>OX344795.1:17325000-27325000 GCA_947034925.1 Eudemis profundana | reverse complement strand
CTTTAAGATCTCACATTTTTAAATAACAGCAATTGTTATAGGTATCCAATAAAGCAAAGAAATAGAGTTTAATACTTGTTCATAATGTTATTTTGTTCCTATAAATACATATTTGGATTTTGCATAGGACTTGGCACTCATTTAGATCTCCATTCTTTTTGCGGCGAAGCCCACAGCCTAGCATAATTTATGTATTGAACTTGGCTCTCCTTTTTTACATTTATGTTTTTGGTGGGATACAAGTATACACTATCTTGTCTTGTGGGGCGCTATAGATGTTAAAAAGAAAACAAACCTAATCTTATTCTATAAGTAAGCGATTCTTCAACCAAATCTCTAAAGCTCATGAACAATATCCACGTCCACGATACACATCAATTCATACAAACGCCGGCTTTCGGAGCGGACTGCATTTGCATGTGAATGGTAAAACTGATTGAGCGAGCGCTTGCACTCATATATAGAACCCCTATATGACCAACATACTATTTACTGTTATTTAACTTTCATTTTGTGTATTATCAAACCGCGATTAGAATACGATTTTGAAGTACCGTTAGCACAAAAGTACCTACATACAATGAATAAATATATAAGTCACTTGTAGATAGTAGATTTTCAATGTACGTTTCATCATATTTGTTCACTGCATATTACAACAGTCGAGAGGACGAGATACACTCGTGTCATTTTATTGTGAAACTCACTTGTCGGCTCGTTTTATATATACCCTTACCCGCACTCGTATTTTAAGGCTTTTCACTATGTAACAGTCACATAAACTACTATTCTGAGACTTGCCGTTAAAAATTTGACAGTCCCACGGAAATGTCATTTCAAACATATCGAATCAAGGTAAGATGCTATTCGTACTACGATCCGTATACCCTCCACTCAATTCTAACTCCGGCAATGAAAATAACGAAGGCAAGTTAATTGAGTGAAGGCCCAGTGCAATCCACTGCGTAACTCAGCCCTCATATACAACCTTTATACAAACTGTTATAAGTAACTCGCGCAATGGAATGTTTACGCAGCTCTTATTTATAGCCTGCACTGAGTAGGGACCCCGCTAGGGACCCCTTGAACGCGTAAAACTGACAAGAATACTATAGATAATAAACTACGTAATGTACTATGTACGTAAGCCCGCCAATCTATTTTTTCTTCAGGGAGTTGCTTTATATTATCAGGGTAGCTCTATTCTGTAAGAGTTGCTCGTAGACGCCAGTACGTATTTACTTTTATAGGTGTTTCAGAGTAGAGGCAAAAATGCTGTTACAGTAGGTACATTAGATACAATGCAATACAACCCCGTCTTTTCAGAATTGATACCCTGAAAATCAAACATCAATTCGAATTTCAACTACGAGTATTCCATAAAATGTCAGCGTTAAGTATGACGTCACGAGAGGTCCACCACCATCACCAATTTGATGTCGTTAAACTGGATTGTTAACCCCCAATTATTTACTACCGAGAACCAAGCAACTTTAACCGCTAAAAACAAACGAACAAAGATTACCATTTTTTATAATATAAGCAATGTTTGAGCGCGGGTTGGTTCGAAAACAATTGCCGTCATTAATTTTGCCAGTTTAAATTAAACAAAAAATAAAAAAAGATTGTAAGCGTACCAAAATCTACGAAGCGAAGATTATTATTCCATAACAAAAACAACACCAACAAACCATTTTTCAAAAACACATGACAGATGAGCGTTATGAATAACACCAATAAATCCATGACAATAACACGATAAAATGAAAAGTATTTTGCCCTGAGGCACATATGTACCTACATATGCAGGTAGGGTACGAAATTTTTTCACTCACCATCGCACCGTACGTTAACAGCCTCGACGAAAACATACCATCTCCCTTGATTTCCCTAATAAAATACGCCTTTATGAAAGTTCTGTACAGAGTACTCAGGGCAATACTGTAGTTAATAGGGAGAGTAGAAAGTAACATAGGTACACCTAAGTTGAGTGTTGGACATTTGTAGAATGGGTTATTGTCATCTTGAAACTATGATACGCTTGTTGTCGACTTTTAATGCTGCCGCCTGTAGGCTTATGATGCTAGACTTTGTCGCGCAATAAATAAATAATAAAGCATTCGTCACTCTCACACACTATGTGACGTATGCTTTATCATTTATTTATCGCGCGTCAAAGCGTAGCATCATACGCCTACTGAGAGAAGACAATAGGTAAGCAAGGCACGTACTCGTTAACTACTCCCTGGTTTTCCTATGAATTGGTTGTAAAATCAACATTTTTGGGTGGATTTCAGGGGTTAGCCAGTGTTTTCTAAATACATAATTAACAACTCGAACTGGTTAACTGGTAGAGAATGCCTTAGATAGATAGATAGATAGATAGATCATTTATTTCACGACACAAAATAACAGTATAAATTTGTACAGACAAAATTATAAGTATTCACGCCATGATCGTCAAAAACAAAAATACAAAATGAGAATTAAGGTAACAATGTCAAAAGATTTAAAAATATACTCGTAAATAACAATCAATAACAAATCATGTCTCCCAATAAGGATCGTCATTACAATAGCAAATAAACATAATTATTAGAACAACACCAAAAATAAAATGCACATACGAAAGGATACATATAAAATTAGGATAGAATTGTAATGTCACAATGTCAACAGATAAACAAGTAATAATCAAATCGTGTCTCCCAATAAGGATCGTCATTACAAATTATAATAATACATATAAAAATAAAGACAATCAAGACAATACCAAATAAAAAAATTAAAAAATAAGTTCCATGTATTCGTTTATCGAGTACCTACAGAGGGTTATCCAACAAAAGGTTTCTCAGTTGGCGCTGAAATGTTTCGTCAGATGGCTCTTTTCTGAGATCGGCAGGTAAACGCTCAAAGTAAGTCGGGCCGATGACGCGAGGGTTCTTGCGTGAAAGCGCCATGCATGATGACATTAAGTTCGCCTTTTGTACGATAAGTTTTCTTTTGTGCAATAAAGTTTAAATGTTTAATTCATAATTATGCACTTGGAAATAATTATCGCCATTTTTACGGGCTATCAGGGAGATTCAATAACGAACACGATTCAAATATTACAACGGCCGTTTATTACTAAGTTTACTTATCCTAGGTGTACTAAATCTACTTATACCTATTTTAAACTAACGGGAGCGCGAGGTAGATTTCAGATTGTTACGTCTGGGAACTCTTGTCTATCCCTTGCCTACGGTTCAGCTCATCTTTGAATTCAATCCGCCGTTAAAGCTTAAGGATATTTATAAATAACAACTAAGTTAATTCCGTTTCTATTGTAAGTTTCTTATGGACAACGAATTAAGGTCTAATTTCGATCAACTTTCACGTTCAATTAAAACAAGAATGAAACAAATACCTAACACAAGAAACACGCACTCGAGTGACGTGAGCGCTATCTGGAGCGGACGAAACGAAACGCGCGAGAGGCCCTGTAATGTAATGAAAGACAACAACGTCGTTTGTGACGTGGTGCAATGATGGTGGGGACAGCGGCATTCGTTCACATCACTACAGACAATTGAAAAATATGAATATCCCAACTTCCTTACCATCGTTTATTAAAATTAGAAAAGTATGTGCGTTATGCAAAAAATAAATAAAAAATAATTACGGGAAAATGGTCACCCTTCGTAGGTATGTACACTTTTCTATTTTTTTTACCGTATTATTATTTAATTGTGAAAAATATCTGGTTTATGCACCTACCTAAGTGTAACAAATATATCGTAGTTAGTTACAAAAAAGACTGAAACTATTATGTCTAAGGGTTAGAGGCTTATAGTCATTTTCCCTCCGATAGATATTTGTTCGAACGCACCGCACGTTAGGGGTAGGTACTTTCATACAGCAGGTGAGGTACTTTCGTATAAAGGGAAATTTTATTATAGTGCAGTCTGCATGATAAAGTAATTTTCTATTCTTTTATATGATAAAGTAATTTTTCAAAAATCAAACGTTGCGATTAGTAAAGCAAAGTGAATTACGAAAACTTTGAAAACTGACCTAATAAAAGAATTCCAATCGATATAAATAAAAAGGGCCACAATTCTAATTTGCATTAAACTAATTTCTAATGTACTTTACTTTATTTCATAAACATCGAAATTTGGTGTATTCGTGGTAAATAAGTATTGGGAGCATTAATACGAATGGGCTCCCTGTAGTACTGTCCGAATGTGCCCCAGACCTAGCAGAAAGATATAATATATCTTTATATAAATTCAAATTTAATAAGAGAAATATTACAATTAAAGCTCAACAATGTTATCATCACTACTTTTTCATAAATAAAACTTATATTTACAATTAACTACGTAAAACCGACTGACACAGCGTGGCGCCACTGTCGGGAAATTTAGCTAGTATATGGTATATTTATGCACACAAGCAAAGACGTTTTTATGTTCTGTTTAGTTTTGTTGTTATACTTACTGTACGGATGTGCCCCGCTTACGCGTACTAATAATCCAAATATGATGTTAGTAAAATATTTGAAACGGAATAATGGTAGAGATATGGGTTGATTTGTTCCTTAAAATTGTGAACTGATAAATCCGGGATTTAAAATATTTTCATTAGTGTACACTCATACTATAGTATAATGCTTTATGGGAATTAAGTCATAAGTACCACTGTTTGCTTGCAATGCCGCCTAATAGATGTGAAATATTTTTGCTCACAAAAGCGGGCAGTATGCCCGCGAAAGCCTTTTCCTTGGTGACCTCAGTAAATTGGCGCTCCATTTAACTCGGCACCGATAATAGACTTCTATATCAGAACTTGTTCCGGCCTTTGAATAATTCGTTTACTTCTAAAATATCCGCGTATCGCGGCAGTTTTCTTGTTGCTCCAACCATGAATTTTATTCAAACATGTTATTTAGATAATTATCAGACCTCGGCAGGGGCGAGCTGTTTTCAGAGTTTGCATAACATGGACATACTTGTCATTCAATGGTAGATGTGGTGTAATTTAATAATAATAAACTAAACATAACAAACATCACAACGTACTTCAGATTATCGCATTTCAATTATGATGTCGTTAATTTCTGTTTTCGTTAAAGCATAAATGCATGTACTTACTAATTAAAAAAAACATTTACTTAGAAATCTCATAATAATAATTTATTACAATCTATGACATTTAGAATACGTCAATGCAATCATGATAAGTAAGTAAGTAATAAATCGTTTTTGATGCCTGTAAAAAGGTTGAGTAAGGCTATAAATTAAATTTTTCTCGTGCAACCTCAAACCTAAACTTAAATTTGAAGGCGGCCGAAACATACAGTATGTAAACTAACGAAAACCATAATATTTAAACCCGTGAAATTTTAGGTGAGAAACAAGGTTATGGTAGATAACTTATTGAAATACAGACACTTTTTAAAATTAGGTTAAAAATAATACAATCGTCTGACAAGTCGAGGTCAACAACAAAAAACATCAAGAATCCGTTCAAGTAAAAATTTCCGTGTACACTTACGGTTAAATACGACGTAGCTCTTCCACCGCTACTTATGATGGATGGTTATTTTGATGAACAACTCGTATCAAATTCGGTTTGCGCCGAGCACGCCTTTACAATAATACGTGCACTTTTCGGCTGTCTCCGTGGCGGGAATCTTTCGCGTACAGTTGAAAGCTGCCCTACCATTATTACTGCATTCTGTGCATCATTCACCGTAGATGAAAATCATGTCTACGACCTCCTGAGCAATGAAATTCAACGGCATGTAGTTACGGAGATACACATAATACTTATGTATATGTTTATTCATGTCCATGACTAAAAAAATACATTTTAAATGCTTTGTCAATTCATTGCTAGGATCTTATTTCTTAAACTTATCAAGAAATAAAGTAAAACTGACTTCCAAAAACTTAAACTAAAAACTGGTTTTTAGTTTTAGTATTTTATTTTTAAATTTTTAGTGGCGCAGGAAAAATATTGTTTAAAACAAAAAAAGAATTTTCCAAATAGGTTCAGCCGTCTTCAAGTAATCGGGTAGAAACCTAGATACAAATTTACTCTTTGTTTTGAAGTCGGTTAACACTAGAAACTTATTGCTGATAAGAGATGGACGAGAAATGACGAAAAATACCAAAATCGCTATATGTGTGCCTATAATATTTGAAGAATTCCCTCGATTTCTCCAAGATTCTATCATCAGATCCTGATTTAGTTGCAATGGGACCACATCGGAAGTCTACCATTCCAAAAAAAAAGAATTTGCCAAATCGGTCCCACCGTCTTCAAGTAATCGGTGAACAAACACACACAAAAAAAAAACAAAAAAAAAACATACAGACGAATTGAGAACCGTCCTTCTTTTGGAAGTCGGTTAAAAATAATTTGACGTTAAAGTTGAAGTGACATCATGACAACAATGAAAGTCTTTACGTATGGATACTATTTTTCTACTATTTTTTACATAATTCGGCTGCTACTTCTGCTAATGTATTTAGCCTCAAGAGAAACGTGTTTTTTTAAATAGCTAACACTTACTGAAGTACATTAATAGTGAAAAATTAAGTGACGTGTTTACAATGATGGTTGTACGTTTTTGTTATGACATTAACATAGAAGTGTTAACCGACTTAGTAAAAGGTACAACTTGTCCATTTTAATAAAATTATAAATCTAAAGATAATCGATAAACACTAACAAAAAGTGCGAAATAATATTAAGCTCGACATGGCCGTCAACTGGCTTAAAGATATGGTTTTAGTAAGTTTACAATTTACATAGTGTAGAACTGCGTCGTATTTAATTCGTGAGTTGTGCACACACCTTTACAATTCAAATGACATTAGGTATGACATTTTTGTCTCTATTGTTCTTGTCATTTATAAGATTGTAAACAAATAAGACAGGAGGATACACAAAATTATTTGATCTTGATTTTTTTTGCCAACGGTATAAATGACTGCATTTCAATAAATCAGGTACCGTTGTCATATTTACGATCTATCGCGTGGTACATTTCTTTGCTTTACGATGAGATACGTACTGTATATTTATCTGAATGGACCGCCGAGCCCGTAGGTAGAGTAATTGGAAATGATCCGTCGATTGAGGTGAACTTCGCGATTGAGGTCGCTTAGCCTCTCTGTCTGCCATTTTGGAGAGTGTGCGTAGGAATTACACGATTCGATTCCACCATCGCCGTTTCATCAACGGACATCCAGGTGGTAGGTACTGCCAAGGAATGGAATTCGCTCCCAGTGTCTGTATTGCCTGACAACTTACACCCTAGAATTCTTCAAGTCACGTGTAAATACGCATCTATTGAACCGGCGAACTACATCTTCGGCCTCGTAGTCGCTTACAATCAGGCGCTACTGAGGTCTGTTAAAGAATAATAAAAAAATGACTTAAGAAAATATAATAATATAAACAAAATATAACTTAATACAGAAAAGCAAACTGCTTACAAATAAAATAAGAGTTCCTACTAATTATATCTAAAAATGTTTATATTTGTAGACAGCTCGGGGTTGTAGAATTCAATAAGTAACAAAATCCTAATAAAAGGCATCCTTAACTTGGTAAGATGTTATATTTAAGTACCGGCTTTAAGGTAGGGTGGCCGCCTAGGCCTAGCAGGCGCCAACGCAGTAAGTCCAATAAAAAATATGGTACCAAAAGGGCGCCAAATGAATGACACGACGGGGGCGCCTAACCCCGTAAGGCCGGCCCTTGGATGTTATGCTGAGGAGCTGTTACATAAGTCTTTTGAATTTGTTGTACTTCTGATCGGACTCACTACCTCGAAATCATAGCTATCAACATAGTTCAAACGACTGATGGAACCTTTCAAATAAAAAGATAATCTTTGGATATCTTCGAAACAATAACATTTAAGATAAAGGTACAGAACTGAAACAAGAAACCAGAGAGTGATCGGCAGTAGTTGCGAACGGCGAAATTGGATAAGGGGACGTGGGCCCGACTTGCTGGATCTGATTACCGACCGGGCACAGGTGAAGAGGAAAATTAAATTATAGGTAAGCGCTTTTCGAGAGTATTATTGACAAGTCTCTATATCAATGGTACAAACATAAAAAAGATGCGTGTAGTTTCTGTCAAAAACATGCTTTTTGTGATTGAATGATAAGCTTTTACTGTCGACTTTTTTGTACTATATTCACAAATTGCACTTGCACTAATCAAATGAGCCCAAAACAGCGTGGATAAATCCTATGTAATTAAGATGATAGTAAGGCCATCTTCCGGCTTCATCGTCATATCAGCTCACTGGTACTCTAATCATGGTTTTTACCGAACTAACATAAGTATGCCAAAATCAGCTGAATCAGATGCTAGAGAGTGGTAGAAAAATGGTTAGCAAATTTTGTAAACACGACTTATATACCTACATGCGAACGTTGCAAGTTACATTAAAGCTTTTAGAAAGAAAAAACCCATTGTGGTATTAGTAACATTATCATAAATAGGAATATTATAGGTATATTGCTATTTCAAAATGCTCTATGAAGTAATTGTTTAATATAAGATAAAAAAAACTTCTCAAAATAATTATAAATGTGGTAAACCTCCGATGTTCTAATAATTTTCTTTCATGTTTAGGTGTTCTTCGTATTAGAATTCATGCTAAACGTACAGTCGAGTTCATTTACATCTACACACTTGCGGGAACAAAAATATCTGAACATCCATCTATTGCACTTTCGCATCAGCAGGGTGGAGCATCAAACCAGATTTTCTCGATATCATACTACATAACATAACATAGTATTTTTGACGTCTACTGCGGTGAAATAATAATAATATCATACCAAAAATAAAATAATTCAGATGTCAGTTTTGTATTATTTCAAATCTTAAA
This sequence comes from Eudemis profundana, assembly GCA_947034925.1. Taxonomy (NCBI): domain Eukaryota; kingdom Metazoa; phylum Arthropoda; class Insecta; order Lepidoptera; family Tortricidae; genus Eudemis; species Eudemis profundana. The sequence continues at coordinate 27,316,092 of OX344795.1, read as the reverse complement.
TGTCGATGACAATATACCGTGGATATTCTTTAATGGCAAACAACTATTTATTATTTTATCCATACAAATACTTAAAACCTTGTTATGTATTACAAAATATTATGATATTAAAAACAAATAAATTAATCCGCCATTTCCTAAGGATATTTGACATACAAGGATATTCGACCACAATCATTAAACGCAGATATCAACGTTAGCGTCGCTTTTGTAACTTTCTTGCACCATCTCCATCAAGCACACAGTATTTTCAATTAAAAACGTAATCTACGGCTACTCGTAATGATCTTTCTCATAGTATGTTTTTCATAACTTCTGCTTACTTAGAACAAGCATCCTCGAGGGAAGTCCGGAATCGCAGTTCAATGTATAACATATCCTGACAATCACCTACTTATCTACGATACGTATGAAGGTACATACTGCAAAATAAGTATAGTGAGTAAAACGCGGTCAACCACTTTTTAATACTTAGTTACGTAAGCGGAGCGGTCTCCACTGAATACGTTGTATTTATAACATGACATGCCATTACTTCAATTCATCTCCCAATGACTTAGATTAATTGTTAAGTTATATTCTCTTGGGAGAAATTTCGGATCTAGCTTTTTTATGCCCTTGAGAGATTATGACATGACGTCAGCATGATGTTACTGCAACTTAAGTGAAATGTAAAAAAATGTGGCTTGTAAAGTAGCGACCATTAAATTTTGAAAAGATAATTAGGTGAATATGCGAGTATTTTACCCACGTGATAATATTGCCACAGCGGGTCATTGTAAGTACGTGTACTTACGCCTAACGGTAGTAGAGTCTGTGCGGAAAGAGAATAGGCGCGGCGAAAAACGGAACTAACCTAACCAGTATGGCCACAGAACAGAAAATACGGCACATACGGTAGAAAAGCATTAATTACAGCGCCCCCCAAAATTAATCCTATTCTCTTTCCGCACAGACTCTATGTGGTCAAATTTTTGCTAAGTCAAGACTACTTGTGGCATACTTTTTCTTCGAGAGCAGCAAGGATAAGGCGCTTCAATATACTGAAAAGGTCATTAAATCGGCGCGAATTGCGTTTTATGGACGCCACGCCATTGACTGCTTGACTTTTTAATAATCTATAACCTAATTTTAATAATCTATAAACCATCTATAATGCGTTCAAAAACCACAAATTATGACATAAACCTCGCCTTCGGCTCGTTTCATTAAACCATACTCGTATTTTAATGCTTTCATTATGTAACAGTCACCGTTAAACACGAGTGGGGTCTTATGAAACGAGCCGAAAGCGAGTTTCATAATAAGATCACACAGTGTTTTAAGGCAAATTGTATTGTACAGTTGCATTCACTGTTTTATCTGCACACATATTATAAGCTCATAGAGAGATGTATTCAAAACCGCAAATTAAAAATGGTAAATGGCGGTACCTAAATGACAACCGAGAGTCGGCCTCAACTATCATAATTATCGTTTGATACCTATCTAGTAACGTGCGTGATTCGTAATTTTTGGTAATTTACATTTAATTTCGAATAAAACGTAATTTCGACAAATATTAGAATTGAGGTCAAATAAAATTACTTTTTTTCAGAGATGTTCGAATTTTGAATGTCATAATAACATCGAATTCGATGTTATAATAAAGCAATAATAAGTATAATAACATTTTCACAGATAAGAAATTTGCTCTAAAAAACACAAATTACAACCAGCGTAACGATAACCTGTTTTTGTACTCCTGTACTGTTATCTGTCTTTTACTTGGTCACGAACACTAATATAAGAACATACATAATATGAGTTCAGAGAAGTCTATACTCTATTCCCCATAACAGCACTAGTGTCGTTATAGTCACTTTACGTTATTGCTAGCATCCACAGACTTCTAAATCTAGGTTAAACTTAGGTCAAGGATTAAGCGCTCAATTCTAACTTCACGATAAAAATTCACAACTACCAACTTAACAAACAATTAAATTCCTACGATTCATAAGAAAAACAAAACTTTCCGAATTAAATTAATTGATGCCAACATAAAAAAAAGTATTTTAATTATCGTCACATCGTGTCACCAGCCATATCAAAAAAAAGTTTACCATAGACAACTGTCATGCCGGCTGTACACACTCGGAGAGACCGGACGAGATACGCGTGACGTCCATGTATTTTATATTTTAACCTAGTCGTAGAAAAAGTATTGTATGCAACGTTGTATAATTAAGTCAAAAAACGCTCATTGCGTCTCTGTTTGCGATACTCGCCGCATTCGCGGCTCGTATCGCAACTCACGCAATTCGCATTTTTTGAACCGTCTTATACAACTGTTGCATAAAATACTATTATGCTGGTTGTAATTAATGGTTTTTGAACGCATTATAGAGGGTTTATGATAATGTGTGAAACTACTATATGAGTTTAAATTCGACATTATTGTAACTACTGTGTTTAGTTATAAAATGATTTGTTACTTTTAACATTGCTTATACCATACAGAAAGAATTCAAGTTTTACTTGAAGTTCCTAAATATTTCCATTCCCACATTTAAGTTCATATAATATTAAACGTAGCATCTTTTGTTTAATATCTGGAGAATGCGCGCTCGCATATGGCAGCCATTCTCGTTGTCTCCGACTGCCACCGCAATAAATCTTTACTTTATACATTATTCACGTGAAAAAAGACGCAAATAGGCGTACAAAATGCTTGGTATGCGTTTAATATATAATGCTGACTTGTGGGGCGCCGGGCGTGGTTGCTGGACGATTTTATAACTTGTAAAAGTCTGTGCCTAGACCTAAAGAAACACTCATGAGATGACAGAAAAGTGACAAACATTATTACAAAACTTTCCGGAGATGAATTTTACGTAACCTGTTTAGCTTAAAGGCGAACTGAATATCAAGTTAGTCAGCATGAAGGAAAATGCCCCCACCACACCTCTCCACCTCCAGTATTGAGCCACACTACTCGAAGGTGATATTAAAGAACAGCAACGTCCACAATGTCTACAGTGCTAACCAAATTCTACGGCCACAACTCCTAAGAAGCTTGCACGCAACGCACCAAGTTTAAAAATGACGACCTACACACAGTTTCACTCCTATAAAGGGTTAACGGTGGACGACAGGTTCTACAGTTTCCACAGCGGCAACACGTCGGAGACGCTCGGTGTGAACAACAGGCGCCGAATATTGGGTTTGGCGTTTTACATGGCTCGAGACATGCTGCGCTCCATGCTAGGAGCTAGTGACGTCAGCAGGTAGAGGAAAAGGAGGGATAGGATGACTACCTTTCTTGGCTTGAAAGGAGAAATATAGATTAGGACACACCTAAGTACACACGAAAATGAAGCTGTGCCGTTCACTGTTGAGCCGGTCTCACTGTTTCCGCTGTTTACATTACGAGTATGCAACGAATTATGCAATATTAGAATATACTCGTAAGAATCTATCACCTATATTTGAGGTCAATCGCAGAGTTAACCTACCAAAACATATATACTGCATATATGCGTTATTATTTATTATTATTATCTTACATTAGCGAAATGTTAATGTTACGGCCATTTGGGAGATTAACACGTGTTTTATTTGTATAATTTTTTCACAATATGAAATGCATAAATAATATCTTCGAAATATGAGTGATGATGGCACGCCTTTGATGCGGTTTTGATAAATTACTAACTAGGTTGGTTTTAACTCTGTGAAATACCCAATTAAATAAAATAATAAGTAAACCGTGAGCGCAAGAGGAAACGCCATTCCAAACGCGAGTTCACGTGAGACTGCGGCGAGCGCCGTCCTGAGTGCAGAGGTCATTCATTATTTAGCAATGTAAATAAACGAAGGTAACATCAGCCACAAATATAAGAATTGATGTCCTTAAACCACTAAATTAAAAACTAAAACTGCTTAATTGAATACCAACAGTTGAACTTAGCAATGAACTACTTAGTAATGAATCACACATACAATAAGTTGTGCAGCAAATCAACTCTAATTTACTAAAAAAAAAACAAGTGCTAGTTGGATACGCCCACCGAGGGCTTTGTACAAATACTGTAAATAAAAACTATATTTTTCATGATTTAATTACAAATGTATAGTTTTCAGATTTTTCCTATACTTGTAGTAAGTATAAGATTATATGACTTGCCCATAGTTCTGGGCCAACGGAAAGTACCCTATATATTTTCATTCCCTTGAGAGTGTCGAAATATACTTACGTTTTTTGTGGCATTGAGAATGGTGGTCTAACCTCGAGAAAAACCAAAAATTTGGTCTTGCGAGAAATGTTTGGAAATTATAAAAGCTCGCCTAAACGGTTACACTCAGCTACAGGCTGCTCGAAATGTAATAAAGGTCTGGAAGAGGCACAGATTGCCATCTGTTTTCTTTCAAGATGGCGACTTCAAAATGCCAAACAGTTAGATGAAGAAAATCCCTCAAAATTTGACATATTAGTGAAAAACCCACTTCAATATCATAAAAACTCACCGAGATACTACAATGTTAAAATCACATTCTTAGACTTTCCCAAATACGTACTGAAACGCTTCCTACTGAAGCCCATTATAACGTGACGTTACGAAGACATAGGTACGTTGTTTGGGGAAATCAAGAACTTTGTTCTGCAACTATATTAAAGCTTGCGTTTATCGTAACGGTTTCATAACCAACGTTACCATACATTGTATGCGTTATTTAATGGTATTAATAGTTTTTAATGATTTTTATTCTTTTAAACTCTCTCACCCGACTTTGCAGGCCCATAAAAAGAGTTACACGTTGGGTATCAAACTCAAAACTTTAACATATTTTCTTATTTTGCTTATTTTAATAGGAGCTTACACAAGTTTTATCAATTTCAGTTACAGTCAAGTACCTAATAATCGTCACATTTGGGCTAGCACGACTAGGATAGCTAGCTGAACTGCCTGTAGGTATAAAAACCTGACACGCTTCATGCGGTGCTATGGGCTTGCGTCACTACCGAATCAGTCAGTCTTTTGAATAAGAGCTCTCTTCAGGCTCATTTAACATACTATACAGGGTGTCTCAACACTGTAAGATATGAAGGGAAAGTACATTTTGATGAAAAACTTTATTAAAAAAAAATATTGGAAATGCATTCAAACATTTTTGAAAGAATCGTATACCATGCAATACGTAATAATTAAATTGTCTCGTTTCAGGGAAATATCCTATCGAGAATATTTGAGGTACCTACTTTCTCTTTATGTCGCATAGTCTTGGGACACTGTATATCTGAAGCGCTCGAATATTTAATTATTTTATATTTTCTACCTTTTCGTATGGCCACCCCCATCGTGCAAGTTGGCTAGAGCCCGATGGATGCGGGCAGCACTGGACTGGTCATTGTGGCATTCTTTGGGGGAGGCCTATGTCCAGCAGTGCACGTTGTCGGCTGGTGATGATGATCCTTACAAATTATTAATTACCAGAGCCCGAACTTTTGGTGCCGAAGACGGGTGTCCTTCACATCGTCTAAAATTTTTTGGGCTAAATTTTTTTGGTCGAAAATGTTTGGTCGAATATTCAATGACATACTTAATTTTTAACATAGAAACAATACTGATTGTTATCCGTCTTCTCATTAACATAACATTTGAATGACAATTTTTTTGTTGATTTTAGACATGTTTTAACTTAACATTTGCATAATGTCAATCATAGCAAATTAAAGAAACGAATAAATTACTAAAGCGACCCGTGGTATTCAGCACGGTAGCACTCATTCTATGAACGTCAGCTAAAATCTGTTCTCTCAAAAATTTATCTCAAGAAGTATATTTAAGATGGTGTCTTGAAGTTTTCAGAATTATTAATAGTTAATTTCTAAAAGTCTAGACAAGTTTTTGTTTATTCAGAAGTTTATCTGATATTCTAGATGGTTAGAACCATCTAAAGTATCAAATACACTTCTGAAAAAAAAACAACTATACAATAGAACTAGTGGGACTAAAGTCTTTTTCCTATGTTTCAGTTGTGTTCTGTCTGTCTAAATTGAAATGTCTGATCGGAATAGGTCAGTCAGCCAGCCACTGACAAGTCAGCCTGTCAGTAAAGAGAAATAAGTTTCTGTCAAAAACAAAATTGAGACAAGATTTTATTACCGACTGTACTTTCTTTGTATAATCGCAAACTGCATGTCTAACTTATGAAATGGGCCCAAACACAGTGGTTCTATGGCTACCATCCAGCTCCATCATTAGATCAGTTTCATGTCATAATAATATTGCATTGTCATCTGATTTACATATTCTTGCAAAATTTCAGCTCAATCGGAAGTCGGGAAGCGGGTGAAATTGAACTTGCAAGATTTTACTTCAGACAGACAGCGAAACACCGGGACAGGTGAAACTAAATAAAAGCTTCTAAAAAGACACCTCACAATGGTTTTTATTCATATTATTTTAAAATAGTTTTTTTATTCACCTATTTTCCTATGTTTAGAACTCAGGTTTACGCTTTCAATGGCCAGCGGTTATACAATACATATTTCACAAAGTTCTTCGGATATCTCTTGATAAATAAAAAAACCGGTCAAGTGCGAGTCGGACTCGCGCACCGAGGGTTCCGTACAAACTCGTCAGTAGATACGTGAATAATTCAAGAAAAACTGAATGGTGGCACAAACTTAACTTTGCTCTTGTAAAACTGTTGTCCCCATACATTGACATATGCCGCCGTTAGTTTAGTAGGAGCAAATAAGGTTGTTTTACGATTTTTGCGAATTTCTAAAAAACGCTGCAAGTTAGGAAAACCGTTTTATTTTTCCTGTAATATTTAGGATAATATTCATAATCGGTAATTATTACAGAGTTTTCTGTTCAGTAACTTCGGAGATAATAGGGGGGGAAAGGTATTTTTTTCAACGCTTTTTGTCTTAAATCAAAAACTACATGTCTAAGAAAAAAAATAAAAACGGTTTTGGAATCTACATGTTAAGCCCTTTCATTTGATACCCCACTTGATATATTAGCTCCACTTTTGATTTTGGACATCCCATTTCGGTCCCTTTTAAAAAAAAAGTAAAACAGGTATAAGATTTTTTTTCTGTCCAATAGGCTCGGATTAGCAATTTTTAACACTATTCCAAATTTCAAGTCGATAGCATCAGTAGATCCTGAGATATCTTGCTGTGACAGACGGACAGACAGACAGACAGACAGACAGACAGACAGAGTCGCACCATAAGGGTTCCTTTTTTACCATTTTGGTACGGAACCCTAAAAAGCAAGATACAAGTAACATCAACAAAAACATTGTAGGTACTTGAAAAACTTATCTGACTTTATTCTAACACCATAAATAAAATTGCAATCTGAGTTTGACCATACTGCACGGTCATAAAGCGAAAAGTGCTAAAAGTTTCATCCTCGCCGACCCCCGACAACCGAACTTCACACAAAAAAGGTATCGCTTTACATGTAATAATATGCTACGTATCGGCCATTGAAATAAATACCGAGAAAATAACTCAGTTGGGTAATTCTTTTCGCAATTTGCATGGCCCTTATTTCGATGGGGTAGAATTCATCTACAATCTTGAACTAGGTATATTGTAGCGCAAATAGTTTGGTTTTGTTTAGCGATGAAAGAATCCGATCTAATTTTCTTTATGTAGATATGACGGGAGCTGCAAAGGATAGAAAGGAATCCAGGTATCTCAGATCGATCTAACAATAATATGCTTTGTAGAGATTGCCGGAGTGGAATGAAAAACAAATACTGTTCTTCTTACGCTTCCGTGAACAACCCTCAATACAAGGTCTTATGTGCCTGACGATTTACTTCGAGAGATATTTCTTAGTCTGATAATATTTTTGTATTAGAGCTTCTCTTGTTATAAGCAGATTAAACAGCAATAATGTTCGTTTAAGAATGAAATTAATTTAACCGTAAATTTGATATCGCATGTATCGATAACTATCTTATTTTAAACGTCACAGCGAGCAAAGTCAATGTTACGTTGACTTCTTAAACTTGCTAAATAAAATAGCATATGATTCTCGAAATAACATGTTATTAATGGTGAAGTTTCCAGCAAAATGCGAGAAGTTTTAATCTGATTAAGACTGTTTCAGAAGTTGTGGAACAAACGCGCTCCGATATAGCCCCATTCGATGAGTTACATTGCCACGATCGAGTTGCGAACTTTTCACTGTCTGTGTCTACAGTTATTACAGCAAAATTATATGTATCTTTATTTTAACTACTGTACACACCTATGAAGTTTTAAAAAAGAACGACCCATTCGCGGAGCCAGTAGCCATTATCTTTGAAGATCGGAGAACCGTGTTTTACATTAACCCCAGGCCTATTGACGGTTTTGCGAGTTTATTGTACTGCTTATGATAGTTCAACTGTAGTTCATAAAGTACGGCTACGTGCCAAAACAATAAACTACCAGATTAATTACCACTGATCACTTGAAACAACTGTACTCAAGCCAGTTCAAGTTGTTTTCGTAGGCATCAACTTTATTCTCGGCTTTCCCGAAATTGCCCGAAAGGCACTCGAGACCGCGGAGGGATCCGGATTGCCTTCGTAATTGGCTCGCCTTTGAGGGACGGTGTGAAAATTTATGAAGATACTACTAGGGGATGAAGGCTGATTTTGTTTTACAGATTTAAGTGTGCAGCCGTTTAGCAGTCACTTCGAATTCATAAGTGTTAGTGGTGCCCGGAATAAATATATGTTTATTGAAATGTATCGCATTCTAAAATGGAAACCGCGAACATATCAACCTATTAGAGTTCATTAACGAGACATTGGGTGCTCTGTTGCTAATTCGAGTGGAGACGTACTCTTGCTCACTGGAGACGTAGAGTACGTCCAGTTCACTGGAGAAAATGAACAGAGTGAAAATGGTGTCATACTCTCTAGCGAAGACATGGTATCGTACCGAATTAAAAATAGCATCAAACAAATGTACGAAAAATGTACTAAATTGTACTACATATACTTACGAGAAAACAACGATTAATCTGTCACCGCTAGGAAGGATCCTTTCTGGCGGGCGCTATCTATTTTACTATCTTGCCGTCGAGTTTTCGACTTTCTTACGAAAAAAATGTACGACAAATGTACTAAATTGTACGTTAATTAAAGAAAACTGTTCTACACGCACATACGAGAAAACAAAGATTAATCCCTCAAGTTGTCCCTTGACAACTTTACTCTTACGCTTTCGATTTAAAAGCGTAGGGTTAAACTTTAGCGTTTTATGTAGTTTAAGTGTTGCACTTAAAATATATACAGTTTCCTCATGGACAAGTGGTGACATATTAAGAGAGTATTAGGCTGAATGGAGTGTATCTATCCCAGAGCCTGTGTCCAGTCCAGTAAGTAGGTAGGACGATTCGACTGATACAGGCTTGTCGTGATTTTCATTACTAAGGTATGTTTATCTTTCAAAAGAAATTGGGAGGACACTAAGAGTATTAAAGAAATTGCACAAACTCCTAGAAATGTAGGTATTCGTGCTCAAAAGATCAAAAGGCAAGGATTATCTACATTGAAACGAGACGTGATTTGGATTCGCTCTGTGCTTTGATTTTATTCGGTAAAAATACAGGAAAGACTGGAAGAAATATGCGGTAGCAGATATATATTCCCGATACGAAAACGTTTTACTGTAATGTGTCATGAGCTCCATATGTTTCTGGTTAACTCGCAAGTCAATACTTAGCTAGCAATGCTTTACTCTCTGTCTAGGAAATAATGTACTCTTAATTTCATGACACGAGGATACTTTTGTAATCAAAATCCTCCCGTCAGTTAGAAGTTTGGGACAGGAAACAGTGCAATTTGAATATGTCCGAAGCTGACATTTTGCCTTAGTTTATTTATTGAAAATGGGTGACTTTTACAATATAGATCACATTAACAACTATAAAAATCACCAGTGGCAGACCAAAAATATTCTTATTTTTACCCTTAGGGACAGAATTGTGAGAAAAGTCTGGTTGGCAATATAATCACAGTAATGACTTTGGCACGTGTCAAGTAACCGACTAAGCATCTATTCTTAAGATTTCGGTTCAAAATGTGCGTCAGACATGTTTTATTAAATGTGCTCCGTCATCATTGTCGCACCTGCGCGCGTGCGAATAATTCTGTTAAAATGTCTTTGTCTCGAGCTCGAGATGAAATTAGGGATATATTGCTCAGACGAAACTGTTACACACGAACAGATCTACTGGTAAACATAAGGCTGTAAATGTAATATTTAGACCCGTCAGCCAAGAAAGAAAGCGCGATACACTGCACAGGCAGTGGGCATATTTACACAAACCACCCACTTTCGACTCCTCCTAACTTAAATTTTAATTGAGATACGCCCTTACAATTTTGTGTATCTAGTAAGATGATACAGTTGTAATCAATTAGACAGTAGGTACTGTAGCATTATCGCTACAGGTTTTGTGTCGCTAGTTCGTTTGTTCGCTAGTGTTGGCTAACTTGTAAGGTCGCGGACTCTCTTGGTCGGCCACGTGGTCATAAATGGCGGTGACTGTATAGCGATGCGTAATCTGTCAAATTCGTGCTCTATAAAATCGGTTGTACTCTCGCCGAGATTGGATTACGTCCTTACTTCACTTCAAGTTTTTTTGGCGTGCTGGTGGGTTTCGGTTTTGCTTTTTCAAATTGTGGATTCCAGATTCGTCGAGTTTGAAATTTGGGTGTGAGAACAAACGCTGGGGCTTTTTTTTATTCTCAATCTGGCTTTCATTTGAAAAACACGTTACGTGGTCTAGCATATTTTTGCAGTTTTGCTTGTTTTTCTAGCCCGTTGGTGGGCTTAGATTATTGCTATTTAAAGTTTCTAAACAACTGTGTTTCATTGTAATTGTGATCGTGACAAGTTCGCGTTTCATGTGCGTAGCGCGGTTCAGTGCTGTTCCGTATTCTAGAGGTCGAGACGCATAGCCTTGTGGGTTGTGTGTGAACCTCCTACGGTGCTTTAGCGACCCGGTGTGGTCTGTTTAACTGAAGCTGGTCACTCTTCGTGTTCCGGCTCCAACCCGAGGCTCCAATCTGACCTGGAGAACGACGTATCGCTGGCGGTATTCGCGAGCGGCTTTCACGGCTGGTGTTGACGGTCCGGTGGTGGACGCTACTGCGGAACCAAATGAACGAGCGCTGCAGGATGCGAATCTAAAGGACGACGGCGACAAAGTTTTAATAACGACAAGGAATAATAGTGTTAGCGTTTAGCCAGGTACCTGGTAGTATTTAGTGACATTCGCGTGCTTGTGATCGTCTTTGGACGCTCTGTTATACGTCCGGCGCGGCCAGGCAATTTATTTCTCTTTGCGACTTCTCAAAATTCAGAAAGGCTCTTACCCGCCAATGTAGTATTCAATTTTTCGGTCATTTTAATTTCTCTTTGCGACACCCTAGGGTTTTCATCAAAATCATCCATCCTCTCATTACTTCACCACTTTCAGCCCTAGGTACCGTCAGTATTCCACGCGTACGTTCGATCTTGGGTTCGCTCGGACGACTTGTTCCCGAAGCTTTGTCCCAACACCGATCGTACCCGCCGCGCCTTTATTTTTAGACTACTTGACTTGGTATTTGCCTTTTGCTAATATTACTACTACTAATCGTCCTGCCGCGTTCCAGTTAAATAAAACGAAAGTGTTCGTGTTTCTAGTAATTTAATGGTTTCTGGTTATATGACAATTTTATCAATAATACTTGCATGAAGTTGGTCTTGTGCCTTAATAACGCTCTCTGTAACTTGTTTACTTATTCCTTAGGTAAATAACTGTGCCATTACGAACTCTGTACTCCTACTAGATTATTTTCAGGAAAATAAACAAAATTATACGTGTTGTTGTGTGTGATTTATTTATAGTTTTATTCACTACAGTACCTATTATATTAGTCTTACAATGAGGTACTTACTAGGAGATTAAACTGATAGCAATCAATGAGCGTTACATTGACAGAAACCAGAATAATTCCTTAAGGTTTCCAAAGAAAACCGATTATCCATCTCTGAACTTGATATTTCCTGTTTTTACTTAATTTAAAATTGCTTTCTTTCAATAACCAACCTCAACAAGGATTTAGTACTAGATGAGCGCCCTCTCTGCGACCTTACCCAAGCCAACAATGAGACATTGTTAACTAATGTAACGTTTTACGGTACTGTCCGTATCACGATACGGCACATATTTATAATTTTTGGAATAGGGTATTTGCCTGTAGTCAATATAAATTACTACAGCTAGCCTTTAAATCAGCCTTCAAAAATATGCTAAAATGAACTAAACATCGCCTATTTAGCGTTTTAAACGATTTTTAAAAGATCAAAAACTATAAATAAGAAGATGATTTGATGTTTGAATAAAATGACGTCATTTCACTTTTTTTCATACAAACTTCATACTATCTGAGCATTTTGACAAATCATAAAAAGTAACTGATTTGATCTGTCAGGAAAGTACCCTATTAGAGTCATCTATGGTTAATAATCGGTAATGAAGACTATAAAGTCCACGACTAAGCTAGTCATTATATGATCGCGTATATTACGACATTAGTAGACAGATTAACCGATTCGTTGCGGATGGCACGACAGGCGTGTCATGAAGGTTGGTGTGTGGCACCATTGCGCACTGAAAGGGTTAACCACTTATTCAATTAAATACTCCATAGCGTTTGTATTGTGTTTGTTTACATTACCCGATAGTGGGATAGTATCTACTACTAGAGCAGGCTTCTAGTAATAGAGCAGTAAACGGATCCTAATAATTTCTGAATCCTTACTGATACAGACGCCTGCCCCATCAAGATCTTCTCACGGGCTTTAGGCTGAGCATGCACTAGTGCTCTACGAGGAAGCGGAGAAGTGTGCGTGGAATAAATGCACCAATGTCGGGCTGCGCTGAGCGATGCTAGGCACGTGGATTGGTGGCTGACCGCGGGCTACATTGTGTGCGTGCGTGCGTTCGTGTGTGTATGGGTGTGTGTAATTGTGAGACCCTACACTGCTATAATGACTGTATGTTTTACTCTCGACCGCGTGTTTCGTGTTACAGGCTTGTAGAGCGTATTTATTTCTACCCATCAGCAGCTTTGTGATGCAAATACGCCGGCCCCGGGCGCTGGGGACTCTTCCATCGATTCCCGGTAATTCCCTATGAGTTATTCCCTTGACGAATATTAATCAAAAACTGTCATAAACCTACTTCCTGCAATATTGAAAGGCCTGGAACATACATTAGGGCAGTCATTGAAGCGAAAAATACGGTCTTACCTCCGAATTTTTTTACTGTGAACCGATTTGCATGAAATTTTGGAATTAGGCTCATCTTACCCTTAACTTCAAAAGTGAAAATGATCTGAACTCCGCCTATTATTTTTAAGGGGTGTAAACAACCCCTTAATGGAAAAATTGACATTGAGCCATTTTATCGCTAGAAAACATGTCTAATAGTAAGTGGTGAAATTGTAAAGTATTTTCTAACATAATTACCTCATATTAAAATAATTTTCAACCCCTTGAAATTGCAAACAACCCCTAAATTGAAAAAATCACAAAAAAATACGTTGGTATGACATAAAAAGATGTAAGTATAGAGTAAGTAATATTTTATATTCTCTATAATAATTATCAAATTTTTAACCCCCTTTCAACCCTTGAAAACTACCCCTTGATAAAAAATTGTTAAATTTTTTTTTTGATAAAATGAAAAGGATTTAAATATTATTCCACACTCTCGAAAATGATTATCATATTCTTAAGCTTTTCTACCCTTAACACATTGGGCGCCATGGGGGTCACGTGTGACCCCCATTACAAATACAGATGACCGACTACCCCTAAATTAAAACAGTAAATAAATGATGCCAACATAAAAAAAATATTTTTATTATAGTCACTGCAAGTATATTTTAAATTAAAAAAAAAGTTTACCATAGACACATACTGTCAGTCATACGTCATATTTGCCTTGTTTGAGGTTATGCATTATTGTATTTTTTAGATTTTAAAACCTAGTCGTAGAAAAAGTATTGTATGCAACGTTGTATAATTAAATCAAAAAACGCGCATTGCGTCTCTATTTGCGATACTCGCCGCTGTCGCGGCTCGTATCAACTCAATTCGCATTTTTTGAGCCTTCTTATACAACTGTTGCATAATAGTATTTTCGTTGGCCCCTTCACTCAAATGTGTTATATATACATATAAGAACGTTGGTATGTATTCATGCCTACGTTTCCAAAATATATGAGCCATATTATGTATATATATACACATTACAATAGTTGTGGGTCTCTATTATACTGCGTACTTTCACATAGCTCCAAATATTCACACTTCGAAATTTTCAGTTACTACGTAGAAAAAAATATGATAAGTTTTTGGACCATAACTCCTTCAATTTTCATGCTATCACAATTTATAAAAAACCATTGTAAAGGTAATTAAGAGAGCTACAACATCCTTCATTGCAATATATAGTAAAAAACCTTTTTCTAAAACGGTGAAGGGTTAAAGGGCTTAAGAGAGGCTGTGATTGCGCTGCCACGCGCTCTTTAAACAATCATATCTCCGTCAATTTTTGTTTGACAGAGAAAACAAAAAAACTAAATTGTTTGTCAGAAAAATACCTAAAATTTTAATGCGTACACTTTTATACGTATCTGTCGTAATTTTTGAGATATTATGAAAAATAAGTGGGTGTTTTAAAAATTTGAAATTATGTTTTTTTTTTTATCGTGACTTTTTTGAAAAATATGTGTCCTGAAGCAGCCAAACTGATACTATCTATCAAACTCTTCATAATGAAGTTAATTCTAAGCGGAATACGATTAATTTTAATTTTGGTGGAAATGGCACTTATGAAACCCATTGATTTAAAAGAAAAAACATTAGATGCTCCCCTTATTTGCAATACAGCTCACTTATTTTACGTGCAAAAGACTTTTAATAGTGCTCATTTTAAAGCTTATTTCAAGCACTACAGAACCCTTTTGTATTAAAATGCATAAAATGCATCTGCTTGCCGCTAGATGGCATTGACCACATCGATTAAATTTCAGACAAAATAAAAAACGGCTTTGATCTTTAATATCTAGCTTAATATTGCACTTAGAATACTTTATAAAAAACCAAATTGTTCATTGTTTTACCTGCTACAATTTTGTTCCCTATAAAATTTTCGATAAAACGTATATTTTTGGAGATATTTGCAAAAAACCGATGAAAAACGTGACAAAAATGCGAATTTTCAATTGCCAATAACTTGAAATGTATTGGATTTTTTGAAAAACTTTATAGAAGAGTTTTTGCTTAAAATTAGGCCTTCTATCGATTTCCGAGACGATTTTGAAAAAAAAAAAATTCACCCCCGAGAAGGGGTGGCAACCACCCCCAGGGTGGTTGCGGAGTTCAAATCATTTTCACTTTTGAAGTTAAGGGTAAGATGAACCTAATTCCAAAATTGTATGCAATTCGGTTCACAGTAAAAAAATTCGGAGCCATAATGCTTCAATGACTGCACTACATGCCCGTATCGTAAATAGAACTCGGATGATCGAGCAACGATCTTTTTTTAAAAGAGATAATGTAGGTAGGCAAGTAATAGTACATTGTGCACCGAGGGTAGTAAGAAGGGATTTACTAACGAGAGTCTATTAGGAGCCCGACGCCGTAGGCGGAGGGCTTTTAATGACTCGAGTTTGTAATCCCCTTACTGCCCGTGGTACACACAATGTTTTTCATCACATTTGCGAGGAAAATAAAATAAGACAAAAATAAAATTATTTAGTGTCAACTTTTTCATATAGTCTTCCACAGATAATGCTAAGAACTGCGTTTAGTTTTCAAACTTGGCAGGCAGTACCGCCAGATTGTACCGATTTTCAAAATAAAATTTTAAACTAAATTATTTTAATTGCATCAAAATAATTGCAAAAAATACTGAAATAATACTTAAACATACCATATAATCTTTGTATACACTAAAATTGGTTTTGTAGCCAAGTTCTGAAGATGTGAAATAAGCCTTGGCTGATAAGAAACCTCCTTAGTCTGAAATGACGTACGGGTAGGTTCTATATTTTAAAACTAAACTCATAACTCCCTCGGGAGTTATAGATTTTCATACAGTTTTTCTTCCCGTGGGAGTTATAGATTTTTATAACCCACGGGAGGTAAAACAGCTCAAGCTGGTCTATAAGCCCGCGTGTTATAACACCCTTTACGAGCAAGTGTGATGAAAAAAACATTTTCTAATTACAACACATCATTTTGTTCCGAGTTGTTTCCGTCGAATCAATTCAATATACTTTTCATCACACTTGCTCGAAAATGGTCTTGGTACGCGTAGGTTTTTCGGGCCGTAAATGACCTATTACGCCCTAGGGCATAATGTTTTTTTTTTAATTTGAATACGTTGGTTCTGTATTACTCTTATTTGTCATCTTCAAAGGAAACTCCAACTTACTTTTTTAACTTTTATCACTGAAATATTTATTTATAGAGAACTGTTTGTTATTGTAAATACATCTAAACACATATTTCTGTAACATTAATTAAATAGTGTATTACAGTATTTTGTAAATATAAAATCAACCGTTTCAGGTCTTTACCTCTATGGTTTCCTAACGTGACTTGACATTCGCATTGTCTATGGATATATGTAAATAATGTCACTTTCTGTTTTACAATTGTATTTAGGTTAAGTAAGGTTATTTTAATTAGATTTCCTCACAAGTGTCATGAAAAACATTGTGTGTGCCACGGGCGGTAAAGAAATTACAAACTCGTGTTATTAAAGCCCACGGCTTCGCCTCGGCCTTGTAACAAACAGTCGTTTGTAATTCCTTACCTACTTACCGCCTTTGATGTGCATATCTGGTGCTCCTGATACAGATTATAAAAAGGACCAAGGAGGTGACACATACTCGTACAGTCCAACGTGATTCGAACATAGGAATGCAGTTGAATTGAGAACGTTCTTTTTAAATCGTTTAAACATAAAAAATGCATAAAGTAACGACCTTTTATTCGTCTGCTTCCATCTTTCTGTTGGCATTAAAAATTCAGTCCAATATTTCAAAACCACCGGAGTTCACATGTGGATTCAAGATATAACCATACGAGAGATGTAACTGCAGTCGTGAAATACGAAATTTCAAAACACATCTACCCGACATGCCAATATTTTAAAGATAAGATAAGAGCCAAGACTACGCCAACAGAACAGACAGAGAGGCCTTAAATCAATGAAAATTGAGCATCTTTCTCGGAAGAACTATTGCGGTTATCTTTACAATTTATTGATGGTTAAAAGAAAAGGTGAAAGACGGTGCGTATTTCTTTTATTTCCCAAAACATGCGGACGTTATCATTTATTAATATGGTTTCGGATTCACGAACCTTGTGTACGAGTAGGTATACGATTTGCTTAAGTATATTACATATGTACCTATTAATAATTATTTCCACGTTACGGCAGGCCTCAAATGAGACGAAGAAATGAAATTCAGTGTTGATGGAGACAAACGCCTTAAAATATACTAAAATCTAATGTTTAACCTGTAAGCCGGCAGTTTTCTAAGCCGGAATTTACTAGCGCTTCTAATGATTAGGTTAAGGTTCATAGAAGACGGAATCCCAGAACTTAAATTGCATAAATAGGGATTTCTTTGCGGTGTCCCAGAAGATACCCAAATTAGCTCAAACTTATCTAAACAAAAGTACCGTCCGAGATATATTTTTTCTTTTTAAAGTGTTCCGAGTCGGTCGGTATTCCATAGAAACATGAAGAGCAAACAATGACTATTGTTTGCCTCCACGGCGTCAATTATATTTAAAATATGTTTTATTTTATAGTTTGATATATTTGGTCTGCGCGAAATGACATGACATGAGAAATCGCAAAAAGGTCAGCGACATCTATCAACATCATTTGAAACTAAACGCTTTTCGCTAAAATTATAAAGTTTTTTTGAGTATTTGAGAGTTCTTATGTCATTTCGCGCATGTAATATGTATTAAGCTATTAAATAAAACACATTTCAAAGATATTTGATGCCGTAGGAGAAAACAGTAATCCCCTTAAATAAAAATATTTGTTTAGAAGCTTACCTACTATGTAAACTCATGCTGATAATGTATATTGCAAGTTAAGTAAATCCAAACTTCTATACAATCTTAACGCTAGACTTTCTATCTCGAGTAATAGTTGGGAGTCTTACCTAATAACTTTTACTATCCCTTGCCAATATGCTAAGTAGGAAAGTTTGTATTACCACATGGCGCATTGACCTTGTTCGCTCCCTGATAAAGAAAGCAGCACACTCTGAATATACTTATTTAGATATACATCATTCATATAACAACAAGTTTTTCTTGTAGTTCCAAAAAACGTAACCATAGTAGATTGTTCAACTAGGGACTAAAACAAAACACGCCATAATGACACGAGGTGTTTAGCCACCCGAGCGTAGCGAGGGTGACCATAGATCGATTGTCATTATGGTTGTTTAGTCCCGCGTTAAACACTCTACTTTTCACTTTGAATGCGAGGAAAAAAACGACGTTCTATTACACAAAATTACAATATTTTTTGTTCCGTACTTTCGGTATAAAGTTGCACTATAGACATTAATTGTTGAAATATTGTGCTCAATACGATTAATGACCATTCAAAAAGCAAAGAAAAAAATTTCCGCGGTTTTTTATTTTTTTTTTACTTAGTGAAGTCACTCAGGCTTTAAATGCTGGCATTTTTAGCCAACAGGTTCAAACGTGGAAACTACCTATTTTAAAACTAATTGGATCATGCAAAATAAAATTAAGTTACCCCTAATCTAGTTAAATTGATTTATATTCGTAATAATTAATCATTATTCCTATATTCAATCGTTATTTTTTTTATATTTTTGCACAGTTGTCTTTTTAGGTTATTTTCACACCCAAAAATTGTCTATACACAATCACTAAAAATGGCGACAATATTCCAACCACAAACACCCCGATTGGCTGTTTAGGGGTTTTCAAAGTCAATTAAAAAAAAATTACTTTAATCCCTAGAGATTAATAAGGAACTTTAGTCCCGATATACAGAGACTAAATTAACATTTTAAGAGCATGAGAAGTGAAAAATAAATTACAATCCTCATAAGACAATAAGACAGTAAACAAATAAATTACCTAACTAGCAAAAAAAAAACTGGCCAAGAGCATGTCGGACCATGCTCAGTGTAGGGTTCCATAGCCGTAACTATAATATAAGGTAAAAAATACGATGTAAAAAAAGTACAACAACAAAAGAGCGTATCTTCATAGCAATTACGTCCTTTTGTTGAGAAGCGCAGTTTATCGGCAATAACTCAAAAACGGTACAATCGATCTTGTTGAAAATAATTTTCGTTGAAAGTATTAATTAAGCGTTACCTTCGTGATTTTTTTCATATTTTTCGGGCCCACGGTTTAGAAAATAGAGGGGGGGGGGGGGGACACAATTTACACAACTTTCGGAGCGATTATTTCCAAATACATTCACTTAATCAAAAACATTACTTAGAAACCTTATAGTGTTTTTTAAAGAACTGTCGAACTATGTACCACACGTTGATATTTGCTGAAAAAAACATGTATGGAGTGCCCCCCCTAAAAATATTTATTTTAATTATTTATATACCAAACTAAGTAGCGGCTCATAAAAGACACCTATATTCCAAATTTCATCAATATCCATCATGTAGTTTTTGAGTAAAATGCCTGTGACATACGGACAGACAGACAGACAGACGGACGGACATGACGAAACTATAAGGGTTCCGTTTTTGCCATTTTGGCTACGGAACCCTAACAATGGGCTAGACGACAAAAAAAATCTGTTTAGTCCGTCAGTTAGATTATTAAAAACTATTGTACACGTATTTTTTCTTTTGTTTGACAAACAAAAAATGACGAAGATAGAGTGCTTAGAAGATTCGAGTGACGTCACACCTAGGTACAATTTTCACCTAGGAGTGACGTCACAAGCCCCCACTCCACAAGTTTGATGATCTATAACTTTGTCGATTTTTAATATTTTGATAAACCAAAAAATAAGTGTCCCTTATTTTTCCATAATCTAACTGACGGACTAAATAGAATTATATATTTTTAACCCAGTCGTCATCCCCATTGAATGGCACCTCGGTTGAAGTCGGATAAAAACGCAATATATTTAGGAATAGGTACGTAATTATAGACTAAATAATACCTACCCAGTGGTATAGAATTAAATTCCATAAAACAATGCACCTCAGAGCTCAGACTGGCACTGCATAAACCGACTTGAGGTTTACCGCGCGGCTCACGATCGGAGATCTATCTTTCTGCAGTATAACGTCATATGTCTAAGAAACGACACCACATATAAGACATTTTAAAATTAGCACAGCTAAGATAATGTTGCATTTGCTAGTGTAGTGCATACAAGGGTAAACGTAGTTCCCTGTAGTGTATTGTAAATAGGGAGTGTATTTATAGCTGCGAAGCTTCTATCTGCAGCTAGGTAGCTGTAACCTGCTTGTTGAATTTACTTTAGTCGGGAATCGCAAAACAATGCGATTGAAGATAAAAGTATTTTTTACAATTAATACAATATTATATGTAGAACGATTGCGACATACTAATGGGCAGACCGAAACACTAATGATTCTGCAACTGCAACGAAAAGTTAAATATGCATGATGTAATTTTTGAAAAACTTATGTACAATTGTAAAGCTACAATCGACTTTGAAAATAGATAACCGACCCAGATGTAAGTATGTTTTAACATCTAAAACCCGGTTATAAAATAGGTCACACAAAGAATACAAATACCAGGCTGGTTTTTATTGAATAAAAGACCTAAATAGGACGTATAATTACCATTCCAATATCGCAACATTACCGATCATAGGAATGGTAATATTGCGATATTGGAATGGTCCAATATCGCAATATTTACCTAATAATCATTTCTTTCCATTATACAATTTGATGAATAAGAGTTGAATTCTGTGGTATCTCGTATCAGCGTATCAAGAACTTTTGGTGGGCAGTAATATTGACACAAAATAATGAAATTACTTACAATTAAACACATAAATATTCGAAGGTGTTATACTCGTATTGTCAGACAAACAAGACTTGTAAAAAAGGAGTGTTTTAACACTGTAAGGTATATAGTAAGAATTATCTAAGGCAGCAGTCGGCAACCGCTTAGCAGCCAAGGGCCACATAGTAGCTAAGGAACGTGACGCGGACCGCACTTTGTTAATAATTTGTGATTTTAGACTATTCGGAATATATTAACCGCAATACAAACCGGAATATAGGTCCGCAAGTGAGCGGTTCAGGCGCCGCATGCGGCCCGCGGGCCGCAGGTTGCCGATCGCTGATCTAAGGTATCCGAATGTTCGTAAAGAGAATGAACAAACATTCAGACACCTTAGATTATTCTTACTATAGGTACCTTAGTTGATTTTTTTTGTTTACTATAGAATATTCTTCTGTTATGCATCTTCAAAAATAACTGTACACGGCGAAATGTATTTAACCCATTAGTAGGTTTGTTTGTTGAATGTGGACTATTCATGTTTTGTAGAAAAATAGAGGTTCATAAAATGTTTACGATCGAACACGAGCAGTACTTACTTATCAGCGTTTAGTCAATGCAACAAACCTAAACTTTTGCTTAACAATAAAATCACAAGTTTGTACATTTCGCTAAATCGTCAAATTAAAATGTTAATTACCGTAAAACGTAAGTTACGATTGCTCCACTCAAAATAAAGATCCTCTTTAATTTCTCCGCTAACCTTTTGTCTTGGCATCCGTAATTCATGGTCTGTGGGCACTACGGAACGTCAGAATATTTATCATCCTGCGTCTAGAGGTACTTATCCTCTATAAATTACCCCATAAATAACACTTAGATAGAATTGAAACGTTCCAAAAAAGTTACAAGTTTAGTAATTATAATTTTTTGCCGTGTAGGCGGAGTTAGGATGACTCCTAATTGATTTATTATTTTGGTATTTCAAGAGGAGCTATTATGAAAACTTTTAAGAAATAACTGGTGATTTAAGTACGTGTGTTTTTATCAGTGTTTGTCTACAGTTGCGGCCTCGTAAAAATATGCACAAATTTCGATTACATATATTTTAAAGATAGGTAATTAAGTAGGTTATTCTAAACCTCTAAATTCGTATGTGTATGATTTTTGATTGTAGTTATATGTCGCAGGGATCCCTCAGGTCGGCAGGTCATTTTCCTTGCAAAATTTAGTGAACTTTCACATTTCCCTTAGTGAGTTCACGTATCCCTAAGCTAGGGAAAATATCTTTTCACTTAAAACGACCAATTCAAGGCAACTCGATCTTAACATTTTAGTACACTAGTCTATTGATTTAATCATATCTTTAAACGGTTTTCCACACTGTGTCCATGTTAACAGTTTAGGGATTGAATTTCGAAAAACCTTTTCTTCGTGCAGCTCTACATCGTCTAAAAATCTGTATTTTAAATTTCATTCCGCTATTAGCAATAGTTTAGTATGTACGTTGTCAGCCAAGGAACTGTTTTTTAAGTATAGTTTGAAAGTGTCCGACCGAAAGATGTTTTTTTTCAGAAACCAAAACCGAAGTTTTGGCTCTACTTTCGGCCGAAATCGAAACTTTGATGGACGTGTTAAAATCGTAGAATATAATATTATATCAGTGGGCCGTTCTTTCTAGAAATATGAACAACGAAAATGAACTTATGATTCGTGTAGGTGCCACCTACACGAATTATAAGGTGGTATCTGGGGGTACGGCAGTGCCCTCGCCAAGTCGAGCTAAACAAAGGCACGGCCATTCAAGCCATTCGCGCCATTTTCAACCTCCTGTAATTTTAAGAACTATTGCACGTCAAAGTTGCTTAGTTTTGTCACTGACTGACTGGCTGTATAGCTTGGTTACCCGAATTTTTTGTTTCCCATTATTTTTAATTCCAATCGCTATTTTCCCCATTTACCTTTTTCCCCATCCTATGTATTACCAATCACATATTGCCCAACTACGTTTTTCTCTGTTTGGTCTTTTCGCTGAAAAACATTTTGGCCGGGCTGCTTTTTCCCCGATCCAAATTATTCACAACTACGTATTTTGCCAAATAAATTAGTTTTGCAGTTCAAATTGGAAAAATAATTGATTGGAATGTAATAAATAAAGGAAGATCACTTATAAAAAGAAATGAGATCCCATCAAAAACATTACATGTAAAAAGATGCTAGTCTCGCAACGCAGTTCTTTTACAACAAAAAAGTTTTGAGATGTAATGTTAAATCAAGTCAGTACCGGGGGGATGTCCACAGGACTCGATTCCTACCGACTTGCCTATTATTTAACAATGGAGGAGCATTCAATACTTCTTTAATAAAGAATCCTTCCTCCACGTGTAAGTAATAGGCAAGTCGGTGGGAATCGTGTTCACGAGAACATTACATCTCAAAAATAAAATTTCCAACAATTTTTAGCTATACATTTTGGAATATAATGCTCAATGTCGAATTTGACCAAAGCTTTCCATTTGAAATTTAACTCTCGGGTTCAAGTGGCCATTACCATCCTTTCATTAGAAGCTTTATTGTTATAATAATCGAGGTATTTTAACGAGCCCGTTCTGTATAAATTAATTATGATTCCCGGCATTAATTATTATATTATTCTGTCTAAAACAAGTTATAATTGGACGGGTCCTATTTCAATATTTTGGTGAAATTACACGTAAGTAGGCATTACCTATTATAGGTGGACGTAGATCTTCACTTTTCTTTTTTATAATGTGGGTATAACAAAGTAATTAATACGTGTCACTACTAATAACACGTGTTAGTATCTATTTTGGCGATAAAATATCGTGTAAATTTTAATAAATACCTGAATATAAATTTAAAAATCCACCATTTCCTTTAAATATTGCATACATACATACACAAAGGTAGATGGATAGTCGGTACTCTACCTGCAAAACTTTCTTAACTTGCGAGCCAAGTTATATATACTAGGTAATAGGTATACGAGTATACATATAATAGTAAATCATAAAATAGATGAGCTTATGAAACAAGCCGAACGCAGTTGCATAATAAGATCACACGAGTCTTTTAAGGGTTAATTATGTACAGTTGCATACATCACTTTACCTACACATATATTATAAATCCTCAATAATATGTTCGGGACCCGTAAGAATGAATGCCATATCACCACCATCACCAACTAGATTTTCATAATAGTATTTCTATATTGTTATAGAATTTATGATATGGATGAAGATAAACTGTATTTAACCTAAGCTGCACACTGATTAATGAGTCATTTTCAAAAAAATTGTACATAGTTAAGGGCCTAATAAAACCAAAATCACGAACGCTTCCTCTGTGTTACGAAAGTTAGGCATACAAACTATATGGGTAACTTTCGTAACACAGAGGAATAAATTAAGTTTTGTTTTAATTAAATCCCTTAAATGTGTACAATTTTTTTGAAAATGACTCTAATGCGTGTACAATATTGTCACGTTCTGGAAATGACATATAATAAAATTGTCTAGACTTAAATCTTCAACAAATACTCAAATTTTATCATGTTACATTTTCATTTTCAGCCTTATAATTATGCTAAGTAGGGATGTAACGATACACAGTTTTGCCGATACGATACCGATACCGATATATAGTAGTTAATATCGGCGATACCGATACCGATACCGATATGTTAGCTTAATAATGAACTTCAGATATTTGTATGCCCTTATTATAACTAATGGCAATGACTACTGGCTATATTTACCAGAGAGTCAACCTTGAAAGTGTAAAGTAAAAATAATTAATTGTCAACTCAACATTCATTTTTTTTTATTAAGAATCAAAGATTTAATTAACATAGTAATTATCATTGCACAAGGTAATAGAACAGACCAGTACATACATTAAGTCAGAAATTGAAATTATTTTTTGCAGATTTTTTTTCATACAGCAATTTCTTCAAATATCGGTTGTATAATATCGGCGATACCGATATATCGGCCGATATATCGGTAGCGGTATCGTTACATCCCTAATGCTAAGTAAGAATACCTACCGTAAAGTTTAACGTAATACCCAGGACCTTGTTGTGCCCTGAGCAATGCTGCAAATACAATTTATCTTTGGCCCTTCCACCCAAGACAATGGGCTTAACCAGCCACGGCGCGATCTCAGTCCGTCGAGACCAACACAATTGCCAACAAAATATATCAATTCCAACCTCGTAGGCTTTACTACATAAGTAGCTGCGCTAATGTTTATCATTTATAGTTTTAACTACGCCACTAGCATTTTCTAGTTTTAAACTTCTTTACTCTTAACTTTGTAGGAACAAAGTATCCTACAGTGGTAATGCTCTTAGCATTCGCACCAACTTCGTCATTTTAAAGAAGACTAGGTATAAGTTAAAGGTTTAAGTAACTCGAATAATTCTTGTCGGTTTTGATAAAGGGTTTTGCGTAGTACTTTATATGTCTACTAGCTGTTGCCCACGACTTCGTCCGCGTGAAATTCGAATACCCATGTGGGTGGTTAAAGGTGCATATACCTATTTTACCGCAGGCTAATAATAGTAGTACCGCTTTCTACGTTACCAAAACCACGTAAAACTGGCCGTGCGCGAAGCAGTAACTACCCCCTAAGAAGCAACCCCTTTTGTCCCCCTGGGGATGAGTTTCGAAAAACGGTGAATTCACGTTTCTTTTATTGAAGAAACGTGATAAGTTAGGAGAATGACTTTTTAAAAATGTGTGGATATATTTTCTTGGTTTTTAGTAAATAGGATTTTTATGTAACATTATACCTCTAACTGTAAGAACCATTCTCTATACAAACTTTAATACCTTTAAAATATGAATTTCCAAAAAACACTTTTTTATTCTTTTTACATTGTATATAAATAATGTACTCAGCATATTTCAAGTTTCTAGATTTAGTAGTTAATGACTCTGTCCAAATTCAAATTTTTCACCCCCATTTAACTCCATTTAATTGAGTACGAATTTCGAAAACCGGCAAAGTTACTTTTTCTTGACATATAATGAAGGGTTTACATATCAAGTCGCAGATCTCCTACTTTAAAAATCATGTCCCAAGCATACAAATTTCAACTCCGACTTTAGTCCCCTAGGGAATGAATTTTGAAAAACTGTGGAATCACTTTTCTTTAAATGTAATAAACAGTCTATACATAAAGTTTCAAACCTTCCCATGCAAATATTCAACCCTTTTAAACCCCTTAAGGGAAATAAGAACCTCTGCACATGTAAATTTTCTAGATCTATAAGTTTTTGTTCTCTCTTTCAAACTTTCGACCTCTATTTAATTCCTAAATTAGATG
This sequence comes from Eudemis profundana, assembly GCA_947034925.1. Lineage (NCBI taxonomy): Eukaryota > Metazoa > Arthropoda > Insecta > Lepidoptera > Tortricidae > Eudemis > Eudemis profundana. The sequence goes on along the minus strand of OX344795.1, from coordinate 27,289,633 downwards.
ATTCTCGGGAAACGGTAATAATGGCTTTTTTTGGCTCATTATAAAAAGTATATCTGTGTTGTTTTAGATCTTCTATTGTGAAAATCATATATTCCCGATTCAAACTCTCAAACCCTATTTAAGCTTTTCGGGGATGAATTTCAAAAGACGGTGAAAATACTCTTCTTTTAAAACAATGAAGAATTTAAACATGAAGTTTCATATCTCTTACTTAAAAATATCGTAAAGGCCCGCTACAATTTTTCAACCCCTATTTAAACCCCTTCGAGGATGAATTTCGGAAAATGGTGAAATCAGTTTTCTTATATTCTAATAAAGCATGACGTTTTAAACCTCTTACTTAAAAAGATCGTAGAGTCCCGATACCAACTTTCAACCCCCATTTAAACCCCTTGGAGGATGAATTTCGGAAAACGGTGAAAACACTTTTCTTTTATTCTAATGAAGAGTCTAAACATGATCGTTCAACCCTGTTACTTTAAACATCGCAAACTCTCCATACAAACTTTCAACCCCCATTTTAACCCCTCAGGGGATGAATTTCAAAAAACGGTGAAGCCACTTTTCTTTCATTCTAATGAAGAATCTGAGCATGAAGTTTCAAACTTCTTACTTAAAAAGATCGTAGAATCCCGATACAAACTTTCAACTCCCATTTTAACCCCTCAGGGGATGAATTTAAAAAAAAACGGTGAATCCACTTTTCTTTCATTCTAATGAAGAATCTTGTTGAGCAGAGCAGCTGCGCAGGGTTCGTCGCTTTTGAGGTGAAAAATAAACTCCAACTATAAAGCCAATGCCGCCTTTTAATATCTCAGTATTATTAGATCCACATTGTTGTCGACGTTTTTGGACGATACAAGACGATTAAACTATTATTAACATGACATTGTTATTAGATTAGAATTAATGTGTGGCCATTGCCGTGACAGATAAAAGGAACAGCGAGGCGGAAAGGGAAGTGCAGTGTTACCACAAGAGTAATGTAAACTGACTAGTGTTGCCAGATATGGGAAGAGTACAATTTCCAACACTCCTCCTTACGCTTCACATATGATTATACAAGAAAAACATTAAAGCTCTGCCACCTTAACTTGATATAATACAAACACATGCATTTGTTTACCAAAATAAACACAGAGGAATGCATAATCATAATAATAATAAGTTCATTTCCTTTACAAAATTATAATGTTTCTGAGCACATAGAGGCTTGGTTAAAACATCTGCTATCATGAGATCAGTTTGCAAGTACTTTACACAAATATGTCCCTTTTGTACTAGGTCTTTTATAAAATGGTACCTTAGGTCTATATGTTTAGTCCTTTTATGGGAGTGCTCTTTCACTAAAAGTAACTTTTGAGCACTTTGACTATCATTATAAACAACGACATCGAAAGTTTTGTTAATTATTTCAGACATGAAGTTCTTAACAAAGCAAATGTCTTTGCATACGTCTCCAATAGCAACATACTCGGCTTCGCAAGAAGAGAGTGAAACACAACGCTGTTTTCTGGCCTCCCAATTTATGACATTGTTGCCTAATTTTATAACGAAACCAGTGTAAGACTTGCGATCCGATAAATCATTGGCCCAATCAGCGTCAGCGTATGCCGTAAGGTTAAAATTATTACTTTTTGTATATTTTAAACCGTAATTAATTGTACCTGCTAAGTATCTTAGCACACGCTTTGCCATGCGCCAGTGACCTTCATCAAAACATGTATTAAACATACTTAATTGACTACATGCAAAAGCCAAATCGGGGCGAGTACAGACACTGAGATACATTAAACTTCCAAGTAGCTGTCTGTACTTATATACATCATCACTTAAACATGTTTTATCAGATTTCTGCAATTTACAATTGACAGGTAAAGGTGTGGAAACAAATTTACAATTTGACATATTATATTTGACTAGTAAACGCCTTATGTACTCAGATTGGTCTAAAGTTGTGATACCATTTTCTCTACGAACATTCATACCTAAACAATTAGTTAGTTTGCCTAAATGTCGCATTTCAAAATTACTTTGTAAAAGATTCAAAACATTTTTAATGCAATTATTATGAAAAATATAAAAATCATCGACATACAAGGCAATAATTACATACTCAGTCTTTGTTTTCTTAGTATAAATGCATGGCTCACACTTACTTTGAACATAACCATTCTGTGATAAGAAATCATGTATTTTCTCATTCCACATGCGACTTGCCTGTTTAAGGCCATACAGACTCTTATTAAGTAAACAAACTTTATCGTCATTTTTAAAACCTGATGGCTGTTCCATGTATATACATTCGTTTAATTCGCCATGTAAGAAAGCTGTAGTTATGTCGATGTGGTCTATATCTAGATTTAATTCTGTGGCAATAGAAAATAAAATTCTTAATGTACTATGCCTTACAACGGGTGCAAATGTATCCGTGTAGTCTACCCCTTCTTTCTGACTAAAACCACGGGCAACCAGTCTTGCTTTATATTTAGAAAGCTTACCAGTTGTGTCGTACTTTTTCTTGTACACCCATTTACATTTAACAATGTTTTCATTGGCAGGCCTGTTGACTAGAGTCCAAACATTGTTTTTAATTAAAGAGTTATACTCACATGACATTGCTTTGCGCCATTCATCCTTCTCAGGAGATTGCAACGCTTCTTCATAAGTAGTAGGCTCATCTGGCAAGCAACCTTCTGCCATCATAGATAAATCGTAATCCTGGAAACGCTCTGGAACTGTACCACGCGTAGTACGTACGGGGCGTGAGCGAGACGTGTCGGGAACTGCCGACAACATCGGCTCCATAGGTGTAGACTCCGGCAGAGAAGAAGACACGACGGCCGCCGGGCCGCAAGCTTCATTACCTTTGTCATAACCATCAAGTGATGACGCAGGAAGCGAAGACAGAGTGCCCGCCGGCACATCATCTTCATCACCTTGCACGTCATTATCACCTTCATCGCCAGTACAATAATTTTCAGACAGCGGTGACCACGCAAGTTGCGTCGGCGAATCCGCATCTGAGCACGCAGGTGGTGTCGACGACTCCGCATCTGAGCACGCAGGTGGTGTCGACGACTCCATATCTGAAACGCGACAAGGACTAGATGAGCAATCAGATTTTGAAATAGATTTATCATGGGCATTATTAAGATTTGATTCATTGGAATTAAAATTATTGTCAAAATTATTAAAATTATTTTCATTATTAAAATTATTTCCATTATTAAAATTGTTGCCATTATTAAAATTGTTGCCTTTATTAATGTCAATGTCATAAAAATAAAAATCGTCACTGCAATTGACTTTACAATTATCATGTTTGTTATAAAATTTATCTTCTATAAAAGTAACCGTCCTAGACAATATTACTTTTTGTGGATTTGAAGGATCAATCAAACGGTAGCCCTTACAATTCTCACCATAACCAACAAAAATAAGCTCTTTCGCTTTTGGATCAAGCTTGTGGCGTTTTTGACTGGGAATAAAAGCATAAGCAAGACAGCCGAAAACGCGTAAGTGGCTAACATCTATTTCAGACTCAGACCACAGGCGTTCAGGAATGCCACCTGACAAAGCTCTGGTAGGAGACCTATTCTTAAGATAAATTGCGCAAATGACGCTCTCTCCCCAGTAGCGGGTACATAGGCCAGCTTCCTGTAACATAGCCCTTGCTTTTTCAAAAATGGTCCTCCCAGCACGCTCAGCTAAGCCATTCTGCTCTGGGCAGTAAGGCACGGTGGTTTGGTGAATGATACCATGTTTCATAAGGTAATTACTAAGGGTTTTATTAACATACTCCGTACCATTGTCTGTGCGAAGTATCTTAATTGACAAACCAGACTGTTTCTCAACTAGATTTTTAAAAGTAACAAAATGGGAACTCACCTCGGATTTATGTTTCATTAGGTATCCCCATGTCTTCCGGGTACAGTTGTCTGTGAAGGTAAGCAAGTAGCGAGCTCCGCCCCAGCTGCTCACTTGCACCGGGCCAATCACATCGGAGTGTATAATTTGGAGGGGTTGAGTAGCGCGACTGCTGCCCACAGTAGGATAAGATGCATTTGGCATCTTCCCTGTCAGGCACGACACGCAGCTACCACGCATGCGTTCCTGTTCCTGAAACCGAAAATTCATGCAATGTTTCCCATCACCCAAAGTACGCATACCTTCTTCGGATAAATGGCCAAGGCGCTTGTGCCATGTCTCCATGGATACACCTGATGCAGCATGAGCCTTCTCTGTCCCTTGCCTATGCATGGGCTTGGAAGACTCCTCCTCGAAGACAGACTGCCCTTGCACCTTCACTTTATACAACCCATTTTCTTTACTAGCCGTTAAGACTTGGTTGCCAATGACTTTACATTTATGATAAATTTGACAATGATCCTTACTAAAAATAATTGTGTAACCCTGGTCGGCTATTTGTCCAACAGACAATAAATTACTAGTTAGGTCGGGCACATGGAGCACATTATTTAAAATTACATTAGAGGAGAGTGAAACTTTACCAGAATTTTTACTAACAAGTTTTTCACCATTAGCAACAAAAACAACAGAATGTTTACCTTCAGTTTCACTAAATAAGTCCTTTTCTGCACACATATGTGAAGTACTCCCACTGTCCAAAATGAATTCACGTGACTCCTGTTTGCAAACGTTCGCAGAAGCAAACATGGTGTGATTGTCCTTTGATTCCTCACGTTTCTTCTTAAAACAACGTTGGATGGTGTGTCCGCTCTTCTTACAATAGCTGCAGAACAAGGGGCTCCTCTTCTTTTTAATGTGGTACGCCGTAGTTCCTTCTTGGTCACCATTTCTTCGATGCTCCTCCTGAAGAAGGCGTGTACGGACCAGCTCACTAGTTAGTTGACTGGTGAGGCAGGCAGTCTCCAAACCCGAAACCAAATTGTCAAACTCCTGAGATAGTCCACTAAGTAAAATTTCAGCGACTTCATCATCTTCTATTGTTTTTCCGATGTCTGCGAGCTGCTGAACTAACCGCATGACCGCTGCAATATACTCTGACATTCCAGAATATTGTTTATATTCCACTTTATGCAATTGTCGAAGTAGAAGCACTTTTCTATACAGGCCTTTCGGCTCGAACGTGTCCGCGAGCTTCTTCCATACTTCTTTTGATGTTTTTGCATCACGGACATATTGGTATAAATTAGGCTTAATTGCAAGACAAATGCGAGCTTTCGCGCGGCTGTCAAGGGTCTCGTCGATCGCATCAGTTCCGTCGACGCATTTCCATAGGCCATCCAGTGTAAGAAGCATTTGCATAGCAAACTTCCAGTTGACGTAATTGGTTATCCCTTCTAGTTTCTCGACCGGTAGGTTGATTGCGTTTTCCGCATTGTGGCTAGGCATATTGGCTGAATATATAGAGGAGAAATTAGCACAGGGGCGAATGCTATTCTCTATTTTCTAACCTCAAAAATGATAAGTAGAACGTGGTTTTGGTTACCTCTTAATTCTTCGTAGAAACGTTGAACGATGGTTCTTCTGGGCCCATAACCTGTTGAGCAGAGCAGCTGCGCAGGGTTCGTCGCTTTTGAGGTGAAAAATAAACTCCAACTATAAAGCCAATGCCGCCTTTTAATATCTCAGTATTATTAGATCCACATTGTTGTCGACGTTTTTGGACGATACAAGACGATTAAACTATTATTAACATGACATTGTTATTAGATTAGAATTAATGTGTGGCCATTGCCGTGACAGATAAAAGGAACAGCGAGGCGGAAAGGGAAGTGCAGTGTTACCACAAGAGTAATGTAAACTGACTAGTGTTGCCAGATATGGGAAGAGTACAATTTCCAACAAATCTAAGCATGAAGTTTCAAACTTCTTACTTAAAAAGATCGTAGAATCCCGATACAAACTTTCAACCCCCATTTTAAACCCTCAGGGCATGAATTTCGAAAAACGGTGAAACTACTTTTCTTTCATTCTAATGAAGAATCTAAGCACGAAGTTTCGAACCTCTAATTCGGTTTATGGGTTTCTTCAATAAAACAATTGAGATTTCTTGAACTTTGTTTTAATTTTCCACCACCAAAACATTACACAGCAAGAACGACGAAGTTAAGACCATATGCATAGACGGTGCTGCCATCTATCGGAAATTATGTGAACTACATATTTATACTACTATTTTAGAAATGTTAGGTTTTTCTTAATAATTTAATACTCCCACTAAAACTTAACATTTCTACACTAAGTAGAACTACACGAAATTACTTATATCCTTCTAATAATACATAAATTGGTCTCTGAGATAGGCAAAAGATTGAGTTGGCAAAGCTTTTGTTAAAATATCTGCAAATTGATTTCTACTTTGAACATACTTAATTTTAATGAGGCCCATCTCTACCTTTTCTCTTACAAAATAACATCTTACATCTATGTGTTTTGTTTTCTTATGATACGTAGGGTTGTTGATTAATTTAATCGCACTTTGATTATCAACACATAGTGTGACACACACACAACTTTCACCTAATTCTGATAATAACTGTTCTAACCATAGTATCTCTTTTGCTGATTCACTAGCGGCTACAAACTCTGCTTCTGTCGTAGAGAGAGCAATGGTCTTTTGTTTTTGACTTGACCATGTGATTGGCCCTCCATTCATTAGAAAAATGTAACCCGTAGTAGACTTGCGGGTGTCTACATCGCCTGCAAAGTCTGCATCTGAGTACCCAATGAGATCATTGCTTTCTCCATATTTTATATAAAAATCTTTAGTCTGAATTAGATACTGTAACGGCGGGAACTCGGACGTCGAGAGAAACGAGCGTATAACGAAACTTGGACTTTATTACGACCAAATAACCTAACTACGTTACAAATATAACAGCTACCAAGTAGGGCTCCGAACTACCGACTTGGGCTACCAAAGCCAGTTAGTTGGTACTCCTTCTGGGGCGCTGAATTGTCGATAAACTATCTAGCTACCTAATTCCCTAAGGCTCCTCAATATGGCTCCGAGTTCGGTCTGGGTTACCAAGACTTCACTGGTACTCATAGAGATTCGCTAGATGAGAGTCGATATAAAGCAAAAATCACTTGAGCTATTTATGTATTGTTAGCTGTATTCCTGAACGGGACTGTCTGTGCTGGCAACCCCGACGGCCTGTCATAGAGGACGCGTCCCTCTCGCTACTCTCCCGCGCAATGGCGGATTGGTCTAGTTGTGTTATAATATGTTTAATACTGAATATAATATTCTCCAAGGAATTAGTGTTTTTATGTCTAATAGATCAGAAGTGAGATCTAATATTATTCATGCCTACAAAGTGTTTCGGCTTGGTAAATCGATTTCCTCTTTCAGCAGCAAGACTTGAAGTAAATTGCAAGCTATTCGTAAGTCATAACTGGGCATAATTATAATGCAAATGGCTGATGTTTACACATGAAACAACTTGGTAATGTATTCTTATTTTGTTTAATCCATCGGATGCGGGTTTGGTTAATTCTAAATTGTTGGAAGTCTGCGTAAAGAGCATCTTCAGGAATGCATAAACTTACTTAACAAATGATTGCACCATTGGGATTTGTCCATTTTAAATCTGATCTGATACATGATGAATATAGTGAAACGAATTGTGTGGTGTGGTGTCAACAGTGAAAAGTTGCTTCAGAGTAATGGGGTTTTGCAAATTCCTTAATATGCATGAAGTAACATTAATGTTATTTATGTGTCTGGGTTCTGTCTTTAGTTCAACAGGAGAAAGTTCCTAACATAATATACATGTTAGAGGAAACTGTTGTGCTGCTAGTAATGATGCAGCCATCGAGGAGTTGTTGGTGATGAACAGTATGTCGCTGCCATACTACCATCAATTTACAGTGCAATTATGTATATGTGGATGTGGTTTGTGAATAATAATATCAGTAGTCATCGGAGGAACTCATGTTCAACTGGATGTCTCCGGGCTGATATGATGATGATGATGATAAGCAGATTTAATTCACTGTGGTTATCCAAGAATCATGTGCTATGTGATAGTAATTATCTTCATGTATTTGTGATATTTCATATGATGGTATGATTTGGTGACAACTAATTTATTACCAGAATATAGCAACTAGCTATTATGCTAGTATCCATTGGAGTGATTAGTGTAACTGTTAATAGAAAGACAAGGATCATAATAGGATTCCAAAAGTAATACAGACAGCATAATTATTAGTGCTCATATCTTGTGTCATGAAATTGTAATCAGTATTGTTTTGTTCTGTTAACATATTTTACAGAGTAACAAGGTGTCAAGTTGTGCGCAGTGATTATTATAGAAGGCAGTTTAACAAGCAAGAATGCACACCCAACATTCTCTTTGGACAAGTAACATGAAGTGTGCTACATCAGAGCAGGACAAATATATCAATTTGAATGAGTGGTATATTATAATTAAGATCATGTTTTCAGCATTGTGATTAAATGAGTAATTAATCAGGAGTTACATAGTCCTGGGATGATATGAAAAAAAATAAATTGTCAAGAGATGTCTGGAAATATTGACTGTGCCTTTAGCGGTAATGAAAATATTTGAAAGTTTATTATTGTATGATAAACAATAATAGTGGGAAACTTTTGACAAATGTATTGGTAAGAGAAACACATATTTTATGAGAAGTGAGGTGAGTTTCAAAATACTCAAATACTACTTATATGGGTGTATGTTAGAATTTCAGTAAATTCTATTTTTGATTATTATTAAAATATGACATGTTTACATATATGAATTTGTGCAGCTGTGAAACACTCTGTGATTATGGAGATGTATTATGAGGAACTTGTTCACTGAACAATAATTAGTAATAACTATTTAATTTGCTCATATCATGTGTGATGAAACTATAAATGTTGTATTGTTGCGCTCAATGAACATATTTTACAGAATAACATGATGTCAAGTTTGGTGCTGTGTTTGTGTGCAAGCTGCACAGTTTGCACTTAACAGTGAATAAGGGTGTAACATTATTTATACAGGCACCTTCTACAAGTAGCAATGAGATGAGACTGTGCTCTCTCAGAGTAAGACAAAATTACTTTATCAAGTAATGGTCTATTTAAAACATCTTTATGTTTTCAGATTTTATGTTGCATGAATTATTGTTATTCAGTTGAGTGAACTGGTTTTGGGGTGAAATTAAAATGATTTTATGAATAACAGTAATGGAAAATATTGGAAATATGAAAGCATTGTTATCACATGATTATTAACAATAATGACAAGTCACAGATATAATAACCGGTAAGAAAGAACAAGCCAATTTGATGACATAATGGTGAGTTTACAAATATCTAATATTTACCTTTATGGGTAAAGTCTAGAATATCAACATATTCTAGATTTGGCTATCAGCTTCACTATAAGTTGACATGTACAATTGTACACTCCTGTATTTGGCAATTTCTGAAATACTCATCAGTTATTGGACAAGTTGTTGTGGATGATGAATAGTTGAGAATTGCTCACTAGTAAAAAAAAAAAAAAGCAATCTAATTAGACTCCTCACATTGTGTTATATTATTTAACATGAGTTTTGTCTGAGATATACTATGACTTCTGTATGATAAGTCTACTATGGAATACAAGTTTGCAAAAGACTTTCTATGCTATAACATTATTATACTTGTACTGTCTTTCAGCTCTGTCAGTCCAGGTGCTGAAAGTACTGCTGGATGGATCTTGTAAAATTAAACCTGTGCTCAGCTTCAAGGAATAGAGTTCGATTAGAGACAAACTGCACAGAGTAGGGAAGCATGACATAGCTTAGTGTCAAAGATCCCCCCGTAGGACCAAGATCCACCTTGGCTTGGGTCACAAAGCCAGCATAGTATGTAAAGGTTGTCAGTACTGTGGTGATGTTACAATAGTTGGTGACAGTGTGTTCACAGATGGCGTTCTGATGAAGTACATAATCTATTACCCTGCAAATTCAACAGAAAGATAACATGAGAGGAAGGAAATGTAAGGAATTGTATGGAAATACCTAATCAAAGGTTATGCCGATAGCATTCAAACATGTTGAGCCAGTTAGAATGAGCTAACAAGTTATTGAAGAAGGTTAGTTTCTTGCAATTACTAACGGCGATGTCACATATGGTAGTCGTATATTGGTGATAGCCAGCAGTGATGCCGCTGCGCTGATGATGCTGGAGTAGCTACAAGCGCTAATCATTCAGGTCGTGATGCAGATGGCGGTAGCACACGCCGCGCATAAAATAAAATAAATAAAATAAAAAAGCCTTTTATTTCTTGCAAGACAAAAATACACATCATTAAACATTTCAATAATAAAACTAAAAAATTAAAACTAAAAAAATTAAAAAAATCTAATAATTTGACATTAAGTTTGAGTGCATTAAAATTAACAATCATTATTCATTTAGTATGTCAATAAGTTAGATATATTATTTTAATATTATTATTATAAGCATTAAAAAAATAAAAAAATTAAATCATTAAATATAAATAGTTCTAAAATTAATTCTTTTGCAAGAACCCCTCTTCTGTGAAGGTGAAGGCCTCCTCCAGTGACGACCAGTGTTCTCTGTCTTTGGCATCATTCATCCATCCTTTACCAGAAAATTGTATGACGTCATCATCCCATCTCTTCAAAGGTCTCCCTCGTTTTCTAGAGCCCTTAGGGCCCGGCCATGAAGTCAGTCGTATTGTCCAGCGGTCATCTAGCATCCGGGCCACATGGCCTGCCCAACGCCATTTTAAGGTTTTAGAATACGAGAGAGCATCCGTTACTTTGGTTTTTTGACGTATGATGCTATGGCGTACTTTGTTAATTTTTCGTATTTTCGTTATGCTTCTCTCCATACTCCGCTGGCATGTCGTGATTTTGTTACTGGTTCGACGTGTGAACTTCCAAGTTTGGCAAGCGTAAGTTAGTGATGGTAAAATACATGTGTCCATTACTCTCTTTTTTATTTTGAGAGGCATCTGGCCTTTTAAAATTTCTTTTAGGCTCCAAAACTTTTTCCATGTATTTGCAATTCTTCTGTCTACTTCTAGGTCGTTACTTTGTTTATGGAAAGAAACTTGTTTTCCCAAGTAGATGTAGCTGTCCACATATTCCAGGGGTATGTTATTTAAAGTTATTACAGTTTGTACATCGTTTGTCATTAGTTTTGTTTTACTAAAGTTTATTTCCAGTCCGACTTCCAAACTCGCTTTTTGTAGCGACTCTACCATGGTTTTCAGTTCCGTAGTATTTTCTGATAGCAACACAATATCGTCGGCGAATCTCAGATGGCTTATGTATTGGTCGTTTATCTTTAAACCAACCTTGTCCCAGCTCAGCTTACTTATGATGAACTCTAGAACAGCTATGAAGATCCGGGGGGACAAAGGGTCACCTTGCCTCACTCCTCTTTTAATCGGTATGGGAGGACCTGTTGTCTCGAGTTTTACCCTGCTTGTGCTGTTACTATATAAGTGTTTTAATATAGTAATATACTTGGCCTCTACATTCTGTGATCTCATAGCTTCCCATATTGACGAGTGGAGTAGAGTGTCGAAAGCCTTCTGGTAATCGATAAAGACTATATACAATGGTCTCTGGAACTCTTGATATTTTTCTATGAGCAATTCTAGCGAGTGGATGTGATCAATCGTGCTGTAACCTCTTCTAAATCCTGCTTGTTCGATCGGTTGAAAGCTTTCAAGAGTGCTAGTTATTCTCTTCTCTATAATGGTCGAAAATAGTTTGTAGAGTGATGGCAGGAGACTGATTGGGCGATAATTGCCAATGTCTTTTGGGTCGCCTTTTTTGTACAACAGTATTATCTCCGATTCAGACCACTCTTTTGGTGTCGTTGAGGAGTTTAGAATCATGTTGAACAGATGGGTAATAGGTCTAGCCAGTTGAGCGCAGCCTACTTTAATTGCCTCGTTTGTTATTCCATCTGGCCCGGGACTTTTTTCTACCTTTAGCTTTTTTATCGCTTTTACGATCTCTAGTTCGTCTATCGGAGCTATGTCCCGGTCATTTTGGTCTAGCAGTTGTTCTGTGCAACATTGTACTGTTTTTGCGTGTTCAGGAATGTCATATAGTTTTTTATAAAAAGTTGAAGCTATGTGTAGTATATCAGTCCTGTTGTAAGAGATTTCATTGGAGCCATGAAGCCCTTCGATCCATTTTTTGTGCGATTTCAATTCCTTGTATGCTTTTTTAAGGCTGCCTGTGGCGTGCAGATGTCTTTCTAATGTATATTTTCGAAGTTTCATATAGTCGCGTCGTATGCGCTTGTTTACAAGTTTGTATAGAGCTCGTAGTTCGTTTTTCATTGCTCTTGTTTTTGGCTTTATTTTTTGTAATTCGCTTCTGCGCTGGATTAGTTTTCTTGTGTGTTCGGATATAGCACCGTTTTGTTTTCTTTGCGTTTTGTCTATTACAGCTTCTTTTAAACTTGTTTCAATAGTATTGATTATTTTTTTGTAGTATTCTTGGACGGTATCGTTTTCACAGCATGCCGCGAGGTCGTCTTCGTAGTTCTTTAAACATTGTGCATACTTGGATATTTCCTCGTCGTGTTTCAATTGACTCTTCGCCTTATTGGTATACTTGACTCTACTTTTCTTGATGTTCCGTATCTTCAGTGTTGCTCGTAATAGCCTATGGTCTGAGGGGAATGTCACATTGATAATTTGCATATTTTGAACCGCATTGGGTAGATTTGTTAAGATATAATCTAATTCGTTTTTAGTGGCGCCATCTGGCGAACGCCAAGTCCATCTTTGCTTAGCAGGTTTTGTGAAAAATGTGTTCAAAACAGAAAGTTTGTTTTCGTAAGCGAATTCTATCAATCTTTCGCCTCTGTTGTTCCTTTCCCCATAGCCGTGGCGTTTCATAATTAGCCTCTCCTCTGGTTTAGGAATGCCAATCTTCGCATTAAAGTCGCCCATAACTATGATATTTTTTCCGGATATTTTGAGGGCTCTGTCGACGGTGTCATAAAATAGTTCTATTTCGTCATCGTTTGCAGCGATAGTAGGGGCATATGCCTGTATGATGCTGACTTCGAAATTATTAATATTTAGTTTCAGCAGTGCTACTCGTTCTGATAGGCCGATAAAACACTCGATGTTTTTCTTTAAGGTTCTTTTGACGAGAACGCCGCGCATACTGGTAATTAAAGGTTACATTTGACTCCGTATACATGTGCGCTTACGATTCCACGATCATATCCGACGGGGCTATCGTACCCGTCAACGTTGATGTTCATAACCGACGGGGCTTCACGCACCCGCCGACGTGTTTACGATCATATCCGACGGGGCTACCGCACCCGCCGACGTGTTTACGATCATATCCGACCGGGCTACCGCACCCGCCGACGTTGATGTTTATAACCGAGGGGCTTCACGCACCCGCCGACGTGTTTACGATCATATCCGACGGGGCTACCGCACCCGCCGACGTGTTTACGATCATATCCGACGGGGCTACCGCACCCGCCGACGTTGATGTTTATAACCGACGGGGCTTCACGCACCCGCCGACGTGTTTACGATCATATCCGACGGGGCTACCGCATCCGCCGACGTTGATGTTTATAACAGATGGGGCTTCACGCACCCGCTGACGTTTACGATCATACCCGACGGGGCTACCGCACCCGCCGACGTTGATGTTCATAACCGACGGGGCTTCACGCACCCGCCGAAGTGTCTGCGAACATAACCGTTGGGGCTTCGTGTAACCGCCGATGTATCGATGGATGGCGTATCTGAGGTTTGTCGAGCTCACTAATGAATTGGGCGTCGGAACATTTTGCGTGACTCCACAAGCACGCGTCAACGCAGAAGGGCAACGCTGCTTCTCTCTGCATAAAACGCGCAGACCAGTGATGTCGGCCTGCCGGCGGATGATGATAACACTAAATCTCGCCGAGCAGTGGGTTAGATCCAGCGTCGAAATACGCACTCGCTGACGATGTGGTACTGTGGCCAGGGCAGGCGCTCCAAGCGCACGATCAAACAGGTAGAGTTAGACCCAGCGTCGCTATACGCGGTCGCTAACGATGTGGTACTGTGGCCAGTGGCAGGCGCTCCAAGCGCACGATCAAACAGGTAGAGTTAGACCCGGCATCGCTATACGCGGTCGCTAACGATGTGGTACTGTGGCCAGTGGCAGGCGCTCCAAGCGCACAGTAAAACGGAGGGTTAAATCCAACGTCGCTATACGCGCTCGTTGATGACATGGGTTAGATCCAACGTCGCTTTGCGCGCTCGTTGATGACATGGGTTAGATCCAACGTCGCTATACGCGCTCGTTGATGACATGGGTTAGATCCAACGTCGCTATACGCGCTCGTTGATGACATGGGTTAAATCCGACGTCGCTATACGCGCTCGTTGATGACATGGGTTAGATCCAACGTCGCTATACGCGCTCGTTGATGACATGGGTTAGATCCAACGTCGCTATACGCGCTCGTTGATGACATGGGTTAGATCCAACGTCGCTATACGCGCTCGTTGATGACATGGGTTAGATCCAACGTCGCTATACGCGCTCGTTGATGACATGGGTTAGATCCAACGTCGCTATACGCGCTCGTTGATGACATGGGTTAGATCCAACGTCGCTATACGCGCTCGTTGATGACATGGGTTAAATCCAACGTCGCTATGCGCGCTCGTTGATGACATGGGTTAAATCCAACGTCGCTATGCGCGCTCGTTGATGACATGGGTTAGATCCAGCGTCGCAATACGCGCTCGTTGATGACGTGGGTTGAAGGCCAGTGAGTGACGCTTCAAGCGTATCATCAAAAAGGGTGACTTAGATCCCCATACACGCTCGTTAATGACGTGGGTTGAAGGCCAGTGAGTTGACGCTCCAAGCGTATCATCAAAAAGGGTGAGTTAGATCCAACGTCGCTATACGCGCTGGCTGATGATGTGAGTGACGCTCCAAGCGCACAATCAAGAGGGGAGGGTTAGATCCGGTGTCACACCACGTGCGCACTGATGATGTGTGTTGCAGCTTCGCTCTACGCAAAAACCGATGGTATTCAATCTTGACATGCCTGCCATCTTCGCGCAGGCCAAGATGCGTGATGGCTAGCTTTCTGCAGTCTGCATGTGCAGGACGGTGATACTGATCTCGCCAGAGTGTGAGATTGATGTGCATTGAAGGGTAAAGGAGCTAATAGAGGTAAAGTAGTATTGTAATAATAACTGTCTTGGCAAATGTCGACACCTGCTGTGCTGCCAGTATATTAAGATACAGGTTTATGTCGGGTAAGGCATTATGGATTAATGCAGGTCTTACCCTGCGAAATAACTAACTAATATTAACGCCTCACGTTAGAGTATAACTGTGTGCACTTGTGGTCCGATTTACAATTGGCTGTAGTCAGTTACCCCGGTAGTAAAGTGGAACCTCTCACCGTGGCGGCAAGTAATGTAATAAGGGAGCCATGAGGAATGTAAGACTGCCCATATACCTTTGTGTTGTAACCAACCAAGCTTCCCTGTCAGCATTTTCAAATTCAAAGTAAGATGTTGGTACTGTGAGGAACTATTATCCTCAAATTTAGTAATGTGTTACAGAGCTAGCCGTACAACTATTAACACTTGTTCCCATGAGCTGCATTGGAGAGCGATTACATGGTGTAGTCCGCGCCTGGGTGAGCAGAAGGGGCGAGACACGCTCAACGCTGATGCGTTGACACAGGCGGAGACTTCACATACGACTACGCAGGAATCAACTGTGAGTTCGTTCCATGTCTTAGAGAAACGACTATGCAAGTTAATTTAGACTACGAGTATGTGATGTATCTCAGGTACCTAATTTAGGCAGAATATATTTTAAATCCTGGTACAGTTTGCTTCATATTTGAAGAGTGCTGAATGTATAATAAATAGTCGCCTAATGATATAGATAGTTGGAATTTATTGATGTAAGGAAATTCTTGGAGTTATAATTATTTGCAGACTTCTAGTCTTATGTTCTAATTAATTGAGTAACCATTGAGAAGCCAAATGCGAGTATTGGCATAATAGATAACTGATTCTGGAATAGGTAATGAGACTGATACTTGAATTTGCATCTGTTAGTCAATGAGATCGTCGATGATTCTCCGTATCAGTTAAGTATGGCATATCATGAATTGGACAATATCCATTAAATAAAAAGTCAGTGAAATCTAGGAGAAGCGTAACTTGCGTACCTACTGGGTAATAGGTATACCTAATGGCGTGGTTGGTCTCTTGCATGTGAACAAGGGCAAATAGGGAGACTGCCGCAGACGTGAGTCAAGTTGCTGTAAGGGGCTTGGCGATGAAGGTCAAGACTGAACTGATGGTGAAGACCTTCGAGGACGAAGGTTTTGTCAGGAAGGCCGAACTGTTAGCTGTATTCCTGAACGGGACTGTCTGTGCTGGCAACCCCGACGGCCTGTCATAGAGGACGCGTCCCTCTCGCTACTCTCCCGCGCAATGGCGGATTGGTCTAGTTGTGTTATAATATGTTTAATACTGAATATAATATTCTCCAAGGAATTAGTGTTTTTATGTCTAATAGTATTCTGAGTTAGACAAACGTTAGCGTGATCTAATTCGATCCCAACGCCATCTAGTAGATTATGAGATCAAATGACATTTTACTTGAAATTCTTAAATCTACTTATATTTTCTACGTTGACATAACGATAGCGCGATCTATTTCAACGCCAGCGCCATCTATGGAATATTGGGTCACATAAGATAGTACTTCTACTTGCCGCTGGATGGAGTGAGCTGTACTCGCGTTTAGTGCAATAAGATAGTACTTCTACTTGCCGCTGGATGGAGTGAGCTGTACTCGAAAATAGTGCAATAAGTTAGTACTTCTACTCGCTGCTGGATGGAGTGAGCTGTCCTTGCTTTTAGTAAAATATTATCTTTGTTACAGTCTCCCCCTCTGTCCCTGAAGACGACCCGGCGAAGGAGACAGTTTCATCCTTAACACTTCGCTTAGCAGTTGCGCTTGTACACTTGTTCCTTATCCGCTGCCGTATTCCAGGATGCGCGTCCTCTCTCTCCCCCTGCACCAAAACATGGGCTAGGAGACAATTGATTTGTAAATTGAAGAAGAAAGAAAAAAAACTTGTACTAGTGTCTATCAATGGTTGCTTCACTGTAGCTGGGGAATAAGTCCTCTTCCCTCGAGTGTAGCTCGATTTCATCCCCTTCGATTGCCCTACACGCATCTTCAAACATATAATCCAAGTATGATGTATCGCCGTCGAAAGGCACTTGTTTGCGTTTGGCTGGCGCAAGAGCAAAGTCGAATGGTGGGGCATAGGTTTGCTTTTTCCCGGGCCGAGAGGCAGTTCGGCTAGGCTCCGGTAGTGCAGCTATTTCGGTCTTCTCTATTCGTGCGATCGTGACAGTCTCCTGGGATTCAAAGGTAGCGAAGTCCTCGCTGTATAACTCGTGGATATTGTTTCCATCGCCGAGGAAGTGCCACGTATACTGGGGTAAGTTCAGTACCATGCGTGCATCCTGGATGAATCCAACGCCGAGCAAGGTCCTATTCTCACGCGACTCCGGCAAAACTATGAACGTTGTTCGGATGGTACGATCGGCAAGGGTGACGTTTGCTACTGTCGTATACACCTTCTGGTTCCTCCGGATGCCATCCGCCAGGGTCACTATGACTCGCTCTTGTCCGAAGCTGCATCCAGCAGCGCGCAGGTGCTGGTACAGGTCATATGACGCCACATTGGACTTAGCACCGGTGTCGATGAAAGCGGTTCCAATCTGTCCTTCCGTGGAGACGTACACAACGGGCCTGGACCTGGCATCGGTTTTAATACCCAGAGCACAGAATCCTATCTCCTTGGGAACTCCTTCAGTTTTCCTAGTTTTGTAACAGGTGGGACAACTGCTGCGTACCACACCAGGAGCGCCACAGCCGTAGCAGCTAAACTTATGTTCGGAACTCGACGATTGTGATGCCGATGCGTGTGCCGGTGCCTCTACTGCTGCAGGTTGCTCCATCGAACGTTTCGCATCTGCGTTCGCCTTCTTGCAGGTCTCGATGGTGTGGCCTTTCATTCTGCAGTGCTTGCACCTTGGTTTTACCGGCTTATCCCACGACTCTTCAGAGGCCGATGTGGGTGGAGCAGCATGCTCAGTTGAGGCAGTGTTTCGCTCACGCAGGAGTTGCTCCGCGGCTTCGGCAGCTTCCAAAAGGCCATCATACGTAGTAAAAGAGGTGCGTGATACCCTTTTGCGTATGTCCAAACTCAGCAACCCAAAAATCATATCGAGTTGTTGGAATTCCAAAGGCTCCGGCCTGGGTAGCAACGAAAACTGCATGCGTTTATGAGCTATGAAAGATTCCGTTGTAGTGCCGGGCTTCTGTGGTGTTGACCAGATTTCCTGATAGATGACATAACCTTGTTTCTTCGGAGCAAACGACTTTCTGATCCGCGCCTGAAACTCGTCCCAGGTATTAACCTTGCTCTTCATCCCTTGCCACCAAGTCCCTGCTTCATTCTTGAGGAGAAGAGGGAGTCCCTCTAACGCGTCCTTCTCACTTATCTTCTCTGCACTCTTGAAAACATTGATAGCAGACAGGAACGCCTCAAGCACGTCAGACTCCTTGCGGCCATCGTAGGATGCGGTGCAAGTTGTGAAAGATCCACTTTTAGGTGACATATAGGCTACCATCCGCTCGAATTGCTCTTGAGAGAGGGTTACAGCCATTGCGGGGGTTTTGCGGGGTTGTCGGGTTTTCGGTGCAGCGCGTTTACCAGCCGTCACCACCAATGAAGGTCCAGAACTCCTCCGCCGAGACTTTGTAGACGTAGTTGGTGTCGGTGTCGAAGATTCCGTCTTCACTCGTGAACTCGGTGACGTCACGTGCTCCTCCGTCGCGTCGAAGTCCGATAAGGCCGAACGTTGGGCTGCCAGTGTAACGGCGGGAACTCGGACGTCGAGAGAAACGAGCGTATAACGAAACTTGGACTTTATTACGACCAAATAACTACGTTACAAATATAACAGCTACCAAGTAGGGCTCCGAACTACCGACTTGGGCTACCAAAGCCAGTTAGTTGGTACTCCTTCTGGGGGCGCTGAATTGTCGATAAACTATCTAGCTACCTAATTCCCTAAGGCTCCTCAATATGGCTCCGAGTTCGGTCTGGGTTACCAAGACTTCACTGGTACTCATAGAGATTCGCTAGATGAGAGTCGATATAAAGCAAAAATCACTTGAGCTATTTATGTATTCTGAGTTAGACAAACGTTAGCGTGATCTAATTCGATCCCAACGCCATCTAGTAGATTATGAGATCAAATGACATTTTACTTGAAATTCTTAAATCTACTTATATTTTCTACGTTGACATAACGATAGCGCGATCTATTTCAACGCCAGCGCCATCTATGGAATATTGGGTCACATAAGATAGTACTTCTACTTGCCGCTGGATGGAGTGAGCTGTACTCGCGTTTAGTGCAATAAGATAGTACTTCTACTTGCCGCTGGATGGAGTGAGCTGTACTCGAAAATAGTGCAATAAGTTAGTACTGTTAGTACTTCTACTCGCTGCTGGATGGAGTGAGCTGTCCTTGCTTTTAGTAAAATATTATCTTTGTTACAATACCTAATTACACGTTTAATTGCATTTACATGTTGCTGACTGGGATTATTTACATACCTGCTTAAAACATTTACAGCAAAAGATATATCTGGCCTAGAAACCGAACATAAAAATAATAGAGAGCCTATGGCTTCTCTGTAAGGAAAGTTTGTAACTTTTTCATCAACATTGTTTGAAATAATTACATTAACATCGGCTGGAGTATTAACAGGGGTTGCATCAGACATGTTAAATTTTTCTATTATTTTCCCAATGTAACCACTTTTATGTATACAAATACTGTTGCTTTTTCTCAATATTTCCATACCGACAAAATAAGTTACATTCAATTCTTTAATTTTAAATTCTCTTTTTAGGTATCCAATTATTTCTTTAATAACTTGTTTACATGAAGACACTATAAGGGCATCATCAACATAAATTATTAAAATTACTTTAATGTCATTGAACATTCCTACATATATGCAGTTATCTGCCTGACATTGAATAAAACCATATTTCTTCAGAAATTCTGTGAATCTTTTATTCCAGCACCTAGAAGCTTGTTTTAGCCCGTATAATGACTTATGTAATTTCAGTACAAAATTACTTTCTATTGACACACCCTCTGGTATTTCTAAATAAATATCCTCATCTAAATAGCCATATAAGAATGCCGTCTTTATATCAAATTGCTGAATATCCCAGTTATACTTTGCTGCTATACATAGAATAATTCTTATGGAATCGTACCTTGTAATTGGAGAAAATATTTCTTGATAGTCCAGTCCTTGAATTTGATTAAAACCACGTGCACATAAGCGGGCTTTATAACGTGCACCTTGACCATTTTCATTCTTCTTGATAGCAAAAACCCACTTTTTTGTAAGCGTACGCTGACCACAATTTTCAACAGCCGACCAAGTCTTATTTTCCTCCAGTGCAGTCAATTCTTCTTGTATGGCCTTCGACCATTCCTTTTTCTGAGAGCTTCTCATCGCTTCTTCATATGACTGAGGTAGGGATAACTCAATAAGATTTGCTTCTAGTTGTCTATTTCCTCTTGGTTTCATGTTCACATGATCTCGCTCTATTTGCTCCACGTCTTGAGACGGTTCATAGGCAGGATCATCGCTGTTGCAGCTCAATAAGCTATCTTCATTTTCTGTTGACGAACTCTCTATGAGTGTTATATCTTCCTCATCCCTCATTATATTTTCATTGTTTTCACCTTGGTTTTCAATTATTGTCTTTTGTTCATCAATAATACATATTTGTGCTATGTTCTTTCTTATCTCAGGGATCTGATTTTCATCAAAAACAACATTTCTGGATATTTTAATCTGTTTTGTATTTATATTATACATTCTATAGTTGGTATTTTCATACCCAACTAATATCATTTTCTCACTTTTCTTTTCCAGCTTAGTCCTTAGTTGGTTGGGAATATGAACATATCCCACACTACCAAATATTTTAATATGACCCATCTGAGGTTTGATACCATTCCACATTTCAAAGGGGGTCTTATTAGGAGTCTGGCTTGATGAAGTCCTATTTAATATATATACAGCACAATTCACACTCTCCGCCCACAGGTTCAATGGAATATCTCGTGCATACAGCATTGAACGAGCACTTTCCATAATCGTCCGGAGCTCTCTTTCTGCCCTTCCATTCTGCTCGGGTGTGTATGGCGCTGTACATTCATGGATTATGCCTTCTTTATTTAAATATTCCTTGAAAGCAATATTTATATACTCCCCTCCATTGTCTGTGTGAAGTATTCTCACACCATGTTTATGCTTATTCTTAATAATAGCATTATAATTCTTGAAATACTCTAGGACATCACTTTTGTTTCTCATAAAATATACATGCCTATAACTTGTAGCAGCATCTTTGAATAAGACAAAATATCTCAGACCTTGAACAGATGCGTGGCTCATTGGCCCGCATACATCGCTGTATGTTAAGTCACCTGGCTGTAGTTCTCCTCTCACCGATTTATGAAATGGGAATCGACACTGCTTTCCGTAAGCGCATGCTTCACATACAAAGTCACACTGATGATTGTCATTAACAGACAAGCCTTCTACAACACTTTTAGCACTCATATTCTTGATTTGTTTAAGGTTAATATGACCTAGTCTCTCGTGCCACTTTTTAATGTCACTTTGATCAGTTTGGACGAGATTACAGATATCTGGAACCACTGTTTTGATTTTTAGTTCATACAAATTATTGTCTTTTATTTTTGCACACATCACCATGTCATTTCCTTTGTATATTTCACTTGTGTCTTTCTTGATAATTGTATAACCTTTACGCATTATAACACCTTCTGAGAATAAGTTTCTTCGTAAACTTGGAACATACAATACACCATGTAGCATACTAGACTCCCACTGGTCATTGACACACCTCTTGATCAAAACTTTGCCAATGCCACACACTTCTAATGATTGTTTATTTCCTAATATTAATGCTTTCTGCTTGCATTCCACTAATTCTTCAAAGAAATCCTTCCTAAATGTCATGTGGGCTGACGCACCACTGTCCAGAATCCAAATGTTCTCTTCAGCGTCACAGAATTCACTTGAATTGGTTTCTACATTAAACGCTAACATTGTAACTTCTTCTCGAGGTTTTCTGTTGAATTTCCTTGGGGCTCGACATTCCCTTGAGAAATGTCCACGCTTTCCACAATTGTAACATTCAAAGCGATGTTTGGCAGTTTTATTTTGGTTCATACCACTTGAACTCGGCTCACTTTTCTGCGACTGATTTTTCATTTTAGTATTTGAAACTAGAAGAGCTGTCTCGTGTTCTTCTTCACATGTGATACTGGCCTCTTCATCTAATAAGCGAGCAGTTAGATTTATAATGGTTTGTTGCTTTGGATCCAAAGACATCCAAGCTTGACGCAGGGATCGATACTTACGAGGTAATGTTCCCAGTATTTTTGTTATTATGGCCATATCACTAACAGTCTCACCACTTTCTTTCAGCTGTTTAGCTAAGTTTTCAACCTTTGATATATGTTGCGCTACACTATCACTTGGTGACATTTTGTACTGGTAAAACCGCTCATGCACCAACATTTTATTGAGTTCACTTTTGATTTGTTAGGTGGACTTCCCGAACTCATTGTTTCTTCGAAGTAAATTTTCCGTTCGCATTTTTCCCCGAAAGATTTTTTTACAGTCTTATAGTTCTCTGATCCTTTATTTCACCGCTTTCCTTTTTTTCTATGAGCATATTTTACTATCGTCTTTTTTCACTATATACTTACCGATATCCAGGGGCAGTCACTTTATATTTGTAAAAATAGTTTAGGTACCAATAGGTTAAGGGCCGATACAGACGGACTACAACCCAACTGCATTTTGTATAGAAAACGTGCAGTCGGAGTTCCCATACATGTTTCGGTTAGAATGCAGTCAGTCTGTAGCGGCTTTAAGGTAGGTTTAATTAATAAGGTCTTTGAGAGCTATACATATCTTATATTACGTTATAATAAGAAGGAACAATGCGAACGGAAAATTTACTTCGAAGAACTAATGAGTTCGGGAAGGCCACCTAACAAATCACTTTTTTGTTCATACACTGACTCAAGTTTAGACATGATTTCTTTTGCAGTTTCACAGTTTTCTATTAGGGTAATCTCGCGCCAGTACCGCCGCCAGCAGCTCGCGCCAGTAAAGCCGCCAGCAGCTCGCGCCAGTACCGCCGCCAGCAGCTCGCGCCA
Organism: Eudemis profundana; assembly: GCA_947034925.1. Classification (NCBI taxonomy): domain Eukaryota; kingdom Metazoa; phylum Arthropoda; class Insecta; order Lepidoptera; family Tortricidae; genus Eudemis; species Eudemis profundana. The sequence continues at coordinate 27,266,261 of OX344795.1, read as the reverse complement.
GTAAAGCCGCAAGCAGCTCGCGCCAGTACCGACGCCAGCAGCTCGCGCCAGTACCGCCGCCAGCAGCTCGCGCCAGTACCGCCGCCAGCAGCTCGCGCCAGTACCGCCGCCAGCAGCTCGCGCCAGTACCGCCGCCAGCAGCTCGCGCCAGTAAAGCCGCAAGCAGCTCGCGCCAGTACCGATGCCAGCAGCTCGCGCCAGTACCGCCGCCAGCAGCTCGCGCCAGTACCGCCGCCAGCAGCTCGCGCCAGTACCGCCGCCTGCAGCTCGCGCCAGTACCGCCGCCAGCAGCTCGCGCCAGTACCGCCGCCAGCAGCTCGCGCCAGTAAAGCCGCAAGCAGCTCGCGCCAGTACCGCCGCCAGCAGCTCGCGCCAGTACCGCCGCCAGCAGCTCGCGCCAGTACCGCCGCCAGCAGCTCGCGCCAGTAAAGCCGCAAGCAGCTCGCGCCAGTACCGCCGCCAGCAGCTCGCGCCAGTACCGCCGCCAGCAGCTCGCGCCAGTACCGCCGCCAGCAGCTCGCGCCAATACCGCCGCCAGCAGCTCGCGCCAGTACCGCCGCCAGCAGCTCGCGCCAGTAAAGCCGCAAGCAGCTCGCGCCAGTACCGCCGCAAGCAGCTCGCGCCAGTACCGCCGCCAGCAGCTCGCGCCAGTACCGCCGCCAGCAGCTCGCGCCAGTACCGCCGCCAGCAGCTCGCGCCAGTACCGCCGCCAGCAGCTCGCGCCAGTACCGCCGCCAGCAGCTCGCGCCAGTAAAGCCGCAAGCAGCTCGCGCCAGTAAAGCCGCAAGCAGCTCGCGCCAGTACCGACGCCAGCAGCTCGCGCCAGTACCGCCGCCAGCAGCTCGCGCCAGTACCGCCGCCAGCAGCTCGCGCCAGTATCACCGCCAGCAGCTCGCGCCAGTACCACCGCCAGCAGCTCGCGCCAGTACCGACGCCAGCAGCTCGCGCCAGTACCGACGCCAGCAGCTCGCGCCAGTACCGCCGCCAGCAGCTCGCGCCAGTAAAGCCGCAAGCAGCTCGCGCCAGTACCGACGCCAGCAGCTCGCGCCAGTACCGCCGCCAGCAGCTCGCGCCAGTACCGCCGCCAGCAGCTCGCGCCAGTAAAGCCGCAAGCAGCTCGCGCCAGTACCGACGCCAGCAGCTCGCGCCAGTACCGCCGCCAGCAGCTCGCGCCAGTACCACCGCCAGCAGCTCGCCCCAGTACCACCGCCAGCAGCTCGCGCCAGTACCGACGCCAGCAGCTCGCGCCAGTACCGACGCCAGCAGCTCGCGCCAGTACCGCCGCCAGCAGCTCGCGCCAGTAAAGCCGCAAGCAGCTCGCGCCAGTACCGCCGCCAGCAGCTCGCGCCAGTACCGCCGCCAGCAGCTCGCGCCAGTACCGACGCCAGCAGCTCGCGCCAGTACCGCCGCCAGCAGCTCGCGCCAGTACCGCCGCCAGCAGCTCGCGCCAGTACCGCCGCCAGCAGCTCGCGCCAGTAAAGCCGCAAGCAGCTCGCGCCAGTACCGACGCCAGCAGCTCGCGCCAGTACCGCCGCCAGCAGCTCGCGCCAGTACCACTGCCAGCAGCTCGCGCCAGTACCGCCGCCAGCAGCTCGCGCCAGTACCACCGCCAGCAGCTCGCGCCAGTACCACCGCCAGCAGCTCGCGCCAGTACCGACGCCAGCAGCTCGCGCCAGTACCGACGCCAGCAGCTCGCGCCAGTACCGCCGCCAGCAGCTCGCGCCAGTAAAGCCGCAAGCAGCTCGCGCCAGTACCGACGCCAGCAGCTGGCGCCAGTACCGCCGCCAGCAGCTCGCGCCAGTACCGCCGCCAGCAGCTCGCGCCAGTAAAGCCGCAAGCAGCTCGCGCCAGTACCGACGCCAGCAGCTCGCGCCAGTACCGCCGCCATCAGCTCGCGCCAGTACCACCGCCAGCAGCTCGCGCCAGTACCACCGCCAGCAGCTCGCGCCAGTACCGACGCCAGCAGCTCGCGCCAGTAAAGCCGCAAGCAGCTCGCGCCAGTACCGCCGCCAGCAGCTCGCGCCAGTACCGCCGCCAGCAGCTCGCGCCAGTACCGCCGCCAGCAGCTCGCGCCAGTAAAGCCGCAAGCAGCTCGCGCCAGTACCGACGCCAGCAGCTCGCGCCAGTACCGCCGCCAGCAGCTCGCGCCAGTACCGCCGCCAGCAGCTCGCGCCAGTAAAGCCGCAAGCAGCTCGCGCCAGTACCGACGCCAGCAGCTCGCGCCAGTACCGCCGCCAGCAGCTCGCGCCAGTACCACCGCCAGCAGCTCGCGCCAGTACCGCCGCCAGCAGCTCGCGCCAGTACCACCGCCAGCAGCTCGCGCCAGTACCACCGCCAGCAGCTCGCGCCAGTAAAGCCGCAAGCAGCTCGCGCCAGTACCGCCGCCAGCAGCTCGCGCCAGTAAAGCCGCAAGCAGCTCGCGCCAGTACCGCCGCCAGCAGCTCGCGCCAGTACCGCCGCCAGCTTGAGATCCATCGCAGAAGTTAGAATGAACATCGCCATGCCGTCATTTTTCAACCACTCATTACAGTTAACTTCGGGTTTAGGTGTTGAGATATCAATTCCTTTAGCTTTGAGGGCACATTTCATTTGAAACTTCCACTGTCGGAAATTGTTGCCATCGAATTTCTCCACGTTCATTGACCGTGCCGTGTCCATTTTTGAGGTTATGATCGATGTTTTCCGATAATCAATTTTAACTTTTTCTTTGCTGTTTTCTTCTGTTCTTCAATTCGCAGAGTCTTCTGGGCCCATAACCAATTCGGTTTATGGGTTTCTTCAATAAAACAATTGAGATTTCTTGAACTTTGTTTTAATTTTCCACCACCAAAACATTACACAGCAAGAACGACGAAGTTAAGACCATATGCATAGACGGTGCTGCCATCTATCGGAAATTATGTGAACTACATATTTATACTACTATTTTAGAAATGTTAGGTTTTTCTTAATTATTTAATACCTCTTACTTTAAAAATCGCAAACTCTCCATACAAACTTTCAACCCCCATCTTAACCCCTCAGGGGATGAATTTAAAAAAACGGTGAAACTACTTTTATTTCATTCTAATGAAGAATCTAAGCACGAAGTTTCAAACCTCTTACTTTAAAAATCGCAGACTCTCCATACAAACTTTCAACCCCCATTTTAACCCCTCACGGGATGAATTTCAAAAAACGGTGAAATCACTTTTCTTTTATTTTAATGAAAAATCTAAGCACGAAGTTTCAAGCCTCTTACTTAAAAAATCGTAGTCTCTCCTTACAAATTTTGAACCCCTATTTGAACCTCTTAGGGGATGAATTTCGAAAAATCCGTTCTTATCTCTCACCTACGTCATATGACCATTCTACTGTGAAAATTTCAAGTTCCTCGCTTCAGTAGTTTCGGCTGTGCGTTGATGAGTCAGTCAGGACTTCTTCTTTTATATATATAGATTAGGATATTTTTGAACTTGAACGTAAGCGATTTATATGTAGGCTGGTGATAATCTAGGATCAAATAAATATACGTCCTACAACACGACAAAGACGCTACTACTTTTTGATAGCCGTAGTCGCAATCTTGTTAGTAGATAAACTACTGCAATTTCCTCTCACTTCCAATACATATCAAATCTCACATACCTCGTAATTTACTACAAAAACATGTGCGCAAATCTGTCTGTCGCAAGGGGCAGTTGATATACCGTAGTAACACAAAGACATATGTGCACAGCTTACTCTTTGCACATATATCTTTTCAAGTTAGTGAGGGACTTGGCGTCGAGCCACGTGACCCACATTGCTGAGGTCAACGGACTTTTTGCCAATAAATATTTTTTGTTTACGCCACCCAATTATACGATTGCCATTGCGGGAATATGCTGAGCTTCGATGCTAATTGACTTGGGTAGAGTAACCATGTTGATTAAACTATAATAAGCTGCCTTTTTTATTAGTTGGTCTTTCATTTTGTGGTTAAAGATAGTTCAACTCCTGAAGCTGCTACCATTTGCTATGTATTGCCTATATGTACCTACTGTATAAGGTTCCTATATGGTTCCTATAGCGTAGTTTGTTTGTTAAAGTACTGTCATAAACGCGATACATGTACTAGGTATATAATATATACGCTGTCTGAACCGAGTCCACAAAATTACGAATCTTTGTTTAAAAAAAAACTCTTACCTGCTAACACAATTCATTTGGAGGGTTTCCACTTTCAATTAATTACCAAACTAGAGGCTACCCTGGAGTCCAATGTATCCAAATAAATATTTTTATATCATGTTATATTTTACCGTAAAGTAGTTTAAGAATAAGTTTTGCTGGTTTGTATGGGTGACAGGGTATGCGACTAAATCAATTTCGTTAAACAGATCCCACCAAAAACATAAATGTAAAAAAGGAGAGCCAAGTTAAATACAAAAATTATGCTTGGCTGTGGGCTTCGCCGCAAAAAGAATGGAGATCTAAATGAGGGCCAATCCTATGCAAAATCCAAATATGTATTTATAGGAACAAAATAACATTATGAACAAGTATTAAACTCTATTTCTTTGCTTTATTGGATACCTATAACAATTGCTGTTACTTAAAAATGTGAGATCTTAATATAGGTTAGATTTGACTTGGCCAGTTTTCATTACATCAGTCATTTTATACAGTTATTTAACATATATATGTCTATATTTTTTAATTCTGATAAAAACTTTCAACTTTTTAAGATCTCACATTTTTAAATAACAGCAATTGTTATAGGTATCCAATAAAGCAAAGAAATAGAGTTTAATACTTGTTCATAATGTTATTTTGTTCCTATAAATACATATTTGGATTTTGCATAGGACTTGGCACTCATTTAGATCTCCCTTCTTTTTGCGGCGAAGCCCACAGCCAAGCATAATTTTTTAACTTGGCTCTCCTTTTTTACATTTATGTTTTTTGGTGGGATATCATTACTTTTTGTAAAGAAAACTAGGCAGGTATTGAGATTTAATGTTTTGTGCTTGCGTTTCCCCTGCATAGTTTTCTTTTTTATGCTATTGTCTACATTCTCTTGAATGTTAGAGATAGTGTAAAATTATGTGGTGCCGCGCGCCGCCGACGACCGTTGGCCGGTTGTTTAGCGCGTATTACAAGTTTTTTGTATGGGGACACCACTTATTTTTTGACTTAACTTTATTTTTATATTTCTGTTATATAGCAAATATAATAATACATATCGCCGGGTGAGAATACGTTTGTGCCATATCCAGTCGATTTGTATGGAAATGGCTGGATATGGCACAAACGTATTCTCACCCAGCGATATATTGGGATAGTTTCAAATATCTGTTTGTAACGGTTCCAACGATACAATTAAAAAAGAAAAAAAATTGTAGGGGCACCCCCCTATTTTTTTACTTTTTTTATTTTTAGATTTTTTCCTACGCTTACACACAATTACCGAGCTGGATTCTAAATTTCATCCTTCTAGGTCATCTGGTAGTAGGTTAGGTTTAGGCACTATATGTCAGTCAGTCAGTCAGTGCTAAAATTTACGACTTTTTGACCTTCATATCTTTATAACCGTTTGAGCTAGCTTCATGAAATTTGGGCTTCTAGATGTCCTTATGGATATAATTAAACACACGTAGTTGTGTTTACGTTAAAGAGGTTTTGAGTTATAGAAGGGTGAAAAGTGGCACCAAGTGGTTCGTGTAATATTACCTACACTCGGCGCTGGCTAGCCAGTTTTGCTTGAACTTGGCTTGACACGCTGCTGTACTATTTTTGAAATAGGGTCTATTTTTGAAATTCCAAAAATAGGTTCTTTTGGACTTACAGTTATAATACAACTTTCTTTTACAAAGATAAACATTTTTTTTGTAAAAGATTATTTTTATAAAATGTTTTCACATTTACACAAATATTTTTAAGCTAGCGGCGAAAATATTTTCCTTATTAATTCCCTTCAACGCGCGTACTAAATTATTGCATTTTCGGAAGGTGAAGAGGCCACATTTATCTTACATCCATCATTTTGATATATTTCCCGAGCTTTGGCAGCATTCAGAGTTCTGCTCGTTAATAGAATTTATCTCGGAAACATCTTACGAGAGTTGCTTAGCTGAATGCCCGGAACTTTGCGGAAGCGCCGGAATTTATAAAGTATTTTTTCATCACACTTGCTCGAAAATGGTATCATTACACGATTTACACGTAGGTTCTGCAGGCCGTAAATGACCTATTAAATGACCTGTTTCTGTTTTACTCTTATTTGTCATGTTCAAAGGAAACGCTAACTTAGGCACTTGTCCCACCAAGAGCGAGGAAGCGATTAGCTATCGGCGATTTTCTCGCCCAAGAAACGAACAAAAGATAAGGATCCTGTGTTAGTAAAAGAGACGCATACATTAATAGTTCATCGCTGGCTGTTCACACTGCCGGCGAGTAAATTTTCTAAGAGAATTCACTCGCCCGCGAAGAAAAAACTCGCCAATCGCTACTCGCTGCTCGTTGGTCGCCGCTGGTGGGACTAGTGCCTTACTTATTTAACTTTTATCACTGAAATATTTTTTTAAAGATAACTGTTATTGCAAATACAAGTAAACACATATTTCGGTAACATTAATTAAATGTTTAAATAGTGTATTTCAGTATTTTGCAAATATAAAATCAACTAAAATAGCCGTTTTAGGTCTTTACCGCTATGGTTTCCGAACGTGACTTGACATTCGCATTGTCTATGGGCATATGTCACTAATGTCACTTTCTGTTTTAATATTTTCTTGTCATATTAGTAAGGTTATATTATTAAGATTTCCTCACAAGTGTGATGAAAAACATTGTGTGTGCCACGGGCGGTAAAGGAATTACAAATTATTCCTTACTTACCGCCCTAGACACACACAATGTACTAATGTAATTTAGCTGTTACTTTCTTCGTAGTAACAAAGGTAAACTTCGCAATACTACTTAACGGATGTTGAATATTCACCAATGCCCAATAGGGTATTTGACAACAATCAAAATAAATTCATTAACTCCAACCAGCAAATTACGCTTCCAAAACAGCCCGGATAAAATCATTGAAACTTATTTTCGTGCCATCAACGATTTTACAATGACGAAAACTAAAAATAAGGCACCATGTTGAGCATGACGTCACAAGCACGTCACAAGATAGTATTTCATACTAAACTGCATACTTTCGGAGCGTTTTGACACTTCATAAAAAGAAGCTGATTTGAACTGTCATCAAGTAGCCTATTGTACCTCTGTCATTTATTCAGTACTAGGTACTAAAAATATATACTATACAATTAATAAACGTAATTAAAAAATATGTTCCTAGTTATTTTAATAAAACAAACTCATGTCTGATTGCTTGAATTTGACTGTCGCAGTTTTCCAAATTTGATAGTAAGAGCCCTAATTGAATTTTATCTCAGACATCGTCTACAGTCTCTGTACCGGAAGGTAGAAGTGACACGTCATGATATTTCCTATAAATAGGCTACTTGATGACAGTTCAAATCAGCTTCTTTTTATGAAGTGTCAAAACGCTCCGAAAGTATGCAGTTTAGTATGAAATACTATCTTGTGACGTCATGCTCAACATGGTGCCTTATTCTTAGTTTTCGTCATTGTAATTGAATAAATTGTATCGTTGATGGCACGAAAATAAGTTTGAATGATTTTATCCGGGCTGTTTTGGAAGCGTAATTTGCTGATTAGAGTTAATTAATTTATTTTGATTGTTGTCAAATACCCTATTTTGTGGCAGCAGCATTCACTTTTATTGTTTTATTTTATTTTTATTTTTTTTTACCACTGTATATTTTGTGCTGCTGTCATAAATAAATGCATTTTCTTTCTTCTTTCTTTCTTTCTTTATTGTTACGTCCCGCTACCTTATCCCTTTCGGTGGTTCAGCCGCCTTGTGTTTGTGTAGTGTTAGACTTAAATAGTTGATTGTAAGACCCTAATTGAGCACTAACAAAATTATCTCTCGTTAGTAACTGTACATGCACCACATTAAATTTTTTTATGCTTTGCACATTATGTTTCATAATGCGTATAAAACACGATTGCGACACGTAGGTAAGAGTCGTGGTTCCGACTTGAAGTAAATAGTTTTCCCGTTTTTCAAATCACGTAGTCAAAGGAAGCTCTAAGTCCAGTTACCCAGGTCACATTTACCTAAAACATTCGAGACAGGCCTCACGTAATACATGCCAGAATTAACTTGAAGAATGCCATCCCAGCCGTTCACTTACCAACTTCTGCCTGTCGACATGAAACGAATTCCGAGACTGAAACCCTGTCTAGTTTAGCGAAACTTCTCGGCGTATAGCGGAACATGGTTCCAGTTTTTTATTCAGTTAGCAAAAGTTATATTTGGAATTTGTTCGGTCATAATTTTATAAAAAAGTTGTTTTTATTTTGTATCATATTATTAAAGCACCTGCCTTTTTAATATCAAAGGTTCGTTTATCCCTCTTCTAGGAGGTTTGTCATCATTTAGGGCCTAAATATGATTTCATTTAACAACATAAAATATATGAAATTAATTTCTGCCCGGTGACCACGCTTACTGCAAAAAACTTGAAATGGCACGTTAAATTAATACGTAAAATTATTAGAAATAGGTAGTTTTAATTAAACGACAAGGTAAAAACGTACATGAAAGAAAACCTTAAGTTAGTACGTGTAAGAGCTATAGTTGCTTAGCTAAGGCATTCAACTTGCAAAGATTGTGGTAAAGTCTTGTCCGACACCCTCGAGTTAATTCGACGACGAAACGATTGTAATTTGTCGCATTCTAAGTTTATCACCCCTACACAAAACGACGTTAATGACAACATTTCCGTAGTAAAATAGAGCCTATCAAACGGTACATGAACTCCATAGACTATGAAGATGCCTAAGTGACCGAGATGTCCTATTTACACAGTTTCGAAAACTAGCCAAATACCAAACGTACGCCTAAAACCTCTAAATGAAATAAAAACAAACTTGAAGAATACGACATAGATTTGGCCCAGTTTACAGTTCTGCTGACGCAGGTGCTAGCATGTCACAATTGATTCAAAGTCATACTAGTTAATAAGATTGGAATGGGGATAACGACTGGGTTAAAAATATATAATTCTATTTAGTCCGTTAGTAAGATTATGGAAAAATATGGGACACGTATTTTTTGGTTTATCGGCGGGCACGGCAGTGCCCCCGCCAAGTCGAGCGCGAAGCAAAAACTGCCGTACCATCCTTTACTGGAACCATTTCGCCGCATTTTCAGGCCCCTATTTGTGAACCTCTGGATAAGACCAGAACGCAGAATTCGTCATTCAGTAAGCTATAATCACATACTTAAAATCCAAAATTTCAAGTCTGTAGGTCATTTAGTTCCGAAGTTAAGCGAAAGCAAAGTTTCGCATTTATGACACTCACTCACTCATGATCATCAGAATAGAACTAGCTTCCCATAAACTCAGAGAAATTTGGTACAGAGTTAGGGTTTAATGGCCACATAAACGGAAAACTATAAAAACTAAGATAATTGAAGATCTGGAGTACCTGGTGACCCTGATTAGAAAACACAAGAGCCCAACCAAAAATAAAAAGAAAAAACTGTGTCAAATAAGAAAATCTAATAAAATAACTCAATATGCCCACGTTTCTACAAAAAGAAGTGAAATCCCACCAAAAACATTCTGTAAAAAACTAGCCAAGTCTCGATGGAGCTGCTTGTTTATCTCTAAAAAGTAATGAAATCTAGACAAAGTCGTGCCAAGTCTAAGGTTCCTTACTGCGATTTCTTTATTATTATAGTTAATGTTGTGTGACTTGGCCGTTGAACATTCTTTATATACGTTAGTGGTTACAAGTCAATTTGCGTTTACGTAATTAAATTATACGTTAGTGGGCACAATCAACAACAGCCTAAAATGAGACACTAGCGTCCAATTACCAATACCAGTAAAGGCTATTATCTCGCTTAACAAACATAATATAGGTAGTTACAACAGATGTAACATTACGTGTAAACAAAATTGACTTGTACCCACTAACGTATAAAGAATGTTCAACGGCCAAGTCACACAACATTAACTATAATAATAAAGAAATCGCAGTAAGGAACGACTTTGTCTAGATTTCATTACTTTTTAGAGATAAACAAGCAGCTCCATCGAGACTTGGCTAGTTTTTCACAGAATGTTTTTGGTGGGATCAAAATATTAAAAATCGACAAAGTTATAGATCATCAAACTTCTGGAGTGGGGGCTTGTGACGTCACTTCTAGGTGAAAATAGGCTAGATGACTAAAAAAAAACTGTTTAGTCCGTCTGTTACATTATGAAAAAATATTGTACACGTATTTTTTGTTTTGTTTGACAAACAAAAACTGACGAGGATAGAGTGCTTAGAAGTTTCGAGTGACGTCACTCTTGAGTACAAATTGTACTCAAGAGTGACGTCACAAGCCCCCACTCCAGAAGTTTGATGATCTATAACTTTGTCGATTTTTAATATTTTGATAAACCAAAAAATACGTGTCCCAAATTTTTCCATAATCTAACTGACGGACTAAATAGAATTACATATTTTTAACCCAGTCATCATCCCTATTGTACCTAGGAGTGACGTCACTCGAAACTTCTAAGCACTCTATCCTCGTCATTTTTTGTTTGTCAAACATAAGAAAAAATACGTGTCCAATATTTTTTAATAATCTAACTGACGGACTAAACAGTTTTTTTTAGTCGTCTGGCCCATTGTGTTAAACTGTATATTTAGTATGTGAATATTTAGTATTAGATATACATTTTTGATAGTTCCTTTTGTCTGAGATACAGGGAATCCTAGTTCAGGGATAAGTTCAACTCTCTAATTGTATATCTTAGTCTTTAGATGTCATCGTTGTATAATAAGTACGTTGTTTAATAAATTTATGCCACACCTGGCCATAAAGTGGCCTTTGCCGCACGCTACGCGTACGGAAAAATCCGCTTTCTGGCCAAGTGTAGACATAAAATGATGTACACAACACGGGAGGTAATAAAGAAAGCCCTCGATCGCATATTTACGTCCCTCGCTTGCAGCTCGGACCGCAAACTTCTGCGATCTCGGCCTTTCTTTGTATTACCACCCTAGTTATGTAATGTACTATTATTCTATTCTATTCTATTCTATTGTAGCTAGGCTAGAAGAGTCTCGTCCATATTGCGGCCGACCGACGACATGGAGATGGAGCCACAAATTAAATGCTAACTGCTGCCAACTGTATTTAATGGGACAAAGGCGACATTTTTAATCGTACGTGTACTTACAGTACACATGTACCTGTACGTGTAGGTATTGCACTGTACTCTGTACGTGTTTTTTATCCCCACATTGTTAGCAGTGAAAAATCTTTACGCGCTACCTGACTTCTATAAGAAGGAGGTTGTTGATGTTTGAATCCGGTGTCAACCTCAAAAACATACTGAACACATAAATACTGTTTATCCATACATTCACATTTAAATTATCCCTTTGAATATTTCAAGCTTGCATAAAGTTGTGTATTTCTGATTCAGAAATTCACCCACTATCGTGTAATAAAAAGTTAGATTTGGTTCAATTTAGTTTAAATTGAGTGTGTACTGTGTAGTTTGGTGAAGTATGCAAAACTATGCAAACGCGCCCGCGAGGCAGCGCGAGAAATTGCGAGATGTTGAGTACTCCAACCGGTCGGTGCCTAGTTGAACCGCTTCAGTTCGGTTAAGTTCACGGCTTATTAGCGTGTGAATTAGGTATTAATAATCAAACATCGGTTTCGCGGGGGCAAATCTGTACTGACGTTTAATAGTGCGAGGACACATTAAACTAATTTTATTAGTTGATATCGATAAAAATGACGTACAACCGTTGTGTCATTTCAAGAATTTGAATGAAGAAAAAAACTACATACACAAAAATAAACTTTCATATTCATATTCATATTCATATATTTATTTGTAAGACATAGGTACAAGAGGTGTTACATTATCAAAGGAATCACTATGCTTCGCCGTGTGGCATACAAATTTAGAGATAGGAACAAATTGTTCCAATAATTAAATAATATTGTCACATGCAAGGAGCTTATTTATGAACTTATACTACGTTATTACAATACATTAATATTAGGTACTATCAAGGCAGGTCATCAGATTAGAATTAGGTAATTAACTAAACTTATCATTTAAATAGTCTTGTATCGAATAATACGCCTTTTGCGCCAGGTAATCGTGCAATGTCGTCCTAAACTGTGTTAAATCGTCTTTTTCTATTATGTTTTTAGGCAAACTATTATAAATTTTGTGTGCCATACCCAATATGCTTTTGGCTAACAATGCGGTTTTTGAGGGCCTGTTGTTTATTTTGCCTCTTTGGCGTACACTATTAAAACTAGGAAACTGTTTGATGTTCATTCTAACATACACGGCGACTTCATAGATGTATAGACATGGTAGGGTCAATATTTTCAGTCTTATAAATATAGGTTTACACGATTCTGGGGGCCTTACACCACATACAGCCCTTACACACTTTTTTTGTGCCCTGAATGCCACTTCTTTTTCGACAGAGTTCCCCCAAAACATAATTCCATACCTTAAAGTAGACGTCACATAGGCATGATATGCTGTAAGAACTGTGGTTTGGTTAGCTATTTTCCTGAGGTTGTACAGAGCATATGAATACTGACTTAATTTCTTACATACTATATCAGTTTGATTTCTCCATGTCAACTTATTGTCTATATGTAATCCTAAAAATTGTGTAATGTCAGTTTCTTCAATGATTTTATCTTTATAAGTCACAAGTATACTATTCGGTATTTTATTTTGCCTAAAATTCATAACTTTTGTTTTCGCTGTATTTATTTTTAAATTGTTGTTATTCAGCCATTCGATTACTAGTTCAAGAGATTTGTTGATATTTTCCTGGTATGTGTGCAGATTCTCTCCAGTGACAATTATTGTGCTGTCGTCAGCGAAAAGTACCATAGGGTAGTTCACGACTTGCGGAAGGTCATTAATATACATCAGGAATAATAATGGGCCTAAAACGCTTCCTTGTGGTACACCGTATGCTACTTCTCGGGGATCTGACGAGTAGGTGATTTCTGTCTTCGATTTAAGGTCTATTCTATTTATCTCAGTAATTTGTGTTCTACGTTTTAGGTATGATTCAATCAAATTATATGCATTTCCGCGTATCCCGTATCTATAAAGTTTGTTCAATAATATATTATGATCGACATAATCGAACGCCTTTGTCATGTCCATATAGATGGCGCAAACTGGTGTCTTTTTATCTAAATTTTCTATAATTATTTGTAAAAGATCAAATATAGCCATATTTATTGATTTATTCTTACGAAAACCTTTTTGCTCTTTAGCAAATAGGTCGTATTTATCAAAAAAATTATATAAATTATTATAGATAACCCTCTCAATTATTTTTGAAAAAATCGGGATCAAAGCTACAGGTCGATAATTATTTAGGTCTTCTTTGTCACCTTTTTTGAACAGCGGTTTAATGATAGAGGTCTTCAGTTTGTCTGGATAAATACCCTTTTCCAGGCACAAGTTGATAATAAATGTTAGAGGTATTATTATTATAACTAACTTATTTATTTTAATTTTATTTTAATTAACTTTTTGCGGAATTAACTTCTTTAACATTTAATATAATTTTCATAATATCCAATCAACATTGTTTTCACATTTTCAGACTTTAATCTTCGTCGCCTGGGCGACAATATCCATTTTAGCCAACTAAATGAACTGTAGTAATTGGAGCAAATTCAAACAATTTATAATATTGATGAATTTTAGCTATACGACTCAGTTCTATGAGTATAAATGAAAGAAGTTTGCACATAGTTAAACGTATTCAAACTTAGCCATTAGTTTAGTTATGGTTAAAAATAGCTTTTTATCGATGTCGATAAACTTTAGTCGATTTTTAATTAATCACTAGCACTGGTACATTTAGCCCCCGCGGAACCGATGTATGTTAATAATGGTGCCAAACGCAACCTTAATATTATGATGTACTTACTGGACCCCCATGGGATTCAACCCTCATGCAGGCAGTATGCGTATATGTCGGTTACAAGAGAACATCTGTCCAAATTTCGCCCCTTTCTTATTCATATTTTTAAGTATACTTACTCGCTTAAGACTGCGGTTTGTCTATTCGTTATTGTTAAGCCTATTTAGTACATAAATTACCCTAGATCTACTATTACCATTTATTATTAAATATCAATTTAAGGTTATAAATCATATCTGCAGCGGTTATTGATTGGTTTTCTAGTTATCGATCAGGCCGTCGGCAACGTATAAAGGGGTTACCTATCTGAAATACTAAAAATGGTATTCCGAATTACGTTTCAACAAAAACTATTCGACAAATATCGCTTACATTTTTTTTCGTTTGTCCGAAAATTCATTTCGAATTCTTACGATTAGGCATTAATTGGTTCGATTTTTGAATCATTCGACTAATTATATTTTGGCCTAAATCTCATTTCACCGTAATATCAGTTATCCGATGTAACTTTTCGGATTTACTTTTTTTGATTCACTTTGATTTTTGATTCGAATTTTTTTGATTCACATTTGTCACGACGTGTGGATTCGATGGACGACCAGCCTCAGCCGCTCCGCTTCTCACGCCTCCCTAGCTTTGTTACAAAGATAATAATAAATGTTTGACTAATGATATCCATAAAGGAAGAAAAACTGATATGGCAATATTTTTCTTTTAATTTTTTATTGATTATATAAGGAAATAAACACATTTAAATTTTGAAATTGATCAATGTAACCCCATTCCATGGTACCATTGTGTTCGAAGTTACTGAACAGAAAAACTGTAATATTTTACCAATTATTAATATCATCCTAAATATTACAGGAATTATGAGGGACCAAACGAACATACAAACATACATACATATATACATACGGTGCTAAAATCATAACCCTCCTTTTTGCTTCGCCGTAGTCGGGTAAAAATATAAAGGTTTTCCTAACTTAAACCGTTTTTTAAAAATTTGCAATAATCATAACACATCAGAGATGGGCATTAATCGATTAATTTTTTAGTCAACTAATCAATCGATTAAAAAAATCAATCGTACAAAATTAGTCGCGATTGATTTAATCGCGATTAAATTAATCGTCGGAGTATGCGCCTAACGATTGATCAATCTTAATTTTAATCGACCAATTTCACGATTAAATCTCGATTAAAAATTGGAACACGCACGTTATTTGAAAATTCTAGTAGGTATACTGTGTGATATAAACTTTTTTCTAGTAACACAAGATGGTTTTACAATGCAGTACCTTATAGACCTTTATAGTCTAGATGGGTAGAAGGGTAGGTGGGTAGATGGGTAAAAGGGTAAGTGGGTAGATGGGTAGGTGGGTAGAAGGGTAGGTGGGTAGAAGGGTAGGTGGGTAGATGGGTAAAAGGGTAAGTGGGTAGGTGGGTAGAAGGGTAGGTGGGTAGATGAGTAGGTGGGTAGAAGGGTAGGTGGGTGGATGGGCTTGTTGGTTCGTGATGACGACGATGATGAATGAGACTAAAAATGATGATGATGATCTTCCCCGTATACCCGCTTACCCTTATACCCGGATATCCCTATACCTGGACACCTGCATACCCGAATACCCGGATATCTGTATACCCGGATATCCGTATACCCAGATATCCGTACACCCGGATATCCGTATACCCGGATATACATAGACCCGGATATCCCTATACCAGGATATCCGTATACCCGGATATCTGCATACCCGGATATCCATATACCCGGATATCCTTATACCCGCTTACCCTCCCACTCACTTACCTATCTACCCATTTACCCATCTAGGTACCCATTTACCCACTTATCCACCTACCTTTATTATAAGTATTAAGTAAAATGACGACGAATTAGACTAAGTAAAATGATGATGATGATGATGAATGAGACTAAAAATAAATAAATAAATAATAAATATTAGGGGACAATCTTACACAAATCGAATTGATGATGATGATGATGAATGAGACTAAAATTAAATAAATAAATAATAAATATTAGGGGACAATTTTACACAAATCGAACTAGCCCCATAGTAAGCTCAATAAGGCTTGTGTTATGGATACTAGACAACGATATATTTAGTAGATACAAATACTTAAATACATAGAAAAGATCCATGACTCAGGAACAAATATTCGTGCTCATCACACAAATAAATGCCCTTACCGGGATTCGTACCCAGGACCTCTTGCTTCGTAGGCAGGGTCACTACCAACTAAGCTAAAGCGGTCGTCAAAAATGATATGATGAATGAGACTAAAATGATGATGATGAATGAGATTAAAAATGATGATGATGAATGAGATTAAAAATGATGATGGACTGACCGACCGGGGGGGGGGGGGGGGGGTCATTGCATACCAAATTTTATCACAATCAGCAGTACCGCGGTTTAAATGTGCAAAAGGCAACAAACAGACAGACAGATAGACTGACAGACAGAATTACTTTCGCATTTATGTATGAATTAATTAACAACTAATTAGTAAAGATTCCTATCGGCCGCAAACCCAGACTGCGACTGCATTCATAAATGTTAAAAATTTCAATAGACTTTAAAAAACCTCGAGTCTTAAAAAAAAGCCCTTTATAGGCTTAAAAAAGGCTCGAGTCCTTTTTAAAGCCTATAACCCTTTATAGCATGGGGACGTCCTTTTGACACATCTGGTAAAAACTGACGAGTACGTTGGCGTGTTATTTATCAAGCTAGAAGCACGAACATAATCTGCTTTATGCCACACCTGGCCATAAAGTGACTTTTTCCGCACGGTGTGCGTACGGAAAAAGCCGCTTTCTGGCCAAGTGTAGACATAAAGTGATGTACACAACACGGTAGGTAATAAAGAAAGCCCTCGATCGGATATTTACGTCCCTCGCTTGCAGCTCGGGCCGCAAACATCTGCGATCTCGGCCTTTCTTTGTATTACCACCCTAGTTATGTAATGTACTATTCTTTCGTCCAGCCCGAGGCATTGTTAGAGAAATCTGTCAACACTCAACGTAACTCGAAACTTAGACTTGCATAAAAAAAAAATATTCCTTATATTAATCGAGAGAAAATTAGTCTGATTAATTAATCGATTAAAAATTTAGTCGCTGGTTATTAATCGACGATTGATTTAATCGTGACTAAATTAGTTGAAACTCTTACGATTAAGATTGATCAATCGTCATTTTTAATCGTTAGTCGCGATTGAATAGGTTAATCTCAATCGTTAATTGTTAGTCGATTAAATTTTGCCAATCACTGTAACACATACTTATATGCCCACCTCTAGCAATATGGAGTTTATGGAACATATTTTATAGTTCTCAAATAACCCACGAGTAAATAATAGGCAAGTAGTCGGTGGAAATCGAGTTATGTTGACAGCCCCCCGGTACTGACTTGGTTTAAATTACATCTCAAAACTTTTTTGCTGTAGGAGAACTGCGTTGCGAGACTTGCATCTTTTTGCATGTAATATTTTTGATGGGATATTATTTATTCTAATGTATCGTTGTGTCATAAGAAGGTAAAAATTATCGATAAATTAATATCGTTGGGAAGTCCCTAGGACAATTTTATTCGTGCAACTTCTCTCTGGTAATTTCATTCCGTTATTAACATTCAATTCTGTGCAAAGAAGTTTAGTAATTTACTCCCTAATAAAAAAAAGAAATTGTTGAAAAAAACTTTTCAAGACTAGGTACTGTTTTTACTAATTCCATTTACTAGACGTAGGAGTAGTTTTAGTAGAGGTAATCATGTTTTTCTGTCATATGTTTAATGATAGTAATTTGAAGTTTTATTTTGTACAAATGTAAGTACCACAACAAAATTTAGCAGGATGTACCAGCTAATTTGACTAACAAATAGGGCATGCTATATTTTAAATTTTATCAATGATTTTTTTTGTTAACAGACAATGTTAAGTGTTATTTTCATTACAGCGGGATATTTATATTTGAATCAAAATCAACCCTTTTCTAATTTCCCATTGAATCGATCTCAGTCTGAGCGTTAATTGCTTACGCTTTCACCTTATCTAAGATCTGACTTCAAAGGTTGTCCCTCTGAGCTGTGATAAGGGATCGTTTGTAAATAGAACTTTAAGTCAACTCAACTCAACGGATCACACAAACATTGAAAGATAAAATCCGCTAAAATAATTAAAAGTGGTTCCTATTTTGGACAACTTTCCACCTGTTAACAACTTAATTTTGAAATAATGCTGGTATTTTTCCCTAAAGACTATCGTTTATTATGAATAACTTTGCCTAGCCGTATTTTTTTCCTATTAGGTATGTTCTACTTAGATTAAAATTGCTAATGTCTTTAATTAGTGCCTTGAAAATGTGCATATTTCATCCCGGGAGCTTGTCGTAAATCATATGGTTTAGACAAAATTTATCCAATTTTTCCGAGTAACAATAACGAATTCGGACAACTACTACAAGAAAATTTACTGTTTGCAAACAAGATGATATTACACACACAAACAACAATACTACGCAAACCGCGATATCACATGATTAAACATCTGGGCATAGTTTAGTCATTTATTTTTGTTTTAACAAATGTTACGGATTTGTCTATATATGGTTATTTTCAGAATATGGCATGATACTTATTGCAACTCCGACTATGGTATATATATGGTATGGTATATGGTATATATATAGTATCATGGAACGTTTCTGTAGACCTGCTCTAGAGATGGTTCAACGCCATGAATATCCGCTGTCTCTGGCAGATTCCTTTAGCTGTCTCCCTCATTCTGCTTGCATCAGAAATTTATGAGAATCCAAAACACGTAACGTAACAAGTCGTTTTTTGTAAAAATAAAAATTCACCACATTTATATTCTGCGGATGCTCAACTGGGCAATCATGAAGGGGACACTTAGATAACATGTTTAGACAGTATATTAACCTTATGGTTTTTGAAATTGTACAAAAGTAGGAGTCGCTGACATAGTCTCAGATTAAGCTCGATAGGCTTGTCTGAAATATATTTGCTGAATGATTTTGAAAGCATGAAGTCCTAAAATAAAAAAGTAAAACCATAAGATTACTATATGCGTTAAAAATACCCTCTGATCATACCTTCAGAGAATTGTAATACAAAAAAATTAGGTAACCTATCGCGAACACTAAAAACCATTCACCGAATTTCATTTGGCCAAAAGCTATTCGAATTATTATCGTTTGTCTAATGACAGGTTTCGTATTTTATTCTGTTCGCCATTTCACGTTTAGTAAAAGCATCATAACATCATTTGTCCGAAAAACGTTTTCTGTCTCATACACTATGAGTTGTTACGTATTTTTGTTCGTTGCCCATTTCTCATTTACCCAATGATAATTTTCGCACTGCATACGTTTCGACAAATTTTCAGTTAATTTTTTAACGATATTCCAAGTTATTTTTCGACAGTGGTACTGTTCGCTATAATATTTTATTAATTCCACTAAACTAAAAGAAACATTGTTTTGTAGAAAAATATTATAGTCGACCCGGGTGAGTAGGTTAGGTATGTTCATAAAAAAGGGGTCGTTTGGGGAAATGACTTTAACAAAAAACTTACCTAGGCTGAACGACCAAGGGGGGCTCGGGGGGGGTCGGAGCCCCCCACAAGGGGGGCTCGGGGGGCCAAGCCCCCCGCATTAAGAAAAACTCAAAACAAAGGCAAACAGGCAAAACAGAAGGTTAGGTTAGGTTTGAACTGCGTCCCCCAACACAACGAACTGCTGCCAGAAAAGTAGGTTAGGTTAGGTTTGAACTGCGTCCCCCAATAAAAACGAACTGCTAGCAGAAAAGTAGGTTAGGTTAGGTTAGAACTGCTGCCAGACATGTCTTTTTCATCGTGAGGTATACATTTCGAGTATGTTATTTGATAGTTATTAGTTAGGTACTTAAATTGTAGAAGACATCTTAGTTTATTAGTAACTAAACGATTATATTTTGCAACTAAGTATAAGTCTTACTAATAAAAATATAACAAAAAAATGTGTCACTTTTAAATTATAAACATAAAAATTATTAAGTCCAATTGAGAAAAGCCGAATCGTTACAACGGACAAATGAAATCAAAGTCAATCAAAAAATATCGAATGGTTAATAAACCGAAACGTTCCATCGGATAACTGATATTACGGTGAAATGAGATTTAGGGCAAACCATAATTTGTCGAATGATTAAGAAACCGAACCAATAAATGCCTAATCAAGAGAAAAAATTATACGATATTTGTCGAATAGTTTTTGCCGAAACGAAATTCGGACTAACATTTTTAGTGTTTCAGATAGGTAACAAAAAATTAACATATCAACAACAAGCTAGACTAGGTTTTATTTGTATTAATAATTAACGATACAGTTTTTACAATGTCTATGGGGCAATTATCAGCTTTATGCATTCAAAGGTTTAATAGGAACAAAGGTCGATCTCAGCAGTATATTTTATGCTACCTATTATTACTCTAAAACCTGGAGGCGAAATTGTAGCTCACTAGTTTAGTAATAGCTTATTTATACTCGTAGCAGGCTGCAACAGGCGAACAATCGAAATACTGAACCCAATGCAGTGTGTAACATTAATAGTGTATGTTTCCTTTAATCGGACCGACTATTACCTCACGGCTGCCAGAAAGACAAAGGAGGAAGCCAAATGGAAAGACATTTCCTACTGACCAACTTATAAATAAAGTAGACGTTTGAATTTCGCTTACGAGATTTTGCCTTATTTTTCGACGAGAGGCCCTTTGCGAACGCCAAAATATTTAAAATTTTACTTCAATTAGCAACTAAGGTAAACGTCCGAGTGCTCGACACTGTCCTAGTAGGGTAGTTCTCTGCGATTTTATACCGTTTTGCTTGCTTCATTACCATCGCCACTATTATTGGCCGTTTTATAAAAGCAATGAAGATCATTATGATAAAAATACCAGAGGCACGCGACTTCTACAAGATAACCGAAAACGACTCCATAGTTTATAGGGAGCTCATCCATAATGTGGCGATGGAATGATACGATTGGTGCGACTGTTTAGTCGCAGAGAACTACCCAGTAGTCGCCATTTTGAATGTTAAGCCATTTGCAATAGAGGGGACAGCAGGGTGTCGACTACTGGGCCTTAGCGTGTTGAGCACTAGGACACCTTACAAATTTAAAAATACTCAACATTCAATTTTCAAATAAAACATTTCAATAAAGTGTCAATTGCAGAAAAAGTGTACCTTTTACGTAAAAAGAAAATCTCAGTTTCGTTTCGATTTTCCCCTATAATTAGTTTGGGCGTAACGAAACTGAGATTTAAAATTTGTTCGGAAAACTTGGGATATTTAAGACAACTTTTTTCATTTCATAAATGAAAAGTGCTCATGATTCTGAGTAAAATGGTATACCTAAGATACACCACGATCTGACAAAAAAAGTATAAGGTAATTTTTTTCTGCAATTGACCTTAAAATAAAGAAAAACTATAATAAATAATGTATTACACGATAATTTATATCTATTTGGAGGAAAACTTGTCAAATGCTCATTATAAATGGAATATAATGGCTCTAAAATTCCTATCGACCTGTGAAGTTGTTTGCGTAGAATGAGCCGAAACTTTTCGCAATACAGCCCTCGTATTCTGAAGTTCGCAACAAACTACGTTTAGTGCAATAAAAATTACCATTTAGTGTATTAAGTGGCTTAACTTTTTAGTGCCTCTAGTTGTAAGTTTTTAGTATATTTCGTCTTTATTGTTTTTCTCATAAGCTGACACATTTTTTAGTTTTAGATTCTGATTGTATACCCTCAAATCATTAAAAGAATATCGTTCATTATTTTTATTTTTTTCATATTTTGAATATCATTTGGTTTCAGAGGAAAAAAATATTAAAATTTGTGACTAGTGAATAATTAGCAAGCCTCGGATTTTTTATGGCACAGTAAAATGAAAGAAAACAATAGAGTCGATATTAACATTAAAACTTTACTACTGCTGCTACCGATTTTAAATTTTGAATAGTATTAAATGCAGCTAACCCGAGAATATTAGACGTAAAAAATCTTGTAACATTTTTACTTTTTTTTAAAGGGGTCCGTAATGGGACTTTGAAAATTTAAAGTAGAGTTATTATATCGAGTGGGGTATCAAATGAAAGGGATTGACTTGTAGATTAAAATTTGTAAGCTTTTTTCTTAAATAAGTTGTTTTTGATTTATGGCGAAAAACGTTAAAAAATACCATTCCCCCTACTATCGTCGAAGTTACTGAACAGAAAAATCTGTAATAATTAAGTACCAATTAATAATATCATCCTAAATATTACAGGAAAAATATAACGGTTTTCCTAAATTGTACCGTTTTTTGGAACTTTGCAAAAATCTTAACACATACTTATTTGCTCCTACTAAGCTAACCGCCATACAGTTTTTATTGGGCTATTCACGTATCTACTGACTAGTTTGTACGGAACCCTCGGTGCGCGAGTCCGACTCGCACTTGACCGGTTTTATTTTAATTATACGTTTGTTTGATTTTTTTCCGACATTTTACTAGTGCGTAATAAAATGTCTAGAATCTAGATTGTTAAACAATTATTAAGTTTACATACGATTCATGCATTCTAGATAAAATGTGTCTTTACCAAGAATTTCTTATGCAAAGTGCCAAGATCTCTGGAGGGGGAATAAAAATACATAAAATTGAACGTCTGTTCCGGAGTAAAAGCAGGTTTTATGAAAAAGCCCAGTCTTGCGGAATAATCCTCTTGTTAGGGATGATCGTTGCAATCCTACGGCTGTTTGTGGAAGAAGCTAAGATCAAAATATATATACGCAGTAAGGAAAAGCAAAAATTAAATGCGCATATACAGGGATGACAAAAATATCTCCACGAAAATGTTAACTAATGTAAGATTAGTAATTTCGCAGATATTAAATACATCTTAAATTATTCCAAAAATAAACGTATAGTTTAAGTTTAGGAATAGTATTTGTTTTACTTTTTGGACGTCGAGTCTTGTAAGCCTTTCGTTTAGCAGGTTTCCCGCCTTTGAAAACAGCCTCTCACAGGGCACGGAAGTCGCCAAGAAGTTTAATCTTCGACGTGCCAGCACTGCTAGGTTGGGGAAACTGGTTTTCTAGTCCTTCCATCACTCTAGCGGATTCTCTGTCCTTCCTAGAACTGGTAACTCCAGATATCTTTGGATTTCCAGGATGGCTTGTGATTGCGGAGTACCTTCAGGGCGTACGGTATTTATAATGGTGTCGTACTCTCCACATATATCAAAACGGGGTTTCTTCGTCTGTGGTTCTTCGGCGCGTTGAACTACTTCCACTTGCTCATTATTTGAATGAGTTCGCTTCCGTATATTCTGCGAAACCAAATCGGTCACTGTCCTCCTTATGTCCGCCGCGTAGCATGTGTTCTTAAAAACATGTAGCTTGAACCTTGGGTCTAACATCGTTGCGATACCGATCGTTTTACTAGCTTCCAAATTTGGGAACCTTCTTTCAGTTTCGGAACGAAGAGATCGGGCCAAATTTTTAGTCACGTTGGTTAAACTGTCGACAAAATCTTCCTCAAAGAGATCTTCGGTTTGTTGCAACATTTGATTAAGCGCGGAAATAAGCCCTCTTGTCAGGATTAAAATTTGGCTTCCGGAGACGTATTTTTCTCCGCTCATTGTTTGTGTTAATTGGTCGAAAGGTTTTAGTATAACACATAACTCGTGGCAGACACGCCATTCTTCCGAGTTTAATCTCTCCCATCTCTCATCCGATAAAGCCATTGACGTTTTCACTGCATTTTCCAGTTTGACAAATCTCTCCAGCATATGTAATGTCGAGTTCCATCAAGTTGATAAGTCTTGTATCAATTTTTTAGGCATAGTGACACCATTTTGCCTTTGCTGTGTGACTAAGGTTTCCGTTGCTTTAACGCTTTTTTTTAAAGTGTGAAACAATGCATTTGACTTTACAAATCAGCTCCCTAATTG
Organism: Eudemis profundana; assembly: GCA_947034925.1. Classification (NCBI taxonomy): domain Eukaryota; kingdom Metazoa; phylum Arthropoda; class Insecta; order Lepidoptera; family Tortricidae; genus Eudemis; species Eudemis profundana. The sequence continues at coordinate 27,242,173 of OX344795.1, read as the reverse complement.
ATGGGTCCGCAGTGCTCTCGGTGGTGCAGTGTTTCACAATTAAATTTAACGTGTGAGCATAACGGCCAAAATGCTTGTAACCTAATTTGTCTACAGCACTCCTCATGTTGCTGGCATTATCGGTCACCGTTATTAATATCTTATCTTTTATTTTAAATTCATCTACAATACGGACCACGTTTTCTTTAATATTATCAGCCGTGTGTGGACCAAACATAGCTGCGCACTCCAGCAATGCCGATTTTAATTCAAAGTTTTCACCATTTTCTGATACGCAAGACGACAACAGAACGTGACCGAACTAAGTCAATTTTGAATAAACTCATTGTACCGCAACTAAAGAGTGCAAGCATAAACAAACTTGACATTCCTTCGTGGTGCGAACTCCGACACTGCGACAAAGAAACATGATGGCTCTTTATTAGTTTTTTAATGCGGGTAAATTACACCACATATGACATATGCACATAGAAAAATTAAATGGCACCTATCTTCTGTACGTGTTTGTCGTTACTGATTACCTACACAATCAAGTTTACTATCGCTAACCAAATTTAATCCCGCGTTTACGTTCCAACTTGAGTCACATACCTCATAACTCATAACTAACAACATATATATTATAGTAAGAATACCGGGATCCTTTTATACCATAATTCCACACATAATTTCGCAGTTAACCCGCACCTATGCAAAATATGCCGTAGTTGAGGAAATAGTCCCCGGAAAGTGACGCAGAGCATGCAGATGCACAGAGAAGTGCCATTTCAATACTAGCTTGTTTAAGCGTAGGTTACACACTCCATTTTATACGCATTTATGAAACTTATTAATTGCAAAATGAACTAGATACAAAGCCATCATTCGTAATTAAATGAGAATCGGTAAATTATGGAAATCGAACACAATCCATCCCTTGAATTTATCTGCAGTTAAATTTTGTATCTTTGCAAAACCAAAATTTTACGATTATTGAAGCAGTAAGTTACACTGGATTCGTTTAATTCGAAGTTATTACAATGGGAGTGGGGGTACATTGAGTGACAAAAAACAAAATAACAGTTACACGTTGCCTTTATAGTCATTTTACATGTTGTAATATCAGGGTTCATTCATTGGTCGATTTCTAAATAGGTACTGTTAATTATACCTATACTGGGGATTACTGGCTGAATTATGATCAGAATCCTCCCAACCATACCTGCGTTACGTTGATGCTTCAAGCTATTAGGAGTGCGCAGCCAAGCATGTTAACTATTAAAGTCATGGTGAGTTAAAACATGGTTTCAGTAGGTAGCAAAATGGGGCGTTGCAACTTAACCCGAAATCCCAATCAGCCTGCAGGCCCCGCTATGTCTCGCATGGTATTTTTAATCTTTGCCACACGTTTGTGTCATTGTCACGAGTCACGAGTTTCACATGCCTGCTCTGGGCAACTGTCTGTGTTACCTATTTAAAACATGGCTTCGAGTGGCTGCCATAAAAACCAACAAAACTAAACTAAGTGAGCGTCTAACCCATGCCTTATAGAGGAGCATGAATTTATAATTACAATGAATATGCAACGCCCGCTTTGTAGACGGTAGAGCAGAGTTTTATTTTTTCAGCTTAAAGAGCTACTTTGCGTTTTATGTTGGGTAATACTCATATTTCTTTTGATAAATTTCAGCACATTGCGCAGCTTTTTTAAAAAGAGACATATATTTAACGAAATGAAATTGGAGTTATTTTGATTTCGAGAAAACTTCGTTGTGCACTATACTTATTTAATGCTGGAAACTAGAATTGAATACTGACACTCATGCAACGAAATTCGAGGCGATTATAGTATTTTATGCAACAGTTGTATAAGAAGGTTCAAAAAATGCGAATTGCGTGAGTTGCGATACGAGCCGCGAATGCGGACAACGTTGCATACAATACTTTTTCTACGACTAGGTTAAAATATAAAATACATGGACGTCACGCGTGTCTCGTCCGGTCTCTCCGAGTGTGTACAGCCGGCATGACAGTTGTGTCTATGGTAAACTTTTTTTTGATATGGCTGGTGACACGATGTGACGATAATTAAAATACTTTTTTTTATGTTGGCATCAATTAATTTAATTCGGAAAGTTTTGTTTTTCTTATGAATCGTAGGAATTTAATTGTTTGTTAAGTTGGTAGTTGTGAATTTTTATCGTGAAGTTAGAATTGAGCGCTTAATCCTTGACCTAAGTTTAACCTAGATTTAGAAGTCTGTGGATGCTAGCAATAACGTAAAGTGACTATAACGACACTAGTGCTGTTAGGGGGAATAGAGTATAGACTTCTCTGAACTCATATTATGTATGTTCTTATATTAGTGTTCGTGACCAAGTAAAAGACAGATAACAGTACAGGAGTAGAAAAATATTTTTATTGTATTTTATAACCGCCATTAAGGCGTAAAAACTTCACTAAACCTTAATTGAATTACCTACATATAAGGCGCCGGTAGGTGAAAGAAGTAAACACATAGTCAAAAAACAAACTTATTCCAGTGATGATTAATTTAACAAGTAATTTTATGAATTCGGGTAAAAAATCCTGACCATTAAAGAATCAATTAAAAATCAACCCATTACAATTACAGACAAAAGCAAATTTGATTTTAATGGAACTCCGATATTTTCGGAGCACAAATTAGAAATTTTCCGCCCGAAGAGACGTCTTTATTGAATCGACGTCCGACGGATATAAATGTATTATATGCCAATGCAGACGATCCCTTTCGGATAACGCCTCAATGTTCGAAATAAAAATGGTTTAAGGCTCTTTTGTTTTACTTTGGGGACCCGTTAATATCTGGGGCGTATGTCTGAAATATACGACTTTATACGAAATGAGGGTAATAAACGAGGTTATTTATATACATTGTTAAGAGAGTTTTACGTATTCGTATTTCAATTCAATAGGTATTGTCACTTATGGAGATGTATCTGTTTATTCGGAAAATTAACATTCCTTACCTTACGATGACATACCGTAAGGTCGGGGTACTTTCGCCCTGGGGGTGTAACTTTGGCCATAGGGATTAATTGGGTCCAGGTTTGATTATTGCATTTAAATTACGGCACTTTGCCATGTGGTTGGTTTTAGCTGGCCGTTCCTGTTTATTAAAAGACCCTATAGATTTGAGATATGTGATTTACAAGGAGGGCAAAGTTACCCTACATTTGGCCAAAGTACCCCGACCTTACGGTAATAAAGAATAAAGAGGTAGTAAGTTAATTTATTTTTCTTAAAACTGGAGCGATATACCCCGTATAAATGAAAACCAATGAATTATATAAAAAAAATGTGTTAGTTGACTTTTAATTTCTTAAAAAATCTAAGCACAAAAGGCGTTATAGAAGGCAATTGTCAGCTCCGCTTTACAAAAAAGGAATAATGATAGTTAGGGTCAGTGCACATGGACGAGGGTTGCGAGGCGATGACGTGGAAGCCCGGTAGCACCCCGCGATCCTCGCATCCTCACACCGGATGCTGCGGCTCGAGCGCCGGATAACGATAACCGTACAATAATATATTAAATACAAAATTGTAGGTTTGTATACAATTATATAGAGACTGACGCAATTTCTTCTTCGAAATCCGCGTCAGTACAGCATATGACATTTCATTTGGTATGTAATAGTGCTACGAGTAGATAATCATTAATTTCTCATCTGATCTTATTTATCACTAAAAAACGTTCAACTTCACTCAATGTCAAGGGAACAAATTTATAAAACTCATTGTTCAGGTTTGATAAGATTTTGACACGTAAAATGTTGTATTATTTTTTTTTATTTGGAGGACCATTTTTTTTTCTCCTATTACACAATTATTGATATCGACAAAATAATGATCCTAAAACTAGCTTGACAGCGACAGTCTTTATTTTGCCGAGAAAATTCTGACCTCTGTTTATCAGTAAGAAAGAAATTATTTATTAGAAGTTTTTAACAAACCACCTTACCTTACCTATCACTTAAGCAAACCACAGAATCATAGTTAGAATTTCAGTTTTTCACCTTAAATATCAGTACACCTACTGTTCGATACAAATACTGGCCCAAGGAAGTTGACTAGAAGTACCTAAGTAAGTAGTTATATAACGAGAAAGTTATATCGAAACCGCTGCCTAAATAAATAAGGCAGTGTTATTAAGGGAGTAGTGCGGATCTTAATGGATTTCTTGTGTATGTTGCTGCTAGGAGCCGTGCTTATGAATATATTTTGCTTATATTTGCGCAATAGAGCATGGTTACAACAAAGATATGAGAAATCTGTCAAGGAAGTGCAAAATATACTTATAAATATTTGTCGTGGAAAAGATTCAGCCATCATTGACAGGTATTCTTACAATGAAACCTACGCTTTGCGCCACTTACGTTAACTGCAACTTAAATGTTGATAAGTATAGTATCTTCGGTTTCCACGATTAGTCTACCAGCGACCATGAACGCTGAAAAGGGTTACAAAACGTCGGGACGTAAAAATTAAGTAATATACGCGATTTAATCCGTTTAAGTTGTTTTACTTATTACAATAAGTATAATATGATTTTTGTTTATTATTTCAAGTAATCGGAGTGCTTGGAAATCTTTGTGACTATCAGGACTGGGGTATTTTATTGTTCAATAATAATAAAAAAACTCGTTCAGAAAAAACACAAACGAAAATAAAAATGGTATTTATTTAAATACTCACAACAAGGGGCGGATGCAAGCAGCTATGCTATGCAATGGCTAATTTACAAAAACAGGCAAAGCAATGTAAAACCTATTTACGAATATCTTAATAACATGGCAAGCGATATCGTATACTCTATCTTGTACTCTAAGAAAATGCATCTTACTATAGATTTATCAGAACGCAATATTACCACACACATCACGATAACGTAAGCGTTTAATTATGTACCTACAAACATGTTTATGATTAGTTATGGCAATATTAAACACAGGTAAATTTGATTTCAATAGGAAAACGATTTAATTTATTGGTAATAAATGTTAATAGAGTGCCAACGCTCCGGCGTAGAGTGTACTAGCAAATTGCAATCAGTTTAGCGATCGTTTTATCCGTTAACTAATTAAAAGTGTTATTCGCGCAATATTTTATTAGTATTAGTTGTGAAAAATGTTCTAGCATTTTAAATTGGTATAAAGTCAAAAAGGTACAGATTCTAACTAAGAGTAACTTAGATTCAAAATAGATTTTGTAACATTTTCAAGAAATCGATAATACTTACACCTAAGTTTCGAATACACTTACTATGACGTAACTTGTTATTATTATTTAAATGATGAATACGTAAAGTTTCAAATTTCACCCTTTTCACTGGTATTTAATATCTGGGACAACCTGATCGCAGAAAACAACAGAATCATAAAATACGCCAACGCAAAGGAACCTCTAAGTCCTACTTGTAAAACCAAAGAGAAAACTTATTCAGGGAAAGGATTTTACTATCAATACTTTGCTTTAGTACTTGGAAAACTAACATTTAAGTCACATGGATAGTAAAGTTATATTTGTCTTGGATGTCGCGCAGCTGCGACCCGAGAGGCGGGACGGAAACCCAATTGTCGCGAACTTAGCGGTACCCTACATTTGCATTTGATGGCAATAAATGTCAGGAAGTTGTGTAATACCTACCTTATACATTATTATACAACACAACAAACACGATGAATCTACGACACTTAATACAACATAAACATTGAATAGATATATTTTTTTTCTACTCCTGTACTTTTATTTGTCTTTTACTTGGTCACGAACACTAATATAAGAACATACATAATATGAGTTCAGAGAAGTCTATACCGCGGCTGTACTTACTCAACCACGTATCTACTCCAATAGTTTCATAGGAGAATCGCACTTTTCTACTCGTAACACAGGTGCGTTTTCTATCAAACTATTCGAGTAGATACGTGGTTGAGTAAGTATAGCGTAGAGAATGCAATCTCGCGAGATTGGGGTTCAGGCGAGACCTCGCGAGATTGTGAATATGAATACCGCGAGATCTCGCCAATTTCGAGATCTCGCGAGATTAGCGGTTTTGTATGTTTGTACTTGCAATAATCACAAATTGTGATCACAATACTTAAATACATTTATTTTTGGTACCAAATTAGCCCTCGCTCTTGTTACCCTTCGCACCACCTACTGTTTTTTGGTTTATTTTTGTGTCAATTCCGCTACCTAAAGGTTGTCTGGTCGCTCTTAAGCGATAAGACCGCCTGTTGTCTACCTTTTTAAATTGTTCTAATTATGTAAGTACCTACCTCTAGAAATGTGTTTTTTCTGGTGTGCAATAAAGTATACTTGTATTGTATTGTATACATAAGGAGAAAAAAAAGGATTAGAGATGTTATGAAATAAACATTTATTTTAGCGGTGATATGACTTGCACCTCGCTCACTTCTACCACATTCTTCGCTTTAGTGTCAATTTTGTGAATCGATTTTAAATGCACATGTAAGCCTCTTACAAAGTTTTAAGAATCTTCTTACAAAGTTTGCACTTAGCAGCTTAGCACTCAATCCATTTTCCGCTCTTAAAAAGTGATTCCACGCATCCGACACACTCACACAGTCGTTATATACTGTATTCTCCTACATCGTTCGTTATTACACTCGTAACCGATCGCAGCTCTGTGTCAGTTCGCGCGCTGTCGCGCTTCAAATAAGACGTTTTTATGCTCGAGCCCAATCTCGTTAAGCTCGCGAGATCTCGCCAATTTTTCGATCGAGATCAGTCTCGCTAAAAAAGGCCGAGATCTCGCAAAAACGAGATCTCGCGAGAACGAGATTGCATTCCCTAGTATAGCGACGATACTCTATTCCCCATAACAGCACTAGTGTCGTTATAGTTGCAAAACGATATTGCTAGCAGCCACAGACTTCTAAATCTAGGTTAAACTTAGGTCAAGGATTAAGCGCTCAATTCTAACTTTACGATAAAAATGCAAAACTACCAACTTAACAAACAATGAAATTCCTACGGTTTTTAAGAAAAAAACAAACTCTCTGAACTAAATTCATTGATGCCAACATAAAAAAAGTATTCAAATATTGTCACTGCGTGTCGATAGCGAGTATACGTCAAATTAAAAAAAAAAGTTTACCATAGACACATACTGTCTGTCATATGTCATACTTGCCTTGTTTGCGCGCTATGTTTAATGTTGTATTTTATATTTTAAAACAAAGTCGTATCGCAAATAGAGACGCCATGAGCGTTTTTTGACTTAATTATACAACGTTGCATACAATACTTTTTCTACGACTAGGTTATATAAAATTCATACCTAATTAAACAGCTCCCAAACAAGGCAAATATGACATATTGACTGACAGTTGTGTCTATGGTAAACTTTTTTTTAATAATATGAAGTAATGAGACGAAGTGACGATAATTAAAATACTTTTTTTTATGTTGGCATCAATGAATTTAATTCGGAAAGTTTTGTTTTTCTTAAAAATCGTAGGAATTTAATTGTTTGTTGAGTTGGTAGTTGTGCATTTTTATCGTAAAGTTAGAATTGAGCGCTTAATCCTTGACCTAAGTTTAACCTAGATTTAGAAGTCTGTGGCTGCTAGCAGTATCGTAATGTGACTATAACGACACTAGTGCTGTTATGGGGAATAGAGTATAGACTTTTCTGAACTCATATTATGTATGTTCTTATATTAGTGTTCGTGACCAAGTAAAAGACAGATAAAAGTACAGGAGTAGAAAAAATACTATTACATGCATTTTATCACTCTGCGTTTTAACCTTATATTTAAGGGTTATCTTTAAATGCTCGTAAATCCTTACACACTTTTATAACACTCCGATGCGTTGCTTACGCATACGCATGAGTGCAATCAAAATGGGCTTCTATGAGATTGTAGTGTAGTGTTTTTATTGCTAATGACTAATTATATGATTACATTACAAGTGGGCATAATTTAGGTTCTAGAGACGCTTCCTCACTGGCGACTCAGTAGGTCAGAAGTAAGTTAAGGCATGGCCGTGTTCGTTCACCGTAGTAGTGACAGATGAATGGATTACCCCGACTTGTAAGGGCCGGGGAACCACTCGGGGCTTAAACGGTTTAGGCGACGGCACTGCAGCTCCGATGTAGGTCAATAAGTGCCCACCAACCCCTGAACTCGAAAGGTTTGTCAGTCTTAGATGGTATACGCTGATATGACGCAAGCACGAAACTGGGTATAACACAATTATATTTTATAACATAACCCTCTGCTACCTATTTTTTCTATTTTTATAGGTTGATTTTCATAGGCATTTTATGACCAACTGCGTATAAAACTACTAAATATTAAATAATTGATTAAATCAGGCGTTACTTTGCGGAAATCCATGTTAAATAAAACAAAAATACATCGCGGATTAGCAAAACAATATTTTTGTTTCTATGTACTGAATATTAATAGCAAAATTTACCATATATATTGTATGAAAATAGAGTTCCCGCAAGGACCAAGAAACAAGTAAACTTTACCCGCAATTAATTCCACTAGTTTTCCAACTACACCCTACTACTTATTAGGTTTATCCAGCTTCGTAGTCATAAGTTACGAAAACGGGAATCCTTTCATAACAGTTCTATAGTCTTCCCATGTTCAATGAATGTAGTTAGTCAACAGATGTCCCATCTACTTCCTGATTTTATTTGTCTTGTTTTTCTTTTAGCCCCTGTTCCGTGTGATGGTATCAGCGTAATTCGTCTCATTCGTTTTTCGTTCAATTAGTTTTTTTGTCTCATTCTATATTCGTCACACATTCTTTATTAAGTCTATCCTTTATACATAGAGAATATGTGACGAATATAGAATGAGACGTAATACGAATTGACCGAAAAAAATATGGGACGAATTACGCTGATACCCGTGTGATTTAGTCATATGATATGCGAATTTGCCGGCAGAGAGAATCATAAACCGAAAACAGCAATAGTATTGTTGGGCGATTTCTTAAAATATAGGTAATATTTCAAAATATCACCTAATAAAATATGCAAGTACCAAAGTAACATATATATCAATAAGGTGTTGTCAAGCTAAAATAAAGGGTGTCCCAAAAAGGACGCAAGATTTGAAATTGATGAAAAACACTTTTTTTTTTCGTTACTATATATTTGTATATAAAATCTTGAAATACATAAAATAGGGTTATTTGTATAATAATACGTCAGGCAAATGTCCTCCTAGGCTTTGCTGGCACATACGCACTCTTTTGTCAAAATTTTCTATGACCATTTTGCATAGATGCGGCTGAATTTCTCCGATGCAGCGTCGAATTTCCTCTTTAAAGCACGAGTGGATGTGGGCTTATTGGCATAGACTTAAGACTTTAAATAACCCCATAACAAGAAGTCTAAAGGCGTTAAATCGCAAGATGTAGGGGGCCAATTCTGATCACCGAATCGAGAGATCACACGACTAGGAAATGTTTCATGCAGTAATTGCATCGTTCTCCGGCTGTGTGGCAAGTGGCCCCGTCTTGTTGAAACCACATTGCTTCCACATCGATATCCTCTAACTCGGCTAGAAAAAACCTTGTTATCATGTCGCGATATCGAGCACCAATAACAGTAACTGCTTGACCGGCCTCATTTTGAAAAAAATATGGTCCAATAATGCCTCCAGGCCAAAATCCGCACCAAACAGTGACCCGTTGTGGATGCATTTGTTTTTGAACAATCACATGTGTGTTCCCTGAGCCCCAAATGCGGCAATTCTGACGATTAACAAAGCCATCGAGATGAAAATGTGCTTCGTCGCTAAAGATGATTTTGTTTGAAAAATTTTGAACCGTACCTACCCGCCAAACTTTCATTACTTTTGAAATATTGTAAAAACGCGTTGATGTTTCGTATAACCGGCCAGTTTAACAAACCCTAAACATTCAGCTGTCAAATAGTTTTTTTTTTAGGGTTGCCAGCACTAAAATACAAAAATGGCGGCAAATTGAAATCTTGCGTCCTTTTTGGGACACCCTTTATCTTTTATCTTTGGCATGGGTAAAATTGGGATTTTGTAGGTAATTTTAAAATGAAATAAAGTAAAGAGAGAAAGGCTTTAAACTGTTTGCATAAAACATTATAAATATTAATGCATATAACTTTGACTACCTTTTTTACAAAACGTTGAACCAACAATATTAAAATTAATTAAGGCATTAACATTAAAAGTTCAGGATTCTGGGTAGCTCGGGGCGTTTGCGACATCTTAGTAATCCGACATCGGGGACGGTAATTCCAATTCGCAGAAAAGTCGGACTATTGTTTTCTCTTGGCAAAGTTTTGGTAGCTTATGAAAAAATGACCGAATTTTGAAAATCCGTCGTAAATAATATTGTTATTTCATGTTTCTTACTTATGTATTCAGTAACTAATACATTTTTTTATTTTACTTACGCGCGTGTCTAAAAAGTTGTTTTGAGGATAAGAAATAGGTGAAATCAGGGTGCAGAGAAAAATTATTGAGGGTTAAATACTATTGAACATATCGTGACGTGAGGAAAAGAATACAAGGTAATCTTAGACAAAATTTGACGTGGAAAAGTTACTCTAGAGTAACTAACTAGCGAAGTTTAGATAACAGCAGCAATGTACAGTTAGAGTTACAGAAAAGTAAGTTGCCTGCGATGTTTACCTACATATAACATGAATCTATGTCAGCCATTTTTGTGCAGCTTACAGTACGAGTGCCCTTATTAGAGCTATGGTAGCCTTGTGGCTAAGGCAGTAATTCTTAAATTTTTAATAGGCATGGGCAACTTGCAGTATTTTGAAGTTAGCATGAACCCCTGTTAAAGAAAATTATAGTTAAATAAAAATACCGCGATCTAATACATAATCCTACAAAAAATCAGAGTCAACTTAGTTGAGATGTAGCAATTATGCTATGGGCCCCTTGGGGATCCATGGGCCCCACTTTAAGAAACAATGGACTAAGTGGTGAGCTCGAGTTCGAAGGAAGGTACAGATTTGAGGTGTGATATCTCAGCTGTCGGCTGTCGCTATGCGCCAGTGAGTTTTTCTAAACTATACAGCAGTAAATAATGCCTAGGTACCTGAGTAAGTAATACTCTCCAACTCTCCTATATTTGGAAAGATTTAGCAAGGAGCCCTGTGTTTTGAGGTACCTGACTGAACGTTGTGAATGTACCCAATGATCCTATCGGTCTGGGTTCCCTGCCACCAAATCTTGGGTCATGGTCAACTAAATATTTGTGCCTGTAATTGCAATGATTTATAACTTTGGATACTTAACGGACGGATGACGACAGCCGAGCCGTAAGAAATGAATTACAGGCCTCTTCATTGCTTGTGGTTTCGGCACTTTTACACACACAAGTACAAAAAGTATGTCGTACGTAACGTCACCTGTTGCAGCTTATACCGTGTTTCTCGTTAATACATATTGAATGCGAGACATTTCATTTAAGGATCCTAATTAAGATACCCGAGACCTAGTGTGAGGAATTAAATATGAACCGAAACGGGGCGACCTCTGCACGATTACAGCAATTTACCCTTTGGCCCGCGAGGCACACGAAGGGTACGAAATTGCTTTCATACGGTTGAGGCAGATATTTGTTTAGTAGTTACTGGCATGAGAGGCCAGTAATTTACATAGTGAATAAGTAGCATTTTTATATCTTATTTATAGATAAATTTGTGACTTTATATAGTTTGAGAATTGTGTTCAACGGTGTAAAAATTTCAGAAAACTTTCTATATTCAAACACCCCAACTACATTAAATTCACACGTCTCGATAAACAAAAGTTTATCTCTATATATATTCAGTCAGTAAACGCTACTTAACGAAAAGATCAATTTCAATTATAAAGTTAGGAAGTGAATATCAAAGCTTAATGCCAAGATCCACATCCAATTTGCCAACTAGATTCGTAGTCAAGACCCCGGATTTCTTTTCAATTTCTTCTCAGACTGTTTTCTTTGAAAAAGGCTTTAAGCATTTTCCATTTTTCTACCTACATCAGTGGTTCCATCAAAGGTCTTAAGGAAATATACATTTGCGGTATTCATTTTAACCCTATTAATCGAAATACAGCGCATACACTTGATTAAACATTAAAATAAAGAATATTGTTTCAGATCGATAAAATATGAGAGATAAAATAAGGTTCCGTACTACAGTACAGATATACTTATTTGTGTTGTTCCTAGGGAAAATAGACCACATCATCAATATCATAATCATCATAATTTTAACCCGGAGGCGCTCTGCTGAACATAGGTCTCTTCCAAAAACTTTCACAGCAAAAGGTTTTTACTTCCATCGACTTCGTTGACATTAACTAGGTCATCGACCAACCCTCATTGCGCCTTCCGGTTATAGTAAAATTCTATAACGTATAAACTCCGAGCAAAAACCTGTCCATTGCACGTTGCGCAACTCTGAGCCACCTTACTATTAAATATTACTACGGCGGATTATTATAATATGTTCTTACATAACATTTCTATACGAAAATATATAAACGATATACAGGCTGAATTTTAAATCGTGAACCGTTATATTTTTTTTGAAGTCTATACATAAATAAATAAATAAATATTAGGGGACAATCTTACACAAATCGAACTAGCCCCATAGTAAGCTCAATAAGGCTTGTGTTATGGATACTAGACGACGATATATTTAATAGATACAAATACTTAAATACATAGAAAACATCCATGACTCAGGAACAAATATTCGTGCTCATCGCACAAATAAATGCCCTTACCGGGATTCGAACCCAGGACCTCGTGCTTCGTAGGCAGGGTCACTACCAACTAAGCTAAAGCGGTCGTCAACATAACATAACATAGTTAACAATAACTTACAATGCTTTTAAACCTTTTTTTTTTTAAAAAGAACCTTAATTGTCACCCTACATTCATGTTTCGTACTTGTCATGAAAATTTGAACATTAGATATTCATCCTCCCAATATTGAAGTTGGCTGGATAGAATTTTGGCACGTATTGTCAATAAATGTCAACATCGTCGACATTGTCAACATAAGTAGGTATTTAAAAATCGTATTTACTCATAAAATAATTCAGTTTTATTACGATTAATGGTAATAAACGCCTCCACCGTTTTGTTAATAATTAATTAAGCGGGTCTTTAATTGTAATTAACACTAGTGCTCTGTATTAGTCTTAAGTAGCTTTACCGGTAAACGTGGTTACGAGTCACGATTTAAAATTCACCCTGTATATCGGCAGTTGCTCATATACCACCAGTCCTGAACAAGATGCTAAAGGCGAGATAATTATGGATCGACCTGAATCATAGAGAAACCAGCCTAAATCGGTGCGCGTTTCAAGCGTCTCCGGTCTCGTCTCTTAACATTTACTTAGCACCACGCTTATTCGGGCATATTATAATGATAAAATTATTAAACAGTTTTCCGCGTCTATTTTTTCACTTAAAATCTTCTTGTCATCGCATCTTCGTGTGTGTGATTAATACTCGTTACAATAAATGTGTGCCCTAACGCGTGCCATCTTGGATATAAATGCGGCGCCCGCCCCTTTACTTATGATAACAATGTCGTCTGCTAATTAGCCTTTTACGTCGCCTTTTGACATTTAGGCTGTCCTGGCTTTGTGCTGCTCCAAAATAGGGCTACCACTTACACCGTTATAACTTTTCTATCCATTAACGTTTTGATTATTCCTATATTTTGTTCAATTGGCCCATTTAAACTTTGACATCTTTATTTTCGTGCATCAAATATACATACAAAACAAAACAACGCGTATACTTAAACAAACATTATAAAATTTTACAGATACGGGTACTTATGCTGAGAACAGCATAGCACATACTCTATTTATCATCACTATTCGTGCATTATTGGACACAGTTGTGCTAAATTTTTAATGAGTTGTATAAATAAAAGGGGGAAAAGAGTATGTGATCCTTTGTTGTATGTTGAAAGGGTAGAGAAAAAACGCCAGCGGCCAAAAATGTTTTTGCTGCAGCTCTTTTACACAAGCATTGGTTTCGTAACGTTAGTACAAACGAGCAGAAGCTCTCGTTACGTGATTTTAATCGTGAATATTAAAATGTTGATGACGTCAGTCACTCGACGTTCACCCCACGAGGAGGGCGCTACGCTGAAATGCATTTAGGATGCATTTTGCAACATACATTTATGCAACTGGTAAGAAACTTTATAGCACGTCGTTGAACGTGGAGTCCGCAGAGTTCGCTTCAAGTTGTCCGTACATATTGTGGGTATTGACAGCTTTAGGCTTAAGCTCACTGGGCTTGGTTTGCTTATTTACCGACGTTTCGCTGAGTGCTTAGATGACAAATCTTGTGAACAAAAATAAAATAAAACTTAGCAGAAGTAGAAGTTATTTAGTTAAAATCTGATCTGGATTTAAAAAAAATATTGACACGTTCACAGTCCCAATTTAAATTGTAAACCTTACGGCTTTGTAATAAGGCTTGCCGTGTCCCACTTGTGGGGCCACGGGACAGGGAACGCGTTAAGTACAGTGTTGTCTATTATAAATAAATTCATGTATTGTAGGTACACACACACCCACAGTGTAGGTATGTACTTTGATAAAAATATTAAAATTACCACCATACCAGCACAATTTGCAAATTAATTTGAATTTCTACACCATCAAGCATGACGATTAAAATACGTATTCAATCCAGCCATTTCAACATGGCGTGTTATTTTAGGCCAAGTACGCACTCACCGTATCAAGGGAGAAACGTAACATGCCAGACTAAAAGCAGTATAATCGCCATTTACTTTTATAAGACATGTGTCTTTCTTTACTCGTGAGATGGTGTTTTCATAAAGTATTTTAATCTAGCCAATATTATTTCTATAGGCCCTAGCGTACGTAACTGAATTAATATACGCTCGGGGTCTTATTTAACAGAGCAGATGTAGCCACTTGGGCTTAGCGATAAAGATGGATTACCCGAGTTGCTTTTATTTCAATGCTCAGTTAAAAGCACTATTTAAAGTATTATAAATCTGGATTTGGTTTGTGAAGCTTTTAGGTGTTTATAACTTGTAATGGTTTTAGTAGGTAAGTACAATTCGCATGAAAACCAGCGTGGGATTGATTAGTAAGCTTATGATGCTACGCTTTGTCACGCGATAAATAAATAATACGGCATTCACTCACTCACACACTATTTGTCAGAACGTGACAAATACTTTATCATTTATTTATCGCGCGACAAAGCGCAGCATCATAAGCCTATAGGTTAGGTCAGTTAGTTATACATATAATTTCATCACACATGCTCGTAAAGTGTGTTATAATTATAACACGCGGGTTTATAGACCAGCTCGAGCCGATTTACCTCCCGTGGTGGGTTATAAAAATGGAGGAAAAACTGTATGAAAATCTATAACTCCCTCGGGAGTTATGAGTTAAGTTTTAAAATATAAAACCTACTAGTACGTCATTTCAGACACAGGTTTCAAATCAGCCAAGGGCAAGGCTTATTTCCCATCTTCAAAACTTGGCTACAAAATCAATTTTACTGTATATAAAACTTATATGGCATATTTTACTACTATTTCAGTGATTTTTGCAATGGGCTAGACGAATAAAAAAAACTGTTAAGTCCGTCAGTTAGATTATTAAAAAATATTCTACACGTATTTTTTCTTGTGTTTGATAAACACAAAATGACGAGGATAGAGTGCTTAGAACTTTCGAGTGACGTCACTCCTAGGTACAATTTTCACCTAGTAGTGACGTCACAAGCACCCACTCCAGAAGTTTGATGATCTATAACTTTGTCGATTTTTAATATTTTGATAAACCAAAAAATACGTGTCCCATATTTTTCCATAATCTAACTGACGGACTAAATAGAATTATATAGTTTTAACCCAGTCGTCATCCCTATTACATTAGTTTAGTTTAAAATTTTATTATGAAAATCGGTACAATCTGGCAGTATTGCCTGTCAAGTTTGAAAACTAAACGCAGTTCTTAGCATTATCTGTGGAAGAGAATCTATTGAAAAGGTTGACAATAAATAATTTAATTTTTGTCTTATTTTTTTTCCTCACAAATGTGAAACGGCGTCGGGCTCCTAATAGACTCTCGTTAGTAATCCCCTTCTTACTACCCTCCTCGGTGCGCGTACTATAAACATTAGATCGGAAACTGAAATAGTTTTCGCTAATCTGTGCTACTAAAGATTACTTAAGGTACGGAACTTATCCAAGTAGCCTACTCAGGGACCTTCCAATAAGTGTTATTTTAAGGAATACCTCAACGTTTTTTTTACATTGCAAGGGTTTTTTTCTTGACTCCTGTCATATCTGATGGCGAGAATTGATGGAGCCTACTATAATTTGATTGTGTTGGCAGTTTGTCATCGGTACCACGGTGTGTAAGGTGGCCATATTCAGAGTACCATTGTCCGAAACCCCCGAACATGTTGTCCCAACTCGCTACGTGTTACTTTGTGTTAACGCCACACTTCGCGCCGGCAATTACAGTTTTTCCGGCGAAACACCGGAATTTAAACGACTTTTTGTGTTTGGAGGACCCTTGAATCGCCAGTAATTAAACATGACTTCTTAGAACTACTGAATAGTCGTTTAAATATTCGAGAAAGTAACATATAGGATGTCGTTAAAAAATCTGACCATTCAAACTCACGCACAAAATACATAACTGTAATAAGTTGTAATGATACGAGAATATGTATTGAAGGCACCCGACCGGCACTGGGCGAGTGTGAGGACTATAGGCCTACCTGTCATAGACACAAAACAGTGAGTTTTATGATGAATGCGCAAAAATATGGCGTGTTCCTACCTGGCCGGACCACCAAGCCGAACGAGGTTGTTGTTATTGTAAAAAAAATGTACTCTTTATGTACTATTATGTACCACATTAGAAATTAATTGTACCTCTACAGTTTTTAAATTATAGGTCAACAAAAGTGCCCGGCTGTAGAGTATACTTTCCAGCCGACCACTCGTAGATCTACTAATATATGCAATTTTGAGCTGTAATTCGAATTGCAAATAAATGTACCTATTATGTACCCATGAAAAAAACCTAATTCTTTTAAAAAAAAAGCTCCTATGAATGATTTTTACATATACCGAACATTCTGAGTTGTAGCGCCTGTGAAAAAGAAATAGCAACGTTTTACATTGCGACTGGGCAAGCTCACCGCGCGACAAAGCCAAAATACAGCTGATTGTGCTAAACCAGGTTGTTATTATTATTTATTTATTAAATACATATTTATTCTTAATTCCTTAATTAACATCACTGTCTCCAATAAATGTTTTTTTAACAACTTTTTAAATTTGTTTTTGTTACCTTCATATCGGATGTTCTCGGGCAAACTGTTTAGTAGATATGGGAGTCTTTTATGTAGTGTTCTATCACCAAAGTAGTTGTATACTCTTGGTACTTCAAATTTGCCCGCGGACGCCGACCTTGTTCCGTACTTATGTTCTATTGTTATTGGGTTATGCTCTTGATTGCCATGGTTGTTAACTACTAAAAGGTATTTATGTTTTAAACTAACCGGGAGTATTTTACAGATTTTAAATAATTTTAAGTAATCGCTTTTGCAACTATTTTTTGTTTTGTTATTATGGTATTGTGGTTTAGCAGTTTTTCCAGCACCATTTCCTGGCCAAGGGAAGAGAAGGACTCCGCTTAGCTCCTATAATTGAGTTTTATATACATTAAACATTTTGAGTTGCAGCGCCTGTGAAAACTGGTAAGTATCTATTTTGTTTCAAGTCTCTAAAATTTTAATAACAGTTGCTATTGATTTAGTATAAAATAGCAACTTCGATCGTAAATAGTTATACATATTATAACAGGGCTTCGGTTCACGAAGCTACAAGTTACAATTTTACAAGTCTAACCTAGCAACATAGGTCAAATACAGCAACACCATTGGTTGATTTGGCCAATGTTGCTAGTTTAAACTTGTAATAGTTGTAACTGTTAACAATTAAACGTCTTGAAACGTACAAGCTTATCGATTAGGTAGAGTGCTACTACGCTTAGTCTGCAGAGGTAGGAAAAAGGTTTTATTAAAAAGAATACATATGGCAACATCACAAGCAAGAGGATTAATTAGTTTTGATACTTGGCAAATATCTTTCCGTTTCATAAGTTCATAAAGGTACTGACACATTTGCTTATTAGTAGCACGAAAGCATGCCACTAATGAACACGTGCTTATTAGTGGCATGTGTGTCTAGTCATTGCCACTAATAAGCATGCTTAATTCGAGCATACTTAAAAATCAACCGTTAATTTGTAAGCATGCTACCTGAGGCGCGGGTGGAAGGGAGCATGCTACCTGAGGCGCGGGTAGAAGGGGGCATGCTTCAAGCTCGTCTGAAGTCTGAACAGGCTTGCTTATTAGCATGCTAGTGTCATTGATTCTTTGGCGGGAATTTTAAATGAAAGGGCGAAGAATTTTGAATTTTATCTAAATAGTTTAAATTTCATGATGGTTTTATAAAGGGGTATTTGATTATGTTTTTAAGTTATTTTCGTATAGTACTGGTAGTGTAATACCACAGAAAACCAGTCCATCTTGGCCGAAAACCTGTGCTTATTAGCAAGTGTGTCCAAACGTTTGCTTTGAGCATGCTTATTTGGAAGCATGCTCAAAAGTAGTATGCTTATTTCTGGCATATCTGGACAGCTACAGAGCGTGCTGATTTTAAGGAACTTCGCTTCTAACTCGCCCGCAGCTCTCCTGCAAGTGTGATAAAGCCCTTAATATTGAAAGCGATACCTATTTACAAAGTTGAAAAATCTCACGCCGCCGCCGTGGATTTTTTCGCAGCGCGCCGCCGCCGAATTTTTTTCGATCGGCGTGCATGTCTATTACGGATTATTTAAAAAACTGATTGTCTGTGACTGCGGGAGATTTAAAAAAAAGTAACTTAACGCGGCAAAATGAACCGCGGTTAAAGAGTAATATGAAATTGAATAAATATATGGGTCAAATGCTAAATAATAATAAATGTGTCTTACGCCTAAGGAGAAAAACAAATCTTTCGTTACTAACACCTAATGGTTTAGCACAATCAGCTGTGTTTTGGTTTTGTCGCGCGGTGAGCTTGCCCAGTCGCAATGTAAAACGTTGCTATTTCTTTTTCACAGGCGCTACAACTCAGAATGTTCGGTATATGTAAAAATCATTCATAGGAGCTTTTTTTTTAAAAGAATTAGGTTTTTTTCATGGGTACATAATAGGTACATTTATTTGCAATTCGAATTACAGCTCAAAATTGCATATATTAGTAGATCTACGAGTGGTCGGCTGGAAAGTATACTCTACAGCCGGGCACTTTTGTTGACCTATAATTTAAAAACTGTAGAGGTACAATTAATTTCTAATGTGGTACATAATAGTACATAAAGAGTACATTTTTTTTACAATAACAACAACCTCGTTCGGCTTGGTGGTCCGGCCAGGTAGGAACACGCAAAATATGCTTATAATAATGATAACGATGACACATTATAGCGCTGCAGTTCGCGTAATCCTAATTTGCGCAGTACAAATGAATCCACGCCTCACAAAGCTAACGCGAAAATCTCATTACAGCAGGCGTCGACTTCGTTTGCGACACATTGTTATGGCAAACAAAGCCTCCGAAACGGTAATAAGGTTATGAAAATTACTTCAAAACCTAATTATATTGCTGCGGCGCGAACGAAACCTTTAGTCTGTACCTAATTACCTACTTGCTAACTTGTGGACTTACATTTTGAATAGGTTATTTGATGACAGTTCAAATCAGCTTCTTTTTATGAAGTGTCAAAACTTAACATGGTGTCCTATTTTTAGTTTTGGTCATTTTAAAATCGTTGGAGGCACGAAAATGAGTGTAATTGATTTTATACGAGCAATTTGGAAACGTGATTTGAGGGTTAGAGTTAATTAATTTATTTTTGTCAAATACCCTATTAAGTAGCGGTAGTAAATTTATTTATGACAATATATTATATTTTCATGACTGGCCTTTTAAGCGCCTGTCATTCCAAAAAAGGCCGTACTTACGCCAGTCAAAGTCTAGTCTAGTCAGTCCATCTGTAAGGAGGTTAGACGACCTAACAATAACATTACATATTACTTACGCATCATCAATTTTACAGATATGGTGTAGATATATGTTCAATATATTTTCTTATAAAACCTAACACGTTGTGAAATAATTTGACAATATGGGTAGTTCTCTGATTTCGTTCAAATTGTTGGTATTCTCTCGAGTTTTCTTATTTCCTTGGATTGGATCTAATAAAGGGTTTTTTATGGTTTAGCACTCGTTTATGAATATGTTATTGAGAAAGGCACCTTTCATAGTATATTACTTTTCAAGATATAAGCCGGAAGGTAATGAAATACGCGCTGGTAATGAAATTCGCCAAGATGGTAATGACTTGCTAACGGAAGGAAATGAAATCAGTTTTGACTCTGTTAATTAACTGTCTGATCTAATTTAAACTAAACTATCTATCATCTGAACAAGCTAAGGAACATAAATCAGTCTATATAGTTTCCATATCACATATTTTAAGAGGGTTTAGCAATTTAGTATACTATAGTTGTGACATGTTTTGTCACCACTATAATATGGAAAAAACGTGAAAACTAGTAAAGGGATAAATAGTTCAGTCATTATAGAATTTGGCCCGTGAATAATCAGTTATTGGTTCTTTTCCAAAAAAAAAGGTTTTTCTTGAAAAACTCGGCCATTTTTGATTTTACAGTAAAACCGTTAGGACAAAAATTGTAGTAAATTTGATTCTCTACAAGTTTGGTTCTTACAATTTTTCTTTTAGGATCGATATTTTGGAAATTAAATTTGAAAAAGCGACAAATTCAAAATATTTTCATCATCTCGTTTATTTTCAACTTTATGGCATAAATGAAGAGGACTAAACTTGTAGAAAATCAAATTTTGAACAATTTTGGTTCCCACCTTTTTTTCCCCCAAAATCGATATTTTGGAAATTAAACCTGAAAAACGCGACAAATTCAAAATATTATCATTATCTCCTATGTTCCCCGTTTTACGGCATGAATGAAGAGGACTAAACTTGTGGAGAATCAAATTCTGCACAATTTTGGTTCCCATCTTTTTTCCCCCAAAATCGATATTTTGGAAATTAAACCTGAAAAAACGCGACCAATTTAAAATATTATCATTATCTCTTATGTTCCACGATTTACGGAATGATTGAAGAGAAACAGAGTTGTAGAGAATCAAATTCTGAACGTTTTTGGTTCCCTACTTTTTTTCCCCAAAATTGATCGCTTTTTTCAAATTTAATTTCCAAAATAACGATATCCTAGAAGAAAAATTGTGAGGACCAAACTTGTAGAGAATCAAATTTCGTACAATTTTTGTACGTACGGTTTTACTGTAAAATTAAAAATGGCCGAGTTATTCAAGAAAAACCGTTTTTCGAATATACACAGGAGCCTGATTCAGTCTACTTTTTGAATTTACACTCCCAGTGAAAATATTAGTCATTACCTTCCTTACTCGTTCATTACCATCCTTCAAAAATTTGGAGGGGAAAGAAGGTAATGACAAGGAGATGAATGACATTTCAAGGGTTTTTTTCAACTAACTCATTTATTAGTTAACCTTGAATAAAACCAAAACGTCAGCTGAAAGAAAGTTTAAAACACAACAAATTCGAAAAAGCATTATCATTCTAATTGAGTACTTACCGAGTTTATCGCAGGATAGTAATGATAGCACAAACGTGACAAACTCCTTTTCGTGACGGGAGAATTAATTTTTTTTCGCAGACAGTGGCGCAAGCGCCTATCTCGTGGTAGCTCGTGGTCGATTGATCAATAAGCGATGTTATACTCGACAGTAGACGCTCACAACATGTTTAAAGATCGGTATATACATGAATTCATTTCTCGCGCGGGGAATGACCGAATTGCGGTGACAAACGTTTAGGTACCTCTAATTTTATAATGATTGTATCATTAGTCTTCCAAATTTAGTTTTAGATTCTCGAATAAACTAAAATTTGATTTAATGCTAAACGAAACCATTCTCTTTAACGTGTTTGACTTAAAATGTGACCAAAGTCACATATTAACGAAATCATACAGAGGTGAATGACAAATTGGGGTGTTTTTATTTTATAAAAAATAAACAACAATATTGCCGGCGTTGAATATTGCGTGCCTCTATACCTAACAACTTAAGTAATATTTCTGCATTCATAGAATCTCTTAAAATCACGTACTTTACGAAATATACTTGTTTAAGCTCTTTTTGTACGAAATCAGAGAACTACCCATATATGCCAATTACCTAAGAGACTGCGCAGACAGACAGGACACGAACTTACTTTTGGATCGTGGAGCATGTCGATTTTCGTAAAGAGACATTTCCAAGACAAACAGCTATTTTTGTATTCACTGTGTTTACAAAAACATCGCCGAAATACACGGCCCCTAAGTGAATTAGTAGGAGTCTTATAGTAGGTAGGTACATATCTAGGGGCACGGTAGTGCCCCCGCCAAGACGAGCAAAACAAAGGCACGGCCGTAACATCTTTTTCTCAAAGCCATTCAGACCATTTTCAACCTCCTGTAATTTTGTACTGGTTAAAGCTAGAATTCTGAATTTTTAACCGACTTCCAAAAGAAGGACGGTTCTCTATTCGTCTGTATGTTTTTTTTTTGTATGTTTGTTACGCGATTACTCGAAGATGGCTGGACCGATTTGGAAAATTCTTTTTTTGTTTGAAAGTGTATACTTTCGAGGTGATTCCATTGCAACCAAATCAGGATCTGATGATGGGATCTTGGAGAAATCGAGGAAACTCTTCAAATATCATAGGCACACAAATAGCGATTTTAGTATTTTTCTTAGTTTCTCGTGCATTTCTTATTAGAAATGAGTTTCCAGTCTTAACCGACTTCAAAACAAAGAGTAATTTTTATGTAGGTTTGTTCCCTGATTACTTGAAAACGGCTAGACCGATTTGGATTTTTTTTTCTTTTAACTAAATAGACTTAAGTCTATTTGGTTAAAACAATATTTTTACAGCGCCACTAAAAATTTAAAAATAAAGTACATTTTTAAAACAAAAAATAAAAACCGACTTCCAAAAACTTAAACTAAAAAGCAGAAAATTAATATGTTAACTACCCCAAAGAAATGGATAATCAACGATTCATATATACATATACAGATATTTATAGTTTTCAACCTGTTGTTTTTTGAAGTCGGTGCCAGCTAAGGAGCTCAGTAGCCAGCTTTGCGTGGAAGGCACCGACTTCAAAAATAACAGGTTGAAAACTATAAATATCTGTATATGTATATATGAATCGTTGATTATCGATTTCTTTGGGGTAATTAACATATTATTTTCAGCTTTTTAGTTTAAGTTTTTGGAAGTCGGTTTTTATTTTTTCTGGTATATACAGGGCATAATATGAATCAGTTATATTCTCAATAACACTCACTCACTCACTGATCATAGTGATCGATCATAATAATTCTAAGGTACTTTGAGCAGACCCATAAGCTCCAAATTTTAAACATTATTAGTTTTTATCCTATCAAGTCATGCAAAACCTAAAAATACCTATTGCAATTTGAGTCATAACTGCAAAAATATGTTTGTAATCCTATAGAACATGCGATTACGAAGTTAGTTTTCTAGTTCAAAGTGGGAAAAGAATGGATTGGAATGTAATAAATAAAGGAAGACGAATAAGAAAGGGGGGGGGGGGTGTACACAAAAGTCGATTTCCACCGACTTGCCTATTATTTAACCGGGAGGAAAACATTTTATAGTTGGGTGATTCTCCGAGGTAGCGATGGAAAAGTAAAACGGTTTTCGTAACTTGCAGCGTTTTTTATAAATTCGCAAAAATCGTAAGACAAACTTATTTGCTCCTACTGAACTAACCGCGACATATGTCGATGTATGGGGACAACAGTTTTTCAAGAGCAAAGTAAAGTTTGTCCCACCATACAGTTTATTTTGAACTAGCTTATGCCCGCGACTTCGTCTGCCCCGCAGAACCTACGTGTATACCTTACCCAGTTTGAAGTGAGCTCATCCACTTACCTGTACTTACAATAGCATTGTATCTATACAATGCTATTATCTACTTTTGTTCTCGAATCGCCAACCAAATACTTACAAAAAAAAGTTAGAAGTACACTGTATGTATATCAAATTTTCAACCTTATTTCTTATCGGGTAGGTTTGAAATGGAAATGAAATGCAACAAATGTAATGATCGCCATTATTCTGTTAGTGTATTTTGTAGTCTATTGTCCAAAAAAATAAAGTAGAAAAACTATATTAACCTTCCAACGCGTTTATTATCTTCTTTTACTACAAGCTCATTGTCATGATTTGTGGTTAACCACTCAATGGTATTGTAGTCTCAAGTAGAAGAGCTCACTTCAAACTGGGTAAGGTATAACAACAGAATTTTCGAGCAAGTGTGATGAAAAATCTAATACGTACACCTTCCCTACCTACATTAAATTATCGATAGGACCTATGTCATTAAGTTGGCGGCGATATGCTTTTGAAGTGTGTTGAATAGGTTTTAACGTTTATTATACCATCATACGCTAGGACTATAATTAACATACGTCGTTATCGCGGGTGCAGTAACAAATGACATAAAGAGCACATATAACAGAATGTCTATTTGGTAGAAACGGACATATTCTGCCTACAGCTATACGCATCTAAGAAGCTCTTTACATGTGGAGAGTTTTCGCTAGCAAAGGTCTATAAAATTGAAGGCATTTTTACAAAAACAACATAACTTACATTTTTGGCGGATTTGAGTTATTGGTGTCATAGTGGTCGTCTAAGAAGGAGCTACAAGTAGTCCAAAAATATTGACTAAAAATTACCCCATTTGTCCAAAATCATTCTTTAAAAATATACCCATTTTACAAAGGTAAATAATACACCGTCCGAACGAAAAATTAAAGGTGCGACTAAAATGATTAGTCGTACACGTACATGGCACAGTCGCAAATTTAGTATTTCAGTAAGTACGTTTAGTTAATTTTTAGTAGGTTATGTTAGTTTTCTTTCGGGGGTTTTATACCTACCTTTTTACAAGAACTACATATCTACATTATTTTTTACAAAAAGAAATAACTGTATGCGTTCACTTAAAAAACTTGATTTTAAATATGATACATACTTACTCTTTTTAGTAGGTTGTATAACTGGCAATTAAGTGCACAAATGTAAAAAAAATGGAAATAAAAAAAATAAAGATTGCACTAAGCATATAAAGGTATCCAGAAGTCGTATCATGTGTATGTACATCTTAAAAATGGGTGGAAATCATTCATCTCTAGAATTGTTAAGAAATATTACCCTTAAGCGTCTTGCTCACATTTTATCTAGTAACATAGAAATTAATGTTGATAAATTTTAAACTCGTACGTGTAGGCATAAATGTTCCTCAAAATGAGTATCGCGTCTGTTATTGCTTGTTTTTCATAATCTTTCTGTACTGTCAAATCGTTTTTGCACCCGCGATAACGACGTATGATAATTAAGTATTTGCACACAAAGCAGGGTTCCTCCCCTGTGATAAGCCGCGGTCATTATGCGCGAGTGTCACGTGTGTTCTTGATTAATGCTCGTGCCAACTTACACTAATGATAGTCGTATCAAACTTGCCTATCTCCTTCGCCGATATGTGCCAAAGATCTTACATGAAATCGTTGATATTTTGTAGGTATCATTTGATTATTAAGTGTTTTATTTGTGAAACATAGGTAAATCTGAAAACTTACAGAGCTGTTAAAAATACCTATATATGAACCGCTATGTTTTGCCGATGGGCGTACAAAAACGTTACATTTTAGCCGAAGCCCTAAATACAATAATAATACGCTAATTGAAATTTATGTCATCATTTAAATTTTAAATAATCAGAAATAGAATAATAGCAATTGTTTATAAGTATTTTCAATAATCTTCGCTTAAAATGTGGCATTGGTAATTGTTTTAGTTCCGTTGGTAATTTATTATACACTCTAATTGCTACAGAATTGACACTTTTGCGCATTAGTGCTGTTTTTGAGATTGTTGTACAAATATCCTCTTTGCGCCTTTGTCTTAACCTCCCCGTGGTACTATTCTTTTTAAATAATGTTGGGTTAGTCTTTACAAACATTGATGAGGGACCTAAAAATAAATTTTACGGAGTGTTTCTTTTTGAAAAAACCGGACAAGCGCGAGTCGGATTCGTCTACCGAGGTTTCCGTACTAATACTTTGAATAAAGACTATATTTTTAGGATTTAATTACGAATGTATAGTTTTCAGATTTCTCCCTACTCTTGCAGTATAAGACGATAGGTATTACCTACTTGCCAAATTTCATAAAAGAGAAAATAAAAAAATATATATTTATTTCTGCAAGTAGCCCCTCGAGCGCTCTTTTACAAGTCTGATTCTATTCTATTCTTTTGGCGCTTTGGGTAGTGACCTTACGGGGAGAAGAAGCGCCGGAAGAAACTCACCAGTTTCTCTTTTTAAAAACATTAAATGTAACAACAATTATGACATTATTACATGTGATTTCATTAGTTAATACGTTACATTAAACTTAAAACTACATTTTTAGAGATGTACATGGTCTCTAAGCATCAAAACAAGACAATTAAAATAATAGAAAATCAATAGACTACCTAGTAAAATTAATGGCGATGTAGTGAGTCTCCGTTGTCAAAATATTATGTTTTGCAGGTGTAAGGATCTCCAAACGTCAAAATATAAAACAGGAATGTTTCCTAAATATCTAAAAGAAATGTAAAAAATCTGCGACTGATAAACTTAAAAAATAAATTAAAGCCATTTTTTTTAGAAATGTCATATGGTCTCAAAGTATCAAAACAATTGGCAAATACAAAATTAGAAATAAACACAATAAATTAATCTAATAGACATTGTTTTAAAATATAATGATATTAATGAACAATTTAAAAGTACATAAGCATCAATAACCTAATACAAAATAAAATCCTTAAAGAACATTAAAATGGAAGCATAGTTAAAATTGAATATAATTATTTCAGAGTTCTAGGTCAACGGAAAGTACCCTATAAATTTTGGTTTCCTTGAGAGAGTCGAAATGTACGTTTTTGCGGCATAAACGGCCATATCTTTTTTTTAAGTTAACTTAGAACTTTGATTTTTTCACAGCTTCAAGGAATGAAGGAACTATAGACCTGAGTAAGTAGGTCTATGGTTTTCCTTTCAACGTGATACCTCCTCGCGTTCCCGAATAAAGGGTAAGGGCAGATGTACAGACAGACGGACAACAAGTGATCCTAGGTATAAGGATTCCGTTTTTAGGGTTCCGTAGCCAAAATGGCTAAAAAGGAACCCTTATAGTTTCGTCATGTCCGTCCGTCCGTCCGTCCGTCCGTCCGTCCGTATGTCACAGGCATTTTACTCAAAAACTACAACACCTATACTGATGAAATTTGGTATATAGATGTCTTGTAGATGCCGCAACTAAGTTTGGTAGTTAAATAATAAAAATAAAAAAATCTAGGGGGGGCACTCCATACATGTAACAGAAACTAAATAATTTTTTTTTCACAAAATGTCAACGTGTGGTACATAGTTCGACAGCTCTTTTGAAAACATTTTAAGGTTCTTAAGTAATGTTTGTGATTAAGTGAATACCTTTGGAAATAATCGCTCCGAAAGTTGTGAAAATTGTGTCCCCCCCCCTCTATCTTCTAAACCGTGTGTCCGAAAAATATAAAAAAAATTACAAAGATAACGCTCAATTAATACTTTCAACGAAAATTATTTTCAACAAGATCGGATTAACCGTTTTTGAGTTATTGCCGATAAACTGCGCTTCTCAACAAAAGGACGTAATTGCTATGAAGATACGCTCTTTTGTTGTTGTACTTTTTTTACATCGTATTTTTTACCTTATAGTTACGGCTATGGAACCCTACACTGAGCATGGTCCGACATGCTCTTGGCCAGTTATTTCCCTTTGAGCCCTAAAAATGTAGGTAAGTTTGTTTTTTCTTAGAATACTGACTTTTTGAGTTTTTCTTAAGTACTCAGAATTGTTTGTAAAATCGAACCCAACACACAGAAAATTGTGTCCTAAATGTTTGTATGGAAAATATGTTTCAGTGCGTCACCTTCATAGAAATAAAATAAAACATTCATACAATAATGTGTCGATCTGAAATGGACATTTTGGGACACAAGTTTTCGTGTATTAGGTTTGAAAGTACAAACGATTCCGTGTAAGTAAACCTCAAAAAGTCAATATTTTAAGAAAAAAATCATGTCGGTATACTTTTTTAGCATGACAAAGACCTGAGTAAATATCACCATCCATTATTGTAATTAGGGATGTAACGATACATAATCACGTCACGTTCATAGAAATAAAATAAAACATTCATACAATAATGTGTCGATCTGCAATGGACATTTTGGGACACAAGTTTTCGTGTATTAGGTTTGAAAGTACAAACGATTCCGTGTAAGTAAACCTCAAAAAGTCAATATTTTAAGAAAAAAATCATGTCGGTATACTTTTTTAGCATGACAAAGACCTGAGTAAATATCACCATCCATTATTGTAATTAGGGATGTAACGATACATAATCACGTCACGTTCATAGAAATAAAATAAAACATTCATACAATAATGTGTCGATCTGCAATGGACATTTTGGGACACAAGTTTTCGTGTATTAGGTTTGAAAGTACAAACGATTTCGTGTAAGTAAACCTCAAAAAGTCAATATTTTAAGAAAAAAAATCATGTAGGTATACTTTTTTAGCATGACAAAGAACTGGGTAAAGATCATCATCCATTATTGAAATTAGGGATGTAACGATATATAATTTTGCCGATACGATACCGATACCGATTATTGTAGTAAATAATCGGCGATACCGATACCGATATCTTAGCTAAATGATGAAGTATGAACTTCAGATATTTGTATGTACTTATTATACCTAAAACTTGGCTAAGTATATTTAACAGAGTCAACCTTGAAAGTGTAAAGTAAAAATAAATAAATTATCAACTGAAAATATATTTTTTTTATTATGAACCCAAGATTATATTTATAATTAACATAAGTAGTAATTATCATTGCACAAGCTAATAGACCAATACATAAATTAAGTAACTAATTGAAATTACTTTTTGCAGATTTTTTTTCCTACAGCAAATTCTTTACGCGCTCGTCAAATATAGGTTGTATTATAAACGGCGATACCGATATATCGGTACCGGTATCGTTACATCCCTAATTGTAGTTTCCCTTAATTTAATTTTATTTTGTAATTGTTTTAGTCAAATTTAGTAACTTATTTGGTATCAATTAATAATTTAACATGTAAGTAATGCAATGTATAACATAATGTAATTTAACTTGTATACGGGTTTTTTACTTGAAATATATGTATATATATTTTATTAATAAACGCTGGAAACAGGTATACTTACACATACCTACTAGATGATTTATTTGTAAAAATCGACAAAAAACTGGCATTCGAGAGAAATCTCGCCGCCATGGTTATGGAAGTGCTCGATATTTTAACCGGAGCTAAGCTAACATTGTAACTAATACCGCGTGAGTTTGGAAGGCCGCCCGAGGAAAGTGCGCCGCAAAGCGTCGCAGCCGCGCGGGCGACCGCCCGCAGCGCACGTTACAAGGAGCGTTGCCAGGCAACGAGCGCGTGACGTCACGTGCTGTTGTAGATCTTCTAACTAGTAGCGATCTATACGGACAGTAGTGGCATCACACTAAAGAACACACCTCCGACAGAATACAGTGTCGTCCGGGTATATATACAAAGTAGTTGAAAAACTTCGATAGCGCGTTGTAGAACACGTTCGCAGTGTTGTATGAAAATTGCCAAAAAAGTTGACAAAACACTGGAAACTAACACGTACAATTTCAAATAAAGCTAATAAAATCTAAAAATTGATAGTGTTTCATCAAAATGTTGCCTGATTTTATAGAATATTCGACTGAAACTGCTAAAAGCAGCGTGCCTCGCGCATGTAGCGCCATCTGTGTATTTACTTTCACTTATGGCTTCGTTTTGTTTTGTTAGTTTTCTCCAGTGTTCAATTTTAAGAATCGCATATTATAGCCACTTTTACACCCATATCCATTCCTTTTTGTGAGTGAACCAAATATTACACGAAATGACGTGAACGCACACCTAAAATAGCGTGCGCGGCGTCAGTGGCGCCATCTATGTTTATTACTGTTACTTATGCTCGGTCTTATTTTGTTCTTTCCGGTCGGGCTAGTTACATAAATGTTTTTTAAATTTAACAAATGAAGGGTAAACTTAGCCTAATCAGAATAAAGATTATTATACTTTTACGTTATTTTTTGCGGGATACACCTTAATTTTGTTTTAAATGTTGGAAAAAACATGACTGAATTTTTAGATTTTTTTAACAAATTTTAAAAGTTGCTATCGCTTTGTGTTCCAATAAAAACATACTATATGTAATTAGAACATAATTATAATTTTTTTATTGGAACAGTATCGGCGTTTCATTAATAGCTAAGTAAAAAAAATATCAAATATTTCTTTTAATTAATTTAAAAAAAAACGCATTTTAATTTTTAATAAAATATTACATACTCATAGTATTTTCTTTAAGAAATATTGTTTTTTTTTGGAAATTTTAATTAAGCTTTAGTGTGACCTCTAAATCTTGAAAAAAAAAACAGAAATGTTCTTTGATACCCTAGAATAAAATGAAGGGGCGCAAGAAATAAAACAAAACAGTCAAGTGCGAGTGTGATGCGCACAGAGCGGCCAATAAACACGTTTATTGTAAGGGGACCGTTTAAGTTTTACCTTTATTTTGTTTTTATTATTTGTTGTTATAGCGGCAATAGAAATACACGTTCTGTGAATATATCAAGCATCTACCTATTAGCATTATTAAAATCGAGCAATAAACGCCAAAAAAACACGGAGTGTTACGTCAAAATCGTAAAATGTCTAGTGTCGAAATTGCGTCCAGATCATAAGAAGTCCATATCTTACAGCGTCTAAGTCGTGCCACGTCTAAGTCTCCGACGGCCCAAATCGTGAAATGTCTAAGTCGTAAAATGTCCAGTCTTTGCTAATGTCTAAGTCTCCGACGGTCCAAATCGTGAAATGTCTAAGTCGTAAAATATTCAGTCTTTACTAATATCTAAGTCTCGGGCGGTCCAAATCGTGAAATGTCTAATTGTAAGTCGTAGAATGTCCAGTCTTTACTAAAACTTGTATAAGCACTCCCTTTAATTCTTGATATAATTTTCATTTTATTATTTAATCGCTTAGTGACAGTAGAGTCTGTGCGGAAAGAGAATAGGCGTGGCGAAACGCTGGAACTAACCTAACCAGTATGCCAAATACGGTAGAAAAGCATTACAGCGCCCCCAAATCTAAATCCTATTCTCTTTCCGCACATATTCTAGATATAGGTACAAATTCTGTGAAAGTTCTCTGTATTACGGTTCAAAAGATACAGTCCTGTGACCGATTGACACAAACACGTTTCTTGTATGGAGACCCCCTTTTATTTTTAACTTTATTTTATTTCTATTTAGTTGTTATAGCAGCAATAGAAATACATATTCTGTGAAAATTTCAAGCCTGTACCTATCACGGCTCAAAAGCTAGAGCCCTGTGACTCACGGACAGACGGACAGACAGCGGAGGACTAGTAATAGGATTCCGTTGGCACCCTTTGGGTACGGAACCCTAAAAATAACACGTAAGAAGGATACCGAACATTTTATTGAAGTCTGTTAAAATGATTAATCATCTCTAATATGGTTTTCATAATGTGAAATAAATGTCATTAAAATGTAATGACCGGCATGGTTTGAAGAAGGGTCACACTAAAGTGACCTAATATCGTGGCTCGACAGAGCGACAGATTGGGCCACTAACGCGAGATTAAGTATTGGAAAAAGTTGGTTGAGTTGAGACGAGCGATGGACCGATAATAACCGGGGCCTACTTACCGCTCGCAAAAAAACCCCGTGAGTGGATATAGTGGCCATTGATAGGAGATTCTATAAAGTACTAGTTACTGGTAAGGTAAAAAAAAGTGGTTGGATGTTAATATTGTTAATTATCAGCTCTCTAATACCTAGTACACAAATAGTTATGTTTAACTATTTAACTATGAGACACATACTTGTAGTTTTCACAAAACGAGATACCGAGTATTAATTAAGTTTACACCCTGAAATTTGAATCCATCGCAACACTCTTTTGTCACTAAACTTAGCCTTGATGACTTGGGGTTCCCTCGATCGCATATTTACGTCCCATTCGATCTCGGCCTTTCTTTGTTTTACCACCCTGGTTGTGTAATGTACTATTAACACAAGGTTAAATATAATTATTATACAAAACGAATACCTACTTACTAATAATAAGTATTTTGTTAGCAGAAGACATATTTGGTTACAAATATTAATTAATTATTAGATAAACATTAATATTGAGGAGTGTCTATGTGTCAAATTTGCAAACGAATATTTGAAAACTTTAGTTTATTGGCACCTATCAAAAAGTGACTACGTTGTTTACGTCAAACAAAAGTGAGAAGCAAATAAATGGAGTCGCTTTTTGTTAAAAGATCTTAATATTTTTTTGTTATACAGAAACACCAAAATTATATTTTCGTACAAAATTTCAGCGCCCGTTTCGATCCGTAATTTGGCTCACATAGTAAAGTTAGCTACTTACTCAATTATTTTGCGAAAAACATCTGGGTTTTTACGGTTTTCTCAAATTGAGACTCAAACATATTGAATCACTCACGGTCCCACGGTCACAATCCGTGAGTCACGGATTCATCAAAACGGATCACTCACGTTGTAAAAAGACGAGACTTCCATTCTACATATTTTGGGAGCACCAGTCTCTCATATAGTTCTTGCCACTGGAGCAGGGAATACTGTAAACCCCGGGTACCTAAAGTTGCAGCCGGGTGCAGTTGGTGCGTGGATTCACCTAAGGACAAAGAGCCACTGAATGTTTGTAGGTGCATATTTATCTTCGAGTTGCAGAAAATTAGCCCGCCTTAACCTATAACCACAGTAAATAGTTATCAAATAGCCAGCTATAAATCTGAGTACGCGAACGACTTCTCATACTAAGAGATATAAAAGAAACATCTATTGGTTTTGTTTATGAGCCTGACTGATCAGAGTGATCAGAAGGGCTTTCATTTGACCTTTGGCCGCGGAACCATAGAAAGAAACAAGCCACACGTTTACTTTAAACGTTCCATCATGATTTTTCGATAAGACTTAACTCGAACCTTTATCAAAAACAAGAAAGAAAAAGGGTCTACCATCATCCAATTTACTCTTTGTTAAAGCGTCTGTTTAGAAAAGGGTGTAAAAGACGGGATATTTCTACTAACTTATACCCTTTTGTTTGACCAAGTTACTACCTGGAAAAATTATTAAACATGAAAGTGAAGCAGCTGCACTCTTCAAGGAGGTTTAATATTGCATGCTTTAATTAAAGTTGACCTTGTTGGTTAATTAAATAGTAAGAAAGAAATGAGCTTTTTAAATAAAATTAACGTTATAGGTAAAGACGTATATATTTCTATATAAAATAACTGGTAGGTAGTTGAAAATGAAAAAGTTGGAAGTTGTGTGGTTTACAGTGATCCCATTACGTTGTTTTTGTAGACTGATAACATCATAGTAACTTTCCCAGAGGCCAAATTTGGGATTGCATAGACATATATACATATAACTGAGTGGAGATTCATCTCAGTGGCTCCAAAAATCGAGTATCTAACCGTTTTGCATATAATATTTCGCTCAACTTTGAGTTCGATCGAGTGTTTGAGCCCGCTATAAATCAACTCGGCAACCGCACAGCAGAAAGCTCTGTACTGTTCTGCTTCCTTGTTGCGGCGAGCTTCGAGTACGTAACTTCCCCGTAAGTTACTTACTTCAATATTCTACTTTTGAAGTCAACGTCTTCAGATATAATGTTATATTTATGACATAGATACAATAATCAATATAAATAAAGGCAAATAAATTTCGCTTATTCCAACCCAAGCCTAGCAAGAAGCCTGTAGATTACAGGTTACAGATATGCGAATCTGCTCGTTTGTAGCCGATGCAAGCGTGAACTCCCAAGTCTGTTTGTGGCTTAGGATTTTGCTTTATGCAGCATTTCAGCGCCCCACAAAAGATTATACAGGGTCAACAAATTGAGACTGTATGAGGAAGTTTAAAGCTTTTTACGCAACATTTTTCTAACGTCGTGATGGATCATAAATATTATGCTACCCAACAAACTCGATTTCATGCCAAACCAGTTTTTCCTAGATTAGTGGTAAGCCGCGAGAGGGTTTAATTCGGCCCGCAAACGATCTTTCGGAATAAATAGTATACATATATGGCCCGTGATTATATATTTTGACAGTCCAGTATAGTAAATATTTTTTGCTATAATTCTAGCCCTCCTCTTTTGGCGGTCGTGATCACATATAGCCGTTGGTTTTTGCAAGTCACTCTTCCTAGCTCTTCTCTCTTCAACCCACTGTTTAGTACCCACTGAATGACAAACTCATGTATTTAAAAAATGTATAAAAAACTTACCTGATTTAATATTTTTCTATGCTTACATTGCGCACTTCTAAAATATTTTATTTAAAGACCTCATACATTACATTAACCTCTACACCTATACATCCACAGCAATTTTAAGCCGTTATAAAATCTTGACCGGCACCTACAGCGACTCGAATCTCCACTATTCTCCAAAACCGCAAAAGCCTTGAGCCCTTTATTGTTCCTTTGTGGTGTCATCTTTTGTAGAGAATGTACTAAGGCCCCGTTGATCCTTTAGTTTTAGGTGATCTAAGGTGTTAGAGATTTTTAGCACATATTTAGTACCTAACTCATCTTGATTGAAGATTTACGCTTTATGCTTATTTTTTCATACTTAATCACTTTTATTTACAATCTTGACTACAAAATGTGACTTTGAAAGATTGATAAGCAGACAATTGACGAAATAAATTCCAATTACTTTAAAAGTATATCAATCCTAAGGACTTTCTCTCATAGTTAGGTTAGTACTTACAGCCGAGCCGATGACAAGTCATTGATAAATTAGCCTTTGTCTTTATTAGGATTTATTTTAAGTGAACTTAAATTTCGTGTTTGCGCCATCTCATCAAAACAATCAATTATTTAAGACTTTCCAGATTATCCTGTCCTATCCTATCCTTTAATATTATAAATATTATAACGCGGTAACAAGTGAATGGATTAAGATGAAATTTGGCATACAACTAGAACATGTCCTTGAAACATAGACATAGGTTATATAATATCCCGGTAAGAAGCTTGGTAACCCTTGGGATAGTAACGGGAATAACATACCTAGGCGAAGCTGCGGGTAAATGCTAGTTTTGCATAATTTAATAAGAGTGCGATATTTTAAAAGAATTCCTCCTTATCATTGTCTTTAATTTGAAATTAAATATCATACTGCTATCTCGACGTGGCTAGGTACGTGTTTGAAATGGATAGTGGTAATTTAGCTAAATAAATAACTTTCATAATTCTGGAGCCGGGTCCAAAGGCGGAGAGACTAAATTTGACTGTACCAAATTTTTCTTTCTTTCCATTGATGTTTTTCGCTCACGGCTAAAAGTTCCACGTAGTTACGCTACAGGGTGTTTGAATAATTCATGGCTTGTAACTACGTGGTTTGGTGTCAAAAATGGAAAGTATTTTTACGGGTGCAAAGCAATTTTCGTGTTTTACTATAGATCGCTGTCGTATTGTTGAGGATCGTGTTCGTGACCCAAATTTTGAAATTTATATTGCTGATATTTTCTATTGAATGTATTTCGATAGACATTCAGTTTACGAGTACCCACCCACGAACACAGTCTCATATATTAGTTTTCCGATAACGTTTGAAAATAATTTGTAGCTTATTAATTTAATAGTACATTAAATATTTTCGTCTCATTTCATTTCGGCACAAGTTTTACTATGTCTCAACCCTAAAACTACCTTTGGTAGGTTCTATCGCAAACAATATTTTTTCATATTGTAAACTGCTACGCGCTACGCTGCTTTCGATGTTGACTGTACCACGACACACGCAACGGGACGATTCCTATTCTAAACAGTGGGATAAGCGTCGTTGGGCGCACATGCCGGCAATAACGTATTGATCCTTGTTCTGTATTACAACCATCGACATTCTATGTATGAACCATTTGTTAGGGCCGGCCGATAGAAGCGTTTACTTATTGTAGGTGCCATAGACGTCACCCATATTTTTTCTGACAAGTTTTTCCTTACCCAGTATGAAGAATGAAGAGGAGTACCTATAAAATGTGGTGTAATCTACCCGCATTAAAAAGACCAATGAAGAGACAAAAATGTTTCTTTCATATAAAGTAGGAGTACCTATGTCAGTAAATATTATAAATGAATACATAGTATATTGCTGCGCTTTTCTACCTACCCTTTACTTATCATTAAGTTCCATGTATTGGTTGCAACTAATAAATGATAATCAAACAATTGTTCTAAAATACCTTATAATATTGTAGTGAAAATATCTCTATATCTCTACCACAATTATACCTCCACTAGAACTGTTTTATTAGTTTTTTTTTTAAAGCAGCTGAAAAAGGGGTAGGTAGTATGTTATTTATGCGTAACGTTATGATTATTTTGACCTCGTGATGCGATGGTATTAAGAGACGAGAAGTCGATGATCGTGCCTGCGTGTCCAAAATTTTAAACCGCGCGTACATTCTATTTGCATGTCGACAATTGATCCTGGTCCTGTATTCGGGTATTGGATATTTTATTATCTGATGTGACTTTTTGAACACCCGATATTGCGAATATATTGTATGAAACCTCTGTGGACCGATTTAATTACTACTGTGTTCTAATAAAATTTTATCGTGTTGGAAAAGCGGGAATATTTAATGCGCTAGGGTGTTTTTATGGTTATGAAAAATGCGCAATATCGCGGGTTATGATTTTTCAAATACGGTTAAAATATAGAAGGGGAGAAGGCATGAATTCGACATGCGTCAAAATCATGATGATGGTGTAGCTAACTTGGATTTCGTTCTTGGCATTGATAACGCGCGAGCGAGCTGTGTGATTTAACAGCTCTGTTTAAAACATTTTGAACCTATGAAACAACATGCTTTATACCCAATCAGAATCACTAAGTGATTTTCGACGTCTATCGATCTCTCTGTGGTTGATCACAAGATCAAACCAGCAATTTTTTTGATTGCAGATTTAACTATAATTAACCAAGCTTAAAGCAGTGGAACACTTTAGGCTAGTTAGAAAAACCTTTCTTTTTTTTATTGCTTGAGACTGGCAAACTGGCGGACGGCCC
The DNA here is from genome assembly GCA_947034925.1 of Eudemis profundana. Classification (NCBI taxonomy): domain Eukaryota; kingdom Metazoa; phylum Arthropoda; class Insecta; order Lepidoptera; family Tortricidae; genus Eudemis; species Eudemis profundana. The sequence continues at coordinate 27,204,624 of OX344795.1, read as the reverse complement.
ACCTTAGGAAATTGGTCACCGCCGCCTTTAGACATTTGCAACACTACATGCATTAGGTACCACTGCGTTGCCGGTCTTGAAACCTTACAGAAAATAATTTTCCGTTTCAGTTCATTCACGATAGCCGATAGATGGGTGGTGGGTGAAATCATTGGATCTTACTCCAGCATACCTTACATAAGGTCAGGTTGGGTAACCATGGACTGGGGTTACTCTGATTCACGGGGTAACATTGATCATCGATTTTAAAACCCAAATACCTTTGATTTTGAACACGTTTATTAAGTATTTTTATTGAGGTAGCCTACCTTAATAATAAATTGTTCTGAATGCATTCAAAAACCAACTTCTTATAGTTGAAAAATCGATGATCTATGTTACCCCGTGAATCAGAGTAACCCCAGTCTACCGTAGCTTTGATAAATGACAGTACGTGTTGGTAAAGCATATTTTGTCAAAATAGTACCGGGTAAAAAAAATACAATTTATTAAAGCTATGTAACTACACTCACAGACAATGAATTCGGGTCATTTTTCATATAATTGTTCATAGAAAATGACCCGAATTAATTGTCTGTAAGTGTATTATTTAAAAGTGGTCCGTTTTCCCGGGGGTTTCACTGACTCAACCTTACCTTACCTACCCACTCACTTGCTTTCGGTAGCTAGAGCTGCCAACTTTGCGCACCTACGATTTGATTTTGGTAGCCGGAGCTACCAGGCGACGTTTGTACAATATTTTATTTTTAATCTGTAAAGCGTGCTTTAGACGACGTTCAAACTCTGTTCAAATCATAGAGAAATAACATGGCAACACAGAAAAAAAAGGGCAGCCAACATAGTAGACTGAAAATATTTTTAAACAGTGTTACTTTACAAGGTGTTGTCAAAGTGAAGTTCAAGTCAGATTTTGTGAAAGTGCGGAGTGTTTAGAAAATGCCGTAAGTACTCAAATTACTATTTTATTATTAAAGTTATATATCAAACGATTCAGTGTTTATCCATCTAGCAGATTGTAACAATATTTTAGTGCCAAACTCATAATTATGAATCACATCTTCACTTGAAAGTAATTTAACAGATTTTTTTCCAGTAACTTGTGAATTAAATGGCTCATATTTTAAAGACTTTCGAATAATTCTTTTCTAACTTATAGTAATTAAATAGCTTGAGTATTAAGTTTTTTACTTAAACCATAAAATCAATCAATACAGGACTTATTACACAGGATTAGCGAAAGAAACAAGTGACAGTAAATTGTAAGTACGGGTGTGGTAGCGCTAGCCACCAGCGAAACAATTCATTCATACATATCGCTTCAAGGTTGTAAGACTTGTAAGGCATGCGGCACACCAGACGCGCTGTGAGCGCGTTTGAGATATTTGTTTTTTTGTACTTACTGATATTTGAACAATGTTATCTATCATTAATTTTGGTGTTTCGGTTATTTTAATAGATATTTTATTGTATGTGTGTATCCATTCCGAATGTTCAATGAGTATATTTTGGAAAGATAAGAGGAGACACTTTTTTGTTTTTAGTTAACTGGTGGCTTTGTATTTGATAAATACATATTTGGTAGATAGAAAATACTTTTGATTGAAATACTTTTACTTTTTAACACTTCATAAAATACATTTTATAAAAAATAAGAAACTATACAATAACGTAAGTTGAATGAAATTGCATCTTGGGCTACTTAGTTGATAACTTTTAATATTACAAAAATACACACTAAAATCTAACTAACGTCTTCAAATATGGTTATATACTCGTTTACTACCAATTCTGTCTAAATAAAATAGCAAAACTTAATGGAATGCGTCTTCATCTACGATTTGTATACTTCTTAATTTAAAAAATATTTTGGCTGAGGGACTGTTCCCTGCACAAATAAAAACACATCATACATCTGTATGTATGATGTGTTTTTATTTGTGCATTAATTTTACGCTTATCTAGGATATTTTACATTGTTTGAGCAGACCAGCAAAATCAAAAAACAAAGAAACCGGACGCAGTCGTGGACGCGGTCGTGGACGAGGGCAAGGACGAGGGCGAGGAAGAGGAAAAGTTGAACCAAGGGAACTCCTTTCCTCAAGAGAAACAAGCTCCACCTGAACATCCCCCATCTCCTGTTCCGGGTCCTAGTTCCAGGTTACTTATTCAATTCAACTGGTGATCGTATGTTATTGTTTGTAAAAAATCCTTTTCATTTTTGTTTTTTTTTTTCAGTAGACCATATGACGAGGAAAAACAAATTATGTTGAAGCGATACTCCAGGACAATCATTTCGTCGGCCAATGAGCGTCGAAGAATAGTCGATGCGTATGGTGTAAGCAGTCTCGCTCGAAATATATATGCAAGCTATGTAAAGTATCACTTTGCTTAGATGTATGTTTCGAGGAGTACCATACGAAATATTAGTACTTTCGGCATCGGCGGGGCTATTTTGTATGTAAAGGTCGCTATTATTCAAAAGTAAACATGCAATCGAGGGCTTTCTTTATTACCTCCCGTGTTGTGTACATTATTTTAAGCCTACACTTGGCCAGAAAGCGGCTTTAAAAGCCACTTTATAGCCAGGTGTTGTGGCATAAAATCCTTATCCTTACTTCCAACAATAGATTATTTGACAAATTAGATAGTTAACGAGTTCATATTTTTAAATCCATCTATTGTGGATATATTGCATACACTATCCGTATAACCTAGTCGTTTTAAACCTGACGTTTTACAGATTTGGGCATTTTGTAACTAAGACATTTTGACAATCAAAACCTTTTGCTAAGATAGCCCTTATACATTTAAAACCTTATGCAAATAAGTCATTCTGCCTACTTGTACATTTCACGACCTAGGCATTTTGCTAAGTAAGTCTTTATAAAAGTAAAACTTTGAATACCATGGCAAAATAAAACGTTGACCTCTTGAACTGAACCCATTAATTATTTTTAAAGTAAGTTTTATTTTATAGATTTCGCAGATTCATATAATTTGTACGTGCGAAATGACATAAAAAATCTCTAAAAACCATAATTAACATGCAATTGGCCCCTCAAGGTCAGCGCCATTTATCAGCACCATTTGAACTAAGTTTTTTTGTTGAAATTATATGTATCAGCTTCAGATATTTCAGCTTAGAAAATAAAACCCATCAAAAAAATTACACGTAAAAAGATGCAACTCTCGCAACTCAGTTCTCCTACAACAGAAAAGTTTTTATGCCACACCTGGCCAAAAGAGGTTTTTTCCGCACGCTGCGCGTACGGAAAAAGCCGCTTTCTGGCCAAGTGTAGACATAAAATGATGTACACAACGCGGGAGGTAATAAAGAAAGCCCTCGATCGCATATTTACGTCCCTCGCTTGCAGCTCGGGCCGCAAACATCTGCGATCTCGGCCTTTCTTTGTATTACCACCCTAGTTGTGTAATGTACTATGAGATGTAATGTTAAACCAAGTCAGTCCGTGTCCACTGAACTCAATTTCCACAGACTTGCCTATTATTTACCCGAGGAGGATTCTTGGAAAATGAGTTGCTCTCTCAGTTTAAGTAAATAGGCAAGTCGGTGAAAATTGAGTTCTGTGGACACCCCCCCAGTACTGACTTGGCTTAACATTACAGCTCAAAACTTTTTTGTTGTAGAAGAACTGCGTTGCGAGACTCGCATCTTTTTACATGTAATGTTTTTGATGGGATCTTATTTCTTTTTGTAAGTGGTCTACCTTTATTTATTTCATTTCAATCCATTCTATTTCCGATTTGAACTACAAAACTATCTTTGTAATCACATGTATTTGTATAGGATTACAAACTTACGTGTGCAGTTGTAACTGAAATTGCAATATTTTTAGGTTTTATAGGACTTGATTGGCTAAACCCTCACTATGTTTAAAATTTGGAGCTTGTAAGTCTGCTAGAAGTTCCTTAGAATTACGATGATCATTAGTCAGTCAGTCAGTGAGTCAGTGACAAAACTAAGGAACTTTGACGTGCAATAGTTCTTAAACTACACGTTCAAATGGAATGTTTTTGAGGATATACTTAAGTCTTATTGTGCCCTATATATACCTGAATTCGGGGTTCTAGCTTTAGCCAGCACAAAATTACAGGAGGTTGAAAATGGCTTGAATGGCTTCCAGAAAAGGATTATATACGGCCGTGCCTTTGTTTTGCTCGACTTGGCGGGGGCACTGCCGTGCCCCCACATGTATTAAACCATAAAATAAAATACCATACATTTGAAATATAATTAATGCCGTAGAAATAAAATAAACAATCACCCTCTTTTGGTTTGTATGGAAAATAGACCGATCACCTCAACCTTGGTTCAACGAACTTATCTTTTTTTATGTTATACGCTACTTAATGTTTTAACCAACTTTTGTTTAGTTTCACCTGCCTCGGTGTCTGTCTGCCTTTGTGTAATCAAATCTTGCAAGTTAAATTTGACCACTTCCCGGTTTTCATTAAACTGAAGCAAACTTTCCAAGGACATGTAAATCAGACAATGCGATATGACACGAAGCTGATCTGCTGATGAAAAATTATGACAGCCATAGATAGAATAATCCACATTACGCAAAATAAATCCGCCATGCTCGGGCTCATTTGATTCGTTTTAACGCGCAGTGCGCAGTATGCGATTGTAAAAAAAAGTATAGAGTCTGCAACGAAGGCATGTTAAGTTATTTCACTGTAAGGTATATTTATGCCACACCTGGCCAAAACGTAGCTCTTACCGCACACTACGCGTACGGAAAAAGCCACTTTCTAGCCAATAAAATTATGTACACAACACGGGAGGTAATAAAGAAAGCCCTCGATCGCATCGCATATTTACAAAACTTTTGCAATCTCGGAGTTTCTTTGTATTACCACCCTAGTTGTGTAATAGTACATTACACAACTAGGGTGGTAATACAAAGATAAGCCGAGATCGCAGAAGTTTGCGGCCCGAGCTGCAAGCGAGGGGCGTAAATATGCGATCGAGGGCTTTCTTTATTACCTCCCGTGTTGTGTACATCATTTTATGTCTCCACTTGGCCAGAAAGCGGCTTTTTTCGTGCGCGCAGCGTGCAGAAAAAGCCATTCTATGGCCAGGTGTGGCATAATATACTATTACCACTTTAGTTGAGTAATGTACTACAATAATATAAAAGAATGGTTTCTTGGTAAAAACTAGCCAAATCATTGTGTATGCTGGAACAAAAGCGCTGTCAACACTTTATTTATATTATCTTATTATTTAGTAGGTATTGATCAATTTGGTGCTCATTATGGCCGACATTAATAAACTTTTTGAATTATGTCCATTGCTGTTTTATTCTACACCACACTTTTTTTATGACGAGCTGTCACATGTTACAACTTTATATTCACAGCCAATACCTAGAGTGGAGGTCAAGGGATGCATGAGGGGCGAAGAACAGCAATAACTAGACAGGTTTAAATTAGGGCTCGCGCTCGTGTCCGGGTTTCGTGTAAACGTTTCTATTACCCGTTTCTGAGTAACACGGACACGGTTTTCTGGCCCGTTCCGCACGGGTAATTAGGAAACGTGTAATTAAGATCCGTTTCCACGGGTACACGGGTACCCGAAGAAACGGATCTTATTTACCCGTGTCTCCGGATCCGTCCTTAACGAGTAGCGAAGGTACAAATCGTGGTTCGAGCTACAAATTAATAGACACAATACGTATAAGTTTCGAGCATATCTTATTCTGTGGTGTAGAATATGTAAAGCCGAAAGTCAATAAACAGTCTATTGGGCTAAGGGTTCGGCCTTTTAAGAGCAGGTAGTTTTTGCATAGAATACGAGTAGACATTTTTATATAAGACTTCGAAGTTCAAATACTAGCACTTTTTAGGGTAAAACGAAACCCTATTACTAAGAGTCCACTGTCTGTCTATCTGTCTGTCCCTAGGCTGTATCTCATGAACCGTGATAGCTAGACAGTTAAAATTTTCACAGATTATGTATTTCTGTAGCATCTATAACAACAGATAAAGAAATGGTACGGAAACCCTTCGTGCGTGAATCCGACTCGCACTGGCTGGTTTATTTATTTATACAAAATAGAGTTAGGTTTATATTTTTTTTTTCAAAAATAAAATAGTTAAATAATTGTACTTACTCGGTGGTCGTCGGGTTTGTTGACTTATGGTGAATTGTTAATAAATGTCTTCCAATCGCTCCTGTCGTCTATATAGTAGTCCTGATTAATATTACAAGAAATCTCGTTGTTTGTGCCATAATTTAACAATGAGCAATAAGCTTTGTCATCGACTCTTGTGGCAAAATTCCACACCCAATTTCTTCTATTTTTTTAACATTTAATAACAATCTATCGCATTAACAGTATATAACAACAAAACCAAACACAACAAAACAAAAAAAAAACGATTTTAAAATAACTTGCAACGAAACTGTATTACTCTGGAACTGGAATCATAGGTACTAAAAAACAACTAGACTAGGTACCTTATTTCCAAAATCTTACCCATTTCTTGTTCATTCTAATTGTTTTTGCTCTGCCTTTTTTCATAGTAAACTACTTGTTAGTGCGATGCGGCTCCAAATCAATAGAAAACATTTACTTATCTAATCTTTTAAGATATTGCCGGGGCATTTGTTGAAATTTTTGGTGCATAAGTTTTAACCTTATTGCTACGACATAAAGCTTATAATTGGTAGTCGTACTTGTGATGATGGTTTGGGAACCTACTTCTTTGTTCGCTTCGTCAGACAAAAAGGCGTTCGGCGTTCAAGTTTATTACCTTAACCCTATTGTGAAAGTCACTCAAGTAAACTTGAATGATTACCAATTTTAGGATTTATCTTAAAGAAATAAGCAATCTTATCGCAAGTTAACTAAGGTAACATGGACTTTTGTGGTTCTCGGGTGAAATTCAGTTATGAATAATCACATGATAATGGCGCTTATGTTTATCTTTTTTGCGCCATTGGCAGATGTTTGTTGTTTTTGCGAAGTAATTCATAATTATATTCTAAACTGTTATTTTTAATTGATATTTTAGTATATCTGCAAACCATATTCGTCACATATCTGATATGCCATTATAAATAAAATGTTGTTTTTAATTAATTGACTTAGATAAGACGCAATAGGTTTTAATTTTATTAAATCAAAACCTAACACATCAGAATAAAGTTTCTAAACTAAGTACTCAGCGCAGATTTAGAATAAAATACAGCAGACAATGTAGAATAACGATGCCTACTTCGATTTATATAAAAAACATATTTTAAGTAGTTGGCTAAATATGATTTTCCAACACGGTTACAAACTATTATTAAACATTCGTACGCCAAAAGAGTTCATCTGAAGTCAGCATTAAATAGTAGATATTGTGTGCCTTGACTCCGACTGTTTCGGTTCGTTCGTACCCGTTCGGGCCGGTTTTAAATACACGTGTACCCGCGGACACGTAGAACGGGTACGGGTACCGGAAACGTTTCTGAGAAACGTTTCCGGTACCCGGCGGGTTTGTGTAATCCGGGTTCTTAGTACCGCCGGTCTTAAGAACACGGGTATCCGTTTCGGCGTGTAACACGTGTAGCGGGAGCCCTAGTTTAAATATCACTCTCACCTCACGCCCATCAATTTAAACCCTAGTTCTCAATAGATATGAGCGCTGACGGCAAATTTCGCGGCAGCGGCGTGGCTTTGGATCTTAATATTTTTATTTTAGCCTGATTTGTAAGAGGAAATGCAGAAAACCACATTTTTATACCAAGATAACCTGTATTTTATTCTAATAAACGAACGGAGGACATAAACCACCGTAATTGTTTTTTTTCAATTTCGCACCTAAAATTGTGTATGTGTGTCGTGGAAGATTGTTTATAGTTGTTATGTATATCTTTCACTTGCGTTATAAACATCAATTGAAGTCGATAAAAACGACGACGCCGCCTAAATACTCGACGCGACTGAGTGAACAAATGCGGGCGGGCTACGGGTGCGAGCGAGAAAACAATCCGCAATTTGTTACGGTGGCGCGACGGCGCTGCGCTAAGATCTAGTTCTCAATTAATCTGATACTAACATTCCATGGAACTTTGAAGAAACGCACGTCAAATGAAGGGCAATTACCTAAAATGTGTAACGTGGTTGAAGTTGCCCTTCAAGTTACATTTAATTTTTTCAACCTACTTAGAATAGATAGATACACTAGGAAGATTTTATTTGACCTTATTGCACAATCAATATATGCCTGTCTAAAAATTACATAATACAAAAAAAATTGCGTAGTCGATCAAAAATTATGCACTTATTACGCAGTATACAATTATTTTACAAACAACGTATGTACATATATGTATTTATTGTTGGATTCATACTTTTTTCTCAAGTCAAAATCACGAATTTAAATGTTCCTCTCGGACTGGGTTGACGTTGAAAAAAATTCGTCATAACAAATGTTTTTATTAAATCATTTATTACACGTTTTTACATTCACGTCAGCATTCACACTGCGTTGTATGTTATTTTTTTACCATTTAGAAACAATTCAAAACAGACCACGTTCAATCGTATCTTATTACCTAGTAGCCAGCACCATACACAACAATCAAAAAGCACCAATCTCACAATATAGTAATTGAATTACCTTTTAGTTCTACATTTACTTAAAAATAAATTTAATAATGTCTAGCAAGTACAAACAGAAAAGTAAATTTAATCAAAAGTAGACAAAACTTTTGCTTTTACAAAGTTTTATTCACCAAACAATTATTTATAGAAGTTATTACTGAAAATAACGTATGCTCAATTTTTAAAGTACTGCATAGGTAAATTCTGTGTTGCGCGCACTGTGCCGCGACCTTAACGGCTGGGCTGCCGATGTAGCAGCCATCTTTGTTTTGTTTTGTTCGTCAGTACGAGCGCGAACCAGTCACGTGTTGCGAAAAATGTATACCGGCGTGTTTATTTATTATAAAATCTGTGTAATAATGTGTATTAAAGGTTTCTAATTGTGTAATGTTGTGTTGTGGTTACAAACTGTGATTTATAATGTGTTAATTTAAGGTGATGACGTGATTTTAAGTTATTTCTATCATGTTTTTGATCGGCCCAACGAAAGTTCGGGAGGTACGTACATTGTGTTTGTTGTTGTTTTGACTTTATAACCGCAATTAACATGCTAGTTGCCAAATAAGTACAATCTGAATTTAAGATTATTAGTTGTTTGTTCTAACTAGGACAATATTTTAGTTATTACGCTTCTAAATTATCCATAAATAAATACTAAACCTGGCGAACGGTTTCGTTCCGTATTTCCGTTTTTCTTGCGTGTCTATTTTAAATGAAGTGATGTTTACCATAGAATTTTATACGAACACTTGTACAGTATTTGGTATCAAAAGAAAGGTAATTTAATCTACTTTTTAATGTATTTAAAAACAAACAGGGTTATCGCTTTAGATTTTTTATTAAAAATACAATTCTCCTCGAAGTCGTCAACTTTATCAATGCGTCAACTTTACGCATTTTTTATAATTATTTTTACTACAATAACTCATATAATGAGTAACAAAATTAAATTCTTTGTTTCTTTGGCTTTTTAGTGTAAAAAAATCTTACCAAATGGTTCAGTAGAAGCCAAATTATGAATTTTTGAATTAAACTCGACATCGCGCCGGCATTTGTCATAAAAGGCGAAACAATTTAGGCTGCCATTTTTAAAATCCCAAAGCAAGTGAGTGGCTACCTTTTGCTATTTGGCTGGCTTAAAATTACATTATTATTATGTTTCACTTCTGACGAATTGAAATTTATACATTGTCATAGTGACGCAGTCTTACTTTAACTGCCCAGAAAATGTAACCGGGTCATTATTTGAGAGTTTCACCCGCCTCACTTTCGTGGACACATTATTGTCGAGATTCCGTCAGATTTTAATTTAATTTAAAGGTATTTGTTAGTAATCCCAAATATGTACCAAATAGCTCGATATGAGACTAAAATCTTAGAGAACTTCGACAATAATGTGTCCACGAAAGTGAGGCGGTTGAAACGCTCAAATAATGACCCAACCCTGTAATATTGAGCCAGCGATCTGATGATAGTAAGTATTGTTCCAAGAAAGATATTCTGGCATGATTAATCTTTACATGAGGGCAATAATTGTTATCCTGGAATTTCTCGGCCGGGCGATTGGGCACTGTGAGTAAATAATAGCCCATGATTGGCTGCGTTATTGCTCAATAATAACTGCGGTTTTACAGGACAGCGAAATATACCAAAAAATATAAATACTCTTAGATATTATAAAAAACCCAACTCTCCCACCGAGGGTTCCGTACAAATTTGTACGTATGTAGTAGGTATACATATTAATATTAAAGTACCCTATAAATTTTGATTCCCTTATTAAAGTCTATTTTTTTTCATTTAATAAAACATGTATAGTTTTCAGAATTGTCCCTATACTGGTAGTATAAGACGGTATTACTTGCCAAATTTCATAGTTCTAGGTCAACAATAGTACAAGGAAACAATAGTACCCTATTTGTTTCCTTGAGAATGTCGAAATATTCGTTTTTTGCGGCATAAACGGTTGTATCTTTTGCTATGCTATAGCTGTGAAAAAATCAAACGTCTAAGTGTTAACTTACGTGTTTTCAAGGGACTATGTACACTTGAGTATATGGTTTTATTTTCAATTCGATACCTCAACGCGTTCCTGAGATAAAGGGTCTTGACAGACAGATGGACGGACGGACAGACCGACGGACAACATAATGATCCTATAAGGGTTCTATTTTAAAAGGGGTTCCTATAGGCACAAGAAACGTGTCATTTTTAGCTTGATTTTAATAATGGTGATAGTTAGATGCTTGATATGTTCACAGAATGTGTATTTTTATTGCCAATATGACAACAAGTACCTAATGACAACAAAATAATATTAAAAATAAAAGGGGTCCCCATACAAGAAATCTGATTATTTCGCGTCTTTTTTCTTGATTTTAATAATGGTGATAGTTAGATGCTTGATTGATATGTTCACAGAATATGTATTTATATTGCCGCTATAACAAGAAATACTAAAAACAAAATAAAGCTAAAAATAAAAAGGATCCCCGTACAAGGAACGTGTTTTTGGCGTCTTTACGCCCTTCGTGTGCGAATCCAACTCGCACTTGGCCTGTTTTTTTAAATGTAGTGCTGAGCGAACACCGTTGTTTGGAATCTGTTGCAGATTGGGTAAATCGATAAAAATATTTGTTTTTACTCGAAATTAATAACTTTATTACCTATCTCATTAGCGACTAAAATCAAAGACATTGAAAACAATTATAGACATTTATAAAACTCAAGAATTGTTTTGTATATGACAAAAATGCAAATCCTACTGATTTTTACCCTCGTATATATTTTTATCAGCTTTACTACTTACTTCTATAAAACCGATTATTCCGAAACTTTTTGAATTCCCGTGACAACACAAAATCATGGTAATTTCGATTTGGTTGAGAGTCCTATAATGGATGACTGCATTATCAGACTCTCAGGGTGTAACACGTAATGATGAAACAAAAAATGTTTTTCGGTGACATCTTTATTTCAGTGAAATTTTACTGTATACCTATAATAATTTTAGTGTACAGTAAATCATTGTGGGTCTGACAGAGATGGACGGATGAGACTTCCATTGGTTGATTGCGTTTTCCCTGTCCGTGATGGTTATTAATGAATTGTTTTGACGTTAATCTATGTCGATAAAATTAGGATTTCTAAGCTCGGATTATTATCTTATTATATATATATATATATTATATCTATTGCTTGTAAATAAATATAAAATAATAATTTGTACCCCGGTACATAGGATGCATTTAATTTTCTAGGATTATTAATAAATTTTACTTTATATTATTTTACATAGAATTAAACATTTTAAGTCTTATTTAAATTATAGTCACTGTCCTTCAGTACTTTTTTCATCAGGCTGTCGCTGGACATTATATTTGATCCTTTAATTATCCGATAATGCGTTCAACAAACGCTCGAATAATGGCCCAGTTGTTAGTAAATAAATAAATAGTCCATCATTGTTTCATCAGAGCTATGTCAAAGTATAAAGACAAACAAGCAGTCCGACTTCGGCCATTTAGGAGCGCGCGACACGTATTTACACAGACGCACGATCGCGCGTCTGTGTGAGTGCACTCCATACCGGAACAGGGGTGCACATTGGTAAATCTTTGCTTGTAGTGCGTTCGTACACGGCGCGCACACATTCAAGCGCACGATGTACCTTTTGTAGGAAGAAAAATTACTGTATTATACTGTGGCCATGTCATAAATCCCCAGGAGCATTTAGCGGGGGTTGTCTTCGTGTGCGATCTATGACGCGAGCAGGGAAAGCATCCGCTCGATGTAGCTACCTACCCTTAGCCTTTCATTAAATTATCAAAAGGGCCTCTACGCGTTGGCTTGGGCCCCACGCATGCCTCTTAAAGTTCCGGGACACCATTGTTCCGTGAACAGGACAGACCTTTAAATATTAATAAAAATACCAAAGAGGTTGGCAATCCTGTTACGTTAGGTATGAATATGATGGCTATTTTTCGTTTATTATCGACATACATACTTCTTTCCCAATTATTTTGTTTGTGACTGTTGGTAGGAGATCCTCGGGCCTTATTTGTTCCTTAATTGATTTATTATCAAGAAACAATGATTCCGAAAATGTTGGGCTTATATACGCACACATGTAATGTAAAAGAGGAAATAAAAATGTATAAACGTTTCCCATAATGGATGGCACAATTGGATACTTGACTGTTACCGAAATTTGTATAAAATACGAGTACATAAAATCCTGTTAAAATAAGCAAAATATGTTAAAGTTTTGAGTTTGATACCTAACGTGTAACTTTTATGAGCCTGCAAAGTTGGGTGGCGAAGTTAATTTTAAAAGTAAGATAATATTAAAAACTATAAATATGTACCACTGAATAACCCATAAAATGTATGATAACTTTTGTTACGAAACTGTTACGATAAACTTTGCAGAACAAAATTTTAGATTTCCCCAAACAAAAGATGTATCGTGACGTCACGTAGGCCTTACTATGAATCGTTTTTTGCACGTTTTTGAGATACTCTAAAAACGTGATTTTAACATTGTTGTAGAGTGCGACTACGCTAAGTTTGCAGAGGTCGAAAAAAAAGGTTTTATTAAAAAATATATCTATGGCAACTTGAGGAAACCACAGTAAGTGGATTATTTAATCTTGATACTTGGCAGTAATTATTCCAAATAAAAACGCAGTGGTGGGCAAAGTACGGCCCGCGGGCCATCTCCGGCCCGCGGGTCGGTTTAATCCGGGCCGCCGGCGGTCCTTCGAATTATAGTAGTACATACTTGTATAGCCCCTGATAAAACAAAATCTTTGCTATAGTTCTGGCCCTCCTCTGAAATTTCTTATATTTTCTTGCCCGCCATGAAAAAACTTTGCCCACCACTGTGATAACGTGTTAGATAATTAGTGCTAGCCCGTTATAAATACTTGCGTATTTCTTTATGCAAAACGAAAAAACATGCAAATAAATATAACAAACCGCCACCAAAAATACAAAACTTGACACGTTTTTCGCTTCTCTCTCTACGGGGCATCCTCAGGAGCTGCTGGAGATGTTGACCGTCCGGCGACCACTGACGAAATAAACCATGAACCATTTCGTCAGTGCTCGCCGGACGGTCAACATCTCCAGCAGCTCCTGAGGATGCCTCGTAGAGAAGCGATACACGTGTTTGCTCATTTCGTCAGTGGTCGCCGGCAGGCAAAAAACGAAATTTAATAACTAGGTACCTATTAAAAAAATACAATCCAAATTCGCAAACATGGCGAAATAATGTCTTGAATGCTTAAATTAACTTAAGCTATGCTTAAATATCGTCTAACCATGTCGATACCTTTAGAATCAAAGGACGTAAACGCCATAGGTTCTAATGGACCTTACGCCCTTTGAGTCTAAAGGTATCGATGTGGTGACCAGATATATGCAGTTTGATACTAATAGGTAGTCAGTTGTGTGACCACCTCTTAACTATTAGTTAACAGAACATTTTAAATGTATATGCCCACATAGATAAATTGTCGCACTTCTTGTTTCTTTAATGGAAAAGGGTCCAAGTAACTAAAGAATTTCTAATAGGTGCTTGACAGGGGAGGTAATGTATCGTAATTGGTCCCTTTCCTGCGGCTGGCAAAGTGACGGATTCCCACCTCGATATAAAACCTCATTGATCCGCCCCAGCCTCCATTCTCCCGTTTAAGATAAGTGGCTGCTTTAAAATGCAAACGCTGCTGAGATATTTAATCAGAATGCTGAGACATCGCAGATTTTTAAATATAAAAAAGGAGATCGTCCTTGTAATTTATTTCGGATTCACCTAATCATTCGTAGGAATTTTGTTTAATTTCCCTGACTCGTACTTAAGGAAATTGCAAAAAAAAAAGCATTTGCTCGGTATTCAATGCATATTGAGGATATTTTTGCTCCGACCGTGATATACTTCCCTGTCCATAATAAGTTGAGTTTTCTCGATAGGTACAAATAAATAAGTGCAATATCAATCACAAAATGGTGTACGAGTATATAGACTTGTAGAGCGAACGTGACGTGACAACTATTAATTTTAGTCAAGTGAGAAGCAATGTCGTATATTATTATATACCTAATATGATTAAAATCAACGGTTTGATATTATTTATTTAGGTACACACATTCAATTATCCACCAATTTTCTCAACGAACCTTATTACGCTTTATGACAGTTAATAATGTTTAAATAAACCGAGGGGATTGCTACTACACTGTTGAACGGAAAAACGTAATAACATAGTATGAAGTTCATATTTTTAGATACCTTTCTCATCCATCGTAGGCGCTGATATGAATCACTTCATTAAATTAAATGGGTGCGTAACAAACATCGTCGGCAAATATGACTACCTAAATTAAATGTTAATATTGACACAAACATACGACACATATTTACTAAAGAAAATCTGTTTTGTTGTTTAAGTACCTACTTGAATAAATGACAAAAATATCATATAGCTCACACAGTAAAAGTAAGGTTAACAGTTTATTATAGCAATTTAAGTAAATGGATTTGGGAGTGGACATGTAGGTACCTAAGTTACAAAAGTACCTAATACTGCTTGATATAGACCCCATGTCAGCTCCCATAATTTTTAAAACGCCTAGGCATTGTATTGTTTATCATAATTATCATAAATCATGAAGCCTTATTCTTCTGAAATCGTTATCATTTCACCATATAGTTATATAAGTACCTATATCTGAAAAAGAGAAACTGGAGAGTTTCTTCCGGCGCTTCTTCTCACCAGAAGGTCATTACCCGAAGCGCCAAAAGAAGAGAAAAGAAAATAAGACATGTAAAAGAGCCCTTGAGGAGCCCTACGTGTAGAAATAAATTATTTTATTACTATTCTCTAAAAAACCTACCCTAACGCCGGTGTTTTTGAATATCTTGAAAATGTGGCAGGTTTAGAAAACGATAATGCCTTATGACTTATATGTTTTCTGTACGTGTATGTTTTATTTTTAATTATGTAAGTAGGAGAAAAAAAGGGAATAGGTAATTGATGTTTCAATAGGTACCACTATCCCTATTAACTATGCCTATTACTTTGAGGCTAGTACGAGTATAGTGAACTAAGATGTAAAAATCTAAACATTACAGTTGAAATTTGTATAGTTTATTTACACTGCAAATTATTCAATGTCCCAAAAATTAACGAGAGCGTAATTGAGGTCTAGACTTTTGGGTGATTCTTTTAATGTGAGAAGCAAAAAGGTCGAGACCTTGATTTCGTGCCAAACCATAAATTGGACCTCTTAAAAATCCGATAGCGGCAAGAAAAATTATCCACACATTTTATGTGACGTGCGCATTCAAGTGTTAACTGTAAAGAAGTTTTTACACCTGCCAACTGAAACTTTATTTTATAATATAGACTAGCCCTTGACACCGATCATGCCTCATGGCATTGATGGATTGCTTGCACCCAGAAGATGCCCCTGAATGGTTCGTCGGAATTTTTTTAGGGTTCCGTACCAAAATGGTAAAAAAGGAACCCTTATGGTGCGACTCTGTCTGTCTGTCTGTCTGTCTGTCTGTCCGTCTGTCACAGCAAGATATCTCAGGATCTACTGATGCTATCGACTTGTATTTTGGATTAGTGTTAAGAACCGCTTACCCGAGCTTATGGGATGTAAAAAAAATCTTGTAACTTTTTTACTTTTTTTTAAAAGGGTCCGTAATGAGACTTTGAAAATTGAAAGTAGGGCTATTATATCTAGTGGGGTATCAAATGAAAGGGCTTTATTTATAGATTAAAACACTATTTTTGTATTTTTTTTTAAATAAGCGGTTTTTGATTTATGGCGAAAAACGTTAAAAAAAATACCATTCCCCCCTATTATCTTCGAAATTACTGAACAGAAAAATCTGTAATAATTACCAATTATTAATGTCGTCCTCTATATTACAGGAAAAATATAACGGTTTTCCTAACTTGAACCGTTTTTGAGAAATTTGCAAAAATCTTAACACATACTTATTTGCTCCTACTAAACTAATCGCCATATAGTTTTTCTTGAACTATTCATGTATCTACTTATGAGTTTGTACGGAACCCTCGGTGCGCGAGTCCGACTGGCACTTGGCCGGTTTTATTTTTATGTATGTTTTCCGATTACCGTCGAGAGCCGTACTTTGCCCAGCGTGCATATCTTTGCCTATTTGATTTCATAAACTTCCCCTGGGATAAGCTGCAAATAAAACTATGAAATATCAAGTATAGGATAGGTACTTGATATTGAATAGTTTAATTGTGCAGCTTGCTCTCGACGGTACTCGAAGACCGCTGGACCGATTTGGGAAATGATTTTTATTTGAAATTGTATACATGCGTCCCAGCCAGGTCAGCACAACTGGCCGTGACTTTGCTTGTCGCGCAACTGAGCTTGTCACTTCCGTCGTGTCTGTTATATTGAATGGATAGGGATGGGTAGCATTAGACACACGACAAAGAGTCGCGTGACACAGTTGTACTAGAGGTACATGTCCCATTGCCACCAGGTCAGGATCAGATGACAGATTTTTGAAATATTTGGGGGAACTCCTAAAATATTATATGCAAACCAATAGTGATTTGGGTGTTTTTATTGTAATTCTTGCATTTTTTAATCAATCGGATTATATTGAAGTCACTTATTAAAAAAAAATATATAAAGTATCTCCTTTGTAGTGCTTCCGACTATCCAAGATTTGTTTATTTTTTCATCGCGTTTTTAATCACCGCTCTAATACATATGTATCCAGATTCCAGATATATTGTGCTGGTTCTAGTCCTTGGTTGCTAAAGCAAGTCGGAATATGTTATTTGGTGTTTTTAAAACGAAGTAAGCCAAAATATCGAGTGTATCAGGACTTTATGAAAGGTATCGTTATTTGATTTATAATTCTCCGACGTTCGACGAATGTCTCATCTGAAACCAATAAGTAACACGAGTGACTGATTTTATATTGCGTTCCGAACCGCTCCACCAAGCGTTATGAATAACGCGACGAACGTCAGAAGTCTATCAATAACGAAATAAATCAGAAATATATACCTAGTAATGTAGCAAAGCTTTAATGTTAAGGTGATTCGAGTCGGTCGGATTCCATAGGTACAAACATAAAGAGGGTCATTCATTTTTAGCTTCCATGATATCACTCGTGTTTGAAATGTGTTTTATTATATAGTTGGATGCATTCTGTCTACACGAAATGACATGAGAACTCGCAAAAAACCAAAAAAATATACCTTTTTAGCCAAAAAAGTTTTGCTCCAACTTATAATATTTAATAGGCGGCGCTGACCTACAAAATTCAAAATAATTTATTTCTGCAAGTAGGTCCTCTAGGGCTCTTTCACAAGTCTGATTCTATTATTCTTTTCCTTTTGGCGCTTCGGGTAGTGACCTTCTGGTGAGAAGAAGCGTAAGCGCCAATAGAATCTCACCAGTTTCTCTTTTCAAAAATATTAGATTCAACGGCAGATTGCCCACCCAAGTAGCATAAATATGTTATATAGAGGTTTATAAAGAAAATATAATTATTCTTATAAAAACCAGATAAACGTTAATAAGGGTGGAATTGGGCCCAAATTATAAGAAGAATGAATTTATAATTACTATGTGGCAGACTAACCAAGACCTCGACCCTTTTAAAAGTCATATAAATGATATGTATTCCATTGCTATATAAACGTTAAAATTCTGACTTCTATAAGATAAAATGCTTTATAACGATCCTGCGTATTTCCTTTACAAGATCAAATAGCCTTCATGATAGCCTTTATATGACTTTTAATATGGCACAAAAACGGTAGCTCTCATTAAAATGTGGTAATTCCACTGGCGACGGCGCGAACGAAGCGTGCAGTTGTTTTCATCGCTCTAACGTTTATGGACGGTGCTTTATTTTGGTGAAAAATTTTGGTCGTTTGTTATTTCCACCGCTACCTTTTGGAGTTCCGTGTCTAATGGATGAAACAGAACTTGGCTGAGTCTACAAATTCCATTTATATATCTAGGTACGCGTCTGCGTATTTATTAATCTGTTTGCTGAAGGACCACTTTTTACAGTTCTCTATACCTGAAATCTTTGTAGATAGATAATCTGAAGCTGAATACTATAGCTACCTACCAGTCCCGAAAAGTAATACCTGTGACTTTCACCATAACCAATGACTCGAATTTTAAGTTTCTATTGGCCTCAACTACTTTTTTAGCAAATTTCATGTTAGTAAATAGGATAAACGTTGGTACTTACTAGTTATTGTCACACAAATACAATACAAACGAGGGTTTGTCACTCTTGTGGGGTCATTATAGGTCGTGCTATAGATCAAACAATAATTCGAAATCTGAATCAAATAAGGATATCCTGTGGTTTTTTTACGAAACTCCTCAAAGTAAAATTGTCGACACCGCTGGCGTTGCCAAGACCATACATTAATAAGTCTCACACTTAGGTACGTGAATTATTTATACCTTGTGTCTCGCGTGTGATATACCTAAATCAGAACTCAATTAATAAAATGTTTAAGTGCTTACCTAAGCAGGCACGGTATTCTAGTGGTTGCAGTGATGAAGCTTTGCAAGATAGGGCGTTGGCATGTAGTACTTTATTATATATAGGTATTGTATAACGGACCCGTTGGCACATATTTTGCCTCGCACTTGCCGATTTATGTTATTTTCACGTTATTTTACACGCTTTTAGTTTCGCAGCCGGCACGCATGATGTATTCCGGAAAAAGATAGTGAGCACTTTATTGTTCGCTATGCGGGCTCTGAACTATTTTTCTACGCAGTTTTGTTTTCTCTTCAGACCAAGCGATGGATTTTTTGATTAATTTAGTTTACTTTCTGTGCAAAGGAATAAGCTCTAAAATGAAACACAAGTAGTAATAAAATAACTATACAAACACCATCTAAATATCACTTACTTAAGTGATGGTTAACTTATCTCCCATATACATATCGTCTCAAATATACAGTTAGTTAGTTGATAGTTAGGTATCAATTTACTCATAATTAGGACATTTTTTTTGCGATTTCGTGGTTGTCCCCATAGTGAAAGTTGCTCAGTGTGACCCTCCCCAGTACCCTGTTCACTGCTGCTACATGACCCCAAAATCGCCCTGTATAGTTTAGGGATAGTTATATTTAGCTAGTATCTAAAATTGAATGATAATCTGTAGGAAAATTTAATATGGATGGCCTTTGTTCAGTACCTCTAGCACAACTGTGACACGCGACTCTTTGCCGCGCGAGAAATGCTACCTATCTCTTTCCACTCTATATCGTGTGACAGTGACAGGTGATGCTCTGTCGCGCGAGAAACGAAGTCGCGGCCAGTTATGCTAGACGTACAGGTATAACAAATAAAGTGGGTTCAGGTTAAATACCATTTACTTACCCTCCCCTCCTGATCTACCGTAAACTACAACCAAATAGATGTCTATTTGGTTTGCATTGTCCATAAAACAAATAATTAGTAAACCTCACAGCCCAACAAAAAAAAAATTGTTGGTGGGCATTTCTCCACAAATATGTCTGCGGTCACCTCATTCATCTGGCCCTTTTTCATACTAAATGTATGGAGACAGATGAATGAGTCGCAGACATATTTCTGGAGAAATGCCCTGGTGCCCATTTATGTACCTTTTTGTGTACTTGAGATTAGAGTACACAAATTCAGACTGTAGTAGTAGTAAAATTTCCTTTTTTCTATTTAGAGCCGACCTCGAAAAGCTGTTTACAAGCTCGTTATTGTCATTACCGAATTATATTACAACAACCACTGAAATATACTGAGATAGAAGGAAATAGTTCGTGGGTTTGTATGGGAACCAAGCGTGTAAGATTTTGTGGAAGATGTTTGAAGTCAAGAGTGTAATTTAGCGACGGAAAACATAAATTTTCTGTTTCATTTGGTGGTATTTGAACAATTAATTATACCAGTATTTTTCAAATCCGATAGTAATGTTGACGGCGACTGAAGTTAATGGCGAGCGAAGAAGGTCCCTGGCCTTTCTTTTTAGCACACGAGGTACATAACTACACTATTTCCTTTTATCTCGATACATATCTGTGGAAACAACACTCATGTCAAGAGTAGGGTGGTCCAAACATGTTTATTCGATTTTTGATATGGGACCCCGGAATTCTGTTCCACTTATCATTTAAATAATTCATGGAAAATTTCAACACGCTAGATGAAACGCAACTGCATGGGTGCTTAACGAGTCTTTAAGTTTTTACTATAGCGATATTAGCATAGCAGATATGACAGACTATCCGCCAGTTGATTTTTATCTTTTTGTATTTTTTATTAATTTAAGTACTGAAGATGAGATATAATTATAAAGTGTTAATGCAATTTTAATGCCAGGGCAAGGAATTAAATAGCGGCTTTCTACCGCAGTGAAATATGAATGATATTAATCCTTAAAAAGAGTTATTAGTAAACAGAAATAACAAAATATTGAAAATTTTTTTTTGAATTTGTAAGTAGGTTGTTGACCACCGCTTTACCCTTCAGTGACAGTATTGAAACTTGACTATCGTATTTTTAGAACCAAGTGTAACAAAATTAGAGGGCGGGGCGTTAAAACAAACGATTTTTTTCCATACATTCGTGAACCACCCTATCACTGTTGGCCAGCGTTACCTAGGTTAAAAATGTACCCCAGTTTTGTTGGAGATAGATGAAACTTTGTATTAAAAATGTGTCACATCGCTCGTTACTCGATATATCATGCTTATGCAACACCAACTTACAGGCGAAGTTAAAATAAAACGGGGAAAGTACGCGATATATTTTCGTCCAATAATAAATCTGTCTGGCGTAATAATGACGAATGAATTTGTGCAGATAGTGAGTGCAGGCCAGCTGATAAATGGGTGTTGGGATTAACAGCTTTCATTAAAAGGGGTTTTATAGTAGACTAAATGCCGTCTCGCGATGTCGTCTGCGACTTTTTCATACAAAAATTCACCCGTTTCCATGACTTAAATAGAGGTTGACTTTCAAATAATCATTCTTAGTGCATCTCTATCCCTCCCGCGATCTCTTGAAAACATGTTTCAGATTTCATCCCGCTATCTGTAGGCTGTACATTACCTGTTAGTACCTTGTTTAGTTAAGGGAGTATTATGTTTAGTAGTGGGCAGACTATGTATGAAAGGTAGAAAATAACTTGTCTAGTCACCTAAGCAGCTTTTCGAGTTATAGCGGTTTGACAGTTAGTCATCACGAACAATTACTATGGTAACCATTTCGGATAACCCTTGGGACAGTAATCTCCTGGAGTGGCGACCACGCATAGGCAAGCGCAGCGTGGGACGACCCTGGGCTCGGTAGACAGACGACCTCATGAGATCAGCGGAGAGTCGGTGGATGCGATCTGCACAGGCCCGCACTCAGTGGTGATCCTATAGGGGATACCCATGTCCAGCCCTGTAGATATGATTAATATGTCGTCGCTGGAAAGCAATAATGCTGTAACCCTCAAAAAGTAAACTTTTCACTAGAGCCAAAAAACGTTTGCATTTTTTTAGAAAAATTCATAAATCTCAAACAAAAAGAGATTATTAACCCCCCTTTGGAAGACTCGTTGTAAAAAAATCGACGTTTATAATTTTGGTGGTAAAATTACTATAAACTTGTTTTTAATATGACTTTTGTCGTTTACAGCATTTCGATTTTTCTAATCATGGCACGCAATAATGCTGTAACCTACAAAATTTTTGTATGGAAACAATATTTTTACCAAATCTGACAGTCGTTTTAAAATGCTGTAAGTCTAAAAAGTGGTTCGTAATACAATTTTTGGGCCATGAAAACTTAAATTGACAAGATTTTTGTACTGCAATGTTGCTGTAACTGAATGAATGGAAGGAAACAGGTATGAATGAAGCAGTGTAAATGCGAATGGTAGTTTATGTTGATCCATTTTAAAATGTTAGTGGTAAATAATTGTTGATCTGTAGTAATAATATTTTCTGAACTACTTAATTAATATGCCACACATACATATCGCTTTAAACTTAAAATGTTATGTATTGGCTATTAAAAAGTTATCATTTAGTATTGTTATATTTATGTTGTTGGACTGTATGCATCTACATGCAGCAGTACTATGTAATCGCCTAAACTAATTTTAATTATTTGGTTTGGACGATGATTGAGAACGGAAGTATGGTATTTATCAGGCTATAAGTACACAGTATTAAAAAAAACTAATTTTTTTTACAAAATAAAGACGTCTGGAGAACAGAAACGCCTGGAGGAGCTTGTAGTTGATGAAAACACTAATGGTGGGAAACCCCTTATATCCCTGAAATGTAAGCTCATGGAGATTTAGTGCATTCTACCCATTCTGACTTATGGCGCCCAGTTAAGGTCTAGGAGGACTTCAGAGGTAGAGGAAAGTATTATAAGAGAGGCTCATGCACAGCAGTGAGACACTAAATATACTAGTTAAAACAATCGTTGTTTTAAGGTTGACGTGTCATTTTATTAAAAAAAAAATTATTTATCTAATCGATAAATATATTCAATTCAATTCAAAAAATAATAAAGATTATTTTACAGAACAGTTATGATACACGTATAGTTTACATGCATTAAAGTTTGAACGGAAAAATAATTAACGTGTTTTTCTTTTAAAGTAGGTTATGCTTATATTACCTCTATAATCTAAAGGGAACTTTGCATACATTTATGCTTAATTTAAATCATGATTAAATCTTTAAAAAAAACGAAAACTAGCAAACTACAAATAAAAACGACCCTCAATACTATTTACATACAAACTTACTATATATTTTAAAATGTATTTACTGTCATTATTCATTTATTACTGTATCTTTAAAATGCTGTACACCATAGTTTATTCACAACATCTCCCCACAAAATGCTGCAAATGACAAAAATTGGTCAAAAGTTGAAATTTACGGAAAGCAAAAATGCTGTACGTGATGACGGAGAACTAATTGCGGAAACCATTTTGCTGTAAACCAGAACGCAGTTGAAAACACGGGATTTTATGCGGGTTACAGCGTTTCTTCATTCCGCGATTACAAATTTAGGTGAAAAAAAATATGCTGTATACATTTTATTTATCATCACAGACAAATAATAACTATACCAGTCGACGCAGAAAAAAAAACTGAATAAGAATATGCAAAAAAAGCATTTTCGATGGTAGTGCGGGTTACAGCATTATTGCTTTCCAGCGACGATGTATTGAAAATAGTTTAACAAGAGCTGGTGCAAAATTACCATGAAACGTCACGCGGTGCCTTAACAGGCGCGAAATGGAAACTATTTAATTTTATTCTAAAATTACATACATGCTTCACGAGTCATAGTTTAAAAACTTACAGTTGGCCAACACCCATGCGATCGGTTGACACAAACACAGCCGTCAATGACAGTGCCTAAGTGCGCTGCCTGCCTTACGCTCTGGCAATTCTTAAAACGGGATTTTGAAAATAGCTGCAGCAGACCCTAAGGGGGTTAAATATGAGATGAGTTTGTACGTAAATCCCAGTAATGTCACAGCTGTGTGAATGTTTGGCGCGGAGTTGCTATATGAAACTAACTCCAATCTCACTAAATTTCGTGCCAAGTTTTTTGAAATCTTTACGGAAGTTCAGATTAAGCAGTGCAGTTACCTTAATAATCTATTTTGGAATTTAGCTATGAATTTTACAGTAGTTGTAGGTAAAACAGACTTAGACTTCTGTCAACTCATCATGCTCGCGAATGGTATTTAAAGTAATTATTGATTACTAGCGACCCGCCCCGGCTTCGCACGGTGTTTCTCTATTATATTATGCATGTATTATACATATAAACCTTCCTCTTCAATCACTTTATCTATTAAAAAAAAACCGGATCAAAATCCGTTGCGTAGTTTTAAAGATTTAAGCATACATAGGGACATAGGGGCATAGGGACAGAGAAATCGACTTTGTTTTATACTATGTAGTGATACTACTTTTGTTACAGGACCTACTCTCAAATAAACAAGGTATAAAATTATCTCATATAAAGCTACCAATGATGCCAATCACTTATTCTGAGTGTGCATCCTGTTGCTGGAAATCCGAAATTACAATCGCATCCTTTAATCTCAGGTAGGTAACCACCATACAATGAGAGAGACATACTGACCCGTCTTTCGATAAACCACGAGTCGATTTCCTTTCGTATCCGACCATTTAGAACCAAAATGTACCATAAGCTTTGGAATTCAGTACTATTATAGGCTCTTTGGCTAAGCAGTTCTGTCTTGTCTGCCGGCAGACAGTCTCGACAGAGCCAAGTGACGTGCCAGTGTATCATCGAGATTAACAGAGCGTTGCTATTCCCTTTGCGACGACAATGATGAAACTAGAACTATGAAAAAAGGACAACAGACAATTGCAAAAGCTCTCTCATATTTTGTAACGTGTTGGTAATCTGGCGTATATATAAAAGTACCATGAGGTTTAAATTTTATTTAAGAAACATCTTAATGAAAATATGAAAGTGCTTATCGCGAAAATAAAAAAAAGCTAATGTATCGGGCGTGATTTAAGCCCGCTTCCGCAATAACTAATTAGGTATGTACAACTCAAAAATAGCTACGAGTAAAAGTATATTCATGACTAATATAATCTGATTAGAAATAACAGTTCGTAAAATTATGCTAAAGTGCAGGATATATATTTTAAACTGCCCGCTCGCTCGCGACTTCGTTCGTAGAGGAGAAAAAAGTGAAACGTCTCTTTTGCTTCGGCTTATTTGAGTAAAATGTATCCTATGTGTAACTTCTCTGTTTTCTACCTACGTATAAGGAAATCGGTCTGGTAGTTTCTGCGTGAAGCGCGCCCAAATAAACAAAAAACAATCAAACAGATAGACAAACCGACAAACATACATACATTCTAAAAACATAATATTTACATCTTAATTCTTATTTTATGCCACACCTGGCCATAAAGTGGCTTTCTGGCTAAGTGTAGACATAAAATTATGTACACAACACGGGAGGTTTGTATTACCACCCTAATTGTGTAATGTAGTATTTAACACTCGTTAGTTATTTTTTAGGAAAATCTTTGATGTCAGTCACAGTCTATCTTTCTCACTTCTTATAACGCATGGACAATTAATTGTTTGCATAACCACTACCAGTGCTCATCTTAAATAAGTTTTTTTACTTTCCCGGCCTGAAGTTATATTTGCACTATAAATATCTCGGGAGGTCTAGTTTCGGACGAAGTTGTGAAGCGCTTTGATTGAACCATTTGGGTCAACATCTGAGTCAAGTTTGTAAAGGGACAGAGGACGCCCCTTTCAGTTCGATCTCTGTGGCACAAGAAACCGTTTCGTTTCGTGCTGATCGTTATCATAAGTAATTTGAATGGATACCAAATCGATTTATGGGATATTGGAATTTATTACGAAATTAACATGTCGGGTCAGCGATATGACCCATAATAACTTACTCCTCTTTATCTCGTTCATCTAAATTTAATTACTGAAATCCTGCTCCAACTAGATGCTAGACTGCTAGATGGTTGGCAGCCCACAACTGTGCCTTTTGCTAGAAACTTCCTGCCTCGCACGACTGAACTGTGGAATAAATTGTTGGCTGCAGTGTTTCCGGACCGATTCGACCTTCAAACCTTCAAGAAAAGAGCGTACTCCCACCTGAAAGGCCGGGAACGCACTTGTGATTTTTTTGGTGTTGCAGGTGTCTATGGGCGACGGTGATTGCTTACAATCAGGCGACCCGTCTGCTCGTTTGCCCCCTATTTCATAAAAAAAAAACTTCTTAATACAACACTGTACAATAGTATAGTAAGCCAAGATAGTGGTCAACTCCTTTTCGACTGTATTGAGTGGAATCAGAGTTCAAAAGTAGTAGACCACTTTCTTGGCTTACTGTACGTACAATGATACAGTATGTACGTGATGTGCAGCGACCATAGGTATCTGTGTAAACGTTGACCAGACATTTTTGCCATTTAGCCGGTGGCATCGACATTAGTATGTCTGTTTGTTTGTTTTATGTTCGAGGAGATGATGATTGTTTGTTTTATGTTCGAGGAGCACAACAGAAGCAGTACCCATTTTAAGGTTTTATTTCTACCAAATAAAAAAACCGGTCAAGTGCGAGTCGGACTCGCCCACTGAGGGTTCCGTACAAACTCATAAGTGGATATATGAATAGTAATAAAACAACTTAAACGGATTAAATCGCGTATATTACTACATTTTTAAGTCCCGACGTTTCGTAACCCTTTTCAGCGTTCGTGGTCGCGGGTAGACTGAGAAAATCATAAATTTCCTCTGTCAAAATTACTGTTGTGCAAACCTACCCACTTTAAAAAATACAAATTCAATATTAGTGTTGCTAGATGGGCCTAATGTGTAAAGATGTTCACACACATGCCAGAAGGGCTTAAAACCTAACCTTAGAAAAAACTAGCGGCGCTTCCAAAAGGCATACTTGATAAGAAAGAAGGCCAAGGAAACTTATCAGCCACGCCTTATGCAAAACAAGAAAATAATTTAAGCAAAAGACTCTAGGTATGCTATTTTTGGTAAAACAAATCAGAAAAATTTTTTAGTGTTGCCAGACGGGCCTAATGTGTAAAGACGTTCACACACATGCCAGAAGGGCTTACTATCCTAACCTTAGAAACTAGCGGCGCTTCCAAAAGGCATACTGGATAAGAAAGAAGACGCCAAGAAAACTTATCAGCCTTGCCTTATGCAAAAAAGAACATATTTTAAACAAAAAGACTCTAGGTATGCTATTTTTGGAAGAAACAAACACCGTTCAGTGTTAAGGTTTTACAGTGCCGTGTCTCGCCCGTCCCTTGATGAGATGTAATACAGGATCCCAGGCAGGTGGTAGAGACAAACCATCTTCTCTATTGAAATTAGGATACTTCTTGATTTCAATAGCCTCGCGAAGCATCCTTGGAAAATAGCGCTTCTCCTTAGCGAGGATCGAAGCATCATCAAACTTGATTGAGTGGCTAGGTTTGTCCATGACATGCTCGCAGACTGCAGACCTGTTACAGCGACGGTGTTTGACATCAGCCGCGTGCTCCTTCACCCGAGTGGAAACACTTCGTTTCGTCTGGCCAATGTATGAAAGACCACACTGACAATCAAGCTTGTATACACCTGCACTTTGCAAAGGGATGTTACACTTCACGGGTCTGAGGTATTGTGACATCTTCTTCAGCGGCTTAAAATATGTCTTGATAGAAGCGCGCTTCAAAATGTGGCCGATCTTATCTGTAACCCCTTTGACAAAAGGTAACACAGCAGGCTTCCGCTCAACTGTCGGGGTCTTCACACGCGGTTTCTGACTGGCACGAGGTATCCTGAGATCATTGGCTCGAAGAGTACTCCTGACATGCCGCAGCTCAGCATCCAAGTGCTGGCTATCGCAGATACCCCTGGCCCTCTGAAACAAAGATTTGCCTACTGTAGCAAGTTGACAGGGATGGTGGTGAGATTTACCATTCAGATACCTATCAGTATGAGTAGGTTTCCTATACACAGTATGACCCAAGGTGTGTACACGCGGCTGATGTCAAACACCGTCGCTGTAACAGGTCTGCAGTCTGCGAGCATGTCATGGACAAACCTAGCCACTCAATCAAGTTTGATGATGCTTCGATCCTCGCTAAGGAGAAGCGCTATTTTCCAAGGATGCTTCGCGAGGCTATTGAAATCAAGAAGTATCCTAATTTCAATAGAGAAGATGGTTTGTCTCTACCACCTGCCTGGGATCCTGTATTACATCTCATCAAGGGACGGGCGAGACACGGCACTGTAAAACCTTAACACTGAACGGTGTTTGTTTCTTCCAAAAATAGCATACCTAGCTAGAGTCTTTTTGTTTAAAATATGTTCTTTTTTGCATAAGGCAAGGCTGATAAGTTTTCTTGGCGTCTTCTTTCTTATCCAGTATGCCTTTTGGAAGCGCCGCTAGTTTCTAAGGTTAGGATAGTAAGCCCTTCTGGCATGTGTGTGAACGTCTTTACACATTAGGCCCGTCTGGCAACACTAAAAAAATTTTCTGATTTGTTTTACCAAAAATAGCATACCTAGAGTCTTTTGCTTAAATTATTTTCTTGTTTTGCATAAGGCGTGGCTGATAAGTTTCCTTGGCCTTCTTTCTTATCAAGTATGCCTTTTGGAAGCGCCGCCAGTTTTTTCTAAGGTTAGGTTTTAAGCCCTTCTGGCATGTGTGTGAACATCTTTACACATTAGGCCCATCTGGCAACACTAATATTGAATTTGTATTTTTTAAAGTGGGTAGGTTTGCACAACAGTAATTTTGACAGAGGAAATTTATGATTTTCTCAGTCTACCCGCGACCACGAACGCTGAAAAGGGTTACGAAACGTCGGGACTTAAAAATGTAGTAATATACGCGATTTAATCCGTTTAAGTTGTTTTATTACTATGAGTGATAATCGCGGAAACCGAAGACAATATTATGGATATATGAATAGTTCAAGAAAAGCTGTACGGCGATTAGTTTAGTAGGAGCAAATAAGTATGTGCTACGATTTTTGAAAATTTCTAAAAAACGACACAATTTAGGAAAACCGTTCTATTTTTTCTGTATAATATTTAGGATGATATTAATAATTGTTCATTATTACAGATTTTTCTGTTCAGTAACTTCGAAGATAATAGGGGGAATGGTATTTTTTTGAACGGTTTTGGTCATAAATCAAAAAGTACACAATGAAGAAAAAAAATAACAATGGTTTTGGAATCTACAAATTAAGCCCTTTCATTTGATATCCCACTCGATATAATAGCTCTACTTTTGTTTTCCACATCCCATTTCGGACCCCTTTAAAAAAAAGTAAAAAAGTAATAAGATTTTTTTTCTATCCAATAGGCTCGAGTTAGCGATTTTTAACACTATTCCAAATTTCAAGTCGATACCATCAGTAGATCCTGAGATATCTTGCTGTGACAGACGGACAGACAGACAGAGTCGCTCCATAAGGGTTCCTTTTTTACCATTTTGGTACGGAACCCTAAAAATACTGAGCCTATGCCAACCACATCCATCGTACAGCAAACTGATAAAATAGCATTACAAAACCTTGTGATGTTGCGGAGTGAATCAACAACATATATCGATACCTTTACACTCAAAGGGCGTAAACGCCGTAGGTTCTAATGGCGTTTACGCCCTTTGAGTCTAAAGGTATCGATATAAGTACATATTTTAAGGTGATTCAAGTCGGTCGGTTCTCTATACAAACATAATGAGGGTCATCATTTGGTTCCACGACATCAATCGTGATGGAAATATATATAATTTTATAGCTTGATACATTTTGTCTGCGTGAATCGACACGTGTTGATGTCAGTGCCATCTATTATCACCATTTGAAACCAAAGGTTTTTGCTGAAAAACCGACCGAATAGAATCACCTCAAAGTCACTTTAGGTCTACTAACGTCGCCAAATGTCCTAATAGCTGGCCATACACGTACGGATTTGCCCACCGTACCTGCCTGACAGATGTGTCTGACGGGCATCTGACGGGCACATCCATCAATGTGTGGCGAGACACAGATTTGTCCGCCGGATGTCTGTCCGCTGTCCGTTGGTTTTTAGCACGGACAGCGGACAGACATCCGGCGGACAAATCTGTGTCTATTTCTCGCCACACATTGTTAGAGGTGCCCGTCAGATGCCCGTCAGACACACGTCTACGATATATGCGAGTACGTAATCATCTATAATATGTCGTAGTCTCATAAGGCAGTCAGGGGTCGATTTCAGGCGTTTTCCAGCGTTTTTTTAAATTTTCATTAGTGTCACTCGATTTTTACTGCGAAAAACTTTCGAGTGTCGACAAATTTTATTAAATCATGTGTAGTCTCGATACTGCATATCGTTTATTTATAGTAAAAATTAACTGTTCTTAGCACCGCATGCTGCGTATTTATGCTATAACACGAATGAAAAAATCGCCGTGGTTGAAATGCTTTGAAATCGACCCTCACTTCGCATTCGTCTATTCGGAGTGACTTTAAAACTGTACTAGATAATTTTTTTACGTTTATTGGGACTTGTTTTATCTGGTCTTATGTTGTAAAAAGGTACTAGATGCGAATGCGAAGAAGGTTTTATTTAGGTACTCATACCATGATTGTTGGGGGTAATTTTTATATTTAATCTGAGCCTATCTATATCTTTTTAGTTTTAACTTCATTTTGTTTTTATTACTTGTTGTTATAGCGACAATGGAAATACACATTCTGTGAACATATCAAGCATCTCCCTGTTACTATTATCAAAATCGAGCACAAAACACCAAACATAATACGTCTCTTGTCTGAGTAGCAGTAGCGTGGCGTCCATAGAACTCGATTCCTGCCGGCTTGCCTAATATTAGGCATTTGAGCACCTTACTCTACCGCTCCTAAGGAAAATGTACGCCAAATCTGCACCGGCATTCCCAAGGATATCTTTTACGCCACGCCACTGCTGAGTAGGTAGTACCCCCTTTAATTCTTGATTTTATTTTGTTTTTATTACTTGAGCTTTTAGCGAAAATACAAATTCACATTTTGTGAAAATTTTTAAGTCTCTATCTATTACAGTTCAAAACCCGACCGAAATACGTTTTTTGTATGGGGATTAGGACTCCCTTTTCTTTTTATTTTAATTATTTGTTTTTATAGTGGCAACAGAAATACACCTTGTGAAAATTTCAAGTCTTCCTAATTACGGTTTAAAAGATAGAGCCGTTAGACGGACAGCGGAGGCTTAGCTTCCCTTAGCACCCTTGGGTACGGAACCCTAAAAACAGAGACACAAACTTACTCGTACAAATTCAATATTCACAGCAATACGTCTAATTGTAAACTTATATTTCATAACACAAAATTTTACGATTCAAATACGAAATTCATCAAGAATGCAAACACGACGGAATGAACGCACACAATTCATAAGTTGCTGGGGTCGTGTAATGAAATCAGGGGCCCTCGTATTAACCGGGTTCAGTAATAAAAAGTGACGCAGCAATCCTTAGTTATTCCCTGCGTTAATTCAGCTTGGGATCTTGCTCAATCATGTCTCTCGTAAAACCTGACGCGTTTTTTCTATAACGAACTTCTGCTAACCCTTATGACATGGAAATACGGTTGAGAGTCCAATAGAATCGAATCCAGCTCGATTATTGTTACCAAGAATAGAATGCGAAAATGCGATTAGGGGGATAATTTCACCGTGTTGCGATGAAAATTTTATGTTTGCCGTAAAGATGTGATTATGAAATAGGGCGCAATCCCAGTTTGCACAGCTTGGGAGTTTAACTGGAAAAAAAAGAGGACATAATCAGCAGTAATACGCTACAATGTACATCTAATTTGTTATAGGTAGGTACAGTAGTATCTAATGACAGAAGTCGACGCTCCTGCGTGAATCACGCGACAAATCTATAGTTCGTTTGAGAATTCTCATGTCGTTTTTCGCGCAAAGACAATTTGTCAAGCTATAAAATAAAACATAGTTATTCCAAATATGTTTTTTTTAAACTGACAAACTCGCAATCCATTCCCGGGCATAGCGATTGTCGGACCGGGTGGTTGGCTGTGGCGTTACCTGGGGTCGAACCACATCGCTAGCCAGACCACCCTCGGGTGTCGACTGTGTGACACACACCGTCGACACACAGGTCGGGCTGGGTGAGTACCAGGGGTGCCTGGAGTCGAACCAGTACCTCTAGCACAACTCGACTCTTTGTCGCGCGACAAAAGCTACCTATCTCTTTCCACTCAATATAGTGTGACAGTGACAGGTGATGCTCTGTCGCGCGAGAAACGAAGTCGCGGCCAGTTATGCTAGACGTACAGGTCACCTTGACCGGCCTACCTCGATAGTATTGGGCTAGGTGGGGGCCTGAACGCCTGGAGTCGAACCAGGTCGTTGGCCAGGGCCACCTTGACTTTTCGCTGATTGCTCAGAGTGAGCAGCGGACCAGCGGGAAGGATGAAGCGGATCAACCTGTCCTTATGTGAACGTGAGTATCGAACTAATGGGAGTTTTAGTTGCCGGTTCGCTAAAACCTAGCCCAGCTAAGAAGACTCCGGCAAGAAACTTAGCTGAGCCCGAGCAAGGTCGGAGTGAAGTTAAGCCAGGACATTCGGGTCCTGGGGCAAGTCGGGACGCGGCCCTTGTGTGCTGTTGTCACGAGGAGGTCGACTCCGCTGGCGGGGTCGACGCTGTGTGCGTCGGACATCGTTCGACTCCAAATATGTATAATTTGATGCCGTGGAAGCGAATGATGTCCTTCTTTTTGTTTGTGGGCTTTTTTTATTTAAAATGTCCTCTTAACTAGCAGTTAATAGGTCGTCGCGAAACTGACGATTGGTGTCAAACTCCATATATTTCGTCACCAATTGATAGGTTAGACGATATTTAAACATAGCTTAAGTTTCACCTAACCAAAAATTTTAAAATAAAAATGCCCTTGTATATTTATATGGTTGTAAAACAGTAGGTAACCTTTTGACGTATGTTTATGACTAAGCAGATTAAATGAAACAATCTGAACTTGAAACTTTATAATACACGCAATGAAGTCATTCATTGCGTGTATTATAAAGTTTCAAGTGCCCCATAACCATAAGCCGTTCAACTTAACTTTAGTTGTTCGTTTAACGTTTATTAGTAACACGTAATGTTGGTACAATTGTTAAAATGCATTATGCGTTTAAAAAGTAATACAATATAATAAAAACCGGTCAAGTGCGAGTCGGACTCGCGCACCGAGGGTTCCGTACAAACTCATAAGTAGATACGCGAATAGTTCAAGAAAAACTGTATGTCGATTTGTTTAGTAGAAGCAAATAAGTATATGTTATGATTTTTGCAAATTTCTAAAAAACAGTGCAAGTTAGGAAAACAGTTATATTTTCCCTCTAATATTGAGAACCTGACGTGTAATGATTCTATTTAATAGCAAGGACCATTAAGGTGGTTGCATTCCCATACAAAAGTTGGTGCACCTTCACGGGCTAACGGCAGGGTATATTAAGAAACTAATTTGACAAATATCAATTAATTTACGTTTTATTTTGGGCAAATGCATAAAAAATGGTATATTTTCACGCTAAATACCATATTTCACCGATGAAAAACTTGGATATTCTATCACTGTGTGCGAATCACCTACAGGTGGGTAACACAACTCACGCAAACACAGGCAAAAGGTGTATGGATGTGTGTGTGACTTATCTATTGACACTTCAAAAGCGATCTTAATTTACGCACCGTTTGAGTGTGCATCCGTAGCCTTGTGGTCTCAAGCTTTTACTTATGGTTACGTTTGGTTGTGGGTTCTATTCCCGAAATAATTTTATTTTTTCTTTTTTTTTCGTCTTTATCGAATACTACACGCTCTAATTAATTTTGTAATTTAGCCTGTTTATGCCAAATTACTAATTAAATATTTTTACTAAATTTATATTGTGAAATATATATGTACCTACTAAATATTGTTTTGTTTTACTTTTTAAATCAGGATACTTAAATAAAGAGAAATAATAATAATACGGAGGTAAATTTTAAAAAAACAATCTAAGCAATGCTTATTAGGGTAAAAAATTACCAGGATTTGAACCCGGGACCTCTAGCTTAGTAGGCGGTGTCACTCCCGCTAAGCCAAAAGTGTCGTCGATCGTTAGGCATTCATAGATGTCTGACAAACGGTGACAGATGGCAACGTCGCATGTCACGGTGACAACGCAACGTTGCAACTCTGGGCAATTTTTTGATTCACGCAAACTAAAATACGAGAGTCTAGTAGTCAGGGACGTTCAAATACTTTTCGAGAAAATTTATATTGTACCATCACCTTATAACTTTACCCATCTTATTGTTTTCTAATAAATACAAGTGATGTGAAAACACAAATGTACTATACGAGTACAAAATTAATATTTGACATTCCATTTAGGATTCCACAAAATAAAGAAGGTTTCAGAACATTGCGCTGTCATCCATTTTGTTTGCAGTAGGTGATAAGTACGTTCTCTTTGAACTACCCTCTTTGTACACTTATGCAACCTCAAGAAGTGTCGTTATTTTAGTACTCTGTCGAACTAACCTATAACAATAGTGTGACAGTTTTATTGAGTCACAGTTTTTACAGCGACATGGCAGCAAAATTGTCAACTATAATATTTATGCATACGTTACGTTGATTTCATTTGATAAGTTCTGTATTGAATTGGTGTTCATATAAAAATCGCTACCCGTTCTTCGCGAGCCAGCTATCAAAACCACCAATATTGTGGTCCCAAAAAGAGTCGCAAGAGAGTTGATTCGCAAATCAGGATTTTTTACGACGGAGAGACTCCTGATGCGAATGGTTGAACAAAATGCTTAGATCTGGACTTCACACTCATAAAGGGTATTCATATAATTTTCTGTTTATTTAATATTAGATAAATTACTACTGTTTTTCAATTGACGTATAGTAACATGAACTTTATTTATTACAGAACAAATTTGACTGTGGATTTGAAAACTTTCGCGTCCCATTGATAAAAAGTTTTTCAAGCAATGTACTCAGCCAATGCGACATTTTTACTCTGGGAACTTATGTCTAACTATGTAAAAGAGGAACTATGTCGGTTAACTTGCCTGGAAAAAAATAAGAACGCCCTCCATTACACACATAAACACACATTGAGTAAATCATACAATACGTCGCAAGTTCGTAAACTTACGGCCCCAGGAATTTGGAGATCGGCTTCGTCACGGGCAGTGCTCCTCGACATCACCACCCCCCACGACGAGAACCTCGTGAAGGCCGAGAAGGCCAGGGTTAGCGCCATGTGGGATGTTGATTCGACGGTCATTGTTCCGATAGTCGTTTCAGCGAACGTCGGTCGGGCAAGAGACGCTCGTTAGATGGCTGGATCAAGGGTCAGATACAGAAGGCGGTACTTTTGGACACGGCGCGCATAATCAGGCGGTTCCTCTCTCTGCAGCCCTAACCACCGGTAGCTTGGGCCCCGCCCAGCGGCATTCTAGGTTATTTTTTTTCTGTGTTATATTTTGTATTTGCATCATTGGGTCAGAGTATAGCAAAAGGGGCCCGATTTTAGGACTTAAAAAATTTTTCATCAAAAAAGTTTTAGGCGTTTTTAGGCTTAAATTATTGATTGATCAGATTGATTCGTGTAGATAACGCTAAAATAAGCATGTTTTGTTATATGAACTTTTTTTCTCCGACCAATATTTACCGAGATATTGGGGTTCAAATGTCAGTCATTTTCAAGGGCTCTGGAACTTAGAAAAATTTCGGAGTCGTGAAATTGATGTCAATATAACACCTCATT
Source organism: Eudemis profundana (assembly GCA_947034925.1). Lineage (NCBI taxonomy): Eukaryota > Metazoa > Arthropoda > Insecta > Lepidoptera > Tortricidae > Eudemis > Eudemis profundana. The sequence continues at coordinate 27,168,577 of OX344795.1, read as the reverse complement.
TTTGTTAATGAATCCTATAAAACATGCTAAAATAAGCATGTTTAGTTTTATAAACTTTTTTTCTTTGACCAATATTTACCGAGATATTGAGGTTCAAAGTTTCAAGGACTCTGGGACTTCGAATTTGGAAGAAATTTACAATGTCTGACATGGCCAAAACATGCCAATTTTTTTTTGGGAGTAGATTAAGGTATCCCAAGTGTATTTTTGAAATCGAGAAGTTGCGGAAAATCATAGGAAAAAAGTTAAAAATTTGAAAAAAAAATAATCCGAAAATGAGCATTTTTGAGGTTATTTTGGAGTCTGACCGACGCGAGGGACTGAAAATGGGCTCTGATTAGGGATTTCTATTTCTGCTCTGAGGGACGTAAGCTGACTAACGAACCTAACCGAAAAAAGGGGTTAGTTTTGTCTATCTTTTTCCATGCATTCCCCTTGTTGGGGGCTCCGCCCCCCGTCCCCCCTTGTGAGGTCTAAAATAGATAATAACAACTGACAATATCTATTTTTTACTAGCCCTGGTTTCATATCATTTGTATGACCAAACTTACAATTTCGAATTGCTTTAGTTTCTAAGTGGTCAAGTTTATAAAAAAACTTCTATCAATAAAAGATGCCTATTTTAGCATGTTTTATAGGAATCATTAACAAAAATGAGGTGTTATATTAAAATCAATCATAAAGTCCCAGAGCCCTTGAAAATGACTGACATTTGAACCACAATATCTCGGTAAATATTGGTCGGAGAAAAAAGTTTATTTGACAAAACATGCTTATTTTAGCGTAATCTACACGAATCAATCTAAGCCTAAAAAAGGCGAAAAAAAAATTTTGGTCGTAAATTTTCTAAGTCCTAAAATCGGGCCCCTTTTGCTATACCCCAACCCATCATTGTATTTTAAATACCTATATAATGTAAAAACCTACAAACAAAAGAAAAAAGATATACAGTTTATTAATAAAACTATTATATTTTACTTTCTTATTGATTTTATTCTTTCCCATATTCCCATACACAAAAAGCGCTGTTCATTTATCGTGAATGGACCGTTGTTTTACTACACACTGTTATCCACGCGGGGCAAAAACTAGGTAGAGGTAGGAGGGATCGGCGAATTTTATATGTTTGTTCGATGGCAACTAGAATACTGTTGCCGAACACACTTTTTTCAAATTTAGGTCATCAGATCAGAAACGCAGAAAGTGCGATGTCTCAGTTCGGGCCAAACTATGTTTTTTATCAGATTCACAATCATAATTTCAATTTATTTATAAAGTTGTTGGACATTTCTGCAACAGCTACCTAAATGCCCGCCTATACCTACTGATCTAGTACTTAGGGTACTCAATAAATGGGTTATTTTTTTAAATAATTTATCTGCTAAAAACATAACTTAGGATATAACTGATCTCATCAATGTACGGGATCACGCATTAGCTGGTGCTTTTGGTGAGTGTTTTTTTTTTACTTGAACAATCTAAGCTATTTTAGCTGTAAGCTAGCTGTAGTTGTGAAATACATTTTAATATGTGCAATATATATATATGTCTCGTATACTGTAAATAGTCCGATTACTTTGTGAATGACGAAAGGTGCTCGTAGTGAGGCAATCTTACTTGAAAGATTGAAGCTTTGTCAATAGATGCCACTCATATCAATAATTTATGTGTGCATGTGTGTGTAAGTTGATCTGCCAAAGTGACGCTAGAATTCGATGCACATTCATGCGGTTGGTAAGCACGCACATCAATTATTATGAATTAGAAATCATTGGCAGGGACTCAAAATATTCGGCAAATTGATTGTCATGTTGGTAGAATATGCAGGTATCATACTATAGTCTTGAACATTTGGTCACGTGACCAAGACAGCGCCATCTCTGAGCAATTCTGCCCCGGGTCACCGTGCGATACGCCCTTAAATCAAGAGGACTGTCATTCTCCATACAAAAAGCTGTTCCCCGAATTTACAACGCCATCTATGTATAAGCTTGGTAAAATAATTATAATATTATTTACAATTATTTAACTTTGCAAACGTGACACAGTATTTAAATGTATTTAAATTTATTTATTATTAGCTGTTTACGAACTAATTGTTACTATACTATGTTTTTTTGTTTAATTATAACATCGTTAAATGTTTAGTGTTTTAGCGCCATCTAGTTTTGCCCGGAAATCCCCTAGCGTGAAACATGCCATCGCTTAGTTTTGCTACTCGCCGCTAGGGATTTCAAGTTTTGTAAATTTCTAAAAAGGTATTAAAGTTAGCAAGACCGTTCTATTTTTCCTGTAATATTCAGGTTGATATTTATAATTAGTAATTATGACACATTTTTCTGATCAGTAACTTCGGAGATAATAGGGGGGGAATGGTACATAAAAATGTATAAATCAAAAACTACTTATTTAAGAAAAAAAATAAAAATGGTGTTTTAATCTACAAATTAAGCCCTTTCATTTGATACCCCATTCAATATAATAGCCCTACTTTCAATTTTCAAAGTCCCATTACGGAGCCTTTTAAAAAAAAAGTAAAAAAGGTACAAGATATTTTTTATGTCCAATAGGCTCGGGTTAGCTACTTTTAACACTATTCCAAATTTCAAATCGATAGCATCAGTAGTTCCTGAGATATCTGGCTGTGACAGACGGACAGACAGACAGACAGAGTCGCACCATAAGGGTTCCTTTTTTACCATTTTGGTACGGAACCCTAATAATCATACTTTATTGCACACCAAAAGGAAAAAATATAAAATTTTTAGTTTCGTATTTTTTCGTTTGGTTCTGTATTATTGTCAAAATGTACTAAATGCTTGTGCCATCAGGTCATATTGTCTGAATGTTTTAAAGACAAAATACACTATGGTCAAAAATCCTTTTAGTTAAAATGTTTCTTAGACAGATTGCATTATGGTCTAAATGTTATTTGGTCTGAACGTTTTCATGACAGAATACTCTATTGCTAAAATGTACAAAAAGCGACTGTCTAAATGTGGTGCTATCGAAATGGCATAGTGACAGAATGAATTATGGTCCGAATGTCATTTTGTCTGAAAGTTTTAAGGACAGAATGCTCCTTGGTGAAAATGTACAAAATGCGATTTTCCTTCTTAAAATATTTTTAAGGTACAATTAATTATGGTTGAAGTGTCATTTTGTTACAATATTTACAGGGCAGAATATTATTATGGTCAAAATTTTTATAATTTATTAATTATATTATGTTTTCATTTGTATACGTTTTGACCGTTGTACATTTTAACCTATTGAACATTCTGGCACTTGTACAATGTGACACTTATAACATTACCCGCTATTGTTTTGTCATTTGTTCTTACAAACATGTTAACATTAATGTACGTTTTGACTTTTGTACAATTCGACAAAGGTACTTTCGAACCCACGGTACATTTTGAGATGTTGGCCATTTGTCTTTGGTTAATTTTTTCTCTCATATGATTTGATTGTTTTGTCCTATGCTCATTATGACATGTTTACGTTTACGTGCATTTTGACCATAGTATATTTTGACAAAGACACATTCTGGACCATTGCACTTTCAGACATTTCAAATTACCTGTTACCGTTTATTTTATGTTCCTGTTGAAGTTACTGGCAACCTTCTGTATTATTTTGAAATTAACAGCTGAAATAATAATTATTTAAACTGAATTTGAGAATTTATTGTTATATCATTATTTATCTTATATCTTAATAAACTTACCGGTTTTATAAAGAAAAAAAACCGTAAAAGCCAATTTTAGCTGTACAATTATTTATGTCGACCACTGAAATAAAATAAGATAAGGTACATTTTTGTTCGTTTTTGTTTGTAGTGTTGCTGTTATCACACTTTTGATAAAGTATTTGGAAAAGTTATCGAATGTTAAAATACGGTCGTCGCCCTCAGCTTAGCTAATTCATAATTCTCGTCTAAACCGAGCTCTTAGCAACTTCTAAGAGCTGAACTCGAGTTTGCTAAAGTTTTACTCTTGGCTTATCCATAAACATCTCGCTTGTATTAAACTAGTTACTAGTACAGGATGTAAAGTATAATGAACGCTGAACAGGGCTGGATTTATAACTTATAACACATACTTGGGAAATAGATCTGATCTGATCGAAAATAGGTAATTACTTGATTCCTGTTGTTGTTGTAATTTATGGGCTTTTTTATTTAAAGTGCGTTCTTAACTGACAGTTAGCAGGTCGTCACAGAACTGACGATTAGTGTCAAACTCCATACATTTCGTCACGGACTGACAGGTTAGACGGCATTTGAACATAGCTTAAGTTTCGTCTAACCGTAGATTTTAAAATAAAAATGCCCTTAATATTGTTATGTCTTGCAATTGGGTCCAAAATATTTTCGTTGTCTTAAAACTTGTCCCTAAGTATTTTTTCTATTTTTGAGTTCTTTAAGCATATAAAAACTACTAACTTGACACGTTATATTTATAATAGTAATAATACTCGGGCGGATCCAGAAATAAAATATGTATAATTAATTATAGAAAAAAAGTCGTGACAGAGTGTAGGTACAGTTTTCGTGACGGAGCTGTTTTTCATACTACTAAACGATGTCCCAGGCGTCTATTGAGGCTATTTCGCAAGATGTGCTTAGTTTTTTTTTATACTTATGGAGATATTTTAATTTTAATTTTGTATAACTACTGCGATAATTTTCGTATATTAATATGAGAATTTTAAAAATCTACCTCATTTCTAGAATTTATTTAGAAGTGTGTGTGGCGTATATTTGTTCTCTATTCTTTCACGGTGTTCGCAAGGCATTTGGTTGTGTTTAAACTAGTTTTGCGTATGTACGTGATGAATCAAAGAGCTCCGGCACTCTCCCAACCCCGCTTAGCTCGATCGACACCGTATTTGGCATTTTCAGGCTGTCGGCTCGGTCACGTAAGTTGTACCTACTTTCTTTTTACTTGTGTAGCTATATTTCAAAAGGTTTTAAGATCATTGTTGTCAGTTTCTAAGGTGACGTTAAAATAGATTATATTAATTACTAATTATGTCTTAATCATACCAAACGTTCCAAATTTACAACTCTGTCACATCACAACTCGGTCACACCGCATTGTGACGGAATGGTAATTGGACGTGACGGAGTTGTAAAATTATAGTTATTTTAACAAAACCTGCTTATGTGAATCGGCTGTGTTTGTATTTGTTAACAGATAACATCATAACCACAATGGCTATGACTGCTGCCAGCGGCAATACAGAGAAAATGATCCTGCAACTCCTGCAAGACATAATGATTTTTAATCAGTCTTTAATACTAAGACTATCGTGATTCAATCCGTGATAAGGTTTTGAAAGCATTACTAATTACAAGTAAACAACAAAAGCCCCGGTAATTCCTCCCGGCTCTAGGTTGCTGAGCGCCCAAAATAAATTGCAGGCTCTTTCAAAACTTCCTGAGCACTTTGCTTCTTATAATTAATGACCGTACTTTGCAGCAAGATCGGTTCCGTATGCACGATTTCGCTATTTATTTTGTGTCAAGCGATCGAAACAAAGGATTAATTTGGGTATGTTTTATTCGTTTTCTTTACTCAGGATTAATCTTAGTTAAATTTGTATGCTTTTTGTTTATTTTTCTATTCCTGTACTTTTTTCTGGCAATTATACACCGTGGGCCTGTACAACCCGACCAACTTTAACCACGTATTCCTGATGGTATTACAAGTAAATAACGATATATCAACATAGGTCGATTTTTGTCATTTACATTAATAGTCTTATGGAACAAAACAAATCAATAAATTCAGTCCCTCGTTATAAACATGTCCTTACTGGAGGAAAAGTTATTATAAAGGAAAAAAAAAGCTAAAATGGAAACGAAAGGTCAATATTTTGGCTTTGTAATCGCTTGCCATCTAATACTGCCAAGGTTAATTGCTGTTTAGTTAAAGGATTTAAAAAAAAACAGTAAAAGTATCTTAGTCACATTTATTAGGGCTTGTTACACACCTGGGAGTTTTTATTTTAAAAATTATGAATATCTCGGAAAGTAAGCGTTAATCGACTATACGTCACATAACTTTTTTTACTTCTAATAGTTGTTAGAATCTATGGTTAAAGTTGGTCGGGTTATACGGGCCCACGGTGTATAGCTACGAACAAATATAATATATAAATAGTGATAATGTAAAAACATACATTAATGAACTTGAAAAAAGTCTATTGTATCTATTCCTCATAAACGCACGCTAAACCGTATTGTTATGTCGCTATAACCGCATCGTTTTGTGCCACAGACTGCAAAACCTTAGATCTGGAGGCCATATTTGGTGCGTTCCAGACCAACATTAACTAGGACTTACAATTCTACCAACATTAGTACTAGGTTATTTAATACGATTTCAATAAAAAATTGAACAGTCGGAAAATAAGTAATAACAAATAAAGACAGGTTATAATTATTTATTGCTCAAATAAACGTGAATTTAAAAGGAAAGTAAACCATAAACAATGACAGTTCTACTCAAGGACCTTAAAATAAATAGCCGGACGGAGCCTCGCCAGTCAAGAACTGAAGCCATTTTTAATAAGCCGGCTGCTTGTACTTACGAGCCGCACGCACACATCAACTAGTTTTTTCTTATTGCGAGCAGCACGCACACATAGGTAGCCGGCTTATTAGACATGCTTCAGGCCTTTGTTAAGTTCCTTGGCTCTACTTATAAATTTTCTTTCCCGCTAGTTTGTTGTTCCTTGGTTTCATATCGTCGATTAGCGTTTAGTTTGTGCCTAAAAAGAGTAAAATTTAATTAGATTGCAGTGGAAAGGGGAATGCAGGCATGAGTTTTTATAAGTATGTATTATGTATGTACCTACCTTTTTTTTTTACCCGGAGAAATGCAAATATAGAAACTGCATACCACTACGTAACCTAAGGCCATCGGGGGTGACAGCTAGATGTTACGCATTGGTTATGTGAGGCTCTCCGCTCTAGAAGGGATTGGCCTACCCACTAAAACTCAGGGATGCTTCCACCCTGTGCCTTCATGGTGATGCCGTGGGATCGCTAGCAAGCCACCACGACATCACCGGCACCTTCGCCCTAGGGCGAACCCTCTCCGAAAAAAGGCACACTGTAGCATGGCCAGTGTGCCTTCCCTCACCTGCTTCCCCCCGACCAACGGCCGTCCCCCGGGGAAACCAGGAACCGGCACCGAACACACGGGGTATGTACTCGTATGTACCTACCTAGCTTATTCTCAAAAACTGGAATATATGGTTCTCAGGTCACCTATAAACTATTCAATGATAAGCGAGTTCGGTGGACGCTACATCACATATCGCAACCACTCGCATTTTTGGACCCCTATAATACAACTGTTGCATAAGATATCACTATGAAACATAGCACGACTATTGGAGACATGTAGAACATCTGTAATTTTGTCGCATTTGGCCGTATTTATATCTAAATAATTACTTCTCACGTGTTATATTAGATATTAAGTATATCAGAATTATAACTATGAAGATATTTTATTTCCCACGATAATTGCACATAGATGAAATACTCAAACTTAGTTGGCTTTATATTCTGATTTTAAATTGTAATATAATAGCTATAAAAAAACTGTAATAGATAAGTAACTAAATAACATAGACCAGGGTCGTAGGTGGATCACGGAAAAACCTGTTTATTTTTTTACAGATTGGCATTCTGATAGGTTTGTGTAAGTTCTACAAAGTACATCTTTATGGAGACTACTAAATGAACTGAAAAATAATTGACCAACAAAACTATGGAAAATGAAGGTGCTTTGTCGTTATGAGATTCAATTTATATTTCTGAGTCCGTAATAGCTAACAAATTGGATACGAAGTTGGACGAAGACGCAATTTTCTCTTATTGCGCCAGAAGAGACAACAAATTAAATTGTTATTGAAGTATTGTGTCCTTTTTGCCGGTAAAACAGACCGTCCTCTAGAGCTAGGCTATTCCTTTTTTTCTATTTTTTGCTTTTATAATTAAGTAGGTAGCCATTATTCTTTCTTTTTTCTTTAAACTGTTTTTTGTGCCTCATTGTTTCATGTTACTTTAACTTGAAGTTAATAAATAGCTACGAGTTCAACTTGGCTCCCGCCCGATACATTATAAAATCCCGGTAAAAAGGCTCGTTTTGACCACTGAAAACAAATGAGTTAGTAACGTCCTCGTTCGCAAGTAAACTACAATTGTCTCACTTACCCCAATGAGGGCTACCGCGAATGAATTTCGCCGCTAGAGGCGCTAGTGTAGCCTGAGGTCTCACAAAATGTCAAATGTCACTGTTTGTGGCGGGGCTACACGGTTTTTTTTTGTTATTGGAATAATGTTATCAATATTTTGCAATATCTGCGATTATTTATGGCAAATACGAGTTTCGGGTTAACGAATGTCAGTGCTTTGAGACAGTTTCATCATTCGGAAACTTATGTCCTCTTTTTTTCTAACTAAACAATACTTACTGCGGCATGCTCGATATTTTTATGGTACGGTTTTAAGGCATTAAATTCGATTGAAATGTAAACTTCTTTTTCACGCCCGTAATAACAAACTGATAGCTATACTTCAGGACCCTACTCTACAGTGGCGCCAACTGGTGAGCACAAAAACGGTAACCCTCATTATATATGAAGCCTCGATGCCTCAATGCGTATGCTCAATTTAAGACACAGCTTATTTATATTCGCAATACTTGATTCTAATAACGCAGTGACAGTCGTCAAACGAAAATGATGTCCTAAATTCTATAGCGGTCGTGAAACGAGAGTGAATCGGCACGTACGTCGTACGTGTTAACTATTGTATATACCACATATATCGAGGGTCTTATCACATTGGAATAAAGCATATTATCGGATGATATATGTCACAGATAACTTGGCTGGCCTGTACGTGCTTGGTGGAAGTAAATCTAGTTATCGACTGAGCGAACTCGGTGGTAGGTACGGTAAAGGTGATATCAGCAGTATTTTGTCATCACAACTTAGAATTTTGTCTTAGTTTTGTATATTTCGTATTTTCAACCAAAATAACTTGGTTGAAAAGAGAAAAGAGCTTCTGCCATAGAGTTCTATTGACAATTGCAATCACCCGGGAAAGTGACACAATAATATCCACTTGATGTCTTTTACTTTATACATAGTAACATTTATATAATATATAAACAAGGACCTTAAAAGAAATAGCCAGACGTAGCCTTGCTAAAAAAATAACTGAAGCACCCCTAGTGCGCCGGTTGCTTTAACGCTGGTTAGCCAGGTCAATGTGTGTGTGCTGCTCCTGCTCGTAGTAGGAAAAAACTTGTTGACGTGTGCGTGCCGTTCGTAGGTAGGTACAAAGCGACCGGCCCACTAGAAGTGCTTCAGTTATTCGTTAGCCAGGCTACGTCCGGCTATTTATTTTAAGGTCGTTGTATATAAATATCTTTGCGTCGCGTTACTTTGACGTGAGAATTTTTCTTTCGTTTTAGATCAATCAAATTACAACAAACATATTTTAACTGTTCGAATTTAGATGAATGATATTGTCTCTACTAGAATCAAGACTACATGTTGTCATTATTTACAATACCTTTCTATCATCTGTCTGTTCTCTAAATTAATCAATATATAACTTATATACATATGCATATACTCAATAAATAACTTCACGAAATATTGAACGAGTCAAGCAATAATATGGTGTACCTAAGTACTGTTTTAGATAATTTCACTGTGCTACAGCTACTGCTGTTTCGAACGCAGGGCAATTAGGCGACAATGCCGCATAATGATATTATTTCACGAAAGCTTTTGGAGTAGCTTTAATGAATGTATGATTAAAACTGTGCGCCGCGGGAGTGCTACGAATATAACGCTCATATTGTTATAGTGGAATGTTGTCACTGCAGAGCGTTCTTTACGAAATATGTATCTTGAGCCTAATCTTATATGTATATAAAAGAAGTCCTAACTGACTGACGGGCGCATCAACGCACAGCCGAAATTACTGAAGCTAGGAACTTGAAATTTTCACAGTAGGGTGTTTGTATAACGTAAGTAAGGAATAAGAAGGGATTTTTCGAAATTCATCCCCGAAGAGGGTTAAATGAGGGTTGAAGGTTTATATGGGGACCACATGATTTTCGAAGTAGGAGATCTGTAATTTCGTACATATATCGTCGCCCGGTCGTATAATTCGCCAAATCGTGGTATTCTTAGGCATATCATGAAATGCCGCCGATAACGTAAAAAAAAGATAACGCCATTTATGCTGCAAAAAACGTATATTTCGATACTCTCAAGGGAATAAAAATTATAGGGTACTTTCCTCAGACCTATGAAATTTGGCGAATAATACCGTTTTTTACTACAAGTATCCATCAGGCAAGCACAAAGCAAGTTCACATTCAAGTCCATGTTGCGCAAGCATACATCTTTTCAATACGCTTCAAAACTAATTATCGACATGAGGTTTTGACCAGGTACGTAAAGTAGTATATGTAGATATGTAATATAATATTGAATATGTGTAAGTATACAGTGTGTAAACTTACGAAATCCATTTATTTAAATCCGGGCATGTCTAGGTGATAAATAAGATTGTGGTATATAAATTAATATAACACTTTTTAAAATTTATAATTGAAATACAAAAAATAAAATTTAATTAATTAATGATTCTATAACATCCAGTATTATTTGTTTACAATTGCAAACATTGAGTTACGTTGTATTTAATCGTAAGTGTGCACGTAGCCTTATTTTAACTGACATTGCATTTGTCATTTGACTTGACAACCAGAAAACAAATGTTACAATTGTAAAAAAATTATACAGGATGTTATACGTAGAATCATTAATTAATTACATTTTATTTAAAATTACGGCTCGCATGATGTCAACAGTTGCTATGGAGACTCGATCCCAAAAAGATTGTTTACCAACGAAAAAATTTTCACCGTCGCAGAAAAGTTTAATGCCTTTGTTTTGCTCGACTTGGCGGGGGCACTGCCGTGCCCCCAGATCAACTAAAGCGGTTCGTGCCTCTACTGACGAATGACCCACACGATTGAAGGCCTGTGTTCAGCACAATGGCGACCATTTTGAATTTTATTTTTACCGTAATATAATGATTTTTCTTCTGTCTAAATTTCGTTTAAATACGTTAAAGCGTGTTCGAGTAAAACATGATTTTGTTCGTCTTAAAACTTATGAACATACGAGGTACCATTGGTTGACTGGTAGAGACTGCCTTCAGCCATTAGCCAGCGTGAGCGTTAGCCATTTGTACTATTTATATTCTGCAAGAAAGATTAAGTAAATAAATAGTTTTAGGAAAAATCTCAAAACTATTCATTTGTAATTCAATTATAAAAAATAAAGTCATTATTTGAAGTATTTTTACGGAACCCTCGGTGGGCGAGTCTGACTCGCACTTGTCCGGCTTTTTATTATGACGATATAAAGGATTTTTTCTTTATGTCTGTAGTGTAGCGTCGTGGACTTAGTACAGATTCTACGCCGAAGGCCTACTACGCTAAGTGCTACGACGCAACTTATCAATAACGCCGGTCTCTACACGCACTGAAGAAAGTTTCTTTAGATATTGTGTTATTGATATGAAGCTATCGTTTGTCTTTCGATCGTGCCTGTTTAGTCGCAAACCGAGATGTTTTTAATGCACGCCGATTACAGCTTCGGGCCCTACAGTCCGCAAGGTTGACTATAATACGATTTTATGCAACACCTAGCCATAAAGTGGCTTTTTCCGCACGCTGCGCGTACGGAAAAAGCCGCTTTCTGGCCAAGTGTAGACATAAAATGATGTACACAACACGGGAGGTAATAATGAAAGCCCTCGATCGCACATTTTCGTCCCTCGCTTGCTGCTCGGGCCGCAAACTTCTGCGATCTCGGCCTTTCTTTGTATTACCACCCTAGTTGTGTAATGTACTATAATAAATAGAGCAGTTGGTCTATTAGGTAATAAATAGTACTTACATTACACAACTAGGGTGGTAAAACAAAGAAAGGCCGAGGCCGAGGGCGATGTTTGCGGCCCCAGCTGCAAGCGAGGGACGTAAATATGCGATCGAGGACTTTCTTTATTACCTACCGTGTTGTGTATATAATTTTATGTCTACACTTGGCCAGAAAGCGGCTTTATCCGTACGCGTAGCGTGCGCTAAAAGCCACTACGTACTTTATTGCATTGGAATAGAAACACAAAACATTTAGTCAAATCAGTTTATTGGGTCATTTTATCATTTCATTTTTATAATTACGTGAAGAACACGATTTTATAATATTCTCTTAGTTTGGCATTTTATGTTACACATAGGTCCTTAACTTACAGCAACGTAGGTACATTAAACTATAGAAAAAATTGTATAATGAATACGAAAATGTAAACAGGACGATTTATATGTCTTTTCATTACTATTTACAATGATTTTTATAAAGAACATTTGTATTCAATTATTTTGTTACCCCACATTGTCTTACGGTTTTGTATTTAAATACTATTCCTACTAATGGACCAGAAATAAGAATCAACCACGTTACAGTATGTGTCGCAATTTCGAGCGTGCAGTCTAAATAATAACACGCATAATAATAGCACGCATAGCGTGTAGGTACAAATTAAGAGTTTTTTGACATGAATGTGGCTACATATCTTAACATAATCGAGCATTTTTTAAAAGTTTGTACATCGTTTAATGAATCCTTAATCGATTCTTATTTTGTTACCAATATTTTTGATGATTGTTTATTATTGGATGGTGTTTAGTAGATTAATTTTGACAATTAGGGAAAAATATTCGCGACAGTATCTTATTTAATTGATAATGGTACTTATTAATAAAAATAGGAAAATTAACGATTTTTGTGACGGTTAACTTGTCCATACAATATTGAATTCAAACTTTTTTGGAATGCTCTTTAGTAATTGTATTTGTACGATTTGTACCATTAGCATTATTATGGCTTAAATATATTTGAAGTCACTTTCTTATTAGAGAAAGTAAAAAAAAACACCAACATAATATATGTTATGGTTACATTACATTTAATAAACAATAGTACAACTGGGCATGTCCGAATATTTGTGATATAAACATAAAGTAACGTCGGTTATAAACTTTTTTTTTAAATTAATTCCATTAAAGACTCGCTATCGTTTATGCTTATAGTTAAGTAGATACGGTTCTTCAAAAACATAGGACCACAGAAATATATCGAGATAAAAGGAAAGAGTGTATGTACCTCGCGTGCTAAAAAGAAGGGCCAGGGACCTTCTTTGCTCGCTGTCAACTTCAGTCGCCATCATCATTATAATAACGGTATAAGTACTTGTTCAAAGACCACCAAATAAAATGGCAAATGTATGTTTTCCATCACTAAATTACACTCTTGGCGTCAAATGTCCCCAAAATCTTACACGCTTGGTTTCTGTGCACGAAGTATCTCCTTCTATTTTGATATATTAATGTGCGCAGAACTATAATATCCGTTGAACTATAATGACATCAATTGTATATCAGGTAAACAGTTTAGTTCAATTACAATACAATACTCTATCAAAGGATGATAAAATGGAGAAAAGAAGTTAATTAAGAAAGTTATTCTAAGGGTGACCAATTTTACTTATTACATATATATTTGACATTAAAACTTAAATAGTATACTTGAGTTCATAGGAATAAATAGGACAGTTAAACAGAAAAATAAAATTAGTCAGTCTTTATGCATAAACATTAGATAGATGTTTACATATACATATAACTAATAATAATATTTAATTATATGTTTATACTGGATAAAACTTCATTAAATAGGAATGAAAAATTGTTCAATTAACGTTTAATTGATAACTTTACAGTTAGTGATTAACAGTATTTAATGAGTTCGTGTGTTATCAAATATTTACAAAATTTAAATAAAGTGATAGAAGACTCATAAATATATTTATTTTATTCTACTTTGCCTATCTAATTGGTGTTTTGTCAACATATTGCTTATTTAATAGGAGATTGCATTTTCACTAAAAAATATATAATTTTTGCTCTTTATTTAGACTATTACCGATTTCGGTACTATTTTCTAGTGCGTTATGATTGAAATGTTACTCTATGTCCTCTGTTTAGAATTTGAGCTTCCCATAAAATATTAAATATTACAAGTGTATAATATTTAAAATACCTACATATAATTATGTTACAATAGGTTCTCTATAAACTTTGTCTATTTGTTTAAATTTTAGAAATAGAACACACATGAATCGATTACACCATAAACATCCATAAATTTAAATTACTTAATAGATTTACTCTGTGATTTACATTATTTAGAATGAATTCGGCTCGAACAGAAACCTCCATGGTTTCTTCAGAGACTAAAATGGCGACAAAATATGAAATAATCTGATATTTTACTACCGCAAATCCTCATTTCAGTTAAACCGAATTCATCTTTAAACTTATTTTAAATACAGGTTCCTTTATCAATAATATTTAGCCAATTAGTCCTTTAAAAGTGTCACTTTAACCGACGACGAGCTTTAATTTTAACGTTGATTTAACCAATTTTGAAGTTAAAAGTCTGTTGATAGAAAACAGTCTTATAGCATTCTCAATTATCCGTCACTTCACAATATTCCTGCTATAATTTTAGATTTTGAGTGCTTATCCAGGAACCTGACATATATTCTAAGTACATAAATATTCAGTAACTTACCAACTATACAATTCGTTGATGTTTCACGTATATATACATAGATATTTAGACACGGACGATAGTGCGTGGCAGAGCGCGGATATGTGTGGTGACCGCGGCGCGGGCGCTGCCGCCTGATAGCAAGGCCGCAGCTTGCACTGGCGGCAAGGCCTGTGATGATGGCGAGGCCAGGCCCGAGGCCGGGACCGCTTAGATCGCGGGCAGCAGGGGGCTCGGGGAGCGCGGGGGCCGCCGCACGCCGCTCCACGGCTCCCCCATCATATCCTCGTCTCCCTGCACACGCGCACTCGACATACTCTCAGCGTCACACTCCTCAACTTCCCAACTCTGAGATCGAGATTTTGAGATCATTTAACTTAGAGTAGGGTAGCTACAGGATGTCTAATAGGAACGCCACTATCACAGAAGAGTTGAAGCTCGAAGTCGGGACAATCCGAGAGCTTAAACTGCTAAGTAGCTATGCCACCTTTCTTCTTTGTTGAGAGGTACCTCTCGGATTGTAACAATGGTCCCGAAAGTCTTCATGCAGAGTTTTATAATTACAATAAAGAATTGGTCCAATAAGCTACTTTACAAGGTTTTCTTTCATCAGCGAATAAGACCACAAAGGCAGAGACGAATAAATCAACTCCACAAGTCAGGTAAATTGTAGATGGAAACAAGCGACTATGATGAAGCACAATGACGAACGACAATTTACTCGCTTAATGCGCACACAGTTCAAGCGTCAAGTCTAAATAAAATAAGCCATTTGAAAGTAGCCTAAAAGACCAAAGACAACAACACCGCGATCCTTCCGTGACTAACTCGCGAGGGAACTACGGGTTCGTGCGGGGCAGTGCGAGTGAGTAAACCACGTATTACGGTGTCAACACTTACATATAAGAGGTAATTACCATCATCGTGTGAGGCGCGGGGACCGAGTGCGCGGGCGCCGGCGGTGCGGGTGGCGCCATGGGCGGCGGCGGTGCGGGCGGCGGTTCCGGGGACGCCGCCGCCGGCGAGAATGAGGATGGGGCTAGTGGGGACTGAGCTGCAATGAACACAGTTGTCAGTTACTGAGGCCTGTATAAAGTTTCGGAAAACACAATAATACCGGGTAAAATCCAAATAGACAAGTAATAAAAAAGATGATGCTAAAGAACCCATCCTGAGCCCTTACTGAAAATTTTACATAGGCAACCCAGTGAGTAACAAAATAAACGTTTTATGAAACCAACATTTGATACACATATCTTTGATCGACGCTATCGTTTAGATAAAAGAATTCCATGAATTCAAACCTCATACTACCGTAACCTAACACTAAATGGATAAAACCTGTGCTATCTAATATGCAAGAGTGGAAGCGCCATGCTATATCGCGATTCGCGGAGCTTGTAGGGTTGACCTCCGACGCGACGTTAACCTGTGTAAATGGGGTATGTGTAGTGAGTCGCGCGATTCGCTGCACAACTCCGCGCTTTAGCGGATTTATGGCAAAACGATGTTAGTTTTTGCGTTTCTGGTGATTGAATAGAATTGGGGTCGGGCACGGCGCATTGCGCTAGTTTGATACCTTAAACTTATTATTTTTTCGAGTATCCGTTTGTAAGTTCGTTAACCGTTCATACAAAAAAGATCAGTGTATTATGTCAACAATATTGTTGGTCGTACTCGTACATCTCGAAAAATAAAATATGAAATAATATAAAATGTAAAGCAAAGGACACATGAAAGTAAAAGGACTATTTGTCTTGTGCAAGAGCTCTCAGTTGGTAGCGATTTGCAGTAGTAAGAGTAAAGACTAACAAACGTGTCTATTAGCACGCAGCTGTAATACGCAGCTACAGCAACACAGCTGTAGTGCCGCGCGCACGTGCTATAAAGAGCAACGGATCCACTCTCTTAACTCGTATGAGAGTACAAGTTAGGTGTACATCAGTATGTACACCTAACAGGCTTACCAGTAGCAGTAAGCTCCAGTATAAACTGGCAGCTGCCATAGCAAAGTTAATGTGCCAGAGGGGCATAAAGATAATGAATGACCACGAGAGTACAAGTGAGGTTCCTACATATATAAAAGCTTATCAGCAGCAGTGAGTACCAGCACAAACTGGCTGCAGTGCACGCAGCAGTCACAGCAAGTTACTGCGCCAGGCAGGTCATAAGGGGTAGCGAATGAACTACCACGAGAGTATAAGTGGGGTAACTATATAATAGCTTACCAGCAGCAGTGAGCGCCAGCACGAACTGGCTCCAGTGCACGCAACAGCCACAGCACAGCTGCAGCGCCGCTCGCCGCAGCGCGCGGTGCAGCGCCATGAACAGGAGCGGGTTCACAGCCGCGTGCACGTACGAAATGTGCAGCGAGATTTGGAAGTACATCTGAAGAATATTAATAATATTACCAGGGTTAAAGACGACATTTTACGAAGTATTTCTATACCTACTAATATAGCTCACAAGTTTCCTGAAATTGATGATGTGTAGGTAATATCGAACATATTACACATTAGTGGCTAATGGCTCGCGACTTCGTTCGCAGAGGTATATTAATAAGTTGAAGGTTTCACTTTTGCTCCGGCTTAGGAAGATAAAAAGTATCCTATGACACAACTTTATAGTGTAATTTCTAGAATACTCTGTCTAGAATTTCTCAACATCTATTTGTGCTTTCTATGTCAAGTATGTTTGGGGATGCATACAGTTTTTATCTATCTATCTATCTAACTTATTATTTGCAAAGGAAACTTTTACCTATGAAGAATAAGGTATACAAAGTGTTGTAAGGAGGCCATGAGTTATTGTAAAGGATATCTTGAATATGTTTTGTCGTGGTACCTCATACGCTATATGCGACGTGAGGGATGGGTGGTGCAACAGCGTCACGATGAACAGCGGGCCCCAGAACAGCACATATGCGGCGGTGATGACGACGAACATGCGCACGCGGCGCACCCCCTCACGCTCCACCCGCGCTAGGTATCCCCGCAGCCGACGCCCCCCACCCAGAGGCAGGTTCGAGCTCGGCATACGACACTGCCCGTCTGCTAAAGCTCCATCTACAGTCTATTCAGAGAAATACTTGTTTATTTTTTGACTAGTTCACACATTAGGAAAATAAGCAAGGTAAAAATAAATGAATTTAAAATTGAATTCTTAAGTTACTTTTTAGAAAAGCGGAAACCTACAAATATTAAACATTAATTTAGGTAAAGGTATAGTAAGGTCAGAATTAAAGGTTGTGTTATAGGTTAGGGAGATAAAAGTTAATGTGATAAGGTTATTTAAAGTAGTATTAAGGTTAGTTTAGAGAATTTTATAGAAGCGGGTTACTACTTTTTAGGCTCAGTTTTAGTTAAGGGTTTAATGGTAGTAGTTATAAATAATTGGTTGAAGTGACCAATTAACCGCAGGATTGCCTGCATCATAGTATACTAACAAACCTGACTTTTGTCCTGCTTACCGTTAGTCAGATGCCTTGAGTTTGTTTCCTGCAAAACGTCTCTTCGTATAACTCATGATGGAGGAAACCACGCGGTTGAAGATCGTGAAAGGATAGATTATCTACAGTGCACTGAAAAATCTACGGTTGCAGCTTTTGGTCACAGGGGGTGCACATGCGATGCAGGTATTGGCCTCCAGACTTAGAACTAAGCAAGACAATACGAGTTCTTGATGGGCAATTCGAACAAGAAATACATTTTTCTTGTTACAAATACTAACAGCGCTCAAGCTCTGAGGACTAAAAACTGTTTTTCAATATCCCGACCTTGTGTCTGTAGAGTGTGTCGGTATATGACAGTGACATTGACTTTACATATGCAGCTCGATTGCAGGATTAGCGAAAACGATAGTCGCGCAAAGTCCTTCTCTAGCAAAATGCGTCACATCGTTTGTCTTGCTAAGTGCTTCGAGAGTCTAGTGAGGTTGGAGCATGCGTAGTACTTACCCTCGGTCCGACGCTGTTAGGCAGCGAGTCCATACGCCGATTGTCACCGGCCATGCTGACAAGCGTGGTCACTAGACCAGCTACTCGAACTGCCTCTACGTTAGCCTGCATGCGATAAGATTTAAATTATCGAACACCCCTATCCCCTGTAGACAGATTCGGCAGAAGTCATCATCTGTTACTAGAAGAATATGTACGCCGATTTTTCATAGATAGGTACCTGCCAGTACCAACACTTACTCGTGTCGGGTGTTAGAAATATCGGTTCTTAAATAATAGACCCGTTATAATGGTTAAACGGGTCCTTAAATTAAAAGGTCCCTCGAACTCACGTCATACATAAATAGATAAAGTTAAATGATGCATTCTTTAATACAATGATAATAATTATAGGCCTATTAGTTAAATTTATAGTTTCAGTACTTAAACTTTAATTACCTAACTGAGTAGTTAATTGAATAATATCAATAATATCACGCATAGTGAAAACGTTAAATTCTTTGAAATAACAGATGATATCATAAACTTCTTATGCCGTTACTGGCCTACGCTGGTCCCAAAACTAGACTCGGCGAATTCTCGTGACCTGCCCAATTTTGCATCCATTTAGTACTAGTTGACTCATGAGAATTTAAATCTTATTTGTGGCGCAAGGCGGATTGGCAAAGTACCAAAAACTCCCAGCTCCGGTTGTTGTTTGTTGACTATGATCTTATAGAGATGCCTTAAAATTTGAATCTCGAACAGAAAGTTTGTACACTAAACGGTTTGTGCTGACAACATTGATGATATACATGTAGACTAACTGAATGATAAGTTTTCACTTCTCAATGTTCTGAACAGTCTCGCAAAATGTATATTTTTCAATAATTTTAAATACAACTTACTCTCGTTTCAAGAATAGTCTACTTAAATTTTGTAAATCAAAAACCCAGGTCACTGTTAACTGCTATTTAGTGTTCCCTCTAAGTATAAACGCTTGATAGACGTAGTTATTTATTTTGCAGATTGATTTAATAATATTTGCGTATCTTTAATCAAAACGCACAAAAGAAATTTGAACATATTTTTTTTATATAAATAGGTACCACCTTACTTACTGATACATTCTGCGAAACACAAAACCGTCATATAAGAATATACACCACACCTCATGTCACTGAAATAAACACTATTACTATTTCTTCGAAAGCCGTGTATGACATAGTGATCAACAAGTGATATGGTCAAATGATCACGGAGAAGTCTACATTGACAATGAAGATGACCAATGGGAGGGCAAATTAAACATACTAAGCGACTATCCAATGCTAACATTGTAGCCTTCTCCATGCCATTATCTCCGTCGCTTGAGTAGCACAAGTACAAACATCTTCAAACCTTGGTGAGGTCTCGGTGGAGCTTCTTGAGGTGGAAAAGCGTGAGTCCCACGCAGACGGCGTTGACGCCGATCCACAGAGCGTTAAGGACGTAGTGCCGAAAGGGCCCCCGGACTAGAGGACAGGACGGGGCCGGCCCATAGGAGCCGTAGGAGCCGGCGCTCGCCGCTAACGCCCCGGATAAGAACGTCGGACCGAGATTGATCGTGATTGATGCGAACCAGATCATGAACGTGCCGAAAAGGACGCACTAGAACAAAAAGAAATAGAAAATGCATAGCGATTTTGTGTCAAAGTTGTTTCAGTTAGTAGTTTCTATAAATTAGTTTCCTTTAGCCGAGTAATATCTCAAAAGATCGTTAACTGTTTTCATACTTCAATTTCATTGCAAAAAACCTTTAAAATAAATTAAGTTGGCATCTTTTGTTTTCTAAACTCATTTTTATAAATGAAAATTCTGAGGAGGTTATTTTTATGGACCCTAATTTATTTAAATGCAACAAATGTTGCTTTTTTGTCTACACTAAAAATAGTACCTACCTACAATTTTAAGTGCCTACGAATTTGCTTTCACGATTAAACTAAGCCATCATTATTTTTTGTACTCGTAGCAATCTAGATTTTCCTTGAAAGAAAATGTAATTATACGATCCTAACGAGGCTCTTTCCTCTTTGATCTCAGTCGTTTGCTGACTGAAAAAACAAACGTTATTTACTAATTTCCTTCAATTTTTTGGTATGAAATTGGGGATGGTAATAGGTCTTTCAATCTTTTACTCTTAGGTACTTACAAATATTTCCACCCTCGCTTATAAGTTACATTTCGGTAAAATCGGTTTGGTTGGTTTTATCCAAACACAAATTTTACGCATAAATCACAAAAGATAAATGACTCGTAGAAGCATACGTAAAGGGATGTTCCTGTATTTGTGTTGTGATCCCCGTAGTCTTGATTCCCTAATTGTTGGATATATTTAAGTCTGATAATTACTATGCCAAAAAACTGATAGCATTCAAGTGATGACCACATTAAATTTAATGAACGGTTGTGCAATTCTGTGGACTTTTGTTTATCCCGCATCTCAACGTCTGTAATATACGCAACATACGCTTATGAAAGGGTCGTACGTTTAAACTCGCTCATTATTTAGCTTAATAGCTCATCCCGAGTCTGATCATTACCTGGGGGCTGTCCATTAAGACGGCTCAGGATAAATCTGCTTGCTACACTTTCATTTAATTGTGAAATGCAGGTGTTATGAAAAGGAAAATGACTAAAATTATTTGTTTACCTATGTTAAACGCGCTTCTGATTATATCCAATATTTCAGAATATTGTTTACATACCGGTGCTGAAAATGTTTTCTGTTGTCTTATTATTACACAGCTCAAAAAAACTTTTTTTTTGTCACCGTTATTATTATATTTAGTACTTGACGCATTCACAATCACCCTAGTATACTTTATTTTGAAATCTTGGTATGATGAGCTTGTTGGTTTGTTTAGTACAGCCCCACAGCCATAAGTCCATACTAGCATAGTTACTTGTTTGTAGTTTGTTGCGTACTGACAGTGTGGAGTGTCTTCCCAGTAGCCAGTGCAATCAGTAATCTTGTTGAACCTTATTTAAAGTTTCTCTTTTCTTTTTAACGCGAGCTAGCGTTTTAGTTTTATGATTGTTAAGCAAACAAAATTATTTTAGAAGCATATTTATGCTGTTATCAATGTTGGTAGAATCAAACCATCTTTGCTCTCCAGAGCTCTTTTACAGGTCTGATAGTAAAGTATCACTGCGCCTTTTTTGAGGTTTGACTGTAGTAGTAGGGCAAAAAAGTTCCATAAGAAAACATGCAAACGTCTTACAATAAGCGTCTAATTACGTGTTTATGAGGATCCTACACGAAATTACACCCTTACTGGCACATAAAAATAATTATCACAATATTACCCGAGAGTAGTCATTTATCATAGGTGTCAGTGGAGTGGCGTCCATAGAACCCGATTCCCACCGGCTTGCCTATTTTAAAGCATATGACCGGAGCATCTACTACCTGATGAAAAAGTAATCCAAATCTGCTCCAGCTTTACTAACAAGGAAGGGTACCCAACTGTCCGACTCCGATTTGATTCATTTTGATATATATGTTATAGAGTACTCTAAAATAGCAGACACGTATTTTTTTTAGCTGCCCAAGTTCAACTTTTTAGGAGATATTGTCCTTCAAAGTACTGAAAAGTGACTAAACCCTCCAACTTCTACAGAAAAAAATTCAAGAATGCAAATAATAGACACGTGTTTTGTCATTTCACCTCAAACTCATATTTTCCTAAAAAAAACACCCTTCTAAGTTTTGCAAGCTCATAAAAAAAGTTACACGTTAGGTATCAAACTCAAAAGTTTAACATATTTCCTGATTTCAACAGGATCTCAGTACTCAATTATCATTACTCGTACCTGAGGGCTGTCCATCAACAGCGGCGCGGACAAGTCCGCCTGTTCCTCTTCGTTCTCGGGGAATATGGGGCTGTCGTTCAGCACGGTCGTCAGCATGTTCACCGTCGACACCGTTACCTACGATAAACAGGAGGGGTTCGTTATTAACATGTTCCTATCGAGGGGCCAGTAAGGCTAGCGCAACTTGAGGCGACTTCGCCTGTCGACTGACAGAGCATGACCTGTCTCTTTCTCACTGTATTGAATTGGCAGGGATAGGTGGAATTTTTCGCGCGACACGGTTATGCTAGAGCAGTGGTTCCTAAGCTTGATTGCCTCATCACCCACAGGCCCGTTCCAGATTTGTACCGTTACCCCTCCAAAAAATAGGTTATACAGGCAAGTATATGAAAGTACTCAAAGAAAAACGACTTAATATGAGTATTACCCCTCAGAAAACAACTAAACTTACCCCTAGAGGGGTAATTACCCCCAGGTTCGGAATCGATGTGCTAGAGGTACAGGGTGGTAAGGGGGTAATGGGCATGTGGACTGATGTTGAATTTTACAATAGAATATAGTCACATGGATTGGAAAATACTAAATTATCATTACACAGAATAAATGAACAAAAAATATATCAAACTTTAAAGTTATGAGACCACAAAGTTTGAAAATTTTTATAAGTATATATTTTTATCGTGTGAAAGAAAAAATTAAGTTAATTTCGGAATGCTTAAATAACACTGTTAAAAATAAATGTATTGCAACTAACTTAAACGCACTTTTTTGTGCTCAAAATGAGAAAATGCTATTTTTTCATACAGACGATGACGTCACCGTCGGCGTCCGTTTTGAATATAATATATTAATAATAATATAATAATAACCTATACTATTAGGTAGGTAAACTGCTTAACCTGTATAGTGAAATCCTACACCTAAGTGGGCGTAGAAGCTTTAATGAGAGTATTGAATTTCTCTTCTTGTCATTAAGAACATAATAAAGAGCAGAATTGAGTTCAAAACTCTACTTATAACATTCAATTACGGAAAGTCGTACAAACGCTATAAGGCAAGTAATTACACTTAGAACTTTAAGGACTTTTTTATTCACCGCCTGGATAACGCGGCTCAAGTGCGCGTGGAATATTTTATACCCTTAATACTGTTAACACATTAGGTGGCGTGGGGGTCACCTGTGACCCCCATTACATACACAGCTCACAGATGACCGCCTTGGCGTTTAATGCGTAAACAAGATAGAAGTGCTATAAGCTGACACGCGTTTGTGTGCTTTATAGGTAGGTACTCTAACAAATATAATATTTTATACGGATTGTCTACCTATAATTTCCGTGAATGAGAATAATTTGATTAGCGATTGGGTGACAAAAATACCATGTAAAAAATAAAGTGGGTCTTATGTCATAATATAATGAGAGGGGAAAGAAGATGAAAGTTTGGGAAAATTAATGGTTGTTAGAAATATCACGTAACAATACGAGTTGGACTGACGAGGTTGTAGACGGGGAACCATCTCAAATATTCTAGGATGATCTGAGGAATGCGATTAACTGGAACCGATGGCGGGAATGTATTCATGCTAGAACGATGACCGTACCGCGGCCACACCTAAGGATCACCGTTCTAGCACGAATACATTCCCGTCGCGTTACAATTTCTATAGCCTAAAGCAAATTAGCTATACTTGTGTTGTTAATTTTCCGCCTAAAATATTTTTTGAAACTCGGGGTAAAAAGATACTGTTCAAAACATTACACTCCTTTTTTGGACAGTCAGAAAAGGAAGGAAAGCTCTCTTACTATATGATTGAATCATAACGATGGACGTGCTAGGTACCTACGAGTACATTCAAAGATGGAAACAAAGGACAGTCGTAGGTAGCGTTTTTGTTGGAAAGTTACAAAGGCGTTAAGAGCACTTAACGCCAGGCCTAGGATAATTTGTCACTTAATTTTGATGGCGCAAGAACTTCTGTAACCTCGGAATCATTGATGGTATCAAATTGCTGGAAAGTTCTTTTATATTCCGAGAAGATACGGGAGAATTGCTCCTTTTGTGCTCAACTTTAAAACTTTCTTTGTTGTTGATGGTAATATAGACAATTTCGTGCTCGGTAAACGTTTGAAATTGTGTAGGTATGACGTTTATGATGATAACAAAGATAATAATACGGATATCTAGTTGGATAAGGTAAATAATTATTATTGTCTTAAATCTCATAGTAAACAAATACAAGAAGACAGTAACAATAAGACAATATTACGTCTTAAATCTGTTAAAAACTTTTCGGATATTATAGTTGCTCAAATGATAAAATAGGCATGTGCTTCGTGTGTATTCTTGAGCAAAATGATACAATATTAAATAAATAAATAAATATTAGGGGACAATCTTACACAAATCGAACTAGCCCCATAGTAAGCTCAATAAGGCTAGTGTTATGGATACTAGACGACGATATATTTAATAGATACAAATACTTAAATACATAGAAAACATCCATGACTCAGGAACAAATATTCGTGCTCATCACACAAATAAATGCCCTTACCGGGATTCGAACCCGGGACCTCCTGCTTCGTAGGCAGGGTCACTACCTACTAAGCTAAAGCGGTCGTCGCCGTATATTATATTATCAAACACAAAAAAAGGACTGATAGGTAATAGTTATTAATCATGATCATTAAAAAGCTAATTTCCGTGGAATAATGAAACCTAGTTTTGTTAAAATATAAATTAAACCTATTAGCATGGTTTTCACTTTTCACTATCATTTATCTGTCTTATACTTGGTCACGAACACTAATATAAGAACATACATAATATGAGTTCAGAGAAGTCTATACTCTATTCCCCAAAAAAGCACTTGTCTTCATAGTCGCAAAAAGGTACTGCTAGCAGCCACAAACTTCTAAATCTAGGTTAAACTTAGGTCAAGGATTACGCGTTCAATACTAACTTTACAATAAAAATGCACAACTACCAACTTAACAGACAAATAAATTCCTGTGGTTTTAGCAGTGTCGCTAGTGACACGCAGTGAATATTTTTATTTTTATGTTGGCATCAAAGATTTAGTTCGGAAAGTTTTGTTTTTCTTAAAAACCGCAGGAATTTATTTGTCTGTTAAGTTGGTAGTTGTGCATTTTTATTGCCGCGGCGGCTCGTATCGCAACCCACGTCATTCGCATTTTTTGACCCTACTTATACAACTGTTGCATAAAATACTATGAATTTAGACCGATGCATGTGTGCAATGTAATATTACAGTCTGTGTATAATTAATTACTTTGCACGCTTCAAAATTTCGGATTTAGAGCTTGCCGAAGTCTCTCTAACCACTTAAGCTACGAGTAGGATCGGTATTAGGTACATCACCGTTCAAACATGCTAAAAATAAAATAAAATTCCCTGCAACGATCTTTTTTGTAAAACGCACGTGCCAGCTCCAGAATATGAATACTTAACCAAAAATACGTATGAACGTTTTTGTTGTTTATGTTTTGCCCAGCAGTGGGACACAAAATAGGCTATCAAAAAGAATGTATTACCAGGTTGAGTATGCATAGCGTAGCACCTAAGTAATTAGTTGAACATCTTATCTTATCTTGGTATTACGGGTCCTTTCGGATACACTTCGACCCAATGGGATCTTTTGTGTAATTACCCCTTACCACATCTGCGCAGTGGCTTGCTCCACCACCTCCATATATCGGATGATGGAACCCAGTGGTAGTGCCTGGAATTCATTTGGCTCCGGTTAGCCGGTGTCAAATTCATTCATTCTTTGCCTGGCGCGAGCATGAAATTCACCCAATATGTGTTTCATTGTCTCTGCCTCCTCGCCACACAGTCTACAATCTGGGTTATCAAAAAGTTCCAACTTGGCCAGGAGTCCTTTGACCCCGAAGTGACCTGTGAACACCCCAGTTATGAGCTTGAGTTTCCTTCTGCTGTACTTCCACAGTTTGTTGAATTAGTTGACCATAGTTTTGTATAAAGAGATCAGATGCAAGTTTAGCCTTTTTTCGAAGCCATTCAGGCCATTTTCAACCTCCTGTAATTTTGTGCTGGCTAAAGCTAGAACCCTGAATTTTCAGGGATATGTAGGGCTCCATAAGACTTAAGTATATTCTCAATAATCAATAACATACAATTTGAACGTGTAGTTTAAGAACTATTTGTACGTCAACGTTCCTTAGTTTTGTCACAGACTGACTGACTGACTCGTCATCATAATTCTAAGGTAGTTAGTTCTAGCAGACCCACAAGCTCCAAATTTTAAACATAGTTAGTTTTTAGCCTATCAAGTCCTAAAAAAATCTACAAATATTGCAATTTCAGTCACAACTGCACACAATTGTAATCCTATAGAAATACATGCGATTACAAAGTTAGTTTTGCAGTTCAAAAATGTTGGAATAAAAATGGCTTGGAATGTAATAAATAATGAAAAGAAATGAGATCCCATCAAAAAGATTACATGTAAAAAGCTGCAAGTCTCTCAACGCAGTTCTTTTACAACAAAAAAGTTTTGAGATGTAATGTTAAACCAAGTCAGTATCTACCGGGGGGGTGTCCACAGAACTCGATTCCCACCGACTTGCCTATTATTTACCCGTGGAGGGAGGATTCCTTATTTGAAAAGTATTCAATGTTCCTTAAACGTTTTTAACCAGTGGCTTATACTTGTCTAGAGCACAGAGAAATGTGAGGTGAGCTGGCATGGGAGATAAGTGCTCATATGGCGATACTTTAAATTGAGGTATTGCGAGACTAAATTAAGATGTGTAAGTATTTAAATAATAGGTGAGTACCATTCGGTAAAGCCTTTCGAAGTACGTATAAATAAAGTGGTTACCTATCTGAAAAACTAAAATGGTTAGTCCGAATTTCGTTTCGGCAAAAACTATTCGACAAATATCGTTTAAATTTGTTTTCGTTTGTCCGAAAATTCATTTCGAATTCTTACGATTAGGCATTAATTGATTCGGGTTTTTCACCATTCGACAAATAATGGTTTGCCCTAAATCTCATTTATTTGTCTGATGTAGGTAATGATTCGGCTTTTCTCAATTGGACTTTATAATTTTTATCTTTATAATTTAAAAGTGACACATTTTTTCCTTATATTTTTATTATGGAACATAATATAGGTACTGGAAATGTAAACCTCACGATGAAAAAGATATGTCTTTACTGGCAGCAGTTCTAACCTAGCCTAACCTACTTTTCTAGTAGCAGTTCGTTTTTGTTGGGGGACGCCGTTCAAACCTAACCTAACCTAGTTTTTTACCAAATGCGTAGTCATTGTTTTGAGTTTTCCTTGATGCGGGGGGCTTCGCCCCCCCTTCGTCATTTCCTCAAATGGCTCCTTTTTTATGAACCAACCTAACCTACTGACCCGGGTTGACTATAATATTTTTCTACAAAACAACGTTTATTTTAGATTAGAAGAATTAATAAAATATTATGGCAAAAAGTCCCTCTGTCGAACAATAACTTGAGATATCGTTAAAAAATAAGTTCGAAAAGTATCATTGGGTAAATGAATAATGGGCAACGGAACAAAATATGTAACAATTCATAGGGCAAGTGAATGAGATGGGAAATGTTTTTCGGACAAACGATTCTTTTACTAAACGTGAAATGGTAAACAGAAAAAATTACGAAACCTGTCATTGGACAAACGATGATAATTCGAATATTTTTTGGCGAATGGTTTTTAGTGTTTGCGGTAGGATACCAAATAAAGTACCTACATGTGTGAGTGACTAGGGCATGTAATACCAGTTCTACTAGTATGGGCCAATACCACGCCAATACCGTGCATGCCCTATGTGTGGCCAAGGCGAGGGAGCGAAAAATTACTAATGTTCAATCTATCACTTTTCTTGCTTAGCAGATCATAATTTTTGTTCACTATTTGAAATTTGATCGCTTATTTACCTACTCATAACAAAGAGATCGGTATTTTCCAGTGTTGCTTAAAAAAGAAAAACTTGCGTCAACACTTTAAGCATAAAAAAGTGCTTGTATAAACCCTATAATATTTGTCTTTTTTCTAATTTAATTGTAACCATTTGGCGAGGGGAAATGTAATAATTCAATACAATCTGCATCTAAATTAATAGGTACCTATATTTCTGTCAGTTAAGTGTAACAAATGCTAATTTTAAAGCTATAAAATAGCTAGCAATTCGTATACGACCGCAAAGCTGTCGGCTTTCAAAGGCAGGTTGGCGCTGCATCAGAAATTCAAATAAGACTGTACATGGGGAAGGCACTCGTCAAACATTACGCTGCACTTGGTCGCGAACACACAATACGTGCAAACACATATACATAATTAGATGCACTGTTAAAGTGTAAATCGTAAGACGTCGGGGAAATTTGGAAACCACATATATTTCAGAAAACAGTGACAAATATCAAGATAGATACCTACTCATATGTTGGATTGTTGGCACTGCATCACAAATTCAAATAAGACTGCCCACACGGAAGGCACTAGTCAAACATTATGCTGCATTAGATCAGGAACATCTGAACATATAAATAAATAGATGCAGTTATAGTGTAAATCGTAAAACATCGGGATAATTCGGAAACTATAGATATTTCCGAATACAGTGATAAATATCGAGGTAAGTACTTATGCTGAATTGTTGCCACTGCATCATAAATTCAAATAATACTGCCCGTGCGGGAGGCTCTCGTCAAACGTTATACTGCGTTGCACTAACTAGATCAGGAACACACGCAAATATACATAACAGGGGCATTTTGAATTTACAGATATTTCCGAATTCTGTGACAACTTGACAAGTATCAAGACATGTTGGATTGTTGGTACGGCATCATAAATTCAAATAAGATTGCCCACGCGGAAGGCACTAGTCAAACATTGTGCTGCATTAGATCATAAACACACGCACATATACATACGAGTAAATAGATGCATTGTTAAAGTGTAAATCCTAGGACATCGGGGAAATTCTGAAACCAAGGATATTTCCGAAAACCGTGACAAATATCAAGGCATGTTCGATTGTTGGCGCTGCATCACAAATTCAAATAAGACTGCCCACGTGGAATGTCTAGGCAAACATTGTATTGCTATTTATTTAGACGCAGAGTTAAAGTAAAAAATAGTTCCACATCTGAAAAATCTTAAACCACAAAACAAATGTTTCCTGTTTTGTTTCACGAATGTTTTCCTATGATGTGTTTTCAGCTTTTGAGTTACACATTGATTCTATGGATTTTTTAAAGTTCAAAAAGTATGGTGCTATGACCTGATATTTTCATAATATCGTGTTTAGACTATAAAAACGTCCCAACTAATTAATGGCTACAGGAACTATCAACTTTATTAATGTTGCGCTAGGATTACAATTTAAATGGGTCATACAGATTAAAAAAAATCGTGTTTCCTGTCGACAGAACAATAGTTAAGGACACGAATACACATCACTATGTTTTTATCAGTTGTAGGCCTCTAGAAGTAGAAGAGTAGGGAGTAGGGTCCAGCTAGAAAATTAGGCTTTTAAAGCCTCTAATTTTGTGATTTGACAGGAAAGACGCGAACACTTAACTCATACTACAAAATCTGTATGATCCAATATTAGAATTCTAAGACACCTAAAATGCTAAAATTAAAACCGCTTTATCCTCAAGATCTCTTTCAGCCGTATTATTATGCTTGACTATCTACCAAAAATGCATTTTATGTTCGTATTTAACCCGGCATTATATTTTATACCTAAATAAATATTTTATGCCACACCTGGCCATAAAGTGGCTTTTGCCGCACGCTGCGCGTACGGAAAAAGCCGCTTTCTGATCCAAGTGTAGACATAAAATGATGTACGCAACACGGGAGGTAATAAAAAAAGCCCTCGATCGCATATTTACGTCGCAAACATCTGCGATCTCGGCCTTTCTTTATTTTACCACCCTAGTTGTGTAATGTACTGTTATGATTTTGAATGAAACGAATAATTTTAGGAATGCATATAGCTTTTCATCTAACATTACGGTATGTAATATAAACTTAATAAAATAACCGCAAATCTTTCATTTTGATAAATTCGTTCCGTGGGAAGAAACAAATTAGATACTAATTAACAAACAAGCAAGCATTACTATAGCAAAACGGGGAAAATTCATACTTAATTTTTGGCTGGTTTTTACAATTTTATACGCGGGTTTGCTTGACATGGACAATTTAATGATAATTTGCTGTCGCCTGCTTGCCGAAAAATAACGAAAAAATCCCAACGAAACAAAAAGCAAACGGGATACTAACCACAGCGCGGCGATCGATTGATGGATGGATTACCATCCATAATGCTCCTGAAAGGATTTAAATTCCTGATTTGTGGCTACGAATATTATTCATCGATTTTTTTAATTGAATGGAAAATGTCTATCATGGTTTATTTTGATCAGATCATAGGCATACAAACACTGCCTACTTTAAAACAAACTGCGCTGTGATTGTTTTGTTAAAGATGCTTCTAAACGGGCAATATTTTTCTTCTATTTGTGTTCTTGCTATATTTTTCTTACTTCGTATGTTAAAGCAAGTTGATGATGATACACATAGTTGCCGGTCACAAATATAACAGAAAAATATTGCCCGTTAACCCTTTCCAGACGGGAAATTTGTTGTATAAAAACTTCCGACTGTTGTGACAGCTCATAGCACCCGTTCAAGCATAAAAAAACCTGTAACTATTCGAGCGCGGCGCTAATTCTGTAGTTTGAAAGTTTTGGAGCTGGTATTTAATAATTGTGGTAGTTATTTGGGTGTAAAAACATCAAATTCGTTGAAGTTCCCTTTTTGAAAAGAAAGTAATTCTATTAATTAAAAGAATTAGCTTTTAAGTTGACATTATACATACCAATAATAAAAAAGCAGTTTCAACCAGCGAGCACTTGTAGACAGGCTGGCAACGAAAGACGGCGATGCCGAGCGGCAGCAGGATGGCGGCGCGGGCGCAGTCCACTATCGCCTGGTGGAACAGTAGCCCGTGGGACCACCTGCGACAAAAAAAAAAAACAAAATATTAAATGTCGACCTATATTGGTTAGGTCAGGCCCTGGCCACAAATACTCAGAATGTTCTTCTTCATTAGAATGTTATGTTGGTTACTCTGTTTGGTAGGTCCTTGATAGGTTAGAATGGTTAAATAATGTCATTCTAAGGAGACGGAATCTTCTGAATATTCGCCAATGTGTGAACAGGGAAGTTATATTTTTGAAGAATAACCCTAATAGGTTAACCTATAGGGTATATAAATATTTGCTGTCCGATTTTTTGTAACCAAGAGTATTATAACTTTCATGACATTTCTGCAAAAATGCACTGTTGCGTATGTTTTATATTTAACAGGTGTTACACGTGAGCAAAACTACGAAAATTCTAGTAAATCCATCGCGAATAGGAAGAAACAATAATGGCATAAACCTAATATAATCCAATGTAGGTAACTCTTTTCTTTGAATTCTCAAACTTTTTTATATGAAGTAAAAATTAAAATACAAATATTATTTCGTATACATACATCTCAGTAACGTTAAGCCCAACTAATCCACTTTAATGGTACCTAGTAATTCAAGGGGCTATTAATTATTCCAATTCAATGGCTGAAACAACCCTATAGTTTCGAAGTATGTAAAATACCTACCCATATTACAAATTAAGGTTCAGGGTTTCAGGTATGAAATAAGAAGTACAATTAAGTTAGTAGTTGGGATATTGTTCTTTAATTCGTCGAATAATAAATAATACCTACGGCAGTCAAGAGCATAGTTGATATAAAACTGATTGATCAAAAAGTTAATCCTAGTTAGAATTGGTCAATTAAAATTGACTGAACCAAAAAAGCTTTGAGTTTACTTTAGCTTTTGTCGCCACAATCCAACGTTTCTTGTCTTGCTCACAATAGGGAAACCTGAGATAGATATAATTGGTTGAATGACAAGAAATATTGCCTAGCCACCTAGTAAGATGACGCGTGATTTATTTTGTAAAATGGAGTAAAATAAGTTAGGATTTACAAAGTAGGATAAGTGTGAATCAACTTTTTTTGTTTGATGCAAACATTGCCCTTTCTCCTTATTTGTTCACCTTTCCAATTCAAATTTCTTTATTTCTTAAAAACTTTTTGCATATTGTAACATGATTTATTTGCATCTAGAGATAGGTCAGGGAAACTTAAGAATAAAACGCGTTTTTAATAAATAAACCGGGTGACCCAGCGGACGAACCCTTATTTTCATACAACGTGGGGGACAGCTATGTCCGCTGGGTCACAGCTTAAAAACAAATTATAATACCTAAACAAATTATAATAAAAAATATTTGCATTACGTAGCTTTATTATCTGTCTTTTAAATGAGCATACACTTTATTCAAAAAATATCAGAATAAAGATTTCCTTTCAATTTTAGTCGGAGAAGGTGAAATTTTGTTGACAAAAAAAGTTGATTCACCCATAAACACTTCGTACCATGAGCGTACCCAGCATTTTTTAACGGGTGGGGTAAGTAAGTTAATAAATGAGTAGTAGTAAGTAAGGAAATTAAAAAGCTATAGGTAAGAAGAATAAACTTGTAAAATGTCCACGATCCCCAAATTACCGTCATTCCGCTATCACTGCGTCATGAAAAGTGGTTAAGAGAAAAAACACTTTATCGCTCAATCCATCAATCATCCTCGTGATTGACGACTAAAGTGCCCCGGGAAATGTTTTTTGCTATTAGGGATCTCATGATGGTTCACTTGTGGTGTTAAATATTAAGCCACTTGAGCGATGTAATAACGATTCAGCATTTCAGCAGTCTGGCAGATTTTTTTTATAGTCATAAGAGACCACTTTTTCTTTTTTAACAAAACTTCCTAGAGAATAAAATATTCTCGAACTTCAATTCACCAAATTGACATTGACATACTTTACCTTACTTATGGTTTTATCACCGACCGACTGCGCATAATAAAATATAATTCATGAACAGGGGTCGCACTTTTGATGCCGATGACGTAAAAATGACGTCAAGCTGCATAGAGCATGATTTATTTTAGGTTTTAGATTAATTTATCGTTACCATTACCAGAAATTACCGATATCGTGAAAGCTAAGAATTAATTTTATCACTACTGTCATTACTTGGTGTCAATGATAGAAGCCATTTTATAAATCGAGACGTGTCTGCCTGTGTTATCTTATTTATTGAATCGGGAAATTGGAAAATAAATCAGAAACGCATTTTGATATAGAAGCGACCGCATAAATATAATACGTTCTGATAAGTATATATCAAATCGCATATCCTTTGGATATTTCCAATCTTCCGTTAAAATAAAATAAAAACAGACGTATACATTTTTACTTACAAAATGTCTTCTACTATTGACACCAATCAATAAAAGAAAAATGTAATTAATTTATAACTTAAACGATACCGGTAATTTACGCTAAGGGTAAATCAAAGAAATACCTTAACTAAATCAGCCTGTATGAAGGTTGACGTTATTTGTCTGTCATCGGCATCAAAAGTACGACCCCTGTTCATGAAACAACATAACAAGTTTAGTTCAGATTCGGCATGGCATTCCTATGTGATTTGATAAAGACAATGTTCCAACTGCTTAAAG
This sequence comes from Eudemis profundana, assembly GCA_947034925.1. NCBI lineage: Eukaryota > Metazoa > Arthropoda > Insecta > Lepidoptera > Tortricidae > Eudemis > Eudemis profundana. The sequence continues at coordinate 27,134,387 of OX344795.1, read as the reverse complement.
ATGGATTAATCAATTTTTTATTGATGAAAATGTTATGCCTAGTAAATCGGCGACTGAGACGATAATTATGTAGACAGCGATTTCAACGTTTCAGTACAAAAAATATGTTCGAAATATGGATCAGGTAGCTCATTGAAAGCGTCCATGGTGTTCTATATTAGCCTATAAAAAATCCCGCTATTTAAAAATTGTTGTGACTGGTCTCTTAGAGTCCCAATGTTGTGTATCATTTGATGAATTTTTTAGAAATTTGTCCTTACATTGATGTAAATAATTGTGGAACAATAATGACTTTCCGCACTTTACAAAACGCTCGGAAAATTGGCCGTATAATCACTAGGCTACATAATAAAACCCGTAAATCGAGAAATTTTCGTTTTCTCAACAAGCACTTGATTCCAATTTTCTGAGAAATCTTTTTTAGCATTGTGTTCACTTGGCAAATTCATTAAATGCGTGTATTCCCGAAGGCTCCGTAGCGGTCCGCCCGTCCCCTTGAATTACCCACCAACCGACTGAGTTTTCATATTTAGAATCGTCCACGTGGCGTTTCAAGTATAAAGGGATGTAATTAATAAATAATAACTTTGAATTCTCTACTAAAATACGCCCCGCGATTACTAGGCAACGTAACGATCTTGACTGTCTTTGGTCAGAGAAAGAAAAAAAATTGGTAGCTATTGATATTATGAGAACCTCGATACGGTATGTAAGAAAAAATATCTAGTCTTCTTGCCTACCTGCTTGCATATATTTAGTGCTTAAAGCATTCTGACACATGACTTTGCTAACGTATTTAGTATATCACTCACTCATACACTTCAATACTAGCTATCGACATAAGAACTAAGTAATATAACGACACGTAGGTACTAGTATAGGTAGTAGGATATTATAGCCTTTAATGTTAACGTTATCAGTCTATACTAAATGTATGTATACAGAAGATGTCAAATTGGTATACATCCTCAACAAAATATCTTTCATCACTAGAAAAATAGCCAAGTCATACAGATTTAAAATAGACAACCTATCTGTGCCTATTACAATTATAGCCAACGACCAGTGTATATATGTTTTTTACCATAAAAGTCTAATAGTATTACGTGCCTAAGAGTCCAGTAACAAGATTAGGCCTTTAAAGGCCTTAACTTTGTGATGTCCACAGGAAAGAGGCGAACACTTAACTTATACTACAAATTATGTACCTATGACCCAGATTTGTAAGATTCAGTTAATGGAGAGGAGATTCTTACATTGTGTACACGGACGTATTTTGCTGACTGGTTTTAGGTGTAGGTACCCGGTTAAATTCTCCCATTTTCCTCAATTAACGACGGCAGACGATTACATTGCACAAGCGAGCTAATGTGTTTCGAAGATCCATTCGAGTTTTTTGTGCCAATAATATGTTCTTCGGGTAAGAAAATAGTTACCTTGAAGAAACCTTAATGATCTTTAAGCAAGCGAATCACGTATAACACTAAACTACTCCATACAGACTCATATAGGGACTACGTAGAGCAGCGGTTCCGAACCTGGGGGTAATTACACCTTTAGGGGTAAAATTAAGTTTCCTCAGGGGTAATACTCATATTGAGTCGTTTTTCTTTGAGTACTTTCATATACTTGTCTGTATTACCTATTTTTTGGAGGGGTAATGATACAAATCTAGACGGTGCCTGTGGGTGATGTGGCAATAAAGGTTAGGATCCACTGACGTAGGGCAACATGGAAGGGAGTGACCTAGGAATGATTTAAAAATAAAAAAATAAAGTCATTGTCATTAGCCGTCACATACGATTAAACGGGCAAAAATACGCAAAAATATTTGATATTACTGTACCCAATTAGGTTGTGTTAGATATTTTTCCATCCAATTCGATTAGTGTCAGATGATTATTTTTAAATGCCCAATTTTATCATTTATTATCCCCGGTGACCGTCTTGGTCAATAAAAAAGTATACGTAATTTAACGATTTTCGGTTTGTCTCTGTAACGATGCTAAGATAAGTTTTTCGGTTTAGAAAGTTTAGGTAGGTATAATACTTAATGCAGTTGTTTCCAATCTCTAACAAGTGTCGAAAAACTGTCACAAATTCTAGTTTAATGTAGCCCGATACTTTTGGAGTAAAGAGACGAAAATAACGAGCACAAAAATTGATACCTTTTGTGTTGTCAATCTTCGATTTCGCTGTCTTTTCCAGAAAGTAGGTCACGGTATTTCAGAAAAATTTCAAACTAGCACGTGCCGTTTCTTTATTTAGTAAATCATAATACAACAACCGATACACTCAGTATTCCTCTAAGGAAATTATTTTAATTTGAAAATTCAAGAGAACATAAAAAAAATATGAATAATCTAATGATTTATTAAATATTAAAACAGGCTACTAAAGAGTTGAGGGGTAAGGGCCACTAGCCTCAAGATGATTTTTAATATTGTCTTCGGTTTCCGCGATTATCACTCATAGTAATAAAACAACTTAAACGGATTAAATCGCGTATATTACTACATTTTAAGTCCCGACGTTTCGTAACCCTTTTCAGCGTTCGTGGTCGCGGGTAGACTGAGAAAATCATAAATTTCCTCTGTCAAAATTACTGTTGTGCTAACCTACCCACTTTAAACAATACAAATTCAATATTAGTGTTGCCAGATGGGCCTAATGTGTAAAGATGTTCACACATATGCCAGAAGGGCTTAAAAACCTAACTTTAGAAAAACTAGCGGCGCTTCCAACTTCTACTACTTAAAATGTAGTAATATACGCGATTTAATCCGTTTAAGTTGTTTTATTACTGTTGATATTGTTTTGTTTTTCGATCTGTGCACTAAAAGCTCTCCTGTATGTACAATCGCGGAATGAAAAGGTTTCGACTATGTCAATGAGTTTAAAAGTGACGAACTTTCATTCCGCGATTATACAATGAAACATGTATTTGTATGGTCATTCATAGACCTAACCAATCGCTTATTACGTGCCGGAAAAAAACAATAATACCTTTTTTTGTCATATTAACACAACTTAGCGAAATCAGCGCGTTTTAATTTGTTGGATGGTTTTGTAGATTTTACTAAAACTTAAATGTCACCTCTATCAGTTTACTTTTTACGGTACCTCCAAACCCAAAGACTTTTATTAGATTACCAGTGCAAATTAGGTTACATTAGCAGTAAAGTAATTGTCAAATTGTACGGGAAACCTTTTAAGAAAGTAAATTCAATTACAAGCCTACGCCACTTTATGTTACTTAAAAGGAATAAAAAGTTAGTAAGAGGGAAATAAATTTTGTAAAAAAATATTTACGTATAATAAATATCAGACGAGATGGTTTAGGCACAAAAAAGTGTTTACTCAAGTTTAGGTGCTTGGCGTAGTAAAAATACCTTTTTGTACAAGATTACCTACTTCTGCAAACTCGCATAAGTTGGCAATGAAGTAAGAAAGTTGGAGAAGTGGGGATGTGAAGGGGCGCACTCGCCACCTAAGCGCCCCAAGCCAACCTCTCCTGCCCGTGGTGCATCCTGCTGAACAACGAACGAGGCCCTGGCGACCGACAAATGGCAGTATAGCCATTCAAAACCGCGTAGCTATAAATATTACAGACTGATGACGGGCAGCAGCGTTACTAGTGCAAATGGCTACGCACTGCGATCGCCAACCCGCATGCCCAGCGTGGCGATTATGGGCAAAACCAAACATGGCAAGTCATATCAAACCACGGCCCCCAGTTCCTGGCCGCCCCGCTATTCCTGACCAAGGCGGCGGTCATGGTTACGGCGGGGCAGGGGGTGCTAAGAATCCCCGGGCTACGGTAGGCCGCCACCCCAACAAACAACAACTGACCCTGGCTACGTATAACGGACGCCCGCTACGACTCGATGAACATCTTGTGCAGCTGGAAGAAGAACTGAAACACATAAGATGGCACGTTCCGGGCTCGAGTGAAGTCCGAAGAGAGGGAGAGGACACCCTAACGCTAGAATAGGGCCATCTTCTGTATTTCAGAGAGGGAGATCAACTTTCCCAGGGTGGCGTCGGGTTTCTGGTTCATCGAACCTTCGCTGACAACGTTGTAGAAGTGTCTAGTGTGTCAACAAGGGCTGCGTACCTTATTATCAAGCTGACCGACAGGTACACCCTCAAGGTTGTTCAAGCGTATGCACCGACTTCGACACACTCAGACGAGTCCGTGGAGACATTCTACGAAGATATCTCCAAGGCGCTACACAACACCTCTAGAGCCCACTACAACGTTGTCATGGGAGATTTCAACGCTAAAGTAGGAGTTCAGACCAGCAGCGAACGCTCAATTGGACCACACGGTTATAGCACCAGAAACCACAGGGGGCAAATGCTTGTCAACTTTCTCGAAAGAGAGGGCCTGTTTTTGATGAACTCATTCTTCAAAAAGCAGCCTCAAAGGAAGTGGACGTGGCAAAGCCCGGATGGTGTCACAAAAAATGAGATTGATTTCATTATGGCGGATAAAAGGCGCGTTTTCAGTGATGTCTCAGTGATCGCCAGGGTGAAAACCGGAAGCGATCACCGACTTGTTCGAGGCACTCTGAATATCGATTTCAAACGCGAGAGAGTCCGCCTGATGAAGTCCAGGCTCCGACCAAATCTGCTCCAAACCGTTGTGGAATCCGAAGTTTTCCAGATTAATCTGGAAAACAGATTCGCTGCCCTGGAAACTCTTACTGACGTTGACCAGAAACTCGAACAAGTGGTGGGAATCCTTAGGGAGGAAGGCAAAAAACTCTGCGAAACGAGGCGCACAGGCAAGAGCTCTAAACTTGCGAGAGAAACTTTAGAGCTTATGAATGAGCGACGTGAAAACCCTCCGTCAACTTTGTCAGAACACCGGGCTCTAAACAAGAGAATAACGAAACTGGCACGACGCGACCTCCGAGCTTCCAACACGCTTTTGATTGAAAAAGCAATCGAGCAGAACCGGGGGTCGAAAGTATTCGTCCAGTCACTCGGAAGAAGCCACCTGACGAAGGGGACAGTGGTCACTTCGAGACCGGAGATTCTCTCGCAAGTCCAAGACTTCTACAGCCAGCTTTACGCCTCGCACGCACCCCGACCTGACCTACAGGATGAAGATCCCAGAGCCACCCTCACACGCCACTTTACAGAGGACCTGCCTGAGATTAGCCAAGACGAGATCGTGTTGGCCCTTAGGCAGCTTAAAAATGGAAAAGCCCCTGGGGAGGATGGTATCACGACGGAGCTCCTGAAGGCGGGAGGTACCCCCATACTGAGGGAGCTTCAGGAGTTATTTAATACTGCCCTCTTCAATGGGAGAACTCCGCAAGCGTGGAACAGAATCGTGGTCGTTCTGTTTTTCAAGAAAGGGGATACGACCTTGTTGAAAAACTATTGACCCATATCGCTTCTGAGCCACATATATAAGCTGTTCTCAAGGGTCATTACGAACCGCCTCGCACGAAGACTCGACAAGTTCCAGCCTCCGGAGCAGGCCGGGGTTCGGAGTGGTTACGGCACCATAGACCACATTCACACAGTGCGGCAGATTATACAGAAGACCGAAGAGTATAATCGGCCCCTGTGTCTAGCCTTCGTGGACTATGAAAAGGCCTTTGACTCAATCGAAACTTGGTCTGTTCTCGAGTCCTTGCAACGATGTCAAGCCGACTGGCGATACATCGAGGTGATGAGATGTTTAGCTGCCACGATGACTGTGCAAGTACAGAACCAACAGACAGAACATATCCATCTGCGTCGGGGAGTGAGACAAGGTGATGTTATATCACCAAAACTGTTCACTAACACATTGGAGGATATGTTCAAGACATTGGAATGGAAAAATCGTGGCATTAATATAAATGGTAAACATATCTCTCACTTACGATTTGCAGACGACATCGTCATCATGGCCGAGACGTTGCAGGACCTGCAACACATGCTAGACGGCCTAGCTAAGCTAATCGTCTCAGCGTATCGGGCTCCGAATGAATTTGGATAAAACCAAAGTTATGTTAACGATCATGTTGACATTGTTGATATGGGACCGATCGCCGTAAATGGATTCTCCCTCGAAGTTGTATCCGAGTACGTGTACCTGGGGCAAATGCTCCAATTGGGCAGAGGCAACTTCGACAAGGAGGCCAAGAGGCGAATACAGCTAGGCTGGGCAGCATTCGGGAAACTGCGTCGAGTCTTCACGTCGTCCATACCACAAAGCCTAAAAACGAAAGTTTTTAATCAGTGCGTCCTACCTGTCATGACCTACGGAGCCGAAACGTGGCCACTCACCGCTCGATTGATTCACCAATTAAAAGTCGCTCAGCGAGCCATGGAAAGAGCTATGCTTGGCGTGTCTCTTAGGGATCAAATCCGAAACGAAGTAATTCGACAGAGAACTAAAGTTACCGACATAGCTCAGCGAATCAGCAAGCTAAAGTGGCAGTGGGCTGGGCATATCTGTCGTAGAGCCGACGACCACTGGGGTAGACGAGCTCTGGACTGGAGGCCGCGAATCGGAAAACGTAGTGTAGGGCGCCCTGTAACAAGGTGGAGTGACGACATACGAAGGGCAGTAGGTGGTGACTGGACGAGGAGAGCTGAAGATCGAGCTCAATGGCGTGCCATGGGAGAGGCCTATGTCCAGCAGTGGACTGATACAGGCTGATGATGATGATGATGAAGTAAGACGAAAGATGGCAAAAATCTTTTGTTATTTAGTAATGAATAGTCACTTCTGCTTGATAGTATAATAATACAATTTTAAGCGTTTATTTATAATTATTGTATAATTATACTTTATTGCGCACCTCAAACAATAATATACCTAAACCTAAAAGAGTAAAATAAATATTACAAGTACTTTAATTTGTACGACTACCTTGCCTTGGTACCTCAGTAGTAAATATAGATAATGTATGTTGTAGTTAGAAGAACTGCGTTGCGAGACTTGCATCTTTTTACATGTAATGTTTTGATGTGGTCTCATTTCTTTTTGTTCGAGTAAGTGGTCTTCTTTTATTTATTACATTCCAATCCATTCTATTTCCCATTTGAACTACAAAAGTAACTTTGTAATCACATGTATTTGAAGAGGATTACAAACTTAATTATGCAGTTCGTATATCTTTGAAAGGAGAATGAAGTTGCAATATGTTTAGGTTTTGTGTGACTTGATAGGCTAAAAACTAATTATGTTTAAATTTGGAGCTGTTGGGTCTGCTGGAAGTACCTTAGAATTATGATGATCATCAGCCAGTCAGTAAGTTTGTCAGTGACAAAACTAAAGAACTTTCACGTACAACTGTTCTGAAACTACCGGTTAAAATTGAATTTTATTGAGAATATATCTAAGTCATATTAAGTCATATACAGGGTGTCCCTAAAACCAACTTTTATATGATCAGGGCTGATAGACCAGCTCATAAGAACCTAGATTAAGCAAATTTGACCTCAGTAAAAATCTCTTAGTTTTCGAGATATTGACGTTTTTGTAAAACTCGTGCTAAGTGATACCCTGACTCGGTGTTTTGAGTGTCATTGCTAAAATATCAAGTATTTTACAAATCTGTATTTTGCTATGTGTGGCCAAATAACTATGCTATTGAACGTATTTTCTATTATTGCTAATTTATTCATGCTGTGGACACAGTACAATAACAAAAAAAAATTATTCGATTTTTTTCAAATTTCACCTCTGACTTCGAACTAGCGTGGTGAAAAAAAAATGTACCAACATAACCAGGCACTCAACGTAAAAAAATTGCGCATTTATTTTAGTTTCTAAAATAGTATAAAATTTACTAAACACTGTAATAATTTTTGAAATAATGAAATTTTGTTACAAAATTAACTGTCTGCCGCCTTCATCTCATACGATCCGGTTGAACTAAGTTTGCACCTGGCGTGCTTGACATCACATACAAATTAGGTGCAAACTTCACGTAATCGTCAATATCTCGAAAACTAAGAAATTTTTATGAAGTCGATTTTACTCAGTCTCGTTTTTTATGAGCTGGTTTATCAGCCCTGTTCGCCATTTTGTAAAAGTCGCGAATTTTGATAGCCTGGATCAGTCTTTCGAATGTCATGACTTCAAATTTCAGTATTTTCTTAATCTGCTTTTTGTTAAACATTACTTAATAATTATACTATCATACCTTTTCTGTTCGAAATTCAAATTCTGGTACGAAATTTAACCAATGGAATATTGTAGTATAACCTCCTTTTGAATTAAAATGCTATTATCTTAAAAACTACGGTGTCTAGTGTGTAAAATCTTACTATTTTAAACTACATTAATTTTTTTTATTTTAGCATGGTAAATTTGTTTTAAGTATTACGCGATTTCAATCCGAGGTCATATTTTGAATCACGTAAAATCTAATTTATTTTGATAAGGTATGATAGCATAATTATTAAGTAATGTTTAAAACAAAAAGCAGATTAAGAAAATACTGAAATTTGAAGTCATGACTTTCGAAAGACTGATCCAGGCTATCAAAATTCGCGACTTTTACAAAATGGCGAACAGGGCTGATAAACCAGCTCATAAAAAACGAGACTGAGTAAAATTGACCTCATAAAAATTTCTTAGTTTTCGAGATATTGACGATTACGTGAAGTTTGCACCTAATTTGTATGTGATGTCAAGCACGCCAGGTGCAAACTTAGTTCAACCGGATCGTATGAGATGAAGGCGGCAGACAGTTAATTTTGTAACAAAATATCATTATTTCAAAAATTATTACAGTGTTTAGTAAATTTTATACCATTTTAGAAACTACAATAAATGCGCAATTTTTTTACGTTGAGTGCCTGGTTATGTTGCTACATTTTTTTTTCACCACGCTAGTTCGAAGTCAGGGGTGAAATTTGAAAAAAATCGAATAATTTTTTTTTGTTATTGTACTGTGTCCACAGCATGAATAAATTAGGAAAAATAGAAAATACGTTCAATAGCATAGTTATTTGGCCACACATAGCAAAAAACAGATTTGTAAAATACTTGATATTTTAGCAATGACACTCAAAACACCGAGTCAGGGTATCACTTAGCACGAGTTTTACAAAAACGTCAATATCTCGAAAACTAAGAGATTTTTACTGAGGTCAAATTTGCTTAATCTAGGTTCTTATGAGCTGGTCTATCAGCCCTGATCGTATAAAAGTTGGTTTTAGGGACACCCTGTATATCCCTGAAAATTCAGGATTCCAGCTTTAGCCAGCACAAAATTACAGGAGTTTGAAAATGGCCTGAATGGCTTCGAGAAAATGATAGCACGGCCGTGCTTTTGTTTTGCTCGACTTGGCCGGGGCATGCCGTGCCCCTAGATACTGTGAATTATGAGGTAGGTTAGGTTAGTAGTAGGTGTAGGTGGGTAAGTCCACGATGCATTTCATCCGCCCTTTCTCGTGCGTCACCAAATATACGATACTGAATGCTTTAATTATATTGTATCTATACTCCTCGAAAGTTTATATATTTTTCATCGTATATATTAATATTTTATTAAGATTACACACGGGAGAGGGCGGTCAAAACGCTGCGCGGCCTTACCCAGGTACTTATAGAATACCGCTTTAGTTCCTACATTGAATAATATAAATTATTTATTCTCATATAGATAAGCCTTTAATTAAATAAGCAACTATTTAGTTACAGTATCGTATCGGCGCAAAACACAACTTCGAATAATAACTTGACCCTTAACTAATCTGTATTCTATGAGAGTACTAAAATATTCATCTTATAGGACGGCTTAGTTAGTATTGTTACGCTTTAGGATTTCTAAAGTTTTGTTTATGTATTTATTATTCATTTCATTAATAATGTGTATGATACTTTAAATAGCAAAAATAGTAGGGAAACTCTAAACTAAGTAGGTAAGATAAACTGCATTGCACCCAATATACTGAGTGCAATGCTGCAATTGATATCTTTCATTGGAATATGATTTTTTATTTTCCTTTTCGAATGTAAAATGCAGGTAAGAGTAAAATCCTAATGTTGAAAGTGAAATTTTCCTTAGGCTGCATAGAGATATGAAACATGAAACACTTTACAAACAAGAGATACAATAGTAGATAGGCGCATAACAAAAAACATCGACAAACACGTGGATCAAATATACTTAATTACCTATTAAAAATACAGAAAAACCATATACTGGGCGATCGCCTGTTACTTCTACTGGTCGTTGTTTTTCCGTTCGTCGTAGCTACTGATCCGTTTGCTCGCAACCGACCGTTAAAGATGAAAGATAACATTTATCTTTCGGTTCATAAACTTTTATTCAGTGGACTGTTTTAATAGGGCGAAGTTGGCAGAAAACTAAAAAATAAGAATTCCCCAACTTTATCAACGAGAAATTATCTGCGTCCAGTTGAAAACTCGACAGCCGGCCAACTCTTATAATAAAAATGTTTATGGGTTATATTATTTTATGTGATGGTGACGCAAACTGTTGGTTTTATTATGGTTTTATGTGGGCTTATAAACTCATTTATATAAGCTATTATGGCCGCATATATCGAGTGGCATCGTCACCTTGAGATTTCAGAAAGCGACATTAGATATATACTGGTAAAGAGGTACTATTCCGGTATATCTATATTCAATTCTACTGTTGTGCAAGTTACGGGAACTTTCCAAATGTTTTTTATATGTCTTAAAAAAATTTAATAAGACTCTTTAGATGTTTTTAAGTTATATCAAAAAAAAATTAGAAAGTTTCCGCAACTTGCACATCAGTATCAATTCAATTTTTGGTTTTAATGGCTACTGTCCAGTGGGACAATTCTGCCAGCGTCAAGGTTGGAAGCTACAAGTGATCGTCGAAACGGTGCTGAAAGATGATCGGTTGGGATGGGATGTCTAAAAAAAACAATATGTTAGCTTAACTACAACAAATACATGATTAGTATATTTTCTATGAACAAGTAATTTTTTTTATAACCCACATTATGCCGTAACGAGTTATAGCTTAATATTAAAATCGTTAATAAATTTTGCCAGGACATACACAAAGGGAGTATTCACAAAAGTGAGAATGTAATTAAGATAAGCAGGAAGTTGAATAAAGTCACGAAGGAAGTCGTAGAGAGAAGAGGGAATATTAGGATAAAGAATATGTGGTCTAGAGTGCCTTCCTCGAGGCCGCATCCACATAGCGAGTGGTGCCGAACTCGGATTTTAGCAAGAAAGGTTGGGGAACAATTCTGACCTAGGCGTAATCGGATAAAGTGTATAGAGGTATTATTCCGGTATATCTATACGTCGGGGATTGAAAGAAACGCCAACCGGTGTCATCTGTCAAAACATCGCTTGGGAGTGGTTTGTGCTTGGTCTTTGGCGGGTAGTTATTAAATGCCAAGTGAAGTATGACAGAAGCTCGTAAACGTCAAGTTGAGAATAAATACGCGAGAAGCCCAGTGTCGGGGACATTCTTAGAACTCTCCGCTCTTCGCGTAATCCGTTTAGATCACGCGATTGCTAGATAATTTTATTTTTTATTTTGGAAATTGACTAAAGAACTATTGTGTGAACCATCTGGGTGCTTATTTTTGAGAACTAACGATTATCAAGATGGCTGTTGATAGTGAACCAGGCTCAGAGCCATCCACTTCGCCCCTAGTTCCTAGATATAGGTATAAGTATGAAAAATCCAAGCATGTAATTCTGTCTTCTTGAATAATCAGGCAAGGAAGGAATAGCCAGGCAGGAAGTACCAGGCTAATCACTTAATCATCTAATGGTTGGTACATTAAAGCTTGAAATGTTTAATATCTAAGTAGGTAGTTCCAGATAAGTACAAGTTTCGATACTATCATTAATTTGTTTGCGTGCTGCCCGAGTGCTCATGTTGAACTATTTCAACCCGGCTACTGGCCGAAACAATAGGAAGCGTATAGTCATTAACTAACTCTTTGAATTCTGCGCGAGCGTTGGGAGTAAGCTCAAATACTTGAATCCCGTGATTCAGAATAGGATCGTGACCAATCGCGTGTTCCCATCTCGAGTTTCCACAAATAGCTTTAGGCTGTATTTCAAGGAATGCTATCTGCCTAAACTTTGTTTGACTGACCATGGTAGGTAGGTTAAAATTACAGTGGACTTGTTTCGTAAAGTATGAGAAAAAGTAAGGTGCACTTTTTGTGCAATATTAATTAACTTGATGTTTTTTGTTGTGGCTGGATTTTAAATCGGAGGAACTTTTTTGTTTTAGTATTATACCTATTGGTTTAATCTTAATAGATTTCGGATGTATAATAATGATAGTGAGAAAGCAACCTAAAATTGGCAACAATTTAGCCAAATTCAATGCAAAATGCAAATACCCTTTTGCGATGTAAGCAAACAAACAGACAGAAACTACTGAAAAAATAAAAACAATTTCAACCTCACTTCTCTTCCAACTCTAATGGAAGTCATGAATAGTTATAATACTGTTACGACACTCGTCATTCCAGCATGACGGCTCCGGAACACTTAGAATGACATATCTATATTGATATTACAATGATCGTAAATGTCTGGAGAATTTACTGCGCACTGCCCATTTGGTATTATGGTTTCGTTGATTGATTTGAGTTTGCCTGATTCAAATCTTAGACTCTGTTTGCGATCCTTATTTATGACAATGGAATATTGTGTCACAAATAGTTTTCTTTACGACCTGTTTTCTATCACTCAATTACTTGTATCCTGGTCAAAATACTTTCAAACATAACTCTCGTTATTTAATTTTGAAATTATTTCTAAAGAATATCCTACGTCTTTACAAATTGTGCTACGGCGAAGTTATAGTTTTCTCTATATATATACACTAATAGTTAGGGAGCTGGCGAGCATTTCGGTATATGATTTGGACACGTTTCACGTTGAGGTGGATTGCAGTTTAAATCATTACGAATTGATTTGGACCAAACAATTAAGGTCCTATGTCGCTGCGTTTTCACGTTACAGCGAATTGAAGTTGCTTAAAAAAATCGGGGTATTAAATCATTTGCACATGTATGCCTCCGGAGTTCATGGTCACAATCATCCTGGAAACGAAGAAAATCGAAGAGGCAGACATTCAGGGCTCTGCATTATCATGGGACGGAGTTGTAAAAATGTTTAAAAAAAAGCTCTACTAAGTCATTTGCACACGGTTCTCAATGCGCCCATTCGATTCATTATGACTCCGTGGATTCGAAAAAACATGTGGCAGACACTTTGCTCACTGATTGTCAGCTGTACAACTGTTTGAAATTCACGGAGTCAAGGGACAACACCCGCGTATTGCATGGGATTATTGTTATTCTTAATAGTTTTATAATTATCATCGGTTTTTCCTTTTTAAAACGAAAGGAGCAAACTATACAAAATGAAACAGTAATTAAAAAGCCGAACATAATTATATGGTTCTACTATTCACATTCTATTCGTCTAAACGTAGTTCGGTCATATAGAGCTGTACCCAGCTTACAGCACTAGCATAATAAAGTCGGATCTAGCTATAAGCCGGAGGCATGATTAATATCTGGGATGGCGATAGCGTCAGGGCTGTCACATGGGCTAATGATAACGTAGTGCCGTCTCACACGCCGCTATCTGCCGAGGACATGACATAATTACAGGCAATCCCATTTCCTCATTACGACTAATTTTCTATGAATATTGTATTGAACGATTTCCCCGACTACGACTCTCAATATTTATTTATGTTTGCCTAACTCTATAAAGATGGGTTGGAATACAATTTAAAACCATTTATTGTTTCTTCCCAGATTGTATTGTAACACAAGCATAAAGTTTTTAACTAGGCCCTAATAAACTAACCAAGTTAAGCTAAATAGAAGGTACCTAGTAAATGGTAACAAACTAAGATTTCAATCTCGTAAACATACGAATTTAACAATGTAAGAAGTAAAGCATTGTTACTGCTTTTAATCCTGATTCAATGCAACACTGTACACTGAAACCTTTGACAACAACGCTCGGCATCTGTATAAAACATGTAACTTGCATTGAGCCCCGTTGAAACAACATCATTTTCCACTGTAATACGGTTTACAGAGTAGCGAAAATGAAAAGGCTTAAGTCCATTGAAGTCTACATTTCTTGAGCTCATTTTCTGCGTGACGACGTGGCAGAACGGCTTTACGCTTTGCAAAATCCTTTCACATTTGCACGTAAATAGTACGGAAGTGTCAATCCCAAGCCGGGTATAGAACGTGAGTTAGCATCCTAGAGGGTCGTAAGTGATGTACTGCGTAAACTGAACATAAGTTTAATACCAAGTAAATAGATTTTTTCTTGATTTGAAGACTGCAGTATAAATAAAGGATGAAAAAATACTTGTAAATGAGACGCTATCGAGGCGATCCCATATACCTACGCCAAATGCATCTTGCAGTTTAATGGCTTAAGGATATGAATAGAATTATTCAATATATTCGACTTTGAATGGTCAATGCTTTGGCCTGTACCAGCAGGCCAAAACTATGTCAGACGTCCAAAGAAATGTATATACCGTCGACCGTAGGATCAATTAGGGTAAGGGACAGGCAAACAATGTCCCTTACGCTAATTGAGTCTACGGTCGACGATTACGAGTTATATGATGATCGCTATGATTTATATGACGAGCTATGGTGGCCGAGAGGTTCGGACATGAGCCTTTGAAGCAGAGGTGCTTGTATAGTCACTGGTATTAATACATAATTAAACGGGGCATGCAAAAATATGTGACACCACTCTATTTGTCAAGCAATAAGGTCGTGTTAGATATTTATGCGCGTTCCGCTTCAATGCTTATTTATCATTGGCTTATCCATGAAGGAAAAACATCGTGAGAAAACCTGCATATATCCGCGAAGAAATTGAAAAGGTGTACATATGTGAAATCCTGTACTGGGCCAGCGTGGGGATTACAGCACATTCACTCTCAGCTGAGAGTAGATATGTGCCCATCAGTAGGAAATATACGCCGATTATTAGTTGATCCCACGCAGTTGTTGCAGTTTTTTATCAATTTTAACATGTTTTAACAGTCCTGGCAGTTAGTGTTTCATGTTTAAGAATGTTGATGGCGTTATTAAACATTTTATAACTTCACGGGAGCACCAATAGATACCGAGTCTTGTAACAGAATCTCACAATGTCTAAAACAGGTTGGAAATTCGTGGCAGTAGGTAACCGAAATCAAATAAATTTTGTCATTCGTCTTGTACCCGTTGTTTTATTCACGGCCGGTCCAAGTGCTTGAAAGAAATGTTAGGCTTTTTGGGACACGTTTCAGAGATTTGTCTCCACTCTGTAAAGAAATATTCTTGTACCTTTTATGTAGATAAGGACATAACGTGTATTCGAGGAATGGTTTTGTGATTTTATAGTTTATCAATTGATAATTATACGCGCCTAAGCCACATGAAAATTTGAGCTATTTTAATGCCTAATTGTCATACTAATTTAGAACTCTAGAATTAATTTCTTAAATCGACGTTGTCTTCATATAATTAAAATTCTATTAAATTCTCATTCTCATGTATTGTACCTACTATATTTATAAAATTTCTAAGCACCTTTTTACGATTTACATATATTATTTAGTTTTCAACAGCGGTGTACGTAAATAATTCTTAAAGATTAAAAGGCTTTTAAATAAATACATTTCGTTTGCGAGCGGCTCGGGAATTCTGAAAGCCTTCACTTCATTGAAAGTCACTAAAGAACTTCCATTCAAACGGAGTTATCAAAATACGATTCAAGGAAATATTCCTTCCGGGTCTGAAACTCGGTTCATTTTGTTTACCTTTAGCTTTTGCGTTGTATTATATTTCAGTAAGAGCAACGGTGTTTCAGGATTATTTTCGATAAAAAAAACAACGGATATAATAATAAGCGCATTATATAAAGCTTCGTCCACACTTGTATCACTTCGACGATCACGATCATGCGTCTCGTAGAAAGCACGCGTATCCTAAGTATGGACGCTCACTTTGGGCATACCGTATCACGAGCATCGTCGCGCGTAGAAATGTGTCCACACTAGCTGTAGCGTATCAACTAGAGATGCAGCGAATAGTAATTTGGCCGAATACCGAATACCGAATATTCTGCGGAGTCGACGGCCGAATAGCCGAATATTCGGCGGCCGAATATTCGGCCAATGGTTTTACCTAAAATGAAGTAAATTCGCACGCCCGGGTGAGCGGCGCCGTGAATCTCTGTACAGGTTGCAACTTGTTACTCGTCGTAGGCAGCCTATGATAGAAAAATGCGCCATTGAAAAATTTAATTTCATTTGTAGTTTAATTTCTAATTCGTTGTTTATGCTACTGTTCTATATATGTTTGAAATTGATGTGAAAGATGATTAACCCAATATTTAATATTGATTACTGTTTATAATTTGTTATTAATAGTACATTACACAGCTAGGGTGGTAATACAAAGAAAGGCCGAGATCGCAGAAGTTTGCGGCCCGAGCTGCAAGCGAGGGACGTAAATATGCGATCGAGGGCTTTCTTTATTATCTCCCGTGTTGTGTACATCATTTTATGTCTACACTTGGCCAGAAAGCGGCTTTTTCCGTACGCGCAGCGTGCGGAAAAAGCCACTTTATGGCCAGGTGTGGCATAAAATATTTATTCATCCTTCTTTTTCCTTCGACTTTGTGTTAATTTACTATTCGGTATTCGGCCGAATACTATGCCATTATTCGGCTTCGGCCGAATAGTCAAAATGTGGCCGAATAGGCCGAATACCGAATAGTGGCCGAATATTCGCTGCATCTCTAGTATCAACGTATCGAATTAAAACCCAGTATCATTTTGGCGTGCTGTAGTTTGGACGCTAGCCGTATCGTATCACCGCGCCGCGCCGTATGATTTCATAACATTTCAACTCTGCAACTTTGCTATAATTTTTTTTCGAATTCCATACTGATGACCCCTAATTTTATTAATGTTATTTGATAGATAATTTATCGAAGTATTTGTGAGTAAATTTCATAATTTTTGGAGTAGATTTTAAGATTAATATTTTAAACTGCACTGCACCAAAATCGTATGATGTAAACCGCAAATTTATTTAGTTATATTTTACGCAAACCCAACTAAACGAAGTATACATTAATATTTCCCACCACCGCGTATTACGCGCGATCCAGTTTAACACATCATCGTAATGCCACGTAACGTACTCATTAAGGTGGAGGCTCACCGAGTCTCAAATCTCAAAATAAATTAAACTGTTATTAAATTAATTAATACGTTGAATTTCATTTAAACCACATAAATATATCTATATATTAACACATTATTTACAACATATTAACTAAATAAACCTAATTTACCTATTGGGACCTTAAACTATAATTATGTGCAAATGTCCCCTATGTCGGTAGGGTTGTGTGTGGGTAGGGTGTCTAATAAGTCAATGCGTTTGACAGTTGATTACTTACACGCAGATACCTATATTTATTTTATGTTTTGTGTCTTAAGCTATTTGTTAATGTTCAGCCCGGACTCAGTTTAGTCCGCCTGTTGTACTTTTTTATTCTGAAATAGGGTATTTGCCTGTAGTCAATATAAATTACTATACGCTAGCCTTTAAATCGGCCTTCGAAAATATACTAAAATGAACTAAACATCGCCTATTTAGCGTTTTGAATGATTTTTAAATGATCAAAAACTATGAATAAGAAGATGATTTGACGTTTGAATAAAATGACGTCATTTCACTTTTTTCCATACAAACTTCATACTATCTGAGCGTTTTGACACATCATAAAAAGTAACTGATTTGATCCGTCAGGGAAGGATTCCGAGATTATAAACTGACGGATAGGTTAGGTAAGGTTAGTTTATGCCACTCCTGTCCATAAAGCCGCTTTCTGGCCAAGTGTAGACATAAAATGATGTACACAACACGCAGGGGCGTATTTTGAAATTTGGCGCCCCGGGCCAATAATGTTTCGCCGCCCCAGAAGTCAAGGAAAAAAATTATTGAAATAAAAAATACAACATTTTTAATAACTTCTACTTGATTTTTTTTGCGGTGTCATAATTTGTTTACAAAGTCATTAATGATGATTTCATTACTTATAACCCAGTAATTTTAGCTTGGGACAATCGCGACGGATCGCGCGCTTGAATGTGTGCGCGCCGTGTACGAACGCACTACAAGCAAAAAAATAAGAATGCTCCAGTATGGATCGCACTCACACAGACGAGCTATCGCGCGTCTGTGTGAATACGTGTCGCGCGCTCCTAAACGGCCGAAATTGGACCACTGTTCGTCTTTATACTTTGCCTCGAGAGCGGAACCTAACTTTGTCAAAAATCGAAAAAACCGTAAACATTTGGGATGGTCTAGTTTTAGGTAGTACCTTTTTAAGGACGTTTTTAAAGTAGACTAAATTTGCTACAATGCCCATGAGACTAGAATTGTCTCTGTAGACCAATAGTTTCCGAAATAAAGCCTTTCAAAATTTATCATTTTTTCGAACTTCGCAATTTTTTGCAATATTCTGTCGTTCTGAATGAATTTTGACCATGATTCTTCGTAACCCGTGTTATACTATCGAAGCCTTGTACGCTATGGGATGATAACAAAGAAAATTAGAAGTGTGAACGATGATGTTTAATGATAAGCTAAGCTACGCACAATGAAATAAAAAAGATAAGGATAACAAAAGTTATTAGGTTTATTTGTTAATTAGTTAGTAAATACGTAACAAAGTAAAAACAAACAAAAAGAGACACATAAAAATTGAGTAAATTGAGTTATTCAAAATCAATAAATTAATTTATTTTAGACCTCTTGGAAGGGCGGTGCCGTGTGGATCGCAGTGAGGATGATCAGCCCAATGTCCTCACCAAAAATTGCGAAGTTCGAAAAATTATGAATTTTGACAAGCTTTATCTGGGTAACAGTTAGGTCTACAGAGATAATTTTAATTTCATATTGTAGGAAATTTTGTGTACTTTAGAAACGTCCTGAGAAGGTACTATAAAAAACTAGTCCTTTAGGGTTATAATCGCCAAAATCTGAAAACCGAAATTTTCGCGGTTTTTTCACATCATTTATTTTACTAACATCATAAACAAGTCTGCAAAAAATCAGAACTACTGGATTGGCGCAAAGTACCCCGTACTTTCAGGTGACAAGGTTACTGGATTATTCGTTGTTTTGTAAAATAGGTTTCAATATTGAGAAACCGTCCCCTCTTCACTCTGCGTCCCGCCCGCGCCCTTATTCAGAGCATATCCTTATTGTACTTAACACGCCGTATGTTTTTAATAACAGACGCACTCCGTAGGTATTGACGAACATTAACTTACGACCATATTTTTGATAAAATAAAAAAGATGAGAAGTAAAAGTCAATTGAAGTGCGCCAAAAGCAGAACAAAAGGCAATCGGCCCGGGGCGGCTATGCCGCCCCTGGCCGATTGGCGCCCCTGGCAGATTGGCGCCCCGGGCCATGGCCCGGATGGCCCTAGGGTAAATACGCCCCTGAAAACACGGGGGGGTCGCTTGCTGCTCGGGCCGCAAACTTCTGCGATCTCGACCTTTCTTTGTATTACCACCCTAGTTGTGTAATGTACTATTATACTCTTGCGCGTTAGATTATAAACTAACAGTCGTTTACAATCTTACGCTGACATAAGTATACATTTATCAAATTATTGATCTCCACCTGTTGATATTTGTTTACTTATTTATCATACTACCATACTGGGTACCTTTCTAACTCTAACGTCACTAACGTGTAATGAATAAGTCGTATGGCCAATTAAATGTAAAAAAAAATTTGAGCTACACAAAGGCCTGACAGGAGTACGTGCGTGTACCTCTACACGTCCTTTTTGGTTTGTTATCAACAGGGGTCGCACTTTTGATGCCGATGACTTAAAAATGACGTCAAGCTACATACAGCATAATTCATTTTAGGTTTTAGATTAATTTATCGTTACCGGAAATTACCGGTATCGTGAAAGCTATGAATTAATTTTATCACTACTGTCATTACTTGGTGTCAATTATAGAAGTTTTGTATAAATCAAGACGTGTCTGCCTGTGTTATCTTATTTATTGAATCGGGAAATTGGAAAATAAATCAGAAACGCGTTTTGATATAGAAGCGACCACATAAATATAGTACGTTCTGATAAGTATAATATCAAATCGCATATCCTTTGGATATTTCAAATTTTTAATTATATTATTTTCAGTTATCATTGCTAGCAGCTTCCAGTTCTTATAACTGTACAGCTGATCCTATCTGGGTATTTTATTCCATTAACCCTTGCATCATCATCATCATTGTACTCCTGCTGTGAAAGGAATACTTCAATTTAGTAGTTATTTTGCATTCCCAGTAATTATCATTTTGTCTGCTTATTTTGTACGATATTAACCGTCATATTTTGAAAATCACCTTAACGACATTCTGTTCTAACCTGCTTTTGCAAATTGTAATACTGTATGATTTAGCCCTTGCACCACAAACAATAGATTCAGACAACTACTCTAGGCTCTCTATCTATCTGGTCGGGTCTAGGTGGTTGTTGGGCGCAAGGGCTACGTTCTAGAACAGTCCTCGCTCAAACTTTCTGATGGAAAAGGACGTCCCACTACTGCGCACGGCCTGTGGCTGCACTCCTGCTGGGTAGCTAAGCCCGGAACCCCTTTAGTAGCTACGCTTCAGGGGACTACAGCAGCCAGAGCAGGCCGTGATCTCACGACCCTTCGCAACCTCGAGAGACCAGAGCACCTGGGCGTCCCCGGCCGACGGCGCGTCACTCCACGCCACATCTCGCCCAGCACCAGCGGGCCTGCCACCAGACCAACAGCCCAGGGGAGTCCAGTTGACTCTTACCGGTTCCAACCACTACTACGAACCCTCGACCATCTACCCTTTTACGTTCGTAAGCCCTATCGGGGACGAAATAAATGTATTAAACAGCCCCGGTGACAAGACCCAACCCTGGGTGTTTTCAATATGTTGCTCCACTGATAACGGGGTGTGGTATCAATACCTAGTGATTTTTATTTATTTTTGTAGGTTTTTGTAAATTATGATTTTTCAGTGTTCGCGTTCTCAATGTATCCCTGCTTTGAGTAAATATGGCCGTGAGCAAATTGCACCAGCCGCCTCGCGATATTAATTGCGCAGCTTTTTCAAAAAGTATCTAAACTCAGAATACCGCTGTTTATTTTATGTGGAAATTGTTATAAAGCAGTAACAAGTTTTTATTAATGGCCGTCGCCTAATAAATAAATAAATAAAATACTTACATCGTGAACATATAATACAAGTAATCAAATTATCTATTAAATTAAAAACAATGCACAAATTTATATACACATGTCTAGTATAAGCCCAACTGTTTAATAAATAATTGTGTTCTTGTTTAAGTTTCTTTGCAGTTGATCAATCATTGAAGTACGTAACAGATCTCCTTAACTTATTGTTCAATTCACTTATTGGTCGCACGTCAAATTTTGCGCTTCGTAGACAAAATAAAATTTACCTGATCGTAACACAATCATTCTACTATCTACTCATTGTTATGTTGTTCTATAGGTGAAAAACTTTAGTAAAGCCCCTCTTCCGTGTAATTGTGTATAGTGTGGAAGAAAACGCTTAAGCATAGAGGTAATTCCATTGATGAAGCTTAAACAAAAACATTTCGGAAAATCTTTTACTTATAAGTCTCTTTGAATAGGTTAGGTTTATTTTGTAATTATACTGAAAAGTTAATTATATTTGTAACCTAACTATTACACGGAAAAGATGAACAAACCATTCGGACCAATAATATTATGTCAAAACAAGAGGAATCAGTACGTGTGGTAAAGGGCTCAGTAAAAGCGTTTCAGTAAGTAGATCACCTGCAGCATATTAAAAATCTTATAATGCCTCTTTGAATTCAAATCAGTCTCGATCCCGACCTTGTAACAACTACTATAAGCCTATTATAACTTACCTTATTCAATATTCATTGCTATACAATCTTACCGCTAGGTAACTTGCCTAAGGAACTATTTATATATGCGTATTTTTTTCTGAGGTGTAGGGATGTAAGTATAAAAGTTATTATTGTCCCTAGACGCAAGACTGATTGATTGATAAATTAGATTCTTATTTTTATTACCTAGTATATTTCGGTAACACAGTGGTCACAAGCTAAGGCAAAAAAAAACAATTTATTAAACAAAAATAACGTTGGATAATAACGGAAAATAGTGTTGAATGGTGGGATATAGTACATTACACAACTAGGGTGGTAATACAAAGAAAGGCCGAGATCGCAGAAGTTTGCAGCCCGAGCTGCAAGCGAGGGGCGTATATATGCGATCGAGGGCTTTCTTTATTACCTCCTGTGTTGTGTACATCATTTTATGTCTACACTTGGCCAGAAAGCGGCTTTTTCCGTACGCACAGCGTGCGGAAAAAGCCACTTTATGGCCAGGTGTGGCATAAAATTAATTTAAGTGATTTAAAAATATACAACTGAAGACTGTGAAGTAATAAATGGACAGTGACAGTACTGTGACCTTCTTAATGTATTTTGCTGAATATAACTTAACTGAATATGACCAAACTAGATAATACCCCGTGTTGTTAAAGATGGGTCACTTGATCGTCTCAATCAATATAATTAACTGCCCTGACAGTCAGGGCTTTAGGGAAGGGTGACCCGGACAGGCGCCAACGCAGCAAGTCCAATAAAAAATCGTAACAAAAGGGCGCGAAATAATAAAGGATTTGCCCAGGGCGCCTGGACGGTTAAGGCCGACCCTGCTGACAGTACTTTATGCGCTATACTGACCTCCTTAACTGTTTCTTGCTCAATATAACCGTCATCAGCGCTAAGTTTGCTGACATGCCCAGCCCCGACAACGCCAGCAGCGCCGCCGCGCTAGCCGCGCCCCCTGGCGGACAGTGCCGCGTATGGTTGAGGATAGATGAGTTCGTCGCTCCGGCCGAGCCGAAGCGCAGGTTCGCGCCGATCATAGCCACTGCCGATCCTGTTGACAAAGCAATATTTTGAGCCACAAATATACTATAATTTATTTTTCATCACACTTGCTCGAAAATGGTGTCATTACACGTAGGTTTTGCGGGCCGTAAATGACATAGGGCAATGGTTTTCTTTTTAAATTTGAAACGCTGGTTCTGTTTTACTCTTATTTGTCATGTTCAAAGGAAACGCCAACGTACTTTTTTAACTTTTATTACTGAAGTATTTATTTAAAGAGAACTGTTATTGCAAATACATGTAAACACATATTTCTGTAACATTAATTAAATGTTTAAATAGTGCATTTCAGTATTTTGCAAAAATAAAATCAACCATTTTAAGTCTTTACCGCTATGGTTTCCGAACATGACTTGACATATTCGCATTGTCTATGGATAATGTCACTAATGTCACTGTCAGTTTTACAATTTTATTTAGGTTAAGTAAGGTTATTTTAATCAGATTTCCTCACAAGTGTGATGAAAAACATTGTGTGTGCCACGGGCGGTAAAGGAATTACAAATTCGTGTTATTAAAGCCCTCGGCTTCGCCTCGGCCTTGTAACAAACACTCGTTTGTAATTCCTTACTTACCGCCCTTGATACACAATGTACTAATACTCTATACATAAAGCTTACACTGTTTATTTAGTAGGTCAGCAGCTAATGTATGTATTGTCAGTAGTTGATCGAAGAGTTCAATTTAAACAGATATACGATTACGTACGTACACTACATTATCATCAAGATATAAACAAATGGGCGTAGATTTTATGAGCTGTTTCGGCAGGTCCCTACTTTTGATCTACTGTCTAAGTATTGACGGAAGAGGGTTGTAGTAAATCTCACTTTCGCTTGCTGTATTGATGGATAATGGATAGCCAACGGTACATAAAACAATGCTTCACATGTTAAACAGCTAAGTCGCGAATGACAAATTAATATACTTTTTATTAAATTTTATTGTCAGGACACCAGAGTATACAGTGCTAGCTTTTCCATCTTACATTGCAGCTCTACAGCGCTAAAGCCATAGTTAAAAACCAATCATTTAGGATGAATGAAAACTGATAAAATGAAAAGTCTCGAAGCTCTGTTGTCGCATTGGATTAAACAGAAAACCACTCTTAAAATGCAACTGAAAACGTGGCAAATAAAACACAACCTCGGAGACCGTGCCAACTTGCTGTGGCTTCCAGTAGTATCAATAACGAAAATAATACATAAACACTCTTAATTTAATAATTTGAAAATCTACATTTTAACTAGAGGTGTGCGCCGCGCCGGCGCGCCGCCGCCGCCGGCTTTTTTGGCCACGCCGCCGCCGCCGATTTCTGATCGGCGTGAAATCGGCGTGGATAAAAATTTATTGCAAAAGCAGATTTTCGTACCAAATATCAAATCTAACCTTATTTAACACTTTGTTCTAGCAGTTCATGGCATATACTCTGTTGATTTCAAGGTTCATCCCATTTTTGGATAACGTTTTTTCTTATTATCCTCTCGTAGGATTTCAAAAGACGGCAGAGGCTAGTTAAAATGGGCTAGATCATCATTAACATCTCAATCAGGAGACATTCATTGATGAACATAGGTCTGCCCTAAACAATTCCGAACGAACAGTCGCAACGCACACGTTTTCTCTTGATCGAATGCCGACGAACTTAAACATGTCCTCAGATCATTTTGTGGAGGCCAACCCACGCTCCATCTTCCTTCAGATTCGTGGTCTCCCTTTGGGAACCTTTCCATCCCATCGGTCATTGTTGCTCGAGCTATATGCCCAGTCCATTACCACCTCATCGTACTAGAGTTATGTCACCTAAGTAGGTTCTTTGGAAACGGAACGAAACGGATTTACTAATTTGGTAACGTAAACTCCAAGCATAGCTCTCTCTATGGAACGTTGAGCGACTCGACCCTATTTATGAAGGTGAAAGACTATACGTCTACTGGATATCTCGTCACTAGACAAAAACTATTCTTGAGACATTGAGACATGGTGAGAGAGAAGAACTGGAGTGTATGTTTCAGCTACATATGTGTATTCGTAGTTCTCGACCTAGACAACTTCAAGGTTAACTGCCCCAAGAGCGACTGGGGTATCAGGGAGTTCGACATAACTTTCGTCTTATAAACACAGGGGTCGTTGAGCATATTTTTTATTATTTTTAGTTCGGCCCATTTCTAAGCCTTTGGCAATATTTGAGTCCAGGAAGATATAGCTCGAATAAATAATGTCTGATAAGGCCTAAAACCTCTCGAATAGGCCGAAGATGTGCCATGTAGAACCAAGATGAAGCATGGGTCACCTTCCCTCAGTAGATGGCTTTGGCATCGTAACGTTATGTATGATCACTAGTGCCAAAAAGGCAAAAAACGCAAATTTTAACCATTTTATTTAATTATTTTTTTGTAAAAATATAGGTTTATAACATTAAATCAGAGTTTAAGGTGATGTACGGCGATATTTTAAATAACCGTGTCCCTGAATTACGGTTTTTCGCTGTGTGAAATCATGTTTCAATCACGCCGATTTCACGCCGAAAATACGCCGCCGCCGCCGATTTTTGGCCAAACGCCGCCGCCGACAATTTTTTGATCGGCGCACATGTCTAATTTTAACATACCTAATTAGTTTCGCAGAGAGGGCTTACTCGAGATGGTACGAATAATATTATGCCTATGGAGAAAAACCTAAAAGTCTTTTAACGAAAGTAAACAAGTGCGAGTCGGACTCGCGCACCGAGGGTTCCGTACAAGCTAAGTAGTCAGTAGATACGTGAATAATTCAAGATAAACTGTATGGTGGGACAAATTTAACTTTGCTCTTGAAAAACTGTTGTCCCCATACATCGATATATGTCGCGGTTAGTTCAGTAGAAGCAAATAAGTCTGTCTTACGATTTTTGCGAATTTCTAAAAAGCGCTGCAAGTTAGGAAAACCGTTTTATTTTTCCTGTAATATATAGAATGATATTAATAATTGGTAACTATTACAGATTTTTCTGTTCAGTAACTTCGGAGATAATAGGGGGGGAATGGTATTTTTTTTAACGTTTTTCGTCTTAAATCAAAAACTACATACCTATCTAAAAAAAAATTAAAACGGTTCTGGAATCTACACACTAAGCCCTTTTATTTGATACTCCACTCGATATAATAGCTCTACTTTTGATTTTCGTCGTCCCATTTCGGTCCCCTTTAAAAAAAAAAGTATAAAAGGTATAAGATTTTTTTTCTGTACAATAGGCTCGGGTTAGCGGTTTTTAACACTATTCCAAATTTCAAAGCGTCACAGACAGAGTCACACCATAAGGGTTCCTTTTTTACCATTTTGGTATGGAACCCTAAAAAGAGGCGGTATTTAGTCAACTTATCATCATCATCATCATTTCAGCCATAGAACGTCCACTGCTGGACATAGGCCTCCACCATAGATTTCCAAGTAGTTCAGTTACCAGTTTACGTATTCAAATAACAGGGTACTTTTATGACAGACCAAATCAGTTAGGTACCCATTTATTATGAAGTTTCTATTAAAAAGAATAATATAAAGTAATTTTACTCAGTGCTCAAATCAGCTCCTTATTTTGATTTTTACATCGTTGAAAACGCTAAATAGGTGAAGCTTAGTTATTTTTTGCAAATTTTGAAAGCAGTCTGGATTAGCGTCAAAGTGAATAGGTACTATCTTGGTAAGCAGGCTCCATAATAGACTTCATCTCTCATTACCAGCAGGTAAGACCGAGGTCAAATGCTTACCGATCTCGAATGAAAATAAATTGTATTAACTACAGGCAACAGGGTACCCTAATGCTGGTAGTACCTGTCAGAAATACGTTACTTTCTTGCTCCTCAGCAAAAGCCACATTCGACAATGAACTCTCCATCAGTGCTGCAATGCGGTGGAGCAGTTAATTGTCCCTTCGGCGAACCTTCGTTTTTGTTGGCGGTTAGTAACGGCGGCCGACCGCTGCCGCTGTTCTGATTAAATTTGTACCTCTAGAGATTGGGTAACATTGTATGATAAAATTTATATTGGTTGAAACTTTGGATATGATGTTAGTAACATTACGACAATACTTACTTAGTCTGCTATCCCTTATTTATAAAATAAAGTGAAGAAATTAAAAGAAACCACAAGTAATCTTGTTTTTCTGATTATTGTGTATATGTCACAATATTAGATTCGCTAAAATATAAATAAGTATTTAGATTTGGGGCCCGAAACCAAATCAGGCTATTACATTTTATTGTGAACGCATTGAAAACCCCGATAGCCAAGGTCTTTCTATTTAGAGATTGTAGAGTACGAAGACAGAATAGTTATCGTAAACCCTATTCATCCACCAGGTTCCGAAATTTGAAGCTTTTGCGCAGACTTACCTAACACAGCCGCTAATCGGTTGATCTTCTCATGAATACTTAGGTACTTCTGATGGATTACACTCAACCAATGGTCGCATCACAAAATTGATTTGCAAATATATTTTTATTTAGTTATCTTTACTAACTAAGTGAAGTCCGTGTGGTACAACAAAGCTCATATTTGGTTGCGCAGTGTTTTTTCTTAGAAGAAAACCTTAAAATGGTCTATTAATATCTCTTTTAAAGCAGGTTAAATTGATGGCATCTATTGTCGATCTCGGTCCGTCCAGCGGTCGGAATGGACGTGTCAATGCGGGCTCCAGCCTAATGTAGCCGATTTGGGCCTGACAGATGACGGGACGAGCTCTTAATCCTGCAGCGTCGTGTTAAAGGCCAGTAACCCCCTTATAGGACGAGGGAAGCGATGCTGGAATGGGTTTCAATTCATTTTGGAGCCGTCAAAGCTAGTTATAACTTAGAAAAGCGGTTTTCTTTTATACTGGGCGACTTTAACCATGGGGCATAAAATGAATGAATCCATTCTACTTCTTAAAGGAGAACTTCTGGTAACAATGGACGTTGCACTAATGCTTTTGTAAATACTTATTTAGTGCACTAGCACTTTTGAGCATTTTGGTCATCATTGTGGTTGAATTTTGATTCACATAGTCTTGGAGTATGGTGCACTAAGAAAGGTTTTTTTGTAATTTAACCCCTAAAGAGGATAAAAAAGGCTTAAAGCTTACGTAAAGAATTTGAATCACGCTGATAAAGTCGCTGAGCTGATTTATGAAAAAAAAAAACTAGTAAAAATAAGAATAAAATTAATGTTTCCCTTAATAGACTACCGGGTACATTGTGTATCTAGGGCGGTAAGTAAGAAATTACAAACGAGTGCTTGTTATAAGCCCGAGGTGAAACCGAGGGCTTTAATAACACGAGTTTGTAATTCCTTTACCGCCCGTGGCACACACAATGTTTTTCATCACACTTGTGAGAAAATCTTAGTAATATAACCTTACAATTCGTCCCATTATGACAAGAAAATATTAAAACAGACAGTGACATAAGTTACATATGTCCATAGACAATGCGAATGTCAAGTCACGTTCGGAAACCATAGCGGTAAAGACCTAAAACCAATTTAGTTAATTTTATATTTGCAAAATACTGAAATACACTATTTCAACATTTAATTAATGTTACCGAAATATGTGTTTACATGCAATTTTGCAATAACAGTTATCTTTAAATAAATATTTCAGTGATAAAAGTTAAAAAAGTAAGTTGGCGTTTCCTTTGAACATGACAAATAAGAGTAAAACAGAACCAGCGTTTCAAATTTAAAAAGAAAACCATTATGCCCTAGAGCGTAATAGGTAATTTACGGCCCGCAGAACCTACGTGTAATGACACCATTTTCGAGCAAGTGTGATGAAAATGCTATTTTGAGCTGCAAATTACTATCGACTATACGAACTGCTCATTTCTCGAATAGTAAAGTTGAAGAACTATAGTTGGCAACTTCGTTGGTGACACTCGCATGTGTGCTTTTTGTTCTGTGCAGCCGTAACTACTTACACAAGTTACCGCCAACACGAACGACGACCGACGGAAACAGCCTTTGGAGGCCCCCGTTCGTGTTGGCGATAACTTGTGTGAATAGTTACGGCTGCACAGCACATAACAAAAAGCACACATGTGAGTGTCACCAACGAAGTTGCCAAGCTATAACCATTTTCATACTCTATATATATGTAAAAATCAAATCCGCTTACAAAAACGTAACAAAGCCTAATAAAGAAACAAGCGTACATATATTAACTCGAAAATGTTACTTTTAATGAGATGTGGTGAAGGACGCAAACACGACTTTGCTCGTAAAAATATAATGGCGGCTTTACTTATTGATGGCATGAGAAATGAAAAAAAGAAGAAATATTAAAATTGGACAGATGTCGAAAACGAGATTTATGTTGTTATATTTGAAGGCACTTTTCATTATTACAATACAATTCCAATATCTAAGGCTTTGTCATTTGATATTTGAGGAGTATTAATTTCATAAAAGATTTGGGATTTCTTGCATATGAGATTTAATTTTACTTCGGTAATTTCACAAACACAAATATAACTTTCCTCTTTAAGTACTCATAATTAAGTAGTTGATAATGCATTATAGGTAGAAAGTCGTTTACAACGCAATACAGATAAGTATGGATACTCTGTATAGCAAGTAAGGTCTAAAAACTAGTTGTTATCCATTACTCACTCACCTGCTGACATGGTGCCGCTGTCACTAGTCACTGATCAGTCACTGTCGAACGCCAGTCAGCTGCACCCCCCCTCCGGCCCACTGCACTTTCGAACAAATCACGTAATTTTTCACTGACATCGCACTAGCACTCTTTCAATTCGACACTGGTTTTCAGTCACTTTTTGCACTATGAATTAAAGTGGTTTCTATTTTTTGTAGGAACTAATCTATTTAGATTATTGTCCGCCTGTGAGCCAGAACAGGGTGTTAGGGTCTTCTCACATCTATTATAGCATATCGACGCGGAATCGGCTTACGTCGGTCAGAAAAAGTTTTTATGCCACACATGGCCATAAAGTGGCTTTTTCCGCACGCTGCGCGTACGGAAAAAGCCGCTTTTTGGCTAAGTGTAGACATAAAATTATGTACACAACACGGAAGGTAGTAAAGAAAGACCTCGATCGCATATTTACGTCCCTCGCTTGCAGCTCGGGCCGCAAACTTCTGCGATCTCGGCCTTTCTTTATATTACCACCCTAGTTGTGTAATGTACTATTTGCTCCCTCATAAGAGGGATCAAAGTGGTACTTTTCTGTTCAAGGGCAACTGTTTATTTGGCGTCGAGAACCTGACCGCGTGGGGTCCATGAGCTGGGCTCTTATTCAAAGAGCTTCCTCGCCCAGCGCATTAGTATTGTCATACAGCGAGGAAATGTTGCCAGTATCTTTATTTATTAGATATTATTTAATAGGTAGTGTTAGCTTTAGTCTTAGGTTTAGCATAGGCAATAATTAAAGTTTAAGATAATTTATTGTTTAGTTATTGAATAAAAATATTTTACAATTTATATTTACTTTCAACCCAGTCAGAATATAAGACATAAAAGATAGTAATCGATTTATAAAATAGTAATACACTATCAATTTAGCATTTCATTTTGTGTGTGTTACGCATTTTGATCAACCATATATTTGGTTATTTCGGTAGGTAGCGTTTTTTTTTTAATTTTCTTCATAGTTGGTGTGAAAAGCAATATGTGTCACAAGGTAGCAACATTATTTTCACCACGGGCGGTAACACTTAAATCCCTCACTACGCTCCGGATTCTATAAGAATTGTAGAATCCTTCGCTTCGTTCTAGATTCAATGTAAGCTCTCGCCGTAAATACATCATCTGCTCCCTTGTGACACAATCTACTACGCCACGTAATAAGAGCGAAAAAGACGTCGTTCGACTCGCTCTTAGTTTTTTCTGACCGGCTTAAGCCGATTCCATGTTGATAAATGTGGGGAGACACATATAGGTAGAACATTTTCGTCGAGGCCTGACGAGGTGGTTGGCAGGGCGAGCCTTGAAAAGATGCGAGTCAAACAATCCCAGCTTCCACCGAGGTATATACCTAGGTATATAATGCTTTTCTCAAACATTGTGCAGAAATTAATACATAAAAGCACTTAATCAGTTTAATCACTTAATTTTTTTAATTCAATATTTTTTTTAATTAGTATCTACTAATAACTTTTTCAAATGTTAATGCCAAAATATTGAAAAAAAATCGTTCTAAACATTACTTGAAATTTATTTAATGTAGCAAAATTTGTTTTACATATCAAGACAACACAAGAAATCAAAGTACATAGGAAAACGAGTTATCGAAAACCATATAAAGGACTTTTACTTCTTGTTTCACGCGGTGGTCGTGTGACGACATACGCCAGGGCAAACGCCTCTTACACATCCCCACAGAATCACTCACACTGAGCGATACAAGTACCTAACTATTTATCAATTACTTAAGATTAATAAACTATAACAGGAACAGTAAATAATTGAAACAACATACGAATTCGACATCATTATTTGACAGTACAATATAATAATGACAGCTCCGGTCAACGAGCAGAACTAAATGTACCTCTACCCTCCATTGCTAAACGTTTCTTTCTTGTTGCTTATCTCTGGCTCTTTGTATTATAAGGACGCTTTTTTTATGTAAAGGCAAATAGGACTACTTTTTTATTATTTACAATTTCTGAGGTAAATTTTATTTTTTATTTTATTTTACTCGAAAATGGTGTCATTACACGTGGGTTATGCGGGCCGTAAATGACCTATTACGCCCTAGGGCGCTGGAACGCTGGTTCTGTTTTACTCTTACCTATTTGTCATGTTCAAAGGTAATTCCAACTTACTTTTTTAACTTTTATAACTGAAATATTTATTTAAAGAGAACTGTTATTGCAAATACGTACATGTAAACACATATTTCGGTAACATTTATGAAATGTTTAAATAGTGTATTTCAGTATTTTGCTACTATAAAATCAACTAAAATGGCCGTTTTAGGTCTTTACCGCTATGGTTTCCGAACGTGACGTGATATTCGCATTGTCTATGGCCATATGTCACTAATGTCGCTTTCTGTTTTAATATTTTGTTGTCATACTGGGTCGATTAGTAAGGTTATTTTATTAAGATTTCCTCACAAGTGTGATGAAAAACATTGTGTGTGCCACGGGCGGTAAAGGAATTACAAACTCGTGTTATTAAAGCCCTCGGTTTCACCTCTGGCTTATAACAAACACGCCTTACTTACCGCCCTTGATACACAATGTACTATTTGAGCATCTACATTATAGATGTAATTTATTGAACATCAGCCTAAAACTGACACTATGAAGAACCTTTTCTTCTGTCTATTCCTATACGGAACAGACTGTAGCTAGACTCATCTAAAAATATGTGTAAGTAGGTATTTGAATTTATTCGTTTCGGGAAATAAAATTCAAAATTCTGTAGATAGCACTAATCGTCACATCTCTAAAATTGCGAATCGTGTTATTATAATATGAAGTGGAAGCTTAACCAAACCTAATGCTAAGTAGGATGAACGTGACTTTATTTTTAATTTATTCCGTCCATGGAAAGCAGTCTAGTGGATATAATATATTTTAGAATGAAATATCAGCAGTCCATGAGTTGCACAGTATAATTTAATTCGTGTTCTGTTTGTTTAGCAACGGGGGAACAGTCGGAAATGTGAGGATGATATATGACTAAATCCCTAAATGTAGGTCTTTAATATACGATGTTGATATTTAATATAGATATTATGTAGCTATAGGAGACAAGGGACGTGTACTGTTGGACTTTTTACTCGTATGACTAACATAACTATAAACTTATAAAAATGCGTCTTTGTATGCGCCAATATAAACCTTCAAATATAAAAACCCAAGGTAGGTTATTCAATACTTTTCACTTGACTAGGTACAATCGTACACACTGCTAACCGTACATTTGTAAACAAATGTCAACTTTATTGCAACGTCTTATGGGTGGTCAGGTCAGCTGAAAGTGGTTTCGTTTGTACAATGAATCAAAATGAAGGGCTATGATTATTTCAGGACAAAATTGCGGGAAAAATCAAGTGAGTACAAAAGATTCATCATCATCATCAAAATGTCTTGTCTGTGGCGTAATCGCCACTGTTCTATATTCTCCGCCAGCCTTTGGTCTTTCGATACCAAACCGCACGAAACGGACGTGAAGGAAGATAATGACGAAGTTTGAGCATGGTCAAGGAGAGAAGTTTGCTGAAAACAATTCAGAGCCCCGGCTCTGCATTAATAGGAGATGATGGGTATGTGATACGACACGACACTCTCATTACAAATATTATTAAGGTCAAAAATGAGGGCAGGAGAGCCTGGCGTAGACCAAGGTTAACGTATTTCCATCGAGTGAACGAGAAAGTCAGTGCTATGCCGCATAAACGATTCCACAAGTATTATTTACCATAGTAAAATATGTATGTAATAATACTATTAAACATCGATCATGTTAGCTAATAATCCCAAGCTTACTTATTCAAGCCGTATAGAAGCCCCGTCTTTTGAATGATATATAAGAGTCATAAACTCTCGGCGACATCCTATATGATACTTTGACAAGGGTTCAAGAAATCGCGTCCCTTCTTAGTTTGACCTTACACGTTTTTATAAAATACAACCTTTTCGTATTAAGAATGTCTGAAAATACTCACAAATATAACACCTTTTTATTTTGTCCATCTTTTCCATCGAAACTGCGTAATTCGGTTTAATATATATACAAAACTTTAAATTTACTATTAATGTTCAATATTGGATCGAAAGTAGATCTATAACTAAAATTGGGTCAAAAGGTACCAGTAGTGTAGCGTCTATAGAACCCGATTCCCATCGGCTTGCCTATTTTAAAGCACATGACCGGAATATTTACTACTCCTAAAGAAAAAGTAATCCAAATCTGCTTCGGCTTTACTAAGAATATATTTGACGCCACGCCACTGAAAGGTACCAATACCTTTTGACACATTTAGTTATCTACAAATTGATCACGATATGACTCGCGTTGTGTCACTATTGGTGAAGGCACTTTACTAGCAATGGATTATTACTCATTTAGGCTACCCAAAATTGCACATGCCTTCTGTGTCTCATCCATTCAAAAAGTTGCTGGTAAATATAATTCCCTAATAATATTTCATGTAACCAAAAGGCCGAGTTTTGAAATACTTCTCCTATAAAAAATTGTGAGATCATGTACAGCTATGTCAGGCATTCTTTTAAACTCTTATTATTTACTATAACATAATGGTAATCACATAGCTCTAAAAATACACAATTGCTCGTAATCGATAACAGGTACCGACGTGTTAGTTGAAGTTCTATCTAAGTTCAGTAATTGCCTGTGATAATTAAATTTTCAGGTTTCATCTCTAGCCACCACAAAGATTCAGGGGTGCAAAATTGCCCTGAATTGCTTGGAGAAAATAACGACACGGCTGTGTCCGTTGTTTGCTTGACTTGGCCGTGGCACTGCCGTTCCACCAGGCACAAAATGGAAAACTGCAAGCACTCGCCAACGAACCAAAACAATTACGTAATTTTAATTCACTACCTGCTTAATGCGGCTGTCGACTACCACAAACGAGAACAACATTTAATTAAAATAAACGAGATTAAATTCACAAATTTTCAGGTAACTTAAATAAAATTTCCACAGAGTTCCCACTCGCTTCGACCTAGTAACCCAGC
The DNA here is from genome assembly GCA_947034925.1 of Eudemis profundana. NCBI lineage: Eukaryota > Metazoa > Arthropoda > Insecta > Lepidoptera > Tortricidae > Eudemis > Eudemis profundana. The sequence continues at coordinate 27,099,655 of OX344795.1, read as the reverse complement.
CTCTTGTAGACGAATACCAAAAGAGTTCTAGCGCCGATCTCTTCACTTACTTACTCGTTATTTTTTCCTATTCTTACAATAGAGCTTCTAGTTCTCAATTAACCAATTACTGCTGCTTATGTTCAATGCTCCTATGAAATTAAAATACGTATTGCTTAATTAAAATTACATACTTTGTTGTGATACACAACACAAGTTTAATGTATTTAACTAACATAGCTCTAGTATATATAATTAATAAACCTACCACCGTTTTTTACCGATCGAAAATCATTTTAGATTTTATATTTATGTAAAACGTCCATGAAACTGTTACACTAGCAGTCAGCAACTTGATATCGGGCTGAACAAATTTGCTCTCTCGATTGCTTGGTAAATACACCCTTGACAAATCGTCCGAGGTAGATATTTTTTGCTGATTTGTTAGCAATCAATGTACCTTTACCAATATTTTCCTTAGTTCGCGTTTCGCAAGTTTTAATTTTGCATTTCCATTACTGGATGGATGTTTTTCGACACTAAAATAAGCGCAGATAGGTATCAATTGTTTCAATTCACTGTTTATATTTTTGTCTAAGTTAGACGGCTTCAGGGAGTCACAGAGGCTCTTCTCGCTTTAAAAGGCATCTAATGCGATAGCTATAGAAAGAAGTAACATTTAATACATTCCGAATAACTCATAAGTCACGCACACATTAGATAAGACATATATTTTTGAAAGTTATAGCGTGGTACAGAAACAATACACTGGACTCCCAAGGTTTGTTCGTCGTGGTATATAATATATAATCTATACTACTGGACTTAGAGCTTAATAAATCTCACACTAGATGCGTTGCTCAAGCGTGTCAAGACCCTTGACTGGGACAATAGAGGTCAAGATAAAGGCCTAAGGGTTATTACACACACGGAAGTAGCCCGTAGTTTATATTGTATCGTTTAGCCCTTAGAGCTATTATGGTCAAATCGTTATCTTGGAGGTAGTTAATGTTGATGATTTTAAATATTTCGTTGGATTTTTAGCTATAATACTGCCTCTTGTAGTCGATCTAGAAGTATTTATTAAAAAAATATGCAGACTCAATTGGGTAGGTAGTAAAAATCATGTTAGGCGCCATATTATTTACATTATGCTATAAAATGTTCTAATATACCTACTCGTACTTCTCCCTGTTCTCAAGTTACTCTAAATTTTATTCCCGTTATTAAGGTCATCGTTTAAGTAACCTCACTTATGTATAACTTAACTGTTTAGCCGAAGATAAATGGGACGGAGATTTATCTCAGGAAATGAAGGGATTCCGGCGAAAGAACCCAAAAGTCGCGTAGGGCCCAGGGCGCGATTGCGGTATTAGTGCGAAAGGGATTTAGTGTCTTTGTAATACTAATGCGCATAAGACCTTTATAAAGAAGGGTACAAAACTTGAAATATATGACGCAGTAAGTCTTAAGTAGAAATTATGTAATATACATATATATTTTGTTGCTTTTATAAATAAGTTTTGTCATAATATGCGTACCTAGTATTATGAATAGAAGATAATTGTGCATTCATTATTTGATTGATAATAATCCAACGTGTTTGTTATTGTGACAAAGTAAAATACATAAATATAACATGTGTCACGTATGATATAAAAATTGTCCAACACACGATTCCATAGAAATAAACTATATAAAAATATGACAATAAATCACAAGTTCTTAACAGATTACAAAGTTGGTGTGAATCGACGCGAAAATTTACGATTGGATACGATTGCCAATAACCCCAAGTGGACCATAACAGTATATCTCTGGAATAAACTGTATACCTATTCATCATTTTCACCCCGTAGGCTGATACGTCGACTGCTTAAGATCATAACCCGGTAAGTGTTATACATTTTATTTCAAAGATAATATATACATAAAGAAAATTAAAAAAAAAACTATTGAAATCTAAAAAACCCAAACTAGAATTTGTCAGTTGCAGTTGCAGTACACTATGCATGCATATTACATGTTTTCATGAGAAAAGACGAACTTGTTTGTTTCTTGGACCGATGAATAATAATACATTACTTACCAAGGGCGGTAAAATGGCGGCGTAGGGCGGAAAGAATGTCTCAGATCAGATCGCAGGTACTTGACCGAATATGCGATCTGAGGCTTTCTTTCGTTTCCCCCAGGCCAGGAAGTGGGATTTTCCGCAAGCGTAGCGGGCGGTAATTGCCACTTTATGGCCAGGTGTGACGTAAATGATAGTGTCTATGTACTTTCTAACCTGACACAGTAATTCTATTATATTAGTAGGTAAATGCTTGTAATTCACAGACTGACTGCAGGAAATAGCTTACAAAAAAAGGGTCAAAGCGTAGAAAACTCCCTTACTACGTTATGATCTGTTCAAAGTATTCAAATTGGATCCATGCGGTTCGCACCTCTGTGCCAATAATTGGAGAATGTGAAGTCGTTTCGAGATGTTTACGAGTATGGGCGGCAGTAAAGCTGATTCACATTTGAACAGGGCACTGTTCAATAGAACTTTGTGGAACACTAGGGAGAATAAATATAACTCCCTTTGTTCGTGTTGAAAGTAACGTGCATTTTTGCAATACTTTATGTTGATTTGGTTTTGGAAAGGATTTGCTTTAAGAGATTTATCAAACAAGTCCTGGCTGATTTCTAAAAGCTTGTTCGGTAAGTCAAAACTTTGTTCAAAGGTGCAAAATCACATGCACAACGGCAGTTTGAGCGAAAATTATTGAACTCCTGCGAATATAAGTGCATTTATTATGTTAAGTAACAATTGAACCGTTATAATCTTTCAAAAGTTAGCTAGTCTAAATAAAAGCTAATTATTTCTTAAAAATACCTACGCAAGTTTATATTGACCTCCACAGTTATAGGTATGTTAATGTTGAATTATATTTAATATGTCTTTTAATAAGGTAAGGTAAAATAAAATATTGAAAAATTATTGGTAATGATAATTATAAACAGTTTCTGACATTGCTACTTTTGTATTGTATTTAGAAATGGCTTTCTACCTTACTTAACTTCTTAAAAAACTTACGATTAATTATTTAAACACACTGCATCAAGTATCTACCGCAGTAGTCACTATAGCCCAAACAAAAAGTCTTCAGTCTCCTTATCGACGCCTCCCCAAATAGCCCCGAAGCGGGGAAACAGAAACACTTACATTTTATCCCGCTATAATCCTTCGCTTCCAGTAACCGCAGCGATCACCTATTTTGACTGCGCTCATTTATTCCAACGCTCTGCGGCAGATATAGAGCTATTCCCGCTGCGCTAGTACCGGAAAAGCAACACAATAAATGTAATCCCACCTTAATAAGATATAGGATAGTTACGCCCGGCTCTTAGTTTTCGATTGGCATCGTGGAATTGGGTATTTTTGGACGGAATGAAATGGAATTTTGCCGAAAGTTACGTAAGCAGTTTCGATAGAGCACTTTTTATACGAGAGAAAAGCTTTTAAAAAGAAATTGGCATCGCGAATTCGATACGCAGAATACTGAAGTGCCGATAATTCTTCATAAATTGCCTAGATCTAATCTACAAACATACAGAAAATCCATGATTAAGTTTTTATACATATGCTGTGTATGTTTTTGCAAAATAAATTATTGATATTGATGTTATAGGTCCTTACATACGAAATTGGCGTTTGGCGAACAGGCAACTTTGGTTCAAAATATCTGGCGTTCGGCTAAGAATGCCAAATTCAAATTTATTTCAAATTTAAGACCATGTATGTGTGTATTCGAATTTCGAAATTTATTTGTTATCGCGTCATTTTTTTTTCTTTGACATCGTTCTGTTCTCAATATGGAGAAGTTAAAATATCGCTATATTTACGAATATGAGTTCCACTTCGGCACCAGTGCTGCAGAAACGGCTCGTAGGATTAACAATGCGTATGGGGAAGCTACTGCAAAAGAAAATACGGTAGGTACGTTATTGGTTCCAACGTTTCCGTTCTGGAAATTTTGATCTACAGAACAAGCCTGGTGGTGGTAAGTGTTTGGTGGACTAGTGCCGGTGTTCGACTAGGGCAGTGTCTGGTGGACTAGGGCCATTACAGCTTCCTAAGATCTGGGCAAAAAATCACGACTGATGTGTATTGTTACCAATTGCAAACGATGATGGTAAAGCTAAAGCATTAAACAACCCAGACTGGTCAATCGATCTAGCCCATTGCTGCTTCAGGACAACGCTACACAAGGCACAAGTGCATAGATAGATAGCCATGCTACATACTTTGATTAATTAAGATGACGAATCGGAAATTTTGGTGGCAGGGATTTCGATTTTTCTCAGGAATCATAAAACATATGAAAGTAACATTTGATAACCTGATTATTGGGATCATCTACTCCATTTTTTGAGACGCAGAAACACGATTTGCTAACTTTTGTAACAGACTTTTGTATGTCAAAGATACCTCTTTCAAAAGCGGAATTTGCACTGTACAGGCAAACCAGACCTATTTAGGCCCCTAAATTCTCTGAGTAACATAGTTTTAACCTATACTTTAATATCTGAGACCAGATTCTTGAAAATTAATTGTAGTTTGTAATTGAAACGAAAAAAACCGTTTCTACGTATACGACCTTTTCATATAAGCTAGCACAAGCGCGTATTTGTATGAAATCAGTCTCCCCTCAGTCCGCCGACGGCCGTTGCCAACGACAGGTCTGTGACAGTTGACTGGCCGCGCCGTAAACAAAACCTGTGAGAAATCTTATTTAATAATGGGAAAAAAGCGTGTTGGTTTTTCCAAAATGAAAAGGAAAGCACTATTACTTGAAAAATGTAACTATATGACTAAGAGAAAGTAAGTAATCGTCATATTTATACCACAAATAAGTCTAGTTTACGCTGCGGGAAAATGACAACAAATGTTGACATTGGAACAGCGGCGTCGTCGAGACTTTCAATTGTACAATTAAATATTATTTTGGTGTACGTAAATAGAAACATTTGTAATATACCCATTGTATTAAATTAAAATAAGGAAAACTATAATAGTGTAAATATACAGGATGGCTCATAAGTCGGTTTTTCTTGAATGCATTAGTGAGTAGCCAATACTTAGTAGGTAATGTATAATACATATCACTCTCTAGTATATTAAATCAATGTTTGCCTCATAAAACCTCAACAGTTTAACCACGTCTGTGATGGATTCGTAAAACAATATGAGAACTATCCGCTTACAAAATGTAAATATGTAAGAAGGGTATACTACTGATACATAGCGAGAGGTCTTAAAACACGATAGCAACATAACCATTATAAGATCACACGAGTATTTAAGGCTTAATTATGTAAAGTTGCATACATCTACTATCTACACATGTTATTATAAACACTCAAAGGCCAACTAGATTGTCATTATATCTAGTATCGATAAAGATGTTTTAATAACTTTTTAAACATTTTTTAACACTGGCACAGACAACGCACTGACCTTAGGTACATATATGGCTAATGGTGGTCATTTTATACTGTTTCCAAACGCATGACAGAGGTTTTTTGACATGGACGTAGATTGAAATATAAATACTCGTATGTCGCAATTTCATTCTGCAAGTCCGATATTTCGTCATCTGTGGGCATTTTGATGGGTAAATCGCCAGTGGGTTCCCCGAGATGATAAAAACAGTCAAATTAGTCCAATACACGATTTAATTAGGTTAGACAATATTACAGGTCGATTGTCCTTAATAAATCTCTAACACTAGGTAATTAGTCCAATTATCAAATCAATCACTCGTCAACACGCATGTGCGTCCGCGCACGACAAAGGCTCGCCCAATCTCTGCCTCCCGGTCTTTCCTCCCGCAACCCGCGCCCCGAAGTACTTGAGAGTAGAGTTGTGCCGTTCTCGAGAATTCTCGGAAACGTTCTCAGTTTTGTATGGGAAATGTTCTCGAGAACGTTCTCTCTCCATACAAAACGGAGAACGTTTCCGAGAATGGCACATCTCTACTTGAGAGTGCTTCTACGAATTCCCGACAAATACGTAAAAATGTAAATATATTGTAAATTTAAAATGTAAAAATTGTTCAACATATTGCCCGTAAAAACACCATGCTCGAATTAATTTTTGTTTGTGCTATAATTTGCAGTAGTACCTATCTATACATTACCAGTTCTTAACCAAAGATTAGCATTATTGGAATAATCTTTTGTCCTAATAATTATCCGAGTACAAAAGATTATTCGGATAATTATCAGGACTTATAATTATTCGACTAAACAATAACACGATATTTTTATTGCTGAATTATTTATTCGTGAATAGCATATCCGCGAATGAATCATTCGACCACTTTTCAAATGATTAATTATTTATTCTTTACTAGCATTTACCCGCGTTGTTCCCGTTATAGTGCCAAGGGAACTAATTACCGGCATAGATCCTATGTTTCAATCCAGTACTTGATCTACTTACATGCCAAATTTCAGATCAATCCATTCAGTTGTTACCCCGTATTTAGTAACAGACATCCAAACATCTTCACAAATTTTCACATTTATAATATTAGTAGGATTGTATTCGGAAAATCCACGAAAATTATTTAAAGTTTTGTGATTATTCCATTCAAATAAATAACACAAATAATATTTAGAATTACTCGTTTTTACGGTACATATATTTATCAATTTCACTTTACTTTTTCCCATACAAACAGTACAGAAAACAAGGTAGTGTTTTATTGATTTGAGTAGATCTGTAGAATACATTATCATTACTAAGTTTTGTGTATCGATTTAACAAATAAAAAATTTAAAAATATAGGAAGCGACTCCATTTATTTTCTGTTCACTTTTGACATAAACAATGTAGGCACTTTTCGATAGGTAATATTAATGTAAAGTTTTCAATGTGCGTTTTCAAATTTGACATATAGGGTTATGGAATTGAGTTCTTTTTAGAATGACAGTTTTTATAGACACAGGTTATAAGTGAGCGTTATTAGCATCGATTATAATGTAACTTGAAATGTCATTTTTGCGACTGATTGTGTGTGATATACGGTATACCGCGTAAAAATATAGGGGGGTGAGCGGGTTGCGGGGCGCAAATGCTCCGAAAACGGATTCATTGTTTAGCGATGCGTCACCTTAAAATATAGTTTCATAAAAAATGGCCAATGTGTGCGTGCTGCTTGTAGTAGTAAAAAGCTTGTTGAAGTGTGCGTGCGGCTCATAAGTATAAAAAAAATCTTTCGCAAAATCTTTCCCAGTAAAATGTACATATTTAATATGTAAGTATGTTAGATTGTAAGGTATTTATCTATGGGCCTTTGATGCCTGAAACAAATTATTATTATTTTAAAGTGACCGGGCCACTAGAAGTGCTTCAGTTACCTGTTAGCGATGCTACGTCCTATCCGGCTATTAGGGGCCAAAGCTACCAAAAAATATAAATTATTATATTATAAATTATTATAGCGAAAAATATCCCCTTGCTTTAAGAAGAGAAAAAGAAAGAAAATTCAAGCGATTTCTGTTAATGGCTATTGTTATATTATTGCTCGAGATAAATACAAGAGAATAGTTCATTGTTCACATTTGTAGCTAGCGGCTCGTACATTTCTATCGTGGTATAACAGGCGCAAATATCTAACGTCGTAAAAATATGATCCATTTAATATAAAAGGAAGTCAATGGGTCGATATATTTTTTTATTTGATTCGAACACTCAGAAATAGAAAGCAACATGACGCGTCTCCATAAAAAATACGTGGTCTGTCAAGTCTCGCATGCATTTAATAAATAATAGGTACTAGAGAGATTAATCGTTCGAAGGCTGTCACGTGGTATACCACTAAATTAACAAAGATTTAATTACATTGACGATCTGGACCCCGTTTCACGAAGCTACAAGTTACAATTTTACAAGTCTAAACTAGCAACATTGGTGAAATCAACCAATGGCGTTGCTGTATTTGACCAATGTTGCTAGTTTAGACTTGTGAAATTGTAACTTGTAGCTTCGTGAAACGGGGCCCTGGTGGATAAATGTACAAACTTTGATTATTATGTAGAGAGAGGACACCTTATGAATATTGTGTTGAGCAGATGTGTTTTTGCTCGTTTGCACTTAATATGACATAAGAAAGCACCTAACTGAACAAGTAATCCAGCATGAGCACCTATGATCAAACACTATCAAAGACGAGATCGCGATCTCACGATATCTCTCCTCACGTCAACGTTATTAAGTGCCCCTCTCCTGAATATATAGCGGCCCATCGGGTGTAATAAGAGTACTAAAAATGAGTACTCATTTCCCGCGAAAAATGTATTACATCTTGTAAGTGCATCGCGTGAATAGACTTACTAAGACAAGTCTTATCGAAAATTAAACGAGATAAGTTACTATTTTATTATCTGCAGAGTTCGGATGTATGTGCGTAACGACTCGCAATAACGTGGACAAGACACCAAAAAATTAAACAAACACAAACTGAATACCATTAATTCAAAAATGAGCTCATGATCAAAATTGAAGTAATTAGAATACGACGTGCAGACGGTATATCAAAATTTTTATTTGTGGCTTATATCATTCGAATGAGAGCTTAACTATTTTTTGCACAAGGAACGGCAAGAAGCGGGTTGTTTATTTAAATATTTATCTTCTCAGTGGTGCACTCTTAGCAGAGTGGTCGTGGTCATGTCTTGGTGGAGTCTTGCGTCACCGCTTCTCTCGTGATGCGACACCATGTAGCCCTATGTTTATTTACTACTGTCTATTAGGAATCAAGATTAAATTTCAGATAAGAAGTTGATTGATTATTATTTTTGGAGTCTTATCCACATTATTGCGAGTAATGTCGCGCATCCATCCAAGCTCTGGTTCTCTGTAATATAACCGTTCTGAATATAACGATTTACACGAGTTTTACAGCCATGACTCAGACCTAAATTAGATATTGAATAGAATGCTACCTTTCGCCCATGACTTTGTTCACGTAGACTCGTTAATCGCCTTAAGGCTTGTTTGTTATTAGATTTTCTTAGGCGTATTATTTATTCATTTATCGTACTCCTATAGAAAGTTCAAACCCAAATCCTCGTATTTTTGTTTTTGACGATCATGTCGTGAATACATGAAATAAAATGATCTATCTATCAATTTTATACATTTTCGGTATAAAAATGTTTCTATGTCCATTCTCGGATTTTAAATTATCTACCTATCCTATATACCAAATTTCATTACAATCGATCCAGTGATTTTTGGCCTTAATTTTGCATTTATATTAGTTTGGATTTGTTGTAACTTAAGACCAATTTTCAATAACTGTTAGGTGTCCACCCAGAATCTAAATTTGCTAGAATACTATCTTATTTTGTCTCATTCTTATGATTGTAAACCTTTTCCGTAAAAGTGATCTTTTAGAGTTGTGTAGAGTTCCAATATTAAAATTAATTTTTGATTCGCATGAGATATTAAAATGAATATAATTTTCCTAGAAAAGAAATTTCTGCTCTATTAACTTTATTATTAACATAATCCGTAACACATTTTATGCTTTAGCGTAAGGAAATAGCACGTAAATAATGCTATAATGTATTCCTTCCATGTGCCTTCCGTAAACAACGATCTGTCTAAAGAGAGGATATAGTATAAGGGGACATGACAAGCGACGGGCGACATGTTTATTGGACGGCTTGTCATATATCCTAAAATAAAGATGGCTGTCAACCTGTAGTCGCGTATTGCCTATGTTTCATCGCATCGACACCACACTGTGCCAACACGGACGCGCATTTGTATGTGCCGCACGCAATAACTTGATGACTATAAAAATATAAAAAAAATACATTCAATACTTCAACGTAGTCTTACAGCACCTCAACTTATCTTCAATTGCTCATTCTTAGGGTTACCTATCATAATGCCATGCCCGAAATTACATTTTCCATATTATTTTCCCAATTCTCATTTCGCTGCAAATTTATTTCGCTTATGATTCGAATCGACACTTATTAAAATTCAGAAGAATCATTTTGTCAACTACTTATTGTGCCGAAAAGTATTACCTATATCAAACTAGTTTGGGAACCCCTGTTTAAGACTTGCAACTATACTCGTAAGTCCTGTTTTGTACATGCATCTCCTGTGACCACAGTTGTATATTTCTCTTATGTATGTGTGCTAATAATAGTACATTACTGCAGAGGCCGGGAAGTGAGGGGTTACCGGCCGAGTACATATAGCTGGCCGAGCGAAGCGAGGCCAGATAGTTACAAGGCTGGCAACTCCATTTCCCGCCAGGTATGTATAGTGCTTTTCTCAAATATGCAATGACATAAATAAACTTACTATAATAACCTTACTTAATATTTTATAACACAAACCACGACAAACTTTCTGTCAGAAAGTGACATATTATATCCATAGACAATGCAAAAGCTGTTTCAGTTCACATTTTTACCGCGAATATTTAGATGAAATATTTTAAATGTGTATTCGTGTAGTTAAGTATGGAATTCCATTACTGCCAAGTGTCAAGCCGCACCGGAAACGAGGTACTTTGCGGCCTATTTTTAGGCCCGTAATGTCAACATTTCATGCCATGTTTGAGAAAAGTTACTTTTTACTTTTTTTATTTTTTTTATTCAAAAATAGTTCGAAAACGGCATAATATTCATTGTAATCAAACAGAAAAATAAAAAAAAAAACAGTCAAAGAAACTGTTATTCAAATTACGCTTTCATGTAGAAGCAACCAGAAAACGGCCTAATTAAAAATGAATGAGTATGCAGCGCGCTTCATGGAAGTGAATTATTAACTCAAAAAGACAATGAAAAACTAGAATCATTTGGAATGTGCTGTTGGAAGAAAACGAACTAACTGCAAGAAGATAGGTGCTTTACCGACAAGAGATTATGTGTCATTAGTGACGACGAGCCTTTCAATTAAAAGCACTGTCAAATACAATCTAGAATCTAATAAAGTATACACTTCAACAATGTAACACGTAGTACGAATGTGTTTATAGGTAATATCAGCTGCCAGTCTCAAATGCTAGAGAGCGCGTTACGTCATTGCCTTACATTGCAACGCAATTGAAACAACATGTTACGAGTACGGCCGTCTCTAGGCGCCACTCGCTGGGGTTGAGTAATGTACCTTACCTACACTCTCGGGTTTGCAGGTGTCGTCAAGCTCATGTAGCTAAAGTAGTGCCTTGCCGCCAGTGACGTGCACTCCATAAGGACAAAAGAGACATTGCCTACCCTCTAATTTCTCCCCTACTAAGGGTAGGATGGTAGAAATTAGTACGGTAGGCGTTATTTTAACACACTGCCTAGCCTACTAATTTCTGCTCTTCTGCCCTTAATAGGGTAGAAATAACAGGGAAGATAGTGTCTTTTTGTCTTTATGGCACGCCCCTGCTTATTGCTTTTATTTAGTTGGCGTTTATATTCTATTATTATTTTATAAAATGATTATTATTTTTTACGGACGGGACGAAAATACCACTTCCATATTATATTGATGGCCCTCACCGGCGGCTCGGACCGCAAACACCTGTGATCTGGGTAATTCCTTATACAGCCCTCTATGTGTATGTGTCATGTGTAATATACTAATAAAGCTGTCTATGGTATGGCATATTCTAAGTGGGCTCAAACAAAAAATACCCTGTTGTTCTTGAATAGAAAAGTACCACTTTGATCCCTCTTATGAGGGAGCAAAATACTTTTTTCTAAATAGGATGTGTGAAAACATTTAAGTAACCCATTGAAAACATAGATGGGAAAAAATGCCTAGACCAAACGATGACTGTAATGTGACTAATGTCAGAAAAGGCACCAAATTTGGCATTGGATTATTTACAGTCAAATCCATTTATGAACTTAATACTTACTTACCTTTCACTTCTTTCAAATACCTACCGAAAACATTTTTTTAACCCTCTAGTATAAAACGATATAAAATCAAATATTTGAAAGAGTAGCTTAAAAAAAAATCCTACAGGTATTAAATCATTGTTTTTTGCTGTGAGTAGCAAAGGATTCCCATTTAACGACCCCTATTCTAATATTCGGGAATATGCGACATTTAAACGGGCGAATTGTCAAATCACATGGAAACCACATTCAGATCTTCCACAAAGAGTCATTTAGCTTAATGTAGCGTTCGAAATGGGTAGTAAAATTATACGCGATAGGTTTTATCGGTTACGTTCGTTCACAGGATGTAATAAGGTGTTAGAAAGATATAGGGAAACAATTAATAACAACTATTGCCTGAAGAGAGAGAGGGATACTTTTGGCAAGTTGTATAAAAATAGATTTGCTTTTTAGGGTTCCGTACGTCAAAAAGAAAAAACGGAATCCTTATAGGGTCAGTTTGTTGTCCGTCTGTCCGTCCGTTCGTCTGTCTGTCTATCTGTCTGTCCGTGTGTCCGTCCGTCCGTCCGTCCGTCGGTCCTTCGGTCCGTCGGTCCGTCGGTCCATCGGTCCGTCCGTCCGTCCGTCCGTCCGTCTGTCTGTCTGTCAAAAAGACTTTACTGAGGTAATCAAAATTTATGTGGTGCTTTAATAACTATGTACATATTTAATATATGTAACTATGTACCTACAAATGTGTAAGGAACCCTCGGTGGGCGAGTCCGACTCGCACTTGTCCGGTTTTAGTTATCTTATACGCAAACAAGCTTCGCTTTTTTTGACATCTATTCTTGCACCTTATTTAGACATCACACTGAAGTGTGTTTACATATCAAAAATCAAGCATTAGTATTGTCATTTACAGCCTTATTTACTTTAGGTCTCAACAGGCGTGGAAAAGGCGGCAGTTGAATTGACGAATCCTGCTCATGTTAATCATTTAAAATAATACCGCTCGACTTCACACTGAGATTCGACTGATATCGTTTTGGCGGCTAGGCTTAGATAGTAGCAAGCGGCAAAAACTTCCATACATTAGTTATTGTTAAAACGCGGAAACGGCGCGAAAACCCAAAAATAAAGTTTTCAACAACCCCGAAAGAACCACTCCTTTGCGACGCTTGTTTAGCGGCAAATTATCCAGTCTCTAAACCCTGGATTTTCGCTTCACAATACTTCTCAAGATACTGTGTCCATCGTATAACTTCGCGGATTCTAAAAGAGCTCCCAAGAAAGTGCGTCACTTTTCTAACCTACCTATTTAATGCCATCATGCGAATCGCTTACTTCCCGTACCTATGGGAGATTTCACAGATCGTAATGATCCACAAGGATGGCAAACCTCCACAAGAATGTTCGTCATATCGACCAATAAGCCTCACTCCCGTACCCTCAAAGCTGTGGGAGAAAATATTTATCAAAAGACTGACCATCGCAATGAGTGATACCTAATGAGATTGTTCCCAGTCACCAGTTTGGATTCCGTAAAAAGCACTCTACTGTTGAACAAGTACATCGAAAACAAACAATACTGCTTTGCTGCATTTTTGGACGTGCAACAAGCATTTGACCGAGTCTGGCACAAAAGTTTGCTGTGCAAAATAAAATCTACCATATTCTGTGTATCGTATTCTGGAGTCCTACCTCACTGATAAACTGTTTCAAGACTTTCAATTCAAACAAGGAGAAGCGCGATCATCACTATACCCTATTGAAGCTGGAGTGCCCAATGGTTCTGTACTCGGACCTGTGCTGTACAACATCTACACAGCAGATCTCCCAACTACAGATGAGGTCACTGTCGCAACGTATGCTGATGATATTGCTTACCTAGAACTGCAGCGAGTAATGGACTTAACAGCAGGACAGCCTGGCTTCAACAGTGGTGTATTCGAGCTAGTGCACAGAAATCTAACCACATTACCTTTACCCTAAGAAAGGATATACATCTGGCAAGCAACATCTTACCCCAAACGAACTGTGTGAAATACCTTGGGTTCCATTTAGATAGGCGCTTGACCTGGAAAAACCACATAAAAGCCTAAAGAGATCAAGTCAACTTAAAGTTCCGCAAATTTTATTGGTTCCTGGGAAGAAACTCAATGCTCTCACTAGATAATAAATTATTAATCTACAACTAAAACCTATCTGGACGTATGCTATATTGCTCTTACTGGAAACTTTCCATGTTTCCAGTAAGAGCAATATAGCATGCAAATACAAAGAGTATAATGCTCCATGGTTCGCAAGGAACGATGAAATACTCGAGTATATAAACATGGCAACAGTGACATCAGAAATACAACGTTATAAGGAGCAACATATTGCAAGACTGACCTTGCACCCCAATCCTCTGGCCTCTAAATTGCTTGACAATACCAATGTGGTTAAAAGACTGAAACGTAACCACGTACTCTGAGTAGTGAATGAGGCACAGGACCCTACAGCTACAAACTCCTTTTTAACTCCCAACTAATCTGATTATAGTCTGGCGACTGATCGCAGATAATAAAACAAGAAAATATATATACACGGCGGATTCTAATCGGTAATCAGGAGTAGACAGATATTAATATCTAGCTAAAATCAAACTTAATAGGCGAGGTCTCACACAAATACCTCACTGTTTAATTAATTAAAGGTTAAAACATAATTTAAACTAATAACCACTGGATAAATGGTCACCTACATTAATTATTGAAGTAAAATCACGTGATTACGATACGTCAAGTGCCATCGCTTTAACGGAAAATTTGACAGATCTTAAGTAAATAAACTTTTCTACGAGTATGAGTAGTTAGGGCGTGATAGATAACGAATTAAACTTGATAAAATGGCCGAAAATGAAAAGAATGCAATTCCGACGATTTAAGCAGCCGCCACACGGAGGACTGACTCACATGAAACCTTCTCGCTGCTTGCCTATTGCTCCTACGAGGATCCCGAGCAAAGTATCTTAAAATGCGTCGATCCAGATCGTCAGGACGACGTCGAGGCCGGCCGGGTGCTTGAGCGTGGTTTGGCACTGTGAATTGTCCGAAGCCACAGAGGTTTTAGTTCATGCGGTTTATCAAACTGTGCTTGAGAATTGGTACGTTTGGATGAATTTCGTGGAATAATTCTTGAGTTCATCTTCAGCTGTTTGGTTTGTATTGATAAACGTACCTACAATATTGTAACGCTCAATATTTTGAGCACAAATATAGTCTAGGCATGTTTTTTTAATTACTAATTTACTTTTTTCTTTCAATATTTGCGACTTCTATGACTTTGTTTACATACATGACAGTGACAAGTTATTACTCATAAATTATCATTGTCATTAATTTTTTAAAGAGATTGTAATCTCACAGATACAGATTAGTAGGGTGGGAATTTAGGATAAAACTGATTTCGAAATAAAAATTACCACAAAAAAAAAATTGTTTAGATGTAACTAATTACGACATCAACGTGGCCGCTATTAATTACTGAGTTAGAAAACCTGGTACCTGATTACCGATTAGATGTCATCGTGTATAATAAGGATTTTGCTTCCATAGGAATTTGAAGGAGGTTAATATTTCAAAGAACGGACGGAAAAGTATTATATGCAAGTGCTTAAAGCAATACATATTTCCCAACAACGAGAGATTCAGAAATCAAAGCATTTAGCCGCCCCCACTCAGTCGTAACCCGAGACCCTCACTCCGCACTACTCGCCCGGGACAGATTGCGACCGATAGAACCTTGTTATCATGCTTTGCGGTATTTCCATCGCAATATTGTATTCAGATTTGGTAAATATTACGTCTTTTCTGCACTAGATTTCTAAGAGTTGCTTTCTTGGCGTGTACGCATCTGATACATATATTATATCAATAAATTCAATTGGGTTATTTATCATCTACTACAACTTTGATAATTTTAGTAAAGTGAAGTAATAGAAGAAGTACGGAACATGTATTTTAAAACTACTCCAAAATAAAATGTAAATACGATGGTCTCTATACACATTTTATTATTCGATTACTAACAACGGACAGTTATTAGAACTAATATTGCCGCCATTTGTCATTAGCGCACGACACATACAGAAACTATAGGTAAGATACAGACATTATGAAGTTTTTCACTCTCCAGGCGTGACATGATCGTACACTTAAACTAGTATCAGTTTTTGATAGCCATCAACAAAAACTGGAGCACCGAGTCAACTTTTACCCTGCTGTAGTAAAATTGAACGTGACAGCAAAAGTTTTTATTCGCTAACCTTCGCCAGAAAACGTCCCAACAAAAGCTGTAAAGATGACGAGAATAAAAGAATCTTTACCCGGAGGTGAGACAAAGGCGGCTCATTACAATTTCAGCGGCGTAGCGTGTCCAACATATTTCAGAGCTGGGGGTTTTACATTTTTCACTCATGTGACTTCCCATTTGATTTAGTGCACGACGTGGATTTTTTATTGCGAGAGTGTATTATTACGCGTTTTAAACGGAGCCGGACGTTTTTGGTGAATTTAACTATGTGAAAAAGAAAATATTTTTTTGCGGGGCTGTTATAAAATTTGGTGAATGTGAGTAATCGCTACCAAGTGAATAAACCAAGATTGTTTGCATATCAAAGTTATTTTATTGATATGGTCCTTAGGTATATCACATGTCTTGTAAATGTTTCTTAAGCGGTTTTCAAAATACCAACGCATTTTACTTTCCGCCACTAATTAACTGTTGTACCTAAATTAACACAAAAAATTAACAAACCCAGTTATTTCTAGCTACTACTGTGAAGCAAAAAAAAATTACAAGCGTGAATGGTATGATAATAAAACATTATTTTCCCGACGGGAATTAGCGGAAAAAGCTCTCTTGAGATCGACTTATAAATTATTTCAGTACTTATTACATTAAGAATTTAGTAGCAATTAGCAACTAAATACATTGCGTAATTTGTCCACATTTTTTCCTAATAATTTTATTAAAGAATCTGACAAAAATGTAATATGGATAATTAGTAATTGAAGGTCTAGCAAATGATTAAATCTTGTATACATATCTAATAAATTTCACAATTAATCGCATGTTTCCATGTCACATCTCTCAACAAACTTAGACAGGTAATTAGAGTAATCGGATTAGTGCCTCACTGCGGCGGTTTGACGGAGTCATAAGTTCGAAACCCAATCATGGATGGGAATATCTCAGCACCAAAAATAATTCATAAATTTTATTTCGGTTTTTAGTATTACGTTATATTACGATTTATACAAAGCTATTATATGCCCGCAACTTCGTCAAAAAGAAAGAGATAAAAATCATAATTTTCTGTTTTTTTTCTCCGTATCCAAAGAAAAATATCCTATTACCATCCTCAGAAGTCTAGCTGTCCCTTTAACAAAAAATATGGACACCTCTCTTGATTATTTCTGCGAATTTTAGTAAGAAAAACGCGAAACAGCCAGAATTGGCAAGATCAAAATAGGTACGAATTTGAAACAGTCACTATAAGCATTCAAATTCCTTTGGGGAGTGTCAAATTTGTACGGTCGACTCTCAGGTGCCAACAGCCTAGAAAATATTATTATATCTTATTCACTGGAACTTACATTTCGGAGAAATTTTAATATTTAGTACCATCACAAATCAATTAATTAGCTGCCGTGATAATTTTGCATATATCGGGTTATTTTGAAAGCCACACCTCAAGACTAAGCATTTGTAGGTACGCGTAAGTTACAGTATCTCCGTACCTACGTTGGAATTGTTCTGAGCCTATAGACAATTTTTCCATTTACAAAGCACACATATTTTAATATTGGCTATCGCAATATTTAGCATTCGTAAAATGTTAACTAACGTAGGGTCAAATTCAGTGCTACTTACGTTGGTAGATATATAATTGTGTACGGAAAGTTTGAACCCATCTTAATTATTGAAGTAGCTATTTAATTTATTATTGAGGAAAATATTCAGATATCCCTATTTTCACTTTTGCTGTAATGTATTCATTTCCTATGGCAGTAAAAGGGGTCTCAGATTTACAGTTGTAGAAGCATAAAGATCTAGCAACAAGGACGCAATTACATCGTTAATAAGGTTTCGCTTTTAATGCGCTCGTAAAAATGCTGTCTCGAGTAACAATTACGCTTAATTTCTCATAAAATTGCTGTGGGCATGGCTTATTAGAGGGCTTTTGTTATTATACTACAACGGACCTAAAAAAAAGGACGTTAATTTAAATTGGTACAATTATTTCGAGGGTACATAAATATCGTCGTCCTGCAAGATAGACGATGTAACTAGTTTTATAAAATAGGAAAAAATACTTGATGTAAATAAAATGAATAAAAAAATAAATATTAGGGGACAATTTTACACAAATCGAACTAGTCCCATAGTAAGCTCAATAAGGCTTGTGTTATGGATACTAGACGACGATATATTTAATAAATACAAATAATTAAATACATAGAAAACATCCAAGACTGAGGAAAAAATATCATCACACAAATAATTATTTGCTCTTACCGGGATTCGAACCCAGGACCGTCAGCTTCGTAGGCAGAGTCACTAACACCTAGGCTAAACCGGTTGTCAAAAAAAGGAACATAACCTAGATACAGAATGTTACGCCAATAGGACTTAAAGTGTTTGCGTTTTTAATTCATCTGAATTATAGGAACCTAAATACAGATCGATTGACGATCAGACCATCTTAGAAATAAATTATTGGTATAGTAAAATGTGAAATCGAGTTAAGTTTTTGTCGGTACAAAAGCAGGACATGTATAAATGAGACTAAAAACTAGCTGCTAAAGCATAACATATATAGGACAAAGCAATGAATGTACCGGTCAACCGCTGATAAGTTTAAGCCGCCTCAACTTGCCAGGATCAGGAACACAGTTGGTTTTAAGCACCAACTTGTACGTGCAGTTTCAACAGAACTTTAATTGAGTTTACATGTACCGACGGAGATTTTAAGATGTTTATTTGAGTTACGGTTTTATTTAAGGAGACGTGGATTCAACAGCATTTGTTTGTGTGCCGGATAAGAATTCTCTGAATAATAAAACGGCATAGGTTAACAAAAGAGTTAGGTAACAATTTAGAGCCAATGATATTATTACGAGTAATATAAATAGACCACAATCAGTTCTGATACTGATGTCAAGTTCTTCTATGATACCGTTCCATTAAAAACGTGAGCGCTGTCAGAGTTAAGTGGAATATATTAATACGGGTCTAATATCAATATTTAATTGTGGGTACTAATCACTTAAGTAATATTATTAAGGTGTCTATAATACGAGCCCCGATGCATAAAAGTTCGTCTAGCACAAAGCAACTATTACACTTTTTTAAATACTCATTACCTGTTTAAATCTAACAACTGAGTGATAGGACCAATGATAGCTATCTTTAATGTAATTTATTTTGATTTAATCATAGTTTCCATGAGACCGTTATTGTTGAATTTTTTTTCTTAAAAAATTATTGTCCAAATCACATTTTTCTCTCGTACAGCAGTTCTGCACACTTGGGCTCAAAGCAACATTGTCGGAATATCGCTGTGCTGTGTTGTTTTCCTTAGTACGGCCCTTCTCACACCTTTCGAGCAAAAAATAATTTGAATTAGAAAATTGAATAATTTTTACCCATCATAAAATTCGTTTTTCCTGTCTTTTAAAATTGTTAGGGTAAAATATTTTTATTTTAAATAAAAATATTAGAGCACCTGTATTAAACAGTATACATTTTTTATCACAAACATTTTTTCCTAAAAAAATGTAGAGCCTAAGAAAATGCTCTTACTAGACGAAAACTTTTGCATCGGGGTAGATCATGGAAGTATCTGATGACTTTGTGAATATGTTAGGAATTTAACCATACAACTTTAACCATAAATTGTACTAATCATTTATTAAACGACGGTTTTCTCAAGGCCTGGTGTAATTAAACTTTCATCCGAACGTACATATTTCCTTTTGTTTGCGCGACACGAGAGCGCACGAGGAAACTCAATTTAATTAAGTGTCATGTTTAGGAGAAACACTTTATGAATGAATGCGTTGGTGCTTTATATAAGGAAAAATAATAATAGTATTGTATACTAACAAATATAAGAGAAACATAATTTTAAGTACTAGTATTTATTAAAAAGCAATTTGGTACGTAACCCTTAAATGCATCATTTTTTTCTTACTAAACAAAAATGTGGATATCTAATAGAGTCATAAACACGACAAAATATTTTAAAAAAGGCTATTTAATCAATTTAATAAAGATATAGTCCAGTGACAGACGGACCGATGGACAGCGGAGGCTTAGTAACTGGGTTCCGTTGGCACCGTTTGGGTACGGAACCCTAAAAATCTACTAGATATCTATGCCGGCAAAATACTGAGAAGCAGTGCGTCACTACTTTGAAAAAACTCGTATCTAAGAACGTCGCAGAGAAAAACGTCAAAATTATACAAACTTCATATACACTCACTACGTTTTTACATGAAGTCAGTATCAGATAAGTACGAGTTTTTTTTAAAGTAGTGACGAGTGGTATCTTGTTTTAATGCAACTGAAAAATGGAACTTTCATATTGTGTTAGGTATAATTAATTCGTTGAAGTTGTTATTTACACACGAGTATAATGACCCTCGGGTAAACGTCCACAAAGTGCACTCGAATTTAAACTTTTCCAGTATAAACGAAGACTTATCGAGTAACTTGAACTACCTTAACTTTGTTGAGGGACGGGAAGGAATTGTGATGCGATATTTTATAAAGTGTGTTTTGCTAGTGATGATATAAGGACTAGATGCGTGGTCTTTCACTATAAGCATTAGGAACAGGCTCAGAGTCGCTCAACCAGTTACGGAGAGTCTCTGTGTGTGATCGAATAAAAAAATATTAAATCCGTAGAAAAACTAAGATGACCGACATATGGGTGGCTAGGAGTATTCTGCCGTCCTAGTCTAAAAGGCGACTTGTTACTATGAAGTTCCATAGCAAAAAGTCGCCTTTTAGACTAGGACGACACGACAGCATAGGTGACCGCAAGAGTTAGCGAGATGGGCTGCGCCCAACAGACAGTCAACTCAAGATGTTATTTATATAATAAAGCACACACAACTACGAATTAACTGTGTGTGTACCTACGAGTAATTGCTTTCGTTGCAGTTATATTACAACAGCCAAATACGTAGTAGTGGGTGATCTTGTTTTGACTCATTTCCACTTCAGATCACACTTGCCGGTAACTTTTAAACAAGCTTTCGAAAGTAGCACTGGAACTTTAAATAGAGAAGATCAAAGCATACTCGTAACACTAAATAGGACATTAGATAAAGTTTCTACCGTATTATTATTGCTTTGCCAGTGTTAGCAACTAGGGAAATTTGGTGTAGAATACGTGATTGCATGACGTGCTACGTGACTACTCTGCACTCTGCCAAAAGCATCTGACAAAGAACAAGATCAGCGTAGACCGAACATAGCACAAAATACATTAATCTTTCCTCATTAAACTGAATTAACTTGACATCAAGTACCGTCTGTCGACTCTACAGTCACGTATAGGTACTTAAGTTCTTCGGAGAAGCGAAGCGACACCTTGAAGTCAAAATAAAGGTAGGATCCCTTGACAACGAGCCAGGGGACCTGCGCGATTCTCAGCGGCAAGCAACTTATTTTATGAATTTACCAAAATGGCACGAATCAGACGAAATAACAAGATATATGGGTCTCCCAACTCTCCCGATGACGAGCTGCTGAGCCTGTCAAACTGTCGTGAAATATTCTATTAAAAATAAATAAATAAATTAAAAATCGTTTATTTCGGACTACTGGATCCATTAAATGTTAGTACATACTTACACATCTAAGTTAGACTAAAGACTAGAAAGTGTTAGTAATAATGGGTACTTATAATAGAATAATATCAGTGGCATTACCGGCGTCCTAACTGCCTCATTAGTGAACGAAAGAAGTCCAAGTTAGTCGACCTACAACTAGTCTGGAGCTACTAACTTGAATACAGTGAAACTAGTATAACCAGTGCCTTTACTTAAATAGGTCAACCTAGCAGTTATATAATAAAATAAAACACAGTAGGAAATATACACATATATATCTATATATATACGTACATACATACATATAGTCACACCTTTTTCCCAACGGGGTAGTTACGTCATTCCACTTGCTACGGTCCAGGCATACATCTTTTGCCTCATCCACATTAATGAAAGAAATATATAAGAAACCAAAAAATAAGTAGACAGTAAAAATACACACCGTTTATGTCCACAACATAGTTATCGTCCGACAGAATTTCTATGAATAAAAAAATATTCTTCGGTACCTTAAGAAATATTTTTGTAAAATGTAAATATTTATTATGAAAACGTACAAAAACTAATGTTATTTAAGTACAAGTAATTAAAGGTAAATAAATTTAAAATTTAAACTAAACCCTACAATAGGAGAAACTTTTTTGTATTTAGAATTTGAAATATAGACATCTTATGAATTGATACATGATGTAACATGTAAGATGTAATGCGCAAGAGACGGCACATGTGTGTGGTGCCGCCATTGTAGTAGAGAAGGAACGAGTTATAAAGATAATCTACTTGAGGCGAATGGAGAAGTCGGATCACGTAGATAAGGGTCCAATGAAAGTGTAAAAAAAGTAAAACTATTATAAATACACTAAACCCGGGCAGTTGGGCGGCGTCCTTGAACCGATATTCGTTACCTACTGAAAGATATCTTTCGTTCCGGCACTTATGTTTTGCTGTAATGTATTGCTATATCTAAAGGTTGTCTGCAAGAGAGCTAATTTAGCTCTTCTATTAATATAATTTTATCGTTTTATATTGCTCTTTGAGCGTACTTTATTGTAATATATTGTGATAATATGAACTACGCGTCACGGCTCGGCCTATGACGTAGCATGGTAACGTTTTATCGGAAAATGTCTTCAACTAGAATTAACGTTTAAGTGCAGCCAAGTCTAGGTACTGTTTATAATGTCTCAATTGCGACCAACTTTATGAATCTGGTCTGCGGTAGTCCAGTACGTAATAATGGCTGCTGGTGCCTGAAACTTCTTCCAGGGCTGTAAAAACGTTATCCCTCCTTTGGCTAGCGTTCGGAATACGCGGTTATACGTAATAACTGATATTAGAGCTATTGTCCGTGTTATGCAGGAATTATGCTACGTTGGTTCCAGAAGCTCGATACACACACAACACATAAGGATAGGTTGAACCGTTTCCACCTTTTCCGCTGGTCCGTTGCTCACTTTGAGCAATCAGCGAAACTTCTTGGTGGTCGCAACGTAAGGTCCCACCTGGTTAGATTCCCACCCAAGAGCCATTAAGCTGTCGTAGGCAATTTCTCAAAAAAAAACTTGTTGGTCATAGAAAACTCTAGTGAACTGTTGAGGGCGAAAGCCGTTAAAACGTATTTCGTGATCATTACAGTGAGTTTCATTTGATTGGTAATTTTTCTTATTCACAACCCACAACCCATGGCTCATATCGCAACCCACGCCATTCGCATTTTTTTACCCTACTTATACAACTGTTGCATAAAATACTATTAAAATGTCAAATAATTAAAATAAAGAAACAATTTGACCATAGCAATAAGTTGCATCATTCGTTCGTATTTTCTATGAACGGTGTAGGTCTGAGCATTTCGATTTTTCATAAAAAGAAGCTGGATTGATCTGTTAGGAAACTAGCCTATTTTTAACCATATTTTTGTTTGTATGTAGAACCGCTTAAGCAAATTTTATATTAGCATAACAAAAACAATCTCTAATTAAATATAATCTCAAACATTCTGAAGCATAAAGGGGGGGTCAAGATGAATCGTTACCTATTTTGTTTTCCACCAAATTTTAAGGCTGCTCAAGCAATAATGAATTCATAATTAAAATTCCAACTTTTAAGGTGAAGTATAGACAGTGGTAATTAGGCTAGAGGGCGTACCCGGCGGCAGCACGACGCGCTCAATCCCTTGCCAAGGCTTTGTTCAATCGCCCCTTGTAGGCCACGTGTTTGATAAAGCGTGTAACGGTTATCTATATTTATTAAAATCTTACATTTAAAAGCAGAATTGCTGCTGACATTTTCTGTAAAACAATCGATTTTTTGCATATATGCATTGTTATCGTCGTTATCGTTATTAGATTAATGTCCACTTCTTAATACAATACAAGTCTCACCCAAAGACTTGTAAAATAAACGGTCTCATTGGCCTGGAAGTCCATCGTTGACAGTTATTTATTTTTATATTTTGCGGTTATATGAAAGCCGTGGCTAGCACAGTGGTATTCGTTTTAACACTGAATTACTTTTACATTTGTATTTTATTGTGTTTATCCAGTGTTTAAAAAAAGAACGTTGGTTCTTGTTTTAAGGAACGTTCCAAAAAAGGACCGTTCTTAATTTGACTATAAGTACGTTTTTTTTTACGTTAGGTGATTACTCAAAGACAGCTGAACCGATATGGACATTTTTTGTTTGAAAGGCTATATAGCTTTTAGTTGGTCCCATTGCAACCAGGTCAAGATCTGATGATGGGATCTGGACGAAATCGAGGGAACTTTTCGAATATTATAGAGCAATTTATATATTATACAGCGATTTAGGTATATTTCATAGTAACTCGCGCATTTGCTGGCGAATGGGTTCGTTTGAAGTATTTTTTTTTATTTTGTATTATTATAATCTCCAATCATTTGTCCAACCGTCATCGCTATCTCCAAAGCGTGTCTCCGCGAGTGGCACTTACTGAAATCGAGCCCGCGCCGCGTCGCCATCGTAAACATCTGCCTAAGTTTCGGCTGTCGTTATTGGTTTCGGATTATTTTTATAGCATCATCCGACTATATTGGAGTTGATTTCTGTATCTTTTCTTTACGAAAAATCTGCTTGAGTTCTGTTTTTAAATATTCCGAAGTTTGCACCAAAGATTTTTTTTAATGTTCGAAAGTAGCTTAGATTACTTTAGATCAGATGAACGAAAACAGACAATTATTTTTTACCATGTTTGACGATTAAACAATATCTATTTTTTTTACATTAAAAACCAAAAGACATCTTTCCCTTGGTTTTAAGAAAATGGACATTTCAATGGATTGAAATGTCGATTGTCTTCATTACGGTATTCCACATTAGGGCACTAATGTTATTCACATTCAGTCTTAAGTTGTTTCGTACCAAACTAAAATGACGATATAAACATGAGACATTAAATGAATCCTTACGTCTATGAGTACAGATACTTAAAATGTGCCAATAACCAAAAATATTTATCATCTGTAATTAAATAAGGGAAATTATAAGTCAAGCCGCAGATTTATTTCTTGGCCACGTGCTCAAACTTCTCATTTTATAACTAAGCAACGGGAAAATGAGATAGCCTCTAATAAATTAATTCGTCTCTTTTACAACGCCAACTAAATATTCTTTAGAAAGCGTCAAACAAAGATCAACAATTATCTTAACTTGCCTTCTTGTTTATATATTGCCACCTAATTTACTAACTCAGCCATGGATTTTACATTTCATCACCATTTTACGTTTTACGGCTTCAACACAAAGTCCTCAAAAAAATATAATTCAAGCTTCCATTGACAACATCATTTATTATAACTTAGCATGTAAAATAATACATCATATTCTGTTATCGAGAAAATAGCCACTTCAAAATTTGGCGCGAGTGCGCGAGACGACAGTGACCGGCCATTTGCACCAATCAGAGAGCGCCATTCATGTACCGACGAGTTAGTCACCAGGGTTGCCAGACGTACGAGGTTCCTTGTACAAATACGAGATTTGTGGTCTGCTGTACGAGGTACGAGGACACTATTAGGCTCGTACGAAATTGTACGAGGTTTTGGGTTAGGAAGCTTTTTTACCATTTCCACATACAAAATTTCGTTAGACTCTGTGCGGAAAGAGAATAGGATTTAGATTGGGGGGCGCTGTAATGCTTTTCTAGGTATTCCCTTGACTTGTCTAAATTTTTTTTGTCTAATTTCAGTTTGTGTAACAACTTTTACTATAATGAATTTTTTGTCTAAAGTCAATATGTATAAATTCATTTTTCATAATTATTGTTTTGTCGAAACTCGTTTTACCTAAATTATCATTTGCATAACTCTTGTTTTGTCGAATATTATTTTATCTAAAACTCACTTTGTCGATTCTTATTTTAACTAATCATTATATAGCCGAATATCTAAATTTTATAATTACCAAGATAAATTACGGATTGTAAAATGTAAAATTTTCAATGATGGAATATTATGTATACGATATTAGCCTGCGAAAATCCGAATCTAGGGCTCTCGCTGGTTAGGACGCGTGCCGACACAGCGCGCCCTAGAGTGTTTTTGTAAAGCCGGAGGCGTGGAGGGAGAGCAGCTCTCGCCCGCCATGACGAAGCGCGGGAACGAGTGAGGCGAGCGGCTGAGGCTGGTCGCCGAAGGCGACCAACAAGCCGAAGCTGCGGAGCCGAGCGAAGTGACCGTGCGCCGTCATGCAAGGGCGGAAGGGCTGCTGTTCCCGCAGCGCCGGAGATACGGAAAGTCACTATTGACATTAAAAACGAGCTGCTACCAGAAAACTGTGGTGTGCGGATGTGTTATGCGCTCCGATTTAAAGTCATTCGTCGAAAATTTTACAAGTGCTAGAAATTTGGTTGGTTTATAACAAAGGGGCCGTTGGGGGAAATGACTTTAACAAAAAACTTAAATAGGCTGAACGAAAAAGGCGGCCAGAAAGCGGCTTTTTCCGTACGCGCAGCGTGCGGAAAAAGTCACTTTATTGCCAGGTGTGGCATAAAGTAATTTAAAAAATTAAACCGACTTCAAAAAAGGTTAAAATAAAAGTTTTATGGTAACTTTTCTAGAGGTCGGTGCCAGCCTTAGTACATACATTACATAATGTACTCATGTAAATATTTCTTTAAAACTAAGGCTGGCACCGACCTCAAAAAAGAAGTTACCATAAAACTTTTATGTTAACCTTTTTTGGAGACGGTTTAATTTTTTAAATTACTTTATGCCACACCTGGCAATAAAGTGAATTTTTCCGCACGCAAAGAAAGCCCTTGATCGCATATTTACGTCCCTCGCTTGCAGCACGGGCCGCACACTTCTGCGATCTCGGCCTTTCTTTGTATTACTACCCTAGTTGTGTAATGGACTAATTTTATGTCTCTCCTCAACAGTTTCTAGGTAATATTAGTGGCCAAAATTTACTATTAGATGACAATTTTAGCTAAATTTTGACGATTAATTAATGTGGGTTGAGTTATATTTTAAGCGTACTGAGTTAAAAAATTAGAAGCTAATAGCATATCTTTTTTGATGGCATATATTAAGATTTTAGATGTCTACTGCTTGAATGCATGTTACAAGTTTAGATGCTAAAAAATAACCACCATGCTGAGTTGTATTTAGAGTGGCCTACATAGAAGATAAGTAGTGGCTAAGATAGTATAATTCAGACGCTCGGTAATTGTGGCTGACTTAGTAATTTAGATGGCAATGTAGATTTTTAGAGGCGAATAATGCTATTAAAAAGAAGTCTGTTTAATTAGCACCCATTAAATAATTTGTATTAAGAGTGGAGTTAAGGCACTTATCTTGCAAGCACTCAATTTTTAGTATGCATACAATTTCACTCTTAAATAAAAAGAAAAAAATATTATATCTGAATTCATATAAAGATAAATTCGTAGTAAGTAGCGACTAGAAATGTTTCATAGTAGACTGATATGTAGGGCGCTGTTGATGTTGATTGTATTTAACACAACAGCTCCTTATTGCGAGCATTAAATAAATCACAGTTTCTTCCCGAGTTCACATTTCTGGGGTAAATGAATAGCAAACGCATCACGGGAAAATTTGAGGGATAGTTTAAGTAATACCATTAAAGAAAGTGACCTTATTCATAATGGTGATCGCTAGTCACTGAACCAGTAACGAGCAATATGATGGTTGCAAAAGATTGTCGAAAATGTTTTTGAACATTTAAAAAAAATGCAATAGGTAAGTAGAAATATCAGAAAAGAAATAAAACATACGAATAATTCTGACTTAGAATATATTGCAATTTAAGGAAAGTCTTCCATTTCTACTTATTATCTATTACAGGATAGTATCCTGTTTTCTTTGCATTCTAAGGATACGCAGAAGACAATAACGTATCTAAAGAGTGCAAGTGTTGAGACTCTAAAAACTCGCGCTCTTGAGAGGAAGATAAAAAAAGAGTTCAAATGATTTTCAAAGTTGTTTTTCTGCGCCTTGGTTTCTTTACAATTCGTTGGTTTTCCAATATCTTTTACTTTCGGAATGTCTAAGTAATGTTGATAACAGTCCGACATTAAATCATTAATCAGCAATGAGAATCTTAACAACTGCGAGTCGGACTCGCGCACCGAAAGTCCTGTAGAAACTCATAAGTACATAGATAGTTCAAGAAAAACTGTAAGTATAGCGATTATTTAGTAGGAACAAATAATTATGTGTTACGATTTTTGCAAATTTCTAAAAAACGGTGCAAGTTAGGAAAACCTTTATATTTTTCTTGTAATATTTAGGACGACATTAATAATTGGTAATTATTACAGATTTTTTTGTTCAGTAACTTCGAAGATAATAGGGGGAATGGTATTTTTTTTAACGTTTTCCATCATAAATCAAAAACTTCTTATTTAAGAAAAAAAATAAAAACGGTGTTTTAATCTACAAATAAAGCCCTTTCATTTGATACCCCATTCAATATAATTGCCCTACTTTCAATTTTCAAAGTCCAATTACGGAGCCCTTTAAAAAAAAGTAAAAAGGTACCTACAAGATTTTTTTATGTCCAATAAGCTCGGGTTAGCTATTTGATAGCAGCAGTAGTTTTGTGAGATATCGGGCTGTGACAGACAGATGGACAGACAGACGGACAGACAGACATACAGAGTCGCACCATACGGGTTCCTTTTTACCATTTTGGTTCGGAACCCTAAAAATGGACTCGTAAAATAGGATGTTAGAAATATTTTTACATAGTTTTTAGGTGTGAGTCCAAAATTCATTTAGATCATATACGAAAGCAAGATTAAATTCGTACGCGGCGGCGTTATCTGTGGCCAAATTTGTTAAAAAGTTCCCTGTCTATGCAGATTTTGCATAACAGTAATATTTAAAAGACATTATCTTTTTACATGTAATGTTTTTGATGGGATGTCATTTCTTTTTAAAAGAATATTTTCAATTAATAATTGGTATAAGATAATTTAATACAAACCCTTTAAATCCCGTTATATGTAAACTGTACCCGTAAACTAAGGATGCTATAGGATACCTGTTTATCCAAGACGCTTTCACATCACTTAGGAAGACGATTCGGTTTATGCCTCTGACTCATCATTTGACGTCGCATGTTGAGATTGTTGGGTAGTAAAATGCGTATAGAAGGCATTTAGATGGTGCTCTGTTTCCTTGATATAGGCTTCGTGAAACTTCTTTAGTTTGTCTATTTATCAGGTATGAACATGCAAGAATTGTGAGAGAGGTATTAGTTACGTAGTCATTGAGCTATTCTTGAATGATTTTTACCAAAAAGTCTAAACGCGACTAGACCGCTAGGATTTTCAGTTTGATGAAAGATTACATCATTGATTCCAACGTTATCCATTGGAACAAGCCGGATTCGGGCTACAACTGTGAATAACACTGATAATACGGTAAAAATAAACTAGTACTTACATAAATGTGTGCAATGATGGGAGATAACACAGTCATTAATTTCATACTTTAATGGGTCGGTTTAAAAAAAATGTACATAGTTAAGGGCCTAATAAAAACAAAATCACGATTGCTTCCTTTGTGTAACGAAAGTTAGGCATACTATATACTAATAAATTAAGTTTTGTTTTAATTATATCCCTTAATTGTGTACATTTTTTTTAAAATGACTCTAATGTCTCAGCATAAAATATAGCTGATGTCAACTTTAATAAAGTAAGATAATATGTATATTAAACGTTAAAGCTAATTAAAAGAAAAAGTTAAATACCGTAAAACAAATAACACAAATAATCGGCCTCGATTTTGTTAGCTAATCCAAGCAATGAAATGTTGTTCAATCTGTTTATCTTAAGGAATAATATTCGGAGCGTAAATAACTCTTAAAAATTAATTATGACGAAACTTTACTCTCATCAGAGAAGTTGGAAGACGTTCCGCAATTAAAATTCCAAAGTATTTAAATTACTTCCACGATTTTCTAAAATGAAAATACATTATTTAAATCAGTATTAAGAAAATACAGGATATATTTTTTATTCAATTTCGCCGAGCACATCTTGCGTCATGCGAATATGATAAAATGAAGCACGTATTTTCAGGAAATTGAATTTCTCCAGAGTTGTTCTTCAATTTGGCTAAGATAACATTTGACAAGAATTATAGCGTCTTGAATTTTGTGTAAA
This sequence comes from Eudemis profundana, assembly GCA_947034925.1. Taxonomy (NCBI): domain Eukaryota; kingdom Metazoa; phylum Arthropoda; class Insecta; order Lepidoptera; family Tortricidae; genus Eudemis; species Eudemis profundana. The sequence goes on along the minus strand of OX344795.1, from coordinate 27,069,232 downwards.
CAAAATTATTACATTAAAAAAATAGTAATAAATATTCATACTATCCCCAACAGTGCTTCCGGTAGAAGTTTAATTCAGGCCACACATAATATTTATGACACAAATTTTATTGTACATACTACATACCCAATCATTATCGTACTAAGTATTTGTCTTTATATATTATATAATTAATTTAGGTAAGTGTAAATATTTAGGACTCCTATGAGGTATTGCACTTGAATAAACTTCGGTACCCAAACTTCTAAAACAAACATGCAATAATTAAAAACGTAACGACTCAAACTTTTAAGTCATCTGTAAATTACCAATTTTGGCGAATAAAAAATGGTCTCTGAAATGTAACTGGCACAATAAAGTTCTCTAAATTAAAAACTGAATTTAAAAAAGGAACGCTTTGAAATCGTTTTTTTTTAAGCTCGAGCACGGCGTTAGGCCAAGGCGCGCCCGGTTCGGGACACGGGCGGCCAATTCGGCATTTGGGCGGATACTGGCGTGCCGCAGGAGCCTGCGTCACAGTCGCTGGACCTCGACACCTTTTTGCGGGACCCTAATTAATTACAGGCATGACGCTGACGCTTCTCGCGAATCTTGGACCAATGATGAACTCACATGAAGAGCGATCAATTTCCGAATAGGACGTGATTTCTTTTTGCTCCTTCAGCTCTCTATTCAATAACTCCCTAAGAATATTACGGTATTATATAATGAATTTAATTCAATATTGACTTAGAATAAGCTGTGAATAGCTTTAGTGCACATTGTAGAAACTTCTTATACCGTAAAACGGGGTGAGTAGGGACAAAATTGACATTCAAACCCCGATAACATTTTATTTCTATAATGAATGTATATAATAAATGTTCCGGTCGTTTGTATTTTAGTTTTTTTTTATGATTTTCCATTTCATAACTTTAACAATAAACACAAAATTCCTCCTCGCCCCGTTGTCCCTCGCAGTTGGGGTGAGATGGGATTTCATACTAAGGTGAGTTGGGCAAATTGTTGGATCGACACTTTTAGATTATGAGTAACTACTATAGCTCCATTTGTAATAAGAATGTATTATTTAGGTAGCAGTAGCCTTAAAAAACCACCTCACACCTCTGTCATCCCTACTCTCCCCATTCATAACCCAACTGCTCTCGCAATCCCTACTCACCCCATTTTACGGTATTAAGCTAACGTAATTAATTTTCGTTGACAACAGTTTCAAATATGTAAGAGCATTATATATACATCGTCCTTGGAATAGTTTGTTAGTTTAGCAATAGTTTCTCAACATCTCCCGAGGAGGTATATCAGGTTAATATTCGGTATTCAGAAAAACAAATATAGGTATAGAATGTAGTTTTTAAAACCATTTCTGTTGTTGTCAATATGTAATCCTTTGTTTGGTAAACCAAGTGTATATTAGTCCAAAAAAAGATATACTTGATACACCTTTTCTCCTTACGATACGAGTCATATTTAAGTATCCCTTACACATACAGCTTTTGGACCTAAATAAACAAGTGAGAATTGTCACCAGACATAGAAGTTTTGTGGCAAAAACGTCAATTAACTAGAGACTTCCTTCCGATATAAAATTTATCGATAACTGTTTCGAATACTTATTTCGAAGTGACATTTCATAGAAGATATTAAATTCACCAGATGAAATAGAAATTAACTAAAATGCTGATCCATCCATCGGTATTATAAAATGATAATATGTAATTTAAATAATTCATAGGCATACTTTTTTAGGGATTTCAAAATTCAGATAAACATCAATTTTAACAACTAATATTTTATTATTAACGTGTTTCTTACACAAAAACTTATTTTAATGCTATTAAATCGATTTCCATTTAAAGTAAACTGAAAAAGGAGTGCCTTGCAACAAAAGCCAATTTTGGTAAATTGTACGACATTGTAACATAATAGTACTTTACACTGTATAATAGATATGCACGTTGCATATTAATTTTATACGTTATCTTATAGTCATAACTGTCATAAGAAAGTACAATTTATCGATACATTAATATCGTTCGGACTTCCGAACGATATTAATGTATCGATAAATTGTACTTTCTTCTTAAATCGATAAATCTTCGATAAATTGTTCTTTTCTTTGTATAGGGACTTCCCTAGGACAATTTTATTCGTGCCACCAAAACTTCTATGTCTGATTATCACATAAAGTTCGGAAACGGTAAACTCAGCGTGGAAGGCATTCACTCCAGGTTTTATGTGTAGGTGGAACGATAAAATGTGGGATAGACTTGACGAGCTGCCGAATGACCCGTGGACTAATAAAAAGGAAAATTAAAAGAAGGAATGAATATGAACGACCTCCCACTGTCCATCAGGCAAGCACAAAGCAAGTTCACATTCAAGTGCATGTTGCACAAGCATCTCTTCAATACGGTCCAAAACTAATTATCGACATGAGGTTTTCACAAGGTACGTAAAGTAGTATATGTAAAGCATATGTGTGTATGTGTGTATGTGTAGTAGCATTTGTGTAGTGTAGTATATACTGTACGTATATTGTAGGTATATTTGTAAATTCATCTTAAGTTTTCCAATTGACGTTAAAGGCCCTGCAGCCTGCACCAAAACAATGTTTCTGTTTAGCCCATTGGTTGACTGGTAGAGAATGCCTTAAGGCATTAAGTCCGCCAATTGTACTATTTGTACTGTGCAATAAAGATTAAATAAATAAATAAATGAATACAAGTGCGAAGTCTGTTTTGAGTTATTTAAAATATAATATTTAAATTAAGTATACCCGTATCTATATCTTATCTTATTCTTATATATGGATATATGTTAGTTATACCATTTATAACTTAAGAACGGCTGTACTGATTTTTTGGGTTGATCTCTGCCCCGAATAACAGAAAATAACATCTAAAAATTTAAAAAAATTAGGCGGAACGACGTTTCGCCGGGACACCTAGAAATTTATAAACAGACGTGTGCTAATTGGAGGCGCATTCTAGGGATTTATGTCGATATATTAGGTAAATAAATTAAATTAAATTTTATATGTGTACTGCAAAGGTACATACTTCGCTACGAGTCCATAATAATTAAGTTGCCAAAGAAAGATACACGTTAATATCGTGTTAACTGTGGATAAGTGAATATCCTGAGATCCAAATTACGTGAATAAACGCTGCGCGTACGGAAAAAGCCGCTTTCTGGCCGAATGTAGACATAAAATGATGTACACAACACGGGAGGTAATAAAGAAAGCCCTCGATCGCATATCTCGCTTGCAGCTCGGGCCGCAAACTTCTGCGATCTCGGCCTTTCTTTGTATTACCACCCTAGTTGTGTAATGTACTATTATTGTAAAATGTAGACTGTATAAATAATACTTATTATTGTTGAATAACATTTTGGTATTCTTGATCTTGACAGTAACATCGATATATTTTTATCGATACAATATTTTGCTACATCACTTTAGTGTTGGTGTTCCGAGTTAGCACGCGTATGTTTTAGAAACAATCAAATGAAAAAAAAATCGCAATTCTATGAGTCGACCAACGAACGTCTGTTTAAATGAAAGGGGAAAATAATAACCACGTTTTTTTTTTTTAGTAACCAAGGGTAGGATAAGAAGGTAATGGCTTGTTAGATTCATTGAAACCAATATGGCCAGGGCTGACTCACTCCGCAATTCCGATTCGCAGTCATTATTAATTAATTTCGCCACTCTAGAGTGAAAAAAAAAACCGGTCAAGTGCGAGTCGGACTCGCGCACTGAGGGTTCCGTACAAACTTATAAGTAGATACATGAATAGTTCAAGAAAAACTATATGGCGATTAATTTAGTAGGAGCAAATAAGTATGTGTTACGATTTTTGCAAATTTCTCAAAATCGGTGCAAGTTAGGAAAACCGTTATATTTTTCCTGTAATATTTAGGATGACATTAATAATACATTGATTGGATTTGGATTGTTACATTTATCCTCATTTTTATTTTATTTGTTTTTGACGATCATGGCGTGAATACTTATAATTTTGTCTGTACAAATTTATACTGTTTTTTTGTCGTGAAATAAACGATCTATCTATCGATCTATCTAATGGGTAATTATTACAGATTTTTCTGTTCAGTAACTTCGAAGATAATAGGGGGAATGGTATTTTTTTTTACATTTTTCGTTATAAATCAAAAAACAAAAACAGTGTTTTAATCTACAAATCAAGCCCTTCCATTTGATACCCCACTCGATATAACAGCTCTACTTTTGATACATCCCATTTCGGTCCCCTTTAAAAAAAAAGTTCTTATTCTGTGGTATGGCTTAGAATTTGCAATCCTGTTCAAGTGACTGACGTCAAGAGATGGTTGTTGATTGAAATATGATAGGTAGGTATTTTGAATTTGCCATTTTCCACAGTCGCAATGGTAATAGGTTCATAAAAACATGTTAAAGTAACTATCTACATTTTCACAATTTCACGCCAAATGTGTGTATCAAAAACACATTGAGGGTAATTGCCAGCTATAAGCTGTGGGCTCGGGATAAGTGCGGGATGATTTCTTTTTGAACATAATTTACTGAAAATGGGAGAGTGAAGTAACGCGATTTATACTTTGTGAACGTCTATTTAAAACGACTGTATTAAGGAGCTATTTACCCCGAAGTTTGATACTTACTGTTATGATGAGAAGAGTAAGTTGGATCCCATCAAAAACATTACCTACATGTAAAAAGATGCAAGTCTCGCAACGCAGTTCTTTTACAACAAAAAAGTTTTGAGATGTAATGTTAAACCAAGTCAGTACCGGAGGGGTGTCCACAGAACTCGATTCCCTACGACTTGCCTATTATTAGATCTATAAAATGTGTTCCTCCACGGTTAAATAATAGGCAAGTCGGACTGCCGTGCCCCCAGATCCAGTGACCCGCAAATAGCTTTTGATCCTGGTATCGATAATGCATATACCTACGTGCAGGGTGTTTTTTAGTGACTAAGCACATTTCTTATTGGGAACTCAGTATTAAAACTTTGAGATATGGCGCCAAAAAATACGTTACGCATACGTTTGTTACTATAGGTATCTGGATCAACTTCCTGTTAAGATTTTCCGACTGCTCTACAATATGGGATTTTTTAAAAGTTGTCATCAAATTTCTTCCGTGACTGGCAACGCATTGGTAACGTACAATAAACACAATACAATCATACTTTATTGCACACCAAAAGAAGAATTACAATGCAAACTTATATAAAAAAGTGGTAAACAATAGGTAATGTAGCTAGTGTTGCAAATGTCTAAAGCCGGCTGTGACCGCTTTCCACGAGGTAGGTCGTCGGCTTGTTTGCCAGTCTAACGCAAATAAAAAATGCCAAGTTGGCATCACTGAGCAACATTTAATGTGGCGACTGACGATTGAGAAACAATTTTCGAATTGTTGCAGTGCTAATTAAATCCGTGATATGACTGAATCTCATATATTTCTAATCAGGGTTAATAATTACAATAAATACAGATTTACCATGAACACAAATTAGTGCACAACACTAATAAGCTACGCAACCAGCTTGTGTGGAAACCTCTACACAAACTTGCGTTACTTATCCACTTACCTGTGCCGTAGTAAATCCTCGTTACAAAGCTACTAAATTCTCGTTTTGTGTAACACTACTAACTAAAATACGTCCAGCGACTAACTTCTTCATGTAACTACGTTATCACTGATATTACAAAGATATGAATCACAAAATAAACAATTTTGGTTATTTCTAATGATTCACAGTCAAATTGTTGTATAATGAATACTACTTCGAGTTACCAGTATTATATACAAACATAATCAGTTACTGTTAAGGATAATAATAATATGTTAAAGAATGATATTTGTAATTAGTACGAGTAGTAATATATCTAAGATTATGTTCATATGACTAATTTTCCTAATTAGTATTCCAATTAAATTAATACGACCGGTTACCGTTCGCGGATGAATGGCCTGTAACCACATCTAAACACGCCTGTTACAGGTACATAGGTAATGTATTATTCATCAATTCCGAAGTGAAGAGGATATCCCGATGTTTCACTCCTAGTCGTCTGACCACAGTCTTGAACTTTAACAGCACTGCTGGAGAGACAGATGTTTTAACTGCCCTTTGAATATTACATCTGTGTTTCGGCGACCGAATGCACCCGAACAATAAAAAAATAGACTAAAGAGCTTAACTACACTTTTATGTTTATGTTTTTAGGCCCTTTTTAAAATTTGATCTGAAGCAGGTTTTGATTTGGGGCAGCCAAGCTATCACCTCTATTGCTAATGACTTAACCTTCAACTACTGGGACAGGGTCGAGCACTCAGACGTCTACATTATTTTAGCCAAAAAAATTAAACTTTCAACAATATCGTATACCTATATCATGTAAGGACTGTAGCGGCTTACATTGACATATACGCATAAGTCAAAGGCGGTTTATAACTTTATTCCAAGCTACATAAGAATGTTTTTTAGGTAAACTATTCCAAACTTACAGTGAACAACGGGTTGTTGGCTGTGTCGTGGTTAGCGAGTCAAGGGCGTGCCTAATGCGATGAGGTAGATAGCACCCTGTAGCGTCACAGCCTACTAATTATCTAACCAACTCCAACTAAGCGAATTATATCTGCACAAATAAATGGATATTACTTTGCAACTAATTAACAGGGTGACCTACGCTATAAAAAGTTCACTATCTGAATTAAACCTGCTCAGATGATGAAAAAGTACCCTACAGTTAACCTTCAATTTTTAGCTAGTGGAACTCTGTTTAGTTTACGTAAATACATAAACAAGAAAATATAGTGACAGGGCTGCAAAAATGAATTTTCCACATAATACTTCAGGTCTTTATTATTCCTGTTATAGGTAATCCTTCTTTATAATATTTCCAATTATCACATCACAACCCTATATAATATTATAAATGTGAAAGTTTGTGAAGATGTTTGGATATTTAGATGTTTGGTACTAAAAAAATATATATGCTGTTTTAGATTTAAGTTTTTGTAATCTTTTGTTTCGGTGCACAATAAAGAATATTGTATTGTATTGTAACAACCGGATTTATTGCGCTGAAATTTGTAGCACTTACAAATTTCTTTTCGCATTGATATTATTTCTATCATAATTTTAAGTTATAACTACTAGGTACTTTCCTACATATAAGTAGGTATACGTCTTGTCTTATCGCCAATAAATAAACATCAAAGTTTTATATGAATTAAGCGTTTCGGCTCTAAATAAAAACCCAACTAGTTACGAGTGTATTAAACGTTAAATGCTGTGTCATCCCTCCTAGATTCTCAAGGAAAAAGCCTGTGTCTTTAATACCTAAATAATCATACCTGACTATAAATAAATTTCCTTCAATTAATGTGTAATTGACTGTAGCTTTGATCACGCCCAAGACTACGCCTTATCGCTAACGATAGAGATCCTTTATATAGTCACGTATGTCTATGCGTGTGAAGTTGAAAAAACTACTTTAATGCACTTAAAATAACGTTGAATATCCCGATATCCAAACTCAAGGTAAGATTTTGAGCAGTTAGGTAGATAGCTTAAGAGATTAACGAGATACCGTAAGTACAGAGATTTTAATTAGTTCAAGATTAAGATTGCTTCACAGGCGCTTTCACGACTCACTGACTAATAAAACAGCAAAAATTTGAGTTCTGTTGAAAGCTTATAAATTGCGGTGAACTTAGCTTTTATCCAGATTAGCGCCTTGTATTTTAAATTATATCTATGTTTCGTGAATTTTTAGGGTGCCGTACCTCAAAAGGAAAAAACGGAACCCGTATAGGATCACTTTGTTATCTGTCTGTCTGTCCGTCCGTCCGCCCATGTCTGTCAAGACCCTTTATCTCGGGAATGCGTAGAGGTATCGAGATAAAAATAAAACCACTCTATAGTCCCTTGAAGCTATGAAAAAATCAAACATCTAAGTTTAAGTAAAAAATAAGATATGGTGGTTTATGCCGCAAAAACAGTATTTTATGTACCTAACAGTTGTATAAGTACTAAGTTGTATAAGGGTCAAAACACGCGAGTGGCGTGGGTTGCGATACGAGCCGCCGCGGCCTCGTGTATCGCAAAGAATATAGAATAGAATATAGAATATAGAATAATTTATTAAACAACGTATTATACAACAATGATACTTAAAGACTAAGATATACAATTAGAGAGTTGAACCTATATGCCTGAACTAGGATTCCCTGTATCTCAGGCAAAAGGGACAAGAAAAAGAAAAGAAAAGGAAAAAGGAGGAGGAGAAAGGGAAAAGGGAAAGAGAGACGCCATGAGCGTTTTTTGACTGAATTATAACAACGTTGCATACAATACTTTTTCTACGACTAGGTTTTAAATAAAATACAAAATTAAACATGGCGCGCAAACGAGGCAAAGAACAGCAATCGAGCGGGAAACATGAATATAATAATAGAAACTGACAATATAATAAGTATGTGTCTATGATAAACTTTGTTCTTAATTGACGTATACTTGCCAGTGACACACAGTGACGATATTAAAAATACGTTTTTTATTATGTTGGCATTAAAGAATTTAGTTCGGAAAGTTTTGTTTTTCATAATAACCGCACGAATTTATTTGTTTGTTAAGTTGGTAGTTGTGCATTTTTATTGAAAAATTAGTAGTGATCGCGTAATCCTTGACCTAAGTTTAATCTAGATTTAGGAGTCTGTGGCTAGCAGTATTATTTTGCGACATAACGACACAAGTGCTGTTATGGGCAATAGAGTATAGACTTTTCTGAACTCGTATTATGAAGAACATACATAATTATGAGTTCTGAAAAGTCAAATATTAGTGTTCGTGACCAAGTAAAAGACAGATAAAAGTACAGGAGTAGAAACACGCATATTTCGACACTCTCAACGGAATCAAAATTTATAGGGTACTTTCCGTTGACCTAGAACTATGAAATTTGGCAAGTAATACCCTCTTATAGGGTAGACCGGGGACAACTGAAACAATTTATGTTTAATCGCCTGCAACATTTTTATTTTTATATTTAGAAAGGTGTGCAACTAATTTTTATTAAGGAAATTTATGTAGTTTTTAAAAAAGATTAGTTGTAAAGGTCTATTGCCCATGGTTATCTTATAATAGGGAATTAAAGAGGAAGTGGGAGAGTGGTTCAATTGACCCCACATGAGTGTCAATTGAAACACTATGCGGGGTCATTTGAAACACCTTAATAAGTTTGGGAAAAATAAATAAAATTTATTATTTTTATCTTTATTATTGACTGTCATGTTATGCAAAGAGATCACCAAAAGATCACTATCGTAGTACCAAAATTACAAAATTTATCATCGTTTGAAGATCGCGATTAAAGAAACGGATGTAAAAAAAAATATACACGACTTCTAGTATTCTTTGTTGCGGTTACCTCTTACATTTAGCATTATCATGGTAGTTTTAATACAACAATAAGATTTGCTTATATGGAATAGTGGTAAAAAAACATAAATGTGTCTCATACAAAATGGTTGTTTCAATTATAACCATGTTTCAATCATAACGAGTCTATAGGCAAACAATATAGACGTACCTACGCCATATAAAATATAAAAACAAAACTTTAATCATAGCCGCATAAAATATATTTTCAAAATAACTATCATAATAATCAACTTGTTGCAGAATTAAAAAAAAAACATTATTTTACGTTTAACGAACGTAGAAACTTAGGTAGTTTACAGATAAAATATATTAATAATAGGTAATTGCTCGTAACTTATACAATAATGAGATATGGATGTCAACGATTCGCGGGGTCAAAGGCAAAACCACCTATCTGCCAATCATTAATTGTAGGAGATAGTTGGTTTTTCCTTTGACCCGGTGAATTATTGGTAAACCATAAATAACAGAAATAAAAACATGTTAAAAGAAATATTTTCTCAAAATCAGAACCCCATTTTATTTATTGTCGGTTACTTGTGGGGACGGTTAAAACATGGGGACGTTTGAAACGTTTCAATCGTCCACAAGCTCGTTGTTTCTATCGTCCCCAAAGCACATATTTAACTTCAAGGTCAAATATTAACCTATTAATAACACTGCATCACTGTTTAATGGCACTTAGAATATTCTATAATTCACACTCAAACCACTTAATAAGTTCAATTTGTCAAACTACACAAGAACACAAAATTATATGAAAATATATGAGAGCACAGATACTTACTTTTTTGGTCAAAATTTTTCAACTTCTCCCTGACATGGCCTCGCCAGTCGGGCGCTCGAGCGTTACTGGTTCAAACTTGTAAAATGGCCGCCCGCGTGGCGTGAGTATTGCCTCATCGGCGTAGGTATTGTGGTTTTCGAGAAATTTTACTTGTTTCATTCATAACGTGTTTCAATTGTCCCCGGTCTACCCTACTACAAGTATAGGGAAAAATCTGAAAACTATACACACATTTGTAATTAAATCATAAAAAATATGGTCTTTACTAAGGAAATCGAAATGTATAGGGTAGCTACAAATTTGTACGGAACTCTCGCTGGGGAGTCCGACTCACACTTGACCGGTTTCTTTTCAATGCGCTCGTACGCCAAGGGGAAATAACATAAGGAAACCTGTAGAGTGAGAAAAATAAAAGTATGACGATGATTCTGCCAGGCAGGTGTAGGTGTCTCTCTAGCCAGGGGTTACTGAAGTGAGACGACTGTCAATTCATTGATAACAATCGATTGACACTCGTCTCCCTCCATCTCTGGTTATTAATCCAGATTTGGGAAGTGGGCATCATAGTCAAAACCTAATCCAAAAACTTACTGGTGAGGGCGCTGGGACGATAATAATTATGTATTTTTCTAAATGGATGTAAAAACGATAAAAACAGTTGGCGTACCATTTTAATTTTTTTTTTAAGGCCCAATAAGGTTGACTCTATTTTATTTATTTCTCACAAATACAAAATGGTCACATAAAACAATATCAGATTTAACACAATTAAATCTAGTCAATAAGACCGCCTCGTGCTGTCCCTGGCGCAAAGGTCACACACTATCCGCGTTACCACGCTGAATGGCGATGGAAAACCTTTTATAATTTTAAATTAATATTCCATACAGGGAAAATAGGGACGATTAGTCTACAAACAATATTTAGAATAGTATGCATATAAGAACTTCAAAACATTTATCATCCCTACCCTACCCTAATGGACCCCAGAAACCTTAGCGACCCTCGCCGTGACAAGCGATTGAAAGTTGTCGCCAATTTCTTAGGAATCCAACGACCTAAGCAGGAAAAGTTATAATTGAATTGTATTTTAAGTAGTCCAAAAGTTTGCGAGTTTGTAACAACTTATTTCTAATTGGTCGTTTTCCTGATACCCATAAATTCAATTATCTATAGATTGGTAATGGAGACTGCGTTTCAAACGTTTGACCTTTTGTGCCTTTCCTACGGTTTCCCACGTACAAAATAATTTTTCAAAATGCCGCCGATTTTTGCAAAAACAGTATTTTTTACATGTTTCCCTGAATCACCTAACCCATACTTAAAATTAAAAATCAAAGTATAGAACTTCAAAAAAAAAAATCACATTTGTATAAAACTCACAAGGGCTCAAACTTTGAAGGGTGTTTTTTTTTTGGAAAATATGAGTTTGGGGTGAAATGACAAAACACATGTCTATTCTTCTTTCATGTTCTTCAACATATTATAATGAAATCAGTAATTAACTAGAAACTTGCTTGAATTTTTTTCTGTAGAAGTTGGAGGGTTTAGTCACTTTTCAGTACATTGAAGGACAATATCTCCTAAAAAGTTGAACTTGGGCAGCTAAAAAAACACGTGTCTGCTATTTTAGACTACTCTATAACATATATCAAAATGAATCAAATCGGAGTCGGACACTTGAGTACCCTTCCTTGTCAGTACCTAATCACTCTGAAACTCTATGCTGCTAACTGTATTCCTAGTAAGGCGTCTTAAACTAATCCTTGTAAACAATACCGGGATCACGGTATTCCCCATGCTAATAATACCGGTATTCACCCTAATACCTGTAAGCATTGTATTGTTCAGCCCCCGATTGTACCCAACTCTCTGCATTTTTAATATACAGGACAGGAGTTAAGTAGTTATAATCAATACACAGATAGGTAGTTACTGAAATACTTAGAGCAACACGGAGCTTAAATAGCGTTTTGCATTAATAATATTACTACAATGGAATAAGGGAATCGCTAAGAGCTAGAATAACAGTTGACCTAAGCTGTGTGCACTTGATAGTGTGGACTAAACGTTACAATGCGCTAGTTTAAGCAAATACCATTTAAGCTTGCAGAACACATTGATTTCGATTAGTGTAACCCATTGACTGTTTATTTATCTGTATGTATAGCAATTGCCGGTAAGCAAATGTTGTTAATTTTCTTCAATTGTGCCTAAAACAAAATATTTAGGTACAAAAACGTGAATGGTGTCTTCAAAGTATACTATATGTAATAGGATGATTCATATTTTGTCGATTTTTTAGTTTTTGGGTCTCAACTCTTCATTTCGTTCTAAAGCATGGCCATACCTGTTTTTTTTTTAGATTTTTTATTCAATTTTTAGAGTTCGCTACCGCTTAGGGGTCATCCATATAGTACGTCACACGCAAAAGGGGAGGAGGATTTAGGGACAGCCTTTGTTAAAAAGGTGGAAAATGTTAGGAAAAAGTGTGACATCGGAGTGTGAAATCATGTGACGTACTTTGTGGATCACCCCTTAGTGAAATCCTGACCAAAATAAGGTCATAATTCTTTTCTCATGGCATATATTTTTAAATTGTAAACACATCCATTGTTTTATTAGTTAAATGTAACAATTTACATATTTTATCAGTTGCATTTTTTTAATTAAAAAAAAACTTTTTTTTCCACTTACTTTTTTTTACATTTTGGTATTTAATAAAATATTGTTAATTGTGTCTTATTTACGAATTATTCAAAAATAAAACTGATTTTTTAATGATTTCTTCAAATTCTTCCTTAAGCGGTAGCGACCCCTAAAACTTGAATAAAAAATCTAAAAAGTAGACAGGGATATTTATTCATGCCCGAAAATGAAATGAAGGGTTGAGATGCAAGAAATAAAAAAATCGTCAAAATATGAATCACCCATCTGTAAGTTGGATCAATTCTGAAAGAGGTTAAAATGTATCTAACATTTTCTTTATCTGACCCATGTCACTTCAAATTTAAACCCTATCATGGTGAACCACGTTAGTTGGAATGTGTAAAGTGATCAATAAATAGGCAAGTTCTACGCAATGACAAGAAAGACGTAACTCGAATGGTTTTCCCATTGAAGTACAGCGTTCTGTACAGGAAGACAGAGTAGGCCGAGATAGAGCCGTCGGTAAACCTACTTGATCAAGTACCATCAGAATATTTATATGAGGAAAAAATTGCAACTTCTAAATCCTAGGTCTGTTAATGTCGAACGAAATTATCGCTCAATGTCGGGCTTGTGCTGTCTAAAATTTATCCAAAATATTCTAGCCAGGTTTATAATCCGAAAGTAATATTAAAAATGTGCTCAAGGAGGAGCAGATTTAGCTTATTATTTTTTACCCGTCTACGCGAAGCAAAAAGGAGGGTTATTTTTTTTCTCGATAGAAGTAAAATAAGATGCTCAAATACTTGAACAAGTTGATGGCAAACCTTTTTTTTACTTGCTCTTTTTAACCCCTAACGGAAAACGGGGGGTGTTATGAGTTTGATGTGTGGCTTTGTGTCTCTGTCCGTGGCATCGTTGCCTCCAAAACGGGTAAATCAATATTAATTTACCTAGTTGTTTTTGTTGGAAAGGTGATTTAATTGAGATTGTTCTTAGCTAGGTTTCATCAAAATTTATTTAGCCGTTTATGATATATTCTAATTTGAAATTAAAAGGCTGAATATTCTACGTACCCCAACTAATGAACTCTAAAAAGTATTAAATAATATGTACAAACGAAGACACACCTAAGTGACCAACAGTAGACCTTAATACATTGTAATAAGGGTGACAAGTGGTCAGTTAGCAGTGTCTTCGATTGTACTTACCTATCTATTGGCGCTTTGTGTTTTTAAGTTAAGTTTTAATATTTTGTTTGCTGTCGGGGGACCTATTACATGCAATACTAAAACAGAAGGTCCTCCGAGCGTAAACAAAATATTACAATTTGTCTTACATATATTTTTTTTACTTTTTAGGGTTTTTTTATACGGTGGTTTTTAAGAGCATTTGGGCAGAGCTACTTTTTAGAAGTAAGGGTTGTCTTACTCCCCGTAGTAGCTGTTTGGTTATTACTCGGTCACGTAAGCTTGCTAACAGTGGCTTCTCAGTCTACTGCTATGGAAAGCAGCCCGACCGGCCGGTTCCCAAATGGCGAAGTTTGAAACTTATCGAAACGCTGCAGCTTTCTCGAATAGCAAATACGTGGAAGAAATAGCAAAATAACTGGAACGTTTTCGTGATATTTGTGGAAAATAATTTGAGTGTGCTGCAACGTTTCGTGAATACATTTGAAAGTTGAATTTAAGAGTTTTTTTCAGATTTTATCGACTTCTGAAGGAATCCTATTAGCAATTGAAATAATGGGAATTACCCAATCAACTATCTACATCCTGTAATAGTATATATTATGGGAATAAATAAGCCATGGAGCCGTACAGTTCTAATTTAAAAGTGAACAGAAAAGCAAAGTTTACTTAAAAAAAACTTTTTATGTATAATTAATTAGGTACCTCTCTCCCTGCCTGCCTGCCTGCTTCAGCAGACCTAGATTTTGAATAACCTGTTCTGTCTACCCTTCAAAGTTTACAAATTGTTTTATAAATGACGGTGTTCTGAGATAACAAACATATAAAATAATGCCTAAATATAATTTCTGTTATCCTCCGTTTTGTGAAAATGGTTAAAAATATTGTGCCATTCAACTTTCTCTTGTAACTTTTTCTGCCGTTGATAAGTGTACAATATAAGTGTGATTACTAGCACTAGATTACATAGTAATCCTTCTGTAGAGTACTCATAAAGCATTTTTTCTACTCGTCGACTTTAATCTTTCCATTAGGATCCCATAGACTAAACTATAAATGCTAACTTTTCAATGTTATTTAGTCTATGACACTCTCTACTCAACTATAATATTTATTATAATATGCTTTAGACAGCTATAATAATTTTGAAAATAGAACTTTCAAATTTAAAAAAGTGTAGCCTTGTGTAAAAACCTCCTTTTAATGCAAATTCGATGATTAAATGCGTTTCAGAACGTAACACCTGTCAAATTTGCCTCTACGTAAACACGCTCCTGCCACGCGATTGGTGCAATTAGTCCTGTAATGAGCCAATCACAAACCGCTTTACACCCAATGCTGCCGCTCAATTGTTATCGGCCTTTAAATAAAACTTTGAATGAATAGTTTTAGTGGAAGTACGGTGATTGTGATAGTTTATTTGTTTGCTTGATGTTGTTTTAGTTGACTCATAGAAAAAGTATTGTATACAATAGTTACATAATTAGCTCTTAAAGTTCTCGTACCTTATATAGGCCACTCGGCTTATGTTACGATTGTATAAAATACTATTAAACGACATGCTAAACAGACTAATGCGTCCCATAAGAGTGTTGTATCGTCCAGCTTAGTCAAATGTAATCGCACCTACTGAACTAGTGCTCCGGGGGAATAAAGCGGATATAGTATACGTATGTAGTTGTTTCGATGCCCTTAATATTCTCTTTTGCAGTGTATTTATAAATTATTGTACTGATACCGCATGAATTTTGATTCTTAGAACTGTTCCCGGTTATCGATTACTTAAGCTGAATTTTAAATCATATGACAATGCAATATTATTATGACATGAAGCTCATCTAGAGATGGAGCCTCTAATGGAGATCTAAATCACATAAGATAAACCCACCGTGTTCGGGCTCATTTGATTAGTTTTGACGTAAAGTATGCGATTTCATAAAAAAGTACAGTCGGTAATAAAACTTGTCTAAAAATTTTTTTTGACAGAGACTTATTAAATAGGATGCATTTACAAAGAAAAAAAATACTATCAAGGTTTTTTAGATATAAATAACTAATAAAATAGTAGTTTAAATACTCAGACATACTTAAGTGTTAGAAGCCCGAATTCGAACTCGATTTTCATTTTGTAGCTAAAATTTAATCTAAAGGTTTACGCAATCCACGTTCTCGCTCAGAAATATCTTGGTTACAAAAAAGGGACCCCTCGCGCATCCAACCACAAATTCATTACTAGTCCAAATTCAAATAGTCCTGCACAACGAGATCTAATAGAATAAAGTAGGATTTGTGTAAGAATTTTATTACACAACCGAGCTTAAAGCGGACGAAATGCTGAGTGCCATCACAAATTCGGAGTCCCATTCTATTTCTAATTAACGCATTTTTACACACGGTCATGTTAATTCGGCAACTGAGACTGCGGGTCGTTTATCCAAAACTTATATCTCCTGCTATAGTAATTATACAATTTTTTCGACTAAATCAGTAAAGAAAAGATCCAAAATTATCGATATAGCTCGAAGAATTGCAAAACTTAGGTGGCACTGGCACTTCCCATTGTTCGTAGAATTGACGACGGCCGCTGGGGTTGACGAGTTCTTGAATGGAGACCAAAGTACCGGAAAACGCA
This sequence comes from Eudemis profundana, assembly GCA_947034925.1. NCBI lineage: Eukaryota > Metazoa > Arthropoda > Insecta > Lepidoptera > Tortricidae > Eudemis > Eudemis profundana. Next base: position 27,052,510 of record OX344795.1, on the reverse strand, counting down.
GCGTGGATACTTCGTCACGCGATAAATAAGTGATAAAGCATCCGTCACTCTCACACACTATTTGTTAGAACGAGACGATGATTGCTTTGATGTGACAAAGCGTAGCATCATAAGCTTACTGATGACCTGATGGAGGTCGCCGCTCTTCGCTTTAGGGAGCGACGCAGGACAGAACATTTGGGGAGGTCTATCTCCACCTACAGCAATTGAATAGAGGATGAGAGTTTTTTTAGGAATCGTGGTAGATTTTAAACTAAAAAAATCCCGGTCAAGTGCGAGTCGGACTCCCGCACCGAGTGTTACGTACAAACTCGTAATTAGATACTATTCACGTATCTACTTACGAGTTTGTACGTAAGAAAAAACTGTATGGCGGTTGGTTTAGTAGAAACAAATAAAAGAAATAGAAACAGTGCAAGTTAGAAAGTAAAAAAACGGTGCAAGTTAGAAAATCCGTTATATTTTTCCTGCAATATTAAGTATGATAATAATAATTGGTAATTATTACAGATTTTTTTGTTCAGTAACTACTAGAAAAATAATAGGAATGGAATTTATAAAGAATAAATATAAAAATAGTTGTGGAATTTACAAATTAAGCCCTTTCATTTGATATTCCACTTGATACAATAGCACAACTTTAAATTTTAAACGTCCCGTTTCGGCCCCTTTCAAAAAAAGTAAAAAAGGTACAAGTTTTTTTTATGTCCATATGGTTCTGGTTAGCAAAGTTTAACACTTCCAAATTTCAAATCGATAGTAGCAGTAGTTCCTGAGATATCTCGCTGTGACAGACGGACAGACACACAGACAGGGTCGTGCGACATAAGGGTTCCGTTTTTACCATTTTAGTACGGAACCCTAAAAATACAGGTAGTGCAAAAGTACCAAAAATACGACCTTATCTTGTCAACGGTCATGTCAAACTAATTCCAATTTCGCAAAGCATGCTACCCGCCCGGCGTGGCGCTGTGCCCCCGTGTGAGGGAAAGTGGCAACAGCGATTAAATGAAATTTTGCTTCACAGAATTAACAGCGTTTGCGCATACAACGCGCGTCTATTTAGTGCGATAAATTTCCGCGGCAATAAACGCCGCTAAGGAACTCCCGGGGCATTCCGGGCGATATATTAACGTGCCTAAACACGGGGATAAAAGTGTCTATAAATATTATTGAGGAAAGGTTTTTAATACAATATAAATTCTTAAACTTTCTCTGCCAGGAACCATCGTATGGGACATAGAATTAGAAAGATTGGTATACAAAACGAGTAATAGGTAAGTATGTTCTTTTAAAATGCTTAGGTTTAAGGATTTCAGGTGCTCAAAACCGCGCGAAAAGAAACGAGATAAATGTAAGGGTGATGACCGATAAATCTGATGATGATAATTATTATATAAGAAACTTTATTAAACTCCAATCAATACTGAAGCAAATACTAAGTGTTATTTCTTCGGTTTGTACTAGGTACTGTTGATTGTTCGGAAGTGGATACCTACATCGTCACAAAAACGAACTCGACATTCTTTTTTGATCTAATATCATATAAATAGGTCGCTTGCCAGTTTTAGTAAATAGACTAAAATGAGTGCCTATTTAAACTAAAATCGATTTAATCAATACGTCAAGTGTATAGAGAAAATATTATCTACAGCCTTTGCCTAGTAATAGACCACCTTTGTAGGTTCATAAAAAATAATCTGTTCAGGTAATAAATAGATAGATCACTATTATAGTATTAGTTATACACAGCCGTACTTTAAATAGAAAGTAGTAATTTAAAATAATCACATTTCAAAGTGTACCTCTTGTTGTTAAAGGACTTGGAAATTGTCGCGAGACAAACGATCATCGTTTACGATCCATCAGAGCTGGAAACCTTCTCCCCCCCTCTCCCACCCCCTCCCCTACATCCTTGGTCAACCCAAATCCCCAGGTCAAGTTGGCTCAGTTCGGGTTGCACAGGGCGGTTACACAACACTTCGGGAGCTCAAATACCGCTAGCCATCCGGTTGCCTCTCGGACACTGCAATTACGCGTCATTGCTCTGAATATTATTAATCACAAAGTAGGTATTACTCTATATATTTATTCAGACGGCACAGCGACACCGTTTCCAGATAACTGCGGTATCCCTACGTCGTATAAAGTTTAACGATGAGGCTAAATTAATTGTGACCTCGTTCGTATCCTCACTCAATTAGGCTAGGGTTGGCACGTGCTGGGTCTCATAAAATTAATTAGGCTAGGTCTTAGGTTGGTCTACAAGGGCAATTACAAGCCAAAGGGACATCACGACGATGTTGAGACATTTTGTCGCTTGTTTATATTTGTATCAAGTTTTTGGTTTTATTTTATGAAGCAATGACTAGTCAAAGTCAAGCCTTTACTTAACATGATAATAAGCAAAGAAAAGAAATGGTACGTTAGGTTCTCGCACAGCTATTTGTTTTTCTTGTAAATATTCTTAAATGACAGCCCTAAGTGTCTAAAGACACAGAAAAAGACCCGCACATAACTCAGCATTAAATTAAGACGTGGACATTGATGGAAACCTGTCTCCCTTTTATCCGAATAGGGAACGCCCTTGCCAACGCTTAGTAAGATTTATTTTAAGCATAGGTTGGCTAACCTAGTTTTTTAGGGTTTCGTACCAAAAGGGTGCCAACGGAATCCTATTACTAGGCCTCCGCTGTCTGTCCGTGCGTCACAGGGTTCCCGTAACCGGCGTAACCGTAATAGGTAAAGACTTGAAATTTTCACAGGGTAATATATATTTCTATTTTTTTTTAATATAAGATCAAATAATGAAAATAAAAAGAAACAAGAATTTAAGAGATACATACAAAAAAACGTGTTTTTTTCGCGTTCTTTGCTTGATTTTAGTAATGGTAATAGGTAGATGCTTGATATGTTCACAGAATGTGTATTTCTATTGCCACTATTACAACAAATAATAAAGTTAAAAATAAAAGGGCTACAATACGTTTCTTGTATGGACCATACAAGAAACGTATTGTAGCCATTTGCTTTTGTAGGGAGACGCAGTTCAAAGCTAACCTTACCTAATTTTCTACCTAAATGAACCTTTGATTTATGTTTTTTATACTAAACAGAGTTAATAAATAAACGCCTTATATGTATAAACAATAATGCTTTCGGTATTTATATTTTAGAATATTAAATATTAGGCATTTAGCCTTTTAGCTATTAAAATTTTAGACCAACGATGCGTAGACCTAACAATGTTATGCATTTAGCCTTTTAGCTATTTAAATTTTAGACAGAATTACATGTTTATCCTACAAATGTCCTCCGAGTAGCCACGCGAACCTAGGTTGCCAAGGTCATTAAAGTACCTAAGCAATCACTGAAAAGAAACATAATTGAAGCTTTAAAAATCTTTTATCCAAATCGAATCAAGATTAAAGCCATCCGCTTTGCATGGGTGCGTAACGATGGCTATAAAATTTTTTGGTATAATATTAGTCGCAATAACGCTCATTTGATATAATTATTAAATCATATAACAACACTTAATATATTTACATATGACATAATTATTATTTCTTATAATGATCATTTGATAGAATAACATTTAATATAGCATTCTTTAAGTATAATGCTTATTTCCTATAATGAACTTATGGTATAACGTTATTTTCATATAAAATACAATTGGTATAACCATTATTGATATAATGTATCAAAAAGTAGGTTAGGTTAGGTTTGAACTGCGTCTCCCAACAAAAACGAACTGCTATCAAAAAGTAGGTTAGGTTAGAACTGCGTCCCCCTACCAAAACGAATGGCTATCAAAAAGTAGGTTAGGTTAGGTTTGAACTGCGTCCCCCAACAAAAACGAACTGCTATCAAAAAGTAGGTTAGGTTAGTAAATTATAAGGGCACAGAAGAAAAAGGGGTGACGGGGGGGCGAAGCCCCCCACAAGGGGGGCTCGGGGGGCGAAGCCCCCCGCATTAAAAAAAACTCAAACCATAAGTTCAATTAGGTTAGGTTAGGTTAGGGTTCGAACTGCGTCCCCCAACAAAAACGAACTGCTATCAAAAAGTAGGTTAGGTTAGGTTTGAACTGCGTCCCCCTACCAAAACAAATGGCTATCAAAAAGTAGGTTAGGTTAGGTTTGAACTTCGTCCCCCTACCAAAACGAACTGCTATCAAAAAGTAGGTTAGGTTAGAACTGCGTCCCCCTACCAAACCGAATGGCTATCAAAAAGTAGGTTAGGTTAGGTTTGAACTGCGTCCCCCAACAAAAACGAACTGCTATCAAAAAGAAGTTAGGTTAGTAAATTATAAGGGCACAGAAGAAAAAGGGGGGACGGGGGGGCGAAGCCCCCTACAAGGGGGGCTCGGGGGGCGAAGCCCCCCCGCATTAAAAAAAACTCAAACCATAAGTTCAATTAGGTTAGGTTAGGTTAGGGTTCGAACTGCGTCCCCCAACAAAAACGAACTGCTATCAAAAAGTAGGTTAGGTTAGGTTTGAAGTTTGAACTGCGTCCCCCTACCAAAACAAATGGCTATCAAAAAGTAGGTTACGTTAGGTTAGAACTGCGTCCCCCTACCAAACTGAATGGCTATCAAAAAGTAGGTTAGGTTAGGTTTGAACTGCGTCCCCCAACAAAAACGAACTGCTATCAAAAAGTAGGTTAGGTTAGTAAATTATAAGGGCATAGAAGAAAAAGGGGGGACGGGGGGGCGGAGCCCCCCACAAGGGGGGCTCGGGGGGCGAAGCCCCCCGCATTAAAAAAAAACTCAAACCATAAGTTCAATTAGGTTAGGTTAGGTTAGGGTTCGAACTGCGTCCCCCAACAAAAACGAACTGCTATCAAAAAGTAGGTTAGGTTAGGTTTAGGTCACAGGCGTTACAATTTCAAATATATAATTGGTAATAAAGATTTATATACCTATTATACCTCTTGATTGTTATATATTATGATTTGTATATAAAATGAGCGTTATACCATATAATCGTTATAAGAAATAAGCGTTATACCGAACGTTAAATATACGAAATAAATGTATATATTTTAAAATTATACCAAACGTTTATTATACACAATGAGTGATTATACCCTTTGAAATTATATCAAATGTTGATATATCGATAGAAAATATATTAAATATTTTTATATCGATCATTACACACCCGCTTTGCATACCTTCTTGTAACATCCATCCTTCGATGGAAATCGAAATAAAAAATGGACGATCGAATGAAATGCAAATAAGTGGATAAGGCAAATTCAAATAGATTTCGGAATATTTATTAGGCAGCTCAAAGACAGTAGCTGAGATTTTAAGGAAGGTTACTATGGGTGAAAAAATATCGTTCAGATCTCACCTCACTTTAAATGTTATAAGTGACTTGATATGATACGCTTAAACAAAATCGTGAGGAACATGATAACGAAAAAGAATATTTCTTATTCTTACAGTCTGCCCTATGTGCTAAATAAATGTTGCTCTTATCTTCAAGAACCATACATACTTTGGGCACTCTCCGGGTTCATGCAAAAAATTATACCTACCTAGACCGAAATAGGACAGCCAGTAACCCTACTTGATCTATCTAGTACGAGGATATAACCTACACCACTTAAAAGAGAATGAAAGGTTATGCAAAAAATTGCTCTGATAACCATTGGGGTACGAAAAAAGTACTTTAAAAAGTTGAATCTCGGCAGATCAAGGCATTTGTAATATAAAAGTTTAGCCAATATTACAACTAATTGCCGACTCCAAAGAAAAAAGTAACTTCCATGCAGTAAATTTTACCCGACTGCGGCGAAGCCCAAAGGAGGGTTATGTGTTTGACCTGTATGTATGTATGTCCGTTCCTGTGTCCGCTCGTAACTACTCAACGGCACATCCGATTTTGATAAATGATACATCATTAGATTCGTCTTGATGGTGCGAGTGTCACTGGGTATGAAGTTCGTTAAAATAAACAAAATGGCGGATTTTATGCAGTTTCAAAGTGCACCGCGGTCGGGTTTTTTTTAGTAAAAATATTTTTCAAGTCTGCAATTTGTAACGAATGCCTGGTCTGCCGGACTACTGTTAATTTTTTAAGCACTATATTTCGTGAATGTTTGTGGCCTAACGGCGACCAGGACCAATTTTGTGCATAACTTATTATCCTGCACGCAAAATACGCGCATATTAGACGCCAAGTTGCCCGAGAAGACCAGTAACTTATTTATAATTCTTTTTCATTACGTTGCTCCGTCGCACTGGTGTCAAAATTATGGTTTAGGAACAAACCGTTAGACAAACAAACATACTCGTAATTATAATACTAGTGGTTCTCTGAGCTGTACCTAGACCTCGCGAACCTGTCCTCCGGGATTTTCAAGATTTCCTAAAATTGAATCAACAAAAAATTCTGAAGATATATTGTTATCGAAACTGCTCACAAAATTTCACGAGAATCGGTTGAGAAATGCGACCTGTAGAGGAGAACAGCCGGACAGACATACGAAAGCATTTTTACCCAAGCTGAAACGGAGGCTCTTCGCGCTCGGTCGGTCAATATTAGTAATAAGTATTATATAATAATTATTATAGACAATACGAGTATATAATATTCAATCTCAATAATTAAAGCGACATTTGTTGTGCTGAAAATTGTTAGACCTGCTTAAAGTTTTAATAAGAATACATATTTTTGAAGATAGGCAAGAACTATGAGCTTATAAAACTTCAAAATATTAATTTCCGAAATATTAAACTTCATTAAAACCTCATCTTATTGAATATTGAAATTGCCTGCAGCCATTAAAAGTACCGGAAGCGTAAATACTGATATTTTGCAGATGGTAATCTTCCAAGTCTCAAACGTTATTAAGAAATTCCTCAAATAGGTATGCATTAGGAGATTTATTTACCTACCTGCCTCGCCTACAGCCTTAATACGTTCATAATGAACCCGTATCCTCCACGTTATTTCCCAGAACTTTAAAAGTAGGCTCATACGAAGTATGAATACATATGCCAAGTTTTATGAGAATTTTCTCGTTATACAACGTACGTTTTTGCAGCCAAAAATAAATGGAATCTATCTAGACATTCCACGTAAAGTAGAAGAAAATATTGTAGTGGTAGGAAAATAAGCGAAGACTGTTATTTAACAAAAATCATCAAGTTCAATAGTACATTGTGCACCGAGGGTAGTAAGGAGGGGATTACTAACGAGAGTCTATTAGGAGCCCGACGCCGTAGGCGGAGCGCTTTTAATGACTCAAGTTTGTAATTCCCTTACTACACACAATGTTTTTCATCAGTCATCACATTTGCGAGGAAAAAAAATAAGACAAAAATCTAATTAATTATTTACCGTCAACTTTTTCAATATAGTCTTCCACAGATAATGCTACGAACTGCGTTTAGTTTTCAAACTTGACATGTAATATCGCGAGATTGTACCGATTTTCAAAATAAAATAATAGTATATTACACAATTAGGGTGGTTATACAAACAAAGGCCGAGATCGCAGAAGTTTGCGGCCCAAGCTGCAAGGGGACGAGGGACGTAAATATGCGATCGAGGGCTGTCTTTATTACCTCCCGTGTTGTGTACATCATTTTATGTCGACACATTATTCTGTAATCTTTACACAAGAAATATAAGCAGAACAATATCGCTATTATCCGTCATGTTAATAATAATCATAAAATACGGTTATTGTGCCGCTAATCGCTGGTAACAGATGCTTCTGCAAAGTACTTAAGGACGCGAGTTCGCCGCTCTAACTTAGTTATGTAAGTGTATCATGTAGATATAAATTTCATATCACGAATAGCCGTGCTCGTTTTTTTGCGTAGCTTTATGACGTTTTTTATGGTAAAATGTATCCTTATTCAAGTTAGGTAAAAAGTTAGGTAAAAGTTAAGTTAATGACGACCGCTTTAGCTTAGTTGGTAGTGACCCTGCCTACGAAGCAGGAGGTCCTGGGTTCGAATCCCGGTAAGGGCATTTATTTGTGTGATGAGCACGAATATTTGTTCCTGAGTCATGGATGTTTTTTATGTATTTAAGTATTTGTATCTATTAAATATATCGTCGTCTAGTATCCATAACACAAGCCTTATTGAGCTTACTATGGGGCTAGTTCGATTTGTGTAAGATTGTCCCCTAATATTTATTTATTATTTATTTTATTTATTAATAAACTATTTTTACGTCACAACTAGCGATAAAGTGGTAATTACCCCCCTTACCGCCCAAATCCCACTTCCTGGCCTGGCCTGGGGGAGACGTAAAATTTTGTAGTTACCACGGACGGCAATAAAGAATCCGTCACACGAATACGACACGAATAAATCCTCAGACCGCATATTAATCGCCCTTGCCTTCGGCTCGGGCGTCAAATACCTGCGGTCTGAGACGTTCTTTGTTTTACCGCCCTAGGTAAGTAATTTACTATTACATGACTATCAAATTTTACTATTTTAAAACTAATAATTTATCATTACTTTCGTTTACGCTACAATTTGTTCTGCTTGATTTTGAGGACAGGACTCTGTTAGGTATATTATGTACTTCCAGTTACCCGTGGTTTCGCCTGCGATATTCTCTTTATCATTCCAAGGGAACTCTTAACTGGGATATAAAGTATCCTATGTTTCAATCCAGGACTTGGTCTACTATTATTACCAAATATCATAATATATCAATCCGTACCATTGGTATCGCGTTATTTAGTAACCAACATCCAATCATCTTCACAAACTTTCACATTAATAATATTAGTAGGGATAGGATATAGCTAGCTATATTTAGTTGCCAAATGTAACGAACTAGGGTCGATTTCAGGCGTATTTCTAGCGTTTTTAGGGTTCCGCACTCCAAAAGGAAACAAACGGATCACTTTATTGTCCGTCTGTCTGTCCTTCTGTCAAGACCCTTTATCTCAGGGGCGCGTGGAGGTATCGAGTTAAAAATATAACCACTCAGGTTTACGGTGCCTTGAAGCTGTGAAAAAATTCTAAGTTATATTTATTTAATAATTTTGCTATCCTTGAATACATCACTTTCTCAATGATTTTTAATAACAGAGGTATTAAGGATATTGGTCTGTAGTTATTTATGATTCCTCGGTCACCTTTTTTGAAGACAGGTTTCACTATCGATAGTTTTAGCTTCTCGGGGAAAATGCCTTCCGAAAAAGAACGATTTATAAGATGACTAAGAATCGGTGCCATACATTTGCAGTTGCTTTTACCTCTTACGTGTATATACCATCAAAACACACCATCTGGTGTGTTGTTGAGAGAATGTATAACCTTGAATACCTCTATTTCATCAGTTATAAATATTCACTAAGGGAATCAAAATTTATAGGGTACTTTAATATTATGTGTACCTACAAAGAATGATGGGCAGAAATATACGGCACCCAGCCTCATCACCAATACGGATAACGGATGTAGATTTATTGACAACAGCATTTGCTATAATTGTTATTAAGACCACTAATCACTATGACCACTAAAAAATCTCCTAATTATGAGTTAATTGATTCTTAACTATCAATTACTTAGGTATCAATTAACTCTTAACACCCAGTATTTAAGATAAGATAAATTTATTCGTACCAAATTGCAATTTCAAGGCTGATAACCATCTTCTCCGGGGCTTTTGGAGTTTGTCCTCATATTACAAAATTGAGCTTATGTAACCAGCTTTCACGTGATATGCATAAGATTTGTATTGGATACGGAGGCCAACTTGCCCATCATTTTCGGTGGGCGAGTCCGACTCGCACTTGTCCGGGTTTTTTAGGGTTCCGTACCAAAATGGTAAAAAAAAGGAACCCTTATGGTGCGACTCTGTCTGTCTGTTTGTCACAGCAAGATATCTCAGGATCTACTGATGCTATCGACTTGAAACTTGGAATAGTGTTAAAAGTCGCTTACTCGAGCCTATTGGATAGGAAAAAAATCTTATACCTTTTTTACTTTTTTTTAAAGGGGTCCGAAATGGGATGTGGAAAAACAAAAGTAGAGCTATTATATCGAGTGGGATATCAAATGAAAGGGCTTAATTTGTAGATTCCCAAACCATTTTTGTTTTTTTTTCTTAATTTTGTACTTTTTGATTTATGACCAAAAACGTTAAAAAAAATACCATTCCCCCTATTATCTTCAAAGTTACTGAACAGAAAAATCTGTAATAATTACCAATTATTAATATCATCCTAAATATTACAGGAAAAAAAAACGGTTTTCCTATATTGCATCGGTTTTTAGAAATTTTCAAAAATCGTACACATACTTATTTGCCCCTACTAAGCTAACCACCATACAGTTTTTCTTAAACTATTCACGCTATTTTGTACTTATACGAGTTTGTACGGAACCCTCGGTGTGCAAGTCCGGATCGCACTTGACCGGTTTTTTTTTTACTTCATTAGTGTCACTCTATTTTTACCGCGAAGGACTATCGAGTGACGATAACTTTTGATTAAGTCATGTGTCGATACCGTCTATCGTTTAAATAATAAATGTTAATTGCTGCTATATTTGCTGTAGGTATCACGAATCACTAATGAAAAAGCCCGCCGCGGTCGAAACGCTCTCAAATCCAACCAACTGATGCTTACTGTTAAAATATAGGAGTGACAAGTAGTTATATAACGAGTTGGCAAACTCCTTGGTTTGGTCAATCACGAATTGGTATGACTTGGGGAACACGCGTGCGGTCTAATGGGTCTTTCACACTGCGTACCTTAAAGTAGCCAGGGTAGGTTAAAAAAGCCGCAAATGGATGTAGTTTAGTTGCTTGACACGCTCGTCCTTAAGGATATACTAGTATATTTTTTATGTTCGCAACTCCCCCAAATTCATGCCGTAAAAGGTGTAGCATATTTTAGAATCGGTTCGTAAAGCTTTTTCATTTGATACCCCACATGATAGGTTTCGGAAAAAAAAAATCAAATTCCATACAAGAAATTGATTTCAACATTATCCCCCTCTACCAACCGCCTTCCTTATTGAAGGAGCTTTTGATTGGTAATCGTATTTTTTTTTTAGCGTGAAGTACATATTGCCATACATTTATTTTATTTATTTATTTAAACTTTATTGCACAATAATAAAAAAGTACAATTGGCGGACTTAATGCCTTAAGGCATTCTCTACCAGTCAACGATTGGGTAAAACAGAGATTTTTAGTTGGTGCAGGATTGTTTAAAGGCGAAACGACATCAGAGACACAAATCAATATAATAGTATATATATAACAATAAAAGACATTCACATATACTTGTTACAATAAACATACATATATAACAAAACAAATGTACCTATGCAAAAACATCATGACATGACAAATAATTAATTTTGACTTATCAGAGAAATGCTTGCGCAACTGGCGCCTAAAGGAGAATTTGCTCTGAGCTTGCCTAATGGGGAGCGGGAGATCGTTCCATAAGCGAATTGCCTGAAGGGCTAAGGAATTGGACATAAACCTGATCGGTGCAAAGGAATATTTAGCCTTAAGGCTACGGGAAGTACGGAGTTTACAACCAGGCCGTGGGGTTTGGAAAATAAATTTAGATTTAAGATACTCTAAAGTATGGTATAAAAAAGGTGCAGATGATTCTAACTGACCTGCGTTCGCGGATAGGCAACCAGTTAAATTTACGGCGAAAGGCGGACACGTGATCGTACTTGCGGAGACCGAAGACAGCGTATGCAATTATTCTGCAGTCTGTCCAACTTACTCAAAAGATCCTGAGTGATATTTGAGTAACACGCGTCACCATAGGCAATAAGGGGTAGTATTAATGCCTGAATGAGGAGAGTCTTAGTGCTAACTGGAATTATCTTCGTTGCTTCGTCTTCTAGATTAGAAATAAACACAATGTAGTACCACGTACGGTGTCGCCAAAACACACTGAATTTTGAGAGATTTTCTAAAAAAGAAAAATTAAAAACAAAATTTGTAGGTTGGTTGACATTTCGTACCAACCGCCACGGCGCTCGACCCTCATTCACAGTTACAGTGCTCCGCCAGTTCACACGTTCCGTAAGCAATTTATTGTAAATTATAATAAATTTTTGTTTACGGTGTTTTTGGTAGTTCATTATGGGTAAAAGAAAACGTGAAAGTGATGATCGTGATAATTACGACTATTTGTTACATAAAATTAAGAAGTTAGAAAAGGAGTTAAAAGGTGAACGTCGTCGACGGCGGTATGAATCAGTCGACTCGGATCCCTATGAACAATACCCCGAAGGTTAGTTTTTTATTACTATTTATTCATTTTGCACATAGTGAGTGTTACGCAATCCTAGCTCTGAATGAATTATATATTCACTATTCCGGCAAGTGGTAAACAATACTAAATTTATCACGTGTATGGTTCGTATTGCGGGCAGTTTTTGGGACTGTCACTTTACTTACTGACGTGAACCCATACGTGCGATGCGGCCAACCTGTGGGGTTGGCACTTTGCCGTGAGTGTAACCCTGTCGCTGCGCAGGCTAAATAATAACATTTACAAGTTTACAAGTTTATAACGACTGCCGTCCATGGAATAATTTATCAAGGAATACAGTCATATTTATTCATACAATATTCTACTTTTTTTCTATAAGCAGTACTACTATAGTCCACGTATGTAGTTACGTAGTTAAATTGGCAGTTATTTTCGTCACTTACAGACGAATTGCCACAAGATGATAACCCGGTGACAGAAGAAGAGTTCAGCGATCATGATACAATAAAATCAGTTATTCGTGTCCCCGAACGACTGACGAACTCCATTACTCCGTCCGGCCAATCACCGTCGCCGGCAACGCCGCGGCCGCCGCCAACGCCACGGCCGCCGCCAACGCCACGGCCGCCGCCAACGCCGCTGTCACAGCCACAATCATCTGCTGAGCAGGATGTACAGCCACTGCCACCTGTACAATCTATATCTATAGAACCGGAGAAAAATGAGTGTAAATCTCCTATCGCGAGTCTAGATAGTACTATATTAGAAATATTGGGGGATGACCCCTCGATAATTAAACAATACGGCAAAGATATTCAAAATGATTTAGCGGTTAGATTACAGCACATTGCGACTAACGGACTGACCAAAGAAGTTCGCAAAGAGTTATGCGATAAGTACTTACCCCCTAACAACTGTCCTTTGATTGACGCCCCAGAACTCAATCCGGAGGTAAAAGCTGCAGTCTCGGAAGCGGTAATTAAGCGAGATAAGGGTATTGAATTAAAACAAAAACAATTAGGACGAGCAATATCATGTATTGGTGAGGCTCTCACGTACTTAATGTCAAAAGAAGATAAGGACACATCGGTCATTAAACTGCTAGTGGACGCCAACCGCTTGCTTTGCGACAATCAGAATTTAGATACGGTTACTCGGCGAAACTTTGTTTTATTTAATCTGAAAAAAGAGATGAAAGACCAGATGCAGAAGACCAAAATCGATAAATTCTTATTTGGTACCGAGCTTGCTGAAACTTTAAAAACTGCAAAGTCGATATCCAAATCGGGAGCAGATTTAAAATTGCCGACATCAGCGTCATCCAATAAAGCCACTGCTCCTAAGAACAAGCCGACGCAGCAACAAACGGGAGCTCCATCTAAAAGAAACAATTTAAACTGGAAGGCTCCTCCCCTGAATCGCAGGCCTCAGGGGACCCAGAGGACCAGGGAGCCTGCTCCGAGGAATCAGCACGCCAGCAGTTCGCGGACATCGTATCGAGCGTCACACCAGAAATTCTCGAGCCGCCGTTAGGAAACCATCTGGTGAGTCACGCCGGCAGACTTTCTCAGTTTTACGATCAATGGTCGTTATTAACTTCTGATCCGGTCATTTTGTCATGGATAAGGGGATATGAGATTATCCCGTCTCGCCCTGTGGTGCAGGATAACCCACCTAAGAATAAAACTTACTCTAATAGTGAAGAAATGCTAATTTCAGATTCTATATCTGATTTATTAAAATCTGGCGCCATATCTGAGTGCAAGCCATGTGATGGACAGTACCTATCCTCTGTATTTTTAGTGCCAAAGCCAAATGGTAAACACAGATTTATCCTTAATTTAAAAAACTTTAATAAATTTATAGATACTGAGCACTTCAAGCTCGAGGATTTACGCACAGCTCTAAAATTAGTTTCAGAAGGATGCTATATGAGTAATCTGGACTTGAAAGATGCGTATTTCCTAATACGTATACATGACAACTCCCGAAAATATCTGCGTTTCGAATTTAATAGCAAATTGTACGAATTTAACGTATTACCATTTGGCCTTAGTACTGCTCCATTCGTATTTACGAAAATAATGAAGCCAGTCATAAAATTGCTTAGGTCATGTGGTTACTTATCCACTGTATATTTGGATGACATCCTTCTTATAGGAGGTACATTTGGCTACAAAGCAATTGTTGACATCTGTGGGTTTCATTATAAATCACGAGAAGAGTAACCTGGTACCTAATACTAGATGCAAGTTCTTAGGTTACATAATAGACACTAAAAAATTTCAAGTCACTTTACCTGCTGATAAAATAAATAAAATTAAGAAAGAACTGGATTATTTTAAAGCTGTTCGACGCTGCAAAATAAGAGATTTCGCACGTTTACTCGGCCTACTTAACTCAGCATGCCCCGCCATAGAATACGGCTGGCTTTATACTAAGGAGTTCGAAAGGCAAAAGTATCTTAGTTTGATTAACGATCCAGATAATTATGATAGGTACATGAATTTGCCGCAATCGCTTGTGCCAGAGTTTGATTGGTGGTGTCACGCCATTAACAAACCCGCTAATAAAATCAAGTACGACGATTATTGCTTGGAAATTTTTAGTGACGCTTCTACTACGGGGTGGGGGGGAGCGTGCGGAGAGGAAACTGCAAGCGGTCCATGGTCGAATGAGGAAAAGTGCAAACACATCAATTATTTGGAAATATTAGCGGCCTTTTTTAGCCTAAAAACATTTGCCAAGGAAATGACGGCCTGCCAAATCCTGCTTCGTATTGATAACACGACAGCAATTTCCTACATAAATCGAATGGGTGGTGTGCAGTTTCCTCATCTTACCCGTGCTGCAAAAGATCTATGGCAATGGTGCGAATCCCGAAATATCATTGTTTATGCATCTTATATTAAATCGGCTGACAATAATGTGGCCGATGCAGAATCGCGACGTTCTCATCCGGACATCGAGTGGGAACTGAACGATTCTACCTTCCAGACTATAGTTGAAAGATTTGGTGTGCCAGACATAGATCTTTTTGCCAGTCGATTTAATAGAAAATGCGACAAATACGTATCTTGGTACAGAGATCCGGATGCATTTGCCATAAATGCTTTCACCATTTCATGGTACCATCATTACTTTTACGCATTCCCTCCTTGTACCATGATTTTAAAAACGATAAGAAAAATCATAAGGGACAATGCTACGGGTATATTAATAGTTCCCCAATGGCCCACTCAGCCTTGGTACCCTTTGTTCATGCGTTTGCTCACTAATAAGCCCCTTATTTTTGAACCCAGTAGCGACTTGATTATATCTAATTGCAGCGATCGCAGCGTACACCACCGGCTTACCCTGGTTGCCGGAGTCTTATCCGCGAGTCGCTACTGAGAAAAAATGTTCCTCCGGAATCCATAAACATAATGCTAGCATCTCTAGCTGACAATTCTATAAGGCAATATGATTCGTGCTTAAAGAAATGGCATATTTTTTGTTTTTTAAATAATGTTGATTTATTCAAGTCTTCAATCGCTGAAATAATCACGTTCTTGACACAACTGTTTGAAACTGGTGCCCAATACGGTACTTTAAATAGTTGCAGGTCTGCCCTGTCACTGATTCTGGGGCCGTATTTGGGTAACGACGAACGCATTAAACGTTTTTTCAAGGGTGTTTACAGAATGCGCCCGCCTTTACCCAAGTACAACCAAACCTGGAACACATCAATGGTGCTAGATAATTTAGCATCTTGGTCTCCAAATCAAGAACTCAATTTGGAGAAAATAACTAAAAAACTAGTTACGCTACTTGCTCTTGTAACTGCCCACAGGGCACAGACATTATCTAAAATTCTCATAAGTAATATAGAATTTCTTACAAACGAGGTCGTAATTAAGATTCCTGACCTCATTAAGTCTTCGAGGCTGGGTGCAGCGCAGCCTATGTTAATCTTACCGTATTTCCAACAAAAACCTGAAATTTGTCCTGTCACAACACTATCGGCATACTTAGATCGAACCAAACTGTTACGTGGTAATCACCAGTCTCTCTTCATAGGCCTAAAGAAACCTCATAAATCAGTGACTTCTCAAACGATAAGTCGCTGGATTCGATTGACTTTAGGAGAATGCGGTATAGATATAACGCAATTTACCGCACATAGCACGCGACACGCGGCGACCTCTAAGGCGCACAACCTAGGGGTTAATTTGGACTTGATCAGAAAGACCGCTGGTTGGAGCGGGTCTTCAAGCATATTTGGCAAATTTTATAAAAGATGTATAAGAGAGACCGATGATTCAACATTTGCTAAAAGTATCATGTCTAACATTTTATGACTTAATTAGGTAACCTGTAATTTAATGTTAGAACAAATATTAATTAATGTTAAAACAAAAGAAAAATGTTCTTTTTTTTTTAAGTAGGGTGCGTTGTCCAACAGTGAACCACCTTTTTTTTGAAGTCGCAGAACTTGCTAGAAAATAAAGCTAGAAATTTGGTTTTGATGTCATTGCTTAGGTAATTTCATAAGGTATCTTATGTATAGGTTACAAAATGCTTTTTGGACTAACTAACATCCATTAAGTAGGTTTTTAAAAAAAATGATATTTGATTCACTGTATACTATGGGTCGTTTACATTAAACCACCCTTATTTCAACAGTGAACCATAATGCCATTATCAGTAAAAAATGCTGAAATGTGAAAGAAAACTAACACAATATTTGGTAATAATCTGTATTTTTAATATACATGAATATAAAGAAATAAAAACGTATTCTTCTAGTTTAAAAAAAAAGGAGAGATATTTGGATCACTGTATACTATGGGTAGTTTACATTGAACCACCCTTATTTCAACAGTGAACCATAATGCCATTAGCAGTAAAAAAAAGCTGAAATATGAAAGAAAACTAACACAATACTTGGTAATCATCTGTATTTTTAATATACATGAATTTAAAGAAATAAAAAACGTATTCTTCGTACAAAAACTAAAAGTTATTATATATTATATATCGTGCGGTACACAGTGAGCCGGCTCAGTGAGTACTATGTGAACCAGGTTCACTGTTCAACAACCACACCATTCAACTTAAAATACGAAAAAAGATAGGTTATAAACGGAATTGTCACAACGCAATGTACTCATAAAATGACTAAGACTACATCAAATTTAACACCATACAGCGTTTGAGCATATGTTAAATAACAAAATATACAAAAATCCAGACACTTACTTGTGAAAAGTATCTTTTTTCGACGAAATTTAAACAAAGTGCTATCACACGTCCGGCCTAAGCCGCTGCCGCTGGCTCACTACGGGAGGGGGGAAGGGTTCTTAGACGGCATGTTTTAGCACGATCGGTCAAACTGGCAACGTCGCAGTTTCTTCAATATGGCGGTGGTTCAGTGTATCTTGATGGTTCACTGTTGGACAACCGACCCTATTAAATTTTATTGTTTATTATTGAATTTTCGATATTTCACGACTCCTCTCAAGATCTACATTGTGTTTATTTCTAATCTAGAAGACGAAGCAACGAAGATAATTAATGATTAAACGAACTTACCTTACGTGAAGTTCTATCATAATTATCTGAGTTGCTTCGTCGAATAGATTAGAATCCCGCCCTCCCGTTCACGCTTGCCCCTAGTGTGAAATATCTTCAATGAATAAACAGATATTACATATGTGCATATACGAGTATACAAACACATAGATGCACATTTGAAAGAGTAGTTTATATCTCTGAACTAAATGAGGGTCGAGCGCCGTGGCGGTTGGTACGAAATGTCAACCAACCTACAAATTTTGTTTTTAATTTTTCTTTTTTAGAAAATCTCTCAAAATTCAGTGTGTTTTGGCGACACCGTACGTGGTACTACATTGTGTTTATTTCTAATCTATTCGACGAAGCAACTCAGATAATTATGATAGAACTTCACGTAAGGTAAGTTCGTTTAATCATTAAGAAAGTGCTTAAACCTATAGAGCGCTCTTAAAATATTTGTCACTTTGCAAAGCATCTCAGCCGTACATCGATTTTAGCGTGGAGCCGTACTAATAAAATAAAAAATCCGATTTCAAAATAGGAAGAAATAAAATATTACACTTTAATAACCACATTTTTACTAAAAAAACCCGACCGCGGTGCACTTTGAAACTGCATAAAATCCGCCATTTGGTTTATTTTAACGAACTTTATACCCAGTGACACTCGCACCATCAAGACGAATCTAATGATGTATCATTTATCAAAATCGGATATACCGTTGAGTAGTTACGAGCGGACACAGGAACGGACATACATACATACAGGTCAAACACATAACCCTCCTTTGGGCTTCGCCGCAGTCGGGTAAAAAAAATCGAATGTAAATATGCCAACTATTTTTTTATGTCGGTGTCAGCCTCATACCGCATACTACGACTACCAACTGACAACGTTTATCCAAATAATAAGGCAACGACCTCAAAATAATAGTTGGCATACTTTACTTTAGATTGTTTTAAAAAGATTAAACTTTTATTTCTTCCTTTTTTAAAGGGGGTTTTAGTTTTTTAAATTACTTTTTTATTTCTTAATTAGATGAAGCTGTTAAGCAAACGACACGTTTTCCTAGTGACTAACCGTTTTTGATGAAACTTGTACAGCTCTTTAAGTTGAACAACATCTACGATCTCGGCCTTTCTTTGGTTTACCACCCTAGTTGTGTAATGCACTATTATGTAAGTGTTCAAAGATTTATTGTCAAGTATTTTTTATATTTGACAAGTATAGGTTAAAAGTAGTAAGATTGCAGTGTAGCCGGTGCTGCGTCGACACTTCACTCGGTCACGTACTTCCCAGGGGTTTTGGGTTGCGGGTCGGAGGAAGCGAGCCGACGCGATCAAAAGCGTCAGATGTTAGGGTCCTACATGTCCATTATAAATCTTACGTGCCACAAGCGTGCAATTTTGGGTCGTAATATTTAGTTTTTGACTATTATCTTGTGTAACCTATACCTTAATTGTATTTAATAATGATAATTTTATGGTGTAAAGGTTTCGATGGCTCTTATAATTTGACTACGGCTCGATGGTCGTGCTGAAACAATAAAATAAAAACAGATTTATAGCACAAATAAAAACAGTATATATTGATTTGACACACTTTTTAAACAAGGATATTAAGTTATAATTGATACAAGTGGCGTGGAGTTGAAGAAAGCCTTGGGCAAGCCGGAGCAGCTCGGCTTCAATTTTCTTTAAGAGCACTAGAATTCAGTTCTGAACTGCCTAATATTAAGTAGGCCGATGGGAATCGAGTTCTATGGACGTCACGCCACTGATTGATACAAATACATACAAAGTTTACTTAGACTTAAAACTAATAATAACTTAAAAGTACTAAACTAAATATTTGTACTAAAAAAAACCCGACCGCGGTGCACTTTAAAAGTGCATAAAATCCGCCATTTTGTTTATTTTAACGAACTTCATACCCAGTGGCACTCGCGCCATCAAGATGAATCCGATGATGTATCATTCATCAAAATCGGTTGTGCCGTTGAGTACTTACGAGCGGACACAGGAACGGACATACATACATACATACAGGTCAAACACATTACCCTCCTTTGGGCTTCGCCGCAGTCGGGTAAAAATAGCAAGAGGACAAGCACAGTATGATGCTGGGAGCTCTGCCGCGACGGCGTGACTCCGGCGCTGATTAAATGGTTGGTTGTTTGAAAACAAGTATGCTTCTAAACAAAGATGTTAGGTTAGCACATATTCGTGCAATCGAGCAGAAGCGTCGGAGATTAACAGGAAATCGATAATCTTGAGAAACACCTCTTTTAATGTCGTCTAATTGTGGAAAAAAGTCATTAAACCTAGTTACGGCTATAAGCCCAAGCTATATCTGTAGCAGTACAATGTCCACACGACATAGTGGCGTCGGCAAGTTTTATTGGCGTCACGTTTTGATGGCGGCCTTATCATGCATACGGCTCCAAGTTTGCCCTCATGAATACGTGAGATCCCCACCGCCTAAGACATTTAGATCCGCTGGACAAGCACTCTAAAGGTCATCTTCCACTTTGAAGTGTATTCGGTATACATCGCTCACAGAATGATAATCTATCGTTAAGAGCAGAAACGTGCCGTAATCTGACTTGTTTATTTGGTGCTTGTGATGTCTGTGACATGGCAAAAGCTTAGCGAACAAGCAAAAGCATGCAGTTGGGATACGGCGTAGCACTGCTACGAAATAATGTCTACGAGTTGTAACACCATTTACTGCCAAGTATCGCTACGTGTGCTACGCCGCAGTTAGATGCACACTCATTCCCATTTGTAGCGAAAATCGTGCGTAAACGTTGAACCCGACTATCGGGTCGATGGCACTCAAAGTGTTACAATAAACACTAGTAACTACTAAAAAGTGAACCCCCTACTTCATAAATACAAATAAGTAAATGCAGCCTACACAACTTACTTTGAAAAGTATTTTACACCCTCTGGCTTCATAAATATTTCTACATTTTTCCAGAGAAAATTCAATAGGAACCCGTTATCAGCTGTCACGTTCGATTCGACAAAGAGTATGAGATCGTATAAGATGCGGCTCAATGACTTTTATACGTGACTCAGAACAGTATTGAACGAGTTCTTTGGTGTTGTAGCCAATGCCTACTAATCAGCACGTATATGCATTACGGTTTAAAACATGGTTTCACAAATATAATGATATTTGATAAAAAAAATTGCTCTTGAGTCTGATCAGGCTTGATGGCAAGAATTGATGAAGGATGATGCTTTCCCTCATTATGTTATTTCTATACGAAAGATAAAAAGTCATAATCATAACTCAGATTTTTGCTTCGCCGTAGTTGGATAACTTTTACCTTTATCAATCGCCACAATGACAGACACAAAACAAAAAGATTTTTGGGTAATATAAAATTAAGGCACAGATCAAAGTCTTGTTCTCAATAGTACCTAAGTACCTATCAGTGGCGTGGCGTCCAAAGAACTCGATTCCTACCGGCTTGCCTAATATTAGGCCTTTGGCCACCTTTTTCTACAGCTCTTAAGGAAAATGAACGCCAAATCTGTACCGGCTTGCCCAAGGATATCTTTTACACCACGCCACTGGTACCTATTTACCCGACTGCGGCGAAGCCCAAAGGAGGGTTATGTGTTTGACCTGTATGTATGTATGTATGTCCGTTCCTGTGTCCGCTCGTAACTACTCAACGGCACATCCGATTTTGATAAATGATACATCATTAGATTCGTCTTGATGGTGCGAGTGTCACTGGGTATGAAGTTCGTTAAAATAAACAAAATGGCGGATTTTATGCAGTTTCAAAGTGCACCGCGGTCGGGTTTTTTTTAGTAAAAAAATGGGGTTATTATAAATAGTGTAGGTATGACTGAAATGTCGTTATTGGTTTTATACACACAATATACCGGTGATATATACACTCGATTCTTAAGCCGCTGCATTTTGCACGTCAATGAAAGGTAAAACAATTTTGTGATTGAAAACTGCTTGAAATGTTCACAAGCTTCATTCGTCAGGTTTTTCATACATGTTAAAGTTTCGCGCGTAGTGCGAACAGCCAAGCTACTAGCTCTTTCATGAGTTTATTTTTATTGAGTATCAAGTCAGGTGGGGTAAGACGAACATCGGGGCAAAACGAACACTTGTATGGAATTTTCATACTGTCCGACTTACCCCGGGTAAATTAACTACGTTCGTCTTATTCCACCTGACCTTAGTTGTGTACCAATTAACATTAATTAATCATGAGTAAGCAGGTAGTACTGGATTGACCTTTTACAATTTCACTTTAATTTTTTTTAATTTAAAGTGATAAAGTGTTACCTATAAGTTGAAAATTGAAAACGCGTATGTCGCATGTAGTTTTGGCGAGACTGCCGTACCTGGGAGGCGCCCTCATCGAGTCCCAATTGCTGCAATTCGTAAAAAAAGGGTGTGGTGCGCGGCAGCCGAGAGCCGTAGCGCATGCGCGGAAGTACATGTTATCATTATATTCTCTCTCTCTCTCTGTACTGTGTAAGGTTATGGTTAATGAAGTATAACCCATATCCTCATAATACCTAATTCGAACGAAAACCAGAAAAAAACTTATTTTATTTTTACATTTCTGTATCATTTTAAAGTGATTTATCTGTTCAGAGCAATCTGCGTGAAATTCTATTCAAGTGTAAACCTTTTGTTCCGACTTTCGTTACATTTACAATGACGTTTACACATTTTGTTTGAAGTGCAAAAACCCACGTTACGGGTTTTGTTCGAAGTTTCAGAATTTCATTGTTTTGAGAAGTTTCGGAGCATGAAAACATTGTGCTTTTATTTAATTTTAAGAAAATAAATGAGGGAAATATTTTGCTTAGTTTTGAGATTAATAATCATTGATATAAAACGAATGAAACATTAACATACATACTTTTTTTTTCTTCTTTGTAGCATCATGGTCACGAGGATGACGGAAAGGATATTATCGGAGTCAAAGATTCCTTTGTCTAAACTGCCAATTTTAAGTCAAATAGAAAGGTAATCTAGTATTTACCCTTCTTGTAGACTTGCATGAAAAAATAATTTATTATGAATTTAAATCTTAGATGCAACGTAGGTAACACAGCATCTATTACATTGGAATTAAAAAATTGGCATATAAATTAAAAAAAGTACAATAGGCACCCTTTTGGGACCATAATACAGTAAAACATGGACTTTTAGAAAAATGCAACTCTCTAGATATTATGCTACTTGCTGAATTCAATTTACCAGATCCACGTCACACTATCATTGCCACTTCGACGATCTACCTATTGTGAAAATATCAATTTTCACACCCAGCAGTGGCGTCACGATATTGTGGTTATGTTTAGAGATCGGCAACAGCGATCAGTCTACGAAGTTCCTAGAGCAATAAATAGTTTATCAAGTTCAGTCGGAAGTTAGATTAAAAAACTTGGGCAACTCCTGAACTCTTTGATTTCACCCTATTGTGCACTTTTAAATGCGATCTATATTTTAACTCTTTCAAGGCCTCAAGCACTTTTTAAACAACCATCGATTTAGGCTCTACTCCGTGACCTATTTTGACATCTACATTTTTATTCGTGTCGGAAATTATACATTTAAAACATAAAAATAGATTAGAAAAAAAAACAATATTATTTTTATTCCACAAGCATTTCTTTAACTCCTTACATAAGAAGCATAACACTGCGAGTCCTCTATTTATTACACTTACTTCCAGTGTTATGCTCTCAGGTACATACGGAACTGAAATAAATTACACACCATACGTAAAATCAGACAATAGTGGTTTTAGTCGAAAACATTTCTAGACCGTGGGCAACTTAACACTTTCAACATCGGGAACCCGCTCCGCAGGCGCTAGCCTCGTAGCGCCTACGGCCTACATACAGAGTTTGCCTTATACTTGTGCTACGAGCGTAACACGTAGCGCGAAAGTTGCGAAAGTGTTAAAGTTGATCGATGTCTGATCAGAAATATGCCTTTTGCCACTTTGTGTGTATGTTGTTTGTTTAGATAGAATACGTACTCCCGGCTGCAACCTACGGGCTGATCGCACGATTCATTCTCATAATTCTGTAAAGTAGACATGTGTAGCTCGCGAGTGAGTGATTCAAAAGAAGCGCACTAGCTCAGTTCCGATTCAAACAATTCATTATAGGTGTGGCCTGTAATACGAGCAAAAAATTAAACCGTAGGTTCTACTCCTCAAACTAGACAACTTTTATTCAGCGACTTTTAAAAATAACTTGTGGTTTGATTTTTAGCACACTTTAAAGTTTATCTGAACACGCAATGTATTGCGAAATTGATTACGTCTGTAGGGTGACAAGATTGACAAGCAATGTCAATTACACGGATTTTGATGTACATTGAGAATACTAATTACTTTGTATGAAAAAGAGACAATCTAAGGACTACATATTTTTAAAAAGTGGTTGAACAAAAGTTTTATTATTTGAGGAATAGAATCTACGGTTTAATTTTTTGCTCGTATTACAGGCCACACCTAGTACTATAATAGGGCATCTGCCTGTAGTCAATATAAATTACTACACACTAGCCTTTAAATCAGCCTTCGAAAATATGCTAAAATGAACTTAACATCGCCTATTTAGCGTTTTAAACGATTTTTAAAAGATCAAAAACTATTAATAAGAAGATGATTTGATCTTTGAATAAAATGACGTCATTTCACTTTTTTCCATACAAACTTCATACTATCTGAGCGTTTTGATACATCATAAAAAGTAACTGATTTGATCTATCGGGAAAGTACCCTATTCAAATCACTCGCTCTCAAGTAGCTCATTTGAGCTGCAAGATATATAAACTCGAATTTTTCGTTCCTGTCTTATCATCGTATACCTGATGCTCCCTCTTTCGTTCGGAAATATTCGGATTTGGAGCTACTGAGCTTTAATACCTAGTGAGCCGTTGATACACCACAGAGCTACAGAACTTATAAGAGCTAATGAGCTGTTGACACACCGCGGAGCTTCTAAGCTAAAAGAGCTAATGAGCTGTTGACATACCGCTCACTCTTTTCACTTTAGTGACACATTGTGCGCATATCGTGTTTGTGTTTTAAAAGCACAGCACACTGTAATACAAGATTCATACAAACTATTCTACTGTGTTTTAGTTACGTTACACTTACCAAACCCACAGGAACTTGCTCGCACTTGACCTGTTTAGAACAGCACTGGGAATGTTTCGTGCGAATTTAGTCGTCGCTATAAAAATATTTACAGCCGCGTTCATGCCGCGTGTTTGTAGAAGGAACTCTTCAGTTGACTCGAAAAAAACGTACAAACGTAGGTACGTACGAGTTCAGTTAAGAAATTATGTCAATATCGTCCTAATACATTTACGTTAACTAATAGTAGTTTAGTGTGGTTATATGAAACGTGCCTAGAGCCGAGTTTCATAATAACGTCATAGGAGTGTTTTAATGCCTAATTATGTACAGTTACATACACTCCTTACGCACACACATATTATATTTAAGCTCTCTATGATATGTTTAAAAACCATACATTAAAGATATCAATGACGGTAAATGAAAACTTTTTCACGCATGTTTCGCAACCGTAGTTTTTTAATTAAGAGATATACTAGAGCCGGCCTCAACTATCATATCGTACGTGCGCGATTTGTCAAAATAGTTTGCAATTCACATTTCATTTCGAATAAAATTTAATTTTGACTGATACCTATTAGAATTGAAGTCAAAACAAATTGCTTTGTTTTTCAAAGATGTTCGAAATTTGAATGTTATAATAACATGGAAATCGATGTTCATAATAACATCGATTTCCATATTATTATGACATTCAAATTATAAAGCAATAATACTATTTTCACACATAAGAAATTTGTTCTAATAAAACATTTTATCTTTGTGCTGGTCATAAATTGCCGTTTTTGAACGCATTATAGAGGATTTATGATATTTGTGTACATAAAAAATCAAGATATATTGGTTCGCTAGGCGCTTCGACTAAGCGCACTTGACACACATGAACTTATGACCTCCGATTACGAACTGTTACTACCAGTTTTATTCGGGACGATACTGTCGCCAGATACCTGAAATATACTACCGAATTGTAAATACACTTTTAAACAGCAAATAAACGGAAAATCGACTTATCCCAGTTTCATAGAATACAACGTAGTCTCAAAATTTACTTGTCTTGACTGTATTTCAAAAAGCATGTAAGGTTTTTCATATCATTGAAACAGTGAGTTATGTAGGTACAAGTACCGGCACCTTCTAAGGTATAATGCCCTCGAACGTTAAGTGAATTTTATCGTATTGTACCTAGATATAAAAGTTAGTTATCCGCAGATTCCCACTTATTGTCGTAGGTATCTCCTGCGTCGACAGTAAAGTGTAAAAAACACTATAAAAATAAATCGGTAAAAACAAAAATGCACAAAAGGAAGGAAACACTTATTTTTTAAACCAGTAGGTAACTGTTGTTTAAGCGGGCTCTCTAAGCTGCCTGACTCTGTAAAAGTTAAAGTTGTTTTTTTTTAATGCAAGGACAGCTCTAAACAAACTCAATTTAGGGCACTCGAAAGCTTGCAGCCTTCCCATTAAATGGTTTATGTTATGAAGGTTGGTTCGGGTTTTATGAATTGCCTTCAGCATTAAGGCTTACTTACCACTCATTACCTTTAACCGAGTGTAACGCGGACGTGAAATAACGTTTTACGGGCTACGGTGGTGCACTTACGGCTCTATAAAAATAATGTAGGTAGGTAATCATTGACTGCGCTAAAAAGAAAATAATGTAGGTACACTCTAGCTCACCTTGAACCGCAAAAAAGCATGTACTGAGTACGCAAACTGGAAATATATTCCATTTCCTGGTCAAGGGAAAGTCACTTCAAGACGGTCATAGTCATAGCCTCCCTTTCGGTTCATCCGAGAAATATCTGTGAAATTCTTTATACTGTCGCTTTGCGGGTGTAATGTGATTACAAGATCGAGGCATAAACATAAAGAGATATGCTGTTTAACTCGTTGAACAAAAAACAGGAGACTAACTTAACCTCAATCAATAATTTTTGACAGAATATCCGTTAATATAAACTAACATAAATGATTCTATTCAGCCAATATAAATGTCCTGCGATTAAAACCTATACACGAGTAACATACCGAGGTACCAGTTGGACCACAATTCATAACCGTACAGAGGATAAGCTAGCATATGCGACAAATCCCAACTGTCGCGCCAATCAAAAAGGAATACCTTTATAAGAACTTAATCACACATATGTCCTTTTAAAATAATAAAGCAAAATAGGAATATGAATAACGGTCAGCACCGCAACTGGCCACCTGCGACTAACCGCAATTAAATAATTAACGTGAAAGCTCATTCCCAAACAAATCTGTTCTATTATTCAGACTAACTAAAATTTAATGCAATAAATTAGTAGCCGTTTGGAACCTTGGTTATGATTTGGAACTTGTCAAAACTGCAGTTACCTATTTTTGCGTGTTTTTGCAATATATAAGTACCGTAGAATGGGGTGAGTAGGCTTCGCGGGGGGAGTTGGCTTGCGAATCCAGAATTTAATTTTTGAGTAGTTACTTTAATTTTTGGGCTTAGGTTGCTCTCAAAGTAATTTGATTATATTTTTAGACATATTTTTTCTTCTTTTCGCAACATTAAGCTGCCAAATCATACAATTTTGAAACACAAATTCACTGTCAAAGTTGATGCTCGAAATCGGCGGATTTTTAGTTGAATTTAACTTTGTTTTTAAGTGATGTTTACCAAAGTTAGTGTTCATCCACCTTTCGGATATCGTTTATATATTTACATAGCATATATTTACATGGCATATTGGAAACAGAAAAACTTAAGTTATATTTTCTTTATTTATAATGGTTTTAACATAGAAAACGATCCAACCCCATTTGAGGATTTTTATGGGGTGAGCAGGCTTGTACTGAGGGGTGAGTTGGCTCGAGAACGGGGACAGTTGGCTCATGAATGGGGAGAGTTGGTCTTACGAACGGGGTGTGTTGGTTTGATAGAGGGGGGAGTTGGTGTTCGTAGTTCAGGGTTGTCGATTTACATAAGTAGTCAAAAGTGTCTTACATTATGATAAAATGGTAAATTTAAAAAAAAAATTAAGTAGCGGAGGAATTCTATAAATTGCAAATTAAATAAATATGTTATATTAAAATTTGGATTTTAGACGTTTCTGTCTGTCGACGTGTCATGTGTGTCATGCAGGTCATTAAATATCATATTAGTGTTTTTGATGGGATTCACCTTACTAATTCCTTAAAGATCAAAATATGTTTTTATAAATTGATCTAAAAAACTATTTATACGCCATAAAATAAGGATCACTACTTAAAGAAAACATTAAACCGGTTTAAGTAGGAGCATAAATAAAACATAATTTTGCTACGTTAATAAAAAAATCTCTTGACAAGTCGAGCTATTGTCTTGATCCGAAAGTGTCAACCCTAGCAATTTTTCCATTTCACCCCATTGCTAGGCCTTCTCACCCCAACTACGGGGTGAGCTGGCTTTGCCTACTATTATGAATTTTTCGTTAAAACTATGCAATGAAGCAACAAACTATCATTGACAAACTGAAATTCTTACCTCCGGAACACTTTTTTTGTATATAAATCAATGTGCCACATATAAAAATTAACTTTTATCCAGGTTTGAACTTCGATTTCCAGCCAACTCACCCCGTTTTACGGTAACGTGCACAACGAAGGTGCTGCCAACTAGTCCCGCCAATCCGAATCTTATACTCTATTATGCTGGGGCCACATTAACGGGAAACACCGTTATTATCGCGATGAAGGACTATGCTTTGACTATGCTTGACATTGACATTTGTAAACAGTATGACATTTTTGAAGGCGTGATAAGTTTCCTTTGCTGTCCTCATAGTGTCGTTTATGTCAATTGAGTGCTGCGTACCTATAGGTCCTGCACGTCCCCTATCGGTAACCATACCTAAAGCTACATTTTAGCGATGCGTAGGTACCTATACATAGTTTTGGTAGCTTAAAGATGAAGGGTTATTAATGTTTCACATGAGAGTTTTCGCCATATTTTTGTATTTCATAATATTATAGCGCAAATATTTTCCTTCCGCATACGCTACTTTTATGTTAAATATATATTAAAATAAATATATCTACCGCGGGACAATCTCACACAAATTGACTTAGTTAGTCCCAAACTAAGCAATGCCTATACTATGGGTACTAGACGACGATATACTGACTTATATACAGATAAACACATACTTAGATATGTAGGAAACATCCATGACTCAGGAACAAATACCTACTCGTGTTCATCACACAAATATTTGCCGCTTCCAGGCTTTGAACCTGGGACCTACCTCTAGCTCCGTAGGCGGTATCACTCTCACTAAGCTAATTGTGTCGTACTCGTATTATCGTATTTGCCACAGTAATATCTGCTCGCAGGTTCAGTAATAACCTGGTAATAACAACGAGTTCAACGGCTACGGATAATTTTCGCTACACTCGGTAATTAGCGTGCTAGACTACGGCGGCGGCGGCATGGCTTTTAGTCGTTACCACCACCACCGCGCCCAAAGCCTACCATTAGAATGTTCCTCAAAATACTTTATACCCATTGGATATGAATATGAAAGCATAATCTGTCATCAGCTTCGCTAATGACGAGCAAATAATCAATTGAATTTGGTTTCCATTTGTCGCGTTCCATTAATGATAATCAGCAAAATTGGAACTAGTTTGACCGGAATTAATTTCGGCTTCACAATTTGCGACAGGTTTGAATAGAATTTATCAATGGTGCACCTAGTCGGTAAATTTCATGAACGGAATAATTTCGTGCGTGATATTTTGGTGCATGGAGAATAATTGATGTTAATAGACACGAATAAACGGACAAAATGACTAATGAAAGTTAAATAGTAGATTTTGTCACATGTCATATGGGAGCAAAATTATGTATTTTTACGGCGCGGGCGTTCATCCTAAGCGAAGGATTCTATCGAGGGATTTTAAAGTAGAATCCGGAGCGTAGTGAGGAATCGAAATGTTACCGCCCGTGGTGAAAATAGGTAATTTTGCTACCTGGTGACATATTGCTTTTCACACCAATCTCAGCGCTCAGTGGAACACTCTATTTAGAAACTACAGACAACTTTGTATTGTATACCGGGGTTCCAGCATAAGCAATAATGGCTCTTGCGAGACGGAAATTCGCAGAAGGATAGGAATGGCAAAAGATGCCATGTGCCAGGTAGACAACGAATAGTTTGATAGAAAACGCACCTGTGTTACGAATAGAAAAGTGCGATTTTCCTATGAAACTATTGGAGTAGATACGTGGTTGAGTAAGTATAGCGGCGATATGGAAAGACAGGTATATCTCTACCAGTGGCGTGGCGTCCAAACAACTCGATTCCTACCGGCTTGCCTAATATCAGGCTTTTGACCACCTTATTCTAGAGCTCTTAAGGAAGATGTACGCCAAATCTGCACCAGCTTGCCCTAGGATATCTTTTACGCCACGCCACTGATCTCTACTAACACCAAGAGCAACCTAGTACGCACGCTAATATTCTCCATATTTATATACGGTGCAGAAACATTAAGAAAGCCGACCGCGACCGTATCGATGCATACGAGTAGTGGTGCTGGCGGAAAATGCTACATATCGTGTACAGAACAGCGCACCAATGCATCGATATTAGCCGAACTGAAGATCCGAACGCGACTATCTACTATTTGTCTACGCAGGATACTCGTATATTTTGGTCGCATTGCCAGGAAGGATAGCGACAACCTGGAAAAGTTGATGGTCACTGGAAAGGTCGAAGGCAAGCGTCCAAGAGGCAGGAGTCCAACTCGTTGGGCTGATCAGATACGTGCAACTCTCCACACTACGGTACACGATACTCTACAATCGGCTGCAGATAAAATGAGATGGCGGAACATCATCCGAGATAAACTGGCGAAGAAATGACCACGACCCTCAGTAATGAGGAAACCGATACAAGGAGTAGGAGGAGTATAATATCCAAAAAACATATTATTTTGTAATTCAGAATAGCAAACGCTCAATCTGAATGATAACTATTGTCGAAATGTGTGGGCTATAAATATAAACAATTTTTTGGTAACGCAGTGGACACTAAAGGCCGAGCCACACCGGCTGCGTGTGCACGCACTGTACGCTGCAGCTCCTTGACTTTGAGCGTGACTAGCCGCCATTTTGAAAAACATTCATACTATACAACGCGTACGCCACGCGCACGCAGACGTGTACGCAGCCGGTGTGGCTCGGCCTTAAATTGGAGGCGACTCGGGGACTACTGGTACCTAACGCAGTGGTAATTCCAGTAAGATATTAGACTTTTTTGCTATAAAAAGTCCAAAATATCGAAATAATTAATAATAAACATTGAGGACTGGTTGAGAACAAACGTAAAACTGCACTAAAAATATTACGAGACATCTTGTAAGAGTCTATAAATTTTCATCTTCGTTTTAGGCACTAAAAAAAATCTTGGCCCTAATACTCCAGTATCAGATGAATTTATGTGAAATCAGCATGATCTGGGTAGGTACGTATGTTGTATATTTTTCGGAAGCCTCCCACTTGGTAAAGGAAGACCAACCAACAAATAAATACTCGCATTTATTATATAGGTAAGAAATATGCCCAAAACAAGCATATTAAAAAAAATCAAGTACCTAATAACAATACGTAAGTGACAAATTATATTTTTACTTATTAGACATGATTGACCAGATACTTATTTACGTCTTCTATTTGTTATAGTTCACTACAATATGCACTATTCCGTCTTAATTTTCATTTGTTCAATTGATAGTGGCGTCTATACCATGAACAATATTTGCGTAGTTATTTACACTCTTTTGTCGTCTTGTATTCACACGTGTTTTCTTGTAATATGATATTGCTTTGAAAACACTCAATACGCCGAATAAGTAGAAGGTAGTCGTAATTTATTTAATGTAAAAATAGAGCTTGAGAAATATTAAGGTGATTCGAGTCGGTCGGTTTTCCATACAAACCAAAAGAGGGTCACTGTTTGCTTCTACGGCATTAATTGTGTTTGAAATGTGTTTTATTACATAGCATGATACGTTTTATCTGCGCAAAACGACATGAGAATTCTCAAAAAGAAAAAAGATCTATAGTTTTAACAAAAACATTTAGTATCAAATGATGCTAATATAATAGATGGCGCTGACTTTAAAGGCCCAATTGAAAGTTAATTCTGGTTTTTAGAGACTTCTCATGTCAACAAAACATTTCAAGCTATAAAATTAAACACATTTCAAACATAATAGATGTCGAAGAAGCAAACGATGACCCTCTTTATATTTGTATAGAAGACTGACTCGAATCACTTTAAATGGTAATATTCTTAGCCCTTGAACTTTAAAAGTGGTCATACATAAGTGGTGCAGTGGTGGATTGCGCATTTTCGATTGTCATCTTCCCGTCCCTCTGTACACTTCAGTTGTAAGGATGTACGGATTGTTACTAAACCAAAAACTTCTTTCGGCCTCGTAATTACTAATGATTTTGAATAACTTGGTACAACTGACAATACAACAACATGTTGAACATGGGCATGTTTTTACGTTCATGTCCGTATTTTTTGCTGTGAATAACTTAGGCTTAGTCCGTTTCTTTTCAGAATGGGCACGGTTCCCAAGGAATAAAGCTATAAGTATCAGTAAGTAGGCTCTGCTATTGTGGGTAGTAATAGTAACCCACATCCGCAACCGTAGCCAAAATTAACTAGGTAATATCAAATTGCCACATAAACACACTGTACCTACGTAATAGGTTTCCGAACAATACGAAACAAATACATGACATGTAGGTAAGACATTGTCAATTTTCAATGCTCCCATTGTCACGCGAAATACGAGGACAATAAATAATTCATACGCACATCGTTGTTTACGTTCACTCTTTTAGATCTGAGGAAATTACTTTTTCCATGTAATAACAAAAATATGCTTTATAGAGGAAATAACCCAGTGTATTCTGAGAATGGATTATTCATAGGGAGTGCGAGTATATATGTATACCTAATTTCACATGCCACAACTAGGGTGGTAATACAAAGAAAGGCCGAGATCGCTGAAGTTTGCGGCCCGAGCTGCAAGCGAGGGACGTAAGTATGCGATCGAGGGAGTGTGTTGATGAGCGCCCATGAGATCTTCAGCCCTCGACATTGCATTGCAATAATGTTTAATGCCATTACTGGTTCTATAACTATACCTAATAGGTAGTTAAAAGGTCGACTTACTTATGTTATAGGCTAACCTTATTGTCTAAAAGGCCCTTGACAAACTTTTACGTTTTAAAGTTATATGGTTTTATTTTTCATTAAAATAGTCTTTTCTTAGGTACTTATTTAAAAACCGGTCAAGTGCGAGTCGGACTAGCACTCCGAGGGTTCCGTACAAACTCGTAAGTAGATACGTGAATAGTTCAAGCAAAACTGTATGACGGTTAGTTTAGTAGGAGCAAATAAGTTTGTGTTACGATTCTTGCAAATTTCTAAAAAAACGGTGCAAGTTCGGAAAACAGTTATATTTTTCCTGCGCCTAATATTATTTAGGATGTTAAGTATTAATAATTGGTAATTATTACAGATTTTTCTGCTCAGTAGGTAACTTCAAACATAATAGGGGAGAATGGTATTTTTTTTAACGTTTTTCGTCCTTAATAAAAAAAAAGTACATAATGGAAAAAAATGGTTTTGGAATCTACAAATTAAGCCCTTTCATTTGATACAATTAGCACAACTTTAAATTATCGACCTCCCATTTCCGCCCCCTCCAAAAAAAAGTAAGAAATGTACCTAAAAGATTTTTTTATGTCTAGTAGGCTAAGGTTAGCGACACTATTCCCAAATCGATAGCAGCAGTAGTTCCTGAGATATCTGACTGAGACGGACGAACAGACAGAGTCGCACCATAAGAGTTCCTTTTTACCCGATTGCGGCGAAGCCCAAAGGAGGGTTATGTCTTTGACCTATATGTATGTCCGTTCCTATATTCGCTCGTAACTACTCAATGGCACAATTTTGATAAATGTTACATCATTAGATTCGTCTGATGGCGCGAGTGTCACTGGGTATGAAGTCCGTTAAAATAAACAAATTTTTTTAGTAAAAATATTTAGTTATTTACCATTTTGGTACATACGCAACCCTAACAAGGTAAACAGAAAACTAGTCGATCGGCCAGTGGTATTGCACCACCGATACAAAACATGAGGTACCTACCTCCTTTGATTGGCTAAACATCACGAGGTTTTTTTATTTACCTTTTTTTGAATACCTAAAAGAAAAGACTATGATTTTCAGGCATGTTGTTTAATTAATGCCAACAGCTATCTCACGCTAGCTCTTAAGCTGAAAAGGTAGGCGATTAGGAATTCTTAATGACAAGCGTTCTTACGCTTTGTAGTGCTCGACTCACTGCCGAAGGCTAAGCGCTGACCTGCCTAGTGAATGGAAACTTAAGGTTAGTTTGTGGTAGGAACTTACAAGAGTATTTAGATTTAGGTTAACTTACCGGGAGAAAGGAGGAGGATAAAGGTAAATAGGGCTTACAATAGCTGTCAGAAGGCACCTAGCCTCGGTACTACCTACCCATACTCAGTCTAAATTATAATCTAAAATTGATTGTGCCTACCTATAGAACCTAGTGTTAGTTATTTATTATGCTAAATCAGTATATACTTTAGCGGCATACAATCCCATCCCATCCTATCGCATCACGGCGTTCTGCCATTCAGTCTCCTCTGTCCTAAGTTTGGAATAGAAAGACTACAACGTTTCCTTACCTTATTTCTGGCCGTTGTCTTAAAAATAGGTCTATAATTCAAGTCAGTTCAACGCAATGACCTGTTACGGTAACACACTTATAACTAACAAAATCGTAGACAAATTCTGCTTGAATTATGATAATTTTATCACCAACTGGGTCGGAAAGCTTTTTGTATGAATAGCAATGCGGGCGAACCCTAAAGTTGTGTGTTAGAAATACGAATATACTTGGTTCCTTTTTCAATGGATTTGAGAGTTGGGAATAATACCGGAGGCCCGACCCGTCAGCTTTCGTTTGTTATTAATATAAAAGGAAAGGGCAAGCTTTCATAATGTGAGCCATTGAATGACGCTCACATAAGGAAATTTACAATAGTTTTTCAAGGGCTCGTTGCGTATGTATACGTACCAAGTACTCAATGACTGGACAACTTGTTAAATTAAAAATACTGAATCGACAGTAATTAATGAAATACCTACCAACTGATGAAGTTCAGGGGAATATGTAAAATAATAGTAGACTATGTATAATACTTAAATATAAAAATAGTAGTTAAATAATAGTAGTTATGATAACTCCTACTACTCAGATGGAGTCATTCACATAGCAGTGTATATGTCCCAGCCAACTGGTTTAATCAGCCATTTGGTTAAATGCCTAGCATTTTCACTAAATTATGACCCGCCAGTAGGTCGACGAAGCCCCGTTACGCGGGGCTTCTATTTCTGCTCTGAGGGACACAAGCTAACTAACAAAACTAACCTAAAATTTAAATTAAAAGGCTAGGCAGTTAACTAAATGGCTAATTAAGCTCGTTGTCGGCGACATATACATGTCACTAAATATAGATGAGAATTATAAGAAAACACGTGAAAAAAGTTTTTGGTACTTATTTTAAAATGCATGCGCGACTTTTCTTCTTGAAGACTATACACGCACTTCAGATGGTGCATGTGATCAAAAGATCGGGATAGTGAGGCATGGGGGCAGCTAGAATTCTAGAAAAGGCTGTGTCTGGGATTAGGTACCCCCGTCACCGTTACCGTCCGTATTTACCCCACTTTCCCCTACTTCAAAGGCCCATAAGGGGTCCAGTTTTTCATTAGTAAAATATGGTATTTAGAATGGAAATATACATTTTTTTATGCATTTGCCAAAAATAAAACGAAAATTAATTGATATTTGGGGCAATCCACGCCAAGCGGACAGCTAAAAAATGTTGATGTTTCCGATTTTAATGATATTTGATAAAGTTGGACGTATGTCCAAAATATTGCATATTTGGGTCGAGGACATATGTATATATGTCCTCGACCCAAATATGCAATATTTTTGCAGTACAATATATAGTTTACGATTACGAGTTAAAGGGTCATTGAAGTTTTGACTAACTAACAAAGTCTACGCTACTTCAAACCCAAGTACCAAGTATTAAGTAGGTATTATTATATAAACAAATTAGGGGAATGTTGAAAGGGCTTAATAAGCCTCCTAACAGCATTTTTTGAAAATTTAAAATTTGATTGAAACATAAAAAAATATGTAATTTTGTTTTTCGAACTCGATTTTTTCAAAGTTGGACCACTTTAATTTTTTTCTCAAAATAGATATTAGTGTACAGATATTCTATGCCAAGTTTTATAATGGGCCGCGAAGTCGTTTAGGAGCTAGACCAGTCGCAACACCGGAGCGCAGCAGCGGCCGCCGCGCCGCACTATGGGCTGAAAATCAACAATCATAACAATAGAAACCGATGTCGCAAATGTTAATTTTTTTTCTCAGTTTAGCTTTTGTTGGCGTGCCCTTTCCGAGAAATACCTCTTTTACCTATTTTCTCTAAACAAATTCTTAGAAATATATTTATAATTAATTAATAAAGGATCCAATGTATCTCAGGCTTATTTTCTAACGTGAAGATGGTCAACAAAAGCTAAAACAAGAAAAAGCTTTTAAGAAACAGTGCTGTCCTTTGTGTCGGTTCGTGGTGTAATTATTAATAACCGATATAATAAAAATTACTATTTACGTTAAAACATATATTTTTAGGTACTTATCGAAAATTAATTACATATAATAACTACATTTGTATTCAACCTTTAACCTACTATTGTACAATAACATGTTACAATAATAAGTATCATTTCTTTGATACTAACAAGTTTTGTAAAACTTTCAGACTGTATAAGTATAGAATGTATTTATCTAAAAAATGTAAACGAGCAACAGCAGCGCTTCTCGCATGCAATGTTGAACCTGGGCACATTGACTCGACAGGCAGTAGCAGCGCCGCCCCGGCCGCCGCCGCCGCCGCCGCCGGCGGCGCGCGCGCGCCCTCTCCCGCGGGCCGCCCGGAACATTTAAACTGACGCGGGCGACAACGGAGAAGCACCGAGAAGTGAGTTTTGTCCACCAAAACTTGCAGGGCTTTTCCAGCAAAGAATTAGAGGTGGGTCTTTTCTTGGACTCTCAGGGTATTGATATTTTCTGTGCAACGGAGCACTGGCTCAAGGAACATGAACTGGCCTTACTTAATTTTTTTTAACTTTAATGTAGTTAGTTCGTTCAGTAGAAAGAAGGCCATTCGCGGGGGCTCACTGATTATAGTAAAAAACAAACATAAATGTAAGGAAATGAAAGACATAGTGAAACTTTCTACTGAGCGAACTATTGAAATATCTTGTGTAGAAATTGAAAGTCACATTATAATTTGCTTATACAGGCCACCGTCATCTGACTTTAGCCAGTTTGAGGCCGTAATGGAAGATGCTTTGAAGCAAG
The DNA here is from genome assembly GCA_947034925.1 of Eudemis profundana. Taxonomy (NCBI): domain Eukaryota; kingdom Metazoa; phylum Arthropoda; class Insecta; order Lepidoptera; family Tortricidae; genus Eudemis; species Eudemis profundana. The sequence goes on along the minus strand of OX344795.1, from coordinate 27,015,039 downwards.
TCTTTGTTAGTAGTAAATTAATAATAGTATGTGGGGATTTTAATGTCAACATGCTAGACCTTGCACACCCTCATACGGTTAGGATATTAAGCCTATTTAAATCGTTTGGCTTGTATCCTTTATACAATGAACCCACTAGGGTTACGGCCAGCACGGCGACATGTCTAGATAACATATTTTGTAATTGTGAAGCTACTAATAAAACGATTCTTAATTGCTTTAACTCTGATCACCGCGGACAGAAAGCCTTTTTCAAAGTAAATGTTCATACCGAACAGCAAATTATTACATATAGGCCCATCACGGAGAGTCGCATGGAACGATTTAAAGATAACATACTTTGTCGAGTTCCTGCGCTCCCGACTAACAGTAGTGATCCTAACGTACTCTTTAAAGAGTTATCAGAGGTGATTCATGACGTGCACAAAGACATATTCAAATGTAAAACTTTCAAGCGAGGCACAAAAATAAGGTTTAGTGACTGGGCCACATCAGGTATACATAAGAGTAGGAACAGATTGTATGAATTGTACGAAATGAAGAGCTACATACAAGATGATAATTTCACAGAATATGTTAGAAATTATTCGAAGATGTTTAAGAAAGTTTGTGCCGCCGCCAAGTCTTTATACTTAGGAAATAAAGTTAAGTCAGCGGAAAATAAAGTAAAGGCAGTCTGGAACATAATAAACACAGAGACTGGCAAAACAAAACCCCGTGAAGGCCATTACCGACTTAAAGTCGAGGAACAAATCCTGACCGCTGATTTGGACGTAGCTAGCGCCTTTCAAAACTTCTTCACAAACATTGCTGTGAATACTACGGTAAACCTGAATTCTTCTGTAGCGAAGGCTAGCTCTTTTCTAGATCCTATTAGTACCAGATATGATAGGGAATTTCACTTCCAACATACAGATCCCTATGAAATAATAAAAACGTTTAAATCTCTGAAGCTGAAAAACACCGAGGACCTTTGGGGTATTTCTGTCAGAGTCATGCAATCTGTCATCGATATTGTGGCGCCATCTCTAGCCATTGTGTTTAATGCTTGTGTAGATAAGTGTATTTTCCCCGATCTGATGAAATATAGTAAAGTCATTCCTTTGTTCAAATCGGGCAGCAGGGATGATCTTGGGAATTTTAGACCGATTTCTATATTACCAGTTCTTAGTAAAGTCTTTGAAAAAGTCATACTAAACCAATTGCTTCGTCATTTTAACAAGTATGAACTACTGCACGACCAGCAATTTGGTTTTACAAAAGGCCGCTCGACGACGGACGCCGCGACGGTGCTTATTAAACACATCTATGATGCGTGGGAAGTGTCACAAGATGCGATAGGAATCTTTTGCGATCTTTCCAAGGCGTTCGACTGTGTGGAACATGAGACACTGGTTCACAAACTAAAGCATTACGGCCTGTCGACCGAGGCCTTAAACCTTGTCATGTCTTACCTTAGCCAAAGAATTCAGAAAGTGGTTGTTAACCGAATTGAGTCTAGTGGTTCGACTGTAAAGCTCGGAGTACCGCAGGGCTCGATTTTAGGTCCGTTTCTCTTTCTTGTGTATATAAATGACCTTCCTTACCACATAGAACAAAATTGTAAAATAGTTTTATTTGCTGATGACACCTCATTGATTTTCAAAGTTGATAGACAACTAGATGACTATAGTCACATCAATGAGACCTTAAAATTAGTGCTACAGTGGTTCACAGCAAATAACCTGGTTCTGAATGCAAAGAAGACAAAGTGCGTGAAATTCTCTTTGCCAAATGTAAGAGAGGTTGACACATCTATATCTTTAAACGGTGAGAAACTTGATCTTGTTAACAATACACTCTTTCTTGGGCTTACCCTGGATCACAACTTGCAATGGGCGCCTCATATATCTACTTTGGCTAACCGGCTGAGCTCTGCCGCTTTTGCTATAAGACGAATAAGGCAATTCACTAACGTGGAAACCGCTCGCCTTGTTTATTTCAGTTACTTCCATAGTATTATGTCTTATGGCATACTGATCTGGGGTAAAGCAGCAGACATAGATACCATCTTTGTTCTACAAAAAAGAGCGATTCGATCCATATATAACTTAGGATCTAGAGATTCGCTAAAAGAACGTTTTAAGGAAATAGAAATCCTCACAGTGGCTTCACAGTACATATTAGACGTGATAATGTATACGCACAAGAATATCAGCTCCTTCAAAAAGCAGTCTGATGTCCACAGTTTAAATACGCGGAACAAACATAAGCTGTTTGTCCCAAAAATCCGTCTACAGAAAGTAAGAAAATCTTTCGTGGGCAACTGTGTTAGATTCTACAATAAGGTACCCCTAGATGCATGGGAACTGCCTTATAGTTCGTTTAAAAATTACATTAAATCTGCGCTTTTGAAGAGAGCTTATTATAAAGTCCAAGATTACTTGGATGACAAAGAACCATGGCCAAAGCATCAGTCGCAGCAGTCGTCGAAATAGGGCAGTGTCCCGGAGAGGTTTAGGTACATGATGCCTACAGATGGCGTCGCTGCTACGGGCTGTATCGTTCCATTGTTACATTTATTTTTATTTTTATTGTAATTTTATTTCATTATTTGCATTTTGACATACTGAATACATACCTGTTATGTATACTGTAGCTAGTTGTAATGACTGTTAGCTTAATAGTCTATTTCTCGACGTGAAACATACGTTTCCCATTTTGTATTTCGACGTTTGGAGTTCCTTTACACCTCCAAAACATAATGTTTTGACAACGGAGACTCCTTACATCTCCATAAATTTTAGTCTATGTTTGCCTATTTTCTATATTTTTTATCGTGTTTTGACGCCTAGAGACCCTTTACATCTCTAAAAATGTAGTTTTAAGTTTTGTAATGTAATGGATCCGGAGATTATATACGTCTCTCGGTAAAATGTAAAAAAAACTGTGCCCAGTTATTTGCTTGTTGCATTTTATAAATATTGTCATCTTATGTAATAATGTCACAATTGTTGTAATGATGTTTTTAAAAGAGAAACTGGTGAGTTTCTTCAGGCGCTTCTTCTCACCAGAAGGTCATCTACCGAAGCGCCAAAAGAAAAGAATCAGACATGTAAAAGAGCCCTTGAGGCCTACTTACAGAAATAAATGAGTTTGAGTTTGAGTTTGAGTTTGATTGGATAATTAGTGCCTACGTATGTGATTCCGTTGCTTGAAATTATAACGCAGAGAAATAAAGCGAGTTTGGCGTATTTTCAGCTTTGTAAGATAAGTAATGAGTTTCGAATTAAATAAAATGTACCTTGTACTACCTTGTACTAGAAATATGGTGTATTTACAAATATTCTATATCTCCAAAAGGGTGGAATTTTTATCTAAAGTATGGTACCATTTTGGAACATCGCGGATTATGCACTCATTGTGTTACAGACACTTTAATATCAATAAACATAAGTACCTACCTAAATTTTTGTCGGTCATTACCGGTTGTATCACATCACTATTTATGAGTTGCAAAAAACAGGCAACACGTGAAATGTCATTTTTGTCTTCGGAAATAAAAAACAGACTATAGTTAGTATGTTTTGCGACTATAACGACACTACAGATGTTATGGGGAATAGAGTATAGACTTCTCTGAACTCATATTATGTATGTTCTTATATTAGTGTTCGTGACCAAGTAAAAGACAGATAAAAGTACAGGAGTAGAAAAAAACAAATTAACCAACAAAACTGGGAGACTTTAAGCAACCATTTGACCCCAGTGCATAGATAAGATAATAAAATATATCTTAAAATGGTACTATTAAAAATAATATCGCTTGAAAAGAAACACAGTAGCTAGAAACTTTCGGAACGGCTCTCGTACATAATGAGAAGCCTTAAAACAGGAGTGTAGTTTTACACAAAGCGAGCGACAGGCGAGCATCATAATAAGATCATACGAGTGTTTCAAGGCTTAATTTTGTACAGTTGCATACAATACTTTTTTAATACACTTGCTCAAAAAGTGGTACTTTTTGTAGCTGTATATCGTGCGCAAAGTTCGATTTTGCGAACTAGTGCTTTTTATTTCCCATTTTTTTTAATTTACTGTTGTTCAAATACATACAATACATCCAACTAATGGTCAAATACGTTCTTTGTTTTTATTACGTCAGTGGACATTGAATGAAAGTATACATTTGATACGTTTAAAATATTAAATCCACATATATAACGTTTGATTGTTTTTATTATAAACAATTAAACTGTTATCTAATATTAAAATAGTTTAAAAAGTATGCTTCTTGAGTATTACCAATGAGTAGTTTAGTCAGCGGTCTCGCATAATACTAGAGTCTGGCTAATGAAAGATGAGACTAAAAAATAGCGGCAAATTTAAAAAAACAACGGGTTGCAACACTGTTTATAGGGTGACAAAAACGGTAATGATACTTGAGCCGATTTTTGAGTTGTTGTCACCTTTTTAATTCTTCCGATTTTAGTGAAAATTGGTAAGTACATAGCTTTTATTAGAGTGTTAGTGTTTATTTATGATATATATTTACTCCCCACATTAGCCACGGAAAGAAAACAAAAACAATTCAGTAAGTATTTTCGGAAACTGTTACTTTCTTATGTTGCATATTGAGTATCAAAATCACCACGGCATACTATCCACAGAAATCTAATGACGTTTGACACATTTGACGTTTGTATAATGTCGCCATTTAAAAAGTTTGGAATAAATGTCAGTCTCATCTTTCATTAGCCAGACTCTAGTATTATGCGAGACCCAAAAAATAAAAATTGTCACAGATAAGATAATATGGTGCAGGCTGTTCGAGTTTTATAAATGACAACTAGCTTTCCGGCACTAAAGATTACATTTTACTTGGAAATTAATGAGCTATTAAGTATTTAAATATTTATTGCTTTTTTCCATTTTTAAATGCAGTTAAATTATCTTAGAACGTTTGTCTGTTCCCAAAATAGTTTATTTTTATTTGGCTGAATGGTGACAAACACTGCCACGTTGGAAAAAGTTCGCAATTAAAAGTAACACATTTTGTTTTATTCCCGCCATTTTCATTCATGATTGTAATTTTGTAATTATTAATTATCACGCATTAGTTTGATAACACTTTTGTGAAAAATGAGCGATTCAGACGATTTTGAAATAAATTCAACACCACGAGATATACTAGCAAAGGTGTCAACGGCAACTACTATTCATTATTTTACCAGAGAAGTCGAAGGAGGAATATCTGGCCGTCTATGAGCAATTCATTGACTGGAAACGAGAAAATCGAACGGCGTCATTCTCAGAAAATGTACTTATGGCCTACTTTCTTGAATTATCTAAGAAATATCAGGCATCTAATGTGGTCAGGATACTCAACGTGACTCTTAATAAGTGTTCCAATTGAGTGCTCCATTTTTATGAGGCCAAAAAATAAACAAATTTGTCTCTTAATCATTCAATCATTTCATTTTCGTTGTAATTTTTCGCAAATGTATTAAAAAACGTCGTTTGATACACGTGCGGAAGTGTCATTTCCACTCGTCCCGAGTCTCCCGACACCTCGGGACTCGTGAAAAATGACATACTTTCCGCACTTGTATCAAAATAGTACATTACACAACTAGGGTGGTAATACAAAGGCCGAGATCGCAGAAGTTTGCGGCCCGAGCTGCAAGCGAGGGACGTAAATATGCGATCGAGGACTTTCTTTATTACCTCCCGTGATGTGTACATCATTTTATGTCTACACTTGGCTAGAAAGCGGCTTTTTCCGTACGCGCAGCGTGCGGAAAAAGCCGCTTTATAGCCAGGTGTGGCATAAAGTACTATATCCACACACAAATTATAAATCCTCAATGCTGTGTTCGGGAACCGTACGAATGACTGCCATTGCACAGAAAGCAATAAGTTTTCTCTATATTTTGAGGCCAATGCCAGTCTTAACAGGAATTAGTAGGTTAAACGTTATCAGGTAGTCGTAGTATGCGGTATGAGGCTGGCACCGACCTCAAAAAATAGATAAAACTTTTATTGCTTTCTTTTTTGAAGCCGGTTTATTTTTTTTAATTACTTTTTTATTTCTTCCATTTCTTAATTTCAGTAGAACCTAAATGAATAACGCTGTTCATATAACGATACGCATTCCTAGTAACTGGTACAAACTTAACTCTCTAACTCAAAAATCCAAATCCAACTTAGTTTGCGAGATATGCGCGGACGACCATACCTACATACTCTAAATATGGCACGCTTGCTTAAAACCTGGGAACAGATCTATATGTATAAAAACTGTGCATTTCTGTTAATATTACATACATACGGGTCGAATTGATAACCTCCTTATTTGAAGTCGGTTAATAAGGCAATATTTTTATACGTCACGGATGTTGGCTACTTTATTTCTTCATAAACAAACATTTACAAATTCAAAGTACCCAACTACATTTAGGTATGCTTATAGCAACAAGGGGTACTAACAAGTTATTGTCTACTTGTTTGAGTTTCCGATTGTGAGCCATCAGGATACTGCACTGTAGTCGTTGTGACAACCCTTGGTGGTCCTCCATCTACGAAAAAAACGGAGGTTAATAATGTAATGGATTTTAATGAAAAGAAAAAAGAAAACAAAAATAATACTTAAACTTTGGTGTAGTTTTATACTGTCATTTTTTTGTCTCCGTAAAAAATATGTATCACATCACACTAATATTATAAATGTGAAAGTTTGTGAAGATGTTTGGAGGTTCGGATATTTGTTACTAAATAATGGGGTGACAACTGGATGGATTGAACTGAAATTTGGCATGCAAGTAGACCAAGTCCTGGATTGAAACATTGGAAACCTATATCCCAGTAAGGAGTTCCCTTGGGATTCATCGAGAATAAAAATGCTAGTTTATTACATATTTAGTTTATACGTACAAACATTGCAAAATTGAACATAAAAAAATCAAGTTTTACTTACTACTAATGTTTTAAAGATATAATGATTTTTCCCATAACTAAACAATTGACATTTTGCAAGCTACACATGCTTTGTCGAGTAAAATAGATATGAACGAACCTTCATCGTGCGTAGTTTCCGTGGTTACTATAATCTTAGTGCCATCCGGCTTTATGGTGGTTTCAGTATTTTTAACTACTCGAGGTCTCGGTGGCACATTGAATATATAGAAGATGTCGTAGGTTTCGTTTCCTAAGGTCAACTTCCTTAAGAAATCCAAATCCTTCGTCCTGAACCAGACTGATGGCTCATTGCCAGGTACAACGGGTAGACCTAAAACAACGTAAAAATAAAATCGGTCGTAAACTGATTAAAACACTACATAAATATAAAACAAGATTTCTAGCGCAAACGAATTTAAATCGGCACTTCTGCTCACGAGTATAGGTAGTTTCACGAAAGTTGAGGTGAATGATTAGGTACACATACAGCTACATGAAGTACTCATTGCAAAAAAAGTGAATGAATGAAATGAATGAGTGAGTAAATAAACATAGTTTAAAGAAACTTTTTGGTCTATCTTGCAATTCACTGTTGAACCTGCTATCGATACGAAAAAAGAACAGTAATTTCAAAATCCCGCTGTCATTACATGACATGTTGTTGTGTGCGTGGCCTCAACTCTCGTGCAACTACTATACGATAGGTACGATGATATAAACAAGTAAACATCAGAACAGGGATCACAATAGGCTACTTTCCTGACTGATCAAATCAGTTATTTTTTATGAAGTGTCAAAACGCTCAGATAGTATGAAGTTTGTATGGAATAAAAGTGAAATGACGTAATTTTACTCAAACATCAAATCATCTTCTTATTTATAGGTTTTGATCGTTTAAAACCTTAAATAGGTGATGTTCAGTTAATTTTTGCAATTTTTCGAAAGCTGATTTAACGGCTAGCGTGTAGTAATTTATGTTGACTACAGGCAAATACCCTATTATAAACACCTTATTTTTGCTTCAGAAGTTAAAGCTGGTTAGTGAAACGATAAAAATTTGACTAATAGAAATGCCTTTTTAAAAAATTTGCCAACTATAAGATAGTTTATATTTCAATTTAATCCCAATCAAAATTATTACTTCCAGACACTTACCGACACCGTTTTCTGGGTCATTCAGCTGGGTTGTTGGCGCTAAAGTGGTGCTGTTTGGAGTCGCAGTAGGTGGTACTGGGGTCACAGTTGGTGGTGCAGTGCCAGTAAGCGGTACTGCGGCTGCAGTTGGTGCAGCAGTGGTCGCAGTAGGTGGTACTGGAGCCACAGTTGGTGCTGCAGTGGCCGCAGTAGGTGGTACTGGGGCTGGAGTGGTCGCTGCTGGCGCAGATGTAGCTGTGGCAGTAGCTATAGCGGTTACTGGTGGGGTTGGAGTCGCAGTAGGTGGATTCGTAGCGGCTGTTGGTGGTACTGGCGTTACAGTTGGTGGTACTGTAGGCTGGGCCGTTACTGGAGGTGAAGGAGTGGTGGTAGGTGGAGGGTACACCGCAGTAGCTGTGGCGGTCACATAGAACGGAGGTTGTGCAGTTGGAGCTGATGCTGGTGGGGCGGGAGTTGTTGGTTTATTAGGTGGTGGAACTGTAGCATTAGCGGTTACTGGTGGGGTTGGAGTCGCAGTAGGTGGAATCTTAGTGGCTGTTGGTGGTACTGGCGTTACAGTTGGTGGTACTGTAGGCTGGGCCGTTACTGGAGGTGAAGGAGTGGTGGTAGGTGGAGGGTACACCGCAGTAGCTGTGGCGGTCACAAAGAACGGAGGTTGTGCTGTTGGAGCTGATGCTGGTGGGGCGGGAGTTGTTGGGTTATTAGGTGGTGGAACTGTAGCATTAGGATCAGAGACAGTGCCGTTTAGAATGATCGGTGGTTGCGCTGTAGGTGCAGATACTGATGGCAGAGTAGTAGTTGGTCCGGTTGGTGGTGGAACTGTAGGTTTCGGCCCAGGTACCGTTCCGTTTTGAATTTTTGGTGGTGGGACTGTTACTGGAGTAGGTGGTGGTGGAGTTGGTGGGGTTAGAGGTGCAGGTGTTGGCCGAGCTTGGGCTGGGTTCGGTTGTACTGGGGCAGGTGGTGCTGCTGGATTTACAGGGAATTGGTTATTTGGCTCTGGTGTCGGCGCTGGCGTCACTCGTTGCGTAGCGCCAGCGTTTGCTTGTGCCACGGCCGACGCTACTGGGGCTACAGGCGCTGTTGGAGCAACTGGGGCCGTCGGAGCTACTGGTACTACTGGGGCCACTGGTGCCGGTTGTTGAGAATAAACTGGACGTGACGCAGGCGACTGTGCTTCATTTGACTTATGCGCGACATCTCCGGCATTCACTAAAATATAATTTGGATGGTTTTCAACAATATGTTCGATCTTATCGATGTGTTCAATAGTTCCGTTAGGATGAAGCACCAAATAGCGTTTCTGAAGCGGCGTGGAAGCTAGGAGTTGTTTAATCCGCGGATCGTACGCCATATTCTGTGCGTTGAATTCTAGAAACACACATGAATGTTAAATTAATACCCACTGAGAACGGATTCGACCAAAGATTTATTCCAAATTCAAAGCTTACTCAAATAAATGTTTACCTCTAAAGCCCATGTACGAGTATAACATTTGATTACCTATTGGAGTAAGTGTTAAACCTGGAATAGCGTTTGTCGAATTCAACCTCAAGTATTTAATGCGTAGCTATCATAGCTGAAAAAGTGGCCATTGCATTTTAAACGGACACCCAATGGTAAAACCTAGTTTTACTTTCCCAAAATTGTATTGTTAGTTGTTTTATCATATAGGTATATTACACGAGTTACGAGTTGTCGTACGAGTTATTAAATGGCCTCTATTCTTGTGGCTGTAATGTGAAGATTTCATACGGGGTCCTAATCTGTGAGTTGATTGGTAATAAATTGTTATACTTAATACCTAATGCTGGATTAAGCAACCACATTTATTTTTAAAAGCGGACCTCGTCATAAATAATAAAAAGCTGTAGTGCCATTGCCATTGATGTACCGGGTGTTGCGTGTAACAGGAGCAAATAATTAAAACGTAGATTCTACTCATCAAACAATAAAACTTTCGTTCAACAACTTTTATGAATTATGTAATCTTTTTATGGTACGATCGTCACAATGTCATGTCAGAATTAGTCATTTAACTAATGATAATTATTCTAAAAGAAAGAAAATAATTATTGTAATCTTTAGTTATTATCTTTTTCATACAAATTAAATATGTAGTATGTTTTCAATGTACGTTTAAAATCAGTCTAATTGACGTCGCTTGTCACGCTACAAACATAAAAAACATCGCCATACACTGCGATTTCAAATAAACTTTAAAGTGTACTAAAAATTAAAACACAAGTTATTTTTAAATCTTGTTCTGTTTGAGGAGTACAATCTAAGTTTTAATTATTTGCTCCTAATACAGGCAACACCTGTATACTGAATGTACTTATATGATGAAATGGCGCATAGTACATGAATAATATAACACAACTAATACCTACTTACCTAACCTAAAGCTAAGCTTATTCAAGGCTTAAGCTTATTCATTAAACCTGAATTCGATTAACATCTTAATCGAGGTAAAAGTGCAATTTTATTTTTACAATTGCAATGCCATTGTACCTTAGCCCAGGATAGAATGTTAGTGGAATCCAGCCTAGTAGTTAAATTTTTAAAACTTACGGTACTGCGGTTGCGGGTGGTATCCGTACTGCTGCTGGGGGTAAGGGTTATTTATCCCTGATTCTGCATGAGCATCGGCCCTGGCTACCTGACCATTGTACTGCTGAGGAACTTGTGCCGGCTGGTACTGCTGTCTAATAATGGGCTGTTGGACACTTTGCACATTCTGCACAGGATAGTACTGCTGCGTTATGGGTGCTTCATAGTGAGTTTGCTGGATCGGTTGTTGCAGAGGAATGGAGTTAACGTACGACTCGTGTACGGTATTCAAAACAGGTTGAATGTTGTAATTATGTTCCAAAGGACGGGGTTGGATTAACATCTGGTGCGTCATTCGCTGATTCATCGCCGCAACCTGTTGTTGTTGTTCTTGGTTCCTCAACAGGTTCTCATAGTTCTGCCTCCTGATGGTGTCTTGCTGAACAAACGATAGCTGCGGTTGCGATTGGTACCCATAGTTGGGCCTTATGTTCGAAGTTTGAGAGTCTGCCAAGGCTTGGTTGTAGTTATTGAAATATCCCGGCAAAGGATTTGCAAAAGGGAATGAAGCTAAAAAAGAACAGATATTTTAATACAATAAAATATTTTTAACTCACTCGTGGTGACCCACTTCAATAAAAAATATAACTATTAGTTGTATTAACTAATACTGCCGTGCTAGCGATATATGCAGTACCTACTTACAGTGTAGTATACATATAAAATGTCACCTTACTCCAATCGAATACGGTTCACATTTCCTATACCTCTAGACTGTAATTACTGCATATATCACTAGCACGGCAGAATAATACTTAAGGAAATACTCACAGACTAGCTCCAAACAAATGATCGTAGCGCAAACGACTATTGTCTTCATTGTTAGCTACATGTATACTAATCCACACAACTCTGAACAGTTTTCAGCACACCTCGTTGTTATAAGCGCATGATCGAGCAAACAAGCGCCGGCACAACCTGTTCAAACAGGTCACCATTGTTCTTTCCCCTGCTCCGATTACTGAATACATGTTTATGCAACGTCACAAAGAAAATTTAGGGCCTCATAATAATGTTAGTTGCGTAAATACGCATCTCTTGAGTAAATATTGGATTTTCGGTAATTAATTTGGCAAAGACAGGTGGTAAATAGAGAGGCCTAGAATGCTATTGACGTCGATCTATATTTGATTTATTGACATGTTATTATAATAGGTGGTCATTTTAATGGCAGAACAAACCAGGTAAAAGTACTTACCTATTTTTCGCTCCTGAATGTTTTATTTGCATTGTCGCTCTAGGTAAGGCTATTACAACATTTATATAAATTTAAGTAGCAAACAATAGGTAGTTCCTATCGTGACATGAAGTAAGCATATACTTCGATTAGGGCCGCCAGCGGCAGCAGATCTTGATTCAAGTAGAGGGAAACCTGACAATGTATACTATGCCCAGAACTGCCATCTATTTTTTTAAAGGTTTGTCCGTTAACCTTGGTCTCACCAAGGACCATTAAAACAAGAGAACTGTCATTCTCCATACAAAAAGCTGTTCCCCGATATTTACAACGCCATCTATGTTTAAGCTTGGTACAAAAAATATATTATTTACAATTATTGAACTTTGCAAGCATGACACAGTATTTAAATGTTAGAATTTATTCATTATTAGCTGTTTACGAACTAATTATTATTGTACTGTTTCTTTGTTCAATTATAACATCGTTAAATGTTTAGTTTTTTAGCGCCATCTAGTTTTTGCCTGGAAATCCCCTTGCGGTCGGGGTACGATCCAAAGTATGGAGAATGACAGTCTTCTTGTTTTAATAGTCCTTGGTCTTACCTAATGGAACTAGGGTTGCCAGATGGTCGGGATTTGGCGGAATCCTCCCGATTTTTTGTCCCGCCGACAAAAGACTTCATTTTAAAACTTTGTCCGATCCACTCAAGGTGGTCCAGCCAGAGAAAATTTCTGCTCTTTCAGATTAAAAAAAGGTCGCGTCGAGACGAGCGCACGGGGCATCTCCCAACCAAACTCTCAATATCCCGACATATTGTTTTTTTTCTCCCGATAATAGGGTCATTTAATCTGGCAACCCTAAATGGAACGTACGGTGGAGCACCCTTGCCCAGATAATGGCTGATGGAGAATAGAAGACATGTCTGCGTCTTATGGCATTGAACTGAACAAGGTTGGCTTCGCTTCAATCGAACACCTAAGTATCGACTTCAAGCGCTCAGTCAAAATCAAACAGAGGCCCACTTTTCTGAGAGTGACACAGTGTGTGAACTAAACGTGACGAGACGTGCAAAAATATCTGTCCGTTACAGTTGTGTACTCTGCAGATCCGTAGGTATAACACAGGACATAAGCGATAATTTATGTGCAGCAGCAAAAGTGTAACGGTCGGCTAACACCCTTAAAGTACCTAAACCAGAATTTATAGGCAATAAATTAGAAAGATATCAGAAGGTAAGATAGAAGAAGTCAGAAATCCAGGTGCACAGATCCCCTCGATCGTCCGTCGAAGAAAATTTAGTATTGTGACGATGACAGTCAGATTTACGTTAATTTATCATCATCAATCTTTCACATTAATGTATTACCTTTCAAATGCAGAAAAAACCAGCTCGAATAATCCATATTACACGAATAGATGTCGATAAATAAAGTCAATTCCTAGCTGCCTACCACGACATTATAGAATAGGGATGTTGACTAATGTTGAATTTTACAACATAATATTGGGACCGAGCGCGACGACAGCGCCACGTGATAGGCGGCCATTATGGACAATATTGTCACCGCTGTCAAACAAGAAGTAAGTAAATATTGTGAAAAATATTAATGAAACCTTGTGTTATTTTACCATATTACACAATTTTGGACAATGGTAGTCAGTAACATTATTGCCAATAATATTAAAATTGTTGTTTTCAGTGAGAAAAGTCAGCGACAAAAATGTCAATTTTAGCCGTAGCGAGCGCTGTGATCGTTTAGGCTACCCCCTCCACCCGCTTTGCACTCTGCCAATAGTCATATGGATTGGAAAATACTAAATTATCATAACACAAAAGAAATAAACAAAAAATGTATAAAAAATATAAAGTTATGAGACCACAAAGTTTAAATAAAAACGATATTTTTTTATCGTCTTAAAGAAAAATTAAAGTGAATTTCGGAATGCTTAAATAACACTGAAAAAATAAATGTACGACAACTATGTGCTTAAACGCACTTTTCCGTGCTCAAAATGGCAAAATGCTATTTTTTTCATACATACTTAGTACAGCGACGGAACGGATGACGTCATAAGTTCCTACCGTTTTGTATAGAGCGTTTCTAATACTCAGTGCGATCTGCTAATTTTGATTACAATTTGTGGCTGTTAATACTTATACATATGTATTAGGTGTCGTATAGATATTTGTTCCTCGCAAATAGTAGAATCGATTTACGACAGAAAAAAAATCGAGTCAACAGGCGAATTGGGTTGGGAAGCTGTTTATAGGGTACACAGAATAAGCAATAGTATAGAAACTATAGAAGTCTCTCTCTAACAAAACTGACGTTCGGATCCGACCACCGGATAGAACGCATCGTATTTGACCTTCTCTCTCTATCGTATAAAGCGTGCTCTATCTAGTCACTGGCTAAGCCCCTCCGCGGGGGCAAAAATTGGTACTAGTGGCCGCGCGGCGAAATCGCGGAGTGAGCCACTCCGGGCCAGAGTTAGTCGTTGTATACATGTTAAAATACCTACCCATATTTATTAAAAATATGGGTATTGGATCTTAGTTTATTTTGTTTTTGGGATTTTTAGCTGTGTGAAATATTTTAACACTAGAACAAGGATGGGATTATTCTGCCAAAGGTACATATGACTGTATGTTTACTGTTATGTTTTAAGTTTAATGTAATGTATTAATGAAATCTTATATTAACGCCATATTGTTGTAATACTTTTTGGTTAAAAAGAGAAACTGGTGAGTTTCTTCCGGCGCTTCTTCTCACCAGAAGGTCAATTACCCGAAGCGCCAACAGAAAAGAATTAGAGATGAGACATGTAAAAGAGCCCTTGAGGGCCTACTTACAGAAATAAATTATTTTATTTATTTATTTTATTTTTTGTCTAAGGAAACAAGTTCAGCTCGAAAGTCTTAAAAGTATTGGTGCACTAGACCTTGATACTATCGAAAAATCGTAACAATAACTTATGAACACTGGTAGGTGCCTTCCTCAAGCAAAATATACTATATAGTCCGTTGTCAATAATAGTATATTAGACACCTAGGGTGGTATAAGGAATTATACAAATGTATTAAAAGGGTCCATTTGAACCATTTTAATGGATATAAAACGAAAACGACACTCATTTGCTATACAAATAATAACTTTATTACAACTATACTTATCCAATAACTATTGTAAATGTATTTATTAATAGGTGGTGTAATGTGATGAATTAATAGTAATTCTTCGTTACTGTTTACGACATGTGACGCACGGATTTGGGTTACAGCAGCTTTAAGATACATGTTATCTGGTCTTTGTCTTGTACTTGCTCTTACTATACTTTTATGTTACACAATATAACGAATACTATCATCATGAAGGAGTATTACTTCAAACCCCCATAAAACCCCACATTGCAACGTGTCCGTCAAGATAGCGTACACCGTAAAGATATTCAGAATCTGATGCAGCCAATAAATAGTACCCAAATAGTACCGACGAAATACCTAGGTGAAAAAAATAGTACCCTTAAACTTTTCGAAATATAAGGCCTGTTCACGGTGTACGCTACCGGGCGTTAAGCTGGCGTACACCGTTTGTATCTCTGGAACGGCTTTGTTTTTGGAAACGATTTATATCTCAAAAAATAGTACCCTAGGGCCCTAAAATTTTATTTCTCTAGCTATCGTAGAAGCCGAGATATTCCATAACTTAACGGTGTACAAAATTTCACACCGTCAAGCTGGCGTACCCGGGAATTCCTTATAGAAAGAGTTCACTATATCTCGGCTTCTACGATAGCTAGAGAAATAAAATTTTAGGGCCCTAGGGTACTATTTGGGTACTATTTTTTGAGATATAAATCGTTTCCAAAAACAAAGCCGTTCCAGAGATACAAACGGTGTACGCCAGCTTGACGCCGGTAGCGTACACCGTGAACAGGCCTTATATTTCGAAAAGTTTAAGGGTACTATTTTTTTCACCTAGGTATTTCGTCGGTACTATTTGGGTACTATTTATTGGCTGCATCAGATTCTGAATATCTTTACGGTGTACGCTATCTTGACGGACACCATTGCAACCTGTATATTGCAGTGGGATTTATCAAAAAAGCATTAATGTTACATATTTCAATTATCTTCCGCGTCATCTTCGCTGGAGTCTGAGCAATCCTCGACGTGGAAGGTGTCGTCATTGGCGGGATTGGGCGGCCTGGGACGCTTCTGCTTGCGTCGCACGTTTTCATTCAGTGGATTGTCCAGCTGAAAATTAAATATGTATTTGTAAGGAAGGATATCCACTTTCTCTCGACACGCTACCTCAGTTCTTCTGCCACTGTACCATATATAATATAGTATATAAATAACGACAAACAAGTAGTCTAACCTCGGCCGTTTAGCAGCGCGCGACACGTATTCACATAGACGCGCGATAGCACGTCTGTGTGAGTGCAATCCATACTTACCTTCTTTACATTCTTACGCATTCCTAAATCTTTGCTTGTAGTGCGTTCGTACACGGCGCGCACACATTCAAGCGCGATGTACCTTTTGTAGGAAGAAAAATTACTGCTATTATACTGTGACTGTACTGGGTGGAATTTAGAGATCGTGAACAATAATCGTGTTGACTCATATTAAAATCGCTGAAGTCAAAATTTGGTACATATGCCAATTTTAGGTTTATTCGTTTTCTACTAACTAATCAGCTTAGAGCATAGACACAATTGAAACCGAATTTATAGTTAAAAAAAGTAAAATGGGAATAAGCTCTTTTGAAAATACACTCCTCAAAAATGTGAACCAGCGACATTCACTGAATTTTATTTTCTTTCTAATTTGTTAGCATAGTTCTTGGGTACCCTGCACGATATTTTTTTGATAAAATTTCATGTGTTAAATGGGGTAATCAGCAATCCGCGTCGATGTTGACTAGTATACTACACATACATACGTACTACACATACGTCAACATCGACGCGGCGTAGGCACTGAGCCCAAAGTTTAGGTATAATAGCTCCCGACTTTCCGAACCTTGGTAATCAGACCATTGGTAAAATGTTTGTATTTTAACTAAGTATGTCAGTTAAATGTTATATAATACAATATTGATTGAAAATATGTATCTTAGCACAAAAATCAATGACGCCTGGCAATTCATGCATACCTCAAGTTTTGAGTAAATATATATATTGTATGCTCTAAAACACGCAGGCACTTAATGTGCTGCTAAAGATTATTGGTCCGAATTGAATCCGTAACCACTAATTTCGTAATACACACGAAACATGAAGTACTATTTGTAATAAACTAGCGGTCCTGGCGTGCTTCGTTCCGCCTCGGAATCAATAAATGTTGTTTTAACTTATAAACTGAACTTTTTCATGAAAACACGCTCACGACGCCGTCTACCGGGTTCAATTGTATTTTCAAACCTACCAGAGATCCGCCTAAATATACAGACAAAATTTAATTCAAACCAGTCTAGCCGTTTAGGAGTTAGGTGACAAACACACGTATAGAATAATTATATATATAAAGATAAAGAATCGTTACTTACATGTCTGACCAATTTGTAGGAGCCTACTCCATCTACGAAAGCTATTTTGAAGGCTTTCGTTAAAGGAAACTTTTTGAATAACAAGAACTACGGTGTAATTTTGTGGGGTCATGCTTCCGTTGCGAACGAATTGTTTATTTCCCAAAAAAAATGTGTCCGTATCATTGTGAATATACGACAGACGGAGAGTTGTAAACCACATTTCATTAAACAAAAAATACTGTCCCTTCCCTCCCTTTACATCTTTGAAACCGCAAAATTCGTTAGGAAAAATAAAAATCTTTACCAACATGTAGCAAGCAGCCGTAGGAAAAATAAACTAGCACCACCTCCCATTCCCCGGTTACAATTATTCAAAAACAGCCCATATTATAGGTCTATTCTCATTTATAATAAGTTACCAGACCATATAATCAGTGAGCAAAGCAACAAACTGTTTTATAAAAAGTTAAAATTACTGCTTACCCAGAAATGCTATTACACCATAAATGAATATATGTCGGACAATAATTAAACTACCTCTTTAAAAATTGTATTCTTTTTCATAAGTCATAATAATTAGTATGTAAGTCTTCGCTACACCCTACCAGGGTTCATGTTTGTGTCTTAGATATGTACATACCTAGCCGTAAGCATGTAATGCGAGAAATAAATAAACTAAACTAAACTAAACTAACCTACCAGAGATCCGCCTAAATATACAGACAAAATTTAATTCAAACCAGTCTAGCCGTTTAGGAGTTAGGTGACAACAAAGATTACAGAATACTAGTACAGATACCCAATCTCAAACAAATACGCGTAGCGTCCTAACTCTGCTGGATTTCTAGACTACGTTAGTTCCATAGTGTGATCATAGGCGGCAGCACTGAACTGACGGTATCTAGCTCAGCAATCGATCCTACTAATATAATGATGCGTCACTAGATGGCGTTCGTCAAGGTCCGATCCACGGAGTAACTGGAGGCGGCATAACGCGTAGTTTGTTCCGAAACCTGCGTAGCCGGCATTTACATGCACACATTTGCATTAAAGTACGCATGAGGCGTAAACACAAAGAAATGCTAGCCGCTATTCGCTTTGTTTTTAGCAAAGATTACAGAATACTAGTACAGATACCCAATCTCAAACAAATACGCGTAGCGTCCTAACTCTGCTGGATTTCTAGACTACGTTAGTTCCATAGTGTGATCATAGGCGGCAGCACTGAACTGACGGTATCTAGCTCAGCAATCGATCCTACTAATATAATGATGCGTCACTAGATGGCGTTCGTCAAGGTCCGATCCACGGAGTAACTGGAGGCGGCATAACGCGTAGTTTGTTCCGAAACCTGCGTAGCCGGCATTTACACGCACACATTTGCATTAAAGTACGCATGAGGCGTAAACACAAAGAAATGCTAGCCGCTATTCGCTTTGTAGTAGCAAAGATTACAGAATACTAGTACAGATACCCAATCTCAAACAAATACGCGTAGCGTCCTAACTCTGCTGGATTTCTAGACTACGTTAGTTCCATAGTGTGATCATAGGCGGCAGCACTGAACTGACGGTATCTAGCTCAGCAATCGATCCTACTAATATAATGATGCGTCACTAGATGGCGTTCGTCAAGGTCCGATCCACGGAGTAACTGGAGGCGGCATAACGCGTAGTTTGTTCCGAAACCTGCGTAGCCGGCATTTACACGCACACATTTGCATTAAAGTACGCATGAGGCGTAAACACAAAGAAATGCTAGCCGCTATTCGCTTTGTAGTAGTGTGCGCACGCGCGTTGCTACGCAACACTACAAGGCAATGGTATAAGCTCCGCGTACGCAGGAATGGAGCCAGTCGATATAATTATCGATCTATCGATACTTAATTTTTATGAAATTGATTAAATATGCTCTCGGTTTACCAATAAATGGTAGAATTCAGTTATCTATGTTAAACAAGCAGATATCTTGATAAAATAAAAAAGTAGAACATTTTTTTGCCCTGTCGTTAAAAACACAGCGTTACAAGATTGTCAAACAGTTTTAAGCGATGAACTACGAAACTGGATAGCATACATAAATAATCATCTTGCATCTTGTATTGAAGTTATTATAATTAGACAACTTTTTTTGTGATATTGCATATTCCAAAATTCGTCAAAGCCAAAACAAATGTGGCAAGTTTGATTGAAAAAAATGCAAGTTTGATTAAAAAAATAGAAATAAGCACTAGATAACCTTATATTGCTTTAACATAATTCTTTTCAGGGGTCTTTATTGGAATTCATAATAAAATTAAAAAGTATTGTATAAAATCACTAAATGTCAACATGGTTTATTATTTGCGAATGTCAAATCACATTATTGACTAGATTAAACAATAATACAATTAAGTACTTCTATAGTTACGCTAATTAGAAATACTTTATTTAGTATGAGAATTTCTTCAACTAAAATCACCTTAAGCACTGAAAAATTATCGATAAATACCGGCCGCGCACTATTATGGCGGCGGCCATGTTACTTGCGCAAGCGCAATGGCTGCCGACACGCCTCGGACCAAGTGACGGCCGCATCTACTAGTGGGCAGTACATTGCGCGTTACTGGCATAATCCGGCGACCGACCGCCATAGCCAGCCAGCAATCGATATGAATACTGCCGTGCCATCAGATTAGAGTATCTTTTAAGTTGTTGCTTCGTGTACGACACGATAAAATGGCACAACAAGGCATATTTATATTTTTTTTTCACGTAAAGTTTGTCACGCGCGGTCGAACGACGACTGATGGCCGCGGAACTGACTTTTGAAAGTTAAATGCGCGTCTGATCCTAAACCATGTTACGCGTGCCCCGCCCATTACCGTATCTATAGTATTCTTCTGGTCTGTGGTCCGATCGCAGGCATTTTAAAGTAAATGACTATATCACGACATAATATAGTTATACATATAAAGCCTCGCTTACGACTCCACATCGACGCGCGTGTGTCCTTGAGGGGTTCTTTTGGGTTGTACGTTTGATTTTATAAACATGCATTATGAAGTCTTTCACACTGGCACAATATAATTATCCTTGCAGTACGCAAACGCCGTTGATGCCGGCCGCCGTCGCGATCGAGAACTGTGCGAACTATCAATAATGTATTTTAAATACATATAACGTATTCGTTTTCCAACTCATTTGATTAAGAAAATCTGTGAATACTATCAACTTATATTATATTGAATTGCAGTGATACCTACCTTAGTTTGTTTGTGTATAAACAAAGTGCTAAATTATTTGAGTTCATTATTAGACCATTTAATTATTAGACCACGGATGCTTTAACATGAAGTCTTAACATATTAATAATTATAATTTTCGGCGTCGGCCAAGATCGAATAGGGGGAAACGTACTGTACTGCGAGAAGTTTACCGTACCGTGACCATGCTAGACAATTTAAAAAAAAGAGCTTAACAACATTTTTATGTTTATGTGTTTACGCCCTTTTTCGCACAATAACAACAACAATAGGGATTGTTAGCGTGGGAATTTTTGTGTTTGTGTTTGTATGTAAGTACGTCTTGTTTTTTTGTACGTGTGAGAGTGAAATATCTGGTTATATTCCTATAATCTGTGCAGAGGCAGAGGTCTACAACAGTTTGATACAAAGTTCCAATTTATAAAATACCACCTAATATAACATTATTATGATGTTCTTTATTTATTTTCTTCCAGTCCAGTACAGTATAAGTGCAATTATTGTAATTTCCATTTAGCTACAAATTACCACAGCAAAGTTGTAAATAGTATACTTCTTGTGACCAAATGTATATTTAAATGTATATTTCGTGTGTAAATTTTATTTAGATTCCGAAGGTGGGAGAAATTTACGCTGGCTATTTTGTACCTAAGCCGGTTACGTAGCAAAATACTTAAAAACACATGTTATACGGTTACGATCATGCTATACGTTTTGCGTACGATCAAAATACATAAAGTAAAATTGCAGAACGTGCGGAATTCATAACATATTTTATCATAGGATTTAAATATATACGGGCTAAATTCACTACGTTTATAATCTATGTTGCGGAATAGGTATCTATAAAGTTCAAAATAAATAAAGCCAAAATAAATAAATTTTATTTTGTATTTTGACAATCTTAATTTTTAATTTATAATTTGACTTATGATGTAATTTTGAAATGCGAAATAAATAAGCTAATCTCATTTTCATTGTACAAACTTAATTAAGATTTTACTGCACATGTTTTAATAAAACAATTGCCGCAGAGCACCCTAATACTACCGAACAACATTACAAAAAAAAACAAAACAACCATACGCGCGCGCCATATTACTTTGACGAAAAGGTTTACAATCTATGATGCTGGCGGTATGCCACTGTGCAAGCGGGAGAGCAATATAATTAATTACGCGCGTGCGATAGAGATACGAAATTTATGTTGCGACTTAGCACCGCCGCTACCTCTCACTAGATGGCGCTAAAAGCATAGCGCCATCTATTGACAGGTAGTGGCTTTACCTGCGTAAAGCCACTACCTGTCAATAGATGGCGATCAACCGAAAGGATTAATTGCACGTAATTCTTAATTTGACACCTATCATGCCATCTATGGAAATTTTTAGGTATTAATTCTAATTTGTTAGCATTGGGAGCCCATGGTGACAAACACACGTATAGAAGAATTATATATATAAAGATAAAGAATCATTACTTACATGTCTGACCAATTTGTAGGAGCCTACTCCATCTACGAAAGCCATTTTGAAGGCTTTCGTTAAAGGAAACTTTTTGAATAACGAGAACTGCTCCCTTAGTACTTCTTGGGGTTTATCAGACAAACCTGAAAATTACAATATTATGTGCTCTAAATAATATCTTAATTTAGTTTATCTACACACATATCATAAACTGATGCGATCAAAAACCCCAAATTAGGACCAGCAGCAGCATAAAGATAAACTGTTTTGGTAGAACAAATTTCTTTTCTGTACATAATTAGGCATTAAAACATTCGTGTGTTTTTATAATGAAATTCACCTGTCGACTCGTTTCATACACTCTCACTAGTATTTTAAATCTCTAAATGGCCAAATACCAAATTTTTAAAATACCAGATTCTCGATTTGTCTGGTTCCCCGTTTAGTAAAATTTCCAAAATAACACATTCTACAAAACCTTTCAGTTTCATAAGTAACCTAAGATTTCATAATTTAGTGTAAGTAACGAGAATGCGGCAAGCTAGGGATCTCAATAAATCGGCAATCTAGTATTTTAAAAATGTGGTATACTGGGAATGCGGTATCTAGGGCAAAATGGGATTAGAAGGCTATATGTATATATATAAAGATGAACTTAAATTTAAAATTTGATGTTAGCAATAGCATTGTATTGTGGGATACTGAGAAAAATTACCATTGCTTTAAAACGACTTCTACATTAGTAATTTTAAAGCAATAGTCATTTTTCTGAGCACTATTTTTACACTTTTAGGCACGGACCATAAATTGCATACGCTTTCGCCGTGCCTTATGAGCGTTCTTAGTGTTTATTCGTTTTTATCGTTTATTATTTCACAACAACGTGGTTGTAATCTAACTTTCGCTCAATTTTCCAGCAAACACTTGAAACTAATTGTGGTTATTTACGTCACACGGAGACATTGCAATCTCACGAAGGGCGCGGGGCGGACGTACGTCCGGCGGGTGGCCGAGGCGACCCGGATTCGCCGCATCGCATCCCGGGCGCCGCGTACGAAACGCGATTTATGGTTGGTGCCTTAACAGTTTCAGGATCAGATATTAGTATTTTTTCTACTCCTGTACTGTTATCTGTCTTTTACTTGGTCACGAACACTAATATAAGAACATACTTAATATGAGTTCAGAGAAGTCTATACTCTATTCCCCATAACAGCACTAGTGTCGTTATAGTCACTTTACGTTATTGCTAGCAGCCACAGACTTCTAAATCTAGGTTAAACTTAGGTCAAGGATTAAGCGCTCAATTTTAACTTTACGGTAAAAATGCACAACTACCAACTTAACAAACAATTAAATTCCTACGGTTTTTAAGAAAAACAAAACTCTCCGAACTAAATTCATTGATGCCAACATAAAAAAAGTATTTTTAATTTAAGTATATTTTAAATTTAAAAAAGTTTACCATAGACACATACTGTCAGTCAAACGTTATATTTGCCTTGTTTCCAGGTTATGATTAATTTTGTATTTTATAATTTAAAACCTAGTCGTAGAAAAAGTATTGTATGCAACGTTGTATAATTAAGTCAAAAAACGCTCATTGCGTCTCTATTTGCGATACTCGCCGCATTCGCATTTTTGAACCCACTTATACAACTGTTGCATAATAGTACCTACATTGTGCACCGAGGGTAGTAAGAAGGGGATTACTAACGAGAGTCTATTAAGAGCCCGACGCCGTAGGCGGACTCGACGGGTAGGATGACTCGAGTTTGTAATCCCATTACTGCCCGTGGTATACACACAATGTTTTTCATCACATTTGCGAGGAAAAAAAATAAAACATAAAAATCAAATAAACTAAACGCACCCGCTAAGAGACAACTTCAGCTGTCAACATTTTTCAATATAGTCTTCCACAGATAATGCTAAGAACTGCGTTTAGTTTTTAAACTTGACAGGCAATGATTGTACCGATTTTCAAAATAAAATTTTAAACTAAATTAATTTAATTGCATTAAAATAATTGCAAAAATTACTGAAATAATAGTAAAATATACCATATAAGTTTTATATACTCTAAAATTGGTTTTGTAGCCAAGTTTTGAAGATGTGAAATAAACCTTGGCTGATTTGAAACCTCCTTAGTCTGAAGTGACGTACGGGTTGGTTCTATATTTTAAAACTAAACTCATAACTCCCACGGGAGTTATAGATTTTCATACAGTTTTTCCTCCCGTGGGAGTTATAGATTTTTATAACCCACGGGAGGTAAATTGGCTCGAGCTGGTCTATAAGCCCGCGTGTTATAACACCCTTTACGAGCAAGTGTGATGAAAAATACTATTATGAAACAGTTGTATAAGTAGGGTCAATAGAGACGCCATGAGCGTTTTTTGACTGAATTATACAAGGTTGCATACAATACTTTTTCTACGACTAGGATTTGAAACATAAAATACAAAATTAAACATGGCGAGGAAACAAGGCAAATATGACATATGACTGACAATATAATAAGTACGTGTCTATGATAAACTTTGTTTTCAATTTGACGTATACCGCTAGTGACACGCAGTGACGATATTAAAAATACTTTTTTTTATGTTGGCATTGGCATCAAAGAATTTAGTTCTGAAAGTTTTGTTTTTCATAACAATACCGCATGAATTAATTGTTTGTTAAGTTGGTAGTTGTGTATTTTTATTGTAAAGTTAGTATTGATCGCTTAATCCTTGACCTAAGTTTAACCTAGATTTAGAACTCTGTGGCAGCTAGCAGTATCATTTTGTGACTTTAACGACACAAGTGCTGTTATGGGGAATAGACTATAGACTTCTCTGAACTCATATTATGTATGTTCTTATATTAGTGTTCGTGACCAAGTAAAAGACAGATAAAAGTACAGGAATAGAAAAAAAATTAAAACTACCCCAGAAACCAAAAGCGCCCGCTAGGCAGGTTTGTGAAGCCAATAACGCAGTTAAAGGTGTTTAAGTAATTGCAAGGACAATACACACCTTTGAATGTGAAGTCTCTGGGGCGAATATCATACATCGTATAAAATAGTATGAACGTAATTTTTTCTGTGGCATCAGTATCCTCTTCCAACTCGTTTTTAACAACAAACGTTATCTCTATTTGCGTTCCGTCCATTATTTTGAATAATGTAGCGTCCATGCTGAGGAACACCTGAAATAAAACAAAACTAAGTTCAGTGTGTTGATCTTGATATTAATAAATAAATATTAGGGGGACAATCTTACACAAATCAACCTAGTCCCAAACTAAGCAATGCTTTTATTATGGGTACTAGACGACGACATACATATATAGATAAATACATACAAAACGTCCATGACTCGGGAACAAATATTCGTGTTCATCACACGGATATTTGCCGATACCAGAATTTGAACCCTTCTAGCTTCATAGGCGGTGTCACTTCCACTATGCCAAACGTGTCGCCGTAGTCTTAGGCTAGAGCTTACTTGTACCTAGCTATCAATAGGTTATTTCTAGTAGATTGTTCAATGGAAGGTGCATCGTGCTTATTGACAAACAGGCAAGTTTGTGGCTTGTATAAAGTCACAAATCAACAAATTAACTTCTTAAGAGTCAGTTCTTAAGCTGGTTCGAGTCGCCCGGTTCTCGAAATTAGCTCGTGTTCATGCTCTTCATATTTGTTTTATTTCATAGTTTGATACATTTTAGGGCGCTAGGTTTTCGTAGCAACTATTGCATACGGATTTTGCCATGTTATCGGCTTTACTAATTATTCTATTACTGTTGTAATTATGATAACTTATTTCGACGAATAAAATTAGCTGCAACTTATCCGAATACGCGTAAAAAACCGTAGCGTGGTGTCCATATACTCCATAGAGCCCGATTACTATCGGCTTGCCGTTGGATTTCTTTGACGCCACGCCACTGGGACGTAATCAGACTACAGTCTGCCTAGAGCCTTCCCACGTTATTGACGCGCATCGAATCGCCTTGACACTTTCGCGTGAGCAACGTCTATTAGACGTCGAATATGTAGGCTTAACGACGATTAATTGATTGGTGCTCGCGCGAAAGTGTTAAGCTATAGCTTGGCAACTTCGTTGGTGACACTCACATGTGTGCTTTTTGTTATGTGCAGCCGTAACTACTTACACAAGTTACCGCGAACACCAACGGCTGCCTGCGGAGGCTGTCTCCATCGGTAACTTGTGTAAGTAGTTACGGCTGCACATAACAAAAAGCACACATGTGAGTGTCACCAACGAAGTTGCCAAGCTATAGTCAACAAAAAAAGCTTTATGTCGTGTATAAAGCGTAGTTAACTAATAGAGAATGCCTTATAGCATTAGGTTCGCCTTTTGCACGATAAGTTTTCTATTGTGCAATAAAGTTTAAATAAATAAATAAAATGTCCGTATCATAAGAGCGAAAAAGACGACGCTGTCGGTTGCTCACTCGGCGATTTCGCCGCAAGTGGGCCTTAGCCAGCGAACAGAAAGAGCACGCGTTATGCGATAGAGACGGTCGGATCCGATACGTTCCGTCCGGTGGTCGGACCCGAATGTCAGTCCTATAACTTACTCTGTGGCCGCACGTCGACATATAAGGAGAGACCCTTAAACGTGTTATTCTCATGCCAAAGGCACTAGACTAGACCAGTTAAAACTGGTGAGTCATCAGTCACTCATTATTAGAAGACTACTGCTGGATACACTAAAGGGCGATTCTCCAAGCGTTTTGACCGCGCGGTTTGATAATCATTATTGTCCGACGATTATTTACTATAACGAAAGGACAAATCGTGACAATTTTGACAAAACTAGACTTAACCTCGGGACTGTTTTCGGTTTCATAAAAAGTTAACTCTAGGCATCGTTTTTTGAACAATATTTACTGAGACAATAATGACGAAAATAAAACGCCGTAAAAACGCTGAATATTGGCCATAAAGCACTTTACCTTAAGGTCCTCGTATTGTTCTAATCTGGCATAGTATGCGGTCAGCGCTTTTTTGATGACATCAAAGGTTTTTAGAGACACCTCGTTGTTACACCCATCCAACATTGCTTTCATGTTGAACCCGAGAGGCAGGGAACAGTTTGTGATCTTGTGTTTGCCTGAAAGTTAATTTGTCACAATTATCTTTACAGGTATTTACTAGAGTCCATCCCTTCCATATTTACTAGAGACTCGCTTCTAAATAACGGACAGACAATGACTGCAGTCTAAAGAAAAAATGTGCCTATCAAACACAAAACAAAAGAAACCTAAGGATGATGCAACATTATAAATAAATCCATTTATATTTGGCACTAGAGACCACCCATAAACTTTATCCATGTGAATTTCAGACTTTTTCATACAATCTTCCACCCCATGTTTCAACCCTTTTATAAAACCCTTATTAGTCCACCTGTGACACCTGTCTACTAAAATCAGGCATGTCTCACTCCGCGATTTTGTTTCGCGGTAATTATTATTATTCCTTGCCTAATGCAAGCTCAGGACTGCGCCGACAACCGGCAGCGCCTGTGTGCGAAACCTATGAAGCCCAAAGGAGGGTTATGTGTTTGACCGGTATGTATGTATGTATGTATGTATGTATGTACGTAAGTATGTATGTTACCCGACTGCGGCGAAGCCCAAAGGAGGGTTATGTGTTTGACCGGTATGTATGTATGTATGTATGTATGTATGTATGTATGTATGTATCTACGTAAGTATGTATGTTACCCGACTGCGGCGAAGCCCAAAGGAGGGTTATGTGTTTGACCTGTATGTAAGTATGTATGACGACGTGTATCAAAACAGGTATATATCGTCACGCAAATATTTTTTTTAACTACCTCTAATTCACTAGGAAATTCAAGCTATAATAATAATTTTATTTTTGTCGACAACCCTAGCGGTGGCCGTGGCGACCAGAAAGAGCGCGCGTTATGAGTTAAAGCGAGAAGGTAGGATTCGGCGCATTTTTGTGACTCGAACGTGGGTTTTGTTAGACAGTGCGACTTCTGTACAAAGTACATTCTGTGCTAAAATATACATAGTAATAAAACAACTAAATCGGATTAAATCGCGTATATTACTACATTTTAAGTCCCGACGTTTCGTAACCCTTTAATTAGGGTAGGGGTCTACCCGCGACCACGAACGCTGAAAAGGGTTACGAAACGTCGGGACTTAAAATGTAGTAATTAGTAATATACGCGATTACTAATTCCTTTTCAGCGTTCGTGGTCGCGGGTAGACCCCTACCCTAATTAAAGGGTTACGAAACGTCGGGACTTAAAATGTAGTAATATACGCGATTTAATCCGTTTAAGTTGTTTTATTACTATGAGTGATAATCGCGGAAACCGAAGACAATATTAAAATATAAAATATATTAAAATAGTATGTTGTCTGTCAGTACCAGTATCGTGCACTCCATAAGCACAACAAGACACTGCCTACCCTTCAATTTCTTCCCCACTAAGGTAGATGGTATCTTAACACACCACCCACACTACTAATTTTATTATTTGACCTAAAGGTCTCTGCCCACTAAAACATATCATACCATGACCATACTATGAACGTATCACACACGGTATGACAAATGCCGGTCCGTGACGGAACGTCCTAGTGGGCATAGTCACTTTTCAATACAAAGAATATTTATTTTGCCTGAAACTTTCAAATTACATTTATGATACGGTGTAGTAAGCAGAGACCTTTAACCGGGTCAAAACTAGAGTGTCTTTTTTTCTTCATGGAGTGCATGCTTCAGGTCAGTTCAGTACCTAATTCACAAACTGTTTTATATGTATAGATTACCATCAACTTTAGATATAGTGACTCTGTGTTTGACATCGACGTCTCCTTCGAGTTGCATGTGGAATATGACGCTGCAGTGATCTCGGTCGTGGGACTCAACCTCCAGCCCCGTCAACATAGTTGTCAAATCTAGAGTCTTCTGCCAGCCGTCTATGCGGCTCTTGACAATAGATGACTGGAAACCAAAGCATTAATTTTTCAAACATGGGTATAGTGCGACTATGCTAAGTTTGCAGAGGTTGAAAAAGGTTTTATTCAAAAATATAAATATGGCAACATGGGGAAACCACAACAAGATTAATTTGTCTTGATACTGGGCAATATTTTTTCCGGTTATTATAATATGTGTCTACATACCTACTGACATAAATATGCTGGTTAGTCTTGCACAAATCGATCAACTTCCAACCAAAATAAGCTATTTGTTCCAGGGTCTTGGATAATTTCTATGTATTTCAGTATTATATTTATTAGGGTGGTCCAAAAAAACATTTTTTTTTTGTTTTACTTTCTCCACAAGGCTTATTTTATTCGATTTGACTTTAAATGCCCCTCTTTAAAGTTTGAGCGAAATATAACAATATTTAGAGGTCGCCCAAATTCGCTAGATATTGTATGGAATTAATTTGGGTACTTGCAGAATACTGGCTTACAATGGTCAAATTTCAAAATTATCGCGAGTATAATCAAGGCTGCTGCTTTACGATTCATTTGTCATTATTATTCGGCTAGGTCTCGCTGGGAACATATCTATTTTTTATTTTTTAATCAAAAAATCTACAAATTTGGCCGACCTCTAAATATTATTGGATTTCGCTCAAATTTTGCAAAAGGGCGTTTTTAGTCTAATTAAATGAAGGGAGCCTTGTGGAGAAAGATTTTTTTTTTGGACCACCCGAATATTTATATATGTACATGTATATGAGCATTGTTTAGTTTGATTGGAACAAGATTGATTGTGCAAGACTGTCCTTTTATTTATTTCTGTCTTGTTATTTATTTCTGTAGATAGGCAAACACATTATATACTTATTAAAATGTGTTTCTTGAAATAAAACCTTTTTCCGACCTCTGCAGACTTAGTGCAGTACAACTCTAGAAACTTTGTAACTGCTCAAGGATGTATAAAGATACATAACAATAATTCTAATGACAGTGATATTTAAAATTACATATTCCATGCACAACCAAAATACAGAGATGACTCTTCTACTGAGTTGTTTTTTTCAATTGTCTTAATTTGACAAACAAATAGATGACCTACCTGATGGAAAGTGGTCACAGCTGCCTAGACATTTGCAACACTAAATGTGTTAACAATGTGTTGCCGGTCTCGGGAAAAAAAATTATTTGAATTTTCTATACATTTGATTAACACGCTTTTAAAGCATTCTTACAAGTGTCTGTATAAGATAGTAATACTAACAAACCTTAGTAAAAGCTACATCACTATCCTCGGTTTCCTTTGGAGCTGCGATCTGGTGCCGATAACTGGCCCTTTGAATTTGGAATAGGTAGTCCTGTTTCTCTTTAAGCTTCTGTTCTAACTCTTCTACCTCTTGTTGCAATTCACTATTCTCATTATTTTCCTTGAGGAGTCCTGTTAACATGTAGACTTCCATGTAAACAAATAAATTCAAAACCAGCAACAAGTAAATACTTCATGATTTAACACTTTCAGTGCCACTTGGCCCTCATTTTCATACAAGACGAACCTTATAGTAGGGATTTCAGCACCCCTCATATGCTAAGACACGGATCCGTGTCAAGCGTTTGGTCCTTGATATTTAAAGATTAAAGTTAATAAAATAAGAGAGTTTAAAACAACAAAATCTATGTAAAAGTAATTAAGGAAACAAATATGAAGGCATACCTTGGACACATTGAAAGGTATACCAATAATAGTACAATACAAACAACACAAATGAAGGCTACATGATAATTGTGTTGATCTTATGTTGTTGGACGATAAATAATACATGCATTTAATTTTTAGGAGACTGCACGAATACCACAAATTAAACACAGAATAAGAACAGCTTGGAAAACCCAATACAACCTTTGAATGATTGTCATAGTTAAGTCCTTACAACAGACTTAGTTTGCAATCCACGTACTCTTGTATTATTAGGTTGATGTGTTAGAAATTCTTGTTTCAAAATGAAAGCTTATTTATAAGCAGGCTCACTGCAGAGAGAGGTAATTTTGTTCGAAACTCAATAATTAATATACACATGTCGTTATTAATTTAATCTATCAAAAACATAAACTTACGTTTGTTTGCTTTGCGAAACAGCTTTGTTATTTTCAATTGCTTCTTATTTACTTTCGACATAGTCATTTCGAATAATTAAACAGTTTGGAAAACAATTAGAACCAGAAAATCCAGAAATAAATTCAACTGGTTAAACAACAAATAAAAATAACGACAACTACTCGAACTGAGCCAGAGCCAATAGGCAGTGTTACCAACTCGAAATTTGAAATTATGCTAGAGATATGTCTAACAGTGTTGCCAACTCCGAATTTCATTCAATGCTAAAATTTTACTTAAATTCTGCTAAAATTATGCTAAAACTTGATAAATTCTGCTAAAAAATATGCTAAATAAAGAAAAGCATTATTCTTTCAAATTTAATGTATTGTGATTATTACAGCTTTACAATAATCCTTTTCGTGGCCCAAACTAAACTTTCAGCAAAAAAATTACTAAAGATACCTAAGTAAATTACGAATGTCAAT
The DNA here is from genome assembly GCA_947034925.1 of Eudemis profundana. Classification (NCBI taxonomy): domain Eukaryota; kingdom Metazoa; phylum Arthropoda; class Insecta; order Lepidoptera; family Tortricidae; genus Eudemis; species Eudemis profundana. Next base: position 26,983,335 of record OX344795.1, on the reverse strand, counting down.
GTATTAATCGACATTTTTTTTTATATTGCAATCAAAGTAACTTTTTTACTACAGCATACAAACATCATCATCATCAACTGTTCAAAGGTTAACTGAAAGAGATCCCTTAAAGAGATAAGTTTACCTTAGTACATATACCTTTATTTTGCAACCCTGTTCTGTACTTTGTTTTATTTTATACAATAAAGTGTTTACATAAATACTTCCAATTATAATGTCAACAGAGATATAGTGTACTATAAAATTTCTAAATGTAAAAAATTATGCTAAATGCTAAATGTAAAAAAAATCTGCTAAACCAGTCCAAATTATGCTAAATTTAACACTGAATCTAATAAATTGGCAACACTCAGTCTAAATTTATGCTGAGAAAAGAATATGCTAAATGAATTTTTATTATTCTAGAATATGTGCTAACTTTAAAATCATCAAAATGGGAATGTTATACACTAAAATGAAACAAAAAATGGTTTCTTCGTATTATATAATCACATCAGCCTTTAACTTGTCAGTCGTCACATTGATTGCAACAAAACCGTATAAACGTCAAAAATAAAACTCAACTTGAACATTATCAAAATATGCTAAAAACTTAAAAAATATGCTAGATGCTATAGTCAGAGAAAAAATGAACAAAAACGTAAACAAATTGGTCTGACTGAGAATTGCGTCTATTATCTATTGATTTACTGTGAAATAGTGATGGGAAAGCTATAACATTTATTAATCAATCCATTTGAAATTCGTGAAATTAATATTAACTACAACTAAGTGAGAAGAACATAAAATATATTATACTATTATTATTTAGATACTTTTATCATCATTTAATATTTTGTAATAATGAAAAGCTAGGTCCTATGGGAACTACGGGTATTTTAGATCAGTTAGTGACCCCCAGGGGTCCACGGGAGATTCTCAACGGGGTCTACGTTAGCGTATAAAAGAAATGGGGGTTCACAAGTAATAAGTGGGGCTCCACGAAAATGTTGGCTTGGCTTTACGTAGCAATGTAGGTAATGCAGATATTACATAACTCAAAAAATCAAGGGAGGAAAAGTCCAAAAATGAGAAAGTCAAGTCCTATTTCAAACAAAATCAGAAGACCAGAACAATGCAAGATATCAGTAATAACACGAATAAGCGTTTCTTTAATTTTTGTCACTTCTTGTCAGTTATGGTTATTTTTTAATGGGCGTAGATAGCTATGGCCTTTTACCAGACGACGACGAAGCAATAACCACATTTTTACTAAAAAAAACCCAACCGCGGTGCACTTTGAAACTGCATAAAATCCGCCATTTTGTTTATTTTTACGAACTTCATACCCAGTGACACTCGCACTATCAAGACGAATCTAATGATGTATCATTTATCAAAATCGGATGTGCCGTTGAGTAGTTACGAGCGGACACAGGAACGGACATACATACATACATATATACATACATACAGGTCAAACACATAACCCTCCTTTGGGCTTCTGGGCTTACCGCAGTCGGGTAAAAAGGAGAATTATATATAATATTTACATTTTAGATTTATTGGCATTATTCGACAAAATGGAAACTTAAAAAATAAACTTTCCGAAATGCTTATCGATAGAGCCCTCGGGTCTAAGCCGGTCAGACGGTAAAAGGCCAGATGGTTTGACTTTGGTACCGTGGCAGAAGGGTATCCCCTTATTTGGTATAAAATCAATCCGTATAAAATCACTTCGTCGAAATTCATTTCGGATAATGATTCATTTCGTATAAATTCAGATGGCATAAAAATTAAAGTGTATAATTACATTTCGTATAAAATTCAAATGCTCTAAAGTCATCTTGTATAATTTCGTATGATATAACATTCATTTGATCGAAACGTTATTTGTTATAAGTATTATAATGTATAACATTCATTTGCTCGAAACGTTATTTGTTATAAGTATTATAAGGTATAACATTCACGGGGTATAACTGTTAAAAGCTCTAATTTTTGTAAACCCTTAATATTATTGAAATATGAGGCCCAGGTTTCACTGTAATGTATACAGGATGTCACTGTGATATATACAAAATGTCATTGTTATATATACAGGGTGCCATTGTGTTATATACAGGGTGTCACTGTGATAGATACAGGATGTCACTGTCAGCAGAGAAAACATGTCTGTAAGCAGTTTAATTGAGATATACAGGGTGTCACTGTGATAGATACAGGATGTCACTGTGATATATACAGAGTGTCACTGTGTTAACTACAATATTTCAAAATATATCGCAGCTTAGTCATAATCTAGTCATATATATTTTTCCAAGTTCACATTTTTAAGCAATAAGCTTTTCCAAATTATACTGCTGTTTATGAATGACCCTAAAAACGAAACAGCTCCCAAAAATAGGTAGGTTAGGGTTATTTTTTTTGATGACCCTACAAACGAAACGGCTCCCAAAAATAGGTAGGTTAGGGTTATTTTTTTTGATGACCCTAAAAACGAAACGGCTCCCAAAATAGGTAGGTTAGGGTTATTTTTTTTGATGACCCTAAAAACGAAACGGCTCCCAAAAATAGGTAGGTTAGGGTTATTTTTTTTGATGACCCTAAAAACGAAACGGCTCCCAAAATAGGTAGGTTAGGGTTATTTTTTTTGATGACCCTAAAAACGAAACGGCTCCCAAAAATAGATAGGTTAGGGTTATTTTTTTAATGGCCCTAAAAACGAAACGGCTCCCAAAAATAGGTAGGTTAGGGTTATTTTTTTTTGATGACCCTAAAAACGAAACGGCTCCCAAAAATAGGTAGGTTAGGGTTATTTTTTTTATGGCCTTAAAAACGAAACGGCTCCCAAAAATAGGTAGGATAGGGTTATTTGTTTTGATGACCCTAAAAACGAAACGGCTCCCAAAAATATGTAGGTTAGGATTATTCTTTTTGATGACCTTAAAAACGAAACGGCTCCCAAAAATAGGTAGGTTAGGGTTATTTTTTTTGATGACCCTAAAAACGAAACGGCTCCCAAAAATAGGTAGGTTAGGGTTATTTTTTTTTTGATGACCCTAAAAACGAAACGGCTCCCAAAATAGGTAGGTTAGGGTTATTTTTTTTATGACCCTAAAAACGAATAACCTAAAAGCTGGAATATCAACAACCAAGGGAGCAAGCTGGATTTAGACGAAATTACTCTACTCTGGACCATATATTCACAGTAAGGCAAATTGTTGAGAGATCCATTGAATATAGTAAAACGATCTACCTAGCGTTCATTGATTATTCAAAGGCTTTCGACTCTATATCTCACGAAAAGCTGTGGTGTGCCTTGAACGAGCAAGGAATCGACAACAAGTATATTAAAATATTAAAAGTAATATACCAGAACTGCAAAGCCTTAGTCAAACTTGAAAGAAAAGGGAAGGAGTTTAAAATAAAACGAGGAGTGAGACAGGGGGACCCCATCTCACCGAATTTATTTAATGCGCTCCTAGAGCACATTTTCAGAAAAATGAACTGGTCAAGACTAGGAATTAATATCAATGGAGAATATCTAAATCATCTACGTTTCGCTGATGACATAGTATTAATTTCAGAAAACCATAAAGACCTTCAGCACATGATGGAAACATTGGATCTCTACAGTAAGGAGTGTGGTTTAGAAATGAACTTAGATAAAACGTGTGTCATGACAAATGGAGAGAAAAGAAGTATTTTTATAGAAAACAATACCATTAACTACGTAGACGAATACATATACCTAGGCCAAAATGTATCCTTAAACGGTCGCTATATAGAAGAAGTTGACAGAAGGATCAAGAAAGCCTGGAGTTCATACTGGTCACATAAGCACATTCTCAAATCCAAACTCGACATCAAACTAAAAAAGACAGTGATCGATTCTATTGTGACACCCACTCTACTTTATGGATGCCAATCATGGGCCATAACTAATGGTATAATTGATAAAATACAAAAATTCCAAAGGGCCATCGAGAGAAGTTTATTAGGAATAAAAATAAAAGACCGGATAAAAAACATAGAAATTCGTAAAAAAACAAATATTCTAGATGCAGCAGAAATGTTCTGCCGCCTAAAGTGGCGCTGGGCTGGCCACACAGCAAGAACGAAGGATGGAAGATGGAGCGAGAGAGTGTTGCACTGGTACCCGCGAGACGCGCGGCGCCCGCGAGGCCGGCCGCGCCGCCGCTGGCGGGACGACGTCACCCAGCAGGCCGGCGTCGCGTGGACACGACTGGCTGCCGATAGAGAGATGTGGAACAAGATGGAGGAGGCCTTTGTCCAAAAATGGACAGACCCAAAGAACTTTTAAAAATGTGATAATAAATTAATTTGTGATTTGAAATAGTTTAGTTTAATTTTAATTTGTGATTGTAATTTTGGTTAATTTAATTGTTTTAATTTATTATATTTGACATATTGAATGGATTAATAATAGCTTTAAATACCTACTTGAAATTAATTTATTATTTTAACTCTAACTTATGCTGCGACATTTTTATTATGCGATTTAATCAATTTTGTGCCTGTATAATTTAATGTTAAAAATAATGAAATGTTGACATATGAATGGGCTGAAATGTATTAATTTTGAAATGTTTAATTATTAGTTATTATTGTTGAATTATTATTGAATATTGTTTGCTTGATAGTTTTTAAGTAAATCAGATATTATTTAGCGATGTCCAAAATCACAATCATCAAGACTTTCAAATTAATTGTATGCATGCCTTATATTTGGGTAAATAAATGGCTTTATTATTATTATTATTATAAAAACGAAACGGTTCCCAAAAATAGGTAGGTTAGGGTTATTTTTTTTTTGATGACCCTAAAAACAAAACGGCTCACAAAATAGGTAGGTTAGGGTTATTTTTTTTGATGACCCTAAAAACGAAACGGCTCCCAAAAATAGGTAGGTTAGGGTTATTTTTTTGATGACCCTAAAAACAAAACGGCTCCCAAAATAGGTAGGTTAGGGTTATTTTTTTTGATGACCCTAAAAACGAAACGGCTCCCAAAAATAGGTAGGTTAGGGTTATTTTTTTTTGATGACCCTAAAAACGAAACGGCTCCCAAAAATAGGTAGGTTATCGACGACATCCTGTATCTATCACAGTGACATCCTGTATACATTACAGTGACACTCTGTATATAACATAGTGACACCCTGTATATAATACAGTGACACCCTGTACCTACCACAGTGACACCCTGTATATAACACAGTGACACCCTGTATATAACACAGTGACACCCTGTACCTATCACAGTGACACCCTGTACCTATCACAGTGACACCCTGTATCTATCACAGTTACACCCTGTATATAAAACAGTGACAACCTGTATATGCCCTGTATATGGAGCAGCCTGTATATGCTTTGATACGCAAGGGCGAAGGGGCTGCTCTTCCCGCAGCGGCGGAGCAGTTGCGGAGCCCGACCGACTGTTTTGTATACATTGTGATGATTAGATATTTTGAATGTTCTACGTTTTAAATATGCGATCAAGTAATTGTTATACAAAATGAATATTATGCGTAATAATTTTATACATCTTAAATGTTATGCATAATGATTTTATACATTTTGAATGTTAGACATATTGAAGAATAGAGATTTCGTATTTAGAGCTTTTAAATGTTATACAAAATGAATTTTAACCAAAATGAATGATTATACGAAGTGATTTTATACGTTTTGAATTTATACGTTTTGATTTTATACCATTTAGTTTTATACGAAATAAGGTAGACCCTGGCAGAAGGGCACTTCAGTCAGTGGCGTAGCGTGGGTTATTGCCGCCCGGGGCCGACCGAAAAATCGCCGCCCTCTGCATCTACTCTATTAGGTAGTGAAGAAAATTAGTAAAAAGTCAGTTTGTATAATTCTTTATTTAATTAATATTTTACTTTGCGTGCTTTTTTTTAAAGCAAAGTCGTGTATACAATTGTCAATGTCAATTTGTATCTCACGTTTGATGGCCAACATACCTAAATTTCTTAGCCTCAACGCGTACATAGCCCCTCCGCTGTGGGAAGGCCCCTCGGGCCTTGGCAAAAACTTCGGCGCATCTGTGGCATGGCCCGACGGGCTTTCTCCGTATGTGTTTATATTTATTGCTATATTTCGGAGAAACCCATATTTGTCTCTCTTTAACTCGTTAAATCGTCATGTGAACGAAGCAAGACGGCTAGCAAGCTAACATTTGAATGTGCAACGGTTGAAAAAAGTCGTAAATATTGGCAGTCAAAAACCGAAGCTGACGCGGGTGTGTTGTGGTGTTGTACGTTAATTACGATTAAAGTGAGACAATTTTATGAAAAAAGAAGCGGAAATCTGATGCCATGTAAGTCATATTTTGTTTTTAAAAAGTTTGGGTGTGGTTTTTAACTATAATCTGTGTTAAAATTGTGAAAAAAACAACATGCCAACTAATAGCCTAAACTTTCATGTACGATTTCTTAGTCTTTTCTAATGTTTTACTATTTTGCAAAGCCATTAACATACGTCTTAGTTATCATGTGTTTTATTAAATGCATTTAAATAAGATTAAATCTCTTAAAAGTGATAAATAGCTCACAAAACAAATTAACGGTCGGTACAAGGCCCCTCGGGCTTCGTCACAGACTCTTGGCGACGGCCCGCCGGGCCGCCCCACAGATAGCGCATTAACGCACGTTTGCATAACATGGATACACCATGGACTAACTACTGCCGAATGGACTAACCTTTATATTGCCAAATATTTTTTTAAATCGTGTTTTCAAGTTTGATGACACGTTTAGCTCAGTGGTTGTAACCCTGCTTACTGTGCGCTGATTCGAATCCCGGGAATATCTCCCTTTAACTCAGCCATGGTCTGGGTATGTCCATATTAGTCTAACCATATATTTGTTACTTCGATTATATTTGTACTGTTTTAGATTAAGTTTTTACATGTTTTTTGTTCAATGAGAGAACTTATTATTGTTTTATATTAAAGCTTAGTTAATGAATATGCCAGGAAATTAAATTTCTCTGGGTTAAACTTGCTGGTTGCTGTGATTTTTCAATATTTCGGGAGCAGTCATTTTGCATGAAAAAAAAAGGCCTTTTTTAAATCGTTTTTTACTTGATATCTACTGCACTTACAATAGTATTGCATTGGTGACGGCTAGTTCATGACTTTAATTCCTTGTTTAAACATGAATTTAATAACTAGGTGGTAGTACCCCGCCACAATGTATGTAATTCAAAACCCCCTTACAACACCATTTCTAGGGTTGACAGCATTTTGGTGAAGTTTTGAAATGGTGTTTATTGCAAATTTTTAGTCTAAAGCCTGCCATTTTATGACTGTATTATGTGTATTTTATATTGAATTACATAATGAAAGCACCAACGTAGCCAGAAATCTGTTTTTATTTATTTAAAATCAAAAAATATGGTAGAAATTTAGGTACCCCTATAATGACATCATCTGTTCAGATATCACACCTCAATGTTGATATGGTATTTTACACTGGCAGTAAGGTAATTTAATAGAGAGCAGATTTATTTCAAATTATAAACTGTAACTCCGTAAAAAGCTGAGTAAAACGTAATTTTCCACCTGGATGTGCACTTTGAAGGCCTGTCTGTGGAGCAGGCCCCACGGGCTTCCACAGATGAGGGGGTACTGCCATATTTATTTGCCACAGTTGAGGGGATAGTTAACCGCAGGTAATTTTTTATTAATTTTATTTTCGAAAAACTTCTTTCGCAACTAGCATTACTGATGACAGTTGTTTAAAATATTCTAAGCATTGCAATAATATTAGATAAGCCATCTTGAGGTTTAGACTCTATTATGTATTTTAACAAAGCCAATGAGCCGGACTTCATGAGTTTTTTCTGACACTCTGGGTCTGTTGCAGCTACAAAAGCCCATAGACGCATGCGCTCAAGTTTAAATTCTTCTGTATTAATAATATCTAGAGGAGCTTGATCTAGGTCATAGGTTCCCAAAGTTTATAAAAATGTTTCAGCGCGCCCCACGACAATTTTGACGGGGGGTGGAAATGGAGGCTGGACGCAGCTTGGAGAAAGGCGGTCATTTAGGGACAGTACTATCTATTGCCGAGCCTACATCGGTAACAATTTTCCTGTCGACGTGTGTACGTGGTTGTTTACGAAAATTAAATCATGTGAGCAATAAGGAAAAATACTGTAGTTGATATTGTGATTTTAAGTTTTTATTTTCAAAAGCGATAGGGCCCCTTGGATAGCATCAACGCCCCCCAATTTCTTTCAAGGCTCCTACCGCCCCGACTAATCCCCAGCGCCCACTTGGGGGCGGTAGAGAGACCACTTTGGGAACCTATGATCTAGATTAATTTCGTTGACGCCCAATAATACAGCAGGCCTTAAAAAGTCATATTTTTGGGCCAGATATTGCAGTTGTTGGAATCTTTCTTGAATTTCATCGGTTATTTTGTCTATCTATATTTTTTTTATGTGTGATAGGCAAGCATTTAATAATTCAGTAGATCAGTAGATTTATCAAAGATCAGGTAGATCCACTGCGTTATCAGTAGATCTGGCAACATTGCTGACATGGCGCCAGCGCGTCAGAGGCGCCTTTTCTCTTACAAGTCAAATTAAATTAAGCTCTCATTCTAATACAAATAACATGGAAATAACTGGACATCGTACTTGTTTGGGATTTAAAATTTGAGGGCAAAAATGTTCGCGGGGGCGATTTGTTTCCTAATTTTACCTAGGTATAGAAAAAATGCTGGGTTTTTGTCGCCCCCTTCCATGTGCCGCCCGGGGCCATGCCCCCCCCCCCCCCCCCCCTAGCACTTTCGCAGCGTCTCACCTTCGACGCACCATCAGGGCGGCAGGAGCTGCAGCCGAGGCGGCTGCGCTCAGGAAGCGGGACAAGTACTCCGCCTTAAGAGGAAACAGGAGGGCAGTTTTTCCATACAAACGTAGTCCCCTGTTTCCTCCCTGGATAATGCCAGTAGAGCAAAAATTGTTTGTCCAAAAATCTATGGCTACTATTGATATGTTCCTATGTTTTCCTTTTTACGATAAATTGATTCTCAAAAGAGATATTAACCTTCAAATACCTAAAAAAAATGCCAGATTTTCCGCTGTGTTCACACATCCAGAAAACGAATTTGACTAGATTATTAAAAAAAAGGAAAACATAGGAACACGGCCAAAGCCTTTCTTTAATGTTTAATGAAAAAAAATAGTTAAATATGTTAAGTTTTGGGGAAGAAATCAGGAGACTACTAGGGTATTTTCGGTCCAAGCTGCAGTTGTCTCTATCGCGCTCTGCGGGGGAGAGGCGGGCAGTGCGGGACAGCGACACATTTTACAAATACCTAATTTTCAACTCTCTCGGCCTTACTGTTTCCTCTTAACTAATTATTTATTTGTCCCGCTTGCGGTTGAGACGACTGGTTGCTGGTGTTCGGAGGCCAAAACCTTTTTGGCGGAAGTTGGGCGCCGTTTGCGAGAGAGAGGTCATGACGCCCGTTCCGGGTCATTCCTGGTGCAAAGGTTGTCAGTCGCGGTTCAACGCGGTAATGCGGCGAGCGTGATGGGCACCTTTGCTCCCGGAGTGACGCTATTTGACTAAATTACTTATTTAGTATGTGCCTAATGGTTAAGTGACATATTTTTAGACATGTAAATAAAGGATGATTTGTAAAAATCTAAATTAATAATAAAAAAAAACATAACATTCATTTTTATTATGTAATACACTACATTTTATTAGTTTAGTCGCAAACAGACACACTATTATCGATATCAAAATGTCATAGTTAATAACAAGTTATTCATTTTTAAAGAACGGACATTCCCATCACTACGAATTCAAGGACAATATAGATTTTTACATTTTAGATGAGTCAAAAATTTTGACTAACACTTGACACATAGCCAAATGGTATTAACTAAGTTTGTTTTTACTGATCTATGAATAATTAATAGATATTTTAACAAAAAATGAATGTAAATACAAGGTATATATATAAAAATTGTTGATACGTATCAACAATTTTTATACAGGGTGTCCCTAAAACCAACTTTTATACGATCAGGGCTGATAGACCAGCTCAAAAGAACCTAGATTAAGCAAATTTGACCTCAGTAAAAATCTCTTAGTTTTCGAGATATTGACGTTTTTGTAAAACTCGTGCTAAGTGATACCCTGACTCGGTGTTTTGAGTGTCATTGCTAAAATATCAAGTATTTTACAAATCTGTTTTTTGCTATGTGTGGCCAAATAACTATGCTATTGAACATATTTTCTATTTTTGCTAATTTATTCATGCTGTGGACACAGTACAATAACAAAAAAAGAATATTCGATTTTTTTCAAATTTCACCTCTGACTTCGAACTAGCGTGGTGAAAAAAAAATGTACCAACATAACCAGGCACTCAACGTAAAAAAATTGCGCATTTATTGTAGTTTCTAAAATGGTATAAAAATTACTAAACACTGTAAAAATTTTTGAAATAATGATATTTTGTTACAAAATTAACTGTCTGCCGCCTTCATCTCATACGATCCGGTTGAACTAAGTTTGCACCTGGCGTGCTTGACATCACATACAAATTAGGTGCAAACTTCACGTAATCGTCAATATCTCGAAAACTAAGAAATTTTTATGAGGTCAATTTTACTCAGTCTCGTTTTTTATGAGCTGGTTTATCAGCCCTGTTCGCCATTTTGTAAAAGTCGCGAATTTTGATAGCCTGGATCAGTCTTTCGAAAGTCATGACTTCAAATTTCAGTATTTTCTTAATCTGCTTTTTGTTTTAAACATTACTTAATAATTATGCTATCATACCTTATCAAAATAAATTAGATTTTACGTGATTCAAAATATGACCTCGGATTTGAATCGCGTAATACTTAAAACAAATATACCATGCTAAAATAAAAAAAAATAATGTAGTTTAAAATAGTAAGATTTTACACACTAGACACCGTAGTTTTTAAGATAATAGCATTTTAATTCAAAAGGAGGTTATACTACAATATTCCATTGGTTAAATTTCGTACCAGAATTTGAATTTCGAACAGAAAAGGTATGATAGCATAATTATTAAGTAATGTTTAAAACAAAAAGCAGATTAAGAAAATACTGAAATTTGAAGTCATGACATTCGAAAGACTGATCCAGGCTATCAAAATTCGCGTCTTTTACAAAATGGCGAACAGGGCTGATATACCAGCTCATAAAAAACGAGACTGAGTAAAATCGACCTCATAAAAATTTCTTAGTTTTCGAGATATTGACGATTACGTGAAGTTTGCACCTAATTTGTATGTGATGTCAAGCACGCCAGGTGCAAACTTAGTTCAACCGGATCGTATGAGATGAAGGCGGCAGACAGTTAATTTTGTAACAAAATATCATTATTTCAAAATTTATTACAGTGTTTAGTAAATTTTATACCATTTTAGAAACTACAATAAATGCGCAATTTTTTTACGTTTAGTGCCTGGTTATGTTGGTACATTTTTTTTTCACCACGCTAGTTCGAAGTCAGAGGTGAAATTTGAAAAAAATCGAATAATTTTTTTTGTTATTGTACTGTGTCAACAGCATGAATAAATTAGCAAAAATAGAAAATACGTTCAATAGCATAGTTATTTGGCCACACATAGCAAAATACAGATTTGTAAAATACTTGATATTTTAGCAATGACACTCAAAACACCGAGTCAGGGTATCACTTAGCACGAGTTTTACAAAAACGTCAATATCTCGAAAACTAAGAGATTTTTACTGAGGTCAAATTTGCTTAATCTAGGTTCTTATGAGCTGGTCTATCAGCCCTGATCGTATAAAAGTTGGTTTTAGGGACACCCTGTATATATACCTTATATATATCGTTATTAAAAAGTGCGTGATTACGAAGTAATGAAGGTAATCCGTTTCTTTACGTTAAATTGTTCATTTCTATCCGATCTCACTATAAATGGAAAATGTCGATGCTAGAGTTCATTAAATATGCTAAATCTAACATATTTTATGCTACGTTGGCAACACTGCTGATAGGACATTTAAAATTTCAAAGTTTTTGACGTTCTTGACGTTTTTTACCAGTGTTGCAAGCTTTGAAATTCACATAAAGCTAAAATGATGTTAGCAATATAAGTTGTTTTTAGGGTTCCCTACGAAAATGGTAAAAAAGGAAATGGTGCAACTCTGTCTGTCTGTCCGTCTGTCTCAGCAAGATATCTCAGTATCTACTGATGCTATCGACTTGAAAGTTGGAATACCTAGTGTTAAAAAAAAACGCTAAGCCGAGCCTATTGGACTAAATATTTCCCCCCTATTATTTCCGAAGTTACTGAACAGAAAAATCTATAATAATTACCGATTATTAATATCATTCTAAATATTACAGGAAAAATAAAACGGTTTACCTAACTTGCAGCGTTTTTTAGAAATTCGTATAAGGGTGAATTGCAAAAAAAGTGTACGTGACACAGAGGAATAATCACAAAAATGATACACAAAGTTACACAGAAAAGTCATAAGGGCATTTTCATATCAGTGAAAATAACGTTACGTTTAGTTGAATAAAAAAACTATGAATTTTTTTATTTGTTTTATTAAAAACTAGCTTATGCCCGCGACTTCGTCAGCGGTGTAAATTATAATTAGGCAATTAATCTTTATAAATAGTTTCTGATATTTGTTCATAAACTTCGTTGTAATTAAACAAAACCCTCAAATATTGGGCCCAAAACTGCACAATGCCCATTTACCGCGAAAATCAATTCTTTAGTCCATTTAGGGATTATTTCCAAAAAATTAAATGCACCTGTTACTTACACAAAAACACAATCTACTAATTGCTATGCTATGCATGGAGTTAGAAACCTTTTACTTTAAAAATTGTACGGTCCCTAAACAAACTTTAAATTTTAATGAACGATGAAATCACTTGAGTTCTATTCAGTTTAATCAGTTTTAGACCCCACTTTAAAAATCATTTGGTCCCTTTATAAAGTTTTAACCCCCATTTAACCCCTTTTAAGATGAATTTCAAAAAAAAGGTTTAACTTTTTTCTGTACACTTATTGAAGGATCTATGTACGAAGTATCAGATTTCCTACTTCTTAAATCCTTTGGACCCTATACAGAGTTTTAACCCCCATTTAAACCCCTTTGGATATAAATTTCAAAAAACTGCAATCATTTTTCTTTTCTCTTTTGGATAAGTTCAAGATCTACTACAAAAATCGTTTGGTCCCTTTACAAAGTTTCAACCCCCGTTTGATCCCTTTTTAGGGATGAAAAAAACGGTAAAACCACATTTCTTTGTTCTTATTAAGGAGTCTATGTACTATGTCTCAGATCTCTAACTTCAAAAATCGTTTGGTCCCTATAAAAAGTTTGAACCCCCATTTAATTTTTTCCCCGGTTTGCAACGTTCGGGTAAAACATGACGCGTATTGGTCCGACCACCTGCCACTGATAATAGAATGTAAACTAAATAAGTTACAGATTAAATGTAGTACTGCCAGGTTACGTAATGAGGGGGTAATATGGGGTGATAGGCAACCGTCTCAAATAGAATCATACCAAGCACTGTGTAATGATAGGCTGAGAATGCTAGACTTTCCGACCGAGTTAACGTCATGTGCTGATAAATTATGTATGGAGCGCAATCATTCATTAATTTTGGATAAAATGTATGACGACATTATTGACACCTTGACGGATGCGGCGAGAAAGTCTAGCAGGACAGGGCACGCCAAGCGAAATGCCGTGGCGGGATGGAACAAGTACGTAGCCGGCGCACATATCCTCGCGAGAGAAAAGTTTCTGGTGTGGGTGTCGGCGAATAAACCTAGGCAAGGCCCAGTATATGAGGATATGTGTGAGTCCAGGAGGGTCTTCAAGTCAAAATTAAAGTGGTGCCAAAATAGGCAAGAACAAATTAAAGCCGATATTCTTGCCACCAAAAGGGCAGCAAATGACTTTAAGGCCTTCTGGAAAAGCACAAACAAGCTTAATGTGAGGCCTAGTGTACCTGTGAGTGTAGGGGGAGTTAGCGACAAGAAGGACATCGCGAATAGCTTCAGACGTGTGTTTTCTGTAGACCCAATCCTGCTTAAATCTACAAAAGAGGTGCGATATGCTGAGGCCGTTGTGGGTGAGAGTACCATTAGTTTCACAGCTAAGCAAGTTTACACCGTGATTAAAAACATGCAGAGGGGTAAATCACCGGGTCATGACGGGCTTAGCCAGGGGCGTATTTTCCCTAGGGCCATCCGGGCCATGGCCCGGGGCGCCAATCGGCCAGGGGCGCCGTAGCCACCCCGGGCCGATTGCCTTTTGTTCTGTTTTTGGCGCCATTCAACTGACTTTTACTCCTCACCTTTTTTTATTTTATCGAAAATACGGTCGTAAGTTAATTTTCGTCAATACCTACGGAGCGGGTCTGTTATTAAAAACATACGGCGTGGTAAGTACAATAAGTACATGCTCTGAATAAGGGCGCGGGCGGGGCGCAGAGGGAAGAGGGGGCGTTTTTCAATATTGAAACCTATTTTGCAAAACATTGAATAATCCAGTAACCTTGTCACCTGAAAGTACGGGGTACTTTGCGCGAATCCAGTAATTCTGATTTTTTTGCAGACTTGTTCATGATGTTGAATGAATAATCTAAGTTTGTGATCTCGAGCGCCAATGCAACTTTGTCAAAAATCCAAAAAAACCGCGAAAATTTCGGTTTTCAGATTTTGGAGATTATGACCCTAAAGGACTAGTTTTTGATAGTACCTTCTCAGGACGTTTTAAAAGTACACAACATTTTCTACAATATGAAATAATAAAATTATCTCTGTAGACACAATAGTTTTCGAGATTACGCTTTTCAAAATTCATAATTTTTTGAACTGCGCTATTTTGGTGAGGACATTGATTTGCTGATCATCCTCACTGCGATCGGCGCCGCCCTTCCAAGAGGGCTAAAATAACTTAATTTATTGATTTTGAATAACTCAATTTACTAACTAATTAACTAATAAACCTATTAACTTTTGTTGTCCTTGCCTTTTTTATTAGCTTATCATTAAACATCATCATTCACAATCTCATTTTTAACATCCCATAACATAACGTACAAGGCTTCGATAGTGTAACAGGGGGTAACAAGTTCGGAAAAATGGTAAACTTTGAAAGGCTTCATCTCGAAAACTATTGGGTCTGCAGTTTTGTAGCAAATTTAGTCTACTTTAAAAGCGTCCTGAGAAGGTACTACCAAAAACTAGACCTTCCCAAATTTTTACGTTTTTTTTTATTTTTGACAAAGTTAAGTTCCGCTCTCGAGGCAAAGTATAAAGACGAACAAGTAGTCCAATTTCGGCCGTTTAGGAGCGCGCGACACGTATTCACACAGACGCGCGATAGCTCGCCTGCGTGCTTACGATCAGAATTTATTAAAAATATTGTATTTTTTATTTCAATAATTTTTTTCCTTGACTTCTGGGGCGCCGAAACGTACATTGGCCCGGGGCGCCAAATTTCAAAATACGCCCCTGGGCTTAGCATAGAGCATCTCAAATATGCGGGGGTCCACTTGCCGCGAGTGCTGGCGATGTTCTACACGCTGTGCTTAAGACACGCTTATCTCCCTAAAAAGCTCACGAGGACAGTAGTAGTACCACTGGTGAAGAACAGAACGGGGGATTTGTCGGATCTGGGTAATTACCGGCCCATCTCTCTGGCAACTGTGCTTGCTAAGGTGCTTGATAGCCTTCTTAATGAGCAACTTTGTGAGTACGTTAAGTTGCACGATGCACAATTCGGTTTTAGACCTGGATTGTCCACCGAGACTGCAATATTGTGTTTTAAGAAGGCTATCAAGTACTATAAAGACAGGAACACGCCCATATATGCGTGTTTTCTGGACCTGTCAAAAGCATTTGACCTGGTTGTGTACGACGTACTGTGGGATAAGTTAGCGAAAACGGGTATACCGAATGAGTGCGTCGACCTGTTAAAGTACTGGTACAGCAGCCAGGTCAATTGCGTGAGATGGGCAGGTGAAGACTCAGACGAGTATAGTTTGAAATGTGGGGTACGTCAGGGTGGACTAACATCTCCCGTGCTGTTCAACCTCTATGTAAATGAGTTAATCGAGGGGCTCAGCAATACACATGTCGGATGTCATATAGATAAAACGTGTTTTAACAACATCAGTTATGCTGACGACATGGTATTGCTGGGCCCGTCGAGTGACTCGATACGGCAACTCATTTCTATGTGTGAGGGGTATGCAGCAGACCATGGTCTTAGGTACAACACTAGCAAGAGCGAGTTCGTCCTCTTCAAAGCCAGGAAATACAACCCTACAACAGTACCTACGATCATGCTGTGCGGCGTGCCTCTGAGGCGAGTTGAGAGGTTTAAGTACCTGGGGCATATACTTACAGATGACCTAAAGGATGACCTGGACATAGAGAGAGAGAGAAGGGCGATGGCGGTTCGTGGCAATATGCTTGCCCGCAGATTTGCAAGGTGTAATGAACAAGTCAAATTGACGCTTTTCAAAGCCTACTGTCAGACGTTCTACACCTGCAGTCTGTGGGTAAGTTTTACACAGAGGGCCTACAACGCACTGAGGGTCCAATATAATAATATTTTGAGGATGCTGTTGCGGCTGCCGAAGCACTGTAGTGCGTCCAACATGTTCGCCGAAGCACGAACTGACGATTTTTTCGCAATCAGACGCAAGCGTGTTGGATCACTACTTAGGAGAGTGCGTGGCAGCGGCAATAGCCTCCTCAGGGTATTGTCGGAGAGGCTTCACTGCCCTATAACGAAATACTGGGTCGAAGTGGCCATCGGTAGGGCCAAATAGGGTGAGGCCGCGACCAATCGCGGGCCGTCTTTGCCCGTTGTTTTATTGTAATTTTGTTTATTTTTTATTTTTCTGTGCCTACTAACATAGTTACTAAGTTTAATTTTGTTACTAACATCCTATGGATCATTATTGGTCTGCAATAAACGATTTTTATTTATTTTATTTTTTTATTTAATCCCCTTTGGGGATGAATTCAAAAAACAGCAATCACTTCTCTTAACTCTTATGGATGAGTCTGTGTAAGAAGTTTTATGTTCTACTACAAATACCGTTTGGTCTCCTTACAAAGTTTCAACCACCGTTTGACCCCTTTTTAGGGATGAATTTCGAAAAACGGTAAAATCACTTTTTTTACTCTTATTGAAGAGTCTATGTACGACTTAGAGCTCCAACTTCAAAAATCGTTCGATCCCTGTACAAAGAGATTCAACCCCCATTTAAACCCCTTTGGGAATGAATTCCAAAAAACAGCAATCAGTTCTCTTTACTCTTATGGATGAGTCAATACAAGATGTTTAAGATCTACTACAAATAACGTTTGGTCCCCATACAAAGTTTCAACCCCCGTTTGACCTCTTTTTAGGGATGAATTTAAAAAAAATGGTAAAACCACTTTTTTTATTCTTAAGAGCTCCAACTTCAAGAATCGTTTGGTCCCTGTACAATGATTAAACCCCCATTGAACCCTTTTTGGGGATGAATTTCGAAAAACCGTGAAATTACTTTTCTGTAATCATATTGAGGAAGTACGATGTCTCAGAGCTCCAACTTCAAAATTCGTTTCAACCTCCATTTAACCCCTGTTGGGGATGAATTTTGAAAAACGGTAAAACTACTTTCTTCGATCTTTATTGAAAAGTCTATATGCAAAGTCTCAGATCTGTAATTTAAATATAATTTGGTCCTTGTACAATATTTCAAGCCACGTTTAAGTTTAACCTCTTTTAGGGATGAATTTTGGAAAAGGGTAAAACCACTTTTCTTTATTCTTATTGAGGAGTCTATGTACGATGTCTTAGAGCTCCAAATTCAAAAATAATTTGGTCACTGTACAAAGATTCAACTCCACATTGAACCCCTTTTGGGGATGAATTTCGAAAAATCGTGAAATTACTTTCCTATACTCATATTGAGGAGACGTACGATGTCTCAGAACTCCGACTACAAAAATCGTTTCAACCCCAATTTTACCCCTTTTTGGGGATGAATTTCGAAAAATGCTAAAACTACCTTTTTTGACCTTTATTGAAGAGTCTATATACGAAATCTCAGATCTGTAACTTAAAAATAATTTGGTCCCTATACAATATTTCAACCCCCATTTAACCTCTTTTAGGGATGAATTTCGAAAAAGGGTAAAATATATTTTCTCTACTCATATTGAAGGGTCTATGTACGAAGTCTCAGATCTTCAACTTCAAAAATCGTTTGGTCCCTATACAAGGTTTCAACCCCCATTTAACCACTTTAGGGGATGATTTTCGAAAAACGGTTAAACCACTTTTCTCTACTCATATTGAAGGGTCTATTTACAAAGTCTCAGATCTCCTACTTTAAAAATCGTGTGGTCTCCATTTAAACTTTCAACCCCTGTTTTACCCCTTTTAGGGATGAATTTCAAAAAAGGGTGAAATTACTTTTCTCTACTCATATTGAAGGATCTATGTGCGAACTCTCAGATCTCTATGTTCAAAAATCGTTTGGTGCCTATACAAAGTTTCAACCCCCATTTAACCCCTTTTGGGGATGAATTTCAAAAAACCGTGAAATTACTTTTCATGTACTCATATTGAAGGGTCTATGTCCGAAGTCTCAGATCTACAACTTTAAAAATCGATTGGTCCCTATACAAAGTTTCAACCCCCGTTTAACCCCTTTTAGGGATGAATTTCGAAAAACGGTGAAATTACTTTTTTCAACTTATAATGAAGAGTCTATGTTCGAAGTCTCAGATCTCCTACTTTAAAAATCGTGTGGTCCCCATATAAACTTTCAACCCCCATTTAACCCCCTTTGGGGATGAATTTCGAGAAATCCCTTCTTATCCCTTACTTACGTTATACAACCACCCTACTGTGAAAATTTCAAGTCCCTAGCTTTAGTAGTTTCGGCTGTGCGTTGATGAGCCAGTAAGTCAGTCAGTCAGTCAGTCAGTCAGGACATCTTCTTTTATATATATAGAAGAAGAATAGTATAATATATTATAATAAATATATAATGAAGTTTAGGAGTTAGGTAACATACCGACATCAGCGCCACCTGCCGGTTTCGATTGTATTTTGAAAAGATCCAGGGACTCATTCAAACATACAAACAAAGTTTCATTCGAATTGGTTTAGCCATTTAGGAAGAGTCAGGTAACCTACCGACATCAGCGCCACCTACCGGATCCAGTTGTAATTTCAAATCATTCAAGGACCTACTCAAATATACACCCAAAATTTCATCCACATCGGTTCAACCGTTTAGGAGGAGTAGGGTGACATTCACGGTGTACCCTTGTTTTGCCGACAAACTTTTCATCGAATATTATTTCATCGACAACGATTCATCGAAACTTTAGTACTAGTAATATTGTTTGGCGTTTTTTTGTTTCATTTACTATTCATTTCAATTTTTCTTACTGCGTAGAAATACTATTCAACGAATATTACTTGATCGCTGATTTGTTTCAAATTGTTTTAATTGGCACAATTACTAAACATTGCAATTCATTTATTCGACGTATTACTTTAATACATTTTTATATGTCGTACTATACATTGTCACATTTTTCTGTTGTAAGAATTTTCAATAGTACATTACATAACTAGGGTGGTAATACAAAGAAAGGCCGAGATCACAGAAGTTTGCGGCCCGAGCTGAAAGCGAGGGACGTAAATATGCGATCGAGGTCTTTCTTATTACCTTCCGTGTTGTATACATCATTTTATGTGCTTTCTGGCCAAGTGTGGCATAAATAACAGTAGAACCCGCTTAATACGATTTTGAAGGGACTCAGTCAAAAACGCTTCATAAGCGGGTAAGCAATATTAGCCTGCGAAAGTCCGAATCTAGGGCTCTCGCTGGTTAGGACGCGTGCCGACACTGCGCGCCCTAGAGTGTTTTTATAGAGCCGGAGGCGCGGAGGGAGGGCAGCCCTCGCCCGCCATGACGAAGCGCGGGAACGAGTGAGGCGAGCGGCTGAGGCTGGTCGCCGAAGGCGACCAACAAGCCGAAGCTGCGGAGCCGAGCGAAGTGACCGTGCGTCGTCATGCAAGGGCGGAAGGGCTGCTGTTCCCGCAGCGCCGGAGATACGGAAAGTCACTATTATTTTTTTTAGCGAATTCTATACGATAAAACAATAATAAATAGGTGTTATAATGACACCAGCATCCATCGAAATTTTTACAAGTCTTAAAAAATTGTCAACTTTGAAGTCGAATATCTCGGACATTTTTTATTTCAGAAAAAAGTTTTTCTAATAAAATATGCTTATTTTATTGTTAGGCCAGACTTACACCTGTAAGTTTTACTTACGTAAGTAAGGACGCAGCTATAGCAGCGACGCAGCGATGAAATGATATGTCGATGAAATGTTTGTCGACAATTCAAGGGTAAACCCGAAATGATTACAAATTTAAATAATTTCATGCGGAATAAATTTTATTACATTCAAAGCAACATGAAATAAAAATACCCGTAAAGAAAAAACATGATATAAAATGTATACGAAATAACACAAGTACCAATTAAAAAACACTGATTTAAATGAACTAGTAATGATTCATCGACGCAATGACTTGTCGATGAAATGAAAATCCTTGGAACGTTGCCTTTGAAATAATATTCGATTAAATGTTTGTCGGCAATTCAAGGGTAAACCGACATTCACACGTAAGTAGGGCTTGCAATTCGAATATTCGAATATTCGAATTCTTCGAATATTCGGCCAATTTTGCTATTCGAATAATACCTGGCAAGGTATTCGAATATTCGAATAATTTTACTACCTATTTAAATTAAATGGAATTTAAATTAAAATGCTAACAAAGGACATAATAAAGAAGGATAAAGTAATCAATTAATTTTTTTCAAACTAAATATACCTAAAATAGCGTAGCGTAACTTTTTACGCTATAAAAAACAATGATTAAATTAAAAAATAGAATATCCTCTCTAGGCTGAGCTGCAGCCTGTGGTATGGTGTTCTTTTTGCATGCGTCATTAACTTTCTTAATCGCAAGGACAATTTTTTGGGAGAAGTATGCGCCAGCTCTGGGATCTCTCGAAGCATGGACCAGTTAGTTAAAATTTCTAAAACTAATATCGTCGTGAGGCCGATGAGGGAGTGATGAGCAGGGGAGCATTTATGAAATTAGAATTCTATTCTCATCTTAATAAACTCGAAAATTACTGCAGCAAAATATCCCAAATTTAGGAAACGGGTTTTACGAGGATAAACCTACCAATTTAGTTAAGGTACAAAAAAGCGGTGACGGGACAGCTTTATGATTTGGGACTGGTTATACGCCGAACCGGCCTGTTAAAGGTTGCCTGAATGCGGAATGCAGCCAACTAACTACCCACCAGGGCTTGTGGACACGTTGCACCAGCATGTGCACCAGGGCTCTACGGAGCTTCCATGTGGCCGGCGCTTCTGTTGCATGAAAGGCCGTGTCGCCCCACCTAATTAACGTCCATGCCCCCAGAGCATGACCTTCAGAGCATGTGTGGGGAACTCTTAGACAGATTGCTATTCTCAGGTAACTCGGGTCCAGGTGGTTTTAGTGGGTATGTCTTCTCCTTCTGAGGGCGTGAGTCCGACATGCCTCCCAAAAGGATTTTTTTATGAAATAGGGGGCAAACGAGAAAACGGTCCGGAAACACTGCAGGCGACAATTTATTCCACAGTTCAGTCGTGCGAGGCAGGAAGTTTCTAGCAAAACGCACAGTTGTGGACTGCCAACCATCTAAGTGGTAAGGATGGAAATATTGTCGCGTAGGACGGTGGCGGAGAGATGCGGCAGGGATCAATCCGAACTATTCCTCGGAGCACTCCCCGTCATACAGACGATAGAAAATGCAGAGCGAGGCTACATCTCTACGCAGTGCCGAGGAGTCGAGCCGATCTGAAATATCTTGGCAGTCGACGATACGAGTCGCTCTCCGCTGAATGCGATCTAGAGGGAGAAGCTGGTACTGGGGAGCCCCAGCCCACAGATGAGAACAGTATTCCATATGTGGACGGACCTGCGCTTTATAAAACTGTAGGCGGTGGGCCGGAGTGAAATACTGTCTCGATCTGTTGAGCACACCGAGCTTCTTAGAGGCTAATTTAGCGTTACCCTCTAAATGGCCGCGGAACTAGACTTCACTCGATATGTCGACACCAAGGATTGCAATAGTGGCTGTGGCAGTTAGGTGGGGGTGCTCTCAAAACGAGGTGATGCAACAAACGTAAGCTTTTTAGCGGTGAAAGCGCAAACCTGTGTCTTCGTAAGGTTAAAACGGACTAGATTAAGTAGACCCCATTCTGAAACTTCTTTTAGGGAAGTTTCAATTTCAGACACAAGTCTGTTACGGCTCTCGATGACGTTATCCCGAGAAATATTGGCGCGGCCGGTGTAGGAGGCATCACCCGTGCTGTCATTTGCATAACAGTGAATGCCACAGATTTGCAGCATGTCGTTGATATGCAGAAAGAACATCGTAGGCGATAGCACACAGCCTTGCGGGACACCAGCATTCACAGACATGGATTCAGAGCACTCACCGTCAACTACGACCTTTATGCATCTGGCTGCCATTCGCATAATTTCTCGGAAAGCCCATAAGATGGAAACTTCGAAAGAAGTGCTTTGTGCCAAACCCAATCAAAAGCCTTCGCCATGTCCAAACTAACGGCCAATGCTTCACCCTTAGTCTCGATCGCCTGTGCCCAACGATGTGTTAGGTAGACCAGAAGATCACCAGCTGAGCGGCCTTTACGGAAACCGTATTGGGGGTCACTAAGCAACCGGTGGTCCTCTAGGTACCGAAGGAGCAGGCAGTTGATAAAGGACTCCCATTATCTTCGAGAACAGAGAGGTTGTGGGTATCGGCCTGTAGAAGGATGGGTTTGACCGGTCGCCTTTTTTTAATGTAATAGGTTTTCAGTAAGACTAATTAAGTTTGATTAGTCTTAAGGTAATCGCAGCGTAAAAAATATCTCTTGTAACATGTTTTTCACTAAAAACGATTTTTTAATAGTTTTTGGTAGTATTCGAATAATATTCGAATATTCGAATATCTACAAAATCAAATTCGAATATTCGAATATTTGAAAAAGTCGAATATTTGCAAGCCCTACACGTAAGTACAGAAGAATTATATGTATAAAGATTAAATAAGCCAATCTGTCGTAAAAACAAATTGAAAACATGCTCTTTATTTCATGTTGATAAAAATGCCAATATGACCGAACCTTAATGACGAAATCTCTATGGAGCGTTACACAGAGTTACACATTCTAAATACTATATACTATACTACACATTCTAATAACATATTTCCTTATTATGCTTATTTTACCAGGATCTTATATAATTTTTACAAATTTCAGTTACAGTCAAGTATCCAATTCTGACTAAAACTGAGTTTAGGTAATTCTTGCCCAGTTTTACTTAACTGTCCGTAACTCGGAAACTAGAAGCGACAAAGTGGCCCCTTTCCTTATGCAATGCCACATATTAAGGTGGATTTAGACCAAACGAATTCTAACACATTCTTAGGCAATCCGGTAGGAATCGAGTTCTTTGGACGCCACGCTACTGGTACGTAGGTACTTAGTACCAGCGCTTCTAGCATAGGCACAGGCGCGCGCGCACTGGACTATTATCCTCTTTTCATTCAGTACATTTCGAGGGAGATGGTAATTGGCGTGTCACGCGACCAGTTGCGTTACTTTACAGGTTTCTACACAGGTACCTACACACTCACCGTAAAGTTCTTTTTTCTTTTACGTAATAAGAGGCAAACGAGCAGACGAACTGCCTGATTGAAAGCAGTCAACGTCGTCCATGGATTTCTGCAACACCAGAGGTGTTATCTGTACGTTGCCGATCTTTGAGGGCCTTGTTTACTTGTTTCTTGAAGTACCTCAGTCATAGCGCGCTGGGAGCACATCAGGAGGGAGTTCATTCCACATCCTGCCGGTTCGTCGCAAAAATGAGCATGATGCCCGCTAATGAGGGTGTTTAAAAATCATAAATCCACCAGGTGGCAGCAGGGTGGCGAATGGTCTTTTTGACAGTAGGTGTCAAAATCCACCAATCACATCACCTGATTTTGACATCTACTGCCAAATAGACCATTCGCCACCCTGCTGCCACCTGGTGGATTTATGATTTTTAAACACCCTCATTGTTTTTCATCACACTTGCTCGAAAATTGTGTCATTACACGTAGGTTCTGCGGGCCGTAAATGACCTATTACGCCCTAGGGCGTAACAAACACTCGTTTGTAATTCCTTACTTACCGCCCTTGACACACAATGTACTATTGGAATGCCAGGCATCTAAAAAGCAAGATGAACTTTATTCTTGAGCCGGGAAGTGAAGTAGGTATTGAAAAACTAATGTAATAATAATTATAATGCTTTATTTGGTTTACATAATTATTAAGAACATTCAAACATAACATTTAAGTAAGTATACAAACATAAATACGTAGGTACTAAAGATATTAAATTCTGAAGATGAATATTTTAAGACAAAATATAATTCATAATATATTCTGGCATATTTATTTCTTGTTACTAGTTTTGTCGTGGAGGTTGGGTAGCTTGAGTAGGGAGAGTTCGTGGAGTGATTGGTGTCGTTGGCGCTTGTGTGGTTGTTGGTGTAGTTGGGGCTGGAGTGGTTGTAGTGGTTGTTGTAGTTGTAGGGGTAGTTGGAGCTGGAGTGGTTGTAGTGGTTGTTGTAGTTGCAGGGGTGGTTGGAGTTGGAGTCGTTGTTGAAGTGGTTGTAGTTGATGGGGTCGTTGGGGTCGTTGGAGTGGTTCGTGGGGTTGTTGGGGTCGTCGGAGTGGTTGGTGGGGTTGTTGGAGTTGTGGTTGCTGGGGTCGTTGGAGTGGTAGGTGGGGTCATTGGAGTGGTAGGTGGGGTCGTTGGAGTGGTAAGGGGGGTCGTTGGTGTGGTTCTTGGAGTTGTGGTTTGTGGGGTCGTTGGAGTGGTTGGTGGGGTGGGTGGAGTTGTTGGCGTTGTTGGAGTTGTAGGGGTCGTTGGAGTTGGGGGGGTAGTTGGCGTTGGAGGAGTAGTTGGTGTTGGAGCAGTAGTAGTAGGTGGTGGACCTCCCGCAGACGCAGATGCTACTGCCACTGCCCTAGGGCCAGGAGGGAATGGAGTTGGGGGAGTCGTTGGAGTGGTAGGAGTTGTTGGTGAGGTTGGTGTGGTTGGAGTTGTAGGGGTCGTTGGAGTTGGAGGGGTAGTCGGCGTTGGAGGAGTAGTTGGCGTTGGAACAGTAGTAGTAGGTGGTGGACCTCCCGCAGACGCAGATGCTACTGCCACTGCCCTAGGGCCAGGAGGGGATGGAGTTGGGGGAGTCGTTGGAGTGGTAGGAGTTGTTGGTGTGGTTGGTGTGCTTGGTGTGGTTGGTGTTGCTGGTGTGGTTGGTGTTGTTGGTGCCGTTGGTGTTGTTGGTGCCGTAGGTGTTGTTGGAGCCGTTGGTAGGCCTCTAGCTGACGCTACTGCTGTTGCTGAAGCTGGGGCTGGTCCTGAACTTGCGTTAGCAGTTGCGGTAGCTGTAGATGGTGCCGTTTGTATAACGACAGCTTGTGCGTGAGCCGGAGCTGCACTAGGTGCGCCTGGCCTGGGTATATGTTGACCTCTGCTGTTGACCATGACGTAGTTGGGATGGTTCGCTATGATCGGGTCGAGATTGTCCACATGCTGAATGCTTCCGTCAGGTAAAACGACTAGATACTTCGCCTTGGTCGCTGGATTCTCAATGATCTTTCTGATGGTTGGATGGGCCACGACTTGCTGCACGTTATAACCTAAAAAATACGTTTCATATTATGCTTCTGTAGATTACCTTTGTACGCATTCCACAAAGGGACATTTATTTATTTATTGTATATATGTTACACAGCATTACAGTCTTAAGACTAATACACCATGGAACTAACAAACAGTAACAGTGGGTAACTAAACTTAACATTAACATGTAGGAATACTAGACTGCCTATTATCCATCGCCTCGCAAAATCTCCCATACACCTACGGACAATGAATTTGGGTCATTTTCTATATAATTGTTCATAGAAAATGACCCGAATTCACTGTCCGAGAGTGTATAATCACAATGATTTACAAATAGACAGGTAAATAAATGAAAAAAATTGCGTTATTTTCATGACTATAAGTATATTTACGTCACGCCAGGCCGTCAGTGGCCAGGGGAAGATGTAATAGTAGGTTGGTGTGTAACATAATATATTAATAACCCATTTAATATATTTTTTTAATGTATTTAATTGGTGGTATAAATAAAAAAATATTTGGCATACCTTGAGGATGCGTCGGTGGTGGGACTACTGGATACCATTGTGGCTTCGAATATCTGTTGGCCTGAGCGTTGCTTTGAGTGTAACCAGGGTAGGATGGCGCGCTTTGATAGTTATTCTGGTAGCTGGGAGCCTGGCTTGGTGCTCTGTAAGTCTGAGCTGGGAAACCGGCGTCAGCGCGTGATTGAGAAGAGGACGGACTGGAAGGGTACCCAGTTTGTGCGTAGCCTTGCTGGGCTGGCTGCTGGTAACCACTGTTGTAAACTGGCGCTTGGCGATAGTTTTGCTGCTGGTATAACTCCGATGGCAGTATAGGTCTCGTAGGAAGCGTCGGCAGCGTAGGCAGAGTTGGCAGCGTAGGTCGTTGTGGCAGAGGAATCACGCGTTCATATTGCGCTTGGGGAACTGGTTGCGACTCATAGCCGTTATTCGAGAAAGCATTTGAATCGCCATAGTTATCTCCAGCTCTCGCGTTTGATGGAAAGGCAGACGCGCCAGAAGTCTGGTGTGTGTCCACATATCCAGCCGGGCCCGACTCTGAAAATAACTTTACGTTATCGTTCATTTTAAGAAAAACTATTAATTTCGATTTTACTCTCGGTTTTCGTGGTGTTGGTTTCTTTATTACTGTCTGTGGTGTGTTATATATAATTTAACGTCTTTCCCGGGCCAAGAAGTGGATTTTTTTCTCCGCGTAGCGAGCGAACAAGAAATTGCACTTACGGCTTGGGGGAACGAAAAAAATATATATTCTTAAATGATAAATATCCTAAGTATTTTTTTATTATTGCAAAAAACTACGGTAATGAGAACTCATCTGCCACGGATTATAATTATATAATTGAGAATAATAATCATTGGAATCGAGTTACTCGTACTTGGTTCCCCTTTTCTTTTGTATGGAGTACCAAGCGATTCGAATCACCTATTATAACGCGATCATATTAGCAAAACAATGTTATTACAGGTAAAAAAAAAACATATAGACGAATTGAGAACTGTCCTTCTTTTGGAAGTCGGTTAAAAAAGTAAGTAATGCTCTTCTTAAGGCCGGCATTACACCTGTAAGATTTACTTACGTAAGTAAGGACGCAGCTATACGTTAGACTGAGATAGCTGACTGACTATCTCAGTCTAACGTAAGTAAAACTTACAGGTGTAAATCCGGCCTTATATGTAGTAGTAACGTATAGTATGACGTTTCATTTGAGAAAAAGGACATAAGTTCCATATAAATTCCGTACCTACACTACTACGACTAAGGGCCGATACAGACGCCGACGGCGCGTCGGCGTGCAGTTGTGATGCAGTTCCCATACTAATCGTAGGGAGTTGCAGTTGGGTTGCAGTCCGTCTGAAACACGGGCTTTATTTAAGTGTTTTCTATGTCTTATTCCCAATCATATACCTATTGATTTTTTAAATTCAAATCTAACCGATGGCTAACACTAATATCGGCTAATGTTATTCCTGCTTTTTTTACTCTATAGTACTCAGCCTGTTCATCCTAGCGGAAAGAGAAACATTTTTTGAGGAAAATACAATTAAAAAGTTGACTCACTTCGAGAAAGAACTGTCACATATCGACCCACTTGTTCTGTAGAATACCATAGACGTCATAAGGTTTTTTGAAATGATGTATTATTATTGTACGCATGACTTTTTGCAACATTTATTACTTAAGCTGTTCCTTAGTTTCACGTGTCCCGATGTCTGTTTTGCCTGTTTTTGTAATCAAATCTTGCAAGTTACCTAAATTTGACCCATTTCCCGGTTTCCAATTAAGCTGAATGTTTGCAAGGATATGTACATCTCATGACAATACACAATACAATATTATTAGGTTATGGAGCTGATCTGATGATGGAGCCGGAAGGTGGCCATAAGATCATTTAAATGACATAAGATAAATCCACCGGATGGGCTCCTTTGATTAGTTTTGACTTTTTGACATGCAGTTTGCGATTTTTTTTTAGATAAATAATTACAGCCCTTATTCTTATGCCCGGATTGCGGTTTATTACTATTATTACGCACTAGTGCATTTTACTTTACATTACCGCACTAGAGTTTTGCACATTACACTTTTTTTATCTCCAAAAACAGGTTTTTGTCCAAAACAGGTTATCATTTTTGTAAATAAATAAACTAGTTTTAGTCAAAATTAAAAAAAAAGATTATACTTTATCAAAGTATCTACAAAATTACAATATATTTAATCATTAATTATTTTAAATTTCTATATAAATACATAATTACTCTATTTATTATATTGTGCATATTTCTAGATCGGCGCGCGAAATTGTACATTGTGTATCTAGGGCGGTAAGGAAGGAATTCATTATTTAAAATTCTGTATAGAAATACATACCTAATTACTCTGTTTATTATATTGTGCATATTTCTGGCTGTTTGAGGTTTCCGCCGTTGCCTCTATGTGAACCTGCGCGCGCATAAGTAATTCAACCCTAGATGACCTAGATCGGCGCGCGAAAAAATGAAACTTGCGCCATTTTGTATTAATATTTGTTTGTTTACCATAATGCTAGTTTGTGTGACTGTTGCAAAAAATTACGACTAAATGTGACTAAGAACAATGAAATTCGACGCCACTTGATATAATTCAGTGATGGATAAAATCAATATAAACACAACAAAAAACCCAGCCGTTCTTATAAAACATATTTTTGGCGTAGGTACTATAATGAGTTGGCCAATAAATATAAGCTGAGCTCGCTGTGGTACATTTACCTATATTCCATGGTAAAAATAACAGTTCAAACCAAAAAAAAATTCAATAATTGTTCTAATAATTTAATGTTTTATATTTTTTTCCTCTCAAGTGTGTTGAAAAATGTCGTATGATAGGTACTCGTGGGCATTGATCATTACAGTCTTGGCTATTACTGCAACACATCCTCGACTGTAATGACCAACATAGCCCACTCGTATCATAACATAATGTACTATTATTTTATACAATAAGTGTTTATCCTATAATAACGATTTATCCAGCTATAGCCACCCTCCGGCTCCATGATCAGATCAGCTCCTTGTCATAATAATATTGCAAAGTTATCAGATGTAGGCACATATCCTTGCAAAATTTCAGATTAATCGGAAACTGGGAAGTGGGTCAAATTTAACGAGATTTGATTAGGTATATAGACAGACGAACGGACGCCAGGACAGGTGAAATGAAATAAAAGCTTGTAAATAGTCAAGTGCATGTTTGTCGTCGAGTTGCGGAAAATAAGCCCGCGTTAACCTATAGTCAAGTGATCAATAATAATAATATATCATGCCGGCGTTCCGGAGAGTCTATTAGGTATATTATCTCCGTTTGTTCTCATCTAGCTCTCTGCCGCTGAGGTGACGTCTGACAGACACCATAAAACCTATACTTTGTTGCCACGTCACCATTAAGTGACGTATCGTTCTGTCTCTCTCTGTACCTTCCTGCGTGGACGCACGCCTGCCCCTGGTGCAGCGAAGGCAGCTGCGGCGTGCGCACGGGTGGAGTTAGAGCTGATTGGTGTCCATGGGACGTCGGGTCAGTAAAAAGTGATGGGTCTGGTAGACGTATTGTCAGTAATATCGTTATAATCCCATAGTGTCTTACATACGTCAGGTCAGTAAATTAATTATATTCATAGTGTCTACCAGTCGTCACCTCAGTAAAATATTTTGAACTGAAAATGGTTTAAAGATGCAGTTCAGTATATTGTTAGGTATTGAATACTAAATGGCCAGCGCGGTTCAGGTTGGAACTTGGAGGACAAGAAAGGTCACTCGAGCAGTTAATGTCACCAACGAGCAGAAAATTCTGCAATGGATAGAATGACGGGAAGAACATGAATATAGTTATTTGAGAACGATGTAGCTCATATAAACTTCATTATTGAAGAGGAGGTTCACAAGAAAGCGAAATATAAGCAGGCGCAGATAACGGTTTGGAAGATGAGGTTATGGCTCCGACTAGTGGAAAAAAAGTCACAGTAGTTCTGTTCGCAGAGAACTGGGAATAGCCCAATGAGACTAGAGCGACGAATGAGACTGAAGGGGGGGGGGGGGGGGGGTTACGCGTCAAATCTAGTTTGTTATCCTGGCAAAATGGACTTGTTTGGTATAAATCAGGTTTTTAAGGACATCGCGAACACTTGCTCATAAGTAAAACCTTCTTTCTTTACCGAGGCAAGATGGTCAGCATAATCAAGAAATCAAGTTCCTGGATATCTTATGCCATCTTTTAGTTCCTGATTTATCTGCTCCACCACTACAGGCACCACTAGCGTAAATCATTATCTGCAAGGAAGATGTTGTGCAAGTAAATTGATGCGGCAGACAAAATTGTCAATTGTGCTTGCGCAAAACCGATTTGTCTGCAGTGTGCGCCGCAAATTTGTGAAAATTGCAAGAGCAAAGTTGAGGACTGAATAAAAACAAAACTACTCTAAGAATTATTTTGATTATTTTTTTTCTATTAATGTTATACCAGAAGAAGGTAAATTTAGGTCGGAATTGTAGATTTTATGTTACAGGTTTTTTATATGTATTTTTAAGGAAGGCCGTTGTTGACGATAGCCCCACCGAACCCCGACCCGACTGAACATCGTCTAACTAAGACCCTGAACATGTTTTGTAAGTAGCTATAAGCCCTGGGACTAAGTCCTAGAACCATGTTTTGTAGTTAGTACGTAAGTGAAATATTTAAGTATTTTACGAGTTTTTGCCCGTACAAGAGGCCATATGTGTAGTGTAACGACTCATTAGCACTTGTGTAAACCTTAGAACCCGATCCCCCTATCTAGAACTTAGATAAAGACTCGTAACGAATGTGTAAATCGAGTGTACCCAGACTTCACTGGCAACTAGTGCTAGGAGCGGCCAGTGAACGATTTGGTAGGAGATCTCGACACACCCACTCGAGGCTTCTACCGGTCAGAGCCAGCTTACCATGAGGATTGTGAGGCGATGCATATAGCACGCTCATAATTACCATGAGGATTGTGTAGTCGAGTATATAGTACGTTAGTCGTTACCATAACGTAAAACGGCAAAGAGCGAAAGTTTTCGAACAACTTTGTGTATCGATGCCCTATAATTTCTCGGTCTGACCACGAGAATTCAGCGTAGGATGGTATCATTCTGAACGGAATTTTCCATCACGCAATATGTTGCAAATGTTGCGCAACAATCACTTGCTTAAATACGCCGGGAGCTCATTCGGAAGCCAGTTGGCGTCGTGAACCCAAGTTGTAAACTCATAGTGAGAAACAGAACCGAACCAGTAGTGATCCGATCCGAACATAGTGAACCTAAAACCTAGATCCCTAGCCTATGACCTAAGTGAAGTCTAGGTAGGACTTAAAGTCAGTGAAACAGTATTTCTTTATTACGTGTTGCGGCCCGAGCCGCCCAACTAAGAACAAGTATTCTTTTAATAGTGTTTAGCGTGTAAATAGCTTATAGGGAAGTATGAACATTATTAACTATTTGATACTGATTCGCTGATTGATTTTTGTGTGACTATTTCTGTGTTATATCCCGTGTAATAGATTTAAGTGTTGTGTTTAAAAGATGGTTAAGCCAGAGTCGGGTTTGTTAGTGCTATTCTTCCCGCGTGGTAGAACCCTAGGAAATGCACACTAGAGCCAGTGATTTAAAACAATATAAGTGTTAAATCTGAACCTTTGTTTTGAGCCAATCGATCCCTTAGTAATTAAAACTCCAGGAGCCTTACAACCTCCTGTGTATGAACCTGAAGAGCTATCGTAGCTGTATCAATCTGTTAACTTCGGGACCTCACGAGATCCGTGAGTGCGTCGTTAACAGTTTTTGGTCCTTCGAGCCGAGGATATAGAATCAGTGAGTGAACATCATCAGACCCTGAGTTGGTCTTCAGATCCTTGAACCTGGGAAAGCCCGGAATACGAACCCCTGATCCATTTTACGTATAGACGTGAAGTTCCGGGATTTTTAAAATCATTATTTACGATTTTATCGAATTGTTTCTGTTTTTCCAAATTTTTTGTGAGTGCTCTAACTTAGTCAATTCTCGTGATAATCACGAAATTCGACCTGATCCTGAACCGCGTACTCTAGGAGTACTGCTAGTGTAAATTGTAGATTTTTCCCGAATATTTTTGCGCAACGACGCAACTTATTTTTGGAATTTCCAAGTGCTCCAAAACGGTCAAATATTGTGCGAATCACAAATTTCGACCAGAACCCGAACCCTGAACCTGTGGAGCACCGATCCTGTAACTTTCATAATTTTTGGAATTATTTAATTTTTAAAATATTTTACGCCGCGACGTAATTTCAATTAAAAATTCATTTGGCTCAAAACTCAACCAAAATCAACCAAATTTAAAACATAGTTTGCAAAGTGAGTAAAAGTAATTTAGAGCCACTCGTGACCAGCAAACTTGAACAACAAGTATCCGATCCAGTTGTTGCAAGTCGAACGCTAGGCACGAACGAACCTGTATAGATAGAACCTGACCGATCAGCTGTTTCTGTCTCGCGATTAGATTGTTCGCGTAACAATATCGTGTGTGCATCATGGTGCTGACTAGGAGCCAGTCAGACCCCCAGGAGGCGGACGCCCGCCGCCGCCAGCTGCAAGCGCAGTCAGGCGAGCAGAGCGGGGCGCCCCTTCGCAATCCCCGGCTGCAAATGCAGTCAGAGCCGAGGGACTCACCGGAGTCACCTCCAACCGACACCACCGAGCAGCGGGAAGAGCTGGAAGAGCTACTTCGCCGCAACGAAGAGCGTCGCGCGAAGCGCCACGCCGAGGAGCGCGCCGAGGCGGAGCGCGCTGCGCGCGCAGCAGCGACGCATGCGCAGGCCGTGCGTGCGCAGGCCGCGCATGCGCAGGCCGCGCATGAACGAACCAACAATCAACAGCTTGCAGAACCAGGAAACCGTGAGCTGTCGAACCCTTATTTATTCTCAAGTGATCAACCTATCCCGCGTGTGAACCCGAACTTAGAAATGCGTGCGCGTGTGCCGGAGCGAGTCGTTTTCGCAGATCAAGTGCCATCGACGTCGCGGGCACCGCCGACGATCCGATCCCAATGTAGTAG
The DNA here is from genome assembly GCA_947034925.1 of Eudemis profundana. Lineage (NCBI taxonomy): Eukaryota > Metazoa > Arthropoda > Insecta > Lepidoptera > Tortricidae > Eudemis > Eudemis profundana. Next base: position 26,949,845 of record OX344795.1, on the reverse strand, counting down.
TAATACAGAACTACGTAAACGCGAGGCGCAGTTACTGGCCGACCAGGAACTGGCCGCGTTACGTAGGCGCGAGATAGAATTAGAGAAGGAATTAGTTCATAAACGCTTAGCAGTAACTATGGAGCGCATCGATGCCGAGGGATCCCGCGACGGTGACTACCGTGCCGGGGGCTCGATGGCCGCTTCCGTCCACCGGGTGGACCAGTGGTTGAACGATGTCAACCACCCGAACAATAGCCGTCGTCTGCGATCCACGTCGCCGCCGCCGCCGGCGTTGCGCCGTCCGGTACAGTCGACGCCGATCCACGACCGCTCTACGAGCCGAACCAGGAGCCAGGGTATCGAGCGTCTTGCCGAGACACTAGAGTCCATGATGCGCCCTCCTCCACGTCAAGTCTACGAGCTTCCTGCGTACGCCGGTGAAATTAGTGAATGGCAGACATTTCTCACCGCGTACCAGCAATCGTCGTCGCGTTATAAATTCTCGGCGTACGAAAATGTTGCACGCTTGCGACAATGTTTGAAAGGGGAGGCTAGGCAATGTGTACAACACATGCTAGCCTCATCCGCGAACCCTGACCTTATCGTACGAATTTTGAAGAAGAATTTCGGTCGTACCGATTTGTTAATTGATCGCGCATTAGAAGATTTGAAGAGGCTTCCGTCGGTAGGGCCAAGTGCGACGGATTTAAATTCTTTTGCGATCAAAGTTATTAATATAGCTTCAACGTTAGTGGACTTAGATAACAAGAGTTATGGAGCGAATCCACTTCTGATCCGAGAAATTACGGAAAGGTTAAGCCCGCATCTACGATCGCGATGGTGCGCGTACGCTAGAGCTAACGGTTCGCGGCGCGATAGCGAGTTGATGCTGATGGCCGAATTTCTCATGGACGAGAGCGATCAAGAGCTTGAGTTCTCACATGCACGTGCGCCGCCGAGGCGTAACGTGATTTCAGAGGATGTCCGACGATCCCGTGCGGGGCCGCGGCCGCCGCCCGCGCCGCCGGCCCGCACCGGCGCTCGGCCACAACCGACCCGCGTGCAGACATATGCGACGGAACGAGTCAGCGTGTGTTTGTGCTGCGGCGGGTCGCACCGCACTCCAGAGTGCAAGAAGGTTTGCGCGATGAACATCGCCGCCCGTTGGTCATGGGCCAAGGGCAACAAGATTTGTTTCAAATGTTTTGATAGCAAGCATAGGAGGGACGAGTGCCGAGCGAAGGGCTGCGGCGTTAACGGCTGCCCCCACGCCCATCATCGTCTTCTCCACGATCCCCCGCATGAACCAAGATACGAACCACGACCTGACCCACACTATGAACCACGTAATGAACCACGGTTTGAACCACGATCCCCTCCTGTCATGTCTCGGCGTGAGCCCGTGAGCGGGCCCCGCGGGCCACGGCGGGAACCCGTCGTCTACCACCGTACGCCCGTTGACGGGGCGCGTGGTGGGCGACTCGAGCCTGTGTCGCCGCAGCGGGGGCCCTCGGATAGGGCACGCTGGGCGGACCACGAACCAGTCTCTCATCTGCGTGCGCCCGCGAGTGGGACGCGCTGGGCGGATGAGGAACCCGCTCCTCCCCGGCGTGCGCCCGCAAGCGGTGCGCGCGGGTATGAGCACGAACCAGAAACTCGCCGGACGGAGCCGCCGCGTTCGCCGGCCGGAGCCCGCGAGTTTACTTCGAATATAGCTAGTATAGGTACCTCCCGTACGTCGGTGTTGCTGCGTGTGGTACCCATCGTCATCAAGGGGCCGAGGGGTGAGGCTGAGACATACGCCCTTCTGGATTCAGGATCAACAATAAGCCTTATTGATGCCGATCTAGCGAACGACGTAGGTGCCGTCGGACCTGCTACGGACCTATGCATCCAAGGCGTGGGAGATATGGAGACCACGCAGCGAAGCCGGAAGGTACAAGTCGCGTTAAAGGGACGCGATGAAGAGTCGATACATTCCGTCATTTTTAGAACCGTTCACCAATTGGGACTGCGTGAACAACGTATGAACATGAACGAGATGCTGCGCTACAAGCACCTCGCCGACCTGCAAGAAGCCTGCTACGACGTCGCGACGCCGCGGGTATTGTTGGGGGTCGACCAGTGGCACCTGATGATGCCACTGGAGGCACGGACTGGCCGCAATAACGAGCCTGCCGCTATCCGTTGCCAACTAGGATGGGCGATATTCGGTATTGCGCCTCGCCTAGTACGAACCGATGATCATGTAAGGGCATATCATTGCCACGAACCAGACCTCGAATTGCACCAGTTATTGAAACAGCACTTCGATGTCGACGCTTTAGGTATTAAGCACGTGAACAAGGTGAACCCGGCAGAGCAACGAGCAATCGACGTCTTCAATGCAACGGTCCGTAGGGTAAACGGACCAAAGTATGAGGTCGGTCAATTGTGGCGGGAAAATGACCCGCAACTGCCGCCAAGTTTCGGCATGGCGTTCAATCGGCTGCGCGGCATCGAACGTAAGATGGACCGCGACCCCGACTTCGCCGCCGAGTATACTGCACAAATAGATAATTTAGTGCAGAAAAAATATGCGAAAAAAAATTTCAAGTAGTGAAAATAGTAACGTAGCATGGTATTTGCCGCACTTCGCAGTGAAGAACCCGAATAAAAATAAAATTCGTCTCGTGTTCGATGCCGCAGCGATTTCGTCGCAGCGGAGCTTGAACGACCATGTCCTAGAAGGACCCGATTTGTTACAAGAGTTGTATGCAATTTTATTTAGGTTTAGGGAAGGTGCAGTCGCCGTGACGGCCGATATATGCGAAATGTTTCTTCAAGTGAAGATTAGGCCGGCGGATCAACCTTCACAGATGTTTTTATGGCGGGGCGCAAACCGAACCGACCCCCCAGACATCTACAAAATGACGTCTATGATATTTGGCGCAGCAAGTTCTCCTTTTTTAGCACACAGTGTGCGGAACAGGAACGCCGCGGACAACGCTGACAAATATCCCGACGCCGTGTATGAGATTCAATCGAACCATTATATGGATGATTTTGTGTCTAGTTTTAGAAACGAGGATGACGCAGTCCATGTAGCCGAGCAAGTGGCAGCATCACACGCACTGGGCGGATTCACGTTGCGAGGCTGGTCGTCGAACTCGCGACGGCTGCTCGAGCGTATCCCGCCGGAGCAACGTGCAGAAGAACCGGCGCAGCTAGGCGCCAAGGATCAGAAAATTCTCGGTATGTACTGGAATGCTACTACCGACGATTTAGGATTCAACACGAAGATGCTGCGGGTCCCAGCCGAGGTACGAGTCGGCGAGAGGAGCCCAACCAAGCGCGAGGCGCTAAGCACAGTGATGAGTATATACGATCCCTTAGGTCTCATATCACATTACGCAATCACAGCGAAGATCCAGATACAGCGCTTGTGGTTGCTGAAACTCGGCTGGGACGAAGAGCTGCCAACCGAAGAGGCAGACTTATTCGCTGAATGGCTGCAAGAGTTGCAGTCGGTAGCGACGCTGAGAATACCAAGAAGATATTTTCAGACGGGGGGAGCCTCCCGCATCGAGCTGCATGTGTTCGTAGACGCGAGCACGCAGGCTTATGCGGCGGCAGCCTATTGGCGAGTGGAAAGCCCCGAACGAGCAAAGCCTGAGATAACGTTAGCTGCGGCTAAAGCAAAGGTATGTCCACTCAAACCCCTCAGCGTGCCCAGACTGGAGTTGCAGGCGGCCTTGATAGGCGCGCGACTGCAGAAAGCCATCGTCGATGGCCACAGAATAACACCCGACGAAGTAGTGTTATGGTCAGACAGCCAAACCGTGCTGCAATGGGTGCGGGATGACGCACGAAGGTACCCCGTATACGTTGCTCACCGCTTAGGAGAGATAGCGGAGCTGACGTCACCGAACCAATGGCGATGGGTACCCACTAAACTTAATCCCGCAGATATCCCTACCCGATCCGATCCCAAACGAACCGTGGACATTAATAGTGTGTGGTTTAATGGTCCCCAATTTTTGTATGAACATCCGAATGAATGGCCAGCCGAACCCGAGCCGCCGACGGGGCCGCCGCCCGAATTGAAGGCGACGTGTCACGCGTCGACGGAGTTCGTCTCGCCGTTGCCGGACATTCATCGCTTCTCGAACTATGATCGACTGATTGGAGCAACTGCGCGTGTGCTTCAGTTCGTCGAAGTCATGAAGACTAGATCCCGTGCACCCCTCTTGCTGAAACATATACTGTCCGCCGAACATCTCTATTTCCAGTGGTCACAGAGAAGAACCTTCCCAGAAGAGCTACGCTGCCTGTCACGAGGGGAGCCCGTGCCCCGTGGAAGCCGTCTCTACGAACTGGACCCGGTGCTGAGCGAGGATGGCGTCATCCAGATGCGCGGCCGCATCGACGCCACGCCAGCCCCCATCAACAAGAGGCCAGCCATCCTGGACGGGCGCTGCCCGTTCGTGCGGCTGCTGATCCTGCGTGCGCACAAGCGCGCACACCACCAGGGCAACGAGAGCGTCGTAAACGCCCTGCGATCCGAGTATTGGATACTCCACCTGCGACCAACAGTGCGCCTAGTCGGCCTCAACTGCCGCTACTGCGCACTGCGCCGAGCCAGACCCCGCGTGCCAGCGATGGGAAATTTGCCGCTGGCCCGCATCGAACCACACGTACGTTCTTTTGAGAACTGCGCTCAAGATTACTTCGGCCCGATTACCGTCACAATAGGACGAAGACGGGAAAAGAGATGGGTGGCCCTCTTCACCTGTCTCACTACCCGTGCCGTGCATTTGGAACTCGTGCACTCACTAAACACGAGTTCCGCGATCATGGCGTTGCGCCGCATGGCCGCGCGACGCGGATGGCCGGCCCTGATGTACTCCGACAACGCGACATGCTTCCGGAGTGCTGACGCCGAGCTGAAAGCAGCCTACGCCGAGTGGCTGCCCGAACTGCAAGCCTACGGCCTGCAGCGCCGGATGGGATGGCGCTATATCCCGCCCGGCGCACCGAACCAAGGAGGCGCCTGGGAGCGCATGGTCCGCTCAATAAAAGAAGCCCTGAAGACCACACTGAAGACGCGAGCGCCCAAGGAAGAGGTGCTTGCGACTCTCCTTGCCGAGGCCGAGTATACAGTTAATGCTCGGCCCCTCACCCACGTCTCCGTCAGCCATCATGACGAGGAGGCGCTAACACCGAACCACTTCCTGCTGGGAGGCCCCGCGAAGGTCCCACTCACTGGCCTTTGCGAGGAGGCCGACCGCAGGGCCTGGCGCGCCAGCCAGGCGCTCGCTGACCGCTTCTGGACCCGCTGGGTCCGAGAATACCTGCCGACGCTCGCGCCGCGCCGCTCCTCTGCGCTGGGCGAGCGTCCACTCACGGTCGGCGACTACGTGATCGTCGTAGACCCGAACCTGCCACGCAACGTGTGGCCCCGGGGAATCGTCGAGGCCGTCTTCCCCGGCCCTGACGGCAGCGTCCGAAGTGCTGACGTCCGCACCGTCGGCGGCATGTTCCGGCGCCCCGTCTCCAAGCTGGCTATCGTCTCCCTACACCCTGAGGCTGCCGCGACGCAGCAGCGGGGGGAGGATGTTGACGATAGCCCCACCGAACCCCGACCCGACTGAACATCGTCTAACTAAGACCCTGAACATGTTTTGTAAGTAGCTATAAGCCCTGGGACTAAGTCCTAGAACCATGTTTTGTAGTTAGTACGTAAGTGAAATATTTAAGTATTTTACGAGTTTTTGCCCGTACAAGAGGCCATATGTATAGTGTAACGACTCATTAGCACTTGTGTAAACCTTAGAACCCGATCCCCCTATCCAGAACTTAGATAAAGACTCGTAACGAATGTGTAAATCGAGTGTACCCAGACTTCACTGGCAACTAGTGCTAGGAGCGGCCAGTGAACGATTTGGTAGGAGATCTCGACACACCCACTCGAGGCTTCTACCGGTCAGAGCCAGCTTACCATGAGGATTGTGAGGCGATGCATATAGCACGCTCATAATTACCATGAGGATTGTGTAGTCGAGTATATAGTACGTTAGTCGTTACCATAACGTAAAACGGCAAAGAGCGAAAGTTTTCGAACAACTTTGTGTATCGATGCCCTATAATTTCTCGGTCTGACCACGAGAATTCAGCGTAGGATGGTATCATTCTGAACGGAATTTTCCATCACGCAATATGTTGCAAATGTTGCGCAACAATCACTTGCTTAAATACGCCGGGAGCTCATTCGGAAGCCAGTTGGCGTCGTGAACCCAAGTTGTAAACTCATAGTGAGAAACAGAACCGAACCAGTAGTGATCCGATCCGAACATAGTGAACCTAGAACCTAGATCCCTAGCCTATGACCTAAGTGAAGTCTAGGTAGGACTTAAAGTCAGTGAAACAGTATTTCTTTATTACGTGTTGCGGCCCGAGCCGCCCAACTAAGAACAAGTATTCTTTTAATAGTGTTTAGCGTGTAAATAGCTTATAGGGAAGTATGAACATTATTAACTATTTGATACTGATTCGCTGATTGATTTTTGTGTGACTATTTCTGTGTTATATCCCGTGTAATAGATTTAAGTGTTGTGTTTAAAAGATGGTTAAGCCAGAGTCGGGTTTGTTAGTGCTATTCTTCCCGCGTGGTAGAACCCTAGGAAATGCACACTAGAGCCAGTGATTTAAAACAATATAAGTGTTAAATCTGAACCTTTGTTTTGAGCCAATCGATCCCTTAGTAATTAAAACTCCAGGAGCCTTACAACCTCCTGTGTATGAACCTGAAGAGCTATCGTAGCTGTATCAATCTGTTAACTTCGGGACCTCACGAGATCCGTGAGTGCGTCGTTAACAGCCGTGTCAAAAGTTCCTACATTATGATGATTATAAACACGATGGAATATTTTAATGATGCATGAGTTTCAACCTATCAAGTTAACCTTTACCAGTTTTATATATTACTTCAAAATAACACGAATACACTTGTATCTATAAAACAACATGATTTCGAAAAATAATGGCAACCAAAATGCACGTCTGACAGACTACTCCTCAGTAGAATGTTTACAAGAAACCCACCTCAGTTGCAGAGGACTAGCTAACGGCGATCACAGGCTCGTTGCACAGACATAATCCCATAGCCAGGATTATTCCAGCAACTTGTTCTACGATATGATCTTGCGGGGTCTGACAGCGATGCCAGTTTTCGAAGATGGTCGGGCCACGCTCTATTGGAATCGATTATCATCACGGACAGGATTATTGTAGCCAACAAGCCTAATATCCGGTTAGTAGATTGATGAAGCGCCGGGTAGTGCTCGTCGACATCACTATCCGCCATGACGAGAACCTCGTGGAGACCAACAAGGATGAACTCAGTAAGTACCCTGATAACTTGACATGGCTCACGAGGTTACCAGCTTGTGGCATGTTGACTTGACTATCATTGTTCCGATGCCGTTTCAGCGAAAGGTCTTATAGCGAAGAGTCTCAATCACCACCTCGCTAGGTGGCTGGATAAAGGGTCTACCTACAGAAGGCGGTACATAATGGACGCAGCGCGCATTGTTCAGAGGTTCCTCACTCTGCGACCCTAACCACCGGTAGCTTGGACTCTGCCCCGCTGCCGGTGGCACTCTAGGTTACGTTTTTTATAATGAATTATGTTTTGTATCAATGTTTATTTATTGAGACTTTTTATATACTTTTTTGTTTAAAGCCTAAGAACACGTGAATAATAATAATATGTATCATTTCAAAAATCCTTATAACGCCAATGGTAGGTATTCTATAGAACAAGTGGATCGACACGTCGTGCGTGACAGTTCTCGATATGAGTAAACTTTATGGCACGCGGTTATTAATTCTTGAACAAATGTTTATCAAGAACATTTACTGAGTTTCGTTGAGTTAGGCAGTTGACACATATGCATATAGAATAATAAAAGTTTTACTTACCGGCTAAGTTGGCGCACACGATCACGCATAAAGCTATCACTTCAGACCTCATTGTCAGCGACATCTGTACTGGACGAAGCCGAGTAAGTCCCCCTGAGCACACCTACTGTTTCAGACATATACTTACGCCAACAATACAAAGAAAATGGCTGAACAAACTTAACATTTCAAATATTTGAATGGTCCATTATCCACTTACGTTAATCGTTGACGTATGTAGAGAGAGAGTACCTACCTAAATGTTTTTAGTAGAGTTGCTAAGCCGCAAAATTGTGCGCTACGGGTTACAAGCATGGAATTTCTACAATAGATAGTGTTCCGCGTTGATTATTTTTCTATGTGGAGGAAAGTCAGATTTGTCCTCTATGCGTGGGGGAATCGGGGTTAATGTCACATGTATGTATAATGTCACAACATCACATGACACCTCATTTTCGTTTTTTTATTCACTGATGAGTTGTAGCTACTAGGGCGTGTGTGGTATCGTTTTCGTGTAAAACAGATATCAGGAAGTTATTTTTAATGTTAATTGGGTACGGTTTCATATAAAAACATGTTTTGGTCACCGAAAAGGTAAAAATTACAACGATTTTTCTATTCAGATCGTTATATTTAAAAATCAACGGTACCTACTTTTCTACCACATAATAATCAGAAGAAAACCTTTCTGTTAGTGTCGGCCCTGTGGTGGCCAAGATGCAATGTGTGCCCGCCCGTTTATAGCTACTGCCCGCCTGGCGGGCTAAGCCAGCATCTGAGCAAACATTACGAGTGCCTACCAGGTGGGTTATTGGTTGCGGAAGTGCTAGGCAACCCCATCAACATTCTGAAGCCGTTATTGTACTGGACCCGTAGGGCGATGTAGGCTCATTTTGTATACCTAATCTATAGGCTCCCCGAGTAAAATGAGGCTTTAAAAAGCGTCGTTTTCACTTCGAACCGCCAACGCTCTACGTTTCTTCTCAATATCAGGATCATCATTTAAATCACAAGTTACAATGTGGCCAAGATATTTCACTTTGTCCACTACATTTAACGGATTACCGTTTAACATGAGGGAGGGCCCATAGTAAGGTTTAATTTTTCCCGCCTTAAAAATCAACACCTCACTTTTACTCGAATTATAAACCAGACCGTGCGAGGCGTATGTCTCACATGCCACCAAGAGTTGTTCAAGCGCGCCAGCAGATGGACCCAGCAGCACCATATCATCGGCATAGCTTATGTTATTGATACAAGAACTTCCAACATAGTAACCCGAATGCATGCTGCTGAGCCCAACTATCAGCTCATTGACATATAGGTTGAACAACATCGGGGACGTAATTCCACCCTGTCTTATCCCACATTCCAACTTGAATTCATTAGATAGAGCACTTGCCTATCTGACCTGATTAATCTGTCCTCCGTACCAGTACTTAAAAATGGCTACACATTCTTCCGGTTACTTCCTATTACTAATCCTCCGCTGTCTGTCCGTCTGTCCGCCGTCCGTCTGTCACAGGGCTCTAGCTTTTGAACCATAAGAGGTAGAGACTTGAAATTTTCATAGAATGTGTACTGTGAGTTTGTGACAGATAGATAGGGACTTGGAACTTTTATGAAATGTGTACTTTTATTGTCACTAAAAGATCAAAATAATAAAAAGAAAACTAAATCCCAACAAAAACATTATATGTAAAAAGATGCAAGTTTCGCAACGCAGTTCTTCTACAACAAAAAAGTTTTGAGATGTAATATTGAACCAAGTCAGTACCGAGGGGGTGTCCACGGAACTCGATTTCCACTGACTGGCCTATTATTTACCCGTGGAGGATTCTTTATTTGAGAACTATAAAATGTGTTCCTCCCCGGTTATGTGTGCAGTGTGCAGTTGTGATTGAAATTACAATATTTTTAGGTTTTGTAGGACTTGATAGGCTAAAAACGAACTATGTTTAAAATTTGGAGCTTGTAGGTCTGCTAGAAGTACCTTAGAATTATGAGTCAGTGAGTCAGTCAGTCAGTGACAAAACTATTAAGGAAATTTGACGTGCAATAGTTCTTAAACTACACGTTCAAATTGAATGTTATTGAGAATATACTTAAGTCTTATTGTGCCCTATATATCGCTGAAAATTCAGGGTTCTAGCTTTAGCCAGCACAAAATTACAGGAGGTTGAAAATGAACTGAATGGCTTGAGATTAAATCGCGTATCATCGCGGTTCATTTTTACGTCCCGACATTTCGTAAACCTTTTCAGTGCTCGTGGTCGTGGGTAGACACCTACCCGTTAAAGGCTAATCAATTAAAGTTGTTTTATTACAATAACTCTTTGGTTAGTTATTAAACTATTTTCAACAAGTGGTAGTGTTCCTATATTATATGAGTGCAAATCGCGGAAACCCAAGGCAATATTACTAAAAACTTTGTAATTAAGTATTATATAACTCTTCTCAGTTCTTTTCATGACAGGTATTTCAAAAAGGATGAAAATAAAATTGCGATTAAAATATATAACAGTAGAATAATTACACTTTTAATAATTTAAATAATGGATAAATAAATATAAAACAAGAAGGTAAACATGAATATACAAGATTTTAAAATTTCCTTCATATTAAAATGATTATAGCCTTGTTATAATTACTTGCCTTCCACTCGGCAAGATTCTCGTTTCAGTTTGTGGTACACCAGCTACGGGTCTTGGAGTAGGAGGGGTTCGAGGGGTAGGAGGGGTTCGAGGGGTAGGAGGGGTTGGAGGGGTTGGAAGGGTTGGAGGGGTTGGAGGGGTAGGAGGAGTGGGTGGTGTTGGAGGCGTAGGTGGTGTTGGTACTGGTGGACTTAGTGTTGGTGGAGTAGGAGGTGTTGGTGGAGTCGGAGGCGTTGGTGGAGTCGGTGGTGTAGGAGGTGTCGGTGGAGTTGGTGGGGTTGGTTGAGTGAATGGTGGTAGTGGTGTTGGCGGGGTTGGTGGTGTTGGAGGGGTTGGTGGTGTTGGCGGGGTTGGCGGCGTAGGTGGTGTTCGTGGTGGAGCCAGTGTAGGCAAGGTTGGTAGAGTTGGCAAGGTTGGTAGAGTTGGCAAGGTTGGTAGAGTTGGCAAGGTTGGTAGAGTTGGCAAGGTTGGTAGCGTTGGTAGGGTCCGTGGAGTGACCGGAGTTGCTGGCGTAACTGGTGTGGCTGGGGTTGGTGGTGTTGCTGGAGTTGGAGGCGTAGCCAACGTAGGCAAGGTTGGTAGAGTGGGTGGTGCCGCTGGGGTAGGTGGTGTTGCTGGAGTCGGTGGGGTAGCCAGCGTAGGCAAGGTTGGCAGAGTGGGTGGTGTCGCTGGGGTAGGTGGTGTTGCTGGAGTTGGAGGCGTAGCCAGCGTAGGCAAGGTTGGCAGAGTGGGTGGTGTCGCTGGGGTAGGTGGTGTTGCTGGAGTTGGTGGGGTAGCCAGCGTAGGCAAGGTTGGCAGAGTGGGTGGTGTCGCTGGGGTAGGTGGTGTTGCTGGAGTCAGTGGCGTAGCCAGCGTAGGCAAGGTTGGGAGAGTGGGTGGTGTCGCTGGGGTAGGTGGTGTTACTGGAGTAGGTGGGGTAGGTGGTGTTGCTGGCGTTGGTGGAGTGGGTGGTGGTGGAAGAGTTGGTGGTGTCACTGGAGTTGGAGGCGTAGCCGGTGTAGGCAAGGTTGGCAGAGTAGGTGGCGTCGCTGGGGTCGGAGGCGTTGCCAGTGTAGGTATGGTTGGTAGCGTTGGAGGTGTCGGTGGCGTCGGTGGTGTTGGTGGCATTGGAGGGGTTGGTGGCGTCGGTGGGGTAGGTGGTGTTGCAGGAGTCGGTGGGGTAGCCAGCGTAGGCAAGGTTGGGAGAGTGGGTGGTGTCGCTGGCGTAGGTGGTGTTGCTGGAGTAGGTGGGGTAGGTGGTGTTGCTGGAGTCGGTGGAGTAGGTGGTGGTGGAAAAGTTGGTGGTGTCACTGGAGTTGGAGGCGTAGCCGGTGTAGGCAAGGTTGGCAGAGTAGGTGGTGTCGCTGGGGTCGGAGGTGTGGCCAGTGTAGGTAAGGTTGGTAGCGTTGGAGATATCGGTGGCGTTGGTGGTGTTGGTGGCATTGGGGGGGTTGGTGGAGTCGGAGGTGTAGGAGGAGTTGGTGGAGTTGGAAGGGTTGGTGGGGTTACTGGAGTGGGAGGCGTTGGAATGCCTGGGACAAGTGGAAGAACCGGTGATGGACCTCCTGCAGACGCTAATGCCGTTGCTACTGCACTAGAGCCAGGACGCAAAGGTGTTGGTGGTGCAGTTGGGGTGAGTACGGGGGTTGGGAGTGTGGGGTTGATTGGGCCAATTGGTGGTGGCGCACCACCAGCAGAGGCAAATGCCGATGCTACTGCAGATGCAGGTGCAGGTATAACTGGAGCCAATGGTCCTACAGGCTTAACAGTGATAGGAGCTAATGAAGCTACAAGTGGTACAGCAGGTCCCACTACTGGTGGCAAAGGTGCAGGCCCAGACGCTACTGGGGCTGGTCCTGACCAAGCGTTAGCAGCTGCGTTGGTCGTTGCTGGTCCATGTTGTATAACTACGGCTTGTGCGTGAGCTTGAGCAACGCTGGGCGCTCCGGTTCTGGGCACATGTTGACCTTTGCTGTTGACTACAACGTAATTTGGATGGTTCGCTGTAACCGTGTCGAGGTTGTCCACGTGCTGAATGGTTCCGTTGGGTAGTACTACCAGATACTTCCCTTTGGGGCTTTGAAGGATTTCTCTGATATTCGGATGGGAGACGACTTGCTGTACGTTATATCCTGAAAAAAAAACGCATAATTGTTCATGTCTTATGACCAGTTTTTAGGGTTCCCTACATCAAAAGTAAAAACGGAACCCTTATAAGATCACTTTGTTGTCCGTCTGTCTGTCCATCTGTCAAGACCCTTTATCTCGAGAACGCATGGAGGTATCGAGTCGAAATTAAAACCATATACTCAAGTCTATAGTTACTTGAAGCCGTGAAAAAATCAAGCTTCTAAATTATCGTGAAAAAAAATAAGACCGTTTATGCCGCAAAAAAACGTAATTTTTGATACTCTCAAGGAAACCCAAATTCAAAGGGTACTTTCCGTTGACCTAGAACTTGAAATTTAGCAAGTGATCCTCTCTGGTCACGTGGTCCTACATCCCGTCCTTATACTACAGGTAGGTATAGGGAAAAATCTGAAAAATATACATTTTTAATTAAATCATAAAAAAACCGGTCAAGTGCGACTCGGACTCGCCCACCGAGGGTTCCGTACAAATTTGTACATTTGGTACATATAATAAAGAACCCTATGAATTTTGATTCCCTTAGTAAAGTCTATTTTTAGGGTTCCGTACCAAAATGGTAAGAAAGGAACCCTTATGGTGTGACTCTGTCTGTCTGTCTGTCCGTCTGTTACAGCAGGATATCTCAGGATCTACTGATGCTATCGACTTGAAACTTGGAATAGTATTAAAAGTCGCTTACTCGAGCCTATTGGATAGAAAAAATCTTATACCTTTTTTACTTTTTTTTTAAATGGGTCCGAAATGGGATGTGGAAAAACAAAAGTAGAGCTATTATACAACGTTGCATACAATACTTTTTCTACGACTAATCTTTTGGATTCTTCACGAGCACGAGGACATATATACGAGTACAAGGTGCTCGTGAGGAATCCAAAAGATTTTAACCATGCATTCCTGAGATCATTGAGAGTAAAAAATGTTATATGACATAAGTAATGCAAAAATACAAGAAAAAAGTAACGAGAATTTTTTTGATTGCTTTTTGTACGTAAAATATTTTTTTTGTATATTTTTTGCCGGTTTTGATATTATGTTATAAAACATTTTTTACTCCTAATAACCTCAGGAATGCGTGGTTAAAATTGTATAACTAACGTAAAAATTATATTCAACACCGAATAATAATTTAAAATAGAAGATTTTTTTAATAAGAAGACGCCTGCGCTTTTATTAGTCGGCCGTGAAAGCATTAGCGTAATTATTTGAACGAAATAAGCGTGTTGTATTCAGGCAGTGCTTTATAGTTAAAAATAGATAAAAAAAATATAAGTTAAACGTTTTATTTAAAGTTATGAGTTGTACTAAGAATTAGAAAATAGGTTTAGGACGCAAAACTGTATCTTCACAAGATTTTGACATCAGTTAGGTGAGAAAAACGCGGGGCCACTGGCTCACTCCGAAATGTATTTTCTTTATACAGAAAACCAGACATACCTTGAGGATGACTCGGCAGTGGGATGACTGGATTCGGTCGCCATTGTGATTGGGAATAGCTGTTGGCTTGAGCATTGCTGGGAGATACTACTTGTTGGTATCTTGGCTGCACGTGAGTGTAGAGACCGGAGTAAGATGGGGCGTTTTGATAGCTGTTACTTGTAGCTTGGTAGTTGTTCTGGCTTGGTGCTTGGTAAGTTTGAGCTTGGGCTTGATAAGTTTGAGCTGGTGCTTGATAAGTTTGAGCTGGTGCTTGATAAGTTTGAGCTGGTGCTTGATAAGTTTGAGCTGGTGCTTGATAAGTTTGAGCTGGTGCTTGATAAGTTTGAGCTGGGGCTTGATAAGTTTGAGATGAAGCTTGGGAGTGTTGAGCTGGGGCTTGATAAGTTTGGGCTTGAGTCTGTTGAGAGGCAGAGTTAGCGTGTGCTTGAGCAGATGAGTAACTGCCGCTGCTCTGGCTTTGTTGCTGGACTAACGGCTGGTAACCGTTGTTGTAAGTTGGCAATTGTTGGGCCGCATTCTGGTAAGTCTGATGTTGGTAATATGGCGGTGAGGGCAGCGTAGGCAGTTGTGCTGGCGCCTGCCAGGTGTTAACTTGAGGATAATCGTATCTTTGTTGCGATTGGTAGCCAGAATGGGCATAAGAATTTGCTCCATTATTATGAGGCACATCTACATTCGAATATTGATTGTATCCATAGTTATTTCCCGCACTCGCACTTGATGGTAAGGCAGATGCACCAGAAGTCTGGTATGTCGCCACATATCCAGCCGGCTCAGGTAATGGATCCGACTCTGTAAAAAAGCTAGTTCATTGATGTTCCTTACACAAATTAGATCGAGGGCTTTCTTTATTACCTATCGTGTTGTGTACATCATTTTATGTCTACACTTGGCCAGAAAGCGGCTTTTTCCGTACCTGTAGCGTGCGGTAAAAGCCACTTTTTGGCCAGGTGTGGCATAAAAATCATTGAACGGCAAACCAGGTCCCTATAGGAGACCTATGTTCAGAAGTGGAGGTCTTAAGGTTGAAATGATAAAAATAGCCCCATAGATAGAAAGTCAAACAGGGCATAGCATATGCTATATAATTTTAATAGTTGAAGTTAATTGTACTAGCGATAGGTATGTTACTTTAGTGGACACTTCACTACACTACTTTTGTTTTTTGCACGAAGGGTTAAAAAAACCAACCGATATTTAAACAAAATTACTTTTTTGGTCCCAAAATGCGCAATCAGCTATCAGAGGGACTATGTAGTTATGCTATAGGTATATTAAAGACGTAATTTGCCAAAGGCAAACAAAACAAAGGAAATTAGACTTACCGACTAAATTGGCGCAAATGATTACGCATAAAGCTATCACTTCAGACTTCATTGTCAGCTACATCTATACTGCACTGCGCCGACCAGGTACCTCTGATCACACCTTATTGTTTCAGACGTAAGTTAGTACAAACAATGCAAGCAAAAAGCTGAATAAACGTAATATTTCAATTATTTGGTAGGTATATTATTCACTTGCGTTCTTAACCCATTTGTAGATAGTAAATATTTTAATGCAAAAATTGTAACACGGCAAACCTTCTTGGCTTAGTACTGGCCGGTAAGTAACCTTGTACGAATGTTTAGCATTTACGGTAGTTTTTTTTTCTGCGAGACATTTTTCAGCCGCTGTGCAGGGTATTGAATTTGATGCTGTGAAATACCTTGATAATTAAAATAATACTGCTAATTATGGTTGAAAAACTGTTAAAATATTAAATTACTCAATATAAACTTACTCGTAAGGGCTGCCGCTTTGCAGGTACTTTTTTGTTTTTATTGATTTCACTATGATTTTCTAACTTGCAAACTAAACAATTATCACTGGTCTATCGGGTGAAACAAAGCCTTAGGGTCTTATCACCCTTGCAATTTACGGGCGAGCTGCGAGCGAGTTTCCATACAAAACCAGTATGCGGCGAACACGCCGCGAATTTGCCGCGCGCGAGCGACATTTGTATAGAACTTCGCTTCTAACTCGCCCGCAGCTCGCTCACAAATCGCAAGTATGATAAGGATCTAAGTGTAGCATTGTTCTAGCCCTTTCTACTGGATCGAAACTTGTACATTATCGCTTGCGGATATCCTATCAACTGGTGCAGAATAGCGCTGGGCTGAGCTGGACTGGATCTCACTTGGAACTAGCAATTCGCCTGTTGACTCGATTTTTTTTCTGTCGTAAATCGATTCTACTATTTGTGAGGAACAAATATCTATGTGACACCTAATTCATTTGGATAAGTATAACAGCCACAAATTGTAATCAAAAGTAGCAGATCGCACTGAGCATTGAAAACGCTCTATACAAAACGGTAGGAACTTATGACGTCATCCGTTACTAAGTCTGTATGAAAAAAATAGCATTTTGCCATTTTGAGCACGTAAAAGTGCGTTTAACTCATAGCACATAGTTGTCATACATTTATGTTTTCAGTGTTATTTAAGCATTCCGAAATCGACTTTAATTTTTCTTTAAAACGATAAAAAAAATATCGTTTTTATTTAAACTTTGAGGTCTCATAACTTCATAGTAGATTGTGTCACAAGGGAGCAAAATGATGTATTTACGGCGAGGGCGTATATTGAATCCTGAACGAAGCGAAGGATTATACAATAGAATCCCGAGTGTAGCGAGGGATTCTAAAGTATAATCCGGAGCGTAGTGAGGGATTCAAGTGTTAACGCCCGAGGTGAAAATAATTTTGCTACCGAGTGACACATACTGCTTTTCACACCGACTATGAGGAAAATTTAAATACAAACGCTACCTACCTACCAAAATAACGAAAACGAAATATATAGTTAGTCAAAGAGCATCACACATTTTTAATAAAATGAAATGTGAAATTGTTAAATTTACAGTTCCTTATTATTTTATAAAACGTTTATTACTTTTTACGGACGGGACGAATTTACCACTTCCATATTATATTTATGGCCCTCGCCTGCGGCTCGGACCCCAAACACCTGTGGTCTGGGCCATTCCTTATTATCGACTTTATGTAGAGTCGATATGTAGAGTCGATATGTAGAGTCGATATGTAGAGTCGATATGTAGAGTCAATGTAGAGTCGATAATGTAGAGTCGATATGGAGAGTCGATATGTAGAGTCGATATGTAGAGTTGATATGTAGAGTCGATATGTAGAGCAATAATGTAGAGTCGATATGGAGAGTCGATATGTCGAGTCGATATGTAGAGCGGATATGTAGAGTCGATATGTAGAGTCAATAATGTAGTGTCGATAATGTAGAGTCGATATGGAGAGTCGATATGTAGAGTCGATATGTAGAGTTGATATTTAGAGTCGATATGTAGAGTCAATAATGTAGAGTCGATAATGTAGAGTCGATATGGAGAGTCGATATGTAGAGTCGATATGGAGAGTCGATATGTAGAGTCGATATGTAGAGTTGATATTTAGAGTCGATATGTAGAGTCAATAATGTAGAGTCGATAATGTAGAGTCGATATGGAGAGTCGATATGTAGAGTCGATATGTAGAGTTGATATGTAGAGTCGATATGTAGAATCGATATGTAGAGTCAATAATGTAGAGTCGATATGTAGAGTTGATATGTAGAGTCAATATGTAGAGTCTATAATGTATGGTATGGCAATGGCATATTCTAAGCAGGTTCAAACTAAAAATACCCTGTAGGTAGTCCTTGAACAGAAAAGTATCACTTTGATCCCTCTTATGAGGGATCAAAATACTTTTTTCTGAATAGGAGGTGTGAAAATGTATTTTGTAGTGATATGAAGCCATGAGTTTCGAAATAAATGATTATTATTATTATTATAACGTTATATTTTTTATACATTTTTGTTTATTTCTTTTGTGTTATGATAATTTAGTATTTTCTAATCCATGTGACTATATTATGTTGTAAAATTCAACATTAGTCAACATCCCTATTGAAAACCTTCATACCTATCTTGAAGTCCCGACCTTCCAACCCAATCCAGTCTCCCAGCACCGTTGAGGCCAGTAACCATTCTTTTCACACCTCCTATTCAGAAAAGAGTATTTTGCTCCCTCATAAGAGGGATCAAAGTGGTACTTTTCTGTTCAAGGACAACAGGGTATTTTTAGTTTGGACCCACTTAGAATATGCCATACCATGGACAGCTTTATTAGTATATTACACACAGAGGCGGTATAATGAGTGAGATCACTAGTGTTTACGGTCCGAGCCGCAGGCGAGGGCCATAAATATAACTTGGAAGTGGTATTTTCGTCCCGTTTGTAAAAAATAATAATCTTTTTATAAAATAATAATGGACTATAAATTTAACAATTTTTAACATTCATTTTAATAATAATGTGTAATTCTCTTTGATTAACTATATATTTCGTTATTTTGGTAGGTAGCGTTTGTATTTGAATTTTCCTCATAGTCGGTGTGAAAAGCAGTATGTGTCACAAGGTAGCAAAATTATTTCCACCTCGGGCGTTAACACTTGAATCCCTCACTACGCTCCGGATTGTACAATAGAATTTCAATTC
This sequence comes from Eudemis profundana, assembly GCA_947034925.1. Taxonomy (NCBI): domain Eukaryota; kingdom Metazoa; phylum Arthropoda; class Insecta; order Lepidoptera; family Tortricidae; genus Eudemis; species Eudemis profundana. The sequence goes on along the minus strand of OX344795.1, from coordinate 26,931,146 downwards.
TATTGTACAATCCTTCGCTTCGTTCAGGATTCAATATACGCCCTCGCCGTAAATACATCATTTTGCTCCCTTGTGACACAATCTACTATTTCACACCTCCTATTCAGAAAAAAGTATTTTGATCCCTCATAAGAGGGATCAAAGTGATACTTTTCTGTTCAAGGACTACCTACAGGGTATTTTTAGTTTGAACCTGCTTAGAATATGCCATTGCCATACCATATACATACCATATATTGCCATACATTATAGACTCTACATATTGACTCTACATATTGACTCTACATATCAACGCTACATATCGACTCTACATTATTGACTCTACATATCGATTCTACATATCGACTCTACATATCAACTCTACATATCGACTCTACATATCGACTCTCCATATCGACTCTACATTATCGACTCTACATTATTGACTCTACATATCGACTCTAAATATCAACTCTACATATCGACTCTACATATCGACTCTCCATATCGACTCTACATTATCGACTCTACATTATTGACTCTACATATCGACTCTACATATCGATTCTACATATCGACTCTACATATCCACTCTACATATCGACTCGACATATCGACTCTCCATATCGACTCTCCATATCGACTCTACATTATCGACTCTACATTATTGCTCTACTATCGACTCTACATATCAACTCTACATATCGACTCTACATATCGACTCTCCATATCGACTCTACATTGACTCTACATATCGACTCTACATATCGACTCTACATAAAGTCGATAATAAGGAATGGCCCAGACCACAGGTGTTTGGGGTCCGAGCCGCAGGCGAGGGCCATAAATATAATATGGAAGTGGTAAATTCGTTCCGTCCGTAAAAAGTAATAAACGTTTTATAAAATAATAAGGAACTGTAAATTTAACAATTTCACATTTCATTTTATTAAAAATGTGTGATGCTCTTTGACTAACTATATATTTCGTTTTCGTTATTTTGGTAGGTAGCGTTTGTATTTAAATTTTCCTCATAGTCGGTGTGAAAAGCAGTATGTGTCACAAGGTAGCAAAATTATTTTCACCACGGGCGTTAACACTTGAATCCCTCACTACGCTCCGGATTCTACTTTAGAATCCCTCGCTACGCTCGGGATTCAATTGTAGAATCCGTCGCTTCGTTCAGGATTCAATGTACGCCCTCGCCGTAAATATATCATTTTGCTCCCTTGTGACACAATCTACTATTACCTACTGCGTACTGAGTACTGACTGAATACCGGTTTAAGGGTTCCGTACCTCAAAAGGAAAAACGAAACCCTTATAAGATCTCTCAATTACTTCACCAATTTAAGAGTTCATTTTTGTCGGTGCAGCAGCTGATGGAACATGCAGCACTCATCAAAATCCCCTCCTTGACCTCTTTATACGATATAACGGCTATCATCTCTTTTATTTTGTTCACATAGCTTATTGCCGGTCTACCCCTTCCCAAGATACGATCACTGGAGTGCTTTAAGACTTAATTATTGGATCAATTGCAGAAAAAAATTACCTTTTACTTTTTTTGTCTGATTACTATTACAGTTGCATGTACATTACTTTATCTACATTCAACACACATAATTGTATTATAAATCCTCAATGGTGAGTTTGGGAACCGTAGGAAGAATGACCATTGCACTGCCATGGCCGACTAAATCTCAAATCATCCAACTAGATTTTCATAATAGTATCGATTTCGATGTTATTATGATTTTTCATACATTATTCTAACACGACACAGATGACACACCGGTGTTATATTACTGGTTGCTATAACGGCGGTCATACCGTCCGTCATTTCGCTCGTGCTCAAAATACCGCATTCCTGAAATACCACATTTTTCAAAATACCAGATTCTCGATTTATCAGATTCTTGTCTTACCACATTCCCGTTACACTACATTAGAAAATCGTAAGTTACTCAAGGATCTAAATAACTTTGTTGGATGTGTTATTTTGGGAATCTGGTATACGGAGAATATGATGTATCGAGAATCTAGTATTTTAAAAAACTGGTATTTCAGGAATACGGTATTTTGGGAATGAGCGCGTCATTTGTGTGTATAAAACGGCATACTCAATACTAAACTTATAAGACGATTTAGAACCACTAGTTAACAAAAAAGCTGGTCCAAGTGCTTCTAAAAACCCTAATTCCTAATGCTTGTAAGAATGTGTTTTGAAGATATGATGATATATGTATTACAACATAGTTTATATGACTCGACAATTTTTTTATAGACATTCTGAAAGCAGCGTAGGGTTAACATAAATAATAAAGTAGGTACCTTTTTTACATAGGTAATACTTGTAAATTCGCGCTTTGGTTGTTCATGTTTACTCAACTCCTGGGTATGGCCGCCAAAAATTGTACATTGGGAAAAAAAACAATGTCCCTCTCACTTAAATATGTATAACTTTTACGTCATTTTTATTAGTAACTTGTAAAGGTATGTCTGATTAGCAGAATTTCATATTTATATATACAATGTTATTTCAGTTAGTTAACGTTTCCTGTTAAAAACGCGTTTTTTTGGAAGGGTTATATTTTGCGTTCATACAAAAATGCTGTGTCCCATTACGACATCTCGCAGATCGAAGTTAGAAAAAATCTTTTTTTGATTCGTACCTACCCGTTATAAGTTCGGAATAGCTAACGTTGTTCACTAAATTTGCTACTTTTCTGTTGAATTATTTTAATAAAATACCGCAAAGTGTATCAAAAATAATTTCAAACATGTGTCTCACTTTTCGTTCCTGAATGTTACCTCACGTATGTTACTATATTACAATGGAAATAACAAGAATCCAGGGCCGCAAAAACCTTTATTGAGTCATAGCTACACCACACTACAGGTTGTTCAACCTACGGAAAAGAATCCGCGATTTTTTGTACGACAAATGACAAAGGAACAAGTGGCCGGTGTTTTGTCTCGAAATTATTTCACGTTTTGTACAGTGAATATTCAAGGTAGGAACACAACTTTATTACATAATTATAAATTGTAGACGTAGGTAGACTATTCATTTAATAAATAAAGTTATTAGGTGCTTTCTAACTTCAAAACTCACCGAATATATAATTTTTAAGTTTATGTCCACAGCATTTTCGATTCACGAATGTTACGTAACATTCGTGATCTGTTGTTAAGCTGAGTGTGCACTATTGAAACGTAGTGATTTACTACTAATTGGTATTGACTAAAAATATTTGATGTTTCTGTGACAAATAGGTATGGTTGTTGTTTGATTGATTACCTGCCTACAATTTCAAAGAATGTATGCAAAGATTTGATTACGTTAATAATTCTTAAATAATTTACATACTTTTAAATTACAAAAAGTTGAGTACCTCATGTTAGAAGTATTAAACTTTACGTTAAATGACATTTTTATTTTTTTTAGTATTTTAAAGATAGGTTTTTAAAAAAAATCCCGTATGGGCTCTAGGCTTTACGAATTTCACGTGTGTTACATTCATTCTCGTATGTTACCGTGCGTTACCAGTTCACGACCGTTATTGTAGAATTTTTGGCGGCGATACCCACCAATGAAAATAATAAAAAAAATCCCTTATGTGCTCTAGGCTTTACGAATTTCACGTGTGTTACTTTCATTCACGTATGTTACCGTGCGTTACCAGTTCACGACTGTTACTGTACAATTTTTGGCGGCCATACCCTAAAACAATAGCGTCACCTTGCCTCTGTTTAACCAAACAGAAAAATTACCTAATATTAAGTGAGAATTTTGCACAGAAATATATCGAGATAGAAGTACTTAACAAGTTCCTCGATTTGTATGAGAGGGTTATTCTTCAGAAATATGTCTGCGGCCACCTTATTCCTCTGGCCCTTTTTCATACTAAATGTATGGAGACAGAGGAATAAGTCGCAGACATACTTCTGAAGAATAACCCGAGAACGTTGTGTGTCTGATTTTTGCGTTTGACAGTTTGAACGGCCATAGTGCAACTAAGAGGTAATTTGCTCAAAGCGGAACCATTTATGTCATAAAACATGGCACGCGTAGTATAAGCATTTGTTGGGTCTACTTTAATACAATGCTTTATGGAATTTTGACTGTAAGAATTGTTCTTTATAGGTACTTTTCAACGTCTGTGTACTTACGAAACAATAAATTATCTCTTCATGCCATTATTCAATGAAATATGTTCTTTTCAATGACGTCTTAGCCATTGTATTATAACAAAAGTTAATGTTGACTTGAATCCAGTTTACACAATTTGTAATAATGGCGAATTGGTCTAAATTACGTCTGGCGCGTTATTTTTTCATGTTATTTCGAGCTGTAGTATGCAAATGCCTTGTACTTTATATTACTCACTATTACATAGTACGAGTATGCCCTTTGAGATAGTACTGTATACATGTAGGTAGGTACAAAGCATCCTATGTTTGACGCACATTGGTAATTTTATTTTCTCAAACACGCACGGAAATGTTGACATTTTATTTGAGGAATTAAGGCTTAAAGTGCTTAATATTTGTACTTACTTCAAAATTTAAATAAGTTCCTGTCAAAAAATGTATCTAATAATAGGCAAGTCGGTGGAAACAGAACTTGATTTCCACCGACTTGCCTATTATTAGATCTATAAAATGTGTTCCTCCACGGTTAACTAATAGGCAAGTCGGTGGAAATCGAGTTCTGTTGATACCCCCCCGGTACTGACTTGGTTTAATACACTTACATATGTACCTCACGTTGATGTATGGTGAAAAAAATTTTTTTTAGCTTCTGTTACATGTATGGAGTGCCCCCCTAGATTTTTTTATTTTTATTATTTAACTACCAAACTTAGTAGCGGCATCTACAAGACATCTATATTCCAAATTTCATCAGTATGCGTCTTGTAGTTTTTGAGTAAAATGCCTGTGACATACGGACGGACATGACGAAACTATAAGGGTTCCTTTTTAGCCATTTTGGCTACGGAACCCTAAAAAGTACAGTCGGCAATAAAAAATTGTCTTAAACAACATTATTTGACAGGAACTTATTTAAATTTTGAAGTAAGTACAAATATTAAGCACTTTAAGCCTTAATTCCTCAAATAAAATGTCAACATTTCCGTGCGTGTTTGAGAAAATAAAATTACCAATGTGCGTCAAACATAGGATGCTTTGTACCTACCTACATGTATACAGTACTATCTCAAAGGGCATACTCGTACTATGTAATAGTGAGTAATATAAAGTACAAGGCATTTGCATACTACAGCTCGAAATAACATGAAAAAATAACGCGCCAGACGTAATTTAGACCAATTCGCCATTATTACAAATTGTGTAAACTGGATTCAAGTCAACATTAACCTTTGTTAGCGTAGTTTATAAATTGTTGAGGTCGTTCACCCCCCCTGGCAACCAAATCGCTGATCATATAAGTAAATTGAATATTTTATAGGTACTTATAAAATTAATGGCGTAATTACGTGTATGTCTTTTATTTGCTTCTAATATGACGCAAGACAAGTGTTTCAAGTAAGCATTGGATATTTTTAGATGTTTTTACTATATTCTCTTTTATACATACATATGAGGAAACTGTTTCTGAAGTATAAAAGTGCTTAGAAGAACACGTAGATACTGGAATGAAGTCATAGACCGGCGTTCCTCACTGTTTGTAATAGCGACTCTGATGAGTTTTCCTTGCCTGTAGGCTGACCAGGGCCGGCGATTTTAGGGGGCCGGGCCTTTGAAAAAGTGATCCTAAGGTCGAAAATATGCGTTATACAGGTTGTTTGGTGTATCGTTTGCCAAATATAAATGGCAGATAGGACGGGTCATGGGCTATCTTTTCAGTCTCCCAAAAAAAAATCCTGATTCTGCGGATATTTTTATTTAATTTTCTTGAAGGATCGTGGAGATTAGTTCGTTTAAACTTAAATACAAAAAGTTTTATTGCTTAGTCCTGAAATTTCTGTTTTATTGCAAAGTTAATGATGTACGGCCCATATGACCGAAAATGTTAAGAAGATTTTTTAGCGCCATCTGCCACAAAACATTAAAACTACTTACTTAACTAATGAAGTAGTTACCTTGTATTGGAAAGGAAAAATGGGTTTTCTCAAATTAACGAACGTGATTCTAAACAAAAACCATAGATGGCGTTGATTTCAAAATTGTAATACAGGCACTTGACAGTTTTTTTTAGGCACTGATCCCACCGCCGGCAAGTAAGCGAGTAAAGTTGGGCGAGTAACAGTTCATTGCGGGCTGACTAGGCACAGTGTGATCAATCGACCTTTCCAGATCCGCAATGTAATGCTACTCGCCTAACTTTACTCGCTTAGTGCCTTATCACACTTACGATTTGCGGGCGAGCTGCGGGCGAGTTTCCATACAAAACCAGTCGCGGCGAACTCGCGGCGAGTCCATCGTGAGCGACATTTGTATGGAACTTCGCTCCTAACTCGCCCGCAAATTGTCCAGTCCGACCTGTGTGTTGACGCACAGTCGACACCCGTGGGTGGTCCGGCTAGTGACCCGAGACCCGGGTCGACCCTGGTCCGACGAAAAAAAAAAGCCCGCAAATCGCAAGTGTGATAATGATAAGGCCCTTACTCGCCAGCAGTGGGACCAGTGCCTTATACGGAGTAATCGTTCTTCTCCTTGTGAGTATTAATATTCCTTGAATACAATCCGGCATTCTAATTCTTACCGGCCTACACTACATTTTCTTTTCATTCAAATCAAATAAAACTGTCTTTAGATTTAATCAGTTAGCTTTAATGATCAAACTTAATTACCCAACTAGGGTGGTAAAACAAAGAAAGGCCGAGATCGCAGATGTTTGCTGCCCGAGCTGCAAGCGAGGGACGTAAATATGCGATCGAGGGCTTTCTTTATTACCTCCCGTGCTGTGTAGGTATATCATTTTATGTCTACACTTGGCCAGATAGCGGCTTTTTCCGTACGCGCAGCATGCGGAAAAAGCCACTTTATGACCAGTTGTGGATACATTTACCTAGGTACATAAAACATTTTAACCTGAACATACATTATTTTATCTAAGGTCAATGTGGCTAATTCCGTCATATTTTTGAGCTAGTTCAACTTTGGTTGAAAATTTGAGTTGAGACGTTTATTTTCCTTATTTACCTTACCCACCTCGTGAATGTAGTTGGCTAACTGATTGACTTGGCTTTCAAGGTAAATTATGAAATTCAGTGTATCCAAGTTGCATAATTTAATATAAATATTTTATTAAAAACAGGCAGGTAGACGAAATTTCCCGAAAATTTGGGGCTATTCCGTCTTACAAGATGTTTTCCAAGAATAACGAAGTTTTTTCAAGTCTATGGTAGTTGACGGTAAACACACACCAATTTCAACCAAATTTATGTTATGTTAACCCATAAGTATACATTTAAAAATCCTAAAGCATGTTTATCAAAACGTAATATGTATTTCAAATCTTAAATGTCATAAGAATTATTTTGACTATTGTTAAAATGGCTATAATTACATCACTTAAACTATATTATCCCTAAATTTCTATTCTCGTACCTAATTTAAAAGTAGCTATTTTTATAACACACCATAGAACGACTCTGTTTGGGATAAATACCGAAAAAATCTAAGCAGAAAATAAAAAAAAATCCACATGAATAGGTTCACGCGTTAACCCGTCTGCTCGTTTGCCCCCTATTTCATAAAAAAAAAAACTTGTGTCCCATAGTCCCAGCAGAAATAGGAGCCTCGCAAAGTGGAGCTCCGTCGGTTTGTGGGCGGGCCGTAAGTTTTTGAAGTGAAAATAGGAAAGGTTAGGCTAGAATGCATAAAACGTTTTTTTTAACGTATAATTAGAAACAGGTTTACATCAAAATAATGTTATCTTATTGTATCGATCGATACCTCCTACGTATACTGAGCTAACTCACTTTTTAACGATTTTCGTTTTTTTGCATATCGTGAAGAAATTACTGCTAGTTTTCGAAATAAAATGACGTATAGTGAGCCAACTAACACCTTTTTATTAGGACATCGTATACTGAGCCAAGTCACTTGGTCCACTATACGCGGTACACTTTTCGGGGAAGGTCGGCGCGGGCGTGGGTGGTGCAAGTGACAGTTGGCTCAGTATGCTCGCTCGTCGTCGTCACTATGCGCGAAAGACAGTTGATGCGGCATACGTCTTTTCTACCTACTACGTATAAAATTTGGCTTTTTTTGACAATGATTTAGTTATTGTGTTGTAACGTGATTGGTTATTATGTTAAATTAAAAATAATTTAACACAAAGTACATCAAAATGAAGCAGCGTAGGGGAAGAAATCTGTTTTTGCCAACTGTAAAGTATTTAATATACTACAAGTGTGTAATGTAATGTCTTTGCTCGACAAATGAAATCTATAATATCTATCAACGTTCCGAGTATAGTACGAAATTATCTAAGGTGTCCGAATGTTTGTCCATTCTCTTTAGGAATATTCGAACACCTTAGATAATTCTTACTATAATGTTAGAATAGGAAAAAAAAACAGAACCCAGTCCTCACTACTGTAGCGGGACTGAGAATAAAGCAAGCAATCAATAATTAAGTAACAATAATTAAAATAAAGAAAAGTAAAGAATATTTCCGGCGCCAGACATCGGACAAAAATGCCAGATAGCGGAACTGTATGTAGATCTTGGTAATTTTAATCATAAGGGAGGTTTTCAGTTACACACATACACACCACACCACAGTTTCCTGCAATTAAACCATAAAAACTGTTGAGAGGTTTTTATTAGTCTACTATAATCAGTTATATAAGATAGAATTTAACCAAAGATACGTTTATCTACATATCTATGATATACCTAAATAATAACAAGGGTGTCACCGACCTGGGAGATGTTGTTTACCCCTGTTAACTATGCAGTCATCAGCGGAGTCCCACGCCAACTGGATCCAGGTTTAAGCCGATCAGGGGCTTCCAGTTCCCACAGTCCCAGTTGTGGTAGTTGTCTGGAGTGGAGTCAGTCAATGCACCGTTACAGATTTAGAAAAGCGTGCAGCTTGTAAGGTTAAACAACCGCAAAGGGTTAATGTAAGAGCAGGGAAAAGGTATCTGGCAAAGCGGCATAAAGAATGTTATTGGACATTAAGGCATGATGCCTTTAAGAATTAAGGGGAAAAACACTATAAATTGTGACCTAAATTAGGCATGGCCATAGCTGGGTTACCAAATCTGAGGGACACGGTATGTAAAAAGTCATAGGAGATAAAAGAGAAACAGAGAAACTGCCATCAAGTGCATATAGCGGGCAAAACGTAAAACAAGGTGCCGCACGTACAAAAATGATCGCAAAAGTTGGTAAAAACGGACCCAAAACGTGATTATGCGTAGTTAAACGTAATTCAAACAGGCGCGTTATGGCCTCCAACAAGAGACAAGATTCGTGTTAACCTCAACACAATAAAGCAACGTGGCATGGAATTTTAAGGTAAAATTTTCTTAATTACTCACGCCCATTGTAAAGATAAGTTTAGTAGTCCATCTCGGTTGAATGTCGTCGCATTCTCACGACAATAAAAGAAGAACTCTGAAACAATTCAGAGACGGAATGACGCAATATGTCTTGACAAGAGGAATTTGTCTAATTGGAAAGAATTTATCAAAAAATACTTACCGAAACGCGGGTGAAACGCGATGGCTTAGTTGTAGATGGCCGCCAAATTGACGTCTCGTTAGCACTTCATTTTATAACGAATTTAATACCAAAAGTCCAGAGAGACGAGTCCGCCACCCAGAAAACAAGAAGCCAACCCTCTGCTGAGACGCTCTGGCAACTAACCAACCATCGGTGTTGCCAAACTGGTGGACATAACATACAAAATAAGCTTAACAGTATACTGGCCCATAATAAATTGATTCAGGCGTATACTGGTACAAGTGACAAATCAGACGAAAACTAACTGATAAAATCCATCCGAGCACGAGCTTTTAGTTTGTTTAGATATTTAATGGTACATCACATATAAAAGGCATACATAAGTGGCAAGTATAATAAAAAATATAGCCATATTCATGTAATTATAGTTTACTACGTATACTGGATCAACTGGTAGTTGGCTCAGTTTATCAAAAACTAGAACTCGTAAATTTCACGTATACTGGGCTAAGTGCCGGTTTTTCAAAAACTACTATTAATTACGAAAAAGTAAATATGTAGATTTAAGCAAAATGTGTTAATTTCGCATAATTGAAAATTTCATGAAATTATTTCAACATATGAGTTAGTTATGGAACTTTGTACCTTTGAAGAGCTCTCCTGTAAAATCGTGATTTTGCACTTAGCTCAGTATACGTAGGAGGTATCGGTATTAGCTAATCAATTTTTTTATTTAATGCCACCATTTTCTAATAAACAAGCAAATCTAGTACGAGTCGTGTTTTAGCTGTTGCGTTTTTGCTAGGCGTTAGGTTTCAACGTTTCATGTTATGTTTGCTAACAATCATGGAGATATATGCGTAATGTATTGTAGTCAAAAGATTTTTAGTGCATTGAATATTAGGAACATCATAGTAATGCAAATTTATCATTCGATAATTGAATCTTAGACACAATAAACATTTGTACCAATCATATTTGTATTATAGTTAGTGTTATAGTACCTACCTATAGTTATAGTATATTTTATAGCATAGTAAAGTTGTTATGCGAAAATTTTATGCCACCATCATCACAACTGCACGCCGACTGCGCAGTTGTGATGCAGTTCCCATACAAATCGTAGGGAGTTGCAGTTGGGTTGCAGTCCGTCTGTATCGGCCCTAAAGTAAACGATCGCACCACATGCCATGGTAAAACATGTAACTTAGGACTGAAATGGTTGTCACTGTCTAAATTAATTTGACATTTCGTACCCTTAAAAATAAAATAACGCAACATCTATACTTGATGAAAAAAACCCTCTATCCACAAACATTGGCGAATTCCTCATAGGTCCCGCCAGCCCCGCCCTAATCGCATGACATTTTTGGTTGTTGTATAGAACTTGGCAAGTGTTACACAATTGACTAAATAATACCTATAGGCAAAGACTACAATATTATACTAGGTTATAGACGGGCAACTCGGCCAAATTTCTAATCATCGTACTTGTGCTGCCATCTATCCTTCATTTCACGTCAACAAATATACACACGCACATACACAACACCCACATGGTGAATTTATCTTCGCATTCGTTTTTAAATTCGCAAGAAAATGTACTTATCATCTTTCCCTTAAAAGTCAGATCCACAACTGTGCTTCGATATTTTAAACTTTTCTGGATTCCTAGCAGGATTCCGAAATCTATGCAATTTGATCCCTGAAAAAGAAAAAGTAATAAAGATTATATCTACGCCGAAATACGCAAACCTATTTAGTACCACGAAACATTTATTATACGTAGAATTGGTAAAAGGTTCACTTTGTTGGATATTCATAGGCGATTCCAATTCCGTGTATTGTATATATTATAGTAGACCAGTTTTGATAAAAAAAACCCAGAACATGACAATTACCTTCTCCGTCACGAACTTTGCAGCCGGGTAGTCACCAAATTCTGACCGACAGTTTGTTTATAACAAAACTTAACACAGCAGAAGAGTAACAGCGCATACAACGGGGGAATTAATACTCAACTCGACGTTGAAATGAAATAAATAATGGAAAATACTGCACTCGACATTTTTCATGTGATTGATGTCAACCGATTTCTTTTTTTTGGGAATTTTATGGCCAACCAGCGCCGCCTTGACAGACTATTGTTGCCATGTAACAAACAATAAATAATGTCATGAGTGGTTAATTTTAATCAATTGAAATTTAAATTTAAATATATTTATATATTCACGCGATTTTTATATGTATTACCTGGTATATATTTTGTTTATTTAATTACATTCACATAATTACGTATATTAAAAAAAGGCCAAGTGGTATGTGTAATGTAAAGTAGATGGCAATCAAAGCAAAGCGGTTCACTTTTTTTCTATCGAGTTACCGAGGCATGCCTATAGCTTTATTTTTTATTTTTTTATAGGGTGGCAAACAAGCGTACGGCCTGCCTGATGGTAAGCAGTCACCGCAGCCTATGGACGCCGCACATATGGTGTGGCAGGATCTACAGGGAAATCGCTAATATATTTGTGGCCAGAGAAATAAGACTAGAAGAATCAATCTTTACCAACGGTGCAATTTCTTAAAGCTTGACAGTTCGCTCTTATACCTAACGCTAGATGGCTCTGCAGTCGCACACATATCCAATAAGCGTGATACAATCTGTTCAAATAGTGTATTTATATGCAGTGTTGTTTTTTGATGACGCACTAACATATCTTTTATACATTATTTATAAGCAAATAAGACAAGTTAAATGAAACATTGTTTATGGCATCCAATACATTTAATTTTTGCATTTAATTTTTTTTCACGTTACATCGGGTGCCTCAGTGGTGCTGGTAGTTGTAGTATTGCCTTTGCCGGCTGAAACAAAAATATTTATTTGTCATTATAAATGATTAGTTTCTAATTCATAGGTCTTGCCGCCGGCGCTGGGTATTACGATTATAGAATATAGTCACCGTGCCCACGACGTACCCAAAGTACTATTAACTACTACTTTTAACAGTTTTCTACCCGACTGAGCAAAGTAAAAGATGGTAACGTTGCCATACTTTTATAATGTTTAGAAATCTCAACAAAAACATGCCGTCCTTTTTTTTGCCTTAAATAATATATGTGCATGCCAACCGGTTAAACTGTACATATCAACTTGTGACTTTTTTGACATAAATATATACCCTGACCACTAATAACAGAACAACTAAGTTTCGGGAATTACAGTTTCGTTTTTATAGGCTATCTTTCTATGTCACTCAGCAATACTTGGGGACTATTTACTTTGGAAAAAAACTTACGGCATTGGTCATAAGGTATGCAGATTTTGTCTTCATTCCAAAAGTAACCTTCCTTGCATCGACACTTCGGGTTGCATTCCAGAATGATGCCTATACGTCCGAATAGTGGAGGACACCGTCCAGTAGGAGTGGCCTGGCCACAATAGCCATTTGGACACCATGGCGGACATGATTTGTACTTTTCCAAAGGCCTCTCGCATTCGAATGGAGCTGTGGATAAAAGAGCATTGCAGTGTAATTTCGTAGTTAAAGTATAAATTTTACAGCGCTTGAAGTGGCTTCAACAAGACTAACGTATAGATAGAATGTACTTGGAATACATTTTTCATCGGTTACGGCTCCCAAATTAGTACACCTATGTAAACATGCATCGAAAGTGGCTTTTAATGCCACGCTCTGTGTATCTTGTCTTTGTGTGTGTCTTTTGCTTCGTCAACTCGGCTGAAACGCTGCCGTTTGCCTAGAAAATCGAAATCAATGCAGTGGTCTTCGAAAAGAGAGCAGGGAATATCGTAATGAAGCCACAACCAAATATTAGGCACGTATCGTTGCGATTAGAATAACTTCATCTTGGCGGTTAAAAAGCCAAGCGTGTCACAACTGGTGTGATGGCTTGCATAAAAAAACCGTCACACATATAGCGACTAACTTATCAGATATAAACGTGTTAGTATGGGTACTTTATTGTGGTTTTTGAAGTGTATGCTAGCACACTAAATGGTGGTCGTTATACTGCCTAACTACTATTTTCATCGCGTCTTTGTCTTGTCTTAGGTTACTTACGACAGTCTCGGGTCGGTATGCAAGTGCCATTGTCCGCACGACGGTAGTTGAACCTGCACTTGCACTGCGGTGGCGGGCAGGTTGCCGGACGTGGGCACAACACCGAATCCTGTTCGCCCTTCGGGCAGTAGTCAGCCGAACAATCGGCTGGGCAGTAGTTCTTTATTTCTCCGAGACCGCATGCTACATAAACATTGCAAAATTTATAGCCTTACCAGAGAAGGCAATGAGCTTAACATTATCGAATTGGATTGGCAACTCGAAGTTGATAACGGTATCTCGCACATGCAATTTGCAACAATTTCAGGTATTGTTTGAGCCAATTGACATGTAAATGCTAACCGGTGGTAATGCTTAACATGAACTCTAGGTAGGTAGGTACAGGATGAAAAACGAGCGATCAGGAAGAAAATGAACGTCAAAGATGGCAAAGGCTCATTATAGTCAGAGGTATTTTTAAACCGCTCTTCTGAACGAAGAAGATTTAGATTATTTTGTTAATTATTATAACGTAGTGATTTTCGTTGATTTTAAATTTACCGATAACTGAATTAGATATGTAGTTCTAGAATATTCTTACGTTTGTTGCACTGATCGTAGGGCACGCAGACGTTGTTCTCGTCTCTCGCCGTACCCGGGATGCAGTAGCACTGGTCTTTGCACTGGGCGTTGTCAGTGTCCACGCTCGTCGATGCTTGGTTGTTGACCGACGTCTGATTAACCGACGCACATGTCTCGTCGGGCTTCACACGACATGAATTCGAATAGTATTGGTTTTGTCCACCACATTTAGCTAGAAACAAATTAACGTTAAACTTTCTGAAATGTCTTAGTTTTTTAGCCGTAAAAGCTATGTGAAAAATAATAGTCCCGAGAGAAATTCGCGATGAAACTTGTCTTCGGCTAATACCCACATCGTCCAAGATCAAATGATACATTTTCTAGAGGAAACATGGAATATCGACACGTAGATGACAATAAGGCTCCCTACGTATTCTCTACCCTAGACGTTCGTTCAGTTCGTTGGATTGACTTAGTCTCAATTACTCAAGGAGACTATCGTTTGTGACTTATTAATGCGAGCGACAAAGAGGAGGAAATGGAGAAATTCTGCCGCTAGTGAAGCCGCCAAAAATCTTTGTTTGCAAAATATGGAGACTTATTTTATGCTTATAAAAGAAATTATCTAGGTACTTACTGCAGTCATCCGCAGTTACACAATCACCGCCTGAGTTCCTGAAATAACCCTCTTTGCAAACGCACTCATCTTTGCAGATTTTTGTGGCTTTTTGCAAGCAGCTGACTTGTGTGTCCTTGTTTTTACAAGTCTTTTGAGGTGGACAGTCAGGCACGCAGCGTTCCTCCTCGTTTGGTTTGCTGCACTCTGAAAAGCCCAGAAACAAAACACTGTTATTTTTAGGGTTCCGTACCAAATTGGTAAAAAAGGAACCCTTATGGTGCGACTTTGTCTGTCTGTCTGTCTGTCTGTCACAGCAAGATAATATATCTCAGAATCTCAGAATCTACTGATGCTATCGACTTGATTAGAGAATGCAATCTCGCGAGATTGGGGTTCAAGCGAGATCTCGCGAGATTGTGAATATGAATACCGCGAGATCTCGCCAATTTCGAGATCTCGCGAGATTGGCGGTTTTGTATGTTTGTTCTTGCAATAATCACAAATTGTGATCACAATACTTAAATACATTAGGAGAAAAAAAAGGATTAGAGATGTTATGAAATAAACATTTATTTTAACGTATTATTTTTATACACTTTTATGTAATGACGTAGCTAATAATAATCTATCATTTATCAATAAACTTTCAAGTAGTAAACTTAGGTGTATCATTATCAATTATCATGTATCTAATGAAATAAGAAATAAAATAAACAATCAGTCTTCTCTTCTAACATAAAACAAAAGTCTTTTAATAATAAAATAACAACAACAAGTCAAAAACTAAAATGAAAAATGAATCTCAGTAACTAAGTTGAGTATTAAATATTCTGTGGTTGAGTTGACCAAAATTTAAATATTATTAAAAATTAAAGAAAACTATACCTACTCAGAGAAGAGATCTATTAGAAATTAAATATTAATTAACAGATATACTAATAAAATAAAAAGCTTGTTCAGTAATCAGTTTGCGTCACACGCAAATCTCACATAGTCGTTATAAACTGTATTCTCCGACATCGTTCGTTATTACACTCGTAAATCACATAGAAAACTCTTTTTTGCATTAATAACCACAAAAACTCTCTAACGCGATCACGTTGCCTTGACAACAACTGTTATTAGTAAACGTTTTTATGCTCGAGCGCAATCTCGTTAAACTCGCGAGATCTCGCCAATTTTTCGATCGAGATCAGTCTCGCTAAAAAAGGCCGAGATCTCGCAAAAACGAGATCTCGCGAGAACGAGATTGCATTCCCTAGACTTGATATTTGAAATAGAGTTAAAAACCACTAACCCGAGCCTATTGGACAGAAAAAAAAATCTTATAACTTTTTTACTTTTTTTTAAAGGGGACCGAAATGGGATATCGTTAATTAAAAGTAGAGCCATTATATCGAGTGAAATAACAAATCAAAGGGCTTAATGTGTAGATTCCAAAAATGTTTTATTTTTTTTTTAAGATCTGTATTTTTGATTTAAGAAAAAAAAAACGTTAAAAAATTACCTGTCCCTCCCTATTATCTCCGAAGTTACTGAACAGAAAAATCTGTAATAATTACCGATTGTTAAAATCATCCTAAATATAACAGGAAAAATAAAACGGTTTTCCTAACTTGCAGCGTTTTTTAGAAATTAGCAAAAATCATAAGACAAACTTATTTGCTCCTACTAAACTAACCGCGACATATCGATACCTTTAGACTCAAAGGGCGTAAACGCCGTAGGTTCTAATGGCGTTTACGGTGTATGGTGTTATGTATGGGGACAACGGTTTTACAAGAGCAAAGTTAAGTTTGTCCCTCCATACAGTTTATCTTGAATTATTCACGTATCTATTGACGAGTTTGTACGGAAGCCTCGGTGCGCGAGTCCGACTCGCACTTTACTGTTATTTTTCTTTTTGAAACAGTTCCTTTTTTATTATATCATTGCTATCGTTATAAGATCTACTTTTGCATCCCAAATTTCCAGTCGATCCGACCACTGGAAGGGAGTGAAACCACAAAGTCAGAGAAATACGCACGTATTATTTACGTAGCAAGCAAATTAAGTAACATAATTTCAACTGTTACTTATTTATACATTTGTTTAGAAGCAAAAATACCCAGTCTTTTGTATGATTGTAAAGACGCAGAAATTTGCACTAGGTATACATGAAAGGAAAGGCAGCGTTAAGGTATAGTAATTATCCGTTCAACAGAGCTAATGCTGTTAAAGAATACAATACTATTGAGAGGTAAACCACAAATTAGGATAACAAGAATATAGTGTCAATAAAGTATAACTGCCTTGAAAGATCATTACATTATAGATTCTATTTACTAGACAGTAAAGTGTAAATGCAGTCATAGATAACTGCGATCTTAATTTGTTTTGCATTTCACATTCGCCCGACGGTCTGCAAGTGCGTATTCCGTAGAGAAAAGACTTAGAGATACTATGAGCTTTCAACGGATTATCGGTTCTATGACCGTAATGATAAGGCGGCAAATGCTTTCAAACAAAAAAATAATAATGCGTTTTGCTTTTACAGATTCAACGGGGAGCCAGGTAGACCGCCCGGGTTTACTCGTGTTACGCATTGTTATTTTTTTTTTGTGGTATTGTATTACCTCAATGGCATTGTTCGCTCAATGACATTGTATACTTTAACAGCATTAGCTCTCTTGAACGGATAATTTCTATACTACTAAAGGATTCCCGCAACTTTTTCGCAACTGTCCAATCCAAAATAAATAAAAAACTGTGACAGAGTCACAGTTAAATAGGTACAATGACGAGCGAAGCGAGGAGAGTACGGTATCTTGCAATCACAACATACTCTACTTATTGTCGCTTCAACGAATGAGCTCTTGCAGTTATATTATTTTTATACCTTTTAAGATGCGTATATTATACCAGTAATACTTATATGTATTATATCTTCATTATATTAGATAAACGTTATATCAAATGTCTTTTATACTTATAGAACATTCTGTCCAACGAAGTTATATTTTTTGTTGTTGTAGTTATTTCCAGTGAAAATATATCTAAAGTTGTTGTTATATCCATCATTACACAGTACACACCTCTTAATGGAGGCTTGTTGCGCCATCTACCGTTAAATAGTCCACTTAATGTAAGTACGTGTCATCCCAACTTGAATTGAGAAATCGACAGTAACGATGTGCAACACCCAAATACATTTCTGCTCGCGCGGCTTCAATTTTCGCATTCTGTAAAAACATGTAGAATTCGTTGGCAGATGTTAATTCTATAATAAAACATTTATATGAAAATGGTTGTCACAAGAAGCCCTAAAACAAAGTTGGAGTGACGATATCTGCTGGATGTAGGTTGCCAGATGCCCGGGAAATCCGAGACTGTCCCGGAATTGCCATTCTTGTCCCGTGTCCAGGAATTACACTTAATGGTCCCGGATTTCGAATACCTACTAATAATACTAGTTTTTAGGGTTCCCTAGCCAAAATGGCAAAAACGGAACCCTTATAGTTTC
Source organism: Eudemis profundana (assembly GCA_947034925.1). NCBI lineage: Eukaryota > Metazoa > Arthropoda > Insecta > Lepidoptera > Tortricidae > Eudemis > Eudemis profundana. Next base: position 26,912,731 of record OX344795.1, on the reverse strand, counting down.
GTCGTGTCCGTCCGTCTGTCCGTCTGTCACAGGCACATTTTACTCAAAAACTACATGATGGATATTGATGAAATTTGGAATATAGGTGTCTTGTATGCGCCGCTACTTAGTTTGGTAGTTAAACAACTAAAATAAATATTTTTAGGGGGGCACTCCATACATGTTACAGAAGCTAAAAAAAAAAAACGCATTTTCAGCAAATATCAACGTGTGGTATATAGTTCGACAGCTCTTTAAAAAACACTATAAGGTTTCAAAGTAATGTTTTTGATTAAGTGAATATATTTGGAAATAATCGCTCCGAAAGTTGCGTAAATTGTGTCCCCCCCCCCCCTCTATCTTCTAAACCGTGTGTACGAAAAATATGAAAAAAATCACGAAGGTAACGCTTAATTAATACTTTCCACAAAAATTATTTTCAACAAGATTGAATTAACCGTTTTTGAGTTATTGCCGATAAACTGCGCTTCCCAACAAAAGGACGTAATTGCTATGAAGATACGCTCTTTTGTTGTTATACTTTTTTAACATCGTATTTTTTACCTTATAGTTACGGCTATGGAACCCTACACTGAGCATGGTCCGACATGCTCTTGGCCAGTTATTTTCATTATGTCACGAGTAGCTACGATACACCCGTGTGAACAATAGTTTACTTACTCGTGTTTTGTATCGTACCTAAGGGCTAATTCAGCTTGCAAGATTTCAGTTCAATAAATACACATTGCAAGTTAATGAAGAATTTGTAAAAATAAACAAGAGAAGTAAGTGTTGCCAGGTGCGGCTCACTCTGCGATTTCGCCACGCGGCTACTAAGGGGAAATTATAAGTCAAGCCGCAGATTTATTTCTTGGCCACGTGCTCAAACTTCTCATTTTATAACTAAGCAACGGGAAAATGAGATAGCCTCTAATAAATTAATTCGTCTCTTTTACAACGCCAACTAAATATTCTTTAGAAAGCGTCAAACAAAGATCAAAAATTATCTTAACTTGCCTTCTTGTTTATATATTGCCACCTAATTTACTAACTCAGCCATGGATTTTACATTTCATCACCATTTTACGTTTTACGGCTTCAACACAAAGTCCTCAAAAAAATATAATTCAAGCTTCCATTGACAACATCATTTATTATAACTTAGCATGTAAAATAATACATCATATTCTGTTATCGAGAAAATAGCCACTTCAAAATTTGGCGCGAGTGCGCGAGACGACAGTGACCGGCCATTTGCAACAATCAGAGAGCGCCATTCATGTACCGACGAGTTAGTCACCAGGGTTGCCAGACGCACGAGGTTCCTTGTACAAATACGAGATTTGTGGTCTGCTGTACGAGGTACGAGGACACTATTAGGCTCGTACGAAATTGTACGAGGTTTTGGGTTAGGAAGCTTTTTTACCATTTCCACATACAAAATTTCGTTAGACTCTGTGCGGAAAGAGAATAGGATTTAGATTGGGGGGCGCTGTAATGCTTTTCTAGGTATTCCCTTGACTTGTCTAAATTTTTTTTGTCTAATTTCAGTTTGTCTAACAACTTTTACTATAATGAATTTTTTGTCTAAAGTCAATATGTATAAATTCATTTTTCATAATTATTGTTTTGTCGAAACTCGTTTTACCTAAATTATCATTTGCATAACTCTTGTTTTGTCGAATATTATTTTATCTAAAACTCACTTTGTCGATTCTTATTTTAACTAATCATTATATAGCCGAATATCATTTTAACTAATTTTTTTTTGTCTAAAATAAGCGTGTTTTGTATGGGTAATTTTTCTCTAAATTTGATAATTACCAAGATAAATGACGGATTGTAAAATATAAAATTTTCAATGATGGAATATTATGTATACGATATTAGCCTGCGAAAATCCGAATCTAGGGCTCTCGCTGGTTAGGACGCGTGCCGACACAGCGCGCCCTAGAGTGTTTTTATAAAGCCGGAGGCGTGGAGGGAGAGCAGCCCTCGCCCGCCATGACGAAGCGCGGGAACGAGTGAGGCGAGCGGCTGAGGCTGGTCGCCGAAGGCGACCAACAAGCCGAAGCTGCGGAGCCGAGCGAAGTGACCGTGCGCCGTCATGCAAGGGCGGAAGGGCTGCTGTTCCCGCAGCGCCGGAGATACGGAAAGTCACTATTGACATTAAAAACGAGCTGCTACCAGAAAACTGTGGTGTGCGGATGTGTTATGCGCTCCGATTTAAAGTCATTCGTCGAAAATTTTACAAGTGCTAGAAATTTGGTTGGTTTATAACAAAGGGGCCGTTGGGGGAAATGACTTTAACAAAAAACTTAAATAGGCTGAACGAAAAAGGCGGCCAGAAAGCGGCTTTTTCCGTACGCGCAGCGTGCGGAAAAAGTCACTTTATTGCCAGGTGTGGCATAAAGTAATTTAAAAAATTAAACCGACTTCAAAAAAGGTTAAAATAAAAGTTTTATGGTAACTTTTCTAGAGGTCGGTGCCAGCCTTAGTACATACATTACATAATGTACTCATGTAAATATTTCTTTAAAACTAAGGCTGGCACCGACCTCAAAAAAGAAGTTACCATAAAACTTTTATGTTAACCTTTTTTGGAGACGGTTTAATTTTTTAAATTATTTTATGCCACACCTGGCAATAAAGTGACTTATTCCGCACGCTGCGCGTACGGAAAAAGCCGCTTTCTGGCCAAGTATAGACATAAAATGATGTACACAACACGGGAGGTACTAAAGAAAGCCCTTGATCGCATATTTACGTCCCTCGCTTGCAGCACGGGCCGCACACTTCTGCGATCTCGGCCTTTCTTTGTATTACTACCCTAGTTGTGTAATGGACTAATTTTATGTCTCTCCTCAACAGTTTCTAGGTAATATTAGTGGCCAAAATTTACTATTAGATGACAATTTTAGCTAAATTTTGACGATTAATTAATGTGGGTTGAGTTATATTTTAAGCGTACTGAGTTAAAAAATTAGAAGCTAATAGCATATCTTTTTTGATGGCATATATTAAGATTTTAGATGTCTACTGCTTGAATGCATGTTACAAGTTTAGATGCTAAAAAATAACCACCATGCTGAGTTGTATTTAGAGTGGCCTACATAGAAGATAAGTAGTGGCTAAGATAGTATAATTCAGACGCTCGGTAATTGTGGCTGACTTAGTAATTTAGATGGCAATGTAGATTTTTAGAGGCGAATAATGCTATTAAAAAGAAGTCTGTTTAATTAGCACCCGCTACTAAGTACCAAATTTTGCTACTGCGGAGTGGCTTAGTCAGTGTCAGTGACCAGAGAGAGCACATGTTATGCTATAGGTCGGATCCGGTGCGTTCTGTCCTGTGGTCGGACCCGAACTTCAGTTGTGTTAGAAAGAGAGGCTATAGTATTTTTATTTATATTTGTCCGATCCACTTAAAGGAAACAATACTGTTGTGTGGTTTTGTACCTCATTATCATCCGTCATAAAAGAGAAGCGTGCTTCACAGATAAAGACTTCGTGCATTGTCATTTTAGTGGATTATCAACTCTAAGGCTTTTGCCAAGAGTTAAAATTCCTTTAACAGAAATGTGACTTTAGACGTATTATGCACTTGACAGCCCTTGACTACCTATTACGCCTCTACTACGCCATTATTCTATTAATGCAGTTGTAAACTATGGTTCATGGAGATAGAGTTGTAATCAATTGAACTTTAAAGGTGGTTGTAACGACTTTTTACAATAACATCATCTTAGTGTTTTTGAGGTTTACAAACAATCGCTTTGTTTCATTTAAGTGGATCGGACAAATATAAATAAAAAATAGTATACCTACCAACCGAACGCTCGTATCCAAAATACCGCATTCCCGAAATACCAGATTTTTCAAAAAACCAAATTTTCGATTTATGAGATTCCTGTCTTACCACATTCCCGTCACACTAGACTATAAAATCGTAAGTTACTCAAGGATCTAAATCACTTTATTGGGTGTGTTATTTTGGGAATCTTGTATACGGAGAATCTGGTGTATCGGGAATTCGGTATTTTAAAAATCTGGTATTTTAGGAATGCGGTATTTTAGGAATGAGCGCAACCAAATTCGTAACCCTCAGATTGCCCTGGAAATTGAATGCCTGAACCTGGCAACCCTAGCCGGATGGCTGGTGGCAGCTGGAACAGAGTGTCTGGATCGTACTCAATGGCGCACCCTTGGAGAGCCCTTTGTCAAAGTATAAAGATGGATAACTAGTCACTCTTCGGCCGTTTAGTAGCGCGCAATACCTATTCAAGGTCGAGGCGCAGACGGCGCGATTCGTACTGGAGCATTCTTACGCATTCGTAAAACTTTGCTTGTTGTGCGTTCATTTATGGCGCGCACACATACAAGCCGCGCGATGTACCTTTTGTAGTAAGAAAAATTACTACTGTAAGTTAACGATGATGATAATAATGAACACGTGTATTGGGATTCCCCTTTATCTCCTGATACGGTTGACGTTGAAAAGTAACCTATTTTTAACTTTATCTATTTACCACGTTAATACGTTACACAATATAAAGTAATAATATACATGTATATGTTTTTGTTATTTCAATTTATTGTTTACAAAAACACCGATTTATCCGAGACATGGAGTCTTGCTACGAGTCGATAGAACTGGTAGTGGTATATCGACAACATAAAGGAGCAACTTAAATCTACTTTATAGTCCCATAATGATGAAATGGATACGATATAATTATTTTTCACACCTCCTATTCAGAAAAAAGTATTTTGCTCCCTCATAAGAGGGATCAAAGTAGCACTTTTCTGTTCAAGGACAACAGAATATGTCATACCATAGACAGCTTTATTAGTATATTACACACCAAGGGCGGTATAATAAGGAATGGCCCAGATCACAGATGTTTGCGGTCCGAGCCGCCGGCGAGGGCCATAAATATAATGTGGATGTGGTATTTTCGTCCAGACCGTAAAAAATAATAATCGTTTTATAAAATAATAATAGACTATACATTTAACAATTTAACATTTAATTTTTAATTATAATGTGTGATGCTCTTTGATTAACTATATATTTCGTTATATTGGTAGGTTGCGTTTGTATTTGAATTTTCCTCATAGTCGGTGTGAAAAGCAGTATGTGTCACACGGTAGCAAAATTATTTTCACCACGGGCGTTAACACTTGAATCCCTTACTACGCTCCGGATTATACTTTAGAATCCCTCGCTACGCTCGGGATTCTATTGTACAATCCTTCGCTTCGTTCAGGATTCAATGTACGCCCTCGCCGTAAATACATCATTTTGCTCCCTTGTGACACAATCTACTATTTCTTACCTGTACCAAGAACTGCGACGATTCCCGCCAAAGTGATAATGAAAACTAGCAATATTCTCGCCATGTTGCTCTCCGGCCGGCCGCGGTGCGTCTGCGCTGGAGTGGCGTATTTTCCGCCTTAACGATCTTTTTATTGCCTCAAATGGCGTGCCGATGAATGACGACATCATAGTCACATACTTAAATCTTTATAGAATTTGTACTCTTGTACTGGGTCACACCCAGAGATGGGCAAAATTTATTCGAATGACGAATAACGAATAAGAATAACCAAATCATTCGCGGATGACGAATAAATTTGGCGGATGATTATTCGCGGATGATTTATTCGCGAATAAATTGACACGAATAATTATTTATTGGAACACCTTATTAAGTTTTCTCGAAAAAATTATAACGAAACAAAACTGCAAGAGTGTTGTTTGTACTAAGGGGACGGACTAAAATGTTTGCTTTATATAAAACATACTTCAATTTTTTTACTAGTTTGACTAAGACAAATGTTTAATATTAGACTGCAAATCTTAGCGGTTTGGATAAAAGTTTGTGTTCCAAGAGACTCGAGTCTAGGTGGTGACGGCGATGATGATGATGATGATGTTGATGATGACGGACCGACTGGGGGGGGGGGGGGGGGGGGGGTTAGGGATGATTTTCTTTTTAAGGATCGAGCCTTATTGAAATTACTAGCTCTACTAAGCCTTTTCTATCAGTCTAGCTCTAAAAAAGGGCTCCGGAGCTAAACATTTCGGGCTAAGAGGCTCGAGCCTTTAGGAACACATTATGTGTTAGAACCAATATATAATAAAAACAAGTCATTTTAAACATTATTCGTGTCGTACCTTAAATATTTTTCTTGGATTTATTCGAATAAAATAACGAATAAATCAGCCGTCATTTAAAAAGTTGTCGAATGATTTATTCGCGGATGATTTATTCGCGAATAAATTATTCGCGGATGATTTAGTCACGAATAAATCATCCGTGAATAAAAATATCGTGAATTATTTTTTATTCGAATGATCATTTAAATAAAAATTTATTCGAATAATGCCCATCTCTGGTCCACTGGACCAGTCCCTGAATTACATAACGGCTACCTTTTCTTTTATGACGACATAAAAGCACTTAAAACACAGGACATAAAGCATAGGTACATATTTTTGTTTTTTTAGGGTTCGGTACCTCCGAATGTAAAAAAGGAACCCTTTTAGGATCACCGTGTGTCAGTCTGTACGTCTGGCATAGCTAATTTTATCTTAATCTACCAGACTGATGTGAGATATATAAAAAGACCGGGCTTCTTACTTAGTTCCTGTCTCTTTCTATATATCTATCAATCCTACTTACTGTAAATATTGCTACATACTGAAATGTGCTTCAGAGGTTCATATGGGCAAACACTTGAAAACGGGCTTTGTCATATGCAATGCCATAACCAGAAAAATCGGGTAGAGGGTGGCCAGAAACCGACTGAAAACATGTTTCAGGTAACTGTAAACATTGCAACTTTAGGGAAATTTTGACAATCGAGTATGTGAATGAGTTTCAGTCTGCTGAAAAAGGCGTAACACTAAGTATTTAGGGGAATTTGTGCATGAAAGAGACATGTTTTGAAAGAGCCACTTCGATTTTTACCGAAGTTTTCGAAATAAACATCACATCAATTTTATTTTCGTGTGGTAACATTGATAATCTGCGACCCACAAATTTTGCCAGTTCACCAAAGCGTAATGGCGAAACAGGATCTCATCAAAATTGCATTGAAAAGCAAGTTTTTATGCTGTCACATTCTGAACGTTTTTACAATGTTTTGATCTAAAATTATGGTACAACTATGGTATGCATTTATTTCTGCTTCTAATTTAGTTGTTTAATTGATATGATTCGAGATTTCATCTCAAAATTTTAATGTTATAGTATTTTATGGCTACTTGCGATGAATGAGCCAGTGAAACATGTGATGAAAAAGCCGGCCTTTTCATAGGAACCTATTTTAGACCTTTGCTATTTTACTTTGTTATGTTATAGACAGGAAAATATCATCAAAGCCAGTCAATAAAGGTAAGAAAACGTAATTTCACTTTGAGTCAGGTAAAAAAACTGGCTGTTTCGGAGAACGCATGCTTTGTGCTATGGAAACAGTCATCATGTCGGCTGCGTAGCACCAGCTGTGGCAAGACCCTGGACATGTGCAGGCTGTAGGTGTTGTTTACGCCCATGCAGTTGAATGGCCGTGACCGTTGGTGGAGACGGAGGGACCGCCTATAACATAATCGGATCTATTTAGGACTTGGCAGTTAATTATTGGACTTCAACACTTAGTGGACTTGCTGTCTAGTGTCTATCTATACCTTTGATTTGATACGCAATAAAATGTGATAAGTGACTACATAACCTACCCTGACTTACTGCTCGAGCACATCCACATCATGCCCAACAAAGACTTCCAAATAGAATCATGATAAGGCGCCTAGGTCGCCTGGCCCGCAACCTAGTTTCGACAGACTGATTAACTAAAAACCCCTTCTAAAAATGTGCTAATCAGACCAAGAAATTAGCATATGACATTTGTACATTCCTCCGTTTATGAAAAATATAAGTTTCTTCCACACATGATTAATACAGTTGAAATTGGCTGCAGCCACTGCACTGCTGCTGGTGACTAATCGACCAATTTTTGAAGAAATTAATTAAAATAGTTGGTTATTGGCAGGCGTGGCTCATTCATAAGATGGGGTGGCTCTTTCAATGACCACACGATATGAAAGAGCCGTTTTCCCTTTTTTAAAAAAAGGTAAATTGTAACATTAAAGTATTTCTTTAAGGAATAATTGATGATTGTATGCTGAAGAGCAATAAACACATTTCTAATTTAAATATAAACTATGTAGTTTTATTGTGTTTTAGATATTAAAACTAGTTGGTTTCTAAAACTGGCTCTTTCATGCACACCTTCTATAGCCCGTAATATAATAGTCCGTGTCCGTTTACAGTGAACTTTATCTTTCGTTAAGTATTTTCTTTGGTTACCACATACAAATGTTTGTGTCTTACCTATATGGTATATGAATATTAGGGGATGGATCGATCTTTTTAGAAAGGGATGTAGGTACAATGAGATTTCGCATTACACTTGAACAAGATATTTTATTAAAGACTCTTGATTTATTACAGAAGCTTTTTGATCTAGGTATGGGTATGTTTTTAAATCTTATTCGTCCATTTCTCAATAACCACGAGTATGTATGTGATTAGGAGCATTGGTCTATGGGCACGCAGACATGCTTGGCGTTCCGCGCGTATCCGTCCTCGCAGTAGCACATCTCGTTGCACTTGATGTTAACTATCGGGCAGGTTTGATGCAATGTTGCGCACTCGGTGTCGCAGGCGCTGCCACATGCAAAATACTCGTGCGGGCCTGTGCACTTGCAGCTTTCTGGAAATCAAAAAGATGCCTGAATTCCCTCAAAGAGAAGGTGTTAATTTCTGGCTTTAACGAATTTGCCTACGATTCAATGAAAGAGGATGATAAAAAAAAATCAGTACCTATCATAAAACTTACTTTCTTCATCGTAGGGTATAAAAGTATCCATCCAATATAATGAAGGCGTTCTCACAAGTCTAACGTTGGACCAACTAGATATATTAAATTAATGCGGGATTATTAGGATATTAAACCATAAACTTGACAAATCAATAGTGAATATACAGCCTGCTTATTTGTATACTTATATTTAGATAAAGACGTACAATCAAAAATTATGTTTTATACTGCTGATGTTTAAAGCGGCAGAAATGACGTAATAAATAGTACGAGTAGGTATGTCCGTCTATAAGCTATCATAAATTCTGAAATAATTGGGTAGAACGCCGGAATCGATAACGCCTACAATTTTATGAAATATCCTTCACCCCTTTCAATAAATTGTCTTTCAGAGAATACCACTATTACCTTTTTAACCAAGTTAAAAAAAACGAGGTTTTCAATTCGACCCGTATGTAATATTATCAGAATTGCACAGTTTTTAGATATATTACTCTATTCTAGCTTCTAAACGTGTGTGCCAAATTTCGTAAGTGTATGTATGTTTTTATTAGAGAATGCAATCTCGCGAGATTGGGGTTCAAGCGAGATCTCGCGAGATTGTGAATATGAATACCGCGAGATCTCGCCAATTTCGAGATCTCGCGAGATTGGCGGTTTTGTATGTTTGTTCTTGCAATAATCACAAATTGTGATCACAATACTTAAATACATTAGGAGAAAAAAAAGGATTAGAGATGTTATGAAATAAACATTTATTTTAACGTATTATTTTTATACACTTTTATGTAATGACGTAGCTAATAATAATCTATCATTTATCAATAAACTTTCAAGTAGTAAACTTAGGTGTATCATTATCAATTATCATGTATCTAATGAAATAAGAAATAAAATAAACAATCAGTCTTCTCTTCTAACATAAAACAAAAGTCTTTTAATAATAAAATAACAACAACAAGTCAAAAACTAAAATGAAAAATGAATCTCAGTAACTAAGTTGAGTATTAAATATTCTGTGGTTGAGTTGACCAAAATTTAAATATTATTAAAAATTAAAGAAAACTATACCTACTCAGAGAAGAGATCTATTAGAAATTAAATATTAATTAACAGATATACTAATAAAATAAAAAGCTTGTTCAGTAATCAGTTTGCGTCACACGCAAATCTCACATAGTCGTTATAAACTGTATTCTCCGACATCGTTCGTTATTACACTCGTAAATCACATAGAAAACTCTTTTTTGCATTAATAACCACAAAAACTCTCTAACGCGATCACGTTGCCTTGACAACAACTGTTATTAGTAAACGTTTTTATGCTCGAGCGCAATCTCGTTAAACTCGCGAGATCTCGCCAATTTTTCGATCGAGATCAGTCTCGCTAAAAAAGGCCGAGATCTCGCAAAAACGAGATCTCGCGAGAACGAGATTGCATTCCCTAGTTTTTATGTTTGTCCGCGCATATCTCAAAAACTGTATGTAAGTCTGATTGCAAAACAATATTTTTAGTTGGATTAGGTAAAGTCTAACTTCGGGAACTGTGGAAGTTTCATTAAAATCGGATCAGTAGTTTTTGAGATCGAGAGATGTCGAGAGTTATGTTATGTGCGTAAAAGTCACTAAGAAAACGTGTACTTAACAGCGTAATTCGATTACTACTAAAAATCAAGTAGGTCATAATAAAGTTATTTAAAAATATTAAATGGACTTCAAAAAAGGAAGAAATAACAGTTTTATGCCAACTATTTTTTTGAGGTCGGTCGGTGCCAGCCTTAATATTTGGATTTTTACTTTTTATTTATTGGTATTCAGGATAACAATATTTTAAATTACTTTTTTACGATTTACATTTTAAGGTGATTCTAGTCGGCCGGTACTTCATACTCGTACAGACAAAGGGTTGTAATCATTTGGCTCCTCGGCATGAATTATGTTTGAAATGTGTTTTATTTTGTAGCTTGAGATATTTTGCCTGCGCGTAAGTAGGTAATGACACGAGAACACTCAAAAAGCCAAAAAATACATATTTTTACCAAAAAACCTTTGGTTTCTAATGATGATAATATATGGCGCGACCGCGGTGGCTCTTTCTTTACGTTTCCAATTGCACGTTAATTCTGGTTTTTTGAGACTTCTCATGTCATTTCGCGCACACAAAATGTCTCAAGCTACAAATAAAACACAAGTCAAACATAATTGATGGCGTGGAAGCAAACCCATGGCCCTCTTCATGGTTGTATGCAAGGATAGCCATCCTATTTCATTTATTTTTGCGCCGCAACAGTTTTGACTATATTCTCCTAGAATCACATCGAGGACGAAGATGGATTAAGGAGAGGTAATGGCAAGCAACTATAAAGGATGTTTCTTGATATCCGTTTTAGTCAAGTGTTGGTTATATTTAAAAATATGAGGAAATGTAAGAATATTGTGGAAAGAGAAAAGAAAATTAGGTAGCTAAACTTTATTTGAAGAACCGATAAAAATGTAAACATTTGTATTTTGTCTGCATAAAATAATTCAGAAGGTTTACATCAATATATTTACAGCAACTGGATTCCAAGGTCAATCTTAAATAATATGCCAGGTACCTAGCTCACGTGAGTTGAAACCACGTTTTCAGAGCTCCGTAGTGTACTGTGGTTGGCGGGAAAAAAAAATATATTTGCACTGAACTAATAACTACACATCGCTGTCTATAGAATTAAAATATTTTTAAGTTTTTATACTGTCTACATATTTTATAGGCATTTCTTGCTTCCGCGACCATGAAACAGGCAAAGAGAATGATTCGTATTTAAAGTTTTACGACGGGACAATTTCTGGTTTCAAATTGGCGCTGAAGGAAACATAGGTAGGTACTTTCTGATTTCATCGCACACAAAAATAATTATTCCGACTTACAAGTCTATAGATTGCAATTGGGTATGTACTTGACTTGACTGTTACCGAAATTTATAAAAAATATATGAGATCCTGTTAAAATAAGCAAATATGTTAAAGTTTTGAGTTTGATATCTAACGTGTAACTTTTTTGTCAATTTTAAAAGTATGAAAATATTAAAAACTATTACTTAATACCATTGAATAACCCAAAAAAATATTATGGTAACTTTTGTTATGAAACCGTTACGATAAACGCAACTTAAGTAGTTGCAGAATAAAGTTCATGATTTCCCCAAACAAAATTTGCATCGTGACGTCACGTTATAAGAGGCTGCAGTATGAAGCGTTTTTGGCACGTTTTTGGAAAAGTGTAAAAATGTGATTTTAACATTGATGTATCTCGATGAGTGTTTATGATATTGTAGTACATAGTTTTTTCACTAATATTTCTATTATTGAGAGATATTTGTATAACCACAGAAAAAAGTTGTCAAGTAGCCAATTGGGTAGGTCAATGTTCAAACATGTATAATATTTTTTTGATAGTTCTCTAATGTTCTAAATGTTCTCTCTAGTAATGATCTAGAAAATACCGCTATTGCATTTTTATTATTTGCTAATTCTGTTTTTTATATTTTGTAATTGTGACATTTTTTATTTTTATAGTCTCATTTTGTATTTTGACGATCATGACGCGAATGCTTGTAACTTTGTACTGCTATTTTCTCATGAAATAAATAATCTATATATCTATTCCCTGAATTTTTTTCAAAATTTTCTTTTAAATTCTCGATTTGACACTTAAAAAATAAGAACGCCAGGCTGTCAAAATTAGTGCCTAAGTTCGTAATGAAAACAAAACAATTATCTATGCGAGGTCTGTGTCGGCCAGGGGTCGGATACCGGTGTTTTCTACATACAAAAATACCGGTATTTTTTCCGTTCTTTTCGTTCTTTGGTTTATTATTTAATTTTTAATCGGACGATCTTATAATACGAAGTCATTACTTAACTACATTATTGAGCCCTACATAAAAAGCATACAAAACTCAAAATATTGGACTATTTCGGGGTTTTTTGCAAAATACCGGGTCTGAAATCTGGTGTCGGCTGTCAGCTGTCAAATGTGAGAATACAAAATGTAAACAAATATTATGAAAACTATTATGCGAGAAGTTTGATAGGTATTTAGGTATACAGTTATTGCGAACTTTATGCTAATCACGAGTACGTACATCAATGCTTTAACAATGCTTTTTGCTTTTATACTCTAAATTCAGTAATATTGTGCTTATCGCTCGTCTGAAAATATTTAAGGTTTATAGCCATCTCGCAAATTCTAGTCTCCGCGCACGAACTCATTTTGATGTAATAATTTTGACATCAAGGGTGAAGCATTTTTTAATAATCTAACCTAACTGACGGACTAAACAGTTTTTTTAGTCGTCTAGCCTATTCTTAAATTCTTTCTACTTTTTTCTTCAATCTAAAGGCCACCACAAAGATCTAATAACACCGAACGCGCAAATAAACAGAATCATTGGTTGTTTTGGTTTTGTCATAAATGACACACCACAAACCTCATCCTCATACAGATAATTTTTTTTTTTTAATACGGACGTACTCATACGACATTTTGGCGTCCTTTATTCGAAACTATCATATCGTGGATTTACAAAAATAATTTGGAAAAATTACTGTAAATAAAAATGCAATAAGGTAATTCCATGAAAATGTAACGAACGTTATTTATGGCGTAAATTTAAGTATTAATTTTAATCTAGATAAGTAAAACATTAATCCCTAAATAGATATATTGACACCTGAATTTGCACCATCAATGAAGAAACACGCGAGAAATTGGTAACTTACGTTACTCTCTGTCGTGGAATTACCCAATAGCAGTATTTTCTGGATCTTTAAGACGAGAACTATCGAAAAAAATCTTTGAAAAAATTCACCCACCGAATTATAATCTTACCCTGTTTTGCTGCTACGGCCATGTAACCGACGGTCGCAAAGATAACGATTACTAATTTATGCATGGTGTAAGCTTGAAAAAGAAACAGTTTCTGATTACTAATTCGCGGTGAGGTCTATATGTATATACACTTATACAGAATGTACCTGTATAAGTGTAAATACATATAGACCTCGCTAATCAAGGTATTACACACAAAAAAATATTTACCATTTGTAAAAAATATTTACCTACCATTTGTGTAAATAGCAGTTGTGTAAAGAATGATTTAAATTGACGTCAATTGGGCACAAAAAGTTACCACATTTCACATTAATTTTATGAGAAATCTTAATAACATAACCTTACTAATCGACCCAGTATGACAAGAAAATATTAAAACAGAAAGTGACATTAGTGGTATATGTCCATATTGTCCATAGACAAGGCGAAAGTCACGTTCGGAAACCATAGCGGTAAAGACCTAAAATGGCCATTTTAGTTGATTTTATATTTGCAAAATACTGAAATGCACTATTTAAACATTTAATTAATGCTACCGAAATATGTGTTTACATTTGTATTTGCAATAACAGTTCTCTTTAAATCAATATTTCGGTGATAAAAGTTAAAAAAGTAAGTTGGCGTTTCCTTTGAACATGACTAATAAGAGTAAAACAGAACCAGCGTCTCAAATTTAAAAAGAAAATCACTACGCCCTAGGGCGTAATAGGTAATTTACGGCCCGCAGAACCTACGTGTAATGACACCATTTTCGAGCAAACACACTGATGTTACATTACTGGTTGCAATAATGGCGAAAATTAATTATTAAGTAATGTTTAACAAAAAGCAGATTAAGAAAATACTGAAATTTGAAGTCATAACATTCGAAAGACTGATCCAGGCTATCAAAATTCGCGACTTTTACAAAATGGCGAACAGGGCTGATAAACCAGCTCATAAAAAACGAGACTGAGTAAAATCGACCTCATAAAAATTTCTTAGTTTTCGAGATATTGACGATTACGTGAAGTTTGCACCTAATTTGTATGTGATGTCAAGCACGCCAGGTGCAAACTTAGTTCAACCGGATCGTATGAGATGAAGGCGGCAAACAGTTAATTTTGTAACAAAATATCATTATTTCAAAAATTATTACAGTGTTTAGTAAGTTGTATACCATTTTAGAAACTACAATAAATTCGCAATTTTTTTACGTTGAGTGCCTGGTTATGTTGGTACATTTTTTTTTCATCACGCTAGTTCGAAGTCAGAGGTGAAATTTGAAAAAAATCGAATATTTTTTTTTGTTATTGTACTGTGTCCACAGCATGAATAAATTAGCAAAAATAGAAAATACGTTCAATAGCATAGTTATTTGGCCACACATAGCAAAATACAGATTTGTAAAATACTTGATATTTTAGCAATAAAACTCAAAACACCGAGTCAGGGTATCACTTAGCACGAGTTTTACAAAAACGTCAATATCTCGAAAACTAAGAGATTTTTACTGAAGTCAAATTTGCTTAATCTAGGTTCTTATGAGCTGGTCTATCAGCCCTGATCGTATAAAAGTTGGTTTTAGGGACACCCTGTATATGTGTGTATATCGTCGTTTAGTACCCTTAATACTAGCGTTGTTTAGTTTGGGAGTACTTACTAGTTAGATTTGTGTAAGATCGTTACGCAATATTTGTTCTATTTAGGTACTTATTTTATGCCACACCTGGCCATAAAGTGACTTTTTCCACACGCTGCGCGTACGGAAAAAGCCGCTTTCTGGCCAAGTGTAGACAATAAATAATGTACACAACACGGGAGGTAATAAAGAAAGCCCTCGATCGCATATTTACGTCCCTCGCTTGCAGCTCAGGCTGCAATCTTCTGCGATCTCGGCCTTTCTTTGTATTACCACCCTAGTTATGTAATGTACTATTTTTATTATTACGGCTACTGCATTACGTACATAAAAATGGCCGTAACTTCTGGTTCACTCGATTCAAAAGCTTGATTTTCCTTGAAGGTATAGAAAATCTCCCTTAGGTTAGTTTAATTTTGGTGAGTTTTGCGCCTTCAGTTTTTGAATAGCATTAGTGATGGCGAGAGCTACAGCGAACGCTACAAATAGGAGCTATTGGCAGTGGTCCACAAACGTTTCTTTACAATACAATAATAATGACTGTTAATTGATATGGCTGGAAATTGAAAGTATTTTAAAGTATACTTTTGAATTATAGTAATTTAAAATCTCTGGATCATAAAATAATTCTTAGTTTCTTTAAACCTCCTATATATTATTTAGCTTAGAGAGCAATAACTCTAAATTGTCTTATTTCTATTTAAACATATTTAAGAAATGTGTAATAGGTATGTTTTTAGTTCGAAATCGTTGAATTATAGAGTTAGATTGTTGCCGCTCAGTGAACTGTGCCGCTCATCGCTCAAAGGTTAACTGGACGAGATAGTATCTGTTTAGGGCTTCATCACACTGGCGAGTTGCGAGCGTGTTTTCATACAGTAGGCTTATGATGCTACGCTTTGTCACGCGATAAATAAGTGATAAAGCATCCCACACACTATATGTCAGAACGTGACGGATGCTTTATCAATTATTTATCGCGTGACAAAGAGTAGCATAATAAGCCTACACATTTCGATCGTGGCGAACTCGCCGTGACAAGATTTGTATGAAAACACGCTCGCAAATTGCCAGTGTGATAACGCCCTTACATTCAAATATTTTTTTTTTATTTTTTTTTTTATTTATTCAGAAACAAACGGTCATTTGCAGATACAAAATACGTACTTAAAGTTATTATATTATTCAGACCTACAGTTCCCTTTATTGATATAATAAAGATTTAGTGTTAATTGTTAGTGCATGTATCGTTTTAACTATAAACAGTAATTTGCCCGGCCGAGTTTTCAATATCCAGTTAACATCATCTATTAGATAAAAGTTAGGTCTACCCGGTTAAAAAAAATAAAAATAAAAAAGCATGAGAAAATCAAAGTGTTAACTATATAACTATAAGAGAAGGGTTTTTTAACAGGAGATTGGAAACTCGCCCTTTATAATATCATTAAAAACTAAACACCACAATATGGTGCTTATCTAATTGTAATTAAGTGTAATGACAAAAACATTCAAACTTACTTAGGTAGTCGCACTGTTATTTGAAAGCTTTTTTTAGAGCGCCTAAGGTACAGTTAAAAATATCAACATTTTCAAGTTTGGAATTTTCATTGAATAATCTACACGACCATAAATATACAAATTATTCGCACTTTAACTGTTGTTGTACCTATTTTTTAATGCTTTATATGTATGATTTAATGTTTTGTCTCATTTACTGTGTCTATGGCCAATGTTCAGTAGTGGGTGACTCCAGTTTAAAATGATGATGATTATGAAAGATTATTTTTTGCATTAATTTATCTACTGCTGAAAATATGGATTGGATAATTTATTGTAGTTAATGCGTAGTTCTATGTTTTCGTCGTGGAAAAACTTGACAGATATATTTTTTAATGGTAAAAAAGAACCCTTATGGTGCGACTCTCTCTGTCTGTCAGTCCGTCCGTCCCAGCCAGATATCTCGAGAACTACTTCTGCTATCGAAATGGGAAGTTTTAAAAATCGCTAACCCAAAAATCTTGTACCTACTTACCTTTTTTACTTATTTAAAGGGGGCTGAAATGGGATGTTGAAAGTTAAAAGTAGGACTATTACATCAAGTGGGGTATTAAATGAAAGGGCTTAATTTGTAGATCCCAAAACTGTCTGTGCTTATATTTTATTTTTTAAGCATGCAGTTTTTGATTTAAGACAAGAAGCGTTAAAAAAATACCATTCCTATTATCCTACTCTCATTCCTATTATGTCCGAAGTTATTGATCAGAAAAATATGTAATAATTACCGATTATTAATATCATCCTGAATATAACACGAAAAAAAATAACGGTTTTCCTAACTTGCATCGTTTTTTAGAAATTCACAATAGAAACTTATATTCAGTTGCTAAACTAACCGCGACTTATGTCGATGTATGATTATTTTCCAACAGCAAAGTTAAGTTTGTCTCTCAGTGCAGTTTACCTTCAACGATTTACATTTTTTTATTTTTTTTTATTCTATAAGGCCAGAAAGCAAAATGTAAATTAATAATTACAAAGATATAAATACACGCTAAATACATACTACAAGTTTGTATGGAACCCTCGGTGGGCGAGTCCGACTCGCACTTGGCCGGCTTTTTTATATGAGCCTCGGCGTGCCCCGTAGCTGTGCGTTGAATATGGATGGACATTTGAGCAACAAACAGTATATCAACTGGTCAGGTGCAATAATCTCCACTTACCTCCCTCGCCTTGGTCCCGGTAACAAGTTGTTTAAACCGGCAATTTCTGCACAATGGTCTGTGGGAACCCGCTACAATGAGCTGCATTAATACCGACAATGTTCGCTAATTATTGTAGGTACCGGCCTTTTTGTCACTTGTTGTGCAATGCTGCATCGCTATGCGTAGTATTGTCTGGAGACCGGCATTTTTTTACCAATACATATACAGGAATAAACTTCCAACCAACTCTGCGCTAAAATTATACTTAATATTTTAAATGTCTTCCTAAGCATATTATTCATTGCGAGGATGTAGGTATCTTATTATACCGATTATTAACCAAAACATTGAGGTGGACTAATAAGTGAGCGAACTGCATGTCACTATTATTAACAAAGAATTATCGACCAATAAGCTTGCTTACATTGTATTGTATTACATACTGTAAATAGGTATTTAATGGGGCTTTAAGATGACAGGATGGATACTCAGATGATTACAAGTAGACTAAAATGCCCCATAATAGGGTTTAGACAACGATCAAAATAAATTCATTAACTCTAACCTAACCTAACCAGCAAATTACGCTTCCAAAACAGCCCGGATAAAATCATTCAAACCTATTTTCGTGCCACCAACGATTTTATAAACTGCATACTTTCGGAGCGTTTTGACACTTCATAAAAAGAAGCTGATTTGAACTGTCATCAAGTAGCCTATTATGCTAGGCAACGGCATATAAAGGAAGGTTGCTACGGAACTTAGAGATGTGTTACAGAAGTTCTGAAATTAGAAATTACTGTTTTAAAGAGTTAAATTCAGTGACAATCACTCTATTTACCTGCTCGTAAGTAGGTACTGCTGCCATGCTGCGTAATAGCTTATCAAGTTATTAGCTAGATATTCTTGTTATTCCAAGGGTCAACCCTAAGTTACCGTAAAGACAATTCCCTGATCAGATTACCTCCGGAAGATAACAAATTAAGGTCATCTCTCTCATGTTTTCTCATTATAATTACGCATTTTTTATCCCTTACTCGTGACATAACCGCACTGGGTCTCCGGTCACGGTTGAAAACGCAGCAGAATTAGTAGTAGCTACTCGTATAGTGGAATACTACTTATTAGCCGCTGTGTGTACTTATTTTCGATATGGTTAAGTGGGTCATCGCACTGTCTGTGCGCAATATCGGATATTTTGTGACATTTGTAGGTACCTACTTAACAAACGTTTGAGGGTATGAAACATAATGAGCTATTAATTAAGTGAATTCGTCCTATTTACTTTCCATTCCAAGTATACATTTACTTTTCCTTCGAATTACTTTAAATAAATAAACTATTAGGTAAGGAAACTAATAAGACAAATTTTAGACTAGAGCAGACTTATTGAGCTCCTGATAATTTTCCGTACTATAGTACCTATTTCCGCCATATTCTAATGTCATGTATTGTGCTGACTGGACACAGCCTAAAGTGAAACGAAGTGGAATTTGAACAATAATGGAACGGCCATTGTAAAATGGAAACATATTTAATACTAAATTTGAAGGTATTCAAATGAGAAATTCTTGTATATTTATTTATTTCGGTGATCTTGGAAACGGCTCTAACGATTTCGATGAAATATACAAAGTCGGGGTTTTCGGGGGCAAACAATTGGTGGTAATCGATCTAGATAGACTGGTCTTATCTCTGGGAAAACGCGTGTTTTCGAGTTTTCATGAATTTGACGAGAAAGGCTCGGTTGTCTTAGTACCATATATTTTTTAAACGAATTTACAGATCACGTTAAAGTTCGGAATGTCTCCTGCACGAGGGCAAAAAAGAGCAATGTCAATTGCATAATGATGAAGAATCTGAAATTATGCTTTTTTTTATACGAAATACCCGACGACGGACTGTAATGTTAAACGTGACAATTCGCCTGTGTAGAGGGTCATTTGAACCAAGTTAAAGTATCATCTTCATGGTTGTTAAAGAATTAACTGACAATGACGACCTTTCCATTGACAATTCGATGCAGCCAACACTTTGATTAGCGCAGTTGATTTGTTATTTTTAGATATTTAAACGGTACGCATTACTTCACATTGAGACAAATCGAAATTATGTGTGGTCTATAAATTATTTTATTTACAAAGACTGCAAAAAAACAAAACTGCTCTCATTTGTACCTTTAGCAACTGTGACAAGTAATAGATAACTCTGTCGCGCGACCAGCGTGCAGCGATGTCGCGGCTAGTTGTGCTAACCCGAGTGGGACTATCTTGTCAGGTGGTATGAATAACTTACCCAGCCAGGTGGTAGAAGCCATGATGTGCGATTGTGACCCAATTGACTATTAAACAATACAAAGCAGCAATCGATGTATTATCTTATCTATATGACTATCTAACTCAACTCTTGCAATTTCGCCGCTAATTTTACATTCGCGCCGCGTCGGCTCCCGGTATTTTGACCATTGTGACCAACGAAACTGCGATATTATACGACAGACCAGACATCATGAAGAAACGTCCGATGTTGAAATAACTCTCTTTTATTTTAAACTGATGTCCAACGATTGTTGGTTGAATTTCGAACGTAAAGTTTTTCGAGTAAGGTCTTTGTTAAGTACCTACCATAAGATTGAGCGAATGCTAATACTGATATAGACGTCACATCAGGTGTGAATGGTGATATTTTTGACCGTTAACGTATTCCCGAGTTTTATGCGATATTTTGAAAAGGTTCTACGTGCCAATTATTTGAGATGCACTTATGTCATTTTAGTAATCCAAATGTTAGTTTTGTTTAGTTTTAAAAGGCCAATTTTTAGAAGAGTCATTCAACATTTACGGCATTTTGGTAATCAAAGGGTTAGTTACTGACTGACTAATCTTAGGAAACCAAGGTCTTATTTCGAAGTACTTAGGAGTATAATCGTATGGCTGGATCGTTATTTTACAAAGTTGGAGTTGTTTACATATGTGCAAGTCATGATTCTATGTGTAACATTTGCATAATTATGTACACAAATCTTGTCTCTACATGTAACCACGGGAAAGTATAAATAGTTGTTAAAATCAGACGACAAACGGGTTACGATCGTAGTTTGTACGCAATGGATATGATATGGATGGGTATTTTCTAAGAAATAAAATATAAACTATTCAAGACACAAGCAGAAAAATATAAACTAGTAGTGATCACTAATGTTATCTAAGGAACTGCTGTGAAAAGTTCACTTACGCTATGCGTTGTATGTCAGATATTTGTTAGGTTTTTTCTAGTAGATGGCTCAGTATTAGTAATGATAAATCAAGTTTGGGACCATCACATTACAGAAAATTAGAATTGCTGAGTTCACTTACTACTTATTTAAAAACGAACTATGTATTACCTATTAACCACACAGTTGCACAGCATTGCCTTCTAAGATGTATAGAAACTTGAAGAGGTGAGTTTTTTTGTGAGTCACGTCTTAATGTGTATCATTAGCATAGTAAAGTACATAAATCTAGTCGCCAAGTGGGAGAATGGAAAAACAAAGTGTTTGGGAATTTGATCTAATTTGCAATTTTGTACGCAAACTTCGGTACAGCACGGTTCTGCGCACGACTACGCCAACTTATGCCAAGGACATGAGGAAAGAAATAAGGTATGTTCTTTCCTGACACCTGATGACACCGATTATGAAAACTTGTCCATGGAATTCAAACGTGGCTACCGATTTGCAGTTGTTTTTGAATACCGTTGTTTTTGTCTCAGTTACGTACTCGTATGATATAAATAAGTAAGCTTATATTTCGATAAAGTTAGTTTTTAAAACGTGTACGTGATATGTAGGTACGCTTATAAATTTGAAATAAAATTATTTATAGTTAAGTGTTTAATTTGAACCGAATTGAATTAGACAGGATAACGTCAGCTACAAAAGTTCAAAAAACCATTTAATTCTTACCTTATGGATACGCGTAACTATAGAAGCCAAGTACCGAGGGTAATGTCAAATGCATGCTATTAAGACGGCCCGAATCCCAAAGTGTGTCAATTATCTGTCAAACAAAGCTGAATGAGGCCCAATGACGCCCCGCGGAAGGAAGCTGCGAGGACGCCGCGTATTGTTTCCGCGCGAGCAGGGCCACAGACATGAGCGGGAGCGAGAGCGGAAAGCTGGTACAAATTCGCTTTGCATTTTTTGGATGTTGGTGGAAATTGATAATGTTCAAGATGGAGCGAGTGGATTTAGATGCGTATGCACCATGATCCTAAAAGTATTAAGTAGTATATACGTTCTTACTGAAAAATGGCCTTTGCTCATTAGATTTGATATAATTTTTTCTTGGCTGTCCTACGTTAGCAAATTATATTTTATTTTTCTATAATGTCACAGTTCACAATGTTCGTTTTAGTGACTTCAAATGTATTGTGTTATTTGATATTCACTGTATGACTGGCATTGTGGGTGCTTTGGCTTTTCCTATAAACTCACAATCACAATGT
The DNA here is from genome assembly GCA_947034925.1 of Eudemis profundana. Lineage (NCBI taxonomy): Eukaryota > Metazoa > Arthropoda > Insecta > Lepidoptera > Tortricidae > Eudemis > Eudemis profundana. The sequence continues at coordinate 26,890,176 of OX344795.1, read as the reverse complement.
GCTTTTGAAATAAATAAAACGTAATAAGTCGTCTCTCATGAATATCTGCACCAGGGATGTTACATAAGATAAAGCCACAGTATTTTGGGCTCATTTGATTGATTTTGAAACGCACATATGCAACTATACAAAAAAGGTAATAAAAAAGTACAAAAAAGGTAATAGATATACTACACGTCCACCACCGGCGAGTAAGTGAGTAAAGTTGGGCGAGTAACAGTTCATTGCGAGCTGTCCGGGCATAGTTTGATCAATCGACCTCTCCAGATCCCCAATGTAATGCTACTCGCTCAACTTTACTCGCTTACATACCGGCGGTGGGACCAGTGCCTAATATTACAAATGCAAAACCCTGTGAATGTGATGTTTGGATGTTTGTTACAATTAACGCAGTAAAATCTGAATGGATTGAGCTGAAATTTAGTATGCAGGTAGACCAAGTCCTGGGTTGAAACATAGGATATTATATCCCAGTAAAGAGTTCCCTTGGGACGATAACGTTAATCACACAGGCGAAGCTGCGGGTAAATGCTAGTTCTTAATAAGTTAAAACCGTAAATAAGCGTTTAGGAGAGTAAAAAATATAATTTTATATTTTCCTTGCTGTGGGTTCCGAGCAATATCCGATGTGCAGTAACGGACCGCCGCCGATTCAGGCCCACTGCAGAAGATTATTGATAAAAAAAGCATACCAAGGGGAATACGCGCACGCAAGGCTCTGCTATCCGCTCCGCGCATCAACTACAACGCTTCCAAATGCAGTGTCGCAACGCCAATTTTCGCTAATCCCTGCTCACGCTAATTATAGTCCTACCGTCGTTTATAACATTAGGAACATGACATTGACAATGATTTTAGGGAAAATTCCAAAATAAAGTAGGGTCAAGAGAGTTGGTCTATACAAGGTGCTCGTGAGGAATCCAAAAGATTTTGACCACGCATTCCTGAGATCATTAGAAGTAAAAAATGCTATATAACATAATACAAAAACACAAGAAAAAAAGTTACGAGAATTTTTTTTGATTGATTTTTGTACGTAAAATAATCTTTTTTTACTGTCAAATTTTACATTTTGGGTTCCTCGCGAGCACCTTGTATATTGGTAATAAAAATCTACGTTTCAACGAAAATGTCTAGTTATATCGAGTTACAAAAACGTAATAGTTATATAAGGGTAAAATTTTAGGAATACAACTCTTTATTGTACACCTAAGAAAAATATGATACCAAGTCATATCAGATTTATTTTTAAACCTGAGCAAAGTTGGCTTATTTTCTCAAGAGTACCTACTACCTAAATAACTTAAAATAGGCAAGGCTGTCAATGGAAATAATTCCTACTGAATTAAGTTCCATGAACCCCACGTCACACGAAAATCAAAGTCATTTCAATTAATTATAATCAATTAGCGATAAAATCATAGCTATCTCTTCAAGACAACCAATTGATTTGGTATGATTTAAAACTCAAATAGACATTAATTACGATAGAGTCCAGGAAGAGTCTCGTTTTAAGCTGCATTTGCATGGCTTTTATGTTATTTGACAGGGACTATTAGTTACGTATGTTATGTATTTAAGCGTCATAATATACAGCGATAACTCCGGAACCTATAGAGTTCCCTTCATAACGAAACTAATAGATAAGTGCGTGCACGCATGACTGGGCGTGGCGTGCGTCGGCAAATTGGCTGCTAATCAAATTATTGGCCATTGCAAGTCATTAGATTGCTAATGATTTAATACGCCGTTTTTCTCCCGCATTGTTTGCTTTACGATCATTTTTATAAGCGTCATTATTAGATGACACAAAACACCTTGTGTATTGATTATGGGAATCAACGCTTAGGTAAATATTTGTGGTGAACTATGACTACTATGAGATAGGTAGAATGACTGAACATGTGTACAATGGTTACACTTTTTTAATAAGTTATTGGTCTATATATTTATTAACGTTCAGTCAAATATGACTATTAATCGCTCATAAGTGATTACCTTGTTCTCTGCTGATTTTTTTCTGTAATAAAGGACATTTGGGTGTGCAATCACATATTTGTATAGCTATACCAGTTTACAAAATACTTTATTCCATTTGTTTGATTACTAAAATTGTTTCCAGTATCAATAATTCTGGGTTCAAATCCCAAACAGGATAAAGTTACTGTTGTCAATGTTGTATTATTACTAACATGTAAAAAAAATATTAGTCGTGGTGAAAAAAATATTATTAGTTGAGGCCTTTAATCCCAGAAGGTTAATCCCAACTTTTAACACTAATACACTTTTAACAATAAATTAAGATTTTTTGGCATTATTACAATGTATTACTATAAGTATGTGTTTCTTCTCAAAAGTGATCTCTTCTCTTATTGGGTCTTATATAAAAAAAAACTTCCTATCCAAGCGGTTCACTAACAAAAAAAAATCTTAGCACTCTATCTTCTTTATAAATAAAAATATTGGATAGTAATTTTTTGTTGTGTATGTGGGCGACGCCGGAGCAGGTATTTATATAAATAATACTGCAAATCTATCAAAAATAAGCAACAATGCCTTCGGCTTCACATAAAATACGTGACGTAATCGCCACGCTCTTACAGTACATAATATAACAATGCGACGTCGCAAAACACAATGCCATCCCCTATCCTGTGTCTAGGCTACCTACCCCATCGCATAACCCCACATACCCATATAGCATAGAGGTCAATGGCACCAGCGGACCGGCACGTCTAGGACGTATCGCGATATATAACCCGCTGCTTAGCTGCAAGAGACACATTCCTCAGTGACCAACAGGTGGATAGCATCATGGCTAAAGTAAGTGGAATTTAGTTAACTTTAGGACTTATTAGGATTTTGCTAAATAAACTAATATGATGGAAACTTAGCATTAGTGTGGGATTTGAAACGATTTGTGCTTTGTGAATAAAATATTACACTTATCAAAAATGAGAAAAAATATATAAAAAAAAACTAAATAATAGTACGATCGCTATCTTGAAAATGAATTTTTAAAATTCAACGTAAATTTATGTTTTAAATTTAATTAAAAAAAAATGACTTGATATTAAAAGTGAGTGGTCCTATAAGGACTTAGAAGCTTGACAGAAAATGATATTACCTACAGTCTTAAAATTGGTTTTCATTATCAAAATTCAAAATACTAAAATGTACATTTTAGTATTTTGAATCTTGATAATTTTTTATTTGATTTAGTTTTTTAAAAAGGCATAAGGGAAGCCTATTGGTTCGCCAATTAGAGAGAAATTACCGAATAATAAACATACAGAGACTAATTCAATTGAGAACCTTCTCCTTTTACATCGGTTCAAGTTTAACTTCCAGTATTTCTTATATTCCGTAAAATGAAACTTTGACCCACTGCGGAGTAAGACTGATATTTGTATAGCAAATTATTTTCACGTTCTACATAATCGTGCTCATTTTCATACCTAATTAAATTGATAATGTGTAAAGATAACTTAGTCATAAGTTATAACATATAAATTCCATTTATGAACATAACTGTTAAAAATCACGATTGTATGTAAATCTGTTGAAAATATCCCTTTATACCTTGTTAAGTATTCTTTACACGCGTGGGATCCGCCATCAATGGACGACGTGTGAAACGGATTTATTGACTAGTTTTTTTACAAAGATGTATATAACAGCAGACACAATCGGTAAATACACGAAAAGATAACATAGCCTATAAAGACAAAATATTTATGGAAAAATATTCGTTAAGTTTTTTAAGAGCTAATTGAGAGTAACCTCAGATTATGATGAAGTACTTACATAAGTATCTTAAAAGAACTCATGGCAGCATAATAATACTCAAATACGGGTCGATTTGATAACCTTCTTTTTTGAAGTCGATCAAAAATATATTTTGAAGACATGTACTAATAACAAAAGTGCCACAATGATTCCTGCTATAATAGTGTCCCTAAACTGGTGTCATTGGATACAAATATGTACCAAATAGCTACATAATTATATTTTGTAGTTGTCACCAATAAGATCCTATAACCAATCTGAATTTAATCTTACGCTGTACGACATGTGTTTCTGCATTTTATGCAATACACTTAACTTACTTCAAATTGTATAATTATCTTCATACAGCTCTTTTCAATGTGACTAATGCATATATTATTTACACAAATAAAATCAGATTCAAAGCGAAGACATAAAATAATATCTCCAGTTTGATTCAACTGTTCTGAATCTGTTAATTGAATGTGTTTGTGGTGCTTATATAAATAAATGAAGTATTAACAAGCCATATTTTCCAGCTTGCTACTGTCTCCGTAGTCTTCCTGCTCCTCCTGGCGCTGTCCCACGCTGCGCCCGCCGAAAAACTGGCAGAAAAAGACGATCTCGAGGCCCCTGCGGAAAAGGAAGACCTCAAGACCGCGGCCTCCCACTGGGGAGGAGGATGGGGAGGTTACGGTGGATATTTGGGAGGCTACGGGGGCCACTGGGGCTCCCCTTACTATAGCTATGGTTACGGATGGCCTAGTTATGGCTATGGCTACGGGTACGGCTGGCCGTACGGAGGGTACGGAGGGTACGGAGGGTACGGAGGCTGGGGCTACGGCGGACACGGGCATTGGTGGTAAACGTTTAGTATAAGGTTTTAAAGTGTGAACTTATTATAATGAAGCAAGAACAACGAAGAATCGAATATGGACAAGGCCTATTTATGACATAAACAGTGCTCATGTTAAATTTTAAGAATACATTGAAACATTATTTATTTGCAGACACCATCAACTTCACCAATAATTTTTCCCCAGATTAAAACTTACATAATATTTTGTTTGTAATGTCCACTTGTATCATATGGCGAAACGTAATTTTACATAGAATGCCAGTATTAATATTTTACATAAGATAATAAAAACAAACATATTTTCACGTAATTTCAAAACTAGTTAATGCTCGCTATGTGGACTTCCCCATTGTTTTTTTTTTCAATTTCTATACTTACTTATTTTTACATATTTGTTTTATTTATTCGTTTCCTTTGTTTATATAGTTTTCGTTTTATGTCTCAGTCATTTTGTTACTTAAAGTACTACTCATTTTTATTTGTCTCTTTTTATACTATTCAATTGAAAGACTTGCCGTTTCTTGTAAAGTGATTAAAATAAGTAATAGCCGTAAGATCTCTTCAAACCACTGCCTCTAGTAATATACTATGTATAAATAGATGTAAGAGTATATGTGTTTATTATGATATTAAAGAACAATGGAGAGCAGATTGAATGTTATATTTAAACATTATCCCTTGTTAGATCTCTATGAAGCTTACATATTGGTGAAAGAATCTTGAAAAAGTTTGATGGGAGCATTGCATGACAAACCATTAAAGACTAGTTACTTACTATGATTTTCTTACAATTTAAAAGGGCCAAGTAATGCTCCTTGACCAAAATAACGGATTCATAGAGTTAGGGATTGTATAATTAGACCCTGTAGGGTTCGAAGCTGGGACCTCCGATAAGATAAAAAAATTTACGGTGTGAACATTATATTATAAGATTGTATGACTGTCATATATTAATCGTTCCATTAGGTATGTATTATTTTACGTGGAACTTCGGTAGAAATCCTATCCTATCCTAGTAATATCATAAACATGAAAGTTTGTGAAGGTGTTGGGATATTTATTACTAAATAACGCGGTAAAAATTCAATTGCGATGAAATTTGGTATAGATGTAGATCTCTTTATATCCCTGTAAATAGTTCTCTTGGCGTAATAATAGGAATAACACTGGCGAAGGAATCCTCGGGTAAATGATAGTAGTTAAATACCTACGACTTCTATCAGACAAGTAAAAAATATCAGAAAGATCAGAAATCGAAAAAAAAAACTGAAATTAGTAAATGGGTGGTGAAGCAAACAATTTTAAGAGATATATGTATGAAAACGTGTTTTCAGAAAAGACTTACGATTTTGATGGAGTACGTATGATTTAGATAAAATATTTTACTTTCTAAGTTAATTTAGATTTAGGAATAGATAATTCACGTAAAATAAAACATCGTCCCCCAAAGCATCTAACTTACCAGGAAAAGTACCCAACTGTCCGGCTCCGATTTGATTTATTTTGATATACGTTAGAGAGTAGTCTAAAACAACAAACACGTATTTTTTTTAGCTGCCCAATCTCAACCTATTGGGAGAAATTGTCCCCCAAAGTACTGAAAAGTGACTAAACCCTCTAACTTCTGTAGAGAGCTTTGTTCAAGCAAATTGCTAGTTGATTATACGTTTGAAGAACATGAAAAAACAATAAGTACATGTTTTGTTTCATCAGAAACCTCATATGAGTAATTTCCTAAAAAATCAACACCATAGGTACATTTTAATATGCCTAAATTGAAGAATACTATGAATTTTGACCAGTAATATACAGGACATGCTGTATTTTACTAAGTATTATTATTGCCTATAACAAAGGTTAACTGGAAGAGATCCCTTATAGTGGTTTACGTTCGTCTTTGTGGGCACATTAATGTTCTGTGATTGTTGTTGTTGTGTGTTGAAATTTTTCATTTTCATTTTTCATTTGTATAACGTATGTTACAAAGGCGTAGAAGAATTTGGCGTAAACATAGGTAGTCAACTTTTTTTTAAACGACTTCCAAAAGAAGGATTTTTTTTGTATTTTTGTTACGCGATTACAGAAGATGGCGGACCCATTGGAAAATTCTTTTTTTTAAGGGATATACCTCCGAGGTGGTACCATTAGTGGTGGTCAAATTAGGATTTGATGATAGGACATTAGAGATATCGAGGGAACATTTGGGTATTTTTCATAGTGACCCGTGTATTTTTCAATTTAAAAATGAATTTCAATAGTCAAAGTAGTATTCTTTCTCACCCGTTGATGTCTTTTAGTTGAGGAACGAAATTTTGATGACAGCGCCATCTGTCGACAGCGCATCAAAGTTGATACAGTGAGATCACACACTTAGTTTGCACCTTGTGATTTGAAAGCGGTTTCTTGTCGTAAAGCCTGTATAGTTAGTTATCTACATACGTTGTAGATGGCGCTGCAGTCTAAAACTGCGAACGTCTTGGTAAAATAAAAATCAATAAATTTTGTTGTATTCTCCATAAAGTGTGTCCCTTATAAAAGTTATAAAGGTGACGAATAGGGGCGAAACAAAACGTAATTTTATCGACAAAAAAATTTATCTAAAAATCCTAATTTATGCGATTTTCGAAATTATAATTATGTTTACACAATTGGACTCACTAAAAGAAAATGCTATCTTTGTGCTCACAGTGGGCCTATTATAATGAAAAAAATCAATTCATAATTCCAAATAACTGCCATTAAAGAAAAACAAAAAAAAATGCTCTAAATCTTGACACAGACCGAAAGTACGTACTTACGTAGCTAGTGTCTATATTTCAAAATATTACCTTATGTTTTTATTATTTATGTTCTTTATTTTTAGGGTTCCGTACCAAAATGGTAAAAAAGGAACCCTTATGGTGCGACTCTGTCTGTCTGTCTGTCTGTCTGTCTGTCTGTCTGTCTGTCTGTCTGTCTGTCTGTCTGTCCGTCTGTCACAGCCAGATATCTCAGGAACTACTGATGCTATCTATTTGAAATTTGGAATAGTGTTAAAAGTAGCTAACCCGAGCCTATTGGACATAAAAAATATCTTGTACCTTTTTTACTTTTTTTTTAAAAGGCTCCGTAATGGGACTTTGAAAATTGAAAGTAGGGCTATTATATTGATTGGGGTATCAAATGAAAGGGCTTAATTTGTAGATTAAAACACCATTTTTATTTTTTTTCTTAAATAAGTAGTTTTTGATTTATACATTTTTATGTACCATTCCCCCCCTATTATCTCCGAAGTTACTGATCAGAAAAATGTGTCATAATTACTAATTATAAATATCAACTTGAATATTACAGGAAAAATAGAACGGTCTTGCTAACTTTAATACCTTTTTAGAAATTTACAAAACTTGGAATCCCTAGCGGCGAGTAGCAAAACTAAGCGATGGCATGTTTCACGCTAGGGGATTTCCGGGCAAAACTAGATGGCGCTAAAACACTAAACATTTAACGATGTTATAATTGAACAAAGAAACATAGTATAGTAACAATTAGTTCGTAAACAGCTAATAATAAATAAATTTAAATACATTTAAATACTGTGTCACGTTTGCAAAGTTAAATAATTGTAAATAATATTATAATTATTTTACCAAGCTTATACATAGATGGCGTTATAAATTCGGGGAACAGCTTTTTGTATGGAGAATGACAGTCCTCTTGATTTAATGGTCCTTGCTATTAAATAGAATCATTACACGTCAGGTTCTAAATATTACAGGGAAAATCTAACAGTTTTCCTAACTTAACTGTTTTTTAGAAATTTGCAAAAATCATAATATAAATAAGTATTTGCTTCTACTAAACAAATCGACATACAGTTTTTCTTGAACTATTCGCGTATCTACTTATGAGTTTGTACGGAACCCTCGGTGCGCGAGTCCGACTCGCACTTGACCGGTTTTTATTTATTCTATTCTTGAGTACTCAATATTGTCTTTAGAAACTGATCTTACCCGTTAATAATGTAGAATTATTGAATCCAAATATAGCTTCCACCATATTAGAATCATATCACAAATATGTCTATATTACATTTCGACAGACCTTTGCCATAATTGATTGATACGATTATGTTAGTTATTTATAAAAATATTTCCGGCATTAAATATGTTTTAATGAGAGAGGAATGCCCAAGATGGCGAGTAAATATGTGTTTACACTTAATGCTATGAATAGCATTAACATAATTTGATTAATGGTATTTCATAGTTCAATGCTTAAATCGAATAAAATCGTTTAGGCATAAAATGGTTTGAGTATGATACAGTACAAATTATTGTTTTTGTATGATATGCGCGACTGAAGCGTATCATTCAATATCATAATCGTGTTTTATTTAATTTTTAATTAATTGTTTAAATAAAAAATAAGTCATAAAAAGGTCAAGACTCACAGCTGGATGTCCAAAATGGAATGCAATTCTGTGAATGTATGACGGTGGTATATATATATATATGTATAGATGGTATATTAATCAAATCTCGTGTTTTGATGCATATTTATTACTGGTATCGATTTAATGGAAAATTTAACTGAACATTTTCCATTAAATCGATATAATGGAAAATTTTCTGTGGTCACGTAGTGTACGGAGTTTGAATGTGTCAAAGTACAAGAAGGAATGTAAGAGGGTCATGCGACAGTCATGCATGGTGTCAAAAAGAAAACAAAAAATATTATAAATGATAAAAAAAAAACTAATCTTATTGTACGATTATTTATAATTTCATATAATTAATACTATTAGATCGATTTACCTTATTCTGGAAATTCTCTTCTTTACATCGGATATATTCTATCACAATTTCCTTCTTCTGCGTCATTCCCGCTATTATCCTTAGGGAGGGACCTTCTTACTAGGATATAAAGTATCCTTTTTGAATCAAGACATGTACCTATGCCAAACTTGTTACCGTGTTATTTAGTAACAAACATGCAAACCTCCAAACATCTTCACAAACTTTCACATTTATAATACTTCTATTTTTCTTTATTCTATTTTTCTTTTTAATTTATCTTGTTTTGACGCCTAGAGACCTTTACATCTCTAAAAAATGTACAGGTCGATTCACGAAAGCTGGCGCGAGATCTGTACTGAGTGACAGCTATTTTCATAGAAATTCTGTCAAATCTCGCGCCGGCTTTCGTGAATCGACCTGTAGTTTTATGTTTAATTGAAATGTATATTAGTTAAGTATTTGTTTGATGCATTGCATTAATGAAATGGTAAGTAATTATTGTATTGCTAAATGTTTTTGAAAAGAGAAACTGGTGAGTTTCTTCAGGCTTCGGCAAATGACATTCTGGTGAGAAGAATCACCAGAATGTCATTTGCCGAAGCGCCAAAAGAAAAAGAATGAGACATGTGAAAGAAGAGCCCTTGAGGCCTACTTGCAGAAATAAATTATTTCATTTTATTTCGCTTATTAGTAGGATTTTTGAGAATTTTTGTCGTAATCATTTAAATAGCAAAAAAAATATTATTTTTACGCACGTATTCGATTCTTAAATTAAGTACAGGTAGATTCACAAGAGCAGGCGCGGCTTTTGTATGCAGCCAGTGCTTATTTCGTATTAAATCCGTGCCAGTTCTTATGGATCGACCTGTATGTATTAATTCATTTTGTCATTTAGTCTTGATAACATTGATCGAAAGGAATAAATTCAATCAATTTTCCATCTGAACAGTCTCTTGCACAGCAGCCGTCTTAATGTGTTTCTCATGTTACACGATGTTGCAAGGTTCAACCAAGTCACAATAACGATATTTAAATCAAGGCGCATAAATGAATTCGCCGGTGATTATATATAATTAAGACTAGATTGGTGATCTTGCGAAGATAGCGAGAGTCCATCGGATGCGGTTATGCTGGCGATCTTTGGAGGAGGTCTACGTCGAACCGCGGTTTTCTTTTGGGGGATAGAATTATGTAAAAAGATTTTCGGATCGTAAACTGAGAATGATTAAAAAATTATGAAAATTACGGAATATAAAAAATCTCTAATTAGAAATAACAAATAATTCTGACCTCTATACAATTTTGCCTAGTCTGGGATAGAGTCCAAAAACGTACCCTAAACAAAACAAGTAATATAATACCTATATCTGACGTATTTTTTTCCAAATTACCTTCAGGACCTATAATTGAGGCATTTGGATGACAAAGTATTTATTATGCCGGTTGTCAAATAAAAATATAGTTACACTTTAACTTTTATGTTACGGGTCCGTTTATTTAATTTTCTCAAACATGCAATGAAATATTGACATTACGTGCCTTATTTCATTTCGTGCCGCAAAGTACCTACTTCGTTTCCGGTTCTGCTAGACGAGAAGCCTTTAATGGAATTTCATACAACATTGCCGGCGGCCTAGGCCTGCAAGATGTTTTTTTTTTAATTTTAATTCCACATTTGTTTGTGACACAGCATCATGCCGTTCAGCCATTAAAAAAACAATAAACGATATTTGCTATATTTTGCAGTTTTTTTTATAAAAAATCGATATGAACATAACAAATAACACAATATAAACAATTTCCAATAGTTTTAAATTGCATATTTAACTAGACGAATGTACACCTTTAAAATATTTCATCTAAATATTCGCGGTAAAAATGTGTACTGAAACAGTTTTTGGAAAGAAAACTGAAAAATATTAATTCTGTAATTAAATTTTTTATTTACTTTACTTTTTTAGTGTATTTAGAAAATAAATTTGGATTTTTTGGATTGTTTTTAATAGGGATGTAATGATACCGATACCGATATATTGGTATCGCCGATATATCGGTATCGCCGATATATCGGTATCGCCGATTATATACAACCGATATTTGGAGAGCGCGAAAATAATTTGCTGTATAAAAAATCTGCAAAAAGTAATTTCATTACTGACTTAATTTATGTATTGGTCTATTAACTTGTGCAATGATAATTACTATGTTAATTATATGTTTGGTTCATAATAAAAAAAATTGAGTTGACCATTTATTTATTTTTACTTTACATTTTCAAGGTTGACTCTCTGTTAAATATAGCGAAGTTTTAGGTATAATAAGGACATACAAATATCTGAAGTTTATACTTCATTATTTAGCTAAGATATAGGTATCGCCGATTATTTACTACAATAATCGGTATCGGTATCGTATCGGCAAAATTATGTATCGTTACATCCCTAGTTTTTAATTAAAAAAAGAAAAGAAAAGCACTATACATACCTCCGCGTGAAAAGGGATTGCCAGCCTCGTAACTATCTGGCCTCGCTGTCGCTCGGCTGTTTATATGTACTCGGCCGGCAACCCCTTACTTCCCGGCCTCTGCAGTAATGTACTATTAAAATCGGTAGTCAACCGTCAAAGGTTGAATCTGTCTAGATCGTGGTCCCAATTAACATTTATAGGTCTTAGGTCAGTTTTTATTGACCTGACGAGCCGGCGCTTGTTGTTTCAGTTTCAACATTATAGAAGTTACATAGTTCGCAAGGTCTGTATAATTATTTTAGGGACATTCATTTCCATGGGACTGGCAGAATAACAGAACATTCCTCTTCACTAGATTGGTTATTTTTTTTGTTAGTTTGTAGAACTTGGCAGTTTGTAGAAATCTTTATTGAAATTCAATTCTTGTCTCAAAAAAAGTAAATTCGTTAATTTCAAATAGATATTAGGTTCTGAGGCTGCTTGGAAGCCTCTTTGTAAATTTAAAAAGATGTCTTGATTTTCTGAAACTGAGTGTTTTAAAACTAAATTAAAATCATAAAATAAGTAAATTTGTCGTCGTGATGTCCATCTACGAGTAAAACCAAACCCCATTTGTTTGATCTCCAACCTCTAAACAATAACGAGATGATGTAACTGTGGTTTGGTTGCATTGACAGTTATTTACATGTCTATATAAATAAACATTCGTCCGTCCACGGCAATCGAGCCTTAACATGTGTGGCACTTATGTCTAACAATATCGTATTTCTACTGAAATTTGTATTGGAGCAACGGTAAGAACGTCGCAAGTGCCAGCTTTTTTTGAACGTATTATTCTTTGGGAGGTCTTAGCGCCATCATGTCAATGGCTTTAGGCAGATGTGTTAATTTGATTAATACACAATTTGGGCCTTGGTCAAGCACGATCGTTCCGATAAAGGATGGTGACCGCGAGACACACTCTTGAACCTGAGTTGCACGTGTAACTACTATAATTATAATAAAACGGTAGATCGTGCCACAATGGAGCAAAATAATGTATTAACGGCAAGGGCGTACATTGAATTCAGAGTAAAACAAAGGATTCTAAGGTAGGATTCTGAGAGTAGCAGGGGATTCAGGTGTGCCTATGACAAAAGTAATTTTATTACCGTGTGACATACTTTTTTACACCAACTAAAACAAACTCATGTATTGAAAAAATACATATCGTACAAGGTGCATCATACAAGCATATGTAGCATTCTGCAGGCATTTCATCCGATGCGCAGCACAGGACCACGGAGGCAGGCTCCGGTGTAGAAGCTCTTATAAAAAATAAATATCTGTAGGTATGTAAACTGATTGTGACCAAGAATTAAAAAATACATACCAAAGTCCTTGAACTGACAAGAAGCACTTTTGCCCCTTATACCGATTTCTACAATTTTTGGTTGGTACAATGGTGATCATAAGTGGACGTAGTTCTGCAAACGTGTACCAATCCACAATGTCGATGTCGATGTCATTTCTACTTTCTTTAGCTTTAGCGAATAGAATCCTACCTGTCCAATGCTGTTGTGTGGGTTGGTGGTTCGTGTTTGCAAAATAGTATCCAATTATAACTAGTTGTAAGACAGATAGCTATGCAGACAATAGCCTTTACACCACGAACATCTTCGTAGGATTTTAGTATATTTACTTCCGGTGGTTATTAAACTCCGCACTTTTGTCGCTCTGCAGCTCTGCCATTAGAGTACGCAGTTAGACTTCGCTAGTGATTATCTAAAGTTTGTAGACAGTTCGAACGTGTATGCCTGTAATAGACAACTGTTGATACTACACTACCTTATAATTTGTTTCATCCCATGTACACAGTTTGCACAATAAATATTTTCTGATTCTGATTCTGAACACATATAATTACCTTGTGCGGTATCTATATATCGATACCTTTACACTCAAAGGGCGTAAACGCCATTAGAACCTGCGGCGTTTACGCCCTTTGAGTCTAAAGGTATCGATATGTTGTCCTCATACTCCGTGTGCAAAGCAGTATGTATCAAACAGTAGCAAAAACCGGTCAAGTGCGAGTCGGACTCGCGCACCGAGGGTTCCGTACAAACTCGTAAGTAGATACGTGAATAGTTCAAGAAAAACTGTATGGCGGTTAGTTTATTTAGTAGGAGCAAATAAGTATGTAATTTCTAAAAAAACGGTGCAAGTTAGGAAAAGCGTTATACGTTAATATTTAGGATGATATTAATAATCGGTAATTATTACAGATTTTTCAATTCAGTAACTTCGGAGATAATAGGGGGGGGATGATATTTTTTTAACGTTTTTTGTATTAAATCAAAAACTACATGTCTAAGAAAAAAAATAAAAATAGTTTTGGAATCTGCACATTAAGCCCTTTCATTTGTATACCACTCGATATAATACTCTACTTTTGATTTTCGACATCCCATTTCGGTCCCCTTAAAAAAAACTAGAAAAGGTATAAGTTTTTTTTCTGTCCATTAGGTTTGATGGGGCCGAAAGGTTCTCGAATGGAGACCACGAATCGGCAAGCGCAGCGTCGGACGTCCACCAACAAGATGGACAGATGATCTGGTTAAGGCTGCTGGCTCACGGTGGATGCAGGTTGCTTCCAACCGAATTAAGTGGAAATCTATGAGGGAGGCCTATGTCCAGCAGTGGACGTCCTATGGCTGAAATGATGATGATGATGATTAGGTTTGGGTTATTTATTTTTAACACTATTCCAAATTTCAAGTCGATAGCATCAGTAGATCCTGAGATATCTTGCTGTGACAGACGGACAGACAGAGAGTCGCACCATAAGGGTTCCTTTTTTACCGTTTTGGTACGGGACCCTAAAAAACATCGCAATACATTGCGGTATAAACTAAACTTTAAAGTGTACTAAAAATTAAAACATAACTTAATTTTAAATGTCGCTAAACAAATGTTGTTCAGTTTGAGGAGTACAATCTACGTTTTAATTATTTGCTCCTAGTACAGGCAACACCTGGTATACCTAATATTAATACATATAATACAATCGTAGCAAGATTTACGTTTGCGCGCACACCAGACAAAAACTTAATAACATTTATAATATCGATCGACCTTTAGACTCAAAGGGCGTAAGCTCCCTTAGAACCTACGGCGTTTACGTCCTTTGAGTCTAAAGGTATCGATATGTGCAGTTAAATTATAGCCCCGGTTAACAGATAGGATACTTTTTACCCGACTAAACCGAACAAAAACAGATATTTAACTTATTCCACCTCCGCGGACGAATTCGCGAGTGGGTCCACTAGACATAATACAGGCAGATAGTCGTAAATGCCTAAGAAAATATTATTTGTACCGTTTAGCATCGAGATATAAGCCTTAGGATGAATAACTATTACACATTTTCCACAGGTAAGTGTTCACTTATAATATTTATAATGAAGCAAAGAAATGTGCAATCCAGGATGTAGCGACAGCATAACCGAGATAATTGTGGCAAATTCCGAGCTCATGGAACGTGAATATTATAATAGAGCAGTTATTGCTTGTTTAGTGTTACATTATTTATCTACACACATATCATAAACTCTCTATAATGCGTTCAAAAATAGCAAATTACAACTAGCGTTAAGATAAACTGTTTTATTAGAACAGATTTCTTATGTGTGAGAATGTTATTATTGCTTCATAATAACATCGCATTTGATATTATTATGACATTCATATTTCGAACATCTCTGAAAAACAAATCAATTAGATTTGATCTCAATTCTAATAGCAGTCGAAAGAACGTTTTATTCGAAATGGTTTAATTGCAAGGAATTTTCACAAACTCACGTTACTTGATATCGAACTGTATGATATGATATTTCAGGCGGGCTCTAGTTTATCACTGAATTAAAAAAAAAAACTACAGTTACGTGAGGTGAAAAAGCTTTCATTTACAGCATTTGACATTTTTAATTTGCGGTTATTGAATTGAACACATCATAAATTTCCTATAATTGTGTGTAGATAGCCTATAATATGTGTGTAGATAAAGCAGTGTCGGTACATAATTAAGCCTTAAAACACGTGTGTGATATTTTTATGAAACTCATGTTTTAAGGCCTCTCATTATGTATCAGTTGCCTAAACTACAATTATAATCCTAGTGTTTGATCTAGGTCCACGGTAGTGCAAATCCCCGCCAAGTCAAATCAACGGCACTGCCTACCTGAACGACGGACGAAACGCTTTAAGAAAAGCGTTTCGTCCTATTTTCGAACCCTAGTGTATAGCTTGTAGTTATAGACTGTCTCAAGCGCATACGTCAATCCCTGGAGGGTGGGGGCGGCACTTGCTGTTGGACGGAGGTGTAACCTGAGTCAGAAAAGATCTCAAAGTTTAACACAGTGCGATAGGAAAACTAGCTCTATGCTAGATATTTTAAGAAAGAAAACTCAATTATAAAAAAATATTGGAAGCTGCGTGTTCCTCGGGTCACCAAGTTTTTAATTTAATGTCAACGTTACAAAATTAACTGGTTCTTTCTCAACGATCTCCACAGGTGTCGCATCTCAATCAATATTTACTGCATGCAAATTTATTTCAATTTTTAGAGATAATTCGGCATAATCGCTTCTAATTTCGCATGGGATTGTGATGTTCCTTTAGATTGGTAGTTATCTTTAATGCCATTTGTTTATTATTAGTTAATTTTTTTTCATTGGCCATCTCTCCCTTAATTAACCTAGTGAACCAGCGAACTTCATCCCCATGCTTACTTTCGGCTCCATAGTAATTTATAAGGTCAAACAATGGTCGATCGCTGGTCACTTTTATAAGGGTCTTATCACATTGGCGATTGCTAGCGAGTTGCGAGCGTGTTTTCATACAGATTTCGATCGCGACGAACTCGCTGCGACCTCGCCGCGACAATTTTTGTGTGAAAACAACTCACTCAGCTCGCAACTCGCTCGCAAATCGCCAGTGTGATAAGGCCCTAAAGGGTGCCTTTATTTGATATTTAATCGCTCTAGATATTCGAAAAATATTAATAAAGACTATCGCCGCAGGTGTCGTCGGGCCATCCAAACAACAAACCATGGCTACGACTATTAGGCTGACATTGACTTTTTAACTACGACATTGTGTAACGGTTAGAAATAGATTGAATATGCAATGACCGTATGCCGGGAGCTGAAGCGAAAAATATGACGTTATTTAAGAATGACGAAAAAACTGCAGACATTTCTCATGTATTCTAAAAAAAAATATTTTGTTATTTTATAAAACTTAGTTAAAAGGTATATAATAATATACTGTAATACAAAAAATATATTAAAAAGCGCCATGCCTTTGAAAGCGACAAATTCACTGACATAATTTATCACCATCGTCGTCATTATCACCTGCCGAACTTAGGTCTTTTCCAAAGACTCGTCTTCCCGAAAGGTCGACGTTCTCTATATGCATCGATTTTGAGTAGCCTTAGTCAGATCATCAGAACAACTTCTGGGGAGCCGACTCACGCATAAAAATAAGCCTTTTTACTCGACTGCGGCGAAGCACAAAGGAGGGTTATGTGTTTGACCTGTACGTATGTACGTCCGTTCCTATGTCCGCTCGTAACTACTCAACGGCACAATCGATTTTGATAAATGACACATCATTAGATTCGTCTTGACTCTTGATGGAGCGAATGTCACTGGGTATGAAATTTGTTAAAAGAAACAAAATGGCGGATTTTATGCACTTTTCAAGTGCACGGCGGTCGGTTTTTTTTTAGTAAAAATATTTATTTATGTGTAATATCTTAAATCAAAACGCGTATATTTTATGTATGTCAATTAAATTCCAGCTCCTGGTCGAACATAACTTACAAACTTGACCTACAGCACAATTTAAAGGTGCGATAAAATATATCGCGTAAAACAAAATACCTAATTGATATTTGATTGATAGCGCGCGTCGGCCAAGGACGATTTGAGTTCGATAATTTATAATTCACATCGTTGTGTTGAGGGTACTAGTTCACCTTAACTGGTAACATCTCCCATTGGCGGATACGGTAGTGCCCCGAGCCAAGTTCCAAAGTGGCTGTTATTTGTCTTCGTTCATTATTTATTGCATTAATATGCTTCTAGATTTGCATTTTTAATTTTTTGAATTTTTATAGTTTTTGAACAATTTGAAAACCAAGCCAGTTATTGAAACAAAATAAATAAATAGTAAATGGTATTTTGTCAAAAACATATGTGTAACATGGGGAAACTACAGCAAGAGAAATTTATAATCTTGGTACTTGGTAATAATTCTTCCCTTTATTACGGTATCTAAGTTCCACTCACCGACCTTCATATTATACAAATGACAAATTGGTAATAATTCTTCCCTTTATTACAAAATGTGTCTACATAGGTACCTACTGAAATAAATATCTGGGTCGGTCTTGCACACCTACTAAACTAAGTGATTTGTTTCAGGTTCTTGGATAATTTTTTATGTATTTAAGTAGGGTGTCCCTCTAATCGCATAACGACTATTGTCATAATATTCGATGATGACGATGTCGATCGTCGTAACTCTTTACGCATAAAGTTGTTGCTCATAAATGTCTTTTTGCATTAATTGTTCTATGGCACAATTGTTCCCTGTCATAATTGCACTATGTCGTAATTGTTTTAACCATAATATCGATTGTCATAAAACTATTTTTAGTCATAACAATTGTAATGCATAAAGTCGGTTAGGTTTGAACGTTATGGTTAAAAACATTATGAGCACAAATTTATGACTATTAACTGTTATGCGTAATGATGGTTATGACGAAGCTAGTTATGCCTATAAGAAATAGACAGACACATTACATACTTTTTAAGAGGAAACAGTAAGGTGGAGAAAATTGATCTCCCGCGCAGAGCGCGATAGAGACAACTGCAGCTTGGACCGAAAATACCTTTTAAAATTTCATGAAAACAACGTTTCGTAGTCCCCTGATTTCTTCCCCAAAACTTAACCTATTTAACTATTTTTTTCATTAAACATTAAAGAAAAGCTTTGGCCGTGTTCCTATGTTTTCTTTTTAGGGTTCCGTACCAAAATGGTAAAAAAGGAACCCTTATGGTGCGACTCTGTCTGTCTGTCTGTCTGTCTGTCTGTCTGTCTGTCTGTCTGTCTGTCTGTCCGTCTGTCACAGCAAGATATCTCAGGATCTACTGATGCTATCGACTTGAAATTTGGAATAGTGTTAAGAACCGCTCACCCGAGCTTATAGGATGTAAAAAAAATCATGTAACTTTTTTACTTTTTTTTTAAAGGGGTCCGTAATGAGACTTTGCAAATTGAAAGTAGGGCTATTATATCGAGTGAGGTATCAAATGAAAGGGCTTAATTTGTAGATTAAAACAGTATTTTTGTATTTTTTTTTAAATAAGTAGTTTTTGATTTATGGCGAAAAATGTTAAAAAAAATACCGTTCCCCCCCTATTATCTTCGAAGTTACTGAACAGAAAAATCTGTAATAATTACCAATTATTAATGTCATCCTATATATTACAGGAAAAATATAACGGTTTTCCTAACTTGCACTGTTTTTGAGAAATTTGCAAAAATCTTAACACATACTTATTTGCTCCTAATAAACTAATCGCCATATAGTTTTTCTTGAACTATTCATGTATCTACTTATGAGTTTGTACGGAACCCTCGGTGCGCGAGTCCGACTCGCACTTGGCCGGTTTTTTTTTTTTAATAATATAGTCAAATTTGTTTTCTGGATGTGTGAACACAGCGGAAAATCTGGCATTTTTTTTAGGTTTTTGAAGGTTAATATCTCTTTTGAGAATCAATTTATCGTAAAAAGGAAAACATAGGAACATATCAATAGTAGCCATAGATTTTTGGACAAAAAATTATTGCTCTACTCGCATTTTCCAGGGAGGAAACAGGGGACTACGTTTGTATGGAAAAACTGCCCTCCTGTTTCCTCTTAAGCGGAAAGATATTTGCCTAGTATCAAAACTAATTAATCCTCATTCTTGCAAACTTTAAACTCTAAATACAATATAGAGAGAATCAGCGTCTTCGCCAGCTAGTGCTAATTAAATACATTTAGGTACACTAAATAAAGTTTTTACCTGCCAGCTTCCGTAGTATCGATATTAGCACTAATGTATGCAAAAAGCTTAATAACAAAATGATGCGTTCGAAATACCGATCGTATTCGGTATTTCGAACCACTCACCGACCTTCATATTATACAAATGACAGATTTATACAGAGCTTGCTTTCAAACGGACATCGCTGTAATATACTATTACTACAATATTATAGTCCATTTATTATCTAACCAAAATTAGGTCGCTATAGTTTATTTGCTATTTTTCTTAGATGGGGATTGCGGGACGTCCGGAATGTATTCGACCGAGACTGGCGAAACTATTGCTCAAGATAAAGAGAAGTGAAAAGGGAAAGGGGGGAGGGTTTGCCCAGCAGTGGTATACAAACATAGGACAGCAAAAAAAAATCGTTTCAGGTGCCATTATTTGTTTACACAAAAGTAAACGCGAAACATGCCCCATTCTATAAATTTGCTCCGTATTACCTGCCCAGATATTAAAAAGCTTTGAATGTGGACCGAGAAACCTTTAAATATAGGTAGGTAATACATAATATAAGAGTATTTAAGACGAGCGTACCTAAACATACTAAAATAATTTAAAACAAGTGTAATTTAGTCGTCAGAGGAAAATTATTCATCTTGACTGTAGCTAATTATTAAATGGGCGTTGACAGTGTCGCCGCTTATACTGGAAGAAAAAATCCTGTTGTTTGGGTATTTGGACAGGATAAACGGTTTAGGGCATGCTCGCGGCCTCTCATTATTTTTAATCAATGCCGTATTTAATTTTAAAATTGTGTTTAACGCACTCCTCTTACGGAGATGGTCTGTGCCGAGTAAAAAGTATATTTTGTGTATGTTGCTATATTGCATACCTTTGCATCTTTCTATGTCTATGATAAAGTCATCTAGTCACTGACAAAAGTACAGTGTGGTTAATTCTCTCTGTAACCAGATGACAACATACATGTTTGTATACCAGGGTGCATATAGGGAACGTGCACGACGGAGGTGCTGCCAACTGGTGCCGCTAATCTAAATCATATACCCTCTCATGCTGGGGCCACATTGACGAAAACGCCGTTAATAACGTTAATTTATCGCGTTGAAGGACGATTAACGTCAGTGTAGCTACGACATACTATATTTGACATTGACACTTACATATTATCACTGACATTGACAGCTTGATTTGACAGGGGCGATAATTTCCTTTACTGTCCACCCGTGTCCGTTTTGTCGTTTAGTGCTGCCATCTATAGTTCGTGCACGTTCCCTATAAGGTTCTATTTGGCTGACTGTAGGTACTTTGAATGAATCTAATACTATAGCTTGGCAATTGCGTTCGTGACACTCCCATGGTCCGCGGGCGAGGGGGGCGGGGAATATATTAAGTGCGCGCGCAGCGGGGACCGCCTGACAAGAGCCATGCCTTGGTAACTCAATAGAAAAGAACTGGACCGCTTTGCTTTAACTGCCATCTACCTTACATTACAAAAACCACTTGGGCTTTTTTTTAATATTCGTAATTATGTGCTAAATAAACAATATATATAACAGGTAATATATAAAAAAATCTTGTGAATTAAAATTCAGAAAATCAAGTTTAGCCACTCGAGATATTATTAATTGTTTGCTGTATATATATTTGACCAAATTACTAAACGTGTCTAGTGAAATGTTAAAACGAGTTTACTTTGCCAGTTCGTTTCGTCAACTCACTGACGTGTGTCAGGGATTTTATCAAATCACTAAAAAAATCTAGTGAAATGAAAAAACGAGTTGCCTTTTTTGGCTTATTTTGTCATTTCACTAAACAGACTCAGGGTTTTGATCAAAGTACTGATTTTTTCCAGGCAAATGTTAAAATGAATTCGCCATTTTAACGTTCTGCGTGATTTGATCATATCCCTTAGAGATTTGATCGCCTTTTTGCCATCGATTTATATAATATGTATATTTGTTGACCTGTAATGAAGGATAGATAGCAGCACAAGTAAAATGATTAGAAATTTAGCCTAGTTGCCTCTCTATAACCTAGTATAATATTGTAGTCTTTGCGTTCCCCGCCCCCCGCGCGGACCATGGGAGTGTCACCAACGAAGTTGCCAAGCTATAATATTGATTTGATTACTCAAGTATTTTTATTAAGTAGGCAATGCATGGTCAATGCAGGCAAATGGCGCCACGCAATTATTGCCATCGAAAACAGTACATTACTTACCTAGGGCGGTAAGACAAAGAATGTCACAGATCGCAGGTATTTGACGCCCGAGCCGAAGGCTAGGGTGATAAATATGAGATCTGAGGCTTTCTTTATTACCGCCAGTGGTAAGTACAAAAATTTACGTCTAACCCAGGCCATGAATTGGGATTTTCCACACGCGTCACGGGCAGTTATTGCCACTTTATGGCCAGGTGTGACGTTAAAAATATTAATTATTCGAACAATTTACGTCAAAAATGATAAAAAAATAAATTAAATTTTTGTTAACATTAGTGAAGTCATGTCGTTATTTTTTTTTGTTTTTGATGGCAAAATTGCACTAGTTGACAACATAACAGTATATTTTACTTACAAATATAAATATACAGGGTGATTGATAATTCGACCTATACCTTGAAGGGGGTTATACTAGAGCTCATTTGCAATAAATTTAGCCCAGTAAACTAGGGGTCTAAATTTGATAGTTATCAAGTTATTTAAGTTTTACGTTTTTTTAGAAAAAACCCGCCTTTCGGACTAAAAGTGATAATTATGAAAAAAGTACTTCCATTTGGCTGGTATAAACTTTGTTTTCTAAAAGCCAATGAACCAATGACTACTTCAAATAAAAATCTGTGTCAAAATTTCAGAATTATCTTAGAAATAAACGGTCATAAAAACCAAAGTCATAATTTTTTTTTTCGATTTTGTTACAACTGATGAGAATTACTTGAAAAAAATGTACGGCACTTGATGTAAAAACTACAGAAATAAGTTCCTCAATTAATAAGCTTTCCAAAAAAGTACAAATGTTGGCAACTTTTTCAAAAATCTTGAAAATAATAATAATAATTCCAGAGCAGGTAGCGGTTTCGCAAAAGGCGTACCTGGCCCGGAGCCGCGTTGTTTGTGTCACCTTTATTTTTCTGAGAGCTTCAATTGACCTGCCTCGGTATCTTATCTTATCTAATTAGGGGTGAGATCTGGGGACATTGCGTTCGGTTCGTGTTCGGGCATGTTCGTGACTAACCGAGGTTTAATTATCTTCATTCAGTAAGTGATCAATCAATTACTTTTGACCTTCTTTCCAACTCGGACGTACTAATTTCTTAAAAAAAATGGCTGCTTATCAAAATGAAGAATACGCGGATATCCTGTACTGTTACGGGTTTTGTGATGGCGGCTCCGCTGCGGCTCGCAGAGAATATCAACGACGCTTCCCCAACCGCCGTTTACCTGATGTAAGTGTGTTTGGTGCGACGTATCGACGTATTCGAGAAACTGGATCGGTTCAACGTCGTCAAGCTGATGCTGGAAGACCTCCAGTCCATGATCCGGTTGAAGAGGAACAAATCCTGGAGTGTTTCCGCGCGGATGGCACTACATCAACAAGGATTGTGGCTAACCAGCTTGGGATAACTCAGTGGAAGGTTTGGTTCACATTACATTCAGCACGGCAGTATCCATACCACTACACTCCAGTACACGCTATCGAGGAGGGAGATCCTGCAAGAAGAATCGATTTCTGCAGATTTTTGTTGAATGCTGACATCGAAGACCCGGAGTACCTGAAGAACATTTTGTGGACAGATGAGTCCAACTTCGACCGCGACGGAATAACTAACTACCACAATCTGCATTTTTGGGCCCCCAAACATCAAAACCCACGGAGGTCCAGAGAAGGAGCTCACCAGCACAGATTCTCACTAAATGTCTGGATGGGTATTGTGCACGACAATTTGATCGGGCCATTCTTTCTGCCGGCACGATTAACCGGTGACGCGTACGAGAACTTTTTGAGGGACGAACTATACCTATGCTGCTGGAGGATGTGCCGCTTGCCAGAAGGATAGCCATGGTGTATCAACACGATGGCTGCCCAGCTCACTATTATCTGCGTGTGCGACATTGGTTGGATGTGAATTATCCAGAAAAATGGATTGGTCGAGGTGGTCCGATCCCTTGGCCAGCGAGAAGTCCCGACTTAACTCCATGCGACTTCTACATTTGGGGTCACATGAAGGCATTAGTCTACGACAGGCCAATTCGTGATGTAGAAGATTTACGAGAAAAAATTGTAGCAGCTGCCCAAACTATTAAAGAAAGTCTGTCGACGCGGGTTACAGTCAGTGAAGTACGTACAAGACTTCGTGCTTGCATTCGCAACCGAGGCAGGCAATTCGAACAAGATTTGTAGTTGTAATTGTAATTTATTTTAATTATTTATTTATCGTATGGCGAAACATTACCCTGCGTGCTTCTTTTTGTGTTTAGTAATAATTTAATTATTTTAAAATAAAATTTTATTTAGAAACTGGTTATTTTACTGCTTTTGCAATCTTATTCCTACCAACAAGCATTTGATGTAAATAAATTAATATCGTGCTTTCTGCATGAAGAAACACAAAGTAAGCAGACTGGCTTCAGGTCCGGTATGCTTATTTCTGTCAGTCATTAGGTATCATTATTACTTTCAATAATTAACTAATTGGTCACCTCATTACTGAAAAAAATAATTAAGCCTCGGTTAGTTAGTTAATGATTTGTAAAATATTTAGTTAACAACGATACGTCCAATTGGAAAGACGGTTGACAGTAATTGATTGATTACTTATTGAATGAAGATAATTTAGCCTCGGTTAGTTCGTTGGATTATACGAGGTTCATGCTATTATTCTTTGTTTTGATAAACAATAATTCATTTCATTTGTAAAATAAATAAGTTAACAACGATACGTCTGAATTGGAAAGAAGGTCGAAGGCAGATAATTGATCACTTACTGAATGAAGATAATTAAACCTCGGTTAGTCACGAACATGCCTGAACGCAATCTACCCTGATCTCACCCCTAATAAGGTAAGATAAGATACCGAGGCAGGTCAATTGAAGCCCTCAGAAAAATAAAGGTGACACAAACAACGCGGCTCCGGGCCAGGTACGCCTTTTGCGAAACCGCTACCTGCTCTGGAATTATTATTATTATTTTCAAGATTTTTGAAAAAGTTGCCAACATTTGTACTTTTTTGGAAAGCTTATTAATTGAGGAACTTATTTCTGTAGTTTTTACATCAAGTGCCGTACATTTTTTTCAAGTAATTCTCATCAGTTGTAACAAAATCGAAAAAAAAAATTATGACTTTGGTTTTCATGACCGTTTATTTCTAAGATAATTCTGAAATGTTGACACAAATTTTTATTTGAAGTAGTCATTGGTTCATTGGCTTTTAGAAAACAAAGTTTATACCAGCCAAATGGAAGTACTTTTTTCATAATTATCATTTTTAGTCCGAAAAGCGGGCTTTTTCTAAAAAAACGTAAAACTCAAATAACTTGATAACCATCAAATTTAGACCCCTAGTTTACTGAGCTAAATTTATTGCAAATGAGCTCTAGTATAACCCCTTTCAAAGTATAGGTCGAATTATCAATCACCCTGTATAAATATTGGGGGACAATCTTACACAAATCAACCTAGTCCCAAACTAAGCAATACTAGTTACTATGGGGACTAGACGACGATATACGGGTCAATTGCAGAAAAAATGTACCTTTTACTTTTTTTGTCGGATCGTGGTGTGTCTTATACCATTTCACTCAGAATCACGAGAACTTTTCATTTATGAAATAAAAAAAGTAGTCTTCTCAGTTTCGTTACGCCCAAACTAAATATAGGGGAAAATCGTAACGAATCTGAGAAAAAATAAAATCTCAGTTCAGGCTCCGGTCTTGCATATATCCATGGGGGACGATTACAAGTTTCTATCAGACCGCTTGTCTGTTTCGAAAATTCTCTTAAACTGCTCATAAAGATCTCAATCGCAAAATTGTGTGGTTTTAGATCTAGATACTTAAAGCCATGGTACAAGAAAACCAATGTTTTCCCCGAGACCGACATTATTCCTCTTTTGATTTCCGTCATGCTGACATCACAAGCTTCATATGTTATAGGTAATTTCACGAGAGTTGAGGTGAAGGATTACACACACAGCTACATGAAGTTATTCATTGCAAAAAACGTGAATGAATGAAATAAATAAGTGAGTAATAAATACAAGGCTATAGTTTAAACAAACTTTTTGGTCTATCTTGCAATTCACCGTTGAACCTGCTATCGGTACGAAAAAAGAACAGTTATTTCAAAATCCCGCTGTCATTACATCGCAGTGTTGTTTTGTGCGTGGCCTCAACTTTCGTGAAATTACCTATACCATCCTGTGAAAATAAATTATCCATGTGAAAATCGTAACGAATCTGAGACAAAATAAAATCTCAGTTTCGTTACGATTTTCCCCTATATTTAGTTTGGGCGTAACGAAACTGAGAAATTCAAAATTTGTACGGAAAAGTTGGGACAACTTTTAACGTAAACGGTACATTTTTTCTGCAATTGACCCATACATGCTTATATAGATAAATACATACTTAAGTAAATAGATAGAAAAGATCCATGACTCGGGAACAAATACTCGCGCTCATCACACAAATATTATAATTTGCCCTTACCAGGATTTGAACCCAAGACCTCTAGCTTCGTAGGCAGTGTAACTCCCACTAAGCCAAACGTGTCGTCAAAATGGCAACATAAGGTGCTTCGAGCCGTGGCGGCATCTGCTGGCTATTCGAGACAATAAAGTACGTATGTTTAAAATGATCCTTAATCAAATTTCGGATTCATGGTGACAATTATTATAATTATCATAATTAATTGAATGTCATTATCATTATACATACGAAAAAACAGAAGTTTATAAATCCATTTAATTAGGCAATAGAGACCTTCAAGCTGACGTAGGTACCCATTAAATGGGTTTATGACACATTATGTTTCTGGCATACGCCATTAATAAATTAGTTAATTAAGTGTATCTTAATTAAGTAGCTACATGGATGAAGGAAATTTTCATAATTTTAATAAAATAATTATTTATTTACAACTTCATCCCTATTCTCTTCTTGTTATACCTACCGTGATTAGATAAAAAATATCCTAGACCCGCAATTTACCATAAGTATTAAATCATTTATTAACTTCTAGAAACACAACAACAGGCAATAGTTTATTATGTAACTGGGGTGGTTAAGTATATAAAGAAAGACCTAGATCGCTGGCGTTCGGCTTTTTTCTGTCCGCTGCTGCGGCTACGAGAAACAAAATCGCATTTTCTTACCAGGCGTAACAAAAATGCATCAGATCGCATTATACAATATGGCATAATGGCCCACACCTACGGTTCGAGCCACAAACCCATCCATATTTTACCGCCCTTGGTATGTAATATACTATTGTACCTCTAGCTAGAGTATGTAAATTGCTTCCAAATTAATTTGTTAAGTTTATCATTAGTTGATACATTAATTTAAATAAATAAACAATATGTTAATTTAGGCAATCATTACAGAAAGGTCGCGTGAAGTAACATTATAATTTAAGAATACGTGATATCATCTAAATATCAATAAAATTAAACACATTTCATAGGTCAAAAGGGAACTTCATTATCACTGAAGATTATCTGTCATCAGATCTGAAAGGTAAATACTGACTGACCATTTGATTATTATACTATCAACCAGGGATATTGAGGACGTGCGCATCCACATCATATTATGCGGAATATGCGTCATATGCGTAGTATGCGGTATACACAGAAATGAAATTCCGCATTCATTTGAATTAGAGTAAGTGGTAACAAGCTCTTCATTTTCCCATACAGAGTCGTGTGACGTCACAACGTTAGTATACTAAGCTTCGTAGACGGTGTCACTCCCACTAAGCTAAACGTGCCGTCAAATCATCGAAATACACATTTAAGAAAATTTTATGTTTCTACCTATTACGGTTCAAAAGATGCTCTGTAACAGACGGACAGGCGATCAGGCGGACACATAGACAGACAGCGGAGGCTTATTCTTTCAGCATTTTTGACGTTTCGCTGCTGTCTGTTGACAGTACGTTGGTAATTAGGTAGATATTTTACTAAAGTTTGGCTTCCTTATCAACTTCAATGTTACACTCGCGGACGATGAATTCGGGTCGGTGAAATATCGCCTTATTTTCTAAAATACGCCAGGGCTGTGAAATTATTGTATCCCGTTTTGAGCTTTAATTAATTTTAGATATTATCTGCAAAAAAAAAAACACTGAAAATAATAGCAATTTCAAGTTTAGATCGAACTCGTAAAAAATATGAAAAATAATGACGTTAACGGAGTGAGATATCGCAAAAATCACCATTTTTGGGTAATAATATTTTTATGACGGAGTGGATATTGCTAATACAGCCAGGTATTGAAGAATAGTATATTATGTAAATGAAACAAATGTCAAATATTGAAAAACACCTATTTCTATTATTTAAATTAGCGTGACCCGAATTTATGGACCGCGAGTGTATTTTGCATTCAACGACTTTTGAAGTTAAGAGGAAACAGGAGGGCAGTTTTTCCATACAAACGTAGTCCCCTGTTTCCTCCCTGGATAATGCCAGTAGAGCAATAATTTTTTGTCCAAAAATATATGGCTACTATTGATATGTTCCTATGTTTTCCTTTTTACGATAAATTGATTCTCAAAAGAGATATTAACCTTCAAAAACCTAATGCCAGATTTTCCGCTGTGTTCACACATCCAGAAAACAAATTTGACTAGATTATTAAAAAAAAGGAAAACATAGGAACACGGCCAAAGCCTTTCTTTGATGTTTAATGAAAAAGTTAGTTAAATAGGTTAAGTTTTGGGGAAGAAATCAGGGGACTACGAAACGTTGTTTTCATGAAATTTTAAAAGGTATTTTCGGTCCAAGCTGCAGTTGTCTCTATCGCGCTCTGCGCGGGAGAGGCGGGCAGTGCGGGACAGCGACACATTTTACAAATACCTAATTTTCAATTCTCTCCACCTTACTGTTTCCTCTTAATATACTCGGTGAAAAATTCTAACACGACCGGCTTGATGTGCGTGTAACATGCTCTATCTGAAGTAAAAACGAAGTAACTACATACAGGCTATGAGATATGTATGAAACATAGTTGGGCATTATTCATAAATTTGGCACTTGGCAAAGTAGCTATTCTTAAAACACGTCGCATCTAACATTGTAAGTGTGTGGGCGGAGACCCAGGGCTCTAATAGCGAATGGTAATGAAGTGTTAGAATAGGGCCTGTGACCAAATGTCAAACGTCACTTTGAGAGTTGTACCTATATCGTATTCACTTAGCGAAACCGTATCATTTTTGCGCTGCGCTATGACCAGAAATGTGGCATTCCAGGGAATATTCCCTCGGCTAATAAAATGTATATTTAATTGTTGCCATCGTATAGGCTCCGGTCTTGCATATATCCATGGGGGACGATTACCAGTTTCTATCAGACCGCTTGTCTGTTTCGAAAATTCTCTTAAACTGCTCATAAAGATCTCAATCGCAAAATTGTGTGGTTTAAGATCTAGATACTTAAAGCCATGGTACAAGAAAACCAATGTTTTTCCCGAGACCGATATTATTCCTCTTTTGATTTCCGTCATGCTGACATCACAAGCTTCATATGTTATAGGTAATTTCACGAGAGTTGAGGTGAATGATTACACACACAGCTACATGAAGTACTCATTGCAAAAAAAGTGAATGAATGAAATGAATAAGTGAGTAATAAATACAAGGCTATAGTTTAAACAAACTTTTTGGTCTATCTTGCAATAGTTGCAATTCACCGTTGAACCTGCTATCGGTACGAAAAAAGAACAGTTATTTCAAAATCCCGCTGTCATTACATGACAGTGTTGTTGTGTGCGTGGCCTCTACTTTCGTGAAATTACCTATACCATCCTGTGAAAATAAATTTTCCATGTAAAATGCGGTTTTTTTTACTTATTTGCAGGGGTCGTAGTTTTTGATGCCGATGACGTAAACATGAGATTGATTTATCGCTACCGGAAATTACTGGTAGGTAACGTAGAAGCTATGAATTAATTTTATCACTACTTAAATGCTATAACACGTGATAATTGTGGATTACAGTGATGATGACAATTGATATTATTGAAATTAATTTTACGGGAAACAAAGATTCTAGGATATGATTAATAATAGCAAATAATGAGTATGATGTATGAAATTATGAGAAATAACATAATGGCAGTTGATTATTATGGTAGAAGAAATTATGGCAAATGAAATTCTTTCAAGTAAGTGTACCTATACCTGTAAGCTTATGATGCTACGCTTTGTCACGCGATAAATAAGTGATTAAGCATCCGTCACTCTGGCACACTATATATGCCAGAACGTGACGGATGCTGTATCATTTATTTATCGCGTGACAAAACGTAGCATCATAAACCTACTGGTCAACTGCAGAGGAAAGTACTTATCCCCCTTTGTATACCTACTACGAATGTATTGAAGAGCGGTGCACTTATTATTATAACAAAACGGGACTTAATCGCGTAAAAACATGCTATTTTGCACTTTCTATGCAGCTGACTGATTGCATAAGTAATTAAGTATGATTAAAACTAAAATAATAATCTTGTAAAGAATCACAAAATTTTGTAAACTAAAAAATTTATAATTGGATAATTTAGTATAAAACTGTACCTAAACTACATCTAATACTTAATGGTAAAAAATCATAAAAAACCATGCACAAAAGTCATCAATATTGTGTGTAGATACTTAACTTACCTAACAACTTGTATAATAACGTAACTTAAAAAATATTTAATAACCTCAAGGAATATTTAAATGATTCTACGCAAAGGTAAAGATTCACCCGCAGAGGTCGACCAAATTAACATTGCAGTTACTATTGTCGCCATCATCGTACAGTTCCTTAATTTCTAGTACCGGTTTTGAATTTTTCTTAATTTCACCGTACCTATACATAGATTAGTCTATAATGAGACTGGCTTAAAAATAACACCAATATAAATTTAAAGTCTAAAGTGGCGCTGCTATCGCAATATTCATTTAAATAGTATAAAGCGTCTTTTAGTTCCGCATTTTGCCCCCTGCGCAGTTAAGTTTGTAGTGTTGTAGAGGTCATTGTGGTGACCAGACGGCCTTATTCAGCACTTTAATCTACTCTATAAAGATAAGGCAATTACTCTTATGTATTTTTTATTGGTTTGTCACCGCTTTGGAAGAAATCCTGTGTATTTTTGTAAGCAGATAAGATTGATACGTAACGAATATTATAACAATAATCTAGTAATGTACATACATTTTATGTGGAACGATCATTAAATAAAATTTAAAAAAATCGTTATAATAGGCGCATATCGCTCACATGACATAATTTGGATGTTGACTAATGTTGAATTTTACAACATAATATAGTCACATGGATTGGATCTTAACACAAAAGAAATAAACCAAAAATGCATAAAAATATAAAGTTATGAGACCACAAAGTTAAAAAAAAAAGATATTTTTTTTATCGTCTTAAAGAAAAATTAAAGTCAATTTCGGAATGCTTAAATAACACTGAAAAAATAAATATACGACAACTATGTGCTTAAACGCACTTTTTTGTGCTCAAAATGGCAAAATGCTATTTTTAGGGTTCCGTACCAAAATGGTAAAAAAGGAACCCTTATGGTGCGACTCTGTCTGTCTGTCTGTCTGTCTGTCTGTCTGTCTGTCTGTTTGTCTGTCTGCCCGTCTGTCACAGCAAGGTATCTCAGGATCTACTGATGCTCTATCGACTTGAAATTTGGAATAGTGTTAAGACCCTGAAAATTGAAATCAGGGCTATTATATCGAGCGGGGTATCAAATGAAAGGGCTTGATTTGTAGATTAAAACACTATTTTTGTATTTTTTTTTAAATAAGTAGCGTTTGATTTATAGCGAAAAACGTTAAAAAAATACAATTCCTCCCTATTATCTTCGAAGTTACTGAACAGAAAAATCTGTAATAATTACCAATTATTAATGTCGTCCTAAATATTACAGGAAAAATAAAACGGTTTTCCTAACTTGCACCGTTTTTGAGAAATTTGCAAAAATCTTATCACATACTTATTTGCCCCTACTAAACTAATCGCCATATAGTTTTTCTTGAATTATTCATGTATCTACTTATGAGTTTGTACGGAACCCTCGGTGCGCGAGTCCGACTCGCACTTGGCCGGTTTTCTTTTTTTCATACAACTTACTACAGCGATGGAACCGATGACGTCATAGGTTCCTCCCGTTTTGTATAGAGCGTTTTCAATGCTCAGTGCGATCTGCTACTTTTGATTACAATTTGTGGCTGTTATACTTATATAAATGTATTAGGTGTCATATAGATATTTGTTCCTCACAAATAGCAGAATCGATTTACGACAGAAAAAAAATCGAGTCAATAGGCGAATTACAGCACCCCCACATTCAGCACCATTACTCATAATATTTTAAATTACAGTATAATCTTTATTTTCTTAGATTAGGTATTTTATAATACATATACAAAATGCAATTACAAAAAACAATCTCTTTTTCACCCAAAACTACCTATCCTAAATCGCTTAAATTCAATAAAAGTCTAGCATTGAGAAAATCCAATAGAGAAATTATGATTGATCTTCATTCTAAATTTATCATTGTTGTCATTTAAAATAATTGCGCAAAGCAATAATGTCCATAAAGATAAGTCAATTAGGCATTTAAGAATAACCGCCAAAGGCGGCGCAACAAAAACGCGCGATGCATTTTTATCTCGCTTCAGAGATGTTTACTGCTGACATATCTTCTCACAGAGACAACGGAGTGGCACAGTGACATCATTCAATCAGTATCTTGACATTGTATTAAAAACGTCATCATATTCGTAAAATTACACTACACATAGTTATATAATCACAGATATAGTGGTTTACGTCTGCCCGATATAATTTCCACACAAACCTTTTCGCTGAGTCATTTAAATTGTGTTTGTTTTGTGTGAGATATCCCAAAAGTGTATTTGTATTGTAGTAATTTATTAAGTTCTTCATTAGTCAAACAATGAACTATATTATTGTTATGTATGAAGGGCTAAAACATTAACTTTAAAAAATACATTTATTTCGGACAAAGATGATCCGTAAAAAGTGAAGACCTAGACCCCATAGAATGTTATATGCTAAATATGCGGAATTTAAATAAGGCCCAGTGTTATAATAAGCCACTGTCTCATCTGCCGGTTATAATTATAACGATCAGATACAGAGGCGAATAAATAAAAAAATAATATTGATGTAAAAATAGTAGGTAATACTAAGTATCTAACGAAATTTATAACTAGTTTTTATTTATTTTATTTTTTAGCAATAGCAAATTATAAAATGTATTATCGATTATTTAACCCGTGTTTTCAGTCACGTCATTCAAGTTACTGTTTAAATTGCTGAACTGTGTTATAGTGAACTGTAATTTTACAAGTTATAGTGATTTTAGCCTTCGTATTTTGGCTACAAATTAATTTTCGGCTTAATGCTCGCCTTATTGGGAGGACCTTGTCGAAAAAAACGGTGTTTCATGTTTCCGCTCGCGTCTCTTAAAATTATGCCTACGACTATCGAGAGATGAGCCTCATTGATATTTTATTATGTTGCAAATTATCACCATGGCATTTTATTTTCAACTGAAGCTACTTGTTAAAAAACCTACCTGAAGGCTAATTGCGTAAGACCGCTTACGCATCGCTTCCGATCTAAATTTGCTCACTACTAAATTATTAAAAATGACAGCAACCGATTTGAAATTAAAAAGGTCAATGAAAAAATTAAATATTGTTTCAAAGCAAAATATGCAGTTAATAATTATCAGTTGAAGGAGAAATTATTTCTTCGATTTGAATAGCCATTCCTATTAAACAAAATAAATATCTATCCTCAATTCGCGTAAGAAACTAGGGCGTGGGAGAGCCGGGAAGTTTTAGTATGAGAGAACCGGAAATTTCGGTACTACCATACTAAAATTTCCCGGTTATGCACGCCCTATTAGGAAAATCTCTGCTACTATAAAAAAGTACATACATTTTTGTGGTAACTTTCACATTTCTATTGCAAAATAAAAATTGCTGACACCAGACACAGTTCTCCGAAACCAGTGCGAAAATCTATATGTACGTTCTTCGTAGTTACAAGAAATAAGTACTTAGGCATAATTCGCAAAATGAAACACCCGCCTTATTAAGTCAGACTTGAAAGCTATTCTATAAACGAATTAATAAATTACAGCCGCCATCGATGTCATGTAAGACAAATATTACGGTGGAAATAAGAACTATGGTCAAAACTATGCGCTATCGTGTAGCCAGAGCGGTGCTCACTATTTCGAACTACTTCCCTAGCAACCTAAAGATGCCTTGAATATTGAATTGTTATCTCCTAATTTACACAAGCCAAAACTTGCTGTATAATAGATCTCAATAGTTTAGACCATAGCAATATACCTTGGACCAACAGAGACTTGACTTTTCCGAACTGTTTTCTTGAAGTCGAATGCAAAAAACTTCCAAGTTTTATGTACTTCGAGGTCACGTAAGTATTTAATATTTTCTGAACGTATGAAACTTGTCAGCAGTAAATATACCTACTTAAAGGCCGCTCCGCTGGAAACTTAAACAGCTTAAGTCCCTAGTAAAACGTAGGGCGTTATTCAATTCAACAAAGTGATAACAACTTTGTTTAAGCTATTTCTATGTTAAAATATTTCTAAATCCTAGCTCACAATGTTTAATAAAATTTAAGTAAGAACTGTGCTAAGGACGCATTTTATGTGAAATAACCGAATAATTTATTCACTATATTTATGCAAGTACAGACAAAACCGTCTTGTCTACCTTTTATTGCTTACTCCTCGCACTCCTCTAGTTACATTTTTGGAAAATCTTCAACGTACAGACACAGCATTGGTATGATTTTATAATAGGTATGTAAGTACGATTATATAATGTACTTATACTTAAACTTCGTATACGAGGTCTATACAATATAGCGATACCTATATCTACATATACGATATTTACCAATTTTCTATGATACCAATAACCTCGAACTTTAACTGAATTGGAGGTTACTAAGCATCCCGACGCGATCGTAATGAAAATGGGAGCAATATCGCTATAACCATGTCAGATGGTAGATCCTATATCAGAACAAAACATTGGCAACCCGTTGATGTCTGAGAAATAAGCGAGTAAGCCAAGTTAGTTAGTGCTCAGGTGACCGAAGTGTAGAAATGTCGACATTAGATTTATTGACATTATTATAGAGCGGAAATGAAAGCAGCCACGCGAGACTTATACTTCTAGGTATGGCAAAAATACCCCACTCAAATTACTTTACCGCTTATTATTTCAATATAAAACACTGTTGACTTATATAGGTATCGGCAAGGACCTTAAAATAAATAGTCGGACGGAGCCTCGCCAACAGATAAGTGAAGCATTTCTAATCGCGCAGTTGCTTTGCTCTGTCCTTACGAGCTGCACGCTCACATCAACAAGTTTTTTCCGACTACCCGCAGCATGCACACATTGACCTGACCACCAGTGTTCAAGAAATCGGCGGCTAGAGGTGCTTCAGTTCTTTATTAGCGTGGCTACGTTCCGTTATTTATTTTAAGGTCCTTGGGTACCAGTAACATTAATTTTTAATGTGCATGATATGATGTGACTTGGGTCACTATGTATCATTACATAGGTACATAATTTCAGATAATTTTCCAGATTAGTATTGTTTTTCATGAAAATCTAACATAAACGTATATAAACAAGTGGTCGAAATTTGTAATTTTAATGAAAATTTTGCTTGCTCGGTTTTTTTTGGAGCTTGCATGTAGGTATCCTGCTGTGATAACCAACGCTTACACAGTGACGGGAACATCGTGAAAAAACCTAAACATTGAGGTCACATAATGTGAATGCATTATCCCGTCGGTCAGATTTAACTATCGTAGGGTTACGAGAGGTCAAATGGCAATCATTCCATTGTTATTGCTACTTGACTTGCCAAATCAGTGACCATGGTCAAGGCGCACCCTGAAAAAGAAACGGGAAAAACCGATGTGAATTGGTGATGACTTTTCAATAGTCATCCTAAAAATAACTCCCTCACATGCATCGTCGCACGAATCGTATCTTCGCTAATATTTTAAGTAGCCTATATTCTTGGTCGGGTAAAATGGATCCAAACTCTTTCGATGAAGTCAAAAGCCGTCCTACAGGTACCCGATCTAGTTTTATAATAGGCATTTTATGTTAAAATCCGACCTCGTACCGTTTCCATAATTATATTTTTAAAAATAACGAATTCTTAAAATTACGTCGAGACTGAGAAAATGTCCGGACAAAATGTTTTTATTTTTGTTAGTCACAATGCAATAAATTTTATTTAAATGTCAAAAGGGCAATTAAAATACACGGTCTAATTTAAATTGAGAGATGAGCCGTAAGGCAACGTGTTTTGTACGTGTTTTTTATAGTTTGTTTGAATTGGTCGTCTTTATGTCTGGCCAAAACAACCTATGATACATATCTTCGTAATTATATCCGACTGTAATATGGTATACCTATAGGTAACTACTACAGTCCAGTTCAGCTTCCGATTGCTGTAGATTACAAAATTTGATATATTCAATAGAAACTATGACAAAAATATTGATAATGTCAACCAACTGATCAAAGTAATTAAGGTAAACGTCCAGGGCTTGGAACCGGTATTTTTCAATAACCTCGAAATAGACCAATATTTAACTACTATGAAAAATACCAAAATCGCTATATATGTGCCTTTAGTATTTGAAGAGTTCCCTCGATTTTTCCATGATCCCATCATCAGATCCTGATTTGGTTGCAATGGGACCACCTTGGAAGCATACCCTTTCAAACAAGAAAAGAATTTTACAAATCGGTTCAGCTTCTTCGAGAAATCGGTAAACTATCACAAAAAAAAAACATACAGACGAACTGAGAACCGTTGTTCCTTTGGAAGTCTGTTAAAAACTACGACGCTTCGCATCTGGCCAGTTAATGAGTTACTGTAGGACTGAAATATTTTTCTTAATACGCAATAAAAGACCTGATATATCTTGTAAACCTTCTTGGATTGTTATGTAACGAGATTAATGAGGTGCGAAAATGATACATGAATCCTCCAATATATCTTTAAGCTGCACAGCTCATATTTACATGCAGACGAATATTTTACAAGTCTTGCTATAATTTTTTACATTAATAAATAAGCTGCCCCATTTGAGCACCTCGGCATTATAAATTATGAGCTGAAGAATGTGTATACGTCACATTAAACGAACTGAAGAGCAACCTCGAGGTAGGTGTAGTATAGCATTATATTTCGTATCCCAACCGAAGACGATTACTATAGTTTACATGCAGCAGTACATGAGATGATGCTGTCCTTGTCACACATTTAGAGCTATAATATCCTAACCACTCACTTGCTTTGGGATTTTAAAAATGGCAGCCTAAATTGTTTCGCCTTTTATGACAAATGCCGGCGCGATGTCGAGTTTAATTCAAAAATTCATAATTTGGCTTCTACTGAACCATTTGGTAAGATTTTTTTACACTAAAAAGCCAAAGAAACAAAGAATTTAATTTTGTTACTCATTATATGAGTTATTATAGTAAAAATAATTATATAAAATGCGTAAAGTTGACGCATTGATAAAGTTGACGACTTCGAGGAGAATTGTATTTTTAATAAAAAATCTAAAGCGATAACCCTGTTTGTTTTTAAATACATTAAAAAGTAGATTAAATTACCTTTCTTTTGATACCAAATACTGTACAAGTGTTCGTATAAAATTCTATGGTAAACATCACTTCATTTAAAATAGACACGCAAGAAAAACGGAAATACGGAACGAAACCGTTCGCCAGGTTTAGTATTTATTTATGGATAATTTAGAAGCGTAATAACTAAAATATTGTCCTAGTTAGAACAAACAACTAATAATCTTAAATTCAGATTTTACTTATTTGGCAACTAGCATGTTAATTGCGGTTATAAAGTCAAAACAACAACAAACACAATGTACGTACCTCCTGAACTTTCGTTGGGCCGATCAAAAACATGATAGAAATAACTTAAAATCACGTCATCACCTTAAATTAACACATTATAAATCACAGTTTGTAACCACAACACAACATTACACAATTAGAAACCTTAAATACACATAATTACACAGATTTTATGATAAATAAACACGCCGGTATACATTTTTCGCAACACGTGACTGGTTCGCGCTCGTACTGACGAAAAAAACAAAACAAAGATGGCTGCTACATCGGCAGCCCAGCCGTTAAGGTCGCGGCACAGTGCGCGCAACACAGAATTTACCTATGCATGCAGTACTTTAAAAATTGAGCATACGTTATTTTCAGTAATAACTTCTATAAATAATTGTTTGGTGAATAAAACTTTGTACAAGCAAAAGTTTTGTCTACTTTTGATTAAATTTACTTTTCTGTTTGTACTTGCTAGACATTATTAAATTTATTTTTAAGTAAATGTAGAACTAAAAGGTAATTCAATTACTATATTGTGAGATTGGTGCTTTTTGATTGTTGTGTATGGTGCTGGCTACTAGGTAATAAGATACGATTGAACGTGGTCTGTTTTGAATTGTTTCTAAATGGTAAAAAAATAACATACAACGCAGTGTGAATGCTGACGTGAATGTAAAAACGTGTAATAAATGATTTAATAAAAACATTTGTTATGACGAATTTTTTTCAACGTCAACCCAGTCCGAGAGGAACATTTAAAGATATGTTCGTGATTTTGACTTGAGAAAAAAGTATGAATCGAACAATAACTACATATATGTACATACGTTGTTTGTAAAATAATTGTATACTGCGTAATAAGTGCATAATTTTTGACCGACTACGCAATTTTTTTGTATTATGTAATTTTTAGACAGGCATATATTGTGCAATAAGGTCAAATAAAATCTTCCTAGTGTATCTATCTATTCTAAGCAGGTTGAAAAAATTAAATGTAACTTGAAGGGCAACTTCAACCACGTTACACATTTTAGGTAATTGCCCTTCATTTGACGTGCGTTTCTTCAAAGTTCCATGGAATGTTAGTATCAGATTAATTGAGAACTAGTGTCCGACCGAAGATTCGGTTTCGGTTTCGGTTTCGGCCAGTTTCGGCCAAAAATCATGTTTCGGCCAGAGTTTCGGTTTCGGCCAAAAAGCAGCCGAACCTTTCGGCCGGGCCGAAACTTACAACATCGTACTTTCGGGTCGCGTTCGGGTAACGTAGGGTGCGCTCGGCACGGCTGACAATATGGCGTCGCTCGCCTAACTCCGCCGGCCACTGAATCAGTGCTCTTTGCTCGTGTAGTGACAGTGACGCTTGTGTTTGTTCCCCGAATAATCATCCTCCTGCCCTTATCCCATTTAATTGGGGTCACCGCAGCATGTTTTTTTCCTTCCATACCTCTCTATCACCCGTCATCTCGTCACTCACCTCCTTTCTATTCATATCGTCTCTCACGCAGTCCATCCACATTCATACTTTATACCCTTCTAGTCACATGGTTATCATCCCTCCGCATAACATGTCCATACCACCGTAGTCGATTTGCCATTATAGCATTTCTTTTAATTTAATATAGACATGTATGATATTATGATTATCATATTTTAATAATAAACTTTTTTTTTTATTATATACTATTTACTATTATTACCAATTCGCTGTCTCAGTATTACAGTTAATGTAACATTTAAAATTTTTCACCTTTTAGGGAAGTTAAATTTTAACCCAGTGTCACTATAGCAATGTTGAAATTTCATTCGATATGAACGTAATATTAGGCTGGCGAGATGTTTCATTAATCTAGTATTTGGAAAGAACGGCCCACTGACATTTTTATTCAACGTTTTAATCACGTTTATAAAAGGTTCGGTTTCGGCCGAAACTAAAATCAAACCGAACCTTCGGTTTCGGTTTCGGTTTCGGCAAAAAAACATGTTTCGGTCGGACACTATTGAGAACTAGATCTTAGTGCAGCGCCGTCGCGCCACCGTAACAAATTGCGGATTGTTTTCTCGCTCGCACCCGTAGCCCGCCCGCATTAGTTCACTCAGTCGCGTCGAGTATTTAGGCGGCGTCGTCGTTTTTATCGACTTCAATTGATGTTTATTACGCAAGTGAAAGATATACATAACAACTATAAACAATCTTCCACGACACACATACACAATTTTAGGTGCGAAATTGAAAAAAAACAATTACGGTGGTTTATGTCCTCCGTTCGTTTATTAGAATAAAATACAGGTTATCTTGGTATAGAAATGTGGTTTTCTGCATTTCCTCTTACAAATCAGGCTTAAATAAAAATATTAAGATCCAAAGCCACGCCGCTGCCGCGAAATTTGCCGTCAGCGCTCATATCTATTGAGAACTAGGGTTTAAATTGATGGGCGTGAGGTGAGAGTGATATTTAAACCTGTCTAGTTATTGCTGTTCTTCGCCCCTCATGCATCCCTTGACCTCCACTCTAGGTATTGGCTGTGAATATAAAGTTGTAACATGTGACAGCTCGTCATAAAAAAAGTGTGGTGTAGAATAAAACAGCAATGGACATAATTCAAAAAGTTTATTAATGTCGGCCATAATGAGCATCAAATTGATCAATACTAAATAATAAGATAATATAAATAAAGTGTTGACAGCGCTTTTGTTAAATAAAATAAATAAATAATAAATAAATATTAGGGGACAATCTTACACAAATCGAACTAGCCCCATAGTAAGCTCAATAAGGCTTGTGTTATGGATACTAGACGACGATATATTTAATATATACAAATACTTAAATACATAGAAAACATCCATGACTCAGGAACAAATATTCGTGCTCATCACACAAATAAATGCCCTTACCGGGATTCGAACCCAGGACCTCCTGCTTCGTAGGCAGGGTCACTACCAACTAAGCTAAAGGGGTCGTGTTCCAGCATACATAATGATTTGGCTAGTTTTTACCAAGAAACTATTCTTTTATATTATTGTAGTACATTACTCAACTAAAGTGGTAATAGTATATTATGCCACACCTGGCCATAGAATGGCTTTTTCTGCACGCTGCGCGCACGAAAAAAGCCGCTTTCTGGCCAAGTGGAGACATAAAATGATGTACACAACACGGGAGGTAATAAAGAAAGCCCTCGATCGCATATTTACGTCCCTCGCTTGCAGCTCGGGCCGCAAACTTCTGCGATCTCGGCCTTTCTTTGTATTACCACCCTAGTTGTGTAATGTACTATTACACAACTAGGGTGGTAATACAAAGAAACTCCGAGATTGCAAAAGTTTTGTAAATATGCGATGCGATCGAGGGCTTTCTTTATTACCTCCCGTGTTGTGTACATAATTTTATTGGCTAGAAAGTGGCTTTTTCCGTACGCGCAGTGTGCGGTAAGAGCCACGTTTTGGCCAGGTGTGGCATAAATATACCTTACAATGAAATAACTTAACATGCCTTCGTTGCAGACTCTATACTTTTTTTTACAATCGCATACTGCGCACTGCGCGTCAAAACGAATCAAATGAGCCCGAGCATGGCGGATTTATTTTGCGTAATGTGGATTTTATTCTATCTATGGCTGTCATATTATTTCATCATTGTCTGATTTACATGTCCTTGGAAAGTTTGCTTCAGTTTAATGAAAACCGGGAAGTGGTCAAATTTAACTTGCAAGATTTAATTACACAAAGGCAGACAGACACCGAGGCAGGTGAAACTAAACAAAAGTTGGTTAAAACATTAAGTAGCGTATAACATAAAAAAAGATAAGTTCGTTGAACCAAGGTTGAGGTGATCGGTCTATTTTCCAACCAAAAGAGGGTGATTGTTTATTTTATTTCTACGGCATTAATTATATTTCAAATGTATGGTATTTTATTTTATGGTTTAATACATGTGGGGGCACGGCAGTGCCCCCGCCAAGTCGAGCAAAACAAAGGCACGGCCGTATATAATCCTTTTCTGGAAGCCATTCAAGCCATTTTCAACCTCCTGTAATTTTGTGCTGGCTAAAGCTAGAACCCCAAATTTTCAGGTATATATAGGGCACAATAAGACTTAAGTATATCCTCAAAAACATTCCATTTGAACGTGTAGTTTAAGAACTATTGCACGTCAAAGTTCCTTAGTTTTGTCACTGACTCACTGACTGACTGACTAATGATCATCGTAATTCTAAGGAACTTCTAGCAGACTTACAAGCTCCAAATTTTAAACATAGTGAGGTTTTAGCCAATCAAGTCCTATAAAACCTAAAAATATTGCAATTTCAGTTACAACTGCACACGTAAGTTTGTAATCCTATACAAATACATGTGATTACAAAGTTAGTTTTGTAGTTCAAATCGGAAATAGAATGGATTGAAATGAAATAAATAAAGGTAACCCACTTACAAAAAGAAATAAGATCCCATCAAAAACATTACATGTAAAACAGGGTTTCTTAAACTGTGGTCCATGGACCCCTTAGGGGTCCGTGATACGAGAGCCGGGGGTCCGTGGCTATGCATACAACACAAACTTTCATGTGCCCTTTATACTCTTTTTCTCTGATTGTATTCGAAAAGGGTCCGTAAGGTTTTCGAAATAATGTAGGGGGTCCGTGACCAAAAAAGGTTTAAGAACCTCTGATGTAAAAAGATGCGAGTCTCGCAACGCAGTTCTTCTACAAGAGAAAAGTTTTGAGCTGTAAGTCAGTACTGGGGGGGTGTCCACAGAACTCAATTTTCACCGTCTTGCCTATTTATTTAAACTGAGAGAGCAACTCATTTTCCAAGAATCCTCCTCGGGTAAATAATAGGCAAGTCTGTGGAAATTGAGTTCAGTGGACACGGACTGACTTGGTTTAACATTACATCTCAAAACTTTTCTGTTGTAGGAGAACTGAGTTGCGAGAGTTGCATCTTTTTACGTGTAATGTTTTTGATGGGTTTTATTTTCTAAGCTGAAATATCTGAAGCTGATACATATAATTTCAACAAAAAAACTTAGTTCATATGGTGCTGATAAATGGCGCTGACCTTGAGGGGCCAATTGCATGTTAATAATGGTTTTTAGAGATTTTTTATGTCATTTCGCTGTACAAATTATATGAATCTGCGAAATCTATAAAATAAAACTTACTTTAAAAATAATTAATGGGTTCAGTTCAAGAGGTCAACGTTTTATTTTGCCATGGTATGCAAAGTTTTACTTTTATAAAGACTTACTTAGCAAAATGCCTAGGTCGTGAAATGTACAAGTAGGCAGAATGACTTATTTGCATAAGGTTTTAAATGTATAAGGGCTATCTTAGCAAAAGGTTTTGATTGTCAAAATGTCTTAGTTACAAAATGCCCAAATCTGTAAAACGTCAGGTTTAAAACGACTAGGTTATACGGATAGTGAATAATGTATGCAATATATCCACAATAGATGGATTTAAAAATATGAACTCGTTAACTATCTAATTTGACAAATAATCTATTGTTGGAAGTAAGGATAAGGATTTTATGCCACACCTGGCCATAAAGTGGCTTTTAAAGCCGCTTTCTGGCCAAGTGTAGGCTTAAAATGATGTACACAACACGGGAGGTAATAAAGAAAGCCCTCGATTGCATGTTTACTTTTGAATAATAGCGACCTTAACATACAAAATAGCCCCGCCGATGCCGAAAGTACTAATATTTCGTATGGTACTCCTCGAAACATACATCTAAGCAAAGTGATACTTTACATAGCTTGCATATATATTTCGAGCGAGACTGCTTACACCATACGCATCGACTATTCTTCGACGCTCATTGGCCGACGAAATGATTGTCCTGGAGTATCGCTTCAACATAATTTGTGTTTCCTCGTCATATGGTCTACTGAAAAAAAAAACAAAAATGAAAAGGATTTTTTACAAACAATAACATACGATCACCAGTTGAATTGAATAAGTAACCTGGAACTAGGACCCGGAACAGGAGATGGGGGATGTTCAGGTGGAGCTTGTTTCTCTTGAGGAAAGGAGTTCCCTTGGTTCAACTTTTGCTCTTCCTCGCCCTCGTCCTTGCCCTCGTCCACGACCGCGTCCACGACTGCGTCCGGTTTCTTAGTTTTTTGATTTTGCTGGTCTGCTCAAACAATGTAAAATATCCTAGATAAGCGTAAAATTAATGCACAAATAAAAACACATCATACATACAGATGTATGATGTGTTTTTATTTGTGCAGGGAACAGTCCCTCAGCCAAAATATTTTTTAAATTAAGAAGTATACAAATCGTAGATGAAGATGCATTCCATTAAGTTTTGCCATTTTATTCAGACAGAATTGGTAGTAAACGAGTATATAACCATATTTGAAGACGTTAGTTAGATTTTAGTGTGTATTTTTGTAATATTAAAAGTTATCAACTAACTAGCCCAAGATGCAATTTCATTCAACTTACGTTATTGTATAGTTTCTTATTTTTTATAAAATGTATTTTATGAAGTGTTAAAAAGTAAAAGTATTTCAATCAAAAGTATTTTCTATCTACCAAATATGTATTTATCAAATACAAAGCCACCAGTTAACTAAAAACAAAAAAGTTTCTCCTCTTATTTTTCCAAAATATACTCATTGAACATTCGGAATGGATACACACATACAATAAAATATCTATTAAAATAACCGAAACACCAAAATTAATGATAGATAACATTGTTCAAATATCAGTAAGTACAAAAAAACATATATCTCAAACGCGCTCACAGCGCGTCTGGTGTGCCGCATGCC
The DNA here is from genome assembly GCA_947034925.1 of Eudemis profundana. Lineage (NCBI taxonomy): Eukaryota > Metazoa > Arthropoda > Insecta > Lepidoptera > Tortricidae > Eudemis > Eudemis profundana. Next base: position 26,845,203 of record OX344795.1, on the reverse strand, counting down.
TTACAAGTCTTACAACCTTGAAGCGATATGTATGAATGAATTGTTTTGCTGGTGGCTAGCGCTACCACACCCGTACTTACAATTTACTGTCACTTGTTTCTTTCGCTAATCCTGTGTAATAAATCCTGTATTGATTGATTTTATGGTTTAAGTACAAAACTTAATACTCAAGCTATTTAATTACTATAAGTTAGAAAAGAATTATTCGAAAGTCTTTAAAATATGAGCCATTTAATTCACAAGTTACTGGAAAAAAATCTGTTAAATTACTTTCAAGTGAAGATGTGATTCATAATTATGAGTTTGGCACTAAAATATTGTTACAATCTGCTAGATGGATAAACACTGAATCGTTTGATATATAACTTTAATAATAAAATAGTAATTTGAGTACTTACGGCATTTTCTAAACACTCCGCACTTTCACAAAATCTGACTTGAACTTCACTTTGACAACACCTTGTAAAGTAACACTGTTTAAAAATATTTTCAGTCTACTATGTTGGCTGCCCTTTTTTTTCTGTGTTGCCATGTTATTTCTCTATGATTTGAACAGAGTTTGAACGTCGTCTAAAGCACGCTTTACAGATTAAAAATAAAATATTGTACAAACGTCGCCTGGTAGCTCCGGCTACCAAAATCAAATCGTAGGTGCGCAAAGTTGGCAGCTCTAGCTACCGAAAGCAAGTGAGTGGTTAAAAAGCAAAACCATACTTCCATCTCTCTCCCGTGGCGCATCGACACACCCGCGCGCCCGCGCTTACCTGACCTCATTACATTTTTTGGTGTTGTCCGAGTCGCACGAAATTTAACGTTAAAAAATAGTGTAGTGAAGTGAAAACGAAAGCGATCAAGGGATCGAAATTACAACCAGGATTATGAAGGTAAATTTGTAATCATTTTAACAAAAGTACTAGTTACTATAAAGTGTTTTTAGATAATACGGCACTGCCAATAACGGTACTTTCAAATTTCCTTTACGCATCTTACCTACAAAATCATTAAACCTGGTTACTTACATATTTACGAATAAAAAGTAAAGATACGTGTATAAAGTTATATAATTAGGAAAGATGTATAACGGATTTGCTGAGTTTTTATCTAACTAACTTCATATCACTGTGTATGCCATGTGAAGGACAATTTGTCTCACCTATTTTCACAGTACCTAAACCTAACGGAACTCATCGTTTCATACTAATTGTAAGTTTAAAATAATTAAACAAATTCACTACGGTTCATCACTTTAAGTTGGATGACTGCGGTAGCGTACCGATTACTTTATTTCATTTCATTTATTAATTGCTTACATGTAGGTACATTTTATGTAAGGTATTGCAAGATATGGCAACAATAGATCTACATGATGCCTATTTTCTGATATCTGTTGATGAAAATGATCGCAAACGATTGCGTTTTAAGTGGCGACCACAATTGTTTGATTCGAATGTCTTGCTAAATGACAAGAATTTGTACGGCTCCATTTGTTTATATAATATTATTAAAAGAAATATCTACGTACTTCGGGCCTATTGTCATTTAACTACTTAGACGATTTTTTATATATAGTAAGATCATAGATTTAATTACTTAACAAACGTAAAAACTACAAGACTTTTTTAAGTCGTTGGGGTTCGTCATCAATAGTGATAAAAGTGTTATGACGCCAAGTAAAATTGGCAAATTTTAGGGTTTGTGTTATGACTATCACCTTGCCTGGCGAAAAGAAACAGACATGTAGATGTATTTACACGTGTATAGCTCCACGAAAATCGTGTTGAAGATTTCAAGTGTGATCATATTGATCATCCACGTTACAAAATGTTGACATTTGTGTACCTACTCCATGCGAGCCGTGTAAAGGACTATTATATACGAATGTTTACGTCTACCTACTCCATTTTAACAGTGTCGAGGATTTCATACTCCACGTAAATCATGTAGAGAATACATACGTTTCATTCAGAACATCTGCTCCACTTTAATAGTGTCGAGGATTTCATACTCCACGTAAATCGTGTAGAGAATACACACGTTCTATTCAGAACATCTGCTCCACTTTAACAGTGTCGAGGATTTCATACTCCACGTAAATCGTGTAGAGGATACACACGTTCTATTCAGAACATCTGCTCCACTTTAACAGTGTCGAGGATTTCATACTCCACGTAAATCGTGTAGAGGATACACACGTTCTATTCAGAACATCTGCTCCACTTTAACAGTGTCGAGGATTTCATACTCCACGTAAATCGTGTAGAGGATACACACGTTCTATTCAGAACATCTGCTCCACTTTAACAGTGTCGAGGATTTCATACTCCACGTAAATCGTGTAGAGGATACTCACGTTCTATTCAGAACATCTGCTCCACTTTAACAGTGTCGAGGATTTCATACTCCACGTAAATCGTGTAGAGGATACACACGTTCTATCCAGAACATCAGTTCCATTTTAACGGTGTCGAGGACTTCATACTCCACATGAACCGTGTAGAGGATACATTCATATTTACGGGGACACGGAGGCCTCGGACCCTGAGTTGGCCGAGCCGGGCGAAGCAACAACTACCTACTACTGCCGAGTACGTCGCCCGCGCCGATCGCGCCGGCGGCCGAGCCCGTAACGATCGAAGCGCCCACGCCGCCTGGTGGCACTTGCCGTGCCCATAGATAGAGTGGCGAGACTATACCGTCATTGGAACCGAAAATATTAGAACTACTGGGCGAGGACCCAACTAATAACAAAAAATACGGCAAAAACCTACATAAGGATATTGCACCCAAGTCGGCTCCCATTTTGGCAAATGGATTAGCTAAGGACTTTCACCTGGAACTAATCAGACGTTACTTGCCTCCTGAAAATTGCCCCAATATGAGGTTTCCGATGCTAAATCTTGAGATCAAAGCAGCCCTTTTGGAAATCAATGTATAAAAGGACTTCTACGGCCAAAGTAAGCAGAGCCAGCTGTTCGGTAGTCTCGGTGCAATAGGACAAGTGTTAAATTAGGCACTGTCATCTAAGAATACAGTATCTCAAGACATAATAAAGCTATTATAGAGAAGCTACAACAGCTATTATAGAGAATCTCAGTCTCGTCGGTTCGCAGCCTTAAACACTTTTAATTAAAATATTAGAGATACCGTCAAAAATACCAAAAATGGATGAACATCTCTTCCGTTCAGCCTTAACAGAGCATATCAAGTTTTCAAAGGCGATCGTTGAAACCGGTTCAGAAATGAAATCGACAGTTGTGAGTCCTGCTTACAAACCATCAGTAGAAAGAAGCACAGCAACAACGGAGTGCTTTAAACTCGAGGGGGATGCCGCCACGAGTAGCAGCAGCGGCCGAGCCGCGGCCGCCCCCTGCACCTCACCGGCCGCCGCGGGACCGTCGCACAGACGCGCCGCGCGGCCGCCGCCCGACCAGCTACACGCGACATTACGCGACCACGTGGTGGAGGCGATACTAGATGAACCGCACACATGTTACAATTTGATATTTAGCTGAATTCATCAGATTTTTGCCCTCCGTATGTCCAGCCGTCAACTACGGATGGATGTAGGTATACTAAATTCTTCGAACGAGAAATATTTTAGCTCTGGATCATTTGGAAAATTACAACAAACAAATGAAACTAGAAAAATATTTAAGTCCACATTTTTCATGGCGGATTAATAATACAATGATACATTCTCCCCGATCCGCAAGAATAACTACTTGTTAGAAATGTATAGTAATGCATCTATCTATAACTGGTTGGGGCGCGACATGTGGTGCCCAAACGCTTCTGGCAACTGGACAGTCAGTGAACTGACACTTCATTCATATAAACACGCTGGAACTTATAGCCGCATTTTATGGACTGAAGATATTTACAGCAAATCTAAAAGATTGCAACGTTTAACTGAGAATAGACAACACACCTGCCATGTTATATTAACAGAACGGGGAAGTACAATATCCCCATTTAAATAAGTATGCAAGAAACATTTGGCAGTTGTGCGAGTCAAAAAACGTCTATGTATTTACATCATACATACAGTCTTGCGATAATGTAGTAGCAGATCGGGAGTCTAGGACTCCAGCCAAATGAATATAGACACTGAATGGGAAATTTCTGGTCATATATTTTCACAGATTGTTCATATGTTAGGCTGTACACCTGCATTTGACCTTTTTGACAGCCCTCAGAACTACAGCCTACTGCAGTAGATATGCGTCTTCGAAATTAGATCCTTATTCAGAAATAGTCGATGCCTTTACTTTTAGTTGGGAAAATATTATTTTTTATCTCTTTCCCCCATTCAGCCTAGTGAGCAAAGTATTAGAAAAATCATTTCAGATAAAGCTAAAGGTATCGTTGTAGTACCCCACTGGCCATCACAAGCATGGTACTCCTTGTGGTCTAGTCTTGTCGTACCTGAAAAAACGTTTATTGATTCCGACGGATCTTTATTAGTCTCTCCGTTCAGAACGCGACTCCCGCTTCATGCCAGCCTTATCCTGGTGGCAGCTAAATTATCAGGGATATGATAATAAAGCGTGGCCTACCACATGAATCACTAAATATAGTGATGGCCTCTTTAGCAAAAATACTTTTAAAGCAATAATTTAAAACTTTATTAATTCAAATCCTGGGAGCTTCTCTGTAAAAAACGAGAAATCTTGATGTTTATGACGCTAATGACGGCGATGTGTTTTAACACATCACCGTCTTGTCTTTTTGGTGATGTCTTTTTGACCATAAAATTTTAAGCTATAGCTGTTTGATCATACACAGATCAGCCTTATCGCAATACGAATGTTACGTCAAATGATTGGGTTAATCGATTTCTTAAAGGCTTACAAACTTAAACCTCCGAACCCAAAATATAAATCCACGTACAAATATAGTTCTAAATCATTTCTTAAATATTTATCGAAATGAAGATGTCTCATGAACTGATTTATCATATAAAACTTGTACTTTTATCGCCATTGCTTCGGCACAATGGATGCACACGATCAGGCTACTGATAAAATTAGATAATATGCCAATAAGTAATGATGTAATTATGGCTTCACCTTCATTAGCACTGGTACTGGACAGTATAGCTAATGAGATGATACTCCTCCAGTAGGAGTCATCTAAATGTTAAATATAATCAGGGTTACAAATTTAATTAATACTTCGAGGCCTGGAGCTTGTTAACCAATCAACAGATTACCCTATATCCGCGAAAGTCCTTATTTGCCCAGCACTCGCAGTTCAAACGTATGTTAGTAGGACAAATGAATTGAGACGCCATCATACTAAAGGATACCTCTTTGTACGAAGGCCTTATAAAAACTTTGGATCTCAGACCTTAGCACACTGGGTTAAAAAGGTATCACGAGACAATGCCATTGACATAAGCATTTTCAGCGCTCACAGTACACGGGTAGCATGAAAATCTGCCGCGCACCGTGCCGGGTTTAATCTGGAGACTGTTTGCAAGGCTGCAGGTTGCAGTGATCGTTCCAATGTCTATCTTAATAAGTAATATTATAGAGACACCCTGGAATCAAATGAAAATAATTTTACGTATGCTATATCTGACATTCGCTAAATAGGATTAATTGCATTTATGCCATTAAAATTAAACAGTTAAGAATCTGATAAATGTAAATTGAACTTTAAATTAAGTCATCAGAATATTGTTCTCAATTTCGTAGCTAATCAGCATTATAATGATTGGAATTACCAGTTTTTTACTTTTCATTTTTCACATATTGAACATAACAATGCTCTGAACATCTGCATGTAAACTATAGTAATCGTCTTCGGTTGGGATACGAAATATAATTAAGAATCAAACGAACTTACCTTACGTGATGTTTGATTCCAATTATGTGAGTATCCCAACCGAAGACGATTACATCGTCCCACCCCACCCTAGCCCAAGGGATAAAATAAAAAATAAAAAACTTGTCTACAACACAAAATATCTAACTCTGAAAAAATGAGGTCAGGTAAGCGCGGGCGCGCGGGTGTGTCGATGCGCCACGGGAGAGAGATGGAAGTATGGTTTTGCTTTTTAAGATATTATAGCTCTAAATGTGTGACAAGGACAGCATCATCTCATGTACTGCTGCATGTAAACTATAGTAATCGTCTTCGGTTGGGATACTCACATAATTGGAATCAAACATCACGTAAGGTAAGTTCGTTTGATTCTTAATTATATTGGTATACCTTCCATATCTACACTTACGCAAAAGAGTACAGTGTAACCTATTATTTTAAACCCAAGAGGCAAAAAGAGGGGTGTTATAAGTTTGACCGCTATGTGTGTGTGTTTTTCTGTCTATGTGTGTGTCTGTCTGTGGCACCATAGCCCTTAAACGGGTGAACCAATTTGGATGCGGATTTTTTTTTATTTGAAACCAGGTTTTTGAGCGATGGTTCTTAAACATCTTTTATTAAAATCGGTTCAGCCGTTCATGACATAATTATTCTAATTTGAAATGAAAAGGTCGGAGATTTTGTAGTCGGGGGTTTTTTAAATGTTTAATTTAAGTTTTATAGTTATCTTATCAGTACTATATCTAAGTACTTACGACTAGTGATGTGCCGTTACCGTAAATTACGAGAACAGCGAGAAAGTTCGGGTAAAGTTCTCGGTAATATTCTCCGTAACGGTAATTATCGAGAAAGTAGTTAAAGTTTTATGTATTTTTTACTTTTTTTTATACAAGGTTCTTTTAAATGACCATAATAAACTACACTACAGTTTTCATAAAGAAAAAATGAAAGCGTCGCGTACTTTTCCAACTTTCCCGTAAATTTACCGTAAATTACCGGTGGAAATTACCGAGAAAGTTGTCAGGTAAATTTTTGTTGGAATATTTTTTACTTTTTTGATGTAAACAACTTATGATTTAGTTATTTAAGTAAACCACAATATTTAGTATATCGAAGTGATATATTTAAAAGTAATCTGATTCATTGAAATATAAGATACATCGATATGATTTAGTGATAAACAATATGTAATTAACTTGGTATATCAGTTTAATAGTTTCTATTTTAATTCACAACACAGTAAGGACATGGATAAAAATATGGGGGCACGGCAGTGCCCCCGCCAAGTCGAGCAAAACAAAGGCATGGCCGTACCCTCCTTTTCTCGAAGCCATTCAGGCCATTTTCAGCCTCCCATAATATTGTTTTATCAACAGAACTCGATTTCCACCGACTTGCCTATTATTTAACCGTGGCGGAACACATTTTATAGATCTAATAGCAAACCGAGTATCACAATATAAACAAGTATATTTGGTTCGTTCATTTTCGGTCGATTCGCTAAAATATTGCAAAATTTTGGTATTGGGCTTCATCGTTTTGATTAAAACTACTCGTATTTACAACACATTATGCAGTTCACAGTTGAGCAGTCTCAGATCTGGGGGCACGGCAGTGCCCCCGCCAAGTCGAGCGCGAAGCAAACACTGCCGTACCATCCTTTACTGGGACCATTTCGCCGCATTTTCAGGCCCCTATTTGAGAACCTCTGGATAAGACCAGAACGCAGAAATTTTCGTCATCCAGTAAGCTATAATCACATACTTAAAATACAAAATTGCAAGTCTGTAGGTAATTTAGTTCCGAAGTTAAGCGAAAGCAAAGTTTCGCATTTATGACAGATACTGACTCACTCACTCACTCACTCATGATCATCAGAATAGAACTAGTACTTCCCATAAACTTAGAGAGCTGAAATTTTAAAACATAGTTTTTAGCCTATCAAGTCCTAAAAAACCTCCAAATATTGCAATTTCAGTCACAACTGCACACATAAGTTGGTAATCCTATACAAATACATGCGATTACAAAGTTAGTTTAGTTCAAATTAGAAAAAGAATTGATTGGAATGTAATAAATAAAGGAAGATCACTTACAAAAAGAAATGAAATCCCATCAAAAACATTCTGTAAAAAACTAGCCAAGTCTCGATGGAGCTGCTTCTTTATCTCTAAAAAGTAATGAAATCTAGACAAAGTCGTGCCAAAGTCAGTACCGGGGGGGTATCAACAGAACTCGATTTCCACCGACTTGCCTATTATTAGATCTATAAAATGTGTTCCTCCATGGTTAAATAATAGGCAAGTCGGTGGAAATCGAGTTCTGTTGATACCCCCCGGTACTGACTTTGGCACGACTTTGTCTAGATTTCATTACTTTTTAGAGATAAACAAGCAGCTCCATCGAGACTTGGCTAGTTTTTTACAGAATGTTTTTGATGGGATAAAACTATGACTATTAGTTACTGCTCTCCCCACTTCAACCCCGTACCATACAAAAGGCGAGTAACAATTAGAAAGCCTCGGCTAATAAAACACGGCATAGGATTAGCTAATTCAATAACATGTGCTTGCTGTTTACCTGTACACCTGCAGTAAACTGTGAGACATGGAAAGCTCGCTTATCTTGGGTTATTTTACCTGATACTCGTAAAACGTACCTCTTCAAATGACATTGATAAGAAATTACCACGTTACAAACTACATCAGCGACGAAAACTAAATACAAAAATAATCTAATGTCTTAAAAATGCAACTTTAAGTCTTCATAAAAATATGTCACGCGTAATATTCTCGAGAATTACGGAAAAGTACCGGTAATTTACGGCGGTAAGAATTCCCGAGAACGTGAAATTTCCTGGCGGCACATCACTACTTACGACCTAAAGTTTTATAAATTACAGCCAGCAAAAAGAATGTCTATACATTTTACCTTATTACGAGGGAAGACGGTGAAAATGTGTAGATATTTTCGTAGCTAGCTGTGATACTAAATCACTTACGCAAATAGGTACCTACCTACATTGACTTTGACTTTCTTGTTTCCTTGGAGGCGAATGGTCTGTCCACTTGATTGGTATGAGTTCTTTAGTAGTCATACCAATCGTATTCATTATATTTTATAAATGCATATTCTTCCTCATTGCGTTCGATCCAATATAAAATTTGTGTATTTAACCCTGAAAGAGCAGAAGACGGCCGGTCGATTATAGGTCCACTATCATCGATCGACCTTAATATTTAGCAGAATCTGTAAGAGAACGTTCATACCTTTGCTGTAATCATTCGACCATCATTACCTATGAAATTTCCATTTCCTTCTAACCTTCGTTGTTAATTTTAGAACACGGATTTATCCTGGTGTAAGTGTAGGCATTTGCCATCTTTCTTTGAAAACTGTTCTATAAAAACTATGCACTCGAAAGCATTCGAAATCAATTAGATATAGGTACTAAGAATACGGAACTAATCTCCTACTGAAGAAGGTAATTTAAACAACAAAGTTATCATTCATCTTGCCTCGAACTCGCAAAATATTCGTGTTTCCGTCAAGAGAAGTCTAGATGCAATCTGATTCGACGAATAATTTAATTCGTGACCTGCTTTATGTTTTTAACCGCAATGCCTCTTGATTTTCAAACGAAATTTAATTGATTAAGGAATGGTTGTACCCATAGTACAGCATTGGTTAGTTTGGGACGAGATCGATTTATGCAGGATTGTCCCCCGAAATTTATTTATTTGTTACGAGTATACATATATTTCCCCTTATTTACAAAATGTTGTGCCACTCGCAATTTAAGATGGTAATTTTTCCTCAGGAATCAGATTCATTCTGAATTTCCTATTTTACCGCCAAAGTCATGAATCAAAGATTTAATTTCCAGAAACAGGCTAATGTATTCATTATTGGATATTCTGCTTAATTTTACGAATCAGTTGACAGCCACAGTCATAAAGCGGTCAGTTTATTTTAGACCTTGACACAAGTGAGCAAAGATAATATTTATTTGCCATTTATTTTAAGGTGGGCGGCCGTTGATTTTGAACAATGCATACTTGCGAATCGATTTTTTTTAACCAATAGGTTTGTACGAATGTATGTCGAATGACCAAAATTATGAAAATTGATGACAATGCTAAACGACATTTACTACGGTCTGTAAGGTTCGGTCAGATTAGGTTAAGTTAATATAATAAACGAAAAAGGACATTAAGGCGCGGTAGGACCTGGCTCGCATTTCACATACAAACTAGGGTCGGGCGGAATGCAGATTATTGCAGATTATCTTCGATTTCTAACATAAAAGTATACGTTATCAACCCAAACATGAGAGGATGCCCTGCATGACTGTGAAATCATGATGTCAGGTATTAATTTTGTCAGAAAAGGTGATGAACAAAATGAAAAAAAATGAAAAAAATACTTTATTTTATAGTGTTTTCGCGCTACTTTTCTATCGAGCGAAGTGTTCGCTATCGTGTTCTAAGTGAGAGGAAGCCCTAGATACAGTTCTGAATATTATTATATATGTTTTACAGTGACCTAAGAGTCAAATAAGTGCTCTAAAAATGATTTGGAAACTAGGCTTCCGTGCCCGATTCTGGTCTCACCTCGCCTTAATTGTACATAACTAATACATAGCTAAGTATGTACAATTAATGTCGTAGCTGAAGTTAAATAGGTGAAACCGCCCCGATACGCTGAGTAAATAAAGTCACCAATAATTTTTTAAGTAAATCTTTATTTGTAGTTTCAATAACCGTTTGGAGTAGGTCAGAATATTATGTTATTGACAAAAAGGACTATCCCGTAATAACATGACATGATACCTCGGCGTTTCGGACGTTACCTTTCGTGACCGTGTGTCGTCGTGGACGTGGACTTTAAATTGAGCTTAAATCAATAAGCATTAAAATTAAACCACAATAATTTAAACAAATTGAGATACAGTATTTCAGAATAATTACGCGTATATGTGTGATTCTCATATTGTGTTATGCGCTAAAGATTTGATACTAAAGGCACAAAACAAATTAAAAAAACATACAGGTACCACCATGAGGCCAACCACGAGTTTCAACTTCAAAAACAGTCAAAATAAACAAATGCAAATATATATTAGCAACAAGATTTTAAGCAAAATTTAAATATTGGCGTGTTAAATTTGCAGCTCACATTAGAAAGACTAATATGCTGCATATTAGATTAACTAGCAAGTGAAACCAATTTATTAGCTGAAAATAACTATCCCATCAAAAACATTACATGTAAAAAGATGCAAGTCTCGCAACGCAGTTCTCCTACAACAAAAAAGTTTTGAGATGTAAAGTTAAACCAAGTCTGGGGAGGTATCAACAATCACATCAACAACAGAACAGAACTCGATTTCCACCGACTTCCACAGATAATAACATGACCACCGATAGCTTGAACCCCGCCCCGCTGCCGGCGGCACTCTAGGTTAGGTGTTTTATAATGTGTTTATATAAAAGCCGCTTTCTGGCCAAGTGTAGATATAAAATGTGTAGTAGTAAGGTATATAGGTAAGTTAATATAATAATATTAACACGTTCGCGGACAGACATTCTATAGCATTCGAATTTTGAGTAACTTTTGAGACACGCATTCTATAGCAGTCTTGATTTGAGGTTCTTTCCTGAGCGCAAATGCTAAAGAATGCGGTTTGCCATAGTAAATACTAGTAGATCTATCTTTACTGTCACTTTTTTTGTAGTCCAGATGCGCTTACTGTCATATTACATGCTTTTCGCACACAAACAAGCTAAACATGTATTGCCGGCCATCGTACCCCCCTCTCATGCACACAGATGCTATAGCAGTCGCGGTTGTATGAAAGTTTGCTTGATCAATCGGCGAGTGCGCCGCTGAGTAGTCTATGGTGATGTTGGTGAATTTCGAGCTACGGAGCCTTTTCGAAGCATTATTTCCATCATCATAAGTAACATTTATTCTATGGTTTTCTAGCATAATAATTATGAAATGTTGCAATGACTAGGCTTATTTACTAACTGTTTATTGCCCTATAACTAGTGTTAATGGTGGCAAGGATTTAAAACGCAGGCATGAATGATGATACCTATTTTTTGATAAACTAATACAGTAATAATCATTTTAGGTAATAATCTTTGAATTATAATATTGTTCGTTCTCTGTTCTACTGCTTGCATTGTAATGGGTGTATGGGTTGCTTAGCACTGTGTAATAAAAGTGTTTACAATTTGGTTTAGATTTACTTCGCCTTTAGACATTCCTCGTCGTGACGAGAGCTTTTTCGCCGCAAACGAAGCCTTCCCTTTTGCCACCAATTGAGCCAGCTACTGCGCCACAAGCCGATCCTGACTTTCACTTAGCTGTGCCAGTTGATTTGCCACCAAGCGACTTTTTGTCTTCATCTCCAAACCAGTCAGCATTGTCGCCGCAATCAGTACAAAGCGAACGAGCAGCTTCACCTATCAAGCTTGATAGGTCCAATCCCATCAATAAATGATACTCCATGGGAAGAGACTGGGTGGATTTTAGAGCGTCTCAACCGTCGTCATCACCAATCCCGATATTATGATGACATATTTTTAAAAATAACATATTTTTTGATTAAAACATGAAAAAAATGTGATAAAATATAGCATCCGTGTCACATTGTTACATACTATAGTACAACAAATCAGACGGAGCTGCTATAGCAGGCAACTTATAGCATTCGTTGTCATAATATATCACAAGCTAACTAAACCATGTGACAGAACTGCTATAGCAGTTATATGCTACAGCATTTGCTGTCACATAACGTGGTATAACAAAGTATCATATTTGACGTCGCTGGTATAGCATTCGACTTACATAGCATTCACTGTCACATATAAACAGTACACAATGGCACAACTGTGACGAACCTGCTGTAACAGTTCCAAAAATTCCATACAAAATGTTTGTGTCAAACAGGTGTGACTTACTGTCCGCGAACGTGTTAATATTGTAATTGTTTTGGAAAAGCTATACCTCGCTGAGTTTCTTAGCCGGTTCTTCTCGGGGCAGAGCTTTTTTTTTTACACTGGAACCGGTGGTAAATCGTGACATTCATAAGTGCATTGTATTATGCCTAAATTGAAGAATAAAGTACTTTGACTTTTACTTTGAATGATTTACACAACACGGGAGGTAATAATAAAAATAAAAAAAGCTAGTCTTGTTTTACCACCCTAGTTCACAGTGTGTTCAGTTAGTGGTAATGTACTAATAATACACTACCAAATCCACTATCAGGAAACCAGGTATCAAACCAAAAAGTTGCATTGAAATCAGTATCGCGCCTGGAAGCTAAACAGCCATGTAGGTGGACCCACAGACTTATTAAACAACACACCTTTTTTGGTTTGAGCATCAAAAATAAACAATTGCAACATAATTTGGTGAATAAACATGAGCACCATTAATAAATACAATCCTAATTTAAATAGCCGCTTTATCTATCTATCAGATCTCTAACATGTGAAATTAATTTAAGAATAAGAATTTTAATAGTAAGAAAATTACCAGAATTTACTTTATTATTAATGCAAATTAAGTATTCATTTACGGACTCATGATGACACGTTAATTCAGCGGTTGTCAAACTTTTTTAAAAACATACCTACAATTTATACAGAACACCTAAAATATCTTGGCTTGACTACTTATTTAAAAACAGGGGCAAAACTGAAAATAATTTTCAGTTTTGCCATTACGACGCTCCCCACACCTATTTGAAACCAATAAAAAAATCGGCCAAGTGCGAGTCGGACTCACATACGAAGGGTTCCGTACCACCGTACAAAAAAACGTAGTAATAAACAACTGGCCAAAGGTCTTAAATGCCGTGTAAACCAATGGCACTTAAAACCTTTTGGTTGAGAAGTTTTTCGGCAATAACTTCAAAACCTTACTATTCAAAATATTTTTCGTTGAATGTATTTATTAAGCGTTACCTTCCTGATTTTTTTCATATTTTTTGGATTTACGGTTTAAAAGTTAAACTTTCGGAGCGATTATTTCCAAAAGTATTCACTTAATCAAAAAAAGTACATAAGAGCCTTATAATGTTTTTAAAAGAACTAGGTATCGAATTACATATGTACCTCACGTTGATATTTGCTGAAAAAAATTTTAAAACAAAAAAAATAAAAACCGACTTCCAAAAACTTAAACTAAAAACCAAAAAATAATATGTTAATCACCCCAAAGAAATGGATAATCAACGATTCATTTATACATATACAGATATTTATAGTTTTTAACCTGTTATTTTTGAAGTCGGTGCCAGCTATGGAGCTCAGCATAGCCAGCTTTGCGTGGCAGTGGCAGGCACCGACTTCAAAAATATTGGTGATTAACATATTATTTTTTGGTTTTTAGTTTAAGTTTTTGGAAGTCGGTTTTTATTTTTTGTTTTAAAAATTTACTTTATTATTTAATTTTTAGTGGCGCTGGAAAAATATTGTTTTGACCAAATAGACTTAAGTCTATTTAGGTAAAAGAAAAATTTTCCAAATCGGTCTAGCCGTTTTCAAGTAATCGGGGAACAAACCTACATAAAAATTGCTCTTTGCTTTGAAGTCGGTTAAGGGCGTATCGCACGGTGACCCGGGGCAGAATTGCTCAGAGATGGCGCTGTCTTGGTCACGTGACCAAATGTTCAAGTCTATATTATGATATCTGCTTATTTTACCAGTATGAGAATCAATTAGCCCAATATTTTGAGTCCCTTTCGATGATTTCTAATTCATAATAATTTATGTACGTGCTTACCAAGCGCAGGAATGTGCATGAAACTCGAGTAGTACTTTGACAGGTAAATATACACGCACACTAAAGCAAAATCATTGATATAAGTGACATCTATTGACAGAGATTCTAACTTGTAAGTTCGCCTATTGTGCTCCGTCGCTCCGGCTATTGTGTAAACCCGTATTAGCAGAAACTCGGGTAATAGTCATGTAATTTAGAAGGTAAAATAAAGAAAAGTGTAGGTACTCGAGCAACAATATTCTCGAGTTACCATCGAACAAACAAATATAGAACGCCGATTTTCCCCCTTTGTCTACCCCACATTTTTTTTGATCGGTCAAAAAATAACTTTGTAATTACCACCTAGTTTCATACCCACATGGGTATTGCTCAATTTTATTTTACCCACTGGGTAATATAATAAATTTGTGAAACAAACGCAACCGTTTATTTCACGATAAATGTACAGCTCTTTTTTGTATGGGAATATATTGAATGGAATAAGACGTATAACTGTGTAAAATAGTTTTATTCATAATATATTTATTCTCAAATTTGGCGAAGCCGATCTCCATATTTTATAGATTCTTAGGGCCGTAAGTTTACGGACCAATAACATATTATAAGTTGTATAAACATTGAACAGGCAGACTCAGACTCACTCAATGTGTTATTGAGAGAACTCTTGATTTTCTAGGCTTACAAGTAAACTGGCATTGAGCACATTACTTGAAGTTTGCCAAGGGACGCCAAATTTCTCGAATACAGAGATTGATGCGAGTTGACTCTGTCAGTCGTTCTGTAATAAATAAAGTACCATGTTACTATAAGTCAATAAAACTAGCATTGCAAAACACTAGTAACTCAGTCTAATATTAAATTAACTGACTACCTTTTATATGTGTGCATCTCAGGTCTAGGAACTTAGTATTTTGTTCTACGATTCGCGTCACGATTTCAGGTACCTAAAACATATTTTTTAAAGAACAAATCAATTCTGGCATCCTCTCTACGATAAATGCATCTTCCCTTCACCAATTGGAAAATTTAGTTTAGAAACAAAACGAATGACAGCATTATTGGTGACAGCGTAATGTTCCGAAACCTTCTTTATTTTGTGGAATCCTAAATATGGAATGTCAAATATTAATTTTGTACTCGTATAGTACATTTGTGTTTTCACATCACTTGTACAGATGTAGTGAATAATCCTTTCCTATCGGCAAAACTCGGAACAACGATAACACCCGAAAGGTGCCGATGTGTCTATGAATTAATGTATTATTAAATTACGTGTAGGTATCAAATAAATCGCATACTTTATTTATCAATGTCAAATGTCAAACTGCCCGTTTGACGTATATTACACTGAGATGTTAAAACCACCACGATTCTATCATATAAAGAATTCGTTAAATACAAAAAAAGTGTGTCAGGGTCATTGGTAGTTCGTGGTGGGACGAAAGTTGCGTACCCCTTTTCAAAAAACATAAAATCCTTTCTTTACCATGCCTATACTTAAGAGAAATATGTAATTTCGTCAGATCACATAATTCGTATTTTAAAACACGCGGCGAAATTTTTGAAAGGCGAACCAGGGAAAAAACTAATGAACCTTCTATATCACCCTCCAAGTCACAAGATGATTTTTAAGAAAAACGTGTTTAATATGTGCATCGTCATCTATAACCATCTCCCGGAGGAACTGAGGCTGCTGGAGGGAAACGCCTTTAAACGCAGTCTAACAAATTGGCTCTTAGAGCATTGTTTCTATAGCGTAAAGGCGTATCTCGAACACTAGCAGTACTAGATTTAAGTTGTATTGTCAGTAATCTAAATTGTGATATGCCTATTATGTTAATTTTATTTCATTGTTGTTTTATTATTATTATTATTTCAATTTGACATTTTATTTTATTTTTTTTTCTTTAATTTGTAATCAATTCAATTGTACATATTTGCACGCTTGCACGCAAGCTAGATACACGAATCATGACATGCATTGTAACATCCCTATACTGTGTCTATGCAAATAAATATTTCTGATTTCTGATTTCTGATTAGGTAAACAAAAATATAACTAGAGTCAGTTGAAAAAAGGTTTTATTGCAAAAAACACACATGGTAACATTAACATCACAAGCAAGATGATTAATTAATCTTGATACTTGAAATAAATATTCGGGACAGTCTTGCACAAATTGATCTAGTTCCAACCAAACTAAGCAATGCTTGAGTATACATGTACATATTTAAATATAATATTTAAATACATTGAAATTATCTAAGACCCTGGAACAAATCGCTTAGTTTGGTTGAAACTAGATCGATATGTGCAAGATTTACACAGATATTTATGCTTTCGGCATGTCTGTTATAAATTGTTAATGTGGATCGAATAAAATCAATGTTTATTATTTACAAAAATGACAGACAAGAGTGACATGTAAAAAGTCTATCAAAATATAGGTGGCCTGCATTAATACACGAGTCCATGAAGTTTATCACAAAATCTAACATAAATATCAACAAAATATTTCTGTGGTATTAACTACTCTATATAGATACTTCCTCTTGCAATGCGACCGTTCCCTACGTTGTCTCGATGGGTATTGAGTGCGAGTGAAGTAGTAAGACAAAAACGAACATTTCCGGGAAAATACGAAAGGAAAGGATTATTCACTACATCTGTATTTATTAGAAAACAATAAGATGGGTAAAGTTATAAGGTGATGGTACAATATAAATTTTCTCGAAAAGTATTTGAACGTCCCTGACTACTAGACTCTCGTATTTTAGTTTGCGTGAATCAAAAAATTGCCCAGAGTTGCAACGTTGCGTTGTCACCGTGACATGCGACGTTGCCATCTGTCACCGTTTGTCAGACATCTATGAATGCCTAACGATCGACGACACTTTTGGCTTAGCGGGAGTGACACCGCCTACTAAGCTAGAGGTCCCGGGTTCAAATCCTGGTAATTTTTTACCCTAATAAGCATTGCTTAGATTGTTTTTGTAAAATTTACCTCCGTATTATTATTATTTCTCTTTATTTAAGTATCCTGATTTAAAAAGTAAAACAAAACAATATTTAGTAGGTACATATATATTTCACAATATAAATTTAGTCAAAATATTTAATTAGTAATTTGGCATAAACAGGCTAAATTACAAAATTAATTAGAGCGTGTAGTATTCGATAAAGACGAAAAAAAAAGAAAAAATAAAATTATTTCGGGAATAGAACCCACAACCAAACGTAACCATAAGTAAAAGCTTGAGACCACAAGGCTACGGATGCACACTCAAACGATGCGTAAATTAAGATCGCTTTTGAAGTGTCAATAGATAAGTCACACACACATACATACACCATTTGCCTGTGTTTGCGTGAGTTGTGTTACCCACCTGTAGGTGATTCGCACACAGTGATAGAATATCCAAGTTTTTCATCGGTGAAATATGGTATTTAGCGTGAAAATATACAATTTTTTATGCATTTGCCGAAAATAAAACGTAAATTAATTGATATTTGTCAAATTCGTTTCTAAATATACCCTGCCGTTAGCCCGTGAAGGTGCACCAACTTTTGTATGGGAACGCAACCACCTTAACACTAAAAACTTGTTGCTAATAAGAAATGGACGAGAAACTAAGAAAATTACCAAAATCGCTATATGTGTGCCTATGATATTTGAAGAGTTCCCTCGATTTCTCCAAGATCCCATCATCAGATCCTGATTTGGTTGCAATGGGACCACCTCGGAGGTATACCCTTTAAAACAAAAAAAGAATTTTCCAAATAGGTTCAGCCATCTTCAAGTAATCGGTGAAGAAACATAGATACAAATTTACCCTTTGTTTTGAAGTCGGTTAACACTAGAAACTTGTTGCTAATAAGAGATGGACGAGAAATTACGAAAAATACTGAAATCGCTATATGTGTGCCTATAATATTTGAAGAGTTCCCTCGATTTCTCCAAGATTCCATCATCAGATCCTGATTTGGTTACAATGGGACCACCTTGAAAGTCTACCCTTTCAAACAAAAAAAGAATTTTCCAAATCGGTCCAGCCGTCTTCAAGTAATCGGTGAACAAACACACAAAAAAATAAAAAAAAAATACAGACGAATTGAGAACCGTCCTTCTTTTGGAAGTCGGTAAAAAAAAAATTTTAACTTCTGTTACATGTATGGAGTGCCCCCCTAGATTTTTTTTTTATTGTTTAACTACCAAACTTAGTAACAGCATCTACAAGACATCTATATTACAAATTTCATCAGTATACGTCTTGTAGTTTTTGAGTAAAATGCCTGTGACATATGGACGGACGGACGGACGGACATGACGAAACTATAAGGGTTAAAAAGAACCCACCTGACTCTAGTAAATAGAGTCAAAAATTATGTAATAAAGCTGCCAGTGCAAGTATGCTTTATACGATTTTTAGTTTATTTTGATTGCGCCCCCAGTCACTAATTAGTTAAATTAGGTATTTAATATGTACTTAATTAATTATTCATTCATATTACATCATACACAAATCAATTGCAAATTAATAAATCTACATACTAAACTATCCCAAATGGAGGCCCTTAATTGAAAACTTCGATAAATAACTTAACGGTTTGGTCCTTCACTTGACTGAAACTATAAAAGGAGTCCTTGCGGCTTTAAGGTTGTAATACCTACTTGTGTGATTATTATGTAACTGAGTCTTTGAGATAAATCTTCTTTTTGTCTGTCTATCAGAATGTCAGAATTAGAAATTTTGCATGGTCGGACAAAATATTCTATTTTTGACATGGACGGATGCGATTATAGGTACTCTTGTACCGTACCTGCCATCAAATATCTCTTTATCTACATCCATATCATAACTTCCCAACAATATGTTCAGAAACGATAAGCTAATGAATGGCCTATCTATATTAAGTATCCTGTACCTGTGCTGCCATCTTAATATTTACATTAAAGTATCTTCTTTTTTTTAATTTATCTTCTTTGACGCCTAGAGACCCTTTACATCTCTAAAATGTAGTTTTAAGTTTATTGAAATGTATTTTAGTTATTTGTTTGTTGCATTGTATTAATGAAATTTCATGTAATAATTTCACAATTATTGTAATGCTTATTGTTTTTGAAAAGAGAAACTGGTGAGTTTCTTTCGGCGCTTCTTCTCTGGTGAGAAGAAGCGCCGAAGCGCGAATTTGTCGGAGCGCCAAAAGAATCAGACATGTGAAAGAGCCCTTGAGGCCCACTTGCAGAAATAATTGATTTCGATTCATTTCATTTCACCAGTCCTTTTAAAGAATCTTGCTCTTGCTCCTACGCGTCATTACCTATTTACAGTTTTTTAATGGACTCCTATTAAATCTGCTGGTAACCAGTTAATAAGGTGATTAGAGTCGGACGGTTCTTCAAACAAACAAAAAGAGGGTCATCATTTGCTCCCACGACATCAATCAAGGTTGAAATGTGATACATTTTATAGTTTGCTACACGTTATCTGCGGGAAATGACATACGAAGTCTAAAAGAACAGAATTAACGTGCAATCTGCCTTTTAATCTCTATCCATGCAGCGCCATCTATTCTCATTTTGTTAAACAATAGTAGATTGTGTCACAAGGGAGCAAAATGATGTATTTACGGCGAGGGCGTACATTGAATCCTGAACGAAGCGAAGGATTGTACAATATATAAGTATAATCCGGAGCGTAGTGAGGGATTCAAGTGTTAACGCCCGTGGTGAAAATAATTTTGCTACCGTGTGACACATACTGCTTTTCACACCGACTATGAGGAAAATTCAAATACAAACGCAACCTACCAATATAACGAAATATATAGTTAATCAAAGAGCATCACACATTATAATTAAAAATTAAATGTTAAATTGTTAAATGTATAGTCTATTATTATTTTATAAAACGATTATTATTTTTTACGGTCTGGACGAAAATACCACATCCACATTATATTTATGGCCCTCGCCGGCGGCTCGGACCTCAAACATCTGTGATCTGGGCCATTCCTTATTATACCGCCCTTGGTGTGTAATATACTAATAAAGCTGTCTATGGTATGACATATTCTAAGTGGGTTCAAACTAAAACTCTACCCTGTTGTCCTTGAACAGAAAAGTGCTACTTTGATCCCTCTTATGAGGGAGCAAAATACTTTTTTCTGAATAGGAGGTGTGAAAAAGTTTTTTGCTAATATCGTATACTTTTTAGTTTTTTGCGAGTTTCTATGTCATTTCGCGTAGACAAAATGTATCAAGTTGTAAAATACAGCAATAGGTACCCCGGTTTACGCGACGCGACCTCGCTTCCTTACACGGATTTACTATTCGCGCATTTCAAATTTTCGCGGTAGGTACATTGTCCCGCTTTACGCAGTTTCCGTTCTCAATATAGACCGATATTTCTCTAATTAATTATTTTAAAGTATTTACATACTTACTGCTAAATACATAACATGTCATTAAAATTTTGCAATAAACGCATATTTATTCTATATTTTATTCTTTTTCTTTTTGGCCCCGTTATACGCGAATTTCGTATAACGCGATATTCTCCCACACGCATCCCTCGCGTAAAGCGGGGTATTACTGTATAATTCAAACAAAATTGATGCCGTGAGGGTAAACGATGTTTCTTGTCTGATTTTTATGTTTGTATGGAAAACCAACCGACTCGAATCACCTTACTATAAAGTGTACGATAGAAGAAGCACACCCAGATGCTATTTGCATTGAACAACACATTTATAAGTTCATTCAAATTTCGCAAGCCAGTGAAAATTCCTAAAATGTGCGACGTAGCCTCTCAGAAGAAACGCTCTTCATGAAGAAAAACTCTCCAATAAGACTTAGATACGAAACGGTGGGTAAGTGGTCGCAAATAGCCAAAGCCACAGCTCTAAATGAAAACCATAATGACCATCTTCAAGGGTTTGAACTTCGACCCCGAGGCTGCTGGGACCATGATAAAACGATAAGTAATATTGTGGTAACATTAGGGCCCGCGAATACTTAATGTCTGTTTTTATAGAAACTTTACCATGGATTTTCTTATATCATGTTTTGGTTGTAAAACAACAAAGGACGACATTGCAGAGTTAACAGAAGGATTACGATTAAAAGAAACAAGTAATCGATAAATCCTGCAAGATTAAATTTCAAGGAAGCCAGATATGAAATTTTAAAGGAATAAATTCAGTTCGCACTTTTAATCTTACGGTAACATTTGCGTATATCCAGTATCCACATTATTTAAAAATATATAACGTAATACTAACGAGTAATTTAAGGTAAATAGCTTAGCAAACAAGGGAGGGTCCCGCGCGAAGAAGAAGATCCCGCGCAAGCACAAAAGGATATGCATCTGCTAGATGTTTTGCTGATCACCCAAAGCTGCATAACAATGGTCCAGATTTATCGTGATCTGATGATATCAGGCAGTATATCCGAAGCTACATAGATATGTCCCGGCAACGGAGTACATTATTGGATCCTCGCAATTTCAGGCTGTAGATTCCGAGCCATATAGCAATGTTTGAATCAACAATTGGCATTATCAGGTTGTATAGTATTCAAAACCGCAAAGCAGTACTTGTAGCAACAGTTTACTCGTACATTATCGGATCCTCACAATTTCAGGCGGTAGATTTAAAGCCACATAGCAATATTGAAGTAACGCTCGGCATTGGAAGAATCCGGCACGTTAAGGCTGTATACTATACAGCTTTAAAGTGCAGGTTACTACAGTGTATGTATAGCATCCGAAGTCACATAGCATTATGTGTAGCAACGGTGTACACTATCGGATGCTCGCAATTTCAGGCTGTACATTTAGAGGCACATAGCAACGTCCAAAGCAACGGTCGGCATTATCGGAAGTTCGCGGTTTCAGGCTGTATATCCGAAGCTATATAGCAAGGGCGTCGCGCGCGCTCGCCACAAGTGCCGCGCTCGCGCCGTGTAGTGCCGTGTGAAATGCAGTGAGTGTGTTACGCGATACAACGCTATGGTGAGTTTGAGGTTAAGGCTTTTAAAATAAGAATCAACTGACTTAAGTATATAGGGTTTAATTTAAAAATAAAAATAGAATACATAAAATAAAAATTTGTAATAAAGGTACTCGAGACAAATCAGCGGTTGTGAGTAAAAACTTTATATAACTCAACTTACTTAATTTTATGGGAAAAAACCTTACAATTAAAGCAACTTTATCTTATTTTTATTAAATACATTAAGAAGATATTTAGCAAATTTTTATCTGAATAATAATAATACTACTACTTCTAAAAGTACTACAGTATTTGAAAACGAAACAATAAAGCAAATGAAGCGTGCAATCCAAAAGTCGTTTATTTACAAATGGTAACTAAAGATGTAATAAAAAACGTGTAAATATAAAGTGTAATTGACATACAAAATTAATTGAGATAAGCGGCTGGCGCGTGCGCCGCTTCAACTACAAATCGTGATCTTGATCAATTAGGGATTTCCATCAATTATAGTGATCAATGGAGTAATTATTTGAATATGTATAAATCTGAATCTTTGAAAAATATATCAATATTGTCTTCTAGTAAATATTGTTTTACTAGTAGGCAATTTATATACTTACTTTTATTTACACTATAACGGAAGAAGTTGAAATATCTACAAATACCTACGGATATCATAACTTACTTACTTTTCACTACAATCATAAAAATAAACTTTGTGAATATTGTACATTGACGTCGTTTTATTAAATATCTTTCGTATAAAATGCCATCGATAACATAAAAAACGGCTTATAAATTCAATTTACCGGATCTATTTGGCAGACGTCTTTTTAATTAAGCTGTATAAATTAAACAAATATTCCAGTGAATTTATTGAGCTCAGCATAAAATAAAACATTGAGTATCAAAATAACCTTTACGCGACTTAAAATCTCCTTAAACAAATAAAATAAGATCAGGTCCTAGTCGATTAACTTCTTTTTTTGATGAACTTGAGATGAAAAGCGAGTTCTAAATGTTAGTCTAGAAACCTTCAGTCGCATTAAATTAAAAAATGGGTGTTGCTCTCAAATACTCAGAAAAATAGAAAATTAATGTAAACGGTTATAAGTGCAAACAATAAACATCGAATATCTGTCATGTTCTGAAATAGTACATTACACAACTAGGGTGGTAATACAAAGAAAGGCCGAGATCGCAGATGTCTGCGGCCTAAAATGAAATATGCGATCGAGGGCTTTCTTTATTACCTCCCGTGTTGTGTATATCATTTAATGTCTACACTTGGCCAGAAAGCGGCATTATCCGTATGCGCAGCGTGCGGAAAAAGTCACTTTTTGGCCACGTGTGGCATGAAAATATTTGTGTCGATACGTTTCAAAATTGCTAAAGATCACTGAAGGAGTGAAATTTGTTTCTTATGCAAAATCAACAAATTCAAATTGACATTATGCATTAACTTTCGAGGATTTGTGCGATTGTTGATATGTATGAAGACATTTTGTAACAATATAAATAAACAATACAACGTGGTGTATGCTGAATTGCTGATCATAGGAATATAAGTTTTGAAGTTATCCCTATTTTTATTTATTATTGTTGATATTAAAATCGTTATTGTGAATGTGAAACTGCCTAAAACCTTACTCCGAACATCGCTCTAAACATTCTCTTATCTCAGAATTGATCATAGAACCAGAATCCAAAATTCCTCTCGATTAACTAAGCAATTAGGATTCGCATACTCAAATGGGTGGACAAAATATAATAAATATGGAGGCGATGCGCGGGCGCCGGGTGGCGAGAGGTGAGGGCGGAGGGAGGTGACGCAACGGCTAAAGGTCACCGCGGCCGTTGCGACCTATACTTCTATGACATTATTGAAAATTTAGGAAAATATATGACGAGATAAATATTTAACTTATTGAAATACTAGCATTTTCCCGCGGCTTCGCCCGCGTTGTTCCCATTATTGTCCCAAATGAACTCTTTACCGGGATATAATGTATCCTATGTTTCAATCCAGGACTTGGTCTATTTGCATGCCAAATTTCAGCTTGATCCATCCAGTTGTTACCCCGTTATAAGGTAACAAACATCCAAACATCCAAACATCCAAATATCCAAACATCCAAACATCTTCACAAACTTTCGCATTTATAATATTAGTGGGATGAAAACTGCCTCTATACTTATAAATATACATATACCTAGCTATAGAATAATCTTTTTGTCTAACTACAAATAAGTTACAAACTACGGGTACGGGTACGGGCCGCTAAGTAAAATTATATCACCTTCGGTGTCGATACCCTTAGCCCGTGGGGTCCCAGTAACCGGTAATTCTTCAGAGAACTGTTCAATAAGTTGGTCGACGCCATAGGGGACCGAAGAGCTGGCAGTTCTCTCGCGCAACGCATTGGCACTGCAATACAGCGAGAAAATGCTGCCAGTATCTTTGGGACCATGCCGAAGAGGGCTGATTTTATTTTTTATTTTAAGAATAGTTATATTTTAGAGTGTCTTAAGATTTTTTTTAACTGTACTTAGTTTTATATTTAATTGTATATAACTAGAATATAATTTGTGAATAAATTAGTTACCTGGCCATTACGTATTAAAAAATGGATATAGGATATAGTGGATAGGTAGATCACACTCAAAAATCGTACCTAATCTAACCAAGTAAAGCTCTTTCACTCAGGTCATTTATTTTTCATAAATTAAATCGCGAAAATGAATGCCATACAATTAAATTAAATTATAATATCGATAATTATAGCGACAAATCATGTTATCACAGCGGTCTAAGCTACGATACCTGGCTAGATAACACAGCAGTGTCACCACCTCTTGGCTTTATGGCAAAGGCCAATACTATGCCAGGATATAACTTCTCGCCAGGTCATGATGCCCTTATCTAGACAACTTTAATTGATACCTTGTGGAAATACCACGCTACTACGTGTAAGATAGTAAAAGATTTGGATATTCTAATATGAACAGGTAAAACGGTGATTCTTGAAGGACATCGCCCTGGCCACAAATATGCAGAAGATTCCGCGATTAGGGAGCCTAATTTGTAGAGCTTGACCGGAACTACATAGTAACCAAAATAGTACATTACATAACTAGGGTGGTAAAATGGTAATACAAAGAAAGGCCGAGATCGCAGAAGTTTGCGACCCGAGCTGCAAGCGAGGGACGTAAATATGCGATCGAGGGCTTTTATTACTTCCCGTGTTGTGTACATAATTTTATGTCTACACTTGGCCAGAAATCGTTTTTTTCCGTACGCGCAGCGTCACTTTATGGCCAGATGTGGCATAAATGTCATTCTAAATAGGCGGAAACTTCTGAATATTTGCGTGCACAGGGGATGATAATTTTTAAGGATGACCCAAAAACTGGCCTGAAAGTGTAACTTTGAAAAAAAAATGTTTCCGACCGTATCGTAATTACTTATACAGATAATAACATGAAGCTTATTTAAACATTATAAATTAGTGTCTTCTACTAGTAATTACAAACGAAACCTATTGAAGGTTTCGTTTAGGATTACTAGTAGAAGACTGTGACAACAATGCCGTCTCAATCATCGCACCCTAGATAATTTACCTCACTCGGTCCCATGAAATAATAACTATGGTATAACAACAAATAATTATCTGATCCCATTCCCATCATAAACAACCTATCGAAAAACCTATACTTAGCAAGATATCAAAAGTAAGCCAGAACAAATGTTTACATAATCGTAAAGAAATACTCCTGGGCATGTGAATCTCAAATTAATGTATAAAAGGTACCACACCACTAAGTGTTAGAACCAATTTATCTTTCTGTATAATGGCAAAGGTAAAATTTCTATCTCTATGACAACAGATCCTTCTTAAGGGATATAATCATAAAGATTACTATAATTCTAAATACTTTGTTAATGATTGGATCATCTTATTAAAACATTCCTCATTCATAATGTCATCAGTGCTTGACTTTTAATTTGCGTAACGAAGAAGCCTTGACGTCCAAGTATCAATCGGAATCGTCGGCATCCGAATTGATTTGAAAATGACTAAGTTTAAATCAATTACGACAGGTATCAAAGTCATTAGAACCAAGGACATGTCATCTGTCAAAGTTTAGACGGATAGTGAGAGTTCAACCGCTCTCAGCTATAACGCAGTACATTTTATGGTGCTTATAGGAAGTTATTGCATTTTCATTGAACGGCAGATAATTGACGATAGTTGTTGGCCCTACGTTTAGTATAGAACGCTATTAAACTAGTAATGTGCTACTTTCAAAGTCATTCTCAAAAGTGCTGAGATAGAAAGACGTCTGAGTGCTCGACACTCTGTCCCAGTAGTTGCTACGAGTATCTTGAATGAGTCATTAGCAATAGAGGTTCAGCAAGATGTCAACTGCAGGATATTAGCGTGACAAACAACATTACATAAACTATGATGTTCTCAAAGTTATGTTTAAAAGTGCTATATAATGTTTAAAATATGACGTATTAAAAAAAACGCACTTTAAATTCAATTGTCTGAGATGAAACAATCCTACCCCACTTGTTTGGCATGGAGTATTTGAGCATACTTCTATCATTTATATAAAATGTATAAATCGACGTTCTAACGCGCCATCATTTCAAGTGTCCAGCTTCCATTCTTGGCCTACATCTCGCTCGGCATACGACAGAGCAGACCAGACCAGTTGCTCTTCCTAACAAGGTCGTTTTACATTAACTTCAAACCTAACGTGCTACGGTCTATGGCTTGCTGAGCCCGAGTTTGGACTACCTACTGAGCTTCTGATAAAAACTTCGGCTTAACTGCTTATCAAGCTAAAGCTTATGAATATTATAAATTACTATAAATTCACTTTAATAGACCAAACTGTCAGCCAGTCACACAAATCATAGGCGGACACGGTCCATACTCGTACCGCTTATGCAATGCAGTATTTACGGATGGGATTGGCAAATTCTAATTTCCAGAAGTCGTGTTTGGCGACTAAGTATTCAAAATGATTAAAACTAGATTTATATTATAACCGAAAGTGAACAATGATAACTATTCAATTAAATGGTTGATACCAAGGACCTTAAAATAAATAGCCGGGCGGAGCCTCGCCAACAGATAACTGAAGCATTTGTAGTGAGCCGGTTGCTTTGTACCTACTTGTACTTTGTTTCCTACTACCTGCAGCACGCACACATTGATCTGATCATCCAGCGGACTAGAGGTGCTTCAGTTCTTTGTTAGCGATGCTACGTCCGGCTATTTATTTTAAGGTTATGCTACAAACATTGAAAAACTTTGCGTCGCTCTCAGGCAAAAGTATCACTAACGTCAGTATCATCAATAAGATAAAGCTACAGTTCTTTATTCTTCAATTTACGCATTTGAAATGCACCTATGAAAAAAGATTTAATTAAATTTGAAATTGTCTTCATTGACAAGCGGCAAGTATTTATAGATTGTGAAAAAGATATAGACATATAACAAACTGATAATCAGAGCTATTCAAAGTTAATATTTTTGTAACGTGATATCATTTAATAGGTATAAAGTTTCATTCCACGTTCTAAGGATGGAAAATTGTTAAGGTACCTTTTAGACTGCAATGTAATGTAATGCAACCTCTCTTACATATGTAAAAACGTTATCTATCATAGTGTCATAGTATGGATATTTGCTGTATACATATACATATTATATCTTCAGAACTTGAGGCTCTTTAACCTTTACAAACACTTTACAAGTGCTCATTACAGTGAAAGAATCAATAAACATACCTCGAGGCCCAACGAGTGAATTCACAGACTTGTATAGGTACAACGTACCGTTGACACTACATACAACCCGTAGTAGGCTACGAGTTGTATGTAGTGTCAACGGCAATAGTCTACCTTCTTAGATGTTAATTATTCCCTCTCATTTGCTCAAGGGATAAGTTCGCCTTTGTACATACATAACCATTGATCCTTGTTCTTGTAATGTTTCTGTATGATTGTACGTGCAATAAAGTGTGTACAATACAAACACACAATAGTTTTCTTTTTAGGGTTCCGTAGCCAAAATGGCAAAAACGGAACCCTTATAGTTTCGTCATGTCCGTCCGTCCGTCTGTCCGTCTGTCCGTATGTCACAGGCATTTTACTCAAAAACTGCATGATGGATATTGATGAAATTTGGAATATAGGTGTCTTGTCTGAGCCGCTACTTAGTTTGGTAGTTAAATAATTAAAATAAATATTTTTAGGGGGGGCACTCCATACATGTTACAGAAGCTAAAAATATTTTTTTTTTTCAGAAAATATCAACGTGTGGTACATAGTTCGACAGCTCTTTCAAAAACATTTTAAGGTTCTTAAGTAATGTTTTTGATTAAGTGAATACCTTTGGAAATAATCACTCCGAAAGTTGTGAAAATTGTGTCCCCCCACCTCTATCTTCTAAACCGTGTGTCCGAAAAATATGAAAAAAATCACGAAGGTAACGCTTAATTAATGCTTTCAACGAAAATTATTTTTAACAAGATCGAATTAACCGTTTTTGAGTTATTGCCAATAAACTGCGCTTCTCAACAAAAGGACGTAATTGCTATGAAGATACGCTCTTTTGTTGTTGTACTTTTTTACATCGTATTTTTTACCTTATAGTTACGGCTATGGAACCCTACACTGAGCATGGTCCGACATGCTCTTGGCCAGTTATTTATAATAACTATAATAATACTTTCTCGCCCCTTGCTTTTCTTAAATACACTACTTTAAGATCCAAATAGGTCAATTTTAATTAATGCTGGCAGAAAAAAGGGACAAGGATAGTATAATTTAAATTACGTGTATAACTTATAAGAAGTCTATGATATTTAAAGTAACATTGGAAATTTCTTAATATTTGTGCGTACCCTTAAACTTAATTTGCAAAAAACAAATTTAGGTCAGATTAAAAAAAACTCATGGAACTTAGACAATCAACGTACAGTACCGAACCCATTTAATATGTGTATAGTGACGTATCTGTACCTACATGGCATGTTGCATAAATTAACATGAAATTAAATAAAAATCGGTCAAGTGCGAGTTAGACTCGCGCACCGAGGGTTCCGTACAAACTCGTAAGTAGATAAGTACATGAATAGTTCAAGATCAACTGTATGAATGAGACAAACTTAACTTTGTTATTGAAAAACTGTTGTCCCCATCGACATGGGTCGCGGTTAGCTTAGTAGAAGCAAATAAGTTTGTGTTACGATTTTTGAGAATTTCGAAAAAACTATGCAAGTTAGGAAAACCGTTATATTTTTCCTGTAATATGTAGGATGATATTAATAATTGGTAATTATTACAGATTTTTCTATTCAGTAAGTTCGAAGAAAATTGAACGTATTTCACCCTAAATCAAAAAGTACATGATTAAGCCCTTTCATTTGATACCCCACTTGATATAACATCCCAACATTAAATTTTCGACCTCCCATTTCGACCCTCTTTAAAAAAAGTCATAAGATTTTTATTATGTCCAATAGAGATATCTGCTTGTGACAGAGGGACCGACAGACAGACAGAGTCGCACCATAAGGGTTCCTTTTTTACCATTTTGGTACGGAACCCTAAAAGTGGACCTTCACTCAAATGAACAGTAATATTATATCTTTTTTTCTTGCTTTCAGAATCTCTTTAAAAATTGCAGTTTGTAATATATATTATCCGGAACCTGTGTGCCCGTCATACATATATTTTGTAAAAAACAAGCTCTATTCCCAATTATTTGCATGATACTATAAAATTGCATGTACTTAATCAATCATCTCATGTCATTATTGTGGTTATGCTTAAGGCAAAGAGAAACTGTAGCGTTTCTTCTCACCAGAGGTTATCTATATACCGAAATCCTAGTAGAATCAGACCTATAAAAGAGCTAGAGGTCTATTTGCAAAATAAATTAATTTGATTGATAAACAATGTACAAACAGACATTTATAGTCCGTAGAAGCGCCCTCACTCGTTGCGCCACATACTGACAAATGAGTTAGCTAAGTGTTATCTAAACGATTTTTCCTAAGAAGCTATACAATGCGGCGTGGAATGTTGCAAATATACGACTGTTCTCAGACGGCTGCGGGCCAAACCACAAGTGTTAGCGAGGTTGCCTTATCTTTTTAGTCAGGGCTCTAATGATTGGAACGTGGTAATTTACTAAAAACAGTTTTTAGGCGGTGGACCTTAAAAAAGTAATAATGAATAAGCCGCTACGTATGTATGAGTGGGAGGTAAGGAGGAGTGCGGGGTATGTCAAAAGAAGTACGGTACACAAGCAAACAAAAGCAAATATACGATGATGTAACATCAACTCTACCTATCTTAGATATAGATCCGATTCATCCAACAAGTTTAACTCCTGCTTCTTTGTCGCCTTTTCTTTATTGTCTCTGACGTCTTAATAATAAATAACCAAACTGGAACATGATCAAGGAATATCACCAAAATAGTCTTTTTTATGTCATTAATAAGTTTTTATCTACATGACAAAAATATTTGAATGTAATAAAAACAAATTTACAGGCAACTCATCAATATTAACTTGACATTGAAGGAAGTAGTTTTATTAATCCATTAAACTAGTTCCAGAACCGGTATAACGTCCTCACAATGTAGGATTAGGTGTTATGAAATCTATTTGCTGGAAAAAAAAATACGCCAAAAGATATAAATATGTAGTTCCGTGTATACGATAATATATGCGATTTATCGCATCCATATTTGATATGTATTGAAGAGCAAAAAATAAGAGCAGGAAAAACATGTAGGTACGTATTTATAGATTGGCCTTTGCACATAACATAGATTTTGTAAATTTTAAACATGTAAAAAATCATTTTTATTTCCCATTTTAAATCCATTTCCGTCCGGATTAATCATGTCCTTTCAGCAAATTGTACTGAAGTAAAACCCCAAATTTAAAGTTACAGCTGCAAATTTAAACTCAATCGCTACGCGCTTGTATTTTAACGCTCACCTCTAGGCAATGTGTACGCATGTCAACGCTTCCACAATGAGATGGAGCGACCGATAGTTTTGTATACGTTTTGTTTGGCCAGCTGTAAGTACAGTCTACTGCACAAGTGATGAATTGCCCCAAGCGCGGAGCTAACAAAGACCTAAGCTTTGTTCTCTTTCGCAACTGCTCCGGTTTCTATGGATACAATCCGGTAACATCTAACCTTATTTGGAAATAGGAAAACAATAAGGTTTGATAATTTGTGTCTTATAAGAATGCCCTCAACCCTAAATTATGACAACTTAACTTTCCTTTGTCACTCCTGTTTGTCTAAAGTTGGTAGGTATTAGGACCTCCAATATCGGTAATGCACTTAAGTACTAAAAATACCGTTTTTGGAAGCGCTTGTAGGGTTTAATAATTATTAGACAATCTTTGTTTTCTAGTAATTTTCCTTTAATCTTTGTGAAAAAATATTGTTTACTATTTTTCTATGCAATAACCAATACAGTACGGAAATGAAAACCTTTACGAAGAACAAAGTAAGTAGTCACAAGCAATAATATAATAGGTATTTATAATTTATTTCACCTATATTTAAAAATGTATGACAAAGTTTAGGTAGATCTATAGGAATCAGTTGGGTGAGATTAATAGGCCCTTCTCTGAGTGACACCTTATTTTGGGTGACTGTACTATGTAGGTATAGTCACAGTCACAAGTCTCATAACGAAGAAGGCAGCTCAACTTAAATGTTAACAAATAACAACTACAACACTGTACATAGTACATATATCAAAAATATAAGCCATTTTGATTCAGACATCTTGTTTCATTTCTTTTGAATAGTTTGAATCGTTGACAGATTGATGGTGAAAGGTATTTTATCAAAAAGTCTGTAAAAATCTGTTGATTAGCAATAATAGATAACCTTTACGTATTTGATTTGTTCGTATTTTACCAACCTAAACCATTAAATGTGCATCATGTCTTCAATGGTATATACGCATTTATGCTTATAAGATAAACTGCAAGCAAACGTGTTAGACCGTAGCAAGTTGGGAAATTCTGATTGACAGCAATTTTAGTAACAATTTGTTGTACCTACTAAGAAAACTACCTTGAGACTCAAACATATTACTACTACTGTAGTCGTCAGGCAGCGTTCGCGAATACTACTCATGATTAAGGGAATGCCGAATGCTCGCCAAACATGGCGAGTGGATGTCTCGTCTTTTGTACAACGTGAGTGATCCGTTTTTAAAGTCTCGATCACCAGGGCTGTCTTTAACCTATTGGAGGCCCTAGGATAACCCCCTAAGGCCCCTATGACTTTGACAGAACACTATTTTGTTAGATCCCTAACCCTATCGATCGCGGAGCCCTGGGCAATTGCCCAAAGTGCCCACTGGGAAAGACGGGTCTGTCAATCACCTAAGCTAAGAAAATAAAAATATATGATAATAATAAAATAATGTTAGGTGGAATCAAATGGCTATGATGTTGACGACAAGCACATTGATTGAAGATACTGCTGCCTACTGATGAAATGCGATCTCTGACCTATTGTGCGCCGGCGACTGTAGGCGTACACTGTCTCTCTAGCCTAATACATAAAAAGGCGTAATTGCATCTCAGTTTCTATGACATAGTCCTCTTTTTCAGTAATGGTAAAGTTATCTTGGTTATTTTTGACTGTCGCAGTGACGTATCAATACAACATGTCTCGATAAATTAAGATGACAAAGTGTTGAAGTGAGTGACTACTTTTGAAATTGATTACCTAATACTTACATTTATTACTTTTTGTGACTATTTAAAACGAAGAGTTAATTATCCGAATGCGCTATTTTTTATAAATGCAGTCAATGTTCAACCGTTTATCTCTTTTATAATTGACCGAGCGAACGCGAAGTGCGAAGCATCTCCGTTTCAGCTTGGGCAAAAATGCTTTCGTATCTTTTTGTGAGCAGGGTTCGATAATTATATAGATTTTTGTTTGCCAACTCGATTTATTGAAAGTTTTCAAAATGGTGGAGCCATGGGGCTTGACAGTATCATGATACGAGGTCTACGCTTCACTGATCCACTATTATTATATTATATTATAACATTATTACTGTTTTCTTGTAATTCTGAACTTATAATAAATGTTTCATATTATCATAAAATATAAGATTACACGCCTTGAAAAAATTGGAAAATATTTTAAGTTGTCCGTACAGTATTCATGTGCCAATTTATTTTCCGATTTAAAATACACGAAACAAGTGCATTATTAACGCAAAAAGATAATACATCATCAAAAGGTCACCCCCCAGAACATCGAAGGAACTTGAAGAAAGTGTTGCAAAAGCCCTCAGCGATTAATTGCACCTACCAATACAATCTCGACCTCATTACTTCCGGAATAAGGCGTGAATTAATTCGGCGTTTTCTGAAGATTCTCCGTAATCTGGTGATACGTCATTATGAAATGTCGATTGCAAAATTTGGACGAAAGTTTTGTTTGTGGCACCAGTGGACCTTGGGTCGGCAAGATTGCTTTCGGATCTGTATCGCCCAGATAAATGATAGTATGCCAATTTATGTAATATCCATGGGTCATAAACGAACACTAGTTACTTATTACAAGCCTGAGTCTACCAGCGTTTTCCAAGAGAGAGAGAAGAAACTCCGAAAAACAGTCGGTCATTTTCTTTGTAAAATTATTCTTATTAGTATATACAATACCTTTATTGCATTTTAACATACACGATGTTATTTAACTACACACATGCTAAATTGTTACAAATAAATAAATATGTACATAATTTTTTTCGTATAATACCTAATGTTTTAAAGTTGATACGATAATAAGAATAATAGACCCATTTTTAATCTGAATCATTTAATAGTTGCCTTATATTAAACTTACCTAATCGTCTTGGGCAATTAACAACAAAAAAGAAGATTGAATACTGCATACATAGTCATTCAGTATAGATTTTTCTGGGCATTTCTCCAGAAATATGTCTGCGGTCACCTCATTCATCTGGCCCTTTTTCATACTAAATGTATAAAGACAGATGAATGAGTCGCAGACATATTTCTCGAGAAATGCCCTTCTGTATATCTATACAAGCTCTTGCATCGTGCACATAGATTATCAACACATTTCTGGTTATCAATCGACTTGAAATTTAGCACGTATGTCTACACTTACGGACAATGAATTCGGGTAATTTTCTATGAATAATTATATAGAAAATTACCCGAATTCATTGTCCGTGAGTGTATGTAGCAACACAATAATACTTGCCAACTTATTTATAATTTTGCCACTGGCAAAACTTAGTCGTTAATAGAATCGTATTTTGTGAGTAATCTGTGGTGATAATTCTAGAGGATAATTCTAACTAAGTTATAAGTATGCAGCCACTTGATTGAAGCCAGATGCTAAGCTATTAAGTTAGCCTACGGTTAACGACATCGCGAAGCCTACTTACCCCAAGGTTGATTAAATTCTAAAGCTAATGACGTCTCCGCTTAATTTATTAATAATGAAGACTAAATCAGATTCATTGTATGGTGACCTCGGTCACTTTGCATTGGAATTTGAAGTCACCACGGTCAAGGCAGAGAATAGCTGCGTACAAAAGGCCCTTACGAATTTACGTGTGTAAATGCGAGACAGGCTCAGACAGCGATTGCTGGACGCCACAGAAATATATCGAGCGAGGTAGAAGGAAAAAGTGTTTTCATCACACTTGCTCGAAAATGGTGTCATTACACTTAGGTTCTGCGGGCCGTAAATGGCCTATTACGCCCTAGGGCGTAATGGTTTTCTTTTTAAATTTGAAACGCTGGTTCTGTTTCACTCTTATTTGTCATGTTCAAAGGAAACGCCAACTTACTTTTTTAACTTTTATCACTGAAATATTTATTTAAAGATAACTGTTATTGCAAATACATGTAAACACATATTTCGGTAACATTAATTAAATGTTTAAATAATGTACTTCTTTATTTTGCAAATATAAAATGCCGCTTACCGCTATGGTTTCCGAACGTGACTTCGCATTGTCTATGGACTTAAATGTCACTAATGTCACTGTCTGTTTTAATATTTTCTTGTCATACTGGGGCGATTAGTAAGGTTATATTATTAAGATTTCCTCATAAGTGTGATGAAAAACATTGTGTGTGCCACGGGCGGTAAAGGAATTACAAACTCGTGTTATTAAAGCCCTCGGTTTCACCTCGGGCTTATAACAAACACTCGTTTGCAATTCCTTACTTACCGCCCTAGATACACAATGTACTAATGTACCTCGCGTGCTAAAAAGAAGTGGCGGCGACCTACTTTGCACGCCGTTAAGTTTCCGTCAATATTATGAGCAGAAGATTAATTATTCAAATACTACCAAATGAAATAGAAAATGTATGTTTTCCATCACTAAATTACACTTTTTGCGTCAAACGCCAAGCGAAAAACGTTACACGCTTGGTTCCCATACAAATTGACGAACTATTTCCTTGTATCTCGATGTATTTCTGTGCTGGACGCGTTCCTTAACAACTGGGCGGAAGAGGCTATACTGATAAGGAATCGTGAAAACTAGGAAGAGGTCTGTCCTCCACCGTGGGACACTCACGTAGGCTATCAATACAAATACTTAACTGCATAAGTACTTAGATAAGTGTTGGTATATATAAATACATACACATTGACAATGCAACCAAGACATGTACCCGTTTAAAGGAACTATCTCTTCTAATTAACTTCAGAAATGGAACACTAACGTACTTAACACTTTCGGTGCCAAGGCCCCAATTTTCCATACAAAATAAACCCAATTTGAAATCTCAGTTTCTCAGTACTGAATGTGTTAAGCCTCCTCAATTAATAATGAACTAAGGAGTTCGCCGCAAATCCAGCAAAATACGTGCTGATATTGGCCAGGTAGTTTAAGCAGTCCCTAGGTAAAAGATCGACTTCCGACGCGCCACGGACTCGAAAACAACTACTAAAGTTAATTATCTGTCAAATCCCGTGGGCAGTAGAATATTCAAATTGACCGGGGTACAAACGAAGACACAGTTAAGTGACCATCAGTAGACCTTAATACATTGTAATAAGGGTGACAAGTGGTCAGTTAGCAGTGTCTTCGATTGTACTAGCAATGATCACGAAGAATTTGTATGTGTAATTTTTGTATCCATGTCATAATATAATTTTAGTAGGTATATCATCCCATCCTCATCAAAGACAAGAAACACAAAAGAGCGCAACTTTTAAAAATCTTAAGACACGATGTACCTATGTATCTTTATGATTACATTTCCGAGCTTTTGTAATTCTAGTGTGTCTTAAGAAGCAGGATATAGATATTGAATAGCTCTTAATTTAAGGAAGTTCTTTAAGCCTGACACAATGCATATTATGTCATTGCATGGATTGTGTGTTTACATAACGTCCATTGCGAATACTTAATCACAATCCTATTTATTGGACAGACTTGGCATTTATGTAAATGTAAGATAAAAAAGATGTCAGTCAGCTTTAATTCAATTAAAGGAAGACCTATATGGCGACTATTTGAAATATGGGCAGCAAAAACTGTATCTTATTAGAAAAAAGAAGAAAATGAAAATAGAAATATTCATGAAGATTGTACAATTTGTATATACTTATAGTATATTGACATAGATAATAAAAAAGAAAATAAGTTTTTTAAGGGATGGTTTCCTGATATTTTTTGCTGTCACTATTTATTTAAGAACTGATGAGTAGGACATAGTGGCGGAAGCTAGTGGCTGTTACTATTTGACTGACTTGAGACTTAATTATATCAATGATAAACAATACACTAAAGCATAAAAAAGAATAAAGTATATCGGATTTCCGTCCATCACAATGACTGACAAAAAATTAAAGTATACGGACATCCGCGATGGCATTCATGTCCATTAGGTTAAAAACAGCCAGATTATGTCTGTACAAAACAAGAGCAGTTCAGTTGTAAAAACATAAAAATAACAATTTCAATTAAACAAGGAATGAAGTTAGTGAATAATCATTTAACATCCACTTTTCTCACGTAAACTAAACAAAAACTAAACCAATATGGTCACAAGTCCGGATTCATTTCGACATAACTACTTTAACTTGGCAGCATCATTCAACAGACCTTCTAATTCGGATTCTATTACGATAGACCTAGAGTATAAAATCCAATGAAGATATCGCTAAAACCAAATGCAAATATGTCTTTTTCAATGTCAACTTGTAACCAATGTCGTACAAACATTGATATGTCATGGTGGATGGGACGGAAGAAAAATACGGATCTTCGGCTGCTTCTTCACAGCCAATTGAAACTTTATTTGTATTGGCGTAAATTGCACTTTGTTGCGGCTTTGAAAAAGTTGAACATCACTAGATGATCCATTAATATTACTTAAATGGACACTTCTGTGTGGTTTAATCTTGACCTTAGCAGTTAAACACCTATATAGTAAGTAAATTTAACTTGAGCCATAATTATCAACTTAAGTTATATGTGGAAACAATTTGAACTCAATACTTAGTTTTTTTTTTCAGTGTGTTATTTATTAATGTAAACCGTTACTATTGTCACTTTATCATTCTCTATTTTATAAAGAGTGATAGTGACTTTTCGAAACTAATATCATCATCATCATCAAATTGAGTCAATTTGTAGGACAACTCGTAGCCATATATAAGGTCAAAACAGAATTTAGAATACACTGCAGTCTGCTTTAAATATTGTCTTAACCTTAAAGCAGAGCTTCTCGGGTCAGGGATATTACTAGCGAAATTAATCACCACCCACTAATAAAACCTAAAAATTAGCAATAAAGCGTCGCTTTGTAATAGTTGCAACACACGTAATAATTATAATGCGTCATAAAAAAAAGTCTCCTAAGAGTTACATCTTTTAAACTGGTTTCGATTTGAATGTTCAGAATAAGCGAAATAATCGAACCCCCGATGAAATTTTATTTCATTTTGGTCGAACCTAACCTTAGTTGTTCCTAGTTTATTCTTTGTCCCACATAAGCATGCGTGAATAAAGTATGACATAAGTTACAGATACAGTTAAAAGATGGAAGTGACTTTAGTGACCTGAAGCAACTGACGTGAGACAGATATAGTGTGAGAATACCCGACAGTCCCGACACTACGACATAAATAGCAAAATTAGCTATAAAGCAAGTGCAGCAGTAGCCTGGCGTCCAAAGAACTCAATTCCTACCGGCTTGCCTAATATCAGGCATTTGAGCACCTTATTCTACAGCTCTTAAGCAAAATGTAGACTAAATCTGCATCGGCTTGCCCTAAGATATCTTTTAAGCCACGCCACTGAAGTGCAGCATATATAAATCATCAGTCAATATGATAATTGACGCGAAATCCTACTTAGAGAAGGTGTGTCGTTGGCTGACGCTACTAAAAATGGCCATTTAATTTGTCATAAACAAGCTCGTCAATAAGCCCAATGGCCGACCCACATTGGTGATGTAACAGATTTATTGCGTCGGGCTCCCTACAAGGATGCGGGCTAAGAATGCGTCCGAGGTGCAGCCTTGAACAGATGCGCTGGTCATTGAGATGATGCATTTTTGCGGAGAAAGCTTCTTAAACAGACCAAAACTCCGCAAAATGTCATATCTTATTATTTCCTATCTTAGGATTTCCTCTATTTAGAATACGTATATTTGTCCGTTTTTATATTCGTAGCATATTCATGTACCTTAAACGCTTTACATAAAACTTAGAATAGGGTTAGGTTAGGTTTATTTTATAAATATTCTGGAAAGTCGATGCTATCTGTAAACGAAATGAGAAATGAGTATTCGGACAAATAAAATTATGGAAAAACAAGAGGAGCCACATATCTGAACCGTGTAGATTGCATTAAGAATTACATAGTAGGTAACACTACGTTCAGTCACAGTAAATTTCTGTGGTTCAGTTAAGAAATCTACCAAATTTCAGACTGTCACCATCATCATTTCAACCTTGAGATGTCCACTGCTGAACATAGGGCGAAGACTTCCACAACAAAAGGTTGCACACATTTTGCCTCCATTGACTTCTGGCGACCTTAACCAGGTCGTAAGACCATCTTGTGGCGGGCTGACTCACGCTGTATCTTGCTTGCGGTACATTATTAATGTTATTTCATTTTAATACAAAATTGATACACTTCTTTACGTTTTTACTAGCCTATTTTGTGACACTCACTCTCTTTCGAATATATTGTCCCGCTATCACCATCTTCTTTATATTCTTAATAATAACTAAAAACACTTTTGCTAGCATAAAACTATCATATTTTTGTATAAGCGTAGTTGTGTGTGTGTGGTGTGTAAGTGAGCTTGAACTCAACGCCTCTGTTTTACATAGACGATACAACCATGTCAATGTTACTTAAAGGGCACTTACCTCAATGTTGTCTCTTAGTACTAATTTGACACCGTTGGCTCCATTAACAACTAAAACTTTGAACTTGAGTTTATACTTACGTATATTTGATAATAATTAGCGTAATGAGACAGGTTAGAGCTTAGGGCAACGTAGACTTCGTAGGGAGTGGAATGGAATGACAAGGTTCTAATTATAAAGCTGGCTATAATTTTCAATAAGTCACTTATTCACGTCATTAGTGTCATTTATTAATTTGAAATTATTAATATATATATATATATATACGAGTGCCCATTTACATGTCTTATCGTATATTATACTGCCCCAAAGTCATTCACCCTGGTAATATTATTGGACTAAGGACATCATGCCGTCCAAATTAATGAAAGACAATCCTTAGTGAAAAAACTGCGCACAAAATTCGATGTTATTTTTATACATGTTAGATTGAAAATAGACATAAAGAAGTTTGATATTATGACATTGACTAAACGCGGTATTTTAAGTTGTTTTGGTGAAGATAGCGCTAAACGAGTCCGTCTACGATTTATTATACATTATGGTAATCGTGTTCAGAACTGCTTAGATGGCCGTTAATTATTATTTTAATCCTTGTTTTTATTTGAAATTTGTGTTTCCGATTTATCAATTTGAAGGTTTTATCATTGGGTTTTAAGAGAGTATCTATAAAATCAGTCAATTCATGTGCTTTTTGTGTGATGACGAAACAAAGACCAGAGAATTAAATTTTCATAATATCATATTTACTTATGTATTTACGTTATATTTATTGCCCGCAGTCATGCGACACAAAAATTGTGGACCAATAAATACTTTTTGGTAAACATACGAAAATCTAAATTTTATGATAAGCAGTGTTCGGATTAGATAGTGCCATTTCGGGTGAATGACCTTAAACATTGAAAATAACATGGATAAGACGCAAAAATAAACTTTAAACTTTTCATATGAAATCCCGGGATTAAAAGGTATATCCATATTAAGCTTACGCACCGAAGTTCCGCAAAATGGCACTACCTAATCCGACCACTGATGATAAGGCTTATTTTGTTCCTTTCCTAGATATTGTATAGAAATCAAGAAGACAAGAGACTCAAGTAAAACTGAATCGAAGGACTAGATTTCTAAATTTTCGACTATTTTAAAGGACGATGAACTTAATCTATCAGGGGAAAACCAAACAGTCTGCTATGTCATTTATCTTGATGCCATTTCTATTCATAAACACCTGGAATTTATGTTAATAATGCTTGAACAGTTGATATAAAAACTGTCATCCACTTTATCGTGACGCGCCTATGGTGATTACCAAATATTAATGATGTTAATTTATCGTTTGCAATTATACAAGTAAATAAAATCACCATAGTACGAGTATATCGTCGACATTAAATGCTTGAAGAACTAAGTCGTGATAAAATAGTTTAGCTGTTGCTCAAAAATCTATCTGAAAAAACCATATTATATATAAGGTGCTAACAAATTAGGTACCGATATTTTTAGAGCGGGTTCCCTTTATTTGGCATACGTTTTATTTGTCCGAATGTATTGTTAGCCCGAATTTTATTTCGCATAAATTTTCTCTAGCTTTAACGGAAAATGTTTTGCAAAATCTTTTACATCAGCCACTTAGAACATATTAGGTTAGGTTAGGTTTCTTTTACAATTATTCTGAAAAGTCAATATTATCTGTAAAATAACAATTATGCGTAAATAGTATTCGGGCAAATAGAACATTCGGACAAATAAAATTATGCCAAAACAAGGTGAACCTTTTAGAGCTGATAGTACTAAGCTTTCTGAGTTTATTTACTCGTATATATACAACAATAAACAAATTGTGTATGTTTATTTAAGAAAATTAGGGAAGTAAGTTTGCTACGTAAAGCACCCTGTTAATGAGGTAAAC
Organism: Eudemis profundana; assembly: GCA_947034925.1. NCBI lineage: Eukaryota > Metazoa > Arthropoda > Insecta > Lepidoptera > Tortricidae > Eudemis > Eudemis profundana. The sequence goes on along the minus strand of OX344795.1, from coordinate 26,803,186 downwards.
AATAATCAGTGATTAAGACCTCTTTGATTATCTTATGGTTTCTTATTTTTCAATATGAATGAAGTGGCCACTAAATAGAAAAAAACGTCCAATTGACAGAAAATGTTCTTGTCAGTTAAATTAACAGTATGATTAACTTTGGTTAGAATTTTAATTTAGGTATTTATTTTGTTCGGTAAATAAAAACCAAAAAAATATATGAAAAGTTTTCTTAATTTCTAGTTAATGATAATTATTATAACGTAAAGTATCTTCTCTTAAAATATCGGTACCTAATTTGTTAGCACCTTATACAGGGCGTCCCACGGCGATGCCACATGGAGGGAAAGTACCTTAAATATCATAGATAGCATATTTTGCTGAAAGAAGACTTCATTTTATTTTTAAAACTTAGTAAAGTTGCATTCATACTTTTTTAATTTTTTTTTGAAAAAAAAAATGAAGCCTTTCGATCGATATGACAAAGCTACAAGGTATTTTTTTTCTCGTGTAGCGGGTTCGATTCCCGGTTTAACCATGAAATTATTTAAAATGCAATTCAACTTGTTTTTTTAAATCGAAATAATGTCTTCTTTCAGTAAGATGTTCATTTACAACAATTAAGGTACTTTTCCTCCAATGAAGCGATATTTTTTTTCCATACATTTAATTTTTCAAAAAAAATTAAAAAGGTATGAATGCAACTTTACTAAGTTTTAAAAATAAAATGAAGTCTTCTTTCAGCAAAATATGCTATCTATGATATTTAAGGTACTTTCCCTCCATGTGGCATCGCCGTGGGACGCCCTGTATATGCAACGATTTATTCGATTTAGTGTCGTTATAAAATCTGTCACGCAATGTCTTGTGATGATATGTTTTTGGAATGGCACAAACAGAGAGAAATAGAGAAACATTGCGAAACCAACGACCACAACCGGAGCAAACAACCAGTACCCACGACCAATCTGCAAAAGAGTATCGACTAAGAATAAGAAGAGACCTAATCAGAGCCTTATATGGGAGAAAACATAACTAGTGCAAACGATATTATCGCATGCATTTTCATACCAGGATCTTCTGATATTTTAGGCCTGGTAGTTTACCTCAGATATCATACTAATGAAAACGGATGCTTTTCTAAGCAAATAAAGTTCTCAGGTGATATAGTTTTTTTTGCTTTGATTGCTTACCTCTAAATAATTGAGATTAATATATTTTGACACGCCATTTGTTTAGCATACCTAATTGATTGCTAAATGCAAATCATCATCCCAAAACGAACGTCTTGACTCTTGACGTATCATACAGCATGTGATGTATGTTTATTTTGAAGAGGTCGCCGGTCAAGTTCACATTATGTAATACCCGTAAACAATGGCATATGCTATGACCGGCGTACTTTCACATGGATAAATAATGTAAATAATATATCATTCTATATCTGCATCGATGTCGACAGTTATGCAAATTCAGGATTAAAGATATCGTAACACTAAGGAAATAACAATACCATCTTTAATATCCAAATAATGGAACAATTCAATTCCCTAGAATATTTCGAATTAAAATGAACATTAATATAGTCCATGAGACATTTCAAACAAGCAATTATATTTCTTGAAGCAATATTACTTTCATTATATCTCAAACCTCACGCAAAATAGGGTCAATATCAGACGTTGAGTTGCGGAAAATCAACCCACGTAAACCTAAAACCTATCCAAAACCTTTTTGGAATTAGAAATGATTTCAAGCCATTGTATGATTATTTTTTAGATGTGTGATAATGCAATCCTGATTAACCCCTTTTTGCAACGCTTGTAATCAATCTTGATTGCAATAATGTTTGCGATAATATACACTTATACATCACAAAGTGCAGACAAGTTATAGTAGTGTCGAAACTATTACGGGGCCTCTCATCTCAAATCTATTAACCGCAAATCTAGAAAGGTTAGGTGTACTGTCAATCAAACTGACCGAATGATGCGTCGCAGGTTTAAGTTACGTTGTAACCGGTAGATTACACATCTATAAATTTCAACTAAGATTTGTATCGCGCGGCGAAATCGCGGAGTGAGCCACTCCTGCCTGTATTTGAGATTTCAATACTTACAATGTTTGTACGCGATTAAGGCAATAGCCTCGGTTAATTTTTTACCTGACTGCGGCGAAGCCCAAAGGAGGGTTATGTGTTTGACATGTATGTATGTAAGTATGTATGTATGTCCGTTCCTATGTCCGCTCGTAACTACTCAAAGGCACATCCGATTTTGATAAATGATACATCATTAGATTCGTCTTGATGGTGCGAGTGTTACTGGGTATGAAGTTCGTTAAAATAACCAAAATTGCGGATTTTATGCAGTTTCAAAGTGCACCGCGGTCGGGTTTTTTTTTAATAAAAATGTGGTTATTTCGCAAACTAAACGGAAAAAAGACCAATTAACAATTATCGCAATAGAAATTTTACTTCTCATAAAATACAGCATGAAAAACATAAGGAATGCATTTATTACCTTACATGTCAAAAAATCATCTCCCATGTCTCCAATAAAACAGCGGTGTAGCGCCGAGCTGCCTGATAAGGCGCGACTGCGGCATGCATCTCAATCAATGCATGCTATAGACTGCCATGCCGTTCTAAAAAAAAATACATAATTCAAAGATACCAATAGTATTATATTTGTAGCTTACAGCACAAGACATGCATCCACATCAATTACAAATCCATATGATAGTGACAATGATGCTTTCTCACATAAAGCGTTACTGAAGTGTATAAGAATTGTGAGAATTAGCTATTGGCATCTGGGCACGCCGCAGTAGCCGGTAGTCATGCGCAAAATATGTCATTTAAAAGAAAAGATTGATATGTATCTTTCGTTAATTAAAACGTATATCACTCTTTTAGTTCAGTAGGTCAATTTAGTTCAGTAGCTCAACAGCTCAATCTACAGTTGATATAGATACGGTATACACCGTATCAGTGGTATGTATTTCTTGCATAGAATCATTGTGCCAATTCAGTCAATATTATGTTTTAATTAAAAACAAGAGACCAATATGTTCTTACATACATAACTTCTTATATACATAAGTATGTATTTAAAGAAAATTTCCACCGGCGCAAGAATATTTTGGTGTCTTGTTTTTAATTAAACATAAGATTGCCTATTGATTAGCTAAGGTAACGAGGAGATACATGAATAGTGAACTGAACTACAGAACTATTGAAGTATATGAATCAGAACTAGTGACACCGACTGATATACTTCATTTGAATCATTCGAATTCAAGAACTAGTACATGTTTAGTAGCCAGTGGAACACTTCACCAGAATCAAATGTTTAATAACAAAATGACCACACAAAGAAGAGTTCAAATTTAGAATAAACAAGTTCAACCCACGTTTAAAAGAGTCATTCGACAAAGTTAAGTAATATCCGAGTCAAGGGCAGTAGCGTTATGCTAAATAAGCTCATATTTACATGCATTCCTATTAAATATGGAAAACGATATCATTGACATCCGAAGAGCGTCAGTAAAACAGTCAGGGTCAGCTGAGAGGAAGGATAGATCCGTGATCCGTGCAAAGGGAAATTTGATGACTGATAAAAATTCCACGGGTTAATTAAAAAGGACAGGGCAGGCGTCATCTTAACGGATGCATAAGATTGTTAGATAATGGAGATGTCTGGTGCAATTTAAACAGATTTACTAATTCTTTTTGCCTAGGTAGGTCATGTCAAAATCAGTAAGCAGGAAAATTTGTGTCGTTTCGATGAGTTCGGTTCAAACATGAAGAAATAAATAAGTTACCAAAGAAGGAACTCCTAGGTTATAATTTGGTTATTGTAAACTTGGCATGATAAGGTATAGTATGTCGGTACAAACTATAAATCTGTAATCTATATACATATGATCTTTGATTTTTTGGATTTGTCTCTGCCTTGAATAACAGAATAACTATTAAAACATCTAAAAAAAATAAAAATTCTGCAGAATGAAGTTCGCTGGGACAGCTAGTAAATGTATAAAAGTCAAGTTGGCTACTGAAAATCAACAAATATTTTTTATACATAGGTACGAGTCTTTGACTCAAAGACATACTATACCGTAAATTACGAGTTCGATGTTATTCTATTCGGTCGATATCGATGGTGCCCTCTCCGACTGGAAAAATCAGCCGTCATCACTTCGGTATGGTTTCAAGCAAGATGCTCTATTCAGGTTTCGAGGCGGATGTCGGGCGTTTACCGGAGCGAGGCCGTGCACGTAATATGTCAAGGACGCGGGAGTTTTGCGCTTCAACTATTCTGTATCTTTGACGTAACTTTATGGGAATTTTCTGAATAGGCAAACTAAGGGCGTTCGGTGAGAATGTTATAATTGCAAGGTTTATCTTTTGTTTTAAAGCTGATGAAGAAGATAAGGTACAATTTCATGATTTGTAGTTTCAAGCTTAGTAATTAATATGCTTTCTAAGAACTTCTGTAAAATGTAAAATTATTTAAAAAGTTTACATTGTAAATAGACAATTTACATTGTAAATAGCCAATATAAAGACAAGATTCAAATTAAAACTACCTCGACTTGGCCCACAAGTGTTGAAATAACATTTTGCATACTGCGAAGGTAAAACTTGTACTGACTTCATGTAAAACGCTGTTTAGAATAAATACATTGTGAACTTTCTTTGGAAATAACGGTGTGCATAATACAGCATACAAATATTAAATGTCATACATACTCTACTCCACCCAAAGGTTTATGTCAAAAGTATTTATCATTACCTCTCAACATTTTTTATTTGAAAAGAAAAAAACTGGCATTAAATTTTGAAGATATTGTATACCTATAGTAGAAATTTTAGCCAACAAAGCTTGCCTAACTAATAAAAAAACTTTATTGATTGATGTTGGTTAAGTCACTTTAGTAAGTGAATTTTAATGATATTTACTACTACGTGACATCTTTACTGATAACAAAAAAATAGTAGTCATTGAAGAAAAGTTAAAAACAGACACTAAGAGGCTCGCTATGTTGGAGTTTTGTTAAAGTTTTAAAATGTCACAACAGTATTCCATCAGAATAAAGTCTACCTGTAACATATTTTACGTCTGACATTTCTAACTTAAATTGCAAATGTATTTTTTATCAAACCTACCGATTTTAGTGAACCCGATTAACTAGTCTATCCTGGTTAATTTATGTGTGTAATAAAATATAATTCGTTTTGTTAGATGTATCTTTAAATTGCCTAGTCCGTCTTAGATACTAAATGACTTAATAGTAGAGCACTATACTTGGTTATTTATTTTCAAGAATACTTTATAACGGGGTAACGACTGAATGGCTTAAGCTAAAATTTAGCATGTAAGTAGAACAAGTCCTGGATTGAAACATAGGATACCTTATATCCCGATAAAGAGTTCCCTGTGGACAGTAACGGGAACAACGCGGGTGAAACCGCGGGTAAATGCTAGTATATCCGAAAGCACCAAAACAAACTCATCAAAAACTGTGATATCGATGTAAAACAAAAACATCACGTCCAGAGGTAAACAATTTACTTGAAATAAATAGAGTGATTATTGCCAGCAATAGTTTGCGTAATTATTAGTTATCTTTATAGGCTTAATTTTCAAAATTAATCTTTTTTATTTCTTGTGAATTTTGTGAGGTTGGTAATCGACGGAAACATCGGGTGATCATTACAGTCTAGCTGATATAATACGTTGTGACAATAAAAAATGCGGCGCCATAACTCGTTTTTTTTGTCCTGAGTGACATCAAAAAATTTGCCGGGTGCTAGACATTAAAATGCATCCGGAATAACAAATACAACTAGTGACAATTCACTGGTAACAGGCAGGGTATGACGAATACATCATAATATTAATTGTCATAATTTTTCGCACTTAGCAGTATTAGTATTATATACTTATGATAATTAGTCTTTATAAAGCTGCAATAAGTTTATAACTACAGAATAAAATGTCACACACACCACCTCGCCCATTACAAAGTATAATGAGTAGGATGTGCTAAGGAATTTCATCCAGTGCCTGCAACAGTTTGCATAAACACAATAGTTAATACATACATTACTGAGATCGTTCATAGCCAATTATAATAAAGAATAAATTTTTGTGGTTATTATTAAGGATATAAGCAGGATCTTCTGGTCAACAAAAAAATCGAATAAGAAGTATATAATATTAACTATTATCTAGCTTAATTAGAAAAATCAATATATTCAATTGTATTCCTTTTAACATTCACCTCAACTATAGGTAATTTCACGAAAGTTGAGGCCACGCACTCAACTATACCGTCATGTAATGACAGCGGGATTTTGAAATTACTGTTCTTTTTTCGTACCGATAGCAGGTTCAACAGAGAATTACAAGATAGACCTAAAAGTTTGTTTAAACTATAGCCTTGTGTTTATTACTCACTCATTCATTTCATTCATTCACTTTTTTTGCAATGAGTACCTACTTCATGTAGCTGTGTGTGTAATCATTCACCTCAACTCTCGTGAAATTACCTATAACGAACCTTATTAAGTTATTAACTACTGTAAGAAAAGCTTTATAAAAAAACTTTCATAAAATCAGCTTTGAAATTATGTTTTTTAATGAAAAATCCTCATGATAACAGAATTTGAGTTAAACCGATTTGAAAGTTAGTCGTCGTGAACTAACTACTATGGTAACCATTTCTTTAAAAGTGGAAAAAATATATATTATTTTAAGATATCCCTGTAATCAAGTGGTAAGTTATAGTTCATTGCGAGCTCTACATTTGAGATTAAAATCTCATTTAAAAAAAGGTGACTACTTATACAATGTTCTTTCAGTGTACCCTTCATTTGAATCGGAATGCAAGCAAGTAGTTACCTATAGTTGAAAAATGGTTTGCTTACTTTGAAAAGGCCAACTCATACTATACAAAGATTACAAGTTAAATATATGCTTGTATAAACGAAGCCTCTGTTTATTAATATCATTCATTATATACACGACGAAGCTTAAAAAACAAATAAGTAGACTAGAATGGGCAAAACTTTAATATTCAAACCTTATATAAATTATTAGACGTCATTAAACGTCATGACATAGTACGCCAGCTATTTTCACATTGAAGCTTACGATTAGTACCGACACAATTGCAGTTAAATAAGGTTCGAAAGCAATTACTTAAACGGGAACATTCGTGAACCAATCGAGCGACCGAAATCTCTTAGCTCATTTTACGGCTTCATATAATCTCATATACAATATACATACATAAATTATAGCCAGAAGCTTCATTCCGACACAAGGGGGCTATAATTTAGTATTGGGCAATGTTACCACACAGGGCATCTTGGTTTGTCATACCAACTTATCTTTGCACCTGCTTAAACTATCATTTTACAAAACTGATCTGAAATCGACTCTGAATCTCATATTTTAAGGCAGCAATCTATAATACTCGTTTAAGTAGACGCAAATGTATCTTTGTAAAAACTCCAACCAGAACCAAATAAAGACGTGGCGACACAGAAGGCGAAATTGTCCTTAAAATGAAAGAATTGACGATCGCCATTAAGTTAACGATAATGATGCCCTCGGTCGAGGGTCGTGTTCGTACGAAATTAATTTAAATTGACATAAGTGGGTTTTGTTTTATTTGCGGTTATATTAAAATTCGATTACAGTGAATGATTCCTTGACCTACCAATTCTGCATGAATAAATTATAATACAACGTAGATAGAAGCACTATGGAAAACTGTCGCTCAGAATGTGTTACGCTGTTAAATTTCTTGCGTGGATTCTTTCTGGTAGAATCAGACTGGTACAATCTGAAACAGGAATACCTCACTTTATTTCAGAATAGGGTGCAATTTATAAGTATGGTTTCGATAGATAGACTATGAAAACCTCTCTGACCCGAGTGCCTTACTTTAGTCAAAATTTAGTTGCAAAAGTTATTTATAGCTTCTGTTGAAACAGATCATTACACGCACATACATATGTATTTGCAGAACACTAAATTGTTTGCTCTTTAAAGGTCATAGTCATTTATTCAGGAACCTAGGTTCAATCTTATATTAAATCATTTCGTCATGTTGGCTGACTACTGACTGCATACCATTTAGAATGAAATAAATGAATTTGTACTGTTCTACTGTTCAGGTAAATATTTTTTCGCGACAAAGCTGCAAAACGAGATTGAATACAATAAGAGAGAGGCAATAATAACAACAATACAATACAAACTTCTTGATTATTGTATTTGCTATCTTCCATACCACAATTTCTATTAATCTGTAACACGCATATTAATTTAATAAAACTACTACGGCTATAAGTACAGTCAGCAACATTGCCCCGATAGAATAATAGAATTTTGTGCAGGTGCAGGCATTCTGAACACCTTGTTGTTGTGTTGTAGGTAATTCTGCTTTGACTGTATCTAATAAACACAATAGGTGATATCTCCGTCTATTCAATTTGACAGGCCGGGTAATTAGCTGATTGAAATAGGGCCTTGTTGACACCAATGCACAGAAATGTTTATACGATTAAGCCATGTGAGGCTCACTGCAATAACTAAAAGGGCAGAGGTGATACTTATAATATTCTGATCGATGGCAATTCAGATTGAGAATATATTTAAAATCTATGCACCTGATATATTACATAACACATCCTTGTTAACATTCTGGAAGACAACATTAAGAGGAAGAGAAGCTGAAAAAAGAAAGTCAAAGCCGTGTCGTACGAGTATCAGAAGAACAAAAGGTGGGAAGAAAAAACAGAAGAATTAAGAAGAGTACCAATTAGTCCATCAGCAAGGACATTCTTGCCGGTGGAGAATCGGTTCTCTTCGTAATTTATCGTTCTAATCATGCCTATGTAGGCACATAGGCATGATTAGAACGATAAATTCAGATAGAGGTTGAACTCGTCATTTATGGGCCAATGTTTTATGTTTAGCAATGTTAAGATGATTCGAGTCGGTGGGTTTTCCGTACAAACATAAAGAGCGTCATTTTTTGCTTCCACGACTTCAATCGTGGTTGAAATGCGTTTCATTTTATAACTTGATACATTTTGTTTGCGCGAAATGACACGAGAAGTCTCAAAAAACCAAAATTCACATGTAATTGGGTCTTTGAGGTTAGCGCCATCTATCCTCCTAAGGCCCAACGCAAAATTCAGTATGTAGTCATTGCGTACCAAGGTCCTACCAGTAGTACTAATGTTTTATACTCATTCAGACCCAAGTACTCAGGACAAAATTTTTTAATGTTCTAGTACTTGTACTGCACCTATAGTTTCTGGGTATGTTTATTATCTGGAAATGACACCTTTTTGGACTATTTGAATTTAATTAAATAAGTACTACAAAAAGGACCATGGGCTTTAACAGAACATGATTTTCGTGTTTTTTCAAATGTAGGAAAATAAAAATAAAGCTTAGTAATCATTTATTTTGTAGTTTTATTTAAAGAATACAAAGTCTTAACCACTTATAATCAGTCTTTAATGGCTTATCAGATACGCACAGTCTTTTTAATCACAATTATTCATCATTTTGGTTTACAACCCTACACTGCGAGATCGGGATCTTCCCCTTCTTGACGCACCTCGACGACGCCCTCTAGGAGCTGCACGACGCGATCTGGGTCTGCCTCGGGTAGGTCTTGAAACTAGTTCCGACAGAGATACATCTTCATCAGAACTGGGGGAATCGTCTCTGGATCCATTTGGTACAAAATTTATGTCTATGTCACACAAATCTGTATCACCATCATCCTCAGATCTATATTCAGATTCGCTGAGTGCGAATTCTATTTCTTTATCATTTAAACCTATAAAAATAAAAACAAAATTCGCCACTGTATGCATTTATCACCAATTTCAACATAAAAATATCTTTTAGTTAAATCCCGCAGTACTACATATAGGACTAAATATTTTCACAACACGTGTTTGGTAAAATATAAGCATATTTGATCAAATTATTATTGTACTCCGTGAAATACCTAGTAAATATTAAGATACAATACAAATAAACACAAAATCATTCGAGATTACTTTAATTATTTTGGATTTACTAACCTCTTCCTCGCGGACCTCCCATGTTGCCGGCTGTCAACTGACAGTTTGACACTTTTTTTTTTTCGGACTTTACTTTCGGGTTCATAGACAAGCCAAAACATTCGATTAGAAGTTGAGAAACGTCACTTTACATTGGCGCGAAATTTTAAATCAAAATGGTGGCTTTTTTTATAAGTCCTACTGGTAGGACCGTGGTACGGTATGACTACACAACGGTTGATTTAGTTGGGTCTGAATAACGAACTTACTTAGTACTATAGGTAGGACCTTGGGCCTTAGGAGGCTATTAGCAGGATTTGAAACTAAAAGTTTTTTGCTAAAATTAGGTATGTATTTTTTTGGATTTTGGGAGTTTCGTGTCATCTCGTGCAAGCTACAAAATAAAACATAATTGATGCCGTGGAAACAAGAAATGCCGCTGTTTACATATCTTAAAATCGTACATCGGCCATTTAAATATTCTTGGAATCACAACGATACAGGTCGCGTCACGTAAAAAGAACGCTGGTGGTGGGGCTGCGCAGTAGGCAATTTATCGGTCTATTTGGTGGTATGAGGTGCGGCGCGGGGAGGGCGGGTGCCGCGCCGCATCATTGCCGGGACGCTATTGGTTCGTCAGTCGACCTTTGCTTTCCGCACTGTGTTCACGTCACGTTCGTTCTCAAAATACTGTCGCGCACAAAAGTGTCTTGTTTATTACAAAATGGTTTTACATAGAAAAATGATTTATGATGTATATTGTTTTTTTTATTCCATTCTACACAGAAACATGTTTTTAATTCCATTTAATAATATATCAACTAATAATACTCAAGGATCCCACAGTCAAACTGTGTAAACAGTTATGGGGGACGATGTTTTACTATTAAGCGTCATACCAAAAAGAAAATTAGGTTCATGAGACGGGACTTTCAACGTTTTAACATACAATATAAATTTAAATATAGACAAACCATTTTTTAAGGGCGTTATATTTCAACGAAGATTAAAAGTTGCGGACAGCTTTGTGTGGGTTAAAAAGTTGATTCACCCTATTAATAAATAAATAATAGATAATAATACATATACTTTTTAATCGAACCGCGCCGCGAGCGAAAGGCTAGTTCAAAAATAAAACAATAAACATAGTACTTTCGTGCGCGAGTGTACCAATGCGCAAACATACCCCCTCCACTTTCTTCCAGCGTTCTTTTTACGTGACGCGACCTGTACTGAAGGTTGCATTTACAATTCTGTGTGTCTAGTGAAAAGGGGTACAAGTCACGTATAACCTGATTGCAAAACAGCTTAATTATATATAACTTAGTTGTGATCTTTTGTATTTAGTATATATGTATATGACTACCTACCAGTAGCGTGACATCCAAAGAACTCGATTCCTCCCGGCTTGCCTAATATCAGGCATTTGAGCACCTGATTCTACAGCACTTAAGGAAAATATACGCTAAATCTGCATCGGCTTGCCCAAGGATATCTTTTACGCCACGCCACTGCTACCTACCTACCCTGAATCCACATCATTGTATAATGATATGTATAGCATTGGGATAGGAAGTTCGATATTTTTGTAATTTGTAGTTTAAGTCTAACCAAACCTAACAGAATCTCGGGTTACTAAACGCAGTTACTTAGTCCGCCTCTTAGCCCAAGCGCAACCTATCGCTAAATATTTAAGCCGTGGTTGCGCAAACTCAGTTGACCCCCTTACACAACGTATGTTAGCATGCGATAGATGAAGAAAAGTCCAGTTTTTCTTTACAATTGTGTGACGGATGCGTTTGCGCCGGTTGCCTCATTGTCTGTGTGCTCTCGGACTATATCCGTGCTATATTGCTGAAACATAATGAATAATTTTCGTAAAAACTATTTGCATATAAGGTACCATCTGAAACGGCTTTTAAACGTATTATTTTTTCAAGACTTTATTTTTGGTCGTGTTTACTATAAAATATATTACCGAAAATCCATGGTTTAAGATAGGTTTGTTTTATAATAATCCTGGAAAGTTAACTGTGTTAGAAAAAATCCTTTATGGAAAATAATACATTATGACATGCATGCATATGCATTTTATAAATTTGTAGCTATCCCTGGAAAATACCTAAATAACTTTGGAAAGTAAATTTTTGGTCAGCCGTTATTAAAATTGATCCGCAAAAAAAAATAAGCAGTTAAATCATTTGGGCAGCATACAAAGATTTGGCTGGCAATAAATAAAATCGGGCGGCAACTCTTGTTCAGCAAACAGTTTAAAAACGGTTAACATTTTAACCAATATTAATCTGCTTTTTTAATCATTTGGCTGCCTAATAAACAGTCGAGCTGCAAAATAATTACTTGGGTAGCAAGATTTTACAATTGGTCAGCAGAGAGTTTAATTGAGATATACAGGGTGTCACTGTGATATATACTGGGTGTCACTGTGTTATATACAGGGTGTCACTGTGATAGATACAGGATGTCACTGTGATATATACAGGGTGTCACTGTGTTATATACAGGGTGTCACTGTAATGTATACAGGGTGTCACTGTGATAGATACAGGTTGTCACTGTGATATATACAGGGTGTCACTGTGTTATATACAGGGTGTCACTGTAATGTATACAGGATGTTACTGTGATATATACAGAATGTCATTGTGATATATACAGGGTGCCATTGTGTTATATACAGGGTGTCACTGTGATAGATACAGGATGTCACTGTCAGCAGAGAAAACATGTCTGTAAGCAGTTTAATTGAGATATACAGGGTGTCACTGTGATGTATACAGGGTGTCACTGTGTTATATACAGGGTGTCACTGTGATAGATACAGAATGTCACCGTGATATATACAGGGTGTCACTGTGTTATATACAGGGTGTCACTGTAATGTATACAGGGTGTCACTCTAAAAACGAAACAGCTCCCAAAAGTAGGTAGGTTAGGGTAATTTTTTTTTGATGACCCTAAAACGAAACGGCTCCCAAAAATAGGTAGGTTAGGGTTATTTTTTTTATGACCCTCAAAACGAAACGGCTCCCAAAAATAGGTAGGTTAGGGTTATTTTTTTTTTATGACCCTAAAAACGAAACGGCTCTCAAAAATAGGTAGGTTAGGGTTATTTTTTTTGCTGACCCTAAAAACGAAACGATACACGTTGTGAATAAATAATATAACTTGTAAACATTATGAGATGTATGAAAAATCGAAATACCAATTTTATATGAGCCCATCACAGTGACACCCTGTATACATTACAGTGACACCCTGTATATAACACAGTGACACTATGTATATATCACAGTGACACCCTGTATATATCACAGTGACATCTTGTATCTATCACAGTGACACCCTGTATATATCACAGTATCACTCTGTATCTATCACAGTGACACCCTGTATATATCACAGTTACATCCTGTATCTATCACAGTTACACCCTGTATATAACACAGTGACACCCTGTATATATCACAGTGACACCCTGTATATATCACAGTGACACCTGCTACTTGACAGCTGACAATTACCGAATGACAAAATGCGCACACGATTGGCGGCAGAATAGTTGCGCCCAGTTAGGTTTTATTGCCCCCTTTTTTTTGATGAACAAAATGAAATATTTTGCTTACCTACTGATTGCTTACCAAAATTTGATTAACCGTAGATCGCTTAATGCAGCTCAAATATTTAATTTGCTGACCAAAATAATTTAGAGCAGATCAGTATATCATTAATTGCAGCCTGATTTATAAATGTTTGCTTACCATAAGTTGCTTACCAACTAGCTATTTTGGCTGACCAAATACATATTTCTGCTGACCAAAATATGAATATTTTGCTGATCGATTAAATGATACCCAATAACTTTATTTTGATATTTAAGTACTATATAACGTATGGATACAAATTTGGATATTGTTTTGCATCGGATACTCGCACGCAACGCGATTTGCATACAGAGCCATGCGCGTGAGTGCAGACAATAAGGATCTCATTACTCTTTGTAGAAATTCCATACGTACAATGTGACAGCAATTTATTCGAAACCAAACGAATTAAAGACTTTTAATATTTTCATCTCAGTCGAAAAATAGTTCAATCCTGTCATGATCAACTTAAAGAGACCACTTTCATACGTGTATAATATTTAAGTAACTCTTACAATGCTCTACAAGACTACATTAAACTGAACAGTCGTTACAGTTTTTAAATTAAACAGTCATTATGAACCATAATCAAATAAAATCAAATTAAATTTTTGTATTTACATCGATTTCATCACACCGCATTCAATACACGTGTTGTAGTCAATATAAAGCTAGAAAAATACCTAAAAAGCTATTAACCTAATGGCAGGAAACTGCAGTAAACTGGTAAAACGCAAAACAAAAGAACCCAACGATTACCTACTGTTTGTTTCCTTTGTAAGATTCAATTAACATGATCAAAGAAACCGATGCAATAAACCCATTAACGGGTAATGTCTAGTAAACGTACACGCGATTAACACGTTCACTGCGTTACGGGGCCTTCTGAACCCCGTATTATGCCGTCATTCAGTGCGGGGGCAAAAATTTGCGTTTACTCGCTGGTGCGGAGGCTGTATTTTTGGTATTTTTATGTCTAAAACAGAAATAATTATATATTTGTATTTCTATTTTAAAGTATAATCTAGTGATACATTAAAATGTACGGGGTCATATGAACCCCGTTCCGATCACAGAACAAATATTGTCTTCTTGTGCGATACGGGGTTCAGAGAACCTCGTATGGATTTTAACTGACCTGTGGGGGATGATGTGCTCAATAACGCTAGAGCAGTCATTATCGCAAATCCTGTTATCGGTAAATTAGAAATGATCCATGGATACTCCATCGAAGTATAATGATAATTTTACAAAATACTGATCCGGAGCCAAAGAATATAATTGTTGAACACATTATATTTCAACTTGATGAAAAGAAAAAAATGTGTAAGCTATTATAAAAAAAATACGGGAACCTATGAGTAGTCGCGAAGCAGACAATAAAATAAAAAAAGTAAAAATTATATGCAGTAAGCGTAAAAAAGCAATGTGTTTAAGTTGTTAAAACTTAGAACATTAAATTCGCCACAAATTCACAATATTTATGAATGTGCAAATACTGTATCTAAAACTTTAAATGAATTTAAAATATCGTTTATATCATTCCCATCACTACCAATACATCGATATAGATAAAGTATGTGCGTTAAGGGGTTCACTAAGCCCCGTAGTTTTTCAAATTCAGTGCGATACGGGGCAAAAAGAACCCCGTGCTTTCTTTTTATTATAATTCTTTGAGCTTTCATCGTAACTGCGTGCGGAGAGAAAGTAAGATAGGAAATTTCATACTTTGTAAATTGGTGCAAAAAAAAACGAAAAGATTAAAAATTCAGCCTTTTATAGCAAATCAAACAGACTAGAGTGTACGGGGCACTTTTATACCCGTAACGCACAAAAGTGTAAACCAATACGGGGTCGATTAGGCCCTGTAACGCACTAAAATTCAGGACGGAGATTTAGGTCGCCGCAGTGAACGTGTTAATGCATTTAATAAATGACATTAAGTAGCCATACAACGCTATTTATTCATCAAATAAAAACATTTTACAAATCACTTCACGCAAACTGAAGTATAACTATGTAAAGCCCTACTATGTTCACAGTAATAATGATACTGATAGTTTCATTTCAGTACCCATGTAAAATGATAATGAAAAGTATAGTACGAACTATCTTCGTCTATCTATCGGTGATCAAATGAATAACTAATTTCGATAGGATCCTCATTACCACTAATGATGTAATGGTAATGTTTTCAAATCTGTGAATGAAAAATTCAACTGTCAGGTAATTCAAGGATTATTGCCGATCAAAAAGTAGGATTTTGTGATTCGGATCCTTTAATGTTTTTTTTAGAGCAGTGGTGCTCAATATTGACTGGAATGGGACCAACCTTATACAAAATCCTAATTCGGTCTCACCCCATCGACGTTATCAGTAGCCGGTACTGTTGCTAGCCTACTGTTGTTGGTACGAAGTACGTTCGGTTGATGTATCGTCATATATTTAGAACTCAACCAATCATCGCTCACGACATTTGGGAAATACTAAGTACTGTTGATAGAGGAATCTATTGATAAAGCATAATTACGATCCCACGCGTGCCTACGCATCACATATCTATATGTATATGTACGAAGTTTAATTATAGGTTAATGACTGATTTGCTGTTCATTGTTTGTCAATTATTGTTTAGGTAGCGTGAGATTTGCTTAGCGTGCTTTATAAAGATCCGTCAAGGAAGATTTCTAAGAGGCAGCATGCATCTTTTCTAAAGTGGTGGCAATTCCAAGAATCTCGAAAATCAGTCTATAATAAAAATAGTGTATTACATACCTAGGTCAGTAAAGTAAGAAAAAGTCAGATCAAATGTAATCTGAGGCTTTCTGATTTAGTGGCCAAGGTTTGTATACTATTTTTCGGCTCGACGGAGCCAGAAAGCGGCAATTTCGTTTTGTGGGCCACTGCCACAAGTTGACGTATTCCGGCCGGAGGACAGATTTTTCTTTAACCTTCACCATAATTGAATATGAGCACTAAAAGTATCCCAAGACTTTTTCTGAGCTTCCATACAGATCTGCTTCTGAGCCATACAGATCGAAACATAATACTTGGGTTTAAAAGCCTTGAAGGCTTAATCAATTTTTTAAAGATCTAATGAAAAAGTAGGTTCTAGGTTAACACGGTCTAGTTTTCCGCAACTCGACGACAGGTATCGTCATTACTTTAAAAATATACGTATCTGACACTTCAGGTAAAAACGCAGTAAGTGCATATGACGTTCGTATGTAACTTTTGACATTTTTCTCTGCGTCGTTTTTAGATAAGTACGAGCTTTTTTCAAAGTAGTGACGATAAAATATGCAACTATTTTACGTTATGAGAAAAGTACCTTCGATTCAGACATGTTTTATTTTTTCAGTACCTTGCTCGATGGCTGAAAATATCGTTAACATCGATGATATAATCATTATTAAGTTGATGAAGCTGTCCATTCAAAGTTCCGATACTTTTTCTCACGATAAATATGGTACCGGAACCTTTATGCACGTCGTTAAAAAAGGTGTCCAGTTTTAAAGATGGACAGTCAATTTAATTATCCTTATAAGGTGGTGATCTTTTAAAGGATGGAAAGGAGATTTTTTTGAAAGAAAAGTGTACATTATCAACATTCTTAACTGTCAATCATCATCATCATTTCAACCCGAAGCCGTCCATTGCTTACCACAGGCTTCCAATGAATTTCACAACGAATAGTAGCGCGCTTTCTGACTCCGGTTTCCAGATATAGCTTTCGATTCAAAGTTCAAAAATAACGAAAAATAACAAAGTAGTTGCCTATCTCTGTACTGTCCTGAATCTGGACAACTCTATCTCAATAAAGGGAGAATATCGATTTTTGAAAATGACAAACAGTTCATTTTCTCAAAAACCTCTTATCAGAGCAGTAGGGCAGTATACTAGAATGGTAATCTGCTGTAAAAAAATAAATACATATTTGATGTCAGCTTTTTAGATACCACATAAAATCCCACTCTGTCTTACTTTTCAGTCACTAAGGTAAGCTTCATGTTGTTGTGAAGAAAGGAATTAGGCTAAAAATTAGCAACATTAAGATAAATATCAGTCATTTGAGCATTTGAAATCTCGATACAAGTTTTAAGGCTGATCAAATAGCGACAAAGCTTTAAATCATCAATTTAAAAACAGCTAAATGGACGTATTAAAGAATGATCTCAGTGAAGGGCGACGCCAACCCAGTGTTTAGAGCAAAAGGTTAATTATTTTTGTTAACTGCTGGTCATTTGTACATTCTTGATTTGAGAGTGATTGAGGTTACTGTTAATTAATTTAAGTGTTGGAGTTTGAGGAAGCCATTGTTTGTTGATTATTATCGTTATTTGTATTTGAAGTTAAACAACTGTTGAAGTGTCAATAATAAAAAATATGTCTGCAGGAAAGTACCTGTACACCAAGAGGGCATTACTTCTTAGTCTTCACAGTATAACGCATTTGGAACCTTTTATTTTAGAAATCGCACTTATTAACTATAAGGCTTCAATTTTTTTTTCATAAGTTTGGCTGCTGGTTATTTGTCACTTCGTGCTAAAAAAAATAATACCTACGCCATTTTTTGGTGTCCCCTTGTTTCGCCGACAAACGTTTCATCGAATTTTCATTTCGTCGACAACTTTTTTCTCCGAAACCGTTAACTTTCAGGATTTTTTAAAGAGTCATCCTGTAGGTTAGGTTTGTTTTATAATAATTAATAGAAAAATATGGTTTCAGAGAAAATTAACTTTCGATGAAATGATATGTCGATGAAACGTTTGTCGACAATTCAAGGTTAAACCCCATTTTTTACAAGGTTTTATTTAGTTTCACCTGTCCCGGCGGTGTCTGTCTGTGTGCCTGTCTGTAATCAGACCTCGCAAGTTAAATTTGACCGACTTCCCGGTTTTCGATTAAACCGAAATCTTGTAAGAATAAGTCAATTAGATGACAATGCAATATTATTATGATATGAAACTGATCTGATGATGTAGCCGGATGATAGCCATAGGATCATCCAAAATACATAAGATAAATTCACCTATATGGGCTCATTTGATTAGTTTCGACGTGCAGTTTGCGATTATATATCTACATAAAAAATACTGTCAGCAAAAAAATCTTCTCTTGAAAATATATTTTTGACAGAAACTTTTTTCAATTGGAGAGTATCTGGTGTTTGATGTCATATTGCTGGATTTGTTGTTAATGTGAACCCAAATAATTCATGATGTAAGTAAATTGCAACATACATAATAGCAACGACCATCTCTACTATTTCTACACACAAAACAAAACAACGAGCATTATAATTAGGTTAGATCGCTTTTTTCCACCTGATTGTTTACTAAGTTACTCCCACGGTAGCAATTTACGTAACTGTCAAAAATGACATGGATCTTAGACTAATTAATGTCACACGTTACATTCGTGTTGCACATTTCGGCAAAAAATAATTGCATGCATATTACGAGCACGCTGTACGGCGTCAGTTAGACTTCGTTTCAACCTGCGCAGAGATCTTTACACATTTGTGACCACTGGGGAAAGTAGGGCTTTTCTTTACAAGTGCCCCACTTCTCTCCACTAAAGAATAAGGAATGGGGGCGAAACAATAGGAATTGCCCGATAAGACATCATAAACTTGAAAATTACGATTATGCAGATACGGTAGCAATGGGTCAACATCGTTTACAAATAAGCTTGGTGTGGTTGGTTGGTTATTTAGTTGGTTTGAAATCAAATCCTTATTTTATTTGCGAAATACACTACAATACAAAAACATGAACCATTCATGTTATGTGTTACCTGGCTACACACATAGCTTTTCAGTGCAAAAAAATTAAGGTTTAATTAATTTTTAGCCCTTATAAGATCACTTTGTTGTCTGTCTGTCTGTATGTCTATCTGTCTGTCAAGACTCTTTATCTCGGGAACGCATAGACGCATCAAGTTGAAAATAAAACCATATACTCAGGTCTCTATGGTCCCTTAAATCTGTGAAAAAATCAAGCTTCTAAGTTAACGTGAAAAAATATACGCAAAAAACATGAATTTCGACACTCTCAAGGAAACGAAAATTCAAAGGGTACTTTCCGTTGATCTAGAACTATAAAATTTGACAAGTATGTAATACCGTCTTATACTACAAGTATAGGGAAAAATCTGAAAACTATACTTTTTTTAATTAAATCATAAAATTTATAGGGTACTTTAATATATGTACCTACAAATTTCTACGGAACCCTCGGTGGGCGAGGCCAACTCGCGCGTGTCCGGTTTTGTTTTACTTGAGTAAGAATACAAAATGCAACTTTTGATAAATCTAATAATCAAATTCAATTCGTATTTGTTTATGGCTTTTCATGCCATAATCGTTTACTTTTTACGATTTTTTTATGCAGAAAAATGCAGTAAGTTTATGAAGACTTTAAATAAGACAGACACTCTTAATTACAACAATACCTACGACGTTTTCCAGCATCTAAACGCATGGCAATGCGCCGGCCAAGACAGTAAGGAGGCCGCACGCACTGCTTACATTGCCCGACACAAACGGAGATATCTTGTTTTCAACATGCAACCCAACCCTATAATGTTACTGCAGAGTTGCATAATTACATTTAAATTGATGCTTCCTATTATTGACATTAAGGTTTAACGCGTTCTATATTCGGTGCACCAGTTTACGCCTCTCAGTGTGAGCTTTTTAATAAATAAGTGAATTCCTAAATTATCAGAATAATACAGCTTAAAACTAAAATATATAGGCTTATGAATAATGATATATCTACTTCTGCAGATAGGTTTCATATTAATAAAATCTGTGTATACCTTGCACATTAGTGATAAAATAGACTAAGGGGCAGTATGTTCGTTTTGTAAAGTGGACAGAAAAAAACACCTGTACAAGTATACAATAGCTATGACCTGGACACCACCGCAGTTTTGTAACACCGCTAAATGAAGCTAACTCTCTATTTGTTCTGTCCATACATGCTTTTTTGGCTTATCTCCCATTTAAAGATAGTACATTCATGAGAAAATATTCATAATATTGGACAATTAGCTTAGCAGTAGAGTAGGTCATGTTTTATACGTATACATTAATTGAAATAAAAATATTGCTTTGCTAATCCACGATATGATAACGTGTTAGGGCATTTCTCCAGAAATATGTCTGCGACTCATTCATCTGTCTCCATACATTTAGTATGAAAAAGGGCCAGATGAATGAGGTGACCGCAGACATATTTCTGGAGAAATGCCCGTTAGTCAATCAGTGCTAGCCCGTTATTACTTACGTAATTTTTCATGCATTCACATGCAAAATGAAAAATATGCCAATAAATATAACAAACCACCACCAAACATACAAAACTCGTGTCTCGCCTCTCTACGAGGCATCCTCAGGAGAAGCTGGCGGCGTCCGTTGATGGAATGAAGATCATTCCATCAAAGAACGTCGGACTGTCAACATCTCCAGCTTCTCTGTCTCTGTCAAGGTCTCATGCTTACATCTGAAAAGGTGACAAATATCGCATATTTTAGGGTTTTTTAGGGTTCCGTACCAAAATGGTAAAAAAGGAACCCTTATGGTGCGACTCTGTCTGTCTGTCTGTCTGTCTGTCTGTCTGTCTGTCTGTCTGTCTGTCTGTCTGTCTGTCTGTCCGTCTGTCACAGCCAGATATCTCAGGAACTACTGCTGCTATCGGTTTGAAATTTGGAATAGTGTTAAAAGTAGCTAACCCGAGCTTATTGGACATAAAAAAAATCTTGTACCTTTTTTACTTTTTTTTTAAAAGGCTCCGTAATGGGATTTTCAAAATTGAAAGTAGGGCTTATATATCGAGTGGGGTATCAAATGAAAGAGCTTAATTTGTAGATTAAAATACCATTTTTATTTTTTTTCTTAAATAAATAGTTTTTGATTTATGGCGAAAAAAGTTTAAGAAAATACCATTCCCCCCCTATTATCTCCGAAGTTACTGATCAGAAAAATGTGTCATAATTACCAATTATTAATGTCGTCCTAAATATTACAGGAAAAATATAACGGTTTTCCTCACTCTCACCGTTTTTGAGAAATTTGCAAAAATCATAACACATACTTATTTGCTCCTACTAAACTAATCTCCATACAGTTTTTCTTGAACTATTCATGTATCTACTTATTAGGATTATTATTATTATTAGGAAGACCGTTATATTTTCTCTTCCTAACTTGAATACTTTTTAAAAATTTACAAAAATCTTAACATATTAGTTCTACCCTCCCTACGAGAGCCATCTAGCGGAGAGTAGCAAAACTAAGCGATGATTTATTTCAGATTATATAAAAAATGTCTATTAAATACAATGATCACTCATCAGGCATCGGGAAAAAAACATAAAGTAACAATAATTATTAAAAACTCTATAATAGGAGTATGTTAGGAATTTTTTTTTGTTGAAGATTATATGAAGGACAAAAATGCATGGCCTAATTTAGACAATGATAACTTGATAACTGATCTTATATTATTTATTTATTATTTGAAGTATTGAAGTGTTGTATGACATCTGTAAATTTGAATGAATATGATATTGTTTGTTTGTTTTTTTTTTGACGATGCATACAGCTGAGACACTTCTGCCTCGCTTGTAATATTACTGTTTGTGTGTGTGTTTTTAATTTAAATTTTAAATGTACCTACTGTTTTTGTACTAAATGTAGCCTATGACGATGCAAAAGTGGTTCTTATGAATCCTACTTGATTAAATGAGTTCTTATTCTTATTCTAAAATAAGGTAGCTTGTGGCTAAAAATGATACATGAGAACTAACTTACTTGACAAACAATTATTTCAATCAGCCAATAACAAAAAGTAACGTTTAAATTTAAATTACAAGTAAAATTTACGCGCTATTTAGTATCAATAGATGTCGCTGTAGCATACGCTGCATCGCGCTGTTAAGATTTTTCCTGGTTGAATAGAGCTAAAGCGGGTTTAAGGCAGGGTTGCTGTTAGTCGTAAGGTTGGTCTACTTATTAGTTTATACGGAACCCTCGGTGCGCGAGTCCGACTCGCACTTGACCGGTTTTTTCTCATAACATTTAAGTTTTTAATGGGACGGGTCAATTAATATGGCATCGAATATAAATCGATTCGCCTCTTTCGGTGGTTCGGAGCGTCACCCACAAACGACATTCCGTAGCGCCCGCGCACCTTGAGCGTCTCCGACATTTCACGCCATAATACGATTACAGACGATTGGCTGGACTATAAATGTTATATCGACGTCGGGATATTATTAATTGACTGTTAATTAGACCTTAAAATTACTTTTGTGGATTATTAATCTTCCTTCAACTTGTACTCAGTTGTTAGGGACGCGATGGACATAGCCAGATGGAGACATGGGTATCATTTACTCCAAACATATTGTCCTATGGTGACCACATTCTTCAGTCATGAGGAAAGTAAGGAAACGACGAGAGAGAAACTTACATAAAAGTAAAAAAAAAATAGTCTTGGTTTTTCCTTTAGTTAAATATTGGGCAATATGTAATTATTTCCATAATTACTTAATACTTTAAATATAAACGTAAAATTACATGCAGCCTTAGATTGGTTAGGTATACTTTTACAGGTAGGTATGCAAAATCAATCGCAATATTTCTTTGTCACTTGGGAAGAGATGTGCGACTGTTGAAAAATATTTTTTTCAAGAAAACTGTAAAACTAAATGCTGTAACAACACTCGTAAACATAATGGAATGGCTGTTGAAACGCATTGGAGAACTAGGTACCTCCGACAATGACGCTATTTTTTTTTTCAACTACCTATATTGGTATCTAACTATCCAATCTATACAAAGTTACATGTAAAATTATCTGCAAATTTATGCAAAAACGTTGCATGTATCTTTACTGTACAAGATCACTTGCAACAATGTATTTAATGTACCAATGCTCAGATATAAACACCAGGCGTCAGTTTTAATAAAATTCGCCACTTTAACTGGTTTGTTTTCTTCCACGTGGTAGTACACTACTTAGTTGATGTAAAACTTGAACAATTATTGACAATGTTATATTTACTCGTTAAATCAGTTTGTTCATTAATGTACGAGGTGTCATGACCAATATTCAATAGCAATGAAGTTAGTAGGTAGGTGGTAAAACAAATATTTGATGTTTTCGTGACAAATCCATTTAAGTAACTAGGTCAGTCGGTATGACGGTATCTGACCTTTGACATGTTGTAAAGTATGTAGATTTCGGTTAAAACGGTGACAGAAATGATTTCGTAATGTTGTTATTTTTTTTTACTGAGTAAGGTAATCTGACATTGAGTGATACAACTTCATTAGAAAACATTAGTCACATTACAGACAGCCAAGTATTAGACTACAGTCGTCCTAAGCGGTTTCATAAAAGTACCGTTCGTTAAAGAAATAGTACATTACACAACTAGGATGGTAAATTAAATAAAGGCCGAGATCGCAGATGTTTCGCAGCCGCTTTCTGGCCAAGTGTAGCCATAAAATGATGTGCACAACACGGGAGGTAATAAAGAAAGCCCTTGCATCGCATATTTACGTCCCTCGCTTGCAGCTCGGGCCGCAAACATCTGCGATCTCGGCCTTTCTTTATTTTACCACCCTAGTTGTGTAATTCTTAATGAATAGAATTCTTAATGAATAGGTAAATTCGTGGTGTTTTTTTCATACTTATAGTTAGATTGAGTAGGAAACTGGCACAAAAATTATAAGCGATGACTTTTCAATGTGACCTTGACCTCAATTGAACTCTAAGTAATCTGAAGTTTAAAACAGAACATTTGAAGTGTACATATCAAGGCTCACTGTATTGGATTGGAGTGCAATCAAAGAAAGAAGGGTACTTATAGGTGATATTTTTAAATATCATTTAAACATTTAAGATTCTTTGAAATAGGTACTGGCAGAGAAGAGTTTTTTGTAGACCGCTTTGACTAATTTAGTACTTATAATAAATGGGATATACGTTTCAGAAAATGAGCATCTTTCCTGTAGAAAATTCAATAGTTACCTAACGGCGTTTGTACATATCGTTACGTTTGTACCTATCTTAAAGATCTAGTTGCACTACATGCCTAGATGGTAAAATTAGCCTTTTAAAGCCCTTAATTTTTGTGATTTCTACAGGAATAGTAACTTATATTAAAAAAACTATGTATGACTCGGGTAGCTACTGATTTTCATTGAATGTATTTAGGATAACCTTAACCACCCATATCAATCTTCAGATATTTTCAAGCAATCGCAATTTTTGTTAATATTATAACATCAGCAGTTCAATACTCATTACGAATAGAGTTAAAGTGACTTTAACATGAAAAAAAAACCGGCCAAGTGTTTTTTGTTATAACGGCAATAGAAATACACATTCTGTGAAAAATTCTGGTCTCTTTCTATTACGGTTCAAAATATACAGCCCAGTGACATGCGGAGAGACGAAATGGAGGCTTAGAGCCGCCGCGACTGGTTTTGTATGGAAACTCGCCCGCATCTCGCCTGCAAATCGCAAGTTTGATAAGGCACTTAGTGATAGGGTTCCGTTGGCACCCTTTGGGTGCGAAACCCCAAAAAAAATATAAGTAAAAACTTAGCATAATACCAGATAAAAGATAAAATTCGTTATGACTTTGGCATCTCAATGTAGGTAATTGGAATGGAAAATAATATACTTACTTGAAATTATACTGTAAAGCTAATTTAGCAATTATAATATCATGTCAGATAGCCCAGTCACACCTGTCTAGATTGGCTAGACCTGTAAAAATGTCTATCAGTTTAACAAATCAATCTTTAATTAACTAATGACATCATTTAAGACTGGAAGATTAATGACATCAGACGAAACCGCAGTAAACCGATTTGTTAGCTAGATCGTACGAAAGGTTATCACAATAAAAGTATCATAAGCAGTACGCTGCGCAAGCCTCCAAAACGGAATAGGGAGGCGTTATTACTTTCCTTTTTTTTCATCTCTCATTCAATTCAAAATTACAGTCTTGTTCCTCATGGATCTTGATGTCCAGCAAAAAATACAGTTAGCTTAGATTGATAATGATTTCATCTTACCCAAACTAATTAACTAGTGGCTCCGTAAGCTGCTGACCTCGCGAATCTTTCATATCCCATGGCTCAGTCGGACGTCCTAATAGACACATCGCTCCTTGAAAATCATAACGTCATTAAACGAAAAACACGATTTTTGGGTACGGGGCTTGAAAGTTTCCGAAATATTAAAACGTCTAAAACTACCTTATTTGTAATAAAAGTAACATTTTTATACTGTGTTTTGTTAAATACTTGACTATGCTTTTTACTGATAAGAGTAAATTCTGTCTTTTATGTTTTATTTATCTGATAATTGAATTTAAAGATAATAATAATGTCACTATTCCATTAATTTTTGCTTAGTGTCACTTTTCGGGCCTGTGTTTTCCTAAACTTTAATTTAGTTTAAGGAACAATGACACTATATCTGGTTATTTGAAAGAAAAATCCATGTTTTTGTATAAAAACTGTTAAAGAAAACTTGTTAAATAACATTCATTAACGCAAATGACTATCAGTCTCAAAAACAGTTAATAATTTTATTCATTACACACCGTGACATTAAACACACTGGGCAGACTGCGAGGCAGCAACAACAGCATTCTCAACTTGATAGCAAACAGGTTTGATTGTCCAATAACAGCCGGGCTAATCAAGCTTGTAAAATCTAATTTAGAGATTATGTTTTAGGTTAATAATTTTATTTTAATTGTGTTCATTATGTACTAACATTAGCTATAAGTTTTAAATGTAATCTAACACTAATGGATCTTTAGTTATCTGGAATAAATAATTTTGAATTTGAATTTGAATTAAACAAGTAGTCACAAAATAATCAAACAGTAATGTCGGAAGCAGCTTCTAGCAGTTATAACGGCTTTATACATAAAACAGCATTTTTCTACTGACCAAAACGAGCGAATTTACAGTAATTTGATCTGACAAAATTGACACTACATCGAAAACGACGACTAATAATCCTAAAAATCATTTTAGTTATTAAAACCACAATGTCATTTAACGTACTAAAAATACAGTACATCTTTATTATTAGCCTGCATCAAGACTCGAAATTTAAAATAAAACGGTCATTATTTATATACTGTCACTTTAACAGTCTTAACACAAAGTATAACATTAAAAATTGCCAGAAAGCAGGTGTCATTAAAGCAAAAATGACACTATTGCTTAAGATTGAGTCTTGATATTGATACTACATTATAAGTTCGAACTGACGTATTACGAGTAGATACTGTATTCCATCGAAAAATTGTAGTACTTTCCGCTTAATATCACAGAATACCGTCATTAAGCAGAAAATGACAATCTTCTTCACAAAATCCACTGAATTTCACTGTATTTTTAATGATAGTGACACTGTTCCAAAAAGGCGCGCGTCAATTTCCACTATTCGCCGTAATGACACTAGCGCCCCCTGCCGTTTTAAATAGAGCTAGAGCAATAGGTGTCTTTGTATGGCGTTCCTTACAATCACGTGAGTTAGATGGCGTTGTTAACTCAAAAACGTCATTTTTTGGATAGTGACGTTATGATTTTCAAGGAGCGTATACGAAAGTATTTTTGCCTAAGCTGAAACGGAGAAGCTTCGCGCTCGCTCGGTCAATGAGACACACTGTCAGATAAAATCAGAGAAGCTACTCTAATCAATAGATTTATATTATTTTGTTTATAAGAAATAACTGTAATGTTTTTACTGTGACTAGATCAAACATGCGTACCGATTATACGGACGGACAGTGTTTGCAAGCCGCGTTATGACATACAACCTTGACATATACCTAATATTTGCATGCAGTCGATAAAATATGTCGCAAAATAGTTGTTTAGGAATTTACATTTAATATTGATGATTTTTATATATTTTACGGAGGCGCATGTAAATAAATATGTTGATCTAATAAATTAAACACTGACCTCTCATAAACATCTAAAAATTTCACATCATCTACAAGTATGATTTACTTGCCCACTACCAAATGGTCAACGAGTAATCAGAGGATTTTCATTAACAAGACGATTGAAAGAGTCCGTTTTTAAATATGTACGCCTTTGTATCATACTGTATGCGAATGAATTGTGTATTAATGCCACCGTTTTCTTTAATTCCAGAGGCTGTCACTGCACCTAGCGGTGGTGCTGCTCGCGCTTCACCAAACATGCCGCGCCGAGCCCGCCATCCCGAGCTACCCGAACCAGAACTATGCGGTCTTCGGGGCCCCCATCCGCGCTGACTTAGATGAGGACGGCTACTTCTACCCGAAGCCCAAGATCCCGTTCCCTCCACCACCGCCGCCGCCGAGGCCGACGCCACCGCCGCCGCCACCACCAACAGAGGGCTACGTTTATGAGAGACCGAGTATACCTTTCAACCCGCCTAGTAGACAACCGCCTCCGCCGCCCCCGCCGCCGACTCGACCGCCGCCGCCACCGCCGCCGCCACCAACTCGTCGGCCGCCGCCACCGCCACCGCCGCCAACTCGTCCGCCGCCACCGCCACCGCCGCCGCCGACCCGGCGCCCGCCGCCTCCTCCTCCACCGCCTACACAAGGATACGTTTATGAGCGACCGAGTATACCCTTCAACCCACCGACGAGGCCCCCGCCCCCACCACCGCCGCCGCCAACTCGTCCACCCCCGCCTCCGCCACCACCACCAACCCGGCGACCTCCACCACCACCACCACCACCAACTAGGCCCCCTCCGCCCCCACCGCCTCCACCGACGTATTCAACGCAACTCCCCGTATCCAGAACCACTGGTTACGAATATCCTAAGCCTAGCATTCCGTTTACTTTCCCGACGACTCCACGTCCGACCCCACCCCCAACAACGGCTCGTACCTTCCCCCCGTCCACATACTTACCCCCTACTACTAGGAGGCCGCTTCCTCCGTCTACTTATTTGCCCCCAGTAACAACTCCTCGTCCAACGCCACCGCCAACCACGAGACAAACCCCGCGTCCCACCACGCGGCCGACACCACGTCCCACCACGCGACCACCTCCAACTTATTCGACTCAACTTCCGGTGTCCAGAACCACAGGTTACGATTACCCAAAACCAAGTATCCCTTTCACTTTTCCGACGCCCACGACAACTCGGCGGCCGCCACCAACGACAGCGCGGACCTTCCCGCCATCTACGTACTTACCTCCCACCACTCGAAGACCGCCATCTTCTTACCTACCCCCTGTGACTACACCACGTCCCACACCGCCACCGACCACTCGTAGAACCCCCCCTCCCACCACACGACCGCCGCCGACAACCAGACCCCCAGTAACCAGAACCACTGGTTACACCTACCCTACACCAAGTGTCCCATTTACTTACCCCACTACGCCGAGGAGAACTCTCCCTCCTTCTACCTATCTACCACCCACAACTACCACCACAAGGAGACCACCGTCGTCATATTTACCTCCAGTGACTACGCCACGTTCCACACCGCCACCGACCACTAGAAGGCCACTTCCACCGTCTACTTATCTACCCCCCGTAACCACGCCTCGTCCAACACCACCCCCTACTACCCGCAGAACGCCGCCACCTACAACTCGGCCTCCACCGACAACCAGACGTCCTCCGCCCCCAACTAGGCCTCCTACATATCCCACTTATTCCACCCTACTCCCAGTAACCAGAACTACAGGCTACAACTATCCCACGCCAAGCGTGCCATTTACTTACCCCACTACACCCAGAAGAACTCTCCCTCCGTCAACATATTTGCCTCCAGTGACTACTCCACGTCCCACACCACCTCCGACCACTAGAAGGCCGCTGCCGCCGTCTACCTATTTACCGCCAGTGACCACGCCACGTCCCACACCACCTCCGACTACAAGGCCCCCACCTCCCCCAACTACCAGACGACCTCCCACTTATTCCACTCAACTACCAGTATCTAGAACCACGGGTTACGATTACCCGAAACCCAGTATTCCATTCACTTTCCCTACGACAACTACAACTAGACGACCTCCTCCTCCTCCTACAACCAGGAGACCTCTTCCTCCTTCCACTTATTTACCTCCTACAACTACAACCAGGAGGCCTCTCCCTCCTTCTACATATCTACCCCCTATAACAACGACTACAACTAGGAGGCCTCTCCCTCCATCCACCTATCTACCCCCCACGACTACCCCACGTCCTACCCCACCCCCAACAACAAGACGTACCCCGCCGCCAACCACGCGACCTCCACCCACAACTAGGCCTCCTACTTACTCGACCCAACTAGCAGAGACAAGGACTACCGGTTACTACTATCCTCAACCGTCCAATCCGTTCACTTATCCTACTAGACCACCCGTATACATCCCTCCATCGACTACAAGAGCTCCAGTTTACATTCCTCCCTCTACAACTAGAGCCCCTCCGATCTATCTGCCGCCTTCAACAACGCGAGCTCCTCCGATCTATCTGCCGCCTTCAACAACGCGAGCTCCTCCGATCTATCTGCCGCCTTCAACAACGCGAGCTCCTCCAGTATACATCCCGCCTCAAACAACCCGCGCACCCGTATACATCCCGCCGCCAACAACAAGAGCCCCCCCAATTTACCTTCCCCCTTCCACGACTAGAGCCCCCTTCATACCAGACCAAGGTTACTTCTATGATAAACCAAGAGTACCATTCGTCTTCTAAGTTAGGTAAAAGTACATTCAAAGTTGCCATAATTGTGATACCAAAAAGTACTTTCGTTAGTACTTTGGAGTAAGGATTGTTATTAGGCCTGAAGTTGTGTTTGGGCCTAAAATTTGTTTTAACGATGTAAAACATAATAACGAACGAACTTACAGTCTGTCAAAGTAAGGAACGGATATATTATTCGACGATTCCAGTGTATGTTAAAGCCTCAAGTGGATATTAAGTATGCTTTTTAAAGAGATTTTATGTAGCTGGCTCTTCATCCTGAGGAACCAACTGCAGAATCCATCCCTTTATGTAAAACGCTCAAATTAATTTGAGTCGCTTTTCTACCTAAAGCGAACTGGATTACACTTTGTCATTAAGTATTTATATCTGTTAGACAAGATGACTGTGTAAGGAATAAATAGAGCGTTTTTAATTACTTCGTCGATTTGCTGTTCTTTACTTTGACGGACATAATTACTTAAGTCTTGCATACATCGAAGTTACCCGATTCTAGTGATATATTAAGTATGTATTTTAATTATTATAATAGAATGGTAATACTCAAAAAATGTGGAATCGACACTGCCTTTAACTAATTATATTTTAAGATAGTAAATTACATTTTTATAAAATACCTAAAATGTTTTATTTTATTACCTCATCTCCAAATCCACAATGGCGGTAAAACAAAGGATGTCTCAGATCGCAGGTATTTGATGCCCGAGCCGATGGCGATGGCAAATATCCGACATTTTACATCTCCCCCAGGCCAGGAAGTGGGATTTTCCGCATGCGTAGCGGGCGGTTATTGGCACTTTATGGCCGGGTGTGACGTAAAAATTATAACTTATGATGTAACAACACATCTCGATCTAATTATATAGTCCCTTGTTGCTTCGACTTCCACAAATTTCATAAACGCTCGCGCTGTCTTTACGATAAGGTCTGCATTGTATCATCCTACTTTCTATTAGATTCGGCTGTGGTCAACCGCTTAGTAAAGTGTTTTATTTTTAAAAGGGCCAACTTACCAAATCGACGGCGAAAGTACCATGACACCAGAAGTTAGCAATTCATGGTACTTCGCCGTCAAAATGCATTGCCAATGCATGACAGTGTTTTTGATCGCATTAATCAAAAACTCCCGGTCAAGTGCGAGTCAGCCTCTCGCACCGAGGCTTCCGTACAAACTTGTAAGTAGATATGTGAATAGTTCAAGAAAAACTGTATGGCGGTTAGTTTAGTAGGAGCAAATACGTTTGTGTTATGATATTTGCGAATTTCTAAAAAACGGCGCCAGTTAGGAAAACCGTTATATTTTCCTTGTAATATTTAGCATGATATTAACAATTGGTAATTATTAAAGATTTTTCTATTCAGTAACTTTGAAGATAGGGGGGATGGTATTTTTTTGAACGTTTTTCGTCCTAATTCAAAAAGTACTTCATTTGATACCCCACTTGATACAATAGCACGATTTTAAATTTTCGATCTCCCATTTCAGCCCCCTTTAAAAAGAAAGTAAAGAAGGTAAAAGATTTTTTTTATGTCTAGTAGGCTCGGGTTAGCGACTTTTCAAACTATTCCAAATTTCAAATCGATAACAGCAGTATAGTTCCTGAAATATCTGACTGTGACAGACGGACAGACAGACAGACAGACAGACAGACAGACGGACAGACGGACAGACAGACACACAGACGGACAGACAGACACAGAGACAGACAGGCAGAGTCGCACCAAAAGGGTTCCTTTTTTACCATTTTGGTACGGAACCCTAATACCAACAACCAACCGCAACGCAACCGTTTGCAACCGTGTTAACGCAAACACATATAAATACATAAAACAAAGTCGGGTTAGTTACGCCATCTATAAACTCAAGAACGGCTGGACCGATTTTTATGATTTTTGATTTTTTCGGTTTGTGTCTGCCCCGAATAACAGAATAACTATTAAGAGGAATGCCTACTTGCGATTTTCCCATACAAACGCTCTCGACTGTTTCCTCTCTGGTTTTTGAACATAGAGCAATGAATTTTTCAAATAAGATCAATATCATCAATATCTATGCCGCTATGTTTTGCTTTTTTGAATACTTTTATTTTAAAGAAACTTACAGCGCCTTGAAAATCTCAAAAACGGCTTAATTGAATTGGCTGCCAAAAAAAGCGCAGTATACAAATAAGACAACAAATATCAAAAAAATCAAAACATAGCGGCGTAGATTATTTTTTCTTCTTGCAGTTCCCAAAATTTTATAATGATTAGTTGCGTTTTGGAGGAGGAAACAGTCTAGAGCGAAACCTCGATTTTTGAGTTTATTGCGTGGGATTTTTAGTCCGAGCTGCAGTTATCCTTATCGCACGAATTGGAGGCGCCGCCCACAGCAGCGCGACAGAAACATTTCATCAAAAATTTGAGATTTGAAAAGTTGCTCAGCTAGGCATTGCTCTTAAAATATCTAAAAATACTGATACGGAACGAAGTTCGCCGGGACAGCGAGTACCTAGTTATACTTATAAAATAAATAATATTTTTTTTTTACTTTGTATAGTTATGTTAGGATAGATATACTTGGATTTTATATCATATCATCTAGAAATATAAACAGGAATAGCTTTTAAAAAAATCTCAACCAAATTGCCGCTGAGAATATCTTGCAACACAATGGTCACTAATGCATATTATTTTCACCCGGCGATGCTTGACAAACCGTCACATTTTCTCCTCGTATTACGCAAGCGCAATAAGCAAGTAGAGTATGAGATCCCACTATGAAATCAATACGTTCATCTTAGTGATGTGGCGTTCGGGAGTATTCCTAAATTGTATGAAAAAGTATCTTTCTTCTAGAAAGGCACAACTCTGCGCTTGTTTATACGTTATTTTGAAAATGATACCGGATAATTATGATGAGTTATGCGCTAATTTAGAAGTTAATGCATAGCCCATCATGCTCGGTCTCGGTATCATTTAGAATTGGCCGTTTTGCTCATAATAGAAAATTTATTGTAAATTAAGATATTCAGAACATCGGCCATACAGTTTTTTCCACAAACATACAACGATTATCATCATTCAACCTGGAGACGTCCACCGCTGGACAAACGTCTTCCCGTAAGACTTCCACAACGAATGGCCGCACATTTTTTGCCTCCATCGAATCCTGGGGACCTTAATCAAGTCGTCAGACCTATCCACGCTGCGCTCGTGGTCTCCATTCGAGAACCTTTACGCCCCATCGGCCACAGATCCTCGTCGATCGTCGTCATCAGGGACGGCGATCATACATCACTACTTGATGTGCCATCTCCACTCCCTTTAATAGCTGGGAATTCCAGGCACTTATGGCCAGTTCACATTATTCCAGTCCAGTGATCCAGCGGGCTAATCCAGTCCAGTTGCGGACTGGAGCATATCGTTTACATTTACATTACATTCCAGTCTTTTAAGAGTTGTTAAAGACTGTTACCAAAAACAACCACGCGTATTCACTATATCACGTTCAATCCAGCACTGGATTGACGGTTTACACTATTCCAGTGGCGCTGGATTGGGTGAGCTGGAATGAAAAGTTGACGGTCTCTCCAGTCACTGGACTGGAATGCTCACTGGAATGGGTACATTCCAGTGCATTCCAGGGTCGGTTCACATTATTCCAGTAGCATTCCAGCACCGGATTGGATTGCTGGACTGGAATGCTACTGGATGGAATAATGTGAACTGGCCATTATGCACCTAAATACCTTCCACCCAACTTGCAAAATTACCTTATAACGAAAGGCCTATGTGGCCATAACTCTTTTAGTCGTCATTTAAAGGCATTGTTTAAGTCAAAATATCGTATAAATGCACTTTACAGGAGGATTCAGCTAATATGGCTACAGACTTTATAATTTGGTTAGGTAAACGTCAACAAACCTAAATAATATGGCTACAATAAAACCTTTAGTTAATAAGGTTACTACCTTTATAATTGGGTCAGGTAAACGCCAATAAAACGAAATAATATGGCTACTATAAGCCTAAAATTATTAATTATCTTATAATGTCTAATTATAGGGGCTTTTAGCCAAATAATATTAAAAGCCATATAAAGGCTATCATGAAGGCTATTTGATCTTGTAAAGGAAATACGCAGGATCGTTATAAAGCATTTTATCTTATAGAGGTCAGAATTTTAAAGTTTATATAGCAATGGAATACATATAATTTATATGACTTTTAAAAGGGTCGAGGTGTTGGTTAGTCTGCTACATAGTAATTATAAGCGTGTAATTCTTACGATTGTCATATACTTTTGTTTATATAACTAAGTCAGCCATAATAATCAAGATGGCGAATACTTAGCACAAAACATAACCTCTATAAATGTTTTTTCTTGTAAACGCCTTATAGAGGTTATGTAATTTTTTTAAAGACTTATAGAAGCAATAACGAAGGAATGAAAAAAAAATCCAAAGTTTTTTCATCACAAAACATTGTCAATTCGGGGGGGGGGGGCGTTGAAAATGAATCGAAAACCATACCCCATATCGTCATAAAAATGAGTTTCCACTTAGTTTCGATTATTAAAGACACATAAGTAACATCAGAAAAATGGACACAGACTTAGGTAACTTTTCAAAATGGTTGACGAATAAAATAAATATTATGTCATTATTTGAAACACACGCACGATAATACTTATTACTTGCTTTGCTGCGACGTTTATGAGTTGGATTACCTTTTAAACGATCCTTACATAGCGGTTACAAGAACACGCTTCTTACGATTGGAGTATTGGAGTTTATATAGCAATTATAAGTTCATTCTTCTTACGCAAGCTTTATAAATTTCAATTATAAGGACTATGAACATATAAACGAATTACAAATACAATTGGCAATTATAAGGGAATTACACTTATTGCTAACCGTTACACATCTGGTATCAAATAAATAGCAAATAATAAAGCTGGTATATGGTAATCATAAGGGTTAATTTCTTATAATTTGGGCCCAATTCCACCCTTATTAACGTTTATGTGGCTCTTATAAGAATAATTATATTTTCTTTATAAACCTCTATATAACATATTTTTGCTACTTGGGCAGGCACTTTGCTGGGTAAGGTATTTATAATGTACCAAGCCATTTTGTTTAAAAGATTAGGTAATAAGAATAGAATTATATAAGTACACGTAGTTGGATCTCGTACTGATCCGTTTTTCTGTAGGAAGACCGCGTTCATGCATCATCGTCTGACGTAGTCACGCTTGGCCAGCCCCGATATTGATCGGAATACTCGATTAGACATATTTATTTTGTAAAAGTCGGCATCTATTAATATAACCCTGCTCTGACTGAACCTTAGTGGCATATTAAGGGGACAAAACTGGTAAAAATTGCAAGGCAAAATAAAGGAACCCCGTGGTTCCTTTGACCAATTGCACGATATCGAAGCGCTCTCTTTAAATACCGATGGGGCACCCTCTACACTGCTGGACATTAGCTGCCCCAAAAAATGGATTAGGCTCACAAGGACTAGATTGCCTATAGACTAAGTAAACAAGACGGCCTAATTGCATCATGCCTCAATAATCATTATCAATGAGTGGGACTTGCCGTGTTGGCAAGCACGTTGGCGATCGCAATTTGTATTAACTAACATACTAATAAAGCACGTCAAAAAGTGTAGTGCCTAAGTCGACCTACAAACTACACCAAGGACAGGGAAAACTCTACTATGAAAATAAAAGAACTATGCGATATCTCCAGCTGAACACATCAATTATGGACTTAGTATTCCGCTACTGCACTCTGCGGTGTGATTGCATTAAGGCACCACGACGAGAATTACATGCGATTACTCATTACTTTTACCGTGTCGAATCAGTATGAATAGCTAGAAATCTTTTCAATTTGTCGGCCATGAAAAATTACTGTTTCTAATTGTACTCGTAATTAGGAGCATAAATAAGAAGAGTACACATAAAGACCAGTACATTATTCGAGTATACGTCTTTTGAATGTATATGAAAATATATGCCATGAAAGTACTTATTATAAGTCTTCTGGGTAAGAGTGTTCCATCTAGACATGTGTAAGTAATGCGCGTAATATCACAAATGAGATATCACTCGAACGCGTGATGTTGCATTACGCATCACTTCGAGAAAAAAAGCATCACTCCAAACATCACTCGAAATAACATTGCCCGAGCGCGAGTGAGAGCGAGCGATCGAGTGAAGCGAGCGTAATAGTTTCAAAAGACGCCCTACTACGTATGGTCATCGACTATGTACGGGTGATGTTTGGCGTGATGTGATGTCTCAGTGTGATATTAGGTTTTCGGAGAAGTGATGTGATGTAGCATTACTTTTTGTTTCGCGCATGTCTAGTTCCATCGTAGACCTTGTCTCAACAGTCTCAACATTCGATTAGGAAGACTAAAGTCAAACGCAAACTTTAAGTAAAGAGCAAAGTACTAATAACATTATAGACATGCCATGTTCTTATCAAAGATCGGGATCATTTCTCCCAATAGCAATAAGCATGCTACAAGTGACTGTTATTTACTAACGTAAACTTTGTTATATGGCTACGTTTATTGCGATTTACATATTTGCGCGTTGTGGTTTTAGCCGACTGTAAGAGTTTCTTGGAAAAGAGTACAATATCTAACCACAGAAGACGAAATTGTCTAAATAAGTGAGTTGCTATGGGTTTGACTACACCCAAACATTTCAAAACAAGTAGAGCATACATAGCACAAGCAAAAGGTACCACTTTGCCGCTTGCCATAAGGACATATTAACAGATCAATTAAATAAAGATGCAAATGAATTTCACCTCGTAATTGCAACGACACATTTGAGGATATATGAGAAGCCATGTTATCATTATCAGCATGAGGCGAGAGGATACTTAAAATATACCGAGATAAATTCACATATCAGGCTCTATGCTCTCGCCTTAGAGCTAAAAGCAATACGCCTTGCCTGATAATAAGGAAGTTTACCAAAATACAACGAACTGATGGTACAAAGTTATTAAGAACTCGATAAAATATATATAGGTTGTTGACGCGGACTAGTTTTGCGCAACTCGATGTCTGATATGCGCCCATTTTGCGTAATTGGTTGAAGGCACTACTCATGCCAACCCAACTTTACTCTACTCTTCTATGTATATTCTATTCCTTCTTGGTTATTTGGCTATGACCACTATCGTCCTCTAAGATCATGATCAAGAAGACGCTATGGACCGTTCTGATCGTTTCACCTGTCAGCCGCTATGCGCGTGCGCCACTGCCCGCTGCGCTCCAGTGCTCTGCGTATGGCTAGTGTCGACGAAGTATCGATATCGATGTGGCTCACACAACAAAACGAATGAAAGCGTTATATTCCACAACAATAGATTGCAATAACTTACTAACCCTTGGGAATCTAGGTATGTAAAAAATTTTTTAATCTGCCAAAAAGGTCAACTGGCCACTAGCACGTTGCAGCAACAGTAACAATAGCAGCATGTTTAGCAGGAAAAATGCCAGAAAAATCATTATTACACCTATTTATTACACGTAAAGTACGTGTAATAAATATTAACGTAGTGTGTTCACTATCAAATGAAGTTTTTGATGTTTATGTAGGAATGTCTCCATTTAGACTAACCGTCCTAAACTTTATGGTCACATAACTCAAACAAAAAAAAAACATGCACACTTTCACTTCATCGACAACCCACACGCCCATCACAAAACAATCTCAAAGAAAACATCAACACATTTCCCCGCGCCAGTGCATCAAACTACCGCGCACGCCGCATACAACACACGTCCAGGACAAGCTGCTTCATACCACTGTTGATGGCATACTTTGATGGCACGTAGTGATGTGAACATGTCTAGTGAAGTGTCAGAGTGCAGCTCGAGGCTGCGGCAGTTTGGACTGTACAAGACGATAGATTCGAGGACCGCAGAGTTCCTCAAACTGTCCAGGAAACGACAGATTCGTCGAGGATGTGCGTGCGCTATTGTGTCCACGGCGATCACTGTCACTGTTGTTGTGGTGAGTTATTGAGTGACCTAAAAAATAAGACTAGTGTTGTCCTATTACAGATGTAGTGAACTAGCATACACTATTGGGAAAATTCTGAAACTACATTCGTTAGTCACAAATAAATCAATAAATAATTTTATGGAATGGATGATAGTCATAGTCAATTACAACTTGATTCATTCATCACAAAAATTACAAACTGACTTTCAAGATTTCCTTATGTTTGTTTGTACAACGTTGCTTGTTTAGTGGGCCGTATAGTGTCCTGCACGGTATCCGTAATAATATCATAGACAAAAAAATATACAAATGTAGGTTATATCAAGTACAAAATGCACATTTAAAAATTCTAAATGCTAAAAAAATATTTTTAAACTACACCATAACATACCATGTGGCTGACATTTCCAGAATCCTTACTTAATATTATAGGTAGTACTTAGTTCAGCAGAGAATAAATTTCGGTTGTTTTATTTACATAATTACCATTATAAACAAAAATGTTGTGTAAGAAATTGAATGGATCTCATCGTACATTTTAGTAAAATAATGTTGACAAAATATTTGCTTTGGTCCGTCAGTGTAGGTACCTATCATCCATTATACCAAATTCCGTTTCACCACCGACTATCCAATGAACAGTCTGAACTGAAAGTGAATGAAACTTTAATCTATTGCACTATCTTTTTTTTAATTAAGACAACGCATTTATTGCACTATCTAGTATTTCACTAGTAGTTTATGTGTGTGAGATTCACCTTCTATAATCTGACTTATAAATTTTGTGACCTAAAATGATATACACCCATTAC
Source organism: Eudemis profundana (assembly GCA_947034925.1). Classification (NCBI taxonomy): domain Eukaryota; kingdom Metazoa; phylum Arthropoda; class Insecta; order Lepidoptera; family Tortricidae; genus Eudemis; species Eudemis profundana. The sequence goes on along the minus strand of OX344795.1, from coordinate 26,763,837 downwards.
ACCCTGCCGCCCTGTAACACGATCCAAAAATTAAAACGTAGATTGTAGAATCTACGTTTTGATTGTGTTCCTCAAACAATGTTATTTTTGTTCCAAACACTTTTAAAAATTATGTAGAATTAAGATTTTCTCATTTTCATACTAATTAAATAATATTTTCAATGTATGTTAACATCAGTCTAATTGACGTCGCTTGTAAGTGTAACGCTACAAACACAAAAAAAATCGCAATACATTGCGCCTTCAAATTAATTTCAATGTGTACTAAAAATTAAGACACAAGTTATTTTTAAATGTCGCTGAACAAATGTTGTTTAGTTTGAGGATTACAATGTACGTTTTAATTTTTGGATCTTGTTACAGGGCCCACGGTGTATGTTATAGGTAAACAATTTAACTAAAGCACCCGTTGCATGTTGTAGTAACTAGTAACCTGTCCGTATAGAGAATTTGACGTTCCATAGTAGAAAAAGTTTTTTACCTATATTATGTTTTGTTTCCAACCTTATCTAATGATCTATCTGTTAGGGGGGTGGATTTTACAGCGTTTCAACCGCCGTCATCACCAACCCCGATATTATGATATATTTTTAAAAATTATAGATTTTTTGTACAAAACATGAAAATAGTACATACCATTTTCGGATTTTATCAAAATAATGCGACACATTCTTAAAGAGATTCGTCGAAATTTCGAGATTGGTGATGACGGCGGTTGAAACGCTCTGAAATTCACACAGGGACACGTTTATATTTATGCCACACCTGGCCATAAAGTGGCTTTTCCCGCACGCTACGCGTATGGAAAAAGCCGCTTTCTGGCCAAGTATAGACATAAAATGATGTACACAACACGGGAGGTAATAAATAAAGCCCTCGATCGCATAATTATGTCCCTCGCTTGCAGCTCGGGCCGTAAACATCTGCGATCTCGGCCTTTCTTTGTTTTACCACTCTAATTATGTAATGTACTATTGCTACATCAGCTATTTAGAGATAAATGATATTGTTGCATTATTTTCAAGTGCGACTCAATAAAATATATCCGAATTTACTTCACCGTTTCAGCTTTGGCACAATACTGGATCATATTTTAAAGCACTTCACATTTTAATGGTTTTATAGTTATTGTAGAAAGTGATCTATGATCTGTCAGAATTACTTTAGGCATTATTGGCAGACAAATGATAAAAACAATACTAATTATAAGTGTTTCGATCAATCACGCATGACCATCGAACGTTTGTTGTAAATGTTCGTGATTTGTTTGCCTAATTCTCTTATTGTTCGGTACATGACAATTGCCACATGCATGTTTACAATGTTTACATGGCATGTGCTCAAGTGTGTGGGTCGCATTACGCCGCATTTAACCAACCTTAAAACGGAGGAGTTTCAATTAGACTGTATGTTTGTCTGTAATGCTATATAGTCTTAGACTTTAGATGAGCCATTCTTGAGCATTTCAATTATCTACTTTATGAAATTACTCGTTAATGTTCGACAGCTTTTTTCTTGGTTGTATATTTATTTCCTATATCATTTTTAAAGTTGGTTAATACCATTTATAATTTTGTAGTTGTCCACAAAACTCTTCAACTTGATTTTCAAAAACCAGTGACCACAATTTGAAACCATACTTTTACCGAACACATTGTATTCTAATTCGGCATTAACCAACATAATGACATGCAAACTTTCACTTAAATCTTTGCAAAACATTTAATATACGTAGAACAGAATATTTAAACTTGACTCTATTGTCAAGAAAGCAAAACACAGCGGCGAACTTAGGGTTAGGGTTAAGGTGTCCTATCCTAATGTTTGTTCATTCTCATTAGGAACATTCGGAAACCTTAGATAATTCTTACTAAGTTACTAAGTTAAGTATTGCTATCAATAACTGCTATTGCCAATTCGCCTGCCAAGTGTGATGAAATAGTACATTACACAACTAGGGTATTAAAACAAAGAAAGGACGAGATCGCAGATGTTTGCGGCCCGAGCTGCATGCGAGGGACGTAAACATGCGATTGAGGGCTTTCTTTATTACCTCCCGTATTGTGTACATCATTTTATGTCTATACTTGACCAGAAAGCCGCTTTTCAAAAAAGCCACTTTATGGCCAAGTGTGGCATAAAAGTTTTTTTTTAACTTTAGATTTTTTTGCTAGGGTTAGCAACTTTTAAAACTATTCCAAATTTCAAATCGATAACAGTAGTAGTTCCTGAGATATCTGACTGAGCCATAGTAAGAGACAGACAGAGTCGCTACAAGGGTTCCTTTTTTACCATTTTGGTACGGAGTACGGAAACGGAACCATAATTAACGAAGCACCATCACTAGCCAAATCTTATTCGTATTATACCTTAACTCGTAGTACATCATAATAATATAGATCAAGCTGGAAATACACAGTATCTGCATTGATAGATAGGTACGTATTATATCATCGGATCGTGAATTCGTGATGATATCGATTTAATGACCGGTCTACATTACGTTTGATTATCATTCATGACTTACCATAATTTTACCACTTCGCACACATCCATGTCTCACAATCTCACTTGAATTCTTAGTGCCTAATACTAGGCTTTATATACTAGCGGTCTCGGCCAACTTCGTTCCGCCACAGAATTTTTAATTTTTTAGATATTTTAATAGTTATTCGGGGCGGAGACAAACCCAAATTAAAAATCAAATATCATAAAAATCGATCCCCCCGTTCTCGAGTTATAAATGGTGTAATTAACCGACTTTTAAGATATAAGAAGAGAGAGAAGATTTAGAAATAAACAGAAGCTACAGAAGAGCAAAGAAAAAATAAAATAAAATAACTTATTAAACTAAAATTAAGGAAACATGCCTACTTGTATTACATCGTTTTTTTAGATTCAATTTTTAACTGCCCATTTTTCGTTCTTTCTTAGAGCCCTAGAGTATAGGATATCGGACGTTTCTACTGTACTAATTTGACTTATTTCAGTAGCTTATTACGTTTTAAAGATAGCACGATGCATATTCTCCGTTTTAAAATTGTTTTCCTTGAAATATTTATAATCTGAATAAAACAAATTGCAGTTATATTCTTATTATTGGATGAAGGAGATTGAGCGAACAAAAAGTATAATTAGGTATAAAATTTCGTTTCGCTCTAATAAATACTTACCTATTACAAAAATTTAACTTATATTGTTTTGATTAATATCAGCACGGTGTGTGGTATGATATGGTATCCTAATCTCATAGATGAGAGTAAATCTATGTGAGTAAACCTGTGCCCAGCAGTGGAACGTACCCAGGCTGATGATGATCAAAATATGTAAAATCAAACCGGTGTGAAGTTAGCGGCCAAAGTTATCGGCGAGCGATAACCCGACCAAATTAAGGAGTCAACATTTTTAAAGCGTTTTTGCTCAAAAATTGAGGCTTAAATATAACAATTAATAAGAAAATAAGAGAGCCTACTTCTTAAAATAAAGTATTACAAAATATTTGATCACCTGCATAAAATAAAAATAATGTAATTAGTCCTGCCGTCGCGTAGTAACGACACGAAAAAACTAACCACTTTTATACAATAAGACGGTTTCAAAATCACATAAATAGAAGCTCTAAATCACGAGCTTTCATAAAAAGCTTTCAGAGTCCAGTAAACTCTTTAACTGTGTAGTCAGTGACTGAAAAATAGTTATCGGCCGAACGGTTTTTGAAGATATGACATTATTTTGACCCACGTGAACACAATAAGACGGTTTCAAATTCACATCAGGAGAAGCTCTACATCAAGAGCTTTCACAAAACGCATTCAGATTCCACTAACCTCGCTAACTGTGAAGTCAGTGACTGAAAAATAGTTATCGGCCGAACGGTTTTTGAAGAAATGACTTATTTTGACCCACGTGTACACAATAAGACGGTTTCAAATTCACATCAGGAGAAGCTCTACATCAAGAGCTTTCACAAAACGCATTCAGATTCCACTAACCTCGCTAACTGTGAAGTCAGGGACTGAAAAATATTTATCGGCCGAACGGTTTTTGAAGAAATGACTTATTTTGACCCACGTGTACTCAATAAGACGGTTTCAAATTCACATCAGGAGAAGCTCTACATCAAGAGCTTTCACAAAACGCATTCAGATTCCACTAACCTCGCTAACTGTGAAGTCAGTGACTGAAAAATAGTTAGCGGCCGAACGGTTTTTGAAGATATGACTTATTTTGACCCACGTGTACACAATAAGACGGTTTCAAATTCACATCAGGAGAAGCTCTACATCAAGAGCTTTCACTAAACGCATTCAGATTTCACGAACCTCGCTAACTGTGAAGTCAGTGACTGAAAAATAGTTAGCGGCCGAACGGTTTTTGAAGATATGACTTATTTTGACCCACGTGTACACAATAAGACGGTTTCCAATTCACATCAGGAGAAGCTCTACATCAAGAGCTTTCACAAAACGCATTCAGATTCCACTAACCTCGCTAACTGTGAAGTCAGTGACTGAAAAATAGTTATCGGCCGAACGGTTTTTGAAGATATGACTTATTTTGACCCACGTGTACACAATAAGACGGTTTCAAATTCACATCAGGAGAAGCTCTACATCAAGAGCTTTCACAAAACGCATTCAGATTCCACTAACCTCGCTAACTGTGAAGTCAGTGACTGAAAAATAGTTATCGGCCGAACGGTTTTTGAAGATATGACTTATTTTGACCCACGTGTACACAATAAGACGGTTTCAAATTCACATCAGGAGAAGCTCTACATCAAGAGCTTTCACAAAACGCATTCAGATTCCACTAACCTCGCTAACTGTGAAGTCAGTGACTGAAAAATAGTTATCGGCCGAACGGTTTTTGAAGATATGACTTATTTTGACCCACGTGTACACAATAAGACGGTTTCAAATTCACATCAGAAGAAGCTCTACATCAAGAGCTTTCACAAAACGCATTCAGATTCCACTAACCTCGCTAACTGTGAAGTCAGTGACTGAAAAATAGTTATCGGCCGAACGGTTTTTGAAGATATGACTTATTTTGACCCACGTGTACACAATAAGACGGTTTCAAATTCACATCAGGAGAAGCTCTACATCAAGAGCTTTCACAAAACGCATTCAGATTCCACTAACCTCGCTAACTGTGAAGTCAGGGACTGAAAAATATTTATCGGCCGAACGGTTTTTGAAGAAATGACTTATTTTGACCCACGTGTACTCAATAAGACGGTTTCAAATTCACATCAGGAGAAGCTCTACATCAAGAGCTTTCACAAAACGCATTCAGATTCCACTAACCTCGCTAACTGTGAAGTCAGTGACTGAAAAATAGTTAGCGGCCGAACGGTTTTTGAAGATATGACTTATTTTGACCCACGTGTACACAATAAGACGGTTTCAAATTCACATCAGGAGAAGCTCTACATCAAGAGCTTTCACTAAACGCATTCAGATTTCACGAACCTTGCTAACTGTGAAGTCAGTGACTGAAAAATAGTTAGCGGCCGAACGGTTTTTGAAGATATGACATTATTTTGACCCACGTGAACACAATAAGACGGTTTCAAATTCACATCAGGAGAAGCTCTACATCAAGAGCTTTCACAAAACGCATTCAGATTCCACTAACCTCGCTAACTGTGAAGTCAGTGACTGAAAAATAGTTATCGGCCGAACGGTTTTTGAAGAAATGACTTATTTTGACCCACGTGTACACAATAAGACGGTTTCAAATTCACATCAGGAGAAGCTCTACATCAAGAGCTTTCACAAAACGCATTCAGATTCCACTAACCTCGCTAACTGTGAAGTCAGTGACTGAAAAATAGTTATCGGCCGAACGGTTTTTGAAGATATGACTTATTTTGACCCACGTGTACACAATAAGACGGTTTCAAATTCACATCAGGAGAAGCTCTACATCAAGAGCTTTCACAAAACGCATTCAGATTCCACTAACCTCGCTAACTGTGAAGTCAGTGACTGAAAAATAGTTATCGGCCGAACGGTTTTTGAAGATATGACTTATTTTGACCCACGTGTACACAATAAGACGGTTTCAAATTCACATCAGGAGAAGCTCTACATCAAGAGCTTTCACAAAACGCATTCAGATTCCACTAACCTCGCTAACTGTGAAGTCAGGGACTGAAAAATATTTATCGGCCGAACGGTTTTTGAAGAAATGACTTATTTTGACCCACGTGTACTCAATAAGACGGTTTCAAATTCACATCAGGAGAAGCTCTACATCAAGAGCTTTCACAAAACGCATTCAGATTCCACTAACCTCGCTAACTGTGAAGTCAGTGACTGAAAAATAGTTAGCGGCCGAACGGTTTTTGAAGATATGACTTATTTTGACCCACGTGTACACAATAAGACGGTTTCAAATTCACATCAGGAGAAGCTCTACATCAAGAGCTTTCACTAAACGCATTCAGATTTCAAGAACCTCGCTAACTGTGAAGTCAGTGACTGAAAAATAGTTAGCGGCCGAACGGTTTTTGAAGATATGACTTATTTTGACCCACGTGTACACAATAAGACGGTTTCCAATTCACATCAGGAGAAGCTCTACATCAAGAGCTTTCACAAAACGCATTCAGATTCCACTAACCTCGCTAACTGTGAAGTCAGTGACTGAAAAATAGTTATCGGCCGAACGGTTTTTGAAGATATGACTTATTTTGACCCACGTGTACACAATAAGACGGTTTCAAATTCACATCAGGAGAAGCTCTACATCAAGAGCTTTCACAAAACGCATTCAAATTCCACTAACCTCGCTAACTGTGAAGTCAGTGACTGAAAAATAGTTATCGGCCGAAAGGTTTTTGAAGATATGACTTATTTTGACCCACGTGTACACAATAAGACGGTTTCAAATTCACATCAGGAGAAGCTCTACATCAAGAGCTTTCACAAAACGCATTCAGATTCCACTAACCTCGCTAACTGTGAAGTCAGTGACTGAAAAATAGTTATCGGCCGAACGGTTTTTGAAGAAATGACTTATTTTGACCCACGTGTACACAATAAGACGGTTTCAAATTCACATCAGGAGAAGCTCTACATCAAGAGCTTTCACAAAACGCATTCAGATTCCACTAACCTCGCTAACTGTGAAGTCAGTGACTGAAAAATAGTTATCGGCCGAACGGTTTTTGAAGATATGACTTATTTTGACCCACGTGTACACAATAAGACGGTTTCAAATTCACATCAGGAGAAGCTCTACATCAAGAGCTTTCACAAAACGCATTCAGATTCCACTAACCTCGCTAACTGTGAAGTCAGTGACTGAAAAATAGTTATCGGCCGAACGGTTTTTGAAGATATGACTTATTTTGACCCACGTGTACACAATAAGACGGTTTCAAATTCACATCAGGAGAAGCTCTACATCAAGAGCTTTCACAAAACGCATTCAGATTCCACTAACCTCGCTAACTGTGAAGTCAGGGACTGAAAAATATTTATCGGCCGAACGGTTTTTGAAGAAATGACTTATTTTGACCCACGTGTACTCAATAAGACGGTTTCAAATTCACATCAGGAGAAGCTCTACATCAAGAGCTTTCACAAAACGCATTCAGATTCCACTAACCTCGCTAACTGTGAAGTCAGTGACTGAAAAATAGTTAGCGGCCGAACGGTTTTTGAAGATATGACTTATTTTGACCCACGTGTACACAATAAGACGGTTTCAAATTCACATCAGGAGAAGCTCTACATCAAGAGCTTTCACAAAACGCATTCAGATTCCACTAACCTCGCTAACTGTGAAGTCAGTGACTGAAAAATAGTTATCGGCCGAACGGTTTTTGAAGATATGACTTATTTTGACCCACGTGTACACAATAAGACGGTTTCAAATTCACATCAGGAGAAGCTCTACATCAAGAGCTTTCACAAAACGCATTCAGATTCCACTAACCTCGCTAACTGTGAAGTCAGGGACTGAAAAATATTTATCGGCCGAACGGTTTTTGAAGAAATGACTTATTTTGACCCACGTGTACTCAATAAGACGGTTTCAAATTCACATCAGGAGAAGCTCTACATCAAGAGCTTTCACAAAACGCATTCAGATTCCACTAACCTCGCTAACTGTGAAGTCAGTGACTGAAAAATAGTTAGCGGCCGAACGGTTTTTGAAGATATGACTTATTTTGACCCACGTGTACACAATAAGACGGTTTCAAATTCACATCAGGAGAAGCTCTACATCAAGAGCTTTCACTAAACGCATTCAGATTTCACGAACCTTGCTAACTGTGAAGTCAGTGACTGAAAAATAGTTAGCGGCCGAACGGTTTTTGAAGATATGACATTATTTTGACCCACGTGAACACAATAAGACGGTTTCAAATTCACATCAGGAGAAGCTCTACATCAAGAGCTTTCACAAAACGCATTCAGATTCCACTAACCTCGCTAACTGTGAAGTCAGTGACTGAAAAATAGTTATCGGCCGAACGGTTTTTGAAGAAATGACTTATTTTGACCCACGTGTACACAATAAGACGGTTTCAAATTCACATCAGGAGAAGCTCTACATCAAGAGCTTTCACAAAACGCATTCAGATTCCACTAACCTCGCTAACTGTGAAGTCAGTGACTGAAAAATAGTTATCGGCCGAACGGTTTTTGAAGATATGACTTATTTTGACCCACGTGTACACAATAAGACGGTTTCCAATTCACATCAGGAGAAGCTCTACATCAAGAGCTTTCACAAAACGCATTCAGATTCCACTAACCTCGCTAACTGTGAAGTCAGGGACTGAAAAATATTTATCGGCCGAACGGTTTTTGAAGAAATTACTTATTTTGACCCACGTGTACTCAATAAGACGGTTTCAAATTCACATCAGGAGAAGCTCTACATCAAGAGCTTTCACTAAACGCATTCAGATTCCACTAACCTCGCTAACTGTGAAGTCAGTGACTGAAAAATAGTTGTCGGCCGAACGGTTTTTGAAGATATGACTTATTTTGACCCACGTGTACACAATAAGACGGTTTCAAATTCACATCAGGAGAAGCTCTACATCAAGAGCTTTCACAAAACGCATTCAGATTCCACTAACCTCGCTAACTGTGAAGTCAGTGACTGAAAAATAGTTATCGGCCGAACGGTTTTTGAAGAAATGACTTATTTTGACCCACGTGTACACAATAAGACGGTTTCAAATTCACAACAGGAGAAGCTTTACATCAAGAGCTTTCACTAAACGCATTCAGATTTCACTAACCTCGCTAACTGTGAAGTCAGTGACTGAAAAATAGTTATCGGCCGAACGGTTTTTGAAGATATGACTTATTTTGACCCACGTGTACACAATAAGACGGTTTCAAATTCACATCAGGAGAAGCTCTACATCAAGAGCTTTCACAAAACGCATTCAGATTCCACTAACCTCGCTAACTGTGTGGTCAGTGACTGAAAAATAGTTATCGGCCGAACGGTTTTTGAAGATATGACTTATTTTGACCCACGTGTACTCAATAAGACGGTTTCAAATTCACATCAGGAGAAGCTCTACATCAAGAGCTTTCACTAAACGCATTCAGATTCCACTAACCTCGCTAACTGTGAAGTCAGTGACTGAAAAATAGTTATCGGCCGAACGGTTTTTGAAGATATGACTTATTTTGACCCACGTGTACTCAATAAGACGGTTTCAAATTCACATCAGGAGAAGCTCTACATCAAGAGCTTTCACAAAACGCATTCAGATTCCACTAACCTCGCTAACTGTGAAGTCAGTGACTGAAAAATAGTTATCGGCCGAACGGTTTTTGAAGATATGACTTATTTTGACCCACGTGTACACAATAAGACGGTTTCAAATTCACATCAGGAGAAGCTCTACATCAAGACCTTTCACAAAACGCATTCAGATTCCACTAACCTCGCTAACTGTGAAGTCAGGGACTGAAAAATATTTATCGGCCGAACGGTTTTTGAAGAAATTACTTATTTTGACCCACGTGTACTCAATAAGACGGTTTCAAATTCACATCAGGAGAAGCTCTACATCAAGAGCTTTCACTAAACGCATTCAGATTCCACTAACCTCGCTAACTGTGAAGTCAGTGACTGAAAAATAGTTGTCGGCCGAACGGTTTTTGAAGATATGACTTATTTTGACCCACGTGTACACAATAAGACGGTTTCAAATTCACATCAGGAGAAGCTCTACATCAAGAGCTTTCACAAAACGCATTCAGATTCCACTAACCTCGCTAACTGTGAAGTCAGTGACTGAAAAATAGTTATCGGCCGAACGGTTTTTGAAGAAATGACTTATTTTGACCCACGTGTACACAATAAGACGGTTTCAAATTCACAACAGGAGAAGCTTTACATCAAGAGCTTTCACTAAACGCATTCAGATTTCACTAACCTCGCTAACTGTGAAGTCAGTGACTGAAAAATAGTTATCGGCCGAACGGTTTTTGAAGATATGACTTATTTTGACCCACGTGTACACAATAAGACGGTTTCAAATTCACATCAGGAGAAGCTCTACATCAAGAGCTTTCACAAAACGCATTCAGATTCCACTAACCTCGCTAACTGTGTGGTCAGTGACTGAAAAATAGTTATCGGCCGAACGGTTTTTGAAGATATGACTTATTTTGACCCACGTGTACTCAATAAGACGGTTTCAAATTCACATCAGGAGAAGCTCTACATCAAGAGCTTTCACTAAACGCATTCAGATTCCACTAACCTCGCTAACTGTAAAGTCAGTGACTGAATTTATATACTTTTTATTTACTTACTTTTTATATATTTACTATTTATATACTTTTAATTAATTATAACATTTTTTTGTATTTATTTCTTTTTTTTATTATTTTTATTATTATTTTGTATAAAATTAATAAAATTTAAGTTTCATAATCATAATTATTACGTATTAGGTGATATCACAGCTTAATAATTTTAAGTTTTAACATACCTTCTACATAAACTCCATTCATTTATATAGGGGACTTAAATATTAAATAATTGGTAAAAGCTTTTTGTATGGAGTGTGCACTACAACTAACTTACTTACTTGCAACTCTCGTAATCTTTGCACAGTTGGCATGTTTTATTTAGGAGCTCTACTTTTTCAGATACAGTCACTGACTGGACTTCGGAACTAGTTAATAAACAAGCCTCTACAAGATGCGTCTTTCTGAAGCACATGTGACACCTAAAATAATTGTCTCCTTCAATGACATCACGACCACAACTCATGCACATTTTATGAACAGGATCACTGCGTTCTAACAACGTTTTTTTAATTGTTTGCCTATATTTTGTAAAATTTATACCGTCGCCATCCAATTTCTTATTATTAACAATGCACCAAAAGAAGTATATAATCATTGGACCGCAGTTATTATTGTCAGTTTGCTTACGATGTTTTAATATGTCAACTTTATTTATTTCAAAATCGTAGTTTAATTTTCTTAATAAATTGTTAATGTAACGTAAGTATTTTTTCTCATATCCAGATTCATTGCCAAAAGGATCAATAATGGTGATGCTTCGTTCGCTTAGTTTTAATATAACGAACGTGAAGTGATCATTCGTGCAAATTGGAAAAACTGTCTCCTTATCCAATGCCCAATCAAAATTATTAACGTCATACTTTTCGTACATACCAAAAATGATTGAGGACAATCCACAATTTTTAACATCGTAATCATTATTTTCATTTATTATATGAAAAGCATGGTCAATGACAGTACTTATTACATGTGTTTTCGGAAGAAGCGAATGGAAGTCAGAGGCTCGCAATTCCTTCACATGTGGTATAGAATTGAGTTTTGTAATGTAATAGTCTCTCGGTGTTACCTTATAATAATTAGGATCAGTCACTAATCCGTTGTGAAACACATCAATATTTGCATGACTACTGCAGTCAGACACTGCTGACTGATATGGTATTGGAGAATGAAGTGATACTATTTTGGATTTACAATATTCGCATACATATTCACCCGAAAAATCATAATCTTTATCTAAATATTCTTTAGCACACGATTGGTGCACCCATTCTAGGCAAGTCTCACACTGAACCCACTTCGTTATTATTATTTCATAACTGGTGCCATGTCTGCAATATTTACAAACGTAGTGTGTATTTTGTAATGCTTCTATTTCGACATCACTATCGACTGAAACCGTTTTCAAATGTCGACCATCGAAATGACTATGCACTGGTTTTCTCTTTTTCTGCCAAACTTCTTCATCTTGGTTAACTTTAACAGTTCTCGTAAGGTTTTTCTTTGGTATCTTGTTAAGTATTTCTTTTGAAACAGCTTTAGTGTCGCGCATTAAATTTCTAATAAGTTGAGTGCATTTTAAATTATGCCGGCCTTTCAATATTGTTCGTTTTAGTTGCCCAAAATAATTTTCCACAGGGGAGTTGCTAACCCGCTTATTTTTTAATAAATTGCTCCACAGTGGTAAATACGGTATGTATTTGGTAACAAAATCCTCAAATAATTTTAAATCATAAAATTTATTTAATTCTATCCCCTCTGAATCTAGAACTATCGATGATAGATTTGCCATGCATCTAATGTAAAAAGGACTCTTTGCATAGTTTGCACTGCCTCTACTTTTATCATCGTCAGGTTTCGGTGATGTAACAGATTGCATGTTTTCCAATAACTCGACGACATCTGGACATGTGTCACGGCAAAGGCTTACAAGACGATTGTAAGCATTTACAACATTGCGTGTATGATATCGGGTATGGAGTAAAATGTAAAGATTTGAGACAAAATCGTCGATAGTTTTCAAATCTTTCATTAAAATGACACTGACTAAAAAGTCTTTTAAAATATTTTTCATCACACTTGCTCGAAAATGGTGTCATTACACGGAGGTTTTGCGGGCCGTAAATGACCTATTACGCCCTAGGGCGTAATGGTTTTCTTTTTAAATTTGAAACGCCGGTTCTGTTTTACTCTTATTTGTCATGTTCAAAGGAAACGCCAACGTACTTTTTTAACTTTTATTACTGAAATATTTATTTAAAGAGAACTGTTATTGCAAATACATGTAAACACATATTTCTGTAACATTAATTAAATGTTTAAATAGTGCATTTCAGTATTTTGCAAAAATAAAAACACACATTTTATGGTTTCCGAACGTGAGTTGACATTCGCATTGTCTATGGATAATGTCACTGTCAGTTTTGCAATTTTATTTAGGTTAAGTAAGGTTATTTTAATCAGATTTCCTCACAAGTGTGATGAAAAACATTGTGTGTGCCACGGGCGGTAAAGGAATTACAAACTCGTGTTATTAAAGCCCTCGGCTTCGCCTCGGCCTTGTAACAAACACTCGTTTGTAATTCCTTACTTACCGCCCTTGATACACAATGTACTATTTTTCTGGTGAACCGCATTTATCAACGTCTTTACACAAGCATTTTACGAGATGAGCGCAACATAAAAATATGGGAGTATGAGGTCTTTCTTCTTCACTACCTTCTTCTAAGCTTTTATAGCATTTTTGTAAATAATTTGCTAGCGAACATTCGTTAAATGCTAAACAAACTGCGTTTATAAGGGCGAAACTAAAATCCGTCACAACGCCCGAAAACGCAGGCCAGCAGTTTCTATTGGCGCTGAAAACTTTAAAGTCATTCAGTAATTTAAATATCGTGTTAGTGTCGTGTTTTGATGAAACCATAGCTAGAATGGGAAATATTCTTTCTGATACAGGCGCCTGAATCACGCCAGAGTATAAATAGATCCTTTTTGATTTTTTATTATTATTTAGTGGTCTACAAACTCCACCGGTTGCATCAAAATGTAGTAATGGCCTATTGGCTATTTTCAGTACTTTTGTCTGCTCTTCGCAAAACATCTTGAAGCATAACGGAAAACTCACTTCCTGTACGTAATTGGAGTGGTCTTTTTGAAATAAATATAAATCTAGTACATCATCCTTGGACCTGTCATTGTTAGCTAGTGCTTCTGATCGAATTTTTCGCATGACCGAATCAGATTTAATATTTCTAAGGTTATTGGTACTTTGTAGGTAATGATCGTTAATATTTATTAGACTCTCTTTTTTCAGAGTTAGTGGTTTTGTGTTAACAGACTTATTTTTAAATATAACCCTTTCAATACCCCTGACTTGCTGTGTTAAATGCGACTTATGGCAAAAATTTAAATTATTACTACATACAGTAACCCGACGATTTTCCAAATATAACCTAAATTTTTTGCAACCTTCGTGTTTGCAGCGGGCTGTTATTACAACTTTATTCGTACAATATTTTTTATACATTAAAACAATTATGCAAGTATTATTAATGTATTTTTCAATAGTTTTTTTCAAAATGAATGGATACATGCGTGAATCTAACTTTTCCCCGGAAAACATTGATTTCCATTGTGAATCTTCTATTTCACAAGAACCTTCAAGAGCAAAAACATTCCCATTACTTAAACAATCAACATTTTTTGTCCCGATGGGGAGCAGGGAGGCGGAATTATTTGCACTGGACATATTAAGTACAGCTTTGGGAACTTCTTGTAAATCTGGTGACACATTGATCTCATTTGTCGGCGCTATGGGCCGAGGCAATGTATATTCGTTCGGTTCGTATTCAGGTTCGTGGAGGTCGATTGAGGTTGACTGAGCTACGTCAATGGAATCATATATTGGTGACGACGTAGGTGAAAATACAATATTGCACTCGTTCATTGTAACGTGAGGTTTGCTAACTTTCTCGCCTTCAGCTTGGTTAGGGTTTGAATCTAACTTTTCCCCGGAAAACATTAATTTCCATTGTGAATTTTCTATTTCACAAGAACCTTCAAGAGCAAAAACATTCCCATTACTTAAACAATCAACATTTTTTGTCCCGATAGGGAGCAGGGAGGCGGAATTATTTGCACTAGACATATTAAGTACAGCTTTGGGAACTTCTTGTAAATCTGGTGACACATTGATCTCATTTGTCGGCGCTATGGGCCGAGGCAATGTATATTCGTTCGGTTCGTATTCAGGTTCGTGGAGGTCGATTGAGGTTGACTGAGCTACGTCAATGGAATCATATATTGGTGACGACGTAGGTGAAAATACAATATTGCACTCGTTCATTGTAACGTGAGGTTTGCCAACTTTCTCGCCTTCAGCTTGGTTAGGGTTATGATCAAAATTTAATCCTTCATTCAATATTAGATTGCCACATTGCCTTTTTTGTGGAGGGCGAGAAGAAACTTCTTTTGAATCATCATCATACGAATGTACCGGCGAAGCTATGATCTGTCCGGTCGAAATTTCTCTCAGGGCCCTATCTAACACCAACCATACGTTATAAATTTTTATTCTATTTTTATTATTGTTTCGGAGTTTGAAATGATTCGTTAGGATAGTATAAGACACATTTTCAATTTTTCTGGGCGAGATCGGTTTCAGTGGTATATTGTAAACAATTAGCGCACGTTTCAATTCACTTTGTGACAGTTTTATGATGTCAACACTCTTTGCGCTGGAGTGAAAGTGTACATTTTTAAACGTGTTGTTCTTGTTGACAATTTTAAATATTTTACTGGCATACTTATATTTACAAGAACTATTTCGTAGGGCTCTGGAAATTAATTTGCAATTGTCCATAGACACCCTATCTTTGATTTTTAAAGCCGGTGAAATTTTGCTTAGCTCGGATGATATGAGTCTAAAAGCTTCAATTTTGGAACGGCTCATGATGCTATTTAAGTTACACAAACCACTATAAGAAAAACCTAAACCCCGAGAAACCAAATTTATTTAAAACCCCCGACAAAAGAAAAACTACTAATAATATTGAAACCCCAAATAATTCTAAAACCCAAAACCACAAGAGAACCAAGAAAACACTTAAAATCCGAAGAAATTAGTATGAAAATATCTTTGTTATTCACGCGCTTACATCGCCTCGGTCCGGAATGTGGTGGGGGTTTAGGTTTTGCGCATAAAACCGCGCGGGCACACCGCGCGATGGGGCACCGGACTGTGCAGAAGTGCGCTGAGTGTGTGTGCGTAGACTCGATATGCAGTCGATATGTAGAGTCGATAATGTAGTTGTAGAGTCAATATGGAGAGTCGATATGTAGAGTCGATATGTAGAGTCGATATGTAGAGTCGATATGTAGAGTCGATAATGTAGAGTCGATATGTAGAGTCGATATGTAGAGTCGATATGTAGAGTCGATAATGTAGAGTCGATATGTAGAGTCGATATGTAGAGTCGATAATGTAGAGTCGATATGTAGAGTCGATAATGTAGAGTCGATAATGTAGAGTCGATATGTAGAGTCGATAATGTAGAGTCGATATGTAGAGTCGATAATGTAGAGTCGATAATGTAGAGTCGATATGTAGAGTCGATAATGTAGAGTCGATAATGTAGTTGTAGAGTCAATATGGAGAGTCGACTCTACATATCGACTCTACATATCGACTCTACATTATCGACTCTACATATCGACTCTACATTATCGACTCTACATATCGACTCTACATTATCGACTCTACATATCGACTCTACATATCGACTCTACATTATCGACTCTACATATCGACTCTACATATCGACTCTACATATCGACTCTACATATCGACTCTACATTATCGACTCTACATATCGACTCTACATATCGACTCTACATATCGACTCTACATATCGACTCTCCATATTGACTCTACAACTACATTATCGACTCTACATATCGACTGCATATCGAGTCTACGCACACACACTCAGCGCACTTCTGCACAGTCCGGTGCCCCATCGCGCGGTGTGCCCGCGCGGTTTTATGCGCAAAACCTAAACCCCCACCACATTCCGGACCGAGGCGATGTAAGCGCGTGAATAACAAAGATATTTTCATACTAATTTCTTCGGATTTTAAGTGTTTTCTTGGTTCTCTTGTGGTTTTGGGTTTTAGAATTATTTGGGGTTTCAATATTATTAGTAGTTTTTCTTTTGTCGGGGGTTTTAAATAAATTTGGTTTCTCGGGGTTTAGATTTTTCTTATAGTGGTTTGTGTAACTTAAATAGCATCATGAGCCGTTCCAAAATTGAAGCTTTTAGACTCATATCATCCGAGCTAAGCAAAATTTCACCGGCTTTAAAAATCAAAGATAGGGTGTCTATGGACAATTGCAAATTAATTTCCAGAGCCCTACGAAATAGTTCTTGTAAATATAAGTATGCCAGTAAAATATTTAAAATTGTCAACAAGAACAACACGTTTAAAAATGTACACTTTCACTCCAGCGCAAAGAGTGTTGACATCATAAAACTGTCACAAAGTGAATTGAAACGTGCGCTAATTGTTTACAATATACCACTGAAACCGATCTCGCCCAGAAAAATTGAAAATGTGTCTTATACTATCCTAACGAATCATTTCAAACTCCGAAACAATAATAAAAATAGAATAAAAATTTATAACGTATGGTTGGTGTTAGATAGGGCCCTGAGAGAAATTTCGACCGGACAGATCATAGCTTCGCCGGTACATTCGTATGATGATGATTCAAAAGAAGTTTCTTCTCGCCCTCCACAAAAAAGGCAATGTGGCAATCTAATATTGAATGAAGGATTAAATTTTGATCATAACCCTAACCAAGCTGAAGGCGAGAAAGTTGGCAAACCTCACGTTACAATGAACGAGTGCAATATTGTATTTTCACCTACGTCGTCACCAATATATGATTCCATTGACGTAGCTCAGTCAACCTCAATCGACCTCCACGAACCTGAATACGAACCGAACGAATATACATTGCCTCGGCCCATAGCGCCGACAAATGAGATCAATGTGTCACCAGATTTACAAGAAGTTCCCAAAGCTGTACTTAATATGTCTAGTGCAAATAATTCCGCCTCCCTGCTCCCTATCGGGACAAAAAATGTTGATTGTTTAAGTAATGGGAATGTTTTTGCTCTTGAAGGTTCTTGTGAAATAGAAAATTCACAATGGAAATTAATGTTTTCCGGGGAAAAGTTAGATTCAAACCCTAACCAAGCTGAAGGCGAGAAAGTTAGCAAACCTCACGTTACAATGAACGAGTGCAATATTGTATTTTCACCTACGTCGTCACCAATATATGATTCCATTGACGTAGCTCAGTCAACCTCAATCGACCTCCACGAACCTGAATACGAACCGAACGAATATACATTGCCTCGGCCCATAGCGCCGACAAATGAGATCAATGTGTCACCAGATTTACAAGAAGTTCCCAAAGCTGTACTTAATATGTCCAGTGCAAATAATTCCGCCTCCCTGCTCCCCATCGGGACAAAAAATGTTGATTGTTTAAGTAATGGGAATGTTTTTGCTCTTGAAGGTTCTTGTGAAATAGAAGATTCACAATGGAAATCAATGTTTTCCGGGGAAAAGTTAGATTCACGCATGTATCCATTCATTTTGAAAAAAACTATTGAAAAATACATTAATAATACTTGCATAATTGTTTTAATGTATAAAAAATATTGTACGAATAAAGTTGTAATAACAGCCCGCTGCAAACACGAAGGTTGCAAAAAATTTAGGTTATATTTGGAAAATCGTCGGGTTACTGTATGTAGTAATAATTTAAATTTTTGCCATAAGTCGCATTTAACACAGCAAGTCAGGGGTATTGAAAGGGTTATATTTAAAAATAAGTCTGTTAACACAAAACCACTAACTCTGAAAAAAGAGAGTCTAATAAATATTAACGATCATTACCTACAAAGTACCAATAACCTTAGAAATATTAAATCTGATTCGGTCATGCGAAAAATTCGATCAGAAGCACTAGCTAACAATGACAGGTCCAAGGATGATGTACTAGATTTATATTTATTTCAAAAAGACCACTCCAATTACGTACAGGAAGTGAGTTTTCCGTTATGCTTCAAGATGTTTTGCGAAGAGCAGACAAAAGTACTGAAAATAGCCAATAGGCCATTACTACATTTTGATGCAACCGGTGGAGTTTGTAGACCACTAAATAATAATAAAAAATCAAAAAGGATCTATTTATACTCTGGCGTGATTCAGGCGCCTGTATCAGAAAGAATATTTCCCATTCTAGCTATGGTTTCATCAAAACACGACACTAACACGATATTTAAATTACTGAATGACTTTAAAGTTTTCAGCGCCAATAGAAACTGCTGGCCTGCGTTTTCGGGCGTTGTGACGGATTTTAGTTTCGCCCTTATAAACGCAGTTTGTTTAGCATTTAACGAATGTTCGCTAGCAAATTATTTACAAAAATGCTATAAAAGCTTAGAAGAAGGTAGTGAAGAAGAAAGACCTCATACTCCCATATTTTTATGTTGCGCTCATCTCGTAAAATGCTTGTGTAAAGACGTTGATAAATGCGGTTCACCAGAAAAAAATATTTTAAAAGACTTTTTAGTCAGTGTCATTTTAATGAAAGATTTGAAAACTATCGACGATTTTGTCTCAAATCTTTACATTTTACTCCATACCCGATATCATACACGCAATGTTGTAAATGCTTACAATCGTCTTGTAAGCCTTTGCCGTGACACATGTCCAGATGTCGTCGAGTTATTGGAAAACATGCAATCTGTTACATCACCGAAACCTGACGATGATAAAAGTAGAGGCAGTGCAAACTATGCAAAGAGTCCTTTTTACATTAGATGCATGGCAAATCTATCATCGATAGTTCTAGATTCAGAGGGGATAGAATTAAATAAATTTTATGATTTAAAATTATTTGAGGATTTTGTTACCAAATACATACCGTATTTACCACTGTGGAGCAATTTATTAAAAAATAAGCGGGTTAGCAACTCCCCTGTGGAAAATTATTTTGGGCAACTAAAACGAACAATATTGAAAGGCCGGCATAATTTAAAATGCACTCAACTTATTAGAAATTTAATGCGCGACACTAAAGCTGTTTCAAAAGAAATACTTAACAAGATACCAAAGAAAAACCTTACGAGAACTGTTAAAGTTAACCAAGATGAAGAAGTTTGGCAGAAAAAGAGAAAACCAGTGCATAGTCATTTCGATGGTCGACATTTGAAAACGGTTTCAGTCGATAGTGATGTCGAAATAGAAGCATTACAAAATACACACTACGTTTGTAAATATTGCAGACATGGCACCAGTTATGAAATAATAATAACGAAGTGGGTTCAGTGTGAGACTTGCCTAGAATGGGTGCACCAATCGTGTGCTAAAGAATATTTAGATAAAGATTATGATTTTTCGGGTGAATATGTATGCGAATATTGTAAATCCAAAATAGTATCACTTCATTCTCCAATACCATATCAGTCAGCAGTGTCTGACTGCAGTAGTCATGCAAATATTGATGTGTTTCACAACGGATTAGTGACTGATCCTAATTATTATAAGGTAACACCGAGAGACTATTACATTACAAAACTCAATTCTATACCACATGTGAAGGAATTGCGAGCCTCTGACTTCCATTCGCTTCTTCCGAAAACACATGTAATAAGTACTGTCATTGACCATGCTTTTCATATAATAAATGAAAATAATGATTACGATGTTAAAAATTGTGGATTGTCCTCAATCATTTTTGGTATGTACGAAAAGTATGACGTTAATAATTTTGATTGGGCATTGGATAAGGAGACAGTTTTTCCAATTTGCACGAATGATCACTTCACGTTCGTTATATTAAAACTAAGCGAACGAAGCATCACCATTATTGATCCTTTTGGCAATGAATCTGGATATGAGAAAAAATACTTACGTTACATTAACAATTTATTAAGAAAATTAAACTACGATTTTGAAATAAATAAAGTTGACATATTAAAACATCGTAAGCAAACTGACAATAATAACTGCGGTCCAATGATTATATACTTCTTTTGGTGCATTGTTAATAATAAGAAATTGGATGGCGACGGTATAAATTTTACAAAATATAGGCAAACAATTAAAAAAACGTTGTTAGAACGCAGTGATCCTGTTCATAAAATGTGCATGAGTTGTGGTCGTGATGTCATTGAAGGAGACAATTATTTTAGGTGTCACATGTGCTTCAGAAAGACGCATCTTGTAGAGGCTTGTTTATTAACTAGTTCCGAAGTCCAGTCAGTGACTGTATCTGAAAAAGTAGAGCTCCTAAATAAAACATGCCAACTGTGCAAAGATTACGAGAGTTGCAAGTAAGTAAGTTAGTTGTAGTGCACACTCCATACAAAAAGCTTTTACCAATTATTTAATATTTAAGTCCCCTATATAAATGAATGGAGTTTATGTAGAAGGTATGTTAAAACTTAAAATTATTAAGCTGTGATATCACCTAATACGTAATAATTATGATTATGAAACTTAAATTTTATTAATTTTATACAAAATAATAATAAAAATAATAAAAAAAAGAAATAAATACAAAAAAATGTTATAATTAATTAAAAGTATATAAATAGTAAATATATAAAAAGTAAGTAAATAAAAAGTATATAAATTCAGTCACTGACTTTACAGTTAGCGAGGTTAGTGGAATCTGAATGCGTTTAGTGAAAGCTCTTGATGTAGAGCTTCTCCTGATGTGAATTTGAAACCGTCTTATTGAGTACACGTGGGTCAAAATAAGTCATATCTTCAAAAACCGTTCGGCCGATAACTATTTTTCAGTCACTGACCACACAGTTAGCGAGGTTAGTGGAATCTGAATGCGTTTTGTGAAAGCTCTTGATGTAGAGCTTCTCCTGATGTGAATTTGAAACCGTCTTATTGTGTACACGTGGGTCAAAATAAGTCATATCTTCAAAAACCGTTCGGCCGATAACTATTTTTCAGTCACTGACTTCACAGTTAGCGAGGTTAGTGAAATCTGAATGCGTTTAGTGAAAGCTCTTGATGTAAAGCTTCTCCTGTTGTGAATTTGAAACCGTCTTATTGTGTACACGTGGGTCAAAATAAGTCATTTCTTCAAAAACCGTTCGGCCGATAACTATTTTTCAGTCACTGACTTCACAGTTAGCGAGGTTAGTGGAATCTGAATGCGTTTTGTGAAAGCTCTTGATGTAGAGCTTCTCCTGATGTGAATTTGAAACCGTCTTATTGTGTACACGTGGGTCAAAATAAGTCATATCTTCAAAAACCTTTCGGCCGATAACTATTTTTCAGTCACTGACTTCACAGTTAGCGAGGTTAGTGGAATCTGAATGCGTTTTGTGAAAGCTCTTGATGTAGAGCTTCTCCTGATGTGAATTTGAAACCGTCTTATTGTGTACACGTGGGTCAAAATAAGTCATATCTTCAAAAACCGTTCGGCCGACAACTATTTTTCAGTCACTGACTTCACAGTTAGCGAGGTTAGTGGAATCTGAATGCGTTTAGTGAAAGCTCTTGATGTAGAGCTTCTCCTGATGTGAATTTGAAACCGTCTTATTGAGTACACGTGGGTCAAAATAAGTAATTTCTTCAAAAACCGTTCGGCCGATAAATATTTTTCAGTCCCTGACTTCACAGTTAGCGAGGTTAGTGGAATCTGAATGCGTTTTGTGAAAGGTCTTGATGTAGAGCTTCTCCTGATGTGAATTTGAAACCGTCTTATTGTGTACACGTGGGTCAAAATAAGTCATATCTTCAAAAACCGTTCGGCCGATAACTATTTTTCAGTCACTGACTTCACAGTTAGCGAGGTTAGTGGAATCTGAATGCGTTTTGTGAAAGCTCTTGATGTAGAGCTTCTCCTGATGTGAATTTGAAACCGTCTTATTGAGTACACGTGGGTCAAAATAAGTCATATCTTCAAAAACCGTTCGGCCGATAACTATTTTTCAGTCACTGACTTCACAGTTAGCGAGGTTAGTGGAATCTGAATGCGTTTAGTGAAAGCTCTTGATGTAGAGCTTCTCCTGATGTGAATTTGAAACCGTCTTATTGAGTACACGTGGGTCAAAATAAGTCATATCTTCAAAAACCGTTCGGCCGATAACTATTTTTCAGTCACTGACCACACAGTTAGCGAGGTTAGTGGAATCTGAATGCGTTTTGTGAAAGCTCTTGATGTAGAGCTTCTCCTGATGTGAATTTGAAACCGTCTTATTGTGTACACGTGGGTCAAAATAAGTCATATCTTCAAAAACCGTTCGGCCGATAACTATTTTTCAGTCACTGACTTCACAGTTAGCGAGGTTAGTGAAATCTGAATGCGTTTAGTGAAAGCTCTTGATGTAAAGCTTCTCCTGTTGTGAATTTGAAACCGTCTTATTGTGTACACGTGGGTCAAAATAAGTCATTTCTTCAAAAACCGTTCGGCCGATAACTATTTTTCAGTCACTGACTTCACAGTTAGCGAGGTTAGTGGAATCTGAATGCGTTTTGTGAAAGCTCTTGATGTAGAGCTTCTCCTGATGTGAATTTGAAACCGTCTTATTGTGTACACGTGGGTCAAAATAAGTCATATCTTCAAAAACCGTTCGGCCGACAACTATTTTTCAGTCACTGACTTCACAGTTAGCGAGGTTAGTGGAATCTGAATGCGTTTAGTGAAAGCTCTTGATGTAGAGCTTCTCCTGATGTGAATTTGAAACCGTCTTATTGAGTACACGTGGGTCAAAATAAGTAATTTCTTCAAAAACCGTTCGGCCGATAAATATTTTTCAGTCCCTGACTTCACAGTTAGCGAGGTTAGTGGAATCTGAATGCGTTTTGTGAAAGCTCTTGATGTAGAGCTTCTCCTGATGTGAATTTGAAACCGTCTTATTGTGTACACGTGGGTCAAAATAAGTCATATCTTCAAAAACCGTTCGGCCGATAACTATTTTTCAGTCACTGACTTCACAGTTAGCGAGGTTAGTGGAATCTGAATGCGTTTTGTGAAAGCTCTTGATGTAGAGCTTCTCCTGATGTGAATTTGAAACCGTCTTATTGAGTACACGTGGGTCAAAATAAGTCATATCTTCAAAAACCGTTCGGCCGATAACTATTTTTCAGTCACTGACTTCACAGTTAGCAAGGTTAGTGGAATCTGAATGCGTTTTGTGAAAGCTCTTGATGTAGAGCTTCTCCTGATGTGAATTTGAAACCGTCTTATTGTGTACACGTGGGTCAAAATAAGTCATTTCTTCAAAAACCGTTCGGCCGATAACTATTTTTCAGTCACTGACTTCACAGTTAGCGAGGTTAGTGGAATCTGAATGCGTTTTGTGAAAGCTCTTGATGTAGAGCTTCTCCTGATGTGAATTTGAAACCGTCTTATTGTGTACACGTGGGTCAAAATAAGTCATATCTTCAAAAACCGTTCGGCCGATAACTATTTTTCAGTCACTGACTTCACAGTTAGCGAGGTTAGTGGAATCTGAATGCGTTTTGTGAAAGCTCTTGATGTAGAGCTTTTCCTGATGTGAATTTGAAACCGTCTTATTGTGTACACGTGGGTCAAAATAAGTCATATCTTCAAAAACCGTTCGGCCGATAACTATTTTTCAGTCACTGACTTCACAGTTAGCGAGGTTAGTGGAATCTGAATGCGTTTTGTGAAAGCTCTTGATGTAGAGCTTCTCCTGATGTGAATTGGAAACCGTCTTATTGTGTACACGTGGGTCAAAATAAGTCATATCTTCAAAAACCGTTCGGCCGCTAACTATTTTTCAGTCACTGACTTCACAGTTAGCGAGGTTCGTGAAATCTGAATGCGTTTAGTGAAAGCTCTTGATGTAGAGCTTCTTCTGATGTGAATTTGAAACCGTCTTATTGTGTACACGTGGGTCAAAATAAGTCATATCTTCAAAAACCGTTCGGCCGCTAACTATTTTTCAGTCACTGACTTCACAGTTAGCGAGGTTAGTGGAATCTGAATGCGTTTTGTGAAAGCTCTTGATGTAGAGCTTCTCCTGATGTGAATTTGAAACCGTCTTATTGAGTACACGTGGGTCAAAATAAGTCATTTCTTCAAAAACCGTTCGGCCGATAAATATTTTTCAGTCCCTGACTTCACAGTTAGCGAGGTTAGTGGAATCTGAATGCGTTTTGTGAAAGCTCTTGATGTAGAGCTTCTCCTGATGTGAATTTGAAACCGTCTTATTGTGTACACGTGGGTCAAAATAAGTCATATCTTCAAAAACCGTTCGGCCGATAACTATTTTTCAGTCACTGACTTCACAGTTAGCGAGGTTAGTGGAATCTGAATGCGTTTTGTGAAAGCTCTTGATGTAGAGCTTCTCCTGATGTGAATTTGAAACCGTCTTATTGTGTACACGTGGGTCAAAATAAGTCATTTCTTCAAAAACCGTTCGGCCGATAACTATTTTTCAGTCACTGACTTCACAGTTAGCGAGGTTAGTGGAATCTGAATGCGTTTTGTGAAAGCTCTTGATGTAGAGCTTCTCCTGATGTGAATTTGAAACCGTCTTATTGTGTTCACGTGGGTCAAAATAATGTCATATCTTCAAAAACCGTTCGGCCGATAACTATTTTTCAGTCACTGACTACACAGTTAAAGAGTTTACTGGACTCTAAAAGCTTTTTATGAAAGCTCGTGATTTAGAGCTTCTATTTATGTGATTTTGAAACCGTCTTATTGTATAAAAGTGGTTAGTTTTTTCGTGTCGTTACTACGCGACGGCAGGACTAATTACATTATTTTTATTTTATGCAGGTGATCAAATATTTTGTAATACTTTATTTTAAGAAGTAGGCTCTCTTATTTTCTTATTAATTGTTATATTTAAGCCTCAATTTTTGAGCAAAAACGCTTTAAAAATGTTGACTCCTTAATTTGGTCGGGTTATCGCTCGCCGATAACTTTGGCCGCTAACTTCACACCGGTAAAATCAAACTGTTAACGTTCTTATAGTTGGGTCCTTAGGTTGGGTATATTTTCTGTACCTAAGCTATATATATATAATAATTAATATAATCTCTATGTTTTTATCGTACATGTAGAGTCGAGAAAGTAGAAAGTTGGCACATGCCTTTAAAGGTTAAAAATCGTCTTTTAAAGCCCACTCTGGTAATTTCCACAGGATCATTCCTGTACCCGGAACACTATGCCATGCCTACAATAAAATCTGTGCGACACAATTCTTACCACTAAGTATTGGAGAATATTCGCTTATCTGGTCAAAAATCCTCAATACCTTAGATAAATTGAGGACCAAAGACAAAATTGCCATGTTATCAAACCTACAATTAATTACTTAGACCTCTGTTAAATGGTTACCCAAAAAAATGTTTTTGATAGTGCCGTCTCGTCGGCACCGAGCTTCTTTTTAAAGACCACAGTAAAATTATAAGTAAACCTTTCAACACTAATGTGCCACAACAACTTATACGCATAACAATAATGCATGGATAAATATAGGTATATTATCATACGACCCGTTGTGTAGTTTCTAAACGATGTTCGTTTGTTTCATTTTAGGTTTTTATACGCATTAGTTAACATTTAGGCGTTACTTTGTACAGTTCCACATTAAGTTACAAGTTAGACGAAACATGCGTTTTGGATTACGTGGGTGTATTATATCGATACCTTTGGGTTCAATTGGCGTAAAGGACATTTTGGCGAAAATGAGTTATATATACAGTTTTGTTCAGAATTTCAAGCTCTACCGTTCTGTGTTGTTAAAATTTCGATATCTTTAAAAAAAGTGCCTTTACGACCCAGTTTTTATTCATCGTGTTCGCAAAACTAGCTCAGGTTAAGGGACGTAAGTGTCAAGTTATAAAATACGAATTAAAAGGTGTATCGTAAAGTACGCCGGTAAATATGAATACTGTCGTATATGACCTATTTTTTTCTTGTTGTCCTTTAAGTCCTTCATTTCTCATGATTACTTTCCATAAGCGCATAGTCGAGGTGGGCGTTAAGGACATGTTTTCTTTTACTTGTCCTTTACGACCTGCTTTTAAATTTTAATACCGTAATTTGATAAACCGAATAAGGTTGTAAAGGGCAGGTATTATTTTACTTGTCCTTTACGACCTGCTTAAAAAATGATTACACCATTATTTGATAGAATTAAGGAGGTTGTAAAGGGCATGTATTCTTTTACACGTCCTTTACGACCTGCCTTCAAATTATTATACTTGTTTACATACCGTTATTTGATAAATCGAACAGGGCTGTAAAGGGCAAGTAGTCTTTTATTTGTCCTTTAAGACCTGCCTTAAATCTAATTATAGCACATTTTTTAAAGAAGAGCAGGGTTGTATAGGGATTAGCCTTTATTTTTGGCATTTACTGCCACAAATGTGTGTCTAAATTCTGAAATAAAAGCAATTTACGTAATCGTAAAGGTCTAAACTATCGATACCTTTAATTGGGTTCAATTGGCGTAAAGGGCAAAACGCTGGTTTTGAGGAGAAGCAAAAAACAGTTTTATTTTACAAAAAATGGCTACAGAATTTTGGTTTCTCGACCTATTATACTTTCGACATGTATATGAAAAATATTTGAAATGCCCGTATCTTTAACCTGTGATGGCAGTTCTAGCTGTAAACAATGTATTACGGAAGTTAGATGTCCTTTACAACTGGTAAAAATGCTATAAATGTCATTTACACCCGTGACTTTTTTAGACATTTAGAAATGATGGGGTTGTAAATGACGGTCTCAGATGACTTTGTTCCAATTTCGGGGCGTAAAGTTAACAGCTATGTAATAAAAATTGACAGTGTTCAACTTAGTTTACCTTAAAGAGATTTGAAAAATGTAGAAAAAGATGATGAATTCATTATTTTTCATACTATTATACTTATTGTTTACATTAACAGTGTTTTACTCACTACGTACTCGTCCTAATGATTGACATCCTAATATCGATAATCATTAGCCACTATGTCACTTCCATTATTATGATTTAGTGCTATTGGAAGAGAGTAAAACACTAGTACGACATTATTAAGTTGTTAAGTTTATTTTGTAATGTGATATGTATGTTAGTTTGTAAGGTATTTATATATGGGCCTTTGATGCCTGAAATAAATAAATTATTATTTGTATGTCTTTCCCGTACACGAGACAATTGTGTCCCGGCCCTTTGGGAGGCGTGCGCGGAGCCGAAGCCAATGCGTAGAGGCCTTTTCGACAATTTAATGAAAGGCAAAGTGTACACCCAGCGGATGCTGTCCCTGCCCGTGTCATGGGACGCACGCAGAGACAGCCCCCGCCAGATGCAAGAACTATTGTTGATTGATGGAATCTAACTCTACTGGGCTATGGCGGTGGAAATATGGACTAAATACTGAGTTATGGATTGAGACATGAAGGCGCCTGTCAGGAAAAGTGTCTCGTGGCTTTTGTGGCACTGACAGACCGTGAATTGCCCTCCGCTGATGGGCCCCTGTTAAATAAATAGCGACATTATGAGCAATGGCCTAGCTAGGGGCAACACCGGTGCCGAGGGCTGCAGGGTGTCGAGAGGTATGCTGCGCTTTCTCCGAGGGTACTCGCGGCGTTATGCCCTTTAACACTTCCACGCCTGGAGAATATAGCTCTCGCGACTCCACTCTGGACGGCCGGTTAAGGCAAGCCAGAGGCGGAGGTCCTTACACTCTTACCCATGAACCCTCCCTAAGGACCCCCAGGAGCACTCGGGTACGTGGGGTCGCTACTCCCCAACAGCTCGCCACAAGCTGCCCTGCGTTAAAATGTCAATTCACTCCCCAAATGATCCCACCACCCTCGCCAACTGTACTCTGTAGTAGCGTCACTTACTGACCACGCATACAATTTATTTGACGAGGATCATTTGGGTAGTGAATTGACACATTTAAAGAACGTTCTACAGAGAAATGGTTATAATGGGCGGATTATACCACCTAGACGCACCGTTTTGCTTAAGCACCTGGACTATAAAGTTGAACGACAACCGGCGTACCTACCATAAATGTAAAGGGAGTGACAGATAAAGTTGCCAATATTTTAAAGAAGTTCTTGGTGAAGACTAGACAGTCAGTGAAGACTCACTCCCCACAGAAAACTGGCACAATATCTACGTACGCCAAAGTACCGTTTTCCGCTTGAATGCCCAGGTATTCACAAAATTGACTGCAGCTGTCATAGCTCTTACATAGGTCAGAATAAGCGCACTATCTCATGCCGTATAAAGGAGCATATCCGAATGTTTAAAAACAACGAACCTCGGAAATCGGCAATCGCTGAACATTTTCTGAACGCGGAAACGAATCATTGGATTGAGTTGCACAACCCATAGATCCTCTCGCTCGACAGAAAAACACTATATACCCAGAATAGTTAGTAAGGAAGCTATCAAAATCCTCAAGTATAAAAATTTCAACCGGGAAGACGGGTTTCAACTGTCGAGCATCTGGTATCCAGTGATCCGTAAGTTCTCCAAGGGAAAAAAGACATGTTCAGGAGTAAATACGCGAAGTGATACTGTAAGTGTTGTGTGTCGTGAACGTGATCGAGTTCCAAGTGAGAACGCGGACGGTAGTAGTATGAATAACACGCGGACGAAGCGAACCCGAAAGAAGGTAGATCGCTATGGTGGGTAGACTACAACTAAAAACTCGCTGCATGTCAGTTACTCCGTGATAATGGCGCTTGCAACAGTGCCAAAATATCGGGAACTCACAAAAACAAACATACATGGTAAATATCCCGTCGTTAATAGTAGTTATTATGCTTAGTTGAATTCATCATCTTTTTATACATTTTTCAAGTCTCTTTAAGGTAAACTAAGTTGAAAACTGTCAATTTTTATTACATAGCTGTTAACTTTACGCCCCAAAATTGGAACAAAGTCATCTGAGATTGTCATTTACAACCCCATCATTTCCAAATGCCCAAAAAAGTCACGGGTGTAAATGACATTGATAACATTTTTACCAGTTGTAAAGGACATCTAACTTCCATAATGCATTGTTTACAGCTAGAACTACCATCACAGGTTAAAGATACGGGCATTTCAAATATTTTTCATATACATGTCGAAAATATAGGTCGAGAAACAAAAAAACTATAGCCATTTTTTGTAAAATGAAATGGTTTTTTGCTTCTCCTCAAAACCAGCGTTTTGTCCTTTACGCCAATTGAACCCAAAGGTATCGATATGCATTAAAGATATTGCAAACTTGTACTTACTAGCTAAATGTTAGTCTGCTTAGCAGACTAACATTTGCTATACCGCAAAAGTGTCCCTCCGGCCGTTTTGGCAACTAAGTTTCGCAACCAGTTGTTGAAAAATAATAAATAATCTTGTTACCCAACTAGTTGCCCAAAAAGAAATTCTATTCCTGAACCACAACTACCGTAGGTGACAGTGGAGTTTTGCAACCAGTTGTCGGAAAGGAATTAAATGTCTTTGTTTACAACTGGTTACGAAATAAGACTTTCATTTATTACCAGGTATTTTGTACTACCACTCAACAAGGTAAGCTTTATAGCTTACCAAGAATAGCTTATTTAGCTAAATTAGCTAAAAAATCATGATTATTTTTATTTGACTAAGAATAACTTATTCCCATTCAATTTTCTCACCTACGAATTATTCCAGACGAATTATTCCAAAATAAAATCACCGTGATTTTTTTCTTGCAAATTCTTATTCAAATAATGATTTTATTCTTGAATGCCCAACACTGTATGTAAGTACTTTTATTGTATGTACATTTGTTTTTGAAGCCTTAGAAACTAGCCATATTTTCTCTAACTGTCTGAGCTCTATTCTTCGTTGGCAACTGAATGTCAAACAGGAATAGATATTCTTTTTGGGCAACTAGTTGCCTAACACGATGATATATTCTTTTTTGACAACTGGTTGCGAAACTTGGTTGTCAAAACGGCCGGAGGAAAAAGTGTCCATGAAGATTTAACATCCAGTTGTGAAATTACACACACTTTTGAACAAAACTTATTGTCATAACCAACCACTTGGTTCTTATTAGGGGCAAAGCAACATTTAGCTTAGCTAAATTAGCTAGTAACTTCATAGAACTTGTGAATTCTGGATACACACAGACACAGATATTGCTAGTGACCTTTTAGATCATGAAAATGTAACATAAGGCCCCATTTAGACGAGGCGAGAATTCATATGTCAGTTTCATTACATTGCGGGCATTTAGTAAAAATTACAATGTCATAAAATATTAAATTAGATGTCAAGATTCAGGGTGTTGAGCCACGCAAATGCGTCAGGCGTTAGGCGCAGCAGGTCTTCCGGCGTTCCCGAGTACGAATGCAGAGGGCATTTCTTGTAAATGTCATACGATTAAATAAATTACAATGCGGGATAGATAGGTACGATGGGTTCAGTCGATCGATCAAACGCCGCAATGAAATGAAACTCGCAGACAAAGTAGGTATAAAGACAACCAAGTAGTTCGTCTTCGCCGTTTAGGAGCGTGCGACACCTGAGCGTGCCTAAGGCACAGGGCTGCCGCTCGTCGGTTCTGTAAAATACCTACTTACTACGAACGTAACCTTTATTATGTTGACCTCGATCGAACGAACAATCGTTCGAGGTCAACCTAGTAAAACTTACTTATTTCAATATGAAAGTATCTGATCGCACACATGTGATGTTAATGTTATTAAGTATAATAGTTTAATTAAATAAATTAGTATTGGTAGGTGTACATGAAAGTAACGCAACGATATTACGGCTCGTTTCATAAAACCACTCTCGTTTTTAAGGCATTTTATGTATCAATAGAATCAACTACTATTTAATTAGTACACGTTTAAAAAATCTGTAAATTTTACTCATCACTGTCAAACAAAATAATTATCTACTCTATTTAATTGGTATAGTTTGATCACAAAACTATCAAACATTCTATAAACGACTTAAAATATAACATTTATATAGGTACTAATAAAATACACACCTTTCGGGATCCTTAGGAATGCAGAAAAATGACAATTCTGGATTTTGCGCATTATTCTTCAAACATCCGAACACACTGCAGTATATACGTCTTCTATACTTTGCTTCGTCCGCAGACATTTTGAACGTTCGACCGCTCGCGACAATTCTCAGCCCAGTACCTCTAGCATAACTGTGACACGCGACTCTTTCTCGCGCGACAAATGCTACCTATCTCTATCCACTCAATATCGTGCGACAGTGACAGGTGATGCTCTGTCGCGCGAGAAACGAAGCCGCGGCCAGTTATGCTAGACGTACTGACCTGACTAAGCACGCGGCGATGCTTGCCTGTGGTGCGTCCGTACACGGCGCGCACACGGCGCGCACACATGCGCGCTCCCGATGTAACTTTTATCGGAACAAAAACTACCGTATACCGTGTCGCAGACGAGTTCTCGCTCCATCTAAATAGGGCTTTAACAGAGAGTATAAAATAAATTTCTGTCAAAAAATATTTTTGAACGACCCTTAAATTGCCGATTGTACCTTTCTGGTAGAATCGGAAACTACATGGGGGCATTCATTTATTACGTAAGACGATTTTTGCCAGTTTTCGACCCCCTTCCCTCTTATGTAACAAAAAATAAGAAATGGCGGACCCCCTCCCCCCCATTTAATATTTATTACGTAAGAATGTAAAGGAAAAATGATTTTACGTTTGGCCTGTTTTAATTGTTATTTTTCAAAGAATCATTTTTATAGGGACGTTTATTTGCAGATACTAATATTTTTTTTTAGTAAAATACCTATACGCAACTGAGCACGCGCCTGCGCTCTAGCGCGGATTTGCGCGCTTTTTCAAAAGTTAAGATTATTTTGCGCATTTTTATGATCTTACGTAAGAACGATCAAAACTCCCTCCCACCCCCCTTTAAGAAAAAATAAGACATGGTTGACCCCCCTCCCCCCTTAATCGTCTTACGTAATAAATGAATGGCTGGGGCCATTAGGTAGTTTATTGACATTGGTGTCAATAAACTACCTAATGAAATTAACCCAAACACGGTGGATTTATCTTATGTATTTTAAATGACCTTATGGCCACCTTATAGCTCCATCATCAAATCAGCTCAATTTTCCTCCAGCACAAAGTTTCATTTCGATACAACAAATTAGAAGTAGCTTAAATTTGACTTCCACGATTTGAATACCTGTTTGTTGGTTAGTTCATAGGTAATTATTTAGTTCCAAGTAAAGCTATTTAGTAAAAATGTGTTAATGATGGAATATATATTAAGGGATAGTGTCGCATAGTTATAATAGTCGTAAGCAGCCTTTTCTAATGTGTTGCTAATGAGACTGCTCTAACCGAGTTCAACCAAAGTTTTTTATTATTTCCTAAATTAGCAGCCGAATTTCCAATTCCTTGTGCGTCACACGTCCGGCAAAGAAATAGCAAAAAATTTAGGAAATCAATTACATACCAAGCGCGCTAACTTTAAAGCATGTATACATGTTCGCAGGCGCGGCGCGAGGAAATTGTGTGTGTAATGACAGTTATAATGACTGGAAGTGTGCGCTTACGCAAGCGTGACGTAGAATGCGACAAATTGTTGATAACCTAGCCCAGCTATTGCAAAGTGAGCTCCATAACTTGAACTCTATAGGGGTAGCAGCTAATCTCTTTCCCGTACTGTCTACCTACTATCGGTCTTACCCTCCCTGCTAAATATGTAAGTCACATAATAAAAGGTGCCACCTTTTATTATTAATTACTGACTGTACAAAGGCGAACCATTATTGTCACTTCACTGTTTTGTCTAGAACCCGTCCAAAATTTAGCTTTTCTTGGGATTCTGTAAAATATTCAAGGCTAAATAAGGGCTCTGACTCCAAAAGAAGTGGCTTACTGGGCTAGTCAGTTGTGTCCAAGTGCTGAGCAAGCTTCTTCTGTCAGTCGTTGGCTTAGCTCAATTATTGCTTGGTTATTATGAAGACTGATCCCTGCCGGCTGGTACGTTCCATAAATATATATTATATCTTAGGCCAAAATTGTCATTAATTATAACACCCAAAGACCATTTCCCAATCAGATAAAACCATAGCACTTTAAGCAATTCCATAGCACATATATCTTTATAACATGGTAGCATTTGTGTTACGCTCATCGCGTACGCAGCGACAGAAGAAAGCCGCAAATTGTACGCGCGTTTATTATAGTAATTTGTTTTTTATGGCGGTACAATGGTGCTCCTCTTTTGAGATTTAGATGATACCGTTTAGATCATAGTAAAGAAACGTTTTTTGGAAGGGTCACATTACAAACTTTCATTCTGTTTTACGATGTTCGCCATAGATAAAACATTCATCTTTCTGCCAAGAGAAAACTAGGAGACACATTTTTTCGGTGATAAATGCGTCCATAGCAGCTTAAATTGCATAAACCGATATAGGTATTCCTGGTTTAAGGTCACTCTTTTTTAGGGTTTCGTACCAAAATGGTAAACAAGGTACCCTTATGGTGCGACTCTGTCCGTCTGTCTGTCCGTCTGTTACAGCCAGATATCTCAGAAACTACTGCTGCTATGGATTTCAAATTTGGAATAGTGTTAAAAGTAGCTAATCCGAGCTTATTGGAGATAAAAAAAACTTGTTATTTTTACTTTTTTTTAAAGGGCGCCGTAATGGGACTTTGAAAATTGAAAGTAGGGCTATTATATTGAGTGGGATCTCAAATGAAAGGGCTTAATTTGTAGATTAAAACACTGTTTTTTATTTTTTTTCTTTAATAAGTAGTTTTTGATTTATGATGAAAAATGTTTAAAAAAATATATTATTTCCCCCCTATTATCTTCGAAGTTACTGAACAGAAATATCTGTAATAATTACCAATTATTAATGTTGTTCTAAATATTACAGGAAAAATATAACGGTTTTCCTAACTTGCACCGGTTTTGAGTTGATACTTATTTGCTCCTACTAAACTAATCGCCATCGCCAAACAGTTTTTCTTGAACTATATATGCATCTACTTATGAGTTTGTACGGAACCCTCGGTGCGCAAGTCTAACTCGCACTTGACCGGTTTTATTTATTTATTTAAGAGTCTTAAGTAAATTCCGACTATTATTGGCTAAGAGCTACTATTTCTAAAATAGTCGACGTATAGTTCCCTACATACATCTACATTTTAAGTTAAAAGTTAACTATTTCTATGACCATATTCGTGTCCATCGAAAAATCTTATAAATAGTACCTAATCTATTTTCCATTAAGAAACATCAAACTCATTCTGATACCGAGGTTAGGTTAGACATATACATGTCGCAGCGAACTGGTTTAATTAGCCATTTATTTAACTGCCTAGCATTTTCACTCAATTATGACCCGCCAGCAAGTCGACGAAGCCCCGCTGCGCGGGGTTCTATATGTGCTCTGAGGGACACAAGATGACTAACAAACCTAAACTAAAATAAGGAGTGTGTTTAATGAAAAGGCTAGGCAGCTAACCAAATAGCTAATTCAGCTAGTTGGCGGCGACATATACATATAATTACTTAATTAGGCTCTACTTTCATATGCCTGTACCTTTAATATATGCGCTAAATACATTCTAGCGTACGAAATTGCAGGCAAATTCCATATATTAAAAATGTCTTATAAAATGACAACATATTCGCCCTCATTCTATTCGCCCTCATTCCTGATTTCAATCAAATAAAAGGTTTTCCGCTTAAAACTTTGGATCTTACCTTTTTGATATCGATTGGACGCTGAAATATCAGCATTAACCTCATCAACAAAGAGCTGTTAATTTTTTCCACGCATCGCGATTATCGCCTGAAAGACCAGTAGCTAAACTTAGGTAAGCAAAAAACTAAGCTGCATCGCCTCATCGAAAATTTAACGTGAAATATCACCACCACTCTAGATTCTACATCCAAAGTTCTTATTATACCTACTACAGGAAGCATTACCTCTTTGAATGGCATTGGAGATAGAAAAAAACAGACTCTAGCGCAAGGATAATTTCCCTTCTTTCAAAAAGACTCGCGATCCAAAACGATTGCAAGTCTCATCTGCCCAAAAACACTTAACGTACCTATCCCAAAGTATCGAGATGGGTATATTTCCTGCACAGTGAGTACAATAATTTATTTTTTCCACGCGTGTCTCATTTACGGAACAATAGATGGCTCTGCGTGATGCTGGCGATTTATAACATATAAATTTTAAACGACTTTAATGAACTTTATTGATAAGAAATTCACGAGTGCCTATGAACAATACCCAAAACTCTGCACGAGTGCCTATAATATTTGAAGAGTTCCTTCGATTTCTCCAAGATCCCATCATCAGATCTGGATTTTCAGACTACCTCAGAGTTGTACCCTTTCAATCAAAAAAATAATTTTCAGCGTTTTTCGAGTAATCGCGTAACAAACGTAAAATTAAGAGCCGTCCTTCTTATGTGGAAGTCGGTTAATAACGGATATCAAATGAAGCTATTCGATAAGAACTGCACGTGTCACTATGGAAAATATCCGAATCGCTATATGTGTACCTATAATATTTTAAAGGTTCCCTCGATTTCTCCAAGAGTCTCATCACATCCTGATTTGATTGCAATAAGATCACCTCAGAGGTATACCCCTTCAGACAAATAAATAATTTTCCAAATCGGTTCATTCGTCTTCGAGTAATCGGTGAACAAACATACAATAAACAACATACAGACGAATTCAGAACCGTCCTTATGAAAACCTTTAAAAATCATAGACATCTCCCCCATCATCCCCTACTAGCGTTAAAAATTCCGGAAATAATCATTTTATTTGGAATATTAGTTTTTTTCGGAAGCAATGATGATATCAGCCAAGCCAAGCTCTTAAAGCGAAAGTTAGACACCCACGGGGGTAATATTAGTGTACTAATATTTCGGCCCTCTTTCGACCCCTGTAGTTAAAAGTTTATCACTTACTTGGTTTTATGAATGTTTGGGTACCTACTTCCAGGTTGTTTATGAAGATAGTATGATGATGGTAGGTAATTGGATGCGACAATGAAAGTCAAAAACCATATATTTCGTTAAAATAGCAACAGAAAATTTTGTTGTTTTGTTTCGAAAAAAACGAGCTGTTTGGGAAAAATACGGAATTTTTCAAGTTTTTTGAACGCTAGCCCCTACTTTAGTGTACGCAAATAGTGATTATAACGAAATATAATCATTTCGTCATGATGTCGTATAATTTCTTAATTTTGTATGTCCCTATTGGGACCTACTTAATTGATATGCCTAAACGACCCTAGCCAAACCGTCAAACAATGAGTTTTGAACGATGATGTGGCGGGTGTTAGCTAGTCAAATCGTGAAATGGCGGCGTTTCATGATGTGCCTAGGAATTTCATTATCTGGCGAATTATACGATCAAGCGACTTCATGTACATAGAAAATACGCAAAGTAGGGTAAACAATTCATTCTTAAATCTGTGCTAAAAAATATTTACCAACTTGAGCATGTACATTGTACGCACGGAAACCTGTCCTCTGAATTCACGCTTAGCCACGTGAAATTTATTCCATTGACATATCGGTACAAGTAATTTATAACTATCGCATCGGCTTTCTCAAGTGATTTATTGTTCGCGCATGCGTGCTTAACGGCCTCATTATTATTAGGTATTTTTTTTGTTTTAAGGCCTAGAATAAAGCCGCCTGTGTAGTAGCATATATTTTTATACCGAGATGACAAACAAGCATACAGCTAACTCATAATGAAAGCATAAGCACCATGTATACCAACGAGAATAAAAACTGGCAAAATTTTGACTTGTACTCCTTAAACGTTCTGAGCCATATTATTATAAGCCACAAAAATAGGGCTTTGTGCAGGCCAATTAAAACTTAATAATAGGGTCCCGTTGCCGTTAGCACCGTTTGAGTAAAGAGCCCTAAAAATAGCATAATGCATTATGGCGGATGTGCCATGCTAAAATCGTCACACCTTTCTGCAAGTTCTTAGATAGATAGATCATTTATTTCACGACAAAATAACAGTATAAATTTGTACCGACAATTTTTTTTAAATATTCACGTCATGATCGTCAAGAACAAAAATACAAAATGAGGATAAAGGTAACAATGTCAAAAGATTAAAAAAATATACGTAACAATCCCACTCATATTATAAATGTGAAAGTTTGTGAAGATGTTTGGATGTTTAGATGTTTGGATGTTACCGTAAGGTCGGGGTACTTTCGCCCTGGGGGGTAACTATGGCCAAAGGGATTAACTTGATTCAGGTTTTATTATTGTAGTTAAATTACGGCACATTGCCATGTGGGCGGTTTTAGCTGACCGTTCATGTTTTTTGTCAGACCTTACAGATTTGACATATGTGATTTACAAGGTGGGCAAAGTTACCCTACATTTGGCCAAAGTACCCCGACCTTACGGTACCTAATAACAGGGTAACAACTGGATGGATCAAGCTGAAATTTGGCATGTAAGTAGACCAAGTCCTGGATTGAAACATAGGATTTATATCCCGGTAAAGAGTTCCTTTGGGACAACAACGGGAACAACGCGGGCGAAGCCACGGGAAAATGCTAGTTAATAATAAAATCATGTCTCCCAATAAGGCTCGTCATCACATTTTTTATAAAAAAACAATTATTTAAGCAATACCAAACTAAAATGCTCATACAAAAGGAAGAACACAAAATCGTGCTACCTATTAACGTGCTTACTAATATTTTTGTTCATGTATTAAATGTGTTAAATGTAACTACCGTAACGTAAGTATTTTCTTGTGATTAATTATTATGTATTTGCACTTTATAATTATCAGTGTTCGAGTTATAAAATGGGAAATTAAAATATTGATTTCCGAAAACAATGTGATTGATAAACTTAAATTGATATTGTTTTTTTTTTTGTTTTCAGAGTGCCGTGCTCGTCTACGAATACGGTTTTCAATCGGAGTCCAAGATGGCCCCGACCATCCTGAGCAAGTTTAACTGGTTCAACACAATTAACGACTCGGACATCACCTTCGACAAGAGCAATGCTGCTCTCGATGACGACGACAAAAACAACAAACTACTGTCCATCATACTCAAATCGCTAGACCAAAAACGATATTTGGAAACACTTGTACAAGAACACTCCAGCAAAACCCCTTCGCATGAAATAACTACAGATTACCCTATAAAGAAAAATATATTCACAAAAGTTAGGAATTGGAAATTATCGCCCATGAAAATTCATGAAATGGGGT
Source organism: Eudemis profundana (assembly GCA_947034925.1). Classification (NCBI taxonomy): domain Eukaryota; kingdom Metazoa; phylum Arthropoda; class Insecta; order Lepidoptera; family Tortricidae; genus Eudemis; species Eudemis profundana. The sequence goes on along the minus strand of OX344795.1, from coordinate 26,724,708 downwards.
ATAAATCATCTCCACAGAAGTTCATTAAAACTAGACGTAAAGATGGTTTTGCCAAAACCAAAAAAATAATAGATTACCAAAGAATAATTACCTATTTAAACACACTATCGGTGAACAAGAAAGTGGATGAAACGATTCCCGATGACGATTATAACCCTTGGAAGCCAACTGATCACAACGAAAATCATAAAAATAATACAAAAAAAAATAAAACTAAAAATACTAAACGAATGAAGGTTACAGGACAAAAACATATTTCTAAGGAAATTGAATCGAAATACTGTAAGTGTAATCATACCAGCCTTCGGCATATGCTAAAACAACTATACGAATCCATTCAGCAGTTACGTCCAAAAATAATTGAAACAACACCAAAAAGTAATGAAGTTTGCTGTAGACATAAACCTGAAAAATACAGCACAGTTAGCACACAACAACCCACAGCCACTTTAAGTATAATTAATTCAAACCATAAAACGAAACCTTCCGGACATATTATTAAATCATTTCCTCAAATTTCACACAAATCACATCACAATATTAGTACAGTGAAACCCAAAATTACTAAATCAACAGAAAGTTCCATCCCAAGCATGGAAAGCCACAACACAGACAAAGCAAAGAAGGCAACAAATACACAATCGACTGTTCTAAGCGAGTACAATAAAATACCACACAAAGACGGTTCCAATAGTTACGAAGAGGAAGAAATTATATGGGACCTCGATTTTAAAATTAAAGGCGACCGGGTTACGACTGATTTATTTATTAAACCTTTAGTCAACACACATACTCAAAAAACTACCACGAACGCAATGAATATTAGAACAAAATCGAAAGTGTCGGAGAGTGATGCAATTCAATATACACAAAACAATCAAAATTTTGACAATGACGAACACGACTTTGCTGACGAAATTGATAATTTACAGCCCGAATATAGATATTTTAATGCACAACCTACACCAAAGCATAAAGTGCAAAATAAAACATTTGAAAATTATAATTACTTGTCAAAATATATGAACGAGTTAAGTAAATTAGATACAAAAACTTTTATAGTTAATAAACCTCAAACAGTTTCATATGAAGCGTCTCCTACTGTAAGACCATTTGAATTATTAGATTTTTTTTCTAATGAAAAAGATTCAGTTGCAAAACTTGGAACAACTTCTGCTGAATTACATCGATCACTTAAGCCTATTCTTTGGTCTAATGTGAAAAATAATACAGAACGAGTAATATTACCGCCTTTGAGACCCAACGAAATAGTTAAAGACAAACATACCTCAGCTTCTCCAACAATTCATACTCCTGAAGACTTATATGAAGGACCCGAACTTGAAGAAAACATGGGCGATGACAAAGAACCTCACGAAACTGTGCTTTTGCCCATGATTCATTCATATTTAATATCGGGACAAAAGGGTGACATTCTGAATTTAAATGCTGAAACTACTACAAATGTAATCGAGCTGTCGACAGTGGGATCCGAAGAGTTGCCATTTGATATAAAGTTATTTTCAAATGAAGAAAACGAGCAAACCTATATATCTCGTTTCGATTCCTTACATACAACTACGTCACCTAATACAGAAAATAAAACCCACCCCAAAACTATGACCAGTACAGAGCGTACACAGGTCAAAGCAGTAAATGAGACCAAATGGTGGAAAAAAATGAATTTTCTTTCGTCGGAGCGGACACAGCGGGTTACGAAATATCCCAAACAAATTCCCAAAGAGCCTAAGTATTCTAAGCAAAAAAGTTATAAAAACAAAGAAATATTTTACATGACTGGCGAAACGCCAGTTGATGACTTTGAAGACAATCTGCATAAATTAATGTATTTTGATAGAAGTCCTGTTAATTATACAGCTCTAACTGATTTTTTCCTTACTAAATCAGACAGCAATTCGATAGAAATGACAAGATCTATGGTACCTGAAATGAAGCCGACGTATTTAGAAATTCGACGTAACCACGATGATGTTGACTTTGATACTCAATTGTTTGCCTACGACGAATGAAATTGAAAGTACTGATTACGAAAAAATTACGATTAGCCTAATTTAAAAAATAAAAAGTGATACAAAAGACTGAATAAGTGTGGTTTTTATTTTGTTTCATGTAAAATATTTAGGGTTTGCATTTTATGAATATTCAGAGTTTGATTTTATCCTTAAATGCATACAGTATCAAAAATCAACCTAACATAAATTTCAGACTTTGTCAAACTCGTCACGAAATTTTACTTTTACATGGATTTGGTTTTTACTTCAGAAATAAAATGCACCTAACTTACTTTTCCTACTGCCTACATAATTATGTTCAAAAAACATGATAGTGTTAACAATCAAACTATATGTGTACATTAAGCAAAAAGCTGTTCTCCTCAGACTAGATAGTAGATAGCCGCAACATTTTGTTCGTTCCTACAAAAAAAAATTGTAACATTTATAGCTCAATATATGTATTAATATTATGCTCGTAGCAATAAAAAAAATTGATATAAATATATCAATCAAGATGAAATACAATCAAGTGGTTTATTTGTAGGTACCTACTTAAAGAAATTTCATAGTTTTGACTAGGGATGTAACGATACCAATACCGATATATCAGTATCGCCGATTATAATATATACAACCGATTTTTGAAGAGCGCGAAAAGAATTTGCTGTATGAAAAAAAATCTGCAAAAAGTAATTTCAATTACTGACTTAATTTATATATTGGTCTATTACCTTGTGCAATAATAATTACTATGTTAATTATATATTTGGTTCATAATAAAAAAATATAACTTTGTGTTGACAATTTATTTATTTTTACTTTACACCTTCAATGTTGACTCTCTGTTAAATATAGCCAAGTTTTAGGTAGGTATAATAAGGACATACAAATAATAAATCTAAAGTTCATACTTCATTAGTTAGCTAAGATATCGGTATCGGTATCGCCGATAATTTACTACAAATATCGGTATCAGTATCGTATCGGCTAATTTATGCATCGTTACATTACATCCCTACTTTTTACGTAGCCTTCAGAAGTATTGTATATTTGAAACCTAACAATATATTTTTGTTATTTTCAGGTAATTCTACTAATCTACGAATACGCGATTGCAGTAGAATCTAGCTTAGTACAAAAAGTCTTATACAATTATGGAAATGACACCAGTATAAACGGGACCTACGACAATCCCGTTGCCGACCGACTGGACCGAAGCTACTTCGGCTTTGACCAAGATTATTACGAGCGTATGCCGCTGCTCGTCAATGCCATGCAAGAAAACCATTACATCGACCCCTTTGTAGAGATTATTCCATCGAAAAGAGCTCGAATCCTCAGAAACCATACGAAAACGACTACCGTTGACTACAAAACAACATCCATTCGAAGAACCAGTCCAAGACCCTTCATCTTCGAATATAGGAGTCCTACTCCGACCCCCTTCAGCAGGACTTTCGGTTCGAAAAGCTGGGTTGAGAGCTACCGCAATGCGCAAAGACTCCAGAACCTTCAACAAGTCATACAATATCTTGAAAAAACTATTAATGCTAAGTTTGGAGACCTATATGAGCTACCCTCGAGCTCAAGCACTCATATAGCATTTTCTGGAGTATACGTCAATCCGTCAAAGGACACTAACAACAAGGAACCGAAACCAACCTCGCCTACTTTAGATTTACTATTACAAAGTTCCAATAAAGTAGAAACAAGAATCAATCATGTGTCAGATCCGCTTTTCAGTTTCAAACCTGATAACCCAGGTGACGTAAATCTGTTAGCCGATGGATTTTTAAGATTCGCCCCAACCCCGACTTTGGTAAAAGACAAATCAACCACAGTACCAATGTTTAGGCCGATATCATATCGGAAGAAACAAGATAACGACGATAAGAATGTTGTTGACTTGCAGGCGAGCGAAATCAAAAACATTGAGTCGTCGACTGTTGACAAACCGAATTCTTTCAGCGTTATGCTGAACTACGTCCCATTGAAAACAACTATTAATACAGGCTATTCACCGAGCGACGGCACGTCTTCGGCTATAAACAAAGTATATTTCACTACGTCGCGACCTGTTAGGGTACACTTTAAAAGAAAATCAAGTGGACCTGTTAGGCGCATGTACACGCCTAGAAGTTTAAAAAAACCTTTAATAAATAGGACCAAAACTCCACTTGTTCCAGAAATTTTAAGAAAGTCAAATTTAAATAAAGAAGCAACGATGATTGTTCACGTCAACCTTTATCCTCAGAAGATAGTAGAGAATGAGGCAGTTAATGTGAAAGAGGTAGAAAATAAAAAAGAGTACACTGCTGAGAGTACTACTACAGAAGTAAACACGGGTAGACCATTAACGCAAGCACCAGAGTTATCTTACACTCAAGTAGAAGATCATCATGTGGGAAGTTCGGGAGTCATACCTGTAGAGTCTAGAACTGTACCTCCTCAACCACCACCGTCCATGATGAGTTCTATACCAACTTTTGAAACGACGGTATCTACAACTACTGAAACATACTCATGGCCTACCAATCCGCCAGATGTAGTTAAATTTAGCCCTGAAGATGCTAAAGTTCCAGATCATTATCGACAGTTGAGGGAAATGGAAACTAGTAATAATAACCCGATTGATATAAATAGTAGAACATATATCCCTGAAACTGCCAAAGTACCCGACCTATATCGAGAACAGCGGGAAATGGAAATCCGTAATAGTAATCCGATAGATAAAGACAGTGTTACATTTAATCCCGAAGATGCTAAATTTCGTGATCAATATCAAGACAATCACTCACAAGAGATTGATGAGAGTACCAGGAGTCCGGCTGATATAAATAGAAGGAATTTCAACCCTGAATATAGTCTGTTTCCCGAACAATATCGAGAATTGAAGGACATGGAAATAGCCGATAGCATTCCAATTGGATTAAACAGAAGAAATTACATAGATAATCTTGGACCCCAAGAAACCGTAGAGCCTTCAACGCTTGTTGTGAAACTGAAAAATCAAATCGAACTCAAAACTACTACTACTCAGAAATCTACATCAGAAGAAATCATAGAAGAGGATTCTGAGGAATCTTCTACAGTACATACTTATGTACCACAAATAAATGGTCACTACCGAAGCGTTAATCTAAACTCTAGAACGATAAATGATTGGTTGGAAAAAGAACATGAAAATGATAGAAAAAGAAGATTAGAAATGACAGTCACAGGATTAAAAAAACCGACGTACGTAGAAATAAAGCGCAATTATACTAATATAAATCACAATGATGACGAGAGTGGTGAATAAAAAAAATGTTTTTGAATATATTTCACAATATCTTTGCTCGGTCTCTCTTGTGTCCCACCGGCTTTTATGTATAAACTTAACTTATTATTGTCTATGTGGGGCTGTAGATAATTTTGTAAATAAATACAGTTAATATCGTTTTTTCTTTTATTTACTAGAAAGGTTCAACACAAAACGTAAAACACCTACTAGATACTTCAATGATACCTTTGAAAATAGAACTACACATATCTCTCTAGACATATTATAATATATAGGTAGCTCTGATTTATGTAAATATTGACCGAGCGAAGCATGAGAGAAGACTGGAAAAATAAATCGGCGTTAGTACTTATCTATTATGTTCATTTGTTCAACAATAACTTGAGTAAGAGTACCGTTTATCCTCCGTAAAATTTGCTGGAAGTTCACGGAAATCGGTCCGGTAACAGTTTAGGCGTAATGTACTTAGTATACAAAAAGACGTACCTGGGCCAATATTCAGCGTTTTTACGGCGTTTTATTTTCGTCATTATTGTCCCAGTAAATATTGTTAAAAAAAACGATGCCTAGAGTTAACTTTTTATGAAACCGAAAAACAGTCCCGAGTTTAAGTCCAGTTTTATCAAAATTGTCACGATTTGTCCTTTCCTTATAGTAAATAATCGGCGGACAATAATGATTGTCAAACCGCGCGGCCAAAACGCTAGGAGAATCGCCCACCTATGGATGTTGAGACGAAATATGGTACACAGCTATACCAAATCCTAAATAAAATTATAAGACGGCATGTCCAGTGAGTGATACAAAATTGTAAGAAACCCTACATACTGCTCGTTCTTGAGCTCATTACCAAATATGTATTTAAGCGCCATCTATGACCATAATTGGGGACTACATGCAGATAAACTGTTGCTACAAGGCAACACGGTTATAAGAATGTATCAGACTTTGTAGCTTAGAAATACTCTCATAGATGGTATTGGACTCAATATAAACATTATCTTCTCCGGTGGCAGAACATTTTTGCCAATTATTAATATTAGGGAAAGGACATAAAATAAAATGACCCTTGAAATGATCCAGAAGTGGTTTTCAGCCACAAATAAAAAACTAGTCTCCCTAGGATACTTCCTCCAATGAAAACTAGCGATACTAGATTTAGAGAGACATTAAATAACACTTACTTAAATGACTTTTTCATCACACTTGCTCGAAAATGGTGCATTACACGTAGGTTTTGCGGGCCGTAAATGAGCTATTACGCCCTAGGGCGTAATGGTTTTCTTTTTAAATTTGAAACGCTGGTTCTGTTTTACTCTTATTTGTCATGTTCAAAGGAAACTACCAACTTACTTTTTTAACTTTTATCACTGAAATATTTAATTAAAGAGAACTGTTATTGCAAATACATGTAAACACATATTCTGTAACATTAATTAAATGTTTCAATAGTGTAATTCAGTATTTTGCAATTATAAAATCAACCGTTTTAGGTCTGTACCGCTATGGTTTCCGAACGTTTCGCATTGTCTATGGATATGTCACTAATGTCACTGTCAGTTTTACAATTTTATTTAGGTTAAGTAAGGTTAATTTTAATTAGATTTCCTCACAAGTGTGATGAAAAACATTGTGTGTGCCACGGGCGGTAAAGGAATTACAAACTCGTGTTATTAAAGCCCTCGGCTTCGCCTCGGCCTTGTAACAAACACTCGTTTGTAATTCCTTACCTACCGCCCTTGATACACAATGTACTATTTGTGCAACTCAAGAGCTGTTTTAGATCACTAGGGATTATGCAAGCCTACTGTAATAGTACATTGTGTATCTAAGGCGGTAAGTAAGGAATTACAAACGAGTGTTTGTTATAAGCCCGAGGTGAAACCGAGGGCTTTAATAACACTAGTTTGTAATTCCTTTACCGCCCCTGGCACACACAATGTTTTTCATCAGACTTGTGAGGAAATCTTAATAACCTTACTAATCGTCCCAGTATGACAATAAAATATTAAAGCAGACAGTGACATTAGTGACATATGTCATAGACAATGCGAATGTCGAGTCACGTTCGGAAACCATAGCGGTAAAGACCTAAAATGGTTGATTTTATATTTGCAAAATACTGTAATACACTATTTAAACATTTAATTAATGTAACCAAAATATGCGTTTACATGTATTTGCAATAACAGTTATCTTTAAATAAATATCAGTGCCTCCAGTGAATAAGGGAATAACTCAAAAACGGCACTTTTCAGGAGAGACAAAAAACGATTTTCCTATATTTTGCGCTTAGAACTTGAACTTTTGAAGCATTTTTATACAAACTATGGTTTAAGGCTTTCGTTTTATACATATAGGACTAATAAATTGAGTCGATTAATATGTTTTTTTTTAGGATTTTATGTAATAATGCCCTTATTCACGAGTACTTAAAGGTAATAACTGTATTTATACACACAATTTTTTGTGAATTTTTAGCAATAAAACGAATTATGCCCTTACGCACAACGTGCATAAAGGAAAAACGCGACTTATACCATTACTTATTTTGATTTTTTAGAAATGACACGACTTATACCTCTCTTCATTTTGACTTTTTTAGAAATGACACGACTTATACCGTTATTCGTCTTGGTATTTTAGAATTGACACGACTTATTAAGCTTGGAATTTGTTAGCTAATGACACAAATGAGGCCGTAAAATAAAACAACTAGGTGTATAATTTGAAAAACTTTAATAAAATTAACCGCAAACATCAAACAATGGTTGATTGCAATAATATCAATATTTAATAAAAATCAACACTTCTAAATTAAACATTTTTCATCATTTCACTAAAGAAAAATCATAATCAATTAGGCTGTATTTATTATGTAAACACTTACAAAACACAATACACATCACCATCATCTTAAAATACACATTTTATGCCACACCTGGCCATAAAGTGACTTTTTCCGCACGCTGCGAGTACGGAAAAAGCCGCTTTCATTATCTTTAATTATAATCATCTCTGTCTTCGTCTACGCTGTACAATATTATATTTAAATCTGAATCTTCCCCCGGGTTTTCATTTTCCGATGTTTTTAAGTTTTTATAAAATGATGACACTCATTGTCAATAAATGGCAAGAGTTCTAGTAAATCTTTGGTTTTATCAACACTTATTGGCAGAGGAGTTTCAGATATAGCTGTTAAAGTTAAAGGAATATTTTTAGCTTTTCCGTACGTACTGACATTACTATTTGGAAAAAAAAACTTGTTTATATCTACTTTATTGGTCCATTTCTTATTTAATTTGCTATCAAGCCCTGTTTACTTAAAATAATGTTTTAAACTATCTACTTAAGAACACTTCACTGGGACATTAGCTGGGATCGTAACTTCTCAAATAGTAAACAAAAATGTTTAATACAGTCATTCAGTGAAGCCGAACTCACGAATTATTATAAAATACAATATATACTTACTTTTCTCGGTGGATTTATTACTAGGTTAGCAATTTTCTTTCCGCGATTCATTTTTAGGGTTCCGTAGCCAAAATGGCTAAAAAGGAACCCTTATAGTTTCGTCATGTCCGTCCGTCCGTCCGTCCGTCCGTCCGTCCGTCCGTCCGTCCGTCCGTATGTCACAGGCATTTTACTCAAAAACTACAAGACCTATACTGATGAAATTTGGAATATAGATGTCTTGTAGATGTCGCAACTGAGTTTGGTAGTTAAATAATAAAAATAAAAAAATCTAGGGGGGCACTCCATACATGTAACAGAAGCTAAAAAAATTTTTTTTCACAAAATGTCAACGTGTGGTACATAGTTCGACAGCTCTTTTAAAAACAGTTTAAGGTTCTTAAGTAATGTTTTTGATTAAGTGAATACCTTTGGAAATAATCGCTCCGAAAGTTGTGAAAATTGTGTCCCCCCCCCTCTATCTTCTAAACCGTGTGTCCGAAAAATATAAAAAAAATTACAAAGATAACGCTCAATTCATACTTTCAACGAAAATTATTTTCGACAAGATCGGATTAACCGTTTTTGAGTTATTGCCGATAAACTGCGCTTCTCAACAAAAGGACGTAATTGCTATGAAGATACGCTCTTTTGTTGTTGTACTTTTTTTACATCGTATTTTTTACCTTATATTTACGTACGGCTATGGAACCCTACACTGAGCATGGTCCAACATGCTCTTGGCCGGTTTTTATTGTTATTAAACAACACAACTATCACACCACTGTCGCTCTATTCACATCGTAAAAACAATGCAGTGAGTTCGAAAAGTCAGTTTAATATTATTTATGCATTATATGCCACATCACAAACATTTGCATTCAAAGTTAACTTTCAAATTATTGTTTATAAAATAAATGAAGATTTGTTGTTGTAGCATTATTACAAAGAATCAATCGAAAATGAATATTAAGTAAAAAGTAATAGAATGACTTGTTTCCGTGCAGCACATAAATAGACCAATAGCAACACGGCAGGTCGCGAAACTGTCCTATGGCGTTACATGTAGCAACAGCGCTTAACGAGTTATTCCCTTGTGCTCACGTTAGAAAAATGGCATAAATGCGTTTACGGCAAAATTTTGTTAAGGTACTATTGGAACAAAATGAGTTAATACTTTATTCAAAAATATAACCGTAAATATGTCTTTGGGTTTGTGAGTAATTTTGACTTGTGACCACTTGTTCCTTTGCAATCGTCTGTAATGCTGGATAAAATTACTTATACCTGTACGCACACCCAACTTATACCCTTTGGTTCACCGAAAAAACTAGGTTAGGAGACAGGTAGAGATATGTCCTTTTGATATGTTGTGTAGTTCGCCGAGCTGAATCCAATGGTGCAATAAAAACCAAAGGGAATAACTCGTGTTGATCCGTTCTTCACTGGAGGCACTGATATTTCAGTGATAAAAGTTAAAAAAGTAAGTTGGCGTTTCCTTTGAACATGACAAATATGAGTAAAACAGAACCAGCGATTCAAATTTAAAAAGAAAACCATTACGCCCTAGGGCGTAATAGCTCATTTACGGCCCGCAAAACCTACGTGTAATGCACTATTTTCGAGCAAGTGTGATGAAAAAAAATGGTACCTACCTACCTACTTCTTCAAAAATATAATTTTTGAGAAAATCCTGATGTTTTACTTTTACGATATTCACATTGCAGTTTTGTTCCATTATAATATAACATTATATCACATAAATGAACATTTTGAGGAATTGAAAATAGGTATTATACTTCAGACCAGATTTTGCGGCTCCTCCAGAATATCTCTCCATAATGTCATAAACATAAAAGTTATGAAATGAAATTATTTATTTGGACATAAAATATCCATAGTTAGTTGACTACATAATAATATTGATATTAATACATATATTTTTTACTATTATTAATATTAGTAGGCACATACAAATTAAAAAAAAGTTACATGAAAAATAAAAAATATCGAATAGTCAGAAGTCATAAATTCATAATTTGATCCCATTTCCCACAGTCATAGACCTAGCACCTTTCCCTACAATGACCTTATTGTTCTTGCCCTCCAAAGCACGCATGACCCACTATCTATCTCGCTTCCTCCCACGTGACCTCCATCAAGCCATCTCGGCTCACGCATCTCAAGAAAAACCCCGTTACTTTTACCTGTGCAAAAAGGCTGTATCTTGCAGATACTCTCCGGTGGAGCTGAGAAACGCAACTATCTCGCTCTTACACTCCGTTAGTCGATTTGGTGAATGAAAGAGAATATAACAAGTTTCTGTACCGGTGGTGCAAGTTTTGACAGTACGGTTTGAACGCAGAGGAGTTACAACGTAACAAATATGTTTGAAAATAAATATTAAAGTGTATCTCTTAGGGCTTTTAGTGTAAAAATGTGTTGTGTGGTGTAGATTAGTGTTTAATTGCCAAATAAGGGATTTATTTGAAGGTACGTTGGGATAACGGTATCGTTCGGTACAGTTATGTTGTTTACTACCTATAAGGCGGAACTTTCTTTGAGTCATCAAGGACGTTATTTGTAAGCTGGAGAGCTTTACGCAATGTGAGTTAGAACATACCTAGATTTTTTATAAAGACGTCTAGACAAGTTTAATGGTAATCTATTATAATTAACCTTCATTAACGATCTTTAAAAAAATTTAAAAACCGGTAAAGAACCAATGAAGTAGATAGGCCCGAGAGCGCGCCAAAGTATGATTCATGTCATCATTATGGTAGGTTTATTGATTAGTTTAGAAAAAAATAGACGATCTTGTCATCTTGCTTGCATTCTATCCCGGTATAATTAGCAATTGTCCGATTTTATTTAGCGGTCAACGTTAATACGTGAACCTCCCTAAACATTTTAGGGTTAAAGATCTTTTTTTTTCACTCGGAGAAATGCATAAAACTGCATACCACTACGTAACCTAAGGCCATCGATGGTGACAGCCAGATGTTACGCATTGGTTATGTGGGTCTCTCCGCTCCAGAAGGGATTGGCCTACCCACTAAAACTCTGGGATGCTTCCAACCTACGCCTTCACGGTGATGGAATGGGAATCTACTAGCGCCACGCCATCACCAGCACCATCGCCAGCGGGCGAAGCCTCTCCGTAAAAGGCACACTGTAGCATGGCCAGTGTGCCTTCCCTCACCTGCTTCCCCCCGACTAGCGCCTCGCCATCACCAGCACCATCGCCCTCGGGCGAAGCCTCTCCGTAAAAGGCACACTGTAGCATGGTCAGTGTGTCTTCCCTCACCTGCTTCCCCCCGACTAACCGATACCTGCGATCCGAGACATTCTTTGTTTTACCTCCCTAGGTAAGTAATGTAGTAATTTCTGACCGGCTTAAGCCAATCCCGCATCGATAGATTGACGTAGGGAGACCCCAAGTCAATAGTATTACACGCCATAGACAAGTTGTAGACCGGCCAAGGGAATCCATTGTTAATTTTTCCATTCATAAGTAGGTAAATACTATACCGCCGTTGGTTTACCCAAATCCATTGTTTATCGTGTTCGAGGCCCCTTCGACAAATTGTGAACGACCGGAAATACCTGCCCACTTATTAACTAAATTGGGGTTCGTACCTAACTCGGTAATTTTACCTTAAGACACGAATGATAACGGTAACTGAATTGAAAAGAGAAATTGCTTAGCGGTATTCCCGAAAAATAAAAAGTAAGCTTGCACTCAAAAACGTTGGCAGGTGTTGAGCACAACTGCTTGCCTAAATGTCATTACCTGAGAAGTTTAAAACTGTAAGTCCATCCATACTAGGATTTCAAATACCTGTATGATTCGTATAGCCAATACCGGCAGTAGCGTGCAGTCAATAAGGGCAAACGGCCATTCTCTCGAAGTATGACTGCGTCTAATTACCGCGTCTCCATGTATGAAAACAGCGTCTCGCGGTAATTAGGTGACCTGACCGTAGACATACTTCGTGAGAATGGCCGCAAAAAGACACTGTCTGTGCCTACCTTCTAATTTCTTCCCTACTAAGGGTAGGAGAGTAGAAATTAGTTGAGTAGGCGGTATCTTAACTTAATAAACTTAATTTCTACCCTATTAAGTTCATATGATAGAAATTAGAGGTTAGGCAGTATATTTATGGCGTGCACGCCACTGAATACAGGGGTTCCGGTGTTACCCATACTAAATATACTGTACCTCTAGCACAACTGTGCCACAGGACTCTTTGTCGCGCGACAAATGCTACCTCTCTCTTTCCACTCAATATAGTGTGACAGTGACAGGTGATGCTCTGTAGCGCGAGAAACGAAGTCGCGGCCAATAATGCTATGCTAGGCAGCATGGTGTTGGAAACCCTTCCTTAACATGTTGGCATGTCTTTGAATACATTCAATAGGCGGAGACTTTAAAATTAGAGTTTAATAGGCCGAAAAAATATTCCAATAAAAGGGAAAATGCTCCCAAATTTCTCGTAAGGTACAACTGTGTTATTATCATGGGAAATATTTTTCTCTTATATGAACGAAAATTTTAATGGCTTTGAGAAGAAATAACCCCTTAATTTTGGTAAAATGTAAGTGTATAAAATAAATCCCAAGAATGGATCTTGCTTGTCGCGTTAACCTATTTGACTATCTCATTTCAAGCCACATGTCTTTATTATTCATTCTTGCGACAAAATCCATTACTGCTTCGGTAACTTCCCATCGGGAATGACGTATAGGTACTAAGAATCAAAAGTGAGAAAATTTTACCAATGCGCTGCGCGGTCTCTTGACATGACTTATAATAAATAACTTATAATACATTTTTTACCGCTGGGGACACTGTCGTGTATTCGTTACGGAAGGTTCGGGTTACCCCTTCCTTACCCGACCCCATTTTGAGTTGCCTGAGTTTCGTATGATTCTACATTTGTAACACCGAAAACCCCCTTTTGTTGCCTTTTACGACAGGCAGGGACACCGATACCGATTCATGAGATTACATGAAAAAAAAACTGTTGGGATTGAGACGCTCTCTAATCAAGAGGACCTGCCTGCGTGGCGTGATACGTACCTATTTCCTTTATTCCTCTCCGCATTCGTATATTACGGTACGATTTTCGCGCCTAAGTATTTGGAATACCTTTCCGAGGTCCTTAATTCTCTGCAACGTTCTTCTCGCCAGCCCTGTAGTCTGAGCGTCTTCCAGGGTCGGGCTGGGCAGGAAGGGCCCAGGTGGCTCCCCACAAGCCCGAGGCTTGTGGCAAGCCCCGCAAGCCAGGCCCGTGGGCAAACGCTATTTTCTCCATACAAAAATACCGGTATTTTTTCTGTTGTTTTCGTTCTTTGGTTTATTATTTCACATTACGAAATCATTACTTTAATACATGATTGAGCCCTACATAAAAAAATATAAAATAATTCAAAATATTGGGCTATTTCGGGGTTTTTGCAAAATGCCGGTTCCAAGCCTTGCCTTGACTATAGGTCAGTCCAACGGTGGAGTCTGCTGCGGGGCTGATGGCCCGACACTCTTAGAGTGACCAGCCAGACTAGTTAGCCCTAAAACAGAGGAGTATAAACTATTACACTTGAGAGTATCACCAACAAGTCGCGTGACACAACCTAACATAACAACGTTACTCTGCCGTGGCATGCCAGTGACCCGTTATGAAACCACCTAATGGAGGTACTTGAACGCGCAATTATCGACTCTTTCCCAATGCTGTAAGAACTATGACGTAAGCACAGTTTTCGTTGTTGCTGCAACAATGGTCGTGGGAAAAGAACGAAGGTTTCCCTCAGCAACGAAGTTTTTGTAAGGAGCTTATGCGGTTACGCTACGTACCGAGCGTTCGTTCCTATGAAAAAAATTGTTCCTTCCGGTTGTAGCAGTCTTTTTAGCTTACCACGGCAAAGAGAAGTAAGGGCTATGATTATACATACTTGTATAGAAGCATGTCTATTTATAAATTTATGTAGGTCCCTACATAGGATTTTATTACTCGGCTACATGCAGAGAATTCCGTTCTAATTCTTACTCATTACTATTAATTTAATACCTATGTAGGTTAAAGGCGAGTATAAGGTATTCTTGTATGTTTGTCATTTTTCACACCACGATGGATCGGCAAAATAGATACAGGTCTATTTATACTTTAAAAAGCCATATTAGCATTTTATTCCTAAAATATTGGCTAAAAAAATACGTGTAGTAGGTACACTAACTTAGACATGGGAGTTATTATTTTTAATATTCTTCGTTATTCGTTATTGTCACAATTTACTTATGGCCGACACAGACGGACTGCAACCTAGCTGCAACTTGTATAGAAACTGTGCAGTCCGTGTGCAGTTGTGATGCAGTTCCCATACAAATCACAGCTGACATGCAGTCCGTCTGTATCGGCCCTTAGGTACATTAATGACTAAACTAATAAAATAGTTAATCACCACATTGATAAAAAAATCAATGTTTAAATTACCCGCGACAACCCGTATTTCTGGTTCCATTGTTACGTGTCCGATCGCCTCAATTGCATTATTACAAGTCAATGCAACAATTTAGCGCACGCGTATTGCTGACTATACTTTTTGTGCTGCGTAGTGTCACGTATTACACACTGTTTGCATGGATAATTTAAAAAGTAGACACGTATGAAAAAATAAGTAAGTTGGTATATACAATACATACTTATCCGATATACTATAAAACTTAATCGCTACATTCGTAATCCATAAATCTACTGATTAGCTAGATTTTTTTGTATGAATGTGGTAACGTTTGAAAGCGTTACGCTTTAATAAGTAAGTATTTTGTATTTAATTTCGTTTCATTTCACAGCTACCTTTTCTAATTAACGACATAATTGGACGCAATAAAAATGATTTAATATTGTAAAATAGTACCTACGTTCATCGATAACTTAATCCCAAGTGTGCTTACTAAATTGCACTTTACTTGAACAACGCTTCAAACTGTACACTATTCTTCAACAAATACGCAATGAGAAAAAAGTATTTACGCCATACTATATCTACATATAATAGGCCTGTGTACTATAACATACACTGTAATTAAATTCCCAAGCTCGGTGTGTCCGAAGCTCACAACCCATGTACCTATCTAAAAAGTTTTCAAATCAATGAATGTATTTGGTTCATACGACATTTATATTTGTAATCTGCACTAGTAGGCAAATGGCGTACCTAACTAACCTGGACATCTTACAAAGGTACACTATTTTAGGATTCCGTGTCTCAGAATGAAAAACAAAGCCCATAGAGGTGATCACTCGTGTTTGCTCGTCCGTCTGATTTTTGTCTGTGAGGAAACAACCTACAAAGCAACGTTTTTCAAAAATCTCCGTTATAGAGGTTTTACTTATTCTCAAAAATAGCCATAGTTTTTCCATACTTCCCGTTATCCCCGAATATACATATCGCATAATTCTGAAATGTTTAAAGTTAGTATATATTTTTACCCGACTTCCAAAACAAAAAAAGCAAGGCTCTTAATTAGATTGTAGATACTTAATTATGTTTGTTACTCGATAATACGAAGACCACAAGATTTGGAAAAATCTTTTTTTAAAGAGACTTTTATTTGGTCCCATTATGTAACCAGGTTAGTATCTTATGGAAGAATCTTGAAGAAATCGAGAGAACTCTTTGAACATTGGCTCACATAAAACATCAAACAAAAACTCCCTGATCTCAGAAAAGCATAATGATTTTTTTAGTTTTCTGTACAGAACTCTTCGCTTGAGAATCGTACTCGCTCCTAAGTAAGCAGGGCAGAGAGTGTGGTCGAGCCATGTCGAGCCTTACAACACAGATCGGTGTCATGACGTAAGGCATTGTCTCAGAGCGGTTTGCACTTCAAAAGTAGGATAATGGCACAGCGGAGGCAGTAATGCAGTTTTGTGGCTAGGTATGTACTAAGAGATGTTGTAAAAATATTTTTTCTGAAAAAAACCGGTCAAGTGCGAGCTGGATTCGCACACGAAGGGTTTCGTACCACCGTCGTGTAAAAAACCTGAAAAACACGTTTCTTGTATGGGGGAGCCCCTGTTATTTTAAATTTTATTTTATTACCCGACTGCGGCGAAGCCCAAAGGAGGGTTATGTGTTTGATCTGTATGTATGTATGTATGAATGTATGTATGTATGTCCATTCATATGTCCGCTCGTAACTACTCAACGGCACAACCGATTTTAATAAATGATACATCATTAGATTCGTCTTGATGGCGCGAGTGTCACTGGGTATGAAGTTCGTTAAAATAAACAAAATGGCGGATTTTATGCACTTTTAAAGTGCACCGCGGTCGGGTTTTTTTTAGTAAAAATATTTAGTTATAATCCTATTATTTTTATTATTTGTTGATATAGCAGCAATAGAAATACACAGTCTGTGAAAATTTCAAGTCTCTACCTATTTTGGTTCAAAAGATAGAGCCCTGTGATAGACGGACAGACGGACAGCAGAGGCTTAGTAATAGGGTTCCGTTAGCTCCCATTGGGTACGGAACCCTAAAAAACATAACCGACTTTAAACATTTAATGTACGACAGCAAAATAAGATACTATAAAAATACTAAAAAATGTTATTCATGTGCCCTTCATATTTAAAGAGTTCCCTTAATTCCTCGTGGATCCCATCAGAACTGGATTTTGAAAAAATAAGAACCAGTTTGGAAGAAAAAGGGGGGTGCATAAACGGCGGAATTCTTAGGTAACAAACATGAAATAAGCTAAATAAAACCGTTTAAAAAATACAACCGCATTGAAAACATCCTCCTTTTAGGAGTCGGTTAAAGAAACTCCTTTTGATCATAAATGGGTAGGTTATTATTACACATAGTCACATAGGGGTTAAAACGCTCTTGCTAAGGGTCAAGACCAAGCTGGGACTCTCTTCTCTGACAATACAGATTTTAGTGTTCGTTGAGGAGGTAGAGACGTGCAACATGGTGTGGATGACATATCTTGAATAGGTACTTCAATGTTTAATTTGGATATTTAACTAGTGTAAAGAACAGAATATATTAGGTACAGTCAGGTCAGAATCAAAATTAACTTGGCATTTGAAAGTAAACTTTCAAGTGCCAACTGCCAAGCAAAGCTACTTTTGATGCTGACTGTATTCTTCAGATCATTGATCTGAATGTGATCAGATGAAAATATACTCAGGTAATGCGTGACGGAATCTGCATTTTTCTGCAATACAATGTACTCAATGGAATGTGACAGGTATTTCTTAATACTAGGAAATTACTATGTATATTGTATTTAGATAGCTTAGTGTAACGAACAACACAGAAAACATGCAAAGGTGTAATGCTAAACTTAGATCCGAAGTTATTCATGGTTATACCATTACAAAGCTGGCATTTGTTTTTGTCATTGTGTCCACTTTTACATGGTGGTGGTGGAGGTGAAACCAAAAAGTCAAAGTCAAAGTCAAAATATTCTTTATTCGAGTATACGTCTAGCGACAAGCACTTTCGAATCGTCAGTTTTGTAATTCATAAGCTCATAATCATAGAAACTATCAATACTCTTAAAGGATCCCTCGAATGTGTGTCTATCAGTTTGTCACAGCCGATTTCTTCCAGCTTGCATGTTGGTCCATCAATGTTTCAATAGACATTTTAACAATAAGTTGTAATTCATAAAAAAAAATCAAGCGATTGTATTGTGATGTTTGTGTGCTAATGCGTAACGAAATCGTGATCACGCTATATTTGTGATTTTAGAATTGGTCGTTTCAAGTGGAAAGTAAACAGTTGGAATAGATGTTTTGTCCTAAGCATTTGTCTATTACTTGTGATCAACGTTTTATTATAGCTTAGGTGGGTGGATTTTCGCCATACAAATTTGTATGCCATACATTTAGTTTGGCATACAAATGTCGCGGACGAAAATCAACCCAGGTATAGTAAGCAAAACGAAAAATAGATGTAGGTAGGTAGTACAAAATGCAATACTTACTACACGATTACGATGTTTCAATACAATACAACGCTGCTCTAGGACTCTTCGAAATGTGGAGCTTAAATTATCTCTGTGTCATATTTAAATAGATCAGTTTTCGCTTCACATATGCAGTAACTAAGTAATAAGGTCAGTCGGGGCCGTTTTAGTTAGTTGCGTGTTTGTAAGATGTCGTTTGTAGTATAATATCAGTACTTTTCGAGATTTTTTATGATAGGAGCGCTTGCCCCGTAGCAGCTGCACTACACTCGATTTTGGCCTCCCGCGCGGTGGGCGTAGCCGATCCGGACGCCGGCGACTGAATCGTCACAGTGGCACAATAAATTATCCTGACAGTACGCATACGCCGTTGATGCCGGCCGACGCCGCCACTGAGAACTGTGCGAGAACGTATTGTACTGTGCGAAGTTTACCGTGCTGTGGTTGTGGTGGTGGGGGTCTATTGTTTCGATGCGAACGTGGGAATTCTTGTTTTTTGTATGGAAACGAGTGACAGTGAAATATCTGTTTATATTCTCTAATCTGTGCCCGTAGGCGCACTTGCCCCGACCCTGACAGACCTTAAAACAGTTTTAGGCTCAATTTGTACAAGAAAATATGATAATAGTATATGATGCATCCATTTCCTTACGTTATTACCGTGATCGGCATTGGATCGGCACGGACAGTGCAACACCGTGGGATTTCGAGTAGAAATTCATCTTACCCCTACCTTGGTGATCATTTTACCCACAGGGGTGTATAAGATGATTACTTTGTAAGGTTTTAAAAAAAAAGAAATATTTTAATGAAACCTCAATTAATTTCTGGTTTTGAGTACCTATTAGGAAAGTTGGATAGATAAATATACTAGTAGTAATCGCCTTTATTTTTGGTTTACCTTGAAAAATATGTATTTTACAGCGATTCCCGCTTAAGGGGATCATCTCGTACTACCTTCCCCTACACTGTAATAATTTGTTCATAATTTTACAACTCCTAACCCTGGGCAGAAACTGATTTACTCTGCACGTAGCAGACGGGAAATGTAACTTACTCCCGGGGTGACGTAAATGCTTTATCTCTTCCAGATGGCGGAAATAATCCCTAACCGCCGTAAGGTCGCCACGATCGTGAACGAGCCGAATCCCCTCATAATACTCCTGATCATCGCACTGCTGGAGCTATGTGGGTCTCAAGTCATCAACCGGGCGCCACATTTTGTGCCACAAGCGGGCGACATGTCGCAGTTGAGTTTGCCAGAGGACACCACTGTTGGCACGCCTGTCTATCACTTACAAGGTAAATGCCAGAAGTTGTATCGGTATTTATATCGCGTCATAGGTTTCATAATTGTAGATTGCATAGTACATTTGGCTGGTTTTTTTACTTTGACATGAATAGAGACCTATTGAAGTATAGTGTAATCAAAAGTTCTCTTATATGTGAGCTGAAGGCAAAACCCATAAAACATATTTAACGATTTTTGGAAATAGGTTTTAGTAACTGCTTGGCATTTAATTTGTTAGGCGAATGCCCTGGTATGGCAGGTTTCTACATACTCGTAGATTAAAGGTTTTTTTTTGTGTCATCCAATTTTTCTCATTTGCAGGCATAGATCCCGAGAATAGCCAACTCCGATACTCAATATCGGGGCAGTTCTTCACGGTGGACCCGCTCACGGGCGTGGTGACACTGGCTAAGAAATTGGACCGTGAAGAACAGCCATCCCTTGAAGTCATCATCAGCATTACTGGTTAGTTTCAGGGCCAAAATGTCAATCCATTCGTCATCTATTAATAGGCTTACAATTAACTGGCTCAATATTACAGGTTTCTATGTTTCTGTTTTAATGAATTGAAATTTGAACATGTGACGTAAAGTCTAATTTTAACAACCCTGAAAATGTAATATTGGCCCAGCGAATTGTCGAAAGCCCACATGTCAAATATGATTAAGAAGAATGGAAAGAATGTTTGTCACAGATTTTCCTAGGTACCAATGAAAATATTATTATCCGAATTTGTGGTAACTTACCTTGCTACTTTGTCGTTGGTAAAATTACCTCGGCATTGCAGCATAATTCATAAGTATTGTAAGATGCTATTCAGATGACCCTGAGAAGCACCTAAGACAAGTTGAATCACTCACTCGTTGTTTAGATAATGAGAAGTCCCGAGACGGTGGGTACACCAACACACGCGTACTAGGCACGGTTTTAAGTTTTCATTTTGCTTCTCGATTAGTCACTAATGCAACATAATCAATTTCTTTTCACTGTACGTCATGGACGACAGGCTTGTCAGTCATAGAAGTGCACAGCGATTCCGATATCCCGATATTAACACAACAGTAATTTCTAACGTAAGCAGAGTATAACACACACACAACACACTATATTTTTATCCCTTTCAATTCAATACTTTTAAAAAACCCTTACACATTAAATTGTTCAAGTCGCGATTCGCACGTCATCGACAAGCTCATTGTTTCAATTTCAGTGAAGATTGTGTGAAGACCTTATTTAAAGCAGGTATTTATTGTATATATATTATTATACTCTATGTCAGGTATAAAACAGGCAGGTTGTATACCAAATCGAAAAGCAAGCTCAGAGGCATTTGTCCAGTAGTAGACCAAGCGCACACAGGAGACATTTTGTCACGCGGTGACAGTCGGATCTGTCTGTTTTTATCCCCCGATAAAAAAGAGGTGTGCTATAAGTTTGACGTGTGTATTGGTGTGTGTTGGTTGGTGTATGTCTGTGGCATCGTAGCTCCTGAACGGGTGAACTGATTTTGATTTGATTTTTAGCTTGAAAGGTGATTTAACCGAGAAGGTTTTGGGATATTCTAATTTGAAATGAAAAGTTCGAAGATTTTTACGTACTAATATTGTACAAACGGAATTAAGTACAACATTAACATTTAAAGAGTAAAAAAAATAATAATATAATACGTACCTACCTATGTATTGGCACTTTATAACTTGAAATAAGGTCAACTGAGGTAATTGCGTATATATGGGGGCAAATGAGTCTTTTAAAGATTTCAATTAATCTGAACTCTTTAAAATTATTCCTACTGTACCTGCCTGTAAAGTACAGCGTATACTACCGGCAGGTACGGTAGAAATCATTTTAAAGAGTTCGGATTTAAGCCGCATTTGCCCCTATGGACGCAATTTTACCTTCGTTGACCTTATTTTGTTTACAGTCGGGGGACCTATTCATACAATCAATACCTACCTACTAAAAATATTACAATACAACTTATAAAGGGCCTAGAAAAAAACGCTAAAAACTAAAGAAATGGTAGAACCTACCTAAGGGACTACGTTTTTTTTAGTTTTTATCGTTTTTTTTTCATGAGAAAAACCGAGGAATCCGGCAATTCTCCAGCTTTCAATGAGTGTATCACCGTCACAAAATGTTACTCTTGCGCGCCTAGCCTAATATAACTTATATACCATATACCTACCGAGAAGAAGATGGTTGCAATGAATGACATTGTCAATCGGTTGCAATGAATGACATCTATGTGATAGATGGTGCTGTGAATTTGCTGTATTTGCTGTACTTTATGCGTTTCAGTAATCCTGAATTTTCAGTATTTTATCTAAAAAAAAGAACAACTATTTCAGATGAAGGCATCGCCAACACCGATCCCAACACAGTTTCTCTCCGGCGGGTGATCCCAGTGAGGGACGTAAACGACAACCCGCCTGTGTTCCACAACAGACCGTACATCCTCAACATCAGCGAGGCAACCCCTGTAGGCAGCGAAGTTGAGGTACATCGGCGGCCCGCCAATAGCTTAGCCACTTTTTTTTATCATTGTTTAGTTGTAGTTCCATTCTGCACAACTAGTTGATCAGATTGGAAGAACAGGTAAAACTGATGTTTGTAAAATCAAAACTAAATAGTCAAGTAGTGTAAACAGGTTGAAGACCCTTATATTATATTCCATTGAATTTTCTTGTCTCATCACTCAACTGCTCAAAGGTTAACTGGAAGAGATCCCTTAAAGGGATAAGTTCGCCTTTGTACATATACCTTCATTTTGTAACCCTGTATTTTGTCTTCACTTGTCTTACTTTTGTTTCAGTTGAATCCAAAGATAATAGTGACAGACCGCGACGAAGGCTACAACGCTGAGATCAAAGTGACCTGCTCCACCAAAGAGAAAGGCAGCGACGCTGAAGCCTGCGCGACTTTCAGGGTCGTTACTGATATGGTATGACATCTACAACTATAATTGGTGCAATACTAATCCTCATGATTATGACCTCTACAGGTACAAAGTGTATGCGTTTGTGCCTATTGTGAACATGTGCCGTTTTCTGTTACTACACAATGCTATGCTGCTACGAGTATTCATCTGCGAGGGGACAGGCGCTTGTCTCTTTGCTCTTTCAAGCTCTGCTTTATATTTGCTACTATAACGCGAGTCGCTACGTTATCAAACATTTTGTGATTTATGCGTCGTCACTCCGACTATGGCCAGGCTTACTCCAAACATGGACGAACTTGACTCCGAGCTCAGTCGGGCTTAGATAAGTTTCTTATCGGAGTCATCTTAGCTGGGCTAGGGGTAACGAACCGACAGCTAAAACTCCCATTTGTTCGATCACACACTCTACATAAGGAAAGGTTGAACCGTTTCAACCAATCCCGCTGATCCGTCACTCACTTTGAGCGTTCAGCAAAAAGTCACGGTGGTCGCGGCTATCGAACCTGCTTGTAGGTTTATAATCCCTCAGTTGGTCAGGATTCCGGTTCTAAAAAAAAATACAGTGCCCACAGTCCAACTTAATGAAAGATGATATAGGTACAAGGGTGTCGAAGACTTACACTACACATACAAACGCCAGAAGATTCAATGTCTCAAACACGGTACTTGTGTTTACCATTTGCTTTGATCGCATATGTGCGTCTATCCTTAGATTTGATAGAAATATAAAGAAGCATCACATTACCGGGCATTTCCTATTTAAACAATTTTTTGCTGATACATTGTCAGATTAATATGGCTGATTTCAACGGTTTTTAGATATCCCCCAACGAGTTCCAAGCGCGGCTGTTCATCCAGCAGCCGCTGGATTTCGAGAGCCGCTCCGCCTACGTGCTGAGTTTGGAGGCGGCGGACGTGTCGGATCGGCCGCTTCGGGCGCTAGCCAGCGTGGCGGTGGCCGTGCGGGACGTGCAGGACCAGCCGCCGGTGCTGGTCAACGCACCTTACTCCGCCACGGTGCCGGAGAACACACCACCGGTAAGAAACGTACCAAGCGCGGCTGTTCGAGCAGCCGCTGGATTTCGAGATTCACTCCACCTACTACCTAATGTGTTGGAGCGGTCTCTGCGGGCGTGCGGGACGTGCAGGACCAGCCATTGGTGCCGGAGAGCACCCCGCCGGTAAGTAACGAGTAGGTACCGAGCTCATATCAATATCGCACACCGGGGTATCATGTG
The DNA here is from genome assembly GCA_947034925.1 of Eudemis profundana. Classification (NCBI taxonomy): domain Eukaryota; kingdom Metazoa; phylum Arthropoda; class Insecta; order Lepidoptera; family Tortricidae; genus Eudemis; species Eudemis profundana. The sequence goes on along the minus strand of OX344795.1, from coordinate 26,700,500 downwards.
AATCGTTCTCAGGCAATCTGTATCATATTCCCGCCGACCACTTGCCAAGTGCCAATAAAATTTAGTTAACGAAATTAATATATATTTGAAGAGTTTTGAGGTCAGAGAACCTCCTGTTTTGAAGTTGGTAAAAAAACGTCTCAATTGACCCTTGCAGCTTTTGCCAGAGAGTAACACATTTAGAAATCTGATTGTCAATGCTGAACGGCGTAGCTGTACAGTAATAATATCTGACACCATGCATGCAAACATATCTGACACCACTCTATTACTATAAGTTCGAGTTGCATATTTATGCGTGCCGAGTTTCATCATTATGGTATTTCCGGTGACTGTACACTAATGCTTCATTATATAGCTCACAATAATTGTTTACTTTTTTTTCTAGAACACGAGTATTATGGAGATAATAGCTAAAGACGGTGACACGGCAAATCCCCGACCAGTACTGCTGACTATTGAAGGTGACAGCGAACAATACTTCAAACTGCTTCCAGAGAGGCCTATCGGGAGAGCGGTGCTGGTCGCCTCGGATAACCCGATCGATAGGGAGAGTGATATTGTGATGCAGAACGGAGGCGTCTATAATTTCTTTGTGAAAGTGAGTAAAATATCTGAAATTAGGAGTTTGAACGTCTCAGGGATTAATCTACATACACAAAGGAAACATTTAAAGAAACCTAATTTGTCATTAATTTTTATTTTAGGCTACAGAACTTATCAACAACGAAGTGCCATCTGACTTCACAGTCACGCCAATCACAATTATAGTCACCGATGTAGATGATCACAAACCTAAATTTAATAAAGATGAATTTGACATATCGATACCCGAAAACATTGAAAATGGCAGCCCTATACCTGGTCTATCCATTTACGTGGAAGATAATGATTTAGGGCAAAATAGCAAATACGATTTGTCTTTGAGAGATGTATTCAATTCTGAAGGGGTATTTTCCATAAGTACGGATCATGGTGAAGGCAGAACGCCTATCAGTATAAAAGTAAAAGATTCTTCAAGACTCGATTATGATGTTGATGACGATGATAAAAGGTTATTCAGTTTCGATATAGTGTCTTCCGTTGGTAACATAGAATTGAGCTCAGCTAGAGTCAATATAAAACTCCTTGACATGAATGACAACCCTCCAATTTTTGATCAATCTAGTTACAAATTTAATGTTTACGAAAATGCTACAATTGGAACTCTTATTGGTGAAGTTGCAGCAACAGATAAAGACTTCGGTATTTTTGGTGAGATCGAATACTCCATTACCGGCTTTGGGTCTCATTTGTTCAGAACTGATAAATCCAAAGGCGGTCTCTACGTTGGTCAAATACTTGATTACGAGAAACAGAAGAGTTACAGCTTAACTCTTATAGCAAAGGACGGCGGAGGGAAACTTACTACAACTAGTGTATATATTGAAGTTTTGGATGTCAATGATAATGCCCCTTTATTCGAAGCTCCAGAGTATAGTAGAACCATAAGAGATGGGGCTACTACTTTTGAGCCACTATTTGTTGTACGGGTAAGTCACGATGTTGTTTTTTTAAATATTTTGTATTATCTAAATAAACCAATGGATTTATTCAACAGGCTACGGATGTCGATGGCCCAACTCAAGGTGACGGACGAGTCAGGTATTCCCTAGAATCCGATAACAGCATCACTCATAAAGGCAACGTATTTGCCATTGATGAGGATACCGGCGAAATTATGATAATTGAAAAAGTTGAAACAATGGACACGCCAAGAGGACAATACGAGCTTGTTGTGAGAGCTACTGATTATGGTAAGACTTTAAAAAACAATATTACAATTAAAGGTAGTCCAATTTTGAGTTTAGATTCGTCTATGTACGTGCAATTATTTGTTATTCCTTTTAAGGTATTCCACCTCTTCACAACGAAACTCGCATCTACATCCGAGTAGGTGTACCCGGTAACCAAAGACCTACCTTCAAAGGTAACTACCATCATTACAAATACACAGTCACCCAACACTCTGACAGCAATGAAGATTTTACCTTCGACCTTAATCCAATGAACTATAAAGCCACTATCAAAGAAGACGCTAAGCCAGGGCAAAATGTTACGATGGTGATAGCGAACGATCCGGATGGTCTAGATGATCTTCTGACTTATCATATAGTCGCTGGATCGAAAGATAACTTCGCTATTAATGAGAAGTAAGTATAGGTCCAGTTACATCTTTTTAGATATGAAATCCTCAATGATTGGTAATTGTGAAACAAGACATTACATAATATGTATTCAAGATAACTGGGTATCATTATATTTATTTCAGAACTGGTCTTATAACAGTGTCAAACGATGCCAATTTAGATCGCGACATCAATGCAGACCGCTACGAGATCATTGTTTCGGCAGTTGATAGCGGTATGCCTATACCTGAAACCGCTACTACAACAGTTTTCGTTACCATACAAGATGTGAATGATAAGCCACCTAAATTCAATGCCACTGAGTCAACCACCTACATTTCTGAGAAAACTAAATTTGATGATGTTGTCACTCAACTAGTCGCATACGATACAGATGTGAATTCTGTTCTTAAATATAGTATTATTGATCCAGTAAAAGCCTTTTCTAAAGCGGGCGTCCAGCTTAAACCTAACGCGCCGTACGACTACAAACACATATTCCGTATAAATGAAGATACTGGTGAAATAATAGTTAATGGTACATTAGACTATAGTAAAGCTTCAATAATCATTTTGACTATAAAAGTAGTTGATATAAATGCTGAGGTTGAGAAGGAAAAACAATTCAATGTTGTTGAACACACAATTTACATTCAACCTTATGCTGATAAAAATCCTCAATTCACAAACCCTGGTTGGACGACCTCACATCCCATAATATATCATAAGATCAAAGAAGAACAACCTATAGGCAGTACTGTTTTGGTTCTAATAGCTGAAGATCCAATTTCCGGACATTTAGTATCAGGTTTCAAAGTAATTAACTCTGATACTGGTCTTCTACAAGTAGACCCACTAAGTGGGCAAGTGGTATTAACAAAACATCTTGATTACGAAGAACTCACAACTCCTAATTTGACGTTGACCGTAAAAGCAACCAGTAATGATGGTAGTAAACATACTATGGCAAAAATCGTTATTGAAGTAATGAACTTAAATGATAATCCACCTAAATTTGAAAAAGAAGTAAGTGAAATAGTATTTCAAGATGATGTTGTTGTTCAGTTCGCTTTAAATTTAACTGAAATAAATTTGAATTTCAGCTGTACAAAGTGAGCGTTTTGGAGTCAATAAAGGACCAAGAACAGATTTTGACAGTAACGGCTACTGACGCTGATGCCGTTTTGACGGAAGAAGACAAGGCAAAGGGTTATTCTGAACTGCGCTATGCATTGAGAGGAGAGAATTCAGACTTGTTTACTATCAATAATGTTACTGGAGCTATTAAGGTACTTACTACTAGTACAGATAATAGAATGAGAATTTAAATGTGTTGGTTTGTCTGTGAACAACTTGGAAAAAAGTACAAATAATATATTGCCTCCAATGATAATGATAGTCTGATATTTTTTTTAGCTGGCATCAAATAAAACCTTAGACAGGGAACGTCAATCCGTTTTGAAACTGGAAATAGAGGCAGTAGATATGCCCGGAGGTGGCGCCGAAAGACTAAAATCTACTGCCACGATTCTTATCGACGTTTTGGATGTTGACGATAATGCGCCAACCTTCGAGAAAGCAGTATACACTGGTAAACTCTCAATTGCATGATTCACTTCACCTTTTAATTGTATATAATTTGATATTGAAGTTCTATTAAGCTTATTAACAAGCACACAGTAATCTGTCGCTAATTTTACAGCGGTGGTCCCTGAAAACGTGCCAGTCGGAATCAGTGTTATCAACATCACAGCTAATGACCCTGATGAGGGCTTAGGAGGGGAGGTAAAGTACGAGTTCTTGGATGAAGGAGAGGCTAATGGTGAGTCGGGAATTCATCAATACCTCAATAACATACATTACAATGCACTATTTGACGATAATTATTTGCCAAGGATGCTTGGTCCTCACGATTTTGTCATATTTTAGGCCTCTTCACTATTGATGTCAGTACTGGTGAGATCAAGTCCAAACGAGACCTGACAGGTCGAGGCCGAACCGACCCCTACCGACTTTTGATCGGCGCGACAGACGGCGGCGGCCACAGTGGCGACACTTCCCTCTCGCTCTACATCGGCGACGTCAGCGCCAACGACGGCGTGCCACGGTTCATTAGACCGACCGCGGGCGAACAGCTTAGTATTAGCGAGGTAATCGTTGACATCAATAACATTTTCATCATTGTTATTATATCAGCGACAATTCTCCTCTCGTGGCATTCCTCATTTGTCCCTTACCTTACTGAGGGCTCACCACCCGTGTCTATCCTTCGCATAGTGGAGTAAACTCCACAGTTCAGCGATAGATGAACTTGGTCTGATCATTTGATTGAAATTCGTTCTCTAGAGCGTTTGCTTTCAATCTTGCCGGTAACCATCTCCATTCCGGCGAGGTTGTGATAAATTTTTCATGTTGTCATTGATATCTTTACCGTCTTTTAACCATTCTTTCAGAACGCAACAATAGGCTCGCCAGTGTATCAGGCAGTGGCGAGTGACCCTGACGACCCCACGCAGCCGTCAGGGCGACTGTTTTACTCCATCCAGCAGTCGAACGCTGACGCTAAGGCTTTTGCTATCGGTGAGTGAATCGTTCTAAGGTAACGGCGCCTATTACCGTGGTATTTAGGTAGTTTTCAAATGATTCCAATAAATTATGGGTATGAGAGCTCCTTAACGCCCGAGATTATTTTTTTTACTTTAGAGTGTCTATTAAACTTTCCGAATCGCTACTTTTTGAACTTATTTTATTTTATTATGTTTGACAAAATAATTATTGAAACCAGAAAAGGAGAATCTTCTATTACCGTGGTAATGGATAGGATGTAATTCTATTACCGCGAATTTAGCTTCTAACACCGAGGGTACAAAAAGCAGCATTTTTTTACCATCGGTAATAGTAAACTGATGCACAATTCGGCACCCAATACCGAGGGTTAAATAATATTTATGATTTTGGTTCCGTACATTATTATTATACCTACTTGTAAGTAAGTACATCAAGGTTTTTTTGAAATCAAAACAAAATGTTATGTTATGATTTATTTTAAGAGAAGATTGAAATGTCACTTGGTAATAGGTCCTTCTGTTATATCTATCACCGACCCAAACAAATATTGAATGGGTCGCTAAAAGATTCCCATACATTCTATTACCAAGTGTCATGTGATCGTACCATCGGTAATAGACTTAATTTGGATTTTCTTAAAATCTAATTCCGACCCATAAAAACTTTTGGATACAGTTGCAATTTCATTACAAATCAAACATAGTTTTTATAAGCTTGCTATAAAACCAAAATCAAAAAGCTGGTATGTAAATATAGTTAATTATTACAATATTTAAACGACATGAAAAAATCAGGGTTTCCATAGAAACTGCAGATTCAGTACTGAAGTTTTGGTTAAAAATTAAGGGTTTCTTCAATATATTCCATACCACGGAAATAGTTCTTTAATAGCGTCAATAGATCAAAATTTAAATAACTGTAAGAGAGCATGTAACCATCAACATGTAGAAAAGATAAAGCAAAAGGAATCAAATTACCATCTTACCTATTACCGTGGTATACCATTTATTAGTTTCCCCAACCAAAAATGGCATCTATCACCGCTGTATTTTATTTTCCAATTTAAACGCATTTCCAGGCCAAATAAAATATAAAGTTTACGAACAAGTTGTGCACAAAACTATAAACAACCATTAAAAAGTCATAGCATTCGTTCAATAGTGGTAGCTATTACGTAAAATAATAAATAAGGTTTGGGTACACTTATTTATGGCGTGACTCGTTAGTACGACACAACCTCTTTCTACGCCACCGTCGCGGGAACTAACGAATTGCGAGCTTGTTGTTTCAATCACACACACTTGCATAAACAGATCCGTTGGTCAACTAAATAAGCTTCATTTATGTAAAAATATGTTTTATTGTAAAACGAACGGCTTGCTTATAAAACGCAAATTTTTAAATGCCGCGGTAATGGTCGCCGATTTTGATACCCCCAGTAATAGATTCAGATTCAGATCATTTATTGGTAAATGTACATCTCATTTACAAGTCAGTGTGCTTAACTAACATATCTTTACAATGGTATAGAGTAGTTATTTCATGCATTATACATTTATATTTAACTTTAATATATTATTTTATATAAATTTATTATACCTAGTAAGCAATTTAATGTGTACTTAATTAGCGTTTGGGTCAACGATCCTTCGGTAAAAACTCATTTATTTTGTAGAACGCCATATCTAACAACAGCGTCTTAAGTTTTTTTGTAAATATAGTGTCGGTTGCCGAATTTATTATATCTGTGGGAACACGGTTATATAAGTTGCATCCCATCACGTCCAGAGCCGCACGGGCCTTCGCGAGTCGCGGTCGCGGGGGGACTAAGAGATTTTGCCTACGCGATGTCCTTTGGTTACATTGGCCGTAGGTTTTGTAATTATGTAAGTTAGCACGAACATATTTACAAGCATGTAGTATGTATACGCATGGCAACGTTAATATCTTATATAATAGGCGCCGTTACCTTACTCCGAACTATAAGATTACGATACACTCGCAGAACAGCGGACCAACATGACATGTTAACATGTATGGGGTAGGTCGGTAGTTGGTAGATACCTGGTCCATTGGTGTGGCATTGGTAAACAAAACTCAGCTACTGTGAGACTTACACAAAACGAACTGTTCCGAATCATGATTAGGAGATTCATCATACTTGAGTACACTCGCGACGGCTCACAGGCGTTGGGCTCTGATAATTAACCTTACCTGGCCATGAGCTCCACTTTCTTGTTGTAAAGCAGATCCCTTTCCCTACGATGCCATAGGGAGCAACAATTATATTAGTCATGCATTATTTTACAGACCCTCAATCTGGTCTAATCACGACCCGCCAGTCTTTGGATCGGGAGCGCAAAGCTTCGTACACACTGGTTCTGCTGGTCACAGACCGGGGATCGCCACCGCAGCAGACCACCAGGATAGTCACCGTCTCTGTTACAGACGTGGATGACCATAAACCGCATTTCGCTAGAAACTTGGTAATTACGTGTATCTGCTTGTCTGTATTTTGTTACTTATAGAATCCTAAGAGCTTTGTCCAAAAACGTTAGCTTAGGAACGATAAGTAACGAGATTCAGGAGCTCAGTAGTATGATGTAACAGCACAACCTAACCTAATCTTTTAGGTACATAATTTATACATTTTGTTGTTTCTTCCCAGGACGACCCACCAGTGCTCCTGGCGACCAAGGAAGAAGTGCCGATGGGCACTGTGATTGGGGAACTAAAGGCTTTGGATGAGGATATAGGAGACAATGCTGCCATCGATTACGCCATCACTGGTACGATTAATGAATCCCCGGGTGAGAATAGGTTTGTGCCATATCCAGTCGATTTGTATGGAAATGGCTGGATATGGCACAAACGTATTCTCACCCGGCGGAATATTGACCCTTTATTGGACACCTCACAATACAGAACATATAAACAATTACTAAAAGATTATGAGTAGGTACATACCTACATCTTAATGCTAATTAGATAGACGCTTCATAAAGCGGATAATGCAACTCAATCACAGTCCTTGAATTGGTTTTGCCTAGTAAGCGTAATACACAACATCTTCGTGTCGTGATCTACCGCAACACATTCGCACTATGGGATTTTGAAAATCGAACCTTTGAATATTCCAGTTGGCAACGAGCTCGGTTTACTGAAGTTAGAGCGCACCAATGACAGCAGGGCTTTGGTTAAGGCGGCCGCCAGGATCGACCGGGAGGCGGTGGCCCGTCAACTCATAACCGTCAAGTGCTTCAAATACGGAACTAAACCGCGACTGAATAAGGCTTATAATCGATTGGTAAGATAATTAGTCCTTATTGCCTTTTTCATAAATCTTTGCTTTTTACTAGACCATTATTGCTACTCATACTACAGGGTGTCTGGGCAACGATGTCGGAGCTTTTAAGGGCGTATAGTACAATCGATCTTATCGATGAATCTCCAATCGGATTTATTTTTGAGTAGATGGTAATTAAATGGCGGCAATTTAAACATTTCAAATAACTGAGCACGGGCGCACGTGGTAGTTTTGCCATTATGTGTCCATTATCCGTCCTACAAATGCAAAAAGAGAGTTATTAGATAGCTCAATGTGTAAGCAATCAATTTAAACTAATAATTTTATTCAAATATTCCAATAACAGGGCAAAAAAATGAATAAAAGTAAATAATCATGACAAAAACGCATTACTTTTACAGTTTTTAATTTTTTTTTACCATCCACTAAAAAAAACCACATGGTGATTTATCGATAAAATCGATTTTACTATACGCCCTTAAAAGCTCCGACATCGTTGTCCAGACACCCTGTATAATGTATATGCCACCAAAAAGTAGTATAAATTTAGTGGCTTTGTAGGCTTTAGACCTCCCGAGTCTATCAACCCCCATGGCTCCGCGCTTCGCCATCGATCGATCAATAAGTAAACTCTGCCAGCAGCAAGGTGAAACTCTAATTTGATCACAATCTTTTAAACGGCTAACCTGGGCTTACATTCCGAATTTCTTCGTTCGAAGTTCGTATCTTGACGTGCCTCTGACGGGTCTGATGGTGGCTGACGGGGTACAGTGTGATGGGTCGACTTTTCCAGTTCCTAAATTTTATGCCAATACTCACCCAATCTTACGCACTTATTTGCCGGTAATGGAACAATTGCCTCTGCTTGTAGAATATTTAGCTTCGAACAAAGATATTCGGAGTTCAGGCTCTACTTAATCATACGCAGTTGAGAACCATCGCATCAAACCCAGCAATATCATAAGAAAACGTTTTCACATCATCAAAATCAAATCTTCTTTCAGGGACCTATAGAAACGCAAGTAATTTTCAAATCTGTTCTTTTAGGACCCCTCAGAAACGCAAGTACTCATCAGGGTAGTGGACGTGGACGACCACCTTCCGCAGTTTGAAAGCGCCAACATGACGGTCGGAGTGCGACTGAACGTGCCCATCGACACTGTCATCGCGACTGTCAAGGCCACGGACAAGGACCCTGACGCCTTGCCTATTCAGTACAAGTAAGTCCAGCAAGTAGCTTTGACCACATAGCCTAACTGCGGCAATTTGACAACAGGAAGAAGTCGAACAATAAAGATCCAACCAACTGGATATCCCTTTTAATGATTTGATATTTATTTGATAACATTCAATTATTATGAACCGTAATTAATCTAGTCAAGGTGCCATTTGTTTTAGGTATGAATATGCCATTGTCTAGTTAGCAGCTATAATATCAAAGCAAAAGATGCGTTTAAAATGTGGATGGATGTATCTCTTATTTTATTTTAGTAATGGGGATCCTTTTGAATATACTTCAAACCAGCGGGATATTTAATGTAATAACCTCTTACCTACGCAATGACTTGTCTGACCATCTCCATAAATTGGTTGATGGAACCAGTGGTAGTGCTTGGAGTTCATGAACTCTGGGTACCAAATTCCTTCATCCTTTATCTGAGAAGAGAATTCCATTCGTAAACTATGTGTATCATTGTAATCGAACGGGTGTAAAGGTGGATTTAGACCAAACGAATTCTAACACATTCTAACCCCACTCTACCAAATTCTTTGTGTACACATTTGTGTATTCTTTGTACATACAAAGAATTTGGTAGAGTGGGGTTAGAATGTGTTAGAATTCGTTTGGTCTAAATCCACCTTAAGAGCAATTTAATTTATACAAACTCTTCTATTACTCAGCTAGGTACTGCTTTAGCTGCTGAGTGTCCATTAAAGAGTTAAACAACGTTCACCACAAAGCACCTGGGAGAAGTGGAGAGCTGAGAAGAGACCAAGAACATTAGTCAATATTCTCAAAAGTAGATTATTTTTCAAGGTTTTAATAGGGCTAGCATACAAAACGCCTCTTAGCCGATGAAACTCAATAATGATAAGACTTTTCTCCACTAGCAAGTAGCCTACACAATTTTTTTCGCAATCCGATAAACGTTTTCGATTTACGTCAATGGCTCGACTTTCACATTGAGTTGTGTCTATGTAGACTTGAATGGTATGCTCCTCATGTTGTAGATTCGTGAACATGAGTTTCGAATCTCCAATCAAGGCGCGCACGTCCAACAACGTGTCGGACGTGATCGTGCTCAACAACGCCACGGGCGAGATGCGGATCATGAAGAACTTGATACACTACGCCGACGGCATCTTCAGGTAATCTAAACCTTTAAATTTGACCTGATTTCACGTAAGGTATCAAAAATGACAACCTTTGTTTAAAAATCCATCTTTTCCAGATTAACAGTTCGAGCCAATAACTCTGGCGATCCTGAACGATACAGTGACATCCTAGTTGAGGTAAGTTAAAAAAACTTCAACTGCAACCTTCGGTTTTATTTAAGTTTATTTGATGACTGTAGCTTGTTTTTCGCTCACGCGTCTTAATTTTCACGAAAAGAGCAATTTAGATCAATATAATGTTTTCCAGGTGGTAGTAGTCCGCGAGCGTGACCTACTGCGGCTGGTGGTGAGCGCGCGGCGCGTGCCGGCGCTGCGCGCGCGCATGCAGGCCGCCGTCGCGCCGCGCGGCCTGCGCGTGCAGCTGCACGACGCCGCCGCCACCGCCTTCTACGACAACCCGGGGTGAGTCTACTGTCCAACAACAGTCCAGTCCAAAGTCGCTCTGCTGAGCTGAGAGCAACTGAGTAATAAACCTTCACTTTTTTGCGACCACCACACAGACATTAACGTGCCATTACGGGCTTTTAGCATGAACCTACTAGGACAGGGGTTTTCAAAGTGGGCGGCGCGCCCCCGTAGGGGGGCGTGACCACATTTTAAGGGGGGCGCGGGGCCTCGGGAAATTTGAACAACGGCAACGCTAGGAAGAAGATGGTGATGATTTGGCTACCTAACCTATTCACTTCCGTTTCCTTGCATCGAAGCGAAGGGGGGCGTGGGAACTTCATTTTAGGCAGCAGGGGGGCGTACCTGAAAAAAGGTTGGGAACCCCTGTGCTAGAACCTCTGGTTTTCTCTATGCCAAGTATCAATAGATTCTGCACACTAGAGTTAGGTACTAGACACTAGAGTTCGTGTCTGTCTCGCCAGCCATAAGTTCCCATTTCGGTAAATTAAAGCAATGAAATTTTCCGAATTTGTCCGAATTGGTTAATAAAAACATTCAAGCACCCAGGACCCTAGCTGGGTGCTTGAATGTTTTTATTAACCAACCACGTTTTTTTTTCAGCCCTTGCTTCCAATTCCGCAAAACCGACACCGGCGAAGCGCTCACCCCGAAAGCGATGAAGGCGATCATTCGCTCGCTCGGCGCGGAGTTCCAGCAGATCCTGCAGACCTTCGACGTCCACAACATCACCAGTTGTGGGGCGTCCCGAGCCACGCACACGCCGGCTCAGCATGCGTTGCTGGCGCTGGCTGGCGCGTTGCCTATAGCGGCGTTGATAGCTACGCTTGTGTTGTGCTGCATGCATTCTAATGGTAAGTGAGTGATTAGTATCACTATACGAGGTTGTGGGGTTTTTATCTTTGATTGGTCCCAAAAGATCATATACGGTATTTTAACACCGCCGGTAGTAGATTGTCCCGACTTTACTAGGGTACAACACATTGCCATCTTGTCATTTCATAGATCCCTGTCCTATTTACGATTCTAGATAGCCGGGGTGCTCGTTTCCTTGGAGACATCGGCAATAAAAGTTACTAACTAAACGAAGCATTATAAGCACGATTCAGTTGTTATAGGCATTAGAGCTTTTTCAAATTTTGCAAATACTTTTACTAAGCTACTATTTCTACATGCCAAAAAATCATGAAGCATAAGTACCTACTAATGTGATGAACTCTCACAGCCAAACAACGAGCGCGGTCAGTACTTCTGCTATCACGAGAACCACCGCCTACCGCACCGAGCAACATCTCGGCACCTACCCGCCTCTACGCCGAACCGCTCTACAGGACGTGACCAGCGACCAACTTGGACCATAAAGGAGGGATTCACAATATTACAACATCTAGGGCCGATGCGGCCGTACATTAAGTACATCTTTACAAATTTACTTTTCTATGCTACGTCGACCATAAAAGTGACAAATCGAACGCCATGTCATAACAGTGTCAAAATTTAACCTACGGTGCGGATATATTCGTTGTTGGCGTGGAAAAGGCTAATAAACGATCCAGATTGCAGGTATTCGGTATGAATATGCGATCTGGGGCTTCCATTATTACTGACCACGTTGTAGCCATAATTTGAAGTATTTATTATTATGTATCCAGGACTTTTAATGCCCCAGCGGTTATCCATTCTCCGGACTATATGGCCGCGAACTATGTCTGTTACTTTGATTATTTTGCAGATATCATCATTTCTGATTCTATCGCGTGAAGGTGGCGAGGAGCCGCTGGATGCGGTCTCTTCAGAACCGGACTTTGTCACTACAAAGTGCGGTTCTGAACAGACACCCTCATAGATCGCTATCTATGAGGGAGGCCTGTGTCCAGCAGTAGACGTCTGTGGCTTATAGATAGATAAACTACATATTACAATTTAGTGGGAGGTAAATGCTACTTACGTTACGGGATAACGTAGAATTGTGTAATTGTACCTAATTCTTAAATCGATCATACAAATATATGCTATTGCTAAAAACGTCATCGCACGGATCTTCCGTTCCTTACTCGTATAGGAATGAGGACTAACAATCTTTAGCTCACCATATCACTTTAGTAAATGTAACTGTCAGTTAACACACAACTCAAGAACAACAATTACTTAGTGTGTAAGTACCTAGATGAAAGCGAATCTGGTCAGATTGTTCCATCCGTAATCCCTATCGATTGGCTGCCAGAATAAACTCGTTTCTTTAGAACAAATGGTACTTCACAAAACGGTCTGCCAGAACTTTCAAGGTTTTTATTCGAAGAATTGCATTTATTAGTAGCGCCCCCTGGTGCCAAACAATATGGTAGTCCTCATTCAGGTCAAAGTATTTGGCAACTATAATCGCCTCAAGGTGATTCGAATCGGTCGGTTTTCCATGCAAACCAAAAGAGTAATTCGCACTCTTAGTAATAAACCGGCCTAACTCAAAAAAATTTACTATTTATTTTCAATCTTAAAACAAATTCAAATAGTTTTAACTCAATTGTAGGACTATTTTGAATTAGGCCGGTTTATTATTAACGGTGCGATTATTGTTTGCTTCTGCGGCATCAAGTATATTTAAAATGTGTTTTATTGTATGGCTTAGATACTCGTACATTTTATTTTCGTGAAATATCATGAGAACGACAATTACTCTCAAATAGCCAAAAAATAAATCATTTTAACAAAGAAGTTTAGTTTCAAATTATGCTGATAGATGGCGCTGACCTTAAAGGCTCGTTAATTCTGAGACTTCTCGTGTAATTTCGCGCAAACAAAATGTATCAAGCTATAAAATTAAACTTATTTTAAACATAATTGATGCTGTGGAAGCAAAATAATCCCTTCCATATCGATACCTTTGGGTTCAATTGGCGTAAAGGACAAAACGCTGGTTTTGAGGAGAAGCAAAAAACCATTTTATTTTACAAAAAATGGCTATAGTTTTTTTGTTTCTCGACCTATATTTTCGACATGTATATGAAAAATATTTGAAATGCGCGTATCTTTAACCTGTGATGGTAGTTCTAGCTGTAAACAATGTATTATAGAAGTTAGATGTCCTTTACAACTGGTAAAAATGTTATCAACGTCATTTACACCCGTGACTTTTTTGGGCATTTGGAATGGGTTGGGTTGTAAATGACAATCTCAGATGACTTTGTTCCAATTTTGGGGCGTAAAGTTAACAGCTATGTAATAAAAATTGACAGTTTTCAACTAAGTTTACCTTAAAGAGACTTGAAAAATGTATAAAAAGATGATGAATTCAGCTAGGCATAATAACTACTATTAACGACGGGATATTTACCATGTATGTTTGTTTTTGTGAGTTCCCGATATTTCGGCACTGTTGCAAGCGCCATTATCACGGAGTAACTGACATGCAGCGAGTTTTTTCAGAATAAGCGCACTATCTCATGCCGTATAAAGGAGCACATCCGAATGATTAAAAAACAACGAACCTCGGAAATCGGCAATCGCTGAACATCTTCTGAACGCGGAAACGAATCATTGGATTGAGTTGCACAACCTATAGATCCCCTCGCTCGACAGAAAAACACTATACTTATACCCAGGATGGTTAAGGAAGCTATCGAAATCCTCAAGTATAAAAATTTCAACCGGGAAGACGGGATTCAACTGTCGAGCGCCTGGTATCCAGTGATCCGTAAGTTCTCCAAGGGAAAAAAGACATGTTCAGGAGTAAATAAGCGAAGTGATACTTTAAGTGTTGAGTGTCGTAAACGTGATCGAGTTTCAAGTGAGAATGCGGACGGTAGTAGTATGAATAACGCGTGGACGAAGCGAACCCGAAAGAGGGTAGATCGCTATGGTGTGTGGGTAGACTACAACTAAAAACTCGCTGCACGTCAGTTACTCCGTGATGATAGCGCTTGCAACAGTGTCGAAATATCGGGAACTCACAAAAACAAACATACATGGTAAATATCCCGTCGTTAATAGTAGTTATTATGTGAATGACCATGTTAGCTTAAAATCGTATATTCAGCTAGGCATGTCCAGATTATATTTAAAATTAATATTTTTTGGAGAGCGCAATAATAACTATGAAAGAACAATTTTATAACCAGATTTGAAAAAAAAAATATTAACTATTCATAAACTGACTAAATTGCGGGAACAAGGGTGGAAATAATAATAATAATTTATTTATTTCAGGCATTAAAGGCCCATAAATAAATACCTTACAAACTAACATACATATCACATTACAAAATAAACTTAACTTAATAATGTCCTACTAGTGTTTTACTCTCTTCCAATAGCACTAAATCACAATAATGGAAGTGACATAGTGGCTAATGATTATCGACATTTGGATGTCAATCATTAGGACGACTACGTAGTGAGTAAAACACTGTTAATGTAAACAATAAGTATAATAGTATGAAAAATAATGAATTCATCATCTGTTTATAAGTTTTTCAAGTCTCTTTATGGTAAACTAAGTTGAATACTGTCAATTTTTATTACATAGCTGTTAACTTTACGCCCCAAAATTGGAACAAAGTCATCTGAGACCGTCATTTACAACCCCATCATTTCCAAATGTCTAAAAAAGTCACGGGTGTAAATGACATTGATAGCATTTTTACCAGTTGTAAAGGACATCTTACTTCCATAATACATTGTTTACAGGTAGAACTGCCATCACCGGTTAAAGATACGGGCATTTCAAATATTTTTCATATACATGTCGAAAGTATAGGTCGAGAAACCAAAATACTGTAGCCGTTTTTTGTAAAATAAAACTGTTTTTTGCTTCTCCTCAAAACCAGCGTTTTGTCCTTTACGCCAATTGAACCCAATTAAAGGTATCGATGGTTTAGATCTTTAAGATTACGTAAATTGCTTTTATTTCAGAATTTAGACACACATTTGTGGCAGTAAATGCCAAAAATAAAGGCTAATCCCTATACAACCCTGCTCTTCTTTAAAAAATGTGCTATAATTAGATTTAAGGCAGGTCTTAAAGGACAAGTAAAAGACTACTTGCCCTTTACAGCCCTGTTCGATTTATCAAATTACGGTATGTAAACAAGTATAATAATTTGAAGGCAGGTCGTAAAGGACGTGTAAAAGAATACATGCCCTTTACAACCTCCTTAATTCTATCAAATAATGGTGTAATCATTTTTTAAGCAGATCGTAAAGGACAAGTAAAATAATACCTGCCCTTTACAACCTTATTCGGTTTATCAAATTACGGTAATATAATTTAAAGGCAGGTCGTAAAGGACAAGTAAAAGAAAACATGTCCTTAACGCCCACCTCGACTATGCGCTTATGGAAAGTAATCATGAGAAATGAAGGGCTTAAAGGACAACAAGAAAAAAATAGGTCATATACGACAGTATTCATATTTACCGGCGTACTTTACGATACACCTTTTAATTCGTATTTTATAACTTGACACTTACGTCCCTTAACCTGAGCTAGTTTTGCGAACACGATGAATAAAAACTGGGTCGTAAAGGCACTTTTTTTAAAGATATCGAAATTTTAACTACACAGAACGGTAGAGCTTGAAATTCTGAACAAAACTGTATATATAACTCATTTTCGCCAAAATGTCCTTTACGCCAATTGAACCCAAAGGTATCGATATGTTTATATGGAAAACCGACTGACTCTGACCGAATTAATATGATAAGATTGGTAAGTACACACAATATCCATAGGGTTCTGTCAAACTTAACATAGTCCAGATTTAGAGGGTAATCTGTACCCGCAGACCACTGTTTACCCTAGGCCAAAATCACTGTCACAGTAAAAATAATTTATTTGGGCCTAAAAAACCCTGCGGCGACGTTAGTTTTCCTCGAATAGAAAAGTTTACAACGGCCTAGGAGCGTAGGATTCAAATTGGTTGATAGCACATATAGCAAAGCTTATTTCAGTCGTGCATTATAATTAACAATAAATAATTTGATTGATTGATATTATATGCTCTATAACATCCACTTGTATATACAAACGTTCTTTAATGCTAATGTCTTTATTAGTTATTACTTAGGACGGGTATCCTTTTTAGCTAAGTCCAAGGACCTTAAAATAAATAGCCGGACGGAGCCTCGCCAACAGAGAACTGAAGCCATTTCGAATGCGCCGGCTGCTTGTACTTACGAGCCGCACGCACACGTCAACTAGCTTTTTAGGGTTCCGTACCAAAATGGTAAAAAAGGAACCCTTATGGTGCGACTCTGTCTGTCTGTCTGTCTGTCTGTCTGTCTGTCCGTCTGTCACAGCACGATATCTCAGGATCTACTGATGCTATCGACTTGAAATTTGGAATAGTGTTAAGAGCCGCTAACCCGAGCTTATAGGATGTAAAAAAAATCTTGTTACTTTTTTACTTTTTTTTTAAAGGGGTCCGTAATGAGACTTTGCAAATTGAAAGTAGGGCTATTATATTGAGTGAGGTATCAAATGAAAGGGCTTAATTTGTAGATTAAAACAGTATTTTTGAATTTTTTTTTAAATAAGTAGTTTTTGATTTATGGCGAAAAACGTTAAAAAAAATACCGTTCCCCCCCTATTATCTTCGAAGTTACTGAACAGAAAAATCTGTAATAATTACCAATTATTAATGTCATCCTATATATTACAGGAAAAATATAACGGTTTTCCTAACTTGCACTGTTTTTGAGAAATTTGCAAAAATCTTAACACATACTTATTTGCTCCTACTAAACTAATCGCCATAATAGTTTTTCTTGAACTATTCATGTATCTACTTATGAGTTTGTACGGAACCCTCGGTGCGCGAGTCCGACTCGCACTTGGCCGGTTTTATTTCCTATTGCGAGCAGCACACACAGATAGGTAGCCGGCCGATTAGACATGCTTCGTTGTTAGTGATGTTCTGTCCGGCTATTTATTTGAAGGTCCTTGGTTAAGTCTAATGAACTTTAGTGCAACTAGGAAGAAAATATTAACTTACCTATTTAAATAGTATGACAAAATAGATTGTAAAGTTTATACATATTTTTTAAAAGGCTTTATCATGTACAAACCTGTGTCATGAAATTTAAACTAAGTGTGATAGTAAATATTAATAAAGAATATTATTTCTAAGTCACAAATTATTATTATTTTTCGAATAATATAGAGGTACCTAAATATTTAATAACCTGTATATAGAAAAATAAATTATTTGTGTTTTTAAGCATTGTTTTATTTTAACCTCAAAGTGTGTAACTTAGTTTTCTAATATGATTGCTCTCGTTCTTTGAAATCGCGGCATTTCATGATATGCCTAGGAATTTCATGATTTGGTGAATTCTACGATCGGGCGACGACATATTATACAGCGATAAGACAGCAGTTGCGGAAAACTAGCCCGCGTAGGTAAACCTTTAACCTAGGTACAGCAATAAGACAAAATATACGAGAATTATTGAACATTCCAAAAAATCAAACTTTATTTTCTAGAGACACTAAAAGTAAAGTAAACAAAAAATAGAATTACAGAATGAAAAATTTTCAATATCCTTTCCAGAAACTGTTTCGGTATACGTTTTTACCGCGAATATTTACATGAAATATTTTAAATGTGTATTCTTGTGGTTAAGTTTGCAATTTAAAATTATTGGAAATTGTTTATAATGTGTTATTTATCTGTTATGTTCATGTCGATTTTATACAAATAAAACTGCAAAATATAGCATCGTTTATTAATTTTTTAATGGCTGAACGCCGTGATGCCCGTGATGCTATGTCCCAAATAAATGAAGAATGGAAATAAAAAAAATACATTGCAGGCCTAGGCCGGCAATGTTCCGGGGGGCACCAGTGGTAGAAGTGTTACGAGCCCACTGTGCCCTCAACAAACGGCATGCGGAGAGACGCCGGTGGGTTTTTAGTGGGTATGCTCCTCCCCCCCTCTGACTAGCAGAGGGTGTGCGAGAGGAGTGAGCCCCACATAACCCCCCCAACCAACATCTGGCCTCCCTAGGCCTGGGGAGGTATGCGTAATGCATTTTCCCACCGCAAAAAAAAAAAGGCCGGCAATGTTGTATGAAATTCCATTACCTACATGCCAAGTGTCAAGCCGCACTGGAAACGAGGTACTTTGCGGCTTTAAGGCACGCAATGTCAACGTTTTATTGCATGTTTGAGATAAGTCAATTATTTTTAATGCAAGGCAAGCCAGCCTCACAATACAGCTTATCCCAGAACTCCACTCGCGCTCGCTCCGCGTACATATCGGTGCTCAGCTTAACGTCAATATTTAGGTATTCCTTATTTTTCGTCGTGTATACCGGCCAAGTCACTCCGAAACATCGATCTGGGGTCGGGTTACTGGAATCGAAACAGAATAATGGGTTTTGATAAAGACTGCTTAAACAGTTAACGGCATTGGATATTGTAGCATCTGACGTAGGTCACAGGCACAGACAAGTGCAAAAACATGTATCGGATATTTTATAAATAAATCGTTTCATAAATATGGTACAAAGTTCTTACCACTGTAGAAGGTGTATTCGAACATTTTTGAGCATTCCTATGCACCTATATTTTTACACTTGACTGTACTTCCTCTTCCCAAAAGGTATGGAGTATGAATACCTACTGTAGCCTTATTTTGGTAAAAAAACTTTTAACGCGACCGCGATCTATTTTAGCCAGTGTCAAATTTAAGTGCGGACGTGTAATAGGTAGTCTCATATTTTACATACAGGAAAGACAAAATACCATCAAGTACATAGAAAAAAAACATGAATTAGGAGACATTACTGTGGTACATAGACTGGTTCCCAAAATAGTTGTAAAGGGGCGTGCATTATTTACGTGAGACTTTTAGAGGGGGTTGAGCCGAATCTCATCTAATCTTATATTGGGGAGAGAAGTCTCGGCGAATATCACGTAAATTTTTGCTGCAAAAGCAAGTGTAAAACTGTTATGAACAAATATATAGACACCAAAATTTTTATATTTGTTTTAGAATATCCCCCCGCCTCTACATCTCATCTGGAGGGAAGGAGGGTCGAAACATCGCCAAAAACGCCTCACTTAAGCAATGAATGCCCCCTAAGGCTATACCTTCCCGCCGATTGGGATGCCATCTAGATTGTGTCACAATAACTCACCTTGTTTTAGCGTAATCCGTCCAAAGTTTAGTCACCTTAAACACGTAATTCTTCAATTTATCTTGCGATTCATATACCTCTTTAGTGAAATTATTGGAGAACATATAGAGCAGTTCGTCGGCATGGCAGGCTCCTTTTATATCCAAACCCATACTGGTAAAATTCTTGAAAATATTAAGATCACTTTCCAGACCGAACCTGTACATGAATATTATAGGACTGTTATATTTGGCATATAAATAAGCGAATCTATGCGTGTTATATACGAAATGCATGTCCGACAACATATTGACAATTTCCTTAATATCGGACTTTGTGAACTCTCTATCTCCTATATAAAATGTCCTAATTCTTTTGCCCATTTCATTCATTTTCTCTTGGCTTACTCTTTCAGCAATTTCTCTAGGCACGTCATACGATGGATTTTTATTGAAAAAGTCCAACTTTTCCAAGCGATCCTGAATCATTATGATACTTTCAGCGGAATTGTATCCCAGCAGTAATGGAAGTCTGCGCATTCTTTTCGACACGATAATATCTATTGGATTTTCACTAAGAAACGGTTCCACGTTCTTGAAATTCTTTTCAACAATAGGCACAAATCGCTCCGGTAATCCTCTATGCTTCTCATCTTCTGTACTCGTCTCAAGTGTCAGTTTAGTCAAATTCACTGCTGGTAGACTTCTTAAAAACTCTAGCAACTCTGTGGTATTTGTTGTGTCTTTTCCCAAATATTTACCGACCCTAAACGCCCTACTTTTGCCATCTCTGCCTAGTGCCCAATCATGAATACTAGTGCCACTTTGTGCGATAGCTTTATTGAACAGCCCTTGAGACATCGGTGATATCATGTGGTGGATAACAGAGCAAGCTCCAGAACTCTCTCCGAAAAGTGTAATGTTATCCGGATCTCCTCCAAACTGGGCTATATTGTTCTTCACCCATTTCATTGCAGCAACTTGGTCCTTCATGCCAGCGTTACCTGGAACCTCAGGCGTATCCAGACACAGGAAACCAAGTACTTCGAGGCGATAGTTAAATGTGACTAGGACAACATTTTGTTGTAGGAGGAATTTCGGACCATAAAGATTGTCGTTTCCGGAGCCTGCTAAGTAGGATCCCCCATAAATAAAGACCATGACAGGTATCTTGGAGGATGGGTGGATAGACTTTGTAAAGACGTTGAGGAACAAGCAATCCTCGCTTCCCTCAAAGACGGCATCTGGAAAAGCGTCGGTCTGCGCGCATACTTCACCGTATTGGGTCGCTTTGCGAATACCTTGCCACGACTGAGGAGGTAGGGGAGCCTGAAGAAATAACAATATGTCAATTTAGTAAATCAAAGAGGTTATACCGTAGAATGGGGTGAGTAGGCTTCGCGGGGGGAGTTGGCTTGCGAATCCAGAATTTCATTTTTGAATAGTTACTTTAATTTTTGGGCTTAGGTTGCTCTCAAAGTAATTTGATTATATTTTTACACATATTTTTTCTTCTTTTCGCAACATTAAGCTGCCAAATCATACAATTTTGAAACACAAATTCACTGTCAAAGTTGATGCTCGAAATCGGCGGATTTTTAGTTGAATTTAACTTTGTTTTTAAGTGATGTTTACCAAAGTAAGTGTTCATCCACCTTTCGGATATCGTTTATATACTTACATGGCTTATTGGAAACAGAAAAACTTAAGTTATATTTTCTTTATTTATAATGGTTTTAACATAGAAAACGATTCTTCTACAAAGCCATAATAGTAGGCAAAGCCTTCTCACCCCAACTACGGGGTGAGCTGGCTTTGCCTACTATTATGAATTTTTCGTTGAAACTATGCAATGAAGCAACAAACTATCATTGAAAAACTGAAATTCTTACCTCCGGAACACTTTTTTTGTATATAAATCAATGTGCCACATATAAAAATAAACTTTATCCAGACTTTGATTTCCAGCCAACTCACCCCGTTTTACGGTATATGAATAAATTATAATCAAGTGCAACCACGGCGACGGTGTAGCAATATTCGGAAGTAACGAAGCTTCCGAAAATTTCCACACCGTCACCATTTCAATATTCTCAGTTGGGAAGAAGGAAAGGAATAAACTATAAAATTAAAATAAGCTGCACACTCCATTAGCTTCAACGACAAGAATATGATACTTTCAACACCGGCAACCCGCTATCCGGCACTGCTAGACAGTCCTAAAAATGAATTATATGTAGGTACCTACCTAAATATGACGAAGAATACTTATTTAGCTATATTTATTATTTACATTTCAAAATTAACAATAAAAATAATAGAGAACTACCTACCTAATGTCTTCCTGTAATCTTGAACCTAATTCCATATTATATGAGCCGGCCAAAGTCGGTGCCCTGCGGAAAGTGCGGAAGGGCGAATTCTTTGATCGAGGAATGTGAGAATTGTAATAGGTTACATGTGACATTTAACTCATACAAATTATACCAGCAAAACGTATGCAGCTTGTTAATAGAAAATATTTTAATTGATAGTAGTGGCCTATGGAGAAGCTATTAGCCGAGTGGTTAGGAGTTAGGAAATGCACCTTTTAAGCAGAAGTTGTGGGTTCGAATTCTGGCTCATACCAATGAGTTTTTCGGAACTTTATGTGCGAAATATGATTCGATATTTACCATTAGCTTTTCGATGAAGAATACATCGTGAGGAAACCTGCATACATCCGCAAACCAATTCATAGGTGTATGTGAAGTCCCTAGCCAGCAGTGGGACGTATATTATATAGGCTGATGATGATGATGAGTAGTGCCTATTGCTAGGACCTTATTGACAACCATTAAGTAGGTAGTACATTTTGCTTGAAACGACACATCGTCGGGTGACAACCAAAACTCACTAATTACGTTCAAAAAATTAAAGTAGCAGTCAACATTATTAGACGACACGGTTTATAGGAATTCTAATATAGGTAATTTCAATGTTGTTAGTCAGTTTTGACTGTCACTCGACGACATAATTATGTACATATTACATACTCGAAACCGAAGTAGTCCGACCGGCGGCTGGGCATATGGGATGCCCTTGAAGCTATAAAAGGATGACCCATCGTACAGTGTATCCACCGAGCCTTGCAGCCTGCCCTGCGTCACTGTCACGACCGGGTCATGCTGTAAACATAAAAATAATATAATTTAATTTAACACGTTAACAGTCCCCATACAAGATGCTTCAATTTCCTCGTAAGCCCAACAAATTACTTCAATCACTGTACGTCCTGCTCATATGCATATTAAAATAAATGTAAGGTCAACTGAGGTAATTGCGTCTATGGGGGCAAATGCGTATTTTAAGGATTTCATAAAATCCGAACTCTTTAAAATTAGGTATTTATACCGTACCTGCCTGTAGTAGGTATACGCTGTACTTTACAGAGAGGTACGGTAGGAATACTTTTAAAGAGTCCAGATTAATTGGAATCTTTAAAAGACGCATTTGCCCCCATAGACGCAATTACCTCAGTTGACCTTATTCTAAAGACTTGACCTGGTCGAATCTTAGTGACCTATATATGGAGCCCGGCTTGTAGAGCTAGTTCGTCATGAGGTCGTGACCCATATATGGGGCATTAGACTGTGAAAGTGTTATATCCATTCAACTGTTACCGCAATACTAAGTAACAAACATCCCAACCTCCAAACACGTAATCTTCACATACTTTGACATTCATTATATTAGTAGGGACACAGACTAAGAATTAGTACTATGTACAGAAGCCTCTCACCCTAACAAAACTGCCGTTCGCGTCGGATGGCCGGACGGAGCTGACCCCCATCCGACCGTCTCTCTCTATCGCATAGCGCGTACATAACGCATGCTCTTTTTTCACTCTAGATGGCAAGATTTAATAATACCTAATTACCGCGAAACGGTATCGCGGAGTTAGTCAGTCCTGGTAGGGGAGGAGAGTTCTCAGTTTGTCGGAATCTGTTTGTATGTACTTATTCCTCCCAGGTGGTCCCATTGATCGTGGTCCATTGTCACCAGGTAAGGATCTGATGATGGGATCTTGGAGAAATAGAAAGAACTCTTCAAATATTACAGACATACCTATAGCGATTTGACTCTTTTTATTGTACCTAACTATTGCATTTTTTAAGTGAATAGATTAGTTTGAGCTCGATTAATTAAATACAAAAGTATTCATTGCCCGCATTTAAATATTAAAACTTACGGCGTTGTAATAAGGCTTGCCGTGACCCATATGCGGGGCCACGGGACAGGGAACGTGTTAACTGAGCACTAAGTGTGGATGAAAAACCAAGTAAAACGTTGTAAGTAAATATGTATTTACCTTTGTACAATGTACTTTGGAGGCAGCTGAATGCAGTGTGTAAACACAAAACAGCACCAAAGGATAACAAATGCTACTACTCATGACTGTTTCTGCGGCCTGTAAGACGCTGACTGTGAAGGCTACCAGGGTTTACAAATGCTATAGGTAGGTAGTGAGTTGGAATAATACTTATTTATCAGCAGGGAGCGTACATACAGCATGATTCACGTTAGGTTTGAGATTGATTTATCGTTACCGGTATCGTAAAATCTATGATTAATTTTATAACTAGGTACTTCCATTAGTTGGTGTCAATGGTAGAAGCAATTTTATAAATCAAGATGTCTGCCTGTGTTATCTTATTTATGGAAACAGGAAATTGGAAAATAAATCAGAAACGCACTTTGATAAAGAAGGGACCGCATGATAAAGAAGGGACTTCTCCGAATGTATTATAATACATTCGGAGAAGCATAGGTAATAGGTATGTCACATCGCATATCCGATTAATATTTTCCAATTTTGCGTTAAAATAACTGGCCAAGAGCATGTCGGACCATGCTCAGTGTAGGGTTCCATTTCCGTAACTATAAGGAAATGTGCTACAGATAAAAATAAAGCTAAAAATTAACACCTGACTACGAAAAAGACCATGACAAGGTTTCTGCTTGCGTGAGAACACAGGTTCTTGCTATAAGAGCTCGGTCTTCGGCTTTGCAGCCTGAAGCTCGTCCTTCGGGCTTTCGAAAATGTGGTTCTCGGCCTTTGGCCTTCGTTGGACTTACTGGGGATATAAAACGCTTGCAGAGAAGCTTGCCAGTCTTCGGGCTCGTTTAAATGATCTAATTTGCTATACGGTTTGTATAAAATGACCTGGAGAGCTTCTTCCTTTTAAAGCTCGCCCTTCGGGCTCGCGAAATGACACTATTAATTAAGCGTTACCTTTGTAATTTTTTTCATATTTTTCGGACACATGGTTTAGAAGATAGAGGGGGGGGGATTCAATTTTCACAACTTTCGGAGCGATTATTTCCAAAGATTACTTAATCAAAACCCTTTATTGCTGTAGTGCCATTGAATTGTACCATCAATGGAACTAGTGACACACTTTGTATCTCGCTAGTTCCATCGATCGTACTAGAGACACATCACAAACATGTGATGTGTCTCTTAATATGGTACTAAAAACAACAGTTTTTAGTACCATCGTCCGATAATACTGACAGTACTAATGACACACTGTTCTTTTCAAGTATCATTACGAAAAATCGTTTTGCGTCCTTGTACTATTACAATAAGTACTGTGATAGCGTGGCTTTTGTAATATGTCACATGTTCGATCGAGGGTGTCATCCAATGGTACAACAGTAATAAGGTAAACTTGATTTGTTTAATGTATCAGCAGTACCAGTGACATTTATTTGGCGGGTAAACCCTGGAGATTTGAATTTGTATTCATTTTAAAGGTAGGGGAAGGCAGGGTAAAGTGAACACCCCAGGCAAAGTCAATTCGGCCTCTCTTTCCCGACTTGTCGCTCCACGCGCCTTTAGGATGTTCGGGATCCTTCGCTCAATCAGCGGCATGCGTCGTAGGGAGCGATTGTTGCGCGCGTCATCGGTGACGAGCCGAAACGTGATTTTTGTGAAAAAAGATCGATGTTTTATGATAAGTACATTGTCTGTTATCTTGTTATAGTATTTTTCTCGAATCTTAATTGTCGATGCTTCTATGGACTATTAAAATATCTTCCGTTTACAGCACTTATTTCTTTGAGAACGAAGCAACTGTTATTTTTTGAACGTGGATAATTTCGTAAACTGACTGATTGGGCAAAGTGGATCGGGCAAAGTGGACCTTGTGTTCAGCTATTCACTTTTGCCCGTAAGTTTTTATTTATGAGGTTCAATTCTCTAATCACTATATTTTATTACAGAAAGTATATACATATCACATAAAGATCAATCAGAGCTCAGGAGCTGTAACAGGGGCAACATAAGTTATGGATATGGCTGTCAGAACGTGCATAGAGTGCAACTACAATAACTTTGCAGAGCGGAACATGGCAACACCTCCGGTTGAAAGTCAAATTTCTATGAAAATGTGACTATTGAATTGAGGTGTTGTTGCCATGTTCCGCTCTGCAAAGTTATCGTAGTCGCACACTAGTTTCACTTTGCCCGGCACTTAGTTTCACTTTACCCGGCACTCTGGGCAAAGCGAATAAAATATCTTTTTTGATTTTTTGATCAAAATTTCAAAAACTGTTTAGCATTAGGGGCTAATTATGTTTCTTTTTTAAAGATTATTGATTAAAGACTGATTACAGGCATTTTTTTCATATCTTCCTCGTAAAACTTTTCTGTTATGTCCAGTCAAAGGTAAAGGTGTTCATTATGCCCGGACTTCCCTACTAGCGATATACGAGTGTGTCACTCACTAGTTCCGTTGATGGTACTATTCAATGGTAGGTACTACAGCAACAACGGGAATCAAAAACATTACTTAGGACCCTTATAGTGTTTTTGAAAGAGCTGTCGAACTATATAGCACACGTTGATATTTGTTAAAAAAATATTTTTAGCTTCTGTAACTTGTATGGGGTGCCCCCCCCCCCCTTAAAATATTTATTTTAGTTATTTAACTGCCAAACGAAGTAGCGGCTCATACAAGACACCTATATTCCAAATTTCATCGACACCCGTTTTTGAGTAAAATGCCTGTGACATACGGACAGACGGACGGAGGGACATGACGAAACTATAAGGGTTCCGTTTTTGCCATTTTGGCTACGGAACCCTAAAAAAACCGGCGTACACATTATTACTTACTACAAAATGTCTTCTATATAGGTACCATTGACGCCAATCAATAAAAGTAAAAAATATAATTAATTCATAACTTAAGCGATACCGGTAATTTACGGTAACGGTAAATCAATGTACAACCTTAACTAAATCAGCCTGTATGTAAGTTGACGTCATTTGTCTGTCATCGGCACGAAAAGTACGCTCCCTGTTTATCAGTCTAATTTTCCTCGTCATGAGTCACGCTTTGTGGCTTTTGCTGTTGTTCCTTTTACTTATTTGTTAGCAATTACCCGCGGCATTGCCTTCGTAATTCTCCTTTTTATCCCAAGGTTTAGGTCCCTTTATAACGAAATATAAAGTACCTATCCTATGTTTCACTCCAGGGCTTGGTCTATTTGTACGCCAAACGTCTCAGCCGCGTTATTCAGTAACACACACAAAATAAGTATCACAACAAATTCACAAACTTTTACTTTTATGATATTTGACATTTCATTTGATATTATAGCCAGAGATTGAAGTGATAAATCATCCCTATTGCAAGTCCCGCCTCACCCGTCCGCAATGTTTAAACATACGATGTATTATTAGCAACATAACTACGTCACAACTTGATTTCGCATCGCCTAGTTTTACTTACGACCTCAGGAATGTGTAGTTAAACTCTTTCGGGTTCCTTACGGGCACCCTGTACAAGACAAAAGTAAAACTGACCGATGCGAAATCAAGTTTTGATATATATTGCTAATATAAGAGAAAAGTAAAACCTATAGGGTGCCTAATTTATGCATTATTTATATTACCAAGACAATCTGGACAAAAATAGGTAAAAGTTACTATAAAAAAAGAAAAAAATATATATTTCAAAAACTGGTTTACTATGTATAATTACGAATAACATGTGTATAATGTATATAAATATTTTATTTGATCACATAAGATTTAAAGAAGGTAGGTTCGATCGATCGGAAATAGGTACGTATCAGTGGCATGGCATCTCACTTATCCGTGGGTAAGAAAGTTGGCTTACATTCTCTTTAGGGGCCTGATAAGGCTCTAAGGCCATTATAGCAGACTGACTATCTCAGTCTACCGAATAGCTGGGTCCTTACTAACGTAAATCAAATCTACAAGTGTAAGTCTGGCCTAAGGACAGGTGGATGATGCCAATGATTCGTACCAAGTAATAATCATTACCTACTTTAAATACAAATTTCAAATAACAACTTCTCTTTTTTCTTATTCTAGAAAAAAAACCTCAAATAAATAAAAGTTAAGAAACAGTATAATTCGTAGGTACCATAACATTTTGACTTATGTTGGTAATAAATAAAACAAATAAAAAAATGGAATCTCTCTTGTGAGTAGCAAATGCAACGAACCGTCGCAACGAGAACGCATTTTTGTGACATCATTTGAAAATATTGACTCGGTAAAAAAAGAGGAATAATTCATTTTAAGTTGGTAGTTTATAGGATGTAGTGCAAAATGATTTTATGCCACACCTGGCCATAAAGTGGCTTTTTCCGCACGCTGCGCGTACGGAAAAAGCCGCTTTCTGACCAAGTGTAGACATAAAATGATGTACACAACACGGGAGGTAATAAAGAAATCCCTCGATCGCATATTTACGTCCCTCGCTTGCAGCTCGGGCCGCAAACTTCTGCGATCTCAGCCTTTCTTTGTATTACCACCCTAGTTATGTAATTCCATCGGGAAAACTCGGATCTCAATCGGAATACGATGGCACCCGAACTGTCAATCAATGATTGTATTAAATGAGTGACGTTTTCATATCCATTATTATGGAACTTTATTGTGTAGTGTCAAATGTCAAAGTGAAAAATGGCGGCTGTAAGATGGGTACTGAAGCTGATTGAGAGAGCACGATAAATAAATACGAATTTTTCCGATAAAACACGATGGAAAATCATTTTGCACTACATCTTGTACCTTAAAATCAAATATCACAGTTAAATTGCACATTCGCATAACATAAAACAATTCTAATGCATTTTTCTGTCTATATTGGTACTTCTGAAAATTAAGAAGCATTGTAAATCAAGATGTGCACTGTCTTGATTGTTAGACGAATTAATAAACGCGTTATTCTATGAAGAAATTAACATTACACTTAGTTAACATTTTTTCAGGAGTGGCATACAGATCAGACATCGTACCAGCATGCCATAAGTTTCTTTAAAACCATGGTAAATCGTTTGAGTGGATTATATATTGTATAAGTCCTAATAAAATATTGCATATTTTACTCGGGGTTTATTGTATGCTCGTACTCACTAGGTTCTGTCATTTCTTGAGACACAAATGTACATTTTACTGTGTTCTTTAATTTAATGTTAAATACCATAGTAAGAATTATCTAAGCTGTCCGAATGTTTGTTCCATCTCCTTACGAACTTTCGGACTCCTTAGATAATTCTTACTCTACCTAAATTAAGCGTGTTTGTTTGTAGGTTCATTTATTTCCAAATACAACAAATGAGTATAACAATAAAATCTCGACTTAAGAATAGTTCCCTACCTAACTCACTGAAGATAAATGATTCCTTATCAGTCGAAATTATTTTGATTTTTTTTTTTTTCTACTCCTGTACGTCTGTCTTTTACTTGGTCACGAACACTAATATAAGAACATACATAATATGAGTTCAGAGAAGTCTATACTCTTTTCCCCATAACAGCACTAGTGTCGTTATAGTCACTTTACGTTATTACTAGCAGCCACAGACTTCTAAATCTAGGTTAAACTTAGGTCAAGGATTAAGCGCTCAATTTTAACTTTGCGGTAAAAATGCACAACTACCAACTTAACAGACAATTAAATTCCTACGGTTTTTAAGAAAAACAAAACTTTCCGAACTAAATTCATTGATGCCGCCAACATAAAAAAAAGTATTTTTAATATAGTCACTGCGAGTGTATTTTAAATAAAAAAAAAGTTTACCATAGACACATACTGTCAGTCATACGTCATATTTGCCTTGTTTGCAGGTTATGCTTTTAATTTTGTATTTTATATTTTAAAACCTAGTCGTAGAAAAAGTATTGTATGTAATGTTGTATAATTAAGTCAAAAAACGCTCATTGCGTCTCTATTTGCGATACTCGCCGCTGTCGCGGCTCGTATCGCAACTCACGCAATTCGCATTTTTTGAACCCACTTATACAACTGTTGCATAAAATACTATTATTCACGAAGCCAGGGATAATATATTCTCGTGATTTGCAGCCGGCCGGTAAGTTCGAGCGGTAGGTTGATATGTGCTATAGTTCCTATTAAATACACGTACACACTTTCACTCTATTCTATTGCAATAGAAAAATGTAAAAATATGTTTAACGTTGATTTATGGGTAATTATTTCCCACTACCCATTTACAAGTTGCTCTTACTAATGCAAGGCAAGCCGGCCTCACAGTACAGTTTATTCCAGAACTCAACGCGCTCCCGCTCCGCGTACCTGCCCGGAGTCAGCTTCACGTCAATATCGAGGAACTCCTTGTTTGCCGCAGAGTACTGAGGCCACGTTACCCCTAGACAGCGGTCTGAACTCGGGTCGCTGAAATCAAAATAAAAAGAGATCTTGAGAAAATGTCGTGGGTACAAACTGAAACGTTTGTCTGCTATTCAAGGATAAACCTCCATGATAAGTACCAGAGTACCACGTGCACCATTCGCGGAGCACGCCTTATTCGATGATCGAAAGAAAACATAGCTAGCGGCAGTAAAAAGATCTGTATGGAAGGGTACGGAAATGTACGTAAAAACTAGTATGATTTTTAAATGGGAAGAAACCGTAGTAAACTGTTTACCTACGTTTAAATGACCACTATATATGATGATGATGATGATGATGATGATAGTTGGACCTACACTTGTCCATTATAGGTACGTATCGGGATACTGTTCAAAGAAACACAGTAATAAACCACTGGCCGTTACGCATACGATTATGTTATGAATAACAATGATGAGGAAAACAGTTTATAAATGAACACATCAAGAATTTACTAGGAAACTTACAGTACACAATGTGGGAAATAACCAAAATCATTACTAACCTGGTTTTAGCGAAATCAGTCCACAGCTTAGTCATTTTCCAAACATAATTCTTGAGTTTGTCTTGTGATTCGTAGTCATCTTTAGTGACATTTGTGGAGAAAATATAAAACAATTCGTCAGCATGACTGGCGCCTTTTACATCAATTCCAGAAAATTTTTTGGAAACATTAAGATCGCTCACCAAATTGAACCTATACATGTAAATAGGGCCATTACATTTGGAATACAAATAAGCGAATCTATGCGTATTGTACACGAAATGTAAATCGGACAATAAATCGACGATTTCCTTTACATCATCCTCTCTATATTCTCTGTCACCCACGTAGAATCTCCTTATTCTTTCACCCATTTCCGTCATCTTTTCCTGACTTATTTTATCAACTATTTCTCGAGGAACGTCGTAAGACGGATCCTTATTGAAAACGTTTAGCTTTTTCATCCTATCTGCGACCATAATTATGCTCTCAGCAGAATTATACCCCAACATCAAAGGAATAGTGCATATTCTTTTAGACAGGATAATATCCATAGGCTCTTCGCTGAGGAAGGCTTCTACGTTCTCGAATTTCTTCTCTTGAACTGGGGCGAAATGAATTGGTAATCCTCTATATTTCTCATCTGGTGTTATTGATTTTGTTGTTAATTTAGTCAGTTTGGCTGCAGGTAGACCTCTCAAAAACTCAAGCAGTGCAGTGGTGTCATTGGTGTCTTTTCCCAAATATTTTCCGATTCTGAACGCCCTATCTTTCCCGTCTTTCCCTTGTGCCCAATCGTTAATACTCGTCCCGCTTTGGGTGATTGCTTTATGGAACAAGCCTTGAGACATCGGTGACAACATGTGATATATCACAGAGGACGCGCCAGCGCTCTCCCCAAAAAGTGTTATGTTATTGGGATCTCCGCCAAACTGGGCAATATTTTTCTTGACCCACTTCATTGCGGCGACTTGGTCCTTCATGCCCGCATTCCCCGGAACCTCAGGGGTATCTAGACAGAGGAAACCAAACACCTCTAGCCGGTAGTTAAAAGTGACTAGAACAACATCGTGTTGTAGAAGAAACTTTGGTCCGTATAAGTCATCGTTTCCGGAGCCTGATAAGTAGGCGCCGCCGTGAATGTAGACCATGACGGGTATTTTAGCAGAGGGTTGGAGGGATTTGGAGTATACGTTGAGGAACAAACAGTCTTCACTGCCGTCGTATTCGCCGTGGGCCATGATGTTTACTTGTGCACAGACGTGTGAGTGGTTGGTCGCGTCACGGATTCCTTGCCATGGTTGAGGCGGTAGCGGTGCCTGAATTAAAACATTTATGTTTTAATAGGTATTACAAAAAGATAAAAAAATTTAAATTAAAAATATTAAGATGTATTACACACTTAGAACAAAAACTAGTTTGTATAAATAGTTAAGAAATCTGAGGTCAAGTTTAAATAGACTCAATCAACCAAATCAGAAATCATCAGAATCCAAAGGAAACATACATATACAGTCTCAGTAAATCGTTTTTCAAAACAATAATATTAGCCACACCCGACCAACTAAATAATATGAAGCCAAGCAGTAGATATTGATACATCCATCCCACTATGGGGATTTTCGTAACTCATGTAGGTATTTATTTACATATTTACTCAGCTCAATGACAAATGAAACTTACTCAAAGGATATTTTACTTAATCACAATATTTCAAAGAAATATAGTTAAATATTTTAAATAAGTCAATATTAATGCAAAATAATGAGATGATGTGGCAATATTATAGAACATACTTATACACGAGAGTATGTAGTGCCGGATTGACCACATAGCAGATGTAGCAATTAATTGCTACAAGTTTCGCGCATTGGTGGGACCCACGACCACTCGCAAAACGTAATATTACCGTTCAGTAGATTTTTGAGGGTACCCTAAACCAAATTAAAGGCCTTGTGAAAAATTTTGCTACAGGTTCTGCAATGGCTTAATCCGGCACTGAGAGTATGTATTATATACTGTACTATAACTACTATACTGTACTTTAAACCGAAGATGTCCGACTGGCGGTTGCGCGTATGGGATACCCTTGAAGCTATAAAAGGATGACCCATCATACAGTGTGTCCACCGCGCCTTGCAGCCTGCCCTGCTGCACTGTCACGATCGGCTCATGCTGTGAATTTAATTAGAGTATAATTTAATAAAGCCTCTTCAACTTGAATTATGTAAGGTTGTGATAGTGACACTTTATAGCAGCGGTCGGCAACCTTTTAGCAGCCAAGGGCCACACAGTAGCTAACGAGATTGACGCGGGCCGCACTTTGTTGATAATTTGTGATTTTATACAATTTTGAATTTAGCCACCTTTACATACAATATAGCCAGGGAGGCTCGCGGGCCGCAAGTGAGCGGTTCACGGGCCGCACGTTGCCGACTGGTGCTCTATAGAGATGCTCTGCATCACAAGACAACTCTCAGATCCCTGTCTTTCTGTTCCTTAGGGTACATCATGCATTCACCAAGGCATGCACTAGAGAAACAGGTTATGCTTGAATCTGAGCTAGTGAAATATCAGTGTGTAAAATAAATAATTGTATAACATTTCAGTTCAGATACAAGTCTTACTAGATATTCAGAGAGCATAATTTGGTGTCAAGGTAAAAATAACATTGCGCTACATACAGTATGGTCCACTCTAGGTTTTACTTAGACTGGAAATTACCAGTATCATAAAAGTTATGAATTAATTCTATCACTAGTTTCATTGGTTGGTGTCAATAGTAATTAATAATGTTGTATAAATCAAGATGTGTCCTTCTGTGTTATCATATTTATATAAACAGGAAATTGGAAAGGCAATTGATAGGACTAATAGCAGTGATTGACTGGTCAATTGCAAATGACTGGTTCACCATCCCTACCCCAAGGCATGAAACCCTAGTAAGGAAATCCCAGTCACAAGTAAAAATTACTCTCTTTACCACTTTCCTAGTTACTTGTCAAGAAGGAAGGTTATAACAATCACTAACAACAAGCTACTACTATGAAGATGCAATTACAAATGAACTTTATTGACAAGCAGCAAAGTGGTACCTTTTGGCTGCAAATGTCACGTTCATTCATAAAAAATAAATTAACTTAACTAGTCTTAATATATAATTTGGCTCCATAAACTTCATTTAGAACTTCTTATGCATCAGGATACCTGTTCTCTAAGATGTTTTAAACTAACCTAACAATTCTTAAAAACTTTTCTTTTATTTCAAAATTGAACTTTGTACATACTTTGCTGGCAGCCGTGTTCAGACTGTGAAAACTAAACAACACAAAAAGCCGGAAAACCTTATTCACCATTGTTTGTGTGCCGAGGGATAAACTTCGAATGAGTCGCTTCGGAGCCTGCACCAGCATATTTATTCTTGCTACAATTACCTTAAGCATTGTAGAAATATTTTATAAACTTTTCCTTCCTTATTTTGAATACTTGCTGTACCTAATTTTTGTACGTGAAGTGGTAAACAAAGTCAAGTCAAAGTTCATTCATTGACAGTGACAGTGACACTGACAGCCAGTGAATAGCGTTTTCCGTTCTACGCAAGCTAATTTATATCGATACAGTCTGTGCGGAAAGAGAATAGGCGTGGCGAAAAATGGAACTAACCTAACAAGTATGGCTTTTTTTTTTGCAAATACGGTACAAAAGCATTACAGCGCCCCCATCTAAATCCTATTCTCTTTCCGCACAGACTCTAAGAATATTGCATTTTGTCATGCGGTTATACTACATTACACAACTAGGGTAAGTGCTCCAGTGAATGAACAAATCCAGTGAACGAACAAAATGCATGTTTTTGTCGTAAAATAAGATTTCTGTACCTTTCTACCACGCGTGAGATTTTTTTTTCGGTTAGCAACATTATTTGACAAGTTCTGGTAGCACTTACTTCAACTCAAACGCATCACTGTCAAAATAGCGGCGATGTAAAGTGGGCATGTGGTTGCTGTTCGTTTTTTATATGGAGGTGTAATAAGGGTTAAGGTAAACTACGTTGTGTTTAATGTGTTACTGCGTGTGTCCCGTGCGTGTGCCTTGTACAGTGCGTGTTTTTTTTAAGCCTTAAGGCCATGTTCGTGCTATTAATGTATAGTTTAATGTGATTTATTTTCAAATAGTGGTTTTTAATCCAGTGTTCTATAACTAGATCTCAAAATAGCTTAAATCCAATGAACGAACGGGGGGGTTCATTCACTGAAATCACGTGATTTATTGTTTGTTCAATATCTGACGTTTTAGTAGTAGTTATAAGATTTGGTTTTCTATGACTTCGATAGAAATGTGCTGTTTGACAAAAGGCCAGTGTTCGAACAAAACTTTAAATATTCAATTTTTAACAGTTTATTCAATTTTTAACAGTTTATTCACTGGCCTGAGTTTTTCAGTGACTGAACTACCGCAATGACAGATAGTTCATTAATTAGTTTCCAAAAACCAGTGAATGAAATACAACATTTATTGTATTTTTCATGTTTTAGAACAAGGAAACTTCAAAATCATCACACAAAAGATTCCAATATGATCAAGAATCTTTTTCGATTTTTACACCAAAATAAAGCAATATTTTTAAGGTAGTTCATTCATTGGTTTCATTTGTTCATTTACTAGAATTTTGTGTTCATTCACTGATGATTTTCCATTTTATCCCCTACAGCTTGCTATAATTTAAAATTGTGAAGCACTACTGCAAAAGAAAAGTGATTTTAGAAAACTAGAATAGTTGTTTACTCTATAGGAATAGTAATATTTGAATTGAATTACTGCTATCTGCCAAAAATATATTTTTAAAGGTGAAAATTTCCTTAAGTGTTCATTCACTGGAGCACTTACCCTAGGACATAAAAAAATGTATGCCACACCTGACCATAAAGTGGCTTTTTCCGTTCGCGTAGCGCTTCCTGACCAAGTGTAGACATAAAATGATGTACACAACACGGGAGGTAATACTTTGTTTTACCAGTTACCATCCTTGTTGTGAAATTTAATCTATATATATAAAAGAAGATGTCCTGACTGACTGACTGACTGACTGACTGACTGACTTACTGGCTCATCAACGCACAGCCGAAACTACTGAAGCTAGGAACTTGAAATTTTCACAGTAGGGTGGATTTGTAACGTAAGTAAGGGATAAGAAGGGATTTTTCGAAATTCATCCCCAAAGGGGGTTAAATGGGGGTTGAAAGTTTCTATGGGGACCACACGATTTTTAAAGTAGGAGATCTGAGACTTCGAACATAGGCTCTTCATTATAAGTTAAAAAAAGTAAATTCACCGTTTTTCGAAATTCATCCCTAAAAGGGGTTAAACGGGGGTTGAAACTTTGTATAGGGACCAAACGATTTTTAAAGTTGGAGATCTGAGACTTCGGACATAGACCCTTCAACCTTCAATATGAGTACAGGAAAGTAATTTCACGGTTTTTCGAAATTCATCCCTAAAAGGGGTTAAATGGGGGTTGAAACTTTGTATAAGCACCAAACTATTTTTGAAGTTAGAGATCTGAGAGTTCGTACATAGATCCTTCAATATGAGTAGAGAAAACTAAATTCACCCCTTTTTCGAAATTCATCCCTAAAAGGGGTAAAACAGGGGTTGAAATATTGTATAGGGAACAAATTATTTTTAAGTGCAGATCTGAGACTTCGTATATAGACTCTTCAATAAAGGTCGAAGAAAGCAGTTTTACCGTTTTTCAAAATTCATCCCAACGGGGGTTAAATGGGGGTTGAAACAATTTTTGAAGTTAGAGCTCTGAGACATCGTACATAATTTCCACAATATGAGTACAGGTAATTAATTTCACAGTTTTTCGAAATTCATCCCCAAAACGGGTTAAATGGGGGTTGAAACTTCGTATAGCCACCAAACGATTTTTGAAGTTGGAGATCTGAGAGTTTGCACATAGATCCTTAAATATGAGTACAGAAAAGTAATTTCACCCTTTTTCGAAATTCATCCCTAAAAGGGGTAAAACGGGGGTTGAAAGTTTAAATGGAGACCACACGATTTTTAAAGTAGGAGATCTGAGACTTCGAACATGGACTCTTCAATATAAGTTGCAAAAAGTAATTTCACCGTTTTTCGAAATTCATCCCTAAAAGGGGTTAAACGGGGTTTGAAATATTGTATAGGGAACAAATTATTTTTAAGTAACAGATCTGAGACTTCGTATAAAGGTCATTCAATAAAGGTCGAAGAAATTAGTTTTACCGTTTTTCAAAATTCATCCCCAACGGGGATTCAATGGGGGTTGAAACGATTTTTGAAGTTGGAGCTCTGAGACATCGTACATAGTCTCCACAATATGAGTACAGGAAAGTAATTTCATGGTTTTTCGAAATTCATCCCCAAAAGGGCTGAAATGGGAAGGGATTTAAATTGGGGTTGAAACTTCGTATAGGTTCCAAACGATTTTTGAAGTTGGAGCTTTAAGACATCGTACATAGACTCCTCAATAAGAGGAAAAAAAAGTAGCTTTCCGTTTTTCAAAATTCATCCCTAAAAAGGGGTCAAACGGGGGTTGAAATTTTCTAAAGGGACCAAACCATTTTTATAGTAGATCTTGAACTTCGTACATAGACTCATCCATAAGAGTAAAGAAAAGTGATTGCTGTGTTTTGGAGTTCATCCCCAAAGGGGTTAAAATGGGGGTTGAAACTTTGTGTAGGGTCCAAACGATTTTTGAAGTTGGAGCTCTAAGACATCGTACATAGACTCCTCAATAAGAATATAAAAAGTGATTTTTCGTTTTTCAAAATTCATCCCTAAGAAGGGGTCAAACGGGGGTTGAAATTTTGTATGGAGACCAAACGGTATTTGTAGTAGATCTTAATTTTCTTACATAGACTCGTCCATAAGAGAAAAGAAAAGTGATTGCTGTTTTTTGAAATTTTTCCCCAAAGGGGTTTAAATGGGGGTTGAAACTTTGTATCGGACCAAACGATTTTTGAAGTAGGGTATCTAAAACTGATTAAACTGAATAGAACTCAAATGATTTCATCGTTCATTAAAATTTATCTCGAAAACGGGTTAAGTAGGTAGGGGTTGAAAGTTTGTTTAGGGACCGTACAATTTTTAAAGTATAAGGTTTCTAACTCCATGCATATAGCAATTAGTAGATTGTTTTTTTGTGTAAGTAACGAGTGGTTTATTAAGTGCATTTAATTTTTTGATAATAATCCTTAAATGAACTAAAGAATTGATTTTCGCGGTAAATGTGCATGCATTGTGCAGTTTTGGGCTCAATATTTGAGGGTTTTGTTTAATTACAACAAAGTTTATGAACAAATATCAGAAACTATTTATTGCCTATTAAGATTAATTGCCTAATTATAATTTACAGCGCAGACGAAGTCGCGGGCATAAGCTAGTTTACTATAAAATTACGGTTGTTTGAAGGTGATGCTACTATCATTGGCGTAGCGAGGTACGGGCAGGGGGAGGGGGGGAGCTGCCCCCACCCCCTAGAAGATGCTGTCCCATTGCTCATGCAGCACATTTACCTTAGATAATTGTATTCTTGGTTTGTCTACGCCTGCCCCCCCCTTAACAAAATCCTGATTACGTCCTTGGCCACTATAAATGTTTTTTCATCACACTTGCTCGAAAATGGTGCATTACACGTAGGTTTTGCGGGCCGTAAATGAGCTATTACGCCCTAGGGCGTAATGGCTTTCTTTTTAAATTTGAAACGCTGGTTCTGTTTTACTCTTATTTGTCATGTTCAAAGGAAACTACCAACTTACTTTTTTAACTTTTATCACTGAAATATTTAATTAAAGAGAACTGTTATTGCAAATACATGTAAACACATATTTCTGTAACATTAATTAAATGTTTCAATAGTGTATTTCAGTATTTTGCAATTATAAAATCAACCGTTTTAGGTCTGTACCGCTATGGTTTCCGAACGTTTCGCATTGTCTATGGATATGTCACTAATGTCACTGTCAGTTTTACAATTTTATTTAGGTTAAGTAAGGTTAATTTTAATTAGATTTCTTCACAAGTGTGATGAAAAACATTGTGTGTGCCACGGGCGGTAAAGGAATTACAAACTCGTGTTATTAAAGCCCTCGGCTTCGCCTCGGCCTTGTAACAAACACTCGTTTGTAATTCCTTACCTACCGCCCTTGATACACAATGTACTAATAAACGCTCGCTACAAAACATCAGCTAAATAAGGGTTTAGTACATTACACAACTGGGGTGGTAATACAAAGACAGGCCGAGATCGCGGATGTTTGCGGCCCGAGCCCCGAGCTGTAAGCGAGGGACTTACGACTTTAAGTGACAAAGAACAATTAAATTTGATGCCGCTTGATATAATTAGTGAGGTATAATCAAAACTCGTTGTAGTCCCTGCGGCCGGGTACGAAACCGGCGGTTCGTAACCATTTATGATCGAACACTTTTTAGTCCTAGCTAGTTGCGATCGAGGATTTTTTTTCTTATAGGAAACCCCTTGCGATCGCAAAACACTAGGTAGGTGGTTTAGTTTTGTTGGGTTACTTCAGATGCCCAAAGAGTAAATCGATATTTAATAGGAGCCAAATCACACTTCCCACTAATATCATAAATGCGAAAGTTTGTGAAGATGTTTGGATGTTTGTTACCTAATAACGGGATAGCAACTGGATGGATCAAGCTGAAATTTGACATGCAAGTTGACCAAGTCCTGGATTGAAACATAGGATACTTTATATCCCGGTAAAGAGTTCCTTTGGGACAAATAACGGGAACAACGCGGGCGAAGCCGCGGGAAAATGCTAGTTATAAATAAAATGTTTGCAACTGGTTTCGCACAAAGAATAAAAATTCTTCGATCACAACTGGTTATATACGAACCGTTTCGTACACGGCCAAA
Organism: Eudemis profundana; assembly: GCA_947034925.1. Lineage (NCBI taxonomy): Eukaryota > Metazoa > Arthropoda > Insecta > Lepidoptera > Tortricidae > Eudemis > Eudemis profundana. Next base: position 26,660,412 of record OX344795.1, on the reverse strand, counting down.
AGGGGTCGCCGCTTAGTCTCCGGAAAATTAATCACAAATGATAAACTTATTTTTCCTACGTCTTGCGTCTTCGGCCAGAGCGGAGCGGAGCAAGGTACCACTTTGGACTTTCCAAAAGTGGTCGACTGTACTTGACTGTACTGAACAAACGGGAAGTATAAAGATATTAAAATTATTGTAAAGGTATTCTGATAAGTAAAACAAATAAATAATACTATTTATATAGGGGATAAAATGCAGCGGTTTTGATGAATTTTGCAAAGACCAACCGCGAATTTATGAGAGTTTATTTATGTATCAAATAATGTATTGAAAATAGTCTATTGCTAGCCTACGAATAGATAAGCCGTAATTAGGGTTCCGTACCAAAATGGTAAACAAGGAACCCTTATGGTGCGACTCTGTCTGACTGTCTGTCCGTCTTTCACAGCCAGAAATCTCAGAAACTACTGCTGCTATCGATTTGGAATTTGGCATAGTATTAAAAGTAGCTAACCCGAGCTTATTGGATGTAAAAAAAATCTTGTGACTTTTTATTAAAGGGGTCCGTAATGAATCCGTTGAAATCCGTTAATGTCCGAAATGAAATCCGTTAATGAACAGAAAAATCTGCCATCCTAAATATTACAGGAACAATATAACGGTTTTCTTAACTTGCACCGTGTTTGAGAAATTTGCAAAAATCGTAACACATACTTTTTAACCGTCTTCCAAAAGAAGGACGGTTCTCAATTCGTCTGAATGTTTTTTTTTGTGTGTTTGTTAACCGATTACTTGAAGACGGCTGAATCGATTTGGAAAATTCTTTTTTTGTTTGAAAGGGTAGACTTTAGAGGTGGGCCCATTGCAACCAAATCAGGATCTGATGATGTAATCTTGGAGAAATCGAGGGAACTCTTCAAATATTATAGGCACACATATAGCGATTTCAGTATTTTTCGTAATTTCTCGTCCATCTCTTATTAGCAACAAGTTTCTAGTGTTAACCGACTTCAAAACAAAGGGTAAATTTGTATCTAGGTTTCTTCGCCGATTACTTGAAGACGGCTGAATCTATTTGGAAAATTCTTTTTTGTTTTAAAGGGTATACCTCCGAGGTGCTCTCATTGCAACCAAATCAGGATCTGATGATGGGATCTTGGAGAAATCGAGGGAACTCTTCAAATATCATAGGCACACATATAGCGATTTTGGTATTTTTTTTTAGTTTCTCGTCCATTTCTTATTAGAAATAAGTTTCCAGTCTTAACCGACTTCAAAACAAAGAGCAATTTTTATGTAGGTTTGTTCCCCGATTACTTGAAAACGGGTAGACCGATTTAGAAATTTTTTCTTTTAACTAAATAGACTTAAGTCTATTCGGTTAAAACAATATTTTTCCAGCGCCACTAAAAATAAATGCCAGCTAAGGAGCTCAGCATAGCCAGCTTTGCGTGGCAGTGGCAGGCACCGACTTCAAAAATAACAGGTTTAAAAACTATAAATATCTGTATATGTATATATGAATCGTTGATTATCCATTTCTTTGGGGTAATTAACATATTATTTTCTGGTTTTTAGTTTATTTGCTCCTACTAAACTAATCGAACTGCTACCGGAAATGTAGGTTAGGTTAGGTTTGAACTGCAACTCGAACAGAAATAGTACATTATGATACGAGTGGGCGAAGTTGGTCACTACAGTCGAGGCTGTGTTGCATAGCCCAAGCCGCTAGGCGAGGGCTGTATAGCCGAGACTGTAATGACCAATGCCCACGAGTGTCATACGACGTTTTTCAACACACTTGCGAATAAAAAATAATGCTTATCATTTAGAATTTCTGTTTTGTACATATTTATTTAGTGGTTTATCTATCCTCGTCTATCGTCACCTCGTCGTGTGGTGTCGGTGTAGTGCGGGCGCGCTCATGAACACGCACGAGGTGGCGGGCTGGTGGTGGCGGCGCTGCGCGGGAATCATATCCGCACGCCGAGCCCCACAACGACGTGCTCTCATTGGTCAATTGGCGGTTATTACAGCACTGTAAAGTAAAAAGCACTTGTGTGTAATAAGCTGCGTTCCGCGCATAAGAACCACCAAATAAGAGCGACTTTATGAGCAAGTGTGTTGAAAAGGAAATTTCAATCCAACGTCCGATTAGGCGTTTTAAAATATACTTTATGCAACACCTGGCATGTAGACGTAAAATGATGTACCTACACAACACGGGAGGTAATAAACAAAGTCCACGATCGCATATTTACGTCCCTCGCTTGCAGATCGGGCCGCAAACTTCTGCGATCTCGGCCTTTCTTTGTATTACCACCCTAGTTGGGTAATGTACTATTTTAATATTTATAAAAAAATATGTTATAGGTACTTAGTCATTGTTATGCGTTTTAATGGTACTTATGTGAATTAAAATATGCCTTTTAAATTTTAATATTATGCGTAACAAGTTAACAACGGTATCCGTGTTCAAAATAGAAAAATTTGTTGTATACGTTTTAATATAGACCCTAGTAGGTACTTCACGACGGCTAATTTTCAAACCGTTATATTTAAAAAAGTTACTTAGGTGACTAATCATGTTCTTTCCGTGTACCCTTCAAACATCCTTAAATACCAGCCAGTAAGCAGGCGAGTTGACAATTTTAGTACGATGGTGGATAACTTGGTACGAATCTGCCTACATACGGCCCTCTGTACTGTGACAAAGACAGTGGCGCCACTACTAACTGAACGGATAAGTTGGCCGTAAAAAACCGCGCGCGAACTAAAATACGCCCGTTGGTGCAAATGCAAATAATATCCAAATAAAATATGTTAACTTTATTTATAATATAACATACTTTGCTATTATTACAGGTGTTTCTCAGTTTGATAATAAATTTATCCCTCATTGTATTGTGTTTGTATGGCAGGTTTGCGTTGAAATTAGCGATATGAAGTCAAAAATCCACCAATAGAAATGGCTGTTTCAATCTACCTGCATCCTTATCTTACCACCCACTTCACCCACATTCAGTGTAAATAAGGATTAGTGGTTTTATCAATATTACTGTAGCCAGGAATTATTTTGAATCGCCCATTACCTTTGCAAAATCGAACAATTGTGCAAATATAAGAATTTGTTTGATATTCTTTATTTGTTTTCGGTTTCATTTGTTTTTATAGTACTTTAGGGGTTTGCACGTGTTTTTGTTGATTTTTAGAATCGCGTAGGCGCTTCTACGCGCCTCGTAGAACGAGCTACATGCGACGCGAGCGCCATGCGTTTGGTCAAGTTACTGTACTGCTCTCGTTTTGAATTGAAGGATAATTTCCTTACAATGAAAACTCAGGTTTGATATGACGTAAGCAAATGTTTAATAAAAATCATTAACTTAATATTTCCATAAAATAATTGAACTAAAATGTTTGAACCTCCTTCAATTATTAACGAATAATTAAGAAAGGCGATACCCTCAGTGTACGAGTAACTACCTGCTGCATTTTTATAACCGCGTTGATTTAAATGCAGTCTGATACTTAAAATTGATTTATATTTTTTTTTTCTACTCCTGTACTGTTATCTGTCTTTTACTTGGTCACGAACACTAATATAAGAACATATATAATATGAGTTCAGAGAAGTCTATACTCTATTCCCCATAACAGCACTAGTGTCGTTATAGCCACTTTACGTTATTGCTAGCAACCACAGACTTCTAAATCTAGGTTAAACTGAGGTCAAGGATTAAGCGCTCAATTTTAACTTTACGGTAAAAATGCACAACTACCAACTTAACAAACAATTAAAATCCTACGGCTTTTAAGAAAAACAAAACTTTCTGAACTAAATTCATTGATGCCAACATAAAAACAAAAGTATTTTTAATATATTCACTGCGTGTCAACTTCATTTAAAAAATAAAAAGTTTACCATAGACACATACTGACAGTCATACGTCATATTTGCCTTCTTTGCAGGTTATGCCTTGTTTGTATTTTATAATTTTAAAACCTGTCGTAGAAAAAGTATTGTATGCAACGTTGTATAATTAAGTCAAAAAACGCTCATTGCGTCTCTATTTGCGATACTCGCCGCATTCGCGGCTCGTATCGCAACTCACGCAATTCGCATTTTTTGAACCTTCTTATACAACTGTTGCATAAAATACTATTATATGTAGCAACCGTTCATTATCACATTATTATGTAAATATAAATTTTCAAACGGAAATATTTCGTTGTACTTACATTACATACCTAATTAGACATGTATACAGGGTGGAACGGAACAAGGGACTTTCCTACAAATGTGCCGTTGTTTAACCTTAGTAATTTATTTTTTCCTAATAAACTATGTTAACATCTGTTGCCGTTTCCAAGTTATAGCTTGTTAAACTTTCATGCAAAAAAACGCGTGTTTCAACCCTATTTAGAGACAACAAGAAATGGTTTTTACCTTGTTTGTAAACGAAGTTTTCACAAACGTCGTAGGTAAATTAATGTGTCAATACAACCATGGAGATTATTGTTATAAACAAAGAGGTTCCAACTAGCAAATCAAACATAATAAAAAATATAAACAGCGGTAAATAGCGTAGAAGCAGTAGGGTTGTACGAATGTTAGAAAATATTATTTTAATAGTTTTGTTTTTCTTTATTATTACTAGCATTTAACTATTGCAGGTCGATTCTACATCAAATACAACACCAACAACACAACACTATATTTTCAGGAAAGTCCCACGTTTCATTCCACCCGGTATAATTGAAAATTAATAACCAACTAATATGCATTAGATTTAAATACTAGTTGTAGTGTCTACGTAATGTGTATTGACAGATTGGTAATATATATATTATATATAAATAAATGTATACGGACGGTTGGTGGAAAAGCTTCCTAGTGTCAGTGTCAGACTACACGTAGAGCAAGATGGTCGCTGTCAATCAACCGGCCCGGGTACGGATACAAACTGTGTTTCATTCCTTTATTCCTGATATCCTTAGTGCTGAACGCCACAATGGCGACGAGGATGAATTTGTGAGTAAATTACGTGCAGAAAAATGATAGCAAACAAATCAGTGATCAATAGGTTATAATAGTAAATGAGACCATCGTATGCCAACGACAAACATTTAAATGCTTTGTTCAAGATAAGTACCTACATAGAGGAGATTGATGCATTCGTATTTAGTAAGTAAAAGACTCGACAAACCTCAACGCGTAAGGTTATGCGCTAACTTATTGTTAGATTAAGTCTTTGTAATAAAATCACAAGCAAGCGTTGGAAAAAAATGGAGGGTAAATGATAATCTAACTAGTTTTATGGTGTCAAAACAATAAGTGCTAACATATTTCCTTATTTTAGACAAATAAAGATTATGATTGATTTTGACATTTTAAGATATTTAAAGACATGGAAATAAATATATAGATTTATTTACTAGCAACCTTGGGAGAAAAACCTGACTTTAGAATGATTTATTTTTATTAGATAAATTATCCTATTCTTACAGATACGTGACTCTGTTACATTTTGACGTTTTATTTTCACATAGAAGAAGTACAGTATGTGAAGATGGTTGGATGTTTGGGTATTTGGAGGTTGTTAATAAATTCTAGTGATTGGAAATATCGCGATGTGCTAAAAAATTGTCTTGAGACAAATATCCGTTAATTTTAGTAATTCGGAAGTTTCCGTATAGTACAATTTGTTTGATTTTTTAATTTGGTAATCAAGAAAGTGTCCTTTGGAGTCAATATGATCTCAGTGGTGATCGGGTATATCGCATAGAATCACCGGGTTGGATTTATGTCGAGTACTACGGTGATAGCCGGACGAAAGATGTACTTACCTTGATATTTTAGTTTTGAAAAATGTTTGGTTGTAATGGGTACTTGAACTCTAGATAGTGAATTATATTTTGATATAGAAAATGAGAAAGGAACGTTTAGATAAAGTTCACCCCAAATTCAAAGGTCCATTTGATGTCACAAAGTGGTGTTTTGTTTTGAAAGTACTAAACTCTAGATACACCTATAAGTACGCACACGATAGGCTGCGGAAAATGCCTGAAAGCCAAATACCTATTGACATTACTGTAGAAAAGGAAAATCGGGATGATAATTGAAACAATAATATTGTTTTATGTTTTTTTTATCAGTTGCTGAGTTAGAGATGGTTCTTGGTTCGGTTGGTCGACTATACTAGAGGCTAGATCGTAGCTGTAGCTTGGTAGAAGTCGGTGTCTGCTCTTGAGTAGTCCGTGAGCGCGCAGTGCGCGGCTAGCCCTAGTGGAGGTCGGGTCTACCGCAGACCGGAGTGTAGGCCAGGGGGATGCGCGGCGATCCATTTGTTGGATGCGCGTAATAGCAAGCATGTGACTTGCTGTGTAGGCTTAATTGCCATAGGCCACGAACAAGTTGCCAGTCTCTTACTTAACTAATCATTGCTGTATTGGTACATAAGTCTTAGATTAATTGTGATCTCCGAACATAAGAGAGGCACTTGCACTGCGAGACAGTCAACACCGTGAAATATAGTCACAAATAATAGTTTTGAATTGTCAGAAAAACTTTAAAGGTTTACATTTGAGATTAACAATGAAAAAAAAAAGAAAAAAGGGGAGCGTGGCTCCACGAAGTGGTTGTGTCCCTACATTAAGTTGTGAATCCACAAAGGAGCTTGACTCCACAAAGGAGCGAGGCTCCACAAGGGTTATGCCCTTGACGTTGATGACGTGGATGACGTTGATGACGTGGATGACGTAGATGACGTGGATGACGTAGATGACGTGGATGACGTTGATGACGTGGATGACGTAGATGACGTGGATGACGTAGATGACGTGGATGACGTTGATGACGTTGATGACGTTGATGACGTGGATGACGTGGATGAGGTGGATGACGTTGATGATGATGATGACGATGATGATGACGATGATGATGATGATGACGATGACGATGATGATGATGATGATGATGATGATGATGATGATCATGATGAGGGCTATGATGACGATGATGATGATGACGAAGATGACGATGATGACGATGATTACGATGATGACGATGATGACGATGATGATGATGATGATGATGATGATGATGATGATCACGATTATTATTTATGATTTATTGATGAATTTATTGTAAGATTTACAAAATCACTGGAATCTAATTAATGGCAGTATTTCAAACATTAACGTAAATGAACCAGATTTGCCTAAAAAGTGAGTTAAAAAAAAACGACATATATTACGATGACGTGTTGTCTACATAGTATTATGATTATTATATTTAGTCAAAGTCTGCTTAAATCAATTTAAATGTAATAATACTAAATCATTACTCAGGCAGGCCGCGCTCATCAGTAAAGCATATAAGTCAGTTCTTATAAATATAATAACTTAAAAGAATTGACTGGAAATGTTCAGTAGCTTATTGATATAATTATTATTGCTAAAATAACAGTCATTATAACTTTATTAGCCTTCAATTTAATATGCATTATTAGTGCAATATACCTACATAAACAACTAGAAAACATATCTGTTTCTGTAACAGCTTGATATCACAATGAGTGAAAGCGCTAGGCGCGACGCGATACAAGTCCGTACTTGGTCCGTACTCGTTGTTTCAAGAGTTAAGAGGTTTATAAAAGGCAAGGCACAAAGTCTGACCTGTGGGTAATTCAACTTGCAGTGATGCATTCTAGACAGGGAAAATTAGTCTTCTTAACCTACCCCGAAATAACGAGAGCTCAAAGCAGGGACTGCATAACCGAAAAATGAAGGTAGCGTTTGAAAGCGGTATGACGTCATACCGTTTGTTTCGGTATGATTTCGGTAGCGCAGCCGAAATGATATGGCATCGAAATAACGGTACGGTAATTTTCTTTCGGTACCTTAACCGTTTTAAAAAGGTACCGTTTGAGATTTATGTGTGTGCTGCCGAGCGTCGTCAACCAATCAGCGCTTAGTTAGCTATTGTTCAGTTCGGCACATTTTTTACTTATTCACTGTTTATTAGACGGCTTTATTTTATCGCCGCGCGCGCGCGCCGCTTGCTATCAAGAGCGTGAGCTTGGATCAAGATCGAGCAAAGCAAGTATCTACCTACCTACATCGTAAAATATGAGAGCGAAAAATGTCGTGTGAATGTCATGAAATAATATAGGTTGGGTACCGTAATAATAAAGGTATAAGTACCGCTTTCAACATTAGCGGTACGTAGCGGTATAAAGCGGTACAGGAACAAAGTATTTCAACCGATATAGTCTACCTTTATATCATTACGGTACCGATATTCTATAGCGGTACCGTACCGCTTATAACGTAACGAAAACAGTCCCTGGCTCAAAGGCAATTTTATGATAAGAAATGACAACCTAAACAGTACTTACCTATACACTTGTTACTAATGCTATTTATGTACCTACTATTAAGATAGCATAAATAATCAGTAAAAAATATATATATATATATATATATACATATATACTAAAACTAGAGTAAATAATTCAATATGAGGTTGTTCAGTTTCAGTTACGATAAATGATAATAGGGAATAATTTAATATATGCTAGGTGACCTTGAACCAAAGTTAGTTCAATAAGTGGTCTAAGGTCTCAGACACTTTTAATATCAGAAAACCATGAAAATGTTTTGTTTCATGAAATCTCAGAAAATAAACATATTATTAATGAGTAAACGATATACAAAAAGAGTGTTTTCTGAACGATATGTAAAATTGTTGGGATGGAGACCGCTGGGCGAGTAAAGTAAAAGCAAACTTGACAATATACTAATTTTAATGAAGGAGCTTACAATTATTATTGATGACCGTACGTGCTAACAGATTTATAGTAGAAGAGGCTGGTCATATACCAGCTTAGGTTTATATAGACCCTGTGTGAGCGACATCTATTAAGATCTACCATAACAATCTTCAGACTTAACCAGTAAAGCTAATGAACCAGGTAGATAGTTGGAAAAGCTCCGATAGGGGTCGCTACTGTTCCCATACAAACAGTCTACACCTACCAGGACATAGTGGAAATCAGCTTAAATTGGTAATATAGAAAGCGGCCCAAATGGCGCCACATAGCTTGGAACTATCTATCTAGTTATATTATCCTAGATATTTATGTTACTCGTTAACAATAATTGCACCTTGCGATATTGTGTTACTTCTATTCAATAACAAAATAAGAATAAATAACAATAAAGCTAAGAATACATTAAGCTATATTACTTATTAGTGATTAATTATTTTGAACAAGCGGTAAATTTAAATGTCGCACTTACAATATCTCTGTTTACCCCAAGGGTAGATTAGGGGAGAATGCGTACTTTCTTGTATTCGGAAATTAAGTTTAAAGAATAATGATAATAAATTATATCTATGTAATAAGGGCCCTAGTGGCATGGTGCCATAGATGCTGGCAGCATTTTCTTGTTGTAACGCGATGCTGACACTGTCTGACACCTTGTGAGATAGTCTAATGATATAGTTATAGCACTATAATGTTTTGGGTCAAAAGATTTTCAATATTTTTGTTGTTATTGTGATTAATTTAGCAGGAAACTTTTCCAAAGTATTAATTGACGGTTCAAAATGGATTGTCCCACTGGGGAAAATTACATGCAAGTAAAATCACCTAAATTAGTGAATATGGACTACATGTCCCAGATGAAGACACACAAATTGGAAAAGTAAAATTGAGGAAAAAGAAGGAAGGAAAGCACGAGAATCATATTGAGAGTAATCAGGAAGAATATTAACATTTAAGAAAACTAAATAAATTTCAATAAATACTTTATTCCGTCTGAAATACATGGATATAAATTAGAAAATACATAGTATCAGATGAAATTAAAAGATTAGTAAGTGAACATTCACCACATATAAAACGTCTAAAATACATGGATATAAATTAGAAAATACATAGTATCAGATGAAATTAAAAGATTAGTAAGTGAACATTCACCACATATAAAACTTACAATACGCATGGATCAGAGCCAGATTACAAGTGACGTAACAACATGCAAGTCTACAGTATACAAGACCCCGCCGACGAGGGCGACCTCCTCGCGACACCATAACATAAGGGCCCGCGACCCGATTTGCCCCAGGATCCGAATATCCTGGATTAAATTCACTCCGACCATGGTCGGGCTCAGCTAAGTTTCTTGTCGGAGTCTTCTTAGCTGGGCTAGGGGTAGCGAACCGACAACTAAAACTCCCATTAGCTCGACATAAATTATCTTAGTAAGAATCGGTATCGTATTCATCAATAGGTACAGTAAATAACAAAATAAAACAAAATCTATTAATGTGATAATAAACCTAATTATAAATACCTGCCTGTAAAATAAACACTTGATAAGTCTATTAAGTTAAAAGAAAAAAATCCAAATCGGTCTAGACGTTTTCAAGTAACCGAGGAACAAGCCTACATAAAAATTGCTCTTTGTTTTGAAGTCGGTTAAGACTGGGAACTTATTTCTAATAAGAAATGCACGAGAAAGTAAGAAAAATACCGAAATCGCATATGTGTGCCTATGATATTTGAAGAGTTCCCTCGATTTCTCCAAGATCCCATCATCAGATCCTGATTTGGTTGCAATGGGTCCACCTCGGAGGTATACCCTTTTAAACAAAAAAAGAATTTTCCAAATAGGTTCAGCCGTCTTCAAGTAATCGGGGAAGAAACCTAGATACAAATTTACTCTTTGTTTTGAAGTCGGTTAACACTAAAAACTTGTTGCTAATAAGATATGGACGAGAAATTACGAAAAATACCGAAATCGCTATATGTGTGCCTATAATATTTGAAGAGTTCCCTCGATTTCTCCAAGATTCCATCATCAGATCCTGACTTGGTTGCAATGGGACCACCTCGAAAGTCTACCCTTTCAAACAAAAAAGGAATTTTTCAAATCGGTCCAGCCGTCTTCAAGTAATCGGTGAACAAACACACAAAAAAAAAATAAAAAAAAAAAAAAAAAAAAACATACAGACGAATTGAGAACCGTCCTTCTTTTGGAAGTCGGTTAAAAAAAGGGAGAGATGTAGTGTCTACGTAATGTGTATTGACAGATTGGTAATATATATATTATATATAAATAAATGTATACGGACGGTTGGTGGAAAAGCTTCCTAGTGTCAGTGTCAGACTACACGTAGAGCAAGATGGTCGCTGTCAATCAACCGGCCCGGGTACGGATACAAACTGTGTTTCATTCCTTTATTCCTGATATCCTTAGTGCTGAACGCCACACTAGTAATTTTTATAATTATGTGGTACAAATTAAATTAAAGTGTGCATATCCTTCCCGCTTTATTTGTCCTACATTCCAAGGTAGTTTTTAGTTTTGCGCAGTTGAATGCTTGTGCTGTGCGATCCTGCGGCGCTCCGCAGGCTCCACTGAAGACGGAGATTATTTCCAACAACGTCTACGAAAGCCTGTCATACCCATCCCAGTCTCCCGGCCGAGCGGGATACATAACATACATGCATTTATGCCACACCTGGCCAGAAAGTGGTTTTTACCGCACGCTACGCGTACGGAAAAAGCCGCATTCTGGACAAGTGTAGACATAAAATTATGTACACAACACGGGAGGTAATAAAGAAAGCCATCGATCGCATATTTACGTCCCTCGCTTGCAGCTCGGGTCGCAAACATCTGCGATCTTGACCTTCCTTTGTTTTACCACCTTAGTTGTATAATGTACTATTTCCCAACGTTTTCAAACGGGTAGTTTCTAGTGCCTAGAAAACATGAAAGACAGTAGCTATTTATGCAGGAGGTAATTAACATTTATGTTCACTAAACGCACGTATGAACTTGTTTTGTTTACTAACCTTAATATCAAAAAATAACTACGTTAACAATATAACAATTGTCTTGTAGGTACTAGTATTACTAAAAACAAGTATATTTTTGGACCAATATTGGATTAAAAATACCTAAGCATATTTTTGGACTGTATGATTTTTTTCTTGTTCATGCGTGCATAACGTTACAATCATTACCTACTCATTAGGATTTCATAATGTGAGAATAAGCCAACATTTCATTTGGGATTCACTTATCAAGTAATATAACCAATAAGTACACAAATATGAATAATAAGAAAACCCCGTTATTGCTATTTACTCAGCGATACAATACGCAAAATTTCGTCCCAAACAAATCACTGCCCTATGAAATTGCACATGTCACTGTTCCAACAAAACTATATTGCAAAATTAATGAAAGCGCTATCTGATACACACCTGCAGTCACCAAAAACTTCCCACGGTACTATCTCTCTATATAATATATCTGGAACATTATTTCAACATTTAAACGACAATAATCTATTAATATAGTTAGAATTTACATGTACTTGGCATGTTTTATTGTAGTTTTTTGATGCAATCAAGTTCATAAAAACGTCAGGTTTTGACAACTTGTCACTGAATGTCGAGATAAGGGCGCATTTGATGTGCAACGAAGTGCATGAGTGATATCACAGAGACATACACGATTACGAGGTAGGTACACGCAGAGCAGAAGCAGAGAATATTATAAGTCCTCACTAGATTACAGTGGAATGACGCCGTTAAGTATTAAAAATAAAAAGAGATTATTACTATGGAAAAATGTTTTAGAACAAAGATTTTGTATTATTTTTTGATCGGATTCTTTATCCCTTACTTACTATGACAACACTAGACGGGAACACAGTAACAACGCAACGGTCAGGAACCATAAGTGTAACTAGCCAATTTCAGTATTTAAAATTTTCCCAACGGCTATTTTGTATTTTTTTTCCAAAAGCCACAGTACGGAATAACAATAAGAATTCGAACATCAAAAAACATTTTGCACTCACATCACCCTTTCTCAAATCGTTTAGTGCACAGTGGGTCTGCATAGAGTTGCTCGGTCATTATTTACAACCCTTTGGATAAGCCCTTAACAACAAACCTTTTTAACATTTTAAAACGTCAGCTAACAATGGATGATGTATGTTTTTTTTTAACCTGCTAGGATTACTGAGAATTTGTAAATGTTTTAATATTTAAAAGATTAGCGTCATGTACCGTATTTGAGTGCAAGTAAATATTGTTGTTTAACTATTTTGTTTGGAGAAAAGATTTTTTTATAATGTTACTCACTTGCAATTGTTATACAATTAGTCAATTAGTTTCAAGCCCAATGTATGTATACATGTATAATGATAAAAATATTGCGTAACGTTTGTTATAAATTCATATAATTTACTTATCGCTAAAAATGTTACATTAAAATATTTAAATTCTAATGGACAAGCAAACACCACCTTGTAATGACTATAAATAATAAAAATATTTAGTCTGAAAACAGCAATAACCAAGTGGACATAATATCAATAAAAAATAAACATTTCTTGTTTTAATTGAGCCGAGGAGAGCAAAGCTCGTTAATAAAAACTTGAAACATGGTGACTTGATAAGTCTGAAACAAGCAAATAATCGCCTGCCGCCGAGTCCACAGAATTATGTTCGGTGGCGAGCGGGTTGCTCGCTCGTCCGAAGGGCGCGCGCGCAGCCCGGTTAACGGTTAGTGCTGGAAACATCATCGATATCTTATACGTGGGTAGTGGTCGGGTTGCATAAAGTATAAGGTCATATTTTTGATACGCATACGAGGATTCGTCATACTCATCATTACGCATAACTGTAAATAGTCATACATTTATGCGCATAACGATTTTAATCATAATGTTTATGGACATACTGTGTAATGGGCATATAGTTGATATGTATACATTTATTCAAGCATACTTTATAATGGGCATACATGGGTTGCTCATACAACACTTTAACCATACTAAGTAAATGCATAAAATGCTAATCGCATAAATAGGTTGCTCATACAACACTTTAACCATACTAAGTAAATGCATAAATTGCTAAACGCATAAGCCTAATTTTAAAAGTTTGTTTAAAAGTTCTCTTTTATGTTGGGTCACAGTTCTAAGCTAAGATACTTTTCTGGCAGCGATGCGGTTATGTGTGAGATAACAGTTCTAACTTAACCTAACCTACTTTCTGGTAGCGATTCGGTTATGTGTGAGATAACAGTTCTAACCTAACCTACTTTTCTGGCAGCGATTCGGGTATGTGTGAGATAACAGTTCTAACCTAACCTAACCTAACCTACTTTTCTGGCAGCGATTTGGTTCTGTGTGAGGTCACTAATGTTGTGTAAAGAGTAGAAATTAAAAATACTTCAATAATATAAATCGTTTCTTTTTTGAAGAACCATCGCAAGCCCATTATCAAAATTTATGCAATACGATTGTTATAATCATCAATATCATGGCTTAATAAATGTATGAAATTTACAATTATTACTGAAACAACTTATAATCATCAATGGTATAGCCTAATAAATGTATGAAATTTACAATTATTACAAAAACAACTTATAATCATAAATATTATGATTAAATAAATGTATGACAATTTACATTATGGTTAAACCAATCATGACTCCGTGTAATTATGACACGGAACAATTATGCTATAGGACAATTTATGCCAAAAAAAAATATGAGCATCAACTTTATGCTTAAACTGTTATGACGATCAATAATATGGCAATAGTTGTTATGCAACCAGACGGCCACCCCTTATACGTATGTCATGTAATGTTAGTCAATGAAAGGTTTGTGCTGTGGGACGTATTACAAAAATAAAATGCCTCACTCTCTTATACTCGTATAAAATACATTCTACTACCCATTTTTCTTGGACGTTCAGCTATCTTCCTACGAAAAATTTATGAAAATATAATATGACGTGATCTGGCTTCAAATGTATCCACATAAGACTTGAAGATATGTGTCCGTATTAGGTTATAGTCGGTTATGTTTTGTAAAATACCATTATAAAATTAGTTTTTCGTTACAGAGTAAGCGAAACTTTATAAATGTACTCTCCAGTAACACAAGTAAAAGAAGGGGAGAAAGGACACTCAAAAGGTTATTTAAAATAAAAATCAGTAAAGATTTTCGAATTTTTGCGGGGTATATAATTGAGTATCGATATTTTTTCTCATCGATAACCCTGCCCCTTAGCTCCTAACCCTTCAACTGCTACACATGTCGTAGTAATGCATTCATGGGCTCTCGAGCGTGGCGGCGCAAAGTAACTAAACGGACACACCCCAAGCTTTCATTTATTATTTTAAACGGCGGCTCATAATTTTCAGATTAAAGCAATGGTTAGGTTGAGTGCAGTTCAAATTCCAATATAACTAATAAATATCATAACATCGAACTTATTTCTCCTTTATATACAAATGAGATAAATAAATGCATTATGATCGTAGCTTGATATTACTTGATAAATGATAACTTTAGATTATCATCCTCATCAACCTGTCACAGTCTACTGCTGGACTTAGGTCCCTTGAAGGGGGCACTACTGAATATGATCACCAGCCATTCTCTTCCAGCTGCCGCTGGCCACCCTGCGACTATTGCCTTACGCTCCTCTTGCGGAGACGCGGTCTCCACTGGAGAACGCATCTACCCCAACAGTAATCGGTTCCTCGTTTTGGAACACCGCGTATTGTGATCCAATTTACTCATTAAAAAAAATAACCTTAGGTACATCGTATACGTAGAGCATATATCTATGCAAAATTTTCAGAAATCTAGATAACATCCCTAGCAAGTATTGGTCAAGTAATTTAACCGCATTTGAAATTTACAAGCCCAATCGTGAAATAAACTTTTTTTGTAACCTATAATAGTGTACTACTCAACTGATGGAGCATGAAAATGCTAACTTTTTCACCCTTTCTGCAGCAAACACGACATGACGCGATTAATCAGTATTTGGCGAGAAATTGGCGATGAACTGTGACGGTAAGCATTTTTGTTACATTGTGTTTTTACTTCACCGTTTATGATCCATGGTGCGGAATGTGTGACAAATCTAGGAGTTGAATAAATAAAAAAATAGGACCAAAAGGTAAAAAGACAGATATAATCAAATTATCCACATTAAATACACTCTCATACGTCAACCATGGCCAAAATAAAATGGTGGATTAATTACCTTGTCAGTGACCTGTTACTTATTGTATTTTCCATTAATATAAGTTATTATGTAGTTATTTTCATGCGGTTCTGTGATCATTATATTTTGTTCTGTATTGTTGATGATTGCCTTAAAATACTTTTGGCTCTTTTTACATGGTTTTTTTTGTTTGTCATATTTGTTAAAAGAATGTTAGGGATGACTGTCGGGGGATGGAGCAGTTCAAAGAAGCGATAGATGAATTGTGTGAAGGAGGACATGAGAACGAAATAAGTGATTACTGAGACGGCGAATGATATAGGAGAATAATAGTATTTTATGGAACAGTCGTATAAGTAGGGTCAAAAAATGCGAATGGCGTGGGTTGCGATACGGACCGCCGCGGCGGCGAGTATCGCAAATAGAGACGCCATGAGCGTTTTTTGACTTAATTATACAACGTTGCATACAATACTTTTTCTACGACTAGGTTTTAAAATATAAAATACACAATTAGACATAGCGCGCAAACGCGCAAAAATATTTTTTTTATGTTGGCATCAAAGAATTTAGTTCGGAAAGTTTTATTTTTCTTAAAAACCACAGAAATTTATTTGTCTGTTAAGTTGGTAGTTGTGCATTTTTATTGTAGAGTTAGTATTGTACGCGTAATACGCGTAAATTGACCTAAGTTTAACCTAGATTTAGAAGTCTGTAGCTGCTAGCAGTATCTTTTTGCGACTATAAAGACACAAGTGCTTGTATGGGAAATAGAGTATAGACTTCTCTGAACTCATTATTATGTATGTTCTTATATTGGTGTTCGTGACCAAGTAAAAGACAGATAGAAGTACAGGAGTAGAAAAAAGAAATATAAATATGTTGCGCCATCCGCACATAAAGTTGGACAAGTGCAGGGAGATGATGATGATGATTTTAATTTTTGTAATAAGTACTATATTTTTTTTATAGGTAGGTGATCAAAACGCATTCATAGTATGTAAAGATTAGAAATGCAACCTTTTTCGTTTAGGTATTGATAAGACTTTGCTTTTAATGTTCACATTAAAACTTAAAATTGTAACAGATGTACCAACATGTCATAAAGATCAATAAAAAATCACCCGAATCCGTGTCCGATCAAATCTATATTAATAATTTAGCCGGGCCCTACGGTAGACCTGAACGAAAAGCGTCTCAAAAATTAAAGCGTAAAAAAATAACACTTTCGAATCGACAACTTATATTCGCAAAATTCGTATAACGCAGAAATAAGCGTATAAAGATGTAAAATAATGCGAATAATACCAAAAACAGTCGGCCATGTTTCTTTGCTGCGTTCGGAGACTGCCATAGCTTAGCGAAGCGCGCGTAATGTGTGCTTTTAATTGAATTTGTACACACTCGGCGAGAACGGAGTAAACTAAACTGACGAGGTGACGACATGAGTAAGAAAAACGTTTTTTACATTAGAAAATCGTGCGTATAATATTATTTCAACAAAAAAAACAATATTTACATGCATCGTGCTATTTTTAAAACGTAATAAATTACTAAACAAGTGGAAACTGCACAATATTATTGTCTCATTGCTCAATGAAAATGACAGTTGAAATTGTAAGCTAAAAAAAGCAAAAAAAAAGGAATAGGCACTTTTATAAATCCTTCTGAAGGTATGGGGGCTTTTTAAGTTTATTTTGACTTAGGAAACAAAATTATACCAATTTTCGAACATTTTTAATCTGTTCACGATAATTTTCGACATAGAATATTGAGAATGCAAGCCTGAATGTTTTTTTTTCTTCATTTTGGAGGTGGGAATGTTCAAATATACAAATACTTTCGTAAATTTCTTTTCTACGGGGGGGGGGGGGGGGGGGAGAAATAGTGGATGGCAGGTAATTTTATCCCCTTAATATGGAGGGATAACTTATTCGGGGAATCTGTTGAAAAAGTGTCCTGTCGAATGCAGTAAATAACAGTTTTGAATCTCCCTGCAGTAACGTTACGTTAACGCAACAGGAGGGTAGGTACGAAGTGGATTTAGTATGCTACGGCCACATTATCGGTGATTCGGCGTAAATTTGTACTGTCATCTCTTTCCCTGACATACAAGAAGAACAAGACGTCAACACGAATATTCGCCAAATCCCGATAATATGGCTGCAGAATATAATATGGCTACAGAATTGATTACTACATTGAAAAGGGAGTGACACGAACTGATCAGGTCTGGAACACCACATTGCGCATAAAAAACCACGTTGCTGATGCAGGTGCCAAAACTGCGTTGCCGATGCACGTGCTTAAACCGCGTGAAGTCGGA
The DNA here is from genome assembly GCA_947034925.1 of Eudemis profundana. Taxonomy (NCBI): domain Eukaryota; kingdom Metazoa; phylum Arthropoda; class Insecta; order Lepidoptera; family Tortricidae; genus Eudemis; species Eudemis profundana. The sequence goes on along the minus strand of OX344795.1, from coordinate 26,642,037 downwards.
CTGTACCGGGGCCTGCCACATTTGCCATATGCATCCACATAGGTCGGTTAAACTGACTATGGGGTCATCCATAAAGTACGTCACACGATTTTTCAGACTTTCATCTTTTTAATATAGGCTGTCACATTTGGCTAGGTAACGGTGGCCCACGTCGCCTACGTCTAACGCCGCCTCTGAACCGGGGCGATTCTAATTCAAGGGGAGAGTTGTGATCACTAATGGGAAATTATAGTCTAACAACATAAATTGAATTCGGTTTTTAAACGGGACTCTACTATTTTAGATGTTTGAAAAATTAAAGTTTTATATAGGTACTTTATTTTTGAAGATAGAAATGTGAAAAATCATACTTTGGATTTTAGATAAAAAGTGATTTTATTTACCTTTCTAAATTCGATTTTAATGTGGATTACCCAAATAGCATTGCGTCATTACTTTAAAAATAAACACGTATCTGACACTGACTCCAGGTAAAAACGCAGTAAGTGTATATGAAGTTCTGACGAATGAAGAACTTTTGACGTTTTCCTCTACGACGTTTTGAGATACCTACGAGTTTTTTTCAAAGTAGTGACGGTTGGAATTTTGTAATGAAAGTCCTTAAATAAGGTTTTGGATAGTTTAAACCAAAAACGACTTCAACATTATTTTAATGTTTGGAACTCAGCCGTCAGTTCAACATCCTCATTTTTGTAATGTCTGTTAAAAATAAAATATAATTTCTAAGGAATTAAATGGGGGTTTGTGATTCTTTACATTTTGCCCGGGCGAAGCCGGGTTCACAGCTAGTATTGATATAATTTATTGCGTGTCAATAAAAGGGTTGCAATAAAAAACTCGCGTTTCACGGACTATTAACCTATTAGAAAAATTGTACCGTGATGTTACAAGGTGGATGACAATTTCAGAAGAATGAGTTGACTTTCAACTGCAACTACTTAGGTTTGATCACAATTTACGTTCTAATGTAGTTACTGAAGATTGGTTACTATATCTTGTAGCAAACTACTTTTTGACACTCATTTACCTTATTTTATTGCGAATTACAAAGTAAGAATGTAATATTTTCCAAAAATAGTCGCCATAAAATCAATGATGTATTAACTGAGGTAAATTTTAAATAGTTAATAGCTCGAACGCAAATATGCCTCCCTTTTAACTGACTCAAAGAAATGAAGCTGTTTAAGTACCGCTCGTCGAAATTTCTTCTTTTTTTTTGTATTTTCCCCGATTTTTCGAAGACGACAGGAATGATTTGGAAAAGTATATATTGATAGGCACACATACAGCGATATGTGTATTTTTTTAAATTTATGACCATATAGCCAGTGCACGAATTGATTCGTTTGTAGTCGTTTTTTTTTTATATTTCATACAAAGGGAAGAAACATCATCGAAAGACGCATGGTTCTAAATTAATCATGATATTTATGTTTTTTCTTCTAAGTTGACCCTCGTTAAAGCACAAGTACCAAACGCCACCAAAGGGGCGTGTCCACCCCTGTTATAACGGGGCGTCGTCGGCCCGCGCCCGCAGTGCGTCGCTCGCGCACCACTGTGCACTCATTCATCGACCATGGCCAAAACATAGTGTAGTGACTTTTTAGTGACCTGTGACTTATTTGTATTTTCCATTGGTATTAGTTAATAGTTATTTTCAATCGGTTCTGTGGCTAAGCACGGATTTAGATGTGAGGCAGCAATTTTAAAAAAGTGAGTATAGTTTTTGACAATATATTTAAATGTACTAGCACCGTGGTGTCATAGATTTCTTGGGTTATTTAAAAGTCATATGCCGTATATCACTGGCTTGGCATTCGTTCATAGAAACTAAAACAAGCCAAGCTTTACCTTTAGGTATTAACTCGTACTACAGTGGAACCTCGATAAGACAAAATCCTCTTCCGAAATCACCAACGAAATAAGACGAAATAAAATCCCGTTCCCTTTCCTTCAAGCCCCAAAACCTCCATAACTCGAATTATTAAACCCCCATAAGTCAAAGTTACCAATGATTCCCTACAAGACGTTTTAGTACATTTTTACCTTCATAACGCAAAGCTTTACCTCTACATCTCGAAGAAACCGTTCTTTTGGTTTTTTCACCTCTGTAAGTTTGTGAATATTATACCTCTAACTCGAAGAAAAATTATGGCTGGTAGGTCATACTTGTCTAGTCTATAGTAAAAATTTACCTATATAAATCGATTTTTTATTTATTTTACCTCTGTAACTCGAAGTCAAAAAGTACAAAAGCCACTATTATGACCACTATATGTCGAACTTGTGCCTATGAAAACCTCTGTAAGTCGAAGATCTCTATAGGTTGAAACCTCGTTAACACGTTTTTTTAGGGTTTCCCTTGAGTTTAGACTTATCAAGGTTCCACTGTAGTTACCATATAGTACAGAGTTTAAGGAAGCCAAATTTGCTACGGCTTACCCATAATTTTTTTGGCACTTCTTGTCAGCTAATACCCTGAATCAGGTTTCTTTTAGCATAAACATTCCACTTTATTTTTTTGAGAAACTGTTGTTTTCCATGATAATTTCCTTGCAGGAATTTCGTGAACAAGATATCTAAATTTAGGTAAATGCGTATCTCTTAAAACATGATATGGTACAGTTGTAAAGAAACATGAAAAGCAAAGTAATATACATAGGTATATGGAAAATATTTCTAAATTTATGTTGGAAAGGTGATGGTGTCCGTTTTCCAGGCGCATCTTTAAAAATTCTAATTGGTATTTTAATCACTCAAATTGTTACTTATCGTTTGTTACAAACGTCAGAAGGTCCTAATAATGCCGCCATAATTAAGCTCGAATAGTTCAATATTTTATGATGCATAATAAAACTTTTAATCTTAGTTTGAATTTTTTTCCAAATCAAAATCGGACGTCTTCTAAAAAAAATAAGTCGTTGTCCTGTTAACTGTATTAAAAGGCTTTCGTAACTTTTACTACGCCATCTATCGCCAATTAACTGAAACATTATGTTTAGGAAAGTGAACAGATTCATTGTTTACTAATCGTATGATCATTGACTTAGTCACGCCCCGATATATGCGGCACGTGCAAGTCGCGTGTCAAGTCAAGCAGAGGCACAAGTATTCATGGAGCCACGCCACAATATACAAACATAAATAAAAACTTATAACAATTGCCTTTAAATGAGTATTGATATGATATGTTTCTGTGTTTCAGCAGCAATGATCACCTGATCAAAATCGCATCAGTTTTATCGTTGTTGCCTTTAAAACTACGTTTACGAATATTGGTAAACTGATGAATAGAGTAATTGCCGGTGATTGTACCCACCTAGCCGGTTCCAATAAAATACTGTTCCGTATTTGACGTTAATCATTTTAGAATTTTAGAACACTAATTAATTACACGCTGAAGAAGGATAACAAGTCGCAAAAAGTTCTCGCTACCTACACTAGCTTTGCAGAAATAAGGTTTCGAAAGATAGGCCTAGAGAGACATATTCCTAATCGAACAGCCTTTAAATGACCATGCAATTGTTTCCCCGGCATAATCGCATGATCATTAACTTGGACACGCTCTGGTACGCAGACACGTGCGGGTCGCGTGTCGGACACATAACAGGACACAGGTGCTCGCGCCCTCCCTGGTAGAGATAGGTACTCGAAGGAGTTCTAAGCTTAGGTCTGTTCAATGTGCCAACGGTCCTGAGGGTAGTGTTTAAAGACACAAATACCCAAACTGGCAAATTATAACTGCCCAACAAAGCAAGATAAGTGGTGCAATAAGATTTTTTGTAGGGCAATTTTCGTGGGCGCGTTCTTACACACTGAAATTATATGATCTCTATAATATCTTAGTGTATCCTTTCATTCGCCTACCAAACCTTAAATAATGATAATGAATGTTTTTCGAACTAGAACGGAAATTATTACATTAAATTAGCAACATTTAAGAGTCAACTAAATCAAAAATCAACCCCTCAACGGAAATCAAACACCGGAAGTAGGAAGTGATAAAGTTCAACTGTTGCTGTAACTTGGTCACGCAGCGGTCACCTGTCCGTCGGACAGGAAAATTACTGCTCGACAAACACAGGGGGAGTAATAGACACATTGTTTCATTGTAACAGTTGTAACTTTTGTTTTAATTGCACTTAGCAGGAGTCGAAAGTAAAGAATGTAGGGTACCTTATTAGTAAATATTTCTCTTCTATTTTCCCGGAACAAATATGTACACTAGTTTTTTTGCGTTAGTAGAAATTTTAATCCCGAGATGATGATCTTACACCATGATGAATGCTCTTGTTACCATGCAAAGGGCAGCCCATATGGCTTTTGACCGCGTTATGCGGAAGGACATTACGGTTGGTCACGATCCTCAGTTATCAGGGAACGACAAAGACGAAGATTTACGATAGTTATTATAGAACACAGAAACGAATCTCAATACAGAAGCTCTATATATTTTTTTCTGTGTTTTTCTATCCCATGTTAAACGTGACGGTCCGAAATACATTGCATATTTATAGATACTTTGTTTCCTCTTTCAGGTACTCTTCAGAATGTTCACCAACTTCGACGACTACTGCGATTTCAACGACAGCATCTGCAGCAATGATTCCGGCTTCGAAAGATCTTATAATGACTCTCACGCCACCTCGGCCTCAGCTACCCCAACCTCCCTGAAACTTAACGCTTCAGACCCTGGCATCTGTGTTACGCCGATCAAATCCCAAGCAAGAAGAAAACTATTCAGCGACTCTTACGAATTCCCGTTTCAAAATCAAATTGAGGATATAAAAGTCTTCGAAGACAACATACACACGGCAGTTACGTCTACTCCCATCAAGAAGGAAAGGAAACCAAAAGATCCGAATAAACCGAAGAGGAAATATGCGAATGGTAAGAACAGAGTTACAAGATGCAAGAGCCCAACGCAGATTATGAGGATAAAAAGAAATAGAAGAATGAAAGCTAACGATAGAGAGAGGAATCGCATGCACATGTTAAATGAGGCTTTAGATAGACTGAGATGCGTACTACCAACTTTTCCTGAAGATACTAAGTTAACGAAGATAGAAACGTTAAGATTTGCACACAATTATATATTTGCTCTGAGTCAAACCTTGGAATCTTTAGACAACATAAATTCTGGTCAGACGCCGTCAGAAAATTTCAATTTGAATTCTGAGAAACTTCAAAACTACTCGGCAACTAATGAGAAAATCGCAAGAGATGCCTTCAGGGACATATTTTCATTAAATAATAAGACTGATGAATTTAACAGTGACGGAAGTTACAGAAGTTTCCAAGGTTTCAGCAAACCTTTTCCGAATGGTTCAAACTTTATGCAGACTTCTGAGGGTGTTCTTATAAACGTGGGTAATGTTACAGTATCAGTCAACAACAAGGGAGGGAACTGTATAACTTCAACTACAGGCAGTGGATTTTTCACCCATCCATCCAGTTTTGGAGATGATCCTAACCAACAAAACTATTTTTACCAAAAACCATATGTCCCGTGTATTAATAATGGCGAGCATATGTATGATGCTACTGTTAATAACACAGAGGAATATTTCAGTCAAAAGAATTACGAAATATTCAAAAATGCATTTGACACAGCAAAAAACAAAAGACATCCTAAAACTGAGGATTATGTAGCTAATTACGGAGAGTATACTAATATTTATGGATATAATGAGAGGCAGGATTATAGTAGAATAAATAATTATAATTATCAGAATAACTATTATAACAATGACCAAAGACTGTACAGGAATATTTATAATAGACCAAGTATTGTAAATGCTCAAATTTAAACGGTTGTGTATTTTCTAGTCATTTGTATACTTACGTAATATATATTTAGTAATATTGTAATATAAACATATTGAGGACATGAAAACCTTTCTCCTTAGAGAACAGTTTTTACCGAATAACTTGATCGATGAAAACAATGTTTGAATTTTGAGATGAGCACTGTTTGCCAGCTTTATTAGAAAGGTTTTAGTGACCCTGAATTTGTTTATACTTAATTTAATTGGGTTGGGGGTCTAAAATTAATGGGAACAACTTGTTGTGATTTTTCTTTAGACAATAATAAAAATGTATCATGCAGCTTAATTTTACCAAAGAATATAATTATAGTCTAGTCATGTTTTGAAATGTTTTACTATGTAATAAATATTTTCTACAAGACATTGCTTCTTTTTATTTAATTAAGCGCCAATAAAGGAGCCGATCCCAACAGTGGAGTTTTATAAGAGGTTAAGCATACGATTTAGAGAGATAGGCCAAAATAGGGTTCAAGTCCAACAGCAGAACACTCTAAAAAAGTAAATGAGGAAGTTCATAGTTGATTTACCGCTTACAGTACAAGCGGGTATGAATATAAATCAAATAAGGAACAATAGACGTTAAAGAGCGAAAAGTTGTGAATGGCAGCGCACCCTAACATGCGCGGACGCATTGTTCAAGATCTTTTGACAATCCTAGCAACATACTCAAACATTTTAACTGATCAAATATCAACCTTATTCCTTTCGCATAAGAGAAGCATGAAGGTTAAATTAAAGTGGTTAGAGGGAGTAATAGGGCACCCGTTGGATTGAGTTGCGAAAAGTAATGTTTGCTTTGGAAATTCGTTACGGCCTATTTTGTTGCTTGCTCCAATGATTTGGGTGTTATAGCATTACATTTATAATAATAATATTTTGTTGATGGGCTTAGTATGGATTGGTTTAGTATTACTTATTAACAAGTTCATCAGCAATATTTGTGAGTTATTATTTTAGCCATACCTTATATAACCAGCACGTAGGGTAAAATTGTAGCAAGAGAGATCATCAGAAGTTGAGAAGTTGCATGTGTCCATTCCATTAAGAAAACTTCGATGACGCGTTGCAGAACAAAGAGCCAGGGCGATGCATGCATCATCTATTGCTCACGAGCAGAAAGGAGTTGGTTCTTCCTACTAATTTGCACTTCACGTTAAAAGTAGGTGATAAATAAACATTCCTTAATATTCATACTCATACCAAATTATAGTATAGAATTTGTATAAAAACTTGACGTAGCACACCAATCCAAGCACGTACTTATTTATGAAATACTGAGTAAGAAATTCGTCACACCACATCGGTCCTGTGATCCTGTCACAGATTTGTGTTCACATCTGTAAGTTAATTGCAGGCGACAGTTTAATTTATGATTCGTCACAGGAAATTAACGATATTTTCATTTCCGCTACATTATATTATTCATTTTCATAATCACAGTCAAGTGAAACACACTATATCGACAGCGGGTATTTAAGATATCGTAACCTTATTAAGAGACAAATTTTCGTAAGTATACTAAATATTTTAACTCTGTATGTTTCTATATCAATTGTTTACTTTCAATCGTAATTATTTATGTACTGAAAATTTTATGAGGTCACATTACCTACTTGGTTATTTTAAATATTTTAGAAAATAATATAATACTACTTAGTATAAAACTTTGAAGAGTTTATGTTGTAGGCCAAAATGGGTCATCACGGGCTAGGTATGCGTTTCCCGTTCCTATAGGTAGGTAGGTACTTAAGGAAAAGGGATATTAATCGCAGACATAGATATTAATTGGATAATACACAATTAAAAAAATTTGGTACCAGTGTCTTTCACTTTCAGATAGGTACAGTTTGATAGAACAACCCCTGAAGTGACGATGTCGACTGCTTAAGTATGAAATCGACGCCCAAGAGACAGTGTAGAACGCTAGGAGTTAGTTTTTCCAGTTACTTAATGTATTCTCAGGCATAGGGTCACTCATTTTTGTTAAAATATTGGTATTTGACCACAAATCGCCTCGTCAACCTTGCTAAATGTAATTAAGTGCACCCCCGCGGCTTGTGTCAGGATTTGCCACCGGCTAATCCCGCGCATTTGGCTCCCTTCTCTGGCATAGTAATAATAATTCATCGTATAAATAAATAGTCGGTGGAAAGTTCCTTCTCTTATTTGTCGGATTTATTTTTTTATCACTACAATTTAATAAAATCATATCGTATCGAAATACGAGTTAATAAAAGCATTTTTCTAGTTTTTTTCGAAGCTCATTTACTAATATGACTCAAAGGTTAAAGTTAGGTTTGTTTACCCTGAAAAGTTATCGCCTTGAGATTTTTAATCCCAGAAATTCAGAATTTAGTAACATTTGCGAAAAATAAGTTGTGTTTTGATAAGTAATTTTCAAGATGCCTTCAATCAGCAGCTTTAACCAGCACCGCGGGGCATATGATTGGGGTTGCATTTGTAACTGTAACAAAACTGCGCGGATATTCTTATTTAAGATATATATTATATTCTGTATATGGATCGATTTGGATGAAATATTGTGTGTATATTTGAGTCGATCTCTGGATGGTTTGAAAATACAATTGGACTCGTTAGATAGCGCCATGATCGGGTTTTCATGACAAAACGGATTGGCTTCAGTGGGAACATTATGAGGCGGAACGAAGTGCGCTGGGAGAGCCAGTTTCGGGAGTCTAGCGATAAACGCGATCCTTACAGACTTGCTATACGAGTTAATCAAGCTATATTGAAATAAACATTAGAATCGTAATAAAAATCCACGGTTACCCCGATCAAACAAGCTCTAAATTGACCCTCATAATAAAAAATAGTTAACAAAGCTAACTAAAACACATGCACGTCCAGCCTGAGGCTAATTGACTCATTGTCTGCCTGTTTGTCTGTCTTGTTTAATATTCATCCGCGTATTTGCTCAGTCCACTAAGCTAATACACCATTACCAACTTACCAAAAGCTGGCTGAAAATGAAACAAAAAAGGAGGAACCTCTACAGTTTAAAGATTTATTTATGAAGCTGGATCTTGTTTTTGAGAACTTTTGAGGTATATAAGTAAAATTAATAATAAAATAATGTTTTTACTAAAAAATGGCATTGAATTTTATCTTACTTACTGAAAATTTGATAGAGATTTACATTTAGTGAAAGATTCTAGGTTTGAATTAAAGTTAGGTTCAGTTTTTGTTGATGATGGGCCTAAAGTAAAATTGCTACTTATATTCGAGCTAGTGGCTTCGAAGCTATAGGATAGATAACATCACTAGGGACGATGCCGACCGCAAATATAAGTTTGTAACGATGCGAGTTTGTTGGTTTTACTTTTTAAAGTGATCCTGTTTTAGGGCGTTTTAATGGGGTTGACTAATGATTTTATATTTCGTTTTGATGAAGTTGGGAAAGTACCTAAGTAGTAGATTTCAAACAAACTGTTGTTGTTCCTTGGAGCGTTCTTTTTAAAGTTAAAACTGTTTATCTTTTTGATAAGTTGTACCTACAATTTTTTGGTAAGTAAAAGGTTTTAGTGTCTTAAGCTATAATTTTGCCATTTCAGATATTTTTTCCAAAATTCGTTAGCACTAAATTAACTGCCTCAAATTTATATTGTTGCTCAATTTTAATTAAACTTTTAAGGTAAGTACGTGAGCTACATGTGTATTCTCTTGAACATTATTTTTAAATTTCAGGTTATTCACAAATGACTGATACTCGTATGTGGTTCATTTCTGTTTTGTTCAAAAATTTATTGAAAAACATAAGAAATTATTTCCTTTCAATAGCAACTAGAATAAAATTTGTACAGATTGGTCTATTGATTCTACAAATCGAAATGGTCGATCGTATCAATTGTGTAAATAGTCATAATTTTAGCCATAACGGACGAACCAATATTCATAACCATTAGCTCCCCTCAAACGGCTGCTGTCACCGCTAAGCCGGGATGAATCGGCAGCCCACAAATTGGCCGAACGATTACTTGGAGGTACGATTTACTAGTAGAATACTGGGGATCCTTGGCATGGAAAGTGAAAATTTTATTTCTGTTTTCATAATCCTTTAGTGACACAATCGTCGTTTTTGTGACTTAAGTAGTTCTATTTATTTACAATCTACACTGACTGAATATTATGTATTTTGATTAGTTACTTTGTCCTTTATACGAGTAGCATAAGGTTCAGTCAATCATTTTTAGAGTTCTGGTAAAACACGTTAACTCAAATTGGTTTCTTAACGATTCGGGTAATTTCGAACGTGGGATAATTCTGAAAATGTTAGGAACTCCATAAGTTACAAAAACTTACGACTCTCCCCCTAAAAAATTAGGCCATCAATGCTCTTTTACTTTTTGGCCAAAAATCATGGCAATAAGAAATTTATTGTGTAGTTCTGTCAAAGGTATAACTTACATTAAGCTGTTAGCTGACATAGTTGTTAAAATAAATCTTAATTGTACCTAGTGTACCTACCTAATTCATAAATTATTTACTAAAGCCAAATGTGCAATTTAGAATACATTGTATAAAACTAAAATTGCATGTGCTCGGTAGAATATTATGTTTGTCTTCTTGCCAACTGTAAACATTTGAAAACTTTACGAAGCATGCTACAAAATTAGATCAAAGTAAATCTAGCCCTAAATCAAACGAATAAAGTTCAAATTACATTGGTTTAGTTGCCAATAGGTACCAAGTTTAACTCGATTAGTGTTTTATTGTAATTTGAGTCTTATTTCGTTAATGTTAGAAATGCAAGCAAGTGCAAAATAAAATTAGGGTTGCCACCAAACGTTATTGTAACATTTGGTACTTTGTATTCCTTTAGCCTCTCGAGATTGATTGAAAACTAACCATAGCTTTGTAGGTTTGTTTGTGGAGATAATAGTGACGTCACTCGAGGTAAGAGCGCATCTGCACTTTAATTATTACATTGGTGTTCGTTCAGTGAAAATTCAATATTCAATAAGCATTTAGGTTAGCAAGTGAATGAGCAGGTTTCTCATAAATAGGTATGTATTAAAGTACAGTAATGAAACAATACCTTGTTCTTTGTATATTTTTCATAAAGAAATATATAAAATGTTTGTACATTTTTATTTATTTATAGTATTTTCCAAGAATTATTAAGTTATGTATTTACGTCACCAGCGATAACATAATGTGACGAAATGGTCATGCAATAATGCATGCCACTCTATTACTATAGCAATAAGGTCCTGTCAAATATTTATGCGTGCCGAGTTTCATCATAATATATGTATTATTGGTGGTGACTGTACATGCTTTTCAGATAATGCAATAATTAATGCCATCAAAAACTTGCTTCCAATTTCCTCTTGTATTTACCTTATTACAACATCAAACTCAGGGATAGAACTCGCATATTAATAATTAAGCAGCAAATTACCAAATTCTGTTTATTTAAAAAACATGGCGGTCATTGGTCGCGTGTAAGTCACGTGCGAGTCACGTGCGCGACGAGTACGACACCCCGTAGTAACACTTCGATTGAGTTATGCAGTTAAATGATATCCTCATATTTTAATGAGTGGTTAAATTGTCAGGAGACACACGCTAGGATACTAGGATGGGTTCGTTAAGTGGTTATGTGTAATTGTTTTCCTTTTATTCTAATAAATAACGATCTGCACCTGGCTCTACCGATGTGTGCTGAAAAGGCGACCCAAAACGCGGGGGGGGGGGGTTTGCTATTTACAATATATTTACCCGAATGCGGCGAAGTTGACCTGTATGTATGTATGTCCGTTCCTATGTCCGTTCGTAACTACTCAACGGAACATCCGATTTTAATAAGTGATACATCATTAGATTCGTCTTGATAATGCGAGTGTCACTGGATATGAAGTTCGTTAAAATAAACAAAATGGCGGATTTCATACAGTTTCAAAGTGCACCGCGGTCGAATTTTGTTTTATAAAAATGTGGTTATTTACTAACTTACTTTTCTACGAGGAAAACAAATTCCCGTTTGATAACCGAGTTAGCTACGAAGAATAAATTCTTCCTCATAGAAAACCAAATAAAATAACGGTTTTCTACATGGAAAATAAAGTCCCATTTGGTAACCGGGTTAGCTAGGAAGAACAATTTTTCCTTGTATAATACTAGTTATCAAACTTGGTTACCTACGGGGAACAAGTGTATCTGGGTGATAATGCTATATGGCATTTCATGTGACCTTAACTATTTATTTATTTGAATGCGATAAAGCCCTACCAATTTATGGTCGTACCAAGCCCGTCCCAGGGATCAATCCCACTCCAATGCCAAAAATCACAAGGCTACTTAAAATAGTCCTAAATAAACTTTCGCACGGTCCAAATTAACCCTATGATGCTCACGGCTTTTTAAACACCGTGTAATTGTCACATTATCCCACTCAAAGTGTCCCGTGTCACACTAGTAGCAAAATGACTGTAACAAAAGTAGCTAAGTGACAAAAGTGATGCGCTAGCGCGGTTTCAAGTGTGGATTTAGGCGAATTATAGATATGAGTAGTTTGGGTCTGGGAAAAAACGGCTTGAATATTTATTTTCCCATGCACAATCGTACCCATCTCATTTGGTGTTTTGTTTGCTAGCTGCTAACATCATTTTAAAAGCAACAAGAGTACGGTCAATCTTTATATAAATGGGTCATTCTCATATAGTTTGACAGATGTGTCACAACCATGTGCAAAAGTTAGAGGTTTCCAGGAAGTTAAATATTCTAAATCTTATACTTAAATTAGCCGCGTTGTGAAGCTTTCGGTTTGTATATAAAAAAAGAAAAATTAAGTATTAGCAACGTTAACTTTCTGCACATGGCTTTTCTTTCTTTTAACTTTCTGACCCAAATAAGTATATGAAACCCTGTAAATTAGTACTTTCAACCTAAACATAAATATTTATAAAAATCTGCAAAGTTTTATTGGCCATGAAGAGTAGTCTAGACATTAACAACCCTTCATTTTAAAACCCGAGAGCGATGAAAATCCTGTAAGAACCAAACCAGACCTTTGATCTATTTATCAGACTGCGTCAAAATGAACTGGATATTTTGTGTCTTATACACGATGATTTTTAATCGGTGATCAGGTACCAATTTTTCCAACTCAATAATTTCGGCGGTCACGTTATCCGTAATTAACTAATTACATAGAAACAAACTTTTTTTTCTATGATAATTTTTATTTTGTCATCCTTTTTATCCTAAATTCCTTGTCACCCTAGTCATCTGTATTTGTATGTTTACAACCTCTTAAAAAAATGGCAATCATAATTTATGAGTAATAACTTGTCATTGTCATCAAGTCTACTGAGATCTATCAAATTTTCCGCCAAAGTGATGGCACGACTTGACACTATCGTGAACACGTGATTTTGCTTCAATAATGAATGTAGGATGACCATATAACCAGTAATTATTAGTTTAAATGATATTTTAACTTTTAATTAATTAAACAGTGACGTAATAGGAGACATGCACTTTTGTGAAAAATAATAGATACTTATTCCCACAATACTCCCACTCGTCAAGCCTACGTCCCAGAAATAGACTAGCAATGCCTGACTCGAACATGAAAATGGTCAATTCAGGTCCCTTTGCCATGTCCGTTAAGATATACAATAAGATCCCGAAGTTACTTCAGGAAGAAACTAATATAAATAATTTTAAATTTCAATTAAAAAGATACTTAATAGACAAGTCCTACTACTCAATCGAAGAATTCTTAAATGAGAAATAATTTCTATGTCCTGAACTGACTTGTCAAATCTAGTTTTACATTATAATAATTCATAATTTAATAGTTTATTGTTTTAATAATAATAATAATTTATCGAATGTTCAATTGCTATAATATATGTAATATGAATTATTGAAGCACTCATAATAATTATAAATTAATTAATTAGGTAATCAATGTTGCTGTGCCCTTACAGGGTTCATGTTGAAGCTGTATTAGTATTTAAGAACTTTATAACAACATGTAACGCAATAAACTGATTTGATTTGATTAATTGCATGAGACCTCGCCTGTTGAGTTTAATTTTAGCTAGATATTAATATTTTTCTACTCCTGATCACCAATTAAAAATCATCGTGTATATCAGTCTACGGTTGTGTAAGGTTGATATTGTAAGGTTGAGTTAGAGAGCGACACAATCTATTTACTTGTTACTTAGAAAAAAGGCATAATTCTTGAGGACTAAGTAATTTTTGGGGGCTATGGTCCTATGGTAGTTACCATTGCTACGCGAGCTAAGGCGCGGAAGAAGCTTTATAAATAAAAATATTTTTCTTTTTACCTTACATTTTTCGAAACATGACACCTAAACGTATTTCTACACACCAAAACACTATTCAATCACCAACGATAAAGCACCCCACTTACCGCACAATTTCTCCGATAAAAAGCTTTACCAAAAATGCATTTTTTCGATAAAAATTCGGCATGAATGCATTCCATTGTGCAGGCGACAGATGGCGATAAGGGTAAACGGTTTGACACCGCATCGGTCAGGAGAAATGCGTTCGAGATTGACTATTATTATTATGTTATGGATTACCTACATATTTTTAAGTACTTTCTTACTTATACGAGTTATAACATATAGGTACCTACCCATATGTTATAACTCGTATAACTATGTTATTGGATAATAACTCTGTATTGTTTCATTTTCAGAGGCCACTGAGAAGTACCATCGAAAGTTCATCACATTTGTTCACAAAAGGAAAATGTAAATAAATGTTCGTCCAAAATTTCGTTGCTCGAATTAAGAAGAAGTAGAATTCGGTTGCGAAAGATAAAACATAGTAGAAAAACATTTGTGGTGAAGTTTAATATTATTATTTCCTAAGTAAATAATAAATCTACAGCAGAACCAAAAACATGATCTAGATTCGGATGGTAGGGAATTGTCTAAGGGGTAGTCCTCTCACCAGAAATCCTAAGTACCGTAAGAGAGCCCATATATAAACGTAAACAGGCGGATTGCCGCCCGCCGGCGGCGCGACGAATGGCCAATAACTAGCAATTTTACGGCCATCCGATGTTAATTGGTTAAATATTACACCACGGTGACGGATATTCACGTCAACTTAAATTAGCGTGGTGATTCGAACAATTACATTCAAACTATGTATAAGTGGAATCGTTTGAAAGCGCGTTGATTACTTTCTATGCGAGACCCTTATTTCCTTTTTTCACTAACCGTAAAAAAATTGTTGGTTTTTACAAGCATATTATTTGTCTTGCATGTTGCTATCTTGAATGTTGGAAGCAAAATTGGAACCACTCCCAGACGTTCGATGGGGCTGACAATACTTGCGTATCTTTGTAGTAATAATGGTAGGTGCAATGGAGCTGATCTGATTATGGGGTCGAAGGTGGCTATAGAATCATTTAAATAACATGAGTTAAAGATACTCGTAAACCCACCGTGTTTAGGTTAAGTATATTATTATACAAAAACAGGTAGGTACAGTCTGCAATACAAAGCTAGTCTCAATTTTTTTTAACAGAGACATATTTCTTGTCAAGTTCCCTATCTAAAGATTTCTTTAATTTTGTATTATTTGTTAATTTACGATTTGATTGACCTTATCGCGTATCAGATGGCAGTAATATGGCGTAATTCGCGGCACCCGTCCGACACGCGTTTGCACTTCACTATAATATAAATACGTGTCGTGTAGGTACCTACTATGTACGCGTGCCGTGGACGTATTACACGCGTTATGCACTAACACTTCATATGATATTAATGTAACACTAATTTAATAAGTCATGTCCTATTTGTACAATCAGTGGCAAAGATAAAAACTTTTTATTGATCTTACGTACAAAAAAGGGCGTCTCGTAACGTAACAAATAAACTTAAGAAAATGCAGTGGAATAGAAAACCGCGTTATATTTGAAGTCTGTTTAAAGAGTTTTTATCGAAAGATATCCAAGTAACTAAGAATTAGCTTTTTTGCGCTTTCTAATTAAATAAAAAACACACTTAGGTATATTATAGCTAAGTATAAAATTATTAGTTTACACTATTCAGTTACGTATTAAGTTTTCTATACGTTAAAAGGCGGCTCAAAATAAATATAATAGAGTTTATTTCTGCGATGTTTTTCTAATAAAGGACGTACCTACTCAAAGGATCAAGAATACTTTAATGTATTTAAGCCAATTGAAGATTAAAGTAAAAAATAACCTAACCTAACCTAAGCCAGCTTTGACTTGGGTACAGCCTGAAAATCGAAGCCAAAACCAGTGAAATCTGTCGAGCTTACAGTAAACGGCCATAAAGAATGCACATCGGCAATCATCGCATTTCCGAATACAAACGAATGCTAATTTCCATGTACATCAATTATTAGATTAATCGTTCATCAGAATTTGAATTTAGAACTAAGTACTTTATTGTTGTTTTGTTTTGATTTCACGTGGAATATATAGAGCTGTAAAACAGATAATTTAGCTTTTAATGATTTTACTGTCGGCAGTTCTTTGTAACGCAGAAGAAAATCGTACATCTTTCTTCGAACAACATCATAATGAAAATCGTCCATATTTAAGCGAAATTGTTTTTTTGGTCACCCATTTTTCGGAGAGCTGAACTTTGTTCCACTAGAATGTGTATCAGTGCCAATGCCGACTTCGTTTAATAAATTGTTCAAAGTTCTTCTTGAAATTCCAGTCACATCTGCAACTCGCCGTTAAACCTTCTTAAAATAATTACTTACATTAACATCCTCATGTTTTTTAAATTGGTCGGCTTCAGTTACAAAATACATATTTATAAATATTGTAGATAATTTCGCGTGACTGGCAAAGTAACGGCTTACTTTCTTTTCTTATAGATGCCATAGTACAAATTTAATTTTGTAAAAGTTTTAGTAACTCTATATATATATAAGGTCCTAATTTATTAGTTGCAGATATTTTTACAGCTGATAGTACTCGGTCTCTGGAGTATATTAAAGCATGAAACATTATAGCTTTTACGATGTTTTTTTGGAGAAAAAGGAAAAACAAATTTGCTACGTAATAACACCCTGTTAATGTGATTACTAAATGAAAACTCATTGAACAGATTCTAGTAGCTGTAACTGGCCACTTCACGTCGATAAATCCCATCCTAATGACATTTGCAGTTTTCCCGCCGAACCGTTACGACATTTACGACAAACAATTTAGTCTAAGATCCCAGTATAGAACGACCTTCACCGAGCTGGTTAATGGATGAAAAGTATTTTATATTGAATTAAATATGTTAATAAATATATTGCAAGTGGGTTGCCTAAAAAAATTCAGTCCAGAATATAATTAATTAAAAGTTAAAAAATAATATTTTTTTTTATTTTTCACCGTTTTGTTTAATAGACAAATGACATACCAATCAAAAGTATTAAGCCTATAGACTATGCAAACGTTAGGTTGCCTATATTTTTCCCGTCATAACTTTTGGGTTGCCAGGCATAAACAGGTACATCATATTAGTAATTTGCACTGGTCTGGTTAATGAATAAACTTTATGCCAAAATAAAGATTATTTTATTACGAACACGGTGATATAGGGTTGCCTGCGAAAAATCAGTCCTGAATTCCGGTTGCCGAGTTTTAAAAAGTCAAAGCCCTTCAATCCCGGTTGCGTTAAGTTTGCACCTGGTTGGTATGTGATGCCAAGGAAACCAGGTGCAAACTCAGCTCAACCGGTTAATATGAAAAATTTAGAATGAAGTCGGCACAGGTACATCGATATTAGTGATTTGCTGGTCTGGTTAATAAATAAACTTTATGCCAAAATAAAGACTATTCTATTACGAACACGGTGGTATAGAGTTGCCTGCGAAAAATCAGTCCTGAAGTGCGGTTGTCGAGTTTTAAAAAGTCAAAGCCCGGTTGCGTTAAGCTTGCACCTGGTTGGTATGTGATGCCAAGGAAACCAGGTGCAAACTTAGCTCAACCGGTTAATATGAAAAATTTAGAATGAAGTCGGCACGGGTACATCGATATTAGTGATTTGCAGGGGTCGGACAAAAAGTGCCGATGACGTAAAAATGACGTACCTAATCTTGCACTCAGGATGATGTTTGTGTTTAAACTTCCGTGTGACATGTAGTAACGAAGTAGTATTAATGAAGTAACAAAATAATCGTAAATAAATCCATGGAATTAATAATAGAGGTGGTAGGGTGATGTAGTGAATAAAATTTTCACGAAACTTGTTACCATAAGGTACGATTATTTAAAATTAATTAGGATAAATCTGTGGGAACCTCAGATAAATAGGTTTAATACTCGTTACCTTCGTTGGTATATCTTGATTACAGCAAGAGCAGTATATGTGTTTGTCACGTACCTCCAAAAACGGAAAATTGCCACAATATTACATGACAAGATGACAAGATGACATTTTACAGCGTTTTTTTATACATTAGTAAATATAAATTATAGCTAAATATAATCGTGAAAATACAATAGCTAAACAATAACGAAGTCAATTTATTTCATCTGATTTACAAAGTGTCAGTCAAAAACGTACTTACTCATTTCAAGTGGCGATATCGTTTAATAAAGACGTTGATAAATGATAAGTGATAATTGTGTATGAAAATCAAAAATACTATTTGAAATCATCCTATAAGTGGTTTGACGTCATCCGCACATTTTGTCCGACCCCTGGTGATTTGCACTGGTCTGGTTACCAGTGCAGATCACTAATATCGATGTACCCGTGCCGACTTCATCCTAAATTTTTCATATTAACCGGTTGAGCTAAGTTTGCACCTGGTTTCCTTGGCATCACATACCAACCAGGTGCAAACTTAACGCAACCGGGCTTTGACTTTTTAAAACTCGACAACCGCACTTCAGGACTGATTTTTCGCAGGCAACTCAATACCACCGTGTTCGTAATAAAATAGTCTTTATTTTGGCATAAAGTTTATTTATTAACCAGACCAGCAAATCACTAATATCGATGTACCCGTGCCGACTTCATTCTAAATTTTTCATATTAACCGGTTGAGCTAAGTTTGCACCTGGTTTCCTTGGCATCACATACCAACCAGGTGCAAACTTAACGCATCCGGGCTTTGACTTTTTAAAACTCGACAACCGCACTTGAGGACTGATTTTTCGCAGGCAACCCTATATCACCGTGTTCGTAATAAAATAGTCTTTATTTTGGCATAAAGTTTATTCATTAACCAGATCAGTGCAAATTACTAATATGATGTACCTGTTTATGCCTGGCAACCCAAAAGTTATGACGGGAAAAATATAGGCAACCTAACGTTTGCATATTCTATAGGCTTCATACTTTTGATTGGTATGTCATTTGTCTATTAAACAAAACGGTGAAAAATTAATAAAAAAATTTTTTTTTACTTTTTAATTAATCATATTCTGGACTGAATTTTTTTAGGCAACCCACTTGCAATATATTTATTAACATATTTAATTCAATATACAATACTTTTCATCCATTAACCAGCTCGGTGAAGGTCGTTCTATACTGGGATCCTCTACTAATTGTTGACATGACAGATAGTGTTATTGTGACATGTGATAATGCACACGGTGATTTTTTTTAGACGAAATTTTAATTAATTTTTTTGTTAGGTAAATGAAATCAAAAAAGTTATATGAAAAGATTTCTTAATTTCTATTTAAAGTTAATTATTTTAATGTAAAGTATAATGTGTTAAAATATCTGCAACTAATAAATTAGGACCTTATATTGACTTGGATATGCGACTGCACTCTCTCGCATTTGAACCACGACTGACAAAACAAACGTCATGGTGTGTGCGACACAGATATCGCTATACGAAGTCGAAATTAGCCGATTGCCTCTTTCCAAAGATCGATGTGCATTCTTTATGGCCGTTTACTGTACAATATAACTAAACAGCCCAAACACGAGTAGATACCTACCCACGACAGATTGGCTCACTTTGTGGATCACGGTTCCTAAAAAACCAGGGAAATTAGACAAATCCAAATCATTCGGACCAATGACAAAACACAACCGACAATGCCCCGAGGTGTGGGCACAACGAAAAATCCCATTTCGCCCACGGAGCTGGAATAATTACCGCTTTTTACAAGTTTAATCCGGATCAGATAGCTGGAACCCCGCGGTACGGGAGTAGGGCTGCCAAAAATATGCGATTATTTCGTTTATTTTAAGAATCGTCAGGGAACTCGACTTGCCGTAGGTACAAATGCAGAATTATTTTTTTTACACACACGTAGTAGGTAGATAGTCGAGGAAAGACGATAATTGAACCAGTGAGTCCTACTAATAACCGTTTTCCCGGGTAAGTATACCTCTCCAGATTTACTTAGCTACATGTCACCTTAATATGGAACTATGTACGTTTATGAGGAAATTCGATGCAATATCTTGTCTCAATTTAGTTCTGTGGATACCACACCGCTGCTGGCTTTACAAATGAAAAATTTGTTAAAATTGTATGAAATTGTTACACTTACGAGTAAGTACTAATAAATTGGCAACCCTAATAATAAAAAGCACTATGCGATGCGTTTGATATTCATGATCAGTTCCCGTGGGTCCAGGATTAGAGACGAAGTAGAGGTTTAGTTTCATTTGGTATTAATTTAGATGGCGGTGTAGTTAGCTTAAAGGGACTATTTTAAATTCAATCATAATTATTAAAATTATGCCTTAATTTCTCTGAAGCCTGGTAGCTGTAAGTCCTCTACGTTGACTGTAGTTTAAATAAATAAATATACACTTTTTAAAACCTTTTATTTCACTTGCAATGTTTGTTAGTATGTTTAGAGCAAATCTTGCAAGCCGAATTAGAACCACTTTCTGAAGTTTGATTGTGTTAAAATTTTGTATAATTGCGTATCATTATGTTTGGGATCATTTGATTGGTTTTGACATGCAACTTTTAGTTGGCAACATAAAAGTTTGTCTTAAAATATATTTTTGGACAGGAACTTATTTAGAGCACAAATGGGAACAAAGTAGCGTAGTTCATCTAAATTACACTCACGGTGTTCGGGCTCCTTCGATTGGTTTTGAAAAATAAGTACAGTCGGCAATAAAAAGTTTGTCTCGAAGATTTTTTTTGACAGAGACTTACTTTGAGTGTTGCATTCATCCATTGATAGGTATATCAGTCTTTATCTTGGATTAAAATGTAGGTATGTAACAAAATGTGAATGCATTCTGGGAAAAAGAATAATCATTTCAAAAACAAAACATTTCCCGCATTTAAGAATTTTCACCAGCAGTAGCAGCCGATCCGAAACTACAGTAATTAAATCTTTAGGGACTGAGGGAGAACGCAGAGGGTGAGCACAATACAATAGCTCCAACACCAGGTGACGTACTACGCTACCGTTTCAAAAATTATAAGATCATAGGATACACAATGCGCTTACGACGTTTTCAAATGAAACGACAGGATCCAAAAACCAACTTAACTTTACAGCTGAATAAATTTAGACGTTCTGTAACTCCATATAAAAGTGAAAGAAGCTGTCGTAGGAAGCAAAATTCGTGATGGCAAATGCAAGTTGGTAAAAAGTACAAAAGTGACGGTTGACTTTATTTCGTTTGTGATTTAGTGACGTAGTTATAACGCGTGTCAATGGTGGCTTCGCTTTTCATGTGCTTTGGTAAGTAAATAAAATAACTATAAAAATAATCAATAAAGGCATAGGCAGAGCGACAAAGGTAGCAAAATTATCAAAATCTAGGCTATTTTGATTATGTTGCAAGCTCTGCCGCTCACCGCTACTGCCCAAAGATTGTATGGAAGAAGTGGATTTTTAAACGAGCGAGCGGTGAAGTCACCCGTTTTCTTCCGCTACAAGTATACTTAATGGCTTACGGTGGTTCGACTCAGTCGGTTCTCCATACAAACATAAAGAGGATCATCGTTTGCTTCCAAGACATCAATCGTAGTTGAAATGCGTTTCATTTTACAGTTTGATTGATTTTGTCTGCGCGAAATATCATGAGATGTGTGAAAAAAACAGAATCAACGTGCGTGCTACCGTTTAATGTGAGCGCCATCTATTATCATCATATGAAAACAAAAATGTGTCTTGCTAAAATGTATCATTTGTTTGGCTTTTCAAACGTGATTGATGCCGTCCCTCCTGCTGACCCTCTTTATTATGTTTGTATAAAAAACCGACCGACTCGATTCACCTTAATGGCACTTGTGAAGTTCTTGTCCTAACGCTTTTTCCCGTCTCTTTCGGGATAAGGTTTGACTGTGATCCCAGATTTGGCAGGTCCATAGAACGACTGCAACTGACTTCTGTAGCCCTTGCGCCAGGATACGCAGACTGACGTGATCATAGTGACTCATTAAGGTACCTCATTGTTCTAAAGATGTTTTATATCTTTTAGGTACATAAGTTAACAACAATAATTGGGACATGGGGTCCGCTAGGATTCGAACCCGGGACCTCACGATCCAGTCTCCTGAGCTGCTTCTCATCAACGCTCTCCTAGCAACTTGTGAACGGTACATAAAACAAGGAATACTTACTATTGGTGTATTTTTGAATATGTATGACTTGCGGAAGTTGATAATCTCGGCTTGCAAAATATATGCAAAGGTGTCCTCGGTCAATTCATCTAGCATGTTTTGACGTTTCACTTTTTCAGATTTTAGTCTGAAAATAATGAATTAATAAATCAGGTAACAGCCCATTTATACCTAAAGTCTGTTTTTTATTTCCGAGGACAAAAATGACATATCATGTGTTGCCTGTTTTTTACAAATAATAAATAGTGATGTGATACAACCGGTACTTACCGACAAAAATTTAGGTAGGTACTTATGTTTATTGATATTAAAGTGTCTGTAACACAATGAGTGCATAATCCGCGAAGTTCCATAATGGTACAATACTTTAGGTAAAAATTCCACCCTTTTGGAGATATAGAATATTTGTAAATACGCCATATTTCTAGTATTTAAAGGTACATTTTATTTGATTCAAAACTCATTACTTATCTTACAAAGCTGAAAATACGCCAAAGCCGCTTTATTTCTCTGCGGTATAATTTCAGGCAACAGAATAACGTACGTAGGCACTAATTATCCAATAGTGGGTTAAAGGTTGAATACAATGTAGATATTATATGTAATAAATTTTCGATAAGTACTTAAAAATATATGTTTTAACGTAAATAGTAATTTTTTTTATATCGGTTATTAATAATTACACCACGAACCGAAACAAAGGACAGCACTGTTTCTTAAAAGCTGGCCACATTATTTTTACGTTTGACATTTGTAGCTGTCATATTTGTCGTCGGAAATAAAAAACAGACTTTAGACACTATACGCAGATGAAAAACTATAAACTAGAAATTTATCATTATTAAGTATTATGCAAATACCTAGTTGTAGCTTTGGCTAAAATGTATGTTACTTCGGTATATTATCATTGTCAATGTCAACATCCGCAATGTTTTAACACGATCAGCTTAGACCTGGAAGGGGGCGTTTTTGCCATAATATTAAAAAATAAAATAATTAACTCTCTAAACGTCACAAGAATAGTTTTACTTGAAGGCAAGTTCTTGGATTGCCTTATTTGCACACTACCAACTCGTCCATTCTCGTCCATGGTCTAAGGATGTGATAGCTGGTGAATGTTCAAATATCTTCTGTATTTGTTTTTGCTGATTTTACTTGTCCCAATTCTCCCAATCTTCGACGCATTATAAAATTATAAAAACCCGTTGAAAACTCATGTTGTGGTACCTATATTGTTGTTATCAACTATTTGCCACCGCATAGCCATTTTGTCTCAGAGAACCCCAAAAACGATAATTATTATTCTATATTCCAGTTTTAAATCCCCCTTAGATGATATCTCAGCACATTAGCGATCATTGTGGAGCTGTATCTCAGCTGGCAGTCGGATATCTGACACTATCTGCCATCTCCCCTTGGTGTTGGGCCTATTTGTCAGATTCCTAGCAAACGCAGAAGAGCGAAGATAATCCTTTTTTTTTAGAATCCTTAACACATGGTGCTAAGAGTTATTTTACGCTTCGTTCTATTGTACCTTAAACAGAGTAAAATGTTGAAATTTTGCTTTATATTATGTTACGACACAACGTACTTGTCCTTATTTTTGAGATATCCTTTTATTTATAATGCAGTATGTGTACTTATACAAGTTTTAGAGTTGAAAATATTCAATTTATTCCCTGACAGGCTTAATCACATTGTTTCTTCTGAATACTAACATAACGATTTAAAATAAAAGTCATCGTTTGCATGGACACTTGGACAGTCGAGATTTCGTGCGACTCTTTATAGTATTTTTTCTACTCCTCTACTGTTATTTGTCTTTTACTTGGTCACGAACACTAATATAAGAACATACATAATATGAGTTCAGAGAAGTCTATACTCTATTCCCCATAACAGCACTAGTGTCGTTATAGTCACTTTACGTTATTGCTAGCAGCAACAGACTATCTAGGTTAAACTTAGGTCAAGGATTAAGCGCTCAATTTTAACTTTACGGTAAAAATGCACAACTACCAACTTAGCAAACAATTAAATTCCTACGGTTTTTAAGAAAAACAAAACTTTCCGAACTAAATTCATTGATGGCATGATGGCAACATAAAAAAAGTATTTTTAATTTAAGTATATTTTAAATTTTAAAAAAAAGTTTACCATAGACACATACTGTCAGTCAAACATCATATTTGCCTTGTTTCCAGGTTATGATTAATTTTGTATTTTATAATTTAAAACCTCGTCGTAGAAAAAGTATTGTATGCAACGTTGTATAATTAAGTCAAAAAACGCTCATTGCGTCTCTATTTGCGATAACTCACGCAATTCGCATTTTTTGAACCCACTTATACAACTGTTGCATAAAATACTATTATGCAACAGTTGTACAGTCGCCATCAGATATATCTGAGCTGTCAGTGTACTCATAAATATCTGAACACGGCTCTAATGCTATGAAAATAGAGCCGTGTTCAGATATTTATGAGTACACTGACAGCTCAGATATATCTGATGGCGACTGTATAAGTGGGTTCAAAAAATGCGAATTGCGTGAGGTGCGATACGAGCCGTGCATGCGGCGAGTATCGCAAATAGAGACGCAATGAGCGTTTTTTGACTTAATTATACAACGTTGCATACAATACTTTTTCTACGACTAGGTTTTAAATTATAAAATACAAAATTAATCATAACCTGGAAACAAGGCAAATATGACGTTTGACTGACAGTAGTGTCTATGGTAAACTTTTTTTTTAAATTTAAAATATAGGTACTTAAATTAAAAATACTTTTTTATGTTGGCATCAATGAATTTAGTTCGGAAAGTTTTGTTTTTCTTAAAAACCGTAGGAATTTAATTGTTTATTAAGTTGGTAGTTGTGCATTTTTACCGTAAAGTTAAAATTGAGCGCTTAATCCTTGACCTAAGTTTAACCTAGATTTAGAAGTCTGTGGCTGCTAGCAATAACGTAAAGTGACTATAACGACACTAGTGCTGTTATGGGGAATAGAGTATAGACTTCTCTGAACTCATATTATGTATGTTCTTATATTAGTGTTCGTGACCAAGTAAAAGACAGTACAGGAGTAGAAAAAGTTCTTTATGTTAATGCACGGTTTCCGAACAAACCCGCGTTAATAAGGATGACCACGCATTTTAGCGGCGCCTACCGAAACGAATCGATTCGCCCGACGCACTCGCTTATTTACTCTAACCACCATACAATGCAATACAATGCCACACAATGACACAATTAAATATTCAAAATAATCTGCACTTTAAAAGAAGGCGCTTGTGTTTGTGGCAAAACGGGTTAAGCGACAGTGTTTTTACGTTCACGACTTTTTATAAATGAATAAATTAATTTAGAGTTTATTTTAACGGTTTAAGAACTGTATTGTAAAAGCAAAATTTAAAACATTTATTTAGTACTTTTATATTTTAATTTTGTGTGTTAAGCTGTTTTGTTCCTCGACTTTAAATATTGTTTACACGGATTTACAATGACTATGTTACGCTGATTAGGTGATAAATGCTGTGAGTTGATTTATTGACACGGTTTGTTTTGGTGCATATGATTTGTGGCAAGTGCTTTAAATTTCTATGGGTGATTAAATAATAAACAAAACCTACCATAGATATCTCGAGCGCCTACATCTGTTTTGTGTATGATACTGCCATGTCAGTACTATCAAACGACAATTAAAGCCAGAAGTACATAAAAAATGCAATTTCTACTAGGTCTTATTTAGTTTTATACAGGGATTACTTGTATTAAAATATCGGCATCTATACCTATGTGTATGTAGGTATCGCTTTGACATTACAACTTTCCAACACCCAATATAGACAATGAAACAAACAAAATGATTCATATAAATTTAAATCTATCAACAGTGCTGCGTACCAGAACATTTTATACTAACAAGCACTAGAGAAATGCAAATCGACTTGGAGAGGGTCAATGGGGCCCGCCCAGCGCTGGGCATCGATCGCATTGTGCCCTAATAGTCCTGGGGGCCTCGGCCGCCCTTAGCACTTGCACCACTTGCCACCCTCCTGTAAACTATAAACTTAGAATCAAATAGAAATAGTTTTAGTAAGTTTGTAATATTGATTTTAAGTTTGTGTTTAGGAAAAATATGCATGTATTTTGAGTAACTATGTAAACACTTTATTGCACAAAATAATACGGTACAAGGACGACGTATTAGAATAATCACGACGAAAAGGAACACTACTACAGTGCCACTACGGTAGCACTGAAATACTTGTATACCAAAATATATCGTAGCTAACATTATCTCAGATGAGCAGTATATTGCGACATAATTTCTTTATTAAGATACTGAGCTGTAATGCATTATAGTTTCGTGTGTGACGCGCTTAAAAGTATGAGCTGTACACAAACCTCCTTTATATCTACAAATGAGTATTTATTGCATAAGTAGCTCGTTGATAACTGGCAGTTTGTAATTTATAAATTTCATGAATTCGAACATGGAATAAAAATAATAACACGAAAACCAAGCAGCCCATCAGACGGGCGGAGATTCGCATTTTTTTTTCAAAATTTCTGTTTGTACCAAATTTTTGTAGGAAACTAGCTTTTTTCTACTTTTATTTATATTATTTATTTACCAGATTTAGCAAAATTATAAGTGTTTTATCATGGTAAGTCATCTCTGTGTTTTAATTGTAGATTAGAAATGGTCACGTCTAAATTTTAATCTTAACTAATTTGTGTGAATATTCTTCTATGGACTTACAATTATTCTCACAACGACATGAGGTGTTAATTTTTAGTGTTCTTTGAATATTGGTAAATTTTTAGAACCATTTATAAATTCACTTTGTATTTCAAAACTATATGCAAACTACGCAACTAGCAACTATGAGGCTAAGGTAACTAGTCGAAGTACGTAGCTAATTTGAAGATTAGACATAATTAAATTGAGAAAAACTACAAGTAGAATGCCTTTGCCCCGGGTGACCTTACTAATTATTTTCACTGTGGATTTATCTATTCAATTTATTAGCAAACGTTAATTTAAATTTGTTAGGCATTATTCTTCATAAATTTGGTTAAACATATATTTCTACCACAAAATTAAGAAAAATACGTGTAACCTTTTTACACGCGAGCAGAGGGAATGCATCTCTATCCACGTGGGCCAAGCGGGCGTCCAGATGGGAGTTGCCTGCTGGCAACTATACTGCCTGGAACACGGCATCAGACCCGACGGGACCCTGCCCCCGTGCGAGACCGACTCCCAGTACAACGACTCCTGCTTCAACACCTTCTTCTCTGAAGCGGACAAAGGCAAGATGGTGCCGCGAGTTGTGATGGTTGATCTGGAGCCAACTGTTATTGGTAAGTATTGTAACACCTGAGAAATAGGAGATAGAGCACGCGAACAGCTGGTAGCTCTTCTGTAACACGGCATCAGACCCGACGGGACCCTGCCCTCGTGCGAGATCGATTCCCAATACAGCAATTCCTGCTTCAAAACCTCTGAAGCGGACAAGATGGTATGGGGAAACATTGTAATCGGTAAGTGTCGTAACATCGGGAAAATAGAGGGGTATAGAGAGAGTGATCAGGTGATAGCTGTTCTGTATGGGTACGACATCAGACCCGACAGGATCCTGCTTCCTGTTGCTGGTGGAGCAGGGTCCTGTCGGGTCTGATGTCGTGATTGGTTGAACTTAACAAAACACCATCTACAGTGTAGAATACAGTTTTCAGAAGTCGATTGCAGCTGTACGTCGTTTGACATTGAATATTTCAACGACAATTAAATATTTCAACAACTTTCCACCAATTGCCTAATCGGTTCGTCTATCCCTCATATAAAACTTTACCTTAATCTTGCAGATGAAGTCCGCACCAGTGAATACCGCCAGTTGTACCACCCTGAGCAGTTGATCACTGGCAAGGAAGACGCCGCCAACAACTACGCCCGGGGCCACTACTCGACGGGGCGTGAAGTGCTCGTGCCTGTCATGGAGAGGATTCGGAAGCTAGCTGACCAGTGCACCGGGCTACAGGTAAATTAATGAACTTATATCTCAATCTACAGGGAGATTTTCAGGGAAGTTACCGTTTTGGTTTCTATATTTGTCGTGTTTATCTGTTGATTGCTGATATGCATACATAATATATCAATGTGCGAGTATACCTAACGTAACTTCCCAAGCGTTTATATATCGAGGGCAAAAGTTTATTTGTATTAAGTGCCCAGGAAATCCGCTTAAAATAAATAGCCTTTCAGTTATGATATTTTCCTCATTTTGAAGACGAAATCTCGAAATAGACGAACACCTTTTATTACTTCCAGGGTTTTTTCGTGTTCCACTCGTTTGGCGGTGGCACAGGATCGGGCTTCACGTCACTCCTCATGGAGAACCTGTCAGATGAGTTCGGAAAGAAGAGCAAGCTGGAGTTCGCCATATACCCCGCCCCACAGGTCAGTATGGCGTTTTGGAAAATCAAACAGTCTTGCTATGATTTTCTTACATGTTAGATACATATGTCATCTATGTATAATTTGAATGATTTCAGGTATCGACAGCAGTAGTGGAGCCCTACAATGCCGTGCTGACGACACACGCCACCATCGCGCACTCGGACTGCGCCTTCATGGTGGACAACGAGGCCATCTACGAGATCTGCCGCCGGCGGCTGTCCATCGAGCGACCCTCGTACGCCAACCTCAACCGGCTCATTTCACAGGTATGAGTTCCTTACTCTTCGAGGAGGCAAACTCCACCTCGAATAGGAGTCGACAGATACGAATTCAACGCAGTGGTGTACAAAATAAGTCATCGAAACGGATGTCAGTGTTCTTAATCCGATAACCACATCGTCATGACAAACGCGAAATTGTGGGTTCTATCGAGCCCTTTTATAAAATAGGATTGTCATGTGGCAGGTTGTGTCATCAATCACAGCATCGCTGCGGTTTGACGGCGCCCTCAACGTAGATCTGACAGAGTTCCAGACCAATCTTGTGCCATACCCTCGCATCCACTTCCCGCTCGCCGCCTACGCACCTGTCGTCTCCGCAGATAAGGTAATCCCATCAAAACCATTACATGTAAAAAGATACAAGTCTCGCAACGCAGTCCTTCTACAACAAAGTGTTGAGTTGTAATGTTAAACCAAGCCAGTACTGGGGGGGGGGGGGGTGTCCACAGAATTCGATTTCCACCGACTTGCCTATTATTTACCCGTGGAGGGCTTTTTATTTGAGAGCTATAAAATGTGTTCCGCCCTGGACTTGCATCTTTTTACATGTAATGTTTTTGATGGGATCTCATTTCTTTTTGTAAGTGATCTGTATTCATTACATTCCAATCCATTATATTTAACTTTGTAATCGCATGTATTTGTATAGGATTGTGACTGAAATTCTATTTTTAGGTTTTTTGTGACTTAATATGCTAAAAACTATGTTTAAAATTTGGAGCTTGTAGGTCTGCTAGAAGTACCTTAGAATTATGATGATCATCAGTCAGTCAGTGACAAAACTAAGGAACTTTGACGTGAAATAGTTCTTAGACTACACGTTCAAATTGAACGATATTGAGAATATTGTAAGTTTTATTGTGCCCTATATATCCCTGAAAATTCAGGTTTCTAGCTTTAGCCAGTACAAAATTACGGGAGGCTGAAAATAGTCTGAATAGCTATAAGAAACAGATACATTCTTGCGTCACGCGGGTTACTTACCCTCAGGGCTTAGACTCCAGTCATTTACGAGTCCCATCAATTCTGAGGTCTCTTAGATTTGATCATATTTGATGTGGCGCCTAATTTGCATGTTTCTGGAATTTATTCAGAGATACTAGCCGCGATTTCTCACACAACTCATATTGCACTAAGTAAATGAAATGAAGACAATGTTTGTCGCGGGACAAAGAAACGCGCGGAGCAGTACCACGAGATGTTCTTGACATTCAGCTACTATCTTTCCAGGCTTACCACGAGGGCATGTCGGTGTCCGAAATCACGTCGGAGCTGTTCGAGCCACAAAACCAGATGGTGAAGTGCGACCCACAGAATGGGAAGTACATGGCCTGCTGCTTGCTGTACCGAGGGGATGTGGTGCCTAAGGACGTAAACGCAGCCATCGCTGCCATGAAGGGACGCGCCGGGATCAGATTCGTTGATTGGTGCCCTACTGGATTCAAGGTAACACTTGTCTTAGGCCAGAACGGGATGGAGCTGCTGAACCCACTAAACTGTAAGTAGGATGGCCTGCCACCTGTCGTACCGAGATGACATGCATAAAGACTTAACAAAGTCGTCATGAACGAGCGTTTGGAGTCAGAATAGGGAACGTGCACGAACTATAGGTGGCAGCACTAAACGACAAAAGAGACACGGGCGGACAATAAAGCAAACTATCATGCCTGTCAAATTAAGCTGTCGATTAAAATTCTCTTCAAGTGTCAATTTCATATATAGTAAGTTGTAGCTACACTAGCGTTAATCGTCCTTCATCGCGATAAATTAACGGCGTTTTCGTCAATGTAGCCCTAGCATGAGAAGGTACAAGACTTAGATTGGCGGCACCAGTTGGCAGCACATTCGTCGTGCACGTTCCCTATAGGATAGGTAGACAGGCTCCGTGGCATTCAAGTAGAAATTTTTATTAAAATTGAAATTGTTTTTGTGAAAACAACTTAAATATTTCCTATATTAACCACAGTCAAAATCACCACATTAACAGTGATGACCCTGAACTCCATATAACCTTGGAGTGGGAAATATCGATAGCCCTACCTGATATAGTACAGTAAATTCCAAAACTATGTATCGAATAAATCGTTTCGTAAATAACGTACAAAGTTCTTATTGCCACAGCAGAAGGTGTATTCGGACATATTTTTTAGCAATTGCATGCACCTAATGCACCCATATTTTTACACTTCACTGTACCACGATAAAACCTACTACACTACTTGATAGATAATAAAAATTTTATGGGAGCATAACTTTATTTAACGTAATGAACCTACGTTATGTCATGGTACTAAATCAGGTAGGGTTACTGACGGTCTCATTTCGGTCCATTATGTGAGTAAAATGTTGTTAGGTACGTGAGAAGAACGTACATAAAAATTGGACATTTGGAGATGATGCTAATTGTGTAGGTAAATAAACACGAAATAGTTAATTT
Source organism: Eudemis profundana (assembly GCA_947034925.1). Classification (NCBI taxonomy): domain Eukaryota; kingdom Metazoa; phylum Arthropoda; class Insecta; order Lepidoptera; family Tortricidae; genus Eudemis; species Eudemis profundana. The sequence continues at coordinate 26,610,454 of OX344795.1, read as the reverse complement.
CAAAACAGGATGCATAAAGTTGAAAACGGTATAAGCTCTCATTCTGTACTCTTGGTTTGGCAGGTTGGGATTAACTATCAGCCGCCGTCGGTGGTGGCCGGCGGTGACCTAGCGCAAGTCAAGCGAGCTGCCTCCATGTTGAGCAACACTACTGCCATCGCGGAGGCGTGGGGCAAGCTGGACCACAAGTTCGACCTGATGTTCTGCAAGCGGGCTTTCGTGCACTGGTGAGTGTCGGTCGTCAATCGTCATCACCTATCCAACGTGATCCGATTTATTCCACGATTGCTTTAACGCTATACGTCGTCCGCATCGCATCGCTTTCAACAAGGAGTATGGAATTATACTCGTAAACTAAATAGCTGTAGTGTTCGAAATATGCGGTTTTATATCCATAAGTTTATTTCCACGTACATTCCCATATCGTTCTATTACATATATTTCTTCCTGATTTGTCCACATTCCCAGTTTGTCTATATTCCCAGTGTGGACTGGACACACTGGGAATGTGGATAAATTTATGAATATCGGAATGAATGATCCCTTTCCTAGAGATTTTCCAGAGTCCCAGTTTTGGTATGTGAAAAAACCAAGAATATGGACGAATTGGGAATGTGAGCTTTTACCGGGAATGTGAAAGAAGGCAACCGAAACAGTATGATTACCACCACATGATTAATTATTACAAAGTAATAATTCCTCTTTCCGTTTAGGTACGTGGGCGAAGGCATGGAGGAAGGAGAGTTTGCAGAGGCCCGGGAAGACCTGGCGGCGCTCGAAAGGGACTACGACGAGGTCGCCATCGAGACGTCAGACCTGACGGGCTGCGACGACGAGATGTGATCTTCACGGTCTCACTCCCTCTCCGACGCCACAACGCCACCATAGCCGGGTTAGCACGACTAATCCTTCACTTGTCTCGTGGCCCAGCATTACTTGTCAGTTTTACGCTACATTGAGTAGCATAGAGATAGTATTCGGTGCGCGAAATTCATCGCACGTCTCAGTTGCGTTAGAGGTACGACTTGTTGTGCATCTTTTAGTTCCCTTTGCGAGTCTTGATTATTTGGCTAGCAACCTTTTTGAGCGCTTACATTGCTGTGTCAAAATTTGGACAAGTATTTTGTGGTAGGTAGTGCACAAACAATCGCTTGGTCACATTGAAATCCTGGAATTTTAAGCCAGACTATCCGGAATTATACTTCGTTTTTCCTTTTCATTATCAACAGTCGCGTCGACATCGAAACTTCAAAATCACGTTGAATTGGTTTAGCAATAACAGGAGTGGTGAAATCACGCTAAGCGCCAAAGCGGACGCCTAAAGCCGCGTTATTTTTTTTGTACAATATTGATTATGGCAGAACTCTGAAAATGTTTAAAGGTTCGAAAATGTCCTCAAGAGCGCGAAGTGTGATAACACTTAGCTCCTGCTTATTTGCATATTAGTTCCTTTTTAACCAGACTTTAATAGAAAGCGGCGTGTCAGAGTGTAGCTCCCTCGTTGCTTCAGTTTCTCAGTCGAGCAATCTTGCGATTTTTTAGTTAATTTTTTTGGCATTTATAAAATTTTTTAGCAAATGCTCGACGGAGAAGAGATTTTTCAAACACTTGAGATGGGACCGGATTCATTGGTGGCTTTGTGGTGTAGCTAATATTGTAAGTGTAATGTGTTGTTCGTGTTGTCAAAATGTTTAAAAAGTTTTACAGTGACCGTCTGATGTGTTCGTCTAATAAATTGTACAGTTTTACACTATCCGTATTTATTTTGCATTCTTCTTTTGTTGGTAGATCCTACTAGTTTTTAGATTTATGTTCATGAATGGTCAGCGTCTGAATATTTTAATGGACGGACTGCGACTTTAAAGGTTAACGCACACAATAACAGCTTGGCACCGGAACGGCAGCGCCTCACCTTACCGTTTCGTCGTCAACGAAGCGTCAACCATACGCAAGCACGTAACGGAAGCGGATTAGCACTCCGAGCTATCATCACGGTTACGTCGGGGCGGCAGCGCGCTTACAGCGAGGTGGCAGCTCGTGAGTATCAGGATGGCGGGTGTACCTACATCAAAAATGGAGCACAATCAGAGCGGTTAAAGGGTAATAATAGGTTAATCACTTTTTTATGTAAAGCGCTTGCATGTTTTGTGTGCCTGAACTACCTGCAATAAAGATGTTATTGCTATTTCAAATAAGCAGGCGTCTATATATATATATATATATATACATATTCAATTCCATATTACTCTTTAACCGCTCTCTGAATTTGATTGCGCTTCATACATGTGGAAGCACATTGCGAGCATTAACCTTATAAATATCTCTGGAGTTTAAAGAGCACATTGCTCCAATTTTGGCGCACATTTGGCACATTGCTAGCACTACTAAGGTATACCACAGCTCCATTTGTTGATGTACACCCGCCATCCTGACACTCACGGCAGGTCGCCTCGGCACAACCTAGTGAACCCAACCAACGCGTGGCCAACTCGCCGTGCCTGCGCCGACGGCGAGCCACAAGCGCGGCGGTGGCGCATTGTAAGCGCGGTGACTGTAAGTTGCCCACGCATCGCTAGCTTGTGCCGGGAGGAGGCATTGCCGTTCCGATGCCTACTATCGGTAAAACAAGACACGGCTCTTTTTTTACCCATGGTTCTCGATTTGTCAGATTCCTGTCTTACCACATTACACTAGATTATAAAATCGTAAGTTACTCAAGGATCTAAATCATTTTGTTGGATGTATTATTTTGGAATCTGGTAAACTGAGAATCTGGTATTTTACCTTCCCGACTGTTGGTTCCACTGCTAGGTTCCACTAGTGGGTCCAGCAGGATTACCAAGTACTCGTGGACCCATTTACGTAGTGGAACCAACAATATTAGTTTTAGGCAGTATAATTTTGGACAAGTGGCCCCATTGGCGTGTGCGTGTGGATTGAGTGAGCACCCTTCTGAAATAAAAAAAAAACATCCTGTTCATTTAGTAAAAGTTCTAAAACAATTGTAAAACTAAATCTCTGTATTTGTAAAAAGATAAATCAAAAGATATAACCTTTAACGTGTGCTCACTCAGTTCTCACAAACTACCAACGAAATCAGGGAATGTATTCATTTAACATATAATATTTATATACGATTTTTTAGTAAAACCTGTGCTAACTTACCTTTATAATTTGTAGATCACCTAGTAACGTATTTAAGATTTTACAAATAATTTCTTATGCTCACTCAATCCGCACACTTTCGAAAACCCGATTTCTGATGAAAAAACTGAAGATTTAAACTGCTATATATGTGTATATTTTAGTAAAACTAATCTGGGAATTTGTAAAATACAAAACGAACCACTAACGTGGCAGGTTTTTGGATAATAAATGTTTGTTAATGCTCACTCAGTCCACACGTTACAAGTAAGTTAAAAATGTAAATATCTCAATATTTGTAGTATTACATAAACTATAAATTACTTCAACTTTTAGTAAAAAATTTTACTAAATATCCACCATCTAATATTTTATATTCGTTGTCTGTTTTTAAAGATATTCAATTGCAATTTTTCTAATGTAAGTAGATCGATTAGATTGACCACACTTCATTATATTATGGTCATATCCAAAATACAGTTCATTTAAAAAATATATGAGATCGAAAAGGTTATTACCCCTGGTACGTCACTTTGACATTGAAATATATTTTATTTTTTGATCTCGGATTAAATCTTTTACAGTAAATGAAAGGTAATAATTACGGATCAGGTAACTCTTAATTGTAATAAGTATGTACTAACCTAATCAAAACAATTGTTTACTTTAAAATTTAATTCATTGATATGACCATAATATAATAAAGTGTGGTCAACCTAATCGATCTACTTACATTAGAAAAATTGCAATTGAATATCTTTAAAAACAGACAACGAATATAAAATATTAGATGGTGGATATTTAGTATAAATTTTTACTAAAAGTTGAAGTAATTTATAGTTTATGTAATACTACAAATATTGAGATATTTACATTTTTAACTTACTTGTAACGTGTGGACTGAGTGAGCATTAACAAACATTTATTATCCAAAAACCTGCCACGTTAGTGGTTCGTTTTGTATTTTACAAATTCCCAGATTAGTTTTACTAAAATATACACATATATAGCAGTTTAAATCTTCAGTTTTTTCATCAGAAATCGGGTTTTCGAAAGTGTGCAGATTGAGTGAGCATAAGAAATTATTTGTAAAATCTTAAATACGTTACTAGGTGATCTACAAATTATAAAGGTAAGTTAGCACAGGTTTTACTAAAAAATCGTATATAAATATTATATGTTAAATGAATACATTCCCTGATTTAGTTGGTAGTTTGTGAGAACTGAGTGAGCACACGTTAAAGGTTCTTTTGATTGATCTTTTTACAAATACAGAGATTTAGTTTTACAATTGTTTTAGAACTTTTACTAAATGAACAGGAGGTTTTTTTTTATTTCAGAAGGGTGCTCACTCAATCCACACGCACACCAATTTTTACATCGACGTCTGTTACTTCAATTTGCATTTTTGGCTGCTGGTCGGTAGGTACCTATCAGCGTAATTCGTCCCATTCATTTTTCGTTCAATTCGTATTTCGTCTCATTCTATATTCGTCACACATTCTTTATTAAGACTATTCTTTATGCATAAAGAATGTGTGACGAATATAGAATGAGACGAAATACGAATTGAACGAAAAAGGAATGGGACGAATTACGCTGATACCGGTCGGTACAGAACGAGTACGTTCTGTACGGACCAGTTTGAACTTCGTATATTAGGATAATGCGAAGAATAAATAGAGAAATTCGAGTATTATTTTATGCCGCTCATTCTCAAAAAATACCGCATTCCCAGAATACCAGCTTTTTAAAATACCAGATTGTCCGTATACCAGATTCCTAAATAATAAATCCAACAAAATCATTTAGGTCCTTGAGTAACTTACGAGTTTATAATCCAGTGCAACGGGAATATGAAGGATTTTTTATCCATTCGGAATTTTAAAAATCGGTATTTTTACATTCGTGATTCTGAATATCGGAATTAAGTTTTTCGTATTTATGCAGTGTACAACATAGGTACGTTCCAAGCGATGGTACACGCACGCATGTTAACGGTTGAAGTAAGAATTTAAAATAACTAAATGATTCAATAAACGTATATTTTCCTTAAAATACACAATCACCTATATCTATTGTTTAAATAGACAATACAATGACATTCACATTACACAAAAATAGGTTTTTTTTTAACGACTTATCTATTTTTCACCATCAAATTTAAAAAATATATCTTAGGTACATATTAAAATACGATATAATAAGTTTAATAAAAAAATATTCAGCAAACAATAGATCTCTAACATGTTATGCAACATTTTAATTTTCCTTTTTATTTAAATATGGTTATACGCAGCGCTGGCCAATCTTTTTTTTAGAAAACACAATGCCCTGCCAATTGCACATAAGCTGCATACAGTAAAGAAGAAAATGTAATTTTGCCATAATGATTCCTCGCACCTCGCGTTGCTCGCGCGCGAACAACACGAACGCACGACGATTGTATAGTAAATTAGAACTTTACACGTTAACAGTCCCCATACAAAATGTATAAATTTCCTTGCAAGTCCAGTAAATAACTTCAAATAACGTCGTGCTCCGTATGTAAACAAAAATAAATATAATTTAAAGACATCACCTGTTCGTTTCTTAGTAACCTATATACGTGCGGCGCGGACTCGTGGAGTTCGTCGTGATCCATATATGGAGCACTGAACTGTGAGATTGTTAATATAATTTGACTCGTGAACTAGTAATAACAGTTTCGGAGGTCATGCTGCTGCAGTCCGTCAAAGTCAGGCATAGTTTGACCCCCGATTATGAACTGCTATTACTTACCTACAAGGTTCAAATTATATTAAGGACGAACTTCGTCAAAGTTCTGAATTACCCTACTAAGCATGTAAAGGGAACTATGTATTAAGATAATGTACTGGCAAATAAACTCTTCTAAAATATTTCATGCGCGTTACTTACATCTACAACATTGCTGATTACGTAGGTATAAATATTCACAATAAATTAAATAAATAACAATTATATTCGATTTATGGTGCACCTGTTTTTGGCTACCATCATTTCATTTTTAAGACTAAATTTGGTACAATTCCTGTAACCTTAGAACACATAAAAATGTATTAAAAGAGTGATCACCATGTTTGGAGAAGATTTGTCTCATAAATTATCAAATAGCCATCTTTGTAGGAAAGGATGGATTAATAATTTGCCCAAAAATACTCGACTACCAATATAGTACGACATCGTGTTTCTTACATTATTATAACGTGAAATTGATAATCTAACCACTTACTTTTTAGGTACGACAAAATAAAAATAACAGTTAAACTCGGAGCGTCTGCTACAACAGAACAGCAAAGCCCGCGACGTCTACAGTACCTACTAATAAAATTCTACAGCCAACTCGTAAGGGCCTCCAACGCAACGCTCCAAGTTTAAATAACGACCTTACACACCGTTTCACTCCGGTACGGAGTCAACGGTGGACGATAGGTTCTACAATTTCCGCGGCGGTGGCGACTCGGAGACACTCGGTGTGAGCGACAGCCGCCGAATGTTGGGTTTGTCGTATTCCTCCATGGACATGGCTCGAGACATGCGGCGCTCAACGCCGGGAGGAGGCAGCGACGTCAGCAGGCCCTGCCCTTGGCAGAAAAGGAGGAGGGACTGGGCCACCTTTGCTGGCTGGAAAGGAAAAAAATATTGGTTAGGACTTAGGACATATCCAAGTAATGCCGTGACCCTTTGAACAGTGAGGTGTTCAAACTTAGAAATAATAACAGCATTTTCTAAGGAATATGAGATATTCCGAATTGTTACGAATCTGAAATTAATAGTGGCGGTCTTGGTCCTCGACCTTCATTACAAGATAAGTATACCTACCTACGTACTTAATAACATTGCTATTAATGCACATTCTCAATATACTGTGTCGGATACGCTGCGATGATGCTTAAATGACACACTAACAAACTAACGTTAACATAATGAGCATTAGGTATCAGATGTAAGCTATCCTTATCCTTTGTATTCCAACTCAATTGTACATCTACGAGCAATCATGCGTTAAAGATGTAATCATGCAACTTCCCACAAATTATCTCTATTATCCTCATTATGAATCGTTTTACTCCCTACTTTCCCACCGTCCACCTCCCGAGACCACCTGGGTGAACCGTTGAAAATATTTTTTTCACACCTCCTATTCAGAAAAAAGTATTTTGATCCCTCATAAGAGGGATCAAAGTAATACTTTTCTGTTCAAGGACTACCTACAGGGTATTTTTAGTTTGAACCTGCTTAGAATATGCCATTGCCATACCATACATTATAGACTCTACATATTGACTCTACATATCAACTCTACATATCGACTCTACATTATTGACTCTCCATATCGACTCTACATTATCGACTCTAGATTATTGACTCTACATATCGACTCTAAATATCAACTCTACATATCGACTCTACATATCGACTCTCAATATCGACTCTACATTATCGACTCTACATTATTGACTCTACATATCGACTCTACATATCGATTCTACATATCGACTCTACATATCCACTCTACATATCGACTCGACATATCGACTCTCCATATCGACTCTACATTATCGACTCTACATTATTGCTCTACATATCGACTCTACATATCAACTCTACATATCGACTCTACATATCGACTCTCCATATCGACTCTACATTGACTCTACATATCGACTCTACATTATCGACTCTACATAAAGTCGATAATAAGGAATGGCCCAGACCACAGGTGTTTGGGGTCCGAGCCGCAGGCGAGGGCTATAAATATAATATGGAAGTGGTAAATTCGTCCCGTCCGTAAAAAGTAATAAACGTTTTATAAAATAATAAGGAACTGTAAATTTAACAATTTCACATTTCATTTTATTAAAAATGTGTGATGCTCTTTGACTAACTATATATTTCGTTTTCGTTATTTTGGTAGGTAGCGTTTGTATTTAAATTTTCCTCATAGTCGGTGTGAAAAGCAGTATGTGTCACAAGGTAGCAAAATTATTTTCACCACGGGCGTTAACACTTGAATCCCTCACTACGCTCCGGATTCTACTTTAGAATCCCTCGCTACGCTCGGGATTCAATTGTAGAATCCGTCGCTTCGTTCAGGATTCAATGTACGCCCTCGCCGTAAATATATCATTTTGCTCCCTTGTGACACAATCTACTATTACTACCGTTCACCCCCGATTATATAGTATAATTTATATTGGTGACCGTCCACCTCTGAAATTTATTTAATTGATTTTTGGGTGGATTTTCGTCCGCGATATTTGTATGCCAAACTAAATGTATGGCATACAAATTTGTATGGCAAAAATCCACCCTTTTCCATGTTTATGTATATATATTTAAATAAGAACCACAAGAAACCGGAATAGTAGTTGTCAATGCCATATTGAAATTATGTGTATAGACTAACTTGAAATCTGAAGAGTTCTGATAATAGGTAGGTACATACTCCGTATTGATAATAAGGTGTACGGTGGAAATGAAATTTTTCCCATCGTACACCCAGGTGGTCAAAGGTGAACGGTAGTAAAAAATATTTTCAACGGTTCACCCAGGTGGTCTCGGGAGGTGGGCGGTGGGAAAGAAGGGGTTTTACTGCACTTTCTGGGCGAATGTTATTATCTTACTATTTTAATTCGTTCACAATGCCCAATGTTTTTCTTCTAAGGCCCATCGCCGATGATCAGCGAGCAGCAATAAGCGAGCGATCCTTTTTTCGCTGGATTATAAGCGAGTATGCGAGTGCGACGGATTACTCCCATCTGTTACCACCAACTTGTTACCCTTCAGCCCCGTGTACGAAACCGGCAATTGACAACATTTCAAATTATATGAAGTGGGCTAAATCAAAAACCATTTCGGCAAATATGCTTCCCGTATGTAACGAGGCAGTTATTTTATTTTTTTACCCGTTAATTTCCAAGATAATCGCGAAAAACTGTAAACCGGAAATGTGACGTAGATAGTACGTACATAGACAATAGACCAAAGACAAAACTAAATCTATCATTTTTTTCATGTATCCGGTTGTCACACTCTGTCAAAAGTTTTCAAATGACATTGTCAGTTCTTACATTTCGGTGTTAACGACTATTCTTATTTTACGATATTACTCTCGCTCCACTTGAAATACTTGATGACTTGGCTTTTATAACGGACACTGCTGCTTCTTTTCACGCTTACATCGCAATAAAAACGGATATCGCTGCTTCTTTAAACGAAAATTTGGCACTTGTATTTGGACTTATTGAACCTCATAAAAATGAAGACCTCAGATGGATTTGTGCAAGCATTTAGTACCAACTTGCCATGGGTTGATACTGCCATGATGTTAGAGTTCATACAAACGGACGATAAATATAATTTGTCTGGGATACGAGGTGCAAAAGCTGCCTTATCGTCTCGAACTTCGTATAGTGCCGCTTCGTACCGTATAGATAGTTTCTACCCCATATTGTGTGCCCTACATTGAGCCCTGTTTTTGCTTTACATATACCTGTACCTGTATATGAAACTAATAACATTATCCTAAGAAATAAAACTGTAAGGCTTAGTGCGAGTATATTTATTTTCCAAATATATAAGTTTGTGGTTCCAAATTACAATGTGTTGTTTTGTCTTTTGTCGCTACCTTAACTAGTATGTTTTGGGTTGTCATAATAGGGCAGCACATTACACCTCAGGATGCAGAAGATGGTGTAGGTTCATCATGAGAGGTTGACGGTGCTGCCTGGTTTGCTTCTTTTAACGGTCTTCTTGTGAGTGATGCTGGAAGACGAGGTTTCAGTTTTGCATTGACATTCATGACTTTCCAATATCTATAGTTTCCCATGTCTTTCTCCAACTGTGAAATGACAAATAGGTATAATAAGCATAAGCCTGAACACCGTGAGGGTGATTTCAATGCACACTGCAAGAATTTGTAAGTGCAAGTGCCAATAACTATTTACGAAAGTCCTATATAAACAAGGTTATATTAGCTAGTTAAGTTAAATATCACAACACATGAGTACGTACAGTAAACTTTATCAGTAAATAGTCCACTACCAATCTAATACAAAGGTGGGCCAGGTTAAGTATATTATTCGGTTGTACTTACATCGAGATGATCTTCACAGATGAATATCCTTTTAGGAACACGATCTAGCCCCGCCGCTCGACACCATGCCTCATTTTGCCCAGCAGGGACACAAAAAAACTTTTTTTGTCGTGTCAGTCTTGTGTTATTACTACACGTTCTTATAAAACAGTTTTTAGTTTCTTTTGATGCCATGTTTTCGTTTTTACTTGTAATTTTATTGAAGAAAATTTGTGTTGACAATTATATGACAATGACGTAAACCTCAAATCAATCAACCGTCACGACCCATTTTTTTTTTTAAAGCAAGGGGCAAAGGAAAATGCGTACTCGTGACGTCATATGTCGTTTACGACCTTTCAAACATTCGCTATTTTTTCACTTGATATTTTTGAATGAAAAATTGCTTTTCTGGGAAAATAAAAAAACACGTATACCTTAGAATTTGATTGTTTTTCAATACATAACATAAAATAGCCCACTTGAAAAAATGAAATGTTGTCAATTCGTAACTAGTTACGATCGAAGACTTTTTAGTTCTTGTACGAAACCAGTCGAGGATTTTTTCTTCCTTATAGGAAACCCCTTGCGATTGCAAAACACCTAGGTAGGTTAGGTAGCTTCAGATGCCTGAAGGGCAAACCTCCTAGAAATAGGCGCCCCGCAGCGGGGCTCCGTGGGAATCGCCAAATTACGAAAAAATTGTGTGATACGTTGCGTACGGACCATATTTTATTTTCGAGAATAAACCATCGCATAAAATAGGTAGTACTTAAATTGTACTATTTAGTACCTAGCATAGAAAAAAAAGTACAAATATAAGCCCCATTTTACGGAACGTACTCGCTCTGTATCGACCAACTTGAAAAGAGAATCAACAACGAGTGGATCTTTTTTAACCGACTTTCTAAAGAAGAACGGTTCTCAATTCGTCTTGTATGTTTTTTTTTTCTTTCTTTTGTGTGTTTGTTACGCGATTACTCGAAGACGGCTGGACCGATTAGGGAAATTATTTTTTTGTTTGAAAGGGTATACCTTCGAGGTGGTCCCATTGCAACAACATCAGGATCTGATGATGGGATCTTGAAAAAATCGAGGGAAAAAGGACGGTTTTCATTTTTTACGTTTGTTACGCGATTACTCGAAGACGGCTGGACCGTATTGGAAAATTATTATTTTTTTGTTTGAAACGGATTGGTCCTCCAGAGTGGTCTAACCAAACCAAGATCTGATGATGGGATCTTGGAGAAATCGAGGGAACTCTTCGCACAGAACAACACACACATATAGGCACATATGCGGCGATTTAGGAATTGTTCATAGTAACTCGTATCAAAATAGGTTCACTGAAAGTCATTTATTTAAAAAAATCGGTTGTCTGTAAAGTCGGTTTACTGACGATAGTCGAACGTGATAACGTTGACCTTGACCCTGACTTTTACTTTGACTTTGACTTTGACTTTGACTTTTACTTTGACTTTGACTTTGACTTTGACTTCGACTTCGACTTGAGTACCAGCCGCCCTTTTCTCAGCAGCAGCAGTGATTTTTTGTCACGATTGGCCGCCCCTAATATCTGGCCGCCCTAGGCCCGGGCCTACTAGGCCTTAGGGCAAATCCGCCACTGGTCTCTTGTCATTCAATAGAGATTTTTGACAGCCGTATCTTAGGGAATAAGGGCTATTTTATTAACAATTTGTAAGAAACTATCGTCTTAACGACTTTAGTGCTGGAATAATATAAAGTACCTATTTGACAGGTAACGACCCTGCAAGGTAACGGCCCATGACGTCACACTTTTTCGTGCGTGCAGCCGGCTCCATCGAATTATAAGACGTTATCACGTCAAAAAAATTGTGATTATTAAGTGTTGTATTAAAACCTTAAAGTACATTGTGAGTACAATTTTTACATCGACGTCTGTTAATTGAATTTGCTTTTTTGGCTGCTGGTCGGTACGGAACGAGTACGTTCTGTCTGTACTGTACGGACCAGTTTGAACTTCGTATATTAGGATAACGCGAATAAGTACAATTATTATATGCTAGGTACAAAATAGAACAATTTGAGTACTATTTTATGCCGCTCATTCCCAAAATACCGCATTCACAAAATACCCGCCTTTTAAAATACCAGATTCTCGATATATCAGATTCTCCGTATACCAGATTCCCAAAATATTAAATCCAACAAAATTATTTAGGTCCTTGAGTAACTTACGATTTTATAATCTAGCGTAACGGGAATGTGGTAAGACAGGCATCTGATAAATCGAGAATCTGTTATTTTGAAGCCAGTTTGGACTTCGTATATTAGGATAATGCGAAAAAGTACAATTATTATATGCTAGTTACTCATTAGTTACTGAATAGTATAATTTGAGTACTATTTTATGCGATGGTTTATTCTCAAAAATATATATGGTCCGTAGTATGTACTCCGTACGCAACGCAGTACACAGCCGGCCCGCTCACAGCAGAGCTGAGCCACTCTCACTAATTCCGTTACATTATGCAACGAATTATGCAATCTAAGAATCTAACACCGATTATATTTGAGGTCAATCACAAACTTAACCTACAACACATACGTACTAAATGAATGTTTTTATTCGAAATTAGCGAAGTAAGGCGTCGACGTTATGTCTGTTTGTAAGATTCCGTATTTTATTTGGAAGAAAATAAGCCCAATGCGTAAGTAAACGTAGAACTCTTTAAAGGGAAGATATATAAATAGGCTAGTTGATGACAGTTCAAATCAGCTTCTTTTTATGAAGTGTCAAAACGCTCCGAAAGTATGCAGTTTAGTACTTGTGACGTCATGCTCAACATGGTGCCTTATTTATAGTTTTCGTCATTGTAAAATCGTTGATGGCACGAAAATAAGTTTGAATGATTTTATCCGGGCTGTTTTGGAAGCGTAATTTGCTGGTTAGAGTTAATGAATTTATTTTGATTGTTGTCAAATACCCTATTAGAGATGATGAAAGTGATTATGTTTGATGTATGAAAGAAACAAATATCTGGAGTCAAGTTTACCTTATCTTAAATGCATTTTTCCCCCAGATATTGCGACTATTTTTGGTAAAAAAGTGTAAATGTCAATTAGGCCAGTGACTTACATTTTACGGGCACCGGTTAAACTTGCATATTAATTAAAACATTTTTCCAGTTCCTTGTCAGTCAGCTTAACGAGTCTGACCGATTCCTCCCAAAGTATCCTGGCAGTCTTGTCCCTGTAAGCTGCGGACTTAGCACGTGCCCGCTTGCAATCCTTGAAAAATTCCCCGCTCATCTGTCCGGCTCTTGTATCCAAAGCCACATGGATAGCCGTCTGGGCGCCTTCTCTAGGAGTTTTGTAAAAGTAACTGTAGAAACTCCTCAGTAACAGACCGCTCAGGGTGCCAGCACTGGAGAAAATACCAGTGCCTACTGCTCCAGGGTCTACACTATTGATCACAACTGGAGCGCCTCTCAGTCGTCTAGTCAGCTCTCTAGAGAAAGGTATCACGCTGAATTTGCTATTGCTATAGCTGATAAGGGGCAGCCAGCTAAGACCTGATTTATTCGTATTCAGATCAACCGATCCGATGTTATGCAATATGGAGGCCGTATTGACTACCCTGGCCGGCTCCGATGGTTGCCCTGTCTTCTTCAAAAGCGGGAGCAACAGTATCGTCAGCAGAAAGTGTCCGTAATAATTGACCTGCATTATGAAGTTCAAACCATCTTTAGTTTCAAAGTTCTTAGGCACTCCGACACCAGCATTGTTTATCAACAAATCTAATCGTTCTTCAGTCTTCAGAATATCAGAAGCAAAGTCTCTCACAGATTCCAAAGACCCCAAATCGAGTAGTTTAAAGACGATATTTTTGTTTCCAGTTTTTTCCACAATTGCCTTTTGCGCGTTTGTACCCTCTTTTTCAAAGGGGCAAGCGATGATGACCCTAGCGCCGCGTCGGGCAAACTCCTTGGCTATCTCCAGCCCCATGCCAGCGGTACCGCCAGTGATAACTGCCGTCTTTCCTTCCAGATTTTTTAGGGATGTGCATATTCCGTTAGTTGCCTTTTGATATATTCTGATAAAATATAATGTTGCCAAGACAGCGAGAGCCGCGAGCGCGAGAGGAAACGTCATTGCAAACGCGAGAGCGTGTAAGACTGCGGCGAGCGCAGTGCCGTGAACGCTGAATTTGGATTAAGTGGGGTTGGGTTTAAATATTAAGTACCGTATCGTAGGTAACTAACCGTCCTGAGTGCAGCGGTCATTTTTTTAACAATGTAAATAAACTTGACGGCAGACATAAAAAATAAAAATACTACGACTACAATAAAATAAAAACTGCTTAATGGAATACCGAAAAGTTGTACAAATTGACTATAAATTACACACACGCAATAGGGTGGAGCATTAAATCGGATTTTCTCAATATCATGTAAAAATTAAAAATCTAGTTGTATACTTTTGGCCCTCACCGGTCTGTTGATTAAAAAAATCATACATTTACAAGATTTGAATCTTATTTTTTATGCTCGGAAATCATTTTATTCTTTGAACGAGACTTTTTTGTTACTGTAATGCTTAAAACTGAGCTGAGGGAGTAATATTCCGATTTTTACAAAAATGTGATTATCTCGAAAACTAAGACATTTTTACTAAACCTAAAATCAGATATTTTGGGTCGTTTTGAGCCGCCCTATCAGCTGTTAAAGGATTATCTATGGTTTTTGGTACATTCTGTATAAGGAAGCCGTATACTTTTAGAAACATACATACGAGAATTACATACTGCTGATTTTTAATTTTTTCAACTACAAAATACAATATAATTGTTGAAAAAAAATTTTTAATAACTAAGAAAATCAAAGATAGAATTACACAAGTTGAGTAACCGCAATTTTTAAACCCAGCATTAAATGGTATAATATATCCAATTTATTTGTTTCCTTTTCACAGATGTTAATTTAAGCCTATTGTTTGTAGTTTCTAGAATAACTTAGGCATTTTGTATTTATTTCATTTTACTCAGTGCGCTGGTTCAGTATCAGCCTTTTGACATCCATAGAGCCAGGCCAATATGGGCAGGACCCCGGCTCAGATGAAGACCTAGCCTGACATGACTTGAGTTCGAATTAAGGTCATTCGAGTCGGTCGGTTTTCCAAACAAACCTAAAAAGGGGCATTGTTTGCTTCTACAGTATTAATTATGTTTGAAATGTGTTTTATTTTATAGCTTGACAAATTTTATTTGCGCAAAATGACATGAGAACTCTCAAAACGTCAAAAAATATATAATTTAAGCAAAAAAGGAGTCGTTTCAAATGATGCTGATAGATGGCGCTGGTCTTTAAGGCCCAATTGCACGTTAATTCTGTTTTTTTTAGACTTCTCACGTCATTTCGCGCACACAACATGTATCAAGATACAAAATAAAACTTATTTTAATCATAATTGATGCCGTGGACGCAAGCAATAATCCTCTTTATCTTTGTATGGATAATCGACCGACTCGAATCACCTTAACATGACTTTGACTTTGTACGTCAAAATGCCGGACCTAGAATTAACGTTCATAGTCCAGTTATATATACGTATACAGGATGGAACGGAACGAGGGACTTTCCTGCAAATGTGGCACTGTTTAACATTACAAAATTATTTTCCATTTATAGGTACCTTTTTTGTAGACGAACTTTTCACAAACGTCATTATGCAAATTAATGTGACCCATTGACAACCAAGCATTGGCAAATCAAGCGTAAGAAATGTAAACAATAGCGGACAAGCAGCATGGTTGTACAAATGTTGAAAAATATTATTTTGTTAGTTTTCTTTTTCAACACAAGCATTTAACTATTTGAGGTTGATTCTACATCAAATATACGATACTATATTTTCAGGAAAGTCCCTCGTTTCATTCCACCCGGTATAGGTAATTTGAAGCACGGTAAACAGAAAGAGGTAAGAGGAGATTGAAAAAAAGCATTTTGCACGAGGATTGTTAACATGATACAGGACTTAGGCTGGCGAGATGTGAATTTCAACTAATGTGATTGGTCGGTTCTACACGTCTCCTCTCCGCACCGCTCGTCTCCGCCTCAACTCAATCGCCGGGACTGCTAATTTAACTATAACACGTGTTCCTCCACGGTTAAATAATAGCCAAGACGATGGAAATCGGTGGACACCCTCACGGTCAGTACCGGGACTAAAATAACCGACTTAAGAACAACTTTTTCAAGTCGTGTTAACTGCAAGTATAAGGTTGTTGTCGACTACCTATATACTCATTACAATGCTTACAATGCACAAATTGGCAAACACATGTAGTCTTGTAATAACACACTCGATACAATTGTAGAGTTTGAAGATTGCTTAATACCGTCTTCGAAATAGGTAGTAATTTTACTGCTTCATGAACTACTAGCGTATAATATTATAGTTTAATGTTATACAGTGTGTTACCAATTGTTTGCAAGTATTAGCAAATCATAATTATGTGAATTAACTGTACCTACAATTAAATTCCCTAAATCCGCACTTTAAATCTGCCTTCCTAGTCTAAGAGGCGACTTTTTACTATGAACTCCCACAGCAAAAAGTCGCCTCATAAATAAATAAACAAATGAAATGGTAACTTGCGTTACATTTTCATGGAATTACCCACTTGATCTTGATTACATTGCATATTTCCCGTGTTGATATAATAATGAGAAAATATCGTGAAAGTTTGATTCAATATGTTTTATCTACACTACTATGGGTGTAGATAAAACATATTGAATCAACCGAACGCATAGAAGAGGATTTATGCCATAGCATAAATCCTCTTTTATGCGTTCGGAAACTGTATAAGTAGTAACCGCGTGAAGTCATCTTTCAGCCTCGCAAAAAATGACCCTGAAAACTGTAAAAATCCGCTTTTTAGGGTTCCGTAGCCAAAATGGAAAAAACGGAACCCTTATAGTTTCGTCATGTCCGTCCGTCCGTCCGTATGTCACAGGCATTTTACTCAAAAACTACACGATGGATATTGATGAAATTTGGAATATAGGTGTCTTGTATGAGCCGCTACTTAGTTTGGTAGTTAAATAACTAAAATAATTATTTTTAGGGGGGGTTCTGTAACATGTATGGAGTCATACATGTTACAGAACCTAAAAAAATTTTTTTCAGAAAATATCAACGTGTGCTACATAGTTCGACAGATCTTTCAAAAACATTTTAAGGTTCTTAAGTAATGTTTTTGATTAAGTGAATACCTTTGGAAATAATCGCTCTGAAAGTTGTGAAAATTGTGTCCCCCCCCCCCCCTCTATCTTCTAAACCGTGTGTCCGAAAAATACAAAAAAAATAGCAAAGATAACGCATAATTAATACTTTCAACGAAAATTATTTTCAACAAGATCGGATTAACCGTTTTTGAGTTATTGCCGATAAACTGCGTTTCTCAACAAAAGGACGTAATTGCTATGAAGATACGCTCTTTTGTTGTTGTAATTTTGTACATTGTATTTTTTACCTTATAGTTATTTCCCTTATAGTTACGGCTATGGAACCCTACACTGAGCATGGTCCGACATGCTCTTGGCCAGTTATTTTAATATCGTTTTAAAATTCAGATGCCTCGTGCTTGTACAGTTTTAACTAGCTTTTATTTTAACTAACGAAATTCATTATAAATGTAACAAATTAATCAAAACCTTAATGATTAAGTATGATCTCAAAAATACTTCGACTCTTTGATCTCAAAAATCATTAATCCTGTCATTTATACAACAAAGGAAACACTATTCGGCACTTTTGGCGAAAAACAAGACTGACTATTAATGAGCAACAAACGGAAGCGACACGTCAAAATCGTTTTTTATGCTTGTCTAATGTGTCTGCTAATTAGTATGGAATGGATGTTGAAAACTGGTATACAAAAAGATTTACGAATAGTTGAAATAAGGCTTCCTCCCGTTTGCCACTTAAGGTGATTCGAGTCGGTCGGTTTTCCATAAAAACATAAAGAGCGTCACTATTTGCTTCCAGGGCATCAATTATGTTTAAAATAAGCTTTACTTTATAGCTTGATACACTTTATTTGCTCGAAATGATATAAGAACTCTCAAAAAGCCAAAAAAGTAGGTATATAATTTTAGCAAAAAATGTTTCAACTCAAGGTCTGAAATAATTGTGTTCATTCATTCATTCATTAGTTTCAAATGACGCTTGCTTGCACGTTAATTCTGGTTATTTGAGACTCACTTTAGTCCGAAAAACAGGTTTTTAAGTAAAATACCTTCTAAAATACTTCACATAGCGATATAATATCGGTAAAACAGCAATAATTGCTGTTTTAAATCATGTACAGAGCATTGACAAAGTAAGTAATTAAAAAGGTTAGCAAAGTAATTTTATTTCAAAACGGTTTATTTTCGGACTAAAGTGAGTCATGGTTAAAAGTGGTCTAACGGTGAAAATTAATAATAATTAAGCATTCATGTAACAAAAAGGTCTCCTTTAAAGAATAAGATTATCTTCGAGCATAAAAAATAAAGTTAAAATTCTATAAATGTATGAGATTTTTTTTATTCAACTGCTAGTGGCGACCTCTAAAACTTGAAGAAAAAATCTAAAAAAAAACAGTCATGTGTTTTCATGCCCTAAAATAAACTGAAGGGGTGCCCCGCAAGAAATAAAAAAATCGACAAAATAAGGAGCACCCTAGAATCTACGTTTTAATTATTAGCTCCTGTTATAACAGGCGACACCCGGTATACTTCAATGTAATTTAAATTTTTATTAATAGGAATAAAATTGCATTTGTTTCGTTTCTTTTCAAACTAAAAATAATAAATTCGTTAAACACCGGCCGAGCATTTCAAACTTTTTTTCCGTTTATTTACTGTGCAATTTGCTGCCAATGTTATGTTATTTCTACTTAGATATACGGGCTTTTACAAACTCAATGGAACAAAAATTATCCTAACATTTTTTTACGGTTCCGTACCAAAATGGTAAAAAAGGAACCCTTATGGTGCGACTCTATCTGTCTGTCTGTCCGTCTATCTGTCTGTCCATCTCTGTCCGTCTGTCACAGTCTGATATCTCAGGAACTACTTCTGCTATCGATTTAAAATATGGAATAGTTTTAAAAGCCGCTAACCCGAGCCTACTAGTTTAACTATTGTGTTACCATGTTTCCATATACTTCGTATAACCGAAACACGAAGGAAAGTTTCATCATTGTATGGAAAATTTGGAGCACATTTTCTTCTACTGGGATAGAAAAAGCTCGCAATTCTAAGGATAAATAACATAAACTTGGCAGAAAACTTCACAATAAAAAATGGCATTTAAAAAAACCAGCCGGAGGTTTCACGGAGGTTCCACCCACGTTGATTTTCAGGCCCTTTGCTACTCTCGTCTTTACTCATATGCTAGTACTTACTGCTTCAGCCAGCACGTCGCCGACCTTCTCGACCTTCAGGATGGTGACCTTGTCCTTGTCCAGCTCCTTGTACATCTTCTCCACTACGCTTGCGTACGGGCTGAGGAGGCCCGTGATGAGCAGGATGTCGGGCTGGCAGCCGCGGAGCACCAAGTCTTTGCGACTGGAAATAAAAAAATAAAAAACATGTTTTAAACCACAGAAATATATCGAGATACAAGGAAATAGTTCGTCAATTTGTATAATTTGTATGGAAACTAAGCGTGTAACGTTTTTCGCTAGGCGTTTGACGCCAAAAGTGTACTTTAGTGATGGAAAACATAATTTTTCTATTCCAAATCAATCTACTTTTTTTTTTTTTTTTAATAATAAGTAGATTGATTTGGAATATGATTAAATGTTATAATTTGTAATAGGTTTAAATGAATGCTATATTTTTCTATTTAATTTTGAAGAATAAATTATACCATTAATATTGACGGAAACTGAATTAGACGGCGGGCAAAGTAGGTCGTAGCCACTTCTTTTTAGCACGCGAGGTACATACACTTTTTCCTTCAACCTCGATATATTATGTGTTTTAAACGTTCACTTCACTTTTTAGACGCTTGGCGTCCCAAAAACAAGCGGGCATCACGCTCATTTTTGCCACGAACTGGCAGGACGTGGAATTAACTCCCGCCTGAGGTCTCTCCGGAGCGCTATGACATGGGGAACTTCAAGAAGCGAATAAACAGGGCTCTCAAACATCGGCAACGTACCTATAGGGTGCCACCAGAAGTGTTGTGTAGGTAACAACACTTCTGGTGTCATGCAGGTATTCATGTCAAAAGTCAAAGTCAAAATATTCTTTATTCAAGTAGACCTAGCAACAAGCACTTTCGAATTGTCAGTGTTGTAACTCATAAGCTAATTTATTGATGGAATTATTATTCGTAAGAAAATATAAAATAGAAATGTCATAAATTTATAATACTTCTATTTTTAATAAATACAACATATATTTAGTTTTTAGAATAAAATCTTAATGTCAAAAGGAAACAACAACGAAAGTAACAAATTAAAATATTACTTGATGTATATTTTTTCATTTAATTAATTATTTTCAGTCACAAAATTAATCCCACGGTGTTTTATCATTCATGTAGTTTTATGTGCCGTAATAAGCTATATAGAAATAACTTTACGCTTTACATCATTCTTGAGTTTGTTAATAGATAATTTTTGAACGACTGCTTTCCGTCAGGCAGCTCGTCTTCTCGTTTGCCACTTATTACATAAAAAAACACTCATTCATTTAGGTTTTTTTTCTATGGCACTTGTCCTATAAGTACCTAGCAATATTGGGCCAGTATAGGTAGTTTCACGAGAGTTGAGGACACGCACACAACAACATGTCATGGAATGACAGCGCGATTTTGAAATTACTGTTCTTTTTTCGTATCGATAGCTGGTTCAACAGTGAATTGCAAGATCAACCAAAAAGTTTCTTTAAACTATAGCCTTGTGTTTATTTACTCACTCATTCCTTTCATTCATTCACTTTTTTGCAATGAGTACTTCATGTAGCTGTGTGTGCAATCATTCACCTCAACTCTCGTGCAACTACCTATAACAGTTCAATCGACCCCTCTAGATTCGCAATGAAATGCTAGAATATTGAGCCACTTTATAGTAGTAGAGGATTTTAATGCGCACAGTCATGAACACATCATCATTCGCTTGGCCTTGACCCGTTCATTTGGGGTCGGCGCAGCCATACCTCTCTGTCACCCGTCATCTCAGCGTTTGTACATAATGCGCACATGTACACAAACAAATCTATTTATCTAATATATCCACATTTTATTTATCGATATCAAATCCCTACAACGTGCCCCGAGTTAGCACACGTATGCTGATTAGGAATAGAACGACTTATCCTCGACGTTCATATGGAAAAGATATCACCTGTGCTACCTAGTTTTCAATAAAGTCATAACAAATAGACTACTGATATGAAAATGCAATTAAAAATCGTCCTTATCGTCAAGGAGCAAAGTAGTACTTTTTCCTGAAATGGTCACATTAATTGATTGTATGTACACAATTACACATTGGATGTATATGTTATTGGAACTACATGAACAGAAAACAATGTCTTTGTAATAAATAATAGAATAACCTAAACAACTATTGATCCCTAAACCAATATACTTAAGAGGCCTTACAGAAATGTTTTTAATCTAGGTTGTGCCAAAAGTAAAGTAATGATAATATCAGCCAACTAAGTCAAGTCAGTAAGTACAGGGATGACGACTGGGTTAAAACTATGTAATTCTATTTAGTCCGTCTGAGTTAGATTATGGAAAAATATGGGACACGTATTTTTTGATTTATTAAAATATTAAAAAATCGACAAAGTTATAGATCATCAAACTTCTGGAGCGGGAGCTTGTGACGTCACTCCTACCTACATATTTAAAGGGGGACATTTCAATTTTATTTTATCAATAAAACTATATTCCCCACGACAGACGGAACGGAGGCAGTATATGCATTTGGGGTTAGAGGTTGTTTGTGTGTGTTTGTACAGTATGTATGCCTGTTACCATTTTCTTAGGAAAACTACTGGACCGATTACATTGCGATTTTATCATTTGAAAGGTGACTTGACCGATAATGTTCTAGATTTCATCAAAACCGGTTTAGCCTGAAGGCACCCAGTGGCAGGGCGTACCTGCTGAATTCAGTCGTTCACAATTGCTTGGCGTTGCTAACCAATTTTGTAGTGATGTATCAGGGTTATTCTTCAAAAATAAGGTGCCCTTATTTCTCTGGCCCTTTTTGATACTAAATGTATAGAGACAGAGGAATAAGTCGTGATGGGTATCACACAATATTTCTGTTTGAAAAATAATTAAAATACATATCGACTGAATAATATTAGACCACGGTAGTCCTGAATAAGTCAGCGGAGCAGTCTGTCAGCGGAGAAAAAATATCACTACTCATTTTGAATCATAAAGAAAGCCTAAAGCGATGAGTGTTTCAAATTTCTAAGGCTTCTTAGTGCCTTATCACCCTTGCGATGCTTGCGAGCTGCGGGCGAGTTAGAAGCGAAGTTCCATACAAATTTCGCTTGAGACTGGTTTTGTATGGAAACTCGCCCGCAGCTCGTCCGCAAATCGCAAGTGTGATAAGGCCCTTAAGTATTTACTCCGGACCTTGCTGTTTTTATAGAATTAACAGTTTAACCTAGCACGGAAACTGCAGTTTTTACTTCTACTACTATTATTGTACACTTTTTACCTTTTCACACAATTAAATTAAAAAACTTACCTTACAGCTATTGTCTACTTTTTAAGGTCACGTAAATGTTAGTAGTGTAGTTATGTTTATTACTAGGGACTAATTGCCAGTAATTAGCAATCCTTACTGCATTTTAACAAGTGGCCATTATCGAGATTGTTTGTGATTAGAGATAGGCGCTCATGGGTAACCCGTTTCTACCCATTTTCGTGGATATAAACTATTGATTTCCACAATAATTGACCGAGTAAGCGAAGCGAATGAAGTGTCAGTAATAGAAAGAGCTCACTATATCTCGGCTTCTACGATAGCTAGAGAAATAAAATTTTAGGGCCCTAGGGTACTATTTGGGTACTATTTTTTGAGATATAAATCGTTTCCAAAAACAAAGCCGTTCCAGAGATACAAACGGTGTACGCCAGCTTGACGCCCGGTAGCGTACACCGTGAACAGGCCTTATATTTCGAAAAGTTTAAGGGTACTATTTTTTTCACCTAGGTATTTCGTCGGTACTATTTGGGTACTATTTATTGGCTGCATCAGATTCTGAATATCTTTACGGTGTACGCTATCTTGACGGACACGTTCTTCTACACGTTGCTATTAAGCGGATCGCGAACTGTGTTCGGTTTTTTAATACAAACAGTATGAAATCTGATCACGAGTACTACTCGTCATCCGCGACTCTAAGAAAAAAAGTGTCACGAGTGGCATTCGTCATCGGCGAGCTAGACATGGCAGTTATTAAAATGGCTGACGAATTAGAGCAAAAATGCGTACCGACTGGTTCTCGTGATCGGCGTGCAAAGTGTTAAAGATTTTCTAAAATTCGCTTGTCTCACCCGGGAATCGATCCAGCAAAAATTAAAAAAATAAGCACTCACTATTTTATGCTACTAATCGATATGACTATTGTTCAGGATAAAATCTCTCTAATAAACATTTGGTCTTACAAGTAAAAAAGATCGTGAAATCTATCATTAACTTTATTTTACCATCAATTCCATTTCAAAAACCAAGAGAATTTAAGAAAATCTTTTAATGCAGTTTTGTTTTGTTTTAAAATAAAGGAATGTTTTCTTTCAGTAAAATGAGCTAACTAGAGGATTTAAGGTAGTTCCCCTCCAGGGCCCATAGATTTTTTCCATCCTGTATACATATTCTAGTTTAGATTCTCAACCATTGCTTCTTAGTTATGTGTACCAAGGCTCTCAAAATAATTAATAATAATTTCCATAATACATAATTATGTATTATTATTAGTTACCTTGACATCATAACTAGAGTTGGGACTAGGGAATGCAATTACCGGTAATTTACCGAACTTTAGTATGAAAAGACGGTAAATTTACGTTTGGTGGCATTGGGGTGAACAAAGAGCAATGGAGTCGTTGTTATATATTTTTGATTGAATGAATGAATGAATAAATGATTGATAAACCAATAATGTATTATAAAATTTATTGGTTTCAAACAAGTAAATTGATTCTTAAAAATTAAATAAAAACATAATATATTGTTAAAATGTATAATGTACTTATTCAAGGTCTTGAACAATTTTCCATTGGAATAAGTTTCAGTATACTACTGATACTTCAGTTTCAGTATCAGTAGTAGCATATAATATTCATTCGAAATGATTAGGGTTAGGATACTCGTGGCACATTATCACAAGAAATGTAGTAAATCCGCTGTTAGGTATATACTTTTATAAATGAACGAATGACTGAATGGTAATAGTACATTGGGTATCAAGGGCGGTAAGTAAGGAATTACAAACGAGTGTTTGTTACAAGGCCGAGGCGAAGTCGAGGGCTTTAATAACACGAGTTTGTAATTCCTTTACCGCCCGTGGCACACACAATGTTTTTCATCACACTTGTGAGGAAATCTGATTAAAATAACCTTACTTAACCTAAATAAAATTGTAAAACTGACAGTGACATTAGTGTCATATAACAAGACGACAAGTCACGTTCGGAAACCATAGCGGTAAAGACTTAAAATGGTTGATTTTATATTTGCAAAATACTGAAATACACTATTTAAACATTTAATTAATGTTACAGAAATATGTGTTTATATGTATTTGCAATAACAGTTCTCTTTAAATAAATATTTCAGTAATAAAAGTTAAAAAAGTAAGTTGGCGTTTCCTTTGATCATGACAAATAAGAGTAAAACAGAACCAGCGTTTCAAATATAAAAAGAAACCCATTACGCCCTAGGGCGTAATAGGTCATTTACGGCCCGCAAAACCTACGTGTAATGACACCATTTTCGAGCAAGTGTGATGAAAAAACATTTTATGTAGATGTTCTAATATAACTTATATTACATACCTATTTGACCTTTTTGGTCGACCAAAAAGTCCCGGCAACTAAGTCTTATATCATTGACGTTATTATTCTGTCAATTTAGACAGCTCTCACCAATCATATTTTCATTCATTTGTAGGAAGTAACGCATATTTCGGTTTATCTTCAACATAACTTACAAAATGAAATAAAATGAGTTTTCCACCAATTGTAACAATTCTGCGGTGGATTGAACCATACCAAGAACTTGCTTATAGCGAAGAGAGCAATTCCATATATTGTTCGGCATGTAATGTAACGTACCTACGTCTCACGCAGATGAAAAAATATAACGTTCTAAAACATATTAACAGTAATCAACACAGACTGAACTGCGGCGAACAACATGACTTTGTTTATGACTATGCATATTTTTGATTGCGTGCAATATTCCGTGGAATAGGGTAAATCACCCGGAGTTTCCGAAGTTTTTCGATAAATACATTTGCTGCAAATGTACAAATAATAAAAAGCTTCCCGAGCAAAGTGCTTTGAAAAAAAGTATATTTGTCAAAAATATACGCGACCATAATTAATAAAATAAGATTTGCATTTTTCGCACATCACGTAAAAACTACCAGGCCGATTTCCATGAAATTTGGTATGCAGGTAGATTGTAACCCCGGTGTTAACATAAGATACTTTTTATCCACCTAAGCCAAGGCAAAAACGATACATTCAACTTATTTCACCTCCGCGAACGAAGTCGCAAACGGGTCCGGTAGTAACAAATAAAAAGGAAACTCACTGAATGAAGGCCCGGACGTACTGCTTGATGTTGTGCGTGTTGAGGTTCCCACGCAGGCGCGAGCGGTACTCCAGAAGCATGCGCTCGCGCTCCGTCGCTTCGCAGCTCTCGCTCTGGATTTGCTGTTAACGTAAGAGAAACTTTAGCAGCTGCCAGAAAAAGTTTGTTAGAAGTTAAGCACACCCTTTATACATTGCACATTTCTATGCATCTTTGTATTTGTATGGAGAACATTCCCAAGAACGGCACTTCTCTAAACGATACTACAAAAGTATGTTTACACGGAAGCACGAAACCTATAGATGTACTCCGTATGGGTAGTTTTATCAGCGTTTCAAGCGCTCTATTTTTCTTAGTCGATTTACGAAACATTTCCCGGTAGAAAAGGAGAGCGGTTGGAACGCTGGTAACCCGTAGGTAAGCAACAAATCCCATAGAACTGGGGAATATTCCTGAATGGCACATCAGTAATCACTAATCATGTTCATTGCGTATATTCGGTTCAATTAGAAAACACAGTAAATATAATGCCTAGCTTCAAATGTCCCAAATGATTGGTCTTAAGAATTTATTTTGTCACTGAAATTAGATCGTTGATCGGTTTTATAATTTAAGATACTTCGTAGTTTTCTTTTTTTTATATAAAATAGAAGACGAGCAGACGGGTCGCCTGATAGTAAGCAATCACCGTCGCCCATAGACACCTGCAACACCAGAAGGGTCACAAGTGCGTTGCCGGCTTTTTAGGTGGGAGTACGCTCTTTTCTTGAAGGTCGAATCGGTCCGGAAACACTGCAGCCGACAATTTATTCCACAGTCCGGTCGTGGGAGGCAGGAAGTTTCTAGCAAAACGCAAAGTTGTGGACTGCCAACCGTCTAAGTGGTGAGGATGGAAATATTATCGCGTAGGACGATGGCGGAAAGATACCGCAGGGATCAATCGGAACAATTCCCCGGAGCACTCCCCGTTATATACAGACGATAGAAGATGCAGAGCGAGGCTACATCTCTACGCAGTGCCAAGGAGTCGAGCCGATCTGAAATATACGAGTTGCTCTCCTTTGAACGCGGTCTAGAGGGAAAAGCTGGTCCTGGGGAGCCCCAGCCCTAACTAATTTCTAAACTAAGCGAAGGAGAAATAATTGCAGTCGCATAAATATATGCAGTAGAGGCTGATCGATGTTCCACCGAGGGATTCCGAAATGAGAAGGTATTTCCGTAAAATAAGTTGCAAAGTCGTCGTTAAGAATTATTACGTACCCTAGGCCGTACAATAGGGAATATGCATGATAGTTTTTATTTACTTTAATAAAAGCTCATTCATATAAAAAACAGTAGGAAAAAAATTTTTTTGAATAACTAAAAATAACCAAGATATTACATAACAAAGATTTATCTCTATCCCTTTCTCGCAAAACAGAATATAGTATGAAGATCGTATGGGGGCCGTGTACTATGACGTCATAGTCCATATCGGATCTCTCTCTAATCGCTGTCTGATTAGTGCTTTAAAATGTTTATATCTTCCGCATTTCTCGGTCGATTTCAATTTTATTTTGACTGTATGTCATCTTTTTTACGGTATTTTCATATTTTGTTAAGAAAGCTGTTAAAAAAAGATCATGCATATTCCCTATTGTCGACACACCATGGGCGGTAATTAGTAAAGCCCCTTATGGCATATTTATGGCCCTAGCCTGCGGCTTGGCTATAAACGCCTGCCATCTCGGCCATTCCTTATTATACCGCCCTAGGTGTGTAATATATTAGGTATTACATCGACTGTACAGTAACGTCTGTTGTAGTTAAAAGCATTATTACGAAAACAACATAAATCAATTTTAAGGAAAAATTATTATGGTACAAGAATGAGTAAATCAGTTTTTATTTTATAGAATCACTGTAAATGACAATAATAGTATCATTAGCACAATACATAAATACATAAGAAGTGAAATGAGCTTCAGTTTTGTACAGATTCCAATTTTATCTCGCTAATATTATAAATGTGAAAGATGTTCGGATATTTAGAGGTAAAGGACATCTGTTACTTAATAACGCGGTAACAAACAAATAGATTAAGATATAGCAAACAGACAGACAAAGTTGTACCTAGATTGAAAATTTCAAGGTACGACTTGGTCGGCCTTGAAACATAGGATAATTAATATCGCGATAAGGAGTTCGATAATACATTGTGAAAATCACAGGCAAAGCTGCAGGAAAAGCTAGTTAAAACTGTAAAGTTTGTGGATTTGAATATTGTTTTTTTGCTTACGGTCCATGTGATGCATTCTCAGACGAGCAAATTTTTTAAGCTCATTTCTCAACTGTATACTTAAAATGAAATAAATAATGTACCACGTTATTCTATACGTGTCCATAATAAAGTATTATGTATATCTTAACAACATATTAATTAGGTACCAGTAGGTGCGACTATGCTAAGTTTGCAGAGGCAAAAAAAGGTTTTATTTAAAAACATGCATATATGGCAACATCACAAGAAAGAGGATTGTTTAGTCTTGATACTTGGCAAATATCTTTCCATTTAACAAGTATATAATGTGTCTACAAACTTACTGAAATAAATATTCAGGACAGTCTTGCACAAATCGATCTAGTCCCAACCAAACTAAGCAATGCTTGTGTATACATATACATAATTAAATATAATACTTAAATACATAGAAATTATTCAAGACCCTGGAACAAATCGCTTAGTTTGGTTGGAACTAAATGGATGAGTGCAAGACTGGCCGAGATATCTATTTTAGTAGGTATGTCAGACACATTTTGTAAAAAGGAAAAAAAAAATACCAAGTACCAAGATGAAATAATCCTCTTGCTGTAGTTTCTTCATGTTGCCATATATATATTATTTAATAAAACCTTTTTTCGTCCTCCGCAAACTTAGCGTAGTCCGACTATAGTAATACGAAAGTACAAAATCTATTTCATCTTGTTTTATTGACACATACGAGTAAATAAACTACATAACTACATACACTATGATAACTATTTAAGCATTGTGTTAGTCGATTAGTTAATCTAACAGATAAGCCAACTATGTTAAGAATCAGATTGGATCAGATTATATAGTAGGTATATTCCGACCGGGTGGAATGAAACGAGGGACTTTCTTGAAAATATGTCATATTTTTGATCTTACTATACACGACCACGCCTGTACCCGCGTATGACTTCTAAAAGTTCTAAATAGGGTTGAAACACGCAGTTTTTTGCATGAAAGTTTAACAAGCCATAACTTGAAAACGGTGATAGATATTAACATAGTTTATTTGGAGAAAATAATGTACTAAGGTTAAACAATGTTACATTTGCAGGAAAGTCCCTCGTTCCGTTCCACCCTGTATATACATATAAATAATAAGCCAAATAACTAAAAGGAAGGAACTAAAAGGCTACATAGAAGTAAGAAAGAAAATAAGAATGAAGAGAAGTAAGTAAGCGTTTTTAGTTTTATTAGGGTTCCGTACCAAAATGGTAAAAAAGGAACCCTTATGGTGCGACTCTGTCTGTCTGTCTGTCTGTCTGTCTGTCTGTCTGTCTGTCCGTCTGTCACAGCCAGATATCTCAGGAAGTACTGCTGCTATCGGTTTGAAATTTGGAATAGTGTTAAAAGTAGCTAACCCGAGCTTATTGGACATAAAAATAATCTTGTACCTTTTTTACTTTTTTTTTAAAGAGCTCCGTAATGGGATTTTGAAAATTGAAAGTAGGGCTAATATATCGAGTGGGGTATCAAATGAAAGAACTTAATTTGTAGATAAAAATACCATTTTTATTTTTTCTCTTAAATAAATAGTTTTTGATTTATGGCGAAAAAAGTTTAAAAAAATACCATTCCCCCCCTATTATCTCCGAAGTTACTGATCAGAAAAATGTGTCATAATTACCAATTATTTTTTACTACAAAATAGCAACGACAATAGTACCTAGAGGAGGTATTTGCAGATCCAAACACAAGTAGCGAATTTAGTACTAGAACTAAAATATAAATGACTTAATAACAGGACATGTTTTTAAAAAATTATTTGCCCAAAAATAAGTTTTTTTTTAATTACAGCAAGTTGACGACCCGCCCAAATTAGTAGCGTTAGTACGAAACAGGAAAGGAAGTACCTTGTAGCGGTAATCATACAGCTCTGGTGAATAACTCACGTGTCCAAACTTGTGATAGATCAAGAAATCTTCCTCAGATTGAGAGATATCGGTCCCCTTCCACCGCGAGAACCTCGACCGGAAGGCGTCCGATACTGAGGACGTGGAAGCTGTGCAGTTGACGAGGATTAGACCAAGGAGCCTCCTGGGCTGGGCCAGACCACAGCGAGCTAGGACGTTGGCGCCCGCGCCTTCGCCCAAGCCCACGGCGTAGCGGACGTGGAGGAAATCCAGTACTGTAATGAGGTCTTCGCCTAGCGTTTGGAGGGATGGGAATTGGTAGCTGAGAAAAAAAGAAAGTGTTCTCAAACTGCCGTCTCAAACTAAAAGGCCGCTAATTAGTATGGAAGTTCATACAAATTAGCGGCCTTTTAGTCTGAGGACGGCAGACTATTTCACAGATAAGATAATAGATATCATGCATACTCCTCCAACCCGTTTCTCGCGAATCTGGAATTGGGTTGAGAGCTGAGCAACACTGTAGGAAGAGTACCTACTTTTGGTTGCATGACGCAGTGACATGGAATCCATGTAATGCAACCTGAATAACCTGATTCCCATCGATGCGTATTTTAAGGCAATCCAGCACCCTATTTTACTGGTCCTGATGAAAATGTATACAAAACTTGCTCCAACTATAGTTGGACACCGCGCTACTGGTATAAATTTCGCATTAATGTGATTCAAAAGTCTAGTAATTTATTCAAAAAACCACAATATAAATGAACATAATGCATGCCTTTCAAATCCACTACGCAGGTTTCGTCCATGAACAAAATGCGTATCCACCACAGGTTTCAGAAAAATCTAGTTGAGCAACATGACACATGACATACCTATAGATTTTATATATTCTTCTATTTCGCTTAGCTCTTGGCAGAACGGCCATGGTCATCATGAGGGAGGGTGAGAGGGGTCTGTAGTTGCCCGCCTTACGATATCTCGCCATCTCGCCCGATTCGTGGTACTTCTTGTATTTTCATGCAATGAATTACTCAGAGCAGATTTTATTTGGTCAGTCCATGTATGGGCAACCTGCCACGCGGCCTAGTTTGGGCCTAGTGCCTTCCACTTTGCCCTGAACCACCAGGCGCTCAATGGAATCGCTTTCCCGCCTTGAGACGAGGACGAAGAATTTAAGTATGCGTGACTGTACTAGGGCAGATAAACGCCGCTTGATGCCGAGTTCCGATGATGATGATGGTTTAGGAATAAGGTTAACTCACGAATCCGGCAGATCTGGTGAGTTCTCCTCGTGGCCCGGCACGTCAATGTGTATGAAGCAGGAGCGCTCTTTGATCTCCGTCATTGCCGGCATGCTGACGAAATCCACTAGCGAAGAGTCTGGAAAAGCCGGTGTAAGTATAATAATTTAAAGATATTTTCAGTTCATATTCAAGACAGTAAAACATAGCTCTTTGTACATAACCATTGATCTTTGTATTATTTTTTATGATTTTATGTCCAATTAATTGTTTACAAACATATATACAATACCGGACCGCATTTTTGGGACCGAAATGGGATGTTGAAAATCAAAAGTAGAGCTATTATATCGAGTGGGGTATCAAATGAACGGGCTTAATATGTAGATTCCAAGACCGTTTTAATTTTTTTCTTAGACATGTAGTTTAGTTTATGTATTTTGTCTTAAATCAAGACAAAATACCTACATTTAAAAAATACCATTCCCCCCTATTATCTCCGAAGTTACTGAACAGAAAAGTCTGTAATAATTATCGATTATTAATATAATTGTATATATTCCAGGAAAAATAAAACGGTTTTCCTAACTTGCAGCGTTTTTTAGGAATTCGCAAAAATCGTAAGACAAACTTATTTGCTTCTACTGAACTAACCGCGACAATGTCGATGTATGGGGACAACAGTTTTTCAAGAGCAAAGTTAAGTTGGTCCCACCATACAGTTTATCTTGAATTATTCACGTATCTACTGACGAGTTTGTACGGAACCCTGTTTGTGCGATTCGCACTTGACCAGTTTTTTAGAAGCAAATAATTGAAGAAAGGAATTTTACTCAGATATTTGAACAATATGGCGACATTATCAAGCTTCGCCGACAATATGGCGACATTATCAAGTTTTGCCGGTCACTTTACCTGATTTACTTCTACCATGGGTGCTTTGGTTGTCACTTCAAATATTTACAACAAATGCTTACGGTTGGTGCCGAGGTCGTGGACTGTGAGGAACACACATCGTTTGTCCTGCTGGCTCAGATCTCCCTGAAATTAATGAATGTTGCATGTTAAAAATAATCAAAAACACAATTTCATAGGTAAGTAGGTATGTATAATAATAATAATGGCCCCTAAATTGTTATTTATGGACCAATATTAAAATCCTAGTGTGGGAGTGTAGGTTTAATGTTTCCTATAATATATTTAAACCAAAAGCTAGCCTCATTCTAGATAA
Source organism: Eudemis profundana (assembly GCA_947034925.1). Taxonomy (NCBI): domain Eukaryota; kingdom Metazoa; phylum Arthropoda; class Insecta; order Lepidoptera; family Tortricidae; genus Eudemis; species Eudemis profundana. The sequence continues at coordinate 26,577,755 of OX344795.1, read as the reverse complement.
GACAGATGCGTCCATTTTGTTGACTGGAGAATGGAGATAGCTACAGCTTGCAAAATCAAAAATCAAAATAATTTATTTCTGCAAGTAGGCCCTCTTTACATGTCTGATTCTATCTTTTTCTTTTGGCGCTTCGGGTAGTGAGATAAAAACGATTCTGGTGAGAAGAAGCGCCGGAAGAAACTCACCAGTTCTCTTTTCAAAATTATTAAATCTAACAACAATTATGACATTATTGTAGATGTGTTTTATTTCTTAAATACGTTACATTAAACTTAAAACTACATTTTTAGATATGTAAAGCATCTCTAGGCGTCAAAACAAGACAATTAAAATAATAAAAAATAAAAAACCGGTCAAGTGCGAGTCGGACTCGCGCACCGAGGGTTCCGTACAAACTCATAAGTAGATACGCGAATAGTTCAAGAAAAACTGTATGTCGATTTGTTTAGTAGAAGCAAATAAGTATATGTTATGATTTTTGCAAATTTCTAAAAAACAGTGCAAGTTAGGAAAACAGTTATATTTTCCCTCTAATATTGAGAACCTGACGTGTAATGATTCTATTTAATAGCAAGGACCATTAAATCAAGAGGACTGTCATTCTCCATACAAAAAGCTGTTCCCCGAATTTACAACGCCATCTATGTATAAGCTTGGTAAAATAATTATAATATTATTCACAATTATTTAACTTTGCAAACGTGACCTGTGTCAATTATTTAACCTTGCAAACGTGACACAGTATTTAAATGTATTTAAATTTATTTATTATTAGCTGTTTACGAACTAATTGTTACTATACTATGTTTCTTTGTTTAATTATAACATCGTTAAATGTTTAGTGTTTTAGCGCCATCTAGTTTTGCCTGGAAATCCCCTAGCGTGATACATGCCATCGCTTAGTTTTGCTACTCGCCGCTAGGGATTTCAAGTTTTGTAAATTTCTAAAAAAGTATTAAAGTTAGCAAGACCGTTCTATTTTTCCTGTAATATTCAGGTTGATATTGATAATTAGTAATTATTACACATTTTTCTGATCAGTAACTTCGGAGATAATAGGGGGGGAATGGTACATAAAAATGTATAAATCAAAAACTACTTATTTAAGAAAAAAAATAAAAATGCTGTTTTAATCTACAAATTAAGCCCTTTCATTTGATATCCCACTCAATATAATAGCCCTACTTTCAATTTTCAAAGTCCCATTACGGAGCCTTTTAAAAAAAAAATAAAAAAGGTACAAGATATTTTTTATGTCCAATAGGCTCGGGTTAGCTACTTTTGACACTATTCCAAATTTCAAATCGATAGCATCAGTAGTTCCTGAGATATCTGGCTGTGACAGACGGACAGACAGACAGACAGACAGACAGACAGACAGACAGACAGACAGACAGACAGACAGACAGAGTCGCACCATAAGGGTTCCTTTTTTACCATTTTGGTACGGAACCCTAATAGATAGACTAGTAAAATTTATGGAGATGTAAAATTAGTATTTTATGCAACAGTTGTATAAGAAGGTTCAAAAAATGCGAATTGCGTGAGTTGCGATACGAGCCGCGAATGCGGCGAGTATCGCAAATAGAGACGCAATGAGCGTTTTTTGACTTAATTATACAACGTTGCATACAATACTTTTTCTACGACTAGGTTTTTTTAAAATATAAAATACAAACAAGGCATAACCTGCCAACAAGGCAAATATGACGTATGACTGTGTCTATGGTAATCTTTTTTTTATTTTAAATTGACACGCAGTGAATATATTAAAAATATTTTATTTTATGTTGACATCAATGTTTTTAGATCGGAAAGTTTTGTTTTTCTTAAAAGCCGTAGGAATTTAATTGTTTGTTAAGTTGGTAGTTGTGCATTTTTATCGTAAAGTTAGAATTGAGCGCTTAATCCTTGACCTAAGTTTAACCTAGATTTAGAAGTCTGTGGCTGCTAGCAATAACGTAAAGTGACAATAACGACACTAGTGCTGTTATGGGGAATAGAGTATAGACTTCTCAGAACTCATATTATGTATGTTCTTATATTAGTGTTCGTGACCAAGTAAAACACATATAAAGGTATATACACATATAAAAGTACAGGAGTAGAAAAAAATCTTTAAATAGCCACAAGAGAAGGTTAAAGTGCTATTGCGGGTGCAACCAAAACGGCCCACCTCTCCGGATCATAGTATAAAAACAGAAATTTCTTTTAATTGTCAAATATTTAAAATGTTTTGCCTATTTATATTGAAAGAACATCTTAAACAATCGACTATAGAAACATAAAAAAAGTATTAAAAACAAAAACTATCAATAAATTATGCACTGTTAAAACGATCGCGGGTGCAACATCGTATGATTCGCAGGTGGTCCTAAATCATAGAATGCTAAGGTTTTCATGCGCGTTAACATCCTTAATATGAAGTTAAGTCCATAACAATTAATTTAAGACCTCACCCTACACGATGGTATAAAAAAAGTAACAAATATTGGGACTTGCAAATTGATGTCAAGGTGCGTCTCCAGCGGAATCGCCCAAAAATATTATGGCTGTTTTATAGTATTGTTATAGAATAGTTTATCATAAAGTGATACTTTTTTGTTAATTTACGTTTTTATAAATATCGGCTAGATGACCTTTTTTAGCTTGATTTTCAATTAGTGTAAGTGCGGTTAAGTTTGACATGTCCGTTTTTACATCAACATTATAGTATTTTTTCTACTCCTGTACTGTTATCTGTCTTTTACTTGGTCACGAACACTAATATAAGAACATATATAATATGAGTTCAGAGAAGTCTATACTCTATTCCCCATAACAGCACTAGTGTCGTTATAGCCACTTTACGTTATTGCTAACAACCACAGACTTCTAAATCTAGGTTAAACTGAGGTCAAGGATTAAGCGCTCAATTTTAACTTTACGGTAAAAATGCACAACTACCAACTTAACAAACAATTAAAATCCTACGGCTTTTAAGAAAAACAAAACTTTCTGAACTAAATTCATTGATGCCAACATAAAAACAAAAGTATTTTTAATATATTCACTGCGTGTCAACTTCATTTAAAAAATAAAAAGTTTACCATAGACACATACTGACAGTCATACGTCATATTTGCCTTCTTTGCAGGTTATGCCTTGTTTGTATTTTATAATTTTAAAACCTGTCGTAGAAAAAGTATTGTATGCAACGTTGTATAATTAAGTCAAAAAACGCTCATTGCGTCTCTATTTGCGATACTCGCCGCATTCGCGGCTCGTATCGCAACTCACGCAATTCGCATTTTTTGAACCTTCTTATACAACTGTTGCATAAATTTATTAAAATCAATAAATTAATATAAACATTTACTGGAAAGTAAATCCATAGTACCGCTAAAATGAAGAAATTTTGTCTGGTTGTATAAAGCATCGTCGCCCCCATGCTAAACTCACAAATCTACCACTTTGAGAAATTCGCAAATTTGATCATCATAATCTGTATAGGTTTATGTCTAAAATCCAAGTTCGCCAAAATTGCACATTTGTAAGTTAAGCATGGGGACGACGATATTTAAGACGCACCAGTAACAGACATGTACATATCTCTATTTACATTGAACCTCGCGACGAAATGACGCGTATTTCAATACGCAGTAGAGACGGTTATGCGTACCTACATGACCGCATGTACATGTACAACACCAATTCTTGAATTTTACTCAAGTTATCCTCTTATACGTTTGAATATCTCCTGTATATCTTAACATAGAAAATATATATATATATCTTTAGATGCGCAATAACCAATTAAAACCATATAAACAATTAAAAAAAAATATGATTTTGGATTTGACTTTATGTACGTAGGGACCGTCGATTTAATGTGGCCCTAGCAACTAATGTCCTAATGAAATCCGCCTTTTTGTTTCGGAAGCGTATAACAAAGCCTGTAAACTTGTAAAGGAACAGCGAGCGTTTTCTGCGCAATTTCCTCGGCATCTGCGCATTAGCTGTCTTTCCGTGACTCCACAGGATAATGCTCCATATAGCAATAAATAACGTAGTTACGCTGTGCTATATTAGGCAAACGATGTTATTTCTAGAATTAGATTTACAGTGTACAAGTAACAAAGATGTATTTATAGCACCTTCTTAGAATAAGAATGCGAGTAGATATTCGTATCCGGTCTTAAAAAGCGTGGTATTTCACTAAGGGCTTTATGAACTAGTTATGCTCGGAGTCTAACGTAATCGAATCAAAGATAACAAAATCTGTAGAATATGGCCGATGGGGCGTAAAGGTTCGCAAATGGAAACCACGAATCGGAATGCACAATTGCACATCGTGGCTCGGCCCCATAGATGATAGTCTGACGACCTGACCTTACCTGAACGCCGGATGTCGATACAGGCACAGAATAAATATCGATACCTTTAGACTCAAAGGGCTTACGCCCGTTCCATTAGAACCTACGGCGTTTACGTAGTTTGAGTCTAAAGGTATCGATATTAGTACTACCTACAGAAGCCTCTCTCCCTAACAAAATGGTCGTTCGCGTCCGACGACAGGACGGAGCAGACCCGCATCCGACCGTCTCTTTCTATCGCATAACGCGTGCTCTTTATTTCCACCCATGGGTGGCGATGATAATAATAGCCACGCAACGGAATCACGGAGTGAGTCAGTCCTGATAGAGGCAAAAGGCATGCGATCGTTCGTTCTGGAAGTTTTTGTAGGATCGATGTACAGCGGTGGATTGTCTAATGCAGTCTTATTAATAAGCTTAAGTATATTAAACTTACCTGGGAATATCTCGGAATGGCCCCCTTATTTGCAGCATGAAAAATGTTTAAACTATATTAATCGAAACGCCTAATCCGTTTTGCAGAGCAATATTTATGATTATTAATTATTGCTGGTTACTTTTTTTAGGCGCTCGATAACATTAGCCCTAAGTACTATATAAAAGCAGCATTTTAGCAAAAGTCGAGTAGGATATTCATCCCATGGAAATATATATTACTGCCTTGAACTTCAGAACTTATTTGTATTCAATATCTACTTATACTTGGTGAATTGATCGAGTATTAATAGAACCCGACTGTCCCGACCGCAATAACTGAAATGTCGACTGTGCTTCTCTCGAAGTGGAATTATTATTTATGGCTCTTTTATCGACGTATCTGGATGCTACCGGTCCAAACCAGATGCAGTATCATATAAGGAGGAAGTTTCAGGGACTGGCGAGCCGAACCATTTAACGCGGATAGACTAACTTTTAGTACTAGTTTACCACATTTAAAATGGTTTTTTTTTCTTACTTAGTTTCAATCCACAAAATTGCCAATTTTAAATTCAACCTGATTACTGGAAATAGATATATAATCAACTTGCACCGTGGACTTAGAAACGAAACCTTATAAAACCTCGAAATGTCTTAGCAAATTACCGGAGTGTTAGCGCAAATAACCAATAAAGAAGTTGACATTTTAATTTCCCGCCCAAACGCGCAAAATGGCGGGTAATCGCCGTCTGGGGACGCCTTCGAGCTCGATTACGTGGTGACTTGAGGAAGCTCTTCAGAAAAGTACCTTCTTTTTAACCTACTTATTTTAGAAAAACTTTACGACTTCACCAAAATCAACATTAAGGAAACAAAAATAATCGTTTCAAGAAACTAACCCCTCAGCTGATAACTATTAGGGCAAAATGAGCTTTTTATTGACGTAACTCACCTGGACATGAACATGTATATCTCCACTCCTGTCCGTGCTGACGACATATTTCTGAAACAAGAGAAACATCGTTCAGACAATAATTTGAGTAATCTATATCCTAACTAGATATGCTCTAACAGCGTTTATCGGCCATTCTCCAGAAATAGGTATGTCCGCGTCTAATTCACGCGTCTTCATACATTTAGTATGAAAACAGCGACGCGGTAATTAGGTGACCGCAGACATATTTCTGGAGAATGGCCGTTATGTTATTCCAATGAAAGTACTAGTAGTTATTGTGACAATGGCTTGATTGTTTTTCTCTGCTTGTGTCGCACTATACCGTATATTAATAAGTGTACCTAGTAGTCTTTTCATTAATAAACGAATTGATTCCCCATGTCCACATACCACGGGATTGGTCGGCGACCAATGGTCGCTAAGCCGATTGCCGCCTCGCAGTTTGAAGTGATACTAACGAGATTACCGACGAATATAGGACATGCGGTCATTACGCTGATTGGAGTTTGTTTTATCAGTTATTATGCAACGTTGTTTTAAATTAAACTAAATCAAGGTATGGAATCCCACAGCTAGGCTATTTTTGATAGGTATACTATACCTACATTAATAGGAAGATATGTATGATCAGCTGTTTTCTGTATTAAATGTCTTCCGGTAGGTATAGCACTCCCGTTTTCTCCTTACATCTAAGATTTTTAACGGTAATTTAGGTTTTAAATACCTACTTAACCTAAATTACCGTTAAAAATCTTAGATGAGATAACATTTATGTTACAATATACCTTGTAACAATCGACAGTCGCATCTCAGTACAAAAATGAGGATTGAATTGTTCAGTTATCGAATTATACAAAACTACTTTCCAAAAGGTAATAAGAGGTTAAAGTTGCTTATACTGAGTTCAATTTTGATAACGTACCCGAGATGCATAACACTGTAAGTCCTTTTATGAAACACCTGGCCATAAAGTGACTTTTTCCGCACGCTACGCGTACGGAAAAAGCCGCTTTCTGGCCAAGTGTAGACATAAAATGATGTACACAACACGGGAGGTAATAAAGAAAGCCCTCGATCGCATATTTACGTCCCTCGCTTGCAGCTCGGGCCGCAAACTTCTGCGATCTCGGCCTTTCTTTTTATTACCACCCTAGTTATATAATGTACTATTATTTACCATACTTACATATGGGTTGATATAAATATCATAACTTACTTGTATGTGTAGTTTTCTTTTGGTTTCATGTTTGTTTTCTTTTATGAGATGCGTTGTAAGACGTATCATTTTTATGTAGTATTGTTAAGTGGCATTAAAAAGTCGTTTTAGTCAGTAGGTACTACGAGTATAATGAGGCTTAGGTATAGGGTTTCTGCTCGGGAATTCCCGAGTCGGGAATTCTCGAGAAATTTGGCGAAAGTCGAGACAAGAAAAAACACCCCGAGAATTCGAGACCTCGGGAAATTTACTCGACGAACATAAGACATAATAATATAGAACGCGTGTATAACGTAACTCTCAAAGGGGCGCGGCCACATGTCCACGTCACGACGCCGTCAACGGGCAACGGCACGTTGCACGACGCGACGACGGAGAAATCCACGTTGCCGCGACGTGGAAATTTACGACGCCGCACCGCGTAAAGTCACGTCGCACGGTGCGTCGTACACGGCGCGGCAACGTGGATTTCTCCGTTGCGGCAACGTGGATTTCTCCGTCGTCGCGACGTGGAATTTCACGTTGGCCTGAACCACAGTACATAAATAGAGCAGTATGGAAGCTAGGCTTATTGACGTGATAACGTCTTATAATTCGATGGAGCCGGCTGCATGCACGAAAAAGTGTAACGTCATTTGCCGTTCGTTACCTTGCGGGGCCGTTACCTTGCGGGGCCGTTACCTTATCAACTCGAAAAAACAGTAAGCGCCGCAGGATTTCATACATCTGATACATCTTACGCGTTTTTGCGCAAACTAACTTTATCAACTCGAAAAAACAGTAAGCGCCGCAGGATTTCATACATCTTACGCGTTTTTGCGCAAAATAGGTACTTTATAAGTATTAATTCCAGCACTAAAGTCGTTAAGGCGATAGTTTCTTACAAATTGTTAATAAATTAGGCCTTATTCCCTAAGATACGGCTGTCAAAATCAAAGTCAACGTTATCACGTTCGACAATCGTCAGTAAACCGACTTTACAGACAACCGATTTTTTTTTTAAATAAATACCTACGCTCCTATAGAGCGTTAGGGTTGTCGATTTAATTTTTGTAAAAGCACACGTAACTATTGTGCTCTTGTTGGTTTTAAGAAGAAGCATGAAGCAACAGCAAAGAAAAAGAAAATATTGGATAAAATCATATCTTTCCGTTATGAATCATGATGGGACTCATTTCATAAGGAAGTACGAGACGTTTAAAATAAGTGATCACAAGTTTTATGATTATTTTAGAATGTCTGTGTCAAGTTTTGAAGAACTATTATGGAAAATATCACCTCTTTTAAAAAGGCAACACGTATTTAGGAAACCAGTTGGACCTCTGGAGATGTTGGGATTAACGATAAGGTAAGGATTAAAAAAAAAATAGTATCGTTTATTGTCACTCAAACAAAAATGTTTAGATATTAAATCAGCTTAATCAAAATTGTAACTATTTGGATATAATTATAGTATTTTATGCAACAGTTGTATAAGTGGGTTCAAAAAATGCGAATTGCGTGAGTTGCGATACGAGCCGCGAATGCGGCGAGTATCGCAAATAGAGACGCAATGAGCGTTTTTTGACTTAATTATACAACGTTGCATACAATACTTTTTCTACGACTAGGTTTTAAATTATAAAATCCAAAATTAATCATAACCTGGAAACAAGGCAAATTATGACGTTTGACTGAGAATATGTGTCTATGGTAAACTTTTTTTTTTAATTTAAAATATACTTAAATTAAAAATACTTTTTTATGTTGGCATCAATGAATTTAGTTCGGAAAGTTTTGTTTTTCTTAAAACCGTAGGAATTTAATTGTTTTTTAAGTTGGTAGTTGTGCATTTTTACCGTAAAGTTAAAATTGAGCGCTTAATCCTTGATCTAAGTTTATCCTAGATTTAGAAGTCTGTGGCTGCTAGCAATAACGTAAAGTGACTATAACGACACTAGTGCTGTTATGGGGTATAGAGTATAGACTTCTCTGAACTCATATTATGTATGTTCTTATATTAGTGTTCGTGACCAAGTAAAAGACAGATAACAGTACAGGAGTAGAAAAACACTATAAATTAACAACTTTTATATATTAATGATTAATGAACAACTACCTATAATTATAAATGTGCGTTCCCATTGAGGGTCCACGTTGGAATTTCGAGCTTTTGAATGTGTCAGTCTTTAGTAAAAGTTCTCCAACGATTGTAAATTCAACCACTAATTTGTAAAAGTCGGCACTCAAAAGTTACAATCGATTAAAGGTGGTCCCTCAATTGAAAAGTTTGTCATAGAAATAAATCAATTTACGTATACGTACGTGGTTATTAAATCGACAATTGCTCTATAGTCTATTCGTTAGTGAAAAAAAAAACTAACTATTGCTCCACCGAACAGTATAAACAAATGTACTGTTTTTCATGAAATAATAATCAAACGCCTGCGAAGAAATACTACGGTCCAGGTGACTACATACCTATTAGGATTTTGTAGGATAAGTAAATAAAAATAATTACTGTTTGTTGACGTTATTTATTTTTTATTTTTAAGTTTCACATATCTTGGTTAATCATCAGTTGAGATCGGATTTGAAGTAGCAATATCTCTCTCTATATTATTATGGATATGACTAGTGCAATTTGTTAAATACATGTCATGTTGGTTATATAAGGCCTTAATTTTTACTGTGCATTGTGCAGAAGAAATATTAAAGAAGAAGAACTTAAAAAAATAAACAATTTAAAAAATTAACAAACAATGTTTTTATTTATTATCACCATAATTTTTGCCCAATATTTACAAAAGCTTCCAAAAAGGTTTGACGTTTTTGTTCCAATAAGTACCTAACATTATTTTTGTGTGTAGAATAAATAATAAATTATACCAGTCATATCCATATTCATATTAATATTGAGATCGCTACTTCAAATCCGGTCTCTAGTGATTATTAGCCAAGATATGTCAAACTTAAAAATAAAAAATAAATAACGTCAGCATTTATTTTTTTTACTCATCCTACAAAATCCTAATATGTGGTCACCTGGACCGTAGCATAGGTAATTTCACGAGAGTTGAGGTGAATGATTACACACACACAGCTATACAGTATGTAAACTAACGAAAACCATTTACTTAAATCCGGGCACGTCTAGGCGATAAATAACATTGTGGTATATAAATTATTGAAATACTAACACTTTTTAAAATTTATAATTGATGTACAAAAAATAAAATTTTACGAAAACAACCACCGTCGCTTGGTTCAAATAACGACTAACGGCGGACGCCACATTGAGTTACGTCGTATTTAATCGTAAGTGTGCACATTGCCTTATTTCAACTGACATTGCATTTGTCATTTGACTTGACAACCAGAAAACGAATGTTACAATTGTAAACAAATAATACAGGATATATTTAATATAATCATTAACTAATTAAATTTTATTTTTTGTATTTCAATTATAAATTTTAAAAAGTGTTAGGTTATTCAAAAATTTATATACCACAATGTTATTTATCGCCTAGACATGCCAGGATTTAAGTAAATGGTTTTCGTTGGTTTACATACTGTATGAAGTACTCATTGCAAAAAAAGTGAATGAATGTAATGAATGAGTGAGTAATAAACACAAGGCTATAGTTTAAACAAACTTTTTGGTCTATCTTGCAATTCACTGTTGAACCTGCTATCGGTACGAAAAAAGAACAGTAATTTCAAATTTCGCTGTCATTACATGACAGTATTGTTGTGTGCGTGACCTCAACTTTCGAGAAATTACCTATATTTCTTCGCAGGCGTTTGATTATCATTTCATGCAAAACGGTACATTTGTTTATACTGTTCGGTGGAGCAATAGTTAGTAATTTTTTTTTACTAACGAATAGACTATAGCAATTGTCTATTTAACAACCACGTACGTATACGTAAATTGATTTATTTCTATGACAAACTTTTCAATTGAGGGACCACCTTTAATCGATTGTAACTTTTGAGTGCGGACTTTTACAAATTAGTGGTTGAATTTACAATCGTTTGAGAATTTTTACTAAAGACTGACACATTCAAAAGCTCGAAATTCCAACGTGGACCCTCAATGGGAACGCACATAACGTTTCAATTGAGGGACCACCTTTAATCGATTGTAACTTTTGAGTGCGGACTTTTACAAATTAGTGGTTGAATTTACAATCGTTTGAGAATTTTTACTAAAGACTGACACATTCAAAAGCTCGAAATTCCAACGTGGACCCTCAATGGGAACGCACATAACGTTTCAATTGAGGGACCACCTTTAATCGATTGTAACTTTTGAGTGCCGACTTCTACAAATTAGTGGTTGAATTTACAATCGTTTGAGAACTTTTACTAAAGATTGACACATTCAAAAGTTCGAAATTCCAACGTGGACCCTCAATAGGAACGCACATAACCTTTCAATTGAGGGACCACCTTTAATCGACTGTAACTTTTGAGTGCCGACTTCTACAAATTAGTGGTTGAATTTACAATCGTTTGAGAACTTTTACTAAAGATTGACACATTCAAAAGTTCGAAATTCCAACGTGGACCCTCAATAGGAACGCACATAACCTTTCAATTGAGGGACCACCTTTAATCGACTGTAACTTTTGATTGCCGACTTCTACAAATTAGTGGTTGAATTTACAATCGTTTGAGAACTTTTACTAAAGACTGACTCATTCAAAAGTTCGAAATTCCAACGTGGACCCTCAATGGGAACGCACATTAATAATTATAGGTAGTTGTTCATTAATCATTAATATATAAAAGTTGTTAATTTATAGTGTTAATTATATCCAAATACTTATAATTTTGATTAAGCTGATTTAATATCTAAACATTTTTGTTTGAGTGACAATAAACGATACTATGTATTTTTTTAATTGTTACCTTATCGTTCATCCCAACATCTCCAGAGGTCCAACTGGTTTCCTAAATACGTGTTGCCTTTTTAAACGAGGTGATATTTTCCATAATAGTTCTTCAAAACTTGACACAGACATTTTAAAATAATCATAAAACTTGTGATCACTTATTTTTAACGCCTCGTACTTCCTTAAGGTCCTCGCACATTACAACAACTCAACGGCGACTCGACTCATGCCTAGTATTGAAATAGTGGACAACGCGTAGACCACTCGTCGTACACTACTTTAATATCATTTTTTGAAATTCAACCTACAACATATGACATAGGGCTTAAATTTCAATATTAGGCATAGAGTCGAGTCGCCGTTGAGTTGTTGTAATGTGCGAAGACCTTTATGAAATGAGTCCCATCATGATTCATAACGGAAAGATATGGTTTTATCCAATATTTTCGTTTTCTTTGCTTTTTCTTCATGCTTCTTCTTAAAATCAACAAGAGCAAAATACGTGTGATTTTACAAAAATTAAATCGACAACCCTAACGCTCTATTGGAGCGTAGGTATTTATTTCAAAAAATAAGCCTAGCTTCCATACTGCTCTATTTATGTACTGTGGCTCAGGGCAACGTGAACTTGCGCGGCGCGGCGTCGTGAAATTCCACGACGCGACGACGGAGAAATCTACGGTGCCGCAACGTGGAATTTCACGTTGCGCGACGTGACTTTACGCGGCGCGGCGTCGTAAATTTCCACGTCGCGGCAACGGGGATTTCTCCGTCGTCGCGTCGTGCAACGTGCCGTTGCCCGTTGACGGCGTCGTGCCGTGGACATGTGGCCGCGCTCTATCGCGTCGCCGGCGCACACCCCGCCGCCCCCGTCACCCTAACTTTATTTTGCTAAGGTTTTTTTTTATTATTTATGTTAATTACTACTAATGATTATGACTCTTTAAGTTTTATTGATTTAAAATAAATAGGTTGTTTTAATTTTTTAATCTTTTAAAAGAAATGTTATTTAATTTTTGTGTTGAAAAAGAAACTAATAGCATGTTTTAAACCTAAGTAGTTTATTTTTGTCATTTCAATTGTTTTATTATTGATCTCAATCATTAGTTAAATGACTAATTCTAATATTACGTTGTGACGATCGTATCGCTTTTAGCACAATTAAAAAAATAACGTCGTTTTATTATGAAATTGAAAAAGGCTCGAGAGTGGAGAAGACTCGAGAATTCTCGTGCCTCGGGAAATGAAAAAGGTCGAGAAATCAGAAACCCTACTTAGGTAGGTATCTAGTCTTCCATAATCTGCTTTATTCGTCTGTATACGCATATATAGCATGTCATGTGTGATGCAAATGGAAGGAACGGGTTTATTACTTTAGCCGATTGATTGGCGTTCAGGGGGTAGAAAACAACTTCATGCCCGTCCGCACTTGACAACTCGCAGGCAGCCGAGGGAGGAAAATGCGGGTAAGACATGCATGGGCAGGAAATAGGTAGTATATTACACATCTAGGACGGTAAAATAAAAAACTACCAGATCGTAGCAGTTTGTAAATATGCGCTCTGAGGCTTTTATTACCGCCCGTGGTGTGTACACAATTTTATGTCTTCCCCTGACCAGAAAGAGGGCACACGGGTGGGACGAATCGCTCTTGGAGGGACATAGGAATAAATTTTCGATTTTCACATTTTTTTTATCGTGATGGATAGACCTAATTAAGCATAACAAGAAATGTTATGCATATTTTTTCATAAACCTTATAGTTTGTGCAGAAAACAACATTTTCTATTTTCTTTGTATGAAACGCATCATAATGAAATGATGTAAATATCTTCTGTTTTATGACATGTCTCGGCGTTAAACCTTATTTTTCTCATTCGTTGTCTTCTCTACTACAGTTAACAATTTGAAACATGTGCACATAGATGCAACTCTGCGAAATAAACGGATCAGAAATAAATCGATTTTCTCATTTGTTTATTATCGACCGCGATTAGAATACGATTGAGCACATATGCCACTAACACTAACGCTAACGGAAAACACGAACGAAATGTCATTAAATCACGATCTAATTAAGTAGTAACACGAGTAAAATGCCATTAAAGTAATAATCTAATTACAAGCACGAATAAAATGCTATTAAATCACAACAACAGGCAATATAAGTGCCAAACAACGTAACGAAACCACACCAAGTTAAATCAAAGTTCTTAAACTAAAACATTATAAAGAAACAGAAACGAATCCGTGGGTCAAGTGGACTTATCGTTCACACGAAATACACGGCACGGTTAAGAGTTAGCGCGCGACGCGACTCAACCACGGCCCAAATCTTAATGCCCTTGCCCGCTCGGCATCCAAAACAAAGCACAAAGAATAAAGACTTAATAACTCATGTCATTCATTACCCAGACCCACGGCTACGTTCGGCAGTGTTTACAATAACCGCCTAACCTCCCCGTTTTAGGGAACAAAGAAATTATCTGTGACAATCACGGTTAATGTAAACATTGCGCTTAGGAATGCGCGTCGCCCTGAGCGGGCCCCGATCATTGGGAACTTAAGGGCGCCCCGCGCCGACATGTATAACATTTCTTGTTATGCTTAATTAGGTCTCTCCATTACGATAAAAAATGTGAAAAACGAAAAATTATTCCTATGTCCCTCCAAGAGCGATTTCGTCCCACCGTGCGGCATAGCGGGAAGAGATAGTAGATTGTGTCACAAGGGTGATGTATTTACGGCGAGGGCGTACATTGAATCCTAAACGAAGCGAAGGATTCTACAAAAAAAGTAGAATCCGGAGCGCAGTGAGGGATTCAAGCGTTAACGCCCGTGGTGAAAATAATGTTGCTACCTTGTACGCTATCTACCTAAATAACCAATTATGGTTAATCAAAATTATTAAAAATGAAATGTTAAATTTATAATGTATTACTATTTTATAAAAAAAAAATTACCCTAAGTCTAACGACTAATGTTAAAACTACCTATTAAATAATATCTAAAAAGGGCCCCCGTAGCGTAGTGGCAAAGATGCTGGCAGCATTTCTTGGCAATACTAATGTGCTGGACGAGGAAGCTGCTAGTCCTTTGATCGCCAGAGGTATCGACGAGCGGTTTTGATAGCTCCGTGAATAAGCCTAACCCCGTGGGGTCCATGAACTGGGCAGCTTATGGACCCCACGCGCACAGGTTCTCGACACCAAATAAAAAGTAGCCCTTGAACAGAAAAGTACCACTTTGATCCCTCTTATGAGAGAGCAAAGTTCTTTTTTTCTGAATAGGAGGTGTGAAAAATATTTTGAGCTGTCAGGAACCGAGGCTAATATAATATCCATGAGCGCTCAAACGACTAAATATAAACAGGTCGGAGAGACGAATGGTCGTCGCGACGAGCGGGAAACTGCACTAACCCCGTTTGTAAAGGTCGCGGTAACATCTCCGTTATATGCACTGAAGCATAAACGGGAGGTATGGGTACGTGAATTTACGTGAAATGCCTTTATACCGCAGCGCAGGTTTTTTAAATTAGAATAATAACGGTCATTTTCGTCACTTTTCTTTATTTCACGGTTATTGGAGGCTAATTTATGTACCTAGTAATAATGTCACTTATTACGTTTTGAAAATAGCACGACCCATATTTTCTCATTTCAAGATTATTTATCTTGACATCGCTCGACTTGATTGTTTTGATTGGATGGATACGGATAGCAATGTAAAACCGTTACTTCAGAATCTTCAGATACATAATGAATTTGTATTAGCGTACTATTTCAGAGTAATCGTACTTGCTAACAGTTGCATCCATCCCCCACAACTAGTCAACCAGTAAATTTAAAAGCCAAGGCGTTAGATATACATAGGAGTTGAAAGTGTTTGCAGCAGCGCGCATGATAACATCAAATGATAACAGTCTAATAAAACGTTAATATTTTTTTCCGGTTCAACAATAGATAATGCCGGGCCCTTCGAATAGCTCGCATTGGTGACCTTCACCTTGTGCCAATTGAAGCTGACAATCAGCGATCCGCAGCCCGACCTGTAAACAACTAGATGTACTCATACGCCCACACTTCGCACCTATTCTGGATGGATCGCAGTATCACTGCAGCATTGTTAAAAATGGATTAAACCTAGGGAGGACGCTAACTTACAAAATACAGGTCGGCCATAATATAAGCTGGAGTGAGCCCGCACAGTTGCCTGAATAGTTGACTGGTCAGGCAAACAGGCGCGTCTACGGCAATTAATAAGTATGCAGACAACACGCTTAACCTAATAACTGACACTGACTAAGAAGCAAGAGGCCTCATGTTTAATTAAATTCCTGATAAAGAAACATATATTTGTACAACAAACAACTAATAGAAAACATATATTTGTATATGAAGCAGAAATATGTACATGTTTTTTTATATTATCAATTTTAGTCATTCTTTTTCGTTCAGGGGACAGTTGTGACCTTCGAAAGGTCTCCGCGAGCCGAAAGCAACGCGTGGAGGCCTCTGGAGAATGAAATGAAAGGCAAAGGGTACACCGAGCGGATACTGTCCCTACCCGTGTAATAGGTATAATTTCGTATTATTATCAAGCAAAATTAGAGTGTGCGTTGTCAGTCAGTTCAACATCGAATCATTCATGTCCTGTTTTATATGTGTACAACACGACAAAAACAGCAAATATTAGCATCGCTTCGCAAAACCGGCGTGGCCAGAATCAGCGTGTTTACCAGTACACAGAAATAGCTTCGGCGTTCAAGCCGACGTAGGTACTACGCGGTTCTAATAGTCGTCCGCACCGCACTAATGGCCACGGAAGAATGGTTTTAGAATGTCCCACTTTATTTACCAGTTACTAGTACTTTATTATGATACTTTACTATTGCTTCAGTATACTGTTAAACAGATTAAAAAACCGGTTAAGTGCGAGTCGCACTCGCGCACCGAGGGTTCCGTACAAACTCATAAGTAGATACATGAATAGTTCAAGAAAAACTATGGCGATTAGTTTAGTAGGAGCAAATAAGTATGTATTATGATTTTTGCAAATTTCTTAAAAACGGTGCAAGTTAGGAAAACCGTTATATTTTTCTGTAATATTTAGGATTACATTAATAATTGGTAATTTTTACAGTAACTTCGAAGATAATAGGCGGAATAGTATTTTCTTTTTAGACGTTTTTCGTCATAAATCAAAAACTACTTAAATAAATAGTTTTTATTTTTTTCTAAATAGAAAAAAATAAAAACGGCATTTTAATCTACAAATCAAGCCCTTTCATTTGATACCCCACTCGATATAATAGCCCTACTTTCAATTTTCAGAGTCCAATTACGAACCCCTTTAAAAAAAAAGTAAAAAAGGTATAAGATTTTTTTTCCATCCAAAAGGCTCGGGTTAGCGGTTTTTAACATTATTCCAAATTTCAAGTCGATAGCATCAGTAGATCCTGAGATATCTTGCTGTGACAGACGGACAGACAGACAGAGTCGCACCTAAGGGTACCTTTTTTACCATTTTGGTACGGAACCCTAAAAACACAAGTTACTCAGGAACGCACATTAAGAAAGCACAAAAAGAAAGGTAAGGTCTTAGAAAAAGAACCTACTATTTGAAATCTACATGGTTCTAGTGCAGTGGTGGGCAAAATACGGCCCGTGGGCCATCTCCGGCCCGCGGGAGGGTTTAATCAGGCCCGCCGGCGGTCCTTCGAATTATAGTAGTACTTATATGGCCCCTGATAAAACAAAATTTTTGCTATACCTATAGTTCTGGCCCTCCTCTGAAATTTCTCATATTTTCTGGCCCGCCATGAAAAAACTTTGCCCACCACTGTTCTAGTGAAACGTGTAATGAACCTGAGAGAGTATATGTACTACTTTGCGTATCTCTGACTTTATGTGGCCCGTTAACCACTTCGGTTTCAAACTATGAAATTATTTAGACCAGCCAGACAACTGATTTAAAATCAGTACAGCTACTCCTGTGACGCCACGATTTATGTCAACTAGTAAGGATGGAACCGTCTGTTTATAAAATGATTTATTGGACGTTTACAGTTATAAAGGATCATAAAAAAATTATATACCGAATAGATCCTATATTCGTATTATCAAATATCATATCCACAATCTTTATAAATAAATCGCTGTCATAGTCAGATTGTCATATACTGAGCTCGAACAGTAGCAGTAGTTTTTTACATTCCAATATTCCGGAAGGGTAAAAGAACGTCAAGGGTCGGGACACTGAAGCGTACACAGGGCCCGTGGGAAATCAGCCTCGGCACTTTCCTTATCCGAACGCGGTTCCTCGGATGCTACTCGTATTGCATTTGTGCTGCCCTTGCACAATACGGGCCCTACATATTGAAACTGAAAACATACTACATTTCAAGTAAATCCGCCTGAAAACGGGGAAAATAGAGATTAATTTACATGATTTCAATCTGACAGCTTGCAAATCATTGAGTGTGTGTTTTTAGACAAACCTTCTACGTGTATTTAGACAAACCTTCCTAAGAGTTTTCACTTCGAGGATTCTGTGGGAAGAAACTCGATCAAGATATCCAAAGTTGTCAGGATAACCGTGAACAATATTTGCATGAAAATGATTAGCTATTGTAAAAACTGTACTTTGTTAAAAAAATAAAAGCCTTTTTACACACTATCTTAACGCGACGACCGCCTATGGAGATAAACAGTGTACTAGGAAGATAAATTATTTCTTAAGATGTTTAATGTGTATAATGTTCTTTATCACCTAAGTGTCAACATTTATTTCAAACTTCCCGGCGAACTTCAGTCCGCCTCAGAAATTTAAATTTTTTAGATGTTTTACTTAATAGTTATTGTATTATTCGGAAAATCAAAAATCATAAAAATCGGTCCACCCGTTCTTGAGTTATAAGTGGTGTACTTACCCTTTGCTAAAGTGAAAGCCATTATTTAAAAAAAATAACTATACTAAACTGTAATCTACTATCGTATAATTTTTTTTAAATAGATTATCATTATTGAATTCTAAAATCATTGACTTTGACTTTCTAGATTGTCATAATAACAAACCGCTTCAGCAAAATGACTCCTCGTGTGAGATACTGTGTCCTAAAACGTTAACGATTCCATAATAGTACTTTTTGATATAAGTGCGGAAAGTATGTAATTTTTCACGAGTCCCGAGGTGTATATTGGCCCGAGCCGCCAGGCTACGGCCGCTACTCGGGACGAGTGGAATAGTATATTACACAACTAGGGTGGTAATACAAAGAAAGGCCGAGATCGCAGATGTTTGCGGCCCGAGCCGCAGGCGAGGGACGTAAACATGCGATCGAGGGCTTTCTTTATTACCTCCCGTGTTGTGTACAGCATTTTATGTGTACACTTGGCCAGAAAGCGGCTTTTTCCGTACGCGTAGCGTGCGGAAAAATCCACTTTATGGCCAGGTGTGGCATAAATTACACTTCCGCACGTGTATCAAACGACGTCTTTTAAAACATTTGCGAAAAAATGTCGATGATACAAAAACATGGCACCGGCTATCACCATTCAGCCTAATCAAAAGAAATTATTTTGAAAAGAAACATACAGAATTTAACAAAATTTAAACATGAAAAAGCAAGAAATACATTTATTATTACGTGTACTTTACTTATTTGCAAATAGATAAATGTATTATTTAGTGTTCAAAAATTTGCTGGAAAGTAAAAAGCACTAGTGCGCAAAATACAACTTTGCGCACGATTTACAGCTACGAAAAGTACCACTTTTTGAGCAAGTGTATTAAAAAAATACTTTCGTAAGTATATCTAAATTTCCTTTAAAAATTCGAAAGTATAAACTTGCACTAAAGTTTCTTTGGATTTTGCCTTTCTTCACTCACTCACTCTGTCAATATAGGATGAGGCGTAGTTTACGTTTGATATGAAAATCAACTGATCAGAATTGTAAAGCCATGGGTTTTTTGTTCCTGTGATGTAAATTGCGAGTATATTGCTCTAAAAATCTATGTAGGTACGTATTTGCGTACATAGGTAGTTAAAATAAACCATTATGTTGCTGATAACATCGTGAACAGAAATCAGGAGTTATTGTTTACAAGCACCATACATTTTAAGCACTTTGATCGCCGGATACCACAATTAGTGTTTAATGTTATAATCAATCAATCAGTTAAAATACCTCAGTTTGGTACAAAATTTGAATAGAGGTTACCTTCTCTAAAAGTACATTTACCTGTAAGTATCTGTTTAACATAAATATTTATGCTGTTTGATAAACGCAAACCAATATAACTTGACATACGTAAGACGTAACTAGTAGTTTGGTCTGCTTAAGAAAATAATTTATCTATAAAATTGGCATATCTTTTATAGATACCTAATAGGGTTTACCCTTGAATTGCCGACAGACATTTAATCGAATATTATTTCAAAGGCAACGTTCCAAGGATTTTCATTTCATCGACAAGTCATTGCGTCGATGAATCATTACTAGTTCATTTAAATCAGTGTTTTTTAATTGGTACTTGTGTTATTTCGTATACATTTTATATCATGTTTTTTCTTTACGGGTATTTTTATTTCATGTTGCTTTGAATGTAATAAAATTTATTCCGCATGAAATTATTTAAATTTGTAATCATTTCGGGTTTACCCTTGAATTGTCGACAAACATTTCATCGACATATCATTTCATCGAAATATCATTTCATCGAAAGTTAATTTTCTCTGAAACCATATTTTTCTATAAATTAATATAAAACAAACTTAACCTAATCTACATGATGACTCTTTAAAAAATCCTGAAAAGTTAACCTCCTGCTGCCCTGCTGCTGCTGTCCTGTTAAGTTAAAGGGGGGTCGTATTTGGGACTTAATTTTTTTTTAATTTTCGAGTTTAGGCCAGACTTACACCTGTAAGTTTTACTTACGTAAGTAAGGACGCAGATAGGTTAGACTGAGATAGCAGACTCACTATCCCAGTCTAACCTATAGCTGCGTCCTTACTTATGTAAGTAAAACTTACAGGTGTAAGTCTGGCCTAACAATAAAATAAGCATATTTTATTAGAAAAACTTTTTTCTGAAATAAAAAATGTCCGAGATATTCGACTTAAAAGTTGACAATTTTTTAAGACTTGTAAAAATTTCGATGGATGCTGGTGTCATTATAACACCTATTTATTATTGTTTTATCGTATAGAATTCGCTAAAAAAAATATTAGTGACTTTCCGTATCTCCGGCGCTGCGGCAACAGCAGCCCTTCCGCCCTTGCATGACGACGCACGGTCACTTCGCTCGGCTCCGCAGCTTCGGCTTGTTGGTCGCCTTCGGCGACCAGCCTCAGCCGCTCGCCTCACTCGTTCCCGCGCTTCGTCATGGCGGGCGAGGGCTGCCCTCCCTCCGCGCCTCCGGCTCTATAAAAACACTCTAGGGCGCGCAGTGTCGGCACGCGTCCTAACCAGCGAGAGCCCTAGATTCGGACTTTCGCAGGCTAATATTGTATACATAAATCATTATAGACCGGACCGATTCCATCATTGAAAATTTTACATTTTACAATCCGTCCTTTATCTTGGTAATTATCAAGCTTAAAGAAAAGTTTCCCATACCAAACATGCTTATTTTAACCGGTGTTATAGTAACACCACTTCACGACATATAAAAATGTATTAAAGTAATACGTCGAATAAATGAATTGCAATGTTTAGTAATTGTGCCAATTAAAACAATTTGAAACAAATCAGCGATCAAGTAATATTCGTTGAATAGTATTTCTACGCAGTAAGAAAAATTGAAATGAATAGTAAATGAAACAAAAAAACGCCAAACAATATTACTAGTACTAAAGTTTCGATGAATCGTTGTCGATGAAATAATATTCGATGAAAAGTTTGTCGGCAAAACAAGGGTACACCATACCTAATAGCGTTACATTTAAAATTTAAAAACCTACACTAACTATACCAAGGAAAAATGTTAGCAACTTGCAAGTTTAAAAACAGAGAAACTGCAGAGAAACTTTGTTACTAATACAAGTATCTAAATGCATTTTCCCTGTTGGAGCTGTTACAGATTCGGGAGGGATACACCCCTCCTGTCGACTCTCACCACTTCCTAATTCAATAATTTCCAAAGTTATCCACTTCCTAATTAGTCCTCTTTCTAACTTGTCCACTTCCAAAGTTGCCCATTTCCTAACTTGTCCACTTCCAAAGTTGCCCACTTCCTAATTCGTCCACTTTAATTTATCTACCTCCCAAGTTGTTTTGGGTTTCGGAACTGGTATTCTTTCCATACAAAAAACCTATATATTTTTCATTTTCTATTTAATATTTACTAATAATAATAATGTATAATAATGGACTATCCAGTAAAATTAAAACCTTGACACACAGATTATTACGGATAGTACCTAAGTAAAGTTAATAATAATAATAATTGTTGATTCGACGATCATTGTTCCGATAGTCGTTTCGGCGAACGGGCTTATAGCGAAGAGTCCCGATCACCATCTCAAGAGACTCTCGCTTGATGGCTGGATCAAGGGTCAGATGCAGAAGGCGGTACTTCTGGACACGGCGCGCATAGTCAGGAGGTTCCTCTCTCTGCTGCCCGAACCACCGGTAGCTTGGGCCCCGCCCCGCTGCCGGCGGCACCCTAGGTTAGGTTTTTTATAATGTGTTTATATTTTGTAATTTCATTTTGTATTTTACTTTATATAAATATATTGTAAAAAAACCTAACTTAAGAAAATAAAGATATACTGGACCATAATTTTGATTGATTGATAATAATTCAACGTTCCGTCGGATTCTTGTTTCTTGTAGGAACTAGTAAATAATATAATTTTTGTACTTAAATATTTCGTTTTAAATATGGTGTGAAATTTAAATATTATAAATACACAAATGAAATCACGGTATTTGCATAGTTTCATTTGATATTGAAAATCCGACGTAACAGTAATACGACGAATGAGGAACATCGTTTGGTGAATGGTCGCGTTCGGCGAAGGGTACATTTACCTTACCAATAGGTAAGCTAAACGTAGCTTAGGAATGGACTAAATAGGAAGTGGACAAACACGGAGCATAACAAGGGACAATTTAGAAAAAGGACCTTGTAGGAGTGGACGAATTAGGAAGTGGACAATTTTGGAAATGGACGAATTAGGAAGATGTCAGAGTCGACCGGAGGGAACGAAACCCATCATATTTTGCAACGTGCTACAAAACATATGCAGTAAATCTAGTTATACTTATACTAGTAACACTATCTATAGATATATCATTCGATACGATCAGTTTGCTGGGGATTAAATTCGTTCTAGTTTATATAGTACGAGTAGTACCTATGCGAGTGCGTACCCAGTTATATGACTTCATTTACACGTATATCTAAGCTATAGTCTGTTATAGCTAGTTAATCTCTAGATAGATTGACTCTCTTATCTATATAAGAGAGACAATCTATCTAGAGAGTAACTGGACAATGGTCAAATTCATCCAACTATCAATTTATTATCTATTATTTTTATTTGTCTTGTTTTAACGCCTAGAGACCCTTTACATCTCTATAAATGTAGTTTTAAGTTTAATGTAATGTATTAATGAAATCTCATGTATTAACGTCATATTGTTGCAAAATGTTTCAAAAGAGGAACTGGTGAGTTTCTTCCGGCGCTTCTTCTCATCAGAAGGTGAAGAGAATAGAATAGAATCAGACATGAAAAAGAGCCCTTGCAGAAATAAATTATTTTATTTTTACTATGGTCCAAACTCCTCTAAAGTAAGTATCTCCTTAATTGTGTACAAGCCGCGTCAATTTTGGCTTTAATCGGGTGAATCATGCATGAGCAATAATTTAATACATACTGCATCATATTAGCTGTGATATTACTATAGTTAAAAATAGGTACGTAGGTATGTAATATGAAACTGTCTACACAAGAGTGCGTAGTAGTTTGGAACATAGTTGTATGCACTGGGCCATAGAAACCTGAGTTTACGGAACCTAACCCAATAATCATCATTATAACTCACTTCCTCATTAAGGCGCGGTAGGACCTGGCTCGCATTTCACATACAAACTAGGGTCGGGCGGAATGCAGATTATTGCAGATTATCTTCGATTTCTAACATAAAAGTATACGTTATCAACCCAAACATGAGAGGATGCCCTGCATGACTGTGAAATCATGATTGTCAGGTATTAATTTTGTCAGAAAAGGTAACTGGTGATGAACAAAATGAAAAAAAAATGAAAAAAATACTTTATTTTATAGTGTTTTCGCGCTACTTTTCTATCGAGCGAAGTGTTCGCTATCGTGTTCTAAGTGAGAGGAAGCCCTAGATACAGTTCTGAATATTATTATATATGTTTTACAGTGACCTAAGAGTCAAATAAGTGCTCTAAAAATGATTTGGAAACTAGGCTTCCGTGCCTGATTCTGGTCTCACCTCGCCTTAAATCCGCTTCTAGCCGCTCAAGGACCAATGCGCAATTTATTTAAGCAACAAAATACTAAAATTGCCAATTAAACCTAGGGCTAGCTGCGGCTAGGAACAAAACAAGCTATTTTGGGCCCGAGGCTAACGACGTAGTCAACACTGGAACAAAATATTGACCAAGTATTGACGTAGACATCTTCAACTCCATGGTAATATGATTGACATTATTTAGTACCTACCTACCTCGCTGAGTTTACCAAGGGCGGTTAGACTACAAACACAATTTTAAATTTTCATTTGATCTGCCAAAATATACATGGGATGAAACATACTTGAAATAGTACCTACATTGTGTATCTAGGGCGGTAAGTAAGGAATTACAAACGAGTGTTTGTTATAAGCCCGAGGTGAAACCGAGGGCTTTAATAACACGAGTTTGTAATTCCTTTACCGCCCGTGGCGCATGGCCAGTCCCTTTCACACTATATGAAATACTAACAGAAAAAATATAAGTAGGTAGCATTTGTCGCCCGGCAAAGAATCGCGACATGAAGGTGTTTTCATATAACCAAAAGCAAGTAAGTGTCTAAAGGTACTGAAAATAGATCCAAATAGAATAAACTTACATATACAGCAGATTAGGTGAATAAGCAGAAAAAGTTATTTGGAAATTGAGACATGTTCCGTGACCATCATATCATATTATTTTATAGATAAACGTAATCTATATACCTATAGGTACTTCACTATTAGTAGAGATTGTTCCTGTATTAGGATTTGTCCACAGGGATATTATTTCCGTCGCAGGAATGAACATTGAACGCTATGAAATGTACGTCGATCGCTCTCTAAACGACTATTAATATGAAAAAATGAAAAAATGTTTATTTGGTTCATTTCATACACGTTTTGACAAAGTGCGAGATTGGAGCCTCCTATAGGGAACGTGCACGAACTATAGGTGGCAGCACTAAACGACAAAAGAGACACGGGTGGACAATAAAGGTAACTATCACCCATGTCAAATCAATCTGTCAATGTCAATGACAATATGTAAGTGTCAAATATAGTAAGTCGTAGCTGACGTTAATCGTCCTTCATCGCAATAAATTACGGCGTTTCCGTCAATGTCAGCATATGAGCGGGTAGTTGATTTAGATTGGCGGCACCAGTTGGCAGCACCTTCGTCGTGCACGTTCCCTATTAAGGAATCGATTTTGCTTGTGTCAGCAGACAAGAGACAATAAGAATAGGTAACTAATGTGTGTCTGTGTATATGTGTGTCTCGTGTTATTTAATCTGCGGTTTAACATAGTATATTTAAGTATAGTATTTTATGCAACAGTTGTATAAGTGGGTTCAAAAAATGCGAATTGCGTGAGTTGCGATACGAGCCGCGAAAGCGGCGAGTATCGCAAATAGAGACGCAATGAGCGTTTTTTGACTTAATTATACAACGTTGCATACAATACTTTTTCTACGACTAGGTTTTAAATTATACAATACAAAATTAATCATAACCTGGAAACAAGGCAAATATGACGTTTGACTGACAGTATGTGTCTATAGTAAACATTTTTTTTAAATTTAAAATATACTCAAATTAAAAATACTTTTTTATGTTGGCATCAATGAATTTAGTTCGGAAAGTTTTGTTTTTCTTAAAAACTGTAGGAATTTAATTGTTTGTTAAGTTGGTAGTTGTGCATTTTTACCGTAAAGTTAAAATTGAGCGCTTAATCCTTGACCTAAGTTTAACCTAGATTTAGAAGTCTGTGGCTGCTAGCAATAACGTAAAGTGACTATAACGACACTAGTGCTGTTATGGGGAATAGAGTATAGACTTCTCTGAACTCATATTATGTATGTTCTTATATTAGTGTTCGTGACCAAGTAAAAGACAGATAACAGTACAGGAGTAGAAAAAAGTACTAATATAATCCACTATATTATCATAATAATTGTTCCGTGTACTCTGCCTGCACGCAGGCGTGCAATAGTACATTGTGTATCAAGGGCGGTAAGTAAGGAATTACAAACGAGTGTTTGTTACTAGGTCAAGGCGAAGCCGAGGGCTTTAATAACATGAGTTTGTAATTCCTTTACCGCCCGTGGCACACACAATGTTTTTCATCACACTTGTGAGGAAATCTAATTAAAATAACCTCACTTAACCTAAATAAAATTGTAAAACTGACAGTGACATTAGTGACATATATTCATAGACAATGCGAATGTCAAGTCACGTTCGGAAACCATAACGGTAAAGACCTAAAACGGTTGGTTTTATATTTGCAAAATACTGAAATACACTATATTTAAACATTAAATTAATGTAACAGAAATATGTGTTTATATGTATTTGCAATAACAGTTGTCGTTAAATAATTCAGTGATAAAAGTTAAAAAAGTAAATTGGCATTTCCTTTGAACACGACAAATAAGAGTAAAACAAAACCATCGTTTCAAATTTAAAAAGAATATCATTACGCCCTAGGGCGTAATAGGTCATTTTCGAGCAAGTGTGATGAAAAATATGAGAGCGCGCTAAGTTCAATTAACATTTGAAATTAAAATAATTATAGTTCACAGTATAAATAATATTTACTCAAAAAAAATGAAAAAAATACAATTACAAAAAAATTAAATATTGGAAAATATACGGTCAATTAGAGAAAAGAAAAAAAAATGTCAAGGCGCGTGCACAAATAATAATAAAATTACTGACAATTAAATATTTTAGTGCATGATAGTTATAGTAAACATTTATAATAAAAATGCAAAATAAAGCAAATATCGTTTATTGTTTTTTTAATGGCTGTACGTCATGATGCCGTGTCCCAAATAAATGTGGAATGGAAATTAAAAAAAATACATTGCCGGCGTATAAAATTCCATTATATGCCAAGTGTCAAGCCCAGCCAGAAACGAGTGCGGCCTATTATAGGACACGTGATGTCAACATTTCATTGCATCTTTGAGAAAATCTACTTCGACTTAACTCGGTCTGCTTTTGCTTTTTACAAATTCCGAAACTAACTTACCGAATTGTTCATGAATGAACTCGCGATAAAGTGTAACTATTTTTTCATCACACTTGCTCGAAAATGGTGTCATTACACGTAGGTTTTGCGGGCCGTAAATGACCTATTACGCCCTAGGGCGTAATGGTTTTCTTTTTAAATTTGAAACGCTGGTTCTGTTTTACTCTTATTTGTCATGTTCAAAGGAAACGCCAACGTACTTTTTTAACTTTTATTACTGAAATATTTATTTAAAGAGAACTGTTATTGCAAATACATGTAAACACATATTTCTGTAACATTAATTAAATGTTTAAATAGTGCATTTCAGTATTTTGCAAAAATAAAATAAACCATTTTAAGTCTTTACCGCTATGGTTTCCGAACGTGACTGTCTTCGCATTGTCTATGGATAATGTCACTGTCAGTTTTACAATTTTATTTAGGTTAAGTAAGGTTATTTTAATCAGATTTCCTCACAAGTGTGATGAAAAACATTGTGTGTGCCACGGGCGGTAAAGGAATTACAAACTCGTGTTGTTAAAGCCCTCGGCTTCGCCTCGGCCTTGTAACAAACACTCGTTTGTAATTCCTTACTTACCGCCCTTGATACACAATGTACTATTACCGCACTATGAAACAAATATTATTATATTATTTCAGCACGTTGCTCAGTTTTACGCAGTCCATAAACAACTGTAGCAATTCTTTAAAAATACCGTGGTAGTTTTACTGCCACGGTTATATTATCATAACATTTGAAACTAGTTGATATTTACAGTTTTCATTAGTATTACTTCTGAGTTAGTAATATTTATTCATCACTTAACTACTGTACGAATCGGGCTGGAAGAAAATATTTACATTATATAGTACTTATTTGTTTTCTGTACATATAAATATATGTATAATTTAATCGGCAGTGGGTGGATTTGAGCTGAAATGAAATGATGATGATGATACCTGTAAACTATTATGCAGAAATATCTTCGGACAAATACATTTTTTTCCAAAACAAGGAGTAACCTACGTGTCCTATCAGTTTTGAACCTGGTCGTGTATAACAGTTAGGCAAGGAAGTAAAAGTATTACCTACCCAGCAGAATTTATTTAGGTGGTCAATAATGAATTTAAAATAAAAATTAAATAAAATTCACCACCCTTAAATTTGACAAAAGGCCTGTTCTTTCCCAACTCTTACATGTAAGTAAATACTGTACAACACATTAACATCACATTTAGACTAGATATGCTTAAAAACTAGAAAATAATAAATATCTACTTTGCCTCGGTCTACGACTTGAGCTTAGCTGATCCAATGACCCAATTTTGCTTATAATAAGCATCTACCGCTACTGGTGTCCAAGAGATAAGTTGGCAAAAGGTCAACCACAACATAATCCCTCCAATGACACTTAAATATTATTGACGTGGCTATCGAGGGGATTTCTTAGCACCCTTCAGGGGATATAAGGCCATAATGTCTCCTGATGAACTTGATGGGCGATTTGACGACATTTTCTTTTATATATCTCACAAACGAATTTTTAAATGTCAATTCAGCCGATTATTCGTCATTTTTACATCAAAGTATATTTAGCAGTTTTGTAAAATATTATAAACCAGCGTTTTGTGGTCTATTAATATTTCCGGCATCGCTTTTAATGCTAATTATATTTGTAAGTGGTATAGTTACATGTCACGCCTCAACCGGAAAATACGTTTATGCTACACCTGGCCATAAAGCCGCTTTCTGGCCAAGTGTAGACATAAAATGATGTACACAACACGGGAGGTAATAAAGAAAGCCCTCGATCGCATATTTACGCCCCTCGCTTGCAGCTCGGGCCGCAATCTTCTGCGATCTCGGCCTTTCTTTGTATTACCACCCTAGTTGTGTAATGTACTATTGCGCGTATCGAGAACTCGGTAAAAACCTAACGAAATTTATCAACAAAAACAATGCTACGTTGGAATCTGAGTCACCGTTTGTTGGTAAACATTCGGAATCGGGACTCAGGGCCGCGTAAACTGTCGCTCAAACCAAATTAACCTGTCCCCAGCACTTTCTGCCAACACGGTTTAAATGACACCGATTTTGGGGCATTCCACGAAAACATCTACTTTGTCGGGCACGTGACGCCTATGGCAGCTACCTTAAAAACAAATAAAAAGTCCTAAATGACATTATCAATTCAGAAACCAAGTTATAAAATATTGACATAAGGTCAATGTGGCTAATTCCGTCTGGTGGGGCAATTCCGTACAGCGGCTTTTGCGGCCAAACAAACGATAGTATGCACTTGATGACTCGACTGGCACAGGAGCGAAACTTTTCACACTAACTGACGAAATTAGAAGTTTGTTAGAAAGATAGTTAAGCCGTAAAAACCGCTGTACGGAATTGCCCCACCAGACGGAATTAGCCACATTGAGCTTACCAAAAATATACTTCCTAACTTTGTTAGAAGTATGAAAAAAATGGCGTCTCGTGCCCGACATTCTGGTGGAATATCCCTTTTATTGAAATGAATTTAGATCGCACCTTCCTTTGTACGATGCGAAAAGGACATTTATGTAAGGCCAAATAGATCATAAAAGTACCTGATGTCTTCCAGGCACTTTTAGGTACTTAACTAACTTTACGAGCTCGAAAACGTAATAAAATTTAACGTAACTATTTCGATGTAATATAATAGTTATTATATATACCAGTTGTGCCACAGTAATTAATTATCGATTAAACAGAATGAGTTTATAGCCTATTTATGCCTAGTATTAACTCATTATGATTGAGTTAATTCCAAAATTGATCGTGGGCTCGGTATAATTTAGGTAATATTTACGCGTTATACGAATTAAATAAACGTTTAACGTAAGTAGGTACACGAAATGTCTTCTTTAATTCAGTTAAGAAAATGTTTTTTTTTTTATATCTTTCCTAGTCAATGGGCTAGACGACTAAAAAATCTGTTTAGTCCGTCAGTTAGATTATTAAAATATATTGTACACGTATTTTTTCTTTTCTTTGACCAACAAAAAATTACGAGGAATACACCTTTACCTAGGAGTGACATCACAAACCCCTACTCCAGAAGTTTGATGATCTATAACTTTGTCGATTTTTAATATTTTGATAAATCAAAAAATACGTGTCCCATATTTTTCCATAAACTAACTGACGGACTAAATAGAATTATATACAGGACGACTTCAAATTGGTAATACAAAACACTTGATTATGGCTCAGTTAATGCCATGTAGTGTAAACACATTAACCCCTATGTTAAAATTTGCTGTATTTAATTATTGCTAATTTTCTAACAAAACAAATAATTAAAGTCATAAAGTGTGGTTACACTCCATTAAATACCTAAGTGTGATACCTTAGCACCTTATTTTCTTTGACAACTGACAATTACTAATCAAAACACGTTTTCTTCATAAATATTGCGGCATGTAACGGATAACCAAAGAGGAAAGTGTTCAATTGAAAATCTTTAAACCTCTTTGTTTATTATTATGGTAGGATAACCATGTTAAGCCAACAAAAATGGGATGAATTAATAATTAAAAAAAAACATACTTCTGATTATTTTAAAAGTATAAGACTTAATTGAGGGGCTAAGTTTAGGAGATATGTATGTAAAACATTCATTTTGTATTACCAATTCGAAGTCACCCTGTAGTTTTAACCAAGGACCATTAAAACAAGAGGACTGGCATTCTCCATACAAAAACCTGTTCCCCGATATTTACAACGCCATCTATGTATAAGCTTGGTAGGTCTAAGAATTATATTATTTACAATTATTCAACTTTGCAAGCGTGACACAGTATTTAAATGATAGAATTTATTTATTATTAGCTGTTTGCGAACTAATTGTTACTGTACTATGTTTCTTTGTTCAATTATAACATCGTTAATTGTTTAGTTTTTTAGCGCCATCTAGTTTTTGCCTGGATATACCCTTGCGGTCGGGGTACGATCCAAAGTATGGAGAATGACAGTCCTCTTGTCTTAATGAGGGTGTTTAAAAATCAGAAATCCACCAGCTGGCAGCAGGGTGGCGAAAGGTCTTTTTGACAGTAGGCGTCAAGATCCACCAATCACACCACTTGATTTTGACATCTACTGCCAAATAGACCTTTCGCCACCCTGCTGCCAGCTGGTGGATTTCTGATTTTTAAACACCCTCATTGTCCTTGGTTTTAACCCAGTCGTCATCCCTATTGCCTAAGCAAAAACTTGTACGTTGCTCACCTTGTGTTTTAGCGATGTGGTCTAGAAAGCTCTCAGTTCCGATTATTTTTATTATCCTACGCAACGTGAGAAAAAAGAAAACAACAAGTTAGAAATACAAGCCAATTACTTTGTATTACACACCAAATAGAACATTACAAGAGACCCTACAAACTCTGCTACAAAGGAGTGAACAATAGAAAATAGATGGTCTTATCATGAAATAGCGATCTCTTCCGGGCGGTACCAAGGTATAAGTGTAATCTCAAAATAATATCAACCTTTAGATTATTAGAGACAGTGTTTATGTTCTGGATAAACAATATCCCACCTCATTATTACCCTTAACAATTGAATTTTAAATTTTATATAAGATAAAGATCCAATAAAAATTCATAAATATGACAACAAGCTGTTAACAAAATATGAAATAAAACATGAAGACATGCTACTCTTTTTTATGTTTTTCTTTTGAATTGAGTTTACATTTTGTACCTATTTCTATATCCTTCTTCCAAGCCAATTATGACCCAGTTCCAAAGGCCTGACTTGAAATCAGGGAGCTTTTTGTACATCTACTATTGACAGCATAAAAAATCCACTATAGTTTATTTTTGGCGAAAACCTTTTCTTTCTATTATTTCCCTCACCTGAATAGACTTGTCGTCGGAGTCAGGCATCACTCCAGCTCACACTGAACTTGTATATGACAGATAGACGGACAGACCGACCGAGAGGCAGGTCGGAAGTGCAGTGAGGAGCGCCGGCGGGACGCCGAACGTTAGGGGGAGGGTGCGCGCACACAGCCACAGAGAAACAGTGTTGCCATGTCTCCTGTTTTTACACGAGATCTACTGCTTTTTGGGTATGCCTCCTGTTCTACAGAATCTACTGTTTTTCGAAGATTACAAATTTTATTTAACAATTTTCTTGATTTTAATAAGATTTAGTCGTATAACATCACATACAAACGAATCAATTGATGTCAGATGGTTTAAACGCTGTCGGAAAGTGTAAGGCGCATGAAATCAGCGAAAAGAAATTAGTAAAATCATAATTTATTGTCACATTTATAGATGCAAATAAAAATAAATCGTTTAGGTAACAAAGTAAAAGAACCAAGGACCTTAAAATAAATAGCCGGACCGAGCCTGGCTAACAAAGAACTGAATCATATCTAACAAGCAGACATCGATGGTTTTGTGGCACGAAAAAAATTGTCATAGGGACTTCCCAACGATATTAATTTATCGACAAATATTGTACTTTCTTATGACAGTTATGACTATGAGATAACGTATAATATGAATATGCAACTCGCACCTATATACAGTTTAAAGTCCGTTTTATTCGTTAAAATTGATGTTAATTTGAATTTTAAAATCCCTAAAAAGTATGCGTATGAATTACTTAAATTAGGTATATAATATATTATCATTATATAACATCGATGGGTAGTGATTAGCATTTCAGTTACGTAATTTATTTTTTATCCAGTGAACTTAATATCAAGTATGAAATGTCACTATGAAATAAGTATTTGAAACAGTTATCGATAAATTGAATATCGGAAGGAAGTCCCTAGATAATTGACGTTTCTGCCACCAAAATTTCTATGTCTGCTAATAAGCCGGCTACCTATGTGTGCGTGCTGCTCGTAATATAAAAAAAACTACTTGATGTGTGCGTGCAGCTAGTAAGTACAAGCAGCCGGCTTATTAAAAATGGCTTCAGTTCTCTGTTGGCGCGGCTCCGTATTTATTTTAAGGTCCTTGGCGAGTACGTAAATAAATATAAAATCGACACAACTTCAAGTCTGGGTAAAAACCTACCCTACAAAACTTGTGATTAGTGAATGAAGATGATTATAAAATCATAAAATCAATTAGTCAAGGAACAAAATAAATACAAATTGTATTTTAGAGGTACATTTTGTGGAACAAATTGATTCTACTGGTTTTTTTTCAAATCTCCTGTTTTTTAGGTGAAGCATCTTCTGATTTTTTGAAATTGGACCTGGCAACACTGAGAGAACCCCCGGTCCATGGGGTAAGTTTGGGGTAAGTATTCTGCGCAGTTCCGGATAAACGACGTAAAAGATGTAACAACTGCTACAGGCCCCATGCCTTAGCGGGGTCGCGCCGCGTCGCAAAACGCAGTTACAACGCAGTTACGTCAGTGCGTCACGTATAGAATTACTAGTTCGTTGGTGTTTAGACACCTTAGGGCCTCTTAAAAAAATGCTGCGATGGCTTAATCTGGCTGATTCTAGGGAAACCATTTTTCTCTAACGCGTATTTAATGTCTCACTGATCTGAACAAATAATATAAAGCCCTGACGGTCCGACTTAGGGTCCGTTGTCCATTGGCACCCTTTGGGTACAGATCCCTAGAAAGAAGGATTCGATTGGTTTCTGTAGTTTGGAGCCATGTCACAAGGAATTGTCTATTCAACCATTGAATAGCATTCATAATCGTAATCATAGTGATTTATTCATAAACAACAAGCCGTTGTGTTTGAAAGAACGAAACATAAATTGAAATTTCAGCGTTTCCAGGGCCCACTGCGCGTTGCTCTGATACAAACACGAGTATATATCGCTATTCGAAACAGAGCTGCTTAGCGTTAAAACCGAATTCAGTCGGGTCAGTTACTAACCCGCTTGTAGTGTAAACACTGCTAAAGGTAAATTTCACCTATGTATACTCCCTCCACGCCCTGACCCAGTAGGGTATAGAGTTTTGACATCAGCGGCAACTGGTCGCCCAGAGAAACAGAAAGACCGACCTGCTAAATTAACTTAGTAAAAAAAATCCTGTAGGTGATTAGTGACTTTTACCCACCCTTTGAATAAATACTCCTTCTTATGCTTTACTTTACTCTTGACTTGACAAGTAGTCGCGGTCGCATTCCCTAAATTGGCTGTCTTATGCCTACCGTCAACATCCGTAACATTGCGTAAGGTACCTATCTTTGCCTATTGATTTTCATAAACTTCCTCTTGGAAAAGCGGCACATAAAACCATTCAATATCCTATACCTAGAGGTATTCATTACTTCACATTTAATAGGTTAATTATTCTAGAGTAGCGACTTCTAAAAATTGACTGTATTAATTAAGAGATTTAAAAATCAATTTTTTATCTGAATAGCGATTAGGCAATACATTTTACCGTAACTGATGTTCAATTTTAAGAGGAGGAACATGTCGATTTAAATTCGGATTTTTAATTAGATGAAGTAAAATGACGTATACGGGCGATTCTTCGTGTGATTACTGAATTATGATGTACATAAAGTAGTTTTTATGAATAAAATTTACCATATTTTCATATTTTGTAATTTATAATTCATTAAATAAAAACTATGTTACGAGATATTTTAAATAAAAACTGTCAAATTTATTAGACGGAGTAGGTATCTAATTAAAAATCCGACTTTAGGGTAATGATGTATGATTTTCAGAAATAAAACAAAGACAATTATTATGTGAATATAATCAACGACACAGCGGAAAATCTCAGTTATTTACTAAAAACATTTTTATACTGCTTTGTTTTTCAAAATTACTCTGTTTATTTCATACTTTTTGTGGCCTGTACTTAATTACTTTTTGTAGCGAAACCCAATATTTCAAGCAACTGGGCATCTTTAAACTCATTTTGAATACTTACGTACCTACCTAATACAATAGGTAAATAATGATAAGGCATGCAATAGAGTGATAGTGAGCGAAAGAGTTGTTTGAGTTTATAGATCTACTGAACAAAAGAGTTGTTTGAGATGAACGAAATGAGCAATTCAAATCTTTGAGAGCTGAAGATATGAATGAAGCGCTTCACTTCAGTGATGCATATTGCGCATCTCTAGAGAAAACCCTATGTATCCAGTGGTATTCTAGTACTGTATGCTGTCACGGTACTTTCTACTATCATTAATCTTTCCAAACATTTTGTGAAAAACTACTAACATACTTTTTTAGAATTTACAGGCCTTTATGCCTTTACATAAATTCAACGTACTGATTAACGGATAAACTGTTAGGCTAAACTTCAAAGTCAATAGTGAACACTTGGTTAACAAGTTTAAGCACACGACTAAAATCGCTTAAGTTGCATGCTCACCTAAATTGCTAAAGGGTCTGGCAAGCTAACTTTTGATTGGTTAGTTATTTCAAACCTGTACCTAGGCTTTTAGCCTTTGATGTTGAAGTAGCCGCTCCAGAGATCTAACTCTGTAAGTGGAGTTGAGCAATTAATTCAGAACGACGCAGTAGTAGGTACTGCAGGTCAGATATCACTGAATGAAAAATTTCACGGAGATTAGTATGCATAAGTAATGTTTATATCTAACATGTATGGATTCTGTCTCCAAAAACGACTCATTATTTAAGGAAATGGACAATTCGTTATCCATTTACCGGGACGCTTAAAAACCAAAACTATTAGATTAATTAACTTTTAGATTCGATTTTTTTTATTATTTATTTTATCCATAGAGTAACATATAACTTGACTGAACTCTCAAAATTAGGTATAACCCCCACCACTCCCAATTCCTAAGCCTATAAGTACTAATCCTAAGCCACATAATAAATACGAATCGCTCCTGTAATAGTGACGGCAAAGTGGAACCCAATCCTTAATACTTACATCGTTATCATCAAACTTCCACAATTAAAGGTCGCACATTTTTTACATCCATCGACTTCCGGCGACCTTAAACAGGTCGACAGATTATCTTGTAGGTGTGCGACCTACACTGCGTCTCCATTCGAGAACCTTTACCTCCCATCGGCTATCGGTTCTTCAACCTATATGCCCAGCCCATTGACACCTTGCTAACTGTGGCAGCTATGTCGGGCACCTTAGTTCTTCTACGGATTTCCTCTGTTTTGATTTGATCACATAAAGAAACTCTGAGCATAGCTTTCTCCAAATACGTTGACCAAATTTGGCACAAATTACTGTTTTATATACTTAAGTACCTACATAAGGCAAAATCATAGCCCTCCCTTTGCTTTGCCAAGGACAATAGGTAATAAGAATACTTACTGCTATACTATTTGCTACTAGATGCCACCTTGCGACTTCGTGCACCCGTTTCAATTCTTCGGGATTGAATTTCGAAAACTCCTTTCTTAGTAGGTACACCTTTAGCAGATGTTGGCTAAAGAACGTGTGTTTCAAATTTCATCCTCTACCTATCTGCTGTGGTTTATAAAGCTATACGTGTCTGCTGCGACGCCGTTATCATAAAATTGACTTATGTGTATAAATATTATTACGATAGTAGGATTAGATCCGGACTGCGACATCGATTTTTATACGAATTTTCATTCCTCGTTTCAACTCTGTAGGGCAGCTGTCGCCAACCTTTTAGCAGCCAAGGGCCACATAGTAGCTAACGAAATTGACGCGTGCCGCACCATGTCAGTAATTGGTGATTTTATACAATTCTGAATATATCGACCTTTACAAACAAAATAGCCAGGGAGGCTCGCGGGCCGCAAGTGAACGGTTCACGGGCCGCATGCGGCCCGCGGGCCGCTGGTTGCCGACCGCTGCTGTAGGGGTATAGATAGACGATCATTATGAAGTAGGAATGGCGCAGATATCTGTATACATATATATGTATAGATCAATTCGGAGTGATATATTGAGGAAGCTATAGGGCCGACCGCTAAATGGTGGAAGGAAGTCTTACAATTAACGGCGACCCAATTACGCACCAATTGAGTCGGGCGCAGATACCGGCGTAGACGGCGGTGTACATACATGCCTCTAATGCCCAAGCTGTGGTTCAGTAGGCAATACGTTTTTTTTCTAAGTTGCCAATAAAAATACCATACAAATTACAAATTGTCTCCACTTATTTAACTGCCAAGGGAGACAATTTTTTCCGTAACCTTTCCGAATTGGGTCAGAACTTTTATCCGAAAATTTGGAGCGTATATGAGTAAAAATAGCAGTGCCTTAAACTCGTATTTTTCCCGCAATTAAATAAATTATCATTAGATACCGACTCAAGTACAAAATTACTTGATACATGATACGAAAGGACTTATTTGAGACTAAATAATAATGTATAGGTATATATAATTAACTTTTTTATCAACACTAGTTTAAATTCCACGCCACCTAACGTGGACGATAGTAACTAAACAGGGCGCCAGTCAGAGTTTCAGCTGAAAACTGAAAGTGTAACAGTTTTGGCGTTTCTCGCCAACTGCTGGAGCGTAACTCCTAACATTTGTTTGAACCGTAAGGTGGCGCTAACATGTTGATGACTGAATCACATGAATGGATTACTTGTAATAAGTTTTAACTTTCCAATATATTAAATAGTCAGTGATTTGGGGAAATCAGGGACTATCTGATTTAAATGATATCATCTAAAGAGTTACTTCTATAGGAAAGGTCTGCCGAAGTTACAAGACTGATCTTCGACTACTATTTTTAACCACCGACGAAAAAGGAGGGGGTGCTATAAGTTTGAAGCCAATGTTGTCTGTCTGTCTGTGGCATCTTAACTCTCGAACGGGTGGACCAATTTCGATGCGGTTTTTTTGACATGAAAACATGTTTCCTTACAGGTGTTCTTAGCTATCTTTGGTAAAAATCGATCCTACAGTTTGAAAAGTATCAGCACTATTCCAAAATTATGTAAGGCATTTTCGACATAAAATGGAATTTTGGTACAAAAATAACATTTAGAAAACATGAAATAAGACTTGAATTAAACATTTTAAAAGCCACCGACCGACTAAAAAAAGTTCTAACAGAAAAGAAAAGGCCAAGATAGGTAGGTACATATTATTTTTTACTTTGTACCTATATCTGATGTAAACGAAATTTCAATTAATTCCATTAAAAACAGCGTCCTTATCTTCTCACGTATAAATATTGACCACACCAAAAGCTATCACATTTGTAATTTTGTCAATACACCAGTTAAATACTTAACTATAAAGATAAGAATAGTACGAGATGTCAGTTATTGTTATTAAATTGTCCAAATAGATATGTACCTACCAGTGGCGTGGCGTCCAAAGGCCTTGCCGCTGCTTGCGGCTTGCCTAATATCAGGCATTTAACCACCTTATTCTACAGCTCTTATGGAAAATGTATGCCAAATTTGCACTGGCTTGCCCAAGGATATATATTTATGCCACACCTGGCCATAAAGTGGCTTTTCCCGCACGCTGCGCGTACGGAAAAGGCCGCTTTCTGGCCAAGTGCAGACATAAAATTATGTACACAACACGGGAGGTAATAAAGAAAGACCTCGATCGCATATTTACGTCCCTCGCTTGCAGCTCGGGCGGCAAACTTCTGCGATCTCGGCCTTCTCATTTCATCTCGGTATTTTCTCATTAATGTTTATCAAATGTGTTTTTTTTTAATTAAAAGTGTAATGGATTATCAAACAGATTAAATTTAATGCCAATGAACGGGTCGGGTCATGTTTTAAAAGGAGTTGACTCTAAGATACCTACCACCGACCGAGCTATAATATTAAAATTAGGTAGGTACCAGTGGCGTGGCGTAATAGTACATTACACAACTAGGGTGGTAATATAAAGAAAGGCCGAGATCGCAGATGTTTGCGGCCCGAGCTGCAAGCGAGGGACGTAAATATGCGATCAAGGGCTTTCTTTATTACCTCCCGTGTTAAAAAAGTGTGGAAAAAGTTACTTTATGGCCAGGTGTGGCATAAATATACCTTCTATCGTTGATTCGTTATATTTTGTGCTTAGTGCGCTAAATAAAAGCAAAAAAGAACCATGCAAATGAAGAGTACAATTGTGGTGCAATGACTACAAGCTTTCTGGCAATGACAATTCAGCCACAAGTCATGACTAGGGTTTCTGCTCGAGACTTCTCGAACTCGAGACAACTCGAGAGTTTCACCTCCATTCGAGACGAGAAATAAATAGCTGACTCTCGAGACTCTCGAGTTCCGGCGAAAACGAAATAAGGGCTAAAGTCAGGCTCGCCATTTTTTGACTTTTAACAATGATAACGCCGCCCGCGCACTATAAATGTTTTAGTGTTCTTAAAGGCGTACTTTTTAAGACTAAAATATTTTTTATAATAACTGACTGAAACTGTCAGAATTATAAAAATGATTAACACGCACACTTGAATAATTATACAAAAGATTAATTAATATATATCTCACTTAGATCATTAAAATACTGTTAAATATAATTGTTAGTCACGTCACGTCATTATAGTTAAAAAATCGTTTGTGATGATTATTATTATTGTATTATATGCATTTGATTCCTAGTCCTAATTTTATCTAAGATCTCTATAAAAAAAAAACAATTTATGTCTGATCAAATGACTGAAAAAGTAGATTAAGTATATTGTTTTATTTTCATTGTTGATTTAGTTTTTGTATGTTTGTAAGAAGAGTTTAAATTTTTTTTTGTATCTCGAACTTGTAATGCAAAGTGCAATAAAAGAATTCCGATGTTTATTTGTTTTTATTTTATTTTCAACAATAATTTACAATTTCTTACTAAAGACTCGAGAGTCGAGACAACTCGAGAAATTGTAGTCGAGATTTCTCGAAACTCGAGAAAAAAAATGAGGCGAGATACCAGAAACCCTAGTCATGACAGATCACAATCATTTGTTTATGTGCCATAAGTTCATGAAGATAATTTTAACTGATTTATTTCTGAAACCCTAGGCTAAGCTTTCATAACATGTCTCTTATCTTAATTCATATTCGAATTTACTTTCCGTCTTCGATTTCTTTCTACTTTTATGCATTTTGATATACGACATGACAACATCTTACTGTGCCGAAGCGGTGCCAAACTATAAAAAAACGTCTCCTAGGTTAATTGACACTAAAAGATATGACATAGTGCGATTGTGCTCGAATTTAAGATAAGACGTCAAAATTTCTGTGAAAATAGAATACAGTCACGAATTCTCTATCCACTTATTGTTGAATTTTGTAACTTGCTTTCTTCGTAAAATTAACCGCAGAAGAGATATAAAGATTCTGCATTTGTCACGGTTATTTCTTAGATAGACAGGCAAATAGGCCTGACTATATTTCAGACATAACTGTTACGTAAATATGTTATTCTTATACTTAAAGCAGCCTTAGGTACGCCAAAGGCAAACTATACTATAAATCTATTGTAGGGTGTAATTCACGAGATTTTACGATAGCCAGCAGGGGCGTAACATTAAATTATTACGAAGTAAACCCAAAGTCAATTTGGCATCATGGGTACTTTGTACATAACCGTCACACGTGCATAACTCGTAAAATAGGCGCATATACTGTCATCGCGTTGCGAAAAATTAGCCCTCTTTGACCGTTAGGATATCTTAAAATAGGCAAGTCTCGTTTATGATGGATTTTTAGGTGTAGGTCTTAGTATCGGACTAGGTAGGCCATCATGCATTTGACCGACCATCAAAGCTTGTTAAAATGCATATAAAACAGCTTGATAGCATATATGCACCACGCATCCTGCGCCTAGACGGTTTCCTCTTTAACCTAGGTCTCCAGTGATCCCCGGTCAGGTCGCGAAGAAAAGATTAAAGATGTAACATATGATGTAGACGCGAACCCAATTTCGAAATATAGACGTTGAGTAGACGAAAGAAAAAGGCTAGAAAAATTTACCTATACATGAAGACAAATAAGTGCCACAAAAAATATGTGAAAATACCTCCACATCAAAACAGTCATATTAGTGATACAAATTTAGCAAGCATAAGATCATAATTTTTAACCAACTTCAGAAAATCAAGTTCTCCGATCGTCGGGATCTTTGTGTGCGTGTGGATTGAGTGAGCAGCCTTCTGAAATAAAAAAAAAACATCCTGTTCATTTAGTAAAAGTTCTAAAACAATTGTAAAACTAATCTCTGTATTTGTAAAAAGATAAATCTTTCTTTAGTCGATCGATTTTTAGTAAAACCTATGCTAACTTACCTTTATAATTTGTAGATCACCTAGTAACGTATTTAAGATTTTACAAATAATTTCTTATGCTCACTCAATCCGCACACTTTCGAAAACCCGATTTCTGATGAAAAAACGGAACGGAACGGAAAAAACTATATATGTGAATATTTTAGTAAAATTAATGTGGGAATTTGTAAAATACAAAACGAACCACTAACGTGACAGGTTTTTGGATAAT
Organism: Eudemis profundana; assembly: GCA_947034925.1. NCBI lineage: Eukaryota > Metazoa > Arthropoda > Insecta > Lepidoptera > Tortricidae > Eudemis > Eudemis profundana. The sequence goes on along the minus strand of OX344795.1, from coordinate 26,536,019 downwards.
AAAAAAATATCTGACCGCCCCTGCCCCCCCCCCCCCCCCCCCCCCCCCCCTTACGCCGCCACTGTCCCCGACTACTCGAAGACGACTGGACCGATATGGGAATTTTTTTCTTAAAAAGGGTATAGGTAGTCCAACCGTCTCCTCTCAGGTAGTCCAATCGTCACCAGCTCAAGATGACGGGACCTTCGAGAAATTGCAGGAACTCTTCAAATATTATACCCACTTATGGCAATGTGGGTATTTTTGTAGTATCTATACCTACAGACGGTTTACAGTCTATATTAAATAGGCATTCTAGGATTGTACGGCATGTAGGTATTGTGTCTATTCATAAATATAATTGGGGGGCTCGGTGTCTATTCCTGGTGAGACGTGCTGCAATTGCAGTGGGTGTACCGGCGCGGGCGCATTCGAATATAGCGACAGGATGACACCGATCAGTGGAACTACGTAGGAAGGGCGAGAGGTAAGTAAAATGACCTATCTTAGACCCGTAGGATAGAACTGCACCATATCATATATAGTACCTATAAACAATAGTACAACATTATCATACGAGTAAGCTAAACAAGTTTGTCACTATAGTCAAGGCTGTAATAGCCGAGATTGTGATGTTGACTAATGCCCACGAGTGTCATACGCCGTTTTTCAACACACTTGCGAATAAAAAATAATACTTATAATTAGATACCGGATTTGAAGTAGCGATCTCATTATGAATATGGATATGTCTGGTATAATTTATAATTTTTTCTGCACACAAAAATAATGTAACTTATCGGAACAAAAATGTAAAAACCTTTTTGGAAGCTTTTGTAAATATTGGGCAAAAATTATGGTGAAAATAAAAAGGTCGTTTGTTAATTTTTGAAATAGTTTATTTTTTTTAGTTCTTCTTCTTTAATATTTCTTCTGCACAATGCACAGTAAAAAATAAAAGATCTTATATAACCAACATGACATGTATTTAACAAATTGCACTAGTCATATTCATATCCATATTAATATTGAGATCGCTACTTCAAATCCGGTCTCTACTTATAATTTAAAACTACTGTTTTTGTATTATATTTATTTAGTCGATTATTTGACATTTTCCTTTTCAGATAATATAAAAATTGTTGGGTTTTTAAATATTTGATATTGCCTTTTGAAGTCTTTTAGTAATACAAAAATGAATGTTGACTTTTATTAAAAAATACTAATATTAAGTCGTTTTTCTTTGAGTACTTTCATATAGGTACTTTTCTGTATTACCTATTTTTTGGGGTGGTAATGATACAAATCTAGAGAGGGCCTATGGGTGATGTGGCTATAAAGGTTAGGAACCACTGATCTACGGAGTTATCGCTTCGCCTTGAGACGTGGCCGAAAAACTTTAGTATGCGAGTCTGCACAAGTGGACAGACGCTGCTTAATGTGCAGTTCTTGAAGGATGGATAACTTTATTTGCATACAAAATAAGTGACGTATGACACTTAAACAGCTCTGAAATTTGAACCATAACATAGATTTTCAAACGTATGCGTTACAATATTGTTTTCAGCTTTAATCTCGAGAAACGTTTCTTAAATTACTTTTAAACGTTCTGAAAATAGAATTGGCACCGCTAAATACCTACTAATTGTACAATAATTAACGTTCTCTTTCAGTGTTTGTAAACACAATACTATCGTATAGTTTGAAAACCTGTACATTATAATTATTCACAAATACACAGAAAAGTGATCATTTGTATATTGTATACCCTATTTCATATTAACCATTTAAATCTTACGTGCAACAATGTCGATCCATATGTAAAAAAATCTCTATTAATTTATATGGACTAATGAAGAAGATAACCACGAGTATCTAAGTTACTGTGAAAAAAATATCCTTGAAACCACTTTATATTGTCAACTGTACTTTGTTTTGCATGAATCACAAACTGAATGCCAAAATCAATCAAAAGAGTCCACACACAATGTGTTTATCTTACGTAATTCTTCCAATATTAAATTTATCGAAAACTATTTCAAATACTTAATAAACAATAAAATCTTACGTAATTTAGATGTGCCTACATGGTCACCTTCCGTCTCCATTATCAGAGCTAAATGGGACCTGAACCGAACGAAGAGGAAATTTATTAAAAAAAAGTTCTTTTTTAAAGGAACTTAAATCCACACATACATACATTGCAAGTTAATAAAAAGGTTGTAAAAAATAAGTTGTTTATTTTTGTCAATTGGTTGTACAGAAAACTTCTTCGTAATCGCAAGAGCCATTAAAAATATCACACAGTCTAAATATACTTACCATCAACATTATATGTAAAAAGATGCAAGTCTCACAACGCAGTTCTTTTACAACAAAAAAGTTTTGAGATGTAATGTTAAACCAAGTCGGTACCGGGAAGGTATCCACAGAACTCGATTCCCACCGACTTGCCTATTATTTACCCGTGGAGGGAGGATTTTTTATTTGAGAAGTATTAAATGTTCCTCCACGGTTAAATAATAGGCAAGTCGGTGGGAATCGAGTTCTGTGGACACCCACTCCCCCCCCCCTCCCCCCACGGTACTGACTTGGTTTAACATTACATCTCAAAACTTTTTTGTTGTAAAAGAACTGCGTTGTGAGACTTGCATCTTTTTACATGTAACGTTTTTGATGGGATCTCATTTCTTTTTGTAAGTGGTCTTCCTTTATTTATTACATTCCAATCCATTCTCTTCAATTTTAACTTCAAAACTAACTTTGTAATCGCATGAATTTGTATAGGATTATGCTGTGTGTGCTTGTGTGTGCAGTTGTGACTGAAATTTGCATATTTTTAGGTTTTGTAAGACTTGATAGGCTCAAAACTAACTATGTTTAAAATTTGGAGCTTGTGGGTCTGCTAGAAGTACCTACCTTAGAATTATGATGGTCATCAGTCAGTGAGTCAGTGACAAAACTAAGGAACTTTACGTACAATAGTTCTTAAACTACACGTTCAAATTGAATGTTATTGAGGATATACTTAAGTATTTTTGTGCCCTATATATCCCTGAAAATGTAGCTTTAGCCAGTCTAGCTTTAGCCACTCAAAATTACAGGAGGTTGAAAATGGCCTGAATGGCTTCGAGAAAAGGATGGTACGATCGTGTCTTTGTTTTGCTCGACTTGGCCGGGGCACTGCCGAGCCCCCAGATACGCTTGTCTAGCAGCAAATTACATGAATTAGATCACCCACACGTTCACAGATTAATGGTCAGCGGGGGCACTGCATGGCGCGAACGCTTGCCAAATTATGAGCAGTTCATTATTATTGGTATATTTATGATTATCTAAGAATAAAAGGCCTATTGATCAGTACAGTCTTTACTATAAGGGCACACGGGATCCATGCCCACAGGGCCTCACTGCCCACAAGGTCCCCCAAAAGGCCTATTTGCTTACACTGGAAAATGTTTTTATTTAATTTTTGTTATTAGTCAGTCAAAAGTCAAATGACTTGTTTACTTCATCACTGGGCCTCAATTTTTTGTGTGCCCAAGATCCCCTAGCTTGGCCTAAGAGATGGACCTGTTTGTAATAAATTTATTTTAGTAGTAACAGAAAAAATCTGGAACTATATTAAAATTGGAAAAAACAAACTATACTAGATTAGATTATGATAAGTTTGCACCTGATAAATTTGGCAATGCGTAAGCTCATGTTCAACTAAGTTACGAAATCTGTTTATAACAAAATTTGAACGTAAAAATAAAACAACGTTTCACAATAGTTGACCAGGCCGTAGGTAGGTACTAAATATAGCATTATTTACGATATCTAGCTGCAATCACTATATTTATCGATGCGACGAATTAGATCTACCGGCTTCTTCATAGATTAATATAATAACACAATGTGAAAAATTCTATCTTTTATGAAGAACCATCGCAAGTTCATTATCAAAATTTATGCAATACGATTGTTATAATCATCAATATTATGGCTTAATAAATGTTTGAAATTTACAATTATTACAAAAACAACTTATTATCATCAATATTATGACTAAATAAATGTATGACAATTTACATTATGGTTACACCAATTATGACTCCGTATAATTATGACACGTAACAATTATGCCATAGGACAATTTATGCCAAAAAAATATGAGCATCAACTTTATGCTGTTATGACAATCAATAATATGACAATAGTTGTTATGCAACCAGACGGCCACCCGTTAGGTCAGCTTTCTCAGTAGGGACTAATTTCTAGTATATCTATTATCTACGAAACTAACATATCTTCAAAATACCCAAATTATAATAATTAGTTTTTTTTAATAGTATCGTATTTCTGTGCATAAGCTCACGTACTTTTGATACGTGCGTACGTCCTTATTTCTATATGCAATTAGAATTTTATAATATACTCTGACTTTATTACAGACAAAAGCTCTAAAATAAACTTGACCATATTAGGTCCTTACATATAAAATGATTGGTGTTTGGTGAACTGGCAACTTTGGCTCAAAATATCTGGCGTTTGGCTAGGAATTCCAAATTCAAATTTATTTCAAATTTTAGACCATGTATTTCTGTGCTCGAATTTCCAAATTTATTTGTTATCGCGTCATTTGTTTTTCTTTGACATCGTTCTGTTCACAATTTCACAATATGGAGAACTTAAAATATCGCTATATTTACGAATATGAGTTCCACCTCGGCACCAGTGCTGCAGAAACGGCTCGTAGGATTAACAATGCGTATGGGGAAGGTACTCCAAAAAAAATACGGTACGTTATTGGTTCCAACGTTTCCGTTCTCGAAATTTTGGCCTACAGAACACGCCTGGTGGTGGTAAGTATCCGGTGGACTAGTGCCGGTGTCATCCATTACAGCTTCCTAAGATCTGGGCAAACAATCACGGCTGATGTGTACCTATTGTCAACAATTGCAAACGAAGATGGAAAAGCTAGCCATTAAACAACCCAGACTGGTAAATCGATCTAGCCCATGCTGCTTCAGGTCAACGCTCCACCACACACGGCACGTCTGACGGCCGCGAAACTAAGGGAGCTGTGACTGGAATGTCTTCGACACCCACCATACTCCCCAGAATTTGGACAACTTCATGCAAGGAATAAAATTCAATTCCCACGAGGCTGTCCAAAAGGCCTTCAAAGATTTTATTGATTCTCGCTCACACATTTTTTTTAGTAAAGGAATCAATGAACTACCTTCGAGATGGCAAAAGTGCATAGATAGCCATGATACATACTTTGATTAAATAGAAATATAGTTTCATGTTTTTATTTTTGCCATGTTAAACGCCAATTTCATATGTAAGGACCTAATATAACGAGGTGTTTAAAGCCGCCCTGCGTTGCTGCATATTGGTCGCACTCCCACGCAGCAGGTGCCATTTAAGGATTCCTTAATGGAAAACCTTATCATTCTGTGTATTTTTATAAATCCGTTGCTTGTACGTGTACGATCCACCGACAGGTCAACTAACTTACTAACGTAAGTTCTACTTACGCCGAAAAAATAAAGTGATTCACGGTGTTATGTCAAAATCCCGGATTGCACAGTGCTTTTGCCACATTATACGCAGCAAGAAATATACGGGAAAACCCTTTAATAAATCTGTCTACTTATGTAATGTATAGGACATTACACTGAAACGTTAAATTATTTCTTTATATCTGACCAAAGGAGCGAACCTTAGTCATTATCATTAGTCAAGGGGCATGCATTTGCGTTCTATATTTTTATGTTTGTTTGTCTGACAATAACTTCTCAAATACCGTGTATCCGATTTTCCTGATTTGATTAAAGGGTAATTTAGGTCAAAAGAATGTTTAAGTTTGAAGATTAGCAGAATCGGTTCTGACACAATTCTACTCTCGTTTGAATTTAAAAAATCCGATGGTGTCTCAACTACCCTCCAACCAAATTTCAGAAGGAGGAAATAAAATCACAAAATAAAATGGAACCGTGTACTCGATACAGTGATAGAATATTATAGGAGACCTAAGTAAAATTTTCTACAGAACGCTACCATCTGCGTGGCGCGACACCCGCGGTCTTTATTATTTACCGCCCGTTCGCGGCGAGTGTGGGCCATTATCGTAAATTTCTTATTTTTACGTTTCATAATCATAACACTATGTTAGAAAAATCTGCTGCCCACATTTTCTTCAAAGTATTTCCAGGAAATCGTAATATGTATATTTAAACACGATTTTAAACTTTAATGCCAATACCATAGAGGCGTACAATGTTGTGTTTTGAATTACAAAATATATGAGATTCTATACGTCTGCTTTGATTTTCCAACAAAGTTTTTGGAAAGTCGTTAAGACTTGAAGAAATGTATTGTTCTGTGATGCACGAAGACTGGGTTACGATGCAAATGACAGACACTTTTACGGGCTTTTTTAGGTTTCAGATACATTTTTCAAACACTAAGTATTTTGAACAAATGATAATGCAAAGAAAACGATTTTTCCCTTTAATAAGTAATTTAAAAGTACCTAAGTAGTTTGTGGACTTAAAATTCTTCAAAGACTGAGTTTAAAAATAATATTTACCTACCACTTGAAAAAATTTAGGTACTTTAGTTACATAAGAATAAAATACAGAGACCTTTAGTAATTACTTAAGGTCTCTGTATTCTATTCTAATTACGTTAAAAGAAACTGTGAAGAACTTAAGTACCTACCTAGTTCTTTAATTTTAAGGAAAGTTAAAAGGGGATTTGATACTTGTAATTAACAGACATCAAATACCACAGACCGGGATATTCGGAGGCTGGGAATTCAGGGAAGTAAACAAACACATTGATTTTTACAAAAACCTGAATTTTAATAGTACATTGTGTATCTGTTAGGAAGTAATTACAAACGAGTGTTTGTTACAAGCCCGAGACGATGCCGAGGGCTTTAATAACACGAGTTTGTAATTCCTTTACCGCCCGTGGCACACACAATGTTTTTCATCACACTTGTGGGGAAATCTAAATAAATAACCTTACTAATCCACCCAGTAGGATAAAAGTAGAAAGTGACATAATATATATCCATAGACAATGTGAATGTCAAGTCACATTTGGAAACCATAGCGGTAAAGACCTAAAACGGGCATTTTAGTTGATTTTATGTTGGCAAAATACCTACTGAAATACACTATTTAAACATATATTAATGTAACCGAAATATGTGTTTACATGTATGTATTTGTAATAACAGTTCTCTTTAAATAAATATTTCAGTGATAAAAGTTAAGAAAGTAAGTTGGTGTTTCCTTTGAACATGACAAATAAGAGTAAAACAGACCAGCGTTTCAAATTAAAAAAAAACATTACGCCCTAGGCCGTAATAGGTCATTTACGGCCCGCAGAACCTACGTGTAATGACACCATTTTCGAGCAAGTGTGATGAAATAGTACATTGTGTATCAAGGGCGGTAGGTAAGGAATTACAAACGAGTGTTTGTTACAAGGCCGAGGCGAAGCCGAGGGCTTTAATAACACGAGTTTGTAATTCCTTTACCGCCCGTGGCACACACAATGTTTTTCATCACACTTGTGAGGAAATCTAATTAAAATTAACCTTACTTAACCTAAATAAAATTGTAAAACTGACAGTGACATTAGTGACATATCCATAGACAATGCGAAACGTTCGGAAACCATAGCGGTACAGACCTAAAACGGTTGATTTTATAATTGCAAAATACTGAAATACACAATTGAAACATTTAATTAATGTTACAGAAATATGTGTTTACTTACATGTATTTGCAATAACAGTTCTCTTTAATTAAATATTTCAGTGATAAAAGTTAAAAAAGTAAGTTGGTAGTTTCCTTTGAACATGACAAATAAGAGTAAAACAGAACCAGCGTTTCAAATTTAAAAAGAAAACCATTACGCCCTAGGGCGTAATAGCTCATTTACGGCCCGCAAAACCTACGTGTAATGCACCATTTTCGAGCAAGTGTGATGAAAAATATCTTAAAGGTTGGAAACATCAATAGTTGGTAAATGCAACGTGACGAAAAAAATCATTTAATATAGGTACAATACCGAAAATCTCACGGCCATTTCACCCAAAGATACATGCGTACGCGCTATTGTTTACAGCGGAGGTCGTCGCTCGCGTCAGCCGCTAAATCTGTCGCGACAATGAAAATATCGTTGATTGTGATTGCCGCTACATTGTGTTTAGACGCTAATGCGCTCCGCCGACGTGCGCTAACGCACGATCGAGCACCATATGGTAACACGCGGTTGGGCACAGTAAACATATCAGTTCAATCAAAGAGTAGCACAACTAGAATTTTGGGGTGGATACCCGTACATGTGCCAAAATCACAATGAATACATACCAACGCATTCTAAATCAATATGATCAGAGTTTGCAAGACCGATTTTTACATAAGATCAATTTTTATGTTTGGGTATGGATGTGAGGCTTGAATTCTAATCAAGATAAGAAAATTCTAGATTATATATGGAGAGAAGATGGATGTTGGAGAATCCGAAGGAATGAGGGCTGTTGTAGAACTAAAGCTTCCTCGGCAATATCTACTCAGTTTCGCTGGGTTTGCCATGTAGAGGAAATAGTTGATGCCTTGTCCTAATGGACGACGTCCAGTCCAGCACCTAAGGTACCGCTGGATCGACGGAGTTCAAAAAGATGTGCCAGCTTCAAGGATGTGGGTTAGCAACAGTCCGATTAGATCTGAGAAGAATAGCTTAGTATTGGAGGCCAAGATCCACTTCGGGACGGGGCGGTCTTCGAGTCAGCCAGCGTATTACGTGCACCAAATCAGAAATAGGTTCTAAATTGACTTTAAGCGGGGTTATTTCAGACACAGTAGGTAACCGAATGTAGCGCGAATCGATAAAATGTTTAGTCTGAATCCGTGGCAACTGACAGGGACAACCGATCAATAAACAAATCGCCATGCCAGAAAAACAAAGACTCATTTCGCTATCAGTCACAGTCAGTTACGCTCTTATTTCACCCAAGTTTACAAACTTCAAAGTGGTGCTGTCAAAAGCTAATGGTTTCAAGTCTGCAGAAGTTTGACTCTTGAGGCGTTTTTGTATAACATACTTAAAAGGCCTTAGAAAATTTGAAATGTTTCCCGAGACCATGAAAAAACCAATGTAATATCTATCAACTAATTCATTGAAATATAACTTATACTTTACTTATAGTTTTGTGTAAGTTTTTAATGGCAGTAGGGGTAATGCTTGGTTTAATTGCGTTCAGAAGAATAAAATAGCAAAAAACACGATTCCATTAAGATTTTGTCAATTCAGAGCGATGTTCCCATTTAATCCTTAACATAGCTACAAATCTCATCCAAATTCAAAAAGATAAGAACCAGGCGAGACCATGCAGCCAAAGTATTATAGAATTAAAGAGGCCTACATTTTTGCACGTTAAGCCCTAAACTCTAGCCAACGTAGCTCTTTTCTCTCGAGTCCGGACACACTCCACCAACAAGCGCTGCACATCCTCGATGGAATACTTAATTACAAGAATGAGGATTTCTAGAAATGCTAATTCTACCAGCTGGCAGCTCGGTGGCGAAAGTTCTTTTTAAACAACAGTGTTTCAAAATCAAGCAATCACACCACAAGATTTTGACATCTACTGTCAAATAGACCTTTCGCCACCGTGCTGCCAGCTGGTGGAGTTGCTATTTGTAGAAACCCGCATTATTATGTTACCTAAAATTATGTGGGCGCGCCCGTAGCAGTAGTTACATGACAACTAACTTTCGCCAGTATATGGCAGAATATACAGCACGATAATAATTAAAAAAAACTGTCTCCAAACACATGAGGAGTGCCCTCAATTCCTCATAGACCCGTCATCATATCATGGTATTGCATCAATTTTTTTTTTTCAAATGGCATTATAAACGGCTGAATTCTCTGACAACAAACAACAGTTAACATAAAATACAACCGACTAAAGAACCTTGTGAGAGATCGGTTAAAAGGTATCATGCCAAACATAAGATTACCATTGTCTGAAGGGTTACCTTGTAGTGGAAAAGCTTGTGACATTAACATTTAATACAAACTTTAAGCACTATTTATGTTTAAAATTCGAGATCTACTCCGAAATTAAATGTCCCAGTATAGAATATGAGAATATGTCGATGTTTTTACTTTTGATTAAGTTCTAAACACGCGATAGGTTCCTTTTTCATACGGATAAACTCAACTTACTCGTAAATTCATAAATGGTAGACTTTACCAGAATGTGGTTGCGCATTGGATTATACAAGGTTTTAAGAAACCCACCTGGAAAGCCTTTATGCCTAGGTCACTCGGTGCAAGTTGCTGCCGTGCCAGACGACAATCACTGTCGTTGTACAGTTATGTACTTGCATGTCACAAGTGCATCTCATCAAAGTCAACCACAGAAAAGAAGCGAGTACCTATAGCTTGGCAACTTCGTTGGTGAAACTCACATGTGTGCTTTTTGTTATGTGCAGCCGCAACTACTTACACTAGTAACCGCCAACATCAACGGCTGCACATATCAAAATACACACATGTGAGTGTCACCAACGAAATGACCAAGCTATAGCAAGTGACATTTTTTATGGATTTAGAAAGAGATTAAAAACATTTGTAGCTCGGATACAAACTGCGGGCCGATTTACACTCGATAGTAACAAATGTGGTACCGCATAAACCCGCACCGTGCGATCGTCGCTTCAAAAATAAACCAGTCAAAGCAGAAAACACGCATTAGTTCAAAACCTAAGGGTACGTTAATCACATTAGCATATTCAAGGAGAACTATTATACCTGTGAACAGCATTTTCTCGGGCAGGAAACCAAATGGTAAATGTGGCTCACCGGCGTCAGGGGCGTGGGGATGCTCGAGGTCCGTATCATGGACAGCTTCCGCCGCTGCTCAGCGGAGAGCGAGGCTCGGCGACTCCTGCTGAGACCATCGCCGGACACGTCAGGCATTTCGCAACTTAACCCACGGATAAGCGTCGGACGGAACATCGCGGCACTTAGGTTAGCTCGCGGCGTTTACGTTAGCTCGTGGCACTCGAGTTAACTCGTGGCACTTACGCTAGCTCGTGGCACTTGCGTTAAATCGTGGCACTTGCGTTAGCTTGCGATGCTTAGCGCGGCCCGCGGCACTTACGATAGCTGGAGCTTAGTTTACGATAAAGCTCGATAAATGAAGAACGACGACGACGAGAGCGGTGACGGTAAGCTTAGAAACTGATTAGGGAAAGATAATTATTTAGTTTTCACTAATAAAAAAAAATAAGAAACAGAATTGTTAAAGTAAGTAATAAATACTCGAAGAGAGTAACAGATGTAACGCAAAGGACAATAAGCCTTGCTACCACTTGGATAGGCACTGAGCTTAAGAGGAAACAGGAGGGCAGTTTTTCCATACAAACGTAGTCCCCTGTTTCCTCCCTGGATAATGCCAGTAGAGCAATAATTTTTTGTCCAAAAATCTATGGCTACTATTGATATGTTCCTATGTTTTCCTTTTTACGATAAATTGATTCTCAAAAGAGATATTAACCTTCAAAAACCTAAAAAAAATGCCAGATTTTCCGCTGTGTTCACACATTCAGAAAACAAATTTGACTAGATTATTAAAAAAAAGGAAAACATAGGAACACGGCCAAAGCCTTTCTTTAATGTTTAATGAAAAAATTAGTTAAATAGGTTAAGTTTTGGAGAAGAAATCAGGGGACTACGAAACGTTGTTTTCATGAAATTTTAAAAGGTATTTTCGGTCCAAGCTGCAGTTGTCTCTATCGCGCTCTGCGCGGGAGAGGCGGGCAGTGCGGGACAGCGACACATTTTACAAATACCTAATTTTCAATTCTCTCCACCTTACTGTTTCCTCTTAAGTTACGGTAATTGGGTTAGCTTGTATGCAAGTTAGGTTAATTAATTAGTTGTTTGAACGATTATATTTCGTTACTTAATATAATGAGTATTTCAGAATGTCGTGTCGTTTATATAACAGAAAAAATACGACAAGATTTTTAGATGCAGACAAAGCAATTTCTGAAATAATAGGAAATTACTGTTGCAATGACGCAAATCATAAATTAGATCGTTTACGAGACTGGTTACGATTAGAGATGGGCGCTCGTGGGTATTTACCCGGTAAATACCGGGTATTTACCCAATCCACCCGGTATTTACCCGTTTCTACCCATTTTGGTGGGTAGAAACTACTGAGGGTCAAGATAATTAACAATTGAATAAATTAATTTGTGCAAGGGATAAAATATTAAGAAAAATACATTTTGTCGTTATCGGAATGATATAATATAAATTGGATTGTTAGATAATGCACTGTTACCGAATATTTTCTGCAGACTTAGCGTTTATATCTGATTTGATTTGATCGTACTTAGTAAAATATGTTTGTTTTATTAAAGGAATGATATTGAGTTTTTCTGTAAACTTTCGAAGTCAGATTTTAAATTTATTTTTTATATGAAAAAATATATATATAGATAAGCTTCCCGTAAAGACTAGTACTAGTCCTCTCATCTCATGCTGGTTCTATGAGATTCAAAAGGTTGTCCAATAATTTTATTTCAATTTCAGTAAAGAAGTGAAGTTGTATAATTACGAAGACTTAATTAAAGGGTTTTTTATAGTTTCGTGAAAAATTATTTCTATGAAGTGTCTAAATAGGTAATTTATCGTTAACTTTTAGAATTTTTTTGAGGACTTAATATCCTACGAGTACTTTAGTAGTGTATACACGGTATTTTAAAGTTATCAGATTCCTAGAAGCTTCTAGAAGATGTCTAGAAACGTCTAGAAGTTACATTAAAGTTTCTTCATGTTTTATGAATTTCATAGAAGGTTTATCCATATTTCTAAAAATTTCTTTGATGTCCCTAAATGTAGTCTTGAAGAGAGAAACGTAATATTCTGGATGGTTCTATAGGATTTATACAAGATCCTACGAACTTCATAGATGGTACTGCAAGGTTTTAAAGAGATCTAAGAGATTTCTAGAAGTTTCTAAGTTTCGTTTATAAAGTCTTTAGAAACCTACAAATGAAATAATATTATTAAATGGTATCTCTCTGTGGTATCTCTCGTCATGTTTATGAATATCCTAGATGTACAGTAGGGAACTAAAAGGCCTTGTAAGGTTTCTCGAAGCTTCCGTAAAGTTTTGACATGGTCTTATAAAGTTTCCAGAGACCTACAAAGAATCCATAATCTTCTGTGGTACCTCTTGTCATTTTTATGAATTCTAGATGTTACTATAGGTGACTAACAGAAGACTTGAGGTTTCTTGAAGCTTCTTTAAAGTTTTGAAATGATTTTATGAAGTTTCCAGCAGTCTAAAAATTAAATAATATATGAGATGTTAATAAGATCATCAAGTTTCCCAAATGACATAAGACATCTGGAAGTCTTTACGTGGTTTTACAAGGAATGCAGAATCCTCTTTTGTATTTATAGCCACGCTTATGTGTTCCAGATGTAACAATAATACGCCTAAATGTCCTTGTAAGGTTTTTTGAAGCTTGCGTCAAGTTTTGAGAAGGTTTTATGAAATCTACAAATTAAGCAATATACAAAATTATCAAGTTTCCCGTCTGTTTTTCGACATATCTAGAAGTTTCTAGGTGGTTTTACTAAGGAGCCAGAATCTTCTGTGATACATTATAGTGTTTATGAAGTTCTAGATGTTAAAGTAGGCTTCATAAAGGCCATGTTACCATGTATGATATCTAGGAGTTCATAATATGTTACAAGAAGCTATCTGGGTATCTATGATGGTTCTAGAGATTTCGATGAGATTCCTAGAAGATGCTGTGAGATTTTTAGAAGAGTCCTTTAAGTAGGAGGATATTTCAACCAAATTATGTGAAGTTCATAAAACCTTATAAAAGAGTTTTGTGAAAGTATAATACATATTCTAGACTTTTTTGTGATTTTTCTAGATAGTTTTGTTAATTTTCTAGAAGGTTCTTAAGGTTTTATCATCATATTTAGATTGTAACCTTCAATTATACTTAAAATTGTCAGGTCTCGACACAAACCAAAAATTGAAGATGAATAAAAAGTAGGGTGTCCCAGATTTTGCGAAAATCCGAACTGAGTAACGCATACCCTCTAATTATGTTTTTTATGTGCTAAAGTGCCCCTAAACGAAAAATCAGCTCATTCTGTGTATGGGAACCCGTGCCGACTTCATCCTAAATTTTTCATATTAACCGGTTGAGCTTTGCACCTGGTTTCCTTAGCACCACATACCAACCAGGTGCAAACTTAACGCAACCGAGATATAATAGATTCCCGGATTGAGCTTCTGCTTTGACTTTTTTTGTTTAATTATGACGAATTTCTATTAGATAGTTGGTCAGACAGAATCAGAGTGTGCAACTACATGTGCATTTCAAGCTTTTCACTTCCAATAACTTCACAAATTTGAAGAAATCGCTGAATTTTGAAAATGCAATGCGGTATTTTATATAATCTATGAACAAAACATATTTTCTAGCTCTTAATTAGTCGCCACTTTTGGTAAAAAATAATAAAATGCGATTTAATTATATAAAAAGAGCCACAATAGTTGCGCCCTTCAATCCTGGTTGCGTTAAGTTTGCACCTGGTTGGTATGGGATTCGAAAGAAACCAGGTGCAAACTTAGCTCAACCGAAAGTCGGCACGGGTTCCCATACACAGAATTAGCAGATTTTTGGTTTAGGAGCATTTTAGCACATAACAAACATAATTAGAGGGTATGCGTTACTCAGTTTGGATTTTCGTAAAATCTGGGACACCCAAATAAAAAGTGTATCATTACTTTTGTTGATATAACGTAAGATGCCTATTTCGCTATCCATAGCATTTATTCTTACGATACGTCTAAATATCAACAACATTTTTAATGAAAATTGTAAAAAATACAAAACAAATAGTTTATACCCACCAATTTGGGTATTTACCCAATTTACCGGGTAGATTGGGTAAATACCCGGGTATTTACCCGGTAAATACCTTGGGTATTTACCCACCGCCCATCTCTAGTTACGATAAAGTCTCATCCAGTTAAATTATTTAAATTCGTTACGGATGTCGTTACCTCGTTATATGTGTGACAGAGAATTGGCATGATATTGTAAATATACCTATCTATAAAGTGTATTTGGTGGTGCATTCAACGTGAAATAGAATTAAAATTAATACTCGTATATTTCAAAAAGTTAATTATAATACAACTATCATCACTACATAGTATAAAACAAAGTCGCTTTCTGTGTCCCTATGTCCCTATGTATGCTTAAATCTTTAAAACTACGCAACGGATTTTGATGCGGTTTTTTTTAAATGATAGAGTGATTGAAGAGGAAGGTTTATATGTATAATACATGCAGAAGAATATAATGGAGAAACACCGTGCGAAGCCGGGGCGGGTCGCTAGTAAACTACAAAAGGCAAGACTATACTGTTTTTACAAATAACTAATTAGGCAGTTGAAGGGATGATCATGGGACTGGTAGTCCAATATGCAATTTAGTCCAAAATTATTATGAATGGTGCAGTGTTGCCAACAGCATTAAATTTCTAAAATTGGGCACTTTGAGTAATGGATCTAGTTAGAAAAAAAATATCATTAGATACATCATGAATCTAATGAATGGATCCTAAGAGAATGATTGCAAATTTCAATCAATTTCTTTGTCTACTACTAAGCTTATGCAAGTTAGGAAAATCGTTATATTTTTCCTGTAATATTCCGGATTATATTAATAATCGGTAATTATTACACATTTTTCTGTTCAGTCACTTTGGAGATAATAGGGGGGAATGCTATTATTTTGAACATTTTTCGTGTTAAATCAAAACTTTTTGAAATGTGCAACAAATCATTTTTGTTATATCCAATAGGCTTGTGTTAGCGGTTTTTAACACTTCCAAATTTTAAATCTATAACAGGAGTATAGTTAGGTGGTGACAGTCGGACAGACAGACAGAGTCGCACCATAAGGGTTCCTTTTTTACCATTTTGGTACGGGACCCTAAAAATGAGTAAGTCTTATTTGAATTCTAAAATAATAGAGGGGTAAAATAAACTCATTTAATTTGTTTAATTCTTAAGCAATACATAAATTATACAATTAAGAGTTACAAAAGACCTTTGATGATAAAGGAACTTAAATCGGGTGATTTTTTGCGGATACTTTTGGTGGGACTAATAAATCGAAAGGTGTTATTATAAACTTGTTTTAATAATACTACTAGTAGGTACTTAGCAGTGGCGTGGCGTAAAAGATATCCTTGGGCAAGCCGGTGCAGATTTGGCGTACATTTTCCTTAAGAGCTGTAGAATAGGTGCTCAAATGCTTGATTTTAGGCAAGCCGGTAGGAATCGAGTTCTTTGTACGCCACGCTACTGGTACTTAGTTTGCAACTACCAGGCACAAGAGACAATGTTATTACTCACTTAAAGATTATCAACTAATAATTATCGAAACACACGTCCTGTCAAGTTTGTGAATAAACGAAAAGGACTAAACAGTTTTTATTTCGTTAGTTTATTTCTACACCCAATAATCTTAGGTTTTAAGGACTAACTATACCAATATCCCAGTAAGTAAATACAGGAATTCAGCTTAAGCATATAGATTCTTTTCGATTTGTCACGAACTCAGCGGTTTAGATGTATTAGTACAGAATTTGCATTAAAAAATCAACATCGAATCCCCTTCCCTTAATCACCTTTTCCTTTCCATAATTTCTAATTTAAACCTACACTTGTAACATCACACAATCACAAGCACAGCGAACGCGTACGTTAACGTTTACGTTACGTTACGGAAACGTGGGAACGCGCGTTTCGGGACGTGCCGCGGGGTAAAGTGGCGGCACGTTTGCGAATGAAAGTGTAGTTGAGACGTCGCCAGCGCTTGCACAATTATCTATCTGACATTTAAAATAGGATCGGGGGTAGAGCGGGAGCTGGCACTGTCTCGAAGACGAAAAAAGCACTTCGATACGTTTATGGTAAGTAATGTCAGCCTCAACCTTCCGGTATCGCCAGAAAGCTCGATGTAATACAGTAAATAGATATTTATGCCACACCTGGCCATAAAGTGCCGCTTTCTGGCCAAGTGTAGATATAAAATGATGTACACAACACGGGAGGTAATAAAGAAAGCCCTCGATGGCATATTTACGTCCCTCGCTTGCAGCTCGGGCCGCAAACATCTGCGATCTCGGCCTTTCTTTGTTTTACCACCAGAAAGAAGAATATAATATGATAAATAACGCTAAATCTAAGACTATATGATAAACATTGGACAAAAGTTCGGGAGGAGATTCGAAAATTATAAAGTGATGGTTTTAGTGTTTGACACGCATGTTAAATTAATTCAATGAGCCATGGAGGATTCAAGACGACAACTACTGGGACAGTATCGAGCACAAGGTTTCTGTTGCTGAAATTATACTTGGTGAAATCGCTACTACCAAGTTTATAGGCAATAAATGATAGGTGAAGAAAATTTCTACTTACTATTCGTACATTTGGATTTTGGTATATTATACAGTTTCAGCTTTCATAATCATAAGCTTCACGCATCATTAATGCTAAAATTTATTATATATATTATAGGTAACTTTACTCTAAATTACCTAAATCATCGCGATAGATAGAGTAAGTCTAACAGTGGAAGGTTTGGAAGCCTTAAATACCAATCATACGCTTTCGTTAAAATATGGCCACCTTTCTGTTGGATTTCTTTCCACCTACATATTTTTTCCTCTGATGTATCAATTATAACCTCCTTTTTCTGCAAATAAATTCTCATTCTCTAATAATAGTACATTACACAACAACTAGGGTTACTGATGTGCAAGTTGCGGAAACCTTCCAATTTTTTTTTCGATACAGTTTAAAAATATCTAAAAAGACTTTTTAGAAGTTTTCAAGTTATATCAAAAAAAATTTTGGAAAGTTTCCGCAACTTGCACATCAGTAACTAGGGTGGTAAGGTAAAACAAAGAAAGGCCGAGATCGCAGATGTTTGCGGCCAAAGCTGCAAGCGAGGGACGTAAATATGCGATCGAGGGCTTTCTTTATTACCTCTCGTGTTGTGTACATCATTTTATGTCGACGCGTGCGGTAAAAGCCACTTTATGGCCAGGTGTGGCATAAATATATTTTTAATAGGATCAGAAATGTTATAGCTTTAGCGCTAACAAATGCAATGTTTCCAAAAAATGTTCTATTCAAATATCGGATTAAACAGTTCTTTTAATTGCTATTTTTCCGTCAAGGCTCCCGCTCTCAAATTTGGTGACACAGGTTTGTACCCGGTATTAATATGTTACCGTCGTTTGTTGTAATGGGCCGCTGGCAGACAAACTCACATATTCACGAAATACATCGTCTAAACATTTTTAAAATGACGGTCAAAAGAATATCATTAGCTTACAAAAGCAGAAGATGTGTGATTAGTTTTACTTTTGTTATTTTTTTCTTAAATTTTGCATATTTTGTGTACATTTTTCCCATATTAGCAATATATATTATTACATATGTAGTTAATATATGTATGTATATTTAATATTACATTAGTACCTATCACTTGCACTTTTGAACCGGCTTCCAAAACGAGATTCTCAATTGCTAAAATCAAACTTAATAGGCGAGGTCTCACGCAAATAACTCACTGTTTAATTAATCAAATGTTAAAACATAATTTAAACTAATAACCACTGGATACATGTCACCATCATGTCACCTACATTAATTATTGAAGTAAAATCACGTGATCACGATACGTCAAGTGCCATCGCTTTGGCGGAAAATTTGACAGATCTTAAGTAAATAAACTTTTCTACGAGTACGAGTTGTTAGGGCGCGATAGATAACGAATTATTTGAAAATGGCCGAAAATGAAAAGGATGCAATTCCGACGATTTAAGTAGCTGCCACACGAAGGATTGGCTCACATGAAACCTTGCTGCTTGCTCCTACGAGGATCCCGAGCAAAGTATCTTAAAATGCGTCGATCCAGATCGTCAGGACGACGTCGAGGTCGGCCGGGTGGTTTGGCACTGTGAACTGTCCGAAGTCACGGAGGTTTTAGTTCATGCAGTGTATCAAACTGTGCGTGGGAATTGGTACGTTTGGATGAATTTTGTGGAATAATTCTTGAGTTCATCATAAGGTGTTTGGTTTGTATTGATAAACGTACCTACAATATTGTAACGCTCGATATTTGAGTACAGATATGGTCGAGGTATGTTTTTTTATAATATTATGACTAATTTACTTTGCTCATTCAATATTCGCGACTTCTATGACTTTGTTTACATACATGACAGTGACAAGTTATTACTCATTAATTATCATTGCCATTATTTTTTTAAAGAGGTTGTAAGCTCAAAGTTACGGATTAGTAGCATGGCAAGGAATTTAGGATAAAATTGATTTCAAATAAAAATTATCACAGAAAAAATAATTGTTTAGATTTAATTACAAATTAATGACATCAACGTGACTGGTTCCTGATGACCGATTAAAAATCATCGATATATGTATATGATAAAATGTTTTACATAATGATGTATTAAAATCAGAGGGTAAACATAACTATCTACTTTATCATTGTTTTTAACACGAAGTTCAATTTATGCAACTTCAGCCAATCAGGTCAAGGTTGAGAGACCGTTCGGCCAGCGTAATCAATAATCATAATCGTGACATTCAAGTCAACCAAACTTCATATCAGCAAACATTTTATTCACATAAAATTTAATTACGAAACAAAAAAGTAATTTTAAAAAATTCGGTTAACCCACTTCAAAAATGGAAGAAGTAAAAGATTTTTTTTTGAGGTCGGTACCAGCCTCGTACCGTATAACTACAACCAAATGACTAAGTTTATTGCAAATGTTAAGGCTGGCACCGAGCTCAAAAAAACCTTCTATTTCTTATTTTTTTAACACAAATGCAATAATACGGTATATAACATAGCATATAGTATTTGAAGAGTTTTCTCGATTTCCCAAGATCCCATCATAAGATCCTTCCCTGGTAATAATGGGACCTTCTAGAAGGTAACCCTTTCAAACGAAAAAGAATTTTCCAAGCCAGTTCAGCCGTCTTTGAGTAATCAGGAAAAACCCATCAAGTACTACTGCCGACGTATTTAACTTGTAAACGTAGGTATTTAACGAAAAAAAGTAAAAAAATACGTTTCTTGTGTGATAACTCCCTTTAATTTTTAATTTTATTGGGTTTTATTATTTGTTGTTATACCAACCGTAAAAATACACATCCTGTGAACATATATATACATAGGTACCTAAGCAATAGAGTGATTATCACTTAAGAGCGATCTCATCTCCCAATAATCTTACCTGGTTTCGGAAAATTTGTTTTAAATCTAGGTATACCTTACCCAGTTTGAAGTGAGCTCATCCACTTACCTATACTTACAATAGCATTGTATCTATACAATGCTATTATCTACTTTTGTTCTCGGATCGCCAACCAAATACTTACAAAAAAAAGGTTAAAAGTACACTGTATGTATATCGAATTTTCAACCGTATTTCTTGTCGGGTAGGTTTGAAATGGAAATGAAATGCAACAATCTATACGACACATAATACATTTGTATATAACAGCCACAAATTGTAATCAAAAGTAGCAGATCGCAATGAGCATTAAAAACGCTCTATACAAAACGGTAGGAACTTATGACGTCATCCGTTCCGTCGCTGTACCTACTAAGTCTGTATAAAAAAAAATAGCATTTTGCCATTTTGAGCACGAAAAAGTGCGTTTAAGCACATAGTTGTCATATATTTATTTTTTAGTGTTATTTAAGCATTCCGAAATTGAATTTAATTTTTCTAGACGATAAAAATAATATCTTATTTTTTAAACTTTGTGGTCTCATAACTTTATATTTTTTATACATTTTTTGTTTATTTCTTTTGTGTTATGATAATTGAGTATTTTCCAATCCATGTGACTATTATTATGTTGTAAAATTCAACATTAGTCAACATCCCTATTGAAGCACCTGTCAATAGTAAGCCAGTGGCTTTGTAGGTACTTAAGAACCGCACGCGCACATCAACCAGCTTTGTAGCCTACTATGATCAGCGCTACCGGCTTACTAGAGGTGCTTCAGTTAACTGTTAGCGAGGATATTTATTTTAATTTAAGGCGAAGTAAGACGAGAATCGGGCGCGGAAGCCTAGTTTCCAAATCATTTTTAGAGCACTTATTTGACTCGTAGGTCACTGTAAAACATATATAATAATATTCAGAACTGTATCTAGGGCTTCCTCTCACCTAGAACACGATAGCGAATACTTCGCTCGATAGAAATGTAGCGCGAAAACACTATTAAATAAAGTATTTTTTTCATTTTGTTCATTACCAGTTACCTTTTCTGACAAAATTAATACCTGACAATCATGATTTTACAGTCATGCAGGGCATCCTCTCATGTTTGGGTTGATAACGCATACTTTTATGTTAGAAATCGAAGATAATCTGCAATAATCTGCATTCCGCCCGACCCTAGTTGTATGTGAAATGCGAGCCAGGTCCTACCGGACCTTAATGTCCTTGAATACACCTAAAGAAAAAATTATGTTTTAATTTCTTGGACTTATCCAATAATATTATTGACGCCAAACAACTACTAGGTACCTTTATAGCTGCAGTTACCATATAAATATTTATAGGTACACGCCAACAACAGCGGTAGGCCAAACACAATGGCAGCCCTTTGGTGTCAAAGTTAATCACTAATCAGTGTGGTTCTTAAAAAAACATGTAGATCCAGACAGCATGTCTTTTATATTATCGTTGGCCAAAACACAAAGAAAAAGTTAAATATCTAATAGGTCTTCCTCTCGTGTGCCTATTTCAAATTCGCAAACCCCAAAATCATATTCGTATTTTATTAACATTTGATATCTGATGATTGCGTTACAGCTATCGTATTTACTTAGGATCGGAATTGGTAATTCAAAAAACTACATTAAACATTTGAAAAACGACTCACCCGTTCGATGGAAACATGGGGTCGTCTAAAAAAATCCGATATCCCGCACAAATACATCGCACCTCACTACACGGCACCTTTCTTCTTAATACCTTAACTTGAAGTTCACAAATGAAGAGATAAAATGGTTGACCGATAAATGTGGCACACCGATTAAAAATGTTTGCAGGGTAGCCGGTCACTGACAACTGTCGATGTTCAGAGGCCAATGTAATATACCAACACAGTCATCTTTGAAACTTCAAACTTCTTACGCCATCGAAATAAGGCATAGTATTGCTTGAACAGTCTTGATTCGCTGTTGTTAACCTATACAGGGCGTTTCGAAATAGTGCGTTCACAGTATTTATAAATATCTGTTGTTGACATTTTTTTCGGCTGGGATATCTGTTAATTATTGTGTGACCAGTTGTTACGATTGTGCGTTATTTAAGAGTGGAATTTATGTCTTGTTAAATAATTATTGTACCTAGGTGCAAATCATGTTTATGGAGAACTAAGTAGATGTAAATTTCCCTCAACTTTGTTCGCTATAATAAAATGTCATGTTCTTCTGTTTATTCTGTCAAATAATTTAGTTTTCAATTCATTTTTAACAGCATAGTAAAGAGACGAGACATATTACGAAACTATAACATCCTGAGAGCTGAGAATAAAAAACATACCTGCTTCTAGTTCAGTATATTTAATACGAAGGTACAGTTACAAATTCATTTATCCAAGAATCAATATATGTACAATTTTCATTGAATTACTGGTTACTGTAATTAAATAAATAATTAATAAATATTAGGGGACAATCTTACACGAATCGAACTAGTCCCAAAGTAAGCTCAATAAGGCTTGTGTTATGGATACTAGACGACAATACATTTAATAGATATAAATACCTAAGAAAAATAGTTTAAATAAGCATACGCGTTCAACACGAACTTTACAATAAAAATACACAACTACCAACTTAACAGATACATAAATTCCTGCTGTTTTTAAGAAAAACAAAACTTTCAGAACTAAATTCTTTGATGCCAACATAAAAAAAAGTATTTTTAATATCGTCACTGCGTGTCACTAGCAAGTATACGTCAAATTAAAAACAAAAGTTTACCATATACACCGGTGGCGTGGCGTCCATAGAATCCGATTCCCACCGGCTTGCCTATTATAAAAGCATATGACCGGAGTATCTACTACTCATGACGAAAAAGTAATCCAAATCACCTCCGGTTTTACTAAGAATATATTTGACGCCACGCCACTAATAGACACATACTTATTATATTGTCAGTCTTAAGTCATATTTGCCTTGTTTGAATAGAATAGAATGATAATTTATTTGCAGAAACACACACAATGGTTATAAAACAGTAAACATGAATAACGCACGCACGCTATGTTTAATTTTGTATTTTATATTTTAAAACCTTGTCGTAGAAAAAAGTATTGTACCTATGCAACGTTGTATAATTAAGTCAAAAAACGCTCATGGCGTCTCTATTTGCGATACTCGCCGCCGCGGCGGCTCGTATCGCAACTCCTGCCATTCGCATTTTTTGAGCCTACTTATACAACTGTTGCATAATAGTATTTTATGCAACAGTTGTATAAGTGGGTTCAAAAAATGCGAATTGCGTGAGTTGCGATACGAGCCGCGAACGCGGCGAGTATCGCAAATAGAGACGCAATGAGCGTTTTTTGACTTAATTATACAACGTTGAATACAATACTTTTTCTACGACCAAGTTTTTTATTATAAAATACAAAATTAAAAGCATAACCTGCAAATAAGGCAAATATGACGTATGACTGACAGTATGTGTCTATGGTAAACTTTTTTTTTAATTACTGACTGACGTGACGTCACTATATTAACAATACTTTTTTTATGTTGGCATCAATGAATTTAGTTCGGAAAGTTTTGTTTTTCTTAAAAACCGTAGGAATTTAATTGTTTGTTAAGTTGGTAGTTGTGCATTTTTACCGTAAAATTAAAATTGAGCGCTTAATCCTTGACCTAAGTTTAACCTAGATTTAGAAGTCTGTGGCTGCTAGCAATAACGTAAAGTGACTATAACGACACTAGTGCTGTTATGGGGAATAGAGTATAGACTTCTCTGAACTCATATTATGTATGTTCTTATATTAGTGTTCGTGACCAAGTAAAAGACAGATAACAGTACAGGAGTAGAAAAAATACTATAAAACACCTGCATCAATCAATTATAGTAAGAATTATCTAAGGTGTCCGAATGTTTGTAAAGAGAATGAACAAACGTTCGGGCACCTTAGATAATTCTTACTATACTTAATTGATATTAGACGACAATCTTATACAAATCGACCTACGTACCTAGTCCCAAACTAAGCAATGCTTAGGTATACCATACCATGGGTACTATTATACGACAAATTATCAACTTGATATTATTCATTTCGTAATTTACATGATATTTTGTATTCATATTTGCTTTTTATTTTTATCCATATTTGTACCCACATCCTGTAGTATAAATATTATTGTTAGGGTTTCTGCAGACTCTGCTATGAAGATCGAGACATGTTCGATTGAAATTTACCTACTACTATAAGATTTATAATTGAGTACCTAATAATATTTATGCCACTCCTGGCCATAAAGTGGCTTTTTCCGCACGCAACGCGTACGGAAAAAGCCGCTTTCTAGCCATGTGTAGGTAGATATAAAATGATGTACACAACACGGGAGGTAATAAAGAAAGCCCTCGATCGCATATTTACGTCCCTCGTTTGCAGCTATGACATATGACTTACAATATAATAAGTATGTGTCTATGGTAAACTTTGTTTTTGATTTGACGTATACTCGCTAGTGAGTGACACGCAGTGACGATATTTTTTTATGTTGTCATCAAATAATTTAGTTCGGAAATTTTTGTTTTTCTTAAAAACTTGTGCATTTTTATTGTAAACTTTGTATTGAACGCGTAATCCTTGACCTAAGTTTAACCTAGATTTAGAAGTCTGTGGATGCTAGCAGTATCTTTTTGCGACTATAAGGACACAAGTGCTTTTATGGGGAATAGAGTATGAAAGTCATATTATATTATGTACGTTCTTATATAAGTGTTCGTGACCAAGTAAAAGACAATTAAAAGTACAGGAGTAGAAAAAATCTTTAAATGTTTTGTAGCGTTCAGGACTGTTGTAGTTTATTAGCATCCAGTTGACATGTATATTACGAATTTTTCACTAATGAATATTGTGTTGAACACGACTGTAAATTACTAAAATTCAAACTGAAATCACGTATTTTGCTATCGTATTGCAACTACGAGTACATACAATAAAACTAAATATTACCATCTTATACCATCGTATACCAACGCTCTATATCGGTGCTAAGCGTTAAAAACCGAACGACGTGACCCAAATTTGTTGAATATGTTAATGAACAATCGCGTTCGACCGGCCTTAGAACCGCCTCGAACCTGCAGGAACCAAATAGAACTAATTGCTACAATTACTGGCGCAAACCAACAATTGATGCTGTATTAATCATTGCTGGACATAGCTTTGTTTGAAACGTAATAACCTATAAATATAATATATAATGTTCTATCAGTGCCTCCAGTAAGGGGCCATCCACATACTTCACACTAATCTCATGGTTTTTCGACCAAACCTTCATCCGTGTCACAGTGGTCACATTCGACCTCTGGTAGGTATAACCTCTCTCTCTCTCTCCGGGGGACGTCCATATTATACAATGATGAACGTAGTACCTATGGAATAAATAATTATTGAATTAAAACAGCAATTCTATTTCGATATTTTTATTTTTATATACTTTAACCATAAAATTAAAGGCTACAAAAGATTGTTCTGTCGAAATTATTTTTAAACCTCGAATATGAGTATAAATGATATGAGTGCCTAAACTTAAATGTTTTTTAGTACTTAGATGTACCGTCACGAAGCGTAAGTACCTACGACTCCCCTTTCCCCTTGTCATACTATGGCACATTTTGTGGACCTCCTCGTCTTCCCTTTACGTGTGTTAATATGCGCCGTAAATACCGCCAAACACAACATACTCTAATGCGCTATTTGAACATAAACCTTGTTATCACTAATCATTTTAGCAATTTCGCATTTATGATTATAATTATTTTTTTCACGATTATATACGATTCATAAACTTATAATTGCGAATTTACTACTTGCTCTTTTTGTCTGGCCATTAGCACTATAAATAATCGCAAAATTAAACCTTTTAAAATAACCGACTTTCAGTGAACGTATTTTGATATTCTGCGATGCACGAGTGAACAATTCCCAAATCGCCGTATACCTATGTGCCTATAATATTCGAAGAGTTCCTTCGATTTCTCTAAGATCCCATCATCAGATCTTGGTTTGGTTAGACCACTCTGGAAGACCACTCCCTTTCAATCCAAAAAACAATTTTCCAAATCGGTCCAGCCGTCTTCGAGTAATCACGTAACAAACATAAAAAATGAAAACCGTCCTTCTTTTGTGGAAGTCGGTTAATAACGGACTTCAAATGAAGGGATTAGATAAGAAATGCACATTTCACTATGAAAAATACCCAAATCGCTCTATGTGTGCCTATAATATTTGAAGAGTTCCCTCGATTTCTCCAAGATCCCAGCATCAGATCCTGAAGTTGTTGCATTGGGAATATTGGGATCACCTCGAAGGTATACCCTTTGAAACAAAAAAATAATTTTCCTAATCGGTCCAGCCGTCTTGGAGTAATCGCGTAACAAATATACAAACGAATTGAGAACCGTCCTTCTTTAGAAAGTCGGTTAAAAAATATCAATTGCACACTATCAAGTGATGATGATGCCTGCAGAAGTTTATGAAAATCTAATACTTTTCAATACCACGTACATTTTCATTTAAAATAAATCTTTGTAAAACCTTAATAAGTAATACCTGTACCTAACCCTTTGACGGCGCCAAACTTGCCATGCCCATTGCCCATGCCCAGCCTAGGACTAATACTTATTCTATGGCCTAGGCTGGAAAGAAATCTAGTGGTGGTATGCACAATGCACATATTAAGCGTTCTAAATGTAATATTTCGTAAATTCGTACCTATAATCTAAGGGAAGGTCGGGTAAAGCGAACACCCCAGGCAAAGCCTCCCTCTCCTGACTTATTCGTCCTTGTCGCACAACGCGCCTATACGTACGATGTTCGGGATCCTTCGGTCAATGAGTGAGCGGCAGGCGTCGTAGGGAGCGGTTGTTGCGCACGTCGTCGGTGACGAGTCGAAGAAATGTGATTTTTGTGAAAAAAATATCGATGTTTAAAGGTAAGTACATTGTCTGTTATCTTGTCATAGTATTTTTCTCGGATCTTAATTGTCGATGCTTTTATTGCCTATTAAAATATCTTCCGTTTACAGTGCATTTCTTTGAGAACGAAGCAACGGTTATTTTTTGATCGTGATTAATTTCGTAAACTGACTGATTGGGCAAAGTGGACCTCGTGTTCAGTTTACCTTTGAGTTAATATTTATGAGGTTCAATTTTCTAATCACAATATTTTATTACAGATGGTACATAAATATCAAAAAAAGATCAATCAGGGCACCTGGGCAACAAAAGTTATGGATATGTGTATCAGAGCGTGCATAGTTTCACTTAGCCGGCACTCTGGACAAAGCGAATAAAATATCTTTTTTGATTTTCTGTTCAAAATTCAAATTCAAATTCAAATTGTTTATTTTCATAATAGGATTTTACAACCACTTTATGACGTCAAATTACATTAACCATAAACACAATATTGCAAGCTACATTTTAAAATTATAATAAAAATTAGAAGAATTATCACAGTTAAGAATAAGAGTTTTTGATGTAAATCCATGGGAATAAGCTGAATCTGTCAGCTTATTCCCAATTTAAAATATTGTTTAACATTAGAGGCTAATTTATGTTTGTTTTTTAAAGATTATTGATTAAAGACTGGTTATAGATATTTTTTCATTTCTTGTAAAACTTTTCTGTTATGTCCAGTCAAAGGTAAAAGTGTTCACTATGCCCGGACTTCCCCTACTCGATGTCGTCCCGTGACGTGACTTTGCCTGCATTAATTTTGGGTTTCTCCATAGTAACTGTTATACCCCGGTTTCAACCCTTTAGGGGTTGAATTTCGAAAAACCCTTTCTTAGTATTTTAGCCTTTTTTCCTTTTATGAATACGTTTCTTAAACCACATATGTTTTGAATTTTATTCCGCTGTTTTCAGTGGTTTAGGCTGTTCGTTGTCTGTCAGTACCTATAAGGTACGTCTTAGTTGGTCTTAGTCACTGAACTGTTTTATATACGAGTATCTAGATTGTCTATTACGACTGTAACGTAAGAATGCGGTAAGAATATCTAACATTCAGCGTATTTTCGCGAAATGATGATTTATTGCATCTGGATGTGGGTTTATCATAAACGTTCAAAAATTTTACTGTTATCCAATTTTTTTATTGAGCATGTGCCGATAAGTTGTAGGCGTGTAAATAATAAACTACCTCATAAATAAACCAAAGCGTAATAAACTGCGGCTTGCATTGTGCGCGATTTCTTAAACAATGAACATACGCGTGTGCTTATAAATAAACTTGTTATAATTTTAACATGAAATTAATTTGGGCCGTATGTGCAATTAACGTGGCATGGGTCTGTAGTGATCACAGTTATAATTATGAAAAAATGAATCATTTTGGTTTTGGGAGACGTATTATGTGAGTAGGTACTCGTATTATTTTGTGAGACGTTTAGTGCATTTTACAGGCTTAGTTTTATTTCTCCTTTTTTTAAAGAATAAATAACGTTTTTCCTAATACTGAGGTATATGAAAAAATTTCTTAACTTTGCGTAGTAGGTACGCTTGCGTTCCTATTCCTGTGAATATCAAAAATTTTTGCATTGTCAACCCATCTTGAAATCTAAGTCAGTATATTATCATTATCACCGACTAAGTCGACCACTATAAATGAGGCCGAATAGTTGCAGTAGCGGCGTTCCTTGCGCATTTAGGGGATTCGTAAAAAAAAATTTTAACTTTAAGAAAAAAATAGCGAGTGACTTTATGCGTTTCAGTAATCCTGGATTTTCAGTATTTTATCTAAAAAAAACCGGATAAGTGCGAATCGGACTCGCCCACCGAGGGTTCCATACAAATACTTTATATAATAAAAACTATATTTCTTATGATTTAATTAGAAATGTATAGTTTTCAGATTTTTCCCCATACATGTAGTAGAAGACCATATTACTGATGTAGTATTAGCAGCGTAGTGGTTTACTTTATAGAGATTATAAAGATAAAACGAAAATTAGCGAGATAATTTTGTATTGTTAAACTTCACGTGACACAAGAGACACATTGACAACATATCGAATAATTCTTTTTTTGGAATAATTGCGATAGGTAGGTACAACATAGAGTTTGGATACGTATAAAAACTCCTTTAACAATAACTTGCCAAATGTCATAAGTCGAAGTATAAGTTTTTTGCGGCATAAACGGCCATATCTTTTTTTACGTTTACCTAGAAGTTTGATTTTTTCACAGCTTCCAGGGACCGTAAACCTGAGTACATATGGTTTTTAGGGTTCCGTACCAAAATGGTAAAAAAGGAACCCTTATGGTGCGACTCTGTCTGTCTGTCTGTCTGTCTGTCTGTCTGTCTGTCTG
Source organism: Eudemis profundana (assembly GCA_947034925.1). Classification (NCBI taxonomy): domain Eukaryota; kingdom Metazoa; phylum Arthropoda; class Insecta; order Lepidoptera; family Tortricidae; genus Eudemis; species Eudemis profundana. The sequence continues at coordinate 26,506,249 of OX344795.1, read as the reverse complement.
TCTGTCTGTCTGTCTGTCTGTCCGTCTGTCACAGCAAGATATCTCAGGATCTACTGATGCTATCGACTTGAAATTTGGAATAGTGTTAAGAACCGCTCACCCGAGCTTATAGGATGTAAAAAAAATCATGTAACTTTTTTACTTTTTTTTTAAAGGGGTCCGTAATGAGACTTTGCAAATTGAAAGTAGGGCTATTATATCGAGTGAGGTATCAAATGAAAGGGCTTAATTTGTAGATTAAAACAGTATTTTTGTATTTTTTTTTAAATAAGTAGTTTTTGATTTATGGCGAAAAATGTTAAAAAAAATACCGTTCCCCCCCTATTATCTTCGAAGTTACTGAACAGAAAAATCTGTAATAATTACCAATTATTAATGTCATCCTATATATTACAGGAAAAATATAACGGTTTTCCTAACTTGCACTGTTTTTGAGAAATTTGCAAAAATCTTAACACATACTTATTTGCTCCTAATAAACTAATCGCCATATAGTTTTTCTTGAACTATTCATGTATCTACTTATGAGTTTGTACGGAACCCTCGGTGCGCGAGTCCGACTCGCACTTGGCCGGTTTTTTATTTTCGTCTCGATACCTTCATCGTTCCCGAGATAAAGGGTCTTGACAGACAGACGGACAACTAAGTGATCTTATAAGGGTTCCGTTTTACCTATATATAATGCTAATAAACCAAGAAATGAAATTTGTTTTCAGTCCACGAGTTCAACCGTCAAATCTAAGGTTCCATCCGACATTTGAGACCAATCAGCATCCGAGCCCTCTTCCGCCACCCAAGAAAAGTCTATACGATGGCTCCTCTCCCCATAATCTATATCAAGGAATATACCGGAAAGGAGACAAGCGGGTGTTCAACTCCCACTTTAACTATCCGATGAAGAACCAAGGGCAGCAAGCGCTTTTCAGAGGCGATTATAATTGCATAGTAAGTTTAGAGCACGTTCCAGGTTACGGGGTACAGACACATGAATAAGACGAGATTTATGTTTAACATGATGTTTCTTTATTTTGTTTTTAAAGTGGTCAAATTACACCACATTTCTATGTTATATAATACATATAATATAGTGATATAAGAAATCAAAATTAAATTGCGGATTCCTACCTCTGGACAGTCTGGCTGGACATACAGCATGGTTCAGTCTAAATTTTACATCCGATGATCCGACCGCCCCTCACGACCTGCTGAACCGGGCCATGGCCCATTTCGAGTCAACAATTTAAACAATTGTTAATTAGATACTTCTCCCAGGTGTTTATTATTTTGTATGTTTTGTGCAATAAAATAATTTGTTAAATTTTATTAACTGAGTTTAAGACGTTGCCATACCCTTTTTAACGTTGGTAAAATCTATCCACGCATCTCGCCTCGCCGTGCCAGGGGCCCGGTCGGGTCGGATATGACGGGCTTTCGCAAATGTTGTTGGAAGTACCTACATGTAAAACCTAACGATTGCCATCTCCGCTTTTAGTAGTCGCTATGAGATATCCAACTGCGCAAAAGCATTTAAACATTAAGTACCATGCCCTAACAAGATCCCTGCTGTACAATTTGGTCTGTACCGTCTAAAATCCCATGGTTCAACGAATAAAGAATATACACGCTATAATGTTTGTTCTAGCTAAGCCGGCTGTCGGTAGACACAGAGCACTGCCTACCAACGCTGCTGCGAGGCGGCGCGGGACACCGCTTCTTCCTTGTCGTGGTCCGGGCCAAGGCCAACGTGGCCATGAAGGGCCGCGTGCGCGCCTGGTGCCGCAACTCCAGCGAGTTCTACTCTCCAGGGGATTGGGAGTTTATCTGAAGGACTTCCGTAAACGACAGTAGTGCCGCGACTGATTAATGGCTGCGCTGCATCATTGTTACCAACATATCATCGCACCCATGGTAAAGTCACGAATCTACAAAAACTCACTTTGAGAGATTCGCAAATTCTATCGTAATCTGTATAACTTCAGGTCTAAAATCCAAGTTCACCAATATTGCACTTAGCAAGCTTACCATGGGTGCGACGATATTTACGTGCGGCAATCGTTTTTCTCACACAAAATTTAGGTACTAGAACGAGAAGAATCTGATACCTAAACTATTATACGCTTCAACTGTGTTTTATTAAATTACATCCGTTACCTTTATTATTATTGATGACAGTTAATGTTTCACACCTACAAAAACGTAGGTAATGTTTTCCCATACTGTTCGATTTTAATTTATAATAGGAATAATTTAAACTCATAAGCCTTTAACTGACTTACAAGATGCAAGTTACGTGACCACTTTTATATTATAGATACCTATAAACTGTGCCTATAAATAATAACTTTTATGCTACACCTGGCCAAGTGTAGACATAAAATGATGTACACAACACGGGAGGTAATGAAGAAAGCCCACGATCGCATATTTACGTCCCTCGCTTGCAGCTCGGGCCGCAAACATCTGCAATCTCGGGCTTTCTTTGTATTACCACCCTCGTTGTGTAATGTACTATATCGATCACTGAGAAGGGCCAATATTATACCTAGTGATTAAATATTTATAATGCCGATGCCGCCAATTCAGAGGCGTTTTTCATACCCTCACGCTCTAAAAGTGCATTTAATATTGTTGCCAATTTTAGATTTTTCGGATAATTATATTGTTGCATTTATACGAACGAGAGAGCGAGAGAGAGAAGATATTATTCTAAGTCTATAATGAGATCAAAAACCACTAATCGCTCCCTCCAGCACCATGTTGTTGCGATCGGTCGGAGTCGCGATTAAAAGTTCTTTTTTTTTGAGCTTGAACAAATGCTAGCTCTTTGAGCTGTTGCAACTATCGGTCTTCGTGGCAGTAAGCATGCCTCGGCAAAACCTCGGCACCACGGGAGTTATTCATCGGCGTGCAAGGACACTCGAACCGAAGTGGGGAGTGTACCTAGCGAACATGTGATACAGTAGTTCGTCTTGTAGGTAGTGGTTCTAAGCTAAGTTTTTTATTTTATTATGTGATGTCGAGAGGATTTAGCGGTTTAACAAACGCCAACGATCGTTCGTTGGCGTGTGCCGTCGTTCCACAGCGTGGCGGCAACATCAAAGGATTTGAAGCAAACTCAACGCGGTGTGGACGCATGCACGAAAGCCAACGAATGAAAGTTTTTGTAGACTTTTAACCTAAAAAGATAATTATTTATTAGAAAAACAAAGAGTGAGGTAGCGACGACATGTTTTTGTTGATTAATTTGATTCGACTAATGCCTCACATTCGTTGATTATTGAAGTTGCATCCAAAGAACGCATCTTCGAGTAGGTACCAACGAACGTGCGGTAGCCAACGCCGACGAACCTTCGTTGGCGTTCGTTGCCTTGGCTTGGTGTGTACGCAGGTCAAATGTTACGTCACGCTGCGAATTGCTGGCACACGCTAAAGCGTGTCACACACTAAGCAGATACGATAAGATATCTGTATCTGAACGCATATCTGTCAATATCGCTCCCTATACAGTTCAATGAGCTAACACACACAGCGCAGATAACTTATATTTTATCGTGAAGTATCTGTGGGCACCGACATATATCGAAAGATGGCAAAGATATTATCTGCGTATATAAATTGATCTGTATAAATAAATAATCGATATAAATATGGTATAGTACTTTATCTGCAGATAGATACAGATTGATGTGATTTTAGTATTAATTTTCTTTATATCTTCTTTAATCAAATCATGAATCGCCATAAATATTAACCTTGGGTTTCGGAAATAGATTGAGAATTTTTCTTCTGATAGATCCTCGAAGATATTAAATTCACCACGGTCCTTTTTAAGCATTATATTATATGACGTTCTATCCAAATCCTTCGCCTGTTAGTACATTGTAACGCAACACGAGCATCAAATTCATAATCAGAATCGTCATCTGACGAGCTGTCTAGTAAATCTAGAAGAGATAAACATGAAAACATCCTGTATAAACAATCGGCACCAAAAAACAAGTCTACTCAGTTTGAAGGATATAGACTGAATGTATCGTCTCGTATATTATCGTATCTGGGCCAATATTCAGGGTTTTTACGGCGTTTTATTTTCGTCATTATTGTCTTAGTAAATATTGTTCAAAAAAACGATGCCTAGAGTTAACTTTTTATGAAACCGATAAACAGTCCCGAGTTTAAGTCTGGTTTTATCAAAATTGTCACGATTTGTTCTTTCGTTATAGTAAATAATCGGCGGACAACAATGATTGTCAAACCGCGCGGTCAAAACGCTCGGAGAATCGCCATCTGCGTAGTGTGTGATAGTTTCAGATCATTAAGTTATTATACGCAGATAAAATATCGTATCTGCGTAGTGTGTGACACGCTTAACGAACGGTCGTTGGCGTCGTCCACACTAGGCCAACGAAGGCTGGCGAAGGCGAAACCTATTCGTTGGCGTTCGTTGGCTTGGTGTGTATGCAGCTTTTGAATGAGGTTATGAATTTATTTATGATTACAAAAATACTCCTCAAATCTGTCATACGCTAATCGCTTCGCGGTGGGAATTAATTTTTACACTTTTAGGTTTTCTTCGCGTTTTTCAATATCGTTTTATTTTTAAAACCATGAATATGATAGCTCTGTATTTACTGTAAACTTCGCAATCCCAGAATTATCTCCTTCATTCATTTCTCACCATGGACGGTATGTTTTCGTCACCGACTTTTAAATGTTCGTGTTTCTAGATGTAATTCTTATAAAATTACGTATATTGTTGATTTCAGGACCTTCTGCTAAGAAATCGAACTCGCTTGAAACCCTGGTCATACAAAATATAACAAATGTCAACGATTTAAAGGCGAAATTAAATGATATCATCAAAGTAGGAAAAGACTACGCATACGACGTCTCAAACTGTCTTACGGCGCTACTGAAGAGCAGCGACCATGAAATCGTGACTCTGGCGGTACAAGCAATCTCTGAATTAGCTAAATGTGAGGATAAACGGGAAACATTCGCCAAAAAAGAGGTAATAGAGCCTATTTTAGACATGCTTCGGAAAGATGTGACAACGGACAGAATCGAGCTGGTGAAACAAAGCTGCAGAGCTCTTGGTAACTTGTGTTGTGACTGTGATACATCTCGAAAGTTACTACTCGATCAGGAAGGCGTTATTGTCTTAACTAAACTGCTTAAAACAACATTGGATGACAACACAAATGCTTTAAGCAACATAAAAATCTTTACATGTAAAACTGTGCTAAACTATGGGATTGGTGGACAGCAATACACAGAGTCAATAGTGGAAAGTGGTTTCATCGAGTTGATGCAAAGGATTTTGGCTGCGGAGCTGGATAATGATGATATGGATGATGATCTGGTGTCCACTGTACTGCTCATCCTCGGTGTGGTAAATGATAACACCCCAGAGATCCTGTTTGAGCAGGAAGTCAATGTGCTGGTGCTAAATGTGCTAAGGGAGACCACTAATATTGAGATTTCTGAATTGTGCTTGGACCACTTGCACTCTCAAGCGGAACATGGTAAGTTAGGATTTTCTCTTTTAAGGTGTTAACACCATCTATGAAAGATGGGCACATGGTAACATGTTTGCTGACAGTAGGTGGTGACAGTGTTAGACAAATATGGATGATATGGCTTTTTAACAGGTTCATACTGAAATGATAAAAAAGGAACCTTTATGGTGAGACTCTGTCTGTCTGTCCGTCTGTCACAGCCAGATATCTCAAGAACTACTGCTGCTATCGATTTGAAATTTGCAATAGCATTAAGAATTACTGACCCGAGCCACTGTTTACTGGACATAAAAACAGTTTTATACCTTGATTACTTTTTTAAATGGGGCCAAAACGGGTGGTCGAAAATGTACTATTACATCAAATGGGATATCAAAGGTCTTAATTTGTACACTCCAAAATAGTTTCAATTTTTTTCTTAACCTTGTAGTTTTCGATTTAAGACAAAAAACATAAAAAAACATCATTGTTTACTAATTACCAATTATTAATATCATTCTGAATATTGCATGAAAAATATAATGGTATTCCTGAGTTGCATTGTTTGTTTAGAAATTTACAAAAACGGAACACAAACTTATGTGCTGTTACTAAACTAACCGCGCTCTATGTCGATGTATGGGGACAACAGTTTTCCAATGGTAAAGTTAAGTTTGTCCCTTCATACTTTAAATTTTATCTTCAACTATTCACATGTCTACGTACAAGTTTGTACGGAACCCTCTGTGCGCGAGTCCGACTCGCGCTTGACCAGTTTTTTTAAACTAATTTTACCAATTATCTGAAAAAATTGGTCATTTGTAACCGGGACATACCTATATGAAAAACAATGTATACAATAAGTCTAAAGTAGTAAACTAAAGAAGTGCAATTTGTATAACATATTTTAATTATTTTTTTTTCAAGACACAACATGACAATGTAGTAATAAATGTAGGTCCATCTATTTCTGTAAGTCGTCATAACTGGGTGTTAGAAATGTAATAAGGACCTGTATCAAATTTTAACACTCAATTACCAAATTTGGCTTTTCCCAGAACATGGCTTTTACCTTCAAATCATCTTATTTCCTTTCAGACTCAGCCAAGATACTCTTGGCTGAACAAGAAGGTGTGCAGCTGGTGTGTTCTCGGCTTGAACAGTTGGTGCTGCGGCAGGCGGCGCGCGAACTGCAGGCTGATGACTCCGAGGTGGAGGCGCTCGTCAAGCAGGCCTGCGACCTGATCATCATTGTGCTGACAGGAGGTGGGTCCCAGCAGTAGGCTGCGAACAGTGGTGTAACAATTGAGTTACAGCGTGAGCAAAATGCCATGGGCCGAGGACGACGTTAGACGGGGAGCATAACATTTATTATAAAATTTCAGAAGACCCCATCTAACTCATTGTAGGTCATTTATTTCATTTTTTTTTTGTTTTTGCAGATGAAGCGATGCACCTCCTGTACAATGAAGGGCAAGGCGCGGTTTACCAGACAACAGTGCGGTGGCTGCAGGAGACCAACCCTCATCTGCTGGCGACGGCTGTCCTGGCCATCGGCAACTTCGCGCGCCAGGACGACTACTGCGCGCGCATGATGGACTCGCAGATATTTGATAAGCTACTGGGTTAGTAGTAAGGAATATACATCCTCCCATACATCAACGGCAAGGCGCGGTTTATCAGACGACAGTGCGGTGGCTGCAGGAAACCAACCCTCATCTGCTGGCGACGGCTGTCCTGGCCATCGGCAACTTCGCGCTCCAGGACGACTACTGGCTCAGTAACAGAACATACGTCCTCCTGTACACCAACGGTCAAGGCGCGGTTTACCAGACGACAGTGATGTGACTGCAGGAGACCAACCCTCTTGCTGGCGACGGCTGTATTAGCCAGACTTGCTACTTTCGCACTTTATTGACTAGAAAGGAAACAAGAAGTCACGCGGCACAGATGCACTTAGAGATACAGAAATGACTATCAAAATCAGAAATCTTCGGGAGTGACTCACTCCGCGATCATACCGCGTGGCCTTGAGGCCACCCGTGGGTGGTATTAGCCAACGACCAGAAAGGGCACGCTTTATGGAGCACTCCACGAAATCATCTACTCTTTGTCCCGCACGAGACGACTATGGCAGCTACCTAGCTATATATATATATATATAGAAAGTCCTAAATTACATTATCAATTTAGAAACCAAGTTATAAAATACTGACATGCCAAAAATTTGTCTACTTTTGTCAGAAGTATGAAAAAACGGGGTCTTGTGCGGGACATTCTGGTGGAATGCTCCTTTATGCGGTACAGAGAGAGACGATCGGATGCGGTGAGCTCTGTCCGGTCGTCGGACCCGCACGACAGTTTTGTTAGAGGGAGAAGCTTCTGTACGTACTTATTCTCTGCCGCGTGATATGACGTGACTTGCGGACGCAATGTTGTACTGTAAAAATGCTCACCGAAAGGCGACATACTTGTGCTAGGTCTTCAGACGCAAAGAGTGAAGTTGTGCTTTAGTTTTTATTGTTTTATTTACAGATATATTCGAGTACCACCACAAGTTGGGTCTGCAGTTGCGGCAGGGCGCCCCCGGCACGGACGCGGGGACGGCGACCAAGCTGCAGCACGCCGCGCTCGCCGCGCTGCGCAACCTCACCGTGCCGCCCGCCAACAAGAGGGTGGCCGCGGCTAAGGGCAGGTTGGTAGACACTCGATTTTCGCCGAGGGCAACCTTGAGTGGCATTACGTACCGCTAGCGCGCTAGTTTCTAGTTAATAAATAGTTAAAAAACACTCTCAAAGGGCGCAAACTTTGAAGGGTGTTTTTTTTTTAGGAAAATATGAGTTTGGGGTGAAATGACAAAATACGTGTCTATTCTTTTTTCATGTTGTCCAACATACAATGAAACCGGTAATTAACTAGAAACTTGCTTGAATTTTTTGTCTGTAGAAGTTGGAGGGTTTAGTCACTTTTCAGTACTTTGAAGGACAATATCTCCTAAAAAGTTGAACTTGGGCAGCTAAAAAAAATACGTGTCTGCTATTTTAGACTACTCTATAACATATATCAATATGAATCAAATCGGAGTCGGACAGTTGGGTACCTTTCCTTGTCAGTTGGTTGCCACGCGCTCGCCTGGACAGACGCTGCACGTCGGCCGCGTCGCAGGGGTCGACGACCGCACTTCGGGCGTTAAGATTCCAGAATGTTCTTTTCTATTGTATTGCGGGAGAGTGTTGTATCTGTTCGAAGAGCTATTAGATGATCTGTGGTACTGCCACCACAGTAGGGTCTGCAGTTGCGGCAGGGCTCACACGGTACATACTAGATTAACTACACTACGGCGCGTTTAAACGACGCCGTGTGTACAGGCCCTAACGTTGCTTTAAGGAATACAGTACTATCCCTATCTCAAAATTAAGTTACCTCTGAGTTTGCGATACTATGTGGTTTTACTCTCTCTGGGGTCAGCTTGACAGAGGTTGTCATTGAAGATTTGTCTCTTCAGGGCGGCGCCGGTAATGCTGGGCGCACTGCCGCACATAGAAGACCACCACGTCGCCTACAAGTTGTTGGCCGCCGTGCGGATGTTGGTCGACGGGCAGGGTGAGTCCAACTAACTTCCTTACCATTCATTCTGCATTCTGGGAACTCTTGGCGCAGTATTTGACAAAGGAAGAGGCGGAGTGCCTCATTTGCACTTCAAAAACAAATAGAAACTTGGCTACCTAGAAGTATACTGAAACCATTTTCGCCCCCTACGGTTTTTTTAGTAATTTACCATATAAAATCGAGGGGGCCAAGGAATCTTTGCGGTGTAACCAAGCAAACTGCGCATTTTTCTACAGGGCGTGAATGTTTTTGTTTTCTTTCTAAAGAGGGCAGGCAGCCCTAATCTCCGCTTTACAACTGTTTTTAGTCTTTAAACAGTGCTATTTGCTGAGTACTACTATTACTGCAATAATGTCATATCATTCAGAGTTGTAGTTATATCGTTTGCAGCTTCAGTACAATTCCTTCTCGTATGAATTATACTATATCGTCGTGAGTTAATCAGTCCATTCGTTGGCAATGTTTAGAGAGCGTGGCCCAGTTGTTGGCCGAGGACAGGAAGGCGCTGGCGGCGGTGGCGCGCTGGGGCTCGGCCGGCGAGCACGCCGGGGCGGCGGGCGAGGCGCCGCGCCTGCTCGCGTGGAGCGTCAAGCAGCTCGCCAACTCGCCCGGTCACTGGCGCAACTATGTCGAGGTGAGACGTTACACGAGGACAGGACGGCTGGGGCTCGGCCGGCGAGCACGCCGGGGCGGCGGGCGAGGCGCCGCGCCTGCTCGCGTGGAGCGTCAAGCAGCTCGCCAACTCGCCCGGTCACTGGCGCAACTATGTCGAGGTGAGACGTTACACGAGGACAGGACGGCTGGGGCTCGGCCGGCGAGCACGCCGGGGCGGCGGGCGAGGCGCCGCGCCTGCTCGCGTGGAGCGTCAAGCAGCTCGCCAACTCGCCCGGTCACTGGCGCAACTATGTCGAGGTGAGACGTTACACGAGGACAGGACGGCTGGGGCTCGGCCGGCGAGCACGCCGGGGCGGCGGGCGAGGCGCCGCGCCTGCTCGCGTGGAGCGTCAAGCAGCTCGCCAACTCGCCCGGTCACTGGCGCAACTATGTCGAGGTGAGACGTTACACGAGGACAGGACGGCTGGGGCTCGGCCGGCGAGCACGCCGGGGCGGCGGGCGAGGCGCCGCGCCTGCTCGCGTGGAGCGTCAAGCAGCTCGCCAACTCGCCCGGTCACTGGCGCAACTATGTCGAGGTGAGACGTTACACGAGGACAGGACGGCTGGGGCTCGGCCGGCGAGCACGCCGGGGCGGCGGGCGAGGCGCCGCGCCTGCTCGCGTGGAGCGTCAAGCAGCTCGCCAACTCGCCCGGTCACTGGCGCAACTATGTCGAGGTGAGACGTTACACGAGGACAGGACGGCTGGGGCTCGGCCGGCGAGCACGCCGGGGCGGCGGGCGAGGCGCCGCGCCTGCTCGCGTGGAGCGTCAAGCAGCTCGCCAACTCGCCCGGTCACTGGCGCAACTATGTCGAGGTGAGACGTTACACGAGGACAGGACGGCTGGGGCTCGGCCGGCGAGCACGCCGGGGCGGCGGGCGAGGCGCCGCGCCTGCTCGCGTGGAGCGTCAAGCAGCTCGCCAACTCGCCCGGCCACTGGCGCAAATATATCGAGGTGAGACGTCGGAATAGGCTCTGGAGCGGTTCAAACGAAACGAGTCAGAGTTTAAATAGACATCTACACTGCGACAATGCAAGGTAGCGGTGGCTGTGTACACGTCTTCCGGCCGCTTGTCAAATACGCGTTGAAACCCTTTCAGCTGCTCAAAGATAAAAACAAGTAACTATGTTTTGGCAAATTTTACAGGAGACCCGAAAAACGGATTGTAACTTCAACGGCTAAGTTAGTAACATGAATTTAATTTTTACGGATAGCTAAAAAACTAAAGAATATTTTAAAATGATGCAATGTATTTCTCGGCGCGAGGAATAAAATGAGCCAAAAACAAAAAAATTTAAAAATCGTCTTTTTTATTTTGAGCAGCCGATTTCGTATGACGATGTTGTTTTGCGTGCTCTTTAGCAGCTTAAAGCACGTCTGTTCCACTTGTTTACTCATGTCGTAGCAATCTTTTGTACGGGCGCCATTTGTAAAAGTCCGACTACCATACCGTGGATGTGGCTACGGAGTACTTTAAGTATTTAAAAATTTAAGTATTTAAATGAGCATCAGTCTGTTTCGGAAACCATGCATTTTTAGAATTGTTAAAGAAACAAACCTTAAATAATAACCATACATAACTAACCGATATTCAAGAAGTTTCTTTTAATAATCTATAATCATATTTATTTATAGGTCGATGGCTGCATATCCAGCTTAATAAACATGCTAGTGGCATCCCACTCCGTCATGCAGAACGAAGCTATACTCGCTCTCACCCTGCTCGCCATACACTCGCTCAAGAAAAAACCCGATGAAGACTACGACTACGAAAAGCACTTCATCTCCCACCTCTTAAAGTCGGAAATCGGTAAGCACGTTTCAGTCCTCATTGAGACCAATTGCGCGAAAATGCCCATTGAGGTCGTTGAAAATTTGTTGGCGTTTTTGGACGTCACTTGTAAAGTGAATCAGTTAGTTCTTGATTACAAAAACGCTAAAGTACAAGATTCACTGCAGAAGTTGATGGAAGCACGGAGCGATTTGAGCGACGACCTGAAAAGTTGCGTTTTGAACGTCGTGGCGGTTATATCGGATAAATCGGAGTAGTCACCATTTTGAGACTAATATTGGATCTTGTTGAATATAAGGGTCGATTTCAGAGCGTTTCGACCGCGGCGGGTTTTTTTATTCGTGTGTCAAGCGGTGGTAATATTGAGGCTACACATGATTGGATCAAAAGTTGTTTTCACTCGATAGTCCTTCGCGGTAAAAATCCAGGGACACTAAGTAAATTAAATAAAACACTGGAAAACGCCTGAAATCGACCCCTAACCGCTGTTTATGTGCTTGTCGAGCTTGCTTTTGTCTGTCTCTTGCACTCAAACGTTTCAAGTCGATTTCACGATTCCATCGACTTAATCCAGAAAAGTGAACTGAACAATTGTTTTATTGCGCTTCACCTAAAAAAGTGTACTTCTTCAAAACAAGCGTTCTTTTCGTTCTGCTGGCCTGGCGTAACTGGCCACTTCAGAAAATGTGACTCAGTTTAATGGCCATCAATTTCGTATGTTTATAACTATGATTGATTACTTTCACAAGTAGTAGATTATAATTATTTACCAGCATATTATTTACTATCCACATATTTTTGCAAAATGGCGAGTTACTTATTAGCTTATTTTGCTATAACAAGCTAATGAAGAATTATAGTACGATATACATTGTTTGATTTTCAGTAAGAACATTTTTTTAATGAAACCTTTGTATCAATAAATAACTCTTGTTTATTATGATGCTTTGATCTTTGATATTGTTTTCACTATTAACAGGAAGTAGATATTCGATGAAATAAGATGTATATGAAGACTGCGTTCGATCCGATAAAGACCAGATATACATTTCGATTCTCGCGTTCGGACACGATGCGTAAGCAATAAAAGTTATATGCTGAAATAAGTACAATACCAAAGCAAAACTTTCGTTAAAACGTGCTTAAAAGCACTATTAGTTAAGTTTAACATTGTTCATTTCTTTTTTTTACCGCAAGGAATCTAGTCATATTTTTTAATTACTTTGTGTTGTTATTCCATTTAAATTTCTTAATAGCATTTATTTGGAAGACAGTAGGCATTTAGCTACATTATTATTAAAAAAAGTAACAGCCAACGAGAATTGAAAAAGGCCTACGTTCAACTCAACAGATGAGAGTGAACTAGGCATAATTTTTATTTATTTTGTAAACAATTTTAGTTTAATTCAACCTTTGTTGGCCCTATTTTCAATACATGCACTCGATACAAAGGCTGGGACCAGTATCATCGAAATATAATAAGTATGGAAGCGTAACTGATGCTTAAAATCTGCCCCACGACATACGTACCAAAGGGGCGCAGGGAACTTGTACTTAGTCATGAAGAAAAAACTATAACATCAAAGGAATTTCTCACGTCAGTAAGTGTGTAACCATTTTTTGTCTTTTAAACGATATGCAGCCTTTTTGAAATCGCTTCTCTCATAAATGACTTTAGACTCAAACATAGTAAACATTAAGTTGGTTATTAGCCATACATACGACGTATTGATTTTAAGAAGTGGGTGTTATAGGGGTAATTTTCAATGTCATTTTTGCGCGGCGTTATCGTTCCATACATTATATTTCGATGGGCCCGATCGTTGTGACTGGCCTCTCTTGGTGACTCGTCCTAAGTCGCTGTTTCGGCTCTGCCTTTGTAAAGTATTTTTAATTAAGTTTTTTTTTAATGCAATACCTACCTATGAATATGTATGAAACTACTATAGAAGCTGGCATGAATACAGAATAAATATTTACTAAGTTTTTGAAATGCAGCAAGGGCTTTGTTACCGTGAGTATAATAACAACATGTCCTTGCACATACAATAAAAACGATCCATGTAACTCAATCATTTTTATTAGGGATGTAACGATACCGATACCGATATATCGGCCGATGTATCGGTATCGCCGATAATATACAACCGATATTTGAAGAACGCGGAAAGAATTTGCTGTATAAAAAAAAACTGCAAAAAGTAATTTCAATTACTGACTTATTTTATGTATTGGTCTATTACCTTGTGCAATGACAATTACTATGTTAATTAAATCTTTGGTTCTTTTTAAAAAATAAATTTGAATTTTGAGTTGACAATCTATATTTTTCTAATATTTTTACTTTACACTTTCAAGGTTGACTCTCTGTTAAATGTAGCCAAGTTTTAGGTATAATAAGGACATACAAATATCTGAAGTTCATACTTCATTATTTAGCTAAGATATCGGTATCGGTATCGTATCGGCAAAACTATGTATCGTTACATCCCTAATTTTTATTACAAAGGGGCTAATAAGAAATTAATAAAACCAGCCCGTTTGAAACATAATAAAATGTAATGCCGCTTATTTGAAAGGTATAAAATGTGTTCTAAACCTAATGTTATACAACACCCTTAACTAATAAGAAAATCTAATTATAAGATAAGGAACAATTAGTATAGTTTATCATTCCAGTATGTAAATTTACCAATGCATTTTATCTTCTCTCGTATTTCACTGTTCTATTTATAATAGCGTTATAAAATGTATCTGCTTAGTGATATCTTATTATCACGATGTATTTGAATTTACGAGTTTTAGTACGAAATGTATAAAAGGTTCACAATTCAAAACTAGGCACATATATTATTATTTTCATTATAAGGAGACAACAAATATTGTGATCGCAAATTAATTATAGTAATTAAGTATTTTGGTTATTTTCTGTAATTATTCGACTGTCATTTTAAATTGAATTCGTGACTGGTGTTCAAAATTTGCTAATAATTCACTCATTTTAGCAGTCAAATCAATTTTTAACCTTATAGTAATAGGTAAAAATTAATTAATTAACGTCAAATAATATTCTCAGTTACTGCTATAGAATTTCTCAGAATATCTTGATGTAGGAGAGTACAATGCCCAATTGAAAGGATGTTTACAAAAACAACATAACTAAGATGGTTGGCACCTACTGTCATTGGGTAATTGCAAATTTTTCTCTGTAAGTGTCATTCAGACTAGTCACTTATGTTGTTTTTGTAAACCCCCCTTCAATTGCACATAGTGGACTTACTCACTTTGTAACACAACAGAATAGGAATAATTATACGTATTTTAATTAATAAATTGGCATTCTGACTGAACGGGCAAAATGTCCACATAAAAGTATGTTTAAGTTTAATAAAAAAGTAACCATTATACAGAGACTCGTAAATTGAACTGCTTCATAATTATGACACATACAAAAAAACAGCAATACGATAAAATACTCAAAGTACAATATTATATAATATTGTATTTTTATAGGTAGTAAGTATTTTGCTTGATATAAAACTTATTTCAATTATTATTGTATTATAGTACAGTTTAGTGATCTAATATTTATTATATTAGATTTTTAAGGATAAAATCGCACCTCTTTTGTAATGGTATTTAACGTAATCACGGTCGCAACATTTTCACAAAAAGTAATTGAAAGAAAACAATCTGATTTTACCAATTAATAAACAGTGTATTGTATACTGACTCTAATATACATACACTTGGACGTCTAATGCAACTTGCAATAAGTACCTTACCTATATAATACAACTTGGTTTTTCTTGCTATAAAATTAAAGGTCTGTTTTCGGACAATATTTTTTATTGTTTTATGAAAATTTACCCGTGGTCTACGTTGATATATAATTACTTATACAATACAATTATATGGCTTGAGAAACGGTGCGATTTAGCAAGATGTAAATGGATTCACTGGTTGTGTGAACATTTCAAAATTGACAATCGAATATTCCCAAGTCTTATATAAATTAAAATAAATATAAAAGGCCCATATGGTATGGTATAGGCTCAAGTGTAATTCATTTGCAACTTGCATTTATAGACTTAAGGTGTAGGAGTCCCGATAGTGCACTTATAGTTTGAAACGAAGCTTCGATATACACTAGTTATTTAATAACTTAGGCACTCTTAATAAATATAAGGACAGGCGAAGAGGTTTGTTTGCGCATCAAGTTATATGTAATACAATATTATTAAATGACAGCAAGAGAACAGCTGTTCACTAATGTCGGCGTGTGATATATTTTAACGTTTTAAATCCAATTTTATTTGGTTGTATTCAATATTAGTACCACAACATGGTCTGACGGCCTGCCTAAAGTAGTCGGAATTCGATGGAGGCCGATGTTCACCTTTTTTAATATCATTAACTATTTCAACTAAGACAGCTGAGTCATTTTCAAAAAAATTGTACATAGTTAAGGGCCTAATAAAAACAAAATCACGATCGCTTCCTCTGTGTTACGAAAGTTAGGCATACAAACTATATGGGTAACTTTCGTAACACAGGAAAAAATTAAGTTTTGTTTTAATTAAATCCCTTAATTGTGTACAACTTTTTTGAAGATGACTCAGCTGGAAAATCGAAGTGACCGTAAGTTTACCACAGTCAAAGGTATCTAAAATCATACGCGCGAATTGTGAACACTTTTTAATATTGCGATTACACTAATACGCAATTGTTGAGCTTCACATAGTTTTTATTCTTGTTATAGCACTTTTATTGATGTAGTTAATGGACCAACATCTCTAGTATTAGGTATCGCAAAAAATCGATTGAATGCTTCACCGTTTTTGCCAAATTTTAACGCCTAACATTCCCAAATTGATATTAAAGGCTTGAGTTGACTCATGGCCAGATCACGTATTGTTATAGATCTAGTTTCCTGCTGAAATAAACCATTCTAAAATTATAAAATGTGTGGTTTTATTCCCCTTAACCTTTTTTAGCCAATGAATAAAATTGTGCTCGTTCTATATTAAATAATCGAAAATAAAAATGTCTGCAGAGCACACTTGTAAAATATGTAATAATTACAAAATTAAAAACCGGTCAAGTGCGAGTCGGACTCGCGCACCTGGGGTTCCGTACAAACTCGTCAGTAGATACGTGAATAATTCAAGATAAACTGTACCTATGGTGGGACAAACTTAACTTTGCTCTTGAAAAACTGTTGTCCCCTTACTTCGACACATGTTGCGGTTAGTTTAGTAGGAGCAAATAGGTTTTTCTTACGATTTTTGCGAATTTCTAAAAAACGCTGCAAGTTAGGAAAACCGTTTTATTTTTCCCGTAATATTTAGGATGATATTAATAATCGGTAATTATTACAGATTTTTCTGTTCAGTAACTTCGGAGATAATAGGGGGGAATGGCATTTTTTAAACGTTTTTTGTCTAACTACATGACTAAGAAAAAAAAATTAAAACGATTTTGAAATCTACACCCCTTTCATTTGATATCCTACTCGATATAATAGCTCTACTTTTGATTTTCGACATTCCATTTCGGTCCCCTTTAAAAAAACCGGACTAGTGCGAGTTAGACTCGCGTGGAGAGGGTTCCGTACGTTCAAAACAATTATACTTTATAGGTTTAGGACTATTATCCATATTTTTTTCAAAATTCTAGGTCCAATAGTGTTGGTCAATTTCTGCCTATTTTCTTAAATAACTTTAAAACTATTAATATAAAAAAAATATATTATAGATTCTCATAGTGAGCCCTTTCATTTAATATGTCATACGATATAGTTTTCTAACTTTTTTTTTTACTAGTTGACCCCTAAAAGTGGCCCCCATGATTAAATTTCAAATATTTCCGTGACACGTCCGTTGGGTCATGAAACTTAATATATGTACCAACTTTCAACTCAATCGGTCCAGTACTTTCGAAGCAAATTGGCTGTGTCAGACAGACACAGGAGTGATCCTACTTATAAGGGTTCCGTTTTTAGGGTTCCGTAGCCAAAATGGCAAAAACGGTTTCGTCATGTCCGTCCGTCTGTCTGTCTGTCCGTATGTCACAGGCATTTTACTCAGAAACTACATGATGGATATTGATGAAATTTGGAATATAGGTGTGTTTTATGAGCCGCTACTTAGTTTGGTATATAAATTATTAAAATAAATATTTTTAGGGGGGGCACTCCATACATGTTAAAGACAGTAAAAAAATTTTTTTTCAGCAAATATCAACGTGTGGTACATAGTTCGACAGCTCTTTAAAAAACACTATAAGGTTCCTAAGTAATGTTTTTGATTAAGTTAATGTATTTGGAAATAATCGCTCCGAAAGTTGTGTAAATTGTGTCCCCCCCCCCCCCCTCTATTTTCTAAACCGTGCGTCCGAAAAATATGAAAAAAATCACGAAGGTAACGCTTAATTAATACTTTCAACGAAAATTATTTTCAACAAGATCGAATTAACCGTTTTTGAGTTATTGCCGATAAACTGCGCTTCTCAACAAAAGGACGTAATTGCTATGAAGATACGCTCTTTTGTTGTTGTACTTTTTTTACATCGTATTTTTTACCTTATAGTTACGGCTATGGAACCCTACACTGAGCATGGTCCGACATGCTCTTGGCCAGTTTTTTCCTTTTGAGGTACGGAACCCTAAAAAAAGTAAAACTGGTATAAGATTTTTTTTCTATCCAATAGGCTCGGGTTAGCGACTTTTATTAACACTATTCCAAATTTCAAGTCGATGGCATCAGTAGATCCGGAGATATCTTGCTGTGACAGACGGACAGACAGAATCGCAACATCCACTTCCTCCACCTCCTTCCTTCCTCCCGGTTCCTTTTTTACCATTTTGGTATGGAACCCTAACAATGTATAATAACGTAATTCAAACGAATGTACGAGTTACTAATTAAAATACCGAAATCTATATAGGTGTTCCTAAAATTCCTATATTTGAAAAGTTATCGTTTTGAAAGAATCAAACAAATATACCGAGGAAATAGAGAAGATCCTCCTTTTTGCAATGGGTTAAAAACGGCAAATTAAATGTGAAAGTAAATTAGAACACACGTCATTACTTACAAAACATGTTTTATTCATAAAATCACAGATATGCAATAATTACAAAAATATCCATTCTTGATAAAGTCACTTATTTTAAGCCTTACAACTTTCGATTATAATCTTTACTTCAAAATATTTCAGGATCACTGTCCAAAATTAACTTATAACGCGCTTTTTTGCGGTCAGTAATTGAATATGAAGTAAATAGTATTTACTGACAAACAATTAAGTGCCCAAAGTGGTGCTTTCACATAACAATGTCACAAATATTGTCATCATTGGCAAGTGCCAATGCCACTTGCCTAGGGTACACTTTCTACAATCTACATAGAGTCATCAAAAGTGATAGCTCCCTCGTGTATCATTGTAGAGTGTGCGTTGAGGGTCATGCGGAACTTCAGCTCCTCGTCTGAGATTAGGTGCTGCGGCTCGATCGGCTGACGGTTGCCGCACCCAGCCACTGCGAAGTCGAAAAATAATGATAAATAACTTAGCGTAAATACTATGGATCCTAACGAGAGGATCCTCAAATTCTTTGGGCATATAATGCGTTCTAATCAGCACTGCCTTGAGAGATGCATTGTTCTAGGCCAAGTTGAGGGCCGACGCGCCAGAGGACGAATCCCGACAAGATGGTCTGACACCATAAAAAATGCTTGTGGTACCATGCGGAGGGCAGGCCATATGGCCCTTAACCGCGCTATGTGGAGGGACATTACAGTTGGAAAAGAAGAGAATATAATAATTATATAAACAAATCTTTACTGCCCAAAGGCGAGAGATTCATATCTAACTTTAAAACTAACATGTTTTGTATTCAATCACATCCTAATAGTCGTTCCGGTACATTACGGAAACTATATTAGCAAAAATATGCCATTTATAAATGAAGGTATTTGCAAAATTCTCGTTTAATTGGAAGTATTTTTTCTTAGATTAGTAATTTAATAGCTTTTACTAGCAGCTTCACCTACATTATTCCCGTTACTATTCCAAAGAAACTACCAGGATATGAGGTATGCTATGTTTCAATCCAGGATGTAGAAGCACACATTGAAGCTACAAAACAACAATTAATAAAAGATAGAATCTGTAAAATGATACTGTAATGTTAATAAACAGCAGTGGCGTGGCGTCCATAGAACTCGATTCCCATCGGCTTGCCTAATATTAGGCAGATCAGCACATAATTCTAATGCTCTTTTCTCATGCTCTTATCTCAAGGATTTTTTCAACACCACAATACTGATAAACAGTCAATGTTACCTGGACACTTGGTCCTCCGGTTTACGCTGATGAGCTGCATGATTGAGGCCCGGTCATACACATGGCTGCATACGCTGTTCCGCACTGGGTCCTCAATGGGTCTCTTAGTTATCGGGTCAATCTGAAACAACAAACGAGATTTGCCTTTTCAAGTGGTTTTACAAGCCTTTCATTCAATTTCACAATGAATGAGAGTACAAAAGATGGAGTTAAAGAATTTTATTTAACAAGTTTCAAGGTCTAGGCGATATTGTTTGTATTGACACAATTATACCCCAAAATATCTTCAACAAGGATGATTATATTGATTACCATGAATTTACTTACCAGCCTGTTGTCAGATTGGGTTATAGCTAAATCAGATTCTTCCAAGTTATCTGTAACAGAATATTGTAATTATAGTAAATTATTTTATATCAAAAGCTGACCGGGCTGTGTAGCATAGCTGGCCGCGTCTTAGTTTCTCACATGACAGAGCATCATCTGTCACTGTCACACTATATTGAGTGGACAGAGATAGGTATCATTTAGAGATTAAGTGACACGTGTATATGGGGTTTGAATTGAGGGTATACAAGATTAATATGGCAACACCAATATTTCTAACACTAAATTTAAATTAGGCAAACTTGTGCAAGAAAAAATGTGCTCAATTCCATTATAACATACATACTTAAAACAACCATGATGATATACTATGTTAAGAACAGGAGCAGGATTTATTTTGTTGCTAATCATCAATCGAAAATGTGCTTAATTTGGCAGTAAATGTGTTCCACAATACATTATATGTTTGGCAGGTAGTGCTAAAAGTAATCAGCAACTTACTTCTAGTTTCTCGCATGCCACGCTCAATCCTCTTGTTCATATCCAGCATGAATGGGTGCTTGCCCACATTTAGTCGCTTGTTTGCCATGCTGTTGAGGTGTGCACTAAACTTGTCTTGAAGAGTGTCCACATTTGAAGCATCGGTTTCTCTCTGTGTATATGTTTATGTTGTTGATTAATATACAGTAGAATACGGAAATACAGAAAAGCTGCAGTACAGATTAAAAGTAAATTAACAAGATTGAAAGTTTCTTTAAATTTTTTTAATATGATAAAGGCAGGATACATCAGTTGAAGCTTCGTCATTATAATCTTGATAAACTGAAACTGGGAAAACTGAAAGGAACTGAAATTAGTGTATAAAATATAGGTCAATAAAATGATAAGGTTATTAAAATGTACACACTTTTGCCTTTTCCAAAGCCTGTATAGCAACTTCTTCTTGGGCTTCCAGCACACAGTAGTCCTCTACGTAGGACTTTAGCTTCGCAAATTCTGCTTCTTTCTCCTCGTCCAAATACTTAGTAATATTATCAGAGCACAGATAGAGGCTCGTCATACACTGCTTTCTGAGTTCGGTGAGATTTGTTTCTGTCATTGTAAAAATCAACTTTGGATTATATGTTTTCGAATGTCTACGGATATTTGCTGTATTTTATTTAGAACTTGCAGATTGAATAACAGAAGGAGTAAACAAATCAAATCCGTTAACAAGTTTCACCACAGCTCGACTTGTCAGTTTGACATAACGAATACAGAGACAACAGAATGGAGGACGATAATGCACAGCCAAAATAAAGTCCGGCCCGACAATGTACAGCTCGATATAAATTTTATCGCCCTCTTACACAGACGAACAGGGGCGTATTTTAAAATTTGGCGCCCCGGGCCAATGTACGTTTCGGCGCCCCAGAAGTCAAGGAAAAAAATTATTGAAATAAAAAATACAATATTTTTAATAAATTCTGATCGCACGCACGCAGGCGAGCTATCGCGCGCGTGTATACGTGTCGCGCGCTCTTAAACGGCCGAAATTGGACTACTTGTTCGTCTTTATACTTTGCCTCGATAGCGGAACTTAACTTTGTCAAAAATCAAAAAAACCGTAAATATATGGGAAGGTCTAGTTTTTGGTAGTACCTTCTCAGGACGCTTTTAAAGAGACTAAATTTGCTACAATACCAATAGTTTCCGAGAGAGCCTTTCAAAGTTTACCATTTTTTCGAACTTCGTCATTTTTTGCAATATTCTGTCGTTCTGAATGAATTTAGACCCTGATTCTTCGTAACCCCTGTTATACTATCGAAGCCTTGTACGTTATGTTATGGGATGTTAAAAATGAGATTTTCAAATGAGAAGTGTGAATGATGATGTTTAATGATAAGCTAATAAAAAAGGCAAGGACAACAAAAGTTAATAGGTTTATTATAGCTTGGCAACTTCGTTGGTGACACTCACCTGTGTGCTTTTTGCTCTGTATAGCCGTAACTATTTACACAAGTTACCGCCAACACGAACGGCGACCGACGGAAACTGTCTCCAGAGGCCCCCGTTCGTGTTAACGGTAACTTGTGTAAATAGTTACGGCTGCACATAACAAAAAGCACACCAGTGAGTGTCACCAACGAAGTTGCCAAGCTATAGTCAATTAGTTAGTAAATTGAGTTATACAAAATCAATAAATTAAGTTATTTTAGCCCTCTTGGAAGGGCGGCGCCGATCGCAGTGAGGATGATCAGCAAATCAATGTCCTCACCAAAATAGCGCAGTTCAAAAAATTATGAATTTTGAAAAGCATAATCTCGAAAACTATTGTGTCTACAGAGATAATTTTATTATTTCATATTGTAGAAAATTTTGTGTACTTTTAAAACGTCCTGAGAAGGTACTATCAAAAACTAGTCCTTTAGGGTCATAATCTCCAAAATCTGAAAACCGGAATTTTCGCGGTTTTTTTTGATTTTTGACAAAGTTGCATTGGCGCTCGAGGTCACAAACTTAGATTATTCATTCAACATCATAAACAAGTCTGCAAAAAATCAGAACTACTGGATTGGCGCAAAGTACCCCGTACTTTCAGGTGACAAGGTTAAAGATTAAAGATTTTTATTGAACATAAAAAAGTAATACATAAAACAAATGCACGTAAACAACCGCAGTAGTTAAAAAACTGTGTCGCAGCCGTTTACTGGATTATTCAATGTTTTGCAAAATAGGTTTCAATATTGAAAAACGCCCCCGCTTCCCTCTGCGCCCCGCCCGCGCCCTTATTCAGAGCATGTACTTATTGTACTTACCACGCCGTATGTTTTTAATAACAGACGCGCTCCGTAGGTATTGACGAAAATTAACTTACGACCGTATTTTCGATAAAATAAAAAAAGGTGAGAAGTAAAAGTCAGTTGAATGGCGCCAAAACCAGAACAAAAGGCAATCGGCCCGGGGCGGCTACGGCGCCCCTGGCCGATTGGCGCCCCGGGCCATGGCCCGGATGGCCCTAGGGTAAATACGCCCCTGCAGACGAAGGAGGGTTAATCCCATTAATTCAAAAGGAGAATAAGCAAGAGTGACTCCACTAACAATCACGTTACGTTAAACCAAACGTAACGTACGCAAACGTATAGGTAATTTCACGAGAGTTGAGGTGAAGATACAGCTACATGAAGTACTCATTGCAAAAAAAGTGAATGAATGAAATGAATGAGTAATAAACACAAGGCTATAGTTTAAACAAACTTTTTGGTCTTGAGGGTGTTTAGAAATCATAAACCCACCAGCTGGCAGCAGGGTGGCGAAAGGTCTTTTTGACAGTAGGCGTCCAGATCCACCAATCACACCACTTGATTTTGACATCTACTGCCAAATAGACCTTTCGCCACCCTGCTGCCAGCTGGTGGATTTCTGATTTCTAAATACCCTCATTCACTGTTAAACCTGCTATCGGTACGAACAAAGAACAGTAATTTCAAAATCCCGCTGTCATTACATGACAGTGTTGTTGTGTGCGTGGCCTCAATTTTCGTGAAATTACCTATAAGCAATAAAAAAAGGCAAACAAATATAAAACGGTTCCTATCAATAAATATAGTTTATTAAAAAATAAAATACATTGAAACAAAGTTTCTGTAACGATAACTATACTTAATTATATAATGATTACATATTATATTACTTTCTTCCCAATATAAACTTTTTCGCAACATAAATAACTAAGCAACTTTCATTAGCAGAACACTTATCCCAAAACTTGTCAGCAATATAAATAAACAAAATTAAATGATCTTATATTATATAATAAAAAGTATTCCTTACTTCCCAATTAATTTATTTGGCTAAAATTGTAATTTTTAAACAGTTCTATGAATAGAGGGCAATGAAAGACCTCTCCAGGTAGGTTTAACCGCCTGGCCACGATATTGCGATTTGCGCGACCAGCGTCAGCGGCGGCCATTATGGCCTCACCTATGGCCGCCGCTGCCGCTGGTCGCGCAATGTCGTCAGGCGGTTGGAGTGCGACTACGCTAAGTTTACAGAGCCCAAAAAAAGTTTTATTTAAAAAAAGCATATGGTAACATCACAAGAGATAAGATAAATCATTCTTGATACTCGGCAAATATATTTCCGTTCAATAAGTATATAATGTGTCTACATACCTAATGAAATCAATATTCAGGACAGTTTAGCACAAATTGATCTTGTTCCAACCAAGTTTGGTTGCTTGTATACATGTATTTATATTAAATATAATATTTCAATACATAGAAATTATCCAAGACCTTGGAACCAAATAGCTTAGTTTGGTTGAAATTAGGTCGATGCCTATTCAGTAGGTATGTAGACATATTGTAACAAAAGGAAGAATTATTGCCAAGGACCAAGATTAAATAATCCTCTTGCTGTAGTTTCCGCATGTTGCGATATATATATTTTTTAATAAAACCTTTTTTCGACCTCTGCAAACTTAGCGTTGTCCGACTATATTCCTGCCGACCGAAGCTGTGCTGTGCTATAGTCTGTACTTTTAGGTATTAAAAAAAAGGTAAACAAAAAGAACCACGTGACTCGGGTCGTTCAGCCAGTGCTGCAGTGGTATTGTGCCACAGATACAAAACATTACTTTGATTAACTGAACGACCCGAGTCACGTAGTTTTTTGTTTACCTTTTTTAGATACCTAAAAGTACAGACTTTTGGGCAGTGCGCCATCTATTGTCCACTGAACGTTTTCAGCTATCCTACTACGCACTAGATGTCACTAGTGGCATCGCCAAACGTCCCTTCTTCAGTACGCGATGTTCAGTCCACGTCTCATACGGTGACCCCCACGTGTCCCAGGGCGCTAGCCAGGGCCTTGAGGTGTGGCCGCATGTCGGCCTGCGAGAGCCCGCGTCGCGCCGCGATCACTTTAAATGCGTTGAGGTACTCCAACTCGGAGAATTTGGCGCCTTTCTCACGTATCGATGCTATTATTTCCTGTTGACAAATGAGATTTTAATCGTATAATCCTCAGTCTTACGATCCAAGGAACGTAGTGAGTGATAATATGCTTGAAAAAAAAAGGAGTACCTACTGTCAGGGTTAGACTAGTCATATAGTGAGATGACGTTTGCTAATCGGGCCCTATCCTGATATACAGCGCAGTAGTGCTAGTGCTAGTGTAGTGCTATAGTATCCCGCCTATCCTTATCCCAGCATATCGATACCTTTAGACTCAAAGGGCGTAAACGCCGCAGGTTCTAATGGCGTTTACGCCCTTTGAGTCTAAAGGTATCGATATAGGGAACGTGCAGGAACTAGGTGGCAACACTAAATCGACAAGAGACTACGCGGACAGTTAATCGAAACTTACCACGCCAGAAAAAATGTCATACTGGTTGTAAATGTCAATGTCAAGTAAATTGTGGTTACACTAACGTTGATCGTCCTTCATCGCGATAATAACGGCGCTTCCCGTTAATGTGGCCCCAGCATGATAAGAGTACAAGTTTCGTATTGGCAGCACCAGTTGGCAGGACCTTCGTTGTGCACGTTCCCTATAGGGAGCCCTTGAAATAATAATGCTACAGGAGCCCTTCACGCCCAGTCTGCCCCTGACCCTGACTGTTTTAACAAAAACGTTGGGGAGGTGGCTGTCATTTTAGAGCGCACCGGTAAGGTTAGTGTTTTTTTTATGTAGTTACAAAGTAGGCTCCTCACATCGGGGGACCCAGAAGGCCATAATTTCTCATCTCATACGCCCCATGTCAGGTGCACTTCACTCGATTTTGGCCTGCCGCGCGTTGGGCGTAGCCGATCCGGTTGCCGGCAACCAAAACGTTACAGTTTCACAATATTAATTATCGTGACAGTATCGATGCCGGCCGAACGCCGCTAGCGAATACTATGCGAGAACGTATTGTACTGTGCAAAGTTTCCGTGCTGTGGCTGTGGCGGTGGGAATTCCCACGCTCGCGTCAAAACAATAGGCTTCGACACGAGCGAGGGAATTCTTGTTTTTTGTATGGAAACGCTGAAATATCTGTTTATATTCCACTCATCTGTGTCCATGTCTCTAAAAGGCCTGGACAGAGTGAGGTCCTTGAAAGTATACACATTTCAACATATCATCAATCCTTCACAGTGTATCGAAAACGTAACTGGCGCAATTTAGCGGTACAACACCTAGCGGGATTTCTTAGATTGACTTGCACAACAATGCCTCACCTCCGGCTGTGGCATAGCGTTCAACAGCCTGCTGTACTCATGAGCGCGCTGCAGGCCCGCGTGTGGCAGAGCGAGTGCCGCAAGGCAGTGCCGCAGCGTGGCAAGCGTCGTGCCGGCGAATAGTGCGTCGTTGTCCGCGCATTGCCAGCGCCACACCACCCCGGCAGACATCATCTCGCCGATGCCGTTGAAGATGTACTGCAATGGAATATCGCGATAAGGGGTCATCCATAAAGTACGTCACACCAATTTCGTGATTTTTTGACCCCCCCCTTGTCACAGTTGGTATGTCTATGCAGATAGAGTTGCAAATATTTTTAAGTTTTTGCGTTAATAATTCAAATTTGGCATTTTAACACTAGGTATATTAGCAGTAATTAACAAAATGTGACGTCACGAAACTTAGGACCCCCCCCCCCTTGTCACATTTCGTTGACCCCCCCAGCGTGTGACGTACTTTATTGATGACCCCTAAGGTCCTTATCTTATCTTGGTAATAGGGGACAAAATAAATTCATGAAACGTGTAATCCTTAAATCTTTTCAAGAATTTATTGTGTCACCTTACTTTATTTATCACTACATAGTTGTCATATACTTGACTTTGTCACCTAGCTACGTTTGTTTACATTTTTCACTGTCATTCGAAATATATTCGTTTCTATAGAATAACGTGCTTATTTGTGATAATTAAGTATGTAATATTTGGCGACGGGGATACTACAACACATCCGTAAAGTAAAAAGAGTTCTCCGGGCGACGCCGGGTGCCTCAGAACATTCACCTTACATGCTCATGTTTGGAAGAGAGGTGAGAACAAAACTAGCAGCTAAGATTCGAGCACCACCTAAGAGCTTGCCTCGACAAGGCGCAGATGTAAGAGAGTTTGTACCCGGAACCAGAGTGCAAGCCCGGAACTACTCGGCATCGGGTAAGAAGTGGGAATTCGGTACCGTTAACCGCCGTTTCGGGAACCTACATTATGAGATAGAAGTCGACAATGGGCGCATATGGATTCGCCACTTGGACCAGCTGCTCCCGGCCCCTCGGATTCCTGGAATCGCGGCCGAGGCGTGTCATATACTTGACTTTGTCACCTAGCTACGTTTGTTTACATTTTTCACTGTCATTCGAAATATATTCGTTTCTATAGAATAACGTGCTTATTTGTGATAATTAAGTATGTAATAATAGTATAAAACAAAGTCGCTTTCTCTGTCCCTATGTCCCTATGTATGCTTAAATCTTTAAAACTACGCGACGGATTTTGATGCGGTTTTTTTAATTGATAGAGTGATTGAAGAGGAAGGTTTATATGTATAATACATGCATAATATAATAGAGAAACACCGTGCGAAGCCGGGGCGGGTCGCTAGTTAGATTATAAATTAAGTCACAGTCAGCGTCTTTATTTTTATTATATCGACCAAACATCACTGGCCAAACTCTGGCAACATTTGTGCTTGTGGAGCTGTCAAACTAGTCCGCCTAATAGGTTTCCTAACAGGTCAATTCAGCTTCTTTTTATGAAGTGTCAAAACGCTACGATAGTATGGAGCTTCATAGATAATTTGAATAAATGACGTCACAGGGTACTAGGGTCAAATTGTCTCCTTATTTTAATGTCTTATCTTTTTAAAATCGTTAAAAGCAAGAAAATAAGAGAATATGGATTTATTTGGGATCAGTATTGGAAGCTTAATAAGATAATAAGTGTAAAATATTTTTTTTTACTACAGGAAACTAGCCCATTATGGCGTTTACTTCAGTTAGGGCACAGTACTGACCGCCCTGCGGTTGGGCGCCATGAATGCCTGCGCGTGCTCGTGGAAGGCGAGGAGCGAGTGCGCGAGGCGCCCGGCGCCGCCCGCCTCGTCCTCGTCGCTGCCTGCACCCGCGGCCGGCTGGCCCAGGTAGTGGAAGCACTGGATCCGCATCTGTAATCACAGAAAATACTTGATAAATGGGTACTTGACTGTAACCGAAATTTGTAAAAATATATATGACGACTGATGATGCAGACTTTGCCGAAGCCTCGGCGTCCTGTCCTTCAGACATGGTGGATACTTGAAATAATAGTCACAGCGTGTAAACTAACAATCTATTGTCCAATTACCATTAAGAAACACAAAACATTAACTCAAATTTCTCTTATTATTACGTTGAAAACGCGGCGAGTTCGATACAGAGTGGCGTACGGTCCGCGTCCATTCCCAACTAAAGTCATCACATGCCGTCTGCCTTTGTTTACTGTCACACGGCGCCATCTCTTCTCAACTTGCCTACTCTGCATCGACCTCACCCAAGCGACCTGCTTGACGTTTTCAAGTGATATAATTCTACGACAGCAGATGTCGCCCTAAAACTTAACTAGCTAGCTTGAAGTCACAATTTGTAACGTTTGATATCAATGGCAACACGCTAAACAGTACAATTTAGAATCAACAGATGGAGCTTTAATCTAATTCGCTGATTGAATCAGTGGCAATCTTGTGACCATACTCCGACATGCTCCTCCTGCAAAGCTGGATGGGAAAATCCATTTTGAAAGTATGAAAATATTAAATACTCTTAAAACAGACGGCAGCGTGCGGATGTTCGTGGCTAGCCAGTCCTAAAGTAGACTAGCACATGTTACCTCGAGATGCAGGAAGAGCAGGCACTTGTGCGAGATCTCGTCGAAGATCGCGGCGGCGGCGGCGATGTCCTCGCGTATCTTGTCTGTGAGGCGGATAGCGCCGCCGGCCGACGGCGCCGTCAGCACAGACGGTAGCGTGCGGATGTTCGTGGCTAGCCAGTCCTAGGAGAAAATACGGATGAATGATACAGGTAAGATATTTTGGTTTAAAACACGTGATCTTGAATGCGAAGAATCGACCAGCACAAAATTACAGGAGGTTGAAAATGGCCTGAATGGCTTCGAGAAAAAGCCGTGCCTTTGTTTTGCTCGACTTGGCCGGTGCACTGCCGTGCCCTCAGATTTGACATGTTAAGAATGTACAAAGGATGTGAAGATTCCCACTACTTCCGCTCCGTGAACAGCATTGCTACACTGTCTACTCCTAACTTTCATACAACTTATAGTTTCGCTTAACATACTTTCATATAAGTGTAGACCACGCGTTGTACTTCCAGTTATTTAAATGTATTACAGGATACACGATACAACGATGACATAGGATACATGATACAACAATGACCTAATAACCAGGCATTAGAGCTAACCTGACATCTCATAAGATGGAATGCATTAGTAATTCATTTTATGTCACTCTAAACAAACATCTGGGGCATTTTTTATTTTACCGCCCATGGCGCGTAATCAAAGTATTACTCACCATAGATTCGCACAGTAGCGCGAGATCTCCTAGTGCGTTGATATCGCCGATGATCTCGCGGCGAGACACGGCGCCGTCGCCGAGACTCGAGCCCAGGATCTCGGCCTCGCGCTCATACGCTTGCTTTAACTCCTGTTCACAAACGGGTATTTCAGTAAATCAATATAATCCAAGCCAAAGTTCTTTATTCATCAATTTAGGCATACTACTACAGTCAAATGATGTCGGGTGTCTGAACTGTTGTGAATAAAGTGTTGTCTATTTCAGTCGGGTATTATCGACAATTGACTTTTAATTAGGTTTGGTGTTTACTGTATGATCAGATTAGAACACGTTATTCTCAAGTATATAAGGATTAGGTATTGTCAATTCATCCTCCCTACCTAACTACACTAGTAGTGCACCCTTAGAGAATTTTGGGTTGTATTCCTGGGAACGGCACATATCTATCCCTCACCCGTTCCGGAGGCATTCCAATTAGGCAGCGATGCAGGATTAGTACGATACCAACATCGGTTAAAATTTCGTCGCTGTGCCTGATGGTGCGCGGAGCGCGTTCTTCTACATTTTCTCACCTGCTCATCTTTGGTCCTGCTGTCCGGGTCGACGGTCGCTTGCCAGTCAGGCAGCGACTGCAGGAATCGCACTATATTGTCATCGGCCAGCCATTTCGCTGCTCGCGCGGGCGAGGCGCGCACGCGCCTCGCCCGCTTGCACAGCCAGTGCGGCGAATGCACCCGACATTGCGCAAGCGCTTGCTTCCTTTCTCCCTCACCTGTTCGTCTTTGGTTCCGTCCGGTTCGACTGTTGTCTTCCAGTTAGGCAGCGACTGCAGGAACCGTACGATATCGTCATCGGCCAGCCACTTCGCCGCTCGCGCTGGGGCAGCTGGTAAGCCTGGAATGCTAGTGCGTGTACTTTCTCACTCACCTGTTCATCCTTCGCTCCGCTATCCGGCTCGACGGTCGCTTGCCAGTCAGGCAGCGACTGCAGGAACGAGGGTATTTAGAAATCAGAAATCCACCAGCTGGCAGCAGGGTGGCGAAAGGTCTATTTGGCAGTAGATGTCAAAATCAGGCGGTGTGATTGGTGGATCTTGACGCCTACTGTCAAAAAGACCTTTCGCCACCCTGCTGCCAGCTGGTGAGTTTATGATTTCTAAACACCCTCACTGCACTACATCGTCACCGGCCAGCCGTTTCGCCGCTCGCGCGGGGCAGCTGACAAGCCACCGTGTGTCGGAAGAGCCTGGAATGCTAGTACGCGTGCTTTCCCTCACCTGTTCATCCTTCGTGCCGCTGTCCGGCTCGACTGTGGCCTTCCAGTTAGGCAGCGACTGCAGGAACCGCACGATATCGTCATCGGCCAGCCACTTGGCCGCTCTCGCGGGCGCGGCGGGGGCGAGGCGCGCATGCGCCGCGCGGGCCTGCACGGCCAGCGCTGCGAGCGCGCCGGACAGCGCGCGGAGCGCATGCGTGGCGCCACACGCGCCGCAGCGGCGCGCGGCGCGTGCGGCGTGCGCCACGGCCGCCCAGCCGCCCGAGCAGCACGCGAAGATCACGCGGTGGCTGGTGATACACGGCACGTTAAGGGTCATTCCACGGTAAGAGGTAACATGAATCACAATTTTCATTAAGTTTTAAATCATCATGATGCAAATAAAGGTGTTAATATATCTCTAAAGAAGTGTTACATTAACAATAAAATTTGTATCTTTAATGAAAAAAAAAAAGACACGCAATGACATCGTGACTCACGTTACTTTTACGTCGAATGACGCTTAAGGTGATTCGACTCGTCCGGTTTTCCATACAAACATAAAGAGGGACATTGTTTGCTACCACGGCATCAATTTTGTTTGAATTGTGTTTTATTTTATAGAGATTTATAGATACATTTTATTTGCGTGAAATGACGAGAGAACTCTAAAAAAACAGAATAGGGTATTTGCCTGTAGTCAATATAAATTACTACACGCTAGCCATTAAATCAGCTTTCGAAAATTTGCAAAAATGAACTAAACATCACCTATTTAGCGTTTTAAACGATTTTTAAAAGATAAAAGCCTATAAATAAGAAGATGATTTGATGTTTGAGTAAAATGACGTCATTTCACTTTTATTCCATACAAACTTCATACTATCTGAGCGTTTTGACACTTCATAGATAGATAGATAGATAGATAGATAGATCGTTTATTTCACGACAAAAAAACAGTATAAATTTGTACAGACAAAATTATAAGTATTCACGCCATGATCGTCAAAAACAAATAAAATAAAAATGAGGATAAATGTAACAATGTCAACAGATTTAAAAAATAGAAGTAACAATTAATAATCAAATCATGTCTCCCAATAAGGATCGTCATCACAATTTCTAATAATAATACTACAAAAAGAAAAACACAAAATTAGCATAAGATAACAAGTAATAATCAAATAATAATCAAATCGTGTCTCCCAATAAGGATCGTCAGTACAATTTTATTTATAGGATAAAAATAATCAAGACTACCAAAAATAATTTAAAAAATAAGTTCCATGTACTCGTTTATTGAGTACAGAGGGTTATCCAACAGAAGATTTCTCAGTTGACACCTAAATGTTTCGTCAGATGGCTCATTTCTGAGATCGGCAGGTAAACGCTCAAAGTATGTCGGGCCGATGACGCGAGGGTTCTTGCGTGAAAGCGCCATGCGACGAGGGACCGTGCTCAGTCGCCCAGTAGATCGGAGCTGTTTTCCCGGGACATCTACGCGTGAAAACTGAGAAATGTTACTTTTCACAAATAAAAGTAAATCAAAAATATGTTGCGAGTAGTGAGTCATTATACGCTGAGAAATGAAGAATTGTTTGCAGGGATGCCTGGGCGTAACTCCTACAAGAGTTCGGATAGCTCTTTTCTGCATAATCAGAACCCTTTTCGCGTCCGTGGAGTTACCCCACAGGAGTGTTCCATATGACATGAGGGAGTGGAAGTGGCTAAAGTAAACCTGTTTTAAGGCATCTCCTGAGATAAGAGGTTTTAATTTTCTCAGCGCAAAGACTGCACTACTCAGCCTACCGCATAGATTGTCGACATGGCGCTTCCAATTCAGATTTGAATCGACTGTGAAACCAAGAAACTTACTCTCATCGCACAGTGGCATTGGACAGCATACCATGCACGGTGGCGTTGGGACCTTTCGACCAGAAAAAAGCATTATGTTGGACTTGGTCACGTTCAACAAAAGCCCATTTGCTGAGAACCAGGTTTGCAGCTGCCCACAAGCCTCGGTAATCTTAACGCTGAGTTGCTCATATGTTTTGGCTCCAACTAAGACGGTCGTGTCGTCCGCAAACAGTACAGATAAACCGGCCACAATGTTGCACGGAAGATCGTTTATAAATAATAAAAACAGAGTATTTCCCAAGGCAGACCCCTGGGGAATACCCAAATTAATATAACCTATATCAGATTTTAAAATCTTGCCGCTTATAGGTACTTTTACGACCTGTTTGCGATTCGACAGAAATGAAGTGAACAATTGGTGGGCATTGTTCTCAACACCGTATAGACTCAACTTATTGAGCAGTAGCGTATGGCTAATGACGTCGAATGCTTTTGACAGATCGCACAATATCCCAGCCATCCTATGCTTATCATCCAACCCAGTCATGATACAATCGAATATCCTGTACGCCGCGGTGGTTGTTGACATTTTCTGTCTGTACGCAAATTGATTTTCCGTAAGCAGGTTATTCGATTCTAGATGACTCATTAGTTGACACGATAGGATGGACTCGACCATTTTGGATATTGTAGGCACTATTGTGATAGGCCTATAGTTGTTGACGTCGCACCTGTCGCCTTTCCCTTTAAAAACAGGGCATACTCTGGTACTTTTTAGAACTTCAGGGTATATACCAGTTTCGAACATTTTATTTATTAGGACAACAAGTACGTCGCCAACAACCGGCCATACACACAGAAGTAGGTTTAGCGAAATAGTAACTAATTTGATCTGTCAGGAAAGTAGCCTATTCATGTGCAATAAGGCCTTCAAGGTCAGCGCCGTCTATCAGCATCATTTGAAACTTACTGTTTTTTGATAAAATATATTTTTTTTGGATTTTTGAAAGTTCTCAAGTCATTTTAGGTAAATAAAATGTATTAAGCTATAATATAAAACACATTTCAAACATAATTGATGCCGTAGAAGCAAGCAAAGACCCTCTTTTGGTTTGTATGGAAAACCAACCGACTCAAATCACCTTAAATTAACCAACAGTTGTTCTTTCATCAAAATAGACTTTAAAATGGTGAAATAATCGCCATTTTCGTATTAAGTACTCCAAAATAGTTAATTAACTACACAAGTACAGCCAAGTCTAAAATTATGTGTACGATTTTAAATCTCCTTCCATAGACATAAGTTCCAAAATGTATAGATAGTTTTGGATGCGATTATATACAACATGCATAAAAACGTAGTGACTTCAATACGCTTACATAATATTACATTCTGAAATTCTTGACTCTAAATAATGGCAACGAAAAATTTAGCGTGTACTCTCTAGTAACAAAGTCAACTATGAGCTAAATGTAAAGAAAGAGGCATAAATCTTATTATAAGACATGTGCCGTTTTGTACCTCGTTTATATCCGACTTATTCCCTTTCTTACTGGAGGCACTGAATTACCGTTTGTTATTTTTTCTATAACAAATCTACCACCCCTTTTAATAACAATAATAACAAAGCATAACAGTTTACTTCAATTCAGTGCTAATAGCAAGATGGTTTCCATGGTTTGTGAAAATCAGAAACTAATCAAGAATTTATTGGTATAATTCTCCATTTGAGAATTTATAAACTTTAAATGACGTCGAGATAAATCAGGTAATGTACAAATGAGTTAAAAGAAAGTGCTATAATTATGAATATCTATGTTATGATTCTACAACAAGAGGTTTTCGATTTTCATGCCTATATTGTGAAAATATGTAATTTAGACATTTAATCAGAAAATGGTAGCACTTGATAACTCACTTCATCAACGTCCAGAGAAGGCTGATATCGTGCATAGTCCGTTATAAGAAGGTGCAAATGAAGAATAGAGAAACAAAGCGTCACAATTTAATACACTTAAAACATTTAATGTTCAAATCATAAAGTTTCTGTCATGGAATTATAATCGGGGAGACCTGTCTACCACTAACACAACAGTTACGCGCTACGCCTTGTCGCGAAAGAAAAACTACCTATCCTTTTCTATTCAATATAATTCGAAAGTGACAGGTCATACTCTGTCGCGCGACAAGAGTAGTGCGACCAGTTGTGCTAGCCCAGCTTGCAAGCGCCCAGGCGCTGCCAGGCAGCCTCATGAAGACAATTGATGTTTCCAAAAATAATAATAGGCTTGTGTCCTGATTTTAGCTCTCTTTATCTTGCTATTTTTTTGTCTGATTGACAAATGAAAAAATACATATTCAATATTTTTTATCATCTAAATTACGGACTAATTAAAATTATGTTTCTTTTACCCAGGAAACGAGTCTATTCCACCAGCCGACACTTAGGCGAGAGATATTTTGCCGGCAGTACCTCTAATATAAATGTACCGCGCAAATACTACCTATCCAGGGTACTTACA
The DNA here is from genome assembly GCA_947034925.1 of Eudemis profundana. Taxonomy (NCBI): domain Eukaryota; kingdom Metazoa; phylum Arthropoda; class Insecta; order Lepidoptera; family Tortricidae; genus Eudemis; species Eudemis profundana. The sequence continues at coordinate 26,470,847 of OX344795.1, read as the reverse complement.
GGGATAAGCTCGCCTTTGTACATAACCATTGATTTCTGTATTGCTTTTCTATAATTTTATGTGAAATAAAGAGTTAAAATTATACAAAAGCAATACGGAAATCAATGGTCCCATTCAATATAGGGCGAAAGTGACAGGTAATGTTTTGCAGTACAACAACTCCACCAATAACAATAATTGCGTAATTTATTAGAACTGGTGATTATCAAAAAAACTTTTTCGAAGTAAATTATTAAGTCTATATACGTCAGAGCTCTCCAAGTTCTTTGCGAGGTTTCATACACAAGATAGATTTCTAATCCAATAATCGAGCATAAGCGACATCTGGCGGGCTGAAAATCGTGAGCTCTAATTCCCAAACTGTAGATAGTCATGGTTTGGAAGGAAAAAGGGGACGCGGAAGATCACCGACCTTATGGGCCGATGCCGTAAAGGAAGCACGTCAGGGAACTCTACAGACGCCGATCCGGAAGGTCGAAAACCGTGTGGAGTGGAGAGCTTTGGTGATATTTGGTGGTTTTCTGAACTTCCGAACCGAGATTTTTAGCCGCAGCCGGGCGGTATTTTGAGACCATTATGGCCTCGAGCACCATAGTCAACAGCTGACTTAGCGTACCATTGTGCATGTTTTTTATACTAAATTATGTAATCAAATTAAATTAAATGATGTCATGCCTAGTATATTTAACTGTAAGTGACATTGTAATATACAGCGAGCGTGGAAAGCCAATACGGGCGAATATTGAAACGGTGGTCAGCATAGAACCTAAGAAGTATATTTAGATAACTTTTGCTTAAAACTACAATGAACATATTTACATTCAAGTTGACAAACACGCTAGTTACTTTAAAAAAGCTCGTATCTCGCAATGTCATAACAAGCATGTATGCGGTACATTGCTGCTCGGTAAATTTTCAAAAAATTATTACGAGGTCACTATTAAGTGTAATTTAAAAAAATAATCAATGATAACACTACTAAACGTGATTACATATATCTGGTTTAATTGTTTGCTCGTATTGGACTTCCACGTTGTATATCAATAAATAAATAAATAGAGCAACCTCATGTGGTCACGACCCTCAGTCATGAGAAAACGAGGAAGAACCTTTTTTTTTTTTGTGAAACTGACAAACTCGCAACCCATACCCGGGCGATTGTCGGACCGGGTGGTTGGCCATGGCGTTCCCTGGGGTCGAACCAGGTCGCTAGCCAGACCACCCTGAGTTGGGTCGGACTGGGTGGGTGCCGGGGTGCCTGGGGTCGAACCAGGACACCTTGTCCGGTCCACCTCGATATGATCGGGCTAGGAGGAAGAAGCTAGTGTTACCTAGCGCCGGGAGGTTCGGGCGGCGCTCGCTCGCGCCAGGCGGCAGGCTTCATGGCGGCCTCTATGGCAGCCCGCGCCTCGCTCGCGAGCCGCTCGCTCTCCCCGGACCGGACGTAGTCCGTGATGAACGCTCGCAGCGAACATTCGCCACCGCTGGAATAGGGATGACGACTGGGTTAAAAATATATAATTCTATTTAGTCCGTCAGTTAGATTATGGTAAAATATGGGACACGTCTTTTTTGGTTTATCAAAATATTAAAAATCGACACAGTTATAGATCATCAAACTTCTGGAGTGGGGGCTTGTGACGTCACTCCTAGGTGAAAATTCTACCAAGGAGTGACGTCACTCTAAACTTCTAAGCACTGTATCCTCGTAATTTTTTGTTTGTCAAACAAAAGAAAAAATACGTGTACAATATTTTTTAATAATCTAACTGACGGATTAAACAGTTTTTTTAGTCGTCTAGCCCAGCGGTCGGCAACCTTTTGGCAGCCAAGGGCCACATAGTAGCTAACGAAATTGACGAGGGCCGCACTATGTTAATAACTGGTGATTTTAAACAATTCTGAATATATCGACCTTTACATACAAAACAGCCAGGGTGGTTCGCGGGCCGCAAGTGAGCGGTTCACGGGCCGCATGCGGCCCGCGGGTCGCTGGTTGCCGACCGCTGGTCTAGCCTATTAATAGCACTTGAAGGTATCACTACTAATGTTAAGTATCATCCAGTGGCGTGGCGTCCACAGAACCAGATTCCTACCGGCTTGCCTATTTTTTTAAAGCATATGACCGGAGTATCTACTACTCCTAAAGAAGAAGTAATCCAAATCAGCTCCGGCTTTACTAAGATTATATTTGACGTCACGCCACTGGTATCATCCTAAAATTGTTTATTTTCGTTTTTAATATTTTGCATAGTTTGTAGGGCAATACGGGAGCGAACGGTACTGTACTGTGGCATAAGTCCAAAATAACGTTATAGTAATAAATGCGAAAAAATCTCCGTCTGCCTTTTAACGCTAAAACCACTGAGCAGAAATTTGAAATTTGGTAAGGAGAGAGGATAGGTTGACACCCTGGGATGGACAAAAAATAGTTTTTTTCTGCCCTCCGGGCGGAAAGCGTCACCTTGCTGGCCGTTGCGCTAAACGAAGATGCCTCTTTCTGGCTCCGTCGAATAGAAAAATAGTACACAAACCTTGGCCAGTAAATAAGAACAAATCTCTATACAAACATTGAAGTCAAGTCGGCACGGGTTCCCATCATTACAGAGAGCTGAAATTTTATATACCATAATATTTTAACAGTTCCAACATTTTACTAATTTTTTTTTTAAATTATTTTGTAATGTATACTCTCCATTTTTTTAGTACTCAAATATACTGGCATATAAAATTTCAGCTCTCTGTGTTGATAGGAACGCATACCTATTTGGCTTCAAAGTTTGTATGGAGATTCGCTTTCTGGGACACCCTAGTATGTCATGTACTATTATCCCGGAAAGTTACCCTTAAGGAGGGGAAACGGGGGGTAGAAATTTGTATGGGTATTTATAATTTATCAAGTAAAGGACATAGACATTTCACTCAATGTTATAATAACTAAATAGATTTAATCGCGGTTTAATTACTATCAGCTCAACTTGCGTAAAAGAGAAATGGCGGATATCTTCGAAGGCACAGGAAATAATGGGGGTACTCGTACTCACACAACGGGTTCAATGTCAGCCGTGAGCGCGTGCAGCGTCGGCAACAACACGTGGAGGTGCGCGGGGTCCGGCCGGCACACGAGCGGGTAGCGCCGCGCGGCCACGCCCACCGTGGGGACCACGCCCACTGCAACCAAGGAAATATCCATACTAAAGTCAAACTTTACTTATTTTGTAATGCATGCCCCTGAAATATTTTTTAACTACTCAAATATACTGGTATATAAAATTTCAGCTCCTGTGATGATGGAGACGCGTGCCGACTTGGCTTCAATGTTTGTATGGAGATTTGCTTTCTGGAACACCCTACTATGCACGGCCGACTGAATCTCCGACAGCTACGTTTATACGGAACAATCATGCGTTGGACAGCGGGCGAACGACGAGGGTTGAGGGAAGACTGTGTTGCATATATCGCTGTACTTATTAAGTCGGGACATAACTTTCACGCTTCTATAATAGCGCACTATCGTCACAGGCGCTGTTACTTCATAGCATGGGCGTGGGAGTTGGTCAACTGTATGTTTTATACTGTAGTAATGGTATACTTAGCACGTGAGCAATAGTCCAGAATAGGCTACTTGATGACAGTTCAAATCAGCTTCTTTTTATGAAGTGTCAAAAGGCTGCGAAAGTATGCAGTTTAGTATGAAATACTATCTTGTGACGTCATGCTCAACATGGTGCCTTATTTTTAGTTTTCGTCATTGTAAAATCGTTGATGGCACGAAAATAAGTTTGAATGATTTTATCCGGGCTGTTTTGGAAGCGTAATTTGTTGGTTAGAGTTAATGAATTTATTTTGATTGTTGTCAAATACCCTATTCGAACAGTTTGTCACAGCGTCGCTGCGCTGCTCGCGTCGGCAGCGCTAGGCCCCATTAAGACGGGTCGAGAACTCGTATACGATTTTCATTTCATTGCGGCGATTCATCGATCAACTGCACTCATCGTACCTAGGTAGCCCGCAATGTAATCACATACGAGTTCTCGCCCCGTCTAAATGGCGCCCTACTGGAGCTAGTCACTTACCTAGGACCTAGGCTCTACGATAAGTTGCCTAGTGAACTACAAGATATTTTGGAGTCTCTAAGCAGCTCAAGTAACTTATCAATAAAACAATCAATCTTAAATAATTTAAATAAAGTCACTAAAAAAAATCTCCTGAAATTCTCCTACAATGAATTTAGTATTTTTTATCAAAAATGATTTGCCTAATAACGTTCCCCCCTCTCCCTTCTATCTATTTATGTATATTGTTATCATATTTAAACTATATATATGTTACATATATCTTTTATGTATATTTAGGCTAGATAGATACTAACACAATTAAAATATATTCATTTTATAGTAATTAGAGTAAGTTGCATAAAACACATTCTTTTAAGTAATATCTTTATTAATTGGCCATAGAATAGAAGTAAATTAAGTAACCGATCGCTCTCTAGAAATTGTGTCACATAACATGTAACTAGCCCTAGCACAGGCCTTGGTCTTTTTGGGCTGTTACTGCACACTATGCCTCTAAACGCTTGTCTGGACAATTATATCATAGTGATAGTGAAATATATGCTGTAAAACGTGTTGTAAATAAATAAATAAATAAAAATAAAATAGTGGTGACGCCTGACCTGACCCAGTAACGATGGACTCACCGGTCAGCTTGAACAGTTTGTCGCGGCGCCGCTGCGGGCGTTTCGCCGCCAACGAGCGGCCGCGAGCGTCACGCCACGCCTTTTAATAGGACGTAGTACCTAAGTCAGTAACGGTGGACTCACCGGTCAGCTTGAACAGTTTGTCGCGGCGCCGCTGCGGGCGTTTCTTGGCGAAGTAGTCCGCTATACGTAGCTCGTTGGTTGCGTCAGTAGCGCCACTGGAACGAGCGGCCGCGAGCGTCACGCTCTCTATTTGGAGATAGTCCGTCAGCAATAGTTGGAGCTGCAATAATAACCAAATACTTGTATTTACTCACAACTTCGTCGCGAGCTGGGCGAATACAAAGACCCTAGTTGAACGCAGAGGATACAAGGCGAAATTCATGATGGATGTCTTACCCCACGACACACTATAATAGGAGCATTCCATGAAAACATCTACCTTTTGTCCCTTATCAAATGCTATGGTAGCTACCCTTATAAAACTTATTAGCTGTCTTAGTCAAAAGTATTAAAAAGGATGTGTCCCTTACGAAACGTTTTCGTGGAATGCTCCAATAGCAGTAATGTTTTTTCCTACAAAAGGTACATGTACATGTACGCGATATGTATGTGTGCGCGCTGTGAACGAACGCACTACAAGCAAAGCCTTACGGATGCGTAAGAATGCTCCAGTACGGATCGCACCCTCTGCGCCTCGACCTTGAATACGTTTCGCGCGCTACTAGCCGAAGTTTCACTACTTTATCTGTCTTTATACTTTGCCCACGATGACAATCAGGGTCCAATTCAGAGCAATTATCATGGAATAAAAATGCACTTACGACTTGTTGGACCGCGCTCCAATAATTTATCTCCGTATGTAGACAGGAATCTGATATGCGGTGTTTTTGTAACGCAGCCCGCCACAGCTTTAACAATCTGCAATAATACAATGCACACAATGCAATATAGTGGTTAGACATGCGATACATATGAAAATGGCCTAACTCCAAGCTATACTAATGGAATTTGAGTCTTTTAAAAAAAGGAATAAACTACGTATCAGCTTACAAAATTTTGAGAATTCAGGCGATTTTTATATTCGTCGAAACATATAAGCTATCAGTTGCCATTTACATTTTCTTTTGCGTCACCAATGACTGACTTATTTTTAACTAGTGGACCCGCTGGCGACTTTGTTCGCTTTTTTTTGCTTCGGCTTAGGTGGGTAAAAAGTATCCTATATGTTAACCGGGATCATACCTGTAGTATACCAAATTTCATCAAAATTGACCCGGTATCGGTAGTTGTGGCGTGATGCGCGCACAAACAAACAGACGCACAGACAAACCGACAAAAAATTCAGCAACTATTACGTTTTATTGCTTATTTTGAAGACTTCCCAGATACTTTTCGGGCAAAAATTTAATGTACTAACGTCCTTCTACGATTTTATTACATTTATACAGTATGTAAACTTACGAAAACCATTCATTTAAATTCGGGCATGTCTAGGCGATAAATAAAATTGTGATATACAAATTATTGAAATACTAACACTTTTAAAAATTTATAATTGAAAATACAAAAAAATAAAATTTAATTAATTAATGATTCTATAACATCCTGTATTATTTGTTTACAATGGAACATTGAGTTACATCGTATTTAATCGTAAGTGTGCACATAGCCTTATTTTAACTGACATTGCATTTGTAATTTGACTTGAAAACCAGAAAATAAATGTTACAATTGTAAACAAATAATACAGTAATAAATTTTATTTTTTGTATTTCAATTATAAATTTTAAAGTGTTAGTATTTCAAAAATGTATATACCACAATCTTATTTATCGCCTAGACATGCCCGGATTTAAGTAAATGGTTTTCGTAAGTTTACATACTGTATATAATTTTACCTTTTATTCCTGTTAGCTATGGCGCGGAACTGTTCCCCCAGGGCGCTGACGAGCCGCAGCGGGCGCGAGTTGTCGGCCGCGTCGTCCGGCTCCGGCGCGTCCGGCCCGTCCGGCGCGTCCGGCCCCGCGTCTGGCTCTACGTCGCCCTCCTCGATTATCCGCCGGGACACGGTCTCGATCACTGTTAGCAACTCGTCCTGGATCTGCACTTTGAATCTCTGTAACAAAAAGGGAGCTTTGTAGTCTAGAAAAAGATGTCTTACGTCAGCTAGGTACTACTGCAAGGAGACTAGTACATACTAGTCTGTACATGTAAGCAGTGTATTTTCAAAAAAGGCTTATTTTTGTATTGCTTTCATAGAGAATTAAGACCTTTTGAAAACGACAGTCTTCATATATTATACTAAAATCAGGACTGGCTCACTCCGCAATTTCGTTGCGCCATTATTATTATTAAATATCGTCACCCATGGCTGTTAATAGCCAGGGACCAGAAAGAGCACGCATTAGTAAGCTTTATGCGACAGAGAGACGGTCGGATGCGGGTAAGCTCCGTCCGGTCGTCGGACTCGAACGACAGTTTTGTTAGAGTAGTACTAATAATACATAGTACTAATATTTATTCTGTGCTAAAATGACAAAAAGGTAACTTTGGATTTATAACAATATAATAAATCGTTTTTGTCTGTTTGCACGTACCCCCTGCCATACTACGAATATATGACAGGGGGGCTACTTATCTCTGGAGCTGACTGTACCTACCTCGGTGCCTTCCTTCAACTGGTCCAACACACCGAGCGCCTCCAGCGAGATCATGACGGTGGTCTCGAACGTTTTGTCTTCCTCGCTGAGCGACGCCTCAAACTCGGGCGTGATATCTTGCAAGTACGCGTCGGTCACCTCTTCGGTCTTCGTTAACTCTGTCGAAAGATATTAGTTCGACTAGGTTTTGAAATTCTTAATTACCTACATAAAGAACACATACATAAGACGCCAGTCTCAGAACTGACATTCAGAAGTCTCAGAAGATTTCGTTCTCCACTATACTTCGTTTTTTCTAATGTAGAAATTATTTAAACAAAGTTGACATCTGTCAACTTGAGGTTTTTTATCAGGGACATTGTGTGGCAACGTTGTGTAATAATTTCATTCGATAGTAAATACTTGATTTTTATGTATGTATATTACATTACACAAGTAGGGTAGTAAAACAAAGAAAGGCCGAGATTGCAGATGTTTGCGGCCCGAGCTGCAGGCGAGGGACGTAAATATGCGATCGAGGGCTTTCTTTATTACCTCCCGTGTTGTTTACATCATTTTAGGTCTACTTTGATTTTAGCTAATAGAATAATGTAATAAAATAAAAGAAATTTGCTATTTTTTGATTTGTTAATTATATTTTTTTTTATGCCACACCTGGCCAGAAAATGGCTTTTACCGCACGCTACGCGTACGGAAAAGTCGCTTTCTGGCCAAGTGTAAACATAAAATTATGTACACAACACGGGAGGTAATAAAGAAAGCCCTCGATCGCAACATCTGCGATCTCGGCCTTTCTTTGTTTTACCACCCTAGTTGTGTAATGTACTATACCAGCCAATAACAGGGCGGTGCGGCGGCGCGCGGAGACGCGACGCGACAGTGGCGCCGCCTCGCCGTAGAGGGCCGCCGACAGCCGCCGCAGGATCACGTCTACTAGCTCGCGCTTCTTGCCCTGGACACAGAGGTATAACCAGCTGATCGTTGTAATTTAACCTCCTCGGCAGCATCTAAAATTCTCCAATGAGAAATGAAATGCTTGGTTGGCTGCAGAGTCCAAAGATTGGCGATTGGAGTGTGCCGTTCATGAATAATCGATATTGGAGGACATACTGATGGTTGAGAAGGCGAGTGAGTTTTTGAAGGCGCAACGCGCAAAGCCACCTGGAACTTGAACCTTGAGGTGGACTGACAGGTGAATAAATGTCGCGAAAGTCCGCTAGATGCATGCTTTGCAGGACTGGTCATGGTGACGTATTTTTGAGGTCTACTTATTTTCAGTAGTGAATTAATAAACGCCTTCCTTCGTTGATCTGATGATGTATGGATCTACCTCTAATGTAGCCAGGAATAGCACGCGTCCTGACGACAGGTAGCGCGGACAATGCTTACCTCCAGGTGCAACCTGGTGGTGTTGAGCGCGTGCACGTGCGAGAGCGTGGTGCTGGCCGTGTCTAGCGCGGTGCGCAGCGAATGGGCGCAGGCCAGCACGCGTCCTGACGACAGGTAGTCGCGAATGTCTCGCTCCGACACCACAACGCGTTCGCTGTAACAAATACATTTTTTGTAATGTACCTAAGTAGTTGTGTCAGTATATAAATTCTTCAGGAATATGTCTGCGACTCATTCATCTGTCTCCATACATTTAGTATGAAAAAGGGCCAGATGAATGAGGTGACCGCAGACATATTTCTGAAGAATAGCCCGGCCGCGTTGGTGCGCTGTCCCCAACAGGTCAGCACTGCTCGCACGCTGCTGAGTCACTAGCCAACACTCACATGACGGTGAGCATGTGTAGCGCGTGGTGGTGCGTGCGCGCGTCCTGCCACAGGCGGCGGAGCTCGTCGCGCCGCACGCGCAGCAGCCCGCGGCACGCGCTCAGTCGCGCCGTGGCTGCGTCGGTGCGCTGTCCCCAGCAGGTCAGCGCTGCTTGCACACTGCTGAATTTCTATGAAATAGTTAAGAGTAGTTATTCCTAGTAAGTAGGTAAGTAGTATTTTTGTAATTTTTATCAGCTTAATTAAAAAAAAATTAGGTGTGCTCAAATAAATACTATACATCCTTTGTATGTAAAAGACTTGGTACCAAATTGAATGATTGACTGTATGCTGAAAAACTGTAATTATTAAACTAAACTCTCTGCTCAACTGTGTACAGTATATAATCCAAGTTACGCAAAGCATGCCTCTGGTCTGTTTCTGCAAGACAATGGTCAATTTTGATTGTGATGTAGGTAATAATTACATAATATACCTTGGTTGTCTTTTTTATTTTGTAAAGTAGTTACTTTGTAAAGTCATAATCAGTTAATCACCATATTTAAAACTAATCAGTTAAATAATATCCTATAAACATCCTTAGAATTCTAGTCCTTCCCTCAATGGAAATTGATCCAAATTTATTCTGCCGTTACAATAGTCTCTTTACACAATCATAATCAATGAGGAAATTCGTAGAAGAACTAAGGTAACCGACATAGCTGCCAAAGTTAGCAAGTTAAAGTGGCAATGGGCTGGGCATATAACTCGAAGAACCGATGGCCAATGGGGCATAAAGGTTCTCGAATGGAGACCACGAACCAGAAGATGCAGCATGGGTTAGCCCCACACAAGATGGTCTGATAACCTGGTTAGGGTTGCCGGAAGTTGATGGAGGCCGGAGGCTTGCGACCATTCATTGTGGAAGTCTTAGGGGGAGACCTATGTTCAGCAGTGGATGTATCAAGGTTGAAATTATTTATTTATTTTATTCAGGAGAACCAACAGCTATTACAATACAATATATTATGATAATGATGATGGTGAATACTACGTATAAATAAAAATGCAAACTAAGAATTGTCTGTGACATGTTGCTGCACATTTATTGGGAAAATCATAAACTCTGCTTTACAGATAAGAGTGAAAAGCTACAGGGCTGACCACATCCCAGACAACATTCCAAATTATAGCTTTCTTGGGCTTTTGTGACCTATATGTAGAATAATTGTTCTGTAGTTTCTATTTTTTTTCTCTGCTCTTAATATGTGGTGCCTACCTGCATAACTTCCATGATTTCTTGTGCGTGGGCAGCCACCAGCTCGTCTAGTCTTGCGTCACTCTTCTTGTACTCTTTCTCTAGCTTTGCTCGCTCCTTCTCCCGCTGCTCATTAGTCTCACTCGCCGATAAAGTGCGAATAACAGACATCAGAAGTCCACTCTGTAGGAAGAACGAATAAATCACATATTGCTTTTTTGTTTAATGCGAAAAGTATAGACGATATTGGTTCAACTACCGTTTCTTTTCCTTGTTTCACCCCTCTTGGGGGTTTTGTAGGTGGTGGTGAAGACATAATAATTTCCTATAGTAAATATTTACAGGGAAAAATTAGAATGTAAACCAAAATATTTTTTCTCCGCCCCGTTAAATTTTGTTGACGTTTGGGAAGCGGATTTTACTATTTGTTTTTAGTTTTCAGAGTATAATATTGTATTGACCAATTAAAATTGAACACAGATAAATATAAAACTATTCAAGCCTCAACTTAAAACGGCCAGAACATCACTAAAGTTGCCAGTAATAAAATAGGGGCAACTTGTAAGTACTATATCCCGTCTGGCAGCACTGTCTGTCAGCTGTCATGTTGTTGTTAAAAAATTGCCGTTTACGTTTGAAAAACACTTGGCGATAATGGTGATTAGTTTTTATTAAAACAGTTACAAGTTGAACCACTTTTGCTAACTTTACACATAACTTTGAATGTCAAGAGTTAAAAACAGCCATGGATTACTCCACCATTAGCAACAAGACAAGCTGCACTGAAATCGAGGACATTACAAATGGTGATCTGACCGAGAAGTACTTCTCTTTAAAAAAGCAGTTCGACAACCTATCCAGCAATTACGATATCACAAAACAGGAGTTACACGAAACAACGAGAAACTACAACACAGCTTTGGACGTGCAGAAGTTCTTGTCGGCCGAATTAGAGGCACATCAGGCAGAAGAGGGGCGGCGCCGAAATGAACTGAATTCCCGAATAACAAAGCTACAAGAAGACATTTCAGCATTGCGAGAGGAACGTTCCGAACTGACTGAGAGCCATGCTAAGGAAGTCAAGCAATTTGAAACTGAAATTCGCCGTTTAAAAGAAGAGAATGCTTTCAAAGATGACCGGCAGTCGCCCGAACAAGATACAGGGGAGTTGGATGAAGCGCGGGCGGCTTTGTCGGCGGCACTGGCTGAGGCAGCGGCTGCCAAGGCTGCACTAGAAGAGACCAAGGCTGAGATAGCATCTTGGAGGCTAAGGTAAGTTATGCAGTGTATAACATTTTGTAATATTATTGTGTTTTAAATATGTTTTGTTCAGGGTTCTATGTTACATTTTCAGAGTAGTTAAAATTGATCTATATGTGACAATGTTAAAATTTCAATTAGTTTAATGTGAAACGAAACTCTGTAAAAAGCCAGTGATATGTTGTCATTCAAATAACAAAAATAAATTTATGCCACACCTGGCCATAAAGCGACTTTTTCCGCACGCTGCCAACCAATGAATACAATAAGAGCTAAAAAAATTAATTTGATTTTTGCTTATAGAATAATGTAAGTAAAATTAAAGAAATTTGCTATTTTTTGATTTCTTAATTATGTAAATTGTTTTTTGCCACACCTGGCCAGAAAGTGGCTTTTACCGCACGCTACGCGTACGGAAAACCGCTTTCTGGCCAGGTGTAAACCTAAAATGATGTACACAACACGGTGGTAATAAAGAAAGCCCTCGATCGCATATTTACGTCCCTTGCTTGCAGCTTGGGCCGCGAACTTCTGCAATCTCGGCTTTTATTTGTATTACTACCCTAGTTGTGTACTAATGTATCATTATCAGGTCGGAGGAGCTAGTGTCAGAGATGGGGCAGATGCGCGAGGCAGCGGAGTTACGGCGAGACGAGCTACGCGCGGCGGCGGAGCGCGAGGCGGCTGCGCTGGCGGACTTGGCGGAGGCTCGCGCCATGCTGCATCAGTGCAGCAACGAGGGGCCGGAACATGGTGAGTATAAAGTTATACCTCCATTCTTTTCCCACAGCAAGCATCTACAAAGTCTTAAAAAAAAAATTAAATAATGTGCTGGCGAGCTACATGCCCCTGTAGTCGTTTCATGTGCTACTGAGATAAATCGCAGGTCAGTTATGCAATAGTGTAGAATAAAAGAAAGTTTTAAATCCAGATTTAAACTTATTGAAGTAATAATTTTGTATTAGTTAAAGATGGTAACTTGAATAAAAAGCAAAGAACGGGATTTCAGCTTTAATTTTGGCAATTCTTTCAGTTTTTCTGTGTAAAATAAATAAATAAAACTCATGTCAAGTGCATACTACTGCAAATTAAAATAGTCCTGTCCACGTCTCAGGCTTCTTAACCCTTTGTCTGTGTGATTTGTAAAAATTGGTGGAATTGCGACGTATTGAGGAAAAAAAATGACTGTAAAAAAAAAGCAAACCGACTGCCTAAATATGTGGTCACTGGTCAGGATCATATCCAAATACAGACGAAGGGTTAAAGGGCCATGGATGTAGGTATTTGGCTTTAAGTGTGCTGTACCCTTGCATTTTTTTTACAAATTTTCCATTTATTGTTATTCATATATTTTGTTGGTGGTTGCAGCTGCAAAGGGCAACTCAATCTTCGCTGAGGTAGAGGACAAGAGACAAGAGATGGCCAAGAACCTCATACAAATGAAACAGACCAATGCAAGAGTAAGTATTTTAAGACTCATTGTGTGTCGACAATCAGGTGTGCTTTATAACACGAGACACATAACATAAGGATGCAAATGATGGCGGCGTTTGTGTCCCCATCGCCACATCCAGCCCAATCTTACACTCTATCTACAGCGTCCCATTGCTGGACAAAGGCTTGCTGTCCCTGACTTCTAATAAGGAATAGGCATGATATATTTATTTTAATAAAAGCTCATTAATATAAAAGAAACAGTAGGAAAAAATATTTTTCGAATAACTATAAAAATAACCAAGATATCGATACCTTTAGACTCAAAGGGCGTAAACGCCGCGGGTTCCAATGGCGTTTACGCCCTTTGAGTCTAAAGGTATCGATATAAGCCAACAAAGATTTATCTCTATATCTTTCTAGCAAAACAGAATATAGTATGGAGTTTGTATGGCGGCCGTGTACTATGACGTCATAGTCCATATCGGATCTCTCCGTCTAATCGCTGTCTAATTAGTGCTTTAGAATGTTTATATCTTCCGTATTTCTAGGTCGATTTTAATTTAATTTATACTTTATTTCATATTTTTTACGGTATTTTCGTATGTTGTTAAGAAATGGGAAACAAAATTCGTGCATATTCCCTATTCCGGTTCAGAGCAAAATCTGACCAGCCGTTAAGAAACTCATCCAAGTCGTCCCGCCAACTTCATTGCGGCTTGGCTTGTCAACACCTCCTACTCTTAATTCTATGAAGTGGTAAACGTATGAATTAAGCATGATTTTAATTATAATATCAGTTGAATAAAATGTACTCATGTTTTTTTCAGCTGAGAAGAGACCTGGCCAACAAGCAGTCAGAGGTAGAAGCACTCTTGCATGAGAAGCAAACAGTTTGGGAGCAGCAGGCCGGCGCCTCTGCACACTATGATAGGGAGCTTATTGGTATGTATCCGTACATAATAATAAGCCAGTTTCTCTGACATATGTCTTCAAGTCTTCGCTAATGAAGAGGAATTTTCGTTGCAGAGAGCTACTCGGAGCGTATATCGCAGCTGGAAGACCTGTGCGAGCGGCAGAGACGCGAGCTGGCACGCTGGTTCCGCTCGCTGCGGGAGGCCTCGCCACCGGCCGCGCCCGCGCCCGGCTGGCTGCCCGCCGTGCTCGACCACCTCAAGTGAGGATATACTGTTACAGAGCTACTCGCAGCGCATATCGCAGCTGGAAGTGTGCGAGCGGAGGTTTCCTCGCAGTAGGCGTGAAAAGCACATGTTAAGTTTCGGCTGAAAGTGCAATAGATGAACTCGTTTTCTTCGAGGGCTTCCTCTTCGGGTCGACCCTTAACTTTTATAATGTCCTCTTAACTAGCTAACGAAAACTGACGATTAGTGTCAAACCTATATATCATCATCATCACTCATCACCGACTGACAGGTTAGACGGCATTTAAACTTAGCTTTAGTATCGCCTAACCGTACAGTTTAAAACAAAAATGCGCATAGTCTTACTAAACAATCATACTAATATTCCTAGACGTATAATATACTATTATGTCACACCTGGCCAGAAAGCGGCTTTTTCCGTACGCGCAGCGTGTAGTCATAAAATGATGTATACAACACGGCACTCGCTTTCAGCTCGGGCCGCAAACTTCTGCGATCTCGGCCTTTCTTTGTATTACCACCCTAGTTATGTAATGTACTAAATTTCCCCTTCCCAGATGTGAATGCGAGCGTCTCCGCGCCGAGGTCCTCTCGCTTGGCGCGGCGCAACTCGCCAGCGCAGCCCAAGTTCGAGATCTGCGCAGGAAAATAGCTCTTCATGCCGCTGCGGGCGCTAAACTGTCCGCCCAATCGCCCGAGTCCGTCGAAAACGGCGATAAGGGTGATATTCCTGTGTACAAAACGGTGCAGGCGAAGAGGTTGACACCTGATGAGGTTAAAAAGAAAGTCTCCTTCAATTAAGGACTTTTTTGCCAGAAGGGACACATCGAGATAAAAGGCATGAATCTGCAAATTCTGGTTCGTACTTATTACAATTGGAAAATTAATTCTCACATTGATAGCCTGCGCTGAGACCGATGCCACTCTCAAATAAACAGGATTACTGTGCAAATAGTATGGAAAATGATTATATTAGTAAATTTTAGCTAAAAAGAAATAGTATTTTGATCTATTTGACAGGCACGGAAGTCATGTGACTAATTGAAAATAAAAAATCACAAAGAAATATAGGGGAAAGGAAAAAAAAATTAGTCTCTCTGATTAAATTTATAACCTGAGTGCGGAATGTTATCTGAGCAGTTTATTTTATAAATATAACTTTAAGAGCGCTTAAGCACGCATCGCATTTGAATCCTATTTAGTTGCTCATGTACAGTCACCGGCAATTATAAACGTGGCATGCAAAAATATCCGACACTAATCCTATAGCAATAAGGTTGTGTCCGATACTGATACGTGGTGCATATAAGGTCAGTCGTGACCTTATTTTATTAGGGTAGTTTCCTATAGTAAAACTAAATTATTAAATGCTCACTTATTTTCTTGCATTTATCGGTTCTAAAATGACAAAAAAAAATAAGGAGACAATTTAAGCATAAGAACCGTAATTTTTTCGTATATTCTATGAGGCTGCATACTATGTGAGCGTTTTGACACTTCGTAATAAGAATAAGCTGATTTGATCTGTTAGGAAACTAACGTATTATTACCGGTGACGAAACACTCCGCCCTACGTGTGTGATAATGCCAGATTTGCGTCGGTTTGTGTGTAAGCGCCGTTATCGACTGTTATTAGTAAGTGCCTTAATTATGTATAAATAAGATCAATAATCCTTTTTAAAGTAATGTAATTGATTTACACATATGAATACATCATTTATAAATACCGACATATTTGTTTCTTTACAAATTCTGTTTTCTTCGACGCCACGATTTTTTTATACATATGTAAAGTTCATCATTTTAAAGTACTTAACATTTGTTTATTCACAATTTCTGAACAGAGAAATGTATTACTGCCACAGAAACTGGAAACTTATTGATATTTTGTCAAGAACTTATAGTTTTCAATATGTAAAGTACCTGTATGTGTATTTGTGTTTAAATATATAGGTACCATTAACTACTTAACGGCTAGTGATGGACACAAAACTGACGATTAATGCCAAACTGCATGTTTCATCACAAGTTAGACGTTATTTAAACATAAGTCGGACTTAACCGTACACGTTTAAATGAAAATGCCCGTATGGGGACTGTTAGATAATCTATAGTACTGGTCGGTGCGCAGAGTTCTGTACGTCTGATGCCACGCATGCGCGCGTGCTCGCAGCGCTCCGCGCCCGACTGCTGAACGCTCTGGGAGAACTCTTAGAGCCTCTGCACATTGGGCCACTGGTGGCGGCCACAGCCCAAGGATGCGACTTGCTCCAAAAAATCGATTATTAAGAATCGATATTTGTATGAAAAATATTTTTCATAGGTCATAAAACTCCTTTGGTATTCAAAATCACAGTTACTGTTTACTTGTTAGCTTTTGGTAGTAATCCTTGTTAAGGACAGATGGCGAAGGCGTCTCATTTCATTGTAAGTAATTGTAGGAATTACTAAAAATAATCGTTTGTGAGAAAAAAAAAAGATTTGATTAATCGATTTTTTCAATATGGAAATCGATTTTTTTCACATTCCTACCACAGCCTGGCCACCTGGTGGCCGCCACAAGCTGCGGGCGTGCTATTTCATACATTTTGTATGGCATCGGCGCACACCGCACCGGGCGTTCGAGTCGCGTTCGGGCCGCAAGCTGCGGGAGTGGCGAGCGCTCGCTACTTCTGGTCGCGTTTAGTGACCCTATGTGCGGCCGCTCTGAGCCACTTGTGTTCGCGTTTAGTGAACGTCACCAGTGCCCCAATGTGCGTTAGCTCTTAGTTTGTGTGGTAACTATTAGGTAATCTATCACTGATTAGGGCGCGCCAAGGTCTTTAAGCGCGAAATGCCTCGCGTGCGCGACGCGGCGCTCCCGACGCATGTTCGCTGCCTCGTCCGCATGTGTGCGCTCGCGCAGCCGCTCCGCGCCCGTCATCTGCACGCACCGGGAGAACTCGTCTGCAGACAAATATAAAGTTCAGACACTGGGACTTCGAAGTGCTTCGGGACGGCACCATCCGAACTTCGAACAAAACGCTTCGGAGTGTTGGGTTTGTACAGCCTACACTCCGGAATACAGCTTAAACCCATGCAAGTATGCTTTGACAGTACCTAAGGTAGGTGAGGCATATAAGGCCCACCTTTATTTAAAATGATATATTTTTAGAAATAAGCAGGATAATATATAAAACTCATGCATTATAGGTTTCAAATTTATTTAAGTTTCTACTTATAGCAAAATAGTTACAAAAATATAACGGCATTCTTGAGAAGGCCACGTTTTTTAAAAGTACTATTTTGGGCCTTATTAAAGACTAGCAGGATAATAAGGCCCGCAAAAAAAAACATTTTGGCAATAATAACAGGTTTTAAGAGTTTTTAATTTTAAACTTATACACAAAACGATATTGGGTATCTTAACAACAGGGGGATATTGCTAATTAGTGGAAATATTTGGCGTTGGGCCTTATTATGCTAAAGGTATAGGAAATTATCTATTTTTCTCGAAAATAGTAAGCTAAAACTAAAATAAAATCTTAATTAATTACAGCGCTTTTAACATAAACTTTTAACAAAAAAAATCGCCAATTATTTTTCACTTAACCAAAATTTCTTTGGGCCTTATTAAAATAAAAGCCTTATATAGAATCAAGCCAAACTGTTCTCTGATCACAGGGCCCATTTTTTCTTAACTGTCAGTGATGGTGACGACATTTTAACCTGCAAAGAAAATATATTTTATGCAACACCTGGCCATAAAGTGGCTTTTTCCGCACGCTACGCTACGCTTTCTGGCCAAGTGTAGACATAAAATTATGTACGCAACACGGGAGAACACCCCATTTTTATTCCCGTTTTGTCATAATAATGTGTGAAAATCGTGTAAGTTTAAATCTTATTTCGCACTCCAAAGTTACTACTTTATCTCATGCTTTCAATAAGGCCCGGGGTATGGGCCTTGTTACCAATGGAAGCAGTGGGCCTTCTAAGCTCTATTACAAATTCTAGAATAACGGAGAATATTTAGTATAAAAATAGACTTAAAATTACTACCCAACCTCATATAGCTAGATAACTTCTACTTGCACCCATATGCATTAAAACACGAAAGGAATCACGAAACTTAATAAAAACAAACCTTATTTAAGTAAAAAAATACATGGAGCACCGACGCGACTTTGCGTTCTGACTGTATGATCGCCATGCTATGTTCTCTTAGTATATTGAAACAGGACCGCTAAACACATCTGCCATCTATCCCTTGTGAACGAAACCTCTAACTACTTTTTGTTTCTAAAGTCATGATCACAATCAAAAGTTCAAAATCAAAAATTAATTCAAGGAAATAAGTAAAAACGTCAAAAATATAAACAATATAAATAAGGAAGAATAATAATGTAAATTTATTAAATATACTTATAGTAACATAATATATCTTGATCGCAGCCAATCTAGATAATTAAGACTTTTCTTGCCAGCATACAGGACGAAACTACCATTGTCATCATGCATAATAAAAATCTTTTACAAATTATTTCATTATTATTACTATTTTTGAATTAACACGTTTATTGAATAATTTGTACGTCATAATTTCCACCTTTTGACAATTCTCAACCTAAAATAAAGATGAAGTAGATTAGAATGGTAGTACGACTTCAAATGTTATGGCAACACAGTACACATGTCAGTTATAAAACTGTTTTGGTTTTTTCTCTTTTAAAGTTTGTTTATATTTGTTGTCGGCATCGGTTAAATTTCATAAAGTTCCTATTTGTTTCAATCGGGGATCTCAATATTATTTTAACGTCGAGTTGAGCGTAACCTCCTCCGTTTATAATTTGAATCTCGTTATTGTGAGCAGACTCGTGAGATAAGACTCTTTGTGTTGCGCTTTTTGGTTTCAGATAAAAGACTCGTGTTATTTATTGTGATAAGTGAGATTTGACTTGTGAAACACACAAAGAAAGACTGAAAGCGTATTTTGTTTAAAAAAAACTGTCCGAATTTTTATACAAAATTGGTGCAAACTCATTAACAGTCTTATGTCGTAAACACAGCTAATGGACGATTTAAAAATTTTCAAATTTGCCTTTGAGCACTTCCAAAAATATAAAACTAGAAAATGAAATCTTGTGGTTTATTTTTGCATCTATGCGTAACTGCCCATATGTACACATATCGTCAGATGCCATGTAAAACTTACTTACTGCCGAACAATTAATGATTTCGGCATCAAGTAAGTATACGTTTTACTGACCATCTGACAAAATTGAAGGGTCCACTGCAATAATGAAGAATGTTCAAAATTATTAAATTTTAAGTAAATACGTGATTCGCGTCATGTGTTCGAATAGCGTATTTACTGGGAATTACAATAATTTTGAACATTCATCTTTATTGCAGTGGACTAGGGAATGCAAACCGGTTAACCGGTTAACCGAAAAACCGGTTAACCGTCTGTATTTGGCAACGGTTAATAACCGGTTATCGAGCCCAGAAACCGGTTTTTAACCGAAATATAAAAACTGTAGTAAGTTGACAAAAATTCTGTAATTTTACCGTATTCCTTTCCGATTACTCATTTGTTTTACTCTGCGAGTTCAGAAACCTTTAAAAATCAATCACATTGGTACTTTTACTATGTTCCTTTAAGTTTTTCTGCAGATTGAAGCGATTTGAACATAACACACTAATTTACACACATTACTTGTATTAATTAACAAACTCTCATCATCTTACTTTTTCCTTTATGTTTTTTCTTCTTACCTGTAGTTTTTTTTTATTAGTAAGTGGAGTTTTCTATAATCGACAGTCAATTCAGCCTGATTCAATCAATTATAGTTCATAGTCTACATCTTTTTCTTGTATCCCTTTTAGGTCTTAACGTCTGATTCGTAACGGGTTCGCCAAATTAAGAGTTTTTTTTATATAATTCCAAACATACTTTATTTATAAACACCACCATAGGAAACACCAGAGTCACAAATGATTTATACAAAAACTTGATACTTTGTGGCAAAACCTGCGTAAAACTGATTCCCTACGCAACCTGTTAACCTATATTACTTATACCATTTCTGAAAGAAAATTTCTTCACTTTGTCTATAATATGATGGGAATGTAGATGTGTCTGCAAATATATGGTGTAGCAGGTACTTTAGCAAAGTGATGTTCGCAACCGAGTGTTGGTTACCATTCGATAAAGCAATATTACGTCAATACGTAATATTTGGAGGTTTAAATGTTCGGATGTTTCTTACTTAATAACGCAGTATCAACTGAATGGATTGAGATGAAATTTGGCATGGAAGTAGACTAAGTCCTGGATAAGGATACTTTATATCCTGGTAAGGATTTCCCTTGATATAATAACGGGAATAACGCAGGTGAAGCTACGGGTAAAAGCTAACAAAAAATGGCTCACAGTTTTAGTTAAATAATACGCTTTTCCAGCATTGATTTGACCGTAGTGTGGGGTAGAGCCACGATGATAAAGAGCAAGAGTAAATTGAACTTAAAGACTTGATCCAACGAAGTCTAGCAGTATTGACATATTGAACAGTATTGGGTTCTGTGGCCAAGGGAGTCGCCATCTATGAGAACACGTGTTACACATGTACCCACCTCGATGCAAATACTTTACAGCTTTGACGATCGAGCGAGAATAGACGGTGTTAAGTTAAAAAAAAAACCTATTAAACCAGAATGATACAAAAGTCAAACTAGATGGCAAAATTTAAGGCACTTGCTGGGTGCCCTGGTGGTCGAAGACCAGACACTAGGTTAGATACCTGGTCAGGACCATAGGAGAGCGCCATTTAATTTTTCAATGTATTTTGATTTCTTCAATTTTACGAGTATGTAACACAAAAATGTGGTGTAATTTATCCGCATTAAAAAACTAATAAAAAAAACATCATGTTCATTTCATATTGTAAATCTAGGTAGTGAATCCGTTTCAAAACAGGCCTTACTTTTTATTTTCCGTCTGGCCAAATTATCACGATATACTGTCAGTAAAGTTCCCATTATTATTGTTTGTTATTTAAGTTGATTTTGTTTAAGAATCGACTAAGCAATATTTAAAAGTAGTTCTTATTATCATACACTCACAAAAACGACAAAAATGGATGAAAATAAATTAACCGGTTTTTAACCGGTTAACCGGTTTTTTCGGCATCACATCGGTTAATAACCGGTTAAAAAATTTGGCCGGTTATTGCATTCCCTACAGTGGACCCTTCAAATACGATAAATTACAATTACCTTCCTATATATATCTATATAGGTACGTATATAACTATATATATGTATATATATATATATACATATGTATATACATATATATATATACGTATTTTAGTACCGTTCACACGGGATAGATGGCTGCACATGTAGGTTGCCTTGAAATCGGCTGAGTTGCCAGTCTATACCCAAGTATACAATAGTAGTCTTTGATGATCGCTACTGACAAAATGGCGTTGTGTGCGAACCAAAGCGTTGTTGCCAGCTCGTTGTATCGGCCACTTCTATGTGTGCGTGATGTGTTGAACGAATAGTACCATTACAACTGTTATTTTTTAATACTGGGCCTTGTTACCAGCTGGGCCTTATATGCCTCACCTACCTTATATATTCGATAACATTGCTTGGATTTTGGGCGGGGAGACCGGTAATAAACTGATTATAATTAAAATGTAGCTTAATTGATGGTAAAATTACGAGAACGCAGAGGCCATTATAAAAATAAATAAATCGCACCGTTATAAAAAAGCTGGGGAATTCAACATTTTTGATAATTTAGTTTTAATCTTTGTCACGGTGTGAATCTTGTCTCATTAGTTCAGAGATTTAAGGCTAGATGGCGTTAGGTCAGTTATTAGCTTTCGATTTATTTAATTTTCAAAACGTTTAGAATATATGATAGGTATTTTAATTAGTAGAAGTAGTTACTTAGTTTTATTTATAAAAGACAAAAACATAATTAATACCATAGACTAATGCTGCCATAAACAACGAGACATTGGTTAATATGATATTTCATAATCTGACCGCTTGTGATGGCTGTCGGATTTTTCAAAAATCCTATAGAAAATCTTAAGACAAAGGAACTTGGATCTTTTCCTCTAAAACAATTAGCCTAAGTGGCTGTATTGTCTCCAAGCCCGTTATTCGGGTGCTCCGTTCGGGCTAAGAACCCCACTACTGCGCACGGTCTGTGGCTGCATTCTGTCGGATAGCTAAGCCCAACTCCCTGAAGAAGCTGCGCTTCAGGGGCTGCAGCAGCCAGAGCAGGCCGTGATCGCGCAACCGTCGTCGCCGGCCGGCGACGCGACGACACTCCACGCCCCAGCCCAGCATCAGCGGGTCTGCCACCAGACCAACAGCCAGGGGAGTCCAGTGGACTGTCGCCGTTCCAACCTCATCTCTCTACGAACCCTCGACCACCTACACTTTTATGTTCGCAAGCCCTATCGGGGGCTAAATAAATGTACAATACAATACAATACAATCATACTTCCAATATAATCATATTTCAATGTATTAAACAACTTCCTCGTTTAAATTCAGTTCCAGCCTTGTTAAAAACGACTTAGTTTTTTTTAAATAAGGCCACTTTTTTATTAACGGTGCGAAATATACATAGATATTTTGGGGACAATCTGACACAAACCAACCTAGTCCCAAACTAAGCAATGCTTGTATTATAAGAACTAGACGTACTTATACATCCTGTCATCCAAGACTCTGGAGCAAAAACTCGTGCTTTTCATATAAATATTTGCCCTTACCAGCATTTTAACCCGGGACCTCTAGCTTTGTAGGTGGTGCCCCACTAGACTAAACGTGTCGTATATACACATAATTCTTGGCTTGCGTCTTTGGTCTATACCGCCCCTATGCCGGAAACGATTGGAATACTAACCGATGGTGCCCCAGCACTGGATTACGTCGCCGGCTTCCTCAGCCTTCCTATAGCATTCTATAATTCGCTCCTGGTAGTCGGGACACACCGCCTCCATGGCCGCCATGTTGGAAGTCCGTTTATCTATGCGGCGTATCAGCGAGTTGATATCGTCCACTGTTAGTCTGGAATATACCGACAAATTTATGCAGTTCTGTGTAATTGCATCCTATAATTCTTAGTTGGGAATTGGGGTAGCTCTGGGCCTTAGTTTAGTCCGGGCCCGCGGTTCGAGAAGCCGTTTAAAGACATTATAGGAATCTAACATTTATTGCAAAATTCCGCGGGGGCCTCTTCCCCGATAAATTAGCTATGGGCCTCAGAGGATATAGTACTTGATTAATTTTTCAACACACTTGCTCATAAAGCGGCTCTTATTACAAGGTTCTTACGCGCGGAACGCAGCTTATTTACACACAAGTGCTTTTTACTTTACATTACCGCACTAGTGTTGCAATTACCGCAAATTAACCAATGAGAGTACGTCATTATTCTCGCGCCCGGCACCACACCATGCCTAGAGGTGTTGTTAGATAACCCACATAATAAATACAAAAATAGAAGTTTTAAATGATAAGTATTGTTTTATAATCGCAAGTGCGTTGAATAACGTCTAAATTCTCGGCTATTGCAGCCCTCGCCTGACGGCTCGGGCTGTGCAGCACAGCCTTGACTGTGATGACCAACATAGCCCACTCGTATCACAATGTACAATTACCGTAGTAAATATACCGTCCTTGTCCGAGTCTTACACGTGTTCACAATTCTTAAGCTATACCTATTGTTGACTTACTTGCTTCTCTCTGAGTGGCTCTCATCCAGGGATTTAATCTTCTCCGTATATACCTTTTCCTTGAAGTCGTTTCGCTTGGGTTTGATGGTTGGCGTTGCCGGGGGCCCGGCAGTGAGCGTAGCGTCTTCCACCAGGCGCTCTACCTGAAAATAAAGTTGTATCATGATTCCAAAAAACGTGAAAAACAACGTTATTTTTGCTGTTTTTAACTGTTTGATTTGAAGACTGATTTTAATGAAGACTTATGACTTATTTTGTTATTAGTACAATGAACTTAATTATTGCGGCCCTTTGAAATTTGAAGGCAAGTTATTAATGAAAGTTTCAATTGGATGATGTCAAGGGACCGGTATTCATGGAAAACTTTGCAGGAGGCCTATTTCTGAAGGCAGATGGTATTAAAATTGATGTTGATGATATTTTTGAGCCTTAAAGAAGATACTCAAGCAACCGAATTTAATTACTGTGTATGCCAGACTATTCTACAATAACTAAATTTTGAATTCGCTTTTACAAAATGTTAATTAACTTGACGACCAATACACCTACACACTGTGAAATTTTACTACTTTGCGAGCTGACTGATTGCAAGATGTATACGCAAGTTACGTTTGTCTTCCCCATAAATTAAACCGCGATTCCGACCGATCGAGTTGTATGGTGTGTAGCTTACTTAAAACTTCCTCGGGTTTAAATAAAGTTTGAACTCAATTAAGGAAATGTTCTTACCATCTTATTGGAGATGCTGATGCGGTGTTCCGCATGCTCTTCGGCCGGCGGCGCCGCTTGGGAGAAGTGCGTGGCGCGGACAGACTGTCCGCTGCCCATTCTAGACCTTATAACTGCGGAATAAGGCACACAATCAGGCAAGTGTGGTTCTAAAGAGAAATATATTATGGAGACCACTATCACTTACTTAATATACCCAGCCCTTTATTTTACAGTTATAGTCCCAAATATGGTATAGGCGATTTTTTTTCAATAGTTGTATATATTATAGTAAATATTAGTAGGATTTTACAGGAGTTTGAAAATGGCCCAAATGGCTTCTAGAAAAGGATGGTACGGCCGTGCCTTTGTTTTGATTGACTTGGCGGGGGCACTGCCGTACACCCAGATTTGGAACTAAAAGTATAGTTACGAAAACCCTCGGGCGTTTATTTCATAGACATTTCCAGCTGAGCTTACAATAACACTTCTTTGTTCATCAACCTCGTATATCGTTTTCTTGGTCCCTCAAGACTCAAAGTTTATCCGTCTTTTTGTTAGAATAGCTTTTTCACTAGACAATTCAGATAGATACGAGGTTTTAAAATTAACGGTTACCTACGTCCAATTAAATGCATTCCACGTGGAAGATTGAACACAAAAAGCGAGATTATGATCAACTGTTATGCAAGCTAGACAACAGAGCTGAGAATTGGTTTATTTGTCTAAAGTAACTAGTATTTGTTATATGATATTTCAACTTTCAGCGAAGTTAAGACGTCACTATATTATTAAAATATATGTACCTACGTTAGGATTATAACTGTTGTTGTATAGAAAAGCTCGCGGTAATAAAAAATAATTTTTATATTAATTAACTTTTGATACTGACTTCCATTTTAGGTTATCTATTTATTTTAGGCAACCATGAATAGGCTCTTACTAAACCAGCGAGTTTCATCTTCGACCTTGTCGTTACTTACTGGCCGCAAGATGATATCCGATAGGATCGACCCCTCACAAACATTTTATGACTTTTTGACAGATATTTTTGTAGCAAGTACGAACAGGACCGACGGGCCAATCATTGCCCAGTTTTTAGCAAAACAACTAAGTATAGTAAGAATTATCTAAGGTGTCCGAATGTTCCTAAAATAATGAACAAACATTCGGACACCTTAGATAATTCTTACTATACCTACATACCACCTGTTTTTGCGTGGGAGGGGTAAATCCCCATAGGATACCGCCAGGCTGGTCCTGACGGCATGCCTGACTTGATCGGGAATAGAGTCGACGAGTCCAGCGTCACGACATTTCGACTTTCTCCCCAAACCACTAAATGATGGAGATGGTCCGCGGGCCGTACTTTGCCACTGCATTAGACGCTGACTGTACATTCGATGATTCGTCACACCAAAGATGCCTCATAGATTTAAGTAGGTATGAGTACCATGTCCGTTTGGGAGCCACGACACCTTGAACTTTCCGTGATGATCTTAAGATGCTATCTTTGCCGTACTAGAGAAGGTCGTATGTGCATTTGACAGTGTAGTAAACAATGATGTTATTAGTTTACCACGTCGGATAGGCGATCAGTATCGTAAGCCGCAAAGCATGGCATACCATTATTAATATGATAGACCGAGGTATCAACGTAAGTAGTCCTCCCTGATAAAGGCAGCACGAACGCTGCCAGTAGTAGCACAATTTCAAGAGCGAATAATATGCTCTTCAGACTTGTAGTACCTACCTAGATATCTTCCTAAGTGAATTTAAACTTAGATTCGCCACGAAGCTCAATTAGGCTCTCCTATACAAATTAATTCTATTATATGGTTTATTTCAGATAAACAAAGAGATATATATGCCTTATTTTATAAGTGCAAAAGTTATATAGTATGTCGTTTAATAATAAGAACCGAACAACGTTTGTATGAAGACTAGACAAAGGTTAAAAACTTGCCTTAGCTTGTTTATTTTGCATTTTTCTTGTTGAAGATTATATGTATATTATACCTGGCAGGTATGTTTTATCCAAGCTGACCGTCTAACCTTCTTGCCCTTTCCTTGATGACTGTTTTCTTTTCATAGGTACCTACTCGATCAGGTAGAGTTATAGACGGTGGTACCTCGTACTACGATTCTCGCTTTAAGCTGTGCTGAAATAATGGTATATGGTAATATAACTTTGGCGTGAGATACGACTTTTTTTCTTTTCATCAAGCATAATATTGGCATTACTACCGCCTAGGAGTACCTAGGCGGTAGTAATGTCGCATAACATATTACTTTTCAAGAGACATATGCTTTTTAAATTACGACAGCGGGTAAAGAATAGGACGGATGTGGTTTTTATTTATTTTGCATTTCACGATGTAATTCCAAATAATCCTTTATTGTTATACAGATACACACATAATAAGCGGAAAATGTAAAACAACAAACTTGCAAATACTTATATGCGTTTTTTGTATCGCTCGGTCGGTCACGCTAATCATGGAATTACGTAAAAAACTAATTTTAAATGGTCCCTTCAAGCTTACTATAATTAATAACGTCGGAACAGAATACGACACGACACCATAATAGGTGTTTATTTGATTGATACTTAATCTTCCTGTTTGGTGAATGATTATCATAGACGCGAAAATACATATAAATAACATCGGTCAAGTGCGAGTCGGACTCGCGCACCGAGGGTTCCGTACAAACTCGTAAGTAGATACGTGAATAGTTAAAAAAAAACTGTAGGTATGGCGGTTAGTTTAGTAGGAGTAAAAAGTATGTTTTACGATTTTTGCAAATTAAAAAAAACTCAAGTTAGATAAACCGTTATATTTTTCCTGTAATATTTAGAATTATATTAATAATTGGTAATTATTACAGATTTTTCTGTTCAGTAACTTCGAAGATAATAGGGGGAATGGTGTTTTGTTTAAGTTTTTCGTCCTAAATCAAAAAGTACATGATCAAGAAAAAAAATTAAAATAGTTTTGAAGTCTACAAATTAAGCCCTTTCATATTTTGTACCCTACTTGACTTAATAAGGACAATTTAAATTTATGTTTCGACACTCTCAAGGTGGACGAGTCCGACTCGCACTTGTCCGGTTTTTTTTATTGTAATTTTGAAATTGAAGATTAGAAGTCCATAATTTATTAAAAAAATGCGTAGATAACCCTGGTGGTGTAACAGGCGCATAGCATATTACTTTAACACCTAGAGCCATCCACATTCTGGTCACTAATTCCGGTCAGGTTTTACGGAATGTTTGGGATCTAGAAATACCACGTTTAACCCTTTACTCCGACGACCAGGCCGGTACCAAATTTACTGATTTAATATATATCTCGCACGTCACTGCGAAAGCCGCACCCAAACCGTTCCGAGGAACATCTGAGTCAGGTTTCACTGCAAACCACTACACTTTATTCCTTGAGCTTGGGTTTTTACAAAAAAATTAACTTTTATCCTACGCAACATTATGAAGCAAACGTTACAAAGCCAGCCTAATACAAACTGCGCACCATGCGGCTGATGTCAGTTTCATACAAACTGTAATAATCTACTACCTACCTAATTTACGTCCCTTAAGATATGGATTTTACCTACGCATCAGTAACGTGGCATCCATAGAACCCAATTCTCATCGGTTTCCTGCTTTTAGGTATTCAATCTACTTATAGTTATCCTTATTGTTGAAAGAAAAAATACGTAAAAAAATCTCCAGCTTAAGCTTTTTTAAAGCAGTAGGTAGTTCTATAGGTAAATAGAATGAATCACCCTTATATAAATGTGCGTCGTATCTAAATTATTTATTAGTAAAGAACTAGATATGATTCTGCAATTTGCGTTTTTCGTTAGTGGGCATTAGCAATGTTTCCGCGAACCGACCAATGCTTTTCCGATTTAGTTAAAAGGTCAAACAACGTAACGTTAAAATAAACATGTTGTAATATCGATAGTACTATATGGTGTGTGACTCATGAACAGCTAAACGGTAGCTGATTATCATAGTAATAAAACAACTTAAACGGATTAAATCGCGTATATTACTAAATTTTAAGTCCCGACGTTTCGTAACCCTTTTCAGCGTTCGTGGTCGCGGGTAGACGCTGAAAAGGGTTACGAAACGTCGGGACTTAAAATGTAGTAATATACGCGATTTAATCCGTTTAAGTTGTTTTATTACTATGAGTGATAATCGCGGAAACCGAAGACGGTAGCTGATTATGCTTACCTATACAAAACTCAGTTTTTCAAATAAAATGAAATTGTATAAGCTCTTCGGGACTTTAAGGAGGCGGTGGAAGAATGGGGAATTACCTATATGCATGCATTTTTTTTGTTTGCTTTATAGGTAATAAAAGCTCATTTATATAAGAAACAGTAGGAAAAAAATATTTTTCAAATAGCTAAGTAAAAAAATAATCAAGATATGAGCTATCAAAGATTTATCTCTATCTCTTTCTAGCAAAACAGAATAAAGTATGGAGCTTGTATGGCGGTCGTGTACCTACTATGACTAGGGCATGCAAAACCGGAATTCTGGAATCCCGAAAAAACGGAATTCTGCCTTATTTTTTCGGTATTCCAATACCGGTTTTGAAAAGGACCAATACCGGAATACTGAAAATCCGGTTTTAGGTACTTTTTGTTTTCCTCATTACATTATGTAAGTAAAATTTAGGGATGTAACGATACATAGTTTTACCGATACGATACCGATACCGATATATTGTAGTAAAGTATCGGCGATACCGATACCGATATTTTAGCTAAATAATGAAGTATCAACTTCAGATATTTGTATGTCCTTATAATACCTAAAACTTGGCTATACTTAACAGAGAGTCAATCTTGAAAGTGTAAAGTAAAAATAAATAAATTGTCAACTCAAAATTCAATTTTTTTTTATTAAGAACCAAAGATTTCATTAACATAGTAATTATCATTGCACAAGGTAATAGACCAATAGATAAATTAAGTCAGAAATTGAAATTACTTTTTGCAGATTTTTTTTATACAGCAAATTCATTTCGCGCTCTTCAAATATCGGTTGTAAATAATCGGCGATACCGATTTATCGGTATCGGTATCGTTACATCCCTAGTAAAATTGTATTTTCTCCAATATATTGGACAAAATGAACAGTAATTGCTAGTATTTAGTTAAACATGTTTATATATTATGTTATGATTCGCGGTCGCGCTCGCCATCCTAAGGCATAAGGCATGATTAAAAAAAAATCTTACATGTTATACCTACATGACATGGTAAGTTAGAATACCAATACCTTTCTACACATTGGGCAATAATAAAAACTTATACGTATGTTTCTCTTCTTTGTCATTACACAATGACAAAGAAGAGAAAAAAAAGTCTTGGTACTGTGGTCGTACTGGTCGTGGCTGTCATGTCTTGAGTGGCAAGTTTAACCACTCAGCAGTTTGTGGCAGACTTGATTTGGTCGATCCATGGGTATATTGGGTATCTCCCCGCCGGTATCCTACCGTGTGGTTTAGAACACTTTACCCTGAACCAACAGGCGGTCAATGGACAAAGTTCGAGACTTCACTGTGGAGGACAGACGCTGTTTTATGTTCGGCTCTTGAAGAATGGACTGGTTAGTGCGAAATTCTATCCAGGTACTTAAACGTTATCTCTTTGTAATAAGGGTCGAGCAAAAATGTGAGACCATGCTATTCCGATATCTTGCGTGCTCCATTTTAACAAACACATGTTATTGCCGATGACTGTAGGTACCTGCCCTTCTGGACTTGTGCGCGTCAATACATGGTCGTCAATCATTATTTGTACACAAATACGCAGTGGAAGTATTGTGTGCAATAATCGCCACGAACGATGGTCACAAATGACCAGGAAGCCTAAATTAGGAAGTCTAAAATTACACCTTAATCGTTGTTTTACTGTGACTCCTTGTCTCGTTAAAATTTTTAAACATGAAAAAAGTCGAGTATTAAAATTTATATGCGAAATTGCTATAAAACTAGTAAAAAGATGCCGCAAATGGATAACAAGTAGTCTGTTAATTGTTATGTGTCGTTGAAACCTTGAGTAAAATTTATGTAGGTATTTAATAACAGTTTACTGTTAGGTTTTACATAGTAAGTTTAATTTTATCACGGATTGCCAGATAATTGTCTTCACGCTTGCTTCACTATAGGTTTTAATTTAGCTTGAAATGTTAATTATTTTGTCAAGTATGGATAATGACGCTATAAGGGGTTTCACGAAGCTACAAATTACAAGCGGAAGTCTCTTTTCAATACCTTTTGATAGTAAGAGACTTCCGCTTGTAATTTGTAACTTGTAGCTTCGTGAAACCCCTTATAGCGTCATTTCGTGAAACGGGCCCAAGATCGTATTTTTTCAATTAACTCATTTTTCATTATTTTACTACAGTACATCTTGATCACAAAACAATTTACAATTTTAAATAATTTTACGATCAGCTACTAGTGACGACCTAGGTTAGCCATCGGTAATTTTAATTAAGAAGATTACATTAGGAGAATAATTTTATATGACTTGTCTTGTAATTCATCTGAAAATATTAATGTAAATAACATCTGACAAATCTTTTTTTTTTCAAACCTTACGAGAATCTACGGAAGTTGTTTGCAGAAAACTGTAACAAAATGTCAGGATCGCGTCCACTGCTGCTTTACAATTATAATTACAACAAGTGTAACGAGAATAATTATCAATGTACCGCGAACTAAGGTCAAGAGTAAAGACGTGAAGATGCGCAAAACTGGTTTGAGGTGCGGCAAAACAGAGACAGCGGCAGCGTGGGCACTAAGCTGAAAAACGCTCTCAAGATTGTATAGTTTCTTAAACTTCAAGTAGGCGAGGTGTCTAGTGTAGCTATAAGAACGGAAGACGCAATTGCAAAACATGTTGTTTATGATTTAGTTCAGGTACGCTGCCACGCGACCTGACTAAAGTCAGCTCTCTTGCTAAAATAAATTGTAGAAATTTTGGTTATGAAGATGAATTTGGTAAATATAAGAAGTTAAATAAATAGTGCATTTCAGATTTTTTTTTCGATTAAAGATGAAAAAAATGAAAAATGAAAAAAAAAATGAAAAATCGTTTATTGGTCACAATCCGTGTTTACAATTAGAAAGGGTTGGGACCTTCTAGTAAGTATGAGAATACTTGTGAAAGATAAACATGGCAACCACGTGTAGGCTTATGATGCTACGCTTTGTCGCGCAATAAATAAATGATAAAGCATCCGTCACTCTCACAGACTATTTGTCAGAACGTGACGGATGCTTTATCATTTATTTATCGCGTGATAAAGCGTAGCATCATAAGCCTGCTGAGCATGGAAAATTATGACTATAAGCATATTGTGTGCCCCATCTAGAGGACATAGGACCTTAAGTCAAGTAAGTCAAGTCATATTGTGACATTACGAATATATTTGTTCGGGATTTAAACTCTACACCGTACACCGCATAATTTATTTAGATTACTTATATAGGTAACTGAAATAAATACTTTAAATATAGAGACGTGAAATACATTTTTGCTGCGCCTATCTCGGTCAGTTCTATAGGTGTTAAATGATTAAGTAAGTATTATTACTCTTTTAGTGGTTATCCAAGCTATTGAAAATCCTTTGATATCCTTGCATTGCAACCCTAATTGATTCATTGTATCGCCGCTTTCTACAATTTTCGTTCACTATAATTATAAATGCGGGCGTTTTTATTCGATCCGCCGCGCCGTTTTGACTGCTGCGCATGACGTCACCGGAGGCTGCGCGCGGTATATACGAGATGCGCAAGAGTGGATCCTCAATCCTCTCTTGGCTTCGAGTGAGACTAGTGCATCAACAATGTTTCGTTTTGTGACCATTTGCGCAGTTGTGGTAAGTAATATATTTTTTAAAACAGAAAAAAATAATTTTGAAAATTTTGGGAACTTAAATTGATATGTTTCATTTTAATAAGTATTCAGAATATTTATTGTAAATGAGGGTCTGCGATTGAAGCAACTGGATCGACTCCTATTCACAGGACAGGGCATATTGACCAGCTAATGCTTTCGGTTCCTCGTTATTTAAGTTTCTTCTGCTTTCTGTAACTTATTTCGTAGATTAGGTCCTCGTATCTACGGATATACCTATTTCAGAAATACGATCATCCAGTTACAAGCCGAGATCTCTTAAGTTCAAATCTGAACCAAACACGAAACCAAATAAATCAAAAAGATTATAAGACTAATCTTACCCGAGACGAATAACAAGCAAAGTTGAAACCCATATCAAACCGATTATTTGAATTGCAAAATAGATTAAAATGCAGCCAATTTATTGTCATTTATTTTTTATCAATGCGGATCCTATATTCTTTTTGTTTGGTTTTGTAAGTTTTATAACTTTAGCATTCTAAATTAGCTTTTGGATCATAATACTGGAGAAGTAGTTGAATTTATGAATTAATAAGTACACATGATAGTTGTCAGCAATAATATATAATGAAATGGGTATCTTGTCTTATTTGCTATTGGAATAGAGTGGTGCCAGATATTTTTGCATGCCCCATTTCATTGACAAAGCGAGCGCGAAGCGTCTCCGTTTCAGCTTGGGCAGAAATGCTTTCATAGGTATATCTTCCCGGATGTCCAGTTATTCTGCTTTACAGGTCAACCAATTCTCGTGAAATTTTATGAGCAGCTTCGATAATTATATAGATTTTTTTGTCGAATCATTTTTTGGAAATTCTTCAAACAGACTCGCGCGGTCTACAGCTCACAGAGCCACTAGTCAGTACGTAATATATAGTTTGATATAGGTAGGTACCTACCTTACTGCGAACACGTCAAAAACTACTTGCAGACAGGCGCTGAACGCTCAAAACTGCATTACAACATTTTAAAGTTACTAAGATTTTCTGGCTACGAAACTCTAAGGATAACGTTCCTGCAGGCAACTTGAAACAAAATTATTTTATTTGCATTTCATATTCGAAGCAATCATTCAAATTATAAAGATCGCTCATTGTTATTCGGAGTGCGTTTTGCGTGTCTGGGTCAGAAATATGGTACCAGAGTTTGAAAATTAAGTTTTGCATCAATCCGTCCTCTTCACTCACCTGCTCTGCAAGATTCGGGGAAGAAAGGTAGCACAGTTCAAAACCTAGTTTTCAAACTTAGAATATATCGGCGCATGTGGAATGATCGAAAAAATAACAATTTACTATAAATATTACGTACTCTACCAGCATCAGCATTATTTTTAGTAACTCAAAACGCGTGACCGATTGTTGTGGATCCCTTTGCGAAGGACTTATATTCAGTAGTAAACATCTTTGGGTCGAAATAATTATTATAAGACGCCCATACGATAATTTCTTTTTGATTCAATGGCCGATAGTCACGCCTCATGAAGGTATATCTGGAAGATATCGCTCTTTAGCGATAAGACTGCCTATTGTCTACCGTTTTAAACAGTTTTAACACGTTCCCTGTCCTGGTGCCCCCAATGTGCGGTATATGAAGGTTTTTCGAGAGTCCGTGCTTCTACTATGGGGTTCACTTCCCCATAGGTACTGATTGCACAGTTGGGACTTGTGAAATTGTCTGATAGTTTTGTATAGGGACAGTGATCGTGTTAATTGTGTTATGTACCTTTTGTAATGTGTCTTTCTGGTTTTCAATAAAGTATATTTGTATTGTATTGTTATCTTATGAGACTTACGAGATATATTATTATTTTTATGGTATAAACAAACTTACCCTAATTAAATTTGAATAAAATTGCTTCCAAAATTCAACTTAACACAATTAATTTAAACCCTACTTTTTATTTTTACGCATAAAATAAAATATCACAAAGAATTTCCGAATGTCACATTCTTGACACTGACCGAAGACTGAAACCATGCTACAAAACTTGAAAAAAAAGTGTACAATTTATTTAAAATGAGGTTTCGAATAAGTAAATTTTACAGGCACGGTGGTTCACCTCACGCCTATTTGGTGATATATATTAGTGATAATTCTCTATGACCTGCGATTCCTGCCTTCAGGAGACGGTTAAACTAAAATGATTGAAGAATTATTTACACATTAATATCAGGCCTAATATAGAATAAGATATATTATGCTAAAACAAACCGAAGTATATTTTTTAAATAAAAGTTATCCATACATTGTGTTTTAAAATCTCGTAGTCTTCTTATTAACTAACCTTTAACCAAACATATAGGCAACTAATATCTGTAATAGTGCAAGAAAATTCAAGTTGAAATATAAGATGATATTTATCGTCAGATCTACGGGCAGAACTAAACATAGAGTGCATCTACGTTAACTCTGCAGTGAAATATATAGCAACACCTCCATTTAAAAGTCAAATTTCTATCGAAATGAGATGTAAATGGTGGTGTTGTCAAATAATTCCACTGCAAAGTTATCTTAGACGCAGTCTATCAGCCTCAGACTTGAAACGTCCCTTTTTAAGTCCGGGTTAAAAAATCAACAATCCTGTTTAACAGAGTTCAACAAAAGTAAGAGATTCTTACACCGGTTGTATTTTTTTTAAGTTGAAAGGAAAGGTCACAAAGCCCATCTTGTTAGCATTTCTTAAAACCCATAAGCTATAATATCTTACACTAGAACAACTGACTGCAGAAACTGCAACTGCACTTGTCTTCAGACAAAAGCTGAGGTAATTGCTCAGACGTGCACTTGGCACCTTGGTCCTTTCAGTTCCACAAACTTACCAGAGATCCGCCGATGTCCTTAGCCCATTGACAAAAAGATTATTATCGTACAACAGATATATTGGTAAGCAAGCGAGACATTCGTTCTGTGACAATACTCTATACATATTGCCAAAACAACGCATTTGTATAATGCCTGTGAAGCAAGTTTTTACAGACAAGAGTGCAGAGTCGTTAAATATAACGAGTGGGCTTAAAAAAAGTGGTTGGTTTTTCCGTATGAAGATTTTGGGTAAACATCTACTTATATGATACCTAACGAAAAATCGTAAGGTAAGTTTTGATGAAGACATCTCAAAACTGGTCATTATTTTTACTGGTTCCTTATAACAATCAAAATGTCTGATTTTATTGTTTATAAGCGGTTCATGAGGGTGTTATTATGCTCTGTCTAAGGGGTTACAAAAAAAGTTTTATTGGCAATTTTTTTTGGAGCAAAAGATAAGATCGAATACAATCCATACTTTAAGTAGGTACTTATGTGTAATTTTTATTGGTACATATCCTATCCTATTGATTTGTATGTGTGTGGTGTTATTTGTTGTCGATTCAATTCAATTACCTAGATTTTAATAATTCTCGCAAAGGGTCACGTTTTAGCATTTTTTTAACCGGAACACGTGTATCTCGTGATCTCAAGCCTTGGCAAATTGCTACCCGTCGGCATATCTTTCCGAAGAATGCGGAAGGGACGCTTAAACACCGTCTGTTCTAATCGCGCCTCGATCGAAACCTAATCGTCTGCCTTTACTGTGATGAATCGCTTTTGGTCTCCTAAGGTGAATCGAGTCGAGTTAAAAGTCCGTGATAACCACTTCAATTTTGATTGAAATGTCAAAAAAATGTAAATGTGAATTCAAGTCCCAAAAAGCCAAAAAGCAAATACTTTTAGTAATTAAAGCTTTATTTTAGATTGAGTGTCCTTACTATCCGCAGTAATTTTCTTTTGCGGTGTATTCAATATTGTTGATCAGTTCGAGAACTGTTCGTATTTTAGTTTCTTATTACTTAATCTTGCTATTCTAAAAATTAACTTAAATACACTAAATCAAATCTACAATCAAATTGTCATAATTGGGCTGTTGACTAATGATGAATTTTACAACATAATATAGTCACATGGATTGGAAAATACTAAATTATTATAACACAAAAGAAATAAACAAAAAATGTATAAAAAATATAAAGTTATGAGACCACAAAGTTTAAAAAAAAACGATATTTTTATCGTCTTCAAGAAAAATTAAAGTCAATTTCGGAATGCTTAAATAACACTGAAAAAATAAATGTATGACTATGTGCTTAAACGCACGTTTTCGTGCTCATAATGGCAAAATGCTATTTTTTTCATACAGATTTAGTACAGCGACGGAACGGATGACGTCATAAATTCCTACCGTTTTGTATAGCGTTTTCAATGCTCAGTGCGATCTGCTACTTTTGATTACAATTTGTGGCTGTTATACTTATACAAATGTATAAGGTGTCATATATATATTTGTTCCTTACAAATAGTAGAATCGATTTACGACAGAAAAAAAATCGAGTCAACAGGCGAATTTTGTGTTGTGACAGACCATCTAAGTACTCGTAGGTAGCCAGACAATTTTATGTGTGATGCCATGAGGTATGCGAATTTGTTGTTTGTTGCTAGAAATTCTAATAAGCTTATAATAGAAAACCTTTCAATGTCATTCAACAAAACGACATCGTTATAAACAAAATCTTTTGCGCATCTAAAAGATCATTACTATTATTAACATATCGGAAACAGAAAAAATGGCAATGGCTTATGGATTGGGCACGATTGTATGAAACAATGCCAAATTGTTAATGATCTTCGTCGGACCCACCTCAGTTCCTTGTTGGAGTGTTTTCAGTAACAATTAAAATTCCTTTTAGAGCGATCATTCCACACACTAAAATTATAGGTTGATCATTAGGTTGACCTGTTTCAATCAAACAGCAACAAAGCTGGTCCGTGCTTTTTAGCGACCAACGTATTAAAAGTTGCATTGACTCTTCTGAACGCAGAAAATGCTTCTAAGTTACTTTAGGGGAAAAGATTATTTTGTTTTAAGTAAGAAGTAAGTTCTCGGTCGAACCACAGTGGAGTACAGTTATATCTAACAATCAGTCGTAGGCATGTCGTAGGTATATCTAAGTATAAAAAATTCATTATATTATGATCAACAAGAATTCATATTATCAAAACGAACCAAAAATTAGGACCTAAAACTAAACTAATGGGCGCGTCACAGGAGGAACTAACTTACAGTGAGTCATTATTTGAACTTGTTTGATTTTAGTTGAGTGTGACGTACGTTCATTCTGAATGGTTAGACTGTGGCTACAGTCCGATCCGATCGTGATAAGCAGCAGCAAAACATAATAAGTGCATAATTTGTTTTACCATGTCTTCTTTCGTAGCTGTTAATTTTTTCGGACATAGCAAGTTCTCCTCTATTTGTAATCGACAACATTGCTGTAACAAATACAATTACAAC
The DNA here is from genome assembly GCA_947034925.1 of Eudemis profundana. Lineage (NCBI taxonomy): Eukaryota > Metazoa > Arthropoda > Insecta > Lepidoptera > Tortricidae > Eudemis > Eudemis profundana. The sequence continues at coordinate 26,432,883 of OX344795.1, read as the reverse complement.
CACTGCATCGCTCAACAAATCACTAAACCACTTTTTCTAAATATATTTGAGACTTCTTGTACAATACTGAATATGGTTCTTAAATAAGTTTAGAAGTAATAACTTTGATTTTCGTCATGCACTTTTTAATTTGACTTGAAATAAGTATACTAACATTTAGAACGTATCATTAATATATGTAGATTTAACCCGGAATTCATTGTTATTTACCCATTATTTGGTTTAAAAGTTTAAAGCGTATTGAAATGATGACTTGTCGAATTACGCACGGTACGTCTTCATACCTATATGTCATACATATTCATATTGTCTGACCAGGTTGTTTGTTAGGACCTTCGGCGGACCTTGGCTGTTATGGGTGCCATGCACAGTTATTTCAGTTGCTTACGCAATAATGCTGAATAGTGTATATAATAGGTACAACCTTTCGTAAGTTTCCTTCATAAGTAATTGACTGACCAGAGACGGCTAAGATTAGATAGAGACAAATGGAAAAATCTGGGAGAAACCTTTGGCATTGTTTTGAGCCTGGGAGTAACAGGCTAATAAAAATAAACTTTCTATAGGTTATTAATTAGTCTAGTATTTCATATTTGTAGGTAGGTATGCAAGTAACAATTTGACATGTTAACCTATTCACATGTCCGTTTTCGAGTTTATTTTCTATGATTCAACGGTAGCGTCACTATCTTTTTAGATCAGATTTTATGTCAACTGATATTAAGATTACATCAACTTCTTAGATTTCTAGAAAATTTCTCTCGCCGTATAATTAATTGATATTATTAATAAATAATTAGATTCACCGATCAATTCGGGTCTTAATGAAAATAGCATCTTCCCCAAGTTTTCAATGCTCTCAATATTAATTTTTTTTATTTTATTCAATATTTAAACTATATTGAACCAACTATGGAGAGTACCAGGGTTGTCTATACTAACTTACATTCTAAGGCGGTTTCGTGATATATTTTCAAAGATAATTTTAAATCTGAGAAATAAACCAACATCTCTACTCTTGGGTCTTAAAGTATAATTTATTTATAAAACAATGATTTCCGAGTTTCTATTTTGCAATAGTTGTCCGGCAAGGATAACGACTAGTAGCTAGGACATCTTCCTCTGTTATCCTTCTCAGAATCTCGTTTGACTCGCATCAAGTGTTTCAGTGATATCATTGAAAACTAGTATGGTTTGCTTTGAAACAAATTTTAAGGGCAAGTCTCTGATTCTGTTATCATAGGGCTATCGAGTTGATACGAGGATACCTACTCGTCACCGGTTAGGGGGGTTGTGCTGTAATGCCTGTAATGTAAGTAGCAAAGAGATCAAATTCAGTAGTCGAAGCGCTTGGGCTCGGTGATTCCAGTACTCCGATTGCTTCGTAACTTGCCCCTAAAATTTATGAATTAAGTATGTTTACTTTTAGGTACCTATGTGGGTCATTAAGAAATCTTGGTGATTTAACAGATGACATCGTACACGGAGGATGGACGTCTTCGGCCTATATTTGCATAGTCATTATACTTACCTGGCGTGTGAATGCTATAAAAAGTCCAAAGTCAAGGTTGATCTCGAAATTTAAGCATTCTAGTGTGGTCAGGTGCTGGTATCTCCACCGATGACTGTTTTTTGAAATATTTACGATTGCTATTATTGTAGTTACAATTTCACTGTTATTTTAAGAGCGTTGGGTCTAAAATGGAAGAACTCAAGTTGGAATGGATTAAGCTTTGCGAAAAATTTTAAGTAAGTAGGTATTCGAGTAGAATCCTCTACCTAATCGGCTTGTTGCTCGTTGCATATTAAGTGGTTAGTATAGAATGTGTTTTTGGTTTAGACTAGAAATTGGACAATTATTTGGATGATGTCATAATCATTCAGATATTGCATAAGTCTTCGCATTCTACTAGACATGGAAGCATATCAAGTGGAATGGATCATGAGGGAAATATTTTCGACGTGGTACAGGCACCACCAATAATATATGATGAAACGGGGCATGGGCATTCTATTCCTTTATGTAGTAATAAAATCGTGTTAGATAACTAAGTATACGGTGCGTGCCCTGTTTATATTGTTGTCGGTGACTGCACAAAAGCCTTCGTCACATATTCAAATTAAGTAAAAACAATAAATCGTTATGTTGCAAGTTTTTGCACTCAAAACAAAATTACTTAGGACGCCAATTGAATCTTACAAATAACATAGATCTTTGTATGCAATAATATCACGTAATTACTACATTTTTTACTGTTTATTGTATGGTTGATTGTAATTAATTAAAATATCAATAGAGCCTGTTTTTGCGCTTTGTGGGAAATACGTGCACATCACCTGTCGGCATTGACAGTGACCGGTAGATCATCAGTGACCGGTAGAGATACAACTTGTATAATATTAATTGCACTTTTATAGGATAATTACTTTTATAGGATAGGATAATTACTTCATTATTAATTCTTACAAAGGTCTAGGCAGAAAAATAACGGATATAGATTGCGTCAATCTTTATTCCTAGATGCTCTAGCATACCTAAGAGCGCTCGCGCATATCACCCGATCTGATCGCGAGAATATCGATACCGAATTCGTCGAAGGTAGGTATCGATGTACAAGATAAGAGCGCACATACTACAATCATGCATGAACGCTTTCTAATCGCGCTCGATCCGTCATGTTCATTCGAAAATATTAGGGTTCGCAAATTCTAGGTCTTATTCTTTGGTGAGAAAAAAACGTAAAACTGCTTCACCGATCGTGTGCAATTTCTCTGTAGTTTTCGACTTAAGGCTTATGCAAAATCGCCTCGACCATATTTCTCCAGTGATATCCGCGACGACTAACTGGGCGAGAACGACGTGTTGTTCGTCCTATTTAAGTATGATCGTAAATGTAAAAATTTCCAATAAAATATTTATTTCCTTATATTTTTTTTTAACGCACTAATAATTACACAATTAGGGTGGTGAAACAAAGAAAGGCAAGGGACGTAAATATGCGATCGAGGGCTTTCTTTATTACCTACCTCCCGTGTTGTGTACATAATTTTATGTCTACACTTGGCCAGAAAGCGGCTTTTTCCGTACGCGTGCGGTAAATGCTCTAAGCAATAATTATAAAACAAATACATTCCAGACCGCGACCTTTGTGGTCATCTAGAGTTATATCGTTACATACCTACTACTTATACATAGATTATAAATACCTCGTATGTACAATTCTACTCGTACCCACTTAGAATACGAAAGAAATTAATAAGTCCAAGTGTTCACGTAGGTAGCATTGATTAAAGAATTCGTATTGAAATAAATGTGCATATTTCGTTTTAATGGCTGGTCAGTAGAATATGATGCGCGCAACACAAAATGCGTACCTACTTAATGGACAAAACAAATGTCGGACGCCATACGTGACGCATAATATTTGTGTTGGATAAAATGCTTATTGGACGAAATTCATATTGGACGAAGTGCTTATGCAGACCAATTAAAACTTGAAATATTCGTCCAAATGGCTAGACGAATTATGTTAAGTGCTTGATTAAGTAACGGCTACCAAATCGCACCCATAATAGACCATCATGACATGCATGGACTAAGGGACATCTACGAATAATTTTTAAGTGATCCTCATTGTGTGAATATGTAAAAATGATGTAAGTGTTAAATGATGTGAAGCATGTTATGACGAATACAACTCCGGACCGAAGGGTCAAGGGAATCTCAGTCAATTTCATGCAATAAGTATCTAATAAGAATTATCTTGAATACTATGCTGATAAAATAAAGATTTGCTTTAAAACTTACATCGTATATCACAATTCATTTCTAGTGTTGACCATAAAATCATCAATTTTCTTGGAATACTTAAGCTACTATTCAAGTATTATTTGTCCACGTCACTTGTTTTACTGGGGCCCATATTGTGGACGTCACAACTAAAAGGCTACTCCATCTTTAAATGCTCACACTTTAACTACATCATCTCGAGCGTACGGTGTATGATATGGTCAAGATTATCTATGTACATTTTGAACTCTATTCTTAATATAAAAGTAGGTACTTAATAATATCATACCTACCTCTAGCTTTTAAAGTGGTCGACGCATCATCATCATCATTATTTCAGCTATTAGTGCGCCGAGTTACGGACATGCTTCTATGGGAAAAGTTCACATCCGGATACCAGCACCAAATTTTAGTATGTTGTTAGGCATGGTCTCTGGACCCCAAAACTGCCGGGAGACAGTCTCTGAAAGGTCAAGGTCACCGAATATGACGTCATTCATCTAGCCGCTCCCGCGTTCTTAAGAATGTTTAATTGTGACAAAACTACACATCTCACATCCACATAAGTGATATCAAATGAAAGGTAATTAAATATGCTATAAATGACTTTTACATTTGAATTTAATAAATGTTATACTTTAGGAATTATTCACACAATAATTTTAATATCGTAAAAAGCAATACGGAAATTCAAGTTTCACAGCAAAACTAAAAACATTTAAGTTATGCAAATGTACTACAAAAACAAAAGCAATTTATTAAGCTTCATAACACAGTTTAAATCTTGAAAATCTGTCAATAAATATAGAAGCTATAGCTCAAAAACCTTGAGCGCGCGAAAAATCTCCCGTAGTGCGCCGAGTTATGGAAAAAAAAAATACTTCCGGATACCAGCACCAAATTTTAGTATGTTATTAGGCATGGTCTCTGGACCCCAAAACTGCCGGGAGACAGTCTCTGAAAGGTCAAGGTCACCGAATATGACGTCATTCATCTAGCCGCTCCTGTGTTTATTTGTGACAAAACTACACATCTCACATTCACTTAAGACATATCAAATGAAAGGTAATTAGATGTACTATAAATGACCTTTACATTTGATTTTAATAAATGTCATACTTTAGGAATTATTCACACAATCATTTCAATGTCAAAAAAAAATACGGAAATTCAGGTTTTACTGCAAAACTAAAAACATTAAGTTATGCAAATGTACTACAAAAATATAAACAATTTACTAGGCTTCATAACATAGTTTAAATCTTGAAAATTTGTCAATAAATATAGAAGCTATAGCTCAAAAACCTTGAGCGCGCGAAATACTACCGTAGTGCCCCGAGTTATGGAAAAAAAAATTACTTCCGGATACCAGCACCAAATTTTAGTATGATATTAGACATATACTCTGGACTCCAAAACTGCCGGGAGACAGTCTCTTAAAGGTCAAGGTCACCGAATATGAAGTCATTCATCTAGCCGCTCCCGCGTTCTTAAGAATGTTTAACTGTGACAAAACTACACATCTCACATCCACATAAGAGATATCAAATGAAAGGTAATTAAATGTACTATAATTGCTTTTGTTTTGTGTAGTACATTTTCATAACTTAGTGTTTTTAGTTTTGCTGTAAAACCTTAATTTCCGTATTTTTTTTGACATTGAAATTATTGTGTGAATAATTTCTGAAGTATAACATTTATTAAATTTAAAAGCAACTACAATAAAAACTAAACAAACTAAAATTGAAAGTGAAATTAAAAGTGAAAGTGAAAGTGATAGCACATTTAATTACTTTTAATTTGATATCACTTATGTGGATGTGAGATGTGTAGTTTTGTCACAATTAAACATTCTTAAGAACGCGGGAGCGGCTAGATGAATGACTTCATATTCGGTGACCTTGACCTTTCAGAGACTGTCTCCCGGCAGTTTTGGGGTCCAGAGACCATGCCTAATAACATACTAAAATTTGGTGCTGGTATCCGGAAGTATTTTTTTTTTCCATAACTCGGGGCACTACGGGAGTATTTCGCGCGCTCAAGGTTTTTGAGCTATAGCTTCCATATTTATTGACAGATTTTCAAAATTTAAACTATGTTATGAAGCCTAGTAAATTGTTTATATTTTTGTAGTACATTTGCATAACTTAATGTTTTTAGTTTTGCAGTAAAACCTGAATTTCCGTATTTTTCTTTTGACATTGAAATGATTGTGTGAATAATTCCTAAAGTATAACATTTAATAAAATCAAATGTAAAGGTCATTTATAGTACATCTAATTTCCTTTCATTTGATATCTCTTAAGTGAATGTGAGATGTGTAGTTTTGTCACAATTAAACACGGGAGCGGCTAGATGAATGATGTCATATTCGGTGACCTTGACCTTTCAGAGACTGTCTCCCGGCAGTTTTGGGGTCCAGAGACCATGCCTAATAACATACTAAAATTTGGTGCTGGTATCCGGAAGTAATTTTTTTTTCCATAACTCGGCGCACTACGGGAGATTTTTCGCGCGCTCAAGGTTTTTGAGCTATAGCTTCTATATTTATTGACAGATTTTCAAGATTTAAACTGGGTTATGAAGCTTAATAAATTGTTTTTGTTTTTGTAGTACATTTGCATAGCTTAAATGTTTTTAGTTTTGCTGTAAAACTTGAATTTCCGTATTGCTTTTTACGATATTAAAATTATTGTGTGAATAATTCCTAAAGTATAACATTTATTAAATTCAAATGTAAAAGTCATTTATAGCATATTTAATTACCTTTCATTTGATATCACTTATGTGGATGTGAGATGTGTAGTTTTGTCACAATTAAACATTCTTAAGAACGCGGGAGCGGCTAGATGAATGACGTCATATTCGGTGACCTTGACCTTTCAGAGACTGTCTCCTGGCAGTTTTGGGGTCCAGAGACCATGCCTAACAACATACTAAAATTTGGTGCTGGTATCCGGATGTGAACTTTTTTTCCGTAACTCGGGGCACTATATAGGACGTCCACTGCTGGACATAGGCCTCCCTCATAGATTTCCACTTAATTCGGTGATTCGACGCATCAGTAGCTATATAAATATGTATGTTTTTGTGTGTTACTACGTAGGTTATAGTATTGTCGGGTTACAACCAAAGCTCACTAATTAATATCCTATCCTTTCATATTATAAAATTGCAAAATGTTGTCTTTGTTATAACCTAACATAAACTAACGACACATTATAACCCTGATCAACACATAGGGTAATCTATATCGAATTAAAAAAAAAACCGGACAAGTGTGAATCGGACTCGCTCACCAAGGGTTCCGTACAATTGGTAGGTACATATATTAATTAAAGTATACTATTTTTTTATGATTTAATTAAAAATGTATAGTTTTTAGATCGTTTAAGACATTATAACTTTCCAAATTTCATTGTTCTAGGTCAACGGAAGTCGACGGAAACCCTTTGAATTTTAGTTGCCTTGAGAGTGTCCAAATTTACGTGTTTTGCGGCATAAACGGCCGTATCTTTTTTTCACGTTAACTTGGAAGTTTGATTTTTTCACTGCTGCAAGAGACCGTAGACCTAAATATACTTATGGTTTTTATTTCAACTCGATACTTCCACGCGTACCCGAGATAAAGGGTCTTGATAGACGGACAGACAGACGGACAACAAAAAGTGATCCTATAGGGGTTCCGTTTTTTTCCTTTTGAGGTACGGAACCCTAAAAAGAAAGGTTGTGGTATTTTATAAAATACACGCGAACGAAGTCGCGCGTACCGCTAGTACTAGATAATCCTGAAACACGATAATAAGTTGTTTGCAATTAATGAATAATTTATAGTTGTTACTAAAAACTATGATCTTTAAAAACGATTGATTGGGATAGTAAGAATTATCTAAGGTGTCCGAATGTTCGTAAAGTCAATGAACAAACATTCGGACACCTTAGATAATTCTTACGTCTACTAAAAATGGCTCATGCTCAGAGGAACTAAAAATAAATATACTATAAACTAGAACTACTTAGACTAAAACTAAAATAAATCTAAAAATGGCCCCTGCGGCATGGTACCGACGTTGACTATGATTAATTGGCAATTAAGTAATGCAAGAAATCTGAATGTTGATCTAGAATCTAAATAATGTGGTCTATTTTATTAGTGACATCAATATGTCACTTTTCCTCGTATTTAAGCAAGTTCAAGGTTTGTGCTTTTAATTTTATTCTCTAATATTTTTAATCAGTTCAGTGTGATTCATGTGATGCCATCATAATTTATTTAAATGTTGAATCCGGATTCGAATTCAGACAAAGTTATGACGTATTGTTATTATAATACGAATAAAATTTTAGAAATCTGCTTGGTGAATGTCAAGTTTGATGTCATCGAAAACAAACTACTGTGCCTACTAAGTACCACTACTACTACGTTCAATGACTAGGTACTATGTATGCGCTCTACAAAACTAAATTGCTTAAGTTCCCCCAGCATGGTCATATTGGTCATATTGTTTATAGGACCCTAAGGATAATATGACGATACCTAAACTTTAGGTATCACCGATATACAGCATGCGTCTCTTTCTATACGCTCCACGCCGAATCATGATCCCTATGACAGTACTTTCTCCATCCATACTAAGTATTGTAATCGAGACGCTATCATTTTTTTAATGTTTTGTAGACAATATTTGGAAGTTAGCACGTAATTTGTGACCGTCAAGATGGCGTACACCGTAAAGATATCCACAATCTCATGCTGCCAATAAATAGTACAGAAATAGTACCGACAAAATACCTAGGTGTAAAAAATAGTACCCTTAAACTTTTTGAAATATAAGACCTGTTCACGGTGTACGCTACCGGTCGTCAAGCTGACGTACACCGCTTGTATCTCTGGAACGGCTTTGTTTTCGGAAACGCTTTATTTCATTTTTAGGCCATAAATTTCATTTCTCTAGCTATCGTAGAAGCCGAGATATTCTATGACTTAACGGTGTTCAAAATGTCTCACCGTCAAGCTGGCGTACCCGGGAAATTACATAGAAGGACTTCTTATTCCTAAATCTCACTGTTCACTGTATCTCGGCTTCTACGATACCTAGAGAAATTAAATTTTATGGTCCTTATGGTACTATTTTTGAAATATAAAGCGTTTCCATAAACAAAGCCGTTCCGGTGATATAAACAGTGTACGCCAGCTTGACGCCCGGTAGCCTACACCGTGAACAGGCCTTATATTTCAAAAAGTTCAAGGGTATTATTTTTTCACTTAGGTGTTTCGTCAGTACTATTTGGGTACTATTTATTGGCAGCATCAGATTCTGGATATCTTTACGGTGTACGCCATCTTGACGGTCACCGTAATTTTGTGTGCAAATATTGCATTAAAGTAATAATAATATGGAACTAATAAGTGCTATCCTTTATTTTCGGATTTAGGTGTACGGATACAGGAGGTTTTTTTTTGGAAGCTGATAAACTCGCAACCCTTATGGGCATAGCGATTGTTGAACCGGGTGGTCGGCTGTGGCGTTCCCTGGGGTCGAACCAAGTCGCTAGCCGGACCACCCCGAATACAGGAGGAGAAAATGAAATATCATAGGGATCATCATTCGGTGTGAGACGTATAGTGAATGAATAGGTAATATCACACCGAATGATGGTCCCTATGACATTTCATTTTCTCCTCCTGTATTCGTACACCTAAATCCGAAAATACCTAAAGGACAACACTTATTAGTTCCATATTACATACGTATTAGGTATGTTTGTATTAGCACGTATTAGGTAATATATACGGGAGGAACGATTGCTTCACGACGGCGATAAACGGTGGGGAGACACACAACATAAAAAAAACTTTTACATACATACACAAAGTAGTTTTATAGCAATTTTAGTATCTCGGTAATGAATCGTCACATAATTTAAATATACGATGCATTATGTAAACAGTCGCGTGAGCACCCAATGTTTTATAACAATATTTGAAATGTAGTAGCATTGACATAACTTGATGTTGATTATCGCCTAACTGTCAACACGTCACCGTACGTCTATAAGTGAAGGTGACAAAATTAGTACCGCACAAACTTGGCATCGTTCGGGTTTTCCGTATATTTTAGGGCAGCTATTTAGTAGGTGATGTTTACTGAATATAAATATTGTTATGCAAAACTATAAATAGTACATGCTAACGGCAACGTGCACCTTGCACGTGCTTCATACATAAACTCATCTAAACCGATTACTTCTATTAACCGAAAACTGAAGGGAAATCGAAGATGAACCGAGTCCAACGGTCAAATTGTAGATGCTATAAGGGATTAAAATGAGACATTTTGACACGAGTACATAAAAACACTATAATAAGAGGGAAAATAGGTTTTACTTAGTCCTGTGCTAAACACTACTTTTCACTTTAGCTTGGCAGACCAATGCCGGACACAGCCACAGCGCGCTCTTGGATTGCGTACACGGGGTTACTTTTAAGCTCAACCAAGAAAGAATAACTCTGGGATTAAATTCGGGTAGCGCTAGAAACTTCCTCGGTGGAAATACAGGTGAAAAGTGAACCATGTGAGCGCTTTGAGTCTCGACCGACGCCGTTCGCGTCTGCAAATTTTCGTATTTCGAATTGGATTTTTTAAACTCGAATCGGACGTGAAGCTATGAAACAACTTATGGTATTTAAATGAATTCCTTTATTTGAAAACCATATAATGTTATTTATTAGAAACAAAAGCAAAAGAACATTAAAATAGAAACAAGGTTAAAAGTAAATATACTAAAAACTAAAACTAAATTAAAATTATATAAGCTAAAGCTAAAATAGATCTAAAAATAGATATTAATGAATTTAACAATTAAGTATTGATTTTTAGGGTTCCGTATCCAAAGGGTGCTAATGGAACCCTATTACTAAGCCTGCGCTGTCCCCCTTTGGGACAGGGACCCTCTTTTATTTTTAACGTTATTTTATTTTTAGTATTCGTTGTTAGGTATAGAGCAATAAAAATACACCTGTGAATATATCAAGCATCTGCCTATTACCATTACTAAAATCAAGCAAAAAACGCCAAAAAAATACGTTTCTTGTATAGGGACTTAGGGACCCCTTTAATTCTTGATTTTATTTTGTTTTCTTTATTTGACCTTATAGTGGAAATAAAAATACATACCCTGTGAAAATTTTCAGTCTCTATCTATTACGGTTCAAAAGATAGAGCCCTGTGACAGACTGACAGAAACACATTTCTTATATCGGGACCCCCTTTTCTTTTTCATTTTATTTGTTTTTATAGTGGCAATAGAAATACATATTTTGGGGAAATTTTAAGTCTCTACCTATTACGGTTCCAAAGCTAGAGCCCTGTGACTCACGGGCGGACGAACAACGGAGGCTTAGTAATCGGGTTCCTAAAAGGGTCCCCAAGGGGTCCCAGGGGTAAAGGGGACAAGAAATGCCTAAAAAAGGCGTTGTTTTGCTCGACGGTGGTACGGAACCCTTCGTGTACTAATCCAACTCGCACTTTGCCGGTTTTTATTACAAGTTGAGATAATTGAATTAATTGAAGGTTTAACCGATCGAAGACAAAAAATATTGTTTTTAACTTTTTTATCATATATGTGTAAAAAAGGGTATTTTTGTTTTACAATAAAAATATTAGCATTTTAATGTGGTCTTATAATGTAAATAAATTGTGTTTTTAATGGCCCAGGTGCAAAATGCCTTGAGAATAAAATGATCCGCTCGTCCTTAAGAATACCTTTATAGGTTTTATAGTGTATTGTTTATACATCTTATTTTTAGTACAACTTACATACCGTAACATAAAAAAATACTTCACGAGAAGATATGGCAGATCAGCCGGGATTTCCAATGTATGTATGTACTACCTGGATATCATATCGTCGTTGAGATTGCCAGATCCGATATGTGCAGATATACATATTGTCAGTGAATAAAACTTATGTGATAGGGGACTCGGTGTTTTATTAACTAACAATATAGGTCTCATCTGCACATGTGAGATTTGGCAATCTCAATTCTCAACGACGATAGACTCGTGCGCATGTAATACATATCACAAAGAAATGAAAAAGTCGACGACACACACAAACATATATTTTGACGTGATTGTGCTTAATCGAATAAAGTGAAAAATATCATGTAATGATGTACTGTATATTAGCATCTAGCCGCGACTCCACCTGCGTTATTTCTGCTATTTATTACCCTAAGGGTAGGTACTTCCTAGCGGCATAAAAAGTATCAAATCTCCATCCGGTGTTTTCACATTAAACATTATGAAAGCATTAAACCATACGTATTAAAACGACTAGATTGTCAAAAATATGTTAAAGCCTTATTTCAATTCCTGGTATAGTTTTGGTAGAGCCACAAACTGGAAATAGTAGTAGAGTATAACTATCAAAAATTAGCAAATAATCTAAATAGGTAGAATAAATCTAAATAGATAAAACTAACAGACGTCCTCATAACATATTCCAGTGACCGATTGGGGACAGACAGAATATATGAATATCATTTCTATGGCTAATGACGTAATGACTATAATGTATTGACTTTAGTAAAACACCAAGCGAGCCTAGTGGGCGCGCGGAAATAATTATTATGTTACCAAAAATATTCTCTTAAGCTGCGTATGCACTACCACGTACTACGTAGAAAGATTTAGTGCAAATACATACGGGTAAATTGGTAACCTCCTTTTTTGAAGTCGGTTAAAAAGGGATGACTGGGTGTCAGGGATTCGAGGACGATGTCAAGGACAGCGATGTGGTGGATATACGAGTTTGAAAAGCTGACCCCACAACCTAGTGGGATGGTAGCTAGAAAGATTTACACGAACTTTTGCCTTCTTTTAAAATCTTTATTATACACCGTGTTTTTGTTTTTATTTCTGTTAAATTCGATACGCGTTGCTTCCTACATCAAAAGAAGCTATCGGTCGATTCATAAGAGCTGGCGCGGATTTAATATGAAATAAGCATTTGTTTAAAAGGGTTCAATTTCTAACAAATTAGCTTGAAACTGAACCTTACCTACATGCTACTTACGCGGTATTACACTATACCTGACGGTATGTCATTTATGTACGTTAGATTGGATACCATAGATGCTAAAGCTGTTTCTATTATCTGCTGGAAACGTGTTTTGGACATTTACATATTTAGCTACGTAGTTCATTCATGTTCAATATAATAATAATACCATGACGAACGCCCATATTAAGTAACATTATGCATCATTTGATTACAGTAATTCATCATGGTGACTTATGCAAAAACTACAATTGGACTTAGGTAGGTAATACTTTGAAAATCCCAAGGTTAATGACCCGAAGTTAAGCATTTCATACCGGTAAAGCTTTTTGTCACTGGTTTAAATAACTATCTTTTGTTTTGGTTATGTTATGACCATGGCGACACACACGGTAATTCGAAGGTAAATAATTAGGTGGGAATTATTGTTCATTGAAATAATTTAGATAATTAATTTTCTGTTTCTTCAGCTTTCCTGTTGATTGTACAATGATTATTTATTCACCTGCCAAGATACATGAACAAACTTCTATATTTAAATATTCTGCCTTATTAAGCGCCTCAAAACATAATCATGATATCCGAAGAAGGGAATGCTTTCGTTATTTGCTTTTTATTCTAAAAATCATTTATAGTTTCTAACTATAATTATGTTTTACAAATCACAACACCCTATATTCACTGGAGTTTGTATAGTACCCAGTATGCAATGGGTTGAATAACGTTAAATAGAGATAGAAGGTTGTTAGTAATATTTTGCCTAATCTAACCTTTTAGAGCCTTATCTACTCGTATCACACTAGCGATTTGCGAGCGAGCTGCGGGCGAGTTTCCATACAAAACCAGTCGCGGCGAACAGCGACATTTGTATGGAACTTCGCTCCTAACTCGCCCGCAGCTCGCTCGCAAATCGCAATAGTGATAAGGGCCTTATCACACGGCTTGTGGGCGAGCCGCGGGCGAGTTTCCATACTAATGTCTTTGTATGGAAACTCGCTGGCGCATACTGAGTACTATAATCATTCTTATGTTTTGCTAAAATATGTGAATTTTTCTACTTTATAAGCTTGTTGTATGTCGTTTCCGTTTCCGGATGGCGCGCCGCGAACGAAGTTTTGTTCTATTTTATTTTATTTTATTTATTTAAGAAATTCAACAATGTTTACAATGAGTAGTAAGAAAATCCTTATTATACTTTACATATAGTCAATAACAGAACTACATTCATACATTCTAATTTCCAAAGTCAGGCGAACCCGAAGTATCGGGTTCCATGTAGGTATGCTACAACACTATTTTACAGGCATAATAATATTGATGCCGCGGGGTAACTAGGTATCTCCCAGTTGCCAAGTGGACAATAGAAAAAGTGGTACTCAAATTTAGTTCCCACACTAGTTAGCATGTGAATAAGGTCTCGAATTTGTTTTGGGTGATCCTTTTGTCGCCGGCTCAGAAACCTACTTTGCGGTCTGAACTGAACGGCTTATGAATCTTAAGAACTGCGGGCTATTGTTGATTTTTTGTCTAACTTTAATACTTAAAATATATAGTCGATCTGTGAATCTATTTTTAAAAGAGGGACATTATACATTACATACCTGTAGGATACGACGGTAAAATCAAGAATATACCAGATAGCAGGTGTTTGTGATGCAGGTGAGGGCCATAAATATGCGATCTGGGTTTTATTTATTACCGCTCATAGCATGTAGGTACCTATACAATTTTAAGTAAAATTTTCACTGTGCGTCGCGGGCGGTAAATGCGGCTAGTTAGTTATGCTCCAGGGTGACGAATAACAGACAGTTAATGATGTTATTGATAATCTATTAGTTAAGCTGTACTAGCTATGGCCAAAAAAAACTTAACTTTGATTTTGATACTGTTGATCCAGTAGCAAGTTTACAATATTTTTGAACTGGTGCAACGCTTCGCAATTAACTGCTCAGGATTAGTCAATTAGAAAAAAATAAACGCCAGGCGATCCAGGTTGCCTAGCACAACTGGGTGCGACTTGGTTTGTCGCGCGACAGAGCATGACTTGTCACTGTCAGACTGTATTGAGTGGAAAGAGATTGGTAGTATTTGTCGCGCGACAAAGAGTCGCCTGTCATAGTTCGGCTGCCCCATATCAAAACCTAGTAAGTACTCCAGACAAATTTTAAAAAAGAGCATAAAACCATTGTTATGTTTACGTTTTTACGCCCTTTTTTAAAATTTGATCTAGAGCACTTACTAGGTTTTGATATGGGGCAGCCGAGTTGTGCTAGAGGTAGTTGAACCCACCCGGCTATTTTTAATCATCTTCAATATTAATGATATTAGATACAATATACTTTTTTGAATACTTCGTGGTCAGAATTGTTTGCGATTGCCGTCGTAGGTATGTATCATCGCATATCTAATTATCTTGAGTTCTTCAGCGATTCCATTCACATCGGCTTCTTTGTCAAAGCACTCTCAACTTCATTATTATATTTGTCATCTCCACGATCCACAAAGTCAATATTAGCCGCGATGATGATGACACACGGATATATGCTAAACAGCTGTACTATACCTACTAAGGTCGATACGTCATGTGAACTATCCGGTTCTTGAATGAATGTTTTCATGTCCGCCATCATTTGATTCGCGTATATTATTACTTAATTTTGATGGTTTATCATCAATCAAGTTTTTTTACAATTGGTCATTATAGTTATGTTCGTTTTATGCTGATTATGCTAACCGAAATCTGTTCGTGCGAATAGGATGTGTTTTTTATCTACGTCTTTTATGTCTTTAGTTATTAGTTTGGCATCTACATTTCTGATCTAGATTATTTACTGTGCATAAATACCTATGTATGTAGTGGTTTGCTCCAAGACAATACCAACCAGACTAAATCTATATCGTTGCAATTGTATGTGTTATGTGATGCTTCATCGTCTTTTAACTTGTCACTTAGTCAAACAGAAACACGTTTATGTTTTAAAATATTAGTTTATTTTAGATAGTGTACCTACCTACCTACTCTTATTTACGTAGGATTAAACTATGCGTAATTATGTATCTAATCTTAAGACGCAGCATGAAAATATCGGGACAGATAGACGTAATTATACCTAACCCGCTTTTAGATGGCTACCACATATTACCATTATAAGCTCACACTGTATGCAAGGACTAAAATAATCCTACAAAATTTTAAATCCACTTTGTAGCAGCAGCATATTTGGGGTAAAATATCTGACTGAAACTTTACATTGACCTATATCATTATGGTGTCTAAACAGATTTATTGTATTATTATTTATGAATTCCAGGTGGCGTTGTCGTCGGCAGCCCCCAACCCGGTCTCCAACGTGTTCGAGATCGACATCTCTCCCGAAGAGGCGGCGAAGTACCTGAGCAGCCCTCCCTTCGCGGAGCCCCAGCTCTCAGGACGCACTGGAGTCCTTCCTCTGGTTAGTAGCCTTCATTAACAGCAGAACTACCTACTCGAGTTAATGGTATGCCATTGACTCCTCCCACTCATTTTCCATTAATAGACTCCAGTAGAAGTTCCCACTTGTCTGTTTCTGTTATTGTTTCATGTCTTTCATGTATACTAGTGAAATAGAGAGTATAGGTATCGGTTTTCGTGTAAAGGATGAGATTCAGAGAGACTATTTATCAATCTATAGTGCTGTGGCGTCGAGTTAAACTCATTTGAGGATACGCTGGAGTCAATCCGCCTTAATTTACCTTCAATAATTAATTCTCTTGAAATACTTTAAAACAGGTAGGTATGCCTGTTGGAATTCACTTCGATTAGTTTACGAGTAGGATTAATTGATATTTCATTGACATTCATTTTCCAGGTTAAATGGAACGACCCTCGGTTTCGCACCGCGGAAGCTGGCCCAACCCTAGGCCACTACTGGAAGAACGGCCATGAGATCGAAAACACAGACGATTATGTTGAAGAGGTATTTATTTACACTTAGCATTCTACTAAAATAACTAACGATGCCGCTCGGAAGCGCAGAACCAGGAGAAGAGAAAAATTATAAAAGAAACAACATCGTAGCTTGGTTTCACTTTGGTCCCACAAGAGGGCAGGCGAAGGCCTTCGCTCTGTGTTGATATGAAACGAAAACGTCATAAATTAAGCTACTTACTTCAAAAATATTATGAGTTCAGTTAGAATTCAGATCAGTTAAAAATAACTGGCCAAGAGCATGTCGCACCATGCTCAGTGTAAGGTTCCATAGCCGTAACTATAAGGTAAATAAAAAATACGATGTAAAAAAAAGTACAACAACAAAAAACTCAAAAACGGTTAATCCGATCTTATTGAACATAATTTTCGTTGAAAGTATTAAGCGTTATTTTTGTAATTTTTTTTTTATTTTCGGTCACACTGTTTAGTTTAACTTTCGGAGCGATTATTTCCAAAGATATTCACTTAATCAAAAACATTACTTAAAAACCTTACAATGTTTTTGGAAGAGCTGACGAACTATGTACCACATGTTGATATTTCCTTTTTACCCGACTGCGGCGAAGCCCAAAGGAGGGTTATGTGTTTGACCTGTATGTATATATGTATGTATGTCCGTTCCTATGTCTGCTCGTAACTACTCAACGGCACAACCGATTTTGATAAATGATACATCATTAGAGTCGTCTTAATAGCGCGAGTGTCACTAGATATGAAGTTCATTAAAATAAACAAAATGGCGGATTTTATCCATTTTTAAAGTGCACCGCGGTCGGGTTTTTTTTAGTAAAAATATTTAGTTATTAGTTTCTGTAACATGTATGGAGTGCCCCCCTTAAAATATTTATTTTAGTTGTTTAACTACCAAACTAAGTAGCGGCTCATACAATACACCTATATATTCCAAATTTCATCAATATCCAACGTGTAGTTTTTGAGTAAAATGCCTGTGACATACGGACAGACGGATGGACATACAGACGACGGACATGACGAAACTATAAGAGTTCCGTTTTTGCCATTTTGGCTAGGGAAACCCTAAAAATGGCAGAAGACGAGTTGTATGAATATAAAGTTATGTTTACTGTCACATCACGTCAAAAAGGTTTTGGGTCGGAGTAGCTGAAAAGTCGAGAAAACTTCATAATTAATCGATTAAACTAAAATACAAAAAGGAGAGTTACGAATTAATAATTATCTCCTATCCTAGGTTTACGATGCATCCCAGTTCCACGGACAGGATGGGCTCGGCGGCTACGCTTACGGCTACCAGGCTCCGGAATCCTCCAAGGTGGAAAACCGCGCTAGATCTGGCGATGTCACCGGCTCCTACACCTACAAGGATGGCAACAACGAGCTTATTAAGGTTAATTTTAGTATTCATTCGACTTTGTAGATTTTCTGAGAACAAACGCTATACACTTATTCCTGATATTTAAATTCAATACTGGTACATTGCGAGGGTAAAAAACAACACATCATATTCAATGAGATCGATACTCTGCACAAGGAGAAGCCAGTACCTTGGCTTAAAAGCCAACGTATTATCCTGTAAATCTGGAACAAGACGATCAAGTATATAGTTAAGATTTGCATGGTAAAGTACTGAAATGCCTCATTTATATTTTAAAATACAAACCCTTTATGCGCCAGTTAGACTCGTATTTGCCCGTATTTTATGTCATCTTTTCCATAATTTAGGTATACAAATTGAAATTCTATTTGGTAATAGTTATGTCCCCTTTATAGGTCCGCTATTGGGCTGACGGCGAAGGGTTCCACCAAGAGGACAACCTGCCGAAGGTGGAGCTCCAACCAGCCCAGGAGACCGAGGAAGTCCGCCAGGCGCGTCTGGCTCACGAGAAGGCCTGGCAGGAGGCGGCCGCGGCTGCCGCCCAGAACCCTGACCCTCAGTAAGCTACCTTTGGCTACAAACGGTTTATATTTATAGGTGTACAAGTAAACGGAATGCCATAGCTCTGGATATATGTGTGAGGTCTGCGAGTGAGATGCGAATATAATTCGTCTTGTCATTGAAATGAAATGAGAATAATTTAATCCAGAATAAGTTCCATAGAAGTACATTACGACAAAGACATAAATAAACAAACAAATATTTACAGAGAAGTGTCCACACCATGTCATTTTTGCACTCTTCTCGCACTTCACGCATACCCCAGCACTCAATAAGTTGTACGCCTATAGTTATTCAAAATTCCTTTAAGACTCTAGGCCTAAGTAAATGCGTTAAACCTACAGGTTTTGGGTTATTTTATTTTCAGTTTAAATTAGATAACAGATTTCGTAATATGGATGAGGAATAAAGAATCTCAAAATCAATAATACTTATACTTAATCACTCGTAAGAAATAGTAATGTAACCACTTACAAACATGTAAAGTGTCGATTGTAGGTAATTGGTTTTAATGCAATTATGCTGTAATAGTACATTACTCAACTAGGGTGGTAAAACAAAGAAAGGCCGAGATCGCAGATGTTTGCGGCCCGAGCTGCAAGCGAGGGACGTAAATATGCGATCGAGGGCTTTCTTTATTACCTCCCGTGTTGTGTACATCATTTTATGTCTATACTTGGCCAGAAAGCGGCTTTTTAAAGTCTCTATATGGCCAGGTGTGGCATAAAAGTTATTATTCTTATTTTGTTGCCAAGACAAGACAAGACAAGACTCACAACAAAGGTTGACAAGGTTCACGGGTCTAACAGGTAGGTATATGGTCCCTTGAAGCTGTGAAAAAAGCAAACTTCTAAGTTAACGTTAAATAAAACGTAGTGCGAGTCGCACGCGCGCACCGAGGGTTCCGTACAAACTCATAAGTAGATACATGGATAGTTCAAGTATGGCGATTAGTTTAGTAGGAGCCAGGAGCAAATAAGTATGTGTAAAGATTTTTGCAAATTTCTCATAAACGGTGCAAGTTAGGAAAACCGTTATATTTTTCCTGTAATATTTAGAATGACATGAATAATTAGTAATTATTACAGATTTTTCTGTTCTGTAACTTCGAAGATAATAGGGGGGAATGATTTTTTTTTAACGTTTTTCGCCATAAATCAAAAACTTCTTATTTAAGAAAAAAAGGCAAAGCAGTGTTTTAATCTACAAATCAAACCCTTTTAGTTGATACCCCACTCGATATATGTAATAGCCCTACTTTCAGTTTTCAAAGTCCCATTACGTTACAAGATTTTTTTACATCCAATAGGCTCGGGTTAGCTACTTTTAATACTATGCTAAATTTCAAATCGATAGCAGCAGTAGTTTCTGAGATATCTGGCTGTGACAGACGGACAGACAGACAGAGTCGCACCATAGGGGTTTCTTATTTACCATTTTGGTACGGAACCCCTAAAAAAGATGTGGCCGTTTATGCCGCTAAAAACGTACATTTCGAGTCTCTCAAAGAAACCAAAACCTAGAACCTAGAAATATGAAATTTGGCAATATCGTCTTATACTACAAGTATAGGGAAAAAACTGAAAACTATACATTAAATTTGTAATTAAATCATAAAAAATATAGTCTTTATTTAAAGTAATTGTACGAAACCCACGGTGGGCGAGCCTAACTCGCACTTGTCCGGTTTTTTTAATATTATCCGATTAGTACCTGAACACACGAGTGTTGCAAATTATGCAACACTCGTATGTTTAGGTAAGGTACTAATCGGTTGGCTATTTAAGCCAGGGGTACTTTTAACTGATTTCTTAATCCTATTAGTTTCAAAACACCATTGACGTGCTCTGCCCTTATTGCTATTTGAATTTCACAGGGGTGCATACAACAGCAACTACGACTACCACCCGGCTGCATCCGAGCCTGAGGGTGTAGTCGCCGCCGCCGCTCCCGCCGCTCGCGAAGGCAAAGCCTACGCGCAATCACAGAGCAGCTTCCAGTCCAACCAGTACGGCCAGCAACAGCAGTACCAGCAACAGCAGCAGCCGCAGAAATACGGCCAACAGCAGCAGTATGGTCAACAGCAGCACCAAGAGGATCCTGAACCAACGGTGAGTAAGAGTGACGTCTGGTCTTTAGAGTAGAGGAATACGATAATTACAAATGAATCGGAAATTTTGCGCGATTGTGCTTTTAAGCAGCAGTTTTAACAATGGCCTACTTTTCAGTCTGATTATTTTTAAAGCATGCAAATACATCTACAGTCGCAACGTTCCGAGAGACTTGAAACCCAATTGGTTTGATTTAATATTAAATGCGAGAGATGAAGGGTATTATCGTAATTACGAACGTTTTTAATTACACGTTTCAGTAGGTACTTTACAAACTTAGAGCCGAAACGTTCAATTCACAATCGACGCATCCTAGCATCATAAGCATCCTTTGACTTTACATAGATTGAATTATCTCTTTTTTCCCAGGGCCCGCCGCGTGGTTTCTTCTACAGCTTCAACTACCCCGTGTCTATCATCGTGCCCAAGAACGCCGCGCAGCCCGGTGCCCTCAACCCTGGACATCCCGTGGACCACGACACAGTCGGCGTCAGCGCCCACCAGGGTTAAACAGGATTTCTGTCTGTAATTAGGCTGTATCCATCCACTGCTGATTAAAAGATGATTCAGCTATTATACGTCCTAATATCGCCTACTTAAATCAAGAGAAGCAGAATATTTTTTGCTGAATATTTTCAATAACGCTTTCTTTTGAAATACTTACTGCCCCTTTCTGATTCGTCAACAATAATAGTGATATAACTGTTCTAGCAGTGGATAGATGTGGCCTGTTTATTAGTACTAAATCTTCTTATTCGTACAGGAACTTAGATTTAGTTAATTATTAGCGTCAATTCATAGATTCAGAAGTTGTATCTGAATTAAAAATGTAAGGTCTCTAATTGGTCTGTGATACTTCAATATTCGTCACATGAGCAAATTTTAAATAATCCGCTTAAGTTTAATGTAGCCATTTATTACTTTTTAGTTTCAATGTCGTGTTAATAATTTTACATACTTATAGTAAATTAGTTAAAAGTGTCTTCCGGTATACTCAACGAATGCCTTGCCTTTTCTGGCGTTGACATGGTTATTGATGTGCCTTTCGCTAACCGATTGTAATCAAACGATTTGTATGTACGTTACTCGCGTGCGTATCTTTAATCGATTTTGAATCGGTTGCCGTTGCCATTTTATGAATTAGGTTAAGTTAAGAATTAGTATCGTTGGTCGGTGTTTGAAAGTGTAACTACTTACGTGCAATATACTGTTCGATTGATTTTTAATTAGGTTGCCCATTATGTTTTATTTTAGTAACTTTTATCATAAAAGTTTATTGCCTCACCGAATTTGATACTGTAATATGTTGGTCGCTAGGTTTTGCGATTTTTTCTTTCTTTACACTGAAAGTTACACTCTTGAACCTGAGCTAGTGCGAAGTAAGATATTATAATCTGTTACCAAGTAATCAGTAATGTCCGACTAAATTAAAATCAAAATTAAAATAAGCTATGTACTTTTGTATCTATGAGAATCAAATAAAGTACCTACTGTGTTCTTTGGCTATTTTATTTACGTTTGGAACCTATTCATGGCCTTTAGCATTTTTGCCGAGTTTTATTTTCATAATTGTCGTCTCAGTAAACTTTTTATGGAACCTAGGCGGTGTCAAGTTTGATAGAAGCTGTCGCGATTTGTCGTAAGAAACCGTGGGACAACAATACCTTTCGAACCATACGGTCAATCCCCAGTCCCTCGTTTCGGTCCCTTAGAGAATCGCTTTCCTTCCTTCGAAAATATATTATAATTCTTTGACGTTAGGGGTATAAAAGCTAGCAGTAAAACTAAATAAAACCGCCATTGGCTTTATTCACTTTTATATTGACACCGTTGTGCTACAAGGGCAGCATTAGAATTGGCATACCGACATTCTGCTTCCTAGTTATTAATTTCTGTATCAACTTTAACCTGCTACCTTGCCCCGATATCGGCATTTCTTGAGGTCGCATCATTGACCCCTGAACTTGACTAATCGACTCTTGAGATGACGTCATTGTTTCTTGACTTTGCTGGACTGAAGCCTCAGTAGTCGGTTTTGGTCTGAACGGTAGTCTCTGCCCGATGCCTCCAATAATACCAGCTATACCATTGTAAATCCATGCAATGGTATCTGGTATATTTACCTCAAATGGTAAAAATGGTATGGCGGATATAATGCTGCCTATGATAAGCCTTTGTCCGTTTGGTAATACGACGACAGCTCTTCGAGGAATTATGCCCATTTCTGGAACATTTGATTCGTTCTCGGCGTCTATGATGACTGTTTCTGCGTCTTCTATACCAAGCTTCAGGTTAGCCGGATCGTTTTCGTCTACGTCTCCAAATTGGTTATGGGTTTTGATCATCGTGTTCGGCATTAGCATTATTAATGGCTGAGAAGGTAGATTACTGAAAAGGGTTGAGAACATGGGTTTAAATTGGAATTCAATTGTGCTATACTTATTTACCAATATATATAAATACAGGGAAGATTTTTATTAACATCAGTAATATTACAGATATTTGAAACATGTACTCAAGTGTAATTGTTTTATATTTTAATCAAATGTGTAAGATTTGATTTAGGTACATCTTCAAAATTAACTAATATGCACAAAAAACTATATAGCACACATTTTGTAAAAATATCTACACATAGTGCACCCATTTCCATTACTATCGAGTATACGGTATGTAAACTTACGAAAACCATTTCTTTAAATCCGGGCATGTCTCGGCGATAAATAAGATTGTGGTATATAATATTTTTTTTTATTTATAATTGAAATACAAAAAATAAATTTTAATTAATCAATTAATAATAATTAATTAAATATAGTAATCTTTATCTTAAAAAATAATGCAGATAAGAAAAATAAAATAGGTACTTACAACAATATAGGCATCGTTCCATGTACAGGGCTCTTCTGCAGTGCCTGCAACTGTTGCATCGCTAACAGCTGTTGCTGCATCGAGTACTGATTCTGCAGTATCCACCGCTCCATCGATTGTTGCGCTATCTGGTTCATCATCGATTGATCTAGCTGCTGATTTGCCATCATTGGATTCATTTGCTGGTCGTTCATTTGCATATAAGGCGCTGCTTGCACACATATTACTAAGACAGATAGTAGTAATAACTGACACTTCATTCTTGTAACACAAATCTTTGGTTCAATCACTTAATAAACTTAAAACTTCACTGTCCTCACCGTTCGCAACAATGTTAACGGCGTATTGTTCGTCAATACAGGGTGTGTGTAGTTGGAAAGTGTTCTCGGCTGTGACAGGAGCGCGCATCCGCTGGTCATTATTATGCGTTGTGGGCCCGCTGGCCCACTGACTGGAGTCCTGACCTTGTCTCCGCTTTCTTTTTTAAGGTCTCGAGTTGAACGTACTATAATTAACATGAATGGTACGTTGTCCTTTTGTTTGAAAGCAAAAGTAACCATAAGCACAGAGACGCTTTATTATTTCACAATTCATTTAATGAGAGTTTATCAAAAAGAGGATTATTTTATGGCAAGCTATAAAAAATAAGGATTACTTTTTTACCATTTTGGTACGGAACCCTAAAAATTAGACTGAGGTTCTTCCCTTTTTTACCCGACTGTGGCGAAGCCCAAAAGGAGGGAGGGGAGGGTTATGTGTTTGACCTGTATGCTAGTAAGTATGTACCTATGTAGATATGTCCGCTCGGTAACTACTCAACGACACACCCGATTTTGATAAATGATACATCATTAGATTCGTCATGATAACGCACACTTGCGTTATCATGACGGATCTAATTACTTTAATGCGCGGTATTTTGTGCACCGCAGTTGGGTTTTTTAAAGTAAAAATGTAGCTAGGTATTCCTTTCATTTGATAAACACAGTTTCAATTTTGTTCTGCTAAAATTTCACCAGTAAGAAATGAACTACATACATTTATGTGTCTGGTGCATAATGAGAAGTATTAATACACGAGTGTGGTTTTATGCAACAAGCCGAAGGCGAGTTTCATAATAAGATCACACGAGTGATTTAATGCCTAATTATGTACAATCGCATAAATAACTGTGCATTAGTAAAGTGTGTACTTAACAATCTAAAACAGTACCTAATGTAGATGCCACAATGTAATTTTTTACAGTAAGTAGACCTATATTTTAGAGTAGATCACAGGAGTGGCTTGATTTTATTATTACATCGTTTTAATAAAACACAAATATTAAATTAGTACTTTTAGCCATTAGAAAGTACTAATTTAATATTTGTGTTTTATTTGAACGCCGTGTGCCTTGTCACAAATAAATGAGGAACGGAAAAAAAAAACACATTGCAGGCCTAGGCCGGCAATTCAACCCGCACCGGAAACGAGGTACCTACTTTGCGGCGTAGTATAAGGCACGTAATGTCAACATTCCATTGCATGTTTGAGAAAAGTCTATTTTTTAATGATTTATTTAAAAAAATTGGTTTCCTTGAGAGTGTCGAAATTTACTTTTTTTGCGGCATAAACAGCCGTATCTTTTCTTCACGTTAACTCAGAAGCTTGATTTTTCACAGCTTCAAGGGACCATAGACCTGAGTGTGAGTATATGGCTTTAATTTCAACTCGATACCTCTACGTGTTCCCGAGATAAAGGGTCTTGACAGACGGACACACAGACGGAAAACAAAGTGATCCATAAGGGTTCCGTTTTTTCCTTTTGAAATACGGAACCCTAAAAATGCATCTACAATAATATCCATTCCTAAAATCCCGAGGAACATCCATATGTTTCTGTGTAATGTTTGATTTGAATTCATGTACCCCAAATTGCACCCACGATCCGATCTATGATTATTATGTGGCCCAAAGAAACAATACAAAATCAATGATATTTTATAAGAAGATACGTTATACGCATACTCGCCAGCTGAGAAATATGCTTCCAAGAAAGCAGCAGCACACATTGGTACCTCACTGTACGGTGTAAATACTCACACATATTAACAGATTGCATAAAAGAGATGGCATAGTTACAATAATGCAAAAAAAAGAGACAGCTAGCTTTTTGTTACTTGCGCGATTAATTTTTAAACGTAACCGAATGAACCCATCGGCTAGATTCGGATTGCCTCGGAGCCTGCTCGGCGCTCGCAGATTAAGCACGCAGAAGGTTGGTTATCCTTGTCACTCTCATTGTCAAAGACGTAAATTTGTCTCTTTCATTCAAATGACCTCTATGGTAGTAAGATGGCGTCGTATTTGAAAAATAAAATAATAAAAATGATAAAATTAAATTATTTCAGCGTACTTACAGGTGATATGTGATCCCTTGCGCTTTGTTGCACTTTTTGCTATGATTGGTGCACTTTCTGATCACACACGACGGCATTTTTTTTGTGAATCTTGTAAATATTCACCCTTGACATCGTCGTGCGTTTCGTTGACCGACCCGCGAGTGACTACCCACTACAAAAAGGGCACCAATACAATTATCGTGGTTTCAGTGCTTCACTTTTGGAGTGCTTGTAACCTATCTACTTATAAAATATCATTGTACAAAATACGTTTATATGGAATTATGGCAGATGAGAAATTATAAAAAAGTCCAAGGAATAATAATGGGTAGGACATACCTGTCTAAATACCTCTATATTTTTATAGAGCAGATGATGACCAAATACAGAGCAAATGAGAAAATGCAGCCGGTTTCTATTCAATGGAATCGGAATTATCATTGGTAATGTATGAATTTACTTGACTGGTGTACACTTTTTCATCAAGTTTATGAATTGTTTATCAACTAGAAGGTAGGTACGCGCAATTTCATTTGTGAATTGTCCGAAAGATGGTGTTTTTACGTGCCTAAGAAAGAACACATGTACGCACATCGAGCTGTTAAGATTTTTCTTGGAATCATGACCTTAAGTAGGAGAAAGTCGGGTTTAAAAAGGGTAACTACTCGTAACATCCTTCCGATCCAGAGAACATGGCCTGCTACAACTTTCACAGAGCATCTAAGGGAATTATTGTAGTAATTTTACTTATATCAGGCATTAATTTGGCCTCTGCACTTATTTTACTATGAAGATTTTCCTAGAATTCGCATGGCGTAAGTTTTTTTAATCTAAAAAAAACGTTTAAGTAGATATTGATGGCCTAAGAGGCCATTTTTGTAAGATTAAAAATAATGTAACCAGCTGTGCACGTTCAAATTGAATCACCTATCTAGACTAATTAAATCACACGAGACGAGAATTTAAAAGGCCTTAGACGTTTAAAACTCTCATCGGTTTAGGCAAATGTATCTATCCTTCTCCTTCCCCGCCCTCCCTTCCTCCTATCCCTCGTTGCCTCGAGTCTTGATGTTTATTCGATGTTAGTATTGAGTGGGTGGATTTTCATCCGCGACATTTGTATAGCAAACTAAATGTATGGCATACAAGTGTCGCCGACGAAAATCCACCCGAGTTCAACACTATGTATTGTTGATTAATAGCATACAGTAGAAGTGTATTTGATTATTTTTTCACAAAAAATTTTGTGTCAAACAAAATCGCGATTTTGGGTCTTATATTTTATTAAACGCAATAAACTCCAATATTAGCCCACTTGCTGTTTAAAAAAACTCATACAACTTCTAAATATGTACTTCAATCACTTGGCTGATATTATCAATTGTCAGTATTGATTGAAAATATTTCGAATTTTCCAAGGCCTCTTCAGAAATAATAACGACTCCGGGATTTTTATATATTCTTGATGACACTGAGAGAGAGAGAGAGAGACTAATAATTTCTATGATATTAAAATTATTCGTAGGTATTCGTCTACAAATAAACTTCCACACAATCGTTTAACGTCAGAAAAACCACTGTTTCCACGAGAGAATAACTTTTCATTGTTACCTATAATCATTCCAAAAGACCTTTGCAACATTTTTAGTTTAGAGCCAAAATTGATTTTGAAAAAAAAAACATTAAACACCGACATAAAGATGAAATCTTTAATGACCTTATTATTATGGCAAGAGTAAATAAACGAAAATACACACACAAAAAGTTATAAATGCAAAATTGGTTACCTATCACTAAGTTTTCGCGATAAAAATATCAACCGAAAAATTACACACTTTCATACAATAAATAATCAATCACAACAAAAACTTTCCTCATCGAGTACCTAATCATAATGTCATAGTGTCAACAAAATAGAAACACAAACTATCCTATCTGGGATTAATCAATTTTAATTACATTATATTGTCATTCTTTCTTCTCTGGCTGTCCATCATCTACGACTACGTCGATTTCAACTTCGTATGTCCCTGGTTTAGTCCTAGACGGTCTGACTACTACTCCCGGCATCCTAGCTTCCTGAACGCCGTCCACTTCATTTTCAGCAGCATCAGCTACGGGCAGTTCTTCTCTATTCGCCACCTGATCTTCGGGGGCGTCAGCTTGAAGAGTAGGTTCTGGAGGCACTCTGACTGACATGAGACCTTGGACTCTTTGTACCAGGTACTCTAAAATAGGGCCGAATCTGGACACGCCGTCAGTGGTCATAAGGAGGCGGTCTGGAGCATCCGGGCGCGGTCGCAGCACAAACATGTTGAAATTTAGAGTCCGGCGGACTGGTTTGGCTGAAGTGTCCTGGAGGCAGGCTATGGCGACCGCCAACAGCAACGCGCGAGGAACCATGGTGCGAGTCCACAAGGAACGAGTACGGCGTGCGCCTGCGGCCGCGAGAGCTCCCACACTGCGCGGAGTGCGTTTTTGCCCCGCATCTAAGCTAAGATAACGGGTCTCCAGCAAAAAGATCATAATTGCCCCGAGTTACGGCGCGGGATAATTGCAGCGATATCTCGACTTCTCGACACCTTTCGTTTGGAAAGCTCCCATCTTAATTCGAGTGAGTCATCATTATCAGACGCCAATTACGGGAGATCTTTTCATATTTTAGTTTCTGGTACGTTTCGTTCTTGCGTTAGTTCATGTCTGCTCGTTGTGCGAGGGATCACGCTAGATTGGATATCGCTTTGCTATTATAGCGCTAATAAAAAGACTATGAAAACCTTAATGTTGAGTTGTTCATCAGAATAACGAACGCATTCCTCTTATTCTTAAAGCGTTAAAGTTCTTTCTTGTTGGTTTTCAACACCGGTGGTTTTTTGTGCAAATTATTGCACATCGGCTTCATATTTATTTCTATGGACATTAATCATCATCAGAATGGAAACGCGCGGCGTAATGATGCAGTATCAAGGTCATCGGATGCAGGTCAACGAAAATAAACAAAATGCGGTTTGTAGGATTTGCATTCTTTTAGCTTCCATTTCGAATGCAATTGTTAGTAATTGGGCTGGAGATTACATTAATTTGAAGAATTTTTTTTTTAAGTATAGGTAGTGCCAATAAAGAAAGCAGTTTATAAATGCTCTGTATCCTTTATATACTTCTGAAAATCAACTTTAGAGACACTTACGTAAGAAATTTTAATTGCTGCACTGGCATTTATATAAACTCAGAGAAATTCACTACGTAGATATCTGCTTCAGTTTACGTAACTTTTAAGCGAATGAAGTCGTAATATGTTTGTTTCTCATCCATCAACTAATTAAAATGTATTTATTCACCATTCGTTTTCTCTGACCATAATTTCACGTCCAATTTGTTGCCAGGATCATAAACAAGAAGGTTTAACTACGCCTGGTCGTTTGCCACATTAACTTTACCGTTACTTTCATCGACAACTACTGTATTTCCATCTTTATGTCTAGGTGGTTTAGGTTAATCTGTACTTTTATTATCTGCATGTTTATGTTGGTTGAATTATGGTTTATCGGGCTGGGTGGTGAGGCAGGAAGAGGTCCGTTACGGAGCCTGCAACTAGGCAGCAATGGTAACGGTAGCCAGTAAAATATGGATCAGTGAGTTGGTTCTATCAACTTAATTGTATAATATTACTAATTTATAGCAGAGTATTTTTCTTCTCATGGACACGGAATACAATTATACCCTATCCGAATGAACTTAGATTTTAAAACTGAGAACTCATTGATTTTCCATTCAAACTTCAAACCCCCTTTTCACCGCCTTAAAAGATTATTTCTGGGATATAAACTATCCTATATTCTACCCAGAGTGACATATCCATACCAATGATCTAGATAGGATCAGCGGCTTAAGCATGAAAAGATAAAAGGCAGACAGGCAGAGTTACTTTCGCATTTATAATATTAGTTTGGAGTTTTGGATAGATAAATTTCTCTATTATAGGGCTGCTCAATTCTGCTCAGAATCGGTAGTTACAAGGATTATGTATGTATGTATGTAAACTCTTTATTGCATAAAATAATACAAAGCACAGGGTTACAAAATAAAGGTATGTGTACAAAGGCGAACTTATCCCTTTAAGGGATCTCTTCCAGTTAACCTTTGAGCAGTTGAGTGATGAGACAAGAGAGGTGGTAGACAAACAGGATCATGTACAAGAGATTATTATCTATATATATAAAAGAATCTATATATATAAAAGGCCAAGTCCTGACTGACTCATCAACGCACAGCCGAAACTACTGAAGCGAAGAACTTGAAACTTTCACAGTAGAATGGTCATATGACGTAGGTGAGAGATAAGAACGGATTTTTCGAAATTCATCCCCTAAGAGGTTCAAATAGGGGTTCAAAATTTGTATGGAGAGACTACGATTTTTTAAGTAAGAGGTTTGAAACTTCGTATTTAGATTCTTAATTAGAATAAAAGAAAAGTGATTTCACCGTTCTTTGAAATTCATCCCCTGAGGAGTTAAAATGGTGGTTGAAAGTTTGTATGGAGAGTCTGCGATTTTTAAAGTAAGAGGTTTGAAACTTCATGCTTAGATTCTTCATTAAAATGAAAGAAAAGTAGTTTCACCGTTTTTCGAAATTCATCCCCTGAAAGGTTAAAATGGGGGTTGAAAGTTTGTATGGAGAGTCTGCGATTTTTAAAGTAAGAGGTATTAAATAATTAAGAAAAACCTAACATTTCTAAAATAGTAGTATAAATATGTAGTTCACATAATTTCCGATAGATGGCAGCACCGTCTATGCATATGGTCTTAACTTCGTCGTTCTTGCTGTGTAATGTTTTGGTGGTGGAAAATTAAAACAAAGTTCAAGAAATCTCAATTGTTTTATTGAAGCCCATAAACCGAATTGGTTATGGGCCCAGAAGACTGCGAATTGAAGAACAGAAGAAAACAGCAAAGAAAAAGTTAAAATTGATTATCGGAAAACATCGATCATAACCTCAAAAATGAACGCGGCACGGTCAATGAACGTGGAGAAATTCGATGGCAACAATTTCCGACAGTGGAAGTTTCAAATGAAATGTGCCCTCAAAGCTAAAGGAATTGACATCTCAACACCTAAACCCGAAGTTAACTGTAATGAGTGGTTGAAAAATGACGGCATGGCGATGTTCATTCTAACTTCTGCGATGGATCTCAAGCTGGCGGCGGTACTGGCGCGAGCTGCTGGCGGCTTTACTGGCGCGAGCTGCTGGCGTCGGTACTGGCGCGAGCTGCTGGCGTCGGTACTGGCGCGAGCTGCTTGCTGCTTTACTGGCGCGAGCTGCTGGCGGCGGTACTGGCGCGAGCTGCTGGCGGCGGTACTGGCGCGAGTTGCTGGCGTCGGTACTGGCGCGAGCTGCTTGCGGCTTTACTGGCGCGAGCTGCTGGCGGCGGTACTGGCGCGAGCTTCTGGCGTCGGTACTGGCGCGAGCTGCTGGCGGCGGTACTGGCGCGAGCTGCTGGCGTCGGTACTGGCGCGAGCTGCTTGCGGCTTTACTGGCGCGAGCTGCTGGCGGTGGTACTGGCGCGAGCTGCTGGCGGTGGTACTGGCGCGAGCTGCTGGCGTCGGTACTGGCGCGAGCTGCTTGCGGCTTTACTGGCGCGAGCTGCTGGCGGCGGTACTGGCGCGAGCTGCTGGCGGCGGTACTGGCGCGAGCTGCTGGCGTCGGTACTGGCGCGAGCTGCTTGCGGCTTTACTGGCGCGAGCTGCTGGCGGCGGTACTGGCGCGAGCTGCTGGCGTCGGTACTGGCGCGAGCTGCTTGCGGCTTTACTGGCGCGAGCTGCTGGCGGTGGTACTGGCGCGAGCTGCTGGCGGCGGTACTGGCGCGAGCTGCTGGCGTCGGTACTGGCGCGAGCTGCTTGCGGCTTTACTGGCGCGAGCTGCTGGCGGCGGTACTGGCGCGAGCTGCTGGCGGCGGTACTGGCGCGAGCTGCTGGCGTCGGTACTGGCGCGAGCTGCTTGCGGCTTTACTGGCGCGAGCTGCTGGCGGCGGTACTGGCGCGAGCTGCTGGCGGCGGTACTGGCGCGAGCTGCTGGCGTCGGTACTGGCGCGAGCTGCTTGCGGCTTTACTGGCGCGAGCTGCTGGCGGCGGTACTGGCGCGAGCTGCTGGCGTCGGTACTGGCGCGAGCTGCTGGCGTCGGTACTGGCGCGAGCTGCTGGCGGTGATACTGGCGCGAGCTGCTGGCGGTGGTACTGGCGCGAGCTGCTGGCGGCGGTACTGGCGCGAGCTGCTGGCGGCGGTACTGGCGCGAGCTGCTGGCGTCGGTACTGGCGCGAGCTGCTTGCGGCTTTACTGGCGCGAGCTGCTGGCGGCGGTACTGGCGCGAGCTGCTGGCGGCGGTACTGGCGCGAGCTGCTGGCGTCGGTACTGGCGCGAGCTGCTGGCGGTGGTACTGGCGCGAGCTGCTGGCGGTGATACTGGCGCGAGCTGCTGGCGGCGGTACTGGCGCGAGCTGCTGGCGGCGGTACTGGCGCGAGCTGCTGGCGGCGGTACTGGCGCGAGCTGCTGGCGGCGGTACTGGCGCGAGCTGCTTGCGGCTTTACTGGCGCGAGCTGCTGGCGGCGGTACTGGCGCGAGCTGCTGGCGGTGGTACTGGCGTGAGCTGCTGGCGGTGGTACTGGCGCGAGCTGCTGGCGGCGGTACTGGCGCGAGGCGAGCTGCTTGCGGCTTTACTGGCGCGAGCTGCTGGCGGCGGTACTGGCGCGAGCTGCTGGCGGCGGTACTGGCGCGAGCTGCTGGCGTCGGTACTGGCGCGAGCTGCTGGCGGCGGTACTGGCGCGAGCTGCTGGCGGCGGTACTGGCGCGAGCTGCTGGCGGCGGTACTGGCGCGAGCTGCTGGCGTCGGTACTGGCGCGAGCTGCTTGCGGCTTTACTGGCGCGAGCTGCTGGCGGCGGTACTGGCGCGAGCTGCTGGCGGCGGTACTGGCGCGAGCTGCTGGCGTCGGTACTGGCGCGAGCTGCTGGCGGTGGTACTGGCGCGAGCTGCTGGCGTCGGTACTGGCGCGAGCTGCTGGCGGTGGTACTGGCACGAGCTGCTGGCGGTGGTACTGGCGCGAGCTGCTGGCGGCGGTACTGGCGCGAGCTGCTTGCGGCTTTACTGGCGCGAGCTGCTGGCGGCGGTACTGGCGCGAGCTGCTGGCGGCGGTACTGGCGCGAGCTGCTGGCGTCGGTACTGGCGCGAGCTGCTGGCGGCGGTACTGGCGCGAGCTGCTGGCGGTGGTACTGGCGCGAGCTGCTGGCGGCGGTACTGGCGCGAGCTGCTGGCGGTGGTACTGGTGCGAGCTGCTGGCGGCGGTACTGGCGCGAGCTGCTGGCGTCGGTACTGGCGCGAGCTGCTTGCGGCTTTACTGGCGCGAGCTGCTGGCGGCGGTACTGGCGCGAGCTGCTGGCGGCGGTACTGGCGCGAGCTGCTGGCGGCGGTACTGGCGCGAGCTGCTGGCGGTGGTACTGGCGCGAGCTGCTGGCGGCGGTACTGGCGCGAGCTGCTGGCGTCGGTACTGGCTCGAGCTGCTTGCGGCTTTACTGGCGCGAGCTGCTGGCGGCGGTACTGGCGCGAGCTGCTGGCGGCGGTACTGGCGCGAGCTGCTGGCGGCGGTACTGGCGCGAGCTGCTGGCGTCGGTACTGGCGCGAGCTGCTGGCGTCGGTACTGGCGCGAGCTGCTGGCGGTGGTACTGGCGCGAGCTGCTGGCGGTGGTACTGGCGCGAGCTGCTGGCGGCGGTACTGGCGCGAGCTGCTTGCGGCTTTACTGGCGCGAGCTGCTGGCGTCGGTACTGGCGCGAGCTGCTGGCGGCGGTACTGGCGCGAGCTGCTGGCGGCGGTACTGGCGCGAGCTGCTGGCGTCGGTACTGGCGCGAGCTGCTGGCGGCGGTACTGGCGCGAGCTGCTGGCGGCGGTACTGGCGCGAGCTGCTGGCGTCGGTACTGGCGCGAGCTGCTTGCGGCTTTACTGGCGCGAGCTGCTGGCGGTGGTACTGGCGCGAGCTGCTGGCGGCGGTACTGGCGCGAGCTGCTGGCGGCGGTACTGGCGCGAGCTGCTGGCGGCGGTACTGGCGCGAGCTGCTGGCGTCGGTACTGGCGCGAGCTGCTGGCGGTGGTACTGGCGCGAGCTGCTGGCGGCGGTACTGGCGCGACCTGCTGGCGTCGGTACTGGCGCGAGCTGCTGGCGGCGGTACTGGCGCGAGCTGCTGGCGGCGGTACTGGCGCGAGCTGCTGGCGGCGGTACTGGCGCGAGCTGCTGGCGGCGGTACTGGCGCGAGCTGCTGGCGTCGGTACTGGCGCGAGCTGCTTGCGGCTTTACTGGCGCGAGCTGCTGGCGGTGGTACTGGCGCGAGCTGCTGGCGGCGGTACTGGCGCGAGCTGCTTGCGGCTTTACTGGCGTGAGCTGCTGGCGTCGGTACTGGCGCGAGCTGCTGGCGGCGGTACTGGCGCGAGCTGCTGGCGGCGGTACTGGCGCGAGCTGCTGGCGTCGGTACTGGCGCGAGCTGCTGGCGGCGGTACTGACGCGAGCTGCTGGCGGCGGTACTGGCGCGAGCTGCTGGCGTCGGTACTGGCGCGAGCTGCTTGCGGCTTTACTGGCGCGAGCTGCTGGCGGCGGTACTGGCGCGAGCTGCTGGCGGCGGTACTGGCGCGAGCTGCTGGAAAGTTTGAAAGAGAGAACAAAAACTTATAGATCTAGAAAATTTACATGTGCAGAGGTTCTTATTTCCCTTAAGGGGTTTAAAAGGGTTGAATATTTGCATGGGAAGGTTTGAAACTTTATGTATAGACTGTTTATTACATTTAAAGAAAAGTGATTCCACAGTTTTTCAAAATTCATTCCCTAGGGGACTAAAGTCGGAGTTGAAATTTGTATGCTTGGGACATGATTTTTAAAGTAGGAGATCTGCGACTTGATATGTAAACCCTTCATTATATGTCAAGAAAAAGTAACTTTGCCGGTTTTCGAAATTCGTACTCAATTAAATGGAGTTAAATGGGGGTGAAAATTTTGAATTTGGACAGAGTCATTAACTACTAAATCTAGAAACTTGAAATATGCTGAGTACATTATTTATATACAATGTAAAAAGAATAAAAAAGTGTTTTTTGGAAATTCATATTTTAAAGGTATTAAAGTTTGTATAGAGAATGGTTCTTACAGTTAGAGGTATAATGTTACATAAAAATCCTATTTACTAAAAACCAAGAAAATATATCCACACATTCTTAAAAAGTCATCCTCCTAACTTATCACGTTTCTTCAATAAAAGAAACGTGAATTCACCGTTTTTCGAAACTCATCCCCAGGGGGACAAAAGGGGTTGCTTCTTAGGGGGTAGTTACTGCTTCGCGCACGGCCAGTTTTACGTGGTTTTGGTAACGTAGAAAGCGGTACTACTATTATTAGCCTGCGGTAAAATAGGTATATGCACCTTTAACCACCCACATGGGTATTCGAATTTCACGCGGACGAAGTCGTGGGCAACAGCTAGTAGAGGTATTTATGTGTAAATAGACAATATGACTACATACGAGGAGTGAGTGGTCAAATCCAATAAGTATGTATGGATCTCCATACGTACTTATTGGATTTGACCACTCACCCCTATACTTTATACATATATAGATACATATATATGATTATTATAGTTACAGAATGGATGTTGAGAATGAACAAATCAAAGCCTTACTTCTCTCTACCGCTGACTGGACGTTTGGTTTTCAATTTCACAGTGGGCAGATAGGTTGGAAGATTGGGGAAAGTTTCAGAGCTCTATGGCGCCACCGATTTACATCGAGAACCTTAGAACTTATTTGACAGTAGGCTGTGGAGTATTAACGCCGTTGGTATAGTTTAACCTAAGAAAGTCCTTATGTTTTAAAATTTCTACTAATTGAAGAAATAAAATTTTATTACTTACGATACTTTTTATGCCTATTAAATCCTTCAAGTATAAAAAAAGGAAAATAGTACATTGCTGTAAAGGCCGGAAAGTAAGCAATAGACGGGGGAGTGAGTTTGAGGGCCGACGCGAAGCGGAGGCCCTCAAAGAATACGAGTCCATCTATTGCACTTTCGGCCGAGATTTAAAATAGTGCTTTTCATGCCTACTGCGAGGAAATAATATATCTAACCAAAAATAAAATAATTTTAAAGTCCATTTTGTATTTTTCGGCAATAAACCTACCGTGGACAATTCTTCAGCATCCAATAGCAAAAACCTATTTATTATATAATTCATACAAATACTGTAAACCCTGTTACATTAGAAAATAATAAAATATTAAAAACTAATACATTATTCCGCCTTTTTCCTCATGATTTTGACATTCAAGAATATTCTAGCACAATAATTAAACGCAGATACCAATGAAGTGACACTTGTTTTTTTTTTAATTTTGCTAATTAATTACTAGTGCAACAGTGGCTGTATGAAGATGTGTCAAAGTAGCGTGACGTGCTGCGGCACAGTTCGCGATCTGATTGGTCTATTATAATGTCACTGAGGGATACGCCGTCGCCGGATTGGCTGTTATACATATACTGACCAACAATGTTATTTCTGTCGTGTCTGATTACATTGTTGGCTTGTCTCATACACTGTCCAAGAACCCACTGTTTTGCGGCCTGAATTCTGACCATCTATATCTAGCTAAGCTAATTAAATTGTAGATTAATAATTGTAATATAATATAGACTTGACTTGATAATAATTTTAACTGATAAATTGTAATTATGTCATTGATAAATTGTAATCTCAATGTGTATATTTCAAACGCAATGTATATTGTTGAATGAATAAATAACTATGAACTAACTATGAACTAGCTTTCCGAGCAGTGGCGTGAAAAATAACTTTAAAGTGAGAATCTTAAATGAACAAGCGTCCCTTTAAGAGGCCAAAGCAAAGTTTCCTTATAATTATGGGCATGCGTGCGACATAATTCGATTAGACTTGATTGGAGTGGTAGAAAGCCGCCCCAGCCGGTAGGACTAGTCAGCCGGGTCTAGGCCGTGGATCGTTAGGCCGGGTGCGCTATCGCTCCATATTGGACTGGTTCCATCAACAAGTCTTTGGGGACGGAGGATTTCTGTGCCCCCCGTTTTCCATTACGTACCAATTTATATTACACTAGCATTTACGGCGTAGCCTTCTTCCTTTGGAAATAAGCCCAAGGGACTATTTTTTCGGCAACACAGATTATACTACATATGAAAGAAACATGATCTTTATTTGTTTTTAATGCGGGTAAATTACACCACATTTTTAAGTTACATAATTATATACCTGTGGTCCAGATCGGGAATCGAACCCGGTACCTCTGGATTTCCGGCCCAGCGCCTTAACCACTTGTCCACCGGAGCACACAGTAATCGCCCTCAATTTTACCATCTACTTTGACTTTCGTATCATTGTAGTTTAATAGGTTTTTAACCTAAACGCCATCTATGAGAACTTACTGGGCGCTTACTGTGTGCTCCGGTGGACAAGTGGTTAAGGCGCTAGGCCAGAAATCCAGAGGTACCGGGTTCGATTCCCGGTCTGGACCACAGGTGAGTACCATTTAATTTTTCTATGTACTTTGATTTCTTATCTATATGTCCATACATTATGTTTCAATCCAGGATTTAGTCTACTTGTATGCCAAATTTCATCAGAACCCATTCAATTGCTACGGTGTTATTTAGTAACAAACATCCAAACCTCGAAACATCTTAACAAACTTTCAAATTATCTAGACACGCGGCAGCGTGTCAAGCCAAGTTCAAAGCAAAACTGGCTAGCCAGCGCCAAGTGTAATATTACACGAACCACTTGGTGCCACTTTTCACCCTTCTATAACTCAAACCCTCTTTAACGTAAACACATAAAACTACGTGTGTTTAATTATATCCATAAGGACATCTAGAAGTCCAAATTTCATGAAGCTAACTCAAACGGTTATAAAGATATGAAGGTCAAAAAGTCGTAAATTTTAGCACTGACTGACTGACTGATTCATATATAAACCCAACCTACACCTAACCTACTTCCAGATGACCTAGAAGGATGAAATTTGGAATCCAGCTCGGTAATTGTGTGTAAGCGTACTAAAAAATCTAAAAATAAAAAAAAGTTAAAAAATAGGGGGGTCCCCATACAAAATTTTGTTTTTTTTTTATTGTATCGTTGAGTACCTAAACCTAACCTACTTCCAGATGACCTAGAAGGATGAAATTTGGAGTGCAGCTTTGTAATTGTATGTAAGCGCACGAAAAAATCCAAAAATAAAAAAAGAGTTAAAAAATAGGGGGGCCCATACAATTTTTTTTTTATAATTGTGTCGTTGGAACCGTTTATGAAATTTGGAATCTAGCTCGGTAATTGTGTGTAAGCGTAGAAAAAAAAATAAAAATAAAAAAGTTAAAAAATAGGGGGGCCAAGTCAAATCCGACCTACTTTAAGATCTCACATTTTTAAAAAACAGCAATTGTTATAGGTATCCAATAAAGCAAAGAAATAGAGTTTAATACTTGTTCATAATGTTATTTTGTTCCTATAAATACATATTTGGATTTTGCATAGGACTTGGCACTCATTTAGACCTCCATTCTTTTTGCGGCGAAGCCCACAGCCTAGCATAATTTTTGTATTGAACTTGGCTCTGCTTTTTTACATTAATGTTTTTGGTGGGATTAATATTAATAGGATAGGAGGATGCTCATACCATGCTCATTGTATAGTTGTCGTTGGCACGCCCGAATTGGGGCTATTTTATCTGCCTAAGCCTCCAGAATTATCTTTTTCTGACCTGTATTAGGTTGCCTATCCGTTCAAATTAGAAAGCAGGATGTTACGAGATATAATTTCCTTGCCAAAACACTGTCTTCCCATGTTTTGCGCGACTTATTTACTGGTCTTAGACAAGATCATCCTAGCGCTTATTCCCGTTTCCTACAGGGTACGCGGGTTTGGCAAATCAGGAATTTATATTATAAGTACACTCAAGAGCAAATATTCTGGGTCACTAACATAAGATGTAATTATCTTGTAAGTTAATGCAACTAGGTTATTGATTGCTTTCAGTATTGACTTTGTAAACAAATGAATACTGTCTTTCGTATTATGATATTAAAAAGTAAAGATTAATCAGTTGAATAATCAATAAGCTAGCTGCATTATTAGCTTACGAGACATTACACTTTATGTCAGTGACCTGGAATATTTAAACTCTAGTGTAGTTTGGGCAAATAGGAATCAGATTCCATAACATCGGTTTATTAAATTGAGCGCGTGTAAGTAATTAAATTAAATTAATTTTGAATTTGAAATACACGTCAGGAAATAGACAAAAACACATTTCTTTTAAATTTATTTATTTCTAATTGTCTTTCGTTCGATGTTCTACTATCAGGTACAAAAATAATATATTATCCTACCAAATTCATGTGTGGATAGAAGATAGTCATCATTTTTACAGTGGTAATCGGATTATTACCATTACCTATATGTATGAACAACTCACACAAGCAGAATCTATGAACAATTTTTTTAAGTTTGCACATCGTTTTGTGGGCGTTGTCACTGAAAAATGTACAGTTAAACCATACTTAAGCTGAATTTTAAATAACGTCTAACAAGTCAACTTTGTGAAGAAATAATATATGCCATTAAGGCTACGTTTCCACCAGAGCTGTGCGAGGAAGCGGAGCGGTGTGCGAGGAAAAAATCCACCAATGCCGGGCCGCGCAGAGCGAGACTAGGCACGTTGATTGGTGGATTTTTTCCTCGCACAGTGCACACCGCTCCGCAACCTCGCAAAGCTCTGGTGGAAACGCAGCCTTAACATTAATCGTCAGT
This sequence comes from Eudemis profundana, assembly GCA_947034925.1. NCBI lineage: Eukaryota > Metazoa > Arthropoda > Insecta > Lepidoptera > Tortricidae > Eudemis > Eudemis profundana. Next base: position 26,392,918 of record OX344795.1, on the reverse strand, counting down.
TTTGTGACGACCATTAATTAAATAGTTAATAGTACATTTTCCAGTGTAAATGCTCTTGTATGCAACGTTATAGGTTCAGGTGTAAATATAATAAAGTATCACCGTGATTCGGCGACACGGTGCCAGTGTCTCCTGTAAAATCAGTATATGAATTAAATCTCTGAGTATACTACGAATTGTTCGATAATTTTAAGAACATTAAGATTAGGTAGGATACCAATCGAAAAATATCAAACACTATCACATTCCGAACTTCCTGTGCCAACGTTCGAATACTCTGCCATTCCCGTCTTTGTATTGGAAGGGCAGTTTGGTCTTATCATTATCACTTTAAGGCTTGCGTGGGGCGTGCGCGGGAGTCGGCCTCGCATTGCGACGAGGCTCCTCCTTCAGCTCATTACTCTCGGAGGACTGACCAACGCGTTTCTGCTCTGAGGGGGCCGCTGATTCTGTGAACATAGGTCGAAAATTGTATCTTTATGTACATGCAGTGGTACAGAAGAAGAAGGCATCTTGATGGCGCCGTATATTTGGTGACCGTCAGGATGATTTGACTACGAGAGATTTTTGGAGTTTTAGCTAGGTCAGATTTTGTACCTGTCATACAATCGTGGGTATGGGGGTTAGTTTTCTCTGTAGCTGACCATACTATTTTGTATCTGACATGAAATAATTTTTTCATCACACTTGCTCGTAAAGGGTGTTATAAAACGGCTCGAGCTGGTCTATAAAGACCAGCTCGAGCCGTTTTACCTCCCGTGGGTTATAAAAATCTATAACTCCCACGGGAAGAAAAACTGTATGAAAATCTATAACTCCCGAGGGAGTTATGAGTTTAGTTTTAAAATATTGAACCTACCCGTACGTCATTTCAGACTAAGGAGGTTTCAAATCAGCCAAGGCTTATTTCACGTCTTCAAAACTTGGCTACAAAACCAATTTTAGTGTATACAAAAATTATATGGTATATTTAACTATTATTGCAGTATTTTTTGCAAATATTTTGATGCAATTAAAATAATTTAGTTTAAAATTTTATTTTGAAAATCGGTACAATCTGGCGGTACTCCCTGTCAAGTTTAAAAACTAAACGCAGTTCTTAGCATTATCTGTGGAATAGTTGACAATAAATAATTTTATTTTTGTCTTATTCTATTTTCCTCGCAAATGTGATGAAAAACATTGTGTGTACCACGGGCAGTAAGGGGATTACAAACTCGAGTCATTAAAAGCCCTCCGCCTACGGCGTCGGGCTTCTAATAGACTCTCGTTAGTAAATCCCTTCTTACTACCCTCGGTGCACAATGTACTATTACCTCTCTGAAATTCTAACTATAATACAAATATTAATAGGGGCCAAGAATTTGGATGATCAATATGAACAATAAAGGTTCCGATTTAAAAGTAAATAAAGCTAAAATGGTTATGTGGCACTTACGATTAGCACTGGGGGCTGAGTTGGCGGCGGGGTGGACCGGTTGCTGCCGCAGCGGCACGGGGGCCAGACGTATCTGCTGCCCGTCTGGCTGGGGGCCGACTTGTCTGCAAGTATACTCTCATGAGACAGAACTAACAATCGGTTTACCCGTCAATTATTGTCAAACGTTTCATCGAATGGTTTATGTCATCGATATAGGTAGGTACCTACATATCATTGCATCGAAATCATTTTTCTGTGAAACTGTTCTAGGGATTGATATAAAATAAACCTAACTTAAGCTAATGGGTATATAAGTAGGTGTATTTTTCCAGATTCTTGAAAGCTAACGCTTTTAGAAAAAAAAATGGTAAAATGAGAATTCGATGAAACGCTTCTCGGTTAAACGAGAAACCAGCCAGGCCTCAGCAATCAAGACATATAACCATTAGGAGACAATATTTAAAGTATTTGCCCAAAGAGAAAAACTAATTTCCTGACCCGAAGATCGCACTCACAATCACATTCTATAATTTTTCATCACACTTGCTCGAAAATGGTGTCATTACACGTAGGTTCTGCGGGCCGTAAATGGCCTATTACGCCCTAGGGCGTAATGGTTTTCTTTTTAAATTTGAAACGCTGGTTCTGTTTCACTCTTATTTGTCATGTTCAAAGGAAACGTCAACTTACTTTTTTAACTTTTATCACTGAAGTATTTATTTAAAGATAACTGTTATTGCAAATACATATAAACACATATTTCGGTAACATTAATTAAATGTTTAAATAATGTATTTCTTTATTTTGCAAATATAAAATGCCGCTTACCGCTATGGTTTCCGAACGTGACTTGACTTCGCATTGTCTATGGACTTAAATGTCACTAATGTCACTGTCTGTTTTAACATTTTCTTGTCATACTGGGGCGATTAGTAAGGTTATATTATTAAGATTTCCTCACAAGTGTGATGAAAAACATTGTGTGTGCCATGGGCGGTAAAGGAATTACAAACTCGTGTTATTAAAGCCCTCGGTTTCACCTCGGGCTTAAAACAAACACTCGTTTGCAATTCCTTACTTACCGCCCTAGATACACAATGTACTATTGTATTTTACCGCCCTAGTTTTGTATCGTACTCAATATTTCTCCGAAACAGTGATTTACATTAAATCAAATTATTGTAAGACCCATAAATACACGTTATCTCCACGTCTTTTGTTTTTTCTAAGAATTGCTGAAAAAATTCACTCTAATTAATACAGAATCACTAGTAGTCCGTCACAACGATATCCGAAATGTATCTCCACAGGAATACAGAATCTTAAACTCACTGGTAAACCAAGTTAGGATCCTGATACGCCAGGTCATAAGGCCGCTGCAGGCCTAAAGGCCCTCCCAGGAGGAACCCAGGGTTCTGCTGAGGAGCCACACCAGGTCTGTAGTACCCGTTCAGTGGGGATAGCTGCACTCCTTGCCCGGAAGGGTCCACTAAGATAGCGTTTTGGTAGCCTTCGAAGGTAAGAATTTTATAATAATAATAATCTTTTATTTTTCAGGCAAGAAACCCATAAGTACACATACAAAAAATATTATATTGGTTTAAATGATCACTAGCATCAATCGAAAGATGTCCACTGCTATTAGACGTAGGCCTCCCCCAAAGAACACCACCATGACATCATGCACCGCGCGTTATAATCTAAGGTGTGTATTAAACTATATGAAAGAAACATAATGTTTCTTTATTAGTTTTTTAATTCGGGTAAATTACACCACATTTTTATGTTACATACCTAGAAATCAAAGTACACAGAAAAATTAAATGCTACTTATCTATGGTCCAGACTGGGAATTGAACCCGGTACCTCTGGATTTCCGGCCCAGCATCTTCACCACTTCGGCCACCGGAGCACCTCCTGGCAAGTGCCCTCAATTTTGCCATCTACTTTGACTTCCGTATCATTCTGGTCTAACAAGTTTTTAACCTATCGACCTTAGGTCTTTCGATTCCCAGTCTGGACCATAGGTAAGTACCATTTAATTTTTCTGTGTACTTTATTTTCTTGTATCTATAATGTGTTGTATTAGTTAAAAAAGTAATAACAAAGGGGCATTAAGAAGTATTGCTATTTAATTCTCAAAGGAGTGTTAGTAAATGAGTACTGCTTACCACCGTTTCAACCGCTCTCCCTTTCGTTGTTGCATTTTTGACTATTTCCCTGTAGGCTCGGATTACCATTTTCTGTTATTTTCTAGAGGTGCTCGTATTCTACAAAATAGCCTTAAATCGTAATCCGAGTCTACGGGGAAATGTTTCATAATCGGGTGTATTTTCGCTGGCGTAATTTCTCTGGCCACCAATATTTAAAAGATTCCTCCTCACTAGACTGGCATTCGTTGTTTACTTGTTAGAGCTTAACTGATTCTACATTGTAACCAAAAGTGCCAGTTCTAATAAGGCAGAATCTTCTCAGTATTCGCCAATATGTCATGACAGCGAAATTACGTTTTTGAAAATACACCCAATCATAACTCGACCGGGAAAGTGAGAGCGGTTAAAACGCTAGTAGAACTAACAAACGTTAACTAAAAGGATTTTTTTTTGTAGTTTATGTTATGCGAAAATACAAATTATGAACTAAGTTCATTATATGTAAACAAATACATTTTATACCAAGCTTTGGTGAAAAATAGAACAATATTTTCTCATACCGTTGGCTGCATAGGCCCCAGGGTTGCCTTGTGGGGCTGCTGCGACTATGTACAAGGGCTGGTAGCCTCCAATTGTGCCAGGCCTAGAATTAATCAATTAAAATATAAGGTTGTAAATATAACATTGAAAGCCAATTACCGAAAAAAGCAAACATATTAAATCAGTTGATCGAAATGAAAAACAAACCAAATTCTCTATTAGTCTATCTTATCATCAGAATTCATGAATAAGCAAGGTACTTCTTCGGTTCCATAGTTGATCACTATCACGTGACACTGGGCTAAATGTCCGGTTAGTTTTGAAGTATAAAATTGCATGATCATTGTAAGAAATGGGATCATAGTTTTTTACCTATAGCCAGGAACTGGCATGTGCACGATGAACACCCGCTGTCCAGGTGCCAATCCAGGCAAATTTGGAGACACTGGAGTCTGAAAGCAACATACCTTCATAATATATGGGTTTTTCTATTCTTAAGAGTTTTCGCTATATTTTCACTCTTGACAGACGTCGGGAGGGAACATTTTCTGTAGTGAATGAGTGATTACCTTTTAGTGATCTTTATAAAATTATGACAGGTGACTATTTTTCGCGTCGTATTACAGAGTAGATGCCACCACTTTTATCATCCCTCACTAAATGGTATACCATCTGAAGAGTTACATGTACTCCTTCCGTATCGTATAAAGCGTTAAAAGTTTACCTGTTGAGGTGGCTGCTGCGGCTGCTGCACTCCCGGCACCAGCTCCACTTCGCTGTCGGGCTCCAGGTTCTCCAGCCGCGCCGGGGCGCCGTTGACGTTCACTTGACCTGGAATGAAACGACGAACTGGTATACTTTATGAAGCATTCGTTCTTTATAACGCTTTGAAGCCACTGCTTGAATAGGTCGATATTGGGAACGCAAAACGGTGAGTTCTTGGACAGCGAATCATACGACCCAATCAAGGACCTTAAATTAAATAGCCGGACGGAGCCTCACCAACAGAGAACTGAAGCCATTTTTAATAAGCCGGCTGCTTGTAATTACGAGCTGCACGCACACATCAACTAGTGTTTTCCTATTGCGAGCAGCACGCACACATACTTAGGTAGCCGGCGGATTAGACATGCTCAGTTCTTTGTTATAGCGAGGCTCCGTCCGGGTATTTATTTTAGGTCCTTGGATCCAACAATAATATTGGATCGTTTACAATAGCAATTGATTCACGCCGAGTGCCTCGGGGAAATTATATCGATGAATGACTGCGTACAGTGGCGCGCGCCCTGCCATGCATCCGAACTATACACATACACTTTTTTAGACGACTCGAGAGGTGTTTTTAAATAAGCCACATTTATTTTCCTCCCAGCAGGCGTGAAAAGCACTCAATTTTGTCAAGTCTCGGTCGAAAGAGCAATAGATGGACTCCTATTCTTAGAAAGGTCCGTCTTTGAATCGGCGTCGAACTCGTATATTGCTTAGTACTTTCCGGCCTTACAACAGATTATTTAAGCCAATGTAAAAAACTATATACAAATAACTCATAACCATCTTCATTTACTACTATTTCTAGACAAGTTTTTGAGATTAAATTCATCATCATCATCATTTCAGCCATAGGACGTCCACTGCTGGACATAGGCCTCCCTCATAGATTTCCAAATTATATTAGATTAAATTGATGAGCAATTATTTTGTGATTGTCTCCTGCTTTTGTCCTCCTCCATTTAATTTGAATGCTACCGAAACATTACATAAATAATTTACATTGTGCTGTCATCATTACCTTGCTTCTGTTGCGCTTGATTGTAGTAATTCGCCACTTCCGCGTTGTCCAGGTAGTAATCCAGCCTAAAAAAATAAAAAAATGCCGGATGAATTTACATTTTTACAAGGCTACACTGTTTGAAACCATTTATTTTTAATATTTCAAAGTTTTTGATATGAAAAAGTACCAATTATTAGATACCAGTGTTCGAATCTAGAATTTCGTGGATCATGGGAAAAACATGACAATTCGCGCCCTTTGACTCTTTAGGGGATCTTTTATGTAATTTAGAACTTCCTCCACCTCATTTTTTATTAAAAAATCACTAGAGTAGTTACACCTTTCTTCCCACTCAAGTACGAAATTAAATTCGAAATTCAAGCAATCCCTTTCGGCCTCATAAATGAGCACGACGGCACGACAACAACTTGGAATTCAAAACTTAGAACTTATGTATGTAAATAATGAACTCGGAACCACTTTGCGACAAAAAACTGCAATAAAATACCTAAACCTAAGTATCTTACGGATTGCCTGGTGCTCCCTGGTAGAACCTCGGCGGGGCGGGGGGCGCAGCGGTGACCGCCACGAACAAAGCTGCCACGATGCACTGGAAACACACACCGTATAATTATGACCGGTCCGTACACATACTTAGTTACTTATTATTATAACAAAACGGGACTTAATCGCGTAAAAACATGATATTACCTCGACGTTTCGGACGTGCCGTGACGTCCATGGTCGCGAAGGGACTCCATGGACGTCACGGCACGTCCGAAACGTCGAGGTAATATCATGTTTTTACGCGATTAAGTCCCGTTTTGTTATAATAATGAGTGAAAATCGTGAAAGTTTAAATCAATACTTAGTTACTTATCACAAACTTGAAAAGTCTAGCTGGTATTAAACAATAAATAGGTCTGGTTTAGCCAGGTAATCCAAACACTATACCTAATAAACATTTTCATCACACTTGCTCGAAAATGGTGTCATTACACGTAGGTTTTGCGGGCCGTAAATGACCTATTACGCCCTAGGGCGTAATGGTTTTCTTTTTAAATTTGAAACGCTGGTTCTGTTTTACTCTTATTTGTCATGTTCAAAGGAAACGCCAACGTACATTTTTAACTTTTATAATTGAAATATTTATTTAAAGAGAACTGTTATTGCAAATACATGTAAACACATATTTCTGTAACATTAATTAAATGTTTGAATAATGTATTTCTTTATTTTGCAAATATAAAATCAACCATTTTAAGTCTTTACCGCTATGGTTTCCGAACGTGACTTGTCGTCTTGATATATGTCACTAATGTCACTGTCAGTTTTACAATTTTATTTAGCTTAAGTAAGGTTATTTTAATTAGATTTCCTCACAAGTGTGATGAAAAACATTGTGTGTGCCACGGGCGGTAAAGGAATTACAAACTCGTGTTATTAAAGCCCTTGGCTTCGCCTCGGCCTTGTAACAAACACTCGTTTGTAATTCCTTACTTACCGCCCTTGATACACAATGTACTATTAGTATTTGGACAAGCATATTACGCCACTTTCACACACATATACAGCGTGGAAGTCTAATACGAGCAAACAATTAAACCAGATATATAGCGTTTAGTAGTGTTATCATTAATTAATATGATTTTTTAAATTACACTTAATAGTGACCTCGAAATTAATTTTTGAAAATTTACCGAGCAGCAATGTACCGCATACATGCTTGTTATGACATTACGAGATACGAGCTTTTTTAAAGTAACTATCAACTAGCGTGTTTGTCAACTTGAATGTGTTGCGTTACATTGCGGGCCGAATTATTTTGTATGGTAAATATTTTCATTGTAGTTTTAAGCAAAAGTTATCTAAATATACTTCTTAGATCCTATGTTGACCACCGTTTCAATATTCGCCCGTATTGGATTTCCATGCTGTATACCTACTCGTAGTTGTACAGAAACTACAGTGTATGTTCCCGACTCTCATTTGGCCGGTTGTTTTATGTCACGTCACGTTGTAGTCATTATTAAAACACAATACAGGAGCATTCCATGAAAATATTTCGTAAGGGCCACCACCGTTTTAATACTTCCGAGAAATAAATTCAGGAAGCTAATTATCAGCATTGTAATATCATAACTCGGCCTTAAGATTGGTAGTGTTTCTTAGCAGTTAATACGTTTTATTAGGGTAGCTGCCATAGCGTTTCATAAGGGACAAAAGTTGATGTTTTCATGGAATGCTCCTAATAAGGTAAACAACCTCCTAGTGCTGGACACACTTTGTCCAATACCCTGCTGTCACCTCCATTGCTAATCACTTAACATTCAAGATGGCAACTACTGGGACTCTGTCGAGCACTCGGACGTTTACGAATCGATACGTAATCGATGAAATTCTCTTTATGTAGCAAGCATCAATATCAAACAATTGTAAATCTATAGTCTTGGAAAATATCAATCGTAGGAATAGGTATTTCAGGAAACAATAAAACTGACAAGGAAGCGAGTTCTACATCTCAAGTTTAGCTGTAAATCTTATGATTATGATTTTATATCTTATCTTGGTCTGCATTGTGATTACCAACTAATTTGCACTTAGCGAACAATGTAGAAAAACAGCAGATAGTAGAATTAGTAACACAATCCCAATGCACTTCTACTCTTTGAGTTACATCTTGCAGAGTAGGTACCGATAAGCAGATGATTTTATTATGGTTTTCAAGGCTCTGTGTGTTTATTTCTTTACCTCTGATTTGTATCCTCCAGCTAGGCTTAAATAGATACGTCTCAATCGTAAACTTAGCTTAAAACATGAATCCCACGTTCATTAAGATCACCTCATTAGTATTCTACAAGGATAGATAGGCAATTCGACTTCATCTAAACCCATTGCCAAGATCGTTTTCAACTAGGCGTCACCGTGTCTAGCATACATAGCAAATTTAATGGTTTTCTATGAAGATTCGCTACTTTCGAGACACAGTTTTCCGGTGCCCGGCCTCTAAGGACCTGCAAGGTGAAGCCGACGCGTGTTTGAATTACAATGGACGTCAGGGACTGGTTTGGTTTTGTTAGAAAGGCCAATGTCGATGCAAAATTAGATGGAGTGATAGAAAACTGCATTTATCGCATCACACCATAGTGTCGTTTGTATTTCATGATCAGATATGTGACAGAGGCCTTGAGGCCTACTTGCAGAAATAAGTTATTTCATTTCACAAGTATTGACTGTCCCTCGGTGTTATTCATGAGTATTTGTCCTGTATAACCATTATCCAGTAAAGATTTGATTAACTCACTTCAAATATTATAATTATAATAATGATTTACCGAAAAACCCGAAGCAAAGGGCTAGGTGGTCCTTTGACTTTGAGATATGCATCATAGTCAAATATCCGATCCATGATCCATCTATATCTCGTTACATTCTGGGTTTCCTAGAATTATTGACCTACTTTTAACTTAGCTGTCTGGCAATATTAATATGGAACTCCATATCTTATCATGGCAGTATATACCCTAGTCGTGATTATCTCTTAACTGCCCTTTTCCGCGCTATCTGAAGCATCCGGAAGGGATCATGACAAAGCCATAAATAAAATAAATTAGCATTAATAGGTATTAATGTATTCCTTGCGGCGCGGACTAGGGTAAACGATGATAATTAAAACTATCGGAGCTCATCAGTGACAGAAAAAACCAAGAGATAAATCCAAGAGGCGCCATATAGCCATGTTATCAATTAATCTATCAATCACTAAGTCTAACCCATCAATTATAAATACTACTTAATCAGAAATGTAAAAATCTCAGAAGAACGACGGTAAACAACGATTTTAAAGCACGAAGATGAAGTTTGTCATTATTTTGTTCTATTATGAAACGCATCATATGATGCAAAACATTCACTAGCAACAACTTAATATTCAATTATTATCTTTTCCTTGGCCGATTACGTTAGGTATTAGTTATATTGGTTTTATAATAACGCGAAAAACTGTTTTAACGTAATCAATCGTTGCATTAGGCGAAAGAAGTTAATCAAACATTACGTATTTAGAACGCGCAATATTGAGATTTCAGAAGAAAGAGTTCATTGAATAAGGATTAGGACAGTTAAGAAAAAAATGAAGATCGAAGCGTTAATTCGCAAAAATGAAGAAAAGTTTGTACATATATACTTATTTTTAAATGTCACTGAACAAATGTTGTTCAGTTTGAGGAGTATACCTAATCTACCTACGTTTTAATTATTTGCTCCAAGTACAGGCAACACTTGGTATAATTTTATATGTATGCGTTAACTTTCCAATTTTGTTACCAACTTAAACGACAAACAAAAATGTTATTGATTATTTTGTGTAATTAGGATTCTATTGAGAATATTTTTCCCTAATTATCCAAATAAATTACCAAAACATGAACCAATCATTAATAATCATTCAAAACATTGGTAACAAAATAGGGATCAATTAAGGATCTGGTAATTGATGTAAATTTTTTTTGAGAAATGCACATTAACCCTTTTCTTTTAGTTTCACCGTAGTAGTAGCCTAAAAGATCCTTGAATGTCTACGCAGAAATTGATAAATCCCAAGAAAATAAAATACGTATAATTTGGCTTAAGAAAATTATTCATGACTCCGGAACGCATCGCTGTTTTACAGTTTTAATATTACCTAGTAAGTATAAATAGGGCACAAACATTCATTGGGACAAATCACGCAAGCGAAATTGATTGGAGCTAAGATTTATATAGAATGTAGAATATAACGTTGTTTTGTTATTTTGTATCAGAAAGTTTCTACACTTGGTTATGATTGTATGATGCTCATTGACATGAATGAAGTTGTTATTTTAAAATGCAGCATAATATGATAAGCAGATATTTGTTCATCCAGCCAGCACCCGCAGTTCGACCACATTATTCATTCGCAATAAACAGCTGATTAACAGCTTTACTCACACGAAAATTGACGATTTCTGTTACCTAGTCTTCGACTTTCGAATATACGTATAAGGCACACCTTCAAGAAAATTCAAATTTATACAGTTACAGTACAATAATATCCCTCTCATTAATTCCATATGGAATGAACGTATTCCCGTTCAGTCAATAGTGATGTCACATGCAGCTCGCGACCTCCACCGATGGTGTAACGATGTGGGTGAAGGCCCCACGGCTGCCACATACTAATACGAGACGAACAATCCGCCATGCCGACTTCCTTCCGTTGTTATCAAATTACGTAAATTATCTGAACAATCGTGATTAGATTCGCCTGTTTGCTTGGCTAATCTCTTATAATAATATCCTAAATTTAATGATCATCTTAAATTCATTTAGAATGTTGTCTAGATTCCAGATATTACAAGTGTTAGTTATTTGATGGATATCTTTTTGTTAATAAAGTGATGATTTTTCCAGTATTAGAAGTTATTTTTGACCGCGATAATAACGAAGAATTTCAGATTGTTATGGTTGAATTGAAATAGGTAATCGAATTTCGTAATTCAATCAAACTGTGAGGAGGAGGAGGGATAGAGGTAAACATGATACAAATGAAAAAGGGGGGGGGGACTTCTTAAATCTTCTTCTCCATTATAGGGAGTCTCAACGTATTCGCGTACAGTCGCCATCAGATACATTTATCTATACACTTCAGTGTGCTCAAAAATATCTGAATATGTCCTCTAACGCCTTGACAATCTCTATTGTCAAAGCGTTAGCGTAAGCGTCGTGTTCAAATGTTTGTCAGCGACTCAGCGCCTGTTTGCTCCGATGTACCTATCTGAAAGCGACTGTACTAAAGTTTAAAAGTAATTAACTGCCATTTCGCTTCAAATCGCATAATTCCACAGATAGTCATCTAAATACATAATAATTTACGAACAAAGGTAAGCACGTGGTCCCAAAACAGAGCCGTTTGCATGCAAATGTGTCTCTTTCGGCGCGGGCGTCGAACCTGGTCGTTTGTGACAGACGGACAAAAAGACTGACTGACAAAGGCTTTGACAGCTTAGCAGAGGGGACTTGGTACATACAGTCATCCGATGACTGGACTAAAGCGGACAAAATAAAGAAGTTTTACGTATGACATAAAAGATAGTTAACATATTTATGACTAATATGACTATTCAGTTACTCCACTTTGTTGTTCAGTGTATGATGACGTATGATGATGATTAAATACTGTTAGTATACTATAGTATTGAGCATGTTACAGCTCTAAGCTCCTGCCACTTGTGTGGAAGACATTGTTGCTCCCGTATTGGCCAATGCGGGAACAACTTTTTAGGGTTCCGTGAGGAAAAAACGGAACCCTTATAAAATCACTTTGTTGTTCGTCTGTTTCGACACTCTTAAGGAAACCAAAATTCAAAGGGTACTTTCGGTTGACTTAAATTAAAACAATGAAATTTGGCAAGTAAGTAATACCGTCTTATACTACAAGTATAGGGCAAAATCTGAAACTATCCATTTTTAATTAAATCATAAAAAAAATAAACTTTACTAAGGGAAACAAAATGTATAGGGTACATTAATTTAATAAAATATGGACCTACGTACGTACGGAACCCTCGATGGACGAGTCCGACTCGCACTTGCCCGGTTTTTAGGGTTCCGTACCAAAATGGTAAAAAAGGAACCCTTATGGTGCGACTCTGTCTGTCTGTCTGTCTGTCTGTCTGTCTGTCTGTCTGTCTGTCTGTCTGTCCGTCTGTCACAGCCAGATATCTCAGGAACTACTGATGCTATCGATTTGAAATTTGGAATAGTGTTAAAAGTAGCTAACCCGAGCTTATTGGACATAAAAAATATCTTGTACCTTTTTTACTTTTTTTTTAAAAGGCTCCGTAATGGGACTTTGAAAATTGAAAGTAGGGCTATTATATTGAGTGGGGTATCAAATGAAAGGGCTTAATTTGTAGATTAAAACACCATTTTTATTTTTTTTCTTAAATAAGTAGTTTTTAATTTATACATTTTTATGTACCATTCCCCCCCTATTATCTCCGAAGTTACTGATCAGAAAAATGTATCATAATTACTGATTATCAATATCAACCTGAAAATTACAGGAAAAATAGAACGGTCTTCCTAACTTTAATACTTTTTTAGAAATGTACAAAAACTTAATCCATCCATTAATCCATCTAGCGGAGAGTAGCAAAACTAAGCGATGGCCTTTTTCACGCTAGGGGATTTCCGGGAAAAAAACTAGATGGCGCTAAAACACTAAACATTTAACGATGTTATAATTGAACAAAGAAACCTAGTATAGTAACAATTAGTTCGTAAACAGCTAATAATAAATAAATTTAAATACTGTGTCACGTTTGCAAAGTTAAATAATTGTAAATAATATTATAATTATTTTACCAAGCTTATACATAGATGGCGTTGTAAATTCGGGGAACAGCATTTTGTATGGAGAATAACAGTCCTCTTGATTTAATGGTCCTTGCTATTAAATAGAATCATTACACGTCAGGTTCTAAATATTACAGGGAAAATATAACTGTTTTCCTAACTTGCACTGATTTTTAGAAATTTGCAAAAATCATAACATATACTTATTTGCTTCTACTAAACAAATCGACATACAGTTTTTCTTGCACTATTCGCGTATCTACTTATGAGTTTGTACGGAACCCTCGGTGCGCGAGTCCGACTCGCAATTGACCGGTTTTTATTTAAATTGTTCAAGCTCTTTGGGCATTGTTTAAATGGCATGATTAAGACGTAAAGGTTTAATCTACCTACAGCAGTGTAGCTGCCTTTTAAATGATTTATAGTTGTTTGTTAGGCACCAATGCTACCAACGATTGATTCCTTTTTCGTCGTATTCCTGATTGGACATATTCTTGTTTCGGCACATTCCTGTTTGGACGTATTCCGTTTTCGGCATATTCTTGTTTCGACACATTTAAGTAAATACATTATACTATGAAATACTCGTGACTTTGCTTGCGTAATAAAATAAAATAATATGTTTTTGTAAAATATTTTATTTTAATCAATTGAAATATTTAACATTGGAAAATACCATGTTGTGTTTCTTTATTGCATGCAATTTATTGTATAACTACTATATATTTATGTCTTGAAAATAAAAAAAAACGATACCTAGGATTAATTTTATTTGTTGTATATAATGATTTATGCCGAAAACGGAATGAGCCTAAACAAGAATATATCGAAAACGGAATACGTCTAAACAGGAATGTGCCGAAACAAGAATATGTCCAATTAGGAATACGACGAAAAAGGAATCAATCCTACCAACGACTACTTGTGGTTGTTCATGTGTGTTCTTTCAGTGAAGATTTGCAATGTTATAATGCAATTTACTAATGGGAACTATAAAAGTTATTCTTCTATCCTGATATGACCTCTATTATTATGATCTATTTTCAGGCATTATCTAGGTATAAGTAGTAATAATCAAAGGTACCTAACTTAAAGAAATTCAATGACTTGCTTATACTATATAATTAATAATTAAAAGAAAGATTCATCCTTGTGATTCTCGATAATTATAGTATAAGTCCCAAGTGATCTACACACCCAGACAGGTCCTATTACGTAGGTACCAAAAGCTCCCCACGTCATTGCCTGCAGAATGTAGGAACATTCAAAATTAACTTAAATACTAGCTTAAAAAAGCAACGCCTTGCTGAGTTTTCTTAGGAAGTCGTAAAGATACTGATGCTTGATAACAATGTTGGCAGATATACCAAGTGTCCTTCACCCCGATCCACGAACGTTGACATCAATGGACCAGTCACCGTACTGCCTAACGTGGATTTATTGTGAACATTGATACATAAAACTTAGAGATTTATGCTCGCAGGTCCCCGAGTTATACCGTATTTGGAGTTGATGTACTTAAATATTATGTATTATGCTCAACGAAAGAGCGGATCTATTGGCTAGACATAGACAGGCATGCACTGATGGGTTTACTACTGATGCTGTAGGTACTTTATTTCAGTTCAAAATCGATGTTATGAAATGTGGAAAGAATATTTTGATAGGCGATCGTTAGAAAAAGGAATATGGTATCGCACGATACAACCAAGACCCTGTAACAAGCCCTGGATTGATGATTGCTCCCTGAGCAGAGCCGAACTCGTACTTTCAATGCGGCTCAGCTGTACACATACCATTGAACAAATTTGCATTCCTGATGAACATAGTGGACTCTCCCAATTCGGATGTTGAATAATGTTGAATTTTACATCATAATATAGTCACATGGATTGGAAAATAGTAAATTATCGTAACACAAAAGAAATAAACAAAAAATGTATAAAAAATATAAAGTTATGAGACCACAAAGTTATATTTTTTTCTGCCCTCCGGCCGGCAAGCGTCACCTTGCCGATTTCAAGATGCCGCTTTCTGGCTCCGTCGAACAGAAAATAGTATTTTATGCAACAGTTGTATAAGAAGGTTCAAAAAATGCGAATTGCGTGAGTTGCGATACGAGCCGCGAATGCGGCGAGTATCGCAAATAGAGACGCAATGAGCGTTTTTTGACTTAATTATACAACGTTGCATACAATACTTTTTCTACGACTAGGTTAAATTAAAATATAAAATACATGGACGTCACGCGTGTCTCGTCCGGTCTCTCCGAGTGTGTACAGCCGGCATGACAGTTGTGTCTATGGTAAACTTTTTTTTGATATGGCTGGTGACACGATGTGACGATAATTAAAATACTTTTTTTTATGTTGGCATCAATTAATTTAATTCGGAAAGTTTTGTTTTCTTATGAATCGTAGGAATTTAATTGTTTGTTAAGTTGGTAGTTGTGAATTTTTATCGTGAAGTTAGAATTGAGCGCTTAATCCTTGACCTAAGTTTAACCTAGATTTAGAAGTCTGTGGATGCTAGCAATAACGTAAAGTGACTATAACGACACTAGTGCTGTTATGGGGAATAGAGTATAGACTTCTCTGAACTCATATTATGTATGTTCTTATATTAGTGTTCGTGACCAAGTAAAAGACAGATAACAGTACAGGAGTAGAAAAATAGTATAAGTACAAACCTTGGCCAGTAAATAAGAAAGCCTCAGATCACATGTTTGTCGTCCTCGGCTTCGCCTCGGCCGACAATTCCATGAGATCTGAGGCATTTCTTACTCTACTGGCCTCGGTATGTAATGTACTATTTTATCGTCTTAAAGAAAAATTAATGTCAATTTCGGAATGTGCAAAATGCTTAAATAACACTGAAAAAATAAATGTATTACAACTATGTGCTTAAACGCACTTTTTCGTGCTCAAAATGGCAAAATGCAATTTTTTTCATACAGACTTAGTACAGCGATTGAGCGGATGACGTCATAAGTTCCTGCCGTTTTGTATAGAGCGTTTTCAATGCTCAGTGCGATCTGTTACTTTTGATTACAATTTGTGGCTGTTATACTTATACAAATGTATTAGGTGTCATATAGATATTTGTTCCTCACAAATAGTAGAATCGATTTACGACAGAAAAAAAATCGAGTCAACAGGCGAATTGTGAAGAGTGCGGTGCGTAGAGGATGCTCAACACATTATAATGCATTGTGCCCGGAATGAAGCTTTCAGAAGCCAGCATTTCAACTTTAGGTTGGATGTAGGCATATGTAACAACATATTGAGTTTTCCTGATTCCAAAGAAGCTAAATTATTGTACAAATTAGTTAAAAAAGGTCTTAACGCTAGGTCACAGCATGTTATCTATAAGTGTTGATTAGTTAATATTTAAATGTTGTATTAGTACCGAGCGGCATAGTCGCTTTAGTCACCTAGCTCGTTAAATAAAGAGGGGAAAGAAAGTATTATGTCGGCGATGGGTAAAACATCATTGGCAAGTTTTAAGCTATAATTACTTTATTCAAAAGAAAATACCAGTTTACAGCAAAAAAGGTGCATCTGGAGGGTAAAAATTTATTTACTACTGGGATTAGTTAAGATAACAAGCATTTGATACACATATCTACTCGTAACATCTTCCATCAAAGATTTTTGATAGGCCAGTGGTTCAATTGTGTTTTTCGGCTCCGTACAAACAGCAACACACTTAACTGCCCATTAAAGACAGAGCAGAGAGAAAATGATAACGATTGAAAGAGATATATATATTTGTATTATGTCAACTTCAAATCAAATAACGTTTGCGTATGTGTAATGTGCCTTTGAGCTTTGTCATTGTAGTTGTTTGGGAAAAGTTTTTTTTTCAACAAGACAGGTGAATTTGTCAAAATTATGATTTAGCTTTCAGACGAACGTTGGGATGAAATAAACTAATTATATTGCTAATGCTTTTATTGGTGCTTCATATTTTTGATATGATGCACCAATATAATGTAATTTATATTTATTATTCATTCATTATTTTCCACGAATTCAATAATATGGCATTAATGTCAATAATGACGTTGGATCATCCATAAAAGAAAAAATATTGTTTCAAAACTCTTTTGAATAATAGCCAATTTATACTCATAAACACACGCACACATGCATAACACGACGCCTTCAAGTGTGATTCTCTTTCTTGCAGTATTTTCCATTTTTGAAGTGTATAGTTAACTGTGTTGCTGTTTGTACATACGATAAGTAACGTAACATTTACTCGATCACTCGTGTGTCTATCGGTCAGTCTATGATACTACTATGAGTATAGTTGTATGGATCATACATTTCATTAAAACTTGAGAAAAATATTATTTTGTTGCAACCAACTGCGCCATTTATTTTTAGGGAATCAAATAACGACCCAATGATTGAGCCATCTGATGATATAGTCTGCAAAATTCGGTTACTTATGTTATGATACATATTTGTTCAAAAATGTTCGCATATACCTTTTCACGTGGCTAATATATCTCACTGTAAGATTGATAGAAACGTTCTGTAAAGTTTATTTGGCATGTGTTTTTCGCTGCTTCATCGTCATCGTCATCAACCTGTATCAGTCCACTACTGGACATAGGCCTCTCCCATGGCACGCCACTGAGCTCAATCTTCAGCTCTCCTCCTCGAGTCATCACCTACTGTCATTCGAATGTCGTCACTCCACTTTGTTACAGGGCGCCCTACACTACGTACTACGTATTTCGCTGCTTGCATGTCCACAACTGTCTATTGCATTGCACAAGTAGTCACGCGCATTTTAACATGCGACATGACAAATTCCCTTTATTTCGAAACGGTTGGTAGAACTGTAATCTGTCCCATAATTGCCGAGCGCAGACGCAAGGGATGCGCGCCGCTGGCTTCGTGTATGCGCTTGTGACCTGGATTCGACTGATTTCGATACCGAGGATGTCATTACCCTAGCAAAGTGGGTGTTTAACTTAAGAAATGCATATGCAAACGCAAGACAATAGGGTACCTAACCTAACCCACCAGTGGCGTGGTGCCCCCAGAACACGATGCCCGTTAGCTTAGGTACCTTTTATATGGTATTTTATTATGCTGCTGCTTAAGAAAAGGGAAGCCAATATTACTCCCGTTTGTTCACTAATAAATTTGAAGCCACACCATCAAAATATATCTATTCTTCTTATTTTTCTTTCCTATTGCCCCTTGCTTGAATCAAGTTCCAGTAAGTCTTTAATTAGGCATATCGATAAGATTGTGGGAATTTAACACAAGGTGTAAAAGACACAGTTAACATGTGTGGCCCTTTATGTTTATGCACATTAGGACAAATACTTGCTTAGAAACCCAATACCCAGGTAGAACCGTGGAATGAATATCATAGCCTTTGCTGAAAGTCTACCGAATGGCTTACTACAGTTGGGCGTTTTCCAAAATAAATATCGGGGTAGCTACTTTCTCAAAATATGGACTTTTGAGGTTTTTCTGGCTCAGAATCGTTAGTACTTTCGAACTTTATATATAAAAAAAGTGTCCCAAATTTATTTTCCCATTAAGTTACCATATTGTACTTATGTTTGTATGAACGTGACGTAGTGGAAAGAAAAATTCCATACAAATTTTGGGACACTTTTTTTATAAGGTTCGAAAGTACTAACGATTTTGAGCCAGAAAAACCTCAAACGTCCATATTTTGAGAAAGTAACTACCCCGGGATTTATTACTGAAAAACGCCCAGTTACAGTCTAATGAACACTGTAGAGGTAATGCTTGGTACCCAGTTATCATGTACTACTACTTGGTATCTTGGTACTAGGGTTTTGGGAAAGAAAATTTAATGAGAGGTTTAAGCAGACATCCAGAAGATAAAAAGTCGTCGTCAATGTGATTAACTTTAGGGCTCTTACACATAAACACGGAAATCAGTCAATCAAAAAACAACTTTATGTCAGTGTAGAAAGATTAAGGTACATTACACAACTAGGACTTTCTTTATTGCCTCCCGTGTTGTGTACCTACATCATTTTTTGTCGACACTTGGCCAGAAAGCGGCTTTTTCCGTACGCGTAGCGTGCGGTAAAAGCCATTTTATGGACAAGTGTGGCATAAAAAATTCAAATATAATTTTCCACGACACAACGTCGCAACGTGAAACGTTATCGTGTCGTAGCACGTTGTGATATCGTGTCGTGAATTTTTACGTTGCTCGTCGTAGATTTCCACGACACGACGTCGCAACGTGAAACGTTATCGTGTCGTAGCACGTTGTGATATCGTGTCGTGAATTTTTACGTTGCTCGTCGTAGATTTCCACGACACGACGTCACAACGTGAAACGATGCCGTGTCGTAGCACGACGTGATAGCGTAACGTGTTTATGTGTAAGAGCCGTAACGCACGACGAGAATGTAGATGATGGTATAGTGCTCGGATGAATAAAAATCGACAAGGACACTGAAATAGAGGATGAGCGCCGCTAAGCCCGAACAAGGCTATTCTCCTGAAAGATGGACAGCAGCAACTGTCACCATTTCGGTCTCAATTTGATGATGATCACCTATGGCCAAATGAGGATGACATAAACATAGACCGTGACGATGATGGTCCATGTTAGAATTTTTTGACATACCGGTGCGGAAACTCAGTGTCAGAAAGCTCCTTGACCCAAATTACATTTTTCCGAAAGACATGTCATTTTCGGGAACGGTACTTAGATCGCGAAGGGAATCAGTTTTAAACTTCTTTTTTTTTCAAATTTTATAACGTTCAGTCACTTATATCGCTGTCATCGTGTTGAAAATTATGATTAAATTATTGTCATATAACAGCTAATAATACGATAGGTAGGGTATTAAGGCCGCTATTTTCATTATTTTAAATGACATTTGAAGTGATATTTAAATACCAAAACTAAACGTAGATCCCCGCGTTGTTCCCGTTACTGTCCCAAGGGAACTATTTAACGGGATATAAATTCTATCCATCCAGTCGTTACTCCGTTATCTATATATATAAAAGGCAAAGTCCTGACTGACTCATCAACGCACAGCCGAAACTACTGCAGCGAAGAACTTGAAACGTCCACAGTAGAATGGTCATATGACGTAGGTGAGAGATAAGAACGGATTTTTCGAAATTCATCCCCTAAAAGGTTCAAATAGGGGTACAAAATTTGTATGGAGAGACTACGATTTTTTAAGGAGAGGTTTAAAACTTCGTGCTTAGATTCTTCATTAGAATAAAAGAAAAGTGATTTCACCGTTTTTTGAAATTCATTCCCTGAGGGGTTAAAATGGGGGTTGAAAGTTTGTATGGAGAGTCTGCGATTTTTAAAGTAAGAGGTTTGAAACTTCATGCTTAGATTCTTGATTTGAATGAAAGAAAAGTAGTTTCACCGTTTTTCGAAATTCATCCCCTGAAGGGTTAAAATGGAGGTTGAAAGTTTGTATCGGGATTCTACGATCTTTTTAAGTAAGAGGTATGAAACTTCATGTTTAAATTCTTCATTGTTTTAAAAGAAGAGTGTTTTCACCTTCTTTTGGAATTCATCCCCGAAAAGCTTAAATAGGGTTTGCGTTTTTGTATCGGGAATATATGATTTTTACATTAGGAGATCTAAGACATCATAGATAGTCTTTATATAATGAGCTAAGAAAAACCATTACTACCGTTTTCCGAAATTCATCTAATTTAGGAATTAAATAGAAATTTAGGAATTAAATAGGTCGAAAGTTTGAAAGACAGAACAAAAAGGTTTAAAAGGGTTGAATATTTGCATGGGAAGGTTTGAAACTTTATGTATAGACTGTTTATTAAATTGAAAGAAAATTGATTCCACAGTTTTTCAAAATTCATTTCCTAAGGGACTAAAGTCGGAATTGAAATTTGTATACTTGGGACAAGATTTTTAAAGTAGGAGATCTGCGACTTGATATGTAAACCCTTCATTGTATGTCAAGAAAAGTAACTTTGCCGGTTTTCAAAATTTATGCCCAATTAAATGGAGTTAAATGGGGGTGGAAAATTTGAATTTGGACTAACCTAGAAACTTGAAACATGCTGAGTACATTATTCATATACAACGTAAAAAGAATAAAAAAGTGTTTTTTGGTTATTCATATTTAAGGTATTAAAGTTTGTATAGAGAATAGTTCTTACAGTTAGAGGTATAATGTTACATAACAATCCTATTTACTAAAAACCAAGAAAATATATCCACACATTCTTAAAAAGTCGTTCTCCTGACTTCTTCAATAAAAGAAACGTGATTTCACCGTTTTTCGAAACTCATCCCCGAGGGGACAAAAGGGGTTGCTTCTTAGAGGGTAGTTACTGCTTCGCGCACGGCCAGTTTTACGTGGTTTTGGTAATGTAGAAAGCGGTACTACTATATTAGCCTGCGGTAAAATAGGTATATGTGCACCTTTAACCGCCCACATGTGTATTCGAATTTCACGCGGACGAAGTCGCGGGCAACAGCTAGTTTAGTAACAATCATCCGAATATCCAAACGTCCAAACATCTTCACAAACCTTCGCACTTATAATATTAGTAGGATTGTATAATACGTTTATTATCCTGATTGTTACCCAAATCATAAATCTAAATCAAAATATGATATTATAATTGAATTTTAAAAGCTATGGTATTTAGAAAATTTATTTATTACTTATATAATATGGGTCGTTTAATTTACAGACTAAACATTGGTTTTTTTTTTAATTAACCATCAATAAATACAATATTACTTTTTAGTAATAAAACAACTTAAATGGATTAAATCGCGTATATTACTACATTTTGTCTACCCGCGACCACGAACGCTGAAAAGGGTTACGAAACGTCGGGACTTAAAATGTAGCGCGATACGCGATTTAATCCGTTTAAGTTTATTTTCTATGTCGTGATTGATAATTTAAGTACTAACTGTATGCGATTTAATTTGAGTAATACATTTCTGTATATTAAGGAGCATGTATCCGTTTAAGTTGTTTTATTACTATGAGTGATAATCGCGGAAACCGAAGACAATATTAATATTACTTTTTGTGAAAAAAAAGTTAAAATCATACATGAAATTAATTAATTAGTAATTGCCTATTTTTTACATCATGCTATTAATTTTTGAGATGCCGTTTTTAATAAGTATATAACATAACAAATATATGACCAGGAAATCGCATTTTTATATTCATTTCCGATATTTCCGCTTGATCACACGGGTCAAGGTCATATCTACATATTTGTTACTTATGTGCAAAAACTGCGGGGGTATTTTTCGTAAATAAAAACAAACTTACGATAAGGACGGCCATGTTGAACTGCCTCGGGCGGCGCGCGCGTCGGGGAAATGCGCGGTACCCGTGCGCGGCCGCGCTTATATCGACTTTTCCGCTACGCGTTGTTTACGTTTTCTGCGGCGTGCTCCCCTTGGAATTGTAGCGTAAAACGTGACTCATGCCCTATACGGTAAGCTCCTGACAGTCCGATCGAACGCAATGAGGGGTAACAATTGACAACATTTCATTTTAAGAAAACTTTAAAATGTATATACGATTCGAAAGCATTTTGTCTCCTGAACACTACACTATTTTTTATAATTTTTTTAAATCGCTTAATATAAAAAATACAAATGAATAAAAAATATGTTCTCATTTTACCAGTTCTACGGCACAATAGATGAAATGCCAGTGCCTTTTGCCACAGAAAAAATAAGCTGTCATAATTTTGAATTTGACAAATGTCAATGCATACTGTGAGATCGCTTACTTTTTTTCGATCGCGATAAGACTAAAGTAATGGTTTATTCTACCGTAGAACTGTAGTTACGCCCTTTTGGAATAAGTAAATATTAATATATTAATTATAAATTAATTACAAATCCTGGTGAAACAAATAAACTATCAGCGTATTCGTCTTTTCAAACCAAATACAGTGAACCAATAAAATTAAAGGCTCGAAAAAATGAAAGGTTGTCAATTTTTATGCCACACCTGGCCATAAAGTGACTTTCCGCTAAAAAGTCGCTTTCTCGCCAAGTGTAGACATAAAATGATGTACACAACACGGGAGGTAATAAAGAAAGCCCTCGATCGCATATTTACGTCCCTCGCCTGCGGCTCGGGCCGCAAACTTCTGCGATCTCGGTCTTTCTTTGTATTACCACCCTAGTTATGTAATGCACTATAAACTCACCAGACAGTTAAAGGAAGTCACTATATATTTTATGCCACACCTGGCCATAAAGTGACTTTTAAAAGCCGCTTTCTGGCCAAGTGTAGACATAAAATGATGTACACAACACGGGAGGTAATAAAGAAAGCCCTCGATCGCATATTTAGGTCCCTCGCTTGCAGCTCGGGCCGCAAACTTCTGCGATCTCGGCCTTTCTTTGAATTACCACCCTAGTTATGTAATGTACTATTATGCCACAGTTGGCCAAAAAGTGTCTTTTACCGCACGCTACGCGTACGGAAAAAGTCGCTTTCCGGGGCTTTCTTTGTTTTACCACCCTAGTTGTGTAATGTACCTACTATTTCTTAAACATAATGAAATATTGACATTACGTGCCTTATAATAGGCTGCAAAGTACCTCGTTTCCGGTGCGGTTAAAAGAGAGGCATTTAATGGAATTTCATACAACATTGCCGGCCTAACAAGATTTTTTTTTATAATTTCCATTCCACATTTATTTGTGACACAGCATCATGGCATTTAGGCATTAAAAAAACAATAAACGATGTTTGCAGTTTTATTTATAAAACCGACATGAACATAACAATAGTAATAGGTACATACCGATGCCTGTAAAGTAAGAAATGCCTCGGCTTCGCCTCGGCCGACAATATTTTTATATTATATATTTTTCTGTTCGACGGAGCCAGAAAGCGGTATCTTAGTTTAGCGCAGCGGCCGGCGCAAGGTAATACGCTTTCCGGCCGGAGGGCTCAAAATAACACATTATAAACAATTTTCAATAATTTTAAAATGCAAATTTAACTACACGAATACACATTTAAAATATTTCATCTAAATATTCGCGGTAAAAATGTGTACTGATACTGAAACAGTTTTTGGAAAGGAAATTGAAAATTATTTTATTTTTTGTCTACTTTGCTTTTAGTGTCTTTAGAAAATAAAGTTTGATTTCTTGAAGTGTTTTTAGGGTTCCGTACCAAAATGGTAAAAAAGGAACCCTTATGGTGCGACTCTGTCTGTCTGTCTGTCTGTCTGTCTGTCTGTCTGTCCGTCTGTCACAGCCAGATATCTCAGGAACTACTGCTGCTATCGGTTTGAAATTTGGAATAGTGTTAAAAGTAGCTAACCTGAGCTTATTGGACATAAAAAAAATCTTGTACCTTTTTTACTTTTTTTTTAAAGGGCTCCGTAATGGGATTTTGAAAATTGAAAGTAGGGCTAATATATCGAGTGGGGTATCAAATAAAAGAGCTTAATTTCTAGATTAAAATACCGTTTTTATTTTTTTTCTTAAATAAATAGTTTTTGATTTATGGCGAAAAAAGTTTAAAAAAATACCATTCCCCCCCTATTATCTCCGAAGTTACTGATCAGAAAAATGTGTCATAATTACCAATTATTAATGTCGTCCTAAATATTACAGGAAAAATATAACGGTTTTCCTCACTTGCACCGTTTTTGAGAAATTTGCAAAAATCATAACACATACTTATTTGCTCCTACTAAACTAATCGCCATACAGTTTTTCTTGAACTATTCATGTATCTACTTATTAGGATTATTATTATTATTAGGAAGACCGTTATATTTTCTCTTCCTAACTTGAATACTTTTTTAAAAATTTACAAAAATCTTAAAATATTTCTTCTACCCGTAGGTAGTAGGGATACGAGAGCCATCTAGCGGAGAGTAGCAAAACTAAGCGATGGTTTATATCAGATTACATAAAAAATGTCTATTAAATACAATGATCACTCATCAGGAATCGGGAAAAAACATAAAGTAACAATAATTATTAAAAACTCTATAATAGGAGTATGTTAGGAAATTTGACACTAGTAAATACCATAAAAATGAAATACCACTAGCGCCATCTAGGGACACAAATCTAAAATAAAGTGTGCTTCAAAACATGATTCCTTCATGAAAAATTATACATGAGAACTAACTTAGTTGGCAAACAATTATTTCAATCAGCCAATAACAAAAAGTAACGTTAAATTTAAATTATAAGTAAAATTTACGCGCTATTTAGTATCAATAGATGTCGCTGTAGCATACGCTGCATCGCGCTGTTAAGATTTTTCCTGGTTTAATAGGGCTAAAGTGCGTTTAAGGCAAGGTTGCTGTTAGTCGTAAGGTTGGTCTACTTACGAGTTTATACGGAACCCTCGGTGCGCGAGTCCGACTCGCACTTGACCGGTTTTTATTTATGTCATTGCATTGCATATTTGAGAAAAGCACTATAGGTACATACCTCAGCGTGAGAAGGGGTCACTGTATTAACAGGCACTTAGAGCACCCTGACTTACGTATGTGTGTAAACACATTTTTGCACATAAAATCGTACAGAAATAATATAAACAGCAATGGTCATGTACAAAGGCGAACCCCTTATGCCTAAGTTTTGAATAAAAGGTTGCATGTTTTACGATATGTTTAGCCCTATGCAAGTGATACCACCCACGAAGGTAGACTACCGACAAAGTCTAAAATGCGATTTTTCACTAAAGTTTCCTTAGTAAAAAGTCGCGTTTTAAACTACGCCGGCAGTAGAGGCAGGTTCAAAATTTCAAATCCTTGTAAGGGCAAATATTTGTGCAGTTAGCACTTTGTTCCTGAGCCATGCATGTTTTCTATCTATTGAAGTATTTATCTATTCGTGTAACATTGTCCCCCATAACTTATCCCCTGTACACGTCTCAAAGATGTGTTCCTGTAATGTATGTTTTGAGTATGCTTGTTTGTCACTGTTGCTATTAGAAAATTGGGTTGTAATAGTATTCTCGAGTTCATCGGATGTTATGGATATAGTTATGTTAGTGTTCAGGCAGACAATAAGACGTACAATCATAGATTCCGGTATTTTCAAGGTATTTATTGTTATGTTCTTAACGTTTTGGCGTAGATCCAATAGATAGTCATAGCTAATGCATACTTATTACAGTTTATTACCCTTGTTCGTGAGTTTACGATCATGTGTCACTATGTAGAATAATTCTGACGTGTAATTTCTAAGTAAGTATCTAACTGACGATTAATAAGGTGCAGGTGCAGCCTAATGTTCATAATATCGAAATTTGTTAGATAGTACTTGTACTTACAGCCAACCTACACGAGATATATTAGGTAAATGTGTTCCTTTCCTTGACGTATTAAAAAAATATGTATTGGCTTCAATTATATTTTAATAATTGGCTTCAGTATGATAAGTCTCTTGGATCGCTGATTTTTCATGATAGTTAAATAAACATTTAAAACACGCATTAAATTAAATAAGGTTAATAAAAATTACTTTAGGTATTGAAAAAAATATTTACGAGAATAAAATGCAATGCATATCCCTAAGCAGATATTATTCAAACTTTTTCTCCATTGCCTTAGTTAATCCATGAATTTCGTTACTTATTTAAAATGAAATCAAATGTCGCTGGTTTATTTCTTTACTTAGAAAAGAATATATTCATGTGAAAAAATCACAAATTAAATTAAAAACTGAATACTAAGTACCTAAACTAAAACCCTATACCTAGTAGAAACAGTATGGGTTCTTTGTTAAATATAAAAACCTATACTTAATAGGTTCATACTACATTACATACTTACATATAAGAGGTGCCTGGCGATTTATCGAACCGGCACTTTGATGTTGATTTACACAGGCAACTTTCAAATGGAAACTACATTAAAGCATACAAAACAGGCATTGAAGTAGTATTTGCTTTTGCTGAGCCCTCGGATTAGGGCTTGCAAATATTCGACTTTTTCAAATATTCGAATATTCGAATTTGATTTTGTAGATATTCGAATAATTCGAATATTATTCGAATACTACCAAAAACTATTAAAAAATCGTTTTTCTTAGTATTTTTAGTGAAAAACATGTTAGAAGAGATATTTTTTACGCTGCGATTACCTTAAGACTAATCAAACTTAATTAGTCTTACTCAAAACCTATTACATTAAAAAAAGGCGACCGCTCAAACCCATCCAACTACAGGCCGATACCCATAACCTCTCTGTTCTCGAAGATAATGGGAGTCCATTATCAACTGCCAGCTCCTTCGGTATCTAGAGGACCACCAGTTGCTTAGTGACCCCCAATACGGTTTCCGTAAAGGCCGCTCAGCTGGTGATCTTCTGGTCTACCTAACACATCGTTGGGCACAGGCGATCGAGACTAAGGGTGAAGCATTGGCCGTTAGTTTGGACATGGCGAATGCTTTTGATTGGGTTTGGCACAAAGCACTTCTTTCGAAGTTTCCATTTTATGGGCTTTCCGAGAAATTATGCGAATGGGTCAGTAGCTTTCTAGCAGCCAGATGCATAAAGGTCGTAGTTGACGGTGAGTGCTCTGACTCCATGTCTGTGAATGCTGGTGTCCCGCAAGGCTGTGTGCTATCGCCTACGTTGTTCTTTCTGCATATCAGCGTCATGCTGCAAATCTGTGGCATTCACTGTTATGCAAATGACAGCACGGGTGATGCCTCCTACACCGGCCGCGCCAATATTTCTCGGGATAACGTCATCGAGACCCGTAACAGACTTGTGTCTGAAATTGAAACTTCCCTAAAAAAAGTTTCAGAATGGGGTTAACTTAATCTAGTCCGTTTTAACCCTACGAAGACACAGGTTTGCGCTTTCACCGCTAAAAAGCTTACGTTTGTTGCATCACCTCGTTATGAGAGCACCCCCACCTAACTGCCACAGCCACTATTGCAATCCTTGGTGTCGACATATCGAGTGAAGTCTAGTTCCGCGGCCATTTAGAGGGTAACGCTAAATTAGCCTCTAAGAAGCTCGGTGTGCTCAACAGATCGAGACAGTATTTCACTCCGGCCCACCGCCTACAGCTTTATAAGGCGCAGGTCCGTCCACGTATGGAATACTGTTCTCATCTATGGGCTGGGGCTCCCCAGTACCAGCTTCTCCCTCTAGACCGCATTCAGCGGAGAGCGACTCGTATCGTCGGCTGCCAAGATATTTCAGATCGGCTCGACTCCTTGGCACTGCGTAGAGATGTAGCCTCGCTCTGCATTTTCTATCGTCTGTATGACGGGGAGTGCTCCGAGGAATAGTTCGGATTGATCCCTGCCGCATCTTTCCGCCATCGTCCTACGCGACAATATTTCCATCCTCACCACTTAGATGGTTGGCAGTCCACAACTGTGCGTTTTGCTAGAAACTTCCTGCCTCGCACGACTGAACTGTGGAATAAATTGTCGCCTGCAGTGTTTCCGGACCGTTTTCTCGTTTGCCCCCTATTTCATAAAAAAAATCCTTTTGGGAGTCATGTCGGACTCACGCCCTCAGAAAGAGAAGACATACCCACTAAAACCACCTGGACCCGAGTTACCTGAGAATAGCAATCTGTCTAAGAGTTCCCCACACATGCTCTGAAGGTCATGCTCTGGTGGCATGGACGTTAATTAGGTGGGGCGACACGGCCTTTCATGCAACAGAAGTGCCGGCCACATGGAAGCTCCGTAGAGCGCTGGTGCATATGCTGGTGCAACGTGTCCACAAGCCCTGGTGGGTAGTTAGTTGGCTGCATTCCGCATTCAGGCAACCTTTAACAGGCCGGTTCAGCGTATAACCAGTCCCAAATCATAAAGCTGTCCCGTCACCGCTTTTTTGTACCTTAACTAAATTGGTAGGTTTATCCTCGTAAAACCCGTTTCCTAAATTTGGGATATTTTGCTGAAGTAATTTTCGAGTTCATTAAGATGATAGATAGAATAGAATTTTAATTTCATAAATGCTCCCCTGCTCATCACTCCCTCATCGGCCTCACGAGGATATTAAGTTTTAGAAATTTTAACTAACTGGTCCATGCTTCGAGAGATCCCAGAGCTGGCGCATACGTCTCCAAAAAATTTTCCTTGCGATTAAGAAAGTTAATTACGCATGCAAAAAGAACACCATACCAAAGGCTGCAGCTCAGCCTAGAGAGGATATTCTATTTTTTAATTTAATCATTGTTTTTTATAGCGTAAAAAGTTACGCTGCGCTATTTTAGGTATATTTAGTTTGAAAAAATTTAATTGATTACTTTATCCTTCTTTATTATGTCCTTTGTTAGCATTTTAATTTAAATTCCATTTAATTTAAATAGGTAGTAAAATTATTCGAATATTCGAATACCTTGCCAGGTATTATTCGAATAGCAAAATTAGCCGAATATTCGAAGAATTCGAATATTCGAATATTCGAATTGCAAGCCCTACCTCGGATTCCATGCTCTACTCGAAATGTTACATTGTAAAACACAAATTGTAATAAAACAACTTAAACGGATTTAATCACGTATATTACTTCATTTTTCCCGACATTTCGTAACCCTTTTCAGCGTTCTTGGTCGCGGGTAGACTGAGAAAAATATAAATTTTCTCTGTCAAAATTACTGATGTGCAAACCTACCCACTTTAAACGTACGTACGAATGAAGTAACATAAAACGCCGGGTGAGAATACGTTTGTGCCATATCCAGTCGATTTGTATGGAAAAGGCTGGATATGGCACATATTCTATGAACATATCAAGCATCTATTACCATTATTAAAATAAGAGAAATTAAAAAACGAAAAAACACGTTTCTTGTGCGGGGACCTCTTTTTATTTTTAATTTTATTTACAAACGATAGAGCTCTGTGACGGACGGACAGACGGACAGACAAACAGACGGACAACGGAGGCTTAGTAATAGGGTTCCGTTGGCACCATTTGGGTACGGAACCCTAAAAATTAAATAATATACGCAATTTGATCAATTTAAGTTGTTTTATTGCAGTGAGTGTAACCGCGGAAATCGAAGACAATGTTATAGTGTAAAACATTGATTTCTCTGATTCTGTAATATCAGATAAAACCTGAAATAATAATAAAACCGAAAGTGTGAACTTCGAATTGGAATCTTTACACTGTAGTCTGTTGAAGTGAAAAACTCTTACAAGCCTGGACCAACAGCTTTGTTAATACTTACTTACTATTAATGGAACTTCCCGTGACAAAACATAATTTCAAGAATACACTCTTCCAGTTTAATATTCTCGGAATGCGGCGGCAGTTTATCTGTTGTATTTCCTTAACCCGTTTCGAAATTACTCACAGAATACCTGTTCTGCTGCGGTTACAGTATACGAGTTAACGTTTTATACTTTCGACCAAAAATCTGGCAGGCCAGTGCGTCCACATATAATCCTGATTTAATCATGTTACTTCGGCATGACATAAGACACTGATTCAATTCCAGTCAAAAATATACTTTTATGCCACACCTGGCTATAAAGTGGCTTTTTCCGCACGCTGCGCGTACGGAAAAAGCCGCTTTCTGGCCAAGTGTAGACATAAAATGATGTACACAACACGGGAGGTAATAAAGAAAGCCCTCGATCGCATATTTACGTCCCTCGCTTGCAGCTCGGGCCGCAAACTTCTGCGATCTCGACCTTTCTTTGTATTACCACCCTAGTTGTGTAATGTACTATTCCCAAACATGGCATGAAATGTTGACATTACGTGCCTAAAAATAGGCCGCAAAGTACCTCGTTTCCGGTGCGGCTGGACACTTGGCACGTAATAGAATTTCATACTTACATATATATTTTTCATATTTTTTTTTTTAAATTTCCATTCCACATTTATTTGGGCCACAACATCACGGCATTCAGCCATTAAAAAAACAAAAAACGATTTTTGCTATATTTTGCAGTTTTATTTATTTAAAATTGACATGAACATAACAAATAACACATTATAAACAATTTCCAATTATTATAAATTGCAAACTAAACCACAAGAAAAAATATTTAAAATATTTCATCTAAATATTCGCGGTAAAAATGTAAACTGAAACAGCTTTTGGTTGTAGGTATATGGTTTCCGAACGTGACTTGATATTTGCATTATCTATAGATATAATGTCACTAACGTCACTTTCTGATATAAAGTCTCTGTTATAAAATAATATTTAGGGTAAGTAAGGATATTAGTAAGTTTATTTATTTCATTGCATATTTGAGAAAAGCACTATACATACCTCGGCGGGAAATGGGGTTGCCGGCCTCGTAACTATCTGGCCTCGCTTCGCTCGGCCAGCTATATGTACTCGGCCGGCAACCCTTCACTTCCCGGCCTCTGCAGTAATGTACTATTTCGCCACACTTGGCCATAAAGTGGCTTTTTCCGCACGCTGCGCGTACGGAAAAAGTCCCTTTCTGGCCAAGTGTAGACATAAAATGATGACACAGGAGGTAATACAGAAAGCCCTCGATCGCATATTTACGTCCCTCGCTTGCAGCTCGGGCCGCAAACTTCTGCGATCTCGGCCTTTCTTTATACCACCCTAGTTGTGTAATGTACTATTTCATCACACTTGCTCGAAAAGGGTGTTATAACACGCGGGCTTATAGACCAGCTCGAGCCGATTTACCTCCCGTGTGTTATAAAAATCTATAACTCCCACGAGAGGAAAAACTGTATGAAAATCAATCCCGAGGGAGTTATGAGTTTAGTTTTAAATAAAATATAGAACCTACCCGTACGTCATTTCAGACTAATTTTCAAATCAGCCAAGGCTTATTTACCATCTTCAATACTTGGCTACAAAACCAATTTAACTGTATATAAAACTTATATGGTATTTTACTATTATTTTTAGTAATTTAATGCAACTAAATTAATTTAGTTTAAAATTTTATTTTGAAAATCGGTACAATCTGGCGGTATTGCCTGTCAAGTTTGTAAACCAAACGCAGTTCTTAGCATTATCTGTGGAAGACTATACCTATTGAAAAAGTTGACAGTAAATAATTTGATTTTGTCTTTTTGACGACGCCGCGTCGGCCTCCTAATAGACTCTTGTTAGTAATGCCCTACTTATTACCCTCGGTGCACAATGTACTATCGTTTATTTTTGGCTGCGTCAATAATACTAGAAATACCATACACATATGCTATTAATATTTGAGGAGTTCCTTCAACTTATAAAAAAACCGATGAAGGAAAATCATCGTGCGGAAACCTGCATACATCCGCGAAGAAATTCAAAGGTGTGTGTGAAGTCCCCAATTCGCAGTGGACTAGCGTGGGGACTACAGCCCATTCACTCTCATCGATGAGAGTAGGCACAGGCCCAGCAGTGCGACGTATATAGGCTGAAGATGATAATAGAAAAAGACTGAAATAATATTGGTAGAGTTCCTTAAAACCCACATAGATCAGAAAAGCCAGTTTTGGAAAAAGATAGGGCCGATTTGGAAGGCTAAGCTTTCAATTTAATTTTTTTTTTCAAATTGGTACATAGGTCCCTAAACGACGCAGTTCTCAAATGACAAACATTAAAAAAAATATAACCAACGAGAAAACTACTTTTTTTCAAGCCGGTTAAAATAGTATATTACACAACTAAGAGTGGTAATACAAAGAAAGCGATCGAGGGCTTTCTTTATTACCTCCCGTGTTGTGTTCAGCATTTCATGTCTACATTTGGCCAGAAAGCGGCTTTTTCCGTGCGCGTAGCGTGCGGAAAAAGGCACTTTATGGCCAAGTGTGGCATAAATATAATTTATGCCACACCTGGCCATAAAGTGGCTTTTTCCGCACGCTGCGCGTACGGAAAAAGCCGCTTTCTGGCCAAGTGTAGACATAAAATTATGTACACAACACGGGAGGTAATAAAGAAAGCCCTCGACCGCATATTTACGTCTCTCGCTTGCAGCTCGGGCCGCAAACATCTGCGATCTGGGCCTTTCTTTATATTACCACCCTAGTTGTGTAATGTACTATTATGTAATAAGTTTTATAATCAAGCCACACACAGGTGATGTAAGTGGGTGTCGGGCAGAGTACGTCTTGTTTGTTATAGTTTTCCGTAGTGACACTCTGGTTTAGCAATTTTGCCGTAGGTAACTTTATAAAACTGAGTCACAAACTGCGTTTCATCGATTACGATGTTAATTTAGAGAACACGTGGTATAGTAAGTGTACACAATAAGTAACAGTAATAAACCTGATCTATATCGCATTATTTCACTAAGATAATGCGCATTTAAGAGTTAGGTACAATCAGCGGCAATAATATATGATGAAACAGGCCACGCATGAATAATATCCGACGCGACCTAACTGGCATACTTAGTTAGTAATAGAGTGGTGTCACATATTTCTGCAGGCTCCGTTTGATAATAATATTATTGCCAGTGAATGTACCTAAACTACCTACGCGAGCCAGGATTAGGTCTTCCTATCCCGGGATATTTTGTATGGCTGATACCCCGGTTATATCTAATCCCGATATTAGCTATACAAAAAATCTCGGGATTGAAGCCCTAGTAAATGCAAATGTTTGAGATCTAAAAATTACATATAATATGATAGTTACTTGGTGGGTAATTAGAAATGATCATCAAATAGGTATATAATATTTGGACACTTCTTTACATAATCACAAGTAATAAAATTTAATTGCCAATACAATTGGCAATACCGCCCTAGTGAGATATAAAATAATCGCGACATAAATGTCGTCGTCGTATAAAGAATGTGCAGTGATGATGAACGTAAGAAGTGTGTTTGGGTGAGTCAATGTATACGTTCCTGCGGTTTTAACCTGAATTGCATTAACAGGTTCTTCCAGGGTGAATCATCGAGAAATTTTGAGGATAAATTGAATTAAGTCTTCGACATTAGATAGCTAATTGTTCTGAATTGTAAATGTACCTACCTATTCTTCTTTACGCAAACTCGCGTCATTGGTTTGTAAACATAATTCATCGTGTCTAATTATCATAATAAAACAATAATGTCCATAAAATTAAAAATAATAATTTATTAAAAATATAAATGCACATTGACGTCTTTAAAAGACAAATGATTTCTATCACAATATAAATTAACCATCACAATTTTATTACTAAATAAACTTAAGGAAAGCTATATATCTCAGATATAAGGATATGACATATCATATCCTATAGCGATCCATGCCGAAAGAATAGGTCGGTTAAGCTAAAGACAAGTAACAGTAGATAGTTATACATGTTGTTGTTGTCACGTTGTATGTTGGATTCCAATAGTAATCGAATTCGGATCTGAACTGAAAATGTTTGTGAAGAACTGTTACATTTTTACAAAGTATAATGTATATTTTTACAAAGTACCTATGCGTAAGATTTAAGTGCATGTTAATTGGCGCAATAGAGCTCCTTTACCTTTACTAAAAAAGTCGAAATTATGGAAATCTCAAGATACAAAAGAAAGAAGTCTAAGAAATTTAAGAACCCTAAGAACCCTTGTTGACTTGGAAGTCGATGCCCAGCTGCGCAGGATTAACGCCTGCGATCGCGGTGGCGATCGGCCGCGCCAGCGCAACGCCCGATACGGCGATAGCTGTGGCCTGTGGCCGGGATGCAGCCAAGCCCTGCTCGCCTATCACGGCCAGACCTGCAAGAAGTAATGAGTAAATATCAACGAATAATCTACACAAGTCGACATCGGGTAGTACCAAAGTCGTAACACGTTTATAGGCGTCGTCCTTGGGCAAAGTGATCCGATAGTACCTACGCCTTCGACGCCTATATAGGTAGGCGTTGTGTCCATCAACGTGTTCGTCTCTAGAAACGTAGGTATTATGAATACTAGATGGCAATATAGTAGTACATTACACAACTAGGGTGGTAAATCAAAGAAAGACCGAGACCGCGGATGTTTGCGGTCCGAGCTACAATACAAGCGAGGGACGTAAATATGCGATCGAGGGCTTTCTTTATGTGTTGTGTACATAATTATACAATGTTGTCTACACTTGGCCAGAAAGCGGGTTTTTCCGTACGCGTAGCGAGCGGTAAAAGCCACTTTATGGCCAGGTGTGGCGTAAAAATTATAATAGGTACAACAGTTAAGAGAAACATTCAAACCATCCAAGAAAGGAACAGATACATCTACGTGTGACGACTGGGGATCGAACCTGGGGTAGCTAAAGACATGTTATGACTTAAATTACACTTCATAATGGTAAGAGAGTGGTTCCCGCAAACATGAAAGCTTTCCACGAATATTGTTGGGACGCTGATGTACCAACATTACATTTATTTCCATTAAACGAATATACTCACCAACAGGTTTAGCTTCAGCGATTGTGATGCCCTCTAGAGGGAAGCCTTCTTCACCGGAGGGCGAATCGATACCTACGCCCTCTTCACCAACCTATGGCAGAACAAATTAAGTACCTAATCAAAGAATATTGTTGTCTGTCATAAAATATTTGATACCAAGTTGTATAAAATTTGAAGCAGTAAATAAAAATCCCTTAATCGGCTCTTTCAATCACTCTCCAGTATTTCAATACCTACAAATGTAGATTTCGGCCGCTATTTGTTTTCTTTATATTGGTAATATCAATATACTCGTAATTGACGAGGTAGATGTCCGAGTGCTCGATACTGTCCCAGTAGACGCCATCTTAATTATTTAAATTATTCATATATATCATAAATTATTTAAATTATTTAATGTAGTATAGTATTCGCTTGATGTTATTGACTGTGTGTTTTTATTGGTTATTAATGCAATTTTATTTTTCGTGGACCTGTGTATTAAATTCGAACACAATGTATATTGTTACTGAATAAATGAACTGAACTGAACTCTTGAATGTTAAGTCATTAGCAATAGGTATAGGTGACAGCGCTGTATCGACTTATTGGATATTAGCCAGTCGAGTACCTACTAGGACGTTTACCTTGTGATTTTTGAAGAAATATATTCATATTTTGAATTAGATGCTTGTATTTTAGTTTTATTCTTTGTACATATATTTTAGAATTACTTACATCTTCCTCGTCATTTTCATATTGCCTCTTGGATCCACTTTTGAACAACACGTCAACATTGTCTCCAACCTCTTCAATCAGCTTGATAGTGTTTGAAGCAGCTTCCCCCAGGGACGCCATCTGGGTCCTGAATCTTTCCTTGTCTGAATTTGCTAACGCGCCAGTCTTCCTACCGAGATTATGAAGCTTGATCAGACCACTGGATAACGTCTGAAGGTTTTGCAAGTTCTTGGCTAGTACTTTAGATAGTAGGTTTTCATCAACATTTTTGACGACGTTCTCACTGCTTATTTTTTCTTCAGACACGATGACTTCACTTATGACTACGCCTCTGTTGTTGGTCTTAACTTCCAGGTATTGGCCTTTTCCACCGCCATAGAATGGTAGGTATTGGACTGTTGCTCTACAAGTAAAGGCAATTTGTTAATATATTTTATCGTAAAATTGTAATTGTAATAATAAAGATACGTTTAATTTTTCATATTGATTCACATATTCTACACTAGTATATTACTTTTATTTCAGAACATGTCCATATAGTGTTTATAACTAATCTAAAACTAAAAACAAAAGATAAGTTTAGATTCATATATTTGCAGGCAATTAGGTAGATGCCATTCACAATCGAGAACAGTGGAGTAATATTATTTACGTCACACCTGGCCATAAAGTGGCAATTACCGCCCGCTACGCATGAGGAAAATCCCACTTCCTGGCCTGGGGGGACGTGACATTTTGTACTTACCACGGGCGGTAATAAAGAAAGCCTCAGATCACATATTTACCTGCCATCTGAGACTTTCTTTGTTTTACCGCCCTACGTAAGTAATGTACTATAGTTATGCACTTATTTTTGCTATATTTTTCATAAGTTTAATACAGTGGAAGGTTTTATTGGTCCAGTTACGTTATTGCCTAATCTGTGCTGTAATTTTATATCCTTTGCATTAAGTTACGACACTTACGACGCCTATTTGAAAACAAAGAGCATTTACATCTTTAGACCAACTAACAAACAATGTTACAATTGATGACACAATGACGTAAGTACATTCGGCCAAGGAAAATTTTGAGCATACTTAGAACCTTGTCAGTTTACATTGTCGTATTTGGTTCGTATTAACTTTCTTGTATTGTAATTACTTATTTGAAGTTTGTTATGACAATGTACATTGCATAGCACGAGTTGATCCGCCAACAGCAGGTGCAGCCTGCATTAGTAGAAGAGACCGCCTAACAAAGATCTTTTTTCGTTATTTTTCTTAATGAAACACATTTTGTATGCAATATAGTAAAAATTAAAATTATGCGCTAGGATTGCCCCTTATCTTGTCTGGGTAGATATGGGGTGGCAAGATTGCATATCGGTTTGTGTTTATTTAACCTTCCATTTCATACAAAATTTGTTTAAGTAAGTAAAAGAATGCGGGAAGCTCGATGTTAGGCGGTATCTTAGACTATTTAGTGTAATTTCCGATTACGCACACTACTAGCGTATTCTTTGCAATAGTGTAATTCAAGAATTCGGTGTCATTCTTAGGTCAAGATATTCTACTTTAACTAACCTCTCTCTCTGATCTCTGAATGCGAACTGTTGAATTACCTACTAATTCGAAATAAACTACGGGTCAAATTATATTAGCGTGATTGACGTCGAATTTCTGAATTACACTACAGTGCCCTCCTAGTAAGAAGTTTAATTTAACTTGATGATTTTTATTCGCTGGGTGCGAAGTATAAGATGGGGGAACCACAAAACGATCGCAGCGCGTGTCATGGCCAAAAAAGGAACTTTCGGCAGACCAGCTGTCACTTTTTACTAGCGAAATTTACGTTTTTAGTTGGCAAAGTGCCTTGCAGCAAAAGCCACAAAACACAAAAATAAGTCCGCCGTATTTGTAACCGCTAGTTGGCGCTGTCATCGCGCACCCAGCGAATACTTAGTCTCCCGCAGTGGTAGGACCTTGTGCAGGGTCCGCCCGGATTGCTACCATCTTCTTACCCACTGACCTGCCGATGCCGCCAAAGAGCAGTCTTCGCTCTGTTGTGTTCTGGTGTGGGGTAAGACAGCCGGTGAAATTACTAGCATAGAGGCATTCTATCTTAGTCCTCAGGGTTGACAACGCATTTGTAATATTAAGATTGTAAGTGTCCATGGGCCTCAGAAGTCTCTTACCAACAGGTGACTTGTGTGCTCGTTTGCCGTTCCCTACCGGTTCGGTTCTCTACCGGTTATCTCGACGATCTTTGAACACATATTTTTGTTTGTATATATGTTATTGTCTCAAATGTACAGATTTTCATGAAATTTGATGGCACCTTGAGACGGGCTTGTCTGGCGATATTAAATATCTTAATGCAGCATTAGCTCTAACGAATTTGTGTGTAACAAGGTGTTTTGAGCAGGTTATGTCAAATTCTCGTTTTTAATCATTTGGAGAACCAGCGATTGTTATTGACTGGACTCTACGTACTTCCAGAAAACCATGTTAAAAATTAATGGATCTGTGTGTTTAAATGACGCTTTAAAGAAGTTGACATGAAACTGCACATAAGTTCTCTATTACGTATTAAGAAATAAAACGCAATTATAAATATTTAAAATTATTTATAAAAATAACATTAGTAAAAATAAATTACAATTTACCTTACATGTTTATGTTATCCTACATTAACCAATAATCCAATTCGGAAAACAATTTCAAGAGATCAATCGAATGTGTTTTCCGAAATAAAATTTCACTTTGTTTAAAGCCAATTTTATACAATTCATCAACGGATTTTATCTATGAAAAACAATAATACTTTTGTAGGAATTTAACTATTAGGGATACTCGGCAAAATACAATTTTGCGAGGTCACTTTTAAATTAATCTAAATCAGATTGTACTCGTACAAGTACAGGTCTGATTGGGCATGGGCTATGCCTCCAGGACCAACCACTGCTGATGCGACTGGGTTAAACACAATGCTCCCCTTCTTATGAGAGCCGATGACCACGTGAGAAACTGGATTCGCGATCGCTGTCCCCTTTGGGCCGTTTATGGCATGAGCAACAGGTTTCAAAAACAAAGTGAAAGTACTGTCTCCGAACGCCGGCGACTGTATAAAGTTCATGCCATCAAATTGATACTCCTCCGGTTGTTGGTTGTCTCCGCTGTATCTATCGTATCCAGCGTATTCTCTTCCTCCTCCAAATCGTCTCCATAATCCCCAATTTCTAGTAAGAAAGAAAAAGAAGTTTAATAAAAGGAAGAAGAGTAGAAACAAGGTCAAGAAAGGTTATGAAAGCAAGAAAAAGCGTTTAGTTTATTCAGGATGGTAGTAAATAGTGGGTCCTATAGCGACAATTTTGCCTTCAGGTATCGCTTCTAATAGTCTTGGGACCGAACCGTCAGTGGCAGCCTGCTGTTGTTGCAGGCGGGTCACGATGGTTGACAGGTCCACGTCGGAGGTGAGGGCGATGACTCGCGAAGACGGGCCCGCCACGGCGAGGCCTCCGGGCTGCGTGTAAGCTAGTCCCCCGGGACCCACTATGGCCGCTCCACCTTTGCCGGCAGTCGCTACTCCGCCTGGTCCAGCTATAGCTACGCCTCCTCTTCTCACTTTTAGCTTATTTATAAAGAAACCTGGATTATACGTAGGTACGGAAGGCCGACCTCCAAATAACGAAAATCCACCCATATGGAATCTCAAATCATCGTCTTTTGGCACAGTTTTCGTGCCTTGTGCAGAACTTTCAGGCTTAACAGGTTTTGGTTTCGCAGCGGAAGCCTCTGTTGGTTTCTGAGTGAAAAACTTTTTCAACTTCTTAGAATTATCCTGAACTTTCATTTTAGGAGATTTTGTAGAAACAGTCCTTTTTCTGATTGCTCTTGCTTCTCTGGCATTGGTTTCAACTTCTGGGGTGAACAAATTTAAATTTTTGTCTGTGTTTTCCCGTTCAACTTCGATATTAGATACTTCCTTGGTGTCATCTTCAAAAGCCTTTTGTTTTCTATTACAGACGTCGGCACTTTGTCCATATTCGAAGAAATTATTCCACCCACCGCCATGAAGAAACCCAAGTAAAGGGTCTTTGACTAATATGGGAAAGTATGGCGCTAATGGCCAATTTATGTTAAAAGGTAGAGAAATTGGCGGTCTCTGCCTAGTTTGGAATTGCGAATCTGATTCTAAAGAATTTAAAGAGTTCTGTGGATAGCGATCGTATAATTCATTTGGTTGTGCAGGCATAACGAGGACTGGTATACTTGTAATGTATGGGAGTCGTGCCGTAGTGCTCTGCACTTGATTAGCAGTTAACAAATCCGACGGCAGACTGCCATATTGCAATGCTCTTGAATTATCATTTCGGAATTCATTAATATTCCTATCCGTAATATAATTATTATCTTGATTTTTTTGAATATTAGCGTAAGCATTTAGTTTACCTCCAGAGATGAGTTGTTGTATTTTCTCTAAAGTTGACGCGTCTAAAACGTAACTCCCTAGTGTATGTGTTTGTGAATTTTTATTTCTATTCTTATTTGGTTTTACTAGTCCTTCGTTAATTGTATTTATTTTCTTTAAAATCTCTTGTGTATCATCATTGTCAACTTCAGGGTATCTAACTTGTTCTCGGGGTAATTCTTCATCGTCATCGATATCATCAGATACTTCTGGAGGTATATCGAAGCGTAGCTGTGCCGTTGACCTGAAATAGCAAAACACATCTTAGCTTACGTTCTTTATTGATGTTATTATAATAAACACCATGCCCCAAGCTTCGATATTAATTCAGCGTGAAATTTTCAAATAAGAGGCCTATATCAAAATAATGAGGCATTTTATACTCGTACGTAGATAATAATTTCGTTGAGCAAGTTATTTTGTTTTCGATGTTTTTTTGTTCTGATGTCATGAATCTTGCCTCGCGAAACTATCTTTATGCGATGTGTTTGTCATTATTATATTTGGGCCCTTCAAATAAATAGTAAGCAGTGGTAAGCATTAAGAGAAATCACCATACTTGAACCATAACAACGCCCGCCGTAGAACCTTCTTG
This sequence comes from Eudemis profundana, assembly GCA_947034925.1. Lineage (NCBI taxonomy): Eukaryota > Metazoa > Arthropoda > Insecta > Lepidoptera > Tortricidae > Eudemis > Eudemis profundana. The sequence continues at coordinate 26,351,566 of OX344795.1, read as the reverse complement.
CCACTAAGTAGTATTATTGTACACAGCATAAATGTTAAACGCAGGCCAGTATGACTTATTACAAACGTGCAAACTGTGCAAAGCATATATGCTTTCAGCTAGTATTAAGGGGTTAATTAGCTATCCGTTAACAAAATTCAAGTATTGATGGAAATGCTATCGGAATATATATTTTTTCCTCAAAAGGAAGTTTGTTTTTCTTCGTATATAACTGATCACGTATTTATCTAGGTATGTGACATATTAACCTTGTAAGGTTTGGACGTATTGTGTGTACTCGCCACATCACATCAAAATAGATTAAAGGATGATTACGTTTTATCCAACTAAGATTACAGTTACCAGGTTACCAGGTTTTACACCCTCGTAAACGAAGTTAGAAGCAACTTCTAGTATTTAAATAAAATAATCTTCCTTGAACATAATAGGGAGTCAGTCATACTGCCTGTGTTACAAATCATGCTCATTTTAGGGTGTCCTTTATGTTAGTTGTGCTTTGGTTTATTACATGTGCGTTGGAATACCGAACAGCCGTTAAAATTAAGCGTAAGGCTATTTGCGCACCACAATATTCGTGTATATCCCGTGTCCCAAATAAAACGGGAAACGGACACGAATCATGTGAGTGTACAACTGCTCAAAAGGTCAAAAACACGCCAAACCAGCCTTTTACCAGATTACTATAAACATCTTAATAATAATTAATGTTTGTATCGCGAGTGCATTTTTTTATCAACGTACTAAACGTTATCATTATCATTTTTGAATCTCTTAGTGGTGAAAACTATGTAAAAATGTGCAAACTGTACAAATAACAAACGAGATACTTACTCGCTATCAGAGGGCCGAGAAGAAACCTCGAGAAGGCAGTAAGTCATCATCACCTGGAATTAAAAAAATAAATGTTTTCTGAAATATGAATAAGGTGACGAATGTAAGAAAGGAAGATTAAGGACAGAAGGACGGAAATTCAAATTGCTTTTCTTAGTGTTCTATTCAACCGACTTAAAATGAAACTACTTAATGTGTTCATATTTAACGTAGATATAACCTGCGTGGGGGCGACATATATTCCTATTTTTGTACCTCAATGCAATGGAATTAGTTATTTTTTTGACGTCACCACGCACGACACGACTGAACAATACAAACTACATTTCTCAACTTTCTAGCTAAAACTATCGATACTGGAACAACTGGTCAGCTCCGAGTAACTGCTAAACGAAGCTATTACCCGCTATTTTAAGTTGTTCCAATTCACACAAACCATTGTTTTCAAAACAGCTGCGATCAATGCAAATTCGTCCATTTTCGCCTGCCCCGTTTCCCAGACAATACTATCGCAAATGACCAATACGTAACTAAACATGGTTTATTGACCTCTATAAATGATAAATAGTGAGTCTCATGTAGTCGACAAAAGAAAAAGTCGGCCAGTCAGACTCAGGCTTGAGGGTCTGTGCTACCACTACCCACACATTCACTAAAAAAACTCGAAAAAATGTTTTCTTCATTCAGTTCGGGATTCTTAGTGCAAGCCTTACTCACGTTTGATTTGTGTTAATTATTTGTTCTTTATAATTTATTGTAGTTATGAACAGGTCGATTTATAAGAGCTGGCGTGAATTTTATATGACGCGAGTGCTTACTTCATATTAAATCCCCACCAGCTCTTATGAACCGACCTATACGCTACGTGAATTTTATTCGCATGTTACCTATAGGTATCAATCTCTAAAATTTATTTTCGGAGTGATATATTTAGTACTCTGTCATTGTAATTTAACTTAACAATTACGTAATAAAATAATAACATACTTGTAGATAATTTTACTTTGATACTGTTATTAACAATAACAAAGGCAAGTTCTTGAAACCTGCCTTTCATTGTTTGAGATTAAACCTCTTTATTTATCTTTTACGCAATGCAAATACTCGGACGAGGTTTATCGACCTCGATAAATGAAACTTTTAAAGCGAATCCTAAATTTAGAACCAATATAACCAGTTCGGACATTTTCTCTCTGTTTGTTTATCAATAAGCCTGCAGTACATCGTCAACATCTACGTAATATAAATCTATGCACTGGTAAAGGGGTGAATTCTGTTTGGATATTCAAAAGTATCCGTCGGAAAATCTTAGAGAGCATTCTTTTTGCTTCACAATAAGTAGTATTATTTATTTGGATATAAGTACTTAATTGTTTGTTAGGAACTTGAAAATAATCTTTTATCTAGAGCGTTCAACTTTGATTTGACTGCAAGATCACGGGTAGAATCAGATTAGGCAGGTATCTACTTATAAATAGGAGCATTCCACGGAAATTACAACCAGAACACAGATTTCTGAAAGTCATTCTTGAATTGTGAAACGAATGCTAAATAACAGAGAATTATATAGATTTTCAAATTATATATATTACATTCAAGTAAAAAAAAACATATTAATTTATTTGCTATCGGTCTTATAAAAAAACTCTGTTCAGTTACATCGATAAAGAATATTAATTAAGGCTTGTATTCAAAAACCATTTTTTGGACTTTTTGATGTGATATACATACTTTAATACTGTGCTGACATATATATTATGTTTTATTTGACATTCAAAACTATAAACCTCATAGTTGACAAGTATCTTGATCAAGAAATGCAGTTTTTGAGGAGGTTACCAAATTTAAATTGTATTTAATGCCTACTATGATTCCAATAAAACACCTAGAGTTACGATATACCTATCTTTGTATTTATTCATTTTTTTACTAGGTACCGCAATCGTACGCCCACGGGTCTAACCTGTCCCGCGCGAGGTTCACCAATCTTAATTTCATATAAAATAATTCATAAACGTATTTTTTGTTTTATTTACGTAAATATGTTTAGTAGTTTTCCCTTCAACTATGATAAAAATCGGTTGACATTGTTTAATTAAGTTCGCTGAAAAATCAACTTAAATAGCCACGTCACAAGTGGCTCCCGCATGCGACTTTTCGTTGAGTATCGAGAAATCTCACTAACACTTCTTTATAAAAGGTATACAGGGTGTTTTTGGGGTCATGTAGCAGGAGTGAAGGGGGTACTGGGGAGGGTCACACTGAGCAACTTTCACTATGGGGACAACCACGAGATTGCGAAAAGAAATCTCCTAATTAAGAGTTAATTAATACTTAATTGATAGTTAAGTATCAATTAACTCATAACTAGGAGATCCTTACTTGTCTGTCTTAGTCCGTTCTATCACCGCCCACTATATAAATTTAGATTAGTTAATTCTTCTGTGTCTTATAGTAACGTAAAGTTTAATTTAATAACGAATGTCCCCCACAGGACCGTGGAATGCTCCAATATACGCTAGCGAATTAAGAGGAAACAGGAGGGCAGTTTTTCCATACAAACGTAGTCCCCTGTTTCCTCCCTGGATAATGCCAGTATAGCAATAATTTTTTGTCCAAAAATCTATGGCTACTATTGATATGTTCCTATGTTTTCCTTTTTACGATAAATTGATTCTCAAAGGAGATATTAACCTTCAAAAACCTAAAAAAAATGCCAGATTTTCCGCTGTGTTCACACATCCAGAAAACAAATTTGACTAGATTATTAAAAAAAAGGAAAACATAGGAACACGGCCAAAGCCTTTCTTTAATGTTTAATGAAAAAATTAGTTAAATAGGTTGAGTTTTGGGGAAGAAATCAGGGGACTACGAAACCTTGTTTTCATAAAATTTTAAAAGGTATTTTCGGTCCAAGCTGCAGTTGTCTCTATCGCGCTCTGCGCGGGAGAGGCGGGCAGTGCGGGACAGCGACACATTTTACAAATACCTAATTTTCAATTCTCTCCACCTTACTGTTTCCTCTTAAGGCTGTGTTACAATAAAGTGCATTTTCTACAATATTTTAAGTCGTTTCTTATTTAGATCACGTGTTATTCCTACACGCAAATGTGTCATAATGATTACAAACACAATAAAACCGCGAAAACCAAGCAACTCTCATTGATACTGATATTTGTTCATACCTACCTACATGAGGTAACTGGTTTTTCAGAAAAGAAATTAAAATAAAATCAACGACATGCACAATTAATTAATCACTAGGTTTGTAATCAGCCAGGTTAGCTATCTCTACACGTTCAGAATCTCAATTATACTCTTATTTTGGCAAGATGTGAAAGTGATCGAAGATATCGATAGGTTTTTTGTCCAAAGAGAAACTTTTTGCTCCTCACGTCTGGGTGAGAAGAGAACTGACTTCGCAAAGAAAGTGAAAAAACGGATAGCTGAATACGAATTTCGATTTCAACTACATTTAGCTATGTCATAATATTGTTTTCATGAATCACACTTGATCGTAAATCATAAAGGGTGTTATAACACGCAGGCATAATAGAGCAGCTAGAGCCGATTTACCTCCCGTGGGAGTTATAAAATCTATAACTTCCACGGGAGGTAAATTGGTATGAAAACCAATAACTCCCGAGGAAGTTATGAGTTTAGTTTTAAAATATAGAACCCACACGTACGTCATTTCAGACTAAGTTAGTAACTACCCCAGGTTGTATAGCAAGAATTAGGTATAATAGTCCTCGCATAACGCAGCCTGCGGTCAAGGCAAGGCAAATTACCCCAAATCGGGTCCATATATTGGTGAAGAAGAATTAAAACTTTGTATGCTAGTGTTACACCTAATCTTTGGTCTGTCCGTGTGAGACTCTCATTGTGATATGGGAAGGTTCCTTAGAAAACAATCATGTAGTTTTCACTTAAAAAGTTTATCACGACAGGTAGTCATTATGATGCCATAGCAGAGAAATCAGAGCAAAGTCAGGGCGGGTAGTGAAGTTAGATCCATCTAGCTCTATCAAGATCTAGTTCTAGTTGTCCATAGTACTGAGTCTGTCCTCCTTTGAATAGGGAAACAGTTCTTAGTAACTGTACTAACTCTGAGATTGTTTTACATTTTATATATAAAATTTAAATAACAAAGTATGTTCAATTTGAATCCTAAAGCATTTTTTAACCTAATATTTAAATATCAAAACGCTAAAGCATTTTACATTTTCTCAACCCGGTCCCACACATATGCACCACCCTATGGCAAACCTTGGCATACGACCTTGTAGAGTTGTGTACCTATATGTGAGAGGCCACATCTAGCATAAGTACTTCAGTCGAAGAAGAGCGGAATTATTTTACCACGGACAATATTTACATTTTTGAAGCACGGGCGCAGGCGCACGCCAAACTGTGTCAAATCGCGCAGTGTTGGCGAAGGGCCAAAAAACGTGTTCACAGTTTAATGCAAAAGTGGTCAAAGGAAAATTCCATTGCACAAAAACTCGTGTATTATTAATAAGCACGCTTTGTTTGTGAGAATCAAAAGAAGGAAACATATTCTGGATGGCCGTCAAACTTTGCGTCAAAGTAAAAGTTTATTCTGCAATGTAGGTATCAGTAGCGTGGCGTCCAAAGAACTCGATTCCTACCGGCTTGCCTAATATCAGGCGTTTGAGCACCTTATTCTACAGCTCTTAAGGAAAATGTACACTAAATCTGCATCGGCTTGCCCAAGGATATCTTTTACGACACGCCACTGGTAGGTATATAGTACAATGCACCTCCGTACATACGTCAAATTCGACTACTACCCTGCTTGACTAGGAGTAGAGTGAGAGAGGTGAAAAAACTGATCACTCACTACTAGCCTTAAAAGTACCTACCTCGACATTTTAAGGTAAACTCTTTAGTCACTTTAATAAGGTACTTAATGCCAGAAATTTGCGGAATTGGTTCGTTTTCGCAGTGGCACTATATCTTCTCAGCTATGTAAACTTAGTTATTGCAATAATACGACGAAACATAAATGAATAAAATATTTTGAGAAAGAGAGATGTACGAAATGAAATTATATAATTTTTTCCCAAGAGCACTAATTATCTTCTTAACATTTCACGTTTTTCGGGTCATTGCGCGGTACTTTAAGCACTTAAGCTACGTTTTGAAATACATTTAAAGGGCAACATACAATTACGTGGTAATCACGAAACGAAACTGGATTCCGCCCTGGTTGGACAGAAAAAAACTTGGTAATCTTACTCGTATTACTTACCTACATGCGTTTCTGCTATATTTTAAAAAAACGTTTGACGAGTAGTATAAAGGTATGCCGTCAGGTGATGCAGCCGTACGGAGCACAGAAATATATCGAGATAGAGGCGGTGTCTTTGACAGCATCTGTACTACTTATTTATGTTCATAAATGTTTATTACGTTCTATATGATCCTACGCTCACTAAACACCGCAGATAAGGGAACTGCGCGCGTTACCTGCCGTTGCTCACGGTACCTAATAGGTACCGATGTCGTACTGATAACAATATAACAATACAATATGACATTTCTTGTACTCAAGTTAAATTATTCCACGCAAGCCGGCCAAATGAGACTTCCGAAAATAAACTTTGTTGATGATGAGTCATTTTCAAAAAAATTGTACACATTTAAGGGATTTAATTAAAACAAAACTTAATTTATTCCTCTGTGTTCCGAAAGTTACTCATATAGTTTTTATGCCTAACTTTCGTAACACAGAGGAAGCGATCGTGATTTTGTTTTTATTAGGCCCTTAACTATGTAATTTTTTTTTGAAAATGACTCTGATTCCAAAGTTAAATAAAACCTATAAATAGAAGACAATGAAAAATGACGTTTTCAGATAAACTACCAGATATCGTCACACATCTTCGTGCCTATACTATAGTAATAAAGATATGTTGCGATATATATGGCGCTTTGGATGTTACCGATTATTCGATGCTGACTGTACTAAAAGAAGTAAAATGTCATTGTTGAAGTAGCGCTTTACTAATGTTTGGGCGTTTGGCATGATTTGATTCCATCTACTTTAACGCCACATGTACACTAATTCTGGTGATATATGGACAAAATAACGCGACCAAGAATTACTGCTGTTGTCATAAAGGTGAATTACCTATACAGCGCGTAGCAGCGACACAAGAGTCCTATACACTGCAAAGGTCACATTATTGATTTCAGGTTAACGATCGGAGGTTGACTGGTGCGTACTACGTCCGAATTGGACCTGAGAGAATAGGATATGTGACCTCCTATTACATTCTTTTTTTTAGCTATTAAGTATTGGGATGACAATCCCCCTTTTTATTCGTTACAAGCTGGCGTTCACATTAATACACGTAACGTCAAGATTTTAAATATGTGTAAATTGTACTTTTGGGGCCTTATCACACTTGCGATTTGCGGGCGAGCTGCGGGCGTGTTTCCATACAAAACCAGTCTAGCGACATTTGTATGGAACTTCGCTTGTAACTCGCCCGCAGCTCGCTCGCAAATCGCAAGTGTGATAAGGCTCTGAGCCCACGGAATATACTATATCCGATATAGCCCACGGAATATACTTTTAAAACGTCGGATTTTATACAAAAATGAATATAAAATTCATAAATTCATTTTAAACCGTTTCATTAATATAATACTACGTTATTATAACGAAAACCTAATGTTAATGTTTTACTTATTTGTTTAACAAAAGTACATATTAGCAATTTTTGAGACGAAATTAAAGAATTTTAAATATGAAAATATTTATTTGTAATAAGAAAGATGTCTTCGATTTTATTTGTACAGTATGTCGCACCGCGTGAATACCGCCTTAGCGTACTTAATTTGAATGAACCAATGAGCGTGTCGTATTCGGCCTTAGTAGTTTATAGTTAAAAAAAATAGACTACATATAGGATATACGATATAGTATAGCACAACATTATACAGGGTGTTAGGTAATTAATGGATAACCTATGAACTGGTGACAGAGGGCACTTAGATCTATCAAATAAAGCTAATATAGGTTTTGTAAAAGTGTCACCAATTTTGAGATATTTTGACTTATGTATTATTTTTGCCAATTTTTTTTGTTTCATGTATTATTTTATGTCAAAATAATTTTAAATAAATGTGCTATTAGCTGTGCAATAGCACTTATACGTAAGTGTAACTCTTGTATTTTTTTAAATTATTTTATTCAAAGTTTAAAATGGAGTATTTTTTGAAATTTTGGTCGAACTTTGACCGCGTGTGGTGTAAAAAAAATACATGGACACTGGCGTGCCCATAAACTTAAAAAATTGTCCACTTAATGCACATTTTAAACCAGTAAGCATGATTTAATTTAACCTATAACAAGAAAAAAAATCGGAATAATAAGTGTGACAGACCGCACTCTACGTGGCCGCAGTAGGTACGGTACGGCCGACGCAATCAAGTCAAAATATCTCAAAAATGATGACACTTTTACCAAACCTATATTAGCTTTATTTGATAGATCTAAGTGCTCTCTATCACCAGTTCACAGGTTATACATTAATTACCTAACATTCTGTATAGCGAGATAAAATAATGTTGGTACAAGTGTAGCGAATAATTGAACAATCTAAAGTAACTAAAACGAAATAAAACTACTTACTCATCTATAATTAAGTAAAAATCAACTTGACATAATAACATTGGCAAACATTATGACTTGAATTGGCACAATTTTCCATACCCAATATTCTTTTGCCGCAGAAAAACTTATGAACTCTAAAGTCTAATAGAAATTTGTGATGTTTGTAAATTGATGCAAAAAATGCTGATGACATTTCTCATGGACATGTTAAATTGTTAATAGGACATTTATAACCGCATATTTGATTATATTTGACCAAAGTTATATTGAATCGGATTCTTAATATTAATAAAATATGACATGTACAGTTATGTTTTGAGTCAACGAACTTAAAGATTTTGGTTCGGGCATCCTGTCATTCAATTTATGATGATCGGAGTTATTAACATATAGTAAGTTGTATGTCATGTTATATAATATAAGTAATATCAATTAGTTTTGAATACAATATATCAAAATTACCAAAATAAGAAATTAGTTATGAAATTGATTCAGAAACTCGGTAAAAAATAGGGTTTGAAGAGATTATGCTCAATACCTCGAAAGAAGAGACTGAAAGATCGAAAAAATCTGACTAAAATTTGGATTATTTTTGGGAAGATTTAACAATGTAATTCCGACGTAACGAAAATGTAATAGAGATTTTATTTTGAGCAAGTGTTTCGATAAAACGTTATGGATGACTGTCAGTGATTGTACATCAACTTTTGCATGGACACGCTACCAGACGAATTTACCTAACGATCTAACCCTAAACAGTAGTACTCTAAATTTCGGTAACACGTATAACTAATTACTGGTACTGCTATTCGCTTAAGTCATAAGATCATTATGACGTGAACACGAGGTCAGTTTATGGTAATTAGTAAGAGCTAATGGACATCACTTTAAAGAAAAATGGAAGCTGAGCAAAACGGGTTTAGGACAAGGCTTCACAATAAGAGCAAATAGTTCAAAGTAAAGATTACAGTGATACGAATCCATTAGTCTGCGTTCTACATGAGTGATCTATTCCAACCATTTTTTGCACTAATAAAAACCTACATAAATACAATGGTCATTATCTACGTTGCGTGGGTACATAAATAAATAATTATGTTGTATGGAATTTTATTTAAGCAAAATAAAGAGTCTACTTTTGAAATAATACATTTAAAGCGTAAACCAAAAACCTAAAGATAATATTATCATACTTAGGTTTTAAGTAAAAAATAATCAAGCCACACCTTAGCCAAATCTGCATAATATGTATATTGCATTGTGTTATGTTTATTTATGTTTACTTGGTTCTTGAGGGTGGTTTTATAATTATCTAATTCATATACATTTAGTTTAGGTATATTAATATCTGCGAGTTTTGCACTGTGGGTCATTTAGTTTACTTAATAGATGATCGCATATTGCACTAGAGCACACTTGACCGTATTTTTAGTGCTCTCTGTGCTCGATAGAGCTTGTAGGATTAGAGTTAGACGAAGGAAAGCTCTACAACGCATTCAACGCAAACTAGAAAAAGTTGTGTCATTAATTATTCCATGCTGTTAGGACCCTTTGACATGGGTACATTGTTGTGCAGGAGTACAAACAAAGTACAACAATACGTAAATAATGTAGTATGACTGATTACAAGTCAAGATTCTCAAGGGAAACGCACCATCGCCCTTACGTAGAGCAAGCGTGGTAGGTATGTGGAGTTCTCAGATTTTTAAACAAAGTTGTCATGACCAAATTATTAATGGAATCATGAACATACACATCAAACAGTTCCGTGACTAAGGTACTGACAGACAAAGTACAAATTAAACAACTGCAGATATCTTTTAAGGTACGCACATGTCCTTTAGGGGACGTTACAGGTGCACTAAGAAAGGTTTTTTAGACATTCAAACCCCAAAGGGTTATTGATACGGCGGATGAAAGTTTGTATAAAAAAGTCGAAAATTCATGGACGGAGTTGCAGGGCACCATCTTGTCAAATTTTAATTTAAAATGTAAACAGAGAAAAAAATTATTGAGGAAACAGCTGACATGTCATAAGTCAAAGAGAGGTCAGAATCCCAGTTTAAATTATAACTAAAAAACAAGTTCGCACCAAAGGCAAATGAACTTGAATAAGTAACTTAAAAATAAAGTTTTTTTGTAAGTTGTATCTTGAGAAGAACAAAAAGATATTGAAATTTACTTACCGACAGTATGATCCATGTGTACTGCGCCATCGTAGTTAACGAGTTATCGGTAAAATGTATGTAAAATCGGTCGGCGTTAGTGCTCTCGCGCAGTCCACTCGCGAATGTGGATCTCGGAGGCTTCGCGGCAGCTTTTGCTAAACGACGCGCGGGCCGTACCACGGGTCGGTTGAGAAAGTGCTCGGACGTGTTGTTTGCTCTGTTTGTGGGACGATTTTTGGCAGCTTAAGTATATATTACTTCGGTGACTTCTCGCCAAACAGCGCCTGAAATGTTGCTTTAGCTGCCTTCAAAAAAACGAAACCAAAAAACAGGAATGACTCTTACGTGTAAAACAAAAAGCTTTACACTACGGCAGAAGAAATAAATAAGTATATGAGACAACTGTAAAATTATCGTCTCTATAATACAGGGTTTCTTAAACTGTGGTCCATGGACCCCTTAGGGGTCCGTGATACGAGAGCCGGGGGTCCGTGGCTATGCCTCCAATACAAACTTTCATGTGCCCTTGATTTTCTTTTTCTCTGATTATATTCGGAAAGGGTCCGTAAGGTTTTCGAAATAATGTAGGGGGTCCGTGACCAAAATAAGTTTAAGAAACACTGCTATAATATAAAGATAACTTATAAGTGATACCTAAGCAAAAAGTTCGAATTCCAGTACGAACTGTGATCAACGACTAACACAATTGTTTTTGTACTTTTTATTAGGGATGTAACGATACACAGTTTTGCCGATACGATACCGATACCGATATATAGTAGTTAATATCGGCGATACCGATACCGATACCGATATCTTAGCTAAATAATAAAGTATGAATTTCAGATATTTTTATGTCCTTATTATAACTATTGGCAATGACTACTGGTTATATTTACCAGAGAGTCAACCTTGAAAGTGTAAAGTAAAAATAATAAATTGTCAACTCAAAATATTTTTTTTCTTATTAAGAACCAAAGATTTAATTAACATAGTAATTATCATTGCACAAGGTAATAGAATAGACCAATACATAAATTAAGTCAGAAATTGAAATTACTTTTTGCAGATTTTTTTCATACAGCAAATTCTTCAAATATCGGTTGTATAATATCGGCGATACCGATATATCGGTATCGGTATCGGTATCGTTACATCCCTACTTTTTATAGTCGTGGTATATTTCCACATAAATTTAACAAAGTCATTATTTTCTCACAAAATAGGTAAATAAAACAACATTCGCGTTACCGTAGTACTGGTGCGGTATATGTGAAAGTTTGACCATGTTGTTAATTAATATGTAGCTTTTACATCGCATCCGTTGAATTCAGACAATATTGTACTAAACAACAATGTTCTTAAAATACCCCCCCCCCCCCTTGACCCCCTTTTACTTCAAAACGGAGTCTCTTATTCTTATAGATATTTGAAAATTACGAAAACAGTTTTTTCTTTAGATACTCAATATCTTCAACATTAAAAAATACAGAATACTAGAGGCTCTGTAAGCTGTAAACCTCGCGAGTCTATCACACCCATGGTGCCCCCATTTTGAAAAATCTAAAGCTTAATCGACAAAAAAGTCTATATGATTATCGAACCTGCTCGCAATATTTCATGAGAATCGGTTGAGAAATACGACCTGTAAAGGAGAGACGTTCATTTCAGACATTCATTTTAGATAACAAGCTGAAACGGAAATGCTTTGTGCTCGCTCAGTCAACAAGCATTGATCAAAAATCACTAAGGATCCTGAACTGCTTAAAAACCTATTTTCTTTGGAAGTACGAGTACAGTCACATAATTATGTGCTTAAATGACTTCGACTGTACGGATCCCTATGTGTATCAGTCTGACTCGCACTTGGCCACATTGGATGGTATTTATTTTGATAACAATATCACCGTCAATGGAGAGTCGATTTTAATGTAGTCTGTTTTCTCTTCATGGTGGTCGGTCGCATATATAAAAGATAAGGTGTTTTAATTCGGCTTTTTAAAAAAACAATTATACACGCGTTGTAAAAAGAAACATTTGCTTAACCTACTTTAATAAGTTTATTTGTGTTTGTGGTTAAAATTTTGCAAGTCAAATTAGTCGCTTTCAATTGTATGATCGGATTCAAATTTGACATACATGTGTAATTTTGCTTTGCTGTTCAAATTAGTCATTTGTAATCACTCGTTACTTATTTATGAGTAAACCATTTACACTTATTAGATGCGCGACTCGGTCCTTAATGAGCAATTTTCTCGTGACCACGACCTTTGCAGCGCCGAAACAACATCAATAACCACGGAATAAAAAAAGTTCTCTGTCAATAACTGATCAAGATAAATATATTTATGCGATAGTTCCTTTGTCTTACGCGCCATACGTGTTCTTGAACTTAGCCTGTTTTATTCTTTTACAACTGCAGTTTTTTTTACTAAGCACACAATAACCAAATACGATTACCTAAACTAAAATAATAATTGTCCTTAATCTAAAACTAAAAATTAAATGATATTAATACATTTTCATTATCCAGTTATTTAATTCAACACAAAGCGCAGTAAATATGTTAAACTACAGTATCACTGATAAGCATACCTATATCAAGGTGAAATTTTTCAAACCTAGTACAGTTAGCGTCAAATAGTCTGCAGCATCCAAAGCGCCATATATATAGTAACACCAAAGTAACACGACTTTGTGCCTATAGTAATAAAGTCGTGTTACGATATATATGGCGCTTTGGATGCTACAGTCTATTTGATACTGACTGTACATATCGTCGGGACAGCCAAAACTCACATAATTACGTTCAAAAATAAAAGTTACAAACAGCACGCACGGTTAATATTTGGGTGCACAGGGAGTACAGACAGAGCAACTGTTTGAAAAAAAAATTAAAGTCGCTGAGCCCACATTTTTTTTCTTTTTTTTCCCCACCCCATTACACGCACCGCCCGCGGCCTGCCAGCACGAAGATTATAGGAAAAGGTTGTTCAGGGAAATAGCTAACGGAGTTTCAATACAGCTGAAGCCACATGACCGATTTGGTCGCTAGCTCTCCGTCTATAAGTTGGTAGTTGTGCATTTTTATCGTAAAGTTAGAATTGAGAGCTTAATCCTTGACCTAAGTTTAACCTATATTTAGAAGTCTGTGGCTGCTAAAAGTATCGTAATGTGACTATAACGACACTAGTGCTGTTATGGGGAATAGAGTATAGACTTCTCTGAACTCATATTATGTATGTTCTTATATTAGTGGTCGTGACCAAGTAAAAGACAGATAAAAGTACATGAGTATAAAAAATATTTTAAAGCTTACTTTTTAATGACGTACACAATTTTATTGACTATTATTGTTATAGTTACTTAATTTACAACATACGAGTATAAGTTCGTTCACTTCAAATCAATGACCAAGCGACATTATAAAAACGATTTAATGATATAAGGACTAGATCATTGATCGCTATCTTGTGCAAATTATAGCCGTTACTATTTTTATTGGTACCAATTTATTTGTATAAGTATATGACAGCTAAATGAAACAGAAGAAGCATCTCCGTTGAGCTGTGCCATGAGGCCAAAACCATTTTTGTTTTTTTTTCTTAATTTTGTACTTTTTGATTTATGACCAAAAACTTGACCGGTTTTTTTTAACGGCTTTAGCTGATTCAGCGTCGGTAGATGTGGAGCAACTCTTACTCATAGATGCAACGCGTGCGCTTTGCGCGACTAGAAGATATAGTTAGTTTAGATAAGGACTTGTCTAGTAAGTCCCATACTGGAAAGTGGTCTCTTTCTGCTTATCTTTTATACATACATTCGTTTAATATCTCCACGAAGTATCTTCCTACAGGGCTGTTGTACGTGAGGGCCACAAACCTCGTTGCAAGGAAGTTGCATTGCATTGTTTTGCTGCTCCAACACGAAAGGCATTAAGTGCCCATGGAATTCATATGCAATTAATACGTTTTTTTAGTTTCAACCGCATGGTTGCAATCACCAGAATCACAAACAGTTCCTTCTTGGCGTTTAAAATTCAAGAGATGAGGTGCAATAATTACCTTGTGTACCAGAATCGTTAGTTTTTTCCTAAAAGGTTGTAATTGATGGTTAAAACCATATTATTAACCCCATTGTATTATATATTATTGTTGTGCTATATGGTTACTAACTTGGTTTGGCTTTTAGAGTTCCATACCTCAAAAGAATAAAACGGAACCCTTATCACTTTGTTGTCCGACTGTCTGTCCGTCTGTCAAGACCCTTTTTGTCAGGAACGCGTAAAAGGATCAAGCTGCAATTAATATCAAATACTCAAATCTGCAATTCATTAGAGCTGTGAAATCAACTATCAATGTAAACGCAATCAAAAGATACGGCCGTTTATGCTCCGTTTACGCCGCATATTTTGACTCTCGCAAGGGAATCAAAACTTCTAGGGTAATTCTCGTTGACCTAGAATTATGAAATTTGGCAAGACGCAGTTTTATGTACCACAAGTTAATTAAAAACATCCAAAAACCGATAATTTGTACGATGGTACGGAACTCTTCGTGTGCGAATCTGACTCGTACTTGGCCGGTTTTTTTTTTGTTATCGCGTCAATACGGCTCAATTGTTTTCCACAATTGTCTTGGGAGAGCAGGTAAAGTACCTACGAAAGTTATAACAATACATATATACGGCTTTCTTGATTACGAATAAGCAAGTAGAAAAGTTATATAGATACCTACATATCTACCGTTTTTAATTTTGACTAACGTGGAGCTACTAACCTATGTACTTATAGCAAAAACACTTGGCTGTTTTATTTTACAAATATACCGTTTGTTTAAGCTCTTAATATTGTCGAACATTGATTTACCGGGGCCAGATAAACATTATCTAAGACATCTTAATTACAAAGTACACTAATAACTTAATTATACGATGGAGTTTTTGTGAGGTTATTTTGAATAGATGTTTTAAGCGGGATGTGCAAAAAGCTATCATTGATCTTTCAAAAAGCAAATTGGTGAGCGTAGATAGATATGCCGTTAGCGCCTTGTCATTTAGTTTCACATTCAAATGAATACCGTAAAACAGGGTGAGTAGGGACAAAATTGACATTCAAACCTCGATAATATTTTATGTTTACACATGCAAACAGAATTGTATATATAATAAATGTTCCGGTCGTTTGTATTTTAGTTTTTTTATGATTTTGGGTAGTTCCATTTGATAACTTTAACGATAAACACAAAATCCCTCCTCACCCCGTAGTCCCTCGTAGTTGGGGTGAGATGGGATTACATACTAAGGTGAGTTGGGCAAATTGTTGGATCGACACTTTTGGATTAAGTATGAATATTAATATAGCTCCATTTGTAATAAGAATATATTATTAAGGTAGCAGTAGCCTTAAAAAACCACCTCACCCCTCTGTCATCCCTACTCTCCCCATTCATAACGCAACTGCCCTCGCAATACCCTATTTTACGGTGGTTAAAATAACGGTCAAATTCCAGGTAGATGTACCTAAGAAGTTACTTTCAGTAGATGAAAGTCAGAGCAGACGTCGATAAAGTACCTACGTATTATAATGATGACCGCTAACCTCGGGTAGAAGACGGCAACGACAG
The DNA here is from genome assembly GCA_947034925.1 of Eudemis profundana. Classification (NCBI taxonomy): domain Eukaryota; kingdom Metazoa; phylum Arthropoda; class Insecta; order Lepidoptera; family Tortricidae; genus Eudemis; species Eudemis profundana. Next base: position 26,335,295 of record OX344795.1, on the reverse strand, counting down.
AAGATAGAAGTCAAAAAGTCAGTGAGGGCATGACTTTTAGTAGATAAAGTTAAGTTCGTATCTTAGGTACTTAAGATGTGCAAAAATTGCGCAAAACAGAGTGACAGACTACTAAGTCAGCGATTGTTCCACCGATAAGAGCGTTCTAATGAAGGACGAAGTGACATGAACCGAGGATTACTTGTAACCACACAGTTTGTTTTCTGTAGGCTTCACGCCAAAACCAACTTTAACCGTTAACACCGAGTAGGTGTCACATCCAAAACCTAGATGCGGTTATTGCCAAAACCGCATTTACAATGCAATAAAGTCCTTTTCAGACTTTATGGTCGCAAAATTTAAGTCAAACGAAACTAGACATTATTGTAAAGACATTTAAAGTTTCACGTTCATAACTAGTGTAGGCCCAGTAGGACAATAACGGTAACACAGTTACGGCGACAGTAGGTAAACGGAGGATTACAATGCGTTTTATGGTGTTATGAGTTCGTTTATGCGATTTTACTTTTGGTTCTCATAGTGTCATTAGGTTAGGCTAGTTTAGGGTTGTCACTACTGAAGGAATTGCTTAGCTTAATGATGGTGGATGTGGATCGCAATAATTATGGAAATTATGGTAGTGGTACTTAATCACATGTAACTAAACCAAAAAAATCTCAGTAATATTATAAATTCGAAAGTTTGTGAAGATGTTTAGATTTTTGGATGTTTGTTACTAAATAACGAAACAACTGAATGGATTGAGCTAAAATTAAGCATGCAAGTATAGTGTAGTTTACATACTGAAAAACATTATTCTTTTCATAAGAAGTTTTTGTACAAAAAAAAATACAATTTTTATATTGCTGACAGAACTTTATTATTGTATAGTCATTGAGACTACATAGAAAATTGCGTTAGACTATTTTGCTGTAATAAGTTTACATTTTATATTTTAGGTATGACATTATGTCCCATAAAACAATAAACACAATACCCACGTCAAATTAAAATAGATATTAAAAAATCAACTGTCAGTTGACAGCCGTGTCTATTCTTATAAATAGGGCTCAAAACTTTGACGTCAGAGGTCAGGCTGTGTAAAAGGGCCCAACTGAGCTCTGGGCCTGCGCACTACGTAGGGTTAGACAATGACAATGACGTCAGAGGTCAATATGTCCATCAGTCATTTTTATTCCAAGCCCTTGTCGTAGCATTTTCTTTTGTTATATAGTCAGTTATTTATTGAAGAATGTACGCACTAAAGGAACATAATAACAGGTTCGTCTCTAAAGTGAAAGTATTTTCTACTGAGTAAGTAGGTACCCTAAATAAATAAAAAAGAACAATCCCTACAAGAAATAAATGTGAAACGAAAAATTTTGCTTTCTCCACGTTTTTGTTGAAGTATTTTTTTTGCGACACTGTTTTAGGTGAGAAAATATTTTTTTATGAATATTACATTTTTCAGTACCTACTAGGCTACGTCATAAAAATTAAATTGCACAGAACTTTCTTTATTCTATAACTACCTGCGCTTTGACCTCATAGTCGCTTAACATCACGGTAGCTCGCAGGTTCAGTAAAACTATGTTTATTTATAGTACCTACCTACGTTCATTTACCTTTAACAAATTTTTATTTAAGCATATAGAAATCTTACCCCAATCAGCTTAAAGCATGTTTATCTTATACGAGTAATGTAACATAGAAAATATTATTAAATGCTGTTAAATTATCAGAAAGCTCCATCGAGTTTATTTTGTATGTATCTACAGTATTTTACAGGCTAGCAAACCTATTCACTAACGATTTCCTTTCGCTAATTACACATCAAAAATGAACTAAAAAAAACGAAACAGAGATGTTTTTGACTCGTAATTCATCATTTTGTTACGATTCGACATTACCTACCATGTAAACTTTAGGTGTACAAAATGATCTCGAGCCGTGGTGTGTACGGGAGAAAAAGATTAGGCTGGCTCGACTAGTCACCGTTACTGTTCCCCGTACCTCACCCGTCCCGTCATAAGTTCTATCATTTTGCATAGTCACGGAATGAAAAGATTAGTCACTTTTAAACCATAACTCATTGAAATAATTTCGAAAATCTTTTCAGTCCGCGACTGTTCATTTAAAATATGATATATAAAGCTGATATATGAAAGTATGTACTACAATCTAAAACCGATAATTACTAGGAAAACTAAGAGCTGGTTGCACCGATAAGCCATCAACATTATCCTTCTCTCTCGCATTGTACCTATTAAATAGAACGAAATGGGTAATAATAACATTACACCCAAAGTTGAGCTAGTCATTCAGAAATTCATCAGGAAACCCATCAAGATATTTGACGAAATATTAAGTTTACAAATTATTGTTTCTTGTTTATCAAAACTTTCTTAAATAGACAGAAGAATCTGTAATATATTCTTAAATTTCCTTCCACTGCGATTATTACTCTCCGGATTCCAAGTTGCTGTCTCACACATCATCATGTCCTCTTCTCCTCTCGGTTTAACATCTCTCGCGACTACTTTAATATCCTGCTTCACTCTTTTCAAATCTTTTTCGTTTTTCTTCACATTTTCATCCACTATTTCTCTTTCTAGTTTAACCTCTTGATGAATATTAAAAACATTCTGTGGTACTATTTCAGGAATAATATTACTTATGTTTTTGCCATCCTCTACTTTTATTGTTCCGTCTTTGTAATTTTCATTTGATCGAAAATTTACTACGATATTAGGAGTAACAACCATGTGAAATTCTTTGTTGCCAATATGACTTTGATCAGCCATTGTATTTACAATGGGCACTTTTAAAGTTTTATTTCCATCATCTATAACTTGTCCCAAACTTTGTATTTTATTCTTATTAGGTTGTTTTGTAGTTTTTCGTTTATTCTTCTGCGTAGTTGTCCTAGGTAATTCAGTTGTGCTTATAAAGATCACAATTTCGTCTTGTTTAGACTTTTCAAAAGGATCTTCTGATTTCCCGCTAGGATCTGTCTCATTCACGTCCAAGCTTTTAGGTAGTCTGTATTTCAAGGATGGCAACGCGATTCTATCATTTCTTCTTGGAATGAATTCCGCATCGTTGGGAAGATGTATGTCTTCGTTTTCGTATCCGTACCTTTCGTAGATTTGACCAAGATTATTCTCATCATTACGGTTGGTGTCCTCCGGAAGCTGCGCTCTAATCTTCAGGGACTCGATGACGTCATGGAAGAGAGACCGTTGCTCTGGTATATCGTCACGACGCGGATAGGCGTTGCAGATGAAAAACATGTATGTCACACAAATGAAACACTGCATCTGAAAAAAATAAATGAAGGTTAAACCCACACCAGCACATAACTCTTGCCCAGATTCTCACACTAAAGTAAGTCTGCAGAAATTTTATCGAAAACTTCTAAGTTTTCGATTTCGACCCGAAACGAAAAATAGTTCATTTTAGATATACCGAATTTTACAATTGGTACCGAACCGAATAGTAACTTATTTGTTTTCCATTCACCTTAAATTAGAGTAAAAAAAATTATACTGTTCATAGTGTATTTCGATCAGAGGTGCACAATGTAAGTCTAACATATGAACAAATAATAACTACGTAAATATTAAAAATACTGTACGGGACTTAAAATGTAGTAATATACGCGATTTAATCGGTTTAAGTTGTTTTATTACTATGAGTGATAATCGCGGAAACCGAAGACAATAATAGTAAAATTAGATAAAGAATCTTAAAAATATTCTTTTTAATGTACAAGTTTGGTGGGTAACGCTTATTCATTACTAAGAGCCTTATCAGTCTTATCACACTTGCGATTTGCGAGCGAGCTGCCGGCGAGTTTTTTTTTTGGTTGGTCTGTGTCCCGTTTGATCAATAGCCACTTTGGTAAATCTGGATTTGTGCCCCTCTCTGAAGGAGAGGGGCACAGGATATGCCGGCGAGTTAGACGCGAAATTCCATACAAATGTCGCTCGCGGCGAGTTCTGCCACTGGGTATTTATCTCCAAAGGGTCAATTTATTTGGGATAATTTCGAAATAGGCCTGAGCCCTCTTTGTGAGAGATTAACTAGCACTAGGCCGCTTTTCCAGAAAGAGTATTATAGTCGAGATTATTGATTTTGATACTATCACATTAATTCTCAGATAAATGGGAGATAGGATTAGATGGCAGTACAAGCCTCCGAGGAAGGCATATAAAAAGATGACGGGAGTGATTGAAATATGAATAGTGGATGACTTGGGTAAGTGCTAAAGTGGTACAATTTGGTCGTGCGTCAATGTTGGCCCGAAGAGCCGTTGAAGATGTAGGTTCGAATCCTGCCTGAGGTACATATCATTTTTAAATGTTTGCTTTCAATAAGTCATTAATAGGATTGATTCCCTTTTCGTCGTATTCCTGATTGTCCAATCAGGAATATGACGAAAATATTCTTGTTTCGGCACATTCCTGTTTAGACGTATTCCGTTTTCGGCATATTCTTGTTTCGGCCCATTCCTATCTCGGCATAAATTATTATGTACAACAAATAAAATTAATCCTAAGTAGGTATCGTTTATTTTCAAGACGTAGGTACATATATGGGCTTTTTATTTAAAGTGCGTTCTTAACTGACAGTTAGCAGGTCGTCACAGAACTGACGATTAGTGTCAAACTCCATACATTTCGTCACGGACTGACAGGTTAGACGGTATTTGAACATTTTGAACATAGCTTAAGTTTCGCCTAACCTTAGATTTTAAAATAAAAATGCCCATATACTTAGTAGTTATAAAATAAACCGCATGCAATAAAGAAACACAAATAGTATTTTCCAATGGTAAATACTTTAATTGATTAAAAAAATATATTTTACTAAAAATATTATTTTATTTTATTACCTACGCTAGCAAAGTCACAATTATTTCACAGTATAATTTATTTATTTAAATGTGTCGAAACAGGAATATGCTGAAAACCGAATATGTCCAAACGCAAACAGGAAGGTGCCAAAACAAGAATATGTCCAATCAGGAATACCTACGACGAAAATCAATTGGTATGCTCCTAGCTAGGGCGAACAATTAAAAATAACCGGTCAAGTGCGAGTCGGACTCGCGCACCGAGGGTTCCGTACAAACTCATAAGTAGAAATATTCATAGTTCAAGAAAAACTGTATGGCGATTAGTTTAGTAGGAGCAAATAAGTACGTGTTACGATTTTTGCAAATTTCTAAAAAACGGTGCAAGCTAGGAAAACCGTTATATTTTTCCTGTAATATATAGGTGACATTAATAATTGGTAATTATTACAGATTTTTCTGTTCAGTAACTTCGAAGATAATAGGGGGGAATAGTATATTTTTTAACGTTTTTCGCCATAAATCAAAAACTACTTACTTAAAAAAATTACAAAAATAGTGTTTTAATCTACAAATTAAGCCCTTTCATTTGATACTCCACTCGATATAATAGCCCTACTTTCAATTTTCAAAGTCTCATTACGGACCCCTTTAAAAAAAAAAGTAAAAAAGTTACAAGATTTTTTTTACATCCCATAAGCTCGGGTTAGCAGTCCTTAACACTATTCCAAATTTCAATTCGATAGCATCAGTAGATCCTGAGATATCTTGCTGTGACAGACGGACAGACGGACAGACGGACAGACAGACAGAGTCGCACCATAAGGGTTCCTTTTTTACCATATTGGTACGGAACCCTAAAATGGCACACTCGTGAAAATTTCGTGTCATACTTTCTGGTGGTGATATGGTATCGTACCGAATTCAAAATAGCATCAAATAAATGTACGAAAAATGTACTAAATTGAACTCTAATTAAATAAAAATGTACTACACATACTTACGAGAAAACACCGATTAATCTGTCACCGCTAGGAAGCATACTTTCTGGCGGGCGCTATCTATTTTACTATGTACTAGTCGAGTTTTCGAATTTCTCATGAATCAGTAAATATGTACGAGAAATGTACGACATTGTACTCTATTGAAAAAAAACCGTAAGTGAATTTATTGCAATGTGGAGGTACGCCCGTCGGGACGGCGGGTGTACCTATGTCAATTTACCATGAACATTAATAAATGTTATTAATCTATCAAAATGTACTTTAATATGCAGTACATAGTTTTTCGAAACTCATCTCCTAAAGGGGTTAAAATAGTATGATAAGAATAAAGTATGCTTCCTAGCGGTGACAGATTGATCGTTGATTTCTCGTAAGTATGTGTAGTAAGTACAATTTAAGTACCGGACTGACCGATGAACGGACAGACAGCAGAATCTTATAATAGCGATAAAATCCACTTTAAAATGAAACGTATGAATTGAGGGGTTTAAAATAAATAGTAACTAACCTTGATAACGTCAGTTGCGCGCGCGCCGGCCGGCCGACTGCAGGAGGCACCGGGAAGCGAGGGTTGACTGAACTTGGCTGAACCTCGTCAGGGGTGGAAAACTGAACTTAGATATCTTACATAACACTCCTCTCCTGGCATTTGTACTTCGTCGGGTGGAATTGATTTGGAGCATATTAAAAAAAAAACTATTAACTGCGGTACAAAAATGTAGGGAATTTTTTAAACGAAATGAAATGAAATAATTTATTTCTGCAAGTAAGCCTCAGCAAGTGGGGCTCTTTGACATGTCTAATTCTTTCGGCGCTTCGGCTAATGACATTCTGGTGAGAAGAAGCTGAATTCTAAATATGTAGCTGAAAGTGTAACTACTTAAATGTTTCTGTAACATATTGAACAACTGTATTTATACAGGATGTTCAGCACATGGATCGTCAAAAGTTTTTGGGTCGTCAGTAGGGTCATTTGCTACCTTTTCACTTTTGGAACCTGGGTTCTAAGAGTAACGGTTATGGAGGTACGGTTTTTTAATTTGTTTTTTCCAAATTACCCAAACAATGCCATTCGAAGCCGCATAACTTTTGTTGTGTGTGCTTTTACATGCATATTTTTTTAAATTATCTGAAGTCAACGTGTGTGTGCTTAAAAAATACTTATTTATTATTACGAATAACGCCACAAAATTCACACATGGGCCTTTTATTAACAAAAATAAATGAATGTACGAAAACATCTCTACTTCAAAATTGAATAAAAAATTAACAGCTATTGAGAGCTTCGTTTTATTTTAAAATGTTCTTTGGTTTATCACGTTTCTAAAAGTATGCTATTTATATAAATCAATAAATAAATAACACTGCAAATAAGGTTTTAGTTATTAGAGCAAAGAAAGTCCTAAACAAAAGGACGGATTTCAATAAAACACTGTTTTTTATGATTGCTTAGGACGCAGGTTCCAAGAATGAAAAGGTGGCAAATGACCCTACCAACACCCCAAAAAATGTTGACGGTCCATCTGCCGAACACCCTGTATTATAGAATATTATATCTAATAACCAATATTTATCAAAATCTGAATACTTATATTTTAAAATCGCATATGATATGTATGATGCATCTGCTATCTCCCTAGTAACTTTTTTGGTTCTTGAAAGATTTTAAAGTCGTTAAATGCTCCTAGGTTTGTAATTACTGCAGAATAGAACCAATTAATAATTTCTACATAACTTACCATTTTTTTCCATTTAATGTTATAATTAATATAAACTACTACTAATTTCCAAGTTCCATCACGGATACACCTACTACTTACCTAAAGTAAAGAAACATATTTTGTTTGTGTGTCTGTCGAAGTTTTAGTAAAATAAAATACATAGTTTTTATTGGCGGTACCTATTTCTACGAGTGTATATTTGATGTCATGTCTGCATTATATTTTAAAACATTTCCCATCACTAAAAGTTACCCTAATTTCAGTGTTTATTCTCATTCATGCTTTTTTCTACTCCTGTACTTTTATCTGTGTTTTACTTGGTCACGAACACTAATATAAGAACATACATAATATGAGTTCAGAGAAGTCTATACTCTATTCCCCATAACAGCACTAGTATCGTTATAGTCACATTACGTTATTGCTAGCAGCCACAGACTTCTAAATCTAGGTTAAACTTAGGTCAAGGATTAAGCGCTCAATTCTAACTTTACGATAAAAATGCACAACTACCAACTTAACAAACAATTAAATTCCTACGGCTTTTAAGAAAAACAAAACTTTCCGAACTAAATTAATTGATGCCAACATAAAAAAAAGTATTTTTAATATATTCACTGCGTCTCAATTTAAAATAAAAAAAAAAGTTTACCATAGACACATAGACTGTCAGTCATACTCATACGTCATATTTGCCTTGTTTGCAGGTTATGCCTTGTTTGTATTTTATATTTTAAAAAACCTAGTCGTAGAAAAAGTATTGTATGCAACGTTGTATAATTAAGTCAAAAAACGCTCATTGCGTCTCTATTTGCGATACTCGCCGCATTCGCGGCTCGTATCGCAACTCACGCAATTCGCATTTTTTGAACCTTCTTATACAACTGTTGCATAAAATACTATTATGAAGTAATGTCAAATAACGAAGTATTTATAAGGATAACAATCGAATTCTTTTTAACAATACGAGTATATAAACATTAGAAAAATAGAACTGGATAATATAGATCCATAGGTTGGCAAACTCTGAATCGATTAAACAGAAAATCGTCCATCCTAGTCGGGAACTAAGCCCCATCCGGAAACTTAAGTCTTGTTTCTAATCCTATATACATGCAGGTTACAGTAAATTAAATCTTATTACATTTACATAACGACTTTAGCAATTGCATAAATATAATTGTAGTGGCTTTAACTTGATCCATAAATGCATGGTTTTTATACTGATCGAAGATGCGCAATCGTTTTTTTTTTTTTTGAGTTAACACTGGAATTACGCAACTGAATGTGGGACTATTTACGTTATAAGTATAACTATGGATTTAATGTGGTGTTATCATCAAGCGAACCGAGCATTTGTAATTAAAGAGACAGGAAATATGTGTTTTTATGGAATTATGTACTATGACTCCAGTGCTTACGGACGTACCTATATACATAGACATAAGGTAAACGTCCTATGTTTGACACGCTAATGCCTAATAGTTGCCATCTTGCTGAGTGCTATACCTTCTTTTACTAATGACGTATCATTCGTGATGACAACTGCTGGGACAATGACAACTACTGGTACAGTATCCAGAACTCTACGTATACCTTACAATCTATAACTAGACATAATATAAAAAAAATATAAAAAAATAATAATTTATTCAATAACCAAGGTTGAGTTACAATATCTATGCTGGTGCCTCTTTTTAAGTACCTATTCTAGATACTTGTGTTCTTATTCTATATTCTTCTCTTGTGTTGTAGTAATAGTGGTGTACATGACCACCTTCGCTGACTGAGAGCCAAACTCAAAAGAGGTAGTGGTATTGGGAATACGGCACGGGAGTTTTGAGCCAGCGAAAGCCGTACATGCTAAACATTTTTATAAAACAAAATAAATTAAGAAGTGGGTAAAATGTTACATAGAAACAAATTATCATTAAAGGGTAACTGAGGTACTAATACAATTTTCTTTCATTGAATGCGCGTTTCTCTCTCTCTCTCTCTCTGTATGTGTGTGTGTGTGTATGTGTGTGTGTGTGTGTGTAGTGTGTTACAATTATTGTTTTACTGTAGCAGCTTTTCAATTTCACTATAACCTAAAGTTTTCAGCCAGTTATACACCTTTTTCTTACATTCTTTGTAGTTTAAGTGACAGATATAAATATCAATATTAATTTTATTATATAACCTGGTTGATTGAGATTCATACTGTCTCTTGGCAAATATGGACTTAGTTAACGACCCGGGGATTATGTTAGGTTTCCTTCGTCTGTTCGTGTTTTTGGTGTTTGATTTAGGGTATCATTTAATCGATCAGCAAAATATTCATATTTTGGTCAGCAGAAATATGTATTTGGTCAGCCAAAATAGCTAGTTGGTAAGCAACTTATGGTTAGCAACCATTTATAAATCAGGCTGCAATTAATGATATACTGATCTGCTCTAAATTATTTTGGTCAGCAAATTAAATATTTGAGCTGCATTAAGCGATCTACGGTTAATCAAATTTTGGTAAGCAATCAGTAGGTAAGCAAAATATTTCATTTTGTTCATCAAAAAAAAGGGGGCAATAAAACCTATCTGGGCGCAACTATTCTGCCGCCAATCGTGTGCGCATTTTGTCATTCGGTAATTGTCAGCTGTCAAGTAGCAGGTGTCAATGTGATATATACAGGGTGTCACTGTGATATATACAGGGTGTCACTGTGTTATATACAGGGTGTAACTGTGATAGATACAGGATGTAACTGTGATATATACAGGGTGTCACTGTGATAGATACTGTGATATATACAGGGTATCACTGTGATAGATACAGGATGTCACTGTGATATATACAGGGTGTCACTGTGATATATACATAGTGTCACTGTGTTATATACAGGGTGTCACTGTAATGTATACAGGGTGTCACTGTGATGGGCTCATATAAAATTGGTATTTTGATTTTTTATACATCTCATAATGTTTAGAAGTTATATTATTTATTCACAACGTGAATCGTTTCGTTTTTAGGGTCAGCAAAAAAAATAACCCTAACCTACCTATTTTTGGGAGCCGTTTCGTTTTTAGGGTCATCAAAAAAAATAACCCTAACCTACCTATTTTTGGGAACCGTTTCGTTTTTAGGGTCATCAAAAAAAATAACCCTAACCTACCTATTTTTGGGAGCCGTTTCGTTTTTAGAGTCATCAAAAAAAAAACCCTAACCTACCTATTTTGGGAGCCGTTTCGTTTTTAGGGTCATCAAAAAAAATAACCCTAACCTACCTATTTTTGGGAGCCGTTTCGTTTTAGGGTCATCAAAAAAAAATAACCCTAGCCTACCTATTTTTGGGAGCTGTTTCGTTTTTAGAGTGACACCCTGTATACATTACAGTGACACCCTGTATATAACACAGTGACACCCTGTATATATCACAGTGATATCCTGTATCTATCACAGTGACACCCTGTATATATCACAGTGACACCCAGTATATGTCACAGTGACACCCTGTATATCTCAATTAAACTGCTTACAGACATGTTTTCTCTGCTGACAGTGACATCCTGTATCTATCACAGTGACACCCTGTATATAACACAATGGCACCCTGTATATATCACAATGACATTCTGTATATATCACAGTAACATCCTGTATACATTACAGTGACACCCTGTATATAACACAGTGACACCCTGTATATATCACAGTGACATGCTGTATCTATCACAGTGACACCCTGTATACATTACAGGGACACCCTGTATATAACACAGTGACACCCTGTATATATCACAGTGACATCCTGTATCTATCACAGTGACACCCTGTATATAACACAGTGACACCCTGTATATATCACAGTGACACCCAGTATATATCACAGTGACACCCTGTATATCTCAATTAAACTCTCTGCTGACCAATTGTAAAATCTTGCTACCCAAGTAATTATTTTGCAGCTCGACTGTTTATTAGGCAGCCAAGTGATAAAAAAAGCAGATTAATATTGGTTAAAATGTTAACCGTTTTTAAACTGTTTGCTGAACAAGAGTTGCCGCCCGATTTTATTTATTGCCAGCCAAATCTTTGTATGCTGCCCAAATGATTTAACTGCTTGTTTTTTTTTGCGGATCAATTTTAATAACGGCTGACCAAAAATTTACTTTCCTTTGATTTATATGTTATTGTTTTGTGTTGTTTCAAGATTGCGTTTAAGATGTAGAGTTTTCTAACCGACAGTAATTGACAGGATTCGTAAAGATCTTTTGTAGGGTACCTAAAGAGTTTAGAGTACATAACCTTTAAAAGTGACCTCTGTGCCCTTTCTAATTCAAGAAACTTCATTTTGGTTGCTCCCCCCCATACCGGTATACAATACACAAGGATCGATTGTGCCAGAGACACGTAGATTTGATTAAGTAGCTTCATAGAAGCAACATGCCTCAGGTTCTTGAAAATGTAGATGAGTTTTCGTGTTCTGGACATAATCAACTCAGTGTGCACGTGCCAAGTTAATCTTTGGTCTATCATTATCCCTAGGTATTTCGTACTCTCGACCTGATTAATGTATGAGCACGAGCAAATAGATCCTGCAGGGTCGCTACACGTATGTATCTTGATGGCGAAGTTTGAGTCCGGTTGTGTTCTGTTGTACTTGGTGAAGCAGATGTAGTTAGTTTTTTCTGTATTGAGGGTAAGTAGGTTGACTTGCAGCCAGCGGGCAATAGTAGTAAGTCCTAACTCAGCTGTTTTCCTAACATCTTCCCGTTGTCACCCCAGAACACTATAGCCGTGTCATCAGCATAGGCATAAATGGATCCTTTATCAAGTTTCAAGTTACATAATTCGTTAACATAAATTAGAAATAGTGTAGGGCCTAGTACGCTTCCTTGAGGGACTCCATAAGATACCTCGCACTCATCACTGATGTATTGTCCTATTTTTACTCGCTGTTTTCTGTTTTTAAGATAGCTACTTAGTAAAAATAGAGGGACACCTCTTATACCTATTCTTTCTAATGTGTTAATAAGTGTGGGAACAGAAACGGTATCAAAGTGCAGTAACTGCATCCTCAGTAGAGATACCTTGCCTGAAGCCATATTGGTTTTTAGATAGTATTTGAAATTTATATATTTAGATTATATATATATATATATATATATACATAAACATAATTATCTACTTGTGCATACATACTTCGCTTGGCAAACTGTTAGGTAAGTCCAGTTACGCTTACCAAATCATACGTATAAAGTACTTAGGCCAAAATTCTTTTTAGTGCCTAAAATAGAGATGAAACTTTATATACTTACATTTTTATAACATTGTAGATGTCTCTAAATATTTTCCTAGCAATTTTACGTTATTTCTCAACCCAGTCCCCGTGTTGCCTCCAATGTAGTGTCCACTGCGTTACCAAAAATCTCTTTATTTAATTCCTAGGCCACATATTTCAATAATTGTTATCATTCAGGTGAGCATATGCCAGTCTGAATTAAGAAGCTACGGCGTTTACGTCCTTTGAGTCTAAAGGTATCGATATGTTTTTTGGAAATTATCCTTTGCGTTAAAATGTACAAGGAACGTTTTTTTAGCACCAAAAAAAATTGGCCCACTTAGGTTTTTTTAGGACCTCATGTGCAATGCAATTATTACGATTACAGCATTATTTTCCTTTACAATTATTGCATGTCCTTGTAAGGCCAAAACACTTTTTTTTGTTTTTTTGGAATTTGTGCTTTTTACAACTAGTTATGAAACAACAATCTTAACTCGTGTCGTATCGTCTAACTAAAAATCTAGGTACACTATCACTGCAGAAACTTTAAATATGCTTACTATAATTATTAAATAAAACAATATAAAGAAATTATGTTTCCCTATGACCCTTTTTCTCAGGTGTATTTTTCCCAAGTCATAATTGAAAACAGTTTTTATACTCATTTTATAAGTAAAAAGGAATGTACCTACCTACCTACCTACCTAAGCTAATAGAATAATAAAAACCTATGAACATAATTTCTTTATATTGTTTTATTTATTAATTACTTTCTGCAGTGATAGGCTCAGTGGTATTTAGAATACCTAGATTTTTAGTAAGACGATACGACACGAGTTAAGATTGTTGTTTCATAACTAGCTGTAAAAGCAGAATCATATTTGTTCTTTCTTAAATAAAATAATTTCGAATGACAGTTATGAAAGGCCACTTTTTATTCCATTTTAATAACTAGTTATCAAAGAAGGAATAAAAAGCGTTTATTCTTAACTAGTTGTGAAAAATAGTTGAGAAGGTGGACTAAAGGTGCAAAGTTTCATGTGCAACGGTTTTATATAAATATACAGACAGTTCAACTCATAATCTTACTTATAGGTACCGAGGTATATAATTTCGTCATACATTTGTTACAATCGTGATTTTATATTTTTACTGCCTATAAAAAAGTATAAGTGGCGATATGTGAGGTGTCGTGACAAAGGCTCATTCACGCTCTTGAAATTACAATTTAAAGACTTACAAAGATTGATTGGTATTAAAAAGTGTAGGGTAAAAATAAAATAAAATCACAATTAATGTTAAGTGATTAATACAATTTATGAAATAAGTAAATGATGTGGTCTATAATGACGTGGTTTCTGACAGCTCTGGGGATTTTAATTTGGTGGAGGCTTGGACAAAAAAATAAAAGCAGATTGCGTCAAATAGCCAAGGAGCTGCCTACAAAGATCCCAGCAATGCCAATAATTGGACAGTCGTACTTATTTCTCGGGAGTGATGAAGGTAAGCTAGTAAAAAATAAGATATTATTTACAGCATACTATCTAAATAAACCTAACTTAACCCTTTGGTACCTAAATTATATGTACAAATGTCCCTTATGCCGCCTTCTGCGGGTAAGGTGCCCATAAGGCTGGCTGCGTTGCCTCGCTGGATGGCACAATGGCTAATTGGCTATGCGCTGAGCGAGGAACGAGCCAGCCCTATGATCACCGGAGGACCAGTTAGGCGAGTAGGTGTGTACCTCAATTTTATAAAATATATTGGAATAATAAAAAACTATATATGAATATGTAATAAAACAACTTAAACGGATTAAATCGCGTATTTTAAGTCCCGACGTTTCGTAACCCTTTTCAGCGTTCGTGGTCGCGGGTAGGCTGATAAAGTCATAAATTACCTCTGTCAAAATTACTGTTGTGCAAACCTACCCACTTTAAAAAATACAAATTTAATATTAGTGTTGCCAGATGGGCCTAATGTGTAAAGATGTTTACACACATGTCAGAAGGGCTTAAAAACCTAACTTTAGAAAAAACTAGCGGCGTTTCCAAAAGGCATACTTGATAAGAAAGACGACGCCGAGGAAACTTATCAGCCACGCCTTATGCAAAAAATAATTTAAGCAAAAGACTCTAGGTATGCTAATTTTAATAAAACAAATCAGAAAAAAGTTTAGTGTTGCCAGACGGGCCTAATGTGTAAAGACGCTCACACACATGCCAGAAGGGCTTACTATCCTAACCTTAGAAACTAGCGGCGCTTCCAAAAGGCATACTGGATAAGAAAGAAGACGCCAAGACTACTTATCAGCCTCGCCTTATGCAAAAAGAACATTTTTTTTTAAAACCTAACCTAACCTAATACCTAGAGTCTTTTGCTTAAATTATTTCCTTTTATGCATAAGGCGTGGCTGATAAGTTTCCTTGGCGTCTTCTTTCTTATCAAGTATGCCTTTTGGAAGCGCCGCTAGTTTTTTCTAAGGTTAGGTTTTTAAGCCCTTCTGGCATGTGTGTAAACATCTTTACACATTAGCCCATCTGGCAACACTAATATTGAATTTGTATTTTTTAAAGTGGGTAGGTTTGCACAACAGTAATTTTGAT
Organism: Eudemis profundana; assembly: GCA_947034925.1. Classification (NCBI taxonomy): domain Eukaryota; kingdom Metazoa; phylum Arthropoda; class Insecta; order Lepidoptera; family Tortricidae; genus Eudemis; species Eudemis profundana. The sequence goes on along the minus strand of OX344795.1, from coordinate 26,319,863 downwards.
AGAGGAAATTAATGATTTTCTCAGTCTACCCGCGACCACGAACGCTGAAAAGGGTTACGAAACGTCGGGACTTAAAATGTAGTAATATACGCGTTTTAATCCGTTTAAGTTGTTTTATTACTATGAGTGATAATCGCGGAAACCGAAGACAATATTATATATATGAATATTTTCAGATCGGATGACAGGTTTCCAGAAATTCGGACGAGACGCTAATAAACAAGGTGGTGTTATGACAGTTTGGCACTGTACCCAACTTTACATATGTAAGCTATAATTTTTTTCTTATTCTTTCCTACAAATTTCAATCTCAGAATGAGCGTTTTAAAAATTTGCTTCTATTCAACTATCCATACAAAAGACATGTAATCCTTGACGTAAAATGAATGTACCAGTACTTAGAGCAACACGGAAGTACCAGTACCATCAAGTCTAAACTGTTTATGCGTTTTTGATACACAGGGCTAACGGATCCTGAAATTGCAGACATGCTCCTGAAGTCCTGCCTAGATAAAGACCAAAACACGACACGGTTCATACGAGTCCTCACTGGTGACGGAACTGTATTTGCTCCTGGTTTGTACAGCCGTATAGATACGTTACATAGAGGCACTTTAGGGACTAGTGTCTAAGGCGGCAAATTCCCAGGGGCGGCGAAGTTCAGAACTTGAACGGATCCCCCCGTCTTTAGTGTCCTTGTGTGGGTTAATAGATTATGATTTGTGATTGAGATTTTTTTTGTGTAAGTAACAGGTGGTTTATGAATTGATTTTTTTTAAATAATAGTTAATAATCGCAGTAAATGTTCAGTTTTTGGGCCCAATATTTGATTACATCCAAGTTTATCAATAAATATCAGAAACTATTTATGAAAACGAATTGCATAATTATAATTTAAATCGCAGACGAAGTCGCGGGTATAAGCTAGTTAAATATGAAATAAATTACCGATTATTGGTTTCATTTTCTTAAATTATTGAAGTTCTTAATCAATGACAACATTATGAAATGAAATGAATGCGTTTATTTCGGAAATTGATCCATATTGTGTTAGTAAAACTTATTCTAAGTTTGTTAGTAGAAAGTATAATTATAATTAGACATGACGATGATTAGATTAACGTGACATCAGCACATCTGATTTCAGGAAGAACCTAGGTAGCTTTCTAGTACCATGGTCGAAATATTAATGCATATCGATTTATTTCCTATAACAAACGGCACTAAAGACACTTGTTTTATACTTACTCTTTTTCTTGCTTTAGTTTTATAAACATTAGTCGGTATATATACCATCAAAATGGAACTAATAAAATGCAATAGTTGCTTAAATCTAACGATTAAATTACTTTGATAAATTGATATAATCGGGCTGCCATGCCCAGCGCAACAGGACACCAATCAATGGCCCAAATAACAACATCATTGGTTGCTGGTTTGAGCAGTATTGCTAAGTAGTTTCGACTTGTAAATTTTTAACTTGTAGCTCTCTTCGTGAAACGAGTCATAACATAAGGCACTAATTTTCCAAAAGATGTTCTGTATATATATTACGTTAAAGATATCCCTTGATACTTTAAGATGAACAATGTGTTAAACTTCACAGTGAACATTTGGAGGATCCGTCGCAAGATTCTGGCACCGGTGTTTAGCCCCAAGAACCTCAATGGTTTCGTAGATATATTCGCGAAGCAGAGCGCCACGATGGTACAACTTCTGCAGCCCATGGCGGGCGCTGGAGACTTCTCCATTTGGAAGTACGTCACTACGTACACCTTCGATGCAGTGTCCGGTCAGTAACTAAACGGATTTCTATACTATAAAAAGCTAGACTTTATTGGTTCTGATTAGGGCATGCAAAACCGGGAAATTTTAGTATGGCAGTACGGGTAATTCATGGTGCTCTCATACTACAATTTTCCAGTTCTTCACGCCCTAGTTCTGATCTATATTGAAGCCAATTTTAGAAATTCTTGCGATTTCGTAAATGATATCCCATCAAAAACATTACATGTTAATGTAAGTTTCGCAACGCAGTTCTCCTACAACAAAAAGTTTCGAGATGTAAAGTTAAACCAAGTCAGTACCGGGGGGGTATCAACAGAACTCGATTTCCACCGACTTTACGTTACCAATAAGGTTAGTTTGTGATTGTTGCAACAAATTACGACTTCAAGTAACTTAGAGCAATTAAATTTGACGAAAAAAGAAATTCAAATGTGTTGAAAAACGTCGTATGATACTCATGGGCTTTGGTCATTACAGTCTCGGCAATACAGCCTCGACTGTAATAACCAACATAGCCCACTCGTATCATAATATACTATACTAGCATTTTCCCCGTTATCATTCATTGTTCCCGTTATCGTCCCAAAGGAACTCTTTACCGGGATATAATGTATCCTATGTTTCAATCCAGGACTTGGTCTATTTGCATGCCAAATTTCAGCTTGATCCATCCAGTTGTTACCCCGTTATAAGGTAACAAACATCCAAACATCCAAACATCTTCACAAACTTTCGCATTTATAATATTAGTGGGATTAGAAGAGACAAGTTGAAAAATTATATACCTCGGGCAGGAATCGAACCTGCATCTCCAACGGCTTTCCAGGCTAACAAAGACACCACAAATTGCGCCACCGAATTCATACCCAAGTTTGCCTTGCTTGTAGATGATGGTTTTCCAAAAAAATACCGGGGTAGCTACTTTCTCAAAATATGGACTTTTGAAACCTTATACCTACGTAAAAAAAAGTGTCCCAATTTTTTTTAAGGTTCCGTACCAAAATGGTAAAAAAGGAACCCTTATGGTGCGACTCTGTCTGTCTGTCCGTCTATCAAAGCAAGATAATTTATCTCAGGATCTACTGATGCAGTCGACTTGAAATTTGGAATAGTGTTAAAAATCGCTTACTCGAGCCTATTGGATAGAAAAAAAATCTTATACCTTTTTAACTTTTTTTTTAAAGGGGTCCGAAATGGGATGTGGAAAAACAAAAGTAGAGCTATTATATCGAGTGGGATATCTAATGAACGGGCTTAATTTTTAGATTCCAAAGCATTTTTTATTTTTTTCTTTGACCAAAAACGTTCAAAAAATACCATTCCCCCCCCTATTATCTTCGAAGTTACTGAACAGAAACATCTCTAATAATTACCAATTATTAATATCATCCTAAATATTACAGGAAAAATAAAACGGTTTTCCTGAATTGCATTGTTTTTTAGAAATTTTCAAAAATCGTACATATACTGATTTGCTCCTACCAAGGGCCAACGACCATTAAAACAAGAGGACTGTCATTCTCCATAGGGACCGTGCACGGCGAAGGTGCTGCCAACTGGTGACGCCAATGTAAAGGTTCTGCCCTATATTTGACATTGACAGTGCTGCCACCTATAGTTCGTGCACGGTCCCTATACTTTGGATCGTGCCTCGACCGCAAGGGGATATCCAGGCAAAAACTAGATGGCGCTAAAAAACTAAACATTTAACGATGTTATATTTGAACAAAGAAACCTAGTACATTAACAGTAGTTCGTAATAATAAATAAATTCTAACATTTAAATACTGTGTTACACATGCAAAGTTGAATAATTGTAAATAATATAATTCTTATACCTACCAAGCTTATACATATACATAGATGGCGTTGTAAATATCGGGGAACAGCTTTTTGTATGGAGAATGACAGTCCTCTTATTTTAATGGTCCTTCCTCCTACTAAGCTAACCGCCATAGTTTTTCTTGAACTATTCACGTATCTACTTACGAGTTTGTAAGGAACCCTCGCTCGGTGCGTGAGTCCGACTCGCACTTGACCGGTTTTTTCCATTAGGTACGTCCCTATTTTTCATTATCTATATTAATAATTTAGCCGGGCCCTACGGTAGACCTGAACGAAAAGCATTTCAAAAATTAAAGCGTAAAAAAATAACACTTTCGAATCGACAACTTATATCCGCAAAATTCGTATAACGGAGAAATAAGCGTATAAAGATGTAAAATAATACGAATAACGCCAAAAACAGTCGGCCATGTTTCTTTGCTGCGTTCGGAAACTGATATATTTTAAGGAAGCGCGCGTAACGTGTGACTTTGACCGCGACGTAAGTTTACGGTGTTTTTTTAATTAGAAAAATCGTGCGATATCCTTACGAATATTATTTCAAAGAAAACGATCTTTTAACAGGAAAATATTATGCATCTTGCTTTATTTTTTAAAACGTACCTAATAAATTACTGACATAAGTGAAAATTGCTCAATATTATTGTCTCATTGCTCAATGAAAACGAACCAACGTCAGGCGAAAATGACAGTTAAAATTCTAAGCTTAAAAAACAAGGAATAGGCAGTTTTGATGCACTTTTGTATTTAATCCTTCTGAAGTGGTGACTTGAGCGAAACTCGGTATTGTAGCTTTTTAAGTTTAATTTTTTAACTTTTATCTCACCTGTTGGTAAGACATGGACTATGATGTTATAGTACGTTTTTTCATTTTTTGAATCTTTGATGGTATCTTGGTTATTTTTATACTTATTCGAAAAATACTTTTTGCCTCCTGTTTCTTATATGAAAGAGCTTTCGTTAAAGTAAACAAGAAATATTATGCATATTCCCTAATGTTTTTTTATTTTGTCTTGGAGGTGGGAATGTTCAAATATATACTAATTCTTTCGAAAATTCCTTTTCTATTGAGGGCAAAATAGTGGATGGAAGTTAATTTTACCCCCATAATATAGAGGATAGAGGTAAGGATAACTATCTTATACGGGGAATCAGTTAAGTATGTAGGTCACATGTTTTTTTATTAAATTAACAATTTTCACTAATGAATTAACAAAAATCAAATAATTTTTGGCGCTTTGCTGCAACATTTACCCACCTGTGATAGTAGCGCCATCTTAATTTTTACCTCTCGCGGGCACTTCTACATACACAGGAACCGTTCCATAAAATAAACTAAACATAAACTCCATAAGATGATTCTATACTTTTTGAAGAAGGTCTAAATTGAAAGAGGAGTGACACGAACTGACCGGGTCTGGAACACCACACTCCGCATACAAAACCGCGTTGCTGATGCAGGGTCCAAACCCGCCAGGTTGAAGATGGACTGTGCCCGGGCTAGCCACATCTGCCACACACATAGGTTGACTAAACTGACGCTAAGTGGCTGCCACAAATTGGATGACGAGGATGGGGCCGGCCGCGGCGAAGATAGTGGGATGATTTAGATGTATTTCTTCCGCCGGGTCCCGGCCAGAGTTTGCCCGGGACCGGGACAGTGGCGCAGCAAGACCTAAATTTGCTGTGGACAAAAGATATTTCGCGAGGCCCTTTGCTGTTCCATGAAGACGGTTAATGGTATTATTAACTGGTGACGAAGCTCTTTTTGCTGTGCTGCCGTCGAGGCGCGAGGGCCCTTGGACCGCGTGGCGTTGGCGGTGGCCCACGTCGCCTACGTCTAACGCCGCCTCTGGACCGGGGCGATTCTAATTTAAAGGGGAGAGCTGTGCTCACTAACGGGAAATATAATCAATAATTTAATTTGGATAATTTAAACCAAAAACGACTTCAACATTATTTTAATGTTTGGAACTCAGCCATCAGTTCAACATCCTCCTTTTTGTAATGTCTGTTAAAAATAAGAAAATATTTCTAAGGAAGTAAAACGGGGGTTTGTGATTTTTTACATTTTTCCCGGGCGAAGCCGGGTTCACAGCTAGTGTTTGTATAAACGTGACGTAGTGGAAAGAAAAAATTCCATACAAATTTTGGGACACTTTTTTTACGTATAAGGTTCGAAAGTACTAATGATTCTGAGCCAGAAAAACCTCAAAAGTCCATATTTTGAGAAAGTAGCTACCCCGGTATTTTTTTGGAAAACGCTCAGATAGCAACCGAGGCATTTTTTTTTCTAATAAAATATTTAGTAGGTATTCGTTGGCAGGCGTGAATGCTATAAAAAACACCATAAGGGTTCCTTTTTTTACCATTTGGGTACGGAACCCTAAAAATCATAGGCACTTACATGTCATGTAAAAATATTTTGATTTTGTGTTACTGAATAAATAGGTAGGTAAATTTTTATTTTTATTTTATTTATCTCTTGTGACGTCAAAAACGGTACTACAACTTTAGTAACCAATAAAAAGTTAGTTGAGGCATAAAACCTTTCGGCATGATAAGATTGGTTACACCCAGAATTTATAAGTCACCCTCCTGACTAACGTATATTTATGAGCAATGGCCGGTAGGTCGCTAGAGGCGCCTCAAAATCTTCACACTCAATTTAAACGGGTAGGCAAATCAAAAAAAAACCGGTCAAGTGCGAGTCGGGCTCGCGCACCGAGGGTTCCGTACAAACCCATAAGTAGATGCATTGATAGTTCAAGAAAAACTGTATGGCGATTAGTTTAGTAGGAGCAAATAAGTATGTTATACGATTTATGCAAATTTCTAAAAAACGGTGCTGCAAGTTAGGAAAACCGTTATATTTTTCCTGTAATATTTAGGACAACATTAATAATCGGTAATTATTACAGATTTTTCTGTTCAGTAACTTCGAAGATAATAGGGGGGAATGGTATATTTTTTAACGTTTTTCATTATAAATCAAAAACTATTTATTTAAGAAAAAAATTTAAAGTCTTTTAAAGTGTTTTAATCTACAAATCAAGCCCTTTTTATTTGATACCCCACTCAATATAATAGCCCTACTTTCAATTTTCAAAGTCCCATTACGGAGCCCTTTAAAAAAAAAGTAAAAAGGTACAAGATTTTTTATATGTCCAATAAGCTCGGGTTAGCTACTTATGACACTATTCCAAATTTCAAATCGATAGCAGCAGTAGTTCCTGAGATATATGGCTGTGACAGAACAGACAGAGTTCCTAAGGGTTCCTTTTTTACCATTTTGGTACGGAACCCTAAAAATAACCATAACCTAACTGAATCACTGACTTGCACATCAAAAATACCAAAACAAACATCAAAACATAGCTTTGATGTACATATGGATTTTTTTGATGTGCAAGTCAGTATTTTTTTGTAGGGTGATTAATTATTTCTCAATTTAAACCTCAACTTGCCTCAACGGAGCTAGGAGTGGCTCACTCCGTGATTTCGCCGGGCAGCCATGACGGCCGCGCGCAGGGTTGCCAATGCCAACCGTACGAGGTTCCTCGTACAAATACGAGATTTGTGTGTGGTCTGCTGTACGAGGTACGAGGACACTATCAGGAGCCTGATAGTGTCCTCGTACTTTTTCGTACGAGTACGAAAAAGTACTGAGGTTTTGAGTTAGGTTGGGAAGTTTTTTTTTAACACAGTGACCAGAAATAGCAAACGTTATACGATCGAGAGAGACGGTCGGATCCGGTGCGTTCCGTCCTGTGGTCGGGCTCGAACGACAGTTTATTTTTAGAGAAAAACTTCTGTACGCAGTCCTATTACTTAGTCTGCGCCTGTGACGAGGCGCTTTTTGGCTGTGAGAAAAACTTGATTGGCTGTATCCAGTAAAATACCACACCAAAGACAACATCCAGATCAGAAACATTATAACTACTAGTATATCCTATCGTTTTCAGAAACGAACCTGGGTGTAAAAATGAACTCGCAGGAGCAGGAACAACACCCTTTTCTGGAAGCGCTTGACAAAGTGACAGCATCGGTCGGCTCGCGAATGGTCCAACCCTGGTTTTACTCCGAGTACGTCTATCGACTGCTACCGAGCTACTGGAGGTGCCAAAGATACGTAAACTATATGCACAACTTCGTAGACGAGGTAATTAAAACATTAAACCCTACTCAGATAAACAAGTGAATATAACTTAAATAATCTAATCTTCAGTTAGGTAATCGGTTTTGTTGTTTTATCATAATGTTGTATTGTCACGGGAACTTTGGGTGTGCAAAAATTATAAGAATCGGCGTAGTAAATAAAAACAAAATGTAATCGGTCGTTTATGGTCAGTGCCATCTATAAGCGGAACTAAAAGTTTAATTACAAAAAAAATATGTTTGTATGTTCGTCTGTTCCCTCATAACTCGAAAACTATTGAACCGATTCAAACATGTGGGATATCGTTAGATTCGTCTTGATTTTGCGCGGGTTAACGAGCCTATGCTCGTTAGTTGAAATTAAAAATCAATAGGGTGTCCATGGCAGGTACCTACTCGATAAAGTCAAGCAGTAAAAAATAAAACTCATCGGATTGTATCGAGTTATATTGATACCTTTAGACTCAAAGGGCGTAAACCCGGCAGGTTCTAATGGCGCTTGAGTCTAAAGGTATCGATATATCAAATTTTAAAGGCCAAAGCTTTTAAACGCCAATTCAATAATATATCACATCACACTTGTATAGCTTCAAACTATGTTATAAGTAACACACTTTCGGCAAAACCGTTTGCAGAGGGGCGAACATATTGGCAGCAACAGCAATGTATTAGTCTTTTTCCAAGCAGCCTGATGAAGGGCTAGCAAAATGGCTTAACTAAAAATACTTAAATAAAATAAAATTCAAAACTAAAACCCAACAACGAGAAAAGACTAAAAAAATTGACAAGATCATTGAGATTGAGGGGTTTCATCACCAAACTCACAAAAATTGCTACAACTTATATACCTTATAGCATCTTTTAGGAAATGCTTGGAGTATGCTGTGAGTCGTAGTCGAAAGCCCCGGAAAAAGAAAAAATCTGTTATGACTCTACCTCTACACATACTCCAAGCATTTTTTAAAAGTTAAGTAGCAATTTATGTAAGTTTGGTGGAATCTAACTCCAAGGGTCTTGTTTTAAACTTTTTTCGTACTCTTTTTTTTCGTACTAGGGAGCTCATTCCACATTCGGATAGTGCGCGGTACGATTTTTTTGGGGTGCGCGACAATCTTGATTCCAACGTGTGTGAACGTATAGGTACCGCTCGCCATCGGTACTCACCGATGGCGAGCGGTGCGGTGGTAGAAGGTGGCCGTAGGCATCAATTCCGGCCCGCCTCTAAAATTTCTTAAATGTTCTGGCCCCCCATAAAGAAAGTTTGCCCACCACTGTAACCCACCACTCTATAATAAGGGAGAGCGAAAGACTCAACAGCTATTTTATGCATTTTTTGCGGTGTGCGCTATTTTAATTCTCGTTTTATTTTTTCAGATAATAAAAGAGAAACGCAAAAGTATGAACACTTTGAACGCTAATGGATATAGTGAAGACACTAGTGAGTAAGACTTTTATTTAATCCAATTTATTTCTTCATTGTCAGTAAATGGCTACATGCAGGTACCAACTCTGTAATTTCAGCTGTTATAAAAACCGTTTACAAAATTATAAATTCTAATTTATAATTGTTAAAATCCACCTAAAGTTTTATGGTCTGTTATATACCTATGTTTGCTTGATGTAGCCTACATTTGTAGTGTGATTGACGTGTAAAAATAGCTAAGATATCTATATTTAATAGTTTCAGATGGAATCACATCGAATACACGATCCTTCCTCGAGATGTTAATAGAGTCATCAGGCAGAGACAAAGGTTACAACGACGTAGAGCTCCGCGAAGAAACGATGGTGATCCTAGTGGCGGGCACGGACACTTCGGCTGTTGGCTCTTGCTTTGTTCTGGTGATGCTGTCCCGCTATCCAGATATACAAGAGGCTGTGTATAAAGAGTAAGCATCGCCAATGTTATTATTATTTAAATTGTGGTCACATTAAAAAAAAATGTAAAAAACCAGCCAAAAAATGTTACTTTACCACTTTGTCGGCGTAATTAATATAAATAATATACCTACTCTTGCCAAATTGCGAATCTATAAGAATTCCGAGCGATTTTACCATGGAACCCTAACCTCCAAAGGCAAAGGCCCAGAGCACTTTCGGTGTTTTTGAATTTGGAACCTTATTTGATAATATAAAAGTTCAAAATTAATTTCAAATTAGTCCTATAGGTAGTAAAGTAACGTGGGCCGCAGGAGGCTAAAAATGGGTCACGTTCGTATATTACCTAAAGTAAGTAGTGATATCAGACATGGTGTCACGATTGACGCTAGATTGTTGATAGATGAACCAGTTTACAACCACTTAATGCCATTTGCAGATTGTATGCAGTTTTTGGGGATTCAAAAAGAGAGGTGATGGTTGAAGATTTGCCAAACCTTAAGTACCTAGAAGCAGTCATCAAGGAAACGCTACGGTTGTATCCGCCAGGACCTGTGATATCAAGAGAGGTCCACAATGACATAAAATTACGTTAGTATCAAAGTTACCTAGAGTGAGTGCGACTACGATAACATTTGCAGAGCGGAACATGGCAACACCTCTCTGCAAAGTTATCGTAGTCGCACTCTACCTAAACGGATTGCTCATATCGTCGACCGGAGGCTGAATTGGCGTAAGGGACATTGTTTTGCCTGTCCCTTACCGTAATTCAGCCTACGGTCGACGATATCACCATCACGACACGAATAACATAAATAACCATAATTTTCGTGTTATTGTATGATTATCACGATAGACCAGGGGTTCCCAGTGCGTGGCAACAGACACCTCGGGTAGTTATGACACTGTCTCAGGGGCGTCGCGACACTCGCCCAACTAATCAACCGATAGCCGCCTGTTGGTCGCGACAGAACGATTCTTAACCATTCTAGAACCAAATTGGTACTTGGACTACTAATTCCTTAATTACTTGTTTAAAACTTTATTACAGAATACAGTAAAGTACAAACGGTGAATTTAATGCCATAAAGCATTCACTACCAGTTAACCGCTTCCTTGTATAACTCTTTTTTTTATTAGAATTCTGTAAAAACCGTTATACTTATTTTATCCAGCGACAGGTACGACCCTAGTGAAGGGCGTCAGAGTCGCCGTGAACATCTGGGGTTTGCACAGGAACCGTCACTACTGGGGCGAGGACGCTGAGCACTTCAGACCTGGGCGGTTCCTTGAAGGTCCCTTGAAGCATCCAGCACAGTTTATGCCTTTTAGCCAAGGAATGAGAAACTGTATTGGTAAGTAAAACTATACCTAAGTAAAATGCCGATCAGCCCCTTAGCACGATACCTACCACTTATCGCCGACGTAAGGCCCTGACCACGTCACCACGGCGGGGCACCGTCAACGTAAAACAGCGTGGCGTCGGAAAAAAAGCATAGATCAGAATAGATCAATCAAGTGGATCTCGGCGTCATCGACGTATACTACGTACAGTCGGCGTCACAAATGTTTACACTTTTTGTAAACATATTTGTACCGTCGACTGTAAGGGTCATATCATAAATGAGGAGTGTCTTTTCAAAAGGGTTTATTTTTCTATGGTTTTCATACAGAAATAAGCCCTTTTGAAAAGACAGTCCTCAAATGTCATCCGTGTTGCTCTAAGAATGTCATAATCATAATACACTTGTACACCAAATTTCATGAAAAGCCGTTCCGGTAGATTTGTCTCATGCGCGCACAAATAAATAGGTAGACAAACATTCCAAACCCTGTTAATTTGCATTTGATTACTTATTTTTGACATTCTCCAGTTATTTGATTGGAAATAGTACTTTTTGATATAAGTGCAGAAAGTATGTAAGTTCTCACGAGTCCCGCGGTGTGACTCAGGACGAATGGGGTGAAACGAAAACATGGCACTGGTTTTCACCATTCAGCCAAATCAAATTAAACTATTTTGGGAATAAACATACAGAATTTAATTAAATTTAAACGTGAAAAACAAGGAATATATTTATTATTACTCTGTAGTTTACTTATTTGCAAATAAATGTGTTCTTTAATGTTCGAAAGTTAGCTGAAAAGTAAAAAGCACTACCTACTCTACCTAGTGCGCAAAATACAACTTTCCGAACGATATACAGCTACGAAAGGTACCGCTTTTTGAGCAAGTGTATTAAAAAGAGGAAGCAAAAGAAAGAAAGGGAGACCTCGCAAGAGATGGGAGGACGAAATTAAACGAACAGCGGGTCCAAACTGGATGCAAATAGTTAAATCCAGAGAAGACTGGTTAACTTTGGAGGAGGCCTTTACCTGCAGAGGGGTTCATACAGAAACTAACATCCCAATAGTACATTGTGTATCAAGGGCGGTAAGTAAGGAATTACAAACGAGTGTTTCTTACAAGGCCGAGGCGAAGCCGAGGGCTTTAATAACACGAGTTTGTAATTCCTTTACCGCCCGTGGCACACACAATGTTTTTCATCACACTTGTGAGGAAATCTGACTAAAATAACCTTACTTAACCTAAATAAAATTGTAAAACTGACAGTGACATTAGTGACATATATCAAGACGACAAGTCACGTTCGAAAATCATAGCGGTAAAGACTTAAAATGGTTGATTTTATATTTGCAAAATACTGAAATACACTATTTAGACATTTAATTAATGTTACAGAAATATGTGTTTACATGTATTTGCAATAACAGTTCTCTTTAAATAAATATTTCAGTAATAAAAGTTGAAAAAGTAACTTGGCGTTTTCTTTGAACATGACAAATAAGAATAAAACAGAACCAGCGTTTCAAATTTAAAAAGAAAACCGTTACGCCCTAGGGCGTAATAGGTCATTTACGGCCCGCAAAACCTACGTGTAATGACACCATTTTCGAGCAAGTGTGATGAAAATATCAATAATAGCTAGTTACCTACAAATCTTTTTTCTAAATATTTTACTCGTTATCAAATAAGTAAATCAATCTTACTAACATTAGAAATAATTAAGTTTTTTTTTGATACTAACAAAAATATCTTGTACATGAATTCTGTATGAAATATAGGCTTTTTACTTTATTATTTATTTATTTATTAAAAAAAATATTTAATGAACAAACATAAGTCATTCTACTGCCGTGCCCCCAGATTGTGCCGACCTGGTGGTAAATAACCACATTTTTACTAAAAAAAACCCGACCGCGGTGCACTTTAAAACTGCATAAAATCCGTTTGTTTATTTTAACGAACTTCATACCTAGTGACACTCACACCATCAAGACGAATCTAATGATGTATCATTTATCAAAATCGGATGTGCCGTTGAGTAGTTACGAGCGGACACAGGAACGGACATACATACATACATACATACAGGTCAAACACATAACCCTCCTTTGGGCTTCGCCGCAGTCGGGTAAAAAACTGATAGCCCTCATTACTTGTATATTACTGATTTCCAGGGTTTAAATACGCCATGATGTCAATGAAGACGGTGCTAGCGTCGCTGCTGCGAAGATATCGAGTGCTGCCTCCGATTGGGCTGGACCCCGCCCACTATCGAGACCCGTTGAGAATCAAGTTCGATATCATGATGAGACACGTCGACAATTTTGTACTACGTTTGGAAGAAAGAGCTTGATACTCCCATTATGAACCGTTCCCAATGGTCCCAACGCAAACAATAGTACATTACACAACTAGGGTGGTAATACAAAGAAAGGCCGAGATCGCAGAAGTTTGCGGCCCGAGCTGTAAGCGAGGGACGTAAATATGCGATTAAGGGCTTTCTTTATTACCTCCCGTGTTGTGTACATAATTTTATGTCTACACTTGGCCAGAAAGAAAATTGCCAGGTGTGGCATAAAGATAAAATTTGCCTGCATCTCTATACCAGTTATGTGTCTTAATCTTAAAGTAAGGAGCAAAACTCCTTTTGCTCGATAATATTACATTCATGTATTATAAGCTTCTCGCGATAACATAGGCGAGAATGGACCTGTTTTGTGCCTCCGCCTGAGAACGAAATAATATATTCATTAGTTATTGCATGTTCGTATTAAGTATAATAAAGAACCAAGGGACGGTTATGTTTGTTTCATTTGTTTGAAAATCATAAACGGATACAACAATACGCAGCATATGTATTATTAGATCTTTCTGGAGTGTCAAGATAGAAGCCAATCCGGTCAGATTCGCATAAAATCGATAGTTATGAAGCTTATTCAGCATCATCAGCATTACGTCTAGAAGAGATAAGTGTGTTAATTTCTCATTCTAGAAGGTAGCTGCATCCCTAAAGGCTCCACCACATTGCCGGCGGGTATTTGTGCCGCCGAGCTTACCGCACAAGCGAGCCGTTGGCAGGCACGCCACTGGTGCCTGGCCTTACATGCCGATGGCATACCCGCGCGGCATAAATCCGCCGCCATAGTGTGTAGCAGCCTTAACGGTTGACTGACCAAAGTGGTTCTTTTGAACTAGCTTTAGCATGCTAACTGTATGGAAGCACTATAAAATAATGGTAAAGGCCTTTTTAAATACAAACAATATCTTAGAATTGAGATATATATTTTACATAAAATAAATTAACGTGTAACTATATGATAATACTCTTTATCCTGCTCTGATATAGCATTAGGGGCTCCAGATAAGGGATCTTTTCCTTCATGTGTTTTAGGGAAAGCTATGACGTCACGAATAGACTCTGTATTGCACACAATAGACATCAGCCTATCTATCCCTAAAGCTATGCCGGCATGAGGTGGACATCCAGTTTGTAAGGCATTCAAGAAATGCCTCAATTTTTCAGCATCCATTCCCAAAATCTTTAACAATTTTTCTTGCAATCTGACATTGTGGACTCTCACTGATCCTCCCCCAATTTCATTCCCATTCATAACTAAGTCATAGGCCAATGATCTGACTCTTAATGGCTCAGAATCTAGCAGATGAATATCCTCAGGATGCGGGGAAGTGAAAGGGTGATGACATGTTTTAAGGCCATTTTCTCCTTTCGTAAACAATGGAAAGTCGACTAACCAAAATACTTCAATACCTTCCTTCACTGCCAACAAATTTCTGGTTTTCAGTAGAGAAGCAATGAGCTCTCGGATTTCTCCCAGACATAAGCAAGCGTTTTCATAATCCCCCATTGAAACTATGGCTGATTTCTCTCCACCAATAATGTTCATTAATTGACCTCCAAATTCATTACTGAATGCTTTATGAATGTTGTGATTGAGTACAACTTTTACATTATATTTCTTGGATATTTGCTTTATTTGATCCTTGGTTTTTGTTGTGACTTTTCCTAGTTCATTAGGATATGGTAAGGCATAAGCAGCAAAATTAGAGTCATGAGATTTTTCAGGAAATAAGTGGCTTATATTTTTAAATCTTAAATCATATTGCATATTGGGTTTATCTGTTCCATAATTTTCCAATGCATATTTGTATGTCATTCTTTTAAATGGTGGTTTTTGTATAAGTTTTGGAAATGTGTCTACAAGCAATGCTTCAATCATAGATAAAACTCCATCTAGATTTGTAAATGACATTTCTATATCCAGCTGTGTGAACTCTGGCTGTCTGTCGGGACGTGTAGTTTCATCTCTGTAGCACCTAGCTACTTGAAAGTATCTGTCTATGCCACCAGACATCAACATTTGCTTAAATTGCTGTGGACTTTGTACTAAAGAATAGAACATTCCAGCATGGTGTGTGGGAACTACAAATTCTCTGGCACCTCCAGGAGTTTGACAAAATAGAGTTGGTGTCTCAACTTCCACAAATCCATGCTGTTCAACAAGAAATCTCCTCATATTATGTAGCATTTGTGACCTTAATCTTAAAATACTTTGCATTTCCGGAAACCTCAAGTCTATGTAACGGTGTTGCATCCTTATCTGCTCCTTTGGTTTCTGATATTCTCTCAAATTAAATGGCAGGTTTTCAGCCATATTTAGTACTTCTAAGCTATCAATTATAACCTCAATTTCACCGGTTGCCATTTCTGAATTCACTGCATTTTGTGGTCTGCATGTCACTTCTCCTCTTATGTTGACTACGGACTCCAGCGGTAAGTTTGTAAAGTCAATGTTTGCTTCACCAACAGTACACTGTACGATACCATAAGCATCTCTGAGAAGAAGAAACTTTGACAGACGTAGGTATTGTACCCAACCACAGAGAGACACTTTTTCGCCTGCATTAGAAGCTCTCAGTTCCCCACAAGTATGACTTCTATATGAAAATGAATTAAAATCTTCAGCAGCACTATCTTCTATAGTAAACTGGTCCAAAACTGGAATATTTCTATGACTATCGCGACGAATGCATGAAGTTATAATCTTAAGCGACGATACATGTTTAGTTGTGCTTAATACGTCTGAATGTAGCTTAGTAAAGCGTCTTGATTGAATTACTGGATGTTCACACACAGTAAAAGTAATTGTACTGAATTTCTTTAAATCCACTAAGTTTTTCCTCCACATGTTTTATAAGTTTTGTTCACAGTTCCTACAATTAGTGTCACTCAACAACCGGGTAACTTTAATTGTAGCTATAAAATGTATAAAAATACTTTTATTTTCAATTTAACAATGTTTACAACATTGTGCAATCTACCCGGCCCGGCCCGGTTAATTTGAGTCCGGTTAATGCCCGGCCCTGTATTGTACAGCCGATAATTCGCGACCCCAAAAATGGTCGCGGATTATCGGGCCGTGCTTTATCATCCTGTGCAAAACATGGCGTCCAATTATCAGCCTGAACCATAGATGTATGATATACTAGATACACAATCAACCGGAAAAAATGGCCCCATAAAAGTGCTATAGCTTGGCAACTTCGTTGGTGACACTCACCTGTCTGCTTTTTGTTATGTGCAGCCGTAACTATTTACACAAATTACCGCCAACATAAACGGGGGCCTCCGGAGGCTGCCTCCGTCGGTCGGAGTTCGTGTTGGCGGTAACTTGTGTAAGTAGTTACGGCTGCACAGAACAAAAGGCACACAGGTGACTGTCACCAACGAAGTTGCCAAACTATAGCCGATCGGCTTGGGTAGCTCATTTTGACTTAGTCTGGTTTCAACCATAGACGGCGACGGTTGTCAACAATGACGAAATGTTGCGTAAAAAATGCGTTAATACAGGTCGCGTCACGTAAAAAGAACGCTGGTGGTGGGGCTTAGTGATGCGCGACTTTGAATAATACTAATTCGATTAGTCGATTATTATAATCATTCGAATAAGTCAACTAATTCGAAATTCATTCGATTATATTAGTATATACTAATAATCGAAAATGATACTAATATAATCGACGCCCGCCGGAGTCGAATGACAACTAACCGCTAATGTGACGTTAGTTACGTTAGCGGTTAGTTGAATGACAGCGAATGACTTAACTCCCGAACGACGAGTCGAATAATCCGAAGTCGACACGATGAATCCCGAGTCGCGCCGAACCATTGGCCACTATAAGTGAAGCTCCCCCTTCTTACAGCATTATTCGGCGAAAGAGTCACGCTTATAGTGGTCATTCGTTAGTAGTCCCACAGAAAATATGCGAATTTTTCAAATGACCAGCTTTAGCGTGATCCTCTCGACGTATAACTTGCTATGGTGGGAGGGCTAAACTTACACTGGTTTTTTATTATAACGAATGACCACGGTAATTGAAACTCTGGCGTCATACAATGTACTATGTCGAGATAGATTTGATTACACTGGTGGATTAAAATAGATGTCTAAAATATAATGATACTAGCGACCCGCCCCGGCTTCGCACGGGTGCAATGCTGATACTAAATGCATGTATTATACATATAAACCTTCCTCTTGAATCACTCTATCTATTAAAAAAAACTGCATCAAAATCCGTTGCGTAGTTTTAAAGATTTAAGCATACATAGGGATATAGAGAATAGGGACAGAGAAAGCGAATTTGTTTAATACTATGTAGTGATAGTGATATGTAAGAGGTTGTCGGAATAACAAACTAACCTATAATTTTCATTTGCTTACAATAATCAACGGTACTTTCATTAAACAAACAAAGACTCGTATTGTTAAGTGGCTTAGTTGAAATTGAGATCAAATTAAAATGATAATTAAAATTATGGACGTTGACAATCGTCGATCAATACGATCGCGCCCCCTAGCGGCCGCGCACGAACCGACTTGGCCGTAAATGACCTATTATGTCCTAGGGCGTAATGGCTTTTTTTATTTTTTTTATTTGAATACTTTGGTTCTGTTTTACTCTTATTTGTCGTCTTCAATTTTAACTGTTATTACGGAAATATTTATTTAAAGAGAACTGTAATTGCAAATACATGTAAACACATATAAGTATTAGATTTCCTCACAAGTGTGATGAAAAACATTGTGTGTGCCACGTTTTCCGAGTATTCCTTACTTACCGCCCTTGATACACAATGTACTATTATGCCACTCCTGACCATAAAGTGGCTTTTACCGCACGCTGCGCTACGCTACGCTATCGTAGCGCCTATACCCTGTCTACGTTAACGAGCTAGTACTAGAAATCTCAAGCGGCACGTAATTGGTCAGCGATAAGGGCGATGCATGTGCACCGGTTGGGATTACATGGCGGTGAAAGGTTAGTCATCATCTGTCATTGTACGGTGCGGACGCGTTACATTGCTCTCATTTTCATTGTTTTCGGCTTCTTCTGAGACTCGGCTTGTTTACTGGACTAAAACAGTGCTTACTTCGAGAAAAACTTTTGTTTTAACGCATTTAGTATCATTTTATAAAAAAATGAATAAAGTTACTTCTTTAATATTTTAAAAACAAATCATAAAAATCATTAGAATTTTAAAAAGAAATAATCCGTGCGACGGCATGGAAGCCGAGCCTGCGAGCGGGATGCTAATGTTTACGCCCACTGCCCTATTTTGTCCCTTTTATCTGCATACAATAGTGCGAAAGAGAGGTCCCTATACTAGCTCGTTATCGTAGACAGGGTATATTTGGTTCGACCCCAGGCACTCCCGGCTCCCACCCAGTCCGACCAACTCAGGGTGGTCTGGCTAGCGACCTGGTTCGACCCCAGGGAACGCCACGGCCAACCACCCGGTCCGAAAATCGCTACGCCCAGGAGGGGCTTCGAGTTCGTCAGTTTCAAAAAAAAAAAAAAGAAAAAAAAAAAAAGACAGGGTATAGTTCTTGTGTTATTTTTATAAAATAGCCGAGTCAAATTTATTACCATTAGTTCGCTGAACTTGAAATGAAGTTTAGTCATAAGTGTTAACTAACGATAGCTTATAAGTAGAGCGCAGTTTCATGCACTTAGGTTTTTAACAATTATGGAGTCAGAATGTTTAAGTGGTGTTCTCATGTTCACAGTACCTAATTTTAAAAAATTTAAACAATAAATAACTATCAAAGAATCTTTCTTTCATAACTTGTAACGTTGTATAAACAATACGATGTAGCCAAACGCACTTACTGTTAAAAGCAAAGCAGGTATGTTGTCTACAAATGACTAACAGATGTTAATTTGTAGATGAACAAAAGGGTAAGGGTTCTTACTACTTACAACTTGCAATTACGTATACAACACGGGAAGTAATAAAGAAAGCCCTCGATCGCATATTTACGTCCCTCGCTTGCAGCTCGGGCGACAAACATCTGTGATCTCGGCCTTTTTTTTTGTTTTACCACCCTAGTTGTGTAATGTGCTATTACGTCCCATCTGGCTATAATAAAGTTGTACTTAAATACGTGGCTACGCGTGCACGTGCAGATAATCCCACTTCCTGACCAGGGGGAGACGTATGTTGTGTTGTACTCTCCACGGCCCACGGGCGGTAAAAAAAAGAGTCTCAGACAGACCCTTATTTACCGGCCTTATTTTGCCTCGGGCGTCAAATACTTGCGATCTGAGACATTCTTTGTTTTACCGCCCTAGATGAGTAATATAGTATTAACCGACTTCAAAAAAAGGGTACAGGTTCTCAATTCGGTTATATTTGTAACCTAATTTCAAAAAGAGGACGGTTCTCAAGTGTGCCTTTACGATATCGGCAGTAACTCCTGTCTATGAGTGTAGGAAATATCAACCTTATTTCATTGCAATAAGGATAAAATCTCCTAGACGCCTAGAAAGAAGTTACTGCCGATATTGAACACGGCAGAATTCGTCTGTACGTTCTTTTTGTGTGTTTGTTCACTGATCACTCGAAGACGGTTCGGTATTCACTTTTACAATATGCCTACTAAATTTAATTATGGCTACCATCCGGGTTCATCATCAGATCAGCTCCATGTCATTATAATATTGCATTGTCATCTGATTTTCAGTCTTACAAAATTACATCTCAATCGGTTACAGATATCTGCTTCAAAATTTAGTTGCATGATTCCACTCTAACAAACATAGTTACATACATACATACTTACATAGCATAGCAAGCATAGGATAGCAAGTTGCAATAAAAGCTTGTAAAAAAATTAAACTTTTTGTGTCGCATTTGTTATCGCGACACCTGGTAGCCGTGCGTCAAACTGGCCCAAGAGTAACTGACGAAGAGATCCGACAACGGACAAAATCAATATACCAAATAGTTCGGTCCTGCCGATAGGTGGCTTGTCTTGTGCCTGTTTTACTAACGGAGCAAGCACGCTCGGTCGGTAAAGTAGGCAAGGCAGACACAGACATATTTTGTACAAGAAGCAGATCGAATGACCAGCGTAACTGGAACTCGTCGTCATAGTAAAGAGTATGAGTGGAGAGTCACGCTTACGCTGGTTATCGCTCGCTCGCGTTAGTAACTACTAATTAGTTGTCATCAACACAAGAAGCGGATCGAATGACCAGCGTAACTGGAACTCGTCGTCATAGTAAAGAGTATGAGTCGAGAGTCACGCTTACGCTGGTTATCGCTCGCTACAAGTAGCTGAGATTAGTAACTACTAATTAGTTGTCATCATTCGATTATCAAGATTAGTATACTACTAATTTCCAATTCGAATATTGACATTAGTAATCGCTAATTATTCGATTAGGCAAATCATTCGAAGTCGCGCATCACGGGGCTGCGCAGTAGGCAATTTATCGGTCTATTTGGTGGTATGAGGTGCGGCGCGGGGAGGGCGGGTGCCGTGCTGCATCATTGCCGGGGCGCTATTGGTTCGTCAGTCGACCTTTGCTTTCCGCACTGTGTTCACGTCACGTTCGTCCTCAAAATACTGTCGCGCACAAAAGTGTCTTGTTTATTACAAAATGGTTTTACATAGAAAAATGATTTATGATGTATATTGTTTGTTTTTTTCCATTCTACACAGAAACATGTTTTTAATTCCATTTAATAATATATCAACTAATAATACTCAAGGATCCCACAGTCAAACTGTGTAAACAGTTATGGGGGACGATGTTTTACTATTAAGCGTCATACCAAAAAATAAAAATAGGTTCATGAGACGGGACTTTCAACGTTTTAACATACAATATAAATTTAAATATAGACAAACCATTTTTTAAGGGCGTTATATTTCAACGAAGATTAGAAGTTGCGGACAGCTTTGTGTGGGTTAAAAAGTTGATTCACCCTATTAATAAATAAATAATAGATAATAATACATATACTTTTTAATCGAACCGCGCCGCGAGCGAAAGGCTAGTTTAAAAATAAAACAATAAACATAGTACTTTCGTGCGCGAGTGTACCAATGCGCAAACATACCCCCTCCACTTTTTTCCAGCGTTCTTTTTACGTGACGCGACCTGTAGCAGCAAAAAAACTAAAGGCCAATTAATATTGAACAGAATTACAAGTCATCGTGATTTCATAGTTTTTTAATATTAATTTTGTTATTACAAATGTATGGGTGTCACACAACAAAAATCTAAGGAGTCAGCATTCGATTATTTTCTTTTTATTATAGAATTATTAATTTTTAGAAGTAATTTTTAAATTGTTTCAATTTAAGATTCCCACAAAATCCGTGGCGACGAGCACAATGGGCCGCTATTATAGCAAAAGATAGGCGTGATGAACGCGTGCGTTTCGGGCGCGGCTAGACGAGAGGTCTTTAATTTTTAAAGAGAAACATGCATTCAATAGTACATTGTGTATCATATGCCCTTGCCCAGCCCGATAATACGCAACCCAATAATTAGTGTACATTGCTTGCATGCTTCTGATTCAGAGATTCCAATTATCACCCTGTACCGATAATGTACAGCTCGATAATTGGTGTCCACTTTTCCAGCAGGTCGACAAAGCGGGGCTTCTATTTCTGCTCTAAAGGACACAAGCTGACTAACAAACCTAACCTAAAAAGGTGGCTTCCAATTATCGGGCCGGGCATTATCGGGTCGAGCTTTGTCTCCCTGTACAGATAATGCTCGGCCCACTAATTCGAAGCCATTGGGTTCGAATTACTGGTCACCAATTATCGGGCTGCTATCACCCTGTCACGGTATACGGTAGTTTTTGTTCCGATAAAAGGTACATCGGGAGCGCGCATGTGTGCGCGCCGCGTGCGCGCCGTGTACGGACGCACCACAGGCAAGCATCGCCGCGTGCTTAGTCAGGGCTGAGCTATCGTCGCAAGCGGTCGAACGTTCAAAATGTTTGCGGACGAAGCAAAGTATAAAGACGTATATACTGCAGTGTGTTCGGATGTTTGAAGAATAATGCGCAAAATCCAGAATAGTCATATTTCTGCACTCCTAAGAATCCCGAAAGGTGTGTATTTAATTAGTACCTATATAAATGTTATATTTTAAGTCGTTTATAGAATGTTTGATAGTTTTGTGATCAAACTTTACCAATTGACAACCTTTCATTTTTTTTTGCCTTTATTTTTATTGGTTCTCTGTATTTGGTTTGAAAAGACGAATACGCTGATAGTTTATTTGTTTCACCAGGATTTGTAATTAATTTATAATTAATATATTAATATTTACTTATTCTAAAAGGGCGTAACTACAGTTCTACGGTAGAATAAACCATTACTTTAGTCTTATCGTGATCGAAAAAAAGTAAGCGATCTGACAGTATGCATTGACAATGTCAAATTCAAAATTATGACAGCTTATTTTTTTCTGTGGCAAAAGGCACTGGCATTTCATCTATTGTGCCGTAGAACTGGTAAAATGAGAACATATTTTTTATTTATTTGTATTTTTTATATTAAGCGATATAAAAAAAATATAAAAATAGTGTAGTGTTCAGGAGACAAAATGCTTTCGAATCGTATATACATTTTAAAGTGTTCTTAAAGTGAAATGTTGTCAATTAAATAGAGTAGATAATTATTTTGTTTGACAGTGATGAGTAAAATTAACAGATTTTTTAAACGTGTACTAATTAAATACTATTAAATAGTAGTTGATTCTATTGATACATAAAATGCCTTAAGAGGAAACAGTAAGGTCGAGAGAATTGAAAATTAGGTATTTTTAAAATGTGTCGCTGTCCCGCACTGCCCGCCTCTCCCCCGCAGAGCGCGATAGAGACAACTGCAGCTTGGACCGAAAATACCTTTTGAAATTTCATGAAAACAACGTTTCGTAGTCCCCTGATTTCTTCCCCAAAACTTAACCTATTTAACTAATTTTTTCATTAAACATTAAAGTAAGGCTTTGGCCGTGTTCTTATGTTTTCTTTTTGTTTAATAATCTAGTCAAATTTGTTTTCTGGATGTGTGAACACAGCGGAAAATCTGGCATTTTTTTAGGTTTTTGAAGGTTAATATCTCTTTTGAGAATCAATTTATCGTAAAAAGGAAAACATAGGAACATAGCAATAGTAGCCATAGATTTTTGGACAAAAAATTATTGCTCTACTGGCATTATCCAGGGAGGAAACAGGGGACTACGTTTGTATGGAAAAACTGCCCTCCTGTTTCCTCTTAAACACGAGAGTGGTTTTATGAAACGAGCCGAAATATCGTTGCGTTACTTACATGTACACGTTACCAGTACTAATTTATTTAAACTATTATATTTAATAACATTAACATCAGATGTGTGCAATCAGATACTTTCATATTGAAATAAGTAATTTTTACTAGATTGACCTCGAACGATTGTTCGTTCGATCGAGGTCAACCTAATAAAAGTTACGTTCGTAGTAAGTAGGTATTTTACAGAACCCACGAGCGGCAGCCCTGTGCCTTAGGCACGCTCAGGTGCCGCGCGCTCCTAAACGGCGAAGACGAACTACTTGTTTGTCTTTATAAATAAATAAATAAATATTAGGGGACAATCTTACACAAATCGAACTAGCCCGATAGTAAGCTCAATAAGGCTTGTGTTATGGATACTAGACGACGATATATTTAATAGATACAAATACTTAAATATATAGAAAACATCCATGACTCAGGAACAAATATTCGTGCTCGTCACACAAATAAATGCCCTTACCGGGATTCGAACCCAGGACCTCCTGCTTTGTAGGCAGGGTCACTACCAACTAAGCTAAAGCGGTCGTCTCTTTATACTTTGACCCTGTGCTAAACGTGGCTGTGTCCTTCCTTAAGAGCAGAAATAGAAGCCCCGCGCAGCGGAGCTTCATCGACCTGCTGGAAAAGTGGACGCTAATTATCGAGCTGTATATTGTCAGGCCGGGGAATATCGGGCTGGGCATTATCGGTACAGGGCGATAATTGGAGTCCCTGAATCAGAAGCAATGTACACCAATTATTGGGTTGTGTATTATCGGGCTGGACATTATTCGGCCGCGCTTTATCAGGCTGGACAAGCTCGGTTCAGGGCGATAATTGGAAGCCACGTTTTTCACAGGGTGATAAAGCCCGGCCTGATAATCTATGACCATTTTTGGGGTCGCGAATTATCGAACTGTACAATACGGGGCCGGGCATTAACCGGACTCTGCTGATCGAGCACAGTATACGACAGATACAGATGATAACATCTGTCACTGTCAAAGTGACAGTAAAAGAGGTGCATTCAGATACCACCAAATATTATTCCTAGATGACGCGATAGAGAATTCGAGTCATAAACTTCATGACTCGAGTTGCGACAGGCGAGGCGAACCAAGTTTCTAAACGGGTCATACAGATTTCCAAAAGGTTTCTTTCCTGTGGACAAAACAATGAATGACAGTTAACGACCCGAACACACATCACTATGTGAGTAGGGTTAGAGTCTGGCTAATGAAAGATGAGACTAAAAAATAGCGGCAAATTTAAAAAAACAACGGGTTGCAACACTGTTTATAGGGTGACAAAAACGGTAATGATACTTGAGCCGATTTTTGAGTTGTTGTCACCTTTTTAATTCTTCCGATTTTAGTGAAAATTGGTAAGTACATAGCTTTTATTAGAGTGTTAGTGTTTATTTATGATATATATTTACTCCCCACATTAGCCACGGAAAGAAAAGCAAAAACAATTCAGTAAGTATTTTCGGAAACTGTTACTTTCTCATGTTGCATATTGAGTATCAAAATCACCACAGCATACTATCCTCAGAAATCTAATGACGTTTGACACATTTGACGTTTGTATAATGTCGCCATTTAAAAAGTTTGGAATAATTGTCAGTCTCATCTTTCATTAGCCAGACTCTATTTGAATTGAATTATTATTTGCATATAGGGGTCTAGCTAGAAAATTAGGCTTTTAAAGTCCTTCATTTTGTGATGTCCACAGGAAAGACGCGAACACTTAACTCATACTACAAAATCTGTATGACCTCTATTTGTCTCCAAGCTTTGAGGATATCAAAACACTCGTAGAGTCTGTGCGGAAAGAGAATAGGATTTAGTAGGGCATGCTCCCGGTACTTGATTTCCATAAATTACGGTACGGGAACCGGGAATTCCCGGTTCTCGCCATACAAATTCAGTACCGGGAGCATGCCCTAGGGGCGCTGTAACGATTTTCTACCGTAGAAAAAAATATTTGCCATACTGGTTAGGTTAGTTCAGTTTTTCGCCACGCCCATTCTCTTTCCGCACAGACTATCTACAACGGCTACAGTACACGGCAGAGCAAATAAGTGCGATTTTATACAATTTAATAGAAACCAGTGGTGTCGCTTGCAGTTTGCGGTACCTTTATACAACATTTTGCTATCGAACTTTTTATTCCAACTTGTAGCCACTCACACGACCATATTAGCGCGCGCACAAGGTTGACAGTGCTTGCAGTTGTGGTCGCGAATACTATAGCTTGGCAACTTCGTTGGTGACACTCACCTCGGAGGCAGCCTCCGTCGGTCACCGTTCGTGTTGGCAGTAACTTGTGTAAGTAGTTACGGCTACACAGACCAAAAAGCACACAGGTGAGTGTCACCAACGAAGTTGCCAAGCTATAAATGACGAGAAATCGTCGAATATTTGCAACAGGAGTCATCAGTTATTAATTTAATAAGTCAAGGGTTGTATTGCATGTAGAATTCTACAATAAACCAAAGTAAAAAAAGTTTATCAGTTCCAAATATCTTTATTAATCGTAACCAGTCGTTAGAACTTAATGTTATATAAATCACTGCTTTTCTCTGAATATACTTTGATATAATCACAAGAAAGCAGTGGAAGGCGACTTTACATTTAGTAAATAATGCCCAACTTTGCAATTAAACAATAATAATAATCAACAGTCTTAACGCCTAATTAAAGTAACGAAAGTATAGGTAAAACGTTTTTGAAAGCTTTCAAAAAAAGTCAAGAAACAGTCTTCTAAACCAGCATCTTAAATAGATAACCTTTAAAGGACATCAAAATACACATTTTGCAATCACTTTAACTTACCGCTTTAAGATACTGGCTACAGATCAAAAAGAAATCAAAAACCTGTAATTATGCGTCTACATTCAAGTCAGTAATAACAATTGACATCTAATAATCAACCATCTAGTCAAACTTAGTGTATAGCAATATGATAACATCTCTTCTCACTAACAAGTATAAAATAAACAAAGTCAAACATATACAACAACTTTAAACACTTGTTCATATTTCATGAGTACTCAACAGGGCAACAAGCGAAATTCCACCCTATTAACCTAGAATAAGGTCGAAATTTCATCCGCACTAATGCTCATGAGAAACCTATTTGTACTAACAAGGAACGGTACCCAACAGTCTGGCTCAGATTTGATTTATGTTAGAGAGTAGTCTAAAATAACAGGCACGTATTTTTTTTTAGCTGCCTAATCTCAACCTATTGGGGCCCCCCTAAGTACTGAAAAGTGACTAAACCCTCTAACTTTTACAGATTTTTTTAAGCAAGTTGTTGGTTAATTACTGGTTTGATATTATTGTTTCAGAACATAAAAAAATAAAAAGCACGTGTTTCGTTATGTACGCTGTCATAATATCCTAAAAAAAAAATTTTAGGAAAATATGACTGAGCCTATAATAACGAAACACGCGCTTATTATTTTTCATGTTCTCAAACAATATCAAACCAGTGATTAACTTGCTTAAATTTTTTTTTCTGTAGAAGTTGGAGGGTTTAGTCACTTTACAGTACTTTGGAGGTCAGTTTGTCACAATAGGTTGAGAATGGGCAGCTAAAAGAAATACGTATCTGTTATTTTAGACTACTCTCTAACATATATCAAAATAAATCAAATCGAAGCTGGATAGTTGGGTACCTTTAATTGAAAGTACAAATTGATGATTATAGGAAAGAAAGCCTTAACGCGCTATAACTTAAGTATAAATTCTAAATTACAACCTCATGGTGTCAAAGAACTGATATAGGTTTGGAAGGGCTGCGGTCATGGGTGGCGGTGGGCGAGCATAGACAGAATAGTCGTATGGTACATCGTATTGTACATTGTAGGGCTGGACTGGTTGGACCAATGGTTGGTAGACTGGCACAGGGGTCGTCGTAGAGCGTTCCACGTTTGCACGCAGGGCCTGCAAATAAAAAAAAAAACATCATTTTAAATCATGTATTCCTTAGAAACATTTCTCAGTACGGCAGTTTAGGGAACAAGTAACTAACTATAGTACATCACAAAACTAGTGTCGTAATACAAAGAAAGGCTGAGATCGCAGATATTTGTAGCCCGAGCTGCAAGCGAGCCACTTTATGGCCAGGTGTGGCATAAAATACATAACCACATTTTTACTTCTAAAACTAGACTTTTGAAAGTGCATAAAATCCGCCATTTTATTTTACAAACTTCATTCCCAGTGATACCACGCCAACAAGACAAATCTGGCGAGTAGTTACGAGCGGACATAGGACGCACATACATACAAGTAAAACACATAACCCTCGTTTTGGCTTCACCGCAGTCGGGTAAAAAGAGCGCAAGTCTTAACTTTTGAGACTTTGTGACTACATCCTTTTGTAGTCGAAGTAGTAGTAGAAGCATTAAGATTAAAGCAAAATCCCTTTTTTTTTGGAATCTGCATAGAAATCACATTAAAGACTTGGAAAAGTGGCAAGTACCATTTTGAAAGTACCGATTCTTACCTTGATAGATAGTAGTGCTATCTCCGCAGCTTCTACCCGGGCCTGTGTTGCAGAGTAGCAGGCACGAGTCGTCAAGGGCCCAACAGAGCTCGGTACGACCAGGAGTGGCAGACCCACTTGTGGGAGCTCTACATGGCACACCCACATCATGGTGCCTGACGGGTCCACAAACTGATTGTATTTATAGCTTGGAGCTGCCCACATGTAACTGGAATTAAAGGTAAAAATAATATTAAAACATATACTTCAGTTGTTTTAAACGGGATTGGTGGGATTGTACATTAAAAGCGCAATTAGAGATTTTCATGGGAGTGACTTTCAAAGTATATGATTATGAACCTTAAAGCTCTGAATAAATAGAATAGAAAAAATTGACTACTCACGATTTACACATGGCATCAAGCTTAGCTGGTGCTAACATGTAGCTGTCCTTGGGGGTCATGCTCCTGTAGCTTGAAGTTCCGTCTCCTGGTGATCCACAAACAGAGTCTGCCGCACATCCAGAGCCGATGCCCTCATCTTCCTTGCCATTCTCGTATTCCCTCTTGTCAAAATGCTGTTTGTAAAGCAACAAAGTCTGTGTCAGGTCCATATTTTGATTAAACTTCGCGTTGCCTTTGTTTGATTTTTGGATTCGATAAAGTTCTCTGTCAACGGGCTTTGCCCATTTAATTTCTATGGTACTGCCTTCTACCTCAGTTTTCTGCAATTTTGACATTGCTAGCTCAGCATCCTCTCTTGTAAAGAAATGGATGAAAGCATAGTCATACATTTTTTTAACACGCTCTACTTTGGCGTTTATGGTAGATTCAAATAGATTCTGAATAGTATCAGGCGTGGTACCGATTAGGAAATTACGTACGTACAGTACTTTCACCTGGAACGCAAAGCTGCATGATAAAAGCGTGGCATAGCTCTAATTTGTCGCATTTAACGCAGGCACATCATTGTAATAAATATTTACTGGCTATTGTTACAAAACATTATATAAATGACGATATGGCGCGCGAAAACGTTATAACCCTTAGCTAATTGACAAAAAAAGCTTAGTATCTTACGGAAAGTTTCTTGAGCCACAATTTTAAATTTAGTTTTATTGCACACGCATTTGAACGTTCCGTTCAATACTTTGCTTTTGCATAAAGAACAATGCGGGGGCTGTAAAAACAATTCGCTTGGACGTAAAGATAAAGTGGGTACCTTTTTCATTAGATCGTCATCAATGTCAGGTTCAGGCTCTGCCCAGTCCAGCATCACGTCCTGGTCCCAGAGCTTGACGCAGCCGGGCACCAGTGCGCGGCGCGCCATCGCCGCCGCGCGGTGCGACGCGAACTCCACGAACGCGAAGCCCCGGTTCTTCCTTCTGTCGAAGCAGTTTTTGTACAGAATTACATCTACGATCCCAGTCACCTTCTTGGAGAGCTCTTCGTATACTTCCTCTTTAGTTTTCGATTGCGGGATGCCTCCAAAGAAGAGGCGGCAGTTGTCAACGGATTTGACTACGCCGATATGGCGGCCAGGTCGGATCTCGTACCCGTTCAGCTCTCTGATAGCAGCCGCGGCTTCTTCTCTTCTTGAGTAGGTAACGAAGGCGTATCCGCGATTGGACCCTGAGAAGTCCATCATCAGCCTCATCTCGTAGATCTTTCCGAGTTTAGCAAATATAGGCACGAGCTCGTCTTCGAATATTTGCCGCGGTAGTTTGCCGATGAATACTTCGCACCCTTTCGGCGGCGGCGGGCCAGTCCAATTCGGCGGGGGCCCAAATTTCCGCTGTCCATTTTCTTGCACGATTTCATATCCCGTCTTCTCTCGCAGCTCCAAAAGTTTGTACGTAATAATTTTCTCTTGATCAACCATTTTGTATTGTAAAACTTTAAGACTAGCGCGTGCGACGAAATCAACTGGTCGAAAAGGCGGCGCGACAAAGTGTCGGCTCACTTTATAGTTTGCCGACAAGAGGCGCGGCGGGTGTGACGTAGCGAACGAATTGGCGGGTATAAAAAAACATTACAAGTATTTTTAAATTTAATTCCAATAATATAAATATCCAATAAAACGAAATTACCTTGAAATTAAATATCTCATTATAAATTACTATTCTCATGCCATATTTCTTTCTGAATGGAAGTAAAACGATATTAAGAAACTTTTCGAGTTGAACATCGAAGATCCTGTTATAATTTTAAATTTAACTCGCCGTATCAATTAACTATTGAATATATGATTACAATTAAT
This sequence comes from Eudemis profundana, assembly GCA_947034925.1. Lineage (NCBI taxonomy): Eukaryota > Metazoa > Arthropoda > Insecta > Lepidoptera > Tortricidae > Eudemis > Eudemis profundana. The sequence continues at coordinate 26,289,446 of OX344795.1, read as the reverse complement.
ATCTATATGACATCAATAAATATTATAATATTTTCTTTCTAATAGGAACAAAAAAATATTAAAAATTTATGTGTGTGGCATAACTGGTACGGAATTAATTACTCGATTTAAAAATGTATATAGAAATCCATAAACTACCTATAGAAAAGTGAAATATTTATACATACCTACGTAGAATACTCTCAGTATTTTTGAGTAGGTAATTCATATTTTCTCATATACAGTCGAAAAGTATATCTAAATAAGCATCAACAATTCGATGTACTCTTGTAGAGAAAAATGATCAATGTATGAACCGACTGTGAATAAATTTTTGTCTATTGATTTTAGGTTTTATTTATTTATTTAGTGTTTTACTTTATTCACTGAATATAAAGACTGTATGTTTTTTTATTCCATGTTAACGGAAATCATTGTGACAAAGTTCCAGCCGGTAGTGACGTAAGCGTTCGCTAGATGACTCTGACATCAGTCATCGTTAACTAGTGGGAAACTTGATATGGGCTGGCAGGCAGGCAATTGCTGCCATACATTGTTTTCTAAGCGTAACTTTTATTTTTCTATTGGATAATTAAAAAAAACTTAAATTCATACACTTTGTGGACTCACTATTTTATAACTTGTTTATTTTTTCTGTGTTATGCTAACTTCCAATCTATATATAATTATTATCATAATCCAAATTATGTTGTACAATTCATCATTAGTCCATATCCCAATTCAGGTAGATAAATATTTTTTCAAAGAGTAATTCCACACATTTTTTTTTTCTGCTTGCCTCAATTCGACCATTTTTAGGGTTCCGTAGCCAAAACGGCAAAAACGGAACCCTTATAATTTCGTCATGTCCGTCCGTCTGTCTGTCTGTCTGTCCGTATGTCACAGGCATTTTACTCAGAAACTACATGATGGATATTGATGAAATTTGGAATATAGGTGTGTTTTATGAGCCGCTACTTAGTTTGGTATATAAATAATTAAAATAAATATTTTTACTCCATACATGTTAAAGACAGTAATTTTATTTTTCAGCAAATATCAACGTGTGGTACTTAGTTCGACAGCTCTTTAAAAAACACTATAAGGTTCCTAAGTAATGTTTTTGATTAAGTGAATGTATTTGGAAATAATCGCTCCGAAAGTTGTGTAAAGTGTGTCCCCCCCCTCTATTTTCTAAACCGTGCGCCCGAAAAATATGAAAAAAAATCACGAAGGTAACGCTTAATTAATACTTTCAACGAAAATTATTTTCGACAAAAACGAATTAACCGTTTTTGAGTTATTGCCGATAAACTGCGCCTCTCAACAAAAGGACGTAATTGCTATGAAGATACGCTCTTTTGTTGTTGTACTTTTTTTACATCGTATTTTTTACCTTATCGTTACGGCTATGGAACCCTACACTGAGCATGGTCCGACATGCTCTTGGCCAGTTATTTTGTTATGCTTTAAAATATCTTTTTAGAGTTTATTTTATTGAATAACCTATCTATGTTCTCTGAAGACTTAATACATTGTCTTATCTTATGGCAGAGAGTACCCTAATGGGACCTTAAACCTAATAAACTGCAGAGCAACGACTATGTCTAATGGTCTATCTATAGGGAGCGGGCACAACGAAGGTGCTGCCAATCTGAATCTTGTACTTTATGCTGTGGTCACATTAACGGGAAACGCCGATAATTATCGCGATGAAAGACGATTAATGTTAGTGTAGTCACGACTGTTGACATTGACATTTATAACCAGATTTTTTTTAGGTCTGTTAAGTTTCTTTTACTGTCCCCTTAGTGATTATTTTGTAGATACCTATGTTTCCTGCACATTCACCATATGAATAGAACGGATAACGTAAGAGGCATATTGACAACTTTTTAAAGAAGTAATACAATTGTTTGTTTCAGAAAATTCTTTAATTTCTCAACATACATCTTTACACACACAACAATTAATAATAATAGTATGTATTTTCATTATACTTGCTATCTATAAAATTCATAATTATCACATTGAATCAATACATAGTATGCAGATCTTGTTCATGTTCAATTACTCAGTTGCAAAGACGTTCATTAAATCTAATACAAGTGTCCTAATGGGACAATACAATACAGAGGTAATAAAATAATAGTCCTGATATTATTTTACATGCTAATATTTCATCTTAAAAGTAAACTTATACGAGGGACTTTAAAATTAAAGCTAAGCAGGATTTAAGAAATGTATACACCGTGGGCCCGTACAACCCGACCAACTTTAACCACGTATTCCTGATGGTATTACAAGTAAATAACGTTATATCAACACATAGGTCGAATTTTGTCATTTTACATTAATAGTCTTATGGAACAAAACAAATCAATAAATTCAGTCCCTCGTTATAAACATGTCCTTACTGGAGGAAAAGTTATTAAAAAGGAAAAAAAGCTAAAATGGAAACGAAAGGTCAATATTTTGGCTTTGTAATCGCTTACCATCTAATACTGCGAAGGTTAATTGCTGTTTAGTTAAAGGAGTTAAAAGAATCAGTAAAAGTATCTTAGTCACATTTATTAGGGCTTGTTACACACTTGGGAATTTTTATTTTAAAAATTATGAATATCTCGGAATGTAAGCGTTAATCGACTATACGTCACATAACTTTTTTTACTTCTAATAGTTGTTAGAATCTATGGTTAAAGTTGGTCGGGTTATACGGGCCCACGGTGTATAGTATCACTTAATAATAAAATATAATTCAACCTTTATAGTTTGTACAAAAAGCTATTCAAACAATAAACTTTTTTCATATAATTTTTATTTTTCAATAAAATTCAAGTATAATATTGAACATAACTATTTTCAGTAATGAGAAGTTTACTTTAAAATGATTCCAATAGATGGCGCTGACATCGTGGATTGCATGTTTTTGTTTTTTTTGGGACTTCTCATGTTGGTTTGCGCAGATAAAAGTTATAAAATGAAACACATTTCTACCTTTGATGTTGTTAAAGTCGATTTTAACTCCCAATTCGTTTGAACGCAGAAGCAAGTGATTCAAATCGCTTTAACGTTTTCGACACCAAGAGCATCAAAGTTGCAAATGTCATAACAGTTTTAAAACCAAAATTGCTGGTGCACGTAGGTCTTTGTGACGGATTAATTCATCGTTGGCGTTGCACCTGCGGTGCGAATATAACCGTCATTGGGGTTGAAAAAGTTAACCGATTCTAAATGGCGAGGTATGCTCGCTAACCACCCTCAATACAAATTTATTGCCGTTCAGCAGTGTGATACCCTGTGCCTGAGAATACCGTATTTACTATGTTTAAAGTATGGTGTAGCCCATGGCATAAGAAAATCAGGTGTGTTCTTCCCGAGATCAAGACATGGTTACGTCACGATAATGTTGCCAGTGATTAAGAGCTTCAATGATTTAAGAAAATGTATCACCAAATAATTAATTATGAAATAAACTACAGGCACTAAAGTTTAGTAGGTACATTACACAACTAGGTTGGTAAATCCCGAGTTGCAAGCGAGGGACGTAAATATGCGATCAGGAGCTTTCTTTATTACCTCCCGTGTTGTACCATTTTGTCGACACTTGGCCAGAAAGCGGCTTTTTACGTACGCGTAGCGTGCGGTAAAAGCCACTTTATGGCCAGGTGTGGCATAAAATTAATTTTACGTGTTATTTGCTTACTTGGATGAAAAGAGGTAGATATCTAATACTAGCTCAAGATCCCATTTTTTACATAAATAATCAAGGAAACGCACTTTGCTCAGATAATCTGAATAATATGGCAACATATCAAGCTTGTGACGTCAGTACGTCTAGCATAACTAGCCGCGACTTTGTTTCTCGCGCGACAGAGCATCACCTGTCACTGTCACACTATATTGATTGGAAAGAGATGGGTAGCATATCTCGCGCGAGAAAGAGTCGCGTGTCACAGTTGTGCTAGAGGTACAGGTCATTAAATTGTCTCGAGAAGTACCTACCTGATTTTCTTGTACCATGGTATGGCCCTCGTTACATCTCACTGTGGTCCATGGCTTTGTTGTCGTAGCCCTTGGCGGTGGCGACGGAGGCGCCATCTGTGTCGAAGCTCGGGTCGTCCGCGTCGATCACCCAGCTCTGCCGCTCCGCGGAGCAAAACACGCCGTACACTATCGCTCCCAATAGGTAGATGCCGCTTGATATGAAGAACACTACGCGCCATTGCTCCGCTGTCTGTATTAGAAATAAGTTACTGTCAAAAAATATATTTATGCCACACCTGGCCATAAAGTGGCTTTTTCCGCACGCTGCGCGTACGGAAAAGCCGCTTTCTGGGCAAGTGTAGACATAAAATGATGTACACAACACGGGAGGTAATAAAGAAAGCCCTCGATCGCATATTCACGTCCCTCGCTTGCAGCTCGGGCCGCAAACTTCTGCGATCTCGGCCTTTCTTTGTATTACCACCCTAGTTGTGTAATGTACTATTTTGAGACAAAGTTTTACTGTCGACTGTTTAGGGTTCCGTACCTCAAAAGCAAAAAAACGGAACCCTTATAGGATCACTCGTGTGTCTGTCAGTCTGTCACAGCCAATTTGCTCCGAAAGTCCTGGTCCGATTGAATTGAAATTTGGTACATATTTTAAAGTTAATGACCCAAACACGAACATGTAACGAAAATATACGAATTCTAATCATGGGGCCCACTTTTGGGGCGTCAACTAGAAAAAAAAAAGTTAGCGAACTATATCGTGTGACATATTAAATGAAACGGCTCACTGCTCGAATCTCTAATATTTTTTTTTATAATTTTTATATCAATACTTTTGAAGTAGTTTAAAAAAATAGGCAAACATTGACCATTCCCCCTCCCCCCTATCTCCGAAACTATTGAACGTAGAATTTTGAAAAAATATAGAAAAGCGTCCTACACTATAGATTTACAGGAAAACCTATAAGAAGTCTGTGCAATAAAGTATAATTGTTTTATATTACATTTTGTGACGCACAAATAAACATTATCATTCACTCGTTCAATCCATTCGTGCCAGCTCTAGTGAATCGACTTGTGCTGATGTACCTTGTCAGTGACGATGGAGCCGGCGAGGGGCGGACTGATGATCCCGGGCAACGTGGCCACGGTGTTGGACAGCCCCATCAGCACGCTCGCGTGCGGCGGGGCGATGTCCAGGTGATTCACGCTGCAATTCGAACAAAGAGATACTATTAACACAATCTAATCACAATAGTACATTATACAACTAAGGTGGCAAAACAAAGGCCGAGATCGCAGATGTTTGCGACACGAGCTGCAAGCGAGGAACGTAAATATGCGATCGAGGGCTTTCTTTATTACCTCCCATGTTGTGTACATCATTTTATGTCTACACTTGGCCGGAAAGCGGCTTTTTCCGTACGCGCAGCGTGCGGATAATGCCACTTTATGGCCAGGTGTGGCATAATAGTACATTATACAACTAGGGTGGTAAAACAAAGGCCGAGATCGCAGATGTTTGCGGCCCGAGCTGCAAGCGAGGGTCGTAAATATGCGATCGAGGTGTTGTGTACATTGTTTTATGTGTACACTTACAGTACTATTATTGAAACGCGTTCCATGGATGCCACACTACTGGGAGCTATGTTTGTTGTTTACCTGAATCCGGACCAGGCGAATCCGCCCAAGCCGACGGCAATGGTGAGGAACACAACGCAGCCCACCACTGAAGTCGAGTACGACGCCGCCACCATGAAGATAGTCTGCAAATAATGTTACACTTTGAGGTACATTTAACATTGAGATTTTCTACAATTTTATAAAATTTAAAACTTATCTCACAGACTCGATCATTTTCTAATCAGTTGCATTTTACAGCTAATACTTAACTCTGTTTTTAGAAAAACTAGAAATAATTTTTGAAGTAGATCATTGAAATGCTGTCGGTTTTTAGGGTTTTGTAATCTACAAGGAGTAAGTTCTTTCATCGAAACATGGGTTTCAGAAAAATGATGATTTCGGAATATTGATTCTTCAGTATTTTATGCGGTGTTATGTAGTGTTTAGTCTCATGTCATGGCGAATGTTCGTAATGCGAAAGTATAAAGATAGACTTCGGCCGTTTAGGAGTGCGCGATACGTATTCAAGTTCGAGGCGCAGACATTGCGATCCGTACTGGAGCGTTCTTACGCATTCTTAAAACTTTGCTTGTAGCGCGTTCGTACGGCGCGCACACATACAAGCGCGCGATGTAGGTACCTTTTGTAGAATAAAAATACTGCTATCATACTGTGGTAGACATAAAATGATGTACACAACACGGGAGGCAATAAAGAAAGCCCTCGATCGCATATTTACGCCATTCGCCTGCAGCTCGGGCCGCAAACATCTACGATCTCGGTCTTTCTTTGTTTTACCACCCTAGTTGTGTAATTTACTATTAAAACTAAACTCATAACTCCCTCGGGAGTTAGATTTTCATACAGATTTACCTCCCGTGGGGGTTATAGATTTTTGTAACCCACGGGAAGTAAATCGGCTCTAGCTGCTCTATACGCCTGCGTGTTATAACACCCTTTACGAGCAAGTGTGATGAAATAGTACATTACATAACTAGGGTGGTAATACAAAGAACGGCCGAGATCGCAGAAGTTTTCAGCCCGAGGTGCAAGCGAGGGACGTAAATATGCGACCGAGGGCTTTCTTTATTACCTCCCGTGTTGTGTACATCATTATATGTCTACACTTGGCTAGAAAGCGGCTTTTTGTGCGGAAAAAGCCACTTTATGGCCAGGTGTGGCATAAATATTACCTGAGCGAGGAAGGCTCCGCAATTAAACAGCTTCCTGATATTCGTTCGGGACATGACTCCCTTTGCCAGCAACCAGTCGGCGAGGTGGCCCGCCACTTGTAGAACTATTGCCATGGCGAGGTACGGCACCGCTGATAGCCAGCCGGTCTGAGAAGTCTCGAACTTGAACACGTCTGAAAAAAAACATGTCGAGACACCAGTAAGCTCATGTTACTAGGCTTGGTCGATCGATAAATAAATGATAAATAATCCACCACTCTCACACTTAGAGTGCGACTACGCTAAGTCTATACAGGTCGAAAAAAGTTTTTATAAAAATTATATTATATATACACCGTAGGCCCAAAGACCCCACCAATTTTAGCCACATATCCCTGATGGTATTCCAAGTAAATAACGTTATATCAACATAGGTCGAATTTTGTCATTTTACATTGATAGCCTTATGGAACAAAATAAATCAGTAAATTCAGCCCCTCGTTATAAACATGTCTTTACTGGAGGAAAAGTATTCAAAAAAGAAAAAAAAAGCTAAAAAGGAAACGAAAGGTTAATTTTTTGACTTCGTAATCGCTAACCATCATACTGCGAAGGTTAATTGCTGTTTAGTTAAAGGATTAAAAAAAATAGTGAAAGTAATCTTAGTCACATTGATTAGGGCTTGTTGCACACTTGGGAGTTTTTATTTAAAAAATAATGAATATCTCGGAAAGTAAGCGTTATTTGACTATACATCACTTAACTTTTTTACTCCTTATAGTTGTTAGAATCTATAGTTAAAGTTGGTCGGGTTACTCGGGCCCACGGTGTATATAGCAAAATGGGGAAACCATAACAAGAGGATTATTTAATCTTGATACTTGGCAATCATTATTCCGTTTATTACAAGGACTATTAAAACAAGAGGACTGTCATTCTCCATACTTTGGATTGTAACCCGACCTCTAGGGGATTTCCGGGCAAAAACTAGATGGCGCTAAAAAACTAAACATTTAACGATGTTATAATTAAACAAAGAAACATAGTATAGTAACAATTAGTTCGTAAACAGCTAATAATAAATAAATTCTAACATTTAAATAATTGTAAATAATATAATTTGTGCAAGACTGACCTGAATATTTATTTCAGTTGGTATGTAGACACATTATATACTTATTAAACGGAAAGATATTTGCCAAGTATCAAGATTAATTAATCCTCTTGCTTGTGATGTTGCCATATGCATTTATTTAAATAAAACCTTTTTTCGACCTACGTAAACTTAGCGTAGTCGCACTATACATAGTTGTCAGAACGTGACGGATGCTTTATCATTCATTTATAGATCAACAAAGCATAGAATCCTAAGCCTACAGGAAGTTAGACGTACAATCAACGACACAGAAAAGGATGATATGAGCTTTCATGATCTTCACTCAGTATTATAACTAAATGGTACTTAAATGCGTAAAAACATTATATAATTACCTCGATGTTACGAACGTGTAATATCGCCCAAATAAATATTTTAACGCGATTACCTCCCGTTTTGTTATAATAGGGATGGCATATTCTCTCTGAGATAAATCTTAACTCAATTCTTGCACACTACGCTGGATTTGGAAATTGCTTTAGTTTTATTAATTGAAAAAATATTTACAATAACAATGCCTGCAATATTTTCCACGCAGTGAAAACCGTAGCGCGCTTAATTTGAATATTTTGAATGAACCAATGAGCGTGTCGTATTCGGCCTTAGTAATTTACAGTAAAAAAATATCAACTGTAGTTTATTGCAATGTTTACCTTGCATGAATGTGGGCAGGAATGTGAGCAGCGTGTAAAATCCCCAGTTCTCACTGAAATGCGCCATGACTATTGCCCAGACTGGGCCAGAAGTCAACATGGCTCGCCAAGGGTGCTTGATTTTGGACCCTTCTATCGCTTGCGTGCCTCGCGTATCCTGGAAAAAATTGAATTCACTTATACATACAGGATGATTCAGAAGCCGTGAGCAGGGCTGACCTTATGGATTCAGTAAACTATAATGGATGGTGCATCATCGTCTTTATTGAAACACCCACACATTTTTCCTTTCTTTTTAAAATGTGTTAAGTACACGACTTAGGTAATTATCTACAATCATGGTCATCCTAAAACAACTAAAAAAGATAAAAATAAAGATAAAATATCATTCACTGTTATGGTGTAGCACTTTGATTATGAAGTAAGTTAGTTGTCATTATAATTTTCGTAACATTTACAGGTAGCCAGCGAGTACTTAAAAAAAAACTTTTTGTGTTCTAAATCAAAAAAATTAACGTTAATTTAGCTTATAATTAACTGAATTCGTAGGGTTGATCCTCCTCATGTCCCCCGTATCACCCTGTATATAACTGAATTATGTCTTTATCACCCTAGATGTGTTCGTAATCTTGCGACCAGATCGTGCAATTGCTTTTTAATCTGGGGGCACGGCAGTGCCCCGCCAAGTCGAGCAAAACAAAGGCACGGCCGTATCATCCTTTTCTCGAAGCCATTCAGACCATTTTCAACATCCTGTAATTTTGTGCTGGGAAAAGCTAGAACCCTGAATTTTCAGGGATATATAGGGCATAATATGACTTAGATATATTCTTAATAACATTCAATTTGTACTTGTTAGTTTAAGAAATATTGCACGTCAAAATTCCTTAGTTTAGTCACTGACTCACTGACTGATAATCATCATAATTCTAAGGTACTTCTATAATGTATTCATTCTAGATTTTAATGTATGTATGGGCAAAACGGCAAAATTTATAATTATAATTTATTGCTGCTATGTGATACCTATATATGAGTATATTAAAATACACGACTCTCCCCCCCCCCGCAATCCGTTTCACCCCTCCCCCCTTGAAAAGTGTCCCATTTTACAGATTTTCTCAATTTTCAGGAACACTATACAAGCTAGGACAAAATGGTCAAAGACGGAATTATTTGTCAATAAATTACCTACAAATAAGTACTCACATACATTTCGATACCATTTATAGTTTCCAATCTATGGTGCATCAAAGATTACTAAAAAAATAATAAATATTGTTGTTTCTTGTGTATTAAATGTTTTATTTCCGTTAAGCGCACATTTTAAGTAATCTTTGATGCACCATAGCTTGGAAACTATAAATGGTATCGAAATGAATGAAAGTACTTACTTGTAGGAAATTTATTGACAAATAATTCCGTCTTTGATCATTTTGTCCTAGCTTGTATAGTTTTCCTGAAAATTGAGAAAATCTGTAAAATGGGACTCTTTTCAAGGGGGGAGTGGTGAAACGGGGGGGGGGGGAGTCGTGTATTTTAATGTACTCGTATATAGGTATACCATTGCAGTAATAAATTACAATTATAAATTTTGCCGCAAAAAAATTTAGAATGAATACATTACTAGCAGACCCACAAGCTCTAAATTTTAAATATAATTAGCTTTTAGCCTATCAAGTCATGCAAAACCCAAAAATATTATAATATCAATGCGAACTGCATAAGTAAGTTTGTAATCCTATACAAATACATGCGATTACAAAGTAAGTTACTATTATAGTTAAAATTGGAAATGGAATGGATTGGAATGTAATGAATGAATAAAGGAAGGTTTAACATTACATCTCAGAACTGTTTTTTTGTAGAAGAACTGCGTTACGAGACTTGCACCTTTTTACATGTAATATTTTTGATGGGATTGTTTTTTCGCGCCTGTTTATTCAAGACGATCTTTGATACACATGAAGTTATTCTTGCAGTTGCCAGCCGGTACCTGGAGTCCATAACTACACCAAGCTCCATCATGTAGCATAGGCTATTAAGCACAGTAATTCGTGTACTTATATTACCTGTTGTACCTGTCTCCTGTTAACACGTGTAGCTTGACTGTAATGTGTTAATTTATGGAAATAAAATAAATAAAAATAAAATAAATAATAAAATTACTTTTTCTTTATTTGATATTAAATTCTTACTACAAGTATACAAAGTCCTCTTTTGCCTCACGTCAGACTTTAATCTCCGTTTTTTAAATACCACACTTACCTGAATGTATTTTAACTCCGCTGGTGATATTAGAGGGTCTTTCTCTGGCGATTCCTTCACAACCAGCCACCATACCGTGGTCCACACCAACCCCATTATACCTAGAATTAGAACAAATGTACGTGGATTACTTAAATAAATATTGCGGGACAATCTTACACAAATCGATCTAGTCGCAAACTAAGCAATGCTTCTAATGGGTACTAGATGACTTAAATACTTAGATAGAAAACATCCATGACTCAGGAACAAATATTTGTGCTTATCACACAAGTATTTGCCCTTACCAGGATTTGAACACGGGACCTCTAGCTTCATAGGCGATGTCACTCCCACTATGCTAAACATGTCGTCATAAAATACTTAAATTAGTTATATGAGTATGAATATTGTGTACTATGTAGGTGTAGGTATGTGTGGTGGAGACAAAGGTAACTAAAGGTAATAATAATAATAAAATAAGGTTTTTTATAATGTTTTTATATTTTGTAATTTCATGTTGTATTTTACTTTTCATATATATATATTGTAAAAAGCCTAATCTAAGAGAATAAAGATATACCGACATAATAATAATAATCATTTATTCCAGGCATCAAAGGCCCATAGATAAATACAATCTAACATACATAGTAAATATTACTACAAAATAAACTTAACAACTAGGTCGCATTTCGACACAGACACAGAGGATGTGTATGCGGACTACTCTGACTCGGGACTACTCTCACAGCGGCATGGACACGACGGTGCCGGCGTAGCTGCCGCTGAACGCGAACGTGGCCAGCCTGGCGCGCTCCTCGCTCGGCGCCCAGCGGGGCCACACGGCGTGGATACACGGGGGTATTTACCGAACACGTAGAATATGCCGGGCCAGCCGGTGTAGTGCGCGAGCAGCGAGCACAGCGGCATGGACACGACGGTGCCGGCGTAGCTGCCGCTGAACGCGAACGTGGCCAGCCTGGCGCGCTCCTCGCTCGGCGCCCAGCGGGGCCACACGGCGTGGATACACGGGGGTATTTACCGAACACGTAGAATATGCCGGGCCAGCCGGTGTAGTGCGCGAGCAGCGAGCACAGCGGCATGGACACGACGGTGCCGGCGTAGCTGCCGCTGAACGCGAACGTGGCCAGCCTGGCGCGCTCCTCGCTCGGCGCCCAGCGGGGCCACACGGCGTGGATACACGGGGGTATTTACCGAACACGTAGAATATGCCGGGCCAGCCGGTGTAGTGCGCGAGCAGCGAGCACAGCGGCATGGACACGACGGTGCCGGCGTAGCTGCCGCTGAACGCGAACGTGGCCAGCCTGGCGCGCTCCTCGCTCGGCGCCCAGCGGGGCCACACGGCGTGGATACACGGGGGTATTTACCGAACACGTAGAATATGCCGGGCCAGCCGGTGTAGTGCGCGAGCAGCGAGCACAGCGGCATGGACACGACGGTGCCGGCGTAGCTGCCGCTGAACGCGAACGTGGCCAGCCTGGCGCGCTCCTCGCTCGGCGCCCAGCGGGGCCACACGGCGTGGATACACGGGGGTATTTACCGAACACGTAGAATATGCCGGGCCAGCCGGTGTAGTGCGCGAGCAGCGAGCACAGCGGCATGGACACGACGGTGCCGGCGTAGCTGCCGCTGAACGCGAACGTGGCCAGCCTGGCGCGCTCCTCGCTCGGCGCCCAGCGGGGCCACACGGCGTGGATACACGGGGGTATTTACCGAACACGTAGAATATGCCGGGCCAGCCGGTGTAGTGCGCGAGCAGCGAGCACAGCGGCATGGACACGACGGTGCCGGCGTAGCTGCCGCTGAACGCGAACGTGGCCAGCCTGGCGCGCTCCTCGCTCGGCGCCCAGCGGGGCCACACGGCGTGGATACACGGGGGTATTTACCGAACACGTAGAATATGCCGGGCCAGCCGGTGTAGTGCGCGAGCAGCGAGCACAGCGGCATGGACACGACGGTGCCGGCGTAGCTGCCGCTGAACGCGAACGTGGCCAGCCTGGCGCGCTCCTCGCTCGGCGCCCAGCGGGGCCACACGGCGTGGATACACGGGGGTATTTACCGAACACGTAGATTATGCCGAGCCAGCCGGTGTAGTGCGCGAGCAGCGAGCACAGCGGCATGGACACGACGGTGCCGGCGTAGCTGCCGCTGAACGCGAACGTGGCCAGCCTGGCGCGCTCCTCGCTCGGCGCCCAGCGGGGCCACACGGCGTGGATACACGGGGGTATTTACCGAACACGTAGATTATGCCGGGCCAGCCGGTGTAGTGCGCGAGCAGCGAGCACAGCGGCATGGACACGACGGTGCCGGCGTAGCTGCCGCTGAACGCGAACGTGGCCAGCCTGGCGCGCTCCTCGCTCGGCGCCCAGCGGGGCCACACGGCGTGGATACACGGGGGTATTTACCGAACACGTAGAATATGCCGGGCCAGCCGGTGTAGTGCGCGAGCAGCGAGCACAGCGGCATGGACACGACGGTGCCGGCGTAGCTGCCGCTGAACGCGAACGTGGCCAGCCTGGCGCGCTCCTCGCTCGGCGCCCAGCGGGGCCACACGGCGTGGATACACGGGGGTATTTACCGAACACGTAGAATATGCCGGGCCAGCCGGTGTAGTGCGCGAGCAGCGAGCACAGCGGCATGGACACGACGGTGCCGGCGTAGCTGCCGCTGAACGCGAACGTGGCCAGCCTGGCGCGCTCCTCGCTCGGCGCCCAGCGGGGCCACACGGCGTGGATACACGGGGGTATTTACCGAACACGTAGAATATGCCGGGCCAGCCGGTGTAGTGCGCGAGCAGCGAGCACAGCGGCATGGACACGACGGTGCCGGCGTAGCTGCCGCTGAACGCGAACGTGGCCAGCCTGGCGCGCTCCTCGCTCGGCGCCCAGCGGGGCCACACGGCGTGGATACACGGGGGTATTTACCGAACACGTAGAATATGCCGGGCCAGCCGGTGTAGTGCGCGAGCAGCGAGCACAGCGGCATGGACACGACGGTGCCGGCGTAGCTGCCGCTGAACGCGAACGTGGCCAGCCTGGCGCGCTCCTCGCTCGGCGCCCAGCGGGACCACACGGCGTGGATACACGGGTATGTCACACCCTAGAAAGAAAGGAAGTGGACGATTTCGAAATGAGTGTTATAGGGCGATAATAGGGATGACCGAGTGTCCGTCAAGATAGCGTACACCGTAAAGATATTCAGAATCTGATGCAGCCAATAAATAGTACCCAAATAGTACCGACGAAATACCTAGGTGAAAAAAATAGTACCCTTAAACTTTTCGAAATATAAGGCCTGTTCACGGTGTACGCTACCGGGCGTCAAGCTGGCGTACACCGTTTGTATCTTTGGAACGGCTTTGTTTTTGGAAACGATTTATATCTCAAAAAATAGTACCCAAATAGTACCCTAGGGCCCTAAAATTTTATTTCTCTAGCTATCGTAGAAGCCGAGATATTCCATAACTTAACGGTGTACAAAATTTCACACCGTCAAGCTGGCGTACCCGGGAATTCCTTATAGAAAGAGCTCACTATATCTCGGCTTCTACGATAGCTAGAGAAATAAAATTTTAGGGCCCTAGGGTACTATTTGGGTACTATTTTTTGAGATATAAAGCGTTTCCAAAAACAAAGCCGTTCCAGAGATACAAACGGTGTACGCCAGCTTGACGCCGGTAGCGTACACCGTGAACAGGCCTTATATTTCGAAAAGTTTAAGGGTACTATTTTTTTCACCTAGGTATTTCGTCGGTATTATTTGGGTACTATTTATTGGCTGCATCAGATTCTGAATATCTTTACGGTGTACGCTATCTTGACGGACACGATGACGACTGGGTTAAAAATATAAAATTCTATTTAGTCCGTCAGTTAGATTAGATTATGGAAAAATATGGGATACGTATTTTTTGGTTTATCAAAATATTAAAAAGTTATAGATCATCAAACAACTGGAGTGGGGGCTTGTGACGTCACTCCGAGGTGAAAATTGTACCAAAGAGTGACGTCACTCGAAACTTCTAAGCAGCTCGTCATTTTTTGTTTGTCAAACAAAAGAAAAAAATACGTGTACAATATTTCTTAGTAATCTAACTGACGGACTAAACCACCAGTTTTTTTAGTCGTCTAGCCTATTATTAATGTCTCGCCTATCGTCTTTTTTGTGTAAGAGTTTGACCACAGATTGTTTCAATTTGGAAGGAAATTTACCTTGGCTGAAAAACTCATTTATTTGATGCTATGCTATGTAGGAGCTATTAGTTTGGCACTCAGTTTTGTAATCAGAGTTGCTATATCATCAACACCTACGGCTTGTGTGTTATTAAGCGATTGTAGGTATTGTCTGAATACTTCGTCTATTGTGCAAGGATTAATGAATATAGGTACTTGTACTAACTGGTATAATGTTCAAAAGTTTTAGAAAGTGCTCGTTAAATGCATCAGGTATCTCATTAGGGCTCTCTATTAGTTGGCCTTTTACGTTTATTGACTCAATGCCTTCAAGCCTTGTTGAATAATTTACCTTATCTTTAATAATATGTCAAGTAGTTCTACTTTTATTTTTGAATTCAGCATAGTTCTTATTATTCATGTTACGCTTGATTTTGTAATACATGTTCTGAGTAATTTGCTGTATCTCTTATAGGCTATTTTGTATTCAGATGTTTTATCTTTGTAGAATACCTAAGAATCTGAGCTTTCTTTATTGACAGAAACTTATTTCCTGTTTCATCAACCGGTTGTGTTTACTATCTTGTTAATAAAGTGACTTACCTCAAAGAGTCCTTCGACCACCCTCACGGCGATCAGGAGCGATGTGCTGATGTGAGCCAGCGGCGGAGTGAACAGTGTCAGTAGGGACGTCGCCCCTATTCCTATCGCGAACATTCTGGAATAACAAATTTATTGAGTACAAAGGTAATCTATCTACCTTTATATATAATCTTTACGTGTTTGTCACCATTTTTTTTAAGCCTGCCTAACTCGCAACCCTAGTGGGCGTGGGCGATTCTATGACCGGGTGGTCGGCCGTGGCGTTCCCTGGCGTCGAACCAGGTCGCTAGCCGGACCACCCCGAGTGGATCGGACTGGGTGGGTGCCGGGGGCGCCTGGGGTCGAACCAGGTCGCCTTGTCCCAGTCCACCTCGACGGGGTCGGACTAGGTGGGGGCCTCAACGCCTGGGGTCGAACCAGGACGTTTGGCCAGGGCCACCTTGACTTTTCGCTGATTGCTCAAAGTGAGCAGAGGACCAGCGGGAAGGATGAAGCGGATCAACCTGTCCTTATGTGAACGTGTGTATCGAACTAATACGAGTTTTATTAGTTGCCGGTTCGCTAAACCTAGCCGAGCTAAGGAGACTCCGGCAAGAAACTTAGCTGAGCCCGAGCAAGGTCGGAGTGAAGTTAAACCAGGACATTCGGGTCTTGGGGCAAATCGGGACGCGGCCCTTGTGTGCTGTTGTCGCGAGGACGTCGACCCCGCCGGCCGGGTCGAAGCTGTGTTCGTCGGACTCCGGCCGACGACCTCGCAGCTATGATCCTGAAAAGAAGGAGCGGGGCCGGGGGTGAAACGGCCTCGTATGAGGCTGGACCGGCGGAGCTCTTTTGTCACCTAACACCTTCTAAATGGCTGGACCGATCTGGATGAAATTTTGTGTGTATATTTGAGTCGATCCCTGGATGGTATGAAAATAGAATTAGACCTGGTAGATGGCGGCGTGATCGGGTTTGCAGGACAAAACGGATTTGCTTCCGTTTATAATGGGAACATTATGAGGCAGAACGAAGTTCGCCGGGAGAGCTACTAGATATAATAAAATTGTAGTAAGACTATGTTTGTGCGCGCATCTCGCAAAAACTACCGGACCGATTTCCACGAAATTTGTTACAGGTCGATTAACACGCAGGATATTTCTATATGAAAGAAACATGATGTTTCGTTACGTTATTAGTATTTTAATGCGGGTAAATTACACCACATTTTTATGTTACATATATAGAAACATCATGTTTCTTTCATATAGTATTAATATTAGCACCATCTCTCTCTCGATCGTCAAAGCTAAAGTATTTGCATCGAGATGGGATACATGTGTAACACGTGTTCTCATAGATGGCGTTTAGGTTAAAAGCCTATTAAACCAGAATGATACAGAAGTCAAAGTGGAGGGCAAAGTTAAAGGAACTTGGTGGGTGCTCCGGTGGTCGAAGGGTAAAGACGATGGACCGGAAATCGGACCATAGGTCAGCGCCATTTAATTTTTCTATGTTCTTTGATTTCTTGTATCTTTATATGTAACGTAGGATATTTTTACCCGACTACGACGAAGCGAAATGAGATATTTATTTAACTTATTTCACCTCTGTGAACGAAGTTGCAGGCAGCCTCTAGTTGATTAATATAGCATTTTTAATGCTCAACACCGTTAACGCATAGGAAAATGTCACCTTGTAATCAATAAAATTGTAATGTAGGTACAGTCATAATAAACAGGGATTGCTGATTGACTTGCTAATGTTCGTAATTTGTGACGGTATCAGACAAAATTACTTCGTTGTTTGTCAATATTATGATTTTAATAGAATCTTCATAGCGGTAACTTATTGCTGGGCTTATTGACAGGTTGTCAAGTAGGTAAGTACCTAACTGTACCTAGTAAAGTAACTTTTGCCTGAGAACGACACTCTTAAGATTTCAAGTCCAGAGTAATTTGGCATATCGTTTTCACGACCAAAGAAATGCCAAATTCGTTTCAATCTAAGAGAAAATAGAAAGCACTAAAAGTAACTTTAGCTCTCGACTAAAATTTTGCTCGTAATATTTTACCTCACATCTAATGTTTATGCCTCACGTTACATACATCTAGTTATAAATTATAACGATACACTAACTGCTGACACGGGTCACAAAGGTGAAAAGGAAGACGTTTCAATTACGGCGGCCTTTCGAGTCTAACTGGCGTTAAAAAGCGGCAACATGTGAAAGGGTCAGAGGTGAAATAAATCACTATTAAAGAGCACTTTTGAAGTTGCGAACCGGAAGGCTTTAGTTCGTATCCGGGACAAATTTTTGCATTTCCATGTATCTAAATGGGATGGAAATGGGTAATTTTACTGATGGTTTCGTTTTGTCTTACAACGCTCACACAGCGTTTTCCGAATCGTGGTCTCCAATAAATTTTAGCTAGTCTTAATTCGATTATATTTTTTGTAAGTTTCGCCATGATTTGCCATTTCCGGACAGACGTTAATTAAAGCACAGTTTTCATTAAAGTCGATTATTATATTTTAAGTGTAGCGAGACACGAGAAACAATATTATACAAACATGCAACGTATTCTTCAGTGCCGCATACAATACTCGTATACTAGTGGATGAATGAAGTGAATCAATGTTTATGTCTGACCATCGGACTAAGAGTGACGTGTGTCGCCATCGGAAACTTGAACACGTCTTTGGTTCACGGGTGAAGGTACAAAATATTGTTTCCATTAACACGAGTTAGGAGTTCCGTACTGTTCACTGAACTCGTCGGAATCATTATAGGAAACGGCATTCTTTGAGTAAATAGCTCTAATTAACCAAAATGTGCGATTTTATATCCCGTTAAGAACAACTCCTGGTTGCTTTGCGCCTATAATTTTGAGGTTACTATTAAAGCCAAGTTACCAATAGAAGATAGAAATAATCCTGCTAGCAGTGAGGCGACCAACATGGGGAATTTATAGAAGAATTTGCTAAGACACAGCAGGAATGAAGTTAGGCATTGTAGTATGGCGGGCGGGATCAGTGTCTATTTAAGAAGTAACTTTTATACTTTTGGTGGTTTTATGACCCTATATCTCATTGTTTAATGAATCGCTTGCGAGATTTGTCGTTGTCATTTTGTGACAGCGGTGCAGGTTGAAGATGCAATGGTAAGGTGCTAGTGAACGGAACGAACCTGTTACCTCCTATTTTAGCCGCTAGCCAGCCTCCGGGCAGCTGTGTCACCAGGTAACCGTAGAAGAACGACGACAGCACTAGACCCTTGGTCTGCGAGCTCCAGTCGAACTCTGGTATCTGCAAAGACATTCATGTATGGTCAGCTGCAGAGAAGAGAAATCCCTCTGTCTTGTCATACATTTGTAGTATGGCAAAGGATTTATTTTTCTCTGCAGTTTCGTCACTTTTCGACTATATGTCAATGAGTTAAGGTTTAAAAGTGACGAACCTTTTCATTCCACGACTATACCTATTACTAGAAGTTGCCCGAACTTTGCATGCGAGGGCTTGAAACCCATAATAGTACATTACACAACTAGGGTGGTAAAACAAAGAAAGGCCGAGATCGCAGATGTTTGCGGCCCGACCCCGAGCTGCAAGCGAGGGACGTAAATATGCGATACAGGGCTTTCTTTATTACCTCCCGTGTTGTGTACATAATTTTATGTTAAGCCTTGGCCAGAAAGCGGTTTTTTCCGTACGCGTAGCGTGCGGTAAAAGCCACTTTATGGCCAGGTGTGGCATAAAACTCTTTTCGGTACCGTAGTCGGGCAGTAGCGGCCCTAAGGTAGGGCGCGGTGGGGCGACCGCCCAAGGCGCCGGACATAAAGGGGCACCAGGGGCGCCAGTGGCGCCCTTTTATATCCTCTCGCTCCCTGAGCAACTAACTACGAGTACTCGTGAATTCCCAAAATATTGAAATCTCGCCCAGGGCGCTGGTAGTGCTAAAACCGGCTCTGTAGTCGGATAAAAAGTGTTCAATACCATCCTTGAAGATCCAGTTATTTCTTTACCAAAAATGGTTGAAATCGGTTTAACCGTGATGTGGCCACAAACATACTGCGACATCTATGGGCTAAGTGTTGGTGCCACAATTGCTTGCATTCCAAACTTTCATTATTTTTGCCGCAAGTTAATATTTTTCTTGGATACATGACCCTGGCATGGAACATAGATTTTTAAAGAATTCTATAGTATTGTAAATTTAGTAAGAAACCCCTTTATAAAGGCACACACACGCACAAATTTGGCTGGTATTCGTGTTGTCACTGATAGTTTATATTCAGATTAAGTATTGAAATTGCGCAAATGTTTTCGTGTTCAAGGTTATTTCTTGCGATGCTTTTTTTTCTGAATTATCAGCTACAAAGAGGACGCATACAGATACACAATTATCTTACTTTTATTTAAAGTCACTTTTTGTGGTAAGTTAGCAATTAAGTAACCCAAAATGTAATTTAAAACAAGTTTTTATCTTAACCTTGCTTTTGCTATTCAATATTATAATTTATAACTACACGAAACGAAAGTACAAAGTAAGTGCAAGCTATCTTTAAGGCATAAAAAATAAGTTTAAGTGCCGCACAATCAATTAAGTACATGGTATATATACTGACGGCAACATCTTGTTATAGGTACTAAAATTGTGAGATAATATTTATAGGAAATACACCTAACTTCAATCTTGCCGCATTCTTGCATTTATATTTTCATAATTTATTTACAGGAATTATATTTGAAAAGGGTTGTTGGTCACTCAGAAAAAGTCTTTGACTATAATTATAGGATAGGCGTTTTAAAGTTTTCTTCAGACGTTCAGCCATCTTTGTCACACCTATAATTACACTTATACTACTTTTGGTAAAAAACCAAGGCAAACTTTTTTTAATCCACCCTATTGTACACTACACTGTACAGTACAGAACCCACTTTTTTTTAAGCCTGACTAACTTGCGAACCAGTCGCTAGCCGGACCACCTCGAGTGGATCCAGGTCGCTTGTCCCGATCCACCTCGATAAGGTCGGACTAGGTGGGGCCTGAACGCCTGGGGTCGAACCAGGACGTTTGGCCAGGGCTACCTTGACTTTTCGCTGATTGCTCAAAGTGAGCAGCGGACCAGCGGGAAGGATGAAGCGGATCAACCTGTCCTTATGTGAACGTGTGTATTGAACGAATGGGAGTTTTAGTTGCCGGTTCGCTAAACCTAGCCCAGCTAAGAAGAATCCGGCAAGAAACTTAGCCGAGCCCGAGCAAGGTCTGAGTGAAGAGAACCCACTGAAAGCGCATGTGAGGTGAGTATATATATGTATAGTAAGTTATCGTAAAAATATCAGAAAGATCACCGTGAAAATGACTAGCCGGCGAAAAATTACGCATAATAGTGACAAATGTCTTCTTTTTAGGTATGACCAAGATCTTTTTTGGTTCGATTTATCTTAGGTATAAGCAGTATACCAGGTGTTGCCTGTACTATGAGAAAATAATTAAAATGTAGATTGTACTGCTCAAACTGAACAACATTTGTTCAGCGACATTTAAAATTAACATATGTTTTAATTTTTAGTATAATTTAAACTTTATTTAAAAACCGCAATGTATTGCGATGTTTGTTATGTGTGTAGCGTGACAAGCGACGTCAATTAGACTGATGTTAACGTACATTGAAAATAGTGTTTACTTTGTATGAAAAAGATAAAATCTAAAGATTACATAATGTTTAAAAGTTGTTAAACTAAAGTTTTATTGTTTGATGAGTAGAATCTACGTTTTAATTATTTGCTCCTGTTACAGGAAACACCCGGTTTATCAGTAATGCAACATTAATAAAGGTACGGTACAATGTGTCGTATCACGCTTCGCTGGTTTATGCGCGTAAACAATCACTTAAACACACACATACAAGCCACGACATACCTAGCTAAGTTTATATCGGATTGATATTTTACGATCGCTGAAATTGAGCATTTTGGCGCAGCCTTCATTAACATGAAAGGACCACCAAGCAAAATTGATCCTTATCGTTTCGCGTTAGAGTTTTTGGATCAAAAACCGGTAGCAAAGTTTTAAATTGGCTTTTTTCAGTATCGGAGGTGGTCAGTGGTTAGGGAGACATAAAACTGGGGCACGAGGTCCTTACGGCCTTGGTCATAAGGTTTAATTTGTTCGGATTAACTCGGGAAAGGGTGCGAATGCCTGCGATATTAATAAAAATTTACGATCACCATGCCCTCGACTAGATCCTTGATACTTCCACGATTTTATGGGTTGATATATAACGATATGAGTTGCTGGGACAAAATGTTTACAGGTTGAGGTATGACTTATCAGTGTTTATCTCAATTATCTTTTATATTTGCGTTTTTTTGTATAATGTATGTACTTACACTTTGATTACAGGATCACATCTCATGACCGGAGGGCATGCAGAGAGACAGAAGAAGGACCGATATACTGGACAAGCACATAGTGTAGGGCGCCCTGTTACTGGGTAGAGCAAAAATTATGAATACCCCCACCGGTAGCCGATAACACCAGTAACGTACCTATTGAAATCGACTAGAGAAGAAAACTGAAATTCAAATTATGCGTGGTGGATTACAGGAGTGAACTATGTTCTGATCGGTACATGTACCGATCGAACGTAAAAGAACAATATAACTGTATGTACATTGTACATACAATTATATTGTTCTTTTACGTTCTAAAAATGACTTTCTCATTGTCAAGTTTGGTGTACAGGCTCAAATTTGCCAAGTATATAAAGCTCTTATACTCGATCATTCTGTTACGTTGTCAATTTCGGTTTCCACAGGCTCCGATTTATCAACCAAGTTGACTCGTAGTTAGATAAATGTTTTACCTATTTATATTCATAAACACAACCGTACCATAGGCCGACTTCTGTTCACAAGCTTCAACCAAGTTATTATGCTGGCTGACAACTATTGGGGTGCAACTTAATTGAGGATCGGGATATGCGTCAGATGCGGAACCGGCGGGCAGATAAGGAACGACAAAAGTAGCCTATTCGACGTTACTCTCTCTCGTTACCTCACGCATACGTTCGGTGTCAATTAAGTTGTATTGTAAGCCTATAGTTCTATACTGATACTCAGCTAAAAAGGTCGCAGGTTTATTAAACAATCACTTATTCACTCTAGGTGACACTGACAGCCCTCTCTGCAGAGTCTATATGGAAGCAGACGAGACAGCCAGAGGCAAAGCACTAGGCACAACACCTCGAGACACAGAGGTCACTCCCAGAAGTCATCGGGAACATCAAAGGTCTGCTAGGTTTACGGTAGAGGTGGGTTGACAAGACTGGTGCCTTCAACGCATTACGCAAAATAGGCGCATTATGTGATGTAAACCTATACGCGAGCTAGTTTTCCGCAACTCATATGTATACTGATACTCACAAACACAACCGTTCCATTGTCCAACTTGGTTTCCACAGGCTCCGTCATGGCAACCACGGCCACGGAGAGGTTGACGCGCAGCGCGTACACATTGAAGAAGCCGAAAAACGCCAGGAGGGCTACGATGAGCCGCCGTCGTCGCCAGAAACACCATGTCGCTTGTCGCTCTTCTGATCGCTCTCTGTGAAAACAAGTTTATTGTTAAAGCTCAAAATCGAAGTGTTACCGCCTGGCCACGACATAGTGCAACCTCCCGACCCCACCTACGGCCGCCGCTGCCGCTGGTCGCGCAATATCGTGGCCATAGCACGCTCAAAGACTTAGGGTAGGTTGATTCTTAAAGCATCTGATCCCATTTAGTAGAATTTGTGATACATCTTGTCGTGAATATTCAAGAATTAAAGTGTACATGTCATGAAAAACAACGGCACGTATGTATAGGTAATTAGCACTAGCAAAACAGAGTAACTAGATATATAGGTAGACTGATACGCCGACAGCAACACAGTTTTTTTTTATGGGAGATATGTCTAGTCTACTACCTTCCGGCCGATGTGGGGTGCGCGGTGTCAGTACTGACTCACTCCGCGATTTCGTTGCGCGGCTATTTATTATTACATTTCGCCATTCATGGGTGGTAATAGCCAGCGACCAGAAAGAGCACGCGTTATGTGGTAGAGAGAGATGGTCGGATGGGGGTGAGCTCCGTCCGGTCGTCGAACCCGAACGACAGGTTTGTTAGAGAAGCTTCTGTACGTACTTAGTATATACCAATTCTTATTCTGTGGCGGTGTTCAAATAAATGATGCTTTTAATACGAGGAAATTATTGTCTTTCAATTTCAACCACTCACATTAATTCATATCAGCGACTGAAATGAATTTATATTTATTTTTCGCCGATTAAGGTCACACAATTCCGCAACTTATATCTACAGAATAAAAACGACGCGGTTTAACATTCAAAGCTGCCGAAATCTCATAAATTAAGACGAGCGAAATAAATGAAAACATTTCAGGTATAAAGATAAAAAAGACACAGGTATATAAACTCGAATTGACGTCCCCGGCTTATTCCCCAAAGAGGACCTTTGTTTACCACATCTTACGCGTAGAAAAATCTTCAAGATACATTGCCCTTGGTTAGGGCTGCCACTAAGCCGGACAGAAACACACGTTGGTCCCTGATATTTAATTCTAATCAGAATCACGCGTGGTTTTTTTCTCGAACCGACCCCGGGATGCATAGTTTTATCATTACCTATTCAAAGTTCCCTGCGGTTTTTGACGGTCTATTAATGCCCTCTGAACTAAATCGAACCTCGTGATTCGAAATGACAACAGCCCTACCCTCGGTTTGTGGTTGTCGTTAAGTAAATCCCGGTGGTGCTATTATTTGGCAGGCAATCATGGCTTCCATAAGACGTCTGTCAATGGTGTCAGCCGACCTAATTAGGTTGTGACCCAATTGGAGTCTTAGTCGGTGCCACGCGGAATCATTTAAGTTAACCGTTTTATGGTGGAGACTTTAGAGTGTCGTTTTGGTCGAGTTCTTATTTTCCGGGTTTAAGAAGTTTTCATTGCCTGTGATTGAGGTGTCTGCTTAATAACTGTTTCAAATCGCGCCAACTTGTAGGTATTCACGCCTATTGTCAGTTTAAGTGTATCTAAATTATACGTCTGTCGAGTAGCAGATATGCAAGTAATGCAAGTCATTAAGTGTTTTGTTTGTCACAGTTATAACATATATAAACAGTGTTGGCGTTGTTATCATCAGTTTGAACACGGACGTTGGACGTGTAAGGATAAATTCCTCGGTTTTTTTTTTCAATTTTATCTTGAAATATCTTTTATGCCACACCTGGCCAAAAAGTTGCTTTTACCGCACGCTACGCGTACGGAAAAAGCCGCTTTCTGGCCAACTGTAGACATAAAATGATGTACACAACACGGGAGGTAATAAAGCCCTCGATCGCATATTTACGTCCCTCGCTTGCAGCTCGGGCCGCAAACATCTGCGATCTCAGCCTTTCTTTGTTTTAACACCCTAGTTGTGTAATGTACTATAATAGCAGTGCCCTCAATAGGCACTAGGAGGAGAAAAAACGGATTCACTCTCCTACAATCAATATTGTAGTAGACTGAATCCGTTTTTTCTCGTCTTTCAAGCTTAAAAGTTCATAATCGAAAAGGAACTATTTGTCATTAGTACCAAACGATTATCAAGTTTAGATTATCCTAAAACATGAATTTCGACGATAAAGTGGTGTTAGTGACGGGCGCGAGTGCTGGCATCGGGAAGGCAACGGCCATCTTGTTCGCTGTGCGCGGTGCGCGACTTGCGATTGTCGGACGCAACGCGGTGAATCTGCGCGAGGTCGCAGACGCATGCGCTAAGGAGAGAGGCCTTCAGCCGTTGGTGATCGTCGCTGACCTAGCCACAGACGAGGGATGCGAAAAGACCGCCAGGGACACGTTAGCGCATTACAGAAGGTACCGATTATTGGTAAACAGTTCAATACCTTTTATAACAAAATTTAATGGCATAAAACATTGTAAGTATTTACCTCGACGAGTTATAACGTCCATGGCAAGACCAGTTTTGTTATAATAATGAGTGAATCCTTAACATTGAAATAAGTAGTTGACTGCCCATCAACAAGAAAAACTTGTTTTGTTTGTATTCCTACAACAACCAAGTTCCAATTATTTGTATGAGGGAGCCAATTACTTTCTTTCTTTTTTAGTTTTTGGATTGTTTTAGGGTAAGGCCGTAAAAAAGGGATGATTTCGTGAGTTGTAAGCGTCCGGCATTGTTTTTACGAAAAGTAATTACAAAATTTTACTTTTTTAATTTTCCGTGCAAAATACAAAACTTTTTCTACTAGTTCTAGTCCACTAACAAATGTAAATCTCTGTGTTTGTATTCCAATTTTTTTTTCTTTTATGCAATTACATCGATTTCCATACAAATAAAAATGTCCCAAAAATGTTCCTGAAAGATTGTAATTATCGTTTTTTAGTTTTGTGATATTATACTGATATGTTGGAGTTTTTTTTATAACTGTCATATATTAATGCAACGTTTTTCGAGCTTTAACATTAGCATTGCCCATTTAAAATAATAATTTACGTGTAACATAAGACAAGTCAACATATTGAAGCTTTTAAGTTACTTAATTTAAGTAACCGTTCTGTCTTGCTATTTTAGCAGTTGATTTGCGGAATTTGATTTCATTATAACGGCAACACTATTTATTCTTTAGTCTTGGTATACCTCTCACTGGTCGGCCATTTTGTGGGTAGTTCAGTGCGACGATTCAACTTGTGCCGAGGATTTTTTATGGAATTTAAAAGTTACGAGTGAATTTCATGGTAAATTTGTTCTGTTTTGTATTACGTAATACATTATTAATATAATCTTCATATTAGTTTATAGCTAGGTGTCGTGTTCGAGTTAATATGTTTGTTATTGTTCTATATAATGCAAATGAAAGTGAATAGAGGTTAACTTTTATGTTACTTTTAAGTTACATATGTTACCATTTTAATTTATTTTTAAGTTACGTAACATAAAAGTAAAGTAAAGCTTTGTTCACGCTTTCTTTTCAGTTACAAGTTCTTGCAGTCGGGTTTTTGAGTTTAAAATATTTGGTTTGTTTTAATTTTTATACCCAACTGCGCAACACAAAGAAGAGTAACGTGTTTTTTATTTTATTTTACATAATTACAATGATTATAACAAGTAATCCGGGGAAAAATTATGATTTAATTTTATTTGTGAAGACAGCTTTTGTTTATCAGCCTTTAATTACTTATTCATCTTTGTTCAAAAATGTACCAAAGTATATAAGGTCCTAATTTATTAGTTGCAGATATTTTAACACATTATACTTTACATTAAAATAATTAACTTTAAATAGAAATTCAGAAATCTTTTCATATAACTTTTCTGATTTCATTTACCTAACAATAAAATTTATTATAATTTCGTCTAAATAAATCATCATGTGCATTATCACATGTCACAATAACACTATCTGTCATATCAACAATTTGTTGTCGTAAATGTCGTAACGGTTCGGCGGGAAAACTGCAAATGTCTTTTAATTTATCTACGTGAAGTGGCCAGTTACAGTTAAGTGGTACGTAATACGTAAAAGAGCTACTAGAATATTTTCAATGAGTTTTCATTTAGTAATCACATTAACAGGGTGTTATTACGTAGCAAATTTGTTTTTCCTTTTTCTCCAAAAAAACATCGTAAAAGCTATAATGATTCATGCTTTAATATACTCCAGAGACCGAGTACTATCAGCTGTCAAAATATCTGAAACTAATAAATTAGGACCTTATATACCTATTTGATCTCTTAAATAAACACTTAGTACAAAAAGTGTTTGTATTGTAGACATTGTGAATATCCCTTTAGAATACTTTTATGTAACTTTTAAGTTACTCAGTAACATATATTTTTAGTTACTTTTATGTTACATAAGCCCAATTTTTGAGCCTTACCCTTTAATTCAGCGGCAATACCTAAAAGTACAGTGGATAACGGATTTCTAGATGATTTCAGATATATATGATCATCAATCGCATCTAACTAGACCTTCCTGTTGAATAAGACAATAAATGTTGGCTTGTCGACATCCGTCGTCATCATAATTGTTTCAAGTTGGAGACGTCCATTTTGTCTCCATGCTTGATGTCCAAATCATAATATCACTATTTATAATAGTGGTGTTACACAAATTAAAATATATTCATAATAAATGTGTCACTTTGTTTTGTCACTGCTGTTTACCGGTAGACAGATAACAGGAGCACTCAGTGACCTCTGATATGTAATCTTGATTTACCAACACTGAAGACTAACAATAGACAGATGATAGTGCAATATACTATATATTATCTCTGTTTCTTGATAACTTTGTTGGATAACAATTAGGGATGTAACGATACATAATTTTGCCGATACGATACCGATATTTATAGTAAATAATCGGCGATACCGATACCGATATCTTAGCTAAATAATGAAGTATGAACTTCATATATTTGTATGTCCTTATTATACCAAAAACTTGGCTATATTTAACAAAGAGTCAACCCTGAAGGTGTAAAGTAAAAATAAATA
The DNA here is from genome assembly GCA_947034925.1 of Eudemis profundana. Taxonomy (NCBI): domain Eukaryota; kingdom Metazoa; phylum Arthropoda; class Insecta; order Lepidoptera; family Tortricidae; genus Eudemis; species Eudemis profundana. The sequence goes on along the minus strand of OX344795.1, from coordinate 26,261,272 downwards.
AATTGTCGACACAATTTTTTTATTTTTATTATGAACGAAATATATAATTAACATACTATTTATCATCGCACAAGGTAAAAGACCAATATATATATTAAGTCAGTAATTGAAATTACTTTTTGAAGATTTTTTTTCATACTACAAATTCTTTTCGCGGTCTTCAAATGTCGGTTGTATATAATCGGCGATACCGATATTTCGGTATCGGTATCGTTACATCCCTAATAACAATACCTAAGTCCTATATGTGGGTTAATTTTCTTAAACAATATGCATACGTGTATTTAGACGGATTATATAATTTAGATAAGGTACTCCTGTGAAAGCCGACAGCGTCATCAGTAGTTTTTCTTCCGACAAAAGGCACTTTGGGAGCGCGCATGTGTACGCGCCGTGTACGGACGCACCACAAGCAAACATTTCCCCATGCGCGCCCATGCCACAGTCTAGGGCATGCGATATCGGTTACATGTAAAACCGGTATTGCATGCCCTACACAGTACAGAGTGATCGTGCGTCTGTGTAAATACGTGTCCCGCCGAAGACGAACTAGGTACTTGGCTGTCTTTATACTTTGACAGCGTCTTCGACTCATAGGTTGTAAGACACAAGCTACTATGAAATTTAGTGGTAATGAGTAATGACATTTTTTGTCATGAGTGAAGTGGTCGCATACGGTACAGATTATAGTACAAGTGCTTCGAGTTCGAAGTAGCTGGATAGCATAAAAGTAAATATGCATATTGACGAGATAGGAGCGTAATGAGCATACGTCGTTATCGCGGGTGCAAAAACGATTTGACAGTACAGAAAGATTATGAAAAACATGCAAAAACAGACGCAAAACATTTTAAACTCGTACGAGTAGGCATAAATGTTCCTCAAAATGAGTTTCGCAATTACTAATGAGGGGGTACGCTAGAGCGAAATTGGCTACTTCAGAACTTTTTTCTGTGATATCATGATATGTTATAGAAAGGTCTCTTAATAATAAAAATATTAGTGAAAAACTACTTCAATATCAATGTTAAAATCACATTTTTAGACTTTCCCAAAAAAACACTTCATACTGCAGCCTCTTAGAACGAACTTGACGTCACGATCGAAATTTTATTTGAAAAATCATGAACTTTGTTTTGCAACTGTGTTAAAACTTGCGTTTATCGTAACGGTGTGATAACAAAAGTTACCATAAATTTTATGGGTTATTCAATGGTATTAATAGGTTTTTAATATTTACAAACTTTTAAAAAGAACTTTCCCTTGCTGGATCATAAAAAAAGTTACACGCCAGGTATCAAACTCAAAACTTTAACATATTTCCTTATTTTGCTTATTTTAACAGGATCTTATTATATATTTTTGACAAATTTACATTTACAGTCAAGTACCCAATTTATCAAATATTATTACTATAGGTACCTACACACGTCGGAAATCATAGTATAGCTTTATATGGATTTCAGATTGGACGTCCTGGTCAACAATGCAGGAGTGGGCGCACGCACGAATCTCGAGCATGCGGACATGGCAACGTTTGACCGGGTACACATTTCATGAAAGTGCACGTTTTGCATAGAATAAATAGCGAAATAATTAGGACAAAACGCATATTTATGTCCAGGATAGAAGTTTACACAACGCATTTTGTAGGTTTTTTTCGTACAAGGTTTCAAATGAAAGAGATTTACAAGGCCACTCCAAAAATATATGTACATCATTTCATTTCAGGCACATATAATAAAAGCCAGTGAATTTAATAATTTATTAAGTAATATCTATATACATAAAACAAAGTCGGGTTAGTTACACCATCTATAACTCGACGAGTGGACCGATTTTTATGATCTTTGATTTTTTGGGTTTGCCTCTGCCCCGAATAACAGAATAACGATTAAAAAATAATACTAATACTAAGTACGTGACAGTAATCAACAATAATCTCAATTTTTTTTTTGATATTTGTCCGTATTGAGTTCGCCGGGACAGCTAGTCTAGTGGGATAAAAGGGATCGTTATGTTTCAGTATTTTTCTAATGAATACTGCTGTGTGCCTCCAGGTGTTTAACACTGACGTGCGAGGAGTGTACAACCTGACCAGGCTGCTTGCGCCTGCGCTTATCGAGACCAAAGGGAATATAGTCAATATTTCCAGCGTTGCTGCAACTATAGTGGCTGTGGGCAATCTGCCTTATGGCATGGCGAAGGTAAGTAATCCCTCGAGTCATCACTTCGTCAGGAGCTCAACATAACCTCCATAGAAATGTTGTTAGGTTCTTATATTATTAAATTTGATATTAGTACCTAATTAAATGACTGTTTCATAAAATGCATAAGTGTCGGTGTTGTCGACCTCGCTTACCATCAGGTGCAAGTGACGTCAATCACAGATCAGATATTTAAATGGATTATGTCCATAAGAACTTTTTAAACGCATTTTTTTCCATTTGCTCTCCTTTTTTTAAAGATGGTTTGTCTGTATTTTCATCACATAGGTACGCAGAAGTTCGCAGCAATTCTTATAGAACCCATATATGTTCTTATTCTAGGCTGCTCTTGATCACTTCACGCGCCTGATCGCTCTCGAGTTGGCCCCTAAAGGCGTCCGAGTCAACGCCGTGAGCCCAGGAGTCACTGTAAGTAGTATTATTGTTTTATGGATACATCAGGGTACTTCACAGACTTAATTTTTTTATCCACTTACATAACAGTATCCCGTGAACATAAATGCAGCACTAAAGTCGCCGTCAATAGAATTTGCTAACTATGTAAACAAAAGGCGTAACTTTGTTTAGACACTGTTTCTCCTTGAATTTTCACACCACCTCATCAAACACCACTGAAACCATACACAATTTAAACGGTCGTTGCCGTAAAATACAAAACCATACAATAAATAATTGAATCTTGGATATTTAATTAAAAGTTTAAAATTTAATTATACATAGGTTATTATGACATAATGGAATGAAATTTTTGTTTCTTTTAAATTCTATAATTGTCTATGATGATAGCGTTGTGACTAAAGTTGGTGATATTGTAAAGCTGCTACACACTACGTAACTTACGCTTTGTACCTAAGAAAATAACATGAAATATTAAGACGGCATCATCGATAGAGCTACGGATGAAATAACGGCACCTTTTGTGATAAATACTGGTGGATACATAATCTTCAAGTAACGATTCGTCTTCTGATTAAGCAAATTTAAAATACCTGTTGCTTGCGTTCGATACTTTAATAGTCCATATGTTTTGACAGAAAAGAGTAAAGTAAGATTCTTCCTCCATCACTAGTAAATTCATCTTTCAGAGACAATTTCAATATGTCGGTTTATTTACAAAGTTAGCAAATTCTATTGACGGCGACTTTAGTCTACGGTCCGTATTTTTGCCTAGGTACATTTGACCCTGTGAAGCGAGTTACCGCTACTTGTAGAATTCGTAGTGTAACAAAAACACCTCAAGGCGGAGTTCATTGCACAGCCTTCAAGTTGGTTAAATCAATAAATGTGACTCTGGTGTTTTATACCAGACATCCAAAAAAAGGCGGGTAATACGAAAATTTTGATTTATCTTTCAGGTCAGTGAATTTATCAAGCGGATTACGGGTATCAGCAATGAGCAATACGTTGATTTCCTAAACAAAATAGCCGACGGCATCCCGATGAAGCGCGTGTGTGAGGCTGAAGACATCGCTAAAGCGATTGTTTTCCTTGCTAGCGAGGAGAGCGCATTGGTCACTGGGACTATATTGAAAGTCGACGGAGGAGCCGAACTGCAGATGGACACCAGCTTAATGACAAAGCAAATAAATAAATAATGAAGAGAGGTTTTTCAAGAATCGTATAACGTAAATAGTATTAACATCTATAGAGTTTGTATAATCTGAACTTACATTCGCGTTCACGGTTGACATAAAAAGGCTGGCTTATTCTAGAATGAACATGTATTATTTGTACCTAATCGGCTCTTTTATGTTTTCTAATTAACTTTATATGTTGAACTGAACATGAGTGTGAAATAATACACGTGTAAATTGATAATAACTCAGAGATTTTTTTTTAGTAAGTTTAAGTTCATAAAGTAATTTTCACGTAACGAAAACTTCACATACCTACACTTCTGTTGCCAACGGAAATTAGGTACCACTCATTAAAAACAACATGATATAAGTCAGATGCCTATTTTACATTAAAAAGTCAACAATAAGCATGTGAAACGGAATCCGCTTGCAGCGGACTCTAATATAGAACAGATTGGTTCCACCCCACCGACCGCCTTGGGCGCTACAAAACCACTTCGCACGGTCAAATAGTAACTCAACTTTTTACCTACTCTATGAGAACTATCCAGTAATATAGCATTGTTTCTATTCCAATGCATATTGAATAAAAGGTTCTAACTACATAATGTTTGTAACTAATTAATATCAACTTATGGAAACTATGACGTATTATAATTTAAGTATAATAAATAAAGCGTGAAGTACGTCGCTACTTCGGTGTCCCTCGGAGTAAGGTATCATTCCCGATTGCTAAAAATGGCTTATCAGACCAACAGGATACAATATATTTATACTTATAAACAATAAAAGTTTGGGATACACCTATGTAGGGTAAGGAATAAAAAAAAATTGGACGTCACTAGTTGGCAACGCAGATCGTACTAAGGTCAGTTTGCCAGTGCACTGGTGTGATATGTATCCCCATATATTTTTCATCACACTTGACTTGCTCGAAAATGGTGTTGTTACACGTAGGTTTTGCGGGCCGTAAATGACCTATTACGCCCTTTTTTAGGGTTCCGTAGCCAAAATGGCTAAAAAGGAACCCTTATAGTTCCGTCATGTCCGTCCGTCCGTCCGTCCGTATGTCACAGGCATTTTACTCAAAAACTACAAGACGTATACTGATGAAATTTGGAATATAGATGTCTTGTAGATGCCGCTACTAAGTTTGGTAGTTAAATAATAAAAATAAAGAAATCTAGGGGGGGCACTCCATACATGTAACAGAAGGTAAAAAAAAATTTTTTCAGCAATTATCAACGTGAGGTACATAATTCGATAGTTCTTTTAAAAACATTATAAGGCTTTCATGTACTTTTTTTTTGATTAAGTGAATACTTTCGGAAATAATGGCTCCGAAAGTTGCATAAATTGTGTCCCCCCCCCCCCCCTTTAACTTTTAAACCCTAAGTCCAAAAAATATGAAAAAAATCAGGAAGGTAACGCTTAATAATAAATACATTAAACGAAAATTATTTTGAATAGTAAGGAATAAACCGTTTTGAAGTTATTGCTGAAAAACTTCCCAACCAAAAGGTTTTAAGTGCCATTGATTTACACGACATTTAAGACTTTTTGTCAGTTGTTTATTTTTAGCTTTATTTTTATCTGTAGCACATTTCCTTATAGATACGACTATGGAACTCTACACTGAGCATGATCCGACATGCTCTTGACCAGTTATTTTTATTTGAATACGTTGGTTCTGTTTTACTCTTATTTGTCATTTTTAAAGGAAACGCCAACTTAATTTTTTAACTTTTATCGCTGAAATATTTATTTAAAGAGAACTGTTATTGCAAATACATGTAAACACATATTTCTGTAACATTAATTAAATGTATAAATAGTGTATTTCAGTATATTGCAAATATAAAATCAACCATTTTAGGTTTTTACCGCTATGGTTTCCGAACGTGACTTGACATTCGCATTGTCTATGGATATATGTCACTAATGGTCACTGTCTGTTTTACAATTTTATTTAGGTTAAGGTTATTTTAATCAGATTTTCTCACAAGTGTGATGAAAAACATTGTGTGTGCCACGGACGGTAAAGGAATTACAAACTCGTGTTATTAAAGCCTTCGGCTTCGCCTCGGCCTTGTAACAAACACTCGTTTGTAATTCCTTACTTACCGCCCTTGATACACAATGTACTATTGTAGGTTGCAGTGGCGTGGCGTCCAAAGAACTCGATTCCTACCGGCTTGCCTAATATCAGCCATTTGACCACCTTATTCTATACAGCTCTTAAGGAAAATGTACGCCAAATCTGCACCGGCTTGCCCAAGGATGCCGGCCTACGCCACGCCACTGGTAGGTTGATTTGAGCATCATCCTCTTTAGAAGTCGGTTAAATAAACAAAAGTAGTACTATTCTTCTGGTATTTCTTGAGAGTCGTTATCACTTCTACATCTATAATAAGTAGTTAATGTACTTTGAAGTAGTAAACAACTTAAAACACAAGTAGACTTGATACTGGCATTATCAGCACAAGATTTCAATATTTGATAATAAGCAACAGGCTACCATATTATTGCCGGTAAAAGGTAAAAACCTTCATTGTACCGTTAGCAACTGGAATTATAATTACATATTACAAGGTTTGTTTTGTTCATTAAAAAAGTGAATGCTTGTACATCAGACAGTTGCTATTACCATTTGTACTCCGCCTGCCGAGGGTTATATTACATAACAAGGGCGGTAAAATTAATAATGTCCCAGATCGCAGGTGTTCGTGAACCAAACCGTACATGAGGTGCTTTCTTAATTACCACCCGTATAAGTAGAGCAGCTAGAGCCGATTAAGGTACTGTACTGGGTTATAAAAATCTATAACTCCCACGGGAGGTAAATTTGTATGAAACCCAATTTACAATGTACAAAACCAATTTTACTGTATAAAAAACTTATAAGGTAGGTATATTTTACTATAATTTCAGAGTTTTGCAATTATTTTAGTAAATTTCATTTTGATAATCAGTCTAATCTGGCAGATGGTCAGTCAAGATTGAAAACTAAACGCAGTTCTTAACATTATCTGCGGGAAAATACATAGAAAACTTTAACAGTAGAAGTTGTCTGTTAGCAGGTGCGTTTAGTTTATTTGATTTTTATGTTTTACTAGCATTTACTCGCGGCTTCGCCCGCGTTGTTCCCGTTACTATCCCAAGGAAACTATTTACCTTTTATTTATTTAACAGGGATATTAAGTATCCTATGTTTCAATCCAGGAATGGTCTACTTGCATGCCAAATTTCAGCTGAATCCATCCAGTCCAGATGTTACCACGTTATTTAGTAACAAACATCCAAATATCCAAACATCTTCACAAACTTTCACATTTATAATATTAGATATTTTTTCATCGTAAAAGTGATGAAAATCATTGTGTATCACGGGCAGTAAGCGGGGTACAAACTCGAGTCATTAAGGCGAGGTGAGACCAGAATCGGGCACGGAAGCCTAGTTTCCAAATCATTTTTAGAGCACTTATTTGACTCTTAGGTCACTGTAAAACATATATAATAATATTCAGAACTGTATCTAGGGCTTCCTCTCACTTAGAACACGATAGCGAACACTTCGCTCGATAGAAAAGTAGCGCGAAAACACTATAAAATAAAGTATTTTTTTCATTTTTTTTCATTTTGTTCATCACCAGTTACCTTTTCTGACAAAATTAATACCTGACAATCATGATTTCACAGTCATGCAGGGCATCCTCTCATGTTTGGGTTGATAACGTATACTTTTATGTTAGAAATCGAAGATAATCTGCAATAATCTGCATTCCGCCCGACCCTAGTTTGTATGTGAAATGCGAGCCAGGTCCTACCGCGCCTTAAAACCTTCGGTGTCGGGTAAATAGTCTCCTTAGTAAGCCCCTTCTTACTTCCCTTAATGCACAGTGTACCTCTTCTATTACATCTTCCCCTGGCAGTGGCCAGTCTGGGGTGATGTTAAATTACAATTATTTATTAATTACAATGCAAGCGATGTCTTCATGTGGGCTACTTTAGTGTATTATTCACTCCGAATGGACACCCCGCGGCTCCCGCCGTTCCATCTTCCGATATTGATAAAAGAGCAGAAGACGCCAATAGTCATGATTATGAAGATCGAATTAACATAAACAAAGTTATCGTCAATATCTATGTGAATTAGAAATACGTGGAACTGATTGGAAACTGACCCCACCATGTGAACTAAATTTAAGTGGTTAGCGCAACTTGAGAGCACTTTCTTGCGAAGTGAAAACTGGGGCTTGGATTACTAGACAGTCGCCTAAGACACCGTAAAGGCACAGGTGGGTTGAAACAATCATAGGAATAAATAGCCAGGCGTCTATAGAACTAGATTCCCAGCTACATGCCTCATCTTTGTTTATTTGAACACCTTTTTAATGTTTTTGAAGAAAAAGTTTGATAAGTATGCGCAGGATAATTTTGACACCACGCTGCGATATCTCTGCGATCATCTTAATTTAATCTAGATTTCTGAAGTCAGTTCTTAATTTAGAGTTAGGAGCAAATTAGGGCTAAGTGACAGGTAATTCATCAAATGCGTTACATAAGTAAGAAAATAATATTAGGTATTTTTAAGATGAAATATCTTTGGGGCAAAATAAACTTAACACGTGTCCCAATGCCCCCAATGTGGGGTCATGAAGGTTTTTTCAGGAGACCGTGCTTCCACTATGGGGCAGTGGCGTGGCGTCCGAAGAACTCGTTTCCTACCAGCTTGCCTAATATCAGGCATTTGAGCACCTTATTCTACAGCTCTTAAGGAAAATGTACGCCAAATCTGCACCGGCTTGCCCAAGGATGCCGGCTTACGCCACGCCACTGCTATGGGGTCACTTCCCCATACTGATTGCACAGTTGGGAACTGTGACATTGTCCGATTGTTTTTTATGGGGACAGTGAACGTGTTAACAATTCGGTTATAAATTGATTGAAGTACGTTTTCAGTTTAATTTGACTGGGTACTAATAAAAATGAATACAGTAAAATTATTAATATTAAGCTCTTTTGGAGTCAAAGTCACAACCGAATTAAATTTACCCAATTTACTAGCGTCGAAAATAAATGGAATACAATGTCCATTAAAAAAAACAGGTCAAGTGCGAGTCGGACTCGCGCACCGAGGGTTCCGTACAAACTCGTCAGTAGATACGTGAATAATTCAAGATAAACTGTATGGTGGGGCAAACTTAACTTTGCTCTTGAAAGACTGTTGTCCTCATGCATCGACATTATGTCACGGTTAGTTTAGTAGAAGCAAATAAGTTTGTCTTACGATTGTTGCGAATTTCTAAAAAATGGTACAAATTAGGAAAACCGTTTTATTTTTCCTGTAATATATAGAATATTAATAATCGGTAATTATTATAGATTTTTCTGTTCAGTACCTTCGGAGATAATGGGGGGTATGGTATTCCTATTCACGTTTTTGTCTTAAATCAAAAACTACATGTCTAAGAAAAAAAATTAAAACTGTTTTGAGATTTGCACACTAAGCTCTTTCATTTGATACCCCACTCGATATAATAGCTCTACTTTTGACATCCCATTTCGGTCCCCTTTAAAAAAAAGTAAAAAGGTATAAGATTTTTTTTCTGTCCCATAGGCTCGGGTTAGCAGTTTTTAACACTATTCCAAATTTCAAGTCGACAGACAGAGTCGCACCATAAGGGTTCCTTTTTTACCATTTTGGTACGGAACCCTAAAAAACACAATTATTGCTGGCGATATCTTGCAACACAAATATTAGAAAAAAAAAACTTTCAATACCCTCCCCCCTTTTGCAGTCAGTCCCCGAAAACAACGGAGGTTACTAAACACTCTAATCAGATCCGAGTGGCTTCAATAAATTGGTAAGATCATTTCCTAACTGTTTATGAACAGACACAATGTTGCACAACATTTAGTTAAGCGGTATGCGGAAACGCAAGCAACTCAAACCGGCTAACTTTGTGTCTAAGCGATTCCATTTAATTTGTGTAACGAAAACACATTTTAAAAATACAAATTCATGACTCGACACTTCTATGACATGCACTCTAAAAAATCTGAGCCAACTAAGAGAGATTGTCTCTTAGTTGGCGTTCAATTAAATAAAACAAACAAGATATTAAACATGTTAACGAAAGCTGATTAATTAAAACAGCAAGTTCGTTAGTGATTAAAACAATAATCTAGTATATTGATAATTTTAACAAATATATTGCTTGTTGCGATCATCATTTTCTTCTTATTATGATTCGATCATGTTTAATTAGTTACCTTATACATCAATGTTTGTTGAATCAAATCAGAACTCGTTAATTGAACTATGATAAACAATCAATATCGTCTTAGTTGGTGCATCTAACGTCTTGTTAGGCTCCTATGGAATTAAGATGCTTGATTATAACTATCACGATCTTGTTGGGAGCAACCCATTTTTTTCAGAGTGTGGCACAATAAACCCAACGATACATTTATTTAAGTAAACATAGTAAGCAAAGTTAAGCGGTATGCGGAAACGTAGGTAAGACAAACGGGCTAACTGTGTGTTCAGCCGATTCAATTTATGTAACGAAAACATTTTATAAATAGAAAATACGTGACTTACTAATCAATTAACACTTCTATGACGTGGCACAATAAACTCAAGGATAGATTTATATTAGTAAATATGGTGTGTGATATTTGATTATGTGTAAAGCGCCATTTACAGCATACTTACAATTTTAGTACAAGTACAGTTTTACAGAATGAAATAGTTATAATATTTGGAAATAGTTGTTTTCCAAAATCTATTTATTTCTTGCGTTGAATTCTTCTATTTCAGTGTGGAGCATAAAGGTAGTATACAAATTTGAAATAAAAATTTTATTCGGAGGCACATATTATGGCAGAATCGAATTCAGACGAGCCCTATCTTGCAGAAAAGTTTTCGGTGAGTGTAGATGAATATTGAGTATAGACTCATAATAGAACAAAACTACTTTCATGCCAACAAACAAACTACGTATATAACTTCTGGAAGATTCGTAATACAATTTTTAAACCACATAATAAAGTTGGCATGACGTTTACGTCCAAGTGGATCTGAGCGAACTCAGCTTGAAAGTACACAGTTGTAAAACGTCACAAACAAAATAAAATATAGAAAATCTGTTAATTACGCAGTTAAAACTTCAGAACTTGTTAAAGAGTTGTTTAAATTCATCGTACTTAAAATAGAAGCATCCAATGTTTTTTCCTGTAAATCCCACTCATTCAAAATTTAGAAAAGTTCGACAATGAAGTCACGTTTTACTGTTATTATATTATATTATGGTTTATATTTGGCTAGAATTTATCATAAAGTAAACATATTTTGTAGATACAAGGTCGTCTCTGACCTACAGAATAAAGAGATACGTAAAGATGTGAGCCAGATAAAAAAAGATTTAAAAAAACTGTGAAGAAAACATTAAAACTTGTACTTTAACTTAATTAAGATATACTGAAACTCCAGATCCCACAGACAAACCTTCTATAGGTTTTGTGGGAGATTGTTGTTAAACATAGGTACGAAAAAGTTCCTAAGGTTCATTACATAACTAGTAACGGGTGAATCAAGTTTTAGGTCCAAACTATTTCGTCCGGTAACGCAAGAGACACATGTTTCATGTTGTTTTTTCACATGTTTTATGGATTGGAATTAAACTATTGACATGGCTTTTCTAAGTCATAACAGTTTTTAGAGTTTCCACTTAAATATTAATTTACTCTCAAGAACATCAGATCAGAAAACATGTGAAAAGGGGAGGAGTGGAACAGGAAACCTAAAAGCGTCGATCGATCTTATCCAAATCATTGAATCTATACAATGCGCGCGATCGAGTTTTGGATTTACGTCACAGCCGGTAGTACGTCCCGTTATTTAGGCATTGCCGGATCGGGTACATGTGAACCATGCAATTTCAGTGTGGGTGGGCACTGTGACGCACGTAATCAACTATCTGATAACGTTGATTGTCAGATCAATAATATCTGGGTGTTTTGACCAAACTAGCGATTGATATAAAACCTCTCATGGAATATTGGCAGCTGGCATTAATAAAAGTGATAACAAATAAGGAATAAACGATTAAGGAACGAGAGGTACTGCTTAATACAGGACGACATCGGCAGCTACGTGCTCTATAAGTATTTATAGGTACTAATATGTAGAAGTCGGCTTCTGGGCAGGGCATGTTAAATGCAATGAAAAAAAAAATCACGGTGCTAGAATTTATATGTTATTTTGTAAATCCCAATGAAACAAAATATTAATAGTTACCTACAGCTGTATCACTCTAGCCCCCACTCATACGTTAGTATAGATCAAAGTATAGTATTTTTCATCACACTTGCTCGAAAATGGTGCATTACACGTAGGTTTTGCGGGCCGTAAATGAGCTATTACGCCCTAGGGCGTAATGGTTTTCTTTTTAAATTTGAAACGCTGGTTCTGTTTTACTCTTATTTGTCATGTTCAAAGGAAACGCCAACTTACTTTTTTAACTTTTATCACTGAAATATTTATTTAAAGAGAACTGGTATTGCAAATACATGTAAACACATATTTCTGTAACATTAATTAAATGTTTCAATAGTGTATTTCAGTATTTTGCAATTATAAAATCAACCGTTTTAGGTCTGTACCGCTATGGTTTCCGAACGTTGCGCATTGTCTATGGATATGTCACTAATGTCACTGTCAGTTTTACAATTTTATTTAGGTTAAGTAAGGTTAATTTTAATTAGATTTCCTCACAAGTGTGATGAAAAACATTGTGTGTGCCACGGGCGGTAAAGGAATTACAAACTCGTGTTATTAAAGCCCTCGGCTTCGCCTCGGCCTTGTAACAAACACTCGTTTGTAATTCCTTACCTACCGCCCTTGATACACAATGTACTATTATGCAACAGTTGTATAAGTAGGCTTAAAACTTGCGAATGGCGCGAGTTGCGATACGAGCCGCCGCGGCGGCGAGTATCGCAAATAGAGACGCCATGAGCGTTTTTTGACTTAATTATACAACGTTGCATACAATACTTTTTCTACGACTAGGTTTTAAAATATAAAATACAAAATTAAATTAAACAAGGCAAATATGACATATGCTAACAGAATGTGTCTATGGTAAACTTTTTTTAAATTGTCGTATACTCGCTAGTGACACGCAGTGACGATATTAAACATACTTTTTTTTATGTTGGCATCAATGAATTTAGTTCGGAAAGTTTTGTTTTTCTTAAAAACCGTAGGAATTTAATTGTTTGTTAAGTTGGTAGTTGTGCATTTTTATCGTAAAGTTAGAATTGAGCGCTTAATCCTTCACCTAAGTTTAACCTAGATTTAGAAGTCTGTGGCTGCTAGCAGTATCATTTTGCGACTATAACTGTAGTGCTGTTATGGGGGAATAGAGTATAGACTTCTCTGAACTAATATTATGTATGTTCTTATATTAGTGTTCGTGACCAAGTAAAAGACAGATAAAAGTACAGGAGTAGAAAAAATATATTGTCAGCCATACAATAGAGTATCTGGAGCAAGAAATGATCCATTAATAGTACATTGTGTATCAAGGGCGGTAAGTAAGGAATTACAAACGCGTGTTTGTTACAAGGCCGAGGCGAAGCCGAGGGCTTTAATAACACGAGTTTGTAATTCCTTTACCGCCCGTGGCACACACAATGTTTTTCATCACACTTGTGAGGAAATCTGATTAAAATAACCTTGCTTAACCTAAATAAAATTGTAAAACTGACAGTGACATTAGTTACATATATCAAGACGACAAGTCAGTTCGGAAACCATAGCGGTAAAGATTTAAAATGGTTGATTTTATATTTGCAAAATACTGAAATACACTATTTAAACATTTAATTAATGTTACAGAAATATGTATTTACATGTATTTGCAATAACAGTCCCCTTTAAATAAATATTTCAGTAATAAAAGTTAAAAAAGTAAGTTGGCGTTTTCTTTGAATATGACAAATAAGAGTAAAACAGAACCAGCGTTTCAAATTTAAAAAGAAAACCATTACGCCCTAGGGCGTAATAGGTCATTTACGGCCTGCAAACCTGTGTTGCCAGATCAATTTTTTGTAAATCCGTAGGGCCAGGCTAAAAAATCCGTAGAATTCCGTATATTATGGAAAGAAAAATCCGTAGAGCTACGGATTTTTTTTGTAAAGATTTATTTGACTGTGTATAAGTTTAATTCAGGCGAATAAAGTTGAGGTTTAGCATGTTAACCTTTAAAAATTGTGCAAAGTTAACAACCAAGAGTTAAATACGAGAAAAACCAATAAGTCTTACAATATGTAAATAAAATCATATTTTATTCACTTCACTGTCACTAGTGTCAGTATGGTACGGTAATTAAATGTCTATTTTTACGCTTCATTCAGCTTCGTTTCAATTACGTTCCATTTTTTGCAATTTTGCCAGCTAAACGCAAAGTTAGTGAGTGAACGAAATTAATACATATCACAGATCACGGTACAGCCGATATACTACGTGAGATGAGCTGTGTGCAACGAAACGCAAATCGTGTATATATAGTCTGCCCATAGCAGTCGTACTCTTTTCACGTCGTGAGTAAGAAAAGGATGATATGAGACTGCAATCGAGTTTTGTTATTTGTGGAAAAATTGCGTTTAATTTTTATTATATATTGCAAGTTTCATGAATAAATTGATTAGTGTCAAAATTCCGTAGATTAGCTAATCATTTCCGTAGGTAAGGCCATAAGGCCTAAAATCCGTAGATCTACAGACTTTTCCGTAGATCTGGCAACGCTACGTGTAATGACACCATTTTCGAGCAAGTGTGATGAAAATACTTTTTCTACTCCTGTACTTTTATCTGTCTTTTACTTGGTCACGAACACTAATATAAGAACGTACATTATTTATACAAATGATTGCAATGAAAATTTTGCAATGTCTTTATATACTTACCTTAATTACTGCCCTAATAGTGATTTTCATCAGTAATGACACTTGTAAATTTTAATGTACACGTGTTGTTTATAATTAGTAATAGGAAAATCTAAGGAATTTAAAGGTAACTTTTGTCCAGCTAGCTTGTTCTACGCGAACTATAGTGGGCTGGTTAAAACAAATGCGGTACTATATTTAAGAAAAAAAAATACATTTTTCTAATTGTCAAAATTGTCTTTCAATTAATGTAAGGTAAAAAACAAAAATTTGCAAAAACTTTGTGACAGACAGAACTTATGACCAGACTAGGTATACTATAAATTTATTTTATCAATCACTACTGCACTGCAACTATTTCCAATAAATTATAGAAAAATCCAATAACGTCATTGTAATAAATGCTGGCAGAAAACTAAACGTGTTTTCCACGTTTTCTCAATGTCGTATGTTTATTCAATAATCGAATATCTGCGTCGCCGCTGTCTTAATAAATACCACTCACAAATTTAAAAGTAAATTAAGTACCCCTTAACATCGGATCATGATTTATCAATAGGCTCAGCTATAAATGCAATCCCCGGGGAACCCTTGTTATTACGAGAATCGAAGGTTGATGGAAAAATAATTGGAACCAATCTAGCGGTCCCTGTGGAACCATTTTGATATAATAAGAGCCCTAAAGGGTGTCAAGGCTATCTTTTGTTTGAATTTCAGGGCTATTTATATCATATCCAACTGATAATAGCTTCCAACTTCCAAGTCTAAACATTTGAAAGTATTTAGATTAAAAAAATATATATTTTTAAGAATATAGTCACTCTAAAGCCCGTCTCTAGAAAAAGTACAAAACGTTTGAAACAAATATCACGATTTATTTAGAATTTTAGATAAACACAATATCGGTAAAAAATTGCAACTATGTGAAGGTAAGTACAAACGATTCTGACCAAGAAAAACCCAAAAAGCAAATATTCTTATAAAAAAAACCGGTTAAGTGAGAGTCAGACTCGCGCACCGAGGGGAGGAGGGTACCGCAAACTCGTAAGTAGACACGTGAATAGTTCAAGATAAACTTTAACTGTACGGTAGGACAAACTTAACTTGGTTGTTGAAAAACTGTTGTCCTCATAGATCAACATAGGTCGCGGTTAGTTTAGTAGCAGCGAATAAGTTTGTGTTACGATTTTTGCGAATTTCGAAAAAACCGATGCAAGTTAGGAAAACCGTTATATTTTTCATGGAACAGCTTTGTTTTCGGAAACGCTTTATATCTCAAAAAATAGTACCCAAATAGTACACTAGGGCCTTAAACTTGCATTTCTCTAGCTATCGTAGAAGCCGAGATATTCCATGACTGTCTTGTCTGATTTCGAAATTCGTGGTCTCTCTACGTGAAATTCCCGGGTACGCCAGCTTGACGGTGCGAAATTTTGAACACTGTTAAGTCATGGAATATCTCGGCTTCTATTTGAGATATAAAGCGTTTTCGAAAACAAAGCCGTTCCAGCGGTGTACGCCAGCTTGACGGCCCGGTACCGTGAACAGGCCTTATATTTCGAAAAGTTCAAGGGTACTTATTATTTTTTTCATCCAGGTATTTCGTCGCTACTATTAGGGTACTTTTTTTGGCAGAATCAGATTCTTGATATCTTTACGGTGTACGCCATTTTGACGGTCACCATTATTAAGAAAATCAAAATGGTATTGGAATCTACAAATTAAGCCCTTTCATTTGATACCCCACTTGATATAATAGCCCAACTTAAAATTTTCGACCGCTTTAAAAAAAAGTTAAAAGATTTTCATAATATTAAATAGAGTCGGGTTAGCGATTTTTAAAAATATTCCAAATTTCAAATCGATAGCAGCAGTAGTTCCTGAGATATCTGGCTGTGACAGACGGACAGACAGACAGACAGTCGCACCATAAGGGTTCCTTTTTTACCATTTTGGTACGGAAGTCTAAACAACACATGTAAACGTTTTTTTAAATTTATTTATTTATTTATTTATTAATACATGTTAACAATGACATTACAGTAAAAAAAACCAATGCGTCATGAAACGTAGAAATAAAATATCTATTTAGACGACGAAACGGCGTGGCCCCGTTGCATCGTCGTCTCCGGTGTAGGATTCGGCAGGTTGTCGAAATGCTCCTGTACAGAAGTTCAATACTGATAAATCATGTTTCTAAAGTCGCCATGTACTCATTTAGTATGATTGGCTCATTGTACTTCGACAAAGGTCCCAATGCCCTTTGAGATATGTACAAGAAGATACCCTTTAGAGCACGCCATCAGATTACGTATTGTGCAACACATATTCTGTGACAATGGCACAGAGGATAACAAGATAACAATGGGTTACGTTTGACTTCAGACCCTGCAAAAAATACGGAAATACGGTGTCTTCTTGAAATCCACCTTCAATGACTTTTAAAAGTTAGTTAAACGTGGAATTCACTTTTTCATGTGCTTCTCCCCTCAAGGTAACGCGATTTCAGGAATATTGCTCTTAATGTTTTCGAGACATTTTGCTCAGTCACAATGTCTGACGCTTACAAATTGAAGCAGTATTTAAAATTACTTTGAACCTGAATAAAATAATTACAACTTTGTCCGTGAAAAAAAAAAACCGCATAGACAACCAACATAAAAAAGAGGAGGCCTATAACCTGCAGTAGGTGAATATAAATACGAAATGGTTTTATAAGCCTTCACAGTACACCACTTTCTTGACTAGTCTCTTAATTACTTAATATTATGCGTACAACCAATTTCCTACTAGCGGATGACTTTATGAGTTCTATTTCTTAAGTACTAGAGATTCGTGTTAAGTAATTGGGCGTTTTTCAAAAATCCCGACGGCTAATGACTTTTTTCTGGCTCAGATGTTAGTACTTTCGAACGTGAAAAAATGTGGGTAAAATTTTGTATGGAAAACTATTTAATGAATAATACACCTTAGTCTCCAACTAGTATTTCTCTAATGGTTGAATAACATTGTTTCGGTGTGTAAGACCTAATCTTCAATTGAATGGAGGAAGAAGTTAGGAAGGGACCTATGAAGCGATGGAACGGCTTTGGCGAGGAAGATCAGAGGAGGCTCGAGATAGAGCAAAATAGACGATCGTTTGTGCGCCGCCTGCGAGACAGCCGCAACAGCCTCCTGGCCGTTATAGCTGATAGGTTGGACAGCCAGCTCCTCTTGCACTGGACCAAGGTTCATGCAATACTTGCCTCTTATACTTAAACTTCTAATATTAAAGTTAATTTCAGTTAATAAGAATCAAACATGTAATAGAAGTAATGTATCTAACACTAGGGTAAGGACTGTAGTCTGAAATAAACGATTTTTTTTTTTATTATGTCGTTTGTTTGTTACACTGATGAACTTACGGCGCTTAAGATTACAAACAGTGAAATATAAAAACCATCGGGTCGAAACAACCGAAAAGGCCAGCTATTATAAGATAAGGGTCCTCATCATTTTGTAAAATAATCCAGTACCCGTGTTGGACTAACTAACAATCGTCTGTCACAGCCAGATATCTCAGAAACTACTGCTGCTATCAATTTGAAATTTGGAATAGTATTAAAAGTAGCTAACCCGAGCCTATTGTAACTGTTTTACTTTTTTTAAGGAGTCCGTAATGGGACTTTGAAAATTGAAAGTAGGGCTATTATATCGAGTGAGATATCAAATTAAAGGGCTTGATTTGTAGATTAAAACACCCTTTTCAGGGTTCCGTAGCCAAAATGGCAAAAACGGAACCCTTATAGTTTCGTCATGTCCGTCCGTCTGTCTGTCTGTCTGTCTGTCCGTATGTCACAGGCATTTAACTCAAAAACCACATGATGGATATTGATGAAATTTGGAATATAGGTGTCTTTTATGAGCCGCTACTTAGTTTGGTATATAAATAATTAAAATAAATATTTTTAGGGGGGGCACTCCATACATGTTAAAGACAGTAAATTTTTTTTTTTCAGCAAATATCAACCTGTGGTACATAGTTCGACAGCTCTTTAAAAAACACTATAAGGTTTCAAAGTAATGTTTTTGATTAAGTGAATGTATTTGGAAATAATCGCTCCGAAAGTTGTGTAAATTGTGTCCCCCCCCCCTCTATTATCTAAACCGTGCGCCCGAAAAATATGAAAAAAATCACGAAGGTAACGCTTAATACTTTCAACGAAAATTATTTTCAACAAGATCGAATGTACCGTTTTTGAGTTATTGCCGATAAACTGCGCTTCTCAACAAAAGGACGTAATTGCTATGAAGATACGCTCTTTTGTTGTCGTACTTTTTTTACATCGTATTTTTTACCTTATAGTTACGGCTATGGAACCCTACACTGAGCATGGTCCGACATGCTCTGGCCAGTTATTTTTTTTTTCTTAAATAAGTAGTTTTTGATTTATGACGAAAAACGTTAAAAAATATGCCACCCCCCCCCCTATTATCTTCGAAGTTACTGAACAGAAAAATCTGTAATAATTACCAATTATTAATGTCATCCTAATACAGGAAAAATATAACGGTTTTCCTAACTTGCACCGTTTTTGAGAAATTAAAAAATCGTAACACACTTATTTGCTCCTAATCTAACTAACCGCCATACAGTTTTTCTTGAACTATTCATGTATCTACTTATGAGTTTGTACGGAGCCCTCGGTGCGCGAGTCCGACTCGCACTTGACCGAATTTTGTATTTTAAATTGTGTTTAAGTGTACACATGCTAGTTGAAGTGAATGTAGTGATTAAGCCCGTAACACAAAATAGATCGTAATCAGATGTAAGTATAATAGCAGGAAATATTTATACAAGGTCAATATTAACTCCGGTTCGGTTACATGTAAACCTACAAAGTAACAGGTGTTTTGTACACTCGCACTTCCGAATAATTTACCCACTATTATTTATAAATTTTAACTAAGATTTTACACGTTAAGGCCAGATATGAAATTAAACGTCAAGACGTGGAAACGTTCTCGGGGCTGAACAAATATAGACTCACACAGTACAATCGACCACACTGTTAACTATACATTTGTAAACGAATGTCAACTTTATTGTAACGTGTTACAGTCTATGGGTGGTCAGTTAACTGTGGCTTCGTTTGTACTCAATATCCATCAGTCATCCACCTACGCTGCGAAGGAATTAATTCCCAAAGATAATGAAGGAAGGCAGAGATCCGACTGAACTGAGGTGTTCCAAAAATCCTGCGATTTAAAAGGGCCGCAATCCTGTCATCAATACAATGATCCCGAAATCTAAGCACTAATCCTAAGATATGGTAACCCAGTCGTAGTTGGGAATACAGGTGGTAAATAAGCTCTGGTCCGATCTCCAACTAGAAAGTCCCAGTAACGGCTACAACTAAGCTGATAGATGCTATTAGACATCGTCTATGTCGCAATGTGACTCTTTTGACTGAGAAAGTCGTAGATATATGCTGTAACTTATGGTTTAGGTATACCATTTACTAGAATTGTGATGTCCTCATACAAAAGGCTTTACTCTTCGCTTGTTAAGAACGATTCCTTGTGTAAGTACGATTTCTAACTGCCTATGCTACGCTACGCTATATGCCTACTGCTAGGTTCTTATTTATGAGCGCATAAGTGGGAATACCTTTTGCCTGAGAACGACATAAAGAACATTGTGTTTTCATTGCTCTAAATAGAGAAACTTGCGTCTCTACCAAACATTTTTGAATATGAAGCAAACAAACTACAAAGTACACAGTAGTAGTGCTGTGAGGGTCTTAAAACTCGTTTTTAATTAAAATTCAATCATATGTTTATTTATATTTGTTTTACGTCATCCTATTGACTTGTTTCGCAAGAGCATGAGGATAAAGTCTAATTAGAAGATTAATACTTTATTTTTTTTTATTTCACCTTTAATCATTGTTCGATACGTTGTATCCGAGTGCTTGCAATGCAATTCAATTTTAGTATAATTGCATTTCGCAACTCATTTAAGTAACAAAATTGCATACGCATTTCATGCTGTACCAATTATACCCAAATTAAAAACGACACCCAAGCGTCGCGAATCTTATAGGTACAAGAAACAACTTTACTGCTGCACTCCCTAAAAACCTGTTCACACAGAACCACACGGCAACAGGTTACAATAGACAGCAAACTCAAGTTTGTAACCTCCAACATCCGTTGACAGAAGAAAACAATGTTCCACTTAGACAAACCTTTCCGTAGAATTATAAAACATTGCTGCCTGCCTCTTCAAGTCATCTCCCACGCAGTTCTCCTCGTTCATTTTGCACTAGAAACGTTGGGGTCACTGGTCTGGTATATATTTTCACTGCACCAAAGTCACGTTTGATTATAAACTTTATCCCGACAAGACAGGGTCGGTTTTTGCTTGGTTGAAAGGTTGCGGAGGCCGGCTGGTCGACTCGTCGACGCTCGCGCCTCTCACCGAACGTACTGAACCTAGGTTACACCGGCACGCGATCAGTTGCGCCCCACTCGTATACCTATGCATTGTGCGACGATACGAATAGCGATGTGCATGGCATGAGATTTCATTTACCTACTCATTTGAGTCAAGTTTGCAGCCGGTGTCTATTGCGTCGCATACGAACTTTGTGCAAACTTAGCTCAACCGTTGTGGACTCGCGTTGTTGTTGCAAATTAGAAACGTGTTGACACGCGGTTCGCGGGTGTTAACACGATGTTATACTACGCATATACAAATGTATAACAAACATATGTAAATGTAACAACTCCCAACAGAAGTCTGCAATTCTGTATTACGGAATAGGGACCACAACGCCCAGCCGCGCAACTCAGCGCAACGAACCCCGGAAAAGACGAAAGAGGACTCTAGTTCGAGCACTTTGAAATCTTAACGCAACGTCCTGTTCTTTTACTATTTTTGTATTGGATGGCTAGGTCGAAAATGTGAAAATGACCATCCTTAACCTCACTACGTCCACTGCTGAACATAGGTCTCCCCCAAAGACTTTCACAACGAACGATCGCACGCCTCCTGCCTAGATCGACTTCCGGCGACCCTAACCAGGTCGTCAGACCATCTTGTGGGGTCCTTCGGTTCGTGGTCTCCATTCGAGAACCTTTACGCCCCAGCGGCCATCGGTTCTTCGAGCGAAATTATATTTACTAATCGAATATAATTATAGTATATTATTCGAGATTATTATAATCCAGGATATTTCTCATTCTGCTCAACTTGTCTGACCTTAGTAATTCTCTACCGATTATAAATTGAATAAACGCTAATCAAAAAATAATTACCTAACTAATGGATAACATGGGACTGTCATTAAGTGCAAATGATATGCCTACTCTTTAGGGACACAATTATCACATAAATTATGTATATGTACGTGTATTTGTGCCTTGTGGTATGAAAAAAAACCGGCCAAGTGCGAGTCGGACTCGCGCACCGAGGGTTCCGTACAAACTCATAAGTAGATACATGAATAGTTCAAGAAAAACTATATGGCGATTAGTTTAGTAGGAGCAAATAAGTATGTGTTAAGATTTTTGCAATTTTCTCAAAAACAGTGCAAGTTAGGAAAACCGTTATATTTTTCCTGTAATATATAGGACGACATTAATAATTGGTAATTATTACAGATTTTTCTGTTCAGTAACTTCGAAGATAATAGGGGGGGAACGGTATTTTTTTTAACGTTTTTCGCCATAAATCAAAAACTACTTATTTAAAAAAAATACAAAAATACTGTTTTAATCTACAAATTAAGCCCTTTTCATTTGATACCTCACTCAATATAGCCCTACTTTCAATTTGGAAAGTCTCATTACGGACCCCTTTAAAAAAAAAGTAAAAAAGTTACAAGATTTTTTTTACATCCTATAAGCTCGGGTTAGCGGTTCTTAACACTATTCCAAATTTCAAGTCGATAGCATCAGTAGATCCTGAGATATCTTGCTGTGACAGACGGACAGACAGACAGACAGACAGAGTCGCACCATAAGGGTTCCTTTTTTACCATTTTGGTACGGAACCCTAAAAACGCTTACTGATTGTGATTACCGAGGTACTAATGACACTCATGACATTTAACAAAGTTAATTGATTTAGGAGTGTTTATTTTAGAGAATGTAAATCGGTTATAACCGAAACCGAAGAAATCGTTACTATCGTTATTTCGGTCAATTTCAAAATCGGTTACAGAAAATGTAAAAATCGGTTATAATATAATCGGTTATTTATTATTTGATGACATCTTTAAAAATAACATGTTATTTTGCTATATAAGTTGTAAAGAATTACATTTTATATGCATTTTGTCAGTTTCGTTTGATTACACGGGGGCCATTCCACGTCGTTTCAACAAATGGGTGTGCGGCATGATTTTTGATTTGAATAAAAAAAAATTGAGGATATACTTTATGGTGGCAGTAGTGCTAAACCACCGCTATTTATTTTTTTCATCTTTTAATTTTCAAGCTTTGTCCATTTGAAATAAATTGTGGGGTCTAATTCCTGCTTGTATATAGTATGCTCTAACTTTTTTTTTTAGAAAAGATAACGAAATAATTGTTGCTGTGTTTGATTAGGTAAGAACTGTGGATATCATACTGTATAACAAAAGTTATCTGAATTAACCACGAACAAAATGGTGTCCATTTGAAATATACACTTAACTGGTAAATTTTTACAATGTTTATATTTTTTCTGTGTCAACCCTGATGCATATTAAGGATAACTTTTTTCTGATTTAGAAAGTACTTGTTTTGCTTATTCTACAAAATAAATATTATCGTGTTAGGGTAATAACTTCTAAGAGAAAAATAGTAGTGAAAATTGAGAATTTCGAAAAATGGTTATGTTTGACCCACAAAAAACGCATGTGGAAGAAAACATAAAAATCTGAATTTATTCAGAAGATATAGTCCATGTCTTCGATAATCAGATTCAGTTTAAAAAGTTTTGTTATTTTGCCTATTTTTGGAAATGTGATTTTTTTAAGCTGCTTATCTCGTGCATTTTCTCTCTCATTGTATTTATGTATGTATGTATGTAAACTCTTTATTGCACAAAATAATACAAAGCACAGGGTTATAAAATAAAGTTATATGTACAAAGTCGAACTTATCCCTTTAAGAGAGATATACAAGCAGGAATCTCAAAAATTAAAAGATGAAAAAAATAAATAGCGGTGGTTTAGCACTTCTGCCACCATAAAGTATATCCTCAATTTTTAAGGTTCCGTACCAAAATGGTAAAAAAGGAACCCTTATGGTGCGACTCTGTCTGTCTGTCTGTCTGTCTGTCCGTCTGTCACAGCAAGATATCTCAGGATCTACTGATGCTATCGACTTTAAACTTGGAATAGTGTTAAAAGTCGCTGACTCAAGCCTATTGGATAGCAAAAAAATCTTATACCTTTTTTACTTTTTTTTTAAAGGGGTCCGAAATGGGATGTGGAAAAACAAAAGTAGAGCTATTATATCGAGTGGGATATCAAATGAAAGGGCTTAATTTGTAGATTCCAAAACAATTTTTCTTTTATTTCTTAATTTTGTACTTTTTGATTTATGACCAAAAACGTTCAAAAAAATACCATTCCCCCCCTATTATCTTCGAAGTTACTGAACAGAAAAATCTGTAATAATTACCAATTATTAATATCATCCTAAATATTACAGGAAAAATAAAACGGTTTTCCTAAATTGCATCGTTTTTTTGAAATTTTCAAAAATCGTACACATACTTAAGTATTCGCTCCTACTAAGCTAACGGCCATACATTTTTTATTGAACTATTCACGTATCTACTTACGAGTTTGTACGGAACCCTCGGTGAGCGAGTCCGACTCACACTTGACCGGTTTTTATTTTTATTCAAATCAAAAATCATGCCGCACACCCATTTGTCGAAACGACGTGGAATAGCCCACGGTCATATTTCTTCAAAAAGACTCGTAACTCATTTTGCTCTTATGGAAAACGTAAGCAGTAAGTACCTCTATAATTATGATGACGATGACGCATTTTCACTTACTGCCTTATTATAGGGATTAATTTCAGATACAAGTATATTTGAAAGTAGTGACGATTTGTAGTACTTATTCATCTATAATACCATCACTAAAAAGATACACATGTATTCCAAATAAACTATAGGAATCAGATTATTAATAGAATAAAATGTAAGTTATTGTTTACGCATTGTGCGACACTAAAATAGTACGTATTCTTTCCTTCTTTGGAGACAAACATCTTCCGTGTCATTCCCACTAATACGTAAACATTTAGGCTTTTTAATTGATTTTTTAAATTTTCTTAAAATAATCGGTTACAAACGATTATGATGAAATTTGGTCGGTTATTGCATTCCCTAGTTTATTTGTCCTTTATAAACAGATCGCGTGAGGTATTTTTGGGAAGGTTGTCTAATATAAAGCTATACTAGTATAAGAAAATGAAAAAAAAACTTGACATCTTGAAATGCTTGCACAGAAAAGCCCACAGACAGACGAACAGATCCAGCTAAGCTTCAAACATATAACTCCCACTCACACTCGCTTAATTTTATGGACATAGAGTCAGAGTCAATCTTAGTTAAAGAGTCAGCTCTATAAATATAAAAGAGTCCTCTTGAAGCCAACTTACAGAATAAATATTTGAGTTTTTTTGTTTTAAAACTACAATCCAAAACAGGTGTTTTAATTAAAGTTTGCTGACAAAGATAATCACATAAGCAGTTATTTGCTTAAAAATGGTGAAACACATTTCCTCCACTAACTTTTATCAACCTTATTGTCTTTCATGATAAGGTACAAATATCTTACTCATTTATTTGAATGATGAAGTAGCTAGAAAGGAATTGTCTGTTTAAACAATGACAAATATTATTTTGTTGCCTTAGCAGCTCAGGCAACAAAATATTAAGGCTTAGCTAAAGCAAAGATGTGAGTAGGTACTTAATAGACATTCTAGTTTGTTAATGAGATTCACAAAATCAGTAAAATTATATAGTAGTAAAAGTAAATAAGTAAAAAATAGTGTGACGTACTTTGTGGATGACCCCTTATGAATACATAACCAATGATCCCTTTGTACCTACATAACCGTTGCTCTTTGTACTGTTTCTGTATGATATTATACATATGCAATAAAGTGTTTACATACATACATAAGCACATAAAAACATCCGAAAAATTTACTAAACATTATTTTTTGATTTAGAAATATTCAAATAACTTATCTCATTATGATGGAAAAAATATTCATTTACGGACATCATTTTTAGGGTTCCGTACCAAAATGGTAAAAAAGGAACCCTTATGGTGCGACTCTGTCTGTCTATCCGTCTGTCACAGCAAGATATCTCAGGATTTACTGATGCTATCGACTTGAAATTTGAAATAGTGTGAATAATCGCTAACCCAATCCTATTGGACAGAAAAAAAACTTATTCGTTCTTTTGTTTTTTTTAAAGGGGACCGAAATGGGATGTCTAAAATCAAAAGAAGAGCTATTATATAGAGTGGTATATCAAATGAAAGGGCTTAATGTGTAGATTCCAAAACTATTTTTATTTTGTTTCTTAGGTACCTATGTAGTTTTTGATTTAATACAAAAAACGTTAAAAAAATACCATTCCCCCTATTATCTCCTAAGTTACTGAATAGAAAAATCTGTAATAATTACCGATTATTTATATCATCCTACAGATAACAATAAAACAGTTCCAACTTGCAGCGTTTTTTAGAAATTCGCAAAAATTGTAAGACAAATTTATTTGCTGCTACTAAACTAAACGCTACATATGTCGATGTCGAAAGTCAAGTTTGTCCCACCATACAGTTTATCTTGAATTATCCACGTATCTACTGATGAGTTTGTACGGAACCCTCAGTGCGCGTCCGACTCGCGCTTGCCCGGTTTTACTACATACATAAGAAAAATAAGATAAATGAAGCCTGGAAAACAATATCATCAATGTGTAAATCATATAACTTTTTTAGTTGTTTTCCTTGTTTAGGTGAGATGTAAAATTGAATATTATTAAATAGGTAAACAAAGTAAGAATTGATGAATATAAAATGCTATAACAACTTTATATTCAAAGTAGTCCTTTAAGTGTACTCTTACTGTATTGTTAGCAAATTAGGAAGTAGTTAGAATCAGACAGAACAGCCACAAAATGGATTTCTTAGGCATTCCATCTTGTGGGAGGTACCAAACATACCTCTTGCTTTAAGGCGTGTCTTAAGGGGCAATATTTTTCTGCCCATATTGCAGGTGTGACTATGTGCGTCTTGCTTTAGTATATGAAGTATAAAAAAGTCAGTAAGACTTGCCGGCCATAAATTGCTAAAAAATATTGCCCATTTAGATGACCAATAAACCAACCAATCAAGCAACTTTGACTACTTATCTCTCTACTTATCTATGCATATTTGGCTAGCCTCAAAAGCTATTATTGAATTTTGTTACTGCAGCATAGTATGAAAGAACCCTGATACTTTTAACACATTCCTTGTCCCTGTGACCCCAATGTGGGGTCATGAAGGTTTTGTTAAGGAGTCCGTGTTTCCACTATGGGGTCACTTCCCCATACTGATTGTACGGTTGGTACTTGTGACATTGTCCAACAGTTTTGTACGGGGACAGTGAATGTGTTAAGGCTAACAAGGTATATATGTGATTTCAAAAATATTAATATGTGGCCAATGACATGCATACTGACACACTTTTCCTGAAGTAGGCAGTGGCTGGGCAATAGGATGGCAGAGCGGGCAAAACGTCACGGGCCCCCAAAAGCTTCGAGAAGCAATTTGAGGACAGAAGCCATAGACACATCTATGATAAATTTGTCACAGGCCTCCGAAAATACAGTTACGCCACTGGTGGCAGGTATTGGAAATTGATATGGCAAAGTATTAGTATCTTTTTTTAGGTGTTGGCTTTTGTTTTCATTAGTTGATGTCTTTACTGAAATAAAATCACGCCTTTTGATGAAATGGACACAGAATAGTAAATATGGGCATGATCTAATGGCAGGTTCGCAGTTCCAAAAAAAATAAGTAAATGTGTGAAATCTAATATGAGATGCAGATGCACCAAAATAAATCAGTAAGAACTGATAACAATGATGATAACATTAACTGCGAGTTTTTTTATTGTGTATATCGCAATATAATGAAGTTTGCTTTACTTTTGCGAAAAAGATATTAAAACAAGTTGGACTTACCCATTTTCAGACCTCAGTGGTGTATAGCCATAGTTATACTTTTGCCTTTTGAACATATTTTTGATACTATACACTCCACACCTTAGTAAAAACGATCTAATTTATTTAAGTTCATTACTGTATTTCTAATCAATTTTATTATTCCCTCGCTGATAAAAAAAGATTGTTTACGTTGTGAATATGTACTCACCACAGACCATATGGTAATCACTAACCAATCATCGAAGAGTAGACGAATTCATATTATATTCTAAACCTGTGATTGGTTAAAAAATTGACAGGAACCATAGTGAAAGTTCGTCGAAAGTTCTAAAGCCGGCTGTCAAGCGCGTTTTGTTTCCTCATGAAAATAACAAATCGAATAAAATGGATTCTGTGTAAATGTAAAGCGTTGTCAAGTAGAGTCTGTGCGGAAAGACAATAGGATTAATTTTGGGGGGCGCTGTAATGCTTTTGTAACGTATGTGCCGTATTTTCTGTTCTGTGGCGATACTGGTTAGGTTAGTTCCGTTTTTCGCCACGCCTATTCTCTTTCCGCACAGACTCATTTTTATACACAAAAATAACTATAGAAATTGTAAAACTGTATAATTCACTTGAAGATCAATTTATCAAAAAGAAAAAGCGTCTTTTGATGTTGATGTTTAGTAAAGCTAAGCCTACCCACTACACTATAAACAAGTTTTGAAATAACGATGGAACTTATACAATACTTATGTATGACCATTATGAAAAATAATATTGTGCAATATTTTAACACTGCAACCAAATTGAAGGGATGTTTACAAAAACAACATACCAAACTGACTAAGCTGGTTGACATTTATTGTCATTAATAATGATTCTCTGTAAGTATCAACCAGTCTAGTCAGTTATATTATTTTTGTAAACATCCCTTCAGTTGCAACATGTTGCAGAACGCAGCACCGGATTATCCACGCAGCTGATAACAGCAAATCCTACCCATAGCACCGCTAGCAAAATGTAGGGCAGTTAACACCCTGTGGTCTAATATGACTTGCTGCCTGTCTTGACTTGTGATTGATAAAGACTTACATTCAAGATTACAACTACTGGGACATAGTCAAGCAGTCGTTACGTAAGACCTTCCCTTCATTTGTATGGATAAACGTTAACAACAGCTATACTTATACTATAAGCCCAAGGTGAGTGGCCTAGGTATATACAATAGTAGATTGTGTCACAAGGGAGCAAAATGATGTATTTACGGCGAGGGCGTATATTGAATCCGGAGCGTAGTGAGGGATTCAAGTGTTAACGCCCGTGGTGAAATAGTAGATTGTGTCACAAGGGAGCAAAATGATGTATTTACGGCGAGGGCGTACATTGAATCCTGAACGAAGCGAAGGATTCTACAATTGAATCCCGAGCGTAGCGAGGGATTCTAAAGTAGAATCCGGAGCGTAGTGAGGGTTTCAAGTGTTAACGCCCGTGGTGTAAATAATTTTGCTACCTTGTGACACATACTGCTTTTCACACCGACTATGAGGAAAATTTAAATACAAACGCTACCTACCAAAATAACGAAAACGAAATATACAACGTGTCCTAAAACTCAACGATAAGCCGGCACCAGAGGATGGAGCTACTTATGATTAGTCGAGAAAAAATAATTGAGATATATATTTTTTTCCTTATTTTTTCTCGACTAATCATAAGTAGCTCCATCCTCTGGTGCCGGCTTATCGTTGAGTTTTGGGATAGTATGTATAGTTAGTCAAAGAGCATCACACATTTTTAATAAAATGAAATGTGAAATTGTTAAATTTACAGTTCCTTATTATTTATAAAACGTTTATTACTTTTTACGGACGGGACGAATTTACCACTTCCATATTATATTTATGGCCCTCGCCTGCGGCTCGGACCCCAAACACCTGTGGTCTGGGCCATTCCTTATTATCGACTTTATGTAGAGTCGATATGTAGAGTCAATATAGAGTCGATAATGTAGAGTCGATATGGAGAGTCGATATGTCGAGTCGATATGTAGAGTGGATATGTAGAGTCGATATGTAGAATCGATATGTAGAGTCGATATGTAGAGTCGATATGTAGAGTTGATATATGTAGAGTCAATATGTAGAGTCTATAATGTATGGTATGGCAATGGCATATTCTAAGCAGGTTCAAACTAAAAATACCCTGTAGGTAGTCCTTGAACAGAAAAGTATCACTTTGATCCCTCTTATGAGGGATCAAAATACTTTTTTCTGAATAGGAGGTGTGAAAATAATTTTGCTACCTTGACACATACTGCTTTTCACATCAACTATCAGGAAAATACAAATAGAAACGCTACCTACCAAAATAACGAAATATATAGTTAATCAAAGAGCATCACATATTATTATTAAAAATTAAATGTTAAATGTATAGTCTATTATTATTTTATAAAACGATTATTATTTTTTACGGACGAGACGAAAATACCACTTCCATATTATATTTATGGCCCTCGCCTGCGGCTCAGACCGCAAACACCTGTGATCCACCATTCCTTATTATACCGCCCTCTGTGTGTAATATACTAATAAAGCTGTCAATTGTATGGCATATTCTAAGTGGGTTCAAACTAAAAATACCCTGTTGTCCTTGAACAGAAAAGTACCACTTTGATCCCTCTTATGTTATGAGGGAGCAATAGTATTAGTACATTGTGTATCAAGGGCGGTAAGTAAGGAATTACAAACGAGTGTTTGTTACAAGCCCGAGGCGAAGCCAAGGGCTTTAACAACACGAGTTTGTAATTCCTTTACCGCCCGTGGCACACACAATGTTTTTCATCACACTTGTGAGGAAATCTGATTAAAATAACCTTACTTAACCTAAATAAAATTGTAAAACTGACAGTGACATTATCCATAGACAATGCGACTTCACGTCACGTTCGGAAACCATAGCGGTAAAGACTTAAAATGGTTGATTTTATTTTTGCAAAATACTGAAATGCACTATTTAAACATTTAATTAATGTTACAGAAATATGTGTTTACATGTATTTGCAATAACGGTTCTCTTTAAATAAATATTTCAGTAATAAAAGTTAAAACAGTACGTTGGCGTTTCCTTTGAACATGACAAATAATAGTAAAACAGAACCAGCGTTTCAAATTTAAAAAGAAAACCATTACGCCCTAGGGCGTAATAGGTCATTTACGGCCCGCAAAACCTACGTGTAATGACACCATTTTCGAGCAAGTGTGATGAAAAATACATTACTGCAGAGGCCGGGAAATAAGGGGTTGCCGGCCGAGTAGCTGGCCGAGCGAAGCGAGATAACTGCGAGTTTTTTTATTGTGTATATCGCAATATAATGAAGTTTGCTTTACTTTTGCGAAAAAGATATTAAAACAAGTTGGACTTACCCATTTTCAGACCTCAGTGGTGTATAGCCATAGTTATACTTTTGCCTTTTGAACATATTTTTGATACTATACACTCCACACCTTAGTAAAAACGATCTAATTTATTTAAGTTCATTACTGTATTTCTAATCAATTTTATTATTCCCTCGCTGATAAAAAAAGATTGTTTACGTTGTGAATATGTACTCACCACAGACCATATGGTAATCACTAACCAATCATCGAAGAGTAGACGAATTCATATTATATTCTAAACCTGTGATTGGTTAAAAAATTGACAGGAACCATAGTGAAAGTTCGTCGAAAGTTCTAAAGCCGGCTGTCAAGCGCGTTTTGTTTCCTCATGAAAATAACAAATCGAATAAAATGGATTCTGTGTAAATGTAAAGCGTTGTCAAGTAGAGTCTGTGCGGAAAGACAATAGGATTAATTTTGGGGGGCGCTGTAATGCTTTTGTAACGTATGTGCCGTATTTTCTGTTCTGTGGCGATACTGGTTAGGTTAGTTCCGTTTTTCGCCACGCCTATTCTCTTTCCGCACAGACTCATTTTTATACACAAAAATAACTATAGAAATTGTAAAACTGTATAATTCACTTGAAGATCAATTTATCAAAAAGAAAAAGCGTCTTTTGATGTTGATGTTTAGTAAAGCTAAGCCTACCCACTACACTATAAACAAGTTTTGAAATAACGATGGAACTTATACAATACTTATGTATGACCATTATGAAAAATAATATTGTGCAATATTTTAACACTGCAACCAAATTGAAGGGATGTTTACAAAAACAACATACCAAACTGACTAAGCTGGTTGACATTTATTGTCATTAATAATGATTCTCTGTAAGTATCAACCAGTCTAGTCAGTTATATTATTTTTGTAAACATCCCTTCAGTTGCAACATGTTGCAGAACGCAGCACCGGATTATCCACGCAGCTGATAACAGCAAATCCTACCCATAGCACCGCTAGCAAAATGTAGGGCAGTTAACACCCTGTGGTCTAATATGACTTGCTGCCTGTCTTGACTTGTGATTGATAAAGACTTACATTCAAGATTACAACTACTGGGACATAGTCAAGCAGTCGTTACGTAAGACCTTCCCTTCATTTGTATGGATAAACGTTAACAACAGCTATACTTATACTATAAGCCCAAGGTGAGTGGCCTAGGTATATACAATAGTAGATTGTGTCACAAGGGAGCAAAATGATGTATTTACGGCGAGGGCGTATATTGAATCCGGAGCGTAGTGAGGGATTCAAGTGTTAACGCCCGTGGTGAAATAGTAGATTGTGTCACAAGGGAGCAAAATGATGTATTTACGGCGAGGGCGTACATTGAATCCTGAACGAAGCGAAGGATTCTACAATTGAATCCCGAGCGTAGCGAGGGATTCTAAAGTAGAATCCGGAGCGTAGTGAGGGTTTCAAGTGTTAACGCCCGTGGTGTAAATAATTTTGCTACCTTGTGACACATACTGCTTTTCACACCGACTATGAGGAAAATTTAAATACAAACGCTACCTACCAAAATAACGAAAACGAAATATACAA
Source organism: Eudemis profundana (assembly GCA_947034925.1). Taxonomy (NCBI): domain Eukaryota; kingdom Metazoa; phylum Arthropoda; class Insecta; order Lepidoptera; family Tortricidae; genus Eudemis; species Eudemis profundana. The sequence continues at coordinate 26,228,316 of OX344795.1, read as the reverse complement.
CGTGTCCTAAAACTCAACGATAAGCCGGCACCAGAGGATGGAGCTACTTATGATTAGTCGAGAAAAAATAATTGAGATATATATTTTTTTCCTTATTTTTTCTCGACTAATCATAAGTAGCTCCATCCTCTGGTGCCGGCTTATCGTTGAGTTTTGGGATAGTATGTATAGTTAGTCAAAGAGCATCACACATTTTTAATAAAATGAAATGTGAAATTGTTAAATTTACAGTTCCTTATTATTTATAAAACGTTTATTACTTTTTACGGACGGGACGAATTTACCACTTCCATATTATATTTATGGCCCTCGCCTGCGGCTCGGACCCCAAACACCTGTGGTCTGGGCCATTCCTTATTATCGACTTTATGTAGAGTCGATATGTAGAGTCAATATAGAGTCGATAATGTAGAGTCGATATGGAGAGTCGATATGTCGAGTCGATATGTAGAGTGGATATGTAGAGTCGATATGTAGAATCGATATGTAGAGTCGATATGTAGAGTCGATATGTAGAGTTGATATATGTAGAGTCAATATGTAGAGTCTATAATGTATGGTATGGCAATGGCATATTCTAAGCAGGTTCAAACTAAAAATACCCTGTAGGTAGTCCTTGAACAGAAAAGTATCACTTTGATCCCTCTTATGAGGGATCAAAATACTTTTTTCTGAATAGGAGGTGTGAAAATAATTTTGCTACCTTGACACATACTGCTTTTCACATCAACTATCAGGAAAATACAAATAGAAACGCTACCTACCAAAATAACGAAATATATAGTTAATCAAAGAGCATCACATATTATTATTAAAAATTAAATGTTAAATGTATAGTCTATTATTATTTTATAAAACGATTATTATTTTTTACGGACGAGACGAAAATACCACTTCCATATTATATTTATGGCCCTCGCCTGCGGCTCAGACCGCAAACACCTGTGATCCACCATTCCTTATTATACCGCCCTCTGTGTGTAATATACTAATAAAGCTGTCAATTGTATGGCATATTCTAAGTGGGTTCAAACTAAAAATACCCTGTTGTCCTTGAACAGAAAAGTACCACTTTGATCCCTCTTATGTTATGAGGGAGCAATAGTATTAGTACATTGTGTATCAAGGGCGGTAAGTAAGGAATTACAAACGAGTGTTTGTTACAAGCCCGAGGCGAAGCCAAGGGCTTTAACAACACGAGTTTGTAATTCCTTTACCGCCCGTGGCACACACAATGTTTTTCATCACACTTGTGAGGAAATCTGATTAAAATAACCTTACTTAACCTAAATAAAATTGTAAAACTGACAGTGACATTATCCATAGACAATGCGACTTCACGTCACGTTCGGAAACCATAGCGGTAAAGACTTAAAATGGTTGATTTTATTTTTGCAAAATACTGAAATGCACTATTTAAACATTTAATTAATGTTACAGAAATATGTGTTTACATGTATTTGCAATAACGGTTCTCTTTAAATAAATATTTCAGTAATAAAAGTTAAAACAGTACGTTGGCGTTTCCTTTGAACATGACAAATAATAGTAAAACAGAACCAGCGTTTCAAATTTAAAAAGAAAACCATTACGCCCTAGGGCGTAATAGGTCATTTACGGCCCGCAAAACCTACGTGTAATGACACCATTTTCGAGCAAGTGTGATGAAAAATACATTACTGCAGAGGCCGGGAAATAAGGGGTTGCCGGCCGAGTAGCTGGCCGAGCGAAGCGAGGCCAGATAGTTACGAGGCCGGCAACCCCATTTCCCGCCGAGACATGTATAGTGCTTTTCTCAAATATGCAATGAAATAAATAAACTTACTAATATCCTTACTTACCCAAAATATTATTTTAAACAGAAACTTTCTATCAGAAAGTGACGTTAATGACACATTATATCCATAGACAATGCAAATGTCACGTTCGGAAACCATACACAACCAAAAGCTGTTTCAGTTTACATTTTTACCGTGAATATTTAGATGAAATATTGTAAATGTATTCTTGTGGTTTAGTTTGCAATTTATAATAATTGGAAATTGTTTATAATGTGTTATTTGTTATGTTCATGTCAATTTTAAATAAATAAAACTGCAAAATATAACAAAAATGGTTTTTTGTTTTTTTAATGGCTGAATGTCGTGATGCTGTGGCCCAAATAGATGTGGAATAGAAATTTAAAAAAAATACATTGCCGGCCTACGCCCATCTCTAAGAAAATATGTTTTTTTTTAGTTACATGATGTAAGTGAGTCACAGATTTTTTTACATTTCTGTAAGATATGTAGTAGATAAGTATGCTCAATTTGTATTTTGACGTTTGGAGATCCTTTACACCTCCAAAACATAATATTTTGACAACGGAGACTCTTTACATCTCCATTAATTTTAGTATCAATTTATTTTCTATTTTTTATTTGTCTTGTTTGGACGCATAGAAAGACCCTTTACATCTCTATAAATGTAGTTTTTAAGTTAATGTAATGTATTAATGAAATCTCATGTATGAAAAGAGAAACTGGTGAGTTTCTTCCGGCGCTTCTTCTCACCAGAAGGTCATTACCCGAAGCGCCAAAAGAAAAGGAAAAAAGAAGATAAAAGAATGTAAGAAAGACATGTAAAAGAGCCCTTGAGGGCCTACTTACTTATTTTATATTTTTTATTTTATGGGCCTTTGCTTTGTTGCCTGAAATAAGATGATGATGATTGTTATTATGATCTATCCATTACATTAAGAGCGTTTCCACACCTACCCATAACGACACCGATAAGTCGTAGACACCTCATGTTCTTTTCACTATGCCCGTTTCTATGGAGAGAAAAAGACAAAGGATGTCGTCGGTACCTAGTCGATGATATATTAGTTATTGGTGATTCGAAAATGGCTTCTGCTGCATGTGTTAATATGTTTATACCGGACATAATTCTGTAGGCCTAGTGAAAAGGGGTAGAAGTGAAATATAAACTAGGTACAAAAGGTGACAACTCTATTAAAAAACCCAAGTTTTTTGCACTTAGGTTATACCGTCGACCGTAGGCTGAATTACGGTAAGGGACAGGCAAAACAATGTCCCTTACACTAATTCAGCCTACGGTCGACGATATGTCATTTGTACCCCTTTTCACTAGACCCACAGCCCACAGAATTTTACTCCCAACTTGTATTTGTAAATTGTATCCAACCATGTGGAATATTTCGCACTCGCAGCAATTCACACTTAAAATCACCCTCATAACCCTCGTTTGGGCTTCGCCGCAGTCGGGTAACAAGTCAAATGTAAACAATCCGACGGCAGCTTAGCTAGGTGAAAACCGGAAAAAAAATAAACCCGCTACTCCACGACATCAAAGTATTATACTGTGACGACATGTACCTACTGTATTATACACAACATTTTTCTAATACAATCGCCAAACAGGGTAGCATTGGACCTTCGAGATACATTTCTAGAAAAATATTAAATCGACAACGACAAATGCCTCTCATAGGTGCTTAAGCACGGTTGACCTAATTTTTTCCGGAGTCGTACGTTGCCATAGCTTAACTGAAGTCATGGTTACAGTTTATGTCTACCCTGCAGGGGCATTATGTTTTCGGCAAGGGACTTAAGTATTGAGGAAAATGTGACGTTTTCAATAACCATCGCTGTTCTGGGAAGATTTTATTAGTATACTGACGAGTATTATAAGACTCATAACTCATAAGTGACTGTATCGGTAATTTTAAGTATTTTCTTACTGTAGGTGTACGTAACTATGTACTCTATTGGCTAATCTATTCTTAAAGGCTCTATTGCACGTTAATTCTGTTTTTTTGAGACTTCTCATGTCATTTCGCGTAGACAAAATAAATCAAGATATAAAATATAACTTATTTTAAACATAATTGATGCCGTGGAAGAAAATAATGACCATCTTTATGTTTGTATGGAAAACCGACCGACCAATCACCTTAACCATGGAGAGGTTTAGGGCCAATACAGACGGACTGCAACCCAACTGCAACTCCCTACGATCCAAATCGTAGGGAGTTGCAGTTGGGTTGCAGTCTACGCCACGTCACACTTAGCAAAACTAGGTACTCCGAAGTTCGTTTAGTGCTGTCCCTCTTGCTCTTATGTTAAACAATATTTGACTCAGCGTGACGGCACGATATCAATTTAGAGTATCATAGGTAGGTAGGTACCTCCAAGAGTTCCAAGAAAGTACTAGCTCTCTATAATTTGCTAGTTTAGAGTCTGCCTGGCTAAGTTTTTTGAAACGAGAACGAAAACTCCCATTTAACTCCATCGTAAAGAAATGAAATCACTATCACTACATAGTATAAAAAAGTCGGTTGACAAAATCCCTTCGCGCTGTCTGTCTGTCCCTAAGTCCCTATGTATGCTTAGATCTTTAAAACTACTACGCAACGGATTTTGATGCGGTTCTTTTTAATAGATAGTGTGATTCAAGAGGAAGGTTTATATGTAAAATATATGCATTTAATATCAGCATTGCACCCGTCCGAAGCCGGGGCGGGGCGGGTCGTTAGGAAATAAACGTAACCGGTATTGAAGTTAGATCACGTGTATTTCAATATAATAGGTCATTATTCGAGCGTTTCCCCCACGTCACGTTCGTGGACACATTTGTGACGAAATGCCTGCAGATTTTAATGAAATTCTGGGATATGTACCATATAGCTCGATGTGCGACTAAATTCTCATTATACATATACATAATAACATACCTACACACATTTTGTACCTATCAGTGGCGTGGCGTAAAGGATATCCTTGGGCAAGCCGGTGCAGATTTGGCGTACATTTTCCTTAAGAGCAGTAGAATAAGGTGGTCACATGCCTGATATTACGCCACGCCACTGGTACCTATGTACCTTTGGCGCGCGTCCGTTAGATCATCTCGTTTGTTACTGTCAAGGCTTGGACCCTTTTCCTATATCACGTTACATGAACAATTCTTCAGAAATGCCACTTGTCTCGCCTTACTGAGCTATCAGAGAGTTCATTGCCATGTATTGCGTTGTAAATATTAACGCAATATTCGTTTTTAGGGATCTTATTACTATAACTCTGTTGTTTATCTGTCTGTTCGTGTTCGTCTGTCACAGGACTGTTTCTTTTAACCGTAATATTTAGATAGAGAAAATAGTACATTACACATTTGGATAAACCGCCTCCCCTCATTTTGACGTGAAACATCTTTAAAATCACAATGAAATGTATGGGTAGCAGGTCAGAAAAGTGGACCGTGACGAAAAGTGCCTTAATAGCAACAAAACTATTAGCTTTAAGACATAAATCTAGTGTCATTCATTTCATTTCATTTATTTGAAGTATATTAAGGTTACATTAGGTAGGTCTTATAAGCCATTATTTAGCTTATAATATGAAGAAGAGAATTATGTATGCGGAGTGGTATAATTATGTTTATTGTGACAGTCTATCTATCTATCTATGTATCTACTAGCCACGGATGTCCACTGCTGGATATAGGCCTCGCTCATAGATCGCCACAAAGTGCGGTTCTGACCAGACCGCATCCACCGGCCCGTTTGTATGGGGTATATTCCCACCGCGGGAATATTCCCCATACAAGTATTCCCGGGAACGGCACATCTCTAGTCCACCGAGTTTGGGGTTGTCCCACGCTGGGCTATGCTGCGTGGTCGCCGCTCCAGGACTTTACTGTCCCAACGGTTATCCGTTCTCCGGGCTATATGGGCTGCCCACTGCCACTTCAACCGTGCAATCCATCCTGCGAGCTATGTTCGTTATAATATTGGTTCTTTTACGGATATCATCATTTCTGATTCTATTGCGTAGAGCAGTGGTGGGCAAAGTTTTTTCATGGCGGGCCAGAAAATATAACAAATTTCAGAGGAGGGCCAGAACTATAGCAAAAAATAATTTTGTTTTATCAGGGGCCTTACATAAAATAAGTACTACTTATTTCGAAGGACTGCCGGTGAGCCGGATTAAACCCTCCCGCGGGCCGGAGATGGCCCGCGGGCCGTACTTTGCCCACCACTGGCGTAGAGAAACTCCGAGTATAGTCTTTTCCATAGCATGTTGCGTCATTTTGAGCCGCCTTATTAGTCCCGTTGTAAAGGACCATATTGTCTCAGTTCCGTATGTCATCACATCAAACACACACACTGTTCCAAGACTTTCGTCTTCAGGCACTGAGGAATTTGACATATTGTGACAGTACGTCACTATGATAAGGAATAGTGTAAACAACAAACCGACCGAAATAAACTAATAATTAATTTCGACCCTATTTGATAAGGGATCCTGAGTACACCTTTCATGCACAGGTAAGAAACACAAGTAAATATTTGAAAGCAGAATCCGATCCGATGCCTTTTGTTGTAAGGAAGCGTTGGTGGGTAAATATGGGTTTACCCGGTATTTACAGTGCTCTTGCGTCTCGCATCGATGCATCTAGGCATCTATAGTGTGGGTAATCTAATCTTTTAGGTAAAATTAAACTGCGTGATTCGTTTCCTACGTTCGTACAAATATACGCATCTGATCGTTTTCAGACATAAACTTGAACAATTACTGGGACTTAATAAACTGCTTGTAACAAATTCACTGCGCAGGTGAAATCACTTCGGATTTTAGTGGTAAATTAGTTTTAAGCAATTTATTTAATGTCCAATTCCAGAGAATTATTTGAAATTTTAACATGGTTGGACATTTTATGGAATGTTACCTACTTTTTGAAATACGTGTGAAAAGTATACTTGTAGGTATCAATCATTTCGCACCAGCCTCAGTCGCTGCGGCTCACTTGGTGCCCGCACTTTCTTACGCTAGGGCGGAGCGTGGCGGAGGGGCTGCGCATCCCGCAGCGCCGGATCAGTTCGATTGGCTGATTTTCGGGATTATAAACAACGATCATTTTTAGGGTTCCGTAGCCAAATGGCAAAAACGTAACCCTTACAGTTTCGTCATGTCCGTCCGCCCGTCTGTCCGTCCGTCTGTCCGTATGTCACAGGCATTTTACTCAAAAACTGCACGATGGATATTAATAAAATTTGGAATATATGTGTCTTGTATGAGCCGCTACTTAGTTTAGTAGTTAAATAATTAAAATACTAAATATTTTTAGGGGGGGCACTCTATACATGTTACAGAAGCTAAAAATTTTTTTTTTTCAGAAAATATCAAAGTGTGGTACATTGTTCGACAGCTCTTTCCAAAGCATTTTAAGGTTTCTTAAGTAATGTTTTTGATTAAGTGAATAACCTTTGGAAATAATCGCTCTGAAAGTTGTGAAAATTTTGTCCCCTCCTTTATCTTCTAAACCGTCTGTCCGTCCGAAAAATAAAAATTACAAAAATAACGCTTAATTAATACTTTCAACGAAAATTATTTTCAACAAGATCTGATTAACCTTTTTTGAGTTATTGCCGATAAACTGCGCTTCTCAACAAACAATTAATTACTATGAAGATACGCTCTTTTGTTGTTGTACTTTTTTTACATCGTATTTTTTACCTTATAGGTACGGCTATGGAACCCTGCACTGAGCATGGTCCGACATGCTCTTGGCCAGTTATTATCAATCTACCCTCTTTTACGCCAAATAGCTCGCAAGTGCATAAGTTTAAAACACCGATTGGACTAAAGTTGTTCAATCGCAACATTATATATTGGATCTCGGGAAGAACATAGGTTAGTACTTACCTTGTTTTCTTGTACTTACTAAGTATGGGTCAACTATAGTCTTTCGTCTACGTAACGCCACGCAGGTAGGTAGTACTTACTGGTGATTGATGTGTAGGTATACTATCGGGTCACAAATCAAGTGCCTTATGGTCATACATACCTCTATAAGTCTAAACAACATGCATGAGTAGTGTTTTGGCACAGGTTTGGCACTCATTATTCATATCGTGGTTATTTCTGTCCCAAATCCTGTCGTAGGCGTTACTTTATGCTACTCGTAGGTACACCTTTCGGGAAATATTTTTTACCAACAATTTATCAACATCTATTTTTTCATCGAGATCATTGGATCTTTCGATTATTGCACAAGCGATCTTAGGCGAGAGCATTACCATTGATATTTAACAAATATCGTAATATCTGCTGAAAGCTTTTCAAACGTTTTTTTCTCCTTGAATGGAAATTTATTTTTAAGAAGTTAAGAGGTTTTCCTTAAAAATATAAAAAGAACTACTTACAAACAACCTAAATACTAAAATTTCCATCAGCTAACGTATTATTGATAATATTAATATCATTATTTGCCTTTATAAAGTACGAAGTGAGTTCTCACTAGAGTTAAGAAACATTGTCCGACTTTTAAAAAATGTGAGTACCTATTAAAATAATATAATATTGTACTTTTGTTTTTACTCTGTTTAAATATAGACTTCTGGTGACCACAATTGCAATTGTTGTAGTTTCATCGTCGAATTTAATAATCTAGTAGTATTTTTGCGTAATTAATCTTGAATATATTTAGTTTATATTGCTGTCGAAATTTTTATTTTTCAATTAACAAATTAAGTATACGTTACCCTTACTATACTCCGAATTCTATTCTAATTTAAGACCAATGTGGGTTGCCACTACAAAAAAATAATTTGAATATAGTATTTAGGTATCTAATTATGATAAAACTACACTGATATAATTAATTTATTAGTAGTTTGAAACTTACGATTTAATTAAACAAGTCAAGTCTCTGTTACTTATTTACATAAATACTTATAATATGCCTGAATTAATGTACATACGCAAGTGATTTTTGGTAGAAAAACTATTATAGTATTTGTAACTCTTCAGATGTTAGTAACATTTGGTACGGTTTATTAAAATAAAAATGCATGAGTTTCATATGCATTTAGAATAAAACGGTCAAGTGCGAGTCGGACTCGCGCACCGAGGGTTCCGTACAAACTCATAAGTCGATACGCAAATAGTACCTACAAGAAAAACTGTATGTCGATTAGTTTCGTAGGAGCAAATAAGTATATGTAATGATTTTTGCAAATTTGTAAAAAACAGTGCAAGTTAGGAAAACAATTATATTTTTCCTGTAATGCTTAGAACCTGACGAGAAATGATTCTATTTAATAGCAAGGCCCATTAAATCAAGAGAACTGTCATTCTCCGTTCCCCGAATTCACAACGCCATCTATGTATAAGCTTGGTAAAATCATTATTTACAATTATTCAACTTTGCAAACGTGACACAGTATTTAAATGTTAGAATTTATTTATTATTAGCTGTTTACGAACTAATTGTTACTATACTATGTTTCTATGTTCAATTTAACATCGTTAAATGTTTAGTGTTTTATCGCCATCTAATTTTTAATTTGAAAAGATTAATTTGACATGTAGCTAATTGACTTGAGAATAACATTTCTGTAATAAACGTAATTATTATTATAGATTCTTCATAACCTCGTAATCTTTTAAAAAAATAAAAATATATATACCAAGCATGTAATTTTGAAGACCTAATTTTACGTTTGGATTGTCAACCTGACTGCTATTAATAATCTTAAAAGTTATTATCAAACTTTGTCTCACTATTCCTTAGTTATATATATATTTTTTTAAAATGTTAGCCACAATCAGAAATATATTAATAATAATTCAATGATTGATATAAAATAGTTGGCTACATCTGAAATGTTCACTTGACAATGACATTAAGTAACTTTGACACATTTGACACTGACAGATATGTCGTAGTTTTTTTTGGTCTTGAATTAGAATTCGGATTTTAGTCAAACAACCCGCCCCGCGTCATTTCTGGCGCAAAGGTGCCTAACACTGTAGAAATTAGGGATAGTATTTTTTAATGTTTGGTTTTTTGGCATATATGAACGCTTATTATTATTATATAATTTAGTCCCATGCCTAAAACAACTACACCAATGTGAATGGGGCCTCCTCAATTTGCACGCGTGACTGGCAGTAAGGAACGAAATTAAAGAAGTTTAGTACATAAAAAAGTGTTGGGATGTTTCGCTATTGAAAACCCATAAGTGCGTCATGCAACTTTCCCATCAGTGGAGTGGAGTGTATGGCTTAGCAATTTCCCTTAAAAAAGAGAACTCAGTAAAGGGTTGTTTATTTCCCGAGATGTTGTTTCCGTTCATTTGAATGTAAGTATTTGGTAACGCGTTACAAAAACGAAACTTCAGCCGGACGCTTGCGCAGTGCTACTTATGATGCTCTTACAATATTAATTAAGAGTAATTTTTATTAGTATTCTTCCATAATTATTTTGCAATTTAAGTTAGGTATCTTAACCTATGATACAGTAATTTCAAACATTCGAGGTCGCAAATAATCGCACAACGCTGAATTTTTAAGATCCTTAGTAACAACTTTTTTGTCAGGCAGGACTGAAGGTTGCGTACACAGATTAAATAATAACGTCGATACTCTGAGGGGAATACAAAAGTGAGATAAAATATACATATAATATATTTAAATATCAAATCATTTTATGTAGGTACGTCATATTGTTGTAATACTTTTAAAATCATTAAAAAGTGAAACTGGTGAGTTTCTTCCGGCGCTTCTTCTCACCAGAAGGTCATTACCCGAAGCGCCATTAGAAAATAAAGTAAATTTTTAAAACAAAAAATAAAAACCGACTTCCAAAAACTTAAACTAAAAAGCAGAAAATAATACCTATGTTAATTACCCGAAAGACATGGATAATCAACGATTCATATATACATATACAGATATTTATAGTTTTTAACCTGTTTTTTTTTAAATCGGTGCCTGCCACGCAAAGCTGGCTATGCTGAGCTCCTTATCCTTAGCTGGCACCGACTTCAAAAAAAACAGGTTAAAAACTATAAATATCTGTATATGTATATATGAATCGTTGATTATCCATTTCTTTGGGGTAATTAACATATTATTTTCTGCTTTTTAGTTTAAGTTTTTGGAAGTCTGTTTTTATTTATTGTTTTAAAAATTTACTTTATTTTTAAATTTTTAGTGGCGCAGTAAAATAATTGTTTTAACCAAATAGACTTAAGTCTATTTAGTTAAAAGAAAAAGTTTCCTAATCGGTCTAGCCGTTTTCAAGTAATTGGGGAACAAACCTACATAAAAATTGATCTGCGTTTTGAAGTCGGTTAAGACTGGAAACTTATTTCTAATAAGAAATGCACGAGAAACTAAGAAAAATACTAAAATCGCTATATCTGTCTCTAATATTTGAAGAGTTCCCTCAATTTCTCCAAGATCCCATCATCAGATCCTGGTTTGGTTGCAATGGAATCACCTCGGAAGTATACCCTCTCAAACAAAAAAAGAATTTTCCAAATCGGTCCAGCCGTCTTCGAGTAATCGCGTAACAAACATACAAAAAAAAAACATACAGACGAATAGAGAACCGTCCTTCTTTTGGAAGTCGGTTAAAAAGAGAAAATAATATAAGACATGTAAAAGAGCCCTTGAGGGCCTACTTGCAGAAATAATAGTATTTTATGCAACAGTTGTATAAGAAAGTTCAAAAAATGCGAATTGCGTGAGTTGCGATACGAGCCGCGAATGCGGCGAGTATCGCAAATAGAGACGCAATGAGAGTTTTTGACTTAATTATACAACGTTGCATACAATACTTTTTCTACGACTAGGTTTTAAAATATAAAATACAAACAAGGCATAACCTGCAAACAAGGCAAATATGACGTAAGACTGACAGTATGTGTCGATGGTAAACTTTTTTTTTAATTTTAAATTGACACGCAGTGAATATATTAAAAATACTTTTTTTTATGTTGGCATCAATGAATTTAGTTCGGAAAGTTTAGTTTTTCTTAAAAGCCATAGGAATTTAATTGTTTTTTAAGTTGGTACTTGTGCATTTTTATCGTAAAGTTAGAATTGAGCGCTTAATCCTTGACCTAAGTTTAACCTAGATTTAGAAGTCTGTGGCTGCTAGCAATAACGTAAAGTGACTATAACTACACTAGTGCTGTTATGGGGAATAGAGTATAGACTTATCTGAACTCATATTATGTATGTTCTTATATTAGTGTTCGTGACCAAGGAAAACACAGATAAAAGTACAGGAGTAGAAAAAATATTTTATTTTATTTATTTAGGGAGGTAGGTAAAGGACATTAGAACATTAAAAATAATGTATTCATTCAGTCATATAACTAACTAGGTAGGTAACAACGACGCCACTGCACTCTGTGTCCAAACTGCCACGAATTTATTACCTATATGTAGTATACCGGAATACAGGTACATTTTAAATGTAAAAGTGCCCGTGCTTTTCATGAAAAAATACCAATTCGTAACGTTTTTAATTTTCCACGCTAGCAGATAAAATTGGCTTTGAGCAAACAGGAATGCTTTTCCGAGCTGGTATTATGAAAATTAACATGATCTCAAATAACTTAGCGCATAATACCATATCCTAAATAGTTTTAGTTTTTAAGTTATGTGTGCTGTAGTGTTCAGCACTGGGAATATTATAAAATAAAAATACAATTAGCATCCAGGTACACAGAGCGGTTGATTGATAACGACTGTCTGGCCTTACGGGTAGTTTGACACTGACTGACGTTTCCCGTCAACCGACCGTATACATTTATTTATATATATATTTAACCAATCTGTAACGACACATATTCCGTAGACACTACATGTGCCATATCTGGTATTGGATACCAAAAACATTAATGTCTAGCTTGTAAGTTATATTTGTAAATTGTAATTGCAATGCCCTAACAGGGCCGTACTCATAGGCATAAGTCAAATTGTACAATGCAATAACAGTACATTACATAACTAGGGTGGTAATACAAAGAAAGGCAGAGATCGCAGAAGTTTGCTACCCGAGCTGCAAGCGAGGGATGTAAATATGCGATTGAGGGCTTTCTTTATTACCTCCCGTGTTGTGTACCTACATCATTTTATGTCTACACTTGGCCAGAAAGCGGCTTTTTCCGTACTTTATGGACAGGTGTGGCATAAATAAGTTTATCCCATCTTTTTTTACTGTAATATCGTAGTTTTTGAAGGCACTTTATGGCCAGGTGTGGCAGGAATAAATGAAGTTCTTTGATACGTATCTAGTTTGATGTTTTTTCAAAATAGAGCAATCAGTTTTAGATCTAGATAGATAACTGCGCAATGAACAAAATCCCACGGGATAGTCGGAATCGAATCGTATTTGTTCGCAACGTGGGCGTAGGAAAACTATTACAAATGGATTCACTGTATTGGGATTGGGAATTTATGTCTTTATATCAGCGCCTGGGCCGATGTTCTCTCCGATCTGCAACATTGCTATTAACTTTTTGTCCTTGGTAAGGTTCAATTTCAAATAACTTTTATTAGGTAACATATTTAATAACTAATATTGTCTTCGGTTTCTGCGATTAGGTATCAATCATTTTAATAAAATAACTTAATTAAACGGATTAAATCGCGTCGATTACTTCATACTTACGTCCCGACGTTTTGTAAGCTTTTCAGCGGCCGAGGTCGCGGGTAGACTGAGAAATGCATAACTTTTCTGTGTCAAAATTACTACTACACACAAAAATTATGTTTTGCCTTAATTATTAGTTAGGTAGTGAGTTGTTATATTAGGTAGATAATTTATCGTTCAGACATCGGAAATTAAATTATCTTGCTTTTCATCAAAGGCATGCCCCAAAGTGTTCCACTATTCCCGGTCACGGACTTTCCTTCTCCATGTAGCTTTTTAGTCATGGTGTGAGCTTTATATGATATAAGAGCAATATCATAACTAGCTTTTATGCCACACCTAGCTATAAAGTGGCTTTTACCGCACGCTACGCGTACGGAAAAATCCGCTTTCTGGCAAAGTGTAGACATAAAATTATGTAGACAACACGGGAGGTAATAAAGAAAGCCCTCGATCGCATATTTACGTCCCTCGCTTGCAGCTCGGGCCGCAAACCTCTCGGATCTCGGCCTTTCTTTGTTTTACCACCCTAGTTGTGTAATGTACTATTTAGCACATTTTATTTATTTATATAGCACGCATATCATAATTTATCTTATCATAATTATGGTCCGAACATTTCTGCACCCCTCTAGGGTCCGTGTTCCTGGACACTGGCGCTGGCACTACACTAGCTAACGACCCGATCTAGGTATTCCTATACATATTCATTTTGTTTGTATGAAAAGAAGTAGTTACAAAAATTCTATATAATGTATAGCTATAAGGGGCCATTCATTTATTACGTAAGATGATTTAGGGGGGAGGGGTGAACCATGTCTTATTTTTTCTTACAGGGGGGTGGAGGGAGTTTTGATCGTTCTTACGTAAGATCATAAAAAGTCGCAAAATAATCTTAACTTTTGAAAAAGCGTGCAAATCCGCCCGAGAGCGTAGGCGCATGCTCGGTTGCGTATAGGTATTTTACTAAAAAATTAAAAACGATTAGTATTTGCAAATAAACGTCCCTACAAAAGTGATTCTATGAAAAATAAAAATTAAAACAGCCCAAACGTAAAATCATTTTTCCTTTAGATTCTTACGTAATAAATATTAAATAGGGGGGGGGGTCAGCCGATTCTTATTTTTTCTTACATAAGGGGGGGAGGGGGTCAAAAACTGGCAAAAATCGTCTTACGTAATAAATGAATGGCCCCTAACTAATATAAGTTGCTATTCATAAGACACCTGCCTGCTAGAACCTTGCAAGGTCGCTAGTTCGCTAGTGAAATATTAGAAAATAACAACGCATATGAAAAAGCACAATCTTAACTTTATCATCCAACTGTGCTTTGACCATTAAATCTGAGCGTAGTACCAGTATGCTAGTTCCAAATTTCACCGGCAAAGTTATATTTGCAGTGCCAAATGATCGAATAACTTTTATGATCTCGTACAATCCTTCCCATTCGATTGAAATTTGAACTTTATCTGCATGTGACTAAGTCGTGTTTGGATTGATGTAATTTTAGGTGTAACTAGTAGGTCGAGTAATATATTTCCAGGTTAGCTTGTTAGCACGTAGAGGCGTAAAGTTAAATGCCTACGTGTTGGTAACAGTCTGAAATGTGCTGGGACGGTCACACCTTAATGCAATATGTCAGGTTTATTAAATAAGCTTTGCACTCGCAGTCCAGAGAATGCCGCCAGCGTAATGGGGACCATAGCCGCAGACTGAATTGCTAGAAGGGGTGTTCTTTTTGTAATCTTCTTTCTTTTTAACCGATTTCCAAAAGAAGGACGGTTCTCAATTCGTCTGAATGTTTTTTTTGTGTGTTTGTTCACCGATTACTTGAAGACGGCTGGACCGATTTAGAAATTTCCTTTTTTGTTTGAAAGGGTAAACTTCCGAGTTGGTCCCATTGCAACCAAATCGGGATCTGATGATGGAATCTTGGAGAAATCGAGGAAACTCTTCAAATATTATAGGCACACATATAGCGATTTCGGTATTTTTCGTCCATCTCTTATTAGCAACAAGTTTCTAGTGTTAACCGGCTTCAAATTAAAGAGTAAATTTGTATCTAGGTTTCTTCTCCGATTATTTGAAGACGGCTGAACCTATTTAGAAAATTCTTTTTTTGTTTTAAAGGGTATACCTCCGAGGTGGACCCTTTGCAACCAAATCAGGATCTGATGATGGGATCTTGGAGAAATCGAGGGAACTCTTCAAATATCATAGGCACACATATCGATACCTTTAGACTCAAAGGGCGTAAACGCCATTAGAACCTACGGCGTTTACGCCCTTTGAGTGTAAAGTTATCGATATAGCAATTTTGCCGACTTTAAAACAAAGAGCAATTTTTATGTAGGTTTGTTCCTCGGTTACTTGGAATCGGCTAGACCGATTTGGATTTTTTTTCTTTTAACTAAATAGACTTAAGTCTATTTGGTTAAAACAATATTTTTCCAGCGCCACTAAAAATTTAAAAATAAATAAAATTTTTAAAACAAAAAATAAAAACCGACTTCCAAAAACTTAAACTAAAAACCAAATGGTTTTTAGTTTAAGTTTTTGGAAGTCGGTTTTTGTATATAAGTAGTTTATTTAGTTTTTAGTCATATTTAGGCTTAAGCATTTTTAGTTAGTATTGTATTTTACTATTGTTATGTTAATTGAATTTATATTACCTACTAATTGTACGACTACAGCAACATTAAATTAGCTTTAAAATATATAGGTACTTAATTAACTTGAGCTTACGGAGCCCAAACATGGTCGCTCACGGAAATAAGGCCAAATTGTTTCGTGGATAGACTATAGAGAGTAGTGCGTGGGTATTATTTTTATTAAAAAGATATCCACTGTGGCCCACTGTCTACTGTTCTAGTACGGTATAATGTTACTGAGGAAACCTACCTTTAAGAGCAATGATTAACGTAGTCACATATTCTTATATTAGGGTAAGGCCGTAAAAAAGGGATGATTTCGTGACTTGTAAGCGTCCGGCATTGTTTTTACGAAAAGTAATTACAAAATTTTACTTTTTTAATTTTCCGTGCAAAATACAAAACTTTTTCTACTAGTCCTAGTCCACTAACAAATGTAAATCTCTGTGTTTGTATTCCAATTTTTTTTTTCTTCTATGCAATTGCATCGATTTCCATACAAATAAAAATGTCCCAAAATGTTCCTGAAAGATTGTAATTATCGTTTTTTAGTTTTGTGATATTATACTGATATGTTGGAGTTTTTTTTATAACTGTCATATATTAATGCAACGTTTTTCGAGCTTTAACATTAGCATTGCCCATTTAAAATAATAATTTACGCGTAACATAAGACAAGTCAACATATTGAAGCTTTTAAGTTACTTAATTTAAGTAACCGTTCTGTCTTGCTATTTCAGCAGTTGATTTGCGGAATTTGATTTCATTATAACGGCAACACTATTTATTCTTTAGTCTTGGTATACCTCTCACTGGTCGGCCATTTTGTGGGTAGTTCAGTGCGTCGATTCAACTTGTGCCGAGGATTTTTTATGGAATTTAAAAGTTACGAGTGAATTTCATGGTAAATTTGTTCTGTTTTGTATTACGTAATACATTATTAATATAATCTTCATATTAGTTTATAGCTAGGTGTCGTGTTCGAGGTTAATATGTTTGTTATTGTTCTATATAATGCAAATGAAAGTGAATAGAGGCTAACTTTTATGTTACTTTTAAGTTACTTATGTTACCATTTCAATTTATTTTTAAGTTACGTAACATAAAAGTAAAGTAAAGCTTTGTTCACGCTTTCTTTTCAGTTACAAGTTCTTGCAGTCGGGTTTTTAGTTTAAAATATTTGGTTTGTTTTAATTTTTATACCCAACTGCGCAACACAAAGAAGAGTAACGTGTTTTTTATTTTATTTTACATAATTACAATGATTATAACAAGTAATCCGGGCAAAAATTATGATTTAATTTTATTTGTGAAGACAGCTTTTGTGTGGCTATCAGCCTTTAATTACTTATTCATCTTTGTTCAAAAATGTACCAAAGTATATAAGGTCCTAATTTATTAGTTGCAGATATTTTAACACATTATACTTTACATTAAAATAATTAACTTTAAATAGAAATTCAGAAATCTTTTCATATAACTTTTCTGATTTCATTTACCTAACAATAAAATTTATTATAATTTCGTCTAAATAAATCATCATGTGCATTATCACATGTCACAATAACACTATCTGTCATATCAACAATTTGTTGTCGTAAATGTCGTAACGGTTCGGCGGGAAAACTGCAAATGTCTTTTAATTTATCTACGTGAAGTGGCCAGTTACAGTTAAGTGGTACGTAAAAGAGCTACTAGAATCTTTTCAATGAGTTTTCATTTAGTAATCACATTAACAGGGTGTTATTACGTAGCAAATTTGTTTTTCCTTTTTCTCCAACAAAACATCGTAAAAGCTATAATATTTCATGCTTTAATATACTCCAGAGACCGAGTACTATCAGCTGTAAAAATATCTGCAACTAATAAATTAGGACCTTATATACCTATTTGATCTCTTAAATAAACACTTAGTACAAAAAGTGTTTGTATTGTAGACATTGTGAATATCCCTTTAGAATACTTTTATGTAACTTTTAAGTTACTCAGTAACATATATTTTTAGTTACTTTTATGTTACATAAGCCCAATTTTTCAGCCTTACCCATTACTGATTAATATATTTCCTCTTCTTATATATTATTTAATAAAGGACCGTACCTACTCATTGACTGGAACTTCTTTTTGAGATGTGAGACGTGTCTGTACAGTAAGAATTATCTAAGGTGTCCGAATGTTCGTAAAGAGAATGAACAAACATTCGGACACCTTATTCTTAGTATACGTTGAACATATTTCTATAATCATACCTATCTATATCATTATTTCCTGAATCCGAAAAATATGATTTCTCATTTCTACTAAATATATACTATACTATAACATAGAAGCTTACTTCTATGTTTGGGGCATCTTACGTATTTCAATAAGTTTAGACACGGAAATACGTAGCTGGAGCACCATAAAAAGTTTGGAGAAGAATAGTTGGTTAAATATGATGAGCAAAAATAGAACAGGCTGTATAGCATAACTGGGCGCGACTTCATTTCTCGCGCGACGGAGCATCACTTGTCACTGTCCCACTATATTGAGTGGAAGGAGATAGGTAGCATTTGTCGCGCGACAAAGAGTCGTGCATCACACTTGTGCGACTATGATTTTCTTTTTACGAGCATCAAGTCGCGGGCAATCTCTAGTTTCTTATATTAATAAATGATACATTTAGCACTTGGCTGGGAGGTATTCTTTTCCATATCGTATCGAAAGATTCAGCCTCACGTACGTTTTCAGGCTTGTGCACAATGTGCAGGAAATCTCGACGTTCGGTGTCGTATTTCGTTGAGATATGTTTCCATTTGTGGCCAAGTCACAGACGATTGCATGTGTTAAGGGATAAGTTCGCCTTTTTACATAGGTAATATAAGTAGGTACTTACCATTTTTTTGTGTACTGTATCATATCCTATTTTGGTGCAATAATAATATTTTATGCAACAGTTGTATAAGTAGGCTCAAAAAATGCGAATGGCACGAGTTGCGATACGAGCCGCCGCGGCGGCGAGTACCGCAAATAGAGACGCTATGAGCGTTTTTTTACTTAATTATACAACGTTGCATACAATACTTTTTCTACGACTAGGTTTTAAAATATAAAATACAAAATTAAACATACTTTTTTATGTTGGCATCAATGAGTTTAGTTCGGAAAGTTTGGTTTTTCTTAAAAAGGGTTGGGATCATAACGACTACATTGTCAAAACGACCAAATCATCATGAGGTCCAGATCTCTAAAGGACCATCTCTCTAGAAAGCCCATAACTCTGAATGACTAGGTAGCAAAACGACTACTTCTTGAGAAGACTATTTCGTTAATAGACAAAATCTCAATAAGACGAGGTAGCAAAACGACTTACATAAAGAGATGGTCCTTTAGAGATCTGGATCTTATGATGGTTTGGTCGATTTGACAATGTAGTCGTTATGATCCCAACCCCGAATAATCCGAAAATTTAACCACGTATTCCTGATGGTATTACGAGTAAATAACGTTATATCAACGTGATCAACAATAAATTCAGCCCCTCCTTATAAACATGTTCTTACTTGAGGAAAAGATCAAAAAGGAAAAAAAAGCTAAAATGGAAACAAAAGGTCCATTTTTTGGACTCGTAGTCTCTTACCATCCAATACCCACCCAGTACGATCAAACTCAGGGTGGTCCGGCTAGCGTAGCGTAGTGTAGCGGCACCCGGTCCGACAATCGCTACGCCCGTGTATGGGTTACGAGTTTGTCATTTTCTAAAAAAAAAAGTTACGAAAACCGTTATATTTTTCCTGTAATATTTAGGACAACATTAATAATTGGTAATTATTATGAATTTTTTTTTTGAAAATAATAGGGGCGGAATGGTTTTTAAATAAAAAACTGCTTATTTAAGAAAAAAAATAAAAACGGTGTCTTAATCTACAAATTAAGCCCTTTCATTTGATACCCCACTTGATATAATAGCCCTACTTTCAATTTTCAAAGTCCCATTACGGAGCCCTTTAAAAAAAAGTAAAAAGGGTAGAAGATTTTTTTATGTACAATAAGCTCTGGTTAGCTACTTTTAACACTATTCCTAATTTCAAATCGATAGCAGCAGTAGTTCCTGAGATATCTGGCTGTGACAGTCGGACAGACAGACGGACAGACAGACATACAGACAGAAAGACAGAGTCGCACCGTAATGGTTCCTTTTCTACCATTTTGGTATGGAACCCTAAAAATTAGTAAAAGTATGTTAGTCACATAGGGATGGGTAAGTACCCGGGTAAATGCCCAAAGCGGGGTATTAAACCGGGTAAATACCCGATATTTACCTACCCATGGGTAGATACGCGGGTATTTATTTTTATTTTTGAATGAAGTGAATTAAGTTGTCTTTAGTTTTAAGTTTTAATTATTTAAACATATTATCGCTATATCGCTTTTATTGAATATTGCCTTTTCCTAAATATTCAAAATTTTTAAATTTATGATTGTAGTAAGAAAAAAAATAATCAAAAACGGCAAATAGGTGTACCCATTTGCCGTTAACAAGTTAACAACACAACACTTCTGCCACCGTTCATTAAAAGGACACATCTCATTCAGAATTCCTATATAGTTGTGCCCTTTCAACTACCGGGGGCAGATTTTACCAACGCATTATTGAAGCAGGTAGCCAGAAGGCACACTAAGGGACACATATTGCTATCTCGCTCTATCTCACGATGTTTACCCTCTCCTGTACCACGGCAAGCTAAGATAGAAAAGAATTCCATCGCATTGCTTGGCATCGCTTTGTTAGTATAGCATTGAGTGGTTTCTTTGTTGTTCGTGACCATAGATTTGCGTATGGTGATTTTTTAAAGTGAAAGTGTTGCAAATGAACTTTTAGTAACGATGCGTTATTACTTCATGGCGATGTTGATGTGATTCTAAGCCTCTACCCAGGTATGTAATTTTAAACAATTAATAATTTTTATGTGTATTATGTCATAAAAAAAGCATATTAATTGACGGTTCTAAAAATAAATCTTTACTTGAGTCTATTTTGATAAATATTTAATAAAACTTAAAATGACTTTATTCAAGTTACTGCACTGTTTGTTTCATATTTCTGATATTCTCTATTGATATTAACAGCGGCTTAAAAGTAAATTTGATAAAAAAAAGTTTAATTACTTTAATAGTAGGTATAACTTTATACGTTTAAGTATGGTCATTGTAGCCATCATAAGAAAAAAAACCAAGACTTTGCTAATAATATCCTTGATTATTTATTCCAGAAATCGCAACATGGGTAAACCAAAGCGTGAAAATATCTGGAAGCATTATCGCAGTGACAATGAAAATAAATCAGTCATTTGTGGGTTTTGTGAGAAGAAATATAAAGTTCCCAATGTAAACAAAATGGAGAAACATTTGACTTCCTGCCTCAGGTGTCCTGAGAATGTTAAAAAAGGTTTAAAAGAAATAACCTCCACATCAACAAACCAGGAGCAAAACACGGCACACGATGGAAATGATGTGTTTGATAATACAATAATTATGAGCACAGAAACAACAGCAAAGCTATTCTCGCAAGATCATACTAAATATGTATGAACATACTATGATATGAACATACTAAACTACTGCACAGAGCACTGTCTAATGCCATATTTGTCAGTGGTGCCCCTATGTCTATGGCCGAGCATCCAGCTTGATTGCAATTTTTTGAATTATTACAACCACTCTATAAATTGCCGACGAGAAAAACAGTGTCGACCTAGTACTTGGATTTAATTCACAAAGATATGCAGCAAAACTTCAACAGTAAATTTGAGGCACAGAACCATCTACACTTACAGTGTGATGGATGGAATAGTGGTCACAATGAGGGTGTAATAAATTTTCTGGTATCTAAACCCGATCCTGTACTCGTGAAGAGCCTAGATACGAAAGATAATCGTCATACCTATCTCAAGAAATCATGAAAATCATGTCAGAGTACGGAGAACACAAATTTATGGTTCTTGTAGGTGACAATGCAAAGAACATCCAAAGAGCGTTTCGCTTAGTAAAGGAAGTGCATCCTCATGTTTCATACATAAATTGTGCTGCACATACTTTAAACCTATTGTTTCAGGGCATTCTTCAAATAAACGTGTTGAATGCTTTTATTGCACTGGCACTGATTGCACTAAAACAATAAAGAAAAGTCAAGTTTTGACTGCAATATTGACACAAATAATAAAGGAAAAAGCGGTTGGAGAGACGCTTAAACTGCCATGTAAAACACGATGGGGTAGTTTTCACACCTGCTTAAAGAGCTTAGAAAAAACTAAAGTGCCACTTCAATATTTAGCTGTTCATGAAGGATCTACAAATAAAGATGACGTTGTTGGATGAAGATTTCTGGAAAATGAATAAGCAGTTTTTTATTACCATTTTGGAACCGAGAAAAGATTCAATTTTCAAATTAGAGACAAATGAAATAAATATACACAACATTTATATTACACTGCGAGACATGCAATCCAAATTACAGTTTCTGCTCCCAGAAACTGATATAATCGAAGACGTGGATAAAAACAAAATTCTCACATCTACAGAGAAGAGGGTGACCATGTGCATCAAACCTATACATCTGGCTGCATACTTATTAGATCCGGTTCCTCAAGGACGTGAATTAAATGAAACTCAAGAGGCAGATGCCGTGGAATTCATTTTTAATGTAGCAAATGGACTAAATTATGATATTATGCTAGATTTGGCTAAATATAAAGCTAAAGAAGGTCTTTGGGGGAAAAGTTTTGTATGAAGCCATGTTAGGGTGATGAACCCAGTGACATGGTAGAACGGAGTCCACACTGGATGCACACTGCTTAGTAAAGTAGCACTGCGAATATTAACAGCCCCATGTACATCTGCTGCTACGGAACGCTCTTTCAGTACGCAATCTAACATCTACAGCAAAAAGAGAAAGCGACTCACGGGCTGGCACGTTGACTTTTGATTTCCTATTACTGGAACCTGAGACACCGTAAAGACGTTACCAATGATGACGACGATGACACCATATTGGAAGACACTGAGGATAATTCAAACCTCAGTACTTTTAGTAGTCAATCAACCGAAGTTGAATTTATAAGCCTCGATCATTTTAGCTATAGTGATAGTGAATACTTAAGTGATAAATGCATGTTTCAAATAATATATATATATGCACACAAGTTGACTAATGGTTAATTTCGGTATATTTTGTTCATTTACAACACTGTAGATTACATTAATAGTATCTAAATAATTACTGATAGCTTTAAATATTTGTAAACCGTATTTTTTTTTAAGGTATAAATAATAAGTAATTGAACTATAGTTTTAAATATATAACTTTATGTACACTGGTTGATTCACGGTAATTTCGGCTTGTTTTGTCTATTTAGATCCGTTGATTTGTAAAGTCAGTACGAGTATAATTACTGTTAATTTTAAATACTTATTTGTAAAAAAAATACATTACGATTTGTTATTTTTTTATGTTGTTGATTTTTAAACCAAGACTAGTTTGTCAAATGTTATTTATGAGTACTCTGTGTAGCAGTGGCGTGGCGTCCATAGAACCCGATTCCCACCGGCTTGCCTATTTTTTAAAGCATATGATAGGAGTATCTACTACTCCTGAAGAAAAAGTAATCCAAATCTGCTCCGGCTTTACTCAGTATATATTTGACGCCACGCCACTGCTGTGTAGTCATTTCCGCTCAATAGGGCAAATGAGAATAATCAAAAATATTTAAATTATAATTGTTGGCTGCTTTAGCCCTGAATATAATTACACTGATTGTACAGTTTTATTACAACCCTAAACCTCCATACTTAACATGAAAAGTATCTACCCGTCCATTTGATTAGATACCTACGGGTAAATAAATACCCGGTAAATAGGTTTTTACCGGGTATTTACCGGGGTGGGTAGATTGGGTAAATACCCACGACCCATCTCTAGGCCCACCGTGTATAATATTTATTTTTCTTAAATTGCTGGGTGGCTAAAAGGCCTTTTTTTCAAAAAAAAAAATACCTATATGAGCGTTTTTCAAAAAAAATACCGGGGTAGCTACTTTCTCAAAATATGGACTTGTGAGGTTTTTTGGCTCAGAATCGTTAGTACTTTCGATTACTTCTTTTCCATTACGTCACCATTTTGCATACTGTTTGTATGAACGTGACGTAGTGGAAAGACAAAAATCCCATACAAATTTTGGGACACTTTTTTACGTATAAGGTTCGAATGTACTAACGATTCTGAGCCAGAAAAACCTCAAAAGTCCATATTTTGAAAAAGAAGCTACCCCGGTATTTTTTGGATAACGCTCATATGATGTCTCTTCCGAAATCAAAGCTTGAAAGCCGTCTTTCAATCTTTCATTTTTAATGAATAGGTATGTTTTTAGTTTGCAATACTTGCGATGCCGCTAAGTAATGTTGATCTTGTCCTGTGTCCACATCTCGTTACTTCTTGTGTTTTACACCACCAATATCAAGTTGTCTCCCCAAAAAGCTTTTGTAAGTCCCTGATAATAAGTCGTTGCTCCTTAGTATCATATACCGGAATCCATACTCTCACACACAATATTTCACAAAATGTGACATGTTAACTTTTCGGATTTGGAAGGCGAACGAACGTATCTCGTGAGATTTTTTTGAAATATTTTTTTTTTATTTTGCGGATGTCTACGTAATATAGTCTGCGATTTTGTGATCATGACGTAAGCCCAGCGTAGCATTCGACATTTTAGTAGTGTCCGACCGAATCTAGTTTTCACGGCCGAAACCGAGACCGAATTTCGGCTTTGATCTCAGTTTCGGCCGAACCCAGAACTGAAACCGAAACTTCTATATAAGGTCAGTTTTCATGGGAAGAAAAAAAACCGGTCAAGTGCGAGTCGGACTCGCGCAAAGAGGGTTCCGTACAAACATGGTTCAAGATAAACTGTATGGTGGGACATCGACATAGGTCGCGGTTAGTTTAGTAGTAGCAGCAAATAAATGTGCGTTACGATTTTTGCGAATTTATAATAAACGATGCAGGTTAGGAAAACCGTTATATTTTTCCTGTAATATTTAGGATAATATTCATTTTAGTAATTTTTACATATGAATAATTAGTAATTTTTACAGATTTTTCTGTTCAGTAACTTCAAAAATAATAATAGGGACTGAAATTTTTTGAACGTTTTTTCGTCCTAAATCAAAAAGCACATGATTAAGAAAAAAATGGGTTTGGAATGTAAAATTAAGCCCTTTCATTTGATACCGCACTTAATATACTAGCCCAACCTTAATTTTTCAACCTCCCATTACAGCGCCCTTTAAAATAAAGTAAAAAAGGTATAAGATTTTTTTCATATTGTCCTGTAAGCTAGGGTCAGCGATTTTTTTAAATTATTCCAAATTTCAAATCTATAGCAGCAGTAGCTCCTGAGATATCTGGCTGTGACAGACGGACAGACAGACAAACAGAGTCGCACCATAAGGGTTCCGTTTTTACCATTTTGGTATGGAACCCTAAAAATGACACTCATAATCAATCAGTCTTTATTTTTAAATAACATATTAATCATTTAGTCTCTGATATTTAGAGTAAACATTATTATAACTTCTTATTTCAAATATTATTACCTGTGCTTTTTGAAATAAAGACTGTCCGACCGCAGCACGAAACCTCTCAAATTCAGTTTCGGTTTCGGCCGTAGTTTCGGCCGGATGGCAGCCGAAACCGAAACTAAGCCGAAACCTGTTTTTTGGCCGAAACCGAAACCGAAATTTTGGTCGGACTCTACATTTTAGGTATCTGAGAAATGATCTAGTGACAAAAAAATTATATTGGAATTGTTTCGTATATAATATAGGTATTATTGTACAATAATGTTAAAAGGTGAAATTATTTAATAATTTATTTAGAATTAACGCAAGTGAATTATATTTTAGCGTGCCGAAACGCCTTATACCGACAGTTTATTTTGAGACTGAGCTGTGCTTTTGGCCGGGGTTAGACAGAGCTCCCATTAGTGGCATACAACACTAAATCTCTCCTGGCGCGCTTTTAGTTTTAATTTAATTTTGTTCAGTATTATTTTTAATTCACATATGTATTTATATTCTTAGATTTGGCTTTTAACAATATTATGAAAAAAAAAATTGACAACATTTCATTTTAAGAACACTTCAAAATGTATATACGATTCGAAAGCATTTTGCCTCCTGAGCAGTACACTATTTTTATAATTTTTATATATTGCTTAATATAAAAAATACAAAAGAATAAAAAATATATTCTCATTTTACCAGTTCTACGGCACAATAGATGAAATGCCAGTGCCTTTTGCCACAGAAAAAATAAGCTGTCATAATTTTGAATTTGACATTGTCAATGTATACTATCGATGTTTTTCGATCGCGATAAGACTAAAGTAATGGTCTATTCTGCCGTAGAACTGTAGTTACGCCCTTTTAGAATGAGTAAAAATCTATATATTAATTATAAATTAAATACAAACCCTCGTGAAACAAATAAACTATCAGCGTATTCGTCTTTTCAAACCAAATACAGAGAACCAATAAAATTAAAGGCTCAAAAAAATGAAAGGTTGTCAATTACAAAATACAAATATTATACTCTATAAAAACTTAACCCAGGGTGCCTCTCCCCTGCCTCTTAAGGTGTCTGTGCTGTGCCTAGCCAGTGTCTTGAGTGCCTTGCAAAACTCTTTGCTTTGGAAAATGTTGCCTCTTGAATACCTCTATTTATATAGAAAATATCAACCCCATCGGTGGTGTTGCACATTCTAAAGCTGAGCCTACCAAAGTCGTATAACTCATAACTAACTATCTTGTAATTGAAAACGAGTGGTCCAAATCCTCTATTTCTTTTTCTCATAAAGTAACGTGCGGTAAACTATACATTTTGTAAAGATATACCTTTTTTTAAAAACAAGACGGTTAAGATTTTTTAAATTATCGGGTATAGAAGTTAACTCATATGCGCGTACCTACAAAATGTAACTAAATAACAGTTCACTGAATCGCAATTACTCGTAGAGTGGCCTGAAGTAGCAATAAAGAAAAGATTTGTACTAAGAAGCACTTCAGAAGTCGTTCTAAGAAACTCTTTTGTCGGGTCTATTCTTGAAGAGTCCTGAACGCCTAGAGTCGAACCAGGTCGTTTGGCCAGAATTTCGTTAAGTACGAGACGTTTGCCCATTAGAACTTTTTGATAGTAGTAATTTAAAGCATTTGCAAAATTGCACTAAACAACGATAAACCGAAATCATTGAGTAGCAGTAGTAGTATGAAATAACCAGTCAAGTGCGAGTCGGACTCGCGCACCGAGGGTTCCGTACAAACTCATAAGTAGATACATGAATAGTTTAAGAAAAACTGTACGGCGTGGCGATTAGTTTAGTAGGAGCAAATAAGTATGTGTTACGATTTTTGCAAATTGCTCAAAAACGGTGCAAGATAGGAAAACCGTTATATTTTTCCTGTCATATTTAGGATGACATTCATAATTGGTAATTATTACGGATTTTTCTGTTTAGTTACTTCGAAGATAATATGGGGGGAATGGTATTTTTTTAACGTTTTTCATCATAAATCAAAAACTACTTATTTAAGAAAAAAAAAGTAAAAAAGTTATAAGATTTTTTTACATCCAATAGACTATCAAATCAAATCATATTTATTTTGCAAAAGAACATACACAGGTGGTATAACAAAGTACATGTCAGTAGAATTTAGTACATGAAAGTATGTTTCGCCATGATATAGCATGCAAAATCTTATTCTAGTTTTTATTAAAAATTATAACATTAATCATACAATTTGTCAAAATATTCATTTAAATTAGACTCGAGTTAGCTACTTTTAATATTATTCCAAATTTCAAATCGATAGCAGAGCAGTAGTTTCTGAGATATCTGGTTGTGATAGATGAACAGACGGACAGACAGACAGGCAGAGTCGCACCATAATAAGGGTTCCTTGTTTACCATTTTGGTACGGAACGCTAAAAAGGATGAAAGTTACAAATCCTGAATTTAATATTTCCTTGGAACCCGCCCGGCCTTTACACAAAAAGTTAGGGACTTTTATGGAGTCACAAAAATAAAGCTGGTAGTTTATCTACATGCATAAACCGTATTATGATTGAGTCGTCAAAACGAGAATAAAATCCGCTCAACCTAGAACTTGAAATTTTGTGAATGTTTTTATGTGTCTCGGACAAGCTTAACTTGGATCCTTTTGGGTTAGGGGTCACCGAGGGGAGATGAAACAATTTTGACATCCTGTGTCGTACACAAAAATCTATTAACTAGAATCGTACGAGATTAGTACCTTTATAAACCGTCTAAAGAGGAGAGGAAAGGTTATAATTTCTCTAAATGCTTATGAAACTCATGCCTTTTATTTTATTAAACCGTACCAAATGTTACTAACATCTGAAATGTTACAAATACAATAATAGTTTTTCTACCATAAACCACCTGTTTATGTATATTAATTCGGGCATCTTATATTTATATAAATGGAGCATTCTATGAAAATATTTCGTAAGCGACACTACCGTTTTGATACTTCCGAGAAATAAATTCAGTACGCTAATTATCAGCTGTCTTATTAGGGTAGCTGCCCAGCGTTTCGTAAGGGACAAAAAGTTGATGTTTTCATGGAATGCGCCAAATAAGTAACAGAGGCTTGTTAACTTAAATCATACGTTTAAAACTACTGATAAATTAATTATATCAGTGTAGTCTTTTAATAATTAGATAAATACCATTGTAAAGGTATATTTTTGTTGTGGTAACCCACACTGGTCTTGAATTAGAATTCGGAGTATAGTAAACATTACCTAAATAAGTTGGTTAACATTTTAAAAAGTGGGCGTTATGGGGCCAAGCTTATTTCGATACCCATCTCAAAAATCGGCCTCGTGACATGCTAGAGCCAATTTTCCTATATCTTTAAGCTTCGGACTTTCTCATTTGAATCGCTCACTCTATACACTGTATAAGCGCAAACATCGTGTTTCACTACAGCCAGTTGTAGTGAAACTTTCTCAATACTGTAATGCAATTCAAAAATGCGACGTTAACCTCATACCTACTTAAATTTGCCCAGTAAACTAGTATTAACATACAAAGAGCGTTCCAAGACTATACGACATGACCACATTTTTAGACAATCTTTGAATGCAGTATTATTTACTTTTAAAAATAAAATTAAGCCTCCTTTCAACAAAATATCCTAATACTTTCCTTTCATGACGCAGTCTTGGGACACCCCTATAATATTTAGTTCGTAGTAGGTCTTGCTGCTGTGGTCCGTCAAAGTCGAAGCGAATAGCGAACCGATATAATTTTGAACCCCGATTACGAACAGTTACTATTAGTTCATGGGTCGAATTTCATTAAGGATGAGTTTGAGGTCGAATTTCTGAGTTACACTACCAATCTGTGTCATCGTAACTAGCAATTCGGAAGCCGCGACAACTTGCTCGGCTATTTGTAGCACAAAGGAAACTTTTCATCCCATTCATTGTACACATGGACTTCATTCTTTACTTTGTCTCAACTCCATTCTAAAGCGAGAACTCCTAATATCTTAATGAAATATCTTAATTTTGCTCAACGAAAAAATGGACGGAACTTCAAAACTTTCTTGTATTGTAATGTTTTTAAAAAATAAATATGAGTTTTCATTATTTCATAGCGATTTTGTTTATTATTTATTTTTTCTACTCCTGTACTGTTATCTGTCTTTTACTTGGTCACGAACACTAATATAAGAACATACATAATATGAGTTCAGAGAAGTCTATACTCTATTCCCCATAACAGCACTAGTGTCGTTATAGCCACTTTACGTTATTGCTAGCAGCCACAGACTTCTAAATCTAGGTTAAACTTAGGTCAAGGATTAAACGCTCACTCACTTTTAACTTTACGGTAAAAATGCACAACTACCAACTTAACAAACAATTAAATTCCTACGGTTTTTAAGAAAAACTAAACTTTCCGAACTAAATTAATTGATGCCAACATAAAAAAAACTGGCCAAGAGCATGTCGGACCATGCTCAGTGTAGGGTTCCATAGCCGTAACTATAAGGTAAAACATACGATGTAAAAAAGTACAACAACAAAAGAGCGTATCTTCATAGCAATTACGTCCTTTTGTTGAGAAGCGCAGTTTATCGGCAATAACTCAAAAACGGTACATTCGATCTTGTTGAAAATAATTTTCGTTCAAAGTTTTAATTAAGCGTTACCTTCGTGATTTTTTTCATATTTTTTGGACACACGGTTTAGAAGATAGAGGGGGGGGGGGGGGACACAATTTACACAACTTTCGGAGCGATTATTTCCAAATATATTCACCTAATCAAAAACATTATTTTGAAACCTTATAGTGGTTTTTAAAGAGCTATCGAACTATGTACCACACGTTGATATTTGCTGAAAAAAATTTTTTTTAGCTTCTTTAACATGTATGGAGTGCCCCCCCTAAAAATATTTTTTTTAGTTCTTTAACTACCAAACTACGTAGCGGCCCATACAAGACACCTATATTCCAAATTTCATCAATATCCATCATGTAGTTTCTGAGTAAAATGCCTGTGACATACGGACAGACGGACAGACGGACGGACGGACATGACGAAACTATAAGGGTTCCTTTTTTGCCATTATGGCTACGGAACCCTAAAAAGTATTTTTAATTTAAGTATATTTTAAATTAAAAATAAAAAGTTTACCATAGACACATACTGACAGTCAAACGTCATATTTGCCTTGCTTCCAGGTTATGATTAATTTTGTATTTTATAATTTAAAACCTCGTCGTAGAAAATAGTATTTTATATGCAACAGTTGTATAAGAAGGTTCAAAAAATGCGAATTGCGTGAGTTGCGATACGAGCCGCGAAGGCGGCGAGTATCGTAAATAGAGACGCAATGAGCGTTTTTTGACTTAATTATACAACGTTGCATACAATACTTTTTCTACGACTAGGTTTTTTAAAATATAAAATACAAACAAGGCATAACCTGCAAACAAGGCAAATATGACGTATGACTGACAGTCTATGTGTCTATGGTAAACTTTTTTTTATTTTAAATTGAGACGCAGTGAATATATTAAAAATACTTTTTTTTATGTTGGCATCAATTAATTTAGTTCGGAAAGTTTTGTTTTTCTTAAAAGCCGTAGGAATTTAATTGTTTGTTATGTTGGTAGTTGTGCATTTTTATCGTAAAGTTAGAATTGAGCGCTTAATCCTTGACCTAAGTTTAACCTAGATTTAGAAGTCTGTGGCTGCTAGCAATAACGTAAAGTGACTATAACGATACTAGTGCTGTTATGGGGAATAGAGTATAGACTTCTCTGAACTCATATTATGTATGTTCTTATATTAGTGTTCGTGACCAAGTAAAACACAGATAAAAGTACAGAAGTAGAAAAAGTATTGTATGCAACGTTGTATAATTAAGTCAAAAAACGCTCATTGCGTCTCTATTTGCGATACTCGCCGCATTCGCATTTTTTGAACCCACTTATACAACTGTTGCATAAAATACTATATAACAACCATGGCATTACAGATGTTAAAGTAATAGTTGATACATTATGAACCCTATGAGGATAACATTTTTATAATTGTATCTTATCCTAAATACAACATTTACGTAATAATCGTTTTTTTATACATAATTTAATAGTAATTTATGTAACTTTTACATAATAAACTGTCCCTCATCTCCTTCGGAGCAAGACAATTTTCGATTGCTCAAAATGGCAGACAAATAAAAATAAAGATAAAATAAACGCTAAAGTCAACAAGTGACCAGACCAACTAGAGAATTAGATGAAGAGATTATTATGAATTCAAGTCTGTATGCAAGAATCTGCATAATGCAATTCTAATTTCCTACTCGGAGAGGCGATGAAAGTGCTACTCGCTGGGGCTTTGTCTTCAAGTTTAGACAAGTTGAAATAGGTATTAAAACTAAGGTTCCGCCAGGGTTGGATGGATATTCCCCTAATGACATTCAGGCCACCATAAAAAAATGTCGCCCAATTATCCATTTCTACACAAAATGGATGATAAAAAAACTCAAGCCTTGAATTTTGCCGCCCTTGGAAATTTGTCACCCTGGGCAAAGACTAACAAAAAAAGCATTACTACTAAAATTAAAAAAATATAACAGAGAACTTCCAACGAGCTACAGAGCATTCCAGAATATACAGCAATGTTGATCAATGGGCTCACCCATATATATCGTAATTTTTCCAGTACCTTCTTACTCTTATACTTACTTTCCTTTTCACGGAATGAAAAGCAAATTTTAATCGCGTGGCTACTAGCCATTGATACACTCAGATTGTAAGAGCCATATCGTCGACCATAGGCTGAATTACGGTAAGGGACAGGCAAAACAATGTCCCTTACCGTAATTCAGCCTACGGTCGACGATCTAATAGTTTAGTTTAGCCTCTAGTTAAACAAATCTACAGTTGTAACTGTATTGCAAATCTCATAGATGTATGATATATCTAGATACACAATCAGCCGGAAAAAATGGCCCCACAAAAGTGCTAGCCGATCGGCTTGGCTAGCTCATTTTGACTTAGTCTTGTTTCAACCATAGACTGCGAAAGTTGTCAAAAATGGCTAAATGTAGCGTAAAAAAATGCGTTAAAAGCCGCAAAAAAACAAGAAAGAAAGATGGGATACACTTCTTAGTTAAGGGCGAATTAATATTAAGTAGAATTACAAGTGAACTCATCGTGATTTCATAGTTTTTTAATTATCTTCGCGAATCTTTTACTAAAAATCGACTCCATTTTTGCTGCTCACTTTTGACGATTCACTTTTTGATAGGTGCCAGTAAACTAAAGTTTTCAAATGTTCGTTTGCAAATTTGACACATAGGTGTCATGGAACTAAGTTATCTTTTGAATGACAGTTTCAATACAGCTCATAAATTAACGTTATTAGCGTATATTTGAGTGTAACTACAAATGTCATTTTGCGCCACATTCATAGACGACACTTCACATTCTTTGAAGCTGTGCGTCTATGTTATTATACGTCAATGGCAAATCTTGATTAATGATTATTAAACATCGAATTGAGCAAATTTAACCCTTTTACCTTATAAAGAAAGACAAAAAATACGTCTGGCTGTTTGGTATTTCTGAAAGTCTGGCCAGACTACAAAAACAAAAGTTACATGAAAAGATAGAACGAAGTGTTACATGTATGCTTTGTCATTAGCAGGGGTATTGTTAAGGTTTTATTTTCCAGAACGATGGATATTAAAACTCTGGTGCTAGTAACATTTTTGTTTAAAGCAAGCACCTATTTTTTCAAATAATTCTCGTTCAATGTGGAGTGGATATAGAATGATTTTTATTTTCAGAGTTAATATGTAATAAACTGTGTGTTTATCGTAGTTTAAGTTATATTTACATGCAACTAAAGCGTTAGACAAAAAAACTGACAGATAATTAAACAGTGGTTACTGAAATAGGTATGTAAAAAGTATAGATATTACGTAACGTAATTATTACAATTATTCCGTAGGTAGATAATACAATAGAATTTTATATAATCGTTACATAATAAAACAGTTAATATCAACAACTATCACTCGGAGTCAATTTTTGAAATTAACCAGTTTTCAAATATACCTCCAATGTACCTTACACAATTTTGTTTTACACATAAGTAAAATATTGAAACAAACAATATAAGAAAATAATGTATTTGTGGCAAACATTAACATAAATTAACACTATTGTATTTTTTTTGGCAATTAATGAAGCGTTGCTTTTACTGCTACATTTGTAATATCTTACGGAGTTCCTACTGAAGTAAAATATATTTTCAAAAAGAAACCACACTCTAAACTTTACAGTGTGGTTTCTTTTTAGAGTCTACAGGCATAGATGTCCAGAAACTAAAGGAACCTTATGTACGGGTTCAAGCTCACAATCAAGTAAACGAATGGGCTGTTGTGAATAAAAATACCAGTGATCCCAAAGAAATCTGGACAAGTTTAAAATCGAAATTTTCCATTATAAACCATGATATCATATGGCGATCTGGCGTCAGGAAGAAGCAAGTCTCGATGACCGATGAGATTATTGAGCTGATTGAGGAATGTAGGTTGCACAAAGCTACCAATGAGATTAAACACAAAGAACTTAACCGTCAGATTCGCAGCAAATGTCGACTACAATGGTATGAAAGTCGTTGCGAAAAGGTAGAGTTCCTCATGAAGCGACATGATTCATTTCAACTTCTTAAAGAGATAAAAGACGGCAGGCTTGCATAAGAAACGGCGCGGCGTTAGACATTTTTAACTGACGACATGAGAAATGTTGTTCTTGATTCCCAACTGAGGAAAAAACGTTGGGAAGAGTATGTCGTGGATATGTTTTCAGATGGTACACGATGCTTAATAGAAGATTACGACCCAACGATAGGACCAAGTATTTTGAAGTCTGAGGTACAGCGTGCGTTGCATAAAGCAAAAATCAGGAAAGCGTTTTGACCAGACGAGATTACTTGCGACGTCCTGAAGTTACTGGAACATGATAACATCGATCCACTGACCAATATCTTTAACTTCATTTACGATTCCGGCGAAATTGGTTGGCGATTGGTTGAAATCTGTTTTTATCACCTTGCCTTGCACATTGAAGTGTTCGGATTTCAGAACTATTAGCAGGTGCACTTCACTCAATTTTGGCCTCCCGCGCGGTGGGCGTAGCCGATCCGGTCGCCGGCAGCCAAAACGCCACAGTTTCACAATGTAATTATCGTGACGCCGTTGATGCCGGCCGAACGCCGCTAGCGAAAACTATGCGAAAACGTATTGTGTAATTATACTGTGCGAAGTTTCTGTGCTGTGGCTGTGGCGGTGGGAATTCCCACGCTCGCGTCAAAGCAATAGGCTTCGACACGAGCGTGGGAATTCTTGTTTTTTGTATGGAAACGCGCGACATTGAAATATCTGTTTATATTCTCTAATCTGTGCTATTAGCCTCATAAGTCATGTAGATATTCCTCTCAATAATACATGATCGCATCAAAGGAGCGCTGCAAGACGTGGAGCACGGTGTTGTAATCAGCGGGTATTATGATCGTCAAAGGCAATAAGTAATATTAATAACAATAAAATTCAATACAATGCAATGTCCACAAAATAAATTAAGCAAACTAGAATGAATTATAAGTACTATATTGTCCCCAATAATGGATCATCAGTCTATCCTACGGTTTTTGCCAGAGTCAATAAGTTGAAGTTACAATGGGCTGTGCATTTAGCTCGAAGAATCTATTGCGTGAAGGTTCTCGAATGGAGACCTCGAACTGGAAGACGCAGCTTGGTCCCCCCTACCCACAAGATGGTCTCACAGCCTGGTTATTGTAGCCGGAAGTTGATGGAGACAAAAGTATGCGATCGTTCGTTAAGAAAGTCTTTGGGATATCTCCCCTACTACTGAACCATCATTTATTGTTACGGAACAAAATAATGCAATTTCGCTGTAATTATTTCTATGTTCTGCAGTGTTTTTGTTAAACTAACTTATTAATAAAGTTCTTATAAGTTCAACTATATTTTCAAAGGAACTCTAAAACAGCATCTTAGCTAGATTACCGCGGGAGTCCTTGCTCCGTCGCGTTAGATCGCATTTAAAAGTTAAACTGCTGTTTATATTCAATGTCTGTTTGTAAGTTTGTTTTAAAGCAGTGAAGAGACATGTCTTGAACATGAGCGAAATCATACATTTGGCGACTGTTTTTAGGATAATTTAAGACATTTATTCCTACAAGAATACTTACAACAGGACTAAGGCGTATTAAAATGCTGGCTTCACGTAATGACGATGCTCGTTGCGGGTTAGAATTTTAATTGAAACTCTGTACAAGTTGTACATGTTTCCTTTGTTCCTAACAATAGTTACCTGCATTATCAGGCAAGTTAATGAACCTCTGGTGACATTACATAGATTAGGTGTGATATATTGGTATTAATGGCAGATAGGAGTACATATATTTTTTATAATGTCTTTTACTCCTTGCCGATTTAGTAAAGGGTATTTTGCTAATGCGAAAATGTACACATTTCATACGACGAGGAGAGTGGTCGGTAAAGAGATTGTGGTTTTTGTGAAGGATATGTTGAGAAAAAAGCGGATATTAATAGTGTATAACATCCGCTTTTCAACTCTTTCAACAGATATTTAGCTATTTATAATGTCAAGCTTCGTCAACTAGCCTATAATAATGCAAATAATGTACACTCACAGACAATGAATTCGGGTCATTTTCTATATAATTAGAAAATTACCCGAATTCATTGTCCGTGAGTGTAGTTAATCAATTATTTTTGCAAGGCCTCAGGGGATTATTTGCAGATCTAACTCTACCAGTACTTTGAAACATTTTATTATTGTCATATATGTGTTTCATAGCAATAAAACTAAGAGCGTTATGTGCCTATAACTTTACATAGTTACTTCAAGTTTATTCTGCACACTTAACAGCCGTATATACACGCAATTATCAAAGTTGTGTAATATTGCAAACCATCTGTTAACCACAGGGCTATTAACTTATTTTAATTTACTGTAACAGAGGGTCAGACTACCTGAACGTGGGAAGGGAGCCATTTTCTAAATTTATGTAGGTTGAAGTTTAATAAATTCACCGTAGGATGAGCCAGCCTTTGGATTTTGAAGATAGATTATACAATGCCTTTACTTATTGCGTTAAGGTTATGAAGGTCCGACAAAGAAAAAAATAAATGTGTAGGCAAGGGTGTTCCTTGCCTACACATTTATTTTTTTCTTTGTCGAAGGCAAAAAAAAAAATGAAGGCAACAATATTTTCTGTTACCAAAGAAATATAAATCGATCTCCAAGATAGGTTAGGTTATTGTGTCTGATTTATTATTATTTTAAAGACAAATTTAATGAATTTGCTTATTGTGCGTTTATTCATTGAGCGTCAGTTTAAATTAAAAAGAAATGTATTTTAAATAAATTTAAAGGAAATGTACAAAAACCGCCCCCGCAAACTTGGGAGAAAAAAACTGGCTATCGATGCCCACTATTAACCATTTTTTTTTTATAAGAGGAGCATTCCATGGAAACGTCAGAAGTTTGCGGCCCGATTACCTCCCGTGTTGTGTACATCATTTTATGTCTACACTTGGCCAGAAAGCGGCTTTTTCCGTACGGGCAGAAAACTTTATTAGGTTAGCTACAGCGTTACGTAAGCGTACCTAGATGTTTTTATGGAATGCTCCAAGAACGGGTGTGTTAATCTTGACTCTAAATTATGAAAATTCCGGCACCCCCTTGCCTTGTCACCTATAAAATTATAAGTCATACTGTATTGACAGTCATACTTATCGAAAGTCATACAGTAAATATTTGGTTTTCTAAAACTTATATTTTCAGGATATTTCAAAACGATAGCGTTTGGAAAATAATAGGTTAAGTTAGGTTTGTTTTATAACAATTCTGAAAACTTAACGATTTCATAGAAAATAAGATTTATGACTTTCGATAATTATGACTAACAATACAGTATGACTTTCAAAAAGTATGGGACATAATATGAATCCGAAAATTCCATCTGAAATCGCGTTTTTAGTATTCCATTAAACGCAATAAAACTAAATATTTACCTACACAATATAACTTAATCAGTTGGCTAATATACTACTAATAATATTATACTTAAATGTGAAAGTGAGTTAGAAGTATCACATGTAATTTCTTAATCAAATAATGAAAAACGAATGACTTATTTTCGTTGGTTGTTTTATCGAAAACAAATCATTTCATAACGATCAATCGTAACATTATATGAGCGATAAGATGGGCAAACAAAGAGATGATAAGTTGTTTTGTTTGTAATGCTTGTTGATTGTTATGATCGCATTTCTTCGGCTATTTTGAGCAGTTGAATGATTACATTATGTTAAATAAAAACAACATACTTTTGATACAGGATTCTGAAAATACTGTTCCCCGAGTTTACTTTACTAGTTTCATTTAGTGGCTTACATTTTAACAATTCTAATGTAGAGCAATACGGAACCGCTAGAACATAATTTACCGATACAATACAGTCTGCCATTTTTTTCGGAGAGAGGACCTGCGCAACATACAGGGTGGTTTTCGATAATCTGTACATATGAAAAGGGGTGAAATTTCAGTCAATTTTATCGGTAAAACTGATTTTAATTTTTGTTTACATGTGGTCATTCGTTTTTTACAGATTTTTAAATTTTCAGTGAAATTTTAGGCTTTACATCTGTTTGCCCCGGTATAACTTTTGATCTAATTGCTTAAAATGGTAAAAAAATAAACACGTTATTTAGTAGCAATAACAATAAACCACCAACTTTAAGAAAAAATCCTCCAAAAAAATTATAGTTGTGAAAAACGGCTGCAAAACTTCAGTTTTTTTACGGAAAACACCGTTTTTCTCGAAAGTTTGCGAATATTGTGACCGTTTTTTCATGCTTATTTTCATTTAGCACTTAATTTTGATCTTAAAACATTTTTTTCTTACAGCTTTGAAGAATGAGATCAAAAGTTATACTGCGTCAAACAGATTTACTGCCCAAAATTTCATAGATAGCTGTAAAAATCTGTAAAAAATATTTTTTGCCCAGAAGCAAAAATTAAAGTCATTTTTACCGATAAAATTAGTTGGGATTTCACCCCTTTTAATATGTACAGATTATCGAAAACCACCCTGTATTATGTAGGCACACTTACTGATAAACGCGTACAGTATCGTCTGTTATACTGTTACAATACCAACACGTAAGGAATGAAACAATAATCTGACCAAAAATATTTATATTTTTTTGTTGGCAAAGACCAACTAGTTTTGTTGTTTGACGTTTGTGTAGTAGAAGGGAACGTCTAGTTAAAGCCATCTACGAAGTCCTCGTTGCTCGAAGTTTACAGTCACTTTTTTATTTCACAATAAGCTTATTTAGGTACTAGTAGCTTTGTGAGTTGTCGATCTCGGGAGTCTGTCAACCCTTCTCCGCCATTTTCAATAATTTCCAAGAAGTGATTCGACTAAAACACCTATATAATTAACGAACTTGCTCACAAAATTTCACGAGAATCAGTTGAGAAATGCGACTTGGAGAGGAGAACGGACAGACGTCCGCCGGACATACGAAATCATTATTGCCCAAACGGAGATTCTTCACTTCCTTCGCTCACTCGGTCAGTAGCCCATTGAAGTATGTCTCAATGAAACACCGATCAAGGCATGAGATTGAGAATTAGTCTTGAAGATTTATTTGTTCATTAAACGTTTCACTAGCCGCGAAAAAGTTTAATAGTAGCCCGCAAATCAAATTGAACGATACATTGACCATGTTCTATATTCCTAACATTGTTCCTAACATACTCTGTTGTTTCTGTTTAAGCAATTATCCTGTACTGTGCTAGCGTGAGCCCGGAGGCTCTGACAGTTTATCATCTATATAAGCATAGAAACAGCCCAGTACGTGTCTGTGTAGTGTACTAGTAGATAAAGCCTGAGGTTGTTTAACATGCCTCCTGCTATGCGAGTAGTTAGGTAAATGTCGATAATTAATCAAATAAGCTTGCGACGGGGGTATAGGGATAGCGACTAAATAGGTCAACTTGGAAAGTGCTTCATTTGTGGCCGTTTCCTAGTAATTCCTAGTTTTATGCGCATTCGTGGAAGGTGCGGGTGAGCCCAGTGATCTGGTAAAGAATGCCTTGGCATTCATGTTTTTTATAAGTTAAGTTTTTTCTTGTGCAATAAAGTTTGATTTAATCCTAGTTTACAAAGTAAACTGGGAGGCAGTCACCATAGACAAGCTTATTTTTTTTACAAAGGAATAGCTGTACTAATTATAACCTGAAGCAAAATTATGCAATTCTCCTAAAATACAAGCTTAATTGCGCCACTTCTGTTTGCAATATGGGATTACAATGTGAGGAAGCTTCGTTTGGCCTCGTTAGGGAAATAACTGACAAGGACATACAGATTCAATAGATATTATCTCGAGTAGATTCACGAACTATCTCTCTATATCTTTTAGAATATCGGTGCTGAACATGTCAGACATTCATAATTCAAAATAAACCACTGTCGAAATTCAGCCGCAATCCGATAATGTATGGTGTTGCAGCTTTGTTTGCAGTGTTGAAAATGCACTTGTTACAATGCATCTGTATGAGTCATAGCTCCGTTCGTGATTTACTGGGGCATTTGCTCGCATTTTACTCTGGTCATTTATTATGCAGAGTGCGTTAGAGATGTACCAATAGGTAACGTGTTGGCTTGTTCTTTGTTATTGTTTGAACTAACTGGGCGGGCACAACAACCCAACATGGGGTTACCTTCATGTGGCAAGAATAATATTGGTCAGAAATACACTTCGCATAACATGTTTCGGAAAAACACTTTTAGTCGAATAGTAATTTTGCATAAAGGTATATTTGGCATTACTATTACTCTTACAATATATTTTTCATCACACTTGCTCGAAAATGGTGTCATTACACGTTGGTTTTGCGGGCCGTAAATAAACTATTACGCCCTAGGGCGTAATGGTTTTCTTTTTAAATTTGAAACGCTGGTTCTGTTTTACTCTTATTTGTCATGTTCAAAGGAAACGCCAACGTACTTTTTCAACTCTTATTACTGAAATATTTATTTAAAGAGAACTGTTATTGCAAATACATGTAAACACATATTTCTGTAACATTAATTAAATGTTTAAATAGTGCTTTTCAGTATTTTGCAAATATAAAATCAACTAAAATGGCCGTTTTAGGTCTTTACCGCTATGGTTTCCGAACGTGACTTGACATTCGCATTGTCTATGGACACTGTCACTAATGTCACTGTCTGTTTTAATATTTTCTTGTCATACTGGGGCGATTAGTAAGGTTATATTATTAAGATTTCCTCACAAGTGTGATGAAAAACATTGTGTGTGCCACGGGCGGTAAAGGAATTACAAACTCGTGTTATTAAAGCCAACACTCGTTTGTAATTCCTTACTAGACACACAATGTACTATTGCAGCACATTATTTAGCAGAAGATTACTTTTGCTGTTTTTTTTTTCAGCATAATTTTATGTATCATAATAGTCCTGTACCATACTTCTATTATGGCATAATGATTTTTCTGCTTGCAGAAAACTAGGTTAAGTTGGAACTGCGACATCCTACAAAGACGAAAGGCTGCCAGAAAGTAGGTTAGATTAGGTTTGAACTGCGTCCCCGAACAAAACGAACTGCTATCAAAAACTATGTTCGGTTAGTAAATTATAAGGATACCGAAGAAAAAGGGTGGACGGGGGGCGGTCCCCCACAGGGGGGGGGGGGGGGGCATTAAAAAATACATAAACCAAAGGTTAATTTAGGCAAAAAATTAGGTTAGGTTAGGTTTGAACTGTATCCCCCAACAAAAACGAACTGCTATCAAAAACTTTGTTAGGTTATGTTTGAACTACGACCCCGGCAAAAACGAGCTTTTCGGCTTAATATCTGCGAAATTACTATTCGTTTAGATGACTCTTATGGTCATCAAACAAAAGATTCGGGATCATAAAAATCTGCAAAATTAAGTATACCAAAGCATACTATACGGGTGCTTCTGCCAAACGTTACTTCTGCTATGTCTCTCTCTCTTCTTCTTAGTCGTATCCTCATGGCTGAGGGACGTGACTGCTGCGGGAACTCTTCACCAACGCTATCCA
This sequence comes from Eudemis profundana, assembly GCA_947034925.1. NCBI lineage: Eukaryota > Metazoa > Arthropoda > Insecta > Lepidoptera > Tortricidae > Eudemis > Eudemis profundana. The sequence goes on along the minus strand of OX344795.1, from coordinate 26,186,406 downwards.
AGCTGCACGGTTTTGGGCTTGATGAATGCTAGCCTGTAATGTGGCTCCAGTTGCAGATGTAATTGTGTCCGTCCATCACATAGGCATACGGCCCCTACTCCTTTTTCCTGCCATGCGACCAGTAATAAAGACTTGACCTGACCAGATGCCCATGCCATGTATCATTATGCAAAACAAATATAATGTCAAAATAAGTAGTTTCTGCAAGACAATAGTGAACCCCCAAAATGATCTTGATCTCCGCCTGCTGAAGCTGAGCAGTCTACCCTATTGTACGTACTAAAAGTTAGTACAATAGGGCACAGAAAGACTGTAGTATTCAGTTAGCGAAAAATAACCTATTGCTGCAATGTAACGCAATATCTTTATATTATTTTTGGAGTCGGAGGAAAATGTGCTATTTAGGCAAATATGCTTCATTTTAGACTTCATCGCTAGATGAGTGATGAAATTTAACAAAATATAAGCTTAATAGTTTATTTTCTGTGATTATGCCTTGTTATTGTTATGTTATTACGCAGACGTTAGGGTCTGGTGCACCTTTTCCGACAAGATATAGGCGCTAGTCGATTCCATCTAGACTTTAAATAGCAATTAATTTCCAGACAGAAATCTCGGTTTTCCTCTAAGGAAAATATCCGATACCTTTGTAACACGACAGATATCTATCTGTTCTTGTGGGGAGCCGCACATCTCTATGCACTAAAGCGGTCTGAAGCCAGGATAAGTGCAAGTCTGGTGTATTTACTGAAGATATCTTGTTATAGAACACTAATAACATCTCAACGTGTCTTTACCCTCAATCGGTGCTGTCTATTTGTAGATCTTGAGAGCTCTCTGGATAATACCTTAGTGCTTTGCTTAGACCAATATTTTTGATAGTGAATGTAAACACAGGACGTCATAAAACCATATTCTACGTCTAGCATAACTGGCCGCGACTTCGTTTCTCGCGCGACAGAGCATCACCTGTCACTGTCACACGATATTGAGTGGAAAGAGATAGGTAACATTTGTCGCGCGACAAAGAGTCGCGTGTCAGAGTTGTGCTAGAGGTACAGGTACGCATAAACAATCTTTCTTGGATATCGATACCTATAGACTGAAAGTTAAACGCAATAAATATGACTAATTAGTCGTCAGTTAGATTATCAATAAACGTTTGGTTCGTATTTTTTCTTCAGACAATTAAACAAAATATGACAAAGATAAAGCGCTTCAAAATTCGTGACATTGTTATACAAGATGTCCCAAAACCATGCGACTTGAAGGGAAAGCACCTCAAAGATAGGATATTTTTCTGAAAAATAACTTTGAAAAATATCAATTTATTTTCTATTTTTTATTTGTCTTGTTTGGACGCATAGAGACCCTTTACATCTCTATAAATGTAGTTTTTAAGTTAATGTAATGTATTATTGAAATCTCATGTATGAAAAGAGAAACTGGTGAGTTTCTTCCGGCGCTTCTTCTCACCAGAAGGTCATTACCCGAAGCGCTAAAAGAAAAGGAAAAAAGAAGATAAAAGAATGTAAGAAAGACAAATGTAAAAGAGCCCTTGAGGGCCTACTTACAGAAATAAATTATTATTTTTTTCTTTGTTTTTGAAAATAATTGGAACTGCATTCAAACTTTTTGAAAAAATGGTTTACGTAATAATTAAAATTTAAGGGTTAAATTTATGAAATAATCTTCCTTTTGTTTAAAATGCTGTTTTATTAAAAAAAAATCTATTGGGCAATCCTTTCGATCGGCACAGTAAATTTTTTTTTTCCATATTTGGTGTGTTCGATTCCTGGCTAAGCAAGGTGATTTTTCAAAAATCTTTCATTGCAGTTCTAATCATTTTTAAAATTAAAATAAGGTCTCCTTTCAGCAAGATATATTTGAGGTACTTTCCCTTCATGTCGCATAGTCTCGGGGCAGCCTGTATATTACGTAATATACAGGCTGCTATGTGTGTTTTAATTTAAACGTATAAAACATACATAATATTTAGCTTTTTCACAGAAAAATAAACACTGCGTAGTGTGCCTAATCTAATTTCCGAACAAAAATTGCCAGGAAATTTCAATTTCAATTTCAATTTATTTATTGCGTTTCATGTTGTACATAAGGTCTTACATTAATTTAACAATTCCAGTAACATGAACCCTGCAAGGGCATAGCAATCTTAAAAATATAGTTATGTTAATTAAATTAAACATTAATTTAATTTAATTTAAAGTAAAAAGTACGGCCCTGTAAGGGCATAGCAATTTGGAAGGTACCTACAATTTCAATTGCAACTCGGTTTGCAGGTATTATTAAGACTTACCTATATCCTATATATTATTATTATTACGGATGATATTTATTACTTAATAACTACGTGGGAAATGCAGAGGAAGACGGACAAGACACCCAATCTAAATTACTTTATTATTCATTTAAATAGTCATTGATGGTATAGTAAACCTTTTCTATTAGGTATGTTTTTAATGCGCTTATGAATTTATTTATTTTCTCTTCATTCTTTATGTGGTTGGGTAACTTATTATAGATTCGGATAGACATAGAATAAGGGCCATTTCTATGTAGAACTAATTTTGACTCCGTTTGTAGTAAATTTTTTTTATAACGTGATTCGAACCGACGGGGCATATCTCCGTGTCTGGAATACAATTCAGGGTGCTTTCTTACAAATTTACATGACTCTAATATATATATACAAGGTAGGGTTAATATTTTTAGGTTCCTGAAATGGGATTTGCAGCTATCTGTTTGTTTTATATTTGTAATTATCCTGATGCATGAAACAAATGAAAACAACTCTAAGAGGTCCTTCTTAAGTCAGACAATAAACTATTCTTTCCCAAAAAGCCCCCTAATGCAGCCCTCGTAGTGGTAAACGCAGTAACTCTATAAACCTTTCGAGTTGCCTTATTCCAGGGCGAGGGGACCAGGGCTGGTATTGCGTCTTAACGCGGCGTATAAAGGGACGATGAGGTATTCCGGTCGCGTATGGAGTGGGCACAGATAAGCGTCTTGGAACAACAGTACTTTCCATAGCAGTAGAGAAGGCTCGTTTTTAATTTTTACGTTTAGCGTAGTAGGAGTGACCGTTTATGGACTAGCATTCCCGATTTTAAATCCCGGTAAGAGTAAATAAATTAATTTAACCCAGCCTGTGCATATCTTTCATGTTCGCCTTCCAGGGTGTTTAATTGTTTTTTATTTAAATTTTATTGCACAAAAGAAAACTAATCGTACAAAAGGCGAATTTAATGCCATAAAGCATAAGACATAAGATGTTCACAAAGACGGCGTCGTATCTTATCAGATAGTGCATAATTTTTTCTCTCTTAGCCACTGCTGTTTTAATCGACTTTTTCTTTCTTTCACCATATCTAGAAACATATTGTTGGTCTTCTTTTCCGTCTAGCCATTCTACCACCCTCCACCACTATTGGTAGGGCATCCATAATTCTCTATTCACTAGACAATTTTAAGGCATTTTTACCACCGTATTCTACTGTTTTTATATAAAAAATCAGCTTAATGTACTTCGGCGTGTTCATGAAATAATCAAATGTATCTAGAAATAGTAACGGCAACGACGCGCCACAGCGTATAAATACACAATGTCAGGCTTCTGTGAGGTCAATTTTAAATAATTCGCGATGTAAGATCGTTTCATATTCCATAAATGTGTATTTTTACTAAGTTTCTTTACTGTCCTTTGCTTCCCTGGGTCTCGATAACATAAAAGCTTGTGTGCCGATGTCATGCTCCGTCGCAGCATGCGCGCAAGATAATCTGCCCGTGCCCACTTTAAGATAATGTTAATGTGTGTTGTACTGTACGCTCTAGATCATAAAATACGCCGGCATTGACTTATGTTTAAGGGCCTGTCTAATGGGCGCGGTTAACAGTACCAGCGCGCTGAACATACATAATAGTACATTTTACTTTATATATGAGGAAACATTTTTTGTCTCTTCATTGGTTTTAATGTGGGCAATTTACACCACAACATTTTTAGGTTAATTCCTATTAAAAAACAAAGATACGGAAGTCAAGGTAGATAGCAGAATTGAAGGCATTTTCTGAGTGTACGGTGGCCGAATGGTTGAGTCACTGGGCCGGAAATCCAGAGGTACCGGGTTCGATTCTCGGTCTGTACACAGGCGAGTGCCATTTAGTTTTTCTGTGTACTTTGATTTCCTGTATCTATATATATATAATAGTATATTACACAACTAGGGTGGTAATACAAAGAAATGCCGAGATCACAGAAGTTTGCGGCCCGAGCTGCAAGCGAGGGACGTAAATATGCGATCGAGGGCTTTCTTTTTGACCTCCCGTGTTGTGTACATCATTTTATGTCTACACTTGGCCAGAAAGCGGCCAAATGGCCAGGTGTGGCATAAATAAGTTTATCCCATCTTTTTTTACTTTTGACCACGCTACTAGGATTTTTTGACAATAGCACGCTGTCGCATCCCATCGCCTACTGGCGTTGCGTTGGTCCCAAAATTTATTTTTTTCAGCTACGTCCGTTGGCTGGGTTCCTATATTTATATATGTCAATGACATAAACACGGAGATACGGATACCCTTAAAAGATAAATTAAATTCGCCTTTGTGTCATTCTTATCCGTACGTTACCTGTGTAATGAGATATATGCTCGTATTATATTGTGTGTATTTTCTGCTGGAAGGCCCTATTTAGATGAGGCGAGAACTCGTATGCGAGTTTGATTACATTGCGGGCTACCTAGGTACAAAGAGTACAGTTGATCGATCAATCGCCGCAATGAAATGAAAATTCCATACGAGTTCTCGCCCCGTCTAAATGGGGCCTTAGTGTGCGAATCTGTGTTAACATTTAAGCGCCCCGCCTCGTACGCCCGGAAAATAGTGTTAGAGCTGCATTCAGCTCGTGCTAATTTAGGCCAGTGGAAATCGACGCGTTAAAATGCAAAAATCGCAAAGCATGATGTAGTTCTGATTTTTTTATTATGTTGTTTGGACCCGTTAGGGTAGTGTGAATCTGATTTTGCACGTTCTGAAAAGTTGTGCTAGTTGAGCTACACGCGCAAAAGTACGCCATTATTGAAGTTTTTTGGATTCCTGCTCTAACTATGACTAACGTCTATGGCACAAATTAACTACATTAAATTTGCTATATATAAGGTTCTATTAATTTTTACTGGAAGTGTGATAGTTACCGAGAGTTAAGGTTTTGAAATTGATGAAACTCCAAAAAGCAGGGGTGCTCTTTAAAGCCTTGTGTTCGGCTTGCTCGTTTAGATTCAGAGCCGATTCTCAGCACAGTTGTTACTTGGATAGTCTTGAGTGCTTTGACATTGAGAACTATCACTCAAGAAACCTCGCGGGGGTGGTAGGGGGAGAGGTAGCAAGTTCGGTTTGGACACTTTTATTTGAAGCTATTTTGCTCCAAAAATATGCACGCCAGCGAAAATCGTATAAGGACATTGGCGGACCATTAAGACAGTGCAAATTTATTTCTGCTACTAACTCTCTACACTTTCATACAAAAAAATGGAAAAAAATCACTAGAATTGTACAGTTTTCATTGGTATACCTCTTTATTTTTGACCACGAGAGACGCCATGAAAAACTTCGGTTTACACTACTGGTCCAAACAACAAAAAAAACAACAACAAATCAGAACTCCATCATGCTTTGCGATTTTAATGTTAATTTCCACTGGCCTAATTGTCGTGCTGGCTTTGTTCTCAAAAATTTTTTTTTGGGCAGAATTTTAATGATAAATTTATTGAACCAATCTACAATAAAAAAAAATCCGCAACATGCTTCGTCAACTTCTAATGTATAGGCACAAAATAATATCCCCAACACGGCTCGTCAATAAAAATAATGGATCTTAACCTAAACAAAATACAAATCCGCAACACGCTTCGTCAACACTGCCTCCCCTTTAAAATACTCCGCCCCGCACCGTACCCGGCTCAAAGGTCCCCATAATGCTAGCAGCATTCCCCCGCTGAACAGCTAATGAGACCTGTTGAACCAAATACGATCCGGAGCGAGGATCACAGCCCCTCTCACGCAAACGACGTCCCAACTCCACAAAGAGGTTGCGAGCCTCCGCGCCCCAGGGTCCAGCTCAAAATTATCTTTCCATGTCCGAGTATTTTCATATAAAATAAAATATTTTAGGCAACTAGTTTAACAATTTTAGTATAGTAACTCGTGTATTGTTGCAATCATATGAAGTGTGTTTTTTTTTAATTAGGTACCTGTCATACGATATTATTGATGTTCCTCGATGGCTAAAAATGTTCTCGATAAACTTAACGCATCTACAAAATGCTACCTCTGTATACGGCAAAACATCATTTGAGTATTGGGAAACTGAAGTGCTAAATTAATCTCTTAAGAGGTTAGTTATTTATGCAGTACCCTTGAAGGTTAGGTTTCTTAAGGTCCTGCATAAGATATATATAAGTGATTGGTTGCCTAGTGCCTAATGCATATGCATGGATCTTAAGATTTTTAATTAAATAAATAAATAAACATAGGCGGACAATCTCATATAGTTAGTTTCAAACTAAGCAATGTTTGCGCTATAGATACAACAGGATGGAATAAATCTATACATATAAAAGGCAAAGTCCTGACTGACTGACTCATCAACGCACAGCATGAAGCTAGGAACTTGAAATTTTCACAGTAGTTTGATGGATTACATAACGTAGGCAAAAGATAAGATTTCTTTGAGTAAGAATTTTTAAACTTCATGTGTAGACTCTTCAATAAAATAAAAAAAGTAATTTAACCGTTTTTTGAAATTCACCCCTTAAAGTAGTTAAATAGGGGTTGAAAGTTTGTATGGAGACTATACATTTCTATGAGTAAAGACTGTATCGTTTATTATAGATACAACTTTACCTAACCGTACTTTTTTCCTTTTATAGTTTTAGATTAAAATTGCACATGTATTTGCCTCGATACACATTACACATTTCGTCTTGGGAGCTCGATGTAAAGTATGTATATGGTTTAGACAAAATTATCCATTTCTTCCGAGTAACAATAACGAATCCGGACAAATACTACTAGAAAATTTACTGTTTGCGAACAAGACGATACTACACAAGAAAAAAAACATACTACGCAAACTGCCATTACATGTGATTCGTAAAGTTAAACATCTGGGCATAGTCTTATTAATTTATTTTTCTACTCCTGTACTGTTATCTGTCTTTTACTTGGTCACGAACACTAATATAAGAACATACATAATATGAGTTCAGAGAAGTCTATACTCTATTCCCCATAACAGCACTAGTGTCGTTATAGCCACTTTACGTTATTGCTAGCAACCACAGACTTCTAAATCTAGGTTAAACTTAGGTCAAGGATTAAGCGCTCAATTTTAACTTTACGGTAAAAATGCACAACTACCAACTTAACAAACAATTAAAATCCTACGGCTTTTAAGAAAAACGAAACTTTCTGAACTAAATTCATTGATGCCAACATAAAAACAAAAGTATTTTTAATATATTCACTGCGTGTCAACTTCATTTAAAAAATAAAAAGTTTACCATAGACACATACTGACAGTCATACGTCATATTTGCCTTCTTTGCAGGTTATGCCTTGTTTGTATTTTATATTTTAAAACCTGTCGTAGAAAAAGTATTGTATGCAACGTTGTATAATTAAGTCAAAAAACGCTCATTGCGTCTCTATTTGCGATACTCGCCGCATTCGCGGCTCGTATCGCAACTCACGCAATTCGCATTTTTTGAACCTTCTTATACAACTGTTGCATAAAATACTATTTGTATCAGATAGATTAAAATTGTAATTGTAGTGTAATTTCTTTTTTATGGATAATAAACCGGTCAAGTGCGAATCGGTCTCGCACACCGAGGCTTCCGCACAAACTCGTAAGTAGATACGTGAATAGTTCAAGAAAAACTGTATGGCGGTTAATTTAGTAGGAGCAAATAAGTATGTGTTAAGATTTTTGCAAAATTCTAAAAAACGGTGCAATTTGGGAAAACCGTTATATTTTTTCTGTAATATTTAGGATGATATTAATAATTGGTAATGATTACAGATTTTTTTGTTCAGTAACTTCGAAGATAATAGGGAATGGTATTTTTTTTAACTTTTTTGGTCTTAAATCAAAAAATACATGATTAACAAAAAAAATGGCTTTAAAATTGACAAATTAAGCCCTTTCGTTTGATACCCCACTTGATACAATAACACAACTTTAAATTTGCGACCTCCCATTACGGCCCTCTTTTAAAAAATGTAAATAACGGTACAAGATTTTTTTAACGTCAAATAGGGTCGGGTTAGCTACTTTTAAAATTATTCCAAATTTCATATCGAAAGGAGCAGTAGTTCCTGAGATATCTGGCTGTGACGTGACAGACGGACAGATAGACAGACAGACTGACAGATAGACAGAGTCGCACCATAAGGGTTCCTTTTTTACCATTTTGGTACGGAACCCTAAAAATACGAGCTCTTATTCCCATCTGATTATATCTTACTTCATCAAAGTAGTTATCTAAAAAATTAAAATATTTAATAATTAATTATTTTTTCTACTCCCGTACTGTTATCTGTCTTTTACTTGGTCACGAACACTAATATAAGAACATACATAATATGAGTTCAAAGAAGTCTATACTCTATTCCCCATAACAGCACTAGTGTCGTTATAGCCACTTTACGTTATTGCTAGCAACCACAGACTTCTAAATCTAGGTTAAACTTAGGTCAAGGATTAAGCGCTCAATTTTAACTTTACGGTAAAAATGCACAACTACCAACTTAACAAACAATTAAAATCCTACGGCTTTTAAGAAAAACGAAACTTTCTGAACTAAATTCATTGATGCCAACATAAAAACAAAAGTATTTTTAATATATTCACTGCGTGTCAACTTCATTTAAAAAATAAAAAGTTTACCATAGACACATACTGACAGTCATACGTCATATTTGCCTTCTTTGCAGGTTATGCCTTGTTTGTAATATATATTTTAAAACCTGTCGTAGAAAAAGTATTGTATGCAACGTTGTATAATTAAGTCAAAAATCGCTCATTGCGTCTCTATTTGCGATACTCGCCGCATTCGCGGCTCGTATCGCAACTCACGCAATTCGCATTTTTTGAACCTTCTTATACAACTGTTGCATAAAATACTATTTCGTTTAAGAAATGCTATGAATCTGTGAAAGTGGCCATTTTGAGAATATTATTTTTACTTATTGCAACTCTGACTTTGAAGACCAATACATATAAGTATCATGGAGCGTTTCTATAGACCTGCTCTGGTGATGGTTCAATGCCATGAATGTCCGCTGTGGTTTCGTCTTCGGCTGATTCTTTATTAGGTATGGGAATCCAAAACGTTACGTAAAAAGTCGTTTTTATGTAAAAATATAAATTCACGACACTTCTGCAGGTGCTCAACTGGGCAATCATGAAGAGGATACTTAGATATCCTGTTTCAGAAGCATATTAACCATTTGTTTTTTGAAATTGTACATAGGAGTCGCTGAAATGAGTCAAAAATTGAGCTCGATAGGCTTGTTCAAATATAATTCGGACAAGCCTGCTATTAGTCTGCAGTAAAATGTGTGTTCTTGTAACAGCTCACGTGATATAATCATAAGTCATACCTACCATCGTTCCCGGTCGGTATATAAAATTCGGGACACAACATTTGAACTTCACGCGACTTCGTAGTCGCGGACAAAAACTAGTACCTCTCTAATGTTGTAGATAGATAGAGAAAAACCCATATTAAGGAAAAATATTTATTCATGCCCATCAGAAAGAGTTATTTACGGCCCGCAGAACCTACGTGTAACAACACAATTTTCGAGCAAGTGTGATGAATAATATTTATTGCACACACTCGAGTGATACATTGCTTAATTGTTCAATATTATTCATTAAGCAATGTATCCTTTATAAGAGCAAGAGATAACACACATTAATACAAGAGACCTCTCGTAGGCTAAATAGATATGTGTATACCGAAATATATAGGTAGAGAATAATCCTGCGGTCAAACTGTTAATAAAGAATTGCGAGAACTGCCTTAGAATTAAGAGATAGTACGTGATTAAAAAAAAACCCTATAGGCTAGGCTAAACAGTTAACGTGTTGATGCCATTAATTAAGGATTAATGTCAATAGAAAAGGTTAGGTCATAGGCTCATTTCATCTAAAAAGCAAATTCTCAATGCAGCGACTGGCTTATAAAGCATTTCGTCTAAACATGTAATTCTCATTTCGGCTAAGTTGCAAATGGTCTAAAATAAGTATATAGTAGTTAGTAGAATACCGATTCAAATATGAAGTTATATCAAATGTTCATGTACTAAATGACACGAACTCATTTATAAGTTGACTATTTACGCAGACCAGACGCCCTGGTACAGTAGTCTTAATCGCGGATTTAAAGCATCCATCCCTTTCGCGACGCATAGTGGTTAGAAAGGGATATAGGTATGCTATATATTATGTTCACGACAAAAACCAGCATGCTAAGAGGTCTGATGTGAGCTTACCTAAATACCTATACCAGAGGCCCGATTTGCTAGTATTTACTTAGACAAGATGCAGCATAGACCCGTTGCATGTTGGACGAAACTTTAATTCGACGAAATAATTTTAAGACGGATTGAAAATAATGATCAGTTGCTACTTAGACGAATTGCTGCATAGACAATTTACTTTTGAGACCTAATGAGACTTACCCATTGATAGGTGAATATCAAACTAATAAATAATAGAAAAACTCAAAATTAAACATTTAAATATCTCTGACCATTTCATTTCAGTTTAGAATTTTCTTATGAACAGTATCCAAATCGATTCACCCGTTTAAGAGCTACGGTGCCTCAGATCGGCGGACAGACAGACACACAAACATAGCGATCAAACTTATATCACCCCTCTTTTTGCGTCGGGGGTTAAAAAGGCCGGAAAATAGCCTCGACGATTCGTAAGAAAATCTTTTCCGCTAACTACGAGTATGAGATTGCCATTCAGTGTAGGTTCTTGATCCCTAGAGACATTTGGTGGAACAATTTATAACAATCATGGAAAATCAGTCACTATTTAGACTTGCAAATGGCACGAAAGGTTTCGGTGTCCCACAGCGCATAGGCAAACCGCAAATGTAGCGAGAGGAAATCGTTTTCGCTTTCATACGTTTATTGTCCTAGTCATTTGTGAGTAGGTAACAACATAAAGATAAATTTATATTTTCGAAAATATGCATACTTTAAAATACTTAATTTTGGCTTTTTTAGATGGAATTTAAGACCGCCCCCCAGCAGCGGCTAAGTGGACTGGAATGGTGGCGCGAAATAGGGAAGGCCTATGTTCAAGAATGAACGACTAGACTAGGGGCTTTTGATGATGATGATGAGATGGAATTTTGTGACAGATACCTATGTAGTTTTAAGCTGAAAGAGTAGAGTAAAACCTATTTAGGAGTAAGTATATGTATAAGAAAATATGTTCGTTTTATATACACTGTAGTATTATCCAAAGTAAGCGAGTAAGGATTAAAATTCAATCTTTTTAGTGATGTTCATGTTACTTTAAGTTAGGTTGGTACTAAAAAATATAAAGGTTTAGGTATTAAAATACACCGACTGTGTAAAATCAGTTTTCAAAGATCAAAGGGTTTGGGCTGGATATTGATGAGTGAGCCAGGTTATTTTTCATATACCTACATTGGTTATGAATGAAGGTAGAGGTCAGATTGTACCTAGGTATAGGATAATGCTAAGTTGATGTGCAATATCATGTATTTAATTGGTTAGTCTAGTAGCTACGCTAAAAAGTATCAAGTACTAAACTAAAATATACGCTTATAAATCTTCAGATAGATACCATTGATTATCGCACGTGCGTAAAGGCACAGACACCGATTGTGTGAAGCCACGAAGTGGAAAAAACAGGCCCGATACGCGTGAGAAACCTATCTTAAGATCTGTCTGTGCAGTGATGCCCCTATTTATCTACTTTGTTCATTGTCAGATTAATCGTTTCTAACCAACTTACAAAGAATGGTACAAGTTGATCTTGTGCGATTACATTTCTTAGGGCTGGATTTGTCATCTTGAGTAACCGTTTAATTCTATGAAATTACCTATACCAAATTTTACGTTAATATAATCAAACAGGTGACTTTCATGAATTTAAATAAGCAAATATACTGACTGACCCATAAAAATACTACGTGAATTTAAATAAAATTGTATAAAAACTTGGGGCAAGGCCGCTGTGCCGAAATTTAATACTTAATACTCAATACTTTATTGCATTTTCAATTAAATTCGAGGAATTACTGACCATTTCACGTTTCATAAAACACCGGTTCCCAGTGTGGTCAAGCAATTCAAATCTGCAATTATCCCTACAATCAGGTATAACGCAATGAACCTTATAGAAGTCGAAAGTGTGTAACTTGCTACCAAACGAGACTAAAACAGCGTATGAACCAATCACTGTCAAAAATCGGAAGACTTAAATACTTTATGGCGAATCAAAAAATCTCAAATAAAGTTTAACTGCAAGAAATCTTAAAAAAAAGCATTCTGGTTCTACCTGATTACCAAACTGAATGTTTTTTATTTTATTTTAGATTGCGAGCACGGAGCTTAATTTCGATTCAAACCCGTTATCGTCACCTGCTGCGAGTTTTTTAACTTTAATTTTCATGCCTGTCACAATATTTTTACTGCCGTTATTTCGTGATTATCTCCGCTCGAACACATTACATTAAATCTCCTCATTAGGAGATCTTTAAAGCTGACAGTAATTGATGCTGAGATCGTGATAATTGAAGGTGTGATATTACATCATTTATTTTATTGAAATTAATATTAACAGCTCTAGCAAAATATAAATGGTAAAAGGAAGGGCACATAATTTTCAAGACACACATATTTTTTATTTAATAAAAATTCTTCTGACACAAAGTGACGCACAATGTTCAGGAATGAAAGCGCAGAGAAGTGCTTAAATACAAAATGTGTTGCTTGGAACTTGAGAAGTGATGTCAAAAAGCGTTGATAGAAAGTAAAAAAAACCGGTCAAGTGCGAGTCGGACTCGCTCACCGAGGGTTCCGTACAAACTCGTAAGTAGATACGTGAATAGTTCAACAAAAACTGTATGGCCGTTAGCTTAGTAGGACCAAATAAGTATGTGTACGATTTTTGAAAATTTCTAAAAAACGATGCAATTTAGCAAAACCGTTTTATTTTTCCTGTAATATTTAGGATGATATTAATAATTGGTAATTATTACAGATTTTTCTGTTCAGTAACTTCGAAGATAATAGGGGGGGAATGGTATTTTTTTGAACGTTTTTGGTCATAAATCAAAAATTACAAAATTAAGAAAAAAAAACAAAAATGGTTTTGGAATCTACAAATAAAGCCCTTTCATTTGATATCCCACTCGATATAATAGCTCTACTTTTCTTTTTCCACATCCCATTTCGGACCCCTTTAAAAAAAAAGTAAAAAAGGTATAAGATTTTTTTTCTATCCAATAGGCTCGAGTCAGCGACTTTTAACACTATTCCAAGTTTCAAGTCGATAGCATCAGTAGATCCTGAGATATCTTGCTGTGACAGACGGACAGACAGACAGACAGACAGACAGACAGACAGACAGACAGACAGACAGACAGACAGACAGACAGAGTCGCACCATAAGGGTTCCTTTTTTACCATTTTGGTACGGAACCCTAAAAATGAGACTGCCGCACTGTAAATGAGAATTAAATATATGTGATTGCACTGCAAAAACACTCCTCTAAACACTAACACTCTTTGACTGCCACATTTCAACATTTTCACGGCATAATTCATCGGATTCATAAATTGTTATCCGTTAAAATACTTATTTCATAAACGTATAGGTAGACTAGGCGTACCTATTCCAAGGCTTCTTGAAAGGGGGCAGAAAGCGTCGCTAGGAACGCACTGTGGCATAATACTACTACTTAGGTACTTTTGCGCACTAGAGAAAAGCCTACGGCATACTTTGACATTTAAAAATTTCTTGGTATAATTTGCCGGATGCACACACGTCGCACTTTATGAAGGCTCCTTATTTCCCGCCTTTTATTAACCGCTCTGGACGGTTTTGTGCCACTGCGATATGAAGGAACGTGTCGACGTCTTAATGAGGAGTTATTAAATAAAATATGTGTAAAAATGTTCTATTTTTTTCCTTTTACATACTTTGCGTTTATATCTGGTAGTGTATCTATAGGTACCAGTAGCGTGACGTCCAAAGAACTCGATTCCTACCGGCTTGCCTGCATTTGAGCACCTCATTCCACAGCTCTTAAGGAAAATGTACACGAAATTTGCATCGGCTTGCCCAAGGATATCTTTTACGCCACGCCACTGATAGGTACTCGTATTGTTCACTCACCTTTAGTAATCCCATGCGGTTGTACAACATTAGGGGCCATTCATTTATTACGTAAAACGGTTTTAGGGGGGACCCCCCGGTCAACCATGTCTTATTTTTTCTTACAGGGGGGTGGGAGGGGGTTTTGATCGATCTTACGTAAGATCATAAAAATGCGCAAAATAATCTAATAATCAAAGCGCACCACCATCGAGCAAAAACACCACAAAAATACGTTTCTTGTAGGGGGACCTTTTATTTTTAATGTTATTTTGTTTTTATTATTTATTTGTTGTTATAACGGCAATAGAAATACACATTCTGAGAAAAAAATAAGTCTTTATCTATCACGGTTTAAAAGACACGGCCCTGTGCCAGACGGAAAGCGGAGTCTTAGTAATAGGATTGCGTTTGTATCCTTTGGGTACCGAACCGTAAAAAAGGCTGCCTCAAAAATGCAATGTTTGGCAGTTTATTTTCTACTTTATAGTTATAAAGTAGAAATAATCGACCGAATTCGTGAATATAAAAATATGTTTTTTAATACACTTGCTCAAAAAGTGGTACTTTTTGTAGCTGTATATCGTGCGCAAAGTTCGATTTTGCGAACTAGTGCTTTTTATTGCCCATTTTTTTTAATTTACTGTTGTTCAAATACATACATCCAACTAATGGTCAAATACGCTCTTTGTTTTTATTACGTCAGTGGACATTGAATGAAAGTATACATTTGATACGTTTAAAATATTAAATCCACATATATAACGTTTGATTGTTTTTATTATAAACAATTAAACTGTTATCTAATATTAAAATAGTTTAAAAAGTATGCTTCTTGAGTATTACCAATGAGTAGTTTAGTCAGCGGTCTCGCATAATACTAGTATTATGCGAGACCCAAAAAATAAAAATTGTCACAGATAAGATAATATGGTGCAGGCTGTTCGAGTTTTATAAATGACAACTAGCTTTCCGGCACTAAAGATTACATTTTACTTGGAAATTAATGAGCTATTAAGTATTTAAATATTTATTGCTTTTTTCCATTTTTAAATGCAGTTAAATTATCTTAGAACGTTTGTCTGTTCCCAAAATAGTTTATTTTTATTTGGCTGAATGGTGACAAACGCTGCCACGTTGGAAAAAGTTCGCAATTAAAAGTAACACATTTTGTTTTATTCCCGCCATTTTCATTCATGATTGTAATTTTGTAATTATTAATTATCACGCATTAGTTTGATAACACTTTTGTGAAAAATGAGCGATTCAGACGATTTTGAAATAAATTCAACACCACGAGATATACTAGCAAAGGTGTCAACGGCAACTACTATTCATTATTTTACCAGAGAAGTCGAAGGAGGAATATCTGGCCGTCTATGAGCAATTCATTGACTGGAAACGAGAAAATCGAACGGCGTCATTCTCAGAAAATGTACTTATGGCCTACTTTCTTGAATTATCTAAGAAATATCAGGCATCTACAATGTGGTCAGGATACTCAACGTGACTCTTAATAAGTGTTCCAATTGAGTGCTCCATTTTTATGAGGCCAAAAAATAAACAAATTTGTCTCTTAATCATTCAATCATTTCATTTTCGTTGTAATTTTTCGCAAATGTATTAAAAAACGTCGTTTGATACACGTGCGGAAGTGTCATTTCCACTCGTCCCGAGTCTTGTCCCTCGCCTTACGGCTCGGGCCAAGACACCTCGGGACTCGTGAAAAATGACATACTTTCCGCACTTGTATCAAAAAGTACTATTTCGTCAGTATAAAAATAGCAATTACCTGCACATGCTTCGTACACAAACACATTACTATAATAAAATATTCCATCTTGAATTAAAAAAGTCCTCATTTACTCGATAAAAGCCATTCCACCTTTGAATGGAAACCAACAAGCTCCTCATATCCCTACCTATAATAAGAAATATGTATTTGTTGGTTTTTTAATTTGTCTTTTCACTTGAGCCATTGAACACAGAATTGGCTATTTGATTTTTTTTTCTGTGATATGTTATCCTCACCTCACCTCTCAATAATAGAAATATAAGTGAAGAAAAAACCACTTCAATATTATAAAAACTCACCGAGATACTACAATGTTAAATCACATTTTTTATGCCATACCTGGCCATAAAGTGGCCTCACCTCGCCTTCTGGCCAAGTGTAGACATAAAATGATGTACACAACACGGGAGGTAATAAAGAAAGCCCTCGATCGCAAACCCAAATAAGAACTAATATGCAAACAAAAATTAAACTTAACACAAAGTTTTACGTTGGTTTATCATTTAGAACTTTCGAATAATATTTTATAAAGCAAATCTGTTAGGTAATAGTACATTGTGTATCAAGGGCGGTAGGTAAGGAATTACAAACGAGTGTTTGTTACAAGGCCGAGGCGAAGCCGAGGGCTTTAATAACACGAGTTTGTAATTCCTTTACCGCCCGTGGCACACACAATGTTTTTCATCACACTTGTGAGGAAATCTAATTAAAATTAACCTTACTTAACCTAAATAAAATTGTAAAACTGACAGTGACATTAGTGACATATCCATAGACAATGCGCAACGTTCGGAAACCATAGCGGTACAGACCTAAAACGGTTGATTTTATAATTGCAAAATACTGAAATACACTATTGAAACATTTAATTAATGTTACAGAAATATGTGTTTACATGTATTTGCAATACCAGTTCTCTTTAAATAAATATTTTAGTGATAAAAGTTAGAAAAGTGAGTTGGCGTTTCCTTTGAACATGACAAATAAGAGTAAAACAGAACCAGCGTTTCAAATTGAAAAAGAAAACCATTACGCCCTAGGGCGTAATAGCTCATTTACGGCCCGCAAAACCTACGTGTAATGCACCATTTTCGAGCAAGTGTGATGAAAAAGTATATTATAAAATTTATAAAACTATTAAAAATAAATAGTAATGTCCGTAGTATGTACTATTAATAATAATGTAATAGGCATGAGGTTTATTTCAACAATGTCCAAAATTACCACAATTAAATGAAATAAGAAAATCTAACTACATAAAATGGGCATGATTATACCAACATTTTGCTATCTAGTCGTTTTGCTACCTCGTCTTATTGAGATTTTGTCTATTAACGAAATAGTCTTTTCACGAACTAGTCGTTTTGCTCCCTGGTCTTCGTGATATGTGGACTATTAACGATGTGGTCTACTCAAGAAGTAGTCGTTTTGCTACCTAGTCATTCGGAGATATGGGCTTTCTAAAGAGATGGTCCTTTAGAGATCTGGACCTTATGATGATTTGGTCGTTTTGACGATGTAGTCGTTATGATCTCAACCCATTATGCACACTTGTGTTTTTTAATTTCCAGCAAATTTTTGAACACTAAATAACACATTTATTTTATTTGCAAATAAGTAAAGTAAAAAGTAATAATAAATATATTTATTGCTTTTTCATGTTTTTATTAAATTCTGTACCTATGTATCTTTTCAAAAGAATTTCTTTTGATTAGGCTGAATGGTGAAAGCCGGTGCCATGTTTTTGTTTCATCAACATTTTTTTGCAAATGTATTAAAAAACGTCGTAGGATACACGTGCGGAAGTGTCATTTCAACTCGTCCTGATACCAAGGGCCTCGTGAGAAATGTGATAATTTCCGCACTTATATTAAAAAGTACTATTTAGACTTTCCCAAATACGTGCCGAAACGTACGTACTGAAGCCCGTTATAATGGGACGTCACGACTCATACGGTGTTTGGGGAAATCAAGAACTTGGTTCTGCAACTATTTTAAAATTGCGTTTGTCGTAACGGTTTCATAACGAAAGTAACCATACATTTTATGGGTTATTTAACGGTATTGATAGGGTTTAATAATTTTATATTTTTAAAATGGACTTCCCACCCAAAACTTTAACATATTTCCTTATTTTGCTAATTTTAACAGGATCTTATATAATTTTAACAAAAAATCAGTTACAGTCAAGTACCCAGTTGATGTGGTTTTTTTTAATAGGTACGCGGGAAATACTTGTAACCATTCTGCCAGATTTTATGGAACTCGAAATTAAATTTGGTTTGATGTGGATATATTTCCGGCGATTTTTTCACCTGACGGGATTGGAGAGGGTCACATTCGTAACTTGATAGCTTATATTCTATATAACGGTCAACGATTTGGGCACAGGGTGCTCTTGATTGAAACAGTCATTTTAAGGGCAGGCTAAATTAATTACGTAGGAGAAGGTCTGTGTAGGTCTACCTGTACAATAATGTACATAATTATCCAGTTTGGGTGGTATAGCAAAAAATATGGTATAGGCACAGAATAAGAACAAAGTACTTCGTAACAGAAGCCTCTCTCGCCACCAAAACTGCCGTCCGCGTCGGATGAGCGGACGGAGTTGACCCGCATCCGACCGTCTCTCTCTATTCTATCGCATAACGCGTATTATTTTTTCCGCTTCCAAGCGGGAAGATTTACCGCACAACCGAATCGAGGAGTGAGTACCTATAGGTCATTTATTACAAAAAAGTATTTGCCCGTTATCTCCAATCTCATGGTGATTATCGTCGGTCGGTTGTCCATACAAACAATAACCAAATTTTTATTAAAAAAAAAACCCGACCGCGGTGCACTTTGAAACTGCATAAAATCCGCAATTTTGTTTATTTTAACGAACTTCATACCCAGCCAGTGACACTCGCACCATCAAGACGAATCTAATGATGTATAATTTATCAAAATCGGATGTGCCGTTGAATAGTTATGAGCGGACGTAGGAACGGACATACATACATACATACATAATTACATACATACATACAGGTCAAACACATAACCCTCCTTTGGGCTTCGCCGCAGTCGGGTAAAAAGAGGATCATCATTCGCTTCCACGACATCGTTCATGGTTGAACTGTGTTTCATTTTATAGCTTGAGACATTTTGTCTGCGCGAAACAACATAAGAATTCACAAAAAAACAGTATGAAGGTGCACGCTTGTTCCTTAATTCTAGCCATTTAAGGTCAGCGTTATCTATTAGCATCATTTGATACCAAACCTTTTCTGCTAAGATTTCAAATTTTGTTGGTTTTTTAGGCCATATATAGTAAGTTGCACAAAAAATTTTTTAGACCTGAATATCATCAAAGAGGGACAGGGGTAGGGAGGTGGGGACTTCAATCTTGACGACATCAATTATGTTTCAAATGTGTGGTGTTTATGTTGTTGTACAACTTTCTATAAAATGGCTCTTTTGAGAGTTCTCATGTCGTTTCCCGCACATTAAACGTATAAAGTTTCAAACAAATATTTATTTTAATTATTTGATAAAGTCTTACAAACTCTGCCATATAAAACAAACTGTATTAAATAACAAACTTAGTTATACATATAGGTAATGGTCGGATATTGATAGGTAATGAATGGCACAGTTTTAGGACTAACTGTTGTCTAACGCTCATATATTTGACAGGCACAGCCGCCTATGATAGGAACTGCACTGTCATGCGAGGGTTGTCGCAACATTAAAAACATCGAAGTAGGTTAAATTTGTACAAGTATATTTATTAATATAAATCCGATGATGTACATACTTACATTAAGTAACATAATAAATGCGAAAGTAACGCTGTCTATTCGATTCAGTATATAAATCCTAAACACATAATTTTGCTGATAAATAGGAAAACGGAATTATGGAATAAAAGGGATTTTATGAACATGACAGCTCGACGAAATAAATTTCTGTCACAATCAATTATTCACTGTGAAATAAATTAAGATTTTACATGAAAACATTAACCATACTCATCCAAATTAATAAGACACACTGCTGTTACATTTGCGCGAGTAAAATTTTAACACATCGCAAAGCATTTTAGCTACTAATTTTACGAAGCACAAAAATCTCAAGTAAAATCCTAATCCTGTCACTTTTCCATAGTCGGGTAAAAAAAATCCAATAACTTTCGGATACATAAATCTAAACAAAAAATGTTGACGTGATAAAATAAGAAAAGCATAAATCTATGTATAAACATCCAATATTAACCTTGGTTCCAATAGTGATTTTTATATAAAAGTCATTAACGTACAGTACACGCACACTTAAGTACAACTTAACAACAGTGTTCATTAAACAAACGCGCGGCAGCCCTGAAAGTTAGGTACCGACTAGACGTACAATACATACTTTGATCCATCAATATGGTAAATACTGATGGATCACATGATGTTCACGTAATCCATCAATATACTAGACTAGACAATCAATAAATATCACAATATTTGATAAATATCAGTAAATCACAGTATTTATTGTACGTCTAGCCTTCGCCTTATACAGTGGTAATGGTGTGAAGGGCAGGGCCGGGCAGAGTCGAGGCGTTGGTGGGATCATTTCGGAACGTCGGCAGTCTTCGTGTAGTCGACTCCTGGCAGGGCGGCCCCGGCCCCGTCGACTAAACCTACCGGTGTCGCTGCGGTTTTAAATCTGCGGCGTGTGCCTCTGATGTACATACTGGTGGCCCGAATTATAGCGGTGTTGATTCTGGCTCGGAGCCATCCCAGTATGGTGCTCAGCGACCTGTGCCAACCAATGTGTTTGATAAAGTATGACATTTGCGGTCCGAATACCCCGTTAACTGAAGTCACGAGGGGGGTGAACGTGGTATGTCGCATTTCGCAGGCCGTGGAGTATTTTTGCTGTTTCTCGCGTTCGGCTGATTTCAGAACGGAGGTGACAGCCCGCGCGATGTATTTCAAACATAAATACCACACATTTCAAACATAATTGATGTCGTAGAAGCGAATGATGCTCCTCTTTTTTGTTTGTGTGGAAAATCGATCGACACGAATCAAATAGTTTCAATTACTTACCTCAATAGCAGTTGATACTTGCAATGGGCTAGACGACTAAAAAAACTGTTTAGCCCGTCAGTTAGTTTATTAAAAAATATTGTACACGTATTTTTTCTTTTGTTTGACAAACAAAAAATGACGAAGTTTCGAGTGACGTCACTCCTAGGTACGATTTTCACCTAGGGGTGACGTCAACGTCACAAGCCCCCACTCCATAAGATTTGATAATCTATAACTTTGACGATTTTTAATATTTTGATAAACCAAAAAATACGTGTCCCATATTTTTCCATAATCTAACTGACGGGCTAAATATAATTATATAGTTTTAATTTAACCCAGTCGTCATCCCCATTAGATACACTACCTACTTATTATAACTCAACCTGACTATGCTGCTCACAAGTAAAATTATGTTTCTTATCTTTTAAACATGTCAACATATGAACTGTACTGTATGAGACACCCTTTGAAAGATAGATAAATATAGTAGATCAGGCAAGGGTTGGGTGTCCTAAATCTGATCTTTGGAACACGCGGTGTGCCCTGATTCGACCCTTATTACCTAGGGAGCCATTCATTTTAGGCAAAATGAAACCAGCTCATATAAAATATCTAGCCAATTTACTGTTGAGTGAAGCGAGGTGCCGTTTATTATAAATTAAGTATATTAATATGCCCTGGAATTTGAGCTAAGTAATTTAGTTACTAAGAAGAATATTTAACATATTTTTAACGATTTATGTACAGGTAAAGGTGGTCTCAACTTCTCAAGTCATTTTGGTAATTAATTATTGTCCTTGGACGTTACTGAGAAATAAGTACATGTAGAATATTATTGGAATAAGTATCTTAAAATTGTTGAACCAAATATATTTAATATATAGATATATTTTTAGTTTTAAATATTTTTTATTATAAATAAATTTATGTAAATATTTTTGTAACTTTACTGAAAAAAATTACAATACATTTTCCTTCCCATCAGAAAAATCCCTAAAGAAAATAGCCGTCATAATACAAGTAGGTAGATGTAAGTGAAAATCGGCCTCATAGGTAGGTAATGATAGTGCTGTGACTCAGCATGTTCAACAATCCATTCGGCACTGAGAGCAAGAATGCGGGCGGACTGCAAATTAAGCGCCTCGTACGAATTCCTTTGCAGTGCAGTGAATGGCTGATTCAGTAATTATAATGCAAAATCAAGAAAAAGCCTCTTGATTCCGCCGTTTATGAAACTATTTGAAAAAAAAAATTAATTGAATGGGTATACTTCCACTACTTCCAGATTGGTCACATTTTTTTCCTAAATCCAGTTCTGATAACAGGATCCATGAGGCATTGAAGGAACTCCTGAAAATATTATAGGCACATGTATAAGAATATCTGTATTTTTATAGTATCTCGTGCATTTGTTAGCATTGTATTGATAATGTTTGAAGTCGGTAATCTTTTTTTAGAAATTATTAAGGTTACGGTTTCTTGATTAAGTTTTAAATAAAGCATTCGTCCCGTTAAGTCTGTGTCGCGATTTGCGCTACTGTTATGGTGGGCTATGTTGAATGTGTTAGATAATTATATACTAGTGTTTAATAGAACTGACGTGAGAGACTACATCTTGTTCTCAATTGAAGTTAACGTTTTATCTTATAGCTTGAACGCATAGAGTCCGTTTTTGTAAATAATTCACATTAAACCTTAGAGACCATATACATCTCTGAGGAATGTAGATTATATTATATTAAAAAATCTGTTTTGTACTTGCAAATGTCTTGACGCTTAGAGACGACATACATCTCTAAGAAAAATTGTTTTAATTTTAGTTTTTAAGTTTTGTGAGTCACAGATTTTTTTTATTTTTTTTTACATTTCTGTACGTTCGTTTTGTGTAAACCATGTAAATGTAATGATAGTTCTATAGTCTATTTCTCGTTTCCCATTTTGTATTTTGACGTTTGGAGATCCTTTACACCTCCAAAACATGTTTTGACAACGGAGGCCCCTTACATCTCCATTAATTTTAGTATATGCCTTTTTATTTTCTATTTTTCTTAGTAATTTATCTTGTTTTGACGCCTAGAGACCCTTTACATCTCTTAAATTGTAGTTTTATGTTTATTGAAATGTATTTAGTTAAGTAGTTGTTTGTGATATGCAATGTAATATTGTCACAATTATTGTAATGTGTTTAAAAGAGAAACTGGTGAGTTTCTTCCGGCGCTTCTTCTCACCAGAATGTCATCTGCCGAAGCGCCAAAAGAATCAGACATGTGAAAGAGCCCTTGAGGCCTACTTGCAGAAATAAATTATTTCATTTCATTTCATTTCATTTCGTTATTTGATTTTGGATCCCTGCCTGATCCCTCCACGACAAACAAAATTACATTTCAACCGCACATTTTCCTCATGTGTCTGACGGTAAATTTCAGCCTTGCCAAATCCAATCTGTTACCAAAGCGTAGAGTCATTACGAATCTACAGAAGTTCAATATTTAACCAATGTCTGATAAATTGTGTATTTATTGGTTCTCATAATTATCAAATGTCATAATAGTTTTTTCTATGAAATCGTGAATTTTCAGGATTGTTATAGAAAGTGGAAAACTAGCCCGCGTAAACCTATATATAACTTTTTGCTTCCCGGTACACCGGCTCGACAGCTCTTCATATCGTTAGGAATGATGACTGTACCGTCTCAATACATCTTCAACATCGCGAAGTTCGTAAGATGCAATATTAACTCATTTCCCCAACGACCTCAAAACCAACGATGTCTAAGGAGTACCTAATCAAAGTGGAAAACTCAAAACTACCTGGTGCAAACTAGCCAAGTCTACCAAGATAATCCGTATAATCGGTCCAAAAATATATAATGCAATCCCCGATTGCATTAAGCAATATTCTAATGATCAGACCTTTTTTAATGAATTAAAAAAATGGCTCGTCGGAAAGGCATATTATAATTTAACCAATTATTATAATTAAATTGATATTTAAATATTATTCGTGCAATTAATTATCAATGTCAGGAATTAATTTGAACATAATTATTATCTTTTTATTATTTGTAATTTAATTTAATCAAATTAATTTTATTGTAATCTTTTCTTTGTAAAATTTTCGACATGTAAAATTGAAAAATATTTTATGAATAAATGAGTATGAGTGCATATAACCCTCGCCTGACGGCTCGGGCTGAGCAAGACAGCCTCAACTGTAATGACCAACATAGGCCACTCGTATCATAATGTACTATAAGCACGACACGAGTCTTTGACCAAATGTCTTCGGTTGTTCGTATTATTTATAGTTAAATAGGACTCACTGGGCACTGCAACTTTTCCATCATTACCGCAGCAATTTATACAAGTCGTAAGCAATCGTTTATATACAATATACTTCAAGTATAATTATATAATTTATGCCACACCTGGCCATAAAGTGGTTTCTGGCCAAGTGTAGACATTAAAACCGGTCAAGTGCGAGTCGGACTCGCGCACCGAGGGTTCCGTAAAAACTCGTCAGTAGATACGTGAATAATTCAAGAAAAACTGTATGGTGGGACAAACTTAACTTTGCTCTTGTAAAACTGTTGTCCCCATACATCGACATATGCCGCGGTTAGTTTAGTAGGAGCAAATAAAGTTGTCTTACAATTTTTGCGAATTTCTAAAAAACGCTGCAAGTTAGGAAAACTGTTTTTTTTCCTGTAATATTTAGGATAATATGAATAATTGGTAATTATTACAGATTTTTCTGCTCAGTAACTTCGGAGATAATAGGGGGGAATGGTATTTTTTTTAACGTTTTTTTGTCTTCAATCAAAAACTAAGAAAAAATATAAAAACGGTTTTGGAATCTACATATTAAGCTCTTTCATTTGATATCCCACTCGATATATTCGCTCAACTTTTGATTTTCGACATCCCATTTCGGTCCCCTTTAAAAAAAAAGTTAAAAAGGTATAAGATTTTTCTCTGTCCCATAGGCTCGGGTTAGCGGTTTCACTATTCCAAATTTCAAGTCGATAGCATCAGTAGATCCTGAGATATCTTGCTGTGACAGACTGACAGACAGACAGACAGAGTCGCACCATAAGGGTTCCTTTTTTACCATTTTGGTACGGAACCCTAAAATGATTTTCACAACACAGGAGGTAATAAAGAAAGCCCTCGATCGCATATTTACGTCTCTCGCTTGCAGCTCGGGCCGAAATCTTCTGCGATCTCGGCCTTTCTTTGTATTACCACCCTAGTTGTGTAATGTACTATTACTGAATTTATCCAGCTTCAAGATGCGTTTATTAGTCGTAGAAAAAATATTTTAACCTTGGCTCGTAAGCTATTTGTGCGTTAAAATATGCAATAGTTTTTTTTTTAAA
Organism: Eudemis profundana; assembly: GCA_947034925.1. Classification (NCBI taxonomy): domain Eukaryota; kingdom Metazoa; phylum Arthropoda; class Insecta; order Lepidoptera; family Tortricidae; genus Eudemis; species Eudemis profundana. The sequence continues at coordinate 26,160,706 of OX344795.1, read as the reverse complement.
TATAATTCAATAGTAACACACACTTACATACATACTAAGATCAACAGAACGCAGTGTAGACAGTAAGGCAGAGTAAGTATTTAAAACAAAAACTTTAAATGCTCACTGAATCATTTGGGAGTATACGAGTATCTCCTGAAAAATGCGATGCATCATTACTTTTTACAGGATTATCTAGGGACAGTGTTATAAAACCAAACGATCTCAATCGTGAGTTCAATGTACTGAATATAACAATAAATTCACTAGTTTTTTTTCAGGCATTTGTCATTTGTTTCAGCTAACGCTAACACTACAACCATATTTCATTTCTTTTTAAAACAGCTCTGCCAAAGCTCTGATTTATACCCAGCCGCTTTTAAAAAAACTCATGCGAATTTTAATATTTTAATTAAAAGAAATGAGCACGCCTGCTTGAAAAATGAAAGAAATCTCTTGTTTTAAGCAAATGTTTTATCGTTTGACTTCTAAACTACCGCAATAATGACGAGACATGCAAATGTCGTTCCTTTTAAATCCCTCTTTCAAATAACCTGTGTAATGTAATATCGCACAAAAGGAGGAATTCGAGACGGCGATTCAAGCTTTTGTGAGAATCTAGATAGGGATGGTTGCTTTGTTTGTCGACAATTGTCAAGTAAAAATAGCTGTCATCAGAAATAGCTGCTGTCTTTATTTAGATGTGCGTTTGTTTGTTAAGTTAAACTGTTTGAGATAGCGTTTTATGTCTTAGTGCGACTAGTTCCTACATTATAGGTTAGTATATATAAGTAATGACGTAAGGCTACATTTTCTGAGCTTTCGGGGTACCTAAGAAGTTAACAAGGAAAATCGTTGGAATCTTTGTTTTTCTAATATATAATCTAAGCTTTTTATTAACTTGCAATGTTTATTATTTGTTCGGGACACATTCTGCAACTGAATATGTGATTGAGCTGAAATTTTGCATACACATTTAGTTTGAATGACAATGCAATATTACGATACTATCAAGCTGATCTGATGATGGAGCCGGAAGGAGGCCATATGACCCTTTAAATTACTTACGATAAATCCACCGTCTTTGGGCACATTTGATTGGTTTTGACATGCAGTTTGCGATTATACAAACAATACAGTCGGAAATAAAAATCTTTTCCGACAGGAACTTAAGTTATTATCTTAATATCAAGTTTTTGGCAAGCAAACATGGTATCTAACTGCGGTAGGTACGTTGTGAACTTGTATCTTGCTTCTTGTCTTATTATAGATTTGTATAACTTTAAGATTTTTTTTAAACATTATTCGTTTATGCAACCCGCCTCTGTTTTCTTAGGAGTAAATGAAAACCTATTTTACTCGAAATACTATAAAATTACGTACATCGAAAGCCAAAGAAGTTTCTACAAATTAAACCTTCCCGGGGGCCGCCTAAGTCAATATTTAATGTACGCTGAACAAACTATCACAATATGCTAGTACCCGCCTCTCCAAAGATATGTAGTCCCCATGTGTACGGCCTTTTTCGATCGAACACCTTTATAATTCACTAGATTACTTCCGCGACTTCGTCTGCGGTGTAAATTATAATTAGGCAATTTACTTAACAATTTTTCAACCCCTACTCAACTCGTTTTGGACATAAACTTGAATAAATGTTGAAATCATTTCAGTTCTATTCAGTTCAATCAGTTTTAGATTTCCTACTTCAAATATCGTAAGTAATGTACTTATTTGATTAGTATGTACTGAAATTTACAGTCAAATGTTTTTCGTGTAAAAGGACAGGTAGAAATATTGCAACTACTTATATTTGAAAAAACAAAAAATAAATATATTTTTGGCTTCTAAAATTCAATAGTACATTGTGTATCAAATCAAGTTCCTTTACAGTCCGTGGCACACACAATGTTTTTCATCACACTTGTGAGGAAATCTTAATAATGTAACTAATCGACCCAGTATGGCAAGAAAATATTAAAACGGAAAGTGACATTAGTGACATATGTCCATAGAAAATGCGAATGTCAAGTCACGTTCAGAAACCTTAGCGGTAAAGACCTAAAACTAAAACAGCCATTTTAGTTGATTTTAGATTTGCAAAATAAGGAATACACTATTTAAACATTTAATTAATGTTACCGAAATATGTGTATATATTTATTTGCAATAACAGTTCTCTTTAAATAAATATTTCAGTGATAAAAGTTACAAAAGTAAGTTGGCGTTTTCTTTGAACATGACAAATAAGAGTAAAACAGAACCAGCGTTTCAAATTTAAAAAGAAAGCCATTACGTCCTAGGGCGTAATAGGTCATTTACGGCCCGCAGAACTCACGTGTAATGACACCATTTTTGAGCAAGTGTGATGAAAATTCTTTTTGTATTTTTGTATATAAGTACGTCATATCGTAGCGGTATCCAGACGGATTCTATACATATTATCCATCCATAACCATACTAATAAGTATTACGAATACGAACGTTACTATACCTGCCTATCTGGGGGCATGGCAGTGCCCCCGCCAAGTCGAGCAAAACAAAGGCACGGCCGTACCATCATCATTCAGGCCATTTTCAACCTCCTGTAATTTTGTGCTGGCTAAAGCTAGAACCCTGAATTTTCAGGGATATTGTATAGGTCACAATAAGACTTAAGTATATTCTCAATAACATTCAATTTGAACGTGTAGTTTAAGAACTACTGCACTTCAAAGTTCCTTAGTTTTGTTACTACTTCATTAACTGACTCACTGACTGATCATCATAATTCTAAGGTACTTCAAGCAGACCCATAAGCTTCAAATTTTAAACATAGTTAGTTTTTAGCCTATCAAGTCCTAGAAAACCTAAAAATATTGCAATTTCAGTCACAACTGCACACATAAGTTTGTAATCCTATACAAATACATGCGATTACAAAGTTAGTTTTTAGTTCAAATTGGAAATAGAATGGATTGGAATGTAATAAATAAAGGAAGACCAGTTACAAAAAAAATTAAATGTTAAAAGATGCAAGTCTCGCAACGCAGTTCTCCTACAACAAATACGTTTTGAGATGTAATGTTAAACCAAGTCAGTACCGACACCCCCCGTCCACAGAACTCGATTTCCACCGACTTGCCTATTATTTACTAGAACTCGATTTCCACCGACTTGCCTATTATTTACTCGTGGAGGAAAGCATTTTATAGTTCTCAAATAACGAATCGGTTAAATAAAAGGCAAGTCGGTGGAAATCGAGTTCTGTGGACACTCCCCCGGTACTGACTTGGTTTAACATTACATCTCAAACTTTTTTTGTTGTAGGAGAACTGCGTTGCGAGACTTGCATCTTTTTACTTGTAATGTTTTTGATGGGATTTTCTTTTCACGGGTCAAGACCCAGGAATGACATAGAATAGTTTTTATCCCGGAAAAGTGTGAAATGGGGGTGAAAGTTTCTATGGTATTGCGTACTCGTAATAATTAATACGACGCCTAAGGGAATCTGATAGCAAACATTCTGTTGCGGACAGCTCAAAGGGCACATCACTTCATCACTTCACTTCAGACCGTCAGCCTGGGCATAAGGAAGAGCCGAACCGAACCGAACCAAGTTTCTCTATACCTTTGCTCAAGTTTAGAGTCAGTGGCATCACTCTGTTTTGAGATATCGTTCTCGACAGATTTAATTAGAAAAAGGACTAAAGTAGTTAAGATCGTTGTTGTGTTACCTCGTTATAAGTGTTAAAATGAACTCTTTACGTTTTTGAACCCGAACTTTCGTTTTTAAACTCCTACCCCTGAGCTTCGGAGTTGCAAATGTTGATGTGAAAACTCACCCGAGCGAGTAGCGGTGTGCGTGTGGATTGAGTGAGCACCCTTCTGAAATAAAAAAAACATCCTGTTCATTTAGTAAAAGTTCTAAAACAATTGTAAAACTAATCTCTGTATTTGCAAAAAGATAAATCAAAAGGCACAGCCTTTAACGTGCGCTCACTTAGTTCTCACATACTACCAACGAAATCAGGGAATGTATTCATTTAACATATAATAATTATATACGAATCTTTAGTAAAACCTATGCTAACTTACCTTTATAATTTGTAGATCACCTAGTAAGGTATTTAAGATTTTACAAATAATTTCTTATGCTCACTCAATCCGCACACTTTCGAAAACCCGATTTCTGATGAAAAAACTGAAGATTTAAACTATATATATGTGTATATTTTAGTAAAATTAATGTGGGAATTTGTAAAATACAAAACGAACCACTAACGTGGCAGGTTTTTGGATAATACATTTTTGTGAATGCTCACTCAGTCCACACGTTACAAGTAAGTTAAAAATGTAAATATCTCAATATTTGTAGTATTACATAAACTATAAATTACTTCAACTTTTAGTAAAATTTTTTACTAAATATCCACCATCTAATATTTTATATTCGTTGTCTGTTTTTAAAGATATTCAATTGCAATTTTTCTAATGTAAGTAGATCGATTAGGTTGACCACACTTTATTATATTATGGTCATATCCATGAATTAAATAAAGTAAACAATTGTTTTGATTAGGTTAGTACATACTGATTACAATTACGAGTTACCTGATCCGTAATTATTACCTTTCATTTACTGTAAAAGATTTAATCCGAGATCAAAAAATAAAAATAAACCATCTTTCAATGTCAAAGTGACGTACCAGGGGTCCCTTTTGATCTCATATATTTTTTAAATGAACTGTATTAGGCGATTAACGAGTCTACACGGATGAAGTTGCAGGTAAAAGCTAGTCTTCTATAAATAGACAAATTTCCTATAAGAAACATGGAAAAATTGCGACCGAGTCTCCCACGCGAGATTTTCTGATCTTCGCATTTTGTGGAGATATTCATGTAATGCCTACAGTTACTTTTATGTTTATTTGATTCGCTGAATAGGTACTTGACATACGAGTATATTATGCTATACAAATTTACGTACTGGTATCTACTTATTCAATTACTGTCAAGTCGTTCGATCAGGTGAACAGGCTTTTTTATTAAATTTCCGTTGTGGTAAAAACCAAATTCTTACAGTTTCTTTACGTATGTCGGTGTGCCTGTTTGAATATCACAATCACATTGTACGTACATCCTGTAAGGTTGATAAAACATTCAAGATTAGTTTCTCTTGTGAATCGTCATCTGTGCTTAAATTATCAGAAAACCACAGGGTAAGTACTTCATAAACGTAAATGTGAGGCACAATGTGTTTTTCTCACTCTCATTTATCTTTAAGGGTAGGCCTGAGCCCAGCAGTGGGACGTATATATACATATATATATATATATATATATATACTTATATATATATGTCGGCGTCAGGGGTAGGAGTCGTCAGGATGTCCATCAAATTGCCTTAATCCGCAGTCGAGTCTCGGTTTCCATCGATTGGAGCTCGATAGTATCACTAACTAATCATATAAAACGAAGAAATGCAGTGAGGTTGGTTGCGTGACGTGTTCCTTCGCCCAAAACACTTAGATCTACCATCACTGACTCTGATTCCTTCTCCAATACTATTCACCAATTTTCTGACATGCAAAAGATTAACAACCATGACAGAACTCCGTCAATTTTGAATAAACTTCTTTGTACCGCAACCAAAGACACTCAAGTATAAACAAACTTGACATTCGTTCGTGGGGAGAACTCCGGCACTGCGACATATATTCATATTCATATTCATATTCGTTTATTTAGTAATATTCATACATCGTCAGAAGTAAATACGAGTACATGTAACATATATATATAGGCTGATAATGTTGCTGAATGGGTTTTTGATAATACCGCGGGGATGTTGGTATATAACCTACTATATGAGTTATCTATGAAGGCAGGTTGCTCTTTGTGTTAACAATGTATTTATCTTATATCAATATATACAACTAGTTTTATGAGAACTAAAGTCTGATTAGGAATACAGGACCGAAAAGTCTACCTCATACATAATACGTCACCGTCAAAGTGACTTACATGATTGTGAGAATTTAATTCTATATTAGTTTGGTTACTAAAAATCTAAATATTCCAGTAGGTACCTTTTTTGCAGGATGTGAAATGTATCCACTAGTGTCATAAAAAAAAAATAGTGGCAATCCCTATAGCAGGGGTCACCAATCAGTTTCTTCAGGGGTCCGGTTTTTAAAATAAAATGACCATCGCGGTCCTTTTCTTAGTAAAGTAGTACCTAGTACTTAAGGTCCGCACAAAATAGGTTGACGGTCGGATCCGGACCGCGGTCCACCATTTGGTGACCCCTGCCCTGTAGTTTAGATTCGACGACGGTACCTATCGTGGTGCGTGGTTTTTAAGAAAAATATATTTTCTGACGACTGAAATATATTATCGCTCTTTACGTGCATGAAAACATATAAAGCCCTAAGGTCCTAAAGGCCGACTCAGTATCGTGACTGGAAACTATAAACAACCGCATTATTTAAGAGATTTATTTTCACTTTTGTTTAGTAAGTAATAATGTTTTGTTAGAGACCTCGTACATGCTTCTTTATGTAGTTTTGCCTATATTCCGTTGCAAAGAGTTGTTTATTATGGTACGAGTACCTACCTGTCAGAGTTCTATATTTGGCCAAATACTGAAAACAGAGAACATGAGAGGGTAGATGATGGGTTATCTGATTCGACGCGACGTTTTCTTTGCGAGAATTCAGAAAGGCCAAGATTATTTAATCATGGAAAGTAAAAGGTCAAGGCTGCATGGATTTCGATTACCTACTCTATTGACGATAATGATATATTTATCTGAATATTTTTTTTTGGCAACAGGAATAAAATTAACCCAAAGAATTGCTATCGTTTGATACTTGCTTTTAAGTATGTCTCAAAATCAAAACAAGGATTTCTCTTTATATCTAGATTAGGGTGTCCCAGAAAGCTAATCTCCATACAAACTTTGAAGACAAGTCGGCACGCGTTCCCATCATCGCACAGAACTGAAATTTTATATGCCAGTATATTTGGGTAATTAAAAAAATTAGGAAATAATATAAAATGTTGGTACTAGAAAAATATTATGATATATAAAATTTCAGCTCTCTGTGATGATGGGAACCCGTGCCGACTTGGCTTCAAAGTTTGTATGGATATTTGCTTTCTGGACACCCTAACCTAGATATGATTATTATCAGAGTTATATGATTTCTATAACACAGCCTTTAATTAGCCAGCGAGAGCGAACTATAGGCTTTTAACTCAAACGGGATACAATAAAGGTGTGTATCAAACTTATCAACGGCTTGCAAACAAATATCTGTATGTATCGTAAAATTCGTAAATATGAATACCTAACACCCCGTGTATTAAACGGGTCTACCTTATTTCGTATAAAATTAAATGGTATAAACTCAAAACGTATAAATTCAAAACGTATAAAATCACTTCGTATAATCATTCATTTCGGTTAAAATTCATTTCGTATAACATTTAAAAGCTCTAAATACGAAATCTCTATTCTTCAATATGTCTAACATTCAAAATGTATAAAATTTATGCATAACATTTAAGATGTATAAAATTATTACGCATAATATTCATTTTGTATAACAATTACTTGATCGAATATTTAAAACGTAGAACATTCAAAATGTCTAATCATCACAATGTATACAAAACAGTCAAACTTGTTAAATACGGTGGTTGAAATATAAAAGTACCATTCTTAATGTGGTCTTTGCAGATTGTAATCGGATGAGGATGTCTTTGTTTTTTCTGTTTTTTCTGAAAACAATAAATATTTATTTTTGTTAATTGATTTTTTTGTATTATTTATCTCTATTACAGTAGAAAAGTCAGAGTTTAAGGCAGACGTCAGAGTGCTTGTCACTGTTCCAGTAGTTGTCACCTTGAATGTTATTAAGTCATTTATAATAAAGGACTTAAAAAATCAGTCGGTCGGACTCCGCAACTGCTCCGGCGCTGCGGGAAGGGCAGCCCCTTCGCCCTTGCGTATCAAAGCACAGACACTAATGCTCGCTTCGCAGCTTCGGCTTGTTGGTCGCCTTCGGCGACCAGCCTCAGCCGCCACGGCTCACATTGTGCCTGTGCTTTGCTACAGCGGGCGAGGGCTGCTCCCCCTCCGCGCCTCCGGCTTTCTATATACACTCTAGGGGTAGGGCAGACAAGACCACGTGGATAGTGGGGTGCTCCGATTCGGGTTTTGGTACCTATGTATTCTCCAATGCATATAAAATTCAATATTATCTCAGCCATTATTATTATTTGAACGTTTTTAGTGTATTTTTTTCGGCAAAACTATAAAAAGAAATATAAAATTTTGTCAAAAACGTCCTGAATTTCTTCAAACTTTAAAACCTGGGCATCATAATAATATTAAGGGTTTACAAAAATTAAAGCTTTTAACAGTTATACCCCGTGAATGTTATACCTTATAATACGTATAACAAATAACGTTTCGAGCAAATGAATGTTATACCTTATAATACTTATAACAAATAACGTTTCGATCAAATGAATGTTGTATCATACGAAATTATACAAGATGACTTTAGAGCATTTGAATTTTATACGAAATGTAATTATACACTGTAAGAAAGATAATATTTCGCTAATCTCGAGTACAGTTCACTCCATCCAGCAGCGAGTAGAAGTACTATCTTATTGCGCTAATTGCGAGTACAGCTCACTCCATCCAGCGGCAAGTAGAAGGACTATCTTATTTCGCTAATTGCGAGTACAGCTCACTCCATCCAGCGGCAAGTAGAAGTACTAACTTATTTCGCTAATTGCGAGTACAGCTCACTCCATCCAGCGGCAAGTAGAAGTACTAACTTATTTCGCTAATTGCGAGTACAGCTCACTCCATCCAGCGGCAAGTAGAAGTACTAACTTATTTCGCTAATTGCGAGTACAGCTCACTCCATCCAGCGGCAAGTAGAAGTACTATCTTAAGTGACCCAATATTCCATAGATGGCGCTGGCGTCGAAATAGATCACGCGAACGGTTGTCTAACGTAGAAAATATAAGTAGGCTTAAGAATTTCAAGTATTATGTTGTTTGATCTCATAATCTACTAGATGGCGTTGGCATCGAATTGCATCACGCTAACGTTTGTCTAACTCAGAATACATAAATAGCTTAAGTGATTTTTGCTTTATATCGACTCTCATCTAGCGACCTCGTATGAGTACCAGTGAAGTCTTGGTAACCCAGACCGAACTCGGAGCCATATTGAGGAGCCTTAGGGAATTAGGTAGCTAGATAGTTTATCGACAATTCAGCGCCCCCAGAAGGAGTACCAACTAACTGGCTTTGGTAGCCCAAGTCGGTAGTTCGGAGCCCTACTTGGTAGCTGTTATATTTGTAACGTAGTTAGGTTATTTGGTCGTAATAAAGTCCAAGTTTCGTTATACGCTCGTTTCTCTCGACGTCCGAGTTCCCGCCGTTACACTGGCGCCCAACGTGGGGCCTTATCGGACTTCAACGCGACGGAGGAGCACGTGACGTCACCGAGTTCACGAGTGAAGACGGAATCTTCGACACCGACACCAACTACGTCTACAAAGTCTCGGCGGAGGAGTTCTGGACCTACATTGGTGGTGACGGCTGGTAAACGCGCTGCACCTAAAACCCGAAAACTCCGCAAAACTGACGCAATGCTTTGCAACGTGCTTGAGGTGTTCCTGTCTGCTGTTAATGTCTTCACGAGTGCTGAGAAAATAAATGGGGAGGACGTAATCGAGTTACACCCGAAGGAACAAGACCTGTTTCCAAGCATCAGCGAACCGATTCTTGGCATAGGAGCAATAAATACTGAGATGGAGTCAGCAAACGAGTCAATTGAGAAGTTGCTGCAAGCCAATGAGACTGTCTTTATATCCAACGGCAAACCGACTACACAAGCCGAACACGCGATCGATACGGGTAATCATCAACCCATAGCAGTTCCTCCATATCGATTGTCTCCTGTTAAAAAACAGATCCTAGGAATAATAGAACCTCGTGTCTCACCATGGGTGGCGCCAGACCTGGCCCATGCTTTGGTGCAGGGGGAGAGAGAGGACGCGCATCCTGGAATACGGCAGTGTATAAGGGACGAGTGTACAAGCGCAAGTGCTAAGGAAGTTCAAGAAATGACGGAGGAGAAACGCAAGCTCTATGTAGACAAAAAGCGTAAACCCTGTCCCGGTTATAGGCCTGGTGACTTGGTGATGGCGGACTCACACGCACTGAGTAAAGCTAGTTGTGGCTACAGCGCCAAGTTTGCACCAAGACGAGATGGCCCGTACGTTATTAAAGGAAAACATGGTCCAAGTTCTTTCCTGATTGCTGAGCACAAACGGCAAGATAAAGTAATCGGCGTATATCATGCTTCAGCACTTAAGCCTTACCAAGGAAGCGATAAGCCACACCCAGCTCCGGTACGGCCTATAAGAAAGAGAGGTGGACGCGCAAGGTGCAATTGCCAAGCGAAGAGTAAAGGACGAATCTGTCTCCTTCGCCGGGTCGTCTTCAGGGACAGAGGGGGAGACTGTAAGAAAGATAATATTTCGCTAATCTCGAGTACAGTTCACTCCATCCAGCAGCGAGTAGAAGTACTATCTTATTGCGCTAATTGCGAGTACAGCTCACTCCATCCAGCGGCAAGTAGAAGGACTATCTTATTTCGCTAATTGCGAGTACAGCTCACTCCATCCAGCGGCAAGTAGAAGTACTAACTTATTTCGCTAATTGCGAGTACAGCTCACTCCATCCAGCGGCAAGTAGAAGTACTAACTTATTTCGCTAATTGCGAGTACAGCTCACTCCATCCAGCGGCAAGTAGAAGTACTAACTTATTTCGCTAATTGCGAGTACAGCTCACTCCATCCAGCGGCAAGTAGAAGTACTATCTTAAGTGACCCAATATTCCATAGATGGCGCTGGCGTCGAAATAGATCACGCGAACGGTTGTCTAACGTAGAAAATATAAGTAGGCTTAAGAATTTCAAGTATTATGTTGTTTGATCTCATAATCTACTAGATGGCGTTGGCATCGAATTACATCACGCTAACGTTTGTCTAACTCAGAATACATAAATAGCTTAAGTGATTTTTGCTTTATATCGACTCTCATCTAGCGACCTCGTATGAGTACCAGTGAAGTCTTGGTAACCCAGACCGAACTCGGAGCCATATTGAGGAGCCTTAGGGAATTAGGTAGCCTAGATAGTTTATCGACAATTCAGCGCCCCCAGAAGGAGTACCAACTAACTGGCTTTGGTAGCCCAAGTCGGTAGTTCGGAGCCCTACTTGGTAGCTGTTATATTTGTAACGTAGTTAGGTTATTTGGTCGTAATAAAGTCCAAGTTTCGTTATACGCTCGTTTCTCTCGACGTCCGAGTTCCCGCCGTTACAACACTTTAATTTTTATGCCATCTGAATTTATACGAAATGAATCATTATCTGAAATGAATTTCGACGAAGTGATTTTATACGGATTGATTTTATACCAAATAAGGGGATACCGTATTAAACGCGTCAATGTACCTACATTGAATTTATGAATAATAATCTTCAATAAGGAAATCTGTATAATTATTAGGAGATAATTTTCTTATTATTTTGTTATAATTCTAAGGACATCGCCCTCACCTTCATATCTGTTTTACATACAGATAGCACGGTAGTCAAGAGACTTCCCCTATTATACGCCATTGGTACACTATGCGAGCATTTAAGCGGTGGCCAGAACGCAGTTGGTAGCGTGGCGATTTTGGACTGTCGTTAAGTAAATACATAACTAAAACGAATGATATAGTACCAAAAGAGTAGATTGTTATGTAAGGGACTAAAGCGAGGCATTTTTATACGAAGTGAATAGACTGTATGAGCGAGCGAGCGACGACAAATACAATCCGAGTGTCAAAATAGGTATAGAAATATTCTATCTCGATATAGAAATATATCGAGATAGAATATTGTGTAACGTTTTTCGCTTGGCGTTTGACGCCAAAAGTGGAATTTAGTGATGGAAAACATCAATTTTCCATTTCATTTGGTGATATTTGAACAATTAATCACACCATTGTTATCAGACTTTCAAATGTGATAATAATATTGACGGAAACTGAAGTTAACGGCGTGCAAACTAGGTCACCACCACTTCTTTTTAGCACGCGAGGTACGTGCACTTTTTTCTTCTACTTCGATATATTTCTGTGGGTTCGAGTCTCCAATTAAACCCTTACTTTTAGCTTGGATTGACACCTGCGCCGGGCATAAACTAGAACTCTCAATGTGATAAGTGAAAACACCTTTTATGATAATCTAGTGGACCCTCTCGCGACTCCGGTCGCGGAGGTGAAATCAGTTAAATGTCGTATTTTTGCTTCGGCTTACTCAGGTAAGAGGTATTATATGTGTTAACCGAGGTCATAATCTATCTGTGAACCAAATTTCATCAAATTCAGCCTAGTAGTTTTTGCGTGATGACGCGCGGCGAACAAACAGAAAAATTGACAAAAAATTATGTAACTGTTTATATTGCTTATTTTGAAAACTTTGATGTTTTTGGAAAATGCCCAACAGTCGACACCCTGCCGTCACCTCTATTGCTAACTTAGCATTCAAGATAGCGACTATTGTCGGACAGTATCGAGTACTCGGAAGACTACATTACAAGGTGGCACTGATAATAAAATGAGCCGAATGCCGAAAAAAAAACGCTTGATGAAGTATTCTAATAAGTAATAGTAATAAATACTACGACTTATTTACTTTCTTTTAATAAAAATATTGACTGGCTGGCAACAGGCGTTCGTAATATCGGCAATTAACTCTCCGTTACGTAACGAAGAGGTCATTGTTTTTGTTTTGTTTGGTAATTTGTGAGTTCCTCTGTTGACAAAAGATTGCCACTTATTTTCTACTCCACCAAAACGGAGAAAACCCTCACCCATTCCTTGTCAATGTAGGTATAATAAAACGATATGATACTGTTCCGCTCTCTTCGTGGCCACAGCTTTACCTAACTTCCGTTCACTCTTACCGCTCTGTTACGATAATATTGTGGAAATGAGGAGTGTCTTTTCAAAAGGCCTTATTTTTCTATAGCTTTCATAAAGAAATAAACCCTTTTGAAAATACAGCTCTCAAATAACCTTTTATGTACGAATGGAGGATAGACTAACAGTATACTGATTATGGTAATGATTATGATAGTAAACTTTGTTTATGATGCGAGTATCAAGGGAACCCGTTAAATATTTATGATTTTTAGTGCATTTTTTTATTGTCGTTATAGGATAGGGTATTGTAGTTCCTTAGTTACATTAGCATTTGATACTAAACGATTTTACTTACTTTAAGTACCAAAATTATGTATTTTTTTTGCTTTTTGAGAGTTCTCATGACATTTCACGCTAATAAAATGTATCGAGGGTTCACCTTGTTTTGGCATAATTTTATTTGTCCGAATGTTCTATTTGCCCGAATACTATTTACGCATAATTGTTATTTTACAGATAATATTGACTTTTCAGAATAATTATAAAAGAAACCTAACCTAACCTAATATGTTCTAAGTGGCTGATGCAAAAGATTTTGCAAAATATTTTCCCTTAAAGCTAGAGAAAAATTATGCGAAATAAAATTCGGGCCAACAATACATTCGGACAAATAAAACGTATGCCAAATAAAGGGAACCCTGTATCAGCTATAAAATAAAGCAAACTTTAAACATAATTGATGCCATGGAAACAAATGAAGACCCTCTTAATGTTTGTATGGAAAATCGACAAACTTGAATCACCTTTAGCAGTTTCATCTTTCATAATTACCATTGCCTGCCTCCTGAATCCATTATCAGACTCAATGGAAAGTCTATCAACAATCTGTTTAGTAGGAGTAGTCGAATAAACTGTCGCATGATTTTAATCGAATAAACCAACAATATGGTTCGTCTACTGCTTCTCTTAACACATCAGCTCATTACTCAATTGCTCAAACTAGAACAGATTCCTTAAAAGGATAAGTCGCCCTTGTATATACATAATTGTTTCGCAACCTTGTACTGTTAATAACTTGTATTATTTTATGCATTCAGTTGTTTGCATATATACAGTGGAACCTCGGTACGTCGAATTTCGATAAGTCGAAATCCTCTATAACACGAAATAAAATAACGTTCCCTTTCCTTCAAGCATCCTCCTAAACTCTAAATATTACACCTCAATAAGTCAAAGTTTCCCTACAAGACGTTTTAGTACATCCTTTGCCTCTATTTTTAACACGAAATAGATGAACTTGACCTCTATATCCCGAAGAAATCGTTCTTTTGTTTCATCACCTCTCTATCTTGAAGTTTGTAACTCGAACACATATTATAGCAGATGCGTGTGATAGCGTACAGTGGCGTGGTGTAAAAGATATCCTAGGGCAAGCCGGTGCAGATTTGGCGTAGGTACATTTTCCTTAAGAGCTCTAGAATAAGGTGGTCAAAAGCTTGATATTAGTTGTAACTCATAACCATTTTAAAATATTCATAATCTTAATTTAATCAGTGATTAATAATCACCAACCAGTATAAATGAGCTGTCATAATCACACACACACTGGCACAGAGTTGACATTAACTTTTGACTAACTCAGAAGTGTTTTTTAAAATGGTAATCAACTCAATATTAATTTATTTTGTATGAATAGTAAAAAAAATAAAAAATCGAATTTAATAAAAAGCGATATACCAGGTAGCTTCTGTTGACGTACGAAGCAACGTGTTGAATTTAACGGAAATAAAAAAAAACACGGTATATAGCAAAGGGTAGTTCGAGTTTAATTCAAACTTATACCAAGCAGACATTAAGTTATAAAGCCCCACTCATCAAACGAAATATATTCGTAAACGTCCTCCGAACTTTGGCAATATTCACAGCAAAGGTACTTGATTAACTATACAAATGCATCCCTGAACTTCCAAAGCGACGTGCAACGTAAACTTTAGTGTTTGTGCACTGCTTCCGTCCAGAGTTTACAGTAAACTTAACAAGGGCAATCTAAATAGGCTTTTGAGTCCTTGAACACGGAGTTCTTGAGAAGAGGCTTCCTTTATTACCGCCCGTGGTAAGTACATACTAGTACATTGTGTATCTAAGGCGGCAAGAAAGGAATTACAATCGAGTGTTTGTTATAAGCCCGAGATGAAGCCGAGGGCTTTAATAACACGAGTTTGTAATTACTTTACCGCCCGTGACACACACAATGTTTTTCATCATACTTGTGAGTAAATCTAAATAAATAACCTTACTAATCTAACCAGTAGGATAAAAGTAGAAAGTGACATATTATATCCATAGTTAATGCGAATGTCACGTTCGGAAACCATAGCGGTAAAATACCTAAAACGGCCATTTTAGTTGATTTTATATTTGCAAAATACTGAAATACACTATTTAAACATTTAATTAATGTTACCGGAATATGTGTTTACATGTATTTGCAATAACAGTTATCTTTAAATGAATATTTCAGTGATAAAAGTTAAAAAAGTGAGTTGGCGTTTTCTTTGAACATGACAAATAAGAGTAAAACAGAACCAGCGTATTCATATAAAAAAAAAACATTACGCCCTAGCGTAATAGGTAATTTACGGCCCGCGGAACCTACGTGTAACAACAGCATTTTCGAGCAAGTGTGATGAAAAAAAAATTACGTCTCCCCCAGGCCAGGAAGTGGGATTTTCCGGTGGGCACGCATAGCGGGCGGTGATTGCCACTTTATGGCCAGGTGTGACGTAAAATCTTTTTCGTTTGAAAGGGTATTCCTGCGAGGTGGCTCCATTGGCAACCAAATCCGGATCTGTTGTTTAACTTGGGGAAATCGAGGAAACTCTTCAATTATTATAGGCACACATTAAGCGAATTGGGTATATTTATCACAGTGACTCGTGCATCTTATCGAATAGGTTCATTTGAAGTCAGGTAAGGTCAACCGGGGTAATTGCGTCTATGGGGGATAAACGCGTCTTTTAAAGATTCCGTTAAATCCGAACTCTTTAAAATGATTTCTACCGTACCTGCCTGTAGTATATACGCTGTACTGTACAGGCAGGTACGGTAGAATAATTGTAAAATGTTCACATTTGTCGCATTTGCCCCCATATACGCAATTACCACGGTGGACCTTATTTAATAAAAAAAACCCGACCGCGGTGCAATTTGAAACTGCATAAAATCCGCCATTTTGTTTATTTTAACGAACTTCATACCCAGTGACACTCACACCATCAAGACAAATCTAATGATGTATCATTTATCAAAATCGGATGTGCCGTTGAGTAGTTACGAGCGGACACAGGAACAAACATACATACATACATACAAGTCGAACACATAACCCTCCTTTGGGCTTCGCCGCAGTCGGGTAAAAAGTACATAATTTTGTTGTTCTTTCTTTTGTTGCACTCTTGGCAGCGCGGCCTTGGTCATCGAAAGGGAGGGTACTAATAAAATCTGCTGTGGGAAACCCATTGCATTAATATACCAGAAGTGCCACAAATCGGATGAGATGACGACGATAAAGACATTAAAATTGCAAGATGTCGTCTTTCCTCTGATCTGCGTCGGCAACAGTGTAGCGCCCTAAGTATGATTACCCCGATGGAGTGGGTGTCGGTTGCTCAGATTTCCGATCGTGATAAGGGCGACCGCCTCGGGGTGGATGGCCCATTCCCCCAACAGGTAGATATGATTAGGGTTCGATATCCTGTCAGCTGAAACAATCTTAATTAAGTAGTATATCCAGGCATGTAAATATATAAGAACAACTTAAATAAACAGTGTTTGTATATTAAATTTTTGAAGTGATAACGTCTTATAATTCGATGAAGCCGGCTGCACGCACGAAAAAGTGTGACGTCATTTGCCGTTACCTTGCGGGGCCGTTACCTTGCAGGGCCGTTACCTGTCAAATAGGTACTTTATATTATTCCAGCACTAAAGTCGTTAAGCCGATAGTTTCTTACAAATTGTTAATAAATTAGCCCTTATTCCCTAAGATACGGCTGTCAAAATCTCTATTGAATGACAAGAGACACTGCTGAGTTTGGCAAAAATCTTTAAATTTAAATAGTGGATGCTGCTTTGGCAGTTCCGTTTTACGCCTGCTTTAATCGTAGTTTAAAAATTATTAAAACAAATCTTTGACATTATATTCGTGGAACGGCAGATATTTACACTGGCCACTTAGCCATCATTTTAGCGTGTCAATGTCATTGTAGCAGCTTATTGGGAAAAAAGTCGAAGTCCAAGTCCAAGTCCAAGTCAAAGTCAAAGTCAAAGTCAAAGTCAAAGACAAAGTCAAAGTCAAAGTCAAAGTCAAAGTCAGTCAAAGTCAAAGTCAGTCAAAGTTAAAGTCAATGTCAATTTCAGTCAAAGTCAAAGTCAGGGTCAACGTTATCACGTTCGACTATCGTCAGTAAACCGACTTTACAGACAACCGATTTTTTTTCCAAAAAAGTAACGGGGAGTGTTAAAACTGGGATATAAAACGTAAGTAAATAGTTTTTAGATTTTTTTTCTTTGTCTGCTGTTTGTTTGTAAAAGCTACCGGACCGGACAAATTTAGTGTGATCCTGGTTACCTCATATGATACTTTTTACTAAACTAAGCCGGAGCACAGAGACATTTAACATATTTCACCTCCGCCAACGAAGTTGCGGCCGGGTCCACTAGTGGTGAATACGTCGCCGCCAACTGGTTTAGTTAGCCATTTGGTTAGCTGCCTAGCAATGGCGTGGCGTCCAAAGAACTCGATTCCAACCGGCTTGCCTAATATCAGGCACTTGACCACCTTATTCTACAGCTCTTATGGAAAA
Source organism: Eudemis profundana (assembly GCA_947034925.1). NCBI lineage: Eukaryota > Metazoa > Arthropoda > Insecta > Lepidoptera > Tortricidae > Eudemis > Eudemis profundana. The sequence goes on along the minus strand of OX344795.1, from coordinate 26,142,867 downwards.
TGTACCCCAAATCTGCACCGGCTTGCCCAAGGATATCGTTTACGCCACGCCACTGCTGCCTAGCCTTTTCATTAAACACACTCCTTATTTTAGGATAGCTTTGTTAGTCAGCTTGTGTCCTTCAGAGCAGAAATAGACATTTTCACTAAACTACGACCTGCTGGCGGGTTATAGTTTAGTAAAAATGCTAGGCAGTTAACCAAACGGCTAACTAAACCAGTTGGCTGCGACAAATACACTTCAGTACCTAAGTAAGACTACAAGCTAACTAGTGAGAATTTATCAGAGCGACGTACATGGCAGATGAAAAATCACTCTATTGAAAATCCTATTTATATAAATAAAATCTTGCATGCAAAAATCATATGTAATTGGCAGTATAGAAAAAACCTTATTCTACTAGTAAGTACTAGATATTGAAGACAAAAATGAAAATTACGCATGTATCGCCAGTGAAATTAAATTACCTTCTATAATATTTGGTCAAAGGCATGATGCAAAGTAAAGTGGTTTTCCGCAATTCCCAAACTCTAAAAACTGAGCCGATAATTTAATTGTCTCAGCAAATACGCTGAAGGGCATTTCAATATCAATTTTAAAGTCAATTTTCTAACAAAAATATAAATTATTATTTTTTTCCCCATAGAAAGTAATTCCGGAAAATGCGAAAATTCAAATAATACTTATTATGTCATCAAAACCAGACGACTCAATAATCTCGGTTTTTAACCCTTTTCATTCGAGTGGTGGCAGCCTATCCGCATAAGTATTAGTAAATCAACTCACCGAACCGGAAGGAGAATTTTGCTATTTATGACTGGTGTCTGGGTTTGACACGTACCGAGGTAATATTTGTAGCAATTTTATTGCTAAATTGTGCCTCGCTCTTGTTCACATTCGATAACGCGTGAAAGTGAAACATAATAACCATAGGTATGATTTTGAAATATTGAATTGAAACACCAAGTACCTAGTGGTAAAAAATCCGCTACTTCTTGAGTACTACAGGATCTGGATCTTCGATGGTGGTGGAATTAAAAAGTGGACTGTGAACTTTAACTGGTATAATTCCAAAAAAGAAAAGTGTACAGAAATATAAGTTCGAGCCGTTGCCGTGAATGATACCTAGGTAAGATGACAATTCATTTAGGTATTTTTAAAAACGACCGTTGTGACTACTTAATGTTGCCAAGGCTTAAATTACAAACTGTTGCTCAACATTTACTATTAAATACATTTGTTGAATATTTTATTTAAAAAATATGCATTAGAATATTTTACAAGAAAAAGATAATTTGATTTTTAAATGAATTAATAAAATAGAATGAATTAAAATAACAATGTTAGCTTTACTGAGAACAAGGGTTAAAAATTGTGATAATTTTTAAACGTTTCGCAACACTAGTAAATAGCAATGGGCTAGACGATTAAAAAAAACTGTTTAGTCCGTCAGTTAGATTATTAAAAATATTGTACACGTATTTTTTGTTTTGCCTGAGAAACATAAAATGACGAGGATAGAGTGCTTAGAAGCTTCGAGGACGTCACTCCTAGGTACAATTTTCACCTAGGGGTGACGTCACAAGCCCCCACTCCAGAAGTTCGATGATCTAGAACTTTGTCGATTTTTAATATTTTGATAAACCGAAAAATACGTGTCCCATATTTTTCCATAATCTAACTGACGGACTAAATAGAATTATATAGTTTTAACCCAGTCGTCATCCCTATTATATTAGAACTAGCATTTACCCGTGGCTTCACCCGCGTTATTCCCGTTAATGTCCCAAGAGAAATCTTTACTGGGATTGAAAGTATCCTATGTTTCAATCCAGGACTTGCTTTATCTGCATGCCAAATTTCATCTCAATCCATCCAGATGTTATCTCATTATTTCTCCTCCAAATATCTAAACATCTTCACAAACTTTCACATTAATAATATTAGTACGATAATAGTGGGATAGGATATTCCGTCAAAGGACACGTATTTTGCGTGCTGTGTTTGCACTGAACACTATTGTGTGCACCGTGTTTTTATTGATTTCCGTTAACTTCGAGGGCACATTCTCCAGATCTAATTAAGTTAATTTCTCTAGAAACTAATGTTGTAACTCATACCGTTTTTAAAATATTCATAATCTTAATTTAATCACCAACCAGTATAAATGAGCTATCATAATCCCAACACTGTCATAGTTGACGTTAATTTTTGACTAACTCAGAGGTGTCTTTTAAAATGGTTATCAACTCTAATTTATTTTGTACTAGCTGATGCCCGCGACTTCGTCTGCGGTGTAAATTATAATTAGGCAATTAATCTTAATAGGCAATTAATAGTTTCTGATATTTGTTCATAAACTTTGTTGTAATTAAACAAAACCCTCAAATATTGGGCCCAAAACTGCACAATGCACATTTACCGTGAAAATCAATTCTTAAGTCCATTTAAGGATTATTACCAAAAAATTAAATGCACTTAATAAACCGCTTGTTACTTACACAAAAAAACAATCTACTAATTGCTATATGCTATGCATGGAGTTAAAAACCTTTTACTTTAAAAATTGTACGGGTCCCTAAAAAAACTTTCAACCCCTACTTACTCAACCCGTCTTCGAGATAAATTTTAATGAACCGTGAAATCATTTGAGTTCTATTCAGTTTAATCAGTTTTAGATACCCTACTTTAAAAATCATTTGGTCCCTTTATAAAGTTTTGGTCCCCATTTATAACCCTTGGAGATGAATTTCAAAAAATGGTTTAACATTTTTTCTGTACCCTTATTGAAGGATCTATGTACGAAGTGTCAGATTTCCTACTTCAAAAATCCTTTGGACCCTATACAGAGTTTCAACCCCCATTTAAACCCCTTTGGGGATAAATTTCAAAAAACTGCAATCACTTTTCTTTTCTTTTTTAGATGAGTTCAAGATCTACTACAAAAATCGTTTGGTCCCTTTACAAAGTTTCAACCCCCTTTTGATCCCTTTTTAGGGATGAAAAAACGGTAAAACCACATTTCTTTTTTCTTATTAAGGAGTCTATGTACGATGTCCCAGATCGCCAACTTCAAAAATCTTTTGGTCCGTATACAAAGTTTCGACCCTCATTTAAACCCCTTTGGGGATGAATTTCAAAAAAACAGCAATCACTTTTCTTTACTCTCATGGATGAGTTTATGTAAGAAGTTTAAGATCTACTATAAATACCGTTTGGTCTCCATACAAAGTTTTGACCCCCGTTTGACCCCTTTTTAGGGATGAATTTAGAAAAACGAAAAATCACTTTTTCTACTCTTATTGACACCGTTCTTCTGACCACATCTATGCAGGATATGAGTGAGCTGTTCCAAAGACTCGAGCTAGAAAGTGGCAACATCGGCCTCGCAGTGAACAGAGCGAAAACTAAATTAATGATAGTCGATCGAGCTGGAAAGCTAACAGATGTCACTTGCAACATCCCTGGCATTAATATCGTCAACCGATACAGATACTTAGGGTCCCAAATCTGCAACGACGGCAGCTGTGTCACCGACATAAAAGCACGAATCGGGATGGCAAAAGATGCCATGACACGCTTAAACAACATCTGGAAGAAAAGAGGAATTGGTATCAAAACCAAGATCAGATTGATACGAGCACTAGTGTTCCCTATCTTCCTGTACGGTGTAGAAACGTGGACAATCTTGGCCCGAGAAAGACAAAGGATCGATGCATTCGAGATGTGGTGCTGGAGACGAATGCTAAGAATACCTTGGACAGCGAAGCGCACCAATGCATCGATCCTGAACCAACTCCGAATAAAAACTCGCTTGTCCACCATATGTCAACAACGCATTCTTTCATATTTCGGCCACACAATGCGCAGAGGCGACGAAAATCTGGAAAAACTGATTGTGGTTGGGAACACCGAAGGCAAAAGATCGCGCGGTCGTTCACCAACAAGATGGACCGATCAAGTGAAAGACTCGTCGTCCTCCAAATTCTACACGGTTGCAAGAGACGCGCTGGACAGAAACCGGTGGAGGCAGATCATCCGCGCCAGGTGCAACCCTGATGCTGACCACGATCCTCAGACATGAGGGACCGACCCCAGAGAGAGACTCTTATTGAGGAGTTTATATACGATGTCTTAGAGCTCCAACTTCAAAAATCGTTTGTACCCTACACAAAGTTTCAACCCCCATTTTAACCCCTTTGGGGATGAATTCCAAAAAACAGCAATCACTTTTCTTTACTCTTATGGATGAGTCTATGAACGAAGTTCAAGATTTACTACAAAAATCGTTTGGTCCCCATACAAAGTTTCAACCCCCGTTTGACCCCTTTTTAGGAATGAATTTCGAAAAATGGTAAAACTACTTTTCTTTATTCTTATTGAGGAGTTTATGTACGATTTCTCAGAGCTCTAACTTCAAAGTTCAAATTTTCAACCCCCATCTAACCCCTTTTGGGGATGAATTTCAAAAAACCGTGAAATGACTTTCCTGTACTCATATTGTGGAGACTATGTACGATATCTCAGAGCTCCAACTTCAAAAATCGTTTCAAGCCCCATTTAACCCCCGTTGGGGATGAATTTTGAAAAACGGTGAAATTACTTTTTGCAACTAATCTCCTAGTTTAAAAATCGTGTGGTCCCCATTTAAACTTTCAACCCCCGTTTTACCCCTTTTAGGGATGAATTTCGAAAAAGGGTGAAATTACTTTTCTCTACTTATATTGAAGGATCTATGTGCGAACTCTGAGATCTCCAACTTCAAAAATCGTTGGTGCCTATACAAAATTTCAACCCCCGTTTAACCCCTTTTGGGGATGAATTTCGAAAAACCGTGAAATTACTTTCCTACACTCATATTGTGGAGCCTATGTACAATGTCTCAGAGCTCCAACTTCAAAAATCGTTTTAACCCCCATTTAACCCCTGTTGGGGATGAATTTTGAAAAAAGGTAAAACTACTTTCTTAGACCTTTATCGAGGAGTCTATATACGAAGTCTCAGATCTGTAACTTAAAAATAATTTGGTCCCTAAACAATATTTCAACCCCCGTTTTACCCCTTTTAGGGATGAATTTCGAAAAAGGGTTAAATTACTTTTCTTATCTCATATTGAAGGATCTATGTGCGAACTCTCAGATCTCTAACTTTAAAAATCGTTTGGTGCCTATACAAAGTTTCAAACCCCCATTTAACCCCTTTTGGGGATGAATTTAGAAAAACCGTGAAATTACATTCCTGTACTCATATTGATGGGTCTATGTGCAAAGTCTCAGATCTCCGTCTTTAAAAATCGTTTGGTCCCCATTTAAACTTTCAACCCCCGTTTAAGCCCTTATAGGGATGAATTTCGAAAAACCGTGAAATTATTTTTCTGTACTCATATTGAGGAGACTATGTACGATGTCTCAGAGCTGCAACTTCAAAAATCGTTTCAACCCCCATTTAGGATGTTCCCCATTGGGGATGAATTTTGAAAAACGGTAAAATTACTTTCTTCGACCTTTATTGAGGAGTCTATATACGAATTCTCAGATCTGTAACTTCAAAATAATTTGGTCCCTATACAACATTTCAACCCCCGTTTAACCCCTTTTAGGGATGAATCTCAAAAAAGGGTGGAATTACTTTTCTCATGTCATATTGAAGGATCTATGTGCAAACTCTCAGATCTCTAACGTCAAAAACCGTTTGGTGCCTATACAAAGTTTCAACCCCCATTTAACCCCTTTTGGGGATGAATTTCAAAAAACCGTGAAATTACTTTCCTGTACTCATCTTGATGGGTCTATATGCGAAGTCTCAGATCTCCTACTTTAAAAATCGTGTGGTCTTCATATAAACTTTCAACCCCCATTTAACCCTCTTTGGGGATGAATTTCCAAAAACGGTGAAATTACTTTTTTTAAATTGTATTAAAGAGTCTATGTTCGAAGTCTCAGATCTCCTACTTTAAAAATCGTATGGTCCCCATATAAACTTTCAACCCCCATTTAACCCCCTTTGGGGATGAATTTCAAAAAATCCCTTCTTATCCCTTACTTACGTTATATAACCACCCTACTGTGAAAATTTCAAGTTCCTAACTTCAGTAGTTTCGGCTGTGCGTTGATCAGTAAGTCAGTCAGTCAGTCAGGACTTCTTCTTTTATATATTTAGATGAAAAGCAAAAAAAAAAATTTCGAATTTAACAAAAAGCTATATACCTACCAGGTAGCTTATGTTGACGTACGAAGCAACCCGTCGAATTTAACGGAAATAAAAAAAACACGGTGTATAGTGGTTCTAAACAGACAGAATCCGCTTTAAATAACATAAAGGCTCCTTACATAATGTACCTAAGCAATACAATTTTCCGCCGGTACTGCTACAATCTACAATGATGGAAAACAGCGTAAGCCTTTTCTTTCAGTGGCGAACATCGAGATTAAGCTAAAAAGCCTTTGAATTCATTGCTCAGCTGTCACCTTAAAAATGCGGAATTACTATTTTATTACTTATGAAAAATGCTGCGAAATAAATTTCTGCCTCACATAAATGAGTCCTTACTATTTTACTAGTTTCCTCCTTTTCAATTTCAATACAATGTCATGTGCACAACGATTGGCTAATGGCTCAGGCGTGCAACTCAATCTTAAGAAACCAGTTCACTATTGTTCATTTTATTGTGTTACCAAGTTAGGATCTGAGCGCTGTCTAGACTCCTTTCAATCGCACTTCCAAGAAATACGTGTTTACTGCAACGGATAGTAACCTAAACCTACATACCTTTAACAGGTAGCAATTTTGTGTTATTTTATGCTATCGCGACGTTTGTCAGGATAGTCGATATTTTAACGTAATAGTGTATTACACATCTAGAGTGGTAAAATAAACAATGTCCTACACAGATGTCTCACTTACGGTTCGGGCCATAAATATGCGATATGGGGGCCCGCCTTATTACATACCACTCGTGGTGTGCATTCAATTCTACGTCGTTCCCTGGCCTCAAGCCTGGCTTTGGCCCTAAGGTCTGGGATGAAGTAATATTTATAATAATAATAACGCAGGGCAGCTTGTGGCGAGCTGTTGGGGAGTAGCGACCCCACGTACCCGAGTGCTCCGGGGGGTCCATAGGGAGGGTCATGGGATTTAGTGAAAGGACCTCCGCCTCTGGCTTGCCTTAACCGGCCGGCTAGAGTGGAGTCGCGAGAGCTATATGCTCCAGGCGTGGAAGTGTTAAAGGGCATAACGCCGCGAGTACCCTCGGAGAAAGCGCAGCACACCTCTCGACACCCTGCAGCCCTCGGCAGCGGTGTTGCCCCTGGGCCATTGCTCATAATGTCGCTATTTAACAGGGGCCCATCAGCGGAGGGCAAGTCACGGTCTGTCAGTGCCGCGAAAGCCATGAGACACTTTTCCTGACAGGCGCCGTCATGTCTCAATGCATAGCCCAGTATCTAGTCCATAATTCCACCACCATAATCCAGTAGAGTTAGATTCCATCAATCAACAATAGGGGTGCCTGTCGTTTCGCATAACGTTTTTTGTCCTAAAAATGTTTGGCCGAGAATGTTTGGCATACTGTTGAATGGCATACTACTCGTTTGTCCTAATAATTTTTGCGCATACTCATTTAAAGTCCTAAAGCAAGTTTGCCCTGATATTGATAACTCTAAAATCTAATTACCTAAAGCTTAATATTCCTAACATGAATTGTCCTAAGAATTATTTTGCCTATTATTAAATTGGCTACACTTATAGCTCCTAAACTAAACTATGGTAGGCGTGAAGTCAGAATCGTTACGTATTCTACCTTCAGGCAGGTCAGATTTCGGTTAGGCACGACGCTACGCCACTGCGAGTCATAACTATACACAAATACTAATAATATTATACAAAACCATAAATAATATTTTTACAGCAGCCCATAAAGCCTCTCTGCTTGGGTAAATTATTAGGGCGTAGAACGAAAAGGGGGGACGGGGGGGCGGAGCCCCCTTCAAGGGGGGCTCGGGGGGCGAAGCCCCCCGCATTAAAAAAAACTCAAACCATAAGTTCAAATAGGTTAGGTTAGGGTTCGAACTGCGTCCTCCAACAAAACCGAACTGCTCTCAGAAAAGTAGGTTAGGTTAGAACTGCGTCCCCTAACAAATACGAACTGCTGTCAGAAAAGTAGGTTAGGTTAGGTTAGAACTGCGTCCCCCAACAAAAACGAACTGCTGTCAGAAAAGTAGGTTAGGTTAGGTTTGAACTGCGTCCCCCAACAAAAATGAACTGCTGTCAGAAAAGTAGGTTAGGTTAGGTTTATAGTGCGTTTGCTGCATTTGCTATTGCGATTTTGCTAGGCGTTAACTTTTAACGTTTGAAAACTCTGCTTGCAAAAAATCATCAAGATTTATGCTTAATGACATGTAGTAAAAACAATTTTAGCACATAAAATATTAGGAACACTACAATTATGCACATCAATCATTCGATATTAGAATCTTAGCCACATTAAACGATAGGACAAATAATATTTAGGACAAACGATAATAGGAGCAACAATTTCGGACAATAAAAAATATGCGGAACAAAGTGTAGGCCAAACGTTATTAGGACAAAAGACGTTATGCGACACAACGATAGGACTAATAATTGTATGCTAATCGATATAGACCCCAACAATAGTCCTTGCATCTGGCGGGGGCTGTCTCTGCGTGCGTCCCATCAAACGGGCAGGGACAGCATACGCTGGGACGCGTTGGCTTCGGCTCCACGCACGCCTCCCAAAGGGCCGGGACACCATTGTCCCGTGTACGAGAAAGACATAATAATAATTTATTTATTTCAGGCATCAAAGGCCCATAGATAGATACCTTACAATCTAACATACATATCACATTACAAAATAAACTTAACAACTAAGTCACATTTCACTGCGATGTGGTAACGCTGTTCGGGGTGTCAGGTAGCCGCCCGCGGAAGCGCCGGAACATGACACCCTTCGGCCAAAACTCTTCATTGGTGAAGGTCGCGATCTTCTCAGTGGGTTTATACTGGGGGACGTCAGCAGGGCGGCCGTATGAATAGACGTCATGTAGGCCGTAGAGACTTGGAATCTAAGAGAGCGAGAAACGCAAGATAGATGCGCTTGAAATGTGGTGCTTGAGAAGAATGCTTGGCATATCCTGAACAGACCTTCGCACTAATCGGTCCATTTTTCAAGAGCTAAACATAAGACCAGCGCCGATCCTCGATTGAAGTCTCAAATCCTCACTTTCTTCGGCCACGTATCAAGACGTAAACGTATGCAAAGTAGACGGTACTAGACGGCGCGCTGGGTCTCCCGTGAGGTGGACGGACCAAATCAAGTCTGCCACAAACTGCCCTCTGCACGAGAGCACCAGATGCGCAGCCATCAGAGAAGAATGGCGCCGTGTGGTTAAGCTTGCCTCTCAAGACATGACAGCCACAACCACTCTGCCAAGAGTGTAACGACAGTGAAGAAGAAGTCTATTCATACGTGCGCTCTACTAATGCTATATCAGCGGTATATCATTTGCTTAATGCTTGACAAGGGGTCCCCATTATCGACTTTTCTACTTATAATACTACCGTATTTTAACAAATTAGTTTTCGCCATGAATAATAATTTATTTAAGAGCGGCACACTTTAGCAACCATACGTATCGAATAATCCCAGCCTGTAGTAAACATGTTAACTATCAAATGCCGTCATCATTGAACTTAAGACGTATCATTTGAATTTTACGCGCCAATAAAACAAACATCCATACCATACCATACAAGCTCATAAACGTCTGCCCGATATACCACCGTGTCACATGAAATCCTTTGATAATTTTATATGGCGACTTATTAACGATGTTAAAATGACAAAGCTCCAATGTGTTTAAATGTTTATGATATTGATTATACATAAAATCCATACAAACCATTCTGCTTTTACTGTTATAGGGCGATAAGATAACTTAGCCCATGAGATGTCAGGAGAAAATAGGTGGATGGAAATACACAAACTTTTCGAAAATATAGATAAAAATAATTTCTGGTTGTTCTCTTTAGTTAATAAATAAAGTCAGTATCAAAAACAATTCAAAATAATAGTATCATTCATATTATCTTAAATTAAGTTATATCAACAAAAATCTGACACAAACAAAGTCTTCATTAGCATTCTTTACTTGCGACAAAAATAAGAAAACTTTAACAAAAAGGGTTCGGACCAGTTTTCTATTGGTTACTGATGAGCCTTAATACTGGCCATGGCAAAAAGGAACTATCTCAATAAGATAAAAGGCAACAGTTACGTCATTTTTACCAACACGGGCAGAAAATAGGGGCTTGGGTCGAGGCACTTTAACTTTGTCAAGTCCTTAGATATGAAATAACTTTCGCACTTCTGAATGTTTACTCGTACATCGGGTTACTCTCAAGAAACAAAATGATATATCGCGAAAGAAAGTCTTAATTTTGAATATATATTTGCAAATTAGGGTGATATTGATAACCCTCATTTGATCACTGTAGTAACATTTATTGAACTTTTATACATGCACCCTTGACTTGTAAGTTACGTTCAGTTAAAGCAGAGTTTCTTAAACTTTCTCACATTATTTCGAAAACCTTACGGACCCTTTCCGAGTATAATCAGAGAAAAAGAAAATCAAGGGCACATGAAAGTTTGTGTTACACGCATAACCACGGACCCCCGGCTCTCGTATCACGAACCCCTAAGGGGTCCATGGACCACAGTTTAAGAAACCCTGAGTTAAAGAGTTATATATAGGTACCGGGTGGAAGATCTCTATGCAGGCCTTTGTTACCAGTCTCTTACAACCTATGCCTACTACCAAACAGGAATGCACTGCATTGTTTTTGTTTCATGCCAGTTTTACGAGTAAAAGCGCCAATATCAATCTTGAGGCATTACATTTTACACACATCATTCATCGGGATTACAACACATTCGCAACCTTTTGCGTTAGACATTGCGTGTGTGAGATAAGTTAAGTTGCAATTTTTGCTTTTCTTCAGGTGAAATGCAACCCTGTTTATCACACAAAGGGTGCCAACGGAACCCTATTACTAAGCCTCCGCTGTCTGTCCGTCTGTCCGTGAGTCACAGGGCTCTAGCTTTGGAACCGTAATAGGTAGAGACTTGAAATTTTCACAGAACATGTATTTCTATTGCCGCTATAACAAAAAATAATAAAAACAAAATGAAGTTAAAAATAAAACCCTTTTTATTTTTAACTTCATTTTGTTTTTATCCCCATACAATAAATGTGCTTTTTGGCGTCTTTTTGCACGACGGTGGTACGGAACCCTTCGTGTGCGAATCCGACTGGCACTTTAGCTGGTGTTTGTTTTACCTACAAGCTTTTTTCACCACCTTATTTTAATACGAAGCCAACGAAAGTATTTTTCTTACATATGACTCTTATTTGTAAGTTAATATAAATAAAACGAGTATCTTCTTCATACCTACTTCCCAGGCGCCAACTGAACGGGCCAAGACTTCCGGAAACCGAAAAGGGCAAACAAGAACGGATAAACTTGGACCTCATATTTTTCAATGTCCACAAAGAAGCCGAAACAAAAGCTAAGTTTCCGATGATATTTACACAAATTACAAGAATGATGGATTTTTATGTGTTCTTTTGGGGGCTGGGGATGAAATACGGGCCGCGAAATCACTATGGGTAATGCCACACCGTGGCCGGTAGTTCTAATAGCGTTTCAACCGCTCTCACTTTCCTGGTAGAATTATGAAGCATTTCCCCGTAGACGCGGATTACTATTTTAGGCTATTTTGTAGAATACCAGTACCTGTAGAAAATAACAGAAAATGGTAATCCGAGCCTACAGGAAAATAGTCAAAAATTCTACCAGGAAAGTGAGAGCGGCTGAAACGCTATTAGAATTGCCCTGGCATGCTTAAGTAAGATTTATTTTTGTGTTTTTGTTGCTGCCTTGAGTAGCCGCTGCTAAATGGCTGCGAGTTCGCTTGTCGTGTGACGAAACGAAACATGACCGTTGACGTTCGAAAGGAGCTACCTCCTTTCTACCTACGTAGTATTATTATGCGTAAGGAACCGTGGTGCATAGTTGTACTAGCCTCATGGATCCCTGTGTCCTTTATAAAGTACAAAATAGACAAACTTGTTAAGTCCTAGCACTATATAAATAAATTTACCCGTAACTACCGAACGTGCTTTATACAGTACAAAATATTTACCGCTAAAAATCAAACCGTAGGTATGCGATCCGGAGAATTAATCGCTGGTTGATAATCCTCAATATATCAGTGTCTCTTTAACAATAGTCATTTAAAGGCGATAACGAATATTCCGTTCAGTGTGACGCCGCGTGTTGAACAAGATGGTGCGTAGTGCACGTGGAGGTAAGTTTAATCTCAAAATTATCACTGAATCTGCTCTAGTCGTGATTATTGTCATATGTTTCTAATGAGTATACATTGTGTTTTTTCCCGTGGTGTTATTATTTTTGTTGCAAGTGTTATATTTTAAGTACAATCAAGTATTTTATGCATTTGTTCTTTATACAGTACTCTCGGTCTATCTTAGTAATGTACGGCCCCATTTTTTAGGGTTCCGTAGCCAAAATGGCTAAAAAGGAATCCTTATAGTTTCGTTATGTCCGTCCGTCCGTCCGTCCGTCCGTATGTCACAGGCATTTTACTCAAAAACTACAAGACGTATACTGATGTAATTTGGAATATAGATGTCTTGTAGATGCCGCTACTAAGTTTGGTAGTTAAATAATAAAAATAAAAAAATGTAGGGGGGGCACTCCATACATGTAACAGAAGCTAAAAATTTTTTTTTCAGCAAACATCAACGTGGGGTACATAATTCGATAGTTCTTTTAAAAGCATTATAAGGCTTTTATTTACTATTTTTTGATTAAGTGAATACTTTCGGAAATAATCGCTCCGAAAGTTGCATAAATTGTGTCCCCCCCCCCCCCCTTTAACTTTTAAACCGTAAATACAAAAAATATGAAAAAAATCAGGAAGGTAACGCTTAATAAATACATTCAACGAAAATTATTTTGAAAAGTAACGAATAAACCGTTTTGAAGTTATTGCCGAAAAACTTCTCAACCAAAAGATTTTAAGTGCCATTGATTTACACGGCAATTAAGACCGATTAGTTGTATATTTTTTAGCTTTATTTTTATCTGGCACATTTCCTTATAGATACGGCTATGGAACCCTACACTGAGCATGGTCCGACATGCTCTTGGCCAAGTTTTTATCCTTTATGAATGACATTTGGTCACTATGCTATTACTTTTAATTATAATACTATTATAATTAAAATAATATGTTTTTCGTGCAAGTACATGTATGTACTCGTTTCTGTATATTTTTAGTTTAGCTCTGCGGCAATAGGATATAAGTCTGATATTAAATAATGCAGACTTCGAAGATGACAATTGGTCATTTTTTGCAATGCATCCTAGTACGATTATTATAAGGGATTGGACTGCTTTCGGAGAGTATTATTTTTGAAAAGAAGATGATTATTGTTTTTTTTTTAAACACGATTTATTTGTGACTGCTTCTTATGATTATTTAATATTTTTAATAAGCATTTCCGTTTTATTTCTTAAATTAAATAGACCTTCAATTTCAAACAAAGTGACTCATATTGGCCTTATAAAGCGACGCATATCGTTCAGATAAAAGCCGAGAGTGATTTATAAAGCACAAATAATTCTTAATTCAAAATGAGCTTTAAGTATTCTTCATCTAGTGCATAATCAACTTTGTTCTAGAGAAAAACTGAGATAACCGTTTTAGACCTAAATTCAAACGATAAAAGTTTCAGGTCTCAAGGCTAAGGTTCTTTATAAAGTACTCTCGGATTTTATGCCAACTTATTTTTTTTTTTATTGGGATCCAGGAGGTTAGATGTACTGGTAAGAGTTGTCCACAAATTGAATACCGCGGTGGGAGTGGAGTTTTGAGAGCAAAAGAGTAATTCGTGCGCGATCACTTTTAAAACGTGCCACTTGAGCTGTAAAATTCTTAAATCAAGAGTAGCGGTGCTCAGATTCCGTTCGCGTAGATTTTGTGTAAAGACTATCATATAAGAGCATTTCTACTGTTTCTTGTACCCAATTAAGAAATTATTAGCGTGGAGTTAAATTTTGTCCTTTTGGGTATGCACTTTTTCAAAGCTTAAAATTAAAATACTTTCCGTATTTTTCTTAAGTGTAGCAATTCTGCTATCTCTTACTCTTGAAATATGTAGATACAGTCATTTTTATCTTAATGACTTCGTAATAATTTAATAAACAAAGAATGAAGGGCTGGCATTTATATTTACTTGTTAATCAACTTTATTGTACATTGCTTACAATTTTAATTTTGTTAGAATATTGATGAAGTCGGAATTTGAATTTATTAATAAAATGAAGGGTCATGTTAAGTTAAGAAAAATCGTTTCTTTACCGGAATTAAAAAAAAAAACCACTTCCTGCTAACGCTCTGTCTGTATGTATTGTGTGTACGCTCTGTATGTACAGTCACATATTCTGTCGCCCGACAAGCGAAATCGTGGTCAGCTCTGTTGGCCCGGCTGCTGGGCTTTAATACTAGCTAGGAATTATCTTGTGTAGACTGTAGAATTGGGTACTTGACTGTAACCAAAATTTGTCAAAATTATAAAAGATCCTGTTAAAATAAGCAAAATAAGGAAATGTGTTAAAGTTTTCAGTTTGATGCCTGGCGTGTAACTTTTTTCATGAGCCGGCAAAACTGGGAGGGAAAGTTCATTTTAAAAGTTTAAAAATAATAAAAAAACTATGAATACCATTGAATAACCCATAAAATGTATGGTAACTTTTGTTATGAAACAGTTACGATAAACGTAACTTATAACATAGTTGCAGAACAAAGTTTCGATCGTGACGTCACGTTCTATTCTAATAGGCTGCAGTATAAAGCGTTTTTGGCACGTTTTTGGGAAAGTCTAAAAATGTGATTTTAACGTTGCTGTATCTCGGTGAGTTTTGATGATATTGAAGTAGTTTATTCACTAATATTTTTATTATTGAGAGATCTTTCTATAACATTCCACAGAAAAAAGTTGTCAAGTAGCCAATTGCTACGGTACCCTACCGAGGCGAATATTTCATGAATACTAACTAAGCTGAACTCAATATGGACAGCGTGGACACAATTTGAAAACTTTAATGCGACTTTACAATTTTATTGAAACTTGTGTAAGCACTTGCCCGCTACTATATTTCCAACTGAAGTAAAGTATCGTGTGAATAGTATTCTACTGATTATAATATGAAAATAGTCTTGAACTACGTATTATACAAGTTGTCCCTAAGACCAACGTACATACGGAAAGGGCTGATGAACTAGCTCCTAAGACACTAGGTTAAGTAAATTTTACATCAGTAACAATGTCTTCGTTTTCGAGATATTGACGTTTTTACAAAATTCGTGCTAAGTGATAGATACCCTGACTCGGTGTTTTGTGTCATGATCATGACTAAAAAAATCAAGTATTTTTAAATCTGTTTTTTGCTAGGGGTTCCCAAATAACTATGCTATTGAACGCAATTCCTATTTTTGTTAAGTTCCGTTAATTTCCTCATGCTGCGGACACAGTAGAATAACAAAAAATATTTGTCAGATTTTTCTTAATTTCACCTCTTGATTTCGAACAAAGGTTGTGAAAAAAATGTAACCAACACAACCTGCACATGACGTAAAAAAATTGCGCATTTAGTGCAGTAAATACTATAATAATTTTTGAGATACTTATATTTTGTTACAAAATTTATTTAATAGTTAGTAAACTCGGCAAAATAAAACAAATAAAAATACTTAAAACTAGACATATAATATTAAGGTTAATAAAAGGATAAATAACTAAATATTTTTACTAAAAAAAAACCCGACCGCGGTATTTTTACTAAAAAAAATCCGCTATTTTGTTTATTTTAACGAACTTCATACCCAGTGACACTCGCGCCATCAAGACGAATCCAATGATGTATCATTTATCAAGATCGGTTGTGCCGTTGAGTAGTTACGAGCGGACACAGGAACGGAACGGAATACATACATACAGTTCAAACACATTACCCTCCTTTGGGCTTCGCCGCAGTCGGGTAAAAATTAACTGTAAATAATGCACGGGCTCCAGGTGGGTGCCACGAGGGAGGGTGGCCAAAAGCCTGGCCTTCTGGTCACCCGTCGCCTCAATGAGGCGCTTCGCAATGCCCCTAAAAGTTTTTAGGGCACTTTCTCCCCAAGGCCCGAGAGTTTCCAGCCCAAACGGCTCAAACATGTAACCGGTATCGATGGCTGCATATTATGTTAATTAGTACATAATTATTATGTTTGTTTACCGGTTGTCTGCCGTCTTCATCTAAAATTTCTCATACGATCCGGTTGAACTAAATTTGCATCAGTTACAAATTAGGTGCAAACTTAACGTAATCCTCAATATCTCGAAAACTAAGAGATTTTACTGAGGTCAAATTTACTTCATCTGGTGTCTTATGAGCTGGTCTATCAACCCTTTTCGTATGTACGTTGGTTTTAGGGACACCATGTATACATAACATGTACAAACATAAGGTTAAAGGTATTTTCGCCACACTTGCTCGTAAAGAGTGTTAGAACACGCAGGCGTATAGAGCAGTTAGTGCCGATTTACCTCCCGTGGGACTCGGGTCATTAAAAAGCCCTCCGCCTTCAGCGTCGGGCTTCTAATAGACTCTCGTTAGTAGTCCTCTACTTACTGCCCTTGTTGCACAAAGTACTATAGTTAATTTAAATCTAAATTAGCCCACGGCTTTTCTTTAAGGGAAATTCAGGTATGGACAGTTCTGAATTTCTAGGAAATTGATCCTTGTTGTGAGGTAGAATCTATTCCCGATTTGGTTTCCAGGAAATTAACCCTTGTCCTTTTTATGGGGGAAAATTGCTACTACCTACTATTTTATTTAGGCCTCTATTACATATTGCAATAAAACGACGTTTCGTAACCCTTTTCAGCGTACGTGATCGCGGGTAGACTCAGAAAAACGCAAAAGGCAAAAGGGCTTAATACCCTAACACTCTCACCCACTCCACTCACTCTACAACCGAACATTCTCCTTGTGTGTCTGATTCCAAACATCGACATTGGCAAATACACTCCACATCCAGGGCGTGTGCGCCACAGAAAAGAAAAAAAAAACCCTAACTAGAGGCGCTTTAAAAAGGCATACTTACTGATATGAAAGAAACGCCAAGAATTCTTTTTGAGGAGGCAAGTATTTAACATCTATTTAAGTAATATTTTGTATCACGAGCTTTTGGTGCATCCCAATCACAATTTTATTTTGTTTAGGAATTAAATCTTTTTCCTCCTCTTTGTTTCTTAATGCATATTCCCGATGGACATTGTTGATTAAAAAGAAGTTGTAAAGTCGTATTTAGGTAAATATTTTCTCATCAACTGACCAGACAGGTAAAGCAGTCGCCTGGGGGATCTAACCCGGATAAGGGAAAAAAGAAAATTAATAGAAAAACCGAGAAGGCGGTAAATCAAGTCATAATAGCCTTTTCGCTTATAAGAGCTCGAGGTAAGTCATTTCTTACGCGCTAAAGAGGCATACACCTACGTATATAAGTAGGTGTATGCCTATAGATCCCACGTGTATTGCAAAGCTTAATAAGCATACTTATATTTATCTCGATGTTTGTCCGTCTTTCGGTCACAACGGTTTCTATCAGAGATTTTTATCCATAGTAGCATAGAAACTATAGGAAATTATAGTCCAAAAGCTCATTTTAGAAGGCAATTCATAAAAATCCAGGACTCAATGAACATTTTAAAGGTTTTAAATCGAGTCTAAGACAGAAGAACTGACTGAAGTAAGGTTATGATATTGTGTATTAGTTTAGCAATAAAGAGTAAGTTTGTAACATTTTTAATAAACATAAATACAATCCGTAATATCAAAAACACACTTTATAAAGAAAATAGCCTAGATTGAGCTCTCAGCTTAGTGTGAGAATTTCAAAATGTCAACCAGTCGGTCCCATATTGACTTGGCCTGATGTACTAATAAGCGACATGTTGTAATTTGTTGTACTGCATTTAAAAGCACTTAATTTCCTGATGTTTAATAGGCAAGCAAGTAGTCACTTGTCAGCATTATTTTTAGCCAATTGATTGAAGACAGTCGCGGATTTTGCTAAGATGCCGAAGACTCAGTTTAGAAGTGTTATAAGGTTTCTATACAGGTAAAGAAGGTTTATCTCCCGCTCAAAATGTCACACCTGGCCATAAAGGGGCTTTTACCGCACGCTACGCGTACGGAAAAAGCCGCTTTCTGGCCAAGTGTAGACAAAAAATTATGTACACAACACAGGAGGTAATAAAGAAAGCCACCCTTGTTGTGTAATGTACTATAAAGTAGCCGTAGTCGCACTCTAGAGATGTTTAATTCATAGATGTCAGAAATGTGTTGATATTAAAGGCGATTAAGTATGTATATTGAAAAATAATCATACTTAGATTTAATTTTCTTTGTCACATCTTGGTTAGGTCAAATCATTATGGGACCTCGTAAGTCGTGCTCAAAAATTTTTTTAGTCGTAGTTTTATTGAGAAGCTTCTCCTTTTCAGAAGTTAAGTTTTTCTTTTATTTGTACATACTCAAGCTAACTGTAACTCCAACAACATTGTTACATTCAGACATTACTAGGCTAAAAGTGCTTGGCTATTAAAACACCAAAACTTTTGTTCGTTAACGAGCAAACAATTAAGAATAAAGTATGTTTGCCGCTGTCAACCATTATTTCGTTCTATCCTTCTCTGTTATACCAGATTAAAGCGAGGTACGAAACAAAATTAACGCGTCGAGACTGTTGTGAACACAGATGTCGAATGAATAGATAAGTTTTCGTAATTAAAAAGGCTAAAGGTAACACGTAATGATGAAAAACAAGACATTTTACGGTGGTATCAGGACGTTTATTTTTTCGTTCACAAAATTCGTAGGTACTATTCAACTCTTTTAAAAATGAATCAAGAAAAAGTCGATACATAAATTTATTAACTAACATCACGCACGCATTATGCTGCGTCTATTTTTTTACCCGACTGCGGCGAAGCCCAAAGGAGGGTAATGTGTTTGACCTGTATGTATGTATGTATGTCCGTTCCTGTGTCCACTCGTAACTACTCAACGGCACAATCGATTTTGATAAATGATACATCATTGGATTCGTCTTGATGGCGCGAGTGTCATTGGGTATGAAGTTCGTTGAAATAAACAAAATGGCGGATTTTATGCACTTTTAAAGTGCACCGCGGTCGGGTTTTTTTTTAGTAAAAATATTTAGTTATTACGTCCGCGTTTGTAAATAAAGTGTTGTATTACCAGAAGCGATGTTAAATGTTTCTTTAGCTACTCGACTAACTTTCCGAGTTGTTGGATAATTTGTTCGTATAGTTTCGGACGAGAACTAAAATGGGTAACAATGTTATACTTAATACAGAGAAGTCGTGAGATAACATAATATAATCGTAGGTAACGTAATATATAGAATATCGATAAACTTCGTCTACTAGATACGTAATTCAATTTGTATCTTAGGTACCAGTGGCGTGGCGACCAAAGAACTCGATTCCTACCGGCTTGCCTAATATCAGGCATTTTAGCACCTTATTCTACAGCTCTTAAGGAAAATGTACGCCCAATCTGCACCGGCTTGCCCAAGGATATCTTTTACGCCACGCCACTGTTAGGTACTTATATAGGTATTGTAATGTTAACCAACTAGATTAAAAGTATGGTAGTAACCTAGTTACCTACGTAGAATATTTTGGTAGATACATAATGCACCAGAATAGAATCATTGTTGTGGAATACGTATTTTATAATGACTCATAAATTTTTTCAGCGCATATTATGGCCAAAAATTAATGCAATAAAAAAATTGAAAAATATAATCTTGGCGGAAACTGTAAAATTAATTAAACGGAAATACGTT
Source organism: Eudemis profundana (assembly GCA_947034925.1). NCBI lineage: Eukaryota > Metazoa > Arthropoda > Insecta > Lepidoptera > Tortricidae > Eudemis > Eudemis profundana. The sequence goes on along the minus strand of OX344795.1, from coordinate 26,122,832 downwards.
TTGTTTTAACTAATACCAGAAAAAAATATAGTTGGGTGAATCAACTTTTTTTGCTTTATGCAAAGATTGACCTTTCTCCTTATTTGTTCACCTTTTGCAGGTCTTAACATGATTTAAATGGAACAAGATATTACATCAAGAGATAAATTAGGTAAAAATAAAACTCGTTTTTCACAAATAAATAGTGTGACCCAGCAGACGAACCCTTATATTCATACAAAAGTGGGTCCGCTGGGTCACTACTCATAAACAAGCCACTAATAATAAACAAATTAAAATAAAAAATATTTGCATTACGTAGCTTTATTATCTGTCATTTAAATGAGCATACACTTTATTCAAAAAATATCCGAATAAAGATTTCCCTTCAATTTTAGTCGGAGAAGGTGAAGTTTTGTTGACAAAGAAAAGTTGATTCACCCAGTTCCTTCTATATTTTCACGAATCATTTTGAGGTTCTAGAGATGTCACGTCGTAGGTACGCAAAGTTAAAGGAAGTAAAAAAAGCTGTTTTAAATTATAAAACAGCTTGGCATTCAATTAAGAAATATTTGATTATATCTACTCTCATTATTCGTACTTATGACGCACATTACGGATTCCATCACATCCTATAAATATTGATAACATATTTAAAAATAACTTATCGCGTGATGCATTTTTGCAACAACGCAAATTCATTGTGTAGAAAAACCATGTCAGTGTATATAATCAGTATAAGGCATATGTCTTACATGTACATCATTGCGGGGCAAGGTTCAGGCCAGGATTCGACTGGTCATATAGGTGAGAAGGCGTTTGCCAGCCGGGCCCTAGCCTCCGTGGGCCCCTGGGCCTACCTACCTACCAGTGGCGTGGCGTAAAAGATATCCTTGGGCAAGTCGGTGCAGATTTGGCGTCCATTTTCCTTAAGAGCTGTAGAATAAGGTAACAGTGATATGTTATAGCTAGATTGTTTTCCTTTATATTTGACCATTAGTCCTGCCATAAGTCTCTTGTAGCATAGTTTAATAGTTACGAGATCTTCTAGTCGGTACTATCAGATAGTATGTTAGCTTGGATTAACGGAGCGTACTGCTAACCGTTAGGTTAGGTCCATTTTGTGGAAACCCAACTAACGCCAAGATGTAGCTTCTTGTTCATGATCTCCATTCGAGAACCTTTACGCCCTATCGGCCAACGTAAAGTCATTGTTTTTAAACTAACTATTACTCAGATTTTCGTACTTAGAGACCGTTCCACCGAAATAGGCGAGTCTCGTACGTCCTTCAATCAGTCCAAACAAATATTACACAAACAGTTTACTTTTTATTTCAAGCCCGGAAGTCCCAGTTCCTAGATCGGGCGGGATAAGTAAACCAACGTCAATAAAATAAAAGGCTTTAAAAGTATTTGTCAAGAATAACAATTAAACATATTTGTTATTTTTGCAATTTCAATGTCGTCTTTTAAGGTATACCACTTTTCTATTTAAGGCTCACACGTTCTTATTATCTGTTCTACTTTTGAACAGTTGACAGTTCAATTTCGATGGTTTTAGTCTACAAAGGCAGTTGGCGGAATGAAATTCCTGTACCTGACTCTTAATATCCGGTTACTTAGATATCATAATTCATAATATCATAGATATACCGGGTGTTGCCTGTAACAGGAGCAAATAATTATTAAACGTAGATTCTACTCATCAAACAATAAAACTTTCGTTCAAAAACTTAAAAAAAAATATGTAATCTTTGATTTTATCTTTTTCATACAAATGAAATAGTATTTTCAATGTACGTTAACATCAGTCTAATTGACGTCGCTTGTCGCGCAACAAAATTAAAAAAACATCGCAATACATTGCGGTTTCAAATAAACTTTAAAGTGTACTAAAAATTAAAGCATAAGTTATATTTAAATGTCGCTGAACAAATGTTGTTCAGTTTGAGGACTACAATTTACGTTTTAATTATTTGCTCCTAGTACAGGCAACACTTGGTATATCCGGTTGTTACTTAAATTACATATTTTTATTACAATGAAATTAAAAATACATATAGGTACAGGTCGATTCACAAGAGCTGACGCGGATTTAGTATGAAATCAGCACTGGCTGCACACAAAATCCACCCCAGCTCTTGTGAATCGACCTTTATAACGAAAAAAATCCGCTTTTTTAATATAAATTCTAGGGAGTCTAAGCTCAACCAGAATATACCTAATTCTATTGCAATAGGATGTATTATATGCAAAGATTATCGACATTTCTTTTTAGGGCCGATACAGACGGACTGCAACCCAACTGCAACTCTCTACGATTTGTATGGGAACTGCATCACAACTGCGCAGTCGGCGTGCAGTTGTGATGCAGTTCCCATACAAATAGTAAGGAGTTGCAGTTGGGTTGCAGTCCGTCTGTATCGGCCCTTAGAACCAAATTATGCTTGAATGGAGGTGAGCTTCCTGGCGACTTGAATAGCATATATATCCATTCTATAGTACACCATATTCCCATCGACTTACTATCTTAGTGTAATTTATATTTATGCCTTACTGCATTGTAATAAGGGTAATATTCCTTAGTGTTCTCGATTGCAACTGTTTCGAATATTGCGAGCGCTGTAGAACTGTCCAACCTCTTGTGATAAGTTCTTTCTCTAGAAGTGAATATCGAGTTGAATGCCAGATTTATAGGGATTCTACGGACGTAGTTTCAGTCAGGATTTGACGTATTAAGAAAGGCAATAACCTTTTTACTCATGTGAGACGCTACGTAGGTACTTATTTTATTTGCGTATAGAATTTAAAGATTCTACAATTAGTTATTATTTAGTGTGGGTTTTGTTAGTTTTAGGTACCTAACCTATATAATCCGTAATTTTTTTGGACCACACGCCAGTGTGTGTCTGATGTGAAAAAATAGTTTATCGCATTTTTGACTGAATGAAAATATTTTTAAGTTGGTCCAGAAGCTTGCTCTATCTTCCACCTTGACTTCACTTAACCTCTTTTTATTTTCTACAATATATATGAAACAAATTAATTTCCTATTGCCATTATTTTTATGGTTTCGTACCTTAAAAGATAAAAATTAACTCTTTTTACATTTAAAATGTCAGTTACTACTTTCTCTTCCCATTTTAAGCTACAGTTTTTTGGTCTATATACCTTTTAATACCTTTTCAAGAAGTTTTTCTCTCAGTATATTTAATGTAGTACTGTAGTGCTTTATCAGTGTCCACTTACTTTGATAGGAAGTAGTAGTCATCTCTTTAGACGGACAAATAGTATACTTACCACGTGGACAAAGCCGCGGGACAAGCGAAGTTTGAAAGATATTTATTTTTTAATTTTATCTTTAACTCTTCCTCAGAGTAAAAATCTCATGTAAAAGGAACAAGTAGACGCAAATCATAAAATTATTCTCCGTATTTAAAATTAATTCTGCCTATCGCATAAATTAACGAACGGAAACTCGGTTAGTTCGCCGACAGACATCCATAAATAATGAGATCAATTATTCCAGCCACTATTATTTATTGCAGGCCCTTCCAACTTCATCAATTTTAAATTTTCAATCAGACGAATACCGGACACCGTCCAAAAGTTGATCTTACAGTCAATCTGGGTAATCTCCCTTAATTGACTGGTACAGTTTAGGAGCAAAGGAGCTCCCATTCAGCCGACGCTCACTCGTGGTTGACTCGCGTGTGGGAGCGACCGCGCCGTGACGCCCACGCTTCGTTCCGCGCCCGCGTTCCGAATTTAAAAACAAAACATTTAAAAAAGTTACAATGTCTCATGAGGTGACTTGAAATTCTGCCGGTATTTTAACAGTGACTGTGTTCAGTTTCAAACTTTAAAAAGTTACACACGATGAGTGACTTTCTGATAACTATTTAAATTTCCCGATAAATTTTGGAGTCAAGGAGACATTGAACTAGTTCTGTAAGTAATTTTGATATAATTATATCGATGTATGTGTAGCAATTTTCTATGCGTTTTATAAGTGATTTATTACTCGAGCTCCTTGGTTTATAATAGCTAAGTAGTCATTACGATCCGTACTTAGGTAATTATGGTATAGCGGTAAATTGTCAACAAAATGTTATGATAGGCGCGAGATTTAATCAAGTTATTGACGCGTGTCTATCGTGGCCACCAAACATATAATTATGATGTACTTGATAACGAAATATACAACCATAAAAAACATGTTTCTTAAATTGACGGAATAGGCATAAGAAAACTTATCTACTAACTCCGGAAAAATGTGACGCATAGATGAAAGATAAAATTATTGACCATCAGAATTTTTGAGAATAAAAAATATTGGTTAAGCCTAGAAAAATAAATACAATAGAATTTATTTGCTGTAATTAAAATTTACCCATAACTTTATATTCTACGTTAAAAAAGTTATGAAAACTTTTGTATCGTCGTAGTCGGGTAGAAGTATTTTTTACTGGACCTTTTACTGTCTGTTGTCTAAGAAAATCACTCAGTATCCTTCTTAGAGGTATGTATTTTAAGTTTGTTTCAAAGAACTTTTTATTGTTTAACCATGATGAGTAAAGATGCATCTTTTAGAAATAGGTATGTGCTCCATTATTTTCACGTTGCATTACATCAGGGTCAAACGCAAATCTTTTTAATAAAGACAAGTTGCGTGTATTATGTGGTGTCTGTAAGAGAGAATCCTAGTTTGGTTTTTATGTAACGGGGTTTCATTCCTATCGCAAGATAATCAATGAAGCGTATATCAAGTTTGCAATAAACGTTAACAATTACAGCTGTCACGCGCGCAGAAAATCCTTTGTCGACTTGAACTGACCACTTTTAATCGGATTGGTCACAATTTTATCTTTCTTTTGTAAATTAAAGAGTTTTCAAGAATGTTCATATAAATAATAATAGGTACTTAAATAAATATTTTTTGTAATTTTTGTCGATTTGTTTGCTTCTTTGCGCGACACGCAAAAACAAAATTTCATGAAATTTGGTGTAGGTTTGAGGTACATGATGTACCTCAAACCTATATGTCCGATCACAGCGCGAAACCTGTCAAGTTCAGTTTCGGTTTCGGCCGTAGTTTCGACCGAATGGCAGCAATAACCGAAATTAAGCCGAAACTAGGCCGAAACCGAAAGTTTGGTCGGACTCTAGGTACATGTCATACCTAATCTATAAATGTTACCCCGGCTAACACATAGGATACATTTTACCAATCTACGGCGAAGCAAAAAAGAGATATGCTACTTATCTGGGGGCACGGCAGTGCCCCCGCCAAGTCGAGCAAAACAAAAGCACGGCCGTACCATCCTTTTCTCGAAGCCATTCAGGCCATTTTCAGTCTCCCGTAATTTTGTACTGGCTAAAGCTAGAACCCTGAAATTTCAGGGATATATAGGGCTCAATAAGACTTATATATATTCTCAATATCATTCAATTTGAACGTGTAGTTTAAGAACTATTGCATGTCAAAGTTCCTTAGTTTTGTCACTGACTGACTGACTCACTGATTCACTGACTGATGATCATCATAATTCTAAGGTACTTCTAGCAAACTCATAGGCTCCAAATTTTAAACATAGGTTTTAGCCTATCAAGTCCTACAAAACCTTCAAATATTGCAATTTCAGTCACAACTGCACACATAAGTTTGTAATCCTATACAAATACATGCGATTACAAAGTTAGTTTTGCATTCCAAATTGGAAAAAGAATGGATTGGAATGTAATAAATAACGGAAGATCACTTACGAACAGAAATAAGATCCCATCAAAACATTACATGTAAAAAGATGCAAGTCTCGCAACGCTGTTCTTTTACAACAAAAAAGTTTTGAGATGTAATGTTAAACCAAGTCAGTAAGGGGGGGTGTCCACAGAACTCGATTCCCACCAACTTGCCTATTATTTAACCGTAGAGGAACACATTTTATAGATCTAATAATGTTGTAAAAGAACAGCGATGCGAGACTTGCATCTTTTTACATGTAATGTTTTGATGGGATTTCACCTTCTCGAACAAAGTTGCGGGTATGCTCTATTTAAAGAATAATGAAATGGCGATTCAAATATAAGGTACTTTAATTAAAAAACTATAGAAATACGAACTTAACTATAGAGAGAGAAGAATAAAAATAAATTGCAATTTCGCACGGAGGTAATGCATCAAAGCAAAATTTAAAAGTACTAGAGAGAAAATTTCAAGCGTGTGGAATTTTATTAGTACAATAAAAACTTAGGTCATTAATTTAATTTTAAAAAACAAGCGATGGCATAAGTTTTTCTTTTGAGTCGAAGGCGAGGGCGCCTGGCATTCGATTTTGAGTGTTTTTTCTACTTTCTGACGAGAAGAAGACAATGATCTCGTGGAAGTTCCCACGGGCGGCGATAAAGAAAGCCTTAAAACTACATTTTACTGTCCTTGCCTTAGGCTCGAATGACAGAATCGTGCGATCGTAGTACAAGAAAACCAGGTATATTCTTTCCGAGACTAACAATTACGACCTCTTTTGACCTCAGACGTGCTGACGTTAGAAGCTTACTTCTAAAGAAAAGGAATGTTCAGCTAATAACATTTGATAGTTCTCTTTTCACACCAATAAAGAATTAACATGTAAAAACAAATAATTACGGGGGCCGGTAATTTATTTCATAATTGATTATGGGTGATACATTTTCTTAAAGTATTAATTCTTAATCAATGACAACATTAACGTGTCATCAGCATATCAGATTTCAGGAACAACATAGTGTATATATGTATACATTTATATATGGGGGAGGCCTATGTCCAGCAGTGGACGTCCTTTGGCTGAAATGATGATGATGATATAGTTTTCTTGTACAATGCATGCGATTGATTGTTGTCGCCTTTTGCTGTCGCTTGTTCAATTATTTCACTGGTCAATCAATTTACTGCACAAACAGTTTTTCAAGTGGATCGAGATTTTAAAAAGTCTCCATTTTCATACTACTAAATTTTCTAGAATAATTACGTTTAGTGCTCTATGTCTATAAAAAATGGATTCTTAAATCGTGTACAGATACAGATAAGCGTTGAGAAAATTAGGCCCAAAAAAAAATAATACTTTTTGTTGATCTGTGTTCTGTGTTCTTTTAAGGTGTATTCATAATTAATATGTTTTTTTTTAAATATTCGAGTTACTATAAAAATATTCAAATATATGCCTAATAAACAGCGTGTGCCAAAACTATGCTTGAAGGGAAAGTACCTCAAATATTGTAGATTTGTTGTTTGCTGAAAGAAGCCATTATTTTATTTAAAAAAAAATGTAACTACATTCAAACATTCTTGAAAATCGGTACAACCTGGCAGTATGGCCAGTCAAGTTTGAAAACAAAACGCTGTTCTTGGCATTGGAAGACTACATGGAAAAACGTGACAGTTGAAGTTTCCTTTTAGCGGGTGCGATTAGTTTATTTGATTTTCAAAACACTTGCTCGTAAAGTGGCTATAATTTCCTTCGTCTCATGCCCGGAATGCGGTTTATTACGCACTAGTGTTTTTTACTTTACATTACCGCACTAGTGTTTTGTATATTACACTTTTTTTTTATCCTCCGAAAAGAGGTTTTTGTCCAATAAAAGGTCATTTTTATAGATAAATAAGCTAGTTTCAGTCAAAATATGATAAAAGATTATACTTCATCAAAGTATCTACAAAATCACAATCCATTTAATCATTAATTATCTAGAATTCTCTATAGAAATACATAATTACTCTGTTTATTATATTGTGCATATTTTTGACTGTTTGAGGGTTGGGTCGTTGCCTCTGTGCGCGCATACGTAATTCCACCACAGATCGGCGCGCGAAAAAATAAATGCTGCGCCATTTTGTATTTATATTTGTTTGTTTACCAGAAGGTTAGTTTGTAATTGTTGCAACAAATTACGACTTTAAGTGACTAAGAACAATTAAATTTGACGCCGCTTGATATAATTAGTGAAGTATAAAATGCTAGTGATAGTTTGTTGACATCGAAATAAAAAAAAAATGCGTAAGTATACTTATGTTTTTTTTTGCAATAGTAACAACAACAAAACCCAGCCGTTCTTATAACACTTATTTTTAGCGCCTAATAATGAGTGAATAAGTTGGCCAATAAATAGAAGCCGAGCTCGCTGTGATACATTTATTCCATGGTAAATGTAAAGTTTCAGACCAAATTTTTTTTGCAATAATTGTTCTAATAATTTAATGTTTTATATTTTTTTCCTCGCAAATGTGTTGAAAAACGTCGTATGATACTCGTGGGCTTTGGTCATTACAGTCTCGGCAATACAGCCCTCGCCTTACGGCTCGGGCTGTGCAACACAGCCTCGACTGTAATGACCAACATAGCCCACTCGTATCATACTATACTAATTTAAGTCATATTTTTTTCCCTCGCAAATGTGATGAAAAACTATAGCTGGCCATACACATACGGATTTTCCTGCCGGACCTGCCTGACAGATGTGTCTGACGGGCATCTGACGGGCACACCCATCAATGTGTGGCGAAAAATAGACACAGATTTGTCCGCCGGATGTCTGTCCGCTGTCCGTGCTTTAGCACAGCCTGACAGACATCTGTCAGGCAGGTCCGGCGGGCAAATCCGTACGTGTATGACCAGCTATTACGTGTATCACGGGCAGTAAGGGGACTACAAACTCGAGTCATTAAGCCTACCTCCTTCTAATAGACTCTAGTTAGTAATTCCCTTCTTACTACCCTTAATACACAATGTACTATTTCTTTTATGCCACACCTGGCCATAAAGAGGCTTTTTCCGTACGCGCAGCGTGCGGAAAAAGCCGCTTTCTGGCCAAGTGTAGACATAAAATGATGTGCACGACACGAGAGGTAATAAAGAAAGCCCTCGATCGCATATTTACGTCACTCGCTTGCAGCTCGAGCCGCAAATATTTACGATCTCGGCCTTTCTTTGTTTTACCACCCTAGTTGTGTAATGTACAACTACTAAATCCTAGAAATTTAACATTTGTTTATCAGCTGAAATGTCATTTGTCTCGTTTTTAGGGTTCCGTACCAAAATGGTAAAAAAGGAACCCTTATGGTGCGACTCTGTCTGTCTGTCTGTCTGTCTGTCTGTCTGTCTGTCTGTCCGTCTGTCACAGCAAGATATCTCAGGATCTACTGATGCTATCGACTTGAAATTTAGAATAGTGTTAAAAACCGCTAATCGGAGTCTATGGGACAGAAAAAAAAACTTATACCTGTTTTACTTTTTTTTTAAAGGGGACCGAAATGGGATGTCGAAGATCAAAAGTTGAGCTAATATATCGAGTGGGATATCAAATGAAAGGGCTTAATATGTAAATTCCAAAACCATTTTTGTTTTTTTTTCTTTGACATGTTGTTTTTGATTTAAGATAAAAAACGTTGAAAACAATACCATTCCCCCCCTATTATCTCCGAAGTTACTGAACAGAAAAATCTGTAATAATTACCAATTATTAATGTTATCTTAAATATTACAGGAAAAATAAAACGGTTTTCCTAACTTGCAGCGTTTTTTAGAAATTTTCAAAAATCGTAAGACAACCTTATTTGCTCCTACTAAACTAACTGCGGCATATGTCGATGTATGGGGACAACAGTTTTACAAGAGCAAAGTTAAGTTTGTGCCACCATAGAGTTTTTCTTGAATTATTAACGTATCCACTGACGAGTTTGTACGGAACCCTCGGTGCGCGAGTCCGACTCGCACTTGACCGGTTTTTTAAATACAAAAGCCAAAGTGACGGTGATAGTACATTATACAACTAGGGTGGTAATACAAAGAAAGGCCGAGATCGTAGATGTTCGCGGCCCGAGCTGCAAGCGAGTGGCATAAATATGCGATCGAGGGCTTTCTTTATTACCTCTCGTGTTGTGTATATAATTTGATGTCTACACTTGGCCAGAAATCGTTCTTTTCCGTACGCGTAGCGTGCGGTAAAAATCACTTTATGGCCAGATGTGGCATAATAGTATTTTATGCAACAGTTGTATAAGAAGGTTCAAAAAATGCGAATTGCGTGAGTTGCGATACGAGCCGCGAATGCGGCGAGTATCGCAAATAGAGACGCAATGAGCGTTTTTTGACTTAATTATACAACGTTGCATACAATACTTTTTCTACGACTACGTTATAGTATTTTATGCAACAGTTGTATAAGAAGGTTCAAAAAATGCGAATTGCGTGAGTTGCGATACGAGCCGCGAATGCGGCGAGTATCGCAAATAGAGACGCAATGAGCGTTTTTTGACTTAATTATACAACGTTGCATACAATACTTTTTCTACGACAGGTTTTAAAATTATAAAATACAAACAAGGCATAACCTGCAAAGAAGGCAAATATGACGTATGACTGTCAGTATGTGTCTATGGTAAACTTTTTATTTTTTAAATGAAGTTGACACGCAGTGAATATATTAAAAATACTTTTGTTTTTATGTTGGCATCAATGAATTTAGTTCAGAAAGTTTTGTTTTTCTTAAAAGCCGTAGGATTTTAATTGTTTGTTAAGTTGGTAGTTGTGCATTTTTACCGTAAAGTTAAAATTGAGCGCTTTATCCTTGACCTCAGTTTAACCTAGATTTAGAAGTCTGTGGTTGCTAGCAATAACGTAAAGTGGCTATAACGACACTAGTGCTGTTATGGGGAATAGAGTATAGACTTCTCTGAACTCATATTATATATGTTCTTATATTAGTGTTCGTGACCAAGTAAAAGACAGATAACAGTACAGGAGTAGAAAAAAATATAAAATACATGGACGTCACGCGTATCTCGTCCGGTCTCTCCGAGTGTGTACAGCCGGCATGACAGTTGTGTCTATGGTAAACTTTTTTTTGATATGGCTGGTGACACGATGTGACGATAATTAAAATACTTTTTTTTATGTTGGCATCAATTAATTTAATTCGGAAAGTTTTGTTTTTCTTATGAATCGCAGGAATTTAATTGTTTGTTAAGTTGGTAGTTGTGAATTTTTATCGTGGAGTTAGAATTGAGCGCTTAATCCTTGACCTAAGTTTAACCTAGATTTAGAAGTCTGTGGATGCTAGCAATAACGTAAAGTGACTATAACGACACTAGTGCTGTTATGGGGAATAGAGTATAGACTTCTCTGAACTCATATTATGTATGTTCTTATATTAGTGTTCGTGACCAAGTAAAAGACAGATAACAGTACAGGAGTAGAAAAATATCTTAAGTAAACCAATATTGCATACCCTTTGAATACCCCAACATGTGTTTCATTTTAAGTGCCCAGTGAACCCACAGTATGAATCATCCGCGTTATGAAATCCACTATGATTTTCTCAGCCCAATGGTCAGGATAACTAACGGGGATGTTTTTATTTTTTTCTGTTTGCCCAAGCATACAATGCACCATTTTCCTGCCGAAACGCGTTGTTTGCTGTAGACAGAGCTGCAAAGAGGCTAAAACTGCGAAGTTAATTTCAGTTAGCATCACAACTCGAAGTACCTAATCAAACCTAATGTTGCTATCACTATCACTACATAGTATAAAACAAAGTCGCTTTCTCTGTCCCTTTGTCCCTATGTATGCTTAAATCTTTAAAACTACGCAACGGATTTTGATGTTTTTTTTTTAATAGATAGAGTGATTGAAGAGGAATGTTTATATGTATAATACATGCATAATATAATAGAGAAACACCGTGCGAAGCCGGGGCGGGTCGCTAGTATGTAAATAAACAGAACTGTCTACTTGTACAATTATTACCAACGAAGAAAAGATTTATGAATTCGAAAACAATCAAAAATAAATAAATTGAAATTATAATTGTGAAGAGGTGGAGTCATTGGATTTAGATGTAATTGATATCCAATCTTGTTTGTGTTTTCGATATATTTTAGTAATTATTTTTTATTTTCGATGTAAATCATCAATACAAGTTGACAACATATCAGTGCATTTTCTTTGCAATTAAGGTACGTTGAACCCGGTTTTAACTAATTGTTTAACTTATTGTAAGGCTGCTGTTCCGCTAGAGATGTGCTAAGCTGCGTATAACTAGCTTATCTAATCCGTTTCCATCAGTATTAAGCTGAGCTATCAAAATACACGATCCTTAGTGGTTGATATCATGCACGTCCTAAGCTAAGCTATGCAGCTTAGCACGTATCTCTACAGTGAAAACCGATTTAGTCTACTAGTACTATTAAAGAGGTCTAACATACAGATTAACTTTAAGAAGTTCGGAGTTTTATGTTAAAGTACGGTAAAAGTAGTCGTTTTAACAAACTGATATTTTGAAATAATGATAACTATAAAAGTAAGTCACTGCAATAAATGACAACCGCTTGTTTTATAAGGGGTAATTTATTCATCATCATCATCAACATCATCATCGCACTAGCGCTTGTTCCCGTTTCCTTCCGGATATGCTTTCGACGAGGGGGGAAAATCGGACAAGTGCGAGTCGGACTCCCCACCGAGGGTTCTGTGCAAATTTGTAGGTACATAATTTAAAGCAACGTATAAATTTTGAATCCCTTAGTAAAGACTATTTTTTTATTATTTAATTTCAAATGTTTAGTTTTCAGATTTTTCCCTATACTTGTTGTGTAAAACGGTATTACGTACCTACTTGCCAAATTTCATATTTCTAGGTCAACGAAAAGTAGCCAAATTTTGAATTCCTTGAGAGTGTCGATTTACACGTTTTTTGTGGCATAAACGGCTGTATCTATTTTCACGCTTAGAAGTTTCATTTTTTCACATCTTCAAGGGGCCGTAGACCTGAGTATATGGTTTTATTTTCAACTCGATACTTCCACGCGTTCCCGAGATGAAGGGTTTTGCTTGACAGACAGACGGACAAATAGACGGACAACAAAGTGATCCTATTAGGGTTTCCGTTTTTTCCTTTTGAGGTACGGAACCCTAAAAAAAGTTAAGGAAGAGGAAATGTTTTAAACAATATTATACCTGTATTTTACCTGTGTTTTTTTTTTTAACTTCACGTGAACACGATTCTAATTTGCCCTGGCAAATTAGAATCGTGTCCACGTGAAGTTTGCAGATGGTCAGTTTTTGGAAAACCCATGAGTTAATAATTCAATTAGAGCAAAGATTAAATTCACGAATTTTTCCGTAGGCGTAGGCTCCTGTAAAATTGGATTTACATTCCGGCCATTAATAATTTTTAACTCACCAGCAGACACCAGAAATTGTTTGTTTAATTTTAATGTAAAACAATTAAAGCTAATTGCGGTTCTTGGAAAAATAATGTCTACGAATTGTTTAACGTGGCCAGGCTTTAAATATTTCATTTTGTCTTTCTTTTAATTAGTGAACGCGGTTGCTATATGAAATCGTAAAATATAATTTTGGTAATGTAATTTGTGAGCCGATAATGTGGGTTTGTTAAAAAATGTTGTGTTAGTTAGCATTATAATGAAACTAAACCACCATTGAAAACCGCGTCCCAACATTCTGAGAGATTCTTTTTAAGGCCGGTTTTTTAAGAATGATAGTTTTTGCTGTATTGTTGTATGCTTACACGCTAAATAATTCTTCATTCATTCATAATTTGAACGAAATTTAATTTGAAATTTGAGAAAATAGGTCTGTACACATCAGAATTGCATTAATCCAAGAAATTTGGTATACGAAAACACACGTGTGCCATTACTATTTTACGGGGACAGTAACACAAATGATAAATATGTGGAATAGACTTAATTAAGAAAATATTCTGCATTAAATTGTGTTTCTTTAGAATTATATACAATTCACAATTTAGGTAATAGGTAAAAGGCTGTCGTCGGATCTTTAACGCACAAGTAATGTATATTGTATATATCTTTATATTATAATATTAAAAGGTAAGGTACGGATATTTTAAGAGAAGATACTTTACGTTATAATAATTAATATTTACTAGAAATTAAGAAAACTTTATATTTTTTGGTTTTCATTTACCGAACAAAATAAATAAATTATGTGAGTGCCAAAAATAAGCACCGTATAAAACGCAAAAAAATAAGTTTGCGGCATTTTTGTCTGTGTGTGGGCGCATCACGCAAAAACTGCAATCTTTTGCTGAATTAGCGTTATATACCGTATTAGCGTTCATCCATAATTATAAATATAATAAAATTGTACTAAGCAAGACTATGTTTGTACGTGCATTACACAGCAGCTACCGGTCCGAATTCGATGAAATTTGGTATTCAAGTAGATATTTCTTACTCCATACTTATATACTTTTGCTCGACTACGGCCATGCAAAAAAAAGGATATTTAACGTAGTTCCGGTTGGGCTCTCTAGTCTAATATAAATCCTTGGTGTATCAGGGATACCAAAAAAAACACGGAGTCGTGCTCGTGAAAATGTTAAGGGCGTGAATACTCGTATCGTAAACGGGCTATTTTTGTCATTCAGGAAAAATAAAATGGTGATGTCTTTTCCATGTTGATGTGTACTGTATATGTATACGTCATGTGGTTAAAACCTCTCTCTTGCAGACTGTACTAGGATCTAATAAATGAGGTGCTGTCGGGATCCCCTTGATTTCGAGTATCTTACGTAAATGAAATACCTCAATGTCTTGTATGTGGTTAATTTAAACTTGATGTTACGTTTTTTGTCTTGCGTATCTCACTGAATTTATTATTCTGAAAAGTATGAGGTGATAACTGTTTGTGTTTTTAGTTGTAATTAGATATGTAATTAGAAAATGAAATGAATAACTCAGGTAATTAATTTTTGTCGGAGTTAGTCGAATTTTAATTATTTTTAATTATCCACACCACCATCTTTAATTAATGTTTTTATTTATGATATATGTATGTATACATGTACCTCTTTGTTGATCATTTGTTTTTAATACAAAAAATACCGTTATTTTTATTTGGAGACAATACCGGTATCCGAGCCCTGCTCCCTGCAATTCTGCTGTTTATTTTACGCCAAACCCCAAAGCCTAACCCTAAACGCCAAACCCTAGGTTGTCTGGAAGAGATCCCTTATTATTAGAGACCGGATTTGAAGTAGCGATCTCAATATTAATATGGATATGACTAGTGCAATTTGTTAAATACATTTCATGTTGGTTATATAAGGTCTTAATTTATGGTCTTTATTTATGTGCATTGTGCAGAAGAAATATTATAGAAGAAGAACTTAAAAAAAATTGACTATAAATTAAAAAACGATGTTTTTATTTATTATCACCATAATTTTTCCCCAATATTTACAAAAGCTTTCAAAAAGGTTTTTACTTTTTTGTTTCCGATAAGTTACATTATTTTTGTGTGTAGAAAAAATAATAAATTATACCAGTCATATCCATATTAATATTGAGATCGCTACTTCAAATCCGGTCTCTATTTATTATGAATAAGACCGCCTGTTGTTTACCTACACAATTATTTGAAATAGCGAATCGTCAGTATTTTGAAAGGCGCAGTGTGTAAATTATAATTAAGTATATTTAAATATAATAAAGTTAAACCTTTTCCTCGAGCCCATATTACAATGTGAAGAGAAGAGCTATATAGTAAGAAGTAAGCATCGTCACCTATAGATGCACTACAGGTGCTCATGTTTTTATTTATGATGGAAAAAAAACATTCAATTTACTAATATATTTATGCATCCTGCGAACTATAACTAGAGGAGCTGCCTACATTTTGTCGACTTTTCACTGTCCTTTAAATTTGTTTGATTTTCAAACAACCTGACGTCATAACGCAACTTAATGACCTCAGGGAGAAGCTTATATTTCATATAGCATTTACCCGTGGCTTCACCCGCGTTGTTCCCATTACTGTCCCAAGGGAGCTCTTAAACAGGATCTAAAGTATCCTATGTTTCAATCCAGGACGTGGTCTTACTTGCAAATTACAGCTCAATCCATTCAGTTGTTCCCAAGTTATTTACTAACAAACATCCAAGCATCTTCACAAACTTTCACATTTATAATATTAGTGTGATTCCGCTGAATGAAATTAATTTGATAGGTACCCAATTATTTTTTTTGGTTAGCTCCGTCCACATCCGGTGAGTGGAAATGAGTTATTCCTTTAACGAAAAGCGTTGGTGAAATGTGAGGTTGTCACCAAAAATTCTTCTAACAGGAATTTTTGGATCTCTGCAATTTTTTGGTGTGCAGTAAATAAGTATTGTTTGTTTAGTCGAGTTGTAGTTGTATCATTCTATTTTAGATAAACAGGCATATCGGAATACATAGTGTCGATGTCGGTCACCAAAAGATTGCAGGTGTCACATTTCGGCAACATTTTGTTGCTATCAATTATGCAAAATTTTACCTTGGTTCATTATACATAAAATACTATATAAAACTAATTTTATACTCGACGCATTATATTGCGAAGAGGTCATTTGCCTCGCCAGAGTGCGATTAAATTTGTCGTTATTTTTGGCAAGGGATAAGACTATTGACACTGGAAATGACTTCCCGAGCTTTCACAGAACCGAGAGTAAACTAATAAAGGTTATTTTATTCGTTTCGATGCATTGGTATCTACGTGTATCATACAGAAATAAACAAAATAATTTTCGCCTTTCACAATCCAACGCGACAATAACGAAATAGCGACAACATTAGGTATTTTCTTCAAATACGATTCTTTATGTAATGTTTGGAAACCCTATATTGAGTTTTCACATTAATTTCATAATGTCAGCGCCGACAGTTAGGTACAATGTTGATAATTATGAAAAAAGCCGGGCAAGTGCGACTCGGACTCGCTCACCGAGGGTTCCGTACAAACTTGTAGTATGTATTTAGCACACATTTCATATCTTTGTAATTATTAAGTTACATTTTGTTTGTACTGGCCTTATAAAATACAATAAAAAATAAATAAGTAATTTATAGTTCAAGAAAAACTCCATTGAGAGACAAACTTAATTTTGCTGTTGGAAAACTGTTGTCCCCATACATCGACGTAGGTCGCGGTTAGTTTAGTAATTGACAAAATAAGTTTGTATTACGATTTTTGTGAATTTCTAAAAAACGAAGCAGTTTAGGAAAACCGTTATATTTTTTATAATATACAGAATGATATTCATAATCGGTAATTATTACCTTTCCAGTTATGACGTCGTAAAGCTTGATGGAGCTTCTTTGCCAGTCTGCTCCGACTTTAGGTAC
The DNA here is from genome assembly GCA_947034925.1 of Eudemis profundana. Lineage (NCBI taxonomy): Eukaryota > Metazoa > Arthropoda > Insecta > Lepidoptera > Tortricidae > Eudemis > Eudemis profundana. The sequence goes on along the minus strand of OX344795.1, from coordinate 26,105,665 downwards.
CTCGGTTCGCTTATGCAGAAAGATGGCGGCATTGATCGTGATGTAAAAAACCGGATTAGCGCAGGATGGATAAAATGGCGACAGGTCACGGGGATAATATGTGACCCCCGGATGCCCCTTCGGCTTAAGGGCAAAATTTATAAAAACCTTATAAGACCTGTCGTCATGTATGGATCTGAATGTTGGGCCGCAAAGAGGACGGATGAAACGAGATTACATGTGGCTGAGATGAGAATGTTAAGATGGATGTGTGGTGTGACGAGAATGGATAGAATCAGAAATGAGTATATAAGAGGAAGTCTGAAAGTAGCGCCAATCGTAGAAAAGTTACGAGGACATCGCCTAGCGAGGTATGGGCATGTGATGCGGAGAGATGAAAGTCAGTGACTAGACGAGTGTTAGGTATAAATGTCGAAGGTTCTGGAAGAAGAGGTAGACCAAGAAAGAGGTGGATGGATTGTGTGAGAGATGATAATAGCTAGGAAGGATGTAAACGCTGAGATGACGGGTGATAGAGAGGTATGGAAGAAGAGGACATGCTGCGCTGACCCCAAATAAATGGGAAAAGGGCAAGCGAATGATGATGATTAATAATCGGTAATTATTACAGATTTTTCTGTTCAGTAACTTCGAAGATAATAGGGGGAGTGGTATTTTTTTGAAAAAATGCTTTCGGAATCTACAAATTTGGTCCTTGTATTTGATACCCCACTTGATACAATAGCACAACTTAAAATTTTCGACCTCCCATTTCGACCCCTTAAAAAAAAGTATAAAAGATATAATAAAAATATGTCCAGACGGCTTGGGTTAGTGACTTTTAAAACTATTCCAAATTTCAAATCGATAGCAGCAGTAGTCCCTGAGATATCTGACTGTGACAGACGGACCGACAGATAGAGTCGCACCATAAGGGGCCCTTTTTTACCATTTGGTACGGAACCCTAAAATTAAGACGATAATATCCGACCAATTAAAAATTGTAGTCTTAGTTTGCCCAGGAAACAAAAAGTTTGCTAAATTGACTTTTAATTAACATTCTGAGAAACGGTGCTGTGTATTCTTTCAAAAAATTCTAGACTAATATTTAATTTATTGAAAAATTACGCTAATCTGAATTTTCTAGTATCTGCTGAAACTTTTTCTATTGTTGTTTGGGGCTGTTACTCGAGCGCTGGTTCAGGTGCTTTCTGTTTGCAAAAGTGCAGATCTTTTGCAGTTGAAGTAATTGCATCGAAACTTCAAACCAACTCTGCAGTCCGCTTAAAGTCGGCGTGCAGTTTGATGACTCTCAGGTCTCTACCTACTACTGCGTATTACAATGATCGTACTAGACATGCGCGCCGATCGAAAAAAAATCGGCGGCGGCGCGCCACGAAAAAATCCACGGCGGCGGCGTAACGCCGGCGGCGTGAGATTTTTCAACTTTGTAAATAGGTTTTTCAATATTAAGGGCTTTATCACACTTGCAGGCGAGCTGCGGGCGAGTTAGAAGCGAAGTTCCATACAAATGTCGCTCGCGGCGAACTGCCCCTTGCCACACGCTTAAATTGAATCTCAATTGAAATTGAAAATCAAATTTTAATTGGCCAATCGTGTCTCCATCGCTATCCAAACTTGTTAAAGATTACACCTGAAGTGAATACGCAAGGAATTATTCTTTGGTGATACATTCCTGAGGAATGTTGCCTCACTCGTACATTACGGCAACTTAAACGTTGACTGCGAACGGGATCCCGTAACCTTACTCATAGTTTCAGTTCATCCTAGAAGTTCAAGACTGGATTTCTTGCTGGCCAATGCATAAGAGGAATCCTGAACTCCTCCAGTAAGTCGCTGACAATTAATATACTGTGAGTGCGGGTGTTACCGTGCGTGAAACTCGTGAAAGTGAACCCTCGAATGATAAAAGCTGTATATGAGACCACTTGATTTTTTAAGATCACCATAATGAATAATCGAGAGCTTGACATGCCGCCCCAGGACATGCACGAGTCACCGCCATAGTTCACGACTTCTTATAGATTATAATATCGACGTCCTTAATATTCAGGAAACTCATACCAAAGACGATCAGGATATGGAAATCAGAGGGAAAATTCCTGGCTTCACACTTCTTAAAGCTTTAAATCACCGCAACTACGGCATCGCGACATACACCCGAACCGACCTGAACGATACCAGCGTTATTTACTCCGACGTGTCTGAACACAATTTCACCATCGTAGTACAGGTTGCAGAAGTCAAAATAGTTAACGTCTACAAACCTCCACTCGCTACTTGGGCAAACAACGGACCTCCTTCCTTCAAGCATCCGTGTATCTACACCGGAGACTTCAACAGTCATCACACGTCATGGCGCTACTCCACAAACGACATCAATGGTTTGACTTTGGCTCAGTGGGCAGAGTCGCTTAACCTTTTCCTCGTATTTGATGCCAAGGACAAAGGCACCTTCCACTCGGCTCGCTGGAAAAAGGACTACAACCCGGATCTTACATTTGTCACCAAGGATGCTACAGGCAGACCCCTTCCGACTACCCGGGCTGTTCTCAAAGACTTTCCCAATAGCCAGCACAGGCCAGTGATCCTGGATGTGGGCATAAAGATACCTCTTGCAAATTCCATGCCTCTGCCCCGGTGGAACTTTCAACGTGCGAACTGGCCCGGTTTCACTAACAATATAGACGCAGCAATTCGCTTTATTCCACCTAAAGCGGACAACTACGACCGATTCACTGGACTCCTGCTTTCTTCTGCAAAACGATACGTATGTAGAGGTTTCAGGAAGGAATATATCCCGGGATGGAATAGTGCTAGTGAAAATCTCTATAAAGAGTACCAGAAAACGGGAGACTGCTCTATCGGGACAGAGCTGTTACTTACGTTGGATACTAACCGGACCACCAAATGGAAAGACACAGTTCAATCAATGGATTTTAAGCGTTCAAGTCGTAAAGCGTGGAGTGTGTTAAATAAACTCACGGGGAAAATGACAACTCCACGTCCGACCTCTGCAGTACACCCAAATGAAATAGCTAACAGGTTAGTCTGTGTCTCTAGGGCAAAGGGCGACAAACTAGAGACCAAAAAAGTAAAAAAGAGTTTACAGACACTAAAGTCTAATCTTACGGAAGACCCGGAACTGGCAAAACCCTTTACGGCTGATGAAGTCCACCTCGCAGTCAAACGTCTACAAGCCGGAAAGTCTGCCGGCGCGGATGGAATCTACAACGAATTTTTGGTCAGACTGGGGCCGAACACTATCAAATGGCTGTCTCTTTTTTTCTCAGATGTTCTCAGTTCCAATAGACTCCCCAAGATGTTTAAGGAATCGAAGGTGATTGCTCTTTTAAAGCCAGGAAAAAGCGACAACGATCCCTGCAGCTATCGTCCTATTGCTCTGCTGAGTAACAGCTACAAACTTCTGGAGAAGCTAATTTACCAGCGAATAGCGCCTCTCATAGATCGCGTGGTTCCGGTGGAACAGGCGGGATTCCGAGCGGGACGGAGTTGCACAGATCAGGCCTTGTCTCTAACTACTCACCTGGAAAACGGCTTCCAGAACGGACTTAAATCTGGGGCGGTGTTTGTGGACTTAACTGCAGCCTATGACACAGTATGGAGAGAAGGATTACTGTTCAAGCTGCTCTCAGTAGTCCCTAGCTTGCCTATCTGGAAATTAGTCTCAAATATGCTCACCCAGCGGAGTTTTAGTGTACATTTGGGTTCTCAGGTGAGCAGCGCCAGAAAGCTGAACAATGGCCTGCCTCAGGGCTCGGTATTGGCTCCCATTTTATTCAACTTGTACATTCACGACCTGCCACACACGAACTCGAGAAAATTTATCTACGCTGACGATATATGTCTCATAACACAGGCCAAGAATTTCGAGAATCTCGAATCAACGCTATCTGGCGATATGGAGACACTAGCTAAGTACTTCAGAATTTGGCGCCTAACACCGAGTACTAGCAAAACCGAGTCGTGTTGCTTCCACTTAAACAACCAACAAGCCAGGCGAGAGCTTAATGTACACTTGAACGGCTCAACACTAAAACACAACCCTACGCCCAAGTACCTAGGTGTCACGCTTGACCGCTCCCTGACATTTAAACCACACTTAACCGGCACAGCTCGTAAACTTCAAACCCGAAACAACATCGTCCATAAACTGAGCGGAACATCTTGGGGAGCTAGTGCCGAGGTACTGCGCACTTCAGCGTTATCATTAGTGTACTCTACGGCCGAGTATTGTGCACCGGTTTGGCTGGGGAGTGCGCACACGTCTAAAGTAGACGTTGAACTAAATAAGGTCATGCGACTTATCTCCGGCACGCTCCAGTCAACTCCGTGTCATTGGCTCCCAGTGCTTTGCCGAATCCCCCCGCCCGCCCTGAGGAGGAAAGGAGCTCTGCTAAGAGAAGCGAAGAAGATTCAGAATGACCCGAAACTTCCCATCCACTCGGAATTTTTGAATCCTGCCAAACACCGCCTAAAATCCAGAAACCCACCACACAGCATTGCAAAAAATCTGCTCGAAAGCGATTTTAACACTAAGCAGGAGTGGTCGCGGTGTTGGAGTACCTTAATGACAGGCAAGCTGGGATCAGAGATAACCCCCGGAGACAAAATTAGCGGGGCCGACCTACCTAGACGTGTTTGGTGCACACTTAACAGACTTCGCACTGGCCACGGTCGCTGCGCCCAATATAGGCATCGCTGCGGGTGGGTCGCTTCTCCGGCTTGCGACTGCGGTGCCGAAGTGCAAACCATACCGCACATTATTGAAGACTGTCCTCTAACGCGGTACACAGGGGGCCCCGCCGTAGACCTGATCAATCTCAACGACGACGCCATCAAATGGCTAATGAATCTCAAATTGAATTTATAAACTGTATTCGACGTGTGATATGCCATACGATTAATAATAAAGTTCACGATGTTTTCGATGCATGCTTGTGTTTGCACATTCCTTACTTCTTTTGTACACTCTTCTATGCATAATCGTAACTTCCGAAAAAATTGGTCGTGTGTAAACTGAAGTTGGTCTTTGCGATGCTGTGTGGCAGTGGCGTGGCGTAAAAGATATCCTAGGGCAAGCGGGTGCAGATTTGGCGTACATTTTCCTTAAGAGCTCGAGAATAAGGTGGTCAAAAGCCTGATATTAGGCAAGCGGGTAGGAATCGAGTTGTATTTGGGACTTGCGGCAGCTGTATGAGATAAGATGTTCTTCTCTTGTTGGCTTCTTCCAACCCTAGAGCTGCTAATCGATGTCCTGCGACCTTTTAGAAGCTGCTGTAAGAGCCGGAAAGCGTTGTAAAACCGATTCAGCAGGGACGTTAAAACGATGAAGCGGTCGTCTTTCTCAGAAATGCACTGTCATCGTCAGAATCTTTGTCTTCTGGTTAAGCCTCTTAGTGTCTTCAAACCATTGGAATACTCGTGGAACAGTAAAATGGCTTAGATTGTGTTGCCAGGCAACATTACCCTGCTGTACTCCTGCGTGAAGTAGTGCTACGACAAGATCGGCTTCATCAGCAGAAGCATCATCTGCAAAGAATAATTCCTTGTTTTTTCTCTTCAGGTGTAATTGTTAACAAACCTGGATAGCGACGAGCGAACTTGTTTAAACGTGTGGAAAGAGGCAGAAATCGTGAGCCCGTACTCCTCCCACTTTTTTTAGACTTCCCCTCCTCTACATAATCCACGAGTTTTCATAAAATTAAACAGTTGTTAATTGAAAGAGCATTAAACAAGCTTTCAATTATATCGATATTCTCTCTCTAGTCGTTGACTTCATTGCTGAAGGTCGTGTCTGCCTTGAAATTTTTACGATGATCTCTGTCACTATCACCAATCGCTTCCATTCCATCCTGTCCTCGGCCTTCTTCATGGCGGTCGTCACTGTGAGGCCTGTGAGAGCGGAAACCTGATCTGACCATCGGGTAGGAGACTTGCCACGTCGCCGCTTGCAGTGTATCTTCCCAACAACCACAAGTTTCTCCAAGTTGTCACGTTCACGGCGGGCAATGTGTCCAAAATAACCAAGAATCCTTTGGTAGCAAGTGGTAGATAGCCTTGTTCGGATCCTAAGCTGCTGAAGGATGGAGACGTTCGTTCTCTTGGCTGTCCATGGGATGCGTAACATTCGTCTCCAGCACCACATTTCAAATGCCTCTATTTTCTTGCGTTCTGCTGACCGGATTGTCCACGATTCCGAGCCGTAGAGAAAAATCGAAAAGACCAGAATTCTCACAATTCTCATTTTGGTGTTATTGGAGGCTTTCCGATCCTGCCATATTCGCGTCATCTTACTCATGGCAGATTTATCCATTTGAGTTCTCCTTCGAATTTCCCTCTCGCTTCCCCGCTTCCCCCTTGCTTAGGTTAGGTAGCCCTAGATATACAAATTCACTGACAAACTGTAAGTCGGAGAGTTCTCCTGTCCGTGTGAGTTGTTCAGCTCGGTCCACGACCATAACCTTTGTTTTTGCCCGGTTAATTAAGAGGCCAACTAGAATGCTCTCTTGCTCAACTCTGTGGATGTGCGATTTTTTTAGACACCGAGTGTATACACAGTGCAATGGTAGCTAAACAAAGCCTTAGTTACATAAATCGATACTGCAGAAAGCGACGCCTTTCACTTTAGATTTTAGATTTTTTTACATACTTACCTATGAATTAAAGTTTAGAGATTCGATAATCTCGAAAAAAAATGGAGGCACTCATTAATTTTCAAGGAAAGCATCTTGAAACTAGCGAAGGTTTGGAAATAACATCCAAATCAACGCATATTGCTTCCGAGAATTCTATAATGACCATCGATCCTTTGACTTACATTGATTACTCCAATCGGCGTCAAAGTTTTGCCATGCTAATTGACTGACTCGTCTCTAACTCGGCGCGAATTTTAAACTATCGGCGGCGGCGGCGGCGCGCCGGCTCCTTATGGCGGCGGCGCGCCGCGGCGGCGCGCACGTCTAGATCGTACTATGAACATGTCAGGCAAAATAAATATTCTTCGTATTGAAAAGTATGAGACAGTGCCCACTAGCACGTTCCGTCACCGAGCAGCATTTATCATACCGTGTCTGATACGTTCATAGTAGTATAACAGAGTATTGGGCAGAGATCTCAACGGGCATCTATTTTATTATTGGGTTATTAACTGCTACAGTCGTCACGTGTCGTTGTTGATAAAGATGGCTAGTGACGAGGAACCACATATTGAGAATAGTACTGAGTCGCTTGATACTGATCTACCGTAAAATGGGCTTGCGAGGGCAGTTGGGTTATGAATGGGGAGAGTAGGGATGACAGAGGGGTGAGGTGGTTTTTAAAGGCTACTGCTACCTAAATGATATATTGTTATTACAAATGGAGCTATAGTAATATTCATAATCCAAAAGTGTCGATCCAACAATTGCCCTACTGACCTTAGTATGAAATTCAATCTTACCCCAACTACGAGGGACTACGGGGTGAAGGGGGATTTTGTGTTTACCGTTAAAGTTATGAAATGGTACTACACAAAATCATAAAAAAAACTAAAATACAAACGACCGGAACATTTATTATATGTATATACAATTCAGTTTGGATATGTAAAAATAAAATGTTATCGAGGTTTGAATGTCAATCCGTTTTACGATACTTATTAGCACACTTCATTGCCCTGGCATTTGGAACTACAAGATTGAGTTTTATAGTAATATGGACCGCTATTTCCGAAACATTTACGTCGAATTTTGAAGCGCAGGTGTAGTTGGCAACTACAACCTGTTCTCTCTCAGCAAAATTCATCTATCGAGGGATACAGGCATCTTCACAAAAAGTTTTTTAATTCTAGTGAAAATAGTTCGACTTTACGCTACGTGGTATGAAATTTTAAGCATGTTGTGTCTCGAAATTCCGATCTTTGTTCAGCAGTTACTCCATTTCGCAAGGAATCGCGATGCACTTATGGAATGCCTGCTGAATAATGTGGTGCATCGGGGAGTTCGCGTATTACTCAGACCGTGTCCATTTAGGCGTTTCAGATAAGGTGCTTGATATTAGGCATGCCGGTAGGAATCGAGTTCTTTGAACGCCACGCTACTGGTACCAACTGGCAACGTTTTCTCGCTGAATCACAATGCTGATACATTGTGCAGTCAAATGTAAAAACATGTAAGTATCGAATAAATCGTTTCATAAATATGGCACGAAGTTCTTACTGCCACTGCAGAAAGTGTATTCGAATATATTTTTGAGCATTTGTGTGCATCCGACCCATATTTCTACACTTGAGTGTGCTAGGATGCTGCCAGCTCAACGGTCACCAGTCGTGTTTCTATGCCTTTTACCAGGCTATGGGAGTCCATGGACCTAAGACATAATATGTAGTCCATAATATTCAAAACTTAAAGAACAATTCTGCTAAACGAGACACAAGTAACTTTAATTAGGAGCTTTTAAGTGTGCTTAAATACAGAATCATATTTTTCGTGTTACTTTTGACAATTCTGAGTCAGTCCACATTTAAAAATGCAAGCACCGTTCTTTAATTAACCTTAATTGCTGTTTTGTTACAACCTGCGTTCTGTTTGCAATTATGAATGCTTAAGCCTGCATAATTACTTATTTGATTACTTTTTAAACGTATTAAATATTTTTAGCACGTGGCGAAAAACCTAAATTACTAATTAATACTTTTCGTGTTTTAAATCACCTTTATTACTACTATTAAATACTTACATCATTCTGTATTTCAGTTATGCAATAACAATGAAGAAACAATAATTACAAAAATTGTTACTAATAAAGAATACGCAGCGCGGGTAGACCCCCTACAAGGTAGATTAGCGACATGCACGTCTTGCTAAAGATGATAACAGCTGTGATGTAACAGCCAATGTGTTCCTAATGTTTCTATTGGCTGTTATATGCTCTAGCATTTCCCCGTGGCTTTGCCCGCGCTGCTCCCGTTACTTTTTAACGGGATATAAAGTATCCTGTGGTTCAATCCAGAACTTGGTTTAATTGCATGCCACATTTCAGCTCAATCCATCCAGTTGTTACCCCGTTATTTAGTAACAAACATCCAAATATCCAAACATCTTCACAAACTTTCACATTTATAATATTATAGTTAGTTGTTTACCCGACTCCGGCCTCGTAAATGACGGGAGGATTTTTATACATGCGCACAAAATCATGGGCTACTTCTAGTATCTATTCTGTAAATCTGTCATAATAATCATCATCCTTCTAATCTAGAGACGTCAGTTCGGATAGAGCGTTTCCGCACCTACCCATAACGACGCTGTTATTGTGACGACTGACATCGTCTCTCCATTGAGTACACAGAAGTGGAGCGAAAGGGACAGACGATATCGTCGACGACATATTGGTGTCGTTATCAAAAGGTGTGGAAACGATTATTGAGCTAGGACGTGGAACTTGCTAGGAATATGACAAGTACAGCGCAGTAGATATAGCAATGGATTGCACGATCACAATAACCTAAAAAGTCATACGTTTTATATCAGTCGGACTTTTCTGTGCAGGCGTCAATCATTAAGTGAAGTATAAAAAGAAAGAAGTGATGGAAGAGGAGTGGAAGGGGTAGACCAAGTAGAAGCTACATGAATCAAAATAAAAGAGAAGGTAGGCGTCATGTATGTCGTACCGGGAAGTCAAGGAATTGGCCCTCGATAGGCCTAAATGGAGAGAGCTGCACGCTTCCTTAGCTACATCGACAGGAGTAAAACTCTTTAATCCTACTAATACTTATTATAAATGTGAAAGTTTGTGAAGATGTTTGGAGGTTTAGATGCTTGGATGTTTGTTACACAATAAGGGGGTAACAACTGTATAGATTGAGATGAAATATGGCATGCAAGTAGACCTGGTCCTGGATTGAAACATAGGATACTTTATATCCCGGTAAAGAGTTCGCTTAGGAGATTAATGGGTATAACGCGGGTGAAGCCGCGGGTAAATACTAGTTTATGATTAAAAAACAAGTCATTACTAGTATAAGCTACTATGAAGGCATAAAACAACCAGCAAGAAACTCTGCACTTGATACGAACCTCGACATGATTCACATAGACAGTCCAATAAGATCCATTGAGCGCAGATCATTCGTTTCTTTGATGGATGGGACATGTCCCCAATTAAGAATACCATGCTATGTGTTTGTACCTCTACTTCTCTGTGATTGATTGGCCGTGGAGCTAGAATAGTAAGAAAATTAAGGATAAAGCTTTAGATAAAATATATATACTTAAATAGTGACTATTCTGTGTACCTATCAATTAAACTTGTAAAACGAGAGTGGCAACTTTTGCAGTTAAAATAAGAGGCATTTTTTTAGCACTCGTAAAATAATGTGTGATTTGTATTGTACAGTGTACACGGTTGTTGTTGTGACACGGTGTAAGTTTAGATCGTCAAATATAAAAATTAAAAACCTAGTAAATACTACAAACAGTAACACAATATATAATAAAACACAAGATAATAATTTTAGTACGTACACAGTAAATATAATGCATAATTTCAGTAATTGTATAAAAAACAACCCTTTGCATATACTATCTCAATTATTGTGGAATATAGAAACTCACATACATACATAAGTCATTTATTTAGAAACAATATAAATTGTGTTTGAAATTGAAATTTGTACATAAATATTAAAATTATAACTAGAAGCTAAATACTTAATACTTAACTTAACAAGAGCTAACAATAATCTACTATAGTCACATTTAAATAAATAAATATTCAATATAAATTATTCTACCAATACTTATTTACATTTATGTCATTCTCCTAACATTTACACATACAATAATAATATTATATTCAACACATTCACAAATCATTATAATCCTTGCAAAAATCATCTACGGTGTAAAGGCACTATTTTTGCAAAAACGCTTTAAGCTTGTTTTTAAACAAATTAACACTAAACTTGTCAACAACTTGTACTCAACTGGGAACTTGTTGAACAGAATTATGGCCTGACAACCTGCCGAGTGCTTGACTACTTTGAGTTTGGTGTTTATCAATCGAGGCTAGAGATGGGTCGTGGGTATTTACCCAATCTACCCACCCAGGTAAATACCCGGTAAATACCCATTTACCGGGTATTTACCCGTATCTACCCAAATGGACGGGTAGATATTTTTCATGTTAAGTATGAAGGTTTAGGGTTGTAATAAAAGTGTACAATCAGTGTAATTATATGTATAATTCAGGGCTAAAGCAGCCAACAGTTATATTTTAGATAATTTTGATATTTATCGGACTCATTTGCCCTATTGAGCGGAAATGACTACACAGAGTATTCATAAAATAACATTTGACAAATTAGTCTTGGTTTAATAATCAACATAAAAAAATAATAACAAACCGTGGTGTATTTTTTTTACAAATAAGTATTTAATGTTAACGCTAAATATACTCGCACTGACTTTACAAATCAACGGATCTAAATAGATTAAACAAGCCAAAATTACCGGGAATCAACCTGTGTACATAAAGTTATATATTTAAAATTATGGTTCAATTACTTATTATTTATACTTTAAAAAAAATATTAATTTTAATGGTTCACAAATATTTAAAGCTAACAGTAATTATTTAGATACTATTAATGTAATCAACAGTGTTGTAAATGAACAAAATATACCGAAATTAATAATTAATCAACTTGTGTACATAGATATATATTATTTAAAACATGCATTTATCACTTATTCACTATCACTATAGCTAAAATGATCGAGGTTTATAAATTCAACTTCGGTTGATTGACTACTAAAAGTTCTGAGGTTTGAATTATCCTCAGGGTCTTCCAATATGTCGTCATCGTCGTCATCATTGGTAACATCGTTACGGTGTGTCAGGTTCCAGTTATAGGAAATAAAAGTCAACTTGCCAGCCCGTTCTAATGTGAGTCGGTTTCTTTTTTTGCTGTAGATGTTAGATTGCGTACTGAAAGAGCGTTCAGTAGCAGCAGATGTACATGGGGCTGTTAATATTCGCAGTGCTACTTTACTAAGCAGTGTGGATCCACATACTCCTTTCCACCAAGTCACTGGGTTCATCTCCCTAACATGGCTCCACACAAAACTTTTCTCCCAAAGACCTTCTTTAGCTTTATATTTAGCCAAATTTGGCATAATATCATAATTTAGTCTATTTGCTACATTAAAAATGAATTCCACGGCATCTGCCTCTTGAGTTTCATTTAATTCACATCCTTGAGGAACGGGATCTAATAAGTATGCAGCCAGATGTATAGGTTTGATGCACATGGTCACCCTCTTCTCCGTAGACGTGAGAATTTTATTTTTATCCTCATCTTCTATTATATCAGTTTCAGGGAGCACAAACTGTAATTTGGATTGCATGTCTCGCAGTGTAATATAAACTTTGTGTATATTTATTTCATTTGTCTCTAATTTGAAAATAGCATCTTTTATCGGTTCCAAAATGGCAATGCACTGCTTATTCATTTTCCAGAAATCTTCATCCAACAACGTCATCTTTATGTCGGGCCGCAAGCTTGTAGATCCTTCATGAACAGCTAAATATTGAAGTGGCGCTTTAGTTTTTTCTAAGCTCTTTAAGCAGGTGTGAAAACTACCCCATCGTGTTTTACATGGCAGTTTAAGCGTCTCTCCAACCGCTTTTTCCTTTATTATTTGTGTCAATATTGCAGTCAAAACTTGACTTTTCTTTATTGTTTTAGCACAATCCACTGCCAATGCAATAAAAGCATTCAACACGTTTATTTGAAGAATGTCCTGACACAATAGGTTTAAAGTATGTGCAGCACAATTTATGTATGTAACATGAGGATGCACTTCCTTTACTAAGCGAAACGCTCTTTGGATGTTCTTTGCATTGTCACCTACAAGAACCATAAATTTGTGTTCTCCGTACTCTGACATGATCTTCATGATTTCTTGAGATAGGTATTCTCCCGTGTGACGATTATCTTTCGTATCTAGGCTCTTCACGAGTACAGGCTCGGGTTTAGATACCAGAAAATTTATTACACCCTCATTGTGACCGCTACTCCATCCATCACACTGTAAGTGTAGATGGTTCTGTGCCTCAAATTCACTGTTGAAGTTTTGCTGCATGTCTTTGTGAATTAAATCCAAGTACTTGGTCGATACTGTTTTTCTCGTCGGCAATTTATAGAGTGGTTGTAATAATTCAAAAAATTGCAACCAAGCTGGATGCTCGACCATAGACATAGGGGCACCACTGACAAATATAGCATTAGACAGTGCTCTGTGCAGTTGTTTAGTCTGATCTTGCGAGAATGGCTTTGTTGTTGTTTCCGTGCTCATAATTATTGTATTATCAAACACATAATTTCCATCGTGTGCCGTGTTTTGCTCCTGGTTTGTTGATATGGAGGATTCTTTTAAATCTTTTTTGACATTCTCAGGACACCTGAGGCAGGAAATCAAATGTTTCTCCATTTTATTTACATTGGGAACTTTATATTTCTTCTCACAAAACCCACAAATGACTGATTTATTTTCATTTTCACTGCGATAATGCTTCCAGATATTTTCACGCTTTCGTTTACCCATGTTGCGATTTCTGGAATATATAATTAAGGATATTATAAGCAAAATCTTGTTTTTTTTCTTATCATGGCTACAAGGACAATGCTTAAAAGTATAAAGTTATACCTACTAATTTAACTTTTTTTTATGAAATTTACCTTTAAGCAGCTGTTAATATTAATAGAGAATATCAGAAATATGAAACAAACAGTGCAGTAACTTGAATGCAGTCATTTTAAGTTTTATTAAATATCTATCAAAATAGACTCAAGTAAAGATTTATTTTTAGATCTGTACATTAATATGCTTTTTATTACATAATACACATAAAATTTATTATTTGTATAAAATTACATACCTGGGTAGAGGCTTAAGATCACATCAACATCGCCATGAAGTAATAACGCAGCGTTACTAAAAGTTCATTTGCAACACTTTCACTTTAAAATCACCAGACGCAAATTTTTGGGCACGAACAAACAAAGAAACCACTCAATGCTATACCGTGGCTATACTAACAAAGCGATGCCAAGCAATGCGATGGAATTCGCTCCTATCTTAGCTTGCCGTGGTACAGGAGAGGGTAACCATCGTGAGATAGAGCGAGATAGCAATATGTGTCCCTTTGTGTGCCTTCTGGCTACCTGCTTCAATAATGCGTTGGTAAAATGTTGTGTTATTAACTTGTTAACTATTATTAGTACTTAGTTATTTTTTTCTTATCACAATTTTGAATATTTAGGAAAAGGCAATATTCAATAAAAGCGATATGGCATTAATATGTTTAAATAATTAAAACTTAAGCTTAAAGGCAACTTAATTCACTTCATTCAAAAATAAGAATAAATACCCGCGTATCTACCCATGGGTAGGTAAATATCGGGTATTTACCCGGTAAATACCCCGCTTTGGGTATTTACCCGGGTAGTTACCCATCCCTAATCGAGGCAAATCTTTTCTTCTGGTGGACAGACGCATTTGCTTCTCTTCGGGTGTTTCTATATTGCCAGTGTGCTTTATTAGATCAGTAAGAACCACAAGGATGTAAAGGCTCAGAACAGTCAGGATATTCAATAAAAAACTTCTTACATGACGTTTGTGATACCCTAGCTAGAATTCTGATAGCTCTTTTTTGCATACAAGGGTGTATTTTTGAAACGAGTCTTTTTTCGTAATTTAGCTGGCAAATTATTTTTTTCGATATTGGTTAAAATGATCAGTCACTTCGAAACACCTTTAAACTAGGATCCAAATAAGCATGATGCACCATTATATTATAAATACTTTAGCTGTAATGAGATATTGAAAAAAAATGTGCCAGCGAAATTATGATGTTGGCAGAGAAATGACGATTACATGAAACAATTAGAAAAGTAAGTGTAAAAATTATTGTCCAATTGATATCTTGCATATGAAATCAGAGTAGGAGTTTAATAAATTTGTTAAAAATTAACATTGACATTTATAACCAGCATAACGTTTTTTCAGGCCTGAGAAGTTTCCGCTACCGTCCGCATAGAGTTTCTTCAGTAAAGTGCTGCCATCTATAGATCCTGCAAGTTCCCTATAATTCATGCTGTAAATTACTACACAGCTGGGTAGGTAGGTATGTTACGATTTATGAAGATAGTGTTGCAACAAAATGGCTGTCACTTAGTATGTACCAATAGCGTTGGTTCTCAAGATGTCATTACATTACATTTATTGTTACCTATTTAGAAATTCAATTAATTCCATTTGAGTCAAGCACTAGATTACAAACAATAAATATTAAGGTTAACAAGTTAACATAATGTTAAATGTTATAAAAAGTTCGATACGTAATTTGTCTCATCTTATATATGTATAGATAATTTGTTTTGTAAAAGCTTCTTATTTTGATCCCCTAACGCTTTTAATATACCTCGACTGCCTATATTGTAACTCAAGTATATTATTAAAAGCCTTAGTACAATGTGTGAGGAAAATACCAAGACCTTTTACGAGATGATTGTAAAGGCGAAACCTCCTAATATTTCATTCGAAATTATCTGCCATAGATCTTTAGTAGCCGTAAAAATCACATTAGTGCGAAGACTGGCATGCTAAGTATAAAGAATTATGGTAATCGCTGTAGACACTGTTAAGAAAATAAAGAAAAGACGCATAGGTTAAAATGAGTATTTATAAAAAAAGAAAGAAAATAATATGCCTCGAACGGGACTCAATCTCATATTTCTCATGGCTAGGCGAGACTAATACGAGCACTCTAAATAATGCGGGTAGATTTTTGAGTCGTTTTCAAAAAAAGGTGTCCGTAATTAGACCTTAATTAAACAAAAAGTTAATCTTGTTCCTTTGTGTAACGGAAGATACCATACAATTTATATAGTTAACTTTCGTTACACAAAGGAAATAGTTAACACTTGGTTTAATAAAGCCCTAACTAAGTACGGATATCTTTTTTTTGAAAACGACTCTTTTAGGATTTCTGCTCTAAGTTTTATTAAATAACGACAAATAAAAATAAATATGAACAAAATTACACTTGATTCCATTAAATTGTTTTTACAACGAACGTAACAGTAACAAAGATAGTCGTTTCGGCGAATGGGCTTACAGCGAAGAGTCTCGATCACCATCTCAAGAGACTCTCGCTACATGACTGGATCAAGGGTCAGATACAAAAGGCGGTACTTATGGATACAACGCGTATTGTCAGGAGGTTCATTTCTCTGCAGCCCTAACCACCGGTGGCTTGGGCCTCACCCCGCTGCCGGCGGCACCCTAGGTTAGGATTGAGAATAATCGATGACTCTTAATAAAATTGAACTATAAAAATTCATCCCTACACGTCCATTTTCCAACAAAAGTGTTGATATTTTAGACCCTTACACTGCCCTATTTCGGTATGCAAATATTATGAAAGAGTGATGATCGGGCCCTTCAGTACGTCTACACGATTGAAGGGTTATTTGGAGGATATCTTCAGAATAGTAGAGTTAATATATCAACTAAAGTAGTAAAATAAATCCTCAAATGTCCGTACAAGACGCACTCGTATATGTATCTACGTCTTACTAAGAGTCTTACTAAGTCTTACGCCGCTGGCTAGTACCGCGTAAATGTAAAGATTTTTTCATTATATAATATATATAATTTTTTTTCGATCAAATCGTTTTTAAAGTATAGTTATAATATAGATCGAAGTGTATTTATTAAGACATCAATATTAAAAAGCACACTTTTTATATAAACCATCAATTATCAAAAAACTGGCCAAGAGCATGTCGGACCATGCTCAGTGTAGGGTTCCATAGCCGTAACTATAAGGTAAAAAATACGATGTAAAAAAAGTAAAACAACAAAAGAGCGTATCTTCATAGCAATTACGTCCTTTTGTCGAGAAGCGCAGTTTATCGGCAATAACTCAAAAACGGTTTATCCGATCTTGTTGAAAATAATTTTCGTTGAAAGTATTAATAAAGCGTTTAGACGATAGAGGGGGAGGGGGGCACAAGTTACACAACTTTCGGAGCGATTATTTCCAAATATATTCACTTAATCAAAAACCTTTATTTTGAAACCTTATAGTGTTTTTTAAAAACCAAACATAATTATCATGTTAACTTAAATGTAGTTCATTTATAGTTTATCTGTAGATCAACTAATATAGACGCAATAATTAATGTAAAAAAGTTATATATAAATAGACATTTATTTTTAAAAGTGCTCATTTTACGATTTTAGAAGATCAAAAAATATTTCCCTTATTACTTATAATTAAATTGCTCTGATGTTCTAAACAATGGTAGGCGTGTGTGTGTAGTCGTCACATAATTTAACTGAGACTTCTCCTCGATCTTAACCGGATATCCTGTTTCTCAGACACTATTGGATGCACTTGCAAAGGCGGTGTTTGTTATATACAATTCTGAAGTACAAGGGCTACTATTGTATCACACTGCACTGTATCTGTATCTAGTGACGGATTTTTTCTAGGCCTTTCCTTCAACACGCTTTTATTAGTTTCACTTGAAGGAGTGAACTAACAAACAACGTAACCAAATCTTGGGAGTCAAATTTAATATACTTCTAATTTGGTACTTGACTGCATCCGAAATTTGTAAAAATTACATGAGATCCTGAGTGTTCTTGCAAAATAAGGAAGTATGTAAAGTTAAAGTTTTGAGCTTGATACTACTACACTAACATGTAACTTTTATGAGCCTGTAAAGTTGGGTGGGAAAGTCCTTTTTGTAAGTAAAAAAATATTAAGAACTATTCATTTACCATTAAATACACAACACCATACCATTACCATTTAATACAATGTATGGTAACTTTCGTTTTGAAACCGTTACGATAAACGCAAGTTTTAACATAGTTGCAGAAGAAGTTCTTGATTTTCCCAAACAACGTAATGTCTCGTGACGTCACGTTACAATGGGCTTCAGCATGAAGCGTTTTGGCACGTTTTTGGGAAAGTCTAAAAATGTGATTTCAACATTGTAGTATCTCGGTGAGTTTTTATGACATTGATGTGGTTTTTTCACAAATATTTCTATTAGTGAGAGGTCTTTCTTTAACATATCACAGAAAAAAGTTGTCAAATAGCCAATTGTCGTATCGAAATAAAATTTTGTACATATGTAGTTCAGTAGGCTTATGATGCTACGCTTTGTCACGCGATAAATAAATGATAAAGCATCCGTCACGTTCTGATAAATAGTGTGTGAGAGTGATGGATGCTTTATCATTTATTTATCGCGTGACAAAGCGTAGCATCATAAGCCTACAGATGACAATGCAACATTATTATGTCACAGAGCTATTCTGATGCTGGAAGGTGGGCTAAGCTATATAAGATAAATGTACCATGTTTTAGCTCATTAAATTAGTTTTGACATACATGTCAAAAGTACAAAAAAGGTACAGTTGGCAAAAAAAGCATGTCATAAAAAATAACAGTAACTTATTTTTATACACTATATCCCAGGATTCACTGTACGTCCTCCTGTCTTTCTGTTACAGAGCTGTACCTTTTGAATTATCACACAGTGTAAGTAAGTATGGTCGCTACAATAAATATACAGGGTGTTTGGTAACAGGGTGCAAAGCCGAAAGTGGGTGATAGTTGAGGCTATTTAGAACATTTTAAGCCAAACATGTCTTAGGCAAATGTTTTTAGTTTTTTTTTAATTTAAGTTTGAAAATTTTTTGAAAAAACTCCAAAATTTTAATCTAAATCGACAATAGCACCTATTCTACTGCATGTAGCATTTTGATTTGTTTTGTTTCGTATTGTTCAATGTCTAACGTGCACCATAAAACTTATTTGAAACGTCTGGGTCAAAAGGAAAAGTAACTACAGCGATTTAAAAATTTCATAACACAAAAAAATAATTTAAGTGTTTTCTAAGGCCGATAAAAAAATTAAAAACAAAACTAAAAACATTTTTGGCTTAAAATGTTCTAAATAGCCTCAACTATCACCCACTTTCGGCCTTGCACCCTGTTACCAAACACCCTGTATGTTCTTGTAATGTACGGTGGTACGAAAGTCTTCGTGTGCGAGTCCGACTCGCACTTTTCCGATTTTTCTTCTTTCCTTCTGCCGGGGTTTCACTCTAATCGACTTTCTCTATGCAACGTGTACACGTTCAAGTCTTGGGCACATCCCGTCCACCCACATCATCCCTTGGTATCTTGCTTTGCAGAGTGATGCTGAGTTGTTGCTGGACAGCATTTTGTACTTGGCCAATATATTATTATAGGTCAGTATTCTTATAAATATGTTGTTTTGACTGAAATAGTCAGAAAAATATAATGCTCACTATAAGTGTCACCGTCACCCCACACTAGCGTCCTTCGAGCGTTGTCGTCCGCGCAACGTCGTTGGCGTCATCAGCGTTGTCGTCGCGACGTGGGGTGTCTCTGAGAGCCGATTTACTAAGGACAGCCGAATATAGTCATTGTTTCAAAATTCGTACACCTGATAAAACAAGAATAAGTTTAATTTTGAATATGTTTCTATCCCCAAAGTTACGAATTCATGCAAGATCCTACATAGGTTTTCCTTTGTTTAGTTCAAGTAACTAACTTGTTGGTAATCCAACTTAGCCGTCTAATAAGCCGTCATTAAACAACATATAAAGGGGTTTTCACTTTTACATTGTTCTGTAATTCTGGAAAAGTTATGATGCTTGACAATAGGTATATGTATGAGAGAACAACAATAGATACAAGAAATAATATATTTTATATGGATTATTGTGTTTTAACTTAGAGCTACACGGAAGGGAGTCGCCATAGTACGTTTTTCCGATATATAACAATCTGTCATTTAAATATTTGTCTGCGCAACGAACTTACACTTGCATACCTGTGTCACCGTAAAATTACGAACACCGTTAGTTTATAATCTATCTCGTCAGATTACAAACTGTCGAAAAAATGTAAACTGTACCATATTGCTTACAATATAACGCACTAATTTTCGATAGTTTATAATTTATCCATCGGAAACCGTCCAATTGCAAACATAGGTACATAAAAAATGCCTACCACCACGATACTAACACAAACCGAATGAAACTTCGCACTGACAATAGGGATGACGACTCGGTTAAAAATATATCTTTCTATTTAGTCCGTCAATTAGATTATGGAAAAATATGGGACACGACGTATTTTGTGGTTTATCAAATTATTAAGAGCAATGCCTAGCTGAGCAACTTTTCAAATCTCGAATTTTTGACGCAATGTTTCTGTCGCGCTGCTGTGGGCGGGCCTCCAATTCGTGCGATAAGGACAACTGCAGCTCGGACTAAAAATCCCACGCAAAAAACCCAAAAATCGAGGTTTCGCTCTCGACTGTTTCCTCCTCTAAAACGCAACCAATCATTATAAAATTTTGGGAACTGCTAGAAGAAGAAATAATCTACGCCGCTATGATTTGATTCTTTTGATATTTGTTGTCATATTTGTATACTGCGCCTTTTTCGGCAGCCAATTCAATTAAGCCGTTTTTGCAATTTTCAAGGCGCTGTAAGTTTCTTTAAAATAAAAATATCCATAAAAGCAAAACATAGCGGCATAGATATTGATGATATTGATCTTATTTGAAAAATTCATTGCTCTATGTTCAAAAACCAGAGAGGAAACAGTCGAGAGCGTTTGTATGGGAAATTCGCAGCTGGGCATTCCTCTTAATAATCGACAAAGATATATATAATATAGATTATCAAACTCCCGGAGGGGCTTGTGACGTTTACTCCTAGGTGAAAATTGTACCAAAGAATAACGTCACTCGAAACTTCTAAGCACTGTATCCTCGTCATTTTTTGTTTGTCAAACAAAAACAAATACGTATACAATATTTTTTAATAATCTAACTCAGCGGTCGGCAACCTTTTAGCAGCCAATGGCCGCATAGTAGCTAACGAAATTGACGCGGGCCGCACTTTGTTAATAATTTGTGATTTTATATAATTCGGATTATAGCGACATTTACATACAAAATTGCCAGATAGGCTCGCGGGCTGCAAGTGAGCGGTTCACGGGCCGCAGGTTGCCGACCGCTGATCAAACTGACGGATTAAACAGTTTTTTTTAGGCGTCTAGCTTACCTA
This sequence comes from Eudemis profundana, assembly GCA_947034925.1. Taxonomy (NCBI): domain Eukaryota; kingdom Metazoa; phylum Arthropoda; class Insecta; order Lepidoptera; family Tortricidae; genus Eudemis; species Eudemis profundana. Next base: position 26,084,466 of record OX344795.1, on the reverse strand, counting down.
TTTCGTAACCACAAAAATACATTTAAAGCCCTTGTTGTTTGACAGGCAGCGGGGAACGTCTGGCTAAAGGTTAAAGAACAGCTTGCACCGGAACGACACCAAAACGGCACCGTCTCGTCAGCTCATCGTTTCGCCGTCAACATTATGCAAGCTTGTAATTAAAGGATAATCCAGTAGACAATGTCGAAGGCAATTTTGGGGAGCTGAAAAGTATTCCTAAGTTAATGGTGCTCTTCTACAGGTTGTTTGGGAATACACTAGGAAGACTATCCTAAGTTTTCGACCTCGAAGACCCTGTGCAAACGTGAGGACTGTCATTTAAATGTCACTTTTTGCAGACTTCTGCTTTTATCTCGTAACTATTTAATTTTATATGATTTAGATTTTATACATTTTTACTGTTAATATGATAGTTACAGAGTATTAAGGATTTGGTGAAACTAGAAAAAGTAGGAGTGTTTTTTCAAGCTTTGTTATCTTGTAAAAATCTGCAAAAAGTGTCATTTAAATGTCAACCCTGATGTTAGCACACGGTCTTTGAGAGGGTTAGCGACTTTTAAAACTATTCCAAATTCAAAATTGATAGCAGCAGAAGTTCCTGAGTGACGGACAGATAGACAGAGTCGGCATAAGGGTTCCTTTTTTACCATTTTGGTACGAAACCCTAAAAAGGATATAAAAACATGAGAACTACCGGCAGGTCTCTCAAACTGCATAGATTTATTTCTCTCAAGCGTGACAGACGGGAGCTCGTTTGCGAAAATGTATGCAGATTCGGCTATGACTGTTGAGAGTTGATGGACGTTATTATGAGTGTAAGGACCGCACCGTTGAGAAGGAAAACGAAGCAAAAACATTTTGCATTCGTGTACCGAACTCTTTTAAAAATCCTTACAATTTTTTATTGTATGTTGTGAAATATCCTGTTGCATTTCACTTCCTTACAAACTATGTTAATGGTTAATTAACAGACTTATAAATGGCGATCATCACTATGACTACTAATTTACAACTTGAGCACAATTTGCATGTATTTGGATGGAGACATATTTGATGAAACTTTTGTTCAATATGTCTCTGTAACTTTTTAGGGTTCCGTAGCCAAAATGGCAAAAACGGAACCCTTATTAGTATGGGAGGCAAGGGTGAAATTTCCAACTTATTTCCTCATGAAAATGCTCTGTTTCTCCTTTATTTCGGTCTACTTCCAGTCACAAATCTCAAAGTCTGGCACCTCGGAGCGGTTGCGTTTGCCCAGGGGAGACCCGTAAACTTGCAAAAAAATCTGGAAAAATATCTTATCGCCTCAAGGATAGTTTTGGGTTTAATCTATAGATTTTTATGCTGGTAATCTTGAGGTAACATTGCCAGACCAGTAGGGCGTTGCTAAATACCTTCCAGACTGTCCTGAAGTTGCAAGATTGGGGTCAAAATTTATCTTATAGCCTCAAGGCTGATTCTTGCATATGTTGTTGTATACTCCCAAAAACATACCCTATCCAAAATGACAGACCATTAGGACGTTGCGTTCAGCCCCTAGACGAGGTCAAAGTTGTAGGTCTCAGGTACTTAACATATGAAAAATGGTAGATTTATACGTGTTATCTGTAAGTACTCTATTTCACCATTCTTTACGTGTACTCCGAGACACAAATATCAACGTCTGGCACCCCGGACTGGTTGCGTTCACCCAGGGGAGGATGATAAACTTGCAAAGATGCACGGAAAAATATCTGATCGCCACAAGGGTAGTTTTTAGTTTAATCTATAGTTTTTTATGCTGGTAATCTCGAGGTAACATTGCCAGACCAGTAGGGCGTTGCTAAATACCTGCCAGACTGTCCTGAAGTTGCAAGATTGGGGTCAAAATTTATCTTATAGCCTCAAGGCTGAGTCTTGCATATGTTATTGCATACTCCCAAAAACATACCCTATCCAAAATGACAGACCATTACGACGTTGCGTTCAGCCCCCAGACGAGGTCAAAGTTGTGGGATGCAGTTACTAAGCGTGTAAGAAAGTAGATAGGATTAGTGCGTTCTGGCTCAAAGCTGGGGGTAAGCTGGAGCGCATTTTTCAGAAAATTTGGCTGCCGACCCTTTTTTTACAAAGCGACGCCCTTATTAGCGAAAACGACGCCTTCATTAATTAGGCACAAACCCCTCCGATACCCGCTTCATGGGCTGTTATTAGTCAAGTCAGGATCAAGATGGTGGCTTATTTACCTAAGCCCCGCCCTAATTAAGTACATATGTGGCTTGGTACATACACAAATTAAACTGTCTAAGAATTTTTTATACATAGGAAAGTTAGATATGAAATAATTTCACTTGTTTCATGTTTAGAATACTAGTTTTGAAGGCAAGTTTTGTAATATTTCGAATTTTGTAATGCTATAAATGTTCTTTTAAAGTATCCGAGATTATTCTAGTAAATCATGTAGTATCCAGTTGCTAATAGTTGGTAATATTTGTAATTGTGTAATGGTTTTTTAATGTAAGTATACGTGGTTTGCTTTTGATCTACGGATCAGCGACGTTGCCATTAAGACCGACGCTCTTTATAACGGCGCCTATTTTTACCTATGCTTGAAATGGGCTTTGCTATCTGCTTTGTATCCGATAATTAAAACCGTCAACAGGACAGCAGCGTATTTACAACATCAAAATCAGTTAAATTATATGTTTTATTGATCTATACATTGTTGAAATGCAGTTTGTTTTATCAAAAAGACAACCGATTACAAGTCTAAATGCTAAAAATTCTGTTACTCAAACATTACACTTACTGCCACGTTGATGTCTGGTGGAGCACAGTATAGGATATTACAGAACGCAAATTATTAGTAGATGATTTTGTGGGGTTTTGCTCACAAGTTTGAACGGATTTAAGAAACGATTCAAAATCCGCAAATGCACGCAAATGACCAATAGTAGTTTTAATTTACGTTGGAATTGATTAAACAGTTATTATAGCGTGTGCTTGAAGCTCATTGTACCAATTTCTTGTTTTTTTTTTCACTGCTTGGAAGTTCTGTCACCACGTGAGCGTAGTCATATTTTTTATGGTCTTTTAATGTTTGTTCAGTCGCAAAATACAAAAGACAACCATCACAAATGTAAATTGTATCATGTCGTCCAGTTATTTGTTTGTTTACTAGACGCGATAAGTTTTTAATAAAACAGTAATGCCCCGTATAACCGTTGTTTAAGTACAAAAGATTAATATGCTGTTCTTTTCGTGATTTGGTAAAGTATAAAGGACCTATTACTTTATTGGTTTCAGTAGTGTTATTATACTCTAATCCAAAAACGTTAATGTTGTTTAAGGATACCACTTTTTTAATATCATTGAGTTTTACGGGAAAGCTAATAAATATTACAGAACTTTTAACTTATTTTGATGTTGTAAATACGCTGCTGTCCTGTTGACGTTTTTAGTTGTCGGATACAAAGCAGATAGCAAAGGCCATTTCAGGTATAGGTAAAAATAGCTAAATAAGCCACCATCTTGATCCTGACTTGACCAATAACAGCCCATGAAGGGGGTGTGGGAGGGGTTTGTGCCTAATTAGGGGGGGCGTGACCTCTTAATGAAGGCGTCGCTTTGTAAAAAAAGGGGTCGGCAGCCAAATTTTCTGAAAAATGCGCTCATTCTCACCCCCAGGTTTGAGCCAGAACGCACTAATCCTATCTACTTTCTTCCACGCTTAGTAACTGAAACCTACAATTTTCACCTCGTCTGGCGGCATTAACGCAACGTCCAAATGATCTGTCATTTTGTATAGAGTATATTTAGAGACTGCATAACATTTGTAATTTGGTCCAAATTTTGGAGCTTCACGTCCGTCTGGCAGGTACTAAACGACGCCCTACTGGTCTGGCAATGTTACCTCGAGATTACCAGCATAAAAAACTATAGATTAAACTAAAAACTACCCTTGTGGCGATCAGATATTTTTCCGTGCATCTTTGCAAGTTTATCATCCTCCCCTGGGTGAACGCAACCAGTCCGGGGTGCCAGACGTTGATATTTGTGTCTCGGAGTACACGTAAAGAATGGTGAAATAGAGTACTTACAGATAACACGTATAAATCTACCATTTTTCATATGTTTAGTACCTGAGACCTAAAACTTTGACCTTGTCTAGGGGCTGAACGCAACGTCCTAATGGTCTGTCATTTTGGATAGGGTATGTTTTTGGGAGTATACAACAACATATGCAAGAATCAGCCTTGAGGCTATGAGATAAATTTTGACCCCAATCTTGCAACTTCAGGACAGTCTGGAAGGTATTTAGCAACGCCCTACTGGTCTGGCAATGTTACCTCGAGATTACCAGCATAAAAAACTATAGATTAAACCCAAAACTATCCTTGAGGCGATAAGATATTTTTCCAGATTTTTTTGCAAGTTTACGGGTCTCCCCTGGGCAAACGCAACCGCTCCGAGGTGCCAGACTTTGAGATTTGTGACTGGAAGTAGACCGAAATAAGGGAGAAACAGAGCATTTTCATGAGGAAATAAGTTGGAAATTTCACCCTTGCCTCCTAGACCATATAGTTTCGTCATGTCCGTCCGTCCGTCCGTCTGTCCGTCTGTCCGTCTGTCCGTCTGTCCGTCTGTCCGTCTGTCCGTCTGTCCGTCTGTCCGTCTGTCCGTCTGTCCGTCTGTCCGTCTGTCCGTCTGTCCATATTATGTCACAGGTATTTTACTCAAAAACTACATGATGGATATTGATGAAATTTGGAATATAGGTGTATTGCATGAGCCGCTACTTAGTTTGGTTGGTAGTTAAATAACTAAGTAAAATAAATATTTTTAGGGGAGGCTCCACACATGCTACAGAAGCTAAAAAAATGCTTATGGTACATAGTTCGACAGCTCTTTAAAAACACTATATAGTTTCAAAGTAATGTTTTTGATTAAGTGAATACATTCGGAAATAATCGCTCCGAATGTTGTGTAAATTGTGTTCCCCCCCCTCTATCTTCTAAACCGTGTCCGAAAAATATGAAAAAAATCACGAAGGTAACGCCTAATTAATACTTGCAACGAAAATTATTTTCAACAAGATCGAATTAACCGTTTTTGAGTTATTGCCGATAAATTGCGCTTCTCAACAAAAGGACGTAATTGCTATGAAGATACGCTCTTTTGTTGTTTTACTTTTTTTACATCGTATTTTTTACCTTATAGTTACAGCTATGGAACCCTACACTGAGCATGGTCCGACATGCTCTTGGCCAGTTATTTAAGTATAATTCAGCAGCGTTGACACAAAATAAACTTGGTTATGTCACGTGAAATGACATCTCGTGAAAATATGAATTTATGCCTTGAGGTATAAAGCTTGATGAATTAATGGTCGTCTAAATCCCAAGGGATTTAACATTGCGTAGCGGTTACGCATTTTCAAACAAACATTTTACTGGGAAATGAAATACCTAATTCTAGTTAGGTATTATATTGTCCAGAAATTCTGGAATTTCATCCAAAAAGTGCTGAAAGTTGCTGTGTGGTGCCGGCTACGAATAGCACCACCCCATCTCTTCCCGTGGGTGACGTAAAAGACGACTAAGGGACCTATTCCCAGAGGGCGGCAGCAGCGTCCTTCTGCGTACCATTCACCGCACTGCGATCGCCAACCCGCCTGCCAAGCGTGGCGATTATGGCATTTCTCCCCTATGAACCACAACCACACGACTCGGCCCCTAGTCCCCGGCAGCCTCGCTGTTCCCAGTTACGGTAGCGGCTGCGGTAATGGCGGGGCAGGGGGTGCTAAGAATCTCCGACAGAGACCTGGCTACCACAACCAACGACGAAGTGTTGGCAGGCCTCCCACAAGGTGAACCGACGATCTGGTAAAAACCGCTGGATAATAGCAGCACAAAGCCGACACTCGTGGAGATCCTTGGGGAAGGCCTATGTCTAGCAGTGGACGTCTTTTGGCTGAAATGATGATGTTGATCCAAAAAGTGAAAACAGTCATAAAAGGCCGTAGAAAGAAAAAATGTCCGTGCCAGCTAAGGAGCTCAGCATAGCCAGCTTTGCGTGGCAGTGGCAGGCACCAACTTCAAAAATAACAGGTTAAAAACTATAAATATCTGTATATGTATATATGAATCGTTGATTATCAATTTCTTTGGGGTGATTAACATATTATTTTTTAGTTTTTAGTTTAAGTTTTTGGAAGTCGGTTTTTATTTTTGGTTTTAATTTCTATAGTTACTTACATCTAGTAGTAATAAACAAATATTACATAAACTCACTGTGAGCGGTAATATGAGCACAGGACTTACTTTAGTATCGCGTCACTATCAGCAGCAACATAAAGAGACGCCGGCATGCTCGACTCTTTATAGAGGTGCATTTTTAGGGTTCCGTACCAAAATGGTAAAAAAGGAACCCTTATGGTGCGACTCTGTCTGTCTGTCCGTCTGTCATAGCAAGATATCTCAGGATCTACTGATACTATCGACTTGAAATTTGAAATAGTGTTAAAAAATGCTAACCCGAGCCTAATGCAAAAAAAAAACTTATACCTTTTTTACTTTTCTTTTAAAGGGGACCGAAATGGGATGTTGAAAATCAAAAGTAGAGCTATTATATCGAGTGGGACATCAAATGAAAGCGCTTAGAGTGTACATTTCAAAACCATTTTTATTCTTAGACATGTAGTTCGTGATTTAAGACAAAACACGTTAAAAAATATACCATTCCCCCCTATTATCTCCGAAGTTACTGAACAGAAAAATCTGTAATAATTACCGATTATTAATATCATTCTGTATATTACAGGAAAAATAAAACGGTTTTCCTTACTTGCAGCAAAAATCGGAAGACAAACTTATTTGCTTCTACTGAACTAAGCGCGACATATGTCGATGTATGGGGACAACAGTTTTTCAAGAGCAAAGTTAAGTTTGTCCCACCATGCAGTTTATCTTGAATTATTCACTTATCTACTGCCGAGTTTGTACGGAGCCCTCGGTGCGCGAGTCCGACTCGCACTTGACCGGTTTGTTTTTATTTAATAACGGTATGCTAGATTAATATTAAACTTTGCAAATACCTCTAGGCCAAAAAATACTTTCTGTTGATTGAAGTTTAGCTAATTAATCAGGCACTTTAAAATGACAACTAAATAAATTAACTAGAGTCGAGTTTTGTTGAGTTAATTGATTAACTGTTAAGAAGGTACCTACACTTCAGTTTAATGTAACAAAATTTCCAAAAATATAAATTAAAGACGTGGCTGATACTTGTACTTCGATAATGACCGTAGATAATTATCCAGAAGCCGACTATTGCTGAAAAACTGGAGGCATAAAACTAAAATTTCTGCTTAACTGCGTAAAGTATATAATTCAAGTGTACGGAACTTGCCTCTGGTCTGTCTCTGCAAAACTATGGTCGATTGATATTGCTGAAAATGTGATTGGTAATATTTTCACCCTGGCAATATTCTTGGGAACGGTACGGTAGTACCTACATAATAATTTTCTTGCCTTGATACAAGTCAACGAGCGTGAGTTTTTGCTCTACCTTCAATGCTGTTTGTTGTGTTTCGTTCTGGTTAGCAGAGTAATTATTTTAATCGCTTTTATGTTATCTTTACTTTTGTTGGAACAGCTTTTTTTGTAGGACCTGTAACGGGAAAAGTTACTTCATGGTGCTACTAGTTTACAAACATATTGGGGGACGCAAAGCTGAACGATGTATGTCTAGTCAATTAAGGACATAATACGGACCAAAATTATCATGGAACTTCTAGTTAGAGAAACGAGACTTTGACGTAGCCGGCAGTTTTTTGCGATTGTTGCATAAACCTGATCGACGATTGACCTCAATATAAAGTTATCATGTTACTGCTGAGCTGAAAATGGATCGACGGCGAGATGAATAGTACGTCTTCATGATGGACAATACAGTCGGTCAAAATCAGGAAAATTGAGGCAGGTTTATGCCCAGCAGTGTGACACATTAGACAATAGAGGTAACAACAACACTTAATCTGTACTGTTTCAAACTAGTATGATAATTATGATGGTCATATTACCCTGTGATATTCTTGATACGCACAATACTTATTCAGATTAAAATGTAAAAATTTAAAAGCATACAATTGTAACAATTTGAAAATATGCAGCTTTTAAATATTTTAGGAAAGTAAAATATGTTTAAAAGTTGAGAGTCAGAAAAAAGGTATGCATTCAGAATATGACTCCTTACAATAGCAGGCTGCTATTGCAGTCTCCAAGGATTTGGTAGGTAACGATTCATCTTATTCATCTCTCGAGCTACTTTGAAATATTCATACAACGATTTCGTAAGGGAATCACTTACAGGCAACGTTTACTTTCGTGAGTTATCATGAAGATTGCTCACTTTTTCTAAGGCAAAATCTGAAGATAATATTTTGTTTGCACTCTGAAATTTATGTGTTTGCAGCTAATATGACCTTTTAGATGCCTTTTTATTGAGTTTTAACTTTTAAATCACTATAAGTTTTGTGCGTGTACAGCGTTTCTAATTTAGCCGACTGGTGTCGGTCATTCATTAATATCATTATTATAACAAAACAGGATTTAATTGCGTAAAAACATGATATATTTATCTTGACGTTTCAGAAGTTTCGTAACATCCGTCGTAACCGTAGCGAAAAGGGAAGGGATAAGAGAGAAGGAAAGCCCCTATAATTTGTTAAAATAATGAGTGAAAAACGTGAAAGTTTAAAAATCAGTTCCTATTGTGATGTCGGTCATTACCAATGCAGTGGCACTACGAGAACAACTAAATGCTGTGAGTGTTGCTATATAGGTACTTCGTCGTCTGCGTAGCAAATTCACGACGCCGTAGATGACCTATGTACCTATGCAATTGTGCTGAAAAATTGATTTCAATAATAGTCTAAGATCCGAGTATAGAACGACTTTCAACGAACTGGTTAATGGATGAAAAGAATTTTATATTAAATTAAATATAAATAAATAAATAAATATTAAATATTAGGGACAATCTTACACAACAAATCGAACTAGCCCCATAGTAAGCTCAATAAGGCTTGTGTTATGGATACTAGACGACGATATATTTAATAGATACAAATACTTAAATACATAGAAAACATCCATGACTCAGGAACAAATATTCGTGCTCATCGCACAAATAAATGCCCTTACCGATGATGATGATGCACGAGTCGGGTCGGGGGGGTTCATAGAATGAGCAGATTTTTGGTTAAGGTGCATTTTACCACATAGCAAGCCGCGCCGCTCCGCGTGTTCTTCACCTACGTGCGACAGAGAGGTCCCATGCGATAGAAGAGTGTTATGCGCTAAAATGCCCCTAAGCCAAATTTTTGGCTTAGGGGCATTTTGCTCATTCTGTGAACGGGAACCCGTGCCGACTTCATCCTAACTTTCTCATACTAACCGGTTGAGCTAAGTTTGCACCTCGTTTCCTTAGCATCACATACCAACCAGGTGCAAATTTAACTTAAATTTTTAATTAATCATATTCTGGACTGAAATATTTTAGGCAACCCACTTGCAATATATTTATTAACATATTTTATTTAATATAAAATACTTTTCATCCATTAACCAGTTCGGTGAAGGTCGTTCTATACTGGGATCCTCTACTATAAAATACACTGATTATACGCCTCGAGGCCGTCGTGATGTAGAACTATCTGTCCTTAATTTTCGTTCGAGATATAATATTATTGAAGATATGTAGCTCTTTGTTGGTTAAGAAGATATTATTATATGTCCGTGTCCGTAGTTAATGTCTTATCACGATTTGGAGCGAGTTAGAAGCGAAGTTCCATACAAATGTCGCTCGCGGTGAACTCGCCGCGTGTATACCTCATAGTCTGTTCTATTAGGTATTTAAAACAAGGTAAACAAAAAAAAACACATGACGCGGGTCGGTCAGCTGATGGTATTATGCCACAGATACAATACTTTGATTGGTTGAACGACCCGAGTCACGTGGTTTTTTGTTTACCTTTTTTTAAATACCTAAAAAAACAGACTATAGGAGGCAGCACTAAATCGACAAAAGATACACTATGCGGACAGTAAAAGAAACTTAACAGGCCTGAAAAAATACTGCTCATGAAAGCAATATAGTCGGGGCAACAGTAACGTTAATTGTCCATTATCGCGATAATAAAGGCGTTTCCCGTTAATGTGGCCTCGGCATTATAGTACAGATTCGGATTAGCGGCACCAGTTGGCAGCACCTTCATTGTGCACGTTCCCTATATAAGTATAGGTATATGAATGCGAATATAGGACGTTAAGCATAAATGTCGCGCTTCCCTTCCTCTTTTGTCACATTTTCCCATCTTTTTAACATAGGTTAACCTAATCTAACCTAACTTATGGATTACCACCCAGTTTGGCGTTGTGGTACATTTGTATCCCTAAAGACTGAAAAATCAAGAAATTGGTATGCAATGACAGAGCGCGCTGTTTTCTATAAAAGCTAAATTAGATTGATTTGTTACGTTTGAGGCGCGAATATCAAACAAATTTCATTTAGGCCCCAGCCAATGTAAATCAGAATAGGAACGTTCCACGTCGAATGTTTACAAATGACGGGATCAGAATCTAGACCAGCCATTTTTCAATACTGTATTTGGTATTCATTGCCGATATAAAATATAAATTAAAAGGGGAACCTACCTATTCAATTTAAATAACGATAAGGGATTAAGTTATTATTTTAGAGTTAAAAGTGGATTTAGGGGAAGGTTGCTACCATTGGACCACTTAATTTCGCTGCCTTATAATTTACACAATTCATGTAAGAAATTAAAACAAGTTTGATAATTTTGAACCATTGAAATAGATTATTATACTGTATTCATTTGTCTGTAAGGTAACGATACCTTACAGACAAATGAATACAGTATAATAATCTAGGAGAAAAAACGTGAAAAGGATTTTTCGCACTGTTGCCTTGTTTAGATCAGAGTCACCTTGATTGGACCACAGAGTAGCCATCAATGGACTTAGGATTTTTTTGCTGATGGTCCAATCAAGGAGACTTATAGAAATTGTATTTTTAATTCTTTTAACATATATTTTTATTTTTTATTAAGAATATTGCGTGGAAACAATTATAAGTAAATAAATATATAAAAGGAAGGTATATACATGACGTATGGCAGCCTTCTTTAGATGACATTTTTAAAACTGAAAAAAGAAGTTGCCATTATTGGACCGGTCCGATGATAGGACATACATGCGGTCCATTGATAGCAACTAGGTATCAAATAACAAAGAAATAAAAGTAAAGATAACGAAAATAACTGGCCAGAAACTATTATTATAAATTAAATGATTAATAGATTTCTAGCCATCATACGTCAATACACTCAAACAAATGCAAATATAATGACACTTAAACTTGCGTCTCTTTTGCGTAATTATTAGTATTATTACATCGCCAACGCTCGAAACACACTTGCTCCCGTCACTCGTCGCCGAGAAAAGTGGCGCGGCTGAAGAAGCGGTGGGGCCGCTTGGATCGCTGAAGGACACTTTGTGCCTCGTCTATCTCTGTCTAGCATTCATAGGTTTTAAAATATTTAGATGGTCCATTCAAAGCGCCGGTCCAATGATAGCAACCTTCCCCTATTTTGTTCAAAATGATTTTAACTAACTGACGATTTAAGTTGTTGTCTCTAGCGATAAGCTTAAGCAAGTATTATACCTAGACAAAACCTATCAAGTTATATGATGAAACATATTTCAACCATGATTGATGTCGTGGAAGCGAATGAATACCCTCTTTTTGTGTGTATGGAGAACGGGCCGACTCGAATGGCCTAGTTTCAGTAGTTCGGTGATTTTAGTCCGGTTCAAACAAATATATATGAACCGGACTAAAATCACCGAACTACTGAAACTAGGGCACTCGAATTACCTTAAGGCAAACAAATAGCGATGAGATGAAATTTGCTGTCAAACAGAAGTTTTTAAGTAATGCTTCGCATCAGCGAGTCACAAATGAGGGGGCGGAGATTAAAACTTATTGTTTCCATTGTTGAGGGTTTTCAAAACACGAGTAGATAAAGGTGGTATTGTCACTTATATTGAAATTGAAATTAAACAGAGGATCGAGGAACGTGATGCCAAAATTGTAGAATTGCAAATAATTAGTTGAATAAACGTTACTTTGCGGAAATCCATGTTAATTAAAACAAAAATATTGCTTTGCTAATCCGCGATATGATAACGGGTTATACAATTTGTGATAGCCCGTTATAATAATAAATAATAATAATAAATATTAGGGGACAATCTTACACAAATCGAACTAGCCCCATAGTAAGCTCAATAAGGCTTGTGTTATGGATACTAGACGACGATATATTTAATAGATACAAATACTTAAATACATAGAAAACATCCATGACTCAGGAACAAATATTCGTGCTCATCGCACAAATAAATGTCCTTACCGGGATTCGAACCCAGGACCTCTTGCTTCGTAGGCAGGGTCACTACCAACTAAGCTAAAGCGATCGTCAAATATAATCACTTGCGTATTTTTTGGCTATAAATATGGCCAGCCAACACGGCGCCCGCGTCACGGGGTGGTCCGGCTAGCGACCTGGTTCGACCCCAGGGAACGCCACGGCCGACCACCCGGTCATACGATCGCTACGCTAACTAGGGTTGCAAGTTAGTCAGGCTTTAAAAGGCGCCCGCGTCATTTCATCAGCGGACGCCGGACGGTCAACATCTCCAGCTTCTCCTGAGGATGCCTCGTAGAGAGGCGAAACACGTGTCGAGTTTTGTATTTTTGGGGGTGGTTTGTTATATGTATGCATTTTTTTTTAACAAAAGTATGTATCATTTCTTTTACACAATTTAGGTTAATTAATTTATATCTGTAAGTAAGTGATTATTGTTTTAATTGTAAGTAAACATGTTCGTATGCCAAATTGGTACATCATGGTCATTGTACATATAATGCATTACTGTCACCTTTCTGTTACCTGTGATGACGAAATAAACGTATTCTATTCTATTCTATGTCTTCTACATAGCTACATTACCTGATTCACCAGCCACTATGAAACTGTACCTATAATGCAGTAGGTTGTCATTCGTCCTTTTTCAGTGTCGTGGTCTAAATATTGTCTTAAACTTATCAATCAATCAATGCTTATTGCAAAGCGTATACCTATCGATAATGCCGCGCAATAGACGTATTTTTAGCGTCGAGGAAAGATCACTCCATTGAATCCAAAAAACCGGGCAAGTGCGAGTCGGACTCGCGCACCGAGGGTTCCGTACAAACTCGTCAGTAGATACGTGGATAATTCAAAATAACTGTATGGCGGGACAAAGTTAACTTTGCTCTTGAAAAACTGTTGTCCCCATAAGTACATCGACATATGTCACGGTTAGTTTAGTAGGAGCAAATAAATTTGTCTTACAATTTTTGCGAATTTGTAAAAAACGCTGCAAGTTAGGAAAACCGTTTTATTTTTCCTGTAATATTTAGGATGATATTAATAGTCGGTAATTATTACAGATTTTTCTATTCAGTAACTTCGGAGATAATAGGGAGGAATGGTATTTCTTTAACGTTTTTTGTATTAAATCAAAAACTATATGACTAAGAAAAAAAATAAAAATAGTTTTGGAATTTATACATTAAGCCCTTTCATTTGATAAACCAGTCAATATAATAGCTCTACTTTTGATTTTCGACATCCCATTTCGGTCCCCTTTAAAAAAAACTAAAAATAAGATTTTTTTTCTGTCCAATAAGTCTGGGTTAACGATTTTTAATACTATTCCAAATTTCAAGTCGATAGCATTAGTAGATCCTGGATATCTTGCTGTGACAGACGGACAAACGGACAGACAGACAGAGTCGCACCATAAGGGTTCCTTTTTTACCATTTTGGTACGGAATCCTAAAAACGGGATATAGATAAATAACAATAAATCACTGTCTTTGCTGCTCCAATCTTCTGGTCAGGTCAGGATCTATGTGCGTGTAATATTGTAACATTCCTAGACATTGCAATTAAAGTTACCGTTGTCGTTTTGTGATTAATTAATTAATTTGTTCATGGTAGTCGTTTAAATATAATCCTTCGGCGTGATTTTTTGTAATGGATTAAAAATATACCTAATCGAAGTTCTTAATAAAAATTGATAAGCAGAATTCTCGTCCTCGTCTCGTTTGCCTTAATCCGTATCAACAATTATAATTAGGCGCTTATTCTTTGATGAAGGTTTACTGGGGGTTAATTGCTAGGAGGATCATGACTTTGCTTCTTATCGATTAAACATACTACTCCCTACTCAATTTTAAGCTTAAGTGCTCCATTAGCTGTAATAATGTTGTTAGTACCAACACTATCAACATTGTCTTTTGTCGGCGTAGGTACTAAATTGTGGCAGAAAAGTTAGAGGAAAATGGGAACTTCGCTAAATGTAATTTTTCATAGTCAAGAACATAAATTGGTAAATTGCTTATATAGTTATTCATTTAAAGATTCTGGCATTACAAATAAGCACCGACTGCTAACTCAATAGGTTGTTGCAAATGTTGAATTAAGTATACAAATATGGAACAGCCACTAAAAAAAGATAAATATTAATAACATGAAAAACAAACACTGTAAAATGCGTGCATCTGTATCAATTCATACTATTTTGAGTTAATAAAATATTGAGTATTTTATTCCGAACTTATGTAAAAATATAGTTGTTACTTTTTTAGCAAAATTAAAAGGAAAACAAAGGCTGATTATTTGTGTCCCCGTCCCTTGTTTTCGTAGTTGGCTTGATATTTTAGTCAGCAATTGATGGTAATGTTTGGATAGGACCTTATCAATATATATATATATATATATATCTAAAATTACCGTGTTGTGAGTCAAAACTCTAAAGAATAGTAATTTCGACCTTAATACCTCGCAATAAAATGGCGTAGCATAACTGCGGTTTGATGGCTGTGTGTTTATCTATATTTGTTGTGCTATATAACCCCGAATTGCCACATTTTCCCCTGACAACCATCATTCTCGGTCTCCCGCTGAGGAATCCAGGGAACCCGATCATGTTCTACCTATAAATCAATGGGGGCGCCAAACCGATGGGCGGAAAATAACATTTCCGTAAAAAATGCAACGACACGCTCTGTCAAATGGCGTTACATTGTCTTTCGGCTAATGTCGTGACGGTAAGCTTTTGATACCCTTTTACTTTTTACTGTTCGTGAATTTCCGTTTTATACAAACAGGGAGAGAGAAGTATGATTGCGTAGTACTTATAAAAAAGAATAAAATAATACTTTAGCACAAAAATAAGCGAATTAAAATAAAATTTACACATTTCTTTAATCTCTAATCTTTATTAAATAACAAAATAATTTTTATACTTGGCCATAAAATCGTTTCTTAATAGTACATTGTGTATCAAGGGCGGTAAGTAAAGAATTACAAACGAGTGTTTGTTACAAGGCCGAGGCGAAGCCGAGGGCTTTAATAACACGAGTTTGTAATTCCTTTACCGCCCGTGGCACACACAATGTTTTTCATCACACTTGTGAGGAAATCTGATTAAAATAACCTTACTTAACCTAAATAAAATGGTAAAACTGACAGTGACATTAGTGACATTATCCAGAGACAATGTGAATCTCTAGTCACGTTCGGAAACCATAGCGGTAAAGACTTAAAATGGTTGATTTTATTTTTGCACAATACCGAAATGCACTATTATAAACATTTAATTAATGTTACAGAAATATGTGTTTACATTATTGGCAATAACAGTTCTCTTTAAATAAATATTTCAGTAATAAAAGTTAAAAAAAAATACGTTGGCGTTTACTTTCAACATGACAAATAAGAGTAAAACAGAACCAGCGTTTCAAATTTAAAAAGAAAACCATTACGCCCTAGGGCGTAATAGGTCATTTACGGCCCGCAAAACCTACGTGTAATGACACCATTTTCGAGCAAGTGTGATGAATTTTATTTTATGCCACACCTGGCCATAAAGTGACATTTTCCGCACGCTGCGCGTACGGAAAAAGCCGCTTTCTTTTTTTTTTATACAACTCGGGTGGCAAACAAGCGTACGGCCTGCCTGATGGTAAGCAGTCACCGCAGCCTATGGACGCTTGCAACACCAGGGGCATTAGGATTATGCCATTTCTGGTCAAGTGTAGACATAAAATGACGTACACAACACGGGAGGTAATAAAGAAAGCCCTCGATCGCATATTTACGTCCCTCGCTTTCAGCTCGGGCCGCAAACATCTGCGATCTCTGCCTTTCTTTGCATTACCTCCCTAGTTATGTAGTGTACTATAATCATCTGACGAAAATAGATTTTCAAACCGTTCTCCGACAAAGCACCAATCAGCAAACCGTATGACAGCCGTACTGACGCACTCCATTATGGCTCCCACTGACAAATCCCTCTAATGCTTGAGAGACAAGAGCCCTTACACGTGTCATACGCTGTTCAAATGAAAGGGACGGAAATCTGTGCCCTTTGTTATCAGAGCTTTGTTTTCAGAAATAGTTATACCGGCTTACGTAACATTTGTGGTGCAATTCGAAGTAAGATCTTTATATTCAGTCAAAATCATATACATAGTATAAAATATTCTTTGAACATCGTATCTTTAGTGACCGTTATAGTGACCTTATCTAAAAAAAATATTTTTGGCTTTAAGCCGTTTTCAAAAACATTGAATATCGAAAATTTTCCAAACATTTCCAATTTTCAGATACCTAGGTATCTGAAAAGTGCACTATAATTCTAAAGGTTAAGGTTAAACTACTTTGTGGCACATGATCATACGCCATTGTTTATTACAATGCCAGTCATAATGATCATAAAAAGGGTGAGAACAAAATGCTGCGAATTACAAGAAGTTCCATCGCATTTATTTGTGAAAGACTCATTTCGTTCCATACTGTTCTTTGGGGACCGTGAAAATAAAGCGTTAAACAATTTTTTATATTTAACTGAGATTTTTGCCGACGCTTTAGCGACAGAATTGAGTGGATGGGTTCACTTTTTATAATGGAGTAATTTTAACGGTTTTTTCAAATGGCTTTATTAACTCCTTGGAAAATTACATATATAGATACAAGAGGAAAATGGTTAACACCATGATTATATTAAACCGAATTAAAAAAGAGGGCGATTTGTAAATCGTTTGCATGTAGGTATGTTTGTTATGCGATTACTCCGCTAATTATAGATATAGGTTGATTTTGATGATTTTTTTTGCTTGTATAGGCTACAGTCTCCATATATACATCAATTTTATCCAAATTGATTCAGCGCTTTTTAAAAAACCAACCAAAAACAAAAATAGTTCAGAGGTTTGTAGGTACTTTCACCTAGAAAGTATTTAGTTGTTAATGGAACTTTTACAGATTATTTGGGGATACACAAGAAAGATTATCCTAAATTTTCAACCTCCAGGGTGCTAACGTCAGTACTATCATTTAAATTAGATTTTTTACATACTTTTATTTCAAAAACGTGTTTAGTTGCTTTGACACAAATAAAGTTACTAAAAATTAGGTTCTATCAATTTTTACTGTAGGTGTGATAGTTATAGAGAATTACTAATATTTTCGAGATAAAAACTCTGCAAAAAGTGGCATTTAAATCACAATCCTGACGTTAGCACAGGGACCTCGAGTTCGAAAACTAGTAAAATAGTCTTCCTAGTGTACCCTGAAACAACCTGTAAGAGTTCCATTCACTTCGGACTCTCCAGCTACCCATATTTTCCCTCGAATGTCGACTGGATTAAAAATATGAAATATAAAACAGGTGACGTAACGTAAATAACCATGGTGTGTGGTTACTTAACTACAAGTACATATATACAGGGTGTCCCTAAAACCAACTTTTATACGATCAGGGCTGATAGACCAGCTCATAAGAACCTAGATTAAGCAAATTTGACCTCAGTAAAAATCTCTTAGTTTTCGAGATATTGACGTTTTTGTAAAACTCGTGCTAAGTGATACCCTGACTCGGTGTTTTGAGTGTCATTGCTAAAATATCAAGTATTTTACAAATCTGTATTTTGCTATGTGTGGCCAAATAACTATGCTATTGAACGTATTTTCTATTTTTGCTAATTTATTCATGCTGTGGACACAGTACAATAACAAAACAAAATTATTCGATTTTTTTCAAATTTCACCTCTGACTTCGAACTAGCGTGGTGAAAAAAAAATGTACGAACATAACCAGGCACTCAACGTAAAAAAATTGCGCATTTATTGTAGTTTCTAAAATGGTATAAAATTTACTGAACACTGTAATAATTTTTGAAATAATGATATTATGTTACAAAATTAACTGTCTGCCGCCTTCATCTCATACGATCCGGTTGAACTAAGTTTGCACCTGGCGTGCTTGACATCACATACAAATTAGGTGCAAACTTCACGTAATCGTCAATATCTCGAAAACTAAGAAATTTTTATGAGGTCGATTTTACTCAGTCTCGTTTTTTATGAGCTGGTTTATCAGCCCTGTTCGCCATTTTGTAAAAGTCGCGAATTTTGATAGCCTGGATCAGTCTTTCGAATGTCATGACTTCAAATTTCAGTATTTTCTTAATCTGCTTTTTGTTAAACATTACTTAATAATTATGCTATCATACCTTTTCTGTTCGAAATTCAAATTCTGGTACGAAATTTAACCAATGGAATATTGTAGTATAACCTCCTTTTGAATTAAAATGCTATTATCTTAAAAACTACGGTGTCTAGTGTGTAAAATCTTACTATTTTAAACTACATTATTTTTTTTTATTTTAGCATGGTAAATTTGTTTTAAGTATTACGCGATTCAAATCCGAGGTCATATTTTGAATCACGTAAAATCTAATTTATTTTGATAAGGTATGATAGCATAATTATTAAGTAATGTTTAAAACAAAAAGCAGATTAAGAAAATGAAATGTGAAGTCATGACTTTCGAAAGACTGATCCAGGCTATCAAAATTCGCGACTTTTACAAAATGGCGAACAGGGCTGATAAACCAGCTCATAAAAAACGAGACTGAGTAAAATTGACCCATAAAAATTTCTTAGTTTTCGAGATATTGACGATTACGTGAAGTTTGCACCTAATTTGTATGTGATGTCAAGCACGCCAGGTGCAAACTTAGTTCAACCGGATCGTATGAGATGAAGGCGGCAGACAGTTAATTTTGTAACAAAATATCATTATTTCAAAAATTATTACAGTGTTTAGTAAACTTTATACCATTTTAGAAACTACAATAAATGCGCAATTTTTTTACGTTGAGTGCCTGGTTATGTTGGTACATTTTTTTTTCACCACGCTAGTTCGAAGTCAGAGGTGAAATTTGAAAAAAATTGAATAATTTTTTTTTGTTATTGTACTGTGTCCACAGCATGAATAAATTAGCAAAAATAGAAAATACGTTCAATAGCATAGTTATTTGGCCACACATAGCAAAAAACAGATTTGTAAAATACTTGATATTTTAGCAATGACACTCAAAACACCGAGTCAGGGTATCACTTAGCACGAGTTGTACAAAAACGTCAATATCTCGAAAACTAAGAGATTTTTACTGAGGTCAAATTTGCTTAATCTAGGTTCTTATGAGCTGGTCTATCAGCCCTGATCGTATAAAAGTTGGTTTTAGGGACACCCTGTATATGTACCTCTCAGGATTGGCACCAGATAAGTATTTGATGATGGGAACTTGGAACAATCAAGAACTATTCAAATACTATTTGAGTATTTTTATAGTAACTCGTGCATTTGTGATAGAATAGGTATGTTTGAAGACGGCTATTCTCAAATTCGGCTATTGACAAATATTTCTTAATTCTGCTTGCTGCATTTGGAGCCAACTATCATCGTTTAAGTTTGAAATTAATTTTAAATATCCCATCTAGAAGCTCTATATGTACTTGCTGCCAAAGTTATAAAATGAAAGAAAATATTATTTTAACGTTTTTCACTACACGCACTGAAGTTTGCACATGCTTATGATGCTGACTGTAGCACTCTTAAGAAGGTAGCCTCAAAGGAAATACCACGTACATGTCGAGAGCCAGGTCTTTGTAAAAATATGCAGCTTTGGTTCCAGCGTTGGTATTAAAATTTTCATTTTTGTTTGAACGAATATTTGAGACAACGGCTTCCATCCCCTTGTATATTATTATATTATAACATGCGAGTGAAATAATATCTTCATGAATATCATTATTTATAAAATACTGCATTTTCTTTTTATTGTTGGGGTAAAAGAGTGGAATTACCCGAGAATTGTTTTATTTAACACATACTGTAGTATCGGTATTAAAATAAAACACGAACTCTCCATTGTTTGGAAGCTTTATGGAAGTGATTCTTTAGCTTTCAGCAATGGAGGTCAGATTCCGATTTTTTCAGGTGCCATCTATGTCTGATTCCAGTTTGACAGATTCTCGGTAGATCAGATTGCGTTTTCACCAGATTCCTAGCAGGACAGGTTCCGCTTTGGTCAGATTCCTATTAAGACAGATCCCGAATTCGTCAGGTTCTTAGTAAAACAGATTCCGATTTGGTCAGGTCATTTGATAAGGTCAATTTCCGTTTTCGTCAGTTTCCTAGACCTATTTCGTCAGATTCCTATTTGTTCAGTTTCCGATTTCATCAGATCTCTAGGTTTTTGGGGGTGATTTAAACCGCATTTGGCATTCTGCAAATGAGTTTTTGAAAGCCAAAATGAGTAGGTATTTGTATGTACTACATAAGTATGCGGCATGTAGGGTAGGGTCCACGAACAAAAGAAATATTTCGATATAATACGAAATGTAGTGCTTATGATATAATGTAGCCTAACGTGCGTAAACTCGCACAAAGTAACGACATAGCCAGCAGCAGTAACGATATTTGTCATCATGATGTTGAATTAAGGCGTCATAAAGCAATGATTTACAGAAGAAACTCGTCTTTGTTCCCATTATATATGCAAAACCAGGCGATTGCTGTTTCGCATTTTACTATTTGATGACATATAATGACGTCTGTGAAAATGGAATAATTAATTTTCTTATTTGACTAATTACTTATTACATTAGGTGGCAAAAGTTTAATTGGAAGGAATAATGTATGAATGGGTACGTATCATAATATATACAGTCATTATATATAAGTTCAAAACACATATGTTCAAAATATATAAAATCAAAATAAATAATGATTGAAAATCATTACAGGTAAAATCCATAATGTTCGTTGTCCATAATGGTCGAAATATATACTGACGAAATGCATATGTTTACAACTCATAAGTTCAAAATATATAAAGTCTAATGATATAATGTTTATAAGGAATAATGGTCGAAATCCAGAACTTGTACAATTGTAAAAATGTTGAGTATAAAATAGCCGTGTACTAGAAAAATTAAGTATTTATTCCTTGAATATTTGTTCTCTTTAATTAAGTTGCGACGTTTTATGGTTGCAAGTGATCCTAACACGCTCCTCCTCGCTTCGCTCGTCGTCGCACCTAACTGGGTGCTCAGACTACATTTTAAAAATTTCAAGACTGAGTAACGTGAAAGTTTATATTTGAGTTTTTGAGTCATTTAAACCCAACAGTTAGGTGCGACGACGAGCGAAGCGAGGAGGAGTGTGTTAGGATCACTTGCTACCAACACACGCCACAATTGAATTACATTATATGTGGGCTCCATGTAAATTTGATTATTAATTATGAAAACTATCCTCGCAGAAAAATGTAGATTTTTTTTTAATTTCATACTACAAACAAGGTAGGTATTTATTTTATTTATTTATTTAAAATTTATTGCACAAGAGAAAACTTTTAACCTTAGGGCAAAGCAGATAGCTTGTGGGCGGTGCAACTAACGTCATTAAATTTTAATTAAAATTCAACTACATTACCAAGTAAGATTTATTTCGCTGTTACAAAAATAGTTAAATATGTATAAACTTAAAGGCTCGGAGGTGACGCTATAATTAACTTATATACCTGTGTTGCTTTTGTTCCAAAGCCCATTATATATTTTGACCATTATGCATTTCAAGCTTAGGAGTTGTGACCATTATGAAATTCAACCGGTATATATTTTAACCATTATATATTATGACTATTTGAATTTAGAACTTATGAGTTTCGAACTTATACCAAACAACTTTATAAATTTAGACCCATTATATATTTTGAATTTCTACATTTCGACTTTATTCATTTCAACCGTATATGTTTTGATTTTATATATTTTGATACGTACCCTGTATGAATTGCTTTTTTTATAAACTCAGGCCGTGGTGCCAGAGGGCCGAATGTATTTAATAAAAGGTTTCCATATTTCTGTGTGGGATCCGGGTCTATTAAAATTTGATGTATACTTAGAATTTTAAGCTGTCATCCATTTTTTGTTTGCCTTAAGTAAAAGGTTCGTAATATAATAAATAAAATACAATCCGGCATTTAGAATTAATAAATTGAAGCGCAAAAAAATAAACGTGTATTGTGTGGGGTTTTGTAAGTTGTAGGTATCGATATAAATAGTAGTGCTAATCCGCTCTGTCAATGCTACTAGTCAGTTTTTCTTTATTTTATATCACTGGTATTAATGATAACAACTACACTTTATAAAAGCAATAGTATCATTTCAATCGATTAAAATAACAAATGTTAAGAACAGATTCCATAACTCATAACCTAACCATTGCGTAAATCCAATCCTTTCAGCCGGTTTTTACAAGAGCCGTCTAAAATAGTAAATCAAGTGTTAAATTGAGTTGGCGCCGTGCATCGCGGCACACAGTGGCAGCGGCCTATAGAAACGGCGTGACATGCGTTTTGGCGCTTAGTATTTTTGCTATAATTTCAAAACTACAAGCCGTATGGCTTTGATATTTTTAACGGATATTTAAAAAAACATTGTCCTTGTGATTTATTGCTTAAAATATAAACGGTAACACATTTTCTGCATACAAAAAAAAATATAAATAAAAAATTCGTTAAATCAATGATATCGAAATTACGCAATGTTTATGAGGTGTTGAACAAAATAAACTAATTATTGTTAAAAAATATATGGATACATCGTGATTTTTATCTACACCAAATGTAACGCCTGAAGCAATGTTACTTTTAAGTTGTACATTGATTGCTATTTTATTTGTGTTGGCGCACTCAAACATCACGGCGGCCATTAAACAAACAAATAAAATAAATAAACAATGCGTTGTCAATTTTCATATGCTGTAAAATTAATAAAAAAATATTGCACTTGTCTTTTAATATTTAATCGGTTTAAAAAACTTCAACATTTTCCATCTCATCAATCAATATTTTCGCATCAACGTTTAAAGATTTTTTTGTTTTTCTTACAATATTGGTTGATATTACGGGATCTGATAACAAAATCATCGTATTTGACGCAACTCGACTGCATTTACGGGTATGGTGTAGTCTACCGTTACGAAAAATTTTGTGGCTCGCTTCCTGTGCATCTTCTGACAGGTGACCAATTCGTAAAATAAAATTATGACTAATTATGCCCATTAAAATTTTATGCACTGTAACGGGTATGTAGTACCACCTATATAATGTTACGTACAAGTAACCTGTTTCTTGGGTGTATTTTCTACGTATGTACGACTGTACGTACGATTTTAGTACCTATTAATAACCGTAAAAGAAACATTTTTTAAATGGATGATACATACGAGTAGCGTCCTTTCCTATTCCTATTACATTATTTAAATAAGACATTTGCTGAAATCTTCTATGGCTTTCCGAGGTGGATAGATTTAAGTATTCGACAAAGTCTTTGCTCGATGCTTTTTCACCAAAACAGTCATTACAATCCATTGACATTGTTTTTTTTAACATGTCCAAAAAATATAGTTTAAGTTATATATGTGTTACCATATTTACTTACAGTTTTTTCTCAGAATTGTATCTACAAATTACTCGTGGTGCGATTTATTGCTTTGAAATTATTTCCAGGCGTATCGGTTTTATGTCAAAAAAATCATTTTATTCGAAAGAGCTCGGTTAGGCTAAGCCAATATTTTGCAAAACATTTTGTTTTATCCGCGAACTTAATAATTATTCCGGTGCCGTCTTAAAGCCAGCTCTAGAACTTAATCAAAACTCAAAGTATAGTCATTTCAATACATGCGTTTAAAAAGAGATGAGTATAAGACTTAGGAATTGATTAATTACATTCAAAACTATGAAAACTAATTCTCTAGTATACCTTCTTTAAGAAAAAATAAATACAATGGCTTGATACTGAGCCATTCATCTGTGATAATGACTATAACAGACACACGATTTTTACCCAGTTGTGAATCGAGCAAGTTTAAAGGTCTCTTACATCGCAGTGAGTCCAAATTTTGAAAAAATATCGCTTGATTCCAGTGAACCAATTATTGAACTTTCATATTATGTAACTTTTAACCTCTAAATCATACTTTGATTATGACTCAAATGTCCGGACTCTTGTATAGGCCGCTGCCACAGTGCGGCATCTCGAGTGCTCGGTCAGTGTTCTCATGCCAAAAACGTTTGCACTTGGTCGTATTCGTATCGTTTTAGCAAGGACTATTTATGTACTGGCCGAATATGGAGTGCAATGTGGTGGGTTTGTAAGTTTCGTTAAACAATTTATAGTATAGGTATCCCACTGCTGGGACTGCCTACTCTCATATATTTCAGGTTCAGGCACTTCCTTATTGTAATTGCCTATACTTATTCACATTTTTCTAGCAATTAAAACTTATACCTATATCTATTATTGACTTTATAAAAATAAATTGTAAACGATATTTATTAAATTATTCAATAGTTCTATTCTAACCTTTAATTTACCAGAATTAAAAATATGCCTACTCCAGATTGTGGGCTTGGGTTTTCCAATTAGAAAATTTTAAAGTATAATTATATTACTTATTCACTAAGTCAACATTCACATAATTATAATTAAAAAAAAACTTTGAGCGACGGTTTAAAGAATGCATAAAAGCCGATTAACAATTTACCAAGTAAAATTTTACTTTAGCAGCCTTTGTCCAGATCTGAAGTCTCTTTTAAGCGTAGAATAATAAAACACTAATTATATTCAAATGAAAAATTATTGGTAAATATTTAAATATTTCATTGAATTTGTAAGAGCATACAATGTCTGACATTTTAATTTATATGAAGGTATTTAATATTAAAATTAACGTATACGTCCAAGTGCTTGACGCTGTCCCAGTAGTAGCCATCTTGAATATTAAGAGCCTTATCACACTTGTGATTTGCGAGCGAGCTGCGGGAGAGTTAGAAGCCAAGTCCCATACAAATGTCACTCGCGGCGAACTCGCCGCGAGTTCGCCGCGACTGGTTTTGTGTGGAAACTCGTCCGTAGCTCGCTCGCAAATCGCAAGTGTGATTAGGCTCTTAAGGTATTAGCAATAGAGATATCAGTAGGGTTTCAACTATTGGGCATCAGTGTCAAACACTTGATGTTTCCTTTACTTGTACAGAAAATAAAATTAGACCACGCTCTATATAAATAACAACATAATTTATTTATAATTAGCTACATTTTTTTTAGAATAAACGTATGTAAAATCGCTCATTATTGTTATAGACACTGTATTATTGGATTCATCCGCATGAGATCTCACAGTATCTAGTTGAAAGACATCCTTCTATAACGTTCCTAACTCACACAATATGTAGAAATTACACAGCTGAAATTGCTATCAGACGTACTTATTTTGGTTGTTAAGCTACTACGAACAAATTACTATGTGATTACGCATGACGAAATTACATACTGGCAGGCTGGAAGAAGTTAAGAGTCATGTCAGTCCTGTCGAACTTTCCAACGCGTATGATACCTAGATGTTGCCGAGTATCTGGGTCATACAGACTTTGTAGTATGAGTTACTTCAGTGTTCGCGTCTTTCCTGTGGATATCACAAAATTAGGGGCTTTAAAAGCCTAAGCTGGACCCCTATACGCCAATCACCTTACTCTTCTACTTATAGACCTATATGATAAAAACATAGTGATAATGTATTCGGGTTGTGAACTAGTAGTGTTTAGTCCATGGGAAAGACGCTTTTTTCGAAACCTGTATGACCTATCTACTACCGACTCGCAGGTCAGACTACACAATATATATTTTCCAATCAATTCAATCAACAATAGAAACGTACCTATATGGTGACACGTACACTTCACTTGGCTTAAAAGTGGTACATGTACGGCTCATTTTGGATCTTTTATTGATACAGGACACAGGATTTTCCTAGTTCAGGTTCATGTAATAATTTAAGTACCTAATAATTTTAGACCTCTTGCCTATTGGTTATGTTGTAACTATGATTTTTAATAAATTAAATGATTATTATTATTATTTTATAGTCATGTGCAAATAAAATTCAGTCATAAAATATATTTTTGAAACATGCTTTTATTACTGACTGTACTTTTTTGGTATAATCGCAAACTGTATATCAAGACCAATTAAATAAGGCCAAACACGGTGGATTTATCTTATTATGTATTTTAGATGATCCTATGGCCACCTTCCGACTTCACTTTCTTGTGCACTAAATTTTGTTTCCGATATAAATCGATTCTACTATTTGTGAGGAACAAATATACATACCTATAACTACTACACTTGAATTACTGTAACAGCCACCAATTGCAATTAAAAGTGGCCGACCGCATCGAGCGTTGAAAACGCCCCATACAAAACGAACGCCGACAGTGACGTCATCGTTGAGTCCTCGCTGTACTAAGTCTGTATGAAAATAAAAAAAAAAATATTTTCTCATTTTGAGCTCAAAAAAGTGCGTTTAAGCACTTAGTTGCCATACATTTATTTTTTCAGTGTTATTTAAAAGTATTCCGAAATAATCCGAAAAATAAAAAATATAAAAAAAATCAAACTTTGTGGTCTCATAACTCAATAACTATTATATATTTAACACTAGCATTTTCCCGCGGCTACGCCCGCGTTGTTCCCGTTATTGTCCCAAAGGAACTCTTTACCGGGATATAAAGTATCTTATGTTTCAATCCAGGACTTGGTCTACTTGCATGCCAAATTTCAGCTTGATCCATCCAGTTGCTATCCCGTTATTAGGTAACAAACATCCAAACATCCAAACATCTTCACAAACTTTCGCATTTATAATATTAGTGGTAAATGGTAAATATCCCTTTGTTAATAGTAGTTATTATTTTATATTTTTTGTTAATGTTTTCTTTGTGTGATAATTTAGTATTTTCCAATCCATCTGACTATATTATATTGTAAAATTCAACATTAGTCTACATCCCCATTATGCCAAACAGTTCAATTGGATACACAGTAAGTGGATGAAAAATGCTTTGCAAATTTTGAAACCGAAACGACCACGAACGCTGAAAAGGGTTACGTCGGTACGTAATAATAAAGTACCTAATATACCTGGTTTAATCCGTTTAAGTTGTTTTATTACAATAAATAAAAGCTTGTAACTGCATAGGATGAGGATAACCACACTAAACTTCGGTGGCGTAATACGCTACTTGATGACAGTTCAAATCAGCTTCTTTTTATGAAGTGTAAAACGCTCCGAAAGTATAGGTTTAGTATAAAATACTATCTTGTGACGTCATGCTCAACATGGCGCCTTATTTTTAGTTTTCGTCATTGTAAAATCGTTGATGGCACGAAAATAAGTTTGAATGATTTTATCCGGGCTGTTTTAGAAGCGCAGTTTGCTGGTTAGAGTTAATGAATTTATTTTGATTGTTGTCAAATACCCTATTTCATCTTAGTGTGATATCAAACTAACAGTTGTTAAAACGCAATCTGTAACTCTGTTCAAAGAATTTCGCAACAGCGGCGAGTAGAAACGTTTTGAAAACATTGATTGATAGCGTTTCGTAAACATCGGCGGGCATCATAAACACGTCAAACCCTACGGTTTTAAAGAATTTATAGTCTTCTAAAGTGAAGTGTAGAAACAAATGTTTATCCCTTCTTACACCATTACCTACTTTAAAACGTATAGTTTCTAGCGGAGAATACCGCAACTTTTGTTATAGTTGGCATACGGTTCAGGCCTGATTATTTTGGTCAAATTTCATTACCCAAATAAATTTTAGCAACTGTTTTTTTTTCCAATGCAATCTTTGGAATAATTACAATACGCAAATTTCCATTCAGCAGAATATTACTACGGAAAATGACATTTAATCATTTGGTCTTTTAGCTAATGCTATAATACGGAAAAGCAAAATATTAGACAATAAACATTTAGTCAAATGAATTGTTATGTATGACAAAACATACAGACAAAAATCGGATTTGTTTGGATAGTAAAATTTTACCAAAATAATATTGGTGAAACGTCATGGCCACGATCCCATAAATAAAAACGGTCAAGTGCGAGTCGGACTCGCCCACCAACGGTTCCGCATAAACTTGGTGTATGTAAATAGTTCAAGATAAACCGCATTGAGCGACAACTTAACCTTGCTGTTGGAAAACTGTTGCCTCCATACGTCGATATAGGTTGCGATTAGTTTAGTAGCTGACAAAATAAGTTTGACTAAACTGTAGGTTAGGTTAGAACTGTGACCTTCAACAAAAACGAACTGCTACTAGAACGGTAGGTTAGGTTAGAACTGTGACCCCCAAAGAAAAAACCGGTCAAGTGCTAGTCGAACTCGCGCACCGAGGGTTCTGTACACACTTATAAGTAGATACATGAATACTTCAAGAAAAACTGTATAGCGATTAGTTTAGTAGGAGCAAATAAGTATGTGTTATGATTTTTGCAAATTTCTCAAAAAAGGTGCAAGTTAGGAAAACCGTTATATTTTTCCTGCAATATTTAGGATGACATTAATAACTGGTAACTTTAGGGAGGGATGGTATTTTTTTTAACTTATCCGTCGTAAATCAAAAACTACTTATCTAAGAAAAAAAAACGGTGTTTTAATCTACAGATTGAGCCCTCTCATTTGATACCCCACTCGATATAATAGCCCTACTTTCAATTTTCAAAGTCCCATTACAAAGTCCTTGTCTGTCGTGTCTTGTAACTTTTTGAATTTTTTTCAAAGTCCCTTTAAAAAATGTCAAAAAGTTACAAGATTTTCTTTACATCCAATAGGCTCGGGTTAGCTACTTTTAATACTATTCCAAATTTCAAATCGATAGCAGCAGTAGTTTCTGAGATATCTGGCTGTAACAAACGGACAGACGGACAGACAGACAGAGTGGCACCATAAGGGTTCCTTGTTTACCATTTTGTTTCGGAAACCTAAAAAGGATTTTGTTTTGTTCACATTTTTCATACGGGGAGCTTCGCCATCCGAGCCCCCCGTCCCACCGTGTGAGACCAAGTTCTAGGACAGAATAGATTTATACAACTAAAATTTGACGGACTCGGCTAGGCGGGTTATTTAATGTTGCCGAATGAAAGTAGTTTGCCTAGCCGTTGGTAGAAGGGCTAGACTGCCGGATGTTTATCCAGGCAGTTAACTAAACGGCGCCGTTTAGTGAAAAGGCTAGGTAGTTAACCAAATGGCTAGTTAAGCTAGTTGACGGCAACATATCCATTCTAAAATTAGAAAAGTGTCTTCAAACAAACCTAGAAACCTAGATACTCGTATACTTATACAAATATATATATTCGAATAAATCCTTCCTGACCAATTTGTAGCAATTACCTTTCAAACAAAAAAAAAATCAAAATCAGTCGAGCCGTCTTTAAGTACCTAATTGGGAAACATGCAAACAAAAAAACCATACGGTTGAATTGAGAACCTCCTCCTTTTTCGAAGTTGGTTAAAGATGATGCAAGCCTGGATTATGATTTAGGTATTAAAATTGTTATCCTTGATAAGTGACAACTCTTACACACGTCGGCGGCGGCGCAACAAAGGATTTTTGCCTTCAAAGTTTGATATTATGCTTGAAATAACTGCCTTTTCAAAGTCTAATACCCATATAACATAAAAACGTAATTTTATTTTGTATTTTCTGCACCATTGAAATAAAGACACCATTGTCATTGAATGGTCAACCGACTGAATAGAAGTAAATTTAATATTGACGATACAAATCATTTTCCTTATTTTGTTTTGCGTAAAACATGTCATGCCAAATATCATTCAATATAAATCATTACCTAAACATTCATGTGCCAAACATTAGGTTTGCGTAGTACTTATTTGTGAAGAGTTAATTTGGCAAATTAAATTCTACGAAAAAAATTTGGGAAGTGATAATTTGTCATAAATTTTTGATAAAAATGGTGGTCAAATAAGGCTGACCGGGCTTGAGGCCTATTTAACTTTGCATGTGTGTGTTAACGTTTTCTATACGCAGAATGGTATAAATGTATGATGTCCTGAAATGGTCACTCGTATCTGAAAACAAAGACTTATTTTAGTTTAGTATCAAGTTCCTAGAAAGTTCACGATGTGTGTTAATAGACATCCCCGAAGCTGAAATATTTATGATTCCTACTTTCCAATATTGTTGGTATAACAATTGATGGGATGTTTACAAAAACAACATAACTAACTAAGCTGGTTGGCACCTACTGTCATTAAAAATGTACCTCTACAAGTGTCAACCAGTCTAGTCAGGTATGTTGTTTTTGTAAACATCCCTTCAATTGTTTATCGAGAGATCAAATCAGCTATTTATGAAGGGTCGAAACATTTAGCGGGTAAGTCCTGAAGGATGAGGTAAATACATTCGTAATATTTCGTATAAATTCGAAGGCTTGCGGCTGTATCCTTGTTTAGATAAAAAAAAAACTGTAGTTAATAAAACCAACCAGCATTCTTTACGAAATTTCATTAATTGTTTAACTACACCCATATCATAAACCATCTATAATGCGTTCAAAAACCGCAAATTACAACCAGCATGAAGGTAAACTGTTTTATTAGAATAAATTTCCTATCTGTGAAAATGTTAATATTGCTTCATGATAACATCGAATTGGAAGTCATTATAAAACAATTTGACTTGACCTCAATTCTAATATCATAGTCCACCAAACGAAGTAAACTCAGAGGAAAAAACTCGTGTATAAGCGAATTTTGGCATAGTTGTAAGGAATGGGGTTTTAAACGACATACTAAAAGTACTGATGGGTGGGGGTGAAGCTAACGGGGGGAGGGGGGTGTAAAGGTCCCTTTTTTTAGTTTTTTGCAAAAATCTCGTAAACTGTGGCCTATAGCTAAAAATAGTCTGAAACACAAATAATGTACGTTAAATTCTCTACAAAAAAGATGTGAACGTTTTTTCTCTGGGATCAATACTTCATGAGATATAGAGGGAAGTATATGACCAATAAAGAAAACACATTTGTTTAAGTACGGCACGTATATTCCTAAAGATAAAATCCCTAATTATTGTCTAAATCTAAAATATTATCATAATCATCGTCGTCAGCGGTTACTTCGATAGGAGCTCCGTTAGTGCATGAGCCGGAGCATACACCGCAGACCTTGGAGCAGGGAATTCCAGCTTTCCGGCAGCCACATCGCATCCCACATCCCGTCTTACACCGGCAGAATATGGTTTTGAGAATTGAGTCAGGTGCCACTGGGTCGTCGGTTGTCTCTGGCTTTAGGATGCCATCGTCTCCTATCAAGTCGACTTCATGTCACCGAATTTGCTGCCTGTGAAACTTTGCATTGTTTTGTTTCCAATATCTAGGGCTTTGTGGCAGTTTACTTTAGAATTTCCCAGGATCTAAGAAGAACGTGGTTTTATCACTTGCCAGTATGAGCAGTAGCATTAAAATCAATGACGAGACAGTTACTATTAACCCTCTGACAATTTTCCAAAGAACTGTCATAGCTAAAAAGAACGAAGAAGATGTTGCAGACCTTTTGACCTATGAACTGACTCCATTCCCCATGGCTCTGTTCTTCGAGGGTGGAATACGAAAGGGGAAGAAGTCATCACTCTACGATGTATTGTGCCAGCAGAGAACAACGTTGCTCTTGATCTACATCAAAGCTTCAAAGTAGTAAATGGTGGTTTTCTACTGCACCGCATGAAATGGAAACCGTCCTCCAGCGTTTCTTCGATTTGCCATCAATATATTACTTATGTACAGAAACACTACGGCCCAAATTGTAAAGTGATTTTTGATGGTTATGGTGATGTCGACATTACTAAACGAGCAGAGCAGAAGCGACGAGGTCTGACAAAAACTTCGGTCGACATTAATTTTAATGAAAATACAATCATCACAATTCCACAGGAGCATTTCTTCGCTAACGAAAACAATAAAACAAGGCTGATCCAGTTCCTTGCCGAGAAGATGACAGCAGCAGGGATTGGAACAACCATTGCTACAGGAGATGCTGATGGCATTATTGTCAGGTGCGGGTTGGAGATGGCTGCCTTACATCCAACTGTTGTTATTGGGGAGGATGTCGACTTGATAGGAGACGATGGCATCCTAAAGCCAGTGACAACCGAAGACCCAGTGGCACCTGACTCAATTCTCAAAACCATATTCTGCCGGTGTAAGACGGGATGTGGGATGCGATGTGGCTGCCGGAAAGCTGGAATTCCCTGCTCCAATGTCTGCGGTGTATGCTCCGGCTCATGCACTAACGGAGCTCCTATCGAAGTAACCGCTGATGACGATGATTATGATAATATTTTAGATTTAGACAATAATTAGGGATTTTATCTTTAGGAATATACGTGCCGTACTTAAACAAATGTGTTTTCTTTATTGGTCATATACTTCCCTCTATATCTCATGAAGTATTGATCCCAGAGAAAAAACGTTTACATCTTTTTTGTAGAGAATTTTACGTACATTATTTGTGTTTCAGACTATTTTTAGCTATAGGCCACAGTTTACGAGTTTTTTGCAAAAAACTAAAAAAAGGGACCTTTACACCCCCCTCCCCCCGTTAGCTTCACCCCCACCCATCAGTACTTTTAGTATGTCGTTTAAAACCCCATTCCTCACAACTATGCCAAAATTCGCTTATACACGAGTTTTTTCCCTTGACAGGCAAATTTTGGTCTTCGTTCGGTGGGCTATCAGTCGAAATGACGTTTTATTCGAAATGAAATGTCAATTGAAATCAATTTTGACAAATGTCGCACGTTATTGATAGCCGTCTCTAAATTAAAAAACCTGACCTGTGTGAAAAGACGAGTGATATGTGTGCGTTAAGGTGGTTTTCTACCGGCAGGGCGAGACGAGACGCAACGCGGATTGAATTGAAATCGAGCTGGCCCTTTCCACTAAAAATTGCAATCGCGAGCTCGCGATGTCAATCGCGAACAAAAAACCTATCGCAAGAAGCGTGTTTCTATTGCAGAGTTAATTTTTACTTTATATCGGAAGCAATACGGTTTATTTTTACACAAACAAATATTTCAATTCAAGTCTCGCACATCCTCGTCAATCCCTACCTATTCCACCGAAGATGCGCGAGGAGAGGATTGAAAATTTGCCATACAAATTTCAGTTCAATCCGCGTCGCGTCTCGTCTCGCCCTGCCGGTGGAAAACCACCTTTAGGCCGGATTTACACCTGTAAGTTTTACTTACGTAAGTAAAGAAGCAGCTATACGTTAGACTGAGATAGTCAGTCTAACGTATCGTGTCTAACGTATAGCTACATCCTTACTTACGTAGCTGCCGCCCGTTCCGGTGCCGAGCTGTTAGAGTGCGTCTACGATAACTCTGCAGTATATGGCAACACCTCCAATTCAAAGTCACATTTTTATAGATGAGATATTTGTCTATTCAATGGAGGTTTTGCCATATACCACACAACGCTGCAGATGTATAGGAGTCACACTCTATGTGACTCCTATACATCTGAACCTTCGGCTCTTTTCATAAAACCACACTCTTGTTTTAAGGCCTCTCATAATGTAAAAGTCGCATAAACTACTAAGAACATATTATAAAATAAGTTTGCATTGTAATCCTGCAATAAAGTACAAATTGTAACATTTTCTTTAACTAAAATATTTTTACTAAATAACCACATTTTCATAAAAAAACCCCACCCCGGTGCACTTTGAAACTGCATAAAATCCGCCATTTTGTTTATTTTAACGAACTTCATACACAGTGACACTCGCACCACCAAGACGAATCTAATGATGTATCATTTATCAAAATCGGATGTGCCATTGAGTAGTTACGAGCGGACATAGGAACGGACATACATACATACCTACGTACAGGTCAAACACTTTGGGCTTCGCCGCAGTCGGGTAAAAATGGTTTCCACTTTAACTTTTCCTCCATTTTATTTTCATTCTGTTATTCTCTTATGGGTCTTAATATGCCACTTGTGTTAAGAGACAAATGTTTTTCTCCATAGTTTGGAGAGTTTGGCAAATGAAAGTGGCGGTTAGCCCCATGTTTTTGTCACAGTGCACTAATGGTGTTACATAAGTCGGGGTTACGACGTAATTTATGGGACATTGGGTACATATTTATTAAATTTTTGTGCCAGGTCTATGGATTATTATTGAAAAATAATACTATTTCACTACATAGGTCGGCAAGTCAGGTCATTCATTTAAACGGTCGGTATTTGTACGGTCGGCCCCTAAAAATGGTGAGCATACTCAGAGCCTTGTCACTTGACAATAGTAATTCTTGATTCGTGTTAATTATCTCTTCTGTGTTCAATTTGAAGTTTGTTAAGATAATTATTATAACAAAACGGGACTTATTCCGTAAAAAGATACAATAAAAGTGAAAGTTTAAATAAATATTTTGTTAACACAATTTCCTGAACTACTGAATATTTTAATTGGCTGCCTATGTCGTAAAGACTCAAAGAAGGGCAATAATTATATTCGAGCATGTTAAAAATAGGCTACTGCCCATTCACTCTCATCTATGTAGGACGTATATAGGCTGATGATGATGATGATGTTAAGAATAGTATGTGGCCTATCCTTAACTCGACCTATAAAGCTAATGGGCCGAAGTTCGAAACCCAGTAAGGTAAAATGTTTAATGTAATGAACTCGAACTATGTGTATCGTCATCTCGTGTCGTTAATCCAAAGCGCTGCTTAATTTGGGACTAGGTAGGGTTTGTTCTTGTAAGATATTTCCGTGGTCATTATTTATTTTTAGTCACACCACCGTCAGCCAAAGGAAATCCTCATGTAACATACAAAACTTTATCTGCTTTGCCCTAACGTTAACTGGTAGAGAATGCCTTATGGCATTAAGTTCGCCTTTTGTACGATAAGTTTTTTTTTTGTGCAATAAAGTTTAAATAAATAAATAATCATAAGTCTTCTAGTTAAATCCATATCCAGCGAACTCCCATTCCTTCTCACGCGTGCAAATTCTAAGAAATCCCAAAAAAACAAAACGCATCGTTTGACTCGCTGCGGTGACATAATTATTTCTGTCAAATCGTTATTCATGTAACATACGCCCCTGAACTTGCTCATTCAGATAAATTTAGCGTTTACTCGAACATTTCGATATCAGCCACTCGAACAGGAGCCGGAATGTGACGTCATAACACCGGATACGGAACCGGGAATTTACATGTTGTGATAAAAATAAAACGGAATTTATTATTTCAGCGAATTGTGCTTTCTATGCGTAATATAGGATGGCGATCTAAGTCTAAGGCGAATATAAATTCATGGTTACCCGAAATAACCTAAAGACTTTAGATTAATAATTTTTATTGCTAAAAACCTACCTACCTAAAGTTTAAGTTCTTCATTCCCGGAGACTGCATGATGGGGTGCTTGTATTCTAAATTTGAACCCGTAAAGTTGTGAATACAAGTCAAAATTTGAAATGAGAAATAATATGGGACTGCATTTATGTCCGTACACGATACGTTGCCTTGTACAACGATGAGATAAGTTTAAATTGAGATAGATATTTTTGTGTTAACAATCAATTTTACCACAGAGATGTCATGCTGTCGGTTGTGATCACCAGCGAATGGAGGAGATTTCTTTTTCATTGAATTTTCTTTGATGACTGTTAATCAGAAGGGGACATGCGAATAATTAATTATTATATTGCTTGCTTTTCCTTTCTATGTGCAATCAATTGTGTATCGACGAAATATTAGTGGCATATTATCACTTCCTAAACAACTTTTCGATCCATTGAACTAAAATTTTATGGCATAACAACAATGGGCAGTTTTATGTTTTCGTAATTCGCCTTTTGACAAATTATTACTTGGCAAAGTTTTAATATGTCGAATGGCATAACATATATTTGTCATATTATTGTATAGTATTTCGTTTCATCTCATTTCAATTGAGTCTAGTACTTTTTACTACCCACGCTTATGCCAGCTACGAGCAGCACATTAAAACACAATAAAAAAAATCATTGAATCCATTGGGATTCTATTGGGAAGCTATTGAGCTTTCGCCCGTTCAAACCTTTTCTTTTCACTTTTTTTTTCAACGGAAATGGAAAGTTCAGTTTGCATTGGGATTTACCCATACACGCGCACACTTCACTGGCATCTACATTGAAAACGATATACTTATACCAGTACGATTATTTCATTTCCACTTTGAAACTCGGCAATTTCCGACATTCATCGGAAGATTTAGGAAGTGCAAATGATACGAGATACATTGCTGCATGTTCATAATATCATAGTGTGCCAGTAGCGTGGCATCTAAATAACTCGATTCCTACCGGCTTGCCTAATATCAGGCAATTGAGCACCTTATTCTACAGTTCTTAATGAAAATGTACGCCAAATCTGCACCGGCTTGCCCAAGGATATTTTTTACGCTACGCCACTGTAGTGTGCACTACAGTATAAAACAGTAATGTAGTTATGTAGATCACCTGCTACAACGTTTTTTACAGTAGAGCTATGAATATTAAATCAAGCCTTCTGTATGGCTTGATTTAATTATTACATCGCATCACTAATAAACACAAATATTAAATTAGTACAGTAATTACTTGTTTGAAAGCGGTATTTACAATAGGTTTTATTATTAACAGTGTTCGGATCTTCAATGGATGTTCCTCAGGATTCCCGGAATGAATTATTACTATAGATGCAAACAAAAAATGCATCTACAATAATAACCAATTGAAACCTACGCTCGACCGTGAATTATCAGCAATCCAGTGGGCATCCTGATGACCCCTACCGCCTACCCCTTAACGCCGACAGATTTATTTATTTATTAATATATGTTAACATTACATTACAGTAAAACCAATGCGTCATGAAACCTAGAAAAAAGGTTGCCCCGGAACCGTCGAAACACGACACCCTTCGGCCAGAAGTCAGCACTTGCGATGGTTTCTTTCAGCGGCCGCGGCACGCGCACCACAAACGAGCTGAAGTGCACATAGTAGCGCGAACGCAGCTGGAACACCGAGAAGCCGGTCTTCTGACGAACGTACTCCGCCACCTCATCAGCCGTGGCGGTGTAATGTAGGCGCGATACATATAGCGCCTTGCTCGGTGTGGCAACCCGCAGACCAGAACCAACCGGTTCTGCAGTACCACACTGATTCTTGCGTGGCTTGCGCTTCCTCGACATATATATTAACTAAAACCTTACCCGGCTTATAATCCGATGTGCGTTGTTCGTTTTACACTACACGATACACAATTTTGTTCTAATATTAGCTTTTACTTGCCGCTTCACCCGTGTTTCTTGTGTTATATTATTAACTTCTTAGAAGAATATAATATATGCCATGTTTCAATCCAAGACTTGGTTTATTTATGTGCCAAGTTTTATTTCCATTCATTAAACTTCGGAACTAACAAACATCCAAACATCTCCACAAGCACTCTAATCTTCACATACCTCGTATGTTCATAAGTTTTGAGACGAACGAAATCATTTTTTTCTCGAACACTCTTGAACGTATTTAAACGAAATTCAGACGGAAGAAAAATCATTATATTGCGGTAAAAATATAGTACATTGTGCACCGAGGGTAGTAAGAAGGGGATTACTAACGAGAGTCTATTAGAAGCCCGACGCCGTAGGCGGAGGGCTTTTAATGACTCGAGTTTGTAATCTTCTTACTGCCCGTGATACACACAATGTTTTTCATCACATTTGCGAGGAAAAAAAAAATAAAACATAAAAATGAAATAAACTAAACGCACCCGCTAAGAGACAACTTCAACTGTCAACTTTTTCAATATAGTCTTCCACAGATAATGCTAAGAACTGCGTTTAGTTTTTAAACTTGACAGGCAATGTCGCCAGATTGTACCGATTTTCAAAATAAAATTTTAAACTAAATTAATTTAATTGCATTAAAATAATCGCAAAAACTACGGAAATAATAGTAAAATATACCATATAAGTTTTATTTTACACTAAAATTGGTTTTGTAGCCAAGTTTTGAAGATGTGAAATATAGCCTTGGCTGATTCGAAACCTCCTTAGTCTGAAATGACGTACGACTTTTAAAACTAAACTCATAACTCCCGAGGGAGTTATAGATTTTCATACAGTTTTTCCTCCCGTGGGAGTTATAGATATTTGTAACCCACGGGGGGTAAATCGGCTCGAGTTGGTCTATAAGCGCGCGTGTTATAACACCCTTTACGAGCAAGTGTGATGAAAAAATATAAATTATTCAAAATGGTTTTCTCAATTCACGGGAAAGGGACACGTGTCATCTAGAAGCAGCTTTGTGATTTTTAGGAGGTGAATATGATCAATGAGGTCTTGGCTTCAAATTCCTGCGGTCAGCATGTACCAGTGACTTCTTCTAACTGATCGCACCATTAGTAATAAACCGGCATAATTCAAAATGATTCTACAATTGACTTAAAACCATTGGAATTTAAGATTGAAAATAAACTGTCAATTTTTTTTGAGTTAGGCCAGTTTATTACTAAGGGTGCGTGATGTACATTCGCGGATTGAAAAGGTTCGTCACTTTTATACCTTAACTCATTGATACAGAGTCGAAAAGTGCCGAACCTATTCATACCATGACTGTACATTAGGTACCTGTAATTACCGGAGTACTGTTATGGTAAGCAACTCTCATACGA
Source organism: Eudemis profundana (assembly GCA_947034925.1). Classification (NCBI taxonomy): domain Eukaryota; kingdom Metazoa; phylum Arthropoda; class Insecta; order Lepidoptera; family Tortricidae; genus Eudemis; species Eudemis profundana. Next base: position 26,045,348 of record OX344795.1, on the reverse strand, counting down.
GGACATAGTGCGGAATCTTTCAAACCATGATCCCGTCAGTTTAGTTTCACTATTGCAGGGGTTACCGATGTTAAACGAACAAATCTGAGATTATGGCCAAAAGCGTTATATAAATGCGAGAGAAATGGGATGAAGTAGATATAAGAGTCATTTTCAAAAAAATTGTACACAAATAAGGGATTTAATTAAAACAAAACTTAATTTATTCCTTTGTGTTACGAAAGTTACCCATATAGTTTAGGAAGCGATCGTGATTTTGTTTTTATTAGGCCCTTATCTATGTAAATTTTTTTTGGTAATGACTCATAAACTGTGGATAACGGATTCAGATGAAAATCAAACGTTTTGTGTTTTTCACACTTTCTGTGGCGTCAAAAACAGTTATCGTCGGCAAATGACGATTACAAACCGTTTATCTTGTACGTATATTTATAATTTTACGACCTCGTAAACTCGTTTGGTATCTACTCAGTCCGCCTCTGTCTCGCAGATAAGAACATAAATAAAACTCGAAACTATTTCAGCAGTTACATTGTGTCAAGATGCCAGTGTCAAGGTCGCCGTTCTTTTGAATAGTTTTTTGCAAGCTACACATGTTTCAAGGAGATGTGCTTGGTGTGTTGTTTACTTGGTAACTTCCCTCTTTAACATTGTGGTGAGCTAGCTGATTTGTTTTCTTAAACCACAGGCATATGCAAACCTACAACAAATCTTTGTATGAAAGAAAAATTTTGTCTCTTCACTGGTTTTTTTTTAATGCGGGTAAATTACACCACATTTCTATGTTACATATATAGATACAAGAACACAGGTGAGTGCCATTTATTTTTTCTGTGTACTTTGATTTCTTGTATCTATATATGCTACAACAAATCTACTTATGCATATGCGCCAATTTCAATCTCGCACATGCAAAATGCTGGCCTTGCATATTATAGGCCCGGGATTATAATGATACAATAATATTAAAAAAATGTCTCGATTTAAAATTCTTATTACCTAATGAATGGAGTTGCTTGGTCCTCCATACGAACATAAAGAGGGTTAAAAATACATATCAATGACATTAATTTCGGTTGAAATATGTTTTATTTTTTGTGCGCGAAATAACGTTACGTTACGCAGCAGAAAATTAAGTATAATTTTATGACTACTACAAATCTGTTCGAAGACGTTAAGCTTAAGAATTTGAGAAGCGAGTTTTTAGACGGTGGCAAAGAAAATCAAATAAGGAGCGGAGGAAGATTTATAACCAGAGATGTGTCAGTAAATCTAGCAAATTGAACTCACATGATGCTAGATTTGCCTGGAAGAGGATTAGGTGGGTCGAGAAAATGCGAGAATTTGAGAGGAAGGTTGCCGACATTGGCTCGTTTCAATGTTATATGTTAACGTTCGGATTTATGAAGGTATTCGCTTACTTAACACGTTCACTGTCCCCATACAAAACTATCGGACATTGTCACAAGTCCCAACTGTGAAATCAGTATGGGGAAGTGACCCCATAGTGAAAGCACGGACTCCTGAAAAAATCTTCATGACCCCACATTGAGGGCACCGGGACAGGAAACGTGTTAATTAATACACTGGAGATTTACGCCTGTTTTGGAAACGATAGCTCCTGCCAGGGATTGTTAAGGTAAACATTTGAACGACTGTCGGTGTATCAATGTGTGTTTCTAGCGCTTCGTTTGTGCGTTTGTCTGTACCATACCGCACGAAAAATACACTTACATGTTATTCCCACTCTTGAGAGCTCAACGTATTTGCCTCCTTTTAGCAGAACTGCTTAGTCGAGTCGTTGAAATGACACAACTGATTACAATTTTTAGTTTGTCTTAAAATGTTATTTGTTCAGAAATAAATGAACAAACTACCATTAAAATAAGCTGCGAATTGTTCAGCAAGGTTATCCACCCTAAATGTTAGTTAACTATTTCGAGGTTTCCCTACTTCCAATAGTGTCCCTTACGGAAGGTCAATAGGCACTTAGGGGGCGCGTTTAGGTAACGGCGATATGCCGGTCGATAAATACTCTTATGTTTTCTTAATAGCCCTCGGCAAACTATATTGCACGTATCGCGTAACGCTAAATGAGCTTATGTGACTTCACGTTTATTTTAGATACACATATATAATTAGGGTTGGCCGCAACTTCGTCTGCCTAGAATTAGAAATGTGATTATATATTCCTTATGCTTGAGAAATTATTCATTCCTAATACAACCCTCCACCCCCTTTTCAGTCCGTTATAGGATGTCTTTATCGATAAAAACTATATTATGTCCGTTTCAGGGTCTTAAACTATCTATGTACCAAATTTCATTTAAACCAGTTCAGAGATTTAAGCGTCAGAAGGTGACAGAGAGATAAACAGAGTTCCTTTCGCTATATAATTTAGTTTGGATGTTTGTTGTATTGCGGTTTGCGGTAGAATAATCGTCATCATCCATTCGTTCTCGTTACCACATCATCACTTCGTCCAAATATGTCTCCCAACCAGTGACGGGGTTTGCTTTCCGTGTTTTGTAGGTTGACAGTAGGTAAATAGGCTTCTTTTTCTAATAAGTATAGCAGGGCTTGGGTAACATTTGTATGCCAATTGGCTGAACATAGTGATAGTTCATTAACATCTGCACCAGCTTTGTAACCTATGCTTCACAAATAAAATATACTTTATTTTATATACATTAATACAAGAATATATTTTTTAAATAAACAACTTCAAACAAACCTATTCAATAGCGCGAGTTACTCTAAAAATACCCAAATCGCTACCGGTGTACCTGTGTAATATTTGAAGAGTTCCCTCGATTTCTACAAGATCCCATTATAAGAAACAGATCTGGTGCCACTGGGACAATTTGAGAGGATAGAATATCCTTTCAGATCAATCTTGATCTTTACCTACTTCGATCATGCTTGATGGTAATCATTGAAGGAGCCTACGATGGAACGAGCGTACCCAGAAAATACCTACCTATACACTCTGGTCCTAAAAGTGTCCGGGTTATTAATTAATATAAAGATAATAAATACATATTAAAACAAACGATTTCGTCGAACTGTGAACGTCACCGTAATATATCGAGATTGAAGAAGAGTGTACCTCGCGTGCTATAAAAAGGGCCAGGGATCTAATTTGCTCACCGTCAACTTCAGTTGCCGTCAAATCTGATAATAATTATCAGATTTGAAATACTGATAATACGTGGGTACATTTTTTTACTAGATTACGGTGAAAAGACGCAAGTCTGTTTACTCTTCAAAATTAAAGCATAAATTGTTATTAAAGAAATTAAAATCAAACAACAACATATATATTTGAAAAAGTGAATTTGAATTCCCAATTTGAAAGTTGTACACTATTTCGTAAAGTTGTTTTCAAGCTCACAAAAGCAACACTCCACGAAATAGAAACTAACTATTAAGTTTAGCAGAGTCATTAACTAGGTTAGTCACTAACTAGTGAGTTTCCAAGGAGAGGTAAAGCTATTCTACGGTGCCGTTTACAAATTGTCTAATTTGTCTGCGTTTGGACCTGAATGGGTTAAGCCGAGCTCAATTTGGGCATAACCGCCTTAAGTGTTCTCGCGGAAGCGATTTTGTTTTAATTAAAAACAATTATTCTGTATGCCCGTTTCACTTAGCTTTGTAATTTGATTGTTTAAATTTGTTCGTGAGTATAACGTTCTTTTACTTTCTTTTTTCCTTCATTCGGGAACGGGTAACAATGACCATTATGGTTATGCTTGAAACTAATTTGATGAGAAGCACTACCCCTTACATAAACCCTTTATAATGCGTTCGAAAACTGTTTTGTTATCTGTGGAAGTGTTATTATTGTTTCATAATAACATAGAATTCGATGTTATTATTAAATTTAAATTTCGAACATCTCTGAAAAAAAAAGCAATTTGATTTGACCTCAATTCTAATAATATCAGTCAAAATGTCAATTGCTAACAATTTTGACAAATCTCGAACGTTTCTTTACTTATTCGATCGATATTAGTAGAGGCCCACTGTAGTTGGTATCTGAATTTAAAAATAAAAACTACGGTTGCTTGACACGCGTGAAAAAAGTTTCCATTTACTGCCATTTGACATTTTTAATTTGCGGTGTTGGAACACATCATAGAGAGCTTATATTATGTGTAGATAAAGCAGTGAAAAAAAATTAGGCATTTAAACTCTCGTGTGATGGTTAACTCGCCAGTCGGCTTGTTTCATAATCCCACTCGTATTTTAATGTTTTTCATTAGATAACAGTCAAATAAAGTACAATTTTTTTTCTTTTAACAGACAATCTTTATTTTTTATTAATATCAGTTCGTGGATGCCGGTTATTCAAACAGCGGATAGCGGGCATAAAATTCATGACTTACTTTCAAATTAAATGTCTCCTAAATGGATTACCTTGCGCCACGATATTTGATGCAGGATACTAGCAGTTCTGGAACAGTAAAATTATGATGATTTAAAGTGGCGCTTCATTCCAATGACACATAAAAATGCAAGTCAAAATAATAAAATAAATAAACAATAAATACTGCCGGACATTTTACACAAATCGATCTATAGTCCCAAACTAAGCAATGCCTGTATTATGGATACGAGACAACGATATACATACTTATATAGAAAAATACATTCTTAAATTGATAGAAAACATCCATGACTCAGGAACAAAATGCTCATGCTTATCACACAAATATTTGCCCTTACCAGAATTTAAATCCGGGACCTCTAGCTTCGTAGGGGGTGTCACTCCCACTAGGCTAAACGTGTAGTCATTTATTAGTACGCAAAATAGGCGCACTTTGAGACTCTAAGTTACGGAAAACTAGCCCGTGTTAAACTATATACTTATTTGTTTAATATGGGTTTATGCTACCTAGTATACACTAGGAAGCATAAACAAACATTATTTTTCAGCGGTTCGGCGTCTGCCATAAATCTAAACAATGATTATGTCAAAAACATCTGCAAAAGTCCTAGGAGAAGCACACAAGTTTACGGTAGTAGTCCGTAAAGACGTGTCACTTAGCTTAACCAAGGACCTTAAAATAAATAGCCGCACGGAGGCTCGCCAACAGAGAACTGAAGCCATTTCTAATGCGCCGGCTGCTTGTACTTACTAGCCGCACGCACACGTCAACTAGTTTTTTCCTATTGCGAGCAGCACATAAAAATAAAAAATAAAATAGTTTATTTTTGCAAGTAGGCCCTCAAGGGCTCTTTTACAAGTCTGAGTCTAAATATGTATGTATTATTTCATTTCTTTTCTTTTGGCGCTTCGGGTAGTGACCTTCTGGTGAGAAGAAGCGCCGGAAGAAACTCACCAGTTTCTCTTTTAAAAACAGGTATGACATTATTACATTCGATTTCATTAATACGTTATAATAAACTTATAACTACATTTTCAGAGATGTAAAAGGTCTCTAGGCGTCAAAACAAGACAATTAAAATAATAGAAATAAATTGATAATAAAAATTCATGGAGATGTAAAGAGTCTCCGTTGTCAAAATATTAAGTTAAGCACACACAGATAGGTAGCCGGCCGATTAGACATGCTTCAGTTGTTTGTTAGTGATGCACCGTCCGGCTATTTATTTGAAGGTCCTTGAGCTTAACAATGTTTGTAAAATGTTAGCTGCAGGTACGTAACTAAAAATTGGTTTAACACTCATTTATTTTGTTTCAGGTTAACCGGATCGAGAAGGAGTACAATTTTAACAGCCGGTAATTATAGTTACTGACTTTATACTGCACCAGTTGTGTTTCCAAACGTAGGGATGTTTACAAAATAATCAAGCATCGGAAATTTGGATGCTTTTATACCCAAAGTTGGCAAAATCCCGGAAAAATTTAAGCAAACATGGAATTAGCTTCTTAAAATTTGATTTTAATATTGTAAGTTCCCGGATTCCGCGATTATACAAAACGTCATACTAATAGTATCTTTCGAATACGTTTAGCTTATGGCTATTTTTAACCGACTTCAAAAAACGAGTACATGAAAAATAACTGCAAATAGTTCATTTAAATACCTACATAGGTATAACAAGTTAATTTAGAAATCCAGGGAAATTTAATATTAAAATTAAATTGTGTCCGCCTCCATATTTCTGAACATCGGCGCTGACGGCAAAGTTTAGGTATATAAGCATCCGAATTTCCGATGGCTGAAAATAATATAACCGACTGAGCTTGTTAACATCTACTGTCAATAAAAATGTTTCTTCATGTGTTAAACAATCTAGTATATGGTAGTGAATGTTTTTCTTTTAATATTCCTTCAAATATGTACGTATGAGAACTACTAAAAGCTTCTTCATAATTATAAAACCTACGAGTTAATTTCGATACGGCTTTTCGCTGTATACGAGTATAGATAGGTACCATTGTCAAACATGTTAAAAACCTCTTTTCATTTAAGATTAGAAATTGAACGGTCATTTTGGCCCCCCTTTTTACGTTTCTCTAGGATATCACATGGAAAATTTGTACCAAGTTCACTTATTTTGTTTCAATATTGCATTTTAAAGATAGCATGACTCGTATATTTTCTGGATTCAAGATCGCTTTTCTTGAAACCGCGTGACGAGAAACGCACAATTTTTCTAATTTAAAATTGATTTAAAATAAAACGATGTATAACTACTAGTAGTAGCAAACTGAAAATGGCAGTGGACTGGTCACATTTATCGAAGAACGACAACCGTTGGGTAGTACATACGTGTTCTCGAGTGGAGAGATGGAGACCGCGTCTCAGGGAGAAGCGTAGGACGTCCACAGGCAAAGTGTGTGTGAAAATGTGGTTAGTATGGAAGGAAATGGCTGAGGGTCGTGTTCAGTATTGCACCCTCAGAGAGAACTATGTCGAACAGTAGACTGCGACATGTTGATGATGATAGTAGAAAATAAAAAGTACGTTTACAAATTTATATTCGTACTGTGCGTATTACTCTACTGTGATATCTAATGGATTTACGCCACTTTAACAAATTATAATGTCCCATCAGATGATATATTCCAGCGTCATTGAGAATAGCGTGTTTTATTGCAATAAAAGTGTATAACGTAAACTTATGACAGCTGATTTAAATTTGTTACAGCTGAATGCGTTGTATGATTTAGATCTGATGGATTTCGTCACGATCATTTTGATGGTCATTAAACTGAAAAGTAACTTACACATTGTACATACATCAAATGTTGTTGATCATGATATAGTGTATTGTATTTGCTTTGGGAATAGATTAGGTAACCACTTTCTTTTTTTTTCAATTAAATCTGTAGAGCTCTCTTACTATTTAATATATTATTATAATCAAACTGTGGTAACCATGTTTCTAGTTAGTAGTTTAGCGAAAAATACGAAGTTCTATTACGGTTATACTACCTACGTTACTGTAAAAATAACTAATAGTATTAATTAATATCACAGAGAAAACATTTTCAGAACACATTAAAAAACCTTACATATTCGTAGACGAAATGATTTGCTAATTAGGTTCATCTGAAAATGAAGGTTAAGCAATAACCCTAATTTTCAGACATTTAGCATATTTTCTAGGAAAATTTATAGCGAGGAAATGCAGACAGCTGTGATAACAATATTGAAATAAACTTACCAATCAAATATTTTCCTTGTTCTTAAAAATATAATCTACAGCACAAGCTTGGCGGTTCCCAGAATTCATTTCAATTGGAGACGTCAGATGTCGTGATTTGATTTGACCTTCCACATTCCGTAAATTGGATATAAAATTTGGCAAGTTCACCGAACGTATAATAAAAAGAAAGGATATTGAGTGGTCTAGGTGATAGACGGGACGAGAGAACACCAGAACGGCCGATAAATGTGTTTCACATGTGTGTAGGGTAGACTGGGTACGGTTGTGCCAGGGTACGGTAGTGACAGTCGTTATAACAGCGAAACTATTTGGAAGGAGGTAAAGGGTGCAAGGGGAGAGAGAAGCGGCATGCAAGTCTGCACCCGTTCCCCGGTATTGCGTCAGCCAGCAGGCGGCCTTAACGTAAGTAGGAGCCCACATTGCTTTTCAATAGCCAAAAGTAAGTTACGTTGTTCGATTTTTTAAAATAATTACTGTTACATATATGTCTAGATGAATATTAGTAGTTAATTACGAGTCATTACTTTTTACGTAGATTATTTGCCAAAGGCATGGCGATTTCTTGTTTTCGAAAGTGTACGTTCGGTACGGTTGTGACAAATTTTGTGGGTACGGTTGTGCATTTTTTTTTGCTTTTACATAGATGCCCAGAAAACGCTTGCAGAAGACGCGAAAGAGCGCAGTCTGATAATTTATAAATATGAAGATGATTATGAAGAAATTAAACGCGGGATTTCTTTACAGAGAGCTGCGGAAACGCATCAATTTAATCAAGAAGACTGATTCAATTTTAATAACGTTAGATGTTACAGTTTATGCACATTTGTTAAGCATGTTGTCAATAGTTATGGTAATTTCAGTTTCGTTTACATTTTGACTGATTTTAAAGAAGACTGTTATAATCAGGCATCGGATATTCCTGCGCCTATTTACCTAAAGTTGGCGAATGCCCAGAAAAAACTAAGCAAGCATGGAGTCGGCTTCTTAAAAATATATTTTTAAATAATATAAGTTCCGGGATTCCGGGATTGCATAAAACGTTACGAGAATGTAATATATCGCAAAAATGTTTAGGTTTTACTTTTTTTAGGTTAGTTTTGTTAGCACTCAAGTTGATGTATGCGCTTGCCACATGAAGTAGCTGTAGCAGTATCAATGAATTCAGTAATTTATTCAGTTTACTAAATACATTTAACTCTAAGGACAAGTTTGAGATATTTGTAAATAAGTTCCAAAATCCCGGTAAATTTACTAACAAAAGTAAAAAAATAAATTGAGTCCGCCTCCATACCATTCAAATTCCTACGCCGACGCCGAAGTTTAGGTATAGGCGCAGGAATATCCGATGCCTGGTTATAATAACATTGGATGGTACAGTGCCTCATGAGGCACTAACATTTGAATAGCAAATGAACTAAAATCTGCAATCACTTCTATTCTTATAATTCTTATAGTTCATTTGCTCTTCAAATGTTAGTTTGGTTTAGAAGAGGATGATGCTGTGTTACGTTACATATTTCTAACAATAAAAGTCATTATAAATCATTTTGGTGTATGTTTATGCCTGTCTCTACCGACCCACTGTCACAACCGTCTTTGGGGTAAGGCTGGTTGTGATACTTCCCCTTTTTTCTAATTTGATCCTATGACTAATACAGCGTATTTAGGGACAATATTTTAGAATTATTACATAGGCAAATGTACAAATTAAGATCCAAGTTACTTTTCTCCCATCTAAATGGCAAATAAACAAAATTATTGGCAATCAAACCAAAATTGTCACAACCGTTACCCAGTCTTCCCTACTATTAGCATTTACCTGAAGCTTCGTTATTCTCTTAATATTCCAAGGGTCTTTCTACCGGGATATAAAGTACCCAATGTTTCAATCCAAGACTATTTGTATGCCAATTTTGTAATCCTATCCCTACTTCGTACTAATGTACGAAATAGGGATAGGATTACAAACTTATTAGCTCAGTATTTTATAATTCCTGGTTAAGATCTTCCCGTAAGAAACACATGTTGACAAGAAGAGGCAATGCAGAACTTTTTTCTGAGAACGGTAGCGATAAATCACATGATATCAGAACAACCTCAAATTGAATAGGAGTGAAGCGCTAAGCAATCACTTCAGCGACAAATGACGAAGTTCAATTAATCCGCCTATAAACCCTTTTACACGTGAGCGTATATTTAAAGGTGTTCAGTTTTAAATTAAATAATCTCTTATCCTACCTTTGCTAACGCTTGAGATATTGGACCAACCCTATACTGGTCGGTTTTATAGCGTAGCAGCGGGATGTCAGTTAAAGGCGACGGCTGAATGATCGACGAATGAGGTGTTAGTGCCTACTAAACCGAATTAATTAGTTTATTATTGTGTGACCCAGAGGTAAAACTGTTCACCATTATATCTGTAATCACGTAATTAGGTGGAAAATTATGGGTGACCTGATCGACCTTAAGGAAATGAACTATTTTCCGCATTTAGCGAAAATAGTCTCAATGTCTCTGGTACTTCTGTGCAATACCTCAGGTAAAATGTATATTATGTTATAGTTAAGAAATTGTTGCCATTTATAGCAGATTTCGTTTTCCGAGTCGTTCAATAAATGACATCTCTAAAGTATGCTCAAACATAAAAATATTGGTGATATCAATACTTTTATCAAATTTATTTACCAATGCCTTTTACTACTTTTTCCGTAGAATTTCAAAATAATAAAAAAAAAACTAGTCCTATTTGCCTTAAAATTAAGAACGTTTCCTTATAAATAACCAAAGAGCCAGAGATAAGCAACACTCAAGAAATTAAATGTTTAGCTATGGATGGAGGGTAGGTACTCGTTGAAACCGGTCAGGTGTCATTATTATATTGTACTATCAAATAATGATGTCGAATTCATATTTTGTTTAAATTATTTTCTGTTTCTGTTATAGTTTATTATTCTTAAATAATTGGTGAATACTTGTAACGTTCAATGTGAGTGATTCTGTGGGGATGTGTAAGAAGCGTTTGCCCTGGCGTATGTCGTCACACGACCATCGCGTAAAACAAGAAGTGATAGTCCATTACATGGCTTAGCAAAACCAACTGTGTTGAAATTTTACATTTAATAAATATCAAGTATTATAACTTTACAAAAAATGTTTAGAATCCCTGCTTCTGTGTCCCACTAGAGCCTATTGTTATCCGGTATAAACTAGTTTCCTTTGAAATCGATCTTCTTCAGCCACCTTGATTAATATACCTAAACATACGAAAATTTCAAAATAAGCTACAACTAAATTACTGTCTTGTGATGTAATGTCACTGTACCAAAAAGAGTCCTATAATGTACCCATATTTCCTGCTACTGGTTACGCAGGTATTTCTTATTATTTACTTTGTAATTCAAAAGCAAACACATATTTAACTGTGTAATTTTATTATTAGTATTATATGGCTTAATCGCGAACACATATGACATTTCATTGCAGCCTGGATTATAAACATGTACAAATTATATGAAACACGTTAAAGTCAAAGCGAGACACAAAGTGAAGGATTAAATTAGATTAGTAAATTCCATGTAATTCACCACATTTTATAACCACGTCGTAAATCAGAAGAAAATGTACTACGTATCTAGGTTAATAAGACAACTGCATGAATTTGGTACAGTTAGACTCATTTCGGCGATGTTTGATCAAAACCAGGTATGAATTTTAAAATATTTATCAGGTCAGCTGCAAAAGCACACAGAGCAGACAATTAATTACACTTACTGGTCAAGGAAGAGGTAAAATAATTAAATTATGTACAAAATACGGGCAGTGAAAAAGAAAGCATAAGATTACATATTTATTACCTAGCTGCAGCTTAGCTTGTGCAACAAAATGCATATGATTTTAGACATGTTATATTTCACGCCCTTGGTGTATAAAGTTACTCGAGCATCAAAGTTACCCTGATAGACTCAAGTAAGATAGTGAACACATTATTTAATGAAAACTATACATGCATTATATTCTGGGAAATACACTTTTAATAATGACTTACGGAAATTTTAACCAGCCGCGTTGTTTACAAGCATAAATCAGTTGAAAGGAATTCGGTGATAACTGTCTGCGGTATTTCGGGTCTGACGCGCGAATTGTTTTTAAATCGACTTGGGCGCGTGTTTGACCTGCAATTGAGCGTACCGAAATAGGGTTTTTAATTTGGAATACAGCGAACAATGTCTTATTTTTAAAGTCCTTAAATGTGATTAAATATTATAATATATACAAATGCATGTACCTATCCTATCGGTGTTGTAATCTATAGAAAAGTATGAAGAATGGCAAGTTTGCGTGTTTTTTTTTTCACGGCACACTTAATAAATGCATCGCTCTGGCTCATAGTTGCTAAAATAAGATATGACTATGCTTTTCGCTCTTTTCATAAGGCACCATGGTCAGGGAGCTGATCTGATATACCTAACCCAACATTGAAATGATATTTATGATCCGTTGAATAATCATAATTTTTTCGTTAGCACATCGCAGTAAAATGTGACCTAGTTGTTAGGTTTATTTTATAAATAATAAAATATATCCTCCTAAGGCCCACGGTTACTAACTATAGGACTAATTCGAAATTAGTTTTGAACGTTTATATTACGGAATAAGGTTCCAAATTCAAAAACACCAAAAGTGCTCTGGGCCTTAGGAGGCAATGTTAGAATGTGAGGTATTTATCTATGGGCCTTTGATGCCTGAAATAAATTATTTGATTTTATTTGATTTATATGATGTTCGAAATGTGACTATGATATGACCCTAGTACTTCATAATCATAATAGTAGTGATGATAAGACTGTAGAATATAGTCACTATTGTCAAGCTAGTCTTGAATAGGCCTAAATTCTAAAGTCTATTTGAGCTAGTTCAACGTTAATATTAAACCACTAGAGTAGATAGGTACGACGACGTTGATTGTTGACTGGTTACCAGTAACTATTCATGAGAGTTTACATTTGGTAATGATTCCTAGCATCAGATTTCAAAGCCTTTGTAAATAGGTAATTGTTACATAAATAATAATATCTTGACAAAATCGTGACAAATTTCGAAATTCTGTTATACAGAAATAATTTTTACATTCCAGGAACGGTATCTTTCATTGTACGTTGTTAAACATTTCGTTTCATTGGTTTTCACTGAATGAATTGGAGTAGATTATTGCGGGACATTGAATATTCTCTTTACCTTATCTTTTGTTATCAAACACTGTCACAAAGTTTTCTGTAGGATGATAATTGTGTAATTTATGTTCTTTCGTAATCATTGAGAAAATAAAAATATACAGTTCAATTAAAACAGTATCGATACCTTTGGGTTCAATTGGCGTAAAGGACAAAACGCTGGTTTTGAGGAGAAGCAAAAAACCATTTTATTTTACAAAAAATGGCTATAGTTTTTTTGTTTCTTGACCTATATTTTCGACATGTACATGAAAAATATTTGAAATGCCCGTATCTTTAACCTGTGATGGTAGTTCTAGCTGTAAACAATGTATTATGGAAGTTAGATGTCCTTTACAACTGGTAAAAATGCTATCAATGTCATTTACACCCATGACTTTTTTGGGCATTTGGAAATGATGGGGTTGTAAATGACAATCTCAGATGACTTTGTTCCAATTTTGGGGCGTAAAGTTAAGAGCTATGTAATAAAAATTGACAGTTTTCAACTTATTTTCCTTAAAGATACTTGAAAAATGTATAAAAAGGTGATGAATTCAGCTACGCACAATAACTACTATTAACGACGGGATATTTACCATGTATGTTTGTTTTTGTGAGTTCCCGATATTTCGGCACTGTTGTAAGCGCCATTATCACGGAGTAACTGACATGCAGCGAGTTTTTAGTTGTAGTCTACCCACACACCATAGCAATCTACCCTCTTTCGGGTTCGCTTAGTCCGCGCGTTATTCATACTACTACCGTCCGCATTCTCACTTGGAACTCGATCACGTTCACGACACACAACACTTACAGTATCACTTCGCTTATTTACTCCTGAACATGTCTTTTTTTCCTTGGAGAACTTACGGATCACTGGATACCAGATGCTCGACAGTTGAAACTCGTCTTCCCGGTTGAAATTTTTATACTTGAGGATTTTGATAGCTTCCTTAACCATTCTGGGTATATAGTGTTTTTCTGTCGAGCGAGAGGATCTATGGGTTGTGCAACTCAATCCAATGATTCGTTTCCGCGTTCAGAAGATGTTCAGCGATTGCCGATTTCCGAGGTTCGTTGTTTTTAAACTTTCGGATGTGCTCCTTTATACGGCATGAGATAGTGCGCTTAGTCTGACCTATGTAAGAGCTACCACAGTTGCAGTCAATTTTGTAAATACCTGGGCATTCAAGCGGAAAACGGTCCTTTGGCGTACTTAGATATTGTGAAAGTTTTCTGTGGGGAGTAAAGACAGTCTTCACCAAGAACTTCTTTAAAATATTGGCAACTTTATCTGTCACCTATCACTATAACCATTTCTCTGTAAAACGTTCTTTAAATGTGTCAATTCACTACCCAAATGATCCTCGTCACATAAACTGTATGCGCGGTCAGTAAGTGACGCTACTACAGAGTACAGTTGGCGAGGGTGGTGGGCTCATTTGGGTAGTGAATTGACACATTTAAAGAACGTTCTACAGAGAAATGGTTATAATGGGCGGATTATACCACCTAGACGCACCGTTTTGCCTTAGCACCTGGACTATAAAGTTGAAAGATCACCGGCGTACCAACCATATGTAAAGGAAGAGACAGATAAAGTTGCCAATATTTTAAAGAAGACTCGGTGAAGACTGTCTCCACTCCCCACAGAAAACTGGCACAATACCTACGTACGCCAAAGGACCGTTTTCCGCTTGAATGCCTAGGTGTTGACAAAATTGACTACAGCTGTGGTAGCTCTTACATAGATCAAACTAAGCGCACTATCTCATGCCATATAAAGGAGCACATCCGAGTGTTTAAAAACAACGAACCTCGGAAATCGGCAATCGCTGAACATCTTCTGAACGCGGAAACGAATCATTGGATTGAGTTGCACAACCCACAGATCCTTTCGACAGAAAAACACTATATACTTAGAATGGTTAAGGAAGCTATCAAAATCCTCAAGTATAAAAATTTCAACCGGGAAGACGGGTTTCAACTGTCGAGCATCTGGTATCCAGTGATCCGTAAGTTCTCCAAGGGAAAAAAGACATGTTCAGGAGTAAATACGTGAAGTGATACTGTAAGTGTTGTGTGTCATGAACGTGATCGAGTTCCAAGTGAGAATGCGGACGGTAGTAGTATGAATAACGCGCAGACGAAGCGAACCCGAAAGAGTAAAAACTCGCTGTAGTGATGATGGCGCTTGCAACAGTGCCGAAATATCGGGAACTCACAAAAAAAAACATAGTAAATATCCCGTCGTTAATAGTAGTTATTATGTGATTGACCATGTTAGCTTAAAATCGTATATTCAGCTAGGCATGTCCAGATTATATTTAAAATTAATATTTTTTGGAGAACGCAATAATAACTATTAAAGAACTATTTTATACCCAGATTTGAAAAAAATTAACTATCCATAAACTGACTAAATTGCGGGAACAAGGGTGGAAATAATGTCCTACGGGTGTTTTACTCTCTTCCAATAACACTAAATCATAATAATGGAAGTGACATAGTGGCTAATGATTATCGACATTAGGATGTCAAACATTAGGACGAGTACGTAGTGATTAAAACACTGTTAATGTAAGTATAATAGTATGAAAAATAATGAATTCATCATCTTTTTATACATTTTTCAAGTCTCTTTAAGGTAAACTAAGTTGAACACTGTCAATTTTTATTACATAGCTGTTAACTTTACGCCGCGAAATTGGAACAAAGTCATCTGAGACCGTCATTTACAACCCCATCATTTCCAAATGTCTAAAAAAGTCACGGGTGTAAATGACATTGATAGCATTTTTACCAGTTGTAAAGGACATCTAACTTCCACAATACATTGTTTACAGCTAGAACTGCCATCACAGGTTAAAGATACGGGTATTTCAAATATTTTTCATATACATGTCGAAAGTATAGGTCGAGAAGCAAAAATATTATAGCCATTTTTTGTAAAATAAAACTGTTTTTTGCTTCTCCTCAAAACCAGCGGTTTGTCCTTTACGCCAATTGAACCCAATTAAAGGTATCGATAGTTTAGACGTTTACGTTTACGTCAATTGCTTTTATTTCAGAATTTAGACAAACATTTGTGGCAGTAAATGCCAAAAATAAAGGCTAAGCCCTATAAAACCCTGCTCTTCTTTAAAAAATGTGCTATAATTAGATTTAAGGCAGGTCTTAAAGGACAAGTAAAAGACTACTTGCCCTTTACAGCCCTGTTCGATTTATCAAATTACGGTATGTAAACAAGTATAATAATTTGAAGGCAGGTCGTAAAGGACGTGTAAAAGAATACATGCCCTTTACAACCTCCTTAATTCTATCAAATAATGATGTAATCATTTTTTAAGCAGGTCGTAAAGGACAAGTAAAATAATACCTACCCTTTACAACCTTATTCGGTTTATCTAATTACGGTATTATAATTTAAAGGCAGGCCGTAAAGGACAAGTAAAAGAAAACGTGTCCTTAACGCCCACCTCGACTATGCGCTTATGGAAAGTAATCATGAGAAATGAAGGGCTTAAAGGACAACAAGAAAAAAATAAGTCATATACGACAGTATTCATATTTACCGGCGTACTTTACGATACACCTTTTAATTCGTATTTTATAACTTGACACTTACGTCCCTTAACCTGAGCTAGTTTTGCGAACACGATGAATAAAAACTGGGTCGTAAAGGCACTTTTTTTAAAGATATCGAAATTTTAACCACACAGAACGATAGAGCTTGAAATTCTGAACAAAACTGTATATATAACTCATTTTCGCCAAAATGTCCTTTACGCCAATTGAACCCAAAGGTATCGGTATGATGTAACATAATTCTTACGAACATAAATTATGTAAGTAGGTAGGTTTAACATAATTTCAAACTAACTCAAGTAATTTCAATACTTATCTGTCGACCCTTTCCCTTTCTGGACTTTTATGGAACCGCTAGCTTTTCTTAATACCTACTTCAATTTATCTTCATTACCATTGTTACTTCTTCTAACTGAAACTTATTAAAACGTTTTAAAATGACAGAAATTAAACCTCGAGAGATTTCGAAAATTCCTTTGTATTATCATAGCAATAGCATTCACACAGAGTCACTAAAACTAAAAGAAATGCCTACCACAACACAATTTGATTTAGAAAACAATACTGAAACTACAAAATTTGCAAACAATATATTGGCATATTTGCTACTGCGAAAGTGCGATACAGATTCTATTTTATTCACTAGGTCATTGTGCACGACGCGACCCATTTTTACAAACGACACATTTTGCCAAGATAAAAGAGACACATCATTTTCTATTATTCATAGTTATATCATCACTATATTTAAACGTCTTAAAAGTTTATATGTTTAAAAGCGTCAAAGTGACTGGGAATAGTAATAATTTTAATGATATGAAATTGTGTCAACATAAAACGTCAACTTGCCGTGCTATATAGGTATTTATTATTGTATGATAATATTGTCTTTGAATGAATTTATATTACTTACTAATAAAATTTGCTTGCTTATTCAGTTACAATAAGTTTATACTAGGTACCAATTAAACTATATAAGGTAGAATGGGGATATTCTACCAAAGGGGTAATTATGTCAGATGCCGATACAGCCCGTTTTAATAATTTTACCTAGTAATTGGCACTTATGGACAAGAATAGGAGCTTGTTGTTGTTAAATGTATTTGCTCCCCTGGAGGAGAACGCCCCTCATCTATTATACCTACTAGTTTACCTACTAGTAAACCTAAGCTACCTAACTTTACTAATTGTTCGTTTTGGTTAAGCATGAAATAGGACTAATTTACCTTAATTTAATTATATCGATAACAATAATATAAATTATCTAATAACTCAAATAAACGAAAACTCGATAATTATATTGTAGCAAAATAAAAAGTATTACATATGCCAATAATTTTTTTTTTATGAAATAGGGGGCAAACGAGCAGTCAGGTCGCCTGAAGGCAGTGATGGGCAAAATTTAATCGACTAACGATTAACGATTGAGATTAACCTAGTCAATCGCGACTAACGATTAAAAATGACGATTGATCAATCTTAATCGTAAGAGTTTCGACTAATTTAGTCACGATTAAATCAATCGTCGATTAATAACCAGCGACTAAATTTTTAATCGATTAATTAATCAGACTAATTTTCTCTCGATTCATATAAGGAATGTTTTTTTTTTATGCAAGTCTAAGTTTCGAGTTACGTTGAGTGTTGACAGATTTCTCTAACAATGCCTGGGGCTGGACGAAAGAGTAGTACATAACTAGGGTGGTAATACAAAGAAAGGCCGTGATCGCAGATGTTTGCGGCCCGAGCTGCAAGCGAGGGACGTAAATATACGATCGAGGGCTTTCTTTATTACCTCCCGTGTTGTGTACATCATTTTATGTCTACACTTGGCCAGAAAAAGTCACTTTATGGCCAGGTGTGGCATAAAGCATATTATGTTCGTGCTTCTAGCTTGATAAATAACACGCCAACGTACTCGTCAGTTTTTACCAGATGTGTCAAAGGGACGTCCCCATGCTTTATCTAGTAATTTACAACGTTCAATGAAAGTGAAGTGACTAATTACTGTATTTGCGAATAGAAACAAACTAGTAAACATCACATAGGACGGGTAAGTAAAGAGGTTTTTTCACTCTTTTATACATCTTTCTCTTTCTAATAATCTACCTGTGCTTCATCTAAGCCATAAACCCTTACCTTATGTAGGAGATCCTAGACTATAAAGGTCTTTTCATCACACTTGCTCGAAAATGGTGTTGTTACACGTAGGTTTTGCGGGCCGTTTTAATTTGAATACGTTGTTTCTGTTTTACTCTTATTTGTCATACCACGCCATAACTGCCATGACATGCCATAATTTTTATCACTGAAATATTTATTTAAAGAGAACTGTTATTGCAAATACATGTAGACACATATTTCTGTAACAATAATTAAATGTTTAAATAGTGTATTTCAGTATTTTGCAATTATAAAATCAACCGTTTTAGGTCTTTACCGCTATGGTTTCCGAACGTGACTTGACATTCGCAATGTCTATGGATATATGTCACTAATGTCACTGTCTGTTTTATAATTTTATTTAGGTTAAGTAAGGTTAATTTTAATTAGATTTCCTCACAACGGAGCGGAACGGTAAAGTTACTTACCGCCCTTGATACACAATGTACTAATAAGGTACTGCACTGTAAAAACCATCTTGTGTTACTAGAACAAGTTTATATCACACAGTATACCTACTAGAATGATTTTTCAAAATGTAAACACATTATTTTTTTGTAACGTGCGTGTTCCAATTTTTAATCGAGATTTAATCGTGAAATTAGTCGATTGAAATTAAAATTGATCAATCGTTAATCGCATACTCCGTCGATTAATTTAATCGCGATTAAATCAATCGCGACTAATTTTGTACGATTGATTTTTTTAATCGATTGATTAGTTGACTAAAAAATTAATCGATTAATGCCCATCTCTGCCTGAAGGTAAGTAATCACCGTCGCCCATAGACACCTGCAACACCAAAAGAGTCACAAGTGCGTTGCCGGCCTTTCAGGTGGGAGTACGCTTTTTAGGGTTCCGTACCAAAATGGTAAAAAAGGAACCCTTATGGTGCGACTCTGTCTGTCTGTCTGTCTGTCTGTCTGTCCGTCTGTCCGTCTGTCACAGCCAGATATCTCAGGAACTACTGATGCTATCGATTTGAAATTTGGAATAGTGTTAAAAATAGCTAACCCGAGCCTATTGGACATAAAAAATATCTTGTACCTTTTTTACCTTTTTTTTAAAAGACTCCGTAATGGGACTTTGAAAATTGAAAGTAGGGCTATTATATTGAGTGGGGTATCAAATGAAAGGGCTTAATTTGTAGATTTAAACATTTTTATTTTTTTTCTTAAATAAGTAGTTTTTGATTTATACATTTTTATGTACCATTCCCCCCCTATTATCTCCGAAGTTACTGATCAGAAAAATGTGTCATAATTACTAATTATAAATATCAACCTGAATATTACAGGAAAAATAGAACGGTCTTGCTAACTTTAATAACTTTTTAGAAATTTACAAAACTTGAAATCCCTAGCGGCGAGTAGCAAAACTAAGCGATGGCATGTTTCACGCTAGGGGATTTCCGGGCAAAACTAGATGGCGCTAAAACACTAAACATTTAACGATGTTATAATTAAACAAAGAAACATAGTATAGTAACAATTAGTTCGTAAACAGCTAATAATAAATAAATTTAAATACATTTAAATACTGTGTCACGTTTGCAAAGTTAAATAGTTGTAAATAATATTATAATTATTTTACCAAGCTTATTCATAGATGGCGTTGTAAATTCGGGGAACAGCTTTTTGTATGGAGAATGACAGTCCTCTTGATTTAATGGTCCTTGCTATTAAATAGAATCATTACACGTCAGGTTCTCAATATTAGAGGGAAAATATAACTGTTTTCCTAACTTGCACTGTTTTTTAGAAATTTGCAAAAATCATAACATATACTTATTTGCTTCTACTAAACAAATCGACATACAGTTTTTCTTGAACTATTCGCCTATCTACTTATGCGTTTGTACGGAACCCTCGGTGCGCGAGTCCGACTCGCACTTGACCGGTTTTTTTCTTGAAGGCTTGAAGGTTGAATTGGTCCGGAAACACTGCAGGCGACAATTTATTCCACAGTTCAGTCGTGCGAGGCAGGAAGTTAATTAATAATTAAGACCCATTATTAATTAAGATATTTTATCGATATTAACTAAGTCCATATTATACAATCGTTAGCGCACTGGACATGCAAGACTGCTGACTCTCTGGGACGTTACGTCCGCCAGGCTTACTGCAAGTTATATGGGTGTGTTTGTAACCACATAAGATTAAAACGCCGCGACGGATTTTAACCATATTGGTAGTGATAGTTAAACTTTTTAAATAATGTAGAATACTTTTATCGGACTACACCTAATGAAGAAAAACCAGTCAAGTACGAAACGGACTCGCGCAACGAGGGTTCCGTACAAACTCGTAAGTAGATACGTGAATAGTTCAAGAAAAACTGTATGGCTGTTAGTTTAGTAGGAGCACATAAGTAGGTATAGTGTTACGATTTTTGCAAAATCTAAAAACCGATGAAAGTTAGAAAAATCGTTATATTTTTCTGCAATATGTAGTATGATATTAATAATTGGTAATTATTGTAGATTTTTCTGTGTAGTGACTCCGAAGATAATGGTATTTTTTTGAACTTTTTTCATCCTAATTCAAAAAGTACACGATTAAAAAAAATATTAATGGTTTTGGAGTATACAAATTAAGCTCTTTCATTTGATACCCCACTTGATACAATAGCCCAACTTGAAATGTTAAAATTTCGGCTCCTTTAAAAAAAAGTGGAAAACGTACAGGATTAGCGGGTTAGCGACTTTCAAAACTATTAACCAAATTTCAAATCAGTACAAGTCCTGAGATATCTAACTGTGCCAGACGGACAGCCAGACGGACTAACAGACGGAAAGACAGACAGACAGAGTCGCATCATAAGGGTTCCTTTTTTACCATTTTGGTACGGAACCCTATAAAATTAAGGCTATGGACGTTTTCAACTTGACTGACGAAATTGCTATATGGATGTAATTAACTAGAAGATGTCCATATTCCAGTCTATTCTACATATATGCCCATTTCAAAGTCAAAGTCAAAGCACTTTATTCTTCAATTTAGGCATATTAAAATGCACCTATGAATTAGACTAGAAAATGTTCATATAATAGTTTATTGTAAACTAGCTAGCTACTTAATAAGGGAACTCTTTACCGGGATATAAAGTATCATAACATAATGTTTAAATCTAGGACTTGGTCTAATTGCTTGCCAAATTTCAGCTCAATCCATAATATTGTAGTCTTTGCAATCCATTCAGATGTTACGCCGTTATTTAGTAACAAACATCCAAATATCCAAACATCTTCACAAACTTTCACATTTATAATATTATTGTAATTCTTAAACATGGCTATATGATTGTCCCGTTGGCAGTAAAAGAAAACACATTTTTTTCGAAAACATTTGGCGTTAATGTTAATTATAGAACCTATTAATGTATGGTAATTCGCTGATTGTTAATATATTTGCCATTATTTAATTCTGGCGCAAATTTGTTTTGCTTACGTTTCATTTGTTTGAGTCTAATTGGATACGCTCAATTTATATTTAAGGTTTCACTAATATGCTTATGATTTACTTTAACGAGTACCTAGCTACCTACATGAAATGATATCGTGAGTGAACTGAAATATGTATATTTCCTCGTTTTTTTGTTTTTCCTTTTTAGTGTCCTTTGCTTAGACTTAGATGCAATTTAAATTAGATTAATAAATAAGTACATCATTTAAAAAACAATGGAACTGAAAAGCAGGGAAATGAAATAAATCAATTTCGTATACTCTCATACATTTTGTAAGCTATTGCCAAAGACCTTAAAATAAATAGCCGGACGTAACCTCGCTAACAGATAACTGAAGCACGTCTAGTGTCTTTGTACTAAGGAGCTGCACACACACATCAATAGGAATCCGGTACATAATATCTTCATTCCGTATTCTTCTTTTACTGTACTTATGTATAAAAATAGTAGTTTATGTGACTATTACATAATGAAAGGCATTAAATTAGGAGTGTGGGCTTATAAAACGAGCCGAGTTTCATAATAACATCACAGGAGTGTTTTAATGTATCGCAAATAGAGACGCAATGAGCGTTTTTTGACTTAATTATACAACGTTGCATACAATACTTTTTCTACCACTAGGTATTAAAATATAAAATACAAAATGAAGCATAACCTGCAAACAACGCAAATGTGACGTATGATTGACAGTAGGTATGTGTCTATGGTAAACTTTGTTTTTAATTTGAAATATACGCTAGTGACACGCTGTGACTAGTATATTAAGAATACTTTTTTTATGTTGGCATCAATGCATTTAGTTCGGAAAGTTTTGTTTTTCTTAAAAACCGTAGGTATTTAATTGTTTGTTAAGTTGGTAATTGTGCATTTTTATCGTAAAGTTAGAATTGAGCGCTTAATCCTTGACCTAAGTTTAACCTAGATTTAGAAGTCTGTGGCTGCTAGCAGTATCGTAATGTGACTATAACGACACTAGTGCTGTTATGGGGTGAGAGATAGACTTCTCTGAACTCATATTATGTATATTCTTATATTAGTGTTCGTGACCAAGTAAAAGACAGATAAAAGTACTGGAGTAGAAAATAGTAGATTGTGTCACAAGGGAGCAAAATGATGTATTTACGGCGAGGGCGTACATTGAATCCTGAACGAAGCGAAGGATTCTACAATTGAATCCCGAGCGTAGCGAGGGATTCTAAAGTAGAATCCGGAGCGTAGTGAGGGATTCAAGTGTTAACGCCCGTGGTGTAAATAATTTTGCTACCTTGTGACACATACTGCTTTTCACACCGACTATGAGGAAAATTTAAATACAAACGCTACCTACCAAAATAACGAAAACGAAATATATAGTTAGTCAAAGAGCATCACACATTTTTAATAAAATGAAATGTGAAATTGTTAAATTTACAGTTCCTTATTATTTATAAAACGTTTATTACTTTTTACGGACGGGACGAATTTACCACTTCCATATTATATTTATGGCCCTCGCCTGCGGCTCGGACCCCAAACACCTGTGGTCTGGGCCATTCCTTATTATCGACTTTATGTAGAGTCGATATGTAGTGTCAATGTAGAGTCGATAATGTAGGGTCGATATGGAGAGTCGATATGTAGAGTCGATATGTAGAGTTGATATGTAGAGTCGATATGTAGAGCAATAATGTAGAGTCGATAATGTAGAGTCGATATGGAGAGTCGATATGTCGAGTCGATATGTAGAGTCGATATGTAGAGTTGATATTTAGAGTCGATATGTAGAGTCAATAATGTAGAGTCGATAATGTAGAGTCGATATGGAGAGTCGATATGTAGAGTCGATATGTAGAGTTGATATGTAGAGTCGATATGTAGAATCGATATGTAGAGTCAATAATGTAGAGTCGATATGTAGAGTTGATATGTAGAGTCAATATGTAGAGTCTATAATGTATGGTATGGCAATGGCATATTCTAAGCAGGTTCAAACTAAAAATACCCTGTAGGTAGTCCTTGAACAGAAAAGTATCACTTTGATCCCTCTTATGAGGGATCAAAATACTTTTTTCTGAATATGAGGTGTGAAAAGATATTTTAAATTTTAGTAGTTCTTATACGTGACCTAAAACTGTAAGTTTATTGGTATCTTGTCGCGGAATGAAAAATTACGTTACTTTTAATTCTTAAACTTATTGACAGAGACAAGTGACGAACCTTTTCATTTTGCGACTGTACTGTATTATTTATATAATAAATGAGGAGTCTTTTCGAAAGGGCTCATGTTCCTATGGTTTTCATAGAGAAACAAGCCCTTTTAATATTTGTCTTCTCAAATATTATTTTTACAGTCCAAGCTGTGATACTGAAAATCAGAGCACGATTCTACTGAAACATTCCCATTGAATACGGGATAAAAATACCTTCCCGCACTTTTACCGGGTCCCAGATAAAATCAAAAATTTCAATGAACCGTACCAATAAAATCAACGACGTAATGGCCGGGCGAATAAATGTCTACCCTTTTCACGATATTAAACGGTGTATTTGCGTTATTTTGTTTACGCTACGTTTTTATTAGGTTTTCGCAATTATGCAGAATGAAATAAGGTGGCTTTAAGATAGTAATATCCTAGTAGTACGATAGTAAGTGACGTGAAGTGAGGACATCGTTCTCCTGGCCACTAATATCCAGACAATTCCGCCTCCATAGAATGGCATTTTTGGTTTGTTAGTAGAGGTTGGCCGGAACTACATAATAATCAAAAATGCCATTCTAAAGAGGCAGGATCTTCTGAATATTCGCCAATGTGTGCACAAGGGACTGATACATTTAAGAATGACCCAATAAATAAACATCATGGTACAATTTACAAATTGACCAGTCGCCAAACTAAGCTTGAGGTTCGTATTTACAATGGGTACTAGACAACAATTTAAAACGACAACGATACAACCTATTCTCAGGCGTGTGCATAGCGTAGACACGCCCGCTAAACGTTCGTTTGAAGCAAATGTTTGTGCATTGGTTTTCTTGTACTTATTTGTTTCGCTCGTTACACCACTAAAATTATTTTAACAAAGAAATCTAGGATAAAGACAGTCTCATACCAAAGGGATACTTAATTTATTATTTAAGAAACCTCTAACTAAACCAGTAACTCCTCAATTCCCATTTCAACATCATTATGGAACACTTTCGCGCAAAATTACCAATTCTAATCTACATACATAACGGCTTCCAAATTAGAACATCGAAACGTCCGCCTTTGGCACTTGTCCCAACGCCGGCGAGTAAGCAAGTAAAATTGGGCGAGTAGCGGACATTGCGGATCTGGAAAGGTCGGTCGATCACACTGTACTTCGTCAGCCCGCAATGTACTGTTACCCGCACAATTTTACTAGCTTACTCGCCGACGGTGTGGGACAAGTTCCTTTGTCCCTGATTCCACTTGTATGTAACTTATACCTGGGGGCACGGCAGTGCCCCCGCCAAGTCGAGCAAAACAAAGGCACGGCCGTACCATCCTTGTCTCGAAGCCATTCAGGCCATTTTCAGCCTCCCGTAATTTTGTACTGGCTAAAGCTAGAACCCTGAATTTTCAGGGATATATAGAGCACAATAAGACTTAAATATATTCTCAATATATTTTAATTTCAACGTGTAGTTTAAGAAATATTGCATGTCAAAGTTCCTTAGTTTTGTCACTGACTCACTGACTGATTCACTATTAATAATAGGCAAGTCGGTGAGACACCCCTCCCGTACTGACTTGGTCTAACATTACATCTCAAAACTTTTTTGTTGTAAAAGGACTGCGTTGCGAGATGGGATACTATCTACATGTTCACCTACTTAACTGCAAAACTAATCGTGCTATAATGTACTAGAAGTTTAAATTTGAAGTGGCGATTTGACTATGATACGACTCCATCAAGAACAGAATCGGATTGCTTAACTTCAGATGTTTAAAAAACAAAGTGGTGCAGTAAAGAGCCAGCGGTGAGTACCTATTAGTATGCACCACATTGTTTTGATTATCCTAAACTGGTCTGTTGGAACTATTTAGAGGATTTATATTAGTGTGAGTCAATGGGCCATTTGACAACATGAAGAATAAAAAAATCTGGGAGTCGCATTGTGTATCGAGTATCGTGTACTACCACATAATAGGTATATTTGTGTTTTAAAAAGTATTTTCTTTCAATGTCTTTAGATTTTAATGTAGCGAGTGATTTTTGAATTCTTGTTACTTAATTTATAACCAACTTGATCCAAATGGTAAGTATACTTACCATTTGGATCTCGTGGTAGACTAATTTGTTTATTTGCACCGACATGTGGGATACACACTGTATCCCGTACATTATACGTATCCACAGGAATATAATTATGTAAACTATTCGCAGTTCAAGAAACGTTTGTAATTTGCTAAGTCATAACCAGGGGTCGGACAAAAAGTGCGGATGACGTCAAACCACTTATAGGATGATTTCAAATAGTATTTTTGATTTTCATACACAATTATCACTTATCATTTATCAACCTCTTTATTAAACGATATCGTCACTTGAAATAAGTACGTTTTTGACTGACACATTGTCAATCAGATGAACAATAAATTGACTTCGTTATTTTTTAGCTACTGTATCTTCAATTCTTCACGATTATATTTAGCTAAAATTTATATTTACTACTACTAAATGCTGTAAAATGTCATCTTTACTCGAATATTGTGGCAATTTTCCGTTTTTGGAGGTACGTGACAAACACGTATACTGCTCTTGCTGTAATCAAGATATAGGTAAGGTACCAACGAAGGTATTTACGATTATTTTGTGACTTCATTAATACTACTTCGTTACTACATGTCACACGGAAGTTTAAACACAAACATCATCCTGTGTGCAAGATTAGGTACGTAATTTTTACGTCATCTGCACTTTTTGTCCGACCCCTGGTCATGACCTAACAATATGGTACTTACTTACCCGTAGTCAATACAAATTAGTTCACGCTAGCTTTTAAATTTGCTTTCCAAACTTTGCAAAAATAACTAAACTTGACCTATTTATCGCTTCCAATGATTTATAAAACAACAAAAACTAAAAATAAGAAAATGATTTGACCGCGGAGGAAAATTACGTCAAAATACTTTTTTCATAGAAACTTCATACTATCTCAGCCAATCTCAGCGTATTGACTTGAGATTTCATAAAAAGTGACTAATTTGATCTGACAGGCAAATACTCTATTTAAAATAGCATATATTAAATTTGAAAACATATTTACGAGATCTCTTTGTAACACTTTGCAGTTTCTGTGTTTAATCATTATTGGTGAATGAAAATTAGCACGAATACTTTAAAAACAACGCCGATTAAATCGCGTAGCAAGGACTAGTTAAACCTTATTCTGCGGTTAGAATTGCGATGCAAAATAACGTGAGAACTTGCGTATTGGGGAGATACTGATACGCGAGATCCATGCTAATGGAAACAAGAGTAATGAGCCTGATTTGCATAAGTTGCCGCAAGGTTTTTGTAAGGACGCGTACAAGGACTCGCTTACAACCTTTCACCATGAGAACTAAATAAGATCTGCGAGCGAAAATTACACTCAAAAGATATAAGACCACGCTTTGTTTTATATACGGAAGAAACGTGATGTTTATTTATTAGTTTTTAATGTGGGTAAATTACACCTCATTTTTATGTTACATATGTTATAGATACAAGAAATCAAAGTACATAGAAAAACTTAATTCCCGGTCTGGACACAGGTGAGTGCCATTTATTTTTTTCTATGTACTTTGATTTCTTGTATATGTATATGTGACACACTTTGTTTTGTTTAATATAACAGTCATTTACATTGTCACGATGTGATTTTTTATGTCTCTTTAGGAGACAAAGAGTTCAGGGGTTTAAGGCTAGATGGCGCATGGCGGTATGATAGTTTATTAGCTTTCGATTTATTTATTTTTCAAAACGTTTAGAATAAATGATAGGTATTTTAATTAGTAGAAGTAGATGCTTAATTTTATTTATAAAAGACAAAAACAATTATGTTTTATAATACCAACCACCAATTGGGTCGATTTCAGGCGTTTTTCCAGCGTTTTTTTTATTTCATTAGTGTCACTCGATTTTTCCCGCAAAGGACTTTCCAGTGACGACCACTTTTGTTTAAATCATGTGTAGCCTCAATACCGTCTATCGTTTATAATAAAAGTTAACTGTGATCACCACTGCTTACTGCTATATTTGCTTGAACACGAATGAAAAAAACCGCCGCGGTCGAAACGCTCTGAAATCGACCCAATTATGTTTTATTAATTATAATACCATAGACTAATGCTGCCATAAGCAACGAGCCATTGATTAATATAATATTTCATAATCTGGCCGTTTTTTACGGTTGTCGGGTTTTTCAAAAATCCTATAAAAAGGCTTGAGACAAAGAAACTCTTTTACTCTAAAACAATCTGCCTAAGTGGTTGTATTGTCTCCAAGCCCGTAATTCGGGTGCTCCGTTTGGACCTAAGAAGGTCTTCACTACTGCGGACGGTCTGCGGCTGCTCTTCTGCCGGGTAGCTAAGCCCCGTACTCTGAAGTAGCTAACGCTTCAGGGGCTGCACCAACCAGAGCAGGCCGTGATCGCGCAACCTCAGAGACCAGAGCACCTGGGCGTCCCCGGCCGGGCGACGCGACACTCCACGCCACATCTCGCCCAGCACCAGTGAGCCTGCCACCAGACCAACAGCCAGGGGAGTCCAGTGGACTGTCACCGTTCCAACCTCACCTCTCTACGAGCCCTCGACTATCTGCCGTGCACGTTCGCAAGCCCTATTGGGGGGGGGGGGGGGGGGGGGGTTAAACAAATGTATTAAACAATTCCATAGCTTAAATCGATTTCCGGTAGGGAGCCTTGTGACAACATACATTAATATAACGTCGAATTCAATGTTATTATGAACCAATAGTAACATTTTCACATAATAACTACTATTAACGTCGGGATGATGGCGCTTGCAACAGTGCCGAAATAGCGGTAACTCACAAAAACAAACATACATGGTAAATATCCCGTCGTTAATAGTAGTTATTATGTGAATGACCATGTTAGCTTAAAATTGAACATTTTCACAGATAAGAAATTTGATCTAACAACAGTTTTTCGTTATTGCTGGTTGTAATTTGCGTTTTTTTAATGCATTATAGAGGGTTTATGATATGTGTTTAGATAACAACAGTACATTATATGCAAGTATAAATTATTGAATCTAAGAAGGCGTGTTCATTGTTTTTATAAAAAGTACGGCATTAAAAATATAATACTTTTATCTGTCTTTTACTTGGTCACGAACACTAATATAAGAACATACATAATATGAGTTCAGAGAAGTCCATACTCTATTCCCCATAACAGCACTAGTGTCGTTATAGTCTCAAAACGATATTGCTAGCAGCCACAGACTTCTAAATCTAGGTTAAACTTAGGTCAAGGATTAAGCACACAATGGGGATGACGACTGGGTTAAAACTATATAATTCTATTTAGTCCGTCAGTTAGATCATGAAAAAATATGGGACACGTATTTTTTGGTTTATCAAAATATTAAAAATCGACCAAGTGATCATCAAACTTCTGGAGTGGGGGCTTGTGATGTCACTGCTAGGTGAAAATTGTACCTAGGAGTGACGTCACTCGAAACTTCTAAGCACTCTATCCTCGTCATTTTTTGTTTGCCAAACAAAAGAAAAAATACGTGTACAATATTTTTTTATAATCTGACGGACTAAACAGTTTTTTTTTAGTCGTCTAGCCCATTCTAACTTTACGATAGTTATTTTTTGTTTTAAAAATTTACTTTATTTTTAAATTTTTAGTGGCGCTGGAAAAATATTGTTTTAACCAAATAGACTTAAGTCTATTTAGTTAACACTATTCCAAATTTCAAGTCGATAGCATCAGTAGATCCTGAGATATCTTGCTGTGACACACGGACAGACAGACAGACAGAGTCGCACCATAAGGGTTCCTTTTTTACCATTTTGGTACGGAACCCTAAAAACGCTCATGGCGTCTCTATTTGCGATACTCGCCGCCGCGGCGGCTCGTATCGCAACTCGCGCCACTCGCATTTTTTGAGCCTACTTATACAACTGTTGCATAAAATACAAGAGAATACTTAGTTATAACCCCGCCTAAGATAAACGAAATTTAAAAAGTATTCATCGTATCTATAATGCAGCAAATCGCAAAAGTAGGTAAGTACCTAAGACGAAATATAAACTTGTTAAAACCACACACCAAGCAGTGTAAATTCATTCTACACGCTTCTCTTAATTAATACTCGTATTAACGAAAAGTTAAACACAAAATTTCCGTATAGATTACACAAGAGAGAGTGTTAATTGCTAAACATTTGTAAATTATTAATGAGTTATGTATACTAATAATTACCGCGCTCCACTCTACTGAAGTCACGTGTTGTTGTGTTGATGAATCGTGGATTACAAATTATTTAATACGTAGGTACCTAATTAATATGTTTATCAAATATCATCATCAAAAAAATAAAAACCGACTTCCAAAAACTCTAAAAACCAGAAAATAATATGTTAATAACCTCAAAGAAACGGATAATCAACGATTCATATATGTATACATATACAGATATTTATAGTTTTTAAACTGTTATTTTTGAAGTTGGTGCCTGCCACGCCAAGCTGGCTATGTTGAGCCGTCTTCAAGTAATCGGAGAAGAAACCTAGATACAAATTAACTCTTTTTTTGAAGTCGGTTAACACTAGAAACTTGTTGCTAATAAGAGATGGACGAGAAATTACGAAAAATACCGAAATCGCTATATGTATGCCTATAATATTTGAAGAGTTCCCTCGATTTCTCCAAGATCCCATCATCAGATCCTCATTTGGTTGCAATGGAACCACCTCGGAAGTCTACCCTTTCAAACAAAAAAAAGAATTTTCTAAATCGGTCCAGCCGTCTTCAAGTAATCGGTGAACAAACACACAAAAAAAAAACATACAGACGAATTGAGAACCGTCCTTCTTTTGGAAGTCGATTAAAAAACAACATCACTGAAATAATTCATCGCATACCTACTCATATGTAATGAATTGTTACAGTGATGTGGATTTCACAACTGTAAATTTACTATGGCAACTTAACATTCCCATTGTTATTTGTATAGTAATATCTACCAGCGGCGAGGAGTCGACCATTATTCTTATGCATTTACTTTTTCTCTAAGAAGAGTAAAATAAAGTGCTCAAATACGTTAAACAGTAGTAGGAACCGACTTTTCCGGCGCATCGACTCTGGTAATTACTGAGAAAACCAAACCTTATATAAATGAAAAATAAATAGATTGGCTTGAAGCGAAGATAATTTTGCATAGGGATGTAACGATACCGATACCGATACCGATATATCGGCCGATATATCGGTATCGCCGATATATCGGTATCGCCGATAATATACAACCGATATTTGAAGAATTTGCTGTATGAAAAAAAATCTGCAAAAAGTAATTTCAATTTCTGACTTAATTTATGTATTGGTCTATTCTATTACCTTGTGCAATGATAATTACTATGTTAATTAAATCTTTGGTTCTTAATAAAAAAAAAAGAATTTTAAGTTGACAATTTATTATTTTTACTTTACACTTTCAAGGTTGACTCTCTGGTAAATATAACCAGTAGTCATTGCCATTAGTTATAATAAGGACATAAAAATATCTGAAATTCATACTTCATTATTTAGCTAAGATATCGGTATCGGTATCGGTATCGCCGATATTAACTACTATATATCGGTATCGGTATCGTATCGGCAAAACTGTGTATCGTTACATCCCTAATTTTGCACTTTCAAAGTATTCGTCCCTCGTCTTGACAATTTGAGATTTGAGATGGACAGAGTTTTACACATTGGGATAGTCCCAAATGTGTTACTGCAAATATAAATAAATAAAAAGTCAATATTAATAAAATTAAGAGAAAGGGTCCGCAAATTTGCTAATACATGGGACTTCTTTTGTACGGAAAGAGAAATTGAGATTTCCACTTTAGTAGTTTATTCAGAAAGGCAAATGTGTTTAATCGAAATAAACACACTTACTACTACAAAGCCTAAATTTCATTGCGAAGCTACATTTGAAACAAAATTGACCTTTCCTTTGACTTTTATGAAGGAATATCCCCCGGGTACCCTAGATAGAGAATGAGTTGCCGCTTGGCGGACTGAACCGTTTGCTAAATAAAAGAGAAATAGCATATGGTGATTATATTGGACACTTGACTTGTTTTGATACCATAGGCATTCGATTAATCGTTTTTTATACTAACATTTCCTTATGCGGATAAAATTCCGAAAATTAATCCCTAAGGAATCAAATTATGTATGAACAAGTCACGGGGTGAAATCTAATTTATTTTATTAGTAGGTAAATGCCTGTAAATACGAGTATAAACCTCTCAACTTAATCTGAAGAAAAAGTCCACTTAAAATGGTAAATCAGCCACGAAGTGCGTAACATAAGTGGTTATATTATTTGAATTTGTAACCTAAATAACTTCAGCCTCTATTTATGTTGAAAGTATACCCAAATTCCCCATCTTCCGTTTACATAAGTGCAAACGCATAACGCTCATTATGACAAGTGGTGGCGAAGAGTTAATGGGACTATTGGCTCCCTGCGCACGTTTCGGGCCTCTATTCCGTAGGCGCGATATCGCTTCTGCCTCTCGTTTATACGTTTAGTAAGCTTAAAAAAAATGTGTTTATTAAGTTCGTGCGCACATCCGTCCGGCTTTTCTGAATACGAGGATCACTCTTTTTAATCGCTCGGTAGTTATTGGAGCTCTTGACTTGACGCGACGAGCGACAGCAGTAGATGGGAGCAAAACGTCGGAGCGCGGGTGTCGTGCATTGCCGTGGCCAGGCCGTCACAGTCTCATGGCTATAGTCCTCATCATTACCCAATTCTTTTCTTTTCAATTCTTCTAGATTCTTTTCGGGATACAGTTTTGACAATATTTTCAGATTTTGCACAGTTTGTGGTGATTGCAATCTGATCAGCTTCCTTCCGACAGAGAAGCCAGGCCAATGTGATCATGATTTCATGTTCAGCTCATTATGTAGGGTTTCTCATGATGTTTTCCCTCACAGTGCGAGCCTAGGCTGCCGCAACAATACTCAGGTAATTTACAATCGAACATAGAGGTATGCAATGTACTATAGGTAGGTATAGAAATGTATATGGCAGGCTGCGTAACTCTGCGGAATTCGCAACATTTCGGGAAATTTATAATCTCATGTACCCCCCAATCATTAGGCCACCACACTCAAGTCAAAGTAGTAAAAAACACGCGATATGTCTTTACGCGTATTGAATACGCCTCACCCCAGTCGGGTGTCGAGTGCCCTATTAATTATCGATAGTGATGTGCCGCCAGGAAATTTCACGTTCTCGGGAATTCTTACCGCCGTAAATTACCGGTACTTTTCCGTAATTCTCGAGAATATTACGTGTGACATATTTTTATGAAGACTTAAAGTTGCATTTTTAAGACATTAGATTATTTTTGTATTTAGTTTTCGTCGCTGATGTAGTTTGTAACGTGGTAATTTCTTATCAATGTCATTTGAAGAGGTACGTTTTACGAGTATCAGGTAAAATAACCCAAGATAAGCGAGCTTTCCATGTCTCACAGTTTCCTGCAGGTGTACAGGTAAACAGCAAGCACATGTTATTGAATTAGCTAATCCTATGCCGTGTTTTATTAGCCAAGGCTTTCTAATTGTTACTCGCCTTTTGTATGGTACGGGGTTGAAGTGGCGAGAGCAGTAACTAATAGTCATAGTTTTATCCCATCAAAAACATTCTGTATAAAACTAGCCAAGTCTCGATGGAGCTGCTTGTTTATCTCTAAAAAGTAATAAAATCTAGACAAAGTCGTGCCAAAGTCAGTACCGGGGGGTATCAACAGAACTCGCTTTTTCCACCGACTTGCCTATTATTTAACCATGGAGGAACACATTTTATAGATCTAATAATAGGCAAGTCGGTGGAAATCGAGTTCTGTTGATACCCCCCCGGTACTGACTTTGGCACGACTTTGTCTAGATTTCATTACTTTTTAGAGATAAAGAAGCAGCTCCATCGAGACTTGGCTAGTTTTTTACAGAATGTTTTTGATGGGATCTCATTTCTTTTTGTAAGTGATCTTCCTTTATTTATTACCTTCCAATCAATTCTTTTTCTAATTTGAACTAAACTAACTTTGTAATCGCATGTATTTGTATAGGATTACCAACTTATGTGTGCAGTTGTGACTGAAATTGCAATATTTGGTTAGGACTTGATAGGCTAAAAACTAT
Source organism: Eudemis profundana (assembly GCA_947034925.1). Lineage (NCBI taxonomy): Eukaryota > Metazoa > Arthropoda > Insecta > Lepidoptera > Tortricidae > Eudemis > Eudemis profundana. The sequence continues at coordinate 26,010,875 of OX344795.1, read as the reverse complement.
GTTTTAAAATTTCAGCTCTCTAAGTTTATGGGAAGTACTAGTTCTATTCTGATGATCATGCATGAGTGAGTGAGTGAGTGAGTCATTATCTGTCATAAATGCGAAACTTTGCTTTCGCTTAACTTCGGAACTAAATTACCTACAGACTTGCAATTTTGGGTTTTAAGTATGTGATTATAGCTTACTGGATGACGAAAATTTCTGCGTTCTGGTCTTATCCAGAGGTTCTCAAATAGGGGCCTGAAAATGCGGCGAAATGGTTCCAGTAAAGGATGGTACGGCAGTGTTTGCTTCGCGCTCGACTTGGCGGGGGCACTGCCGTGCCCCCAGATCTGAGACTGCTCAACTGTGAACTGCATAATGTGTTGTAAATACGAGTAGTTTTAATCAAAACGATGAAGCCCAATACCAAAATTTTGCAATATTTTAGCGAATCGACCGAAAATGAACGAACCAAATATACTTGTTTATATTGTGATACTCGGTTTGCTATTAGATCTATAAAATGTGCTCCGCCACGGTTAAATAATAGGCAAGTCGGTGGAAATCGAGTTCTGTTGATAAAACAATATTATGGGAGGCTGAAAATGGCCTGAATGGCTTCGAGAAAAGGAGGGTACGGCCATGCCTTTGTTTTGCTCGACTTGGCGGGGGCACTGCCGTGCCCCCATATTTTTATCCATGTCCTTAGTGTGTTGTGAATTAAAATAGAAACTATTAAACTGATATACCAAGTTAATTACATATTGTTTATCACTAAATCATATCGATGTATCTTATATTTCAATGAATCAGATTACTTTTAAATATATCACTTCGATATACTAAATATTGTGGTTTACTTAAATAACTAAATCATAAGTTGTTTACATCTAAAAAGTAAAAAATATTCCAACAAAAATTTACCTGACAACTTTCTCGGTAATTTCCACCGGTAATTTACGGTAAATTTACGGGAAAGTTGGAAAAGTACGCGACGCTTTCATTTTTTCTTTATGAAAACTGTAGTGTAGTTTATTATGGTAATTTAAAAGAACCTTGTATAAAAAAAAGTAAAAAATACATAAAACTTTAACTACTTTTTCGATAATTACCGTTACGGAGAATATTACCGAGAACTTTACCCGAACTTTCTCGCTGTTCTCGTAATTTACGGTAACGGCACATCACTAATTATCGACGCTTACTCACAATGCCGCCACTCACTATGTTTATGGGTGAATCAACTTTTCTTTGCTTTATGCAAAGATTGCTCTTTCTCCTTATTTGTTCACCTTTTGCATGTTTTAACACGATTTAAATGGGACGAGATCTTACATCTAGAGATAGATTAGGTAAAAATAAAAATAAATCTCGTTTTTAACAAATAAATAGGGTGACCCAACGGACGAACCCTTATTTTCATACAAAAGTGGGGGACAGCTATGTCTGCTGGGTCACTAATTATAAACAAGTTATAATAAAAAATATTTGCATTACGTAGCTTTATTATCTGTCTTTTAAATGAATATACACTTTATTCAAAAAATATCCGAATAAAGATTTCCTTTAAATTTTAGTCGGAGAAGGTGAAATTTTGTTGACAAAGAAAAGTTGATTCACCCTTATGCAAATTCGTTAAGTTTCGACGGTCTCGAGATGGGAATAACGTAAGTAAGTAAAAATATATACATTTATCCTGCAGCAGTATCTTAAAGTCCACAGGTTAGAGAATATAAGCAGATGAATCGCTCTCGTAGGGCTCTAATTTTGAAATAGTTGTTAATATTTAATCTGTGGGTTTAGTGAAAAGGGGTAAAAGTCATATATAACCTAGGAGCAAAAGAGTTTAAGTCATACAATACAGTTGTGACCTTTTGTTCCTGGTATAAATGTGACTTGTACCCCTTTTCTCTAGAGCCACAGTTTTCAACCCCTATTAAACTACTTTAGAAGGCGAATTCCGAAAATGGGTAACATTACTTTTCTTGATTTATTATGAATGGTCTATTAATTAAGTCTCAAACCTCCTGCTTTAAAAATCATATGTTCCCATTATAAACTTTGTTCGATTCTTTGAGGAAATGAGTTTCCAAAAATTGTGGTATAAGTTTTCTTTAGTTCTAATGAAGTTTATAATAAAGTTTAAAAACTCTTATAAATCGAATTGCACCACCAATCTTAAAACCCCTATTTAAAACCCTTAGGGGATGAATTTAGAAAAATCCTTTTTACCTCGTGTATACACTATATAACTAGTTAACTACTTTATAGGTACCTACCTCCTGTAAAATTTCAAGATTCTAGCTTCAGTAGTTTGCCTTTTACGTAGACAAAATAATTTTACCTATACCTACCAATTTAGTAAATCAAATAACTGTTTATTCGGCGTAAGTTCCGATAGGAAATTGAACAAGTATTTCATTGTGATTACTCGTACATCTAGTAATTGGCAGACGCCTTTGAAACTTAAACGAACCGAGACTAAAGTTCTATCGGTGTATACCTTGATGATTCTAAGGTAATTTCTATGACAATGATTCTAAGGTTCTATGACAATGATTCTAAGGTAAGAACGTGTGGAGAACTTAATAATGTATAGGAGGTAATTTCACGAAAGTTGAGGTTCGTTACACTCGATATTGTAAAATGTATAAAATTCAAAGCTTGCTTTATTATATTATCTTGACTTCAGAATTGGTAGACGGGGCCTTCTTGCAAGATAATCCAATGATTTTCGTATGAATGTTCGTGACATACCTACTAGGCTATCAGAAGGTAAGTATATGTTGTAGTTACACAACAAATTCAGTGTTATAAAATGATTAACTTTTGAGAGGTGAGAAATTGAGCTCCATTAAAAATGAGTTCATGTGGTCCGATCGGTAGGACGAAGCTGAATTACAATTCCTTGTAATGCGATTAATCGTGTGTCCTGCCGTTTGACCAAAAGTCATTTGGTAAAATTACACTTGACAAACAACGTTTTGCAAAAAAATGTTTCGCCAATTGATCATTTTACTACTAATCATTTTACAAATGACTCACTTTACCAAATGATCAACAGTTAAATTTACATTTTATAAATAATTATTTGACAAAATGAACATTTAGCAACTGAGTTATCAGACAAAACTACGCTTGGTCTAAAAACGTTTGGTACTATGTATTATTTGACAAGTGTTTCGTTTATTAATAAATCTAATAATAGATATGGTATGGGTCAAATTAATACACATTACCTATTTGGCAAAAAGAGTAGGTCGTTAGGTTAAGTTAGGGTTTGAACTGCGTCCCCTAACAAAAACGAACTGCTGGCAGAAAAATTAGGTTGTTAGTTTAGGGTTTAACTGCGTCCCCCAACAAAAACGAACTGCTGCCAGAAAGACTAGGTTGTTAGGTTAGGTTAGGGTTTGAACTGCGCCCCCAACAAAAACAAACTGATGCATTTAGTTTAGACTAATCATGGAAAAAACCTAGGTTGACGGTTAGGTTAGGTTTGTATTATGACCACCAATATATTATTATGAGCGAGCGAAGCGAGAGGAGCGTCATAATGCAAGATTGCTTGCCTTCTATATAATCTTGTAACTTGTGGCGATATAGAGGGTAGCGGAATAAATTACCCAACAGACTAAATCATAATGTTTGAAAAAAGAAGTACTTTTTATGAAATAACATCTTGTTAAATGACATTTGGACAAATGCTTAATTTGCGAAACATATTATTTGGTGAAATGAAAAAAGGTCAATTGACATTTTATCATTTAACACATTTACCAAGTGTAGTATTTGCTAATTAATCATTTGCTAATTGAGTTTTTGTAAGATGATACTTTTGTCAAATGTCTCGTTTGCCAAATGGTTATTTGGTGAAACGTTGTTTGTCAAATGACCATTTGTCAATAATTTTTTGGTCAAACATTAATGAACCGATTAATCGAACTAATAGGAAAAAAAAGTTCATATGGTCCGATCGGTATAGGTAATTTCACGAGAGTTGAGGCCACGCACACAACAACACTGTCATGTAATGACAGCGGGATTTTAAATTACTGTTCTTTTTTCGTACCGATAGCAGGTTCAACAGTGAATTGCAAGATAGACCAAAAAGTTTGTTTAAACTATAGCCTCGTGTTTATTTACTCACTTTTGCAATGAGTACTTCATGTAGCTGTGTGTGTAATCATTCACCTCAACTCTCGTGAAGTTACCTGTAGGACGCAGCGGAATTACAGTTCCTAGCAGTCCAATTAATCGAACCAACCGGAAAAAAAGTTCATGTGGTCCGATCGGTAGGACAACGGCAGTAGGATCACGTGGCCAGAGGGGATCTACCCCTGGTGCTATCGATTTAAAATTTGGAATAGTGTTAAAAATCCCTAACCCGAGCCTATAGGACATAAAAAAATCTTATAGCTTTTTACTTTTTTTAAAGGGGGCTGACATGGGATTTCGAGAATTAAAAGTGGGGCTATTATACCGAGTGGGGTATCAAATGAAAGGGCTTAATTTGTAAATTCCAAAACCTTTTTTTTTATAAACATGTAGTTTCTTATTTAAGACAAAAAACGGAAATGCCCCCTTTATTATCTCCGAAATTACCTACTGAACAGAAAAATGTGTAATAATTACCGATTATTAATATCATATATCCCGTTTTTCTAACTTGCATCATTTTTAAGAAATTCACAAATATCGTAATACTAACTTATTTTATCCGTGACTAAACTAACCGCGACCCATGTCGACGTATGGGGACAACAGTTTTACAAGAGCAAAGTTAAGTTTTTCTCTCAATGAAGTTTATCTTGAACTATTTAAATAAGTAGTGTAACTTAAAAATCTTGCAATACAAAATATAAATTTCCATCGTTGGACATCACAGGCTAAGCAATACACTTACAGTTCTATGCATATTTGTCATAAACTACCCTTCCCGCGTCATTCCAGGCGTAAAGATGCTCAACACACTCGCCGCAACACAAATTACACATATTACTTTTTTATGACATACTTTATTGTCCGTATATTACGCACCCAGGGCAGTAATATAAAGAATGATCCAGATTACAGGTGTCTGTGGCCCAAGCCGCAGGCGGATGCAAATATATTATTTAGGGGTTCCTTTATTACTGTCCGTAGTGTATACACAATTGTAGGGCTTCCCCTGGGCAGAAAGTGAAGTTTGCTCATCTTGCGCGCGGCGTGCAGAAAAATACCACTTAGGGCCTGGAGGGACGTTGACTAATTAATTAGGCACGTGTTCAATGGAGTTTTTAAAGGTAGGTACTTCAAAGGTACCAATTTTCAACCCATTTGTAACCGTTGAGAGAATCGATTTTTAAAAATAGCTATAAGTGCTCATTTAAGAGTACGTGTTAAAATAGTATGCGTCTCCACACCCTAACACCCTAAATAGACCCTAAAGACACCCAGTAGCCACTGGTCACTGTGCTATTGGTGGCTATTGTTAAAATTATTATATCAAGATTCCAAGTGAGACTCGACTACGTAGAGAAACGTAGTGACCCGGAGTCACTACGTTTCGATTTTACTAAATATATTAGATATAACATGAAATCAAGCATTGTTCGATTTTCCTTTTACTTCTCCAAACGTCTTCAATTTCCTTTGAGCGATGCTGCAGACTGCGACTGCCTTAAAGATCACCTACATTTGAATTCAACGGAAGGGCAGATGAGTGAAGTTTGATTGCATCGGTATATTATGTTCTATTGAGAAGTTCAATCACTTTGGTATTTATTACGCGCTTCGTGTTTAAATCAGAACATAGACATGAACCATCTACCGGGTTAAGTTTAAATGGGGAATAGAAACCACGCTAGTTATTTAATCACTAAAGACAATTAGAGCCGGCAAAGAAAATGTACAACTTTATTTTACGATGTCTGTGCAATATTATATGTATGTAGGTGATTGATACAGAAGATTGTCAGGCTGGCAAAATTATTAGTGAATTATTTTCTTACAGCTTTTACAAAGTTTTCTTCATAGCTAAGAAATAATAAAGCCAGAAATACGTACACAAATATGATTAAATACTGACGAATAAGTCCTTCTCTTAATATATTCTTATAAAATAAAACTTCAGTTTCGACGATTCGAGGAAATTTTGTATTTTATCAAAGTTTTTATTCATGAACTGAAATTGTATGTCTGTTTATTTTAGTTACTAACAAGTTTGAACTATTTAAAGTACCAACCTTGTTTATGAATCATAGGAGAATAAATTATTATCTACTATTGACTGACTGAATTGACTGAATTGACTAAAAAATCTCAAAACAGTCATACAATTGATGCTGCCCGTAATAAAATGAAAGCGGCCTGGCAGGTTATAAACTCCACCAAAGCTAACCATCCAAAAGATCAGATACTAAAATTAAAATCTGATGGTGGCGTTCTAACAGAGCCAAAGGAAATAGCTGACATGTTTAATGATCATTTTATTCAATCTGTACATAAGTTGCCGAAAAATAGTAACCTAAAATGCAATATTGATAATAGCGCGAAGTCTATATTTATGGCGCCGGCTACAGAACATGATATAATTTCAATAATAAGTTCTTTAAAAAACACAAAAAGTGTGGGCTACGACGGCATTTCTGCTATTGTTATAAAATATGTTAATGACGTCATTGCTAAACACTTATGTCACATCATCAACCTTTGTATCACTGAAGGCATATATCCAGAGGGGTTGAAAACATCTATCGTCAAACCTTTATTTAAAAAAGGTGATAAGGAAAGCCCTCAGAACTACCGACCTATAGCTCTTGTTCCCATTTTTTCAAAAATATTTGAAAGATTTATATACAACCGCCTTTATGACTATTTAGATAAAAATGTTTTTTTATGTAAGGAACAGAAAGGTTTTAGAAAAAACATTAGTATAAACATGGCAATATATGATCTGGTTGATATTGTATTAAACAGTGTTGACAAAAAACTACCAATATGTGCCATTTTTACGGACATGACAAAAGCCTTCGACTGTGTAGATCATAATATTTTACTGTATAAACTTAGTTGTTATGGAATCAGAGGTAACATCCTAAAACTCATGGAATCTTATCTCGCCAACCGGCTACAATTCACAGAAATAACTAGGATATGCCAAAACAGCAGAATGGCTGAAATATTTCAATCTGATTCACGATGTGTAAAGTATGGAGTGCCTCAAGGGAGTGTACTTGGTCCTCTGCTCTTCTTAATTTACATCAACGACCTGCCTAAAGCAGTTAGCCATCCCATGATCTTGTTTGCAGACGACAGTACATCTATTATAAAATGTAACAGCTTAGATAAGTATGAAAATGACATAAATGATACAATAACTGACATAATAATGTGGCTTAACAATAATAATTTAATAATTAATTTGACAAAAACCAATATAATGCATTTTTATCAGCGGATTCTATGCAAGAATCTGAATATTAATTATCAAGGAAATAACTTAGAAACTGTAGGAGTTACTAAATTCCTTGGCTTATGGATAGACAGTCAACTAACATGGAAGCATCAGATATATGAAATATGTAGTAAATTAAGTAAATCAGCCTATGTTCTGTACAAACTCTCAAGAACAGTTAACAGCGACACGTTACTTGCTGCATATCACGGTCTTGTTGCGTCAACCTTGAGATATGGTGTGATATTTTGGGGCAACGCAACTGACAAAGAAGCAGCATTCAAAGCCCAAAAAAGGTGCATAAGAGCCATGTGTGGCTTGAAAATAACAGACAGTTGTACTACATATTTCAAATCACTTAAGATCTTAACTTTGCCCTGTCTATATATTCTGGAAGTAGCAATTTTTGTCAAGTCTAATCTCAATTTATTTAATAGAGTTTCAGATACACGTAAACTCCCTACTCGATCACAGTATCAAAATATGTTGCGCAACAAGGCATCCCATACTGCTTTGGTACGTAAAAGCGTTTTGGGCATGGCACCCCAAATATATAACAAAATCCCAGCTGTCATAAGAGAATTAAAATTTAAGCAATTCAAAAATAAGTTAACAGAATTGCTAACAGAAAAATGTTATTATAGTACTAAACAATTTTTGAATGATATTGATTTGTAATAATATGATTATATTTATTGATAGGTATTCCATGTTGACATTAAATTGTGATAAAAATAAGTATTTCGATAATTATAATTTATTTAATTTTATTTTCAGTAATGTTTTTAATTCTTACAATTTGTGACAGCTAATTAACTATTCATGTGTGTCACTGCTGGATGTCACATAAATAAATAACATGATACCTAGGCTAAGACAAAAACATTTGTACGCCTTCTGGCAAAACATAGCGATCTCACTATTATGTAAAACCACTTCTGTACCTATGTTTGACAAATAAAAGTATTCTTATTCTTATTCTTATTCTTATTCTAGTATTATCATAATCATGGGGGCTAATGCGTCTTTTAAAGATTCTATTAAATCCGAACTCTTTAAAACTACCCCTACCCTACCTGCCTGTAGTATGCGCTGTACTTTACAGGCATTGCATCGTACAAATACCAGGCTACAAATACCTTATTCTGACAACTCGGAAATTGATTGATTTATGTGTACACCTTACCATTCCATGTACCCGCAGAATGCCTCCTGGAGTGCGATGTTTGGTTATCATACCTATTTAATCTATTTTTTTTTTATTTATATTAAACACCATTTATAGGAATCCTACACTTTGGTATCAGTATTTTTCTGAGTTGTGTTGACTTCATTAGCCTTTTACTAGATAGGCGATCATCTCGGATTCAGGGTTCCTCAGATTTATTACCTTGTTTTCCTTTGTCCGTCTTCATCTAGCCTCCCTATTTAGACGCAGGGCAGCATTACTTAGTTTATGTCTTCCTATGTTTTCTTAAGTATTTCGACTAAGTGACTATGTTGCAGTGGCGTGGCGTCCAAAGAACTCGATTCCTACCGGCTTGCCTTTTATCAGGCATTTGATCACCTTTTTTACAGCTCTTAAGGAAAATGAACGCCAAATCTGCACCGGCTTGCCCTAGGATATCTTTTCCACCACGCCACTGCTATGTTGCGGGATGTGAGGTGGAATTCGATTAAGGTCAACCGGGGCAATTGCGTCAATGGGGGCAAATGCGTCTTTTAAAGAACTCTTTAAAATTATTCCTACCGTACCTGCCTGTAAAGTAGCGTACCCGTATAGTACAGGCAGGTGCGGTAGAAATAATTTTAAAAAGTTCGGATTTAATGGAATCTTTAAAAGACGCATTTGCCCCCATAGACGAAATTACCCCGGTTGAACGTAATTATCATACTTTTAATTTACAACAATTTATTAACCTGATAACAATTGAAGGCAAAGTGCCCTCGACAGGTGAATTTGTAATCGAAATTCTTTCCTCGGAAATAAGTAGATGCGTAATTAAGTACCTAAGTACGACATTTTTGAACTTTACCTAGTTTATTCAAACGCTTGGAGGTGCATTGCTGGTAAAAACCACACAAATGGCACAACACCCTTTAATGGTATTTGGGCTGTTTAAACTACACTACTTAAGTACTACCTACTTTCACTCCCAAACGCATCAAGTTTGTCCGAGTGAAGTCAATCACTTATATTTATGTTTAAGCAAGCACAGTAAGGATGTGACACTGTATATGTATTATTGAAACTAACCACAATCACAACTGACTTGTCCAAAACATGATTTATACCATGTTTTGGACATTAATACCACAATTGTTCATTTAGCTGAATAAATAATGTCAAGGCAAGTGATTAATGGAGTTGGACAATAGCCTTCCTAGGGTCTCATAATAGGTCAGAAAGGTAATTTTTGTAGGACCTAGTCAGGCAAGCACATTTATCAAACAAAAACGTAGGAAAGTACTTAATGTCTTACCGGCTTTTCAAGAACTTGGTTGCGCGAAAAATATGGAATTCCAAAAGAAAATTATTTATATTCATTTACTTTGAACTCGCTTAGTGTTAAATCAATTGAAGGTATATTTACGTACCTAATACCTTTGATATTTTTTTTAGAATCGTAGACTAATCAGTAATCACATGATTCAGTAATTTTTAAAAAGCACTAATATATTAACCAATAAATAGCTGTGATTGTTTTTGAACTAACCAGTACAACTAGATACAGTAAACGGCCATAAAGAATGCACATCGGCAATCATCGTACCTATTTCCGAATACAAACGAATGCTAATTTCCATGTACATCAATTACTAGATTAATCGTTTAATAGAATTTGAATTTAGAACTAAGTACTTTATTGTTGTTTTGTTTTGATTTCACGTGGAATATATAGAGCTGTAAAACACGATGTAATTATATTTAATTGTTGCTTGTTGGGGAAAAATAATATACATATATAAGGTCCTAATTTATTAGTTGCAGATATTTTAACACATTATACTTTACATTAAAATAATTAACTTTAAATAGAAATTAAGAATCTTTTCATATAACTTTTTTGATTTCATATACCTAACAAAAAAATTAATTATAATTTGGTCTAAAAAAAATCACCATGTGCATTATCACATGTCACAATAACACTATCTGTCATGTCAACAATTGTTTGTCGTAAATGTCGTAACGGTTCGGCGGGAAAACTGCAAATGTCAATTTATCGACGTGAAGTGGCCAGTTACAGTTAAGTGGTACGTAAAAGAGCTACTAGAATCCGTTCAATGAGTTTTCATTTAGTAATCACATTAACAGGGTGTTATTACGTAGCAAATTTGTTTTTCCTTTTTCTCCAAAAAAACATCGTAAAAGCTATAATGTTTCATGCTTTAATATACTCCAGAGACCGAGTACTATCAGCTGTAAAAATATCTGCAACTAATAAATTAGGACCTTATATATATATATATATATACATATATTCACGCCCATATTCCTAAAAGGGGTTGACTGAGCATTGACTGATGAGGGGTTAACTGATGTTATACTAGTAGCATATTTAAATGTGGGTTTAAAGATCGACAAAAAGTGTAATATTGCGGTGACAAGTTGCTAGGCCATCGCCCCAAACACGGTTTAACCCTGTACCCTTAGTCGACTCATGCGACACCCCCGGGAAGAAAAGGTTGGTGTTATTCTAATCCGACACCACACGGGAAAACAATTGTAGATAATTTCGCGTGACTGGCAAAGTAACGGCTTACCTTTTTTTCCTATAGATGCCATAGTACAAATAAAAAATTGTAAAAGTTTTAGCAACTCTATATTATATATTGACTTGGATATGCGACTGCACTCTCTCGCATTTGAACCACGACTGACAAAACAAACGTCATGGTGTGTCCGACACAGATATCGCTATACGAAGTCGAAATTAGCCGATTGCCTCTTTCCAAAGATCGATGTGCATTCTTTATGGCCGTTTACTGTATATCTAACAAACTCAGATTCTTAAATATAGAAATATCTCATTTCTCTATTCTGTGGTCTCTTGCTAACTGAACCAAAATTTGAACAAAAATTTGTACCTATGTTCGTGGGTTTTGGAAATTTGGCAACGATATAAAATTACGGTGTTGCTACGACATTGTGTGACCAGCGGCAGCGGCAGCGGCGGGCCGCCATGGGTGGGAGCGGAAGGTCGGAGCGTGGTCTCTCGCTCTCACCTATGCTCCGCCACTCGCCGCTGCCGCTGCTGCTTGCCAGCGATTTTGTAGACGGGCAGTTGAATGGTGGTGCGTTTCGCGAATGATAGCTTTTTTAATGTGCAATATATTAAATATATCCTATGACACTAGCATCCTGTATGACATTGACACCTACAAGCTTTACTATGAGTGATCATGGTGTGTTGATGACTAAACCTCACATGGACAAAAATCAAACAAACTGAGTCGTTTTTTGTCTGCTTCTGTTCCAACGGAACTAGTGGCAAACTCCAAGACCAAGAGTTAGTATTTTTTCTTAAACACATATTGGCTCTTTATGGGACTGATGGTCCTCATTTTGGCGATACAAAAACGATCGCAGAAAATTGGCTGTCAACGTGATGACATCTTCCATTTCATTCCGCAAGATTCACACAAAAAGTTGGGTCATAAGTCTGTACTGAGCTTATATAGAATATTGCGAGAAGAGGTTGAACGAAATAAATCTATCAAGTTATTTTTCACACCTCCTATTCAGAAAAAAGTATTTTGCTCCCTCATAAGAGGGATCAAAGTGGTACTTTTCTGTTCAAGGACAACAGGGTATTTTTAGTTTGAATATGCCATACAATAGACAGGTTTATTAGAATATTACACATAGAGAGCGGTATAATAAGGAATGGCCCAGATCACAGGTGTTTGCGGTCCGAGCCGCAGGCGAGGGCCATAAATATAATATGGAAGTGGTATTTTTGTCCTGAATGTCCTTTTGTGTTGAATAATAATCGTTTTATAAAATAATAATAGATTATAAATTTAACATTTCATTTTTAATAATAATGTGTGACTGTGATGCTCTTTGATTAACTATATATTTCGTTATTTTGGTAGGTAGCGTTTGTATTTGAATTTTCCTCATAGTCGGTGTGAAAAGCAGTATGTGTCACAAGGTAGCAAAATTATTTTCACCACGGGCGTTAACACTTGAATCCCTCACTACGCTCCGGATTCTACTTTAGAATCCCTCGCTACGCTCGGGATTCAATTGTAGAATCCTTCGCCTTGTTCAGGATTCAATGTACGCCCTGGCCGTAAATACATCATTTTGCTCCCTTGTGACACAATCTACTATTGGATCCCTGAACTTGTAATTATGAAATAATACAACGTGTGTATGTACAAATATTCTTTGCCATTGATTGCTTGCTCGTATTTTCAATCACACATTCAAACAGGTGGAACTTATTGTAAAAGTCTAGATAAGTATGTATTTTATTTATTAAACACATACAGAATCTTAATTCTGATTCTGAGGTAGTTTCCTGCAAAACTGTATTAACAGTTTGACTGCAGGCTTTTTTTCTATATTTAGGTATACAATGTATTGTACATCTATCTATCTATCCTAAAAGAAGTCTATTTTGTCTCTGTGTGTCATCTCTCTCTCTTGAAAATAATACATTGCTTAATGAACAATCAAGCAATGCATTACTCGAGTGTCTGCAGTAAATTAGCGACTTTTAAATTTAGGTACTCTTGTTAGGTTCGTAAGATTACAAAAATTTCAAGACTCTTTATGAAGGGACTGATTCTATATTTAGTCAAAGAAAGGTGAACTCAAGCAGGGACCAAATTCGTATAACAGATATCGTTTGGGCACAATTCCGAAGGAATAAATTTGGTAAAGTGTTTTATAAAACTAGTTTTGAGCAGAATGAATTTAAAGAGTATGATATGAACAGAAACCTAAGACATCCGAAAAGCATGCCTGAAACCTTACCTCTCATCACAGAATCAAAAAAACTAAGATCAAAAGCAAAATATAAAGATTTATTGACTGCGTTGCAATGGATTCCAGAAGAATATAGAGAATATTTCAAAACTCTGCCTCATGCAAAAAATGTTAAGGACTACACAGAATAAAGTTTCATTCAAATATAAACTAGTTTTATTTTATTTCTAACCGTAATATTAATTAGGTATTATAGTGGTGGACTTGTAACAGTCTGGTTTTCAGTTTGTTTCATACTTTGTATCAAAACAGTTTAGAACCATAGTGTCCCAATCCTTTATTTAATAATCCTTTGAATTAAATTGAATAGCACACATTGCATCTGAAAGCTCTTTTTAAACAATATTTTATGCATGAAAAATAAATAATTTAAAAATTAGATTCATATCAAAAAAATCGGAATATGTACGGAAATTTTCTTTATTGCCTTGTTTCTCGAATATGTATAAGTTGGACTTGGACCACTCTGGCTCTCAGGTACAGATTTGAAGATAGCTTAAGTTTCGCCTAGCCGTACATTTTAAAATAAAAATGCCCAGATACTTGATTCGAACCACGTAAGTTGCCATACGGCATAAAGAGAAATGAATAAAAAGAATTGCATAAGTATGGTATCTGCCAAGTTGGGCTCAAAGCGCTGAATATCCAAAACGCAAAATTATGTAGTTGCGGCTTATATTATTAAATTTAAACGTATTGGAAAATGGTATTCAATTGGGAAATTGATCTTTTAATAAACATTAAAGTATATCGTCCCCTTGCTGCCAAAACCGCTTAACTGCACGAAGTATAGTTTCGAGAAAAACGCATTTAAAGGTTTGTATGCTAATAAAATTGTAATGTTGAGCTATATGAAAGGAGCCTTTGTGTTCTTACTTAGATAATTTATCACAGAATAAGTATGTACGTAGTAATTTGTTCTAAACCCATAATAAGTAGGTAAAATAAAGGATTTACCTTGTAAGGTCGTGCAGATAAGCGGTTTTGGCTGACGGCACATTTTTTTTGTATCTTTTAAACCAGTAATATTCCGCTGGAATTTGGTAGTTATTAAGCTTTCTAGTCTAAAGTTATAACCTTTTGCACTGAAATACGATCTTAAATCCCTAAATTATTGATATTATACTACTTTATGTAAAAGTCACCAGTCATTTAGGTGGTTTTGGCTGTAGTGATTTGAGAATTTACGAATTAAGGGCGCTTAAAATGGCAAAATTCACTTAGGCGTTTTTAACTCCGAAAGTTATTTTCCTGTCTGTTCTCCTCATAATCAATATAGCTTTACGTTTTGTTAGGTTTGCATTGCTCTGGATCCTAACCTTTTGGTTGAAAAGTTTCCTACGAGTTTCGTGTAATATTCTAGTGTTAAATAGGCCAAAAACCTATATTCGAGACAAATCAGCTAGGCAAACACTCCAAAATGTAAGTAAAACTTATTCAATACTAAAGTAATTGTGAAATGAACTCGTAAACGTGGTAATGGTATCACAGGGCGGTGTGTCATCATATGATACGAGTATAATAGGTACTTTTCGTCACCTTAACATGAGCCGTCAGTGGCATTTCTCACCCGTTGCGCGGGAAGATAAAATACCATTTCCTGGCCAAGAGAAGACGTAAAATTATGTAAACACTGCGGATGGTAATTAGTAAAACTTCAAATTGCATAATTATGGCCTTTGCCTGCAGCAAACACCTGCGAAATGGGCCATTCCTTATTATACCGCCTTAGGTGTTTAATGTACTTTTTTAGTTTACATTATAATGTTTCAACTAAAATCGTCTGCGTGTGCCTTCACCCTATCATGGCGCAGTATATTTAGAAAGTTGTAAAAACACTTGGTCCAATCACCAGCAAAATCTTTATCATATTTGACCAGCCCACTGCCATTTCAGATTGATAATTCTTTGGGTTATGTCTGTCACTTTGGTTCTGTGACGGATTATCTCATTTCTGATACAATCCCTTAACAAATCACTAAGCATGGCCCTCTCCCAAGCTTGCTGAGCGTATTTAACGTTGAGACTGGAGACCAGTAGCATGGCGTCCAAAAAACTCGATTCCTACCGGCTTGCCTAATATCAAGGGTTTGACCACCTTATTCTACAGCTCTTAAGGAAAATGTACGCCGAATCTGCACCGACTTGCCCAAGGATATATTTTACGCCACGCCACTGCTGGACACTTACGTAGGTACTACTATTCTCGAAAGAATCAAAGGCCTCCTCATAGTCCACAAATGCGAGGCAAAGGGGAAAACATTTTTAGCTCTAGAATCAATCACTTACCAGCATATCAATTGTTTAGGGTTATTCTTCAGAAATATGTCTGCGGTCACCTTATTCCTTTGACCCCTTTTTCATACTAAATGTATGGAGACAGAGGAATAAGTAAGACATATTTCTGAACAACCCTTTACATTCATGCGCGCAAAACCGTGTCAACGCTTTGAAATGCAAGACGCGACCATGGTACAAAAAAAACAGATATGTTTCTCAGACTGATAGATACATAGACAAATTAATGTTTTGTGCAAATAAATAATAGGAATAATATTCTCTATTAATTTCTTTCTAAGCATTTA
The DNA here is from genome assembly GCA_947034925.1 of Eudemis profundana. Lineage (NCBI taxonomy): Eukaryota > Metazoa > Arthropoda > Insecta > Lepidoptera > Tortricidae > Eudemis > Eudemis profundana. Next base: position 25,994,869 of record OX344795.1, on the reverse strand, counting down.
AATAGTTTATTTTTCACTCTGATAAACAATTAACATAACAGAACAAAATATAATTACGTCAATCAGTACTTAATTTCATAATTCATTACGAGTGATAGATTTTCTTACATTCAAGTTCATAATCATAGGCAACATTATTGACATCTATTTGAACTTAAGCGGTTTTGGCTGAATCGGTCTACAATGGTGGTAAGGAATTAGCATCACAAACAAAATCGATTGTGTGCATTTAGTTGGTTTTCGCTGTTGAAGAATTTTATTTATGCAGTACATATGCAATAGTAATGTAATGACAAAACCTACTAACAATGCTTAGATTTTTTTTGCAGACGACGAAATACATGTTTTGATACTAGGTTACGCTGCAAAAACCTACTATATATCACTTAGGCGGTTTTAGCAGAAGGGATATTGGCATTTTTATTAAAAGTTGTATCATTCCAAAACCGCTTAAATGAGAATAAGATGTTCTTCCTGTAGAGAATAATTCAAAACGGTGTTTAACCCACACTTAGTCGTTTTTGGTCGTTAAATATTGGAAAAAATCAGTTTTAAGTGACCTTAAGAAAAAGTTAAATCAGGAACGGAGCGTCGTATCGCAAAACGGGTTTTGACAGTATGTAGGTCTTGAAAAGTACATTCTAAGGTGTTAATAACTCACTTTAGCCTAGAAGTGCACTTAAGCGGTTTTTGCACCAAGGGGACGATATATAGTAAGTGTGTAGTTGTAAGCAGAAAAACCTCAATAAGTTAAGGTTCTTAGAAATAATTTATCATATTTGTGGCTTATTGTGATAGCCACTCTCTTCCACTTCAGTTAATTGGCGGAATATAATTGGCGGCTGTATCAAAACGGAGCCAAGCTGTATTCATAGGATAATTATTGTACCAGGTCACTACTGGCGCTTCACTGTGCAGTGCCTTAGGCGTGAAATACACACAAGCGGCGTAAGGCATAAGGCGTAAGGCATAAGGTATAAGGCGTGGAACGGATACGGCGCGGACGCGATTTAAATTATACAGAAGAGGTGAAGAGACGGCACCATGCGTCATTATACAGGCTGATTTCGTTGCGATAGCATACAACATACTTTACAACTCGATGTCCAATTCCTTATCAGAACAGACATAATGTATGAATAAAACTCAACTTGCTTACCTGTTGCGCCGACTTTTAATCCTATTTCACTCCATAGTTTATCTTGTACATTTCTATTACTATACTCCGGCATGCTAAAGTCGTAAAGAGCCGGATATTGTTCGACAATTTCGCAGAACTGTATATTAAATTTTATATCATCACGCATCTTTGTTGCTGATAAATAATACTCATCCTATATAGCAAGCGACGTGCCGCCTGCACGTCGCTTCAGTTGTGCCTGCTAGCGGCGCGTCGCTAGCGTGCCTGCGCCGCGCCGCTTGAGTGTAATTCAAAATACGTCTCCTTAGTACATTTTGTATACAAACGTTTTGAAGCGGCATCGTGCCTGCGCTGCGCCTGTGCCTTACGCCGCTTGTGTGTATTTCACGCCTTAATCGTATCCATTCAACTGACTGACGGCACATTCACACATGGGTGACCACGACCACTGACTGATTGAGTTAATGACTGTCATGTCAACCCAATTGCAGAATGTCATCATTATAATCATCATTTCATTCTGGAGACATCGACTTCTGAACATAGGTCTCCCCCAAAGACTTCTACAACGAACTGTCGCACGCTTTTTGCTCCCACCGAGTTTCGGCGACCTGAACCAGGTCGTCAGTCTATCTTGTTGGAGCCGACTTACGCTGCGTCTTTCGGTACGTCAAATCTGTAGGCTTATGATGCTCTGCTTTGTCGCGTGATAAATAAATGATAAAGCATCCGTCAATCTCACACACATATTGTCAGAACGTGACGAATGCTTTAACATTTATTTATCGCGTGACAAACCGTAGCATCATAAGCCTACTGATCTACTCATTACAATTAGAGACAAGCTAACTATCCATTGTGAAATTAAGAGTGTTAATGTTTAATGATAATAATACATCACTAATGGGTATGGAGTGTACAGTTCGATGCTCCTGACGTCAGGGAACATTATTGTAACAAAACGCGATTGAATTGCGTAAAACCATGATATTATTTACTTGGATGTTTCGAACGTGTCGTAAAGGGATCGAGAAGGGATTTAATAGACAGGTGTAAAATTTTCTAGTTCGCGAGTTTTTCGAACTTCCTGCACTTATAATAATGAAAATTCCATACAAGTGTTTCGTCTTGCCCTGACCTTATAAAATAGGTATTTATTCGAATAGAGTCAATGCTTTTTTTATTTGGATGTCCGCGGCTGTGATATCACAAAAGTTTTGCAATTTATCATCCGCGTCGTTGATTCGTTGTGTCCCTTAGCCGAGTTGAGAAAATATATAGATAAGACAAAACTATACACATAGTCAAACTGGAACAAATACCTACATTACATATAGTTAACACAATGCGTTATTCAGACAGTTGTTATCAAAGTATACGTAAGGAACGGACATTTGCGAGTTTGGAAAATGAAAATATAAATCAAATGAAGAGAGTGACGATGACTTATACGAGATGGCTCGTATAAAAAATCACTTTCACACCTCCTATTCAGAAAAAAGTTTTTTCATCACACTTGCTCGAAAATGGTGTCATTACACGTAGGTTCTGCGGGCCGAAAAATGACCTATTACGCCCTAGGGCGTAATGGTTTTCTTTTTAAATTTGAAACGCTGGTACTGTTTTGCTTTTATTTGTCATGTTCAAAGGATTTAAACATTTAATTAATGTTACATATTTTGGTAACATTAATTAAATGTTTAAATAGTGTATTTCAGTATTTTGCAAATATAAAATCAACTAAAAAGGCTGTTTTAGGTCTTTACCGCTATGGTTTCTGAACGTGACTTGACATTCGCGTTGTCTATGGACATATGTCACTAATGTCACTTTCTGTTTTAATATTTTCTTGTCATACTGGGTCGATTAGTAAGGTTATATTATTAAGATTTCCTCGCAAGTATGATGAAAAACATTGTGAGTGCCACGGGCGGTAAAGGAATTACAAACTCGTGTTATTAAAGCCCTCTGCTTCACCTCGGGCTTATAATAAACACTCGTTTCTAATGCCTTACTTACCGCCCTAGATACACAATGTACTATTTCTTCTGGGAGGGATGAAAGTGGTACTTTTTTGTTCAAGGATGTTAGTAAGATTTTTTAAGCTCCGGTCATTATCTTGTTTTTAGGGTTCCGTAGCCAAAATGGCAAAAACAAAACCTTAATAGTTTCGTAATGTCCGTCCGTCCGTCCGTTCGTCCGTCCGTATGTCACAGGCATTTTACTCAAAAACTACATGACGTATATGGTTGAAGTTTGGAATGTAGTTGTATGTATGAGCATGAGCCGCTACTTAGTTTGGTAGTTAAATATTAAATAAAAATAAATATTTCTAGGGGGGGGAAGGTGAAAAATTGTTTTTTCATCATACATGTGGTACATAGTTCGACAGCTCTTTTAAAAAGATTTTAAGGTTCTTAAGTAATATTTTTGATTAAGTGAATACTTTAGGAAATAAGCGCTCCGAAATTTGCAAAAATTGTTCCCCCCCCCCCCCTCTATCTTTTAAACCGTATGTCCAAAAAATATGATGGATGAATCAGGAAGATAACTCTGAATTAATAATTTCAACGAAAATTATTTTCAATATGATCAAATTAAGTATCCATTTTTGAGTTAGGTATAATGGCCTATTGCCGATAAAGCGCGCTTCTCTACAAAAGGACGTAATTGCTATGAAGATAAGCTCTTTCGTTGGTGCACTCTTTCATATCGTATTATTTAATCGTATGGCGAAGCGAAAAGGAGGAATATGATTTCAGCGCCATATGTATACATGTATGTACCTATGTATGTTTGTCTGTTCCGTCTTAACTCAAAAACTACTGAACCGATTCAAACATGTGGGGTATCGTTAGATTCGTCGTGATTGGACTCAGGTTATAGGCTAGCTAGCTTAATTGGAACCAAAATTAAGATAGGGACCATGGTCCTCATAAAAACTGAAGGATTGAATAAAAGTCATCAAGTCGCATCGAATTATATGACAATTTAAAGAGTTTTAAAAGCTTATTTCAAAGATTATATCACACATGTATATTTCCATTTCAATTCAATAACAACAAGAAACACGTCCAACAGCCCACGCTCTTGGCCGATACGTTTACAATTTTCTAGCACACCTACATCCTGGTGCACCAATGTCGGTACTAAAAAAAGTGATAAATCAGTAACGCAGCCCAGCGGTAAATAGTTTAACAAATTGTGGAAATTAAGGACTACTGGTGGCATGCTACGATGAAGAGAACAAGTTTATTAGATGGACGTTTATAAAATTGCCCTAAATGATAGTTTTCAGTGAGGGTGCTTCCGCTATCACTCCTCGGGTCACCACGACTTCTGACTGATATTGTGAAGGAAGTTTCAAGCCGGAAGGTCGAAGGTCCGTCTGCAGGTGCCCTTTATGCCACACTAAGTGAAGCTGAAGGCCCGAAGCGTTCCAGGTCATCTTACGCAAACCATATATCAATGTCATTTTTGCGAGCTCGTAGGGTGAGCTACAGGTTGCGAGGCCAAAGGCAGAGCTCCTCTGCAAGCTAACGGAGGCCGAAGGCCAAGCACCGCTTGGGCCAAAGGCACATGGTTATCTCACGCAAACTGTATAAGTATAAGTCTCATTTTCGGGAGCCCGAAGAACGAGCCGACGGCAAGCTAGAATCTTGATTAAGTCTTTTTCCTAGTCAGGTTATAATTTTTAACTATATTTTCATTTGTAGCGCATTTCCTTTTAGTAACGGTTACGGAACCCTACACAGAGCATGGTCCGACATGCTCTTGGCCAGTTATTTTTCATTTATTCAATGCATAATTTTGCTGCACATTGCAGCCTGCCTTTATGCAAAATAATTTTAACACATTTTATAACTAGACAATTCTAATTAATTCTTTGTAGAAATTAATACTTTGTTTTTGATATATCTGCGTATGGTGTAATTCCAGAAAAAAATACAGGGTAGCTTGTTCACCTTCATATCTTCTTCGATAGTTCATATTAAATCCTTGATAGGCAAGTAATACAAGGTCTAAGTCAAAATGATAATACTAATGTATGTCTACAAAGTTAGAGCTTAATTAAAAAATTAGTGTTCAGAAATCTGAGATTTATCTCCGCAATTAAATTCCTCTTCTACAAATTTGATTGGTGCCTACCTACTAGTTAACTAGAAACCGAGTTTAATAAAGTTCCCGGTAATTCTTATCGTTATACAAAATTTCAAAGAGCGGTTAGAAAGACGTAAGCACGCAAGTAGAGGGGCTTGAGCACTAAGAAAGCATAAAGTTAAGGATAAAAATAACCTGTTAGATATTTGACCACACAGCCAGTGCCGCGGAAGCACGTAGGCAAGTGATGTGTTTTAAGTAAGCAGGAAGTGCGGGAATAGTGTCGAGATTCCAAGCACACAGTGCCAGTAGTGCGATGGAAGCACAAGAAAGTGCAGTACACCGCTAGTGCGATGAGAGCACATAGATAATGCAATCAGAGTGTGGGGGTAGTGCCGTATTAGGTCACGCTCATAGTATGCTAGTAGTGCGATGGAACCACAAGGAAGTACAGTACACAATTAGTGCGACGAGAGGACGTGCAACTAGAGTGCGAGGTAATGCAACTAGAGTGCGGGGATAGTGCCGTATTAGTTCACGCTCATAGTATAATAGTAGTGCGATGGAAGCACAAGGAAGTACAGTAGGTACACAATTAGTGCAACGAGAGAACGTAGGTAGGTATTGCAACTAGAGTGTGGGTATAGTGCCGTATTAGTCTACGCTCATAGTACGAGTATGCTAGTAGTGCGATGGAAGCACAAGGAAGTACAATACACAAGTAGTGCGACGAGAAGATGTAGGTATTGCAACTAGAGTGCAGGGATAGCGCCGTATTAGTCCACGCTCAGTGTACGCTAGTAGTGTGATTGAAGCACATAGAAGTACAGTACATAAGTAGTGCGATGAGAGTACGTAGGTAATGCAACCCGAGTACGGGTATAGTGCCGTTTTTAAATCGTTCACGCTCAGAGTATGCTAGTAGAGTCTGTGCGGAAAGAGAATAAGCGTGGCGAAAAACGTAACTAATCTAACCTGTATGGCCACAGAACAGAAAATACGGCATATACGGTAGAAAAGCATTACAGCGCCCCCCAAAATTAATCCTATTCTCTTTCCGCACAGACTCTAGTGGAGTGGAAGGACGAGAAAGGGTATAAGCAGGTAGACCAATGGAAACATATGTTGGTATTGTGGTTAAGTGCAAAAATAGTGCCTCGAGTCTACGCATAGCGTATGCTAGTAGCGAGTCTGAAAGATGAGAAAGTGTACATTTAAATATTACGGGCGAATACGTAGGTGGATTACTTAGTATGTGCGAGAATAATGCCACAAATCTTCACACAGAGTTTGCTAGAACGCGTTGGAAGTACATACGAAACTGAAGCACCGGCACGTATTGTATGTGCAAGGGCTAGGTCACAATCGAAGTCATTTTGCCATATAAAATGTTACTGTAAATATGTAGGTTTAAAATAAATATATTTTGTGCATGACTGTAAACTCATTAAATTGTACATAACACAATAAAAAAGTAAATTACAAAATAAAAAAGTTACACAAGTCCAGTATGATCTAACGTTACATCTACATAGAGCTCTCGCTTTGTAACATCTGTGATGGCCAAGAAAAATTATTCTGTACACTTTACAAATGTCACTATGGTAAAAACTACAAAAAACAGCTACTTTTAAGCTGTACTGAAAACCACAATAGATAGAAGCTATTCACGGTTAGTGGCAATCTCGTTCCCTCGTACTTACCGCTGATATCTCCCCGAAAAGGCCCAAGCTAAGAATAATTGAGTACACAACCCTCCCTAAGATGTTTCGTCTCTTATTTATGAAACCGTCTCTGTTACTGAGGTCGGCGCGGACATTATTTTGTATGGGAAGCGTTTATTACTTTTGTTTGACCACGAGTTTGTTATAAAACTTAGCTACTAATGCCCAAAAATATCATTTTCATCATTTTGTTCTTGGCGTTTTCTTTTTAAATGTACTTACGCTATTATAGATTGAGTTGAATAAATAAATATAAAAAGTTCTTAGATTCGATTTTTTTGTAATGAAATTATCTGATACAAAATATAAATTGTAGAGATGTAACGATACCGATACCGATGCCGATATATCGGTATCGCCGATTATATACAACCGATATTTGAAGAGCGCGAAAAGAATTTTCTGTATGAAAAAAATGTGCAAAAAGTAAATTCAAATTCTGACTTAATTTATGTATTGGTCTATTACCTTGTGCAATGAAAATTACTATATTAATTAAACCTTTGGTTCTTAATAAAAAAAATTGAATTTTGAGTTGACAATTTACTTATTAGGGTTCCGTACCAAAATGGTAAAAAGGAACCCTTATGGTGCGACTCTGTCTGTCTGTCTGTCCGTCTGTCACAGCAAGATATCTCAGGATCTACTGATGCTATCGACTTGAAATTCGTACCCTTGGTCAAATAACGACGCATCTGCAAAATGACAACTTTCCAGGATCTGTGTGTATCATGTAGTTCGTATGATTTGTATGACTTTTGAGCAATAAAAAAAGTTTGGACGTAAAGTCACATGCGTCGTTATTTGACCAAGGGTACGAATTTGGAATAGTATTAAGAACCGCTAACCCGAGCTTATGGGATGTAAAAAAAATCTTGTAACTTTTTTACTTTTTTTTTAAAGGGGTCCGTAATGAGACTTTGAAAATTGAAAGTAGGGCTATTATATCGAGTGGGATATCAAATGAAAGGGCTTGATTTATAGATTAAAACACTATTTTTGTATTTTTTTTAAATAAGTAGTTTTTGATTTATGGCGAAAAACGTTAAAAAAAATACCATTCCCCCCTATTATCTTCGAAGTTACTGAACAGAAAAATCAGTAATAATTACCAATTATTAATGTCGTCCTATATATTACAGGAAAAATATAACGGTTTTCCTAACATGAACCGTTTTTGAGAAATTTGGAAAAATCTTAACACATACTTATTTGCTCCTATTAAACTAATCGCCATATAGTTTTTCTTGAACTATTCATGTATCTACTTATGAGTTTGTACGGGACCCTCGGTACGCGAGTCCGACTCGCACTTGGCCGGTTTTTTTTTACTTTACCTACACTTTCAAGGTTGACTCTCTGTTAAATATAGCCAAGTTTTAGTTTTATAATAAGGACATACAAATATCTGAAGTTCATAATTCATTATTTAGCTAAGATTTCGGTATCGGTATCGCCGATTATTAAGGTATCGTATCGGCAAAACTATGTATCATTACATCCCTAATAAATTGATTAGAAAATGTGACAGAGTGCTACCAGCAGCCTTACGGCCTATATAGGTAATGACAACAACTAGCCGACGACGCGGAAGAATGAATCATATCGCTTCTATAAAAACCTCGGTTTCAGATCTTACTCACGCAAACAAAACTTCGCATGTGTGTAAAAATACAAATTTTACGACGCGCCGATGCGAATGTACCAGACTATGGTAAGTATCGGCTTTAGAAAGAAGTTTACCGCTATTTAAAATATCTAAGACACAACATCATCATCGTTATCATCATCATGTCAACCTCGAAACGTTCCTCAAGATTTTCAGAATCAACCTTCCTGCGTGTCTACCTACGGCCATATTCATAAATAAATTTCAACGGAGATATCATAAATGCTTTATCCTGTTGTATACAACTTTCGTTATTAATCAAGTATCTTGTTTTAAAATACGAATTACGTACCAAATTTTCTTCTTATAGGGAGACGAGTAGGTAGCAATGAAATTGTAGGAGACATATTAATTTAAATTGACTCGGTTTTGCCATCGGATACGGATACATACGTTATACATACGTGATACATACATACGTTATTTTTTTAAAGCGCCAGAAGTCACGCTTTCAATACAGGGACTTACTAGTTCACTGCTTTAATGGAACTACGAAAGCCTGAAAATCCTTTCAATTCCACAGTAGGTATAAGGATTTCACGCAATAAAAGCTTTGTTCGACTCTCGTTTGAATACTGTTTGCACAGTTTCTTTTTCAATAAAAGCAGAATAACCGATAGGTTCATTTTGCTTTTGTGAATCATTGACGTTGGTACGAACATAATGCTACATTTTAGTCATGGTATGTTGAGCCCGTCCTGGTCCTACAGGAAAGACCGCACATGTTTGAGTCAACAGGTTACCTTTTTTTTATCAAATTATGTTTGACAAATTGTCACTTCCCAAAAAAATTATAGATTTTCATTTGCCGAATAATCGTTTGCCAAATTAACTTTTCACTAATAGATGTTACGCAAACCTAATATTTGGCACATGGAAGTTCAGGCAATGTTTCGCTTACCAACTGGTACTTTGACCAAATTTCATTTAGTCAACTGTTTTAGTTGGCATAACATATTTTACGCAAAAAGCAAGGAAAATGATTTGTATCGTCAATATTCAATTTAATATTCTGGTAGCAGTTCGTTTTTATTAGAGGTCACAGTACTAACCTAACCTAAACTACTATTCTGGTAGCAGTTCGGTTTGGTTTGAGTTTCTTTTAACTTTGGCCTCTCCCCCGACCCCTCATTATCCTTCTACCTATGTAACCAGCCCACGTAAACCTTTAAGTATAACCTAATAAATATGGATTAACACACCAAATAAAATTACATTAGATATTTTCAACTCCGGATAATCATGCGTGGAACAAACGATTTTGGAAAATTCACACATTAGACATTTTAAACCTAGATAATTTGATCGTAGAATATACGGTTTTAGGAATTTTGTACATTATCAAAATTGTGTACATTAGACAGTACATTAGTAGGTACGTATTTTGTTGCGTATTGTAATTACGCCAAAGATTACATTGGCAAAAAATACAGTTGCCAACATTTGTTTGGGTAATGAAATTTGACGAAAATAATTTTGGCAGAACCGCAGGATTCCTTAGTCAATATATTCAAGTACGGTGGATTTCTGAAATATAATAAAAAAAACCGCGTTACATGCTTGAAAATAGCTCAATATTTAGAACTTGGCAGAGGATGGAGATGAAGAGGGGTTAAGGTGAAGTTATAGCCTCTAGAGCAAGAATTAAATTTCCTTGTGGGGTCATTTCGCGGGCAACGGGCGCGATTTGGTACAGTCCAATATAAAATGAAGAATGACCAAGAATTTTAAACTAGACTAAAACTGAAAATGACTTAAAATTGTATTTGAGTAAGTAGGTTAAAATCATGTTACTTATAGTAACTTTTTTACGTCCCTCGTCAAACAGGAGATACAATAAACTTCAGATATATAAGCATCGTATCTTGATCAGATTAAGTTTAATATTTACCACCATTACGAAAATATATCACCCAAAGTAAAAAAAAACAAGATGGATATAAGTATCAAAATTATTTTGAAACTCCTTGCCAGAGTACATCGAAATCATAAGAACTATATACAACAAAAGCACTAGCAGAGTCAAATTAGAAAGTATTGGTCCAAGTTTTCCAGTAAACAGAGGAGTACGGCAAGGCGACCCACTATCCCCAAAATTGTTTATTGCTTTACTAGAGTCAGTCATAAATAAACTGGATTGGCATAGACTTGGCCTGGTCATCCAAGGTAAATACTTAAGTCACCTGAGATTCGCAGATGATTTGGTGCTGTTGTCAGAAACATCTTCGCAACTGCAATACATGATCGAAACTCTTCACACGGCCGCCAAGTAGGACTCGAAATGAATATAGCCAAAACAAAAACGATGTCCAACCACATAAAGAATCACATCACAATAGATAATGAACCGCTAGAATACGTAGAGCAATATATTTATCTAGGTAAACAAATTGGATTCAATAGTAATAATAACGGACTAGAAGTAGAGAGAAGAGTCAAAAATACGTGGAACAAATATTGGAGCTTTAAAGAAGTATTTAAAAGCGACATGCCGTTGAATCTAAAGAAAAAAGTTATGGAATCATGCCTGACCCCATGCTTAACATACGCATGCCAAACATGGAAATTTACGAACAAAACTAAGAGCAAAAAAACATACAGACGAATTGAGAACCGTCCTTCTTTTGGAAGTCGGTTAATAACCACATGCCAGAGAGGAATGGAGCGGAGTATGCTAAATATAAGAAAAATTCAAAAGATTAGACACGCCAAAATAAGATCTAAAACGAAAATAATAGATGCACTATCGCAAGCTCAAAAATTAAAATGGAAGTGGGCCGGACATGTGGCGCGTCTTAAAGATGACAGATGGACCAAAACTGTCACAATATGGAAGGGTCCACTAGGCAAACGCCGTATAGGAAGACCTTACTCACGCTGGGATGACGACTTAAAGAGAATAGCTGGACCTAAATGGCAGCAAATAGCACAAAATCGTGAAAAGTGGCAATCTTTGGAAGAGGCCTTCACCTGAGAGGGGTTCCTGTTTTATATGTTAATTATTATATTTTAAGCATGTTTAACATTATTTATTTTATAGAAACTGAAAAAATTTAAAAATCATATCTATGTTTAACAGTATTTTTTAGAACAGGAAATAAAAGGCTTTTTATTTTTATTTTATTTTATTTTATTATATTATATTTACCACCATTACGAAAATATATCACCCAAAGTAAAAAAAAAACAGATGGCAGATGCTGACAGCACCGCAGTACAATATTGCCAGCTATATTTAAGCCCCGAAAAAAAATCCTGCGAATGTTAAATCACATTAGAACTTATTTCAGATACTTGTAATCAAAGCGTCTCTCATACGAGTATCTAACACCCTTTAAAATGTAATCACGTTTGGCATGCAGAACAATTACGACTCAGTAATCTTAGCAGTGTAGGAAGCGATGCGATTGATTAATTCGATAAGGATTTGGTTTGTGCCTTGCCTTGTGCCCCAGTGCGGCAGTATACCATTAATATGAGACGCAAAGCCGAGTGTTGGAACAAGGACGGCCTTAGAGTAGACTTTGAATATTACTTATTTACTTTTAAAGAAGAATAATCTTAAAATAGGAAAGCTGTATGTGTTAACATGTAATTAAATTATATTTTTTTAGATCGTTAGTTGCAACGCCCACAAATTATCTGCTTTGCCCCAAAGTTATCGGATAGAGAATGCATGGCTGTAAGTTCATATTTTGTATGTGAGTTTTCTTTTGTGCGATAAAGTTTAAATAAAGAAATACAGTGTAAAGAGAGTAGTAAGTATGGAGAGTAGTGTTGAAAGCACGTAGTATAATCATAATTGTCGATTCTGTTTTGATTATGAGCGCATGTATACTTAAGGTGTTATTACTTTACTTCCGATAAAAGCCTTTGTAATAATTATGTTGCATGTTCTGAATACGTAAAATTAGCGTAAAACGGTATTATGTATCAATTAGATTCTGGCTGCGGCTTGTAAATAAATATTTACTACTCGCATGAAAAGCTATCAGACACGACCAAAATAACATTGTTGGTCAGTTTACAACAGCAATTTGACCAATCCGAGCACGACGTATGCCTGGGTGACAATAGTTTAAAAGACCAATCAGATCGCGAGCTGCGCCGCAGCACGTCACGTGACTTCGACAATACTCCATACAACCACTGTCGCGCCAGAAATTGGGAAAATTAAAAAAAAAAAACAAGTGTCACTGTCAATGTGAATGTCAAATATCATTAGGAAAATGGCGGAATAATTTATTAGTTTTTTTCTACTCCTGTACTGTTATCTGTCTTTTACTTGGTCACGAACACTAATATAAGAACATACATAATATGAGCTCAGAGAAGTCTATACTCTATTCCCCATAACAGCACTAGTGTCGTTATAGTCACTTTACGTTATTGCTAGCAGCCACAGACTTCTAAATCTAGGTTAAACTTAGGTCAAGGATTAAGCGCTCAATTTTAACTTTACGGTAAAAATGCACAACTACCAACTTAACAAACACTTAAATTCCTACGGTTTTTAAGAAAAACAAAACTTTCCGAACTAAATTCATTGATGCCAACATAAAAAAAATATTTTTAATTTAAGTATTATATTTTAAATTAAAAAAAAAAGTTTACCATAGACACATACTGTCAGTCAAACGTCATATTTGCCTTGTTTCCAGGTTATGATTAATTTTGTATTTCAATAATTTAAAACCTAGTCGTAGAAAAAGTATTGTATGCAACGTTGTATAATTAAGTCAAAAAACGCTCATTGCGTCTCTATTTGCGATACTCGCCGCGTTCGCGGCTCGTATCGCAACTCACGCAATTCGCATTTTTTGAACTCACTTATACAACTGTTGCATAAAATACTATTAATATTGTGTTATTTTCTAATGTAACAGGGTTACAGGGAGTATTTGTATGGATAAAATAATAAATAGGTGTTTGCTATTCGGTGTTGAAGAATTCGGATGTTGACTAATGTTGAATTTTACAACATAATATAGTCACATGGATTGGAAAATACTAAATAACACAAAAGAAATAAACCAAAAATGTATAAAAAATATAAAGTTATGAGACCACAAAGTTTAAAAAAAAACGATATTTTTTATCGTCTTAAAGAAAAATTAAAGTCAATTTCGGAATGCTTAAATAACACTGAAAAAATAAATGTAAGACAACTATGTGCTTTAACGCACTTTTTCGTGCTCAAAATGCTATTTTTTTCATACAGCTTAGTACAGCGATAGAAGCGATGACGTCATAGGGAGGACCCGTTTTGTATAGAGCGTTTTCAATGCTCAGTGAGATCTGCTACTTTTGATAACAATTTGTGGCTGTTATACTTATACAAATGTATTAGGTGTCCTATAGATATTTGTTCCTCACAAATAGTAGAATCGATTTACTGCAGAAAAAAATCGAGTCAACAGGCGAATTGTCCACGGTATGTATATTACCCAAAAATATAAAATTGACTTTTGAATTATTTTCTTTTTGGTATGATATTATTATTATTTCCTCGCAGTAGACGTGAAAAGCACTATGTTAAGTCTCGACCGAAAGTGTAATAGATGGACTCTTAAACTCGCTTGTCCATCTATTGCTTACTCTCCGGGCTCTATAACAATGTAGGTACTATTAAATTTAAAAACTAATCTTGCTCAAAAAATATTACGCACCAGCTGGTATCTAATTATTAATTGGTAAATCACTTACCTTTTATACAAGTAAGACTCCATTCATTTCCCTGTGCTACCCAAGAGACGTTTGAAGGTTCGACATTTTAATTTCGCCAAAGGAAGGGAAACACAAAGAATGCCATCAATGGAACAAATTAATGATTTCGTTACTTTCGAAGTCTGACCATTTTCAGTTGCAAATTCCTTTAATGGCTTTTAGGCTTACTTCTACTTTGAGTTTGAGTCGTCCGTCGTTAGCGCTTTCGTTGCTTTCTGTTTGTTTCGTGAACCGTGACGTGGGACATTTTGATGGGAATTTAAGTGTTTCTTTTAAACGATGTTGTGGGTCGAAATCATTGCAGTCCCTTGATATGTAGTGAAGGAAGTGAATTCAAATTTCTTATGACTTTCCATTTTACTCGAGTCATGAATATTTTTGCGGCGCATTACATTACACACTATTTATTATTATTTTAAAATGAGAAATCCTGAATTACTCACTGACTGGTTAATCGACGCCCAGCTCCAACGCCCTAAATGGTGAGGTTTTTCAATTTTTCTTAATATTTTCTCTTATATATACATGCAAAACAGTTCCGGGAATAAGATACTAGCAGACAACAAATAGTCTAAACCACTGCAGATAGCGGGATGAAAACACATGCTCACTAAGGGAAGTAGACGTATAAAGTGTAAAGGGTTGAAATAGGGGAAGAATGTTTGTATGAAAATGTCAGAAATTTGGCGAAGTAGCTGAGCACGAGCAGTATCTAGTGAAGTATAAAAAGAATAAAACCCAATTGAAGCCCCGCGAAAAAAAAACATTTTTTTTACCTTAGACTGGTAAAGGCCCACCTGATGGAAAGTGGTTACCGCTGCCTATAGACATTTGCAACACTAGATGCATTTACCAACACGTTGCCGGTCTTAAAGAAATTTGATTTCACTCTTTTTAGAA
Source organism: Eudemis profundana (assembly GCA_947034925.1). Classification (NCBI taxonomy): domain Eukaryota; kingdom Metazoa; phylum Arthropoda; class Insecta; order Lepidoptera; family Tortricidae; genus Eudemis; species Eudemis profundana. The sequence continues at coordinate 25,979,607 of OX344795.1, read as the reverse complement.
ATCACATACTGGAGCGCAGTGGGAAAATCTTAGCAGGGAGTTCGTTCCAGGCTGTCTAGCACGACCGGCTGCAACTTCGCTTGTTGCGCGACAGAGCATGACCTGTCACTTCCACATTATATTAAGTAGCAAAAGATAGGTAGTATTTGCCGCGCGACAAAGTGTCGCATGTCACTGTTGTGCTAGAGCAGCGGTCGGCAACCTTTTAGCAGCCAGGGGCCACATAGTAGCTTACAAAATTGTCGCGGGCCGCACTATGTTAATAATTGGTGATTTTATACAATTCTGAATATATCGACCTTTACATACAAAATAGCCAGGGAGGCTCGCGGGCCGCAAGTGAGAGGTTCACGGGCCGCATGCGGCCCGCGGGCCGCTGGTTGCGGACCGCTGTGCTAGAGGTACAGATCCCTATTGTGCGCGCCAGAAAGGTTCTGGAGAACGGGCACGTGGATGTGCGCAGAGACTCAAGGAAATGGGAATGACCCGCCTGCCGATGACGAGTGGTGATTTTCGTGTACTGGATTATAATAGGTTTATGCGGGCTCGTTTTCCGTACCTAATTCGATGACACATAAATATGCGCCTACTTTGCGCCTTTGTCTATGTATACGTTAAATACTTATCGTCACCTAGTCCCCATTTAGACACTTATGTACGATATAGACTTACCCTAAATGGTTTAATTTATTTCATTAATTGTTATAGAACCGTTAAATGAATCCTATTATACAAAAGTACCGTTACTAGTCGTGTCAGTGCGTTTAACATTCGATACAAAACGCTTTGACAAAGGCATTAGTGTTAATGTGATCTCATTTTCAACGCAGCCCACATTACCAATATGAATGGTAACTTATTAATTGGAGCTATAAATTAACCTGATTTAAGCAGTACCTAAGCTAACTGGGCATTTTGAGGTTGGTCTAGCTGCGGTATGTAGTATTATAAGTAGTAATATCTACTTACTCGAAATCGTGTGAAAACTGTAAGAGTATATAGTATATATAACTACCAAACAGTAAGAATGTACTAGACAGCTAGAAAGCGATAAACATATTATGTTTATTAAGCATTTCTGCAATTATCACTCCTTGACAACAATCAAAACGGATTTAATCGCATATATACTCGTAACTAAATTTCGACCCGATGTTTCGTATCCCTTTATAGCGTTCGTAGTAACGAGTAAGCAACAATTTCGTTATATTGTTCTACCTACTCCAATGTCGCATACCTACATCCAATCCAAGAGACATCTTGCCACATCATTATAAAAAAACTCTTACGAATATAGGTACAACTTCACGTTGACTTGACTATAAATAAACGTTTGTAGCGATACTACAGATCTAAACATCACACAGGTCGCTGTAACAAATGGAGGTTTGCCTCGTCCATTACCGTGGGCTGCACGGAGAAATGGCCAGTCTTGGATATAAATAAGTAGGTAGTGATGTAAAGTTGACAATATTTCCACTCGCATAGAACACTGGTAGTTGCAATAGGTATTGTAGGCAACGCAAGACACCGAAATGTTTTGACCAGGAAATTAACCAACTAGATAACTGATGTGCAACTAATATTTCAAAGAACCAGAATATTTTAATTATATAATTTCCAACATTAATTGAATAAATTTTGTCGATTATCCCGTTCAACAATATACAACAAGTATACTTAACTACTTAAGGGCATTTTTATTTTAAAATGCACGATTAGGCGAAACTTATGTCATGTTTAAATACTGTCTAACTTGTCAGTTTGACACTAACCGTCAGCTTTGTATACACTTATGTAGCCACTTTTAAAGAAGAACATCCTTAAATAATGGATATAAAACTGAAACGTATAACTTCAAACAAAAAAGAATTTAACAAATCGGTCAAGCCGTTTTCGAGTAATCGAGAAATATACATAGAAAAAAAAAATAAAGATTCTGAAGAACTGTGAACCTGCCCCTTCTTATGAAGTCAGTTAGTAAAAATACACATATATCTGATAGCATACTATGAAAAGAAAACTGTTTAAAATGTATGTTCTGAATAAGTAATTTCGAGTAGAAATTGTTGTACCGACAGTTTGTTAGTGTCAAATAGTTTATGGATACGTGGCATCTATATTTCTAAAATTATTATCCTCTGAGAATTAACCCATGTCAAGTTGTGCGACAGGTGGTCAGGCAAAGCAATAAAATTAAGTAATATAGAAATAACACACAAGATATTTCACAACAACTTATTAAAGAGGCATTTAAGAGTTCATTTAACTCTTCAAAACACTATTTTAAAAGGTTGACCCCCGCAGGCCTAGACTTTGAGCAATATTCACTTGTATCACTATAATTTTCAGGGTTCCGTACCAAAATGGTAAAAAAGAAACCCTTATGGTGCGACTCTGTCTGTATGTCCGTCTGTCATAGCCAGATATCTCAGGAACACTACCGCTGCTATTGATTTGAAATTTGGAATAGTTTTAAAAATTGCTAATTCGAGCCTGGGTTATCGTACCAGGTCGTGTATCAAATGAAAGGGCTTAATTTGTAGAATTGAACTAAGAACATTCACCTTTTTTGAAGTCGAATGAAAAGAAAAGTGCGATGATCATGTTCGAAGCTCTAAGTTAGCTCATACTACGGTCTACGAAACGCAAAACAAAGTGCAACACGTGCTACGCGATAAAATGCAGCAATTGCTACGCTTCGTAGCTCAGGGTAATGCATCAAAGTCATTTATTTTATTTTATTTATGCCACACCTGGTCATAAAGTGGCTTTTATGCTACACCTGGCCATAAAGTGGCTTTTTCCGCACGCTGCGCGTACGGAAAAAGCCGCTTTTTGGCCAAGTATCGACATAAAATTATGTACACAACACGCGAGGTAATAAAGAAAGCCCTCGATCGCATATTTACGTCCCTCGCTTGCAGCTCGGGCCGCAAACTTCGGCGATCTCGGCCTTTCTTTGTATTACCACCCTAGTTGTGTAATGTACTATTTCCGCACGCTGTGCGTACAGAAAAGCCGCTTTCTGGCCAATTATAGACATAAAATGGTGTACACAACACGGAAGGTAATAAAGAAAGCCCTCGATCGCATATTTACGTCCCTCGCTTGCAGCTCGGGCCGCAAACATCTGCGATCTCAGGCTTTCTTCGTATTACCACCCTAGTTGTGTAATATACTATTGTCTGTGTCCCGTATGGTCAGCGAGTGGATATTTTGGGCATCAAAACCAGATATTTGTCACATTACTAATATTACCAATGTGAAAGTTTGTGAAGATATTTGGAGGTTTAGATGTTTGGAGGTTTAGGATGGGGGAGGAGGATGTTTGTTACGCGGTAACAACTTAATGGACTGAGATCAAATTAGACATGCAAGTAATCCAAGTTCTGGATTGAAACATAAGATACTTTGGATCCCGGTAAAGAGTTCCTCTGGGATGATTACGGGTATAACGCAGGCGAAACCGCCGGTAAATGCATTAAAATACCAACATCTCCAGCCACTTCCGTAAATTGGTCGAAAGATGGCGTTGTTCACTTACCAAACAAGGTTTTGTTTTACGTTGTTGCATTTTTTCTTATTTTCGAATATAAATACGAGTTATATTTATGGTTACTCAGTCTACTTACCTAAGAAGCGCTTAAGTCTTAACTTTTCCGGTTCTAAACTTCTAGTACGTAAGCATATTTGTTCAGGGACAAGTCTCAAAGTGACTAATTACTCGTACTTAGCATACCATTCAGTAAAAAGCTTGGTTGTGAATGGTCTGTCATTGTTTTATCATCTTTTTGACTCACCAAACACAAAAAAATCTGGTTTTGTTTTATAGTTCGTTAAAAGGTCAACATTTTACGCGCTCGATGCACGTTCTTATAACATCACATGTCTGCTATTTCCCATTTTTGAAGGTAAATTTTGACCGTGACTAAATTTCTAAATTATATCTATTTTAACCCGTAAGTCTAAAGTGCGAACCTTTTTTTGTAAAAGGAACCGAGCTCCTAACTACAAGTTATCACGTATTTTGCACGTATGTAGTACTATATAGTGCTTGGTCGTTTTGTTATATTTATTATGATTATTCTTTAGTGTTGTGAGGTTGAGTCGTAAACTAAAAGATTCGAGTCGCAACTGATGAACCCTAAAAGTCCGAGTCCTTAAGACTCAAGTCTTTAAATTTTTAAGATTTGAGGATAGGCCAGGCTTTTTACAACACCAGCACATACTCGTACCTATTCTCTTTCTCTTTCACACTCTGGCAATGGAGCTCTAAAGTAGTTTTAAAAAGAAACTGTTGAAAATAGTAAAAGTCTAACTTAAGAGGCAGCAAGCCTGCTGGCAAAGCGAGAGCTGGCAAGTTACTCGTTAAGTGTTCAAGTTACCTAGTCTTAACAGCCTGGACATACGATCTAGACAGTAAATGATGAGATTCAATTTAATCTTCTAAAGGTTAACGAAGCTAAAGTTGTCAGGCGCCGGTCTATCCAATTATTTAGACAAGTATACATATTATGATAAAATCGTAGAAAAATTGTGTTTATTTATTTTTTTCCAAAAGAAGTAATTAAGCAATGCAACGTAAGTAAATATGTAGTTTTGGAATTTTTATTAACACTAACACTTATTAAGTTACTACCCAACTAAGCTGGATAAAAAAACTAACATTCAACTTATCTCACTTCCGCGAATGCAGTCGTGAGCGGGTCCGGGATTAGGTATACTTTAGACCAAATAAAACCGTTTTCAACGATCTACCCATGTATTCCCATGAGTTTTAAGCAGTGTACTTTGTATTTTTATACTTACTTGAACCTTAAATCAATTTTCCGACCCGTTGGAGCTGTTAGTAAGCGCGTCATAATTCCACCATCTTGCGAATGGGGTTATATTTTTGTACCGTATAGATATTTGATAATTGAATCCGTGCTGTTTACCTTGTATAACTTTAAAATCCGGAAACATGGCTTCAATGGGGGACATTAATTAGAACTACAGATACGTTATTAAGATACTACCTAACTGATAGTCTGATAGAGCGGTGGTAAATGTGCTGCCGTATTGGAGGGTTTTGCCATAATCGTCACGCTTGGCAGGTGGATTGGCGATCGCAGTATTTTGTTGTATTCCAAGAAGATGCTGCTGTCCAGTGTCCATTTATCGTCGCTTCTGACGACGTCCACAGGTAGAAAATATTCTCGAATGAAGGCCACCATCCGGAAGACATAGCATGGGTCGGCCCTCTACGAGATGGTCTGATGACATGATTAAAGGAGCCTGACCTGAACTTGATGGAGAAAAAAAGCGTGCGATCGTGTGTTGTGGAAATCTGTGGGGAAGACCAATGTTCAGCAGTGGAAGTAGTACCCGCGTTGAAATGATGATGATGAAAATAATGCTAGATGATGTCATAGTGCGAGAGTTGAAATTAAAACTGATGAATTCGTCAGTATTAGACCGTCAAAGTAGGGACTTCATCTAATGCGACCATTGAACCAACTCTACGATATTTTATTGGTTTTCGTCCATAACTAACTTGCGATTAACCTCAGTTGCATTTCGCCATGTAGCTCGCCACATAAAAGGAGTTTCAAATATTAAACGTACTGATAAATATGCGGAAGTTGATGGAGGCTGGAGGCGTGCGATCGTTCTTTGTGGAAGTCTATGGGGGAGCCCTATGTTCAGCAGTGGACGTATCAAGGTTGGAATAATGATGAATGATGATAAATACGTAGCCAATGCCGCAATAATACGCTGGAAATTGTGGATTAGAAAAGTTTAACCTATGGAGGTTACATGCATGCTAATAAGCCAAACCGCCATTTTTATGGATTTTTATTCTAGTCTAACCTAGTTAATATTACCTTAGGTACTACACTTCTTGTATTTCCCAATTACAGCGCGAGAACACATTTGAACGACAACATTTTGTCTCGTTTTGGCCCGAAATCAAATACAACTTAATTAATTCCTTTGTTCAGGCACTATATATTTGTTAATTTAACATGGTTACCGCACATTGGTATATAGGTAGGTATTGTAGAACGTATGTAGGTACGCCCGCATATCGTAACTGCTTAATTTTGCTCATGTAATAAAGCAAGCATGAACATGTGCTCCAGTGTCTTAATAAACGTCTAATCCAGTCTTTCGTGAACATAATGCCTAGCTTGGCTAATTAACCTACATAAAAAAAATTGTCGTCAAGTATTACTTTTATATAGCCAATTACCGACCAATAAGCCTTGTTTCACACTTATACAAGGCTTTCATCAAAATTATCGAGTCTCGTATTGCTGGGAAACTCGATAAACACCAGCCCCCAGAGCAAGCCGGGTTCCGTCTAGGTTTTTCTACGACCGATCATCTCCACACTTTAAACCAGGTTATTGAAAAATACCAAGAATTCAAAAAAGCCCTATATCTAGCCTTTGTTGACTATACAAAGGCGTTTGATAGCATTAATCAAAGGTCTATATTCGCAGCACTTCATCAACAAGGTATCGAGTCAACATATATTGATCTTCTTAACTCCATCTACGACAATAGTTCAGCAGATATCAAATTACAGACATCTGGTCAGCCGTTCAAGATCGAAAAAGGTGTTAAGCAGGGAGACCCGCTATCGCCTAAATTGTTCACTAGCACACTCGAACAAGTGTTTCAAAACTTGGCGGTCTCTTGGGAGGACAAAGGCATTGTCATCAGCGAGAGGAGATTGACAAATCTACGTTTCGCTGATGACATTTTACTCTTCTCTTCATCAGCATCAGAACTTGAACGAATGCTTCAAGACCTAAAGCTCGGCAAGCCTTCAAATTGGTCTCAGAATGAACCGGTCTAAGACTCATGACTAATAGCACGAAACGTAGGGTCGCGGTAGACGGACAGGCAATATGCTATGTCGACGAGTATCCATATTTAGGCCAATTAGTTTCTTTCAGTCAAAGGCAGGATAAAGAGATCGAAAGACGGATCCAAAACGGCTGGAAAAGCTATTGGTCTATGAAAGATCTTCTCAAGGGGGACCTCCCTATAGCCTTAAAGCGAAAACTCGTCGATATGTGTATTCTGCCTGTCCTAACCTACGGTGCCCAAACATAGTCACTTACCGAGTCACAAAAGACCAAATTGAAGGTTTGCCAAAGAGCGATGGAACGCAGCATGCTAGGCGTGAAACGAACTGACCGGGTTCGGAACACCACGCTGCGCACGCAAACCCGCATTGCTGATGTTGGTGCCAAGACCGCCAGATTGAAGTGGAACTAGGCCGGCCACGTCTGCCGCATGCATCCACAGAGGTGGGCGAAACTAGCCACGGAGTGGGTGCCACAAGACGGGTGGCGAAGACGTGGTAGGCCGCGGCGAAGATGGCGGGACGACCTGGACGCATTTCTTAACGGCTGGCCAGAATTTGCTCGGAGCCGGGACGATTGGAAATCAAGGGAGGAGGCCTTTGCCCAGCAGTGGGACACTACGATAGGCTAACAAAAAAAAAACTTTTATATGAAGCCATGTACCTACATTTTGCGAGGTAAATATTTATTAAACAAATACTTAGTAACAAGAATGTAGTAGTAGAAAATAAACTAAAACCTATAAAAAGAGAGGTTGAGCTCCTTTGGCAGGGTGTCCATTAGGGCTTCCAATCCCGGGGTTATTTGTATGGTCAATACCGGGATCCCAGTTTTAGCCATATAAACAATCCCGGGGTTGGAAGTCCTTGTGTCTATGGCGCAGGCGGCGATCCCACGCGGGATTTGCGCGAGAAATCTGTCTGCGCCAGCTGCTCTAGCACAACTGTGACAAGCGACTCTATGTCGCGCGACAAATGCTACCTATCTCTTTCCACTCAATATCGTGTGACAGTGACAAGTTATGCTCTGTCGCGCGAGAAACGAAGTCTCGGCCAGTTATGCTAGACATAGACGGCCTGTTGCCTATCTTATATGAATATAAAATGTCAAACTATTCAGCGTTGAATTACATTATGTCTCTATATGTATAAACATATATTTAAACATAAATATAATATAACATTGTTGTAGAGACCAGAAAGTAAGCAAAACAGCGAGGGTTAACCCGGAAGAGAGGCCCTCGAAAAATACGAGTCCATCTATTGCACTTTCGGTTGAGACTAATCATAGCATGCTTTTCACGTCTACTGCGAGGAAATAATAACACCAACAAACCAAAAATTAAATAATGTTTATTTATTTTAGTCAACTTTGTATTTATCCAATTCTTAGAAATCCATGGCATTATAATATTATTGCATTCATATATATATTTTATGCATATAAATTCCTAAAACCGTGTTACAATACAAAATACATTACAAATAGAAATTCTTACTAAAAAAGATTTGATAATATTATTTTGAACGTCTGTAAACTGTCCATTTTCGTCATATTCGAAATTAATTCTCAAGTATTTTTTATATTAAATGAAAACCTAATAAATTATTCCGCCATTTTACCTAATAATATCTAATATCCAAAGGTATTTCATGTCTCTAGTTATCGATCCTAACTCAAGTTCCGTCCGTTATCCGTTTTCGCCGTAACTCTCACATTCTTTCTTTACTTTATAGCATACTTTTCATCCCCGCTACTCCCCGCTATCTTAAAGAGCGTTTCAATTACCTGTTATCGGCAGGATCCGCTAATTTTTTTCTCTTAAATGTTCCTTCCTCTCAATCTAAATTATATACGAACTCCTTTACTTTCCAGGCCATACGATTATGGAACACCTTACCTCTTGAGTTAAGATGTGATGAATCTCTTCCTATTTTTTAACCAAAATTAAAGAGCATTACCTATCCCTCCCATAACATTTTTAAAATCTGTACTTTTCGTAACTGTTTCTTTGTAACGTCTGCTGACTGTTTTGCGGGCAATATTTTCCCCTATTTATTTATTTGTATTTATGTATGTATATGTAGGTTTATATATCTATTTATTTATGTATGTTTATGCCCCTGCGGTTATTTATTTTTGGTACCAAATTAGCCCTCGCTCTTGTTACCCTTCACACCACTACTACTGTTTTGGTTTATTTTTGTGTCAATTCCGCTACCTAAAGGTTGTCTGGTCGCTCTTAAGCGATAAGACCGCCTGTTGTCTACCTTTTTAAATTGTTCTAATTATGTAAGTACCTCTTGTAATGTGATTTTCTGGTGTGCAATAAAGCATACTTGTATTGTATTGTATTTGAGCACAATAATTAAACGCACATCAGATACCAACGAATGTAAAGTTTTTTTTGTATTTTGTCAATTACTAGTGGGACAGTGGCTGTATGGAGTATTGTCAAAGTCGCGGGACGTGCTGCGGCACAGATTGTTCTATTATAATGTCGCCGAAGCATACGGCGTGCTCTCATTGGTCAAATTGCTGTTTTTAACTGGCCAACAATATCATTTCTGTCCTGTCCGATTACATTGCTGGTTGTTCTTATTCGCTGTCTAAGAACTCGCCGTTTTACGGCTCCAATGCGGACCATATATCCTCGTCCTGCCCAAACATATTTAAATAGACTTTCAGTTTCTGCCCAATGTTCTTAATTAAGCACAAGTTAATTTTGATGGGTTCTGCCCAAGACATTATTTGCTGAAATTTGTGTGTAAAAAGTAAGTAGGATTTTTTGTATTATTTTTTAGGTTATAGGGGTTAGATATTAAATAGACTGAGCTAGATATTTCGTCGATATCTTATGTTCTTTATTAAGAACATTGGGCAGATTTTAGTAAATTTATTATCTTTGATTTGGCATTTATTAAGAACATTGGGCATGAACTTCATAACTAAAATATAGTATTTATTGAACAATTAAAGGAAAATAAATTAAAGAGCCTGGATTTTAATTGATTTTTATCGTGGAAAATAATACATATACAGAACTTGGTAGTCCACAGTGGCCATGATTAATGTTATCCCATTACACCTTTTCAATTACACATAATTCAGATCTATGCTATTTCCTGTTTTTTGCACCGCAGTCTGGTTAGTTTTTTCAACACATACAGTCAAAATATCATCGTTTAAATGTTCAGTAAAGTAGTTCAGAATTGACCGACGTTCAGTGTGGTCGGGCAACAAATTAGGGACTGATACCTGTTGTGGCAAGTAAGGTGCAAATGAGTCATCACGCCACGCAGGAATTGGAACTGGTGACGACTGCAATTGCAAAGAGCCTCTGGTTGATCCAGCTTGTAAGTCTCTACTTTAACTACCTCTCTGCCACCACCTCGTCTACTACCATGTTGACCGTAAAATCTGCGACCACATCCATCTCTGACATGTCTAACTGTTTCGTAGATAGAACTTGAGTTAAGCGGTATTGGTAGTCAGTTCTGCCCAATGTTCTCAATAAATCACACTTTTCGATGAGTTACCTTGAAAAATCTAAAATAAAAACTTTTCCAAAAATAAAGCTATTGTGACATATTAGAGCTATATGGCTTTACATCTATATGGTACTCATTAAAAACGCACGGTTGATTATCAAGGTAAAGAGGGATGGAAGTTACCTCTCCAGCGAAATTGCACCATCCTTGACACGTGGCGTGACACTGATCGGCGAGTCCGCGGAAGTTCACCACAAGGGCTTGATTAAGTATTGGCTAATACTCCAACCAATCAGAAACAAGTAAATAAAAATCGCAAAGTGCGAAACATTTGCCCGCTGTGCGGCAAATTTGAATATGTGATTAATTGAGAACACTGGGCAGAATTCGGAAGTATAAATAAAAAAGCTTGGGCAGGAACTATCAAATCTAATTTGTTCTTAATTGAGAACATTGGGCAGGACGAGGATATTACTATGTTTCCAAGCAGTGGCGTGAAAAAAATATATGTAAACACGTTATTTTCCATAAAAATAGGTACAAGCAAACAGGTAGACAGGTATTAGCAGGACATTTTTTTTATCACAAAAAGTGACCAGGTTTGAATTAAATAAATTACTAACACAATTTTCTCCTTTCATTGAATCGCTTGGTTTGGTTGTTTACAATGATATTTTCATTTTCGTAGAGTCATGGATCCAGAGCTCGTGGTGGAAGAGCTCAGCTCCTCAACCCCCAAGTCAAACATTCAGCTCTTCTTCGGAGACTACAACAGAACACCATTCAGCAACTTCACGAATGCTACGGACACCAATATCAACTACTACTACTTTTATGAAGTAAGTGCTTTTCCGTCATAGAGAGAGACAGAGAGAGATTTTTTGGTACGAACTAGGCAAAGCGACTTTCTGCTGATATTCGTACTTAGTTTATGATGTTTTATAAGGTGTCATATATAAATGACACACGTTTGGAAATAAATTATAAAAAAAAATCCATAAAAAAAAACATTTCAATTAAACCAAGTATATTGAAAATTTTAGGCAAACATGCCGTTCAGGACCGTTGACGTCAATTTGTTGCCCAAACTAACTTGGAAGTTAAGTCTGAAAGTTTTATACCTAGAGTTGCTGAGATTTCGTCAACTTTCACTAAAGTAAAACGTTCTACTTAGCAGTTTCAAATGTTCTTAAGTTCACGCCAGTTCAAATCAGGACAAGCAAATTGAGCTGTCATCTCGGTAGGTATAAAGATTTTGCTTATGTTCACAGAGGTATTCTAAAGTAGCAGTAAATTAAAGACAAAGAGTTTTATTTAATGCTGAAACTGCTGTTTACCTCTAATGGTAGGTAATTTGTCTTTATGTGAACGAACTAAGGACGAAGTAATAATATTGGGCACTTAAAAATATTTTTACTTGCGTGCGATTATTTGATCCCAGCCAAAATCGCTAAGCGTAGATTAGGAGGGTCATTCGCTAACATATCCCGGAGCATATAATTAGTGTGACGTTGATCTAAGGCTCTCAGAGCTTACGACCTCACCTCGGATATTCCTCAATTTTATAAGCATGTATTTCACGTAGTTATTTCTTGAGCCCAATGTCAATTATCTGTGATGTCATTCGACAAATCTAAACCATAAACGGCAGACGGGTGTGACTCCATGACCAAATAATCCAATACGTAAGTAACTCGCTGCGTAAAATTGCCGCTCCCAACGCATTTCCGAAATTAAGCTGTCCATTAAACGTGAAAGGTTTTAATAGTGTAATGGATATTTTGGCGTGATAACGCTTTCGAGAGGATCTAGTGATAACGTTATCATCGGCGCGAAGTAGTTTATTGAAAGCCTTTAAAAACCGGTCAAGTGCGAGTCGGACTTGCGCACCGAGGGTTCCGTTAAGATAAACCAACTGTATTGTGGGCTGGCGTATGTCACTCCGCGATTCTGTTGCGCGGTAATTATTATAATTTCTTGCCTAATGCATTAGGCAATTCAGTGGTTGTCGGGCGCCGACTCGAAGCGCTGCGCCTTGTTGCTCGCGTATATTACGAATACGTATCTACTCGACCGAAATGAATAACGTGAAATATGTAAAAAAGATATTGCATTGCGGAAGGTTGCCGCAGTACGGACTTAAATTCGGATCACTCATGTTTCTCGCTTCCGCTTATCATCTGTATTATATATATATATATATAGATAAACTTTGTGTTTAAACTTTGTTATACAAATAAGACTAATTTCCTCAAGTTTTTTTTTTCATTACTGGAGGATGCGAATAATTGGTAAATCTGGTTGGTTCATTTTCGTTAATGTATATTATCATTATTTAGATTCTAGCGATTTTGTTATTCTAACAATAAATATCTATTGTTCTATTTTATTTATTTCGTATATAAAAAGCGATCTTTTTCGTTTTGCCTACGTCCTATATTATACAATGTTGAAAGCACTGGGTTGTGATACTTATAGGTAAATAATAATAAAACCATTTTTGTTGTGCACCACGGAAAACAATACCTAACCTACTCGAAACTCGAAATACTATATACTTATTTTGACTATGTATAGAAGTAGAATCAGATGCCATTAATAACGCCATAGGTAACTACCTGTGATTTACCATAAAACTTAATCTGTAATAATAATTTTATTTTTGTCGACAACCCTAGCGGTGGGCGTGGCGACCAGAAAGAGCGCGCTTTATGAGTTAGGACGAGACTGTAGGATTCGGAGCATTTTTGTAACCCGAACGTAGGTCTTGTTAGACAGCGAGTTCTGTACTTTGTACTAATACTTTTTCGGTGTTGTGGGATAAACTTAACTTTGCCGTTGGATTTTTTTTAATGGTCAGTAGGCTTGGTCAGCGATTTTAACACTACGTATTCTAATCAAATCGATAGCAGCAGTAGATTCTGTCATATCTGGCTGTGACAGACGGACAGACAGACAGACAGACAGATATAGACAAACAGAGTCAAACCATAAGGGTTGTTTTACCATTTTGGTACAGAACTCTAAAAATTGTTTTTTTGCATACTTATCCTTTGATACCGTTGTTGGACTCAGCACTAGTCTTTTTCAATACAATTATTATGTTTATGCCACACCTGGCCATAAAGTGACTTTTTCCGCACGCTGCGCGTACGGAAAAAGCCGCTTTCTGGCCAAGTGTAGACATAAAATTATGTACACAACACGGGAGGTAATAAAGAAAGCCCTCGATCGCATATTTACGTCCCTCGCTTGCAGCTCGGGCCGCAAACTTCTGCGATCTCGGCCTTTCTTTGTATTACCACCCTAGTTATGTAATGTACTATTGTCGGTTATGATTCATTTCATTCCTTTGCTGATTGTATTACCTATTATGTTATTGTGTGTTACCGATCTGATAAATTCTCTTACCAAAACTTTTCTCAATTTCAATGGATGCTTTACTTACGCTATCTATTGTAGTCACAAGCTGCAATCAATGTTTTTAGGAATTTCATATTATTACGTATAGAATCTGAGTCGATTTGAAATCTTATTTTTAGTAGTTAATTTTGGGTAGCCGAATTTAGTTCAATATTATTGCATTCAAAAATAACTTTCAGCGCTGCCTAGATCATCTATCAGTTTACACTGACATATCTGCCTCATGATACCTACTGAAGTTTTCTTAGAGAGAACCCTAACTATATATTTATACAAAGTGTAGGAAAACTTTGAGTAGAATTAGATCCTTCCGAACCATTTGCCTCAAAACCAGGGTCACATTCAAATAAAGTAGATTTCGTTTCAGACTTGAAGTTTAAGTTTAATAGATACTTTTAAGTTTCAGTATTTTAGGGACGGTGTGGGGTTATGTTATTTGCATCTTCACATTTTCTTGCAAATTGTGCATGCTGAAAATATCTGCACCGTGGGGGTTACTTTGATTCACGGGATTGCTATCCCGGGTTGTTGTTATCATCGATTTTTCAACTATAAAGAGGTACTTTTTAAATGCGTTCATAACAATTTAATATTTGGGTTCTCAATAATAATTCTATATAAACGCGTTCAAACTCTAAGGTATTTGGGTTTAAAAATCGATGATACGTGTTATCCTGTCAATCAAAGTCACCCCACGATAATCATCATCATCTACAAGTAAAATTAGAAAGAATTTATATTCGGTTACTCTAAGCTATACAGTTCATATTTGTATACGATATCATGAATACCAAAATCCATTGCAAATCTCAATGTTATAACTCCTTGAGGGGCGGGCCCATGACTATGCTTGTTCCGCATTTTCGTACCTACGGCTATTTTCATTCAATATTGTAATTGTTGCCAGGTCGCGCAGTTCACGGTAATGTGGGTGCTGTTCATATCAATAGTGCTACTAAACGCGTCTGTCATCGCGGCTCTACTCTGCACGAACGCAAGGAAAAGTCGGATGAACTTCTTCATCATGCAACTCGCCATTGCCGGTAAGCCTTTCCTGCAATTTGTAAATTTTTTTGGGTTCTCTACAGGTGTATATGCACTGTCCGTCCATCAGTCCTCAGTCCTCAGTATATTCTCACTTTGATACTTAGGAACATCCGATTACTAATAAGAAAGTGATACCGATTTATCTACGGCAATAAATATCACTTTCCTTGGTCAGTAGAAGATCTGATCAAGGCCTGACAGTACGATACTTGCCTTTGACCGAAATACTCATTCCCTTAAACCACGGTATACGGTAGTTTTTCTTCCGACAAAATGTACATCGGGAGCGCGCATGTGTTCGTGTACGGACGCACCACAGGCAGGCATTTGGATCTGCGCGGGCCTGCCACAGTATGGAGTTCACTCACACAGACGCGCGTCGTGCATCTGTGTAAATACGTGTCGCGCGCTGCTAAACGGCCGATGTAGTACTACTTGGTTGTCTTTATACTTTTGCTTAGACATTCTGTCACTAAGGGACATAATAGCCAAACCAACAGTATTTTAACACTCAATCAACAGTAGGTCATTAGGGACTCCTTTGAAAACTAACTTAACTTAAACAACTTTTAAGTACGATCTCAGAACTTTCCGGATTTGACAAAGCCCCGCAAAATATTTGAATATTCCGTTTATTGCAAAAGGCATTGTATTCGTATTCAGAAAAGTGTTTCTGAAACAGCTTTGATACTGCATTAAAGCTTAATCTTCTTACTACAAATAGCGGGATAAAATTGGAAATATAATTATATTTTTCAAAGAGGTACGCTTAGCGATGATTTTTAGATATTCAACCCTACTAATAGATTAAAAAATGGGAATGGGGGATGAAAGTTTGTATCAGAAATCAAAATTCAGTAGTGTCTATGAAAACACGAGTAGCAAATGTTATTACAGTTGTTGACTCAAACGAGTGACGTTATATGAGAGTTAAAGTTGTGACTGACACTTGATATTAATCGTTACGAAAGATGTTACACTTGTGCTCTAGTTCCCGAGTTTCATGTTTGCGCCAAGTTTCAGTCAAATTCAATTAGGAATTTCAGGGAAGTACGACAACGTGGACTGATGTTTATAATTGATTGCATTTTGTTGTGGTGTGAAAAGTGGCAGAATCAAAATACAGTGGAAAGATGTACCTAAATAGTGCTAAAGGACATAACTGGAGGACAGATCAAGGTGGAGAAGACAAGCTCGGATAGCTGACCCCACCACCATTGTAATAGGTATAAAGGGAGAGAGAGAGAAAGAGAGGGAGATAAATAAAAACTGGAGAAGGCGGAGAATTAATAAAAAGTACCTAAATAAGTAGTTTTTGACATTTCTGTTTATCTGTGCGCGTATCACGCAAAAACTACCAGACCGATTCTCACGAAAATATGCCCCAGTTAACACATGAAATTAATTTTACCGGACTAAACCGAAGCAAAAAAGAGACATTTAATGTATTTAACCTGCGCGAATGAAGCAGCGAGCGGGTCCACTAGTTTAAATAAAATAATATCTACTTTCACAAAACAGCCATTCTCATCTCGCAAAACATTGTTTATAGAACAATCATCCTGACTTCCTGTCACAATTTAGCAACTTGGGATTGCCATGTTGTAAAATTTTGCGCTCCTCGGTACGAAGCATTTCGTTCTGTAGCTGACTTGATGAATATTTAAAGGAATGTTTGACCTTCCATAGAAATCAGCCATCCGTGTATAAAGAAAATATTTGTACATAATTGGCTATTTGACAACTTTTTTCTGTGATATGTTAAAGAAAGACCTCGCAATAATAGAAATATTTGTTAAAATCACATTTTTAGTCTTTCCCAAAAACATGCCGAAACGCTTCATACTGAAGCCCATTGTAACGTGACGTCACGAGACATACGTTGTTTAGGGAAATCAAGAACTTTGTTCTGTGACTGTGTTAGAACTTGCGTTTATCGTAATGGTTTCATAACAAAAGTTACCATATTTTTATGGGTAATGGTTTTAAAAGTTTTTAATATTTTTATACTTTTAAAATGGACTTTCCTACCTGACTTTGCAGGCTCATAAAAAAAAGTTACACGTTAGGTATCAAACTGAAAACTTCAACCTATTTCCTTATTTTGCTTATTTTAATAGGATCTTATATATTTTTTACTAATTTCGGTTACAGTCAAATACCCAATTTACGTAGCAAACTCTGGAAGTTAGGTTAATAGAATTTAGTAACATAACCTATAAATCCGTTTAACGGATTTATCGTCATACGCCTCTACTAACACATCATGATATGATTGTCATAATGGTATCCGATCCGATATTCTTTTTGTTTTATATGATACAATAATCAACCTATTTTTTTATTGTACGTAATTGATGACTTGATGAGCGAAAATAAGATGAGCTCATGAAAGCAGCTACGCGTAAAGCAACGGCTTAACGTTAATGGGAAATATGCAGTAATCCTGATGAAATGCTTCACAAGTATAAATAGATTAGGTAATAAATATATTAGCGGTTTTGCGATACCATCCCCTATCCAATTACGATAAATGTGGTATTAACAGTATAAGTGGGCAAGTAATTACATAATAATGAATTTATTCCTTTAGAGTTAGAGGTTTCATATACCTAACAATAAAAACGATAACGTTTGTTGCCATACGCTCGCTCGCATAACAGTCTCGTATAGGTAATATACAGAGTGACTTCCAATTGGTAATACAAAATTAATGTTTTACATACATATCCCCTAAACTTAGCCCCTCAATTAAGTCTCATACTTTTAAAATAATCAGAAGTATGTTTTTTTTTTTAATTATTAATTGATCCCATTTTTGTTGGCTTAATATGGTTATCCTACCATAATAATAAACAAAGAGGTTTAAAGATTTTCAAATGAACACTTTCCTCTTTGGTTATCCGTCACATGCCGCAATATTTATAAAGAAAACGTGTTTTGATTAGTAATTGTCAGTTGTCAAAGAAAATACGAGTGACAGGTATGACACTTAGGTATTTAATGGAGTGCAACCAATTAAATACAGCAAATTTTAACATAGGGGTTAATGTGTTACACTACATGGCATTAACTGAGCCATAATCAAGTGTTTTGTATTACCAATTTGAAGTCACCCTGTATATTATATATACAATACGACATTTAAACAAGAACGCATAGTATCCAAAAAGTACAAAGTCACAAGTTTAGTTTGAAAGTTTCGATTTATGTAAAATTGTTCTATTTACTAATTTTATTTCTGTAACACAACGGATCTATGGATATTATCCAGATCAGCATATTCAGGAAGACCAAGATCACAGTTCAATGAATAACTCAACAATCTAGAGGGCATCTAGATACTATGGATAAATAACTGTGTTGTGATACTGTAAATATACAGTTATTTTATTGTTTTAATATGGCCATAACATATTATAAAATAATAATTATGCAAAGTAAACTTTTTGCATAAAACTGCACTCTAAAAAATCTGAGCCAACTAAGAGGGATTTTCTCTTTGTTGGCGTTAACTTAAATGAAACAAACAAGATATTAAACATATCAACGAAAGCTGATTAATTAAAACAGCAAGTTCATTAGTGATTAAAACAACAATCTAGAATCTTGATAATTTTAACAAATATATTCCTTGTTTCTATCATTATTTTCTTCTTTGTATGATTCGATCATGTTTAATTAGTTACCTTAGACATCAATGTTTGTAGAATCAAATTCCTCGACAGCAACTTATCTTAAAACATAAAAGGCCAACATATAGGTAGGTAAATATTATTTTATACTTATTAGAGTTTTTTTATTACATGGCAGGATTCTTTTATTTGTTACACAAAGGTATTATATTTTTTGCCGGTACTGTATATGTCAGTGTTTTTCAAACTATTTCACGACACGACCCCCTTTGAATGCGAAAATATTTCGAGACCTATCCTCCATGATTTCTAACCTGAATTTTACTACGTTCTGACCTTTTTTGATTTTTTTTTCCTTTTTACCTGAAGTTTCTCGACCCTCGCGACCCCCTTCGTGAGCCTCTGCGACCCCCCAGGGGGTCGCGCCCCACACTTTGAAAAACACTGGTATATGTTATCAAGTTATGAAACAATATTATTCCTTAAAGACTTTTAAAAAGATTTTCATAGAGCACATACAATGAATGTTTTCTGAAATACTTCAGGAAATATCCGTTATCACCGCAATAAATGTTATGCCACTAACACGCACTTTGAATCCGACTTCCGTAGTCTAATTTCAGGAACAGCGATTTTTCTCGTCAATCCTTCTAAATTTAGTTGTACAGAGTGACGGATACATATCTAAACATTTCAACGGGTTCATAAATACGAGAAACACGACTAGAAATCAACCCGCATTGCTAAACAGGCTGTTAGAAAAATAGCGGTAGTTAAATTATAGACTTTATACGAATGTAATACAGCATTTATGACTGGAAAGATTTATAGGCGTATTGTGAACTCACAGTGGCTTAAAATTTGATTGAATATAAATAGCTGCATGTGATATGACACCAATGAAATTATTTTATTTTTAAAGATATTTTAGTTGAATTCAATAAAAGTTAGTATTATATTATTTAAAAAATATTTAAAAAATCTGTAATACTTTCGATAATTCAGTTTTTAGGTCTATTTAGTTTTAGGTATTATTTTATCATGATTTTATCCCCTTTTATTGCCGTTATTTGTATATTATATATCAATTCCAAGCGAAGATGAATCCGTCGATAACAAATAGTCCTGGATTCCTAAATTATTTATATCAGTACCGCGGAATGTTTACGCTCAAGTGTATGTATAAAAGTGGTTATTAAGTCCATAATAAAATATGAAAACTGAATCACAGTGCGTAATCTCCAAGGCGAGCAAAACAAAGGTACGGCCGTTAGCTACCATCCTTTTCTCGAAGCCATTCAGGCAATTTTCAGTCTCCCGTAATTTTGTGCTGGCTAAAGCTAGAACCCTGAATTTTCAGGGCTATATAGGGCCTAATAAGACTTAAATATATTCTCAATAACATTTAATTTGCACGTGTAGTTTAAGAACTATTGCACGTCAAAGTTCCTTAATTTTGTCACCGACTGATTGACTGACTGACTGACTGTACATATAATTATCATTATTCTAAGGTACTTCTAGCAGTACTAGCAGACCCATAAGCTTCAAATTTTAAACATGATTAGCTGTTAGCCTGTCATGCTAAGCCTAAAAATATTGCAAAATATTGCAAACTACATATTCTAAGTAAGTTTGTAATCCTATACAAATACATGCGATTGCAAAGTTAGTTTTGTAGTTCAAATTGGAAATAGATTGGATTGGAATATAATAAATAAAGGAAGATCACTTTCATACAGAAATTAGATCCCATCAAAAACATTACATGTAAAAAGATGCAAGTCTCGCATCGCAGTTCTCCTGCAACGAATAAGTTTTGCGATGTAATTTTAAACCAAGTCAGTACCGGGGGGTGTCAACAGAACTCGATTTCCACCGACTTGCTTATTATTTAACCGTGAAAGAACACATTTTATAGTTCTCAAATAAGGAATTTTCCACGCTTGGTTGCCGTACGGGAAAATCGTCTGACCATCGAGTCGGTGGTTTTTCTACACTTCATTTTGACGACCTTGGCAACGATTGAATAACCTAGGGTAATTAAACATTTTTTTCCAATTACTTGTACTATTTTCTAGGGAATTGGAATAATTTGAAATTGCTAAGTTTGTTCAGTTGGAGGTCACCAATTTTAGCTACTTTAAAATTATTCCATTTACCTAGAAGATGTCTCCAGTACCTAAAGGAAAAAGCTTTTTAACTGTTCATGAACTGTTTCATAACACAGACACACAGTTATATTATTAACTATATCTTCTCCATTGAGAATGGAACGATAACTAAAATAATCCAAGAACGTTTTAACAAAGATTTAACTTTAAATTTAAGTTTACGAGTTTTCTAAAACCACAAATATTAACGGTACGATTCAATAACATAGTGGAAAACCCACATGTCCAAATATTTGTTATAAGAGAATCCAATGATTCATCACACGATTTGCGAACACAAAATAATTTATGGTTAGAGCTGAAATCATCTTTACAAAACCCTCTAGACAGATTATTTCATCGTTTTAGCGAAATCAATGAAGGATTTATGAATCAATTTTGGTAGATAATCCCCTGTGCTCAACACTTTAATAGGGATGACGACTGGGTTAAAACTAAATAATTCTATTTAGTCCGTCAGATTATGGAAAAATATGGGACACGTATTTTTTGGCTTATCAAAATATTAAAAATCGGCAAAGTTATAGATCATCAAACTTCTGGAGTGGGGGCTTGTGACGTCACTCCTAGGTGAAAATTGTACCAAGGAGTGACGTCACTCGAAACTTCTAAGCACTCTATCGTCGTCATTTTTTGTTCGTCAACCAAAATAAAAAATACGTGTACAATATTTTTCAATAATCTAACTGACGGACTAAACAGTTTTTTTTAGTCGTCTAACCAATTCTTGTAACGCCAACGGCACCTAAAGTGGTCACGCGTTGTTATGCTCGCTACCGACCACTTTAAACATATGTATATCTGTGCCTACAATTTAATTCCATCATCATGTTTTCAAATAAGTTACGTACATTTGTGCTTTTATGCAACAAAAAGGATTGGTTCCTTCTTCGTCGGCCTGTCGGCTGGTCGGATTCCAAGCTCGTCGGATTCCAAGCTGTTCGGATTCCAAGCTGGTCGGATTCCAAGCTCGTCGGATTCCAAGCTGGTATTATCTTGTATTACTTCTCGAATACTTTTCACGGAGCCGCTATAAATATTCCTATTCATGATGCTTGGATTCTGAAATAGACTGTTATGAAAAACATATTGTTTAAAAACGTATCCGATGCTGACAGTTTAATAAGGTTTACAGAGAAAACAGTACGTTGGTGTAGAAAAATCATGATACAAACAAAATAGTTCACGTCATCGCCTGTTGTAACGTTGGACACTGTGCTATAAGCAAATCATCTTTAACCCTTAGGTAATTATATAACAAAAATTTAAAAAGCGTACCTCTCTACGCATTATTCAAATTATTCAAAATCAACATATCTAGATTCTATTTACTGAAACTTAATAAATAATATAATAGAATATTCCTAAAAGTTAGGTACACAGTTGGAATAAATAAAAGAAAAAAACCAGTCAAGTGCGAGTCGGATTCGCACACGAAGGGTTCCGTACCGTAGTCGAGCAAAAATGCAAAAAAACATGTTTCTTGTACGGGGACCCCCTTTTATTTTGTTTTTATTATTTATTATAGCGGCAGTGGAAATAAATACACATTCTGTGTAAATTTCAACTCTCTAACTAAAGATACAGCCCTGTGACAGACGGACAGGTGGACAGCGGAGGCTTAGTAATAGGGTTCTGTTGGCACCCTTTGGGTACGGAACCCTAAAAATTACGTATGGAAGAAAAACCGACATCTTTTTGTTCGTACTTCAATACGATTTTCTTTTTCGTTATTTTATCCGGAACTGAAAATAGAATCAATATGATTGGAAATTTCATTGAAGAGTAAGATGTTGAAATCAGCCTTCATATCATATCATCATCCATTCGTAAGGAAAAGTTATACGTCAGTACTACCTACTTGATTTCTCCTTATCATTCTCTCTCTGATCTTTCATTGCCCATTGGCTGTATTGTCGGTAAACCTCAATATTTTTCGTTTACACATCATTTCCCATGTCTACAGGGACAAATATGGAAAAATGGATGTTTCTTCTCTTATATTTTTTGCACCTTTAACATATTTTCTTTATCTATACTAAATAATGTTACTCGGAAATGTGTTCAAATAAGTATATAATTTATAGACAACTAAGAAATAAATGGCAAGGTATATTCTGTACAAGTTAAATATTTATTTTATCATTCATTATTTTGTTCGCGCAAAGCGTCAACTTAAACTTTCCGAGTTATTTTTTTGCCCAAAGGCGGAAAAAGTAAAAACCTCGTTATATTAAAAGTGTATATTACGTACTCGGCTTCAGGCCTGAAGTTTAAAAATAAAAGATAACAAACAGACTCTTTAATAACCCAAATTATTTTACAAGCCTTAAAGGATAAAGTTTCATGTTAACTTTATGTTCATAATTTTGCTAACTGCTATAAATTATCCCAAATAACAATATCAATGAAGAAAATATTTATTTTCAACACACTTACTCATAAAGTCGTACTTATTTCATGGTTCTTACGCGCGGAACGCAGCTTATTACACACAAGTGCTTTTTACATTACATTACCGCTGTGACTTGAAAGTAGTTTTAACTACACATTAATCTTAAAATAAATTTTTGACAAATTAACTCCCGTTAGGAACCATGAATTTTTGTGCATATTGTGTAAAATAGTAATATTTCATCAAAATAAAAACTGGACCAGTACGAGTCGGACTCACCCACCGAGGGTTCCGTACAAATACTTTAAATAAAGCCTATATTTTTTTAGGATTTTATTACAAATGTATAATTTTCAGAGGTCAACGGAAAGTACCCTATAAATGTTGGTTTCCTTGAGAGTGTCGAAATATACGTTTTTCGCGGCATAAACGGCCATATCTTTATTGTACGTTAACCTAAAAATTCAATTTCTTCACAGCTTCAAGAGACCGTAGACCTGAGTATATACTAAATTTCATCTTGATACTTTCACGCGTTCTTGAGATAAAGGGTATTATCAGACGGACATACAGACGAAAAGACGGACAGCAAAGTGATCTTATAAGGGTTCCATTTTTTCCTTTTGAGGTACGGAACCCTAAAAAAATGTAAATTTCGGTTAAATGTGATTTTAAAACTTCTATGGTTGCTTATGAATGTATTTTTTTTGTTGGCAGATCTGTTCGTGGGTCTGGTATTAGTGTTTGCGGACATAGTGCAGAAACACACTATAGCTTGGCTGGCCGGAGAATTCATGTGCAAATTCGTCAAATTTCTACAGGTAATTTATCTGTAAATCCTGAGTTCAGTGCAAATTCGTGAATATTTTACGGGTAAGCTGTGCTATGTTTCACATTTGTCCCATCTGTAGGTCATAGGTTCCGTGCAAATTTCCACAGTTAAGCCACACATGAGGCATTAATTTGACCCACCTGTAGATCCCGAGTCCTGCCCAATTTTATCTCTACAGGTAAGCAAGTAATTTAGGTACATATTCATTTTCTCCGTTGTTCTTGGATTCGAACATGGAGTTAATTTTGCCCGCGACTATAAAATATGTTTTCTGCATGGATAGGGAAAACCTACAAAAAATAAAAAGTTAGGAGATAGGAATCTGTTACAATGAATAACATACAAATTGGCTACCCTTTCTTAGCTTCAGTGATAGATGCAAATCAGGGACAGCTTTACATAATTATCAGTGTGAAATGTTGATCTGTAAGAAACGTTTGGGACTCTGAAAGTGTTGATATAGTTTTTTTAAATATGAGGAATTAATCCTCCATTTGAAAAAAGACCTCATTACAAATAGTTATTAAATATCAATAATATTAATAGTAGAGGATCCCAGTATAGAACGACCTTCACCGAACTGGTTAATGGATGGAAAGTATTTTATATTAAATTAAATATGTTAATAAATATATTGCAAGTGGGTTGCCTAAAAAAATTCAGTCCAGAATATGATTAATTAAAAGTTTAAGTTAAATTTGCACCTGGTTGGTATGTGATGCTAAGGAAACGAGGTGCAAACTTAGCTCAACCGGTTAGTATGAGAAAGTTAGGATGAAGTCGGCACGGGTTCCCGTTCACAAAATGAGCAGATTTTTGATTTAGGGACATTTGAGCACATAACACTCTTCTATCGCATGGGATGGTTCGCTGGGACCTCTCTGTCGCACGTAGGTGAAGAACACACGGAGCGGCGCAACTTGCTATGTGCTAAAATGCCCCTAAACCAAAAATCTGCTTATTCTGTGAACCCCCCCGACCCGACTCGTGCCAACTTCATTCTAACTTTCTCATACTAAGCGGTTGAGCTAAGTTTGCACCTCATTTCCTTAGCATCACATACCAACCAGGTGCAAATTTAACTTAAACTTTTAATTAATCATATTCTGGACTGAATTTTTTTAGGCAACCCACTTGCAATATATTTATTAACATATTTAATTTAATATAAAATACTTTTCATCCATTAACCAGTTCGGTGAAGGTCGTTCTATACTGGGATCTTAGACTATAAGTAACGTACCTATCAAAACAAAAATGGTTAAAATCAATAATCTAATGAAGTAACTTATCTACATCAAATACCCAACTTTGAAATTGGACATTGAATCAACAATGGCAAACTCACGAGATACTATAAAAATACTTCAATTGCTATATGTGCCTATAATATCAGAGGAGTTCCCTAAACCATTCATGGATCTCATTATCAGAGCTAGATTTAGAAACATATTAGGTAGAAATTACTACAAAAATACCTACTGAAGTTGTTGTTAATCACTACATAGTATAAAACAAAGTCGCTTTCTCTGTCACTTTGTCCCTATGTCCCTATGTATGCTTAAATCTTTAAAACTACGCAACGGATTTTGATGCGGTTTTTTTTAATAGATAGTGATTGAAGAGGAAGGTTTATATGTAACTAGCATTTTCCCGCGGCTTCGCCCGCGTTGTTCCCGTTATTGCCCCAAAGGAACTCTTTACCGGGATATAATGTATCCTATGTTTCAATCCAGGACTTGGTCTACTTGCATGCCAAATTTCAGCTTGATCCATCCAGTTGTTACCCCGTTATAAGGTAACAAACATCCAAACATCCAAACATCCAAATATCCAAACATCTTCACAAACTTTCGCATTTATAATATTAGTGTAGTATACATGCATAATATAATAGAGAAACATCGTGCGAAGCCGGGGCGGGTCGCTAGTGTTCTTATAATATTTGAGGAGTTCTATCCATCCTTGTGGATCCCATTATGGGAACTGGGTTCGACAAAAAAGAGATCTGGAAGTATACCGTGTCAATGAAATCATTTTTTGTAACCGTTTTATAAATAACGAAACTCTGGGTACCAAACATGAAAAAAAACGACTAAAAAATCTCCTCCTTTTTGTAAAGGCGGTTAAATATAACATTTATTTACAAAGAACTTGTAAGTTATCTTTGCATTTATCTTGTTTCAGGCCGTGGTGATGTATGCGTCAACGTACGTGCTGGTCGCGTTGAGTATAGACCGCTGCGACGCGATTACCAATCCTATGAATTTCTCCGGTAGCTGTAAGTAAAGTCCTTTTACAAAAAATATCTCATCAAATTGTATGGGAAAAGTCAAAGATATTTTTAGGGTTCCGTACCAAAATGGTAAAAAAGGAACCCTTATGGTGCGACTCTGTCTATCTGTCTGTCTGTCTGTCCGTCTGTCACAGCCAGATATCTCAGGAACTACTGCTGCTATCGATTTTAAATTTGGAATAGTGTTAAAAGTAACTAACCCGAGCTTATTAATAATATAATAATAATAATATAACGTTTATTTCCAGATGTCACAGATCCATAGTTTGTTAGTACACACTTAAAAATTATGTTAGTTCCATTAAATTCAATTGTGCAATACTTAAGTTAAATTAGACAGTAGGCAATAAAATAATAAATGTATACAATTAAAAATTCAAATGAGATCAATATTCGATAATTATTAAATTAAATGGCTATATTGAAATTGCAATGCAAAAAAAAAAAAATAAAAAAAAAAATAAAAATAATAAAAAAAAAATAAAAAAATAGAATAAAATTTGACAAGTTATTGGACATAAAAAAATCTTATACCTTTTTTACTTTTTTTTTAAAGGGCTCCGTAATGGGATTTTGAAAATTGAAAGTAGGGCTAATATATCAAGTAGGGTATCAAATAAAAGGGCTTGATTTGTAGATTAAAACAATATATTTGTATTTTTTTTAAATAAGTAGTTTTTGATTTTTGGCGTAAAATGTTAAAAAAAAATACCATTCCCCCCCTATTATCTTCGAAGTTACTGAACAGAAAAATCTATAATAATTACCAATTAATAATGTTGTCCTAAATATTACAGGAAAAATATAACGGTTTTCCTAACTTGCACGCTTTTTGAGAAATTTGCAAAAATCATAACACATACTTCTTTGCTCCTACTAAACTAATCGCCATACAGTTTCTCTTGAACTATTCATGTATCTATTAGGATTATTATTATTCAGGTATATCTTTATTTTCTTAGATTAGGCTTTTTACAATATATATATAAAAAGTAAAATACAAAGTGAAATTACAAAATATAAATTATTATTATTATTAGGAAGACCGTTATATTTTCTCTTCCTAACTTGAATATTTTTTTAGAAATTTACAAATTTCTTAAAATATTATTTTACTTCTACCCTCCCTACTAAAGCCATCTAGCGGAGAGTAGCAAAACTAAGCGATGGCCTATTTTGTCAGATTACATAAAAAATGTCTATTAAATACAATGATCACTCATCAGGAATCGGAAAAAAAACATAAAGTAACAATAATTATTAAAAACTCTATAATAGGAGTTTGTTAGGAAATCTGACACTAGTAAATACCATAAAAATAAAATACCACTAGCGCCATCTAGGGACACAAATCTAAAATAAGGTAGCTTGTGGCAGCAATATTAATTTAATATACAAAAGTGTGCTTCAAAACATGATTCCTTCATGAAAAATGATACATGAGAACTAAATTAGTTGACCAACAATTATTGTTTGTTATTGGCTGATTGAAATAATAAAACGTTTAAATTACAACTAAAATTTACGCGCTACTTAGTATCAATAGATGTTGCTGTAGGATACGCTGCATCGCGCTGTTAAGATTTTTCCTGGTTTAATAGGACTAAGGTGGTTTTAAAGCAGGGTTGCGTTGCTGTTTGTCGTATGGTTGGTCTACATATGAGTTTTTACGGAACCCTCGGTGCGCGAGTCCGACTCGCACTTGACCGGTTTTTTATACTTACCTATACACTGTGAGCCCGAATAACCCGATTTTTTTACCACGTATTCCTGATGGTATTACCAGTAAATAACGTTCTATCAACATGGGTCAAATTTTGTCATTTTACATTTTGTCTTATGAAACAAAATAAATCAGCAAATTCAGCCTCTCCTTATAAACATGTCCTTACTTGAGGAAAAGATATCAAAAAGGAAAAAAAGCTAAAATGGAAACAAAAGTTAATTTTTTTGGACTTAGCATTTTTGGTTTAGCTATCGTAGAGCCTGTAGAGAATTTTGTTCACTGTGGCTTCTGCGATAGCTAGAGAAATGAAATTTTATGGCCCTAGGGTACTATTTGGGTGATTTGGGTACTATTTTTCGAGAAATAAAGCATTTCCAAAAACAAAGCCGTTCCAGAGATACAAGCGGTGTACGCCAGCTTGACGCCCGGTAGCGTACACCGTGAACAGGCCTTATATTTAAAGATTAAGGGTACTATTTTTTTCACCTAGGTATTTCGTGGGTACTATTTAATGGCAGCATCAGGTTCTGGATATCTTAACACGTTCACTGCGGCGACCTAAATCTCCGTCCTGAATTTTAGTGCGTTACGGGGCCTAATCCACCCGTAGTGGTTTACACGTTTGTGCGTTACGGGTATAAAAGTGCCCCGTACTCCCACGTCAGTTTAAACTGCTCTAAAATCCTGAAATAATATTTTTTGACCCTATTATATTCATCAATTCTAAGAGTATAAAATGACCTATGCGACCCTGCTTCCGCACGTAGACACGATGAAAGGTTATTAAATTATAAAGAAAAGAAAGTACGGGGTTCTATTAGCCCCATATCGCACTAGAATTGACAAAGTACGGGGTTTAGTGAACCCCGGACCGCACAGACTGGTCGAAAATCTGCTGGCTTCACGACAATATCCTCCAAAATAGTAATTTTCGGCCTTTCATTATTTGAACTAGTGGATGGAATATTTTTGGAAACTTCTGCATCATTCTTTAATGTAACATTTTGCAATTCTTGATACGTTTGTCCTGTACTGGGGCTAGTGACAATATTATCGTAATTATGGCTAGATTGCCGCTGAAAAATCTTGCGAAACAACGGTGAGGACGTTGATTGTCTCCGAGGTGATCTTGACGTTGATGACGCTGCTTCTTTATTGTCTTTATTATACCTAAGACAATTCTAGCATACGTCGCGAACGCTTCATATTGCACTGCGACACAATTTACCAATAATATCGATAAGACTTGCAATAATGACTGCACTAGTGACACTGAGCTCATAAGCCCGTACGGGTCAGCTAATATCTATACGGGGTTTTCAGTACCCCGTACCGCACTGGAAGACAATTTTTGTTCTATGGTCGGTGCGGGGTTCGTGAGACCCCGTTTATCTTTTATATATAACCTGATTAGACTTTAAATAAGGATCACAATTATTTAATTGTGCCTATTGTAGACAAAAAAATACCAAAGTTACAGGCTCCGCACCAGCGAGTAGATACTGTTTTTCGTCCCCTACACTGAATGGCGACGTCGTACGGGGCTCGAACGCCCCCGTAACGCAGTGAACGTGTTAACGGTGTACGCCATCTTGACGGTCACGTAAAAACCACTACAGATTATTGTATTCGGATGGTAATCGAAAGTTAAGGGATCAGCTTAATTACTAGCCTCCTAGCTAACTAGATCAGCTGAATAATAATATGCAGTACTTCAAACAATTCCTATTAAGAAAGTTTAGTCAAATAACTAACACGAGGTACGAAACTCGATCCCCGGTCAACTGCGTTTAGACAGACGAAGTATCCAATACAGCTCATTTACTCAATTCAAAAGTTGCTTGTCATTTTGGTACATTGTGGCAATTCGTTAACAATACTGCGCTTTTTGAGACTTGTTTGAAATAATTTGTTGCTTGCGTGTATAATACCTACATTTTACCGTAAGACCCCTGGTCAATTTTATCAAAGATGCATGAGGATGGGTCGTGCATATTTAGTAAGTTTACATAGTTGGGGCGTAGCCAGTGCAGACGAACTAGTTTTATTGGGAAAACAATGTGTGCAAGTCTTCTTATATAAAAAACTAGCCATTTCGGCGAATTTCGTTCCGCCGCAGTATTTTTAATTTTTTAGATGTTTTAATAGTTATTTTGTTATTCGGGGCAGAGGTAAACCCAAAAAATCAAAAATTATAAAAATCGGTCCACCCGTACTCGAGTTATAAATGGTTTAACTAACCCACCTTTGTTTTATATATTAATCAATATATATGTATACTCGTTTTACCTTAAGTAGCGATCTGCCGTCCTCAAACTAAAAGTCCGCTAGCTTGTATGAAGTTTCATACAAATTAGCGGCCTTTTAGTTTGAGGACGGCAGCGATAACTAACTAACTTAGTGGCACAGCGACCCAAAGCGAGTTTTGACCTCCGACACGAGATTGCGCCACTTGTCTCGATAGTCAAGTGTCGATAATGTTGTATAATTAGGGTTGCGTACCAAAATGGTAAAAAAGGAACCTTTATGGTGCGACTCTGTCTGTCTGTCCGTCTGTCCGTCTGTCACAGCAAGATATCTCAGGATCTACTGATGCTATCGTCCTGAAATTTGGAATAGTGTTAAAAATCGCTAACCCCAACTTATTGGACAGAAAAAATATCTTATAACTTTTTTAGTTTTTTTAAAGGGGACCGAAATGGGATGTCAAAAATCAAAAGTAAAGGTATTATATCGAGTGGGATATCAAATGAAAGGGCTTAATGTGTAGATTCCAAAACCATTTTTTTTCTTAGACATGTAGTTTTTGATTAAATACAAAAAACGTTAAAAAAAATACCATTCCCCCTATTATCTCCGAAGTTACTGAATAGAAAAATCTGTAATAATTACCGATTATTAATATCATTATAAATATTACAGGAAAAATAAACGGTTTTCTAACTTGCAGCGTTTTTTAGAAATTCGCAAAAATTGTAAAACAAATTTATTTCCTCCTACTATACTAACCGCGACAATGTCGATGTATAGGGACAACAGTTTTTCAAGAGCATAGTTAAGTTTGTCCCACCATACAGTTTATCTTGAATTATCCACGTATCTACTGACGAGTTTGTACGGAACCCTCGGTGCGCGAGTCCGACTCGCACTTGCCCGGTTTTTTTATAAATGAAATGAGTATTTGGTTTGCTTCCTTATGCCGCAATACGAGTAGAGTTAAAACTTAATAATTATTCTTGAATAATGGCAGTTTTGTTTGTAGTGCACTCTAATTTTCATACCAGAATGACAGGTGCTAAAACATATAAAATAAATACTTGGTACCTGACTGAATTACGCCTGCACCTAGAGGTAGTATCAATGATTTGCATAAAACGAGGTACCTACAATACACTTGTTACACGGGTGAAGCAAAAGAATATTTAGCGTGATATTCCTGTACTCGATATCTCTATAAGGATGTCAGAATTTTCCGCCACTGCACTATCGCTCTCAAGGATTATTATAAATTCAGCGCGAAATCCCTCACATCAACAAGTCGATAAAATCACTGCTTCACATTGAGATCCCGTGTTGTGTTTATGGTTTGTTTACTGTGCGTTTTCCAAAATAAATACCGGGGTAGCTACTTTCTCAAAATATGGACTTTTGAGGTTTTTCTGGCTCGGAATCGTGAGTACATTCGAACCTTATACGTAAAAAAAAGTGTCCCAAAATTTGTATGGATTTTTTTCTTTCCACTACGTGACGTTCATACAAACGTAATGCAAAATGGTGACGTAATGGGAAAATAAATTTGGGACCCTTTTTTTACGTATAAGGTTCGAAAGTACTAACGATTCTGAGCCAGAAAAACCTCAAAAGTCCATATTTTGAGAAAGTAGCAACCACGGTATTTATTTTGGAAAACGCCCTACTACATCATGTAGATTTGAGCTTTTAAGAGCGCGCCCGCACATTGGGCCACTAGTGGCGGCCACAGCTCGGCCACTGGTGGCCGCCACAAGCTGTGGTCGAGCTTTTTCATACACTTTGTATGATTGGCCGCGTTCAGTGGCTCGCCTCACGCGCACACTCGGCTACAGTGACTGGCCACCGCGTTTCACATTTATAATATTAGTAGGATGTTTACCTTGCTGGTTTTCAACAAAATGCCTATTGTTTAAGACGACATGATAAGTTGATAGGCACTCGGGACACTTTTTATTTTAGGTTTCAGAAGAATTTCTTTAATGTCTTAATTCAAAATCAACGAGTAATACCACACGACACCATTCATCAGATTTTCTTTTCAGAGCTGCTATTTTAATCCCTAAAAAGTCTTTTTTTACTATTCCTCGTTTTATTTATACAAATGCCATAAAGGTCGGCTTCGTAACGATATTTTTTACAACCCAATTTAGAAATGAATGATTTTTTATTTCTGCTATATTTTTAGACAAGTTTTCATCAAAGGAATTTTTCGAATATTTCATGATTGGCCAGTTTGAGAAGTTTATTTATTACATAACTGTACTTAGAGCATTTCAGTCTGTAGTCGTCAAACTCCATCAACTAGTTAATTTGATTAATTAGGACTGATGAACTACCTGGTAGCAGCATTTGCTGTTCTATTGTTTTACAATTCTGGCTATTTAATAGGATTAAACCTAATTTACGGGGCATCATATGTAGTTGAATATCTAAAATTATTATTTAGTTAATAATATTACATAAATACTTATTTTATTATACCTACTAGTAGATATTGTAAATGGCGTTCATTCTGTTGCTCAGGGAACCGTGCAAGAGGGCTTATTGTGTCTGCTTGGCTTATAAGCATCGTGTTCTCCATCCCACTTCTGATCCTGTATGAAATCAAAGAAGTACAAGGTAAGATACGCATTCATATACTTTATTACTTATTAGTTACTAACATTTTTACTGTAAACCAAAATTTAATAATTATATTCCTAGGGTGGGACTAAAATTGGCATGTTTGTCTACCATGAGGGTTTGCCAGAAATCCTTTTTGCATACCTCACATATTATGTAATTCCGAAATATAACAAAAATTACCCAGTTGTATTCCTTGCAAATAAAAACGGATCTCTCATAGTCTCTGTGATACGTGAGCCGATTTTAATATTTATTTTAATTCTTATTTAAGGACAACAACAGTGCTGGATAGACCTCGGCACGCCCGAGAGATGGCAGATATGGATGACTCTGGTCTCCGTCATGATCTTCGTGTTTCCTGCGTTGGCTATAGCAGCCTGCTACGCTGTCATAGTGATGACCATTTGGACCAAGAGCAAAGCTGTTGTCATGAGCCCACCCGTCAACTCTAGGAGGACTAAAACGATGAATAATGGTGAGTAAATATTTCAACTGAAAATATTCACGCTACGTCTTTATACAAAAAACACTTCACAAATATTCTAGTGTGACCATAATTAACAACTCAAGTTTCTCTTCGCCCAGTTGTAATGAACGAGTTTTCCAAGATTGCGTATAAGTAAAACCAAAGAGAAAAAAATCGGACCGTCTAATTATTGAAACAAGGACAGGAATAGTTTCCATTTCCATCATACCGGATGCCTTGTGTTCTTGTAGATACATAAAAGAAAATGACATTATCTCTCCGATTGAAACAGATAAGACATTCAACACAACTTCTGCACATTGCAATAAAACATCTAACATAACGAACTACACTTGCCCGTTTACAAAGTCTAAATCAACAATAACATAATTAAAATCTTTCACTAGTTCATTATAGTATAGTGAAGCTATCTTCAACACTATTTATAAACAAAGCAGAAAAACAGGCACTAGCGACGTGTAAAGATAAATCGGATTAGCTCAAGCACTCAAGGAAAATAGGATAAGTACGGCAGATAATGAACTTGTCTGAGAGGATTATTTTAAAGAGCAAAATTGATTTAGCGGGATACAAAAAATGGAGCACTTGAGGCGGTTCCTGAAGATGATTTAAATAAATGAGATTTATATGAAACGATAACTTAAGTTTTTCAAGGCAGAAAAGAGTTGGTAAAGCGTGAAAATTTCGCACGAAATTTAATAAAATTACAAGGACTAGAACGCACTAATTTGTTTTAAAAGCTCAGTTTTTTATTTACTATTGACATTTTGAATAGTATTTAAGACCCTCATCCTAGTAATAGGTTAATAGTGATGGGGAAAACTGTGGCAATAGCAATTAAACATAAATTTTTATCAACACATTTCGTTTTATTTCAATATGAGAAAAATAAGTGAAGTGACACCGTCAGTCAATAAAGTAGATAAAAGTTCTAAAACGTATTTAATCATATCAGTATCAGGAGCATCATCGTTATTAGCCTATTTATATCTCCCAATACTGAGCAAAGGCCTACTGTCATCTATTAGATGAGAGTGAATGGGCGGCCCACTGCGGGTCTTTTAATTTTCGTCGCTGAGGTGTGGAGGTTTCTTCACGATCTAACGGTAAATATCATATCATATCTCGTACATAAGTTCCGAAAAGCTGATTGGCACAAACGCATAACCTCTGCTTGAAAGGCGTATGTCCGAACCACTCGGCCTCCATTTGCAAAATAATTATTTTCAGGCCACGTGGACGGCGACCCAGACTCAAGACGCGCCAGCTCTAGAGGCCTCATACCACGAGCCAAGATTAAAAGCGTCAAGATGACGTTCGTCATCGTGTTTGGTGAGTATTTGATTTCAGTAAGAATATAACCACTTCTGTAGGCTTATGATGCTACGCTTTGTCGCGTGATAAATAAATGATAAAGCATCCGTCACTCTCACACACTATTTTTCAGAACGTGACAAAACGTAGCATCATACGCCTATAGACTATGTATGGATGATGTATGGACTATCTGTCTGAAATAAAGAGTATATTTATTTATTTATTTATTTATTTATTTATAGGAGACTGTAAAATAAATTAAATCCCATGTCTACTCTCTTTTGTCTTCTGTTTGCAAAAATTAAGGGTAATTGGGCATTGTTTTGGTTATTGGAGCATTCAACGAAATCGTCTACTTTGTCCCGCACGAGACCACTATGGCAGCTACCTTAAAAATATTTAGAAAGTCCTAAATTACATTATCAATTTAGAAACCAAGTTACAAAATATTGTCATGCCTAAAATTTACTTCCTAACTTTGTTAGAAGTATGAAAAAAATGGTGTCTTGTGCGGGACATTCTCGTGGAATGCTTCTATTATGTAATTAACCGACGTAGTTTTACCCTGTACAACATTATGGGTATTTTAATGCCCTCATAACTATCAGGATAGTTACCTATGGGAGCAGAAGAGGACTCAGACCTACGCATGAGTCTATAATTTTTGTTTCACTATTTTAGCATTCCATAACGCAAAAGAGGAAAACGGAACTGTCATAAATGTCCATATGTGTGTGTAAGGCTAGGTTTATGACCACGTCAAACACACATAACATAACAGGGAAATGTAACAAATCTGTGCAATTCTATCCCCGAATTAAACAATTCTAATAGTATATTGTGTATCAAGGGCGGTAAGTAAGGAATTACAAATGAGTGTTTGTTACAAGGCCGAGGCGAAGCCGAGGGCTTTAATAAAACGAGTTTGTAATTCCTTTACCGCCCGTGGCACACACAATGTTTTTCATCACACTTGTGAGGAAATCTAATTAAAATAACCTTACTTAACCTAAATAAAATTGTAAAACTGACAGTGACATTAGTGACATAATATCTATAGACAATGCGAATGTTGAGTCACGTTCGGAAACCATAACGGTAAATACCTAAAACGGTTGATTTTATATTTGCAAAATACTGAAATACACTATTTAAACATTAAATTAATGTTACAGAAATATGTGTTTACATGTATTTGCAATAACAATTCTCTTTAAATAATAACTCAGTGATAAAAGTTAAAAAAGTAAATTGGCATTTCCTTTGAACACGACAAATAAGAGTAAAACAAAACCATCGTTTCAAATTTAAAAAGATAACCATTACGCCCTAGGGCGAAATAGGTCATTTACGGCCCGCAGAACCTACGTGTAATGACACCATTTTCGAGCAAGTGTGATGAAATAGTACATTGTGTATCAAGGGCGGTAAGTAAGAAAAAATCTTTTCATCACACTTGCTCGAAAATGGTGTCATTACACGTAGGTTCTGCGGGCCGTAAATGGCCTATTACGCCCTAGGGCGTAATGGTTTTCTTTTTAAATTTGAAACGCTGGTTCTGTGTCACTCTTATTTGTCATGTTCAAAGGAAACGTCAACTTACTTTTTTAAATTTTATCACTGAAATATTTATTTAAAGATAACTGTTATTGCAAATACATGTAAACACATATTTCGGTAACATTAATTAAATGTTTAAATAATGTATTTCTTTATCTTGCAAATATAAAATGCCGCTTACCGCTATGGTTTCCGAACGTGACTTGACTTCGCATTGTCTATGGACTTAAATATCACTAATGTCACTGTCTGTTTTAATATTTTCTTGTCATACTGGGGCGATTAGTAAGGTTATATTATTAAGATTTCCTCACAAGTGTGATGAAAAACATTGTGTGTGCCACGGGCGGTAAAGGAATTACAAACTCGTGTTATTAAAGCCCTCGGTTTCACCTCGGGCTTATAACAAACACTCGTTTGCAATTCCTTACTTACCGCCCTAGATACACAATGTACTATTACAGTAGTCAAACGAATTTTCTACCGTCCTCAAACTAAAAGGCCGCTAATTTGTATGAAACTTCATACAAACTAGCGGCCTTTTAGTTTGAGGACGGCAGTTTTGATCTAATCTCACGTAACTTCTCGGTTTCAAAGAACTTGGACTAGCTCTTGGTTAATTTTGATTTTAGTTTTTCCCCAACGGATATCGAGTTTCTAACCTTCCTGTTGGTTCAAGACTATTTATTTATAGTGTCGGCGACCACATATTAAGTGCTGTATTATTTCCTCTTGATTTTAACGACCGGAGTCTGTTTTATAAAGTTTGCCAATTCGTTTTTATAGTTTCCTCTGGCGTTTTGCGATCTAAATTGGGTGCCAGCTGCATAAAGTATTTTGTTAAGTTTACGAGATTTCCTTATTAAAATCGAGTTCCCATCAATTATTTCCGGAGTGTTACGGCCGAAGTTCCAATTTCAAGCCTTAAGAGGATTAAAGACTTATTGCTGTGGCTTAATGATCTGTTTCTCTCTTTTTTACATTAATTATAAACAGATAAACAACAATAAAAATTAAATATTTATTACGTTAACATAGGTACCTATAGGAATATGGGCATGTAGCGTATGTGTGTATATTAATAGTACATTACTCAACTAGGGTGGTAATACAAAGAAAAGCCGAGATCGCAGATGTTTGCGGCCCGAGCTGCAGGCGAGGGACGAAAATATGTGATCGAGGGCTTTCTTAATTACCTCCCGTGTTGTGTACATCATTTTATGTCTACACTTGGCCTGAAAGTGTCTTTTTCCGAACGCGTAGCGTGCGGTAAAAACCACTTTATGGCTAGGTGTGGCATAAATATAAAAACGGACGACCGTTTAGCCTAATTGTTAGTGACTCTGTCTACGAAGCTCACAGTCCTGGGTTCGAATCCCGGTAAGAGCAAATTTTATTTGTGTGATGATATTTGTTTCGGAGTCTTGGATGTTTTCTATGTATTTAAATATTTGTATTTACTAAATATATCGTCGTCTAGTATCTATAAAACAAGCCTTATTGAGCTCACTATGGGACTAGTTCGATTTGTGTAAGATTGTCCCCTAATATTTATTTATTATTAAATATTTTTTTCATTGAGTACTACTCAGTATGTAGCTGTTCCTACACACACCGTGGCGAACAATAGTTCTATGTGTGTGCAATACTACTACCTACTAATCACCAGCTTAGCACGTACTTCGTAACGTACGTCGTAAAGCTTGCAAAATGTTTATATATTGGGTTGAACAAGTCAATTCATCATCAGCCTACAGGTATAAGTCCTACTGCCGGGCACACACAGGCCTACTCTCATAGTCCATAGATGAAAGTGAAAGTGCTGTAGTCCCCACGTTAGCCCACTGCGGATTGGAGACTTCACAGACATAGAAAAAAAAAACGACTGGACTACCAATAACTGAAAAAAGAGGGACAAAAGTTATTTTTTTTTACTCCTGTACTTTTATCTGTATTTTACTTGGTCACGAATACTAATATAAGAACATACATAATATGAGTTCAGAGAAGTCTATACTCTATTCCCCATAACAGCACTAGTGTCGTTATAGTCACATTACGATACTGCTAGCACCCACAGACTTCTAAATCTAGATTAAACTTAGGTCAAGGATTAAGCGCTCAATTCTAACTTTACGATAAAAATGCACAACGACCAACTTAACAAACAATTAAATTCCTACGGTTTTTATGAAAAACAAAACTTTCCAAATTAAATTCATTGATGCCAACATAAAGAATAGCTTTTTAATATCGTCACTGCGTGTCACTAGCGAGTATACTTCAAATAAAAAAAAAGTTTACCATAGACACATACTGTCAGTCATATGTCATATTTGCCTTGTTTGGGAGCTATGTTTAATGATGTATTTTATATTTTAAAACCTAGTCGTAGAAAAAGTATTGTATGGAACGTTGTATAATTAAGTGAAAATACACTCACGGCGTCTCAATTTGCGATACTCGCCGCCACGGCGGCTCCTATCGCAACTCGTGCCATTCGTATTTTTTGAGCCTACTTATACAAATGCAGTTCATTTATAAATTATATCCGTAGATCAACTTATATAGACGCAATAATGAATATAAAGATTTTATACATATAAAAGACATTTATTTTTAAAAAAAGGTCTTTCATGATTTTAGAAGACCAAATAAATATATCCCTTATATAATTATTCTATTAGCAATGGCTTCACAGTTCATGTTTCA
This sequence comes from Eudemis profundana, assembly GCA_947034925.1. Lineage (NCBI taxonomy): Eukaryota > Metazoa > Arthropoda > Insecta > Lepidoptera > Tortricidae > Eudemis > Eudemis profundana. The sequence goes on along the minus strand of OX344795.1, from coordinate 25,940,771 downwards.
TTATACGTATTTTAATGCTAGTCTGAGTCTGGTCAGACTTGCGCGGCCATGTACTTTGGATCGGTTCATTAAAATTAAACGATTTTAATTAAGTATATTTTTAATTTACCTATTAAAGCCACCCCACATTAGCGTCTTTCGAGACGACGACGACGCTCGAAAGACTCGGTGAGGGGTGAATCTTAGATAATTTACCTAACTGACTAAATTTCACAAATGTCTCTAAAATACCGTCTCTTTTTTCTTAAGTATACTGTCTGTCTCTTTCAGTATTCGTGCTATGCTGGTTGCCGTACATCGGCTTCGATCTGCTGCAAGTGTACCACTTCATCCCTCAAACGCAGACCAGCATGGCAGTTGCTACTCTCATACAGAGCTTGGCGCCGCTCAACTCCGCCGCCAACCCTTTGATCTGCTGTATGTTCTCTCCTCACATCTATATGAGTCTTAGGTAAGTCAATATCACACAGGTAGGTGTTACATATAAGATCTATAGTACATTGTTGTAAAGGCTGGAAAGTAAGCAATAGATGGGCGAGTGAGTTTGAGTACGATTACGGTTTAAATACGAGTCCATCTATTGCACTTTCGGTCGCGACTTAACATAAGTAGTGCTTTTCACGCCTACTGCAAGGAAATAATAATAATGTAATATCATACCAAAAATAAAATAATTTAAAAGTCAATTTTGTATTTTTCGGCAATAAACCTACAGTGGACAATTCTCCAACACTGAATAGCAAACACCTATTTATTATTTAATTCATACAAATACTGTAAACCCTGTTACATTAGAGAATAACACAATATTCAAAACTAATAAAATATTCCGCCATTTTCCTTATTATATTTGACATTCAAGAACATTCGAGCACAATAATTAAACGCAGATACCAACGAAAGTGACACTTGTTTTTTTTTCATCACACTTGCTCGTAAAGGGTGTTATAACACGCGCGCTTATAGACCAACTCGAGCCGATTTTCCCCCCCGTGGGTTACAAATATCTATAACTCCCACGGGAGGAAAAACTGTATGAAAATCTATAACTCCCTCGGGAGTTATGAGTTTAGTTTTAAAAGTCGTACGTCATTTCAGACTAAGGAGGTTTCGAATCAGCCAAGGCTATTTCACATCTTCAAAACTTGGCTACAAAACCAATTTTAGTGTAAAATAAAACTTATATGGTATATTTTACTATTATTTCCGTAGTTTTTGCGATTATTTTAATGCAATTAAATTAATTTAGTTTAAAATTTTATTTTGAAAATCGGTACAATCTGGCGACATTGCCTGTCAAGTTTAAAAACTAAACGCAGTTCTTAGCATTATCTGTGGAAGACTATATTGAAAAAGTTGACAGTTGAAGTTGTCTCTTAGCGGGTGCGTTTAGTTTATTTCATTTTTATGTTTTATTTTTTTTTCCTCGCAAATGTGATGAAAAACATTGTGTGTATCACGGGCAGTAAGAAGATTACAAACTCGAGTCATTAAAAGCCCTCCGCCTACGGCGTCGAGCTTCTAATAGACTCTCGTTAGTAATCCCCTTCTTACTACCCTCGGTGCACAATGTACTATTTTTTAATTTTGCTAATTAGTTACTAGTGCGACAGTGGCTGTATGAAGAATTTTGTCGAAGTCGCGTGACGTGCTGCGGCACAGTTCGCGATCTGATTGGTCTATTATAATGTCACTGAGGAATACGGCGTGCTCTCATTGGCTGTTATATACTGACCAACAATGTTATTTTTTGTTGGCTTGTCTCATGCACTGTCCAAGGACTCATCGTTTTGCGGCCTGAATTTTAGATGGTCAGTGGCGTGAAATAGTACATTACACAACTAGGGTGGTAATACAAAGAAAGGCCGAGATCGCAGAAGTTTGCAGCCCGAGCTGCAAGCGAGGGACGTAAATGTGCGATCGAGGGCTTTCTTTATTACCTCCCGTGTTGTGTACATCATTTTATGTCTACACTTGGCCAGAAAACGGCTTTTTCCGTACGCGCACCGTGCGGAAAAAGCCACTTTATGGCCAGGTGTGGCATAAAGGATATTACAAGTTATGAAGAATAAAAAACGGAAATTGGAAAAGTTTGTAGAAAACCCGATCTGACTGATACTTACAAAACAATATAATTTTCGTACACAAAACGACAGAGCATAAGAAATTTCAAGTTGAAACTACATAGTATGATAAACAACGGGCACTCCTATATCTAATAAGCGATCTCATGCAGCCAAATATATAAACTCATATACAGGATGAAATTTTTTTCATCGTCCAAATTTTGCCAGGGGATTCTTTAGCGAAAAATAGAAAATACGTGTTTTTGAGTCAGTACTAAAATATTGAGAAACAGCAGCTGAAATATATCCTAAAAAAACATACGTTTCTGGATACCGCGGTAGCGCACTGCGCGGGAGACGGCAATGGCTCCCCGCGACCCCTACCCTGCTGCCAAATTTTTTCTTCAGAAATGACATCTTTTATTCATACCTAATGCTTAGGAAAAATTTGGACGATCAATAAAATTTCACCATGTTAATACATATATAATTGCAAACATAAATAATGACTTGTCCTAGTTTGGTGATCCTACACAACTTGACATTATGTGACACTCCTCAAAACCTAAAGTAATATAAGTATTTGAATCACATGTATATGTATATTATATTAGTCAATATACATGGTGGAACGGAACAAGGACTTTCCTGCAAATGTGGCATTGTTTAGCCTTAGTACATTCGTTTCTAAAATAAACAACCATGTTAGTACATTTCTGTCACAGTTTTCAAGTTATAGTTTGTTAAACTTTCATTAAACAGCTGTCTTGTATTTAGAAAACGATGAATAACTCTTTTTTGTAAATAAACTTAACACAAATATCAAAGGTAAATTAATGTGACATATTAACAGTCACGTAGATTATCTTTATAAACCAATATAATGTAAACAATAGGGTAGAAGTAGTGGGTTATACAGCGTGGAAGTCCAATACGAGCAAACAATTAAACCATATATAGCGTTTAATAGTGTTATCATTAACTATATGATTTTTTAAATTGCACTTAATAGTGACCTCGTAATTAATTTTTGAAAATTTACCGAACAGCAATGTACCGCATACATGCTTGTTATGATATTGCGAGATACGAGCTTTTTTAAAGTAACTATCAACTAGCGTTTTTGTCAACTTGAATATGTTGCGTTACATTGCGGACCGAATTATTTTGTATGGTAAATATTTTCATTGTAGTTTTAAGCAAAATTTATCTAAATATTCTCCTTAGGTCCTATGCTGACCACCGTTTCAATATTCGCCCGTATCGGATTTCCAGGCTGTATAAATATTTAAAAAATGTGCATATTTTTCATTTTGTTAGTTTCCTTTTTCTTTATTATAACAAGCATTTAACTATTGCAGGTCGATTACATATGAAAAAGAAAATATTTCGGAAAGTCCCTCGTTCCGTTCCACCCGGTGTATTCATATAATGTAGGTATAGTAGCACAGTCTTTATAATAAAAATAAAAATGTGACATTATTCTCTGTTACTCGTCAATCTTTATACCATTTCCGCCGTCGCGGCGTTTAAAAGGACGATGAAAATAGCCTCAATTTCCGGTACTTTGTCACTTGGAGAATTTCATTTAGAATCGGCGATCCGTTTGCGTGACTGAATAAAAACTAGCTTTGAAGACAGACAGAGGAGTCGGAGTGTCTAAGGTTCATAAGGACATAAAAGCGATCAATTGAGTAGATGTATTTTATTTTCTATGTGTTACGTTTAAGGTTGAAATAAAAAAAACTTATTGGCAATGTGAAATTTGTCTCTAATATTGTAATTGTGTTAATAAATTGTCAATTCATTTTGTGTCCTCCGGATTCTGTTTAGTCCGGCGTTTTGGGTTCATTTCAAACAATCAAATTTAGAAGACACAGAACGTGTCCGTCAAAATAGCGTACACCGTAAAGATATTCAGAATCTGATGCAGCCAATAAATAGTACCCAAATAGTACCGACGAAATACCTAGGTGAAAAAAATAGTACCCTTAAACTTTTCGAAATATAAGGCCTGTTCACGGTGTACGCTACCGGCGTCAAAAGCTGGCGTACACCGTTTGTATCTCTGGAACGGCTTTGTTTTTGGAAACGCTTTATATCTCAAAAAATAGTACCCAAATAGTACCCTAGGGCCCTAAAATTTTATTTCTCTAGCTATCGTAGAAGCCGAGATATAGTGAGCTCTTTCTATAAGGAATTCCCGGGTACGCCAGCTTGACGGTGTGAAATTTTGTACACCGTTAAGTTATGGAATATCTCGGCTTCTACGATAGCTAGCGAAATAAAATTTTAGGGCCCTAGGGTACTATTTGGGTACTATTTTTTGAGATATAAATCGTTTCCAAAAACAAAGCCGTTCCAGAGATACAAACGGTGTACGCCAGCTTGACGCCCGGTAGCGTACACCGTGAACAGGCCTTATATTTCGAAAAGTTTAAGGGTACAATTTTTTTCACCTAGGTATTTCGTCGGTACTATTTGGGTACTATTTATTGGCTGCATCAGATTCTGAATATCTTTACGGTGTACGCTATCTTGACGGACACCACTGAACCGAAAATTGTGAAATAAAGCCCATTAGTAACTAGCGAGCGAAACATGGTCTGTGTTATACAGAATGATTCAGGATACGTGAGCACGATCGACCCTACGAATGCAGTAAATTATAAACTACTGTTTTATACCAGTATTAGTGAGATTAACGCAATTTTTTTTTGGTATTGTAAACAAAAAAAATGTTTTAAATTATTTATGACATTCATGGTCACTTTTCAATTAGAATACTTCCGTCAGGTACCGATACTCTTCGCTTTACCTGTGAATGTTTGTGAACGTTGACATTACCAGATTGACAATGACAAATTACCTTTTTTTATAATTAAAGTGCTGTCATCATAACAGTTAAAGAAGATTTATATTGATTAATTAAGCGTTGTAGGGTGACGGTGATTGTAAAGAATTAAGTTGTGTTATTAACAAAGAGTAAAAGTGAATGAAAGAAGGTGTGGGTGTTTCAGTTAAATACGATGATGGACGAACATTTACTGAATCCGTAGGGTTAGTCCCGCTCACGTCTCCCAAATCATCCTGTAGCAATGTTCATTTTAACATACAGTATGTTTAAAATTAACCAGTTGAAAATTTGTTTAAGTCATAGTTTTAAAATAGTATCAATTTGATTTGAATATCTATGAATGCGCTATGTTATATCTCTAAATAAATAAAATAGATGGCATCGATCCCATCGTTCTCGGGTTAATCGCGACTCAAAAAAACTAATGAAACGTCATCGGTCCTAAAACCCTTTTTAGATGAAAGACTAACTGAAGAGATCCTTGAAGCGTTTGTTTTCTTTAGGTGTTTTTCTTTTCAATTTTCTTAAATTTAAGCATTGTTAAACAACTTGCAGAATATAACCTTTTGAATTTTCAAACATGGACTTCCTGCATTCACTGTAGCAACGGCAGTGTATTTACCGAGATCTAGACTAGACATTCAGGGACTTAGGCGTACAGAGACTAGACATTTAGGGAAATAGACGTCATGCACCAAACCGTCCTAGACACTAGTCAGTTAGTACACGAGTTAAAATCTCCCAGAATGGTAATGAAGTAATTTTGGAATAGAATGGTAATTAGATTGAAAATAGCAGATTACTCAGGATTTGTATTTTCGATTAACATCGATTGTCGAATGCTGGCAACTTTTATCATTTCCAGACGAGTGCCCCCGTACCGGTGGCTGTGGTGCAGCCGCCGGCGGAGGCGGCGCGCGCGCGGCACGGTGCGCTCGCGCTCCGATTCCACGGCCAACTCGGACCTGCTCAGCAACTCCACGCATGCGCGGAGGTCGCACTCTGTTGCGCTGGTAACTAGCCTTTTTACATATAGCACAGTTTCACAAAGAAGTCTTAACTCCAGGCGTTTAGGAGCATTACGCAAGTACCAGTGCTCGTACTCAGTGAGCGTGACACTACGGTACTCCTTACTCATAAGCCATATATCGGCAAACAGCTTCTATCGTATTGGCACGCTACGCTGTGCCACGCATACATTCATATCGCGCAATGTAGGTACCTTTCTTTGAAATTAAATTACTTATTACGATATGAAAGAAATATGATGTTTTTTAATGCGGGTAAATTACACCACATTTTTATGTTATGGTTTAATAGGTTTTTAACCTCATAGATGGCGTTTAGGTTAAAAACCCACTAAACCAGAATGATACATAAGTCAAAATAGATGGTAGAATTGAAGGCACTTGCTGGGTGCTCCGGTGGTCGAATTGGTAAAGACGCTGGACCGGAAATCCAGAAGATCCAGCCGGACCGGGTTCGAGTCCTGGTCTGGACCATTGGTAACCGCCATTTAATTTTTCTATGTACTTTGCTTTCTTGTATTATATGTACTGTGCTTATTGATTTGTTAGTTGCAAAACCATAACGGTAATAAATAAAATATTTCAGAGCCTGAATCGCACACGCAGCAACAGCGTCTCCAGGATCCAAAGCGATCGACGCACGCAACTAGTCCTGCTGACATCAGTGCGCGACTGACAACGAACCAACGGGGCCGCGCATGACGTCATGCTATAATTATTTACTTAAGAGAACCCCTGTTCCCTCGACAACCACGTACAGCTTACGGCACGAAAGTCTAGCGGCAACGTTGGTTGCGCAGAAGCAAGAAACGTGTATATATAAAACCTGAAAATAGAACACTCCTTTTTTCGGGCAGTCGTGTACATATTAGGGATCCATCGTAGGAAAGTAAGCGGTACGCAGATAAACTCTACATTTTGATCACCGCTAGCCTTTTCTGTAGCGAATTTTAATAGTACATTACACAACTAGGGTGGTAATACAAAGAAAGGCCGAGATCGCAGATGTTTGCGGCCCGAGCTGCAAGCGAGGGACGTAAATATGCGATCGAGGGCTTTCTTTATTACCTCCCGTGTTGTGTACATCATTTTATGTCTACACTTAGCCAGTAAGCGGCTTTTTCCGTACGGCAGCGTGCGGAAAAAGCCACTTTATGGCCAGGTGTGGCATAAAATATATTATTTTGTGCATTTTCAACCTTATTTACAAAACGCATACCAAGATTACGAAGTCGTTTTACATCGAATTTATTGCAAAATTCCGCTTTAAGAAGCCCGAATGGTAATAGTTAATCATGTTTTTATTTTACCATAATTTAACCAGTTACGAAAAACACAGCCTAATGTAAATAAATTGATTCATATCTTTACATATTTTTAGACTTGTATAAACATTATACAATTTAGGATGCGTGCAGATTTATCGTATATTTGTAAGATAACTCTAAGACTGCTTATGTATAATGCATACCACCTAAGTTGTTAAACATAGTAAATAATTATAATCAAAAAATAAGTTATACTCTGCTACTTTTTTGTTGTGTATTGTCGTTTTTATGTTTTTATATGCATAATTGAATTTTTAGTTGTTTTTATTAATATAGTTACAGATACTAATTTATAAATTATTTATTGTTATTTGATTTATTTTATTATTGTGGTAAAGTTAATACCATTATTGTAAAGTCAACATTATAGATGTCCTTAAATTATTGTTAGATCTTAAAATGAAGCATAATTTATGAAGTGTCGATGTCGTACCAAAGATTTATTTTGTAAAAAATATTGAATAACAATGACAGTATTTTACGTTTACAGTATAGCTATAGAATTATGCTTTGTATTTATTAATAGTACATTGCACAATTAGGGTGGTAAAACATAGAAAGGCCGAGATCGCAAATGTTTGCGGCCCGAGCTGCAAGCGAGGGACGTAAATATGCAATTGAGGGCTTTCTTTATTACCTCCAGTGTTGTGTCGGGTTCATTGGGGTAAATCTGAGTGATCTGGGGTGATTCTGAAAATTAAGGATTTCTCATAATGCACGCAACATGTATTTACTTTAATACGCTAACACTGTACTAGACACACTGATAGTGCTTCGACCAATTATAAACATTAAAAATATTGCATAGTTTACTGAAAATTCGTAATTTTCAAAATTACCCCACAGTCAAAATTACCCCAATGCACTACATCATTTTATGTCTACACTTAATGGCATAAATTTATTTATGAAATTAAACCATAAAATGTAGATATATAATTAATTACAAAAATTATAATTAAGTACTTTTGGCCTAATTCGAGTGACAAAAAATATTGCCATTGTTTTGTATGGGGTTGTCCCTAGTCAACATAGCATTTAATAACTAATTTAGATAATTATCTATTATGTGAAAACTATAATGTAATTTACTTTTATGCCACACCTGGTCATAAAGTGGCTTTTACCGCACGCTACGCGTACGGAAGAAGCCGCTTTCTGGCCAAGTGTAGACATAAAATGATGTACACAACACGGGAGGTAATAAAGAAAGCCGTCAATCGCATATTTACGTCCCTCGCTTTCAGCTCGGGCCGCAAACATCTGCGATCTCGGCCTTTCTTTGTTTTACCACCCTAGTTGTATAATGTACTATTATATTGTAGGAGACTGTACATAATAAAAGATGTATTAATAATGTAGTTTAAGCGAAATGTGTATTATAATAATATTGCAGTGTCTCTTTTTAAAGAAAATGTTTTAGACTTAAAAAAATGTAGTTTTATTTTTACTATAAAGTACCATAATATTCTTCGATAATCGCATTTCTTTACTACTGTTTACTAACCACGAAAAATAAATGCAGAATAAGACATCGAGGTCCAGAAAACAGAACGTATTAATTTTAAATACTATTGAAATTTAATTTTGTTTTTTGATTTTCTAAAATATGGCATTAAAACGTTTATGCATCTAATTCAAGCAATGGTCCTAATTTATTCATAAATGTGTTGTACTTATGCCAAGATAGTTAATTTCATGAAAATTGTGCTTAAAGTGGCATTAAAGTAAATATACCTATTGTTTATTTGGTGAATTTCGATTTCCAATAAAATTCTCGAAAAGTGATATCTTCGTAACTACACATCGTAGGGAGTTGAACTTTTTTGATATCTACAGCTTATCAATTGTAGATTTTTAATATAATGGAAAACCCAATACCGACCGTAAGGTACCTCTACCCGCGGAATATCACATTACACACAGTAAAGGCCCACTCTAGTACCTATATATTTGAATTAAAAATTTAACCTACTACGGTTGCATGACATCCGTAAAAAAAATACCATACCATTTTTAATGTTCGGTTTTTGAACAAATCATTAAGAGCTTATAATATTATGTATGATGATGAAGCAGTGTATAGGTAATGTATGTAACTGTACATAATTATCATTATGTAACAGTCACATAAACTAGGTACTATAGCCGAAAAACCAGAGATAACTCTTCAAATCAATGTAAGGCCGTAGCAGGATAAGGGAAGAAAAAATGCCCTTGAATGATTAAGAGCTGTTTATTTTTTCTAAAGTTGCTTTCATTTAGTTGTATAACTGTGCAAAGTTTGGTTGAAAAATTCCCAGTGGTTCAACCGGGAAAAAATAAAAACAAAATTTATGAAATTTGACGTATCTCTAAAACTATAAATCTTTATCATAATATGTTTAATTCATTTTGGTTAATGAAATAGTATGTATGTCTTAAAAGAAAATTGAGTCTCTATCTTTACAATTTCTGTAAAAAACACGTAAGTCAAAATTTCAAAAAAAAGTTTTTTTGATTTCTGAAGGAGTGACCACTCTAAGTGATATTTCTAAAAAAACCTTATTTAACGATCTGTCAGTCATATAAGTTTGACGGTTAAAATCGAAAAGCAACAGTGTCAAAATTAAAAAACTATGTTGGTCGGATTCTGTTACATTTTATTCTTATACTATTCTAACACAGCCAAAGAACTTTAACATAAATATTATTTGTAAAGAACTAAAAATAAAATAATTTTATGGCATTTACTCGAAAATGTATCAACTTAAAAATATCTTTTACTTCTTATTTTAATCACTATCGCTATCTTCATTAACGGTAACACTAATACCGTTTCTCAAAAAAAGTCCACTAAGAATTTCGGCAGGCCGTATGATTTTTGATAAATATCTTGCGTGCGATAGGTAGTACACAATTGCAGCAATGTGTGAACAACACCCTACCGTCCGCATTCCGTTCGCACATTCACAGTAATGCCTTGTAATTGATCCAAATCCTATGCTGCTTGGAACATATTCGATGAAGCATCGGTAAGTTTTTCTGGAAATGTGCCGGGATTGCACCTTCATTTTTAATATGTTTGAATGGTCCTTCACGTATTCCAGATTCAAAGAACCATCTTCATTTAGTGTTTCTGCCAGATATGAAATAGCTTGACTGTATTGGTAGGTACCTGCATTGAAATAAAAACCTTATTAATTGCCTCCAATAACATAAAAATAATAATTTAAAAAGAAAATATAAGTACCTGTGAAGAAAATTTTCATATCTGATTCGGTCATTTCAGGAAAATCAAGCATTTCGGTAGATGATATAGCTTTGAATGACAGTTTCTTACGAAGCCATCCTTCGTTTTCGACTTCTTTAGCTAGCGTATTTTCTACATTCATCTGCCTAGAAAATTGCTCTAGTATTTCATCAGGTACGGCCGCGTCCGATTCTAATCTCTTCCCGAAAACATTCAAGAGGAATGACGCTATTCTATATAAGCTCCCAATTTTAGGCAACATCTTGTTGTCTAGATTGTTATTTAGAAGCTTATTTTTTTGCTTTATTTAGTATTAGTATTATTTTAATTTTGATATTACTGTCCTTTTAAGTCTACGCATGAATATATCTGGTAAAACGATAAGTAAGGCTTAATTAGAAATGATGATGATAACCTATTTGAAAAAAAGGTTTTATAAGTTAAAAGGCGACAATTAATACAAATATATTTTCAAGCCAATATTAATGGAAATGTCAAAAATTGATTTTTTTTAATTGCTTACAAAGAAGATTTATTTTTAAGTTCTTTGGCTGTATTAGAATAATATAAAAATAAAATGTAACAGAATCCGACCAACATAGTTTTTTAATTTTGACACTGTTGCTTTTCGATTTTAACCGTCAAACTTATATGACTGACAGATCGTTAAATAAGGTTTTTTTAGAAATGTCACTTAGAGTGGTCACTACTTCAGAAATCAAAAAAACTTTTTTTTGAAATTTTGACTTACGTGTTTTTTACAGAAATTGTAAAGATAGAGACTCAATTTTCTTTTAAGGCATACATACTATTTAATTAACCAAAATGAATTAAAGCTATTATAATAAAGATTTATAGTTTTAGAGATACGTCAAATTTCATAAATTTTGTTTTTATTTTTTCCCGGCTGAACCACTGGGAATTTTTTAACCAAACTTTGCACAATTATACAACTAAATGAAAGCAACTTTAGAAAAAATAAACAGCTCTTAATCATCAAGGGCATTTTTTCTTCCCTTATCCTGCTACGGCCTTTTGTGGTAATTTCTTTTTCACTTGACAATTATTTGTACGACATCTGTTGATAAAAACTAGAAACGCAACAGCACGTCGCATTCAACTCTGTAAGTAAGTAATATGCGTTGTGTTTGACTGAAATTCAGTAAGAGGGCGCTCAATTTTAGTTTTCCTTGATGTAGATAGATGTCCTTCCGTTGCTTTCTCTAGGCAAATATAGTGGTTGTTATTATGTTTCCCTTTTTTGATTTTTTAAAACCACGAACAGTAAAATAATCAACGTTAAATCCTACTTTACCACAATTTATTCAAATTAAATCAACTATTTTCTATAAAGTGTTTTTACTTGAAAAATAAATAATATTATTGTTATTAATGAAATGCACAAAAACTACTAATTATTTAAGTTTTTCCGTTAGTTTTTTGAAATGATGAACAGTGTCCCCTTATCCGCTTTTAATTTGTTAAATTGTTGTAGGTACGATACCTACTAGCATCAGGTGTTAAAGTAGTATAAAATGAACAAATTTAACATGGGAAGCTGTATTGACCCAAATTATTATGCATATTCGACACCATGCTAATTTTTTAGATGAATTTTTACTTTTTAGTATATGCACTTTTTATTTTATTTGTAGATTGCGATAAATCATCCAAGTAAAAAGTTAATGAATATATGGTTAATTTATATTATTTAAGAAACATAATGCGACTCATACACCCCTCACAAAAAAGAATAAAAATCACCCACCTAATACTTACAGTAGTGAGGGCTATAGTATAGGTCGGTAGTAAAGGTACATTAGGGAATTTCGAACGTAAGGTAATTTTGAAAATTAGGATTTTGTACTAAATTTTGTAAGTTTTTTCAGGTCTACAATTTAGTCGAAGTACGATTAGCGTACTACAGTGCAATGTTAACGTGTTACCAGTAAATACATACTCGTATATGTTGCGTAGATAACCTATGAGGAATTCTTAACTTTCGGCATTACAGTGATTAAAAAGCTTTTTTTCCGAAAGACATAAGACGGATTGAATCAGAGATCCCATTTGGAACACGATCAAATACTAGGGTTCCGAACCTAGGAAAGTACATTTTAGAATACCAAACTAAAAAGACAAACATGAACGTTTTTCTCTAAGTTCCGTTACCTACGTTCCTTGTGCAAGTAGTGTACCAAAATAAAATGTTTTTCATTAGCTCAACGTTACAAATTCTCTCCTTTTCTACATTGTACAGAGAAAAAGAGCTGGCAGGCATGATCAAAATCTCGGCAAGCTGAATAGCAGATAGAGAACTTAAATCTTTGGACAAGTAATTCGTGTCTAAAAAGGCTGAATTCCTGTCCATCAGCAACCCCTACAAAGCAACTAATATCGAAACGAATTATTTTTGTAAGAATTGCATGACTGTTATGACCTTTCGACTACGAAAAATTACACTAAACGGTCTATTTGCTCCAGTCGGTGAACTTTCAGACAATAATTTCTCAATGATTTGGTGCTGAAAGGAAACGAAATTGTTATAAAATGTTCAAAAGGGGAAAAATAAGACATTAATATATTGTAGTTAATTTGGATACTGGACAAAAACCTGAAAAATAATTCTGGACAAATTTTTTTCTTCAAAATTCAACTTTTTTATCCTCCCAAATAGAACCTTTGAAACCAAACACAACAAAGAATTTGGGAAACATGCCTAAAGGTAAATGAATATTGTATTCGATTTGTAAAAAACATGGCGACAAGGGGAGAGTAATAACAAATCCCATAGTGAAAGATCAGATGTTGTGCAGAATCAGGGAGTCGGAAAATACATTTGGTCGGATGCCGATGTTTCGCAAAGAAGAAAATTGAATTATACGGTACCCCGTACCCTAAAAAAAGTGACCGGAATGTAGAATTTACACCGTAGGTATAATGCAAAGAATTTGTGGAAAGGAAATCTTCAGTACTTACAGGTAAGTTTATTTTCTCAGGAATTTATATAAATTGCCTCGTGAAGTTTAAAGAAGTTCTTTCTTACCTACCTATCTCTCCAAATACTCCACTCAGGTCCACATAAAATACCTCCTTCGCATTAAAATTATGCAGTAACTATATTTCATATGAAAGAAACATGATGTTTCTTTATTGGTTTTTAATGCGGGTATATTACACCACATTTTAAGTTACAAATATAGATACAAGAAATCAAAGTACATAGAAAAATCCTCAATTTTACCATCTACTTAGACTTTTGAATCATTTTAGTTTAATAGGTTTTTAAACTAAACGACATCTTTGAGAACACATATTACACATGTATCCCAACTCAACGCATAAACTTTACAGCCATGACTGTATGATGATTTAATTTTTCTATGTACTTTAATTTCTTGTACCTATATAAGTAACCATATTTGTTTTCCCTTGGGTATATTGCAAGACAGCTATCACAGATGTGTCTTTAAGTGGATGCCTCGAGTTGTGACGTGAGTGAAATTCCGAGTTCCCAAACTGTGTTTATCGGCTCCTATTTCCTCCCAAATCAAAGCTACTGAAGCGTAAATATTTACAAAGGCTAGTAATAGTTCTACTACTGCTCTAAATAAAAAACTAGCAAAACGCGAGGCTGGGTTGCATAACGCGAATTTTCAATAATATGTTTTATGCTTTACTTACATAGATTTATAGATAAAAATATTTTGTGTATATAGATACTTCTTATTAACTAAGCACGCGTAAGTTACTGATCTTTAGCAGGGGCTCGACTTCTTTCGTGGCACTTGCTTTCTAGGGCACTTACACTATGAAACCGAAAAAACTTCTACAACCCTGATTACATCGGATGTAAGTAAATTCATCAGCTATTTTCGTTTCCCACCTTTTACAGTTTGTGGTCATCAATCTTGTCTGTATATCATCAGCATAACTTTCAACACCTCTCACCTTTCTAACATGTTTCAAACAAAATGCTACCTTACATTATCGTAATACAGTTAAAATTTCCAGTTTATGATCAGAGGTAACGTATAGTAGTATCGTTCGGAGAGTTCCCGCAACCGTCATCTATGCCATTACTCGGCCAAACTAAACATCGTATATCATCCGGATAACTGAACTTCCTCAATTTTATCGATTTACAAATTTTAACGTAAACACGAAGTGTACATGCTGCAATAAACAGTTGATGTGTTAGAAGAGATTCGGATAAAAATAATAAAATGTTAGAAGTGACTGACAGACAGCGCACATCAGGGACGAAAAGAATACAATAGGCTATTAATTGATGACAGATCAAATCAGTTTTTACCCGACTGTGGCGAAGCCCAAAGCGAGGGTTGTGTGTTTGACCTGTATGTATGTATGTCCGTTCCTATGTCCGCTCGTAACTACTCAACGGCACAACCGATTTTGATAAATGATACATCATTAGATCTGTCTTGTTGGCACGAGTGTCACTGCGTATGAAGTTCGTTAAAATAAACAAAATTTTATGCACTTTTAAAGTGCACCGCGGTCGGGTTTTTTTTTTCAAGTAAAAATGTGGTTTTATAACGTGTCAAAACGATATAGAGACAGATAACAGACAGACAGTAAAGACAATAACAGAACGTGAAAGAACTAAGTCAATTTTGAATAAATTGTACCGCAATCAAAGACACTCAAGTATAAACAAACTTGACATTCCTTCGTGGGGCGAACTCCGACAGTGCGATACGGCCATCCGACTCTGCTCACGTCCTCGTGGGCTGGAGGACCTGCTAGAAAACATTCCAGGGAAGTAAAAGAGTCCGCTCGGCTGTCCTGACTACAACTGCAGCATTACACAATTGTGGAGAAACTAGGGTAGTCACAATGACTCCAAACATTACACTTTAAGCATAATAAGGCTCGAGAGCCGCTTCAAACAACGGGGTCGTGTTTCAAATAACTTAAAATGCATTCTCCTTTGCTCTATACCACCAACCAACCAACCAACGTTTTCCTACCGCTCTGTTGTCAATGAACAATGAAAATCGCAACAATTGCCGACTCACTCTCACATTCTGTCCACCTAACCAGCTCGCAGCAGTACCTAACCGATACTCTGCCCTAATAGCGTAACACACCATCTGCATCACTGGTTAACCGACAGTGAAAGCTCGCAGCAAACCTAACCGGTTTCTGCCCTAACCGCGTAACCCGCACCCATACACACTGTAGCTCGCCGCAATACCTAACCGATATCTGCCTTAATCGCGTAACCCGCACCGATTCACACTGTAGCTCGCAGCAATACCTAACCGGTATACACTTAACAGAAAACGACGTTCACTTGATAGAAGATGTTCTTGTCAGTTAAATTAACAGTACCTATGATTACGTTTGGGTAGAAATTTTATTTCTTTACAATTTTGTTCGGGAAATGAAAAACAATAAAAAAAACAGAAAGTTAATTGTGTTGATGTAAGTTAACATCTCTTAAAATATACCTAAGGGTATAATATACCTAGGTACCTGATTTGTTAGCACTTTATGTTTAGTTTTTGTCATGTTACAATCGTTGATGGCACGAAATTTTGTGTAAACGTAATTTGATGTTTAACGTTCATTAATTTATTTTCATTGTTGTGGACAACAGTGGCTTTCGTATAATACTATGTAAAGGATTTTCGAAATTGTATGCCTAGTCTATTTACCTTCCTAATAAATACGTTTAAAGTGGGGAAAAAGTAATGTATCTAATATCCGTTTGTTTTTAGAAGTTTTAATACAGCAAATTCATTCCATGTTACACATATCAAACTGCGGGGATTACAAACATGAAGTCACGTATAGCCTGTCGTATTATCCGTGCGAACCTGTCACCGAAAAGGATCACAAGGGTCACTAATGTTCCACGGTACACGTGATTTCAGTCATTTTGACTCAAACTCATGACTTTCCCAAGCTCGTAACTTATGCGACTGCACTTTTTTAAAACAAACCTTACTAAAGACAAAATAGAGTTAATATTCAATTGCAATGAAAGCAATAAATATATGTTTTGTAAAGCAAACTGTTGAATCCCGTCACGCTTGGACCACAGCTGTTTCAAAATAATTAAAAGGGTTTTTGAGGCTCTTTAATGACATTGTACTCTTAAAAGAGTAAAGTAACATGAGCACATTGTTTTTATTGTTATTCGTCGTATTGATTTTAAGTAGTTGATATAAACCTTTAATTTTTATGCTCAAGGCGTTAAAAGGGATTGAATATACGAGTATGGTGTATGAGTATATAAATCGTATTTATTATAAACTAGCATTTATCTGCGGTGTCGCCCGCGTTGTTCCCGTTACTGTCCCAAAGGAACTATTTATCGGGATATAAAGTATACTTTGTTACAAGTCCTGGGGCTTGGTCTACTTGGATTCCCAATTTAAGCTCAATCCATCCAGTTGTTACCCCGTTATTTAGTAACAAACATCCAAATATCCAAACATCTTCACAAACTTTCACATTTAAGTATAATATTAGTGTGGTTATAATATAAGTTTTGCAGTAAGCTGAAGTTTAATTTTAGATTTTTTTTTCAGACAACTAGCTCAAACCAAACCGTACTTGTACTTATGGGTGCTAAATGGAGATGATAAATTATAGATACTTAAATTAGGCTACTTATTCTTAAATAGATGGAATATACCCAATATTTAGAAGCAAATAACTAAAATAAAATCATAAATAATATCGGGGTAATCTAACACAAATTGAACTAGTCCCAAGCTAAGCAATGCTTGTAAATACTATGGGAACTAGACGACGATATACATACTTATATAGATAAATACATACTTAAATAGATAGAAAATATCCATGACTCAGGAACAAATACTCGTGCTCATCACACAAATATTTGCTCTTACCAGGATTTGAACCCGGGACCTCTAGTTTCGTAGGCGGTGGCACTCCCACTACTGAGCTAAACCTGTCGTCAAATATCGCTCATCAAACTCATCATACATTTGCCAAAAAAAATATTTGAACCCGGGACTTCTAGTATTCTACTAGTAACCTTTTATGAAACGTTTAACCTGACAGAAGTGCGTCAGGTTAAACTTTACATAAAATGTTACTAGCACTGATGTTCAATCAATACTAGATTCAAATTTTGTTCAACTAGTTTTATCCTTTAGTCCTTTTATCCACTGTATAGGTAAATAGTGTAGGCACAGAATTCATCAAACATTATTGACGCCTGCGGAAAGGATCTTCGTCCTTAATTCCCGTCAAAAAAGCTTTCAAAGGGTCCCTTTTATGCAAATACGATTGTGCTCCCTTATATGAGAAATAGGCTTGGCGGCCTAATAATGTACAGTTGACTGAAAATAATCGAATCTGTTTGAGCGTAAAGATATTTTTGTTTGATTAGTACCTATCTACAGTGCGTTAAAATATATTTTTTTTTTATTATAGCATTAACGTCTGCCAACGAATTCTAAATATTTAATGATTTTTATTTTTTTTCCTTCTAATAAAATATTTGTTAAAATAATGGTTAATGATATAACATACTGAATTCTTGGTTAATAGGTACCACTATATTATATACTTTTAAATGGTCAGTTTTTAAAAGGAAATAATTTTGCTTGATCCTTATTTTTGCATCGAAAACAATAATTAATTTATATCTAAAATTCAACTTACAGTAAACGGCCATAAAGAATGCACATCGGCAATCATCGCATTTCCGAATACAAACGAATGCTAGTTTCCATGTACATAAATTATTAGATTAATTGTTCATCAGAATTTGAATTTAGAACTAAGTACTTTATTGTTGTTTTGTTTTGATTTCACGTGAAATATATAGAGCTGTAAAACACGATGTAATTAATTATATTTAATTATTGCTTGTTGGGGAAAAATAATATACATACATCGTCGCTGGAAAGCAATAATGCTGTAACCCGCACCACCATCGAAAATGCTTTTTTTGCATATTCTTATTCAGTTTTTTTTTCTGCGTCGACTGGTATAGTTATTATTTGTCTGTGATGATAAATAAAATGTATACAGCATATTTTTTTCCACCTAAATTTGTAATCGCGGAATGAAGAAACGCTGTAACCCGCATAAAATCCCGTGTTTTCAACTGCGTTGTGGTTTACAGCAAAATGGTTTCCGCAATTAGTTCTCCGTCATCACGTACAGCATTTTTGCTTTCCGTAAATTTCAACTTTTGACCAATTTTTGTCATTTACAGCATTTTGTCGGGAGATGTTGTGAATAAACTATGGTGTACAGCATTTTAAAGATACAGTAATAAATGAATAATGACAGTAAATACATTTTAAAATATATAGTAAGTTTGTATGTATATAGTATTGAGGGTCGTTTTTATTTGTAGTTTGCTAGTTTTCGTTTTAATCATGATTTAAATTAAATATAAATGTTTGCAAAGCTCGCTTTAGATTATAGAGGTAATATAAGCATAACCTACTTTAAAAGAAAAACACGTTAATTATTTTTCCGTTCAAACTTTAATGCATGTAAACTATACGTGTATCATAACTGTTCTGTAAAACAATCTTTATTATTTTTTGAATTGAATTGAATATATTTATCGATTAAATTATTATTTATCATAATAATTTTTTTTAATAAAATGACACGTCAACCTTAAAACAACGATTGTTTTAACTAGTATATTTAGTGTCTCGGCATGAGCCTCTCTTCTGATACTTTCCTCTACCTCTGAAGTCCTCCTAGACCTTAACTGGGCGCCATAAGTTAGAATGGGTAGAATGCACTAAATCTCCATGAGCTTACATTTCAGGGATATAATGGGTTTCCCACCATTAGTGTTTTCATCAACCACAAGCTCCTCCAGGCGTTTCTGATACGTCTTTATTTTGTAAAAAAAAATAAGTTTTTTTTAATACTGTGTACTTATAGCCTGATAAATACCATACTTCCGTTCTCAATCATCGTCCAAATCAAATGATTAAAATTAACTTAGGCGATTACATAGTGCTGCTGCATGTAGATGCATACAGTCCAACAACATATTATTAATTGAGTAGTTCAGAAAATATTATTACTACAGATCAACAATTATTTACCACTGACATTTTAAAATGGATCAACATAAACTACCATTCGCACTTACACTGCTTCATTCATACCTGTTTCCTTCCATTCATTCAGTTACAGCAACATTGCAGTACAAAAATCTTGTCAATTTAAGTTTTCATGGCCCAAAAATTGTATTACGAACCACTTTTTAGACTTACAGCATTTTAAAACGACTGTGAGACATGGTAAAAATATTGTTTCCATACAAAAATTTTGTAGGTTACAGCATTATTGCGTGCCATGATTAGAAATATCGAAATGCTGTAAACGACAAAAGTCATATTAAAAACAAGTTTATAGTAATTTTACCACCAAGATTATAAACTTCGATTTTTTTACAACGAGTCTACCAAAGGGGGTTTAATAATCTCTTTTTGTTTGAGATTTATGAATTTTTCTAAAAAAATGCAAACGTTTTTTGGCTCTAGTGAAAAGTTTACTTTTTGAGGGTTACAGCATTATTGCTTTCCAGCGACGACATATATTCAAGCCCATATTCCTACAAGGGGTTGACTGAGCATTAGCAACTGATGTTATACTACTAGCATATTTAAATGTGGGTTTAAAGATCGACAAAAAGTGTAATATTGCGGTGACGGTATATAAACATTGTAGATAATTTCGCGTGACTGGCAAAGTAACGGCTTGCCTTTTTTTTCCTATAGATTTAATTTTGTAAAAGTTTTAGCAACTCTATATATACATTGTATGTATGTCTAGGCTATATACCCTAGCAATTCCTCTATCTGGTCGTAGTCTTTGTCTTCCAACCATTCTGTTATTTTATTTTTTACCCGACTGCGGCGAAGCCCAAAGGAGGGTTATGTGCTTGACCTGTATGTATGTAAGTATGTATGTATGTCCGTTCCTATGTCCGCTCGTAACTACTCAACGGCACATCCGATTTTGATAAATGATACATCATTCGATTCGTCTTGATGGTGCGAGTGTCACTAGGTATGAAGTTTGTGAAAATAAACAAAATGGCGGATTTCATGCAGTTTCAAAGTGAGTGCACCGCGGTCGGGTTTTTTTAAATAAAAATGTAGTTATTACATCATATTGTAGGTTTGGGTATATATCTAGATTTTATTTACAATATTATATAAATGCGATGATCGTTTGTTATATTATTGCCTACTAGCAAACTTGATGTTGGTTTTCGGTAGATGCATAACAATATCTCTCCTTTGTTTTGACAAACGGTTGCGGTCAAAGGTTGTGTTTTTATGTTTCCTGAGTACAGAAGTTAATATATAATTATAATTTGCGTACGGTAAGCAACTTATATATATCGTATAATTTATCCGTTGAGAACCAAATGTTCTTAAAGTACATTTTTAGAAGACTTCGCTGCTGTCTCTACACGTCTATAAAACGAGTCTTTGCAGCGCCTCCCCAAACCGGCAAACAGTAGGTTAATATGGACTGTACCGAAGATGTGTATATCTCTTTTAAGAGGTATCTGCTATAGCCTTGTGACCTTGTGACTACTCTTGGCACGACATGTCTCAAATTTTTAAAAATCCATTTAAGTTTTCGCAATCTTAATATCACATATTCAACATGCTGGTACCAAGAGAGTCCCCGGTCTACAAAGACTCCCAAATATTTGGTGCTGTCCACCTTCAATATAGTGGGACAGGTGAGCTGTGAACAATTTAATACGTTCTTATAACAGCTATGTATTTTGATGGTAAAGCTATTATCAGGTTGTGTATTGATGTATATACTGTGACATATATAATTTGTTTTGGTGGTATTTAACGTAAGTATGTTATTCTTAAGCCATTTGCTAATTTTTTCTAGTCCTTACTTACTACTAACATTATAAAAATTGGTGCTAAACCAGTTTAACTAATTTTCCTCAACTCGACGTCTGATATATACGCCTATTTTGCGTGATGTTACTAATAGTTGTAATTTTCGGAAATTCTTTAATATTTTACAAAGTAATGAAGAAAAACCTTCCAAATGCGAGTCCGACTCGCGCACCAAGGATTCCGTACAAACTTTTTAGAAAACATGTGAATAGTTTAAGATACAATGTATGTAAAGACAAACTTAACTTTGCAGCAATAAGTTTGTTACGTAAGTTTAGTGTTCTTTTTTTTGAATTTCTAAAAAAACGATGCAAGTTAAGAAAACCATTTGTCCTGTAATATTCAGGATGATAATAATAATTGATAATTATTACACATTTTTCTGTTAAGTACCTAACTTCGAAGATAATATGGGGGAATGGTATTTTTTTACCGATTTTGGTCCTTAATTAAGAAAGTACATGGTTAAGAAAAAAAAAACGGTTTGGAATGTACAAACGACTTCGGTCATAGCGTCTTTATATTTATATCGTCTCGAGGACTTAAGTTTATTGAGGCCGACTGTACAATGACTTTGTTGACATAAACTCACTTAGTAGAGTAAGTTGGGAAAGAATAGACGAGATTAAAATCTCCAAGTTCTTTGCTGGTCATTTCCTTAGAACTCAGGCCATTAGGCGCTAGCGTAATCATCATAAATATGATAGATTGAGGTTACTTATATAAGCTAAAGTTAAATATCTTTGTCTAAAGTTTTTTTTTACTCTGGGCTTTAATAACACGAGTTTGTAATTCCTTTACCGCCCGTGGCACACACAATGTTTTTCATCACACTTGTGAGGAAATCTTAATAAAATAACCTTACTAAACAACCCAGTTTGACAAAAAAATATTAAAACAGAAAGTGACATATGTCCATAGACAATGCGAATGTCAAGTCACGTTCGGAAACTATAGCGGTAAAGACCTAAAACGGCCATTTTAGTTGATTTTATATTAGCAAAATACTGAAATACACTATTTAAGCATTTAATTAATGCTACCGAAATATGTGTTTACATTTATTTGCAATACCAGTTCTCTTTAAATAAATATTCCGGTGATAAAAGTTATAAAAGTAATTTGGCGTTTCCTTTGAACGTGACAAATAAGAGTAAAACAGAACTAGCGTTTCAAATTTAAAAAGAAAACCGTTACGCCCTAGGGCGTAATAGTTCATTTACGGCCCGCAGAACCTACGTGTAATGACACCATTTTCGAGCAAGTGTGATGAAAAATTATTAAATAAATGTATTTTGAGCTTTCACACCAATAAAAAAAAAAGACTTAATAAATCCATTAAGTATCCCATTAACATAATTTTAGACCCAGGTCGGGTGGTATTGACCTGCGAGTGTGCAGAATAAGCACTAATTAATTAGATATAAAATTTAAATTTTGTGTGGCTACTTTAGATGGACATAATTCAAAGAAGATTTCATATTTAATATGGGTTAATCGAGGAAGCGAGTTCCAATATTAATTTTCTTGCTCAGTAAATTTTCTATCGTAACTAAATGAAAAGTGGTCACCATGGGGGCCCAAATACCTGATCTACCCGCTGCAGCAAACGAGGCTGAACCGGCGACCCCCAAGCACCATTAGACTAATGCTGACTTATAGTCTATTCAATGGGTATTCTTAGATAAGGGAAATTCGGTCTTTAGGTCAGCAGGGCCACTATTTATTATAAACAATGGCAGGTTATCTTATTTTTTATAATAATACTCGTACACCAATACAACTAATTGTAAGTCAAATTACCACTTTTCAATTGCTAACCCCCGTATTTGAACCAAACGACCTGCAAGACCTTCAGACAAAAGAAACCACAATGTTGGTGCTTACCCTAATTTTCAAAGTAACCGAGGCAGTGGTTAGCCTTCAAAATAAGTTTATTTTACAGATTTAGTTATACTCGTATATATATATAAATTCATTACTACGTGTCGTATTTCCTCGACAGTTAGGTAAATTCTAAGGAAAATATTTGGCTGTCGTTTCATCTTGAATGACACCTCAACTACTGATGTGTAGTCCGTAGCAGTGAAGGTACAAAGTAGGTTTTTAAGCCATTATCAGGAATTCATTATTACCAAAGTAACATACATAGCTCGTAGGTTTGCGCGGTTGAAGTGGCAGTGTGCAGGCCTTGTAGCCCGGAGAACGGATAACCGTCGGGACAGTAAAGTCTTGGAGTGGCGACCACGCATAGGCAAGCGCAGTACAGGACGGACCCGACTCGGTAGACAGACGACCGCGTGACAGCAGCGTGGAGTCGGTGGACGCGATCTGCACAGGACCGGTCTCGGTGGTGATCTTATGATCTATCTATCCAGCAGTGAACTCCATGGCCGATATATCCATCGATAGATTATCACCAGGAAGCTGTTGCAACCGATTCGAATAATTTACTCTAGAGATACGCATTTTTCATTAACTGACTACACAAATAACCAAATTTTTTTTAAATAGCCGATTTTCAATGAACTTATTTTGATAACAAATGCACGAGTGACTATGAACAATACCCAAAACGCTATGTATGTATGTGTGTCTATAATATTTGAAGCGTTCCCGCGATTTCTCCAAAATTCCATCATCACATCTTTATTTGGTTGCAATAAGACCACCTCTCGGTAGGTACCCGTTCAAGCAAAAAAATAAGAACGTTCAAATAGGAACGTATAAATTGAAAACCGTCTTTATTTTGTAGAAGTCGGTTATTGAATAACGCACATCAAATGAAGCTATTTGATAAGAAATGCACCAGTCACTATGAAAAATACCCAAATCGCCATATGTGTGCTTATAATATTTGAAGAGTTCCCTCGATTTCTCCAAGACTTTATCAGCAGATCTTGATGTGGTTGCAATGGGACCACCTCGGAGGTATATACCCTTTGAAACAAAAAAGGTTTTTCCAAATTGGTTCAGCCGTCTTCGAGTAATCGCGAAACAAACATACAAAAAGCATACCAACGAATTGAGAACCGTCCTTCTTTTGAAAGTCGGTTAAAAAGGAAGATTTTTATGGGCTGTTTTTTTTTTAATTTTGTTACTTCTGAATCTGAACTCCATCGTTTATGATCATGAAGCGAAAGAAATATTTTTGTAATTGTATTGTAAGAGTAGGTTAGGTTAGGTATACTTCCGGATTCTGGAATCCATACGGAATTGAGGGCTAATTGGCTATAGCCTGTAAGTATAGCAAATGCAGTATTTTTTATAGTAACTCGATTATTTGTTTCTTAATCCAGCTCTGATGGTGGGATCCATGAGTCGTTGAGGGAAGTCCTTTAAATATTAACATATATGGCATATACATATGTATAATTGCATAATCATGTCAGCATTTTATAGTATATCGTGGATTTCCTGGTGTCGTAGATTCAATGTTTAAAGTCGGTATTTTTAAGTTATTTAAACCAATTAAGTTGTACTTTGTGCGACTGAACAGCACACAGAGCTATGTGCCCTGCCCACTAGAGCATTAAATCACCAAATGTGCCTAGCCATTTAAAAACTTAAATCATAATTAACTCGACCGAAAGCTAACGTTTTACCCATGAGTACACTAAGCTCATTTAGGAAACGAGTCGTTTTGGAAATATTGAATAAATCCTTGTCTCTTTCAGCTCGATTAGCTGGCATTTGCCGGCCCTCAGTTAACGAGCAAAAACCTTCACGTATAGTTTCCCAGTTTAATGGAGGGAGAGGGATTTACGACAAAAATTATAGCCATTCTATTAAAAGTACCTAATATATATTTTTGTCATATAATTATAATGGGCTTATTAAGTTATTACAGACTTCGATCGTGTTTGCTCAATGTCGGAAGTCGACGATAGAATAAACGCTCTTAAAAGATACTCATGCAAAAAGCCTACCCTTCCGTTTAACCTAATTAAATGAACCCTCAACATTACAATTCGTTTATTCACCTTTAATACAAGGTTTGCACTGTTTGCAGTAATATCGCCCGATTACTTTCATTATCTCCCATTTCATTCAATTGTGCGATTGTGAATTGAACTTTGATTCAAATGGGTTAGAGTTCAATTTCATAACAACGTTAGAGGCACAGTCGAGGTTTGGGAATTATTCTATCAATTTCACGAATAAGGCTGCTTTTCCACTAGAGCTGTGCGAGGTAGCGGAGCGGTGTGCGACGAAAAAATCCACCAATGCCGGGCCGCACCGAGCGAGGCTAGGCACTTTGGGGCTATTCTTCAGAAATATGTCTGCGACTCATTCATCTGTCTCCATACATTTAGTATGAAAAAGGGCCAGATGAATGAGGTGACCGCAGACATATTTCTGGAGAATTGCCCTTTGATTGGTGGTTATTTTCCTCGCAAACCGCTCCGCTACCTCGCACAGCTCTGGTGGAAACGCAGCCTAAAGCCGTTGAAAGTGTTTACCGACAGGTGGCGTGGCGCAAGGAACGCGCGGTTAAAATAATCTTATTTATTTGACTCGTAAATATAGTCGTCATATTGCAATGAATTTGTCATAGATTACACTTTATAGCACTGTAATAAACACGCGGTTGTAAAGCAGCTTTGTAATGAGGCCGTAATCACAATGCGAAAGGCATAAAATGTATGATTATGTATAATTTTATTCATAATACACTTTCTTAGAGTCTTAAATGGTACCTACCTTTATAACACCCCCTACTAACATTATAAATGTAAAAGTTTGAAGATCAAATTTGGCATGCAAGTAGATTTGGTCCTGGATTGGAACATAGGATACTTTATATCCCGATAAAGAGTTCCCTTGGAAATAACGCGGGCGAAGCCACG
Source organism: Eudemis profundana (assembly GCA_947034925.1). Lineage (NCBI taxonomy): Eukaryota > Metazoa > Arthropoda > Insecta > Lepidoptera > Tortricidae > Eudemis > Eudemis profundana. The sequence goes on along the minus strand of OX344795.1, from coordinate 25,914,485 downwards.
GGCAAATGCTTGTCTTAAATAAATTAAAATTCCTTTAAGATATTCTAGAAATGAAATAGGTACAATTAAGGAATAAAGTACCTTTGTGGCCACAAACATGAATGTTGAGGATATATCTTTAATTGTCAAAATCGATAAAAAGTTTTTTTTATTTGAGCCACATTCCACAACCGATCCCGATTGATTTTTCTTTGTGCTTTAGAACATTGCAATTTTCGAATTGTAAATACTGTAACAAGAATATGATCAAAAGCAGAATTCGCTCAACGTTTATAATTTGCTATGAGCGGCAGCACATGTGCGAATAATTTTCACAGGCGGTTTTCCTAATGGTCGACCCTGAGTCGAACGAATTTGCATGTTGCCAGCATTCTACATATTCTATTAAACATGCGCGAAACATGTGCGGTTTTACAGAAACCTCTTTGTTTTCGTTTTTTAGGACCCAAACTTTGTTCTGATTTAAGAGAGCAATTCATTTGGAACTTCACGCTGCCTTTGTTATTAAAGCAGTAGGTATTTTGTTAAGCGTTGCGTATTCACACGATATTAAAGCCAGTTTAAACGTTTAGTAATATAATAAATTTTGATGTTGCTTTATTTAAATTTCATAACATACAATACAGTACTTAGGTAGGTACATGAATTTTCAACTAGTAATTTGTGATTAGGAAAATAAATTAATGGTTACGTACTTACTTTCCGCATCGTTTTTATCACCCAAAGATACTTTGATTAACTTTTTAGAGTCGTAAGATTCGAATAAAAAAAATATTATTGGCCATATACCTAATATATTACAATTTCTGCAAGACTCATTGCATTGAATCGGCACGTTCCTCATTTACGTTTTATATCAACAATGGTTAGGTATTAGCAAATAACCATGTTTTTTTATTCCTCACTTAATCTGTCTACCAGCTACGGACGTCCACAGTTGGACATAGGCCACCCCCATAGATCACCACAGACTGTGTTCCTGTGCAGATCGCACCTACCGACTCCCTGTTTATCACACGCGGTCGTCTGTCCACCGAATCTGGGGCCGTCCCACACTGCGCTTTGCCTATGCGTGGTCGTCACTCTAGGGCTTTACTGCCAATACTGCCCCAACCCCGACGGTTATCCGTTCTTGAGGCTTTATATGGCCTGCCCACTGCCACTTCAACCGTGCAATCCTGCGAGCTATTTCCACTTAACACTCATTCATATTTTAAAGTAATCTATCGATATAAACGCTAATTTTCAAATAAACAGTGTATTTACTTGACAATCTCCCGACAGAACTCGCTAAATAGCATATTAATTTTACAACGTAATGATTTGGATGCCACAATATTACAGCGATTTAAACTTGTCTGGGGCCTTAAGCTGCGCAGTCTGCTTGAAGATCTATACACAAACAAAGTATTTCAAGATAAGTCACTTGAATGTAATGCTCCTGCAAAAATAAACAATATAAATATACTATAAAACTAAAACTAGATTAAAACTAAATAAATTAAAATTCATCTGTGCCTTAAAACTAAAATTAAAACAAATTTAAAAAATCAGGCGCTCTGCATAGTCTCAACCCCAAAGATGCTAGCAGCATTTCTTCGCTGTACTTATGTATCGCAATGCCGATGCGTTGCGCGAGGAAGCTGCCAGCCCATCGGTCCCCTGTTTTGTTTCAAGGAACTGTCAAAAAATTGGTCTAAGCAATTTTTTTGCCAGTGCCTTGAAGGACCGCCGGGCACTGGGCCCCACGGACCAAGGGTCTCGACGCCGAATAATATTATTAATATAATATTTGTACCTATATTTGTTTTACTTCTGTTGCCGTACTATTTGTCAAAATTTTCGTTGATTCTCTATTCTCTGTGTATAATCATTGTATCAATTGATGTTCTTTATTATCAGTCTACAAGTCAAAAAACTTTATTATCTGCATTACTAGGTACTTATCAATATTATATTAGGTATTGTGAACTAAACTAATGACTATTATTTTTGTGTAACGTTTACATTCATTTCCTACTTATTTATTTATGTATTTTGAGTTATATAAAAAAAAACATTCAAGAGCAATTTCATACAGCGTAATAATGCACTTAAAAGCTAAGGAGCCCGATTTCCCCGTTTAGAGGAGTTTTGGAGACTATATTTCTTGTATGCAAAGTCATTCATATCTGCACAATCTTATCGCTAATTCCTCTGCATTTCTCCTCCAAGTCTAGGTGTACACTTTAATTGGAATTCCTGAGTTGATCGCCCTCTCAACTTTGGCCGAGTGTCGACTAACTTGGCGGGGTGAAGCTGCGGTATTAGCGAAGATCACTCATGCCGATTAAACTGTTAAATATTTAACCAAATGTACATATTTGAAACTTAACCTATGATTACGTAGGTTAAGTTTAAAATTAGGATCCAAGCATTAAAATAGAGCTCCATGTAAAACTTACCATCAGGCATAATCCGAATTTAGAGCAAGCCTGGGTATTATAAATAACCGGTCAAGTGCGAGTCGGGCTCGCGCTCAGAGGGTTCAGTAAAAATTTTTAAGTAGATATGTGATTAATTCAAGATAAACTGTATGGTGCGACAAACTTACTTTTCCGTTGAAAAACTGTTGTCCCCATACATCAACATAGGTCGCGGGTAGTTCAGTGACAGCAAGTAAGTTTGCGTTACCTACGAATGTTACGATTATTTGTGAATTTTGATTAAAAAAACTCCCTTATAACATGGCTACCATCCCTTATGCCATAGCAGGAAAAAAGGCGGAAAATTGCTTAAGCCTTTAAGGTTTTATTAAGTATGAAATACCTTCAAAGTGGTTTTTATTTGCCCCTCAGGAAATGAGATTTTCGCGCTCCCTCATCTTTTATCTTAATAATAATACTTTCGAGCTAACATTTTTAAAACCTTGTACTAAATGGGCACCGACCAAATTTCACCGACAAACCCAGCCAAGAAAGTAAAATCAAGCTGTTTAATGGAAACACCAAGCTGTTTAATGGAAATGGTTTGGATGGATCAAACTGGAAAGATACGAGTAAATATGATATGAAAATGGTCAGCATCTTTTATTATTAATTCTCAATCTGGGAATTTCCTTTAAAGCAAATTAATCTTATTAAGCCTTAAATCACTCGTGTTTAAAGCCTTCATTGTGTACTCTTCTTCTGCTTCGTCGTATCCTCATGGCTGAGGGACGTGACGGCTGCGGGAACTCTTCACCAACGCTATCCAAGCTGAACGATTTTGGGCTTGATGAATGCTAGACTGTATTATGTACTATCAGTTGCATTTAACGACTATTAGAAATCTATAGTATTATCTACATTCAAATAAACTTGGGCATTCTACTCGATCTGTTCTGAAACCGTCTGTCCAATCGGATCAAATCGTTTTTTTTTCGACGATCATGTGAAGTGTTTTTGTCAGTTAACTTAGTAAGTATGTATTTATATTTAGAACTTGACAAGTATTTAAAAAATAAATTTATGTTATAGTGTGATAATTTAAATATTTAAGGCAAATACTAAACTTTGGTCGACGGAAAAATATCTATTAATCAGATATTACAATCAGACTTTAATCTAATCTAATCTAAGGGTTCCTTGTTTAACATTTTGGTACGGAACCCTAAAAAAGGAAAAATCAAAGATTCCATACGATTGGTTCATATAATGTAACTTTATAATATGACTATAGACTTTATAACATTTGATCAATAGATATTTTTCTGTACAGATGACTTCCTTAAATTTTGATTGCTTATTCTGAAAGAAAACTGTCTGTAGGTAATCTAAAAGCTATTATAAATAAACCGGTCAAATGCGAGTCGGACTCACGCACCGAGGGTTCCGTACAAACTCGTCAGTAAATATGTCAATAATTCAAGAAAAACTGTATGGTGGGACAAACTTCACTTTGTTCTTGAAAAACTGTTGTCCCCAGACATCGACATATGCGGCGGTTAGTTTAGGAGCAAATAAGTTTGTCTTACGATTTTTGCGAATTTCTAAAAAACGCTGCAAGTTAGGAAAACCGTTTTATTTTTCCTGTGATATTTAGGATGATATTAATAATCGGTAATTATTACAGATTTTCTGTTCAGTAACTTCGGAGATAATAAATAAAATAAAATAATAAATAAAAAGTTTATTGTACTTAACAATTTACGTTACACATTTTAAAACTGCTTATTTGGTACAACAGAAACATAAACATAGATCGATTTTCCAACCCCTGAACTAGGTGGGAAACCTGTGTCTCAGGAGATTAGAGTTCTTCGACTTACAATGTCTGAATAAAGAATGTAGATTGGACAGTGTAACAGCGTAATTGACCTTACACAATAAGTTTTTTTTTGCTAAAACGAAAAACTTATACTAAGAAAAATTTTGCATGTAATGAAAAGAACAAAAAAATTAAATAAAACAAAATAAATGTATGGCTATAATAAGATGCGGTGAGTATACTCATAAAGAGTATATAGTATATCTATACTATGTTGTCACAAGATGCTTATTGTTAAGAAAGGGTTAACAAAAGATTTTCAGTTTGGTGATACATTAGAGTTTGCAACCAATTCTGTAGCCTGTTTTTAACTTCATATTTAGAAAGGGTATAAATGGATATTAAATTATTTACTTTATTATACAGTCTAGAGCCTTGTGCAGCTGCCTGTCGACGAGCAAACGATGTACGGCAGAGTACAGTTTCACATACAGAGTGACCCTGGCGCTTTAGAACAGTAGAGTGATCAATTGGCAAGGACGAGTGTTGGCGCAAAATAATACGGAGAATGTAAATTTGTCTAACAGTAAGCTCTCTAGTATCTGAATAGAGTTGGACAGTTGGATAATCTCTTCGTTTAAAAAGCATTACTTTGAGGATTGCTCTCTGCGCTCGTTCTGCAAGGAGTATGGTAGTTTTATACGTCCCGCCCCAAACAGGTATGCAGTAGGCAATTATTGATTTGCATAGGCTCTGATAGACCAATTCTAGAATGTCAGAACTAGCAGAGTGTCTGAGCCCTTTGAAGATATAAATTAGTCTGCGCAAGCGTGTACAAAGACTTTCAATATGGGCGCGCCAGTCCAGCTTCTGATCAATGATCACACCTAGATATTTAATATGGGTGACTAGAGTCAGGGCTGGGCAGCTGCATGTCCCGGTTTCAGTCGTACAAGTGTGAGCCTTCACCATATCTGATTCCATAGGTGGAATCATGGAATTTGGCAAAGTAAAACGGATTATTTTAGATTTGTCAATGTTTAATGTCAATTTACTGGAAGCCAGGTACTCCATAACTTTTGTAAGAGAGCGTTCTGCATTCATTTTGGCTTTTTCCCACGAACTGTCGTAAACCAGAAGTGCAGTGTCGTCTGCGTAGGTGCATAATAGGGGGAATGGTATTTTTTTTAACGTTTTTTGTCTTAAATCAAAACCTACATGCCTAAGAAACAAAATAAAAACGGTTTTGGAATTTACACATTAAGTTCTTTCATTTGATATCCTACTCGATATAATAGCTCTACTTTTGATTTTCGACATCCCATTTAAAAAAAGATTTTTTTTTCCGTTCAATGGCTCGGGTTAGGGGTTTTTAACACTATTCCAAATTTCAAGTCGATAGCATCAGTATATCCTGAGATATCTTGCTGTAACAGACGGACAGACAGACAGAGTCGCACTTATTACGGCATCGAGAAAAATGCCCATCAACTGTTCACCTCGTTTTTATCGAACCGCAAACAGGTCGTAAAATTACCCTCAAACGGAAAATAGCTGAAGTCGGACACAGTGCTCATATATCAATATTGGCATTCCTCAAGGTTCTGCCCTTGGAAATACATTATTTTTAATTTTTGTAAACGACCTCCCATCGAGCATAGTGGCCGGCTTGTCAGTGCTATTTGCGGACGATACAATAGTGATAGTTGGTGCTAAACTTACGAACAACTAAGCGTCAAAGTTGGCGAGGCTTGTGAGCAGCTGCAGGACTGATTTTCAGCAAATGGGCTTTTATTGAATGTGACCAAGTCAAATACAATGATTTTCTCAGGTCGGAAAATTGCAATCCCACCATGCATGGCTTGCGGTCCGATGCCACTCTGCAAGGAGAGTAGGTTCCTTGGGTTCATAATCGACTCAAACCTGAACTGGAAGTGCCCTGTTCAGAGCCTTTATACTAACTAAGCTGAGTAGTGCTGTCTTTGCGTTGCGAAAATTAAAACCTTTGATTTCGGGAGAGGCTTTGAGACAAGTTTACTTCGCTCATTTTCACTCCTTGATGTCATACGGATCGCTCATCTGGGGTAACTCCACGGATGCCAAACGAGTGCTTATCATTCAAAAACGAGCGAACCGTATACTTGTGAGAGTGAAACCGAGACACTCATGTCGAGAACTAATTTCATCGCAACGTATAATGAATGACGCACTACTCGCAACATTTGTTTGATTTGTTAAGAACAACATTTCCCAGTTCGAACGTGTAGACGTTCCAGGCAAATAGCTTCGTTCTACTGGACGTCTAAGAACGGTTTCTCGCAGCATGGCACTTTCAGGCAAGAACCCTCGTGTCATCGGTCCGACGTACTTTGAGCACTTATCGGCTGATTTAAGGAACAAACCATGTGACAAAACATTTAGGCGCCGACTGAGAAACCTTTTGTTGGAAAACCCTCTGTACTCGGTAAACGAGTACATGGAACTAATGTTATAATTCTTACTGTTATTATTATATTTTTTATTATTTTGGACTTTTTATTGTATTGTGACATTGACGATTCTTATCGGGAGATATGATTAATTTTATTTTATTATGTGAATTTTTATTTCAGTATTTTAATATTTTTGTGTTGTGGTGTAATGACGATCCTTATTGACCGTTTGATTTTATTTTGCATTTGTATTTCTAGCATTGTATCTTTTTATTGTGAGCATTTATATTTTTAATTTTATTTCATTTGACGATTAATTATATTCTTCTTGTATTATGAAATAAAAAATGTGATCTAATCTAAGGGTTCCTTTTTTACCATTTTGTTACGGAACCCTAAAAAAGGAAAAATCAAAGATTCCATACAATCGGTTCATATAACTTAAAACGCTCAGTCAGATCATTACTACATTTCTTACAAATTACAGAAAATAGTATTTAACGAATAATTTAAAGGTTTAATATATTTCAGCACTTTTAAATCCACCGCAGATTTCGCTGATTTATAGCACTTTGCCCAAGGAAAAGTTAAGTCATTTTTCGTCTTAGCCAAAAAACCTCATTCTGCAATAAAATACGATTTGTGTCAAGGGGTCGACAATTTTATCGCACCCAGTTTTTATAAGGGAGCAATTTTCCTAAATGGTTCATGAAAGTTAACGTAATTTGAGGTTATTTTTGAAGCATTGATTTTTTTGGGGTTGTTTAATATAAGAGGAAAAGGGGACTGATATGTTATAGCAGCAAGGTTTATTACAAACGTGGTTTACATTTTGACCTACTTTAAGCTATTTCCCTTTGCTTCCTTCATTTCAGTTTTAGTGTAGGTAGCTTCATGACGATTTTGGGACGGCTCTAGACACGGTGGACACGACAACATGGTTCACTTTGATATTGATAGAACACTGTAATCTCATGTCAAAACAACAGGCATTATTAAAGGTGTAGATCAAAGGTTCAAAGTGAACGTGTCCTGTTCATTGCAGCCCTAATCATCAGTCCCTTAAGCCCAGGGCATTGACCTTATTGGACCCTTATCATTTACTTGTTTGGGACACAAACAAACTTGATAAGCTCCAGTAATAACTTACTTGTATCCCTACTTTGGACATATTACGATGTCGGTAATTGCCAAAATCAGATAATGTTATCGTGTTTTTATGTTTGTTTATTAGCCAGCAAATAATTTCAGAAAAGGAAGCAACTTCGAATCACTGAGACATTGAAAAGGAGCCAGCAAATATACTTAGGTAAGTACTTCCACATTTTGAAAATTGGTACTTAAATAACAATGATTTACTGAATCTAAACTGGCGATTTTCAACGTTTTTGACAATCCTGCCTACAGTTATACTCGCAAATATAATAATATTAAGTACTAAGAATAGGGCCTTTTCCGCCTTTGATATCACGATGTATTGTATGAAATTGGTGGCTACACACGCTACCCTCAATCATACGGACTTATCAAATTTTAGTCTCCATTCCTCCTGACTGTACATTGTGTAAAGTACAGTCGTGCAATATGGTTAAATGGCGGCCCGCGGCGGCGGGATATCGTGCAGTAAGCGCTTCGGTACCCCCGGCAAGGTCAAGATCCCCGACCTACTTCACTCTGGGATACACTGTCACAGAATTCAGTATACACTTTTTTCACTCTTGACTGTGATCAGGCCGCCACTTTAAGGGCTTGTGGTACAGACATGATCTTTAATATGTGACCAACCTAAGGTCAAACCTCATGCAGCAAAATTTATATTTTATGAGATTATTATACTCTTCTCATTTCGTAATTTACCCTAAACATTTCACCGCCACTTTTAATGTGACTCTCATCAGTACTTATTCTGTAATAAGTATGGTATGTAAAATTAGCAAAATGAAATGAAATTTACATCGGGCCTTGTGTATCCACAGTGGCAATTTGCGGCGGCTACATTTCTCGGCGGTCCGCGAGGGATATCAAAATTGTTAAGCGGATAATCTTGCTGGCTTGTTTAACCTCTGAAATTCTTAATGCACAGCATATTTCCTATTTTTTTAAACATGATGTTCGTGTTTTGTAAGTCTTGACTTGTATTGTATCATGAAATTTTTAAATAACTAGGAATAAGCGTATGACATATAAACTTCATTCCATAAATGCAGAAATTCAATAGTACATTGTGTATCTAGGGCGGTAAGTAAGGAATTACAAACGAGTGTTTGTTATAAGCCCGAGATGTAACCGAGTGTGTTATTCCTTTACCGCCCGTGGCACACACAATGTTTTTCATCACGCTTGTGAGGAAATCTTAATAATATAACCTTACTAATTGCCCCAGTATGACAAGAAAATATTAAAATAGACAATGACATTAGTGACATATGTCCATAGAGAATGCGAATGTCAAGTCACGTTCGAAAACCATAGCGGTAAAGACCTAAAAGGGTCATTTTAGTTCATTTTATATTTGCAAAATACTGAAATACATTATTTAACCATTTAATTAATGTTACCGAAATATGTGTTTACATGTATTTGCAATAACAGTTCTCTGTAAATAAATATTTCAGTGATAACAGTTAAAAAAGTAAGTTGGCGTTTCCTTTGAACATGACAAATGAGCGTAAAACAGAACCAGCGTTTCACATTTAAAAAGAAAACCATTACGCTCTAGGGCGTAATAGGTCATTTACGGCCCGCAGAACCTACGTGTAATGACACCATTTTTGAGCAAGTGTGATGAAAAATTAATATACACACACATGAAAATTTTACGGGGAGCTCTATCCTCCATATCCCTATCTATTTACCAGTGATTCTATCCACGCGTGTTTTGTCAAAACTTGATCCAGGACTTGGTCTATCCGTGTGCCAAATTTGATAGTATCCGTTTAACGGTTTTCACGTAGGTAATTAAGTGACAAACATGTGTTGTTTAATATCGAATGTTTAGCGTTAGTACCCAAATATACCTTTGTGAACGCTTCATGGTACAAATCTACGAATGTGGATTAGTCTGAATAATCTCTTTATTTTATTAGTTCTTCCAAATGTTCGCAACAGCACCTTGCTCTATAAAAAAATAGTGCAAGGACGAGTATCGCACACAGGTATAATGTTTTATTTATTATTGCGATTGGGTCTCTACAAAATTAAAATTTCAAGAGGACCCGAATATGCCAGGGAGTACAAAGTCGGCCCCGGGGGGTATGCGTAATGCATTTTCCCACCGTCAAAAAAAAAAGGGAGTACAAAGTCGAAAATAATGGCATGCATATATTCGGGTTTGGATTCCACAAACAAGAGAAAAGATATACTTGTATAAAGTTTGTTCGTAGGTACTTAGGTAAATAATAGGAACGCTAAGGTATTGAAATACTTGATTTAGTTTTAGCAGAAAGAGCATTGGTAATGGTGATGTGATGATAATAGATATGATTAGACTTTACGCAAAGTAGGCGCTTAATTAAATGGCAAGTTGAGGAAAACGTGCTTGCGTATATTATTATACGTAAAATAAGGTCGGTAGGTACAGCGATGTTATCAAATATAACAAAGTGAGGTATTAGTCCCGTGTTTACGTAATGACTATGTAGGCATATTGATTACTTTGTCGTCTTGTTTGAAAGTAGTTACAAAGAAGCCTTACTTACATAATACACAAGTAATTTATGTAAGACCCTGTTCTGCTTTCATATGACTAGTTAGCTCCTCATTTACAATTATTACACGACTGCCCGAAAAAGGAATGTAATGTTATTTTTCATCACACTTGCTCGGAAATGGTGTTGTTACACGTAGGTTTTACGGGCCGTAAATGACCTATTACGCCCTAGCTAGGGCGTAATGTTTTTTTTTTATTTTATTTAAATACGTTGGTTCTGTTTTACTCTTATTTGTCATCTTCAAAGGAAACGAAAACTTACTTTTTTAACTTTTATCTCTGAAATATTTATTTAAAGAGAACTGTTATTGCAAATGCAAATACATGTTAACACATATTTCTGTAACATTAATTAAATGTTTAAATAGTGTATTTCAATATTTTGCAAATATAAAATCAACCATTTTAGGTCTTTACCACTATGGTTTCCGAAACGTGACTTGACATGCGCATTGTCTATGGATATAGATATGTCACTAATGTCACTGTCTGTTTTACAATTTTATTTCGTAATATTGTCTTTGGTTTCCGCGATTATTACTTCGGTTTCCGCGATTATCAATTTTATTTCGGTTAAGTAAGGTTATTTTAATCAGATTTCCTCACAAGTGTGATGAAATACATTGTGTGTGCCAGGGGCGGTAAAGGAATTACAAACTCGTGTTATTAAAGCCCTCGGCTTTGCCTCGGCCTTGTAACAAACACTCGTTTGTAATTCCTTACTTACCGCCCTTGATACACAATGTACTTATTATCTTATTTTATTTCTTTTTACCATAATGCTTTAGGTATCAGTAGAATTTACGATTCCGTACTCAAAGGCCAACGGGATCCTCTAGGGTCTTATCACACTTGCGATTTGCAGGCCAGCTGCGGGCGAGTTTCCATACAAAACCAGTCGCGGCGAACTCGACGACATTTGTATGGAACTTCGCTTCTAACTCGCCCGCAATCGCAAGAGTGATAAGACTGATAAGTCACTTACTATGGATCTGGTGTCTAACCGCCGTCTAACATTAGGCTGTGTCTTTTAAACCGTAATAGGTAATTAGTAAACACTTACGTTTCTACAAAAATTGTGCTAGGTATCTGTTTTAGCGGTTCAGCGCCGTAATCAAGAAAGTATATTAGAAGATAAGGTGAGTCAATTAGATGACTAAGTAAAATACACACCGTGGTAAAATACATCGGAAAATATTTAACCCTTCGAGTGGCGTTCGACGGGTATCCGTCGATTGTCTTTTACCGTCAAGTGGCGCGTCCATTTTTCGCGAATTTCCCTCAAGTGGCAGGGGCCTCCATGGGTGGTCACCGCGAATTCGATTAATGTTGGAAAAATTACCATTATTCAAAAAAACCACTCGAAGGGTTAATTGAGCTTCTAGAATTCTAAATGAACATTTAAAAACTAAATACCTTTTTTATTTGTACAAAATCTTTAAATAAATTATTGTGTCTATATTACATGAACTATAAATAAATCGTAAATGAACTGCAAATAAGGTCACATGATAATTATGTTTGGTATACAAAAATAATATTTGATACTCTTTTTTAATGATTGAGCTTTTTTAATACTTGGTAGTTTTTATATGAAGTATGCTTTTTAATATTGATCTCGTAATAAATATACTTTTTCTTTATTATAACTAAATTTAAAAAAACTATTTGATCAACAAAATAAAAATATATTATTGGTAAGCAGAGAGCGTAAGTTTCGTGATGCAACGCCGCTGACGCAAAAATGACGTCAGGCTACATACAGCATGATTATTTTTAGGTTTTAGATTGATTTATCGTTACCGGAAATGACCGGTATCGTAAAAGCTATGAATTAATTTTATCACTACTTTTATTAGTTGGTGTCAATGGTAGAAGCCGTTTTATAAATCAAGATGTGTCTGCCTTTTTTATCTTATGACAGGAAGTTGGAAAATACATATGACAGAAACGCATTCTGATATAGAAGGGACCGCATTCGGATAAGTATATGTCAAATCGCATATCCGATGAATATTTCCAATTTTCCGTTAAAAAAAAATAAAAAAACAGACGTATACATTTTTACTTACAAAATGTTTTCTACCATTGACACGAATCAATGAAAGTAAAAAAGATAATTAATCCATAACTTAAACGATACCGGTAATTTACGGTAACAGTAAATCAATGTAATATCTTAACTAAATCAGCCTGTATGTAGATAGACGTCATTTGCCTGTCATCGGCACGAAACTTACGCTCCTTGTTGGTAACTATATATTTTTAATGAAAAAACCTTTTTAATGGAATTTATGGAACCATAAAATATAATAGAAATATTTTTAATGAAAATTACATTGCCGTGATAGTCTGCTAGGGGCGTAGCTGATGTAAAAAGTCGATTCAAACCAGAACTCCCTCCCACCCTCTGTAAGAAAAAATAAGACATGGTTGACCCCCTTCCCCCCTAAATCGTATTACGTAATAAATTAATGGCCCTTAAGTGACTTTATTGCAACATGAGTGTTTAAAGGCCATTTCTGGGAAAAGTGTTACAAATTACTCCGCAGTCACAAACTATAGGTATTGTCTTGTGACTGTACTTGAAACATAAAATTGAACCTTTTTTTTTATTTGACAACCACACCATCGCGTAACCAAAACCCTGTTACACAACATTCCGTTTTTGAAATAATACAATATCACCGGCCGCGGAGAAAACTCCGATGGAAATTGGAAACTTTATTCCATTTTGAAGTTTTAACGTGTTCCGTGCAATAAAGTAGGATTCTATAAATAACTTGAACGTGCTGACAGATCGGTACATCGCAGACTGAAAACTATTCAACTTGAGCTATATATTAGCTGCGAAAACAATACAGGGTGCTATTGCCAGTCTATATTGTGCACCAGATGAAAAATAATGTTTTTTTTTTTCAATAAGACATCTGGTGATCAATTAAAAAAATTGCTGTGATAAAACAGATGGTTATGATATAATTTTTTATTCATTCGATGCCTAATCCATTATAAAATAACGTAAAGAAACAGTCAAGGTTTGACTTTCCTTAACTAAACTCTAGAATCTTCCCTAACTAAGCTCTTTAACAATAAATAATTGCTTTCCGTATCCAACGGCATGTGGTGATTTTAACCATTTGTCATGCTACGGTTTAATCATAGTAAAATATGACAAGTTACGGCACTAGGACTCTTTAGGAGACTTAATTGCTTACCTATAGTTATATACACGCATCGCGGTCACGATGGCTTGGCGCCTGCTAGAATCCGGTAATTTCGGTAAATACAATGAGTGGCGCGTGCGGGGCGGTGAAGCGGAACGGAGCTAAGGCCACGTGATGTACCTTTGTTCGTAGTGAAGCTACTCGGTGTACTCTGGTTTAAAGGTATGCAATGCAGGCTAATTGAATTTGCTATCAATCTCGTCTGTAATATAATTTGACCCGTGAATTACGAATATATTAATAAGCCTATGATGAGAGTATTAGAAAATGAGTGGACTAGCCTTCTGGTCTCTATATTTGTGAACCTTTTTGCTCTATCGGCTAGCAGCTCTTGACAGAGCAGCTTATTTTCACTTTGCAGTTGTATTAAATAGTAGAAATAAGTAGACAATGTTGTAGATAAGATCACTGGAATATTATTCGATAAAAATGAATTAGAATATTTTCAATCGAATAGACAGACATAACTAAACGATGAAACGCTTGCAAAAATGTTATCGTCTAGTTGGAGAATAGCCCCATTGCACTTAAAAGTTTCAAGTAAGTAGTAGTTAGTGATTTATCAGAACTCTGATCGTATCGTTGTCTTTGGAGTTAGAATGCCGCATTGTAAAAGTTTGAAGACAATAGACATTAACTTGGTTAAACAACATACTTATTCAAAGTTAGAAAATTATATTTCGCAGACCGATTATCATTGCAGAAAACTTTCACATAATACGCACTATATAGCGTACAAATCGTTAAATTCGGTAGGTAAAGGTTTTCAAAGATGTGTAGTTTAGTTTATATATTTTTTCGATAGTTCCCGACGTAATGATCTAGAAAATACAGCCAATGAATTTTTATTCCCTGTAATTTTTCCAAAATATTGTTATAAATTCTCGATTTGACACTTTAAAAAAAGGGACGCCAGGCTAAGAAAATTAGCACTAATAGCGGTATTTGATCTAGAAAATACCGCTATTGCATTACGTCGGGAACTATCGAAAAAATATATAAACTACACATATTTGAACAACTTTACCTACCCAATTTTAAAAAGAAAAATACTGGCCAAGCGAGTGTCAGAGTTCCAATAATCAAGCAATACTTGATTTGTAAAATAAACATTGAAAGTAATCAAAAGAAATAAATAAAATGCTGGTAAGTACGCAGCCCTCGGTGCACAAGCCCAACCCTCACTAATTTTTTTGTACAATCACATTTACAGACGGTCAACTCTTTACATACAAACATAATAATAAACACCGCCTCAACTCACGTCAAGGGACTCTGGTAAATAGAAGTATTTTTTCTCCTCTAACGAATGTTAATAAGCTTATTTACGTTGATAGGAGCTTCAGAAAAACCCGCCTTCGAAGATAAACCTCCTGGATGTGGTCGATACCCTGACATTTGCATAATTTTCCATGATACAACTTTGAATCCGGAAATTTCATACGACGTCTCTCCTGGAAAGTGATCCGTAATTGCTTGTAATAAAGTCGAAAATTATATAAAAAGGTTGTTTAAAACTGCTGGTGAAGTGACGAGTGGCGTGGCGTAATCTATTATGCTGAAGATCAGAAAATTTTAAAGAATTTTTAACGGTTCTCTTGTTTGGCACGCTGTCATTTGCCGGTTCTTTTGAAGTCGTGCTTTTCACTATTTGGCTGAACATTTGTTTTATTATTCACCGATTAAAATGCGATATAACATACATATAAGTAGTATTTCGACGATTTTATTATAATATGTATACGTCGTACATCGATAAATAACTACTAGCTGATGCGATGGATTACGTACATCCGCAGTAAATTTTGTGTTCATTTTTATGTTTTACCCAAAATATGACCAAAAAAAAAAATATATATATATATATAAGTAATGTATTTTCTTCATATTTGTGGCTTTCCATGGCTAAAGGGACCTTATAGCAGGTATTGAGTTAAGCACAGATCCTAAATCTGCGTTAAATAAGCTATCTAATACAAAAAAAACCATGACCCTAAGTCCCATACTTTTTTTTTTAAAAAACATCAAACCCGCACATGCTAAAATTGCACTTTTGAGAAATCGTCAAAAGAAGTTTGAAACTAATTTTAAGTATGTTCCCGTTGGAAGTTATGGAGATGATGATTGATTATGTATCTCAAGGTGTTTTTCTTTGGAAATCAGTAATGGTTTTTTTAATGTGACTTCCAGGTCGTGAAAAATCAGCCTTTGATTAGAGCAAGTCGCTTATGAGAAAAAAATACAAAAAAAAAGAAATTCGGCCTGTTTTTTAATATATTGTAATCTAAACCATTGTATATAGTTAGAGATATTGGACTGTACATTTTGGGATAGAAATAAAATCACATTGTCAACGAAATATTTTTATTTTAATTAAAATGTCATTTTTATTATATTTTTTATCATTCCTATAATATTTACAATTTTCGTATAATGAGTTCTAAATTATATTTAATCAGTCTACACAAGTATCTAAAAAGTGTCATTATTATTCTACAAGTCGTATTTTTTGATTTATAAACGATTGAAGTTACGTAAAAATCACAAATTTATTCCCATACATTTGAGAAAAGGGACCTTATGACCAGCCATAAGCAAAAATTATTGATAATTACAGTATGGCACGATATTTACATTATTTATTGAGTAATCTTGTATTAAAACAGAAAACTGAAGAAAAAAGGTTATTAGACATTTACTTCAAATCTTGATCAATTAAGAGTAATTCTCAAATAATGTTGCGTTGAATTTAAGTGTTTAGTCATAAGGTCCCTTTTCCCAAATGTATGGGATATTATGGCCTTATGACCAATGACAGGCAAAACTTGTTGATAATTACAGTATGGCACGATATTAACGTTATTTATTCACTAAACTTGTATTAAAACAGAATACCGAAGAAAAAAGTTTTTAGAAATTTACTTCAAATCTTGATCAATTAAGAGTTATTCTCATAATTATAACGTTAATGGTGAATAATTCACTCCATGGTGTTATGATGATGTGTTTTGTATAGACTACTTTTCTATAAAACCAAAAATTACCGAGTTTTATAAAAAAAAATCATTATGGTAGGATAGGATTCGCCAAAAAAAACATTTTTGTTTTTGTCGATCTTTTGAAAAAAAATGAAAAAGATTCTTATTCTTAAGTGGTCAAAAATTATAGAGACCGCCAAAAAATGTCTTTTTTCGTAGGTTTTTCAAAAAAAAATTAAAAAAACTTTTTCTAAAAAGGTCAAAAATGATAGGCATTCGCCAAAACGTGTTTTTTTTTTTAATTTTGAAAAAAAACAAGGATTTTCTTAAATGCTCAAAAAGTTTTGCGATTCGCCTAAAACACGTTTTATGTTTAAAAAAAAAATGTTTTTTTTTCTAAAAAGGTTTAAAGAGAAACATGACAAAATGGTAAAAAATTATAGACACCGCCAAAAAAATGTCTTTTTCGTAAGTTTTTGAAGAAAAAAAATTAAAAAACTATAAGGGTTCCTTTTTAGCCATTTTGCCTACGGAACCCTAAAAACGACGCAACCCCATCGTGTTTGGGCTCAGTTGTTTCATCTTGACAAGTACTCTGAACCGAAATGATATCCAGGGTCTGATGAAGGAGCCGGAATGTGGCCATGGGAACTTCGTAATAAAATGTCGGAACCCCATCGTGTTTGGGCTCATTTGTTTCGTCTTGACGAGTACTTTGAACCGAAATGATATCCAGTGTCTGATGGTGGAGCCGGAAGGTGGCAATGGGAACTCCGTAATAAAACGTCGGAACCCCATCGTGTTTGGGCTCATTTGTTTTGTCTTGACAATTACTCTGAACCGAAATGATATCCAGGGTCTGATGATGGAGCCGGAAGGTGGCCATGGGAACTCCGTAATAAAACGTCGGAACCCCATCGTGTTTGGGCTCATTTGTTTTGTCTTGACAAGTACTCTGAACCGAAATGATATCCAGGGTCTGATGATGGAGCCGGAAGGTGGCCATGGGAACTCCGTAATAAAACGTCGGAACCCCATCGTGTTTGGGCTCATTTGTTTTGTCTTGACAAGTACTCTGAACCGAAATGATATCCAGGGTCTGATGATGGAGCCGGAAGGTGGCCATGGGAACTCCGTAATAAAACATCGGAACCCCATCGTGTTTGGGCTCATTTGTTTTGTCTTGAAGAGTACTCTGAGCCGAAATTATATCCAGGGTCTGATGATGGAGCCGGAAGGTGTCTATGGGAACTCCGTAATATAACGTCGGTACCCCATCGTGTTTGGGCTTATTTGTTTTGTCTTGCCGAGTACTCTGAGACTAAACACGATATGGTTCCGACATTTTATTACGAAGTTCCTATGGCCACCTTCTGGCTTCATCATCAGACTGGATATCATCTCGGTTCAGAGTACTCGTCAAGTCGAAACAAATGAGCCCAAACACGATGGGGTTCCGACGTTTTATTATGAGGTTCCTATGGCCACCTACCAGCTCCATCATCAGACCCTAGATATAATCTCGGTTCAGAGTACTCGTCAAGGCGATACAAATGAGCCCAAACACGATGGGGTTGCGTCGTTTTTTTACGTAGTTCCCATAGATACCTTTTGACTCCATCATCAGACCCTGGACATCATCTCCACTCAGAGTACTCGTCAAGACGAAACAACTGAGCCCAAACACGATGGCGTTCCGACGTTTTATTACGAAGTTCCTATGGCCACCTTGCGGCTTCATCATCAGACCCTGGATATCATCTCAGTTCAGAGTACTCGTCAAGACGAAACAACTGAGCCCAAACACAATCGCGTTCCGACGTTTTATTACGAAGTTCGCATTGCCACCTGCTGGCTCCATCATCAGACCCTGGATATCATCTCGGTTCGAGTACTCGTCAAGTCGAAACAAATGAGCCCAAACACGATGGGGTTGCGTCGTTTTTTTACGTAGTTCCCATAGATAACTTTCGGCTTCATCATCAGACCCTGGACATCATTTCCGCTCAGAGTACTCGTCAAGACGAAACAATTGAGCCCAAACACGATGGCGTTCCGACGTTTTATTACGAAGTTCCTATGGCCACCTTCCGGCTTCATCATCAGACCCTGGATATCATCTCAGTTCAAAGTACTCGACAAGACGAAACAAATGAGCCCAAACACCACCGTCGTGTCGTGGTATAAAAAAGAAATAAGTTTTATCAACAGCTTTATTATTTTTGTATGTGATCTGCCATAAGGTCCCTTTTCTACTAAACTTTGAACCCAATTTTTATATAGAAAAAATTAACGTACAGCAGTGAAACCAAGCTACAAATACACGTCTATTCCTATATTTTACAATTTTGCATAAAAGAAAAAAATGATTAATTTGAAGCATTTCACTAAAACGTCCATATCTCCGTAACTAGAAACCGTCATAAGGTCCCTTTTCTTATGGAAAGCCACATTTATTCGTATTTTTTCAGATGTTTTAATTTGTTATGTTCATTTTACGTATATTTTTACCAATTATGCTTTTTGGCCGAAGAAGTACATCATTCAACGAATCAAAGATTGTTAAAATCGGTCCGGACAATCTAAAGCTATAATGGTGTAGCTGACACGAGTTTGTTCTACTTATAGCGTGACCTTAGCCTTTGGACATACCCTGATATCCCCTGTAGAATATATGAATATATATGTATGTTTCTTAAATTAGGAGCTTAGATAAAAAATATTTAAATTTTCTAACAAAATCTAAGAATTAAAAAAATCAACAAAAACGTAACATACTGTATCAAACATACGTAATGACGACATTAATTAGACTAACATCTGCTGTTTTTTCTGTATCTCTCTCTGTAAGTCTTTAACGCAAGGTTGGCGTTCGTGACACTCTAAGCAAATTAAAATCATGTTTACGTAAACCTCAGCACAATAATCGTTTTCCATTTTGAAAAATATGAACAAATCATTTTTTCGGAATATTCATCATAGATCATAATGACATGTCAATGTCACACCAAATAAGTGTTAATATTAAAAAAATCATACAATAGATAAAGTTATCATGCAATTCTATGAGGTTGTATTTAATGAAGAAGTTTCGATTGCCATGTGCCTGCATACAGAATGTTCAAAAGCAATTAAATAGTAATTCGTCTTTTTAATTTCTCCGTAAGTTCTGCTCTAATTGTTATGATACTTTGTTTATTAGTTACAAATACCCTAATCAACATGTACCTTTCAGGTTTTTCCAGAGGCTAGGGACACCCTGTATTTAACGGGTGTCCCAAGAAGGACGCAAGATTTCAATTTGTCGCCATTTTTGTGCTGGCAACCCTAAAAAAAAACTATTTGACAGCTGAATGTTTAGGGTTTGTAAAACTGGCCGGTTATATGAAACATCAACGCGTTTTTATTATTGAACAATATTTCAAAAGTAATGAAAGTTTGGCGGGTACTGTTCAAAATTTTTCAAACTAAATCATCTTTAGCGACGAAGCACATTTTCATCTCGATGGCTTTGTTAATCGTCAGAATTGCCGCATTTGGGGCTCAGGGAACCCACATGTGATTGTTCAAAAATAATTGCATCCACAACGGGTCACTGTTAGGTGCGGATTTTGGGCTGGAGGCATTATTGGACTATATTTTTTTCAAAATGAGGCCGGTCAAGCAGTTACTGTTAATGGAGCTCTATATCGCGACATGATAACAAGGTTTTTTCTAGCCGAATTAGAGGATATCGATGTGGAAGCGATGTGGTTTCAACAAGACGGGGCCACTTGCCACACAGCCGGAGAAACGATGCAACTTCTGCATGAAACATTTCCTAGTCGTGTGATCTCTCGATTCGGTGATCAGAATTGGCCCCCTAGATCTTGCGATTTAACGCCTTTACACTTCTTTTTATGGGGTTCTTTAAAGTCTAAAGTCTATGCCAGCGGTCGGCAACCGCTTAGCAGCCAAGGGCCATATAGTAGCTATGGAAACTGATGCTGGCCGCATTTTGTTAATAATTTGTGATTTTATACTATTCGGAGTAAAACGACGGCAATACCGACCGGAATATAGGGCTGCAAGTGAGCGGTTCAAGAGCCGAATGCGGCCCGCGGGCCGCAGGTTGCCGACCGCTGGTCTATGCCAATAAGCCCACAAACACTCATGCTTTAAGAGGAAATTCGACGCTGCATCGGAGAAATTCAGCCGCATCTATGCAAAATGGTCATAGAAAATTTTGACAAAAGAGTGCGTATGGGCCAGCAAAGCCTAGGAGGACATTTGCCTGACGTATTATTATACAAATAACCCTATTTTATGTATTTCAAGATTTGATAAATATACAAATATATCGAGGGTTTCAGGCCAAAGGGGCGTATACGCAATATAGTAGCGAAAAAAAAAGTGTTTTACATCAATTTCAATTCTTGCGTCTTTTTTGGGACACCCTTTATAAGTAGGAATGTATATAAATTTTAACCTCTTGCAGAGTTTGTTATTTTTCTTTGTCTTTCAGTTATGAATGATGAACAGCAAAGAAAAAAACGCATTTACAAAATTAGATATCGATACCTTTGGGTTCAATTGGCGTAAAGGACAAAACGCTGGTTTTGAGGAGAAGCAAAAAACCATTTTATTTTACAAAAAATGGCTATAGTTTTTTTGTTTCTCGACCTATATTTTCGACATGTATATGAAAAATATTTGAAATGCGCGTATCTTTAACCTGTGATGGTAGTTCTAGCTGTAAACAATGTATTATAGAAGTTAGATGTCCTTTACAACTGGTAAAAATGTTATCAACGTCATTTACACCCGTGACTTTTTTGGGCATTTGGAATGGGTTGGGTTGTAAATGACAATCTCAGATGACTTTGTTCCAATTTTGGGGCGTAAAGTTAACAGCTATGTAATAAAAATTGACAGTTTTCAACTAAGTTTACCTTAAAGAGACTTGAAAAATGTATAAAAAGATGATGAATTCAGCTAGGCATAATAACTACTATTAACGACGGGATATTTACCATGTATGTTTGTTTTTGTGAGTTCCCGATATTTCGGCACTGTTGCAAGCGCCATTATCACGGAGTAACTGACATGCAGCGAGTTTTTTCAGAATAAGCGCACTATCTCATGCCGTATAAAGGAGCACATCCGAATGATTAAAAAACAACGAACCTCGGAAATCGGCAATCGCTGAACATCTTCTGAACGCGGAAACGAATCATTGGATTGAGTTGCACAACCTATAGATCCCCTCGCTCGACAGAAAAACACTATACTTATACCCAGGATGGTTAAGGAAGCTATCGAAATCCTCAAGTATAAAAATTTCAACCGGGAAGACGGGATTCAACTGTCGAGCGCCTGGTATCCAGTGATCCGTAAGTTCTCCAAGGGAAAAAAGACATGTTCAGGAGTAAATAAGCGAAGTGATACTTTAAGTGTTGAGTGTCGTAAACGTGATCGAGTTTCAAGTGAGAATGCGGACGGTAGTAGTATGAATAACGCGTGGACGAAGCGAACCCGAAAGAGGGTAGATCGCTATGGTGTGTGGGTAGACTACAACTAAAAACTCGCTGCACGTCAGTTACTCCGTGATGATAGCGCTTGCAACAGTGTCGAAATATCGGGAACTCACAAAAACAAACATACATGGTAAATATCCCGTCGTTAATAGTAGTTATTATGTGAATGACCATGTTAGCTTAAAATCGTATATTCAGCTAGGCATGTCCAGATTATATTTAAAATTAATATTTTTTGGAGAGCGCAATAATAACTATGAAAGAACAATTTTATAACCAGATTTGAAAAAAAAAATATTAACTATTCATAAACTGACTAAATTGCGGGAACAAGGGTGGAAATAATAATAATAATTTATTTATTTCAGGCATTAAAGGCCCATAAATAAATACCTTACAAACTAACATACATATCACATTACAAAATAAACTTAACTTAATAATGTCCTACTAGTGTTTTACTCTCTTCCAATAGCACTAAATCACAATAATGGAAGTGACATAGTGGCTAATGATTATCGACATTTGGATGTCAATCATTAGGACGACTACGTAGTGAGTAAAACACTGTTAATGTAAACAATAAGTATAATAGTATGAAAAATAATGAATTCATCATCTGTTTATAAGTTTTTCAAGTCTCTTTATGGTAAACTAAGTTGAATACTGTCAATTTTTATTACACAGCTGTTAACTTTACGCCCCAAAATTGGAACAAAGTCATCTGAGACCGTCATTTACAACCCCATCATTTCCAAATGTCTAAAAAAGTCACGGGTGTAAATGACATTGATAGCATTTTTACCAGTTGTAAAGGACATCTTACTTCCATAATACATTGTTTACAGGTAGAACTGCCATCACCGGTTAAAGATACGGGCATTTCAAATATTTTTCATATACATGTCGAAAGTATAGGTCGAGAAACCAAAATACTGTAGCCGTTTTTTGTAAAATAAAACTGTTTTTTGCTTCTCCTCAAAACCAGCGTTTTGTCCTTTACGCCAATTGAACCCAATTAAAGGTATCGATGGTTTAGATCTTTAAGATTACGTAAATTGCTTTTATTTCAGAATTTAGACACACATTTGTGGCAGTAAATGCCAAAAATAAAGGCTAATCCCTATACAACCCTGCTCTTCTTTAAAAAATGTGCTATAATTAGATTTAAGGCAGGTCTTAAAGGACAAGTAAAAGACTACTTGCCCTTTACAGCCCTGTTCGATTTATCAAATTACGGTATGTAAACAAGTATAATAATTTGAAGGCAGGTCGTAAAGGACGTGTAAAAGAATACATGCCCTTTACAACCTCCTTAATTCTATCAAATAATGGTGTAATCATTTTTTAAGCAGATCGTAAAGGACAAGTAAAATAATACCTGCCCTTTACAACCTTATTCGGTTTATCAAATTACGGTAATATAATTTAAAGGCAGGTCGTAAAGGACAAGTAAAAGAAAACATGTCCTTAACGCCCACCTCGACTATGCGCTTATGGAAAGTAATCATGAGAAATGAAGGGCTTAAAGGACAACAAGAAAAAAATAGGTCATATACGACAGTATTCATATTTACCGGCGTACTTTACGATACACCTTTTAATTCGTATTTTATAACTTGACACTTACGTCCCTTAACCTGAGCTAGTTTTGCGAACACGATGAATAAAAACTGGGTCGTAAAGGCACTTTTTTTAAAGATATCGAAATTTTAACTACACAGAACGGTAGAGCTTGAAATTCTGAACAAAACTGTATATATAACTCATTTTCGCCAAAATGTCCTTTACGCCAATTGAACCCAAAGGTATCGATATGAAACACGAATAAACTATATTTCATTTTAGATAAAAGGGTCTAACGCTATGATCGGCACCCCATAAAACAACCAAAGTATCATTTACTCGGCACTAACAAGCGATCGACTTTTTATGAGAAAAAATGCAGCTAGCGCTCGTAATTCAACCATAATTGCACATAAATATAAGTATATCGCGTCTTAGACGTTAGTGAAGTTAGAATATTCAGTGGGTAAGGGTTCCGTGACATTGAAAAGAAATCGGACGTCATGTCATAATAGTAGGTGATTTGCTGACCTACTTTAATCCGGCCATTCGTAAGGATATAAAGGTAATTTCTTCTAACTTCTAACAGTGCTTATTAATACTACCTATGTATCATTTATATCCTAATCCATAATATCTGAAAGAAAATATTGGAATCGATCTAACTACGTAAGAAGTCTGGAGCTGAATATCTAAGACCCGAACTTCTTACGAAATAAACAAGGTGCCCGATCTGCTCAAATCGGTCTCCCAAACTTTAAACTTAGTCACTTAAAACTTTTAGCTGCTATTACCTGAGTCATATTCATTGAGTCAAATGGGGCATTCCACCAGAATGTCGGGCACGTGGCGCCATTTTTTTCATACTTCTAACTAAGTTAGGAATTACATTTTTGGTATGTCAATATTTTATAACTTGGTTTTAGAATTGATAATGTCATTTAGTACTTTTTATTTGTTTTTAAGGTAGCTGCATAGCTGTCACGTGCCCGACAAAGTAGACATTTTCGTGGAATGCCTTTAGAATCGACTTTAGTAGGTACTTGTTCTAGATATAGGTACGCAACAACGTAAGATATGCAATCATGCCTTTCTTCTTGGTCTTCATAAGAACGATTGCTCTTTTCTTAGCATTTCATTTAGGTATTTAAACTTTATTGCGCAATACAAAAAAGTACAATAGGCAATTGGGTAGAACAGGACTTTAGTTGGTTTAGTAGGTTAAATACACTAAACGTTAACAAGTCAAATAACTATTAAGGTTCGTTAATATTGATGGCGTGAAGATGATCAAGAATAACTTTGTTTAGGGTATAGTGTACGTTTTGTCACATTTTAAGTTACTTATATTCCGATCTGCAATTTTCCTGTGTTTTCTCTTTATTTTCCTGATTTCCTTACTCTACTGCTCCTTATAAAACGCAGCAGCCGCTTAAATATCGCATACTAAAATTATGCCTAACGATGTCGATCTCCCTCTTCTTACGTAAGAACGCGCCAGTAAAAACTTTATTAATAACGAAATGAAACAGAATAGGTAACATTTTTTACAGGCCCCAAATACCACAATGCGTCCAAAGCTCGCGCTGGCACATCGCCAAACATTGTTACAGACGTATTAAACGTAATTTATCATCGGGTTAGGCGTCGCTATAGATTATTTAGTGATGGTCTCGTGACACTCGAGTCACGAAGCTCGATTATTCTGATTCTCGAGACACTGCCTCGTCGATCGAAGTCCGTATTCTACAACAGCCCTTATTCAATCTATTTTCAGACATATTACCATCTCAAAGGGAAAAATACAACGTAAAAAAAACTATTAGTGAGTAGTATAAAAAGAGGGATACCGATGAAATAGATCGTATAGAGTTCATGATTGGACGGTAACCATTCAGAACGAGGAGAAGAAAACTTTTTTTACATTACAGGTTTAAAGGGACCAAACTAACGCATATGACGTTTAGGACTCCACTTAGAATTGTTTCATAGCAAGCCTAAACGGTGAGGCTAAACTACTGAACGAACACTAAACATCAACAAGTGAAGTAACTAACTATGTATGATGCTGATGGCGTCAAGATGATCAAGAATAACTTTGTTTCAGACATAGTGTACGTTTTGTCACATTTCAATCAAGACTCGAGCTGGAATTTAAATTTTTCTGTCACCCTCGGACGTCCAGTGCTGGACCTATGTCCTAGGCTGAAATTTAAACTAACTCTATTAACCTGACCTGGTACTTACCCCATCACTATATTTTTTTGCAACATATTTACAGAAATCCCACTTATGACCGTATGAATATTGATATCTTGGGTCATTAATTTCTGGAGATACTTCCGCCATATTTATTGCTCAGTGGATATGAAAGATAGTATTTAATGGGAGCCTTAGTTGTGTATTTATCGTATTCATGTTAGTATAAATATAAGTAGGTACAATTTCATTTATAGCTATACAATTTCGTTGGTAACGTTATGGCATTTAGAGACGAATTGCCTATGTAAGTAAGCTACTAAACAATTGTACCTAATGAACTCCTACTGTCTCCTAATTATTTAATGTCATGAGTAAGGGCACATCAAATAATAATTATTATTACTTGTAGCAGCTACTAGTGTCCGACCAAAACTAGTTTTTATGGCCGAAACCCAAACCGAATTTCGGCTTCGATTTCAGTTTCGGCCGAAACCGAAACTTCCATATAAGGATATGTTTAAGAAAAAAAAACAGTCAGTAAAATTTTTGAATAATATATTAATCATTCAGTCTCTGATATTATATAATTTCAAATAAATAATTTGTTCTTTTTTAAATAACGACTGCAATCGCAGCGCGAAACCTCTCAAATCCGGTTTCGGTTTTAGTTTTGGCCGGATGGCAGCCGAAACCGAAACTAAGGCGAAACCCGTTTTTTTGCCGAAACTAGGCCGAAATCGAAACCGAGTAGTAAAGGTACCGCTCAAATACACGCCACAAATGTAGGACTTTGTAAATGCAGCCGATTACTTTACGCTTTTTGTGAGTTTTTGTTAGCTCTTGTACGCTTAATAGCGTGAACAAAACTGTAGAAAAAAATTATAACCTCTGTGTTATTTAACCACAAACTAAAAGTAACAAGACGCATTCAGGTTATTCTTACAAATACAACTTGTCTCCTGTGAAAGGTATATGTTTTTAGCAACCGCGAAACGTCGCAAATAGGCGTATAAAAAACTTTTTACTTCACTTTCTACGACTCTGATTTATGATTATGTGACTCTTAGTAACTTTATTCCTTTACCGAGTCTGTGATCTCTGGTACTTACACAATTTCTAGATATTCAAATGTCTAGAAAATTTTGCTGAAAGCAGTTGTCTGGGAAAAGATAAATGTCGTCTCGCTCCTGTCGACTTGATAAACGAAACTTTTTAATAACGTCTTTGATAAGCGACTTTAACAATAAACTTGTAGAATTTGTTCTATGATTTGTATAACATGATGAGATACACAATTATTTTTGTCCGTACAGTTTGTCTAACGTTGCTGTTTCTTTCTAACATAGTTGCTAGAAATACTTATTTGCGTTAAAATTTAGTTTTTCTACCAAAAAAAAATTAAGAAATTCTGTAGTGACTTCCACAACATTCCGTCAGTGACATGACGTTTTTCTAATTTAGCAACTGTCGGTGTAATTTTTAATACTAATTGACTCCACTAGCACTAAAACATTTGCTTTGCGGTGCCTGAAACATTAGTAGTATTTAATTAAGCTCATTTTATTTTTTTAATATAGTCAAAATTAGAAATTCCAACGCTCAGTTGAGAAAATAGCGTGTGTAACACGAAACTGCAAGAAAATGTAGAAGTAGATTTGGTATCGAACCTCTCTCTCATATTGAGGTTAAAAGATTCAAACTTAAGCACCGCATGGCCCTACAAATCTAAGATTAGGCCT
Source organism: Eudemis profundana (assembly GCA_947034925.1). Classification (NCBI taxonomy): domain Eukaryota; kingdom Metazoa; phylum Arthropoda; class Insecta; order Lepidoptera; family Tortricidae; genus Eudemis; species Eudemis profundana. The sequence goes on along the minus strand of OX344795.1, from coordinate 25,886,889 downwards.
ATTACCTAGTGTTATCGATGTCCCACATGGCTCGGCTATCGCGACGCTGCGTTACGGTTATTGCGAGCACCACAGAATCTTCGAACTTGGGATGTCTTTTCTAATTTACGTAGGAATAACAGCTAGGGTATCTGCTGGCGTTCCCTGGGATCGAACCAGGTCGCTTGGCCCGGACCACCGCGAGAGGGTCAGACTAGGAGGGGGCCGGGGCGCCTGGGATTGAACCAGGTCGCTTGGCCTGGACCACCTTGAGAGGGTCGGACTAGGTGGGCCCCCACCTGGGACCAAACTAGGTCGCTTGACGGGCAAAATCTAAAGCAAGATTGACGCATTCGAAATGTACTGCTGGAGCAAATAAAAAATAACTGGCCAAGAGCATGTCGGACCATGCTCAGTGTAGGGTTCCATAGCCGTAACTATAAGGTAAATAATACGATGTAAAAAAAGTACAACAACAAAAGAGCGTATCTTCATAGCAATTACGTCCTTTTGTTGAGAAGCGCAGTTTATCGGCAATAACTCAAAAACGGTACATTCGATCTTGTTGATAATAATATTCGTTGAAAGTATTAATTAAGCGTTACCTTCGTGATTTTTTTCATATTTTTCGGGCGCACGGTTTAGAAAATAGAGGGGGGGGGGACACACTTTACACAACTTTCGGAGCGATTATTTCCAAATACATTCACTTAATCAAAAACATTACTTAGGAACCTTATAGTGTTTTTTAAAGAGCTGTCGAACTATGTACCACACGTTGATATTTGCTGAAAAAATTTTTTTTTACTGTCTTTAACATGTATGGGGTGCCCCCCCTAAAAATATTTATTTTAGTTATTTATATACCAAACTAAGTAGCGGCTCATAAAAGACACCTATATTCCAAATTTCATCAATATCCATCATGTAGTTTTTGAGTAAAATGCCTGTGACATACGGACAGACAGACAGACAGATAGACGGACGGACATGACGAAACTATAAGGGTTCCGTTTTTGCCATTTTGGCTACGGAACCCTAAAAACATTTATTTAGGACACAATTAACCATGTCTGTTTTCAGCGGATCCTGCAGTATTTCGAGCACGTGGTTAGATGGGAACCAGATAACTTGCAAAACTCAATTTGGGTGACTACACTGAAGGACAAAGGGGACGTGAAAGAATACCAACCCGATAAACCACTAACGTGTCACCGCGGACTACAGACGTCATCAGTTTGAAAAACCGTGTGGAGTGGACAGCTTTGGTGCATAAAGCATCGATTTTATGGAGCCGACCCTCTGTCATGATGAAACTGGAAAGAAGAAGAGGAAGATAAATTCTTGTTAATTACATCTAATAAAAATGATTTAAGCATTTTTAATTTGGCTGTTACTCACAAGGAAGCGTACCCAACTGTCCGACTCCGATTTGATTAATTTTGATATAAATATGTTATAGAGTAGTCTAAAATAGCAGACAAGTATTTAAAAAAAAACACCCTCAAAGGGCTCATACTTTGAAGGGTGTTTTTTTTAGGAAAATGTGAGTTTGAGGTGAAATGATAAAACTCGTGTCTATTCTTTTTTCATGTTCTCCAACATATAATGAAACCAGTAATTAACTAGAAACTTGCTTGAATTTTTTTTCTATAGAAGCTGGAGGGTTTAGTCACTTTTCAGTACTTTGAAGGACAAGATCTCCTAAAAAGTTGAACTTGGGCAGCTAAAAAAAATACGTGTCTGCTATTTTAGACTACTCTATGACATATATCAAAATGAATCAAATCGGAGTCGAACAGTTGGGTACCCTTCCCTTGTCAGCTATATTAAAGGCAGCTTTCTTAAAGATTACCGTTTCTATGGTCCGGTTGTATTCATAATGTGATAAAAGTCATTATTTTAGAACCATCTTATCGTTTACTTGGCGCATATTTGAAAAGACGATTGATAGACAAAAGATCCCGACCTGTTCAGAGTTTCAGCGCTCGTTTCGATGCTATGACATATATTTAGCTTCACAAATGGCTCCTTCACATGGCCTGCGTAAGGGCAGAGTTTGTGGGCCAAACGGCTCTTTAAGTTGCCATTGTCACGGCGTGTCGACGGCCTTTTATTGAGCCAATCGGGGTTAACCGCCGATGTTATGACGACAAGTAAAAATCGCAAGCTTAGTGAAAGAAAGTCGTATCTGCCAACGATGTTCGAAGTTACAAGAATCATTTTGGTATAGGGTACGAAATGTCGAATTTTGCCAAGTTAACAAGGCTCGTAAAGTTTTTATTAAGTAGTTTGATTGAGGAGTTAATGAAGAAGACGTTAAAGTGACGCGCTAGCGCTTATTGGGAGGAAAAATTGAACAGCTATCATTAAGCTATTAATCGATCAAGACCTAAAAATCTTCTTTACTTCATGGAAACCTCAAACTTTACCCCTACTGCAGCTTTTCTCATTAACCAGACGAGCTTATTGAAAGGTATCTTAGAAATGAATGAGCACTATGCGATACACTAATATAATAAAATAATTGCGATATAATAAATCATTGCGATCTTTCAACATTTATGGCTACTACGGTTCCATCAAAGGACATAATTAGTAATAAGTACCCAGTTCGTTGAAATTCACGGAATAGTTTTTCAAGACCTCTAATTTCTATCTAAAAATGTAAGATATGACAGACTTATATAAATCGAGCGAGGTAATTTGAAGAACAGCATTAAATGCTGTTAATGTTCTATTTAGCAGCAGAAATACTCTATGAATTGTTTTTATTTATTGATGGATTTGCGTTTGGCTTGGTCTCACCTGTTGGAGAGTGGAGAGAAGGGTTAAGATGGATCATGTTCGTCCAAGGGATTTCTATTCACTCTTGCCTTTAAAAAATCCAGGCCATTAAGCAACAGTATGTTTACACATTCCAACGTGCATTGCGATATAGTTAGAAAATGCTGATATCATCTTCAGCACGACGCAAGACTCGTATCATAATCCATATCACAATGCGCGAGTCTGACTCGCACTTATCCAGTACAGTCGAGTTCATCATTATCTGAGCAAAGATTGGACCAAAAATATTTGAATAAGACCCTATTGTCAGAAGCATAAGAACTAGATCAGATATTTTTGATCCGTTTTTTGCTCAGATAATGATGAACTCGACTGTACTACATTTTCACTAGAACGAATACCATATTACAAGAAGAAACTCCACACTTGTGCAAGATCTGCTCTACTTAAATGAATCACGTGTCAATACGTGATGTTTCTTATCTATTCAGTTTTCTAAAAATGGACTTAATATACCTATCTACTTCATCAAGTTTGAACCCACAAAATGACAGCAACAGCGACGATCTAATAATCAAGGCCAAATAACGATTATAAAATGGTTGTACAAAAACACAGTTTGAATACAGTCTCCTAACAGATTACTCGAATTTCTAATAATATGTGCTCTATATTTATTATTTTATTTTATTTATATTTTATAGACGGTTAGTTAAAGAAATTGTTGTAATCGTAACAACACTACATACCTACCTACTCGTATTAAGAAACGTATTCATGACCTAACAGAACTAACACGTTACCTGACTCCCCCTGACAGTAATAAAATCGTACACCATGAATAATTCAGGACAACATCCGTAGTTGCCAGTTGCAAATGTATTTAGACCACTGTTCATATATATACTCGGATATACGTCTCCGTAGATGTACAGACGTGAGATAGAAGCTATAGGAGCAGACACGCAGACTGTAAACCCAATCAAGCAATGCAGATTTACATGCAACCAATCTATCAGCCACGAATATCCACTGCTGGATATCTCTCTCCATAAATCGCCACAAAGTGCGGTTCTGAGCAGACCGCATCCACCGACTAAAAAACCGCTATCATCCTACGCTGCGCTTGGTCTATGCGATGGTCACCACTCCAGGACTTTACTGCTCCAACTTTTCTCCGTTCTCCAGGCTATATAGCCTGCCCACTGCGACTTCAACCGTGCAATACTGTAGGCGTAGGCTATGTCAGTTACTTTGGTTCTTCTGCGGATATCATAATTTCAGTTCAGATTCTATCGCGCAGTGAAACTCCCAGCATAGCCCTTTCCATTGCACATTGCGCGACCCTGAGACACCTTATTTATCCCGTTGTGAACGACCATATCTCGGTTCTACATGTGTGATCACTGGCAACTGGCAACACGCACTGTTCGAAGACTTTCGTCTCCAGGCACTGAGGAATTTTGGACGAGAAGATGTGACGCAGACGTAGCATGCCGAACGCTACCGAGTTTAATTTCAACCAATACCAAAGAATAATGTTGCAGACACATATGAAAGATAGATTGTAGTAAGTACCTAAAAGATTAAATTTAGACACTCTATACTGCACTCGATGCCACGCCGCGACTGGGTCCACGTGAATTTCAGATTATTTCATATACAGTTTCATCTTCTGTTTCAAATCTTGGTTGTATTTAAAAAAAATACTTCCTTAGTATATCTACGTCCCCTGAAGAACACGTGCTGAAAATTTCATCCCATTATCTGCAATTTTTTAAACTACGCGTTGTCTTTTACCACCTTAGTAACATTACTGTTTTAAATATACAGGAGGTGTGCGATTATCGGACTTAGAATTAGCTAGAGATTAATCCAAATTGAATAATTTAGCCTTATTTCTAAATTTTCGACGAAGCTGAGTAAATTAGAATCCACCCGAGCTGAAGGAAGGTCGCTTTGCTATGTAGGTGTGCTCTGGCGACACGGGGGACATGACTGGATAGGATACAGAGACGTCAAATATTAAGGAAAATAAAGAACCCTATTTCCTGGAATGAAATTTAAGATGATAAATTGATGAAAAATGATTTTTACCCCTTAATATGGACTAATATCACAAATCTGTCATTTCTAGCTGAATTGCTATGGCACACTTAGACAGATAAGATGTTCATTGTCATATATCAGATAGATACAGTTGCACGTTGCACGGTCTAAGGTACAATCACTGCAATTCAAATGGACTCCCTATGATATGATTCATTTGCGTTTATCGCCATTTGTCTTGAATGATGACAATGGATTTATGTTTAGTTGATATCACGTGAGATGAACTTAGCTGATTTTACCTGTAATATTTATTACTGTGAAGTTAAAGTTGAATTATTTTGAATCAACATCTAACTCGAGGAACCTTTGATTTATTTATTGCTAAGGTTTTTTTAAGTGACGCACTGGTGAATTTCTTATAGCGGCTCTCTCAATAGAACTCATACTTTCTGAGGCGTTAGTAGAGTCGGCCATGTAAAAACTTACTTTTTTTTATTTTTTTTTATTTGGATGAACAAACGGTCACTACAATTTTTTTAATAAGATATCTTTAAAACTAGCTTAAAATATGTGAGACCCACACCGTTCACCACTTTCTGAGTATATATTAAAAAGAAACATCGTTCGGAGTGAGGAGGAAAGTGATAAGATTTGTTCAAAATGGATGAATATAACAATCATTTGTTCATACGTTATACAGTGAGCAGTTCAAAAACAAATAAAGAAAAGAAAGAAATGAACATGACATGACTTCATATAGACTAGATATACTTACAATTTACATTTATTTTTCGTCAACCAGTGTCTCTATAATGAGTTTTTTATATGTACTAATTTTATTCCCAAAGATGTCTATTTGATTAAAGCGTTTATTATACGTATCAACAAGCCTGCGCAGTGGCGCGCGCTTACCCGCGTTGGTGCGGCATCGGCCTGTCACAAATAACTGGTGAGGACGCGCCTTGCGCTGCCTATGGTTTGGGATACTATAACTAAGTTTATTATTTAGGGGTATACAGTCGAAATTGTTGTTACAAATATTGTATAGTACTATTGCTTCGAGATACGAACGTCTAGAACTAAGATTTAACAACCCATATTTATTCAATAATTCTGGATATGGTAATCTACTTCGGTGACATCGGTAATGCATTGTGTTAAGGTACTTTTTCTGTACTAATTCAAGGGCATCATCATACTTTTTATAGTAGGGGTTCCAGATTGACACATCATGTTCTAATTGCGAGCGGATCAGAGATTTATATAAATGTAGATAGGTATTAGCACGACGAAAATCAGAACTTGCCCGCATCACAAAACCATACATCTTGAATGCTTTTCTAATTATGGAACTAACATGTAAATCAAGGTGCAATTTAGAATCGAGTGTTATGCTTGAATCTTAATCATCAACCAGTTGCGATCTACTGCTAGACGTAGTTCTTTCCCTAGGTGCGCCACTTAGCTTGATCCTCGGCAACTCCCTTCTAGAGCTGCTAAACTGCGAATATCATTGTTCCACCTTGCCTGAACACGACGTACAATTTTGTTTGTTAAGACGCGGAGGCTTACTTACTTGCAAAATAAATGTTTGAGACTTGAGTTTATTTACGAAAAAAATAAGTTTCCGTCAAAAAATGTTTTTCGAGACAAGCTTTTATTGCCGACTGTTCCTACTTTTTTTTGTATAATCGCAAACTGCACGTCAAAACTAATCAAATGAGTCCAAGCACGGTACATGGATTTATCTTATATACGTATTTTAGACGATCCTATGGCTACCATCCGGCTTCATAATTTACATCCCTATTCTTGCAAAATTTCAGCTCAATCGCAAACCGTGAAGTGGGTCAAATTAAACTTGCAAAATTTGATTAGGTACAGACACCGAGACAGCTGAAAGTAAATAAAAGCTTGTGAAAATATGCGATTTAGTCAACATTTAAAGCACTCATTAATTTTAAAAGGTTTGTGCTAAATATTTCAAGCGAACATTTTCCTATGTAGAAACTAGTGAAATCAGCGGTGATATTTACGAAGTTTTCACTTCGGTATTATAATATTGTTTACACTTGGATAATATGTGAATAAAAATATGATATGTTTATAATCTTGAATATAACTCTTCTATTATATAGCTACGATTAAAATAAGCCAATTTTTTACACGTTACGTTGTTGTTTTTTCGGAGAAATTGTTAATTAAAATTTGAATGACCGATAAAACAGATACATTTCACAACAGAATGCTTACCATTTACAAAACGTTCGTTTAATTATTTGCCAATTACCACCTTAATTAAAAGCTAGTAATTATCAAAATTGTAATTAGCAATTAGTAGTTCGATATTAAAAGATTATTGTTATTTACTTCGCAAATTTAGCTAATAAATGAATTGCTACTTCATTAATACATATTATATTTTATATTAATTCAAATGTGCCGATGATTTCACTAGGGTATTCTTAACTTTTTCCTTAGACTATAATGACTGACATTAGTTTTAATAGGAATATTCAAAAAGTGTTTAGATTAAAAAAAAACTACAATATTGCTTGACAAAACTAAATCTTGCAGTGGTTGTAAACTTTCACAATTAATTTAGCCAGCCATATTACTTGCAGTAAAACTCAGCGCCAAACACTTAGACGGCGTTGTGGCGAATATTCTCCTAATTGTAGGAAAACGAGCGAAAATTTTTATAGACTCGTAAAACCGTTCGTAATAAATCGTCCAAGTTCGTTGCACTGTAATTTGTTAACATTTTTATGACTGAACCATATTTTTGGGTTCATTAGCGTTGCGATTAAACGTAATGTTACAGCTGTTCACGATTAAGAGATTAAACTATAGCTTGGCAACTTGGTTGGTGACACTCACATGTGTGCTTTTTGTTATGTGCAGCCGTAACTATTTACACAAGTTACCGCCAACACGAAAGGCGACCGACGGAGGCAGCCTCCGCAAGCAGCAAGTGTCACCAACGAAGTTGCCAAGCTATAGGAATAATATTTTCTCACAAGAAAATAAGTGGCAATAGAATGTTTTAATAAATTGACTCATACTCACAAACAATAAGCAATACTTCAAGAACGTTTTACCTCTATCACGATAATCATATACCAACTGATATTATTAAAACGAAGGTACGTTTTGAGTGGTCCATATCAGATTGCATAAAAATTTAAGTCATAAGTAGTGCTAAGTTTTTCATGTTCCATTTGGCATAATTAGTTCTTCTCTGAAACTGTCGACTTAATCGGTTTTAGAGGAAAAATATGACAATCATTACTTGAAACGTCCGTACCATCGTTCGCCGAGGCGGAATAAGTCTTACAAAAAAGTATCCTTTGTGCTAACCGGGATCATAATCAACCCGTTTACCAAGTTTCATGGAAATCGGTCTACATAGTAGTTTTTGCGTGATGCGCCGGGTCTACCTTATTTCGTATAAAATTAAATGGTATAAAATCAAAACGTATAAATTCAAAACGTATAAAATCACTTCGTATAATCATTCATTTCGGTTAAAATTCATTTTGTATAACATTTAAAAGCTCTAAATACGAAATCTCTATTCTTCAATATGTCTAACATTCAAAATGTATAAAATCATTATGCATAACACTTAAGATGTATAAAATTATTACGCATAATATTCATTTTGTATAACAATTACTTGATCGCATATTTAAAACGTAGAACATTCAAAATATCTAATCATCACAATGTATACAAAACAGTCGGTCGGGCTCCGCAACTGCTCCGCCGCTGCGGGAAGAGCAGCCCCTTCGCCCTTGCGTATCAAAGCATATACAGGCTGCTCCATATACAGGGCATATACAAGGTGTCACTGTTTTATATACAGGGTGTAACTGTGATAGATACAGGGTGTCACTGTGATAGGTACAGGGTGTCACTGTGTTATATACAGGGTGTCACTGTGTTATATATAGGGAGTCACTGTGATAGATACAGGATGTCACTGTGATATATACAGGGTGTCACTGTGATATATACATAGTGTCACTATGTTATATACAGGGTGTCACTGTAATGTATACAGGATGTCACTGTGATAGATACAGGATGTCGTCGATAACCTACCTATTTTTGGGAGCCGTTTCGTTTTTAGGTTCATCAAAAAAAATAACCCTATCCTACCAATTTTTGGGAGCCGTTTCGTTTTTAAGGACATTAAAAAAAATAACCCTAACCGACCTATTTTTGGGAGCCGTTTCGTTTTTAGGGTCTTCAAAAAAAATAACCCTAACCTACCTATTTTTGGGAGCCGTTTCGTTTTTAGGGTCATCAAAAAAAAATAACCCTAACCTACCTATTTTTGGGAGCCGTTTCGTTTTTAGGGTCATCAAAAAAAATAACCCTAACCTACCTATTTTGAGAGCCGTTTTGTTTTTAGGGTCATCAAAAAAAAATAACCCTAACCTAGGGTAAACCATATAGCTATTGCCCACTTAAGGATGTCAAACACATTGACATGCAATAAAAAAGAAAATATGATAGGTAGCAACTTTTTACTACTATTTTCTTATGACCTAATAAACTCACCTATAGAATATCAACAGTTTTTAATTAAAACTTACATAACATAGGAAATAATGCAACGAAATTAAAATCATCTAAAAAGTACAGTCATTGCCCATAGCCTACAGTAATTGCCAACATCACAGCACAGTAATTGCCCAATACCTTAAAATCATAAATCAAAGTCTTTGTCTGACGTGAGTCGTCTGAATTGACTTTAAACATAAATAAAACAAAACATTAAACTCAAACCTAACAGGATAGTTTTCAATAAATTAAAAAGGGTTGCGTTTAGCTCATAACAGCATCAAATGATTTTTTCGCTGATGATGATGAGTCAGAATCATCTACCGCAAAACAATGATGGCATAAAAATAAATTCAAATCGGTGCTGTCGGGTAAATATTCCTTATGGTTTCGAGGAATGCAACGCACATGAAAGATTTTTGAACAAGCACTGCAAGTCAGTTGACTTTTTTCACATTAGTATGACAAAATCCGCAAAGACTATTATTACCAGGCTTTATTACAACGTTACTTAAAACAGTTATATTTTTAGACGCTGGTAATTGCTCTATTTCAAATGCACAAGGATTGCGAAGAATTTAAGCATTTTAAACACAACAAATAGGTGATGTTGGCAACACTTTGATCAATATTCTACCACGACAGTTATTGCCCGGGCAATAACTATAGACATTACCAATGGCAATTACTAAAAAACGGGTGGGCAATAACTAAAAATATTCAAATTTTGGTTCAGTGATTGCCCACAGCTAAAATGACCGTTAGGATTCGAAATTGAACACAGATTTACATTAAAAACGATGTAAATACATTTATTTTTATCATATTCATGCAATAGAAGCTGAATATCAAATAATCAACACACAAAAATAACCTTTCAGATAGTAAGTTCTTAAGAAAAATGTTAAAATGTTTACCTGTTTGAGTAACACTTTCACCCATCTGGACAAAATCCGCCATAACTTTTTTTTTTATGAGTGTTGCCAGTTTTCAATTTTAAATCTACTAAACATCGAATTACAGCACCATCTAGCGAATTCTAATCCAACTAGAACGATCCAAAGCTAACATTCGATCATGTTTTTTTTAAAGCGGGCAATCACTGTCAGTGGGCAATCACACCCTGGTTTACCCTACCTATTTTTGGGAGCCGTTTCGTTTTTAGGGTCATAAAAAAAATAACCCTAACCTACCTATTTTGGGAGCCGTTTCGTTTTTAGGGTCATCAAAAAAAAATAACCCTAACCTACCTATTTTTGGGAGCCGTTTCGTTTTTAGGGTCATCAAAAAGAATAACCCTAACCTACCTATTTTTGGGAGCCGTTTCGTTTTTAGGGTCATCAAAACAAATAACCCTATCCTACCTATTTTTGGGAGCCGTTTCGTTTTTAGGGTCATCAAAAAAAATAACCCTAACCTATCTATTTTAGGGAGCCGTTTCGTTTTTAGGGTCATCAAAAAGAATAACCCTAACCTACCTATTTTTGGGAGCCGTTTCGTTTTTAGGGTCATCAAAACAAATAACCCTAACCTACCTATTTTAGGGAGCCGTTTCGTTTTTAGGGTCATCAAAAAGAATAACCCTAACCTACCTATTTTTGGGAGCCGTTTCGTTTTTAGGGTCATCAAAACAAATAACCCTATCCTACCTATTTTTGGGAGCCGTTTCGTTTTTAGGTTCATCAAAAAAAATAACCCTATCCTACCAATTTTTGGGAGCCGTTTCGTTTTTAAGGACATTAAAAAAAATAACCCTAACCGACCTATTTTTGGGAGCCGTTTCGTTTTTAGGGTCTTCAAAAAAAATAACCCTAACCTACCTATTTTTGGGAGCCGTTTCGTTTTTAGGGTCATCAAAAAAAAATAACCCTAACCTACCTATTTTTGGGAGCCGTTTCGTTTTTAGGGTCATCAAAAAAAATAACCCTAACCTACCTATTTTGAGAGCCGTTTTGTTTTTAGGGTCATCAAAAAAAAATAACCCTAACCTACCTATTTTTGGGAGCCGTTTCGTTTTTAGGGTCATAAAAAAAATAAGCCTAACCTACCTATTTTGGGAGCCGTTTCGTTTTTAGGGTCATCAAAAAAAAATAACCCTAACCTACCTATTTTTGGGAGCCGTTTCGTTTTTAGGGTCATCAAAAAGAATAACCCTAACCTACCTATTTTTGGGAGCCGTTTCGTTTTTAGGGTCATCAAAACAAATAACCCTATCCTACCTATTTTTGGGAGCCGTTTCGTTTTTAGGGTCATCAAAAAAAATAACCCTAACCTATCTATTTTAGGGAGCCGTTTCGTTTTTAGGGTCATCAAAAAGAATAACCCTAACCTACCTATTTTTGGGAGCCGTTTCGTTTTTAGGGTCATCAAAACAAATAACCCTAACCTACCTATTTTAGGGAGCCGTTTCGTTTTTAGGGTCATCAAAAAGAATAACCCTAACCTACCTATTTTTGGGAGCCGTTTCGTTTTTAGGGTCATCAAAACAAATAACCCTATCCTACCTATTTTTGGGAGCCGTTTCGTTTTTAAGGCCATTAAAAAAAATAACCCTAACCTACCTATTTTTGGGAGCCGTTTCGTTTTTAGGGTCATCAAAAAAAAAATAACCCTAACCTACCTATTTTTGGGATCCGTTTCGTTTTTAGGGCCATTAAAAAAATAACCCTAACCTACCTATTTTTGGGAGCCGTTTCGTTTTTAGGGTCATCAAAAAAAATAACCCTAACCTACCTATTTTGGGAGCCGTTTCGTTTTTAGGGTCATCAAAAAAAATAACCCTAACCTACCTATTTTTGGGAGCCGTTTCGTTTTTAGGGTCATCAAAAAAAATAACCCTAACCTACCTATTTTGGGAGCCGTTTCGTTTTTAGGGTCATCAAAAAAAATAACCCTAACCTAACTATTTTTGGGAGCCGTTTTGTTTTTAGGGTCATCAAAAAAAATAAGCCTAACCTACCTATTTTTGGGAGCTGTTTCGTTTTTAGAGTCATTCATAAACAGCAGTATAATTTGGAAAACTTATTGCTTAAAAATGTGAACTTGGAAAAATATATGTGACTAGATTATGACTAAGCTGCGATATATTTTGAAATATACATTACACCAAATATTACTTAAAATACATTACAGTGACACCCTGTATATAACACAGTGACACTCTGTATATATCACAGTGACATCCTGTATCTATCACAGTGACACCCTGTATCTATCACAGTGACATTCTGTATATAACACAATTGCACCCTGTTACTATCACAATTACATTCTATATATATCACAGTGACACCCTGTATACATTACAGTGACACCTTGTAGTTAACACAGTGACACTCTGTATATATCACAGTGACATCCTGTATCAATCACAGTGACACCCTGTATATCTCAATTAAACTGCTTACAGACATGTTTTCTCTGCTGACAGTGACATCCAGTATCTATCACAGTGACACCCTGTATATAACACAATGGCACCCTGTACATATCACAATGACATTTTGTATATATCACAGTGACATCCTGTATACATTACAGTGAAACCTGGGCCTCATATTTCAATAATATTAAGGGTTTACAAAAATTAGAGCTTTTAACAGTTATACCCCGTGAATGTTATACCTTATAATACTTATAACAAATAACGTTTCGAGCAAATGAATGTTATACCTTACAATACTTATAACAAATAACGTTTCGATCAAATGAATGTTATATGATACGAAATTATACAAGATGACTTTAGAGCATTTGAATTTTATACGAAATGTAATTATACACTTTAATTTTTATGCCATCTGAATTTATACGAAATGAATCATTATCCGAACAGAATTTCGACGAAGTGATTTTATACGGATTGATTTTATACCAAATAAGGGGATACCTGATGCGCCAACAAACATGAAATTACTACGATTTTATCATATGTAATAGAATAGATTTATCATTCATATTCGAGACTCTACACACCACATAAGGACTTTCGTAAAAATAACGGTTAGTTTTTAAATATTGAATGACTTTTAGCGCCACTTTATTTCATGTCTAATGCATAGACCATTCTTATATCGTAATACGAGTATGGGTTAAGCCTAATTTTCTGCTAAACGCTTAACGCATTTGTTAGAAGAGAAGTGCTCTGAATAATTCATATTAATAATGATCTCGTAAATAAAAGCGTAAAATGTTGCGCGCTCTTTTATATGTATAAGTTGGTAAGAAATAATGATACGTAGGTAATTTATTAATCAATAGGTACAGAGTATAAAATTACAATAATTGGGAGTTGAAATCATGATGTTTCTTCAAAATTGTATGTCTTCTGCAATACTTTTTTCACGACAAATGTTCAGCTAACCACATTCACGATTCATTTGGAGCTCATTTTGTACAGAACATAAATGGAGCAAAAAATCAGTAAAATTATTTTCTAACTAATCCATCGCAATCCAACTTCCTAAAATATTTTTGGAACAAGAATGCAAATTACAGTACAACCATAAAATAAAGTCACCAGAAAATGGTAAGTATGTCAGCTTGAAAGAAACTTTATTGAAAACGCATGTTAATGGCAAAATTCCTTTATAAATATTTTGTTGACACCAGAGGCGGCGAATGGGGACGCGTCTTACATCCGGAATACAGTCCTGCATAATGCGGTGACAGCGGGGCACTACGTGTTCGCGTTTTAATACCAAGCTCATACTACAATACCTACTTCAATACCTAACTGTGCATGTAATATCACTTTACAGTTTAAAAGTGTACTTGACTTCGCAATGTCTTAAGTTCTGTTAGCTATGGTAGTCGGTAACAATTGATGGTTGGCGTTAAGTGACGTCTGCGTCTGAAAATGACGTACCGAATAAAGTCTTTATTGCATGGCCTAGTATACTACATAGCTACAAGAAGTACACTACAATAAAGAAGATTTTTTTGTGCAGAAACGTTTTAGCTTATATTTGATTAATTATAGATCCATAAACGACATTACAGTTACTATGTTTTAAGTGGAAAAGCGAGTCAGTGTCAGTGAATGCTTAGAAAGTAGAAGGTATCAAAGCGAGATCACTTGACAAGACACCTATCAATAGACTCACCAACTTTTGCGGGGAACTCAATATATGCATTTTATTGAAACGAGATTTATCCAGCAAAAATTCTATAATATGTAATAAATAATAAATATTTATTTACTATTTTCATTATTAGGTACTAGATTTTCTCCATAACATTGGTGAACGCATGAACCATCCACTTGTGATGTGGTGTTTAGCCACTGTCGCAAATCCCTCAGCCTAGCTCAGACTTGGAGGGTTTTCCTAGCTCGCTCAATCGGGGTATCAGAGATAGGGAGATGAAATACAAACGCAACGAGTACAAAAATAACACACTGAAAGTTTATTCAAAGTTTCTTAACTGAATTACATTACTCCTAGCGGCCGGAGGGGCCCAATATATATATAACGCCGTAGGGGCGTGTCTTAAGTCTGTTTAGCTGAAGGCTTATCACTGAAAGATTATGACGAATAGCGTCCGCCTGGGCTGAAAGCTTATGGCTTGTAAAACTACGCGGAGTATCGTCTGTTAGCTGAAGGCTTATAACTGAAACGTTATGCGGTGTACGGAATTTCAGGCGAGTCCTGAAATGTATTTTGCGGGAGCAGAGCGGTAGCGGTTCAGAAAGTCCTGTAGGACGTTTAGTTACGGTCGCGAAGCGGTACGGTATCGGTTAGTGTCCTGAAGGGACGTTACGCGGGGGCTATGGAAGGACACGGGAGTGTGACGGGATGTTAAAGGACTCTCAACCTTGTCGCGATGCGTTAAACACACACGGCGCCCGGGAAAAGAGTTGGAGGCACTTCCGTCCTTCAGTCGCGATGCGTTAAACACACACGGCGCCTTCCGTACGGAAGAGGGGAAGGGGACGTCGCAAATGCGTAGTACACACACTGCGCCAGGGAAGGTCAGGGATTCATTTGGTTGCTAGACGTCCGTTCGCCGGCGCGCCGAGCAAGCAAATGGTAATTTTCTAAGGCTCGGTCCGTTTTTATAGCCGCGTTAGCTACCGCTCGCCCGCGCGCCCTCCCGCGCCTGACGTCACGCGCGCCCCGTTTCTCGGTCGATGGCTGGCGGTGATTCATGCGCCGCGGGCGCCGCGGCGCCGCGCCGCGCCGGCACTGGTTGGCGCTCTGTAGTTGCACAGGCGCAGGCTGGTGCTCTGCCCGGCGCTCATTATAGTCCCCCTCCACGCACGGAGATTTTTGCCTGTAAAAATCACCTATTAATCCGGGCCAATCCTGCTGTGGTGAGGTGAGTCAGGGACCTAGGTTGTGGTTTGGTTGTTATAATGAGCGTCTGGACCTGTTACGTTATGTTTGGGATCGATTTCCTACACGGTTGCTGAGTGCATTCTTATTTCGGGGTATATGTGTTACCTTCAGTTAATTACTGTTTAATCGGTACGGATCAGCTGTCGGATACCTCTTGAGTGTGAGGTTGTAATCGGTCTGGTAACTACACATGGGGTACGTATCTTAGAAACCAGTTTAGTGAATTAAGTTATTATATAAGAATGTTGAGGAAGAGGAAAGAAAAGAAAAGAAAAAGAAAAAAATCAAAGACTATTAACTGTTTGTAATCGTCCCAAATTGCTGTTAAGTAAAACTAAAAGTAGTAGTAACACTAGTGGACTTGTGTTTTTTTTTTTTTCGTGTCACTGTTGTATGTTTTATGCCTCGTGAACGCACCATGATGATCATCCCAAGAGTGATTGAAAATCAAAAGACACAAAAAAAAATATACCAGCAAAAAAAATTGTAACGACTAAGAAATTAATATCCAAGCCACACCTGAACGAAGTTACTATCTTGTTTATTTTCTATTTGTCGGTTTAATTAATGATATGGTTAGGTTTTAATTAATATGGTTAGGTTTTAATTAATATGGTTAGGTTATATACTTTGCTTAATAAGTACTATTAATTCCTATAAGTATTATTCTTGTTATTTTACAATCGTATATTTTTCCCCGCGCCATCTAGTTTGGACGTACTGAACTTCTATCTTTTATCGATTCTATGAAGCTTAGTTCCGCTTGCTGCCGCAGAGCTGCCATTCAAACTATGGTTTCAACTAATTCACGGCCCGGTCGGTAGATGGCGTTGTTATTCTGTTATCTATTTATTAATTTTCGGTGTCTATTAACTAGTTATTATTTATTTATTGATATTTTTACTCCTATTTTACCTTATTATACTTCTTATTACTATTATTATTTATTTATCGGTAATTATGCAACTTCTGTTGTTTTCTACTAATGACGTAGTGTCGGTGGGTTCCGGTTCCCACCGGCTTGCGTATCCTATCGTGTATACGTTATTTCGCGCTTAGTAAACTTGACCTTGTCCCGCTCCGCTCCCTTTAAACCAAATTATTTGTACTTATTTACGTTAAACTACTTATTTTTACGATTATTTACTGTTTCGGTTGATTATTATCGACGCGACCTATACCTACTTTTCTCTATTGCCCTACGCCGGTACTACGTTAATTATGTGAAAAAGAGAACTGATTACGTTTGTTACTTACGTAGTGGTTTTAATACTGTGCGGTTTAATTATATGATGCTATTAATGAATTTGGCTACTCCCTACCACATTATGTTTTTCCTTCTACGGTTATTTACATGTTATGTTGTTATACCTATTCTCTCAGTTATGGTGCAATGTTACGGTTGTCACGTACTGATGTTAGTTAGGTATTTAGTAATGATTCCGGTTTTCTACTTACCAAGTAGTTTGATGTATATGGAGCATAACTATATTAACTTAGCCCTCAGGTAGAAATGCTTGCTACTCACCGATACTTCCCTTTTTTGGGTTATATTTTAGATAGGTATTTGATAAATTAATAGACGGTTTTTGTGCTCTCCTTTTTTATTTTGGGACGGGGAAAGGTTGGCCGTCACTGTCGTTTCGTATGCGGGGTCCGCACCACGCCTTTCTTGGTGCCCCCGTTTCGCCTTCTCCCCCCCCGCCTCCCGCGCTTCCTCTCCTTCCCTGTGACTGTGATCCCCTGCTGCTCCTGTTCTTCCCCCAGCGTCGCGAGAAAGGCGCTGTACTCCTCTAGCTCTGGGAGGAGGGCCAATACGTCCTCCAGCGCCTCGCTCGCGGCCGGGGTGGTCTGCTGGGGGTCCGGTGGCTGGGGTTCCGGCGCGGGTAGGGGTTTCGGCTCTTGTCCCGGCTGTTGGGGGGTGGTCGCGGCACTGAGGGGGCCGCGTGTGGTTGTTGGCGGTGTCGGCGCATGTTCGGGGGGGTCGCGCTCGGTCGGCCTTGGGGCCGGCGTCAGTCCCAGTGAGCCGTCTCGCTGGCGACCGGGTCTTGCCTCCGGGCGGGGCCCCACGGCTCCGCTACTCGCGCGCGGTCTTGGTCCGGGCGATGCTCGCTGGTGTGGGGATCGGGGCCGCGGGTTGACGGGCTGGTCCCGGGAGATAGTCCCGTCCCGTCCCATGAAAAACTCGCGGGGCCTGCCCGCGAATACTGGGCGGGGTCTCGTTGGGCGTCTCACGCACGGGTTCATTTTCGCTCCGATGTTTCTCGGTCTAAATTTAGAATTATTATGGTTATTTTTCCGGCATTTATAGGCTCTTATCCTTGCGTAATTTTTGTGTTGAGGGTAGATCCTGTGGGTATTTTAACGGTGAGTCTCTGTTTATTAGTTTTTGCGATATGTTGATATCCAAAAAAAACCTGTTACCGTGTGCCGTTGCTAGTTAGGTATGTCAATTTTTGTTGTCCTGGTCCCGAACGTTCATTTCGTCTCGTATTCCGGGATGCCGTATGTAGTAAATTCAACCTATTTTTGGTTCGGGTTCATTTATCGCCGGACTTTGCGTGTTATGCCCACCGCTTACGGTATATATTCGCTTATCCCGCATTTTAGCGCTTATTGTCAGGTTGCATTTTCGCCGCCTTTGCAGGTTTCTTCACGTTGAATTCGGTTTTTCCCCTCCAGGGGTCGGCAAACCGCGGGTCGCGGTCCATACGTATGTTGGTGGCTGGTTTTATCTGGGTTATTATTTACTCTGTTGCGTGACTTTTTTGACTTTTTAATCCTGTACTTTTCTGTTGATTTCGGGCCTTGTAGGTACATCGGTATGTATATTTATACTTCCTTGTGTTAAATCATATAAGATAGCACGTTACGGAATGAATGATTATGTACTTAGTTGCGCCCCTGCTGTCCAGGAATCTCTTCCAGTTACCTTTGGAGGTATCCGTTTCCTGTCCGGGATGGTGAGTACCTGTTGCCCTGCGGTCCTGTATGGGAATAGGTGTATTCTTAATTTGTTCCTTTTTTTTCCGTGGTACTGTATACTGTTTTATGCGGTATTTCATATCTGGGAACGTGGTTGTTCGCTGGTTGTCCGGAATTATGTCTCGCGAATTTGCTGTGGCGTTTTGTTAGTACGCGTGCGCGCGGGCTGTTGGTCGTAGGCCTCCCCTATTGCTGCGTATCTTTTCTGTACATCCGGTATGATTTGACGAGACGTTTTTTTTTTCTCGGGATCTCAGTTATGTTTTGATGCGACGTTTTCTTCATGGGTTAAAAGTTATGTTTTGGCGCGACGTTTTCTTTACGGGATACAAGGTACCTTTTTACGCTGCTGTGCGCTGGCTGGACGGAACTACTTTGTAGTAGTGTTTTGATACGGTTTTTGGGTGTGCGCGTTCGCTGCTGGTCGTAGGTCTCCCCTGCTGTTCTCGGTGCGGTTGTCTACGTCTTGTTAAGTAGGCGGGTTGCTGGTTTCTGATAGCAAGTACGGTATCGGGTATGTCTATACGTATTATATCTGATCGTTTGCGGTATGTGGTAGGCAGGTCGGTGATTAGTGCGTACGGTCTTGGGTCTGTTGGCAGGTCTTATGTCCGGATTGTCCCCTTAGTCGCCTCTTACGACACCCAGCGGGGGGTCATGGGGTAGTATTATTCTTAAGCCGACTACTACACGGCTATGTATTCTCACCTTTGTTCATCGGATGTTTCTACGGTTGCATCATGGACGGTGGTTGTTATGTTTGCGGTTTCGGGTGCAGGTATTTATATTATTGGGTTATAATGAGCGCCTACAGAGCGCCGACCTGCGCCTGTGCGGTGCGAGCATCAACCGGCGTCGCGGCGCGGCGGGCGGCAGCATCGCGGCGCACAAGTCACCGCCAGCCAACGGCCGAGAACGGGGCGCGCGTGACGTCAGCCGCGGGGGGGGTTTGCGCGGGCGAGCGGTAGCCACCGTATCTATAAAAGCGGACCGTGCACATAGAGCATTAGCATTTGCTCACTCGACGCGCCGGCGAACGGACGTCTAGCGGACAAGTGCAGTCCCTACCTTCCCAGGCGCAGCGTGTTTACCACGCGCTTGCGACGCTTCCCACCTACTTCCCGTATCCTGGGCGCAGCGTGTTTACCACGCGCTCGCGACGATTCCCATCCACTTCCCGTATCCATCACGTGCCTCTTACTCCCGTATCCGTAACGTCCCCTCAGGACACTAACCGATACCGCTTCGCGACCGTAACTGAACGTCCTACAGGACTTTTTAAACCGCTACCGCTCTGCTCCCGTAAAGTGCATTTCAGGACTCGCCTGAAATACCGTATACCGCATACCATCTCGAATCATAAGCCTTCAGCTAAACGAACGATATCCCGCGTAGTTTTACAGCCATAAGCTTTCAGCCGACGAACTCTATCACTCATAACTTTTCAGTAGTAAGCCTTCAGCTAAGCGAAACTTAAAAACGCCCTTACGGCGTCATATATGTTTTGGGCCCCTCTGGCCGACAGATTAAGTGTAATACGTTTTTGACGTGATAACGTCTTATAAATCGATGAAGCCGGCTGCACGCACGAAAAAGTGTCCCGTTACCTTGCAGGGTCGTTACCTGTCAAATAGGTACTTTATATTATTCCAGCACTAAAGTCGTTAAGACGATAGTTTCTTACAAATTGTTAATAAAATAGCCCTTATTCCCTAAGATACGGCTGTCAAAAATCTCTATTGAATGACAAGAGACCAGTGGCGGATTTGCCCTAAGGCCCAGTAGGCCCGGGCCTAGGGCGGCCAGATATTAGGGGCGGCCAATCGTGACAAAAAATCACTGCTGCTGCTGAGAAAAGGGCGGCTGGTACTCAAGTCAAAGTCAAAGTCAAAGTCAAAGTCAAAGTCAAAGTCAAAGTCAAAGTCAAAGTCAAAGTCAAAGTCAAAGTCAAAGTCAAAGTCAAAGTCAAAGTCAAAGTCAAAGTCAAAGTCAAAGTCAAAGTCAAAGTCAAAGTCAAAGTCAAAGTCAAAGTCAAAGTCAAAGTCAAAGTCAAAGTCAAAGTCAAAGTCAAAGTCAAAGTCAAAGTCAAAGTCAAAGTCAAAGTCAAAGTCAAAGTCAAAGTCAAAGTCAAAGTCAAAGTCAAAGTCAAAGTCAAAGTCAAAGTCAAAGTCAAGGTCAAGGTCAAGGTCAAGGTCAAGGTCAAGGTCAAGGTCAAGGTCAAGGTCAAGGTCAAGGTCAAGGTCAAGGTCAAAGTCAAAGTCAAGGTCAAGGTCAAGGTCAAGGTCAAGGTCAAGGTCAAGGTCAAGGTCAAGGTCAAGGTCAAGGTCAAGGTCAAAGTCAAAGTCAAAGTCAAAGTCAAAGTCAAAGTCAAAGTCAAAGTCAAAGTCAAAGTCAAAGTCAAAGTCAAAGTCAAAGTCAAAGTCAAAGTCAAAGTCAAAGTCAAAGTCAAAGTCAAAGTCAAAGTCAGGGTCAAGGTCAACGTTATCACGTTCGACTATCGTCAGTAAACCGACTTTACAGACAACCGATTTTTTAGCTTAAATAAAACTTTCAGTTTGTTATTTTTGTAACCGTTGCGTTTATATTTCATCTCCTTATCTTTGATATCCCGATTGAGCTAACTAGGAAAATCCTCCAGGTCTGAGCTAGGCTGAGGAATATGCGACAGTGGCTAAACGCCACATCACAGGGTGTATAATTTTATATCTTTTACGTGCGCGGTTAACATGTGTTTTCGGTTGTTGGGGTCTTGTAGAATGTAAATTACCGGTGATTTCTTCGCTGTTATGACGAATGGTCCTTTGTATTTCGGTGCCAATTTCGCGCAGAAATTTTTGCTGGCGTCGGATAATACTTGGTTTTTCTTTAATACCAGGTCTCCTATTTGTGGTTCCCATTGTCTTCTTTGTCTGTCATAATATGCTTTCTGTGTTTCGGATGCTTTTTGTTGGTGGTTTCGCACTATGTTGTAGATTTCTTGGAGTTTTCTTATTTCCTTTAGTTGCGGTGTGGGGAAAGAGTTTTTATCGTCTGGTTGTCGTAGCTCCTTGCCATATAGCAGGAATGCTGGTGAGAACTTTGTTGACTCGTTAACGGATGTGTTTAGCGCAAAGTTAAATTCCGGTAGGTATTGGTCCCATTTCTTATGGTTTTCTGTGATGAATGTTGCTATCATGGTTTCCAATATCCTGTTTATCCTTTCGGTGGGATTACAGTGGGGGGAGTAAGGGGGGGTAAACTGGTGTTCCGTCCCATACCTCTGTAGTGTCTCTGTGAACAGCTTGGATGTGTACTGCTACGCATTCCTCGAAGGCTCTTGACACTGTTACCGCCGTTGCTGTGCGTAGGGCCTTTACCTCCGTCCATTTTGTGAACTTATCATGGAAAACTATTATCCAATTGAATCCTTTGGACGATCTCGGGAGCGGGCCGATCAAATCTGTGTTTACTGTTTCCCATGGGTTGTTCGCGTTGTTGATGTGCATGAGGCCGGGTTTCTTTTGTTGTGACGGTTTATGTGTTTGACACGCCTTGCACTTCCTTACGTATTCCGCTACTGTTCGTACATTCCTGGCCAATAGTATCTTTGGGCTATTTTATGGAGTGTTTTGGCTGTGCCCAGGTGTCCTGCGGTTGGGGAATCGTGATTTTGTTGCATGACTTCGTCCCTTTTTCCCCTCGGTACACAAAGTTTCCACTCTGTTGTTGGGTCGATTTGTACCCCATAACTCGGGTTCGTGATTTTTTTATATAACTTGTCCTCCTTCACACAATATTCATCCTGCCGGTGCGTCCCTTTTTTTACTTCTTCCATCTTTGTGTCGTACCAATCCTGGTCTTGGCTTGTGCACACTGGGTGTCTGGAGAGTTCATCCGCTACATGGTTCTGCTTTCCGCTGCGGTAGATTATATCAAAGCTATATTGTTGAAGTTCTAGTGCCCATCTCGCTATTCTTCCGGACGGATTTTTCATGGTATTCATCCATTTCAGGGCTTGGTGGTCCGTTACCACAGTAAAGTGGTATCCCTCTAGGAACGCTCTCATCTTGCGTATTCCCCATACGATTGCCAGGCACTCTAGTTCTGACGTTGAGTAACGAGACTCTGGTGGTGTCAGTGACCTGCTTGCGTACATTACCACTTTTGGTATTTGGTTGTCTTCCTGAATGAGTACAGCTCCGAGGCCGACGTTGCTGGCGTCTGTTTGTAGTATAAATGGTTTCGAGAAATCTGCCCTTGTTAGTATCGGGTCCTGGGTGAGCACCGTTTTGATTTTTTCGACCGCTTCTTGTTGTTCTTTACCCCATGTGAACTTCTCGTCCTTTTTTAATAACTTTACTAGCGGTGCGGTTATGTCTGCATATTTTGGTATGAACTTTCGGTACCATGATGTCATTCCTATAAAGCTTCTCACCTCTTTGACGGTTCCGGGAGCTTTTAGGTCGGTAATGGCTTTTATCTTGGCCTCATTCATTTTTATGCCTTCCCTATTTACGGTGTGGCCTAGGTACTCGACTTCTGGCTTGGCGAACTCGCACTTTTTCCTGTTTATCTGTAGCCCCGCTTGCCTTATTCTCTGGAATATTTCTTTGATGTGTTTTATATGATCTTCGAAGTTCTGGCTGCAAATTATTATGTCGTCGAGGTACACGTATGCGTGCGGTTCTAATTCTGGTCCTATTACTCTATCCAGGAGTCTCTGGAACGTGGCCCCGCTGGAGTGGAGTCCAAACGGCATTACTCGGAACTGGTATAATCCACGTCCAGGGACTGTAAAGGCTGTCACTGGTCTACTCTCTTCCTCCAGTTCTACGTTCCAGTATCCGTTCTTCAGATCGAACTTTGAAAAATATTGTGCGTTTCTAAGTTTTTCGAGCGTGTCGTCTATTTGCGGTATTGGATATGCGTCCTTCTCTGATATCTCGTTTACTTTGCGGAAATCTACGCAGAATCGGTATTCCCCTGACGGTTTCTTCACGAGTACTATTGGGGAGCTGTACGGACTACTTGATTTTTCGATGATTCCTTGCTCGAGCATTTCTTTTACGTGTTCGTCGATAATCTGTTGTTGTTTTGGGTTACGTGGGTAATATTTTTGTTTAACGGGTTCGTGGTGCTTTAATTTTATTTTGTGCTGTATCCATGTGTTTCCTTTTGGGCTCTTTTCACATAACTGGAACTCCTGTTGTATCGTTGGATCTAGTAGTTTCTGTTGTGGGCCGGTAAGCGTCTGCTCTTTCGGATCTGCCCTGCGTTCTTCTTGTCCCTGAATCTCTCGTTCGGGTTCTTTTGGTATGTCTCTTTCCCCTTTCCATTCTATTTGTATCCCGGCTCTTCGGAGGACGTCCATCCCGA
This sequence comes from Eudemis profundana, assembly GCA_947034925.1. Lineage (NCBI taxonomy): Eukaryota > Metazoa > Arthropoda > Insecta > Lepidoptera > Tortricidae > Eudemis > Eudemis profundana. The sequence goes on along the minus strand of OX344795.1, from coordinate 25,862,818 downwards.
TGATTGTGCACGTTGCGGCTGGCAGTACTCGTACCCAGTGTCGTATGCCTACGCCTTTCAACTCGATATCTATCAACACCTGTTTGTCTATTTTTGTCCTTGCCCCGTTGGCTAGGACTATTGTTCTCGGCTTGCACAATTCTCTTGCGGCTTTTGCGACGCACTTCTTATATACTTCTTCATTTACGTATGTGTTAGTTGAGCCGGTGTCCACTAGAGCTTCGTAGCTATCACCCATGATGCATATGTTGGTGTAGATCCGGTTGTCTTCTCTTGGATGTTCGTTCGTTGATCCTAGCCATTCTCTTTTCCCTTTTGCCTCTTTCTTGCAACAATTTACGCTTAGAACTCCCCGTTTCCCGCACTTGCTACAGAAAAGTTGTTTCCTACCTCTGCACGCCCTTGTGTCATGTCCTGGTTTACCGCAAGACCAGCAGCATGTCGCGGGGTCGTATCTTGGATGTATCTTGTTCGTTTCTCCTACCTTGGTCTGTTCCCTGTTCGCGAATTGTGTTACTGGTTTCCGTCTATTGTCGCTTGTGCTTGCTTCTGGATAATTGGTGCCTCGGTATGTGTTGGTGAACCTGTCTGGTTTATTTGTCACGTCTTGCGCCTTATATGTCGGTTGGTTGCTGTATTGCGTCGCTGCGATGTTTTCGTAGTCGGCGGCTAGCTTTAATAGTCCCGGTAGGTCTTGATAGTCTTGTTTTTGTATGTAAAGTTTATAGGCCCGCTGCATATTTTCGTGAATCCGGTGTAGCTGCTCTGCTTCGGACAGCTTTGTGTATCGCCTCATGAGCGTTTGTAAATCGGTGACATATTCGGTGAATTTTTCTTGGAATCTCTGTTTTCTCGCCACGATTCGTACGATGAGGTCGTCTTCGTAGTTCCCGGGGAAGTAATACAGCTTGAATGTCTCCAAAAATTCGTCCCAGGTTTTCCAGGACCCGGCGTTGTTCCTATACCACATCAGGGCTCTTCCCTGCAGGATTCTCGGTAGCGCCCGTAGTATCTCCTCGTGCTCTACGTCGCATGCTTCGATAAGTTCTTGAAGTCTTTCTAGAAACTCTACGGCGTTATCTGTACCTCTAAACGATAGGTTCCATTCCCTTATTAGTTTTGAGATGGTACTCGCCTTTTTATCCTGTTCGTTGTCGGTCATTTTTGGTGGATTTCCCTTGCGCGGCGTCTGGAAGTCCTCGGTTTCGTCGGTCTCTTGGGTGACAGGCTTTCTTCTCTGTTCAACAGTGTCGGAGGGTGAAGCTTTTGTTTCAGTACCGCCTGATGACGCGGTTTTCTTTATATCCTCGGCGACCAGCTTTCTTACTTGATCTACTGTTAAGTTTTCGGTCGGTAAGCCTCTTTTCCCCGCTTCGCTCATTAGCTCGTCTTTCTTCAATCGGTAAATCCAGGAGGTGGGCATTCGCAACTACCTGAGGGCCTAATTGTAGCCTAAATCACTATTTAAGGGATTTGTTATTTTACGGAGAAGGGAAAAAAACTATGTCGGTAACACGGAATCGTTACGCTAAAAAAACGTTATACGGAATTTTTAATCTGTAAAAAAAAACTGGTTATATCGGCGCGTTAAACTGAAAGAAAAGGTTATTAGAAAAATCGTTATTGCTGAAACAAACTGATTATTTATGGCACAAAGAAAAGTTATTCGGTTATGCTCTCTTTACGAGGTTATATTTTTTATTTCTCTCTTTATCTCTGATTTTATCGAGCTGTATGACTCGCATGTGAGTCTTTTAGTTGGGCGCCAAATGTGATGTGGTGTTTAGCCACTGTCGCAAATCCCTCAGCCTAGCTCAGACTTGGAGGGTTTTCCTAGCTCGCTCAATCGGGGTATCAGAGATAGGGAGATGAAATACAAACGCAACGAGTACAAAAATAACACACTGAAAGTTTATTCAAAGTTTCTTAACTGAATTACATTACTCCTAGCGGCCGGAGGGGCCCAATATATATATAACGCCGTAGGGGCGTGTCTTAAGTCTGTTTAGCTGAAGGCTTATCACTGAAAGATTATGACGAATAGCGTCCGCCTGGGCTGAAAGCTTATGGCTTGTAAAACTACGCGGAGTATCGTCTGTTAGCTGAAGGCTTATAACTGAAACGTTATGCGGTGTACGGAATTTCAGGCGAGTCCTGAAATGTATTTTGCGGGAGCAGAGCGGTAGCGGTTCAGAAAGTCCTGTAGGACGTTTAGTTACGGTCGCGAAGCGGTACGGTATCGGTTAGTGTCCTGAAGGGACGTTACGCGGGGGCTATGGAAGGACACGGGAGTGTGACGGGATGTTAAAGGACTCTCAACCTTGTCGCGATGCGTTAAACACACACGGCGCCCGGGAAAAGAGTTGGAGGCACTTCCGTCCTTCAGTCGCGATGCGTTAAACACACACGGCGCCTTCCGTACGGAAGAGGGGAAGGGGACGTCGCAAATGCGTAGTACACACACTGCGCCAGGGAAGGTCAGGGATTCATTTGGTTGCTAGACGTCCGTTCGCCGGCGCGCCGAGCAAGCAAATGGTAATTTTCTAAGGCTCGGTCCGTTTTTATAGCCGCGTTAGCTACCGCTCGCCCGCGCGCCCTCCCGCGCCTGACGTCACGCGCGCCCCGTTTCTCGGTCGATGGCTGGCGGTGATTCATGCGCCGCGGGCGCCGCGGCGCCGCGCCGCGCCGGCACTGGTTGGCGCTCTGTAGTTGCACAGGCGCAGGCTGGTGCTCTGCCCGGCGCTCATTATACACTTTTTTCTTTTTTTAAGTCTACAATAGGCCTTCCCTTGTTAAAATATAAAAACCGGTCAAGTGCGAGTCAGACTCGCGCACCGAGGGTTCCGTACAAACTCGTAAGTAGATACGTGAATAGTTCAAGAAAAACTGTATGGCGGTTAGCTTAGTAAATAAGCATGTGTACGATTTTTAACAATTTCTAAAAAACGATGCAATTTAGGAAAACCGTTTTATTTTTCATGTAATATTTAGGATGATATTAATAATTGGTCATTATTACAGATTTTTCTGTTCAGTATCTTTGAAGATAATAGGGGGAGGGGATGGTATTTTTTTGAACGTTTTTAGTCATAAATCAAAAAGTACAAAATTTAGAAAATAAAAAAATGGTTTTGGAATCTACATTTAATTACTTTTAATTTGATATCACTTATGTGGATGTGAGATGTGTAGTTTTGTCACAATTAAACATTCTTAAGAACGCGGGAGCGGCTAGATGAATGACTTCATATTCGGTGACCTTGACCTTTCAGAGACTGTCTCCCGGCAGTTTTAGGGTCCAGAGACCATGCCTAATAACATACTAAAATTTGGTGCTGGTATCCGGAAGTATTTTTTTTTCCATAACTCGGGGCACTACGGGAGTATTTCGCGCGCTCAAGGTTTTTGAGCTATAGCTTCCATATTTATTGACAGATTTTCAAGATTTAAACTATGTTATGAAGCCTAGTAAATTGTTTATCTTTTTGTAGTACATTTGCATAACTTAATGTTTTTAGTTTTGCAGTAAAACCTGAATTTCCGTATTTTTCTTTTGACATTGAAATGATTGTGTGAATAATTCCTAAAGTATAACATTTAATAAAATCAAATGTAAAGGTCATTTATAGTACATCTAATTTCCTTTCATTTGATATCTCTTAAGTGAATGTGAGATGTGTAGTTTTGTCACAATTAAACACGGGAGCGGCTAGATGAATGACGTCATATTCGGTGACCTTGACCTTTCAGAGACTGTCTCTCGGCAGTTTTGGGGTCCAGAGACCATGCCTAATAACATACTAAAATTTGGTGCTGGTATCCGGAAGTAATTTTTTTTTCCATAACTCGGCGCACTACGGGAGATTTTTCGCGCGCTCAAGGTTTTTTGAGCTATAGCTTCTATATTTATTGACAGATTTTCAAGATTTAAACTGGGTTATGAAGCTTAATAAATTGCTTTTGTTTTTGTAGTACATTTGCATAGCTTAAATGTTTTTAGTTTTGCTGTAAAACTTGAATTTCCGTATTGCTTTTTACGATATTAAAATTATTGTGTGAATAATTCCTAAAGTATAACATTTATTAAATTCAAATGTAAAAGTCATTTATAGCATATTTAATTACCTTTCATTTGATATCACTTATGTGGATGTGAGATGTGTAGTTTTGTCACAATTAAACATTCTTAAGAACGCGGGAGCGGCTAGATGAATGACGTCATATTCGGTGACCTTGACCTTTCAGAGACTGTCTCCCGGCAGTTTTGGGGTCCAGAGACCATGCCTAACAACATACTAAAATTTGGTGCTGGTATCCGGATGTGAACTTTTTTTCCGTAACTCGGGGCACTATGGGTTCGAATCCCGGTAAGAGCAAATATTATTTGTGTGATGATATTTCTTTCTGAGTCTTGGATGTTTTTTATGTATTTAAGTATTTGTATCTATTCAATATATCGTCGTCTAGTATCCATAACACAAGCCTTATTGAGCTTACTATGGGACTAGTTCGATTTGTGTAAGATTGTCCCCTAATATTTATATATTATATATTTAATTGTATTCCGGTTTTAATAATAAGAGAGCAGTGTAACAAGCACATAAGGCAGATTTATATTCAGGGCAAGATAACGAATATCTACAACTGAAGAAGGAAGTAAGGAATAAAATATGTTAGATATTTGAAAACGTTTTTTTAAACTGCCACGTATGCGATGCCGTTCGGGAATATTACCAAGTTGTACAAGAAATTCTGAGGAATATTTCTGCGAAAGACACATCAATAGTGTCGTATTTAATCACATTAGCAGTACTTAATACTGTTCCTATACTTAAACATATTGAAAGACCATGTACACAAAGGATGTTCATAATTACTGGCGAAGGGTAAAACCGCATAGGAGGCTTTGTATACGACTCGCCAGGGTTCTAACCACACGTCGCTAGACCTGATGAGATGAAAGAACCTTCAATGTACTATGTTCCGTGAAAACGAATGTGCGAAACACATTGGTGACACAGTATTTTAACGATAATACTTTGGTAACATAAATATCAAGTACGTATATAATTTAAATTAGGTACGTCATGTTATTCAAATCTTATTGTATCTTTATAAATAATGGTACGATTACAGAATAAAAAAAAAATCGTTCAAATTAAGTTCATAGTAACATATTTAATTTACAAATTTATATCCGCAAAGATCTTTCTTTCTAGAGACTGTTCTTTTAGGTACCTATTTAAAAAAAGATAAACGAACAAACGACGTGACTCGGGTCGTTCAGCAAATCAAACTTATGTTTTATATGTGTTGCATAAGACCATTGGCTGAACCGCCCGAGTCAAATGATTTTTTGTTTACCTTTTTTTTAAATACCGAAAAGTTTAACATTTTTACACTTCCTAACACCTTATATTTCCTTTTGATTTGATCTATATCGTTTTCCACCTACTTAACCAGAAATTACTGCGATTAATATTAAACATGTAGAATAGGTGTAAAGGTGTAAGGAGAAAGACCGCCAGGATATCAGACCAGATAGCTGATAGTTCGCAGTCGAACGTAGGTTGCCATCAGTGCGTGCGTAGTAATAGAAATTACGAGTACCTAGTTATAACAAACGAGGGAATGCAGTGAGATTGGATGCGATACTAGACGTCTTCCTTCGCCCTAAAGGCTCAGTTCAACCACCACCGGCACCAATTCTTCGTCCAGCTCAGTGCATCATTATTCTGACATGCAAAATAATGTTGTTCTTAAAAAAATAATTATTTTTATCAGCAGAACCAAGTCAATTTGAATAAACGCGATTGTATCGTAACCAAAGATTCTCAAGCAAGACAAACTTGACATTCCTTCGTGGGCAGTACTCCGATACTCCGACATACGAGTACGAGAATATATAACACCTCTGGGTTATAATTAACGTGGTATTATTTGAAAAACTGGAAATGATATCTACAATATCAAGGTACCAGGTAATTTTATGTAATAGGTAATTTATAGTATGCAATCGCGTTTAAATAAATATTTGTGTACTTACAGCAATATTCCAATTAGTAAGTGTGCTTGACGTTGATTTAACCAGGCTGTGTTAAGAGAGCTAACCTCATAACGTTTATATTGCCTAAGTTATTAATATTTACGGTACGGACTTAGAAAAGCCAATTTTAGATGAAGCTTGCTACGTGGCACAATTCTGTGTTTTCACTTTTGATGTCAATCTTTTAATCATTTCAGCATGCCGATACAAAGGCTAATGGAACACAATTTGTGAATTATTGATGTTCAACAGCAGAGGAATAATTATGTAACTAGTAACTTACATAAATCGGAATACAGAAGACATGATCTATCTTATACATTATAAAATTTTAGAAATTTTGGTTTTGTTGGCACATCTTACAAAATCTCTTTTATCCGATAACAAAATTATTGGAGTTCAGAAGATATTATCCATCCTAGAAATTCTGTGATTGTTTGCACATTCCACAAATTCGGTAATAGTTATTAGCCGTAATATCAAAAAATGGACTGACGTCAAGTACGCAGCCACACTCGAAAGATTAGCCAAGAACAGAAAGGACTTCGCAATGGTGGTCGCCGACACTCGTTAGGGTATGGCAGAAGAAGATGAAAATTAGGTAGTCGTTTAAAATTGCCAGGATCACAACTTATTCATGATCCTGGTCAAATTCTAGGGTATATTTTATTAAACTTGAAAAAGATGCTGGACTTAATAACATACGAATAAGTATATAAAAGTAGGTATATTTGAATGTTTACCACACACTTTGCTATCCCATAAAAATATCTCAACTCTTTTATGCCGATGTTTACCGACTGCCGTTCGGCGTGTGCCTTGCTCCGTAGCCTTCCCCTTGCAAGGGCCGACCTTGCCCGCCCTTGACTCGAATCAATCCCAAAGTCAGTGCCAACAGGTTTTACAGCCCTTTTTACTGCTTGCCCGCATCCTTAGCATCCCCGCAAGAAAACAAGTTTTTCTATAAATAAGATCGTTTCAATAAAGATAGGGTTAGGTTCCAATGGATTATACGGATTCTAATGGAATTCGTCCGACAATAAAATGGAATGTTAGAATCATCAGATTTGTTTGCTTAGTAGGTAAAAGAAATGAGAAACTTGATATACTTGTATCATGAAATAAAATACTTACTGATATTAAAATATGAACTTTATTTTTAGTGATATAAGATTTCACAGTATTTTTCCTTTATAGTCAAAACTTACTTCTTACATCTTGTTCATCGTAGTTTAGCCCGTCACGAAACTTAATGCAGAAACTTAGATGAAACGACTTTGGTTCGTTTCAGCTTGAATAATTTTACTGCTGCAAAAATCTCAAATCATGACGCTTTGAATATAGTCGGGTTAGTTACACCATTTATAACTCGAGAACGGGTGGACTGATTTTTACGATCTTTGGTTTTTAGGGTTCCGTACCCAAATGGTGTCAACGGAACCCTATTACTAAGCCTCCACTGTCTGTCCGTGAGTCACAGGGCTGTATCTTTAAAAACCGTAAGAGGTAGAGAGAGACTTGAAATTTTGATGGAATGTGTATTTCTGTTGCCCCTATAATAACAAATAATAATAATAAAATAAAATAAAAACCAAAAGGGGGACCCCCATACAAGAAACCTGTGTTTTGACGTCTTTTTGCTCGAAGGTCGCACGGAACCCTTCGTGCGAGAATCCGACTCGCACTTGGCCGGTTTTGGGTTTGTCTCTGCCCCGAATAATAGAATAACCATTAAAACATCTAAAAAATTAAAAATTCTGAGGCAAAACGAAGCTCGCCGGGACAGCTAGTTTGAAATCTATAACTACATTTACATTCAGCCCCTGCCGCTGCTCATCGTGCTACCGAAAATAATTCCCTAAATACTGCTGCAGCAAGATCGATGGGAGTGTGTGTTTACATACTGCCCTATACGACTCACTTCGCTTTCAAGTTGGCAGACGTCGAAATAATTGCAGCGTCCGCACTGTGTCTTTTTAAGGTTTATGTGTTTGATAGGTATTTAAAAAGAAGAAAGAAAGTTCATCGTAGAAGATGGTGGATGATATCGTAATAGAACTTTGTAACCAGCATGTAAACACGCACTGCCGCTCGTGCTGACGGTCGTTTGACTTCCGCACAAAAAACCGCTCTTTTGGGGAGCGTCGGGCAGCGCGAGTGGCAATGGCAGTGGCATGAGAAGCATCGAGTTTACACAATCGTCCTGCCCACTTCCCCGCTCACTTCCCTGCTCAATCCACGCTCTGTTGTATATCCCGCTTTCTTTTTAATCCATCAAAAGAACTATAATAGGTAAGCAACTTTATATATTATGAAGGAAACATTTTTGTCTCTTCATTGGTTTTAATGTGGGCAATTTACACCACACTTTTTACCACTGTCTGTCTGTTTTTACTTTTTTTTTGTCACTGGGCCGGAAATCCAGAGGTACCGGGTTCGATTCTCGGTCTGTACACAGGCGAGTGCCATTTAGTTTTTCTGTGTACTTTAATTTCCTGTATCTATATATGTAATATAATAAGCAATTCAAATCTTTCTAAAAACTTATTTTCTCTCTGAAAGTATTGTATAATCACTTATACAAACATTCTGAATTAAAAAGCTCGATTTAGAAACTAGCTCTCACTTTTTTATTACAAAAAGCAAAAATTGTTGTAAGAACCTGAAGCATGCGTTGCCAGTACTGAACATCTAAATGAATATTTAAAAAACCGTCGATAACCATAAATAAAAACAATCTAAAGAAGGATTCGACCAGTACCAAATAAAGTTTATTTGAAGAATAACCGTGATACGAGTAGGTGTTGTTCTGTTGTTTAATCTCGTTATTTGTCGTATTTTATTGACCAAATCCAGCCTCATACAGACACATACACTTAAGAGTCGTCCGTACCGTACACGTAGTTCTTTGTGACTCTAGCTGGATTAACAATACTTTAGTACGTAGTTGGATTAAGGAAGGAAAGTTGGACGGTAAAACGTGTTTTATGCCACCGGTTCCTAGTCTAAAGTGCTTGTTAAATCGCTGTTTGAGCACTAGTGCTTTTGGTCCTTGAGCGAAGTTTTCCTAAAATGGTGCTACAGCGGTGAGATGACGTATTTTTAGATTTGTTAAAGTAAATTAGACAGAATTATAATTTGATAAATTAATAACGACGAGACATTTAGCCTAGCGGGAGTGACATCGCCTACGAAGCTAGAGGTCCCTGGTTCATATCCTGGTAAGGGCAAAAATTTGTGTAATGCGCACGATTATTTGCTCCTGAATTTTGGGTGTTTTCTATCTAATTAAGTATTTATCTATATAAGTATATCGTCATCCTACGAGGACTACGAGTAGTACCCATTGCTCAGTTTGGGTTTAGGTCGATTTGTGTATGATTGTCCCCTAAAATATTATTTAGTTATATTATAACATATCAATTCATTGAGAAAATACTATTGTTAATGCATTTTTAACCGACTTCCAAAAGAAGGACGGTTCTCAATTCGTCTGTATGTTTTTTTTTTTTTTTTTTTTTTTTTTTTTTGTGTGTTTGTTCACCGATTACTTGAAGACGGCTGGACCGATTTGGAAAATTCTTTTTTTGTTTGAAAGGGTAGACTTCCGAGGTGGTCCCATTGTAACCAAATCAGGATCTGATGATGGAATCTTGGAGAAATTGAGGGAACTCTTCAAATATTATAGGCACACATATAGCGATTTCAGTATTTTTCGTAATTTCTCGTCCATCTCTTATTAGCAACGAGTTTCTAGTGTTAACCGACTTCAAAACAAAGGGTAAATTTGTATCTAGGTTTCTTCCCCGATTACTTGAAGATGGCTGAACCTATTTGGAAAATTCTTTTTTTGTTTTAAAGGGTATACCTCCGAGGTGGTCCCATTGCAACCAAATCAGGATCTGATGATGGGATCTTGGAGAAATCGAGGGAACTCTTCAAATATCATAGGCACACATATAGCGATTTTGGTATATTTCTTAGTTTCTCGTCCATTTCTTATTAGCAACAAGTTTTTTGTGTTAACCGACTTCAAAACAAAGAGCAATTTTTATGTAGGTTTGTTCCCCGATTACTTGAAAACGGCTAGACCGATTTGGAAAATTTTTCTTTTAACTAAATAGACTTAAGTCTATTTTTCAAAACAATATTTTTCCAGCGCCACTAAAAATTAAAAAATAAAGTAAATTTTTAAAACAAAAAATAAAAACCGACTTCCAAAAACCTAAACTAAAAACCAAAAAATAATATGTTAATCACCCCAAAGAAATGGATAGTAATCAACGATTCATATATACATATACAGATATTTATAGTTTTTAACCTGTTATTTTTGAAGTCGGTGCCAGCTAAGGAGCTCAGCATAGCCAGCTTTGCGTGGCAGTGGCAGGCACCGACTTCAAAAATAACAGGTTAAAAACTATAAATATCTGTATATGTATATATGAATCGTTGATTACTATCCATTTCTTTGGGGTGATTAACATATTATTTTTTGGTTTTTAGTTTAGGTTTTTGGAAGTCGGTTTTTATTTTTTGTTTTAAAAATTTACTTTATTATATATAGCACTGAACGAAATACGAAATTAATATTAAGGTTCTAATCTATTTATTATTATATATTAATAATAGCTATTGAAAAGTAACCAATTTAACATCCGTGACATTTCACAATCTAATCAATTAATATCGGATCCAATGAATCACAAGTAACATTATAAATCTGAAATCGACATCGCAGTATTTTTAAAATAAAAACCTAGCCCCAGCAAAAGCAATAAGCCAGCGTACTATTGTCAAAATTGTTGTTTGGCTCTCGATTGGAAGCCCTAGGAATAAATAAAACTCGAGATAGCAGTCGTAACAAAAATAAAAGAAATCAAGTGGAACAGCCAGAACGCGGTGAGTGGCAATGTCTCGCATTTCGGCTTGGCTTATCACCGATACAATACATGACAAATCTGGTATAAGGTCGGATTACAGAAAAAGCTTTAGGTTTCTAGTTTTGTTACGAATTTTCGATACCTATTTGTGGCTTGGTTTGAAAGGTAATAACACGCACATAAGACGTTATGCCTTGGCAACCGGGTGATACTAATATCCAGTATGATAATATGATAAAAATTGTTGTGTGATTCCACTTTCTACGTTTGTAAGAATAAATCTTCTTGTAAAAACACGTGAATCGATGCTTTTCAATCCTGTCGTATAATTGTTTGCACATATATAATACTGATTTTCATCAGTTGTTGTTATTGAATGATCAAAATAACCAATTTTAAAATAAAATTAGCATTTCTAAAGTGAGACCCTTACTATTGTCTTCGGTTTTATTACTATGAGACCCTTACTTTTAATTATTTACGATAATAAGTAATTAAATGTCATGAATTCATTATACGTACCTACTACTGCAGTACTATAAAAATAATTCCTTCTTTTAGTCAAAGGCGAGGCGTTTTCTGGCTACACTTACCTCACGTGATCTTTGACTTACCTACACCAACCTCTCAAAGTACTATTTATTTACACGTAATTTTTAAAATTATGTCCTTTCAATTTATAGCTTGTATTAAACATATCATTATTACAAAAGACCGACTTTAATATCTTTGCATGCACCGGAAACATATCTTACAGTAACACTTGCGTCAACTCATAACAGTTTGTGGCGTGAATTGTGAGAGTTCCTCCTAACTCTGACGAACATACTCTAATATCGCTATCGCTGTTCTTATCAGAACCCACAGTGTGAGTAAGACAGAAGACTGGGATAATGGTGATATTGAGTGGAATAGGGTGTTACCAAATAATAAATTCAGTGGAAGTCGAGTTTGGAACTGTCGGAAGGAAGATAGGGATGATCAATAACCCTCGATTGCCGAAATACATCCAGTTGGTATAACGTATGAGATATTGGTCACTGACTTAGCTTGGCAGTGAAATCATTCATATGCTTTGAAAAATTATCGTTCAATGAATTAGGCTACTAAGACCTATGTTAGTTCCTAACAATAAGTAATTCAAAGATTTAATCGCATATAAATATTACACTAGCAAATAATTTTCTAGCTAGGTATTTATTTTAATAACAGCCTAATTCAACATTTTATAAACTCTGGAAGTTCTTAACTGTGATGTGCAATAATAAATTTTGAGTGCTAAACAATCTAAAGTAAACATCTTATCAAATAGTATTAGTATACCAATATACCGACATAAATCAGGTCTAATTATAGGTTTTAGATTTGTCATTTTAGTAAACGTAAAATAGATAGTAGGTATAGCTGCATAGGATACGAAAAATAGAAGCACAGATGCTTCAAATTGATTCACAATGGAATACCTACTAAATGCAAATTAAGTCGTCCCACGGGTCATTAGAAGAGATTCAAATTGTATCAAGTCTCGACAACATTGTTATTCTGCCAAAGTAAAAGAAGTCTGCTTTGTCTATAGTTAATTAATTTGTAGGATTTCCACTACTTCAATTTAAATGATGCACGGATTCTCTCTCTTCTTGTGAGGCTTTTTAATATTTCATCAACCCAACTAATAGGCAGGAATATCGTCAACTTCTCACCAACAATCATATCAAATTACTGGATAAATGACGGTACTTTACGGTTCCGTACAATAAATTGTGTTGTGGCAAACGCACTGTTTTGCTGGCAACAAGCCAAATATAGCTACAAGTTCATATAAACCCGCCAGTTTCGGGAGACCTATCATTCTTCTTTTCAGTCTTAGAAATACGGGAAGGTGAATAGAATGGGAGGTCTCGCGTTAAGCTGGATGTGAAATAATAACAATTATGATCCGAATGAATGGTGTAAAGGAATGTTTTAGCCGGAACGTGAATGTGTTTGCCTTTGAATAGGTTCTTGTTGAAATATATACAGTTAAGGGGATATGATTAGGGGGACTTTAAACTGTATTGTGCTGTAAAAGTTGGCGTAAAATAATATCATACAGATCAAACTGTTTGGTTTTTACTAGTACTCCCGATTGTTACAGTCAGGAGTAATGTTTATATGACAATGTTTCGATGGTGATGTCTTGATAATTAGTCTATAGTAATTCATCATTATAATAAAAACATCCAAAAAATACTACCTTGGAAATAGCCAAAGCCCTACCTAGAATAACTAGGTTTTATAAAATCAATTCGACAATAATTTTAAAATTCCGACTAAAATCTCGAGTGACTCCTTTGGTATATTAGTACCTATATTTTTATATTTGTTTCTTTATGAGGATAGATACATTCATGGCTGTATCAAGAATCAATAAAATGTATCAAGGCTTCTGAAGGTTAAGTCATACAATCCTATTTTGAATTTTCTTTCTTTCCCGAAATAAATCTAATTGCATATGTTTTTTTAAGCTGCATTTATTTCATATAACCTTAGAAAACCAAAAATAAGAAATATTTTACCATTATACAATATTTTTACTTAAAATTCCAAATCATAAATCAAACTTTTAACAACCCACGACTAAGTGAGAGCCAATGTAAGCAATGAACACCAATATATATCATCATACATCAAAGGCCTTATACAAAGTGGACAGAATTTATTTTCCCTTGCATGGGAGTTGTTTTCGTGGTTCCTTGCACAAACACTTTTCCGGTGTAAAAATACACTGTCACCGGGAAATGTGTTAGTGACACGAACACGAAAGCTCGCTTACTGCATTCGGTGCATTTTCCTCAATCTTATTTAGGTATGATTCCGTCAACACAATAGTACATTACTACAGAGGCCGGGAAGTGAGGGGTTGCCAGCCGAGTACATATAGATGGCCGAGCGAATGCGAGGCCAGATAGTTACGAGGCTGGCAACCCCATTTCACTTCAATAATCGTGTAAAAATGCAAAATCCCATTGCATGGAATTTTGTATCAGCACCCTTTTTTAATTTTTTCAACTGCAGCTACTGAAAGAAGAGTTAACTATCTCTCAAGCGATTCAGAATGCCCGCTTTAATTGCAAAATCAACGTTTCCATGTCGGCTACCTCAGTTCTAATACGTTTCTAAGTTGCCCACAATGTTGTGTTTCATACATGGCGAACCGCTCTCTAGAGACCACGTAGTAGGGATTCCTTTGAGGCTTTTCTCGAGTAGGATATCATCTACGGAGTGCTTTGTAGTTTGCAGTAGGTTCTATTTATTCCATTCCAACACAAGAAACACGCCACAAGCTTATTTTACCACAACTAAAGGAAACCTAGTCTTGGACAAAAGGTCTTACATTAATTACAAAATACGCTTGTTATGTCGTTTCATAAATGGGTAAAGTAAAAGGCAAGATGGTCGCATTTCGCAATTTTAAAATTGTGCCTCATAATTTTCAATTCTTAGTGCATAAAGAAACGTAGTTTTACTTTTACACTTTTAATTTAACTTCATTTCATTTCATTTATTTATTCAGTAAAACACACAAGCTTACAGTATTACGTACACCACCAAAACGCTTACATGCACATGTTACAATAAATTAAGACTTAAAAATAACAATACCCATTGAATTAAAACATATTAAGTTAATTAAACACGCAAGAAACAGCATACTTAGTTGAAAAATTAAAATCATATAAAATATAGTTGTAAAAGTTGTAAAAAGGTAAAATAGTGCAAGCAAATAGGGGAGACCGGGTATGGTTGTCTCACAGGTTGGTTGTCACAGCAGCCATTAAATAATACGAAACGAAGGAATAATTGCATCGCTCGGTGTTAAAAGATCGCAAGAGCTTCACCTCCTTCCCTACTTCACCAATCGATGCACTTATTCCTTCGTTTCGTATGATTTAATGGCTGCTGTGACAACCAACCCGTGAGACAACCATACCCGGTCTCCCCTAATTATAAAACAGTCAGAATAACAAGATTTAAAAATACTAATTTAAAAATAATAATAATTTAAAAAATATATATATCACAGTCGTATTAATTGCAGAACGTATTTAAAAATTGAATAATTTTCCTGCAAAATCCACCAATACTATCCGAGAACACATCAATGTCGTGTCCCTCGACGGCTATAACATTGAAAAGAGCTTGTGCTCTGGCCGTGGGAGCGTTGTCGGAGAGACGGTGCGTGCGCGCAGCCAGGCGAACTGGCGATGGCGGCGCCGCGGCGGCAACACGTCGATCCCCTCCGGTACTGGCCGTACAGAAGGTACATGGAGGCCCATCCGCTGTAGCACGGTTGGATTAACTACCTTATTGTTTAGGAGTTGGTAGCAATTTACGTCTCAGTTCAAGAGTGTCGAGGCCTACCATACCTAAGACGAAACAGGATGGGTACAGGTATGGGTAATACCCGAAAGATCTGTTATACAGAAATCTCGCGAACTTCTTTTGTAGCTTTTCAATTAAATTAATATATTTGGTCTCGTATGGGTCCCATGCTATTGCTCCGAATTCAAGTTTGCTACGCACATATGCGTTTTATAGCATCATAGCTACCCTTACACTCTTGAACTGAGAGGTCATCCTAATAATAAAGCCTAGTGTTTTTGAGGCACTTTTACAGATGTTAATAACGTGCTGCCGGAAATTGAGATGTGCATCCAAAGTCAGCCCCAAATCATTTTAATGCTACCGTGGCTTAATCATAGATATAATAATCGCAAGATATACGGGTTTCTGTTAAGTAATTTTTTGTGCCAAAGTTGAGGCAGGCGGGGGCGGGGGTTGCCTAAAGAAAATATTTTAAAGAATTTTCAAACTGGGTTTGCAAAGTATACTCTTTGAGAATAAACACAAACAATATAGTAAGAATTATCTAAGGTGTCGAATGTTCCTAAAGAGAATGAACAAACATTTGGACACCATAGATAATTCTTACTATAACTGTGATGACAAGGAATACCAAACATTTGGTTTTGTACTGCACATGCCCTGATGAAAAGAAAAATTATTAAAATTCATTAAAACTGCAACAGTTTTGACAAGGCTTTTACTTAAAAACAAATAATTGTAGTACAATGAAGTTAATAAAGTGTGTCAATATTTTATTTTTAACAGACCTCAATACCACTCATTTCGATTAATTTAATGATAATCTGTCAGCGCTCTTTACGTCATAAACCATTCACTTTTGCATGAATTGCGTGACTTGAAAACGTCAAATCAGCAATGCCTTTTTAATTAAGGCCGCGTTTGGCATCTAGATCTGTACAGCTGACTAATTTGCCTTCGGTTCTCGTAGATACAAGCATTGATATATCATCATCATTCATTTAAGAGTTACACTCTTGTAGGTAGAGTAGCTTCCAATCTTGCCTGCTGTAGACCAGCTTCTTGAGTTTTGGTAAGACACGATTACAGCTTTTCTTTCACTTGATCTATGTAGATGCGTCTAGGTCTCCCTCTGTCTCTCCTTTTGTCTATCTTTTCTTCTTACTGGGTCTTAAAGAAGAAGTTGTCGTATCAAATGTCCAATCATTTGCAGGTGCAATAATATTCAGGATTATCCGTTGTACATTAGGAAAATTGTATCTTATCTCATGGGGTAACGTGTGCTGACACGTGTCTTACCGATGGGCACGTGTAATTTAATACGTACCTACGTAGCCGCGCAACTCAGTAAGAAATAAATAACATGTTTCCTGCAATCGTCTACAAACAACCTCAAATGTGACTCCACCTGTGAATTTCCTTTACATTATATAAATAAGAGCCTTGTAAGTAACATATGCCATAGTAACTGGTGTTGAAAAGACGCTTAAACACTTTTTAGTATCAGAACACGCTCGAATCAAAAGTATTCATATTTTGTCGTTAAAATTATCATGGCCAAGTGTATCTGAAACAAACGGGAAAAATCGCGCCATACCAGGCCTAATGCCAGGTCCTTGCACCGACAACTTTCAACACAATGCAAGTTCATGGATGGCAGCCAAACGCAAGCAAACAATATAACCTTTAATTGCTATACCTACACATATGGACTAAGGTGCTTAATAGTAGATTGTGTCACAAGGGAGCAAAATGATGTATTTACGGCGAGGGCGTATATTGAATCCTGAACGAAGCGAAGGATTATACAATAGAATCCCGAGCGTAGCGAGGGATTCTAAAGTATAATCCGGAGCGTAGTGAGGGATTCAAGTGTTAACGCCCGAGGTGAAAATAATTTTGCTACCGAGTGACACATACTGCTTTTCACACCGACTATGAGGAAAATTTAAATACAAACGCTACCTACCAAAATAACGAAAACGAAATATATAGTTAGTCAAAGAGCATCACACATTTTTAATAAAATGAAATGTGAAATTGTTAAATTTACAGTTCCTTATTATTTTATAAAACGTTTATTACTTTTTACGGACGGGACGAATTTACCACTTCCATATTATATTTATGGCCCTCGCCTGCGGCTCGGACCCCAAACACCTGTGGTCTGGGCCATTCCTTATTATCGACTTTATGTAGAGTCGATATGTAGAGTCGATATGTAGAGTCAATGTGTAGAGCAATAATGTAGAGTCGATAATGTAGAGTCGATATGGAGAGTCGATATGTCGAGTCGATATGTAGAGTGGATATGTAGAGTCGATATGTAGAGTCGATATGTAGAGTCAATAATGTAGAGTCGATAATGTAGAGTCGATATGGAGAGTCGATATGTAGAGTCGATATTTAGAGTCGATATGTAGAGTCAATAATGTAGAGTCGATAATGTAGAGTCGATATGGAGAGTCGATATGTAGTCGATATGTAGAGTCGATATGTAGAATCGATATGTAGAGTCAATAATGTAGAGTCGATATGTAGAGTTGATATGTAGAGTCAATATGTAGAGTCTATAATGTATGGTATGGCAATGGCATATTCTAAGCAGGTTCAAACTAAAAATACCCTGTAGGTAGTCCTTGAACAGAAAAGTATCACTTTGATCCCTCTTATGAGGGATCAAAATACTTTTTTCTGAATAGGAGGTGTGAAAATGTATTTATGGTTTGATAAATAAGTAACGGCATACCAAAAACCGGAACAAATAAAATATGATAATCGTACTAATAAGACATCATGACTTTACAACGCATATGGACGGAGAAGCCAGTTTATTTATAGAAGGAAATCCATTTTACAAATTCCGCCAGCAATTACAGTAACTAAAACGTCCGACTAAATAGTTGACGAATAAACACGTATTCAGTACATCCCGGCTACAGAGACATTCTATGTAATGAAATGTTAAACATGTGCCAATAATGTTAGAAAATAAACAAGCAGAGCAAATGCATTAGATGACGTCACGAGGGGAATACCTACCGACTACTACTACAAGGTCATAAGAATGTGTACCGCATATAGTAGTTATAACGTTTTTCTATAAAAAGGCAGAAGACATGGTAAACCGATTCCAGACACGGTTGATATTGAAGTTTCTAGCGTGGATTTATCAGTTGCAAGCTAGGAATGGAGTTTTGAATACATAAGAATTGATTGTTTTAGTTATTGAACACCGATAAGCGACTGTAACTTCATCTATGAATTGCTAAATTTCTGACGGGTATAAGAATATTTTTCATCACACTTGCTCGAAAATGGTGCATTACACGTAGGTTTTGCGGGCCGTAAATGAGCTATTACGCCCTAGGGCGTAATGGTTTTCTTTTTAAATTTGAAACGCTGGTTCTGTTTTACTCTTATTTGTCATGTTCAAAGGAAACGCCAACTTACTTTTTTAACTTTTATCACTGAAATATTTATTTAAAGAGAACTGGTATTGCAAATACATGTAAACACATATTTCTGTAACATTAATTAAATGTTTCAATAGTGTATTTCAGTATTTTGCAATTATAAAATCAACCGTTTTAGGTCTGTACCGCTATGGTTTCCGAACGTTGCGCATTGTCTATGGATATGTCACTAATGTCACTGTCAGTTTTACAATTTTATTTAGGTTAAGTAAGGTTAATTTTAATTAGATTTCCTCACAAGTGTGATGAAAAACATTGTGTGTGCCACGGGCGGTAAAGGAATTACAAACTCGTGTTATTAAAGCCCTCGGCTTCGCCTCGGCCTTGTAACAAACAATCGTTTGTAATTCCTTACCTACCGCCCTTGATACACAATGTACTAATCCTATAAAAATAAAACATGACATATGACTGTAATTACACTTTACAATATAAATGAACACACCTAAAATAAATATTTATAAGGAGTCCCTAATTAAAATATTGATAGTCTTAGATCAAAGACCGATGTAGGAATTTCTATGACACTAACGTCGTTATTTGAGGTAAGTAGTCGTGTATTTCTCGACGTGTTTCTGATGGATTCGCTGTCCTTAATCACGAACAGCGAACACGCAGGATGAATACTTATATGTTAATCAAGTCGTTTTAAAAAAACCGGTCAAGTGCGAGTCGGACTCGTGCACCGAGGGTTCCGTACAAACTCATAAGTAGATACGCGAATAGTTCAAGAAAAACTGTATGTCGATTTGTTTAGTAGAAGCAAATAAGTATATGTTATGATTTTTGCAAATTTCTAAAAAACAGTGCAAGTTAGGAAAACAGTTAGATTTTCCCTGTAATATTTAGAACCTGACGTGTAATGATTCTATTTAATAGCAAGGACCATTAAATCAAGAGGACTGTCATTCTCCATACAAAAAGCTGTTCCCCGAATTTACAACGCCATCTATGTATAAGCTTGGTAAAATAATTATAATATTATTTACAATTATTTAACTTTGCAAACGTGACACAGTATTTAAATGTATTTAAATTTATTTATTATTAGCTGTTTACGAACTAATTGTTACTATATTATGTTTCTTTGTTCAATTATAACATCGTTAAATGTTTAGTGTTTTAGCGCCATCTAGTTTTGCCCAGAAATCCCCTAGCGTGAAACATGCCATCGCTTAGTTTTGCTACTCGCCGCTAGAGATTCCAAGTTTTGTAAATTTCTAAAAAGGTATTAAAGTTAGCAAGACCGTTCTATTTTTCCTGTAATATTCAGGTTGATATTTATAATTAGTAATTATGACACATTTTTCTGATCAGTAACTTCGGAGATAATAGGGGGGGAATGGTACATAAAAATGTATAAATCAAAAACTACTTATTTAAGAAAAAAAATAAAAATGGTGTTTTAATCTACAAATTAAGCCCTTTCATTTGATACCCCACTCAATATAATAGCCCTACTTTCAATTATCAAAGTCCCATTACGGAGCCTTTTAAAAAAAAAGTAAAAAAGGTACAAGATATTTTTTATGTCCAATAGGCTCGGGTTAGCTACTTTTAACACTATTCCAAATTTCAAATCGATAGCATCAGTAGTTCCTGAGATATCTGGCTGTGACAGACGGACAGACAGACAGACAGACAGACAGACAGACAGACAGACAGACAGACAGAGTCGCACCATAAGGGTTCCTTTTTTACCATTTTGGTACGGAACCCTAATAAGAACCAAACTACTTTACTATGAAGAACCGAGTTCATTCTACAATCCTCGGTCACAAAAGTACTTCAAAGGTCAAAGTGTCCATAGGCATAAAACTACAGCATTAGGGATGCAACCAACACTCGTCGTAGTGATAAAAGAGCAGTTAACATCTCTATTCGTTTCGGCATGTCCACTTGCTTAGGGTCAGTGAACTTTATCATGGTCATGAATTTGTAGGTGTTTTATGATGAATAGAGTACTGACAGTAATACATTTATTAATTTTTTGCATCTTTGTATCACTCACAACGATTAAAATTAGTTTTCATTATCTTGTGCAAATTATTTTATTGATTTGACCAACTTCTTTCATTTGGATTACTGTCTTCTCTCATGCACTCAATGGTCACCTGGAAGCGATATCTTACAGAGATAAGTTTGCCTTTGTCTAATGGATTATTTTATCAATGGTCTTGTTTTATCCTATTGTGTGCAACAAATTGTTTACATACCCATTAAGCCTATTGACCTTTAAGACTGAAAAACCATGTTTAACATAATTCTGAAACGAATTACTTTCCTAATAAATGCCATACATATCATAGTTTATAATGAAATTGTTCACAAGAACTATTAAGTGCTTTATTGACCTGCTAAGATCCGTATTTGCTTTGAAGTCGGTGTAATGTAAATCGAGTAATAGGGCCTTTATTCTGTGATAGGGTGAAGGTCAGTCAAGGGAAAGGATCGGCGGTATAGATAAGTACCTAATCTAAATATATAAAAGAAGAAACTGACTGATTGACTGACTGACTGACTGACTGACTGACATATCAACGCACAGCCCAAACCGCTGGTCCTAGGAATTCCAAATTTAGCATGTAGGTTCCTTATAAGGTCTAAAGGTGCACTAAGAAAGGATTTTTCAAAATTTACCCCCTAAGGGGTTCAAATAGGGGTTCAAAGTTTGTATGGAGAGTCTACGATTTTAGAAGTAAGAGATTTGAAACTTCATATTTAGACTCTTTATTAGATTACAAGAAAAAAAATTTCACCGTTTTTCGAAATTCATCCCCTAAGGGGTTTAAATGGGGGTTGAAAGTTTGTTTATCAACGCACAGCCCAAACCGCTGGTCCTAGGAATTCCAAATTTAGCACGTAGGTTCCTTATAAGGTCTAGAGGTGCACTAAGAAAGGATTTTTCAAAATTCATCCCCTAAGGGGTTTAAATGGGGGTTGAAAGTTTGTATATCAACGTACCGTCCAAACCCCTGGTCCCAGGAATTCCAAATTTAGCATGTAGGTTCCTTATAAGGTCTAGGGGTGCACTTAGAAAGGATTTTTCAAAATTTACCCCCTAAGGGGTTCAAATAGGGGTTCAAAGTTTGTATGGAGAGTCTACGATTTTAGAAGTAAGAGGTTTGAAACTTTATGTTTAGACTCTTTATTAGATTACAAGAAAAAAAATTTCACCGTTTTTCGAAATTCATCCCCTAAGGGGTTTAAATGGGGGTTGAAAGTTTGTTTATCAACGCACAGCCCAAACCGCTGGTCCTAGGAATTCCAAATTCAGCAAGTAGGTTCCTTATAAGGTCTAAAGGTACACTAAGAAAGGTTTTTTTCAAAATTCATCCCCTAAGGGGTTTAAATGGGTGTTGAAAGTTTGTATATCAACGTACCGCCCAAACCGCTGGTCCTAGGAATTCCAAATTTAGCACGTAGGTTCCTTATAAGGTCTTGGGGTGCACTAAGAAAGGATTTTTCAAAATTCATCCCCTAAGGGGTTTAAATGGGGGTTGAAAGTTTATTTATCAACGCACAGCCCAAACCACTGGTCCTAAGAATTCCAAATTTAGCATGTAGGTTCCTTATAAGGTCTAGGGGTGCACTAAGAAAGGATTTTTCAAAATTCATCCCCTAAAGGGTTCAAATAGGGGTTCAAAGTTTGTATGGAGAGTCTACGATTTTAGAAGTAAGAGGTTTGAAACTTTATGTTTAGACTCTTTATTAGATTACAAGAAAAAAAAATTCACCGTTTTTCGAAATTCATCCCCTAAGGGGTTTAAATGGGGGTTGAAAGTTTGTTTATCAACGCACAGCCCAAACCGCTGGTCCTAGGAATTCCAAATTCAGCACGTAGATTCCTTATAAGGTCTAGAGGTGCACTAAAAAAGGATTTTTCAAAATTTACCCCTAAGGGGTTCAAATAAGGGTTCAAAATTTGTATGGAGAGTACGATTTTAGAAGTAAGAGGTTTGAAATCTCATGTTTAGATTTTTATTAGATTACAAGAAAAGTAATTTCACCGTTTTTTGAAATTCATCCTCTGAGGGGTTTAAATGGGGGTTGAAAGTTGGTATATCAGCGCACCGCCCAAACCGCTGGTCCTAGGAATTCCAAATTCAGCACGTAGGTTCCTTATAAGGTCTAGGGGTGCACTAAGAAAGGATTTTTCAAAATTCATCCCCTAAGGGGTTTTAATGGTGGTTGAAAGTTTGTATATCAACGCACAGCCCAAACCGCTGGTCCTAGGAATTCCAAATGTAGCACGTAGGATCCTTATAAGGTCTAAATGTGCACTAAGAAAGGATTTTTCAAAATTCATCCCCTAAGGGGTTCAAATACGGGTTCAAAATTTGTATGGAGAGTCTAAGATTTTAGAAGTAAGAGGTTTGAATTGAAACGTCATGTTTAGACTTTTAATTAGATTACAAGAAAAGTGATATCACCGTTTTTCGAAATTCATCCTCTAAGGGGTTTAAATAGGGGTGGAAAGTTTATATAGAGAGATCGGAATAGGTAGAGTATATTTACCTAAACTTCGAAGAACAAAGTCGAAACGAAAAGTGGAGACTCCCTTACAACTAAATTTTTTTCCAGGACTTAAGCCCCGGAATTTTACTAAAAAAATATATTATTGGTATTCTTTCGCACATTTCTCGAGCATTCTCAGTATAGCTGTCTGTTTCTAATAGTGCTGTCTCTTTCACTCCTTCGAAAATTTCGCCATAACTATACTGAAGTGTAGTTCAAAGGCCCATAAGGGGTCCTGAAAACGCCTGAAAACGGGTTTTCAGGTTATTACGCCATCTTATAGAGGGTGTTCTGAAAAGGACTGAAAACATGTTTCAGGCGCCTGAAAACAACGGCAACTTAGGTGAATTTTCGATCTTCTACTATGTGAAAGAGCCACCGGCGCAAAAGTAATGTGTGTATGTGTGTTGCGCCGATGGTATAGGTTAAAACTTCAAACGTGATTTTCCGTGCTTTAGAAGCGTTTTCAGCAGGCTGAAAGGTGATTTCAGGCCGTTTCAGAGGTGGCTCTTTCACATAGTAGAAGATTGAAAATTCACCCAAGTTGCCGTTGTTTTCAGGCGCCTGAAACATGTTTTCAGTCTGTTCCAGGACACCCTCTATCAGATGACGCAATAACCTGAAAATCCGTTTTCAGGACCCCTTATGGGCCTTTGAACTACACTTCAGTATATGGCGAAATTTCTCGAAGGAGTGAAAGAGACAGCACTATTAGAAAGAGACAGCTATACCTACTGAGAATGTTCGAGAAATGTGCTAAAGAATACCAATAATATATTTTTTTAGTAAGATTCCGAGACTTAAGTCCCGGATAAAAATTTTATTGTAAGGGACTCTCCACTTTTCGACTATGTTCTTCGAAGTTTAGGTAAATATACTCTACCTATTCCGATCTCTGGTTATATAAAATTGTATATTTAAACTTTTAACATTCGAAAATCTCCACACTAATATTATACTTAAATGTGAAAGTTTGTGAAGATGTTTGTTACTAAATAACGGGGTAACAACTGGATGGATCAAGCAGAAATTTGGCATGTAAGTAGACCAAGTCCTGGATTGAAACAAAGGATACTTTATATCCCGGTAAAGAGTTTCTTTGGGACAATAACGGGAACAACGCGGGCGAAGCCGCGGGAAATAGCTAGTACAATATAATGTTTGTGAAGGTACACTTCAATGAGAGTTGTCTTGATACAATCTGCATGTCTGGGACTTGAATATGAAGATTTTTTCATGTATCTCATACACTGCACCGTTGAAAAGGTCAGATGTGTAAGTAATTAACTAATGCTTAATATTAACGACTGAAAGAAGGTGTTGCGTAGGTATATAGTAGGTACTTATTTTTTTTAAACAATAAGAATAATATTACGTCGTCATTACGTCGAAACACACATCCAAAGTGCTGAAGCATTACGGAATTATGAAAGTAGATTTTTTATTACGCAAGTAACTAGAAATAATGGCTTCATATATGAGTAAGATACCCACTAGGTTACACTTCAGTAATAATCTTAAAAACTTAATCATAAAAATCGGAATGCCACCAAAACACGCAATTTCAAACAAATGAAACGTAGCTCTCTCGTTCGGTTTTAAGACGTCATAAAGCAGAGTTCATCTTGTAAGACAATAGAAAGTTTATTGAGAGAGATTTTAACTTTTGCTAGTCCGTTGACCGCCAGTTCTGATTTCCTGCAACTGTGTAGTGGACGCTTCTTTGCACCAAGTGCCTTTTATCTACAGTCCCATTGAACTTTTTATCCGACAACGGCGAAAAAAAAAGAATTTTAGCTTATTCCACCTCCATGAGCAAAGTTGTAGGGGAGATCTTCTATGTCTCCAAACTACGGCCCGCGGGTCAAACCCGGCCTCGCTCTCCAATGAAATAACCCACCCTCCTCCCAAGGACGCCAGCAGCTGAGAAAAAGGATTACCTACCTAACTCCGTGGTCAACGTCGTTTGGCCCGCGCAAGATTGTAAAAGGTGCAGTCTGGCCCTTTGCTAAAAAAGTTTGGAGTCATTAAAAACATCATTTTACCAATGTCGGTGCTAAACACGAGAAAAACTAGTTTTTTACAAAAAAAGGTGCATTTTGTGGGTAAAAACTTTTTTATTACTTAGGATTGCTTAGAAAAATGGAACTGAAGACCCAGATATTTTATAAATAGAACTCTGATTCGTCTATCCACATTTTGTATGTTTGCAGTAAACTTGAGTTTTTAGCGCTTTTAGGTATCTAGATGAATAACACCTCAATGTATTTCACTACAGTATACATCATGCGGAGCAAAATTTCCGCGCGTAAACGCATAGTCAAGTGCGTGAATATGATTATTTCTTTTATAAAAACTTGAGCTAGGAACGCTATCGATCACAGTTCGATGCATTACGATCCGTTTTCGTTGCTATGAAATTCAATATAAATATATATATATTTTTTTTGTTTATTAATAAACATTAGCATATGAGTGTGAGTATGTTTACCAATAAAACGTTTACCTATCTATGTACTAAATGTAAAACCTTTTTCAAGCCATTTCAAAATAAGGTTGCCATGGACGCAATAAAGTCCGAAGCACGTCCTGACTAACCAAGTTTGTGCCTCGCGGCCACACGCTTGGTCAATACCAATAACATTTTTACTCTAACATGCTGATGAAATGATTCAAAAATTCTGATCGAAAACTAGAACTTAAACCAGTCAAGTGCGAGTCAGACTAGCGACTCAATAGTTCTGTATTACTACAGCAATAGGTATAATTATTGTTTTACATTTAGTGTACTTAAAGTATTTACTAAAAATAAAACAGTAAATATCACTCGATCATTCTGAGGTTGCACAATGTTATCTATTATGTCAAGATTATGTCGCATAAAAACAGGTGTAAATCGTGGACTATTCAAATAGCACATTGGTATTTGGTTGTAGGTAGTTATAATCCGTATGAAAACAATAAGATCCCTATGCGGGGTCTGCTAACCGGTGGCAATAAGAAATAATAAAATAGATGTTACGAAAATCACACAGTCAAATCATAAAGACAAAGCAATTTGAAAATCGAACCTCAACGCCTGAGAAAATTTCATATTTTTTAAGCTAAAACAAAAAAGTATCCCTAAAACTAAGATTAAAAGCAATCAGGCGACAATGGGACATTATAGTCGAATCAATCTTTGCTCGATACGGGCTCTATTTCATTTAGATAACTCTGATAAGAGCCCTGACACTTTAATCAGTGCAGAAGTAGGCACTTACGGCGAATAAGGGCTAAGAAAAGCCAGAGTGGTATGCGGTTTTTGACCTTCAAGGTTTTTCTTATGAAGCATAGAGTTTATGTACAGTAAAGGTCACCTATATACAACAAAGTTACCAAAATGTAAACGTATATGTTGTTTGTGTTTGTATGTCACTGTGTTGAATTAAGTGAATAATTTGACTAGGGCGATACATTGGCGTTCGGTTAGTCATTTATTTATTTGTGAGCAATCGACACTAGAGTTGAGGCCACGCACACAAGACCATGCCATGTAATGACAACGGGATTTTGAAATTAGTGTTCTTTTTTTGTACCGATAGCAAGTTAACAGCAAAATGCAAAAAATACCAAAAAGGTTTTTCAAGGTACTTAGTTTCGATGATTTTTTAGTAAAAATATTTGATTTGAATAGTTTTATATACGGGATAACGGGATATATATACACAACACATTTAAATTAATGGGTATCTGACTAAATAAACGACCTATATATGGGTACATCATTTTATATTAATCAAATAAAGGAGAATAACATATTGATATAATTTATCATTTTGAAAATATGTGTAATTCGCTCATTCGTTCATTCACTACCTGTTTTGCAATTAGCAATCACTTCAACCTCTCCTGCTGATAGGTACCCATAGATAAAGTACTTGCTCGCGAATTACTTACAGAGGTTTTCGACTATTCACTATGTAAATCGGTTTTTGTGCCAACCCATTATAATAGGCGCTCATGCAATAAAGATAGCGTCAGTTCCGCCTAAAATTGAAAGCCCCTGAGGTAAAGCTATCTATATTAAGTATCGACATCGGTATAAAAGCAAAATGAAATAACTAACAATAAAATACAGTCTATTTTTAAACTTATTCGTTCTCAAAGAAGACTCGAAGTGGACTGTAATTTTATTTCGAAGCTTTAACCGTAACGAGAAGCATCCGTGTGGAAATAATCCTATATTCACGGAAAATGTAGGAAATAGAATATTTCAGTCCCGTTTCGAAGGTGAATAGGTGAAATTAAATATTTTTTCACAAACAGGCGCGGAAATATATATAAATAACCGTTTAAATAATTGCCCATGTTATAAGCATTTAGATGAGTCGTATGTGCGAATAGGCTGCGGCCATATTTTCTCCATATTTCGACTAAAACTGAAGTGACACGAATCCTCTAATAATAGCAATAGTTACATAATAAATTTCATTTTGTATAATCGGAATGTATAAACATCAGTTTAATAGGCAGACAATGTGTTAAACGCCAGTCTTACTTCTGATAAATTATTCAATTATTTACCGCCAACGTCGTTTGCCTAATTTTTTGAGTGGTCCAAATTACGCGAAACGAAACCCACGCATAACAGTGGGTAGGAATTAATAAATGATGACACCGCTTAAAGCATCTTTATAATAAATACCTTACCTATCTTTTATCGCTCCTTTTTCAACAATTCCAGTGACTACTTATTACGAAAAATCATTTCGGGTCTCCCACTATTTTAATAAAAATAATTTACTATAGGTTTAAACATAATTATGACGCTTTAAGGAAAACAATACAACTTTTCCAATTGTGTATAGAGAATATACAATTTTTAATTGCATTCTAGCAGTAGTATACTACTATTTAACTAGGGCCTTCTTGAAAAATATTAACAAATGAACTGGTCTTTTTTATTTAAGAATTACACAATGAAACAAAATTATGTTGTTGATGTTTCTAAAATGTATGTCTAGGCATGAGTTACAAGGCATTATGGCGACTGTTGACAACATTGTGACAGACTGTAAAGATCGTCTAGGAGGGCTTGAAAAGGGTTCTCTATTAAACAGGACCCTGTAAAGGTCAAGCCCGGAAATTGTACTACAGGATGCACCGAGCGACACATCACGTAAGGATATGAATAGATATGCTCAATAGAATAGAACTTCGTCGTTAATAATTGTGATAGTTTTATAAGAAAAAATCTTTTTGACCGCCCATCTATCCGTATGTCACGGTCATTTAACTCGAAAATTATAGAAGATATATCTGGTATCAATACAAAAGTTTATTCATTACAATCAAAAAATATTGATGGCGCTTGACACAAAGATTAATAGTGTGAAAAGTTGAAAACTTATACCAATCATTGATAATATCTCAAAATGTATAAATCAGGAACATATACAACTCAATTATATTCTAAAAAACACAAAATATCACAAAAGTGCTTGAAGATTTATAACAAAATTTTATTCAACCGAGGGAGTGGTATTTTCACCCATACGCTTACATGTAACGCGCTTTTGCCTAAATCTACACAATCAGTCAATGCTTGGAACGTCGGGTTGTCCTCGATATTGCAATTCTAATTACCCATCTAGAGATTGATTACATCCATTTATTACGTAGGTACCGTAAATAATTACCAAATTCTTATTTTTATTTTCAGCGTTTCACCGAAATATATGTTAAATTTATAAAAATGATTTTAGTACGCCTTACCCAAATTAAGTGTATGTCAAGTAAGTAAGAATTGACAACATTTCATATTTTCAAAAGATCTTAATTCGAAAACCATTTGGGTAAAACTGTATTTTATGCTCAAAAAAAATATTTTTGGATTTTTTTTCCCATTCATTTTGGAAAAAATCGTCAATTAGTGTGAACCGGAAGTGTGACGTCATTTTCCCTGCATTATCGAGAGAGACCTTAGTGCTGAAACGATTAAAAAGTGTATGGTATCCGGTTGTCATTTTCTGACATACTTGCCGTCTGACGTTTATTTGTTTTGAAAATTGTTACAACTGCTTAGCGGCTTTAAAAGTTTAATTTTCTTACCGTTGGTTCATTTGCACGTTTTCGAAGACCTTAAAAGACTTGGCACTTTCCCACTGGACTCCGATAACGCATTCAAACATTATTAACTTGGCATTCTTTTACCGGACACCGATTTTTTTTCATATAATGAAGACATCAGAAGGTTTTTCTCAGGCTGATAGCACGAATCTGCCGCGTGTTGAAATTATGATGATGGAGTACACATCGGCAAGTGATAAATATAATCCAGCCCAAATAAGAGAAGCAAAAGCATCGTTGTCTTCCCGAACTTCCTATGTTGACAACGCTGTAACGCCTGACAGTTATTTTTTTAATCGTAATTGTCGCTCTGGATTCTAGTTTTTTTAAATCGTAATTGTCGCTCTGGATTCTAGTTGGGAAAGTGACGTCATTTTCTACATACGCCCTTTTAGAATGAGCTACTTTTCAAACTGCTATTTTTAATTGAAAAATTGAGTTAAAACGAAAAAGAAAAAATACGGGTAGCTTAAAATTCCACCTATTTTCTATCCAGCTCATAAAACGAAGGAGTAGAAAATTTGAAATATTGTCAATTGTATATAATGATACAATTTTCTCCTTTAAATAGTTTACCGTAGTCTGATGCAGCTCTTACTAAAAATAGCCGTCCAAACAAAGCAAAAACCTCTTCAAGCTCAAAAAGACGTATGAGATTGAAATTCTCAACCAACTTACGGCCTTTGTATCAATACTACCGACTGTTCTTAAGGAAACAATTTCCCGTTCATCCGAACAGCTTAATCTTTATCACTCGTAATTAAATCGGAATCCAATCAGGCGGTAACCTGTCGACCGGGATCAATTAGCATTTCAAATCGTTCATCATCAAACAGACTTATCTCACTATGAGCATCCAGGTCGGATACGACTTTATTTTAAACGTCAGAACCCAGATGTTTCGACAGTCTGAATAAACAATGATTTTATGGAATGAAATTAGATTTGACTCCACACAACACCCACTAAAGTTCGTTCCGATGTGTTAGGCGTTATCCTCGTTTTATTACATTTTGGTTGAATGTAATTTAAAAATGTACCTCTAATGTAAATGCGATTTGTCGTATTATTGAACAGAAATTGTAGTTAATGCATTTATTTTTTAATAATCTGACTAAATTGGAAGCCGTTGAAACAAATTTTATTAACTACATTTGAATATCTTTCGTAATTATCGTTAAGATTTCGGACAATTTATAATGATTCAATTTGTGACATTAGCGTTGGGTTAAAAATATTTTACGAAATAACTTGTCCACAGGAACAACAGGTCCGTCCACATATGGAATACTGTTCTCATCTGTGGGCTGGGGCCCCCCAGTACCAGCTTCTCCCTCTAGACCGCATTCAACGGAGAGCGACTCGTATCGTCGGCTGCCAAGTTATTTCAGATCGGCTCGACTCCTTGGCACTGCGTAGAGATGTAGCCTCGCTCTGCATCTTCTATCGTCTATATAACGGGGAATGCTCCGAGGAATTGTTCGGATTAATCCCTGCTGCATCTTTCCGCCATCGTTCTACGCGACAATATTACCATCCTCACCACTTAGATGGTTGGCAGTCCACAACTGTGCGTTTTGCTAGAAACTTCCTGCCTCGCACGACTGAACTGTGGAATAAATTGTCGCCTGCAGTGTTTCCGGACCGATTCGACCTTCAAACCTTCAAGAAAAGAGCGTACTCCCACCTGAAAGGCCGGCAACGCACCTGTGACTCTTTTGGTGTTGCAGGTGTCTATGGGCGACGGTGATTGCTTACCATCAGGCGACCCGTCTGCTCGTTTGCCCCCTATTTCATAAAAAAAAAAAAAACAAAGAAAATGACTTCCACAAAAATAATTTTCGATTGAAATAAGTACTTGGAAACAAATAAATCGTAATTTTTAGAGCAAAAATCTGTTTTGTTTTTATTTTGTAAATAAAGATTGCAATGTACCTATAATAAAATTAATAAAACCGGTCAAGTGCGAGTCGGACTCGCTCACCGAGGGTTCCGTACAAACTCGTAAGTAGATACGTGAATAGTTCAACAAAAACTGTATGGCCGTTAGCTTAGTAGGAGCAAATAAGTATGTGTACGATTTTTGAAAATTTCTAAAAAACGATGCAATTTACGAAAACCGTTTTATTTTTCATGTAATATTTAGGATGATATTAATAATTGGTAATAATTACAGATTTTTCTGTTCAGTAACTTCGAAGATAATAGGGGGGGAATGGTATTTTTTTGAACGTTTTTGGTCATAAATTAAAAAGTACAAAATTAAGAAAAAGACCAAAAATTGTTTTGGAATCTACAAATTAAGCCCTTTCATTTGATATCCCATTCGATATAATAGCTCTACTTTTGTTTTTCCACATCCCATTTCGGACCCCTTTAAAAAAAAAGTAAAAAAGGTATAAGATTTTTTTTCTATCCAATAGGCTCGAGTCAGCGACTTTTAACACTATTCCAAGTTTCAAGTCGATAGCATCAGTAGATCCTGAGATATCTTGCTGTGACAGACGGACAGACAGACAGACAGACAGACAGACAGACAGACAGAGTCGCACCATAAGGGTTCCTTTTTTACCATTTTGGTACGGAACCCTAAAAATTAGGTATCCAAAGCATTCACTAAATCAGGACGAGTAGCAAAAAGAAATAAGGTCTTTACACAGTGGGATACCCACGCATATACCAAGTAGGAAATAATTTGGTAATTTATATTTACCATACATAAATAAAGGTAGGCGAACTTAGTCCCTTCGTTGCTTGCTGCGTGAATCAATTCAAACTACAAGTTATAGGTTATAGGTTAACGCGCGCCTATTTTCCGCAACTCGACGACAAACATGCGCCTATTAGTAAACTACAAGTTATTCGAAAATAAGAAGAAAAAATATTAAAGTAAATTCTATTATTGGAAGCGAAAGAATAAAACTTGCAAGATTTAAAAAGGCGCGTTTGAAATTTTATTTTCATCACACTACTTGCTCGTAAAGGCTGTTATACACGCGGGCTTATAGACCACCTTGAGCTGATTTATCTCCCGTGGGTTATAAAAATCTATAACTCCCACGACGGGAGGAAAAACTGTATGAAAATCTATAACTCCCACGATGAGTTTAGTTTTAAAAATAGAACCTACCCGTACGTCATTTCAGACTAAGGTGGTTTCAAATCAGCCAAGGCTTATTTCCCATCTTCAAAACTAAACTTATATGGTATATTTTAATATTATTTCAGTAATTTTTGCTTTATTTTAATGCAATTAAATTAATTTAGTTAAAAATTTATTTTGAAAATCGGTGCAATCTGGCGGTATTGCCTGTCAAGATTGAAAACTAAACGCAGTTCTTAGCATTATCTATGTGAAGACTATATTGAAAAAGTTGACTGAAAATAATTTAATTTTTGTAACTTATTTTTTTTACTCTCAAATGTGATGAAAAACATTGTGTGTATCACGGACAGTAAGGGGATTACAAACTCGAGTCATTAAAAGCCCAAATAGACTCTCGTTAATATCCCCTTCTTACTACCCTCGGTGCACAATGTACTATTAAATGGTACCTATATGGTAAAGCTTTTGTTACATCAAGACTATCAAGTACAAAATTTATCGCCATCTATGTTATACTAGCATTTAATTTAATCTTTTGACACCGACTTCGAAAGCTGATTACATTAAATTAATATTAAGAATTTGTATGTTTTTAAGGTTAGGTTTGATTAAGTTAAGTTCGTCGGATAAATTTTTGCTTTCCAGTGTTTGGGTACGGTTTGTTGAAGGCGGTTTTTTTTTTTAAATTAAAAATTTCTATTTCCTGCTTTTCAGTAAATATTTTTTTTTATTTAACTAAGTTATATAATAGTCTAACTTCAACTGCTTTGCAATCACTTTGTACGAAATATCGTTTTTCCTGATGCAGGGCCGTAAGTTTTTGAAGAGCCCTTCTGGTACTTCTTCATTAGTAAACTTTCACTTCACCAAATTTTGCTTATCGAGAGCAATTGCACGAGTTACTACACCCAAGTCGCCATAAGTGCGCCTATAATATTTGAAGAGTTTTCTCCAAGAGCCCATCATCAGATCTTGACTTGGTTAAAATGGGATCCACTAAAAGTTGTTCCCTTTCAAACAAGAAAAGAATTTTCCAAATCGGCCGATTTGAATAATTGGTGAACATACATTAATCCCCTCCTACCTACCTCCTTTTTTTCGGATAAAATACTCGAGTCTGTTTATTATTTAAAATACTCTGCTACCACAAGGTTGTCTGCAAGAAATCGCTGTTTACCAATAATACCGCCTGCTGTTTACCTCTAATATTAATATTACTGAGATCTTTGAATACCTATATATCTTTATTTATTGTACCTACTAGACTAGATGCCGCACGCGACTTCGTTCGCGTGAATTTTCGACTTTTACAAGCAAACTTTCATATCCCGTTTCAACCTTTTACATTTCCGAAAATCCTTTCTTAATCTCTACGTCACCAAAACGTGACGATACGTGTTTTGAATTTCACCCAAATAGCGCTCTGCAGTGCTTTAGGCTGTATAGTAAATCTGTCATTATCACTACGTAGGTACTTTAGTTAAAGAATAAAATCATTTTGAGGTGTGCTATTATATCTATATACATCGTTCCATACCCATATTTACGTATTTACTCTTTAACGTACATTAATAGCAACGTATGGCTTGATTTGCGACCGGCTTGGCTAGGGCGGGAGTTTTCAGCGCGCCAGTGATTCAACGGCCAGCTTTCGTGAGAGGCGCTCTCGCCCAAGCGCGCTCGCCGACCGTCTTTCGTTTCGAATTCAGAACTTCGCTGTTCGTAATTTTAAAACAATTCGATTTAAAAAAAGGCGATTAGGAATTTAAGTATTGTATTCATTGATTGACAGTTTTTGAACTAGTTACTTTATTCAACTTTTGGTGATTTATGTAAGCGTTGGTTGGTGACTTAATAAGTAAAATGAATTAGTGTGATAATGTTGTAACTTAAGTGTAACTTTTTCTGGTGTGCGGAGGGAAGGCGCCAAAGGCGCAGATTAAAAAAGTTTTCGCTCAAGTGAGTAACTGCTGAGGATATTATTGTTATACTACCTTCGTCCCTGACTTTGTTCGTATTTCAACTAAGGTTGAAGTTATTATTTTTTACATAGAAATGTTTTTTTTTATTACAAACGCAATGCTTGCTACGTAAATTAATTAACAACAATAATTCATTTATTGCAATAGAAAAATTAAACTGGATTAAATCGCGAATATTATTTTATGCCCCACCTGGCCATAAAGTGGCTTTTACCAGAAAAAGTGTCTTTCTGGCCAACTGTAGACATAAAATGATGTACACAGTACGGGAGGTAATAAAGCCCTCCATCGCATATTTACGTCCCTCGCTTGCAGCTCGGGCCGCAAACATCTGCGATCTCGGCCTTTCTTTGTTCTACAACCAAATTGTGTAAGGTACTATAATTTTAGATACCGACCTTTCGTAATCCATTACTGCATTAGTCGGAGGTAAAGTGAAGAAAAAACAATTTTTCATCATCAAAATTACATTTGTTTGTTTCTTACTTCAAAAAAACAACCACCTCGCACCACAAATGCTGTAATGGGTTACAAAGTTAAATAATAAACACCATTTCATACTTATACATTGTTTCATGGCAGCATTGTATTCATTTGCAATTAATTAAGCATTATTCGCATAAAAGTACTGAATCAAAAGTTCGTGTGCCCCATGAATAATTTATTAACGAAATAGATAGGAAGTCAGCTCTTTTGTTGTACAAATACTCAATCATGTTCGTAGAAAGTTTGAAGGATTTCAATTACGTTGAAGAGGGCGTCACAAAAGTAAAGTACCTAACTTAAGTTAATAAATATTTTGTGGTTGATGCTAAATGTAAAATTCTATCAGCAACCAAAAATTACATGAAAAGTAATTTTTCAAGTTTTTTGTTGCTTAATTCAAAATTACATTGCTCATTATTTTGTACTTTTAATGGTCGAAACCTGTGTGCTTAAAATTAGCTCTTTGATTGATTTAACAAATACCTACAACACTTAAAGCACTTGAAGATACCTATCTATGATATAAAGAATTGGTAAACAGAACCCGGTTGGTCATGGTGACTATGAAAATATGATAACTATTTTGAACATTTATAACATGACTTTCTTTTTATGTTTGTCAGAAATGTATTACTTTGTTTTCACATGGTGCCAATCCACTGAAAATTAGTACAAAATAGCATATTTTTAGATATGAAAGTAATAAGCATAAAAATTATGCTAATATCTATTTAATAATCTACGCATTGGGAGTTCGTTCAACAAGTCCAAGTTTCTAAACTCATTTAGTATGAGTCCTAGTTTAACGGGTGCTTATTAGTTTTTGAACTTCAACATGAAAACTCATTTGCGTGAATATTTTTTTCACAAAAATATACACTGGCAGTAGCCGGGCTCCACGAGCATAATGGTATCTATTGACTTATATTTAGTTTCAAAAAATAATAATAAGTTGTTCTCTAACTGGCAACGTCTAAACCAAACTGAGAAACATTTTCATCAGAATCAAGTATACCTAGAAGTATAAGAAAGTTCGCCTTTATATGTTTTTATGTATGTTTCCTGTGTAAATGTGTCGTAAAAATTCAGCTGGGCTAGTAGCGTTCGGAAAACTTCGTCAAATTCTGCTCTCGTCACCTAAAGTCTTCAACCTGTGCGCCCTATCAGTCATGACGTATGGTGCCGAGACTTTGCGATGTGACTACTCCACAAATTTAAAGTTGCGTAGTGAGCTACGCTCGGTGTTTTGTGCGAGATTGTATCATATTCATAACCATACTGCGGAGTGTCCAGCTAGAAAATCTGTAGCAGATGTATGTCAGGGTTGTTACTAAGTACTACGAACAAATAAAAATACAGTGTTATTTAAATAATCAAATTTATTATATAAAATATTTCTCATTTACTTCGATATAATTTTGAAACAAACTATGTTCCTGTATGATTACGTCCTTATCCATAAATGTAATGAATGAGAGGCACCGTCGTGCATTTATCTGTAAACCACGTATATCTCTTAAAAGAAAATCTAAATGAAAAGATAAATTATCTAGATAAGAAACACAACGTGGTCAAACATTTAGCTATTTTGTGTTGCTTTGATTTTACAGTAGGTACAAGAAATATTTAGTTTTTTTGAGTACACCAACTTTTTCAAGCAATAAAGATTCCATATTAATATTTGAATAAAATACAGAAAATATGTGATTTCATAAACAAAATGACAGATACATTGAAACGCATAACATTGATGACTTTGACATGTTCATTTATTTTCTTCGACAAAAAATTAAACAAGTTTATATTATATCGAAAGAGGGGTAATAAAGTAAGTAAATGATTCATCAACAACCCTAATATAAAACTGTCATATGCTACGGTTTTGCTACCTTCTTCTAAGTCAGCGATCGGCAACCTGCGGCCCGCGGGCCGCATGTGGTGCGAGAACCGCTCACTTGCGGACCTATATTCCGGTTTGTATTGCGGTTAATATATTCCGAATAGTCTAAAATCGCAAATTATTAACAAAGTGCGGCCCGCGTCACGTTCCTTAGCTACTATGTGGCCCTTGGCTGCTAAGCGGTTGCCGACCGCTGTTCTAAGTCATTCTAATACGGAAAAAACAAGACTCTAAATACATACCGTAAAACGGAGCGAATTTAGGAAAAAAATAGGGCTACTTTGATAGATTTAATATGGTTTATTTTATTTTTTTGGTTTAATTTAATTAATTGGTTATTTAGCATGGTCCTTATACTTCATTAACTGGTTGCAATTTGATAAGGAGCAAAATCAACCAAAGTATTTCGTATATTGAGTTTAGAAAAGGAAGAATCGATTATATAAAATAAAAAACTGCTTTTGCAAAGTCGCCCCTGCGTTTAAGAGTAACCCTGGGTTACGGTATAGGTATCTTATAAAAAACATATCGATACCTTTGGGTTCAATTGGCGTAAAGGACAAAACGCTGGTTTTGAGGAGAAGCAAAAAACCATTTTATTTTACAAAAAATGGCTATAGTTTTTTTTGTTTCTCGACCTATATTTTCGACATGTATATGAAAAATATTTGAAATGCCCGTATCTTTAACCTGTGATGGCAGTTCTAGCTGTAAACAATGTATTATGGAAGTTAGATGTCCTTTACAACTGGTAAAAATGTTATCAATGTCATTTACACCCGTGACTTTTTTGGGCATTTGGAAATGATGGGGTTGTAAATGACAATCTCAGATGACTTTGTTCCAAAACTGGCCTGAAGCCTTACCACTAGTTCTGCTAGGAGTAAGAAGTGCCTACAAAGATAGAAAACTGACACAATACCTACGTACGCCAAAGGACCGTTTTCCGCTTGAATGCCCAGGTGTTTACAAAATTGACTGCAGCTGTGGTAGCTCTTACATAGGTCAGACTAAGCGCACTATCTCATGCCGTATATAAAGGAGCACATCCGAGTGTTTAAAAACAACGAACCTCGGAAATCGGCAATCACTGAACATCTTCTGAACGTGGAAACGAATCATTGGATTGAGTTGCACATGCACAACCCACAGATCCTCTCGACAGAAAAACACTATATACCCAGAATGGTTAAGGAAGCTATCGAAATCCTCAAGTATAAAAATTTCAACCGGGAAGACGGGTTTCAACTGTCGAGCGTCTGGTATCCAGTGATCCGTAAGTTCTCCAAGGGAAAAAAGACATGTTCAGGAGTAAATACGCGAAATGATACTGTAAGTGTTGTGTGTCGTGAACGTGATCGAGTTCCAAGTGAGAATG
The DNA here is from genome assembly GCA_947034925.1 of Eudemis profundana. Lineage (NCBI taxonomy): Eukaryota > Metazoa > Arthropoda > Insecta > Lepidoptera > Tortricidae > Eudemis > Eudemis profundana. The sequence goes on along the minus strand of OX344795.1, from coordinate 25,824,567 downwards.
CGGACGGTAGTAGTATGAATAACGCGTGGACGAAGCGAACCCGAAAGAGGGTAGATCGCTATGGTGTGTGGGTAGACTACAACTAAAAACTCGCTGCATGTCAGTTACTCCGTGATGATGGCGCTTGCAACAGTGCCGAAATATCGGGAACTGACAAAAACAAACATACATGTCAAATATCCCGTCGTTAATAGTAGTTATTATGTCAATGACCATGTTAGCTTACAATCGTATATTCAGCTAGGCATGTCCAGATTATATTTAAACTAATATTTTTGGGAAAACTCAATAATAACTATGAAAGAACTATTTCATAACCAGATTTGAAATAAAAAAAATATTAACTATTCATAAACTGACTAATTTGCGGGAACAAGGGTGAAAATAATGTCCTACTAGTGTTTTACTCTCTTCCAATAGCACTAAATCCTAATAATGGAAGTGACAGAGTGGCTAATGATTATCGACATTAGGATGTCAAACATTAGGACGAGTACGTAGTGAGTAAAACACTGAAAATTGAAACAATAAGTATAATAGTATGAAAAATAATGAATTCGTCATCTTTTTATACATTTTTCAAGTCTTTTTAAGGTAAACTAAGTTGAACACTGTCTATTTTTAATACATAGCTGTTAACTTTACGCCCCAAAATTGGAACATAGTCACCTGAGACCGTCATTTACAACCCCATTATTTCCAAATGTCTAGAAAAGTCACGGGTGTAAATGACATTGATAGCATTTTTACCAGTTGTAAAGGATATCTAACTTCCATAATACATTGTTTACAGCTGGAACTGCCATCACAGGTTAAAGATACGGGCATTTCAAATATTTTGTAAGTATAGGTCGAAAGTATAGGTCGAGAAACAAAAATACTATAGCCATTTTTTGTAAAATAAATTCGTTTTTTGCTTCTCCTCAAAACCAGCGTTTTGTCTTTTGCTCCAATTGAACCCAATTAAAGGTATCGATAGATTAAACCTTTAAGATTACGTCAATTGCTTTTATTTCAGAATTTAGACACACATTTGTGGCAGTAAATGCTAAAAATAAAGGTTAAGCCCTTTACAACTCTGTTCTTCTGTAAAAAATGGGCTATAAATAGATTTAAGGCAGGTCTTAAAGGACAAGTAAAAGACTACTTGCCCTTTACAGCCCTGATCGGTTTATCAAATTACGGTATGTAAACAAGTATAATAATTTGAAGGCAGGTCGTAAAGGACGTGTAAAAGAATACATGCCCCTTACAACCTCCTTAATTCTATCAAATAATGGTGTAATCATTTTTTAAGCAGGTCGTAAAGGACAAGTAAAATAATACCTGCCCTTTACACCCTTATTCGGTTTATCAAATTACGGTATCATAAATTAAAGGCAGGTCGTAAGGGCCAGGTAAAAGAAAACAATGTCCTTAACGCCCACCTCGACTATGCGCTTATGGAAAGTAATCATGAGAAATGAAGGGCTTAAAGGACAACAAGAAAAAAATAGGTCATATACGACAGTATTCATATTTACCGGCTTACTTTACGATACACCTTTTAATTCGTATTTTATAACTTGACACTTACGTCCCTTAACCTGAGCTAGTTTTGCGAACACGGTGAATAAAAACTGGGTCGTAAAGGCACTTTTTTTAAAGATATCGAAATTTTAACTACACAGAACGGTAGAGCTTGAAATTCTGAACAAAACTGTATATATAACTCATTTTCGCCAAAATGTTCTTTACGCCAATTGAACCCAAAGGTATCGATATAGAATACGATTCTACATTACGATTAATTAACATAACGTCGTCGCACAATAGGCATAACGCGTGCCACTAATCCCAAAAGCATCGAAGAGGACCACTATATCAAAAATGAAACCGAGCAAATACATGAATTGACGTATACAAGAACAAAAAATATAACACCTATCATGTGTACACATTTGTATCTACTCATATAAAATTAGTTGCCAATTACAAGTCGACGGAGTTTGCCAAATCAAAACACCCAGACTACGTATAAAGAATTTAATATTCTTAAAATTCAAATTGAGATAAATATTTCAGGCACTCTATTCCCTGATAGCATCGCTTGGCAACAACATCCAGCGATATTTATCGCCGGCAATTTGGCCGCAGACATAAAGTCGCAAATAATGAAAAGGTAATGGTCCAGAATTGCGATACCCCTTTGTCTCTGATTTAGCCACGAAATAAACCTTATATCTTAAGTTATTTTAAAGTGCTACCTTCCTCTCTTTAAGCAGTAGATACCCGGATGTAAAAATATAAATGGTACCAGTAGTGTGGCGTCCAAAGAACTCGATTCCTGCGGCTTGCCTAATATCAAGCATTTGAGCACCTTACTCTACAGCTCCTAAGGAAAATGTACACCAAATCGGCACCGGCTTGCTCAAGGATATCTTTTACGCCACGCCACTGTTAGGTACACTAATCACAGGCTATAATTGGTTAATACTATTTAAATAATGCATTCCAAAATTTACTAATGTGCCACGCTAATTACTATTAAATTAGTGCAATAAGCACCAATAAACGTATGTTGAGGAAAAAAATATAATTTCAACCCGAGGGCGTCCCTACTGGACATAAGTCTCCCCCAAACACTTCCACAAGGAAATGTCACAAGCTTTTTGCGTCTATCGACTTCCGGCAACCTTAACCAAATTCATCTAGGATATTTTATGGTTAGCTTACCCACGCTGTGTCTTTCGGTTTGTGAGATAATCTTCTATCCTCATCGGCAGTGTTCGGGGATTTCTATGGTTCTTCTACGAATTTCTCAATTTTTTATTTTATATTTTAGGCAATTTTACGAGTGTAAAATGTACCAATATATTTTTGATATAAGTCAGTAAAAAAACCTACAACACCAAAAGATACTTAACTGACATAACACCAAGTTATAAACGTTTAAAAAGACGGTCACAATATATAACATAAAAAAAATTATCAATGTTTCTTAATATACCTGTTACTTTAACTTCTGAAATATACGGCATAAATTGAAGCAGAAAGGCTGGCAGCAACATTCAGTTTGTTGTCTCTAGTGAACTAAGGGATTTCGTGAGGAAAATGTGTTATTCTTTCCTTATTGCTATGTCATTTATATCAACTTCAATCATTAGCATTGCATGCGACATTTTGCGTTCAACTCTTTATTGTTCAGTTAGCAAAATTAATTTATAAAAGTAATAATCATCTAATTATATTCATTTTAATTAAATTAATCGGATGACCATAGTCTATTTTTTTAAACTATAAACTACTGAGATGACGATCTCCGTTCTTATTGGTTGCTAGCCGACGTTCCGTTCACATTAAAGCACATAATATTTTAATGTATGTTTAAATTTTACTGTTTTGTCGTACATAACCCACGGAACAAACATAATAAAATAAACTTCGGATTTTATATATTCCAATGATATAAAATCCATCTTAGACCCTAGCGTACTTAATTTGAATGAACAAATGAGCGTGTCGTATTGTATCCAGTCTTAGTACTTTATAGTTAAAAAAATACACTTTAGTATATAGAACGAAGCTATTTTTTTTTAATTTAGTTGCGCGTATTTTGCTACCAGTAATGTATAACAACAAACTAATAATATAATACATTTATATTGCTTGTGTAAAATATCTGACAAATCGCTATTCTAATATATTTGGAATTTGGTCAACTCACCGCACCATCGTTAGATATGGATAATTAATTTCACGCTTGACATTTCACCAACGAATACCACTAGTGAAATGTCAGTTTTAACGCAATAGCCGACGGTATTACGTCTGGCTCTAACAAAATATCAACATTAGACCGCCGGGTTATGAAACAAATGTTAAAAAAAACACGTGCAATATAAAAAACTGTCATTATGGTGCTATAAACTCATATACTTCAACAAAATATACTTACATGAATGGTGTCAAATATCACAACAAAACTACAGATGCGTAATAAACTGACTTCAATAGGGTACTTTCCTGACAGATCAAATCAGTTACTTTTTATGAAGTGTCAAAACGCTCAGATAGTATGACGTTAGTAAAGAAAAAAAGTGAAATGACGTCATTTTTCTAAAACATCAAATCATCTTCTTATTTATAGTTTTTGATCTTTTAAAAATCATTTAAAACGCTAAATAGTTGATGTTTCGTTCATTTTTGCAAATTTTCAAAAGCTGATTTAATGGCTAGCGTGTAGTAATTTATATTGACTACAGGCAAATACCCTATTGATCAATGAATTGTTTAAGCCTTTCAACAAACAGCTAAAACAGACACACCTTAAACATTCGTTCCATATAAATGATGTAACATCCCCATTGATAATGGGTTTTTTCCATAAAATAAATATCACCACCCCTAGATTCATCTTTTAATACCGTTGACTGTGACCATGAAATTATATTTACATGCTTCAATCATATCAGTAACACGATCAACACGTTTAATCTGATGATTAAACGTGTTGATCGTGTTACTGAAATTGGTGAAAACGCAACTAAACCTGTACAGGCATCGCGTGATTGAGTTACTTAGATTGAGGCTGTCGGAAGTAATATTGTTACAAAGAAACTTCATCCTAAGTTGAGTATCGAGTTGAAGTAATCAAACAAACCCATAAAGTTACCACAACAAGTTCGATACAATTTAGGTACTGTCAATTCTATTAACTCTGCCTTATTAAGTTGGTGCTGGGCAAATTTCAATGGCTTTCCGAAAAGTACCTCAAGAGTTACAGTTTAAATCGCTGTAATTGATATTGTTTATTTATTTGTTCAGATACTTTGGGAAACAGCAATTACACGGGAGGACAGGTGAATAAATGTTAACCTGTTAAAACTTTTAGCTTAAACTTATGAAAATACGTAATTTCTTTTCAGAGATAAAAAAAAGAAACTTTCAACGAAAGCAAGCATATATACATCATTTCATTTGTTGTATTCAATGAATTAAATTTATTAAAAACTAGCGACCCGCCCCGGCTTCGCACGGTGTTTCTCTATTATATTATGCATGTATTATACATATAAACCTTCCTTTTTAATCACTCTATCTATTAAGGGTCATTATTTGAGCGTTTCACCCGCCTCACTTTCGTGGACACATTATTGCCGAGATCCCGGCAGATTTTAATGTAATTTTAAGGTATTTGTTAGTAGTCCCGGATATGTATCAAATAGTCCCAGATATGTATCAATATGATACTAAAATCTGAGGGAAATTCGACAATAATGTGTCCACGAAAGTGAGGCGGGTGAAACTCTCAAATAATGACCCTTAAAAGAAACCGCATCAAAATCCGTTGCGTAGTTTTAAAGATTTAAGCATACATAGGGACATAGGGACAGAGAAAGCGACTTTGTTTTATACTATGTAGTGAAGTGATGAACGTTCTCGGTACAGATTCTAAAACTTCAGGACAACAACTCCAGTTATTGAATGAGACATGCGATGCAGTTAGATGCTATTGGTATCTATTAAACTATTTACTGACTCATATTTAGTCGAAGTTCCATTGACCGGCACGCAGAAATCTCACGAACGTGGGAATACTTTTTAATAGAACGATTAAAGTTTATTTATTCTAAACCTTGTGCTTAATTTTATTAGTTCCCATTTATACTACCTTACGCAATTGGCTAACAGTATGATTTTTAACCATGATATGACCACAGAACAGGGATATGACCAAAAAGTAAACCAAAGTCATAAAAAGTACACCAAAGTCATTTTTTTTTACACAGGTAACAGACTCGTAAAATGAGAAAAAGAATAATTGAAAATGTTCAATAATTCTTACTTAAATACTCTTACGTACTTACACTTTTTGAGATAGCAAACATAGGTAGCGATTGGAATTATACACTAGATTTGGTTTAAGTGGCTGGTTGGTCGGTGGTGGTTTGGCCAAGGTATTTAAGTGTCCCCATAAACAGGGCCTACCTAAACGTTCACGATCAGTGCCTTGTGCCTTCATTAGATCACGCTCAAAATGCGTAGGTATGCACATGCAACTTGACAGCACTGGCACAATAGCTCACTACAATTATTTCTGGCGTACACTCAGTTCTAACAGTGACCTCAAAAGAAACTCCTTAACGCTCAAGAACAGAACAAAAAACAACAGAAAAAAATCCCCGTAAATTTTTTTGACATGACAATCCGGTGCCTTCATGTTCATATAAATAACAGCAGGGTTATGATCCAGGTTATATACCTAGGTATATCTGGAATCATAACCCTTCGCACGCGTGGCACATAAGGACGGTATTTGATACGCGGCCGAACCTCGGCCACATCGCAAACGTAACCAGCGCAGTGTATGTTTACATGATAGTATTGATAGTACATACTTATAAAAACACGGTTTTCTACAAGTCAAGTTTATTTATTTACAATTTTCATTTACAAACGGTCCATTTTAATTTTTAATACCTTGCGTGTTTTATTCTCAAATTAAAGAAAAATCATAACGGAAAAATCACAGGAACTGTGGGCAAAAATGCCTATGTCAATTTTACAAGCTTTTGTTTAACTTGAGAACCACTTCCTAAAATTCGATTGGGCTCAAATTTGGTTTATTTGCGTATCTTCGGCGACAATGCAATAATATGGTACCATAGAACGGTTTGGTAATGAAGTTGCAAGGTGGCCATAGCATTTCCCAAACTAAACAAGACAAATCCATTGAGCAGGGCTCATTTTGATTGCCTTTGGCATGCAGATTATAATTATACAAAAGGATACAGTAGCCAATAACAAGTTTGTCTCTAAAAATTAATTTGTATTGCGTGTGCAAGTAGTATTTTTATTTTATGATTTTTTATGTCTATTTTTTTATACTTTGCATTGGCCAAGCTGTTTTTGGCTGAGTTAAGTACGCGACACGGCCGCCATCATTTGTCGCTTTTTTAGGCCCAGGGCTTTACGTGTTTGGCCCTTTCCTCCAGTCTCATCACGTTTAAAGCACAAATGAAGGTACTATACCGTATATTGAATTGATAAAGGTGAGTCGTACGTAATATCTAAAATATAAAGGTCACCTGATTCCAAAAAGGGCTCGTAGCTGAGTAGACTTTATGAATTTAAAATTATACGATTCGGTCTTAGTAGTATAAGGTAGGGACGTGGCTATGTAGTCGCATGCCATTAGATCTTCATCAATCAGATACAGCATCACGCAGATAATATAATACTGAAACCGAAATTCTACAAGTATATTAAATCTGTATGTAAAGTGCAGTTATTATTATTTTATATTTAGCATAGAACGTCCCACTGCCATGAAATGTCCTCCCAATTATTTTCCATTGTTCCCAATCTCCATCCGATTCAGAGCCCTTCGGCCGCGTACGAAACCGGAGGTTCGTACGTAACCAGTTGCGGAACACTACTTTTTTCTCTTTATACGAAACCAGTAGAGATTAAAGAGTTTTTTGTTTTCTTATGAAACTGCGTCTATCCTTTCGTAATTGGTTACGAGCCAAGATTTTTTAGGATTTTTACGATACTAGTTGAAAACGAGGAATTATATTTTGTATAGCAATATCCCTTATATGTTTCACGATAAAGTATATGTAAATGTTCTCAAACAACTTTTATGCCACACCCGGCCATAAAGTGGCTTTTTCCGCACGCTGCGCGTACGGAAAAAACCGCTTTCTGGCCAAGTGTAGACATAAAATGATGTACACAACACGGGAGGTAATAAAGAAAGCCCTCGATCGCATATTTACGTCCCTCGCTTGCAGCTCGGGCCGCAAACCCTAGTTGTGTAATGCACTATTGCAACGTCTGCGGTAAAGTTATTTTATTTTTGATAGGTTACCTGCATTTTAATATTTTATATTGTTTATTAAATAAAATACCTCAAATTATCCATAACGGCTGTTTATTTGCAATTCATTCAAATAATTTTAGGGATATGAAAGAAAAGATGAAACAATACCATTAGACTTGTACAACTTTTTTGTAGGTAATGATGAATGATTGATGTTCTTATTTTTAATTCAATTGTAGTTTATCAATATTATGTTTAAAATAATAATGACGATTACATTCATAAGTCACCCATTATTTATCCTTATGGGAATCCTTTAAGGTTAAGTATGAAAAAAGTACCGCTTTGTTTCATTACTTTATCAGAATTCTTTTTATTTCGAAACCAGTATCGTGTGAGGAAAAAACCTATTATTTGGTAACTGGTTTCGTACAAAGAGAAAAAAGTAGTGTTTCGCAACTGGTTACGAACCTCCGGTTTCGTACGCGGCCGAAGGGACTCAGAGCACATGGTCCAGAAATCAGACAAAGCTCGGACAAACATTATCAAAAAAAAAGTTCCCAATCTGCAATGCATACACACATATAAAACACCTATAAAATTAGTCACTAGCGAAATTTAGTAAAGACCTTAAAATTTAGAAACAACAAAGATTTAAATGCCCATAAATACATACTCGGTTACAGTAAATGTGTTATTCTACTAAACTATTCACATATTTTCTGTTTGTCTTTGTTATTAATGGTACAATTTCGTCCAATTTTGAGCACTAACAATTGACAAACATAACATGTTATCGCGTAAATGTTTCAGTATCTTACCAAGCATTTTATACGGAAAAATCTAGACAATTTTTCCACTTATTCCACTTCACATTTTTCAAAGCTGCGTTGCATACTTCAGGCGAGATGAGATTGTTGATGAAAATTCTCATATTTGCCTGCATTTTGCATTTGCGTTTAGTGGCACAGCGTTGCAATTCTCTAAATGTTATACAGGATAAGGCGTTTAAAGAAATACGTTTTTCCTGTTGTTTTCCATGTATGGTTCAGGCGAAACAACTAGTTGTAATAAAATCGTGGCATGACATCCGGGCAAATTAATTGCTAAGAAAAGTGTTGTTAAATAGTTTCATATACATATTTAAAGTATATTAAATTATGGCTCTTGGGCTTAAATTATATAGGTAGCATTTTAGAGTAACTTCATACGTTTTATTTAATACCATCGACCCCTTCCGTGTTAAACATGGGTCATAGTAGGTATGTAGGTAGGTACCAGTAGCGTGGCGTCTAAAGACCTCAATTCCTACCGGCTTGCCTAATATCAGGCATTTGAGCACCTTATTCTACAGCTCTTAAGGAAAATGTACGCCATTTCTGCACCGGCTTGCCCAAGGATATCTTTAACGCCACGCCACTGGTTGGTACTTAGAAATAGATTATAAACATAAATAGTTACAGCAGTATCAAAACCACTCAAGTAGTGTAGGTACTTATTATCAAACCGCGTTGAGAAAGGGATTCGAGTGTACCGTTAGCACAAGTGTACTTAATAAATGATTAAATATAATCATAAACCAATCTTTGATATCTTCATAAGTGCAGACCCTTATAGATAATAGAATTAATAGCTAAATATGATTTGCATATTTAAACTCTTTTCTCGGTAAATATTGTCATTTGTTTAATAAAAAATAGTATTATCATATTTGACAAATCTGTCTATTGACAACTCTATTTGATCTGAAGAACTATCTCTTAATGCTATCGGAAATCAATAAAAACACGCTGTATAATTTGATATTTTTTCCATGCTTTAGAACTTCATTGTATCAAAATAACAATTTAATTTATCTGCATACTCTACCACTGACAATGTCATATCATGCATTAGTTCAAAAATGACATATGAGCTCAATCCCTTTCTAAACGCGGTTTGATAATACTGCAAACGGACAGAGAGGCAAACCCGGCCGGGAACTTTATTAAGTAACATTTTATAGAAGATTGTCGGTTTCCGCAACTAACAGTAATTTTAATAAAGCCAATAGAACCATAAACCATAGTTATTAAATTTAATATCGAGACTTTGACTTTTTTTGGCTTTCGTAGACGCAGGTTACTTCCATTGTGGTTAAATTTTACTTATATTACTTACTCAAACTTTTATTATTATGGTAGCATAATAAAATTGAGTATAACGACATCAATAATTCGTGTAGTTTTGAATAATAATCCTGACGTTAGGTCACCCTCCAGACCCGGGGATTTTTAGTGCCTTCATCTTGACAGCCTAAAGAAGCCATGTGTCCATTTCCAAAACTACACGAATTATTTCGTCTGCTTACCTTAATTGGTAGTAATTTTCTCATGCTATATAGACTCAAACGTTAGGTCAGTGTGTATATGCAGTAAAACAAATAACCATCATAACTGAGCGCAGTTTGTAAAATATTCATTTAAATCTTACTTTGAAGAAGGCAAACTGCATCTGTATAAAAGATAAAAACTTATTCTAGGGATTACATTTTAGAAGTATAGGAAAACTAGTCGATATCTACAAACATAGTCACAAATCTCAAGTTAAAGCCACAGCAAAGTATCTAAAACTACATAGAAGTGGTATTCTTCTTAGTTTCCTACATAATCCTACTAGCCTTATAATAAACTCGCTTCCTCTAAGCTTCTATTCTAACATATCACCCCTCATACATCTGGCGTTTAACTAAAATAAACGCGCTGCCATTTTGTATCGTAAGCTCTTGATTCTCTCTTACGTAACTAGAAGACTTCTTAAGATACTTTAGGGATATCTAACGGTGAATGAAATAAGTAAACGCCGTTTCATACTATGATAATATATATACATACACGCAGCTGTAATTTCGTCCAAATGAATGAATTTAACAATTATTATACATTTTTCGTATCTTCTGCTTTTTATGCAGGTTGCAGGCTGATTAAGTTCACGAGCCTATAATCAAGGGTCGTGAAAACGAGTAGTTACACTTTGTGTGACAATTGCGTTCGAAGTGAACCCGTTTTCGTTGCTCTTGGCTTTACTTCAGAATTTAGGTAACATGTTAGCTTTGTTGAAGGATCGGACAGCCCAATTGACAATATTTCAAATTTTCTACTCCTTCATTTTATGAGCTGGATAGAAAATAGGTGGAATTTTAAGCTACCCGTATTTTTTCTTTTTCGTTTTAACTCAATTTTTCAATTAAAAATAGCAGTTTGAAAAGTAGCTCATTCTAAAAGGGCGTATGTAGAAAATGACGTCACTTTCCCAACTAGAATCCAGAGCGACAATTACGATTTAAAAAAACTAGAATCCAGAGCGACAATTACGATTAAAAAAATAACTGTCAGGCGTTACAGCGTTGTCATCATAGGAAGTTCGGGAAGACAACGATGCTTTTGCTCCTCTTATTTGGGCTGGATTATATTTATCACTTGCCGATGTGTACTCCATCATCATAATTTCAACACGCGGCAGATTCGTGCTATCAGCCTGAGAAAAACATTCTGATGTCTTCATTATATGAAAAAAATCGGTGTCCGGTAAAAGAATGCCAAGTTAATAATGTTTGAATGCGTTATCGGAGTCCAGTGGGAAAGTGCCAAGTCTTTTAAGGTCTTCGAAAACGTGCAAATGAACCAACGGTAAGAAAATTAAACTTCTAAAGCCGCTAAGCAGTTGTAACAATTTTCAAAACAAATAAACGTCAGACGGCAAGTATGTCAGAAAATGACAACCGGATACCATACACTTTTTAATCGTTTCAGCACTAAGGTCTCTCTCGATAATGCAGGGAAAATGACGTCACACTTCCGGTTCACACTAATTGACGATTTTTTCCAAAATGAATGGGAAAAAAAATCCAAAAATATTTTTTTTGAGCATAAAATACAGTTTCACCCAAATGGTTTTCGAATTAAGATCTTTTGAAAATATGAAATGTTGTCAATTATTTAATATGTATTAGTCTTCTCGTCAACAACATAATAGATTAACTATTAAGATCTCATCTTCCTCGACATATCATACATCAAGTGGTAAAATGTTATGAAGTCGGTGTTCCTATAAAATATTCCTGCAACATACCGCTTCAGAAGATATTCACGGCATTACATAATATGTCAAGCAAAGTTGCATATGCCCATACTTTAAACTACTCGTACATGGTAAGTAATAAGAGTCTTCAATCTTTTAATCGACTTCAAAAAAAAAGTTCTGTTCGTTGGACATGTACGTTCCCCGATAACTCGAAGACGGTTGGACCCACTTGGAAAAATTTCTTTCTGTTTCAAATGGTATAACATTTAGGTGAACCCATTGTTACCAGATCAGGATCTGATAATAGGATACCTATTGGAAAAATCGAGGTGAGATTTGCCATGAATAGTAGTAGGTAGTCGTTTAGACGTATATTTGGTTACAGATGCAAAGTACGGAAGAAGGAAACTCTTAAGGTGTGTCGGTTCCGATACTGATGTTGATTTGCCCATTTGTTACGGAGAAACGACAAAAAAATCGACATGACTTATTTTAATACCGTAGTACTATGGAATAAAAGCAGTGGGTGTCACCGCATAGCAAACCTAAATATCAGACGAAAAATGATACCCACAGCAAAATGGGTGTTATTTTTCTTAAGGTACCTACGAATTAGTGACGCATTATAAATACGTATATCTATAACCATCACCTCACCAAACCATATCACAACAATAGCTTTACTCCAGAATTTCACCATTACGTGGGTATTCGGGGATAAGCAGATCCCGTCGGCAATATTCGGCGATCCAGAGATTCTTCCATGGAATAACAATCATGGCACTCATGGGGGTTCTGCACGACCGACTCTAATTTTGTGCCTATAGAATCCAGTTACACGGATCAGTAAATTTTGGTAAGTCTAATTGATTAACTTACTCTCTATTATTATTACTTAGTAATATTTGGGCATATTTACTTTCTGATGTAAATTTTATATTTTTTTCTCAATTTGATTATTTTGTTTTTTGCCCGAATCACAATCACATTTTTTTTTTGATAAATAAGAAAACTAATTCAAATTTAACATAATTTTTTTAGTGACAGTTTTGCGCAGTTCCATAAAAACAGTTTGTAAAAACGCCACAAAACTGACTCTTGTTTTGCGGACACTACATTTTCTTTGTGAAAATAAATAGTACTCGTGCATTGGTACACCAGAAAGCGAAAACGCCCACTTGCAGGAATTCAGCGGTTGTGAACAAACGGTGATGCCAATGTCAAAACAAAATTCTTAAGTTAGAGGTAACAAGTTAATGCGGCAATAGGTTGGACACAAGTTTATCTGGATTCCAAGGGCCGGAAAATAAAAGAGTTCGGCCTTCCCGAAGGCCAAACTGATAAAATGGTACTAATATCTCTGGGCCCTATTTAATAAACAATACAAGTTACAAATTGTAAATTGTAGATTACAGGCTACAATTTTACAAATTTATGTTTAATAAATATTACAAGTTAAAAATTTGTAATGGTGGAAAACCTACATAATTGTAGTATTGTAACTACAATTTTACAAATATCTGTTTAATAAACATTTTCATTGTACAGGTGACAATTCACATATTTGTAGGGAAAACTGCTTTATTAAACACACGATTGTAATTACAAGTTTAGATATTATGTAAATTGTAGTACAATTCCGACAGGTGGGCTCATGGTGTGTCAAAACTTGAATAGCGTGTCCTACAACCTAAACAATAATAAATAAATAATATTAAACATGGTTTTAACAACAAGTAGTGAGAGAAGTGATGGTAGCTTGTTGATTTTCATATCATATGACTTATAGTTTTTCGACTGAATAACATGTCTTTATTCTAGTATACTAGAAATAGAATTGTAATTTTGTTCAAACGTCAAATAATGTATGTGCTAGAACACAGTAGGTCTTATATAAAATAGATACTTCCGATGTGCTCAGCAATGCAAGCAGGCGTGCCAACATTTGGGCGCAATTCAGTAATTATATATTTAACAATTACAATATTATTTAATAACATAAAATGTTCATCCAAAAATAATTAACATTACGTGAAGACAATATAAGACAAAAAAATTAGAATTATAAAGTCATAAAATAATAATAATAAAAAAATTGAGGATAATAATATTGAGATGTCAGTTACGTTACGTTGTTGTTGTTGTTGTTATCCATGACTTTACTAATAAACCAAACCAACAAGAAATTACTCCGTGTAACACTAAAATGCTAAACTGAAGAGTAAGAAATCTACCTTTTTTATTAAGAACTTACACCAAACACTTACATTTTATGTAAATTGTACCCTACAATTACTTTTTTGTAAGTACAATATTGTCATCAAAATCTACGGGCATTTTCTACATGTGTAAACTTTTATTAAATAGTACTTGTAATTGCGATAATTGTGAGTTATAAATACGTAAATTTCTTACATATTTGTAAGGTTTATTAGACATCACTTGTAGTACAATTTGACAAATCTGTTACTTTTCTACAAAATTGTAGGATTGTAACGTTTATTAAATAGGGCCCTGGAAGCCACGGACACGGAAAGCTCGTCCATTGTAGAAGTTTATAAGAAAGACCTATACCTAGCAAGAGAACGTCTTCTGGTTGATATGATGATGATGGATTTATAACAATCGTCTTCGCAGGCGAATTGCATCGTGGTATCGTAGTTAAAAACAGAAAAGTTAACAATCCGTATGGTAAATCATCCCTGAAATATTTATAAGTGTAAATTAAGCCATAAAAGCAATTTACAGCGCTTATAACCGGTAACAAGTTTGTTAAACTTAAGTCGTTTATAAGCGGTACCTCTATTACTTACTCCTCAGTAATTAACTTGCCTAAGTGCAATTTTATGTAAAACGTACGTAGATAAGTACTTAGTTTATTATCCCGTAAATATAGGGGTAGGTAAGTGATGCTTTCTCTGATATACATACGTGCGATGGGCTGTACTGCTGCTAAATTTAAATAGTATTTGTGCGTATGTATGCCTTTCTGTATATCTCTGTAGTATATTTTGAAAGGATTAATTAGCCTTATGTTTAATTGCAGAAAACTTCATTAGTTCATAACAAAATATTATGGAATTAACTTAAAATCCCGAACTCTAATTGCTGTAATTTGTAGCCGGTTTCAGACAAGGAGGAAGTTTTCAGTTCATCGGAATGTTTTTTTACGTACATATGTTCCTCTATTAGTGTTTGAACACGTATATCTTCTAGATCAGCGGTCGGCAACCGCTTAGCAGCCAAGGGCCATATAGTAGCTTAGGAATTGACGCTGGCCGCATTTTGTTAATAATTTGTGATTTTATACTATTCGGAATAAAGCGACGGCAAAACAGACCGGAATATTGGACCGCAAGTGAGCGGTTCAAGGGCCGAGTGCGGCCCGCGGGCCGCAGGTTGCCGACCGCTGTTCTAGATGGTCGAAATTGTCAGTTTCATGTGATAAATAAGATCTTACAGAACGCAGGGAACTTTTTAAATATCATAGGGTAAACCTATGATATTTAAAGGGAACAAAGCCCTTTTGGGTATATTTAGGGTTCCGTACCTCAAAAGAAAATAACTAAATATTTTTACTAAAAAAAACCCGACCGCGGTACACTTTAAAAGTGCATAAAATCCGCTATTTTGTATATTTTAACAAACTTCATACCCAGTGACACTCGCGCCATCAAGACGAATCTAATGATGTGATGGGGACGGACATACATACATACATAAATGCATACATACAGGTCAGGCACATAACCCTCCTTTGGGCTTCGCCGCAGTCGGGTAAAAAGGAACCTTTATAGGATCACTTTGTTGTCCGTCTGTCCATCTGTCCGTCCGCCTGTCTGTCTGTCTCTCTGTCAAGACCCTTTATCTCGGGAATGCGTACAGGTATCGAGTTGAAAATAAAGCCATATACAGAACCCTCGGTGGCCGAGTCCGATTCGCACTTGTGCGGTTTTTTTTTACTAACATTTTTTAATACATATAATAGAAATTTGAAGTCGGTTACTTTTAATTTTGTAATAATTTTTTGGAACCTCTCATGTTACTTACTTTGCGCAGATAAAATGTTTCAAATTATAAAATGAAACAAATTTCAACCTGAAATCATCGTGTTAAAGTGAACTGTTAACCCTCTTTTCGTTTGCATGGACAACCGAGTAACTTGAAGCACCTTCACCTACTTGTGATAGGTACTCGTATAGCGCACAAAGAACGTACCCTATAGACTGTTTTCTTAGGTATTTAAAAACAGATAAACTAATAAAATCCGGCCAAGTGCGACTCAGATTCGCACTTGGCCGGATTCGTTCCGTACCACCGTCGAACAAAAAGACGCCAAAACACGTTTATTGGGGACCCCTTTTAATTTTTAACTTTATTTTCTTTTTATTATAGTGACAATAGCAATACAGATGTGAAAATTTCAAGTCTCCACTTATTACGGTAGTGCCCTGTGACAGACGGACAGACGGACAGACAGCGGAGGCTTAGTAATAGGGTTTCGTTGGTACTCTTTGGGTACAGAACCCTAAAAACCACGTAACCCAGGTACTTCAGCCGCAGCAGTCAAATTAATGTTTTGTATCTGTGGTACAATACCACTGGTTGATCGACTAGTTTTTTGTTTACCTTTTTTTAATTATCTCAAGGAACAGGTTATGGTTAGAAAATACTCGTAGTTCATAATAACCTAGTATCTTGCGTACAATCATCCCTACCCAAGAGCCCGTAGCGTAAGTTGTTTCCCTCAGGATTACGAGTGTGGAAATACACCGAAACCAGTATTTCGAGGACATAATTTCTTAACTTGCTCGAGTGCGAATTAGACTATATTCAACGTTAATTCCTGAACAGTTTTGTGAAAGTTGAGTATTCTGGAATGAAAATACGAAGTCTTAGTATTATCACAAGGTAACATTGTCATGTTGTAAAATAAAACACATGCAAAGCTAGTAGAGAAAATTAGATTAGATTAGATTTCATTATTTATTAATGCAAATTACAATTAATCTTACAGTTTAGAACTCAAACATTTAAATTCTAAAAAAATCCGTGTCAAAAGTCAAAAATATAAAGAAAATAATAAACAAATGTAGTACCAGACAATATTATTATAATGTCATGAGCTTAAACCAGAACAATGCTGAGTCAAAGACTATTTAGTTATATGAGAATAACAGGTTTCTTCATATTAAGTAATTAGTTCGTAGAATAGTAGTTGTTCCCTTGCAAGTTCTTGACAATCAGTGGTCAAATCAGTTAGTAAAATAACATTAGTAGGACAGAGACAATTAAATTATTTCCGTAGGACTTTCAAAGACCTGAATTTAAATATAATAACTACGTAAATAAAATTGTCAGCCGTAATTCAGTACAATTGAAGTGAAAAGAAGTCGCACAGTACAGAACTCAAAGGGAATTACAAAACCCCTAACGTAAACCAAGAAAGATTCAACGCAACAATTCCGCTTTTGAGGTCCTTATTAAATTTCCGAGTCCGCACAAAACTTGGCCACTGTCCGGGCTCGTTCCGTCGCCACCCAGGATTTCTTTAGTCGTAACACTTAATTCAATTTGTGTAAGACTCTTTACGGGACGAGGGTCGTGGCCTTGCGCATAGGCTCTAATTGAGAATAATTACAAGTACTTGATACCGCCTATGAGCGCCGTAAACATGCACTTGTTTACTTCTAACTTAGGCCTGTGTTAATTAAGGTTATCCCAAAGGTTCTTGGCACTGAATTCATTAGGCTGTTTGCCTTCTGGTCCATTGGCTGTAACGGTTGACGTGTGATAAACGTTGGGCTTAGTTGTCTTAATTTGGGTCCTGTTCACGGGATGCTGGAGGTGAATAATGAATAACCCAAATTTAGGCCTTTATATCTTGTGACCGTACGCGAAAGGTTCAGTGCAAATCTTAATTCCTACCTATTCAAAGATTTTAATCCTTTGTTTTGAAGTATTTATTCGCACTCTAAGAGCCTTATCACACTTGCGATTTGCGAGCGAGCTGCGGGCAAGTTAGAAGCGAAGTTCCATACAAACGTCCAGTCGAACTCGCCGCGACTGGTTTTGTATCGCCCGCAGCTCGGCCAGTGTGATAAGGCCCTAAGGTCCGCTCGTGTCTAAAATACCGCATTCCCGAAATACCAGATTTTTCAAAAAAACAGATTTTCGATTTATGAGATTCCTGTCTGACCACATTCCCGTTACACTAGATTATAAAATCGTAAGTTACTCAAGGATATAAATCACTTTGTTGGGTGTGTTATTTTAGGAATCTTGTATACGGAGAATCTATCTTTTAAAAATCTGGTATTTTAGGAATGCGGTATTTTGGGAATGAGCGGTTAAATCAGATTAAAATTTGAGTGGAGTGACAGATACTAGCAGTGAATTGAAGTCTATTTGTAAAATTAATAGAGGTGCATATATGCATTTTATAATAAAGTATAACTCCTATCTACAGAAGTCATATTCCCAAAAAAAATATATTTATGTAAAACCTTATTTTATGTACGCAATTGTCCTTGTCGGGGTATTAAATACACATATCGACACGCCCAATGTGAATAAGAGCTCAAAATATAGAGATAAACGATTTGCTAGCGTTATTTATATTCATCGAATGCTCCTCATGACACCCATGAAGATGTATGGCCGATTTATTCAAACCAATACACGAATATTTTTGAAGGATGACTGAAAACCTTTTAAGTACATTTCGCTGTTTCCTAACATTTCAAAGAAAAGTAAAAGCCGGTAAGAAGATCACAAAGTCTTAGAAAATTAAAATAAGTTAGTGACAAAAAAGAAAGAAAACAGTATCATTGTATAATATTATAATTCATATTATATGCCATTGATTGAATATTTTTGTTTTAATTATATGCCATTATTTTACTTTAGCATGGCACTTATGTAAAAAGGTACTTACTTAAGAAGTGAATTGATTGCAACGACAATGTTTAGATATTAGTTTATCCAGATACGGCGTACGAACCATTTTTTAACCTCCAACCCAAAAAGAGAGGTTTCATAAGTGTAACATGTCTATTAGGGTGTTTAATTTTTCCAAACTTTTGATTTTCATTTCACTTTGCTCGATTTCCGAGGGTCACTCATGTAAAAGCCTCATATTTCAATATTCATCAAAATCGGTTTATATTTCAGGTAATGAATGATATTATGTAATATAGCATTGCTTGATAAATGTAATGTAACGATTCCATCACATTAAATAACAGAAACAATTCTTACTAAGAGTCGTCGAGCATCACAGGAAACGCGGTTCAAGCGAACCACGGAATGAGGTTCCACGTTTTACAACAATAATCGTTTCTTTTGATAATTAAAACACACAAGTAACTAATGTTGTTATATTTTGAATGCCATTATGAGTAGTTTATTTACTGCATACCCAAATTCAACAATTTTGTAAATGTAAAATATACGTTTCAGTACATTTGCTTTCTTTCTGATCAGTTTGTGCAACCTTTAAATATGTTTGGATCGACTAGAAATTTTAGATATAGACTTTTTGAATGGGAGAGACCCGGGGAGTAAGCAAAGTCTGACAAAATAAACACATTTTTTTTTACCTATACAAATATTAAACACCCTAATGTCAATGTCTGTTTGTGACACTGTAATTATTAAAAGCATAGTCAAAAAGCATACCCCTTATAACGCTTTGAACCCGCGGGTATTACTGTACATTTAAATTTACTTTCAATTCTTTTACATTTTCGTGCTGTAAGTACATAGGTACCTCACCTTTCTTTGGTATCTGTAGTAGTAAAAAATCCAGTGAGTTAGAGTTATAGATTCAACAGTTACAATGAAGATTTTAAAATATATAGTTACTTGCTTATCTAGGAAAAATAATTTCGGGCATGATTAGCTTTTAAAAATATTGTCTAATTAAGTACTTATTTGGTTTAATGGCTTCACTCCGACCTTGCTCGCGCTCAGGTAAGTTTCTTGCCGGAGTCTTCTTAGCTGGGCTAGGTTTAGCGAACCGGAAACTAAAACTCCCTTAGTTCGATTCACACACTCATGTAAGGACAGGTTGATCCACTTCAACCATCCCGCTGGTCCGTTGTTCACTCACCTGGTTCGACCCCAGGTGCTATGGCCGTCACCTAGTCCGACCCTCTCCCTAAAAGGAACCGGGACTGACAACTGGGTTCATCACAAGGTCTATGATTGGTACAATAAGAGATACAGCACTAGGCGAAAGTCATATCAGATAAGTCTCTTTTACCAACAGAAGGGTCTGTAACTTCAGTGTTCCGAGTTACTTAGTTAATTAGAACGGGAACCGTTGCTAATTTATAGCTCCCGTAATTAATTGCAGCGTTTACACGTTCTATGTTAATACTTTGATGTTTAGAGTTGCTAAGAATCTCGGATTTCATCTTAACTCTGAATTTAACCTGTATCCTTAACTATGGCTACTAAAATCACAAAATAATCAACCCACAGCCTTCAAAACATTATGAATTCAAAAACACGTACCCGTCATTATGCTAATCTAAAACGTTAACATCAAATTATATCATTATGCGACACAATCAAACATGCTCTGTGAACAGCCAGGTATTGTTGGCGATAAAATGGCATGCTAATATTGCCCTAATTATAGGGTGCTGAGTGAGCGCCTGCAACTAATAAAATAATAGTAGTAACCTATAGGCATACAACTTAACTGAGAGCCGGGCTATGCATTAGATACGACGAGAGGACAAATGGTGACTATTTTTAGGGTTCCGTACCAAAATGGTAAAAAAGGAACCCTTATGGTGCGACTCTGTCTGTCTGTCTGTCTGTCCGTCTGTCACAACAAGATATCTCAGGATCTACTGATGCTATCGACTTGAAATTTGGAATAGTGTTAAGAACCGCTAACCCGATATAGGATGTAAAAAAATTCTTGTAACTTTTTTACTTTTTTTTAAAGGGGTCCGTAATGAGACTTTGCAAATTGAAAGTAGGGCTATTATATTGAGTGAAGTATCAAATGAAAGGGCTTAATTTTTAGATTAAAACAGTATTTTTGTATTTTTTTTAAATAAGTAGTTTTTGATTTATAGCGAAAAACGTTAAAAAAAATACCGTTCCCCCCCTATTATCTTCGAAGTTACTGAACAGAAAAATCTGTTATAATTACCAATAATTAATGTCATCCTATATATTACAGGAAAAATATAACGGTTTTCCTAACTAGCACTGTTTTTGAGAAATTTGCAAAAATCTTAACACATACTTATTTGCTCCTACTAAACTAATCGCCATATAGTTTTTCTTGAACTATTCATGTATCTACTTATGAGTTTGTACGGAATCCTCGGTGCGCGAGTCCGACTCGCACTTGGCCGGTTTTTTTAATGTAAGTAGGCGAGTTTTGTTGTACGTCACTCCCGCACCTATAGGTATGTACACGGTATTTAGTGATTGAGTGTAGGTATTTAGGTACTTGAGTGGCTGGTAGATATTTTAAGCAAATCAGTTTATTATATAATTTAATCTTAATTAAACAACAGATTTAATCACGTATTCATTTTACGTTCCGACTTTTCGTAACCAACCAGGACTTGAAAGGGTTACGAATACCTAGTATGTACGGTCGGCCTCAAAACTAGCTGAACATATTTGTATCGTGGCATAGCATAGTACTACCTACCTATAACATGTCCAGCTACTTTTGAGGTCGACTGTACTATATAATTTATCTTTTGTTTTTCTGAAAATTTTACTAAACAGGAGACTTAATAGTTTAAAAGCAATTCTAATAGTCTTATCCGAAAAAAACGATTTTACTTTATTCAGAATTTAACAAACCATGAATAGGAATTAGAAGACACAATTAAAATAATGTAGAAGTTGGACCTCCATTAAGTCCATTTTAAAACTAAAATGGTTTCATAATGAACGAACTTTGAAGTATTCAAATCTTAACTTTGTGTGATCATTAAGATATTTTTAAAATCATTGAAATAAAAGAAACACAAGAAATAAAGTGTTATAAATATCGAATGAAACCTTTGAAATTATTAATTGGCTTAGTAAAGGTTTTCTAGAAAATAAAAAATTGCTCGTATTTTTCATATTAATGCGCCAGTTTCTTTTTATTGCTTTATGTGGCAAAGCAAATGTTAAAATATTCATGACTCTGATAAGTGAATAGTAGATCGTATTCGTTATTTTCATAGCTACACTATGCTATGAAAATAAGAATAAAATCTACTAAGAATTAGCACATAATATCCTAATACATGTTTATTACAAATTCATTTAAAGAGCAGGAACGAAATGAAAACTTTCGTTATTGGAAAGCCAAATAGGTAAAGTGCTCAATAAATTGCGTATTATTCCTCCACTATATAACCTTTATAGAACCTTTCGCAGCCAACTGCGAACTAATGTTCGTAAAATGCAAATATATTGGGACCGGCAGCTGCAGTCGACATTAAACGTCGATTTTTAAAAAAGTGCACCCAACGTGACTTGTAAAATAAAATTTTACTCAACTGAAAACGAATTGATGTGGAAAATTTAATAAGCCTGACTTGAATATGTTCACGACTTCTTTGATGTTGATGTGCTTGTTCTTAAAGCGTTTTTGCCTCTTAATAGAAATATATTTTTTCCGAATAGACAAGTATAAGGTACAGACAGTGCATTATCGATCTGGGGGCACGGTAGTGCCCCCGCCAAGTCGAGCAAAACAAAGGCACGGCCGTACCATCCTTTTCTCGAAGCCATTCAGGCCATTTTCAGCCTCCCGTAATTTTGTACTGGCTAAAGTTAGAACCCTGAAATATCAGGTATACAGGGCTCAATAAGACTTATATATATTCTCAATATCATTCAATTTGAACGTGTAGTTTAAGAACTATTGCATGTCAAAGTTCCTTAGTTTTATCACTGACTGACTGACTGATGATCATCATAATTCTAAGGTACTTCTAGCAGACCTACAAGCACCAAATTGTAAATATAGTTAGTTTTTAGCCTATCAAGTCCTTACAAATCTAAATATGTTGTATTTCAGTCACAACTGCACACATAAGTTTGTAATCCTATACAAATACATGCGATTACAAAGCAGTTCAAATGAAAAAGAATGGATTGAAATGTAATAATTAAAGGAAGGTCTTCCTTTAATTATTACATTCCAATTTACAAAAAGAAATGAGATGCCACCAAAAACCACCGACTTGCCTATTATTTAACCGTGGAAGAACACATTTTATAGATCTAATAATAGGCAAGTCGGTGGAAATCGAGTTCTGTTGATACCCCCTCCCCCCTCCCGGTACTGACTTGGTCTAACTTTACATCTCAAAACTTTTTTGTTGTAGGAGAACTGCGTTGCGAGACTTGCATCTTTTTACATGTAATGTTTTTGATGGGATTTATTTTTCACTAGAAGCAAAGTCATTCGCGGAGGTAAAATAAGTTAAATGTATATTTTTTGCGGTCGCCGTAGTCGGGTAAAAGTATCCTTAGATATAATTAACTATCACAACTACTCTATAAAGAGTGAAACCAACGAAGAAACCGTTTTTCTTGCAAAAAGCACGTGTGAACTTTAAGTTCATTTAGTCTCGCCTGTGAAGTGTCAATTTTAATAAATTGGCACCTGGAGATGGCTGATCCGACCGTCTGATAACGCCCGAGGGATCCTGAACGTTTCTTCGTTGTCTCGAAGGCGATGCGATATGAAATCGAATGTTAAGATTTCATTAAACTTTACAATCCGTACATTGCTGTTGATTCGTATTTTTGCATAAATGTCTCTCGGTTATTTAATTTTATCGACGCAGAATTTTCTAATAAAAATATTACACACTAGTGTATCCGGCCGGAACATTGTTCGTGTAGGTGAAATAAGTTTAATTATTAAGAAACATTATGTTTCTTTATTAGTTATTTTTAATGTGGGTAAATTACATCACATTTTTATGTTACATATATATAGATACAAGAAATCAAAGTACACAGAAAAATTAAATGGTACTCACCTACCTATATGGTCCAGACTGGGAATACCGGAACTGGGACGGGAGACTGAGAGTACTTTGATTTCTTGTATCTATATGTGTTATTCCATCAGAAAAGTCGACGTCAACGCCATAAGGATCCTATTTTGATGGGCAGCCACATATATGTGTCACATTTTTGCTCCGACTTACTCGGGTGAAAATATCCTAGGTGTTCAGCAGGGTTATAATTAAACATCCAGGGCTCGTGTTGGCATTAAGGTAGCACTAGTGATGATACACGTTTTTCAATTGCCTTTTCAAAAAAGATTGAATATCTATTTAGTTTCAACCTTTTTGTAACATATCTGTGAAAAAGCAGGTTTGATCGCTATTTAAAAAACATCAATATCACCTGTCAATATTAGGTATGTCATTGTCATTAATTTAATAATTATTAAAAAACGTGCCCCGATTGTTGCGAATGTTAGATTTTTTTTTCAAATAATGAAGGAAATCATAAAAAGTGGATTTTCACAGAGAGAAGACGTAGAATAACTTCTTACAATTTAGAACAAATATTAATTGTGTATCACGAATGTCATATATTAAATGGTTGATATTTTTTTCTACTTGGTGTTCTTTGCTCGACTTGTACTTCACTCGTACCTACTCGTATAAAACACGGTTACATCACTCATAGTCTGTCAGAAACGTCAAATGCTACCTTAATGCCACCAGCCCTCGATGTTTGGTTATAATCTACCTTACACCAAAATTTCATGGCAATCGGTCTGTAGTTTTTATATAATGCGCGCACAAACAAACAGACAAACCAACGAACAGGCAAGAATTCTAAGAACTGTTTATTTATGTTTTATTACTTATTAAACACTCCTCAGTTTTTCAGATTTTAATTTTTAAGAACGCCTGTAGATTTTTCTACGCTATCTGAAACAGAGATGTACAAAAGTACAAATTATCTGAATTGGGGGGTTCACCCGCCACCTTAGACATACACAACTTACAAGTACGTATTACATTAAACTACCATAAGATATGAACTAACATACGAGGAAATTATTCGGAAACGGTTAATTTAGCTCTTCACTCGATCGATATATAATTTAGAAGCCAATTTCTACGGTAACTGACTTAATAGAGAAACTGGTGAGTTTCTTCCGGCGCTTCTTCTCACCAGAAGGTCAATTACCCGAAGCGCCAAAAGAAAAGAATTAGAGATGAGACATGTAAAAGAGAGCCCTTGAGGGCCTACTTACAGAAATAAATTATTTTATTTTATTTTTATAATGCAAAGGTACCTTTAATAATTTGCAATACGTATTGGAACGCGATTTTTATAATTCATAGAATTTTGTTTACTCTATTATACTTTGGAAAATATAATATCTGAAATGTCGTCAAAGTTTCAGTTCATCTTTAAAATAAAATACCACACGCCACTTGCCACTGTTCTGTAATTTAGCCGTGCACGCCTACTAACGAATTATGATTACACAGCTACATTAAGAACATGGCAAGTGGACTTACATTAACGTGTGGTGACTGTACAATGTCTAAGCTAATGGTCTTTGTCCGATAAGCCTACTAATCAAAATTATCCTAACCTAAATGAATGTGAAAGTTTGTGAGGATCATTGGATTTATGTTTGTTACGCGATTATGCGCGTTATGCGATTCATAAACTTTTACCATTTTTCTCAGTTAACCATTAAAGCAGTAAAGTTCTAAAGTTGCAACCACGCATGTCGCATAGGTAAGCGCAGCGCAGGGCGACCCCAGAGCCTCAGACCCGGTGGACACACGACCGAGTATGTGTAGCGGGGAGGGCGGGAATCGGCGGATGCGGTCTACAGAGTACAGCACTCTACTGGGATCGCAGCAGAGTTCTGAGTGTCTATGAGGGAGGCCTATATCCAGCAATGGACATTCGTGGCTTATAGATTTTTCTCATTTCTTCAGTCTAACCAACAATGTTTTGTATCTGTGGCACAATACCACTGGCTGAACGACCCTAGTCAGGTGGTTTTTTTGTTTACCTTTTTTTAAGTACCTAAAAGTACAGAGTATAGCAGATACTATTTCCACAAGCATTGTTTTGACGGTAATTTGTTACTTGGTAAGTTTACTGACGGCAATTTCATCAAAAGCTATCGCAGCCGAACGGGCACAGACGCGATGATTCATTTACTAAGAAATATGTCATTTTCCCAAAAAAGATGTGACATAATGTCTCCATTAATAAGGTTTACTATCATCTCCATGTAAACAACTCCGGATAATTTAGCTGGATACTTAATACTATCTTGACATTGATGTTACTTAATCTACTTGAAGGGAGCTTATTATTTGGCTTGGAACTGTCATTACGTCGCTATTTTGATTGTTATGGCCAGTCCATTCTATCCAGAATCTTAATAATAAGATACCTATACCGATTAGATAATAAGATTAGGGAATTTCAGTGGTTGTATATAACAGCACTTCAGATAGGGTTGCCAGATGTCCGATTTGTCCCGGAAATGAAATGCCTGAAGCTGCCAACCCTAACTTCAGAAGAAATGGAAGTTATTTACTTAACATTTGTTTTTGAGATACGGGCATAACAGCTACACAAGATCCTGTTACTATGCATCTGTCGCGTGGTTGTATGTTTGAATAATAATCGGAAGGCATTTGAATTTCACTATGTACGGTGGTACAAATTTTGTCGTATGCGATGCCAGTTTTCACTTGGCTGGTTAAATTAATACCTGCTTGTCATATTTTGATAACATTGAAACTAATATTGAGACTGAAGACGACTGAAAAAAACGCTCTATGGCCAAGTGTAGACATGAAATGATGTACACAATACAGGAGGTAATAAAGAAAGCCCTCGATCGCATATTCACGTCCCTCGCTTGCAGCTCGGGCCGCAAACATCTGTGATCTCGATCTTTCTTTGTTTTACCACCCTAGTTGTGTAATGTACTATTATGTAAACATATATATTTTGTTGCAGGCACATTGACAAAATGTGACAGCGTCATGGAGGAGTCGGAGTGTCCCGAATGCCTCGTCGCAAATGCTTCGCTCTTCTTCAACGGCACGACCAATGACACGTTCATCAACAAATTCTACTTTTATCAGGTAAATTTATAAAATATAGCGCACCGCATGGATAAAGACATTCATATGTAAATTGGCGCACAGAAATTTAATTTCGTGGAAAGTATTTTATTTGCGATAGTTGTATATTATCTGTTTAGTATTATCATCATCATTCGCTTGTCCTTATCCATTTACTTCGGGTCGGCGCAGCATTATTATGTTTATCTTCCATACCTCTCCGTCACTCGCCCTCTCATCGCTTACACCCTTTTTAGCCATAATCGCTATTTAAATAGCGATTATAGAGAAAATCGCTTTCAGTAGAATGACACATTCTGTGTGAACATTGTTTTTATAGACAACGTTTCTCGATACAAATAATGGTTCGCTGTTTGACGACACGGTCATCGCAAAAAGCCTATTAATTAATTAGCTCGGCTATTATTGCGACTACAAACGGACAGGCGATCGGAATTCTTGTAAGAATTTACGCGATTCATAAACTTTTACCATTTTTCTCGGTTAACCATTAAAGCAGTAAAGTTCTAAAGTTGCAACCACGCATGTCGCATAGGTAAGCGCAGCGTAGGGCGACCCCAGAGCCTCAGACCCGGTGGACACACGACCGAGTGTGTGTAGCGGGGAGGGCGGGAATCGGTGGATGCGGTCTACAGAGTACAGCACTCTGCTGGGATCCCAGCAGAGTGCTGAGTGTCTATGAGGGAGGCCTATCTCCAGCAATAGACATTCGTGGCTTATAGATAGATAGATTTTTCTCAGTTCTTCAGTCTAACCACGTAAGTTCCCGCGCAGTTCATACGAGTATAGTGTAAAGTTAAAATGAGTTGAATTTTCATTATATGAAATAAGGTTACCTATTCAAAATGTAAAAAGTGCTTTGGAACTTACGAAGCTAGATAAACTCAGTCTAATCCGTAGTCTAATAAGACTAAAAAGCCATGAGCGAAGCGAGTCGAAACAAAATTATATTGTTATGTAGGTACGCATGAATTCATAAATACGACTTGTTTTTTTTTGCCACACCGTGTGTAATTTTTTAATTCATCTTAATGAAGGTGTACAGTGTACATCATTATTGTACACATACCTACTTTCTTGAAATCATCTATGTATAGACGCTGCCACATTTAGATTTTCGAAGCAGACTCAACGTTAGCATGTAAAAAGTGAATTTTTAACGATATTTTTTTTCCGTGTGAAATTGGTAGAAATAAACGGAAAATGAGTCGACCGTTGTGTTTTGAATACTACAATCAGTTTTTCTTTTCACTCATGTTATCGCCATTTCTTGTGAATAATCAGTTCTTAGAACTAAAGTGTATCCCTGTATTTATAATTAATTTCCCTACCTCTTTTGTAATCAGCTCATCGTGTTTTGCTTTCAAAAATTGTAACGGGATATTTACTACTAGTAGTAAACAGACTACATTACACTCATAAAAACTCCGCTTTTTGCTACAATTTGTGCCGCAGCCCGGCTCATCAGTTACATTTACTTATTTATATTCTTCATACGTTACTGGCATAGCATTAAACTGGGCCTTATTTAGACAGGATTAAGTATGCGGTACTGAGCGAGGGACAATGTCTAAAAGGATTATGAATGACTCCGAAACATTGTTATTATGTTGACTAAATAAAATAATAAGATATTCAAAAAACGTGGAGAGAATACGTTTGAAAAAAAACTTAAAGATGATTAATTACGCATTATGAATATCATGATCGGACACACGTTTTTGTTGTCATTTAAAGGTCGGAATGACCGGTGTTATGGGACGTCATTTAACATGTTGCAAGGCAAAAATGTATGCAGTCAGTACGTATGTTTGTGGTCCTTTCCACGTACTGATTGCATGAATGCTCTCTTTGTAACGTTTTATATTACGCCCCGTAACACCGGGCAGTACTCACCTGATGAAAAACAACATTAGGAACAGACTTTTGTTTTTTTTTTATAGGTTACGAAACGAAACGAAAGGAAACTTAAAAAATATCTGAAACTGAATGAAATGTTTCTAAACTGGTTTATTTAGCTTGATCCCGTCTAATTCATTGATTATTTGGTTCAAAACTTATGGCAGCTTTTTTAACTACTTCTGCTAACCCGATTAATTTAAAAACTTTGCACGTAACGTACACATCGAGTTCCCGTGACAATAAAAAATCATGATCAACTTGAACTTCATCGAGAGTCAGGAGGTGACCAATGGAATACCTGTTGATTGACCATAAATTCGTTAACTTTAGGTCATTTCTAAATAATTCATTTGTTTATAACCTAAAGTAAAATGAGAGTGTAATCCAGGTAAAAAAAGAATATCAACATAAACGGCGCACCCTAAAACAAGCATGCTTGAATACATTATTGAGATAATTCGACATTAATCTGGCCGTGATTGGGCATAATTATGCCGAAATCATAATTTCAGAATCCAAAGGCATTAACTTCCTTTGTATTTCTATACCATTTTACCCCTTTTACCTGAATTTGGTTTTCCTCATCTGTTCATTCCACGCGCGTAACACGTCGTTCTACAAATAAGGACTACATGACGTTAATCATACTGAAATGGTTTCTCTGTTTCAACGTGGTTTCAACGTAATTACTATCAATTTGGCTCCGATGGTTAACAATGGCCAATCTACCTAAGTAAGTACCAAGGTAGGTAGGTAACTAGTCTTCAACCCATATTACCAGCTTATTTCAGTTAGTTATTCATAGATAGCAATTAAAACTGGGTGTGTTTTAATAATTGTGGCGCGTTTGCTGTGTCTATCTAATGTTCTGCTTTTAGTTGCCTAAGAATACTAAAATGTATAAGTATTTTATTTAAGTATTCCTGTCACGTGTTTCAAACCACAATAAACATTTACATATCGGCCGCAAAGGTAAAAGTAAGTGTGACATTGGGTTTGCCTTAAGTATTTCGGGTGTTTATCTAACCATTTGGAAAGTTTGGACGCCTAAGCTTCCTCGGCGCTAACAGGTCATACCCAACGGGTATTTTGTAGGAATATACGCCATTTTGGGTAATATCAGTGTATCTGAGCCGGGAATAGGCCACATGGGTGCTGTTACCCCTGATTAGTTCGGGCCTCTATTTAAGCGTTTTTTCTATGGTTTCGATGTTGCTACGGTAGTATTGAGTATTAAGTTTACTTTCTTAATTATTTACTTCCAAATACAATCATAGGTATGAAAGATGTACGGATTAGGTACTTCAGTATTTGCGGAGTAACTTAATTCTTCAGTGGACTGGTACCTTATTTAATAAAACAATCACCAGTTTTCGTACTCAGTGTTATAATTTGTCTAATGTTAGATTTGAACTTTCACCTTTCCTACTACTAGAAGGTTCCTACACCCCCTGGGATATACATGTATTACCTAGATTGAGATCAGAGGGTGCCAGAATTTTAATTTTCTTGATTATTGTATATCAATAGCTGAAGCAAAGAATACTTCAAGCCAATACATTTTAAATAGGTTTATTTAACTAAAAAGGCATTTAACCAAATGGCTGATTAAACCAGTTGGCTGCGATATAAATATGTCATTATAATCAACCAAGTGAAGGTAAGACTAGGAATTGAGGGATAGTTATTGTTTAGGAAATATAGTTTGCCTTCCAGAGCGTAAACTTCGGATGTTACCTGTACTTATTAATCAAAAAACCCTGACTACACGTGAAAATTAACTCAAAATTTGGTAGTCAGTCCTTATTATTCTAAAACGCGCAAAAGTGGTTCGCTTTGGAATCCAACTTAACAATTAAACGACTGTTTCATTAGTGTGCGGTTTACCGACACCGTAGTGCGGGACCGTCATTTACAATGGCTCTCATTTCGTTCACCTGTATAATTAAACACCGCGTCGCCCTGTCAGCATAGATATAAGGGCGCGTTACACCAACGGCCTGGCAGCCCATTTTAGTGGGAACGCAGTCTGGCGACCGATGTTCGATAACAAGCATAGATCTTACATGTATGCTGTCCACACACACATCTATTGTGATATTAAGAGGTTGATTTACCTAGTATACCGGGTGCGAGCTAATTAACTATGACATAAAGTTGCTTGACGTGACAGAACTATCCTTTGTCACTGCTACACAGTTGTCAACCGAAAATCTCTTGGCCAAATCTCACGGGCTGCAGACATCCTGACAAAAAGTCTCTGGAACTGAACAAAAGTGGTAACAATAACGCATACTGCAAGTTTTTTGGTACGATAGAGGACAGTGCGATTGTTTTATTTATCTTAAGTCATTATGTTGAATAGAGCGTATCTCTGTAATGTTGAGACACTATTCGCCGGACAAGTCTTCTACTCAAAACCTCGCCTGCTGCCAATATCACGCTTTCAAGCCGACAGTGTAACTCGCCCTTTACCACCGACTGCAATAGACGGCAATTTGTCAAGACATTTGTTTTCTGTCGAGATGGTCCTCGTTGCTTTGTGCTATACAAATAGTTTCTACCTATTCAAATACTACTTAGTACTTTTTATAAGGAATTGAACAAACAGCTTGATTGTTGTTTGACAAGGGTAGATTAATCGTCTTAATAAAGTTTTTATAAACTTTAAAGAGAGTAGTTATTATGTTTCTCAGTATTGTAAATATGTTCGGTCGAAAATCGGTGGAAAATTGGCCTAATTTACACTTTTCGGCGTTTAAAATTTAGTTTTGATTGCAATTGGTAAAAATTGCCTATTGCATATTATTTGACAGGTACATTTTTTACTGTGTAAGGCAAAGGTTCTGTAAAAGACCACGCTGCGTTACGTAGGTATTAGGTATGATGATGTCGCAGTACATGCTAAGTGAAACCTGCAAATGATTGACAAACTCTCACGTATACAATATTATATTATATTATATGACATATAGGACGGGAAATAGGATAGGAAGTTTACAGTACTGAGTAATCATGCCCTGTTGCATTTTTCTCTTTGATGAACATACATTATATTGTATTATTAGGTATAATATAAGAATTAACAATGGGATTAGGCGACATAACACGAAACGTGTATTTTGTTTCAGACAGCCCAAGTAGCCGTGCTCTGGATACTGCTGGTGGCTATAGTCGCCGGAAACGCGACGGTTGTTCTCGCCCTCCTGCTCACAAAGTCTAGGAAGAGCAGGATGAACTTCTTCATCATGCAATTGGCTATAGCTGGTAATATTATCATCATCAGCCTATATACGTCCCACTGCACAGGCCCTCATAGATGGCAGTAATATTTCGTTCGTAAGTTCCGAATAACTCATTGGTACGAGCAATGATTCGAGCCCACGACCTCTGCTTGAGAGGCGTATGTCCAAACCACTCTGCTACCATGCCTTTGTTGTTAGCTAAATAATGCGTCTGTTTATCATTATCTTCTGTTTTCAAAGAGCTAAACTAGTAAGGAATAGCAGCTATTTACATCTTTCGCGCCGCAACAGCGTTTTTAAAAACCTCTTTTTGGGTCTGAGCTGGGTTGTTATTTAATAAAAATTATTTGGTGGAATCATGTAAGTCTAACCACACCGTGAACCGAGTTTTCAGGTTAAATAATTAAGAACGACAAATCTTCGTTGCTAAAACATCACATTTCTATTTTCGCATAAAAACGTAGTGTCAAAATACTTTGCATCCAAATTCTTAAGCTTGTCACGACTTACTTAACTTTATCACTTTCACTTAAACTTCACCCAAACCTCTCTCCAGAGAATAAAACTTTTCAACAGGAAAACCGCGATCCAGCGGGGATTCAGATAATTAAGTTTAAATCTGTACTTTTTCAAATGGCTGCCAGATTTTTATTTGTGGTTTAGAGCGCTTACGCACTTAAATCCAAAATAATGTAAAAGAAAACCGAATAGCCTTATTTTGATTGAATTACAATATGATTATTTTATGTTTTGAATAATAATTTGCTGTTTTAAAATTCATATCATCCACCACTATATAGGAAGATTCGAGAAAAGTTCGCAACCTATTTGTGAACTGTTTTTCGGATAGAAGAGAGAATGCACGGTGATATATCTGTTTACTCGTTAGAAAAGATTATAACTGAAATACCACTACCCAATGATGGCTAACAATTTTAAGCTCAGCAGATGACACTGATTGAAGGGGCCGAACATTATTATCTATGAAGTTCTCATTTGATGCTGCATGTACATGTACCTTATAATAATTTTATGTAACTTAATTTGGTTGCAGATTTATGGGTGGGGCTTATAAGCGTACTGCCGGACTTAGTCCAGCGGATGACTATTTCGTGGCTTGCGGGATCGCTGGCGTGCAAACTAGTCAAATATTTACAGGTAAAATTATTTAAAAAGTAAATATCCATGAATTAAATTTTAAAGTAAACAATTGTTTTGTTTAGGGTAACATTAACCTGATCCGTATTTAGAGATGTGCCGTTCCCGGGAATATTCCCCACTTGTATGGGGAATATTCCCGCGGTGGGAATATTCCCCATACAAACAGGGAATATTCCCGGGAATGGCACATCTCTATCCGTAATTATTACCATTCATTTACTAAAGTAAAAGATTTAATCCGAGATCAAAAAATAAAAAAAAACATCTGTCAATGTCAAAGTGACGTACCAGGGGTAGAAACCTTTTTTATCTTATTGGCAGAGTGCAAAGCGGGTGGAGGGGGTAGCCTAAACGATCACAGCGCTCGCTACGGCTAAAATTGACATTTTTGTCGCTGACTTTTCTCACTGAAAACAACAATTTTAATATTATTGGCAATAATGTTACTGACTACCATTGTCCAAAATTGTGTAATATAGTAAAATAACACAAGATTTCATTAATATTTTTCACAATATTTACTTACTTCTTGTTCGACAGCGGTGACAGTATTGTCCATAATGGCCGCCTATCACGTGGCGCTGTCGTCGCGCTCGGTCCCATTAAATGACCTGTATTTTGGATATGACCATAACATAATAAAGTGTGGTCAACCTAATCGATCTACTTACATTAGAAAAATTGCAATTGAATATCTTTAAAAACAGACAACGAATATAAAATATTACATGGTGGGTATTTATCAAAAAAATTTACTAAAAGTTGAAGTAATTTATAGTTTACGTAATACTACAAATATTGAGATATTTACATTTTTAACTTACTTGTAACGTGTGGACTGAGTGAGCATTCACAAAAAAATATTATCTAAAAACCTGCCACGTTAGTGGTTCGTTTTGTATTTTACAAATTCCCACATTAATTTTACTAAACTATACACATATATAGCAGTTTAAATTTTCAGTTTTTTCACCAGAAATCGGGTTTTCGAAAGTGCGCGGATTGAGTGAGCATAAGAAATTATTTGTAAAATCTTAAATACGTTACTAGGTGATCTACAAATTATAAAGGTAAGTTAGCATAGGTTTTACTAAAGATTCGTATATAAATATTATATGTTAAATGAATACATTCCCTGATTTCGTTGGTAGTTTGTGAGAACTGAGTGAGCGCACATTAAAGGTTGTATCTTTTGATTTATCTTTTTACAAATACAGAGATTAGTTTTACAATTGTTTTAGAACTTTTACTAAATGAACAGCATCTTGTTTTGTTTTTCAGAAGGGTGCTCACTTAATCCACACGCACACAATTTTGACCATTATCTGTAGCACAACTATATCTTCTCTTAATATGTCACTGAAGATACGTTTCGGTTATCAACTCCAAAACTATTTGCAAGGCGATTATGTATGTAGAATGTAGATGGTCGCTTAGCCGTGTATTCGTATACCTACGCAATAAATTATAATTTTTCCTTTGGTGTGAAATAAAATATGATTGTATTGTATTGTAAAGATCCAAAAAATATCGCTATTGCACCTACATGCACGCACGTCTAAATATAAAATAAAATTTCCATTCAGAGGAATTCCATTACATAAACTTCTGTTGTAGTTGTACATGACAGCTATATGTCCATTGGTGCGTCTCAAATATATACCACGCTCTCTTATTTGCTAAACCAGTCACATTCTCATAAGCTTTATATTAATATGTTCGCAAGGTGTATGAGAAATCCCTATAAGTGAGGGCAACACACATGACACACCCCAACCCATAAGTCGGCTTACGGAAGTGCTTTCACGCTTTTAAAGAACCGTATAGCGAAGAAGGAAAAATCTAAGCCTGAAGGCACCCTCTATTTAACCGTCTGAAAAAAAAGCTGGGCTTTCAGTTGGCACGCGACACCTAATTGAAAGAGATGAAACGAAAATGAACTAATCCTACGCTCTACTAGTCGGTCTTTACTAATTAGCACTTTGATGTTTAATTAATAAGTCAAATTCCCTTAGGTATTCACGTATTTTTGGACAGTTTTTATTATACTGTTCTTTTATCATGGAAGTTTTTGTGTCACTGTTTGTCAAATTTCCATTTTTATATTAATAGATACCTAATTCATTATAAGTTTAGAGTCCCGGGACGAATTTCTTATTTTTTATCTCTTCATTTACACTTACTTCAAAAGACCTTGCTCGGTAAATGAAAAAGATTGATTGCTGGTAACGCATTGCCAACATATAATTAATTATTAAAATTGAAGTACTTAGCGTTAGATGGCGTTACAAGTCTCACTAACACATAAGTAATTAAGTGATTACTAATTTGGCGGCTTGACTGTTTTTAATTAGGTATACTCGTTAAATAGTTTTTGTTTTCAGGGTGTAGTAACATATTCCTCAACCTACGTATTGGTAGCACTAAGTATAGACCGGTGCGACGCCATCACACATCCGATGAATTTCACAGGAAGCTGTAAGTAATTATTCAAATTTTACGAATAAATAAACATGTTTAATTAAGGGCTTTCATCTGTAATCGATGAAAGTTATTTTACACTTAGCTTGAGCTCATAAATTGCAATTGAATCCTAGTATGATCTATTTCAACCACAACTTTTTAAAATCCCCCCCTGTGCACCATCTTGTTACGTTTTTTTTATAAAAAATAAAATATTTTTTTTTTGTCAGGGCGGAGAGCGCGTGCACTAATTATAGGAGCCTGGTTTATTAGCTTCTTATTTTGCATTCCGATGCTTATCCTATTCGACGAAGATAAAATACAAGGTAAGTTATTGACTTTTCCAGTAAAAGTATTCATTAAAATAATGCGTACATTGTCGCATACGTGATGAATACTGATTGAGAGTGCTTTGTATTAAATTAATAGTCATTTATCAATCATATACTTGTGTATAAAACGCTTTAGCTAAAATGACTTCGTAATGATAGTTTATGATAGACATCATAGCATGCTCGAGACAATTACCATTCAGTAAACGCCAAATTACAATATAGAAAAGATAAAACCTATTCCCCTTTCTTCACTTAAGCACTTTTTTCCTTTACACTACAGTGTTCTTTGCAAGGACACATAAATATTCATGGCCGTTTTAGATAATTATTATTTCATACTTACTTAGCCTCACTGGTTTTCATATTTGCTTAAGTATGAATAGATTTGCATAGCATTTAATTACAATGGAATATACAACGATCGGAGTCTTGATATTAATTAATCAACTAGTCTTCTCATTCACGAATATTCATGCTAAGGGACTTTGAACCTCAAAAACTCGCTTTTAAGGTCTCTTTTACAAACTTTAATCTGAAGGACTATCCTGATTGTGAAGGTTAATAATGGAATGTTGGATGGCTCTGCATTTTATATGCGAGATCAATGGAAAAGCGAAGGGCTCCTTTGAGTAACCCTTCAAATTAATGAGGATCCTCATAGTATTCCTCTATAAAATAAACTGAAAGTACGTTGACCAAGCGCATTTAAAATGTTATTTTCCTAAATCAATCCAATGTTGTGACTTAATATTGTTTTTTGATACATTATAGATTTAACTTTTACCGTATCTGGGGGCACGGCAGTGCCCCGCCAAGTCGAGCAAAACAAAGGCACGGCCGTACCATCCTTTTCTCGAAGCCATTCAGGCCATTTTCAGCCTCCCGTAATTTTGTACTGGCTAAAGGTAGAACCCTGAAATTTCAGGAATATATAGGGAACAATAAGACTTATATATATTTTCAATATCATTCAATTTGAACGTGTAGTTTAAGAACTATTGCATGTCCAAGTTCGTTAGTTTTGTCACTGACTGACTGACTCACTCACTGACTGATGATCATCATAATTCTAAGGTACTTCTAGCAGATCTACAAGCTCCAAATTTTTAACATAGTTAGTTTTTAGCCTATCAAGTCCTTCAAAACCTAAATATGTTGTAATTTGAGTCACAACTGCACACATAAGTTTGTAATCCTATACAAATACATGTGATTACAAAGTTAGTTTTGCAGTTTAAATTGAAAAGAATGGATTGGAATGTAATAATTAAAGGAAGACCACACTTACAAAAAGAAATGAGATCCCATGAAAAACATTACATGTAAAAGATGCAAGTCTCGCAACGCAGTTCTCCTACAACAAAGAAGTTTTGAGATGTAAAGTTAAACCAAGTAGTACCGGAGGGGGGGGGGGGGGGGGGTATCAACAGAACTCGATTCCCACCGACTTGCCTATTATTTAACCGTGGAGGAACACTTGTTATAGATCTAATATTATATTGTATCTTTTTACATGTAATGTTTTTGATGGGATTTATTTTTGTTAGAATCGATTTAGTAGCGCGTTTTTTTTGATCGAATGCCTTTTTCATCTACCCTTGACATTTATTTAAAGATTTTAAATTACAGATGTTCTTAAGGCTGGATTTACACCTGTAAGTTTTACTTACGTAAGTAAGAACGCAGCTGTACTAACTAGGTA
Source organism: Eudemis profundana (assembly GCA_947034925.1). Taxonomy (NCBI): domain Eukaryota; kingdom Metazoa; phylum Arthropoda; class Insecta; order Lepidoptera; family Tortricidae; genus Eudemis; species Eudemis profundana. Next base: position 25,786,750 of record OX344795.1, on the reverse strand, counting down.
CTAACGTTCAGCTGCGGCTGCATGAGATAGGACTGACTATCTCAGTCTAAGGTATAGCTGCGTTCTTACTTACGTAAGTAAAACTTACAGGTATAAATTCGGCCTAAGAATATAATCTGTAACCGTTTATACCTGCTTCGTGTCAAACAAGGGACAAAAACATAATTTTTGAAATGTTTGCTTTTTAACACACAAGGGTGGCTTAAAAGGATTAGTACTTATGACTTTTATAAATTGAAAATAAAGTCCCTAATTGTCGCAAGTCGACATGACTATTACATGCTTTGACATAAATCAAATCATTGAACAACCTTGTAACTTTTATCTAATGTAAGTAATGTATCGAATCAAAAATGACGAAATCTGTAGGAGAACTAAGGTGAGGTACATAGCATAGCTAGAGTAAGCAAGTTGTAATGGCAATAGGCTGGCCATATACGAGTAGCTCGAAAAACCGCGGCGTAAAGGTTCTCAAACGGAGACCACGAACAGAAAGAAGTAGCGCGGGTCCTACAAGTTGGACTGACGACATGATTATACTAGTAGTCGCTGGAAGTCGATGGAGGCAAAAAGCACGCCACCGTTTGTTGTTTAGCTGAGACCTACTTGTTCAACAGTGAACTCCTCACGGTTGAAATTATGACTTTACGAGTAATGCTACCTAAACTTATTTGCAAAGTATTATATTCCCATGTCATCAGGGTATACTACGCATTTGAAATATATTTCCGAGCTACGGAGTCCATTTACAACAAATGATAAATAAATAACCTCATACATTGAGAATCCTTTAATCGAGAATCTAGTATTCATACGAGAAGAATCCTATAGTATGTAGTGCCTACCTACATTCGTTTTTCGCTTCTTGCTTAATCTTCGCTACCCAAATGTAGTCTGGAAGAGATCGCTTCTTTAGCAATGAGACTGCCTGTTGTGTTTTGTACCATTCGTTTTTATTATATATTTTAATTTAAGGATTTCTTGTCCTTTTGGGTGTGCACTAAAGAGTAGTGTATTGTATACAAGCGCTTTTCCTCTAAATAGGTACTCTTCAATGCTGGTCGAGCATCAGCAAGCTGCAATGGCGGATATGGATGACGAGCGTTTTCATCTCGCTATTCGTGGCGCCGGCGCTCACCATCTCAGCGTGCTACGGCGTGATCGTGGTTACCATCCGCCAGAAGAGTCGGCGCGTGCTCGGCCGGAGGGCCACGGCCAGCAGACAAAGTAAGTCACAGTTAGGTACCTATAAGTCTATAACATTTTTGTCCACACGTCGCAATGTACATTATTTTTTCTAGTTTTTTTGACGCTGCATCTAAATCCGTCATAATCTCAAAGGAACACGGTTTTTAGCGATATTTGAAGTACTTTTTTAAGGACAGTTAATTTTCACGGATATTTCTAACTAAAACATTATTTAGTCCTACTCTTCCTCTTTCTGAGTTTTTTTCTCAAGATTATGATATAGATTCAGCGTCAAAAAATCTACAAGAAATTATGTCTTACTCAGAGGACGAAAAAGTTAAATTTTGTAAAACTAGTGTAATAATAGCATAATGAGCACTAACAATTTTGAACGTATTATTTGGCGCTTTAGTTGAACGGGGTACGTGTGTGTTGTCCAGGAAATTTCCGTTACTGGTTCGTCACGGTTTAATTTCATAATGACTTATTCTTTAATGGGACTAAATTCCAAATCCACTTAATCGTATAACAACAAAATTTCTTATTGTTTAATTTTCAAAACAACAAATTTCATAACAATATTGACCTGAAACGAACAATTCCCAGAATGACTAAATATTGATACGCCTAAATCTAACGAAGACTTGAATTCAAAACGTCTGAAAAGCAAAATGTTTTTGTCTCTAATTGCCTAAAGTACATATGGGGGAAGTACCATGAGACTAACTAAATGATAAAGAATTGATTTTAGGCATATGAAAATACCTGAAGTGGGAATTCAATATTTTTTTGTATGATATATTAATTATTAGGCAATTTGAGAATGTTTCATTATGGTATTCATGCATTTAGACAAATATATGTTAAGGACTTCAGTCATTATACAGCGTGTAAGTCTAATTCGGGCGATAAATTAAATCGGACATAGTATTCATTAGTGTAATCATGAAGTAAAAGGTTTTTTTAAGTTTTTTTGCAGTTCATTACGACCCCATAATTATTATTTTTTTTAATTTCTCAGCAGCAATGTACCTACTGTAAACATGGTTGCGGTACGGCGGTACCAAAATGTCAACGTAACTGTCAACGAGCGTTTAACGTGAATGTGTTTCCATTACATTGCGGGCTGAATTATTATGTATGGACAAATTTATTGTTGTAACTTTAAGTAAATGTTATCTAATTACCTTCACTTTGTCCTATACTAACCACCATTAAGAGATTCGCCCGTATTAGACTTATACACTGTATGAAAACATCAATTTAAACTTCACACGGATAAAACATTAAATGTTTTGCAAAAAAGAAATAGTCACTATGAGAATTATGTGTTTTGCTACCAGAGCTTTTTGAGGTTCTTAATATTGGCAATAAGCCATTGTGAAAATTGGTTCTAACGAACCGGTAACAAATTTCCCTTGCAAATTGATTTGTTAAATAGACAGAAGTATCTATAGCGCCGCCTTGGTGGCATAAAAATCTGGGAGCCTTGAGCTTCTTATAGTTACCACTGCAATCATATTGTTTAGTTCCACGATCTTTTACCTTGGAGGTCGAAGAGTTGAATTCATTAAATCGAAATTTTAATTCATTATCAATTAGTATTAAGTACTTATAACAAGATAGAATAGAGACTTACATTACGAGTATCCTAGAATGGTTAGTGGTTACTACATCAGATTCTTACAGCCCATTCGTGTCCAAGAACAAGAATTACGTAACCAAGTCGAATTATTTCTAAGCAAAACGCAATAATTGCTCATTTTACAATGAGTTTACGACTACATCAAAGCAGCGTAAAATATTTTATGTAATATCTAACAATCAGTTTTCAGATACTAAAACACAAAGTACACAGTAAAATGCATAAACATGATTCAGAAAACCAGGCCACGTCATCGCGCTGAGGAAAAGATTTGTACATAGTAAAAATTCACGAAATTTAGTGTTTTTTAATTGTTGAATGAGTAACGAATGCGAATTTTAATCTAATCATCAGAGTTTTAAATAAGAGTAGCATATTCCGTTTCACCTAGTGAACACCTAAGATGTAAAATTCCTGGCCAGCCTCAGTATTTTCGATCAATCAAAAGCCGTATATTTTTAAATCCTCTAGTAAGGCGTATTTTCAAACGCTTTCGTAGCATTTGACGAAAAAATCTCTGGAAATCTATGCTCTTAAGCAATACTGAGCAATATTAAGAGAAAATACACACTAAAAGCCAACCCCTCGACAATATAACGTCAACGTTCCCAAAATTGATGGGCAGAAAAACTAAAGCGGGAATCAGAGAAAATTAAATGAAACGTGACTCGACTCGACGGCTGGTCGCAATGAAATATGACCAGATTAGGAAGCTGTGATATTATGTGAGCTGTTTTATAAAAATCAGGGTGAAAAGGTTTACAATGCGTACGTCCCGCGAACCAAATTTTGTATTACAATACCACCGCCTCTGCATGAAGGTTAACCGTTAAGGCGTTTCTCTGATGATTTCCGTGAAATTGACGTCGGTGATGCTGCCAAGCATTAATGTCGAAGTCAAGAAGAGAGATTTGCACGATATTTTCGAGTATTTGGTAAACAACCTTGACGAGTATCGTATAACTGAAAATGTCATGCAAATCTCCCAGGACTTCGCCATTAATGATGCCACCGAAGGCAATGCCACGGAAATCACTGAAGAAATGCCCGTTAACGACAAGTACAGTTATGAATAAAACATGTGTTACTAAACGACATACCTACGTATGTATAAAACCATGAAATCACGATTTTGGAAATAAGAGGCTAGTATGGTTATTAATTTATCCGTATTCGCTAGAGAAATCGTAAAGGTAATGAATGAGGATATCTTATAAAAGTGATCTGTGTTTATAAAAAAGAATCTACAATCACTTTTTCATCTCAATATGACAGCTGTATACTGAAGCAACATGTAACAATCTGCAGTCTGTATATTACACATACATCTGGGGGCACGGCAGTGCCCCCGCCAAGTCGAGCAAAACAAATGCACGGCCGTACCAGCCTTTTCTCGAAGCCATTCAGGCCATTTTCAGCCTCCCGTAATTTTGTACTGGCTAAAGCTAGAACCCTGAAATTTCAGGGATAGGTGTATAGGGCTCAATAAGACCTATGTATATTCTCAATATCATTCAATTTGAACGTGTAGTTTAAGAACTATTGCATGTCAAAGTTCCTTAGTTTTGTCACTGACTCACTCACTGATTCATTCACTGACTCACTGATCATCATAATTCTAGGGTACTTCTAGCAGACCTACAAGCTCCAAATTTTAAACATAGTTATTTTTTAGCCTATATAGTCTTTAAAAACCTAAATATGTTGTAATTTCAGTCACAACTGCACACATAAGTTTGTAATCCTATACAAATACATGGGATTACAAAGTTAGTATTACGGTTCAAATTGAAAAGAATGGATTGGAATGTAATAATTAAAGGAAGACCACTTAAAAAAAGAAATGAGATCCCATCAAAAACATTACATGTAAAAAGATGCAAGTCTCGCAACGCAGTTCTCCTACAACAAAAAAGTTTTGAGATGTAAAGTTAAACCAAGTCAGTACCGGGGGGGTATCAACAAAACTCGATTTCCACCGACTTGCCTATTATTTAACCGTGGAGGAACACATTTTATAGATCTAATAATAGGCAAGTCGGTGGAAATCGAGTTCTGTTGATACCCCCTCGGTACTGACTTGGTTTAACTTTACATCTCAAAACTTTTTTGTTGTAGGAGAACTGCGTTGCGAGACTTGCATCTTTTTACATGTAATGTTTTTGATGGGATATTCTTTTCCTCCTTCGCAAAGCAGCAAATACTCATATTTCCCTGTTTGTTCCATTTGCATGGCATTTGAAGTTATTTGACAAGCAAACAAGTTATTGGATTCCATCTATCAATGTATGCAGAGAATATCTTTTTGCCATCATTGAGATGCATTTGCTAAAGAAATAATAAAATACACAGCAAAATTGTATTAGATACTCGCTACTCGTAGCAACATAGCGGTAAATGATACAACATTTCTGAAGACATAAACCTAAAAAAAGTATAGATATGTATTTCTATAAGTCTAGTCTTTTTCAACTATTGAGAAATTCTTTGGATTAAAGCGCAGCTATGTATCTTTGTTCGCCTAAATAGTTTTAGGTATGTTTTACCCACCAAAAACATTCTGTAAAAAACTAGCCAAGTCTCGATGGAGCTGCTTGCTTATCACTAAAAAGTAATGAAATCTAGACAAAGTCGTACCTACCAATTCTAAGGTTCCTTACTGCAATTTTTTTATTATTATAGTTAATGTTGTGTGACTTGGCCGTTGAACATTCTTTATACGTTAGTGGGTACAAGTCAATTTTGTTTTGTACCCTTGTGTACCCTTCAACGGCCAAGTCACACAACATTAACTATAATAATAAAGAAATCGCAGTAAGGAACCTTAGACTTGGCACGATTTGATTTATTTTATTAGATTTTCTTATTTGATTGTTTTTTTTCTTTTTAGGAGTAGTTTTTTTATAATCAGGGTCACCAGGTACTCCAGATCTTCGATTATCCTAGTTTTTATAGTTTTCCCTTTATGTGGCCATTAAACCCCAACTCTGTACCAAATTTCAGCTCTCTGAGTTTATGGGAAGTACTAGTTCTATTCTGATGATCATGAGTGAGTGAGTGTCATAAATGCGAAACTTTGCTTTCGCTTAACTTCGGAACTAAATGACCTACAGACTTGAAATTTTGGATTTTAAGTATGTGATTATATAGCTTAGTGGATGACGAAAATTTCTGCGTTCTGGTCTTATCTAGAGGTTCACAAATAGGGGCCTGAAAATGCGGCGAAATGGTTCCAGTAAAGGATGGTACGGCAGTATTTGCTTCGCGCTCGACTTGGCGGGGGCACTGCCGTGCCCCCAGATTTTGGATTTCAATTCAAACGTGCTATTATCCTATTATCACTTAACTGAAGTGTAACATTATGTTTATTAATAATTATAAAGCTTAGTATTTATACAGATGGAATGTTAAACATTTTTTTAGACAGCGATGACTTGGACACGCGCCGGGCCAGCAGCCGCGGCATCATTCCAAAAGCGAAGATCAAGACCGTCAAAATGACGTTTGTCATCGTGTTCGGTAAGTTGAAGAGTCAGAGAGACAGTAACAGGACCATTAGCATAATTATACGATCAAAAAATCAAAAGTATTATATTTCGAGATATTCTCTAAGTGATACATTTCTATTTTATAACAATAAATAATGACTAATGAGCTTTGTTCTTGTTAGTGAACAAATAAACAAGTAAACAAATTTTGTTCGGTCTTGTCAAGCTTTTTAATGTCTAATGTATCGGTAGATCACTACGTGAAATTACTAACTGCAACGAAGTTAGTCAAAATTAGAGTACCTTTAGTAATTTTCAGATTCATTAATACCTATGATAGACGGATTGATCATGTATGAACCTTAAAATCAGTCAGAAGATAGCTTTGGTTACCCAATAATCCAGGCTTTTTCTGTGGATATCATCTGTCTTTACGAAGTTAAAAGTTTTTATGCCACACCTGGCCATAAAGTGGCTTTTGCCGCACGCTGCGCGTACGGAAAAAGCCGCTTTCTGGCCAAGTGTAGACATAAAATGATGTACACAACACGGGAGGTAATAAAGAAAGCCCTCGATCGCATATTTACGTCCCTCGCTTGCAGCTCGGGCCGCAAACTTCCGCGATCTCGGCCTTTCTTTGTATTACCACCCTAGTTGTGTAATGTACTATTATATTGTGTTGTGCTACGTTGTATTTTATCTGTTAAACTTTACTTGTTTACTCACCGTGTCCTCATATTGGTTCTACTCATAAAATAGCTACTAAATTTTGTGATATTTCTTCGGATCACGTCTCTTGCCAAGTTTACTGACATGCTTTTAGCCGGGAGTGAAATGTCTTTCCTTGATAGAACGTTTGCTGACCAAAATTGAGAGCAAGCCGAATTAAAATTAGAATTTCGTATGTTTTCAACATTCCTGGTAGACACTACTGGCAGATATCGGCTTCGGTTAAATATTAAAGATAACCATTTTAAATCTATTGGAGATATTTTTAAATTGATATTTTTTTCCCATTTTATGCCAAGTTGTTGAATATAATCCTTTTTTCAATTTACTTAGTTTTTTAAGTCAAGGTCTTGCGCTTAGTTATAAATTATATTATTGATTATGCACAAATTTGCCTTCATAAATGTTGCTACTGTTTTACATTTTCTAAAAAAAAAATTAATTGATTTATCAGAAGATTATTTTGACGATTATACCATTAATTGCTTGCTCGATCCTAGACCACGAACAACACTAATAGTGTCTGAAATTAAATACAATATCACGCGCTTCCCGCAATAAACGCGCCAACTAATGACGTGATAAGCACGTCGTGTTAACATGACGCGGTGGGATTGGACATCACACATAAACTGTCACAAGAATGTGACACATGACAAACATATTTTTAAAACTAGGCAATTTCAAACTATCCCCGCCACAAAGTGATTCATGGACCATTGTAGACTGCAAGTAATCGCAGAAACAGAAAATATAACTTTGTAGTGCCGTGAACGATTGAAGTGCCAAAATATAGCAGATGTTTTTAAAAATAAAGCAGTCTAAAAGATGTTAATTTATTTTTAAATTGCGCGTGTGTTTAAGAGAATTTTCACACTGGGTATTTTTACGCCATTTCCACCAGCGCGCCGTGAATGCGTTGCAAGCTCAGGGCCTATACTCCCAATGTCCTTCATTCGTGATGTCCCCCTGACTTTCTTGTTATAAATTATTTAAACAATAGGGAGTCGATTTCAAGCGTTTTTCCAGCGTTTTTTTTATTTCATTAGTGTCACCAAAGTGTGACTTGATTTTTACCGTGATGGAATCGAGTGACGACAAATTTTGTTTAAATAATGTGTAGCGTTGATACCGTCTATCGTTTATAACAAAAATTAACTGCGAACACCACCGCTTGCTGTTATATTTGCTGGAATACGAATGAAAAATACTGCCGCGGTCGAAACGATCTGAAATCGACCCTCGGATAAAAGTTTAGAACGAAGACATTTGGAACGGAGGTACCTATGTAGCGTAAAGTGTCGTAAGAAAACACCGTTTAAAAAGAGTAACGACGTCAGTTTTTAGTGATGAAATATATTATTTAGAGTTTCAGATCATTAAAAATTTTGAAAACCCGTGTCGTTTGGTTTTCTGACAATTTTCGCAAACAGCATTTAATGGTTAGCGTAAATTACAACATAATTTACGAGTATATCGACATAATGAGTACTATACTTAAGTCATCATGAAAGTGGTTTACCACTTTTTTGGGTTATTGAACCATATTAGGACTATTGAGTCTCTTCAAGTGACCATGTTCCAGCACTGTAGGTTAGCAACACTGAATATTACCTTATAAAGTAGGTACCTTTGAGCGTATACATATTATCTGCACAATGTGTAACACTCTTTATGGGGTCGCTGACCGAACTTTGAATGGAAGTCCCATGAAACTTTATCGGATCAGCCGTAAACACTGTTTAGATAAAAGGTTAGACGCATTAAAACGTCGGGGTTTTCGACGAATCTGTCAACTCTACGTAACTAGTAAAAGTTGTTTTCTGACATTTTACTCCGAAACCGAAATAAACTTATAGCTAATCTAAAATTAGATAGTGTGATCATTATCACCCTAGACTGGCCCCAGAGTGTGTCATTAAAAAAATACACACACACGCACAACATAAACTCCTATGGCTAGTCCTAGGTTATGTGGCTGAGGGCTGTAATCAGTAGAGCACACTTCTTCTTAATCGGTACACTCTTTGCGGAATGGTTGTGACTCATGATCAACTGCTAATTCTGTCAGGTCATCAGACGCTAATGTTGCTCGCCGTAAATATAATACCTATTTCGCTATGTTTTCGATTCGCACCCTTGAAAACAACTATTGGCCTACGGCTCGCGTCACTTCGCGTGTCTTCGACACCTCCTGCGGCACGCGGGAGTTTCATCGGCGGACCCAATTATTATATAAACTCGAAAGTGTGTTTGTCGATTTTGCTGCTTGCCATTTATCACAGGAGCAACGAATCGCCGTGGTTTTTTTTATAAGGATAGAATGTAGGCCAATTTTTACCTAATTAAAAAAAATCGTTATATACAAATATTATGTGGCCCGCTTGCAAAAAAAAACATTCTTGGCCCCTGATTTGGAAAAGGTTAAAGTCCCATGTCTTTACAGTGAACTGTGACTGGTTAGTGATAATAAAATTCTTATATAGAGAAAACTAGAAGGTTTTCACTTTACACGAGCTAACTAATGAGGAAGCGAAAAAAATTATATCATCGTCGTAATTTATAGTTCGTGTATTCAAGATGGCGGGCGGTTTACGATGCCCATATTGTCAAAGGGCCATTTATTGTGATTTTTACGACTTCGGGACTTGGTGCCGGAAAAAATCGCCATAATTCAAACTGTCGTTAAAGTTGAAGAGCCATGCGTTTTTATAGTTCTTACTCACTCATACTTACATGATTGAATAGCTTATTGAACCGTTTAATTAAATGTTAATCCATTTCAAACCCTCAAAAGGAAGCATTATCAGTTTTTCACGCAAATATACACACTTACATACACACACAGATACGTACAGTAGGCTAAGATAGTGGTTTAGCACTTTTGAACTGTAATACTAACTACATAAATAAAGTCGAAAAATGGTAGACCACTTTCTTGACTAATTATTGTGCACCGTCTTAGACCCTATTCAATAACAAAATTATGTTGTGATTGCATATTATGTATTTCTACTACTCGTCAATTCATAAATCGATGTAAACCCTAATTAAAACACATATATTTAAAAACTTAATACATCCCATGGAACTCAAACGCACATCCTCCACGGCTAAGAACTTCGACCTAAATTGATGAATAATTGTTATGTTTTAACCCTAGTGTTCGTGCTCTGCTGGTCTCCATACATGATTTTCGACCTCCTCCAAGTGTACGACTACGTGCCTGACACGCAAGCCAACGTGGCCATAGCCTCGCTGATCCAAAGCCTGGCTCCGCTCAACTCGGCGGCTAATCCTGTCATCTACTTCATATTTTCCAACAGGATATTCCTCAGCCTCAGGTAAGTAGGTACACGTGTCTACTGGTGCCGATTCTTAACAGTTTCTTAATATAAATCTCTTTTTTAACTGTAACTAAACAATATCTCTTGAAACAAACCATAACCAGGTTTGTATTCACGCGTTTTAGTGGGGTTGTATAATAAGTAGTTTGTAGTATGGAACTTGTTGCTCTATTTGTACACGCAAACTCAACCATGATAATATTAATTTGAGAACAAACTAGGTATGTAGTATAATTACAAATTTATTTTTGAGCAAATAAGCTTAATAGAACATATACACGGCAAACATGTATAAGTAAAGTCAAAGTCTAAACTTGATTAAGTTCCTGTAAAACTCAGGTTTATATATAAATTCCAATAGTAAATTAATACGGATAATGTACAAAGATTGTTTAAATCTACATTTCTAAGATGATTAATTAACTCCTGTACTCGAGTTCCGGACCGAATTTCTAACTCTTTCCGACTTTATTCAGAAACTTGAAAGACATTTTGTTTTCAAACTTCGTTAATTAGCACAATTGCCTTCGAAAACAAAGACATCGATTCACAAAATATTTACATCTGAAGTTGATAAAGATCCTTAATCTTCAAAATTATGCCCATTTAAACAAACTTTTGGATAATTTTGAAGTTTATCACAAAGATGGACTTGTTACTGGATTTTAAATAACATTGAGTTTACCTTTAAAGCAGTGTTTTGCCGTGATGGATAATATTTGATTAATTACTGCGCCTTCATAGACTGCCCATTCCATTACAAATCTTTTGGATCTAGAGTTGCTTTGAAACTTTTCGATTATTTTGTCCTATTAGCATTTTAACGATAAATTAATACAGGTCTATGGCAAACTTAAAAAAATACAAAAACAACTAAAATATTTTCGTTTAACGGCTGCCAAAGAAATTACATTTTTTAAATACAATTATATGTGATATTTGCAACAACCTCTGAACTAAAATAGACTTTGATAGTTATTGTCCGGCCAATAACTATAGACGTTAACATAATGTGGCAATAGCTAAAATTATTCAAGATTCAGTCATTACTCGCAGCTACCGGTTTGCTATGATTCCAATTTTATGCTATGAAGAAAATATTTTTAATTTTATGATACACATACAGCAATACGAGTAGTTAAATATGAAATAAAAAATGCGCAAAAATGACATTAAACAAGTTAGTTCTTATAGTAATATACTAAAATGTTTACCTGTTTGAGTAGCCCTTCCACACTGACAAAATCCGTCATTACTGTTTTTTCTTGTACAAGTGTTGCCAATTGTCAATTTTGAATTTAATATAAATTAATGACAACACCATGTAACGAATTCTAATCGAACTAGATTGATACAACATCTGACAGTGTTTTTCTTAAAGCGGGACCCTACTTTCTTTTAAAATTTATTCCAAGCTATACCTAAACTTTGTAGCATTTTTTAAAACTATTTAAAAAATTAGATCTGCTTATAAGTACTTACACTTAAAAAAAAGTCAATTCGTTGGTGACCAGATTGATAAAATACCTTTTCGACCGATTTTGATGAAAAAAATATTCGCAAGCAATGTTAGCACGACACAAAGCAGTTTTGATAAATCACTCAGATAACAAAGTACGTTAATTATAAACTTAGGATTAAATAGGCTGATAAACTTTTAAACTTTGATCTCAATAGCCAGAACAGCTGTTAACTCAACCAGTCACCCAGAAACTGGCTGGAACTGAAATGGATTTTTTTACAATTATTTGTCTTTACTTAAAGGTTTATCTACATTTCAATACATACATACCTAAACAAAGTAAAAAACAAATCTTTTATTTGCTCTATCTATATATAGGTACATCTACATGCAAATACAGTTCTGAACATAACAATTTCTAAAGTAGGTATCTAATATACAGCATATACTACTGCAGGCAGGTAGTAGGGTAGAGGTAGTTTTAAAGAGTTCGGATTTCATGGAATTTACCCTAGTTGACCTTAGATAAAAAATCATTGATCGAGTATAATGGTCTGTTCATAAAATATTCTTTAATTTCCCTGTGAAAAGTTCTAAAATTATTACATTTTTATGTCATACTTTAACTTATTAAAAACTTTAATGGCAATATTATTAGATCTATTGTTCAAATGAACAAAATTAGGATTTGTTAATGTCAATTTATTATTATTTTTAAGATTACAGTTATGAGTTTGCCCTAACTAGTGTACCTACCTAATTAAAGAAACTAACCTTCAAATGTAACGTTTATAAAAACACTGCGTTTTTCTGATATTTCGTGTAAACAAAATGTAAAAATAGTTTAATGAAGCGTTGCGTTGTATAGTTGCCATCAGATACAACTAAAAATACCTATAGTGTATAGTGGCACAAAAATATCTAAATATGCAGTCAAACGCCTTGACAATACAGTTGTGTTCAGATGTTTGTAAGCGCCTTATTTGCTCCGATGTATCTGATTCTGATGTCCGATTCTCTACAAAATAGTGTTAAGTGAAAAAGTTCGTATAATCATATAACTCTTCCGTGCTCAAACATTTTATATAGGTACCTACAAGTTTATTGTAAAGCGAGATGACTAAAAGCGCGGACAGTTTATGAGCCACGAAGTTTCTCGGCGTTAAGTGCAGTTTAGTGCTCTAGGGCGGCCCGCGGACATTTCTAGCGAATTAGTGCGCCAACGACGCTCTTAGCGGTGTATATTCACTTTCTTATCTTAGGTACTTAACTTTCATACTCTACTTAGTCGTAATGGGTTTCGTTGTCTTTAGAAATACAGTGATTACTAAAAACAAACGACAAGAGTTTTCATTCATGGATTTGATTGCATAGTAACATACGTAACATTCTTAATTTGATGGTAACAGGAACGTTCCTCCATACAAGTGGCTGTGGTGTTGGGTGCGCGCGAGCGACAGCCCGGTCGGCAACGAGTCGCGCGCGCACACCGAGTTACTGACGTCATCGCATCGGAGGACCAGGCACGAGCTGACAGTCAGGGTACGTTTTATTGGCTACTTGAGGATGCCCGCAACGTTATTCAAATAAGTTACACGTTTCTTTTTTGCCGTAGCCGGGTAAAAAGTATCCTATATTTTACCTGCACAGCTGGCACAAGTCGACTACGCACGCGGTACTGCCATCGATATATAATAAGTATGGAAGCGTAACTGACGCTCAAAATCGGCCCCATGAAATACGTACCAAAGGGGCGGAGCCTGTACTTAGTCTTGAAGAAAAAACTATAGCATCAAATGAATATGCAACCTATCCAGAAATGCAGTGTTCTCAAACTTAAGTAATATTAATGTTTGTCATAAATGATTTTAGACTCACACATAGTAAACATTAAGTTTACTCGCGTGTTCTGATTGGCTTGTCTCTAGTCATGCAGTACACTAAATTTCATGAAAAGCGGTCCAGTACTTTTTGTCCGATGTGCGAAGAAACGAACGGACAAAAAAAAACGTTTTATTACTTATTTTCTGCACTCCTCAGATACTTATTTGGAAAAATCTTTGACGTATACATAAATGGATTTTAGAAACTTCAGTTCTGTGTATGAAAGTTTGAATGAGTGAAACAGCCTGTGACTCATATTATGGGAGTTACGAGGTTACGGTTTTTAGGGTTCCGTACCCAAAGCGTTCCGCCAACGGAACCCTATTACTAAACCTCCCCTGTCTGTCCGTCTGTCACAGGGCTCTATCTTTTTAACCGTAACGTTTACGATACTTTCGCAGGAAATTTTCACAGAATGTGTTTTCGTAATACCGCTATAACGACAATAGAACCAAAATAAAACGAAAAAGAAAAAGGGGTCCCCATACAAGAAACGTGTTTCTGCCGATCTGTCACAGGGCTCTATCTTTTGAACCGTAATAGATAGAGACTAGACATTTCCACAGAATATATATAGACATTTTTTGCTTGATTTTACTGATACTTGATATGTTCACAAAATGTGTATTTCTATTCCCGTTACTACAACAAATAATAAAAACAACTTAAAGTTAAAAATAAAAAGGGGTCCCCTTACAAGAAATATATTTTTTGCCGCCTTTTTGCTCATTGGTGGTAAGGAACCCTTCGTGTGCGAATGCTACTCGCACTTGGCCGGTTTTATTTTTATTCGCGATAGGTAAGCATTTAACTTCGATCTCACCTGTTAGTAAGTGAAGATAAAGACGATGACGGAGCATGCTTTGCTTACCTAGATAGTGCCTGTTCACCAGTGGCGTGGCGTAAAAGATATCCTTGGGCAAGCCAGTGCAGATTTGGCGTACATTTTCCTCAAGAGCTGTAGAATAAGGTGCTGAAATGCCTGTTATTAGGCAAGCCGGTAGGAATCGAGTTCTTTGGACGCCACGCTACTGCTGTTCACTTTCGACTTGAAGAGATCCAAGTTATATTTTTCCGCGAAAAGGTTTGCTGGTAAAGAGCCACTTCTTACTGTTCGTCAAATTCGCTGCTCTCATCTCCGATGTCCGCTCACCCTATATAATTTTGCTCATTAGGTAAAAGAAGACAGCCTAAAGTTTCCTAAGCATCGGCTGAACCAGTGCAGCACCAACTCGCGCAAGGTCCGCCTTCATCTACCTGACCAGCAGATCAACAACAACTGCCACCCGCAACCGCAAAGGATACGAGAAGACACCTTCTTATAAACACTAGGATTAATAGCGAACATATAATATAATATTAATAGTATTTAAGAACCGTCATACACAGCGATATTGAGTGCGCCGAATACGTAAGCCAATGAAGTACAGGCCTGGCTACATGTCCACGGTACGCCGCCGGAAAATAATCACGGTGCCACGCCGGGTAAACTTACGGCGCGGCGTCGGTAAAAACAGGCTGTTTCACATCTCCATGACGCGGCAACGTCTTTTATCCAGCCCCGCGCCGTCTCACGTTGACGTCGTCACGCCGTGGTCATGTGGCCAAACCCTAAACGAGCCCTATAGACTTACAACTAATAGAAAGCCTGGGTATGCGTGTGGTGCAGGGGCGTTCAGTTGTATGCAGGAACATACTATGAGAAAAGCTGCTTTCATTTGAGCTCTTAGCGCGTTAAAATGCGTGGAAATACGCGATGTACAGGAACTAATGGAAACAAAAGTATCATGTCATTCCCACCTGTTTTACAATATATTGAAGCATTTGAGTTCTCAATTGAATCAGTATTTTTTTATTACGTATCTCTTATTCTATACTAATTACTCTGATATTTGAACTAATGCATGCGTTTTATTTATAGAGGAAAATCTCAAAATACTTCCACAAAAATGTCATTAATTTTGCTTCATTACTTTACTTCAAAAGCACCAATAATAAATTGTCCACTAACGCCTCCTGATTTGCTATTCTAATTATAATTAGGTTCACGAATTTCTGATTTACATGCTTCTTAGTTTTTATGAGCGTGATTTTTTTTTAGTTAATGTTATTACATGTTGGTGTTTCAGGGCCGATTATTAAGAAAAGGGTGTAGTGAATTTTATAATACTACGTTATAATAGGCCAATGATCTAATTTAGGAGCATTTTTACAAAATAGAAAGCAAAGACAAATCGGTATCACATTTTTGCGACAACACATTTGCATCGCTATTTCGGAGGGACGTTTTATAAAGTGACAGTCATCAGTCGCCGGCTACACCAAAGAGGGATGGGGATTATATAAATAGATAACCACTTACTTGCTTTTGGTAGCTATAGCTACCTGTCAACACCCTTATGTCTAAAGCAATAGAGTAAAACGAAAAATACCAAGCAAGTGCGTGGGTAACATGCCTCGGGTTACTGTTGACATTTACAATTTTCCTCTAAGCTCAGCATAATTGATTTAGTGACTTTAAGAAACCGACCTGTATAATAGAAGTTTTTATGTTGACATTTATTTTTACTGGTTTGACATCGAATCTTCGTACGGTCGCGAAATGAAAAGGTTCGTTACTTTTCTTGCTTTAATGACATTGAGGCGAAAAGCAATAATGAATTTCATTTCGCGACTATACGATAAACTTTAAAGTAATAGACTAGAGAGAAGTGTATTGTTTGTTTATTGCACAGCGAACCTCGTAGATGGCCTACTTAAATATTATTTTCATCACCCTTGCTCGAAAGTGGTGTTGTTACACGTAGGTTCTGCGGGCCGTAAATGACCTATTACGCCCTAGGGTGTAATGGTTTTTTTTTATTTGAATACGCTGGTTCTGTTTTATTCTTATTCGTCATGTTCAAAGGAAACGCCAACTTACTTTTTTAACTTTTATCACTGAAATATTTATTTAAAGAGAACTGTTATTGCAAATGCACATGTAAACACATATTTCAGTAACATTAAATAAATGTTTAAATAGTGTATTTCAGTATTTTGCAAATATAAAATCAACTAAAATGGCCGTTTTAGGTATTTACCGCTATGGTTTCTGAATGTGACTTGAAATTCGCATTATCGATGAATTGAACACTGTTTTTAATTTTTTTTCTCATACTGGGTGGACTAGTAAGATTATTTATTTAGATTTCCTCACAAGTGTGAGACAATGTTTTTCACATTGTGAGTGCCACGGGCGGTAAAGCCTTACCGCCCTAGATGCACAATGTACTATTAGTGCTACAGTGTGTTAGGTTAACGTGTGCAGAAGTACCTACTGTACTGTATAAGCCTCATTTCGTAAGAACGGCACTCGACATGATAATGCTCAAACTGATACGAATTAAAAGCAGTTGATAAGCCGGCTTAGTAATAAAAGTACTAGTATATTAAAAGGTTACAGAATCATCTAAATTTATTACTACATAGTTACACAACAGTTATGTTTTGGCTTTTCGTGAGTGTATATTTTAGTCGCCTGAGTTTTATGTAAAAGACAACACGCGTTCCTATTTATAATTCATTTATTCTAAAATTTCCTGTCCTCTTTTCTTTTAGTATGATAAGTTTTAGATAGAGGACTGATACGAATAGAGTCAGTATTTATTCCATCAAAATAAAGGTTACCAAAAGACACCCAACCTTTAGCTAAATTATATAAAAATATTTTATTTAAATGTCTAGAGTTCCTATCTTTTAATTTTTACCGTTGGTCTTATATTACATGATTAATGCCTCATTCATTACATAGAAAATAAAACGGGCATGTCAAGTTATTCATGTAATATAACATGTTTTTAATGGTAATCCATCTTTTGTAAAATCGTTTAACCCTTAAATGGACACATGTGTTTCCCCTGCTGTTTTTTTTTTGAAATCCTGATCATAGTTTTGTATTCGGGGAGGAAAAAAAATTTTTTTTCGGAATTGTCAATAATTTATATTTTTTTTATGGTTTTCAGCATGTCACTTATAAATGACATTGCCCATTTATGCGTACTCGACATCTGTCCTACAGAACGGACATTGCCCATTTACCCTAATGAAATATTCTTAGGACACAAAAAATGAAATTAATAAAAATTATATGTAATCACAGCTTTTGAGATCACGACTAATGTTTATTATATAGAAAACATTTACCTTACACATATACATACATTCTTTTTATTAAACTTGCAAAACAATGAAATCATTATCATGCTTCTCAAAAAAAAACTAATAATAAACTAGTCTTTTCCCTTTCGGAATATAAGAAAACAAATAAATGAAAAATAACCTTATATTGCCGCATGTACTTTTTTGTACAATCGCAAATTCTACGTGTACGTCAGAACTAATAAAATGAACGGTGAATTTATCTTATGTGAATTTAGATCATCATACCGCCTGGTTCCAGCATATTCATGCAAAATTTCAGTTCCATCGGTTGAAGATATCTGCTTCAAAATTGAGTTGCAAGATTCGACCTGAGCAAACATAGTTACATACCTACATACATGCTTAGGCTCAAATCTGAGATCGTTGCTCTAGTAATGTTCAATAGCCAGCTTTCTTACAATACCCATGAGCATATCTATTATCATCATTTCAGCCATAGGACGTCCACTGCTGGACACAGGCTTCCTCAGTATATTTCCAGATGGACCGGATATGATATGGGCATATATGATGGGCATCCAGCGAGTCCCTGCAACCCTAACCAGGTCATCCGACCACCTGGCAGGTGGCCGTCCCACGCTGCGCTTACCAGTACGTGGTCTCCACTCGAGAACCTTTCTGCCCCAACGGCCATCGGTTCTTCGATCTATGTGCCCTGTCCATATCCATTTCAGTATGCTTACCCGGTTTGCTATATCGGTGACCTTGGTTCGTCTACGAATCTCCTCATTTCTGATTGGATCTCGCAGAGGGATCCCGAGCATATCCCTTTCCATCGCTCGCTGAGTAACTCTGAGCTTCCTTAAGTGGCCCATAGTTAGAGACCACGTCTCGGCTCTGTAGGTCATCACCGGTAATACGCACAGGTTGAAGACTTTGGTCTTCAAGCACTGAGGTATCTCGGACGAGAAGACACTTTGCCGTTTCCCAAACGCTGCCCATCCAAGTTGGATCCGTCGATCCGTCGGTCCGTGATCTCTTTCTCGCAGTTGGACCTACCTAGCTTGATTGTTTGTCCTAGATAGACGTATTCGTCGACAACTTCAAGGACCGAGATACCTTGCAATACTGTGGTGGGCGCTACATGGACATTCGATACGATCTTCGTCTTGTCCATGTTCATCTTAAGGCCCATTGTCCGCAAAGATTTGTTGTAAGCAAAGATTACAGGTTATAAGTGACAAATAATTTTTAAGGGATCACAGGCAAAGTCCGTTATAAATGACATATGTTCAAATCACAACGTTTAGGGAACGTGGGCAATGTCCGTTATAAATGACAAACATTAAAATCACAACTCTAAGGTATTACGGGCAATGTCCGTTTTAAGTGACACTCTGATTTTTGCAAGCATCATAAAGAAAGTACAGATCAATTTAGCAAAACAACTACTTTATACTGTTATTTAACTGTTATTACAACTTATTTACACAATAAAATAACATAAATCCTAGTAATACTTACGAAAAAAATGTTTTAATGATGAGCCTACACCGTTTCGGTCATTATACTTTTAAGAATACTTGCTCCTTGTCACGCGTCGCGTGCGCAAGGCTTCTCGATACGCAAGGAGTAAAGGGGATAGCCTAACGAACGTCACGTGATACTTGAACCGTGCAGAAGTTCGTTCAAATTTGAATTGTGTGCGTTTTATTGGTATGTCATTTAAAACGGACAAAATCCATTTAAGGGTTAAAACGTATTGTTAATGATTACTACGATAATCACCCATTGTGAAGATCAAATCGATTTTGCTACCATTTTGTATGCGTTTCTTCTACTTTATAAGCATTATTTTACTTTACTTTAAACATAGGTAGGTAATAAGACTTTGGTTTTGATACCGATTTCCTTCATAAATATACTGTAAAATAAATTAAAGTGTAAAATTACCATTAAGAAGTGTTACACCATGTTAGTTATTATGAATTTATTAAAATAGGTTAAAATTTTTCAAAAAAGGCTAATATAATATATGATTCAATATAACATTTGACTTTGGGATAATATCACAGCAAATAGTATATGATTTCTATACAATACTCCGACCGTAACTGAAGTATTAAAATTAGTAATTAGTAGTTAAACTAAAACCAATGTTGTTACAAAGAGCAATTACACGAGTGAAATGTACGATTCCATTGATTCCACACATACATTCTATTTACCGTAGTATTTATTTTATCTATGGACTCATTTATTGAAGTGAATTTATGATAAGGACTGACAACATTATTTAACAAATGGTTGTCAAATCACTGAAATCATAGACGTGACCACGTATTCCGGAAAATAGCTAAACTATTATCTTTAATTGTTTAATATAAGTTAGTAAGTAAGATAATGGTAATAATGTTTATATCCGATTTTTTTCTAGTAAAAATAATATAGCCTTACCACCGGCATAAGAGGCTATATACACTGCGTTTTTTCTATATCGGACTTGGAAATTTAGGCCTAAAAATAAGACGTCCATTCCATGATGTTTATGGCTCAAACGCCCTATAAGCTAAGGCAAAAAGGTAATGGTCATGAAGGAGTATATAAGTGTCCGTTAGCATGTAGCATTTCCTTACAACTGATTTCTAACTAACTTACCTTAACTCTAATCGAAGTACATTACTCACACACACACACACACACACACACACACAGACACACTACTCAGACAGACACACAGCTTCGGTAGTCAATGTTTCGCGTATTTCATTAACAGCGCTTTGTCCCGATTAACTCGCGTAATCAGTTCGTTAAAAAACAGTGTATAAAGGCTCTACTCTAACGTGTTATATTATTAATTTGATTCTAATATGTAATGATAATACGAATTACAGGGATTATTTAGATGACTGCTTTTCAAGTACGTCTACATTTTGTACGAATAGATCTCTTACTATACCAAAGTTAGCTATAATACCGGTTTCTTAAAAAAACCTTTAAAATATATTTCAGTCAAAATGTCGCCTGTCAAAACCCCAGGTTGCAGTCTCTTTTTTTTTAATAAATGTAGAGCTTTTATCTCATGGTCAATTTCCATTACAGAATTCTGACAAATTAGTAAGAATCTGCTAGTTACACCTAAGACTTTCTAATAATTACCTATAGTAGGGCAAGTGCTCAACCTGTGGACACTTTCCAGAATTTGACTTTTAATCAGTTGTTAGACAAAAACTACGCGTATTATAAATGAATTCTTTATTTTGTTTTAATCACAATTAAACAATCTTCAAAGTCCACATATGTTTTCTACGCTAGCTATCCGCAGATGGCGGATAGAAGCATTTTAAAAAAAACACTCATTTTGTCCATAGGTACATCTACTGTCTGTACCTATGGACTCCAAAAACGTACCTATGGACGGTAACGTACCTACGGACATTAATCAACAACATACTTTTAAACAGAATAAACTTCTAGAATAACGTAATTAACAACATACAATTAAACAACATGTAATTATATGTTGCTCTGCATATCACAGTTACTTTTTTTCTTCTTGAAATCTAATATTCTTAGCAAAATCTCAAGTATAATTATGGGATTTTAAAATGCCTCCATTGTCAGCAGAAGAATATGCTGTGTGTAGTAATGCTGCTTTTTTAAGTAATCATATATCTGTTGCTCCTCAGTATCGCTAAATATCCTCCTGACATCATTTTTTAGGAGTTCTAAGCCTTCTTCACCAATATTTTGACAGTGATTTAATTTTATGTTTTTAAAGATTGTCGATTTTGGGATTTTAAACTTCTCTGCGGCTTTCCTTACTGAACTTCCATTTTCTACTTCCCAAACAGCTGCAGTCAGAGTGTCTAGGCATATCTTGTCTCTATTTTTCCCAGCTTTACTACGAGGCACTAAAACAAACAAAAATATTGTATATTAATTTTACTGTCCACAGGAACATTCAGTATAACTGTACCTATGGACAGTCCACAGGTACATTCACGGAGGTATCCACAGGTACAATTTCGGCGGTTTTTATTTTGAATTCATACCGGTCACTATAAATGCTACCTACGATTAACGAAATCTTGTAGAAATAACGTTTACATCATATAAATTAATATGCCATTGCAAAGACACCCGCAACATTTAGAGATTTTACATAAAACATGCTTTAAAAGAAGGTAAAAAATTACTTTTTGTCACAAAAACTTTCGGCAGCCTCAAAACACACAGTTTCTGTAATCAGTAAAGATGGCGATTAGCTAGTGTTGCCATATGAAAAAAATACTTTTCAAATAAGTGATTGGTATTTGACTATGGTTATTCGTTTTCTCTGTATGAGTAGTGTCCACAGGTAAAACCGTCCACACGTACAGCACTTGCCCCTATATATCCAATTGAATGTCTTCATCTAGCCAGTAAAATACGCTAGCCCGTTTTTGGGTTTCTGCGATCTCAATTTAACATCGTATTGAATCATTTGGATACGATGTTCAAATATAATTATTTGAACGATTTTTAAGAAACCGGCTTTTAATCTATAATCGTCTAGTCGTAAAATGTAGTAATGTTAAAAACATACCGATTATGGTGCCAAAAGATTGTGGGGTCAAACCCTTGTCGTTTGAGTTTGGATTTGCTATGTAAGTTATCTATTATAATCATAATGTGTAGTATAAATGTGTAAATTGTAATATCACATTCAATTGAAGAATAATAAATTGTGCAATGAAATGGCTGTTTTATTAAAAAGTAGAACTTAACCAAGAACACATTATCACATACTAAACCAGTAAATTCGATGATATTATTAAAAAAATATTAATTACTCCACTGCATGCTTGTTTTTATGAAGTGTCAAGTACAATATAGGTAGTAAAATAACTTTATTGCATTATCTAACTACACAAAACATAACAATTTGTATATGTTCCTAGCTCAATGGTCCCTAAGATACAACAGAACCAACCTGAATGAATTAGAGGTTAATCGAAATGTTACAACAATTAACTAATTCAGACGTTAGCAAACTATCTTTCAAATTAAATTATACAGAGACCGCTAACTTAATGAACCGGTTGATGAAATCGATTTGAATCTCAATTTAGCAGTGCTGCGTCCCCAGGACAAAAGGACGTAAGCAATGGCCTTCAAATAAATAGCCGGACGGAGCCTCGCCAACAGAGAACTAAATCATTTGTTGTCAGCCGGCCGCTTGTGGGTTATGGGGAAGACATATTTCTGAAGAATAACCCTTGTACTTACGAGCCCGCACGCACACATCAACTATTTTTTTTCCTACTGCGAGCAGCACGCACACATTGACCTGACCAACCAGCGTCAAGATAGCCGGCGGACTTGAGATGCTTCAGTTCTTTGTTAGCGATGCTCCGTCCGGCTATTTATTTTAAGGTCCTTGGACATAAGTATGACATGTCTAAGTCATGTCCCTTTTATAAAGCAGTGTTACCCCTTGACAGTCCTACGCAACCAGGCATAAGGTTATACAGCGGACTATTTACTTAGAACAGAAGGCTTATTAAGGAGGGGAAGGGGTTTAAGACAATTGGAATAAAGCAACGAAGAAAAAAAACATTTTTCTTCTAGTGAGCAACAGACGCCAAGAAAACGCGAAAAAGGCGTCAGAGTGTGATGACAGACGTGTATACCTATAGTTTTACTTATTTATGTGAGGTAAATATCGCGTAATACTAATTCCTTAAAAGCGTGTGAAAAATTAGATGTCGGGCTTAATGACACAAAAAGTCGAAAGTTTAAGGTTTTGTTTAGATACGAGGAACTGTATTTTTATGCGCAAAAGAAATGCGTTTATTGTTTCATTATGGTTGGATATAACTTTAGTCGCCTAGAAACGGTCCGAGTGCACAGGGTGACATATTGAGGTTTTGATGCAGAATATTATGGCCCTTAAACCTAATGGTCTAAGGTACAATAGCGCAAACATGAAACTATTGTTTTCGACATTTACGCATTCCAAGAAAAGCTCCAAGCGGGTCATTTTGCGAGAGAACAGGACTCTGCGGCTTTCGCTACGAGTGAGAGCGAGACAGACGGAGCGACCTTTCACTACGAGTGGGAGCGAGTCAGATGGAGCGATACGTATGACCATGGTGGTGAACGCAGGGGATGACGCGTGCGCAGGTTGCATCGCGAAGAAGAACTTATGTTTAAGAACAAGAAATAGGGTTTACTATTGTTTGTAAATAAAGATAGTATAAGATAGTTGTTTATGTGTATATAGGCGAGACGGTTGGCTTTTCAAAAATGTGAGAGATAGGAAAAGTAGGGAGGCTGGTCACTTCATCTTGGGACGAGACGAGGGGTGGTCGACGAAGGTTGCTGGCTGAACGAGACTGCGCTTGGGCAGATGGGGGTCGCTAAAATATAAAAGCAAAAATGCTTACAGTCGCGATTTGGTGTGGTTTATATCTAAATTAAAATCAGTGAATTCCGGAGGCGGCGGTTGTCAAGTTAAGTACAATCTCTTAAACCACGGTTAAAGTTATTTGGAAATAAAGTATAATGTAATTTGGCAATGAATTGATAATAAATATTATAGTATAATCAGAAGTATTGTCAGATGTTCAAAGAACTTGTTATCCTGGATAATTGTTCAATTAATAATTCCAAATAACCGCGACTGATTCTTTTATGGAATGCTATTGTGATTTTGAAGGATCTTGTTCGTTTAATTTTGGGTTCAAACCCTAGATAAAATAACAAACACGTTAGAAAAGCTGATGGGTTCAATTCCCGTATGTACCTAGTATCTACGAGATACTAATTCTATAGCCAACTGCTTGTGAAAATTATGGATTCTATTTCTTTAACGGGTTCGATTCCTGGTTGAAGTATGTATGTCAAATAAATACATAATTATATTGATATCAGAGCCAGTACTGATGTGTGGCACAATATTGTATTGGGCTTTCATTATTTGTTAATGAGAGCGTTTTATTGTGGTATTTTTATAATGTTCATAATTAATATACCCGGATTCGACTTCCGTGGTGGTAGTTAAAACTTTATGTTTGGAATGTGAGATAAGTTGAGTTATTAATGTGTTTAAATCTGATATAATTGTGGAAGTCTGGCAGCGTAGAATACCGTATTTCACCTTATAATTTGTCGAAATGACTTGTGTTCCATTTATATGTTTGAAGGAAGGTGTTTAGTCATTAAAATGTCTGTCTTATGTCTGAAAGCTCATTTGTTCAACTATGTATAAACGTATGTAACTAATGTTGACGTATCTCCTCTCCTCATTTTATAAATAACGTAATAGTCGTTATATAGTGAACTGTAAATCTAGCTTTTAAAACAAAGAGCGTGAGGTTTTCTCTTTATCTGTTCTGTTTCTCCTCACAGTGGTTTTGCCCCAGCGAATTAGAACAGATATCAAATAAAGACTATAAATTAGCTTTTTTTGATTAATTAGTCAAAGTTTCGATTAAACTCAGTGAAAATACAACATTATTGGAGTTTACGAATAATAAATAGATTTTAACTCCTTTCTGTATTTCATTACTAGCATTATTTTAGTTACCCTTTTCTCAAAATTCCTCAGATCAGATTTTAATGTGTGTACATACGAACCTTCGATTGGTTCGATTATTTTCAGAAGGCAGGTCTTATACCTATACTTACGCTCACGCTTATATATATATATATATATATACTACATCTACTAATTATAGGGGGGGGGGGCTTACAAGAGCAGTATCGGTAATACAAGCGCACTAATATTTACTTGAATGATGACAGAATGTTCCGGTGCTGCTGACAATAGCTTAGCAATTTCTTAATGTGAAATACTTAGTAAGACAAATAAGCACAGTGTGCAATAGATGGCGCACCGACCCTAGTGCGCTACCCACAATCGGGAATATGCATGAATTTTGGTTACCTATCTGAAACACTAAAAATGTTAGTCCGAATTTCGTTTCGACAAGAAACAAAAAATATCGTTAAAATTTTTGTTTTCGTTTGTCCGAAAATTCATTTCGAATTCTTACGATTAGGCATTAATTGGTTAGGTTGTTTAATCATTCGACAAATTATATTTTGGCCTAAATCTCATTTCACCGAAATATCAGTGTAACGTTTCGGATTATTAATCATTCGACTTTTTTGATTCACTTTGATTTCATTTGCCCAATGTAAAGATTCGATTTTTAACTACACGACTTTTCACAAATGGACTTAAATCATTTTGGACATACATACGCGTATTGCCTTAGTTTTGATTGTAAAAGGACACTTGATGTTGGTATACCGGTAAGAAATACATTAAAATTAGACAGCGATTAGACGGAAAGATCCGATATGGACTATGACGTCATAGTACACGGCCGCCATACAAACTCCACTATTTTCTGTTTTGCTGCTAGAAAGAGATAAATCTTTGATGGCTTATATCTTGGTTATTTTTATAATTATTAGAAAAAAAATCCGACTGTTTCTTATATGAATGAGCTTTTATCAAAATAAACAAAAAATATCATGCATATTCCCTATTATCGAAGTTTTCCAAAATAGACGGATACCCAACATTCAACAGACCCCATTGGACTGCGGTTCCTACCCAAGTAGCATACAACTCCATTTTGTGCGCTATAGGGGTTGAATAAGCTCTTATAGAGCTGTGTGCTACTTAAATAAGCATAGCGGTCGGCTAGCCTAGATCTCTCTGCTGCCCTCTCTAGTTTAGTTTTTATTTTACAGGTGACACTGTCATTCCATAGAATCTCAGAATAGAAATATAGGCAACTGTCAAACAACTGGCCAATTGGGGCCACAACAATTTCTTCAAGTAAACTTAAAACGATACTGAGTTTCGAAGTAAACTCGATAACGCACTGTCAAACGAGCTCATGTCTACTAAACTGTAATCCTTAATTCGACCTTAAGTCTACGCCATAGGGTTCATTTTCAAGTAACCGTTAAAATGGAAATAGCTGCTATTGAGAACTAGGACTGTCTGATAGATCCGTGAGATAACAGTTGGGACTTATAATTAATGGGCTGCCAACTGACCAGAATTAAAGGACTTGGAACTTAGGTTGCAAGTTCACTTTCTCAGTGGTTTTCGTTTTTGAAAAAGTTGATGAATTGATGTTGACCTGGTTGAGAGTGTACGTAGAATGATGTAAGCGACAACAGCTTGAATCTTCCTCAGATAGCTACAAAATTAACAAAAATACCGATTTCAAATGAACCTATTCGATAGGAATAATTATAATTATTTTGTACAATTTCATTGTGAATCTAAATACCGCACCTATAATATATCTGTTTAGCCTAATTGTTGAGTGGTAGAGAATGCCCCCCATGGCATTAAGTCCGCCATTTGTACTCTCTTGCATTGTGCAATAAAGTTTAAATAAATAAATACACGAATTATGGTCGATTCATAAGAGCTAGTGTGGTTTTAATATAAAATAAATGTGATGTGAAATATGTCGCAGCCAACTGGTAACTGCCTAGCCTTTTCACTAAAAGGCGCCATTTAGTTAACTGCCTGGATGAAATTTAGCCAATGCGTCAATGTATGATAAGAAACATAAATCACACAGGCATAAAAGATCACAACACTTTAATAATGTTGTGCTCAGCAAACAAAAGTAGGTCAAGATCTTGATGTGGTGGCAATTATAGAAACACCTACCGTTAAAGAAATGTCCCAAATTTGTCCAGTCCTTCGAGTAATCGCGTAACAAACATACTTACAGACGAGTTGAGAACCGTCCTTCTTTTGGAAGGAGGTTAAAAAGTTCGCACCCTACTTATCTAGGACATACCATACGCTAACCCAAAATATGGTGTGTCAATGGTTTGCTATTCCTGCTCTGTACCTATACCTACTACTGTTGATTCACAAATTCTATCTAGCACACAACTAAACCAGAATAAAGATCACGTTTCATAGACAGAAAAACTACTGACAATATTCTTTTCATTGCAGAATATTTTGCCTCATTTAACCGCCATGATTAATGGCAGATAAGTTACATTTTCGGTAATTAATTGTCACTGACGTCCGCAGACTTATTAAAATTGCCGAGTTTTCTTGCGATAACGTAATGAATTTTCGCAATATTTTTTCTGCAAAGTGCTAATAATTTATGGAGGATATTTAGACTAAAGTTTTCTATTTATTTAATATTACTCGTACCTACTAAATAAATATGCTCGTATACCTAAGTAAGTTCGTTGTACTTACACTCAATTCTGCTTTCACGAGTTTCTCACGAATCTCTGCTACGAATACATATGTCGTGCGCAGGTCTTCCCTTAGATAAAAAGACAAGAACATCCCGCGGGTCACTACTAGATATCAAGAGCCATAACTCACCGCCCCCTCCGCATTTATCATATCGAACTACACCCCGTAAATCATAATACTTTCACATATCTTACTTAACTTGTCAACCTCATGTTTATTTTAGATTAAATTGAATTGTCGTTCTTATATTCAGCAAGGCAAGGTTGCGTTTGGATGAACGCTTCGGTAAGATACGAGATTTTACAACCTAGTACAATAGTATGGATGAGTTTTGTTTGCAACTCGTATGACTGTTGTGTCAATAAGTTTGGAAGTTTAATTGCATGTAAACACAAAACCTGTCCATAGTGTCCACGTCCATGTCGGTAAAGACATTTGTGAAGCCGTGATACAGTAAGAACTTATTTCGTCATATTTTAAGAGTGGATTCATCAAAATTTTAAGACGTTATAAAAGAATTGACCGTATTTGTTTCGTAATTTACACTATTTTGGGTTCGGCTTAAGTTAAGTAAGCTGATTTGAAGATTCTACGTAGAATTCTTAGATAGCAACGCTTATATTAGTAAGAATAAAAGTCTGCACATTTTATAGCATTACCGTCTGTCTGTCAACGATTCTAGAGTGCGACTACGCTAAGTCTGCAGAGGTTGAAAAAAAGTTTTATAAAAAATAGCACAAATGGCAACATCACAAGCAAGATGATTAATTAGTTTTGTTACTTGGCTAATATCTTTCCGTTTAATAATAATAAAAAGTGCTTTCATACATACTGAAATAATTATCCGGGTCAGTCTTGCACAAATCGATATACTTCCAATCAAATAAGCTATTTGTTCCAGGGTATTTCATAATTTTTCTTTGTATTTAAGTATTATATTTATATATGAACATGGAAACCAGCATTCCTTAGTTTCGTTGGGACTAAATCGTTTGTGCAAAAGTGGACTGAATATTTATTTCAGTAGGTATGTAGATACATTATATATTTAATGAACGGAAAGATATTTGCCAAGTATCAAAACGAATTCCTCCTCTTGCTTGTTATGTTGCCATATGTTTTTCATTTAAATAAAACATTTTTTCGGCCTCTGCAAACTTAGCGTAGTCCCACTATAAGTATTTTTATTAGAAAAGAAAATTTGAAAAATTAAATGCCACGGACAGTATTCGAATCTGCGTCTACATGGGCTCTGCGAGCCAGACAGGCGCAATACGAATTGTGCCAGCGAAGCGATTTTTTTACAACTTTTCAGACACTCTTTGATAACATAATATTATTATAGTATCATAGCAATAAAATCCTAAAAGTAAAGGACCAAAGATGAAGGAGCGAAGGGACATCTATTTTGGAAAGCGCTCCTCAAGCACGGAATAAGTAATGTGTAGTACTAAGTACGTACAGAAGTCTCCCTTTTTAACAAAACTAACATTCGGGTCCGACCACCGGATGGAATGGAATCGGATCTGACCGTCTCTCTCTATCGCATAACGCGTGCTCTTTCTGGTCTTTGACTGAGGTACTGCCCAGGAGCTTTTTATTTGTAGCCTTGCAAACTTGGAAGTCTTACTGACTGTAGCAAAAATCTGACCAGGTGGGGGCCCTGGCGTTCCCTGGGGTCGAACCAGGTCGCTGGCCGGTGCGCAGGGGTAAAATTTGGTACTAGCAGCCGCGCGGCGAAATCGAGGAGTGAGGCACTCCTGCCTCAAGTTACTTATTTAGCACTGTCTAGTGAGGTGTAATATTGAACAAATAAATTCACTTGCAGTGGATGTCATTTATTAATGCGTTCACGGTTATTTAAAACTCCTTAGTTTCAGGTTCACCACAAACTGCTTTTGGCTACGACATGCCAAAATAAATAGTCAAAAACTAAAATATCATGTTTCGCATAACGAGACGCGATGCTTGGAAATTCGGCCTCCCATTTGACCAAGACAAATGTCCTTCAGTCTAGACTGAGGTTTGGAAATTGATAGATTCTTTTGATTATTGTAGCTATGGCATTTTGAGGAAAAAGTAGCTTTGTATTTCACGAGGGAATTACACGCCTGTCAAATAACATACAAGCATTGTATTAGAGAATAAAACTAAAATAAATAACTGGTACTAAGATGTAGATGGAACTTGTGAGAGTCAACTGGACTCCTCTGGGCTGTTGGTCTGGTGAGCAGGCTCGCAGGTGTTGGGCGAGCAGTGGTGTCAACGCGCCGCCAGCCGGGGCCTTCCAGGTGCTCTGGTCTCCCGAGGGTGTGTGTGAGGGTGTGTGCGATCACGGCTTGCTCTGGCTGCTGCAAACTCCAAAGTTTAGCTGCTTCGGAGTTCCCGGGGCTTAGCTGCCACCGGGCCAGAGGGCAGCCACAAGCCGTGCACTGAAGAAGGGACCTTCTAGGCCCAAACAGAGCACCATGGAATCCACATTAAAAATTTGTGAGCGTGGACTGCTTCAGAATGTAGTCCTTGCAACATATAAACACGTACACCTGACCAGATAGAGTGAAAGCTTAGGGGAGTACTCTAAATCTAGTGTTTGTGGCGCAAGACTAAACCATACAGTAATTACAGTTTAAATGGATAAGTTAAACAGAAATATTACAAAGGTGACTTTCAAAATATGACGGTTATTATTCAAAATTAGTAGACAAAATAATAGCAACTGGGAATGTAATACAACGAAGTACATTGGAATATTCAATTTTCAGCAGAGATACAATGATGATGATGAGTACAAGGAATAATTGAATAAATACCTAAAATATGATCAGCTCAGATCAGATAAATACCTAAAATATGGTTATTAGAACTGTCAGCTGAACAAAAAATAAGGTGCACCTGCCTCTTCGCAATTACTTTAAATGCGCGAAAACAGGTAATTATTTCGTAAATCAGTGTAAGTTTCATAAAAAAAACGGTTGGTGTTTTGGACGCAAAAAACCATTTCTCAACTTTTTCACAAGAGCGGTAAGTGGATCTTTCAGCCATTGGAAACCAACAGGCGTGTGATTCGCGGTTTCCTTCCTTCGTGACTGGTTCTATATAAGGACGTGTGCTTGAACAAGAAAAGGTTCTATTATAATAACAAAAATGCGGTGTTTACTTCCTTCTGTGCATGAAACTACAAACTGCAAACTCTATTACGTTGCCGACCCGGGCAACTTCGTTATATTGGTACTATCACAATTGAAGGGATGTTTACAAAAACAACATAACTAACTAAGCTGGTTGACACCTACTGTCACTAAAAATGTTCCCCTGTAAGTGTCAACCAGTCTAGGCAGTTATGTTGTTTTTGTAAACATCCCTTCAATTTATTTACACATATTATTTAACAAAACGGGAGCTAACCGCATCCAACGTAAGAACCTCACCAGACCTTAACAATGAACGGTGTTTGTTTTTTTCTTCTAAAAATACTTATAACATAGTCTTTTGTTTAAAATGGCTATAGTTTAGCGGCTTACCAGATATAATAATTATTTACTTCCAAAAAAATACATTGTTAACCCAAAATGAGTAGATGTTCACCAACATGTGTCATCCCATTTTTTACTCAAACACTACCCAAATATTTAAAAGTTTATGTTAGTCAAATAAAATACTTTTTCTACTCCTGTACTGTTATCTGTCTTTTACTTGGTCACGAACACTAATATAAGAACATACATAATATGAGTTCAGAGAAGTCTATACTCTATTCCCCATAACAGCACTAGTGTCGTTATAGTCACTTTACGTTATTGCTAGCATCCACAGACTTCTAAATCTAGGTTAAACTTAGGTCAAGGATTAAGCGCTCAATTCTAACTTCACGATAAAAATTCACAACTACCAACTTAACAAACAATTAAATTCCTACGATTCATAAGAAAAACAAAACTTTCCGAATTAAATTAATTGATGCCAACATAAAAAAAAAGTATTTTAATTATCGTCACATCGTGTCACCAGCCATATCAAAAAAAGTTTACCATAGACACAACTGTCATGCCGGCTGTACACACTCGGAGAGACCGGACGAGACACGCGTGACGTCCATGTATTTTATATTTTAACATAGTCGTAGAAAAAGTATTGTATGCAACGTTGTATAATTAAGTCAAAAAACGCTCATTGCGTCTCTATTTGCGATACTCGCCGCATTCGCGGCTCGTATCGCAACTCACGCAATTCGCATTTTTTGAACCTTCTTATACAACTGTTGCATAAAATACTATAACACCAAAAATAATGATGATTTGCCATAAGTAGGAAATGCTGCTCAGAATTTGAATACCAAATTATTCTGAAATTTTACCTAAATAGAAACTCTATTGTTACTATAATAAACTATTTGCTTCTAAAAAAAGTTATATCTTCTCAAAAATTGCGATCATTCGGGTTCATTTTTGTTTTTGTTTTTTGGGTAAAGTGTTGTAGTAATCAAAACTTATTTTGGTAAACAAAATATTACTTCCCGTTTAAAATTATGTTCTTCTTTGGATAAGGTAAGACTGAAAGTTTTCTTTGGCGTTTTTATTTTCTTCTCAAAATTATCTTATCTTAAATGTAGTAATATACGCGATTTCATCCGTTTAAGTTGTTTTATTACTATGAGTGATAATCGCGGAAACCGAAGACAATAATTATTATGTTATCTTTGTTAGGTAGGGTATAAAAGCCCTTCTGGCACGTGTACAAATTAGGCCCATCTGGCAACACCTTTATTTGGTGGATTTTTAAAGTGGGTAGGTTTGGACAACGGTAATTTTGACAAAGAAAATTTACGTTTTTCTCAGTCAACCCTACCCATGACCACGAGCGCTGAAAAGGGTTACGAAACGTCGGGACGTAAAAATGAAGTAATATACGCTATTTAATCCGTTTAAGTTGTTTTATTACATTAAGTGCTATACTAACATCAAAGATCAATAATAGGTATTAATAAGGCTGAGCTAAAAATATTTGCACTCGGCCATGATCTGATTAGGAATTAAACCACGTACTTTTGACTATCAGAACAATATAATGTGATCTACGCTTGAGGGAAATTTAAACTCCCCCGATACTTTTCTGCTAACTAATCCTACTACGCACATTCAATATACGCCTTTAGCTCAAATATATACCTCTAGCTTTAGTTGCCTCATAAAACGCAGTTTAAAAATTATGCAGTGTAACATGACATAACGATCATACAACTACAATTTGCTAACAACAAACAGCACACGGCCTCGCAATAAACGCGACAACAAAACAACGCTCGATTTGACACATCGCCGGTCCGTTCCGGCTCGGTATCGGAAATACATAACTGCTGATACTAGGCGTCTATCACACCGAAAGCAAGTCAACGAATAGAAGGGTATTAAGCTTAATTTGAGAGCCGGGGTAACTAAAATATTTTTAATACCATTTGTGAAGCTTTGCTTGATCTAATTATTCTTGATTTCGCGTATCAACTTTGTTTCTATGTAAACATGTCGATCTGCGCTCCATCCTTTTTTTGTTTAATGAATGATCAAGCAACGAACGGGTAGTTTTACTACTGTTTGAACCGTTTTTAGTTTCTTAACCGTATTATGAACCACTTGCCTGTAGGTTCAGATTTAGCTATTTTGTAAAATGCCTGTACTTGTATAACGTACCTAACTAAAAATAAGGCGACCAGGTTACTGATAGCCATTGAAACGCTAATAGAAGTATCCAACTACACCAGCAGCACATCTATAAGATAGGCATATATAGGTAAGGATTTCCATTCACTTCCCCGCAGCCTGTGTACCAAGCACCTAGCCCGTACTCGCTCAGCGAGCACCACTGATTGTTTTCGACGGTCCACTTCGGAATACTGTGTCTGAAACGATATTGATATTGTTTTCTTATAATATTCGGGGCAATGGCTTATAAGGAGGTCGACTAAAGCAATAATATTTGCAGCCCTAAATGTAGGGATTAAAATAATGGCTACATATGGGTATATGTAAGCGTACTTTATGATCACGTCTGAATTTTGTAAAATCGGTAACAAAACCAATAGACTTCACTTCCGAATCGTTCTTACCCTTATATTAATGTCAGAGCAATTAATAACGTTAATAACGAAAGCAGGGGAATGCCAAACATCCGGACTGCCCTTTTATTGTACCCATAAATCCCCATTACTGGTGCGTATTCCTAACTCATTAATTTCTCTTGCTAAATAATAAGGTTCTATTCGTCCGGAAAATTCGCAGGATCCATTCACTTGCATTCTGAGTTACAAATCTACCACACTACATTATACAAATCAAATTGGGGAACTTGTGACATGCGGGATTTAAAACAACTATTTTTACAAAGAACTAAGGGTTAAAGGAATGACCATGGTTCAATAATCCTGGTAAGGGCAAATATTTGACTGATGAGCCCCAGTATTCCTGAGTCTTGGATGTTTTCTATCGATTTAAGTGTTCACGCTTGCATGGGCTATGTTGAATGTGTTAGATAATTATATACTAGTGTTTAATAGAACTGACGTGCGAGACTACATCTTGTTCTCAATTGAAGTTAACGTTTTTTTTTATAGCTTGAACGCATAAAGCCCGTTTTTATACATAATTAACTTTATGCCACACCTGGCCATAAAATGGCGCTTTCTGGCCAAGTGTAGACATAAAATGATGAACACAACACGAGAGGTAGTAAAGATAGCCCTCGATCGCATATTTACGTCCCTCGCTTGCAGCTCGGGCCGCAAACTTCTGCGATATCGGCCTTTCTTTGTATTACCACCCTAGTTATGTTACCACCCTAGTTTAATAATGTACTATTGAACCTTTAGACCATATACATCTCTGAGGAATGTAGATTATATTATATTAAAAATTATTTTTTGTTCTTGCCAATGTTTAGAAACTACATACATCTCTAAGAAAAATTGTTTTAATTTTAGTTTTTAAGTTATAATAACTATCTGAGTCACAGATTTTTTTACATTTCTGTAAGTTTGTTTTTTGTAAAGAATGTAAATGATAGTTTAGTAGTCTATTTCTCGTTTGCCATTGTATTGACGTTTGGAGATCCTTTACACCTCCAAAACATGTTTTGATAACGGAGACCCCTTACATCTCCATTAATTTTAGTATAATGTCTCTTTATTTTCTATTTTTTTCTATAATTTATCTTGGTTTGACGCCTAGACATCTTTAACATCTCAAAAAAATTAGTTTTATGTTTATTGAAATGTATATTGGTTAAGTATTTGTTTGATGCATTGTATCAATGAAATTGCATGTTCACAATTATTGTAATGCTCAATGTTTTTGAAAAGAGAAACTGGTGAGTTTCTTCCGGCGCTTCTTCTCACCAGAATGTCATTTGCCGAAGCGCCAAAAGAAATAATACATATTTAGAATCAGACTTGTAAAAGAGCCCTTACTTGCAAAAATAAACAATTTTTTATTTATTAATTTTTTTAACGCTGGTATTGAATTTATTTTTACATACCTTCATTTAGATTCGTTTTTGTGTAGACAATCAAAACAAAACTAGAAGATGAATAGAATTGATGTGCGTATTTTGTTCGTTAACGTAGACCCGATAACAATTCTTACAGGGTTCCGTACAAACTCGTAGGTGTAGATAGGTGAATAGTTCAAGAAAAACTGTATGGCGGGACACATTTAACTTTTTTGTTGAAAAACTGTTGCCCCCATATATATCGACATAGGTCGCGTTAGTTTAGTAGCAGCAAATAATGTTACGGTTTTTGCGAATTTCTAAAAAACGATTCAAGTGTGCAAAACCATTGTATTTTTCCTGTAATATTTAGGATGATATTAATAATTGGTAATTATTAATATCATCTGTTCAGTAACTTCAAAGATAATAGGGGGAATGGTATTTTTTAACGTTTTTCATCCTTAATCAAAAACTACCTACATAATAAAGAAAGAAAATAAAAATGGTTTTGGAATCTAAAAATTAAGCCCTTTCATTTGATACCCCACTTGATATTATTATATTTACTTAACAACTTTAAATTTTCAACCTCCCGTTCCGGCCCTCTTTCACAAAAAGTTATAAGATTTTTTTTATGTCCAGCAGAGATGGGCAAAATGTAATCGACTAACGATTAACGATTGAAACTAACAGAATTAATTGCGACGGACGATTGAAAACGACGACTGATCAATCTTAGTTGCATAGAGTGCAACTAATTTAGTTGCAACTAAATTAGTTGCCGATTGATTTCGGACAACTAAAATTTTTAATCGACTAATTAGTTAGACTATTTTTCCGCGACTAATGTTAGAAGCAAATTGAACGGAAAACCTCGGTATGGCTATGATGACAGATTGAATAGGACATCTTAACGGATGTATAAAAATAAAATATTCATGTATTACTTACGATATTTTGACCATTTCTATGGAGTGAGATCTCTGTGCTAACTATTATTCTCTTTGATAATACCAACTGAATGATCTTAAATTGTGTATTATACGTTTAGTTTGGATGGGGCGAGAGCGAGAGATGAAGCGAGGGACGTAAATAGGCGATCAACGGCTTTCTTTATTACCTCCCGTGTTGTGTACGCGCAGCTTGCGGAAAAAGTCACTTTATGGCCAGCTGTGGCATAAATATTTTAAATGAGCACACGTTGAAAACAAAATCGACCGTATAGATAATAAACAACATGCAGATGTTTCATTCAATAGAACGTGTTATTTTTAGAAGATTCGTCGATCGGCACCTGCACCAAAATGCAACAAACAACTTCCAGGTACCTAAGTAGGATTATCCCATTGTTTTGTCGCCGCTTGACACTAAAAAGAGTTTAACTAATGACAGACAGCAAAATATTGATAATATATCTATGTCTAAGATTTACTCAGTATCGTTTAGAACTTAAAGTTAGAACTAGTATTAAAGTATCAAAATATTAATACAGCACCAACCTACTACATATATTGTTTGCGACTTGTAAACATTGCAGTTTTTAGTTATTTATCGTTATGGGCCATACCCATAATATTGCATTGTCATTCAAGCGTTTCAAATTAAACGTGTATACATAATTTTAGCTCAATCGGTTGAAGATATCTGTCAAAATTAGTTGCAAGATTCCACCCAAACCAACATAGTTACAACATACGAGTACCTACAATGTACTCGTAGTTACGTATTGCAAATTATCTATATTACAAGTTAAATAAAAAATGCAAAAACGAGCGACTACGTAGTTTTAATATAGATTTATTCGTGAAATTTAGTCGATTGAAAGTACAACTAATTTAATTGTTAGTCGAGCATTCTCACAACTAATTCAATCGCAACTAAATTAATCGCGATTAAAAAATGACGATTGATATTTTTAATCGATTGATTAGTTAACTAAAAAATTAATCGATTAATGCCCATCTCTGATGTCCAGTAGGCTCGGGTTAGCGACTTTTAAAACTATTCTAAATTTCAAATCGATAGCAGCAGTAGTTCCTGAGATATCTGGCTGTGACAGACGGATAGACAGGCAGAGTCGCACCATAAGGTTTCCTTTTTTACCATTTTGGTACGGAACCCTAAAAAACAGTGGAAAATCGGATCAGCACTCAAAATTTTTAAAGGCTCTCTTGCTTTGGGCCAGTGAAGGTACGAAAAGTTCACACAAATGTTTATTGGTTCGAGCTATATAGACCAAAGACTACAATAATACCTATATATTAACTGTCAATTAATGTTTACATAATAAGTACTTTATACTGTTCAAACATAGACAACTTTCGTACAATAGATAATGAACGGTTTACCACCAGGCAATTTCATGAGTTTCTGAAACTGAAAGATTTAATTAATTACGAAATGTTTCACCCGAGATATTAATTAGCATCATAGATACAAACAACCCATTAAGTGTTTCAAAATTATCGAAAACATACAAATTACGCAACAATACAAATATTTTCTTCACTGTAATAAATAAAGATAAAGCATTTATAGTCACAACAAAGTTTGGACTGAATATTACCAAAATATTACTCTTTAAACACCAAACAGAGCAAATATAGCCATCTCCTTCTATTACTTCGACATCGAACCCATAAAAAGAGATAAAAAAGCTTTCTAGTAAATGGAAATTCATAAACATGATTATTTAATTGGACGTAATAGGTACTTGCTGCTTAATGACAAGAACCGAAATTTATCAAAATTACGGAGCTATAAAGTATATATCTTACGTTTCAATAAAGGACTTGGTCTACTTATATGACAAACCTCATCTCAAACATGTTTACTAAAATTTACATTTATTTTATGTATAGGATTTCAACTGTTTAGTGTATTTTCTTGTAAAATTTGGAGTGGTTTACAGAAACCCCTCCTTTTATTTAGATATCCCTCTTGAAGGATAACGGGAAACGCCGTAAGTGAAGGCCACTGTCAGTCCTTGCAAAAGTCCCTCGCAAAGCTGGAAGACTATTAGGTATGCATAATTATGTCGGGGCTCAAAAACCACCATGGAAGTTAATGGAACATGGAAGTCAACGGGTTGTTTGCACAGGGCGTATCATTTTCACAAGTCACCGTATTGTCAGATGCGACCCGCTAAGGAATTTGGGTCAGAGGGAGCAAATTATTGCAAGGCCCTTTTCTATCGATCTGTTGATTTTAATTGCTGGGGTATTGTTGTGGTTTTCCCGGTTAACGTATTTGAGTGTGATTTATTTCTGCCCGTCTCTAGGACATCCCCTAGTTTTATTGGGGAATTTATGAAATATAGGATTTCAGAAATTCTAAACATTATTTTGCATATCTGACTGAGTAATTAGTAAAAATTGCATATCTGACTGAGTAATTAGTAAAAACTGAGGTGAGACCCTTCCTTTGCTAATAGGTTCTCCTCTCTCCATCTTAGTTATAAAACAACTTAAACAACATGTAATTTGGTTAAAATGTGATTAACATCACCCAAGAAGACCCAAAAAGTAAAAAATAAACATGCAATAGTCTTTCAGCGCCATCTATTAGCATCATTCGAAATTAAATCTTAAATTGCTTAACTACTCTATACACCTTCAAAAAATATGGAGATAATTTACATACGTGTTTGATTTTTTAGAACTGAATTCCTCGACAAAACAATAAAGTAAAATTAGATGGTATAATTTATGAAAGAACCCTAAAAAATAGTTCTCAATCGCAATATCCGTGACATACACATCCAATAAAATGCAAATGCCGTGATACAGAATCAACAGGTGAAGCGTAATGTTTACGATTCCGTCTGTACAACCAGTTACCTCATGAAATTAAAATATCAACTTTTGATTTTTTTTTAACATTTATTGTAAATTAGTGAAACTGCTCTCAACTTCGTTCGCGGATTTTTCAAATTGGTGCCATATGAATCTTAAAAAAAAATAGCGACCTCTTGACAAATCTCATATATTTCTAGTCAGGCTTTAACTAAAACATTTTTGTTAATGATGTAGATTTGGCTTCTAAAGAAGTTACAGCAATACTGGCTCGAACTTTGGAACAATATTCCTTAAAAATACTAAATCTATCGACTGTCTACTGTTAGCTAGGACCAGAACCTTAACTCGGAACATTCAGTGTCAAAGCACTCTGATTTGAAAGAAGAAATTGGGTTACTGAGATGTGAAACACCGATTGGAATTTTATAAGAAATAATAAAAACCATTTGGATGTTGTAATTAGACAGGTCATCAATTATTTAACGATGAACGATAGTGCACTAAAGACGAAGGTACACACATCTGACGCTGTATATTTAAGTTTAAGAACTAAAATTAATTTGCTCTAACTGAATAGAAACAACTATAAGTTTATTTTAAACGTTGAAAGAGAAACAGCGAAGTTTCAATTAAAGTTCACGAAGCAATCAATTACGGATGTCACTAGCATTAAACGAATTCCTTTAAAACAGAAAATATCTGAACGAAGAATTAACTTAGCTGAATGTTTATATTTATTACTAAACCTTGGCGTCGACATATCGAGTGAAGTCCAGTTCCGCGGCCATTTAGAGGGTAAGGCTAAATTAGCCTCTAAGAAGCTTGGTGTGCTCAACAGATCGAGACAGTATTTCACTCCGGCCCACCGCCTACAGCTCTATAAGGCGCAGGTCCGTCCACATATGGAATACTGTTCTCATCTGTGGGCTGGGGCCCCCCAGTACCAGCTTCTCCCTCTAGACCGCATTCAACTGAGAGCGACTCGTATCGTCGGCTGCCAAGATATTACAGATCGGCTCGACTCAGATGTAGCCTCGCTCTGCATCTTCTATCGTCTATATAACGGGGAATGCTCCGAGGAATTGTTCGGATTAATCCCTGCCGCATCTTTCCGCCATCGTCCTACGCGACAATATTTCCATCCTCACCACTTGGATGGTTGGCAGTCCACTACTGTGCGTTTTGCTTGGAA
The DNA here is from genome assembly GCA_947034925.1 of Eudemis profundana. Taxonomy (NCBI): domain Eukaryota; kingdom Metazoa; phylum Arthropoda; class Insecta; order Lepidoptera; family Tortricidae; genus Eudemis; species Eudemis profundana. Next base: position 25,746,144 of record OX344795.1, on the reverse strand, counting down.
AACTTCCTGCCTCGCACGACTGAACTGTGGAATAAACTGTCGCCTGCAGTGTTTCCGGACCGATTCGACCTTCAAACCTTCAAGAAAAGAGCGTACTCCCACCTGAAAGACCGGCAACGCACTTGTGACTCTTTTGGTGTTGCAGGTGTCTATGGACGACGGTGATTGCTTACCATCAGGCGACCCGTCTGCTCGTTTGCGTTTCATAAAAAAAAACCGCGATTAGAATACGATTGAGCACGTATGTTGTTATTGAATTAATACATGAAATTACATGTTCAATGGTAGAGTGTGCATATAAATGAAAATACTTATTTCAGTACGAAACGGTTCTAATTCTTGGGAAAAAACATAAATGATATTGCCTACTTAAATAAAATGGCAATAATGTAATAATTATGTGGAAAATAATGTCAGACTTGTCAAATACTGTCGAGTTTAATATTTTTTTATAAAACAAATGACACAACATTTACCTAGAAGTAATAGTAGAGTTGTAATATGTAGTAAATAATTATGATAAAGCATACGTTGTCTTAAACTATGAAGATATCATAGATTGACTTATAATTATTTATTCATAGTATGTACTTCTGTGCTAACGGTACTTCGGAATCATATTCTAATCGCAGTTCGATAATATATGTATGTAGACGTTGAGGGAAAAGCCCGTCAGGATATTCACCAGATAGGCTGGTGATTCACAGTCGATCGTAGATTTCGATTGGTCTGGCAAATGAACGAACGAAAAAACGAAAAACAAACGAGGAAATTGGCACCATCAATAAAGAAACCCGCGAAAAATTGGTAACTTATGTACGTTACTCTCTATCGTGGAATTAATTACCCGTCTCCTTTACATCGTCGATTTTCATGAAAAGTTGTTTCAGTAGTTCTTCTATTTAGTAAGTATCTAGAATTCTAGAAAAATATATGAGTATCGCTTCAACGTTTCTTGCGATGAGATTTTACGTTTATTTCAGATGTTCCTGTGCTTTTAGGAATAATTTGTTACTGTGTGTTAGGTAAGCCAACATGAAATAATCCATAACTATGTACATAGTTTAATAGGTAGTTTTAGTCTTGGTCTTATTATTTTACTTTAGGATAAATTTATTGTTACTTTTATTGTACCTATTGTTTATTTAGTTATTGAATTAATTTCCTTTTCAAATCTAGACACGCGGCAGCGTGTCAAGCCAAGTTCAAGCAAAACTGGCTAGCCAGCGCCAAGTGTAATATTACACGAACCACTTGGTGCCACTTTTGACCCTTTTATAAGTCAAAACCTAAGTAGTAAGCGTACAAAAAAAAATTAAAATAAAAAAAAAGTTAAAAAATAGGGGGATTCCTATATATTTTTTTTTATTGTATCTTTGGAACCGTTACAAACATTAAATCTCAATAACTGCTTAGTTTTCTTTAAAAAAGTAATGATATCCCACCAAAAACATAAATGTAAAAAAAGAGAGCCAAGCTCAATACAAAAATTATGCTAGGCTGTGGGCTTCGCCGCAAAAATAATGGAGATCTAAATGAGTGCCAAGTCCTATGCATAATCCAAATATGTATTTATAGGAACAAAATAACATTATGAACAAGTATTAAACTCTATTTCTTTCTTTTATTGGATACCTATAATAATTGCTGTTATTTAAAAATGTGAGATCTTAAAGTAGGTTAGATTTGACTTGGAAAGAAAATCCATGCATAATAATTTTCAAATCACTCTTAAAACATGTCCCAGTTTCTTCCAGTCCCTCTAAACTCTTCATACCGGACCGCAAAACTTGTAGATTGAAGAATTGAACGGAAAACTTTCAAATTGTCGCGCGACCAGCCAATCTGAATACAGACGAGGCGCTATTATATTAGGGGGACATTCGAGAAGTTTCCAGAAATTCCCAGAAGTTTCACGGCCAAGTGACCCAATTCGGGCCTTATTCGGTAATCTCGGGAGGAATGTAAAGAATGCCGCTTTAGGGTTGTTAGGACTAAGATTTTCATTTCGTCTTGTCGGCTAGTATAAAAACAAGATAAATTATAGACACATTTAAGAATTTTCGTAAAAAAATACGTTTTCATGATATTTTTAGTGCACTAATTTTTCGATTAGAGGCAGTCGTTAATCATTACATACAATAGCTGTGCGACTTTAGAAATAGTACATTATGATACAAGTGTGCGAAGTTGGTCATTACAGTCGAGGCGGTATTGCACAGCCCGAGCCGCAAGGCGAGGGCTGTAATAGAGCCAAGACTGTAATGAACAAAGCACACGCGTATCATACGACGTTTTTCAACACACTTGCGAGGAAAAAAACAATTAGGTAGGTATAAAATACATTTTTAATTACTAAAGCTATTATTGAAAGTACAATTACTAAAATGATACGCAACAGTTTTTGTTGGATGTTGCACAGTATGTGTTACCTATAGTATTATTAAAAATTTCACTGTGGTGTTCTTGAGTAACTGTAAATGTTGGAGATAGTGATACATCCCCATAGGAGGTGGATGGCGTTCTAATTCTCCTTTAGTCAGAGTAGGCGGCACACAAAAATCACTGGCGTATGAGGTAGAAGATTGCGGTTCGGGACAAAACTTCTTAGAAGGTTGCTCCAAATTGATTGCTTGTTGTTGGGTGCAAATCTAACTGTACTTCGTCACTTGTACTCGACATTTTCAGTCACAAATCAGCAAATTATAAAGGAACAAATGTTTGCACAAAATGGCGCGGAGGTTTATTTTTTCGCGCGCCGTATCTTTGGTTGAATAACTATGCGCGCGCAGGTTAAGTCCAGAGGCACCGAACACCGCCATTCAGCCACAATATATTAAACTAAATAATTATGTATTTCTAATAAGAATTTACGGTAGTTAATATTGTATTTTTTAAATGCTTAAATAGATAATTAGATGAAGTATAATCTTATCTTATCGGATTTTGACTACAATAAGTTTATTTATTTACAAAATAATCAATCTTTTGGTAGGTAACAACCTCTTTACGGATATTAAAAAAAAAGTGGAATACGCAATGTTTCTGTCGCGCTGCTGTGGACTCCGCCTCCAATTCGTGCGATAAGGACAACTGCAGCTCGGACTAAAATCCCACGTAAAAAACTCAAAAATCCAGGTTTCGCTCTCGACTGTTTCCTCCTCCAAAACGCAACCAATCATTTTAAAATTTTGGGAACTGCAAGAAAAAGAAATAATCTACGCCGCTATGTTTTGATTTTTTTTATATTTGTTGTCATATTTGTATACTGCGCCTTTTTTGGCAGCCAATTCAATTACTTAAGCCGTTTTTGCGATTTTCAAGGCATTGTAAGTTTCTTTAAAATAAAAATATCCAAAAAAGCAAAACATAGCGGCCTAGATATTGATGATATTGACCTTATTTGAAAAATTCATTGCTCTATGTTCAAAAACCAGACAGGAAACAGTCGAGAGCGTTTGTATGGGAAAGTCGCAGGTAGGCATTCCTCTTAACATAAGTACTAGACTTAGTTAATCAACGGAGCAGTATTATTGTAAGAAATTGTGAGGACAATTTATCACATATGGCACAATTCGAATGAAGTATATTAAGTTAGGAACAGTACAAGCATCATAAATCATGAAGGCCTCAGCAGTCGCCAACGTAGCAAATAGATTGCTGAAACTTGTCCAATAAATGTTACTAAGTAATCGTACTCTGAATAACCCATAATATGGAAAAACTTTGATACATATTTATTTGCTTTTAGGACTGCAAATAAAGATAGCCGTTAAAAAGCGCTTTCACATATAGGCGTTAATTAGCCATTTAGTTAACTGCCTAGCCTTTTCACTTAACGGCGCCATTTAGTTAACTGCCTTGATGAAATTCAGCCAATGTGTCAATGTATCAATTAAGGATTTGGCTGACCAATGCTTAGGCCGTTCGTTTAGTAGGGCGAAAATGGGCTTTGATTAGGGTTTTCTTTCTAAATAACTATGACCCGCAGCAAGTCGACGAAGCCCCGCGGCGCGGGGGTTCTATTTCTGCTCTGAGGGACACAAGCTGACTAACAAACCTAACCTAAAAAAAACAGTTTGTTCACTTTTTCTAGGCGGAGCCCCCCTGACCTCCCCCCCCCCCCCCCCCCCCCTCCCGGCCCCCATATTAGATCAAGTTGTAGGACAGAATAGATTTATACAACTAAAATTGGACGGACTCGGCTAGGCGGGTTATTTAATGTTGTCGAATTCGTTCACTTTCGAGTAGTTTGTCTAGCCGTTTGATAGAAGGGCTAGACGGTCCCATGTTCATCCAGGCACTTAATTAAATGGCGTCGTTTAATGAAAAGGCTAGGCAACTGCCTACCAAATGGCTATTTAAGCTAGTTGGCGGCGACATAATTATACATATCTGTGGTCTGTGCCCTTGACTGTAGGTACCCATAAGCCGTACGGCTGCAGCACGACAGCCGCGCGACGCTCGCGTCGCTGATGCTATTCTGCATCGCTACTGTCGCGATACAGCCGCGATTCAGCATTGATATAGCCGCGATGCAGCATTGATATAGTCGCGATTCAGCATTGATATAGCCACGATTCAGCATTGATACAGCCACGATTCAGCATTGATATAGTCGCGATTCAGCATTGATATAGCCACGATTCAGCATTGATACAGCCACGATTCAGCATTGATATAGTCGCGATTCAGCATTGATACAGCCACGATTCAGCATTGATATAGCCGCGATTCAGCATTGATATAGTCGCGGCATTGATATAGCCACGATTCAGCATTGATACAGCCACGATTCAGCATTGATATAGCCGCGATTCTTAGCTACTTAGCCGCGCATAGGGCTTGCATTCCGGAATTCCGGAATTCGGAAATTCCGGAATTCCGGACGATTTTTCCGATATTACAGTTCCGGAATTCAAGTGCTAAATATCGAAAATTCCGGAATTGAAAATAGTGTAATGAAATTTAACATTAAGACGGATATTTTACAAAATTACGACGTTACAAAATTGTCAAGCGTTAATTATCTTATCGCCCAATCTTCAGAGAGTATTTTTCGAGCGCGGGGTCTAAACCGGTGCTTGTTAGAACGAGACAGAACGATTTTGGTCCAACTACTTATTGTTTGTCTCTATCTGTTTTTGTATTTAAACAATAAACACCATCAGTACTAAGTGCAATACCATTAACGTTAGTTGTGGGCTTCTTGTGCCCTGTGAAGTTGTGATTGCGAATTTTGCAGATTTCATGTGTGTTATGCATGCGACACAATGTAAGTATTATTGTTGTATTTAATTCATAATAACGCCTTAACATTTATCAGAATATTTCTGCAATAAAGTCCCATTAATTATTTCATACGACTTCACATTATTATTATATTAAACAGCCTAATAGTCGATATACAGGGTGTCCCATAACTGACACGGCACAGTGACACTGGAGGTAGACCAGGTCAAGAGGTACCAAACCAACTTAACATGACCCGCCGACCGTATTTTTTTTCACTACTGGTGGTTAAAGTTGAAATTAATGTTTCGGTGTGAATTAATTCAAGATCAAACTAGTATTTTTTTTTTCAATTTTACTTAGTTTTTGTATAAAACACCATTTCTGTAACCTTAATTAGCAATTCATGTTACCGCACACATAAAAAAAACTAACCTTGACACCTTTTCGAGTGCACACTGCCAGCTAATAATGTTACAAACGGTCAAAATTCATGAAAAACTTTAATTCGACAATAACTCAAAAACCGTGCCACTTTTACTGGAGTCATGCTAAGTTGGTACCTCTTGACCTGGTCTACCTCCAGTGTCACTGTGACGTGTCAGTTATGGGACACCCTGTACATATAGGAGTTCTCAAGGCATTTACGAAGGTACAAGAATATTTGAACTAATTTCAAGATATACCTAGTAGTAGCTAGTTAGTGTTTTAATGTTTGAGGATAAATGAATTGAAATGGCATTTTATCATGCTTTTAGAAATTATTTAAAGTCGTTTCGTATTAACGTTTAAACTTTTTATAATATTCACACAATTCATGTATTGTGTTTATGGTTATTCTAAATGAATAGTTATTTTAAGTGGTCACGAAAAGGATAACCTTGGTACAGAAATTGCTGTTACAAATAATTTAATAGCTCATTGTGTTGTGTTTAATGATTTAGTAATTGAGAAATTTTGCCCTACTTCGTAATATTTTTTGGAATTTTGAGAATGGTTTTATTTTAATAACAATTGAAATTCTTAGAATTTATTTTATATGTCATACTATTTCGTTATTAATTAATACCTACTTTTTGTAATAGTCTACCGTGCTAGCTAAGTGCACCTAGTATTATTGCATTACTTTACCAGTGTTGATTTTTTAATAATTATGTATCATTTTTTTCATATTTTGTACTTGGAATACGTTCTACACATTTGTTGATTATTAATAAATCTATTTTAGTACAATTTCTCGTTTAATTCGGACAAAAAATGTATTAGAAAACAAAGCCGGTACATCCGCATTAATTCCGGAACCAGTTCCGGAATTCCGGAATTGAAGGTAAAATTCGAAGTCAATTCCGGAATTGGAAAATCGACCGATTTTGCAAGCCCTAGCCGCGCAGCAGCCGCTGTAATATGAAAGGATTCACTGTGCAGCGCTGCGGTAGCACAACTAAAATGCCTAATGTGAAAGTGCCCTAAAAATGGATCATAGTAATAATACAGTAATAAATACATGCCATGCCCTACACGCGGAGCCACACACCCAATACTGGTACACACACACCCAATACTGGGCTTAACCACCTTCTGTGTCTTGACACTATTCTGAGTAGACTCTTTTTTCGGCGGATGTTTGGCTTCTTTTTGTTGTGTTCATAAATTTTGGTGTGTTAGTGGATTTGTATGCGAAATGAAAGTATATTCAATGAAATAATAAAAAAAGGAGATACTATTATGGAATATGTATATCGCCTGGTGACAATCAAAATTCCCTAAAACTTCTGTCACTGCTCTGCAAAAGGTCGTATCTAATTAGTAAATCAATACTGAGATACGAGCTTTGCTTTAAGTAGGTATTTGTTACTTAGTGAGTTAGTTAGTGAGTTAGTGTGAAAAAATGCGTTTGTGAACAAATGCGACTAAAAAAACACGCTATCAAGAAATAGTAAGACAGGGAAATTAGAAAAATGGGAAATTATGCGACTAGGAATAACCGCGAAAAGAAAATTTGCCGCAAGGAAAATAAGCGTTTGGGAACCTCATCTAACAAATCCTGCTTGATTGTCAGCAGACGATATGAGTACTAGAGACTGTGAAAAATAACATAGGTACTTCTAGACACACTGATTTAGGCTCAGAGCATAGAATACTAGAGAGAGGACAAGCCGCCGGCGACCGTGTCGCAGCTGTAAGCTCATTGTGCATACTCTGCCGCCAGTACACCGTCCGTTGTTAGCGAGTGTGCCCGCGTGCTGATCACAGTGAAAGTTTTGTTTTCTGCCAAAATGCCGAGTTGTGCAATAATTACTTGCAAACATCGCAGTGATTTAATTAATTTCCACACCAATGGGATCACTTTTCACAGGTAAATACTATTTATTTCTAATAAAACCATGATTTTAACTAATAATCTGACTTGTATCCATATAAGCTTATACATGTTTGTCATTTAATATATTGTATTACATTGCTGCTGTACAAGTTACATTATTGCGAAGCACAGTGTTTACGCCGCAATGAACGGGGTACAAAACGATACATTCAATGACAAAGTTTCTCATAGTGTAGCAGCGATGTCCGCCATACTGTGCGCTGCGGATAGTGCTGCGCGGCACCTATACCACGTATCGATAAAACCAGCCCAGGATTAGTGGATGCTAAAAATAATTTAAAAATGAAAGGATGGATACTGTCTTTAATAATATAATATTAGGTATGAAGTATAAATGTTGTGTAATTGTTTAGCTAATGATTTGTACGTATGCAATGCGTTGATAAAAAAACTCTATGAGTGAATTTCGACATTTTAATAGTACATTACACAACTAGGGTGGTAATACAAAGAAAGGCCGAGATTGCAGAAGTTTGCGGCCCGAGCTGCAAGCGAGGGACGTAAATATGCGATCGAGGGCTTTCTTTATTACCTCCCGTGTTGTGCACATCATTTTATGTCTACACTTGCCCAGAAAGCGGCTTTTTCCGTACGCGCAGCGTGCGGAAAAAGTCACTTTATGGCCAGGTGTGGCATAAAATATTTTTTTGTGCAAAATAAGCAATTCCTTTTCTTTAGCTACATACTTTTTTTATAATACTAGTAATACCTTTAGATATTTTAACTGGCGATTAAACGTATAGAAAATACAATACAATTGTGGAGTTATTATATTTTTTTAGTATTTTATGTGGTAAAAATCAAATATTATATACCTAAGTTTACAAAGGATTTGAATTGTATGGCATACTAGATTTTGCCCCCCGCGTTGCCCGCGTAGAAATCGTATTTCGCATATCCCTCAGGAACCGTATTTTTTCCGGAATAAAAAGTATCCTATGTGTTCCCATTTAAAACTTGAACATCAGATCGATAAGGTTAAGTTGGTTAGTCAATAGTTTACTCGGTCCACGATATCGAGTTAGTATAGCGTTCTCCCTGTATAGTGTCAAATTAACCGCTTGCCTTTACCTGCACAGTAAAAATGCAAAATGAGATAAGAGAGTAGTAAATAATAAAGGCAATAAATGCATTCTTTGGGTTCGACCAGGTGTAAAATATAACATGCAACAATAATGTCCATTGTTGTTGGCGCACGTGTAATTAAAAAAAAACTGTACAAGGACTTTAGTTAGTGTCCTTATCATATTTTAAGTTCTTTGTATTACCGACTACAACAAAGCCTATTTTACTGACTTAACAAATTACTAGCGTACCAGAGACAGATGTTGACTGAACTTTTAACGCTATGTAAATCCATCCTTTGTGCGTTCGTTACCCTTATCGCTGACCATATATATACATAGCATGCTATCTCAGATTTCTAGTACTCACTCGACGTGTATCGAGTGTAATTTAAACTAATAATAGAGTTATAGTAATAAAACAACTTAAACGGATTAAATCGCGTATATCACTACATTTTTAAGTCCCGACGTTTCGTAACCCTTTTCAGCGTTCGTGGTCGCGGGTAGACTGAGAAAATCATAAATTTCCTCTGTCAAAATTACTGTTGTGCAAACCTACCCACTTTAAAAAATACAAATTCAATATTAGTGTTGCCAGATGGGCCTAATGTGTAAAGATGTTCACACACATGCCAGAAGGGCTTAAAACCTAACCTTAGAAAAACTAGCGGCGCTTCCAAAAGGCATACTTGATAAGAAAGAAGGCCAAGGAAACTTATCAGCCACGCCTTATGCAAAACAAGAAAATAATTTAATCCGTTTAAGTTGTTTTATTACTATGAGTGATAATCGCGGAAACCGAAGACAATATTAATAATAGAGTTTTTATAGATTTCCAAGTGATCCCGAAATTAAAGAAAAATGGATAGCAGCAACATGCAGAGGACCTGTTTGGTGGCCATTAAAAAGAAGCACAATATGCTCTATACACTTCACAGAAAATCAATTACGACCGTTACCAAAAAGTCGCCGGCTTTTTGAATGGGCAGTGCCGAGTGGATTGAATTGAAATTTGTATGAAATTTTCAATCCAATGCAATCGCTAGGAGAGGATTGAAAATTTCATACAAATTTTAATTCAATCCGCGTCGCGTCGCGTCGCGCCCTGCAGGTGGAAAACCACCTTTAGTCAATGAAATATTAATAAAAAATATCCCAAATATGTATTACTGAAAACGTAGCATATAGTCTGTTCTTTTAGGCATTAAAGAAAAGGTAAAGAAACCACGTGACTCGGATGATTCAGCCAATAAAGGTTACTTTATGTATCTTCGGCACAATGCCACTGATTGAAGGACCCGAGTTACGTGGTTTCTTTGTTTTTTTTTAATTGCCTAATAGAACACACTAGTTATTTTAGAGAAGTGTAAATCAGAATTGAGAAGAAATTATTTAAGGCATTTGTCAACAAAATATGAATCATAATAATTAGTAAGTAAACATTTGAAAACCCAAGGTGATAAATATTACGAATTATTAGTCATTAACTAAATTAAATATTACGAATTATTAGACATCTACTTAATAAATCAAATGTCTTTAACATTTTGATTGCCATAAATAATTATTATAAGCAATTATTAACAATGATTCCGAATATTTCAATAGGTACATTAAATTATCGACAGATACTCTTTTTTCGACAATTGTTCAATATCGATATTACGGTATCGCTGGCCTAGTACCCGCAATTATCGTTGTGTGCGTGCGTACTGACACGACTCGCTGCTCATCCGCATGTACACAGACATGGAAACGATGCGCGTGTATTCTGCAATAGGAGCGCCGATATACAAGTGTGTGTGATTTAGGTGTGTGCGTGCTTTGTCTTTACAATTACTGGTTCTTTGTGTTGGTTAAAGAACTTGCGACAGGCGGATTCAATACTAAATCGACCGCATGTCCGATCTCCTTATATTCTTACATCTGTGGATTTAGGCTATGCATTATCTCCGTCACTATTAAAACTTTACCAAGTTTTACTGTTTAAGCAACTGATACATAATGAGAGCGTGTGATGAGCGAGCGTGTTTTAAGGCTTAATTATGTACAGTTGCATTATCTACATTAGATTATAAATCCTCAGTTATGTGTTTTTGTACCATAACCCTAAGAATAACCGCCATTGTACCGCCATGGCCGACTAGATTTAAAATCATGATCAACTAGCTTTTTATAATAGTATCAATTTTGACGTTATTATGATTTTCCGTACATTATAATAACACTGACACAGATAACACACATCGCTGGTTGCAATAATATTGACCTGGTGAGAATGGGACCACCAACATAGGAGGTATAGCTTTTAAACAAAAAAGACATTTTCCAAATCGTTATATGGAACACACATAAAATAAAGTAAATTTTTAAAACAAAAAATAAAAACCGACTTCCAAAAAGTTTTGGAAGTCGGTTTTTATTTTTTTTTTAAGTTAAGTTTTGCTTTTTAGTTTAAGTTTTTGGAAGTCGGTTTTTATTTTTTGTTTTAAAAATTTACTTTATTTTTAAATTTTTAGTGGCGCTGTAAAAATACTATTTTAACCAAATAGACTAAAGTCTATTTAGTTAAAAGAAAATTTTTCCAAATCGGTCTAGCCTCAAGTAATCGGGGAACAAACCTACATAAACATTTGTTCCTTTTTTGAAGTCGGTTAACACTAAAAACTTATTGCTAGTAAGAAATGGACAAGAAACTACGAAAAATACCGAAATCGCTATATGTGTGCCTCTAATATTTGAAGAGTTCCCTCGGTTTCTCCAGGATCCCATCATCAGATCCTGATTTGGTTGCAATGGGACCATTTCGGAAGTATACCCTTTCAAACAAAAAAAGAATTTTTCAAATCGGTCCAGCCGTCTTCGAGTAATCGCGTAACAAACATACAAAAAAAAAAACATTCAGACGAATAGAGAACCGGCCTTCTTTTGGAAGTCGGTTAAAAATAAGATTCCATCGCATTAAAAACCTTCTCTTTTAAATATGTCGTCCAAAATGCTGACAGTTTCAAATTTCATGCGTTAAATGATAAGATAGGTACAAGAAAAAGTTTTTTTTATACTTTTAACTGGTCAGTCCTAGGGACTGATAACTATGATAACTAAAAATATAGTAAAATCCGATCAAGTGCGAGTGGGATTGCACACGAAGGGACCCGTACCACCGCCGAGCAAAAAGAAGCCAAAAAGATACGTTTCTTGTATGGGGACCCCCTTTTATTTTTAATTTATTTATTTTTTGTTATAGCGGCGGAAAAATACACATTCCGTAAAAATTTCAAGTCTGTACCTATTACGATTCAAAAGATAGAGCTGTGACAGACGGATAGCGGAGGCTCAGTAATAGGGTTCCGATAGAGTACCCTTTGGGTACGGAACCCTAAAACACGGTTAAATGAAAATGAATACTTGCGGTGATTCGACCAAAATCTGCAAACCACTTATTCCACCCCTTCAAGTTAGTTTTGTGTCGTAAACGCCGGGATTGAAATGGCAACCGTGGCACAGTGGCAGTGTCATAACCAGTGCCTTAACTCTGTAAAATTGCGGGTATTTCAAATCTATTTACGCCTTAAGAGAGAAAGTGAGAGTCATCCTCACGGGGATAAAAGTGAGAGGTGACAACTGGCGAGAGCCTCAAACACGGATTTTACTAAAATTCTTTTTTTTTTATTGAGATAAACAAACAGACACAAAAATAGGAATACAAATAGTTTACAATACTGTGTAAGAATATGTGTGACCAACACGAATTAATTTTATAAATGGTTGATCGAATGATGATTCCTTAGAGCAACGCGGACTTCGTGGGGAGTCGCCTTGCTTTAGTATTTCCCCTCTGCCAAGCAATTTGCGCCAGTGCTCATATTCGTTCTATAAAACTAGTTGCAATTGGATTAGTCGTCAGACTAAATCTAGTAACTCACCTGAAGAGATCTCCGTGAATATGCCGAATTTTTCCGTATTTCGCTGCAAAAGGAGGTCTAACACGTCAAACGTACAAAGAGATGGTGTTTCATTTCACATCTAAATTATTTAGAATCACATCATCATTATTTACTTCCTTTAAAACATAAAAATTACAAAGACCTGAACTGACATTATTTGAAGTTTGTTTACTAGTTGACAATCATGAAACCTCGCGTTGCCTTGGTGTTCTGCAAAACTTACACTATTTCAATGCAAAATGTATCTTTGTGAATGTGAATTGGTCAATGTGTTGTTCTATTTGTTATGTGTTAGTTTCGTAGTGATGGACGATTTTTCATACGCGTGTGTAAGTAAGTGTGCGTTACCTCATTCCCCCCTCGCCAAATATGTCAGAAAATTGTGTATCGGACAAGTGTCTGACGACGCCTCCTTTACATATTGCTCTAAGGATCATTCAAAGCAAGTATCGAGACCTGCATACATACACTCGGAGAGAAGAAGTAATCTGTTCCTTACACATATAATAGTGTTCTTTTTTGGGTTCTGTACCAAAATTGTAATAACTGGCCAAGAGCATGTCGGACTATGCTCAGTGGAGGGTTCCATAGCCGTAACTATAAGGTAAAAAATACGATGTAAAAAAAGTACAACAACAAAAGAGCGTATCTTCATAGCAATTACGTCCTTTTGTTAAGAAGCGCAGTTTATCGGCAATAACTCAACAACGGTTAATTCGATCGTGTTGAAAATAACTTTCGTGGAAAGTATTAATAAAGCGTTACCTTCGTGATTTTTTTATATTTTTCGGATACACGGTTTAGAAGATAGAGGGGGAGGGACACAATTTTCAAAACTTTCGGAGCGATTATTTCCACATACACTGAGCATGGTCCGACAAGCTCTTGGCCAGTCATTTTTAATTAAAGTTACACTGCATCTGTATGCCCTTGTTACAGGTTTTATGCTGTGATGTCTATTAAGTAAGGTCACCAGTTTCTCTCAATGTAATAGTTTTCGAAAAAGAGCATTTGTTTGACAAATGCTCTAATCTAATGGTTTTTGTAAAAATACCACTTGTTGGACAAATGTTGAGAGAAACTTTAATTATTAGTTACCTTTACCTCATAGTCGTTTTCGCCCCGGGTGACCTTAGATGTGGTTGATTTCTACTTATCTTGTACGAACAACCAACATTGGACATGAAGCTTTACAATAATTCATCCGTTAATTATTAAATAATAATTTTCTGGAAAAAGTCTTAATAAAATCTTAATTTAAAATTAAATCACGAGACATCGAATGGAATCATCCAGTCAAATTAGCCGAACACCCATTCCTGTCCCTTGCTGCCCTTCCGTTCCAGCACCTTAAGTTGAGTTACTGGTAATAATAACTGAATTGTGACTGCCGATCGGCTATCAGCGAGTTAAGAAAGCAGATTTATGCGCGGCGCTCACTCGCTGTAAACTGTCTAGGTTCTATGGGCGGCGAGGGATGTTGTGGTGACCATACCACCAGTTGTGTTGGCACTTGTATCTTTCTTAAGTGCATTATTTCTTGTTACCCGACTGCGGCGAAGCCCAAAGAAGGGTTATGTGTTTGACCTGTATGTATGTAAGTATGTATGTATGTCCGTTCCTGTGTCCGCTCGTAGCTACTCAACGGCACATCCGATTTTGATAAATGATACATCATTAGATTCTTCTTGATGGTGCGAGTGTCACTGGGTATGAAGTTCGTTAAAATAAACAAAATGACGGATTTTATGCAGTTTCAAAGTGCACCGCGGTCGGGTTTTTTTTTAGTAAAAATGTGGTTATTGAATTGACATGTTCCCTGATTCTCTAGCACAAATGTGACGCGCAATAAGGGTCGTGGGTCACATGTGCGCGACAAATACTATTTATCCCATTCCATTAAATATAGTTCGAAAGTGACAGGCTATACTGTGTCGCGCGAAGCGAAGTCGCGGCCAGTGGTGCTATCTCAGCTGGTGTGACTGATAGGTATTTTTGCATAACTAAGAAGTTGATTTTTCGATTTCGATGTATTAAAAATTACTTAATTGGAAAGAGACCCACACAATTATTCAAAGTAAAGAAACATAGAATCATTTAAAATTGTTATGTAGAGAGATATTTTCCGATGATATGAAAATACTTTTGACCCATTTATGTTAGGTAGTAACTGCATTAACCAATTATTTAGTTATTCAAAGACGGAGCGCAATATGATAATTTTGTCACAACTTAGTTAACAACTTGGTCTAATTAGATAAGTATGATTTAGAATAATTGACAAGGTTTCTTGAGTTTGATCGAGCAGGGATGGTGCGGTGGCGAATCTGACTTTTTATATCAGAATTCATCAAAATTTCAAACGTCTGTTCTATAAATTTTTACTTAGTCAGCTATGACTAAGTAAATGTGTGTATAGAACAGACGATTGAAATTTTTAGAATGAATGAATGAATTTAATTCGGTAATTTTGTTTTTATTCTTAAAAAAAAACAATATTTCAAAAATAAAGGCATGTGAATGAGAACAAATAAATCACAACGAAAAAGGTGTACCTATTTTACTTGACTGCCTCTCTCCACTGTCCAGTTCCCTACTCTGTCATTTGTTTGAGATAAGTTCATCTCACAAAATCATTCCACAATATGGTCACCCTAACAATAGCAGCACTTCGTCAGAATTTGAATAGAAACTGCAGCCAATAACGAGGGTCGTTTCGCGTTCGAGCCGCTAGGGGCGCTGGCGTAGATCTGCCATGAAAACTAATGGCGCTGTCAAAAACGTCGGCAAGTGAGATGTTCCAGATAAAGACGTACGTAGACGTACATTTTGTTTATTTGTAAATTTTGGTGTTTTTTTTTCTCAAAAATACAAATATTGTATATAAATTAGGGCAAGTATCCCCCGGTCAATTTAATTAGAATTGTTACTTTACAAAAAATACATTGAGGTAATTTATTGAGTATATATAGTAGCTGTAAATGTACATGGTTAACTGGAAGGGATCTTTGTACATATACCTTTATTTTGTGCAATAAAGTGTTTACATACATGCTATAATATGTATAACAATGAATTAGTGAAATAAGTGACGTTTTTTCCTACATATTTCTGTTCAATAGTAATGTTCTAGGTTTATCAAAGTTACTTAACGTGATTGCTGCTATTTTTAAGGTTTACTCTTTTTTTTATTCAAGCCAATTTTTTTCTTTCAAACTAACCATAGAGAAAAGAAAATACGAACGCAACAAACAGTCTGTAACTCACAAAAATAATGCACAGGACTAAATAAAAATGTCGACAGAAAACGGAGCGCACATTTTCTTAGCGCCCGCGTTTTCTGAAGAGATAGTGTTAAGTTACGTAAACTCCTCAGTTATGTATTAAAAAACATACACAAAATTTTAGCATACACATAATTCAAAAAGAGTTGAGGCAGAATACGACACTTGTATAAGTGTATATTTATTAGGAATTCGCCGATTTCATATGTTGCTTCTATTCTGAAATATCCTGTGCATATCCACAACAGCTTTTAATATAAAAATAAAAGTATCTATGAAAAAGTTAACTTAAGTCCTCAAGACGACAACGCGTTTGAAATCTAATGTGTTACATGGCATACATTTCAGCTTTGCATCGGGTGGGCTGTTTACTTGTTTGTAAGTCAGTGGTATAAAATAGAAGGGTGGCCCTGCCAGAAGAATGCCGGGCTCAACAGTCAAATGTTGTAAAACTGAAGAGAAAAGTGACGGCACGAGACGAACTCCCAACGAAGCGATTCGAAATGTAGGAACCTTAACGAGGAACCTTATAGTCTGAACGAAATGAAAGAAAACTCGTTTTAAATGTAAGTAGTGTACCGATGTTCCGTCGCTTACATCAATACACTTTCACTTAAGTCCTTAATGGTGCTACGTTAGCGGTCTGAAGACGTTAAATTTCTTTATGAACAGACCACATGCCGCAACTCTAACGATATTGGCAATTCGGGCCTATCCAGAGTAGGTATATGATAGTGAAAATATAAGAGTTTGTTAGTACATTGCGTGGCTTTAAATCTGCATACATCTTTTTAATCAAAGGAGACTTTTTCACAGCAGTTTCGAGTAGATCGACAGTTTTCACCCAATATTTTGCGATCAACTAGTTTTTCATACATTACAACTCATTTAAAAACGATCACTTGGTTAACAAACTTGATATTCGTATAATTGCGGTATTTCTAGTGTGTAATAAAATAAGATTAGTACTTCCATTGATTATTTCTAAAGTAGGGTAGATACTTTCAGGTTTAGGATATTATTGTGATATTAAGTTTCAATGCACTCTAAGTCCGGATTTACACCTGTACCTAAGGTTTACTTACGTAATTAAAACTTATAGGTGTAAATCCGTCCTAAAGAAGAGTTGAAGCAAAGGACCGTTAAAAACTTATGCATAACCGAAATATTTTGGATAGGGGCCGCTACTGTGTCAAACGCGATGTACTAGTTACGCGCTAAACTTACAGATTTTCAGGTTATATCCTCTTAGCGACGCTCGTAAATATCATAGTCATAACTCTCGTATCCATTTAAGTTTTCCAGTGTAAGGTCAACCGCACTAGCACAACGCTGAAAGAACGTAAAGGCCGTAGTAACCAGTGTGAAAGTACGACTTTTTCGTTTTAGCATAGCAACGCTATTTTACTATCCCCATTTCATGCGCTGTAAACTTAACAATAAAACTGAAAGTGTGGTTACTACTGAGGTGAAAACTAGGTGGATATAATTTAACTTACTACACTATCAAAGCGAAATGTCAAGTAAGTGTATAAGTCTCACAATAACCTTCAATTAATAATGTGATTTAGGAATAAGTTCGCCTTTGTAAATATATCATTATTTCGCAAAGGTACTGTAAGTACCTTTTATTATTTTGTGCAATAAGGTTTATTCCATCTGTTTTCATAAAATAATTAAAAGAAACTATTGCTTACAATCTTT
Source organism: Eudemis profundana (assembly GCA_947034925.1). NCBI lineage: Eukaryota > Metazoa > Arthropoda > Insecta > Lepidoptera > Tortricidae > Eudemis > Eudemis profundana. Next base: position 25,728,527 of record OX344795.1, on the reverse strand, counting down.
AGCCTAATAAAATAATCTAGAAAAAAACAGCCTTACAAAAAGATACTGTTTTATATCATTTTTATGTACTCGAGGGCTCAACTCAATATTGTTGATGGCAGATGAACGCAGAGGTCACTGTCGAGTCGTAAAACCCAGCTCAGTGAACGGGTTTAGACTATACAGTGTCTCAACGTCTACGCCAAGGCTTATGAGGCTTTAAAAAGTTATATACCCCGATTGATTCAGTCTTAGGAGAAAATAATTACTTTACAGAATCAATTTTCCGTTGTATAAAGATGGATTTATACGATGGCCACCAACGCTCTGATCAGAGTGTTACGACGAAGACCAAGGGTTTTCATTTTTCAAAAACACCTGCAATTTGAAAGCTGAGACCGAAATACCGGCATCGGAAGCTATTGAACACTAAAGAACGAAAGATGTTATACTTAGCATGCAGTGTGGATGCCTAAGAGGCTTACCTACCATTGCTGCGACAGCGCTTGTATTTGCACCCAGCATCATTGCCCAGATCACGTTAGACACTCGATAACACACACTTTATCCGCACACATAACAAAACACACGTAACAAATTTTATCAGTAGGTACACATTTCTAACGTTTTAGCGGAAAATTTAATTCGCTTTTGCTATTAGGTATTTAGGATAATCGAAGTTGAATCCAAGTACCTAACCATTCCGACTAGCATTGATGAACTGTCATTCACATACAGCTATATACATACCCAATTTATGGTCAGTCATGTTTTTATTACTCTTACACTCCTCTCTCTCTTAAGCATCGATTACACTGAACTATATCTAGTGCACTATAGTCGGACTACGCTAAATTTGCAGAGGTCAAAGAAAGGTTATTAAAAAAATGCATACGGCAACATCACAAGAAAGAGGATTAATTAGTCTAGATACTTGGCAAATATCTGTCCGTTTAATAAGTATATAACATAATGTGTCTACCAGTGGCGTGGCGTAAAAGATACCCTTGGGCAAGCCGGTGCAGATTTGGCGTAAGGTGCTCAAATGCTTAAATATTAGGCAAGTCGGTAGGAATCGAGTTCTTTGGGCGCCACGCCACTGGTGTCTACATACCTACTGAAATAAATATTCAATCTATTGGTCCCAACCAAACTAAGCAATATTTTATGCATGTACAAAGTACATATTTTAATATAATACTTAAATACATAGAAATTATCCAAAACCCTGGAACAAATCGCTTAGTTTGGTTGGAACTATATCGATGTGTGCAAGACTGACCCAGATATTTATTTCAGTCGGTATGTAGACACATTTTGTAATAAAGGGAAGAATTATTGCCGAGTACCAAGATTAAATAATCCTCTTGCTGTAGTTTCTCCATGTTGCCGTATATATATTTTTTAATATAACCGTTTTTTGACCTTTGCAAACTTAGCGTAGTCCGACTACAATGTGCATACATGTAGTGCCCTAGCTGTTTCTACAACTAGTGCTTCGATCGAATCGATGCTTTAATAGGCGTAAAATTCAGCCACAGAGATTGACAATAGTTGTAACCTCTTTAGTAGAGGATGTGTATGAATAAGAACATAACCACTGACACATAGCTGAATAACTGGGCCGGTGAAAAAATGTCTAAACATGTCATGATAAAATTAAATTAAATCTGCATTTTTCATCACTCTACCTCCATTTACATAGACACGACGGCTATATTTTACAACTTCGTCTTAATATTTGTACTGTTATTTTTTCTACTATCTTTCATCACAAAAAGAGATAACGTTAAAATTCCTAACATGGAAGGAAGAGGTTTACGTGAGTAAAACATTAGATTTGTTTTGTCAATAGAAATACGAGCGTTTCCCAAAATATTTTTAATCGCATTGCACTTGTGTTATATTACCGACACCGACATCATCAGTCACTTTCATGGATGTATAAAAAAGACGGATACCGCGCGTTCTAACATGAGAGTGAAGCTCAGCAATGGCTGCCAAGTGAGCATGTGTTATTTAAAGGTCCTTGGTCACTTTGATAAGTTTTGTGCGCATTTCGTTTTAATCTGAAAAAATGAGTGATTAGAGTAGCTAGGTTCCCCACACAAACGAAAACTGGCTCAAGAATCGACTTTAACAACATCAGATATGATTGAAATGTGTTTTAATTTCATAGCCTGATACTTTTTATCTGAGCAAAGCAATATGAGAATACCTAAAGGTAAAAAAACGCAGAATCTTGTATACATTCTCTTTTTCTTTCAATCGGCCGTGTATGGCCAGCAGCATCTGTCTATTAGCATATTAGCATCATTCGACAGTAAAGCTTTATTTATTAAAAAGTTACTTTGTGGCATTCTGAGTCTCATATTATTTCCCGCAGACAAAATGGACGAAGCTATAGAATAAAGCATATTTTAACCAACAAGGATTGTTAACAATGAATCTTAACCCTCTTTATACATATTTGTATGGAGAACCGTGCAACTCGAACCACCTTAAACTAGCTAAATTCTAAAATTACCTACGCCCGAGCTCCGAAGATTCGAACGCTGACTCTCAATTGATAACATCCCATTCATCCCATCTAATAGACAAATACCTTCTAAATAGAGCGGTGCGAACAAATGGTATATATATAATACACTCAAGGAATTAGAATGTTTACTAGGTTACCGTGTTCCGAAATTGTATGTGTTATTATTTTCCGACGCGACTGATGACGAACCATGAACGAACCAGTACGAATAAATTAAGAAAAAGAATAAACTGCTAACATTCAATTTCCTTGACTGCACAATGCTCTCATCTTAACTAATTTCAGTCATCCCTGAAGAAGATAACACCGACGATCTATACACTCTCACCGACTCCGACAATACCTCCTCCTCCTCCAACAACCAGATCTTCGAGAAACACCAGCCTCTTATACTGGATCTTCATGAGTTGCAGAGAGACGAGTTACCCGACAACCCTTTACCTGAGGTCAAGCTCGTTTATGTAGTAATTTAGGGTAGTTCCCATTTGTTCTATGGAATATGACGTGGCGTCATCGAACAGAATAAGATACTTTTTTTTTCTTATTTTGTACTCCCAATTTGTTGTACCCTTAATTTAAGGCTATCATATAAAGACATCAAGCTAATTTCTTAAGATTGAGCTCTTTACACATACCTAATACGATTCCGTCGACCGTGAGTTCAGTTGGTGTAATAGACATCGCTGACCCTGCCTCTTACCCTAATTGGACCTACGGGCGACGATTATCAATTTGAAATCCCAGGATTTCTAGCCCTGAGTTATTTAAGTGGACAAAGGCTTCTCTGCTGAACCCTCATAAATCTCTTTTTTATACCTCTTTCAACCAGTTGATGGGGGCTGCCTTGTCTGCATCACTCCTTAAACCTATTTTTCTGCATGCATGTGGCAGACGTGATTGATCAGTCTAATCTAACACGAATCTAAAAGATTTTAATTTAGGCACCTAAGTCAATTATGCGCATTTTGGGACAACGTGGTGTTCCTCTAGAATAACGCAATCTATCATTGCATAGCGTTTTAACGACACTCACTTTTCTGGTTGAGTTATTAAACATTTCCCTGTACATTCAGATTATTATTTTCGGTTATTTTGTAGAAAGCCAGTATCTCTAGAAAATAACAGAAAATGGTAGTCCGAGCCTACAGGGCAATGGTTAATAATGTGACCAGGAAAGTGAGAACGGTTGAAATGCTGTGAGAACTAAACCCTTAACAACTGGAACATTGTGCACCAAAAATTGAACTTTATGCCGCCTTTAAAATTCCCAGGTTAAAACTAGGAGGCTCTTGAAAAAGCGAGCGAAGGCTAACCAAGAGCAAAGCACGGCTAGCATAACAAGCGAATCTGACACCTCAGTAGTTCCTCCGGGGCCCAGAGACCTTTCTAAGGAAGAGTTTTTTGACGCGCATGAAAGCTATTATGATTTTTCAGGTACCTATGATTATTTTATCTGCACGTTGCTGAGGTACTAGCAACGTAGGTTTAGGTACATTGTTCTGCTGTAAAAATTCCCATATATGTCGCCTCTCAGTCTTCTCTTGAAATTACGCAGTTGCTAAAGCCGGGTTTATACTTGCCTGATGTGCCGTGTCATGATGCATCTATTCGAAATCGGTTTCATACATTTACTATGGTAACGTCCACATGAGTGTATTGTGATGTGATAACACTCTAGTACAAACGATGCGTCACACCATGACACATCAGAGAAATATAAACCCAGCCTAACTTTCTGTTGATTACATCCTATAAAACTTAGCAATATCTACTTGAAGGAATATAAACCTTTAACGACTTTAACATTAGATTTGAAGTCATAATTTCGTGTTTGCCGAGTGTGTCTATTTACTATGAATCCTTCTATCTTTTATCACGTCTTCGTCACATAACCAATGCACAAATTATGGTATTTCAGAAACCCGCTCAGCTGTTATCAGCAGCCATGGTGTCGTAGCACCGCAACAGCCGGACCACAATCCTAAAGTGGAAAGCGCGCCGGACACTACGGCCCAGTCGGACGCCACCACGGCAACTCCCGCGCAAGACGCTGCTACCGTGCCGGCGCCGGTATCCACCGCTATATCTGTAAGAGTCATTATTTTTAACTGACGTCAAATATAGAGGTGGTTCTTACAAGAAAAGGTAGGTACTGGTTTGATTAAATATGTTTGAGAGCATGAAAAAGTAATAGGCACGTGTTTTGTTATATCGGCTCACACACATTCATATTTTCTTAAAAAAAGCACCACCAGTAATTAACTACTAGTAATTAGCAGAAGTTAGAGGTATAGTCCTTTTCTGTACTTTGGAGGATCATTTTGCCCAATAAATTCAGATTGTGCAACTAAAAAAGAATACGTGTCTGTTATTTGAGACTACTCTCGCTCTAATAATATCAAAATAAATCAAATCGGAGCAAGACAATTGGGTACCTTTCCTTGATTGATATACCTGCCTCGCAGGTAATTTCATTGGCATCAAATCAAGCTCTGATGATGTGATCTCGGAGAAAAAAGGAAACTCTTCAAATATGATAGGCTATAAGTATCTATAGCGATTTGGATATTTTTCATATACCCGTGCATTTGATATTGAGTAAGTTGGTTAGAAGCCGGCTATTTTAAGATTATTAAAGTCTGTCCAAGCTAAGTCTGCAAACTCAAAAAGAGGTTTTATTTTAAAGAATACATATGGCAACATCACAGCAAGGGGATTAATTCATCTTCATACTAAGCAATCTTTTTTTCGTTGTTAAGTACATATTATATTGTGTCTACATACCTACTGAAATAAATATCCGGTACAGTCTTTCACAAATCGATCTAGTCCCAACCAAATTTTTGACGACCGCTTTAGCTTAGTTGGTAGTGACCCTGCCTACGAAGCAAGAGGTCCTGGGTTCGAATCCCGGCAAGGGCATTTATTTGTGTGATGAGCACGAATATTTGTTCCTGAGTCATGGATGTTTTCTATGTATTTAAGTATTTGTATGTATGTATCTATTAAATATATCGTCGTCTAGTATCCATAACACAAGCCTTATTGAGCTTACTATGGGGCTAGTTCGATTTGTGTAAGATTGTCCCCTAATATTTATTTTATTTATTTATTTATTTATATTATAATAAACGTAAGAATGATTGCGAAGTATCAACACTAATTAATCCTCTTGTTGTGGTTTTCTTACGTTTCCATATTTTTAGGATTCCGTACCCAAAAGGGTGCCAACAGAACCCTATTTATTAAGCCTCCGCTGTCCGTCTGTCCGTCCATCATAGGGCTCAAGCTTTTGAACCATAATAGATGTAGACTTGAAATTTTCACAGAATGTGTATTTCTGTCGCCGCTATAACAAGCAAAGGGGGCCCCATACAATAAACATGTTTGTATCGGTGAATTATACGAGTGTATTTTTTGAAACATAATAGATAGAGACTTAAAACTTTTACAGAATGTGTATTTTAACTGGCGCTAAAAGATGATTTAGTAAAAAGAAGATTAAATCAAGAATTAAGAGGGGGACCCCCTATACAAGAATCGTGTTTTTTGGAGTTTTTTCGCTTGATTTTAATAATGGTAATACGTAAATGCTTGATATGTTCACAGAATGTATGTTTCTATTGCCACTATAACAACAAATAATAAGAACAAAATAAAGTTTAAAATAAAAATGTGGGAATCCCATAAAATAAACGTGTTTTTGGCGTATTTTTGCTCGACAGCGGTACGGAAGTGGGAACCCTTCGTGTGCGAATCCGACTTACGATATTATTCAAATGAAACCTTTTTCGACCTCTGCAGACAACTTAGCTTAGACATTTAATATTTGATGTATAAAGTGACCTAACTGTGATGGAGATTATCAAACAGTCGAGCGCCATCACAAGCACTTCATATCTCAACACGCTTCTACCACTCTGGTGCCACCCACCGCTGTTTCTGTAAGTTTTTACCCGACTGCGGCGAAGCCCAAAGGAGGGTTACGTGTCATACATCCGATTTTGATAAATGATACATTATTAGATTCGCCTTGATGGTGCGAGTGTCACTGGGTATGAATTTCGTTAAAATAAACAAAATGGCGGATTTTATGCAGTTTCAAAGTGCACCGCGGTCGGGTTTTTTTTAGTAAAAATGTGGTTATTAACTAATAACATAACAATGCAAATTAACCCAACCCAAGATTAACCTAAGAGTAACCTCACCTGCGCGTACTAAGTCGTTAATCACTTATTTAAACTTTACGAAGAAGAAGAATGTAGCCTCAAAAGTAGCTGGATACTTTAATACTACGCCACTATACAAATATGTTCAGGTATTTGTAGGCTGACCGTAACAGTTGCAAATATAATTTATATTAAATGTTATTTTTAAGAAGTTATTACTTTTATCAAAAAAAAATCTAATCGAATGAGAGAGCCCTATATTATAACAAAATGAAATTGATACGTATTATTATTCGATAAAATAAATGTAATAGTAACAGATCGGTCGTTAATATTTCTGATAGCTTTTATGAATGGCCACGAGGGATATAATTTATTTTCGGCCCTTTTATCCAAGAAATTCAGGGCTTCATGATTGATTGGAACACAGTGATCGTCTCTTAATGCGTATAAAAGTTCTATTATGGACAAAATTAAGTTATAAAAACGAAAACATGTTGGTAATAAAACCAACTAAAGATGTTTGCCCTCACGGTTTGCCCGAGTGTATTTTTTTGTATTCAAGTAGCTGGATTAAGTCAACAGATGCTCAATACATTATTTAGTCACTAAGATCTTAGAGAAATTTAAAATATAATACCTGTATATAAATGTAGGTATATAAATTTAAGACTAACTTTTATAAGTAAAAGTGTTAAAGGTACGTGTGGGTAGGTGTGGTACGTAGCTTAAAATGTGCAAGTATTTAGTGCATCTAAAACCATTTGTTTATCCTAGTTCATCAAAAACCCTGCATGAACCCTGCATTTAGAACAGTATTTAGTACCTGAGCAAGGCCGCGGATTTTGACCAATGTGACATAGAAGTAACATAAAGAAATATACATGACGCTATCATAAAACGTTACATAAGTTGTAGTAAAGCTTTGATCATACTGGTAAATATTCTCATTAGATAATACAGCTAAAAAAATACATGTTATAAAATATAATTAAGATTTTAGTGGCTAAAAATTTAAAATACTTTCGTTACGTTTACGTTACATTTTGTAAAAATGTAACGTTAACGTAACGAAAGTGTGGCGTATTTTTGAAAATACTATTATTTTCATGGTGAAATAACGACATCTTGAATTTACCCTATCGTATAAAAAAAACCCGTTTCAAAATAACCGCTACTTACCGTTCAAATCACACATGCAGTTTAGACGTTATTTTGCAAAATTATTACTGAGTCAACTTTAACTGCCATTTTTGACGAAACTGATGAGATTTCTTTTTGGTATTACTCTACAAGAAAATGAGTTTGTAGTGTATAAAACCACATTTATAACAAAATTGGCTTTAAAACTAGCTCTATAACGCGTCACGTAAGCATTCGTAACATAAACGTGGAATTCAGGTCAATAAAAAGAAGAGTTATTTGATAATCATAAATCCGCAATCGGTAGGTAGGACCATCGAAATAATTAAATTTGTGAAGAGTTAAATATCACAAAAATAACAGGGGTTTAAATACTCGTGGTCGAAAAAATTTCTCGACTTACGGTGCGTTTTGAACGGTTTTTTAATTTTAATAATTTATTGAAAGGGTTTAAATTAATCATTGCATTTGCGACCTTGGAAAATTTTATTGCGTAATATAATACCGGTTTAGCTTAGTTGGTAGTGACCCTGCCTACGAAGCAAGAGGTCCTGGGTTCGAATCCCGGTAAGGGCATTTATTTGTGTGATGAGCACGATGAATATTTGTTCCTGAGTCATGGATGTTTTCTATGTATTTAAGTATTTGTATCTATTAAAAAATGCATGTATTATACATATAAACCTTTCTATTTAATCACTCTATCTATAAAAAAAAACCGCATCAAAATCCGTTGCTTAGTTTTGAAGATTTAAGCATACATAGGGACATAGGAAGCGACTTTATTTTATACTATCATGTAGTGATGATTGTTTTTAAACCTCTAGGGTTACCATTTTTTTGTAATCAGCATGGGAAATTTGAAACGTCCAAATTGGTCAAAATCCGCGGTCTTGCCCATCTACGATTTTTTTTTGTTCCAGAAGCCAACCGAACCAACAAACTTCGAGTAGGTAACGCAACCTGTGCTATGAAACATAATTTAAACTACAGTTGTTTACATATTGATACAAAAATGCAACAATAAAAATAGTAAAATATTCATATTGTTTTTATCATAGACAGACGGACAACAAAGTGATCCTATAAAGGTTCCGTTTTTCCTTTTGAGGTACGGAACCATTGACGTATAATAACATAGACACAGAGTTTCAAAGAAAAATGTCTATGAATCTGGCGCAAAATGACATTTGTAGTTACACTCAAATATACGCTAATAACGTTAATTTATAAGTTGTGTCACTGACATTACACGTAAACTGTCATTCAAAAGATAACTTAGTTCCATGACACCTATGTGTCAAATTTGCAAACGAACATTTGAAAACTTTAGTTTATTGGCACCTATCAAAAGTGACAGTGTCAACAGTGACTACGTTGTTTACGTCAAAAGTGAGCAGCAAATAAATGGAGTCGCTTTTTGTTAAAAGATTTTAGTATTTTTTTTATTATACAGAAAGACCAAAATTATATTTTCTTACAAAATTTCATCGCCCGTTTCTATCCTTAATTTGGCTCACATAATAAAGTTAGCTACTCAATTATTTTGCAAGAAACATCTGGGTTTTCTCAAATTGAGACTCAAACATATAGAATAGTGATGAATCACTATTCGATCCGGTGAGAAAAAATATGAGACTTCCACTCTACATATTTTGGGAGCACTAGTCTCTCCTATAGAGAACGTGCACGAACTATAGGTGGCAGCACTAAACGACAAAAGAGACACGGGCGGACAATAAAGGAAACTATCACCCCTGTCAAATCAAGCTGTCAATGTCAATGATAATATGTAAGTGTCAATGTCAAATATAGTAAGTCGTAGCTACACTGACGTTAATCGTCCTTCAACGCAATAAATTAACGTCGTTAACGGCGTTTTCGTCAATGTAGTCCCAGCATTAGCACCAGTATATGATTTAGATTGGCGGCACCAGTTGGCAGCACCTTCGTCGTGCACGGTCCATATACAGGGTGGAAAAAATCTATGGGCCCTGGAGGGGAACTACCTTAAATCCTTTAGTTAGCTAACCCTACTGAAAGGAAACATTCCTTTATTTCTAAAAAATAATAAAACTGCATTAAAAGATTTCCTAAAATTCGCTTGTCTCACCAGGGAATCGAACCACCTAAATATAAAAAAATAAGCACTCACTATTTTATTCCACTAACTGATACGACTATTGTTCAGGATAAAATCTCTCTAATAAACATTTGATGGTACAAGTAAAAAAGATCGTGAAATCTATCATTAATTTTATTTTACCATCAATTCCATTACAAAGGCGAAGAGAATTTCAAAAAATCTTTGAATGCATGTTTCTCTTTAAAAATTAAAGACCTCTCGTCTAGCCGCGCCCGAAACGCGCGCATTCATCACGCTTATCTTGTGCTATAATAGCTGCGCATTGTGCTCGTCGCTACGGATTTTGTGGGAATCCTCAATTGAAACAATTTAAAAATAACTTCTAAAAATTAATAATTCTATAAAAAAAGAAAATAATCGAATGCTGACTCCTTAGATTTATGTTCTGTGACATCCATACATTTGTACTAACAAAATTAATATTAAAAAACTAAGAAATCACGATAAGATCACTTGTAATTCTGCTCAATATTAATTTAAACCCTTAATTAAAGAAGTATATCCCATCTTTCTTTCTTGTTTTCGCAACATTTCGTCATTATTGACAACTGTCGCCGTCTACGGTTGAAACCAGACTAAGTCAAAATGAGCTAGCCAAGCCGGTCGGCTAGCACTTTTGTGGGGCCATTTTTTCCGGCTGATTGTGTATCTAGGTATATCATACATCTACCTATGTACGGAACCGAAAAAGAATAAAACATCAAATATCCTTTTTCGAATAATGTTTAACCTGTGTGCGCACTGCACTGCGCACACATAGGAGCCATGGAGCCATCGCGATTTGTTGATGCAAAGTGTAGTGTGAAACAGCCTTTATTTCATTTCTCGCGTAAACGTCACTGTCACATTTTCTTGCGTCCGTTGTAAATTTTGAGTACAATTTCACGTCATGTAAATAAATACAAATATTTATTTCGACATATTTCTTGCTTTTTCTTCAAACTATCTCGGACTTAGTTTTTGGTAGATGCCCTTGATAATGTCAACTACGCCTATGAGTGATAATCAAATACTAAGGTAAGTTTTATTTTTACTTACGCACATTCGCATTGTAAACGCGCGAGTTAAATGCAGTCGAGAAAGCTCTCTGGCTTCTCTTTTTCAGCTCGCGAAGTATATTTACATAATACATTTTTAAATTTATACAAAGATCCAATCAATAAAAAGGCACAGAATACGATTCCAGTGAGAAAACGGAGAAATTAAATTCCACATGATAAATACGAGTAACTGTATCCAGGGTCGTTCTCAGCTTGTTGTTTTTTTATGCATGTTCCAATTTGGAAAATAATTGCTGGTGGTTGTCAATTGTCACCACGCCAGGATCTGATAATGGAATTTCGGAAAAATCAAGGGACATCTTCAAATATTATAGCAATTTTGGCAGTTTAATAGTAACTCCACGTAACTTTAACATTTTTTAATTGAATAGACTAGTATGAAGTCGGTTTTTTTTATATTTTTAATTATTCTTATTCTGTTAAGCCGAATGAAACTGGCAAAAGAATTATAACTTTTATAGGTATGAATAAACCGGATCGTAAGAAGCTGAAAAGCAGGAAAGCTTCCGCGAAACCAAAATCTAGTAAGAAACAAACCACTGACGGTAAGATTTTACTCGCAATTAATACACCACTAACATATAACCATATAACTTTGTAGAATTAACAAATGAAGCTAGTAATAAAACATATTAGTGAAGTGGGTATACCATAGGTATTGAGAATTCGATTTTTTTCTGATGAAAATCGATTCAGTTATTTTTGAAGAACAAATACTGACACCTACTACATTAGGATGTCTTTAACCACAAATTCTAATCAAAAGTAGCCAACTGTACCGAATGTTGAAAACGCCCCATACAAAACAATAGGAACCTATATCTGCTGTTCCATCGCTGTAATTTATAACCGAGTTAAAAAAAACGAGGTTATCATTCGATCCGTATGTCGAGGTCGATGCTAGCCTATATGTGGAATAATGGTACGAGACTCGCACCGACCTCAAAAAAATAGTTGGCATAAAACTTTTATTCTTTTAAATTACTTTTTTACCCGACTGCGGCGAAGCCCAAAGGAGGGTTATATGTTTGACCTGTATGTATGTATGTATGTCCGTTCCTGTGTCCGCTCGTAACTACTCAACGGCACATCCGATTTTGATAAATGATACATCATTAGATTCGTCTTGATGGTGCGAATGTCACTGGGTATGAAGTTCGCTAAAATAAACAAAATGACGGGTTTTATGCAGTTTCAAAGTGCACCGCGGTCGGGTTTTTTTAGTAAAAATGTGGTTATTGTATAAAATAAATTACCTATAAGTACCTACCTACCTATATTTAACTGTAAAATTTAACATTAGTCAACATTCCTATAACCGGCGACTTCACAGTACTGCATACTGGCGCATTCCCCACGGCTGCATTCAACTCGCTCGGTCGTTCTGTGGTAATGTGTTGAAACCTTTGACACAGGTCCAACCTGCTCAATGTTTCTCGTGGAGTTGTCCAAAAAGCTCGCTAACAAGTTAAGAGAGGAGGAAAACTCACCTAGAAACATCGTGCGTAAGTTAATTCAATATACTTTAAAATTTCATAATATTAAATCTGATCGGTTTTTATTTAAGTTATAATTTAGATGAGATCAAAGCTCATGAAACAAAGGTCTTTTCTATTTATTTCTTACAGAAAGTATCGTTGAAAGCATAACCAATGCACTGCCGATTCTGTTCGTCAAAAAAATACCTGAAAGGACTCCATCGTCGATGCAAATTGAGGACGCGCAACCATTAGCACCAGAATATCCAAAAAACGACTTATTAGGAGTATCCGATTCAACCGTAGATATAGTAAATCATACTGATGCACATGTGCAAGGAGCATATAAGAAGTCATACAAAATGCCGAAAATGCCGGTGACAACCAGTGAAGTGTTCAAGCAGAAAAGACATGTGACTACAGAAGACGCTACTGTCAATACTAGTAGCAATATCGACGTTGCTACTAATATAGCAAAATATGTTGACACGTTGAAAAAAATATCGCTTATTGCCGAGGAATTTAATCAGAAAACAGGTAAAGTAGAATGGCCTCAGGGCGCCTTCGTCCACAATCCTATTTCATCACTTTTTTAAATCGTCCACAATGCCATGTAGTCAGCATACAATTCCTAAATTGTCACCTTCCTAACTCGCTCGCATTTGATTATCGTCAATATTCCATTTTGTCTACATTCCTATATTCCACAGTGCCCAGTGCTTACTTGGCCACATTCGTATACGTTACACAGTGCTAATATGTAGTGCTAATTGGCCCACTTCCCTGTATCTACCACAGTGCTGTTGGGTCCACAGTCGCAACTCATCCACTTTTATCTTATTAGACTTGCCCAACGGATGTTTTATTTAAGCGTTTAAATAGCCAAAAATACCCGAGCCTAATTTATAAAAGAAATAGGGGTAATCACGAATTGCGTATTACGATTAGTTCGCTAATTAAAGGTTTCTTTGTTGTACAAACGAAGCCACTGTTAACTAACCCCTCATAGACTTTAACACATTGTAATAAATATGACATTCATTTACAAATGTACAGTTAAAAGTGTCTTCGATTGTATGAAGAATGTTGACGAATTGGCACTGTGGTCGAAAAAGGAATGTAGACGAGTTCGCACTGTGGTCGATATAGGAATATGGACCGGCTAGCACTGTGGACCATGTAAGAATGTGGACAAAATAGGAAAAAGACGATTTAGGAATGCTAACGAATCAGAACAAAATATCATATGACAATGAGGACAAGTTAAAAAGGTGACGAAATAGGATTGTGACAAAGTCGTCCTGAGCCGAACAGTCGAATTTGGGCTAGTATGTTTCGTTAACGTGAGAACTTTCCATTACAACACTTGTCTTAAAAAGAAAATATTTTATTTTAGCTAAAAACCTCAAAGATATTGTTGATAACATTCAAGAAGATCTGATGGTAAAGTTAGAAGAACTGCAAATGGAACAAAAACTCAAGAAAGTAGACCAAACCATGCAGGTTGAAGCAGATTTTGAGAAACCTGGATCATCGAAATAAAAATAATAACTCTTGACAGCTATGAATCTGACAGGCAACATTTAAGTGTCAAAATACAAAACATTAAATTTTGAACTCTACTTGATATTAAAAATTTTAACTAAAAAAATGGAATAAAAACAACTACAATATTGAAAAATAATATTTGCTCGCTTTGTAGATTTTTTCCAGAAGATGTAGATGAAAATATATTGACCAATGTTAATATCACTTAAGACTCAACTCAAGCTAAGTATAAAAAGTTAACTGCATGTTACGTTTCATTTAGCACCAAGTACTGTTACTGGAATTATCTTAGTAGGTAAGTTACAATAGAAACAACTGCATTTAGTTGGTCGTCTCTGAAACATTACGCAAAGTCACTTCAAAGTCGGCCTATTAAAAACGGTCGTTTGAAGAGGCTCTGAGTCTCTCACTATTATTTTCATTAAATGATGCTTCCAAATTTGCGATTTTTAATATCTATTTTATTGACTACGAGAATCTTGAGTGAGGTTTTTAACAATTTCGATATTCAGAGACAATGCGATTTCCACAGCCAAAAGTTGTTTTCACAGTAAGCGTGGCTAGAAGACAATGTGCTAATTACTCCTGTTATGCATTGTAAGAAGTTATAAGGAGGCTAATAACAATGTAGTACCTAAACAGATGTGAATGCTATAGACGGCACGAAAATTAAAAATGGTATGTGTACTAAAAGCAATGCGTTTATTAGTTCAGGCCATATGAAATAAAATGTGTACATAGCAAAGATGGTTCGACAGTTTGAATTGAATGGAATTCTTTATTAATTCTAGTACTGCGAATATCGGTAAGTTATTGTAGATTCAATTTCAGTAAAAATTTTAGCAACACAACACAACCGTGTTGTCAAATATTTGGATAATATTGTCATTTCAGATACAGAAGACGACAAATACAATATTTCAAAACTCATGTCTCTAAGTCCAAATATGTTTAAAACCACGAGTGAGAATGTCAAAGAATGGTTGTCGCTGCTTGCGTCATCGGTCAAGTCAGGTGTATGCTTTGTATTTTATATTAATGTATATTGCCCAGGGATATAAACACCCCAAAATCTCATAAATCACTCAATCATCATCATCAATCTGAGGTAATCGTTAAATGCTTAAATATTGTCACAGAAAGTAAGCCGCGGGGCCCTACTTAATACTAATCGTTTTATAGATTTTTAGGTACGACGCTGACTCAACATTTGCAAAACCTTTCTAATGACAATGATATTCTGCAACAATACCATTTCAAAATTAAAATCAACAAAATCACATACTGCTTAACTTTTACAGTTGAATTACGAAAGCAACCTTATATATACGTAAAATAAAGTTCAGGATTTAATGTTGAGTCGTGTCGTGTTATTATGAAACCAACGAAGCTACTTATACAAAAAAGCATTTTTATTAGCAAAGTATCAGCAGCCCCCTTTCACACCGGCGTATTTAATAAAAAAAAACCGGTCAAGTGCGAGTCGGACTCGCTCACCGAGGGTTCCGTACAAACTCGTAAGTAGATACGTGAATGTTCAACAAAAACTGGATGGCCGTTAGCCTAGTAGGAGCAAATAAGTATGTGTACGATTTTTGACAATTTCTAAAAAACGATGCAATTTAGGAAAACCGTTTTATTTTTCCTGTAATATTTAGGATGATATTAATAATTGGTAATTATTACAGATTTTTCTGTTCAGTAACTTCAAAGATAATAGGGGGGGAATGGTATTTTTTTGAACGTTTTTGGTCATAAATCAAAAAGTACAAAATTAAGAAAAAAAACAAAAATGGTTTTGGAATCTACAAATTAAGCCCTTTTATTTGATATCCCACTCGATATAACAGCTCTACTTTTGTTTTTCCACATCCCATTTCGGACCCCTTTAAAAAAAAAGTAAAAAAGGTATAAGATTTTTTTTCTATTCAATAGGCTCGAGTCAGCGACTTTTAACACTATTCCAAGTTTCAAGTCGATAGCATCAGTAGATCCTGAGATATCTTGCTGTGACAGACGGGCAGACAGACAGACAGACAGACAGAGTCGCACCATAAGGGTTCCTTTTTTACCATATTGGTACGGAACCCTAAAAATCAAACCGGCGTATAATATAATCCGTCGATTTTCTGTTGTTTTAGGATTTCGCGCGCCGATTAATTCTAAACATTCGAGTGGATTACTCGTTGGAAGGCAATCGAACAAAAAATATTATTTGGCTTATTTGAATGGAGGGACGGATGATTACTTTTTATCGCAGACACCAGACATTGATGACAGTAACAGCATTTCTACATTTGTATTGTTACTGACCGAGTGAGCGAAGCATCTCTGTTTCAGCTTAGGCAAAAATGTTTTCGTATATCCTGCGGATGTCTGTCGGTTTTCCTCTGCAGGTCGCATTTCTCAACCGATTCCCGTGTAATTTTGTGAGCATGTTCGATAATTAGATAGACTTTTTATGGACTCAGTTTTTGGAAATTTCCCAAAATGGCGGAGCTATGGCGGTTGACAGACTCATAAGGTAGCTCATAGCTCACAGAGCCACTAAATATATAAAATAGCTTTAGTTCATTGCATTTTCATATTTCTTTAGATATTTATAATATAGCGGTTCTTTCATAAGCAATAGGCTTGTGTTGTTGTTTTTGAACTTTGTGTTGTTGACTGTAGTTTTCCGTTACTTAGAGCTGGTGCTCGGACGTACCACACTTATTGTTGGCCAAGCTCAAATGCCCGAGCCAGGTCCTACAATTGGCAAAACCTCAAGCATGACGTCGGATTTTCCACATAGCGCTGTTGCAGAAGGTAACAAAAAACTTTTTATTTTACTTAAGTATATTTGTTTAAAACCGCTCATGCCTAAAATACCGCATTCTATACCAGATTCTATACCATTCAATATACCAGATTCCGGTTTATCAGACTCCTATCAATACATTTGCGATAGATTGTAAAATCGTAGTTCCCTCAAGAAACTAAATGGTTTTGGAAAGTGGGGTATTTTAGAATGCAGTATTTTGGGCTCGAGGGGACTTAAGTGCAGCGAAGAAAATGGCGCTGTGATTTTTTTCTCGCTTGGGGAAGAAGTTATGGGCAAAAACTTGTTTATTATGTTAGTTTCATTTATTACAGAATGCGTTTCAAAAGCTTACCACGATCCTTCACAGTTGAACCGGGCTGGATCCATGCACACACTGTCCTACAAATACTACTCCTCTGAAGTGCTACAAAAGACTACAGATTTTGAAACAGCCGGTAAGAACTTCAGGTTTTCACCGAACAGGTTAAAAATTTGTACTAAATACATCCATAGTTTACGGGAGATAGAAGTTGTAAAATTAATGTAAGTTTAAGATATATTTTATGCCAAACCTGGCCCTAAAATGATGTACACAACACGGGAGGTAATAAAGAAAGCCCTCGATCGCATATTTACGTCCCTCGCTTGCAGCTCGATCTCGGGCTTTCTTTGTATTACCACCCTAGTTCTGTAATATACTATTTCATCACACTTGCTCGAAAATGGTGTTGTTCCGCGGGTTCCGTAGGTTCTGCGGGCCGTAAATGCGCTATTACGCCCTAGGGCGTAACGGTTTTTTTTATTTTATTTGAATACGCTGATTCTGTTTTTCTCTTATTTGTCGTGTTCAAAGGAAACGCCAACTTACTTTTATCACTGAAATATTTATTTAAAGATATTAAATCAACTAAAATGGCCGTTTTAGGTCTTTACCGTTATTGTTTCCGAACGTGACTTGACTTGACATTCGCATTATCTATGGATATGTCACTTTCTGTTTTAATTTTTTTAATTTTTTATGCACCTATTTCAGTTCGATCTTCAACAACCGCAAACAGTACACTGGGCACAAATCGGGATGCGCTCAGTTGCTCACTAGGTCATAACAATTCTTTTCTTGTGGATGATAAAAGCTACGGATATTCTTGGAGTTCAACATATCTTCTCACAACTTATTTAGAAAAAGACGCAAGAGATGATGCTACTAGTTACGGGATAATTGTTTCTTCTGGTGATCATAAAGGTGATGTAAAACATCGGTATTATCAGTGTTAAATTTCATGGCAAAGTATTGTTTGCAGAAAACATGGTATGATTAAATCTAAAAATAAATAAAATTAAAATAAAATAATAACTAAAAAAGTGTAATAACATCCTAGTTCTTATTAATTTTAGTAATGTGAAAGTATGATAAGATTTTTGGATGTTTGCTAAGGTAAATGTCCGAGTGCTCGTCGCTGTACTAATATTCGTCACCCATATTTTAATTACGATAAATAAGATAAAATTAAAATTACATTTGCAGCCGACGTTTTAGCGAAGAGCTATATCCATGGCTTTGATATGTTACTCGTCAATTTTACAAGATATTTGACAGGGCTGACATCTGTTGGGACTATCAGTTTATTTCATAGTCCCAATGCTTGTCATCCTCTTTTTAGGATCCCATAATCAAAAGGACTAAAGCGGACCGCTTATAGTTTTGTCATATCTGTATGTATGTTCGTCCGTCTCTCTGTCCTTAAATCACAGCCGTTTTATTCAGAAAATGTAAAATATTATATACTGAGATGACATTTACTGGGACTGCCAGCAAAGAGCACCTGGCATTTACTCGTACAATCAGATTCACCAACATTTTTATTAAGTATTTTTATATTTTTTTTAAATGAATGTAATATTGCGAAACAAATAAATATTTTCTGTTGACCTGTCGGGGACTTGGACGTTTACCTTACTAATCATTAACGATATAATGTATCAAGATGAAATTCGACATACACGTTGGCAATATCCTTGATTGACACATATGACACTTTATATCCCGGTAGAATAAATACCTATATCGCTGGCGAAGCCGCGGTAAAAGGCCAGTATAAACAAATATACTGCCGTCCGATATCTAAAACTAGACTAACCCCTATACAACTTCATAGAGGTTAGTCCAGTTTTAGTCATAGGTCGGCAGTATATGAATGTATTTTTTTTCTACCCTTCATCATTATCAACATTGGAATTATTTTAAACCGGAGAGATTTCCACTGCTAAATTTAGGTCATTGCTAACTTTACGGAATGCCATGAAAATAAAAGTTGATATCTATGTTTAGTAATACCGTCAGCACCTATAGTCAGATTATTACTTTAATTTAAACAAAAGATCATGTTACTTTTATTTGAAATTCCGTACTTAAGACTTCATCTACTAAGTTATTCCAGTCGCTTAGCTACTTAAAATAATGTTACCTGAACTACTTACAATTTTTATCATCAGTTACTCTTTTCTTTAATTCATACTACTCCTACAGGATCCAATTCATCTAAGCAAAGCATAAAATTAAAGAGAAGCAATCAGAAGCGCGTTAGCACCTCCGTCTACAAAAAACGTAAAGGTACATAGAAACATAAATCTACAAAAATTGTACAAAAAACGAATTCTCTACTAGTCAGCCTTAGGTCAAAGCAGATAGATATAATGACAAATTGATGATTTACGCATCACGTTGTTGTTGTGGACATACTCTTGCTGCTAACTGTATAAGAAATAATAATGCTAACCTCAATATTGGTTCCAGAGAAGCATGCAGATCCAATGCGCAAACAAGGCTCGTTAAAGAGCGTATGGCACCGCCGCTGGAACAGCATATGCAAGAAGACGGTAGAGCAGTGGTCACGCTGTAAGTTAGTGCAGTATATAACTGTATTTATGCCGCACTTGGCCATAAAGTGGCATTTACCGCACGCTACGCGTACGTGTAGGCATAAAATGATGTACACGACACGGGAGGGTAATAAAGAAAGCCCTCGATCGCATATTTACGTCCCTCGCTTGCAGTTCGGGCCGCAAACATCTGCGATCTCGGCCTTTCTTTGTTTTACCACCCTAGTTGTGTAATGTACTATTTTCCACTCTTAACCCCCTAGTCTGTGTTTGATAAGGATCCTGATTACATATTTAGGCAGTGTTTTTGCATTTTTTACGGATAATTTTTTTGCTCAATACGGCGCAAGGCTTGATTCCGCGATTTTTTTACCAATTTCACAGACTAAAGGTTAAGGCCAACACACTGACGGCAGCCTGTACGGCGGTTTTATGCGGCGCGGGTATTGCGTACGTTGGCGGTATTTTCAGGCCAGGAGCCATACTGGTGGTGTACCGGTGGTTTGTTTGGCACGAATACCCGCCGAGTATGCTACTAGGCTTGTTGCCGTTATAGTGTGTGTTTGGAAAACTATGGGGAGGGGGAGCCTGATGCATTTACATACACATTTTTATTCCCCATTTACATCAGAGATGCGTTATTTTTAAATGTACAGAACATTAATGGGCAGCTTTTCACTTGAGTTTGAGCATTGTCTGTCCATAATTATCAGGCATTTTATTTAGTACATCTATTTTCACCATCTTCGTTTCCATAAAATTTCTATTTTTTTCTGCCTTCCTTCCCATTTGGTCAGCGTACATGATTATTTTGGGCAATCGGAGATGGAGTCTTGCTCCAAAGTCCAAGGACCCTATAGAAATTTCACGAAAGTGTCCAATTACTCATAAATGAAATCCAGGCACGAATTTATATCTAAAAGGATAATGTAATTTACCTTTTCGCACATGGCTAGAACATTAAGCAATACGTTGAAGTTGCACCAAATTTGATCAATTTGAAGAGTAGCCTGGCTTAAAATTTCATTGTACTCATTTTACAACAACCATAACCCACCCTTATTTGTTATATTATGTTTTAGTGAAAACTGATAACACCATTTGCATGGATGTTCATGCACAAAAAGCGGTTTTCAAGGAAATTGGTGAGAATTCAGTAGTTTCCTTCATAGTTTTGTAGGTGGACTAATGATATTAGATAATAAATATTTTTTTTGTAATGACCATTCCCCGAAAATTTGAACGATTCAATTAACGTTTCCAGTAGAAATAGCAGAGTTATTTAGAGGTATCTAAACCATTTTTTTTTATAAACACATTTATGTATGTGGTTGGTTTTGTAACCACATCACGCCAAAACAATTACACTGATTTCAAAGAATTTCGATTCATGGACAACTGGGCATCTCCTATCGGTTGCTATAGGGTAGGAGATTTTATCCGACTGCGGTGAAGCAAAAATGAAGGTAATGACGTTTTCATCGTCGCAAAAGAACTCGCGGGCTGCTTCTAGTAAATTTATAAGATTTACGAACTGTATTACACGTTTATAAAAGGCCACATACCCCACCCCGTTATAAGAGTTCCCTTTTAACATTCCCTCCTTTGTCGCGGTCGAGTAAAAGCGACACGATCAACAAAAGGAAACTGTTTCGAAGGATTTACGAGTTTTCTAGAAGCTTCTGGATTTAGCGTACCCCGGATTACGCTACACGCAGCCATGTGTTGCTTTAATGGAATTTCCTTATTACACCGCACTAAAAGGGTCTGAAAAGCAAGACAAGTTGCCGTACGGTCTGTCGTACGAAAGCGGTGCTGGAGATATTTTTAAAAGCACGGAGCAATAGGGTATTTAACAACAATCAAAATATATATATTAACGCTAAATAACAAATTATGTTTACAAAACTGTTCGAATAAAATCACTTACTCACAATAATTTTCATGAAACCAGCGATTTTAAAATGACAAGGCACCATGTTGAGCATGACGACACAAACAAGGATTTCATACTAAACTGCATACTTTCTGAGCATTTCGGGATCGATTTCAGAGCGTTTCGAACGCGGCGGTTTTTTCCATTCGTGTTCCAGCAAATATAGCAGCAAGCGATGGTGATCACAGTTAACTTTTATTATAAACGTTAGACGGTTTCAAGGCTACACATCATTTACTAGTAATAAGTAGTCGTCACTCAACAAAAACAACGACCCCTTCGCGGTAAAAATCGAGTGACACAATGAAATATAAAAAAATGAAAACTGCAATTCTAAAAATATTACATACATACGAATCGAATTTATAACCACCTTTTTTTGAAGTAGGTTAAAAAAAGGCAGGAGAAACGCCTGAAATCGACCCTTTGGCACTTCATAAAAAGAAGCTGTTTGATTTGTCAACAAATACCTACCTATAGTCTGTAGAAGTGATTTGTAGTTATTTAATTTCTGTAAAAAATACTTCTGCTCAATCATATACCTACATAATACAAGGTGCTAACAAATTAGCTGTAGATATTTTGAGGGCTGATAGTACTAAGCTTTCTGAGTTTATGTATAAAACAATAAACAAATTATGTAGTGTTTTGGAGAAAATTAGGGAAGTAAGTTTGCTACGTAAAGCACCCTGTTAATGAGGTACCTATAATCAGACCTCTTTGATTATCTTATGGTTACTAATTTTTCAATATGAATGAACTGGCCACTTAACAGAAAACGACGTCCACTTGACAGAAAATGTTCTTTTCAGTTAAATTAACAGTATGATTAAGTTTGGGTAGAATTTTAATTTATTTATTTTGTAGGGTAAATGAAAACCAAAAAATTATATGAAAAGTTTTCTTAATTTCTAGTTAATGTTAATTATTATAACGAAAAGTATATTCCCTTAAAATATCTACAGCTAATTTGTTAGCACCTTATATATTTAGCCTTAGATCTTTTTTGAACGGATTTGGTGTTGAGCAATATACTTTATACTTTTTCACTGCTTGCTTACATTTTTAACAAAATTTGTTTTGATTGTTAGTCTTACTTTAAAGATACGATGGATTAAACACAATTGGAGAGGAAACTTTTGTTTTCTATTTAACAGTGATATTACTAGTCATATTTTGTAAAACAAAGCATTTTGCAGCGTAAACTGAGAGGAACAAAAAGGCAAACAGCAGCTGCAACGGGCAACAAAGGTCCTTAATTCCTTATATTTTTTATTTTAAAACCGCGGGAAAAAATAAAATCGTTTAATGAAGTGCTTTCATGCAAAAGACCATAGTTTCACACTTTTTCTCTTAAAAACAAAAAGTTACATTTATAATTTCATATGCAATGAAGAGTCTTTGTACTCTGCATTTTTATTTTTGTACAAACCTTTCATACAGTATTGTACTAATGAAATTGCATGTAATATTTTCACAATTATTGCAATGCTCAATGTTTTTGAAAAGTGAAACTGGTGAGTTTCTTCCGGCGCTTCTTCTCACCAGAATGTAATTTGCCGAAGCGCCAAAAGAATTAGACATGTGAAAGAGCTCAAAGAGCCCTTGAGGCCTACTTGCAGAAATAAATTATTTCATTTCATTTCACAGCGTCTACTTACTTTAAAAAAAAAAGTAACTGTAAGATTACATGGGATAATTTTTAGGAAAAAGTCTGATCGTTGGTTTTTCTAAAACTTTATGTTCTTCATTAAAATAAAAGAAAAACTAATTCAGCATTTGCTTAAATGGGGTTCGAATGGGAAATTCACAAAATATCGCTACATTATTAAAAATCCCTTAAAGACAACTAAACTAGAGGTTAAATTTTATATAGGAAACGTTTAGGGTTAGAAGCCAGTCGATGATTTTTTAAATGCTAACACAGAGTTTTCATACTTATGCTAGAAATAATACGTATTATTTTATATAAAATATATACGCACCTTCACGTGATTAAATCACTTTTGAAATACATATATGTATTCACGTTAATTATTAGGTCACATGCGCCTTTATTGAACGAAAAGGGTACGTTTTATTGCACACCAGAAAAAACCTTACTTGTTAAAGGTATTTTCTCTCGTGTAACTATATGTATACGGAAAAGTGGCAGGCAATAGGGAAGTGTGAATGTAATAAATAAAATTGGTCAATCTTATAGCTGCATTGTCGACTCCAGTAGCTGAACGTCTCCCACGCAACAAGCTAGCCCGCACGATTATTGAATCGCGACGACGTGACAAGTCTAAAACTCTTCGCTCGCTTGCCATCCCTTTGACAAACCAAACCCTTTGATTGAAAAGGGTTTAAGTGGGACACGTAACTTTGAGAACTTTATTTGGGAGAACTTTGTGTTATGTCTCGTAAAATTTAAAAACAAATAACAACAACTTTGTTAAGCTTAACCATTTGGCCTTCTTATGAATATAAATTGTGAACATAAAAAAATAATCAAAAACTTCTGTAGACAGGTTTAGGCACAAATCAGTCTTAATGTTGACTCTAATTAAGTGTGTAAAATAATAGCAGTGAAGGCAAAAGTACAGATTCCAGATGTAAATATAGACTTATATATTTAAAATAATGCAGATATTTACTATTCTAAGTATAATTATTATAAATCAATGTCAGTAAATACTTTGCATCAAAGAAAATTATGCAATGAAAACATTTTAATGACACTGTTATTTATATGGAATGTGTTTATTTTTTAATTCGTGAGTGGCAGGGTTGAAATTAATAGTACATTACACAACTAGGGTGGTAATACAAAGAAAGCCCGAGATCGCAGATGTTTGCGGCCCCGAGCTGCAAGCGAGGGACTTAAATATGCGATCGAGGGCTTTCTTTATTACCTCCTGTGTTGTGTACATCATTTTATGTCTACATTTGGCCAGAAAGCGGCTTTTTCCGTACGCGCAGCGTGCGGAAAAAGCCACTTTATGGCCAGGTGTGGCATAAAAATATTTATTGTTTCAATGGCCAATATAAGCATTCTCTAGATAAAAGTTTTTTTCAATCTGGGACGTCTTTTGAACATGTCCTGTTTTAGAAAATAATATGGCCAGGTACATAATACCTATGCTGTTATTATTTTGCACACAGCTGTAGATGAACATTTGCAGTGTACGCATATTGGCTTTGAACACTAACGGCAAATAGCCTTTTTAATCTCGTAGGACATACAGTAGAGCATAGTTTGCGTCCTAATGCGCCTGGTGCTGGTTCAGGCGGGGGTGGAGGCGAATCGTGGCGCAGATCTCAGGGTTTTCAAACGAGTCATCGACGTCACTGAAATCATCTTCTTCGTGTAATTCTTCCAGCCATTCACTGATTTTTTGTTCAGTGGTCATAAGTAGCCCAATGTGACTACGTTTTGATGGTTTTACCTCCCTCGTGCCTTGACGGGACATCTAAAATAAATATCGTTTATGTGGTTACGTCTGATAGACACTATAGAATTAAAAATATTTTTGTGAGGTGACGACTCACAGATACTATAGAACTATAGGGAACGTGCACGACGAAGGTGCTGCCAACTGGTGCCGCCAATCTAAACCATATACCCTGTCATGCTGGAGCCACATTGACGAATTGCCGTTAATAACGTTAATTTATCGCGTTGAAGGACGATTAACGTCAGTGTAGCTATGACATTGACACTTACATATTATCATTGACATTGACAGCTTCATCTGAGAAGGGCGATAGGTTCCTTTTTTGTCCACTCGTGTGTCTTTTGTCGTTTAGTGCTGCCACCTATAGTTCGTGCACGTTCCCTATACATGATTTTTATGAGATGACGTCTGTCAGAATCAACTTAAATTGCTGTACAGTAAACGGCCAAAAAGAATGCACATCGATCTTTGGAAAGAGGCAATCGGCTAATTTCGACTTCGTATAGCGATATCTGTGTCGCACACACCATGACGTTTGTTTTGTCAGTCGTGGTTCAAATGCGAGAGAGTGCAGTCGCATATCCAAGTCAATATATTTATAGAGATGCTAAAACTTTTACAAAATTAAATTTGTACTATGGCATCTATAGGAAAAAAAGGTAAGCCGTTACTTTGCCAGTCACGCGAAATTATCTACAATGTTTATATACCGTCACCGCAATATTACACTTTTTATCGATCTTTAAACCTACATTTAAATATGCTAGTAGTATAACATCAGTTACTAATGCTCAGTCAACCCCTTTTAGGAATATGGGCGTGAATATATGTATATACATATATATGTATGTATATTATTTTCCCCAACAAGCAATAATTAAATATAATTACATCGTGTTTTACAGCTCTATATATTCCACGTGAAATCAAAACAAAACAACAATAAAGTACTTAGTTCTAAATTCAAATTCTGATGATCAATTAATCTAATAATTTATGTACATGGAAATTAGCATTCGTTTGTATTCGGAAATGCGATGATTGCCGATGTGCATTCTTTACGGCCGTTTACTGTACTTACGTCTGTGGGACACCCGCAGCTCATAACTCCAATAGTGTGCACCGCATCGCCGTTCGGGGGTCATCGTTCAATGCCGCGTATGGTTCGAGGAAGCCACGCAGCTGAATGGCAATTTGAAATGTGTTTGGCGGTGTCTGACAGACTACCACCTCAGTCGCAGAGGGTTAATAAGAGTTTTGAAAACAGTAAAATAATGAAATTACAATATTACTTTTTAGCAGAATAATAGTAGCGAAATATTGTTTCAAACATTGAGGGCAATGCGTTGGATCTGTAAGCACTGACGTCGACTATGGTCATTAATATAATGGCGCTATAGGCAGTATAGGCACGCCAGCGCCTTGGCTAGCGCTTGTAGAGTCACTGACTGATCTCATTGCATGTTATTGGCGGGTGCGTTTCAATCTGTAGAAGAACATTGAATATATTTTTAACCGATATAACACTAAAATGATATAGTAGGGGAGACCGGGTATGGTTGTCTCGCGGGTTGGTTGTCACAGCGGCCATAAAATAATACTAAACGAAGGAATAAGTGCATCGATTGGTGAAGTACGGAAAGATGTACAACTCTTGCGATCTTTTAGCACCGATCAATATACTTAATGTTTCGTTTAGTATTATTTTATGGCCGCTGTGACAACCAACCCGCGAGACAACCATACCCGGTCTCCCCTACTACTCAAATGATATATCAACTTTACATAGAATCGACATTTGGCATACTAATTATTTATTTTAAGCACATTGAATAGAATGGAATTTAATGTAACAAGCATTTGATATACCCGATAAAATAGATTAGGTTAGGTTTCAATCAAAAAGTAGGTTGGGTTAAGTAGGTTTGAACTGCATCCCCCAACAAAACCGAACTGCACAACACAATTTTTTTTTGTAGTTAAAGAGAAGTATACCTAATGTGCATTAGGTATTTCAACAGATGAAGGGTCCACGAAGAGAACATGTCTTGTCACTTTTTTTTGAAAATGAGATTTTAATCTCAAAATGTAGAGTTCGCAATAAACTATAACTTACGATGATTACAGGTGAATATCTTAAAATAATATATATATTTTTCACTTTTAAAGAGATGGTCGCCATAGTAGGTGTTCCCGACGACTAACTTTCAAACCGCTATAACTCAAAAAGTCACTTAGGTGACTAGACATGTTCTTTCCGTGTACCCTTCTGATACATATGATAAATAATCATTATATGAATATAAAGGTGAATATATTAATTGTTATTCTACCAAACGTTTATTCTATCCAGTGATGAATTCTATACATTGAGATTGTGTGATTCGTGACTCTACATATTGAATGTTAAGTCTACCATTTATTGTTCGATTGATCATTACACACCCGTTCTTGACGTCCAATGGATTAAGTCTGGCTTACCGCACCCGTTAGAACCTCCTATCCTATAGTTAGTTTACAACGCCAAATTCAGAATTCAAACCTAACGTCTGTTCTAAAAACCGGCACTTTCGCTTCGCCTACTTTCTTTTCTTCACTCTTTAGGTACTGCAAAACCTTCATAGTTACATTTTCGCTCAGCAATGTTCATTCTCATTTTTAAAATTAATTTTCGATATTTCAGGAACCGAAATGATGACCAACCAGCAAAAGTCTGCTGCCATTACTACATCACTAAAGTGGCCTGCGACAATGTACTTCAAAGTGCTATGTGACGCGGAAGGTACTGAAATAATCGAAAATTAAAACCTTCTAAGCGCGACTCGGATCCATACACAAAGGGTTCCGTACCACCGTCGAGTAAAAAAACGCCAATAAACGTTCCTTATATTGTTCCTATAATTGTTAAGTTAATTTCGTTTTTATTATTTCAGTGCTTGTGTTATAGCGGGAATTCAAATACACATTCTTTGAAAATTTCAAGTCTCTGACTATTACGGTTCGAAAGATACAGCCCTATAACAGACGGCCGTGGAGGCTTGGTAATAGGGTCACGTTGGTACCGAACCCTAAAAGCCACTATTCAAAAGAACAAAGAACTATATTAATTTCTACTTTCAGCAACACCAGGCGTATCGCTTAATAAAAAGATACCAAGATTCCCGTCATTCGTTTCTGCATTCACTAGTAATACCAGTAAGTTAATTGGTAATAAAACCCCGTGTAGGTCCTATACTCCTAATTGGGTATTTCATTCATTATAGTTATGAGAAATATTCTACAATAATCACTAAATGAAACTTCCATAGCAGTGTTGATAACTGCAGCCAGTACTTAAGTCCTTAAACGTTTGAATCGGTCATCGTCCTCATCGATTTAGGCTATTTTTCTATGATTCAACACGATATTTTTTCGACGTTACGATCGTTATTTGTCCGATCATTACTGTTGTAGTTTAATAAGCAAGGCCGCGGAGCGTCGAACTTCTTCATACACAGTTCGTAAAAAGTAATAGATTTGACCTGAAAATAGAATACAGTAAACGGCCATAAAGAATGCACATCGGCAATCATCGCATTTCCGAATACAAACGAATGCTAATTTCCATGTACATCAATTATTAGATTAACCCTTTAGTGGGTAACGGCAAGATATTTGCCGTCATACGACTCAGATATATATTTTTTTTTCTCAATGAACGTGTTGTTAGTTAATATAACTTTTGGTTCGCATAAGAGAATATACTCGTACCAATTTACGAAAAAAAGAATAGCAGATAAACGTTATTCCAACCCATGTTAAATGATGATTCTTAGGCCTGAACTTAGATTTTTAACTATTCCTATTGCTATCACAATAAATAAAATAAAATTATAATAAATTAGATCATTTACGACTATTCCTTACAATTGAACAAAAATGTTTGTAAATAAAATTTTGTTTGCTGGATTTATCCGATAGTCACAATTCTCTACTTTCAGAGACAAGATTGGCGATATAAAGTTTAAAGAAAAAAAATCCGTTATTTGATAATTTAAAAAAATGAAGACGGCAATATATTTGCCACTATCGGTTAAGTGTCTGGTGTTTATTAAAGGAAAGGGTGGGTTAGGCTACAATTGTTATTGATTTATATATGGAGCAATAGCTTAATTCAATACTTAAAATTTGCCTTTTACCTTTATTGCTGAATTAGCCGTGTTAGTTAGAAATGACAACGGAAATAAAAAAATCTCGCAAAAGTGTTAATTGTTCGTGCGTGCAATCTTAAGACGTTGTCGAATGTGCAGCTCAGCTAAAAATAATAAAAGGTCAAAAATTGGATGCGAGACTTGTAAAGTCCCACTTTGTGCTGTCCCATGCTTCAGAGATTTTCACGTTTTCAATTAAGGTCGGGCAGCTACGGGACCCTGACTATAAGCATGGCCCGATATGCTCTTGCCTGGTTATTTATTTGAAAGAATTCAGTTTTAAGTTAAATAAAGGTTTTAATTATTTCTTATCATCTATTGGTTTTTAATTTATTTATTTTAGATACGTCGTGCCACCGCACCCGTAGTTCCCCCGGCAAACTGACATGACGGTCTTGTCACTTAATGCCCTTGGCTGATAGCGGCAAACATATTGCCGTCTTATAATTCGGAAACCCTGCAATAATATATACATTTCTCTTTCTCAAAAATCATAAAAAAAATCATTCATGCTGTGCGTATCGTTAAAGTTTTCGATTCATTGCTTTAAAAAAATAATGGTCAAAGGGTTAATCGTTCATAAGAATTTGAATTTAGAATTAAGTATACTCTATTGTTGTTTTGTTTTGATTTCACGTGGAATATATAGAGCTGTAAAATAGATAATTTTGCTTTTAATGATTTAACTGTCGGCAGTTCTTTGTAACGCAGAAGAAACTCATACACCGTTCTTCGAACAACATCATAATCAAAATCGTCCATATCTAAACGAAATTGTTTTTTTGGTCACCCATTTTTCGGAGAGCTGAACTTTGTTCCACTAGAATATGTATCAGTGCCAGTGCCGACTTCGTTTAATAAATTGTTCAAAGTTCTTCTTGAAATTCCAGTGGCATCTGCAACTCTCCGTTGAACCTTCTTAAAATAATTACTTACATTAACATCCTCATGTTTTTTAAATTGGTCGGCTTCTGTTACAAAATACATATTTATAAATATTGTAGATAATTTCGCGTGACTGGCAAAGTAACGGCTTACTTTCTTTTCTTATAGATGCCATAGTACAAATGTAATTTTGTAAAAGTTTTAGCAACTCTATATATATATTGACTTGGATATGCGACTGCACTCTCTCGCATTTGAACCACGACTGACAAAACAAACGTCATGGTGTGTGCGACACAGATATCGCTATACGAAGTCGAAATTAGCCGATTGCCTCTTTAGAAACTGACAAACTCGCAGCCCCTCCTGGGCGTAGCGATTGTCGGACCGGGTGGTTGGCCGTGGCGTTCCCTGGGGTCGAACCAGGTCGCTAGCCAGACCACCCTGAGTTGGTCGGACTGGGTGGGAGCCGGGAGTGCCTGGGGTCGAACCAGGTCACTTAGTCCGGTCCACCTCGATATGATCGGGCTAGGTGGGGGCTTCACGCCTGGAGTCGAACCAGGTCGTTTGGCCAGGGCCACCTTGACTTTACGCTGATTGCTCAGAGTGAGCAACGGACCAGCGGGAAGGATGACTCGGGTCATCCTGTCCTTATGTGAACTTGTGTATCGAACTAATGGGAGTTTTAGGTGCCGGTTCGCTAAAACCTAGCCCAGCTAAGAAGACTCCGGCAAGAAACTTAGCTGGGCCCGAGCGAGGTCGGAGTGAAGTTAACCAGGACATTCGGGTCCTGGGGCAAATCGGGACGCGGCCCTTGTGTGCTGTGGTCGCGGGGAGGTCGACCCCGCCGGCGGGGTCGACGCTGTGTGGGTCGGACTCCGTTTGACGGCCTCACAGCAAGGATTCTTTCGAATCCTGCTGAGATGTCGTCATCCGGATCCGAGAGGACGTTGCGGGGACGCCGGGTGAAGCGGCCTCGGGTGAGGCCGGACCGGCGCAGCACGTCGTCAGGACCTGGAACAGAGGGAACATAGTCAACCGCTTGTCTGATAAGTGGATTCCTATGTTGGGGAGCCGTCCTAAAGTACCGTTTCGAAGCCATCTTAAAGAAACCTTGAATCGAGGGAAGCTTGTATTCAAGGTGAAGGCTAAGATTCCGAACATACCACGGGGTGTCGGTCATCCTACGAATGAACCTATTCTGTACGACTTGTAGTGGACGCAAACGTGATTTAGGCACGTGTGCGAACACTACACTGGCGTAGGACATTATGGGACGAATGCAAGTTTTGTAAAGTGTCAGCTTATTTCTAAGCGACATTTTACTCCGCTTGTTAGTCATCCCACCTAACCTATTCATAACGAAGAGAGCGCGACCGCGAACGCGTTTGATATGTTTGCTGAAGGATAAGAATTTATCCAGTATAACTCCTAGGTATTTGACCTCATTGACCCAGGGGATGGGTAAGCCGAATAGTTGGATAGGAGCTAACCTTTCCATTATTTGCTTCCTAGTCGGAGAGAATACAATTGCAGCGCTTTTCTCAGGATTAACTTCGATGCGCCAGAGATTGAACCACCGCCCGAGGGCGGTTATCGCCTCCTGGAGCAATTTCCGTATAATACTGGGCTTAACGTGCGATGTGTATAGGGCAGTGTCGTCCGCGAACAACCCCAGATGCACTTTGTTGTGCCTGGGAATGTCGTTCGTGAACAGGGAATAGAGCGTGGGGGAGAGTACAGAGCCTTGCGGGACTCCGGCGTGAATGGGATGCGGCGCCGATAACGTTCTCTCCAGTCGGTAGCGAAAGCTTCGATCCCTGAGAAAATCTCTTTCCAAAGATCGATGTGCATTCTTTATGGCCGTTTACTGTACCATATTGGAAGTTTACATCATGAGACTCACTTACTCAAAAAGCAATAGCGTGTCGATTGTCGATTGTCCGTGCAGTGTCTTAATCGTACAGCTTCATGATCTTTGTAATCATACGTTTACCGTTTACGTACCTAAGGTAACGGCGCCTATTCCCGAGGGTATCAAAATCGGCGACCATTACTGCGGCATTTAAAAATATGCGTTTTATAAGCAAGCCGTTCGTTTTACAATAAAACACATTTTTACAAATATGAAGCTTATTTAGTTGACTAACGGATCTGTTTATGCAAGTTTGTGTGATTGTAACAACAAGCTCGCAATTCGTTAGTTCCCGCGACGGCGGCGTAGAAAGAGGTTGAGTCGTACTAACGCGTCACGCCACAAATAAGTATATATATTGAACGAATGCTATGACTTTTTAATGATTGTTTATAGTTTTGTGCACAACTTGTTCGTAAACTTTATATTTTATTTGGCCTGGAAATGCGTTTAAATTGGAAAATAAAATACAGCGGTGATAGACGCCATTTTTGGTTGGGGAAACTAATACCGTGGTATACCACGGTAATAGGTAAGATGGTAATTTGATTATTTTTGCTTTATATTTTCTATATGTTGACGGTTACATGTTCTCTTACAGTTATTTAAATTTTGATCTATTGACGCTGATTAAAGAACTATTTCCGTGGTATGGAATATATTGAAGAAACCCTTAATTTTTAACCAAAACTTCAGTACTGAATCTGCAGTTTCTATGGAAACCCTGACTTTGTCATGTCGTTTAAATATTGTAATAAATAACTATATTTACATACCAGCTTTTTGATTTTGGTTTTATAGCAAGCTTATAAAAAACTACGTTTGATTTGTAATGAAATTGCAACTGTACTCAAAAGTTCTTATAGGTCGGAATTAGATTTTACGAAAATCCAAATGAAGACTATTACCGATGGTACGATCACATGACACTCGGTAATAGAATGTATGGGAATCTTTTAGCGACCTATTCAATATTTGTTTGGGTCGGTGATAGATATAACAGAAGGACCTATTACCGAGTGACATTTCAATGTTTTAAAATAAGTAAATCATAACATAACATTTTGTTTTGATTTCCAAAAACCTTGATGTACTTACTTACAAGTTGGTATAATAATAATGTACGGAACCAAAATCATAAATATTATTTAACCCTCGGTATTGGGTGCCGAATTGTGTATCAGTTTACTATTACCGATGGTAAAAAATGCTGCTTTTTGTACCCTCAGTATTAGAAGCTAGATTCGCGGTAATAGAATTACATCCTATCCATTACCACTGTAATAGAAGATTCTCCTTTTCTGGTTTCAATAATTATTTTGTCAAACATAATAAAATAAAATAAGTTCAAAAAGTAGCGATTCGGAAAGTTTAATAGACACTCTAAAATAAAAAAATAAACTCGGGCGTTAAGGAGCAAAAAATGGTGGTTATGAACCCATCATTTATTGGAATCATTTGAAAACTACCTAAATACCACGGTAATAGGCACCGTTACCTTATTAGGGTTTTTAGGAATCTTAATTCCACTATTTGGCAGCATTGTGGCGCAGTCTTTTTGACAGCAGCTGTGTTTGAGTCCTGTTGTCAAAGAGACCTCGCGCCACACTCCCGTCTAATGGTGGAATAATGATTTCTAAAAACCCTCATTGCCAACAGCCACCGGAACAATGTTATAATTACGTAAATAGTAATTTTGAACATTATTATTTCAGGCAACTGGAATCAATCTTGTGACACACCAAAAAACGAGTTTGCATCTCAAACTACCAAGTCTTTATTACCACTGGGATTGAAAAGTAAGCAAACTTTTTAATTTGAAAAATAATTTGATGCATGAATCATAGATATCCTACTATCCTATACTACTTACTATACCTACTACTACTAGTAATATTATAACTTTAAAAATTTGTAAAGATGTTTGGATGTTTGTTATTAAATAACGCAGTAATAATTCAACGGATTGAGATGAAAATTGAGATAGACCAAATCCAGTATTGGAACAAAAGATACTTTATATCTCGGCAGAGAGTTCACTTGGGATGATAACGGGATTAACGCGGACGAAACCGCGGGTGAAGGCTAGCTAAAGTATAATTATGATATTAGAATATATATGATACGTATAATAATTATATTTAAACAAACTGTACCGACCTATACAGGCACAATTAAAATGTATATAAAACTTGTACTCGTAGTATACGAGTATAACCGTTTTCCAGTTTTATCTGTGTTTTTCATACGGTACATGCCATAGAGTCTGTCAACAAAAGTGTGTAATTACTTTTTTATGAATTTTATTTTTACATTAAGATTGGATGGGAAACTAAGGAAAACGGTGGATTACAATACATTTGCAATTGCTAAAAGATAATTAATATAAAAAAGCGAAAAATAAATAAGAAATAAGAGGGCGAAGAGGCGCTCAGGCTCTTTAAGGAGATTGGTCGGCGTCTGCGGGAGAAGGGCAATGATCCTCGTTCTGGGTCCTGGTTGGTCCAACAAGTCTCTATTGCCATTCAGCGGGGCAATGCTGCCAGCATAATGGGGATTTTTGGATCAAGCTTGATGCAGAGTGGGGGTTTATTAGGTTAATTTTTATTTATTTATTTATTTTTTGCGTGTTTAGTGGGGTTTTTTTTTATAAATTGCTATTTTTAAGTTTGACGATGGTTTTGGTTTGCATGCGTTATTAAGTAAGTTTGACGAAGCATGTTGCGGATGATTTTCTTGTCTTACTTTTTTTTCTCCTGGAATAAATGGTTTTTTTAGATTAATATAATAAAATGTAACTTTTATATTTGTAGATTTACAAGTCTCATCAACCTCTACATCGATGAGCAGTTTTATGTCGGATCTGACGGGAGTGTGCCGTGAGTTTAAGTAGATAGACTAGATACTGTAAATTATTTGAATCCTCTCTATATTTATATTAATTTTGAATATAAATTACGAACATCGACACATTTGAATAACTGTTGAATACCATAATCTAGTGTACCTATTAGGGAATGCAATAGGTACCCGGTCAAATATGAAACCCGGGTATTTGTTATACAGTCAGGTTATAGGTAGTTTGACGAGAGTTGAGGCCACGCACACAACAACATGTCATGTAATGACAGCGGGATTTTGAAATTACTGTTCTTTTTTCATACCGATAGCAGGTTCAACAGTGAATTGCAAGATAGACCAAAAAGTTTCTTTAAACCATAGCCTTTTGTTTATATACTCACTCATTCATTTCATTCATTCACTTTTTTTGCAATGAGTACTTCTTGTAGCTGCGTGTGTAATCATTCACCTCAACTCTCGTGAAACTACCTATACCCGGGTTTCGGAGTACCCGGATTTCATTACCTACAATGAACTTGCCGGCATTGCCGGTCATGTTAAGTCAGATAAGAAAGCATATTATGATGTTTTCATCACACTTGCTCGTAAAGGGTGTTATAACACGCGGGCTTATAGACCAGCTCGAGCCGATTTACCTCCCGTGGGTTATATAAATCTATAACTCCCACGGGAGGAAAAACTGTATGAAAATCTATAACTCCCGTGGGAGTTATGAGTTTTGTTTTAAAATATAGGACCTACCGGTACGTCATTTCAGACTAAGGAGGTTTCTAATCAGCCAAGGCTTATTTCACACATTCAAAACTTGGCTACAAAACCAATTTTAGTGTATATAAAACTTATATGGTATATTTTACTATTATTTCAGTAATTTTTGTAATTATTTTACTGCAATTAAATTAATTTACTTTAAAAATTTATTTTGAAAATCGGTACAATCTGGCGGCATTGCCTGTCAAGTTTAAAAACTAAACGCAGTTCTTAGCATTATCTGTGGAAGACTATATTGAAAGAGTTGACAGTTGAAGTTGTCTATTAGCGGGTGCGTTTAGTTTATTTGATTTTTATGTTTTATTTTTTTTTCCTCGCAAATGTGATGAAAAACATTGTGTGTATCACGGGCAGTAAGTGGATTACCAACTCGAGTCATTAAAAGCCCTCCGCCTAGGGCGTCGGGCTCTTAATAGACTCTCGTTAGTAATTCCCTCCTTACTACCCTCGGTGCACAATGTACTATTTTTCGCGTTTGCTTTGAGGCGGCCGACGTTAGATTTTATTTATTATCTTTAAAATATAACGATACATGCATAATTTATAGGTTTTTGTAGCCCACAAGGGTGTTGTGTCAAAATACCTGGGTTTTACCCGACTCTAAATAAAGTCGGTTACCCGGGTACCAATGTTGTATTCCCTAGTAACCAAATATATCCATGATAACGCTGTTTCGTTTTGGATAAAGCTACAAGTTTTCATCAAGATTACGTACTAAATTACTAGTAGGTATTACTGAAAACGTTACCCTCGATTTCATTCAAGTGTTTTCGGTGTTTAAGCCTGACATAGATGGACAAAAGTTTTTCTTTATTATTTAATTTAAATATTGTTTTTCTTTTGGCACCGGCAAAACTCTCGATATACCTCTAGAACAATGCTCCAAGTCAACAACGACCGAAAGAACTCTAAATCCGATGGGTAAGATACATTCAACTTTACAAAGTTGTACCTACTGACTTTATAAGCCGAGAATAACCTAGCTCTCAATTGTCCGGGATCGATGGGTAGGTATTATTTCAACAGTGGCCAAGTTATACCATATTAATTGCCGTGGACGTATGCCATTATTTCCCAAACTCAATACCTCTTATAGCACCCGTCGATGTGACGACAACGTAATAAAATAGCTTAGATTGACGTAAACTTCATATAGCGTATTTCTTAACGCATTCACTGCCACCTCCCATTCCTGGGCATTCGCAAGGTGCCACACTTATTAAAATGTACTTTATGTAATGCACTTTACGTAATTACGAACGCGTTTGTGCGTCGATAGCACACGGGAAAGTCACTGGAACGCACATACGCGTCGGTGGCAGTGAATGCGTTAAGGTTTTCCTAGCATCTTGGTAAGCCTGTTTATGCAACCAGTTGCTGCAAGTGGGTCCTGAATAGAGCATGGTGTTTCGTAGTAGCCAGACGTTCGCGTACGCCAAGTAGGGGCAAGTGCTCAACCTGTGGACACTTTCCAGAATTTGACTTTTAATCAGTTGTTAGACAAAAACTACGCGTATTATAAATGAATTCTTTATTTTGTTTTAATCACAATTAAACAATCTTCAAAGTCCACATATGTTTTCTACGCTAGCTATCCGCAGATGGCGGATAGAAGCATTTTAAAAAAAACACTCATTTTGTCCATAGGTACATCTACTGTCTGTACCTATGGACTCCAAAAACGTACCTATGGACGGTAACGTACCTACGGACATTAATCAACAACATACTTTTAAACAGAATAAACTTCTAGAATAACGTAATTAACAACATACAATTAAACAACATGTAATTATATGTTGCTCTGCATATCACAGTTACTTTTTTTCTTCTTGAAATCTAATATTCTTAGCAAAATCTCAAGTATAATTATGGGATTTTAAAATGCCTCCATTGTCAGCAGAAGAATATGCTGTGTGTAGTAATGCTGCTTTTTTAAGTAATCATATATCTGTTGCTCCTCAGTATCGCTAAATATCCTCCTGACATCATTTTTTAGGAGTTCTAAGCCTTCTTCACCAATATTTTGACAGTGATTTAATTTTATGTTTTTAAAGATTGTCGATTTTGGGATTTTAAACTTCTCTGCGGCTTTCCTTACTGAACTTCCATTTTCTACTTCCCAAACAGCTGCAGTCAGAGTGTCTAGGCATATCTTGTCTCTATTTTTCCCAGCTTTACTACGAGGCACTAAAACAAACAAAAATATTGTATATTAATTTTACTGTCCACAGGAACATTCAGTATAACTGTACCTATGGACAGTCCACAGGTACATTCACGGAGGTATCCACAGGTACAATTTCGGCGGTTTTTATTTTGAATTCATACCGGTCACTATAAATGCTACCTACGATTAACGAAATCTTGTAGAAATAACGTTTACATCATATAAATTAATATGCCATTGCAAAGACACCCGCAACATTTAGAGATTTTACATAAAACATGCTTTAAAAGAAGGTAAAAAATTACTTTTTGTCACAAAAACTTTCGGCAGCCTCAAAACACACAGTTTCTGTAATCAGTAAAGATGGCGATTAGCTAGTGTTGCCATATGAAAAAAATACTTTTCAAATAAGTGATTGGTATTTGACTATGGTTATTCGTTTTCTCTGTATGAGTAGTGTCCACAGGTAAAACCGTCCACACGTACAGCACTTGCCCCTAACCGTCAAAGACCAGATTGGTCCATATCTTTATAGTAGTGAAATTGTCAGTGTGATGTTTCATTCAACATGTGTTAGTATCGTAGTGACAGGTGATTGTTTTGTACGCGTTAACCACATTAATTTGCAGACTGTATTGTATCAGAAAGACTAACATACAAAGTGCTCCTGAGGAACCCGAATAATTTTACCAGCATATAAGTACTTATCTCAGGTGGTCGCAAGGAGTAAATAACTGGCCAAGAGCATGTCGGACCATGCTCAGTGTAGGGTTCCATAGCCGTAACTATAAGGTAAAAATACGATGTAAAAAAAGTACAACAACAAAAGAGCGTATCTTCATAGCAATTAAGTCATTTTGTTGAGAAGCGCAGTTTATCGACAATAACTCAAAAACGGTTAATCTGATCTTGTTGAAAATAATTTTCGTTGAAAGTATTAATTAAGCGTTACCTTCGTGATTTTTTTTATATTTTGCGGACACACGGTTTAGAAGATAGAGGGGGGGGGGGGGGGACACAATTTACACAACTTTCGGAGCGATTATTTCCAAATATATTCACTTGATCAAAAACATTACTTTGAAACTACATAGTGTTTTTTAAAGAGCTGTCGAACTATGTACCACACTTTGATATTTGCTGAAAAAAATTTTTTTTAATGTGTGTAACATGTATGGAGTGCCCCCCCTAAAAATATTTATTTTAGATTTTTAACTACCAAACTAAGTAGCGGCTCATACAAGACACCTATATTCCAAAATTCATCAATATCCATCATGTAGTTTTTGAGTAAAATGCCTGTGACATACGGACAGACGGACAGACGGACGGACGGACGGACGGACATGACGAAACTATAAGGGTTCCGTTTTTGCCATTTTGGCTACGGAACCCTAAAAATGTAATAAGAACCCAGGTCGAAATATGATTTTGATACGCTGGTAAAATTATTCGGATTCCTCCTGATCACCACGTCTACAAAAACGGTGCAATTCTAAAAATATTACATACATATTGGTTAAAATGTGCTACGACGACTCCCTTCTGTGTTGCTTTGAGCGCACTTTATCGTTAAATGCATCGTTGTTGAACATTTTGTTTTGAAAATTTTGAAGTTTTATCCTCTAGATGTAGATATAGATCATCCGTTT
This sequence comes from Eudemis profundana, assembly GCA_947034925.1. NCBI lineage: Eukaryota > Metazoa > Arthropoda > Insecta > Lepidoptera > Tortricidae > Eudemis > Eudemis profundana. Next base: position 25,688,957 of record OX344795.1, on the reverse strand, counting down.
ACATTCTCAGCTCTTACCTGGCCGGCATTCATATATTATGTTATGTTCCATTGAGATGGTATTTATAATTTTCAGGTGCAATAGCAGAACATGAAAGAGAATCCTTCAATGTTGGTTCGTTTGATTTCGGAGGTGAGTTTTCTTTTTAATTATGTTTTTTTTTTCATGGTTCATAATTATATCTTATCCAAAATAAAACGAACCGTCTATCATACTGAGGTATAGTTATAGAGTATGAGTAGGTGTAGAGTCAATTATGATTATTAACTAAATTACCATATTAAACAGATATTGAGAGTCATAATAATTATTATACATGTCGAAGTGAATAAATAGCTTAGCCGATCGGTCTCAATCATTGTTACTATTTGGGCGCGTATGTCAAGGAAACACTCGGAAATGGACACACTTCGTTACCTCAACTAATCACTTGGGTTCATGTGAACACTCTCGCCACTAATTACTGTGATTTTTACAAGTTTAAGAGCCAATGGTTTGGTTCGCGAACACAACACATAAATTTTTTCATATCGCGTCAAACCCGCGCGCGAAACTCTAACTGTCAACAACTGTCAATGTCATTGAATTCTCGAACCACTCCATTCGGGTTACTAAATTGCCCACTCTCAAATCATTGAAACATGTTTCCATTTTAAATTGGATTTTGACTACTGATTAAATCCACGCTTCATCACGGCCACCCTGCATAGTCACACGTCCTCGTGTGTAAATCTATTTCCCGTACACTTAGCATTTATGACTGAATAATAGACAATGGTTTATACCATACGCCACTCGGTCACCCTGACTAACCTTATGTTGCATGACTCTATTCCTAACACTCATTTGCACCCCCAGCTAGATTGATTATTCAGAAAGAATGTTCATTCCTCTAATTTGCAAATACTACTTAGGTCACAAGATTATTTCAAAATGATGACTGCTATACCTACCCTACCACACAGGAAATTTAATTCCACCTAACGTCAGTGCCACACAGGCTCGTCAGCGCCACACAGGCTCGTCAGCGCCACACAGGCTAATGCGTGCCACACAGGCTAATGCGTGCCACATAGGCTAATGCGTGCCACATAGGCTAGAGTGCGCCACAAAGGCCAATGTATGCCACACAGGCTACTATGTGTCACACAGATCAGTGTATGCCACACAGGCCAGTATGTGCCACACAGGCCATTATATGCCACACAGGCTAGTATGTGCCACACAGGCTAGTATGTGCCACACAGGCTAGTATCTGTCACACAGGCTTGGCATAGTCATCTACGTAACGAACATGACGAATCCCTTATTATTAACTAACATGACCGTTATACCCTATGCACTCCGATTACTCTGACACATGTGTATCCTAACCCTGTGAATTTAATGACCCATAATCATTGTTTTTTAGAATACCATTTCTTTATAGCATGTGTGAAATATCAAAGCTAGGAAATTTAGATATTATCTTGTAAAAGTTTACTTCACCTATACTGTTATTGTAATAAGGTTTTGTTACAATCAACTCTGGCCGCTTAGAATCGAATGATTCATATTCAATTTGAATGTGAGAATGATAGTTGATTAAAAGAAGTGTCCAAAGTCCTCCGTGTATTAATCACATATTCCATTAAATTATCTCAATTTTCAGAACATGATATGCAACTTATACTGCATTTTTAATTTGAGTAATAAATAATCAAATTAGATTTAATCATGATCACAGACATACAAAAGAGGAGAGCACATTACATCTAAACATGCCATGCTTACCAGTCTTGCATCGCTGTATTAAGTACTTCTGTTTTAATTTAATTTATAAGACCTCCTAAGCTGATGATGAACACATAATGTACTTGACATAGAGTATGCCAATAGTTATGTACCACTGCATACTGCCAGTACGGGGACCACAGCCTGCTCACTAACATCCGAGAACTAGCCCGCACCAAGCCCGGGGCTGATGGGCACACTCACGGGCAATGATTATGTACCTACTAACCATTTCTATTAAGATTTATCAGAGAGAGAGAGAAGTTAATTACTTACTGTTATCCAAGTGCTCAATCATCAAATATGATTGTAAGCATTATTTAATAACATTATCTTTATTTTATGGATATTCGTTTGATCATGAGAAAATAAGGAAGTGTTATGATTAAACCAAGACTGTCAATTTAGCGCGGTCGACCAATCAGGGCGCCGATCATGCGGCAGCCTGATTGGTCGACAGTTATGGCGCGGTAGTAGAGAATAAGGAGTGGGAACTTGGCTCCATGCGGGATTTTTAACGGCAGTCTTGTTCTAATCACGGAAGGGTAAAATACTCAATAGAAACGCTGTTCCTAGATTACAAGGTTTAATAAACTGTGTTCCACTAACTGGTGAGTTTGTAAAGGATTGCAAATATACAATCGTAAGTAATCAATTTATTATGTTTTTCATTTCATTCGCCCACCTCTGGCTAGCTTGACTTTTGCCTAGATCTTTTCGCTTTAAATGGCTAAATAACGCAATACGCGTACATTTCAGAAGTGGGATAATATGGGCCCCAAAATGGCATTCTTATTAATTTTTTTTTATTATCAAATTAAAAAAATATATATATATTTCCTTTTGAAAAAAAAATCGTTTCGGTCAATTTCTTTCCAATGCTTTTCCGATTGTATGTACTACATCAAACACGATTTAGTCAAGTGAGGCTACGAAAGGTTGTGTCGTAGTTACAATGGTGATTTTTTTTATGTTTAACGTTGTTACTAGTATTAGTGTGCAATAATATTAAACAGTGATTGTGCGTATCTGTTAGCAATCGCGATTGCCAGACCAGGTGGTTACAATTTCTCCACCTATTTTACCGATACTTTCAATTGAAAATTAATAACTAGATTCGTTGGTATATATTTAGGTAAAAGTTTCCAAATTGAACACGCATTAGCTACTACCCTCTTTATTTCTCTTTTCTTTATTTTGCTGAAGCTAATGATTTGCCGAATACTGCTTCGGTTTAGTCATAACGTGAAAATAAAAATGCATGTTATTGTTCTCATTGCAGTTTAATTAATCACAAGACTTAATAATAGCATCCATTATAAAATCACATTATCATCAGTGACTCCCGCAAATAAATTGCACGTTTCAGGCTCCAATGGACGATAAATCTGGTGGCAGAGTTCTTTATACTCCTACAAGACCTACAAGCCGAGCATCAGGGGAAAGGCCGTCACGAAGCACTACCCGGCGCCGGGCAAGCAGTCGGGTCACGCGGCGCTCACGCAGCCGATCCAGTCGGCGCTCACGAGGGCGCGCCAGTCGCTGCTCGCCGAATCAGGACCAGCACCGGCGGCAGAAAAGAGGCAGCCAGCGCAGCCAAGCCACCGGAGGCCAGCGTAGCCACGTGAGCAGCCATGGGAGCCGCCGCCACGAACGCGTGATGTCACCGGCGCCGAAGAGGAGGCGGTCGAGGAGTCGGAGTCGACACCGGTCCCGCAGCCGACGCAGCCGCCAGTCGCGCCGTTCCGCCTCGCAACGCAGCCGACGTAGCAGGCGTCGGTCACACAGCCGCAACGAGCAACAGTCCCAGGCCATCGGTGAGCCATCAAATAATCATAGTATAGCAGATCTCGTAGTTGCTTTGAAGATGTTAAGTAATAACAACAGTAACTTAGACAAATTAGGTTCTATGAACAATACTGTACCTGAATTCGACCCATCTAAAAAAGAACAGACTATGACGATGTGGCTTCATAAAGTGAATGAATGCGCCAGTATTTACGGTTGGACAGAGAAGCAGATCGTGCATTTTGCGTTGCCAAAATTAAAAGGTGTTGCGCAGAGATGGTACGAAGGTCTCCCATCTGTTCTCTTTACATGGGTCGAGTGGCAGGACAAACTGTTATTGGCTTTCCCATCAGAGGAAAATTATGGTACTATGCTCAGTGATATGTTAGCTAAAAGAGCTCGTTTTTCTGATCCCTTGGAGGAATACTACTATGAGAAGGTAGCTTTGATAAATAGGTGTGGTATTGTCGGTAAACGTGCGGTAGAATGTATCCTACACGGCATTGACGACCGTTCAGTACGACTAGGTGCTGAAGCGGCTCAATACGATGATCCAAATAAGTTATTACCATATTTACGAAATGCCAGGAATACAAAACAAAGTATAGATCGTAAATTCACTAAAATACTGCCACCGAAAGTTCAAGACGGGCAAGCTCGCGGCAATCCAAAGCATTTGCGCTGTTCAAATTGTAAAAAAGATGGCCATGTCACATCGCAATGTACACAACCGATAAAAAAATGCGGTAGGTGTTCGAGGGTAGGTCACGATACTGAACAATGTTATGCTAAGCTTCCTAACGAAAAAACAACTATGCGCGTGACAGGGGATAATGATTCTCTCCTTTCAATTCAATCTACAGCAAAGCCTTGCGTTGAAAACCCTAACGATAAATACTTCAAAACCGCGTTTGTAGACGGCAACCCCTTGGATTGTTTCGTTGATTTCGGAAGTGAATGTTCCATGATTAGATTCTCGGAGTACAAAAGGCTGTTTTATATTAACGATGAGGTGGAAATTAATATCAGTAAATTGCCTGTACTCAGAGGGTTTGGTAATTCTATGGTACGACCTATCGGAAGACGAAATGTACAAATAGTCATAGATGGGGTTGAAGCGAATGTAGACTTATTAATTGTCCCTGATAATGCTATGCCTTTTAAATTGTTAATTGGACAGACATATACTGAACAACCACACATTGCCATACAGAAAACCAGTAGTCATTTGGATATCGTAGAGTTTGATCAATTAGCATCAGTCAATAGTAAAGTAAAGTTAAATTGTGATAAAGATTTGGTGATTTCCGGTCCCACACTCATTGAGGTGCGCACAGATCCCACATATGTGGGAGACATTTTTGTAGAAGGCGGACTCCGAATTTTGGATGGAGTGAGCTATTCTGTGTCAAGTGGAGTATTTCGTGTTGGCGTAGGAGGAGTAGGACAAATTGCAGCTAATTGCTCTCCAAATAGTCCCTGTTTATTGAAGAAAGACTTTTTAGTTGCTCGGGGCCGTATAGCCCAAGAAGAGAATCCTGTAGATGTTATGAATGTCTCTCCTCAAAACTCTAATAAAGTTGCCGACATATTAGATGTTGATTTAAGGTGCGGTGAGGATTTTTCCGCCCAGGACAGGAATAGACTTCTTACCCTGTTAAATAAATACAGATCATGCTTTGCTTTCGACTTAAGTGAACTAGGCAGTACTTCCGTTGGAGAGATGTCTATACAGCTTCAAGATGATGACCCAGTTGTATACAGACCTTACAGACTTGCTGCAGCGGAAAAGGAAAAGGTCAGGGAAATGATCTCGGAGCTGTTAGATAATAACATCGTACGCCCTTCTACATCTCCATATGCCAGCCCTATTGTTATTGTTAGGAAAAAGACTGGAGAGCTTCGATTGTGCATTGATTTCAGAGCCCTTAATAAGAAGACTGTTAAGGAAAATTACCCAATGCCCCTTATCGATGACCAATTAGACGTTTTAGCAGGTAATCAGTTCTACACTACCCTAGACTTGGCTTCGGGGTACTATCAGATACCGATACGCGAGGAAGACAAGCATAAGACTGGATTTGTGACGCCCGATGGGCATTACGAATTTAATCGGATGCCCTTCGGGCTAGCGAATGCACCGGCAACATTCCAGCGTATAATGAACCAAGTTTTAGGTTCCGCTCGTCATAAGGAAGCCCTGGCGTATCTAGATGACGTTATTATACCGTCCAGAGATATTACCGAAGGGATGACAAGATTAGAATCCATTCTTGACATGTTCTCTGGTGCGGGGCTCACTCTCAAACTCTCCAAATGTTTATTTTTTGGTCGGACAGTAGAGTACTTGGGTTTCGAAGTATCCGAGGATGGTATAAGGCCAGGATCTAAAAAGATCGAAGCCGTAGAGCGGTTCCCAGTCCCCGAAAGCCAACATAATGTCCGCCAATTCTTAGGCCTAGCTAGCTTCTTTCGCAGATTTGTCCCTAACTTTTCAGTCATAGCGAAACCTTTGACGAAACTATTGAAAAAGGACGCTAAATGGTTTTGGGGACCTGATCAGGAATCTGCGTTTAGAACACTACAGCACGAACTAGCACAAAAGCCTACATTGGCGTTATATAATCCCCAAGCACCCACTGAGCTACACACCGACGCATGCAAGATAGGAGTCGCGGGTATTCTGCTGCAGAAAAATAAGGAAGGTATACTCAAACCTGTCGCATATTTTAGCAGGCAGACCACCCCGGAAGAACAAAATTATTCGTCCTATGACCTCGAAACACTGGCCGTAGTGGCATCCTTGCATAAATTTAGGGTGTACTTGGTAGGGGTCCCTTTTAAGATTGTCACTGACTGTAACTCATTAAGAGCTACTTTCCAAAAAAGAGATATGCTTCCCCGCGTTGCTAGGTGGTGGGAGCAAATGCAGGAATATAATTTCAGCATTGAATATAGACCGGGTAACGCAATGGCCCATGTCGACGCACTGAGTCGCAACCCAGTGCCGGAGTCGTCGCCACCGCCACAAGTTTCACAGAACGTATTCCTAGGGACTGATTCAGATTGGCTGACGACGGTTCAAAATGCAGATAGTGAAGTTCAGAGAATAATAGGCATTTTAAATGATCCTGAGTTGGACAACATCATTGACATTAAGTCTAACTACAAATTAAAGAATAACAAACTCTTTAGAGTTACTGCGGACGGTGACAGATGGGTAGTCCCAAAGGGAGTGCGCTGGCAGATAGTAAAGCAAAATCACGACGACATAGGTCATTTCGGAGTAGATAAAACCCTAGAAAAGATTAAAGCTTCTTACTGGTTCCCTAAAATGCGTACTTTTGTCAGTAAATATGTCACATCCTGCTTGGAATGCGCGTACTCGAAATCGACAGGAGGTAAGAAACCTGGTTATTTACACCCAATTGAAAAGGTTGACACTCCATTTGATACAGTACATGCTGACCACGTTGGTCCATTTGTTAGGAGCTGTAGAGGTAATGTTTACATTTTGGTCATAATAGAATCTTTCACGAAATACATTTATTTAAAGCCTGTTAGAAACACGAAGACTCAAACTTCCATTAAAGCGTTTCGCGAATACTTTGGAATTTTTAGTGTCCCACGACGAATTATTACTGATCGCGGCACTTCATTTACGAGCGAATCTTTTAAGAAATTTTTAGCCGAGAAGAATATTAAGCACGTGCTAAATGCTGTCTCTACACCCAGAGCCAACGGGCAAGTGGAACGTTATAATAAGACGTTGTTGGACGCTTTAACTGCAAAATGCATTGGATCACCTGAAAACAAATGGGACGACCACTTGCCCGATGTGCAATGGGGACTTAATAATACCTTCAATAAAGGCATTAACCGTACACCCTCGGAGGCGTTATTTGGTATGAGGTTAGTAGGGCCTAGTGAAAGTTGTGTACTTGCAGAATTAAACGATGATATCACTAGCGCCGAATGCCAAGGACTCAATGAGATTAGAGACGACATAAGTATACATGTAAAGGCTTCACAAGAAGCCCAGAAGTTATATTATGATGCGAAACGGTGTAATCCTAGGAAGTACGTAGTGGGAGATTTGGTTCGGATTGAGAGACAAGTCCCGGCTACGGGTAGTAGTAAAAAACTAGTACCTAAATTTCAGGGTCCTTATAAGATTACAAAAGTGTACGATTTTGATAGATTCCAAGTTGAAGACACTCCTTTAACAAAAAAGGGTAACAAACGCTATTCTACTATAGTTGCAATAGACAAAATTAGACCATGGTTAAATTATGCTAGACCCCATGATGTTTCCTCCGGTGAAGATGATGAACAAGCTGGCAGTGATTAATGAGCTTAGTAGTACCTATTGCTAAATATTTCATATGTGTAAAGATGACTAATTATTGTTCTAGTTCTAGATTTATAATATCTAGGCTATGAATTTAGTGATTGATATCGAATCATTATCGTTGCTATAGATATTAATCATGATGCATGTAACAATGATGATTCTAATTAAGTCATTCAGACCATGAAATAATGTCTGTTTATTTAAGATTTTATGTACTTATTGTTTTAGTTATCATAGGCCATGAAATAATGCCTATTATTTGATATGTCCGGGCCATGAAATAACGCCCGTTGCACAATAATTCCAGGCCATGAAATAACGCCTGTTAGTCAGTAACCCGGGCCATGAAATAACGCCCGTTGCGCAATAATTCCAGGCCATGAAATAACGCCTGTTAGTCAGTAACTCGGGCCATGAAATAACGCCCATTTCACAATAATTCCAGGCCATGAAATAAAGCCTGTTAGTCAGTAGCCTGGGCCATGAAATAACGCCCGTTGCACAATAATTCCAGGCCATGAAACAACGCCTGTTATATAATTAATTTGGATTATAAAATAACATTTATTTGTACAAAAGGATTAGGCCATGAAATATTGCCTGTATAGATATTATATTATTATTTCATTATTAAGGCCATGAAATAATGCCTACTAATTTATTTATTTTTATCACCTGTATGAAGAACTGCGAGTTCTAATAGGTTCTCTGATGATTGTTTCGTTGATGTTTAAGTATATAATGATTAGTATATTCACGAGGTCGTTTCAAATGTTTTGGATGGCCGACTGTAAGCATTATTTAATAACATTATCTTTATTTTATGGATATTCGTTTGATCATGAGAAAATAAGGAAGTGTTATGATTAAACCAAGACTGTCAATTTAGCGCGGTCGACCAATCAGGGCGCCGATCATGCGGCAGCCTGATTGGTCGACAGTTATGGCGCGGTAGTAGAGAATAAGGAGTGGGAACTTGGCTCCATGCGGGATTTTTAACGGCAGTCTTGTTCTAATCACGGAAGGGTAAAATACTCAATAGAAACGCTGTTCCTAGATTACAAGGTTTAATAAACTGTGTTCCACTAACTGGTGAGTTTGTAAAGGATTGCAAATATACAATCGTAAGTAATCAATTTATTATGTTTTTCATTTCATTCGCCCACCTCTGGCTAGCTTGACTTTTGCCTAGATCTTTTCGCTTTAAATGGCTAAATAACGCAATACGCGTACATGATAATTCCACAACCTTACCGACAGAAGATTTCTTAGTGACTAGATTTCCCAACCTCTACTGTAGTCGACAGCCAGATGATTATCAAGATACCACTTGGGTTATGCTATTTCTGGATCAGCAGCGTGTGAATCTTGTAGTGTATCGCTTGAATCAAGTCCACTTTCCTTGTTCCAATACCAAAAGGAGATTCCCATCGTTTGCACTCATACTTATGTGAAATATGTTCACTCTGATCTGTATGTGACTTCCGAGATTCCTTGGGTAATCCCATTTCTGATGTCGAAGTGAATAAATAGCTTAGCCGATCGGTCTCAATCATTGTTACTATTTGGGCGCGTATGTCAAGGAAACACTCGGAAATGGACACACTTCGTTACCTCAACTAATCACTTGGGTTCATGTGAACACTCTCGCCACTAATTACTGTGATTTTTACAAGTTTAAGAGCCAATGGTTTGGTTCGCGAACACAACACATCAATTTTTTCATATCGCGTCAAACCCGCGCGCGAAACTCTAACTGTCAACAACTGTCAATGTCATTGAATTCTCGAACCACTCCATTCGGGTTACTAAATTGCCCGCTCTCAAATCATTGAAACATGTTTCCATTTTAAATTGGATTTTGACTACTGATTAAATCCACGCTTCGTCATACATTTGCAACTTATCAAACAGCTACTAATACGACATTCTAACTGATGTCCCATCCGGTTCATACCGGATAACAAACTCTAGAGCAGAGTTTCTTAATCTTTTTAGGGTTCCGTACCTCAAAAGGAAAAAACAGGACCCTTATAGGATCACTCGTGTGTCTGTCGGTCACAGGTCATAGGTTAATGACCCAAACACGGGCGTGTCACGAGAATATATGAATTTTTATCATGCGGGCCAGCAAAAGTCAGCAAACTATATCGTGTGATATATTAAATGAAAGGGCTCCCTGTGAGAATCACAAAATAGTACATTACACAACTAGGGTGGTAATACAAAGGGCTTTCTTTATTACTTACCTCCCGTGTTGTGTAGATCATTTTATGTCTACACTTGTTTTGAAGTTACGGAACCGTCTCAAGGCGAGTCCAACTCGCACTTGTCCGGTATTTTTTCACGGACCCCCTACGTTATTTCAAAAACCTTACAGACCCTTTCCGAATATAATCAGAGATAAAGAAAATCAAGGGCACTTGAAAGTTTGGGTTGTATGCATAGCCACGGACCCCCGGCTCCCGTACCCCTATTAGGTTGTTTAGTTAGGGCCTAACTCCTAAGGGGTTCATGGACCACAGCTCAAGAAACCCTGCTCTAGAGGGACACAGAAGCAGAGATTATAAACATTTTCTGTAAAGTTGTAATACTTAATATTTATTTAATGTAAAATTTTAACACAATTTCTTTTACATGTATAGATACAAGAAATCAAAGTACATAGAAAAACGAGTTATCGAAAACTATATAATGGACTTTCACTTCTTGTTTTACGCAGTACATACGCCACGGCAAACGCCTCTTACACATCCCCACTGAATCACTCACATTGAACGATACAATTAACTATTCACCAATTACTTAAGAACAATAAACTATAACATGATCAGTAAATAATTGCAACAACATATGAAATCGACATCATTATTTTGATAGTACAATATAATAATGACAGCTCCGGTCAACGAGCAGAACTAAATGTACCTCTACCTTCCATAGCATAGCTAATCGTTTCTTTCTTGAGTGTTGCTTATCTCTAGCTCTGGGTATTTTATACGACACGATACTTTCTTTATTTAAAGACAAACAGGACTACTTTTCTTATTATTTACAAATTCTGAGGTAAAAAGTAGCAAACGGCATTGGTGAATAAATTAGACGAAAGTATTGATATCATCGATATTTTATTTTTCAGAATTTATCTACTTTAAAGGTATCATTTATTGAACGTCAGCCTAAAACGGACACTATAAAGAACCTTTTTTTTCTTCTGTCTATTCCTATACGGAACAGACTAGACAGGAGGATTAAAAAAGAAACTGAGGTATCCTTAAAATATATGGAACAAAATCGGGGTTTGCATTTCTATATCCTACCTTTATTAAAATAAAAAATTACCCATCAAAATTGGCATGTAAATAAAAATTATATATGCAAATGCTAAACCCCGCGGTTAGTGATTCCGTTCCGACTACTCTTTCCAAATCCTCCTATCTCTGTCGTATTTGTTTTGCAACTTGAACTTTACACAACGCAAGACAGGGTTGCTTTTGCAGTGACGTATTTGAGAAAAGGATGACTTTTAAGGTGATGTCGATTTTTCACTTGGTGCCGGATCCTTTTTTACAATTTGCGAGTAATGGTTTGGAATGATGGAGATTATGCGCTCGCTCTGGGTTTCAACAGTGATTTTTCATTTATCTTGCTCAAGCTATGCCTAGATACTACTATTGGCGTATATTATAAGCATGAAAGCAGGCTTCTATGTAATTTTATCAACCGCTTTGACCGCTTAGACCGATAGTCGTATTGAGTAGGTATTTTGAGTTTGATTGCGCAACTCTGCCGTCCTATATCTAAAACCCGGCTATCCTCTATAGGTACATATAACTCCATAGAGGCTAGCCTGGTTTTAGTCATAAGACGGCGGAAATCGAAAATGTTTTTTCTAGTATTATGCTTTAATTCCAAAACTATATATGCAAAACAAGAACGTTTGTATTCGATTAATATACTTGATTCTCTTCATTGTTTAAAAACTTGTTCAGAAATAAGGGATTTGAACTTACTGATATAAGCATGCATTAATTGCGTTAACTGCATGTTTACTGAGAAACGCACAATTAAATATAACGTCCCTAATAAACCGTAGATAATAATGTGAAGTTACATTACTAACTCGTTGTCTAAATTAACTATCTTACTTTATTTTAGATCAACCAATTACTCAGGAAGTACCAAAGCACAAAGGTTTCAAAACTGTGGTTACTGTGAACACGTCGCTTGAAAATTCAGCTTGTTGCTCTATGTTCTTACCCTGTTGCGTAAAACCACGTGAGTAGATACTTATTCGACTATTTTTATTAGAAAAGCAGAGATAACCGAGAAAATACGATGACTGGATTCGAGCCTCCTGTGCCAATTACCAGTCTTCTGCACGCCAGTCAGAAATCGGACCGTTTTCAGCCTGATCCGATCGTTGCAGGTTCAATCAATGAAATGAAATGAAATAATTTATTTCTGTAAGTAGGCCTCAAGGGCTCTTTCACATGTCTGATTCTTTCTTTTGGCGCTTCGGCAAATGACATTCTGGTGAGAAGAAGCGCCGGAAGAAACTCACCAGTTTCTCTTTTAAAATAAACATTGAGCATTACAATAATTGTAAAAATGCAATTTCAATAAGTAATACAATTCATCAAACAACTGCTTAACTAATAGGTACCTATACATTTCAATAAACATAAAACTTTTTTAGAGATGTAAAGGGTCTCTAGGCGTCAAAACAAGATAAATTAAAAAGAAATATGGAAAATAGAGAGAGACATACACTAAAATTAATGGAGATGTAAGGGGTCTCCGTTGTCAAAACATGTTTAGGAGGTGTAAAGGACCTCCAAACGTCAAAATACAAAATGGGAAACGCGAAATAAACTACTAAACTATCATTAAATTTACATGCTTTACAAAAAAACAAACTTACAGAAATTTAAAAAAAAATCTGTGACTCGCATAATAGGTATAACTTAAAAACTAAAATTAAAACATTTTTTCTTAGAGATGTATGTGGTCTCTAAGCGTCTAAACATTGGCAAGTACAAAGAAGAATTTTAATATAATAGAATCTACATTCCTCTGAGATGTATATGGTCTCTAAGATTCAAAGTTAAATTATGTATAAAAACGGACTCTATGCGTTCAAGCTATAAGATAAAACGTTAACTTCAATTGAGAACAGGATGTAGTCTCTCACGTCAGTTCTATTAAACACTAGTATAGCATTATCTAACTCATTCAACATAGCCCATGCAAGCGTGAACAGACCGGACCCCACAAACGGCACCCGTTCACGAGCATGACGCGTATCTCAGCCATCGCCTCCCTCAACCATATTTTAGGGAAGGTTGCGACCCGATCAACGACGCCACCGTAAGCAAAGCCCCTTAAGCGAGCATGACATGCTCAAGCTGCCGGACATTGAAACTAAAATAATTTGTCCGGTGAGAAACGACAAAATGTGCTCTCATGTTACATGGAAGATGGGGCTATTAAGATTTAAACTGAATATTTCCTACAATATTTAAACTGCTTAATCACTTAAAGGCATTTTTATCATCTAGAAAGTCATTGACAGTGTAATACGCCTTGCTCAGCAAGTGTCGCTTAACATGCGATTTAAATTTGCTAGGAGGTAAATCCACTACATCGGAGGGTATTTTATTATAAAAGCGTATACAGTTCCCCACGAACGACGTACCAACCTTACGGAGACGATGGGCTTGCACAGCCAATTTGTTTTTACTTCTTGTGTTGAAGTTGTGAACATCACTATTGAGCTTGAATTCATGGAGATTTTTTCTTACATACATTATGTTCTCGAGGATGTATTGAGATGCTACGGTAAGAATATTTATCTCCTTGAATTTTTCTCTCAATGACACACGAGCTCCTATTTCATAAATAGATCGTACGGCTCTTTTTTGCAGCACAAAGATGGTTTGTATGTCTGCCGCTCTTCCCCACAAAAGAATACCATAGGACATAACACTATGGAAATAGCTGTAGTACACAAGCCTGGCCGTCTCAACGTTGGTTAACTGTCTAATTCGCCTTACTGCATAGGCAGCGGAGCTAAGTTTACCCGCGAGAGTGCTTATATGAGCATTCCATTGCAGTTTAGAGTCTATAGTGACACCCAGAAATACTGTTCGGTCTTCAAATTCTAGTTCCTCGCCCTTTAGTTTTACTTTAGCATTGTTGATCTGCTTCACGTTGAGTAATGTGAATCTGATACACTTGGTTTTCTTGGCATTGAGGAGCAGGTTATTTGCAGTAAACCAGTCCACAATAGTGGACAGAGCATCGTTAATGACATCGTAGTTATCTTGTTTTTTCTCCACCTTGAAGAGAAGAGAAGTATCGTCTGCAAATAACACTATATCATGTTGACCTTGCACAAGATTTGGTAAATCATTAATGTATACCAGAAACAGGAATGGTCCCAGAATAGAACCTTGAGGTACTCCAATGGCAACTGTTGAGCCTGCCGATTCAGTCCCGTTAATGACGACTCGCTGCGTTCTGCCCGAAAGGTAAGATGAGACAAGGTTAAGGGCTTCGTCTTTTATTCCGTAGTGACTTAGCTTTCTTATTAAATTTTCATGACTAACGCAATCAAATGCCTTTGATAGGTCGCAAAAAACTCCAATAGCATCTTGAGCCTTTTCCCAGGCATCGTAAATATGTTTAATTAGTACCGCACCGGCATCCGTAGTGGAGCGACCTTTGGTAAATCCAAATTGATTGCTATTAAGTAGCCTATTTTGATTGAAATGAGACATAAGCTGATTGAGAATAAGCTTTTCGAACACTTTGCTCAATGCCGGTAGTATTGAAATCGGTCTGAAATTTGTGGGGTCTGATTTCGTTCCTGATTTAAATAAGGGAATGATTTTGCTATGTTTCATTAAATCAGGAAATACTCCAGCATCAACACATTTGTTAAAAATATCAGCTAAATACGGTGCCAATGACTGAGTAATATAGTCAAAATCGATCATCAGATTCATCAGCTTACATTGGATAGCGACAAGTTACCGTCTGATTAATTGTTAACAAGTTCTGAGATAGGACCATAGATTAGACCACGATACAACAGTTTGTGTCAGCGATTTCATTGCACGCATTGCATTTAATGTAAACATAACATAACTGAAGAAAAGCAAATAAACCTTGATTGATAGTATAGTTTCTTAATACATATAGTCTATTATTTTCAGATAAATCAAGTCCCACCTTATCGATATGTCCGCTCAAATCGGACGAAAAAGTGGCGAGCGAAATACTTTCCCCCTTTCCTTCAAAAACTCGGTCGAAACTCAAACGTATTACGCCTGATACTGAAATTACCCCAGGTAATAGTTTCTTAAAGACCTCAGATGATTCAAAGACTGAAGTTGATGCTACTGTCACTGCCAAATTTTCAATACCACCGCTCTAAATCCAAATGGGGATCCGTGAATGTCATCCCTACAGTATAATTTGTACCGTGAAACGAAAAATTAGTTGATTATTGGACTCGAGCTAAAATTTCCTGCCATGCCGATTGTTCGTCAACTGATGGTTTTTTGGCAACCAAACTAAAAAAAGAAACCTTGATAGAGTCTGTGCGGAAAGAGAATAGGCGTGGCGAAAAACGGAACTAACCTAACCAGTATGGCCACAGAACAGAAAATACGGCACATACGGTAGAAAAGCATTACAGCGCCCCCCAATCTAAATCCTATTCTCTTTCCGCACAGACTCTAGACAATAAGTAGTATGTAATACATACAATTTGTCGCTTTCAGAAAAGTCAAGTCCCACCATATCGATATGCCCGTCCAAATCGGGCAAGAAAGTGGCCAGCGAAATACTATCGCCTTTTCCTTCAAAATCTCAATCGAAACTCAAACCTGCTACGTGTGACACTGCATTGAACCAAGGTAATCGTTTCTTAGCGACCACCCGCGAACTCGGATGAAATGAAAGTGCTTTGATGTAACTGTCAGTGCCAAATAGCCAATACTGGTGCTCTATATTCAGACAGGTCAGGGCCTGTAGGGAAATACATAAGTTCACTGTAAATCTCGTATAATTTGAAACGTGAACTATAGTCTATTTTTTTTATTCAAGCTAGCTGTCCCGGCGAACTTCGTTCCGCCTCAGAATTTTTAATGTTTTAGTAGTTACTCTATTATTCGGGGCAGATACAAACCCAAAAAATCAAAAATAATAAAAATCTGTCCACACATTCTCGAGTTATAAATGGTGTAACTAACACGACTTCGTTTTATGTACATAAGATAGATTGAACACGGTGAAGCGGCTTTGACAGCGTGGAAAATCTTACAGAAAGAAAATCGCAAGCATTTTTTTAACGCATTCACTGTCACCTCCTTTTCCTAGGCATTCGCCAGGTGCCACACTTTTTAAAATGTACTTTACGTAATTACGAACGCGTCTGTGCGTCGATGGCACACGGTGAAAGCCACTGGAACGCACATACGCATCGGTGGCAATGAATGCGTTAATTAAAAATATGTTTGTATAGGTAGTTTCACGAGAGTTGAGGCCACGCACACAACAACACTGTCATGTAATGACAACGAGGTTTTGAAATTAGTGTTCTTTTTTCGTACCGATAGCAAGTTCAACAGTGAATTGCAAGATAGACCAAAAAGTTTCGTTAAACTATAGCCTTGTGTTTATTTACTCACTTATTCATTTCATTCATTAACTTTTTTTGCAATGAGTACTTCATGTAGCTGTGTGTGTAATCATTCACCTCAACTCTCGTGAAACTACCTATATTTTATTTTCATTAGAAAAATAGCCATTTTCATGACAAAAATAGCCATATTGACAGTGGAAATTTTACACTAAATATACCATTGAAATCGGTTTTTTTTTCTATCGATTCTTCAAATAAAAAAGTTAAGAGATGATTAAAGTTTTTTTATACAAATTTATATTTTCATAATATTTTATGGTTACTTTACTAACGTTAGGAAACCTGGAACCTGGAAAGCATAACTATGACTTACTTACAACAGAAATTCTCAATGTACAAATACTCTTTTGGTAGTAACGACAAAATGATAATTTTTAGTTCTAGGTCGACTTTCCCAAAACAAAATAGTTTTTTCAGAGTAGTAATGAACATTTACTTACTTCTTAAATTTACTGCGACACCATTTCCTAAACTATTGACTTTATAGATTTCCATTAATTAGTTCGGTGTTAGATGAAGTTATTTGAATAGTATATATCTGAGAATCATCCTAATCGGTTAAGAATTGAACATGTTTTTTTTATTGAATTTTGTTTTTTGGCTCTCCTGAAAAGTAGACCTTTGTCAAGGGACAAATTTGAAATTTCCACTGTCGATGGTACTTTACCACTTTTTGAGCAAGTCTATCTATTAAAATAGTACATTACACAACTAGGGAGGTAAAACAAAGAAAGACCAAGATCACAGATGTTTGCGGCCCTAGCTGCAAGTGAGGGATGTAAATATGCGATCGAGGGCTTTCTTTATTACCTTCTGTGTTGTGTACATAATTTTATGTCTACACTTAGCCAGAATACGACTTTTTCCGTACGCGTAGCGTGCGGAAAAAGCCACTTTATGGCCAGGTATGGCATAGTCTATTTTTTATGATTTAATTAGAAATGTATAGTTTTCAGATTTTTCCCTATACTTGTAGGATAAGACGGTAATACTTGTCAAATTTCATAGTTATGGGCCAACCCCCTTTGAACTTGAAACTATCCTTTGAATTTGAGAGTGTCGAAATTTACGTTTTTTGCGGCATAAACGGCAGAAGTTTGATTTCGCAGCTTCAATGAAGCATATACCCGAGTATATGGTTTAATTTCAACTCGATACCTTCACGCGTTCTCGAGATAAAGGGTATTTAATAGTTTTTAATACATAAAGCGGTGTGTTTTCAGACAAGTCAAGTCCTAACCTATCGATATGTTCATCCAAATCGGACAAAAAAGTGACCAGCAAAATACTTTCTCCCTTCCCTTCGAAATCTCGGTCGAAACTTAAAAATACTTCGCGTAACACTGGAATGACCCCAGGTAATAGTTTCTTGCAGACTCCCCATTCAGTTACTGTCACTGCCAAATTGCCAATGCCGGGACTCTATATCAAAAAGGGTGGGTGGCTTATGAGATAATTCATAAATCCGCCAGTCCCAATCACAGTAGCACTGCCCAGATACCAAATAAAAGCTGGTTGACCTCATTTATGATTCTCACACGCATGTGTTGTCTCTTACAGATTTTTATACTGGTATTGTTGATTTGCGTCTCGTTTTTTTACGTTCAGTTATGTGAGACGGGACTACAAAGTTGTTAGAATTTATTTTGCTACAATATGACTTGGATCCTTCTTGGTAAAGAGTTAAGCAGATTGCCTGGACTGTTTCTTGTCAAAAATAGTGTATCACACCTGCTTGATTAAATGTGTGAAGAAGAATAGTTATTATTACTTATATTTATGTTGTCCCCTATCTATTCTAAGATTTTGTGGCTACCGTTTTTTTATGCACCGAACATTTTATTTCATGTTTTTTTTTTCAGTTCAAATTATTTCCTTTTCCAATAGCCCGATTAACAACTCTATAGCTACAGCTAATGTAACCTGTTCCTGTTCAATACTACGGTCTGCTAAGTCCAGCAAAAATGACTGCTACAACCTAAAAACAGGTAAATAAATATGGTTTTACACAATACTTTGTCGACCAATATATATACCAACGCTTAAAGTGTGCCGTCTATGTCGTGCTGTCATCAGTTTGAACTGTCAGAAGATCTAGTTGTTGAAAGAAGTTTTTCTTATTACTTATTTTTAATTTATTTATTTAAACTAAAATAATTGTAACATATAGGGTGAGATACATACATATAAAAAATAAAAAAAATAAAAACCAACATATAAACATATGCTACTATAGGCAACCTTAATGGTAACCTTAACCTTATTTCAGCTTACCACCCGTCCCTCACACAGAAAGACGTGCACAATTCCTCAACTCCGCTACTAATTCCTGAGTTCCGCAGCTGTTCAGCAAAACAATGTGAAATTAAGGACAATAAGTCAGGTTAATGAAACCTCATACATTTTAATACACCAACGTATTTTTATATTATGATATATTTTGAAGACTCGAGTGACGAAGAACAGCACAAAGCATAGGGTTGAGGCAAACGGGCAAATTATAAACTATGTACACTAGTAGGTACATATTACAGCTACTTGAGCCAGCTAACATCTATCAGCAACGAGCAAGAAAAAGTAATCAAACCCCGTGTCGAAAATGCCACAGGAAAAGCAACTGGTTCATGAAAGGCATATGAAGGGAAACCTTCCATTGTTACTGAAGCGTAAACTCGTCGATACGGGTAGGTATTCTGTCTGGCCTAACCTGGGGTGCTCTAACCCGGTCACTCACTGGAATTAAGAAGTCCAAATTAATGATTTGCCAAAGGGCCGTAAAGTGCATCTTAGGTGTGAAAAGGAAGGGTCCCATTAGGAACACCACGCTACACTCCAAAACATGCATAGTCGATGTAGCAGAGAAAGCCGCCGGGCTCAAATGGGATTAGATTAGGCATATCTGTTACATGTACCTGGAAATTTGGGCTAGTACCTATAACCACCATGGGTGTTGCAAAACGGACGACGTAGTGAAACACACATGGCGGAACTACATTCCTCAACAAGTGGCCGGAAGAGGCGTCCTTTAGGGAGTTTAATAAATATGTGGGAGAGGCAAATGGAGCAGCCAAGTTGAAGTCCCAGCAGTGGGATAAAAACTTGACTAGCTACAAGTGGCTTGGCGTAGAAGATATCCTTGAGCAAGCCGGTGCAGATGTGGCGTACACTTTCCTTAAGAGCTGTAAAATAGGGTGCTGAAATGCCTAATATTAGGTAAGCCGGAAGGAATAGGGTTCTTTGGACGCCACGCTACTGCTAGCTACAAAAAGGATAAAGCTAGAAAGTAAGTAACATACGTAGATAAATATTACATTTTGCCATACTAAACATTACGTAAAAACTTGTTTCAGAAACACCAAACTCCCAGTGGCCGACAACACATGGCCGATGTTCAAAAACGAAGCCGTCTGCAATATTAATTCGCGACGTTTTTTCGAATGTATTCGTCGCATCCAAAGAACGTGAACAGGTGCCTTCAGATTGCGAATGTAAGATTCTGTTTCTAATAGCACGCTAGGTATATTGATCCAGAAGCCGCGTATGTCATAGGGTAATTTTACGATCATAATAAAGTTAATTGAAAAGCTTATACTTAGCATACGCAGATATCTGCCAACGTATTTCCATACAAATCTGTAGACGTGTCTTCACAAAGGACGACAAATAATATCCTGCGGGATTAGGTAAATGTCCATTTACATAACAGTTAAGGAGAGGCTAGTACAAAACACTGTTGTGGTTTGCAACTCGAGAAAGAATAATCTGCCCCTGTAATTGCAATGCTCTAACAGGGCAGTACTCAGACTTAAGTGAAATTGTATCTACCTGCATTAAATAAATATGTTTACACCGTTTGTTCCAGTGAAAAAGCACACGCAGTGCGATCCTTGCGTTAAAAAGATATCTAATAAAAACGTGTTTACATCGCGCTGGCATCTGCCCCCACTGCAGCCATGTTGCAACGATTGTATTCAAAATCATGCAGGTAGGTTCTTTTATACCAATAGCAAATTTACGCTGTAATAAATGAAGTTTAAAATGGAGTGAAAGGGCCATTTTATAGAAAGTTCTACAATAGTACATTACACAACTAGGGTGGTAATACAAAGAAAGGCCGAGATCGCAGAAGTTTGCGGCCCGAGCTGCAAGCGAGGGACGTAAATATGCGATGGAGGGCTTTCTTTATTACCTCCCGTGTTGTGTACATCATTTTATGTCTACGCTTGGCCAGAAAGCGGCTTTTTCCGTACGCGTAGCGTGCGGAAAAAGCCACTTTATGGCCAGGTGTGGCATAAAAACATTTTTTTTAGATCTGAAATATTTTACATTATTTCTACTCAGAATTGCGCGTATTATCGTCTCTGATAGCTGAAAAAAAAAACATATAGGTAAACATCGTTCTTCCGTTCTGTTACCGCCATTCAAGAGTAAGTACATAGAAAAGTAACGGAATCGGAATAAAAAATATTAGCAGGACATATTTCTCATACATCTCCTATCAGACTCAACTTCGTGATTCTGGGTAGAAATTATGTAAAAACTGGACATAAACTAGGTGGGTTGAGTGAGCAATTCACATTATCACACCCAGACATTTCTTTGAGTGTTTTAATCACCTAGACTTCGGTGGGTTCGATATCGATATTACCAAAATTCTACGAGATTTGGACAGCATTTTCAATCATTTTGTAGAGAGGCCCGAGGCTACTTTAATAATACGATTTCCGTCCTAAACTCGCGGTGTTTCGGCAATGTCGAGCCTACTGAAGTCACAGCGTTTGAAACGCTCGAAGAAATGCCCAGGCCATGTCTATGTCCATTCGGCCAAAAGAAGGTAATTACAGTTTTTTTAAAGCATTTATTGTGTTGTGTGCTTGAAATTATTCGCACCACGGACTTGAAATTATTGCTTAATACGCAATAATTAATTTTATTTGAGGAGAGTCTTTTCAAAAGGACTTACTTCTCTATGAAAGCCATAGAAAAATAAGCCCTTTTGAAAATATACTCCTGCTTTGTGGTACACAGTTTCTGTTTGTACCTTTTATCATCCAGAAGAGTGTACAGATAGTTTTTTCTTTTTTTTATCAACAGAATGTATAATCGTATTTGAAGCCCCTTATTGCGCGACTCATCAGGCTGCCCGCAAGTCCCAATCATACACAGTCCAACACGCCGTTGGTACGTCCCCTTTCTCTTACTACTAAGTAATTGGCATAGGTACATATTATAACAAAAAACTGACGACAAGATATAATGCAAGAACTTGCAGTTAAATTACATTATTTTGGTTTGGCAACATTGCATTTTTGGGGTTCATTACCAATATGGTAAAAAGACTGTGCGACTCTATCTGTCTGTCTGTCCGTCTATCACCGCAAGATATCTCGGAAACGACTATTGTTATAGATTTGAAATTTGGAATAGTGTTAATAATCGGACATAAAAAATTCATCCCAACTTCTTCAACTAAGCCACAGAATAAGTAATAGTACTACGTACAGAAGTCTCTAATAAAACTGTCGTTCGGGTCCGACCACGGGACGGAACGCACCGGATGCGACCGCCTCTCTATCGCATAACGCGTGCTAACGCGTGCTTTTTCTGTAGGCTTATGATGCATCGCTTTGTCGCGCGATAAATAAATGATAAAGCATCCGTCACTCTCACACACTCTTCATCAGAACGTGAGGATACTTTATCATTTATTTATCGCGCGACAAAGCGTAGCATCATACATCTACGGTACCTCTAGCACAACTGTATCGCGCGACAAATCTATCTTTTTCGTGTGACAGTGACAGATGATGCTCTGTCGCGCGAGAAACGAAGTCGCGGCTAGTTATGCTAGACGTACGGTCGCTGGCTGAGGACGCGCGCCGAAATCGCGAGTGAGCCACTCCTGGGCTAAGCGAGACTGTAGCATTGCAAAATATCCTGCACTTACTCACGTCACGTGCGCACTTCGAGTTTGCATTGCTAAACATAATATGTAAACGAGCAAAGACCCTTGTTTTATAAATAAAAAATCCAAAATCATTACCTAGCCTACTCATTTCTTTTTCAGATAAGTTTCCTAAATTTACTCCTAATGTTACACATCAATCGACAGAATCAGAGAACGAC
Source organism: Eudemis profundana (assembly GCA_947034925.1). Lineage (NCBI taxonomy): Eukaryota > Metazoa > Arthropoda > Insecta > Lepidoptera > Tortricidae > Eudemis > Eudemis profundana. The sequence goes on along the minus strand of OX344795.1, from coordinate 25,666,203 downwards.
CAACCGTGCTATTGCTGGCACTGTAAAAATGAAGCCATTAACGAAAGTAAGACATACTTTTTTTAACTTTTCAACTAATGATGAATGTCCAAAATTATTGCAGTGGAGCCTTCAAATAATTCTAATACTTTTTAAGATGGAGTACTTGTTATCCACATGTCGCGATGTTAAATAAAACCATGAAACTATGACCTATTTCATTTTCATATAAAAGTAATTGATTACTTACTGGTCAGAATATCTTTCAATAAATGTGAAGTGTGAAAAGTCACCTTCAAAATTAAAACTTTTGTCATGTTTCAGCAGAACTATTAACATTACAAATCGCAACGAATGTCGCCAAGCTGAAAAAAATTTGTGAAAACAGAATACTAGCGTTGACACGTAAGTATATCCAGTGTATGGAGGGTAGAGGTATCGAGCGCAACCTCTGTATCGAAAAGTGTCCGTCAAATATGCTGAACGGGCGCTACAATTGCAGATGGGTAAAATTTTAAAGTAAGGCTTGAGACGACATGTTTAGCCTTTTTATTTTACGTGCACTTTGACAACTTTTCACAGCACAAAATTTAATACTTCCCATACTTATATTTTTCAAAAGTCTTAACAGTCAACAGTATAAAATCACTAAAAAGATTTTTTAAATCTCAGTCACAAAAAATCATTGTTAACGTTAATGCCACAGCAGTTGCCGAGGTTATAATTACAAAATTATTTCAGACTACATAAATGGTTGAGGTTTTCATATACTTGGTATACTGCCGCTTTATTAAATACCTACTTTAGTCTATTACTATTTATATATACTAAACCTTACCTCCACCCTCCATAGCAGCGCACTTCACTCCGTGTATATACAACTGCTAAATTCAATTCATAACCTGCTACGCCAGCGCGCTGAGATTTGCGCGGAGATTTCGAACAGTTATTTACTCCATTCGGCTGGATACTTTTTCAACTGATCCCCTATATAAGATTGCTGTCTACCTTACCCTCCATAATCCCGTGGCTTGGCTACAGATACTTGCTTAAAACAACCAACCAGCTGAACCAACCTTTCCTCTATATGTAATTCCATATTTTAGTCACCACGCTGGGTGACCTAGGCTATGAGAAAGTTATATGAAGGTGATTCGCGCCGGTCGGTTTTCCATACAAACACAAAGAGGGTCATTATTTGCTTCCAAAGCATCAATCAAGTTTAAAATAAGTTTATTGCTTGATACATTTTGTGTACGGGAAATTACATAACCAGTCTCAATAACCTCCTTTTTTGAAGTCGGTTAAAAACCAGAATGAACGGCCATTGGGCCTTTAAGGTCAGCGCCATCTATCAGCATCATTTGAAACTAAATGTTTTTTGTCTAAAAGTATATATTTTTCGGCTTTTTGAGAGTTCTCATAGGTATATCATTTCGCGCAAATAAAATTTATCAAGATATAAAATGAAAAAAAATTCAAACATAATTGATGTTTTTATGAAAGAAACATTTTGTCTCTTCATTGGTTTTTTAATGCGGGTAAATTACACCATAACATACCATAACGTGGTAATAACATACCATATATGTAACATAATTGATGCTGTCAAAGCAAACAAGCAAACAATCTTTTAGTTTGTACGGAAAACCGACGGACTATCAAATCAGAATCACCTTCAATCAAAAATGATCTAAGGCAAAAATGTATGTTTTGGTTATGTTGTGCTTGTGGCGCCGTACCGTACATTATTTTTACTGGGATTAAATTCTGTCGACATTTTTCCACTTCACAAAGATGTATCAAACATTCGCGTTGCGTATTTTTTTATTTTCAAAGAAAATAACTGGCCAAGAGCATGTAGGACCATGCTCAGTGTAGGGTTCCATAGCCGTAACTATAAGGTAAAAAATACGATGTAAAAAAAGTACAACAACAAAAGAGCGTATCTTCATTCATAGCAATGACGTCCTTTTGTTGAGAAACGCAGTTTATCGGCAATAACTCAAAAACGGTACATTCGATCTTGTTGAAAATAATTTTCGTTGAAAGTATTAATTAAGCGTTACCTTCGTGATTTTTTTCATATTTTTCGGACGCACGGTTTAGAAAATAGAGGGGGGGGGACACAATTTACACAACTTTCGGAGCGATTATTTCCAAATACATTCACTTAATCAAAAACATTACTTAGGAACCTAATAGTGTTTTCTAAAGAACTGTCGAACTATGTACCACACGTTGACATTTGCTGAAAAAAAATTTTTTACTGTCTTTAACATGTATGGAGTGCCCCCCCTAAAAATATTTATTTTAATTATTTATATACCAAACTAAGTAGCGGCTCATAAAAGACACCTATATTCCAAATTTCGTCAATATCCATCATGTAGTTTTTGAGTGAAATGCCTGTGACATACGGACAGACAGACAGACGGACGGACATGACGAAACTATAAGGGTTCCGTTTTTGCCATTTTGGCTACGGAACAAAAGAGATACACCTCAGTATTAGGTAAAATACTTAGGTAGGGACATAATATTAACCGCTATTGATCACTTTTACTATATTTCAGCTAAGACTCCTAGTACTCCTGCTACTTTTTCTGAGAAGGAAAATCATTTTCGACGAAGTTCACCTACACCCAAAAGAGTCAATTTTGGCTGCCAGTTTGCATACAGACAATGCGAAGATGACAGTAAATTAGGTACCTACCTACCAGCTTTTACATCTATAGGTAGATGTGACTGTGACTTTAAAATATAAAAAAGTAAATTTAAAAAAATAGTTACACGGGTAAAGTATGATTTTGATTTCAGTTTCAAGTCAATGCCGTTAATATATCGGGTTGTTGCAAAGATCTAACATTATTATAATTTTTATCATGGAAATTATTTGTTCTCATTATCATTGTTCAATTCCACAGAGTTGGTAGTTGTGCTCGCTACGAAACAACCTTCCAATCTTAAATATAAGTAGATGTAGGTACGTTTTTCGTGATTCTTTTATTAGCCATTAATAAATGAAATAAATCATCTGTCTCCTCAGTGCAACGTACGGATACTATCTGCGATTCTCCGAAAGACACAAACCAACTTTGCCAAACTGTATTTTTCTCGTCAAAAAATACAGAGGCCGCCCCTGAAACAAAGTGTGAGACGACGCAGTTCATTGACGCAGGTAAACTACTATGCTAAAATGTACGAATTCTCTTTATCTATGACTTCGTACCGCGAAATCTGGGCCCACGTTTATAATTATCCTGCCGTTCCAATCGAACTTTTAGGGAACTTATTAGTATTTTATGCAACAGTTGTATAAGTGGGTTCAAAAAATGCGAATTGCGTGAGTTGCGATACGAGCCGCGAACGCGGCGAGAATCGCAAATAGAGACGCAATGAGCGTTTTTTGACTTAATTATACAACGTTGCATACAATACTTTTTCTACGACGAGGTTTTATAGTAATAAGTCGTGATTAGGTACACTAACATTATAGTCCTTCATCGCGATAATTAACGACCTTTCCCGTTAATATGGCCCCAGCATGAGAGAGTACCTTCGTTGTGCACATTCTCTAAACTAGGGACGTCACGATAATAACTTCGAAAGAAGACATTCGGAATAACGATCGGTGCATCCGATTTGGTGGCACCAAAACATAAATATTTTTCCAACAGTTGTTTTCATATTTCAGAAGCACCGGGCGCCAACGAGCTTCCGTCATACGTCCGGTACATCGGCAATCTCCTAGCCGACAAAATAGAGCAAGTGAAATGCACTTGTAAGTGACGAAGGCTGTTGCTTAAAGTTGTATCCAACTTGTTTATTAGTTTCTCTCATTTATGTGTGCTTTCAAATGAATGAGAAATAAAAGATAGAAACGCCACTTTCTCAGATCTAACGTTGTTTTCAGTTAAGACGCAACGTGCGGACCCCAAAGCGTTCCAAGCCATCTTCAGGGTAAAGTGTCAAGGAACTGACTTCCAGCCGACCCATAAACATGATAGTTTCTGTTATTCTCCCTCCCACACTCGACTGCGGGTCCTGCCGATGGAGAGGTGTCCAATGAACCACGGCTTTGGTAAGACAAATATTTACATAGGTAGTGTGAAGAAAAGCTAGGCAAACACATATTATATTATATCTACTCTAACCAGCTACTCTCTCCTTTCCAGTCTGGTTTTCGTCCTGGCCACAGTACGTCTACTGCTCTGCTAAATGTTATTGAAGATGTGCGGCATGGCATTGAATCCTCCCAGTTCACAATTTTGGTCCTAATTGACTTCTCCAACGCCTTCAATGCTGTCGATCATGAACTTTTACTTGCTACCCTTAAACACTTGAATATCTCATCATCTGTGGCTGAGTGGTTTGCATCCTATCTACGGAATCGCCGCCAGGCTGTTCGTGCTAATCAGTCCTTCTCGGATTGGTGTGATCTTGCATCTGGTGTCCCGCAGGGCGGAATTCTCTCTCCTTTGTTATTCTCCATATTTATAAACCTTATCACCCCCGTCATTAAGTGCTCCTACCACCTGTATGCTGATGATCTTCAGCTGTATACCCAGGCAAAACCCAACGACATAGACGCAGCCATATCTCGAATGAATGAGGATCTCAACCGCATTTCATCTTGGTCTCGGGATTTCGGGATTGCCGTTAATCCGTCAAAGTGTCAAGCAATAGTTCTTGGGAGTCCACGTCTCTTAGCTATCAACGATATTAAACAAATCTCGCCAGTCGTTTTCGAACATGTAGTTATCCCGTTCGAAGCGCAGGTGAGAAACCTCGGGTTGATCATTGATCGTGGCCTTAGTTGTGAACCCCAGGTGTCTGACGTTTGTCGCAGGGTTACCAACACTCTGCGGTCACTATATAGATTTAAAAATTTCCTCCCGTTAAGTACGAAGAAACTCCTCATACAGACTCTTGTGCTGCCTGTGATCGACTATGGCGATGTCTGCTGTACCAATATCACCCAGGCACTCTTGGATAGATTAGACCGACTCCTGAACAACCGCATCAGATTTATTTTTGGCCTTCGTAAATATGATCATGTTTCTGCTTATCGTCAACAACTTAATTGGCTTCCTATTCGGGAACGTCGATCTCTTAAGGTTTTGTGCACACTTTTTTCCATCATATACGACCCATCGGCTCCCGACTACCTTCGTTCTAAATTCCAGTTTGTCACTGCTCGGCCGGGCTGTGAGCTCCGTTCCTCCCGTAAACTCATGCTTTCTGTTCCCACTCACCGTTCTGGCTCAATGACAAATTCTTTCACTGTACAAGCGATTCGGCTCTGGAACGATCTCCCCTTGTGTATACGAGAAGCTCAAAGCAAATTCTCCTTCAAGCGCATGCTGCGCAAACATCTTTTCGAGAATCTACAAAACTAAGACTCTTCATAGTAGTTTAGAAGCAGGTACCATATATATTTATTTTATTTTATATATGTATATATTTATATGTATATGTCCATATATAATGTATATAAGTAGTTTATTATTTTAACCGACTTCACGTACAATTTGGTTGTAAATTAAATCCGCACCTATAATGTCTCTGTTTACCCTGATGGTCGACTGGTAGAGAATGCCTTACGGCATTAAGTCCGCCATTTGTACTTTCTTGTATTGTGCAATAAAGTTTAAATAAATAAATATTGTGTGAACATCATGCCTTCGCCATACTGAGAATGAAGCAATTGGGTAATGGGTAGGGTAGACCGGGGACAATTGAAACACGTTATGAATGAAACAAGTTAAATTTCTCGAAAACCACAATACCTACGCCAATGAGGCAATACTCACGCCACGCGGGCGGCCATTTTACAAGTTTGAACCAGTAACGCTCGAGCGCCCGACTGGCGAGGCCATGTCAGGGAGAAGTTGAAAAATTTTGACCATAAAAGTAAGTATCTGTGCTCTCATATATTTTCATATAATTTTGTGTTCTTGTGTAGTTTGACAAATTGAACTTATTAAGTGGTTTGAGTGTGAATTATAGAATATTCTAAGTGCCATTAAACAGTGATGCAGTGTTATTAATAGGTTAATATTTGACCTTGAAGTTAAATATGTGCTTTGGGGACGATAGAAACAACGAGCTTGTGGACGATTGAAACGTTTCAAACGTCCCCATGTTTTAACCGTCCCCACAAGTAACCGACAATAAATAAAATGGGGTTCTGATTTTGAGAAAATATTTCTTTTAACATTATAGGTGGCTTTCTCTGATAATGTTTTTATTTCTGTTATTTATGGTTTACCAATAATTCACCGGGTCAAAGGAAAAGCCAACTATCTCCTACAATTAATGATTGGCAGATAGGTGGTTTTGCCTTTGACCCGGTGAATCGTTGACATCAATATCTCATTATTGTATAAGTTACGAGCAATTACCTATTGTTAATATATTTTATCTGTAAATTACCTAAGTTTCTACGTTCGTTAAACGTAAAATAATGTTTTTTTTTAATTCTGCAACAAGTTGATTATTATGATAGTTATTTCGAAAATATATTTTATGCGGCTATGGTTAAAGTTTTGTTTTTATATTTTATATGGCGTAGGTACGTCTATCTTGTTGGCCTATAGACTCGTTATGATTGAAACATGGTTATAATTGAAACAACCATTTTGTATGAGACACATTTATGTTTTTTTACCACTATTCCATATAAGCAAATATTATTGTTGTATTAAAACTACCATGATAATGCTAAATGTAAGAGGTAACCGCAACAAAGAATACTAGAAGTCGTGTATCTTTTTTTTTAAATCCGTTTCTTTAATCGCGATCTTCAAACGATGATAAATTTTGTAATTTTGGTACTACGATAGTGATCTTTTGGTGATCTCTTTGTTTAACATGACAGTCAATAATAAAGATATAAATAATAAATTTTATTTATTTATCCCAAAGTTATTAAGGTGTTTCAAATGACCCCGCATAGTGTTTCAATTGACACTCATGTGGGGTCAATTGAACCACTCTCCCACTTCCTCTTTAATTCCCTATTATAAGATAACCATGGGCAATAGACCTTTAAAACTAATCTTATTTAAAAACTACATAAATTTCCTTAATAAAAATTAGTTACACACCTTTCTAAATATAAAAATAAAAATGTTGTAGGCGATTAAACATAAATTGTTTCAGTTGTCCCCGGTCTACCCTACCCATACCCAGGGCCTAAAGAAATTATATAATCCGATTTATAGAAGCGGGGTAGCTATGGCTTACTAGCCATAGCCTATGGTATTAAGGCTCGTACACACTATGCCGTCGGTTATGCCGCCTGCATTATCATCAGGCAGGCACAAATACCCGCCAGGTATGCCACCGGGCTAGTTACAGACATACACCGGGTAGACATGCGCGAAAATTAAGTCTAAATATTACGCGCGCTTCGGTCAGTGTTATTTCGAGTGATGTTTGGAGTGATGCGATTGCAATATTACGCGTTCGAGAGATATCTCAGGGAGCCTTCATGGTATAATGTCCTTACATTTTATTCACCTTATCTCACCGAATCACAAAACGTGACGACAATTTATCAGACAATACATTTTCGCGAATTTGAACTTCAAATATGAGAAATAGAATCCAATTTCCTAAGTCACCACCACGTTGCGTTTTGATGTGGTGTCCTGATAGGTAGTAGCTAGCAAGGTAGAACTCCATTCAACCGGCTTCCAAACCGCTTGCCTCTTTTACTGTATTCTAGCATTTTTTTTTTGATAACTATGATTAAATAACCAGGGTGCAAACTCTTGATGCCAATGACAGACAAATTTCTAAATTTATGAAATTCTATCACTACTTTCATTGATCGATCACAATGGTAGAAGACATTTTATAAAATCAAGGTAATTCGTCTGTTTTATCGTCAAATTTAGGATAGAAAAATTAATCTGATATACTCGTTGATAAATTAGTCGCTTTTGTTCTCAGTTACATCACCAGGAGACAACGGGCCGCGAACCTACAGAACTATATACCAGGAAGCCTGGCGCACCGAAGTAAGCATGCATCCGTTCACAAATGAAAACAGGGCATCTCGCACCTGGCGTGTTAGAGAGGGACACAACAGCTCGGTCGACCACTCCTTCAGTGTGACCAATATCTGCCGCGGTCAAGAGAAAGATGACCTCAAAGAGGTGTATTACATGTTGTCTGCGCTAGAGGGCAGGTTTAGAAGGATGAAACAAAAGTATTATTATTGAATCTTGACAAATTGTTTTGTATTTAACCACGCCACTGGAATTTTCGTCTGGCTCCGTGTAAATAAAATGACATGAATTAACAGATAATGCATTTTATTTCATAAGTTAACATAGTAATGGTTTAAATTGTTTATAAAAAGGTTTTTAGGCACTTGGCTCACCGCCGGCGAGTAAGCGAGTAAAATTAGGTGAGTGACATTACATTGCGGACCTGGAAAAGTTGATCGACCGCACTGTACCTCGTCAGCCAGCGATGAACCGTTACTCGCCCAATTTTACTCGCTTACTCGCAGACGGTGGACAAGTGCCTTTACTATTACATGTACCCAATCAATAGGTACAGAGTACAATTCTCCGGTCCAGTTAGGTACTTCACTAATTCGCCGTGCCATATATCGTCCCGAATAAGTATAATATGACCCGGGAACTAGTAATAACAGTTCGCAATCGGAGATCATGTTGCTGTAGTCTGCCCACAGAGTCTGCCAAAGTCGCAGTGAGAAGTGTGCCGATATATTTCAACCGCCGATTAAGGCACTGGTCCCACCGCCGGCGAGTAAGCGAGTCAAGTTGGGCGAGTAACAGTTCAATGCGGGCTGACCAGGCACAGTGTGATCAATCGACCTTTCCAGATCCGCAATGTACCTAATGCTACTCGCCCAACTTTACACGCTTACTCGTCGGCGGTGGGACCAGTGCCTGAACCAACTGTTATTAGTCAAATTTGACGACACGTTTAGGTTAGTGAGAGTGACACCGCCTACGAAGCTAGAGGTCCCCGGTGCAAATCCTGCGCTCGTGTCCAAAATACCGTATTCCCGAAATACCAGATTTTTCAAAAAACCAGATTTTCGATTTATGAGATTCCTGTCTTACCACATTCCCGTTACACTAGATTATAAAATCGTAAGTTACTCAAGGATCTAAATCACTTTGTTGGGTTTGTTATTTTGGGAATCTTGTATACAGAGAATTTAGTGTATCGAGAATCTGGTATTTTAAAAATCTGGTATTTTAGGAATGCGGTATTTTGGGAATGAGCGAAATCCTGCTAAGTGCCAATAATTGTGTGATGAGCACGAGCATTGGATGAGCTTGGAAGTTTTTTATCTATATAAGTATGTACAGCGTCGTCTAGTACCCATAATACAAGCATTGCTTAGTATGGGTCTAGGTCGATTTGTGTAAGATTGTCCCCACAGTATTTATATTTACCTATAATAAATAAGGTAATTCACAACTTCCTCGCTAGACTCTAATATAAGGGCCTATGCACACGCCATCTTTTAAACGCGCGTTACGAAACGCGCGTCGACGGCGCGTTTAAAAGATGCTGTGTGCACAGGCTCTAAGTCTAGTTTGACGAGGAAGTTGTCAATGATTTTACAGTTACTAATAGAAGTGACGTCATTTCGTACATTCGCGATACTGATGAATCTTGATTGAAACGAAAATTGGGATGCAGCACAGAATTCTGCCAACACGATAGCTTATTAGAATCCCTTAAAAGAGATTGTATTATTGAAGAGCGTTCCCACTGAAAGTATTCTTTCGCCATAATTTGTAAACGAGCAATGGCACCAAGCAACGTTCTGCTCAACTTCCACACCAGTCGAATTATCAACCCCAAATGCTCATTACACGCGAATGACCTATCTCTTTTAATCTACATATTTATCTCGCTTACGAGATAAATATGTAGATTAAATCTTTTATATGCATATTGTCATCAGCTGCACACAAGAATATTTTTATGTTATACCTAAGTGGCAAACGAGCCGACTAGCCACCTGATGGAAAGTGATCATCACCGCCCCTGGATATATGCAAGATGAGCTGCCTATTCCGTGTCCGTCAAGATAGCGTACACCGTAAAGATATTCAGAATCTGATGCAGCCAATAAATAGTACCCAAATAGTACCGACGAAATACCTAGTTGAAAAAAATAGTACCCTTAAACTTTTCGAAATATAAGGCCTGTTCACGGTGTACGCTACCGGGCGTCAAGCTGGCATACACCGTTTGTATCTCGGAAACGGCTTTGTTTTTGGAAACGCTTTATACCTCAAAAAATAGTACCCAAATAGTACCCTAGGGCCCTACAATTTCATTTTTCTACCTATCGTAGAAGCCGAGATATTGTGAGCTCTTTCTATAAGAAATTTCCGGGTACGCCAGCTTGACGGTGTGAGATTTTGTACACTGTTAAGTCATGGAATATCTCGGCTTCTACGATAGCTAGAGAAATGAAATTTTAGGGCCCTAGGGTACTATTTGGGTACTATTTTTTGAGATATAAAGCGTTTCCAAAAACAAAGCCGTTCCAGAGATAAGAACGGTTTACGCCAGCTTGACGCCCGGTAGCGTACACCGTGAACAGGCCTTATATTTCGAAAAGTTTAAGGGTACTATTTTTTTCACCTAGGTATTTCGCCGGTACTATTTATTGGCTGCATCAGATTCCGAATATCTTTACGTTGTACGCTATCTTGACGGACACCCTATTCCTCACCGACCAATGGGTACCCTGCATACTCGCTTTTTAAAAACACGTAAATTGTTATAGAGCAGCGACCTCAAAATAAAGACCACAGAAAAAACCCTCACTAACGACGATTTCTATACTATTTGGCTTAATTTGTGAAAATTTCAATTATACCATTGAATAAATTATTACAATATGGATTATTTACATACATCATAGGATTCATAGGATATAATATATTACATCGTAGAATACAACATCTAAACGGATTTGTTATGTACAAAAAATAAAAACAGCACCTTAAAATTAAAATAACAAATAAAATAACATAGGTAAGTACTACACTTTTTGAGTATTTCTCAAAATGCATGTAAATCAGCTCAATATTTTTCGTTTTAGGTATTTTGGAGAAATATAAAACGTAAGAAGCAACATACTTCATTACGTTACGCAAACTAAGAATTATGTCACAAAACGGCTTACTATTTCGTATAGTTTCAGTTTTAAACTAGAAAAATAGTAAGCGCAATATACCTATCGTCTATTGACAACTAAAACCTTCCAGTTAGCCATAGCGTAGGTTATTCTGATTTTGTATGAAACCACTACTAAAGTGAGCCATTCAGTTATATAATTCTACCCACTGCAGACAGAGGTAAGGAGAACAATATTATATGAGGAATAAGTTGAAAGTGTCCAGCTACTAAATAATAGTTCAAAATCCCTCCAGAATGGCGCTAGCGTTGCAGGAGAGTATGAAATAAATTTAACACTTTTAGGAATTGTAGACGGAGTGAAGATATGGAGGGTAAACGTAACGTTTAATATTGTTGGTGACTAAAGTAGGCATCTAATAAAGCGGCAGTATACCAAATAATAGTAGCGCCCCCACTATTTAGCACATTTCCACGGACACTTTTCGATACACAGAAATGATTCTCCTTACCTCTACCCTCCATACTCGTATTGATTGATAAGAGTAACAGTATCTTTCCAGTACTGAGATACAAAGTATTTAAGAGTGGCGATAATTTTTTAGCGAGTTTTGGCTGTCAAGAGACGATACAAAAACGTGTATAAATGTATATGTTGCAGGGAAATGGCCAAAACCGAGATTTGATCAAATCTCTAAGGGATATAAACACCTAGAAATAAATATCATATTGCGTTGTTACAGTCGGCCTACCCTATCTAATTATATACACGCTCGTAATTATGGAATTACATTTGATTCATACAATATTGAGATACATAAACATCAGTTATGAACATAGGTATGTTTGAGATCAGCTGTACAAATTGAATTATGATGAAACAAAAACCAAACAAACAATAATGTTGATGAGTTTCTTTTACGTTACTCTTAAAGGTGCTTTTAAACGGGCAATATTTATTCTGCAATTTGTGGCCGGCAAGTCTTGCTATCTTTCTCTTATTTCGTATGCTAAAACAAGATGATTATGATAAACATAGTTGCCGGCCACTAATTGCAGAAATATATGGCCCGTTTAGAAGCATATAAAAATGCATACAATTAGGTATTAATTTTTGCCAACATTTTCAAAGAACAATAGCTCGCGAGGCAAGCAGCAACTCTTCCGGGAAATTAAATTGTAGTTTCACTCTTATTGTAAAACTTCAAATTCCAGGATAGATTTGCTTTAGTCTAGTATGCAAACTTTCACAAACATTCCACACACCACATTTCAGACATTCCGAATATAACCAGTACCCAGGGCTCAACTACGAACGTCTTCGTTCGAAGTTCGTCTCGCGCCATCTATCTCGCTCTCTACTTATAGACCGTTTGAGTGGGTGAGACGCTAGAATAGGGAACGTGCACGACGAAGGTGCTGCCAACTGGTGCCGCCAATCTAAATCATATACCCTCTCATGCTGGGGCCACGTTGACGAAAACGCCGTTAATAACGTTAATTTATCGCGTTGAAGGACGATTAACGTCAGTGTAGCTACGACTTACTATATTTGACATTGACACTTGCATATTATCATTGACATTGACAGCTTGATTTGACAGGGGTGATAGTTTCCTTTATTGTCCGCCCGTGTCTCTTTTGTCGTTTAGTGCTGCCACCTATAGTTCGTGCACGTTCCCTATACGCACTTTGAATGAAGCGTTTCGGGGCATAAGCCCGGTGCTCCGAATATCTTTGTTAGAGGTTATTATCGTGACGTCCTCTTTGATGATCGACTCACTTTGATGTTATAAAAGATGTAAGTAAGCGAGACGGAAGGGTAGGTACGACCTTCGAACGAATAGCTCTATAAAAACATTTCTTTCACAAAATGATTCTAATTAAATATTTATTCGAACAACTTATATCTATGTAATTGTATTTTTTTAAACCAGTGGTGGGGAAAATACAGCCCGCGGAAGGGTTTAACACGTTCACATACAAAACTATCGGACAATGTCACAAGTCCCAACTGTGCAATCAGTATGAGGAAGTGACCCCTCAGTGGAAGCATGGACTTCCGAAAAAAATCTTCATGACCTCACATTGGGGGCACCGGGACAGGGAACGTGTTAATACGGCCCGCCGACGGTCCGTTGAAACAAGTAATATATGGCCCGTGATGACATATTTTGACGGTCGAGCAGCTTAAAACAAAATTTATGCTTTAATCGCCTCTGAAATTTCATAATTTCCTGGCTCCCATGAAGAATGTTTGCCTAGCACTGGTTTAAACAGTTGATAAGTTAAATTACTAAATGCGTGCATTTTTCAGTGTAAATTCGAAAAAGAAGCATCTTAATGGCAATCCATTTTAGAGTTGAATTAGAATTCGGACCTCGGAGAATACGTCTGTATGAATAGGCGAATTAACTGCTTCCTCATAGTATAATAATATTACCATCTCAATATTGATGGTGCTTCATCATAATTAAAACTTTACCTTATCTATGAGCACTAATAAATACCATTCACCATATAACTGTTCCCTGCTTGATCCATAGAAACGTTATGACCAATAGATATCACTTTTATTCTTGATGCAACAAAATCCTCCCAATATCACAAAGAAATCAGTCCTCACTCACTGATCACACGCCTATCCTGTAATAAAATGAAGTTATAAAGTTAGGTTAGTGTTAAAGGAACATTTTCATACGGAAATGAATTATTTATTCTGCAAGTAGTAAATCTTTGTCATTGTTATTGTAATACTTCCTTTGTAAACACACAAAAGGAAAAAATATAACTTTTAATAGAAAACTTTTTGAGCGCCCTTTGTGAGGAGTATCGATGAAATTTCTTTTGTAACAATTTGGGCAGTATTTTTTTATCGTCTGCCTACCTCACGTTAAAGACCTCGGTATGAAGACATATGCCGACGAGTCCCACTCAGAATTTCGATATGGTCTCTATTCCAGTCCGGCAGGCTTATGATGTAGGGTTTTGTCGATCGACTTTTAGACCCCCCCCCATATACATAACAACATATTTGAACTTGTTAGTATAGGCTGTCACATTTGGCTAGACCGCCCCCCATCGGTGTGACGTACTATATGGATGACCCCTAAATTATAAAGCATTCGTCACCTTCTGACAAGTACGTAAGTAAGAAGTAAGAGTGATGGATGGTTTATAATTTACTTATCGATCGACAAAGCATCATAAGCCTGCACGTCGTAAATGAAGCGATTACGCTTGTGTGGGAAATCAGTAGAAAACCCTCTTCAACCATTTCTCTTAATACTTTACTCGGTTAATTTTTAATTGTTTGCCAACCTCACGCTAGAGACCTCGGCGTGAAGACATGCACCAGCGAGTCCCATCCACAGTCCGCGATCTGGTGAGGCCGGAGTCCGTTCCAGTCCAAACCGTAAGTGAATTCTGAGTGATGCCTGATGGTCTCCAAGGGTTCACAGCCGCGTTTTAAGTCCCATATCCTTTGAAAAGAAAGTACAGTCCGGTTATACCTACAGATTAGGGAATGCAATAACCGAACAACATTTCATTACCGATTATTTGTTCGGTTATAACAAAAAATAACCGATTAACCGATTCCGTGGCGATGAAGCGCCAGGCGCGTCATGAAAAATCACGCAACAACGCTCCATGACCCGCATAGCGCATCATAATAGAATTGCTGAAAAACAAAAATGTAAACCTTATAAACAAAAAGAAACTTAAATTTCCTATGAAAACTACCATTATTTGTTGTTTTTAAGTGTGGCCCACGAAAAAACTAGAACAACCAGTTGTATGGAGCATGCTTGGCAGATTTTGAATAAAGAAGGTGACAGCGAATCGGTTATAACTACAACCGATTATTTCAAAAAACTTGGAAAAATCAATTAAATTGCAGTCTTAAATATCTATGCATTCGTGCGAATGACTGGAAAAGAAAAGATTACGCCGTATTTTAGTGCTTCGCAATGCGTAAACAATAACTTACACTCCTATTCATTATAATATTCTGGTTTCTATAGTTTATTTGGAGTACATGCGTATATTTGTATAGTGATGGTATTATACTTACATGAATAAGTACTACAAATCGTCACTACTTTCAAATATGCTTGTATCTGAAATCAATCTCTATAATAAGGCAGTAATTGCAAGTGCAACATCATCATAATATAGAGATACTAGTTACGCTTTCCGTAAGAACAAAATGAGATATGAGTTTTTTGAAAGAAATATGACCGAATATACAAAAGAAACGGACAAAATGCATAGAAAACGACATCGAATAGCAATGCAGCAAATGGTTTTATTTATCTTGCTAGCCGCAACAATGAGACCGAAGCTGTTTCTTACAATTAACTACTGCGTTGTTTACTGTATTCCCTAGCTGAATCATTACACGATTTTGACACAAAGGTAGCTGGATATCCAAAGATGATTATAGGATATTTTTATCTGACTATGATGAAGCAAAAAAGTAATAGTTGACTGGTAGATAATGCCTGAAGGCATTAAGTTGTACTTTTTATTCCGAACGTCAGTTTTGTTAGAAAAAATAACTTCTGTCTGTACATAACGCGTATATGTAATAACATATTATACTGTGTTATTGTACTATATAATAAGTATAAATAAATATAAAAAGCTGACTCTCCCTCGCGGACTGAGTTGCGTGTTGTAATAAATACCTCGTGGTAAAGTCGTATGAAACCGCCGCTATGACGGACGGGGCGTGGGGTGAAAATTGGACTCTTCTGACCGCACACTCGCAGCCTGAAATTTCAAATTAATAAGCAGTACGTCAGCGTCTTATCTTTCATTTGGTGTGCAATAAAGTATGATTGTAATGTATTATATTGTATTGTGAACATTTTTCAAACAAAGTGTATAGTGAGATTCGATAGAAATGGACAAACAAGTAAACAAACGGATTTACCTTCATTACTTCGTAATCACGCACTTTTTAAGAATGAACATAGCCTTATCAACCATTTATATACATAAACCTTGTATTTTCATTCATTTTTAATTAAGATATCCATTAATTATTCATATTTCAGTAAAAACAAACTTAGTCAATACCATTTTTCTATGTGTCAAATGTTACTCAAATTTTTTTACTCATCTAAAATGTAAAAATTTATATTGTCTTTGGATTCGTAGTGATGGGAATGTCCGTTCTTTAAAAATGTATTACTTTTTATTAACAATGACATTTTGATATCGATTAGTATTTCGGAAAGATTATTTTTTAATTATAGATTTTGGCAATGAATGCCATATCCAATAAATGTATATACGAAAACCCAACTACGAAAAAGGCTAAAACAAGATCCTTGCGTTTTTACTCGTCTGATTACAACCGCCAAAAGAAGTGACAAATTATGTGAGCCTGGTACAGGGCCGCGCCGCCCCTGTGTGCGAAGTGTGCAGCGCACACAGGCGCCAAGGTGATAGGGGCGCCGGAAGTCGAAACACGACGACAATAAAGAGGTGCTGCTGCATAGGTTTCGCACAAAGGCGCTGCCCTGGCCTGGTGAAATCATACTCATCAACTTGACCATCATCTTGACATTTCGGAAAAGCTGTGACGTCCATGGTCGTGAAGGGACTGGCGAGGCGGGTGTCAACATCTTCCGCCGCGCGGGTTTTCCGAACTACCCGCACTTGGTCTTAATTTTACATACGGCGCTATAATCCTCCTTTCTGCTTCGTCGTCGTCTGGTATAAGGCCATAGCTATCTATGGCCATTAAATAATAACCATAACTGACAAGAAGTGACAAAGATTAAAGAAACGTTTATTCGTGTTATTACGGATATCGTACATTGTTCTGGTCTTCCGATTTTGTAGACCCCGTTGCGAGTTTCCCGTGGACCCCTGGAGGTCACTCACTGGGTCAATCACTGATCTAAAATACCCATAGTTCCCCGCCCTAGCTTTTCATTGTTACAAAATATTGAATAATGATAAAAGTATCTGATTAATAAATAAATAAATAATAAATAGAATCTGATTAATAATAAATAGTACGATATACTTTCAGTTCCTCTCACTTACTTGTAGTTAATAATAATTTCATGAATGTCAAAAGGATTGATTAATTAATGTTATACCTTTCCCATCACTATTTCACAGTAAATCCATAGACAAGAGACGCAATTGTCAGTCAACATATTTGTTATTGTTTTTGTTCAGTTCTATCGAATCTCACTATATATGGGTGTTTTAGAGCCCCATACTAAAATGGGAAAAAGGAACCCTGATGGTGTTTCTTAGAATATTTACTTTTTGGTTTTTTTTTAGCTCAGAATCGTTTGTACTTTGAACCTAATACACGAAAAATTATGCCCACTATTATTATACATGTTGACAAATGACCTTACTCACCCTTCAATGTGAACATAGGAGATGTAAGCCTCCGGAGATCCCAGCCCCTGACTAGACCGTCGGACCCGGCCGTCGCGATAGCATGTGTCTCTATTCTGCTCCAATCACAGGACAGGACCTGAAAATCATAAAAATAGGTATAGACCAGGGTTTTTAAACTGTGGTCCATGGACCGTGATACGGGAGCCGGGGGTCCGTGGCTATGCATACAACAGACTTTCATGTGCCCTTGATTTTCCTTTTCTCTGATTGTATTCGGAAAGGGTCCGGGGTTTTCGAAATAATGTAGTGGGTCCGTGACCAAAAAAAGTTTAAGAACCTCTGCTATAGAAACCTGCTTACGGTGATTCGAGTTAGTCGGTCTTCAATACAAACATGAAGAGAGTCATCATTTACTTCCACGACATCAACCGTGGTGGAAATGTGTATCATTTTATAGCTTGATACATTTTGTCTGCACGAATTTACACGAGAAGCCTAAAAAATTAGAATTAACATGCAATTTGCCGTGTATCTATCGTCAATCTGAAACCAAACGTTTTTTGCTAAAAATGCATATTTTTTTGGCTTTTTTGCAAGTTCTCATATCAATTCGTTAGAATAGACTTTAACGACATCAAATTTGTTTCATTACATAGCTTTATACATTATGTCTACCCAAATGGATAGTAAAATATGAATGCGAAGCCTCAAAAATGAAAACTTTAGTTTCGAATGATGATAATAGATGGCGCTAACAATTAACGGCCGTTTTCATATTTTCAATGACTTCTTTGACTTCATTGAACACACCGTTTAAGTAGAGATAGCGCGCGCGAGGTGATGCTTGCCTTGAACGAATTTTAATTTTAGGCCGCGGACTGGTCGCCCGCGTGCAGCGGTCCAGTCCAGTCCATACAAGCAGGACCGTGTTTTGTCCGCTGCACGCTGGCGTTCAACAAATAGGCTTGCGTCCTAAATTTTGTATCTGATGTAAATGGATTCTACTATTTATGAGGAACAAATATATACTTATAACTACTACACTTGGATTACTATAACAGCCACAAATTGCTATCAAAAGTAGCCGACCGCATCGAGCGTTGAAAAAGGTCCATACAAAACGGACGCACCCTGTGACGTCATCTCTTGTCCTCGCTATACTAACAATAAGTTTGTATGAAAAAAATAGTTTTTTGCCATTTTGAGCACGAAAAAATGCGTTTAAGCACATAGTTGTCATACATATTCATTTCAGTGTTATTTAAGCATTCCGAAATTGACTTTAATTTTTCTTTAAGACAATAAAAAAAAATCGATTTTTTTAAACTTTGTGGTCTCATAGCTTTATATGTTTTGTTTATTTATTCTCAGGTGTTATGATAATTTAGTATTTTCCAGTCTATGTGATTAGATTATGTTGTAAAATTCACCATTAGTCAACATCCTCATTCGCGAGTTAAGATGCAGTATGTGAATATTCATGAGTTTAATATTGGTCTTACTTAGGTGTATAAATAGTTCCAACATGTAGGTACCCTTCCGGGCATGGCAACTAAGGTGTAAATCTACGACTACAACGAAATCATAATTGAGCATTCCTGCGAATTACAGATAATGCTCAAGTTGAACATAAAATACAAGTATGTATATCTTGACATTGAGCGTTTATATGGCGCTAGTTTCCTATTTACAACTATTTTATCTGAGTTCTATGACCACTGTTTGGGGTCACCATCGACTGGCTCTGAACAGTAGATAAGTGAGTAGAGCCACAGTGGCCATACAGATCACTCAGAAACTAACAAAGTTACGTTCTATCTAAATTGAGTCATAATTCGAACGGCTCAAAAGCAATGCTAAATAATAATATAGGATTAAGTTGCAAATTACCTCAGCATCGTGTGCTTTAACCACAGCCGCGGGCCTGGACGGTTCCGTACACGACCACAGTTTGAGATGACCATCGCCTGATACTGAGGCGAAGGTGGCAGGGGAGTGAGGCGAAAATGCCGCCGTGTAGACTAGTTGAGAATGACCCGCGAAGGTGCTGAGGCATGCTTCAGACTCTGGGTCCCACTGAAATGGATAATGTTTATTAAATATTACATCTAAAGTACATAACTGGTTAACTTTACTAAGTACTACATTCAGGTTTTTAGAGTAGCGCAGTTTGTATTTTTACATTGACCATTTCAAACCATAGACCTCTGCTGAACATAGAATACTTTTATGTTACTGCAACTATTATTTTAACATTAACTACATTAGCCCACTCAAGGTAATCCAGTCTATTCTAAGAAACGAACTAAATATTTATATTACTTACCAGATATAAACTATCAGGCCCTGAGCTTATAATTCCTGTTCCTACAAATCTAGGGATACAAACACATTGCATCAAAATCCTGAGTCAATTTGCAAAAGTTACTTCCTTTTCAAGCCGGCCCAGAATAGAAGATGACATCTCCAATGTTAGAAGTTAAAAGCAAGAGGTAGGTCATTAGTACTAAGCGAGGAGTAAAACTCACCAGTTTAACCGTAGTGTCCCAGCTGGCGCTAAGTAGGTGAGCCCTCGGCCAGTCCACGGAGCACACTTCACTGGTGTGCGCCCGGAACACCCGGAGCGGCGCAGCGCAGCCGGCTCGGAACACGATAACGGCGCCGTCGCCCGCGCCGCATGCCGCCGCCCCATCAGTCACCCCGGACCACGTCTGGACATAATAAGAATAATAGTACATTACACAACTAGGGAGGTAAAACAAAGGAAGGCCGAGATCGCAGAAGTTTGCGGCCCGAGCTGCAAGCGAGGGACGTAAATATGCGATCGAGGGCTTTCTTTATTACCTCCCGTGTTGTGTACGTCATTGTTGTGGCATAAAAAACTTTATGCCACACCTGGCCATAAAGTGGCTTTTTCCGCACGCTGCGCGTACGGAAAAAGCCGCTTTCTGGCCAAGTGTAAACATAAAATTATGTACACAAGACGGGAGGTAATAAAGAAAGCCCTCGATCGCATATTTACGTCCCTCGCTTGCAGCTCAGGCCCCAAACTTCTGCGATCTCGGCCTTTCTTTGTGTTACCACCCTAGTTGTGTAATGTACTATTATTGTCACAACCAAAACAATAATAACAAAAATATAATAATAAAGAAACAAACAAAACAAAAAGGGGAATTAGAAAATAGTTATAAAAAAAACTTAGTAGTAGTTGGATAATGGGTCCCGGTCTCAGCTTATGCTGGGCTTAGTTGCCCAGCGCTAGTTTTCAGACCGGTCCCTATGTGAATGTTACATCCGGCATCAAACTTTTAACGCGCGCTATCTCATATTCTCCCATAACATGATCAGGGCCAGACTCAGCCTAGCATGAAGTACAAATTAGAATATAGAAAAGGCCCTTACAGATTGGCTTTGCATTCCTACCAACCAGAGGTCCAGGTGATTATTGTCCCAGGAGTGGGATAAGGGATGGTAGGCAACTCAAAGTATGCCTAATATGCCTATGACAAATTTAGCTAGAGCCAATTTTATTTTGCCACACTCCAAGGTTCAAACCTTAATATATCTGTTGAAAAGTAAAAGTAACATACTTACATATGAAATTCTAAGAAACAACATTATTCTTAATTTTCAAAGGACATGCAAACAATCAAATCAGTATTACGAATAATTGACAATATTTCAAATTTTCTACTCCTTCATTTTATGAGCTGGATAGAAAATAGGTGGAATTTTAAGCTACCTGTATTTTTTCTTTTTCGTTTTAACTCAATTTTTCAATTAAAAATATCAGTTTGAAAAGTAGCTCATTCTAAAAGGGCGTATGTAGAAAATGACGTCACTTTCCCAACTAGAATCCAGAGCGACAATTACGATTTAAAAAAACTAGAATCCAGAGCGACAATTACGATTAAAAAAATAACTGTCAGGCGTTACAGCGTTGTCAACATAGGAAGTTCGGGAAGACAACGATGCTTTTGCTTCTCTTATTTGGGCTGGATTATATTTATCACTTGCCGATGTGTACTCCATCATCATAATTTCAACACGCGGCAGATTCGTGCTATCAGCCTGAGAAAAACCTTCTGATGTCTTCATTATATGAAAAAAATCGGTGTCCGGTAAAAGAATGCCAAGTTAATAATGTTTGAATGCGTTATCGGAGTCCAGTGGGAAAGTGCCAAGTCTTTTAAGGTCTTCGAAAACGTGCAAATGAACCAACGGTAAGAAAATTAAACTTCTAAAGCCGCTAAGCAGTTGTAACAATTTTCAAAACAAATAAACGTCAGACGGCAAGTATGTCAGAAAATGACAACCGGATACCATACACTTTTTAATCGTTTCAGCACTAAGGTCTCTCTCGATAATGCAGGGAAAATGACGTCACACTTCCGGTTCACACTAATTGACGATTTTTTCCAAAATGAATGGGAAAAAAAATCCAAAAATATTTTTTTTGAGCATAAAATACAGTTTTACCCAAATGGTTTTCGAATTAAGATCTTTTGAAAATATGAAATGTTGTCAATTGATAAGCAATGTAGAAAAAATACTGTTATTTAAAAATATTTTAAAATTGTATATGCCGACACCAACATTCTGCCATCCCGTGTCTAAAACGCGGCTAATTTGTATTTAACCCAGAAGTTACCCGCATTTTAGTCATAGGACGGCAGCACTGCAGTACTGTCCTTGACCATACCTGACATAAGCACCGTAACTCATAAAATAAACAAACACGCTACACCTTAAGTCAATTGTCTATAAATAAATAGATCCAACTAGTCAGATATAAGTCCATTAGTGCTGACGTCGCGCAACACACTTAGCAGGCTTCAGCACATGACCTGTTATATTTGAATATTCCGTAAACGCAGAACTAGCATGCCGTTGTTCTTCTGTAGTTCAAGGTTGGAAAGGTGTAGTTAGCTAAGAAGCTTAAGGATGTTTTCACTATGTAGCACACTTACAGATAAATGGTTTTAAGAGTCGCCAGGAAGATTTACATCCTTACAAATAGTTAATAATAATAATATTTTGTCCTGTATCCTGTTTCTTTACTCTTGCTGTTCAAAGCTTGTATCATTGCTTAAAGTGCATTTGGATTCTCTTTTAACAAAATCAGGCTGTCAGCAAATCTCAAATGATTAAGTCTGCTACCATTTATGTTAATGCCATAGTTTTCCCAGTCTAGTCTTCTGAAGATCCTTTCCAGCACTGCGGAAAACGGTTTGGGAGACAGTGGGTCACCTTGCCTCACGCGTCTGTTTATGGGGAACCATGTCCAGGGGGGCTATTCATAGTTTGGGATGCTGATGATGAACTCCAATGCTTGAGTTAATTATTTAATTATATAAACTATACATAAAATGTAATGCGGGCCAAGTTACCGCCGCATTGGTAGGATGGAAAGATATTGGTATATGAATAAATATCAAACTGAAACTCTAGATTTAATATTTTACAGCATATTCTACTACAATTTGCAAAATCTTGAGTGTAAATAAAATTTAGATTCACAAAAGGAGTAAATACAAACATCATAATATTCATAAGTACTTTTTTTATTACATTTGTGTGGCTTTGATTTATTTTGTTCTTGCTTTGAAAATCATAGCAATTATTCAAATACATTATAAAATTATGATATAATTCCAATGTAAGTAGAAGTTCCAATGAAAGTAAATCCAATTGGACACTGGCCTAGTTGCATTTGTTTGATTTTAATAAGAATTTCTGATGAGCAGTTGTGGCTTAAGCTAGTCGGGAACCCAGGGCGGAAAGGTTTTTCACCAACATTTTGTACCAATTTGCTTAGTGCATATTTTGCACTTACTCTTATAATGAAAGCCTTTTGTATCACAATGTCATATTATTGAAGCTTTTAATTTAAGCATGCCAAATATTGAAAAAAAAAACAACAACAACAAACGAATCAGTTAGTTAAAAAATAACAGAAATTTATACTGGCTTCATGGTATTTTTGGTACCAATTCTATGAACTGAACAAATTGAAATGTTTTTGGTAAATATTTGCACATACCACATCAAACAGCCCATCGCTCCACTCCAACTTCTGTAGTTCAACTATTGTGGCTCCATCAGGAGCAAGCTCCAAAAAAAATAGGGTTCCGCCACCAGCAAGACCGTAGTATTGGCTCGTGGCTACCGCCAACGCGTCCGGTCGCGTCCGAGAAAACCGGACGCTGTAGCCGTGCCGGCCCGGCGTCAGGAACGTCGGCATACTGATAGTATAGCTAAAACAAAACAAAATTTCAAAACAACTATGACCGATGTTCAAAACGCGATAAGAATAGAAAAAAATACTAAAAACACACCTCGTTACATACTACAACTAGATAACTTGTCAGTTTACAATCTTACAAGTTTAACTAGATACTTATTAGCGAATTTCATTGTTTATCAGCAGAAACAAAGTCTAAAACGCATCAATAAGAAATAAACCAATACAGTCGGAGCCTAACCTAGTTTCTGTTTGTCAAAACAAAACGTCATCGTGACGTTTCGTTTCGCTACGACATTTTACTCGGCTTGACGAAACATGCGCTCAATAGTGGTGTGGCATCAAATCGATTTCTATGCGAGTATGCGTCATACGATTTTAATCCTATTTGTACGCCTACGATCCAAATCCTATTAGAATATTGGTACGTTGTGCAGGAAACCTCACATGTTCCTGCATATAAAAGAAAAATTCTTCGCTACCAATCATTTCTGGTGAACTCCTCACAGAGGCATCACAGCTTCATAAGCAGAAAGTCTCTCATACTAATTCCCTTGTCCGTTACATCCGAAAACCTTAATAACAATGGTCGTCGCTGTTAAAGTATTTAAGAAAACAACCCCCAATGGCAAAGTTACGGTTTACCTGGGCAAGCGGGACTTCATTGATCATATGGACTACTGCGACCCCGTTGATGGAGTAGTGGTAGTTGACAATGATTACCTGAAAGGAAGAAAAGTCTACTGTCAGGTATATACGTGAAGTGTTGATGTGAATTAAAAAGTGCAGTGAAATTGATAAACGGATTTATACGTTCTATTTGTTCTTCAGCTCGTGACAACGTACCGCTATGGTCGGGAGGAAGATGAAGTAATGGGAGTGAAGTTTTCCAAGGAAATGGTCATTGGCCAGGAGCAGGTTGTGCCTATGATCAACGCTAAGATGGAACTCACTCCAGTGCAGGAGAAGCTCCTGAAGAAATTGGGTCCTAACGCCTATCCTTTCACCTTCAACTTCCCTGACATGGCTCCAAGCTCGGTAAAATAAATTTATGTTTTCTGTATCGAGGAACCGTGTTGGTGATTTGTTGATGGAAATGTTAACGAATAATTACTCATTTTAGATTACTCTGCAACCTTCCGAAGAAGACCAGGGCAAGCCGATGGGAGTGGAATATTGCGTAAGAACCTATGTTGCTGAGACTGAAGACCAGAAGAGCCACAAGAGAAGCTCAGTGATGCTTGCCATTAAGAAGGTAAGACATTTTAGAATACGATCTATAACGACCGATACTCTATACATACCATTATAAAGCATTAAATTAATATATTAACGTTTTGTGTACAGCTGCAGCACGCTCCAACTAGCCGTGGCCGCCGTCTTCCTAGCTCTCTTGTGAGCAAGGGCTTCACTTTCAGCAATGGAAAGATCAATCTCGAAGTAACTTTGGATAGGGAGATCTACTACCATGGTGAAAAGTTAGCAGCCAACGTCATCATCTCCAATAACTCCCGAAAATCGGTGCGCAACATTCGTTGCATGGTCGTCCAGCACGTTGAGATAACAATGATCAATTCTCAATTCAGCCGCCATGTTGCTTCTTTGGAGAGCCGTGAAGGGTGCCCTATCACTCCAGGAGCCAGTCTGTCCAAGACCTTCTATCTGGTGCCCTTGGCACGCACTAACAAGGACATTCGTGGTAAGGCTACTTATTACTTACATGGTTTACAACTTACTTATATGGTTCAAACTCTCAATATAAATTGCTGTATACAATTTGAACATAAAGAAGTTGAATAGGCATAATACCCGTATTTAATTCTGTGTAGAGTAGAGATCATTATCAGGTCTCGGATCTTGGGTGCTATTTGGGGTATACGACTTCAAACGTTAAACAGAAACATGAATATTCCTCAGGATTCCGGCAATGTGTTATCACTATAGACGCATATAACAAACAAAAAATACATCTACAATAATATTGATTCCCAGAATTCCGAGAAATATCCATGTTTCTGTATATTACGTTTGAAGTCATATACCCCAAATAGCACCCAAGATCCGAACACTGATCATTATTTAACTCGATGGACCAAATATTTAACTGGATGGATTCAGCTTTTAACTCATCATATGATTTTAGGCGTGGCTTTGGATGGCCACCTGAAAGAGGATGATGTAAATCTAGCAAGTTCGACGCTGGTGGCTGATGGCAAGTGCCCGACTGAAGCGATTGGTATGGTGGTTTCATACTCCGTGCGCGTGAAGCTGAACTGCGGAACACTGGGTGGCGAGCTGGTCACTGATGTGCCCTTCAAACTATTGCATCCCGCTGAAGGTACGATTCATTGTTATAGGTACACTTTTATATCTAAGCTGGACTATACAGGACAAAGTAATGAGTACTTTCTGCCTGATATGTTTTAAAGAGTAGATATAATGGATCTATTGGAATAGCGTTGTTCTAGCTGTCAACTATTATTGTGTGTGGCTGTATGCACAGTCACATGTTGACAAGATAACGTAGTCATCACAATAGAATAAATTAGCACATGAAGAGTATCATAGATACCTTATGCTGCTTAATTCGCTCTGAAGTTTATTTTCAGGTTAATAGCTGTCAGTCACTGATAACGCTTTTGCTTTTCTTTCACTTAGTGGAATAGCTTAAAAGAAATTTCAATGAACCTTGAATTTTATCGTTTTGTAATTCATAATTATTCATCTACTCATCCGAAATACACAGGCAGTGTCGAACGCCAGCGCTTCAACGCGATGAAGAAAATGCAGAGCATTGAGAGACATCGCTACGAGAACTCTCTTTACACCAATGAGGAAGAAGATAACATCGTCTTTGAAGACTTCGCTCGTCTCCGAATGAACGAGCCGGAATAAACACACTTGTGAAAACAAAAAAAAATAGAAAAACATACAACAAAATTAAAAAAAAAAGCAACCAAGCAAGTGTCGACCATGAAACTTCCCTCATGTATACCTACTTATTTATATTTTTAACCACTTTATTTATCTTTTTTGAGTTCCTAATTATTGTGTCAAAATTTATAAGCTAGTCATTCATTTCAATTTTATATGTATAACAAAATTTTGAGATATATTTAACTAAACTAAATTTTCAAAATTGTATTTTAAATTATTATTATTGTTTACTTTCAGTAGAGTAAACCAAATATGTATCTCTTTAAAATTTGTTGTGCTAAACTTGTAATCACTTACCTTTCTTAATAATGTACTCCAATTTTATTTACAAATAAACATCACCAGAAAGAAATTTATTTTTCACTACTTAAATCTGTCTTTAACAACTTTAAATGCGTCATGAAGTATTCAGCTGAAGGACCTGTGCTGTACTGACATCAAAATAAAGATGCTCTATAAGTCATGACGCGATTTGCATATTCCATTGTATTCGATTCTAAGGGAACACAGGTAGCGAAAGGGGTTCTCTTTTCCCCGCCCTATCGCGTTGCGTTCTTGCTTACGCGAGTACTGTTTGATTGTAAAAAGGCGTTACTATTGTGAACGCACTGACCCACAGATAAGACAGCTGTCAATCAGTCGTATTTAAAATATTCGTTGTTTTAAATATTAGCATTATATTGCTTATATTTAGTAATTTTTATACTGATTTACTATGGGATAATGTTTCTCATACAAGCCGGCTAGAAACAGCTGTAAGTAATAGGTTAGGTTAGGATCATAATGTTAACGAGCTCGTAGGCAAGGAACTTAAAAGACAACAACAGCGCCAGAATAAATAATGAATGCATTCCTATACCTACACCTTAGAAATCTTAGGTAGGTAAGTGTATTATTCCGTATAAATGTAGGTACTACGAACGACTTGGCGGGGGCACTGCCGTGTACCAGTACACGGCAGTGCCCCCGCCAAGTCGTGCAAAACAAAGGTACCTACGGCCGGCCGTACCATCCTTTTCTCGAAGCCATTCATGCCATTTTCAACCTCCTGTAATTTTGTGCTGGCTTAAGCTAAAACCCTGAATTTTCAGGTATTTATAGGTTATAATATGACTTAGATAATATATTCTTAATAACATTAAATATGAACTTGTACAAGGTCGATTCACAAGAACTGGCACGAATGGACTGAACGAAAGTAATAATGTCTCTATGTGACGTTCCAAATATTTTGTAAACAGGTAAAGACTTCTTCATTATTGAAGAAATAACTAAAAGACATATAACCTGCACATTATTAAGACTAAACAGGTTAAATATATGGCAGAAAGGTAAATATGACGGTTCGCTACAAATATTTTACTATTATGAAGTTTTTATACCCTGTTTTCACAGTGACGCCGCAATTTACGAAATCATTGCGAAAATATGCGAAACTCATAGATTTAACATTTAGATGTTTCGATGCGATGTTTGCACTTACTTGTGTCAGTCTGCAAACATGATTACGATTGTGTAGGTAATTTTTTTTTGATGTTCATTAAATACATAAGTACCTAATACAGACTGCATGGCTTACGAACTTATTAGAAGAGATAGTCTAAAAACACGATTATCGCTTATTGAATCAACCTATGTGTATTTAATCATTTTGTGATGCACACATAAGCATTATCATTCACTCGTTCAATCCATTATTCGTGCCAGCTCTTAGGAATCGACCTGTACGCATCTTAAGATGACATCTTTGCATCGCTCGGTATCTTAACACAAAATTGCCACTATCTTAAGATAGTGTAATATGAAAATACTAGGGATGTAACGATACCGATATATCGGTATCGCCAAATATATACAACCGATAATTGAAGAGCGCGAAAAGAATTTGCTGTATGAAAAAAAAAATCTGCAAAAAGTAATTTCAATTTCTGACTTAATTTATGTATTGGTCTATTACCTTGTGCAATGATAATTACTATGTTAATTAAATCTTTGGTTCTTAATTAAAAAAAAAATGAATTTTGAGTTGACAATTTATTTATTTTTACTTTACACTTTCAAGGTTGACTCTCTGTTAAATATAGCCAAGTTTTAGTAATAATACGGACATACAAATATCTGAAGTTCATACTTCATTATTTAGCTAAGATATCGGTATCGGTATCGCCGATTATTAACTACAATATATCGGTATCGGTATCGTATCGGCAAAACTATAGTATCGTTACATCCTTACCTAACTAGCAAAATCAGTACTTGAAGTGCTCTTCAAGACTAATTTTTATTGTACTTATAAGTTACTTGTAGTTTACTACAAAGCTGGATTTGGGCGCAGTTATAGGAGCATTCCTTTCTTATAAATATAACGATCCTATAATCAACTTGCAGAATGTCACTAAGCCCTGTAATACACTAACAGAAGCGCAAATGCTTCTATAATGTTCTGAGGCTACACATTTTTAAATTCAGATACTCTTATTTATTAGTATCTGAAATAAGTATTTTACTAGAGCAATCTTGCATATAATGCACTTTTAATGTACTTGGTAATAAGTAAATTTTATAAACATCCAAATCAAGCGGTGCAAGGACAAAGCTCTTAAAAATCTCTGACACAGCAAGGGATAATTATTATCCCACCAAAAACATTCTGTAAAAAACTAGCCAAGTCTCGATGGAGGTGCTTGTTTATCTCTACAAAGTAATGAAATCTAGGCAAAGTCGTGCCAAGTCTAAGGTTCCTTACTGCGATTTCTTTATTATTATAGTTAATGTTGTGTGACTTGGCCGTTGAACATTCTTTATACGATAGTGGGTACAAGTCAATTTTGTTTACATGTAATATTATATCTGTTGTAACTACCTATGTTTGTTAAGCGAGATAATAGCCCATACTGGTATTGGTAATTGGACGCTAGTGTCTCATTTTAGGCTGTTGTTGATTGTGCCCCCTAACGTATAATTTAACTACGTATACGCAAATTGGCTTGCACCCACTAACGTATAAAGAATGTTCAACAGCCAAGTCACACAACATTAACTATAATAATAAAGAAATCGCAGTAAGGAACCTTAGACTTGGCACGACTTTGTCTAGATTTCATTACTTTTTAGAGATAAACAAGCAGCTCCATCGAGACTTGGCTAGTTTTTTACAGAATGTTTTTGGTGGGATTTCACTTCTTTTTGTAGAAACGTGAGCATATTGATTTATTTTATTAGATTTTCTTATTTGACAGTTTTTTTCTTTTTATTTTTGGTTGGGCTCTTATGTTTTCTAATCAGTGTCACCAGGTACTCCAGATCTTCGATTATCCTAGTTTTTATAGTTTTCCCTTTATGTGGTCATTAAACCCTAACTCTGTACCAAATTTCAGCTCTCTGAGTTTATGGGAAGTATAGTTCTATTCTGATGATCATGAGTTTCGCTTAACTTCGGAACTAAATGACCTACAGACATGAAATTTTGGATTTTAAGTATGTGATTATAGCTTACTGGATGACGAAAATTTCTGCGTTCTGGTCTTATCCAGAGGTTCTGAAATAGGGGTCTGAAAATGCGGCGAAATGGTTCCAGTAAAGGATGGTACGGCAGTGTTTGCTTCGCGCTCGACTTGGCGGGGGCACTGCCGTGCCCCCCGATAACATTGCTTTCCGTTACATATTTTTATTAACCTCGCGAGCGTGAGCGCGAGTGAAGCATCTCCGTTTTAGCTTGCGCAAAAATACCTTCGTATGTCTGTGTGACGCAAGTCTGTCAACCCCCATGGCTTCGCAATTTAATAAAAAAATTCTAAAACTAAATCGATAAAGAAAAATCTATATACCTACCTATCTAATTATCGACTCCGCTAACAATTTCAGCTTGTTCTCCTGTACAGGTCGCACTTCTCAACCGATTCTCGTGCTTTGCTCACTCTTTGTGCTCGCTCGGTCAATTCGATTCAAATGATGCTAATGGATGGCGCTGGCGTCTCAATGGCCGATTGCTTGTTTTTGGGAACTCTATTGTTTAGCGCATTGTATAAAACATGAAACTATCTAGTTATTAATCTGTACAGCTGGACTGAATAATTACATAGCATAGATAAGACTGAAGCTCTGTATCCAGTTTTAGAGATCAAACGCCGGAACTTTATTCTAGGAAAGCTACACGATGTCAATGACCTAAGTACTGGAACTAGGAACCAAGTTGCAAACGTTACAATAGTACCAATATCTTCTATAACGCTTATGCTATTGATCGATTTCAAACTGTAAATCGAATCTATCTTCTCGTGAAATTAATCCAAAAATGTTGGAGAAAACGGGTCCTTTTGATCGCTCTTTCTTTCGATTCGATTGGTAATATTACTATTTCTTGGATATTCGTGTAAAAAAGCACATTTCGATTGGTAGAATCCCGTATCAGGCGTAGAGTTTGAAAAAATTAATCTGCAGTAATTAATTAAAAAAAAACACTTTATTTTATTAACTTGACAAATTTTTAGGGTTCCGTACCTCAAAAGGAAAAAACAGAACCCTTATAGGATCACTCGTGTGTCTGTCTGTCTCACTCAGCTAATTTGCTCATTTTTTTAAATGAAAGCTCACTGTGAGAATCTCAAGTAGTATATGTGTTTTATAATTTTTATATCAATAGTTTTGAATTTATTTAAGAAAATAGGCAAAAATTTACCACCCCCCCTTATCTCCGAAACTATTGGACGTAGAATTTTGGACAAAATATGGAAAATAGTCTTACACCTATAGATTACAGGAAAACCTATAAGAAGTCTGTGCGATAAAGTATAATTGTTTTATATTGTTTTGAACGTATGGACCCTCTCCACGCGAGTCTAACTCGCACTTGTCCGGTTTTAATTCCCAATTTAGGAATTACTTGAGACAGCAAAAAGACACGCAAAGATATTTATTTCGCGTTTATTTATGTAAGTACGTACCTGTACATATGTGTGCCAAAACCGTTTTAAATTCTAAACCGTTCATTCTAAGAACTTTATAATCTCGACGACCGTTGATTTCACCAAATCCTAATGTAATCGTTAAAAAATATCTAATTTAATCTAAGTTTCTCATGACCTCAAACTGGTCAGACCAGTTTGGACAAAGGACCGGGAAGAGACGACAGTCATTGTCCTGTCATTGTAATTGCGAAAAGGGTTCGTCCAAAAACAGGTTTGACCACTTCCTCGTGAGAAAGGACAGTAAGGAATGACCCTTTATTTGCATGCGCGAAGTCGCCTGCAAGAAGGGTGACACAGGGTCGGCTCGTTCGTAGAATACAACGTCATTTTCAGCAGATTTTGAAGGGCACTTACGTAAATTTCTATAGTATTATTTCCTTGTTTTATTTTTTACTTTGTATTATGCGGCTTGGCAATTTCGTGTAAATAAAATTAAAGTCTAGCAATTACAACGATAAGAAACTATTTTATTTTCATCGCTAGGCTATTTATTTACTGTACTAGACTATGGCTAACATCAATTTGCATTTTCTCATTCTCAAGCCTTCTTTAACCCTTAGAAGTGAATAAAATATGTGAATAAAAAATATTCTCTAAGCCAAGACCATTTCAGCGCTTATTATAAAAAATACTTCTTAATAGTACATTGTGTATCAAGGGCGGTAGGTAAGGAATTACAAACGAGTGTTTGTTACAAGGCCGAGGCGAAGCCGAGGGCTTTAATAACACGAGTTTGTAATTCCTTTACCGCCCGTGGCACACACAATGTTCTTCATCACACTTGTGAGGAAATCTAATTAAAATTAACCTTACTTAACCTACATAAAATTGTAAAACTGACAGTGACATTAGTGACATATCCATAGACAATGCGAAACGTTCGGAAACCATAGCGGTACAGACCTAAAACGGTTGATTTTATAATTGCAAAATACTGAAATACACTATTGAAACATTTAATTAATGTTACAGAAATATGTGTTTACATGTATTTGCAATAACAGTTCTCTTTAATTAAATATTTCAGTGATAAAAGTTAAAAAAGTAAGTTGGTAGTTTCCTTTGAACATGACAAATAAGAGTAAAACAGAACCAGCGTTTCAAATTTAAAAAGAAAACCATTACGCCCTAGGGCGTAATAGCTCATTTACGGCCCGCAAAACCTACGTGTAATGCACCATTTTCGAGCAAGTGTGATGAAAAGTTAGTTACATACTTACATGCGAATTACTACGACATTAAGAAAATTATACTATTTATTAGAGTGTAAAAGTAGAGTAAAACTGTAAGCTCACCATCCAAACCGCCCGTGTATCGCCAACCAGGAACAAGCCCGGCATTGTATTCAATCCCTCCTAACAAGTGCATCAACTACCCTAAGGGCCCAGTAAGGGTTTCTTGGCAGTGGACAATGGTTCCCACGGCGAAACTGGTCAGACAGGTTTGCAATAAAGGGTGACCCTTGTGGCCATTGCCGTTTTCTATTCTATGGCATTACGCAACGTGAGGACGGCTGCCTAGCGAGGATTATTGGTGGGAATTTGCAATAACCCACGGCAACGGTGTTGAACAGTATACAACGGACCATTGCGACTTGTGAATGTCATTCGAAAATGGAACAGTTTTTTATTTGCAATAAGAATTTGACCGTTTATTTCCACATTCTAGACGCGGAAATTAGGAAAGATTGCGCATTTTCGTCCAGGTATAAATAAACTACAGTTAATTCCCGATAAATTCAGACTCTAGAGGGACACAGAAGCAGGAATCCCAAACATTTTTTGCGAAGTTTGTAATGAGTGACGTACGCGAGGGCAAACACGTTACTAATAACTATTCGCCAATTACTTATGAAGTTATGAATAACAAACTATAAAATAATAAATATTAATATATAAATATTTTCTAAAATATAAAAAAAATACCTTTCAGCATGTTTACATAATGCTAGTTGTAGATGTACTAATTTATATTTAGGTATTTCAATCATTGTACCTTCATATTAACGTCATAATGATACTTTGAAATATCTTTCAGCATGTTTAGATGCTAGTTGTAGATGTACTAATTTATATTTAGATATTTCAATAATTGTTAATTAACATCGTAATGATACTTTGAGAAGACTCGTATTTTCAGTAACTTGATGCGCAAAGAAATACCATACATTCAAATCATTCAATAGCATTATACTTACCCCAAATTTCCGTAGTCACGCTCCATCTTAATACCGCGATGAAATCGTTCACAATACAGCATCTCTACCTGTTTTTTTCTGGCGCGTGCCATATTTGCATCTCTATGGCCCCAGTCTGGACCCCACAGTCTGGAGTAGAAAGGGGAACATTGTCCTATCCCCTTTCAATAACGTACCTGTAAGGTTTGTTTTATTTTTTTATTTAAATATAAAGTCGTTAATTTCTATCCTTTATGACATTTTAAAGCTTTGTTTTAGTTTGTCATTTGAATGCTGTTGTATTACGCGGGTATATATTTGTTAAATATACAACCATAGAACTAAATTCCCATCTTATCGTTCTTGAAGAAAGAGTAAACTTATTGTCTCCCTACATATATCGACGCGGAATGAAATAAGTTTCTGTTAAAAATGTTTTTTTGAGACAAGTTTTTATTGCCAACTGTACTTTTTGTATTATCATCGCAACGTCACAACTAATAAAATTATCACAACTAATATATTATTCACCATCCGGCTCCATCATCAGATCAGCTCCATGTCATAATAATATTACGTTGTCACCTGATTTACATATTCTTGCTAATCGGTTGAAGATATCGGCTTCAAAATTGAGTTGCAAGATTCCAGATAGTTACAAAAGCTTGTAAAAACTTTATATTCACGAGCGGAAAAGTCATCGGTCGGCTCAGCTCGGCTCGGCGGCTTTTTTTCGTCTTATTACAAGGACATAAAGTTTTTTTCATCACACTTGCTCGTAAAGGGTGTTATAACACGCGGGCTTATAGACCAGCTCGAGCCGATTTAGCTCCCGTGGGTTATAAAAATCTATAACTCCCACGGGAGGAAAAACTGTATGAAAATCTATAACTCCCGTGGGAGTTATGAGTTTAGTTTTAAAATATAGAACCAACCCGTACGTCACTTCAGACTAAGGAGGTTTCAAATCAGCCAAGGTTTATTTCACATCTTCAAAACTTGGCTACAAAACCAATTTTAGAGTATATAAAACTTATATGGTATATTTTACTATTATTTCAGTAATTTTTGCAATTATTTTCATGCAATTAAATTAATTTAGTTTAAAATTTTATTTTGAAAATCGGTACAATCTGGCGGCATTGCCTGTCAAGTTTAAAAACTAAACGCAGTTCTTAGCATTATCTGTGGAAGACTATATTGAAAAATGTTGACAGCTGAAGTTGTCTCTTAGCGGGTGCGTTTAGTTTATTTGATTTTTATGTTTTATTTTTTTTTCCTCGCAAATGTGATGAAAAACATTGTGTGTACCACGGGCAGTAAGGGGATTACAAACTCGAGTCATTAAAAGCCCTCCGCCTACGGCGTCGGGCTCTTAATAGACTCTCGTTAGTAATCCCCTTCTTACTACCCTCGGTGCACAATGTACTATTTCACACCTCCTATTCAGAAAAAAGTATTTTGATCCCTCATAAGAGGGATCAAAGTGATACTTTTCTGTTCAAGGACTACCTACAGGGTATTTTTAGTTTGAACCCGCTTAGAATATTCCATTATTATAGACTCTACATATTGACTCTACATATATCAACTCTACATATCGACTCTTCATTATTGACTCTACATATCGATTCTACATATCGACTCTACATATCAACTCTACATATCGACTCTACATATCGACTCTACATATCGACTCTCCATATCGACTCTACATTATTGACTCTACATATCGACTCTAAATATCAACTCTACATATCGACTCTACATATCGACTCTCCATATCGACTCTACATTATTGACTCTACATATCGACTCTACATATAGATTCTACATATCGACTCTACATATCCACTCTACATATCGACTCGACATATCGACTCTCCATATCGACTCTACATTATCGACTCTACATTATTGCTCTACATATCGACTCTACGTATCAACTCTACATATCGACTCTACATATCGACTCTCCATATCGACTCTACATTATCGACTCTACATTGACTCTACATATCGACTCTACATAAAGTCGATAATAAGGAATGGCCCAGACCACAGGTGTTTGGGGTCCGAGCCGCAGGCGAGGGCCATAAATATAATATGGAAGTGGTAAATTCGTCCCGTCCGTAAAAAGTAATAAACGTTTTATAAATAATAAGGAACTGTAAATTTAACAAATTCACATTTCATTTTATTAAAAATGTGTGATGCTCTTTGACTAACTATATATTTCGTTTTCGTTATTTTGGTAGGTAGCGTTTGTATTTAAATTTTCCTCATAGTCGGTGTGAAAAGCAGTATGTGTCACAAGGTAGCAAAATTATTTACACCACGGGCGTTAACACTTGAATCCCTCACTACGCTCCGGATTCTACTTTAGAATCCCTCGCTACGCTCGGGATTCAATTGTAGAATCCTTCGCTTCGTTCAGGATTCAATGTACGCCCTCGCCGTAAATACATCATTTTGCTCCCTTGTGACACAATCTACTATTGTTCAGCTGAAGTCATTTCCGCGTCGCCGTCGATAGATGTGAGACCCTGACGCTTACCGATTATCCATTCCCGGGATCCCAGGATTGACCACCGATAAGTTAACGCTACGCGACTAACACTATCCGTGTTAGAAATTGTAATCGCCTTAGGCGTAGGTAAATACTAGAACTTCCGATATCGATAATTATTTACTGAATACCGGGATCATTGTACAATTGGAAGCTAAATATTATGTACTTATTAGTATTTATTGTTTACGTTTTTATTTCACCACGTTTATGGATACTTACACCACAGCTTACACTTCTTTATTGGTACCTATGACCTCAAAGCTCAGAAGCGATTTTATTTACAAAATACAGAAGTTTTTTGATACGTTATCTATATATTTTTTATCTTTAATTCATTTATTTCGTTTATCCAGACATATCACATACTTACCGTAGCAGCCAAGATCGAGAAAAAAAGACGGTTGCACCAGGGATTTTTAAATAATACACGAGTAATTTTGAGCAACGTGCACACATGCAGTAAGGTAAGTTATGATTTGTCATTGTATTTAGCCCCTTCAACCTACTTTCAGTAACATTACTTGATTTATTGCCACTCTGTCTAGCAACGTGATGGAATCTCAGTGAAAGTATTGAGTAAAAATCAAACGAGAACTTTTATTATTTATGAAGATGAAAAGATGATAGACTTGTTGAGTTTATTTAACTGGTCCTGTTGTCTAAATGTTGGGACCCATCGACCCAACTCCCTTTCTGTCTACTTGTATGTCTTTTTACTTTGACTACAGTCTCAGTCCAGGCGGAAGGACAAAATATTAAGTGTACCTAACGATCGTACTTATAGATTTCCTACATGAGCAATTCTCATAAGACGTTAAAATTAACTAAACAATGGCATCATTTTTAAATAACTTGGGATATCGTTAAAAGGTAAACTGAAAATATGTCTAAACGTATCCAGTGCGAAAAGTATCATTGGGTAAATGAAGTAGGAGCAAATAAGGTTGTCTTACGATATTTGCGAATTTCTATAACACGTTGGAAGTTAGGAAAACCGTTTTATTTTTCCTGTAATATTTAGGTTAATATTCATAATCGGTAATTATTACAGATTTTTCTGTTCAGTAACTTCGGAGATAATAGGGGGGAATGGTATTTTTTTCAACGTTTTTTGTCTTAAATCAAAAACTACATGTCTAAGAAAATAAATAAAAACAGTTTTGCAATCTACATGTTAAGCCCTTTCATTTGATACCCCACTCGATATATTAGCTCAACTTTTGATTTTCGACATCCTATTTCAGTCCCCTTTAAAAAAAAAGTAAAACAGTTATAAGATTTTTTTCTGTCCCATAGGCTCAGATTAGCGGTTTTTAAAACTATTCTAAATTTCAAGTCGATAGCATCAGTAGATCCTGAGATATCTTGATGACAGACGGACAGACAGACAGACAGACAGAGTCGCACCATAAGGGTTCCTTTTTTACCATTTTGGTACGGAACCCTAAAAAAGAGTGTACACATCAGTGGCGTGGCGTAAAAGATATAGGTACTTGGGCAAGCCGGTACAGATTTTGCGTATATTTTCCTTAAGACCTGTAGAATAAGGTGCTCAAATGCCTGATATTAGGCAAGTCGGTAGGAATCGAGTTCTTTGGACGCCACGCTACTGGTACACATGTCTTGAGGAATGCCTAGACCTACTCCAACACCATTATTAGCGATAAACGTATATTAGGTACTTTATATTAACGTGAACGGTAAACATTATTGTCCTGTATATTATGTATAAAAAGCAATATTTTATAGCATAAGATTAGCACCATAGTAGCATTCAAATTCAGGAATATAGCCATCAGCAATAAACACTAAGTACAAACAGGCCATAAAGTTTTGTGGGAATCGGTGCACAGTTGCCTAACCGACAACTCCTCCTTTCACTTAGGTATTATGCATCCGAACCGATATATAAGCTGGGCCATTCTCGTTCAGTACATTATCTTTATTTACGTAAGTAGTTGTAATTAAATACATTGTTAAATAATCTCATTAGCCGTGGACCCATATTAAACCGTTTAGGGGATGAATTTTTTCTTTGATGTTAGTTATCATTTCCCATTTGCTCAAAGATTAGCTAGAAGAGATCCCTTATTATAGTTGTAAGTTGGGTGACGACGTTTAGCTCAATGGGTGTGTGCCACCACCTACAAAGCTAGAGTAGTATGTATGTATTTTTTCATCACACTTGCTCGAAAATGGTGTCATTACACGTAGGTTTTGCGGGCCGTAAATGACCTATTACGCCCTAGGGCGTAATGGTTTTCTTTCAAATTTGAAACGCTGGTTCTGTTTTACTCTTATTTGTCATGTTCAAAGGAAACGCCAACGTACTTTTTTAACTTTTATTACTGAAATATTTATTTAAAGAGAACTGTTATTGCAAATACATGTAAACACATATTTCTGTAACATTAATTAAATGTTTAAATAGTGCATTTCAGTATTTTGCAAAAATAAAAACACACATTTTAAGTCTTTACCGCTATGGTTTCCGAACGTGAGTTGACATTCGCATTGTCTATGGATAATGTCACTAATGTCACTGTCAGTTTTACAATTTTATTTAGGTTAAGTAAGGTTATTTTAATCAGATTTCCTCACAAGTGTGATGAAAAACATTGTGTGTGCCACGGGCGGTAAAGGAATTACAAACTCGTGTTATTAAAACCCTCGGCTTCGCCTCGGCCTTGTAACAAACACTCGTTTGTAATTCCTTACTTACCGCCCTTGATACACAATGTACTAATCTATAATAAGTATGTATATCGTCGTCTCGTCTACGAGTAGTATACCCCATAGTGCAAGCATTGCTTAGTTTGGGACTAGCTCGATTTGTGTAAGATTGTCCCCCGATATTTATTTATTGATTTAGTTTACCTTTGTACATAACTATTACTATTAATCTTTGTAATGTTTATGTATGATTTTATCCGCAATATAGAGTTTACACACATGTTTCGGTACATCATTTTCGAAAAAATTTTCGTTACTCTTGTGTTTCATGCTTCTCCTGTCTTGGCTAATCGTCCAAGTCACTGCTAAGATATTTTTATTATATTTATATAGGTTGGTAAATGTAGAAGCAGAAGTAAGCTTAAAAAAAGTGGAGGCTCTCTGTTAGTTGGATGTTTTAAAGTGGGGGATAAAAAATCCACATACAGAGATAACCAGTTACTCGAAAAGTCTGAATTCATTTGGGAAATTCTTTATCTGTTTGAATTGTTTACCTACCGGGTGGTCCCATTATCAGCAGGTCAAGATATAATGAGATCTTAGAGAAATCTAAGAAACTCTTCGAATATTATATTGACACCTATAATAGCGTTTAGGTATGTTTTATTGAAATTCGTGCAGTTCTTAATGATTTGAATTCGGTTATTTTAAATTTTGTATCTACGCGAGCCCCACGGAAACTACCAGCTCTGAGTGTTGTATTTAGATAGGAAATTTTATTATTCTACGGAGCTTTTATATATAGGTAGGTATTATTGAAAAATATATTGCAATACTGCATTTAAATACAGATATTTCAAATTATTTACCATCCCAAAAAATCACGGTTAAATAATTTACTTAGGTACCTATTCAATGCATAATTTCCTAAATCTACAGTAATTACTTATGAATGAAATCCGTCTGAAAACTTGTCACAATTGCAGTCTCTAGCGGGCACTTTTTAGTAACAGTATCTTTTTTAATCAGTAACGGTTACTAATTCTGATTCGACCACTGATACACTCCCCATATAACGATGTCGCCTTTGTTGAGGTGGTACAACAATTAGAGATAAATAAATGAAGATTTGGCACCCTCTTGTCCTAAAACCTGTTTGAA
This sequence comes from Eudemis profundana, assembly GCA_947034925.1. Taxonomy (NCBI): domain Eukaryota; kingdom Metazoa; phylum Arthropoda; class Insecta; order Lepidoptera; family Tortricidae; genus Eudemis; species Eudemis profundana. The sequence goes on along the minus strand of OX344795.1, from coordinate 25,625,965 downwards.
CAGTAAGATGAAACGTGGGAAAAGGATGCTTGTAATGCAATGACCTTTCCTTTGCGTCATAGAAAAAAGTTGTCATAGTATAGCAAAGGTTAAAAGGTTTTATTAGTTTAATTAAATTTTTTGGTCCTCTTTCAGTAGACTCACGAGTCGAGTGCAGTCAGGTAAGTTTTCGATTCAATTGTTTTTTTAAGAAAATGTCAAATAAGCCCTTTAATCCCGAACCAGAAATAATTTGGCCTTAGGAGTATTAGAAATCTTTAGACAAGGAAAGCCGTTCATTGAACTATGTCCGCATTCGTTAGTCGTAAAGTAGGAAGCTAAAATATCAGCTGTATCAGAACATGAATTTCCCATTAATTCAACACTGGTAGACCTCAAGCCCTCTGGCTCCAATTGAGCGAAATCGTTTCAAGGAACTTGCAAAATGCCAAGTGCATTGCCACTACCCCCGTTTTCATCTGGACGCAGAGTGTAACACTGTGTTTGACTAATTACCATCTAGTTAGAATGTGGTCAAGCGGCAGGTACACAGTGGGACGCAGTGTTGGAAATGTATCCCATTTGAAATTACTCGTGTTCTCTGCACCGGTTTTACTAGCTAGATGGAAAACTTCCTTCTAATAAGGATGTAACCATGTTAACGACCATAATTTTCTAATTCCATCTCTAAACTAACTGCTCTCGCGGATTCGCCTTTAGGGGATATTTGGCTCCAATAGGAAATTACATATCGAATGGTTTTTACATTTTTTACGTTCCTACAAAAACTTTATAGCGAAGGATATGAACTAAAATGTTTACTTTAAGTCCTTTATTAAAAAAATAAATACCTTATTATAACAATACTACTAAAAACTAATCTAACTATAGTTATTGATAGCTATTGGCTGTAAGACGTAGGCTTGTCCTGTGGCTCTGTCTACCACGTGCCCAGTGGTGGGTTCTAAAAAGAGTCTTGGTGCCGACGCGGCCGGAATGTTTTCAGGTTGGTGATGCTGTCTCACTCCTGAACCTTGTTCATAAGGAACAAATTGCTTTTCTGCTCTTTTTACATAATATTGTGGTTTCTGATCTTGTTGATTCGGTTCCTCTTTTTGATTAACATCAGCTTGTTTTTCAACGTCACTCGTATATTCCTGGTTATTTTGAGGTCTTCTTTGTTGTCGTCTACGTTTAGGTGGTTCTTTATATTCTTTATCTTCATTTATTACTTGCTCTATCCGTTGAGTTGGAGCCGTTTGTAATTGCCCAGTGGTGGGTTCTAAAAAGAGTTTTCGTGCCGACGCGGCCGGAATGTTTTCAGGTTGGTGATGCTGTCTCACTCCTGAATCTTGTTCGTAAGGAGCAAATTGCTTTTCTGCTCCTTTTACATAGTATTGTGGTTTCTGATCTTGTTGATTCGGTTCCTCTTTTTGATTAACATCAGCCTGTTTTTTAACGACACTCGTATATTCCTGGTTATTTTGACGTCTACTTTGTTGTCGTCTACGTTTAGGTGGTTCTTTATCTTCATTTATTACTTTCTCTATCTGTTGAGTTGGAGCCGTTTGTAATTGCTCTTTACTTTTTCGATGAATCTTCTCTTGTCTTGGCGTGTCTTCATACATCTCTTCTTCATGTATCAATTTTCTTTCAGTTTTAATCCTAGGGTGTGCTCGTTTAGCCCTTCCACTGTCGTCATATTTTGCTGCTTGTTCTGGATCGTATTCTTCTACGCTGTACTTAGAATTTTGTTCACTAGGTTCATCGTAGGAATCGTGTTCATCGTGAGTATGGTCTAAGTCATGATTGTAAGAACCGTCATCATAATCATCACTACCGTGGTTACCGGCGTGGCCTGCGTGGTTCAAGTCCCAATAATGCTCTCCGTACCCCCCTTGCTTATCACCCCAACGTACCTGCGTTTTGAAAAAAAGTATTAAGTATTACCAATGGTAATTTATTAGAGGTGATGTTAATTTTTAGCTTTATTAGAAAATACAAGTTAGTTAGAAAAACGAAAATTGAAAAGTTACGAACACATGAAATTACCTATAAGATCTTATTAGTGGCGTTGTTAATGACGCTTTTCAAGTACGAACATGACTGTTAATAATTAATCTAACCAGAAAAAAATACTACGAACTTAATAGTCCGATGACATATCCAAGCAGAAATCATTTGATCCGTTGGAAATGAAAATAATTCGAAGTCCATTTAAAATCAAAGTATAGTGTCAGTACCCTTATCAAAGGTTTCAATTGTTTACTTTAGCTTGGCAACTTCGTTGGCGGTAACTTGTGTAAGTAGTTATGGCTGCACATAACAAAAATCACACATGTGAGTGTCACCAACGAAGTTGCCAAGCTATAGTTTCCCGTGCATTGCTGACATAGACAAATGAATCTTGATAGTCAATTGATGGACGAAATGCTTTCTATCTGAATCGCATTTATAATATTAGAAGCAAAGCGTACTTTAGCAGAGAACAGTCCATCAGAAGGCCGAGACTGCTCATGTCTTTCCGTGAAATGCCGCTCACTGCCCTGCCGATGACCCTGTAGGTAGTCCTCGTGCGTAGGAAGATGCCTATACCTTTGTGCAAGCAAAGCGGGAAAGAGAAGTTAGAGACAGGAAGAAGTTAGCGAGGAGAGACAGAGAAGACACAGGATAGCCAGAAAAAAATAGTAGAGGAACGAGTTACATGCCTGAAAAATGTAAATATCCGTTTTTTATAATTGAATATCACTAGTCCCCAATTAGTTACAGGATTATTTACCTGAACCTCTTCATCGATGCTCTAGATTGCCTTTAAATATTAATGATTTGATAAAGCTACCACTCACTACTTTTTGGGATAAGCTAACCCAAATCAATTATATTGAAACGTAATATTAGATGACTAAAAGCCGCAGTCCATGAAGGTTTATTGCGTTCGGTCATAACATAAGGTAATGATTAAAAAGTAAAATAAGTAATAATAAAATGTTAAGGCCAATTGAACTCGTTCCTCTGTAGAAATATTGGGAAATTTCAGTTTACTTTGCCCATATCTCTGTGGTTCTTAAAATCCTTTTTCTCGTAGCGCTGCTCCCACGTATTAGGGTCTTCGCACACGTGGCCGAACTCTATCTTGTACGGACTCAACTGTACTGAGAAAAAATCCCTATAAAGCAAAGTTTTTGTTCAATGTCGATTGTGCAATGGACTAAATACGACCGTATAAATGTTCGGTTCATTAACATTTGCTGACGATTTTTAGTTTTATTTCTAACTAGTGGCTCACCCGCTTGACTAACCCCTTCGCGACTTCGTTCGTGGAGGTGAAATAAGTTAAATGTATCTTTATTGCTCTGGCTCACTCGGATAAAAGTATTCTATGTGTTAACTGGGGCTTTAATCTACCCGTACACCAAATTTTATCGAAATCGGTCCCGTTAGTTTTTGCGTGATGCGCGCACAAACAGACGGTCAAAAATTTCTAAAAAAAAAATAAGTACAAACTTAAATTTTAAATTCCACGAAATCGTAACATAAAACAAGGGTTAAACTCGGTATACCTATATTTTTAACGTTTTCCATCAAATGTATTTTTTAAGGGTTAAACTAGGCTTATTTGGAATCGTAAAGGTAAGAAGTAAAAGATTAATAATAATAGCCTATTTCTTTTTCTATTTCTCACACTTTGAGTAAAAAAAATGTTTACTGGAAATTAATGATACAAAAAAGAAACAATTACTCATCAAAATAAATTAAAGCTCTTGAAAGGAGTATTGATACCAGCATTTTCGTAATGAGTGCATAATTGTGAAAAAAGTTTTAACTTATTGGCTTTCCTTAATAATATTTAAACGAGTAGATACATACTGGAAGAATTTCGCCTGTGCCTCAATGGTGGATGGGTTCTTTGGTGGGGTCCTAACAGAGACGCCCCCGACGGGGTTCCAACCCGGGCCCGCGTATACGACCACCAAGCACCACAGCCATTTCTGTAACATTTTTTAAACATTATTACTTTAAGGAAAATATGGCGATGAGTACACCTCTGCATTAGGGACTGGCCAGACACAGCAAATGACATGGAAGATTGTAAGAAGGGGGGCCTAATAAGTAAACATTACAATACAATCATTTACTGCGTACCAAAAGGTATAAATTAGTCAGTTTTTAGTATAAATTAGTGTGTGCATCTTTCCTGTGAACTATTATACAGTCTTTAGTTTAAATTAGTGTGTGCATCTTTCCTGTAGACATCACCAAAATTACGGGCTTTAAAGGCCTAATTTTCTAGCTGTACCCTTGTAGACATGTATGTACGTATACCATGTACCATTAAGATAAAAACATAACGATATGTACCCACGCCGCAAACTATCATAGTGTCCACATCCACAGGAAATGTATTTTCTTGGAATTTTTATGACCCGAAAGAAAAGTACAATTACCACGATGAACCAGGTGGTCCGTGAAATAGCTGACTACCCTTCGTCAGCTATTTCATCGTCATTGTCCATCGTGGTAGTTGTAGTTTCCTTTTCCTTCCATTTTCTCTGGAGTAACCTTAATTAATATAGCGTTAGACAACAAGTGATTTTGTAGCTTAAAGGCAATGTGTTTATTATACCCGATGCATCTTGTCATGCAAGAGTCTAGGTGCAAAGAAACAATAAACTTAAGAGATCAGGTAGCCAAACCAAACCATGTTCTGGCAGTCTAAAAAGTATGTGACTATGACAGCTTCTTTAACAGTTTGATGTAAATTAAGTCAGACTCGTAAAATATTTAAAGTTAATGCAACAGAAAAAACGAATATGTTTAAGGGGCATAGGATGCGATAGTAGGTATAAAAGACTACCAATTCATATTCTAAATGAATGTTACAATGACACAGTAGTGCGACATCCATAAAACCCGATTCCTATCGGCTTGCCCAGTTTTAAACACAAACACTTTTACCTATTCAGGATACGGAAATCAAATTTGCTTCGGCTTACCCAATAAGAGATTGACAAGACACACATACATACTAATAAAGGGTTATAGAACCATTGTAATGACTAATGAGTGAAATGTGTCATCAAACAGGAATATAAGACGTATCTAGCCATTTTATTTAAGTCTTCACCACCATTTACTACTTTAAATTATTTTAAGTACATCATTAGACTTGCTCCTTAATGGCAAACCAAAAACAATCTCAATGAAATTTGTATGGAAAAACGCTCGCAACTCGCTAAGTGTGATAATGCCCTTTAGCACAAAAACCTCCACAACTCGAAATATTAAACCTCCCCGAAATATAAAAGCCAAAGTTTTTTTTAGTAAGTATATTTGCTACCTCTACCTATAACTCGAAATGTATGTTAAAATGACTCATTATTGCACTAGCACTTGACCAGACTCTTTGTTTTTGACCGCAACTGCTTAAAATTCTCACAGAGACAATGGAAAAACTAATGAAGATATTAAACCAAATGAATAGTTGACGGAAGACATCGTCCTTGACACACTGGTTTCACAAATTCGTCATTACGGCTGTTGCGTCTTGGAGTTCATAGGTTTTTTTGACACACGAAAAACCACGAGATTGTTTTGTTTTTAACGGTGCCTTGACCGTTAAGAAAATCAACGGAAATACAAAATTATCTGTTTTATAGTTTGTTAGAATCGATGGAATCTTTAATTGATTTTATCATAATTAAAATCCTTGAATGGTCATGAACTTGGTCTTTATACTTAGAATTCAGAAGATGAGACAACATGAAAACCAAATCCATTAACCATAAAAGATGTGTCTGAAAGATTATTCACACAATAAAAATAAAATTAACGTGCTGTCGATAAATGACAACAGGTATGCAGCGGAAGCATTGCAAGCACAATTTCGATTCCGATATATCCTTCGTCAGTCATAAACAATTGGGTTCATTTATTGAAAACCGAACCGAAGCAATCACTTTTCATTTATAAAATAACTCTCATATTTGTATCACTTGCCCCATCACTGAACACCGCTTATCACAAACACTTGAAATTTACAATTAATTGCTTGGATTAAAATTCTAAATGATAACTTAAAATTTAAATAAACTGCCAATACCGTGACGTCCGGACGTTGTAACATCTTGAATTGTTGACAATGGGTGTCAGTGAACGGTCCGAGCAAGTTCTTTTATAGAAAACACTACTTGCGGCCATTATCAGATGCCCAGAACCAAATGGTTCACTAAATTGATTGATGTTGCTAGTCTAAATTAGACTTTAAAAGCACAGCAGTAGGAGAGCTTCAGATGCGAATTTTGCAAATTTTATTCTTATTTTATTTCATTTAGTTTAAATGGTTTTTTCCACATCTATTGACGTAGAATCGCAGAATCGGTTTTCGCTATTATTGCGTGAACATAAAGCATATTCTGACCGGCTTATGTCGATTCCGCGTCGATGCAAAGACTACTATTGTATACTTAAAGCTGTGTGATTGAATTTTGTCCTAACTGTATAATTTATTAACAATATTATCGTGAAATCATTAAAAAATTTAAGACTATAAAACGATTGCTTAGAGTAAGGAAAATATCAGAAAAAACAATGAAATTCATATTCTTTGGATAAATACTTTAGCTTTATGTAGAAACCTAAATATCATCAGGAATATAGTTGTGTTTGCACATCCAACCGCTGATACATTAATACCATCAAAAGATTAGGTAGGTACTTTACCCTTTTGTACAACAGTTTCTTGACTAGTTTCATTACAGTAATATGCAGAAATATTTATGATATTACAAATGTTACGACAAACATTATTAAAGTCTGCTATAGACAAATTGAATTTATAATAAAAATAGCAAAGGTTGCCGATCTAAGACCTATCAAATATTAATAATCTCACGTATCGCATTAAAATAAATATTTCATAATTACATAGATTATTTTGTGTTTAATTTTACAGAATAATCGTTTATGCTTTCTAATCTCAATGTGAAAGATTGTAATAATTATAATTATAAGACTGTTGTACCTGCACTATTTTGTAACTTTGAATTTACACAATGAGACAGATAGGTATATTGGCACCACTCATGCCATAATTACTTATATGTTTAAGAGAAATTCCGAAATGTTTTTAATCGAGTTTATGACAAAAAAAGCATTGAAAATATCATTGAAAATAGACCGTAGGTCTAGTAATAAAAACAGATTTTATAAATGATGTCATAGGCTCAGCCTGTGTTAATAGTTAGGTACTTTCTAAATTTCAGTATTTCGTTGAACAAGACTCAATTAGGTAAGAATTTAATCAGTGTTTTGCAGAATAGTTGCATAATTTTGAGGGTAAAAACACTGATGATATCAGGTGATTTAATTATCACTGTTATAAGTATAACAACGGTTAGGATTATATTTTGTAGTGCCTGGCCCCTATTCTACACACTGAATTTATATGGAGATTAAGTATATTCCTTGCGACTTTTAGCTCCCTGTCATTTAGCCGAATGACCAAAATCCAGATGCGTTGTGTGTGTTGGTATGATTTCGGTACCCACGTAACGTGCACGCAGGCCTTAAAAGTATCTTACTAAGTTATTTGCGAGTCGGGACAATCCCAACACTCCCAACAGATACAGTACACAATGCACTGACAGATGCAGTAGTCACATTTGTAAAAATGCGAGTCCGTTTATGAAAATAAAATGTATATTTATTTACCTATGTACATTTCCGAGCATAAGTGAGTCAATCAATATTAGTACCTAACTCTATAATTAATTACCTACAACAGTGTCCAAAAGTTAGCAAATTCGGATATTTGGAATGTGCTCAGACCTTTTTAAAATTAATTTTAGATTTTGGTTCCCAAACGAAATTGAATTGCGAGAACACAAGTCATTAACTAATACCAACGTCTATAACCAATGCTAAGCATGCAAAATTCCCTCCGTCTCCGATAATACTCAGGATTGCTCCTCAATTAAGTGTTGCGTGAATTTCATAACTATCGACAATTAAAAACTGAACGTAATCGCAAATGGAGCGTCGCAGCTTACTGGGCTGAGACATGAGAGAAAACAAAGAGACTATCGGATCAGAATCCGTGTAATTACCCGTTTACGTAATGTCGCATTGCATCTTGCTAAGATTATGGCGGATGGCAGGAGACCTGAACATTACCCGAGTGAGCTAAGATTTCAGCTACCTGCTAAGATCTGACCGCGATTTCGCTTCTTGTGCGATAAAGTATAAATAAATAAAATAAATAAATAAATAAATATTAGGGGACAATCTTACACAAATCGAACTAGTCCCATAGTAAGCTAAATAAGGCTTGTGTTATGGATCTTCGCAATTGAATAGAAAAGGATATAAGAAGTATTTGTCGTCTCGTATTTGTTGTGCAGTACAGATGAGCTAAGTTGTAAGTACTGGTGATTTTGATATCACATTGAAATGAGGTGCAACTGTATTATAGGCAGCTGAAGAGTTCAGTTTTCGTAACGAGACCGAGTGACGATATAGAACATCGTAACTGTTTACATGTGTTATTTCTAGAGACCGGATCTGATGTAGCGATCTCAATATTAATATGGATATGACTAGTGCAATTCGTTAAATACATGTCATGTTGGTTATATAAGGTCTTAATTTTTACTGTGCATTATGAAGAAGAAATATTAATGAAGAAGTTACGATAAGTTACATTGTTTTTGTGTGTAGAAAAAATAATAAATTATACCAGTCATATCCATATTAATATTGAGATCGCTACATCAGATCCGGTCTTTAGACTTATTTCATTATTCCTCAGCCTGAGTATATGCTTGAAGGAAGTATATCTAGATACCCTTTTTCTTAAAATTACAATGAAAATATGAATCATACCTACAAAATAATTCGGCCCGCTATGTAACACACACAACACATTCAAATGCCAACGTTTATTGTCTTACTTTAGAAAAGCGCGTATCTCTTAAAGTCATAACATACGTATATGTAATGCGGTACATTGGTACTCGGTAATTTCTTTTAAATTAATTACGGGGTCATAATTAAGGACAACCCTAATATTGGTTTAATTGTTTGGTCGTATTGGATTTACAGGCTGGTACACTTCGTATGACTGACATTTGGTTTAATTCGTGTAGTCGGCAACAGAGAATCATTATTATGTTACCACCTCAGATACATATACCTATATACCTCGCCTCTAAATTCTTTCCTTGTCCAAAAGCTAACTAAAATCCTGTGGTGATTGTTTTCACAGTCAAATATGGCCTGTTCCACTATGCCGCTGCGCTGATTTGACTCATCACTATTTTTTGACTTAATATTATTTATATTATTTTAGTCCGACATACATAATTATTTAATCCTATAAGAAAATGTATAACCCAATTTGTCCCACTGGCATCATAAAAAAAGTAAGCAACATTCTTATTGTTAAGTCGTTTAAACAAACTTACGAACAAAATAGGCTACTATTTACATAATCCTAAGCACAGCCAGTTACTTTATATGTTTTGTTACACTTTGTTTGTTATATTGCCTTATAATGGCAGCAGTTAGCCGGTACGCCAAAACCTCTGTGCAAACTGACATACTTTCTCGCACACAATGCGTTGCCCAACCTATTGTCCTCAAATATAACACTGTTATCGTTATTTGATTGATGCGTCTATAACGAGGTTCTGCTGTCTTATTAGATTGCTCTAATTAAACCACTAATTTCCTGACACCATCTCTTAAATCTTATGTTCCGGAAGTTTCATTACTAGACCGAAATGTTTTAATAGGAACAACACGTTGACTTTTTATTTGTTCATCATCAATATCATTTCCACCTTGAGTCGTCCACTGTTGAACATATCATTGCCTGTAGTAAAAAAGGGAATAAGTCTGTATTGACCTATTACAAAGAAGCAGAAGTCGTTCTATAATACGTGCGCAATAAAGTCGCTTCTTTAATACGCCGAGTGAGCGGAAGCCCCAAAAATCTCCTGCAGGTCGTGGCGGGCCGGCAGGACAGCGCCATACTGGGCAGGTTCAACGAGCTGCATGCCCCGAGCACAGTCTATATTATAAGGATAATACAGTCGACCGACGGAGAGATTTTGATAGCGCAATCGTGCGGGGGCTGCGGGGTGAGATGCGGGTGTGTCGGTCGGTACCAAGCTGCATACAACGCCGCACTTAGCTAGTCGGTACCTAACTTTCAGGGCTGTCCTTAAATTATGCCCCGAGTGAGAGGGCACCTCAGTGAACCAGCTGGTAGTATAATTTAATTTAATTTGTAATTCTTCAATTTGCTAACATCTTATGGACAAAAGTTGTCTGAAAATAAAGATAAAGTATACATAAAGTGGCTTTTACCGCACGCTACGCGCACGGAAAAGGCCGCTTTCTGGCCAAGTGTCGACATAAAATGATGTACACAACACGGAAAGTAATAAAGGATCGCATATTTACGTCCCTCGCTTGCAGCTCGGGCCGCAAACATCTGCGATCTCGGCTTTTCTTTATTTTACCACTCTAGATGTGTAATGTACTATTTTATAATACTTGCGACCTTTTGTACCTCATTTATATGTGACTTATTGCCTTTCTTACTGGAGGCACTGAAGATAGGTATGTAGGTTTGCTTCAAAAACTTCCACAACGAACGGTCGCACGCTTTTTATCTCCATCAACCTTAACTAGGCCGTCAGACCATCTTGTGAGAGGCCTGCACACGCTGCGTCTTGAGGTTGGTGCTCATTCGAGAACCTTTAGGCCGCGTCGGCCATGGATTCCTCTTATGAATTAGATATTAAATAAGAATCAATTTCTCCTAGGACCTAAGTATGCCGCTTAACAAATTTTCCAGGGTTACGTGTATCCGATGAGTCTTTTTAACTCACAGCTTTTTTCGTTTATTTTTTTACGAGGATATCGGCGCATCCAAAGCCACGCCTCTAAAGACATTCCGGCACCTGTAGGTGAACTTGCCCGGTAGTAACTAAGTAGTTAACGGTATTAATTTGAAAGGGTTTCGCCAAGAGCCAAGTCTAAAGACTTGTTGCGTAGGGAAGACCCACAACTCACTGTGATCGATAGTAATACGCTAGTCCAAACCTTGTAACTTGTCTATTGTGTCTATAAACAAAGTTAACTACCTAGTTCCGACACAGTGGACGTTAACACGTAACACTAACGCTGTGTATCTGGGTATAGTGGGGTTTAGTGCCCATATAATCAGATTCCCATTAGCTTGCCGGTTTTATTGGATTTAACTTTCATATTCATAAGAATACCACCTTAGTATTGAAGAAAAATTAAGTGAAATCTGTTCCGAGTTTGCATAAGGATTGACGCCTCGCCACTACTAATTACATTTTAGATATATGTATAGATAGATCAATTGTGTTTCATGAAAACATAACGGTAGGTATAAACTTGCTGTGCAGTACTGTAGACACAAGTTTTCACAAGAGTAACAGACAATATTACAGTGGTATGACGATACGTTCCGCAATTGATTGGTGTAAATGTAACATTTTGCCGGTTGACTGAAACCTTTAAATACGTGTTGATTAAGTTGGAAAAGCATTGCATGATGATTGATGAGTCATTCACGTATCATATTCGTAATTTTATAGACGCATCGCATAGTCCTTTATATATAAGTAGAATTCTAACACATATCAATCAATACAGTAAGTCAATGCTAGTTTCCTAGCTAGTTACCTATCTATTTCTGAACCAAACAATATGTACCAACAATCCTCTAAATGAGAAGTGTCTTTTCAAAAATACTTATTTTTTATGGTTTTCATAGAGAAATAAGCTATTTTGGAAAAACACTCCTCAAATATAAAACCGACAGATTGTTAGCAGAAACACAGACAGTAATAGGATTCCATTGGCATTCCTCGAGTGGATACCGCCTCCTAAGTATTTTTTTTTTTTTATTGCTATAGACTGGCAAACAGGCAGACGGCCCACCTGATGGAAAGCGGTCACCGCCGCCTATAGACATTTGCAACACTAGATGCATTGCCAACGCGTTGCCGGTCTCGAAGAAATTTGATGACACCCTTTTTAAAAAATCCCATATTGCCTTACTCCTAAAATCTTTGCTCATTGTGAAGGAAGAGGATAAGAAGAAAGGATATTCCAAAAATAATAATAAAGGACTAGGCCTTTTATTATTATTTTAGCTTATATAAGCCTATAAAATATACTCAGGCATGAAAAAAAATGTCTTCCAGATTACCAATCCAAAAAAATGGTGCCCTAGGGTCTGTTTACACTTCTTAACTGTTAAACAGTACGGTATTATAAAACATACTGCTATGCTATGTCTAAAATCCCGTTAACTGTACAGTTAGCCGGGTTTTAGTTATAGGACGAAACGACAGCATAGAACATTTTCATTAATACCCAAAATACCAAACTCGCACCTAGCAATCACCTAGTTTTTCAGGTTTCGTCACAATTTAATTGCCGACAATATTATGTTTATCCAATGAATCGGTAGTTCGGAAGACCATTCCATAAGCGTCAGTACCGCGGAGGCATCAGAGCGTTAAATCGCCAATAGAAAGTGTTTAAAATCGTTTTCTTCCTTTATAAGAGATCGGACGACAACTGGGCAGCCATTGGTGTCGTGATTGTTGACCGTAAGAGCATAATTTAAAGACGAAATGAGGCGTACGGTTTTTGTAAGTATTTTTCTCGTTTTGAATTGGGGCAGTGGTTATCACAACTTTAAAATAAAGTAATTGCACTTTGATGCACTGGTTAGAACAACGCATAGAATATACCCATTATTGTGTTTAAATCTTTTTTAATTTGCACCGTAGATTATGTTACCGAGTATTGTAACACTTAACACGATACCTTTTGTTGGACACATGAACATCACACAAACGAAGCCCGCACATAACAGAAACAAAATAAAAGAAGCCAAATTTTATTATTACTGTAGTGATGGGGATAGATATCAATAAAGTTTAAAAGGTAAAGAACAGGATCAAAGTTTCGTTCTAAATAAAGTTAACATTTCAAAATATCACCAAAATTATAGAAGTAAAAAGTCGTGATGATCTGCACTGATTAAAACCAATGGCTTTTGTGCCCAATTACCTTTCCGGTCTGCTCTATGATACCACTAGACTGATTAATGATAAATTATGGCACCTTTAACTGTTTTAATGTGCCTACAACGGCTTGTTATATAACAGTATGTAATTAGATCATTCGGTTATTGGTCCATTCAGTTGCGCAACCTGTCTAATTAGAATGATACACTGATATGAATCCAATGCACAGTAAGAAGGTTAGAAAATAGATAAGAATCGCACTAATAAATACATACCTTTCCATGTTGCATGGTAGTTTAGTCTTATACACATGCTTTAATAAAACCTACCAAGTGCAGGTCGGACTTGACACAATGAGGGCCAGGTGCTACAATACTATACTTTATGTCACACTTGGCCATAAAGTGGCTTTTTTCGCACGCTACGCGTACGGAAAAAGGCGCTTTCTGGCCAAGTGTAGACATAAAATGATGTACACAACACGAGAGGTAATAAAGAAAGGCCTGCGATCTCGGCCTTTCTTTGTATTACCACCCTAGTTGTGTAATGTACTATTTCTTTAAATGCATTTGCTAACCATAGAGCTTATGTTTTTACAACAATGGTAAATTGTAGTATTTATTCTATAATTCTTGAGATAAGGGTTTCGATACTTTCGAATTGCCCGACGGGCCAACAATAAAATTAGATTACACGCAACTAAGAGTTACGTTTCCCCTTTGAGATACGGTACTCTAAAAATGATTCATTGATTGACGCAATCAGATTCATAGGTACTATAGAAAGTTTATTGTTAATTTAAAACATGCTGTTTAAGTGCTTTCGTATTACGAAATCAAACCACATTGAATTTGGTTAATGTTTGAGAGATATTAGAGAAATCCACAGACATCTATTTGTCTATTTACGGTTAGGGTTGAAAATAAAGTTGATTAATAATTCACGTAACTGCACCCTTTTTAGTGTTCTGTACCTCAAAAGGAACCCTTATAGGATCATTTCGTAGTCCATCAAGATGAAATTGTATGTATAATCAAATACTCAGACCTGCATCCCCTTGGAGCTGCCAATAAATCATACTTAAGTTGGCGCAATAAAAAGATACGTTCATGCCACATATTTTGATAATAGCAACGTAATCAAGACCTTCGCATTGGCCAAGGATCATAAAATTGGAAATAATATGAACACCGTATTTTTTTATTGCTTAATAAAAAATAGGGTCCTGTACTAGGAATGGGTAGTCTGGTGATCAAATCTTGAAGCGAGGCTACCATGTCTAGGGATTGCAATCCGGTCCAATTCTTAATCCAGCCGGATTTAATTATTTTTAAAATGCATAATTTTCGACCACACGCGCGAGTCCTACTCGCAATTAGCCGGTGGCATGCGATATAACTGCAGTTAGTTAGCGCTTTTTATCGGATTGCATGCTCGTCTGTATAAAAAGTGCTATCCCTATATACAAGCAAAGCCTTGTTTCACTGGCAACGATAATATTTATTCCAGATTCTTCTATCTCTAGTGGTAGTAGCCCAAGCATGGTCGGTGCCATTCTATCCAGTGCAGAGAGTCCCCATGAGGTTTACGAGGTTCGCGCCACCGCCTCCACCACATAGGATAAAACATAGTAAGTATCTAGTTGCTAGATATACTAGACTCTAGTACTTTTATGGAAAGATCACTGTCAAGGAACATTCACCAAACTATGGGTCTAGCCACTGACCGGCCAAAAGTCGCTTGGCTTCCTTTTACAACAGATCTAAATTTAGAGTCTGAGCTCTGTAACTGTTTTTGAAATTTTATTATACAATTTGACACAATTTCCTAGGAAGGAGTATCTTATTTTTGCCAGTCTGTAAAATGATTCTCTGAGCTTTCCAGTGTTTCTTGTAACTTTTGGCTTATCAACATTCGTTGGGAAACTGTGTAGATTCTTTATTTCAAATACATATAGATACATTGTTTCAAATACATATAGCGACGGCTGGGTAACAATATTTATTTCCTTGAACAACTCTCTCAATGACTTGCGTGCCTCCATCATCCCAGTTTATCGAAATAAAAACTTTATTTTCTATATTATTGCACACGACCAGACTTTTACTGCTGATAAAAACGTGCTTTGTATTAGGGTAGAACGATCTTGAATTTTTAACCCAAGCAACTATCCAATTGTCGCTTTATGAATGACACAATTGAACCATTTTTATATACTTTTTTTGCATTGTTCATTGTTCAATTGCCCTCAATTTCTCCGCCCTACGTGACCATGTTCCTTCAGTTCCAGTTCACGAATCGGCCGAGGATTTCCAACGACCGAAGCGCGGTCACGACGACTACAACTTCGACCACGACCACGACCACGACCATGACCACGGTCACGCGACCCGCGGCGTGACCGGCCCAGTGCACACTTTCGTGAAAACGGACAAAAACGCCAACTACAAGTGGGGGGTCCGGCACCACGTGGGGAACAAATACGCGTCGTAATATAGGAGAGTTTTGTTTTGTTATTTATTTAGTCTTTATTTGTAATTTAATTGTTGTGTTGGTTGTGGATTAAGAGTAAAATTTACCTTTAAGTTTCAAGAATTTGTTGTTTCTTTTAAGGGCCAACACGAAGGCACATTTGCTTCATTTCCGCCCTTATATATCCTAATTTATCTCAAAAAATACACAGTTCTCGAATGATAAGTCACGCAAAATCTGCGGGCAGGACATGTCACACTGTGAAGGACTACATTCTCCTACCAATATCATTCTATGATGTTATAAAAAAATATATGAACAGTACTAAGCCCTTAGTTGTTTAAGTCATAATACTAACATAATATGCGTCAATATTAAATTAAATAAATTTATGTACATAGCTATTACATTGGTCAGCCAACATATTTGTAACATACAGGGGTGTGGACGGTCTCATTTTCCATTTCAATGCGTCTGGGTACGACAGTTGCAACACTTGCAACACGTGTCCAGTGACTGACTTGTATTGCATTATAATTTTCTAACGCACACCAGTTAATAACTAGTATGTGTTGCGAACGCAACTCATATTTTTATAATGTAGGTATAATAGCTGCCCTAAGCAGTATCAAAACACGCGGTTAGTATGGAACGCACTTCTAAAAACCGACCACGTCGCGACACATACCTAACTTTCTTAACCGTTGCATTAAAATAAGATTCCTTTGTCTTCCACTTCTTCCACGGCTACTACTGTTAACGGTCGAAACAGGCACTAGGCACTACACTCTTTGTAACCAGAACCTATATCTGAAAATATAGTACAGTCCAGAATGTCGGAGTTTCATTACAAGCCGCCGTTCCCGATGATTATGAAGAGGTGCGACACCTCTTCATAATCATCGGGAACGGCGGCTACAGTATGTGAAAATCGGAAAGTCGACCATTTAATAATTTAAAGTCGCGCACTTGGGCTAGGTCTATGAAACGCGGTTTGACCGCTATAGTTTTACAATAAAGTTAAGTAAGGCTACAGAAGCTTGAAATTCCACGTGATTCTCGATTACTATGTTCAGAAATAACGGAGAGAGGAAGGTATTATATATTTTACCAAAGACTCGAAACCCTACTTCCCAAAGACTTCGACTATTAACGATCGCATCGCAAGTTTTCACCGTCCACCTCACAGAAATATATCGAGATAGGTGAAAAGGGTGTATGTACCTCGCGTGCCAAAAAGAAGGGCCGATGCCCTTCTTTGCTCGCTGACGATTTCAGTCCGTTCCTAATATAAATATAATAGAAATAATCGGTAATAGAATCGGATTTCCGATGCTTTTGAATCGGTGTCGCGCGGATTTATGTTTACCATCAGAGACCAGATTTGAAGTAGCGATCTCAATATTAATGGGTTATTCTTCAGAAATATGAGCCGTTTTTCATACTAAATGTATGGAGACAGAGGAATAAGTCGCAGACATATTTCTGAAGAATAACCCCTAATATGGATAAGACTAGTTCAATTTGTTAAATACATGGCATGTTGGTCTTAATTTTTACTGTGCATTATGTAGAAGAAATATTAAAGAAGAAGGACTTAAAAAATAAACTACCTATTTCAAAAATTAACCAACAAGGTTTTTATTTATTATGACCATAATTTTTGCCCAATATTTACAAAAGCTTCCAAAAAGGTTTTTATTTTTTTGTTCCGACAAGTTACATTATTTTTGTGTGTAGAAAAAATAATAAATTATACCAGTCATATTAATATTGAGATCGCTACTTCAAATCCGGTCTCCAACCATCACTAAATTACATTCTTTGTCTTGACGTCTAACATCAAACGCAAAACCATTCACGCTTGGTTGCCCAGTCATTTCTTTAGTCGATAGTTTGGGCGAATTGCATTCATGATATTGCAATTCTTAAAAAATCACGTAATACAACCATTTTGAAAAATGTCCTGCAATGAATGCAGGGCTCCTATAATGCCGCGTGACACAATCGCAACCGGTCGACATATGTCGAGCGGCTCGATGACCTAACGATTTGGGTGCAATTATGAAAGCATGTCCTTTCACTGTTTTTTAATGAGGCCGAAAGTGGGCGTTAGGTTAGGTAACCATAGTTAAGGTCAAATGGACAGATTATAAAGGTCTAGATTTTTGATTCAGAATACCCACAATCTGTTTTTTTTAATATTTTTTTATTTATATAAAGCAAAAAAGATCGTTCCATTGGTAATTTGGTAGGAATTTTTTATTGCCACTGCGGACTTATTTGATGCATTTGTATGCGCCCATATTTTTACACTTGACTGTACAGCATATAGGACCTATGGACATTGTGGCATGGTTAATCTGGGGGCACGGCAGTGCCCCCGCCAAGTCGAGCACAACAAAGTCACGGCCGTACGTACCATCCTTATCTCGAAGCCATTCAGGGCATTTTCAGCCTCCTGTAATTTTGTGCTGGCTAAAGCTAGAACCCTGAATTTTCACCGATATATAGGTCATAACTAATAATAAGACTTAAATATATTCTTAATAACATTAAATTTGAACGTGTAGTTTAAGAACTATTATTACACGTCAAAGTTCCTTAGTTTTGTCACTGACTGACTCAGTGACTGACTGATGATGATCATAATTCTAAGGTACTTATAGCAGACCCACAAGCTCCAAATTTTAAACATAATCAGCTGATAGCCTATCATGTCATGCAAAACCTAAAAATATTGAAATTTCGGTACAAACTGCATAAGTAAGTTTGTAACATGCGATTACAAAGTTAGTTTTATAGTTCAAATTGGAAATATAATGGATTGGGATGAAATAAATAAAGGAAGACTACCTACTTATAAAAAGAATTATAATTTTAAACCAAGTCAGTACCGAGGGGGTGTCCACAGAACTCGATTTTCACCGACTTGCCTATTATTTAATCGGGGAGGAACACATTATACAGTTCTCAAATAAAGAATCCCCACGGGTAAATAATAGGCAAGTCCGTTGAAATCGAGTTCTATAGACACCCCCTCGGTACTGACTTAGTTTAACAATACATCTCAAAACTTCTTTGTTGTAGAAAAACTGCGTCGCGAGACTTGCATCTTTTTATATGTAATGTTTTTGATGGGATTTCATTTATAGAATCATGTTCTGTAAACCTGCATGTCTAGTTGCAGTCCGGTTCCGGTACAAGTGCTGGTGAATAGTGAATGCCACAAGTTCATAACCCGTGGTGTTATTCTCTTATTTTTATTCGATACTGTGCCGAGAGTAAAACTAAAGCAACAGTCAGTCCGACATAATCTAACGGTTACATTATAACTTATTAATGACAAGCAAACAAAACTTATTACCGGCATTTTCATTAAAAAAAATTACTGTAACTATGAGTTAGTGATCGTCACAAAATTAACGATTAATGACAACAGCAGAACAGCACACGTTCAACGTCATAACGTTGACAGGTTAGATGGTAAGTAGGTATACGATTTTAAGCTAACGTGGTCATTCACATAATAACTACTACTAACACCGGGATATTTACCATGAAAACAAACATACAAGTTAAATATCCCGGGGTTAATAGTAGTTATTAGGTTAGATGGTATTTAAAAGTAACTGAAGTTTGGCTTACCCGTACACGATTAAATAAAATGCCCTTTGCTTTAGTCTTTAGTCATACCCGTTTCCATTGATTGTAATTATAATTAGATGGTTATTCTTCAAAAATATCATTCCCCTGTCCACGCATATTGGTGAATACTCGAAAACAAAAATGGGTTATTCTTCAGCCACATATATGTCTGCGACTTATTCCTCTGTCTCCATTCATTTAGTATGAAAAAGGGCCAGAGGAATAAGGTGACCGCAGACATAATATATTTCTGAAGAATAACCCAAATACCATTCTAGTGATGATAAAGGTCTTTCTGGACTTCATCACTCCAGCGGTATCTGGGGCGACCAACCGGACGTTTTCCACTCGTTCGGCCCATTTACGCTGTCTTTACAGCCCCATGGCACAACATAGGGAAGAGTGGCGATCTCTTGTGTCGGAGGCCAAGATCACACGAGAAGCACACAATCGTATACTAAATTATTTCTTTTTGTGAAGCAACGGTTAATCATCGAGGATTACACTATTCATGCACAAAAAGGCGTAAGAGCGAAATGATTCTCTACAGGGAACGCTACAGTTGGCACGATTTGGCATTTAGCTCCGATGCGGGTTTATCTGGGGTTATCGATAATTATTGCCTCACCTGTGAGAAGAGAACCGATGCACATAACACAATGATTCTTCACAACACAACACATATACAACGCTTCATACAGGTAGATAATTATATATATATAATAATAATATAATAAGAAGACTGTCTCAGATCCCAGGTATTTGTGGCATGAACCAAAGGTGAGGGCCATAAATATGTAATCTGGGGCTTTCTTAATTTCCGCCCGTTGTGTGTCAAGTTTACGTCTACTCCTAACCAGGAAGTGAGATTTTACTCTATGTGAGGTAACACAAAAACAATTTTTTACAGTAGGTAACATAGAGGGCTGCAGAATGTGACTGTGCACTGTTTATGAGTGAGTACGGTAATTGACCGATATTCTTTCGCTGCTCTAAGTAATGAAACAATTTTAATTCGTTGTCAAGATCCATTGTCGATCCCACAATACTCGTATCTCTTAATGCCTTCTCGCATTATTTAGTTTTTAGTATATCTGCTATAATAACACTATTATAATGAATATTTCAACTGAATATGTATATGTTACCTACTGTCAAGACGGTGAGGGTTAGGGTTACTGGAGATATGTCGGATGAGTTTGAGGTTATCACGGAGCTAAAACAGGGAGACTCACGTTCGCCAATGCTATTCAACTTGACGCTCGAATATATAATTAATACGCAAAGTTTTAAGGTATGATGGGAGTGTCGAGTTGAATGGTAAACACACAGTCATTGGATATGCCGATGACTTAGGGCTGCTGGAGCAGAATAAGGGGGACCTGGAGGCCATGGCAATGATCGTGGAACAAGAAGGAGAAAAGATTGGCCTCAGAATCAACCGCGAGAAAACAGAATATCTCCTCATGAAAAGGTACAAGCACACCAAAGTCAAGACGGAAGACCTCAAACTAGAACCGCCACCTATAAAGGCGTGGAACATTTTAAATACCTTGGTTGCACTGTAACTGGCACCAACCGCAGGGAACAGGAGATTGACGTTCGAGTCCAAAACGCCCTAAGATGCTCTACAGCGCTCCATAAAGTCCTGGTGTCCAAGCTGATCAGTAGACCTACCAAGATTTGTGTCTACAAAACAATCATCAGACCAATCTTGATGTATGGTTGTGAAGCTTGGACATTGACTCAGAAGGAAGAGAACAAGCTCTTAGTGGCGGAGAAGAAGATCTGGCGGAAAATTTTGGGGCCAACGAGAGATGAGGATGGAACGTGAAGGCGTAGAAAGAATAGGTAGCTGGAGGAGCTGGTGAAGATGCCAAACATAATTGGCGAAATTAAGGCCATACGATTGCGTTGGCTCGGCCACTTAGAACGGATGGGAGACGAGCGGTCTAAGAGAGCGTATATTGGGCGACCGTTTGGAAAACGTCCGTTTGGTCGCCCCAGATACCACTAAAGTGATGAAGTCCAGAAAGACCTAAGTGCCCTCAAAGTACCCGACTGGCGTGAGGTGGCACAAAATAGGGAAGAATGGCGATCTGTTTGTCTGAAGCCAGATCCTTTTTGGGTCGCTGAGCCAACGGAGTAGTAATAGTACCTACTGTTGAGACGGTTTTTTGAAAGTGGGACGGACAGTCGTTGAGAACTTAGCAAAGGTTTCGGTTGGACCTTTAGGTGCAGAACTAGAGGTTGACAGATCAGGTTCGCTAAATTTTAAAGATGGCCAATCGTAGCTAACAATACACTGATAACTGAAGAACAAGGAACGTCTATAAAGTGCTCATTCTCTGGCTGTATAATGACATAGGGGTAATGAGCGAAAATCAGAAAAGCGCGGCTAGTACTGTATAGGTATGGCCTAGAGCGGTCATGACAACTAGTCCGCCAGCTTTACGGAATCTTGATAAAAACACTACTCGAATGTCTATATTGGACAATTACACTATAAAACAATTAACAATATAAAAGAGAATGCCATCTTCACTTTCAAAGCACATTGGCATTCCGGGACGCAAGGCCAGAGCTGCATTCATTGCACCGCGTTCAATACTAAGTGCATACAAATGCTAATCGTTTAATAATAGGTGGCAATGGCATGCATTGTTTCAGATATTTAGGCAAGGACGTTTTGGATAAATTCTTGAATTTTGCAAACTAAAGAACATGGGTAGATAGTGTCCATTCTATGTTAAGTATTCGGTCAAAATCAAAAGCTTTCAAGCGTGTCTGTTTATATAAATTTAAATTTATTTAGAATTTGGTCAATTTTAATCCTACCTTACTAATAGTATTATATCTAAATGAGAAACTTCGTGAACATCTTAGGATTACCAACTTTTAAATTGTGGGGTGTCAAGATCAACTTCCATAAAAAACTTAAAAGCCTATCTAAACTAAGATGTCTTGTTTAGTAAACACTTTTCTATGAGTCAATAAATCATTGTATTTTCATCTTCTTATCGTTTCGGATACCATTACCTAGCTAAAAATGTGTTTTCTTCATTTTTTTAAAAAATATTATAGGAGTAGCAAGTAGGTAGTGGACAACATCTTCGGAACTGTTATGTTCAAGAATATGCATGTACTCGCTGTACGCTGTATGGATTCTTTTTTAGGTATTTATTTGCCACCATTGAGTAGTTGAAATATTAAAAAGTCACAATAAAAGTAATATAATAAAAACTCACCAATTTTGTCAATGGACACCGAAGATTTTTCCATTTTGATTTTAAACTTTAATCTCCAGCCGGCGAAAACTGAACGTTTAAAATACCACAGCTGATAAGCTGGTATTGTTCCCAAATAAGAGCTCAAGCTCACACTAAAACGGATGCTCCAATTTCAAATCCGAGTCCGTTTCGATACCTCGTAAAACCGCTCCCGCCTTCAACCGCCACTAGAAGGGGTGCCTCTATATAAGGTGAAAGAGACTTCACACGCATCATATGAAACGTAATAGGTAGCGCGCGTGTGTTGTGATCTTATTTTATTTACTTTTAAAAAGTGTGTGAAAATGTTGCGTAAGTGCGTTGCGTTGGCGGCATTGGGGTGTGTTTTAGGGAGTCCTGTTCCCAGGGCGCAGCAGTACCAAGTGCAACCTCAGCCTCAGGTTAGTTTTTTTTTAAGTTAGTGCATTCGGATTTTTATAGGAAGAAACGAAATGTTACGTTCATTTTAATACCACATTTTATGGTAATTAGAGCGTAATTGAAAAAAAAATGAAAACAATTATTATAAAATATTTTTTTTTATATTAATCAACAACTTTTCAGATTAAAGAAATTGAACAGTATTAAATTAATATTAAATTTCATTTTTGTCGCATGTTTACACACAATACCAATTCAATTTACCAGAATTCTCATTTATTATTCAGCTTTATTTTTAATTTCCTTGAATTTTTTAACACTTTCTGGCGTAAATCATAAAGTTAGATTCGGTGTACCTAAATTTAATCATATCGATCTTGTTATTCTTTGTATTGCCAATTAAATCTAATACGTCACGTCATATCGAATTAAAATAATAAATATTCAATTTAAGAACGTGATCAAAAGTGTTTCGCGTTTAGAGTGTCAACAATTTCACTTTTAATAATGATCTGGATACCTATATATGTATTGCGTGAAGATGTGTCGGAATGTAATATAATAATTAATAATCAAATCATACAGTGTATTTGATCAACGAATACTAAAATTAATAAAGTATACACTTACTTTGACTGAAATTAATTAACTGAAAAGGCCGAGGCTTGCAATGTGTTTTTCTGTTTAATTTCCATTCGACATTTATTCGTGACACAGCATCACGGCGTTCAGCCATTAAAAAAACAAAAAATTATGTCTGCTATATTTGGCAGTTTTATTTATATAAAATCGACATGCACATAATAAATAATTTTAAATTGTAAACTTAACTAGATACAAGAATACACATTTAAAATATTTCCTCTAAATATTCGCGGTAAAAATTTATAGGTACAGAAACAGTTTTTGGAAAGGAAATAGACTTTTAGTGTTTCTAGAGAATAAATTCAGATTTTTTGAGTGTTTTTAATTTATTTCATTGCATATTTGAGAAAAGCACTATACATACCTCGGCATGAAATGGGGTCGCCAGCCTCTAAACTATCTGGCCTCGCATGCGCTCAGCCATATATATGTACTCGGCCGGCAACCCCTCACTTCCCGGCCTCTGTAGCAATTTACTATTAACATTAATACTTACAAACATTACAATACATTTTTTTAGCATAGGATTTGAAATAAGTAATAATGATTGGTGAATTAATAACCATAACAGTTTTCTTTTACTATTTTAGTCATATTTATGTTTATTATAGATAATTTTATCGTCTATTAACAACCTATCCTAAAGTCGCTGCCTATTTAACAAAAATAAAGTTAAAAACTAAAACCCGACTACGAAAAAGTCTAAAACAAGACTCTTCGATTTTAGTTTACCGGGACGAACGACTGACGGTATACTGAGTGGGTTCCATTTTTGTTACCATCATGCCATCAATTTTAAGAATAGATTAATTTTGGTTGCAAAATAATAGGGAGGTAAGACAAAGTATGTCTCAGATCGCAGGTATTTGAGTTAAATATGCGATCTGAGGCTTACTTATTACCTCCCGTGGTAAGCACAAAATTTTACGTCTACCCCAGGCCAGCAAGTGGGATTTTCCACTTGTAATTACCACTTTATGGCCAGGTGTGACGTAAATGTATCTTCTTTTTCTTCTTCAAAAAGCGGTAATTTTCGTAGCTGTATATAATCATGCAGAAAGTTGTATTCTGCGCACTAGTGCTTTTAGGGTTCCGTAGGTATTTACTTTTCAGCTAACTTTCGAACACTAAAGAACACATTTATTGGCAAATAAGTAAACTACCAACTAATAAACGTCTTGCTTTTTATGTTTAAATTTAAATTCTGTACAATATAGTTTCTTTTGATTTGGCTGAAGGGTGACAACCGGTGCCATGTTTTCGTTTCATTGACATTTTTTTTGCAAATGTATTAAAAAACGCACCATATCTGAACTGTAAAATATTAAATGCTTGTAGTCAACTTACCTCATTAATTAGGTAATGTGTGTAGAGTCTGGCTAATGAAAGATGACACTGAGATTTATTCAAAACTTTTTAAATGGCGACATTATACAAACGTCAAATGTGGCAAACGTCATTAGATTTCTGAGGATAGTATGCTGTGGTGATTTTGATACTCAATATGCAACATAAGAAAGTAACAGTTTCCGAAAACACTTACTGAATTGTTTTTGCTTTTCTTTCCGTGGCTAATGTGGGGAGTGAATATATCATAAATAAACACTAACACTTTAATAACCAATTACCAATTACTTACCAATTTTTACTAAAATCGGAAGAATTAAAAAAGATACCTACAACAAAACAAAAATCGGCCCAAGTATCATTACCGTTTTTGTCACCCTTTAAACAGTGTTGCAACCCGTTGTTTTTGTAAATTTGCCGCTATTTACTAGTCTCACCTTTCATTAGCCAGACTCTATGAGTTTATGTGAAATATTTACAAAAGATGCGAATTTGCAATGAACACTTAGATCCGCTGACAATGCGATAATAGCACCTAATCTAAATATATAAAAGAAGAAGTCCTGACTGACTGACTGACTTACTGATCAACGCACAGCCGAAACTACTGAAGTTAGGAACTTGAAATTTTCACAGTAGGGTGGTTATATAACGTAAGTAAGGGATAAGAAGGGATTTTTTGAAGTTCATCCCCAAAGGGGGTTAAATGGGGGTTGAAAGTTTATATGGGGACCATACGATTTTTAAAGTAGGAGATCTGAGACTTCGAACATAGACTCTTTAATACAATTTAAAAAAAGTAATTTCACCGTTTTTGGAAATTCATCCCCAAAGAGGGTTAAATGGGGGTTGAAAGTTTATATGAAGACCACACGATTTTTAAAGTAGGAGATCTGAGACTTCGCATATAGACCCATCAAGATGAGTACAGGAAAGTAATTTCACGGTTTTTTGAAATTCATCCCCAAAAGGGGTTAAATGGGGGTTGAAACTTTGTATAGGCACCAAACGGTTTTTGACGTTAGAGATCTGAGAGTTTGCACATAGATCCTTCAATATGACATGAGAAAAGTAATTCCACCCTTTTTTGAGATTCATCCCTAAAAGGGGTTAAACGGGGGTTGAAATGTTGTATAGGGACCAAATTATTTTGAAGTTACAGATCTGAGAATTCGTATATAGATTCCTCAATAAAGGTCGAAGAAAGTAATTTTACCGTTTTTCAAAATTCATCCCCAATGGGGAACATCCTAAATGGGGGTTGAAACGATTTTTGAAGTTGCAGCTCTGAGACATCGTACATAGTCTCCTCAATATGAGTACAGAAAAATAATTTCACGGTTTTTCGAAATTCATCCCTATAAGGGCTTAAACGGGGGTTGAAAGTTTAAATGGGGACCAAACGATTTTTAAAGACGGAGATCTGAGACTTTGCACATAGACCCATCAATATGAGTACAGGAATGTAATTTCACGGTTTTTCTAAATTCATCCCCAAAAGGGGTTAAATGGGGGTTTGAAACTTTGTATAGGCACCAAACGATTTTTAAAGTTAGAGATCTGAGAGTTCGCACATAGATCCTTCAATATGAGATAAGAAAAGTAATTTAACCCTTTTTCGAAATTCATCCCTAAAAGGGGTAAAACGGGGGTTGAAATATTGTTTAGGGACCAATATATAGACTCCTCGATAGGCACCAACGATTTTTGAAGTTGGAGATCTCAGAGTTCGCACATAGATCCTTCAATATAAGTAGAGAAAAGTAATTTCACCCTTTTTCGAAATTCATCCCTAAAAGGGGTAAAACGGGGGTTGAAAGTTTAAATGGGGACCACACGATTTTTAAACTAGGAGATTAGTTGCAAAAAGTAATTTCACCGTTTTTCAAAATTCATCCCCAACGGGGGTTAAATGGGGCTTGAAACGATTTTTGAAGTTGGAGCTCTGAGATATCGTACATAGTCTCCACAATATGAGTACAGGAAAGTCATTTCACGGTTTTTTGAAATTCATCCCCAAAAGGGGTTAGATGGGGGTTGAAAATTTGAATTTTGAAGTTAGAGCTCTGAGAAATCGTACATAAACTCCTCAATAAGAATAAAGAAAAGTAGTTTTACCATTTTTCGAAATTCATTCCTAAAAAGGGGTCAAACGGGGGTTGAAACTTTGTATGGGGACCAAACGATTTTTGTAGTAAATCTTGAACTTCGTTCATAGACTCATCCATAAGAGTAAAGAAAAGTGATTGCTGTTTTTTGGAATTCATCCCCAAAGGGGTTAAAATGGGGGTTGAAACTTTGTGTAGGGTACAAACGATTTTTGAAGTTGGAGCTCTAAGACATCGTATATAAACTCCTCAATAAGAGTAGAAAAAGTGATTTTTCGTTTTTCTAAATTCATCCCTAAGAAGGGGTCAAACGGGGGTCAAAACTTTGTATGGCGACCAAACGGTATTTATAGTAGATCTTAAACTTCTTACATAAACTCATCCATGAGAGTAAAGAAAAGTGATTGCTGTTTTTTTGAAATTCATCCCCAAAGGGGTTTAAATGAGGGTCGAAACTTTGTATACGGACCAAAAGATTTTTGAAGTTGGCGATCTGGGACATCGTACATAGACTCCTTAATAAGAAAAAAGAAATGTGGTTTTACCGTTTTTTCATCCCTAAAAAGGGATCAAAAGGGGGTTGAAACTTTGTAAAGGGACCAAACGATTTTTGTAGTAGATCTTGAACTCATCTAAAAAAGAAAAGAAAAGTGATTGCAGTTTTTTGAAATTTATCCCCAAAGGGGTTTAAATGGGGGTTGAAACTCTGTATAGGGTCCAAAGGATTTTTGAAGTAGGAAATCTGACACTTCGTACATAGATCCTTCAATAATAATTTTTTGAAATTCATCTCCAAGGGTTATAAATGGGGACCAAAACTTTATAAAGGGACCAAATGATTTTTAAAGTAGGGTATCTAAAACTGATTAAACTGAATAGAACTCAAATGATTTCACGGTTCATTAAAATTTATCTCGAAGACGGGTTGAGTAAGTAGGGGTTGAAAGTTTTTTTAGGGACCCGTACAATTTTTATAGTAAAAGGTTTTTAACTCCATGCATAGCATATAGCAATTAGTAGATTGTTTTTTTGTGTAAGTAACAAGCGGTTTATTAAGTGCATTTAATTTTTTGGTAATAATCCTTAAATGGACTTAAGAATTGATTTTCACGGTAAATGTGCATTGTGCAGTTTTGGGCCCAATATTTGAGGGTTTTGTTTAATTACAACAAAGTTTATGAACAAATATCAGAAACTATTAATTGCCTATTAAGATTAATTGCCTAATTATAATTTACACCGCAGACGAAGTCGCGGGCATCAGCTAGTACCAACATAAATATGATTTAAATAGTAAATTACACGGCGAGGGACGTAAATATGCGATCGAGGGCTTTCTTTATTACCTCCCGTGGTGTGTACATATTTGTACACGTAGCGTGCGGTAAAAGCCACTTATGGCCAGGTGTGGCATAAAATATATTTTCAACAAAATTTGATCAACAAGATGACATTTCCAACTAAGCAGTTTTTCAATATATGAGATATTAGATAATTACTTAGTTGAAAACAATTTTACATCTTTTTTTAAAACTAACTGATAAATATAATCATAAGCACACATTACCATTAAAAACACACAATTAAAATTCATAACGCTGTATATATTTTTGTAAAGTTATCATCTAATCTCAATAATGAGTTATTTTCTTTTTATTCTATTAAATTTTCATTCAAAACAGTTATCACAAATAAAATATCCCGTCTTACATATTCGTAGCCTTAAGTTAGTGATAATAAATAGACTGAAATAAAAAACCCACTTCTGACGTAGATACTTTAAAATAACGATACCTATATTCCTTTTTAATGGGGAGGAATATTAATCAATCCGCCCGCTGACAAATTCGGCTAAGTTAGGCATCGCATTTTTTATAATTCTGTCTTCATTAAAACATGTAACACTTGCATTCAATTCCAGCAATTCCTGACTATCTATAACTAGATATAATAATTTCAAAGAAAAACTGTGTACGTACATTAATATTTTATTTTCTTAGAACCGGGAGGTGTTAAAAATAAGTAATTAAACGTAAATAAATAGTTTTTGGGTCAATTGCAGAAAAAATGTACCTTTTATTTTTTTTGTCTGATCATAGTGTGTCTTATACCATTTTACTGAGACATTCTGCAATTGACCCTTTTAGCAAAAACTACCGGACCGATTTCCTTGAAATTTGGTGTACAGGTAGACTATGACCCAGGTTAACACATAAGATACTTTTTACTCGACTAAGTCCAAAGCAAAAAAGATACTAATTTAACTTTTTTCACTCCAGCGTCATTCACATTAAGTGCAAACTTAGCGCAAACGAGTAGTATGTGCGGACGAATGCAAAACACTCTGGAAATGGCTGTCAACTACTAATTAGCCTAATTAATTTCCTCAAGCACTCGGCAATCGGTTTATGAGAAAATAGACCGGAAAATATGTAACAAAAAACGTAATTTGCACAACGAGTGTGGTAGGTAAAAACGGGTTAAATCAGGCGAGACACGTCTACTGTGTTACGGTTTTGCAAGCGGCTTGTATGTGCTCGTTACATTATGTAACATAATTGGCCGATACATGACTCTGGTTATGATTTAAATGATCCCTTTTGGGACTTGTTTCTCGCTCTCGTTTCGAATTGCGGTGACCTAGTGAGTGACTATAAACATTACAGTTTGTTTTTATGTTTATCGATTTGTCAATAGATAAGTATTCTTTTAACATTCACGTAAATTTGTAACATTATATAAGATACTGTTAGATGCCGTATGCATTCAAATTTGCTACGGCCACACTGGATGGGGCTCGCTTAACGATTAGAGCTTTGATTAGTGACAAGCTTAAACTGCACAGCAAACAATTTTTACGAGGCCAGATTTTTGTAAACTTTTAGATACTCTTGACCGAGTGAGTGCGAAGTTTTTCTGTTTTAGTTTGGGCAAAAAAGTTTTCGTATGATTATCCGGATGTCCTCCTCTATAGGTCGCATTTCTCTACCAATTGTCGTGAAATTTAAAGCAGGTCGGATAATTATATAGTTACTTAGGGGCGATTCCATTATCGCGGGTGCAACATTTTGACTCATTCAAGGCCTCCTCCTAATAAAACGAAAAACATTTATTATAAAAATATTGTTTTAAGGATTACATTTTAACCTCTTTTCTACAGATTTGTGTATAAGAATTTAAAATAAATGTTTAAGAGGAAACAGGAGGGCAGTTTTTCCATACAAACGTAGTCCCCTGTTTCCTCCCTGGATAATGCCAGTAGAGCAATAATTTTTTGTCCAAAAATCTATGGCTACTATTGATATGTTCCTATGTTTTCCTTTTTACGATAAATTGATTCTCAAAAGAGATATTAACCTTCAAAAACCTAAAAAAAATGTCAGATTTTCCGCTGTGTTCACACATCCAGAAAACAAATTTGACTAGATTATTAAAAAAAGGAAAACATAGGAACACGGCCAAAGCCTTTCTTTAATGTTTAATGAAAAAATTAGTTAAATAGGTTAAGTTTCGGGGAAGAAATCAGGGGACTACGAAACGTTGTTTTCATGAATTTTTAAAAGGTATTTTCGGTCCAAGCTGCAGTTGTCTCTATCGCGCTCTGCGCGGGAGAGGCGGGCAGTGCGGGACAGCGACACATTTTACAAATACCTAATTTTCAATTCTCTCCACCTTACTGTTTCCTCTTAAGAGGAAACAGGAGGGCAGTTTTTCCATACAAACGTAGTCCCCTGTTTCCTCCCTGGATAATGCCAGTAGAGCAATAATTTTTTGTCCAAAAATCTATGGCTACTATTGATATGTTCCTATGTTTTCCTTTTTACGATAAATTTATTCTCAAAAGAGATATTAACCTTCAAAAACCTAAAAAAACGCCAGATTTTCCGCCGTGTTCACACATCCAGAAAACAAATTTGACTAGATTATTAAGAAAAAGGAAAACATAGAAACATGGCCAAAGGCTTTCTTTAATGTTTAATGAAAAAATTAGTTAAATAGGTTCAGTTTTGGGGAAGAAATCTGGGGACTACGAAACGTTGTTTTCATGAAATTTTAAAAGGTATTTTCGGTCCAAGCTGCAGTTGTCTCTATCGCGCTCTGCGGCGGAGAGGCGGGCAGTGCGGGACAGCGACACATTTTACAAATACCTAATTTTCAATTCTCTCGACCTTACTGTTTCCTCTTAAATAGCCACAAGAGAGGGTTAAAGTCCTATCGCGGGTGCAATTAAATCGGCCCACCTCTCCGGATCACAGTATAAAAACAGAAATATCTTTTAATTGTCAAATATTTAAAATATTTTGCCTATTTATATTAAAAGACAATAAACAATAGAAACATAAAAAAGTATTAAAAACTGAAACTATCAATAAATTATTCACTGTTAAAACGATCGCGGGTGCAACATCGTATGATTCGCAGTTGGTCCTAAATCTTAGAATGCTAAGGTTTTCAAGCGCGTTAACATCCTGAATATGAAGTTAAGTCCATAACAATTAATTTAAGACCTCACCCTACACGATGGTATCAAAAAAAGTAATAAATTTTGGGACTTGAAAATTGATATCAAGGTTCGTCTCTAGCGGAATCGCCCTTAGGTAGAACTTTTTCGTCGATTCGGGTTTCAATTTTTTTTTAAATGATGGAGCCATGGCGTCAGCAGACTTGAAAAACGCCATGTGCCGAGACCGACTTCTTTTATTATTTCACAGAAGAAAGAAGAAGAGATATGGTTTTTGCACACCTCATGCTGTGTGGTGTACTCTAAGTACAGAATTGAGTATTCTATTGTTTATCCCTCAGGCAGAGATCCCGCCGCACCTTCTCCGGCAGTACCTGGCCGCGCAACAGTTGAACCCGGCACCTGCGCAGACACAGGTCATCGCGCGGCCACAGCACGCGGCGCCCGCGCGTCTCGTAAGTACTTATATACTACAAATAATATATACGAGATAGGTACACACACACATCACATCATTAGCCTTTATACGTCCCGCTGCTGGGCACAGGCATACTCTCATAGACGAGAGTGAATGGGCTGTAGTCTCCACGTTACCCACTGCCGACTGGGATAGGTATAGGTAGGTTACTGTACAGTAAGTCAGAAATCTTTGGTAGCAGTAGTAGGAAAGAAGTCTACCACTTTTCGATTTTATTGAGTGGTATTAGAGTTCAAAATTGGTAGACCACTTTCTCAGCTTACTGTAAAGAGTCCTAAAGTACCTAAGTAATGCTTGTAATAAATAAGTTACTATATAGGCGATGGTATACGTACCAGTACCAATTTATGTAAATAAATAAAAAAATATAGACGTCAAGCTCAAACATTTGCTCTCATCATAAACATTTGCCCTACCGGAATTTGAACCTAAACTAAATCAGCTTCCACCTTCAATCTTCTTACAAAAACTGACAGACCGCGCTAGCTCCGTGAATTCGAGGGTTACAATAACGGGCTGGTATTCCTGAAATTTCTATTCAGAGCGCCACGTAGTATAGGAACTCTTCGGAGCAGCGCATGTTTTATAGACCCAAACCCACCATCTTGTAAAAAAATAATTCAACCACGAAATACAAAGCGCCTGCGCGTTGTATTCTGCAAAGCAGCAGTTTTGCGTTTTCGCATTTTTTGAAGCCTGACAAACTTACAAGCCGTACTGACTGTTGCAAAAATCGGACCAGGTGGAGCTTTTTAGTAGTAAGTATACGAAAAAGTAGTGTGGAAATGGGATACCCATATGAAAATTCCTGAAAATATGTAAGCCTGGATTTTAAATGTCATGTGTGATGAAAATGAAATCTCACAGTTAAATTTCGGAAGTAAAGTTTCAACTGTACCTCGTCTAAGACTAAATTTATTTTATATTGTCATTAAAATTCAGGCGAACACAGTAAAACAGGATAATTATGATTAGTTATCCTACCTTGTCTGCGTCCCCTTTAAACTTATACCAATTGTATCTTCAGTTTTATAGAATTGTAAATATGCCAATATATTTTCACAGCCTTACCAAGTACAAAGCGAGCCTCAGTACCAGCAGCAGTATCAGCCCGCGCCTCAGCCGCAGTACAGACCTCAGCCAGCACCTCAGCCTCAGTACAGACCTCAGCCTCAGTACCAGCCCGCTAGGCAGCAGGAGACCCGCGAACCTGAAGACTACGACGTGAGTACATAGTTAACAGTACCAGTAAGGAGAGACCCGATTGAGTTGTAGCAACAAGCTCAGCCTCAGCTCAGTACAGACCTCAGCCTCAGTACCAGGCCGCTAGGCAGCAGGATACCTGTGAGCCTGAAGACTACGACATGAGTGCATAGTGTCAGTAGGAGTAAGGAGAGGCCCGATTGGGTTGTAGGACCAACCCCAGCCCCAGTGTCAGCCCATCAGCGCATCTTCCTGTGCGAATAATTAAATAACATAATACCTGATTAGAATGTTGGTTCTTGACATAATTGCCAGAAGGGTTGACTCGAGATTGCGAGGTGTTAGGGCCTTATCACACTGGCGATTTGCGATCGAGCTGCGAGCGTATTTTCATACAGATTTCGATAAGTTTTAGTTTTACAGCCCGCGTAGTAGGAAACTGATTTTGTCCGCCATAATCGGCACTAAAAAACGAAGCAAGCCTATGACTTAGATTATCTATGTATCATGATTATCAGTCAAACTAGCACACGATGGCCGCGACATAGCATGTAGGTAACAGCCAATGAGAACGCGCGAGTACCTACATTGCGCTGCGTTACAGATGTGCGTTTCCATTGCCTGTTACTTGCTATTGCAGGAGTTAATGAATATATTGCGGCCGTGTTGCTCTACCTGTGCAGATCTCTTTGTTTACAAATAAAATATTAGACCAAGTTTGAGCCTCGGAATCGCGGGCTTCATGTACAAATATTAGTTTAACGCGGCGCTTTGTATTTTGCTATGGTTTCTATGAAAAAAAGTCGATCCGTTACTCCGTCGCTGCATGAAAGGGCATCAACTAACACATTTTCGCGTTTATATTTAAAATGGATTAAGTTTCCGATCTTCTATAATGAGCTAATTTGCTAGATAACTTCGAAGACACTCGGTACCCTCCGTAATTTACAAGCAATTTCCCTGAGGGCTTCCGTTCCATTTCTAATTATGATCCACAATCCTATTTCAAGTTTATAGCCACGTAATACACGGATGGATCATATTATCGGGCAACTTTCACTGGGCTCGAACTGGCTGAGCAACTCGATATAGGCCCAAGGCAATGACCGGAGTGGAAGCCGATACGTGGAATCGGACCTCGGATGAATTTGTGTAACTGAGGTTTATATTACTTAATTATATCGAGTCGCATAGGAGATTAACTTTTTTGTTATTGGGAAATTTTGTCAGGATACCTACAATATACGAATGATTATTAAGTTCCGACATATCACAAATGTTTTCCTGGACTCCGATCATGCATGTTACTTCGTGACCGCTGAACCGACTCAGCTCATCTTACAAATTAAAAAATGATATTGACCTCATCTTTACTACCCACCCACCAAATTTCAGGAACATCGGATAAACCCTCTAGTTATCGTCGGAGAAATAAATATTATGATGAAATATAAACAGAACGCCGACAGCCGACACCTCCTTGTCGACTCATATATCTTACCTACCTTTCTTGCTTCACTTGTCGGTCACTTCACTTCGATTCTGGACTTAAAAACCTAGGTACTCCTATTCCCGCCAGGTTCTAAAAGAAAAGTTTGTCTTTTCAGCCTCACCCATCCTACCAGTTCGGTTTCGACGTGAACGACGACCAGTACACCAACTACCAGAACCGCAAGGAGCAGAGGGACGGTGACGTCATCAAGGGCTCGTACTCCGTCGTGGATAGCGACGGCTTCATCAGAACCGTCACGTATACCGCCGACCCTAAGGAGGGATTCAAAGCTGAGGTAGCCCTCTTTTACCATAGAATAGAGAATATAATAACCAGATATCTAACTCGTCATTGATGCTCTCATACAAAATCAAGAACAGCAATTCCACTGCCTCTCCTCTAGTTTATAATAAAAGGCTGACAGCCTATAGCATAAGTGCTAGGTCTAGCTAGAAGTATTAAATATTGCAGATGAGTTATTTATATGTGCAATACTTTACACCCCGAAGGAGAGGACTTTTATAGATTAGAAGGCCGTTTCAAAATGTCGTAGTGCAACGTGTAGTGGCTTATGCGAAAGGTCTTTTTACACAGATGAGTCATCATCTATCATCTGTGTTAGAAAAGACCTTTCGCCAAAATGCTGTCAGCTGTTGATTTATAATTTCAGTAAAATTCTCGATTGAAAATGACGATTTTTTCAAAATTGGCCGTGACTTTGCAGTATTTTAAACTCGTGTTTCCTCCTGTAGGTATCAAGGCAGCCCACCGACATCGTCGTAAAGATCCCAACGCCGAAGCCCCAAACTCTACAGCCGCAGCCACAGGCGCACCCACAGGCGCACCCACAGCAACAGGCCCCGCAACAATACTACCGTTACCAACAGTAATTATAACTAGTAGGCAATCATTCGGCTTCTAATGCCCAGACCTATGTTTTTTTTTCCTGTCTAGACCTATGAGTTCGGCGAGCTCTTTCATAGCATTTCTAACCAAGTGGAGGGCGTAAGCCCTGTAAGCAGGTGTGCCAGCCGTGACCACTAGCAATTTTTCTCTGATCGCTCAAGGTGAGCGTACGGACCAGCGGGAATAGATCAATGATGATTACTCTTGTCACCGTAGTTACAGCATTTGTATTTCTCTGAAAAATGTGTAAGTGCAAGAGGGATGTTTTATCAACCATTAAACCTGGTTTGGGGGCCAGTAGTTGCACAAATATGTATTTAATTGAATGATACTATAACTCTCATGATGCTCTCTTCATAGGTACTTTTTACGTTAGCCAATGAAAAATGCCTTGCTAGTATGAACCATAAGGGTAGGGTAATACCTGCCTGCATGTACGAATGTGTTTTAAAATCAACGTCTTTAAAAATCGAATGATTACATTAACAGAGGGTATCTAACTTTAGTTCCCATAAGTTCTAAGGAGATTGTACATCATTGCTAAGGTTTGCACTAATTTATGGAACAAGATGTAAAGTAACCCTTTAGTAAAACTGTTCTTATATTCAGGCAATTAAATAAGAGTGTCACAGAACATAACTCCCGCAGGGTATCAATTTTCTTTTGTTGGTTAAGTGCCACTTTGGTATTTAAATGTTTAAATTATAGTTTACTACTACCTACCTACCTACTATCGTCAGATTTAATTAAGTACTTTTTGCCAAAAAACACGGCACGCGTTGTGGAAATATGGGAATGCGGTGTGAAATGTTTTAAATCGTTAGTAAAATCCAATTAGCTTGAGTAAATAATGCAGCCAGCATTATATTAGGTATTAAATTTGTTAATCACTACCTACATTTGTATCAAAATGTTTAGAGAAATTTAAACAGTGCCAAAATTCCATACCTCCCTTGTAGGATGAATCTATGTAAAACTATATCGCACGCGAATGATCTGATTGCCTAACATACAAAGTTACTATTAAATAAATGGTATTTTATATTTACTAGATTTTTTGTACCTTAGTTGACTAGATTTTATTTTATACTTTAATAAACTATTATGTAAATAGTTAAGTAGAAGTAGGTGATGAAATATTACCTAAGTAATAAAATATTTAAAATATAGTCACTGTGTTATTATTTCATGTAGGAGCTTACCTTTGTATTTGTCCTTTGTTTTTGTATTTGTTAGTCATAAATGACACAATGACGACGCCACGATTAGGGGAGAGTGGGGGAAACACTAACGGCGGGTAATCCCGACCGCGATAGTTCTACTATGTTAGAAAGAGATGACAATATATTGTCCACCGCCATCTTAAAGTTTACGTCGCTGGCAGTGCCGGTCAACAACAAGAGTGAGGCGGAAGCGCGCACGTGTCAATGTATGAACATTTCAATATTTTGTGTGTTTTTGATGTAGTTTTTGCGTAAATGTAACTTGATGTAGCTTTACTTCCATCGACTATCGTAATTCAACATTTGCGTGGTGGAATACTCATGTATTAACAATTTTATTGACAATGACGCCAACCGCCGCAATAAAATAACCTTGAATATTTTTTAATACTTTTACTGTTCTGGTCCTGCGGGTAAAGGCGAACAGACCACGTTGGGTAATCTCGAACTACCTACGGTCTGACGATAAGAAAAGTTCGCAGAATAGCCTTTCAGTTTGCAGAACGGAACGATCTTCCTCACAATTTTAACCGAATAAAACAACTAGCTGTACAAAACAAAAGAAAAGAAAAAAAAAGTTTAAAATACTTAGTACAAATCTTTATTCGTAATTACCCCACTTGGTGTTCGTAATTACCCGACTAGAGTTGGGTAAACCCGAACACTAAGGGTTTTGTTTTTTTGTTATTAATGTTAAATTTTATAAAAGTATTTTCATGTTGATTACTTAATTAGTTAGCCAGATAGTTAAACTTAACTTTAAATGAAGAAACGAAATTCTGAGTCTTGATATTTCCGTTTTATTTAAGTTTTCCCTTAGGTGTTCGCGTTTCCCCCACTTTCCCCTACGATCAATGTCTAAATCCCTTGATACTTAGGTAATTATAGTATGTCTCTACCTCATCTCGAAGAGTACTATTACAAGACTGAGACAAATCTATACTGGGCGTACTAAACTAGCCATATCCCGAGAATCTCAACATGCAGGAGGTAAGTATTTACCCGACTGTTTTATATTAGATTGTGTAAATGTACTTCTTCAGAAGTAAGACTAACTGAAGAATTACTTACGGCGTTTCTGCTCGTCAAGTGTCACTTAAGTAGTCAAGCGCTGATTCATATTTCGTGATGATTCAGATTTATAAAACTGCCCTGTAGCCTATGTGCAAAATGTACGTTTTGATTTTGCTAAACAGTACTCAAAATAATTCTGCCGTTCTATGACGTAAGTCCAACTAACTCAGTTGTATAGGAAGTTAGGCGGGTTTTGTTTCATAAGACGACAGAATTACGTAATAGTTAAACAAACACAACCAAACATCATCATCATTGTTGCCTTATACTTCCATAAGTGACATTAAATAATCCTACATTTTACTCCATGCCTAATGAGCTTGTGCCCTCTGCATCCAATCACGTCATCCGTGTTATCTGATGCCGTTCACCGGAGGAGCGGTCTTCCAAGAGTATGAACATTATGTACTCTGAGATAATGATTATAAAATATTAAAAATGATGTAGCCATACGTTTACCTAAATTAATCACCAGACACTGACAATGTACTTGTACTTAGAAAAAAGGAGTAACCCGGAATAAGATATGATTGAAATAATAGGAAATTTTACTTCTACAATTTATTTATCTTTGATACATTCATTATACATAAGTTTAGTATATTACAGAAAATTTTGAAGACTTTGTAACAAACCAAAAATAAGTTAAAATCTTAATCACACCTATTATCATAAAAAATACATTCAATTTCAAACATATTTGCTCCATAACAAAGAATAAAAATAATAAATATAATTGTATAAGTTAACATTCATAAATTCAGTCTATTAAACATAAAAATAAAAGTCAAACATAAATTCCAACCACACAACCGCAAAATGGCCAAGAAATATAATTTCAGTGAGACTATTCCTCGGCAATTTTACAGTAACTTTAGAAAACAACCCTTAAAATATTCTAAAATAAATGCAATTTCCCTGTTAAATGCAATTCTAATGACGATATTTATTTCGCCGTAATCTGTATGACTAACTTAGTCATGTCATGTCAAGTACGGTCAATACAGTGAATAGGTAGATTAGATATCCATCTAATTAATACATTGCAATCAAAAATTCGAACATTAAAAATAGTGCTATCTAATGTGTACATACGTAACGTATTTATCAATACGTAATTGTCAATAAAATTACGTCCCAGTTCACAAAACTAATTAGGTAGGTGTCACCGACTAAAAAACCTTGGGCTCATGACCAAAGTTAGGAAGGCCAAGTGCAATTTAAGACAAAATTTTAGTTTTAATATACCTATAGTAGTTTAGTAAACAGTGTGTCTGATCTTTGCATTTTGCTGTATACGAGTACATCTATCAATCTGTCTATCCTTTATTTGTAAGAAATATCAAGATATATCTCATCGGATATGTGTCGGTAAAAACAAGCCATTATCATTATGAAGTGGTTAAAATTATCAAAAATAAAACGAGCTCTATAATCGAGGTCTGAATCTGAATCTATAAACAATAAACACTGTGTGTGAAACTGTGAAATCCTTGTGAAATTTTATAATCTCATGTAAAATTACCCATTATGATATCGATATAACTTTTGAATTTCAATAAAAGGCTTCAGTACAATAGTAGTGAGTAAAGTAAGTGAGTAATTTAAAGGGGAATCCACTAACTTTCGATTTAAGATTGAAGATTGCTATTTCTGAAAAATTAGAAGATACTTAGTATCCCTTACCTACTTATTTGGCCCTTACCGACTTTCAATTTTGAGGACTGTGTGTTTTACTGCTTATTTATTAATATATTGGCCTTAAACCCGAAATTGGACAACGTTCCTTTATCTTTGCTCATATCAGTTCACTTAAGTAAGTACAGCCCAGGGGATGGTCTGATGCTCTTTGATCACCATTTTTACCATCATGCGTTGCATCAAGATATGTTGACGCATGCCTTCAGTAGCACACGTAGCACTGCTTTCCCATTTAATCTGTCTTTCCATAGTTTTAGCTACCGTTTCACCTAAGCAAAGACATGAAATTTCTACCAACCTACCTGCAGGGGCGTATTTACCCTAGGGCCCTCCGGGCCATGGCCCGGGGCGCCAATCCGCCTGGGGCGGCGTAACCGCCCCTGGCCGGTTGCATTTTGATTTGGTTTTGGCGCCATTCAACCAACTTTTATTTCTTCTGGGGCGGCAAAACTTATTGGCCCGGGGCGCCAAATTTCAAAATACACCCTTGCCTACCTGACTACTTAAGATTATGGAGAAGGATCTGGCCGGCAAACGCAACCGGACTCCACTAGGACGTAGTCTTGCCCGGTCAGAGTGACTGGGCCTAGTGGTAGTACTAGGAATAAATACGGAACATACGTCTGCGTACAGGATCCCCGGATGACGGAGCATTCAGTCGACCTGAAATGAGAAGAACGTATCTCGTCAGAAAGGTTCCATTAAACTAAATTTGACTTTTTCTGTTCAATGGCAGCGAGAACACGTTTTGTGTAAAAGAAATGGCACGATGCAATGAGGGCTACGTTCCCTTTGGGCTTGTTCCTCTTAATCCCAACTTCTCAGTCGAATATATATACCGGTAGCATGGAATGAAAGCGAGAGGACTAACATGATGGGAGCGAAAAACTTGGAAGTAAGTTGAGGCCCTGGTAGTATGATATGTAAGGTACTTACATGATTAACAATAAGCGCATTTCTAGTGATATACCTTGCCTACGGCTTGTTGCCGCCGCCACATTAACTACGGTGTGCAGTCAACTTATCTCAGTTGGGTAATGCACGCAGTCTGGTCAGAAGTAACTATCTAAGAACCATTTGAGCAGGACTGCTTTTTGACGAGCATTTCAAATACCCACCCTCCTTGACACCTATTTACTACTTAAATTGCGAAGGTGAGTTTGTGTCAGGTGTTAAATTACCGAGCTGCATATTTGCTCACATAGTGACTTAGCATCAAGGCAGGTGATACTAATTCTTAGGTTGATTAAAAGGTCAAGCCGCGCACTAAAGCGTTAAACAAGAATGAAGCACGACAAAAATTAATGCACTTTTAAGGGACCAACACATTTACTGGAAATATTTTGAATCCTCATAGCTTAATGTGGAAACACCACAATTTTATTATAATTTTAGATACATTGAGCAAATACATTGAAAAATCAAATACGATCGACTACAGCTAATGCCGGATTTGAACCCGCAACTCTGTCATTCCAGGACAGCGAGTTATCCAATCTCATCGCGCATGTCTTAGAGTGGTGCTAAGGCGCTAAGCCTTTCAAACAAAATGGTATAGAGGGCGCTAGTATCATCTCGCTACGAATGCATTCAAAAGTAACGTGCGGTGCTGACAGAGGCTAATTGGAGAAATTGGACAACTCGCTGTCCCGGAATGACAGAGTTGCGGGTTCAAATCCGGCATTAGCTGTAGTCGATCGTATTTGATTTTTCAATGTATTTGCTCAATGTATCTATAATTAAGACAAAAATTGTTTAGATACTAGAGAAGATTGCTGGAGTCCGCAGGATGCGGTCGGGTCGGCACAGGACCGGGCAATGTGGTGTTCTTTTGTCCAGTGGTGGACGTCTTTCGGTTGATGATAATGATGATGAAGATGAAATGATGAATGCTGCATGGACTTTCGATGGCTTTCTTGAAAAATCGAGATGAATCAAAAGAGAGAATCTCTTGCATGTATGTGGTAATACTTACTCGCACACTTCAAACACGACTTGTTGTAGTAAATCGGGGAACTTTTGTACAATAGTGACCGGCTGTCCCGACGTCAGCGAGACCCCGTACATGGGTGCCGTGGTGTTGTACCGCGTGCGGCACAGACGGCCCCCACTGCACGAACCAGCGGCGTTGGTTGGAGATAACCCGGGGATATTGCTGGCGCGACCTGAAAATGTACCAATGACCAAATTAAAACCTTTATTCTACCACTGTACAAGCGAAGGCAGATCACGGGACAGTGACCCTTTCCATATATTATTTCACTATAATATCTAGGTTGCACACGTTCGCCGCAACCGGGTAAAACACCTATGACACCCCATTCTTAGTCCTGAGAAGAGTGGATGTGGTGCGTCTCTCGCCTGGTGTCGAAGAATGTGTACAGCGGAGGCAATAACAGATGGTCAGTTATGTGTATCTTCTACGGTAACCTATTATGCGGGCTACTCACTTTCAACCAACAATATTGACTTTTCTGGTTAGGTCAACTTAGATGTTTAGGATCGATTTAAGGCGTTATTCCAGCGTTTTTTTATTTTATTTTCTTTGGTGTCACTAGATTTTTACCGCGAAGGACTATAAAGTGGCGACAACTTTTGATTAAACATGTATAGCCTCGATACCGTCTATCGTTTATAATAAAAGTTAACTGTGACCACCACCGATTGCTGCTATATTTGCTGTTACACGAATGATAATAAGAGTTCCTTTTTACCATTTTGGTATACGGAAACCTAAAAACTGCCGCGGTTGAAATGCTCTCAAATCGACCCTTTGAAGATTGAATTTATTACATTGTATCTAGGAGGACACGTAGAGAAGAAAATAGCAATGATTTGAGATCATTATTTCGATTTGACGATGGAGAACTCAGTCATGGAATTAAATCGCAATCGCAGTTGTAAGAGAGTAGAGTACAGCGGCGTAGCCAGGTAAGCCAAGGCCCTAGTGCAATGAAAAATGGGGTCCTATCAAAATCTATTAGGTTTTATGATACAGAAAAGTTAAGTTTTATTCAAGCAACATTTCGGACAGGTTTTTAAGGTTCTTGGCTTGGAGGCAACGGTGCATTGCACTGCACCGCCAAGTCCTCCGATGGCTACGCCCAACCGCAGCTCCGATTGATCACAACAACAAGTTGGTGGTTGCTTATTGTTTTTACGACACCCTCTATAGAAGTAATAGGTACACGGTCAAATTTAACTACAATGGACTAAAAACGCAACATAGATATATGTACCCTGACGTACGAGCACGTACACCTATTGTAGACATAAGATGATAACAGTAGGTTTGGGAACTGGGACTCGTGAGCGTGGGATATCGTTTTCTAACACCATTTTTCTCCTTATTATTTTCACAATGAATCGAAAAGCTATTAACATTTGTATTCGTATGAATTACCTGTCGAAGAATATTATCATTGTGTAGATCACATCAGATATCTCATTCTAGTAAAATTCTCTTATAAAACAGGAATATACACGTTCTCACGAACTTTATTCTGAAATAGTCAGTGCCGTGACAATAGGATGGCAGGTAGGTGCGGGTGGAGGACTATTTGTTTGTGCGCGCATCACGTAAAAACTACCGAACAGATTTGCATGAAATTTCGTATACAGGTAGCTTATGACCCCGGTTAACACATAGGATAGTTTTTATCCGACTAAGCTGGAGCAAATCTAGTTTATAAAAAAAAAATACTAGTGCAAGTCCTAAGAACATAGCGAGTGTGAACACCTCTCTCTAGGTAATACCTCCATCAACCAAAACATAATAATAATAAAATAATTCAGAAGTCTGTATACATGGTTAGTAGTACAACTAATGAAAGTGCAGGTCGCTCAGCCTTTACTCGCGTGCAATGTACCTCCTCCTCCTCCTTGATATTTTTTGCATTGACTCTGCCGCCCAACGATTGTATGGAAGAGAGCGCTTTTTAGCTGTAGGTAAACTGTAAAACTGCCTGTGTGTATACCATTGTTTTCAAATTTATTTATTCGCATGTATATCACAAAGAAAT
This sequence comes from Eudemis profundana, assembly GCA_947034925.1. Classification (NCBI taxonomy): domain Eukaryota; kingdom Metazoa; phylum Arthropoda; class Insecta; order Lepidoptera; family Tortricidae; genus Eudemis; species Eudemis profundana. The sequence goes on along the minus strand of OX344795.1, from coordinate 25,582,476 downwards.
AGTACATTGTGCACCGAGGGTAGTAAGAAGGGATTTACTAACGAGAGTCTATTAGAAGCCCGACGCCGCAGGCGGAGGGCTTTTAATGACTCGAGTTTGTAATCCCCTTACTGCCCGTGGTACACACAATGTTTTTCATCACATTTGCAAGGAAAATAAAATAAGACTAAAATAAAATTATTTACTGTCAACGTTTTCATATAGTCTTCCACAGATAACGATAAGAACTGCGTTTAGTTTTCAAACTTGACGGGCAGTACCGCCAGATTGTACCGATTTTCAAAATTAAATTTTAAACTAAATTATTTTAATTGCATCAAAATAATTGCAATAAATACTGAAATAATAGTTAAATATACCATATAATTTTTTTATACACTAAAATTGGTTTTGTAGCCAAGTTTTGAAGATATGAAATAAGCCTTGGCTGATTTGAAACCTCCTTAGTCAGAAATGACGTACGGGTAGGTTCTATATTTTGAAACTAAACTCATAACTCCCTCGGGAGTTATAGATTTTCATACAGTTTTTCTTCCCGTGGGAGTTATAGATTTTTATAACCCACGAGAGGTAAAACGGCTCGAGCTGGTCTATAAGCCCGCGTGTTATAACACCCTTTACGAGCAAGTGTGATGAAAATAATATTACAGTCTCCCACGCCACCAATGGTGCAAGCTTAACAGATTGCGCACAGGGGTCGGTCGTTGCGCTCAAAAACCTCTGTGGTTGGATTGACTCCCCTCGTTGTGACTGCGGAGCCGAGTGCCAAACTGTCCAACATATTATACAGCATTGCCCACTTAGAGCTTACCCTGGGAATCCGGAGGACCTGCTCTCTCTGACAAACGACGCGGCTGAATGGCTAAGAAACTTGGATATCATTTTATGACATTATTTTACTGTATACTTCGATTGTAATATTATTTTCTTTGTTTTCAAATAAGTTTGTATTCCAATTTTCTCTTGATGTTTAAGAACATTTTGTTGTATTGTATTGCCCCTTAGGGCTTTTGGCTAACAGGCACTGTTATTCTGCCACCCTGGCTTAAACCTAAGTAGGTACCTACATTAAAATACTTAATTTCTGTTGGCCGATACTCACCAGTTCTAGTGCCATTTTGCGTCCTGCTCAAGCTCTCGGAGTACCCAACGTGCGCGTCGAGCAGTGCTCGTCTCATGACGGCCGGATCCACGGTTCTCATGTTCCGCGCCTGCCGCGTCGACTGGCCCCATGCTCCCGATTTCAGAGCTCGATTCACCAAATGCCTGGAATGATTTGATGGATTCGTAAATTGTAGTCATTTAAAGAAAAGGGTGTATAATGACGCGTATAATATTTCGAAACCGAGCCACAGCAATATATACTTTCAAAAGAAGGGCGGTTCTCAATTCGTGTGTTGTTTTTCGGCTAAACCGATTTAGTAAATTCATTTTTTGTTTCAAAGGGTATAACTACCTCCGAGGTGGTACCATTGCAACCAAATCAGGATCTGATGACCGGATCTTCGAGAAATCGAGGGAACTCTTCAAATATTACTGGCACTCATACAGCTTTTTGGGTATAGTTCATAGACACTTCGTGCATTTCTTATCAATCAGCTTCATTAAAAGGAATAAAAGTCGCATATATTTTTTTTTATTCTGTGGTATGTGCGGTTTGATTATTGCCTTTCGTCAGTACCTACTTTAAAAAAAACACGTATCTAATACTGACTCCAGGTAAAAACGCAGTAAGTGTATATGAAGTTCGTATGTAACTTTTGACGTTTGTCTTTGCGACGTTTTTAAATACGAGTTTTTTTTCAAAGTAGTGACGATTTGCCTTATAATCATAACTTATACACTTTTTAAGATTAATACAGTAGATAATATTTTGCGGGTGACTGAGACTGGATCGGAAATTTCTTTTAACTCGCCTGGTGAGTGGTGATCTGAGGTGTGGCCTCATTCACATACAATCAAAATACCTACTAAGGACGCTATTAAAATGCAATACACGCCTTAAGATGGTGTGAAATAAAATTTAACTCCCATGTACCGTTATGCGATAACGTAGTGAGACATAATAATGATCATTTTGAAATTACGTTGCAAGCGTAAAGAAAATTGCCTGATGCATACTTCGTTCACCGCGGTGGGAAAATTCCCATGGTAAGTATTCACAAGATAAACGCCTTGTGTTTATAAGTAGAATTATTAACGGGAACCTCTTGTCTATGGTTATTTATCAATACACATTAGCTATATTACGGGTCAATGGTCGGAGAGCAGAACAATAGTACATTACACAACTAGGGTGGTAATACAAAGAAAGGCCGAGATCGCAGAAGTTTGCGGCCGAGCTGCAAGCGAGGGACGTAAATATGAGATTGAGGGCTTTCTTTACTACCTCCCGTGTTGTGTACATCATTTTATGTTTACACTTGGCCAGAAAGCGGCTTTTTCCGTACGCGCAGCGTGCGGAAAAAGCCACTTTATGACCAGGTGTGGCATAGTACATTACATAACTAGGGTGGTAATACAAAGAAAGGCCGAGATCGCAGAAGTTTACGGCCCGAGCTGCAAGCGAGTTGCGAGTTGGTTAGTTGTAAGGGTTTAATAAACCTAAGGGTGTCAATGAAGCTCTTATGACTGCGTTGTATATCGGTTAACTACTGCCTTTTTAAGCGCAGATTTTGCAGATTCATTTTTTAGTTCGCTACGACATAGAATTAAAATAAATGAATTAATAATAGTACATTGTGTGACAAAGGAGCAAAATGATGTTTTTACGGCGAGGGCATACATTGAATCTAGTAGGCTTATGATGCTACGCTTTGTCACGCGATAAATAAATGATAAAGCATCCGTCACGTTCTGACAAATAGTGCAAGAGAGCGACGGATGCTTTATCATTTATTTAACGCGCGACAAAGCGTAACATCATATCTTCATAAGCCTACTGAACGAAGCGAAGGATTCTACGATAGAATCCCGAGCGTAGCGAGAGATTCTAAAACAGAATCCGGAGCGTACCTAGTGAGGAATTCACGTACCAACGCCCATGGTGAAAATATTTCTGTTACCTTGTGACACATACTACTTTTCACACCAACTATGAGGAAAATTCAAATAAAACGCGACCAAAAAAAGTTAAATTGGAACATTTGGAACAATGTTCAATTGTTAAATTTATAGTCTATTCTTATTTTATAAATCGATTATTATAGCTATATTGTATAGCATATTCTAAGAAGTGGGTTCAAACTAAAACAACTAAATATTTTATTAGAAGAGAAAAAGATATGTCTCGGGCAGCAAAAAAAACTGTCTACCTTGTCGACAGAAAAGTACTACCAAGTACTACATTGATCCCTCTTGTGACGGCAAACAGACTGCTCGTACATAGTGCATGTTTTTTCTTTTTAAAATATTTATCTAGAGATGCTGCTCGAAACAAAAATTATAAACTTTACCGATTAAGCTTATTGCAGTTATTGCGCGCGAAAGTATTTTCATATAGTGTTGTCATCAAATAGAGTTTGAGTGGAACAAATAGAGTGGTGGTGATAATCGGTATGTTGCCAAATAAGAACACCCCATTTTATAAAATCTTGCTTCGTGTTGAATGAAACAAATATATGTTTTTTTATTTAGATATGCCTTTATTTCTATTAATTTCCTCACAATAATTGAAAAAAGCATGGTACGTGTCTTACCGGAAGCGGGCACTTTCTAGCCTAGGTAGTTTCCGAACCTCGACAATAGTGTACAAACTTAGTCTTGCTACGGTTTTATAATACCTACATAGAATCTAGATACCTATATGAACACACAACAGGTACTTAACAAAATTTAGTCACAAACAGTAAATAAAAAGATAATATGTTTGAGTTGTTTACACACTACGAATTTTTCTCAATTAGGCATCTGAAAACTCCAAAGCATCTAATACCCAAAATGATCATCTTCCATTGCTTCTATTTTAATAAATTCACTTGGTAATATCAAAGATTCCTCTGATAAGATTTGTTCCGTTTTCGAATTATCCTTTTTTTCCAGAACTCTTTTCAGATCGGTGTCTGTTGACAAACTGTGGCACAGTTCTATTGGCATCTCTGAGGCAATGCCTTTTCTAGGATCTGTTCCAAAAACCAATTCGCTCGGCGTTCTACATAATATGGTGTGAAAGGTCGTATTTAACGAATGCTGCACATATTTTAACCCTTTTTGCCACTTTGAATTCTTATTTTTTGATAGCCACATGTTCATTTTCTTGAGAATATCTTCATTGGCCTTTCCCTCGAATTCATTAGTTTTAAAATTAGATTCAGACGCAAGAATTATAATATCAGGACACAAGACCGTTATGCGTTTGCAGATTGGTGCTGTCAAAGCTGTTCCATTCTTAGATTGAAGGATATTTGGTGCGCCAAACACTAGAAAAATGTCAAGCAGATTATCAACCGATTCTTCAATGGAAGTTGTCTTCAAAGCCCTCAAATGAGTAAATTTTGTTATGTAATGTCTATAAACCAGCATATACCTATACTCTTCAGTTTCTTCTCCAGTCACAGCTAATATATCAATTTGTCCCCTCGAATAAAGCTCGGGAAACGTTTTTTTATCATCCGAAATAGGATTTTTTTGTTGTTCTTGAGGTAAATGTTGTATTTCCACCAACAACTCTGACTCCATATTAAAAGGATCACTTTCTATTAAATCAGGATCATCGTCTGAATTTTCCTCTATTTGTGATTCTGGATTAGGAGAACTAATTTTTATCTTCTTGGCATCACGTTTCGGCCTTTTAAAACTCTTATTTTTACATGATTTGCACATTGATAAATACATTGACACGCATTCAGCGGTCACATTTTTATATTTGGGCTTTATAACAACCATCATTCTTGTTCTTCCTGCGTGAATTAATTTCAGATGATGTTCACGTACAACGTCGTATATTTCGTCCATTGTCACGAACACCTGTTGTGTAGTTTGACCGGGCTGCGAGGCCATTATCAACCTTTCTCCTTCTGGTGTTTGAATCACGTCGTACCTTTTTGCACGTCGATAATCGGCTGGCGTCTTCTTCGAATTAGATTTTGCCGCTTTGACTTGCTGAATAAGCGTGTTATACTTGGTACGTGACAGCAAAAATGTGTTTGGCGCTCGCTTGGATGTAAACATTTCTTCAATTTTCCGATTATATTCTTCTCTATTAACATCTTCCTCGAGTGTCGTCATTTTGTGTACAAATTAAAACGTTTATAAATCAAAACAACACTGACAATAATACAAATAAGTCTCTCGAATAACTTTACAATAATAATATTATGGCTTTCTGTACGTAATAGCTTCGTGGTATGACTCGGAGGGGTCGGATCTTACGTTCGCGTCACGAAAATGTCCGATGTTGCCCGATTGGGTGTTGGACAATGCCGAATAATCGCCGTCTCGCTCGCCCAGTCGAAGCGCATTTTACCCGTGCCGACCGCTCGAACTCAGCTGACATCGCATTAACCAGCAACTAGCGTTCTATTTGTGGATATTTGTTGGTGGGTGGCGCTCAATGGTAGCGTATTGATTGCCTATTCTGAGCCTAAGCAAAGTCGCCAATCCCCGTTAAACCAAAGGTTTAGTGACACGCGTATGCGCGTGGCACTTGAAGTAATCCCGTATTTCAAATACATACAATATTTCGGTATATTTTAATTACATGGATAAATCAAATTGTAATAATAATGCCTAATCTGCTTTAATCGTCTCAAAACTGTCCCTTGTATAGTTATAAAAAATATATTACATATATTAAGTATGTGAAAGTCTCTGTCTTAAGAAAACAATATCTAAGTACCGTAAGGTCGAGGTACTTTGATCCTACAAGGTTACTTTGCCCACCCATGAAAACCCATTTTTATATTGAACTAGCTTATGCCCGCGACTTCGTCTGCGATGTAAATTATAATTAGGCAATTAGTATTCATAAATAGTTTCTGATGTTTGTTGACAGATGGGTTGTAAATGTTGTAATTAAAAAAAATACTCAAATATCGGGTCTAAAACCGAGCATTTACCGCAAAAATCAATTCTTTTGTGCATTTAAGGATTATTTCAAAATAATTAAATTCACTTCATAAACCACCGGTTACTTACATAATCTACTAATTGAAGCGTACATAGTTTCAAATCATCGTCATTACTCTTCTAATATATACTACGTATGGAGTTTCAAACCTCTTAATTTAAAAATGATACGGTCCTTAACCAAACTCAACCCTTACTCAACCCGTTTTGGACATAAATTTTAATAAATCTTGAAATAATTTCAGATCTATTCAATTTATCAATTTTAGATCTCCTACTTCAAAAATCGTATGGTCCCTATACAACATTTCAACCCCCGTTATACCCCTTTTAGTAATGAATTACAAAAAACGGTGAAAGTACCTTTCTCTACTCATATTGAAGGGTCTATGTACGAAGTCTCAGATCTCCAACTTCAAAGATCGTTTGGTCCCTATACAAAGTTTCAACCCCCATTTAAACCCTTTTGGGGATGCATTTCAAAAAACGGTGAAATTTATTTTCTTAACTTTTATTGAAGAGTCTATGTCCGAACTCTCAGATCTCCTACTTAAAAAATCGTTTGTTCCCTATACAGAGCTACAACCCCCATTTAAACCCCTTTGGGGATGAATTTCAAAAAACGGTGAAATTACTTTTCTCTACTCATATTGAAGGGTCTATGAACGAAGTCTCAGATCTCCAACTTCAAAAATCGTTAGGTCCCTATACAAAGTTTCAACCCCCATTTAACCTATTTCAGGGATGAATTTTAAAAAAACTGTGAAATCACTTTTTTTTACTTATATTGAAGAGTCTAAGTATGAAGTCTCAGATCCCTTACTTCAAAAATTGTTTGGTCCCCATATAAACTTTCAACCCCCATTTAACCCTTTTTGGGGGTGAATTTCAAAAAAACGGTGAAATTACTTTTCTCAATTTATATTGGAGAGTCTATGTTCGAAGTCTCAGATCTCCTACTTTAAAAATCGTGTGTACCCCATATAAACTTTCAACCCCCCTTTTAACCCTTTTGGGGGTGAATTTCACAAAACGGTGAAATTACTTTTCTCAATTTATATTGAAGAGTCTATGTTCGAAGTTTCAGATTTCCTACTTCAAAAATCGTTTGGTCCCCATACAAAGTTTCAACCCCCATTTAACCCTCTTTGGGGATGAATTTCGAAAAATCCCTTCTTATCCCTTACTTACGTTATACAACCACCCTACTGTAAAAATTTCAAGTTTCTAGCTTCAGTAGTTTCGGCTGTGCGTTGATGAGCCAGTAAGTCAGTCAGGACTTCTTCTTTTATATATATAGAAGATGAATGAATTCTTAAAACCGACACCAAACGATTACACAAAAGCTGATTAATTAGCGTAAGTGCTCCAGTGAATGAACACTTAAGGAAATTTTCGACTTTAAAAAATATTTTTGGCAGATAGCAATAATTCCAATCCGGCCCGCGGGAAGAAAGCGGGAGGGCCTATAATCCGGCCCGCGAGGCATTCTAATCCGGCCCGCGAGGCATTCTAATCCAGCCCGCGGCACAGAATAAGAATAGTACTACGTCTAGCCTAGCCTCCTGCCTGCACCTCCAGGGTCGACCATGTCATGTGGCCCGCGCGAGATTTTCAAAGGTGCTGTGTGGCCCTCTGGGAAAAAAGTTTGGAGACCCCTAGTATAGAGTAAAGAACTATTCTAGTTTTCTAAAATCACTTTTATTTTGCAGTAGTGCTGCACAGTTTTAAATTATAGCAAGGTGTTGGGGATAAAATGGAAAATCATCAGTGAATGAACACAAAATTCTAGTAAATGAACAAATGAAACCAATGAATGAACTATCTTAAAAATAATGCTTTATTTTAGTATAAAAATATTCTTGGTCATATTGGAATCTTTTGCATGATTTTTTTGAAGTTTCCATGTTCTGAAACAAGAAAAACAAAAATAAATATTGTAGTTCATTCACTGGAAAACTTAGACCAGTGAATAAACTATTAAAAATTGAATAAACTTTTAAAAATTTAATATTTAAAGTTTTGTTCGAACACTAGCCTTTTGTCAGACAGCACATTTCAATAGAATTCATAGAAAACCAAATCTTATAACTACTACTAAAACGTCAGATATTGAACAAACAATAAATCACATGATTTCAGAGAATGAACACCCCCCCCCCCCCCCCCCACCCCCGTTCGTTCATTGGATTTAAGCCATTTTGATTTGTAGTTATAGAACACTGGATTAAAAGCCACTATTTGAAAATAAATCACATTAAACTATACATTAACAGCACGAACATGACCGGCAGCTACGGCTTAAAACACGCACTGTACAAGGCAGACGCACGGTACACACACAGTAACACATTAAACAAAACGTAGCTTACCTTAATCCTTATTACACCTCCATATATAAAAAACGAACAGCAGCCGCATGCCCACTTTACATTGCCGCCATTTTGACACTGATGCGTATGAGTTGAAGTAAGTGCTACCAGAATTTGTCAAATAACAAAATAATGTTGCCAACCGAAAAAAAAAATATCACGCGTTGTCGAAAGGTACAGAAATCTTATTTTACGAAAACAACATGCATTTTGTTCATTCACTGGATTTGTTCATTCACTGGAGCACTTAACCTACATGATGTCGTTTTCGGGCATATAAATTTATTCAATAAAATGGATTTTTGTGAGTGGGTAAAGTAGGTAACCTTGTAGGGTCAAAGTACCCCGACTTCACGATGCTTAACTACAATGTATTAATTAGAAATGAGTTATAATACGATAATCACATACCTAAACAACAAATTAATAAAAAAAGATAAAGGTCTGTAATTACTCAAATCACCATTAACTTTAATTATTCTAACGTAGCGTTCATCCATATCTAATTACTTAAATCAATGTTTTAGTTTTTTTACTGCACTAAAGAGTCCATGAAATGCTATTAAACTCTTAAAGAGATCACATGCTGACAGTCTTCAACGAGAGTGTATACCTACAATCAAAGATACAGGGTAGGTACCTATACTTTGTACAGTCGAGTTCATCATTATCTGAGCAAAGAACGGATCAAAAATATCTGTTCTAGTTCTTATGCTTCTGACTATAGGGCCTTGTTCAGATGTTTTTGGTCCAATCTTTGCTCAGATAATGATGAACTCGACTGTACCTACTAGACATAACGTATAATTATGTTTAAAGCCATTAACCTGGGATACGGTGTACCGTCCGGGCCGGGACATTCAGTGCCTTGTAGAGCGTCGCCCCAAGCATACTTTAATCTCGGACCGCAATCACCAGCAACAAGTCCTGCTATAAGTGCCTGAAACAAATGAACGGTCATGTTACAATCGAAAGAACATTGCCGTTATAAAGTAAAGAACTTGAAAAGTCGATTTAGTAAGATCGGAAACAAGCGATAGAGATTGCATTTGTGATATAAATAGTAATCCGTTCCTATTTGGAACAATAAGCACACAAAAATGATTGATTGTCGCACGGGTACATAGAATGCGTGAGTCGCAGCCTGGGCGGTATGTGTGCCGCGCCGTGGCCGAATGACATAGTTTCCGTGGCCACTATCTTCAACAACGAAACCCGTCCCCTTTCTTGCACGAATCTAGTACCCGTACCCGGTGTTCCGTTCCGGCATTCCCAGGTTTGAATCGGCTAGGTCACGACGCAATGAATCAGTTAAAGGCAGAATTGATGGGCGTGACTAGACAAAGATTCGGTTTGAATATTCTTTAGATTCTGATCTTAAAGTAATATTGTTCGCAATTTCGTTTATATTATTTTGAACAACCGGTTTAAAAGAACTTTCATCATGTCATGTTTCAGCTAAATAACAATTAAATAGTTTATAATTTGCTTGTTTTCTATGTATGTAAATTATTCTATTTCCGGTCTTTGTAACCCATACAGGGAAGGGTAAATTAGTGATGTGTGGCGAATCGGAAAGGCCCTCAAGAAGAAAGTGTCAGTGTCAACTTTCTGGGTCATTCGCGTATTGCTGTCATTGAACTCCGTCGTATGAACCTTTAAACAGATGGGTGTCAGGTGTAATTTAGTCATCTGTTTTAAGCTTTCTACATTATTATTGGATACTCAATACGAACCTAATAGGGGGAAAGCTACTTTCCACTAAGCTCAAACATTGGTTTCCCTAGTTTACACTAAGTAGTAAAATAAAGATAATATTTGTAAGTTAATAAAAGGTACTTTATTTAATGTATAAAATAGATATTTATGGCTTTTACAGAAATTGCATTGTTATGATTACTGAATACTGGATACAAATAATTACTGCTTAAATAAATATGAGATGATTAAATTAAAAAAGACACGTGTAAATCTCAAAGCTACTGTTACAATTTATTTAATTATGGTGACACGTTTTATTTATGAAGGAATTGTGTTTATGTATGGCAAAGGTTATATCACAGTAACACTTAATGCATAATATTATTATTGACGCAATACAAAGCCTCTAGGGGTGCATTACTTTGGAATATATCGTCTACTACCGGTCTCAGAGGTGCATGTAGGAAATGATTCAAAAGTGAAATTGTATAAAGAAAAAGCAGCGAAAGTGTTCAGTGGTCTCTAAGGTCCATTGTATGGACATCACGTTCTTGGACGACATTTTAATACTCGATTTCCGAGGTACAATGATCACATAGTACGTGATTTTAGTTTAATGGAGAAACTCTCGTTGTTTACGACAAAAACAGTAGAAACAAAATACGAGTATGATACACAGAGACAGAAACAATAATTGTAAAACACGAGAAATATTTTTTGGTTGTTACAAATTAAGCCCACTTTTATAAACATTGACTTGTATAAAAATTAATATTTATCTCTTTTTGTTTAAAAGTTAAGATTTTCGAGATGCCAGATTACCATGCGATGTATGACATTATCATATAAATTTTCGTTTGCCATCAAGCCGTTTCGGTCTTATTCTCATAATAATCTCTTATATCATAGTTTTTGCACATCAGACAATATCTACTGGTGAAGATTGTTTTGAATTTTGGTATACAGGTGGTACACCATGGCCCTAGTGAACATTCAGAGTGTTGATAAAAAATAGTTTTTTACATTAAATTCCTTATTTCTCGCGGCAACATAGCATCGTATTAATTTGGCATGACCAGATTCACAGGACAATGAAAGCTTTTCGAAATTTCTTGAATATTATATTTATTTATCAATCTACATCAAAAACTAAAGAAATTGTAACTTTAAATCTATATCTTAAGGTGTTTTATTTAATATTGGTATCATATGATAAAACAAATTCCGCTGGTTTGTCATTCGGGTAACATCCAAAAAGTCGAAGTAACATAGCGGTAAATAAGACCGAGTGAAATTAGCAAACATTTAGGTGCTAACTGAAGCTTTGCGAATCCGCATTGTGCTGTTATGTTTATAGCTCCTACGTCCCCGTGTGTATGATCATTCTCGTATGAATATGGAAGAAGCTGCCGGTCAGCAACCTTTATCTAATGACACGTTAATGCGCTTAGACGACGAACGGATGCCTTGGGTAACAGTAAAAGACAGATAAAACTTTGCCCAGTGTTTATCGTTTCATGCCTTTTTTCCTCTGAACGGTCCGTTTGCTCTGAATGCATAGGCAATGAGTCAGTCGACCAGTAACTACACTATTAATTATAATTTAATCTTGGACGATTATTATTTTTCCTAATTTTAAACTGTTATACTATTTTTAAACGTCAAAAAACAATAAAAATATGAAAAAAATATTATTTTGTTGCAAATAAGTTAAATAGTTCTCATAGGAAACGTAGAAATAATCACATCACAACTAAATAAGTAAATGCTGGCAACAACAAAAATGTATGACGATATTTATAATTTCAATGAATTTAAAAATAAAGTAAATTCGAAGTACAGGCTTTGACAATCACAGAAGTATTATATTATGCCTAATTTGAAGAATGCCCAGCAATGAGTTTTCCGCATGATGTTGATGAATATGAAGAATATAGAACTTTGACTTGGAATATACCAATAAATGTATGACATTCCTGAAAATCTTGAATGGGTGTTTTATTAAGAGAACTTTCAGTCTAAACTATACCTTTCGTAATTACCTTATTAACTGGTTACTAGTGGACCCGCTCGCGATTTCATTCGCGGAAGTGAAATAAATTAAAAGTTTATTTTTGTTCGGCCTTAGTCGGGTAAAAACTATTTTATGTTTTAACGGGAGTCGTAATCTACCTATATACCAAATTTCATAGAAATCGGTCGGGTAGTATATGCATGATGCGCGAACAAACAAATAGAAATAAAACCGGGCAAGTGCAAGTCGGACTCGCCCACCGAGGGTTCCGTACAAACTCGTCAGTACATACGTGGATAATTCAAGACAAACTGTATGGTGGGACAAACTTATCTTTGCTTTTGGAAAACTGTTGTCCTTATACATCGACATAATATCGCGGTTAGTTTAGTAGGAGCAAATAAAATTGTCTTACAATTTTTGCGAATTTCTAAAAAAACGCTGCAAGTTAGGAAAACCTTTTTCCTGTAATATTTAGAACGATATTAATAATCGGTAATTATTACAGATTTTTCTATTTAGTAACTTCGGAGATAATAGGGGGGAATGGTATTTTTTTTAACGTTTTTTTTATTAAATCAAAAACTACATATCTAAAAAAGAAATTAAAATAGTTTTAGAATCTACACATTAAGCCCTTTCATTTGATATACCACTCAATATAATAGCTCAAGTTTTGATTTTCGACATCCCATTTCGATCCCCTTTAAAAAAAAGTAAAAAAAGGTATAAGATTTTTTTTCAGTCCAATAGGCTCGGGTTAGCGATTTTTAACAATATTCTAAATTTCAAGTCGATAGTTTGCAGCCCGAGCTGCAAGCGAGGGACGTAAATATGCGATCGAGGGCTTTCTTTATTACCTCCCGTACGCGCAGCGTGCGGAAAAAAGTCACTTTATTACCAGGTGTGGCATAAAATCTTTAATGTACATAACAAGCATAGTCTTTCTACGATTTTATTATATGTATAGATAGATGGAATTATTTTTCTTTTCGTTTTGGTGCGGTATAGAAAATTACCTACCCTCATTAAGTGTTAAAACTTTTGTTTACAAATTGAAGCAGTCAGAAAACAAACTTTAAAGTAATTTTAAACTGTGAGTACACTTAAATAAACTAGATATTACGTTATTGAATCTTGTTTAATACAAAATTAATAAAGAAAATAAATAAGAACATTATTTACCTACCTACTCTAAAATTCTAGTCTTTAAGTTGAATATTGCTTAATAAGAAGTAGAAAAACTATTTTAACTTACCAATTGTATGTATATTAATAAATTTCTTAAACACATTTTGTATATTAATTTATAACAATTGCACTACTAATAATGATAATTAAATTGAGTGGCACACTTCTTATATGTGCAGTTTTGTTCGATTGTGGTATGATACATTCGCGCGTATGGAAGGGCGTGCGGTCGGCGCACTGCCCGCACAAGACAACAAGTGTGGTGTTCATTATAACGGGAGTTCGGCCAGGCAGGAGTCTTCAGTACAGGCGCCTACTCCGCCTTCAAAGCGGTTGCTCTCTCCTCCGTTGGATTGATAAAAGCGCCACCTATTACCAGAGAAAGTAAATTATACGTCAAGCTCGAATTACCGGTTACGTTTTGTCGGTTTTTGTTATGACTGAAGTACAACACTAGTTTCGAAACAAACATGGCCGCATGGCCCGGTGACAGTAGCGCATCTGATATCCCAACACAAAAGAATAAATTATCAAGTTTCCTTAACGCCGACGTTAACTTAAATATCAATACTGGGAAAAATTATGAAGTATTTAATAAAATTCAGGAACTGCCAGCATTCAGTTGTGACAAGAAAGTGGTACTAAACGACGTCACGCCGAAAAACAGAATAGCTCCCAAGGACAGCACTTCGGACAATTGTGACGGATTGTTATCGTAAGTTACTATATATGAACGTAATAAATCAACACAATCAGTCTTCTCATAACAAGATTTGTTTAGAAGTTCTTTGCCGCCTTTTATTTCACTACTACTCATTATTCAATCAGCTGTTTGTCAATATACATTTGTCTCGCTCTCGCTCATATAACTGTATATCACCGGCCTTTTTCGACGTTTTCAATTTTGGGCATGCTATTTTGGTACATTACCATCACGATTCACGATGCGATACTAATATCCGAAAGTGTGTTGTATGATGGGTTACAAATTTTAAACTTTAATAAATCTTTAACATATTTGCATGTCACTGTTGTAAGGTTTACTTAAAGAGAGATAGATCACTTGACAAATGTTATTAACTGATTGATATCTAATACAAACATTACACATTTAATTAATATTTTAATGATGTTTGTATGGAGGAGAAATTACAAACAAAAATACCTTAAATACCTACTATCTGTGAGGGAAAAAAGGACTTCAAAACCATAATTTACATACCTATTTTGTTTTTTATTTAATTACATACTACTGTGTCTAGAATGTAAATTAAACGGTAGATCTTTGGTTTTATTTGTTTTTATTTAGACGTTTTGTAACACTTGTGATAGCTGACCATAGTGGAAGTGCAGGCTGATCATTTTAAATCTTGATGGTTTTCTTTTACCTGCCTACACTTTCTATTCAGTGGCGTAGCATGGAGCAATCTAGCCATAGGCAAAGTCATATCTACAAGGCCCTTATCTTTCAATGTATATCACACAGTTAATAATAACAAATTAATTAAGCTTTATTACTAACAGTATCTCTATTTGCCAGACATTATATATAAAAGGGGGGCTTGTGTGAGGCCTCCTTAAGTGTGAAGTTATGGGTCAGGGGCCGCTTCGCCCACTCCCAGCTATGCCTCTGTTTCCATTTTACATAATTTTTCAAGTTTATTTCATAGTATTTTTGAAGTGACGGATACTATTCTACAGTCTTGCCATAGGGAACGTGCACAAATAGGTGGCAGCACTAAACGACAAAAGAGACACGGGCAGACAATAAAGGAAACTATTGCCCCTGTCAAATCAATCTGTCAATGTTGATGATAATACGTAAGTGTCTATGTCAAATATAGTAAGTCGTAGCTACACTGACGTTAATCGTCCTTCAACGCGATAAATAACGTTATTAACGGCGCTTTCGTCAATGTGGCCCCAGCATGAGAGGGTATATGATTTAGATTGGCGGCACCAGTTGGCAGCACCTTCGTCGTGCACATTCCCTATAGAGAAGATGATACTACATATACAAAGTTATATGACTTATTTCATGATGACACTAGACATAAAATAGATAGAATCAAAACCATGCCTAGTGTCATCCTGCTAAATTAGCCATAAAGTATCATTTATTTGTTGCTAATTGCTTTCAGTGAATGGTTTCAGGGTTATATATACCAGTGGCGTGGTGTAAAAGATATCCTTGGGCAAGCCGGTGCAGATATGGTGTACATTTTCCTGAAGAGGTGTAGAATAAGGTGCTCAAATGCCTGATATTAGGCAAGCCGGTAGGAATCGAGTTCTTTGGACGCCACGCTACTGATAGATACTAGGGCCATAGCTGACAACTTATGTTGCCGGTTACCCATTAAAAGTTGCTAACATGAATCACTTCACTGAAAATACTACTGCAAAGCTTTCAAACATAGACCTTAAGTTATTATTGAGATATGTAATTTTTTCTGATCCCACTAAGTTCAAGTTCCAGGCATTTTCTGATATTAAATTTGTTAAAAAAATCTGAGTATTCACTAAAATTTAAAGTAGGTTCTTTAATTTTCTTATCTAAGTATGTAATTGGGAGCTGATGAAAATTTCCTTCATTAATTCTGCCATTTCTGCCACCTCATTCCTCCAGCTCACATTTATTATAATTTTTTTCCAATATTATTTGGCGCATTTTAAAATAATCTATATCTAATAATCATATTAAATTAAATGCGTGTTTAATATATAAAAATTGCATTTTTAATAACAGCCAAAATGACACAAAAGAGCAGACAAAGTACAGCGTCGATCTTGATATGGACAACAAAAGGAAATCAGAGGACAACAGCGCTCGTTACCGGTGCGAGTACGACGGCTGTGAGAGGACATACAGTACGGTCGGAAATTTGCGCACTCATATGAAAACGCACAAAGGTAAGGATATGTACTGCACCACTGACTCCCTCTAATAATTATAATATACAATACAGGTCGTTTGATATGTAACTACCATCCTTATAGGCCACCCCCTAAGGAATACAATAAGCTGAAATATTTTTGCATATTTTAGGCCGGAATGTGATAGCCAAAATTTACTTGTTTTTTTTTATTTAACTACTTGTAGAAAAATACCCGTGTTTTTACGTATTATTTGTTTTTTTGGGTGAAAAGAATACTATCTAACGTTAATAGCTTTTCATTCCATTTTTTTTACAAGCAAATAATTAAAAAACAAATTTTTCTTGGATAATTTATTTGTACAAAATGACAATATATATCCATCAACTTTGTGAAGGCAGCATGTCCGAAGTCACTGTTGTCACTCTCGGGAAGAACATAAGCACCTGGTTTTCTTATCATGATCCCAATCCCAAGAAGAGTTAGTATGTCGATGTATTTTTAGGTAGATTAATGAGTATGCCACAAATAAGAAATCGAGGTTTCGAAGTTTGAAAAATTATCTAAGGTAAAAGTGAAGTAATTTTTATTTATTTATCAAATCCAACGTGCCTAGTCCCGCTAAGCGCGGCCTGGCATTGGTGGATTTTTTCCTCGTCAACCGTTTCGCTACCTCGCACCGCACAGCTCAGGTGGAAACACTGGACAGTGTTATGAATAGCAGAGTTACCTATCAAATAAACTGTATATAATTGGACACTCTGCTGCTATGAATTGAATACCTACGTAAACAGACAGCTACGATGCGGGTTCCGAAACGGTCACACATTTTGAAATGTACAGTTCAGACTTCTACTAAACAGGCAATGCGTTAGGCACGAACCATAAATCGCGTTTCGCACGCAGCGCCCGAGACGCGGCGGATCCGCGTCGCCTTGGTCGCTCGTTCTTAGTGTTTATACATTTTAATCGTTTTTTTTTCACAACTATGTGGTCGTAATAAGACTTTCGCTCAATTTTCATGCATACACTTCAAGATGTGGTACTAATTGTGGTTATTTACGTCACACGGAGACATTTAAATCTCGCGAAGGGCGCGCGTCCGGCGGGCGGCCGAGGCGACGCGGATCCGCCGCGTCCCAGGCGCCACGTACAATACGCGATTTATGGTTCGTGCCTTACCTACATTGTTCTTTCGGATAGAAGTTTAAGTAATAAGTACCTACCTACATGAGGCATAATAGTGTAACTACCATTGCAACTGCAAACTTTTGTATTGGTGGTCCCTGTTTTTCGTGAGATGATTTGTAAGATGATAACTTTTAATGATGGCCAATTAAAAAAAATAACAGATATTTGGAAAGACACATGTAATGATAAGTAATTCATTTATTTATGGAGGAAGTTTAGATCGATATGACCTATATATCATATTATTGTCTATCGTTTATATTATTGTTGTTATTCATAAAGCCGAACAATGACAATTTTAACTGACTTCAATAAAAAGGCGGTTTCAGTTCGTCGAGATAATTTTTCTATTTGATATTTTAGTCTAATTGATTAGCATGGTATAATTACATTTTTACAGGAGAATACCGGTTCAAATGTCCCATGCCGACATGCAACAAAGCATTTTTGACATCATACAGTCTGAAAATTCACGTCAGGGCCCATACCAAAGCAAAACCATTTGCCTGCACCATTGTGGGTTGCAAGAAAGCATTTAATACACTCTACAGGTAAAAATATTATACATGTACTTAACACTTTCAGCTCAATTCCCCCATAATAAAATAAACTCCTTTCTTCTCTAGTTCTTGGCAGTGCATGTGTTACGCCGAATAAGAAATCCTTGTGCTTGCCAAGAAATTGTTATCTTTGTAAGAAATCGTTGTCTCCTCTGTTGATCTCTATCGAGTCCAGTGTTTTTCAACGTATGGATCACGACCCTCTGGGGGGTCGAAGAACATCTAGAAGGGGGTTGCGAGGATTGCAAAGCCAGGACCAAATACAAAACAGGATTTTATATTTTATAAAGTAATAAAATTCAGGTTGAAAACAGTAGGAGAGGGTGGCGAAACATTTTCAGAGGTCGTGTCATGAAAAGTTATAACCTAACGCGACTTCTTCTCGGGACAATGCTCAGCTCGGTCATTTATGAACCGATTTGAAAAAAAATGTTTTAATTAAGAGGTCCTCCCAGACTGGTCCCATTGAAAAAAAAACAGTTTAGATGATGGGATCCATGAGAAAATGAAGGAGCTTGTAAAATAGTATACATGTACATAGCAATTTCATTATTTTTATAGTTATCTCGTGAGTTTGCCAGTGTAAAGACAAACAACCGACTTCAAACACAGTTTACTGTGATTGATGTCGGTTGTTTTTTTAGTTATCGTTTCGTCTTCTTTTCTCTTAATAATATAATTCCAATTAGTTGCAGAAACTAATGAAATGCCGCTTTTGTAGTTATTAAGCAAAAGGGGTTGTTGTGTTTGGATGTCCCGATTCGCACTTGGCCGACAGAATATTAGGTATGCTTTTTATTTGAAAAAAAAACCTATTTCTTAATATTAAATCAGTTTTGTGATCGGTTCCATATGCGATGTTTTTATCTATAAAAGGTACCATAAATAAACAGATTCCGACATCTATCTACGCAGATGTTAGAATTTTCCGGAAATATAAATGTACAAGTCGGAATTGCTCTTGCAAAGAGCAGTGTCATCAGCCAAGAGCCTCCTTGCCTAGTAACACCGATGACATCGCAGTAATAATTCATAGCTCATAAAAACGCTGCATTAAAAAAACGCAGAACTAAATGATTCACAAATCCCTGACATCTGAGTCATATTTAAAAGTAGACTGAAGATATGATTCAGTCGATCTCATCTCAATGAAATCGGAATACAAGAATAAAGTATATCTATATCTACTCCAGTTATTCTGGTTTGTTACAACATAATTACAGTGTAAATAAAACTACCAGAAAGTGGTGTCGTTAAAACGCGTCTATTTTATTGTAGGGGCATCACTTGTTGGCATAGATCCAAACGGATGTAAAATGTGGTGATTTGTAATTGTAAAATGTTGTTTTGTCAATTGTGGAATGTTGTTGTGGTAGTTGCGGTTGAAAAAGGCGTTATTTATAGCGAATTGTAGCAATGCGCGTATTCTAACAACCAGACACACTCTGTTAATAATACTAAATATACTATAGCAAAAATAACAAAGATTCTCATAACTAGCTTTAGACTGGATTTGAACAAGGCTTTATACCGAATTTAACTTATTCTTACGCTCAATCCGCATGTTGGTGGCATCGATGTGGAAATGCCTAAAATAAGGTCAGTCGGGGCAAGTGCGCGTGGGGTAAACGCTCCTACCATAAAAATATCGAAAAGTACAGATACTATACTACAAACGACATCTTAGAACCGCTCAGTTTTAGTTAGTTGCGTGGTTGTAAGATGGCGTTTCTAGTATAATATCTGTACTTTTCGATATTTTTTATGGTACCGGACTGACCTTAATCACTTCACAATAACAGGGCTCATATTATAATCTTTCGAACCTCAAATTCCAGGCTGCGAGCTCACCAGCGGCTTCACAGTGGCGACACCTTCAACTGCTATGCGGACGGCTGCACCAAGTTTTTCACCACCCTCAGTGACTTGAAGAAGCATATCCGCACGCACACGCAGGAACGACCTTACAAGTAAGTTAGTTAAATCAGTTCCAATGAAGACGTTCGGTCACTCATAGGCCGCACATTTGACGTTTAGTAACCGCTAACGTGCTCAGTAGGAATTACATTACTTTAGATGAGCATTATCAACCCTCTAGGGCCTTTATGTGTGGTGTGTGTAAGTGCGATTCAGTCGCATCTAGTAAACTTTTGCAAACTGTAAGGCCAGACTTATAGATTGACGCGGGCTAATTTTCCGCAACTCGACGACAAACATGCGCCTTTTTTTACTTACGTAAGTAAGGATATACGTTAGGCCGGCTTTACACCTGTAAGTTTTACTTACGTAAGTAAGGACGCAGCTATACGTTAGACTGAGATAGCTGACTGACTATCTCAGTCTAACGTATAGCTGCGTCCTTACTTACGTAAGTAAAACTTACAGGTGTAAAGCCGGCCTTACTATACGTTAGACTGAGATAGCAGACTGACTATCTCAGGCTAACGTATAGCTGCGTCCTTACTTACGTATTACTTACGTAAGTAAAACTTACAGGTGTAAACCTGGCCTAAAAATACCAATCTCGACAAAAACGTACCCACTGTTTACGAAACGCGCTTTATCTGTGTGTAAGTCGTGCGCACTGTACACGCGCAGTTACAGCAACACAGCGAATTTAGATTCCGTTTTCGAATCGATACAATCTCGACCTATCTTTAGGTACTACGAATATCGTCGGTCGAAATTAATATATTATATTCGAACGACGGTATTCGGAGTACCAATAGGCAAAGATAGTACCGATTAGTCCCTCGATCTCTTGTTATATAATATTCGCGTGAGCAGGACGGAACGATGAACTTCAAACGAAGACAGTTTGAGAACAGGCCCTGCTCTTTGAGTGCCCTCAGGCGTCACCTGCACGCATAAACTTAGCTATGTGCAATAATCCATTCACTGCCACGAGTTGTAAAAAGAAACTTGTCCATATAGGTGCAGAAAGGAAGGATGTGGCAAGTCGTTCACGGCGTCGCACCACCTAAAGGCGCACGCGCGCACACACGACGCCAGACCGGCCGCGCGCCTCGCCGTCTCGCGTCACGGCGCGATGCATCAGGTACCCATTCAAATATAATAAGTAGTGCCGTCCCATATAGGACGGCAACTAATACCGCGTTACTTTCTATACAATTCCATAAGGATTAAGGTAGAATTTTAATTAGCTGATAGCTTTTTGACAGTTTATCCCCTGTTTTGGAACCTAGGCAGGTATTGAGTCCGCTTTCCATAATGCACAATTACATATTGGCCAAGAGCATGTCGGACCATGCTCAGTGTTGGGTTCCGTAGCCGTTACTAAAAAGAAATGCGCTACAAATAAAAATATACTTAAAAATTAAAACCTGACTACGAAAAAGACTTAAACAAGATTTTAGCTTGCCTTAGGCTTCGCAGCCCGTTCTACGTGCTCCCGAAAATGAGACTCATATACGGTTGGCGTGAGATAACCGTGTGCCTTTGGCACAAGGCGGTGCTTGGCCTTCGGCCTCCGTTGAACTTACTGCGGATATAGTGCGCTTGCAGAGGAGCTCGGCCTTCGGTCTCGCAACCTGAAGCTCGCCCTACGGGCTCGCAAAAATGAGATTGATATATGGTTTGCGTAAGACGATCTGGAACGCTTAGCGCCTTCAGCTTCACTTTTTAAATTAGTGAGGCATAAAGGACACAAGTGGTGGTGACCCGAGGAGTGATAGCGGAAGCACCCTTACTGAAAACTATCTTTTAATGGCTATTTTATCAACGTCCATCTAATAAACTTGTTCTTTCATCGTAGTATGGCGCTAGTAGTCCTTAATTTCTATCGTTAATTTCCACAATTGGGCTGCGTGACTGATTTATCATTTTTTTAGTACCAACATTGGTGCACCAGGAGGTAGGTGTGATAGAACATTGTAAACGTATCGGCGAAAAACGCGGGCTGTTGAACGTGTTTCTTGTTGTTATTGAATTGAAATGGAAATATACATGTGTGATATAATTTTTGAAATAAGCTTTTAAAACTCATTAAATTGCCATATAATTCGAGGCGACTTGATGACTTTTATTCAATCCTTCACTTTTTATGAGGATCATGGTCCCTATCTTAATTTTGGTTCCAACTAACTAGCCTATAACCTGCGTCCAATCACGATGAATCTAAACATACCCCACATGTTTGAATCGGTTCAGTTCAGTAGTTTTTGAGTTAAGAGGGAACAGGCGAACATACAAACATACATACTACATGTCATACATACGGTGCTGAAATCATAATCTTCTTTTTCTCTTCGCCATACTTGAGTAAATAATACGATTTGAAAAATTGTACCAACGAAAGAGCGTATCTTCATAGCAATTACGTCCTTTTGTTGAGAAGCGCGGTTTATCGGCAATAACTCAAAAACGGTATATTCGATCATGTTGAAAATAATTTTCGTTGAAAGTATTAATTGAGCGTTACCTTTCTGATTTTTTTCATATTTTTTGGACATACGGTTTAAAAGATAGAGGGGGGGACAATTTTTGCAACTTTCGGAGCGATTATTTCCGAAAGTATTTAATTAATCAAAAATATTACTTAAGAACCTTAAAATGTTTTTAAAAGAGCTGTCAAACTATGTACCACATGCTGATTTTTGATAAAAAAAAAACTGTTTTCTGTTACATGTATGGAGTACCTATTTATTTTTAATATTTAACTACCAAACTAAGTAGCGGCTCATACAACACACCTCCATTCCAAATTTCATCGATATACGTCATGTAGTTTTTTGAGTAAAATGCCTGTGACATACGGACAGACGGACGGACATGACGAAAATATAAGGGTTCCGTTTTTGCCATTTTGGCTATTATTTCTAAAAGTATAAACAAATCGGATTCGGTAAAAAGTTCGGGGTCATTAAACTTAAAAAAATATTTCATTTCTTTGCAGGTTAAAACAGAAACGTTAACACTGGAACTCCAACCCACTATTAAGCTGGAAGCTGTTAAGACCAAAGATGAGATGAACTGGGAAGGTCTCCTCCAATCATTTGGCAGAATCACCACTGAGTCCAACTCTACCGACGGCAGCTTAGAAGATATAACTAGTGTCAATCCGCTTACAGCCACTAATGTAGATATCACAGACCTACTCTTCGATAACGCTCCTACTCCCACTAACAATGAAACTGGTCACATATCTGTGGACTATGACCTTAACCTAGACGTAAGCCAGTTTGCAGACAAAAACAAAAAGGATCCAAAAGAATCGTGGTCAGTCAATCACTTACACACTCTACCATTAGTCCCAACAGTAGACGGAAGAATTGAAGTCAAAGAAAAGGCAATGCAGCTAGCACTCGCTAATGAAATCGAAGTACAGGCTCCTTGGGTGGATGTGAGCGCTTTAGCAGCGTCGATATCCGAAACCCCAGTAAGTATCAAGGAGAAAACTCCTGAAAGTTTTTTCACTATGGCAACTTTCGTGCCAACCCATATGCAAAGTTATATAGACTTGAACCCTGAGATCGCCCCGACGGCTAATATAATGACGCAAAGCGCATTTGATTTAGTCACGCCGAACATTATGGATGTAGGAGACAAAGTATTCAATGATAGCGAACTAGTTTCGAATCCGTCCTCAACTAAAATTGCAGCTGACATTGAGAATTTCTTAAAGGGCCCTGATCCAGACGACAGATCTTTAAATACTCCCCCACCCTGTAGAGTTCATCAGAATTTCGAAATAAATCCAGCCAATTCAGTACTTTTCAATTTTGATTTAGATTTGGAAGATACATTGCTATTCGACAATGAACCACCATCAGACATGTATGTTGTAAGAACAGAAAATATATTCGGTAAAGAGATCGCCAAGCGGAATGCATTAGAGCAACTAGCGGCAGATGCGGGAATTTGCAGTTGCATGGTGTGTGAGTGCAACCCTACTTCAGGAGAATGCAGGGGCGATTGTGAGAATAGAGAACATGAGTCTGTACCAGAACCTAGTCCAGAGAAAGCTAAGTGTCCCGTAGATAAATGTTCGTGCAATGAGGATTGCCAATGCGATCACGCTGCGATGAAATGCGCCGTGGGTTGCGGCAAAGCCACAGACACGAACCACAACACTTTCTTAGATTATCATCGCAGACACAAATTAACAAGCTTAGAGGAACTTGGAGTCTACACTGTTCACGAGTGTGAGGACGACAATCCTTCGGCAACATTATCTGATCAATTATCATGCTCCTGTAATAACGAACCCAAGTCCTGTTGCGAATCCAAGAAATCGGAAAATACTACATGTTGCAATGGCAGAAAAACGACAGGTTTCCAGGGAAAGAGTGATTCAAGCTGTCAGGAGAGGATAGAGAATGTTTGCAAAGACAAAAAAGAGACCTCTTTCAATAGCAAGAAAGATTCTAGCTCCAATATTAACAAAGAATGTCAACGTAATGGAAGTTGCTGCAAAGATAAAGCACAAAGGTGCTGTGTCACAATTTGTTTTAAGAAACTAGAAGCATTCAAACAGTTCTTATCAGACCACGAGCTACTTAACGCGTTGAGAGCTCACAATTTGGATTCGACGACAATATGATGCATTTAATTTTGTACAAACATAATTTATTACAAATAATTTTTTGTTGATATATTTAACATGATAATATTGATTTTAGATAAGAAATTTAGCATGCGTATTTAATCAATCCGTGATAAAGCAGGCACAAAAAAAGTAGAACAAAAAACCTGAAGCATTTTTAAGACCCGTATTAATAAATGGTGTGATATAAGTGCAATAATACCCAAAGATGCCTTATAGGGATTTTGAAGTATGTGTATTTCTAGTATTTTAATTGCCAATAATGTGCCATTAAATAAGAGTATATTGTATGTTTTGTTGTTATAAGAGATATTAATAAGACATGACATGTCGTTTTGTTAAACATATTGACTCCAATATTTTATATTGATATTAAAAGCCAGAAAAGGGAAAACTATTTTACATTTATACTTACATAAATTTTACTCTACCTTTTGCAGGAATATGGTGCCTTAATTGTTGTTACTGTACTTAACTGTTGTGCTTAATATGTATACTTATTGTGTTGGATTTACGAGATTTTAATATTTTAAGTGTAACAAGCAATCATGATAATGCTATAACTCTAGTCCATGTAATAAATAAACGCTTTTTAGAAAACATTCATTTTATTTATGAATACATATACATAATTATAAAGTTGAAAATTACATTAGGTATTATGTATCTGTAGAGAAAGTATATACTTAAAATCAATACAGCGAGATTCACATTCAGTATTAATGTAATTGCTATTTAAAAAACAAATGTTACAAACAACTTGTTTAATAGACCTACCTTCACTTTAATTTTGAATGCAATACTATGTTTCCAGAAATACTGAGTTTGACATACTAAATATACATAAACATAATCATTAAGTTCATATTATGCCATATTTATCATGAATGTTCGAATGTTTTTGTCAATTAACTGTGAAGATGAAATCAAAGTATCTGTAACATTGCAAATAATTACATATCCATTTGAGTGTCATAACTTTTTCCAGTTATTATTTCAGGCATAATTATCTATATTTCAGTGGGAGAAGCATTCCTACACATGGAAAAAACTCCATACACATGTTATCACTATAATATTTTTTCACAAAAAGACTCATACTAATCTTGCTAACAAAGCATGAGTGAAGATGATAGTCTTATTTACAAAATCCCTTTAGTGGAATCAGCATAAGAATAAGAACTCACTTAATCAAGTAGAATTCACATGACCCACTTTTGCATCATCACGGGCTACATTTTAGATTGAGGGCTTCCCTTCAAGACTCATGTATCAGGAATCACTATCTATAATGACTTTATCCATAGAGCAAGTTTATATGGTTTTCCTCCTGATATTTAGTAAGCTTAGGTACTGTATAATTTTGTCCTAAAAATTGAAAACAACTTGAGTAGTGTAAGAAATACATCTAGAATGTAATTTAATTGTTTCTTACAGTAGGTATGTTGTGCAAGCAGATATAACATTTTTGTGTAGAGATAGAGAGATATTTGCATCACCAAGTCTATTTCTGTCCATGCAGCCGTCACTGGCCACCTAAGTAATAGACTATACATTTCTTGGATAGATTGGACAAATACATAAGTATACCACTATAATATTCAGTAAGCTACATTGGTGTTCTATCAATTTAGTTGTCTCTAAACAATATACTTTGAATAACAGATAAATCCTGCACACTTGAGATAAGGCCATACATATATAAAATTTTTAAGAGTTGCCATAGTTGCCAGTGGCTATATGCATTTTAAAGACTGCCACATTTATTTACGGTCTTCAAACTTACTATTTATCTATATATACATTTTGGCATCTACAAGTCCAGCTACCATAGGGTTAACAAATGAGAGTTTACAATGCAAAATCTACATGATAGATAATCCAATTACCTCCATGACTTGCATCTAAGCTAGCGTCGCTTTTTCTTGTCATGCCGGCGTGTGCGGGACATGGTTGCTCGGTGCCCAGGAGAGGATTGTTCAGAGCTGCATTCATCACTATCGGTATATGTCTAGAAATGCATAAAAAGGCATATAAATTCTATGAAATACGTCAATAATTCTAAATGTTTGTAGGTAGAAATAAATTGGATGTATTTAAGGTAATTTTTAAGGAGAGTAAGTGTATATGAAGACTGAAATACTTTTATATTAATCATTTAAGGGTTCCGTTCCTCAAAAGGAAAAGGGGAACCCTTATAAGATCACCGTGTTGTCCGTCTGTCCATCAATCCGACCATCTGTCTGTCTGTTTGTCAAGACAATTTATCTCAGGAATGTGTGGAGGTAACGAGTTGTAAATAAAACCATATACTTAGCTTAGGTCTATGGTCCCTTGAAGATGTGAAAAAATCAAACTTCTAAGTTAACGTGAAAAAATATACATCAGTTTATGCTGCAAAAAACGTATATTTCGACACTCTCAAAGAAAAAAATTCAAAGGGACTTTCTGTTGACCTAGAACTATGAAATTTGGTAAATAATACCGTCTTATACTACAAGAATGGGGTAAAATCTGAAAACTATATATTCTTAATTAAATCATAAAAAATAGACTTTACTAAGGGAATCAAAATTTAAAGAGTACTTTAATATAAATGTACCTACAAATTTGTACGGAACCCTCGGTGGGCAAGTCCGACTCGTAGTTTTACATAGAACATAAGGTTGCACTCAGCAATACTAAATAATATCTCCTATACATTAAAAGTCATTTGCAGTGAACACTAAATCACCTTTTCATAGGAATGCGGCTCGCACTGTTCGTCAGTCAGAGTAACGCAAGCCAGTAAACAGATCAATTGAAATGCTGCGCCAATATACAGTCCATATCTTATCACAGTGCTCATCACATCTTCGGCAAAAATCTCGTTAGGTATCATTTTCAGTTCCTTATTATAGAGCGATCAATAATATTTTTAACACTTGCGTGGTTATGCTACCAAGTCTTCAACAGAGGCAAAGCCGATGAATAGGTTGAATATTTTATTTTCAAAATGATTTCTTTCAGGTTCTAATTCAATGGAAGTTAGAGATAACTTTATTCGACTTCTCGTTCAGTTCTATTTATTTCATTCACAAATATATTTTTTAAATTGTTTGACAAAACAAATCTGACGGTGACGTTTTTGATTTGACGTATACCCGGAAAATGGCGGTGCGAATGTCCAAAGTGTTACCATTGAGAAAATAAAAGAAATCAATAGTGATGTAAATCGTAAATTTACGGTTTGATCAAAAAGATAAAGCGACGTAAGCATTGAGAAATATAAGGTGTCGCTTATGGAGAGTAGAGGTAAGAAGAACAATCTTATGTGATGTGAGGGGTCAGTTGAAAAACTGTCTAGCTAAAAGGAGTTCTTTTTTTTAGATGCAGGGCAGAGGTAAGTTTCAATGGGTTTATTATTGTGGTGACTAAAGTCGTATTTAATAAAACGGCAGTATACCAAATTTTATCAATCTGCAACCTACTATCTAGTCGGACTACATTAAGTTGGCAGAGGTCGAAAAAAGGCTTTATTAAAAAAAATATACACGATGATTTTTAATCGGTGATCAGGTACCAATTTTTCTAACTCAGTAATTGATGGCGGTCACGTTGATGTCGTAATTAGTTACATCTAAACAATTTTTTTTCTGTGATAATTTTATTTTGAAATCAGTGTTATCCTAAATTCCTTGTCACCCTACTAACCTGTATCTGTGAGCTTACAACCTCTTTAAAAAATGTATGGCAATGATAATTCATGCGTAATAACTTGTCACTGTCATGTATGTAAACAAAGTCATAGAAGTCGCGAATATTGAATGAGAAAAGCAAATTAGTCATAATATTATAAATAAAACATGCCTCGACCATATCTGTACTCAAATATCGAGCGTTACAATATTGTAGGGACGTTTGTCAATACAAACCAAACAACTCAAGATGAACTCAATAATTAGTCCACGAAATTCATCCAAATGTGTCCAAACCAATTCCCACGCACAGTTTGAACCACATGCACCAAAACCTCCGTGACTTCGGACAGTTCACAGCGCCAAACCACGCTCAAACACCCGCCTGACCTCGACGTCGTCCTGACGATCTGGATCGACACATTTTAAGATACTTTGCTCGGGATCCTTGTAGGAGCACTAGGCAAGCAGCGAGAAGATTTCATGTGAGTCAGTCCTTCGTGTGGCAGCTATTACTTAAATCGTTGGTATTGCATCCTTTTTAATTTTCGGCCATTTTATCAATTTTAAGACGTTATCTATCTCGCCCTAACAACTCATATTTACTCGTAGAAAAGTTTATTTACTTAAGATCTGTCAAAATTTTCGCCAAAGCGATGGCACTTGACGTATCGTGATCACGTGATTTTACTTCAATACTTAATGTAGGATGACCTTGTATCCAGTGGTTATTAGTTTTAATTATGTTTTAACCTTTAATTAATTAAACAGTGAAGTATTTGCGTGAGACCTCGCCTATTAAGTTTGATTTTAGCTAGATATTAATATTTGTCCACCTACTCCTGATCACCGATTAAAAATCACCGTGTATATATGGCAACATGCGGAAACTACAGCAAGATGATTATTTAATATTGGTCCTTGGCAATAATTCTCCCCTTTATTAGAAAATGTGTCTACATACCTACTGAAATAAATATCTGGGTCAATCTTGCACACATCGATCTAGATTCAATCAAACTAATCTATTTGTTCCTGGGTCTTGGATAATTTCTATGTATTTAAATATTATACAGGGTGATTGGAAATTCGACCTATCCCTTGAAAGGGGATATTCTAGAGCTTATTTGCAATGATTTCAGTCCAATCAACCAGGGGTCAAAACTCAATGGTTATCAAGTTATTTGACTTTTAACTTATTTTTTTTTAAACCCGCCTTTCGATCTAAAACTGCTTATTGTGAAAAAACTACTTAAATTAGTAATGAAAAAGAGCCATCATCTAATAGCCAATAAATGATTGATTACGAAAAATCCAAAAAACATGCCAAAACCTTTGAAAATGTTACCAATAAAAGAATTTAAAGTCAAAAGTTTTTGGATTTTGTTCAAAATTTTGTAATTCTTTAAGGCATTACTTAAAAAAAAATTACGACACTTCGCGTAAAAATTACTAAAATTAGTTCCTCAGTTCATAAGCTTTCTAAAAAGGTAGAATTGTTGACATTTTTTGCATAACTTTTTAAAATAACATTAATAATAAGAGAGGTGGTAGAGAATTTCGCCTAGCGTACCGGACCCTTAATCAGTTTGTTTGTGTCACTTTAGTTTCTCCGTGGGCTTTGTTTGTCTTCGGTTTCTTATTTTATCTCATCTTCTTAGGTTAGAAGTCACTAAAAGTAACCTTCCGTGATATTTCGGTTAGTAATTTATCTGTAAGTTCCCGGTTGCGTTAAGTTTGCACCTGGTTTCCTTGGTGTAACTTACAAATTAGGTGCAAACTTAACGAAACCGGGAACTGATTGATAAATTACTTATTGAAATATCACCGAAGGCAACTTTTAGTGATTCCAATCCTAAGAAGATGAAATAAAATAAAAAACCGAAGACAAACAAAACCCACGGATAAACTAAAGTGACACTAACAAACTGATTAAGGGTCCGGTACGCTAGGCGAAATTCTCTACCACCTCTCTTATTATTAATGTTATTTTAAAAAGTTATGCAAAAAATGTCAACAATTCTACCTTTTTAGAAAGCTTATGAACTGAGGAACTAATTTTAGTAATTTTTACGCGAAGTGTCGTAATTTTTTTTTAAGTAATGCCTTAAAGAATTACAAAATTTTGAACAAAATCCAAAAACTTTTGACTTTAAATTCTTTTATTGGTAACATTTTCAAAGGTTTTGGCATGTTTTTTGGATTTTTCGTAATCAATCATTTATTGGCTATTAGATGATGGCTCTTTTTCATTACTAATTTAAGTAGTTTTTTCACAATAAGCAGTTTTAGATCGAAAGGCGGGTTTAAAAAAAAATAAGTTAAAAGTCAAATAACTTGATAACCATTGAGTTTTGACCCCTGGTTGATTGGACTGAAATCATTGCAAATAAGCTCTAGAATAACCCCTTTCAAGGGATAGGTCGAATTTCCAATCACCCTGTATTTAAATATGTACATGTATTCAAGCATTGCTTAGTTTGGTTGGAACTACATCAAGATAATAAAAAAATCTTATACCTTTTTTAGTTTTTTAGGGTTCCGTACCTCAAAAAGAAAAAAAACGGAATCCTTATAGGATCACTGGCTGTCTGTCACAGCCAATTTGCTCCGAAAGTACTAGTCTGATTAAGTTGAAATTTGGTACATATATTAAGGTTAATGACTCAAACACGGACATGTCACGAAAATGAATTTTAATCATGGGGGCCACTTTGGGGTCAACTAGAAAATTAAAAAAAAAAGTTAGCGAACTAAATCGTGTGACATATTAAATAAAAGGGCTCACTGTGAGAATCTCAAATTTATATTATTTTTTATAATTTTCATATGAATAGTTTTAAAGTTAAGAAAATAGGCAAACATTGACCATTCCCCTCCCCTTATCTCCGAAACTATTGGACGTAGAATTTAGAAAAAATATGGAAAATAGTCCTACACCTACAGATTACAGGAAAACCTATAAGAACTCTGTGCAATAAAGTATAATTGTTTTATATTGTTTTGAACGTACGGAACCCTCTCCACGCGAGTCTAACTCACACTTGACCGGTTTTTTTTTCAAGGGGGTCGAACATTTTAAGTTGTGCTAGGTATTGTATGAAGTAGGGTATCCAACGAAAGGGCTTAATTTGTAGATTCCTAAACTATTTTTACTTATCTTTTTTCTTAATTATGTACATTTTGGTTGAGGACGAACAAAGTTCTAAAAAATACCATTCCCCCTATTATCTTCGAAGTTAAGTTACTGAACAGAAAAATCTGTAATAATTACCAATTATTAATATCATCCTAAATATTACAGAAAAAAAAACGGTTTCCCTAACTTGCACCGTTTTTTAGAAATTTGCGAAAATCGTATCACATACTTATTTGCTCCTACTACACTAATCGCCATACAGTTTTTTTTTAACTATTCACGTATTTCTTACTTACGAGTTTGTACGGAACCCTCGGTGCGCGAGTCCGACTCGCACTTGACCGGTTTTTTTTCTGTGTCCCCCTGCCAAGCTAGCACAGTTCGCTTGTCGCGCGACACATCATGGCCTGTCACATTCGCACTATATAGAATGTGAAGGGGATAGGTAGTATTTGTCCCGCGTCACAGTTGTGCTAGTGAGGTACTTGCCGAAAAAAACTTTTTCAAATTAATTTTATTTCGGTTTTCCTATGAAAAAAAAAGTATGCGGGAGGTTCGAATGTGACAATAGGTACCCGTGTAATGGATAATAATGTACATAATATGAAATTATTTTTCATCACACGTGCTCGAAAGTGGTGTCATTACACGTAGGTTTTGCGGGCCGTAAATGACCTATTACGCCCTAGGGCGTAATGGTTTTCTTTTTAAATTTGAAACGCTGGTTCTGTTTTACTCTTATTTGTCATTTTCAAAGGAAACGCCAACTTACTTTTTTAACTTTTATTACTGAAATATTTATTTAAAGAGAACTGTTATTGCAAATACATGTAAACACATATTTCTGTAACATTAATAAAATGTTTAAATATAGTATTTCAGTATTTTGCAAATATAAAATCAACCATTTTAAGTTTTTACCGCTATGGTTTCTGAACGTGACTTGTCGTCTTGATATATGTCACTGATGTCACTGTCAGTTTTACAATTTTATTTAGGTCAAGTAAGGTTATTTTAATCAGATTTCCTCACAAGTGTGATGAAAAACATTGTGTGTGCCACGGGCGGTAATGGAATTACAAACTCGTGTTATTAAAGCCCTCGGCTTCGCCTCGGCCTTGTAACAAACACTCGTTTGTAATTCTTTACTTACCGCCCTTGATACACAATGTACTATTTCAGCGCAGACGATGTGGTTAGTTTGAGAGTTAGGCTGCGGCTCCATTGGGGCGGTGACGAGCGGAGCGGAGCGGAGACGTGTAGGGTCGACCAATCACATTAGTTGAAATCCACATCTCGTGTTCACTCCGCTTCAATGGAAACAGCAAATACTAATGTGATTGGTCTATCCCTACACGTCTCGTCTCCGCTCAGTTCGTCTCCGCTTGAGTGGAGGCGCAGCCTAACAGCACAATATAATAGCAGTCATTTTTACAAAAGGTACATCGCGCGCTTGAATGTGTGCGCGCCGTGTACGAACGCACACTACGCTACAAGCAAATAAATAAGAATGCGTAAGAATGCTCCAGTATGTACCTATCTCATGCTATCGCGCGTCTTTGTGAATACGTGTCGCGCGCTTCTAAACGGCCCGGCCGAAGTTGGACTACTTCTTCGTCTTTATACTTTACTAACAGGCCTAACAGGGTTGTTCTCTGCGACTAAACAGTCGCACCAATCGTATCATTACCATCGCCACATTATGGATGAGCTCCCTATAAACTATGGAGTCGTTTTCGGTTATCATGTAGAAGTCGCGTGCCTCTGCTATTTTTATCATAATGATCCTGATTGTTTTTATAAAACAGCCAATAATAGTGGCGATGGTAATAAAGCAAGCAAAACGGTATAAAATCGCAGAGAACTACCCAACAGCGTTGTTATGTATCGCAGTGACGAGTTATATCACGCTCTCTACCGCACAGGCGTGTGGTAAGCAAGTAGGTGGTGCACATAGGTACTACAAGTACATTGCACGTACAGTCGGCACAGCTTGTGATCTGATTGATCGGTATAATGTCGCTGAGGCGCACGGCATGCGCTCATTGGTCAAATTGCTGTTGAAAAACAATACAACAATGATCGACTCGTTTAATTCGCTGTTCAAGAAAAAAAAATCTGCTCCCAGTTCCGACCATCTATTTCCGCATTTCTCAGTAGTCAGTTTTCTGTAACATGTGCACTTGTTCAAAGGTCATGCAAAGAGATTACCGACGGGCTTATTAATCTTTAAGTGGGTTTACTTGACAAAGTTAAACAAGTAAAGTTAGTAACTTCATAACATTTCGTTCAATATTGGAATACACTTACGAGGATCACGCTGGACACAACAATGTGGTTTCTTAGTTTTGGTATCGCAAAATTGTAAGCAGCCAATTAAATTAAAAACTGAATCCAATCGATTATGAAGCATGCGTGAAGCATAAATACTTGATATCCGGACCTAGGTAATTGTAAAATCTAGTCACAACGTCCTATGAACGCGAAGTTAGAGCCCATTTAACTTTAATCTTCTAAACAGGTTAAGATTATTTAAAATAGGTATATATGTATATTGCTTTTATAATAAAACTTTTAAGGTGAAGAAAATATGTATTGCCAGTAAGTAACAAATAGGCGCTTTTCACTTTGGATCCTTGTTCCGGTTAATTTTAGAATTCCACAATTTTAAAAGATATAAACGGAACGGAATTAGACAGTTTACTGCACTGTCATTTTAATATAACTTTAACATGAAGAAAATATACCTTCCCAATATCACCAGTAAGTACCTAACAAATATGCGCCATTGTATTTTTAACGGAGTTAGAAAATAACCTAACCTAAATTAAAAATTTAAAAAACCCCCGACCAAACATAACAAACGACCTGATGACCTTGAAGACCTGAACCGATTTCCACCAAACATAGCTAAGAACACTCTCGACTGATATACCTTTCAAACAAAAAAAACCGCATTAAAATCGGATCATCCGTTTGGGAGCTACGATGCCACAAGGACATTTACACATTTACACACACAGACACGTCAAACTTATAACACCCCGTCGTTTTTGCGTCGGGGGATAAAAAAGGTCCTCAGTACGTCGAATTTTTTATATTACTTAATTGTACCTATGTTCCTAAATATTACTACAACCGCTGCTGCTGAAAATTATTTTTAGGGTTCCGTACCAAAATGGTAAAAAAGGAACCCTTATGGTGCGGCTCTGTCTGTCTGTCCGTCTGTCACAGCCAGATATCTCAAGAACTATTGCTGCTAACGATTTGAAATTTGGAATAGTATTATAAATCGCTAACCCGAGCCAACAACAACAACATAGAAACATTCTTGGTACCTTTTTTATTTATTTTTTTAAGGGGGCTGATATGGGATGTTGAAAATTAAAAGTAGGGCATATATAGAGGGGTATCAAATGAAAGGGCTTAATTTGTAGATTCCAAAACTTTTTTTTTTATGATTTAGGACGAAAAACGGTCAATAAAATACCATTCCCGCCCCCTATTATATTCAAAGTTAATGAACAGAAAAATCTGTAATAATTACCAATTATTAATATCATCCTAAATATTACAGGACAAATACAACGGTTTTCCTAAGTGGCATCGCTTTTTAGAAATTCGCAAAAATCCTAACACATCATATTTATTTGCCTTCTAAACTAAGCGCCATACAGTTCTTACTGAACTATTCACGTATCTACATACGAATTTGTACGCAACCCTCGGTGCGCGAGTCCGACTCGCATTTGTACGGTTTTTTTGTTGAGGGTTACACTCATGTGGTCTCATTGTCACCGTCAGAATCTAGTGATGATGGGATTTTGGAGAAATCAAGGCAACTCTTATAGGCTGGGGCTGGATACTTTATAGTGTCTTTTGCATTTGCTGTCGTTTGACGTTTGAGGTTATTTTAAAATCCTTAATTTTGTATGAATGATGCTTAGAGGGTCCGTAGAGTAATTATTTACCGTGATATGTGCATTAGTAAAACAATAAGTAAGTACTCAAATC
This sequence comes from Eudemis profundana, assembly GCA_947034925.1. Taxonomy (NCBI): domain Eukaryota; kingdom Metazoa; phylum Arthropoda; class Insecta; order Lepidoptera; family Tortricidae; genus Eudemis; species Eudemis profundana. The sequence continues at coordinate 25,547,112 of OX344795.1, read as the reverse complement.
AGATCAGATCACTTAACAAAATGTCAAGAAGCTAGCGTACAGCAGACAAGATTGGAAGCTACTCCACCAACATTATTGTAACTCTTAAATTTAATGATGATGAGGTACTCAGATAAGTATTAGGAATACCACATGCTTATCTAACTTGATACAATGGTAGGGTATCAATTTAGGTAACACTGTTTTACAGGTATCATGCTAATTCTCGTAAGCAAAGCTACGTGTGATTATTACGATTCCGGTTCCGAATATTACTACGATGATGGTTCACACTACCCTGATTCTATGGTTTATGGATCGTTCTACGACAAACAACCTTGGATCCTCAATTTGAAAGGTTCTTTAAGGCAACACATGGCTTTGGTAAGTAATTTAAAGGTGACTTGTATTCGGACCATGTACGAATGGAGGCCTCTATTTAGCAATGGACGTTCTTTGGCTGATGATGATAACGTATCATAAGGGATTTAACGAGGGCCGAGCTCGCTAGATGAGCGACATAAATTGCGTTTAGAATCTATTTCATACATTGCGGAGTCCCTATGGTCCAAACTATGGGGTATTGTCTTTTGTACATACCGCGCCAATGCGCTTTAATCGCGTGAATCATGAGCAATAATTGATGTGAATATGCATCAGTGGCGAGGCGTAAAATATATCCTTGGGCAAGCCGGTCCAAGTTTGGCGTTCAGTTTCTTTAAGAGCTGTAGAATAAGGTGCTCAAATGGTCTAATATTAGGTAAGCCGGTAGGAATCGAGTTCTATGGACGCCACGCTACTGATATGCATCACATCATCACATTAGTTTACTAATACCTATAGTAGCTAAAATAACAGTGTGCAACTGTCTATAAGAGAGTGCATAATAGTTTGGACCATAGAAACCTGAGTTTTACGGCATACGGTTTTTTTTTATCATGAAACTTCTTTTTACTTTCCCACTGGGCTCCAAATTGTTGTGCGCGCAAGGGCATCATATCTATCAGTATTGCCTAAGACGGTCCTCTGTTTCAGAATGGTGCCATAGCTGACTCTAGGAAGAGTTTCGTGTGTTCGCCTATCTCAGCCCTATTACCGTTGGGACAGTTAGTGCTAGGAGCGTCAGGCACTTGTAAAACACAATTATATAATGCTGTTGGCGTATATTCGACGTCGGATGTAAGTACCTAGGTACTCTCCTTCGATTAACAGTTTCACGATCAGACAAAAAATTAAACAATATCCCAGAAACCGATAGAGTCCGCAAGGTGGGTTTGTGAGGACATCAACGTTCAACGCAAAAACAGCTGCCATCTGAGCAAAAGTTACGAGCGCCTACTAGGCAGGTTGTTAGTCGTGAAAGTGTCAACTTCGCGTGTGTTTATTATTCCTATGCTGCGTGATTATTCTTATATCCATACAGCATAACTAAGTATACCTAGTCTTATTTATAATTCATTTCCAAACAAACGTACCAAAGATACGTCACAATAGTAACAAGTGACATTGTTGATGTGACATTCCAGATATAGCCTAGCCCAGGGGTTCCCAATCTTTTTCAACTCGTGGCGCACTTACAAGTTTAGTAGTTCGTCACGGCGGCGCCCTACCCTAGTTCGCTCAAGATAGGTATTGTTGCTTTATAGGTATCCACGAAAATTTGTGGTCTTAGATAACGCTAGAGGATCGACTCACGGCGCCGCTCTTTATTTTCTACGGCGCACCAGGGCGCCGCGGCGCACAATTTGGGAACCCCTGGCCTAGCTAATCAGCTACCAGGGCCATAAGCCAAAGGTTACCAGTGCAGTAAGAATATTTCGTCTACAAAAAGATTTTGATTACATATTATTTATTCGAACGACTTAAATGTATTTAAAAGGGGTGGTTCAAACAGTTCATTTAAGGTTTACTTATCTTAAAAATTACTAATAGGTAAATAAATTAACTTGTTACATGCATCCCCTTGCAAAATGTAAATAATCGATTGATTCATTTTACTGGCAGCTAATTATGGAATTGAATTAGAGATACCAGTATAGTTGGCCAATTTTTAAGAGTGTTTCAGCCGCTGTCATAACCATGCTCGCATTATTGACGGCTTCGCTGTTGACTCAAATGTAATTTGCGGCTATTTTGCAGCACTCAAAGCCGTTTACAATTGATATCAAAGAAAATCGTCAATAATTTAGTCATGGCTGTGACGGAAGGTTCAAACGATATGAGAATTACCAGTTGGCTGTATGATATATCGTCGATACGTAGTATTTGGCTGTATGATAATGGTACATTACACAACTAGGGTGGTAATACAAAGACTTTATTTATTACCTCTCGTGTTGTGTACATCATTTTATGTCTACACTTGGCCAGAAAGCGGCTTTTTCCGTACGCGAAGTGGCATAATATCATACAGCCTACGACTACGACGTAGTTTCAATTTGGCTAAGAGACAGGCAAGTCAATGTCCCTTACGCCAATTTGAAGCTACGGTCGACGATAGGCATAGACACCCTACGGGTAAAACTTATTTTGTTGATTTTTTAATAAATGCATTATCTCGATCACTTATAGTTACTTTGCTGACTCGGCCACGTGCATAATACCTATACCTACGTTATTTCTAGAGACCAACTATTTTCATAAAGAGATGTTTTTATTTATATTTTCTAATAATATATCTTTAACACAGCTAAAATCGAGCTTCAAGTCCTTAATGCGAGCTTTCAGTTCACCGTCTGGTATTAAATTGAACATCTGCAATAGGTTATATGTCTCTAATAAGTTTGAGCTCAAATCTGAATTCAGAGAAAATGCCAAGGGAGTATTCAGATCTCGTTTGAAACTGGTAGACTTCAACAAACCTGAGAGTGCCGCCGGTAAAATTAACAACTGGGTAAGTGCTTTTATTTGTTCACTAAATCTGCTTGCAATATATTTACGTAGGTCGAAGTCAGATATGCATTCTTGCATGCATCTTCAATAAGTAGTTGTGTATATTTTTTTCAGAATATCGCCGGGTGAGAATACGTTTGTGCCATATCCAGTCGATTTGTATGGAAACGGCTGGATATGGCACAAACGTATTCTCACCCGGCGATATGTGTTATAATGTCGAAACTACGTCAGTACTTACGTCACTATTATAGTATTTTATGCAACAGTTGTATAAGTGGGTTCAAAAAATGCGAATTGCGTGAGTTGCGATACGAGCCGCGAATGCGGCGAGTATCGCAAATAGAGACGCAATGAGCATTTTTTGACTTAATTATACAACGTTGCATACAATACTTTTTCTACGACGAGGTTTTAAATTATAAAATACAAAATTAATCATTACCTGGAAACAAGGCAAATATGACGTTTGACTGACAATATGTGTCTATGGTAAACTTTTTTTTTAATTTAAAATATACTTAAATTAAAAATACTTTTTTTATGTTGGCATCAATGAATTTAGTTCGGCAAGTTTTTTTTTTCTTAAAAACCGTAGGAATTTAATTGTTTGTTAAGTTGGTAGTTGTGCATTTTTACCGTAAAGTTAAAATTGAGCGCTTAATCCTTGTCCTAAGTTTAACCTAGATTTAGAAGTCTGTGGCTGCTAGCAATAACGTAAAGTGACTATAACGACACTAGTGCTGTTATGGGGAATAGGGTATAGACTTCTCTGAACTCATATTATGTATGTTCTTATATTAGTGTTCGTGACCAAGTAAAAGACAGATAACAGTACAGGAGTAGAAAAAATTGGAAATGATATTGAATATAATAAATAATAAAATAGTGGATTATGTCACAAGGGAGCAAAATTATGTATTTACGGCGAGGGCATACATTGAATCCAAAACGAAGCGAAGGATTCTAAAGTAGATTCCGGAGCGTAGTGAAGGATTCAAGTGTTAACGCCCGTGGTGGAAATAATGTTGCTACCTTGTGACACATACTGCTTTTCACACCGACTATGAGGAAAATTCAAATACAAACGCTACCTACCAAAATAACGAAATATATATAATCTTACGGACAATAAATTCGGGTCGTTTTCTATATAAGTATTCATAGAAAGTGACCCGAATTCATTGTCCGTGAGTGTAGGTAATCAAAGGGCACTACGCATTATTATTAAAAATTAAATGTTAAATTTGTCTATTATTATTTTATAACGATTATTATTTTTTACGGACGGGACGAAAATCACGAAAATACTACTTCCATTTTATATTTATGGCCCTCGCCTGCGGCTCGTATCGCAAACACCTGTGATCTGGGCCATTTCTTATTATACCGCCCTCTGTGTGTAATATATTAATAAAACTGTGTATGGTATGACATACCTATTCTAAGTGGGTTCAAACTAAAAATACCCTGTTGTCCTTGAACAGAAAAGTACCACTTTGATCCCTCTTATGAGGGAGCAAAATACTTTTTTTCTGAATAGGAGGTGTGAAAACCCTTTTTTCGTTTGTGTGGAAAACAGAGCGACTCAACTGACCTTATGTACAAAAATCCATATCCTTAGTAAGGAAAATAACTTAGGTATTTTATTATTTTCAGGTGAAAGAAAGAACCAAAGGAATGATTAAAGAAATAATAAAGCCTAATGATATTTCCCCGAATAGTGTGATGATACTAATCAACACTGTATACTTCTCGGTTTGTACATAGTGTATACTGCATATTACTATGCATACTACATAGTGCGAACAATTGCAACTTTTTTGGAGTGGTACGCGTACGCCGTATTAACAGTAGCGAAACAACGTTTGTCAAGAGGGGTAATTTAGCAGTAAATGTGTTAAGTTGGCAATACCCACTTCATGTTATCTGGATAGTGTGCTATTTAATCTTAGTAGGTCACCTCTCTACCTCTCACTCCTGAAAATAAGCGCTGTCGCCAGTCCATTTGCCCAAGATGGTAATTCATTGACTAAACGGGATATGTACCACATTGTGTGAACATGCTGTAAATTCCATACCTAATTAGGGTTCCGTACCAAAATGGTAAAAAAGGAACCCTTATGGTGCGACTCTGTCTGTCTGTCCGTCTGTCACAGCAAGATATCTCAGGATCTACTGAAGCTATCGACTTGAAACTTGGAATAGTGTTAAAAGTCGCTTACTCGAGCCTATTGGATAGAAAAAAATCTTATACCTTTTTTACTTTTTTTTTAAAGGGGTCCGAAATGGGATGTGGAAAAACAAAAGTAGAGCTATTATATCGAATGGGATATCAAATGAAAGGGCTTAATTTGTAGATTCGAAAACCATTTTTGTTTTTTTTCTTTATTTTGTACTTTTTGATTTATGACCAAAAACGTTCAAAAAAATACCATTCCCCCCCTATTATCTTCGAAGTTACTCAACAGAAAAATCTGTAATAATTACCAATTATTTATATCATCCTAAATATTACAGGAAAAATAAAACGGTTTTCCTAAATTGCATCGTTTTTTAGAAATTTTCAAAAATCGTACACATACTTCTTTCTGACAACCGCTTTAGCTTAGTTGGTAGTGACCCTGCCTACGAAGCTGGAGGTCCTGGGTTCGAATCCCGGTAAGGGCATATATTTGTGTGAAGAGCACGAATATTTGTTCCTGAGTCATGGATGTTTTCTATGTATTTAAGTATTTGTATCTATTAAATATATCGTCGTCTAGTATCCATAACACAAGCCTTATTGAGCTTACTATGGGGCTAGTTCGATTTGTGTAAGATTGTCCCCTAATATTTTTTTTTATTTTTTTTATTTTATACTTATTTGCTCCTACTAAGCTAACCGCCATACAGTTTTTCTTGAACTATTCACGTATCTACTTACGAGTTTGTACGGAACCCTCGCTCGGTGCGCGAGTCCGACTCGCACTTGACCGGTTTTTTATTATAGTTCCATTCCAATTCTCAACCAAGCCATGTGACGTCTCCGGAACCGTCGTACTAGAACCTTCTAGGATATATATGGCGGTTCTCTTTAGGATGCGTCCTTTGTCCCGCACTTCTTGAAGACCGATTGAGATCGCCGCTGAAAATTGTAGATAAAAAAAAGTACGACTGTTTGAATTTAAATGCATGATAATTGTCTATTTTGAATTTTAGGCGAACTGGAAAACCACATTTCCGAGTGCTAGAATGCAAGACTTTTATACAGCTACATCGACTCGCAAAGTTCCTATGATGACTAGAGACGGCACTTACAACTACGCAAAAATCGATGCCCTAGATTGTCAGGTACGTGTTCATTTGAACTTGAACGACATTAATTTCGAATGAAATATAATTATTATCATTATTTTGTAAAGGCAAAAAGTCTCATACTTACATAACTCTTCGAATCTGTTTTAGCAATTTCATAGTTCTCATAGACTCCCAATCTTGTACATAAATTTAGAAATATTTACTTAGGTACAACCTGATTATGGTCGCCAGAAACCGGTGGAAATAATAACAACAGTTCGTCGTCAAAGGCTTCGGGGGAGACCTATGTCCAGTGGCAGACGTCCCCGGGTTAAAATGGTGATGAATTGATGATGATGAAAAAAATTAATGACTTTGTACTGTACAGATAATTGAAATCCCGTATACCGGAGGCCAAGCGTCATTTATAATTTTTCTACCGAATACGCGAGACGGCTTGTCGGTATTGCTTTACAAATTGAAACTCGCCCCAGAGTTGATGCAAGGCGCTTTAGACGAAATGAAAATGAAGCAAGTCGTACTGTCAATACCCAAATTTAAAACTACATCGGATTTAGACCTAAAAGTCTCTTATCAAAAGGTAACTATTTCATCTGATGATAACAACTAAAACTATTGGGAGTAGGAGATTTACTTTTTTCTACCCATATCTAATAGTGACAACAATATCGACATGAACAAATAACACATTGTAAACAATTTCAATAATTTTAAATTGCAAACTACGTACACGAATACACATTTAAAAAAAATCATCTAAATATTAGCGGTAAAAATGTGCATTCAAACAGTTTTTGGGGAGATAATTGAAACTAATCCGTAGATTAATTTAAACATCAATTTTCAGTTGGGATTAACAGACATATTCAAAACAGAGCGATCCGGTTTAAACGGTATAGTCAAAGGCAAAAAGGAGTTGCATGTGTCGAAAGCTATACAAAAGGCTGTAATCGAAGTTAATGAGTACGGCACCAAAGCCGCTGCTGTGTCATGTAAGTAGTTTTTTAACGTACTTCGAAGAAGGAGGAGGAAATATATATACACGTATATATTATATACGTGTATATATTTTTATGTACGTTCCCCGATTATTCGATGACGGCTGGACAGAAATGGGAAATATTTTTTTAATGGTTAACCTAGGAGCTCCATTGCAACATTTGCAACCAGGTCAGGATCTCTACATTTTATAATTAAAGCGAAAATTGAAAATAATGGCTCTAGCGAGTCTAGCGGGATTCGAACCTGCATCTTCAAGGCTCATATTCATATTCATATTCATTTTATTCATAATAATTCATATTCATCCTAACTCTCAATCCTAGCTCTCCGGACTAACACGGGCGGCTTTTCATTTTACTGTGTCACCGAGCCCTCCACTTCGTTCAGTATTTTAGTATGATCACAGAATAAGTAATACCCAGTACGGCATAGGTACAGAAGTCTCTCTTTCTAGCAAAACTGTCGTTCGGTCGGACATCACCGGACGGAACGCACCGCATCCGACCGTCTCCCTCCCTATCGCATAACGCGTGCTCTTTCTTATCGCTGGCCCCACAGGGGGCCTCAAGGCCACGCGGCAAGATCGCGGAGTGAGTCACTCCTGGTATGATTCCACGCACTTGCAGTTGCAAGTGCATATTTATGGCTTACTTGCGACACGTCCTGCAGCTGAGATCTTTAGTCGAATGTGGAACGTGTCCACTTAAGTTACTAAGGATGATTATAGCCTGGGATCCCGACCTTGCCTTATTGTTTTTAACCCTTGATAAAAATATCTAAAACATAATTATTTTCACAGAAAAAGATCAATGAAGGTTGTTGTTGAGCGTACAAGTAACGTAAATAAGTACTAAGTGGCTCTCTGAGTTAGAGATCTCGCGAGTCTGTCAACCCCCCACCCCCAATAGCACCAGCCATTTAAAAAGAAATCCAAAGACTGATATGGCAAAAAAATCTATTATAATTATCAACTTGCTCACAAAATTTCACGAAAATTGAGAAGTTCCGGCCATTCGGATTGATATAAAGCTGTGAAACGCTTTGCCCGCTCAATTACGAGGAACAAAAAAGATGGTCTTACAATCAATAAAACATGCAACGTATTTTTATTTCAGCGGTAGATATTCAACTCTTGTCACTGAATTTAAACAAAATAATATTCAACGCCAACAAACCGTTTTACTACTCCATCAAGGTCAAGAACGAAGCGATTTTTGCGGGAGTTTACATTACTGACTGAGTTTGCGACCACACTGCAATCACCAGATAATACATTTTACTAGAATTTAATAGAACTTTTGATCTCTGGTCATCATTATTTTCTTACTTCCTTAAAAAGGTGCTTTTTAACCTTCATGAACCAAATGACTATAAATAGGTATGTATGTGAAAATGTTAGAGTAGCTAATTAAATAAATCCGTATGAGTATATACCTACTTTCTAGTTAGGGTTCCGTACCAAAATGGTAAAAAAGGAACCCTTATGGTGCGACTCTGTCTGTCTGTCTGTCTGTCTGTCTGTCTGTCCGTCTGTCACAGCCAGATATCTCAGGAACTACTGATGCTATCGATTTGAAATTTGGAATACTGTTAAAAGTAGCTAACCCGAGCTTATTGGACATAAAAAATATCTTGTACCTTTTTTACTTTTTTTTAAAAGGCTCCGTAATGGGAGTTTGAAAATTGAAAGTAGGGCTATTATATTGAGCGGGGTATCAAATGAAAGGGCTTAATTTGTAGATTAAACCACTATTTTTACTTTTTTTCTTAATTAAGTAGTTTTTGATTTATACATTTTTATGTACCATTCCCCCCTATTATCTCCGAAGTTACTGATCAGAAAAATGTGTCATAATTACTAATTATCAATATCAACCTGAACATTACAGGAAAAATAGAACGGTCTTCCTAACTTTAATACTTTTTTAGAAATTTACATAACCTTAATCCATCCATTAATCCATCTAGCGGAGAGTAGCAAAACTAAGCGATGGCCTGTTTCACGCTAGGGGATTTAACGATGTTATAATTGAACAACAATTAGTTCGTAAACAGCTAATAATAAATAAATTCTAACATTTAAATACTATGTCACGTTTGCAAAGTTGAAAAATTGTAAATAATTATTTTACCAAGCTTATACATAGATGGCGTTGTAAATTTGGGGAACAGCTTTTTGTATGGAGAATGACAGTCCTCTTGATTTAATGGTCCTTGCTATTAAATAGAATCATTACACGTCAGGTTCTAAATATTACAGGAAAAATATAACTGTTTTAACTTGCAATGTTTTTTAGAAATTTGCAAAAATCATAACATATACTTATTTGCTTCTTCTAAACAAATCGACATACAGTTTTTCTTGAACTATTCGCGTATCTACTTATGAGTTTGTACGGAACCCTCGGTGCGCGAGTCCGACTCGCACTTGACCGGTTTTTTTTTTTCTGTCTTACTATCGGATTTGCACATAGGTACAATCATGTCTAGAATTTTGAAATGTGTAATTATTATTTAAGTAGGTACGCATATTTGTGTGTGTCGCACACAGGTACAGGTTTCTTAATATAGACCATTAGCTTATTATTTCTGAACATATTTCAGGGAAGGTATGATATGGATGTAGATAAGGGTGGATTTTCGTCATACAAATTGGTATGCCATACATTTAGTTTGGCATGCAAAAGTCGCGGACGAAAATCCACCCATAAAATTATTTTTTTCATTACTGCGTATATTACTGCACAAACAATCATAAATAATACAAATCGAATCATAATACTTTCAATGTATCTATTGCTTGTAACTAGAAATCCTTTTTTATAAAAACATGTCCCAAGCATGCGCGGTGCCACCCCAACAAAGTTCTCGTTTTCATTCATCCCCATCGGCAGTTGAGCGCGGTTCGCCGAAGGGGTAGCACCTGCGCCCTTTAGACAGGAACCATCGTAAACTTTTACGACTTCTATGCCATCGGGATTAGCAAAAAGGACCTAACTTTGGCGGAGTTTCTATGGACTACACTGCTATCCTTAAGTACTAGCGCTATATCGATTCCTGAGTGCAGTGAAATTACACGAACCTTATAGCTATTTTAGCTACTTATTCGTTGCACGTAAAATGAGGAACTCTAAAAGACGTGTAATGAATCTTCGTTAGAAAATTAAGCTTTAGGATCGACTTGATGTGATGTGTTTAAGTAGTGATGGAACACAATGTCTGTAACGTGTTTGATTTTGTAAACATTAAGAAAATCAAGTGTATAAATGGAAGTGAATCTTTGGACATATTTCTTACTAATACAAATACAATTAGCATTTTATGCAAAGGGACAAGATACAGCAAAGAGTAAGTAATTATTTATTAGTAATAAGTCGCATTTTGACACAAGTAATTGAAGAAAACTTTTTAAGGGTTATCACGTTAAAAATGTTTGTAGGTCCTCGAGCAAGACCAGATGATACCTCTACTGCCACAGATACCAAAGACGATCTACTAAGCAAACCTCTAGATTTCTTAACCAAACCAGAAACCGCAAAAGACTACTTTCTTCCACCCGTGTTCACTAACAACGAAGAAATAGAAGAAGAAGACGACGATGATAATTTATATGCAGACTACGATTATGAAAATAAAGAGACCAATTACAAGGACTCGCCAGAAAGAGCTCCGGTGAAAAGTAAAGACAAGGAACATGCGTCAGACGATAAGATACCGCTCCACACGACCAAAGACAATCTGCCCATTTTTCTTTTAGAACCCGAAAACACTTACGTTGTAAAAAATAAACCTGCTACATTAAAATGTAGAGCGGCAAATGCTTTAGAAGTAAGTATAATAAAAAAAGAACTAACGTTTAAAAGGTACTTTAATATTTGATTCACCTCCTAGGGAGTTGCACTTCAATCAAAGTAATAGCAGCTCGTCAGATGGGGTCGAAAAAGGGGTGTTTTTGCAAAGACTTTCACAAGGTCATAATGCATTCATCCAGCCCCTTGCTGTAGGTATAACGTACGAAAAATACCTGACTAGCGTATACATGTAATATTCCATGTCGAAAAAGTAAATAAAGGTAATCTAATAGTCTTTTGTACCTTGCACTTACCCCCTTTGCGCACATTTCTTCAAATATGTTTTTTTGGTACGTCGACAATATTTCAATATGAATAAATAATCGATTTCATTCTTTCTATGAGTATTCTAAGCTGCCTTTATTTGGTCAATTATTATTAAGTCCCCTTTTCCATGAATATAAAAAATTCGTTTTTTTTTAAAGAAAATATCTAACATTTAGAGTATAAATACCTGCTTATAAAACCAACGAACCGTCGATCAATATTAAATATCGTCTTGAACAACAACGCCGTATGCGTATATGAGAAATAAATCAACGTCTAACAACTTTTGTTCCTACACGGGTGTCAGCAGGGCCATTTTGTAAGAATGATGTCGCCCTCGATGTCTCTAACGACATCTGAACTGTCGGTAGTGGTGCTTTGTTCGATGGCTTTTAGAGGATCCTTCCCTCGCAGACTTGGAATATTATAAGTAAAGTAAATGACTCTTGTAGACTGTAATGTCCCATGGCATATCTCACGCCGGAAAATAGCTGTATTTCAGATAGAAGATTTCACTCAATGGAGACAAAAAAAGTTTTTAAAAGCTATTATTTCGTTTCATCTGGCCCGGTATCTGTCTATTTGTCCGCCTGTAATTGAATGTTAAATTTGACCCACTTCACAGTTTTCGATTGAGCTGAAATTGTGCAAAGATATGTAAATTAGGTGACAAAGCAATATTATTATGACATTAATCTGATCTTATGATGGAGCCAGAAGGTGGTCATAGGATCATCTAAATTACATAAGATAAATCTACTGTGTTTGGGTTCATTAGATTAGTTTTGACGTGCAATTTGCGATTATCCAAAAGTAATTAAAGTACAGTTGGCAATAAAGGCTTGTCTCAAAAATACAATTTTGACACAAACTTATTAAAAGTATAAAGTTGTAAAGTAGTAGTTATTAGTAAGTATCTAAGTAATACTGTAAATGTTTTTCAGTAATTGCGTGTCCTGTCAATCTTTATTTCTTATAGCTTTCATTGTGGTCAACACTTCCAATTGGTAATAATATCATTAATTTTTCAACACACTTGCTCATAAATTCTCTCTTATTTCATTGTTCTTGCGCGCGGAACGCAGCTCATGCACACGCGCGATTTACTTTACATTACCGCACTAGTGCTATAATTACCGCCAATTGACTAATGAGAGCACGCCGTGGGGCTCGGTCAGCGGATATTATACCCGTTCCGCGCACCGCCCGACAACTACACCACGCCTAGCGTAGCGTGTTGCTATAACCCACAAAATAATAATAAAAACTATAAGTACTTAGTTCTAAATTATAAGTATTATTTTTTATTTGCAAATGTGTTGAAAAACGTCGTATGACACTCGTGTGCATTGGACATTACAGTCTCGGCCATTACAGCCCTTGCCTGGCGGCTCAAGCTGTGCAACACAGCCTTGACTATGACTGTGACCAACGTAGCCCACTCGAATTACTATGTACTATTACAATACCTATGTGGTACTTACGTAAGATTCGCAGATTAGGTCAACATCTTGATCTGTTAATGTGATCTTGGAAACAAAGGAGAGAACTCTTCAAATAATATAGGCACAACATTTTATAACAATTTAGGGTTATTTTTATGGAACTCTTGCATTTATTAGTTAAATAGACTAATTTCAATTCTTTTATTTTAATTTTGTTTTAATTATATGTCTACTATTTCATAGCCTTACGTATGTACTTAATGACTTATGGCATTCTGTAATGTAATGGGTTATAACTAGCTTTACCATTTTAGGTATATTTCAAATGCAACGGAGAAAAGACACACGCGCTGAACTTTGAGTTTGTAGACCCTCAAACGGGAGTGAGGATTATTGAGGGGGAGTACAACGTGACCAGAGAACATGTCGAAGAGTACTTCGGGAACGACAAGTACCAATGCTCCTGTTTTGCCTGGACTAGCCGAGGGAATATCAGGAGCCAGCCGGCTACTGTGGATCTTGCTTGTAAGTGGACTACCTACCACCACATCATCATTTCATTATTGAATTACAGAATATGGGCCAGTTCAGTGCGACGCGGTTCAACAGGGAGTGTCCGCATGCGAACTAGGGCGTGCAGAACCGGGAAATTTGAGTATGGATAGTACCGGGAATTGCCGGTTCTCTCATACTAACAATTCTCGGTTCTGTGTGGCCTAATGCGGACGAGCGGACGATAGTTTTCACATCCACGTCGCACTGGACGACCTATATTAACTTGATGCATTAAATTTTAGCCTATATTGCGGATATAAACGTCGGACATCCGCGTCGCACTGAACATCCTTAGCTTTTGTCAGGATCGTCCTATTTTGATCAGCAACCCGGCAACTAAGACTTCTTTTTTTCACCACACACTCTAAAGCTGAGTTAAATTGCTTCAAACGCCTTGGTATTTATTCTATGCGCTCATAGACTTAGCATACATCATTACTACTCTTATACTTTCCATTCATGAATATAGGCCTCCTTCATTTTATCTCACGCCTAACGAACTTAGAACGCTACATAGCATTATCACATCGCTAATTCCAAAATAGTTATAAAACGCTCTCTTGTAGCGACTCGCATCTCGAGTAAGAAAATCCTTACAGAATGTTTATTGAATAATTTGTGTGCTAGGTATACTTAAAATTACGGGATTGATCACCTCATTTTTTTGCTCCAGTGAATTTTGTTATTTTAATTATAACTAATTAATTTATTTATATTATGGCATCAGAAAAAACACAATTCGCTCATATTCGTTCAAATATCAATTGTGCTGTCATTTATGTTTTAAACGTTTCTTTATTTTTGTTGTTGTTCTAAATCAGCTTTTTTACACCAATTTCTAAAACACCACTTAATTTTAACCTAATCTAAAGTGGACAAAGTTGTTGGACTGGCCCATTACTCTCTCCCAGATATCAAGAAGCATTTCACAGCCGCCCCTCAATCGCAGTTGGTCAAACAGAGCGCCCCGGTATCGTTCCGTTGCGAGCCCCCGCCGGCGGCCCCCTTCGCCCAGGTCTACTGGCTGAAAAACGGAGCCCCCATAGCCCTCGATGACAATGTGCAGGTGTCTAAAGATGGGGATCTCGTCATCAAACAAGCGTCGCTGCTGGTAAGCTGGCAGTTGGATGTGCAATAGACACAATCGTAGAATTTAGTTGTTAAGTAAATAATATGTTAATCGCAAGTTACGGGCTTTCATAGCGAGTTACGACATTATTTCTTTCCAACGACGACGTACTATTAGATAATAACCTTGTAATTTCAGCGTTCTAATGGAAAAATTACCTGTATCAAAGTGACTTTTTTGGTCCCTTGGCCTTAGATGGTGAAATAATTATGCTAATTGATAAATGAGTTCAGGAAAGATAATACTTTGATACCCTAGACCACCATCGCCCTAATTACGAGAAGACCTTACTGCACAGATTATAATGTTACATACGTAATTAAATGCTATTGTGCTGCTGCTGTAATCATGGTACTTATACTTACAATACAGTCATATACAAGATAAACTGAGGACTATGTATGTTTCAGGATATGGCGAACTATACCTGTGTTGCAGAAAATTTAGCAGGAAAACGAATATCTGAGCCAGCTTTACTTACTGTTTTTGGTAAGTTTTCATACATGCTATAAAAAGTAATAGTATTTAAGCGTATAGCAATTAATGTGCAATATGATTAGGATCCGTTAGGGTCTCTATTTTCTTTCAGAGAACGTACTTTAAACGACACTTCTCTTAAAAGAAACCACTCGTGCAAGGTAACTCCCATCTTTTCCTCCTCATCGTTAGCCAACTATTCTTGTCAGTTCTGTAGCAAAATATAATTATCGATCACCAATTGCCCTAGCTAGCCATCGCAGACTGAAGGATATTTAAATGTATGTAAAAGACTAAAGAGACAATGATAATTTTCTAATTAGTTAATGGCGGTTGGTCTCCCTGGTCGGCGTGGACGGAATGCTGGTGCAGCGGCCAAACGCGCGAGGGCCGCGCGGGGCGCCGGCGGGTCCGCTCCTGCACCGCACCGCGACCGCTCAACGGGGGCCAGCCGTGCTTGGGCTTCAGTGTGCAGAAGACACCAGACTGCTTGGACTGTGATTTGGGTAATTTTATTGTAGCGTACAAACGTCATGGTGCAGCAGCCAGGTGCGGGAGAGCCGCGCGGTGCCCAGCGGGTCCGCTCCTGCACCGTGCCGCGCCACAAAACGCCACATTTGTATGCACCGATCGCAATTACCACAGAATAATAGACCGTAGTGTCAACGAAACTAACCTTTGTAAGTTCCAGTCCATACAATATTAGGTACTACGAGTGTTTCACACGCACATTTTAAAGTTTTGAATGATGCATAATATTTATTTCGGTTATCTATCTTTTTACAATGTTTAATGTTTTTGTGCTTCACTTAAAACTGTGTGTATTTTAATTCTTATTTATTCATACCGTAAAGTCGGGGTACTTTCGCCCTGGGGGGTAACTTTAGCCATAGGGATTAATTGGGTCCAGGTTTGATTATTGCATTTAAATTACGGCACTTTGCCATGTGGTTGGTTTTAGCTGGCCATTCCTGTTTATTATCAGACCCTATAGATTTGAGATATGTGATTTACAAGGAGGGCAAAGTTACCCTACATTTGGCCAAAGTACCCCGACCTTACGGTAATGCCTTCTTTATTTTAAAAAATAAATAAAAAAGAGTAGGTTCTCCGTTTATACAGTCGGACTATGCTATGTTTGCAGAGGTAGAAAAAAAGGTTTTACTAAAAAATATATATATGGCAACATTGAGAAACTACAGCAAGAGGATTATTTAATCTTAGTACTTGGTAATAATTTTTCCCTTTATTACAAAATGTGTCTACATACCTACTGAAATTAATATCTGGGTCAGTCTTTCACACATCCATCTAGTTCCAAACAAACTAAGCGATTTGTTCCAGGGTCTTGGATAATTTCTATGTATTTAAGTATTAGATTAAAATATGTACATGTATTGCTTAGTTTGGTTGGGACTCGATCGATTTGCAGACGACTATCCTGAATATTTATTTCAGTAGGTATGTAGACACATTATACACATACTTATTATATACTTAGATTAGATATTAGTTATTTTTCCAATTGACATTTTGATTTTATTTTTTTATTGTAATTTATTTTGTAATTATTTCATTTTACTTTGACGATCTTTTTGTGAATTCATTTTAGTTTTAATATCTAAAACACTATGTAATTTCCAACAAGAAATAAATGAATCTAAATCTTAATCTATAAACGGAAAGATATTTGCCAAGTATCAAGACTAATAATCCTCTTTCTTGTGATGTTGCCATAGGTATGCATTTTTTTAATAAAACTTTTTGACCCCTGCAAACTTAGCGTAGTCGCACTCTAGATCCCTTTTTTGTTCGCTTAAGTCTCTCTCTAGTTGTGTCATAATTATTGACACCGTTCCATGTAATGCTTTTTGTTGCAGATATGTATGTTGATGGTTTAGACGAGTTGGCAGATCAATCATCTGATGTATTAATAGGTAAGGCTGTTCAGCATTTGCTCATTCTTGCCCATACTTTTCCAACAAATTGAATCACATTTGAAAAAAAACTGCTGGCGGATAATTCAGGAGGCAAAAATTATTTCTTCATTTTACTTTCGTTGCATTGATGTAACCTATATAGTTACACTTATATATACAGCTTTGGCCAAAAGTATTGAGTACCCGTGTATTTTTCATACAAAAGTCGAATATTTGCTGGAGATTTTCTGTTTATCTAATAAGAATTTGAAAAATCTTGAAAGACACTTTCGTTTTTTAGGGTTCCGTACCAAAATGGTAAAAAAGGAACCCTTATGGTGCGACTCTGTCTGTCTGTCTGTCTGTCTGTCTGTCTGTCTGTCTGTCTGTCTGTCCGTCTGTCACAGCAAGATATCTCAGGATCTACTGATGCTATCGACTTGAAATTTGGAATAGTGTTAAGAACCGCTAACCCGAGCTTATAGGATGTAAAAAAAATCTTGTAACTTTTTTACTTTTTTTTTAAAGGGGTCCGTAATGAGACTTTGCAAATTGAAAGTAGGGCTATTATATCGAGTGAGGTATCAAATGAAAGGGCTTAATTTGTAGATTAAAACAGTATTTTTGTATTTTTTTTGAAATAAGTAGTTTTTGATTTATGGCGAAAAACGTTAAAAAAAATACCGTTCCCCCCCTATTATCTTCGAAGTTACTGAACAGAAAAATCTGTAATAGTTACCAATTATTAATGTCATCCTATATATTACAGGAAAAATATAACGGTTTTCCTAACTTGCACTGTTTTTGAGAAATTTGCAAAAATCTTAACACATACTTATTTGCTCCTACTAAACTAATCGCCATATAGTTTTTCTTGAACTATTCATGTATCTACTTATGAGTTTGTACGGAACCCTCGGTGCGCGAGTCCGACTCGCACTTGGCCGGTTTTTATCTAAATATTTGTATTGAAGAAAACGTCCTTGATCCATAAGAACTCTATTAAATTTTGTTTGTTTGTTTGTACATACCGTTCTTATTACAAAATAATATTAAATTTAAAATTTATTTCACTAAAACAGGCATGCTCAACACTTTTGGCCAATACTGTAGAGCTTCAAGGCGGTCATCTCAGAACAAGGCTGGCAAAACAATGGCGCGGAGCAAAGAAGAGCTTATATTACTATTTTATTGAACCTATCCGCTCCTCGCTTAGAAGGATATTCAATAAGCTACGTTTTCAGGCCGCTGGTCCCAATGGTCGGAGTGGTCGCGCTGCGACTCCGACTGCCTCCAGACTAGGAGACGTCGTTGTCTGACCAGTGCAGCCTGTCTTGGGAAAGACTATCAGATGGCCCAGTGTCCTATGTGCGTCAGGACCTCAAAGACTGATATGGGAAACGATGGTAATGAAAATCGATTAAATCAGATAGGGTAGGGATGGGTGACGAATTGTGACGGACTGACAAACATCGAACTGTGAGAATTCTTATTTAGAATGTAACAATCTTTAATCGATGCATGTTTTCTTTTACAGTTTCATCGTACTGGGCACTTCTGATAGCATTGTCAATTGCGTTTCTAATTCTAATAATTGTTGTCTTGTTGGGTATAAAGTACATGAAGATAAAGATATCGGAGAATTCGCCATACGTGAAACCGCCGCCAGGTAAGATAATGCGTTTCAAGTGTTCATTACTGTAAAAGATATGCAAAGTATGTTACTTTTGATAATAGTAGTAAAATATATGCATTATACACATCTAGTAATTTATTGATACATACTTTGATTAATGATAAAATATTTAAAGATGAATAAGATGGGCTCTAATAATTTTAAGGATTTATTATTTACGAAAATAATTTCCGATAGGTTCAAATTATTTCGGTAGCGTGATAAAAAGGACTCTGACTAACCAGCCCGACCTGACGATACATGAGGAGTTCCAAACGATGGACTCTAGGAGGACCCACAGGCAGATGAGCACGTCGGTCAACTCCAGGCCCGAACACTTGTACGAGGTGCCGCAGCTAGCTAGTAGGTAAGAAAAAATATTAAGGAACGAAGTAGAAGTTGTATAATATTTCGTTCCTTTTCCAAAGTCGAAATTACAAAAACAGAAGTGTAAGCTAGTATGCCAATCTGAAATCTACTTTTAAATTCAGACTCAAAGTTAAACATAATAGTGTCGTATTTCAAATATTAAGTAGTTTAGTATCTCTTTTAAACAATATTCAACTAAGGTCAATGTGGCTAATTCCGTCTGGTGGGGCAATTCCGTACAGCGGTTTTTACGGCTTAACTATCTTTCTAACAAACTTCTAATTTCGTCAGTTAGTGTGAAAAGTTTCGCTCCTGTGCCAGTCGAGTCATCAAGTGCATACTATCGTTTGTTTGGCCGCAAAAGCCGCTGTACGGAATTGCCCCACCAGACGGAATTAGCCACATTGACCTTACATATTTTATTAAATCGTTTATTCTTGTAACATTAGTGAAATCCATCTCTTGTTCCAATTCATGATGCATTATGAGTGAGTCGAGTTAGAAAATACTTTATTAATATAGTAATATATAACAACATTCAACAACCGTTTCGACCTCAATTATCAAACATAATTACGTGCCTTATGGTGAGAAGTCGGTTCTTTGCTCTTAGTTCAAATATAGTTTATCCGCTCAAAGAAGTGTAGGTTTCTACAATCAAGAAATGGAGTATTAATTGGATTATTTTCTTTAGTTACATGTCGCCCATAGACCATGAGGTAAGACCGGACAACGGCCGTGCCGAAGCGGAGTCAGACCGCTCTGATTCCAGCTGCTTTTTGAGCTGTGAGTCTTACGTACTAATGCACGCTTGCCTGCTGTCTTGATTGTTATTTATTATGTACATTATATGTATACACATATCATAGAATGGATATTTATGGCCTTGTATTTTGTACTGAGCCCACACTTTTCCACTATTATGGATAATATTTAATGGAATTCAACCTTATATTTTGGGTTACTGATTAACAATTAAGTTTAGCTATGTAGCCCGCTATTCCGTGTGCTTACTTCATGTACTTAGCGAATACAACATTAAGGAGTAGCCGCGGTTGGTAAACCGGCTTGCAGGATTTTAAGCCCCCCACTAAGTGAAAAGCTAGCAAACTTGATAGTTGTGTCCATCTTAAAAATAAGCTTTGCCTGCATTCATTATATCATTGTTATGTATTAAACTATTGGGCCCATTTAAATTCCGATTTTAATTTTGCGTTGGTCATTATCGACTTGTCACTGTATAATTATTATAACCACTCTCTTTTCGTCCAGCATGACTTATTTTTTAGTTTTTTTAGAAGATTATCATAATATTTTGGCAAAACTCAAATATACTCGTATCCTTCGTGCATATTAGTTATTTTGTATGCTTTCAATGTTAGAGCTCTACTTCTTCCTCGTACGATATACAAACAGTAATACCGTATAATTTGTGTAATATTTAATCATTAAAATGTCTAAAAACGGCTTTTTATTTAACATGCCTTTACAGCGGGCTCCTCATATGGCAACGAAAGTGTAGAGATGTCGCCGTCACTGAAGAACAACGCGTCGCTCGACTCCAACTTGATAAGTTCACATTTCGAAACGACAGCGTCCAAAATCGTCACCAGCGACGGAGACTGGCTAATGATGGAGAAGTGCGGCGTCAGTCTGTTCGTGCCTGATGGCGTCGTGGAGAAGGGAGAGGAGCTGTTTACGGTTGAGGTCACTGATGAGGAATGGAACAGGCCTGTGCTTCAAGAAGGTACAGTTTCTTAGGTTAATTCACTCTCCACAGGCTTAATTTTATTCAAAACGGAACTCCACAGGAAAGACTTAGTCTCCGAATAGAAAATATAGACATTTTATTAATAGGATTCTGACTTAAGATTTTTTATGTAAAACCAGAAACGAGAACCAATGAGGTGCTCAATTTTTTTAAGTTAATATTCGAAAAGTAGAACATATTTTCTGCAGTAAATAACTAATCTCGAAATCTGCTATACGATACGATCATACGAGTTACCCAACTGCTGATGTAACATCGTGAACTTTCGACCTAGTTCCTGTCTGTTTGCTGCCTCATATCTGTGCCCCCATTTTATATTTATCCAAACCAGACGGTATAAAATAGAACCTTTGAGAAAACCAGTTTTCAAGTTGTCTATTCTTAGTAAGCACCAGAATGGCCCAATAACAGGCAGGTGACCTATATTGAAAGGGCATATTTTAATGAATTTTTGTAACTACTTGGTGTACAGGCTTAGTCAAAACTAGCATTTACCCGCGGCATCGTCCCGTTATTATCCCAAGAGAACTAATAACCAGTATTCCATGTTTCCAGGACTTGGTCTACTTACATGCAATCCATTCAGTTGTTATATACTAAGGTTATTTAGTAACAAACATCATGTTTTTATCAGGCATTAATCTCATTACCAATCAATGTATACAATATAATTGTAATTAAGGCGAGGTGAGACCAGAATCGGGCACGGAAGCCTAGTTTCCAAATCATTTTTAGAGCACTTATTTGACTCTTAGGTCACTGTAAAACATATATAATAATATTCAGAACTGTATCTAGGGCTTCCTCTCACTTAGAACACGATAGCGAACACTTCGCTCGATAGAAAAGTAGCGCGAAAACACTATAAAATAAAGTATTTTTTTCATTTTTTTTTCATTTTGTTCATCACCAGTTACCTTTTCTGACAAAATTAATACCTGACAATCATGATTTCACAGTCATGCAGGGCATCCTCTCATGTTTGGGTTGATAACGTATACTTTTATGTTAGAAATCGAAGATAATCTGCAATAATCTGCATTCCGCCCGACCCTAGTTTGTATGTGAAATGCGAGCCAGGTCCTACCGCGCCTTAAACGGCGCTTGTGTATATATTAGAAGGGAGGATACTGCAATTTATATCTACCGATATAAAAATAAAACTTCTAGGAATGGCAATAAAAGTTTTACAAGAAGGTATCAGAATATTTTATAACCCACCTACTACCTACCACTAATTGCTCTAGGCTGAACTAGTTTCCTGGTTTAACTACGAGTTCATGACACAGGTTTTTGTTTGTAGGAGAAACTCAACTGAGTCCAGTCATTCGCTGCGGCCCGAAAAACTTTCACTTCCGCAAAGGAGTGATCCTTTCCTTCCCTCACTGTGCGTCCCTGAAAAACGCCAGCTGGCTCCTCTCCATACTCCAAAAGCCTGAAGAAATCAACACGCGAGAGTGGAGAAAAGTCCTTACGCTCGGCCAGGAAACGCCGGGAAGCCCAATCTTCGCCCAAGTTGATCCGAATAAAGTTTACCTCGTGTGCGAATTTTTAAGTGACTTTGTTTTAGTTGGACGCAGCTTTAGCAGCCTGGACGCGAAGCTATTGAAACTAGTCTTGTTTGTCTCGAAAAAAATAGACGAGAGCTACTACAGTTTAAAAGTTCACGTGATAAATGATACACCCTACGCCTTGCATGACTGTATTGAAAATGAGAGGCGCTTGGGCAGTTCCCTGTTGAGTGAACCAAAAACAATTTATTTTCAAGAAAGTTGTTCGGATTTATGCATCAATCTTAGAGATTTAGGTGTGGGATGGAAGGTAATTTCTGGAGCAAAATATCAGGAGCTACCATATGCACACGTTTGGAACCTAGGCGTCAGATCTTTACAATGCAGTTTCATTTTACAGCAAACGGATGCTATTAGTTGCTTTGAGCTAAATTTATTTGTATACCAAAAACAAAAACAATCAAATTCAGTCATCTTCAGTCTGAAAACAAATGATTTTAACTCTAACTTAACTTGCAATAAGCGATTTAGCGCATCTAGTGTCGATTACAATGTTCATATCGTAGAGAATCCGTTTAATTATTCTTCGCTGTCCAAAAAAGAGGGCAGATACGATTTCGTTTATAGAGGTAACCACTACAGAAGTAATTTAAGTGTAGACAATAATTACCGAATGAATATTCTTACCAAGTCCGATCGAGTAATTCTATGTAAACTGCTCGACTCTCAAACTCCAAAAGGCAATGACTGGAGACTTTTGGCTGAAAAATTAAAGATAGCCTCATATTACTATTATTTTTCAAACACGTGTTCTCCTACTGAGAATATTTTGAATCTTTGGATGTGTAGGCATAATGACTGCAATATGTTGGTGAATTTATCGAAGATATTTAGAGAAATGGGCCGGGTTGATTGTGCTACTGTTGTTGAAAGACGTTGTTTTCCCAACTGAAGATTAAAATTTATAAAGTATATTGTTCCACTTTGTGTAGGCAAAGCTAGCTATAGAAATAGACATAGGAGATGACACAACAGTTAGACTACTTTTATACGACAAAATATAATTGATTTATTAATAATAGGTATTGGTTTTTATTATTAATCACAAATTTGGTGGCGGCGTTATGAATCGCATTGTACTGAGAAAGCTTGTCACATACGATGCAGATGTGACTAGCTTAATAAATGGCTTAGAAATTAATTGTAGCAAAGTGATATAAACTCCTTACATTTATTCGAGTTTTTGTACATTACATAGTTTTAGTGTGTATTCAGTATTAATTTAACTAGAAGTGGTTAATAATTTATTGAAGGTACATAATTATTACCTAAAGTATAAATTGTGTCAGCACTACATAAATTGACTATTTTGGTAAGATTATCTGGATTTCGGGTAGTTTTTCATCAATTTAATCACCTTAGGTCGATTTTATAAGAGTTGGAGCATATTTAATATGAAATAAGTACTCGTTGCATAGGTACAGTAAACGGCCATAAAGAATGCACATCGTCCTTTGAAAAGAGGCAATCGGCTAATTTCGACTTCGTATAGCGATATCTGTGTCGCACACACCATGACGTTTGTTTTGTCAGTCGTGGTTCAAATGCGAGAGAGTGCAGTCGCATCTCCAAGTCAATATATATATAGAGTAGCTAAAACTTTTACAAAATTAAATTTGTACTATGGCATCTATAGGAAAAAAAGGCAAGCCGTTACTTTGCCAGTCACGTGAAATTATCTACAATGATTATATACCGTCACCGCAATATTACACTTTTTGTCGATCTTTAAACCTACATTTAAATATGCTAGTAGTATAACCTCAGTTGCTAATGCTCAGTCAACCCCTTTTAGGAATGTGGGCGTGAATATATGTATATCTATATTATTTTTCCCCAACAAGCAATAATTAAATATAATTACATCATGTTTTATAGCTCTATATATTCCACGTGAAATCAAAACAAAACAACAATAAAGTACTTAGTTCTAAATTCAAATTCTGATGAACAATTAATCTAATAATTGATGTACATGGAAATTAGCATTCGTATGTATTCGGAAATGCGATGATTGCCGATGTGCATTCTTTATGGCCGTTTACTGTACAACATCCGTGCCAGCACTTATGCATCGACCTTATATTATTATAAATAAAATCTTCAACAAAATTAATATGTTTAACAACCACTGAATATTTCTTATTAGTTGTTTGCAATCGTCACTATTTTCCTATGAAGAATAGTTTTAGTTTAGTATGTTCCGAGTTTACCATGTAGCTGGGTCTGATAATAATTTTTCATCACACTTGCTCGAAAATGGTGCATTACACGTAGGTTTTGCGGGCCGTAAATGACCTATTACGCCCTAGGGCGTAATGGTTTTCTTTTTAAATTTGAAACGCTGGTTCTGTTTTACTCTTATTTGTCATGATCAAAGGAAACGCCAACTTACTTTTTTAACTTTTATTACTGAAATATTTATTTAAAGAGAACTGTTATTGCAAATACATGTAAAAACATATTTCTGTAACATTAATTAAATGTTTAAATAGTGTATTTCAGTATTTTGCAAATATAAAATCAACCATTTTAAGTCTTTACCGCTATGGTTTCCGAACGTGACTTTCGTCTTGATATATGTCACTAATGTCACTGTCAGTTTTACAATTTTATTTAGGTTAAGTAAGGTTATTTTAATCAGATTTCCTCACAAGTGTGATGAAAAACATTGTGTGTGCCACGGGCGGTAAAGGAATTACAAACTCGTGTTGTTAAAGCCCTCGGCTTCGCCTCGGCCTTGTAACAAACACTCGTTTGTAATTCCTTACTTACCGCTCTTGATACACAATGTACTATTTCGATACACTAAAATTAATCTACAGAAAATGTAACAAACTTTTATGATTGAGTAGCTATTACATAATAGACGTTGTTCTTTATTTTAAATAATTATTAACAGGCGTTGTTATACTGGAAAACAAGCACTTCATGAGTAGGATCTAAATATATATAAAACTAAGATGCATATGTTTACTAGGGATGAGAAAATGTACGGTTTTATAAATAGTGCCCAAAATAAATGTATGACTTATTGTAGAGTTTTCTTTTTTATTGAAGTAAAAGTTTAAGTAAATGTGTGTTTGTTTTGTTCATCCATAGAGTAAGTATCAGCAAAATATACGTATTCGAATGACGAATTAGAATAACCAAATTATTCGCGAATGACGAATAAAATTGGCGGGTGATTATTTTTATTCGAATACATTATTTGTGGTGGTGACGATGATGAAGATGATAATGATTATAATGAACGGAGGGAGGGGGGGGGGGGGGGGGGGTTGAGTTAAGGCAGGGTTTCTTAAAGTGTGGTCCATGGACCCCTTAGGGGTCCGTGATACGAGAGCCGGGGATCCATGGCTATGCATACAACACAAACTTTCATGTGCCCTTGATTTTCTTTTTCTCTAATTGTATTCGGAAAGGGTTCGTAAGGTTTTCGAAATAATGTAGGGGGTCTGTGACCAAGAAAAAGTTTAAGAACCTCTGAGTTAAGGGATGATTTTCGGGATAAAAAATCTACCCTATTCTGGGATCTAACATTATCGGCATAAGTACCAAATTTCTTAAAATCATCACAATCGGTCACGCGGTGTAAAGGTAGCGTGAAAAGGTAATAGACAGAAAGAGTTACTTTCGCATTTATGTATGGATTAATTAATAACTAATTAGTTAAGATTCCCATACAGTTAGGCGCAGACCCAGACTGCGACTGCATTCATAAATGTTAAGAATTTCAATAATGCTTAGGTCTTAAAAAAAGCTGACTTTCAAAGAAGGCTTGAGCCCCACCGTTAATCAAGCCTTCTCAAAATCACTAACTCTACTAAAAAAATTTTATCAGCTCAGCTCTAAAAAAGGGCTCCGAATATTTTTTTATTCGAATGAATTGTTCAGATATAATAAATTATTCGAATAATGCCTATCTCTGCTTAAAGGTACAGCATTATTAGCCTTTTCGATAGTACGTCGAACATAATAGTTAATCAGACGCCATGCCAAGACAGTATCAAAACCGAAATTGAACTTTATGCTGGTGCATGTAGATCTTTATCGCTCTGTGCTCTGTGACGGGTTAGGCGAAGAACACACCGCAGCGAAAATCGCGGCGACGCGCGACTCAGCGATTTTCAACTTTGTATGTAGAATCATCGATTTGTATAGAAAAAAATCGCGGGGAAAGAACACACTGAAATCGCCCGTCGCGGCGATTTTTTCCGAGTAGCTGCGCATACACGGAAAAAATCGCGGCGACGGGCGATTTCGGTGTGTTCTTCGCCTTAATCCGTCGTTAGCGTTGAACCCGCGTTACGGATATATCCATCGATGGCATCGAAAACGTTTAGGTACTTTTTAATGAAAAAGAAAACATTTTGCTATGACAGGTAGTAAAAAAAATCAGAATCGAAAGTCGAAACTCAAACAAACATAAAGAGGGCCATTATTTGCTTCCACGGCATCAGTAATGTTTAATTTATAATTTGACACATTTTGCTTGCGCGAAATTATATGAGAAGTCTCAAACTCTCTCTCTTGAATTAACGTGCAATTGGGCCTTTAAGTTTAGCGCCATCTATTAGCATCATTAGAAACTAAATATTTTCTGCTTATATTATATGTCGGATTATCACGTGACTGACTGTGTCAGGTCAGGATGGGTTAGCTGCAGAATCCTGGCCGTTGAGGTATGTTGGTTAAAGAAGTGGATTCATGTCAGATCAAATCATTTATTCGTCTGATTCTTTTGGCGACTTCGGTAATGACATTCTGGTGAGAAGAAGCGCCGAAGAAACTCACCAGTTTCTCTTTTAAATCATCAGGCATTACAATAGTTGTTACAATATTATGGCGTAGGTACTTGAGTGAGGGGTGCTAGACAGGAAACCTCCCAGAGTGTCTGGATTCTTCTCATTCCTCTTGATCCGGTTGATCCGCAGGAAAGGGAAGCGTCTTGGCCGGTGCACCCCGGGAGCAACGGCAAGTGATTTCTTAGGGGCCCCTAATTGATCACTTGCCGATGCTGCGAATGAGCCTGTCAGGGGGGGTTGGGGGGTCCCGCACCGGGTTTCCTCTGTTAGAGGACTCTCCAGGTGCGGCACGCGAGGGCGGAGCGTCGGGCACGGGCAGCATCCCTCCGACGTCTCCTTTTGGGGGGCACTGCGGGCAGGCACCAGACGGGTGACCTGTGCCGCTGCGTGGTGGCGGTGGATTAGTCCTCTGCGTCCCGAGAACTCAGCCTTGCAGGCTGCCGCTACCTCATGTGCTGGGTGCGGGAGGCGGAGGACTGGCCCACCGCGGTCCGTAAGGACAGGCGGGAGTGTCTGCGGGGTATGGGCGTTTGTCCTCCCGTGGACGGCTGCGGGGCAGGGGCGTTTGTCCTCCCGTGGCGGTGAGGGAGGGACTGACACCGGATACACATGCGGACCCTGTGTGTCTGGTGTTGGTTCCTGGCTTCCCTGGGGGACGGCCCGGTTGGCCGGAGGGAAGCAGGTGGGGAAGGCACACTGGCCATGCTACAGTGTGCCTTTTACGGAGAGGGTCCGCCCTAGGGCGGAGGTGCTGGTGATGTCGTGGTGGCTTGATAGCGATCCCACGGCATCACCGTGAAGGCACAGGTTGGTAGCATCCCTGGGTTTTAGTGGGTAGGCCAATCCCTTTAGGAGCGGAGAGCCCCACATAACCAATACGTAACATCTGGCTGTCACCCCCGATGGCCTTAGGTTACGTAGTGGTATGCAGTTTTATGCATTTCCCGGGGTCAAAAAAAAAAAAAAAAAAAAAAAGGTACTTGAGTGAGCAAATCTAGGCAATTACGTTACACAGTATGATTCATTTCACTATTAATCGACAGAATTACAATTATCAAGTAGCAACTTTAACTACTGGCAGACGAACTGACAGAATCGTAAGACAAGTGTTGTCGCCACGACAGTCAGAAAGAGAATCGACACTCTTGCCCAACGAACCCGTCCACGTGCACCGCAACCGGACGTTACGTCACACGGCGTTCGCCGCCATTTTAAATTTACTTAGTACTACAGTAGTCAATTGACAGTCTTGGATTTCTTGAACTATCGCTGCTGTCCCCGAATCCGATATCAGGCGTGGGATGTAATCAGCGCCCACAGGATGTGAATGATTTCCAGTGTTTGAGGCATTCCACATCTTCGTCAATATCCAGTGAAAGACAGTTATGAGATTTTGTGTCTAGCGAATTAGACATGCTTTGCAAATGCTTGGATCTCAACAGTGGACATGTGAGTCAATGATAATCAACCGAACGGATGCACTTACTGCGTGTAGAATCATTGTGACAAAACTAAAATGGTTTTACAAGAAAAGAAGTCTGCTTCTTACCTTCAAAGCAAGTCCAGCAACTGCAGCACAGCCTACGTTAATGTATTCAGAATATCCAACACTGCCGGTTTTGTTTAAATGCAGTATCTGAAGAAAGTTTGACCGCAACACTATTAATTGTGATTGTTTTTATATATCTTTTTGAATTTTTGAGAGACCTCTTCTTTTCTTGTCATATCGCGCAAATAATAATTCGAACCCTTTTGGATACAGTTGCTCCATCGATGATGAAACTTTGTCAGGTTTCAGTGATTTTTACGTCACTCTAGGCCGTAAGTGGCATTTTCCACCCGCTGTGGAAGACGTAAAATTGTGGACGGTAATTAGTAAAGCCCTTGATCGCATATTTATTTACAAACATCTGCGATCTGGGCCATTCCTTATTATACCAACTTAGGTGTGTAATATACTATTGTCGTTTCATCTTGTCTGGTCAAGGAAAAGACAGCAATAGTCACACTTAGCGAGTTTTTAAATTTTGAACAAGATAAACGATTAAACACGTCAATTGAAAGAGGTAAGAGCCAGTGATATCCGTGGGCAGCTTAGAGCAACACGGATTTCGTTAAGCTAGCAGCATGTTGACTGGTAATGGGCTAGACGACTAATAAAACTGTTTAGTCCGTCAGTTAGATTATTAAAAAATATTGTACGCGTATTTTTTCTTTTGTTTGACAAACAGAAAATGACGAGAATAGAGTGCTTAGAAGTTTCGAGTGACGTCACTCCTAGGTACAATTTTCACCTAGGAGTGACGTCACAAGCCCCCACTCCAGAAGTTTGATGATCTGTAACTTTGTCGATTTTTAATATTTTGATAAACCAAAAAATACGTGTCCCATATTTTTCCATAATCTAAATGACGGACTAAATAGAATTATATAGTTTTAACCCAGTCGTCATCCCTATTATTGATACAACACGTACAGAGTGAACGCAAGCAATAAGGATTGGAAAACAGGCTTTCGATACACCACACTTCTATAAATATGGAACTCGGGGAAATTGTTAGTGACAGTTTCCCCTATTGCTTCGTTCTAGAAAACTCGGAGCTGGCGCCCAATCCGCAGAAATACAGATTTTTTATGCCTGGCTAATGCTCCAAGATCTGTAGCTGTGGGTTTGGTGAGCTACCGCAGAACTTCAGTTTCACATGAGTAATCATTGGCACGCTCGTGTACTCGGACCAATCGGGGCATGTAGGTACCCAACTAAAAACAATATATGGGGTATGTTGTACCTATATCAGCTACATAGATCAAGTGAAGGAAAAAATTGCTATCGTGTTTCGTGTCTTATCAATACGTCACGAAGCTGGCGTAGATAGGTACAGCAGGCATGATTGGAAGCTACTCCACCGACAAGAGAGCAACTTTTAAATGAATGATGATGTAAGTATGTCATGTATTTCGGTTTGTACCTTATGTAGAGGAGACATAGGTGCACTATCAAAGTTAACGTCTAAGCAGAAATCTCGTAAGATGGCGTCGCTAGTCATGAATACTTAACATTTAATTTAATTTTTACAACACTGCGATGAAGCACGTTCAGTGCAAGATCGCTCTTTGGTGAAATCCCCGGAGAAATGAGCGATTTAAATGAAATGGAATACGGAAATAGCAAAAACTAAATAATACTCGTAAGACTAATGGGTTGACAGTTTCTGCGACGCATTACTTTTCAACACGACACTATATAATATAAAGTATTTATGCCACAGTGTAGACATAAAATGACACGGGAGGTAATAAAGAAAGCCCTCAAACCCAGCCCAAGCTCAGCCCACAAACATCTGCGATCTCGGCTTTTCTTTGTATTACCACCCTAGTTGTGTAATGTACTATTTCACGCCACTGCTCGGAAAGGTAGTAATGGTCGGAATTGGGGCCGCAAAACGACAAGTTCTTGGACATCGAATGAGACGAGCCAACAATGTAATAAAACATGACAGAAATAACACTATATTGATTTAAACTTTCACAATTTTAACTCATTATTATAATAAAACGGGACTTAATGGCGTAAGCAATTTGACCAATTATACCTCGGCGACATTTATTTTCGTAATAGACCAATCAGATCGCAAGCTATGAGCGCTGCAAGCCATGGTCTGTAGAAACTCGCGGTCTGCAGTTTACAAAGCTAATTTATACTGTAGTAAAAGTAAAGTCCAAATAAATTGATATTAGCTGGCTCTGTGAGCTGTAGACCTCGCGAGTCTGTCAACCCTTATGGCTCCACAATTTTGAAAAAATCCAAAAACTGACAAAAAATCCTTAATAATAATGACTAGAGTCATTCTGATGTTGACTGTAGAATTAAAGGTCGCTCACGACTCTCATCCATCTCACGTCCGAACAATCTCCTTGCGTATAACCAATTAAATCATTAGTTCTATTATCAGAGCAGGTGGGCATTCCCAAGTCTCCTGACCCACATACTGCGTTCAAGTATTAAAGCTAGGGTTGCGGGCAGCCTTCATTGTTTAATAATTGAGCCCACGTTCCGACCTTTCACTATATTGAATCTCGGCCTGAATTATAGGCGGAAAGCGAATTTGTACAATCATCTTCAATCATTATAGTATTTTATGCAACAGTTGTATAAGTAGGCTCAAAAAATGCGAATGGCGCGAGTTGCGATACGAGCCGCCACGGCGGCGAGTATCGCAAATAGAGACGCCATGAGCGTTCTTTGACTTAATTATACAACGTTGCATACAATACTTTTTCTACGATTAGGTTTTAAAATATAAAATTAAACATAGCACGCAAACAAGGCAAATATGACAGATGACTGACAGTATGTGTCTATGGTAAACTTTTTTTTAATTTGACGTATACTCGCTAGTGACACGCAGTAAATACTTTTTCTTTATGTTGGCATAAATGAATTTAGTTCGGGAAGTTTTGTGTTTCTTAAAAACCGTAGGAATTTAATTATTTGTTAAGTTGGTAGTTGTGCATTTTTATTTAGTTTAACCTAGATTTAGAAGTCTGTGGCTGCTAGCAGTATCGTTTTGCGACTGTAACGACACTAGTGCTGCTATGGGGAATAGAGTATAGAATTCTCTGAACTCATATTATGTATGTTCTTATATTAGTGTTTGTGACCAAGTAAAAGACAGATAAAACTACAGGAGTAGAAAAATATTATTTATGAAATTGGGCAGTAAATATAAGGGGATTCGAGTGATTGAGTTGATAAACGAAAATGGATTTAAAAAAAAGAAAAGTATAAGGATGCTTTAGTTAGAAATGACCATAAACAATTTGAACTACAAAAGTAAGTTTGTAATCTGATATTTTTTGGTTTTGCATGACTTGATAGGCTAAAAACTAATTATGATTAAAATTTGGAGCTTGTGGGTCTGCTAGAAGTACCTTACAATTATGATGATCATCAGTCATTGAGTCAGTGACATAACTAAGGATCTTTGGCGTGCAATAGTTCTTAAACTACAAGTTCAAATTGAATGTTATTGAGAATATATCTCAATCATACTATACCCTAATTCAGGATTCTAGCTTTAGCCAGCATAAAATTACAGGAGACTGAAATGCCCTGAATGGCTTCGAGGAAAGGATGGTACGGCCGTGCCTTTGTTTTGCTTGACTGGGCGGGGGCACTGCCGTGCCACCAGATAAGAATATCAAACTTTCCGCTGCGAGTTCTAAGTTTGTACCAACTTGCTAACCGTAGTATCCGTTCCGTTCTATTAAAGAAAACCCTTAATAAAGATGAAGGTGTTATGCGAGCCTTTCAAATGGCCACCCATGAGCTGAAAGGCACAATTGAAATTTTGCATTATTAACGCTTGGAGATATCCCGGTTTAGATGACGTCACATTTTCACCTGATTATGGCGACGAGATAATAAAGTGTACCGGTCGTGTACTCGATGGATTTTTTATAGGTTCATACCTCGTTCATACAGACAATAGTAGGGTCCCTCATAAGTAACTTAGGTTCGACTTCCAGGAAATAGGTAATAATATCTAACGAGATATTCATATCTGGGGGCACGGCAGTGCCCCCGCCAAGTCGAGCAAAACAAATTACTTATACCAGAGACGTAAATGTGACAAAATCAGCTAGTTATTATCTAAGAAGGTGTCATTTTTGGCCCTGGATTGTTGATAATCAAATCAGTATGATGTCAGTGAAAGCTAATATAGTATTTTATTTTACGTCACACCTGGCCATAAAGTGGCAATTACCCCCCCGCTACGAGTGTGGAAAATCCCACTTCCTGGCCTGGGGGAGACGTAAAATTTTGTACTTGTCACGGGCGGTAATAAAGAAAGCCTAAGACCGCATGTTTATCGCTGTTGCCTTCGGCTCGGGCGTCAAATACCTGCGATCTGAGACCATCTATGTTTAACCGCCCTAGGTATGTACTATTTCACGCCACTACTCAGAAAGATGGCAATAGATGGACGGTATCAGGACCGCAAAACGGCGCGTTGTTGGACAGCGCACCAGCGAGCCATCAATGCAATCAATCAGACACGACAGAATAGTACTTTTTATATGAGTGCGGAAAGTATTGGCATTTCTCACGAGTCCCGTGGTATCTTGGTCCGAGCCGCTAGGTGAGGGACAAGACTCGGGACGAGTGGAAATGACTCTTCTGCGCGTGTATCAAACGACATTTTTTAATACATGTGGGATTGATATTTGGATGCTCACTGTTAGATGACGAATTTATGTTATAATAACTTGAAATAAGGAATGAGTTGACGTATGACAGTGTGTGACAGATGAATGAATAAAGATGTAAATTAATTCGGTGTAAATATTGTAAATATAACCTCGTCCTGCCCAAACATATTTAAATAGACTTCCAGTTTCTGCCCAATGTTCTTAATTAAGCACAAGTTAATTTTGATGGGTTCTGCCCAAGGCATTATTTGCTGAAATTTGTGTGTAAAAAGTAAGTAGGATTTTTTATATTATTTTTTAGGTTATAGGGGTTAGATATTAAATAGACTGAGCTAGATATTTCGACGATATCTTATGTTCTTTATTAAGAACATTGGGCAGATTTTAGTAAATTTATTATCTTTGATTTGGCATTTATTAAGAACATTGGGCATGAACTTCATAATTAAAATATAGTATTTATTGAACAATAAAAGGAAAATAAATTAAAGAGCCTGGATTTTAATTGATTTTTATCGTGGAAAATAATACATATACAGAACATGATAGTCCACAGTGGCCATGATTAATGTTATCCCATTGCACCTTTTCAATTACACACAGTTCAGATCTATGCTATTTCCTGTTTTTTGCACCACAGTCTGGTTAGTTTTTTCAACACATACAGTCAAAATATCATCGTTTAAATGTTCAGTAAAGTAGTTCAGAATTGACCGACGTTCAGTGTGGTCGGGCAACAAATTAGGGACTGATACCTGTTCTGGCAAGTTAGGTGCAAATGAGTCATCACGCCACGCAGGAATTGGAACTGGTGACGACTGCAATGGCAAAGAGCCTCTGGTTGATCCAGCTTGTAAGTCTCTACTTTAACTACCTCTCTGCCACCACCTCGTCTACTACCATGTTGACCGTGAAATCTGCGACCACATCCATCTCTGACATGTCTAACTGTTTCATAGATAGAACTTGAGTTAAGCGGTATTGGTAGTCATTTCTGCCCAATGTTCTCAATAAATCACACTTTTCGATGAGTTACCTTGAAAAATCTAAAATAAAAACTTTTCCAAAAATAAAGCTATTGTGACATATTAGAGCTATATGGCTTTACATCTATATGGTACTCAGTAAAAACGCACGGTTGATTATCAAGGTAAAGAAGGATGGAAGTTACCTCTCCAGCGAAATTGCACCATCCTTGACACGTGGCGTGACACTGATCGGCGAGTCCGCGGAAGTTCACCACAAGGGCTTGATTAAGTATTGGCTAATACTCCAACCAATCAGAAACAAGTAAATAAAAATCGCAAAGTGCGAAACATTTGCCCGCTGTGCGGCAAATTTGAATATGTGATTAATTGAGAACACTGGGCAGAATTCGGAAGTATAAATAAAAAAGCTTGGGCAGGAACTATCAAATCTAATTTGTTCTTAATTGAGAACATTGGGCAGGACGAGGATATAGAAGTAAAAAACCCCTGATTGTTTCCCTGCCCCATCCCCACATCTCACTTTTTTTTATTTTTTTATTAGCCTGTTTGTATGTCCCACTGCTGGGCAAAGGCCTCCCCTTTTTTCAGCCACTCGTCTCGGTTTAATGCATGCTCTTGCCACCCGACTTGAAATGAGTCCAGGTCATCCCGCCATCTCCTTCTCGGTCTGCCTCTGCTCCTGTAGCCATCTCGCGGAATCCATTTGGTGGCTATATTGGCCCATCGTTCAGGATGCATCCTGCAGACGTGTCCAGCCCAGGCCCATTTGAGCTTGGCGGTCTTGACACCTACATCTGCAATGCCTGTTTTAGAGCGCAGTTCGGTGTTTCTGATACGATCGCGTCTGCAAACTCCGAGTATACATCTCACTTGCATTTCAAAATTATACTTGATACCTACATTTTGTCTGAGCCTAATGACATGATAGGTAAGTCTCAAAAAACCAGAGTTAACTGCAATAGCTGCCCTTTAAAGTCAGCGCCATCTAATATCATCATTTGAAAGTAGGTAAAGGTTTTTTGCCAAAAATTACAATTTTTAGCCTTTTACGAGTTTTAATGTCAGTAAATATATCAGGCCATAAAATAAAATACAATTCAAACATACATAATTGATGCCGAGGAAGCAAATGATGACACTCTTTATGTTTGTATGGACAACCGATCGACTCGAATAACCCTAAAATAAATCTATTTCTGAAAACTACAATTCCTAAAATTAAAAAAAGTACATACATTTTAAAACTTCAACAGGTAGGTTAATGCAAATTATTCAAACAATATTTGTGGGGATCGGTGAGGTGATGATGTGATTTTAGCGGATTGTACACAGCGTGTAAGTCTAATACGGGCGAACAATTAAACCAGATGTAGCGTTTAGTAGTGTTATCATTAATTAATATGATTTTTTAAATTCCACTTAATAATAGTGACCTCGTAATTAATTTTTGAAAATTTACCGAGCAGCTATGTACCGCATACATGCTTGTTCTGACATTAAGAGATACGAGCTTTTTTAAAGTAACTGTCAATTAGCGTGTTTGTCAACTTGAATGTGTTGCGTTACATTGCGGCCCGAATTATTTTGTATGGTAAATATTTTCATTGTGGTTTTAAGCAATAGTTATAAAATATGCTTCTTAGGTCCTATGCTGACCACCGTTTAAATATTCGCCCGTATTAGATTTACAGGCTGTATAATATATTAATAAAAACATTTATTTATTTTCCATAGTAAGTGCTTCCCCAACTTAGCACTGTTTGGAGTAGAGAAGGTTGACTGTTCTCACTGTTGCTGAGATGAAATCTGATTTGGGCGGGCGGAGCCGCCCTATATCCGCATGGGCAAAGTGGGGGTGAGAGGTATTTCTCCTACTCCAAATCATGCGTGTTTGAGAGAGCAATATTGCGTTTATTCATTTATTAAAACACACAATACAATGCTCTTACAATACAAGGCAATTTCTTAATATTTTAGGGGTAAATGATACCAAAGTAATTTTCACATATAATTCACAAAAACAATAAAGACAATAAAGATAAAAATATAAAACACACGTATTAAACATAATCAAACAATAAAAGGTACTTATAGGTAACTACTTGATTCTTACAATATTCCAATAGGATTCTCTCCTGCGTGATTGTTTACTAAAATACAGATTGATTGATTTAAACATGCATAATTACCAAAGTACGAACATAATTTACAGAGCTGTTTCCGACAATATTGTCAATGCCATATTAACATTTTTGGGCCAAAATTATTTTTAGTGCCTAAAATGGAGATATTTTTTTTATAAACACAAACTTACAAAATCGCAGACGTCGCGAAATATTTTTAAAGCAGTTTTACGTTAGTTCTAAACCAGGCCTTTTTATAACATAAAGGTCTCATTCGTTACTCAAATTAGGTACCACTGCGTTACCAGTCCCCATGTCACCTCCAATATAAGTTAGTGTCCCCTGCGTTACCAACAAAGTTTTTTTTTTATATTCATAGCCTTTATAATTCGAAAAAAGTTTGTAATGATTTACAAAATGATATGTTTTTTGGAGATTATACTGACGAGTCAGAAATTATGTGTTAAAATATACAAGAGACGTTTTAAGGCATCAAAAAGAATGTTGGCCCATTTAAAAAATATACACGAAATAGAATTTAGAGATTTTTATTATTAAAAAAATATTTGAAATGGATAATTTATTATTACTTTCGGAAATTAAAATTCAATTTAGTTGATGTAACATTTTGTGATTCTGTTTTCATTTTGATTATTTTCTTTTTATTATGCTGAATTGATTTGACCAGCAACCAAACGTGTTTGTTTTAGATGCTATTATCAACTTCGATACATACATACCATCTACGCGACCCGATGTCCCTGGGAATCCGTCAAGGTCTATATCTTTATTACAATACGTTCCTTTCCTGAGCGTGCAACCTTTGATGGGGATATGGAACATATCAAATATAGTTTTTGCAATAACACTTGTGCAATTGACATTTTTAATATTTATCAGCCATACGGTACCGGTGCGTGTTTGTTTTCCAATTTTAATATAACCCTTTTTGTTAAGTCCTGTTATGTCCTTCTCTATTGTCAGGTTCACACTCAAAAGGTTATAATCCATACTACTCTTGTAGATTTTTATGTCCAGATGATAAGGTAACGGTCTTATGTATGGTAGTGCTGGATTTTGGCAATTATCTATACGAATCATGTTTAGTTTGTATTGTTTACAAGAATGACTATTAAATAACTCAAGTGAAAATATTAAAGTCAACACAGCTTTCATGGCTGACGGTTTAAAAAGTAATATTTAAATAATCATCTTGGTCATTGGTGATATTATCTAGATTAATCTAGATCATCACAATGATTAGGGTTCATTTAATATGCATTAAATCTAAATGCAGAACATTATAATCCCACCAAAAAAAATCTGTAAAAAACTAGCCAAGTCTCGATGGAGCTGCTTGTTTATCTCTAAAAGTAATGAAATCTAGACAATGTCGTGCCAAGTCTATGGTTCCTTACTGCGATTTCTTTATTATTATAGTTAATGTTGTGTGACTTGGCCGTTGAACATTCTTTATACGTTAGTGGGTATAAGTCAATTTTTTTTACACGTAATGTTATATCTGTTGTAACTACCCATATTTGTTAAGCGAGATAATAGCCCATACTGGTATTGGTAATTGGACGCTAGTGTCTCATTTTAGTCTGTTGTTGATTGTGCCCACTAACGTATAATTTAATTACGTAAACGCAAATTGACTTGTACCCACTAACGTATAAAGAATGTTCAACAGCCAAGTCACAAAACATTAACTATAATAATAAAGAAATCGCAGTAAGGAACCATAGACTTGGCACGACTTTGTCTAGATTTAATTACTTTTAGAGATAAACAAGCAGCTCCATCGAGACTTGGCTAGTTTTTTACAGAATGTTTTTGGTGGGATTTCACTTATTTTTGTAGAAACGTGGGCATATTGATTTATTTTATTAGATTTTCTTATTTGACACAGTTATTTTCTTTTTATTTTAGGTTGGGCTCTTGTGTTTTCTAATCAGGGTCACCAGGTACTCCAGATCTTCGATTATCCTAGTTTTTACTTTATGTAGCCATTAAACCCTAACTCTGTACCAAATAGCAGCTCTCTGAGTTTATGGGAAGTACTAGTTCTATTCTGATGATCATGAGTGAGTGAGTGAGTGTCATAAATGCGAAACTTTGCTTTCGCTTAACTTCGGAACGGACCTACAGACTTGAAATTTTGGATTTTAAGTATGTGATTATAGCTTACTAGATGACGAAAATTTCTGCGTTCTGGTCTTATTCAGAGCTTCTCAAATAGGGGCCTGAAAATGCAGCGAAATGGTTCCAGTAAAGGATGGTACGGCAGAGTTTGCTTCGCGCTCGACTTGGCGGGGGCACTGCCGTGCCCCCAGATATAACACAATTTAAAATGTTATGCGCTGACATTACTATGTATTCCATAAGCTATTTTACATAGTAACGAAAGTATAGATTTTTTTAGATGAATTTAAAGAACAAAGTAACCTGTTTGAGCTGGACATATATCCATATATTCCTTGTTTATGTATTAAATAGGTCAAGTTTGCATGTACATACTACGAACTGTTTACGAGCTTAAGTAACACATCACAGTGATAACATAAAAATAATATTACCTATGTAGTGTAATGTGTTACATTCGATACCCATACCTAATGTAGTGCGTTACATTTGATACGCATTTTATTAGTAAAGTATACTATAGCCAATGTTTTGCTATAATGATTCCTGAAAATAAATTACATATTTTCATTTTAATCAAATTTCATTCACAATATAGGAAAAGCATTGCATATTTTGAATTTGAAAAGTTGTGATACAAAAAGGGTTCGGGAGCAAAAAAATCGACTCTGCAACATGTCTCATTTCAAAGTTAAATATCCGTGCTCCCATTCAAAATGAAAGCTGAAAATGTAAACTTTCCGATAAGGGGTCATCCACAAAGTACGTCACGCGATTTTTCAGACTTTTAGACCGCCCTCCCCATGTCACACTTTTTCTTAACATATTTGACCTTGTTAGTATAGGCTGTCACATTTGGGTAGACTCCCCCCCCCATGGGTGTGACGTACTATATGGATGACCCCCAATATGAAAATTTTAATATTTTTATTTCAGGTAACCGAAAAAAATAGCTTGTTTACACAAAGACGGATAAAGTTGCCAATGAAATGCAAATTTAAACAAACGAGAAATTAATAGTATTTTATGCAACAGTTGTATAAGAAGGTTCAAAAAATGCGAATTGCGTGAGTTGCGATACGAGCCGCGAATGCGGCGAGTATCGCAAATAGAGACGCAATGAGCGTTTTTTGACTTAATTATACAACGTTGCATACAATACTTTTTCTACGACTGGTTTTAAAATACATATAAAATACAAACAAGACATAACCTGCAAAGAAGGAATATGACGTATGACTGTCAGTATGTGTCTATGGTAAACTTTTTGTGAGGTCTAAGGGTCTTCGATGTTTAGTGGACTGTATTATAAATGAAAGACTTAATTTTCCATAGTGAGCGCCTACCTCACTTAGGCACTGTTGAAGAGCTGATTATCACTTGATGATAAATGTAAAAGACTGAAGAGAGTAAAATAGAGTGAGTTGAAATGGCCGGGAACCGCCATTTTATAAGATTATTTTTGAAGGTGGGAGATTATTCTAAGAATACTCCCGCTAAGCTCGAGTCTTGTTTTGAGAAATGAGCCGAGCTAGTTCTGAGAATCAGCTATTCTTTTTGTGCGTGAGTGGGGGTTTATTTACTTTATTAAAAAACACATATAATTTCTCATTACACAGAAATAAAGATTATAGCAATAATTAATTAAATTCTTATAAACGATGGACATTGATAAATCTTAAAATTAGAGTAAAACACAAGTTATTTATGATTGATTGGTTAAACAGTAGAATGATTGAGTAACGAAACAATAATAAACAGTAAAAGATTCTAATTAGATTTCAATATGATTTTCTCTCCTACGTGATTGACTTAGCCTATTTGATTGTTACCTTATATATACCTAACTACTAAATATATGTACATAGGCTATTTCCGACAGTGTCCCCCTCGGTGTGACTACACCAGTGTAGTTTAGGAAATAATTATGAGCCTGGAAGCCGGACGGCGGATGTATCCTGCTGCGGTACGGACTTCTGTTGATCTTATTTTTCCATCGGGGCCGGGGTGGACTTTTACCACTTCTCCGCGTGGCCATATGCCTCGTGGCATAGTGTTATCGGCAATGAGTACTATGTCGCCGATTTTCACGTTTTCATGGGGCGGAGTCTTAGTACGTGGTCTCAACGTATGTCGGTATTCTGTTACCCATCTTTTCCAAAAGCTTTCTGCTAAGGCTTGTGCAGTTTTCCATGACGATGGCGATAGGGTGACATCACTGAAGAATCCAAATGGAGACATGGCGTTTGATCTGCCTATAAGGAAGTGATTAGGCGTCAACGCTTCTTGGTTATCGTTCAACATGACCGGAATGAGGGGCCGGGAGTTGACGATGTGTTCTGCCTCTAGAAGTAAGGTGTGGAGTACTTCTTCATGAGGGTTATTCTGGCATAACGTGACCTTCAAAGCTGCCTTTATTGAGCCGACGAGACGCTCCCAAGCGCCGCCTGCGGCTGGGTTTCCGGGCGGAATTTTCTTCCAAATAATTTCTTTGGAGATCGCGAAGCTTTTCATCTCGTTTTCTATGGTGCTCATGGCGTCAGATATCTCTCGTTCTGCTCCCAAGAAGTTTGTGGCATTGTCGGTGTACAGAACAGATGGTGTTCCGCGTCGTGCCATCATGCGTCGGAGAGATAAAATCATAGACGAGCCTGAGAGGGATGCTGCGAGTTCTATGTGTACAGCGCGCGTAGTGAGGCACGTGTACAGAACGCCCCATCTCTTTTCATGGCGTCTTCCCACAGTTACGACTATAGGTCCGAATAGATCGCAGGCCGTAGACGTGAAGGCGGGTTGATTTGCTGTCAATCTTTCTTTGGGTATATCTCCGGGTGGTACGACGGTTGGTTTCGCTCGGTAGGTGCGGCACCACTGGCAGTTATTACATATGAATCTCAGTGCTCCGCGCAGTCCTACTATGTGGTAGCGTTGGTGCAGCTCGTTCATGACTGTAGCGTGGTTGCCGTGATTGAACTTAGCGTGGTAATGTGCTAGTAACAGTCGAGTAAACGGTTCTCGGGCGTGCAAAACGGGTATCGCTTGCTTTCTGTCCGTCCGGCCGTCTAGTAGTAGTAGACCGTTGTTGTTCAGTTTGACAGCGAGCTTGCTTATCGTAGATTTCTTCGGTAGTGTCCGTCCGGCTTCCAATAGCTTGATCTCCTCGTTGAAATATTCGTGTTGACTGCGTTTGATAAGCAGTAATTCGGCGATCTTGATGTGATCGTTTCTTACGTCTGTTTCTGTATTTCTATTGAGTATCATGGCTTTGAATACCTCGGCAGCGCAAACTACGGTAGCAGTGGCCCTAACTAAACGTGAGTATTTAGAAAACCTACTTATATCGGGTAGGTACGGAAATTTATCCGATTTGTTAGCGACCAGTATTAACTTTTGTGGTCGTTCTTCGCCTGTGTCGACAGGCGGGCTAGGGGCCGATTTGTCGGTCGGCCAGTGAGAGGAATCGCGTCTAATAA
This sequence comes from Eudemis profundana, assembly GCA_947034925.1. Lineage (NCBI taxonomy): Eukaryota > Metazoa > Arthropoda > Insecta > Lepidoptera > Tortricidae > Eudemis > Eudemis profundana. The sequence goes on along the minus strand of OX344795.1, from coordinate 25,505,159 downwards.
AATCGGGGCCTATGAACCACGTATGGTTCTTATCGAAATTCTTAGGAATTCCCTTTGTCGCTACGTCAGCGATGTTTTGCGCACTAGGAACCCAACGCCATTGATCGGTCGTTGTGCTTTCCTCGATTTCAGCTATCCTATGTGCCACAAAACTTTTAAATGACCTAGGATCCGATTTTATCCATGTCAGTACCGTTCGCGAGTCTGACCAAAAGTGACACTTCTCAATAGCATAGTCCGTATGTTCTAATACTGACTTAGCTAGTCGCGTTCCTAATACGCAGCTTTGCAATTCCAGACGCGGTATACTAATCACTTTGAGCGGTGCTACGCGGGCTTTCCCTACGATGAGGCTAGCATAGGCCTCACCCTCGCTTCCGTGACTAACGAAATATACAGCTGCCGCGTATATTTTCTCGCTCGCGTCGCAAAAAACGTGTAGTGATCCCGATCTATTTACGGCCGGCACGTACCTATTTATCTCGAGCGTTTTTAACTGCTGTATGCTAGTGATAAACGCGTTCCACAATGGGACAGATTCGGGACGTATTGTTTCGTCCCATCCTATACCGGTCCGCCAGATGTCCTGGATAAGTATTTTGCCTATTACCGATACCGGGGATATATATCCCATAGGGTCAAAAATACTCATCGCGCTACTCGTTACTTGACGTTTTGTGGGCAATTTTTTCCCATCTAGGACATCTGTCGGCGTATTTCGGAGGTTTACGTTAAAACCTATAGTGTCGCGTTTGTGGTTCCATATGAGACCTAGTGTACGTTCCGTATCGCATTTTCCTAGCGTTTTATTTTCGTCCGTACTCGGAGTCACTACGTCGGATATGACTTCCGGCTGATTCGATGCGAACCCGCGTAGCTCAAAGGACGCCTTCATATTTAATTCGTATAGATCGTTGACTATCTGTCGCGCGGTATCTATGTCCTCGTCTAAAGCTACTAAAAAATCGTCCATATACGAGTTCTTAATCGTCAATTCAGCGGCTATCGGATACCTTTCGCGGTGAGTATTTGCGTTTTTATTCTTCACATATAAAGCGGTACTTGGTGAACTCGCTGACCCGAATATCAATCGTTTCATACGATATTCTTTCGGTTCTATGTCGCTATTCGCCCCTCTCCAATAAAAACGCAAACTATCACGCTCGTTCTCAGGTATTTGTATTTGGAGGAACATTTGCTTAATATCGGCCACTATTCCTATTTTTCCTTCGCGGAATTTCAACAAAACGCCGAATAGTGGTCGTAGGAAATCTGGTCCCGGTAATAACGCATCGTTTAGCGATTTATTCTGGGCCCTGCAGCGGGCGTCGAAAACGAGTCTAAGAGTTCCTTTCTGTGCGTGAAATACCGGAAAATGCGGTAATATCCATTTACGGGGATATTCCGGAGGTGCGGGTCCTGGCGCGACTTCTGCATACCCTTTTGTCAAGAGGTCGTCGATCTGTTTACAGTACTCGACTTTCAATTTTTTATCCGCGTTTAATTTTGTTTCTAGGCTATGCAGGCGTCGTAGAGCCAGGTTCTCGTTATTCGGTAATGTCTCATCATTACTACACCATAACAAGCCTGCCTCGTACCTATCTTCCGACTCTAATTTCCTACATGTCGCGTCTAGGATATCGATCGCTCTCTGATTCGGATCAGTCTTAGGTAATTTTCCTTCGACGCCTAAACATTCGATGCTGAAATGTTCTTTCATGAGCGCGGTTATCTCCGTTTCCGCGGGCGTCGGCCTAACGTGGCTTACTAAGAAAGATCTATCCCGAGGCGCATCGTGACTGCCGTGCAGTTGCCACCCTAGCTTAGATCGCGATGCTACAGGTAAATCTTTTTTTCCCTGTAGTATTTGTTTGGAAACAATCAGTTCCCAGTGATCCTGACCTATAATTATCGTTGGGACGGCATGATCGTAACATAGTTGTTCCTCTATTTCGCGTAAATGATCGCATTGTTCAATTAAATCGCGACTCACCGTTTGTTCGGGCAAGTTCAACTTTTCTATCGTATATGCGGTGAACTTTTCTATGTTACGAGTATGTGCTCCGCGGATAGTAACGCTAATTCGACACGATTCCCTATCGAACGTACAATTTCCACCGACTCCCTCTATTGAAAGAGGTTCCGGGTTGTCGCGTGGTGCTATTTGATCAGCTATATGACGCTCGATAAGCGAGATAGAGCTACCACCGTCTAACAAGCAAAATGTCTCTACCGTACCTAGAGGACCGGTCAGTTCCACGGGAACGACTTTTAAATAGGTATTCATTTTATATACGTGATTAACGTTACCCGTCCGCGGCGCCGGCGTCGGCTGTGCTTTGGCGCTCATGCCGTGCAATAAGCGATGATGTCCGGCTTCGCAATTACCTATGCCGCAAGCTACGTATTTACATCTATATCCGCGTCTATGACTCGGCTGTAAGCACCTAAAGCACAACTTGCCATTCTTAACCGCTTCCAACCTCTTTGTTACAGACATTTTATTAAAATCGGAACACTCGCTTACTTTGTGTTCGCCTCTGCAAATTACGCACTTGTCTACATAGGTGGAAGTGGTTTGAATAGGTTGCGGGGCCCTCGCGGGCGTATTTTTCGCGGGCGGCGCGGAAAACCTTTTTTCCACGGGTTTACGCTTATCGGTATACCTATTCTGATTTACTTGGGCTACCATCAACGGCCTAGGCTCGTCATAATCTGAATTTGATTGTTCTGAGTCACTGTAATATTCGTCATACTGCGGCGCGCGGCGACCTTTGCGCATGCGCGGTAGGGGGAGGGGCGCGGGGTCATAGTGCGCCTGCGCGGTGTGCACGTTGGCTCGCGTCTTGCGAATTTGAGATTTTCGCGTTGCGCTACTAATCTCGTTTAAAAACTGTGCCATAGCCACTAGACCCGGTGTCCCTTTATTAATTACGCGATATTTATTCCACTCGTATCGAACAATCAGATTCATTTTATCCACGATTTTATTGACGAGTTCGGGCGCGTATAGAAACTCGTTTTGTTTTAACGACTTAATGGTTGCCACGACGTTGGCAACTTGACCGGCAAAGGAAATTATATTGCTATTATCTTCAGCTAATCTGGGCATACGCTTTACGTTATGAATTTCGTTCAATATTATTTCCTCTGGGTCTCCGAAATGTCGTTCTAACGCGCCTATAATTTCAGCCGGAGATATCGCAGTGTACATTATGGACTTAACTGCGATTTTCGCTTCGCCGCGAAGCGCGCGACGTAAACGGCTGATGTTGGACACGTCCGAATGCATAGGTGCACTGTCCTCGTACTCGGCCCTAAATGCGATCCATTCCTGAGGCGATCCTTCGAAATGAGGAAGGTCGTAACTTTGCCTCGAGGCCATGGGTGCATTCCTGTTCCTAGTTACCGCGTCTACGACCCTATGCGAGAGTAATTCTAAGTCCCTATTCATAAATTCGCTAGGTCGTTCGGGTTCGTTACGCGGCGGCGTGTACGGAGGTTCTTGCGTGTGTACACCTATCGCGGCTACCTGGCGTTGCTGTTGAGCAACCCAGCCTAATACGCGAGCATCTCTGGCATCGTGACCCGGCGCCGCCATGCTGGATACCTGAGACGCTTCTATCCTAGCTATCTCGAGCCTACTCCTAGCTGCGGCGGACGCGAGCTGTGCCTGCTGCAATTCGGCGTTCCTAACCTCTAATTCAGCCATTAAGACTGATAACTGACTAGCCCTATCATCTTGTACGCCTACCAAAGTCCGCGGATTACTACGTTGCTCGTTCTCCATAGAGTGAACCGATTGTTCATCATCCATGAGCGGCGCGCGGGTCAAAGGGGCGTGGCCCGGCGGCGCGGCGCCGGGAGTGGGGATAGACGGGTCAGAGTGCGCGGGGGGCGCCTCGGCTTCCGAAGCCTTACGGGGAGCGTTATCTTTCGGCATACTGCTACTTTCGTTTGCGCTACTGGTGCCTTTACTCCACGTACTGGTACTCGTCGTTGTCGTTTGACCGGACGACGGAGTTGTTTGGGAACGGGAACGCGATCTTGTAACGCGTTGTTCCTTATGCATAGTACACCGAGGGGGTGGGGGGTCCCTAACACTATCGGGCCCTAACGCGAACGTTACGGAATTGACGTCGCTGTAACGTTCGGGTACCTAACGTCCCTACGGTTTCTTCTTTCTTCTTTCTTGAAGTTTCGCTAAACCGCTCTTGCATTTAACACCGCAAGGTGCAAGATTGGCCGCTCATCAGCTAAAGCTGGCGGAACTGAACCATGTCAGACCAAAAAAGAACCGAAGTCGAAACTTCTAGGTTCCCGGAACTCAGGCTAGGTACTGGGTTTGCACTGTTCCCTGGTTAGAGTTCCTTTTTGAGGCACACACAGACAACTGAAGACGAAGACGAAGACACGAAGACACTAATCCCGAAGGCACGAACAGTTTGGAGCGCGAAGACCCTCTTGCACGGTGGTATTTCTTTTTTCTCAGCGACTCTTGCAGTCTTCTTTTTTCACTGCGTCACCTTGTTTTTTCACTGCGCCACCTTGCTGTCTTCTTTTTTCACTGCGCCACCTTGCTGTTCTTCTTAATTGTGCTGCAGGGGGGTCCGGAAAAGTGGTCACGGACCGGCCCTTCTTCGGTTTTCTGTCTTCACACGGCGGATCCGGAATAGCGGTCACGGATCACTTTCTTCACTTTTTTCGACGTCACGGCGGGTCCGGAATAGCAGTCACGGACCGACAAAATTTCTCATTCGATGAACACGGAGGACCCGGAAATGCAGTCACGGGCCTTTTCTCGGCGATCTTCTTTCGATGAGTACGGCGTGTCCCGGATTTAAGATCTCACGGGACAATTCGGCGATAATTTTGCTGACGACGATTTTTGAAGGTTTGTGTCTTCGTGCTTCTTTATCTTCTTATTGCTGCTGTGGTGTGTCCATTCTTCTTTGATGCGGCTTCTGAAGGACCATTGTGAGGTCTAAGGGTCTTCGATGTTTAGTGGACTGTATTATAAATGAAAGACTTAATTTTCCATAGTGAGCGCCTACCTCACTTAGGCACTGTTGAAGAGCTGATTATCACTTGATGATAAATGTAAAAGACTGAAGAGAGTAAAATAGAGTGAGTTGAAATGGCCGGGAACCGCCATTTTATAAGATTATTTTTGAAGGTGGGAGATTATTCTAAGAATACTCCCGCTAAGCTCGAGTCTTGTTCTGAGAAATGAGCCGAGCTAGTTCTGAGAATCAGCTATTCTTTTTGTGCGTGAGTGGGGGTTTATTTACTTTATTAAAAAACACATATAATTTCTCATTACACAGAAATAAAGATTATAGCAATAATTAATTAAATTCTTATAAACGATGGACATTGATAAATCTTAAAATTAGAGTAAAACACAAGTTATTTATGATTGATTGGTTAAACAGTAGAATGATTGAGTAACGAAACAATAATAAACAGTAAAAGATTCTAATTAGATTTCAATATGATTTTCTCTCCTACGTGATTGACTTAGCCTATTTGATTGTTACCTTATATATACCTAACTACTAAATATATGTACATAGGCTATTTCCGACACTTTTTATTTTTGAAATTAAGTTGACACGCAGTGAATATATTAAAAATACTTTTGTTTTTATGTTGGCATCAATGAATTTAGTTCAGAAAGTTTCGTTTTTCTTAAAAGCCGTAGGATTTTAATTGTTTGTTAAGTTGGTAGTTGTGCATTTTTACCGTAAAGTTAAAATTGAGCGCTTAATCCTTGACCTAAGTTTAACCTAGATTTAGAAGTCTGTGGTTGCTAGCAATAACGTAAAGTGGCTATAACGACACTAGTGCTGTTATGGGGAATAGAGTATAGACTTCTCTGAACTCATATTATGTATGTTCTTATATTAGTGTTCGTGACCAAGTAAAAGACAGATAACAGTACAGGAGTAGAAAAAAATAATAAAGTGACTTTTTCCGCACGCTGCGCGCAAGCACACAAGCCGCTTTCTAGCCAAGTGTAGACATAAAATGATGTACACAACACGGGAGGTAATAAAGAAAGCCCTCGATCGCATATTTACGTCCCTCGCTTGCAGCTCGGGCCGCAAACTTCTGCGATCTCGGCCTTTCTTTGTATTACCACCCTAGTTATGTAATGTACTATTCTGCTCATATCTTTAACGGACGCCGGACGACCAACATTCTCCTTAGGATGCCTCATAGAGAGGCGAAACACGTGTCGAGTTTTGTATCGTAGTGGAGTTAGTTAGCCGCAGTTCTAACATTATTGTACGCATCGGGTTACAAGGTTACAAGCATGAAATTTTGACCACAGATAGAGTGACTATTTTTCGATGTGGAGGGAAGTCAGATTCGTCCCCTGTGCGCGGGGAGAGCGCGGTAAATGGGCCAAATACACCTCTTTTTTGGTTTTTTTAACTGATCAGTAAAGACTACTAGGGCTTGTGTGGTATCATTTTAGTGTAAAATAAATACCAAGAATTATTTTTTAAAGTTAGGTATAGTTTCATACAAAAATATGTGAAAATCGCCGAAAAGGTAAAAAATCACAACGTGTTTTTTTTTATTCGGATCGTTATATTTGTTTGAATTTTTTGAAATTTCCCATTTTTTTTTTAAAGTAGTACCTACATTTAATCTAGTTTCTAAAAATATACACATGTAGGCCCTTGGTATACAAACAGTACCTTATAAAAATTCTTGATGTTGAGCTTATCTTGTGTGCACGTGATGCACTCTCAAAAAGTAATTTTGTTTTTATTACATCAAATTGTTCTTTCAGGCAAAAAAATATGGTATTTTTTTTATGTATTACCATGTAAATAATCTTTAACAATGAAAAAAAAAGAATATTTTGACCATAGCACATTATAAAAAACCTAACCTAGGGTGACGCCAGCAGAAAGACGGGGCTCAAGCTACCGGTAGTAGTGTTGCTTGCTTGCAGATAGAGTGTTTTTCGGTGATTATTTTTCAGTGTGGGGGGAAGTCAGGTTCGTTCTCTGTGCGCGGAGAGCGCGGGGTGAATGTGACCAAGTACACCTCTTTTTCGTTTTTTTTCACTAATCACTTTAGGCTACTAGGGCTTGTGTGGTATCGTTTTCGTGTAAAACAGATATCAGAAATTAATTTTTAATGTTAATTAAGTACAATTTGATCTAAAAATATGTGTGTAGCACCGACAAGGTTAACACCACAGGGATTTTTTTATTAAAATCGTTATATTTAACATATATGCCAAAGTTGCGCATTCAATCTAATTTCCAAAAATATAAACATGTTGGGCACTTATCATACAAACAGTAGCTTTAGTAAAATTTTGATGTTGAGCACCTGTGTGCTTTAGTTTAACTCTATTATATCAAATTGAACTTTTAAGCCTTATAGCCCAATAGGCTTATGATGCCACGCTTTGTCGCGCGATAAATAAATGATCGGTCACTGTCACACTATATCGTGTGGATAGAGATACGAGTAGCTCTATCCACACGATATAGTGTGACAGTGACAGGTGACGCTCTGCCGCGCGAGAAACGAAATCGCGGCCAGTTATGCTTGCCCGCTAGTGACTAATATACATATTAGTACATTGTGTATCAAGGGCGGTAAGTAAGGAATTACAAACGAGTTTTTCTTACAAGGCCGAGGCGAAGCCGAGGGCTTTTATAACACGAGTTTGTAATTCCTTTACCGCCCGTGGCACACACAATGTTTTTCATCACACTTGTGAGGAAATCTGACTAAAATAACCTTACTTAACCTAAATAAAATTGTAAAACTGACAGTGACATTAGTGACATATATCAAGACGACAAGTCACGTTCGAAAATCATAGCGGTAAAGACTTAAAATGGTTGATTTTATATTTGCAAAATACTGAAATACACTATTTAAACATTTAATTAATGTTACAGAAATATGTGTTTACATGTATTTGCAATAACAGTTCTCTTTAAATAAATATAAATTCAGTAATAAAAGTTAAAAAAGTATGTTGGCGTTTCCTTTGAACATGACAAATAAGAGTAAAACAGAACCAGCGTTTCAAATTTAAAAAGAAAACCATTACGCCCTAGGGCGTAATAGGTCATTTACGGCCCGCAAAACCTACGTGTAATGACACCATTTTCGAGCAAGTGTGATGAAAAATATATTTGTTATTTTGTTGTTATATTTTTAGATGACGAAAGTACGGGTCAGATTACGGCAGGGTGAGATTCCGCCAAGGGATATGTTTGCGGTTTGTGTCAGAATAGGGTATTTGCCTGTAGTCAATATAAATTACTACACGCTAGCCTTTAAATCAGCCTTCGAAAATATGCTAAAATTAACTAAACATCGCCTATTTAGCGTTTTAAACGATTTTTAAAAGATCAAAAACTATAAATAAGAAGATGATTTGATGTTTGAAGAAAAAGTAACTGATTTGATCTGTCAGGAAAGTACCCTATTAGGTTTGATTATCATTGCACTGCACCCAGGGTGACCACGATTGCTCTTACCTAACTCGGTGCAATGGGAGTCAAGTTTTTTTTTTTAATACCTATTGGTCGATCGTATTTCCCTAAGTTGATTATTATGGTGATGATTATTGATCTCAAATGATAGCCAATTAAATAAATTTTGTTATGAGACAGTTGCAATAAACATTTTGTTTCAATTCTTTTTATTATTTCAATTCTCGCTTAAATGATCCCCATTACCCCTTTTTACCCTAACCTTTAATTGTCGAACTGGTACAACTCATCCAATAAGTCTCGCCAATTGGGTCGGCCAGGATTTCCTGTCTCGGCTCATCAAAGATTACACTAGGAAATTGCGTCCACTTTGTTTCGTAAGAGCCATTATTAACGGTATCGAATTGGTACATTATTAAAAAGTAAGCGAATCTTATCCAGCTACTCGTATCCTGATAAAATCGATACGATTTCAGAAAACCCGCGGAGTTTTCATCGGCGGCCCGCTAACAGCTTAGCCAGTTCGTTTATAATTGTTTTTAGTAAAATTGTGTTTGTAAAATCAAAACTAAATGGTCAACCGTTTATAAATTGAGTAATATTACTTGATTACCTACTTGATTTTTTGTATAAGGATAGAATGTGTATATAGGATAGTGTGTGTGTCGTAAATATACCTATGTTGAAAAATAAAACATTATTGCCCTTTGATTCCGAAAAGGTTGAAGACCCCTGGTTTATTGATTACAACGTTGAAACATAGTTGTCCTCAGAAACACGATTCTTAAACATTTCCTAAACGATACAGCATAATACTAAAGCATGCGAGTATTCTTAAAAACCACGCTTTCTCGTATTAGTGGAAGAGTTGTAGGGGCGAACTAATTGGAGGGCCACTCCCGTCGCGAGCTCTCTAATCTGTCCTTTGGAGAGCGCTTGTTCAGCTGCGTTTTAAAGCCCTGATTTTTAGAGCTTCGCTGTGTTTGATCGGCCAGCCGTGGGATGGCATCGCAACTGTGAAATGGCAAATTGGTTTGACTGGTCTGCTATTAAAAATAGATTAGAAACCTCCACTGCTGGCTGTGATTATTCGAGCGATGAATTTAGCGCGTTTACTTTTAACAGTATTAATGTATTTTATATTTTTTATGACCTTGTATGAATGTTGTTGGATACGATCAAAATAAAATCATAACAACAACAATCATCATTAGTTTGGATATTGAAATATTTTATGATTATATATTTTTCAACACACTTGCTCATAACGTCGCTCTTATTTCGTGGTTCTTATGGGCGGAACGCAGCTTATTACACACAAGTGTTTCTTACTTTGCATTACCGCACAAGTGCTGTAATTACCGCCAATTGATTAATGAGAGCACGCCGCGTCGTGGGACTCGGCGCGCTGATATTATCCCCGCGCAGCGCCGACACCGCGTCGTATATGGGCGCGCGCCCGCACTACACCGACGCGACGCCACGCCACGTACATGACGACGTTAGATATACGAGGATAGATAAACCACTAAATAAATATGTACAAAAACAGAAATTCTAAATGATAAGTATTATTTTTTATTCGCAAGTGTGTTAAAAAACGTCGTATGACACTCGTGGGCATTGGTCATTACAGTCTCAGCTATTACAGCCCTCGCCTTACGGCTCAGGCTGTGCAACACAGCCTCGACTCGACTGTAATGATCAACATAGCCCACTCGTATCATAATGTACTATTTTTTTTCATTACATTCCAATAAGTAATTATATCCTGTTTTTAACCCCCGACCACGGACTTATATCTAAACTGAACTGAGTACTAACTTTTATTAGTTAACCAAAATTGAACCATATTACCAAGCAAAACAGTTAGGTACATTTCTGTGATAAAAGGCGACTAGAGAAAGCGGTCCGAGCGAGAGCAACCAACCAGAGGATGGCGTCTCACTCGCACAATAATGACATAGTGGTATTCAAAAACACTGAAAATACTTTTCTACTAACATTTATATAAGAAATATTACTTTTCCCTAATTTGTAAATGTTTAAGATTAGATTGATTAAAACATGGTAATTTATAAAATATTGTCGTAATCAATTGGTAATTGTAAACATTTACTGGTATCACCAACGTCAACACATTTGACGTTTGAATTTGAATAATAGGGTACTTGCCTGTAGTCAATATAAATTACTTCACGCTAGCCTTGAAATCTGCTTTCGAAAATTTGCAAAAATCAACTAAAATTCACCTATTTAACGTTTTAAACGATTTTTAAAAGACCAAAAGCTATAAATGAGGAGATTATTTGATGTTTGAGCACAATGACGTCATTATGCTTTTTCTCATAGAAACTTCATACTATCCGAGCGTTTTGACAATTCATAAAAAGTAACTGATTTGATCTGTCAGGAAAGTACCCTATTTGTCTAATGGTGTCATTGAGCTCTCGTTACCTTATTTACCTTATCGACTAAATGAAATTAGCTGAAAATGGTGAAAAAATGTTGCGTGAAGGGTTGTAAAAGTGAAAGCTATGCTAATTGTGGAATATCATTTCATAGGTAAGGAACATTTTGCTCTATTTTACTATAACACGACAAAATGTATATGCCATACTTAATAGGGTGACTATGATGTTGGCCGATGTGAGTATGTATACGATTGCAATTTGGTAGAGAAGTCTGCAAAGCACACAAGCATATTACACACTAAACACATTCTTAATATTTAAGTTGTGTACTGACATAGTACCTAAGTTGCAATTAATAAATATTTTTGTAATAAATATTAATATTTTATGTAATAATTTAGATTATTTTTTACTAAATATGAATTGACACATTTATTCCTTTTAAATCCTTATATCCGCACATGCACTTGGTGACCCTAATTAAAAAGAGATGCAATTCTCTAGTATTCTTTCTCTTTCGGTCACACTTTTTTATCGCAGTGCTCAGTCCAGTTTAGATATAAGTCCATGCCCCCGACGCAAAAAGGATATTATTAGTCTGACGCCAATATCTGTCTGTCGGTGAAAAATGAAAAATTTAAAATGAAACTTAAATTAAAAATTTTAAAAACCCCTTCAGTACTAAAAAAATCCGTTGGACCTTATTACATGCAATACTAAAACAGAAGGTCCCTCGACAGCAACTTATCTTAAAAACATAATAGGCCAATAGTTATTAGTTTTCGTATATTTCATGTCATATTATTTTTTATTTATGTTATTATCGAATATAAATACAGTATGTAAATTAACGAGAGCCACATATATAAACCCGTGAAAGTATAGGTGAGAAATAAGGTAAGGAAATGGTAGATAACTTATTGAAGTACACTTTTTAAAATTAATTGTGTAACATCCTGTACTCATTATTTACAATCGTATCATCTGATAAGTCACGGTCAACATCAAAGCATCAAGAATATGTTCAAATAAAAAAATCCATGTACTTACGGTTAATTATGACGATGTACGACGTAGCTCTTCCACCTTTACTTATTTATGATTTGACGCAAGTGACGATGGTTATTTTGATGAACGATTCGCATCAAATTTCGTTTTTGCCGAGCACTACACTAACACGCGCACTTTTAGGCTATTTTCGTTGCGGGAAACTTTCACGTACAGTCGAAGAGCTGCCCTACCATTATTTCTACATTCAACGTAGATGAGATGAGAATCATGTCTACGATCTCCTGAGCACTGAAATTTAACGGCATTGTACGGAAATACATAAAATACATACTTATTAGTTATTTACTCATGTTCATGATTAAAAATGTCATTTTGAAAATCCTTTGTAATTTCATTGCTAGCAACCAATAATTTTATTTCTTCAAATTGTTAAGAATAAAAATTTTCAATTAAATTGAACATAATTCCGCTGCTATATTCTGCGAATCTATCTAGTTTCAAGAGGAACGTATTTTTTTCATTAATAGTGATAAATGAATTTATCTCTTACAGTGCCTGCTTATAGTTTTTTTATTGAAGTAAAGACAAAACTAAAAACAGCACAAAGTAACTAAATTAAGTTATATGTTTACAATTATGGGATTGCCCGTCTTTGTTATGACAATTCACAGAAATAAGTATACGATAAGTGTTAACCGACTTAGTAAAAGGTACAACTTGCCAATTTTAATAAAATTATAAATCTAAAGATAATTGATAACACTACCAAAAAGTGCGAAATAGTATTATGCTCGACTTGATAATCAACTGGTTTAATGCTTTGTTTCTCGTAGGTTTTCGCACTGTATAATTACTTGGGTATTTAATGCGTGAATTAGGTTCTGCTTATATTTATAGACGTCACACAAACGCGTCCGGAAAATCAACACTTTCCTCAAACTTCATCATTTCCGTCGCATTTCATTATCACTGCTCCCGTCAAGCCGCCACCTCGCATCGCTCGCGGCTCGCCGATTTGACGACTGGATATAAATCAGAAACAATGCACACTTTACCGGAACGTACATGTTAAAAGCACAATTTGTTACGTCTTTTGTTCGTGAACGAGGTCCGTTTGTCTTGGGAGGGTTGTGCTTTCTGTAAGTACCATTGAATGCTTGTTGTGTATAATAAATACGTTAGAGGAAACACTTTGATTTCCTTCCAAGAAATCTCAAAGATAATTGTGTAGGTACTTTAACCTGTATTTAACTGAAATGTGAGTGTTAAATATTTCGTTGATAGCGTGTAACCACTTTAGTTTAGTTTTCGATAACAGCTAAAAAAGAAACAAATGCTGTAAATAAATATGTAAAATTAGTCCTTGCCTGTTCGTGTTCGCAAGCTCTAGGCAACGGCATATCATGCCTACAAGAGAGAGAGAGATGATGTATTTATCAAATATAAGTATACCGATGGCAAGACTTTTCACATGTCTTATACAAGTAGCCGGAGTCCCAAAATAGCAATATTCACAAAACGCTTATAAGGCCATACAGCCCCTCATCTAGCCGTTCACCAGACGATACACCGCCGTTATGCAAATGGAACCCGGTTTAATCGCCTGAATTTCCTCTAACTTTGGAAATTCCAAATCGAAGGGTGAATAAATTTAAAAACCTCTTAACGCTTAGGTGCCGAAAACTTTATGTTTATAAGAACTGGGCGGGTAATACATTTTGAACTGTAACTTCGAGGAACGCTTAAAGTGATACAGCTTTTGTTTCTATTTTAAACTTTATTATTACTGTGTAAAGTAGAATACGCTATAATACAGTTTTCTGAGTTACGCGCATCTAAAAACAATCAGTACATTTTTTCCCTAACCTAACCAAGAGGTTCTTTTCAATTATTTCTTAACAAATGAATAAGTTTAGGTTAAAGGAAATTTATCAAATTTATTATTGAATCCGTTAACAAACAGCAGTCTCAGCTAAGTACATAACCCAAAATCAATCTTTAAAAAAAAATCAATCTGTTGTATGCCCTAACAAACACTGATTTTATTATAGTAGGTAAAATGTATAGCCCCAACAAGTTAAACCGTAGACCGTATAACGCAGGTAGCGAAGATGAGCGTTTTTAAAATACAGGGTGGGAGGGACTATACCGACATACTTTAGCCATGAATTCCTAGTAGTGTGACGAGTAAATAATGTTATATATCAACATGGGTCGAATATTGTCATTTTACATTAATAGTCTTATGGAACAAAATAAATCAGTAAATTCAGCCCCTCCTTATAAACATGTCCTTACTGGAGGAAAAGTTATCAAAAAGAAAAAAAAAGCTAAAATGGAAACGAAAGGTCAATTTTTTGGCCTCGTAGTCGCTTACCATCAAATACTGCGAAGGTTAATTGCAGTTTAGTTAAAGGATTTAAAAAAATTAGTAAGACTATCTTAGTCACATTTATTAGGGCTTGTTACACACTTGGGAGTTTTCATTTAAAAAATAATGAATATCTTTGAAAGTAAGCGTTTTTCGACTATACATCACATAACTTTTTTTACTCCTAATAGTTGATAAAATCTATAGTTAAAGTTTGTCGGGTTACTCGTAACCACGGTGTATACATATGTACTTAGAAGTTAATGCTATAATATGAGCTATGGTAGCCGCGTGGTTCGGACATGCCCCTTTCAAGCAGAGGTCGTATGGGTTCAAATCCTGGCATTCCAGGCTCGTACCAATGAGTTTGTCGGAACTTATGTACGAAATATTATTAGATATTTACCATTAGCTTTTCGGTGAATGAAAAACATCGTGAAGAAGCCCGTATACGTGTAGGTATGTGAAGTCCCTTATCCGCAGTGAGCCAGCGTGGGGACTACAGCCAGCCCATTCACTCTCGTCTATGAGAGTAGGCTTGTGCCCAGCAGTGGGCAGCGCCGTATCTCCGCCTAGGCCTAGGCCTAGGGGCCCGGCCAGCTTAGAGGGGCCCCACCGGTGGACCCTTCATATAAGGCAAAGGCACTGGGACGTATATCGCTACCTTTAGACTCAAAGGGCGTAAATGTCATTAGCACCTACGGCGTTTACGCCCTTTCAGTCTAAAGGTATAGATATAGGCTGATGATGTGATGTGGTGTGAAATGTTAATGAGTTCTTCTTTTACTGTATAAAGCGATTATTGTATACTATTATTAATTGAACATTACATAGTTAGACAGAATATTATTTCTTGAAATATGACTGCGTTTTCGTATGCAGAAATAACTAAAAGAAGTGAAATACCTCCAAACTAAGCAAGCCGCAGAGCCAAACACTAAAAGAACTCGCATGCATTTTAACTTTAGGCAATCTCCAATAGTGGCGATGCATCATTCCCCGGCATACCAAAAGGGCATAAATATTAAAGACTGCAATCTACATGCCTCATTTTGACATGCAGGAAGTGTGTAGGTGATTGTACAATTGTAAAAGGGCTTAAATGTAGTTGAAATTGGAATGTGCTTATGGTATTTTGGGTATCATGAGTGCATCAGAGGCCTGTCGGTCCCAACACGACTCGCCACTTTGTTCACTGCGACGTCGAATATTATGGTAAAAACAACTGTCAATTTGAGGGGTATCACTCAGCGGTGTGTGATATGTCTGTGTGTCGATTGGGGAGGGATGCCTACACCAAGTATACGTAGGCTGCCAATTTACTAAAATAAACTATGCAATGGTTTTATGCAGTATTTTATCAATACAATCATTCAGGATGAAAACGAGAACTCCAAGGATCAGCTAGCTATCTTTTCATAAGACTCAATAATTCAATATTTTTGTTTATTTCAATACCTGCGGTTTAAACATCGTGCCTTTAGTATAACTAATAATTGCAAGACGTCCGTACAAATACAAATATTTATTGATAACACCAAAGTTACAGGTCAATTAGGTAATCAGTACATTATTTGACAGACATTATCTGCAAAATGTATATAATATTAATATAATAACACTAACACTAATAACATTAACACTCATCTTATAAAACTAACACTATTATATGTCTCACGTGCATGGCAATTCAAAATAATCTCCCACACTGTACAGAGTCAGGTCTAAAACCACTTGCGTAACCTGATTCTAAATGCTGCGGTGGAAGCTGCATCTCTGATATTCGCGGGTAAAGTAATTGAAGCTATGGTTAATTGGGATTAACAATTACAGTATTTGCAATTAACAATTAACTCGTTAATCCCAATTAAAGTAATTGGGATTAACGAGTTAATCGAATACAAATGTATTCGAATACAAATGTATTTGGATTGATAATCCAATTACATTTGTATTCGATTAATGCCAACACTGGACCAGAGGCAAGCTTCGTATACTTGTATTATACGCACGCAGAAACGCAGTTAAGCAGAAAGTATATAATCTAAGTATACAAAAATTGCCTCTGGTCGCTTTCTGCATAACTATGCTATGGTCAATTGAACATCATAGACTTTAATTCGGATATGAAAATCGTGCTCGGAAAATTTGAAATGATAACACTTCAAATGATATCAGTTTCTTGCCATTTGTAATGATAACACGTGAATTTCTAATTTAAACCCAAGTGTGTAAAACTATATCCAAAACAAAGCAACGAACACTTAAATTAAATACCTATCTGCTTATACATGACAATAAGGTGTTGTATTTTGCATCTTCCCAGTAATATTTTTTTGCATTATGATTCACTAGAAACCACAGACATGTAAGTAGTTACAAATAGTCGTAAGGAAGAGAGCGCGATCGTCAGCCAGTTATTGTGCACTGACGGGAAGCCCTGGCTCTTCTATTCTGCTTATTTAGAATGAGCTTAACCGACCTAATTTTTCTACTACTCCGTTATTTTCAGTTTGCATCTGGTGCTTATAGTGTCGCCTACAATCGAGGTGCACACTTAACTTAACCGGGTAATGGTAAGATACATCTTTTTATGTAAGTATAAGCTTTATCCCTCACTCCCTGCGAAACAGTGAAACGAAAGAAATGGCATGTTGGAATTTTTAAATTTCGAAGTCTGCCTGATTCGAACAAGTCGTGTCCCTGCATAGATAGCCGAGCGAGCGACTAATAATGAGTATCACAGATATCACAGAGAGCAGATACGGAGTAATAAAATATAACATTTTGAATACAACTTACAATAGTTTAACCTACCCACTATCTAAGGCATCGTCCTATCGAACAGCGAATACGCGATTATCGTGCGAACACGCGATTGAACCATAGCATACTTACTTGTATGGTCGCAATCGCGTGTTCGCGGGATAATCGCGTATTCGCTGTTTGATAGGACGATGCCTAAGTATCTACATACATAACACTATTGAAGTTAAATAAACAAAATTTACGTTAAGTACGTATTGTGTATTAATAAACGTTAGTTATCTAAAACTACAATGATTCGCGCGTCATAATAACAATAATTATCGCGTTTAGTATCTTTCCAACCAGTATTGGGCATAAGCATAGGGCATATTTTCTGTTTCTTGCTTCCGCCTATCTATTTCTACAATGTCATAAGACCATAACCTTTAAGGTATGTTTTACTTGATGTTTGGCAACTGTTTCGGCTTCGTTATCCGTCTCAAATAGTCTTTACTCTCAATTCCTCACAAGATTTGCCCATGTCCCTTACCACTCCAAACTCCTCGAAGTTATTTCGACACGCATTATTATTATTTATTGCACCAAGCCGACCAACGAATAGTAGGTACTATCACACAATACTGGGTCGATTTGTGTAAGATTGTCCTTAGAGAATGCAATCTCGCGAGATTGGGGTTCAAGCGAGATCTCGCGAGATTGTGAATATGAATACCGCGAGATCTCGCCAATTTCGAGATCTCGCGAGATTGGCGGTTTTGTATGATTGTTCTTGCAATAATCACAAATTGTGATCACAATACTTAAATACATTAGGAGAAAAAAAAGGATTAGAGATGTTATGAAAGAAACATTTATTTTAACGTATTATTTTTATAAACTTTTACGTAATGACGTAGCTAATAATAATCTATAATTTATCAATAAACTTTCAAGTAGTAAACTTTGGTGTATCATTATCAATTATCATGTATCTAATGAAATAAGAAATAAAATAAACAATCAGTCTTCTCTTCTAACATAAAACAAAAGTCTTTTAATAATAAAATAACAACAACAAGTCAAAAACTAAAATGAAAAATGAATCTCAGTAACTAAGTTGAGTATTAAATATTCTGTGGTTGAGTTGACCAAAATTGAAATATTATTAAAAATTAAAGAAACCTATACCTACTCAGAGATCTATTAGAAATTAAATATTAATTAACAGATATACTAATAAAATAAAAAGCTTGTTCAGTAATCAGTTTGCGTCACATGCAAATCCAACATAGTCGTTATAAACTGTATTTTCCGACATCGTTCATTATTACACTCGTAAATCACATAGAAAACTCTTTTTTGCATTAATAACCACAAAAACACTCTAACGCGATCACGTTTTCACGTTGACTTGACAACAACTGTTATTAGTAAACGTTTTTATGCTCGAGCGCAATCTCGTTAAACTCGCGAGATCTCGCCAATTCTCGCTAGAAAAGGCCGAGATCTCGCAAAAACGAGATCTCGCGAGAACGAGATTGCATTCCCTAATTGTCCTCACAATATTTATTTATTTTTATATCCAAATAATCTAAATACATAAGTTATTGGAATCAGAGGGTGACAAATAAGTAGGTATCTTCACACTTTTTACTAGTTTGCTATATAGTAAGAGTGTATCTATTATAAATCTGTATTCAATCATAGTAATTTTGTGTTATGACTCGTAATATACTATATCCCAAAGCATAAACAGCGATTAGCAACACCCATTTAATTTATTGCATCTCGCGGCCATATTTCTTAATTTCACCGCTTTTTCCCCATCCCTTCCACTACATAACTTCTATTGCGATAAATGATAATTATTTTATTGTTCAAGTATTTCAATGTAGTTGAATAAAATGGATTTGGTATAGGTGAAGAGCGAATCGTAAATTAAGGGCGTATCACACGATGACCTGGGGCAGAATTACCCAAAGATGGCGCTGTATTGGTCACGATCACGTGAGCAAATGTTCAAGACTATAGTATGATACCTGCATAATCTACCAGCATGACAGTCAATTTGCCGAATATTTTGAGTCCCTGCCGATGATTCCTAATTAATATTAATTGATGTGCGTGCTTACCAACCGCATGAATGTGCACAGAAGTCTGGCGGCACTTTGGCAGCTTATCGTACGTACATCTTCACAGATAAACAATTGATATAAGTGACATCTATTGACAGAACTTCAAACTTGTAAGTAAGACTGTGGATTATTTCAATATACAACCGCAGACCTACTATTATGATGGGTACCATGATAAGGAATCTGTCGATATCTCCTTCATTAAATACTTAGTCGAATGTAGTACGAATGTGCGAGTCCTTCAGTTCATCAGGCTTAAAGTGAAGTGAACACTAGTGCAGCGTGTACCTTACCTATATGGTGATATTGCGATAGCTTATTCACCCGTCTCTTGCACGAAGCTTCTAAGTTGCCAGCGTGTGCTGGCGCGGCACAAGTGGCACAACGAACACAGACCAAGAGTACAATAAAGGGACGACAACTAGTAATAATTTATAGTGCTAGATTATAACGCTTTCGTTAGTCACTTGGACTCGGTACAATACAAAGTTGCTATCGAGTGTTCGCACGGCTCAGCGAGCAAGGGGCAAGGCGAGGGCAATATTAAGGCGAACCACGACAATGGGGAATAGGTAGGACGATAGCGTCTCCGCTCGTCACTTGTACCTCGGCGCGAAGTTGCGAAGTTGCGAGCGAGTGTCCGCGCGGCTCAGCGAGCACGGGGCAAGGGGAATATTAAAGGGGACCACGACGGGGAATTTGGACACTTTAATGCGAGTTTTGATGTTTTATGTTAATATCGACTCGGTAACTTCACCCAATAGTCATTGAATCGGTGCAATCGTTGCCCCCGAGTTCCAAGTTCGGTCTATAAAATTATTCTATGTCGATTATGAAAATTATACGGAATAATTGAGATGTTTGTTGAATTTGGTTGCTGCTTTTGAACCTTTTTAATAAAAGTGTAATTATTATTAATTATAGGTCCTTAGAAAGATGAGTGAAGGCCAGGAAAGGCAGACTTGAGAGTTCGATCCTAGGTTAAATAGCGATCGATAAATTTTTAGGACTTCGACTTTGTCATATTATATCGTAATATTGCAAACCAGCGGATTAGTCATATATGAGATTTACTAGTATAGTTATTCTCGTTCTGCGTTTATAAATCTTGTTCCTGGTGTGAAAACACCTCTAAGTATTTAACTTTGCTCTAGTTCTATCCCAGTTTTCACGGGAAAGTTAAAAGAGCTTCGTCTCGAAGTTCCTTGTCGCAGTCACTAGGAAAGGAATCAAGTCGACGAATTCTCTCTCAACTAACGACATCGTTCTCTTTAGTTAAGTGCCATGTTTGTTAAAATCCAATGAGATACACTCTTTTCAGGGCTCCGTACCAAAATGGTAAACAAGGAACCCTTATGGTGCGACTCTACCTGTCTGTCCGTCTGTCCGTCTGTCACAGCCAGATATCTCAGGAACCACTGCTGCTATCGATTTGAAATTTGGAATAATATTAAAAGTAGCTAACCCGAGCCTATTAGGCATAAAAAAAATCTTGTACCTCTGTCTCCCCTCTGTCTTCTTTTTAAAGGGTCCGTAATGGGACTTTGAAAATTGAAAGTAGGGCTACTATATCGAGTGGGGTATCAAAAAAAAATTTTTTTCTTAAATAAGTTGTTTTTGATTTATGACGAAAAACGTTAAAAAAATTCCATTCCCCCTATTATCTTCGAAGTTACTGAACAAAAGAATCTGTAATAATTACCAATTATTAATGTTAACCTAAATTATTACAGGAATTAGCTGGCACCGACTTCAAAAATAACAGGTTAAAAACTATGAATATCTGTATATGTATATATGAATCGTTGATTATCCATTTCTTTGGGGTGATTAACATATTATTTTTTGGTTTTTAGTTTAAGTTTTTGGAAGTCGGTTTTTATTTTTTGTTTTAAAAATTTACTTTATTTTTTAATTTTTAGTGGCGCTGGAAAAATATTATTTTGAAAAATAGACTTAAGCTTAAGTCTATTTAGTTAAAAGAAAATTTTTCCAAATCGGTCTAGCCGTTTTCAAGTAATCGGGGAACAAACCTACATAAAAATTGCTCTTTGTTTTGAAGTCGGTTAACACTAAAAACTTGTTGCTAATAAGAAATGGACGAGAAACTAAGAAAAATACCAAAATCGCTATATGTGTGCCTATGATATTTGAAGAGTTCCCTCGATTTCTCCAAGATTCCATCATCAGATCCTGATTTGGTTACAATGGGACCACCTCGGAAGTCTACCCTTTCAAACAAAAAAAGAATTTTCCAAATCGGTCCAGCCGTCTTCAAGTAATCGGTGAACAAACACACAAAAAAAAAATAAAAAAAAAAATAAAAAAAAAAAACATACAGACGAATTGAGAACCGTCCTTCTTTTGGAAGTCGGTTAAAAATATAACAGTTTTCCTAACTTGCACGGTTTTTGAGAAATTTGCAAAAATCGTAATACATACTTATTTGCTTCTACTAAACTAATCGCCATACAGTTTTTCTCGAACTATTCATGTATCTACTTATGAGTTTGTACAGAACCCTCGGTGCGCGAGTCCGACTCGCACTTGACCGGTTTTTTTATTTATGTTTATCTATTTGTGTCTTTATGAAGGAACAAAATGTTTTTTATTAGTTTTAAATATGGGTAAAGTAACACCACATTTCTCTATAATATATCCTACTGTCTATCCTATTCTACTATAATACGTACTATACTTGCGAAAGTTTGTGAAATTGTTTGGAGGTTTGGTTGCTTGTTACTAACTATCGCGGTAATAAATTGAATGGATTGCGATGAAAGGCATAAGTACACGTAAAACATTAACAGAGTTCTGGATTCTGGAGTGAAACATGATTTCCTATTTCCTGGTAAAGAGTTCCTTTGGATTAACAATTAACATCGGGTATAATGCAGACGAAGCCATGGGTAAATGCTAGTTACTATATATAGATACAAGGAATCAAAGAGAATAGAATTTTTAATTGCGCTTACCCGTGGTCCATATACCAGCAATCGAAGCCCATAACCGACGCTGGGCCCAAAAGCCAGACAGAAGTACCGCATTCGATTCCTGGTGTGCATCATTGGTGAGCGCAATTTCATTTTTGTACCTATGTAACTTTTCTGCATCTATAAATATAACAATTTGTTTCAGCTACGATCGAAATTGCAAGCTCTTTTTCACCCATTTGTTAGTGCTTGGGTTAGGTTACAATTTCATGTGGTAAACATAATATAATTAATGTTGAAATGAAATAAGTAATGATGATATTTTTAAGATTATTTTCACTACATTTTTTTGTATTTATGTAGGTAGGCATTTTTTCCTTTTTATCTACTATAAATTTTGTTTCATAGAATTAAAGACGGAATATATTTATTTTAGTGGTATCAGTTCTTCAAAAATGAAGGTCATCCATAAAAACATTAAATAGAATAGGACCAAGTTTGCGTTACGTCAAAGGCCTGAATAAATATGTTCTAAGGTGAAGCCATACTTTTGGGAAAATAAAGACTCATGTTAATATGCACACCTTAGTCACATATGCCTTTCTTCCTACTAGTAGGAAATTCCGTGTTTCTTCAACAACCCGTTTTAGAGGGTACACATCAAACGCATAAAAATTTATTTTCGCTCATTTGAATTTCATCCCACATGACAGGACTCATACATAATAAACAGTTATTTACTTTTTTTGAAGAATAAGGAAATATTTATGCATCCTTGTATAAAAGGCGTTTGCTTTCGACTCCGAATTATTTAAAAGCAAAACTCCCCTTGAAAGTATGTTGGTTTAAGTTTCGCATGACGATCCTCACACACATTTACTACCTGGATTGATTTGAAGTATGTAGTAAAAATTACAATACTACAAAAACTGAATAGATAATAAAATCTATGTAATTATCAAACCTGCTCACAGAATTTCACGAGAATCGGTTGAGAATTGCGACCTGTAGAAGAAAAAACTCGGATAACCGTACAGACACGCAGACGAAACCATTTCAGCCCAAGCCGGAACGGAAACGTGGATTCCACTCGCTCGGTCAATAAAGACATGTAACTAAGTTTATACATGTGGCCCATTTCGATCGGTCAGTATGGGAAAGTCTGAAACTATAAGAGATACGAAGATCTGTTCTTAGGAATCATGTCATCGATTTTAGGGTCAAGAAAAACTGCATACATAGATTAAAAAAAAAACTTGTATTTTAACCCAGTCGTTTTGAAAAATAAAATTTATATTATTTCTATTTGGATATCGATTGTGTACCTAGGTCATACGCAGTAAATGTTACTAGGAAACACGATATCTAAAACGAATAAAATCCATTGTAGTTAATATATTTAATTCAATTAAGTTTTATACTCCAAAACGACCGCGTTCGATTCCCGGTTAAAGTAAAAAAATGTTTCAAATCTATGTATGCAGTTTTTTCTTGTCCCTATAATCTATGACATGGTTCCTAAGAACAGATCTTCGTATGTCTTATAGTTTCAGACTTTCCCATACTGACCGATCAAATTGCCTTGTATAGGTTTACGAGGGCAGGAGTGGCTCACTCCGCGATTTCTTTGCGCGGCCTTGAGCGTGGCGAAATCGCGAAGGGGGTCTTAGCCAGCGACCAGAAAGAGCACGCGTTATGCGATAGAGAGAGACGGTCAGATCCGGTGCGTCTGTCCGGTGGTCTGACCCGAACGTCGTTTTTGTTAGAAAGTGAGACTTCTGTACTTATTCCGTGACGAGGGCTAGTTTTCCGCAACTCTACGTGTGATATTTTACGTGTATTCATAAATACTATGTTAAAATGTAGGAAAGTCTAAAAAGCCAGTCCGCACCTACTTAGCGCCGCATCCTAACATCCACAAACGGCATTTAATATTATTCATGCATGACCGAAGGAATTTTAATTATTTCTAAAAGTACAACAGACTTCAAAATTCAATCTTCTTCAAAGTGACAATACTAGCAAATGCAAGTCGTGCCTGCCTATATAAATAATATTAAAAGAGTTCTTTAAATTCCTATTTCATGATTAGAACTGGATCTGATAAAATATGGCCATCTGGAAGTATACTTACAAGTAAAAAAAACAAATCTGTTTATAAATTACACAGCTGACTGAAGAAGCAAATTACGATGTTTGAATGCATTTTACAGTCGGTTAAAAATATACAAATAGCCGATTCCAAACGGTAGTTCGTTCATTGAATAGAAATCTCGTTTGGCGCGAGCCCCGTTTGGTTCCGCCCATGCTTTTACGGAACTCGAAATAAATCCCGGGACGGGAATATTCCTTATCCCGTGCTCCGGTTGTGGTTGCGACGATGTGGCGCCAACCAACACCGATTTATGTGAGAAAGGTTTCCTTTGCAAACATGCATAGTTCTTCTAACTAAGGTATAAAGATTTCATTAGGGAACTCAATTTTCCATGCGTAGGTACAGGTTGCTTCACACGAGCTGGCACGAATGGAATGAACGAAAGTAATGTCACTTGTCATTGTTGACTGAATTTTTTATGCGGGAGGATCCAAATATTTTGTAAACAAATTCTTCATTATGTAAGAAAAAAATTAAAAAAATACGTATAATCTGGACATTATTAAGACAAAGCAGGTAGAAGATGATTATGGCAGAAAGGTAAATTTGATGGTTCGCTACAAATAGTTTACTCGGTATCATGTAGTTTTTATGTAATTTATATGTCGCCGCGAACTAGCTTAATTAGCCATTTAGTTAACTGCCTCTAGCCTTTCATTTAAATTTTAGGTTAGGTTTGTAGTTAGCTTGTGTCCCTCAGAGCAGAAATAGAAGGCTTCGTCGACCTGCTGGCGGGTCATAATTAGCCTGTTGAGTCGATTTTTTTCTGCCCTAAATCGATTCTACTATTTCTGAGGAACAAATATCTATATGACACCTAATACATTGGTATAAGTATAACAGCCACAAATTGTAATTAAAAGTAGCAGATCGGACTGAGCATTGAAAACGCTCTATACAAAACGGTATGACATTAATGACGTCATCCGTTGCATCGCTGTAATAAGTCTGTATGAAAAAAATAGCATTTTGCCATTTTGAGCACGAAGAAGTGCGGTTAAGCACATAGTTGTTATACATTTATTTTTTCAGTGTTATTTAAGCATTCCGAAATTGACTTTATTTTTTCTTAAAGACGATAAAAAAAATATCGTTTTTTTTAAACTTTGTGGTCTCATAACTTTATATTTTTTATACATTTTTTGTTTATTTCTTGTGTTATGATAATTTAGTATTTTCCAATCCATGTGACTATATTATGTTGTAACATTCAACATTATTCAACATCCCAATTTAGTGAAAATGCTAGGCATTTAACCAGTTGGCTGCGACATACATACCCTGCTCCAGTATTCACACTGACGCCACAATCTGCAAATTTATGGCAAATATATGCGAAAATCATACGAAATTTAGATATTTCACTGTAATTTCCGCGCTTCACGCCGCCAGTGTGTAAAAATGGTTGCGATTGTGTAGGTTTTTTTGTTCATAAAATGCACAATTCAGACTGAGTTACGAAGTTATGAGACGAGATTGTCTAAAAACACGATTATCGCTTATTGAATCATTTTGCCACGTACACATAAACATTATCATTTTCTCATGTGAATCGACTTATATGTAGTTTATGTACATCTAGTGGACCCGCTCGCGACTTCGTTCCTGAAGGTGAAATAAGTTAGTGTTGTGTGTCTTTTTTTGCTTCGACTTAGTCGGATAAAAGTACCAAATATCATGTTAATCGGTCCGATGGTTTTTTAATCGGTCAGACAAACCGACAAAAAACAAAAATCCAAAAACTATTTATTTACGTACTAGGTACTTATTTTTAACACTGCCCAGATACTTTTATCAGATTTTTTTTATGCGCTTATACAATCTGCATAGACTATATTTTAATCCAAGGCTTGGTCTATCTATAATATCCGTTCAACGGGATACGAGTTATTGATTAGGTAACAAACATCCAACCAGACATTCATTAGTATATTGTGTATCATTGTGTACACAATGATTTTCATCACACTTGTGAGGAAATCTAATTAAAATAACCTTACTTAACCTAAATAAAATTATAAAACTGACAGTGACATTAGTGACATAATATCCATAGACAATGCGAATGTCGAGTCACGTTCGGAGACCATAACGGTAAATACCTAAAACGGTTGATTTTATATTTGCTGAATACTGAAATACACTATTTAAACATTAAATTAATGTTACAGAAATATGTGTTTACATGTATTTGCAATAACAGTTCTCTTTAAATAATATTTCAGTGATAAAAGTTAAAAAAGTAAATTGGCGTGTCCTTTGAACACGACAAATAAGAGTAAAACAAAACCATCGTTTCAAATTTAATAAGAAAACCATTACGCCCTAGGGCGTAATAGGTCATTTACGGCCCGCAGAACCTATGTGTAATGACACCATTTTCGAGCAAGTGTAATGAAAAAAATTATATATGTAAGCAAATGTAAAATGAGATTAAGTGATGTATGTAGGTAATTAGGTATATATTTATACTTAAAGATGGCAGTTATCTAAATGTTTATTTTCTTTCCTATAAAATAATCCCCGCTCGTATCTTAATAGGTAACTTGATAATGCACGCCTATCGACCTCTTATTCGGAAAGTTTTTTTCTCAAGACATTGCCTCCCCTAAAGACGATTTCTATAATCCATTAAGTTGTCAAGGAAGATTGATAAAACGAGATAGCATTACGTGGGTGCATATCTAACTAGGTACAAAGGGATCACAAATCAAAGTTGAGAAAGTTTTCAAAAACAAAACGGGCGTCCGTTACTATCCTTTGGAATAACGCTATAAGATTGCACGTGTTTTATATACAGTTAATACATTTTTCTTTAAGCGATAACCAGACTGCAGTTTCACACTTCAGCAGTAGATTCAGTTTTGTGACTAACGACTGTTGACTAGCGATTTTTCAACGTATACGCAGGCGGGAATTTCAGTTTTAAAACTGCAAGAAATGTTTAACGTCTTCCGTTATTAATGGCTTGATATGTTTGAAGATAGGTTAAATAACCTTCTTGTCCAACCACTTTTATAATAGGGATCTTTTTAATTGCATAAAAGTGACTAACGAACATGCAGCCGACCTGTATGTAGTAAGGTAGAAGTTTCAGCAGACAAATAAGTTGTAATGCTTCATGTTCCTGACTTGCAATAGCTCTCAGGTTGTTGTAAGCCAATTGCGTTTCAGTTCTGTTTTATAAAAGAAGGATGCTTGATCTGCCTAGTACTCGCGATCCGCTCAGACACTTTTCCATACCTACCCTATGTTGAACTACTACAAATTGTCGCTTGCTGCAATTTCCACTATTCGGTTTATTTTGGTCTTACAGCTCTTTTTAAAGTGTATATATATGTGTTCGATCATATTCCTATATGAGGAGTGTCTTTTTAAAAGGACTTATTTTTCTATGGTTTTTATAGAGAAATAAGCCCCTTTGAAAAGACATTTCTCATTATGTGTGGGTATAATTTTTTATTTTTTAATTTATTTTATTTACAAAATTTGAAGAGTTCCCTCGATTTTTCCAAGACCCATCCTAATTTAGATGCAATGGGACCACCTGGGAAGTAAGTAGGTAAGGTACACCCTTTCGAACAAAAAAAAATAATTTTCCAAATCGGTCAAGACTCTTCGAGTAATTGTGGAACAAACATACAGACGAAATTGAGAACCATTCTTTTTTTGGAAGTCAAATAAAAAAAAAACCGGCCAAGTGCGAGTCGGACTCGCGCACCGAGGGTTCCGTACAAAGTCATAAGTAGATACATGAATAGTTCAAGAAAAACTATATGGCGATTAGTTTAGTAGGAGCAAATAAGTATGTGTTAAGATTTTTGCAAATTTCTCAAAAACAGTGCAAGTTAGGAAAACCGTTATATTTTTCCTGTAATATATAGGATGACATTAATATTTGGTAATTATTACAGATTTTTCTGTTCAGTAACTTCGAAGATAATAGGGGGGGAACGGTATTTTTTTTAACATTTTTCGTCATAAATCAAAAACTACTTATTTAAAAAAAAATACAAATTTACTATTTTAATCTACAAATTAAGCCCTTTCATTTGATACCTCACTCAATATAATAGCCCTACTTTTAATTTGCAAAGTCTCATTACGGACCCCTTTAAAAAAAAAAGTAAAAAAGTTAGAAGATTTTTTTTAAATCCTATAAGCTCGGGTTAGCGGTTCTTAACACTATTCCAAATTTCAAGTCGATAGCATCAGTAGATCCTGAGATATCTTGCTGTGACAGACGGACAGACAGACAGACAGACAGACAGACAGACAGACAGACAGACAGAGTCGCACCATAAGGGTTCCTTTTTTACCATTTTGGTACGGAACCCTAATTAAGGGTCTATATAAAAACGCATACAGCAAATCTGCCTATTTTGACAACGCAGGTACCTTTGTTACGCATAATTGTATATTCGCATAATATTAAAATGTATATTTTAAAACGCATACCGTTAATACGCATAACAATGACTAAATATAACATTATTTTTTATAAATATTAAAAAGTATATTTTAAAACGTCTAATCGGACGTTGTAATTTATTTCTCTGTTGGGGTCGCAGTTCAAACCTAACCTAATCTACATTTCTGGTAGCAGTTCGTTTCTGTTGGGGTCTTAGTTCAAACCTAACCTAACCTACTTTTCTGGTAGCGATTCGTTTCTGTAAGGTTTGCACTTCTAACTTAACCTAACCTACATTTCTGGTAGTAGTTTGGTTCAGCTAGCATTTACTACTAGTAGTAAGAAAAACCCAAAAGGTTAAATTGGGATTCTGTGAGCAGCTTGGAATTATTTTTCAAAAATGCTTTATGCGTTCGGTATACCTAACAATACTATGCGAATTTCAGGTATACCAAATCAATCGGTATGCCAGTTAACTTGTATGCGTTTTCATTATTATGCCATTTAAGCGGGATGCTCAATTATCGTATGCCTAGACTGTTGTGCGTTTTAATAATAGGATTTTTAAATTTTGCTTAATAAGGGACACCCAAAAATTAACGTTTTATTCACAAAAATATATAGATCACCATAATATTTGATAAGAGAAAGGCTATAAAAATGACTTGGTTTTGGCGTTTAATCAAAGTCGGCGGGGAAAGTGCTGGGGCACAGAATATAATATTACTAGAGTTAAAAAGTCTTAACTTGATATTCATTTCAATTATACGTATGTCGTTTTACTGGTAAAGCAGCGTATGCGTCCTGCATAGAAATGCAAATGAGTTTGAAGCTGTGTCTCACTCCGCTCGAATAGGTACATATAGCATATCGGCTGGTCAAAGTTAGGCGAGGATATTATCCAAATTTTTTAGGGTTCCGTACCCAAAGCATGCCAACTGAACCCGATACTATGTACTTATATTACTAAGACTCCGGTGTCTGTCTGTCCGTCTGTCACAGGGTAGACACCCTGTGACAGACGGGTGGGGTTCAAAAGATACAGACGTATCTTTTGAACCGTAATAGGTAGAGACTTGAAATTTTCACAGAATGTGTATTTGTATAGCTGCTATAACAATAAATAATAAAAATAAGGTAATATTAAAAATAAAAAGGGGTCTCCATAGAACAAACCTGTTTCTGTCCGGCTGTCATAGAGCTGCATCTTTTGAACCGTAACAGGTGGAGACTTAAAATTTTCACAGAATATGTATTTCTGTTGGTGCTGTACTAACAAGTATTATTAAAAATAAAATATATAACAAAAGGGGGCCCCCATACAAGAAACGTGTTTTTGAGTCATATTTCGCTCGATTTCAATAATAGCAATATCTTTTTAAGTTTATAATGATGTCAATCGATATAGGACTATATATTTATATGAACCCTCTCCAATTAGATCATTACCAAAGTCAGAACTTTATGTCATTGTCACATATTTGTTCCTATTTATCATCAAAAACGCCCCATGGAAATTGACAGCCACATTGGGCATGATATCACATAGCGCACTGAATTCGAGGTGAATACTTTGAGAATAGGCGATTAAGGCATGCACTTTTCAGTTATATTTGCAGAGAAATATGTGTTGGAACTATAGGTAATTCCCTCGTATCCAATGGATCTTCGGGCCAACATGCGCATTAATGAATGAAATATATTATGGAATGGGATAATTTTTCTATTCAAAATCTGTATATTTTATAATTAATACCCCTGGATATAAGCATAAACACATATAATTGTTCGGACTTAAAAACATCCGAAATAAAACTATACGAATTGTTATTTGTTTTCCATCCGGCTTACAATAGGTACACATTCGAACATGCCATGCCTCGTTCCTTTCAAGTCACAATTTTTTGTCCGCTGCGTACATTTGTCAGAAGACAGGACACAAAACAGCTCTTCTACTCCGCTGCATACAATCAACTCTCCGGAAACAGACAACTTTTGAAAAATTTCCGCTATATCCTGCCTTTGTGAGTCAAAGAATACCAAGGAATCCATATATTATCGTTATTCTCGCAGAATAATTTTACAGGGAGGAACAATTTCGTCCGCTAACCTACTTCAATGGGTTTACTTTCAATTTACATTTTGTTACGTTTTGTGCTTCTAGGCTGTACTTTTCAATAGAATAGTTTTTGTGCATACTTGATCATGGTGCTGAAAACTTACTTAAAAATAATTCTTTAATAATAATTCAAATTTATTTCGTTTGCTTGTGTCAATTTCAGATGTTTCAGATGTAGGTATCTTTAACGTGACCTGTCGCCTCCAGTAAAGTAAAGTACCTACAGTTTAAAACTAAAAATAAAAAAAAACGTTTAAATTGAACCTTAATTCCTCTAAAGTTTATAAATGCAAATCGATATTCAAAATGCATGAAATAACAGACCAGTGAAGCAGTGAATTCAATAATGTTGAAGCGCGGAAACTTTTACATTTTACAATGAAGTTTGTTATTTCAATTTGCATTCAAATATCTGGGACAATTTTACAATAGTGCTACGATTTTCAGCATTGTGTTGTAATATTACCTACACATTTAGTACCTAAGTAATGGCCTTTGTCAATTGCAAAGAGTTCAGAGATCATGAGATCAATGTTTGCAACATTATTGTCAAGAAATCATGTCGTCAGTGCACTTACGAAGGTTTTTTTTAGATTAGATTGAATTAATGGAAGTAGATGGATTCACAGTTTTTAAATATATACCTTGTCCCAATGTGCCTGAAATATACAAAACAAATAGTCAATTATGGGCTTAAAAAATTATGATCTCATTTAAGACAGTGGATGGCTGAAGACGGCGTGATAACGAATTTTGTTGTTCTTATTGACTACAGTTTTTCATATTGGTGACGTTTCTAAACGCAGAATCATAATTTAGATATCAGCCGAGACCAAATTATGTCCAGCAGAAGGTTTTTGTTTTTACATAAGCTTATAGCAGAGTATCGAGTCTAGTTACAACTATTTCGCTTCCATAGTGCAGTTTAGAGCTACAAAAGGGTAATCATGAATGCGTTCCAGTATTTGGTGGGTAAATGCTGCATCATAAATGAGAAATAATTCAGCTGAGCTCAAATTATGCCCAACAGAACAAACATAACTGCCCCAATCTGGCTTCACAGAAAACCAGCGCTGTTGGCCGCGCTAGTACCTACATCTAGCCCAGCTATCTGCATTGCTGGATGGAGACCTTTTCGTTTCGTTTTCGACCGCCAAGTCGGACAAAACAAAGGCACGGCCGTTTCATCCTTTTCTCGGAGCCATTCAGGCCATTTTCAACCTTCTGTAATTCTGTGCTGGCTTAACCTAGTACCCTGAATTTTCAGAGATATATAGCACATAATATGAGTTAGATACATTCTCAATAACATTCAATTTGAACTTATAGTTTAAGAACTAGTGCACGTCAACAAGTTTTGTCACTGACTCACCGACTGATGATTATCATAATTCTAAGGTACTTCTAGCAGACCCACAAGCTTCAAATTTTAAACATAATTAGGTTTTAGCCTATAATGTTATGCAGAACTATAAATAAATAATAGGCAAGTCGTGACTTGGTTTAACATTATATCTCAAACATTTTTTGCTGTAGAAGAACTGCGTTGCGAGACTTGCATCTTTTTACATGTGATTTTTTTGATGGGATTATGTATTATCAGAATAAATACAGTGTCGAGTCTGCAGTATCCCATCTCAGCAGTCGCGCGCCCCAGGAGGGTAGTGTCACAATGCGCGGCGGGGTGCGGAGTGCTTCTGATATTTCCATTTTTCACTCACTTGCCGTGGTACGCGCTGAAAATCCTGAAAAGACGGTCGTGGCACCTCGATGCTCAATTGTTTGGTTGTATAATCAACCAATTGTTCAGTGAATCCTTGTTCGCGGTATTTTGCTAATAAATCTGGGAAAAATGTAAAAACAGTCGTTTTTATCGCAACTTTTTAAACAGGATGTTACGATAAATTAATAGAATCCTGTGTAATGTGTGGCATAAATGATTTAGTTAGATCCTTTGATTAAAGATTGTGTTTTGTAGAAATGCAAAGCAAATCGAAAGAAAAATTATGCCAGACCTGGCCATTGAGTGACTTTTTCCGCACGCTGCGCGTTCGGAAAAAGCCACTTTCTGGCCAAGTGTAGACATAAAATGATGAGCACAACACGGGAGGTAATAAAGAAAGCCCTCGATCGCATATTTACGTCCCTCGCTTGCAGCTCGGGCCGCAAACTTCTGCGATCTCGGCCTTTCTTTGTATTACCACCCTAGTTATGTAATGTAAGTACCTACTATTATGATATACGAAAACAAATTGTTTCATTTTAAACGTCCACACTTGTTTTTTTCTTTGTTATACCGAAATTTTATTGGCTTTTTCTATTACTTCTTCAATTTCGTCTCGTTAACTATTTTAAAGAAAGATTGTGTCACGTTATGGAAAAAATTTCCATCAATTTCACCATAATCACCCTTTTACAGTTAAATTTTTTAATATTCTCCCAACCACTTCATTTAAAAGTTAATATGCGCAACCATTATTTCGTGCTTTGATCTTTTTCATATGGACCCCTAAGATGAGAGCGGAGGTTCCGTATATTCCCTTACCGGGGTTGGGCATCATTATTGTTCTGTGGGAACTCTAATTGTGCCCTGCCTCGTATCAATTTGCAAGCAATTTCCACTGGTAATGGAGCCTGAATGCGGTTCAGTAGATTCTAAGCCGTGTTTATATATTTGATGAAACGTTTAAAAACATTATATTTTCGTCATTTTAAATGAATAATATTTTATTTGCATGTGTACTTGAATATTTACTCATGTTTACAGACAGCTGTCTGTGTATTAGAACGTGACTATTTCTTTGAATTTGTGTCTCTGATTTAGTTGCGTGTCAGCAAGGCCGCTGGTTTCGTGCCTGAGCTTTTTTTAATTAAATGAAATCCCAACGCGTTAAATATTCAGTTACTTTAAGGATATACCTATAGCCGTCCTCAAAAGTAGCCGAATACTACCTATATCATATCATATCATCATTTATTCATAAGGAAAAGTCACACGTCTACTAACAATAATAGTACTAACTACGCCTAATATTTATAGGTACAAATATGTTCAAGTACCTTTGCTTTGAGGCCAAATGTACAGTAATGTATCATCCTCCTCTTCCGTTGCAATATCACTGATGCCGAATCAGTGCTTGTGACAAACCGCAGCCGAACTTTCCCGATGCATCATATTTGGCCGCGATCAATCAGTCTGCCATTGCCCATTACTCAATTAGCCACGTGATGGATCAGGGGACATCGCTGTATAGTATAACAACTACCCGCAGATAAGAAAAAGCCTATGTGATCATAATGTAATAATAGGATACGCCTTTTTTGAGTAAACTAGGTACTCCATTAGGGATGGTTGTTGACGCAATATGGGCATGCTTGGGAATAATGTAATCATGTGCCATTGAATTCCTATGGTGTAATGCTTTTTTAGAATATAATATCAAAAAGTATAGAGCCATATGTGAAAGTTGTATGGGTGTTTTCTACCTGCTATTACGTTTTACTAGTGACAGAAATCTCCAATTTCCCGGTAAGATTAGAAGGCGTCAGTGACATTAAAACATTTTATGAAGAGGACCTAGGTTCTATTACTAAAAATTACCAATTGCTTGTCTGACTTGACTCATATTTCCAATTTTTACTTCCGTCTAAGTGCAGTCAAAGTTAACAGATATATTTTGAGATCTTTAAAAATAATAGGAACCGTGCCCATTGTACCTATGTCGTAAGTTAACAGACGTCACCAAACTGGTCGCCGCAAAAGTTATGAGCTCTCTTGTTTGTATACACGATAGGCGCAGGCAGAAGTTTTCAGGCAAAAAGTTAGGTAGTTATCCAGTTGTTACCCCGGAACTTCAGTCTAGGTGCGGTTTACTAAAACTAGAGCCCAACTCAATCATGTTGTCTCATTCGTTTATTGTTAGTTTAGCTATGAGTGAAAGAGACAGAATTGGTTAAATTTTCTGTTAAAGTTGGTCCTGAAGGTACAAATATTGGATCAGACCGTGAAGGTGGGTTATTGGCCCAATTTGAAAGAATCACGCGCCCGATGTCGCCTCGAGATAGAATTGTTGTACATAATTATTTTATTATGACTGGAAAAATCTTTGTTCTTTTTGAAAATGACGTTGTTAAACTTGGGTGCGAATATAGACAAATAAACGGTTATATTTTTATTTTTCTTTGTTTGTATTTACTTATTAAGGACTAGATTAAAAACATCGCGCTATATTTATCAAATACTTGAACGTACACTTTATTGCGATTTCTTATTCATTATTTTACGTTTTTAAACCTCTAAAAACGTAAAATAAATAATAAAAATCGCTAATGCCTTTTTTAGGCATTAAAAACATCGATTGAATACTGCTCTCTCTAGCTCTCGTAGTACAGGGGTTTTAACCGAGTCATATATTTTTACCTAAGATATTTGCTCGTCAGTGGTAATAAAACGTACAAGTAACTTTAAATAACGACACCAATAAAACTTTTCACTGATTTCCGGCATTTCACATAGTCTGTAATCGAATAACAAGTTAGAGCGCGTATATACTATCCGATCAAAACAAATATAAAACAATAAATCGCGGACGGACCAGTTGAATTAAACCAAATTATTCTAAGATGAATAAAAAAAAATGTCGCCCTCATAAATTCTAACTGACAGGAAATCTTAGCTATTCTTTTCTTTCTCAGGGTAAAAATAGAAAACAGCTGCACAGTTAATTGGCAGATACTTATTTATCTATTGAATAATCATTCGAATTGTAAATAAGTACCTTGTACTACTGATAATATATAACTGTACTACTACTATATGAATCCGGTTCGTATTTTTTCGAGTTTGAATCGGGCGTAGTGCGTAATCCCTCTTTGAACTATCCGTAGTTTTATTGGCCACTTAAAATCAAATATAGTACATTACACAACTAGGGTGTTAATAAAAAGAAAGGCCGAGATCGCAGATGTTTGCGGCCCGAGCTGCAAGCGAGGGACGTAAATATGCGGTCGAGGGCTTTCTTTATTACCTCCCGTGTTTTGTACATAATTTTATGTCTACACTTGGCCAGAAAGCGGCTTTTTCCGTACGCGCAGCGTGCGGGAAAAGTCACTTTATGGCCAGGTGTGGCATAAAAGATATTATTGGCGTGTTATGACCAGTATTCAGCCTTCCACAGGAATAACGTGGTTAGTGTGCGGGAAGTGGTGTATACTTAGCTCCTTATTACATGGAATTACCTGCTGTTCGTGTATTATTTCCACCGTTTCAGTATTTTTTTTATAGAGGCTAGACGCCATATGGCATAAGTAATGGCGTAATTGACAAATGTATTAACCATGCCATTCTGCCAAGGAGCGTTACCTTCTGGTTCCTTGTTACCCTTGAATATCTTGAAGTATAAATGGTATCATCCGATATCCGTACAACTTGTTGATTACTGCGATCAACAACTGTGAGCGTGACATGATAAATTGGCAGAGATCAGCGCAATTCATTAAGTTTTCCAATACAAGACTGACGGTACGGCATATAAATACGTATCTAAGAATTGATATATTAATTTCATGTGTTTGCAATAAGTTATTGCTACTGTTTTTCCGTTTTTCATTGTAATTTTCCTTGGAATTTAGATGCATCACAGTTTTTAAACATTCATTTGTTTTATTCTGACTATAAAGTCTTTTACGATCACTGTAGCTCAAAAGTTTATGACTTTACTACCTTTGCTGCAATATCACTGAACTTACAGAATATGATCTCAAGCTGAACTATTCTCAATACAATTGAAAGAATGTATATATAAAATACATGACTGACTATACTGGTTGAAACCTACTAGTCAAAAATATGTTCCTTAGTAAAGTGTCCAGCCTAGTCACTTACGCTGTTTTTTATAAACATCTTTTCAATTATTGCCACCGCCCGTTGAGACGGCAATGACATTATAATATGTTTTGTAGGCTCAATGTATCAAGATAATAAAGTGAGTCAACTCAACATTTTATTTCAAAATCAATTTGAGTTAATATCAAATTCTACATGTTTATATAAACGACTGGTATATTATAAACTGACTAAAAAAGGATTCGCAATAGAAATTACACTATGTTATTGCATTTTTGTGCTCTTCGTTCATTTTCAAATAATTGTTGTGACTTTATAGTAACGAATGGTAACGATTATCTATATATATAAAAGAAGATATCCTGAAAATGTGCATTGTGCAGTTTTGGGCCCAATATTTGAGGGTTTTTTTTAATTACAACCAAGTTTATGAACAAATATCAGAAACTATTTATGAAGATTAATTGCGCAATTATAATTTACACCGCAGACGAAGTCGCGGGCATAAGCTAGTATATATGTTTTGTAGCATTGATTGTTTCAGGGTGAATTTCACAGCGTTTCAGCCGCCGTCATCACCAACCTCGATATTATGATGACATCTTTGTAAAAAAGTTCGGAGGAAGCTCTTCCGAAAGCACGAAAATATTGTATGATCAATATTGTATATTTACTAGGAATGTACTGCACAAAGCCGTACTAAATTCAACAATTCCAAGATACTTTTAAATGTAATATATGTACAAGTAACGAGGAAGTAGAGCATGGTAGTGTTTTTAAACCTTTTGTTGTTTGTTGCCTTGACGTCTTATTTGTATCACTTTCACGATATCTAGAGACCTAACCGGTGCACAAAACACTCCAACCATAAAATCGAAATTTGTACGGGTACACTTTTGAATTTACGATAAAAAAAGACTCCAACATTTTAAAATCATCTTCCTATCCTAATTAAAGTTCCTGATTCTCCTAGCGCTTGCACCGGGTCCTCAAACTCTAAGTTAATACCGGTTTAAACGAGTCGGTAATTCGTTTACTGACTGCGATAAGTCTTTGATCCCTGGTAATCAGGCCGGGGAAGTCATCCGTCTTGCGGAATTAAATAATTTAAAGCGAAGCGAGAAAAAGTTGTAGCGATTCCGTCGTGATAGAGCCGTACTTTGCCAAGTTTAGTGGCTTTGGGTAGCTGTGGGTTATGCTAGTAATGAAATATCTATCCTTATTACGAGCTAGCTGCTATGATAAGGCATTAATAGTTATGTATTGCAGGGTCACAAATCTGATATTAGATGCAAAGGCTCGGAGACCCGATTTAAAGTATACATATAATATGTATGTCTACAAGTGGCGTAGCGTAAAATATATCCTTGGGCAAGCCGGTGCAGATTTCTGCCGTCCGATATCTAAAACTGGACTAACCCCTATACAACTCCATAGAGGTTAGTCCAGTTTTAGACATAGGACGGCAGATTTGGCGTAGGTACATTTTCCTTAAGAGCTGTAGAATAAGGTGATCAAATGTCTGATATTAGGCAAGCCAGTATCTAGGCTATCCAGTTCTTTGGACGCCACGCCACTGATGTCTACTTGTGTTATGGTGATCTCAAAACCGAAATTATTTTTACCGAATCATCTCTTGTTTAGAAAATGAAGAGAAAGAAATTCACCAAAAACTTTTAAACGGCATTTAATTAGAGAAATTGCCTTTTATAATGACTTCTTTGGTGAGATCGGCTTGGGCAATCACACATTAGTTCTTGATTGAAGCTCTCTTTTTCCTCTTCAGATCTTTGAGGTCGAGCTGACTGGACACAGCTAATCATATTTTGATAACATTTTAAAACATTAGAAAGCTACACCAAGTACCTACCTGTCATATTTATGTACCACTGTGTTATTTATATTATAAATAAAAATAAAATAATTTATTTCTGTAAGTAGGCCCTCAAGGGCTCTTTTACATGTCTTACATTCTTTGTCTTCTTTTCTTTTCTTTTCGGCGCTTCGGGTAATGACCTTCTGGTGAGAAGAAGCGCCGGAAGAAACTCACCAGTTTCTCTTTTAATAATTTAATATACATTACATTACCTTAAAAACTACATTTATAGAGATGTAAAGGGTCTCTCTATGCGTCCAAACAAGACAAATAAAAAATAGAAAATAAATTGATACTAGAATTAATGGAGATGTAAAGAGTCTCCGTTGTCAAAATATTATGTTTTGGAGGAGTAAAGGATCTCCAAACGTCAAAATACAAATTGAAAATACTTATTTACTAAATTAAGTCCATTTTTTCTTAGAGATGTAAATGGTCTCTTAAGTGTCAAAACAATTGGCAAGTACAAAAACAGAAAAAGACAACTAATCAAACATTGTTTTTAAAATATATCTATTTCCAGTCGCAGTTAATCCCACGGTGTTTCATCATTCATGTAGTCTTGTGTGCTGTAATAAGCCTTAGACATGAGTTTACGCTTTACACAATTCTTAAATTTGTTAATAGATAATTCAGTTATATTCCTTGGCAGCTTATTATAAAACCTTACACAATTACCCATGAATGATGTTTTTATTTTATGGAGCCGAGTGGTGGGCACTGCGAGCTTATGTTTATTCCTAGTATTAATATTATGTATGTCACAGTTCTTCTTAAAATTCATGATATTTTTATGTACATACATAATATTCTCATAGATGTATTGACAATGCAATGTCATTACATTAATGTCCTTAAACTTATCTCTAAGTGAGTCTCGATAATTCATCTTATATATCGCTCGAATAGCCCTCTTCTGCAGAACAAATATAGTATTAAGCTCTGAAGCACTAGCACTGCCCCACAGCAGAATACCATACGACATAATACTGTGGAAGTAACTAAAATATACTAATCGAGCTGTTTTTATGTCTGTTAATTGTCGGATCTTGTTGACTGCAAACGCTGCAGAACTTAGTCTATTCGAGAGATTACCAATATGGGGACCCCACTGGAGTTTAGAATCCAATGTTATACCAAGAAAGACTGTACTATCAACTAGTTCCAATTCCTCATCCTTCACAATGACACTTGCTTGCTCGCGATTTACGTTACGCGTGACAAAGTTTATACATTTAGTCTTTCTTTCATTTAACAGTAAATTGTTAACATTGAACCAATTCACTACTTTAGATATAGCATTGTTTACATCATTGTAAGCTTGCTGCTGTCGCTTGACTTTGAAGATAAGTGAGGTGTCGTCTGCAAACAATACTATATCATGGTGGGTCTTAACGAGGTATGGCAAGTCATTTATGTAAATAAGGAACAGGAATGGTCCCAATATTGATCCCTGCGGTACACCCATCGAGACCAATGACCCCGGTGAGTGCTGTCCATTCACGTCAACCCTTTGTATTCTACCTTGTAAGTATGACTTAAATAAATTCAGTGCCGATTCTCTGACTCCATAGTAGTGCAGCTTCCCGATCAATGTTTCATGACATACGCAGTCAAATGCCTTGGATAAATCACAGAAAATACCTAAAGCATCACATGACTCCTCCCAGGCATCGAAAATATGTTTAATTAGCTCGACACCAGCGTCGGTTGTCGAGCGACCCCGAGTAAAACCAAATTGCTTATTATGCATTAAGTTATTCGTATTAAAATGTTTCATTAATTGGGACAAAACTAATTTCTCAAAAATTTTACTAAAAGTTGGTAGCACAGATATTGGTCTAAAGTTAGTGGGGTCAGTAGTGCTACCTGATTTGAATAAAGGTGTTATTTTACTATATTTCATTAGATCAGGAAACTCACCGCAATCAACACAGTTATTAAACACGACTACCAAGTCAGGCGCTATGATTTCTATTAGGGATTTAACAGCATGGACAGAGACTCCCCAAAGGTCATTAGTTTTTTTGTCATTAATTGATTTAAACGCCTTTACTACATCTGAAGTACTAACATGTTCAAAATGAAAGTCTTTACTACATTCTGGGGCGTTATCTTTTAACAGTGTAACGGCAGCCGAAGGTGATGAATTTAAATGCTTAGTTGTGGATACTGGTATCTCGGTAAAAAACTTTTCAAATTCTGTTGCTACTTCTAAATTGGAATCTACAATTTTGCCATCAATTTTTAGTTTAAGATCGTTTACTGAGTGCTTCGAATCATTAATTACTTTCCAGGTTGTTTTAATAATATCAGAACTATTTCTTATTTTCTGGCTTAAGTAATTACGCTTAGCTAAATGACAATCTATCTTAAATTTCTTCGAATATTGTTTCACATGCTCTTTAAATTCATCACTCGTATTGAACCGCCGTTCCTCATACAAGGCATACAATTCCTGTCTACGTTTATGTAAGTCCACAGTAGCCCACTCACTAAAAACTGGTGCACCACTAACCACGACCGATTTAGAAGTAAATATTGCGTTATAATGTTCCATAAAGGTCTGAAAGAATGAATTGTACATGTCGCTAGGAGTCGTGTCGGAAGATAAAAAGGGTAGCGCCTGAACTAGACTATGTTTCATTCGTTCGACACGGTCCGTAGTTACTGGTACAAAAGTAATTTGTTTTCTCAAGATATTATTCCTTAATGACTCAAATACAATTAATTGACCTAAATGATCTGATTCCAAATTGCTGATTATACGTTTGGTATTAGGAAGAATATCAGTGAAAATGTTATCAATACAGGTGGCGCTAGTAGCAGTCACTCTTGTTGGCTCCATAAATATGTGTTTGAGATTACACGATTTGAAAAGATTCAACAGTCTGACACTTAATGTTGAATTTTCCAAAATATTTACATTGAAGTCGCCGCATATAAGTAATTTCTTACTAGAAGTAGCAATTATTTTATGAAGCACAGATTCCATTACGTTTTCAAAAAGTTCGAAATCACTTAATGGCGGCCTATAGACACAAACAACAATAAATTGATCTAATTCTACGGCACTTAGTTCTATGGTCCGTTCAACAGACAAGGATACAATATCCTTGCGTTCCTTAATTTTAAGACATTTTATTAATTTTAAGACAAATATAAATTAATGTAATTTGCAACACATACGTGTCTGCATTTTGTCTGTGAGTCCTGCTATAGATACTGTATAAAACATAACTCGAAACCAGGTGGTAAGTCCTTAGACCGGCCTTCCATCATGTGGCTAATGATATATGTGTAAATAATCATTTACAATAATAATATTTGACTATTATTATAACTTAAAAAGTTTCATTTCAAATAACTCAATGGCGTGATCATCTTAGTAATAAATGTAGGACAAGTTGTGAATGTAGTAACCCTTGATCCCTAGGGTGTAATGCGTATCAAATTAAGACTCTAATTCACATAGTTATAGTCTAACATAATCTTGGAACACATGTAACTATTAATAATACATAAAATACTTGGCAGACTTCTCCGGGAATCTTATAATCACACTTCAATTCATATTTATACTGTGTTGCTCTAACTTACTGACAATTATACAATTCCTCCTCTCTCTTAGCACTCTTTACATCATAAAAAACATAAACATGACTACAAGTTAAATTTAGAATTAATTATAGTAAACAATCTTAAGTTGTACAATTTAGGTATCCTAGTATAAAATTGTAAAGTGTAGTGAAGGAGTAGGTATGTGTAATGTACTTTACTAAAGGGTTGTTTGGAGAGGAAAAACGAGAGCCCCTTAACCCTCGCCCTCGTTACGTCTAGCTCAGCCATTTTCAACACCTAGCTAGTCCGTGACAGATAGGATTTGGCTAAGCAAATACAAATCTTCCTACATTCAAAATCAGAATGTAGTACTTTATAAAATAACTGATTACGCACTAACAGCCACTAGATTATTTTTATACTATGTACAAAGTGTCCCACTCCATATCTGGATGTGACTCATTATGTTCAAGGGTTTCCTGGGAGCTAAAATGGATATATATATAAGTTGTCAATACTTATAAAAGTATAATCATTTCCAAATCGGCTCAGAGTCTTCCATATATAGGACAGACATTAGGAAAGACCTTGTTCATATTAGTACTTAGTATTAGTAAGCATGCATAAGCGTGGCATTTGTAGTTAGGAACCAGTAATTTTAATATAAATAAAATATTGAGTTTACTATGAAGTATAAAATTAGCCATTCGAGGAATGGATATGACTGGGATAGGAAGGTTTACCACTTAAACCAATTACCTTTTTAAGACCAGTTCTTAATGAGAATATTTCCAAATTGGATCGTTTATGGAATATAGAACGCAAATCAAATACTAGGCAATATTTTATTACCTAGCATTTGTTGTGCAATCCCAGACCTTTTTAAGGCTAGCCAGCCTACAAAGGAATCTGTAAAACTGATAAGCCTCATTACCATCAACCTCGTCCCAAAGGGAGTCGTTAGTTATATGATAATTTAGCACAGAGACACAGAACTCCCGGATCCTGGTTTTCAGGAATCATAAGAGAATTTATAGTAGTTCTTCGATTTGTTTCCAATTCTGTTGTGGTTCCAGAAAACCAGTACTATTGTATAACAATAAGAGCTTTGCAACCCTAATGTTACATCAGATTATCCCAAATGTAGGTTTAGGTCTCAGGTTACACTGAAACCCTATATTAAAACTCATGGAAATTTCACCAATTTGGAAAATCCCAGAACTTTATATACCTTGAAGGAATTATACCTTTACCTATCATGTGAGACTTATTACAGACAAAATTTGGTCCGAATAAGTTCCACAAAGATTTTACCATATCATTTGATTTACCTGTGTAAGTAAGTGTATGTGCAGTGTGAAATTAAACAAATAATAGAGTTCCTGTCATATGAATGTAATTATTTTAGGAAAATAAGGATAACTAATGTAATAATCCTTAATAATGAATACAACCATACCTACAGTACCAATTAGATACTTTTACTGTACTCATGTATGCTACATATATTAGCACTGTTCAATACAGTTTCTTTATAATATCACCACAGGACGCCGTCCTGGTAACGAATACACTATATAGTAAGGAATTGAAATGGACATCTCAATCATATAGATATAAATATCTACTTAACTTCCCTAACTCAACCGGAGACCTAGATTTCCCTAACATCCTAAGTATATGAACATGCAACTCACCCGGCTTACAATAAGGTTTTATTGTAAGCAAGCAATCCAATTCAACCAACAATCACTGCACTTTCAACATCACTTCACCACACCACTCACTCACTGCTATACACACTGATAATCCTAATTTCTATCAATCACACGCGACGTATAAGCTATTAACTGACCTCCACAACATAATACTGGCATAATTTTATCAGCTGACTGATGCCCAGGGCGCGGCCGCGGGCCGCCACGGCCGCTTGGCTATCAGCTGTTCAGGTATGACCAGTCAACAGTCCAGCGAGTCCGGGCACCCATCAGCTGGTCGGGGTCATTGACCTCGTCA
Source organism: Eudemis profundana (assembly GCA_947034925.1). Taxonomy (NCBI): domain Eukaryota; kingdom Metazoa; phylum Arthropoda; class Insecta; order Lepidoptera; family Tortricidae; genus Eudemis; species Eudemis profundana. The sequence continues at coordinate 25,461,084 of OX344795.1, read as the reverse complement.
GCTGGTCCAGCAGAATAACAATGTGGAGATCAATTATTAAAGCCCTTACCAGTAGTGCAGCAGACTTCAGCACCTTCTCAGCTCGGCAGTGGAAAAGACCCCGTTCTACCAGCCTCGTCTGGTTATATACCTTTTTCCTCGCCCCCTGGACCCCTCACATCGAAAGTTCTAGAATTTAGTGAAGTAACTACTTCCGTTACCAAAACATAACCGTTAATTCAGCCTATTTCCCCAATTAGGCGTTTCCTTATAAGGATTTCTACCTGAGCGATGCACTTTATTGCATTAAAGAATACTTTCTCATTTTTGAACTCTTACTAAGTCTATTTTATGCTAAAATCTCCCTAAAGAAGGAAACAGAGCTTCCCAGAAGTATCAGATACCAATATTTCTCAGCCCTTTTGGCCTTCATATAGTACCGCTACTCACCACCAGAGGTCGTTTTCGGCTTATATACTTATCAGTATTGTTTTTGATTTCATCCTTAAGTCTGCTATCCTAAGGACGCTTTTCGCTTGACACAATCCGAAACCTTCCAAACATTCTGATTTCTAGAATATTCGGTAATATCAAGGTTAAATCTTACCAAAACTGCCTCATCTTGTAATTTGGTTCTTTGTGACAGAAATCCTTTAGTAATTTTAAACATCTTTATCAGCACTCCAATCCTAAAAGTTATACATTCATACTTACCATGATCACAGTGGACACTGTTCTCAAATATGTCCACTATGTCTCTCTCCATCAACCAGCAATTTTATCAATACAATGTCATACTACAATAATAGATAATTATACTGTAATAAAGAGTAAAACTTCATATTATTTCTTTATGTACTTACCTGTTATATAAAATACAACTGATTTCAGCGCCCTCTCTCGATATTTCACTTAACCCTTACGACTTGTACAAGACTGGTAACAAATATCTCAGCCATACCCTATTGATCTTCCTTCTCGTATAATCGTCATCCACTAGATGTCGGTAAAACATATGTATATAATTTTATATACATCGTTTATTTCCCAAAACATCCTATAATAAAAGATCTAGAGTCACGCCCGCTAGGAAATGCATTCCTGAAAGAAATCTCTTGTAGCCATCGCTTCAGTAAAGATCGAATAACTAACAGAAATGACTTGATTCTGTTACAATCGCCCCGAGGAACCTTAATGGAGTTTACCGAAATTAAGTTCCTAACATACTACAGCAGCGACAGTGCTTTGAACTGACCCATGTTCTGCAGCAATGCTTTAAGGCAACAATTAGAAAATTGACGATAAAGAAAAGGAAGAGGCTAGAAGCTCATATTCATACACATTATTAATAATATTAATAATTATAGAAAATCCTAGCTTTATATATATATAAAAAAATAAAGGACGAACTAGTAAAATCACTAACTTACCATACATAATAAACAATTGCTCAATTTCAACCAATAAAGTCACAAATGTCCCTCTCAAGCATCACGATCTGACACATAACTGAGCATGCACAATGTTAAATGTTAAATTACTATGCCCACGGTCTAGATTATCTCCTTCAGACACACACCCTACATCCCACATAGACACAGCATACAGCCCTAGAAACTACAACAGACATGTTATCTACACCATACTTACAGTTAACACTTTTGTCTATACGAGACAACTCTGACTCTAATATATATATCGTCGCCGTAGAGCGAAAAGTCACCAAATCGTTCATGGTCATTTTTGAGTTATGAGGGTTTAAAGAAAAAATAATTAAAAAAATTATTACTGAATTTATGTTAAGATTAAATTGTGGTTTTATATGTGTTTATTCATTGGAAACTGCTATTCTTTCGGCTCAAAATGGATTTATATTATTTACACTAACGATTTAGGAGCTATAGGCGATAATTAATTTTTGCCCTGAAATATTACACCTTAATTGTGAATTAGTGATTTTTTGAACGAAGTTAATGATTATTTGCCCACATTTTAGTGCGTCTAGATTTAACTAAGTAAAGTTAGTTGAATTATGACTGCTATGATAAAGTGAAAATACAAGTTAGTTAAAAACTACTTACTATAATATTTTTTTGGGTTCTGCTTAATATTTAAGGATCAAATTAAATCACGTCATTTAAAATTCTGCGAACACTTTAATAAAATGATGTCCAGTCCACATTAAATAAAATGGACTACAAATCAAATAAAGTTCACCCACAAATCAAATTAAAAGGAACTTCAAAACAAAACACTTCAGAGTTTCAAAACAAATTAAAATTATTATCAGAAAATCCGTAAAAATAACAATGTTCTTAGTAAAATAGCGTAGTAGTAGCATCACAGTCACTCTTCGACCTCTTCATCTGTTTCTGTGACATCAGGCTCACACAATCGGTCAATAACTGTCTTATTGGTCGGTAGACTTTGGTACCATGAATGAAGCTCTCGAGGAATAACTCCTTTAGTGCATAAATTTAAGAGATCTTTTTTTTCGCCTCGGATATAGACAATGCCTGTGGATAAGCCTTTGGAATGGGATAGGCTTTTATCTTATTGATCCAGTCCTCGGCGTCGTCATGGTTGTTTGGTTCATCAGATACAAGCCCCTTGCGCCTCTTTATGCTTCTCAGTGGCTTTGGCGGGCCGCTGTAAATCTGTTGGACATTTAATTCAGAGTAGGGACCCTCATGGCTGTAGCGAAATTTGACGACACCAGGACGCTGCTTCTCAAATCTGAGACACTCAAATTTAAGCCACGTCAATTTGTTGCCGTCAGTGTCGTGTGTCGTGTTTCTAACGACAGCTTCATTCAACGCCCTGACATCGAGCATTTCGTCGTGAAGTAGCTCTTTTACGACGTATGGTGGAGCAGATTCTCGGTGCCTTTTGGAAATGGCACGTTCCATTATATTTTTCCAATCGATCATGGAGTAAACTGACGTATGTCTCTGCTTTCTTTCGATTGAACTATGCATCGAGTCCACTTCCATATGAGTATGCCCACTCTCTAGATATTTTAACTCCAACACTTCCAAATGCACACTGTCTTTTTGAATTAAGTGAATTAAAAACGCAGTTATATATTGATTTCTGTTTTGGCCCGCACACGTATCACTGTAAATGGTTAGCTCTTTTATTGTTGTCGGCAACTGACTTATCCAATGATCTATTGCAGTAGCTGTAGCAGTATGCCCATACTCATATTGAAGTGGACTCGATGCATAGTTCAATCGAAAGAAAGGCACCGAGAATCTGCTCCACCATACGTCGTAAAAGAGTTACTTCACGACGAAATGCTCGATGTCAGGGCGTTGAATGAAGCTGTCGTTAGAAACACGACACACGACACTGACGGCAACAAATTGACGTGGCTTAAATTTGAGTGTCTCAGATTTGAGAAGCAGCGTCCTGGTGTCGTCAAATTTCGCTACAGCCATGAGGGTCCCTACTCTGAATTAAATGTCCAACAGATTTACAGCGGCCCCCCAAAGCCGCTGAGAAGCATAAAGAGGCGCAAGGGGCTTGTATCTGATGAACCAAACAACCATGACGACGCCGAGGACTGGATCAATAAGATAAAAGCCTATCCCATTCCAAAGGCATATCCACAGGCATTGCCTATATCTGAGGCGAAAAAAAAAGATCTCTTAAATTTATGCACTAAAGGAGTCATTCCTCGAAAGCTTCATTCATGGTACCAAAGTCTGAAGACCAATAAGACAGTATTGATAGATTGTGTGAGCCTGATTCTAAAAGAGGCAGTAAATGGCTCATCATCACTACATGAATGCACGACGAAGGCGGCCATAAGAGAAGAGTGGCGGCGTGTTGTGAAGCTTGCCACCAACGCCTGAAGTGATGACCACGACCACTCTGTCAAGAGTGATACTGACAAGGAAGGAAGGACGGTGAGCCTGATGTCACAGAAACAGACGAAGAGGTCGAAGAGTGACTGTGATGCTATTACTACGCTATTTTACTAAGAACATTGTTATTTTTACGGATTTTCTGATAATAATTTTAATTTGTTTTGAAACTCTGAAGTTTATGGGTGCGAGGGGCCTGCGGCACTGGGCGAAAAGTCACTAACTTGCGAGTGAATTTCAATCAAATCACGTCGGCGTACAGTACAGTCTTTATTGTAAAATTAATTAAATATGATTAGTTATTGTATTGTATATTTTTTCGTAGGGTAAAATTCATTAAAACTGTATAATTAATTATCGCTTTGGTTAAATGATGTACATTGCCTTACAACTATGAATGAAAGATAACTAAATAGAGTTAGTTAATTTTCGCTTTCACACTTTTGACATACCAGGTATTCAAAAAGTAACTAAGTAAATTAAGTGACTTTTTGAATGAGGTTCTTTGTGGTTAAATAGTTTAGTAATACTTAGGGAAAAAATAACTAAAATTACTTAGGTACGCTCATAAATAAGTGACAAGAAGTTTAAAAATGTATAACGGAATTAGGTATTTTTCGACTAAAATATTGAATCCGAAGTGAGTTTTTAGTTAGTTCTTTAACTTTGTAAAATTGAAACTATGATCGCTATTGCTACCGCAATAAGACTGAAATTTGGAGAAAAAAAATGCGATTTTGATGACACATATAAGTCAATTTTGGCAATTTTGTGATTTGGTGACTTTTCGCTCTACGGCGACGATATAGTAATTACTAGAAGGATAATTCTCAAATTTAGTCAATGTTGGCCCAGAACCTACAAGAAATAAAATATAATAACCCTTTCCTCTAGCAAACAAACCTACGCCCCGTACAGACTTTTAAACTTTTGGCACCTTTCCTCTGAAAGGCTATCTAATAATTGAACTACTTAATCATCAAGTATAATACAAATCTCATAATTAAAGTCAAGCACACTCTCTCAACTGCTAAAGCAGGCCATGAGCACCTTCAGAGTCAAAATGTAAACAAAGAAAATATACATATATTTAATTTCATCACATTTATTTATTAATTTATGGATAATATGGTTGGGATCCTAAACAATGATTAAAATCTGCGATTGACACCACCAGTGCAAACTGCAACACACCCGTAGCTATACACCAACCTCGGCACTTGATGTGTCTTGAAGACAACACGCCCCTTCTCTGCTACAATTTCTGGTGACTTGTTGGTTTGGTCTTCAATTTCTGATGGTCATAATTATCTTCCAACATCATTGCCTTCTAAACTCCTCTTGAATAACTCTTCATTTATAACTCGAAACCACGGAGTCACACAGATTGTCACTTCACTAAGTCATATGACCTTCAACACTAAACTTAAACACTTTAGTTCTCTGCATATTCCACCTCATTTTAAATAAGTATCTAACCGAACTATACTCAACACTACACTGTACTTTCTTAAATATATATGTCCCTCCTACAGGTGTACTAATTAAATAATCCGATGCTGCACATTACTCATGATAGACCGCGATTTCATCTTTCCTGTCAAAATGTTATTTCTATGTAATATGAACACAATAAGGAAGCATATCAACTGTTCAGAGCAGGCCTATGTCAATTAACAATAGTAAGCAGAAGTACTATTTGCAATATGTATGATGTATTAATATTTTGAAGTAAACAACATCAACATCCCTTCATAAGTACCGAAATCAATCCAGACAAGATTCCCACACTTATCTGTTAACAGTATATCTACAACATAACATAAGAGATTATACGTTACAATTAAATTACGCACCAAATTTAATTAAAATAACTCACCTAGAACTCCAAATCCATATAATTCGCACAGCAACACTAAATAGGTAAATATTTCGCACCCAATATTTGTAGATTTGTCATAATGCATATAATAAACTGGTAGATATATTACACTTATTTATTCTCACGTATTCAGTATAGGTAAAATAATACGAACGATAATACACGATAAATAAACATAAGACTCATATTTCACCCTTTGTCAAAATCATACTTCAAATTCTGACACTTGACACTTTGACAGTAGATTCATCCATAAATCCAATGTCCATAGTTTCTTAACGTTTACATCAGCCACTTATACACTCTTCGTCGAGAATGGGTTTAACACTAGCAATAATCTTATAAGAAATTTCTTACCTGTTAAAATAAATAAGCAAATAAATATACATACGCCAATAATTAGAACTGCTAATAAATTCCTATCCTATATCTGTTCATATTTAAAATAAGGCCGTGTAAACGCGGTCTCAATTCGCATTCTATATCCACTGTAGGTTCTTACGGTGTGGCCAGCCGATAGACATAATCCGAAAATGGAAGATTTATTCGAATTACTTCTTCAAATAACGAAAGTGACTAATAATAAAATTGCAATGGATATCCACATAATAAGACATTAATCAAATAAGTACGCTAAAGAATATTAACTAAGCAACTATAAAGTAATCCACATATATTGTGGAATAGGTGAAATTATGACTAGTGATAAATAAACTGTTGCACAAGAGCACTGTATCCTTTATCCGTTGCTAAGTAAATATTGATCGAAGAAGTCTATGGTTATAATAATCAATTAATAATAAAATCGCAACCATAATTTTCCATATTTTACCTGCCATTAGAAACAATTCCCATAGTTTCGGAATTTCAAATCTTTATTCTAGCAACACCATTATTATGTCATTCATACGGCCATAAAATAGCGGCTACGCTGACGAAACTGAATAAAATAGATTCTAATTCTAGTTGAAAACTTGACAATAAATGGTATTCGTAATCAAGACTGTATACTTAAAATTAAAGGACGTCCATTTCAATTCCCACACGAAGAAGAAATTCACTCGTTCAGTGAGACAACTATGAAGCATATTGAACAATGGTCGATAAATGATGACTTCCTTTCTTGAGGTAATATTTCATTGCATCGTTCTGGATTTCTTCTTTTAATTGGTTTCTTGGGCTTCATTAACTTCTCTTCTTCGTTCTAGATACCTGCAATTTACTATTGGCGCAATAACAAGACAAGAATGTTTTTTAAAATGCTTTAATGCAGCGACACCTAATTTATAACATAATATCAACAACATCTGCATCAAAGATGTTATTATGTGCTATGTGCGTGTGCTTGGGTGTTTGTACATGTGCGTGTGTGCTAAATAAATGAAATGTTCATGGCTTTGTGTATGTTTTTTATTTTTATACGCTAATGGTGTTCACAATATTCTTAAAATAGTGAGTCAATAATTTGATGAGCATTACTTTAAGACCCTAGTTCCATTCACGGAGCCAATTGTACCTCTAAAGAGGTCTTTGTTTAAGTATTAAGTAATCCTGGGAACGGCTGAACCTATTGTATAAAACATAACTCGAAACCAGGTGGTAAGTCCTTAGACCGGCCTTCCATCATGTGGCTAATGATATATGTGTAAATAATCATTTACAATAATAATATTTGACTATTATTATAACTTAAAAAGTTTCATTTCAAATAACTCAATGGCGTGATCATCTTAGTAATAAATGTAGGACAAGTTGTGAATGTAGTAACCCTTGATCCCTAGGGTGTAATGCGTATCAAATTAAGACTCTAATTCACATAGTTATAGTCTAACATAATCTTGGAACACATGTAACTATTAATAATACATAAAATACTTGGCAGACTTCTCCGGGAATCTTATAATCACACTTCAATTCATATTTATACTGTGTTGCTCTAACTTACTGACAATTATACAATTCCTCCTCTCTCTTAGCACTCTTTACATCATAAAAAACATAAACATGACTACAAGTTAAATTTAGAATTAATTATAGTAAACAATCTTAAGTTGTACAATTTAGGTATCCTAGTATAAAATTGTAAAGTGTAGTGAAGGAGTAGGTATGTGTAATGTACTTTACTAAAGGGTTGTTTGGAGAGGAAAAACGAGAGCCCCTTAACCCTCGCCCTCGTTACGTCTAGCTCAGCCATTTTCAACACCTAGCTAGTCCGTGACAGATAGGATTTGGCTAAGCAAATACAAATCTTCCTACATTCAAAATCAGAATGTAGTACTTTATAAAATAACTGATTACGCACTAACAGCCACTAGATTATTTTTATACTATGTACAAAGTGTCCCACTCCATATCTGGATGTGACTCATTATGTTCAAGGGTTTCCTGGGAGCTAAAATGGATATATATATAAGTTGTCAATACTTATAAAAGTATAATCATTTCCAAATCGGCTCAGAGTCTTCCATATATAGGACAGACATTAGGAAAGACCTTGTTCATATTAGTACTTAGTATTAGTAAGCATGCATAAGCGTGGCATTTGTAGTTAGGAACCAGTAATTTTAATATAAATAAAATATTGAGTTTACTATGAAGTATAAAATTAGCCATTCGAGGAATGGATATGACTGGGATAGGAAGGTTTACCACTTAAACCAATTACCTTTTTAAGACCAGTTCTTAATGAGAATATTTCCAAATTGGATCGTTTATGGAATATAGAACGCAAATCAAATACTAGGCAATATTTTATTACCTAGCATTTGTTGTGCAATCCCAGACCTTTTTAAGGCTAGCCAGCCTACAAAGGAATCTGTAAAACTGATAAGCCTCATTACCATCAACCTCGTCCCAAAGGGAGTCGTTAGTTATATGATAATTTAGCACAGAGACACAGAACTCCCGGATCCTGGTTTTCAGGAATCATAAGAGAATTTATAGTAGTTCTTCGATTTGTTTCCAATTCTGTTGTGGTTCCAGAAAACCAGTACTATTGTATAACAATAAGAGCTTTGCAACCCTAATGTTACATCAGATTATCCCAAATGTAGGTTTAGGTCTCAGGTTACACTGAAACCCTATATTAAAACTCATGGAAATTTCACCAATTTGGAAAATCCCAGAACTTTATATACCTTGAAGGAATTATACCTTTACCTATCATGTGAGACTTATTACAGACAAAATTTGGTCCGAATAAGTTCCACAAAGATTTTACCATATCATTTGATTTACCTGTGTAAGTAAGTGTATGTGCAGTGTGAAATTAAACAAATAATAGAGTTCCTGTCATATGAATGTAATTATTTTAGGAAAATAAGGATAACTAATGTAATAATCCTTAATAATGAATACAACCATACCTACAGTACCAATTAGATACTTTTACTGTACTCATGTATGCTACATATATTAGCACTGTTCAATACAGTTTCTTTATAATATCACCACAGGACGCCGTCCTGGTAACGAATACACTATATAGTAAGGAATTGAAATGGACATCTCAATCATATAGATATAAATATCTACTTAACTTCCCTAACTCAACCGGAGACCTAGATTTCCCTAACATCCTAAGTATATGAACATGCAACTCACCCGGCTTACAATAAGGTTTTATTGTAAGCAAGCAATCCAATTCAACCAACAATCACTGCACTTTCAACATCACTTCACCACACCACTCACTCACTGCTATACACACTGATAATCCTAATTTCTATCAATCACACGCGACGTATAAGCTATTAACTGACCTCCACAACATAATACTGGCATAATTTTATCAGCTGACTGATGCCCAGGGCGCGGCCGCGGGCCGCCACGGCCGCTTGGCTATCAGCTGTTCAGGTATGACCAGTCAACAGTCCAGCGAGTCCGGGCACCCATCAGCTGGTCGGGGTCATTGACCTCGTCAGCTGGTCCAGCAGAATAACAATGTGGAGATCAATTATTAAAGCCCTTACCAGTAGTGCAGCAGACTTCAGCACCTTCTCAGCTCGGCAGTGGAAAAGACCCCGTTCTACCAGCCTCGTCTGGTTATATACCTTTTTCCTCGCCCCCTGGACCCCTCACATCGAAAGTTCTAGAATTTAGTGAAGTAACTACTTCCGTTACCAAAACATAACCGTTAATTCAGCCTATTTCCCCAATTAGGCGTTTCCTTATAAGGATTTCTACCTGAGCGATGCACTTTATTGCATTAAAGAATACTTTCTCATTTTTGAACTCTTACTAAGTCTATTTTATGCTAAAATCTCCCTAAAGAAGGAAACAGAGCTTCCCAGAAGTATCAGATACCAATATTTCTCAGCCCTTTTGGCCTTCATATAGTACCGCTACTCACCACCAGAGGTCGTTTTCGGCTTATATACTTATCAGTATTGTTTTTGATTTCATCCTTAAGTCTGCTATCCTAAGGACGCTTTTCGCTTGACACAATCCGAAACCTTCCAAACATTCTGATTTCTAGAATATTCGGTAATATCAAGGTTAAATCTTACCAAAACTGCCTCATCTTGTAATTTGGTTCTTTGTGACAGAAATCCTTTAGTAATTTTAAACATCTTTATCAGCACTCCAATCCTAAAAGTTATACATTCATACTTACCATGATCACAGTGGACACTGTTCTCAAATATGTCCACTATGTCTCCATCAACCAGCAATTTTATCAATACAATGTCATACTACAATAATAGATAATTATACTGTAATAAAGAGTAAAACTTCATATTATTTCTTTATGTACTTACCTGTTATATAAAATACAACTGATTTCAGCGCCCTCTCTCGATATTTCACTTAACCCTTACGACTTGTACAAGACTGGTAACAAATATCTCAGCCATACCCTATTGATCTTCCTTCTCGTATAATCGTCATCCACTAGATGTCGGTAAAACATATGTATATAATTTTATATACATCGTTTATTTCCCAAAACATCCTATAATAAAAGATCTAGAGTCACGCCCGCTAGGAAATGCATTCCTGAAAGAAATCTCTTGTAGCCATCGCTTCAGTAAAGATCGAATAACTAACAGAAATGACTTGATTCTGTTACAATACCTACAACATTCAACAAGGTGTAAAACGTGCGACATAGATCTTATATTTTATAACATTTATAGCTAAAAATATTCTATAATGAATATGCCATAAGTTCAAAGGATAAATTTGCAGTATATCTCGGTGACATTGATGTTATCACGCTTTAATCTCGGCGGGGCGGCCAGGGTTCCCAACTTCCCGACTGTAAGTAGCAAAGACGCTTCATCTACGTCGAGGCTACAGCTTAAGTGTCACGAGCTCACGAGCGAAGCGTTTCGCGGAACGAGTACAGTGATAGGCGTCACACACTATGGTCTTAATAATACTACAATGTACAAACTCGCACTGTCGTAAGCACAAGGAATGAAACTCTGTTGCAAGCCTTTACTACAATCTTGACTTATTTAACTTAAGTATGGAGAATAAGATTCAAAATGGGGGTATGATATCGATACCTTTGGGTTCAATTGGCGTAAAAGCCAAAATGTAAAAATGGCTTTTACGCCAATTGAGCCCAAAGGTATCGATATATCGATACCTTTAGACTCAAAGGGTGTAAGCTCCAGCTTAAAAGTAAGTGTCGAGCCAAGCCACCATGGCAGGTTACCCATGACGCAAGCAGCGTACCCGCGCTGTAGGTATCGTTATGCCTTTGCGTAAGCTGCTCTCCCTCAGAGATCTGCTGAGCACACTGTGCACACCACGGATCGAGTGCTTTGACGCTAGATTCAAAAGTATACAGGATGTCTCTAGCCGTTGGACAAACCCGAAAGGTGCATGTTGATTAGGGTATTTTTAACTAATATACAAAGTATCATAACAATTAAAGCAGATTTCATTGCATATTTGAGAAAAGCACTATACATACCTCGGCGTGAAATGGGGTTGCCAGCCTCGTAACTATCTGTACCTATATGTATGTATCTATATGTACTCGGCCGGCAATACCTCACTTCCCGGCCTCTGTAGTATTAATTTACGGAGAGTCACACCGGAATGCCAACCTTGCGTTAAAGATTTACAGAGAGAGATACGGAGAATACGGAGATGTCAGCCCAATTATTGACGTCTTTATTTTTGATTTTTTAATTCTTTAATTTGGTTAGAAAATTTGAATTTTTTATCTAATTTAAAAAATATGCTTATCAGAGCATTCCTGAGAAGTAATTCTACTGGAGATTTCAGGCTATGTCCAAAGGCTAAGGTCACGCTGTATATGTCTAGACTAGATAGAAACTTATTTCGTAAACTAAGTTTACATTTCCTACTACAAACTTCCAAAAAATATGAATTAAAAAATTACCATAAATAACCACATTTTTACTAAAAAAAACCCGACCGCGGTGCACTTTGAAACTGCATAAAATCCGCCATTTTGTTTATTTTAACGAACTTCATACCCAGTGACACTCGCACCATCAAAACGAATTTAATGATGTATCATTTATCAAAATCGGATGTGCCGTTGAGTAGTTACGAGCGGACACAGGAACGGACATACATACATACATACTTACATACATACAGGTCAAACACATAACCCTCCTTTGGGCTTCGCCGCAGTCGGGTAAAAACGGCATTTCTTCGTATGACTAACTTGTTTTTTCCACTAACGCTACCCGCTATCGTTTTTGCACTAATACCGCTGACAAGTTGAGTTGCTGCAGAAAGGAGAATCCGAGCAAAGTAAATATTTGGCCAAGTAATTAGCGAGTAGAAACCGCACCAGTGCCCGCGTCGCTCATCACCAACCCCATATCTTGCCCAATCATCTCAACCTAAAAATAACCTTATATCGTACAGCCTAAGGTTACAATTCGAACAAACGATAAATAGTTATATGAGGTATTGACAATTGTGGGTTGGGTACTGCATGGTTTAACAAAGCAAAGCCAAATTAAAATAAATAAATAAATAATAAATAAATAAATATTAGGGGACAATCTTACACAAATCGAACTAGTCCCATAGTAAGCTCAATAAGGCTTGTGTTATGGATACTAGACGACGATATATTTAATAAATACAAATACTTAAATACATAGGAAACATCCATGACTCAGGAACAAATATTCGTGCTCATCACACAAATAAATGCCCTTACCGGGATTTGAACCCAGGACCTCCTGCTTCGTAGGCAGGGTCACTACCAACTAAGCTAAAGCGGTCGTCAATTATGTGCATTGAATATATTTTAGAGAGATGAAATGCATCAAATTTATATATACCTTGATACCTTGCTACAAATCCCTAGTTTATTATAGCGAAAACCAAGGAGATAGAGGATTAATATAATTTTCATCACACTTGCTCGAAAATGGTGTCATTACACGTAGGTTTTGCGGGCCGTAAATGACCTATTACGCCCTAGGGCGTAATGGTTTTCTTTTTAAATTTGAAACGCTGGTTCTGTTTTACTCTTATTTGTCATGTTCTAAGGAAACGCCAACGTACTTTTTTAACTTTTATTACTGAAATATTTATTTAAAGAGAACTGTTATTGCCAATAATGTAAACACATATTTCTGTAACATTAATTAAATGTTTAAATAGTGTATTTCAGTATTTTGCAAAAATAAAATCAACCATTTTAAGTCTTTACCGCTATGGTTTCCGAACGTGACTTGAGATTCGCATTGTCTATGGATAATGTCACTGTCAGTTTTACCATTTTATTTAGGTTAAGTAAGGTTATTTTAATCAGATTTCCTCACAAGTGTGATGAAAAACATTGTGTGTGCCACGGGCGGTAAAGGAATTACAAACTCGTGTTATTAAAGCCCTCGGCTTCGCCTCGGCCTTGTAACAAACACTCGTTTGTAATTCCTTTCTTACCGCCCTTGATACACAATGTACTATTTTATCGTAAATTTGAAGAATATTAACAAAAAACTATAAGGGTTCTGTTTTTTCCATTTTGGCTATGGAACTCTAAAAACGCATTTTTAGGGTTCCGTACCAAAATGGTAAAAAACTTAAAAAAGGAACCCTGCGTGCGACTCTCTGTCTGTTTATCCGTCTGTTACAGCCAGATATCTCAGGAACTACTTCTGTTATTGATTTGAAATTTAGAATAGTGATAGAAATCGCCTCCTGAACAACTGCATCAGATTTATTTTTGGCCTTCGTAAATATGATCATGTTTCTGCTTATCGTCAACAACTTAATTGGCTTCCTATTCGGGAACGTCGATCTCTTAAGGTTTTGTGCACACTTTTTTCCATCATATACGACCCATCGGCTCCCGACTATCTTCGTTCTAAATTCCAGTTTGTCACTGCTCGGCCGGGCTGTGAGCTCCGTTCCTCCCGTAAACTCATGCTTTCTGTTCCCACTCACCGTTCTGGCTCAATGACAAATTCTTTCACTGTACAAGCGATTCGGCTCTGGAACGATCTCCCCTTGTGTATACGAGAAGCTCAAAGCAAATTCTCCTTCAAGCGCATGCTGCGCAAACATCTTTTCGAGAATCTACAAAACTAAGACTCTTCATAGTAGTTTAGAAGCAGGTACCATATATATTTATTTTATTTTATATATGTATATATTTATATGTATATGTCCATATATAATGTATATAAGTAGTTTATTATTTTAACCGACTTCACGTACAATTTGGTTGTAAATTAAATCCGCACCTATAATGTCCTTGTTTACCCTGATGGTCGACTGGTAGAGAATGCCTTACGGCATTAAGTCCGCCATTTGTACTTTCTTGTATTGTGCAATAAAGTTTAAATAAATAAATAAATAAAATCGCTAACCCGAAACCCGAAGTTACTGGACATAAAAGAATCTTGTACCTTACTTTTTTTTAAAAGGGGCTGAAATGAGATGCCGAAAGTTAAAATTAGATCTATTACATTAAGTGGGGTATCAAATAAAAGAGTTTAATTTGTAAATTCCAAAATTGTTTTAATTTTTTTTCTTTTACATGTTTACATGTATTTTTTGATTAAAAACGAAAAATGTTCAAAAACTATCATTCCTCCCCTATTATCTCCGAAGTCACTGAACAGAAAAATATGAAATAATAACTGATTATTAATATCGTCTTGAATATTACAAAAAAATATAACGGTTTTCCTAACTTGCATCGTTTTTTAGAAATTTACAAAAATCGCAATACAAACTTATTTTGTCAGTTACTAAACTAACCGCGACCTATGTCGTTGTATAAGGATACCAGTATTTCAACAGTAAAGTTAAGTTTCTCTCAATGCAATTTATCTTGAATTATTTACTTTTTATTTATTTTTTATTTTATTAGACCAGTACCTCTAGCACAACTGTGACACGCGACTCTTTGTCGCGTGACAAATGCTGCCTATCTCTTTCCACTCAATGTCGTGTGACAGTGACAGGCGATGCTCTGTCGCGCGAGAAACAAAGTCGCGGCCAGTTATGCTAGACGTACAGGTAGAAAAATGCTTGTAAACTAGTAATTACAGGGATATGAAATGTGTGCTAAATACGTCCTACAAGTTTGTATGGAACTCTCGGTGGGCGAGTCTGATTCGCACTTGACCGGCTTTTTATTGTTAAGTGACAAATTCCATCAAGCGTTTTTGAAACTTGTTCAGAATTATACATTGTTTTATAAAACGAGCATCAACTTCCATGAAACAATTCAGTATTAGGCTTGCATGCCGGCACTGTCCCCATTCGCCCGCATTATGCGAAACGCCGCATAGTTGGCGCATATCCGCATATTCGCATAGCTTTGCGCGACCCACATTGTTGCCACAAAGTTAATATTTAAAAATACGTCAGAAGTTGGTTAGGATTTTTAAATCAGTTTTAAAGTGAGGAATGCGTCGTCAGAGTTGCGAGGTAGCCTTTTAAAGTTAGCAACTTAGAGTGATTCTACTGACACGAGTTCGGAAACTGTAGGTTACTAATGTTTTTTTTTGAATTATTGCATTTATAGAAATCTTTACTATACCTACACATGCAAACTATAGAATGAATCTTTCTATTCCATTTTCTTTTACCTTTTGTTCAGAACTAAACTATTATTTTAAATCTAAATGGAGCGATTTATTTACAAATTTTGAACTTTATACAGTAATTTATGCCTACATTTTTCTCATGAGTATTGATGGCATTTTAACCAAAATCAAAAAAGGAGGAGGTTCTCAGTTCATCTGAATCTTTAAAAAACGGTTTCTCTAGCTCTCGAGCCCAAAGTAATTGAAAGCATTTAAATAAAACGTCTTGACTATTAAAACTGTGCATAAACTAGAAGGTTGCCATGTTCTAAGATTTAAAATATAAAAGCGGCGGATGGGGCGGTGCAGCAAATAATGAAACACGTCGCTTGTCTCAAAGGATGAATTCACTTTATACCTACGCGCTCCGACTTCAACGGCAAGCGGAACCCATTCTAGTTTCAAAATTGAGGAATGCGGAACGTAAAGATAAAAAAAAATTAACATCTGCGCGTGATTTATGCTGGCGGAAGCTGAAGGCTCTGAGTATATCTGCTTTAGAGTTAATTTATAGCGATAAAACGACCTGTTATTTGTAATGTACGTAATCAGTACTTACTCGTAAACTTAGAAGTTCTGAGTTGTGGAATTATACGAAAAAGAACATTTGTTTATTGCAAATCTCTGACATCAATGCAAATAATAACGATATAATACAAAATAATATACTGTAATAATCTGCCTAACATATTTTGTCATACTCCACTATGGCCTACAGACACAAGTTTTACAGGTTTAGTATAGAGTCCGTCCGAAATAGCGCTCTAGCAGTCCCGTAACTAGTTCCACTATGTCTCACGTAGTTCCATTACACTCCCTCACATTACGGTGACCACAAGTGACCCATTAAGCTATGAACTCCTGGTAAAACCATAACATAGCCAGCCGTTATCGCGCAAGATCTTAGACACGGCGTCTCCGAGGGGAATAGCTACAAGATAACAGTCGATCTAATTGAAATAGAACATTCGGGAGGGACGGAAGAATTAGATTGCGGATTTAACTAACTTGGGCGCGATAATGCTGCGTCATGGGAATCAGGGGTATGTAATGCTCGAACTAGCTACTATTTAGTGATAACTATGTTCTATTTAAATGTTATGGTAGATTATATGGCTGTTAATAAACTATATCTCGTAAGAAGATAGAACAATAAGTATTCAAATGTCCTTATACTTTGGTTGAATTTAGCTAAGACCGAAGAAAATTATTTGTATGTAGGTGCCTAAAATAAAATTCAATGATTGGTACAAGTATGGAAATAAGTACGTACAAAGGAATTCTCCTTTGTATTGCTTTCAGTTAACTTGACATATATCTCGAATAGAAAAGAAACATAAGAAAGAAAGCTTTTATTTATGGGTTACATACTTACAGTCTTACACATAGGACAATTAACTATAATCTACTTCAGAACTCAAGAACCACAGCTATAATAAATGTTAAAGCATTGTGGCGTTAGCTACAAATCCTTCTCTCCCAGTCCCCAACCCCGTTTTTCCCGGCCAAGGGCCTGTTTTTCGCCAGAACAGTCGCTTGCGCCGGCCAGTAATTAGAGGCTGCAAACTTCCGAGTCATTAGTTCTCGTCGTTACACCACTAATTGCGGTCCTACACCCTTGCTTTTGCACCCAATTAGTTTATTATACGAATTAGAAATAATAGTTTTGTTGGGAAGGTTTTGGACCGAAGTGATTACGACGCTGAAATATAATGGGGAATTCTGTGTTCATTAGTTTCTAATGTTTTTAAGCGAGAGGTTTTCATAAATTTCACAAGATTATTATCAACAAGATTATCTATACTACAGCCTGACTTCTATTGGGCTTAATCTTATAGGCATCCCGGATTGTCCCTATATATTTACATATGCTGAGTCACATATTTATTTTCCCTTCTTAAGGTTACGTGAATAACGCTGTTGATTGACATCTTCAATATCGGCAATAAAGGAACTTTTTCATAAATACTTAACGTTGAACAATACAAGGGTAGCTGGCGAATATCTAGTGTTGTTATTCACCTATTTATTCATGAAATATACTGTATTTAAAATTGCCAGTCCAACATTGCTACGTTTTAGATGCCAGTTAGTCGAAACGAAGTTGTTCGGGTAATTTGTTCGATCTCACATAGTGGCATCATATCAAGCTTATTCCTGTTTTAAATAAGAGTGTTTTACCTCACAGCGATTCGCTGTCATTGATTTAGAGACTCTGTGAAACCGTTAACAACAATCTAACCTTATACACTTGACGACCGCTTTAGCTTAGTTGGTAGTGACCCTGCCTATGAAGCAAGAGGTCCTGGGTTCGAATCCCGGTAAGGGCATTTATTTGTGTGATGAGCACGAATATTTGTTCCTGAGTCATGGATGTTTCCTATGTATTTAAGTATTTGTATCTATTAAATATATCGTCGTCTAGTATCCATAACACAAGCCTTATTGAGCTTACTATGGGACTAGTTCGATTTGTGTAAGATTGTCCCCTAATATTTATTTATTTATTTATTATTATTATTATTTATTATACAGTCACCAACACCGTCAAATAGTCTGTTATATAAGTGGTATACAGCAACACATCTTAATTATTAAAGCCACAAAGTGGTGTGATGGTATCGGGCGCTTTGAATGTTACAGACAATTTGATGCTGACTGTCCACACAAATGATTGCATTTTTCGTGTGTAATGTGCATAGCTGACCATAATAAATTCGGCGCCGCATCCTGGCCCAGACGCGCCGCCGCCCTCCATTCACTGCCGCCCATTCATCCACCCGCGTCTTTGTTTAACGAGATTTGTTGCACATGTGTACTCTCACAATGAGACCCGCTGACAGCACGAGCGGCCGAATTCCACTGCATTTTATCGTGCACGTGGCATATATGTATAGCAATAGCAGCAGCTAGCAGGGGTTGGCACTTGACAGGGACTGAAAGACATATAATTTTATTACACCTTAAATGATATTTACTAGTAACTATTAGCGTAATGAGTATCATGGATAAGATTTAAGATATTGTTGTATCAATATTATCTAAATTGAAATCTCCGTCTGATTCGCGTCATTAAAAACATTATATTTTAAATGTTTAAACTTTGTTTTCACTTATATTTCAGTTTCTATGCTAGGCTAAAATTTGCCGATCAATTTTACTCCATCTAATCATATCAACAACAGTGCCAGTTCCTTTCATAGAAAGACGATGTAAAGACCAAGGACCTTAAAAATAAATGGACGTAGCGTCGCGAACAGATAAGTGAAGCACTCATGATGCGCCGGCAATGCGCCGGCGCTTTGTACTCACGCACGCACACATCAACCAGCATAATGGGCCGGTCGGCTGCCATTGGGCCGTCAACGCACACATGCTCACTTCGGCGGCCATTGCTTGGCTTCACCCGCGTCTTAGACCGCGCGGTATCCTTCTATTTTATACATCCATGGTAAAGACGTTGTAATGTCGCGCTCTCTTTCACAGAAATATATGGAGGTAGAAGGAAAAGTGTATGTACCTTGCGTGCTAAAAAGGAGTGGCGGCCACCTACTTTGAATACCGTTAACTTCAGTTTCCGTCAATATTATTAGCAGATTTGAAGATCTGATAATAATGGTATAATTAATTGTTCAAATACCACCAAATGAAATGGAAAATTTATGTTTTTTATCACTAAATTGCACTTTTGGCGCCAAGCAAAAAACGTTACACCCTTCTTTGCCATACAAATCGACGAACTATTTCCTTCTATCTCGATATATTTCTGTGCTCTCTTTTCGGCACTTGTCCCACCAAGAGCGAGGAAGCGATTAGCTATCGGCGATTTTCTCGCCCAAGAAACGAACAAAAGATAAGGATCCTGTGTTAGTAAAAGAGACACATATATTAATAGTTCATCGCTGGCTGTTCACACTGCCGGCGAGTAAATTTTCTAAGAGAATTCACTCGCCCGCGAAGAAAAAACTCGCCAATCGCTACTCGCTGCTCGTTGGTCGCCGCTGGTGGGACTAGTGCCTTCAACTAAACAAAAAACTAATATAACATAATTATGATTACGCTGGCCGGCAATTTATTTCACATTTCATTATGGATGTACAATTCCATAACTTATAGCAGCTCTTAGACAATGTGAAACTTATCATGATGTAGGCCAGATCATTCCCGGGAAGAACATACCTTGTTTTATTGTATGGCTCGTATTCAGATGCATCGTTTCATCGTTTTGGGGCGCGGTACCGAAATGCGTTATTTACTGTTATGTCCCGGAAACGCCTCCTTGGTCTGCTGCGCCCATATATTACTGCTGCGCAGGAAATCGTACTATGTCTGAGGAATTGATTTGGAAGAGCGCAACTGAGAAATGGAGCCAAGATAGCAGTACTTATATCAGTTTACTAGAGTATATATATGGTCTATGGTCCCAAGTATAGGGAAAAATCTGAAAACTATAAATTTTGAATTATATCATAAAAAAACTTTACTAAGGGAATCAAAATTGTGTGTGTGTGTTTTCACCGATTGCCTGAACACGGCTGAACCGATCTGGAAAATTGTTTTTTTGTTAGAAAACGTAGGTATGCTGACCAGGTGGTGGTCCCATTGCAACCAAATTCAGATCTGATGACGACAACTTGGAGAAATCGAGAGCTCTTCAAATATTATAGGTACTACATATAGGATTTGGGTATTTTTCTTAGTGTCTCGTGCATTTCTTATCGAATAGCTTTATTTGATGTCCATTATTCACCTACTTTCATAAAAGAAATTTTTATTTTCAATGTATGCGTTTCTTGCGCGATTACTCGAAGATGGCTGGAGCGAGTTGGATTTTTTTTTGTTTGAAAGAGTATACCTTCAACTTTCGATGTAGTCTCATTGCAACAATATCAAGAACGATGGGATCTTAGAGAAATCGAGGGAACTCCTCAAATATTATTTAAGAAAAGTGTGGTTAATCTAACGGCATGTTATTTGTTTTTAAAGTTATGGTAAGTAGGTATACCAAGTGACGTCGTATCAATTTATTCCACATAGATCAACCAGAGTAAATTTGGCTTATTACTTGTCCAAAAGCAGTAACAATAAAGTAATTGAGTACTACCTTAAAATAGGCAAGCCAATCGGAATCGAGCTATATGGATGCCACGCCGGTAATTGAATAAAAAAATCATTGTATTTAGTACAATTTATCTAACCACCGCATTTTTGTGAATGCGATTTTACTCATACAAATATTCAATTTCTTTGTGGTTTGATTTGAGCCTCCTTATCCTAACTCGCGTTATAATTTTCATATTCCTTCCTTCCAGCGATTTAGGTAAATGGGCAAGGCCGCGGATTTTGACGTGGTGCTGTGGAAAAAAAACATCTTGCAGGCCTAGGCCGGCAATTTTGTATGAAATTCCATTAAAAGCCTCTCGTCTAGCCGTACCTGAAACGAGGTACTTTGCGGCCTATTATAAGGCACGTAATGCCAATATTTCATCGCATGTTCCTAGCTCCCAGAGCTAGCATTCCTGGTGAAAAATGCTTAAAGTGACATTCTGTACAATACAGAGCACTCAGCGGACCCGAGTATAAAGGCCAAATTGAACTACATCTCAAATAAACCCATTTTTATGGGTTTCTACGCATAGGCGTAAAATCACCCCATCTTTGGTCGGAGGCCGGTCTTTGATGAGAGCTGTGTCGTCCGGCATCAGCGCTAGTGCTGCGAGGGCCAGTGGAGTGCTGTGCAGTGTGAAGCCGCCTCTGCTCTGCGGATTGAACGCTAAGTGATCTTTGTATACCCCGCTACTCCGGGATGATCTTGATTTAACTGACACAATCACCTTTACACCTACATAATAGCATAAATTTAGTGAAAGATCTTTTCTTAATATTTAAATGTGTTTTGCGGGGACGCTCGCTTCGTGCATGTACTATTGGGGTAAAAGCCACTCCGTGAATCTGCGCTTGCCCTGCGCTGGTTATTGAACTTTGCGTCTGCCTCACGCTAGGGTTTGGATTTTGCCCCAATGGTGCATCCTTTTTGTTTTTAGTTGAGTTTGTTGGTATAGCCAAGGGCTAAATCTTAAAATAGAAACTTCATAAGTTAATTTTATAACAGGGTTTGTCGTGCGCTAGTGTTTATTACGTTCCCCAACCCTGCGCTAGATATTATTATTGCCCAAAATTGTTAACCTAAACGTTTCGAGGTGTAATTAAACAACTCTCATGAGAACAGACCTCTTATTATTTAATACTACCAACCCCTACTTGTGCTGGTGAACTAATCGCAAGGCGCCCTTATTATAAGTTTAGCGTTTGGTTCCCCAGGCCACGGCTGACTTCCCGCGACCCTTTCTGGAGCTCATGCTCGCTCGCAAATAAAAGTGTTACATTGTTAATCTCTTGGTGAAGGTTGATGGAGTGCACATGCAGGCGACACAGCAGCGGTCATGGTGGCGTTCCTTGAGAGAGGTGTTCAGTGGACCCCTTTCGGCTGATGATGATGATTGTTAATCAATGAATGTCTTAGCCACGAAACTATTTCATATGTAAGTATGTACTTTAAAACCTAACGATTTTTTATAATTCCCATTATCAAAATATTACACAGTCCTGTAGTTAAATTACGCCTTTAAGAATAAAATCTTCTAAATGTTAGAGATATCGTAAAAAATTGTCATTTTTATTACCACTACCCAGGTACACAGTTCCCAATAAATCATTCTTATTCTTATACAAGATAACATAGGAATTTATTTCAATTCATCGAAAAGCTATCCGTTTTTTTTTTCAATCGGTTTAGATTTCTAATGTAGCTGCTGATGGTACGAGTATAACAACGGCACATAATTATTATTTTATCGATTTAAAATGACAACACAAGAACCAAATAATGACTACATATAATATACCTATACATATAATAATGATGATGATGATAATATTAATTATGTACAAACAACTACGAATAAAATTGCTCAGTGATTGAACTAAACTACGTTCTCCAGCCTGTACACCAACAAATAATATGGAAAAAGATACGTGAATGTATCGGAATACGTTTTGACTTTTTTGGCTGAAATGTTTAAAATAACAGCTATGACCAAATTGTATAGCAAAATAAATTTATTTTTAGTTTTTTCGGGATTTTTTTTTCTTCATAAAACCTTCCTCAGTCTTTAAGGCAACGTATTTAGCGATTGATTATTTACTCGAAGGGACATAACTATACTAATTATTTGTTTGATTGATGAAAGAAAGCAGCAACAAATTTAGCAGCCAACGGATAGGTTAGGTAGGTAAAGAATAACTCATACATGGTACCCTTCCTAAGTGACGATATTTTTTCCAGAAATACGAGTCATATTGTATTCTTTTCTTCTCTCTTCGTTTTTAAAGCGTGTACATTTGATTTATATCGGTTTATCGGTACTTAATTCACATGGCAAACCCATTTTGAAGTGTAATGTTCAAGATATCTAGTTCGATACTGTTTTTACACTATAATATTTTACCATGGAAATAATATTGCTATTGTTACCCTTTAATATTTTTTTAAAATAATGTATAATCCCATAAGCAGGGATTTTCAGGCCAGTATTTCTTTTTATTAAAATTAACTTGTTTTTTCCACAATTTCCATGCGGTGTACGTTAAAGTTTTATTGAACATGTTAAATGACCCTCGAAACATAAAGTGGATCCATCCCATATTGGAACAACTATTAATACCGTCCTCTTCCATGTGTCATCATGAAATCTTTGATAATTTCAATATATTCATGTTTTTTATTTTATTATTGTTCTTGTAAACAATACAAATTTGACGTGATTAATATAGATAAATGTCGAAATCCAGAACCACCGTACATCAAGCCATCACCGTATGACCTCGATATTAAAATCTACAAGAGTAGTAAAGATTATAACCTCATGAGTCTGAACTGTACACTAAAGAAAGATATAACGGGACTCAACAAAAACGGACTAATTCAGATTGGAAAACCGACACCTAAAGGTATCAAGTGGGTAATATCATTGAAGAATTGTAATTGCTCGAGTGTAATAGCTCGAACTTTATTTGATGCATTACACCTACCCCTTCAAGGTTGCAAGATCAAGAAAGGAAACTATTATGTGAATGATTTACTCTTGGATCTGGGTGCCTTACCAGGGGCTTTCGGGCGCACACAGATGGACGTTATGTACGTTTCGAAGTTTGCAGTGTATTCTAAAACAAGCACATTTGGCTGTTGGGAAAGTCAGTTCCGCGTCATATCTATTAAAGAAATATAAGGTCTGGAACTATACTTAATTATGTTTAAAATCAGCTCACTGAATAGGTACACCAAACTAAGATGTCCATTTATTTTGTATTTACAGCATATGATTATATAACATTTAAACAGTATCAGTGTGATCGCTCGGTGGGATGGCTCGGGTAATTTCTCATCACCCAGATTTTGTCGAGGTCGTCGTAGATAAAATTTCTATATAATCATTTTACCGTTATCAACGGATATACATTTCGTCTATAAAAAGTTCTTAAAATATAATTATGTATTGTGTGTGTTACGGGCGGTACATGCATGTCATACATTACAATCTTAAGGTTTAGGGTTTTAATAACAATTGAAACTCTTGGCTTCGCCTCGGCCTTCTAACAGACTTTCGTTTGTAATTTCTTTTACACTGCTCTTAATACATAATCCCACCAAAAACATTCTTTAAAAAACTAGCCAAGTCTCGATGGAGCTGCTTGTTTATATCTAAAAAGTAATGAAATTTCTGCGTTCTGATCTTATCCAGAGGTTCTCAAATAGGGGCCTGAAAATGCGGCGAAATGGTTCCAGTAAAGGATGGTACGGCAGTGTTTGCTTCGCGGTCGACTTGGCGGGGGCACTGCCGTGCCCCCAGATTTATTAAAGTACTTATCCATTTTAAAGTTGACAATTTACTCACCGACGTTTCGTACCCCTTTTCTGCTTTTGTGGTCGCGGGTAAGCTGAGAAAAACATAATTTTTTTCTGCCAAAATTACCGTTGTGGAAACTTACCCACTTTAAAAAATCCAAATTAAAATAAAGGTGTTGCCAGGTGGCACTAATGTGTAAAGACGTTTACATACATGCCAGAAGGGCTTAATACCCTAACCTTAGAAACTAGCGGCGCTTCAAAAAAAGCATAGGTACTGATAAGAAAGAAACGCCAATTAAACTTTCAGCCTTGTTTTATGCAAAAATGAGCATAATTTGAAACAAAATACTCTACATATGCTATTTTTAGAAAAAATAAACACCGTTAATTGTTAATGTCTTCCAGTGCTGTCTTTCTTGTCTCTTCATGAGATATAATACGGGACAAACCAACTTGTCTATTGAAATTAGGGTACTTTTGAAGCATTCTTGGAAAATAGGGCTTCTCTCTAACGAGGATCCATTTAAGTTGTTTGATTACCCAAGTACAATGAGTGATAATCGCGGAAACCGAAGACTATATTAATTAAGGTGAATGTGTAGGTTTAGCTATTATAGCAGCTTTGGTCTGTCTATTGAACCTTTTGACGTTAAATAAACTGTCCTGTATTGTGTCAGAATGATCTACTCTTTAAGGTTTTAAGAATGTTCAAGGTAATCTAGTTTATTCATATTATTTCCTTGGTCTATTTGTAGATATAAAGTTCATAAAATCACGTATTTTTATATAATTCATCTTTTTACCATAATTTCCGAGTGGGGTACCTACATTGCTTAATGACTAGTAATGTTTGAAAAATTGTTTCATAATAGGGTATTTGACAACAATCAAAATTAATTCATTAACTCTAACCAGCAAATTACGCTTCCAAAACAGCCCGGATAAAATCATTCAAACTTATTTTCGTGCCATCAACGATTTTACAATGATGAAAACTAAAAATAAGGCACCATGTTGAGCATGACGTCACAAGATAGTATTTCATACTAAATTACATACTTTCGGAGCGTTTTGACAGTTCATAAAAAGAAGCTGATTTGAACTGTCATCAAGTAGCCTATTCATGTTTAATGACCTCTGAAAGCTGAATGCACGTATTCTACAATAGAACATTACTTGATACTTACTGTCCATTAGCGTATAACATCATGTGGTATTTTGTATTATTTTATTTTTTATTTTACAATTGTTCATGTAAACAATACAAATTCAACGTCATCAAAACAAACAATTGCCTGAATCCAGATCCACCATACATCAAACCTCTACCTTATCACCTCGATATTGAAATCTACAAGAATAGTAAGGATTATAGCATCTTCAGTATGAACTTGACATTAAAGAAAGACATAATAGGATTTAACAAAAAAGGATTAGTTCAAATTGGAAAACCCACACCTATTGGTATGGAATGGATAATGGCGGTGAGGAACCTAAATTGCACGAGTGCTTTTTCTAAAACTATGTTTAAATTATTCCGTCTCCCGATCAAAGATTGCAAACTCAAGAAAGGAAACTATTATGTTAAAGATATAAATTTTGACGGATTTCCTGGGACATTTGCCCGTGCGGACGGTATGTACATTTTGAAGATGGGAATATCATCTAAAACGAATTCGTTTGTATGTTGGACATTTGACTTTAGCTTAACGTCTTCTAAAGAAATAGGAAAAGTTGATTGAAATTGAATACTTACGACATTTCTGATCGTGAAAAACAAGAATTGAAAGTACATATTCTATTAAAGTTTGAGTGTATTAATTTAACATTGCTACTGCCCGCACCTGCCACGTTTCTATCAAGGCTATCTAATTGTACGATTAATTTAATATGTGAATTGTGGGCATGTATTTTAAACAGAGAAGTTTCAAAATCTGTCAATTTTTTATTTTCCATTTATAATTATTTAAACTTTCTCATATATATTCCTGGTCGTAAGTTTATTTCTTTGTAATTTAATAAAATATGTTGTAAAGTAAGGGAATCTACCTACCCGTAAACGTAAACATGGCAAATCAACATGTCTTTACATAATAGTAAATATTTTCCAAAGGACAGCATCACAATAACGCCCATACTTACATATTCATGCGCATCAAAAGCCACGCTGTCCCCAAAACTTGTCCCACTTTCTTGTTCGAAGATGTCAGTTTAATCTACCGGACCCTTGCGAAACTAACAAACTATAAGGGACTTTTTGAAAAGCGGTAACGGTCCGGTGACAAAGCGATAAGGCGGCTTCGCGGCCTACCATTAATTTCAATCACCAGTGTGCGCATGTCTATACCTAAATACTGATAAGGATTTCTATAGGAGCAAGGTTTTGTAAAAATGCAGCGTTGGGTTCGCAATTTATTGCGAGTTTCCTTGCGATCAAACTGGTTGAGAGAATATTTTTTCTTTGATTTTCGTGACGCCAACATAAGCTTATCCTATAATAAGGAATTTTTAGAGAACCTGTCATGTGAAACTTCTTTTCTTTCACGAAATTAATTATTCTTGTTGCCATATCGGTTTACTATTTAAACAGCAACAAGTTTTTTTGCTAATGATTTACATGAAAAGCATTCTTCTAGGATTTATCGGTCGGTCAGGCTATACGTTTATAACTGCAACTTTATTCCGCTATATGATACTCGTAAGTAGGAATAAATAAAATGTAAACCCCGTACGTATAATAACTCTGACTGAAATCACATTTAAAAATAACTCCAAAAAATAGTGCTATACGAACTGCATGCTATCTGTACAGAAAACATCCAAAAAATAAACTTTGCACGTTAAGACTTCACCCTGCGATTCAATTTCAAGTACATTATATTGCCATTTGCCATTACGGAACTCTACATAAACACGGCCTGACAAATAACAATATTATTTCTTGACTTGATTATCAAAAGCTGCCTTTTTGATTCTAAGCAGAATAGATGTTTTCGAAAAAACGAGAAATGTGGAAACAGTATATCTACTACAGTTTTATGTATATTTATATAGAATATAGATAAAACGATTGTATTTATATTACTGGACCTTAAATCGATTGCATAGGACAATAAAATTAAAATGTCAATAACAATGTAAGTGACGATAAAATAGCAATTATTGAAAATCAGTTCGTATCTTCAAAACATCATTAAATGTTACGATACGTCGTAAATTGGATCACAAAATGGCGTCTCTTATTAATTCCCGCATCTCTTTGATAGTTGATTTCGTAACCACAAAAATATAGACACGGAAACAACTAATGCAATGCAATCATGAAAAACATATTTTTTTTAGTTGGACATATTTAGCGATTTTCAGCTTTTCCTACAAGGATGTTAAAGGTGTGCACTTCTGTCTTTTGAATATCAAAATAGGATAGTTGCCGTTACAGAAGATCTCTCAATTCTAAGTTCAGTGAGGCAGTATCTCGCAACACGAACACAATTTGGCTCGGATCGTTGGACCAGTCCACTATCAATTCTCGGTACAACCAAGTCATAGAATCGTATTTATGCGTCTGAGGAGGACGCTACATTAATAACGTTCAATGGCCTGAAACAACCCGTTCTACGAGGCAACGGAATCGGCGTGAGGTATGGTATGGAGTTCGGATTGAGCTATTCATTTGGAAATTTGACTATCTTAGCTTAGCACCAATGGGAGTGTGAATTTGTTCATATGAAGTCTCTGCGTGTGGCTGGACTTGGTGGGATATAAAAATATTGAAACGTAGGTTCTAGCACACCTAGAAATGTACATTAAGGTACTTTGGGATAAAATCGAACGTGGGATACTTCCGAAAATTTGGGATTTCTACCAAACCATGCACGATTTTTGAAATGTAACACGAATCATCATCGGCATGTCTAGTATCGCGTTCGTGAATTATGTACGGTAAATAAATATATGTTGCGAGGTTGGAAATTACCTCAATGCACCTTACATACGCAGATCAAACGGTACTGATGTATTTCTAATCACCTCATAAAATCCATATTTACCTAATATGATATGTATCTACAGAAATTACGGTATAAAATACGGTAGAAAAGCATTACAGCCCCCCCCCCCCCCCCATTTAAATCCTATTCTTTTTCCGCACAGACTCTACAATGATGCGCTACCCTTAGCGATCTCACAACAACGCCTGTTTATTACCACTAAAAGTATTTTCTTGCATATTTGCTATTTTCCATATTTTATTTTTGCATCGTGGCTAGTTCTTTTAGAAATAAATATAAGAGTAGGTAGTCTTCCCTGCACATTTTCTAAGCCCGTTTCAGAATAGAATACTAGAAGCACGAATAGTCTTTCCTCAGCTCAATCACGACTAGTCTTATTGACGTCACTTCCGGCTCGTTCGACACCGCCGGAAGTGCGTCTGTAAGTATAAAAGCCTGCATAATGGCGCAATCATTAGCTGGTGACAGCGAGATTGAGTTTCAGAAAGACGTAGGTTGCTTGAAATTCCTATAAAGATTGATCCTATTGGCACGGCACTGGAGTAGAACAGGGCAGCGATGTCCGATGTCTTAGGGACGGGGAGTATTGAAGGGACTTTCTTTACAAAATATATGGTTGACTTTGTTTTGCATTTGCCAACAACATTATTAGGGTAATAACGTTGCAACGCGAGGAACTTGTAATTACTTAAATACCTGACTCTTAATATATTTTTTGACACACAACCCAAGTAGCAGACAAGCTGTATAAAAGCTTATACAGCTATTATACCTCCAGTTTAGGCGCTATAAGAGCTGTATAAGCTTTTATACAGCTTGTGTGCTACTTGGGAAGTAGGGGTTTTATGAAGAACAATATGTATGGTATATTAAAGTTACGAAATGGGAAAGCTCGGAAACCTTAAGTATTTACGAAATGCTTCAATATTATCTCTATGGATTATCTTTGATAGCATAAAACGGTTTTGTTTTCAATAGCAGAAGGATAAGATGTTTACATATCATAAAACCCGCAAGCCAATGGTAAAAAAGGTGTACAGTCACCAAGTCACCTCTAGATCTACGTTTACTAAGCAGTCGTACAGCGCACTTGTTGTACTCGTATAAGACTAATTCGCAGAATATAAATATAGTGTAGCCGTTTTGTTAAGCGTTGATGGGATTAAATCCCTTTCAGGCATCACCAAGCGACGATGACGAGGCGGTTCAACCAATGGACCGATCACTGGCGTCTCTGTTTTAGCGGGAAGATTTTAGAAAACTCTGAATTTTGCTAATCTAGCATTGGAAAATTATGACAATCGTAATACGGACGCCACGTCACTAGACCTTTTGTACGAACATAAAGATATTGAGATAAAAACGGATCACTCACATTATACAAAAGACGAGACATCCACTCGACATGTTTCGGGGGCATTCGGCATTCCCTTAATCATGAGTAGTATTCGCGAACGCTGCCCGGCGCTGGCCGGTTTTTATTTCAATGTGTTTGAGTCTCACGGTGGTTTTCTAAGTAGAACATAGAGATGTTTGAAAATTCTAAAATATACCACAAAACTCTCCATAAGCTTATTTTAGCGGCCAAAAGTGAAAAAATCGATAGACACTATATGGCATTTTCCTAATATTCTTACGTGGATATTAGGTAGATATAGGTAGTAGGGATGTAACGAATATCGGTTTTTGAACATTCGCGAATGCGAATGCGAATACGAATAATCAACGTTGATATTCGCGAATGCGAATGCGAATACGAATATTGGTTATAAAATTTTATAATATTATAATTAAACAAAATTAATAACTATGAAAATTCAATACTTCGTTTTCAATTACGATTATCTTAAATTTAATTCAGTTTTGAAATAAAATAAGTAATTGAAGTTTAAGTTGGAATAATTCATCAGCTAAAGATAATGATTATGCATGTGGTAGAAAAATTGAAACCGGTGGAAGGTAAAAATATCTTATTTTCATTTTATTTCGGTACTTATCTAACAGAGTTTTTAATTACTCATTGATAGTTTTGAAATCCGACTCGGACTTGGCCGTATTTTTTTCTTTTCCATGAATTTTAGGATCTAAAATGCACCAAAAATATTCGCTATATATTCGCATCAATTTTTGCGAATACGAATGCGAATGCGAATATTGAAAATCTTGCGAATATTCGCGATAACGAATGCGAATACGAATATTCGTTACATCACTAATAGGTAGGGCATGGGTGCATAACGCAACATAAAGAGATAAGTCAAGTTGGTAATGAAATTAAAAACCCTAATGTAAATACTTACATATAGATACTTACTACTTTTTACACGAACGTTTGTCTTCATTCGAATTTACTGCAAACTAAACGCTGGAACTGGGACTCGATCCTGTAACTAACGAGCAAAAAGCTGTACTCAACGTCCCGAATTACCCTGATTCCGGGTAATTACAGAAACTGGCAACACCGTGTCATCGTGACGTCATTAGCGGTAAGCAAAATTGTTTAGAACGTGGGAGATGTCCCTGTCAGGGTAAGCTAATCACTAAGTTCAACAATGGAGAATATATATCGATATGTTCTTCAGTCTAAGCAGGAATACGGTTCTTTATTTACATGGTATTTAACTAATTACACTGGCTCACTTACTCTCCAAACTGAATCAAATGCATTAGAGTTTAGCGAGAAAAATAGGAAAGTAAGAAAGAAGAAAGATAACGTTTATTTAGTAAAGCACACAAAATAAGTTATAGCAAATATACAGATCGTAATAAAAAGTTAAATTAAGTAAAGTAAGAGGGTTAGGTTTTCCATTTGGCTTACACTGAAGCCCAGAGTTTTACTTAAAATCAGTGCATTTTGAAGACTGTTCTTTCCGCTATCGCATGTGCAACGTATACCTATACCACCTACACGCATTTGCAAATGATTTAGTAGGTAATCAAACAATAAACATTTTTGAATGGCTTCTATCTAACCGGTTCTCTGCCCATTTGTCATTTTTTTAATGAAATGTAATCATAATGGATTACAGCGGAAATACACAATAATCACATTTGCAAAAACTTCAAAATGAACTAATGAAAAAAAAAACCGGTCAAGTGCGAGGCGGACTCGCGCACCGAGGGTTCCGTACAAACTCGTCGGTAGATACGTGGATAATTCAAGATAAACTGTATGGTGGGACAAACCTAACTTTGCTCTTGAAAAACTGTGATCCCCATACAATCGACATACGTCGCGGTTAATTTAGTAGGAGCAAATAAGTTTGTCTTACAATTTTTGCGAATTTCTAAAATACGCTGCACTGCAAGTTAGGAAAACCGTTTTATTTTTCCTGTAATATTCAGGATGATATTAATAATCGGTAATTATTACAGATTTTTGTGTTCAGTAACTTCGGAGATAATCGGAATGGTATTTTTTTAACGTTTCTTGTCTTAAATCAAAAACTACATGTCTAAGAAAAATGGTTTTGGAATCTACACATTAAGCCCTTTCATTTGATATACCACTAAATATAATAGATCTACTTTTGATTTTCGACAACCTATTTAGAAAAATTCTTTAAAAAAAAAAGTAGAAAAGGTATAAGATTTTTTTCTGTCCTCTCTGTATTTTATGCAAAAGTTGTATAAATCTGGTCAAAAAATGCGAATGGCGTGGGTTGCGATACGAGCCGCAGCGGGGTCGAGTATCGCAAATAGAGACGCCATGAGCGTTTTTTGACTTAATTATACAACGTTGCATAGGTACAATACTTTTTCTACGACTAGGTTTTAAAATATAAAATACAAAATTAATCATAGCGCGCAAACAAGGCAAATAGTGACACGCAGTGACGATATTAAAAATACTTTTTTTTATGTTGGCATCAAAGAATTTAGTTCGGAAAGTTGTGTTTTTCATAACAATACCGCATGAAATTATTTGTTATTTAAGTTGGTAGTTGTGTATTTTTATTGTAAAGTTAGTATCGATCGCTTAGTCCTGAACCTAAGTTTAACCTAGATTTAGAAGTCTGTGGCAGCTAGCGGTATCGTTTTGCGACTTTAAAGACACAAGTGCTGTTATGAGGAATAGAGTACATATAGACTTCTCTGAACTCATATTATGTATGTTCTTATATTAGTGTTCGTGACCAAGTAAAAGACAGATAAAAGTACAGGAGTAGAAAAAAAGTTTAAATTAATAATTTTCAAAAAAATATGTCCGTAATTAAAGAATTTATTTAACAAAAAGTTAATCTTGTTCCTCTGTGTAACGAAAATTACAAAACGATTTGTATGGATAACTTTCGTTACACAAAGGAACAAGATTATTATTTTGTTCAATTACCTAAGCCTTAAGTACAGAAATATATCTTTTTTGAAAATGACACAAATACCTCTCTATTTGTTACTTTTCATACACTGATCTCTAGCGGAATAGCCCTGTTGATAGACCTGCGGATGCATTCCGAACTTACAAATCGGTTGGGTTAAACCCAACCCAACCGAGGTTTAATTGCCGTTCCAATTAATAAAAACCAAAACACAGGTAGCCAATATGTACACTAATTTAGCGACTCAACTTTCAAACCGATGCGGTCCATACACACCGTCAATCTAAAATAATTGACTGCAAATATTTGTGTTACCTAACTGCAGATATGATATATTATACGAAATAGAAATAAAATAGAAAAATGAACTAGCTCACAACGTGTATTGTTTATGTTTTGCCAGCTTTATTTAGTTCCAACAGTCCCGTTATCTGTCTGTAAATCCACTTTTCGGTTTCCGACTGAACTGAAATTTTGCATGTACTCGTAAACGTAATATTATTACGACAGAGCTGATCTGATGATGGAGCCGTAAGATGACCATAGGATCATCCAAAACCCTCTCTCTATATTTAGGGTCATTTGATTGGTTTGTCTAAGCGATTATTAAAAAAAACCGGTCAAGTGCGAGTCGGACTCGCGCACCTGGGGTCCGTACAAACTCATAAGTAACTAAACTGTATGATGATTAGTTTAGTAGGAGCAAATAAGTATGTGTTACGATTTTTGCAAATTTCTCAAAAATGGTGCAAGTTAGGAAAACTGTTATATTTTTCCTGTAATATTTAGGATGACATTCATTGGTAATTATTACAGATTTTTCTGTTCAGTAGCTTCGAAGATATCAGGGGGGGGATGGTATTTTTTAACGTTTTTCGTCATAAGTCAAAAACTACTTATTTGAAAAAAAAATAAAAACTGTGTTTAAATTTACAAATCAAGCCTTTCATTTGATACCCCACTCGATATAATAGCCCTGATTTAAATTTTCAAAGTCCCATTACGGACCCCTTTAAAAAAAGTTTTTTTTACATCCAATAGGCTCGGAGCAGTAGTTTCTGAGATATCTGGCTGTGACATAGGGACAGATAGACGGACAGACAGAGTCGCACCATAAGGGTTCCTTGTTTACCATTTTGGTAAGGAACCCTAAAAAGGTGAATTACCTGAAAAACTGGTTAGTTTTCTTTGCATCCAAATGTCAACTACAATAATTACAATTTCACATACAGTCGGAAATGCGCTATTCAAAATTTGCAGCGCGTATACAACATAAAACGAGCCATGCATATGCGGTGCATTTTAATTAGTGCAGCGGCCAGACACGCGGGATGAAGATTGCAGCCGGTGATAGCGATGTCCCGCCCGATTTATTTATGTATACTAATTGGAGGCTGCCTATCCGTCTTTCCTGGATATTTCAGAAGCCAGAGTTTAGTAAGCTAAAAAGCATTTTTTACTATAGCTTGGCAACTTCGTTGGTGACACTCACATGTGTGCTTTTTGTTATGTGCAGCCGTAACTACTTACACAAGTTACCAACACAAACGGCTGCCTGCGGAGGCTGCCTCCGTCGGTCGCTGTTCGTATTGGCGGTAACTTGTGTAAATAGTTACGGCTGCACATAACAAAAAGCACACATGTGAGTGTCACCAACGAAGTTGCCAAGCTATAGTATAGACATGGTGCAGAAAATGAGCGTTGTTGTTTTCTTGTCCTGTGGACAGTACAATAGTTAACGGCGTGGGGACATATCTTTATGTTGTTATCTAAAAGGTCTAGTAGTACTACATGATATGCACATGCCTACAAAGGTCCTACAAGAAAATTAGTCTTTTAACCAACTAAATTTTGATAATATCCACTAGAAAGATCTAAAACACTAACTCATACTGAAAACTATGTACGACCGAGTCCGACCTACCTTTAACAAGATTGGGTTATTCTTCAGAAATATGTCTGCGACTTGTTCCTCTGTCTCCCATACATTTAGTATGAAAAAGGGCCACAGGAATAAGGTGACCGCAGACATATTTCTGAAGAATAACCCGATTAATGTAAAAGCGGACGTGTTTGACGAAGTCTTACATTGGAGGGAAGTTCTGTTTAAGATTGGTTTTACTCTAGCACCTATACTTCGCAACTGCACCGTGTGGTCCGTGTGACAAGTTTAAACGCACCCTGACGAATGTCGTTGGAATGGGAAAAGCTAAAAGTTAAACAAACATCCTAAGCCTTACAAATGAGGTTAAGAAGTGGGGGAATTATGAAAATCCCAGGATAATTGTCGCTGGCACCCCTGGCGTATCGGAGGGGAGGACGTATCGGGTTACCAATTTTGTCACATCTTTGACACTTTACTTAGCAACATGAATGATTCATAAAATGCACATAAAATGTTTAAATCACTCGAAATCTTTTCCTATTTGTTTATTTTTTAAACAAATTAATGTAGTATAGTATAAAAATAGATATAATAAATCCAATAACAGGTGTTCAAAAAGGCCCAACTTTACA
Source organism: Eudemis profundana (assembly GCA_947034925.1). NCBI lineage: Eukaryota > Metazoa > Arthropoda > Insecta > Lepidoptera > Tortricidae > Eudemis > Eudemis profundana. Next base: position 25,425,551 of record OX344795.1, on the reverse strand, counting down.
ATAAGTATCTTTACTATAGTTAACTGCAAACTCAATTTTTTACCTTCGGTACTTCAAAGTAACTTCGTTTCTAAATAAAATGTTGAAGGACTTTTAGTGCAGCAAAATATAGTTTAAAATGTGTATGAGCCAAAATGACGAGAATCTGTGTATAATATATTATTAGTATACATATTATAGTTACTTTCATACCAAATAGGTACGGACTCGTTGGTATCAAATATTAAAGTAAACCTCACTTCAAACTTTTTGTCCCTGCTTCGTTACATCAAACGCGAGCGCTAAATCCCCGAACTAAAACACTCATTCGCACTCAATGACGTTAAGCAAAGCGTCACACATCCAAATCCTCCCCTAATTCCGTAGATTCGTCCCTCTATTAGGTATCCTTACTAACAACTTATACAAAAACCATTTCACCCCAAGATACCAGAATGCAAAGCAAATCCGACCATAAAACAAGCGCTCTAAGAGTCAGTATACGTTCTACGATATGTAGATTTAACTTGGTAGTTACAGTTTCTATATAAAATCATTCCAATTAGAGTAGGTCTCTCATAAGAAGGCCAATGGTTCTGGTTGGGGTTCTAATTGCGTTGGTCAGTATATGTGGATATATCACGTGACATTGACCTAACCGGGGCGGAGGGCGATGAGTCATCCCTAAAGAAAATGTCAGTGAAATAGAGGATCATGCATTGCTAAACAGAAGAAACAATTTTGTTTCTGTACGTACCTCTCTATATTTATATTGCCAAGTATCAATGAAGACACAATGAAAATACTCTAGGCTGTAATATTTCGAGCTACAAGGTTGACGTCCCAGTAGTCGCCATCTTAAATATTATGCGTTAGAGATGACAGCAGGGTGTCGACTATTGGGTATTAGGGTGTCGAGCATTAGGACGTTTATCTTGTATCTATAAGGTATTTATAAATTAGATTTCAGAGTATTGTCTTCGATTTCCGCGATTATTACTTATTGTAATAAAACAACTTAAACGGATTAAATCGCGTACCTATATTACTTCATTATTTTGTCCCGACGTTTCGTAACGTTTTTCAGCGTCTATGGTCGCGGGTAGCGAACGTTGAAAAGGGTTACGAAATGTTAGATTTGATGCAATACAATACAAATATACTTTATTGCAGACCAGATAAACAATAAAACTACATAATTTAAAACAATACGTGAAGAATTAATTTAGTTTTTCAGTCTGTATGTGACTATTATGACTCAAACGCAATTAGCCTAATGGTTTACCCGAGCAATTCCTCTCGATCATTACCAAAATCTGTTCCCTTTAAATACTAAAGTGAAGTGTCTATCAAATTTGAATTTCTATCCATGTTACGATTCCTCCAACATCAGACCGAATCTGAAAGAGTCGTTACATTCAGTCATTTAATGGTGACAATAAAATGCCTTCGCAACGTCTTTCCTTCTTGAAGGGCTTGTTATGACTTATTTTATAGCTAGTAGGTACATGCGTAAAAGTTTCAAAGTCACAATCCTTTGGAGTTCTGAATGCCCTTCATTTAATATTTTACCTATTTGTGTTTTGAATTTGAGCTAAATGTGAAACAAGGTTGGCAACTGTATGGTTGTAATAAAACTGGTGGAGAATGAGGCGGACCCATTACACAAAACGTAAGTACTTATAACAAATTCATATTATAAGATATGGTCAGAACGAAGGCATATGGGCATTTCTCCAGAAATATGTCTGCGGTCACCTCATTCATCTGGCCCTTTTTCATAGTAAATGTATGGAGACAGATGAATGAGTCGCAGACATATTTCTGGAGAAATGCCCATATATTTATCTATATCAGGCCCGTCTGATTACTTAGATATAGACATTATTTATTTTATGTGTAATACATAGTACAAGTCGCGTTTTCCTTTATAGATTATACGTTGTTGGGCATTTTCAATACATATTTTAATTAATAACATAAGAAAACGAAATCAAATATACATTACAATTTTCAACTACAGTCTTAACCATCATCATTAGTCTTTTCTATTTACAGGCGCACTTAAGTTTACGTAAAATACCTATATAAAGCTATTCATTAGAGATAGGTATATATAAAGTATCATTGTAACCTACTGATTCGGTATACAAAATAAACTAATCTACTACTATAGGCATATACGACAGTTTTACGCACTGAAAGTTTTTAGAAAATCAGAAACTATGCAAATTAGCAAGTTATTTATTTTAATTGTCTTTGTATACTGTCCGTTTCCATACGTCGATCGCTTAATTGAATGGAATCACTGAGAAAAACACTTTTCCCACGCCCACTCGTCCTTAGGGGCCTTTTCTATGGACTTTTTGAACTTCGGTCATATGAGATATATATCCACCGGCTGAAAAGCTCGCTGAATGCTCATGAAGGATGTTCTGCACTTGTGTCAAAGCGATGCATAAAGTTGCCCTAATCTGCTGATAGGTCAGTCTCTTGCCAGTCTCTATCATGAGCTGCACAACATTGGTGTTTTCGTCAGTAATCGGGCAAGTTCCATTTTTAAAATTAATTTTTGTTTTTTTCTTTATTTAAAGGTTTCTAAGTGGCCAGTTCTAAAAACTTTCAGTGTGGCCCGCGTAATCAAATAATCAGCCGGACTAGCACAATTAGCCGTAACTTCGCTTATCGCACGACAGAGCAGGAGCATGACCTGTCACTTTCACACTACATTCAATGGAAAGGGATATTATGTAGCATTTGTCGCACAACAAGCGCATCAGAATTGTGCTAGAGATGTGCAGCCACATGGATTTTGTTGTATAGTAAAATTTGGAGCTAAAATTAGCTCCTACTCGTATTTTAGATAAGGCTAGGTGGTATTACAAGCAATTAAGATATTAATGTTTTCGAAAAAACGTGTCTTGACTTGGATGAAGCGCTATATTTTGTGAAATAACTTAGAAGATATCTATTCAAACTCAAATCAAACACAAACTCGTTTATTTCTGCAAGTAGGCCTCATGGGCTCTTTTACCCGTCTGATTCTTTTCTTTTGGCGCTTTATTCTATTTAAGATTCGATGTAGGAATCAGCACGGCATTAGCACAAGATGCACGCGAGGTATGCCGCGGCAATCTTGTAACAGCCGTGCTGGAATGGCAGTAATTAAATTGACATAATATACATCACGTGATGGAAATGGATCTCAAAAGAATTACGAATTAGGTAATCACTTTGTTAGATTACAATTAGTTCTTTACCACATCTAAAATTAAATGTAATTGCCAAGTTATTAAAAATAATAACCACTTCAAGTTTTACGCATGACCAGCTGTGAAGAGTCCCACTAAAACACAATCCACCCAACATGGGGCAAATAGAGTCCTCAAAGCAGCTAAGTTTATTACGAAATGATTTGAATTTCACCACGTCATTCTTTCCCCCAACAAACCCACAAATGATTTGCAATTATGCGTCCTCAATGGACTTATTACATCAATAGGGGGTTGAGGTGGACCCCGCGGCGGCCGCAACAATTGAATTTTAACGACCTTTAATACGTGGGACTTAGAGATATGAACGCTGATAAACTTTTTTTTTACAAATAAACTACGAGACACTGCGTTTCTTTAATAAACATTATGAAAAATCGTTTTCGACTAGTACCTATCTATTGTAATCATCGTACATTTTGCAAGACCTAATGTCTGACCATTATGTTTTTAGGGTTCCGTACCCCAACAGAACCTCACTCAACTATCACTCAGCCGCCTCCGCTGCCCGCCTGTACGTCTGTCACAGGGCTGTATCTTTTGAACCGTAATAGGCAGAGACTTAAAATTTTCATAGAATATGTATTACTATTGCCGCTATAACAAAAAATAATAAGAATAAAATAAAATAAATATTATATGGGGTCCCCATACAAGAAACGTGTTTTTTTATGTTTTTTCTCGACGGTCCGAATCCGACTCGCACTTGGCCTTGAATGTTAAGTCATTAACAATATAGATGAGCAGGTGTTAAATTATTGGGCATAAGCGTGTCAAACACTAGGACATGTATCTTATTACACAATACCAATCGGGCTTCGGTTTGATGGCTTACGATTTCTTAGGCAAGTGAACAACGCCATCTCTCGAACAATACGCGGACGAAGTTGCGGGTACTTTCTAATTGTAAACATTGTATTACATAAAAACGATTTATGCCACCCTGACCATAGAGTGGCTTTTTCAGCTCGCTTGCAGCTCGGGCCGCAAACATCTGCGATCTCAGCCTTTCTTTGTGTAATGTACGATTATGTATAAAAAATAACTTTTTCCTTTCATCTATTAGTTAAAGTAATAGTCTGGAAGATAAATCTGGATTTGCATCTGTTTACACAGAATTTCCAAAATGTAATTTTTAGTAGCTGACCTGGCCTGGATACACAACCCCTAGGACATTTAATTGTTTATCAGTAATAGTAGAATGTGTCAAAAGGAAAGAAATTATGTATTTACAGCGAGGAATTGAATCCAAAAAGGTAGCTCTTAATAGGGAAGTAAAGGCTTTTTTCAGAATAGCAGATGTGAAAATTCTTTATTAATTTAACTATTAACCCAACGACAGACAATACAACGAACAGATACCCTTCTGTTCTATCTTTCTCAAAATGGATACATGTGCTATAACTGTGAATGTTTACTGCTGTAAAACAAAATTTCAAATTGACCAATCGCGTGGGCTGTGTGTCCGGGCCGAAGATTCGGGCACAGATGGCTGGCCAGATTTGAGCCGCTGGAAATCCTATCGGAAAGAAACGCCGTGGTCTGCAAAATGTGAAAACGGACTTACTGTTGATAAATAATTTATATGGACGCCTTTATAGGCTTTAGGAAATTCAATTTCGAACCTTTGGACAGATTGTTGAAGACGTTGTTAAGATGTTAGGTAACGATTTACTGCTATAGCTCTGTTATTGTTCGAGTTATTATGATGGTTTAGTGAGTGACGATAAGGTCTATTAAATTAAATGTTAGCTATAAAATCGTGCATTACCTGAATAGTGTTTAGTTAAAAAACTCCAGTACAGAAAAAAGTTGATTGACCCATATTCTAATATGTTATGTACCCTATTGTAAAGTTGGTGGGCAGCAACCAACTTTACAATAGGTACATAACATATTCCAAACAATATAAAATGGTCAGTAAGAGGTTTTATTTGAAGCAGTCACATCCTACCTTCATAGTGCGATGTACCTATTACCCATTGGAAAAATCCCACTTTCTGGCCAGGGGAAGACGTAAAATTGTGTACCCACTGTACATGTCGCAGTCCAATGCAGGATTTTGGTCTCGGTGAGCCACTGAAAACGATATTCAGGCATCCTCTTCCAGTTTTCGCCAGCCACTCTTCGAGAATTAGATCGCTCAATGTAGCCAGAGGACCATCCTATATGCTTTTATTGTCGAGACGTGTGCTCTACTACCCTTTTAGGCTAGGCTGCTAATTTCTTGGACTATGTCAATAATATACTTATTGATTAGCCTCTACACACCTTGCAATATCTACACCAATGTCGTACGATCAGTCACGTACCGATAGATTGCCAGGTATAGTAGATAAGTTTCCGGTTGTCTTCCCCACACATTCAATCGTGATGCCGACCGATCGCAACAACATTATCAACTGATAAGTTGCATGGTATGCCGCTTATATATGTCTTTCTTTCTTTTTATCGGCAACTCAAAGGTAAACTCATAAGTCATAAATATACATTCAAACATAACAGAAGAAAACCATTTGTTCATAAATGTTTAAGCATGTTTTATTTCGGTTTGCTGAGATCGTCCTATTTACAAATTTGCCTCGATAATCTCCCTGGCAAAGTCGGTGAACAACTCGTTGATTTGTCTCTGTAATGAAAAAAAGTGTAGGTAAGTCTTTCTACTTAATAGCGCTTCTGTTAGAGGTCCTCTATTATGAATTCTACGCTTCAAAGCAAAGTTAGACTAACAAATCTTTTTCACTCAGAATCATACACGCGAATCGCTTGCGGCGCCATCGGCAATGATAAAATGATCACGGACTAAAAAGTAACGTCTGAAGTTTTCTGGCTTAGCATTAACATTCGTTGGTTCGCTTAAATAATTTCAAGCATTCATAATATTCATACCTCGTATTGTCTCAGAGTATTAGGAATGTCATGACCCAAGAATTCGTTGATAGCGTTAGAGACATTCGCGTTCTGGAGGACCAAGTGCAGCCGGGACTGGAAAAAAAAGCGGTTTTATAAACTTAAACACCTCTTAAGTACAGAGCAAGCCTGCAGATCATGTTAGCTAGTTAATTAGAACAAATTAAATACTTTGAATTCAAAATACGCCCGAAGTATTGTATGTTAAGACTTAATCGCTATTTAAGTTGAAGCAAGTAAAAAGCTCAATTTTTATTGCGTGTGTGAAAAAAAAACATTTTTTTTTCAACTTGAGCTTTGTCGATTTCTTAATATTTCTTATGAAAAAATGTAGACTTACAAACAAAAGGTATGCTCACTGTATGCTATTAGAGTACGAGTACAAGAGTCCTGTATATTTAAGCAAGTAATTAATAAGTGTTGAACGTCTAAGGATTCTTAAAAATTGTCGGAAAGTCGTGGCCAATAAATTATTACATAGGTACACTTTACGAGAACTTTGGTCGTCTATAAATTAATACATTAGTTACTTAAATATATAATGACTACCTATTTAATAATCTAGTTTTGTGTAATGTCTCATTAGTACTTAAGACCAACAGCTGGACCTTGACAATTCAGCAAGTTTCTTTTTAAATTACTAGTACAGATGTTTTACAATAATGAGCATATGAGTGTATGTTTACTCGACTCAATAGAGGGTTTCTGTGGGCACCCTATTCCTTATTTCTTCTTTACTTTGAAGCTTGAGAAAACCCTTATAGTAACAGTTCTTACATCAATGCTTCCAAGTCTGATTTCTAGAGCGATGCTCCTAATAGAGATGCCAGTGATAACACCGACGCTGACGCGGATATCTCCAGTGGTAACGATGTTCCTCACGGCAATCCTGAAAAGACAGATAACGTATAATTAGTAAATAGTACTTTATGCAACAGTTGTATAAGTAGGCTCAAAAAATGCGAATGGCGCGAGTTGCGATACGAGCCGCCGCGTTGGCGAGTATCTCAAATAGAGATGCTATGAGCGTTTTTGACTTAATTATACAACGTTGCATACAATACTTTTTCTACGACTAGGTTTTTATGACTGACAGTATGTGTCTATGGTAAACTTTTTTTTAAGTTGGCATCAATGAATTTAGTTCGGTAAGTTCTGTTTTTCTTAAATGTGACATACGTACGGACGGACAAACATGAAGAAACTATAAGGGTTTTGTTTTTGCCATTTTGGCTACGGAACCCTAAAAAAATGGCGGAGCTATGCACTTCATCTACTGCACGGTGTTTTTTGCACCACAGCTCGCAGTCGGGTTTAAAAAGTAAGTAAAAATGTGATCAGTATTACTTTGCATGTAGATTAACAAGTAAGAATAACGATCATGGAAAAGTATTGCAACATTTAAAAAGTCACGGTAAGAGGAAAGGAGTACAATTATAGCCGTTTGACACAGATCTTTGTAGGTAGGTAGGGATGACTGCTGTGTAAATAAAATACGTACGTATGATTTGACCACCACTCATAAAATATCGACGGATAGGTAGTAAAGCGTGTAACTTTTAGTAATTCTTAAGGTCATTATTTTCTAATACGTAATGATGCTCCTCGCTTATGACCTTTCATTTAAAGACTTGATTGTTATGATATAAGTAAAAGCTACTCACGATCCACCGAAGCGGGCTCTCAAGTTTTTGCCCAAGAGATTCAAATCCGCTCCAGAGTCAACTAAAAAATAAGTACATTAAATTTAGATAACTTGATATCGTATCGTTTTATTTATTCTCTATTGTAATAACTATTAGTTAATTGTGCCGTAAGTACCAGGAAAAATAATTTGATTGCTCTTTTCATCATAATTGTGAGACTTACCAACATCCAAGCGGATTTCAGGCATTTCAATGTTGTAGGTGAGTCGGGAAGTCAACAGAGCGTAGTTCATCCTGTTGATGACAATGTTGCTAGCGCCGGAGGAGAATACGCCGTTGTGATAAGCGTGAGCGTTGAGAAGCCTGGATTTTTTTAATTTAAGTCAAATAAAACAGCGGTTAATAGCCTGCGGCACCTAAGTCTAGCCGTGAACCAAATGTGGAGCAACATTTGTATGGAACTTCGCTTCTAACTCGCCCGCAGCTCGCTCCCAAATCGCTAGAGTGATAAGGCTCTAACGTCCCTACGATCCCTTACATTCTGCTACTGCGCAATGGTCAAGGTCACCGCTAGATTTAGTTGCCGCGATCTGTACTATTCATAGTATAACAGGTCCGTGAGTAACATAAACAGTAGACACACAACACACAGCCTAAACTACTACTATATTTCGCAGTTCTATATTTTGCATTTCTATAGTTCGCATCGAAATGTTGACCTGCAGGGGTCGAACTTTTAGTACCGGTGACGTAAAAAAACAAGATGAATACAGCATGATTCACTCTAGGTTTTACATTGATTTTCGACTCCTGGTTATGAGTTTGTCTTTGCCAATGTAATATTTTCTAAAATTCCAGCCAGTAAATACGAAGAAATTAATTTTTAATCTTAACAACATAAAAAGTCGCGTAACCATGAGACCCAGTCGATTTAATAATAAAACATTGACAGATTTGTGTTTATGCAGTACAATACAGAGTAAGAAAAAAAATCTATTCACGACTTATACCTACAGAGTGGCAATTCTAGTAGGTACATTGTATTTCTTTTTACCTCTTATTATTTACAAAATCTATTTCATTAGGAAAAAGGAAGGCCAATGTTAGGCGTGTCGCGCATATATATATGCAATATTAAACTATAAGTATATACAGTACGGATCTGATCGTAAAGCAAAGCTGTAAGCTGGCCAACGTCGATATGGAAGTATAGTGTAATGGCATAGTTTGTATAGACATGCGCGCCGATCGAAAAAAAACCGGCGGCGGCGCGCCGCGAAAAAATCCACGGCGGCGGCGTAACGCCGGCGGCGTGAGATTTTTCAACTTTGCAAATAGGTATCGCTTTCAGTATTAAGGGCTTGATCACACTTGCAGGCATTGACGTATAATAACGTAGACACACAGTCTCAAAGAAAAATGTCTATGAATCTGGCGCAAAATGACATTTGTAGTTACACTCAAATATACGCTAATAACGTTAATTTATAAGTTGTATCTATATGAAACTGTCATTCAAAAGATAACTTAGTTCCATGACACCTATTGTGTCAAATTTGCAAACGAACATTTGAAAACTTTAGTTTATTGGCACCTATCAAAAAGTGACTACGTTGTTTACGTCAAAAGTGAGCAGCAAATAAATGGAGTCGCTTTTTGTTAAAAGATTTTAATATTTTTTTGATATATAGAAAGTTATATTTTCACACAAATTATATTTTCTTACAAAATTTCAGCGCCCGTTTCTATCCTTAATTTGGCTCACATATTAAAGTTAGCTGCTAATTATTTTGCAAAAAACATCTGGGTTTTCACAAATTGAGACTCAAAAATATTGAATCTATATAACACAAACATTCCTGTATTTCTAATAAGGAATAAAACTGCATTAAAAGATTTCCTTAAATTCCCATGTCTCACCTAGGAATCGAACCACCTAAAAATAAAAAAAATAACGACACACTATTTTATTCCACTAACTGATAGGTCTATTGTTCAGGATAAAATCTCTCTAATAAACATTTGATCTTACAAGTAAATAACTGGCCAAGAGCATGTCGGACCATGCTCAGTGTAGGGTTCCATAGCCGTAACTATAAGGTAAATAAAAAATACGATGTAAAAAAAGTACAACAACAAAAGAGCGTATCTTCATAGCAATTACGTCCTTTGGTTGAGAAGCGCAGTTTATCGGCAATAACTCAAAAACGGTTAATCCGATCTTGTTGAAAATAATTTTCGTTGAAAGTATTAATTGAGCGTTATCTTTGTCATTTTTTTTATATTTTTCGGACACACGGTTTAGAAGATAGAGGGGGGGGGACACAATTTTCACAACTTTCGGAGCGATTATTTCCAAAGGTATTCACTTAATCAAAAACATTACTTAAGAACCTTAAAATGTTTTCAAAAGAGCTGTCGAACTATGTACCACACGTTGACATTTTGTGAAAAAAAATTTTTTTAGCTTCTGTTACATGTATGGAGTGCCCCCCCTAGATTTTTTTATTTTTATTATTTAACTACCAAACTTAGTTGCGGCATCTACAAGACATCTATATTCCAAATTTCATCAGTATAGGTCTTGTAGTTTTTGAGTAAAATGCCTGTGACATACGGACGGACGGACGGACGGACGGACGGACGGACATGACGAAACTATAAGGGTTCCTTTTTAGCCATTTTGGCTACGGAACCCTAAAAAGATCGTGAAATCGGCCCATTGTGCTCGTCGCTACGGATTTTGTGGGAATCTTAAATTGAAACAATTTAAATATTACTTCTAGAAATTAATAATTCTATAAAAAAAGGAAAATAATCGAATGCTGACTCCTTAGATTTTTGTTCTCTGACATCCATACATTTGTACTAACAAAATTAATATTAAAAAACGATGAAATCACGATGAGATCTCTTGTAATTCTGCTCAATATTAATTGGCCCTTAATTAAAGAAGTATATCCCATCTTTCTTTCTTGTTTTTTTGCTGCTATTAACGCATTTTTTTACGCAACATTTCGTCATTGTTGACAACTGTCGCCGTCTATGGTTGAAACCAGACTAAGTCAAAATGAGCTAGCCAAGCCGATCGGCTAGCACTTTTGTGGGGCCATTTTTTCCGGCTGATTGTGTATCTAGGTATATCATACATCTATGCTTGCAGGCGAGCTGCGGGCGAGTTAGAAGCAAAGTTCCGTACAAATGTCGCTCGCGGCGAACTGCCCCTTGCCACACGTTCAAACAAATTTTAATTGGCCAATCGTGTCTCAATCGCTATCCAAACTTCACTTTATTCTTTGGTGATACATTCCTGAGGAATGTCCCCTCACTCGTACATTACGGCAACTTAAACGTTGACTGCTAACGGGATCTCGTAACCTTACTCATCGTTTCAGTTCATCCTAGAGGTTCAAGACTGGATTTCTTGCTGGCCAATGCAAAAAAGGAATCCTGAACTCCTCCAGTAAGCCGCTGACAATTATTACACTGTGTGTGCGGGCGTTAGCGTGCGTGAAACTCGTGAAAGTGAACCCACGAATGATAAAAGCTGTATAAGATACCACTTGATTTTTTAGGATCACCATAATGAATCATCGAGCCGTCAGGGCTCCCTGGCGGTGATCTTCACCTGACTAAGAAACTCACACAAGCTCAGTTTTTCCTGCGCTTGGCATGCCGCCCCAGGACATGCACGAGTCACCGCCGCAGTTCACGATGTTTTCGATGCATGCTTGTGTCCTGCGATGCTGTGTATTGGGACTTGCGGCAGCTCTATGAGATAAGATGTTCTTCTCTTGTTGGCTTCTTCCAACCCTAGAGCTGCTAATCGATGTCCTGCGAGCTTTTAGAAGCTGCTGTAAGAGCCGGACAGTTGTAAAACCGATTCAGCAGGGACGTTAAAACGATGAAGCGGTCGTCTCTCTCAGAAATGCACTGTCATCGTCAGAATCTTTGTCTTCTGGTTAAGCCTCTTCAAACCATTGGAATACTCGTGGAACAGTGAAATGGCTTAGATTGTGTTGCCAGGCAACATTACCCTGCTGTACTCCTGCTTGAAGTAGTGCTACGACAAGATCGGCGTCATCAGCAGAAGCATCATCTGCAAAGAATAATTCCTTGATTTTTCTCTTCAGGTGTAATTGTTAACAAACCTGAATAGCGATCGAGGCACGATTGACCAATAAACACTTGTTTAAACGTGTGGAAAGAGGCAGAAATCGTGAGCCCGTACTCCTCCCACTTTTTTTAGAATCCCTCTACATAATCCACGAGTTTTCATAAAATGAAACAGTTGTTAATTGAAAGAGCATTAAACAAGCTTTCAGCGACATCGATATTCTCTCTCTAGTGGTTGACTTCATTGCTGAAGGTCGTGTCCGTCTTGAAATTTTTACGATGACCTGTGTCACCAATCGCTTCCATCCCATCCTGTCCTCGGCCTTCTTCATGGCGGTCGTCACTGTACGGCCTGTGAGAGCGGAAACCTGATCTGACCATCGTGTAGGAGACCTGCCACGTCACCGCTTGCCGACGTCTATCTTCCCAACAACCACAAGTTTCTCCAAGTTGTCAGGGTCACGGCGGGCAAAGTGTCCAAAATAACCAAGAATCCTTTGCTAGCATGTGGTGGATAGCCTTGTCCGGATCCCAAGCTGCTGAAGGATGGAGACGTTCGTTTTCTTGGCTGTCCATGGGATGCGTAACATTCGTCTCCAGCACCACATTTCAAATGCCTCTATTTTCTTGCGTTCTGCTGACCGGATTGTCCAAGATTCCGAGCCGTAGAGAAAAATCGAAGAGACCTGAGTTCTCACAATACTCATTTTGGTGTTGTTGGAGACTTTCTTTTTTATGGCAGATTTGGCCATTTGAGTTCTCCTTCGAATTTCCCTCTCGCTTCCCCCTTGGTTAGATGAGGTTAGGTAGCCCCAGATATACAAATTCACTGACAAATTGTAAGTTAGAGAGTTCTCCTGTCCGTGTGAGTTGTTCAGCTCGGTCCACGACCATAACCTTTGTTTTTGCCCGGTTAATTGAGAGGCCAACTAGAATGCTCCCTTGCTCAACTCTGTGGATGTGCGATTTTTTTGACGCCGAGTGTATATATAATGCTATGGTAGCTAAACAAAACCTTAATTACATAAATGGATACTGCAGAAAGCGACGCCTTTCAAATTGGATTTTAGATTTTTTTACGTACCTACAAATTAAAGTTTAGAGATTCGATAATCTCGAAAAAAAAAGGAGGCATTCATTAATTTTCAAGGAAATCATTTTGAAACTAACGAAGGTTTGGAAATAACATCCAAATCAACGCATGTTGCTTCCGAGAATTCTATAATGACGATCGATTCTTTGATTTACATTGATTACTCCAATCGGCGTCACAGTTTTGCCATGCCAACTGACTGACTCGTCTCTAACTCGGCGCGAATTTTAAACTACCGGCGGCGGCGGCGGCGCGCCGGCTCCTTATGGCGGCGGCGCGCCGCGGCGGCGCGCACGTCTAGTTTGTATCACTGTTGCAGCAGTTTTTTTTTAGATTTTATAAAAAAAAATGTTAACCCACCTGTTATTTGCAGATGATTTTGAAACAAAACAGCCTGTGCATGTAAACAATCTAAACGTCATTGTCTTATCGTAAACTAACTAAACGTAACAAACATATCATCACAACGTACTTCAGATTATCGCATTTCAACTAGGATGTCGTTAATTTCTGTTTTCGTTAAAGCATAAATGCGTGTACTTACTACACACACACACACTTACACAAAATTATTTGATATTGCTTTTTTTGCCAACAGTATAAATGACTGCATTTCAATAAATCAGGTACCGTTTTCATATTTACGATCTAACAATTGCGTTGCTTTACGTTTGGTTACATACTGTATAATATACAGTGTATATATACAGACTATATAGTTTAATAGTAATGTATGTTTTAGACAGAGAACTCACTCTGGTATAGCGAACTGATAGCTCAAGTGTTGGGGTGAAACGTGGAGGGGGTCCAAACCGGCATCAACGATGGATTGAGCGAGGTCTTCGATGGCGGAGACAATATTACCAGTAACCAGTCTCTCCTGGCCGGACCCTGGAACATGATTACAAATGTTGTTTAGTTCAGTCTTGTCACTCGGAACGGAAACTGAGAAAAAACCCATACAACGTCATATAATGTAAGTTAAGTTTGACAGCGAATAGGAGTGTTGAATCATCCAAACTTACCAAACTAATATTATTAACTGCGAAAGTGACTGTGTCTGCCTGTTACCAAAATGTGTCTACATACCTACTGAAATAAATATCTGGGTCAGTCTTGCACACATCGATCTAGTTTCAACCAAACTAAACGATTTGTTCCAGGGTCTTGGATAATTTTTATGTATTATATTTAAACACTAGCTTATGCCCGCGACTTCGTCTGCGTTGTAAATTGTAATTAGGCAATTACTCTTTATACCTAAATAGTTTCTGATATTTGTTCACTTGGTTGTAATTAAACAAAACCCTCAAATATTGGGCCCAAAACTGCACATTTTCCGGGTAAAATCAATTATTTATTCCATTTAAGGATTATTTCCAAAAAAATTAATTCACATCATAAACCACCTGTTACTTACATACACAAAAAACAACCTACTAATTGCTACATGCTACGCATGGAGTTTCAAACCTTTTACTTTAAAAATTGTACGGTCCCTAAACAAACTTTCAACCCCTACTTACTCAACCCGTTTGGGAGATAAATTTTAATGAATGATGAATTCATTTGTGTTCTATTCATTTCAATTAGTTTTCCACTTAAAAAATCGTTAAGTGCCCATACAACATTTCAACCCCCATTTAACCCCTTTCAGGGATGAATTTCAAAAAACCGTGAAATTACTTTCCTGTGCTCATATTGAAGGGTCTATTTACAAAGTCTCAGATCTCCAACTTTAAAAATCGTTTGGTGCCTATACAAAGTTTCAACCCCCATTTAACCCCTTTCGGGGATGAATTTCCAAAAACCGTGTAATTACTTTCCTGTACTCATATTGAAGGATCTACGTGCGAAGTCTCAGAGCTTCAACTTCAAAAATCGTTTGGACCCCATACAAAGTTTCAACCCCTATTTAACCCCTTTCGGGGATGAATTTCAAAAAACTGTAAAATCACTTCTTTGTATTCCTATTGAAGGATCTATTTACAAAGTCTCAGATCTCCAACTTTAAAAATCGTATGGTCCCACAAAGTTTCAACCCCCATTTAACCCCTTTTGGGGATGAATTTCGAAAAACCGCGAAATCACTTCCTTGTACTCATATTGAAGGATCTATTTACAAAGTCTCCGATGTCCAACTTCAAAAATAGTTTGGTGCCTTTACAAAGTTTCAACCCCCATTTAACCCCTTTCGGGGATGAATTTCCAAAAACCGTGAAATTACTTTCCTGTGCTCATATTGAAGGATCTATGTGCGAAGTCTCAGAGTTTCAACTTCAAAAATAGTTTAGACCCTATACAAAGTTTCAACCCCCATTTAACCCCTTTTGGGGATGAATTTCAAAAAACCGTGAAATTACTTTCCTGTACTCATATTGAAGGATCTATGTGCGAAGTCTCAGATCTCCAACTTCAAAAATCGTTTGGTCCCTATACAAAGTTTCAACCCCCATTTATCCCCTTTTGGGGATGAATTTCAAAAAACCGCGAAATTACTTTTTTGTGCTTATATTGAACGGTCTATGTGCAAAGTCTCAGATCTCTTACTTTAAAAATCGTGTGGACCCCATATAAACTTTCAACCCCCCTTTTAACCCTTTTGGGGGTGAATTTCACAAAACGGTGAAATTACTTTTCTCAAATTATACTAAAGAGTCCATGTTTGAAGTTTCAAATTTCCTACTTCAAAAATAGTTTGGTCCCCATACAAAGTTTCAACCCCCATTTAACCCTTTTTGGGGATGAATTTCGAAAAATCCCTTCTTATCCCTTACTTACGTTATATAACCACCCTACTGTGAAAATTTCAAGTTCCTAACTTCAGTAGTTTCGGCTGTGCGTTGATCAGTAAGTCAGTCAGTCAGTCAGGACTTCTTCTTTTATATATTTAGATATAGGTACATATTAAACAAGCATTCCTTAGTTTGATTGAAACTAGTTCGATTTGTGCAAGACTGTCCTGAATATTTATTTCATTATGTGTATAGACACATTTTATACTTATTATTTAAACAGAAAGATATTTGCAAAGTATCAAGACTGGTTAATCCTCTTTCTTGTGACGTTGGCATGTGCATTTTTTAAATAAAACCTTTTTTGACCTCTGCAAACTTAGCGTAGTCACACTCTAATATTAGTGGTACAACGCTCGTACTTCTAAGACAGCGGCAAACTTTTAGCAGCCAAGGGCCACATAGTAGCTAACGAAATTGACGCCGGCCGCACTTTGTTAATAATTTGTGATTTTATACAATTCTCAATATAGCGACCTTTACGTACAAAAAGGCAGGGAGGCTCGCGGGCCGCAAGTGAGCGGTTCACGGACCGCAGGTTGTCTACCGCTGGTCTAAGAGAATCTAATAGCAAACTTCCTCTATATCGTATCGTATGTATATCGTCGTCTAGTACCCGTAGTACAAAGATTGCTTAGCTTAGGACTAGGTTGATTGTCCCTCATTATTTATTTATTTACTTTAAGGTTGTTCGAGTCTGTCGGTTTTCCATATAAGGAAACGTGAATAAAATACAATATCCATGAAAGTAATAACAGTCAGTAATCGGACGTCTCACTGCTGTGGTTCATTAAATTCGAAGCGATGAACGGACCGACGTACTCGTATATCGACCTGCCTATGGCTCCTATGCCATTGTAGCACTCAAACGGCACAGATTCATTTGAATGCTGTTTTTTTTTTTCTAAATGGCTGGTAGCTTTGCAGTAATTCTTAAAGTTTTTTGATCATCATCAGTACGGGAAATTAAAGTACGATATCGATACCTTTAGACTTAAAGGGCGTAAGCTCCATTAGAACCTATGGCGTTTACGTCCTTTGAGTCTAAAGGTATCGATATGTGAAGAATAATGACACTTACGGATCGCGGTTTCAAGCTCCGTAGTTTTCTTACTGGGTACGGCAATGACACCACCCAACAGAATAGCAAAAGCAACGGCGATCGTCTTCATTTTGATTGTTTGTAGTTCTCTGAAAAAGAAAATAAAGCTGAGCCGAGATCTACAATATTCCCCTTCGTAACCTTTTTTAATTAAAAAAAAATGCGATGTTCTGATTTTTGTTGTTGGAAAGTAATTAAATGGTCAGCCGTTATTAAAATTGATCCACAAAAAAATAAGCAATTAAATCATTTGGGCAGCATACAAAGATTTGGCTAGCAATAAATAAAAATCGGGCGACAACTCTTGTTCAACAAATATTTTTCCTGTAATATTTAGGATGATATTAATAATTGGTAATTATTACAGATTTTTCTGTTCAGTAACTTTGAAGTTAATAGGGGTGGGGGGGGGGGGGGGTATGGTTTTTTTTTAACGTTTTTGGTGATAAATAAAATACATAATTGACAAAAAAGTAAATATGGCTTTGGAATCTACGAATTAAGCCCTTTTATTTGATACCCGACTTGATACAATAGCACAACTTTAAATATTCGACCTCCCATTACGGAATCCCATTTTTAAAAAAAGTAAATAACGTACAAGATTTTTTTAATGTCAAATATTTACTTAGGGGTTAGTGACTTTTAAAATTATTCCAAACATATCGATAGCAGCAGTAGTTCCTGAGATATCTGGCTGTGACAGACGGACAGACAGACAGAGTCGCACAATAAGGGTTCTTTTTTTACCATTTTGGTACGGAACCCTAAAAAATGCATAAGTAAGCCTGTGAAAATTTTATTCAATTGAAATACAACAAAAAGCTCAGTCCTTCTCAGAAAACTTATTTTTGGGGTATACTTTAATGACTTGAGCAATAAATATAAGCTAAGCTCGCTATGATGTATTTATTACATGTTAAAAAGTACGGTTCGGGCCAAAAGGGTAATAAATAAATAAATAAATTATATAAAAACGTCGAATAAGTCTGCTTTGGTCATTACAGTGCCGGCTCTATTACAATTTACAATGCAATACCACCTCATCTATAATGACCATTGTAATCTACCTTGGAAAAATAACTAAAAATATTTATTATGCCACACCTGGTCATAAAGTGACTTTTTCCGCACGCTGCGCGTACGGAAAAAGCCGCTTTCTGGCCAAGTGTAGACATAAAATGATGTACACAACGCGGGAGGTAATAAAGAAAGCCCTCGATCGCATATTTACGTCCCTCGCTTGCA
Source organism: Eudemis profundana (assembly GCA_947034925.1). Taxonomy (NCBI): domain Eukaryota; kingdom Metazoa; phylum Arthropoda; class Insecta; order Lepidoptera; family Tortricidae; genus Eudemis; species Eudemis profundana. Next base: position 25,407,390 of record OX344795.1, on the reverse strand, counting down.
GCTCGGGCCGCAAACTTCTGCGATCTCGGCCTTTCTTTGGATTACCACCCTAGTTGTGTAATGTACTATTTTACTTAATACCTGTATTTATTGTTTGGAATGCCAAGTTTCAATGAATTTTAAATATTGGGTAGTAGGTAATACTAAAAGTAAATGGAAGAAATGAATTACACTGAAATGTAATCTTTTCTCCATTATTTATTCCATTAAAAATTAATCATAAACATAATAAAGAACTGCACTTAATAAATTTAAATTAAATAATATCAAGTAATAATTAAAGACAATACATACTTCCAGACTCACCTTAAGCAATGAATGCAATATTTTGATCCTTAACAATATGAGCTGTATATATATATACTACATTTAATCTAAATCAATTACAGATTAATTATATAATTTGATTAACTATATAAAATTTGATTAACTATATAAAATTTGATATAATCAAATCTTATCATTTAGATTATCTAGAATCTAGATGTATTTACATTGAACCTTGAAAATGTTTTATTCTACCTTCTAAATAAGCAGCCCAGTCACCTATCAGGTATTCTCAGAAACAGATTTCTGCTGGTTTGCCTATTTTAAAAGAAGGATCTTTGAAATCGGCCTCTGGGAGAATCGACGGTAATCAATAAAATAAGTATTTCAATTTTTGAATCGAAAAAAATATGTTAAAACACGGTTCTTACAACTTTGTTTTATTGTAAGAAATCGCGTAAGTTTTGATAGCTTTTTCGGTTTTACCTAATATACATGTATAACACTTCTGGCAGCAAAAACATGTCAGATAACAGGTAATAATAAATATAAATGGACCTCCTCCTCTCCAGAGTGGAGTGTCGGCGAGAGCTACAATGCGCCAGGCGTGAAAGTGTTAAAGGGCATAACCCTCGGAGAAAACGTAGCACACCTCTCGACACCATATGCAGCCCTCGGCACCGTTGTTGCCCCTAGGCCATTTCATAATGTCGCTAATTAACAGGGGCCCACCTAGGGTTTGCTCCCGGGAAATACCGGAACGGAAAGTACCGGGATTTCCCGGTATTTTGTGCCGAGCAAAGCCGGGACGTGAAAAGAAGAGACCCGGTACTTTCGGGACTTTCGGGAAACACATTTAAGCAGCATATTTCATTTAATTCGTGTTTTCTGGTGTACAATATTGAGTTCTATCTATCGTAATTCAAACAGTGAGAGAAATGGCGAAAAAAGATGTATTCGAAACGAACAAGCACGTAGTTAAATTTTAACCAAACACGGCTGGCCACAGTGGTAATGGCGATCGGCGGCGACTCACCCCCTCCTACCCCACTGGTCCGTAAAATTGTGATTATTAATTAAATTATATTAATAAATGTGCTTTTAATGCAATTTGTAGATGTCTTTATAATAAAACTAACTCAATCTCATCGGACTGAAGTATCAACAGTCTTTGAAAACCCGTACCGAAAGTACCGGGACGTCCCGGTTCTATTATCGGCCAGTACCGAAAATCCCGGTTCTCCAGAACGGTACCGGTACTACGTACCTACCCATCAGCGGAGGGCAACGGGCCACGAAAGCCATGAGACACTTTTCCTGACAGGTGCCGTCATGTCTCAATCCATAGCCCAGTATTTAGTCCATATTATTTCCACCACCATAGCCGAGTAGAGTTAGATTCCATCAATCAACATAGTCCTTGCATCTGGCGGGGGCTGTCTCTACGTGCGCCCCATGACATGACATGAGACAGCGTGGTCCTGCCCGTGGGCAGGGACAGCATCCGCGAAAGGGACTCTACGAGTTGGCTTCGGCTCCGCGCACGCCTCCCAAAGGTCCAGGACACCTTGTCCCGTGAATCGGCAAGACATACGAATATAAATTAATTCTGAATAAAATACTTCCTTCTTCACGGGTATAATTTCAGTTTGTCTCTCAGGGTAATGATGATGTTTTTTTTTTATTTTCGACGAAATTATTTTTTTTTTTGGCGGCAATAATTGCACAACGGGTATATGGACTAATGTTGAATTACCACATAATATAGTCACACGGATTGGAAGATACTAAATTATCATAACACAGAATAAATAAACAAAAAATACATAAAAGTTATAAAGTTATGAGACCACAAAGTTTGAAAATTTTTTGATATTTTTTTTTCGTCTTAAAGAAAAATTAAAGTTAATTTCGGAATGCTTAAATAACTCAGTGCTTAAACGCACTTTTTTTGTGCTCAAAATGAGAAAATGGTATTTTTTCATACAGACTTAGTATGGTGCGGTCGGCTACTTTGATTGCAATTGATGGCTGTTATTTATAGTAATCCAAGTGTAGTAGTTATAGGTATATATTCGTTCCTCATAAATAGTAGAATCGTTTTACATCAGAAACAAAATTTAGTGCACAAGCCTGCAGCACATGCACAAGCAGACTGCAGACTGCTCTGTTTAATTACTTAGGTATTTCGCGCTATGACGCCATCTACAATTAGCTTCACAGTTTTACTCTCATTCACCAAGATTTGAAATAATTTGAGCATACGCCGTTTCGTTTAGCAACAATCGGTATCAACCCTTTCACAAAATTAGTGTTTTATTTTTTCATCAAAGTAAATAAAACATTACATACATAAAAAAAACTACAACAAGTTTATAGTTCAAAGCAGTTTTTCTCGTCCAAAATAATTATAAGTTACTGGTTTGTCTATGCATTTAGTTTTAGAGGGACGAGATCTGTGACGTCATAAACCTTTGTTACTTTCTATGGATTTTCCAGCCACTGAAGGAATCCTTATCTTTGACTCTCATATATGGCTTTTCTAGCGCTTTCTAATGATTTAGTTGACATATGGGTAAGGCCGTAAAAAAGGGATGATTTCGTGACTTGTAAGCGTCCGGCATTGTTTTTACGAAAAGTAATTACAAAATTTTACTTTTTTAATTTTCCGTGCAAAATACAAAACTTTTTCTACTAGTTCTAGTCCACTAACAAATGTAAATCTCTGTGTTTGTATTCCAATTTTTTTTTCTTCTATGCAATTGCAGCGATTTCCATACAAATAAAAATGTCCCAAAAATGTTCCTGAAAGATTGTAATTATCGTTTTTTAGTTTTGTGATATTATACTGATATGTTGGAGTTTTTTTTATAACTGTCATATATTAATGCAACGTTTTTCGAGCTTTAACATTAGCATTGCCCATTTAAAATAATAATTTACGCGTAACATAAGACAAGTCAACATATTGAAGCTTTTAAGTTACTTAATTTAAGTAACCGTTCTGTCTTGCTATTTCAGCAGTTGATTTGCGGAATTTGATTTCATTATAACGGCAACACTATTTATTCTTTAGTCTTGGTATACCTCTCACTGGTCGGCCATTTTGTGGGTAGTTCAGTGCGTCGATTCAACTTGTGCCGAGGATTTTTTATGGAATTTAAAAGTTACGAGTGAATTTCATGGTAAATTTGTTCTGTTTTGTATTACGTAATACATTATTAATATAATCTTCATATTAGTTTATAGCTAGGTGTCGTGTTCGAGTTAATATGTTTGTTATTGTTCTATATAATGCAAATGAAAGTGAATAGAGGCTAACTTTTATGTTACTTTTAAGTTACTTATGTTACCATTTTAATTTATTTTTAAGTTACGTAACATAAAAGTAAAGTAAAGCTTTGTTCACGCTTTCTTTTCAGTTACAAGTTCTTGCAGTCGGGTTTTTAGTTTAAAATATTTGGTTTGTTTTAATTTTTATACCCAACTGCGCAACACAAAGAAGAGTAACGTGTTTTTTATTTTATTTTACATAATTACAATGATTATAACAAGTAATCCGGGGAAAAATTATGATTTAATTTTATTTGTGAAGACAGCTTTTGTGTGGCTATCAGCCTTTAATTACTTATTCATCTTTGTTCAAAAATGTACCAAAGTATATAAGGTCCTAATTTATTAGTTGCAGATATTTTAACACATTATACTTTACATTAAAATAATTAACTTTAAATAGAAATTCAGAAATCTTTTCATATAACTTTTCTGATTTCATTTACCTAACAATAAAATTTATTATAATTTCGTCTAAATAAATCATCATGTGCATTATCACATGTCACAATAACACTATCTGTCATATCAACAATTTGTTGTCGTAAATGTCGTAACGGTTCGGCGGGAAAACTGCAAATGTCTTTTAATTTATCTACGTGAAGTGGCCAGTTACAGTTAAGTGGTACGTAAAAGAGCTACTAGAATCTTTTCAATGAGTTTTCATTTAGTAATCACATTAACAGGGTGTTATTACGTAGCAAATTTGTTTTTCCTTTTTCTCCAAAAAAACATCGTAAAAGCTATAATGTTTCATGCTTTAATATACTCCAGAGACCGAGTACTATCAGCTGTAAAAATATCTGCAACTAATAAATTAGGACCTTATATACCTATTTGATCTCTTAAATAAACACTTAGTACAAAAAGTGTTTGTATTGTAGACATTGTGAATATCCCTTTAGAATACTTTTATGTAACTTTTAAGTTACTCAGTAACATATATTTTTAGTTACTTTTATGTTACATAAGCCCAATTTTTCAGCCTTACCCATCCATATTTGTACAGTATAAAAAGCAACATCGATGGAAATCAATTAAAAAATAACTGATCAAGAGCATGTCGGACCATGCTCATTGTAGGGTTCCATAGCCGTATCTATAAGGAAATGTGCTACAGATAAAAATAAAGCTAAAAATAAACAACTTGCAAAAGGTCTTAAACGCCGTGTAATTAGATGGCACTTAATACCTTTTGGTCGAAAAGTTTTACGGCAATAACTTCAAAACGGTTTATTCGTTACTATTCAAAATAATTTTCGTTGAATGTATTTATTAAGCGTTACCTTCCTGATTTTTTTTCATATTTTTTGGATTTACGGTTTAAAAGTTAAAGGGGGGGGACACAATTTATGCAACTTTAGGGGCGATTATTTCCGAAAGTATTCACTTAATCAAAAAAAAGTACATAAAAACTTTCTAATGTTTTTAAAAGAACTATCGAATTATACGTTGACGTTTGCTGAAAAAAAAATTGTTAGCTTCTGTTACATGTATGGAGTGCCCCCCCTAGATTTTTATTTTTATTATTTAACTAGCAAACTTAGTAGCGGCATCTACAAGACATCTATATTCCAAATTTCATCAGTATACGTCTTGTATTTTTTGAGTAAAATGCCTGTGACATACGGACGGACGGACGGACGGACATGACGAAACTATAAGGGTTCCTTTTTAGCCATTTTGGCTACGGAACCCTAAAAAGGGAACATCCCAATTGTTACTTGTGTAAGAAATTTGTTCTAGTAGATTCCACAACACGACCGAACCTCATATATTTTAAGTTAGTCTTCAGGCATATTCCCTTTAGTTACAACCTCGCTGTACTAAGATAAGATTACGTATTGGCCTTTTAATTATACAAATGATTGATATCTGCTGCAGATAATTGCATTAGCCCTAATTGCCTGTATTTGTCTAACCGTGATAATCAAGCAGATTATTAATTAATGATAGGTAACTGACGTAGCAAAAGCAGTCGTCAAGCTGAAGTGGGACTCGGCTGGACACGCATGCTGGAAGTCTTGTGGGCTAAAGCAACCACCAAAATAGAGTCCGACGTTGCAGCAAACCTTGAAGGAGATGGCGACACAAACTTGACGCATGTTGTAAACATTGGTGGGACGTGGGTGGGCTCATGACCGGGGTACGTGGAACAATGAGAGCCTAACAGTGGGTCACACTAGGCTCTTAATAGTATTTTATGCAACAGTTGTATAAGTAGGGTCAAAAAATGCAAATGGCGTGGGTTGCGATACGAGCCGCCGCGGCGGCGATATATATACCTAGGTATATATATCGGGGGACAATCTTACACAATTCGAGCTAGTCCCAAACTAAGCAATGCTTGTACTAAGGGTACTAGACGACGATATACATACTCATATAGATAAATAACGCCATCTATGAGAACTGCATTACACAGGTTCCCACCCCAATGTGTGTGTTTAGGTTAATTCCTATTAAAAACAGAATGGTGCGGGAAGTCAAAGTAGATGGCAAATTTGAAGGCGTTTTCTGAGTGTACGGTGGACGAATGGTTGAGTCACTGGGCCGGAAATCCAGAGGTACCAAATTTGAAGGCGTTTTCTGAGTGTACGGTGGACGAATGGTTGAGTCACTGGGCCGGAAATCCAGAGGTACCAGGTTCGATTCCCGGTCTGTACACAGGCGAGTGCCATTTAATTTTTCTATGTACTTTGATTTCTTGTATCTATATATGTAACATAGAAATGTGGTGTAAATTACCCGCATTAAACCAATAAAGAGACAAAAATGTTTCTTTCATGTAAAAAGTATTAATAGTGGCGCCATCTCTCGCTCGATCGTCGTACCTGTAACAAGGTTCGCGTTGTATCCGTAAGGATGCACATTGGGGTGGGAACCTGTGTAATGCAGTTCTCATAGATGGCGTTTAGGTTAATTCCTATTAAAAACAGAATGGTGCGGGAAGTCAAAGTAGATGGCAAATTTGAAGGCGTTTTCTGAGTGTACGGTGGACGAATGGTTGAGTCACTGGGCCGGAAATCCAGAGGTACCAGGTTCGATTCCCGGTCTGTACACAGGCGAGTGCCATTTAATTTTTCTATGTACTTTGATTTCTTGTATCTATATAGGGTAAGTGCTCCAGTGAATGAACAAATCCAGTGAACGAACAAAATGCATGCTTTTGTCGTAAAATAAGATTTCTGTACCTTTCTACCACGCGTGAGATTTTTTTTCGGTTAGCAACATTATTTGACAAGTTCTGGTAGCACTTACTTCAACTCAAACGCATCAGTGTCAAAATAGCGGCGATGTAAAGTGGGCATGTGGTTGCTGTTCGTTTTTTATATGGAGGTGTAATAAGGGTTAAGGTAAACTACGTTGTATTTAATGTGTTACTGCGTGTGTCCCGTGCGTGTGCCTTGTACAGTGCGTGTTTTTTTTAAGCCGTAAGGCCATGTTCGTGCTATTAATGTATAGTTTAATGTGATTTATTTTCAAATAGTGGTTTTTAATCCAGTGTTCTATAACTAGATCTCAAAATAGCTTAAATCCAATGAACGAACGGGGGGGTTCATTCACTGAAATCACGTGATTTATTGTTTGTTCAATATCTGACGTTTTAGTAGTAGTTATAAGATTTGGTTTTCTATGACTTCGATAGAAATGTGCTGTTTGACAAAAGGCCAGTGTTCGAACAAAACTTTAAATATTCAATTTTTAACAGTTTATTCAATTTTTAACAGTTTGTTCACTGGCCTGAGTTTTTCAGTGAATGAACTACCGCAATGACAGATAGTTCATTAATTAGTTTCCAAAAACCAGTGAATGAAATACAACATTTATTGTTTTTTTCATGTTTTAGAACATGGAAACTTCAAAATCATCACACAAAAGATTCCAATATGATCAAGAATTTTTTTCGATTTTTACACCAAAATAAAGCAATATTTTTAAGGTAGTTCATTCATTGGTTTCATTTGTTCATTTACTAGAATTTTGTGTTCATTCACTGGTGATTTTCCATTTTATCCCCTACAGCTTGCTATAATTTAAAATTGTGAAGCACTACTGCAAAATAAAAGCGATTTTAGAAAACTAGAATAGTTGTTTACTCTATAGGAATAGTAATATTTGAATTGAATTACTGCTATCTGCCAAAAATATATTTTTAAAGGTGAAAATTTCCTTAAGTGTTCATTCACTGGAGCACTTACCCTATGTAACATAGAAATGTGGCGCATTAAACCAATAAAGAGACAAAAATGTTTCTTTCATGTAAAAAAAACCCTTATGGTGTGACTCTGTCTGTCTGTCCGTCTGTCACAACCAGATATCTCAGGAACTACTGCTGCTATCGATATGAAATTTGGAATGGTTTTACAAGTCGCTAACCCGACCCTATTTGACATAAAAAAATCTTGTATCTTTTATACTTTTTTTTAAAGGGGGCCGTAATGCGAGTTTGAAAATTTAATGTTGTGCTATTGTATCAAAAGGGATATCAAATGGAAGGGCTTGATTTGTAGATTTCAAAGCCATTTTTATTTTTTTTGTTAATCATGTACTTTTTGATTTGTGACCAAAAACGTTAAAAAAAAAGCATTCCCCCCTATTATCTTCGAAGTTACTGAACAGAAAAATCTGTAATAATTACCAATTATATATATTTACAAAAACTTTAAATCCATCTAGCGGAGAGTAGCAAAACTAAGCGAAGCGAGCTGTTTCATATTACAGAAAAAATATCTAGTAAATACAGTCATTACTCATCAGGTTCTAAATATTACAGGAAAAATATAACGGTTTTCCTAATTTGCACTGTTTTTTTTAGAAATTTGCAAAAATCATAACATATACTTTTTTACTCCTACTAAACAAATCGACATACAGTTTTTCTTGAACTATTCGCGTATCTACTTATGAGTTTGTACGGAACCCTCGGTGCGCGAGTCCGGCTCGCACTTGACCGGTTTTATTTTTTAGAGTGCAGGAACAAATACTCGTGCTCATCACACAAATATGTGTCCTTACCAGGATTTGACCCCGGGACCTTTAGCTTCGTCGGCGGCGGCACTCCCACTGAGCTTAACGTGTCGTCAAATTTAGTAACAAACATCCAAACCTCCAACCGTCTAAACATCCAAACAGCTTTTTAAAATTTCACATATTACTATGATGTACCAACTTCCACCCCCTTTTCACCCCCCTAAGCGACAATTTCAAGGATAAAAACTATCCTATGTCAAACTACAAACTACCGAGATATACTTACATACCCATCTAAATCAGTTCAGCGGTTTAAGTGTGAAAAGGTCGCAGATTGACAGAGCTACTTTCGTATTTATATTATTAGTTTGGATAACAAGGACACGGTGCTGTTTCTTACAATTTTATAAGTAGGTATTATACTGAACAGCGTCTCCCCTTAGTACTTCTACAACGAACTGTCGCAAGCTGTATGTCCCCGTCGACTTCCCTAACCAGGTTGTTAGACTATCTCATGCAGAGACGACCCACGCAGCATCTTCCAATTCGTGGTTTGCATTCAAGAATTTATACGCCCCACCGGCCATAAGTTCTTCGAACTATATGCATAGTCCATTGCCACTTCAACTTTTTAAGGGTGCCAACGCCTTTGAACCGCAATAGGTAAAGGCTAGAAATTGCCACGGAATGTGTATTTCTACTGCCGCTATAATAAAAATTTTAAAGGAGAACCCCATACAAGAAACATGGTTTTTTTTGTTTTTCGTTCGACGGTGGTACGGAACCCATCATGCACGAATCGATGAATCGCAACTTTATAATAATCTAGCCATTCGCCGCTGCCATATTTATGGAATCAAAATGTGTGCACTATAACCATACCCAAGTAATTATAGCACAGTGCCAATTATAACGTAATTCATTCGCCCCTCACTACAAAAAGGGGATAAATGGGGGCTAAATTATCAATTAGTACACTCGGTGATGAAGCACGCGTCAGGCGCGTGCGTGATAACAAGCCCTGTGATCGTGATGGCCCGTGATGCGTGCTCGTGATAGCATCGTGTCAAAAGAGTAACGAAACGCTTTAAGCTCCAGCGGTGCGTCGTATATTTTTAAGATGAGAGAAGTAAATTTCTGTTCATAGTGGTTCCGTATATTTTATTATTAGCCCTAGTCCTTCAAACATATTTTGAGATATATAAGGTCCTAATTTATTAGTTGCAGATATTTTAACACATTATACTTTACATTAAAATAATTAACTTTAAATAGAAATTAAGAAATCTTTTCATATAACTTTTTTGATTTCATTTACCTAACAAAAAAATTAATTATAATTTCGTCTAAAAAAATCACCATGTGCATTATCACATGTCACAATAACACTATCTGTTATGTCAACAATTGTTTGTCGTAAAGGTTCGGCGGGAAAACTGCAAATGTCATTAGCATTAGGATGGGATTTATCAACGTGAAGTGGCCAGTTTCAGTTAAGTGCAGTTAGGTACGTAAAAGAGCTACTAGAATCTGTTCAATGAGTTTTCATTTAGTAATCACATTAACAGGATGTTATTACGTAGCAAATTTGTTTTTCCTATTTCTCCAAAAAAACATCGTAAAAGCTATAACGTTTCATGCTTTAATATACTCCAGAGACCCGAGTACTATCAGCTGTAAAAGTATCTGCAACTAATAAATTAGGACCTTATATATTTATATTGTAAAACGTAACGAAAACAGGTAGGTTTTATTTTGTTATTGTGTATTCGTGGAGCTTCATTACAAAATAAGTTTCTGTAAAAAAGAAATATTTCTGAGACAAGCTTTTATTGCCAACTGTACAATGTTTTTTATATAACCGCAGACTGCATGTCAAGTCTAATCAAATGAGTCTAAACACGATAATTTATTCAAATATTAGTAGGCACCTACTAATAGACCTGCCTTCGCTCGCGGATGTGAAATAAGACGAATAAAAAATATCCTATGTGTTAACCGGTGACATAATCTACCTGTTACCAGATTTTACGGAAATCGATCCGGTTTTTTTTGCACGATGCGCGAAAAACATGAAATATATATATATACAGGGTGATTCCTTAGTCACTAGCCATATTAATTCCAGGCACTAGGTAACACTTAAGGAATCCACTTTCAAAGGAAAAAAAATGAAAGTAGATTCCTTAAGTGTTACTTTCAAAGGATTTTTTTATTTATTTAAAAAAAAAATCCTTTGAAAGTAGATTCCTTAAGTGTTACCTAGTGCCTGGAATTAATATGGCTAGTGACTAAAAAATCACCATGTATATGTAGACGAATTGTTATGTGCAAGTAAGTACCTACTATATTGATGAAACTACTATTCAAGTTATAAAATGGCGTGCCGTCTCTTGTGAAAATATCGAGCTTCCGACAAACCTTAAATATCAAAGTAATTTCAGAAAGAACCCTAAAAATATTTAATTCATGCGGAATTTTTCATTTTATACGTTCACCGCACTTACGACACGACAGTAACAGTGAGCACCTTATTGCAGTTTGAGTTTTAAATATTACCAAGAAGGGATGCAAGTTACTTGATTATGTCCTTAACCACTCGTTTTGCGTGATAAATTCTGCGCAGACAAAGAACTCTAGCACGAGATTTACCTGTATCAACATTAGTTTAGTTAGACGTTTGGGATGTACAGCTGCTTCAAAAAATAAAAAATATCTTGCAGTGTGCGTGGGTTCTTCTTTTTTTATGCAATTTATACCTACCTAGATTTTATTGTGTCTGAAGATTGGATAAGTAAAAGGAAGATAAACTTATGTCGCGACTGTTAGGTATATTTTTACATCACAAATCAAATCAAAACAAAACTTCCTATCATTATAATACAAATTGCCGTCTTGGAGAAGACAATCACAATTTCCATTAAAATGTGGAAAAATAATCAATCGTTGATTGAAACGCCGCGTGAAACATGGAGCCTGAGTAATTACTGGGATTTTTTCCTTATAAAAAAAATATGGAGGCTAGAGATGTTCCGGTGAATATTGTTATGCTTAAAGCTAGCGTTACTATCGTAAAATTGTAAACATATAACTAGTGCCTGTTTTGCGGGTAGTTCACTGTACGAATAGATATTCGATATTTTTATCTTTCTATACTGTTCACCTTAGAGCAGTGTAGGCAAAGTACATAAATCCGGCCCGCCGCCGACGGTCCTTCGTAATAAAAAGTATATGGCCAGCAATAGAGCTTTAAACAAACAATATTTTTTGCTATAATTCTGGCCCTGCTCTAAAATTTCTTAAATTTTCTGGCCCCCATGAAGAAAGTTTGCCCATCACTGCCTTAGAGCAACAAGGAAGAGAGTCATGGGACATTCTTTCATGCAAGACTGTCTGCCATTTTGGAGCGAGCGGGGATTTTTTTAAAAAGGATTTATTTACGTTCTATTAGTTATTTATGTTTTGCGCTCTTCAGTTTTTTTTTTCTATCCCACAATGGTGACGCATATAATAGTACATTGTGTGTCAAGGGCGGTAAGTAAGGAATTAAAAACGAGTGTTTGTTACAAGGCCGAGGCGAAGCCGAGGGCTTTAATAACACGAGTTTGTAATTCCTTTACCGCCCGTGGCACACACAATGTTTTTCATCACACTTGTGAGTAGATATGAGCGCCGATGGGCAATTGGTCGGCGGCGGCGCGCCGGTCAAAATCGGTCGGCGGCGGCGGCGTCGGCGGCGTGACCTTGAGTTTCCCCGGAAAAGAAAAATACCTACAGTTTTTCATAGAAACACATTTATTTAATGAATCAAATAGTTTTTACGTCACACCTGGCCATAAAGTGGCAATTACTCCCGGAAAATCCCACTTTCTGGCCTGGGAAAGACGTCAAATTTTGTGTTTACCACGGAAAGTAAAAAAGAAAGCCTCAGATCGTATAGTTATCGCCCTTGCCTTCGTATCGGGCGTCAAATATTTGCGATCTGAGACACCCGGTGCAAAGGTGCCTATTACACTCGCCGCATTGCCCCGCTGAATGGCAATAGACAAACTCTGCACCAAGTACGAACCCGCGCGAGAATCGAACCCCCTTTCCACAATTCGTCGCCCTACCTCTCTAATAAAGGTTTAAGCCTCCGACCCCCAGCACCCTGTCGTCTCAAAAGCAAGAGGCACAAAATAATACGCATTGGCCAGGGCTAAGTATTTGTCCCATTTCGAGTTGCGGCAAAATCTGCTGCCGCACCAGCTGTCCGCACCGTTCGGCTGAGGTGTGAAGCGGCGAAAGTACTGACGCACGTGGCGTCCCAGAGGACAGGAGGATATTTCCCCTTCTGCCACGGCACCAGAGTGAGCCCGTTTGATCTTTTGCCATCGGTGCGACAGAGACCAGGTGGTTCTAGGACACATGGGATGGTTGCGGATATTAAGGCCCTTCGCACGATGTCATTAAAAGCGTGGTGGCGCGGAAATCTTCCTGAACAGCGACAACAACTTAACACCTGATGGCCATTCGCCTCCACCATGGAACCGCAGATGCATTTATGGGGAACACAAACATCGCAGCCCAGGCGGAGAGCTACCGCCACCCACATCGAGTCATTATCAAGGAGTGTTCCGAGATGAGGAGCAGGCAACTACGCTCCTGCCTCTGCCCTTGACACCGATCGAAGTCTAGCCAAATCCACGCCTGTAGCTACACCCATGAACCTTTCGAGTGAATCCTTGCCCCAACATCGTCCCACAGGCGCTGCACTTGTGGAGCCTCGGGCACGGCCGCACTCGGGAACCGTGCTTTCCATTTTGCCAACGCGTCATCAACAAAAGGAATTGTGGCACTGTTTCCTTGACAATTTAAAATTTTAGACACCAGGCTACAAACCCCATGTGCCGAGGCAAGAAAGGCTGGCAAACCTAAATCCCCCGCACGCCGCAAACCCAGGCCATCACTGGCCATCAGATAGGGACACATTCAGAATTGCTTCTGTTGTAGCCCTCAAAGCGTCGTCAAACGAAGACACTTCATCTGAGCTCAGCCACTTTGGAGTGGTTCTTAAATGTAGGTTATTTTGGGAATCGCAAAGCACATTCTCAGTAGAATCACGGCGACATGAGCACTGATATTCTCGAGACGCTCTCGGGCGAGCACAAGGAGCCGCTTCCTGGCCTCTATAGCATCTGGAATGGCCGCTGGGAATATTGGAGAGCCCAGGAGGGTAAAAGTGTTGCGAGAAAGCTCTTTGACGCCAGGAAGCAAAGAGTGGAAAGAAGGCAAAGAAGAAGAAGTCGGTCCGCAACAGAAAAATTCACATTTCGTCGCATTAACCTCCAGGCCCAACTCCTTAAGACGAGGAAGCAGTGATTCCAAGTCCTGCTTTACAACTTTCGGCTTCCCCCCGATAGTCCCATCATCCAAGTACCAAATATTAAGGGGTGACTTCAAAGCCAATATTGCTTTATGGATAGCGAGGCTGAAGGTTAACGGTCCGAGCGGATTTCCCTGCTGCGCAGCGCACTGCACCGACTTGAGAAAGGATCAAGGAGTCATTGTAGAAAAGATTAGATGGAGAGTGCTTTCTCACGGCAATCATCTTTAATATCTGTAAAAGTTTACATTTTTTTATAAAAGATTAAATGCATCTTAAAAAAAAATTGTAAGTTTCGTGGACAAATAGGTTAATTTATCCTTAAAGGATTTAATTGAAAATACGTTTTGCGGACATTGTTTGTCAACAATACAGTATGTGGCTGGTATGCCCAAAAATGATCGTGATAGTATAATAATAAATAGGACAGGGCCTTTTTTGTCTCTCCAATAATGTAATATGAATAATATGATAGAGGATTATATGTTTAGGGCACGATATCCTAAAATACTTCAGACACTCACTTTTATGAACGCTTTTAAAGGTCATGTCTTCGTGCTAAGCTCTCGAGTAAACTCGATGTTGAAGTGAGTACTCGGTAATCAGTATCATAGATTTTGGACGCAGATGTGAAACGGAGATTATTGATTCTCGTTTATTATTTCGCTATGATTACTGGACGCTGACGACGACGTCATTTTATGACGGGTTTGCCGCGGAGAGCGACTCCAACTAGGTAATCGAAATATACAGTTTCAAAACCAGCGGGAGGCGGGGATCGGCGCGCCGATGAGCCCGCGTCGGCGGCGGCGGCGCGAGATTTTAGCCGGCGGCGGCGGCGCGGCGCGGCGGCGCTCATATCTACTTGTGAGGAAATCTAATTAAAATAACCTTACTTAAGCTAAATAAAATTGTAAAACTGACAGTGACATAATATCCATAGATAATGCGAATCTCAAGTCACGTTCGGAAACCATAACGGTAAAGACCTAAAACGGTTGATTTTATATTTGCAAAATATTGAAAAACACTATTTAAACATTAAATTAATGTAACAGAAATATGACGTGTTTATATGTATTTGCAATTACAGTTCTCTTTAAATAAATATTTCAGTGATAAAAGTTAAAAAAGTAAATTGGCATTTCCTTTGAACACGACAAATAAGAGTAAAACAAAACCATAGTTTCAAATATAAAAAGAAAACTATTACGCCCTAATAGGTCATTTACGGCCCGCATAACCTTCGTGTAATGACACCATTTTCGAGCAAGTGTGATGAAAAAAGACTTAATTACTGTTCCCACGTTCGCGATGAAATAACGGGAAAATTGAAAATTAGATGTTATATGTATCGTCGATATTTGGGCCATCTCTACGCGTAATTTTCCTGACGAGATTCGGCCTTTGACTTTAGAATTAAACAAGTGAAGCGCAAAAATGGCGCCGTCGGCAGGTCGCCGTGGCAGATTAGACGAAAATTCATATCGCCTCGGTGGAACAGGGGTGTATCTCACTGTGATGATTGCAATGAGATCGGACCTAGGTTTACTAAGATACTGTATTCAGTTATTATACGAAACTTTATTAGGCAGTGTCAACATGAAAACTGAAGTCAAGAGACCAAGCTAATTACAAACTTTTCCAGCAAAATACGATAGCAAATAATAGTTTATAAAGCTAAGTTTGAATAAAACACAAATAATAAGAAGTTAAAACTTTATTTATTTTACTTTACTTTATTTTATAACCTCAGTTTGTACGGTGCAATATAGTATTTTTTCTACTCCTGTACTTTTATTTGTCTTTTACTTGGTCACGAACACTAATATAAGAGCGTACATAATATGAGTTCAGAGAAGTCTATACTCTATTCCCCATAACAGCACTTGTGTCGTTAAAGTCGCAAAACGACATTGCTAGCTGCCACAGACTTCTAAATCTAGGTTAAACTTAGGTCAAGGATTAAGCGATCAATACAAACTTTACAATAAAAATGCACAACTACCTACTTAACAGACAAATAAATTCATGCGGTTTTTAAGAAAAACATAACTTTCCGAACTAAATTCTTTGATGCCAACATAAAAAAAATATTTTTAATATCGTCACTGCGTGTCACTAGCGAGTATACGTCAAACTAAAAACAAAGATGATGAAATATGTATGCATGATAGTTGATAGTGCGCATTTATTTTAATTCAGAATCAAGTTTAATAGGTTTCTGTCATACAGTGCTAGTTTAATTTCACTAGCTAACATATATGTGGTTCACCCTCAATTAGTCCAATTGTGCAAGGCAATAGGGTTGTCCCAATCAAACCGGTCGCACGCCACTCGATCGTTTGCACCATTATAATTTGGACAGCCCTCGGCACTCCCTACCCGAGCGCGACACCACGCTCGACGCTATTAAGGACCATTTACAATTAACAGAAAAAAATCAAGTCGCAGTTAAGGAACTATTGTGTCCAATATAGGTCACAAAAATATCTAGTCCTTGCCGAAGGCGGCGTATTTGCGCCGCTTGTTCTGTTCCGCCGTTGCCGCCGCCGCTCCAGCCTTGGAGCATGTGGCCTGAAGATGGGAAGGCGCCAGGGTACCTATCGACACAGGTAGCATCCGTTATCAGTGTTTTGCCCGACCTCCAAGAAACTAGCGTCATATCGGTCGGAATTTGCACCCAACAAGCAATTTTTAAAATAGGTATGTATATAAATTACGTAGTTTGTTTGGCTTGACATCCAATAACTTTGCCAATCGGCAGACTCATATTTGCGTAACTATCTCGTGTGCGTTTTGTTACGTGCCAGGATCCAATTGCGCTTATGATAAAACGCATATTGATTAAACATTATCGTTTATTTAATTAGCAAAAGCCAATACAGCTGGCAAATCGGCGGCAATTGTTAAAATAATGATTGATCGCACCTTCTTATCACATGATAAATATCGGTAAAGTGCAAGGGAAGTCGGTCATTAAGATAAATGGTCAGATAGAACGTTACAATGCTATATCATCGGTTATAAGGGTTGTTAATTGAAATAAATACATAACAAATGTTTCATTTAGGCAATGTGACGATGCCTACCGTCCTTACTAAGCGGTTCATAGGCTAAATGCGTAAAAAAATTGAATTAAGTGGATTCGAGTCACTGGTTCTCCATACAAACAAAAAACCGGTCGAGTGTGAGTCGTACAAACTCATAAGTAGATACATGAATAGTTCAAGAAAAACTGTATGGCGATTAATTTAGTACTAAGTAGGAGCAAATAAGTATGTGTTACAATTTTTGCAATTTTCTCTAAAACGGCGCAAGTTAGGAAAACTATTATATTTTTCCTGTAATATTTAGGATGACATTAATAATTGGTAATTATTACAGACTTTTCGGTTCAGTAACTTCGAAGATAATAGGGGGGGAATGGTATTTTTTTCAACGTTTTTCGTCGTAAACCAAAAACTACTTATTTAAGAAAAAAAGCAAAAACAGTGTTTTAATCTACAAATCAAGCACTTTTATTTGATACCCCACTCGATATAATAGTTCTACTTTTGATTTTCGAAATCCCATTTCAATCCCCTTTAAAAAGAAAGTAAAAAGTAATAAGATTTTTTTCTATCCAATAGGCTCGAATTAGCGGTTTTTAACACTGTTCCAAATATCAAGTAGATAGAATTAGTAGATCCTGAGATATCTTGCTGTGACAGACGGACAGACGGACAGACAGACAGAGTCGCACCATAAGGGTTCCTTTTTTACCATTTTGGTACGGAACCCTAAAAAGAATCAATTCATTTCAACAACGTCAGTTTTGGTTGAATGTCATATTTAGGTGTTGATACAGTTTATCGTAATTACATACATATATGTGACATTCCGCGGCTGAAGTTACCTTACGAGTATGGCGGTCTTTAGTTTCGGAGATATATTATTACACGTTTTGTAAAAATGTGTGAAAGTTTAGATTCCTTTTTAATTGCTATTTTTTCTTTTTTGTCGAGGTTTAGTTTAGTCTTATACGTAGTTTAATTATTTTAGTTTAGGATACATTTTAAGTCATTTTACGTTTTCTATGATCTTGTTATTCTTTGTATTGCCAATTAAATCTATTTTTATTGGTAAAAAAATTGCTATTTCGATGTAACATTTGTTTACCTATTATCCATTTACATTATTAGTCAATTATTATCAGTTATAAAAAAAAAACTAAACTAAACCCATTAATGATCACTGTTTTGTAAAAGGGCCTTAACAACCCGATGCGCATTCGCTCAGATTGGAGTCGACCGTGATGACGTCACGTGACGTCACTACCTCGTTATTCACGACTCACTGACTCAGTCACTGACTCGTGCGAGCCACGCGTATTCCGCCCGCCTATTCTAAAAAAGCGTATATTAATAGGGAAAACCGATCATTTTCAACCTGCTTCTGAGGATATTCAGAATTTTAGCAAAAAGCGCCACGGGAAGTCAGATCACCATTGTCCTTTACAAAGGACCTCTCGTTGTTTTGTGAGGAATGCTGTGAACAAGAGTGTAGTTAAGTGCTAAAATTACCTACGAACATTTAATTGCATACACACTCACCGCAAACAAAGTGAAATGTATGGAAATCAAACTTATACATTTTTGACTACCTACTGTTACCTACGTTATAAGCGGATTTTAGTGATAGTTAAAAGACACTGTTTTGTTAACCGGTTATCATTATTTTTCTTATGGATTAGGCCACTGGTGGCGGCCACAGGTCGGCCACTGATGGCCATAAGCTGCAGCAGATTTTTTTCAGACATTTTCTATAGCATCAGTGCACACTAGGCCTAGTAGTGTTAGTAGTATACAAAAAACTCACCTACAGCTTGTGGGGGCCCGCCGTGGCCAAGCTGTGGCCGCCCCTAGTGGCCTAATGTGCGGGTCCGCTTAAGCGTGTTCCGAATAGGGCATGCAACACCGGTTTTACTTGTATGGACCAATACCGAAAAACCGGTTTTTCGATATTGGCCCCATACAAGTAAAACCGGTATTACATGTCCTACCTAGTTCGGAACGACTCAAACTGATTGACAACCAAATTGTGTACAACTAAAGCGTGTAGCCAGATTTGATACCCACAAGACGTCAAATTTAAAGACCAATCAAATCAAGTCCTCCGTCAACAAGACGTTTATTCTAATCCTAATCTCATTAAGTTTTTAAGCTGTAACTCTAGAGATACGAACCTGTGCCAGCTGTGAGATACAACCATGTCATATAAAAATAAAACCGGTCAAGTGCGAATCGGACTCGCGCACCGAGGGTTCCGTACAAACTCTTAAGTAGATCGTGAATAGTTTAAGAAAAACTGTATGGGGGCCATTCATTTATTACGGAAGACGATTTAGGGGGGGAGGGGGGTCAACCATGTCTTATTTTTTCTTACAGGGGGGTGGGAGGGAGTTTAGATCGATCTTACGTAAGATCATAAAAATGCGCAAAATGATCTTAACTTTTGAAAAAGCGCGCAAATCCGCGCGAGAGCGTAGGCGCGTGCCCGGTTGCGTATAGGTATTTTACTAAAAAATTAAAAACTATTAGTATCTGCGAATAAACGTCCCTACAAAAATTATTCTATGAAAAATAAAAATTAAAACAGCCCAAACGTAAAATTATTTTTCCTTTAGATTCTTACGTAATAAATATTAAATAGGGGGGGAGGGGGTCAGCCGATTCTTATTTTTTATTACATAAGGGGGGGAGGGGGTCAAAAACTGGCAAAAATCGTCTTACGTTATAAATGAATGGCCCCATGGCGGTTAGTTTAGTAGGAGCAAATAAGTATGTGTTACGATTTTTGCAAATTTCTAAAAAACGGTGCAATTTAGGGAAAAATCGTTAAATTTTTTCTGTAATATTTAGGATGATATTAATAATTGCTAATTATTACAGATTTTTCTGTTCAGTAACTTCGAATATAATAGGGGGGGGGGGGTGGTATTTTTTGAACGTTTTTGGTCATAAATCAAAAAATACGTGATTAACAAAAAAAATACAAACATTAAAATTTCGACCTCCCATTACGGCCTCCTTTAAAAAAAAAGTAAAAAAGGTATAAGATTTTTTTAAAGTCAAATAGGATCGGGTTAGCGACTTTTAAAACTATTCCAAATTTCATATCGATAACAGCAGTACTTCCTGAAATATCTGGTTGTGACAGACGGACAGACAGACAGAGTCACACCATAAGGGTTCCTTTTTTACCATTTTGGTACGGAACCCTAATAGTACAGTGAAACCTCGATACGAAATAAAATCCCGTTCCCTTCCTTTCAAGCCCCAAGACCTCCATAAGTCGAAGTTACCAATGATTCCCTACAAGATGTTAGTACATTTATTATCTCTATACAGGGTTCGGATACCAGTATTTTCTCCATACAAAAATGCCGGTATTTTTTCCATTCTTTTCGTTCTTTGGTTTATTATTTCATTGTTTATTCGGACAATCTAATAATACGAACTCATTACTTAAATACAGTATTGAGCGCTACGTAAAAAATATAAAATAATTAAAAATATTGGGCTATTACGAGGTTTTTGCAAAATACTGGTTCCGAGCTCTGCCTCTATAACTCGAAATAGATGAACTTTACCTGTACATCTAGCATAACTGGCCGCGACTTCGTTCCCCTGTCACTGTCACACTATATTGAGTGGAAAGAGATAGGTAGCATTTGTCGCGCGACAAAGAGTCGCGTGTCACAGTTATGCTAGAGGTACTGGACTCGTATATATATCTCGAAGAAACCGTTCTTTTGTTTTATCGTTTCTATATCTCGAAGTTTGTGAATATAGAATGTACCTCTATAACTCGAAGAAACAATATGGCAGATAGGTCATACGTACCTGGTCACTGGTCTATAGTAAGTATTACCTCTGTAACGCGATTTTTTATGTATTTTACTTCTGTAACTCGAAGTTAAAAAGTACATAAGCCTTAATCTCTACTCTACTAGACGAACATGGGCCTATGAAAACCTCTGAAAGTCGAAGACTTCTATAAGTCGCAACCTCGTTAACACGATTGTTTTAGCGTTTCCCTTGAGTTTCGACTCCCCCCATCCCCCTCTAAGTCCTAACCTATTTTTTCAATCTCTTGTCATAGGCCGTGACGCTAGACCTCCCCTGTGCGTGTAACACAATACATGATAGAGTTACAGCCTGAAAAAACATATTTATTAATGTAGAATCTTATCAGCTTACTGCATTTGCATTGTGCCCAGATTACAGGAACGCCGATATACAGTAATACTATAAGCCTCGGCGCCGCCATATTTTCCCGGCCGTTGGTCTCGAAAATTACTCGAATTACTCGAATTAGACGTGTGAACTGTGAAGTGAGACGCGACAGCTCTCATGGAGAAGCTGCTTTGCCATTTTAAACCTTATTAAAAAGCTAAAAAGGTTCCTTTCAATGGATCCTTAGAGCAATTTTATCTCTAATACTTAGGACTTGTGCGTCTCTGCAAAACTGTTGGTACCTTGGTTGGTAACTATTGGTTTGATTATATGACGTTGTTAAAATGAAATGTAAACTCTAATTTGTATGGAGAATCGAGTTACTCGAATCATAATGCGATTTTTTTACACATACCTACCTACCTACGAGCCACTTGATGGGAAGGTGGGTAGGCATCGTCACGTCGCCCTCGCAGATGAAACATTTTTTTATGTACTTGCATTTGGGCGTCCTACCGGGATATAAAGTATCCTATGTTGTAATCCCAGGACAGGGTCTTTGTATGCCAAATTTCATCTCAATCAATTCACTTGTTACCGCGCTATCAAACATCAAAACCTCCAAACATCTCAACATCCAAACACCTTCACAAACTTTCACATCTTCTTATCTCTTCTTCTCTATATATCTCTTCTTATATACATAAAACAAAGTCGTTTAGTTACACCATTTATAACTCAAGAACGGGTGGGCCGATTTTTATGATCTTTGATTTGTTGGGATTGTCTCCGCCCCGAAAAACTATTAGAACATCTAAAAAAATATAAATTACGAGGCAGAACGAAGTTCGCCGGGACAGCAAGTTTATAATGTTACTAGAATTTATTTCATACGGGCGACCCGCCCCGGCTTCGTACGGGTGCAATGCTGATACTAAATGCATGTATGTATTATACATATAAACCTTCTTCTTGAATCACTCTGTTAAAAAAAACCGCATCAAAATGCGTTGCGTAGTTGTGTTGTAGCGACAGACAGCGGGAAGCGACTTTGTTTTATACTATGTAGTGATGATAAGAACCCGTATTAGCGATGATATAGCACAATGTTTTCTGTGCTCGTTTATTCATTTTATTGTATATCTAATGATGGGGGCAATTTTACGCCCCTGCAGTTCCTGCACTAACCCCAGAACGAACCGTCAAACGCTGAAGTGACGCGAGCAAAGAGACGTGCATCAATCTTTTACATCACAAAGAGCTCGCTCCTACGCGAACTCCAATAAATGCGCTGCCGGCCTAGCATGGACTGAAGTCGAGTACAGATACAGATGTTGTGAATAATGTTTTGCCGCCGTATTTTGTCAGGAAAATATCGTATTTATCTTACTCTTTTAATTAGCTTCATTTTTCATTTTAACATTTAATAAAGTTTCATATTAACGGATTTACACGTCAACCATGTAATAAAGTAATTGATTGACATGGATCCAGTAGTATTCCGACTGGGGTTCAAGTTTTCGTGATGGCAAACCTATTTTTAGGTTAACGCGGGCTAATTTTCCGCAACTCCACATCAGATATGCGGCTATTTTGCATGATGGGTAGACACGGCACTTACTACCCTTGCCAAGCCAACTCTACCAGAAAGCCTATCAAACCTTTTATGTTGAATATTTATTTATTCTCGTGAAATTTTGTTATCAGGATCGATAATTATATGGATTTTTTTCAAAATAGCTGAGCCATCGGGGTTGACATACTCGCACACAGCCATTATAAGTAGTATCATTAAAATTGTCTTGTTCTAGATTAGTCATGCTAGAGACTACGAGTTGCAATTGCAAGCGGCAAAGCGGCAATCGCTCGTTGGTTCGATATCGATATCGCGACGATCGTGTATTTCAGAGCGTTTCAACCGCCGTCACCATCAACCCCGAAATTTCGATGATTCACTTTAACAATGTATTCCATTATTTTAATGAAATCCAAAAGTACTTTTTTCATGGTTTGATTTAAAATTATGTATTTTTTTTAAATAGGTACCTATGTCATCATAATACATATAAAGATTGGTGACGACGGCGGTTGAAACGCTCTGAAATCCACCTTTGGTGTAATTTGTAAGTTTAGTAATTTGAGTATATTTTTGCCATAAATTACTTATTTTTTTGAAAAATAAGGATTCTAAAAGTATCGTGACTGTATATAAATAAATTTAATAGCTGGATAATAGCTGGAGTTCGCCTTTGTACATAGATGTCGTTTGTCTTATTTCTGCATTTTTTTATTTGCAATAAAGTATTTACATACATACATAATTTACTAGCTCGATAATGATAAGTTTTGTTGTAAAAGTTAACATGAGTCCGCATTTCAATTGACGTTCATGCCAGTGTAGATTCTGCTAGGGCAGAGGTGGGCAAAGTACGTCCCGCGATAAACCAAGATTATATTTTGCTGTAATCCTGGCCCTCTTTCTGAAATTTTATAACCCACCATGAAGAAAATTTGCGCAACACTGTGCTAGGGGCATGCGAGGCGCAGGGACAATAAAAGCCACTCATATTGCATGCGCATGAAGAATCATTCGATCTTTTGGGGACCTAGCACGGTGAATAGTAAACGCTAGTACATTCATAATGAATACGACATCGATCGGGAAAACTGGGAAACTACGACCGTTTTCGATTCATGAACACCAGGAGGCGTACTTTTGGTGCCGATGACGTTAAAATGTCGTCAAGCTACATGATTCACTTTAATTTTTACATTGATTTATCTTAACCGGAAATTACTTAAACGATATCGGTTTTTTACGGTAACGGGAAATCAATGTAAAACCTAAACTAAATCAGCCTGTATGTAGGTTGACGTCATTTACATGTCATTGGCATGAAAAGTACGCTCCCTGATGTTCACTGATGAATTCACGTCAGTACAAAACATTGTATACATGGTGGACCATTTCCATCGGTCAGTATGGGAAAGCCTGAAACTATAAGACATACGAAGATCTGTTCTTAGGAACCATGTCATCGATTTTAGGGACGAGAAAAACTGCATACATAGATTTGAAAAAGACACCACAATGCTGATGTGTAAGTTTCCACGCACACGTAGAACGATCTGGCGGGATGTCGTGTGTCAGTATTTTTCTGTTTAATTTAAACGCGCAATAAAACCGCGTGGCAACCAGACCACAACGACACGGCTTTGAGCCTCCACCGGTAGGATGGGGATACACTTGCGTTGTCACATTTAATAATAATAAAGTTTTCCCATAAACTCATCCTAAAATTTATTATCCTATTAAATCTAAAGTATAAAGAATATTAAACACAAAAATCACTTCTGTAGGCCTGCTTAGCCTCAATGGTCTTCATTTTTCGGGTTCCGTACCTCAAAAGGAAAAAACGGAACCCTTATAAGATCACTTTGTTGTCCGTCTGTCTGTCTGTAATTACATGTGATCTGAGACATTTCTTACTTTACTGGCCTCGGTATGTAATGTACTATTTTTTGCCTTATGCGTGTTCTCATGTCATGTCGCGCAGACATAATGTATAAAGCTATTAAATAAAGCACAATTCAAACATAATTGATGGCGTCAAAGCCAGTAATGACCCTCTTTACGTTTGTATGGAAAACCGACCGACTCGGATCACCTTAACTTCTAATACTCGTAGGTATTTGAATGCACTTTTCCGTGATCAAAATGGGTGGCGAATTTGTTGCCTTTAATCAAGGACTATTAAAACAAGAGGACTGTCATTCTCCATACTTTGGATCGTGCCCCAACCGCAAGGGGATATCCAGGCAAAAACTAGATGGCGCTAAAAAACTAAACATTTAACGATGTCATAATTGAACAAAGAAACATAGTACAATAATAATTAGTTCGTAAACAGCTAATAATAAATAAATTCTAACATTTAAATACTGTGTCACGCGCTTGCAAAGTTGAATAAATGTAAATAATATAATTCTTATTCCAAGCTGATACTTAGATGGCGTTGTAAATATCGGGGAACAGCTTTTTGTATGGAGAATGACAGTCCTCTTGTTTTAATGGTCCTTGCCTTTAATAAACGCAGCAGGTGATTCATATTGACGACACGTTTAGCCTAGTGGGAGTGACATTGCCTACGAAGCTAGAGGACCCGGGTTCAAATCCTGTTAAGGGCCAATATTTGTATGATGAGCACAAGTATTTGTTTCCGTGTCTTGTATGTTTTCCTACCTATTTAAGTATATTTTATCTACATAAGTATGTATATCGTCGTCTAGTACCCATAGCACAAGCATTGCTTAGTTTGAGACTGGGTCGATTTGTGTAAGATTGTTCCTGTGGTGATTGTCAATTATTCCCGATGTCCAGTGTGTCGCCGCCGCAGCCGCGGGCACGTCGGCGACACCTCCGAGTTTTGACTCGCGACAAATTAAATCAATTACTCCCGGCTTTGTCCGCTAATGCCCTCCATTTGTTCCCGGCGACTTTTTTATTTGCCTTTGTGCTCTAACAATGCCAATTTGGACTGTTTGTCCGCGGATTCGGATAATTTTGAGAGATGTCGTAATTAAAGCTTACGGGTGAGGTTCGACGTCTTTGTGTTAAATGTGCAGTTAACGTTAATATTCGGTTAAATTAAACTTTGAAAGATACTAGTTGACATATTTAAGCAACTGTGCTAAATAAATTGAGTGTAGCTAACATTTTTGTGAGACGCATAATTTACTTATTCTATTACTTAGTAAGTAGACAAATCGGTATTTGGCTATACACACTTGTTTACGTCTAGATAATTGTCCGTGTAATTTACTAATAATGCGTATACTTTTGCTCCTTACCTTTACTTACGTGAACCGTTTTTTTTATATAATCGTAATCATCGGGCGGCTTTTTCCGTTTTTCGGGTGTGAACCGTACTGATTCAAAACTCACGTTGTTGGGACTTTAATGATAAACGCAATAAGTATGCTCAAAGGCTATTATTAATTGTACAACTACCTGTAGATCAGTCGATATTACAGCAAAAAAAGTCAAAACCGAGTCAGAACTAATGAAAGCATCCCCTCTTCTATGGAGGGTAAAGGTAATGAGAACCGTCTCTGTATAGCGATGGCGCTACTATTGCAGATGGGTAAAAATTGGTATACCTACCACCGCTTTATGAAATACCTACTTTAGTCACCAAAAATATTAGATCTTATCCAATGACTAAGGAATCCTATGGACGTGAAATACCTAGGGGAGACCGGGTATGGTTGTCTCGCGGGTTGGTTGTCACAGCGGCCTTAAAATAATACCAAACGAAACATTAAGTACATCGATCGGTGCCAAAACATCGCAAGAGCTACATCCTTCCGTACTTCACCAATCGATGCACTTATACCTTCGTTTAGTATTATTTTATGGCCGCTGTGACAACCAACCCGCGAGACAACCATACCCGGTCTCCCCTACAAAAAGAACGTGGCCGCCTAGAACACAATATGGCGTCTTGACAGCTATTCTACTGCTGCCCTAATGTTACAAATCACATCAGTTTAAAGTTTTTCGCAGTTAAATTCCGTAAATCACAAGATATCCTTTAATTCCTGAAAATAACCACGGTGTTTTGACAGTTAAATTACCATTGAACTCCAAGAACACAATATGGTTGCCGGCCGCATTAGGTATTTAGATGGTTGACAATGACAAGTGTTGCCAATTTTGAAACCAACCGAAGTATTTTAGTCTCTTTTGATTAACTTAAAATACTGCTTTAGAAAAAAGAGACAACTATATTTTTGAGGATTCTATGTCGAAATGTATGACATTTGCATAACTAATTGAATATATAGAACAATATGCCGAGTCCATATTAATCCTTAGTCTGAGATCTTACCTGTGCCCTCCATATCAACGCATTTCACTCCGTCTCCAACTGCTGAATTCATTTAATACTCTCCTGCAACGCTAGCGCCATTCTGGGGAGATTTTGTACTATTATTTAGTGCTTTTAGCGGGACCATTTTGTCAACTGATCCCTCAATATAAAAAGGTATATCGGCCATTCAAAGATAATCAACAAATTACTTGCGTTTTCTTGCGTGCGATGCGTTATATTCATTCCTCTAAAGTACTGTTCATTAATTGTTAACGAATTATACAAATGTAATGATAACGCTATTTATAACACATTATGTTCACTTAAAATTTTAGTTTATATCTACGATGTTCCCCAGGTTTGTGCCCAAAGTGACTTCGGAATACACATGGAGTTCAAATTTGGCCGAATCTAGTCTGAATAATCTTCTACACTGAGAGTTATTTAATTTACTCCGTAAGCCGACAATTTTCCTGTTTTCGATTACAAAGCAACGTCCGTAAAACTAAATCCGAACATTTTTAACTTCGTCCTCTAAATGAAACGTCCCGAGTAAAACGGAGGGCTCCAAATAAAATAAAAACAAAACATCAATTGTGAAGCGCGTGACAGATGCTGTTTCCCGCGAAAAAAGAAAAAAGTCAAATGAAATCAATAGAACGCGGCTGTTTGCGCTCATTCCTGCGCCTAACTTAGATGAAGAGGCGATTAAAAAGTTAGATAAGTTTGCTATCGAATTTGCAATGGCCTATTTTAATAAGAATTTCTTAAGACAAATACTGTCTGTAATCGCCATTTTCAACCAGTTTCTAAATACAACTGGCTAAAAAATATAATGGTTGGAAATCAACTTATCGTTGTTTTCTCTTACAATAGATAACCTTTCAGGTATTTAAACTACTTTTGCGGCCAACGAAGTATCTTTGCGGGAAAGGAAACCGCGGACTTTTGAAATATGTTATTTTACCGTTTTCAACAGTATTACAACGGTCGTTTACGAAGCTTTGCGAGGCATTAAAACACAATAGAATGAAAGTAAACCATTGTATCTTCAACTATATTTTATGTTCTTTGTGCGACAAGGTTTGTATTCGTTACAATGCAATGGAAAAACCTTGATTAATTGAGCATCTAAATGCATGTCTATAGCGTGCTGAACATTTTTATGATAATAAGGAACTTCTCTGGAATACCTAATAATGGTGCTACATTGCGTGTTATAACGAATAAACAACCCATGAGATTTCGTTTCGCTTGTTCATTGATAAGACTGCGTTAGGAATGCAAAGTTATTGGAACCCAGTATACTGTCAATAATACTTATGTTGTGACAAATGTTTTGAAACGCATTTAGGAACGGTCTTGCCAACAAAGTATTACCTATTTATTATTACCAGAATAAAGTTTCAAAAATATCGTCGCCCCCATGCTAAACTTACAAATCTGCAATTTTGGTGAACTTGGATCTTAGACCTAAACCTATACAGATTAAGATCAAATTTGCGACTTTCTCAAAGTGGTAGATTTGTGAGTTTAGCATGGGGGCGACGAATAAAAAGTAGGAGTGGGTATTAAGTATACGTTTTCTTGTAAACTGAGATCGTAGCGTGCCTGAAATGAAATAAAAATCCCCATTTTAAGACTGAATGCAAATATCTTTTATTTCTTAAAATGCAAAACTTCAGGCTTTCAAGCTCATAAATATCTTGGGAACTATTTGCAACACGAAAGAACAGATAAGATACGAAGATAATTTATAGATCCATTGACGTTCCCATTGTTTTGTGGAGAAATAAATTCCGTACCCGTCTATTTAAGTTGTCTACAATTTGATATTTACGTGCTGGGGATAAGGTATAAAATCGTATACATGTTTTTGGGTTTCAGCGTCACCATTTTAGCATAACTTCATTAATCCGTAGGAATCCAATACTGTTTCAGATAACATCGCGTAAGAAAGAGGCAAGGACCTGCCGGCGCCGAATTGACTAGCTGTCTAGCTCTGAAATTCCGTTCTATAGGTACGCTACACACAATCAGTACAACTGTTGAAGATTCAGACAATCAGTAAAGAACTGCGTTGCGAGACTTGCATCTTTTTACAAGTAATATTTTTGATGGGATCTCATTTCTTTTTGTAAGTTCTTTATTTATTACATTCTTCAAGGCTTCGAGAAAAGGATGGTACGGCCGTGCTTTTGTTTTGCTCGACTTGGCGGAGGCACTGCCGTGCCCCCAGATAATTTTACAGTATGTGCTACACACACCGCTAATACCTAATAAAACATTTTCGATTTAACTATGAGTGAATCAGTCAATCATTACTGCCAGACTGTGTCGCATTAAATACTAAAACATCTTTTATTAGCTGCTGAAGACTTGTCTGACTGGACTTTTTGCCATTAAGATTGGCTGCGAATTCTTAGGATCAAGTTAGATGGCGCTGCTCCTTTGTGTGAGGGATTTTAAAGACGCTGATAAAGGATACTTTGTAAGGAAATACTTACTGTACTTAATTTTCTGGGTTGTATTAAAGTCTTGATTGTATCTAAGTAGTAGCAAAGGGCACTAGATACAAAACAATAGTCCGGAAAAACAATATGAAGCACTAATATTAATGACAAATAAAATAAATTTAATTTAAATATTATACTTTCACTTTTGTATTTTGGCCATTTTCACCCACTCCCAATAAATCCTTGAAACGTGATATAATTTCTTAAAATGACTTAGCGCAAATTTAAAATAAACAGTGGAGTTTTTAATAAAATGTTTTCGTTTCTGCAAATAAATGAAGTCACTGTGTGTGTCACTCCAAATGCCCTCGGACTCTGGGTTCGCTTTTCTATATTCTCGAATCCCTTTAATCTTAGACAAGTAATTAAACTAACTCGTATTGAGCTTCAAGAAAACCTTCATCCACCCCAAACAGAACATCTCAAAAATCCATCGACAACCTATTTAATTAACTTTTGAAAGCGCTATCGTCCTTTTATCTGTCTCGGAAGTTTCGATTCGTCCAATTCATCACGCCGTCACATTTTTAGATTAGCAGCCGGCGCGTGTAAAAGGTCCTTTATCCGTCCGTTGATTACGGACTTAAATTATCCGACTGTTATGTAGATGAAGTCAAAAATTTGAAGATGCGTGGCTTACTTGCCAGCGCCTACATTCCAAATAATTTCATTGAAAGTTTATATCCTGATGTCCAGCTCTGTCAAATATTCTATGACCCGAGAACGAGAGGGACGTCACGATGTGAACTTTGAACGAAGATATTCAGCGTATACAACATAGCTAGTATTTGAAGTCGTGCAAACAATATAAAAATATTGCTTGTACAGCTTTAACTAAACTCGATGACTTTGGTGGCTCCGCTGAAAGAACGTTTATTTGGTCGTGGATTTAAAGTTACACACGTAAGTGCATATTCAAAGTTCCACGCGAGTCATACAACTTATAAATTTTCTTTACCTACTTAAAAGAAAGTTAAAGATCATTTGGTCCGTACCGCATCCTTCCTTATTTTAATCTAAGGTCTGTAGGGGCACTAACGCACCTTATTGGATTAACAACGACTTTGATCTCCCTGACGCTCTGCAGACGTTTAAGGTAATAAAAAGTACGTAATTCTTTAAAACGGGCCTTGTTAGTGAAAAAGGAAATTTTTCCTAAGTGGTATATTGGGAGCGAAGTAAACGAGTTTGCCAAAGTTTATTGAAGGCTGTAGAACTTAGAATTCATTTTTTGTTGGGGATTGGTTCAGGGTGTTAAATTTGCTCGTTATCTAAGAAGAAATTGTTTATGTTATAAAGAACTATAATTGAGCAAAGTTCGCCCAAGGGCTAGAAAGCAACATGAATGCAAACAATATAATATAGGTGCCTAACTATACTTAGCCAATACATTATAGTACATTGTGTATCAAGGGCGGTAGGTAAGGAATTACAAACGAGTGTTTGTTACAAGGCCGAGGCGAAGCCGAGGGCTTTAATAACACGAGTTTGTAATTCCTTTACCGCCCGTGGCACACACAATGTTTTTCATCACACTTGTGAGGAAATCTAATTAAAATTAACCTTACTTAACCTAAATAAAATTGTAAAACTGACAGTGACATTAGTGACATATCCATAGACAATGCGCAACGTTCGGAAACCATAGCGGTACAGACCTAAAACGGTTGATTTTATAATTGCAAAATACTGAAATACACTATTGAAACATTTAATTAATGTTACAGAAATATGTGTTTACATGTATTTGCAATACCAGTTCTCTTTAAATAAATATTTCAGTGATAAAAGTTAAAAAAGTAAGTTGGCGTTTCCTTTGAACATGACAAATAAGAGTAAAACAGAACCAGCGTTTCAAATTTAAAAAGAAAACCATTACGCCCTAGGGCGTAATAGCTCATTTACGGCCCGCAAAACCTACGTGTAATGCACCATTTTCGAGCAAGTGTGATGAAAAAATAAATAAACGTGTACCTTCATATTCGAATGAGTTTCAAAGGTTTGAAAACAAGCTACTTAGATACCGATACCCTTTGGATCCTTTTGGAGTTCAGGCGTAATATTTTAAATCTTTATCGCTTTGAGGGTACGCGCAGACAGAGCGCCGTCTGGCGTTCCGAGTTCCGCGTTCAGAGTTCTGCGTTCTTTCGAATGTACTGAGTCCCTTACGATAATGCACACAGCAGGCGGTCAGACCGCGGCGGTCAAAGCGGAACGCCGCGTTCTGGAGTTCTTTTGCCGCCGAGACAGAGAACGCCGCGTTCACCACGATGTCTGAAGTTGCAAATATAGAAAAACTGATTGAATTTGTTAAAGAAAGGAGATTATTATATGATTTAAGTCAAGTACACTAAAAAAAATCCAAGTAATTCATGAATACTACTGAATCCGCCTTGTTCTGGTCGTGTTGTGTTAATTGGGTGCACCGAATATTTTCTTCTTTTTTTAGAAGTTTCTAGGCTCTACAAAAGCAATTCTTTTTCTTCGGAAAATGAACTTTCTAGCGACATATTATTCGTACAAAGACGTGGATAAAATAGAACGCAATAATTAAAACGCCTCGTGTGTGCGTTGGAACTCTCGAGCGGTCAAAACGCAGAACTCTGGCCGCAGAACTCGTAACGCCAGACCGCGCTCTGTCTGCGCGTACTCTGAATCGCAACACCAACTATAGACAAATGAAGGGTACGATACAAAAACAATATAACTACTTAAATAAGCTGGTTGACACCCACAGCCATTTTTTTTTTTTTTGAAACTGACAAACTCGCAACCCATACCGGGCGTAGCGATTGTCGGACCGGGTGGTTGGCCGTGGCGTTCCCTGGGGTCGAACCAGGTCGCTAGCCAGACCACCCCGAGTTGGGTCGGACTGGGTGGGTGCCGGGGTGCCTGGGGTCGAACCAGGACACCTTGACCGGTCCACCTCGATATGTTCGGGCTAGGTGGGGGCTGAACGCCTGGAGTCGAACCAGGTCGTTTGGCCAGAGCCACCTTGATTTTGCGCTGATTGCTCAGAGTGAGCAGCGGACCAGCGGGAAGAATGACTCGGGTCATCCTATCCTTATGTGAACTTGTGTATCGAACTAATGGGAGTTTTAGTTGCCGGTTCGCTAAAACCTAGCCCAGCTAAGAAGACTCCGGCAAGAAACTTAGCTGCGCCCGAGCGAGGTCGGAGTGAACCCACTGCCATCCTCATCATCATCATCATCATGCTGTGTTCCTCTATAAGTAGGTATCAACCATCCCTTCAAATATAAATAATATTATCAGTACCTATTCTGCCGTCCTAGTCTAAAAGGTGACTTTTTACTATGAACTTCCATAGTAAAAGGTCACCTTTTACACTAGGACGGCAGTATTGTTGGAAAAGTGCTAAAATCCAACGCTACCATTCATTCATTAATCATTATGTTCTTTCATTCTGTCAATCGTTTATACCTCTAATGTCGTTTATTTGTCTTACATCAATACAAAAACGTTGAACCTACCTTACCTCTGTATGGTTTCATTTACCGACCTTAAGAATGGTCTATACCTGTCTACCTTTATTTTCATCGTGGAAGGCTTCTACTACTATTACTCACATCACAATACGGCCACAGACAAGGAATAGTGTAGCCAAGTCCTAAATGATGAAAACATCTAACTAGACAAGTACATAACGTGACTCCATTTGCCAACAACGTCCCGTATAGCCATTAGCTCCCTCCAAATGCAGGCCAGATAAAACAGCCCGATCTGTTTGACGCACGGCGCACGTAGCCGCATGCCGCATGACGCAAGGTAGTGTTTGAACAAGCCCGCATCGGGTCGCGGTCGCCAATCGTCGATCTAACTCCGAACAAACAGACAAATAGGTATTACCGTTGGATTAGAGGTGAATGGATTGTTTTCTCTTTGGCGAAATGTTTGGATTACAACGAGAATAGGTAACACAGATAGAACGTTTTATAAAATTACTTTATTTACTTACACTTTATTACACACAAAAACCGTACCGTACAAAAGGCGATATTAATGCCAAAGACAGCAGGCAGGAAAAGCCGATAACCTGTGGGCGGAAAAAATAATGTTAAATAATAAAAAAATGTAATTGTGCATAAACCCATCGAAAAATATTTTTTAATATAAATAATTAGAATAAAAACCAATTTTAATGAATTTTTAATAAGAAATTATGATATGGCATGACAAACAAAAACGTTTTTGATCACAGTCAAGTTTTATACAGTCAGCTACACAGGTAAGTGCCCTTGCCATGCGTGTTCAGTATGGCAGAAGGGTTACTTATCTCTGTAGCTGTCTGTACACGTATGTAGATAATTAAAAATATCAGAACCAATAGTGGCATTTTAGTAAAAAGTAGGAAAACTCAACTTACTCCTTCTAGTAGCAATGAATAGTGCTCTGGAACCTGTTCCACATCGCGCTATGATTATAGTCATTTGGGTGTTCTAAATTTGACTACTGTTTGTACAGAATGTCAATAAATTGTACTATTTTTAGGGTTCCGTACCAAAATGGTAAAAAGGAACCCTTATGGTGTGACTCTGTCTGTCCGTCTGTCACAGCCAGATATCTCAGGAACTACTGCTGCTATCGATTTGAAATTTGAAATAGTGTTAAATGTAGCTAACCCGAGCTATTTGGACATAAAAAAAATCTTGTACCTTCTTCACTCTTTTTTTAAAGGGCTCCGTAATGGGACTTTGAAAATTGAAAGTAGGTCTATTATAGGTATTGAGTGTGATATCAAATGAAAGGGCTTGATTTGTAGATTAAAATACCGTTTTTTTAAATAAGTAGTTTTTGATTTATGATGAAAAACGTTAAAAAAATACCATTCTCCCCCTATTATCTTTGAACTTACAGAACAGAAAAATCTGTAATAATAACCAATTATTAATGTCGTCCTAAATATTACAGAAAAAATATAACGGTTTTCCTAAGTTGCACCGTTTTTTAGAAATTTGCAAAAATCGTAGTAACTCATACTTATTTGCTCGTACTAAACTAATCGCCACACAGTTTTTCTTGAACTATCTATGTATCTACTTATCAGTTTGTACGGAGCCCTCGTTGCGTGAGTTCGACTCGCACTTGACCGGTTTTTTTGCTTAAGACTAAGTATGTGTAAGTTTCATCACCACCACCATCCCTATCGCTTTTTCCTTTTTCCTCAGGGTACTGACATTTAATTAAAATAACAGATTTAGAAATGATTGTGATAAATTTCAGTTTCGTCACGTAACTTAACAGTTCATAAATCGTAGACTTTTTTGAAAATCACCCAAATACTGACCGATGTGTTCCAAACTCGGTAAGTCCTGTAGGCGTATGATGCTACGCTTTGTCGCGCGATAAATAAATGATAAAGCATCCATCACGTTCTGACAGATAGTGTGTGAGAGTGACGTATGCTCTAATCTATCCACTAAAGTCTACCCAAAGCTTATCTGGAAGAGATCGCTCTTTAGCGATAAGACCGCCTATTATTTACCCCTGTTTTTATATAAGTAACTTTACATTGTAATTTTTCTTTTGGTGTGCAGTAAAATATGATTGTTGTTGTTGTCGATTTTTTTTAACTATGAAGTACCTACTACGAACGAAAGTAAATCGCTCGACACGCTCATTGGTTCATTCGAATTAAATACGCTAAGGCGGTTTTCATTTCACGGCGTGGAAAATATTACACGAATAAGCAAACATTTTTTTAATTAAATATTCTCATATTATAAATAATTTATTTACAAGAGAAATGTGGCTAATATACCTGTACTTTTGTTTTGTATGTACTTTAGTTATGCAAATAAATAAAACTGAATAACTTCTCAAGTTTTTGTGACATGAATGAAACGGCCTAAGATGAATTTTATATCAATATTTATATAAAATCCGACGTTTCAAAACCTTTGATACTCCGTAGGTTATATCCGACAAAAACATTAAAATTTAAACATAAACTAAAATCTTGACCTCACATGCTTTAATGTGAACGCCGGCTTGCAACCAATAAGAACGGAGATCGTCATCTGAGTATATAATTTATTGGTAATAAAATTAGACTATAGCCACCGCAATGCTCTCTGGAAATTAGTTCCAACCAATACCAATAGTAGTAGTCTATAAGTCTATACGTGCGTACGACTAGAAAGGTGACTGACTGTTGAGGGCTAACAGTTTTAAGATCATCAGAATAGATATCGCGTTAACTGAAACTATAGTCTATGAAATTTACCGTGCTTATGTTTTTAAACACGCTTACACATTATCAGTAGCGCCTTGGTGGCAAAAAAATCTGATCGCCTTAGTTCCCTCTTCTCACCAAACTGTTATTCCTTATTCCAGTACAATCCTATCCCCTCTAACCTAACTGCTCTGTGCAGGGCTGTATGCAAACGATGGTTTTTGCTAATCAGGCATCTAACGGTTCTGCATTATGCTGCCCTGAATTATTGCCAGTGCATGCAAATGCGGCTAATCTAAATGCAAATCTGCATCTACACGGTAATTACGATCAAGATACGGCTCCTGTAGCTGCCATCAAAACTTGCTGTGACTGAGTACAGCAAATGTGTTCGGAACCGGACGTGCAAATTAATTACCCAACTGCGGCGAAGCAAAAGGGCGGATAATGATTTGATCGTGAGGTGTTATATATAAGGTCCTAATTTATTAGTTGCAGATATTTTAACACATTATACTTTACATTAGTCTAATTAACTTTAAATATAAATTAAGAAATCTTTTCATATAACTTTTTTGATTTCATTTACCTAACAAAAAAATTATTTATAATATCGTCTAAAAAAAATCACCATGTGCATTATCACATGTCACAATAACACTATCTGTCATGTCAACAATTGTTTTTCGTTGACAATCAAGTATTTAATTTATCGACATGAAGTGGCCAGTTACAGTTAAGTGGTACGTAAAAGAGCTACTAGAATCTGTTCAATGAGTTTTCATTTAGTAATCACATTAACAGGGTGTTATTACGTAGCAAATTTCTTTTTCCTTTTTCTCCAAAAAAACATCGTAAAAGCTATAATGTTTCATGCTTTAATATACTCCAGAGACCGAATAAGTACTATCAGCTGTAAAAATATCTGCAACTAATAAATTAGGACCTTATGTAAGTACGCCGTGGGCCCGAATAACCCAACAAACTTTTATAAGTTAAACTATTTAGACAAATATTTTTTGGTGCACCTCTACGTTCCCTAAAGAACATCAGTTTCAAACTTCATCTCGTTACCTGCTGTGGTTTAGGCTGTACTCGGACAGTCTATGTCGTGTCAGTGTATGTAATGGGCTAGGCTGTGCTAAGGCACTTGTCCCACCGGGCGCGAGTAAAGGCTTTGTTACACATAACGAGTACAGTGGCGAGTCAGTGCTCGGTCCAGTACATTTCTTCCCGTACTGGGCCGAGCACACCGTTCTCACGAACCGAGTACTCGGCCGAGGCCACTGTCTCCCCACTGTACTCAGTACGTGTGATCAAGGGAGCTTATGTCTATGCAGTAAAATTGACGAATAGCATTACACAGCGAAAGGTCGATCGACCTTTCCAGATCACACTGTACCTCGTCAGCCATCAATGAACTGTTACTCGCCCAGTTTACTAGCTTACTCGCCGACAGTGCGACAAGTGCCTATGTCCGCGTTGCCCTAAGCTAAGTAAAGAAATCAAAATCATGCAAGTTGTGTAATGTACGTAGCAGTGGCGTGGCGTTCAAAGAACTCAATTCCTACCGGATTGCCTAATAATAGGCATTTGAGCACCTTATTCAACAGCTCTTATGGAGAATTTACGCCAAATCTACACCGGCTTGCCCAAGGATATCTCTTACGCCACGCCACTGGTAGGTAGGTACTTTTACAGATAGCTTGAAAGAAGATCATAAGGTCATAAAAAATCACGACATTCATGAACTTTATTTATGGAACTAGGTCTATTGAAACGAGATTTCATTACCCGCTCATTATTAAAAATTCCTCGAATAATATGACAACAAGTAATAAACACACAATACAATAGCAGAGTAATAAAACCAGTATATAACGTGAGCTTTTATTGTAAAATACACTCAAAGGTTTACGAGGCATAAAATTCTCGTTTTGTATGCTCTGGAGTGTTTTTAAAATTTTAAAAAGGTACGGTTGTATTTATGGATGCTGCTCAGAGGGAAAATGTTACGGGTTCAGTGGTTCGTTGTTGGTAGCCTACTTCTTTATTTAAGGACGTTGCTCTCTTAAGGGGCTAGGTATCGGAAGCGCACTCTGCAGTTACTTTGCTACTTTATAGCTGGTATCACAATCACAAGAAAAACCTAACCTAACCTTACCGTACGGTTAAACGAAACTTATGTTTAAATAACATCTAATCTGTTAGTCTGTGACACTAATCGTCAGTTTTCTGACGATCACTAACTACTAGTTAATGGTACATTTTGAAATGAATGCCCATTAATGCCTACCACGGGAACCTTTTCTAGGCTGTTCATCCACGGGAACAGAGTGGAAAGGAGCGGAGCTGGGTGAATGTTAACCGTTATTAATAAATATGTCGGATTCACTCGTGATTGACTGTTTGTCAGTTCAGGATGGGTTAGCTGCCGAATCCAGGCCGTTGAGGTATGTTGGTTAAAGAAGTGGATTCATGTCAGATCAAATCATTTATTCGTCTGATTCTTTTGGCGACTTCGGTAATGACATTCTGATGAGAAGAAGCGCCGAAGAAACTCACCAGTTTCTCTTTTAAATCATCAGGCATTACAATAGTTGTTACAATATTATGGCGTAGGTACTTGAGTGAGAAATCTAGGCAATTACGTTACACAGTATGATTCATTTCACTATTAATCGACAGAATTACAATTATCAAGTAGCAACTTTAACTACTGGCAGACGAACTGACAGAATCGTAAGACAAGTGTTGTCGCCACGACAGTCAGAAAGAGAATCGACACTCTTGCCCAACGAGCCCGTCCACGTGTACCGCAACCGGACGTTACGTCACACGGCGTTCGCCGCCATTTTAAATCTACTTAGTACTACAGTAGTCAATTGACAGTCTTGGATTTCTTGAACTATCGCTGCTGTACAAATAGAAAGCGCTAACCATAAACGGCCCATCCCATTCCCATGTTGTTTCGCGCAAATAAATATGTTATGTATGAAATGAAAAACGCTTACGAAATTAAACACACTTCAACCAATTTTGATATTGTTAAAATCGATTAGTAGCCCTATTTCGTGTGTATGGATAGCAGAAGGACTCGAATCACCTTAAAATGTGATGGGGATAGTGACCCCTTAAGACGTTGCTGCGTGGTCTTCTCAATGACCCATTCTAGGTCATGGGGTAGCCATTTCTGGGCATTGCCCATTTTGGCGGCGGCTGTCTCTGACCGCGACGGCGGTCAGGTCTGTAGTTGCCTATTCTAGGCTGTGGTATCGTTACTACTTTTTTGCTCTGTAATTATTTATTCTTCTTCGTCACTATGGGGCGGCGATGGTTGTATTATTTCTCTTGGCGTCTTCTTTTGTGATTTCTTGTAGAGTCCCTCTGGGGGTCGCGCATGTAACGGCGCGATTCCACGCAGGAACTCGTGTTGGGAATCGTCGGCTCGTCTAAACATGGCCTTTGTGAGGCGTCCAATGAACCCATCAATAGGCTCCCAGCTGAGGTCCTTCTTGATGGTGCTGTTGCGCACGAAGCGGGGGGCGGCGACTATGAGGCGTAGCGTGATGTTTTCTTGCGCTCTCAATTTCTTTTTGTTGCTCTCTGTGGCCAGAGCATACCACGCCGGAGCAGCATATGTGAGTCTCGAGCGGATGTATGTTTTGTATATCCCCAGCTTCGTGCGCGTAGGGAGGCGGCTTCTCAGGACGGGTCGCAGCATTGTCCTGGCCATCTTTGCTTTGTGGACGGTGTCCTTTACGTGCTGTTTCATGGATAGTCCTCTGTCAATGGTTACGCCTAGGTACTTGACCGTGTGTGACCATGGCACTTCCTGTCCGTAGAGGGTCAGTGGAGGTGGCGCGCGTTTTTGCCCCGTTGCTAGGGCCTGTGTCTTGTTGACGTTCACCGAGAGCCGCCATTTGGCCAGCCAGTCGGGTAGGACGTCCAGTTGGGCTTGCATCTTCTTGCAAGCGTGCGTCTGGTTTCTTGAAGATGTGTAATAAGCTGCGTCGTCAGCGAATAGTCCCAACTGGACGTCGCCGGCCACCGGGATGTCGTCGGTGAACAACGCGTAGCAGGCGGGGGATAGGCAACTCCCCTGGGGCACTCCTGCTTCTATGCGGCGTTCTGTTGACACTTGGTCCTCCACTGCGACCTGGAACCGCCGCTCGGACAGGAAGGATCAGATGATCGCTACGATCCGGCGGGGGGTGCTTGATAGTGCCAGCTTGTGTAGCAGCCCCTCGTGCCACACACGGTCGAAGGCTTTCTCCATATCTAGGAGGACAGCAATGGTGATTTCGTTTCGGTTCATTTTTTCCGTCATGTAGCTTATGACCCGCGTGAGCTGTAGAGTTGTTGAGTGCTCGGACCGGAATCCGAATTGTTCCGGCCTAGGCTCGATGTGCGGCAGCAGTTTCCCCAGAAGCAGTCGTTCGAACACCTTGGAGAGTGTACTTAGGAGCGTTATGGGTCTATAACTCTCCGGTCTTCTTCTATCTTTCCCTGGTTTTGGCAGCATTATGACCCGACCAAGTTTCCAGGCTGACGGGTAGTGGGCCGAGCGCATGATTCCATTGAACAAGCGCGTCACCGCCACGATAGAGTGCTGTGGCAGGTGACGTAGCGCCGCGTTTGGAATCGAATCGGCGCCCGGTGCCTTTTTGGGGTTGCAGCGTTGGAGTGCTCTCTTGACTTGGCCGGGTGAGAAGAAGACCGGGTCCTCCTCCGCCTCCAGCTGTGTCTCGAAGTACCTCTCCAAGTGTTGTGTCACCGATGTTGCGTGTGCGGCGTCTGTGATTGGGTTCGGCTTGAACTGCTTCTCGAGGCTGTCTGCGAATATTTCCGCTCTTTCATCGGCTTTGAAGCGGGTGCGGCCATTTTCGTCTGTTAGCGGTCTGATAGAGTCTTTGGGTTTCCCTAGTTGTCGACATAACCGGTGGATGGATAGGGTATGGTCTTCGATGGTGGCTAGGTGTGCATCCCAGCTCTCCGCGGCGTGTTCTGAGAGTTCGCGTTTTACACGCTCTGTGATGGCGTTAAGCTGGGTCTTGAGGCGGGGGCATCTCGACCGTTGCCAGTCCCTGCGAAGCCGTCGCTTGTCCGTTATTAGTTCGCTGAGCCAGGTTGGTAGTGGGCTGCGCCTGTCGCCTGCAGGGCGAGTGCGCGTGGATGTTTTGAGTGCCTCTGTGATGTTTGTTGTTATGACACTTGTGGCAGCTTCGACCTCTTCTGCAGTGGATACTGGGCAACTAGGCGCTGTCTCTTCCATTGAGTTCGTAAACGCCTCCCAGTCGATTTTTTTGCTAGGCTTGTTTATCATTGCGGCGGCTGGTTTGGCTTTGAGGCATAGTAGTACCGGTCGATGGTCTGACGGCAGATCGGGTAGTGCTTCTTGCGTTGTAGCGTAGTCCACGTTGCACATAATGGTGAAATCTATTACGTCGGCAGACCCGTTCGCGTCGTGGTAGTGTGTTGGCTCTTCGGGTCCCGCTACGTCGTAGTTTTTGTCGACGGCAGTCTGCATTATGGCTTTCCCTATGACGTCAGTCTGCGATGAATGCCAGGCAGTGTGCTTCGCGTTGAGGTCCCCCGCCAGGATGGTCGGCATTGGGGGCCTCAGCAGTAGCGCCAGGTCGCTTGCCAGGTTCGTTTCCGGGTGTCCGTTTGGTCGGTAGGCGGCGTAGATCCGCAGGTCCTCTCCCGCGATGTTTATGTCGACCCCAAGTGCATAAATGGAGTCGAGGGGGCGGTAGTCCACCGTCTGGTGGATGATAGTCCTCCGGATCATTATCGCTAAGCCGCGGTATGCCCTTCCTAGAGGGCTAACTTCGTCCTGTCGGTATACTTGGTAGCCGCTTGCCTTCAGTGGCGTCGATTTGCGGAGGTGCGTTTCGTTAATTAGGATAATGTCTACATCCTGCTCCCTGAGGAAGTTGCGGAGCAGGAGTATTTTCCCTTTTAACGACTGCGCATTCCAGTATACAATACGTAGCTCCTTATTATTGAAGATGAGGCCTGGTGAGAGCGGTGGCTAGGGCACTTCGTTGTTCCGTGGTGAGGACGGATGCGAACGCCGTAAATAGCGCCTGCATTCCCGAAGTGTCGCTTGGAGTAGTTGAAGCTTGTGTTTGGATCGGTTGTGGCAGAGTCGTAGTAGCGGTGGGTTGTTGTTGGTCGGCCCCGCCCTTGTTCTTTCTACTTTTCTTCTTCTTTTTGGCCTTTTGTTGCTGTCCTCGGCCCTCAGCTGCCCCTCTGGGTGCGCCCCGTTGTGTGGGGGCGTTTGCTGGCGCCATTAGAGTAGCGGGCGCCGTTTCTGCCACCGTGGGAGTCTCCAGTGAGGCTCGCGTGATTGGGCCCGGTTTGGCTGGGTTCATGTTAGTTGTGAAGGCTGCTCTGCCTGCTGTTCGGTTTCTGGCCTCCTTCAGAAACACGGGGCACTTTCTGTAGCTGGCCGGGTGGGGTCCGCCACAGTTGGCACAGGTTGCTGGTTCTTCTTTGCTGCGTGTGCATTCCGCAGCGGCATGTGGTCCACCGCAGCGGACGCATTTGATGGGGCGGTGGCATCCCTGGGAAGAGTGCCGGAACCCCTGGCAGCGGTGACACTGGGCCGGCCCTCTCTTCGCCCTCCAGGCGTCTATTTTTATGTTGGTCATGTATAGGAGTTCCTCTACCCGGTAGATGCCCTCGAAGTCTTGAGGGGGGCCCGCAAACTGTAAGAAGTAGATACAGCCGGGGCGCCCGCTCCGGGCTTGTATCTCCTTAATATGGTCCACCGGGTATCCGAGCTCGCTCCTTAAGACGTTGCTTTGTAAGTTTCCGCGAGACTGTGGGCGCTTTACCTTAATGAAACCATACATCGTGAAGTTTTGCTGGACGGCGATGTTAGGGTTACCTCGTGTTGAAGATTATTTACAAACTTTATGTACGTAAACGATCCACATTTTAGTTATTTTATACAGGAACAGTAACAATTTACAAATTCTATTTATGGACTGCAGTTTACAAAGGTGCTCAAATATTATAAAAATAGATAAGTAACCCGATACGTTTCTATGTCTGCATCGCTCTTTGAATGCCAAACCACTAGTAGATATGGTAACAGAACTATTAAACGGGTTACCCTTATCTGGCATAAATTTCATCATCATCATCATCAGCCTATATACGTCCCACTGCAGGTCGATATAATTATCGACATGTTTCGAAGAATTACTTGTAGCCGAATGATCATTTCGCAGAAACGTGTAACGGCATAACTATCAAGCGTAATTTTATAATGGCATAATGGATTTTTCTTGTATGAGATTAGATTAGGTTAGGTTAGGACTTAGGGCTGCAAACTCAACAGAAACGAAAATTCAACGAAAAGTTATTTCTGCCAAATAGCATTATGCAATACAAAATTATAACTTTTTCCAGATGCATTTTCTTGTATTTGGTTCCGTTTTGTAATATTGTGTAATGAATTAGCATTTACTACTTAATTTTTCATCGACTATCGGAAAATAGGTACAAGAATTTTTGTGGTACAAATCGTTCGAATTTCGTAATTTTTCCGAAACATTCGACCGCCCATTTGGGCCGCCGGTGCCAGCGCTATGACCATCATTTTCCCATTCGTCAATGCGTAATTAGACTCCTGTAGGGTCGCTATACTGGTGCAAATGACCGGAAATTTTGTGCCAGTATCTCCCGGTCTAACACAGCTTTGACTGAAAATCAAAACAAACTGCAGCTGTAAGCCCTTTCCTGCCGTATTTTATCTAACCTGCGGATGCAACTGAATGCATTAATTCCCACACCTGGGTTTTCGGTAAAAAACCGCGAGCAGACTGAAAGAGGACAAAGCACACAATTTATCGTCCACCTCGGTGCCCGAAACACGCGGACCGGGATGTAGAGTTATGTCACAGGCTAGATGAGACCCAAATAATATACACAAAAACATAACTAATTTAAAAAAGATCACATACAGATCTTTACAGCGATTCAGCCACGATACAATTGTTCCGCAGTAACGATACAAACGCGATTCTGTCAGTGAAGCATTGGCCAGTCCAACGCGTTTATACTGCACCGCTATTGTCGTAATACAGTCGCGCCGCAGGCTTGTCTACTTCAATTACTTAACTCTAGCGGCAATGACACGGACCTTATAAATGACCAGTTCCAAAGTCGCCTTCCATAAGGAGAAATATTCACCTTTCTCGAGAATTCAGGCCTACTTAATCAGTCGCTATGCCCACCCGTAAACGGATCAGAAGGGTCTATGCAATGCATTATACACTCACGGACAATGAATTCAGGTTATTTTCTATAAAATTGTTCAACGAAAATGACCCGAATTCATTGTCCGTGAGAGTATTATACTTTTACCACTACGTACTGTGAAACAGTGAAACTTATTGTGTAGCGAGCATGTCGTCAATCGCAGGTTTGTGTCTAACAATTCCTAACAAGATTGTGTTCTGGAACTAAAAACTTTTGCTTGAGACGTCTTCTCTAGGTTCTATATTGGTCGGTATACATAATAAAATAAAAAGTTTTCAACGTGAGAAATTTCCGACCGAATAACAATTGGATCCAATCAAATTATCCGATTATGATTTAATGATCAAAAATTACTTTTGGATCAAACATTACCATCCAATTATTTTTCAACCAAATACTTATTACGACATATATTTTTCATCACACTTGCTCGAAATTGGTGTTGTTACACGTAGGTTCTTC
Organism: Eudemis profundana; assembly: GCA_947034925.1. Classification (NCBI taxonomy): domain Eukaryota; kingdom Metazoa; phylum Arthropoda; class Insecta; order Lepidoptera; family Tortricidae; genus Eudemis; species Eudemis profundana. The sequence continues at coordinate 25,362,910 of OX344795.1, read as the reverse complement.
CTAATGTAAATGACCTACCTACTACACTTTAGGTTAGGTTCTGGTTACTCTTATTTGTCATTTTGTCATGTTCAAATAAACGGCAACTTACTTTTTTATTATCATTGAAATATTTATTTAAAGAGACCTGCAAATACATATTTCGGTAACATAAATTAAATGTCTAAATTACAGTATTTTGCAAATATAAAATCAACTAAAATGGCCGTTTTAGGTCTTTACCGCTATGGTTTCCGAACGTGACTTGACATTCGCATTATCTATGGATATAATGTCTTTTTCTACTTTTATCCTACTGGGTGGATTAGTAAGGTTATTTATTTAGATTTCCTCACAAGTGTAATGAAAAACATTGTCTGTGCCACGGGCGATAAAGGAATTACAAACTCGTGTTATTAAAGCCCTCGGCTTCGACTCGGGCTTCTAACAAACACTCGTTTGTAATTCCTTCCGTACCGCCCTAGATACACAATGTACTATTCAGTCATACGAGTACGGCTGGTTCCCGCCATTTCTAATATCTGCATATTACTAAGTACGGGATGCACGTGAGATAGTGCAAATATACATATTTACGCACATTTCAATTTAGATTATTTATTTGCGTTAGCCACATCGCTATGGCCCCACATTGTGATTAGTATCTGTGTTCGCGATAAACAATGCGCGGCGGGACAACTTTCCCTTTGTGTCGGCTTTTTCAGTAATGTACTACATTCTGCTGCTATGGCGCCGGCCGCTGCAGCCAAAGCCGGGCTTTTTACTTCCAGGGGCTTCTTTTGCGGCTTGTCGGCGTTTGTTTAATTGTTAGTTTCTTGGCGCGATGTATATAATTATTGTACAGGATAAATTACTTTATGGTTAAATACACCGCATATTTGGATCATTTCGCGATGGCCGATTTCTCTCTAGATCCTTTTTCAGTAGCATATACTTTTAGTGCAATTGTGTAACACTTGCCAAGTTCTATACAACAAACAAAAATGCCATGTTACTGAGGCGGAACCTATAGGGAATTCGCCAAATAGGTATTTGTGGACAGAGGAATCAGATCTTCCAAGAATGACCCATTTCTATATATATGTATACCATCAAGTGCTACACGTACCTATCTATCCAGATAACCTGTAGAGTGATCTCCTACGGAGGTAAAATAATGAACTGCTAACTTGCAACCAAAGACTACAATATTATACTAGGTTACTTGCAACAGAGTTTTAACACCATATTTAAATATCTGAGCTTACTACTCTTATTAAAACTATGTATGGTCCCTTACATTTCTTGCTTTGAAACGCATTGATTTGTCCTATATATCAGTAAGCCACATTCTGGTTTAAAACTATATATCTAAAATCATGTTGCTGTCGTTTGGCCCTGTGTCCCTAATAGGGAATGCAAACCGGTATACCGGCTTACCGGTTTACCGGTAAACCGGTTAAAAATGAAGCCGGTAAATTACCGGTAATTATAACCCCAAACCGGTTTTTTACCGAAACATATATAAATAGATAAATATTGGTTTACGCTGATGTTTATAAATTTATGTACTACGAAACGCCTGTACTTTATTGAAATCCAATGATTTTATGTGATTTAACGATTTAATTAACTTTTTTTTGCTTCAAAAATGTTGAAAAGTTTTTCAGCACTATAGAAGTTAGGTCACTTAGGATTCCTTCTTATATTTAATTTACACTCAATCTCAATGTTCTATCCTTATTAAATACATAGAATGAGCTATTGTAGAGCATCGTGTACCGTTGTGTCGAGAATAGTGCGTATCTTATCCGTCCAACGAGTGGGACTCCTACCTCTCGGACGCTTGCCTTCGACCTTTACAGTGACCATCAACTTTTCCAAGTTGTCGCTATCCTTCCTGGCAATGTGACTAAAATATTCGAGTACCCGTCGTAGACAAATAGTAGATAGTCGCGTTCGGTTCTTCAGTTCGGCTAATATCGATGCATTTTGGTGCGGTGTTCTGTCCACGATATACGTAGCATTTTCCGCTAGCACCACATCTCGAAAGCATCGATACGGTCGTGGTCGGCTTTCTTAAGGGTCCATGTCTCTGCACCGTATATAAATATGGAGAATATTAGCGTGCGCACTAGGTAGCTCTTGATGTTAGTAGAGTTATATATGTTAGAAGATATTCCTGTCTTTCCATATCTTGTCTCCTTTTACCCTTCCGATCCTTCTGCGAGTTTTCGTCTCGCAAGAGCCATTATTGCTTATGCTGGAACCCATGTATACAAAGTTGTCTGTAGTTTCTAAATTGAGCGTTCCGCTGAGCTCCAGCTTGCCTGAGCGATCCACGATCATGACTTTAGTCTTGGATCTGTTAACTTAACCCATCCCATCCTATCCAAAAAACTGCCCATGTCGGCTTCATTTGCTGCTAAAAGGGTGGTGTCGTCAGCATATCGCAAATTAGAGATCTTGCGACCTGCAACAGTGATGCCATCATTCCAGCCGTCACATATTTTCCGTACAATGTACTCGCCGTATATATTGAATAGGATGGGTGAAAGGATGCAGCCTTGTCGGACGCCCTTACGAAAGCTGAACGGATTCGATGTAGTCTGGTCGACTCTCACTATTCCCTGGCTGTTGTAATATACTTAGCGACTAAAGTAGTGCTGTGAGGTGTCGAGGTACACCCAAATCCATTAGAACCTCCCATAAGCAGCCCCAGTCGATACAGTCAAAAGTCTTACTGTAGTCGACGAAGCACGACGATGATGACTGGCGTGTCGAACTCGTAACCTTTTTACCACAATTTGTCTGATATTCAGTATCTGCTCCTTAGTACCTTTACCTTTCACAAAACCCGCTTGCTCTCTGACTTTACTGGCATGGGAAATCAGAGCAAGGGTACGGTAGTTATCGCTCCTTTTGGTCGAACCTTTTTTGTGCAGCGGGATGATCACTGATTGGGTCCAGTTTTTCGGCCACTTGCCGTTCTGCCAAATGTGGTTGCAGATCTTGTGCAAAAGGTCAATTCCCCTGTCACCTAGGGCCTTGAGAATTTCGGACGTGATATTATCCTGTCCTGGGGCCTTCTTAGTTTTAAGACGATCAATTGCTGCCACTATCTCGGACTTAAGAATATCAGGTTCCAGGTCCATGAGATTCCAAACCATTCGGGTTTCGATAGTTGTTGAGGACTTCTCATACAGCTGCTCACAATATTCACGCCAGCGTTCTGCAATTTTGTCAAGTTCGTGCAAAAGTTGCCCATCGGAGTTTTCTGATTTGAGCTTAAACTTTTTGCTGAGCAGCCGGTCTTTCCTGAAGAGGTCTGATGTTTGCATCTTCATGGCATGAGACTCAACCTCGCGACAGATGTCCATGATGAAGTTGTTTTTGTCTCTACGGCATTCCCTCTGGATCACTTTTGATAGACTGGAATATTCCTCCATCCTCTTAGGATCTTGGAGGCCTTTGGCTTTCATGTCTTTCCTGTGTTGGACTAGGTTCCACGTTTTTTCAGTAATCCATGTGGGTCTTTTATGGTTCTTTTCTCTTTTAGAAACGATGTCATCCAAAGCCTCGCTTACTTGGGCTTCGAAGTGCTTCCACAAACACATATTCATTATATGAATATGATTTTTGTGAGTATCTCACAAAAGCGTTTTTCAATATAATCTTATTTTACACGATGTGGGTTGTTTTTTAGGGTTCCATACCCAAAGGGTGCCAACGGAACCCTATTACTAAGCCTCCGCTGTTTGTTCGTCTGTCTGTCCGTGAGTCACTAGGGCTCTAGTTTTGACACCGTAATACGTAGACTTGAAATTTTCACAGAATATCTATTTCTATTGCCGCTAGAACAACAAATAATAAAAACAAAATTAAATGAAAAAAAAAGAAAAGGGGGTACCTATAAAGGTATTTACAGTCTTCCAGGCAGAATGTATGGGCATCATAATGGCGGCACATGCAATCGCCTCAAGGAAAGTATCGGAATACCCCATCCGCATACTCTCTGATAGCCGGTCAGTTCTACAAGCCCTGCAGAGCTACACTGCAACCTCAGGGCTCATATACGAGTGCCATCGAGCCCTGTCAGAGGTATGTAACCACAACGACATAACCCTACAGTGGATCAAAGGACACAGCAACTCGCGTGGCAACGACGCGGCAGACGAACTGGCGAGAGGAGGCTCGGAAATGGTAGTCGAGGGACCGGAACCAATAGTACCTCTACCGTTCGCGTGGCTGTGCAGCACACTGCGGAATAACACGAAGGTAGAACAGCAACATTACTGGTCTAACTTGGGTACTTGCAGGCAAGCCAGAGAGGCCCTCCCGACAATCAACCCCGGATTGTCACGGAAGCTACGCCAGCTAAAGAGGCCACAGCTCCGTCTTCTAACTGGAGCTATCACTGGACATGCCCTACTAAACAAACACTTGTTCACTCTAGGTGTTACTGACAGCCCTCTGTGCAGAGCCTGCATGGAGGAGGAGGAAACAGCCGCCCACGTCATTCTCGAATGCCCGGGGGTGGCCAAGTACTGGGCACACTACCTCGGAACACCGAGGTCACTCCCAGAAGTCGTCGGCAACGTCAAGGGTCTGCTAAGCTTTCTGGTAGAGTTGGGTTGGCAAGAGTAGTGCCATCAACCCATCACGCAAAATAGGCGCATGTTTGTCGTCGAGTTGCGGAAAACAAGCCCGCGTAAACCTATAACCTATAAAGGAAATGTGCTTGTGTCGATCTTACAGAACCGTAATAGAAAGAGACTTGTCGTTTTCACAGAACGTGTCTTTATTGTCGCTGAGAGATCAAATAATAACAAGAAAATTAACCCATACCATACCCCATACAATAAATGAATGTGTCTTTTGGCGTATTTTTGCTCGACAATGGTACGGAACCCTTCGTGTGCAAATCCGACTCGCACCTGGCCTGATTTCTTTTAGTTTATGGATGGTAATTATACAGAAATCTTAAATTAAACAACATTTTCGCGTATTTTTACTTCAAATCACCACTACCGGTAATTTACCGGTTTACCGGTTATGAACTACCAAAGTCGGTAAATTACCGGTTTCAAAATTTTCCCGGTAATTGCATCCCCTAGTCCCTAAATAATTAAATACCACCGCATGCACAAATGGAACGTTTTGTATCCCTATCTCAATTTTGCATGCATTTCAAATTGTATAAAATGATTTAGTTCCGACCACATAACATAATAATGCAAAATATTAAGGTATGCAGTATGCAGCAAGGCCTGAGCTACGCCATACTAATTAATATACTGTTATGTTATAACTATCAATTTAATTATACGCATACCTATCGCTGACCAGCCGTTAATCCTTTCATAGCGATTGATACAATATCCGTTTTATTATTAACTAACTTATTCTGAAACTAAGCTACGACTGCCTTTTATAATATTCAAACGTCTGAATTACAGACCCTATTTATCTACCATAAATTAAAGCTACGGTGGGTTGCGCGGCGGAAAGTTGCTTAAAAATTAACCAACACTTCTCACGTCTAAAAGAACAAAGACATAATTTCCTTATAATTATCATTGTATTGGGTCGTTGTTCTGGACTGCCGTCAAGGAATGCCGAGATGGGCGTCTCAGTCGGGCGTTATTAAAAACGACTCGACCGGCCGCCTGCGACCGTTCCCTCATTATTTATTTAAACTCGATCCGATTGTCGTGTGTCGGCACTTAGCGCGTGGTACAAGTGGCTCTCAACAATGCTATTAATTCAAGTGCTAAAATACTTTAGAAACATGAAGATAATTATGTTTTACTGAGTTAATGCAGATGATTGCTTCCAGTCCCGGGATTTTTTTGTGTGGCCAAAACGGGGACCCCGGGATTAAAACCCTGAAATTGCAGATACATACGTTCTAAGACCATAATATAAAATATAATTTACATTGTAACGGTACGGTAACGTGCGATAAACTGTGCGTAAGAAAACCGTATTTGCGTACCGCGCATTTTAATTTGTAAACTAGTTCGAGATATACTCGCAAATGCCGTGATTTATTTCTTTTTTCTTTCTATAGCTTTTGTCGCTCATTTGCCCGTTCGATGAGCGTTTTTGGCGCGATAAATAAAGCAACCTTAGAACACCTATTTCGCAATTTGTTGCACCCAACAGAATACAAAATTTGCTAAACCTGTACTCGTACTTCTGCTGGAACTTGAATTAGCCGCGCTGGTAAGTAAGGTCAGTTAAGCATTTAGGGAGAAACAGTTTTTGTAGGTATTCCGTGCTTCACCATTCTTTAAACTTTTGTTCTTATGCGCTAATAAAATATACACTAGTATACCTATTTTTGTATAACATCTCTATATTATTTTATATTAACAAGTAGGTACTGAAATACAGTCAATACCGGTATAGCTAACCAACAGGCGCTACTAAGGTCAATCATAGAAGGGAGAACAGTCATAGATTAAAGAAAGAGTTTCCAAGTAATATCTTCTAGCACTAACACACAAAGTACCAGTTTGCGGCGCTACCAAGGCCACGCAAATTACCAGTGTCACTTGCGCCACATCGCACCGAAGTGCTTTTAAAACTTAACCCTTATTTTCTCACTTTGAGCACTTTAAGGGATTACTCCCCGCCCGAGCGCGTCTAACTTCTGTTTCAGACTTACAAGTATACATAAGAATGTGATTTGTGTCTATTGACAGGCCAAGTGGAAAAGTGCCTCTTAGAGACTCGGAATACTTATAAAAAGACGCAGGTTTCCGTTACAGGCGACATGTGTTGGAACAATACAGGAAATAGCCCCATATTGGTACTACGAATATACTTTTTTGGTTTCGGTTCGAGAGAGGTCAAAGCTGTATTTTGCGACAGTACCTATGCAAAAAGTCTTAGTTTTTATAAAGACTTAGTAAAAAAAAATAAGTTGTGAAATGCGTAAGTAGCCAGAACTACTTAATTGTATAAGGTCTCAATGCATACCTAAGGGCTATGTTAGCAAAAGGACTTGATCGTTTAATGTTACTAAATACTCAAATAGATAAAACGTCATAGTTACAAACTGACCAGTTTGTACGAATAACTATGTATTCAATTTATCCTGAGTGGATGGATTTAAGAAAGATGGACTGGTTAACTCATTCGTGTAATTTGACAAAACTCGCTGACACATGAATAGCTGGAACCATAGGTAGAGATAAGGATGTTGGGGTACTGAAGAGGTAATAATGAAATAATGTATCGTCGGTAAAATACAACCTAGACGTTCTGCATCTGGATCTTTTGTTTATAAAATCTTTATAATATTAAGTCGTTTTACAACCAAGACCTTTCGTCTACTATGAAATATTGCAATGAGGTCCTTTTGCACATTAAGATATCTCTCTACCTGGACAATATATAACCAAAACGTTTCGCTTACTATGGCAAAATACAACTTGATCTCCTGAACCGAACCCACTTTTTTACCTGTTTCTTTATATAAGTAGTTCTACTAGCTTTTCAACCGCTCTCAATTTCCTGGTCACATTATTATCAATTCTATATAATTATGTCTGATACCTATGTATTTACCTTTATTAAATGAAGGATAGCAATAAAGGCAAATCATTAAGTAATTACATTGAGAAAATATTGTTCCAAGGTAATTACTTAAGAGCGCTTCTAAACGGGCAATATTTTTCTGCAATTTGTGGCCCGGCCACTATGTGCATCTTACTTTAGCATACGAAGTAAGAGAAAGATAACAAGACTTGCCGGCCACAAATTGCAGAAAAATATTGCCCGTTTAGAAGCACCTTAAGAAATATATTTACTCTTTTCGCATAGACTCACTATTGGGATTAGCCCACCGTTATTTTTTCATACTATTCATTTTCCTTGGCATTACAATCACAAATGTCCTACGATAAAACGACAACACGTGGAATAGTTCTTTCTAATCTGAACCTTAATACAGTAACTTAAACTTTATTAATTTGCTTTTTGCTCATAACACCTTTTGCTTTTGGTACCCACGTGATAATAGAACCGCCATTATTACAAGGTGTTTTGTAAATAGCCCTAATAAAGGCATTGGCACAGGACATATGCAATTGACACTAAACACACGGCGAGTCGGCTATTACGGTCTATTTCAAGAATATGTCTTCAGAAGTTATTATTATTTATTCAAAAAGGAAACGACATGTCGAGTTAAGGCTGTATTTTGTGTCGTGGAAATATATCATTTTAAATGAAAGCATACAGTATGAGGGAATTTCATTTCCTATTTCATTATTGTTATATTTAGTATAGACAAATGTCTGTGATTATATTTCTTGGATTACCACTTAATTTAAACACAGTCGCCACTCGAGGTACAGTCACTGGAAATAATATATGAGGGATCCAGGTCCGCATAAATATCTGGCACGACCTTATTGCTATAGTGAGAGTGGAGTCAGATATTTCTGCATGCCCTGTTGCATCATATTATGTATAGCTAGTGACTGTACCACGCACGCCGGAGACCTGGGTCGTGACTGATGACACAACATCCATAAATCTGAAGCAATTATACCGCGTCATCCTTTTTTGGCCCATTTAGCTGCTGTATACAACGCATCGTCTGATTTTAGAGATATATCTAGTGTACACGGATTACTTATGTCTTGCATAAAAACTCGTCATATTCTCGTGTTGCTTTGTTTTGTTTAGCAGAAACATTTGTATTGGCGGAATTACTTTCGAATATTTTCCTTCGTCATACAATCAATGCGCATGCTTCGTAGACCGATCGTAGATCGTGGTGCGCTACGGATTTCCGTAGCATGTCTACGACATTATATTAGTCATGCATTATCATGTATTGTGCCAAAATTGTGGGTAAGTATCTTCTCGAAGTTGTAGGCTTTTTTCTTCATAATTGTATACGAAGGTGAAACATCAAAAACTTAAATATGATTGACTAGAATTTTATATCATGCACATGAAGCTAACCTAGCCTACCATCGTAGAGGAAAATCGCCAAATAAAATCGTTTCTTATATGCGGACCCCCTTTTATTTTTACCTGACTGCGGCGAAGCCCAAAGGAGGGTTATGTGTTTGACCTGTATGTATGTATGTATGTATGTATGTCCGTTCCTATGTCCGCTCGTAACTACTCAACGGTACAACCGATTTTGATAAATGATACATCATTAGATTCGTCTTGATGGCGCGAGTGTCATTGTATGAAATTCCTTAAAATAAACAAAATTATGGATTTATGCACTTTTAAAGTGCACCGCGGTCGGGATTTTTTTAGTAAAAATATTTATCAATTTTATTATTTGTTGTCATAGCGACACATATCCTGTGCAAATTTCAAGTCTATCTGGGGGCACGGCAGTGCCCCCGCCAAGTCGAGCAATTACGGTTAGGTACAGATGGACAGCGGAGGCTTAGTAATAGGGTTCCTTTGACACCGTTTAAGTGCGGAACTCAAAAAATAGAATATGTCGCTCTAACTTTTGAATCACAGAGTAAGCTTTAACCAAAAAAGCAGACATCAAAATCCATACTAAAGGATACGTTTGAAACATCAGAAATCACCCATCGCTAAGCCTAACAAGCCTAACAATGGTCTGCCTAATTGGTTCAAACAAAAGACAGCGGCAATGTAAACGCTCCATCGGTGGCGTGCCGCCCGCCAATTACACAGAGAATCGCAAATGTTCACAAGATAGACTGTTTGATAGCCGGCTACTGTTTTAAGTAGATAGTAATTAGACGTAGGGCGGGAAATAGAGTTTTCACACCTCCTATTCAGAAAAAAGTATTTTGATCCCTCATAAGAGGGATCAAAGTGATACTTTTCTGTTCAAGGACTACCTACAGGGTATTTTTAGTTTGAACCTGCTTAGAATATGCCATTGCCATACCATACATTATAGACTCTACATACTGACTCTACATATCAACTCTACATATCGACTCTACATTATTGACTCTACATATCGATTCTACATATCGACTCTACATATCAACTCTACATATCGACTCTACATATCGACTCTCCATATCGACTCTACATTATCGACTCTACATTATTGACTCTACATATCGACTCTAAATATCAACTCTACATATCGACTCTACATATCGACTCTACATATCGACTCTCCATATCGACTCTACATTATCGACTCTACATTATTGACTCTACATATCGACTCTACATATCTATTCTACATATCGACTCTACATATCCACTCTACATATCGACTCGACATATCGACTCTCCATATCGACTCTACATTATCGACTCTACATTATTGCTCTACATATCGACTCTACATATCAACTCTACATATCGACTCTACATTATTGACTCTACATATCGATTCTACATATCGACTCTACATATCAACTCTACATATCGACTCTACATATCGACTCTCCATGTCGACTCTACATTATCGACTCTACATTAATGACTCTACATATCGACTCTAAATATCAACTCTACATATCGACTCTACATATTGACTCTCCATATCGACTCTACATTATCGACTCTACGTTATAGACTCTACATATCGACTCTACATATCGATTCTACATATCGACTCTACATATCCACTCTACATATCGACTCGACATATCGACTCTCCATATCGACTCTACATTATCGACTCTACATTATTGCTCTACATATCGACTCTACATATCAACTCTACATATCGACTCTACATATCGACTCTCCATATCGACTCTACATTATCGACTCTACATTGACTCTACATATCGACTCTACATAAAGTCGATAATAAGGAATGGCCCAGACCACAGGTGTTTGGGGTCCGAGCCGCAGGCGAGGGCCATAAATATAATATGGAAGTGGTAAATTCGTCCCGTCCGTAATAGTACATTGTGTATCAAGGGCGGTAAGTAAAGAATTACAAACGAGTGTTTGTTACAAGGCCGAGGCGAAGCCGAGGGCTTTAATAACACGAGTTTGTAATTCCTTTACCGCCCGTGGCACACACAATGTTTTTCATCACACTTGTGAGGAAATCTGATTAAAATAACCTTATTTAACCTAAATAAAATTGTAAAACTGACAGTGACATATTCCATAGACAATGCGAACGTCAAGTTACGTTCGGAAACCATAGCGGTAAAAACTAAAAATGGTTTATTTTATATTTGCAAAATACTGAAATACTATATTTAAACATTTAATTAATGTTACAGAAAGATGTGTTTGCAATAACAGTTCTCTTTAAATAAATATTTCAGTAATAAAAGTTAAAAAAGTAAGTTGGCGTTTCCTTTGAAAATGACAAATAAGAGTAAAACAGAACCAGCGTTTCAAATTTAAAAAGAAAACCATTACGCCCTAGGGCGTAATAGGTCATTTACGGCCCGCAAAACCTACGTGTAATGACACCATTTTCGAGCAAGTGTGATGAAAAAAGTAATAAACGTTTTATAAAATAATAAGGAACTGTAAATTTAACAATTTCACATTTCATTTTATTAAAAATGTGTGATGCTCTTTGACTAACTATATATTTCGTTTTCGTTATTTTGGTAGGTAGCGTTTGTATTTAAATTTTCCTCATAGTCGGTGTGAAAAGCAGTATGTGTCACTCGGTAGCAAAATTATTTTCACCTCGGGCGTTAACACTTGAATCCCTCACTACGCTCCGGATTATACTTTAGAATCCCTCGCTACGCTCGGGATTCTATTGTATAATCCTTCGCTTCGTTCAGGATTCAATATACGCCCTCGCCGTAAATACATCATTTTGCTCCCTTGTGACACAATCTACTATTTTCACACCTCCTATTCAGAAAAAAGTATTTTGATCCCTCATAAGAGGGATCAAAGTGATACTTTTCTGTTCAAGGACTACCTACAGGGTATTTTTAGTTTGAACCTGCTTAGAATATGCCATTGCCATACCATACATTATAGACTCTACATATTGACTCTACATATCAACTCTACATATCGACTCTACATTATTGACTCTACATATCGATTCTACATATCGACTCTACATATCAACTCTACATATCGACTCTACATATCGACTCTCCATATCGACTCTACATTATCGACTCTACATTATTGACTCTACATATCGACTCTAAATATCAACTCTACATATCGACTCTACATATCGACTCTCCATATCGACTCTACATTATCGACTCTACATTATTGACTCTACATATCGACTCTACATATCGATTCTACATATCGACTCTACATATCCACTCTACATATCGACTCGACATATCGACTCTCCATATCGACTCTACATTATCGACTCTACATTATTGCTCTACATATCGACTCTACATATCAACTCTACATATCGACTCTACATATCGACTCTCCATATCGACTCTACATTGACTCTACATATCGACTCTACATAAAGTCGATAAATAAGGAATGGCCCAGACCACAGGTGTTTGGGGTCCGAGCCGCAGGCGAGGGCCATAAATATAATATGGAAGTGGTAAATTCGTCCCGTCCGTAATAGTATTTTATGCAACAGTTGTATAAGTGGGTTCAAAAAATGCGAATTGCGTGAGTTGCGATACGAGCCGCGAATGCGGCGAGTATCGCAAATAGAGACGCAATGAGCGTTTTTTGACTTAATTATACAACGTTGCATACAATACTTTTTCTACGACCAAGTTTTTTATTATAAAATACAAAGTTAAAAGCATAACCTGCAAATAAGGCAAATATGACGTATGACAGACAGTATGCGTCTATGGTAAACTTTTTTTTTTAATTACTGACTGACTTGACATGATTATATTAAAAATACTTTTTTTTTATGTTGGCATCAATGAATTTAGTTCGGAAAGTTTTGTTTTTCTTAAAAGCCGTAGGAATTTAATTGTTTGTTAAGTTGGTAGTTGTGCATTTTTACCGCAAAGTTAAAATCGAGCGCTTAATCCTTGACCTAAGTTTAACCTAGATTTAGAAGTCTGTGGCTGCTAGCAATAACGTAAAGTGACTATAACGATACTAGTGCTGTTATGGGGAATAGAGTATAGACTTCTATGAACTCATATTATGTATGTTCTTATACTAGTGTTCGTGACCAAGTAAAAGACAGATAACAGTACAGGAGTAGAAAAAAAGTAATAAACGTTTTATAAAATAATAAGGAACTGTAAATTTAACAATTTCACATTTCATTTTATTAAAAATGTGTGATGCTCTTTGACTAACTATATATTTCGTTTTCGTTATTTTGGTAGGTAGCGTTTGTATTTAAATTTTCCTCATAGTCGGTGTGAAAAGCAGTATGTGTCACAAGGTAGCAAAATTATTTTCACCACGGGCGTTAACACTTGAATCCCTCACTACGCTCCGGATTCTACTTTAGAATCCCTCGCTACGCTCGGGATTCAATTGTAGAATCCGTCGCTTCGTTCAGGATTCAATGTACGCCCTCGCCGTAAATATATCATTTTGCTCCCTTGTGACACAATCTACTAATTAAACTCAAGTACTATTTATCAAACTACCAAGTTCTCTTTATTTACCTCATTTTTTTACCCGACTGCGGCGAAGCACAAAGGAGGGTTATGTGTTTGACCTGTATGTATGTATGTATGTATGTATGTATGTATGTATGTATGCCCGTTCCTGTGTCCGCTTGTAACTACTCAACGGCACATCCGATTTTGATAAATGATACATCATTAGATTCGTCTTAATGGTGCGAGTGTTACTGGCTATGAAGTTTGTTAAAATAAACAAAATGGCAGATTTTATGCAGTTTCAAAGTGCACCGCGGTCGGATTTTTTTTTAATAAAAATGTGGCTATATACTGATGCTTTTGAAAAATACTTATTTATACGAGCATTTAAAACTTGCTCGTTTAATAAGTTCTCGTAATTGTTATCACTGTGTTTAAACTTCGCAGACTTCCCAGCGAGCACCCTCAAACTATATCGTTTCGAGCATGTCCGGCGGGTAAATCAGTAAAAGTAATTCAGAACTTTGTTTCCCATCTCACCCCTAATATAATGTATGACATTATTTATGATGTTCAATACCATTTATTTTATTTTTAAGGATACAATTGCTATAGGGAGATACCCTCTTATACTGTAAAACTACTTTGTATGTTACCATAGTGCAATAAATAAATAAACGAAAATTTGACCCGTATACTTGTAATACCAGTACTCAAGCAGAGATTAAAATATGTCGGTACGTTCCAGCACGCAAAATAGGCGTAGGTATTATCAGAGGTAGAGTTGTGGAAGACTAGCCCGCAAACCTATGTTGGTACGCTCATCACTTTGTCTTTGACGGACCACATCAGCAAGACCTCTAATTACGAACTGTTATACCTAATTCACGGGTCAAATTATATTTTAACACACCAAGTATAGTGCCTTGGTAACAATATACGATTTTGGGTCAATTGCGGTGGAGACAGCAGGACCATGAGGTGCGGAGGCCAAGGCGATTATTAGGAAATTGGATCCATGATGATCTACGCTCTGGATCATATCTGGTGCAGCAAAGTTCATTGGCAATACAGCGGGCAACGCTGCCAGTGTAATGGACACTTTTGAGCCAGCTACGATTTGAGGCGATCCTTTTTAACGTAAGCTTAGTGGCAATTGACAAAGCCTGTTGCGGATTACTTTTGTTGGTAAGTGTGACGAAGCCTATTGCCGATTTAAAGTTGTACCCACCTGATGAAGCCTGCGTTGCGGATTTAAACTTATGTGGTGATTTTTCGTTTTAATGTGTGTTTTTGTTGAATAAATTATATTAAGAACAAGTTTGATGGCGAAATGTTGAATTACCCTACTGGACTGGATCAACAGTAGACGCCGAACCACAGGACATTACCCGACGACAGCCCGCGGTACATAAAGGACAGTAGACAGTACCCGAATCTTTAAATAATTAAATGGTAAAATCAACATTATACTACTCAGGGTCATGTTTCAAGAAAAATCTTAATAGCGCATATTACGATTTCCTTGTCGACGGAATAGTGCCATGTTTCGGATAAGTCACGAACTGAATCACGAGCACTTCTACTAATGAAATAAAACCATTTGCCAATTAAAAAGTATTTATAGTTGTACCTACAACTATAAATGGGCTTTAAAAACACCTTAATTTTTGCTCATGTTCATAGGAAGGAAGGAAGACACGAGCACCTACCAACTGAAAAATCTGTATGAAAAACTAAATAATTTTATATTTGACTTAATTTCGCTAGCTAGTCTAAAGCTACTCCAAAGTACGTAATTTCAGACGTGTCGTAACATAATAGCCGCGTGAATTTCTCGAACTACCAGGTAGAAGTAAATATAGTATATATTGTACGCGATTTAGTCCCGTTTTGTTACGATAACGGATCGGCATGAACTTGCAATTTCGAACTTGAGAATTCTAAACTTGGCTTACGACTTGCCTACTGCGCTACAGTCCCCGGGACGTCCTCACGCGTCGCTTATTGCGCTAAACGCGGTACCGTAATATTTCACGGCTTTCCGCTCGGCTGCGTCGGCGCCGCCGCGTCTCACTCGCCTCAGCTTGCTGAAATATTAACGCAAGTCCGTGATGAGACGTCATATGTATTATGGAACTTGACGCTATTTATGGAAGCGTTAAAATGCATCACTCTATCGAGTTACACCGTCATCATCTGCCTGGAGGAGCAAATACAAAGATCAACTTAAGTTATGTCACGTTGTATTAGTGTTTAGTTAGATTAAATGAATGCCATCGGTGTCATGCTTTAAACAATGGCGTAAAATAAATAAATACTCGCTACCCCATTTCCTTCCGAAACCACTTGCAAGTTGAGCTCGTGAACCCATTTTTTGGCGCTCATTTGGAGCCATACTCACTCAGTTGCTTATCCCATTATTATTAATAATGTATTAAAGTTTCTCATAGTCAACAACATGCAAGTTGAGGACTTTAGCTATCACCTATATCTTCATCATTGATAACTTGATATGTGGTTTCCAATTTTTTATATGTTCAGTTGGTCGGTGTCAATTTTGAGCCAATGATGTCAAGAATCGGCTCACGTTAATTTATTCTAATAAAGACACTGAAATTAATTAGTTACAGATTAAATTAAAAAAACAAAACTAAGTGGATCTTGGGGCGAACTGTTTTTTTCACATAGTTACGTCCACGTCATCAGAATCGTGCAGTTTGTGTTCCATAATTCAAATAATAAAGATGCGACTGTACGAGTATTGAAATTTGTCTCAATCTTTCATAATTAATGTTTGAAACATGATCATGTCAAGATTCGAGAACTTCATAACAGGTACTTATCATCCACCCTCGTAAGTACTTGGCCTACCTAGATATTATATCCTTTAATCCACGACAAACAACGAAAGGGTCATATTTACAAAATATTGAAGCCACCAATCCTCAAAAAGCGGTAGACAAATTGCCCCCATTTCTCCCCGTGGTCAAATCTCGGTCATAAAATATCGCACCTTTGTCCCGCGCCGCATTGTTCGCGTACCTGTTTCTGAAGTGTGACTAATGGCCGGAATATTCCTTACTAATGCGGAGGGTCTGACTGTCTCAAAAAAAGAAAAGTACAACGGAAATATATGTGTCTTTCTATGGGCCGACACAGACGGACTGCAACCCAGCTATAACTTGTATAGAAACTATGCAATCGGCGTACAGTCGGCGTGCAGCCGGGTTGCAGATCCCTATCGGCCCTAAGGTGAAAGGTACCATTTGGTAACACGTGCCGGTTGTCAATAGGATCCAATTATCATGTACCTACCTACTGTTATAAAGGAAAATGGCATTAAAAATTTAATAAAAGCTTTAAATTTATAAAAACATGGATGATTTATGTATGCAGCAAACAATTGCCTTAAGAAAAGTGACTCATCGTTGTATTTTATCTAGCCACCAATAAAATAGTAGAAATCATATTTTTTGAATACCTAAACATACACTGCCGCTTATGTAACATTTAATTTGTTACAACCATGAACATTTGAAAATCTTCGCTTTGATGGAAAACACAGACCGAGCCACAGCAAGCCGCTAGGCTTTGCCGCGAGAGAGGGTCGTAATAGATGGTCCCTGGAGCAAAGATTTACATATTTTCTGTTTACAAGTGTTTTTGTCGCGAAAACGTCCCCAATATGTAACCATAATGGGCAACATGAAATAGTGCCTCTTTTTACACAAACCAGTGTGTGGCAAAGGCATTATGAGTAGTTTAGATTTATTACGTGGCGCAACATATTTTTTTCATTTAAACTACTTGTCGGGTTTCCGCCATTTTTGTTGCAGGTTATTTGGATAATGAACATCCAAATAGGTACCTAAGTATATAATGTTTGTGGTGTCAGTGGTTTTGAAAAAAGGGTTATATATGTCTTAGATATTTTGATGTCGTTATGAGATATGAATCCAGAACTTAAAACCTGTTAGTAATTTAGACTAAGACAACCCTAACATCAATGAATATTACCAACATGTTTTTTTTTTCGACGATAATACATCTGTTCGAGCTGGGAAGAATATTGACACAAATGTCTGGTACAGTTTGTTGTCCCCACTAAAATGTCTCAATGACTTGCATTCTTGAAACTTGGAGTGCATGACGAAGTCTCGTAAACACTGCGTTTTGGAGGAGTCTGTTAAACTTCTATATTCCTAGAAAACTAACATTGAAATATTTTGATAAAACACCTGTCCATCTAATATAATATACGGTTGGTTTCAGCCAGAAACCAAAAAGGATCAGGAATATAAGTCTATTAACCTTGTACCTTGTTTAAGCTATCTCACTTATGTAAGGAACATTGTGAAAACTTATTCAATTCAATTCGTTTATTTCGGAATGAATCCATATTAACGTAGGTAATTTCTTTTACGCAGTTTTTTCTCCTCGGGTCCAAATCGTAACTTAAGGTGATTCGAGTCGGTCGGTTTTCCATACAAACATAAAGATTGTTTACTTCTACGGCATCAGTTGTTTGAAATGTGTTTTATTTTATAGCGTGATACATTTTATTTGCGCGAAACATACTTTAAACATAACTGGTACCATGGAAGTAAACCATCTTTATATTTGTAAGGAAAACAGACCGACTCGAGAATCACATTAATCAACGTAATTTTTTTCCAGAGTACCTGATGCAGCAAGAATTCGGAAAATGCTTATTTTCATTATTGTGTTTAGACTTATTGATTAGACGTTTGATCAAACGTAAACGACACTTAATTAAAGCCGGACCCGCTTTGACATATTGTTGTATGGTTTTTAATCGTCTTACGTGCTATCTACTATCCAACACAAGATAACAAAACATTCCCAGTATGATTTCCTTTTTATTGTCACCCTTGCGACTGGTCCCCTGCCTACGTACGCAACCTAAAGAGGTCTTGAAGACGAAGATCTATAGTTATATGCGTACTCCAAGGAGGGACTTAGGCGCCCCGACGCCGACTCGTCACAGCCTAAGCAGGTGATCTAAACATCGCAAATCAGTCGTACAACAATGGCGGATCGACAAAGAGCCGGTGTTTGCCGAGAGGGCCGGAGCTCTGCCGGCAAATATTGACATTTCGCTGTTTTAATGCCGACGTCAAACAGCGGCCGATTTGGGCTGAACTCTTGGAATTTACTTTGCATTGCATCCTAATTTCAATTACAGTACCTAAACAGATTTTTTTTTATAGTACATTACACAACTAGGGTGGTAATACAAAGAAAGGCCGAGATCGCAGAAGTTTGCGGCCCGAGCTGCAAGCGAGGAACGTAAATATGCAATCGAGGGCTTTCTTTATTACCTCCCGTGTTGTGTACATCATTTTATGTCTACACTTGGCCAGAAAGCGGCTTTATACGCGCAGCGTGCGGAAAAAGCCACTTTATGGCCAATTGTCGCATAAAATTGTTTTTTGTTTATCCCGGTAGGAAGTGTATAATATTTTATGATTATTTGCATTTCTAATGTTCACTATTACTCGTAGTGTAAGAAGTTGCTCTTATTTTAAACGTTTAAGAATAAAGAAATGTCTGAATGGAGGAGATATGTTAACATTTCCAATCGGCTTCCTAGCGACACTGACTCGAGACACCTACACAACTCTCAATTAAATTTCAATAAAGCGTTTATTTTTTAGCTCCATGAGATACTTTTACTCGGTGGCCCTTGATTTATACTAATAATAATAGTATCCTAAAAGAAACAGAATCAAAAGCAATGTCCTTACCCAGAGCACCGTCCGATAGAACGATAGCGCACACCGCAAATAAGAGGGCTCCTTTGTTCAACCCCGCGATTTGCAATACAGCCTTTTCGCCCCGACTTTTTGTGCATCTTAATACTCGCACAATAGACTGTTTACTTTGTCGCCAGATGAGCCGCAGGCTCGCATTTATATTTAAAAGAAAATTATTCCCTGCTGCGTGTTAATGTTTTCCAACATAGGGCGGGAGATGAAAATTACAAAGCTTGTGTTTCCTCTTATGCAAGTACTTATTATATCTATAGGTTCATCTTTTCGACGCAGTGGTTGAAGATATTTTCTCTTTTAAGATGAAAATGTACGGATGACTACAGTATGCTTTACACCGGATGCAAAATGAGGATTGTTATAAGTTTAATTAAAGGCTGTACATTGTAGTAATTTTAGGAGCTGGTTTCCTTGGAGCAGGTCTCAGGTGTGTATGTTAGAAATCAAGCCATTCAATTAGAAGACTTCAGGTGGAGATAGAGATTGCAATAGGTTATTTTCGAGTTTTAACCGAAACCGAGTTTTTCCATACAAAAAATAACCCAGTTGCATTCCCTAGGTGGAGAACATTTGTAGTTCCCTAAGCTTTATATGACATTTAATTACCGTAACGTTGAAGCAATAAAGTTTCATAGTCCTCCTGGCTGTATTATCCAAAATATGTTTTTTTTTTAAGTGACAGTTCCAGTTTTCAGCTTACTTCTAAAACTTTACAAAAACCAATGCTAAGCAAATTTTAAAACTCCATAACTTCAAGGAAACCGTGTATAACACTATCCTCGAAGTCTGACGCGAACTGGATCATAAACCGTGGCAGGGAAAGAACTTTCCCAGATCGAAAATCTGCCGCAAAATTTCTCCTCAAAGTATGAGATAACTTCCAAACTCGATAGTGGTTCTATATCAAAGGAGTCTCGTTTGCCGGCATTTATATTTATTTATGCAGATGTCATAAAACGTTCCCGCGGGTCAGGCGCGGGAATTATGCAAATTTCGCCCTTCGGCGGAGTACAATTAGAAGTGATTATCGCTTGAAATTGAGTTTCGAAGTTGCGGATTAAATTCCGCTGCTCGGGAGGGCGTCGATTGCGTTTTGTTCGAATTTTTCGATGAGTCGTTAGAGCGTTTAGAGTGAGGTCTTTTATGAGGCTTCGAAGCGTCTTGTGGGGATACGCAAAGGCCTTTTGTACGTGAATCGCAAATGATATATCGATAAACGTGCCGTGCTCCTTTATTTGGTGTAAATGACATAAATATGGATACATGGGTAGAATAGAAGCATAATATAAGATCATGCGATTATAAATCAGACATCTAAAAGAGGAAGCTTTTGTCAGTACGTTAACTGTCCCAGTTTTAGGTATAGCTGGGCAAATTTAGCGAACCGATCACAAATTCCCATTAACGCGACACCACGCACACTAAAAAAAACGGCTGAACCGTTTTGACCTTTATTTTTACAATATTTGTGCATTATATTTTATGATATCAAAATATCAAGCTATCAAACAAGTCCCCAAGTAATACCTACATTCTAGTCTATCAAAGTGTTCTCGTAAACCTAGCTCTGCTTACCGCCAGATGTTCAACAAAAACAATTAAAACAAACCAATACGTGCCCGCGTTATAGACGGCGTGAAATTGCTCTGCAGATTATGACGTCATCATCTGCCGGCCGCAACGTCCTTTGAACCGCCCCTCATATTACACCCCCATCGAAAAAAACAGCTAAATTTAGCATCTGCGACTTTAATTTGGAATTAGGTCTGCGAGACTGGAAATAATGGAATCAACGTTATTATACTATTATGTTATGGCGTATACTTAAATTATAGTAGGTACCACAGGAAGTAAGTTTTTTTGTTGATCATGATCACACATATATCACTACATACTACATAGTATAAAACAAAGTCGCTTTCTCTGTCCCTATGTATGCTTAAATCTTTAAAACTACGCAACGGATTTTGATGCGGTTTTTTTTAATAGATACAGTGATTGAAGAGGAAGGTTTATATGTATAATACATGCATAATATAATAGAGAAACACCGTGCGAAGCCGGGGCGGGTCGCTAGTTGTCAATATAATGTGCTAATCAACTGGCATAGGTTGATAATGCCCAGGCTACATTTACTATAGTGGCCACATTGACTCTATTGACATTTTATCTGATAGTGCGTACCTATCAGTGGCGTGGCGTGAAAATTATTTAAGGGCAAGCCGGTACAGATTTGGCGTACATTTTTCTTAAAAGCTATAGAATAAGGTGCGCAAATGCCTGATATTAGACAAGCCGGTAGAAATCGAGTTCTTTGGACGCCACGCTACTAGTACCTATATCTAATATTATCTGTGCGTAAGACTACGGGTACACGCACCTAGTCCAAAATATTTTCCTTAATTAAAGAACAGCTTATTACCAATTTGGAATAGCCAAAAGGTAATTTATATTGATAATGAAAAGGGTAAGTGAACGATTAGAAATACGAATTGAAAACAAAAGGTCAACGACGCTGATCACCAGTATGATAGGCTAGAAACCGTCCTTCCGAAAAATCTAAGGGTCAGAAACGCGATGGATCGGAATCAATAGACAGAGGCATTCAATTGGAGATGATAATCATGATAGACACAATCAGCTCCTTTTACACGACATTGGTTTCTGACTGGAACCTTAGTGGACTAGATAGTTTATTTATTAACCGCATGGCACAAGAAGATTAGTATGTTCTCCCCGAGACAGCTGATGATGACCTTGAACATGATTACATCACAAGCTTGATATGTTACCATTTCGTGCAAATAAATTATCCGAGTAAAATGAGTTTCTTTGCTTACTTTGCTTCTAAAAAAAATGAAAAGTTGAGCTGGTAACATTATATAGTTTAGGTACTTATAATCCAAATAAATAAATAACACATAAACACATGGGCCGATAATTGATTCCGTAATTGATTAGGGGTGACACATTTTCTTAAAATTCAAGAAAATGTATCAATGTGTACTAATGGCAACATTTGACGTAACCATGCCTGATTGGTGGATGGTGAGGGATGGATCGGTCGGGACTCGGAAAGAACATAGACGGTTTTCTTGTGCCATGAATAAGTACCCGACTACCTACGTTTTAATTACCTACCTATTATAGGATAGGAACCAGTGGCGTGGCGTAAAAGATATCCTTGGCCAAGACGATGCATATTTAGTGTACATTTTCCTTAAGAGCTGTAAAATAAGGTGCTCAAATGCCTGATATTAGGCAAGCCGGTAGGAATCGAGTTCTTTGGACGCCGCACTACTGATAGGAACACAATCACTCCTGGTAACAAATACATAACTTGAAGGGAATGTTTTGTAAGCAAATTCCAATTAATTAGAAGTAAATAATTCAGTTCTAAGTAAACCAAACTTCGCAAGAAACATTGTACTGGTTGCTGCCTTAATCATGTTTACCATTCTGACTTTAGAACCAATTGGTCGGATATATTAATTGCATTGTAGTTACATCAGCCCATTTTCCTCTAAGCTATGTCATTGTTCTTTTATAACAGTAACCGAATGACCCCTGTGCTGTAAAACTGTAAATTTCAATGAAAAATGTAGTGGCGTGACACCGGAAAGGATTTGTTCCTTTTGTGACCAACGGAGCTGTTTAACAAAGGGTTTGCTTAAACCATTGTGGAACGTCACGACACCTAGCTATTGTAATAGGAACAACGATAATTAAAGCAAGGGAGTGGTTATATTGGTAATGTAATAAAAAAGGTAGAATTTGCTTAACGATTATACCTAGATATAAAGACCGACTCACAATTGGCCGGTTTTTTTCTATGACCAAATGGTCATAGAAAAAACCGGCCAAGTGCGAGTCGGATTCGCACACAAAGGGTTCCGTAACACCGTCGAGTAAAAGACCCGAAAAAACACGTTTCTTATATGAGAACCCATGTTATTTTGTTTTTATCATTTGTTGTTATAGCGACAATAGAAATATACATTCTGCAAACATATCATGCTTCTACTTATTGCCATTAATGAAACAGAGCTAAAAATGCAAAAAAGAACACGTTTTTTGTATGGGGCTCCATTTTATTTTTAATATTATTTTAATTATATTATTTGCTGTTAGAGCGGCAATAAAAACACACATTCTGTGAAAATTTCGGGTCTCTACCTATTACGGGTCAAAAGATACAGCCCTGTGACAGATGGACTGACGGACAGACAGCGGAGTCCTAGTAATAGGGTTCCGTTGGCGCCCTTTGGGTACGGAATCCTAAAAAAGGTCAAACAAAAAAAGATACAAAGATCGTTAATAACACTGTTACAAATACATCGAAAATTGCAAGTACCCAGGTGGTGTGTAGCGGATAGCATTGGTTCGAATCCGGCCTTAGCTACAGTGGGTAACGTTTAATTTTTCTATACATATACAGGGTGGGAGGGACTATACCGACATACTTTAGCCATGAATTCCTGGTGGTGTGACGAGTAAATATTGTTATATCAACATGGGTCGAATATTGTCATTTTACATTAAGCCTCGTATAGTCGCTTACCATCAAATACTGCGAAGGTTAATTGCTGTTTAGTTAAATGATTTAAAAAAATTAGTAAAACTATCTTAGTCACATTTATTAGGGCTTGTTACACACTTGGGAGTTTTCATTTAAAAAATAATGAATATCAAAATGATAAATATAATGGTAAATGATAGAAATGAAAATCAAACATAACCTTCCTTTTGTCATGATAAATGGATTGACCTTATACGAAATATATACATATATTGATATTTTATTTATATCATGTACTACTACGTCTACTACTGCAAAACCTTAAATTTAATCAATATTATTCTGAATATATACATAAGGTCCACATAAATACACGTTTATTTTTCGTTTGGACGTGCTATCAAAACATTAATTACCAACTTTAGAAACTTTTGTGTAACAAGATTAGCCACAAATCCAGGGCCGAATAAAGACGTGGGTTCCGTCACGCGAGCACGAACAACAGGTTGCTTTATTCCTCATATTTATGGAACCCTGCGTCTTTATTTATGGAACCCCTGGCCCGAAGTGGAACAAATAAATACACTTATTAAGTTATTTGGAAAATTTCTTAATGGCTTAAGTGAACGGGTAACATGATTCGTTAACAAGTGTAATGTTGGGAGCTATCGGTGACTTAGTTGTCACGAATAGGGTTGAATAGTTTGTGTAACATATACGTTTATGTATAATGGCCCGGTTATCGCTGCCCCTGTAGCCGGCCCCAGATATCGCTGGCTGGTTTTCTTATTATTATTCCGATAGTTTGATTGCCGACTAATTAAAAAGTAAGTACATAAATCCATTGGCGATGATGACCACTTTCCATCAGCTAGCACATCTGTTCCTTGCCACTTACAACATAAAAATACATATTTATAACCCAGACATTTTAACTAACACAACTTAACCCAAGTAGAGTTACTTTACGTAGTCACATAAAACATGAAGCGAAGCATAATACTCCTTAATCAACCCATAAAGAACTCAATAAAGCTAGTTAAGACCGGTTTTAAAATTTAAACCCCCATAAAGGATCTCGGCGTATTGGAAATGAATTAAAGACCGATGCCTAGGAGTCATAAAAGCGTACAGAAGCTCTATAAATGGCTGTAATACAGCTGAAAGCTGAAAAGGTGGCTACTCGGTTAAAGTAGAGCTAAGCGGAGTACAGACTTGGGAGCCCTGAACCAAATTATGCTATTAAATTTTAAACATGAAGTTCTTTTCGTGCCTGTTTACTGTTGTTGTTGAACTTCAATCTAGAACAGGGCTGGGTTAACCTTTAAGCAGAGTAGGCTACTGACTAGGGGCCCCGCATCAGCTAGAGACCGCGCGCTTTTCAAAGAGAGGTGAAGATCTTCAGAATCAGAATTATCGTAGAGTTTCTTCCAAGAATGTACCTCGAAGTACTTCTAGCACTTCAGGCACAAGTTTTCTATGAGATTCTTTGTCGCGTAACAGACACTACCTATCTCATTCCATTTGATAAAGTGCGAAAGTGACTGGTCATGCTCTCCAAGCATGCATGCGAGCCAGATTGTGCTCAATTGTGCTAGCCTCCCTGGTGGCCAAAGAACAGGTAGTTCTTATGGTGGTTGGAAGATTTTTTTTTAATGCTTATACACTGTGAGCCTTTAGGTCTGTAACAAGTCCTACCTACCGCCATGTAGTTGGACTGCATGGCGGTAGGTACCCGCAGCTCAGCACCATGGGAGTAAACGTTGGACACTCGAACAAAACGGTCTGAAGAAGGTTTTAGGCGTGACTAAGATTAACCCTAGTCGCGATTCGAGCGCTACGCCTGGCGCACTTCAGTCTGTTCAGGGTTTAAACGGTATAATGGCCGGGCGTCGATAACTTATGAAGCCCGTGAAGTTCGCTTTTTGTGCTGTTTTTCTTGGAGCAAAAGCCGACAGTCGCTAGGAAAAGCCAAATAAATACTTAAAACGAAGAAATCTATACCTGAAGAATACTCGTAATTCCTGAACTAAGGCAATAACAGACAACTCGCGCTGAAGGCACGAATGCGAAGTTTTTAGTGAGCTGAAACAAGAAACTAAAAGAGGGTTTTTCAAATATAAAATAATAGGAATAGGGTACTAAGCATTTTCTGAAATAATTGAATAGATTAGAAATACAACTGAAATAGGCTATTTGACGTTTAGGAAAAGCTTAATGTAGGGTAGGGTACGTAACGTGGGTGTCCCACCCAAGACTATGCGACATAAAGGGAAAGTACCTTAAATGGGTGTATTTTCAAAAACGTAATTTCGCTGTCATGACATATTGGCGAATACTGAGAAGATTCTGCCTTATTAGAATTGGACTTTTGGTTACAATGTAGGATCAGTCAAGTTCTAACAAGTAACCATCGAATGCCAGTCTAGTGAGGAGGAATCTTTTAAATATTGGTGGCCAGAGAAATTACGCCAGCGAAAATACACCCAAATATTGTAGATGGGTGTATTTTCAAAAACGTAATTTCGCTGTCATGACATATTGGCGAATACTGAGAAGATTCTGCCTTATTAGAATTGGACTTTTGGTTACAATGTAGAATCAGTCAAGTTCTAACAAGTAACCAACGAATACCAGTCTAGTGAGGAGGAATCTTTTAAATATTGGTGGCCAGAGAAATTACGCCAGCGAAAATAGACCCAGATAGGATATTTTGCTGAAAGGAGACTTTATTTTGATTTTAGAAATAATTGGAACTGCATTCAAAAATATTTGAAAAATCACCTGCCATAACCTGGATTCAAATTTAACCCACCAAATATGAAATAACTGGCCAAGAGCATGTTGGACCATGCTCAGTGTAGGGTTCCATAGCCGTAACTATAAGGTAAAAAAAAAGTACGATGTAAAAAAAAGTACAACAACAAAAGGGCGTATCTTCATAGCAATTACGTCCTTTTGTTGAGAAGCGCAGTTTATCGGCAATAACTCAAAAACGGTACATTCGATCTTGTTGAAAATAATTTTCGTTGAAAGTATTCATTAGGCGTTACCTTCGTGATTTTTTTCATAGTTTTCGGACGCACGGTTTAGAAAATAGAGGGGGGGGGACACAATTTACACAACTTTCGGAGCGATTATTTCCAAATACATTCACTTAATCAAAAACATTACTTAAGAACCTTATAGTGTTTTTTAAAGAGCTGTCGATCAATGTACCACACGTTGATATTTGCTGAAAAAAAAAATTTTACTGTCTTTAACATGTATGGAGTGCCCCCCCTAAAAATATTTATTTTAATTATTTATATACCAAACTAAGTAGCGGCTCATAAAAGACACCTATATTCCAAATTTCATCAATATCCATCATGTAGTTTTTGAGTAAAATGCCTGTGACATACGGACAGACAGACAGACAGACGGACGGACATGACGAAACTATAAGGGTTCCGTTTTTGCCATTTTGGCTACGGAACCCTAAAAAGGAAAAAACTATTTTTAATTTTACTATAACGATGGAAATTTACCCCATTAGGATTATTTTTTCTTGAATAACGCAGCATCTTAAACAAAAGGAAGACCATGATATTTAACATTGACATTATTACAATTACATGGTGTCGTATACGAATTTTTTCACAAATGTTTTAATGCAGTTCCAATTATTTTTAAAAATGAAATAAAGTCTTCTTTAAGCAAAATATCCTACTCGCATAGATCTTCATTATTTGAGGTACTTTCCCTTCATGTCGCATAGTCTTGGGACCACCTATATGTCAGAGGTGCTGTTTCAATCTCGGTCAACTTGATCGGTGACGAAACCACAATTGCTGTTTATTTAAGGTAAATGAATTTAGCACAGGCAGAAGGTACCTATCAAGCTATAAAATGAAACACATTTCAACCATGATTGATGTCGTGGAAGCAAATTTTAACCCTCTTTTTGTGTGTCGCAAACAACTCGAATTACCTTAAATGTATCTTTTCATCTGTTTAACCAAACTTTTGTACGCGGTGGTACCAAGGAGTTCTAATCGAGTTACAGGCTTACGCGACCCAGGCCGGTACATAATCATTCATTCATTCATTCATTCATTTATTTATTGCACCATGGTGTTTAAAATAAGCTGTTACAATTGTTTATGTCCTTTACATGGGCCTTTTTCAGGCATTGCAATATCTTAATAACTAAGGCTTATCTAAGGTTTACGGACTATACATTTTATATAAAAGACAAAGTATTTTAACATTGTTTGAGTTAGGTTCTAAATAAACAAAGTTAAACAACAATACCTAATAATAATGACACATGTAAAGACATTATACTAGCAGTCATATTAATTACTAATTAGAGATAAACAATTTTAAAAATAATAATGTTAAATAATTATAAATACTTGAGCACATTTCAATTAAAATCACTATCTGTAAGGAACTGAGTAACAGAGTAATAACATTTATTAATAAGTAAATTCTTCCATTTTTGTATAAAAACATCATCCTTTGCCTGCTCCTTAATTATGTTTGGGATTTTATTGTAGATTACTATAAATCTATAATATTGACTTTTTTTGTACGTTATAAGGTTATGTTTCGGCAGTACTAATCGGTCAATATTTCTCGTGTTTCGGTTACTAACATCCTTATATTGTTTGAAGAGGTAAAAATGCTTTCTGACAAATATCCCAACTTCTAGTAAATATAAGGCTGGTAGCGTAAGCAATTTATGTTCGGTAAAGTAGGGACGACAGCTAGTTGGACATCGGATATTCACGAGGATACGTACGCATTTTTTCTGCATGACAAAGAGGTCGTGAGAATCTACACTCTCGCCCCACAGGATCACTCCATAACGGAGCCATGCCTGGGCAAAAGCGTGGTATGCAGATAGAGCGCAGTCGAACCCAGTGTTTATTTTAAGTACGCTGAGGGCGTAAATAAACTTTGCCATTTTATTTTTTACATTTTGGATATGTGGTTTCCAGTTTAGGTTTGTGTCAATTGTTATACCTAATAGTGTAAATTGTTGAACTTCCTCTATAGTTTCATTGTTTACCGGTAAATTTAAATTTAGTGGGGGTTTATTTTTTGATCTAAATTGCATAAGTTTTGTTTTATTTGTAGAATAACCCGCAGGAATTATTTAAAACTACCGCTGTGTACAGAGTTCTGATATCACACATCTTGCTTCAACTGATATCATTATATCAAAACAGCTTAATAGAGATCTCAACAATTTTTGAGGATATTTGTGTCATTTTCAAGCCAAAGTCTATTAATCAATAGGTTCTAAAATAAGGGAATATTCGATAAAAATCGTCCTTATTTATGAGCGGCTAAGAGGTTTTGTCTGATGACATCACATTTGGACATCTAAGAACGTTTACAAACCATGTTTCACCTGATTGCAGTGAACTTAAAAGACGATTAAGATGTTTTCACTCTAGCAGATACGGACAAATAAAATAAAATAAGTCACTGAGTAGGTAGGTTTGCGATACTTAAATGTGGCTTACCTATATTATAGCTGTTTTGCGGGCTATAAACACTTGCAAGGAGCTTAATCTCCGTAAAGCTTCCGGCATTCCGTCATAATACGTCACGCGTAATCCGGTTAAGAGGCAGTTTAACCGCTAAACGCCCTCCTAAATATCCGCAGATAACGCATTTAGATATTACAATCACTTACAGAAGATTACTTTTAAAAATAATTACCTAGTTATTAGTTTATTAGGTTTGTAACCTGTGTATAACTAAACTAAGTATTTTATTCTCTTTTTGTGATATTTGTGTTGAATTTGGCAATATACAGCGTGTCCCTAAAACCAACTTTGATACGAAAAGGGCTGATAGACCAGCTCATCAGACACCAAATTAAGTAAATTTGACTTCAGTAAAAATTTCTTAGTTTTCGAGATATTGACGTTTTTGCAAAACTCGTGCTAAGTGATACCCTGACTCGGTTATTTGAGTGTCATGACTAAAATATCAAGTATTTTTCAAATCTGTTTTTTAATATGGGTAGCCAGATAACTATGCTATTAAACGTAATTCCTATTTTTGTTAATTTTTTCATGGTGTGGCCACAGTAGAATATCAAAAAATAATTTTCAGATTATTCCAAATTTCACGTCTGATTTCGAACGAAGGTGGTGAAAAAAAAATATACCAACACAACCTGGCACATGACGTAAAAAAATGGCGCATTTTTTGTAGTTTCTAAAATGGCATAACATTTACTAAATACTGTAATAGTTTTTGAGATAATGATATTTTGTTACAAAAATAACTTGTACTGTAGTTACACTTAATCTTAAATTTCTCATACGATCCGGTTGAACTAAGTTTGCATCTGGCGTCCTAGACAATACTTACAAATTAGGTGCAAACTTAACGTAATAATCGGTCAAAGTAGGTCCTTTAGCACCAAAAATAGCCATTAATCAATAAACTGTATTGAATTAGGTTACTAACGAGAAGACGATCAAAGGGCTTTTTATTTGGAATGAAATAGTCAAACATTTAGGTAAATTTTTGGTCGACTGGTTGAGCGCCAAGTCAATGGAATAGTAACTTCAGTACAGGTTATTTTTGTAAAAAAATATCATTATCTCAAAAACTATTACAATATTTAGTAAATGTTATACGACTTTAGAAACTACAATAAATGCGCCATTTTTTTACGTCATGTGCCAGGTTGTGTTGGTACATTTTTTTTTCACCACCTTCGTTCGAAATCAGACGTGAAATTTGGAAAAATCTGAAAATTATATTTTGATATTCTACTGTGGCCACACCTGGAAAAAATTAACAGAAATAAGAATTACGTTCAATAGAATAGTTATCTATATCTAGCTACCCATATCAAAAACCAGATTTGAAAAATACTTGATATTTTAGTCATGACACTCAAATAACCGAGTCAGGGTATCACTTAGCACGAGTTTTGCAAAAACGTCAATATCTCGAAAACTACGAAATTTTTACTGAGGTCAAATTTACTTAATCTGGAGTCTGATGAGCTGGTCTATCAGCCCTTTTCGTATCAAAGTTGGTTTTAGGGACACCCTGTATATTTATATTTTGTTTAAAAAGCGATACGACGCACGTGTCAACTTTATTCAGTTTAAAAACATCACAACATTGCCATCATTCTCCAAGGCATTCCGCAACGAACGTTCACATACTCGTAATATTCGTTTCTACCGGCTACCTGTATACATATCTATGTTTATAAATAATATACACGAACAGTAAATATAGAGCTAGTCCATGACGAAATAGCAGCCGTAGACAGACCGCTGCACGCTGTCCGGGAATGCACGAACGATGCATCCGGACCGAGGCGCGCGCTGCGTCTCTGCGTTATGTACGTGTCTGAGACCACTACAATCATGCTCCAGACATTTCTACCTGCTATGTTAGCCTGGTACGTACCTGCATTGTCTACAGCTTTTGCGATTTAATTAGTATTTTCTCTCGTTTGCTATGACGTAAGCGTTGTTAATTGGAGGGATCATCTTTAACGAACGATTTCTCTTTTCTTGAGGATTGTTAAAAGAGATAGTGCACACCTATCCCTTTTAACAATCCTGAAAAAGTCATAGCAACTCGTACAAATATAGTCAAGAGCTATGACCAAAACCTCGCGTAAAAAAATAGTTCCCAACCAAAATAGTACCAAACGTTATTACCCATTTTACATTATAGTTTAAATGCTATTAATAACCGGTTTTGATCCAAAATTTGCTCCTGAAAAATATGGGAGGGCAATGAAATTAGTGACGTAATTACAAAAAAAGTTATATAATAATGAAGTGTAGGCGAAGCGCGGTAGAATGACCGTTGGACAAGAGCAGTGCTGCACAAAAAGCAGTTCTGTTCTGTTATCCTGTTCATATCCACCTTTCTACATAGCTACTCCTGACTTCATACCAAAACACAACATGGTCATATGGTGAAATGCCTAGGCTGCCCGTCCGAGCGGAGTGAAGCGCAGATGAGTGTAACTGGGACAATATTAACCAATAGAATTGTAATAATTCATTTTCTTTTATAGTACTTTTTGATATAAGAGCGGAAAGTATGTCATTTTTCACGAGTCCCGAGGTGTATTGGCCCGAGCCGCCAGGCGAGGGTAAATACTCGGGATGAGTGGAAATGATACTTCCGCACGTGTTTCAAATGGCGATTATTAATACATTTGCGAAAAAATGTCGATGAAACAAAAACATGGCACCGACTGTCACCATTCAGCCTAATCAAAATAAATTATTTTGAAAATAAACATACAGAATTTAATTAAATTTGAACATGAAAAAGCAAGAAATATATTCATTATTTTATTACTTTGTACTTTACTTATTTGCAAATAAACGTGTTATTTAGTGTTCAAAAATTAGCTGGAAAGTAAAAAGCACTAGAACGCAAAATGCAACTTTGCGCACGATTTAGGTAGGTACAGCTACGAAAAGTACCACTTTTTGAGCAAGTGTATTAAAAGATTCTAATGGTCAATATTGGCCCAGCTTCGCTATTTTCCGCTCCAGTGGACGGGCAGCCTTAATCAAATCAAAAAGCGACAGCTTAATACTATCACTAAAAAAAATCGTATGTCACTTGTAGTGGTGTCGCGTTAAATTTGCGCCTCACGGTGCGCACCAATGTAAACTTTTTGTATTATATAAGTTCTCATTGAGTGAAATGTAAATTTCTTTTGAGAAATAAACTTGTTTAACCATAAATTTACCCGAGGTAAAGCCGGAGTACATTTGATATACTTACCCCTCAGAAGTAGTAATGATAAGGTGTTTGAATACCTTAGAATAGTGAAACCGCTGGAAAACGGTTTCTATGGACGCCACTGGGCACTTTAGGTCATTTTAGTATGACCCAGTCATTTTTCATAAGTATATCCTTTCCGTCAACAGCATAACGAAGCCCACAAATCACAAAACCAGCAGTGAAAGTAACGACACCTGAAAACACAAAAATCCTTTTAGCAATAGCCCTTTTGCACGTATTCCATATTTTGGCGCTGAAAACATAACTAGACGGTGTAGCTACGTTAATGAAATTAAATGAAATGAAATCATTTATTTCTGCAAGTAGGCCTCAAGGGCTCTTTCCAATGTCTGATGCTTTTGGCGCTTCGGCAAATGACATTCTGGTGAGAAGAAACGCCGGAAAAGACTCATCAGTTTCTTTATTTCAAAAATATTAAATATTACGTGCAACCTCATTAATGCAATTAATCAAACAAATACTTAACTGAGTAATACACATTTCAATAAACAAAAAACTACATTTTTTAGATATGTAAAGAGTCTCTAGCCGTCAAAACAAGATAAATTAAAACAATTAATAGAAAATAAAGAGACATGTACTAAAAATAATGGAGATGTAAGGGGTCTGCGCTGTAAAATATGTTTTGGAGGTGTAAAGGATTTCCAAACGTCAAGATAAAGTCGCCGTCAATAGAATTTGCTAACTTTGTAAATAAACCGCCATATTGAAATTGTCTCTGAATGATGAATTTACTAGTGATGGGGAAGACTCTTACTTTACTCTTTTATGTCAAAAAATATGGACTATTAAAGTATCGAACGCAAGAAACAGGTATTTTTAATTTGGTTAATCAGAAGACGAATCGTTACTTGAAGATTATGTAGTCGCTGGAAAGCAATAATGCTGTAACCCGCACCACCATCGAAAATGCTTTTTTTGCATATTCGTATTCAGTTTTTTTTTCTGCGTCGGCTGGTATAGTTATTATTTGCCTGTGATGATAAATAAAATGTATACAGCATATATTTTTTCACCTAAACTTGTAATCACGGAATGAAGAAACGCTGTAACCCGCATAAAATCCCGTGTTTTCAACTGCATTGTGGTTTACAGCAAAATGGTTTCCGCAATTAGGTCTCCGCCATCACGTACAGCATTTTTGCTTTCCGTAAATTTCAACTTTTGACCAATTTTTGTCATTTACAGCATTTTGTCGGGAGATGTTGTGAATAAACTATGGTGTACAGCATTCTAAAGATACAGTAATAAATGAATAATGACAGTAAAAACATTTTAAAATTTATAGTAAATTTGTATGTGTATATTATTGAGGGTCGTTTTTATTTGTAGTTTGCTAGTTTTCGTTTTTTAAAAGATTTAATCATGATTTAAATTAAATATAAATGTTTACAAAGCTTCCTTTGGATTATAGAGGTAATATAAAAATAACCTATTTTAAAAGAAAACCATGTTAATTATTTTTCCGTTCAAACTTTAATGCATGTAAACTAAAAGTGTACCACAACTGTTCTGTAAAACAATCTATATAAATTTTTGAATTGAATTGAATATATTTATCGATTACCTTTTTTTGAAAAAAAAAACACGTCAACCGTCCACGATTTTTTTAACTAGTCTATTTGGTGTCTCACTGCTGTGCATAAGCCTCTCTCCCAATACTTTCCTCTACCTCTGAAGTCCTCCTAGATCTTAACTGGGAGCCATAAGTCAGAATGGGTAGAATGCACCAAATCTCAATGACCTTACATTTCAGTTATAGAAGGGGTTTTCCACCATTTGTGTTTTCATCAACCACAAGCTCCTCCAGGCGTTTCTAATACGTATTTAGATTTATTTATTTTGTAAAATAATGAGTTTTTTAATACTGTGTATAGCCTCATAAATACCATACTTCCGCTCTCAATCATCATCCAAACCAAATTATTTAAATTTCTTTACGCAATTGTATAGTGCTGCTGCATCTAATATACATACAGTCCAACAACATAAATATAACAATACCTAATGATAACTTTGTAATAGCCAAAACATAACATTTTCAGCTTAATATATATGTATGTGTGGCATATAAATTAAGTAGTTCAGAAAATATTACTACAGATCAACAATTATTTACCAGTGACATTTTAAAATGGATTAATATTAACAACCATTCGCACTTACTCTACTTCATTTATACCTGTTTCCTTTCATTCATTCAGTTACAGCAACATTGCAGTACAAAAATCTTGTCAATTTAAGTTTTCATGGCCCAAAAAATGTATTACGAACGACATTTTAGACTTACAGCATTTTAAAACGACTGTGAGATTTGGTAAAAATATTGTTTTCATACAATTTTTTTGTAAGTTACAGCATTATTGCGCGCCATGATTAGAAACATCGAAATGCTGTAAACGACAAAAGTCATATTAAAAACAAGTTTATATTAATTTTACCACTAAAATTATAAACTTCGATTTTTTTACAACATGTGTACTAAAGGGGGTTTAATAATCTCTTTTTGTTTGTGAGTTATGAATTTTTCAAAAAAAGTGCAAACGTTTTTTGGCTCTAGTGAAAAGTTTACTTTTTGAGGGTTACAGCATTATTGCTTTCCAGCGACGATGTATCCACCAGTATTTATCACAAAAGGTGCCGTTATTTCATCGATGATGCCGTCTAAATATTTCGTTTTATTTTCTTAGGTACAGAGCGTAAGTTAGGTAGTGTGTAGCAGCTTTACAATATCACCAACTTTAGTCACAACGCTATCATCATAGACAATTGTAGAATTTAAAAGAAACAAAAACGTCATTCCATTATGACATAATAAGCTATGTATGAAAGCATTTTAAATTTTTAATGAAATATCCAAGATTCAATTATTTATTGTATGGTTTTGTATTTTACGGCAACGACTGTTTAAATAGTGTACGGTTTCAGTGGTGTTTGATGAGATGGTGTGAAAATTCAAGGAGAAACAGTGACAAAACAAATTTACGGCTTTTGTTTACATAGTTAGCAAATTCTATTGACGGCGACTTTACAAAATGGAAAACGAGAAACAGACTACCATTCATTTTACTTTTGAACTATCATTAATTTTGCATGCTTTATAAAAAACTAAGTTACAGAAATGTTAAAAAAATCTGTGACTCACATAATATAAGTTGAAAACTAAAATTAAAACAACTTTTCTTAGAGATAATTATCGAACACATTCAACATAGCCCATGCAAGCGTGAACAGACCGGACCCCACAAACGGCACCCGTTCACGAGAATGACGCGTATCTCAGCCATCGCTTCCCTCAACCATACTCATATTTGGGAAGGTTGCGACCCGATCAACGACGTCACCGTAAGCCCTTTAAGCGAGTATGACATGCTCAAGCTGCCGGACATTAAGACTAAAACAATTTTTCCGGTGGGAAACAACAAAATGTGCTCGCATATTACATGGAAGATAGGGCCATTAAAATTAAAATTTTCTACAAGAATTGAACTACGTACTCATTTAAAGGCATTATTTTCATCTACTTAGAAACATTTTCTACAAGAATTGAACTACATACTCACTTAAAGGCATTATGGTCATCTAGAAAGTCATTAATTTCGATTACCTAAGCAAAATTATTCTTTTTAATTTAATTCCTCACTAATTCTTCGCATACTCAATAATAATTAATAGCCATGCGTGATGCAATCCTGATTAAAGCAAGCCTCTATGACTTCACCACTACATGGTAACTATTTCCAAAATGTATGTTAAGGTACAGGAAATACAAAAAAAATACGTCCGCACTCTGCACATTATTCGCTACCGAAGTGTAACTAGAAATTAAATTCTAAAACTTCTCGCAACTATTTACGGATTGCATTCACTTACAAAATATTTGATTACACGTCTTGCGGCTTACAAAATCCAATACCTCAACACCTGATCCCCATCGCCTTACCGCAATTCGACACTCTCAACTTACTCGCAATAAAAAAACCTAACTAAACATTAACGTTAATGGCACATACACCTTTCTGAACCTACAGATTTGCGGTTTCAGACTTCGTCTGCAGATTACGAGTGCCGTCTAATTCTTCCCCTCACCTATAAGACTTCCCTTCGAACTATGAATGCCATCATCAGCCGCGATTATCATATTTCACCACCGACCAACACAATTCTGCATTCACCGATCCGAAAATCAAACCAATCTCAATCTTAGCTTCTAAATGATAAGAAGTGTCAAGTAGAAGGGGGCTTTCGTTCGCGACGACTTAGCCCCGTCTAATCCACCCTCGGAGGTTTGTCTCATACACGTCAGAATATTTGCTGAAAGTATTACGACGGTGAAGTGCTACTGTTTCCATTGCCAAGTTAAATGAGGCCTTTACTTATATGAATATTTCGGATTTTCTCGTGACTTTGAGGGCGAAAATGTTCCTTATAAGATGCTTCTTGACTTTCTTTAAGCATAACTATGAATGTGTTCTTCTAGGTTAAGCACCAAACAGTGAACATAATCTCGCGTCGATGGGCCGTATTCTGTGACGCAAATAAATAAGTGATTTTATTATTTACAAATTTTACTTACATTAATAGTGATACATTGATTATTTTGTATGTTAAAAATTATGCTAGCTTTAAGATATAGTACGATTCATAATAAAATTCCAACGAATCTACCAAGAAATGTCAATATCACAATGACATGTCTGAAAATGATGTGTCTGATATAACCAAGATTTTCATGATTAATGTTATCATTGGAATGGTGATAATTGAATATTTATTAACCTGACCTGTATAAATACAAGTATGTTTATTTGGACAGTGCATTTATAGTGTGGTAATTATGTGTTTTTCAGACAAACAAATTAATAAAGTTTTCAAACTTGTGTGGCATGATACCTTTGGGTGTGGTGTTCAAAACTCACAACTCTCCCCCCCCTCCACCTGACGCAACACCCCCCCTCGCAGTGAAATGTGTCCCTTTTATCGGTTTTATCACATTTTCTCGAAAACTATAATGGACACAAAAAAAGTGTCAAAAGCAAAAATGATCCTCATTAAATTGTAAACAAAATTTGTCCTATATCTTATTTTGATAGGCTGGACGGTTTTCAAGCTGTAGGTAGTTAAAAAACTAAAATGAAATTTTTCATCAGATTAACGACAATATAGTCATTATTTATTGGAATGAAGTAAATAAAAAGCTGTAGGTGGAATCATTACAACCATTTTAATATTATAAAAGTCTAAATCTACCTAATTATATAAAAGAAGAAACTGACTGATTGACTGACTGACTGACATATCAACGCACAACCCAAACCGCTGGTCCTAGGAATTCCAAATTTAGCACGTAGGTTTCTTATAAGGTCTAGGGGTGCACTAAGAAAGGATTTTTCAAAATTTACCCCCTAAGGGGTTCAAATAGGGGTTCAAAGTTTGTATGGAGAGTCTACGATTTTAGAAGTAAAAGATTTTAAACTTCATGGTTAGACTCTTTATTAGATTACAAGAAAAGTAATTTCACCGTTTTTCGAAATTAATCCCCTAAGGGGTTTAAATGGGGGTTGAAAGTTTGTTTATCAACGCACAGCCCAAAGCGCTGGTCCTAGGAATTCCAAATTTAGCACGTAGGTTCCTTATAAGGTCTAGGGGTACACTAAGAAAGGATTTTTCAAAATTCATCCCCTAAGGAGTTTAAATGGGGGTTGAAAGTTTGTATATCAACGCACAGCCCAAACCGCTGGTCCTAGGAATTCCAAATTTAGCACGTAGGTTCCTTATAAGGTCTAGGGGTGCACTAAGAAAGGATTTTTCAAAATTCATCCCCTAAGGGGTTTAAATGGGGGTTGAAAGTTTGTATATCAACGTACCGCCCAAACCGCTGGTCCTAGGAATTCCAAATTTAGCACGTAGGTTCCTTATAAGGTCTAGGGGTGCACTAAGAAAGGATTTTTCAAAATTCATCCCCTAAGGGGTTTAAATGGGGGTTGAACGTTTGTATATCAACGTACAGCCCAAACCGCTGGTCCGAGGAATTCCAAATTTAGCACGTAGGTTCCTTATAAGGTCTAGGGGTGCACTAAGAAAGGATTTTTCAAAATTCATCCCCTAAGGGGTTTTAATGGGGGTTGAAAGTTTGTATATCAACGTACAGCCCAAACCGCTGGTCCGAGGAATTCCAAATTTAGCACGTAGGTTCCTTATAAGGTCTAGGGGTGCACTAAGAAAGGATTTTTCAAAATTCATCCCCTAAGGGGTTTTAATGGGGGTTGAAAGTTTGTATATGTAGTTTGTAGAGTTTCTTTGGGACAATAACGGGAACAACGCGGGCGAAGCCGCGGGAAATTGCTAGTAGGAAAATAAAAACATTAATCAACAGTCTCTTCAGCTTGCTCAAGCTCTTCGCAATCTTGATTTTTATTAAAACAGCTTAGACCCCGGCAACTATTACACATTGTTGTGCAGCGCAGGCCAATTTTAACGCAACCGCATCTTTTTCCGCAGCCTTGTTTACAAGCACACGATATTAATTTAAGTATTGAAGCCGGAGCTGGTGATTGTTTTGTGGGTATAGGATTCAAGAAAGCGTCGGTTTTTGTCCAGCCCCATTCTTCTGGATTTAATATATTACCCAGCCATGCTTGAACTTGCAAATAGGCCCGCCTTGAATGCTGATGTGCCGCAGATGAGGTAGGCGGCAGTTTTGATAGTAGCACTGCGCTTTTTGCTTGCCCAACAAGTTTATTGAAAAATATAAATCTGTGTTCATCAAGGCTAATTTCTGATGGCTTCGCGCCGTATAACGCTAAAATGAACTTTTCGCCAGCAGTATCGATTTGCTCATGAGTGGCGTTTTTGTTGTTGAAGATGCCGATAAGGTCCTGCAGATCTTTTCTTTTGTTGAATAACTGAACAGCTTGTATCTTGCCTTTTCCAAAAAATGAAGAAGTTGTATCACATCCAGTCATTGCGTGAAGGAAGAGAATAGAGTCTTTGCATCTTTGAACCAATCCTGCATCAGAAAGACTTGAACTGTACAGTCTGCT
This sequence comes from Eudemis profundana, assembly GCA_947034925.1. NCBI lineage: Eukaryota > Metazoa > Arthropoda > Insecta > Lepidoptera > Tortricidae > Eudemis > Eudemis profundana. The sequence goes on along the minus strand of OX344795.1, from coordinate 25,323,279 downwards.
TTTAACTTTACCTTGGCTCTCTTTCAATAGGTAAATATTTTGTTCAGCGGGAGTCAAAGCTAGTGCAAGAACCAAAAGATCGACATCTTGCCCAACAACCACGACATTTTTATTTTTTACAGACTCTTCAATTGCCGTTTGAATGATGAGAACATCTGCATCATCATTAGCCAATACTGTAGGTATTCCTTCGTTCTTAAATCTGTTGGCCAGTTGAGCAATTAGTCTTTGTTTATTACTCAAATTACTCAACAGACTTTGTTTCGGCTGGGAAAGTTGTGTTCTTTCATTAAACTCAATCTCAGGGCATTTGTTGTTGATAATACGTCTCATTCTTTCATTACTCTTTGTGCTTGCGGAGTTATCGGCATATCCATCAAATACCACAGTAGCATTTACTCCGTAATGCTTCCGAATATAAAATACGTAAGCGGAGTAAATGTCTGAAAACGTGCCTTCTGATGGCCACATAACTCGATGAAGAAGAGAACCACCATCTAAGACAAAATATTTGTTATCTTCACCGAATGTAGGCTCGTCAGCGTCGTTGAAAATCTTATATAACATAGATTTTTGTGTTTTCCTCATTTGACCAGTTTCTTCAAACAGTGACAAAGGAACTGTTGCAAGTTCGTGGGAAAAACAGATTTGCAGTTCTTTTGGCGTATGGACGGTGCAAATGATCCTTTGGAATAATTGCGTGGAGTTAACGTTCTCTAAGTGTGGACCTGTTTTATCTGATTTTGAATTTGCTAGTGTTTTGATCATGTTCGTTCTTTTTAATTTGAGATCTCCAAATTTCTTTCCGTCTTGCACAGCCTTGCTGAGAATGTCCTCACCAACACGTTTTGCCTCAAAACTATTAACGCTTTCATTCGCAACTGTTCCACTTCCAAGAGAAACAAGGTTAGGGGTTTGTGACCAAGGCGAATGGGTTTTCAGCCATTGGACAAATTTTTGATGATCTGTTTTGTCCTTTTGTATCCGTGATTCTCTCAGTTCTTCATGTTGATTGGAACTTGAAGATCTGACCCCGCAGTAATCCTCAATAGACTCGGAAACAAATTGAGCTATTGGCAAACCTGCTATCCATTTATTGAGAACGCTCTCATTGAATCCTCTTCCATGGCATATACCTCCAACACTCTTCATGTTTTTCATCAAAGTCTGTTCGATTGTCATATCAGACCACACACCACACCAGTGTTTCTCAGAACGCCTTATAGTGAAAAAACCTTGCTCTGTAAATTTCTTATATTCTTCAGAAGTCATTCTGTCTTGTAGTGTATCCATGTCCTGTAAATATATCTGACAGGCCTTTGCGTATTGAAAATGTGCAGTTGCATGAAAAATTGGAAGCATTGCTCTTACACAATCCAAATGCAGCTCCCAGTTGCCAGTACGCTCTGCCTGAATGAAATGTAGGACGATTATTACTAGGTCACAGTACTGCAACCACAGTTTTGAGGTTTTTCCGATGTTTTGTAAATGTAAACATTTATTTTTAAGATCTTGTTTCAGTATTTCTATAGTTTCATTGTTTTCCAGAGAATCATATGTAAGATCGCCACTAAGAAGTTGTTTAATATACAACTTGTCTTCATCGCTTATTTCCATTTCTTCGAAAATTAGTGTTGTGACGGCACATAATGTCAAACAGTGCGCTCGTATTGCTCTTGCATATGCATGACCTGAAACAATTTATACAGTTTTACATTTTTGTTTCCGCAAAAAAACTATATGCTATTTCAAAAAACTATTTCATGAACATTATAGGCAGTATTTTAGTCTCATAAAGAGTTTGAATTTGAGTGCATCCAAAATTCCAAATCATATTAAATAAAATAAAGAAAAACTAAATCAATTACCTACCTGAAGTCATATGAATGATTGATGCAGAAGCATATACTGTAGACCATAGCTCGGAAAGTCCGCTTCCTGCCATTATAACGCCAATAGATCCCAGGAAGGACATTAATAAATGGAAACCTCCCAATCTGGCAACCACATTCGATAATGTACCATCAGGATTATTGCTATCAATAGCCAAAATCTCTTTAGCTTTCATATATAGGGGGAGGTCGAATGTAACGAAGCATGTTTGCTGGTCACTTTTTCTGGTCTCTTCTGCAGCATGGCTTAATACTGTGAACACAGTGCTTCGATCTGTTGGAGGTTGGTTTACGAAAGGCAAGGCTAAAACTTTCGATGTCTCATAAGGCTTCATAGCAGTCAATTTTTCCATAAATCCTTGCCATCCTGAATGTCCGGGTACTTCGAGGAAGTGTCCAATAACCCATGTTATGTCTTGGTTGGAAAATTTTGCAATTTCGTCAAAAATGCCTGCCTTGTAAACATTTTTCAAAATCAGTAGATCCAGGCTCCGATCACGCGGTTGAAAAGTCAAAATTGAGATTTTTTGGGCTGTTGAAAGTTCTTTAGCGGTAGGCATTGTACTTTTTTTAATTGTATGTGGTTTTACAGCGTTTCCAGGTGTTACGCACTTTATTCCGCCCATAGAATGGAAAGTTCCTTTTCCTGTCATAGTAGCTGTATTAAAGTCTGCATTGTCAAAGACATATTGTGTAAATGCTTCTTCATCAATTGCCGGTTTCCAAGACCGTACTGTTGATGATTCGAAGAGTGCGACATCTCTGTAGCTACAACAATATCCCAAATTGCTGACAACATTCACAAGATTTTTTGAACCTACTTTTCGGTATATATACACTCCAAGTCCTAATTGTATCGGCGAAATGAAAGAACGGGGTCTCGTTGCAGATATAATGGAATGAGCTATAGCCGTACATATTTTCTCAGTCTTTTCGGGTCGTATTTTTCGGTGTGTAATTATTATCTCAAGAAAACTTTTCATTGATTCTGGAACCATATCGTCAACATCCATCATGAAGTTGGAAACATCCGGATAGGTATTAGAGTAAGCAGTTGCTCTAATGTCTTGAAGCACAATTAAAGCAGCCATTTTAACAATTCTCCTTCTTTCTTCTTCGTCAGTGTTCGCTTGGTTTTTGTGACAATCTGCTAACTTTATATCACACCCCCGAAAACAAACTACCAAAGAGTTATTACTCGTAGTTGTAAATACTACCTGGTCTCCATATTGCTCAGTTATCTTTTTTTTAAGTTAGTCATACTCATTGAAGTATCCTCAGGTAAATAACTGGTAACCTTTTCCATTAGATCGAGCATCGAAAATTGGCATTCCTCGGAAGATTCAATAAACTCAAAAAGTTTATCTAATGCCGTGGCAAAGTTTTCATTTTTCGGTCGACCCACAGTACTACTTTGTGGTGTATTTGTTGCAAATTTGGAATAACACTCCCTGTGATAGCGTGCCTTTTCTGCTACCAAACAAAGTACGCTTTGAATTCGAAAAGAAACTTCCTCGCCCCAGGAATCATTTCTAGCGGCCGCTTTTTCTAATAAGGTCTTCTTTAAATTTGACGAGCAGACCTGGTAAATTTCTTTACGTTTTTCAACTTTTTTCTTTTTTTCGGTAATAATGTCACACTCTTCAGCACATAGCAAACATTTGTTTTTTTATAATCAAATGATGTTTTTGATCGCAACTGTATTTCTGGTAACTTTTCTCTATTAGAAACATTGTCTTTCTCAATATTCCTATCTCTCGTATACTCCCTCCTGCATTTTGTATGTATTGTCACATTTGACAAGTCCTCAAGACTTACATGTTTTCCATCATGTCGTCGTTTGCTCGCGCTTTTAATGTTGACAATCCTTTTTCAACTTTGACAGTTTCACCAGTACTTAACGATAAATTGCATAGAAGACAGTTTTTATCAGGATATGACATGTTTAAATCAGGCACTTCGCTAGAACGAAACGAATATTCGAATCACACTTATAAAACGCATCACGTAACCTTACGACGCCTGTTTGCTATGACAAATAACTTCAATAATCTGTCAGAATGCATGCATTTTATTTATAAATTATCGGCCTAGATAAGCAAAAAGGTTGTTCACTGCAAAATTAGATTCAAACATTTTTCTCTCAACTCTAAGTAGGGTAACCACGACGAGAAAAGAAAAAGTTGAATAATTAAAACAGTGATATTAATTAATTCATCTTAATTAACAACACGAGACCTAGCAGAGGGTTGATATACAAACTTTCAACCCCCATTTAAACTCCTTAGGGGATGAATTTTGAAAAATCCTTTCTTAGTGCACCCCTAGACCTTATAAGGAACCTACGTGCTAAATTTGGAATTCCTAGGACCAGCGGTTTGGGCTGTGCGTTGATATGTCAGTCAGTCAGTCAATCAGTCAGTTTCTTCTTTTATATATTTAGATAGATTTAGACTTTTATAATATTAAAATGGTTGTAATGATTCCAACTACAGCTTTTTATTTACTTCATTCCAATAAATAATGACTATATTGTCGTTAATCTGATAAAAAAAATTATTTTCGTTTTTTAACTACCTACAGCTTGAAAACCGTCCAGCCTATCAAAATAAGATATAGGACAAATTTTGTTTACAATTTAATGAGGATCATTTTTACTTTTGACACTTTTTTTGTATCCATTATAGTTTTCGAGAAAATGTGATAAAACCGATAAAAGGGACACATTTCACTGCGAGGGGGGGTGTTGCGTCAGGTGGAGGGGGGGGGGGGAGAGTTGTGAGTTTTGAACACCACACCCAAAGGTATCATGCCACACAAGTTTGAAAACTTTATTAATTTGTTTGTCTTTCCCATACATTGATTACATAGAATTACTGGATTATTAAATTAAATCTCTAAAATTACTTACAAATATATTATTTACGAGCAACTATCCTCTAGGTGATAATTTACTATTAATGAAATGTTCAATTTTAATGGCAACACAATAGTAGATTTGTTTGAATTTAATTATAAATCGTACCTACTTCAGTTAAAGCTATTGTAAATATTTTATAAATTTGCGCAAATACTCAAAGTGTGAAGCTGTGAAGAAAAGGCGTATACCCCTTTTCTTCACCCCTTCGTGAATCATGGAATTCACCGACATTCAACGACATTCTTCTAGTTTAGTCTATCTCTGGTCTTCCTTGTCTGTGATGTTTTCCTGCTAACGGTTGAGTATAATTTCCGCCATTATTTATAGGTACATATTTTCTTTGAATATTGCGTCATCAGTAAAAACTCTCATGACCATTTATGTGAAACCAAAAGAGTGTAATGGAAACGAAGATATTGCAAGTGACTTCCGATGTTTTCAACGGCGCAGGGCGAGCGTCGCATTGTTGGCACAGAGCTGAGTGCGACCAGATTTAATGTTAGACGTGCTGATTTATGTGGCTAACATCGCAGCATTTACCCCACGTCTGCTTTGGCGAATTGCTTTGCAATAATGAGTGATAAAGACTAGGTTATTTGGCAAACTTCGGGAATGTAATTTGGACTTTACTATGCAAGGAAGAGTCACCCAAAATTATAGACCACTTAAAATTTGCAGGCATTAAATAAATATAAATCATATTTGTTTAACTGTTCACTCGGTGTTCCTGGACTTTTTATATACAGACTATAAAAAGGGAATGGGCCATGAATAAGATATACTCACGCGTATAAGATAAGTATTGAATTAAAGCGTTATTTACTCCGACGTGTCTGAACACAATTTCACCATCGTAGTACAGGTTGCAGAAGTCAAAATAGTTAACGTCTACAAACCTCCACTCGCTACTTGGGCAAACAACGGACCTCCTTCCTTCAAGCATCCGTGTATCTACACCGGAGACTTCAACAGTCATCACACGTCATGGCGCTACTCCACAAACGACATCAATGGTTTGACTTTGGCTCAGTGGGCAGAGTCGCTTAACCTTTTCCTCGTATTTGATGCCAAGGACAAAGGCACCTTCCACTCGGCTCGCTGGAAAAAGGACTACAACCCGGATCTTACATTTGTCACCAAGGATGCTACAGGCAGACCCCTTCCGACTACCCGGGCTGTTCTCAAAGACTTTCCCAATAGCCAGCACAGGCCAGTGATCCTGGATGTGGGCATAAAGATACCTCTTGCAAATTCCATGCCTCTGCCCCGGTGGAACTTTCAACGTGCGAACTGGCCCGGTTTCACTAACAATATAGACGCAGCAATTCGCTTTATTCCACCTAAAGCGGACAACTACGACCGATTCACTGGACTCCTGCTTTCTTCTGCAAAACGATACGTATGTAGAGGTTTCAGGAAGGAATATATCCCGGGATGGAATAGTGCTAGTGAAAATCTCTATAAAGAGTACCAGAAAACGGGAGACTGCTCTATCGGGACAGAGCTGTTACTTACGTTGGATACTAACCGGACCACCAAATGGAAAGACACAGTTCAATCAATGGATTTTAAGCGTTCAAGTCGTAAAGCGTGGAGTGTGTTAAATAAACTCACGGGGAAAATGACAACTCCACGTCCGACCTCTGCAGTACACCCAAATGAAATAGCTAACAGGTTAGTCTGTGTCTCTAGGGCAAAGGGCGACAAACTAGAGACCAAAAAAGTAAAAAAGAGTTTACAGACACTAAAGTCTAATCTTACGGAAGACCCGGAACTGGCAAAACCCTTTACGGCTGATGAAGTCCACCTCGCAGTCAAACGTCTACAAGCCGGAAAGTCTGCCGGCGCGGATGGAATCTACAACGAATTTTTGGTCAGACTGGGGCCGAACACTATCAAATGGCTGTCTCTTTTTTTTCTCAGATGTTCTCAGTTCCAATAGACTCCCCAAGATGTTTAAGGAATCGAAGGTGATTGCTCTTTTAAAGCCAGGAAAAAGCGACAACGATCCCTGCAGCTATCGTCCTATTGCTCTGCTGAGTAACAGCTACAAACTTCTGGAGAAGCTAATTTACCAGCGAATAGCGCCTCTCATAGATCGCGTGGTTCCGGTGGAACAGGCGGGATTCCGAGCGGGACGGAGTTGCACAGATCAGGCCTTGTCTCTAACTACTCACCTGGAAAACGGCTTCCAGAACGGACTTAAATCTGGGGCGGTGTTTGTGGACTTAACTGCAGCCTATGACACAGTATGGAGAGAAGGATTACTGTTCAAGCTGCTCTCAGTAGTCCCTAGCTTGCCTATCTGGAAATTAGTCTCAAATATGCTCACCCAGCGGAGTTTTAGTGTACATTTGGGTTCTCAGGTGAGCAGCGCCAGAAAGCTGAACAATGGCCTGCCTCAGGGCTCGGTATTGGCTCCCATTTTATTCAACTTGTACATTCACGACCTGCCACACACGAACTCGAGAAAATTTATCTACGCTGACGATATATGTCTCATAACACAGGCCAAGAATTTCGAGAATCTCGAATCAACGCTATCTGGCGATATGGAGACACTAGCTAAGTACTTCAGAATTTGGCGCCTAACACCGAGTACTAGCAAAACCGAGTCGTGTTGCTTCCACTTAAACAACCAACAAGCCAGGCGAGAGCTTAATGTACACTTGAACGGCTCAACACTAAAACACAACCCTACGCCCAAGTACCTAGGTGTCACGCTTGACCGCTCCCTGACATTTAAACCACACTTAACCGGCACAGCTCGTAAACTTCAAACCCGAAACAACATCGTCCATAAACTGAGCGGAACATCTTGGGGAGCTAGTGCCGAGGTACTGCGCACTTCAGCGTTATCATTAGTGTACTCTACGGCCGAGTATTGTGCACCGGTTTGGCTGGGGAGTGCGCACACGTCTAAAGTAGACGTTGAACTAAATAAGGTCATGCGACTTATCTCCGGCACGCTCCAGTCAACTCCGTGTCATTGGCTCCCAGTGCTTTGCCGAATCCCCCCGCCCGCCCTGAGGAGGAAAGGAGCTCTGCTAAGAGAAGCGAAGAAGATTCAGAATGACCCGAAACTTCCCATCCACTCGGAATTTTTGAATCCTGCCAAACACCGCCTAAAATCCAGAAACCCACCACACAGCATTGCAAAAAATCTGCTCGAAAGCGATTTTAACACTAAGCAGGAGTGGTCGCGGTGTTGGAGTACCTTAATGACAGGCAAGCTGGGATCAGAGATAACCCCCGGAGACAAAATTAGCGGGGCCGACCTACCTAGACGTGTTTGGTGCACACTTAACAGACTTCGCACTGGCCACGGTCGCTGCGCCCAATATAGGCATCGCTGCGGGTGGGTCGCTTCTCCGGCTTGCGACTGCGGTGCCGAAGTGCAAACCATACCGCACATTATTGAAGACTGTCCTCTTACGCGGTACACAGGGGGCCCCGCCGTAGACCTGATCAATCTCAACGACGACGCCATCAAATGGCTAATGAATCTCAAATTGAATTTATAAACTGTATTCGACGTGTGATATGCCATACGATTAATAATAATAATTGAATTAAAAACTAAACAATTCAAGCTAAATAAATCACATTGTCTACCTGTAGTTTCCCAGAAAATTTATAAGAACTTACAGTACTTACATAACTACATCGTTCAACTTTATATTGATCGGACGTGGATTTATATTGATGGTAGGTATTTGGATCGGTCGTGGTATGTAAGTGCTGAAAGTAACTACACTTCAGGCTAGCGATTGTTGGCACCTAACTGCACAACCGGTAATGTGATTCCTGATTTATGCGTCTACCCTCCGCCGCTGTTTTGGCATACTACCGCTTTCCGATTCTAAGTTGATTACGAGTAAAGCATACATGTAGGACGGTTAACATTTTATTACATCCAAGGTTACAAGACAAACTGGAAAGCTTCTTCTCTTCGCATATCATATTTTCAGAAGAAGCGCAAACCTATTCAGACTACCCTTAAGGTCTATTTGCTTTTAAGTTGGTGGAACAATAAGCAAGGCACAGTTCGCAGGTATTTCAAGAAAAAAAATATTTTGTGACGCGACTTAGGAATAAATAAACATGAGAGCTCAGATTTATCATTTCAAGGTGTAATTGTTATTATTCCAGAGTTAAGAACATTCCCCATAAAACTCAAGAATATTCCCGGAAACGGCACGTCTCCAACCGAAATCATATTAACTGATTTCAGGCTAAAATTACCCCTGCGACCACCCTTACAGTATCAAATTTGTATAATCTGGTATTACATTACTACGCCTATTATAGTCTCCTGCAGCCAGGTGCCAATCTGAGGACGTGTCTAAAGAAGCTCTTCTTTGAGGGGTTATTATCTGATCAGTGAGTTTAATTAACTCAGGGATAGTTTTGAGCAGATATTAATACCCCATGAGTTACGGAATCTAAGTTTATTGGTATTTGTGCATACGCTACGAACCGTAGGGGTGATATTTATAGGCTTTTAAATTATTTTAGTTCTAGACGAATGCCTAACCGTCTAGGACTAAATTGTTAAGAAACGGTTTTGTAATAAATGGAAATAAATGGTGATACCACAGAAATATATCGAGGTAGAAGGAAAAAGTGCATGTACCTCGCGTGCTAAAAAGAAGTGGCGGAGACCAACTTTGTACTAACTTCAGTTACCGTCAATATTATTACCAGATTTGAAAATTGGATAATAATGGTATAATTAATTGTTCAAATACCACCAAATGAAATGAAAAAAATTATGTTCTCCATCACTAAACTACACTTTTGGCGTCAAACGCCAAGCGAAAAACGTTACACGCTTGGTTTCCATACAAATCCGTATCTGGGTATATTTCTGTGGGTGATACTTATTTAAATAATAGAATATTTATATAGTATATTTTTCGTTTCAAATCAACTGTCAAGTGAAACCAATTCCGATACCAAGTCCACAATTATTCTTTCAGTACCTATTTCGAGTCAAAAACTTAAAAATCTTGCTAGTCCATTTTCCCTCACTCACTTCCGCTGGTCGGTTCCGTTGAAATATAGCATATATATATATATATATATATATTATTAATACACCGACCCTTGCTTGTTTAAAAACATAATCTCTTAAAAAAACTTATTGCAGACGATAAACGAAGCAAAACTAAGAATTTATAATCTCATTTCATTCGCAATGGTAAGATAATTCATATTCTAAGAAAAGAACAGGGAATAAAGCCTTATCCGCATTTTCCAGCTATTCACGGACTTCAGCGGCAGACACAAAGGAGATTATCACCCAATTAGGTTTTGTTTGCTCCCATTCAGCATTTTTCTCGCGAATGGAGGACCTTAATAACTGAGATTTATAAGCGCAAATAGAGGAATAACCTGAATAATAAATGGCATGGAAGCAATGAACTGAACTTATAGTCATCGTTCAAAGACACAGGCCGAATCAAATTCCTTTAACGAAGTGTTTTTAACAGGGCTCGGAAACCGGTATTTGCTCCATACAAAAATACCGGTATTCTTTCCGTTCTTATCGTTCTTTGGTTTATTATTTAGTTTTTTAACCAGACAATCTAATAATACGAAATCATGACTTAAAACATTACTGAGTTCTACATAAAAAGTATAAAATAATTCAAAATATTGGGCTATTTCGGGGTTTTTGCAAAATACCAGTTTCAAGCCCTGGTTTTTAACAGTTTGTAAGTGTGTGGTATGTGCTGGTCAACTGTTATCAAACTGGTGCTGGCGTTTGATTCCAGGGCAACTAGAAGAGAGAGAGAGACTTCTTTTAAACATTATCCAGATGATTTAAATAGATACCTATGTAGCTTAAGTTAAAAATCATGTAAATTTGTAATAGCTCTGATCCTTAACCTCTCCGCGTAGGCTTTTGTCTTCATCGATATGCGTCGATTTTTATAGCATTAAAAAGAATTACGATAGGTATTGTTAGATGGGAGTGGCAAATTGCTCGATAGTAAATTAGCAAAATGATATAGGGAACGAATCAAATGCGATTAAAGTACCAGGTGGGCTGAACAGTTTGATTAATATCCAATTGTGGCGAAATCAAGGCGCTTTTATGAGTTTTCTTTATTAAATAACTTTGGTGCTTAAGCGGTTCACTGAGGCGATTTGTTGAGCCCAAAGATTTATTAGGTCGTTATTTATTTTGTTACATAGTAATGTTAACAACATTTAATTACTATTATATACTATTTGGCTTAAAAGAAATCACAATTTTAGTCGATTCTGTTTAGGTCAAGTGTGAAATACTTGTATGTAGGTCTTAAAATCTTGTTAGTGGATTATTTATCGTTCATTTTCCAGTAGTCGATTTGACTTGACGTTGAGTCATGTCATCTAGATTGATAATATGCGCTAGACCACCAACAAAAGTCGGAATAAATTACAATCAAGTGATGCAAAAATATAACCAAACTCCCATCGTTCTTCCAATATAAGATGAAATTGTTCATAAATATGGAAATTGTCATTTCATACTAATGAGCACTTGGACTAGTAATAATGTTGTATTTCTGTTGCTATTTTCCTCAATCAAACATACATGTATGTCTGAGAAATGCGTATATTTACCCTCATTAGAGTATATACAGAAAATTGAACTTTATCTTTATATTTAGTTATTTCATCGATTTGTATCAATCGTCATCGTATTATACTACAAATTTGACAACAATACAGATTTTCTTTATAATGTTATTATCATCAAGAAAAATATATTTGTAGCTATACGTCAAATTTCATTACTTTCAAACGGTGATGAATTTTGCATTCCACCATTGCTAACGTTCTGAGTTCGTACAGAACTCATGATCATATAGTCTGATAATATGATTCTTGTTTAAAGAGTAGAAAATATGCTCGCTTTAAGCCCCAAAACTACATACTGCGTTTGAGGGATATCTCTATCTAGCCCTCAAACGCAGCTAAGTAATGCAATTCATGCATTCAAAGGCTATCGACATTCTACCTAGACATGCAACAATATCAAATTGTAACCTAGCTAATATCTCACCGACATAGCGACAGCTCCGTAGCTAAATGTCTGAGAGAGAGAGGGACCGCTAAAAGCTCAAAACTCAATCCTGTGCATCAAGGATTCAAGTGCCGGCGTAGACAATACTACGCACCTGCCGCTCTGGAAACCTGGTCTAAGCTAGAAACGCCAGCGACAATATTGTTTTTATATTTTCTCCTTTTTCAGGGATCCGTACTCAAAGGGTGCCAACGGGGCCCTATCTCTAAGCCTTGTTATAGTTTAATAGGGATGTCTCCCTTGAGAGTAAATACTACTCATTCGTATGTCACTCTTAGATTCACACCCAGTATCTCTGAATTACCCCTTTAGTGTCTAAACCTCTCGTTGAACGGAGCATGTGGTGATCGTTTTCAATTCACTACTATACGTGGTGGGGACGAATATCCCGATAAACTTAAACCACGTAATCCTGTGTCATTACAAGTAAAAAAATGTTATATCAACATATCGTACCCTTGGTAAAAAAAAGCCGTATGTGACTTTACGTTATAAGTGCTTTTATTACGCGAATGTTACACAAATCGTACCCTTGGTAAAATAAAGAAATAATAAAATGACGACTTTTTAGGGGAAGCGTTTAAATATTTTTGTTTCGTATAATTTACAGCATTTGTGTAACATTTGCGTAATAAAAGCACTTAAAACGTAAAGTCACATACGGCTTTATTTCACCAAGGGTACGATATCTCGAATTTTGACATTTTTACTTTTTTAGAACAAAATAAATCAGTAAATTCAGTACCCCTGTGTAAACATAGTTCTTACTGCAGGTAGCATATCAAAATACAAAAAAAACTGATATGCAAACAAGATATCAAACTATTTGGTCTCATAATCGGTTACCAGGTGCTGCAGAGGTCAAACGTTGGTAATTAAATAAAGAAAGCAACATAAAGTAAAAGCGGCCAAGTCACATTTATTAGGGCTTGTAAGACACTTGGGATATTTCATTTAGAAAAACGTCAACATCTTAAAAAGTAAGCGTTTTGCGACTATACATCACATGACTTTATTAGTCCAAATAGTCGTTAGAATCTATATATATATTTATGTTTTTGTAAGGCTTGTATGCTTTATCGTCATTCCACAGAACATGCAATTGTGTATATTTCCATCTTACGTGTTGTAAGATGGAAGGTTATACCCAAATGCATTTACTTTTTTTAAATTTAATTATATTGATTCTAACGAACAAAGCATCTTGCATCATACTGCGTGTAGGTCTTTAGGAGCATTCCATGAAAATATTTCGTAAGAAGTGGTGTCGTTTTAATACATACGAGAAATAAATTCAGGAAGCTAATTATCAGCATTGTAATATCATAACTCGGCTTTAAGATTGGTACCTAGGGTTTCTTAGCAGCTAGTACGTTTTATTAGGGTAGCATGCTGCAAAGTTCAAATAGCATCCTAAATACGTTAGCAGGCAGATTTGACTGTCCAATATTAAAACACTGGATTGGGCAAATTAAGGGTGTAGCCCAATATACATGGTAAATCTCCCTGTTCTCATCAGGTCTGTTATTTGTTTGTGTATATTTAATTTGTAAAATAACTTATTACTAACAATCTAGCCTAAGTTTACTAACATGCTATGGATCTAATTCCGAAATAAAGAATTTATTATTTATTATTATTATAGCGTTTCGTAAGCGATAAAAAGTTGATGTTTTCATGGAATACTCCTTTTTTGGAAATTGCTCCGCTATGAACTTGTGACTTAGGGCATCTAACTCCTTTGTTTGGGGCCCTCACTTAGTGAGGGGGGCCCAGGTGTGTCCCCGGATCGTGCCCAATCACCAAACAGCCCTTTGATGATGTTTGCGTCCTCGGATTATCAGCGCTGAGCAAGACATTCGACATTTAGGCCGCTAAGAAATGTTTCAATATAAAAATACAAATCAATAGGAACGTCCAGTAGGCTTATGATACAACGTTTTGTCACGTGATAAATAAATGATAAAGCATCCGTCACGTTCTGACAAATAGTGTGTAAGAGTGACGGATGCTTTATCATTTATTTATCGCGTGACAAAACGTTGCATCATAACCCTACTGGTGGCAGCACTATATCGACAAAAGAGACGCTATGCGGTCAGTAAAGAAAACTTGACTTATCAGGCCTGTAAATAAATACTGGTTAAAAATACTGTAGTGTGTAACTACAAGAGGGACATATGCTTTATCATGCATTAACCGACTTAATAAAAAGGAGGAGGTTCTCTAGTCGGTTGTATATTTTTAATACTTGTTAACCTCGGAACGCCTTTGCTTAGGTATGACCAGATTTGAAAAAAACTTTTTTTTATTGAAAGGGTATATAATACTTTGTCCCATTTTCTTTCAAAATCTCCCTCTGATGACGGAATTCATGAGGAGTTAAAGGAACTCCTAAAATATTATAGGTACATGTATAGCAATTTCGGTATTTTTATTACCTCGAGAATTCTCTCATGAAATAAAATAGGTCTATTCTCTTTTTCGAAAATTCTGCCGAAATCACAATTTTCTCCCTTGCAGGAAGCTTGCTTATTTCGCTCTTTTGTGTAATCCCGCATCTTAACTCAGTTATTTCTTAAGATTTGATTCATCATGATGAACCATTAATTAATCCAAACAAATGCTTGACATCGCAAATGGATTTGACATTTCGGTAACAATCTCATAGATTACGAAATGTCTGACGAGTCCACCTGCTTCTGACAATTTTCCTTAAGTTAGGAATCATAAAATTGTATTACGGCCTCATTATTTTAGACTTTAATACTGTTTCGTAAGACTCAAAGTTATGTAACTGGGTTGTCAGGTTAAGACGTTACTGAAATGCGCTTAGTTGTTACAGAATATATGCTGGCAGTGGTTTGACATTGCCGGAATATAGGTCTATGAAAATGATATTCGTAATCATATTAAGTAGGTAGAGTGCGACTATCGGAATAAGCCGCTTTCTGGCCAAGTGTAGACATAAAATGATGTACACAACACGGGAGGTAATAAAGAAAGCCCTCGATCGCATATTTACGCCCCTCGCTTGCAGCTCGGGCCGCAAACTTCTGCGATCTCGGCCTTCCTTTGTATTACCACCCTAGTTGTGTAATGTACTATTTCCCACCGTCCCGCCTACCCCTAGTGAAAACTCAAGATCATAACAGCGAGCTGATTATATAAGCTAAATAATGAGACTACATTATAAAGCTACTAGTTTTGTAGTTATAAAGGCAAGACGATATAGACAGTCCACTTTTCTGACCTGCGAACCTCTTCACTTTTCTTATCTTTCTGTGTGATGAATAATAATAATTTATTTCATAAACATCATTTGCAATTGTTCCTTATACTAGAGACTGCTTCCTAAATAGGTTGAACCTATGCTTTAGGATAAGCTGCGCTCTTCCCCATATCATTAATGAAATTCTACATCTTATGTATTTAAAGACGAAAGATTTTAAAGACTTTTCACGTCAAAAATACATTCGTTCGTACAAATTCGTACAATAAATGGTCAATTGAGTGCGACATTGCTTTGTTAAACCGAACTAAAGCAGCTTTATCAGGCGCTGGCGCGTTAGGTTTAATGTTCGGTTATACTCATAGAAAAAAGGACTATCCTGCTATTCACAATTTTTCTCTGTTATTGATTGCTGTTACGGACATCATGAATACTTTACTACATCGACAGAACCACTGGTGTATATAAAATGTCTGTGCCAGTCTATAGGACCCCGCCGAATCAGCGTAATGCATCATTAGGCAAGTTTGAGTTTGGCATTCAAGGTCTCCCCGCGGGGACAATCGCACGATTGATATTTCCCGTTCATTCATGCACCCCGCCACGGTTCGCCAAACTTCGGGGAAACTCGGGGAACTCCGCCCGCCGCCATTTTCACAATAGCTACCTATTATAGATAAAGGACAAGTTGGTTTAGTGCGTGGTAACGTGCGTCTCATAACAATATTGTTGAATCTGTTTGTAACGTGGGTAATGTGTTTATCTCTGAAACCCGTTTAGAACTGCACTGTACTATACAATCATTATTATAAATACGCCTATGAAGACTCTCTTGTAATTGTGATTAAACGCAACAAACAGCACTTACACGACAAGTCTTTAATTTTATCAAAATAACACCTCTGTCATATTATTCGAATAAATCATATAGGTACCTATACTACTTACGTAGCTAAGTTTTAAGACTAACAATTTTCATCTCAACAAAACTGATCAAATGTGACGTCCTACGTGAAAAGGTACCTTATGAGGGTTTCTAGTTACGGAGATATGAACGGTTTTGTGAAATCCTTCAAAATCATCATTTTTTTCTTTTATGCAAAATTGTAAAATATAGGAATAGACGTGTATTTGTAGCTTGGTTTCACTGCTGTACGTTAATTTTTTCTATATAAAAATTGGGTTCAAAGTTTAGTAGAAAAGGTACCTTATGGCGGATCACATACAAAAATGATAAAGCTGTTGATAAAATTCATTAATAAAATTTACTAGCAACTTTTGCTTATTTCTTTTTTATACCACGACGGTGGCAAACAAGCATGCGGCCTGCATAATAGTAAGCAAAAATTTTCGAAATGATCCTAGAAAGCTGAAAATTTGGAAGGAAAGGGCCACTGGGTGCCACAGATTCGGAATTGAAAAAAAAAAAAAAATAAATACATTTGTATGTCATTTTTTTAAATTTTTAATTATTAAACATTTTTTTAAAACAGATAAAAAGTGTTTTTGACGAATCGTATAACTTTTTGACCGTTTTTAGAAAGACTTTGTTTTTTTTTTTTAAAATTGACAAAAATAAAAAAAAACACTGGCGAATGCCCATCATTTTTGACCATTTTAGAAAAAGTTTTTTAATTTTTTTTTCAAAAAAACTTACGAAAATAGACTTTTTTTGCGGTTTCTATAATTTTTTACCACTTTGTCATGTTTCCCTTTCAACCTTTTTAGAAAAAGTCTTAAGTAAAAACATTTTTTTTTAAACATAAAAACGTGTTTTTGGCGAATCGTGAAACTTTTTGACCATTTTAGAAAAACCTTGTTTTTTTTTCAAAAAAATTACAAAAATAAAAAAACACTTTTTGGCGAATGCCTATCATTTTGACCATTTTAGAAAAAGGTTTTTATTCATTTTTTCGAAAAATTTACGAAAATAGACATTTTTTGGCGGTTTCTATAATTTTTCACCACTTAAGAAAAAGAATCTTTTTAATTTAAAACACGCTAAAATCCACGACGAACACTTCTCACAACTATTCGAACGAAAAGGTAAGCAAATACTGCTCATGCCGGCCGGCTGAGACTCCGAGCGGCCAGCAAGACCGAGAGAGAACGATACGTAAAGTGTTGGTGAGAGTAGGACAGATGCGTGGCGGTGTACTGGCGGTGTAGCCAAAATAATACCACGGCACGGCGGTATGAAGGACAAAAACTGAGCAAGTTACGACAAGTATTTCTAACATTTTTAAATTACACCGCCATAAAGTACCTTTTGTACTAAACTGTAGAAGCATATTATTCAGCCTTTAATTCGCCTATAACAAAAATAAAGATAGGCAAAGACGTGTCGTAACATATAATTTACTAAATGGAAATACATAATAAAAAAAACACAATTTTTACACAACATTGAATATCTCCGTAACTAGAAACCCTCATAAGGTACCTTTTCACGTAAGACGTCACATTTGAGAATTACTCTTAATTGGTCAAGATTTGAAATAAATTTCTAATAACCTTTTTTCTTCAGTTTTCTGTCTTAATACAAGATTTGTCAATAAATAATGTAAATATCGTGCCATACTGTAATTATCAATAATTTTTGCTTATGGCCCGCCATAAGGTACCTTTTCTCAAATGTATGGGAATAATTTGTGATTTTTACGTAACTTCAATCGTTTATAAATAAAAAAATACGACTTGTAGAATAATAATGACACTTTTGAGATACTTGTGTAGACTGATTAAATATAATTTAGAACTCATTATACAAAAATTGTGAATATTATAGGAATGATGAAACATATAATAAAAATGACATTTTAATTAAAATAAAAATATTTCGTTAACAATGTGATTTTTCTTCTATCCCAAAATGTGCAGTCTAATATCTCTAACTATATACAATGGTTCAGATTACAATATGTTAAAGAACAGGCCGAATTTTTTTTTTTTTAATTTCGGTCTCATAAGCGACTTGCTCTAATCAAAGGGTGATTTTTCACGACCTGGAAGTCACATTAAAAAAACCATTACTGATTTCCAAAGAAAAATACCTTGAGATACATAATCAATCATCATCTCCATAACTTCCAACGGGAACATACTTACAATTAGTTTCAAACTTCTTTTGACGATTTCTCAAAAGTGCAATTTTAGCATGTGCAGGTTTGATGTTTTTTAAAAAAAAAAGTATGGGACTTAGGGTCGTAATTCTTTTTGTATTAGATAGCTTATTCAACACAAATTTAGGATCTGTGCTTAACTCAATACCAACCATAAGGTACCTTTTCCCGTGGAACGTCACAAATACCTACTTAGTACGTTTTCAAAACCTCCTAAATGAATAAAGCCATGATAAAAAGGACCCGTTTCGATATACCTTTCTTCTAAAATGTACTCAACCTACATTATAAGGCAATCTTTTCACAGAGAAATCCTTCAATTACCCGAATTGTAGTATCAGGCTCTGTCCGAGCTCTCTCAATCTAATCTCCCAAGTACGCCGTCTAGACTTGCCCCCTGTCAATTACTTTTAAATAAATTTAAAGAGATTTCTAAGGAGTTTGTTTATCTCTTAAAAGATTAGGAAGCTTTAACAAGACGTGTTGCTTGTTTCGTGAAACTGTAGGTAATTTAAGAAAACCGGTTTTGTGTTTTATCACATAATATGATGCGAATGCATCGGTGACAGTTGACTTGAAATTTGTTGTGCAAATGTAGATTAATGGTCGTAAAATAATAAATGCTTCATATCTGTATGAATTATTCAGAGTTTGTAGGATAGGTACTACCTAAAAACGGCTGAATGGAGTTTGCCTAATATATGGTATAGAGGTAGCCGAAAAATCGGAGTTTTATAAACTATCTCATTTCACTATACCCGCAATCCCTGAAGAAACCTTAAACAAAGTGTTTCTGCTTTTCACCATAGCAGAATCGCGAACACTTTAAAAACAATGCAAGCCAAAGTGCGTTAGTCGTATAATTTAATCGCTCCTTCCCCGGCACGCATACAAGCCGCGCTAATAGTCCGTACCCTCGGATGCGTATTGACAAACCAATTCCACCGCGATCGGTCGACACGCCCAGGCCGTGTCGCAGGTACCGCATTGTTCGCGAGGCTACAGGGCTGCCTCAGTATTGCGAATAACCAGTAGTTGGTTTCCCTTGCTAAAAGTACAGACGTCTCTCGACAGAATAGGCTTCTACACGGCTAACACAAGATGCAGCCAATGAGACGGCGCATCTGTAACTCAGCGCAATACTCATCGTCCTCTACATGTTGTGTCGCGCATGAGATATACCATAGCCTAGATAGTGCTAGCTAAGCTGTGCTGGACGGATTATTTTAAATTTGAATATCTTATTTCCATCTTAAACAAAAAGTTTAGTATCAGAATTTGCTTTAGTTTACCCATGGATATGTTTGATGGCTCAGCGCTGATAAACACAAATTGTAGGCCCTCAAATCGGAGGGTCTGAAGGGAGAGAAACTTTATATGAATATTTGTCATAAATTACTTTAGACTCATACATAGTAACCATTAAGTTCAACACCACTTGGCACATAAGGCGTATTGATTTTAAAAAGTGGGCATCAACGTCAGTTTTTTAAGCGTTATCGATCCATACAATATACTCGTATTTCGATGATATTCGGTGATGTGGTTGTTGCGGGTTAGTCTCATCTCGTCTAAAAAAGCAGCTGGTCTAAGCAGTTAACTGGTCTAAAAAGCAAATGGTCTAATTAGCAACTCGTCTAAAAAGCAACTGGTTTAAGTAGCAACTTGTCTAAAACACACCTAGCAGCTGGTCTAAAACGCTTCTCGTCTAAAACGCAACTGGTCTAAAACGCTACCCGCCAATAATGCAACTGGTCTATAACGTTCTTTGTCTAAATCTCAGCATACCGTCAAAAATTAATGTCTTCTAAACTCAAATTAGTCAGCACTGATTTCAATCATCAATCATAATATTTTTATTATTATTTAAATTTTAAATATCTATATGTACAGTCCACTCCTTTACTACAAAGACATGTGTCCACTTTTTCACCTTATTGTTATTGCATTGAGATAAATTCAAAAGTGGATATTTATTTTCGAAGTCTCCATAGGTAGGTAGCCTACCTATTTGCGCTTGCGTTAAAGTATTTACCCGCAGCCCACTTCTATGTACAGTCAGCAGCGGAAGTAGCTATACACACGAAGAGCTCAAAAGGGTCTACCCACTCTCTTATTCCTTGACAATCCTGGCTTTTTTAAATGCGAAGGTTATGAAACCTCTTCACGCTTAAACTGTACAACCGATTTTATGAAATTTGGTAAGAAGATAAAAAATAGTAGGTACACAAAAATATTTTTCATATTACATGACATTAATGACTTAAGTACATGATATATACATTTTCACGAGTAAGTACGAGTCATTGTTCTACTTTATTTTGGTAAGACCTTTAGACCAGTTGCTTTTTAGACCACTTGCTAATTAGACCAGCTGATTTTTAAACCACTAGCTACTTAGACCAACCGCGTTTTAGACCACTTGCTAATTAGACCATCTGTGCGTTAGACCAGCTGCTACTTAGACCAGTTGTTTTTTAGACGAGTTGCTAATTAGACCATTTGCTTTTTAAACCAGTTACTGCTTAGACCAGCTGCTTTTTTAGACGAGATGAGACTAACCCGTTGTTGCTGACGTGACAACTATTGACAATATTAGCGATTTTTTTGTGCGATCGTCCACTATGAACGATTTAAATGACATCAAAATACACTTTTTTATTATTTCTTGACACGTGACATTTATGATTCGCAACCTACGTATGATTTGTACGTGGTTTTAAAACAATGCCTTGTGGGAATATTACAATTATGACAATCGAAATTCATGCATTCTGGCAGCCCTAGGTTACGCAACAGTAGGCCAAATTGATTCCACTGCTGTACTCGTAGAACCGAATACCGGCACGCGTCAATACCGCTACATGCCCTGCGTCTAAATATTACGTCGCTGTGAGACAAATACCTTTGACTTCCTTTACGCCCTAGCCCCCTTGCTTCCATCATACACAGCACTCGTACTGAAGTTTCTCTTTTTGCGGCACATTTAAGTGACGCGATAATGCAGTGGTCTGCATATTTTTTTTGGGAAACAAAATCATTTTACTTATTGTCATGAAGATCAAAGTATAAAGAAAAATTAAAATGCGCTCGATCATGGCACACACCAGGATTGAAACTTCTGAATTGCCTGGATTCGTTTACTTGACATGCTATAAAGAAATTCGGTATGATTCGAAATTCGGCGTGAGGCCCAAGCCTAAATAATACCATAAGGCCTAAAAGCCCAATGTACATACCAAAGTACAGTTTCTTTACACGTACATGCGGCCCAAGACTTATTTTTTTATTTTTTTTGTAACCAATTTGAAGCCAATCGGTGTTGTTCTTTTTAATGTACACTGGGTCTTTACGCAATGTTACATTTTAAATAAAAAACAGTAATATAAATTCGTTTTTTTTAATGACGCATTAAAAGAGCACATTCTTCAGGCTTAAAAGCATTTAAATGCTAAAAACACAATATAATGATTTTCAACCCCAGTTGAAGTTAAATTAACAAAATATCTTTATATACCTACTTGTTTTCAATAAAAAATACTTTTGAACAAAAAATCAAGTTCTTCTGAGACCTTAGTATGATTAAATGTTCATGAAAGGGTTAACAGAACCATAACATATTTTAATAACTAAGCTAGCAAAAGATCATTAACAGATTTGAGACCCTTCTCTTTAAATATATCAAAAAATTCTTAAATAAAGTATTTGTAATGCCTAACTGGCATGACTAAAAATTGCCACATATTGTAAAAAATAACACGCAATATATTAATAACAAACGTAATATTGTTATTTTTAGTAAAAAATAAACAAAAACTTCTACATAACGTAATTTACCAGTGTAAATCAAATTAAAAACCTTTCAATTTGTCAAAACATTGAATTTTAAAAACTGCCACCCCATTTAAAACCTGCATATTCTAATTATCGTCCGTCTTGTCCCCCGTCCAAGACTACGCCTGTTTCCTCTGCTTCCTCTTTCACCTCCACCCCGTCGTCCACTCCTTCCATCTCTTCTGCCACCTCACCCTCAACCCCTCATTATTATTATACAACCCCTCATACCTTCATCTACAGAGGAAACTTCATCGGTTGAATCTGAGCTTTCAAAACCTTCGCTGTCAGACCTCGATATTAATGGAACAACCGGTTCATATTCTGACGCTCCTTCATCTTCATCAGATGATTTCATCTATCAAAGTCCTCGATTTCAGATTCGCCAGGAACGCGGGTAATGTCCTCATCTCCAAGACCTAAAATAAAAAAAATTGTTACGTAGTGACTAATGCCCATTATACACTACGATGCACACATTTTTTCAACAACATATGAAAAATTGTAAATGGTCATATTTCATAAAATAACAGTCAATTACTGATATATACAGGGTGAATTTTAAATCGTGAATCGTAACCACGTTTACCGGTAAAGCTACTTAAGACTAATACAGAGCACTAGTGTTAATTACAATTAAAGACCCGCTTAATTAATTATTAACAAAACGGTGGAGGCGTTTATTACCATTAATCGTAATAAAACTGAATTATTTTATGAGTAAATACGATTTTTAAATACCTACTTATGTTGACAATGTCGACGATGTTGACATTTATTGACAATACGTGCCAAAATTCTACCCAGCCAACTTCAATATTGGGAGGTTGGATATCTAATGTTGAAATTTTCATGACAAGTACGAAACATGAATGTAGGGTGACAATTAAGGTGAAATTAGGATAAATCAAATTAAAAGTGGACAAAATAAAAACGTACTTAATTTAGGTTTAAAAGCATTGTAAGTTATTGTTAACTATGTATAGACTTCAAAAAAAATATAACGGTTCACGATTTAAAATTCACCCTGTATATACATCTTCATCTTAATGTTTACACAGTGTTTTCTTTCAAAAAGCACATGATTCAACTAATAAAACCAGATTTAACTTACGTGTCATCTGCTTTGGAGGCATGGTCGAGACAAAATGACAGATGTCCATGGATTTCTTCGAAACTTCAAATGTCATCAAGTGTCAAACGTCACTCCTGCCATCTATCATTCCGAGCGTTTAAACAAAATGGCCGATGGCGGTAAAACTTCAACTCAATCTTATGAGAATGTTCGTGTACTTCGTAATGTACGCTGGGCGTTTACGCGTGCATATATCACAAACTGTCAGGGTTTTAGTTATAAGTGTTACTTTGTGCATTGAGAGGTACATTGGACTTATTGGGCCACAATTAAAGTAATTATGTCGGATAAACTGCCAAAACTATAACGGTCCATTTTTGCCATTTCGGCTCTGGAACCTTCAAAAGCTGCAAGACACAGTTGGGTTCATCTATACCAAACCCAACTGTGTATGTAACAAATACTTAGAATCTATATATATCTAAAACACTTGAACAATGAATTATGTCCGTTCACATACCAGATGCTGAATGTGTTCAGAGAACTATTGTACCATTTTCAATAGATACCCGCGTCCCACTTAATTGTGCGAGCCACAATAGCACCGAGACTGGGTTGTTACGAACTAGGTTAGGTTTTAAACTAGGCTTCGCCACGTTATCGGAATAAAGAGAAAAGTATTACCATTAAAGCAGGCATATAAAAGCCGCATGTATTTTTTAGTATTAATTAATAGAATCTCTCATGATTCCAGTCATATCGTCTGTTGGTACGCACCTACAATAAATGGAAGTCTACCTACGATAAAGCAAACGTACCCAACAGGAAATACTGGTGAATCGGTTGTGACTTGTGACAATATGACAACGCCAAATACACGTCATTAAAGATAATTAGGTGGATATAGTAACCAAGGGATTACTTGTATATCTACGTTTGTATATCCCTGTGGTATATCCACTTGATTATCTTCACTCACCGATAAGTTTATTTGTTTATAGTGCATATAAATACATTCACATCGTACCTATATATTTTAGGTCTATTGAAACTTGTCAGGTATATTGTCGAGTATAGGTACATACGTCTTACGTCTTGGTTTATGGAAAGCTTGTTTGAGGGCAAAACCGCGGGTGGCAGCTAGTGGCCCATAAACGGGCGTTCCCTTGCGAAACGTTCAACGGCGCTGATTTACAACTAGAGTGGAGCCTAAACACCCGCGTACGGGTAATGCACCGCACGACCACAGTGGACGGCCTACACTCCTAGCCGGCAAGTAGTCTCATCGGAATTCCGCCGTAAGTATTTTAGGCATTTTGAGACAAAGCCATTTTGGTTATCAGATGTTTTGAATTCAAGTCTTCATTAGATTTAGGACCGATGCAAACGGCGCGTCGTTGTGCAGTTGTTATGCAGTTTACCCATACAAATCGTAGGGAGTTGCAGTTGGGTTGCAGTCCGTCTGTATCAGCCCTTAGGCGTACAAATATTAAGTAATTCTGGGAATTGTTCGATTCTGGTCAATGTTTTTATGAAATTTGGGTTGTTTCGAGAATGAGACAATTAAAAATGTCGGTGCTA
Organism: Eudemis profundana; assembly: GCA_947034925.1. Taxonomy (NCBI): domain Eukaryota; kingdom Metazoa; phylum Arthropoda; class Insecta; order Lepidoptera; family Tortricidae; genus Eudemis; species Eudemis profundana. Next base: position 25,298,542 of record OX344795.1, on the reverse strand, counting down.
TACGACGAAGTGATTTTGGAACTTAGTCCAATTAATGAATAAGTCATTATGAAATTGAGCCGTAACGAACCGGTAAAGTTTTTATGCTACACCTGGCCATAAAGTGGCTTTTTCCGCAGCGTGCGCTTTCTGGCCAAGTGTAGACATAAAATGATGTACCTACACAACACGGGAGGTAATAAAGAACTCGCTTGCAGCTCGGGCCGCAAACATCTGCGATCTCGGCCTTTCTTTGTATTACCACCCTAGTTGTGTAATGTACTATTGTTTTACAAAATCTTCAAGTAGTGAATTTCACAACCTGTTTAGATGAATAAAAAAAATTTGGTTAATTTGCGCAGACAAAGTGTATCAAGCTATAAAATGAAAGATATTTCAACCAAATTGAATGCCGCTAGCACAAATTGTTAAGCCTTTTTCTTTTATACCTATAAGAATTAAACGACACGAATCCCCTTAAACTTCAAATTAATAAACAGGATGGAACGGAATGAGGGACTTTCCTGCAGATTAGCATTAGTACATTATTTTCTCCGGATAAACTATGTTAATATCTGTCACGGTGCGCGACCATTTTTGTTCCAAGTGTATGAATGAATACCCTGCCATGGCGAGCGGTGCAGTGGTAGTAGGTGGCCGTAGGCATCATGTCGAACAATTCCTCAGGAGACAGCCCATTAAACAAGCGGTAGAACACACTTTAGGAGGAGAAGTCTCTGCTTAGACTTAATGGTTCAATACCGCTTGTGAGCATGGGATCGTCAATTATTGGCACAGCGCGTCTTTAAACCCAATCAAGAGGGCCAAGCTGACATGCGGGTGCCCCAGCTCAGAGATGACAGCAGTACTCCATTATGGGTTCGGACGTACGATTTGTACAGCAGCAGTCTTTGCCCAGGAATGAAGTACTGCTTTGCTCTATTCAGGACATCAAGTTTTTTGGATGCCAGCTTCGCTTTCTCTTCTAGGTGACTTCGGAACTGAACGAATTATTTATGTAGGTTAAGTTTGAAGTGTTTACAAACAATTACATCGCATAAAACGTGCATGCTTTGCGTTATTGTATGTAATATCACATAGAATATTATGGCAGGTCGCAGTGTAATTGCACCGCCGCTATCTGAGCAGGGATCGGAAGCATGCATTACATAAGGCAGGCGATAGCCCGCGGCTAATTACACGCCTCGGGCGCGAAGCGAAGAATTCATTACTATGAGCTGCTTTTACTTGCAAATCAATAACTAATCATAAGGTTGGCTTCTATCACAAATGTTGCACTTGTCACTACAATCTACATCCGTGAAAATTAATTCTAAGTTAAATTGTACTTACCTAAAGCTTTACTAACTCAGCAGCATGGATCGAATGGGAAAAAACTCGGTTTCGGTTAAAACTCGAGTTTTTTTCATACTAAAAATAACCGATTACAATCCCTACTCAGCAGCTGTAGTAGTGTCTACAACAGAAAACTTCAAAATACGTTTAAAATATCATATTGAAGCATAAAATATGTCTTCAAAATTCAAGAGAGACGTGCACCACTAAATAGACTAAAACTCCAACTGTACAAGAATTCTTAAGACGTCAGGTATCTGTGGAGTGTGTTCCTAATGACCGCTCTCGGCACGAGCGCTCTACAATCTCTACACTGGCTCTTTGTGCGGTGTTTGCCGTCTGCGACGCTGTTTAGCATTGCGGTACTGAAAGAGTCCGGTTTTGTTTTTAATTGGGGCCTTCTTGAGTTTTAAACGGACTGCGCCTGGACTTTAGAATTGGATGCACAACATGGCATTATACAGAGTAAAATCTACTTAATTAATACTCTTTACTTTGTCAGAAAGCCTGTATCAATTACATCGATCCATTATGTATTTATACAGGTAAATTATGTTTTACAAATAGGTAATAAATACATACTTAGATATACAGATAACGCACAATTTAAACCATACCTACTAGTTATATTCTAAAATCATACACTTTTGAATGTACAGGAGCTCCTTATGTTTTAATAAAGTTATCCTAAGGGATGAAATGTATAGGGTGGTTTTCATATAAATTAGATACATACAGTCATACATACAGCTAGTTGTATCAAAATTCGGTAGTTATGATCAATTAAAATATGGTCAAGATAGAAAAAAACAGTTAAATAACTTCGGATAAACATTTTATGAAAATTTTACCCGTTTTGTTGGTTTATTTTAAGAGAATTATGTAGTGCATTGTTTTATCAAAAAATATCTTAATACATACATGATAAACCTATTATTATATCGGAATCGGCACAAAGAAACGCAGAAACATATAAAGTTATTATTTCTCGGCGCTACGTCGGTCGCTATGCTATCTAAGCGGCTTATGGGAAAATCAATTTGGTTTGTCGAGCGGGTAGGGGTACCATGCTTCATCCTATTACAGCCCTTTTGACAACACTGGACACTACTACATAAAGCACCCTTCAAAGTACTACGATTTAAAAAAATTACATTGTTTTCTGTTGCAACTACGGAATGTGAATGTCAAAACAAAACTTGTTGATATTCATAAGCTATTTGATGACAAATCAAATCAGCTTCTTTTTATGAAATATCAAAATAAAACGCTCAGATAGTATGCAGTATTGTATGAAATAATTTCTTGTGAATGTGATGTACTGCTCAAATTTAATTATGGTTGTCATTTTAAAATCTTTGACGCCTGACGGCACGAAAATTAGTGTACTTAGTAGCTGGACTTTTTCCGAGTAGTTTTGGAAACATAATCTGGAGGTTAGCGGTAATTAATGTATTTTGATAATTTTCAAATATCCTAATAGTAATCTCTGAGCTATGTGGTAATATCTGAGCGTCTGTGTCATGTTATTTTACAGCAAATACTGCATAAAAACGTATTCATCCTTACATCTATTAGTAGGTACTCCTATCAATCTCAACGAAAGCCAAAATCACGTAAATAAGCCCACCTGAGTAGTCTCAGCTTCCCTCTCACATTCATGGGCAGCACATAACCCGACTTGTGTCGACCGAATTAATTTCCTGGTCTATAACTCTCTTATATTGGCATCGGCGACAGCAGGCGATTTATGGCAGCCGCGGGTTACCTTAAGGGTTACGGATTCACATATTGGATAACTAAAATTGCCGATATAATGGCCCGTTTGTTCTTAATACTTAGGTTAATAGCGTAACTTGGAATTCGTTATGAATCTGTAGCGAGCTATTCGTTAAATAGATTGTGTTAGAGTCTGTCTAATGAAAGTTGAACCTGAAAAAAACGGCAAATAAAAAAAAACTTTCATAGTAGTTTTTTAATACGGGTCGTAGTAGTGTGAAAAAGTACTTACGCGTTTTCTCTCCCTTAGTGCCACCGAAATAAAAAAAATAAGCAAAGTATCAAAATCTGGGGGCATGGCAGTGCCCCCACCAAGTCGAGCAAAACAAAGGCACGGCCGTACCATCCTTTTTTCGAAGCCATTCAGGCCATTTTAGCCTTCCGTAATTTTATACTGGCTAAAGCTAGAACCCTGAAATTTCAGGGATATATAGGGCACAAGAAGACTTATATATCTTCTCAATATCGAACGTGTAGTTAAAAACTATTGCACGTCAAAGTTCCTTAGTTTTGTCACTGACTGACTGACTGATTCACTGACTCAGTGATTTACTGACTGATGAACATCATAATTCTAAGGTACTTCTAGCAGACTCACAGGCTCCAAATTTTAAACATAGTTAGTTTTTAGCCTATCAAGTCGTAAAAAACCTCCAAATATTGCAATTTCAGTCACAACTGCACACATAAGTTTGTAATCCTATACAAATACATGCAATTACAAAGTTAGTTCAATTGGAAAAAGAATGGATTGCAATGTAATAAATAACGGAAGCTCATTTACAAAAAGAAATGAGATCCCATCAAAAACATTACATGGCAAAAAGATGCAAGTCTCGCAACGCAGTTCTTTTACAACAATAAAAATTTTTGAGATGTAATGTTAAACCAAGTCAGTACCAGGGGGGTGTCCACAGAACTCGATTCCCACCGACTTGCCTATTATTTAACCGTGGAGGAACACATTTTATAGATCTAATAATAGGCAAGTCGGTGGAAATCGAGTTCTGTGGACATCCCCCAAGGTACTGACTTGGTTTAAAACTTTAACTACTTAAAACTTTTTTGTTGTAAAAGAACTGCGATGTGATACTTGCATCTTTTTACATGTAATGTTTTTGATGGGATCACTTATTCCTACTTTGATCGGTAATTAGGGTTCCGTACCAAAATGGTAAAAAAGGAACCCTTATGGTGGGACTCTGTCTGTCTGTCTGTCCGTCTGTCACAGCAAGATATCTCAGGATCTACTGATGCTATCAACTTGAAATTTGGAATAGTGTTAAAAATCGCTTACTCGAGCCTATTGGATAGAAAAAAAATCTTATACCTTTTTTAAAGGGGTCCGAAATGGGATGTGGAAAAACAAAAGTAGTATCCTGTGGGATATCAAATGAAAGGGCTTAATTTGTAGATTCCAAAGCCATTTTTATTCTTTTTCTTAATTTTGTACTTTTCTATTTATGACCAAAAACGTTCAAAAAAATACCATTCCCCCCTATTATCTTCGAAGTTACTGAACAGAAAAATCTGTAATAATTACCAATTATTAATATCATCCTAAATATTACAGAAAAAATAAAACGGCTTTCCTAACTTGTACCGTTTTTTAGAAATTTTCAAAAATCGTACACATACTTATTTGCTCCTACCAAGGACCATTAAAACAAGAGGACTGTCATTCTCCATACTTTGGATCGTGCCCCGACCGCAAGGGGATATCCAGGCAAAAACTAGATGGCGCTAAAAAACTAAACATTTAACGATGTTATATTTGAACAAAGAAACCTAGCATAGTACCTACAATAACAATTAGTTCGTAAACAGCTAATAATAAATAAATTCTAACATTTAAATACTGTGTCACGCTTGCAAAGTTGAATAATTGTAAATAATATAATTCTTATACCTACCAAGCTTATACGTAGATGGCCTTGTAAATATCGGGAACAGCTTTTTGTATGGAGAATGACAGTCCTCTTGTTTTAATGGTCCTTGCTCCTACTAAGCTAACCGCCATACAGTTTTTCTTGAACTATTCACGTATCTATTTACGAGTTTATACGGAACCCTCGGTGCGCGAGTCCGACTCGCACTTGACCGGTTTTATTTTTACTATATGAAAGTTATTTTAATTTGCCACTTTTTTCAGGTTCAATTTTCATTATACAGCCTCTAAACTCTAAAATGGAATGAATGCAGGTGGTCCTACGATAAACTGTTTAAGTTAAATAATGTACCTACTATTAAGTAAAGCGCATTATTCAAGTAGGAATCTAGTGTTTCTTTCGAAAATACGATATAACTTTGGACGACAATGACAATTATGTTTGTTTACCATGGCAAACTTAATTATATGACTTGAAGCACGAATAATTAAACAATTCAACATAATTATTTACCTATCAGGGCCATTTTCTAGAAAGTTGTGCAATTTTTTTATTTTTATTTAAGGTTTTTTACATAATTTTTATTCAGAATCGCGCGTACTATCGTCTTTGATAGAAAAAAAAACAGTGTCTCAAGTTTTTCATATAAAAATCGTTCTTCCTTTCCAAGTGTATGTGAAAAAGAAACGGAATCGGAATAAAAAATATTAGGACACATATTTCCTCCTATCAGAATCGATAGTACTCGTGATTCTCAGTAGAAGTGATGTAAAATTTCCCAGATCTAAAAAAAGTGTTTTTACAACTTTCTATAAAATGGCCCATCAAATTATCATCATGAACCTGCTCGATACACATTAATTGTTGAACTGCGATGAGAGATCGGAACAGGGTTAAAATTCTTATTTCAGTGAAATAAGAAACCAATATGTTTCGTATGGGTGCACCTCATGTTGCAGAATCTTTTTTGGTCGAATCATCATTTGGCAGAATTCATCATTTGGCATAATGCATTTTATTCTGAAACTGTAGAATTTTCAGGACTCTTTAAGGCATTATCCTGTTAAATAGGTTAGGTTAGGTTTGAATTTCGAAAAAGTTTAAAGTTTCAGAATAAAATGCATTATGCCAAATGATGAATTCTGCCAAATGATGATTCGACCAAAAAAGATTATGCAACATAATAGTAACCCATTTCGTATATCGTGTACCATGTACACAACTTTGACACCGCAGATTACCTAATGCCAATACTTCCTAATCTCCCTCTACTGATATTGCCACAGAAGAGTGGCTAGCTCGGCAGAACGACACACCATTATCAGAAGACGGCAAAGCGAAAAACGCGGATCTTTGAAGATCGTTAATAAAGAACGTTGGACAATTATGCGCTGCCGCTGGCGAGCCCAGTAACCCAATTAGACTTTGTCCGCGGCTTCACTCTCTTTGCTTTTACTAATTGTGTGTGTTGAAAGACCGCCTTCAGTGTAATAAAACAGTCTACTCCGGCAATAATTCTTTCGTCAGCTAAATTTTATACATATTGTAATTAAAAATGTCAATTAATAAATACTGCTGATTCACTGGATACATTAATATAAATTGCGACAATATTTTCTACTGTAACTAGGATGCATGTATGCTGTAGACGAAAAAAAAAGAATTGTCAGAAAGACACAAATAGGTCCTGCAAAATTATAGGTATCTGGAAACATAATTCCGTAGCAAAATTATGTATTTGTTTTCCCGTAACCATACCAAAACTATAGTAATTATCATACCGTTACAGATAGTTTAAAATAATCCGCGCTTTCTTAATTTTTTACTACTTACATTATCTAAGTTTTAACATATTGGTTCAACTAAACCGTTAAATCTTTAGACAGAGTGTGCAACATTTATATAAAATCTGCTGAGTAAGCCAGTCCCTCTGACCCAGAGAAACTTCAGCTCGTCACGTCTCTGTAAGTTGCTAATTACTCCACATTCCTCGTTCAAAGACATACCCGCAGTCGCCCTTTGTAGCCGTTGCTTTGTACAAGCGTTAATTGTTTAATTAATGTCCTTGTTCATTATAAACATTGCCTCAAAACCAAAGAGCCTTAAACTTATATTAACAGCTGCGATTTCAGACCTAATGCACTTCTGTTGGGATCTGAAATGTTTTGCGTGGTCGTTTGACGATCTCTTGTTTTGAAAGCGATGTGTGAGGCGACGGAGCTTAGGTTTATGGAGTGTTTTCAAATTAGCCGTTTTAAAACTCTTTTCAGCGACCAGCGAGTGGTGCTCGACGTAACTACCTTAGGTTTTTAAAATACTTTAACCTATTTCGGTACACAAACAAAATTGAGTACCTACGTGTATAAACCTTGATAATGGCGCATAATTTTAAAACAATATTAAAAGTAGGTAGTCATGGACAGATTGGTCATCCAATAAATTGGCATTTTCATGACTATGAATAAGGTAAGGTAATTCAGTATTCTGACTTGTCTAAATGATATGTTCGATTCGATGTGTCTCCCATATCCATACTGTATCCTACCAATATTTAACAAGCTCAAGCAAAGCACACGCAGGTGTAGGTAACCCTTAAAACAGGAAGGCTTCTCGAAAGTGCTCCCTGTAAAGTTCGCCTAAACGCCCGTCTCATTCGGTTCACACGACGTACACGTAAGACGTCTCGCAGGTGCAGGCGGCGGGTTCCCAGTAACTCGTTAACGCAAGGGCCCGCTCCGGATACACGGATAGGATGTACAAACGACGTAGAGGAGACGTGAAGAAATTAGAAAAAAGTAAGTGAAGCGTTGGTTTAGGTCGGATAGCTAGTAGCGACTGGAGGACAAAAGCCAAAGGAGGTTATGTCCTGCAGCGAATTGAAATAGGATACGATGATAAAAAGATTGAGAGTTACGACGACGGTTAAGATACCGATGCTTTAAAAGAAATAATATCTCGAAAGCAAATGAAGATCTCCACGTAATATAGAGATGGCCAATATTCTTATACTCTTATGAAAGAGGGTTATAGTATAAGATTCGTGTAAATTGACATAGTGTAATTTATATTGTAACTATTATATTATGAAATAAAAAATCTAATATAATCTAAGCATATCAGGGACTATATGACTATATATATGGCTACTGTATACATTTTGCCAGTGTTCAGAAAATAATATCTGTAATAAGTTGGTAGTGCGTAAATGTTATAGTTGTAGTATCGCCCTGAACTTCGAGCCGTAGTGAACAGCAGCTCATTACATTCGTAGTACCGTGTCTGCTACCTCCTGAGTCTACTTGTCTGAGTAGGGCGCTATTTGTCTCCGGGTAGATTAGTATAAGTGTTCCCGGTGTGCGCGCACCTGCGCCCTGTAAACAACCTTCACTCCGCTGACGTAACTTTTAGTTAATAGCTTACTCGGGAAAGACATGTGAGGTTCGATGTATCCTTGCCATTAGTTAAGAACATAAGGATTTCTATGCTTTATATGCTTGCTAGCTTTTTTAAGATTTTATTTTTTGAAGCAGACCTTTTCGACGGTACTGCTTTTGAAGTACCATTTTAGCCAATATATTATTTGTCCGTAGAAATTTATTAATTTAGCAAATTAAAAATGAACTGATGTCATAAACCCCTGCAATTTAACCTTCTTTGGTCAATTGACTTGAATTGGTCTGTTTACCTTTTATGCTAAATTTAGCATTATGATTTTATAATGGCAAAAAGTAAACTGTAGTCAATTGACAAACGAAGGTTAAATTGAAGAGGTTTATGACATTATTTCATTTTTAATCTGCTGCATTTCTACGGATAAAGAATAAATTGGCTAAACTAGGTGACAAGCACTACGGATCTTCGTCTGAAATAAATCCTTTGAAAATACTTACGAAGTTTGATGACTCTGTAACATCTATCTTATATCCCGGTAACAATATAGTCTCTCTACAAGGAAGCATTACATCAGAGTCTGTCACGCGTTACCTCACGTGGTGTGTATATTCTCAGTGAAATCAGCATCAATCACCCGTAGAGACATCCCTACAGTGGCTACAGTAAATGAGGAAAGACTTAGGATCCTTTCATCCTTAAGGTGACGTACTACCTTTGTGAACTACACCGCGCCGAACCTGTGCGTGTCGCTTCGTATTATATTGTTGAATACAGTACCGAGCTATATTAGAGAATGCTCGTAATTTTTTTGAAACCCATGCTACAATAAACCTAGCACATGACATAGGTGATGTATCATGTTCTTCCCAAGGTTGAACGTGGCAACGTCTCGATAAACTGCCATTGTTTTGGGCTTCAATATGCTCGTAGTTCGTATGCTCATATGACGTAGTGCAAGTTATCGCGAAGTAACGTAATCACTTTTCACAGGGAGAACCTTGTTTTAAAGCTGTACATATATTGAAACCTACTAAATGTTTTGGACCAAATAAGGTGACTACGTGGCTTCAAATGTAATTTGGTTCAATAACATCCTATTCACACTTGCCTTGAAGAGCATCTATCTTAATTTGAGACCAAAAGCCATTGATTAACTAAACACTATAATCAAATTGTACAAACAGTTTGCAGTCGTAGAATTTTTTAGTACCTAAATGAACAACGCCATCTCCCGGAAAATAGTAGACAGATTTGAGAACAAATTCTAATGAAAAACTTTTTCCAGCATCGCAAGTTCACGCAAATTGACTCTGTAGTCATGTAATTTGTATTCATCTGTCCGAAGGCAATTAGAATGAACCGGCGATAATGGAAACGAATAGTTGCCAATCAAAGGGCGGAACGGCTCGTTGGCTCAGTCGATCCAATAAAACCGTTAACGACATGTCGCTTTTAATTAAATTCACTTCTTTTATTTCTTGGAAAGGGATAGCCCTTTTGATTTCTATTGTAGTTGTATTTGTGTCTTAGGCGAAACGACGCTGTGCCTATCAGGACACATTACCAACTAACTAAAAAAACAATCTGCAATTAATCACATCCTCACATGTTACTATAGTATTTTATGTAACAGTTGTTGTGTTGTATGAGCGTTTTTTGACTTAATAATACAACGTTGCATACATACTTTTTCTACGACTAGGTTTTAAAATATAAAATACAAAATTAAACATAGCGCGCAAACAAGGCAAATATTATGACTGACAATATAATAAGTATGTGACTTTTAATTTGACGTATACTCGCTAGTGACACGCAGTGATGATACGTCGAACCTAGATAAGACGAAATCCTCTATACCACGAAATAAAATCCCGTTCCCTTCCCTTCAAGCAACAAAACCTCTATAACTCGAAATATTAGACCTCCATAAGCCGAAGTTAGGACCAATAACTCCCTACAAGACGTTTAAGTCCATTTTTTAACTCTATAACTCGAAATAGATGAACTTTACCTCTATACGTCGAAGAAATCGTTCTTTTGTTTAATCACCTCTGTATCTCGAAGTTTTTGAATTATACCTCTGTAACTCGAAGAAAAATTATGGCAGTTAGGTCATACGTATCTAGTCTATGGGAAATTTTACCTCTATAACACGAATTATTATTTTATTTTACCTCTGTAACTCGAAGTCAAAAAGTAAAGAAGCCTAACCTCTATAAGTCGAACATGGGCCTATGAAAACCTCTGTAAGTCGAAGACCTCTATAAGTCGAATCCTCGTTAACACGAATTTTTTAGCGTTTCCCTTGAGTTTCGACTTATCGAGGTTCCACTGTTTTAAAAATATATTTTTTTTATGTTCGTATCAAAGAATTTAGTTCGGAAAGTTTTGTTTTTCTTAAAAACCGCAGAAATTTATTTGTCTGTTAAGTTGGCAGTTGTGCATTTTTATTGTAAAGTTAACCGCGTAATCCTTGACCTAAGTTTAACCTAGATTTAGAAGTCTGTGACTGCTAGCAGTATCTTTTTGCGTCTATAAAGACACAAGTGCTTTTATGGGGAATAGAGTATAGACTTCTCTGAACTCATATTATGTATGTTCTTATATTAGTGTTCGTGACCAAGTAAAAGACAGATAAAAGTACAGGAGTAGACATTTTTTTAAATAAACTACTCTCTCTTTAGCGAAACCCCTTTTTCTTAGGCATACAAATGTATCCGGTGTCCCAACCTCACTACTGAGACCTAACTAAATAAGAGTTTAAGTATCTAGACGGATTTAGAATAACCTCGCTGGATTAATCACCACAGCACAATTCCAGGAACGGGAAGAAAATTTGCATAAAAAATGGCCGCGGTAGAAATCTAAATAATAAATTGTTCATTGTTGTGCTGAATAAATAAATTCAAGCGGGTACATTTGCGCTAATAATATCAAGTGAGAAAGTGTAGCTACCTTAGTGTATGGTTTGAATGAAAAGAATAATTGATACATATCACTGTTCGACCGGCTCTAAGATTAGGTTTGAGGGAATCAAACGTAGCCAATTTAAAGCTTTGTCCATACTTTAATTAGTGAAAAAAGAAACTCAGATTTTCGAATGTAATAAATAAATAAAACTACTAAGTATAATACAGACACTACTATACTAACTGGTGGCTCTGTGAGCCGCAGACATCGTGAGTCTATCAGCGCCACCATGACTCCGCCATTTTGAAACATTACCAAAAACCGAATCGACAAAAAAAATCTATATAATTATCGAACTTGCTCACCGAGGATCGACTGAGAAATGCGACTTGTAAAGGAGGACAGCCGGACAGACATTAGAAAGCATTCTTGTCCAAGCTGTACCGGAGACAGTACACTCGGTCAACAAGTGACAATCATGCACCTCACGTGCTACCTGCATTACCTGGCTCTTTTATTTTTCAATCCATAACATTGCAATGCAATGCGTTCCTATTAACGGCAAAAATAAGTTAAGTTTAGTACAATGTACCTGCCCAGGAGGCTTGCGCAAAGCCGATAACTTTCATCGAGTGATAGCCATAGATGTTACTAGTGCTGAGCTGTAGATCTCGCGAGTCTGCCAAACCTCATGGCTCCCACCAGTTTGAAAAAATTCCAAAATCTGAATCGATAAAAGAATCTATATAATTATCGAACCCACTCACAAAATTTCACGAATCGGTTAAGAAATGCGACCTGTAGAGAAAAACAGCCTTTTTGCTCAAGCTGAAACGGAGATGCTTCGCGCTCACTCGGTCAATAATCACCAGTCAGTATTTAATTTGAGTACCTAGGGTGAAAATTTTAAACTTAAAGAATAGTCAAATTTCGCAAGTAGTGGAGGCAAAAAGCAGAAAAAGAGCATACCACGGCAACGTTGCGTATAAGTGACACTACAGCTTTTTAATACTTTTGACATAAACCTACTCGTAAAATGGTAATAGTAATCGGTATGGTAATATTATATCATAACCTGGCTTAAAGATTGCTATTGTTTCCTAGCAGATAATACGTTTCATTAGGGTAGTTCCATAGCGTTATGTAAGCGACAAAAAGTAGATGTTTTCATAGAATGCTCCAAAACGGAGTTGGCAATCGCAATGTGTACACAGAAATGTTGAAAGAGAGTTAAGTAATGTATCCCCGTGAGGCAAGAGATTGTTAACATTATCGGTGATGCTTTTACAACGTGAATTATAAATTAGGTGTGGCTTCACTCCATTTTAACGGTTATGTTTCATTCACAGGCTTTTAACTCAGTAGTGTTACGAATCAATCGAACTTGAGAATAAAGCCGAATGCGTGAATTTATGGAAATTAATGTATTTTCTGATGGCATATTAGTACTAAGCATTTTCCATGATCATTTCAACTGTGTAGCGTCCACTGGTGAACCCAGGTCACCCCCGAAGGGCTCAGCAAGAAACAGTCGCACGGTTTTTGTTTGTCGTCAGTCCATCTGGTGCGTGACCGATTCACCCTGTGTCCCCCGAGTCAAGGCCTTCATACAATCATATTTGCACCTCAATTACTATCAATTCTTTGAACTATACGCCGATCCCGTTGCCAACTACTCTGAGATCTCATCGGCTATCACCGAAAAAGCTAAAGCATCATCATCGACAGTTAAATTATCTTTCTAAAATCTAAGGGTTTTTATTAACATGCATACCTACTGTATGTAAATCCTAATAAATCCTACATGTCTTTCCTCATTGTTTTCACTACCATCTAGCGCCGATATAATGAAACATCCTGTTTTCACGAACTTTGGGAAAGTTTTCAGTGAAAGCAGTCCATTCTTTAGTGTAACAATGCGAGACGTGAAGAACAGATGGCGTTACTGTAAAGAAAAATAATAAAATAATAGTATATTTACTGACATATCAAATCAGTCACTTTTTTTAGTGTCAGTTTTAGTGTCAAAACGCTCAGATAGTAAGAACCCAAGTAGCAAAAATATGTTATATAGAGGTTTATAAAGAAAATATAATTATTGTTATAAAAGCCACATAAACGTTAATAAGCGTGAATTGGGCCCAAATTATAAGAAATTAACCCTTATGATTACCATATACCAGCTTTATTATTTGCTATTTATTTGATACCAGATGTGTAACGGTTAGCAATAAGTGTAATTCCCTTATTTCCGTTTATATGTTCACAGTCCTTATAATTGAAATTTATAAAGCTTGCGTAAGAAGAATTAACTTATAATTGCTATATAAACTCCAATCGTAAGAAGCGTGTTCTTGTAACCGCTATGTAAGGATCGTTTAAAAGGTAATCCAAGACACAAACGTCGCAGCAAAGCAAGTAATAAGTATTATCGTGCGTGTGTTTCAAATAATGACATAATACCGTAAGGTCGGGGTACTTTGGCCAAATGTAGGGTAACTTTGCCCTCCTTGTAAATCACATATCTCAAATCTATAGGGTCTGATAATAAACAAGAATGGCCAGCTAAAACCAACCACATGGCAAAGTGCCGTAATTTAAATGCAATAATCAAACCTGGACCCAATTAATCCCTATGGCCAAAGTTACCCCCCAGGGCGAAAGTACCCCGACCTTACGGTATTTAATTATTCGTCAACCATTTTGAAAAGGTAAGTCTGTGTCCATTTTTCTGATGTTACTTATGTGTCTTTAATAATCGAAACTAAGTGGAAACTCATTTCTATGACGATATGGGGTATGGCTTTCGATTCATTTTCAACAACCCCCAGAATTGACAATGTTTTGTGATGAAAAACTTTGGTTTTTTTTTCATTCCTTCGTTATTGCTTCTATAAGTCTTTAAAAAAATTACATAACCTCTAGTTATGTTTTGTGCTAAGTATTCGCCATCTTGATATTATTATGGCTGACTTTGTTATATAAACAAAAGTATATGACAATCGTAAGAATTACACGCTTATAATTAGCCATTATAAGATAATTAATAATTTTAGGCTTATAGTAGCCATATTATTTCGTTTTATTGGCGTTTACCTGACCCAATTATAAAGGTAGTAACCTTATTAACTAAAGGTTTTATTGTAGCCATATTATTTAGGTTTGTTGACGTTTGACGTTTACCTAACCAAATTATAAAGTCTGTAGCCATATTAGCTGAATCCTCCTGTAAAGTGCGTTTATACGATATTTTGACTTAAACAATGCCTTTAAATGACGACTAAAAGAGTTATGGCCATATAGGCCTTTCGTTATAAGGTAATTTTGCTAGTTGGGAAGCTCGTAAGAAGTGTAGCAAGATCACTATAGTCGGACTACGCTAAGTTCGCAGAGGTCGAAAAAGGGTTTTATTAAAAAAAAATATACGGCAAACATGGAGAAACTATAGCAAGAGGATTATTTTAATCTTGGTACTTGGTAATAATTTCCCCTTTTATCACAGAATGTGTCTACATACCTACTGAAATAGATATCTGGGTCAGTCCAAGGTCCGTCTTGCACACATCCATCTAGTTCCAACCAAACTAATCGATTTGTTCCAGGATCTTGGGTAATTTCTATGAAATGTGTTTAAGTATTATATTTCAATATATACATGTATAGAGTCCGACTACGCTAAGTCTGCAGATAGTGCCCCGAGTTACGGAAAAAAGTTCACATCCGGATACCAGGACCAAATTTTAGTATGTTGTTAGGCATGGTCTCTGGACCCCAAAACTGCCGGGAGACAGTCTCTGAAAGGTCAAGGTCACCGAATATGACGTCATTCATCTAGCCGCTCCCGCGTTCTTAAGAATGTTTAATTGTGACAAAACTACACATCTCATATCCACATAAGTGATATCAAATGAAAGGTAATTAAATGTGCTATAAATGACTTTTACATTTGAATGTAATAATTTCAATATATACATGTATAGAGTCCGACTACGCTAAGTCTGCAGATAGTGCCCTAATGAACGGGAGAATTTCGCGCGCTCAAGGTTTTTGAGCTATAGCTTCTATATTTATTGACAAATTTTCAAGATCTAAACTATGTTATGAAGCTTAATAAATTGGTTTTGTTTTTGTAGTACATTTGCATAACTTAAATGATTTTAGTTTTGCTGTAAAACTTTAATTTCCGTATAGTTTTTTTAACATTGAAATTATTGTGTGAATAATTCCTAAAGTATAACATTTATTAAATTCGAATGTAAAAGTCATTTATAGCACATTTAATTACCTTTCATTTGATATCACTTATGTGGATACGAGATGTGTAGTTTTTTCACAATTAAACATTCTTAAGAACGTGGGAGCGGCTAGATGAATGACGTCATATTCGGTGACCTTGACCTTTCAGAGACTGTCTCCCGGCAGTTTTGGGATCCAGAGACCATGCCTAACAATATACTAAAATTTGGTGCTGGTATCCGGATGTGAACTTTTCCCATAGAAGTATGTCCATAACTCGGCGCACTAAGAGGTCGAAAAAAAGTTTTATTTCAAAAAACACACATGGCAACATCACAAGCAAGATGATTAATTAGTCTTGATACTTGGCAAATATATTTCCGTTTAATAAGTATATAATGTGTCTACATATCTATTATACATACGTGTATGTTGACTTTCTGATATTTACGTATTATATTTCGATAAAAGAAATTGCTTAATAGTAATAAGTAAGCCGATATTAAGCAAAAACATAATGTTTCCACTCTATTACACAACAAAAATACAATTTAGGGAAATTTTGACCTACTTATATTGGCTTTATCAGTTGCACTATATTGTAATACATGCGTTAAAAAAACAAGAGAATCACAAAGTTATATTTTTTTAAATAACCGACCTTCAGTTCAGTGAACCTATTTTGATATGAGATGCACGAGTGACTATAACCAATTCCCAAATCGCCGTACCTATAATATTCGAAGAGTTCCCTCGATTTCTCCAAGATCCCATCATCAGATCTTGGTTTGGTTAGACCACTCCGGAGGCACTCACTTTCAAACAAAAACCAATTTTCCAAATCTGTCTAGCCGTCTTCGAGTAATCGCGTAACTTTGCGCGTCCTTCTTTTGTGGAAGTCGGTTAATAACGGACTTAAAATGAAGGGATTCGATAAGAAATGATCCCATCATCAGATCCTGATGTTGTTGCAATGGGTCCACCTCGAAGGTACCTATACCCTTTCAAACAAAAAATTCATTTCCCTAATCGGTCCAACCATCTTCGAGTAATCGCGTAACAAACATACAGAAAAAAACATAGACGAATTGAGAACCGTCCTTCTTTAGAAAGTCGGTTAAAAATGGTACGTAATTATTAGTTAGTAGAGATGCCATCCACGACAGGTGAAATTAGGTATATCTTTCGAAATCTTTCAAATATATTTATGAAACCATTTAAACATTTTTAATGGTTTCCGTTGCAGATGAAAGAATGCGAATCCTAGAGATTAATGTGTGGATTATAAGGTTTATAATACAGTGATTAGTCATTGAGTCAGTTTCGTACCGGAAAGTCAGTTCAGTTACGCCGTCCGACCACCCATTCATGACAGGCTAACTAAACACTAACCGCATCAATGGATCACGCTGCGAGCCGATGTCCACTGCACGATCCGTCACAACACACGGCTTGTTAATTTCGTAACGTAGCGCAAACTAAGAAAACAACAGATTGCTAACTCTTGTATCAGTTGGTTGGGTTATGAAGCTGCTTCCACCACACATTTCAATGCTAATTTACTTCTTTAGTTAGTGTAGGGACGCAGCAGTTGTTGACTTTCATGACGACATAAGCTGTTCCTAAAAAAATAAATATTTATTTGATGCAAACAACGTCTTAATATCTATAATATTACTTACTGTTATAATAAAGATATTTGGCACTAGGTTGTCAGATTTGTAACGCTATGCCAGCAACGCCCAAGCATGCATTCAAGCATGGCGAGCTGAACATTGCCAAAGCTTTCACCATGATGGGCCGCGTTGAGAACCCGTCATCTTAATAACATTAAGGATAAACTTCCATGAGTGTGCAGGATGAGGTTTTCTCCACATAATCCTAAGTAATATAAGTACGAAACGACGCGAGAAAACGAATGAAAACAATGGACACGCACCTTCTACGCATCACAAGACAGTACGCAAGCACCTGTTTTCGCGGCAAACGGTTATTTTCGTGTTGTTTGGCGAATGTTATGCCAATTCTTTCCCTCGTAGGCGCTCCCGGGCGTCCGGTGCGTTACGTTGCTCTTAAAGTTTTTACGCACTGCATACTTCTACCGCATTACGCTAACAGGACTTCGTTCATTTCATTCAAGCTGAAGCATGAACGAAATGCATAATGTTCATGTTCATTTCGTATGTGCCGCCCTCCCAAGAGCGAACGTGTCTGGCAACGATTGTCAAAAAGGTTAACTTTTGGTTCATGCTGTAGAACAGGGTGGGGCCCTGAATACAAATCAGGTATAAATTTGAAGCTAACCTGGGGCGCCTTATTAGTATGCTTTATCATTTCACAAACAAATACTACAGAATTTACTATATCATGTGCAATGCACAAAAAGAAACGAGGTGTATTGGTGTGTTACCGTTTTCAGACCGTTGAAAATATCAAAAAAGTGGTAGGTATTTATTTAGCATATGTACTAAAATGTTAGCATTCTAGATTGCCGCTTGTCAATTGCGTTATCGGCTAATGAACCCAGTAACCCGAGTATCAGTGTAGTGACTTCAGTTGCAATGTAGTTGGCTGGTTCAGTAGCCACTTTAATTCGTTATTAGGCAGGCCACCTACTTATGGCGGCTGATAGCCCTCTCCATCTCTACGCCAGAGGTCACTGGATTTAGTCAGGGTAGAGATCAGGAAAAGGCCGGCTAACGATGACCTTGGAAAAAGGTTGAGGTAGAGTTGTTAGGCCGTATACTAAGAAGGTGAATACGAGCCGCAGCCGAAGCCAGAAAATGTCATTTTTTCGTATCACTTAGGACAGACGACAGAAGAGCATACGGGCGCGAACAGCTTTAACAAAGATTTAGATAGGTACTGACTAAATATGAAAAAGTCGAAATCAGTAGTCCTACCTACACCAATACAATAGTATATTACATACAAAGGATGACACAGATCGCGAGTGTCATAATATATTATCTGGAGCTGTCTTCTCTCGGCCAGGAAGTGAGGTTCTCCGCATAGCGAGTGGTAAGCGACACTTGCGGCCTGGGGACGTTCATCGTCAGCCTATATATATATACGTCCCTATACTGGGAACAGGCCCACTCTCATAAATGTGAGTGAATGGGCTGTAGTCCCTAAGCTGACCCAGTGCAGGTTGGGGATTAAACATACACCTTTGAATTTCTTTGCAGATGTATGCAGGAGTCCTCACGATGGTTTTCTTTAACCAAAAAGCTAAGGGTAAACATCTGATTATATTTCGTACATAAGTTCCGTGAAGAAATTCATTGGTACAGGTACTCGTTCGGTTGGCGTTGAGTACGATCCACTTATAGGAAACAAAGCGATTGTTTGTAAACCCCAAAAACACTAAAATGACCACATTGTTGAAAGTCGTTACAACCACCTTGAAAGTTCAATTGATTATCAACTTCTATCTCTAAGAACCATAGATTACGAGTGCATTGATAGAAAAATTGCGTTCTAGCTGCCTTCACATTTTTCGATTCCCAGGTAGTCACGTAAACGCCAGGGGTTCATAATACGTCTCAAGTCACATATCCATTAAAGCAATTTTAATTATTTGCAATGGCTCTAGAGTTGATAATCCACTGAAATGTCAATGTAAGACGTCTTTATCTGTAAAACACGCTTCTCTTTTATCACGAACGATAATGAGGTACAAAACCGCATCATAACAGTATTGTTTTCTTTAAGTAGATCGTACACAACGCCATCCTAAGGAGTACACGAGCCAGGGTTGCGTTGACGTGAATTGTTATTAATGTACAATCACCTTAACAGCGACGGCATGGTCATGTGACGAAGTGGGAGGCAAGCGCGAAAAAGCATAGCGTAAGCTCGGAGCTGACGTTACAACAAGCCAACGATAACGGCCGGTTAGCGCGCCGGAATAGATTTAACGAGTAAGCGCGTAATTTGTTATGGTGCGCGACTTATTAAGCGATTTACCCCACGCGTATGAAGGCGTCGTAAAATCTTGACGAGGTATATCCATAAATAAGTTAATCTTATGCTTAATAAAGGTATATATATCTCTATAATTTCATGTTTAGATGAGGTAAGTACGAGTACATCGTTACCGATGATTTCTCGATACAAGTTAGCATAACAGAGCCGTATATAAAGTTAGACTACTTAACGGTAGATGGCGCTGCAAGGCTTCCTTAAGGCGTGTAAAAGATGACGTGACTGGTAGAAAAATTGTACGACTTGGGTATGCCGATGCCGTATGCGCTGCACTCCGGTGGCACAATTGTTTGTGCGGCTGTGTTGGCCCGGTCCGTTGGAAATGCAAGTTCTAATCCTAATAACTCAGAAAAATTTGCTGAAAATAGAGTAGTTCCTTTAATTTCAGTACAATTCACCGTAACAGACAGTTGAGTTATTTGTAAAAGCAAATAGAATCACGCAGCTGTGTTTCCTGAGGCACTAAAATTTTAATTACCCGAGCACAAACATAAAGACATTTTAATAGGGCCCGGGCATTCGCGAAAATGCGCGATAACAGTTGGCAAAATAGCCAGACCCTTTCGGACTCTCGCCAACAATCATTATCGTAATTTTAAGGATTATACATTCGAACACACTCCATATTATATTTTTAATTTGCGTTTCAGAACAAAGCAATACAATGAGTTTAGAAAATGTTGAATTCTAGGTATATGAAGATCTTAGCATAATTTTTAGTATCATAAATTCATAAACCCTCTCTATAATGCGTTCAAAAACCGCTTGCTTTTTGAACGCATTATAGAGGGTTTATGAACTGTTTTATTAGAACAAATTTCGTTTGGTTTGGAAACGATTTTTGAACGCATTAAAGGCGGTTTATGATATATGTGTAGACAAACATTTTTATTTTTATATCGCTAAAATAACTTTCAAATGCGAACATCAATTTATCACAGCTAAAACAAATTACTACTTAAAACCGGCGTCCGGTTCTGACCAGTCTACCAGTAACTGGGCTTCAGTCAAAACTTCAATGATGTATTTTAGAAGCCTGTTGCGTGCAAATATTTTTTTTAGGATTTTGGTACTTCTATTCCGACAGAGTTTATTACTCTGGTAAATCCTTGACACGCGTACAAAAAGTCAAATAGTCGTACACACGCCGCCACTGGCACCGGCCGAATATTCTAGAAACTTAGTCCAAAAGCATGCCCAAATATAATGGGAAGGAGCATATGTTTATTACAAATTACCCACACATAGGCTTTTTTTGGACATTCTCGGCATCTGCAGCGCCCGGCCGTTTGAACAACGGCCAAAGATCTGATTAATAGCAGCACCTTTTAGAAGCTCGGCTTAAGCTGAGAGCACAGACGAAGAGGACTGTGATTGCCATCCAAGCTATAGTTAATAGGTACTTAAGTTGTTCAATTCAGGAATATAAATCTGACGCTGTAGAGTCTAGTAACGTAGCATACCAAACTAACGTGCCCGCTGATGGTACTTGAAGTACGAATAAGCAGGTCATTAACTAATTTATTTTACTATTAATGCTTTCGGCTAGGCTAAACCATTTTAAACTGACAGTAACAGTTGACATTGGCTAAATGAAGTAACCAAATCGCTGCTCAAAACTAGATGATGCGTTTACGCAGCCAAATGTATAGAGAAAACGAGGCTCAACGACGCGTCACAGCGTATACGCAGCGTCAAGCTTAGGTGAGGTCGATTCTTAATTCTAAAACTGTATGAAAACTATATAAAATTCAGATTTACTGTAAACTTTATTGATGTAATGACCAACAACAACAGCACTATAGCAATTTAAAATAGTACCGATCACAACTCTCAGTATAAACTCCGCCTTACATCAGGATTAACTCTAATCACGTGAATTCCCGCGAGCCCGCACACGATCTGTCTGTTATCCATCAACATGCGGAAGACGAAAATATAGCTCACGGCCGCGCCGTCAAAACAACAGTTACTGCCTGCCTATTGTTACGATGCCCAATCAAACCATATGGTACGTGTAAATACAGCATCAAATCATCAGCAACAAACCGGGACATGCACTGCCACTGTAACATATGTAAACTGTTTAGAGGCTAACACAAACACAAACAAACAAACACAAAGACAAACAGTAGCGCGGTTTCTAACGGCCCTAACCTTGTTCAACTTGTATACAGTCATACCTTGTCAAAAAAATGTACAACTATTATTAGATTATTTCTATGAAGTATAAGGGTGAGTTTGTAGTTTGATCATGGTTGGTATCACGTTGGTATTCAAAAAATTCATTCGATAGATAACTCTTTGATTCTGTCAATTTTGTAAATGCAACTAGGAATCATTGTAAGCGACGGGGGTTGTCACTAGTCGTAAGGAACGAAAGTAAAACAAACTGGGTTCACGAAATTAGGGATGCTTGAGTGCATGGACATGCGTGCGTCTTACGGTAGCTGAAGGACAACGACAACTGATTTATATTGGACCGTAGGCGACACTCACACATGTGCATGCGCGCGCGCATACGTTTATTGTACACACATACAAACAGCAGCAGGTAAGTATAATTAATGATTATTAATTAAGTAATCTACCAAATTAGTTTTTAAGCTTGTTTCAGGTTTATTTCAGGTGCAGCTCATCGCGTCGTCTACATTCTCCGCCCCATTGTCCGTCAAGGACAATCATCTGCGGCTGTGGGGAGCAACGCTAAACGTGCTACGGGTCTGGTAAGTATACCAGTCTGGGTTTTTATATCAACAATTCGTATACGTCCATCGGGGCCAGGATGCACGTCGTGAACTATCCCCTTGGGCCAGACCTTTCGAGGCAACGCGGGATCTATAATTACTACAACGTCTCGTTTTGTAAGCTGCTTGCCCTCTTGGCACCATTTTGCCGTGGCAGAAGGTTTGGCAGGACTTCTTGCACCCAGCGTCGAATATCGTTGACTATAGTCTTGTTGTGGCAGTGAGCAGCCATCTCGTGATATCTCTTTATAATCAATCTTGTGATTCTGTCGTGTCCATCCAGAATAACAGGGCGTTTCAGGCTTGAATCAACACCAGAAACAGCGTCGATCCTCCCGCCAACACTTAGTAATCCGTGCTCATCCAATAATGGCGTTAGTTTACGTAATCGACTATTTTGTTCAATTGCCATATTATTTTTCAGCAGATAAATTTCTTTCGGGAACGTTTTCATCTGTGAGTAGCGCAATAATTCAGTTTCAGCGCGCTGCATTATCTGCGTGTCGATGCGGACATCTCCAGGTTTTCTACACCTTTCAATAAATAATAATACGTTCGCCATGCATCTCCACAAACGAAGCCATGAAGAAAACTTAATCGGATCGGGAACAAAAGGTAAGTCTTCATTGTTTACTGTATGTATTATATTTACTTGTAACAGCTGATTATTATTTATTCTTTGTTTTTCAGGATCATACTTCGGCCAGTCTTCGCGCGGTGTGTATAAAAACTCGGGGCCGCGGAGCCAGTCGCAATCGTCACTCAACTGGTAAGTATTTAATTTCGTAGCTTTGTCGGCTATATTCATATTCGTAGATATATAATTCCACTCGTGACTCTGTGATAAATCGTCGATTTCACCGAGTCTATTAGCGACGAATACTTTGTAATTTCGATTATCGTTTTTTATTTGATGTAAAACGATTAATGAATCTGTCCAGAAGTAACGTTTAAATGCAGTTAAACGTGTTTCGCGCGCTATTGTATCGGCGAGCCGGCAGGCGATAACAGCGGATTGCAGCTCCAGTTTAGGTATAGTTATGTATTTCTTCACAGGTGTCGATCTGCATTTGCTAGCGATGAATGACACGCATACTTCCTTGTTCGCCAATATCTTACGCCAATACGCAACAGCGCAAACTGCAGTTGGTGCAGCGTCGCAAAAAATATGCATCTCTATAGTTGTCTCGCTCTGGCACGAGGTACTGCAGTGAGCATCCTTATCACCGTCGCGCTCGATCTCACCTCGCGCGGAGTGAAAATAATATCTCGGTATTCGCAGGTTTGTTAAGGTTTGTAATTCCGCTATCCAGCTTCGGAAAACTGTATATTCGCTTGTCGGGATCTCATCGTCCCATTTAGTGCTGGTTTTCCAAATATTTTGAAGCATTATCTTCGCGCGGACCGTAAATGGAGCAAGGAACCCAAAAATATCGAATATCGACATATAAATGCGCAGGAGTTCACGTTTGGTAGGTTTTCGTTGCAGTTTTATTATTTCATTCGGAATGCGTTTAAGTGATAAGTCGAAGCCAAATGTGTCGCTTGACGGGAACCAAAGTAGCCCGAGCGTTCTCTCGGGTAAGTCGTCGCAACCGGTTTTGAACCTTATAGCCTTATCACTTAGGGTTTCTTTTGGCGTGCATTCTAGAACTTCTGGTTTATTAGATATCCAGTTTCTAATTTGAAATCCACCTCTTTTATGAATTTCAGACACCTCCTGTATCATTTTCATGGCTGAAGCTTCATCGTCGACACTATCGATGTAGTCGTCCATGTAATGTGATTTCAGGATAGCTTCAGCGGCTTCAGGAAATTCGTTTTTGAATCGGAATGCATTTATATTTTTAATGTGTTGTGGAATAAAGGGCGAGCAGTTCGCTCCGAATACTAGTGCAGATGTCATAGCGTAAGTTTTCAGTTCGCTATTTACGTTTTCGCGCCATAAAAATCTTAAGGCGTGCTGGTCTTCCTCCTTTATTTTAATACGCAGAAAATAATCCTTGATGTCTCCCATTATTGCGACAGGTTTCTCACGGAATCTCAGCAGGATGCTCATCAAATTTTGAAGAATATCAGGGCCTTGCAATAAATAATCATTCAGACACCTTTCAGAAGAAACGGCTGAACAATCATACACCAATCTCAGCTTTTTCTTGTTCGGGTTGTCGACCCCGAAGTGAGGGAGGTACCAGACACGAGGATGTGGCGATGACAGTTCCTCATCTGATAACAATCGAGCGTAATTATTGTCGAATAAATGGTTGATTCGGTCTTTGTATCTTGCAGAGTAGTCTTCGTTTGACGACATCTTTCTTTCCACAGTAAGGAATCTTTTATAAGCATTGGGATACGAATCCGGCATTTTTAAATCATTTTTCCATGGTAGGCCAACTTCATAGTTTCCGTTTATCAATCTTGCAGAGTTATCAATGCAGTTAACTGCACGAATGTCGTCCTTATTTACGCGCGGCTTAGAGCTCACGCCAATCGATTCGAGTGCAAACGAGCGGCGAACGAGTTCGTGCAGTTGTTTACTATCTTCGCTGTTGCTACTTGCCTCGCTTGACCATTGTTGCGATGAGTACATGTGTGCGTCTGCGCATGTGTGCATCTCCCGCTGAGCGGAATAGGCGTCCGCTGGGGTAGCGATGGAGGGCGAATGGAATGCGTCGGAGACGGCGGCGGCGGCCGGCATGGCGCGCTCAAACAATGTGGTAGTCAACGCATGTTCGGCGGTTAGAGTTCGACCGCTACGAGCGTAGGCAGGTGTAGGTACGATTCCGTTAAGGCACCAACCGAGTCTTGTTAATGTAGCACAAGGTTCATATTTGCCCCGATAAACAGTTCGTAGGGACATAATTAAATGGAAATTGTCCTGGCCTATTAATATTTTAGGTTTAACTTTCTCACAAGTTAAAACGCCCTTTAAATGACGTAAATGTTCGTAGTTATTTAAGTCCACTTTTGAAAGGTCCTGCGTAGGCAAGTTTAGTTCACTTATTTTTCGCGCGCGTACCTCGAACGTTTCACCATTTATGTTAGAAAGTTTAAAGTTCACCAGTTCACTTTTACACACGATATTAGAGTTCCACGCGCCCCTAATACTTAGGGTTTCGGGCTGACCTTGAATATTGACACAGTTAGCGAGATCAGCTGAGATCAAGGTCACGCTTGCCCCATCATCCAAGAGAGCATTTGTAGTAATAATACCACTTGGTCCATGTAAGTTTACGCGAACAATTTTCAACATAACACTTGTACTAGGTTCAACTATAGTGTTTGTAACAGTCTCGGTCGTGGGGTTTTGAACTTCACTTTCACTGGTCGTAGGTACTTGCGACATATTGTTTAGGTCTTCATTCGCACTGGTGTTGCGAGGAGCTGGGTTGGGTTTGGACGGCCAGTGGAGCAGCCGGTGGTGAGCCAGCCCGCAGCCATCGATATCGCACGGCGCGGCCGGACAGGTTTCCTTGCCGTGACCCAGCAACAGACACTTATGACACAAATTGTTTATTTTAACAAAGCGCCATTTATCTCTGCGTAGTGCGCGTTTAAACTTCGTGCAATTTGTGAGTGTGTGAGTAGCCGTCTTGCAGAACTTACATTTGGCGTTGCAATCATTATTATTGTTTAGAACAGAGTAAACCGGTATTTTTCTTTCGTAATCCAACTTCTTTGGAAACTTATGTTCGGTTTGTGAATGAATATGAGTTATTCCGGCGGCGGCGATTTTTGTAGCTTCTTTGTGCAGAAATTCGGAGAATAATTGCAATTTAGCTTTGCTCGAATCGCAGTGCTCATAAATATAATCAGCCCACTTGTTAATGAGCGGACTCGGACACTTTGAAATAACGATATTCAATAATTCTGGACTTCTTAAATGGTCAGTCTGCTTTATAGACTCGGCAGCTGCAACGTAGTTCTTTATTTTAACGGCGAAGTTCACTAACTCGGTGTGATAAGCTTGCGGCAGAGGTAGCAATTTTTTGAATTGTGTTGTTATTTTGTGTATGATGAGGTCGGGCCTTCCGAAGCGAAGTTCTAGAGCTTCAAGAATGATGGATGGTGAGGTGTCGCTTGTAAGCAGTGATGACACGGTCTCCCTTGCCTCGCCGCGGAGACATTTTTCTAGTCTTGCGATGTTTTCACTATCACTGTAATTACATAACATCGTGGATTGTTCATATGATTTTTTAAATTGAATCCATTCGAGTACGTCCCCGGAAAACAACGGTAAATCCTTAGACGTGGCTAATCTCGATAAAAGCCGTGTATTAGCGCTTTGTGTGGAGGTAGCCAATTTTTCCATCGCTTGCGCTAGGTGCTGAAGGTCACGAGTTGCAGCGTTCGCGTCGTGCCTAGGCGTGGCGAGAATTCGTTCTTCTTGTGCATCTTGGTGACTTTTCTCCAGCCATTGTTCCACTTTTTGAGATGTTCCAGCCAAAGATGAACGTCCACTGCTACGAGACTTCTGCGATAACTCCTCATCCAGAGCGGCAAGATCGGCCGCTAATTTCTTGTCTATCAAGTCTTTTTCGATTTTAGCTTTAGCTTCGGCAGCTTCCAACTCTAACTGTTTTCTTCGAGCCATCAATGAAGACACATTGGACACTTTGTTCGAAGATTTCGATGTACGAGCACCAGGTTCCTTTTCTAAGCTACCCTCTTTGACAGTTTGCTGATTTATCAAACTCATCGCCTTTGTGGGAAGTTGGCTGGTGTGGTTTTTGAGTTCTTCCTTCATATGTGGCGCGATGCATGACTTATGAGAGTGCACTTCATCCATATTATCGTTCGTGGCATGCTGCAACTTTTCCTTTTCGAAAGCGCCGCGCGTTTTAACCATCGTGCGCGGTGGCGTGTTGAACATTCCTGTTTTTGGCATCGTCCCTTGGGTTCCGGTTCGTTAGGATCATGTGTAAGCGACGGGGGTTGTCACTAGTCGTAAGGAACGAAAGTAAAACAAACTGGGTTCACGAAATTAGGGATGCTTGAGTGCATGGACATGCGTGCGTCTTACGGTAGCTGAAGGACAACGACAACTGATTTATATTGGACCGTAGGCGACACTCACACATGTGCATGCGCGCGCGCATACGTTTATTGTACACACATACAAACAGCAGCAGGTAAGTATAATTAATGATTATTAATTAAGTAATCTACCAAATTAGTTTTTAAGCTTGTTTCAGGTTTATTTCAGGTGCAGCTCATCGCGTCGTCTACAATCATGTTATTCGTATAGATATCTCTCTCGATGTCATTACGAAGGTAATCATAAAGTTATAAACATTAAATAAACACCCTTCCCTGTCCCTTCGCGACCACGAAATGTCGATGTAACACCATATTTTATGCGATTAAGTCCTGTTTTGTTATAATAATTAAATAAACATTATTACCACATCGGGACCAAATGTTTGCTATATTATAATTATGGAATAGCAATAAACACTTATTTTTCGTTTCTCCGGCTGCGACGTAGAAACTGTACGTCCTTGCTTCCCTGCCAAATACCATAGCAATGTGCTGTCCCCGAGTGTTATAGAGAAACACTTCATATTATTCAATGAGCGATACAAATAGTCTTTTATTTCGGTAACAATTTGAGTATGAAAATATTAAAATAAAACGGGCGCAACAGATAGACGCGGCTGTCCGGAGACTTCGGAAAACAAGTTTGAATTATCACTGACCACAATCGTATAAAGTGCCATTTGTTAAACTTTACGTGTTTTGTATTTAGGTAGGACGACGAAAACTGGGATAACTATTGATTGGGTAATTAACGTAGAAGACTGGTTTCTCTGAGAACTCTCTCCCTTTAGAGCAGCGGTCGGCAACCATTTAGTAGCCAAGGGCCACAAACGGGTAAAGAAGTTAACGCCGGCCGCACTTTATTAATAATTTGTGATTTTATACAATTCGGAAAATAGCGACCGCAATACAGACCGGAATATAGGGTCGCAAGTGAGCGGTTCACGGGCCGCAGGTTGCCAACCGCTGCTTTAGAGTAATGAATACATATTGCTTACAACTTTTCTGGGAGATTTTGTGGCAGGCCCGTGTTCGGCTGAGATAATGTTTGGGCTGAAAAAGGGGCATCATAAATTCATAACTCAGAATATAGGTATATTAAACAGTTAAGAGGAAACAGGAGGGCAGTTTTTCCATACAAACGTAGTCCCCTGTTTCCTCCCTGGATAATGCCAGTAGAGCAATAATTTTTTGGCCAAAAATCTATGGCTACTATTGATATGTTCCTATGTTTTCTTTTTTACGATAAATTGATTCTCAAAAGAGATATTAACTTTCAAAAACCTAAAAAAAATGCCAGATTTTCCGCTGTGTTCACACATCCAGAAAACAAATTTGACTAGATTATTAAAAAAAAAGAAAACATAGGAACATGGCCAAAGCCTTTCTTTAATGTTTAATGAAAAAAATAGTTATGTAGGTTAAGTTTTGAGGAAGAAATCAGGGGACTACGAAACGTTGTTTTCATGAAATTTTAAAAGGTATTTTCGGTCCAAGCTGCAGTTGTCTCTATCGCGCTCTGCGGGGGAGAGGCGGGCAGTGCGGGACAGCGACACATTCTACAAATACCTAATTTTCAATTCTCTCGACCTTACTGTTTCCTCTTAAGGAACCATCACTTTCAATAGCATCTCCGTCTTGGCCCAGTGATGAAGTATTTAAATTAAAAGTAACGACCAGAACGCGCGCCGTAAAAACTTCATTTATTAGATGACACTAGCACTAAAAATTCTTGTGTACATTTTTATTGCGCTCACATTGCCTGCCATCGTAACCAACTATTTGCAATGTTTGTCTCTAACAAAAGTGTTATTATTTTAATCGGATCGATTTCTTTTCTCTGATTTTTGTATTTAAACAACAACAGTATTTACTTTGATAAATTTATTTGAAACAATGAAGCTATGAAGGACTTATTTTTAATGGCAATATTAATATATAATCAGTTAAAAATAGCGTATGTGTAGAACGTAGAACTAAAGGTGGCTTATAAGTAATAGATGCTTCCCAGGTCATTTACGGTTTAAGGGGTGCCCAAGAGGCTGGCAGTTTTTCCCTTTTAAATTTCAAGGCATTAATCTATTCAAAATAGCTGCCAACTTTCACCCAACGTCTCGATGAGCCGTTTTGAGATCTCTTAGTAGAGATCTCTGGCATAAGGCCCCACGCCCCAAGAGTTTCAAGTGTTTCAACACCTTAACAACAGCTGAAATATTTTATTAATATAATTGCTAGTTCCGTAATATAATATACTAGTAATATAATTATTAATTTTGTAATTCCTAGTTATATTCCGAGATTTGGCAGCCTCGTGGGAGACAATGGGCATTGACGTCGGGGGCAAAAGGTTGACTAATCTACGCTTTGCCGACGACATTGTTCTTTTCTCTCACACAGCACCCCAACTGAAGCAAATGCTTCAAGATCTCAGCTCGGCAAGCCTTGAAGTCGGATTGATCATGAATAGGTCCAAAACACAGCTGATGACCTATCGTGAAACGTAGGGTAACGGTAGACGGGCAGGATATACAGTATGTTGACAAGTATATTTATCTGGGCCATATAGTATCCTTCGAAAACGGGCAGCTCAAGGAAATCGATCGACGAATCGAAAACGCCTGGAAGAGCTTCTGGTCCATAAAAGCGTTAATGAAGGGCAAACTTGTTGACATGTGCATCCTGCCTATCCTAACCTACGGCGCCCAAACTTGGTCTCACACCGAAGCTGAAAAGTGCAGTATATTGGATGTTCGAAGAACTGATCGCATCAGAAACACCGACCTGCGCTCCAGAACTGGAATCATGGAAGTGGGAGCGAAGGCTGCCAAACTCAAGTGGGATTGCGCGGGGCGTGTCTGCCGAATGCATCCGGAACGATGGGCTAAGACACTACTGAGTGGATCCCACAAGACGGCTACCGGAATAGAGGCAGACCGAAAAGGAGATGGCGGGACGATTTAGACACAGAGTGGCGGGAGGATGTACTGAATAGGGACGACTGGCGGAAAAGAGGGGAGGCCTTTGCCCAGCAGTGGGACACCTAGACAGGCTATAAAAAAATCCTACTTATAGGAGGATGGTTGTTCTAAAAAGCGAATTCCCAGAAACAAAATGAAGCAGCTGATCCTAATTCGCTCTAAACTAAATACTGCTCGTACACATTACATCACGATTACGTCTGTTAGACATATGGGACATAGGTGCGAATTGTTGGACTACTCGCAATAACTCATCTTCTAAATTTACGCAAAGGTGCACCGGGCTATAACAGTCCCATACGCGTGAGTCATGCTTCAAGCAGAACCCTGAAATGCATTCTACACGCCTTGTGACGACGACAGAAATACTTTGACCGAACAATTTGAGACCATGTTAAATTGGTATGAAGGTTGGAAATGCAACTGTTGTACTGAAGTAATTAAACACTTGAGAATTGCAAAAGCAGAGTATTTATAGTGGGGCAATCCACTCAAAACTCTGATGAGGTAATCTGAAGTACCTAATGGGCTCCCGTATTAATGCATTCAAGTGTCTACATTATTTCATTATTTGGGAAATCAAGTCGTGTCGGTGTAATTCCCATCCCACCAGACTTTTATTCTAAGTGTGCGTTAATTTGCGTTTTCTTTAATCCGTTCCATATTTCGCTATTTTTAGGGTTTCGTAGCCAAAATGGCAAAAACGGAACCCTTATAGTTTCGTCATGTCCGTCCGTCTGTCCGTATGTCACAGGCATTTTACTCAGAAACTACTTGATGGATATTGATGAAATTTGGAATAAAGGTGTGTTTTATGAGCCGCTACTTAGTTTGGTATATAAATAATTGAAATAAATATTTTTAGGGGGGGGCACTCCATACATGTTAAAGACAGTAAAAAACATTTTTTTCAGCAAATATCAACGTGTGGTACATAGTTCGACAGCTCTTTAAAAAACACTATAAGGTTCCTAAGTAATGTTTTGATTAAGTGAATGTATTTGGAAATAATCGCTCCGAAAGTTGTGTAAATTGTGCCCCCCCCCCCCCCTCTATTTTCTAAACCGTGCGTCCGAAAAATATGAAAAAAATCACGAAGGTAACGCTTAATTAATAATTTCAACGAAAATTATTTTCAACAAGATCGAATTAACCGTTTTTGAGTTATTGCCGATAAACAGCGCTTCTCAACAAAAGGACGTAATTGCTATGAAGATACGCTCTCTTGTTGTTGTACTTTTTTTACATCGTATTTTTTACCTTATAGTTACGGCTATGGAACCCTACACTGAGCATGGTCCGACATGCTCTTGGCCAGTTATTTCCTGCTATACTTATTATTATTTTTTCCTGTTATATTATTTTATCTTTTGTGTTATACATATACTCTTAGTTTTATTTAATTAAAGAGGTTTTTATTTAGTGAGAAGACCGTCATTAAGAATCGTATACACTCACGGACAATGCATTCGGGTCTTTTTCTTTATAGGTAATTGGTCATAGAAAATGACCCGAATTCATTGTCCATGAGTGATTCTTTCAGTACCATTTAGAATATTGCATTTAGAATATTAAAGTTGTCTTTTCTACAAATATCTAGATAAAACTCTAATGCTCTGCTGAAACGAATTAATGTTTTCAATCTTGCATACATAGGTAATCGTATTATGTACAGTAAACGACGAAAATATCTGTTTGATAGAGGCATCTCCTTGGCATTCTAAATTTTTTTTGTTACTACTAGGGGCGAACAATCGCACGGCTTGCCTGATGGTAAGCAGTCATATTTATGGTTTTATAAGGCACAGTGCCGTTGGTAAGTTGGTAAGAGAAGAGTGTGTCTGTTCGGGAGGACCAAAAGAGAGCTAAATACTGCACTGACCAGATGATACATAAATACAACATTAAGTTAAGAACCAATGTAAGCCAGTTGAAAGCCCATGAAAGTGACACGTAACAAGATGCACTTGTAGAGTGAAACTGAACACGCGCTTAATGGAACCCTCTCGAAGGACCCTATAAATACTTGCAATCGGAATGGCACGCGTGCCGGAACCAATCTCATTTGGCTCCTCGCCAACAGAGGTGTTGCACCGACGATTAAGAGTGGTTGTGTATCGCGTCCGATCCGATCCCGAGCCGAAGAAATGCGATAAATGCATAACAAAATCTATATAATCTTGCTCAGCAGAAAAGTCGATCAGCGAAACTAACGAAAAAATGATGAGTTGATGATCGAATTAATAAGGACTCCAGGCCAAAATGATACTTGCCATCCATAATATTTCTATTCATAGGTATATTGACAAAAGATTATTTCGAAAATACGAAATAAGGTAACAGATATTATTTATATCGATTAATGATAAGGTTAAAAGTATCTAGAAAAGATCACTTTTTATGGATAAGTCTACTGGCACGCATTAATTCAAACCATTACATGTATTTTATCGGAAGCAGTAAATAATCTAGCTAGTTGAATTTAACTTCAAATTTTAGTTTTAGTCTTCTCCTGTTTGGATTGGACAATGTGTAGGCGCCCTAACATAGCCAATAGCAATCCGATGATATCAGCCACCGGATAACTTCTTATCAAAGTGTGTAAAATGCGGAATGGTTGGATAATGGCCTGAAGGCGATCTTAATTGAAAAATGAATCTCTGAAGCAAAAGACGCTACAAAGCCTCAACGATTTTCGCTTAATTTATATAATATTTTAAAAAGGTTACGCCATTAAGTTAAGTTCCACAACATAAAAATCAAATCATCTCAAATCCGTAAGCCGTTTTCGACATTAACATGCACGCCCCGTTTATATAATCCTTTTCTACTTCTGCGAGATTTATGCACTACTAGAACGTACAAAACTAGTCTAAATCCCCAAAATAACGAAGCAGGACTCTCATTCAAAAGACTCTTTCATTTCTTTCTCCTAAACTTCCCTGACAGCTGTTCGTTTCTACAAAATTATGATCCGCATAACCCAACAACTATCGACAAAAAAATCGTAATACCTCCATCAAAACAAATAAAACTATCACTCTTAAAAAATATTATTTACACGCTAAAACGAATTCAGGGCTGTATATTTTTCACTTGTTAATACAGAATGGGGTCAATCGACTCATCACGTTGATATAAAAACTAAAAACATTACATGCGTTACTATTTTGCTACCCGTATATTATGAATTCTAGGTCAACATTTGGTTTATAAATTACCTAGAAATTCACAGACGACTTCTCCTTAGCGATGACAAAAACCATAATAAAACAGTACCCACGACGCGAAATAGGTTAACTGGCGCCAGTTATCCTTCGCGTATTAATAACCGCATTTGTAGGGATGGAATAAGCAACTGTTCGTTAATTTCCGTGTTCACTTTTTTACTACCTTACTAGGTACGTTATTGTACGTTGGTGCAGAATCATAATTTCCTGGAGACATCCACTGCTGAACATAATATACTCTCCCCCTAAGACTTCCTCAGCAAACGGTCGCACGTTTTTTTGTATAAAGCAAATATTAAATATGAAAATGCCCATCTGACTAGAGCAGTGGTGGCAGAGCACTTTTTAGTGATGAGGACCATTTGACAAGATCGGTGTCTTGCTTGCAACGGACCACCAACTGTTAGGAGGCAATAGAAAGTGAAAAGGTTTAGAGCAATTTTTTTTTCGGATGGCTTCACGGACTACTTCTGGTGCTCTCAGGGACCACCAGTGGTCCGCGGACCACCGGTTAAGAACCACTGGACTAGAGTCTCGAGACATACGAGTAAAATTGTGACGCCCAACCCCGCTTATTGGTGTAAAATCCCCGAAGACTATACTACTACACGGATCCTAATCTTACCTGACTTTAATTTGCTTCGGATGGCCAAATAGAGATCGTCTAGTGGTAGATCCTGTCTCGAAGTGGGGCGTGTAGAAACCTAGGTTCTTTTTGACTATGCGGGAGACCATAGAACCCTGAAGACCCAGGCTGAGCCCATTTCTTGGGGTCCTGCCTGCAGCTTCTGCCTACGACTACCTAAGGAAATCTTAAAGTGTGGTTTTAATAAAGTATTATTCAAAAAGCTAGTAGTTTTGAAAGGTAATAGCCCCAACCAGCCCTAACTCGGTTTGGTATCGAACGGATCAGGATTGCGAGGTCCTAGGTTGAAATGAGCTACTGACGGTAAGTTGAAGGCCCTAAAAGGCCTCGTGAAAGTGATTCGGACATGAATAGCAAATTTTGAGCAGTCCCGATCTGTCCGCCGGATAGGGATTAACCGCCTAACAAGACAGAGCCATGAATAGGTATCGTTAGTGGGCTTCCAGAGCCTCTTTTATACTAGCAAATACTTTGTTTTATCATAACCCTTATTAGTCCGGTCAGGACGAAATAATCACTCGGAGATTTTAGCAATCCTAAACCAAAAACGACATCACGTGCCTCCACAGCGGGCACACTTATTCATGGCTCTTTACAAATTGTGAGAGAGACTTAGTCTACCTAGCCATGACCTAGATCCCCTACCGGAGCCAATCCTACTACTATTATCTCAAATAGGCAAAGCCAGAGAGAGTCCTCATCTTGGTAAGTCGCCCGGCACTACGGTCCAATCCTGCTGTCCATTAATCTTACCGAAGGCTAGTGAAGAGAGGAGGATGACGGTTTCCTTGACGCGTCTAATGAGGCCGGCCTGGCGTCGCACCGGGTACTCAAACAGGTCTTTAACTGCCTGCACGCAATGTCAATTCCACCAGACGTCCTCCAGGTTGACTCCTCCCTGGGAGATTTGTGTTGGTTGCCTCCTCTCTGGGAGATTGTAGGATGAAGAAAGGCTAGGTTGCCGATTTCCCTGACGCGTCTAATGAGGCCGGCCTGGCGTCGCACCGGGTACTCAAACAGGTCTTTAACTGCCTGCACGCAATGTCAGTTCCACCAGGCGACCCACCCCGCTGACTCCTCCCTGGGAGATTTGCAGGCTGACTTATTCGAAGATAGGCTCCTCTTTGGGAACATGGGAGCTTAGAGCTAGGATTGCCCCGCATTTCCCGGCGATCCCTGTCGCAAGACTCTGGAGTCTCTCTAGGCCCTAATTAGCATTTTACAGGTGTTCCATTAAACATCATTTGACTTGACGTTAGCTGACTAGGCCTAAGCCCCACAACTGGCTGGTACAACAGAAACGCTATTCAAACGTCACCAAGGCCCTGCCTATTGCTGCTTGTCTCTCGGGTTGCCAGCCCAAAATTTATAATTTTACCAAATGGATGGCTCCGTTCTAGGCTAAACATGAGTTACAAACAATCAAGGCAAGCTTTATCTTAACCCTAGATTTACACAGTATTATCTGCTAGATTCCCAACTTCAAATTTCCATAACTTCAGGAAGATATTCAAATCCGGAACATTTTAACCAGTCGCAAATGCTCACAGTCCAAACCCCATCCTGGCTGCCCGGCAGCCCTAGCATTGAGAGAGTCTACACAGTCGCGGGTGAACACGTCGCTAGTGCAGCAACACTTCCCACCCCGTAGCTATTACAAAGTTCCTTAAAACTATTACTCTTAGACTTATCCAGCGTCCATCTCCTTGCGGGAGAAGGATTAATAATACCCAAATAATGTTGGTCCGTGGACCTATACGCTCCGCGTCGAGTTGCCTACCTTGACTGCAACGCATAGGCCGCTCATCGATCTTACGGTAAAAGAAGTAATGCATGGTAACTCACCGATCTGGCGCTTGACTACCTTTCTGGGCTGTCTCCTCTCCAGACCGCGCCGCGATGCCCTCGAACCGCAGAGCCGCCTGCCGCTCCGCTCTCCAGACCGCTTCGCGATGCTCTCGTACCGCAGGGCCGCCTGCCGCTCCCGCTCGTCCTGAAGTTGCTCGCTGCTCTCTCCGACGTTCCGAAATTCTTCGTCGCTGCCGAGCAGAGTTTCACCGTCGTGTTGGGTCCTTGCCGCCGACCCAGAATTCTTCTCCGCTGTCGGGCAGAGCTTCGCCGTTCGGCAGAGTTCTTGCTGACGTTTCAGAACTCTTCCCGTTGTCGGGCAGAGCTTCGCCGCACAGTTTCTTGATCTTCTCCCAGAGGTGTTGTCCCGTCGGCGAGTCGAAATCGAGTGACCCCGACCACAGCGCCGCCGGCGCTTTTATACCTGCGCCTGCACCGACGGTTTCATTTGTTTTTTAGACAAAAGCCGATCGAAATTGTCATTTGTTTTTTGAACAAAAGCATAACGAAATTCGGCTTTTGTTTTTTGACAAATGAATCTCGATGACAAAAGCCGATCGAAAATGTCACTTGTTTTGAAACAAAAGAACGCCGAAATTCGGCTTTTGTTTAAAACAAGTGAATCGCGCTGACAAAAGCCGATCGAAAATGTCATTTGTTTTGAAACAAATGAATCACGCTGACAGATCCCCAACTTCCATTCCTAGGCTTCAACCCTGGTTTTCCACCGTCTCGGGCCCTCTACCTGGCTAAACTCTACCCCAATTCTACAATTTCACTCCCCTTAACTGTCAGACTCATCTCCCCTGCCTTGGATCGCTGTCGAAATTTATAAATTAGACCTATGTCCAATTTTCCCCGAATATCGCAAATCCCGCGAAGATCTCCTCCCTGCGGCAACATTCTGCCTTGCCTCGGCCTCCTTACAGAAAAATAAAACATGTCAAAAGTGACTCCGTCAGTCCTACCGCAAATGCGTCAACTAGACGTAGCCTTCAATAATTCAGAATTTCCTTTCCGTATCGTTTTACTTAACTTATTTCTCCGTTATTCAGTGCCTCAGCCTAGTGTTGCAGCAAGAATACTCTAACTAGTGTGTGTTTTTCTCGAGTTGTGTGGATTTCTCGCCATCGGTAAGTTGCCTTTCTTTTTATACTTATATTTCATATAAATTCGTGAAATAAAATATGTTTCTCGTCTTCTCTCGACGGAATAGCTTAAATTCACTCCCAATGAGCCGGCTCTAGATAGAGACATCAAAGAAATCGTCTCTATAAGTAATTACTCGCATACGCCGTCTTTTCTGCTCTTCCAAACCGAGTCCTCGATCTTCCGACTGATATTCTTGTAGTACAAACGCTCACAGCGCTCGCTCCCTTAATAGCTACGCTGTTCCTTCGCCACCGGCGCTATAACCTAACCCTGTCTATGAAAACTGAAGGATTAACTGCTCCCAATAATACCACAACCGTCGTAGTACGTCTAGGCGCCGATACTGGTTCCCTCGGCTGCCAGCAAGCCGCGTGGATCGAGACTTTCTTTCCCTGTAACCTTAAGTAAGCGTTCTCATTATTTTGCACAGCCATTTGCCATAATAACCCTAATACGGAGCAGGAAGCGTGCTTTGTTGGTTCTTATAACAAAATATTAGTGATTCTACGATTCCTACGGATACCAAGGACTCTCTCTCACGTTCCTGACCCAATATGTAGCCCTAAGAGAAGTCCCTGAGCTATACATTCCCCGCGAGTGGTTTTGGTGACTGCAAGTCGAAGTACTATAAGCCCTTACGTAGCATGGCGTTCCTCTAGGTTCAAAACTAATACAAGGTGTCCCCAGGCGTCGGTTCGTTACATAGCTCTCTTCCTGTCCCTGATAATGCGCAGTTTAGTCTAATTATTTAGACTCGCGTAGCATTAGCATCACTATACACTACCAGTTTCCCGACGCCTCTCTCCAGTGGTGAATGCGGTGTGTTTTTACCCAGATACTCAGTGGAAACAGCTCCGCCCCCTCAACAAGTCGCCTCCATCTATCGGAATGAAGTGGGAATTGCCGGCCACCCCAGATTTCCAACTCAAGACGGAGTGTGTGTCGTGAATACCCAGAATCCTGCGATTCCGACCCGCGAGAGCTACCCGGGAGTTGCTGATCCCTGCCAGACTTACTTTCCCTCGGATCCCTGCCCTATGTAGTCCAACGGTATCTCCCCAATAAGTCGGAAATGCCTGGGTCCGATCCCTGCCGGATGTGCTTTACCCGCCTTTACCCCTGCATCCTTCCAGACTGGGTATTCTCCCTGCTAAGAAGGCGGACCTACTCCCTCTTTTCTCGGTGAATGTCCCCTGTATTCATTCCTAAGCCAGCTCTGCAGTACTCGGCCCGACTTCTCCACCATGACCAAACTCCTCCCTCTACGAAAACGCTCCTGCATTCTTGCAGCTCGGTCTCCAGAAGTTAGGCGTTTCAGCGAACTGCCATTCGGAAGCAGGGATGTGTAATTATCATGGTTGTTAGCTTCTTGTCCAGTACTGATGCTACCTACAACTAGGCCTGACAACGGCAATATCTAAAACCTAGCATCTATAGCCATAGATAGCACCTTTTTGTTTAAAACCGAAGCGAGGCCCCAGGAAAACTGCTGATCATGTACCCAGTCCAGCTTAGTCGTTGCAACCCTCCTTGACGCTTTTAATCCTTACTCACTTCATGCTTCTCTCAAAGACTAGGTACCTTAGTCTCCCAGACACCCTTTTATCCACCTTCCGGCCCTACAGCATTTACTGTCTTCCATTCTTCCTCAGATCACCGACTCACTCGATCGCATCCAACTTGCTAGACCGTTCTGGTACACAACCTGTCCCAAATGCCTAAACCTTTTCTACTCGGAGTCCGGTACTGTGTTTTCCTTTTTATGTAACACCCCGGATCAGTTTAAAATTTCGGTCGACTTTCATAAAACTGCCCAATCAATTCACAAAAAACGAGAGAGCTCTGGTTACTTGGTATTCAGTAACCCACGATATCCGACCCCTGGTTCAAAGTAAAATAAAATAGTTTATCTTTGCAAGTAGGCCCTCAAGGCCCTGAGTCTAAATATGCATGCATTATTTTTTATATATTAGGCTCTACGTTTAACTCGCCCCATTTGTCTAATTCTATTGAATCTCCGACTCGCATTCACAGATCCTCTCAATGCTAATCTCTCGCGTAAACACCGCGTTACCAATATGTAGTTGAATAATTAAACCGCTTGCCAACTATGCCTAGGGTTATGTAGGCTGCTTCTTCGCCCATCCGCAATGACTCGCGATAATTCGACCATGTGGGTATTAGGTTCAACACAAGAATAATAAACTCCTTTTGTTCAATTTCGCCACCCTTAAAAGTTTACGCAGCGGTGATGTCGCACGTTGAGCGACTCGAGAAGGTGCATAGGCATCCAACGCAAAAGGCAATAACTATACTTGAATCTAATTTTTCTCGGATTGAATTTCCTTCACAATTACTTTAAGCAAGTAGTCCGTTTGACTAACTTAAAAATCAAACATTTCTGATATGTCTAAGTAAATTAATCGATTTATAATCATCTACCTAACCCGCCTATTTATTTTTAAGATAAAACGGCCTCCACCCCCCCTTGCATGAACCTGATTATTATCTCGCGACGCTCTATGCGCCTTCGAGAAAAGTGCACGTTGGCGACTTCGCCGTTCGCTGCAAAGAGCCATTTTAATTTCATAACTCACCGAAATGCCACAATGTAACTTAACCCCCTTTTTTTTTATTCCTCAGATACTAGTCGACCCGCTCCCTTCCGCAAGCTATTCCAAACCTTCACCACTCGCCCCGCGTCAGGCCTCGCGGCGCCAAAGCCAATAGTCCCAGTCACATCGCGGCCTCTCCACTTGAAATTAAGCGACAAGCTCTGTACCTAGTTTCATAATGAACACCCACCCGTTTGCTGCCTCTGATAACTAATAAAATGCCTGCTTTCTGACGCATGTTTGACGTTATTGACCCAAACAACCTCCCGGTCACGAAACCGTGACGTCATGAGGGATGCCTATGCTAAGAAATTATAATTCCTGTGAGCTAACCAGGAAAGGTTTGCTGGGACGTAATTTATTAAATCAACTTGTACATTTTATCCCTGGTCGTTTAACCGACTGGAAATATTTTATTTGTTTTACGTTCATCTAAACACCCCGCATCGTAACGTCTCCGCAACAATAGACACCATACCTTTAGGGATTATCTAATGGTATTAGCAAGTTTTCTAATAATTTCATACCTTGAAAATAGACTTTCTTACCTAACCTTGGAGGCTCCTAAAAAGTTACACGCTAGGTATCAACTCAATACTGGAAAAGATGCTAGATGTAGTACTACTCCCTATTCTAGCAGGTGCTCATATGATCTTTACTAATTACGGTTACAGACAAGTACCCATTTGGGCGCGAACGGGTTAACTAAACAGGCGTCCAGTGGTACAACCATCATGGCCTTGCCGCGGTATTACTTGCTACGGTAGTACTTACTGCTTTAGAATTGGTGGTGTGCGGTATCCGCGTTGTATGCTAATGTAGTAATATCTTATGAAAATTCAAGTATTTCTTTTCCCACTGTGATTCGTGCTCGCTTCCAGCTACAAAAACTCCTCTAATGCTGGCTACTAAAGAACACCCTATGAACCCTTCTCTTTCAAATAGCTCAGATAAATTATTCGAAAATCGGAAATGAAATCAATGATTCCTCTAAATATCAGAACCTAACTGTTTAACTGATTACGATTGTCCTTTTTATCCTCTCACGAAACCATGTGACACCTCGGTCCCGGTTCCGGCTTCTGGCCGAACCTGAAATCAAGGCCGACATTCTATTTCGGTTTCCGCTGTGAGAATTAGTTTTGGTCGCACACCATTGATTACATATCGTTGGATTAAGAGTTTTGTCGCTAAAATTGTCCTTCATTGGTTGGAAAAAATTTCCATCACATAATTTCATCACTTACCTCACGCGCATCTCGCAACACCTACCGCTACCCCATCGTAAAATAGAACTGTCCATACACCTCACCACAGGATAGGTAATGGTATCTAGGTTAATGTTCCTATGTGTTGGTTTGTGTAATAAATAAATACAGGCCCAAATACTTGGTACAGAAGTTTCACTGTCTTAGGGTCGACTTCAGGCGTTTTTCCGGCGTTTTTTTTTGTAACTTCACCAGTGTCACTGGAGCTTTACCGTGAAGGACTATCGTATGATGACAACTTTCGATTAAGTCATGTCTCACCTCGATACCGTGTATAGTAAAAGTTAACTGTGCTTACCACCGCTTACTGCTATATTTACTGAAACATGAATGGGAAAACCCCCCGCGGTCGAACGCTCTGAAATCGATCCTCTACCAAAACCCATCCGAGTCACCATGCCTACTACCGCTAGGGTTGTCGACATAAATAACATAATTATAACTTGAATTTCCTAGTGAATTAGATGCAGTTAAAACGAATACTCGTGCGACGTTATATAACCGTTTTGACGCACGTCGTAGTACATACTTACATACAAACATACAGGTCAAACACTCAACCGTCCTTTGGGCTTTGCCGCAGTCGGGTAACATACATACATACTTACATGCATACATACATACATACATGCATACATACATACCGGTCGAACACATAACCCCCCTTTGACTTTATAGATTACGCGCACAGGCGCTGCCGGATGTCGGTACAGCCCTGAGTGAGTTAGCCTAACACATTAGACAAGGAATAATATTGATCACTAAATCTCAGAGTGTATCTTTTTTTTCCTTATCTTCATACCATCTAACAGTACAATCTGATAATAGGGTATTTGACAACAATCAAAATAAATTCATTAACTCTAACCAGCAAATTACGCTTCCAAAACAGCCCGGATAAAATCATTGAAACTTATTTTCGTGCCATCAACGATTTTACAATGACGAAAACTAAAAATAAGGCACCATGTTGAGCATGACGTCACAAGCACGTCACAAGATAGTATTTCATACTAAACTGCATACTTTCGGAGCGTTTTGACACTTCATAAAAAGAAGCTGATTTGAACTGTCATCAAGTAGCCTATTCGATTTGACCAAATCTCAAGTAAAATTGATCCGATCAAAGTCACTTTGCACAATATAAAGTCCTGGCCTCAGCTTTAAGGGCCGGCATTGAAAGAAATTTCTCATTTAAGCACCTCCCATTACCCCGCTACCGGGGCTGCTCCCCTTAAGGGGATTCGCCAATGTCGCCATCTGTTTATAATATTATGAACTTTTAAATCTTTGAACAGCGTAGCGCCACCTAGTAGAATATCTTTTAACCACTTGTGTTTACTATGAACTTTTCGAACCATGCTCTGAGTAGGGGTCCATTATGGGCTCATATAAAATTGGTATTTCGATTTTTCTCCGAAAAATTTTGCTCATAATTTTTTTGAATATTTATTAGTATTAGTACTACTACCTACATTGCCTATAATAATAAAAAAATTGAATTTTTGTACACGTAATGTTATTACTTAGATGTTATATGTACCTATAATGTTATTGCCAAGAATTACTTAATTAATAAAGCTATTACATATAAATATTTTGCTCATAATGATTATAAGTTATATGTATAATTTGAAATCAACGTGTGGGCGGTTCTCCTCAAAAAAATGTCTATTTTACAAACCCCGCGACAGAGCATCTTTATTAAGCCAGATGTATACATACATGAAAAACATAACGTTTTATCATAAAGGCACGGAACAAAACCCATTAATTTTCATTATATTTACTTTTTTGTTTAAAATGGTGTTTCTGATAATGACTCCTTATGATAATAATGACGTTTTTGTAGAAAATAATGACGGCTCGTTGCCAACAATGATTTTCACCTGAGAATCAGGTCTGATGTATATTGATTTAAGTGTTTTTTTTTGTTATGGTTTATGATATGGACGACAAAAATAAAATTCGAATACATCGACACTGGAAATTTCAAATTTCGTAAGGGACAGTTTATCGTAAGCACACTAAATACACCATTGGAATCAGTAGGTATTTCTTTTCTATCTGTTCTATTGAAATTTTGATAACACTTCAAATAAAAAAATTATGAGATGATAAAAATTTGTCGTAACTTCCTAAAATTTAAAGTTGTATCATACAACATAGTGCCCATACGGTCACTTTGTTAAAGGGGTCAATTTAGCATACGAATTTATATTTTCATACATTTTATGGTTAATCACTTATGTGCTACATTTTTAAGTCCTAAAGGGGATTTTAACAATGTAGCAGTGGTGTGGCTTCCATAGAACCCGATTCCCATCGGCTTGCCTATTTTTGCAAAGCATATGACCGGAGTATCTACTACTCCCGAAGAAAAAGTAATCCAAATCTGCTTCGGCTTTTCTAAGAATATATTTGACGCCACGCCACTGCAATGTAGTAATATACGCGTTGTAATCCGTTTAAGTTGTTTTATTACAATGAGTGATTATCGCGGAAAGCGAAGACAATATTATAAACTTATTCTTTTCTTAAACAGTTACGACAATACTGATTAGGTATGGTTATTTGGAACTCTAAGAATTATAATTTTTATGCCACACCTGGCCATAAAGTGGCTTTTTCTGTAAGCGTAGCGTACGGAAAAAGCCGCTTTCTGGCCAAGTGTAGACATAAAATGACGTACATAACACGGGAGGTAGTAAAAAAAGCCCTCGATTGCAGATTTACGTCCCTCGCTTGCAGCTCGGGCCGCAAACTTCTGCGATATCGGCCTTTCTTTGTATTACCATCCTAGTTGTGTAATATACTATTATGTGCAAGTAGCCGAGTTTTTAATATATTACACCATTTACACCACAACTAGGCTTCGGTATTCCAAATAGCCCCAGGAAACTTTACATACCTGTTTCAGTCAAAAAATAAAAGACAAAGCTAATTGTTTACTATTATTAAACCGCGCTTATAATAGGTACGATTGAGCACATATGTCGTTTTTGAAATAATACTTGAAATGACATGACAATGTAACTGATTTCAAGAATACCTTACATGACTTTCTCGCGCAAAAGGCATATTATACTGTGCAAGAATACTTAAGTGATAGTATATAGAATAGTTTAGTAACTAACACCACACAATGACATACCTTGTAACTAACGTAATAAAATAATTGTATTATAAATAAAGTAATTGTATTCTATATTCTATGTTTGAAATGAACAGCATGTATGTCATCGACTAAATTTGTATGCCGCAAGCACAGACCACTAAACCTAAAGACGTCGCTTCGTAGGATTGTTTCATTGAAACCGATTCTGCCAAAACTAAAGGGGCGCGGGAGACGCGACGAGCGCTTACCGCACTGTGATTTGCCGATTGAAGGTCAAGTGGGCGTCACACAGAAATATAAACAAAATGTCTGGGGGCCGCTAGTGATGTGACGATGATCGATGATTAGAGCTAAATTAATAAAACAACCCCATTCATTCAGACATACCCCCCCCCCCCCCGACTTAACATACCTACTCTATTACACTTCACTGTTTTCAAACTATTGAGTAGGACATGATTTTTAAATACTGACAGCAATGGATTGTTACTGGCATTCATTATCATGAAATATATTGTTAATTCTTAAAAATAAAACTTTATTATAAATTGGTATTAATTTGAGCTTAATTGTAATAATTAATGCCACTATGA
Organism: Eudemis profundana; assembly: GCA_947034925.1. NCBI lineage: Eukaryota > Metazoa > Arthropoda > Insecta > Lepidoptera > Tortricidae > Eudemis > Eudemis profundana. The sequence continues at coordinate 25,253,775 of OX344795.1, read as the reverse complement.
TTTAAGTGCTGCTGTATAATAAGTTTGAGCATCGTAGTCACGGCAATAAATTAGCTAATTTATTGTTTGTTATGTGAGCACTTGAGGCCAGACTAGGCGAGCACTTGAGGCAGCAATTGTTCTTGTAAGTCTGAGTATCAACGAAATACTATAACGGTAAACATTGCCTTTACACAACTCAGCTGATAACGAAGAATCAATATACTCATCACAGTTGGTAAGTGAAGCGTAGGAATGGCATTAGGACTTAAAAGTCGCCTGTCCCCAGATTTTGTCTATCTAAAATATTCTGATTTAAAATGGCGAGAACATACGATACTTTGTTTTGTAGCATCAATCCACATTTCCTTTATATTAGGACACTTCGTAAACCTTAAAGAAATTGAACACATTTTAGTTGACATGCTTTGAATGATTTATAATGTAACACTGCAGTCTTAAAAGACAATTTACCACTTTAAATAAATACTTTGCCCATATGATGGATAATATTTCGATATTTTTAAATTACTTGCGATGTATTGCATATTTCATGTTATCAGATATCGAAAGTAAACTAACACATACTATGGACATCACTAGTTCGCACTTAGTAATGCCACGTAATGGTAGACAAGGAAGGTGCGATTATTCGCATAGCGTGATAGAAAGAGACTTTGTTAAAAGACATCAACGAGTGACTACGGCAGTCTAGAAAACTTTATTTGATAATACACATATTTAATTAGTAATTTTATTGAAATTTGCTTACCTGTAAAATGAAATTCCATCCTTTTGCACGCTAGATGTTTTAATGTTTTTGCCACACAATTTCACGCAACAATAATGCATTTTTAATCATGTTACTTACGCAACTTCCGAGAACAGACTGAAGTTAGTAACGGGGGCGTGTCTCAATCTTGTAGTAAATTTACCGTATGAGTGGCAGCGGGGGTCGCCTGACTATGCGACGTCTTTAGGTTTAGTGGTCTGTGGCCGCAAGGTACCACATAGTGATACTAAGTAATTATTTTTTCATCACGCTTGCTCGAAAATTGCACAATTGTCGAGTGTGCATCAAATTCAGTGAAACATCAGTTGCTCTTTACTCTCACTCACACTCACTCACTCTCACTCACACACATTCATTCACTCACAAACATTCATTTACTCTCACACACACACTAACTCACTGTCACTCACTCTCTCACTCACTCACATTCATTAACGCACTCTCACACACTCACTCACGTTCATATACTCACCCATTCAATTACTCTCACACTAGGTTACTGACTCACATTCACACACACCCGGTCACTTACACACTCACTCCCGCACAATCACTCACTCACATTCACACACACTCACTCACCCACACACGCTCAAACACTCTCACTAACTTTCACTCATACATGCAATCACTCTCAGTCACTCACTCACATGTTCGAAACTATAAAATACACGTCTATTATCTAGGAATTCATATACTAAAATCATTATTAGTAACAATCGTCATTATACTCCTAACACATTGTCATTTTAGCAACACGCGTCATTGGTGTCTCTGACAATCTTGCCGAAAATGATGTTGCCAATAATGACAAATTCTAGAAAATGCGGCTTTACAAAACAATTAGGTATATTAACAAGACAAGAATGCACTAAATAGTGTTAGTCCCATGTGTACTTTGATATGGTTATACAATAATACTCCACTGTAAATAAAATTATGAAGATACGGTGAAAAATGTGAAAGACGATAATGATGACAAACTTTGGAGAATCAAAATGAAAAGCTTACTACTTGAATCTCGCGATATGTATCATCTCCGAAGTTTGCCGATCTATTGAGGTGCGGGGTGAAGTGTTAATTTTTTTCTTTAGAAAATAATTTTAATAAACGTAACTAAAAATAATAAAAATAAATAAAAAAAAATATTGCTGAAATAAATCTAATAAAATTGTGACATGACCTAGTCTCGAACTCGATTCAATAACGCGCCGCACCGGGTATAAATATCGTCACTGCCGACTACGCTATCTAGTATTGAAGATGCTGTTGAATTAGAGCATCAGTATCAGCATATGACTTTTGATTAGATTATGGAATTACGTTTTAGGTTTAGTTTTCGGCGATCATTTACTAAGAAGGTACTTGTAGCAATCTAAGAAAATAAGTAGGTACAAAATATGTCCTAATAATTGAGAAGATCAATTCGAAGCATAAAGAAATAAGCATATTATGCGCTGATGGAAAATCAGTAGGTATCTCTAACCAAGGTCACGCGACCATTCTTTTCGTACACCGCCGGCTGTGGGTAGGTAGGTATTTATCGCAACGCACGAAGTTATGCGCCACGCACGTAGTTGGGTAGGTACCTACATATTATAATTTTAATATTTAGGTATATGGATAAATAATAGTACATTACACAACTAGGGTGGTAATACAAAGAAAGGCCGAGATCGCAGATGTTTGCGGCCCGAACTGCAAGCGAGGGAATGCAAAAATGCCAAAACATAAATAATAAACATGTTTTCATATTATTAATAAGTAAAAAAAAGTGACCATCTCGAGGATTCGAACTATAGACTAATACTTTGGCCGAGGTGCATTACGCGCCCGCTCGTTGAGCCGTTCGGCTATAAAAACAGTGTGCCCGCGCTCGAAAATAGGAAGTTCTTTCTACACCTTCAGAATGGCCCACTAGTCGCGACGCGGCCGCTGGGAGAAACGAACACAGGTCCGACCTCTGTAAAGCCTCACCGGCGAATGGGCGTTACTTGTAATAAGGGACGCATTTATAGTTCACGCGCATCACAGAAAGAGAACGCCATATACAGTACGTGCCTGGGTTTTTTGGCGTAAGCGCCAGATATAAAAATACGATTAAATCAAAGATATTATTATGTTTTATTAACATTTTTTTTAATCACTTAAAAGATAAAGGCATGAATGACATTTTTACATAATTTTACCGTTTATTAATCGGTTGTTTGTTCATACTACACAAAACACGGAATTTGAAGACGCATTTTCGGATCTCTTATCTATCGAAGAAATTTTAAGCAAACATGTTTCCACCTTGATCACTGAATAGGTTATATAGTCAAAAAACACATATCTGAAAAGCAGCCCATTTCATAATGTAGATTTTACAAAAATCTCACTAAAAAATAGCTTAAATTTTCGATGACGAGCCTTAAACTACAAGGGTCTAGCGTCAAACATGTGGTGTAAGAACAGTTCCATCGCAGCGTTTTTCCTTTTAAATAAATCCCACACATAGGGTAAACCACCCAATCGCCGGCACACCTCCAATTATTGGCACTTCAGAGCTCAAATTGAAAATATAAGGTAACCATGACTTATCCAAGTTTGCTTTGCATTGATAAGCAAATTTGTATTATTTATTTGCTGAAAATCTGCAATTTTATAGAAAATTACAAATACGGTGATTGAAAAGCATCTGTTTAAATTTTAGGTTCGCAATATGATACAGAAGTGCTGGTTTTACCCTAAGGTAAGCGCTTTATTAATCATAGCAAACCGCAACTCTGGAACTAAATTGATTTACTCAGTTACACCTCCAGGAAGTAGAGTTTATTATATTAAATCTATTAAATACGTCAATATACGGAATAATAACTACAACAAAATCAATTTACTGGCAGAAGTACCAACAATTGGACGGACCACCCCACATATATATATTTTTTCCAAATACTCTTACCTTACTACCTTTATCTTTATTTGAGAACCTCCTCGCACATTTGTGCCATTTTTCCAACTAGCAACCCTATCACTACGATCAGGTAATTGCGCTTGGTGTTGATTATTTTATCTTCCGAAGTATTACTTCTTCGAGTAACAAACTATTTAAAATAACTTAGGTAATTAACCTTAATATAATAACCGCTCAGTTCCTGGCTGGACAGAATAATCTGTCTCTTTATGAAATTTGACTGACGTCTTGTCAAAACATAAATTTGCAATTTATCTCAACACATTTTATCCTTCACTTATGTTTTCAATAATGAGAATTTATTGTTAGAAAAAGTGACTACGTTTCGGTCTCATTCTCCATGAATAGAGCTATAAGTGTATTATTTTCCAGTGATTTCCTTATACTCGTTCCGGATTCAACGTGATTCCTGACTAAGTTCCGATCGGTCGGCAAATTCGTGACGCCCCAAAATTCAGATGTAACGAGAGATGGATCTGCAGAGTTTTATTGGTGATGATCGCCAACTCCGAGGTAAGTGCCGAACAGATTTTTTGAGGTTCCTATTTGTAATTTTTATAAACGTTGCCTTGAACATTTATATGTTCAAGACCCGCTGTCCGAAACTAAATTATTATGAATGCCCTATGTTTTATCGCGACATCTAGTCTACGCCCCTGTCCCCGGTTCTGATTGGTTTAACCCCCCAAACCTTCCACAAGGACCCTTAGTCTATCGGAAGTGACTATCCTAAACATTTCTCGTCTCTATGACTAACAATCTCGGCACATCCGCGAGGTTCTGATAGCCTCTTGGTGCCTTATAAATAATACCCATTATGAGGCCCCGCAAATTAACTAAATCAGCTTAATTTGCGTTCCTGTACACCATGGCCTTTCTCCTAATAAATTAGTAAAGCCCAAGGTTCAACAATAGCTCGTAGCTGCCTATACAGAGCTCCTGTCCCACTTTACAATACTCTAGACACCCCCATAAGGTCCTTGTCTAGCTTAGGTTTAGTAAGTAATAATATGCATATACTAAACCATATAGAATTAATTTATCCGCGCGCCCCCACTAATTGTGTTTTATTATTTCAGCCGAGATCCGAATACTTGAATGTGAACAGTAGCGACGAGAACGGCGCGAAAACTGCATGCAATTCAGCACCTTTCCTTGAATCTTCCGCGCGTAAACAAACAAAACGCTCTACGCATCATTGTATTAAATTACGAAGAGTGATTCGGTAAGCTTTGGCTCTTATTCAACAGCCGACTTTGCTTTCAACTCAATCCATTCCTTGATACCATTTAACCAAAGAGTCGAATTTACTAAATATGACTAGAAACTACTTGGAATACTTTATGCTCTCGTGGAGTCTGCTTTATGTCATTGGCATGACCTATACAAAAACTCAATCTAGATCGGATATTATACAAGTATCAGTTTATCTATTTTTTCTAAAGTTACCCGTAATCTATAGAAAAGATACGAAATCTCGATAGCATTTACACGGATCTCTCGCCATTCTCATCGCTTGTGCTCCGTGTTTAGGCGCCCCTATGAATTGTGTGAACCGCGTTGCCCTGTTCCTGCTCTGCGTTTTAGGATACCGTACCTTAATGGAGAACGGAACCCCAATGCTATAACTTCGTTGTCCGTCTGTTTGTCTGTACTATCTAGACAGATTATATATTCTAAATTATCACACCAATAGTAAAAATAAAATCTAAGTGGGCATCCAAGTATCAACTCTTTTCATACGGAACCCTTGAGCGAGAGCCCATTTTGCTCCTAGCAACTCACGATTTGTTTTTCACAGGTACCCCTGCTGTGCTATTGCTTCCTGCTTCTATACATGAGTCCTCAAATAACTCCGCGGCGAGCGCTCGGCACAGTCACAAGAGCCCACCAATGGTACATCGCGCTTCCGCGAGAAAGGCGCTGCTAGGCCAGGTGAACATACTTAACTATTTATTATCGCCTGGCAAAAGGAACCCTAGACCTTATTCTGAACTGTATTGGTTCCTTGCTATTAGCTCAAACTACACGACGGGTCCCCAATGACGGACCACGTTCCTGTCCCAGACCGTTGATCCATCTCACACGGTCCTTTCAATTATAAACTATTTGCACAAGTGATAGTTCCCCGCGCGCTCTACTAATATTTTTTAAGAATGCGTAACAATGCGTAAGAATGCTTTGAATTAAACTCATAGCAACACGCCTTCGGCCGTAACTGCAAGACTGTTTTGTTTTGGAGTCCGGATCTCTGAAATTAACATTTGGTGGGCCCTACAAGCCATATAGACCCCGCAAAGCGCGCACCGCGTGTTCCCGAGTACAATCTAACCCCTATTGCTAGTTAAATACTTAAACATTTCTTTTCTCTTTCACAGGGAGCCATTCTGACGAATTATCTTATTGCTTACTCCGCATTCTACGAGGATTTAAATTGTTCAACACCTACGATGTCCGATTGAAATCCTACAACGCAAGAAGATTAGCTGTCGAAGCTGAGAGTCCTGCCAGACACAAAGAAAGCCTCCCTCGTCCAAACTATGTCCATAAATCAACATTTTACGCAGGGACCACTTTCCGGAGATCTGGCAAACCTTCCCACTCCCACAACTATTTTAATTCTAGTATTTAATGATAGTATAGTATACAGTAGGGTGACCTGTCCCATTTTCCTCAAACTTACGTCGTTTAATCACTAAAGGATTACAAGCGATCGCGACTCGGTTCAGCGCTATGTAAAATTATTGCAACCTCGCAAATATCAAGTAAAGATCTGTTTCTTCTGGCTTATGCTAGCCACAGAATAATCGTTTCCACCAAAGATGCAACGACACAAGATTATGCCGACATGATACCCACACCGATACTTGTAGCGAATTTTCGGCAATGTCGATTCTGACATTCAGTCTAAACATTTGCAAGTCCTTATTTTACCTGTAACTTGGCTATTTTTAACCTTAAAGGTATAAGGTAATACGATATAGATTGTTGGCACAAATTTAACCTTTTGTTATGTACCATAGTAACTTTTAATGCACAGTATACAAATTAAGTTAGTAATTGATATTACCCTATGTGGGTTCTTTTTTTTCATACAACAGATTCTCTTCGTGCATAGCAAGTATCGGTTGCATCACATCGGCGACACCGATATATCTGCGATACTGATACCTCTGCCGACATACCGGCGACGGCACCTGCATCGCTACATCCCTAGCATCCACTGACTAGCGCATTTTGGTAACTCCAAGAGTACAGAAATATTTCGAGGTAGAAGGAAATAGCTCGCTGAATAGTGTGATACTATACAGCACGACCACGGACGATTTTGTTATTTCTTTTGCGGTACATATTCACGAAAAAAAATGTACTATTTTGTACTAATCATTAAAAAATTTGTACTCGTACGGTTTCGGAGTTGTGAGATAGAGGTTGTGGTCGTGCTAGGTAGATGCTACCTGGCACGACCACACTGAGATCGAGGTTAGTTTGATAGTCGAAATAAATGTACTGAAATTGTACTATTTTGTACCGAGTATAAAATAATTGTACCGCTTGCCAATTTAAAAAAAATTACCTTTTTGGTGCGCGGAGTACAGCCGACGGAAATGAAAGCGGTACAAATTCACGAAAAAAAATGTACTTTTATGTACTCTTCATTAAAAAGTAATAACTCATACGGTTTCGGCAGTGTGACACAAAAGGTGGGGGTCGTGCTAGGTAGATGCTACCTGGCACGACCACACTGCCATTGAGGTTAGTTTGATAGTGAAAATAAATGTACTGAAATTGTACTATTTTGTACCGTACATAAAATAATTGTACCTCTTTTCTGTAAAAAAAAATGTCCCTCAATGGTTCGCGGAGTACAGCCGACGCAAAAGAATGAGGTACAAATTCATGAAAAAAAATGTACTTTTAGGTACTTGTAATCAAAAAGTAATTACTCGTACAGTTTCGGCAGTGTGACACTAAAGGTTGGTTAAGGTTGGGTCGTGCTAGGTAGATAGATGGTTCCTGGCTCGAATACGCTGATATCGAGGTGAGTTTGATGGTCAAAATAAATGTATTCTATTTGTACAGTTGAGTTCATAAATATATGAGCATTTCCTAGGCTTCAATAATAAATGTACATTTACCGGTACATATTCATCTGAACAGATGATAATAACATTCTTTAAAAAAAGAATTAAATAGATAAATATACCTCTATAAATGTATCTTCCAAAATCACAAATACTCCATACTACGCATTCATTGACCAATTTATTTATTTCTACTGAAATGCTGAAATGTTTTGTTTGTACAGATATTTACGAGCTTCTAATTGTTCACATAAATTTGGAATACGTCAGTACAAATATTTATGCACCACAACCTGTTTACAAGTAATTGAAAACCTTTGTGCAGATATTTATTATATTTCCACTTGTTTAGATAATTTTGAAAAATCGTAGTACAGATATTTTATCAATTTTCAGTTGCTTACATATTATTGAGAAGCTTGCTCAGATAAATACGGCAGGTAAAACGTGTATATATTTTTGATTGAGAAATCTGTTCAGATGAATATGTCCCGGTCCATGTACATTTATTATTGAAGCCTAGGAAATGCTCATATATTTATGAACTCGAATTTACTATTTAGTACTTTGCGTGAAATAATAGTAATTCTTCGCAGTTAAGAAAAAAAATACTTCAATGGTTCGCGGAATCGACCGACGCTAAAGAAAGATGTAAAAATTTATGAAAAAAAGTATTTTTATGCACTCTTCATTAAAAAAACCAATATTCATACGATTTCGGCATAGTGACAAAAGATTGTGGTCACTGTGCTAGGTAGATGGTTCTTGGCACAACCACACTTTCATAGAGTTTAATCGAATGACCAGAATAATACAAAATAAATGTGCTCAAATTGTGGCTACAGTCTACACTACTATAGGACATCAAATGTAACAGTGTTGTGGCAAAAACCGCTGCAATTACTAAAAATCGGTCAAGTGCGAGTCAGACTCGCGCACCGAGGGTTCCGTACAAACTCGTTAGTAGATAAGTGAATAGTTCAAGAAGAACTGAATGGCGATTAGTTTAGTAGGAGCAAATAAGTATGAGTTTTGATTTTTACAAATAAAAAAAAACGGTGCAAATTAGGAAAACCGTTTTACTTTTCCTGTAAAGTTTAGGATGATATTAATAATCAGTAATTATTACAGATTTTTCTGCTCACTTCGGAGATCATAGAGGGGAATGTATTTTTTTAACTTTCTTTGTCTTAAATAAAAAACTACATGCTGAAGAAAAAAAAATAAAAACGGTTTTAGAATCTACCTATAAACATTAAGCCCTTTCATTTGATATCCCACTCGATATAATAGCTCTACTTTTGATTTTCGACATAACATTTCAGTCCCCTTTAAAAAAAAGGTATAAGGTTTTGGTTTTATCCAAAAGGCTTGGGTTAGCAATTTTTAACACTATTCCAAATATCAAGTCGATAGCATCAGTATATCCTGAGATATCTTGCTGTGACAGACGGACAGACTGACAGAGTCGCACCATAAGGGTTCTTTTTTACCATTTTACCAATATATTTATTTTGACCATCAAACTCACCTCGATATCAGCGTATTCGAGCCAGGAACCATCTATCTACCTAGCACGACCCAACCTTAACCAACCTTTAGTGTCACACTGCCAAAACTGTATGAGTAATTACTTTTTGATTACAAGTACCTAAAAGTACATTTTTTTTCATGAATTTGTACCTCATTCTTTTGCGTCGGCTGTACTCCGCGAACCATTGAGGGACATTTTTTTTTTACAGAAAAGAGGTACAATTATTTTATGTACGGTACAAAATAGTACAATTTCAGTACATTTATTTTCACTATCAAACTAACCTCAATGGCAGTGTGGTCGTGCCAGGTAGCATCTACCTAGCACGACCCCCACCTTTTGTGTCACACTGCCGAAACCGTATGAGTTATTACTTTTTAATGAAGAGTACATAAAAGTACATTTTTTTTCGTGAATTTGTACCGCTTTCATTTCCGTCGGCTGTACTCCGCGCACCAAAAAGGTAATTTTTTTTGAATTGGCAAGCGGTACAATTATTTTATACTCGGTACAAAATAGTACAATTTCAGTACATTTATTTCGACTATCAAACTAACCTCGATCTCAGTGTGGTCGTGCCAGGTAGCATCTACCTAGCACGACCACAACCTCTATCTCACAACTCCGAAACCGTACGAGTACAAATTTTTTAAGGCTCGTCATCGAAAATTTAAGCTATTTTTTAGTGAGATTTTTGTAAAATCTACATTATGAAATGGGCTGCTTTTCAGATATGTGTTTTTTGACTATATAACCTATTCAGTGATCAAGGTGGAAACATGTTTGCTTAAAATTTCTTCGATAGATAAGAGATCCGAAAATGCGTCTTCAAATTCCGTGTTTTGTGTAGTATGAACAAACAACCGATTAATAAACGGTAAAATTATGTAAAAATGTCATTCATGCCTTTATCTTTTAAGTGATTAAAAAAAATGTTAATAAAACATAATAATATCTTTGATTTAATCGTATTTTTATATCTGGCGCTTACGCCAAAAAACCCAGGCACGTACTGTATATGGCGTTCTCTTTCTGTGATGCGCGTGAACTATAAATGCGTCCCTTATTACAAGTAACGCCCATTCGCCGGTGAGGCTTTACAGAGGTCGGACCTGTGTTCGTTTCTCCCAGCGGCCGCGTCGCGACTAGTGGGCCATTCTGAAGGTGTAGAAAGAACTTCCTATTTTCGAGCGCGGGCACACTGTTTTTATAGCCGAACGGCTCAACGAGCGGGCGCGTAATGCACCTCGGCCAAAGTATTAGTCTATAGTTCGAATCCTCGAGATGGTCACTTTTTTTTACTTATTAATAATATGAAAACATGTTTATTATTTATGTTTTGGCATTTTTGCATTCCCTCGCTTGCAGTTCGGGCCGCAAACATCTGCGATCTCGGCCTTTCTTTGTATTACCACCCTAGTTGTGTAATGTACTATTATTTATCCATATACCTAAATATTAAAATTATAATATGTAGGTACCTACCCAACTACGTGCGTGGCGCATAACTTCGTGCGTTGCGATAAATACCTACCTACCCACAGCCGGCGGTGTACGAAAAGAATGGTCGCGTGACCTTGGTTAGAGATACCTACTGATTTTCCATCAGCGCATAATATGCTTATTTCTTTATGCTTCGAATTGATCTTCTCAATTATTAGGACATATTTTGTACCTACTTATTTTCTTAGATTGCTACAAGTACCTTCTTAGTAAATGATCGCCGAAAACTAAACCTAAAACGTAATTCCATAATCTAATCAAAAGTCATATGCTGATACTGATGCTCTAATTCAACAGCATCTTCAATACTAGATAGCGTAGTCGGCAGTGACGATATTTATACCCGGTGCGGCGCGTTATTGAATCGAGTTCGAGACTAGGTCATGTCACAATTTTATTAGATTTATTTCAGCAATATTTTTTTTTATTTATTTTTATTATTTTTAGTTACGTTTATTAAAATTATTTTCTAAAGAAAAAAATTAACACTTCACCCCGCACCTCAATAGATCGGCAAACTTCGGAGATGATACATATCGCGAGATTCAAGTAGTAAGCTTTTCATTTTGATTCTCCAAAGTTTGTCATCATTATCGTCTTTCACATTTTTCACCGTATCTTCATAATTTTATTTACAGTGGAGTATTATTGTATAACCATATCAAAGTACACATGGGACTAACACTATTTAGTGCATTCTTGTCTTGTTAATATACCTAATTGTTTTGTAAAGCCGCATTTTCTAGAATTTGTCATTATTGGCAACATCATTTTCGGCAAGATTGTCAGAGACACCAATGACGCGTGTTGCTAAAATGACAATGTGTTAGGAGTATAATGACGATTGTTACTAATAATGATTTTAGTATATGAATTCCTAGATAATAGACGTGTATTTTATAGTTTCGAACATGTGAGTGAGTGACTGAGAGTGATTGCATGTATGAGTGAAAGTTAGTGAGAGTGTTTGAGCGTGTGTGGGTGAGTGAGTGTGTGTGAATGTGAGTGAGTGATTGTGCGGGAGTGAGTGTGTAAGTGACCGGGTGTGTGTGAATGTGAGTCAGTAACCTAGTGTGAGAGTAATTGAATGGGTGAGTATATGAACGTGAGTGAGTGTGTGAGAGTGCGTTAATGAATGTGAGTGAGTGAGAGAGTGAGTGACAGTGAGTTAGTGTGTGTGTGAGAGTAAATGAATGTTTGTGAGTGAATGAATGTGTGTGAGTGAGAGTGAGTGAGTGTGAGTGAGAGTAAAGAGCAACTGATGTTTCACTGAATTTGATGCACACTCGACAATTGTGCAATTTTCGAGCAAGCGTGATGAAAAAATAATTACTTAGTATCACTATGTGGTACCTTGCGGCCACAGACCACTAAACCTAAAGACGTCGCATAGTCAGGCGACCCCCGCTGCCACTCATACGGTAAATTTACTACAAGATTGAGACACGCCCCCGTTACTAACTTCAGTCTGTTCTCGGAAGTTGCGTAAGTAACATGATTAAAAATGCATTATTGTTGCGTGAAATTGTGTGGCAAAAACATTAAAACATCTAGCGTGCAAAAGGATGGAATTTCATTTTACAGGTAAGCAAATTTCAATAAAATTACTAATTAAATATGTGTATTATCAAATAAAGTTTTCTAGACTGCCGTAGTCACTCGTTGATGTCTTTTAACAAAGTCTCTTTCTATCACGCTATGCGAATAATCGCACCTTCCTTGTCTACCATTACGTGGCATTACTAAGTGCGAACTAGTGATGTCCATAGTATGTGTTAGTTTACTTTCGATATCTGATAACATGAAATATGCAATACATCGCAAGTAATTTAAAAATATCGAAATATTATCCATCATATGGGCAAAGTATTTATTTAAAGTGGTAAATTGTCTTTTAAGACTGCAGTGTTACATTATAAATCATTCAAAGCATGTCAACTAAAATGTGTTCAATTTCTTTAAGGTTTACGAAGTGTCCTAATATAAAGGAAATGTGGATTGATGCTACAAAACAAAGTATCGTATGTTCTCGCCATTTTAAATCAGAATATTTTAGATAGACAAAATCTGGGGACAGGCGACTTTTAAGTCCTAATGCCATTCCTACGCTTCACTTACCAACTGTGATGAGTATATTGATTCTTCGTTATCAGCTGAGTTGTGTAAAGGCAATGTTTACCGTTATAGTATTTCGTTGATACTCAGACTTACAAGAACAATTGCTGCCTCAAGTGCTCGCCTAGTCTGGCCTCAAGTGCTCACATAACAAACAATAAATTAGCTAATTTATTGCCGTGACTACGATGCTCAAACTTATTATACAGCAGCACTTAAATCATAGTGGCATTAATTATTACAATTAAGCTCAAATTAATACCAATTTATAATAAAGTTTTATTTTTAAGAATTAACAATATATTTCATGATAATGAATGCCAGTAACAATCCATTGCTGTCAGTATTTAAAAATCATGTCCTACTCAATAGTTTGAAAACAGTGAAGTGTAATAGAGTAGGTATGTTAAGTCGGGGGGGGGGGGGGGGGGGTATGTCTGAATGAATGGGGTTGTTTTATTAATTTAGCTCTAATCATCGATCATCGTCACATCACTAGCGGCCCCCAGACATTTTGTTTATATTTCTGTGTGACGCCCACTTGACCTTCAATCGGCAAATCACAGTGCGGTAAGCGCTCGTCGCGTCTCCCGCGCCCCTTTAGTTTTGGCAGAATCGGTTTCAATGAAACAATCCTACGAAGCGACGTCTTTAGGTTTAGTGGTCTGTGCTTGCGGCATACAAATTTAGTCGATGACATACATGCTGTTCATTTCAAACATAGAATATAGAATACAATTACTTTATTTATAATACAATTATTTTATTACGTTAGTTACAAGGTATGTCATTGTGTGGTGTTAGTTACTAAACTATTCTATATACTATCACTTAAGTATTCTTGCACAGTATAATATGCCTTTTGCGCGAGAAAGTCATGTAAGGTATTCTTGAAATCAGTTACATTGTCATGTCATTTCAAGTATTATTTCAAAAACGACATATGTGCTCAATCGTACCTATTATAAGCGCGGTTTAATAATAGTAAACAATTAGCTTTGTCTTTTATTTTTTGACTGAAACAGGTATGTAAAGTTTCCTGGGGCTATTTGGAATACCGAAGCCTAGTTGTGGTGTAAATGGTGTAATATATTAAAAACTCGGCTACTTGCACATAATAGTATATTACACAACTAGGATGGTAATACAAAGAAAGGCCGATATCGCAGAAGTTTGCGGCCCGAGCTGCAAGCGAGGGACGTAAATCTGCAATCGAGGGCTTTTTTTACTACCTCCCGTGTTATGTACGTCATTTTATGTCTACACTTGGCCAGAAAGCGGCTTTTTCCGTACGCTACGCTTACAGAAAAAGCCACTTTATGGCCAGGTGTGGCATAAAAATTATAATTCTTAGAGTTCCAAATAACCATACCTAATCAGTATTGTCGTAACTGTTTAAGAAAAGAATAAGTTTATAATATTGTCTTCGCTTTCCGCGATAATCACTCATTGTAATAAAACAACTTAAACGGATTACAACGCGTATATTACTACATTGCAGTGGCGTGGCGTCAAATATATTCTTAGAAAAGCCGAAGCAGATTTGGATTACTTTTTCTTCGGGAGTAGTAGATACTCCGGTCATATGCTTTGCAAAAATAGGCAAGCCGATGGGAATCGGGTTCTATGGAAGCCACACCACTGCTACATTGTTAAAATCCCCTTTAGGACTTAAAAATGTAGCACATAAGTGATTAACCATAAAATGTATGAAAATATAAATTCGTATGCTAAATTGACCCCTTTAACAAAGTGACCGTATGGGCACTATGTTGTATGATACAACTTTAAATTTTAGGAAGTTACGACAAATTTTTATCATCTCATAATTTTTTTATTTGAAGTGTTATCAAAATTTCAATAGAACAGATAGAAAAGAAATACCTACTGATTCCAATGGTGTATTTAGTGTGCTTACGATAAACTGTCCCTTACGAAATTTGAAATTTCCAGTGTCGATGTATTCGAATTTTATTTTTGTCGTCCATATCATAAACCATAACAAAAAAAAACACTTAAATCAATATACATCAGACCTGATTCTCAGGTGAAAATCATTGTTGGCAACGAGCCGTCATTATTTTCTACAAAAACGTCATTATTATCATAAGGAGTCATTATCAGAAACACCATTTTAAACAAAAAAGTAAATATAATGAAAATTAATGGGTTTTGTTCCGTGCCTTTATGATAAAACGTTATGTTTTTCATGTATGTATACATCTGGCTTAATAAAGATGCTCTGTCGCGGGGTTTGTAAAATAGACATTTTTTTGAGGAGAACCGCCCACACGTTGATTTCAAATTATACATATAACTTATAATCATTATGAGCAAAATATTTATATGTAATAGCTTTATTAATTAAGTAATTCTTGGCAATAACATTATAGGTACATATAACATCTAAGTAATAACATTACGTGTACAAAAATTCAATTTTTTTATTATTATAGGCAATGTAGGTAGTAGTACTAATACTAATAAATATTCAAAAAAATTATGAGCAAAATTTTTCGGAGAAAAATCGAAATACCAATTTTATATGAGCCCATAATGGACCCCTACTCAGAGCATGGTTCGAAAAGTTCATAGTAAACACAAGTGGTTAAAAGATATTCTACTAGGTGGCGCTACGCTGTTCAAAGATTTAAAAGTTCATAATATTATAAACAGATGGCGACATTGGCGAATCCCCTTAAGGGGAGCAGCCCCGGTAGCGGGGTAATGGGAGGTGCTTAAATGAGAAATTTCTTTCAATGCCGGCCCTTAATGATTAGTACAAAATAGTACATTTTTTTTCGTGAATATGTACCGCAAAAGAAATAACAAAATCGTCCGTGGTCGTGCTGTATAGTATCACACGCTGAATAGGCCCAAGCGTGTAACATTTATCGCCTGGCGCCAAAAGTGGAATTTAGTGATGGGAAACTTTAATTTTTCATCCTATTTGGTGGTATTTGTAATATTAATTAAACCATTGTCATCAGATCCCAAATTCTGATAACCATGTAGAGCGACCGCGCGCAACACGTAAAGCATATTCACCTTCTCCTTCTACCTGCCCACATATCCATGAATAAGAGCATTTAACTTGCTCTTGTTTAATGGACTAGGTCACAATTGAATACTAATGAGTTTCATTAATACTGATTTGTCGTCCTATTGCGAAAATTATGTATTTTAAGGTCATTCCTACTGGTTACTGTTACTGCGTGCTTACTAGAACAAGCTAAAGATTTCCTTAAAGGTCTGCTCTGCCGCAAATCATTTATTTTAAATTAATAAGTAGATAAAAGTGATAATTTAACTAGTTGTGTAATACAATGTGATTGCCAGGCCGTACGGCTAGTAACAATATTTGGATACCAAAATTATTTTAGTAATACTAATTTTTTTTGTTATTTATGTATTTTTTGGATGCTATGGGTCGAACCGATCATACGTTTTGTACACGTTGAACGAATTTTAATATTTAATCAGTCCGTATCCAATTCCATAATAACCTCACGGTCTGGCATTCGCCTAGTTTCCTTAAAGTGGTTCCTTTATTGCAGGGGCCGTTCTAACCTCTTAGCGTGTAACTTTATCCTAAGAATAACTTTCGTTGGTTTTTTAAGTTGTTTTATCTTTCCTAGCATGTAAGGTACTAACTGAGACCTGAGTAAAATATTTATTGACGTACTGGTGATTTTAATTTGAATAATGGTGATAAGAAAATGGGAGCACCCGGCCCGGACCCGGCCGAGCCCTGGCCTCTGTACACAAGTTGTACTTAAACTCTCACAGGTGGCGGCCTACTCTATTTTTGTTATATTTATAATGATCTTCATCCGGGAAGAAAAATACTCCCTAACTCTACGGTTCTAGGTACTAACAATTTGGTATGGCGTCCGCACGACCAACCGCGGTGCGTCAAAGGTAAGTTGTATAATGTTTACCTTCAAGGGCCATGGCAAAGGCATCCTGTCCGGACAACATATTGTCCTATTAATATATATGGGTCACACTGTCTCTGAGGAAGTGGCACAAGGTCTAACAATAATCCCTGTACTTTCTTTCCGATCTCAGACGAACGACCAGTAACCGAACTGGCTCTACATTCTTCCGATAGTCTATCCCTTTCCTATACTATATGAATTGATCGAACCATTGCGATACGTCAAATGGAGCGCTACTGCGTCTGTGCACATGTCAGATAACTTATTATTTGAAAATTGCTAGATTTTAACCCCAACTATCCTCACGGGACATTACGCGCTTGGTTCCGAGCCCAGAAGCAGCTATGGCAAGCGTTTGTGGTCGATAATGGCAACTTTAAATAGCCTAGTCATCTAACAGGCTGTCGCAAAAATACTGCTTTTGTTGTGTTTCTTTATAACCTATCAATAGTAGTTAACCATATTTAGATTGAAATTTGACCAGTTCAGACTGCGAGCACCCACAACGTGATGGATTTCACATAACCTATTACCATCAACTCAATAACAAGGGTTTACAAAGTGAAGTTGGGTTTCGACAGCATCTGGCCACAGATAGCTCAGCCCTTACGATTACGACAAGCATATGTGATACATGACTCCAAGAGTGTGCGGTAACCTCCACTTTTCTCAACACAATCCTATTTTAAGCCTTGCTCGTCGCAAATCATAAAAGATGACCCACAAGTGCCTCTAATTGAAAATACCTGTCCCCGGAATGAAAACTCTTTGCCCTATCAACTACTGTTCCTCTCTTACTCAGCTTGCTTATTGAATTCTATAACTAGACCGTCAAATTATATGAAAATGACCTGCTTTCCGCTTGCGCGATTCTTGTTACAACCCTAGGTTGAATATATTAACCCTAAACCTACTTCCTTTCAGGGAAACAAGCCGTAAAGGCCAGAAAGCCCTACAAACTACAACCAAGACGCCCTCAGGGTTCCATGTTCGCCCGCAGCTAGCCTATCCGTTGTATACGGCAGCAATTTTGGATCCGCAGAAGCGTATCCTTTCCCAAAGCAAATTACAGCAATAAGTAAACTATTTAGCCATGAATACACCAATCCCTGAACATCCTGGATCCTGGTCACGGCACCAATTTTGTGACGCCCAACCCCGCTTATTGGTGTAAAATCCCCGAAGACTATACTACTACACGGATCCTAATCTTACCTGACTTTAATTTGCTTCGGATGGCCAAATAGAGATCGTCTAGTGGTAGATCCTGTCTCGAAGTGGGGCGTGTAGAAACCTAGGTTCTTTTTGACTATGCGGGAGACCATAGAACCCTGAAGACCCAGGCTGAGCCCATTTCTTGGGGTCCTGCCTGCAGCTTCTGCCTACGACTACCTAAGGAAATCTTAAAGTGTGGTTTTAATAAACTATTATTCAAAAAGCTAGTAGTTTTGAAAGGTAATAGCCCCAACCAGCCCTAACGCGGTTTGGTATCGAACGGATCAGGATTGCGAGGTCCTAGGTTGAAATGAGCTACTGACGGTAAGTTGAAGGCCCTAAAAGGCCTCGTGAAAGTGATTCGGACATGAATAGCAAATTTTGAGCAGTCCCGATCTGTCCGCCGGATAGGGATTAACCGCCTAACAAGACAGAGCCATGAATAGGTATCGTTAGTGGGCTTCCAGAGCCTCTTTTATACTAGCAAATACTTTGTTTTATCATAACCCTTATTAGTCCGGTCAGGACGAAATAATCACTCGGAGATTTTAGCAATCCTAAACCAAAAACGACATCACGTGCCTCCACAGCGGGCACACTTATTCATGGCTCTTTACAAATTGTGAGAGAGACTTAGTCTACCTAGCCATGACCTAGATCCCCTACCGGAGCCAATCCTACTACTATTATCTCAAATAGGCAAAGCCAGAGAGAGTCCTCATCTTGGTAAGTCGCCCGGCACTACGGTCCAATCCTGCTGTCCATTAATCTTACCGAAGGCTAGTGAAGAGAGGAGGATGACGGTTTCCTTGACGCGTCTAATGAGGCCGGCCTGGCGTCGCACCGGGTACTCAAACAGGTCTTTAACTGCCTGCACGCAATGTCAATTCCACCAGACGTCCTCCAGGTTGACTCCTCCCTGGGAGATTTGTGTTGGTTGCCTCCTCTCTGGGAGATTGTAGGATGAAGAAAGGCTAGGTTGCCGATTTCCCTGACGCGTCTAATGAGGCCGGCCTGGCGTCGCACCGGGTACTCAAACAGGTCTTTAACTGCCTGCACGCAATGTCAGTTCCACCAGGCGACCCACCCCGCTGACTCCTCCCTGGGAGATTTGCAGGCTGACTTATTCGAAGATAGGCTCCTCTTTGGGAACATGGGAGCTTAGAGCTAGGATTGCCCCGCATTTCCCGGCGATCCCTGTCGCAAGACTCTGGAGTCTCTCTAGGCCCTAATTAGCATTTTACAGGTGTTCCATTAAACATCATTTGACTTGACGTTAGCTGACTAGGCCTAAGCCCCACAACTGGCTGGTACAACAGAAACGCTATTCAAACGTCACCAAGGCCCTGCCTATTGCTGCTTGTCTCTCGGGTTGCCAGCCCAAAATTTATAATTTTACCAAATGGATGGCTCCGTTCTAGGCTAAACATGAGTTACAAACAATCAAGGCAAGCTTTATCTTAACCCTAGATTTACACAGTATTATCTGCTAGATTCCCAACTTCAAATTTCCATAACTTCAGGAAGATATTCAAATCCGGAACATTTTAACCAGTCGCAAATGCTCACAGTCCAAACCCCATCCTGGCTGCCCGGCAGCCCTAGCATTGAGAGAGTCTACACAGTCGCGGGTGAACACGTCGCTAGTGCAGCAACACTTCCCACCCCGTAGCTATTACAAAGTTCCTTAAAACTATTACTCTTAGACTTATCCAGCGTCCATCTCCTTGCGGGAGAAGGATTAATAATACCCAAATAATGTTGGTCCGTGGACCTATACGCTCCGCGTCGAGTTGCCTACCTTGACTGCAACGCATAGGCCGCTCATCGATCTTACGGTAAAAGAAGTAATGCATGGTAACTCACCGATCTGGCGCTTGACTACCTTTCTGGGCTGTCTCCTCTCCAGACCGCGCCGCGATGCCCTCGAACCGCAGAGCCGCCTGCCGCTCCGCTCTCCAGACCGCTTCGCGATGCTCTCGTACCGCAGGGCCGCCTGCCGCTCCCGCTCGTCCTGAAGTTGCTCGCTGCTCTCTCCGACGTTCCGAAATTCTTCGTCGCTGCCGAGCAGAGTTTCACCGTCGTGTTGGGTCCTTGCCGCCGACCCAGAATTCTTCTCCGCTGTCGGGCAGAGCTTCGCCGTTCGGCAGAGTTCTTGCTGACGTTTCAGAACTCTTCCCGTTGTCGGGCAGAGCTTCGCCGCACAGTTTCTTGATCTTCTCCCAGAGGTGTTGTCCCGTCGGCGAGTCGAAATCGAGTGACCCCGACCACAGCGCCGCCGGCGCTTTTATACCTGCGCCTGCACCGACGGTTTCATTTGTTTTTTAGACAAAAGCCGATCGAAATTGTCATTTGTTTTTTGAACAAAAGCATAACGAAATTCGGCTTTTGTTTTTTGACAAATGAATCTCGATGACAAAAGCCGATCGAAAATGTCACTTGTTTTGAAACAAAAGAACGCCGAAATTCGGCTTTTGTTTAAAACAAGTGAATCGCGCTGACAAAAGCCGATCGAAAATGTCATTTGTTTTGAAACAAATGAATCACGCTGACAGATCCCCAACTTCCATTCCTAGGCTTCAACCCTGGTTTTCCACCGTCTCGGGCCCTCTACCTGGCTAAACTCTACCCCAATTCTACAATTTCACTCCCCTTAACTGTCAGACTCATCTCCCCTGCCTTGGATCGCTGTCGAAATTTATAAATTAGACCTATGTCCAATTTTCCCCGAATATCGCAAATCCCGCGAAGATCTCCTCCCTGCGGCAACATTCTGCCTTGCCTCGGCCTCCTTACAGAAAAATAAAACATGTCAAAAGTGACTCCGTCAGTCCTACCGCAAATGCGTCAACTAGACGTAGCCAATGATATTTTATAAGTAGATAGGTTACAAGCACTCCAAAAGTGAAGCACTGAAACCACGATAAATGTATTGGTGCCCTTTTTGTAGTGGGTAGTCACTCGCGGGTCGGTCAACGAAACGCACGACGATGTCAAGGGTGAATATTTACAAGATTCACAAAAAAAATGCCGTCGTGTGTGATCAGAAAGTGCACCAATCATAGCAAAAAGTGCAACAAAGCGCAAGGGATCACATATCACCTGTAAGTACGCTGAAATAATTTAATTTTATCATTTTTATTATTTTATTTTTCAAATACGACGCCATCTTACTACCATAGAGGTCATTTGAATGAAAGAGACAAACTTACGTCTTTGACAATGAGAGTGACAAGGATAGCCGAGCAGGCTCCGAGTCAATCCGAATCTAGCCGATGGGTTCACTCGGTTACGTTTAAAAATTAATCGCGCAAGTAACAAAAAGCTAGCTGTCTCTTTTTTTTGCATTATTGTAACTATGCCATCTCTTTTATGCAATCTGTTAATATGTGTGAGTATGTACACCGTACAGTGAGGTACCAATGTGTGCTGCTGCTTTCTTGGAAGCATATTTCTCAGCTGGCGAGTATGCGTATAACGTATCTTCTTATAAAATATCATTGGACGTAGCCTTCAATAATTCAGAATTTCCTTTCCGTATCGTTTTACTTAACTTATTTCTCCGTTATTCAGTGCCTCAGCCTAGTGTTGCAGCAAGAATACTCTAACTAGTGTGTGTTTTTCTCGAGTTGTGTGGATTTCTCGCCATCGGTAAGTTGCCTTTCTTTTTATACTTATCTATATTAATAATTTAGCCGGGGCCTACGGTAGACCTGAACGAAAAGCGCCTCAAAAATTAAAGCGTAAAAAAATAATCATTTCGAATCGACAACTTATATTCGCAAAATTCGTATAACGGAGAAATAAGCGTATAAAGATGTAAAATAATTCGAATAATACCAAAAACAGTCGGCCATGTTTGCTTGCGTCAATTCGAGTTCGTTCTGAAATTGTCACAGTTTAGTGCAAGGGCACGTAGCATGCGACTATAACTGCGGGCGCGGCTGTACAAACTTGGCATGGGTAAGAAAACCGTTATTTATTTTAACTAGAAAAATCATACGTTTCCATAATTTAATTTCAAAGAAAACAATCTTTAAACGGGAATATAATTAATAATTTACTGACATAATTGAAAAATAATGTAATAATATTGTACAATATTATTGAAACATAACCCAAGAAAAAGTAACAAACGTGGGCGAAGGTGTCAGATAAATTTCTAAACGAAAAAAAAAGGAATAGGCACATTTTTTTTAATCCCTCTGAAGGTGAAGTTGTAAGTTAGGGGGAAACTCTGTAGGTAGCTTTTTAAGTTTTCTTAATTTTTTTCTGACTTAAACAAACACATTAAATTATACCCGTTTTTAGTACAAAGACAGAAAAGTGAAAATAAATGTTTATGATTTAGGTGAAAACACAAAATTAACCAGGCGTTTGAAATATTCGACCATAATACAGATAAACTTGAGGATGCAGTACCTCTAGCACAACTAGGCGCGAGTTCGCTTATCGCGCGACAGAGCATGACCTGTCACTGTCACACTATATTGAATGGAAAGAGATAGGCAGTATTTGACGCGCGACAAAGAGTCGCGGGTCACAGTTGTGCTAGAGGTACAGATATCCTAAACTATTGATGCAATCGATTAGAAAATTGGAATAGTTTTAAAAGTCGCTAACCTGAGGTACTGGGCGTAAAAAAATTCTAATACCTTTTTTACTTTTTTTAGGGGGCCGAAATGGGAGGTTGAAAATTTCAAGTTGTGCTATTGTATTAAGTAATATTTTTTAGAAATTTTGAATAAATCATAACAAATACTTATTTGCTCCTACTAAACTAACCGCCATACAGTTTTTCTTAAGTTATTCACGCATCTACTTACGAGTTTGTACGGAACCCTCGGTGCGCAAGTCCGACTCGCACTTGACCGGTTTTTTTTTTTCATGTTTGAGACCTACGGGAAGCAACATAGAGGATGCCGGTTAATTTTACCTCCATAAGATGAGTCCGTAGTTTTTGAAGAACATGGTAAAATTAATAAAACAAAATTTAAGGTTTGTCAAATCACGCACGCAGCAATCAAACCCAACGTAGTAAGCTGGGAGTGAAAAAAAAAACCGACAGAGTTGATGATGTAGATGCTAACCCCTTAGGTTGAAGTAAGACTAGGCCGGCCACGTCTGTAGTATGTATCCAAATAGGCGGGCTAAACTGGCTTCGAAGTAGGTGCGACATGCTGAATGGACAGGACCGGACTGGGCTCCCTGACTTCCCACGAGTACGGGGCCCAATAACAACAACCACAAGCCGGGGGCCAGGCCCGTGGGGGCTCAGAGCGGCTAGGAAAACTGGAAAACACCAACTTAACTATATGGCCAGTCCGACGACGCTAGAACAGGCCGCGGCGAAGATGCTGGTGAGACGACCTGAATGCATTTCTTAACGGCTGTCCAAAGTTAGCTCGGAACCGGGACGGCTGTCATATTTTGTAATTCAAGGACGAGGGCTTAAATTAAAAATTTAGACCATGTTGGGGTGGGGTGAGCCCGAGGTACAGGCTGGGTGGCGAGGACGTAGCATGCCACGGTGAAAATGGCAGGACAACCTAGAACCTAGACGTATTTTTAAACGGCTGGTCTGGGTGGTCCTTTGGACCAGAACCATTGCAAGCGGGATAGATTTACCCTTCAGTGGGACATTAATAATTAGACTAAAAAAATGGGATTTGGCTCCAAAGGGGGTAAAATTTTGAATAGGAATCTATTATTTCAGATATTTGAAAGTAAACCTTGATATGTAAATTACATGCCTAATATATTAAATGTTTGTGAAGTTCCCTGAATTTCAACAAAACATAACTACATATAGAACCCACATTTCTTAGATGGCGGTTAAAAATAAAAGGCTTCGAAAGATAAATAACAAAATGTACCTAACTGAAGAGATTCTTGGTAATGCTATTTCTGACGAGGTGAAAGGGTTTGTAATTTTTTACATTTTACCCGGGCGAAGCCGGGTTTTCAGCTAGTATTTCATATAAATTCGTGAAATAAAATATGTTTCTCGTCTTCTCTCGACGGAATAGCTTAAATTCACTCCCAATGAGCCGGCTCTAGATAGAGACATCAAAGAAATCGTCTCTATAAGTAATTACTCGCATACGCCGTCTTTTCTGCTCTTCCAAACCGAGTCCTCGATCTTCCGACTGATATTCTTGTAGTACAAACGCTCACAGCGCTCGCTCCCTTAATAGCTACGCTGTTCCTTCGCCACCGGCGCTATAACCTAACCCTGTCTATGAAAACTGAAGGATTAACTGCTCCCAATAATACCACAACCGTCGTAGTACGTCTAGGCGCCGATACTGGTTCCCTCGGCTGCCAGCAAGCCGCGTGGATCGAGACTTTCTTTCCCTGTAACCTTAAGTAAGCGTTCTCATTATTTTGCACAGCCATTTGCCATAATAACCCTAATACGGAGCAGGAAGCGTGCTTTGTTGGTTCTTATAACAAAATATTAGTGATTCTACGATTCCTACGGATACCAAGGACTCTCTCTCACGTTCCTGACCCAATATGTAGCCCTAAGAGAAGTCCCTGAGCTATACATTCCCCGCGAGTGGTTTTGGTGACTGCAAGTCGAAGTACTATAAGCCCTTACGTAGCATGGCGTTCCTCTAGGTTCAAAACTAATACAAGGTGTCCCCAGGCGTCGGTTCGTTACAAAATGTCTTGAATTGCCCAACACTACGCAATTGTATAGAATGACTGATGTAAATAACTTACAATGATCTAGAATCTAGATCATTGATCTAGATCATTACAATGATCTAGATCATTGTAAGTTATTTACATCAGTCTCTAGATTTTAGATATTAGGCTGAAAGAGTTTTATGTAATGTAATTCGTGCCGTAATCAGTGACCTATTTAGTGAGATAATAACTGGCCAAGAGCATGTCGGACCATGCTCAGTGTAGGGTTCCATAGCCATAACTGTAAGGTAAAAAATACGATGTAAAAAAAGTACAACAACAAAAGAGCGTATCTTCATAGCAATTATGTCCTTTTGTTGAGAAGCGCAGTTTATCGGCAATAACTCAAAAACGGTTAATCCGATCTTGTTGAAAGTAATTTTCGTTGAAAGTATTAATTGAGCGTTATCTTTGTAATTTTTTTTATATTTTTCGGACACATGGTTTAGAAGATAGAGGGGGGGGGACACAATTTTCACAACTTTCGGAGCGATTATTTCCAAAGGTATTCACTTAATCAAAAACATTACTTAAGAACCTTAAAATGTTTTCAAAAGAGCTGTTGAACTATGTACCACACATTGACATTTTGTGAAAAAAAAATTTTTTAGCTTCTTTTACATGTATGGAGTGCCCCCCCTAGATTTTTTTATTTTTATTATTTAACTACCAAACTTAGTTGCGGCATCTACAAGACATCTATATTCCAAATTTCATCAGTATAGGTCTTGTAGTTTTTGAGTAAAATGCCTGTGACATACGGACGGACGGACGGACGGACATGACGAAACTATAAGGGTTCCTTTTTAGGGTTCCGTAGCCAAAATGGCTAAAAACCAACATGTAAACAACATGTATAGAATCCGCTACTCCCCTGAGTAATACAGGAAACTGGATCTTCGATGGTGGTGGAATGAAATGTGGACTGTAATTTTAACTGGTATATAATTCCAAAATAGAAAGTGTACAGAAAGTTCAGTTCGAGCCGTTGCCGTGAGTTCGGTAAGATGACAGTTCTAATAGGTATTTTTAAAACCGACCGTTTTTTACTACATAATGTTGCCAAGGCGAAAATACTTACTGTGACTCGACATTTACTATTTAATAAATTTGCTGAATATTTTATTTAAAAAATATGCAATAGAATAATTTACAATAAAAAAGATGATTTGATTTTTAAATGAATTAATAAAATAGAATGAATTAAAATAGCAATGTTAACGGTACTAAGAACAAGGGTTAAAAATTGTGATAATTTTTAAACGTTTCGCAACACAGCATAATAATATATAAAAATTAGTGAAAATTTTGAGCAAACCTCGAGTTTGAGCAAGACTAGGCCTTTCCTGAATAGATGACTGATTGCAAATGATGCATACTAAACCGTCAAATAAGTATGGAAGAAAATGCAGGAGGCCTATTCGCATCAATCTTCAAGAGCAGCAATGATGAATGTAACTTGACATTCGCATTATCTATAGATATATGTCACTTTCTACTTTTATCCTACTGGGTGGATTAGTAAGTTATTTATTTAGATTTCCTCACAAATGTGATGAACAACATTGTGTGTGCCACGGGCGGTAAAGGAATTACAAATTCGTGTTATTAAAGCCTGGGCTATGCCTCGGGCTTCTAACAAACACTCGTTTGTAATTCCTTCCTTACCGCCCTAGATACACAATATATTATTTTTGTGCACCAAAACAAAAGATTACAAAAGCTTAAATCTAAAACATCCTTTAGAGCAGCGGTCGGCAACCTGCGGCCCGCGGGCCGCATGCGGCCTGTGAACCGCTCACTTGCGGCCCTATATTCCAGTTTGTGTTGCGGTCACTATATTCCGAATAGTCTAAAATCACAAATTATTAGCAAAGTGCTGCCTGCGTCAAGTACCTTACCTACTATGTGGCCCTTGGCTGCTAAGCGGTTGCCGACCGCTGCTTTAGAGCCTTATCACACTTGCGATTTGCGAGGGAGCTGTGAGCGAGTCAGAAGCGAAGTTCCATACAAATGCGAGTAAGCCACGACTCGTTTTGTATGGAAACTCGCCCGCAAATCGCAAGTGTGATATGGCCCTTAGGGCCTATGCACACAGCCTCTTTTAAACGCGCCGGCGACGCGCGTTTCATAGCGCTGACTGACTTTTTATTTTTAGGGTGTAAAAGGGACAGCGCTACGCAACGCGCAAGATGCCATGTGCATAGGCCTTTAGTCCTCCATACCGATGTTGGCCTTAGGCAAAGTTTAAAGTTGTCTGTCGACAAGTAGTCTAACTTCGGCCGTTTAGGAGCGCGCGACACGTGTTGTATCGCGCGTGTGTGTGAGTGCGATCCGTACTGAGGCATTTTTACGCATTCCTTGCCGCTTCCAGACTGGTGCAACATAACATGTAATGCAACATGCAATGAAAGAATTTGCCGTTCACATTGGTGCAATGTATCATGTAATGTACCTAAACACATTTTGCAACAAATTCCCATAGTCTGGACGCTACGATACGAGCATTACAAGTCTGTCTTTCCGACGAACACAAAGGGGCGCGCTTCGTGCGCGCTGTGTGTGCGGCGCACAAGCGTGCATGGATATGTGACGCGGCATACTAGTGGAAACAGGTGCGCGCGCGAGATGCGCGGTTCGTGCGCGCTTCGTGCGCGGGTTACGTCCATGCTTGCCGCGAACAGGCATTGAAAGGCAAAACGTTGCATTACATGTTGCATTGCATCAATCTGAACTTTGGTTGTAGTGCGATCGTTCTCGGCGCGCACACATACCTACAAGCGCGCGATGTACCTTTTATAGGAAGAAAAATTCCTGGCATTATAATGTGCCCTTAGGCCATTCTTAATATTTCCATCTCACGGAGACCCATCTAATGTAAATAATAAAATAAGATTATATCACGTGGAACTTGAAGCTCTTAGACTTTGTCGGATTTTTCGTGGCTACTGGCTACCACTTTGTCAGGCCTTTTCATTGACCTCACCTCCATAAACAGGTGGATGGAGATTTAGAAGTTGGTGTGTTTTCATTTAGTTACTTAAAAACCAAATGATTATAGCTGTTACTAGCTTTGCTACACAGATATTATCCATCATCCATGATAACAATAACAGTTGCGTAAAACGTGGAGCCGATGTTGACTCACCAAAACACCAACTCATAGCTTAACAAGCTCTGGAATGCAAAAACAAACATCCACGACATTTAGACAACAGAACGATATTTTAGAATCGTATAAATAAACTGTTTACAAAATGTGGCGCCAAAACTGCAGGAATTTACCCTTTGATTCGCGCTAAATGTGGCGCCAGCATAGTGTTGTCGAAAAGTCTACGTCGGGTATACCTGGCTCCCCACCATAGTGGAGATAACACAGAAAGAGACCTATATAAGAGCTGGTTGAACCGTTTCAACCACTCCCGCTGCTCCGTTGCTCACGTGACAGCAATCAGCAAAAAGTCAAGGTGGGGGCCGTGCAGGGGCGTATTTACCCTAAGGCCAACCGGGTCATGGCCCGGGGCGCCAACCCATAGCATAGCCGCCCCTGGCAGATTGCGTTTTTTTTGGCACCATTCAACCAACTTTTACTTCCTCTGGGGCGGCGAAACTTATTGGCCCGGGGCGCCAAATTTCAAAATAGTCCCCTGTGGCCATGGTTAGCACCAGCTTGCAGGCTTGTAAGCCCCCACCTGGACAAGCTTCCTACCCAAAAGTTACTAGGACTCGTAGTCAGGTGCAAAAAAACAGAACAAGACACAATTTACTTAATTTGCAGTGACATCAAGTATTTTCATTGTTTCTCACTCATGACACGTGACCGGGTAGACGCATGTTCCCGTCTAGTGTTTTGATCGCTGATAACCAGACATAGAAGTTTTTGTGGCACGAATAAAATTGTCCTAGGGACTGAAACGATATAAATTGATCGATAAATTTTACTTTCTTATGAGTTATGACACAAGGATACATTAAAATAAGTAATTTAAAGAAATTTAATTGTAAGGTCATGTACAAGTTTTAAAGTTATTCCCATAAAAATAAATGACTATCTACTTATTTTTTATTTATTTTTGAGACTTGATAAGTTAAGCGCAACGCACCAGCGATTCATAAGCGGTTACCGACAGCGCTCCTGCATGAAGCACTCCGACCAAAAATCCGATGGCAATCGCAGCAATCACTAATCTCAAAGGGAATTTACTGAAAAGATACATATGTGTTACTTGAACCGCACGCGTAAATCCAACGTTTCATCAGACAACGCTAACTCGCGTACACATAACCACGACCGTAAAACTTTTATGTGCATTCCACTGCCGTCACATATCTGCAGTAACGAGAGTAATTCACCGACTCGTGCGCAGGTAATAAATCCAACTGAAATAGTAAAGGCTTGGTACCGTGACTTAACGTTAGGATGCATACTATACATATATAACGCAATCTAAACTTATCCACTGGCTATTCCATTAAATAACGGCTACTACTAATTGAATTACGATTTTCAAACTCTGGAGACTTGAATCCAAAAGATACCATTGATTGAGCAGCACTCCTCATTTATTTGTAAAAGTAATAAAATCAGAAGCCTATATAAGAGCCTTACAATACAGCGAGGAAATGCTGCCAGCATCTTCGGCACCATGCCGCAGGGGCCGTTTTTAGATTTATTTTACTTTTAGCTTATTTAGTATTAATTAAGTTTTAGTTTTTAGTATATTTAATTTTAAATGTGTATTCTTGTAGTTTAGTTTGCAATTTATAATACTTAATTAAATCGTAAAAAATATAGCCGAAATAAAATCAGAATAAAACCAATGTGTACACGGCCTTCCAACCTTACCCGTCCTGTTTACATACTCATGTCGAATTAAGGTCGAACCCGAGACTGAGCAGGGCAGAGGAATCTAACTCCTAGCCGTGACACAGTATTTATTTAGCTTTTTAATTCTGTCACGAGTGTTTAGTCTTATTCCTTTATGAGGCAGATGGCTCCAATCAGTCACTAGGCGTTGCAAAATGTCGTACATATGGCATCGAAAATTCTAATTTATTTGTTTTTAGATTAAGGATCATTAGGCAGCGAGTAATTTGTCATACACATAGAGTGAAGGGGAGACAGTGTGCATTACAAAATTATGAAGAATCAGAATACCGAAAGCAACATTCTTATGAATTTAATTATTCCAAACCATTTTCGGTATAGAAAGACCTGGCAATAATAAAAATATTAGTAAAAAAACTACTTCAATATCATAAAAACTGACCGAGATACAACAATATTAAAATCACATTTTTAGACTTTCCAAAAAACGCTTCATACTTAAGCATACTAGCGTTGTGACGTCACACGGTTATACGTTGTATTGTATGGGGAAATCAAGAATGAATTTATCTTGCAACTATGTTAAAACTTGCGTTTATCGTAACAGTTTCATAACAAAAGTTACCAATTAATATTTATAGGCTATTTATTCTATGGTATTAATAGTTTTTAATATTTTCTTACTTTTAATATGGACATTCCCACCCAACTTTGAAGGCCTATAAAACTTTAGGTATCGAACTCAAAACTTCAACATGTTTCCTTATATTGCTTATTTTAACAGGGTCTTCTAAAATTTTAACCAATTTTGGGCACAGTAAACTACCCTGTCGGATTTTTTTTTTCAGTAGAAGATCAGTGCGGAAGGACATGCGCTCACGGCAGATGCCAGTGGCTGGTTTGGATTTTGGATGTTTAGATGTGTGGATGTTTGTTACTAAATAACGGGGCTACAACTAAATGGATTTAGCAGAAATTTAGCATGCCTCTAGACCAAGTCCTGGATTGAAACATAGGATAAGTATCCTATGTTATAAAGTTATAACCCGGTAAAGAGTTCCCTTGGGACATTAACGGGAACAACGCGGGCGAAGCCGCGGGTAAATGCTAGTTATTAATAATGTTTAGTAATGTTCTTGATGATGAAAATAAAGCCATGCGATTTAGTAAGAGGATGCATAGGTCTTAGATACCAACCGATGATATGATACCATATTCGAATCATTTCATTTTTATGCCACGTGTTTTATAATGGTCAAATGTGGGAACTATAGACAACTATTTCTATAAAGAACTAATGGAGGTAGTTGAAGGAATCACCATGGGACTGGTAGTCCAATATGCAAAGATTATAAGCGGTACAGTGTTGACAACAGCATTTTTTTAGCAAATTGGGCAGTATTTTACTTGTCTAATGTTAACTTCTTCTTTTCTTTCTCTTGTTCTCCTATCTCCTCCCATTTGGTGGAATTTAAATATCTTCTTATTATATGAGGAAGCAAGAAATCTACATATACTCTACATATTATGTTCATGACTAGACCTTGCAAAACCACAATGCCCTTCAACAAGCACTATTGTGCATGCGCGTATTCCGTGACATCTCAAAATAAACAGCAGATACGTATTATCTTTAAATCCGTAAAATCGTGTTAGTACCTATTTACATTTCTAAATTTGTGTTCCATTGTGACCCACTACAATCTAACGCCAAAATCAAAGTTTTTTATTCTTCTATTTCGGCATATAATAGTACAATGTACTTATGAAAAGCAGAGTCCACTATCGGTTCGTAAACATAAACCTAACCTAGTATAATATTGTAGTTTTTGCATTAACCGAACCGGCGTAAAAATTACAGCGAGATAATATAATATGTAACAACTAACAACAAGAAGCAGGGCACATCTTCATGCATTGAACCACACTGACAGATGACAATACGAGATGTACACTGAACTCCCGAAAGATTTGTTCCCCATAGATAACTTGGCTGACGACCTGGCGTAAACAAAGGAAATAATACACCGAGAGGTGGTTGAATAAAACAAGGTACTACCTAAGTATTTTCTTGTCACGATTGATCTTACCCACGTCACGGCAACATTGCCATTGTATACGAGCTTCGATTATGCTTATGAGCTTATGGCATTGTCAAGTGGTCATAGGCACAGGAATAGCATACTTAACTTTGTTTTATTGTAACATGTTAACTTTTTGTGTCATATAAAACTGCAATACCAATTCCTGGCACCCCATTAACGACGTCCAGTATACCACGAGGTCCCTTGAGACACTCTTCCAAGTTTGCTTCCAAGGCAACACGGCCCTCGGGAATGTGTGACATTCAGGGCATCGCTGACTCTT
This sequence comes from Eudemis profundana, assembly GCA_947034925.1. NCBI lineage: Eukaryota > Metazoa > Arthropoda > Insecta > Lepidoptera > Tortricidae > Eudemis > Eudemis profundana. The sequence goes on along the minus strand of OX344795.1, from coordinate 25,221,763 downwards.
GTGACATCGTGGAAGTGGGTCGCATGCCACATCCCGAACCGTGACAATGTTTACGCGAATCGTGATTTTTAAAAGCTATAACATTTTCACTGTTTGTTCTACTTCTTTGTAGGAAATTTAGACTTCTTGATTTACTTTGTATGTGGGGCTCAATATTCATAGGTTATGTGGCAAACACGTAGGGTAAACGCACCAGTGGTCAGCCTCATAACGACTTTTTAAAGTATGAACAGTTGGCATTTGTACAGTATTCGTAAAACAAATAAAACCGGTCAAGTGCGAGCCGGACTCGCGCACCGAGGGTTCCGTACAAAATCATCAGTAGCTACGTGAATAATTCAAGAAAAGGGTGTATTTTCAAAAACGTAATTTCGCTGTCATGACATATTGGCGAATACTGAGAAGATTCTGCCTTATAGAATTGGCACTTTTGGTTACAATGTAGAATCAGCCAAGTTCTAACAAGTAACCAACGAATGCCAGTCTAGTGAGGAGGAATCTTTTAAATATTGGTGGCCAGAGAAATTACGCCAGAGAACATACATCCAAAAATTGTATGGTGGGACAAACTTAACTTTGCTCTTGTAAAACTGTTGTCCCCATACATCGACATATGCCGCGGTTAGTTTAGTAGGAGCAAATAAGGTTGTCTTACGATTTTTGCGAATTTCTAAAAAACGCTGCAAGTTAGGAAAACCGTTCTATTTTTCCTGTAATATTTAGGATAATATTAATAATCGGTAATTATTACAGATGTTTCTGTTCAGTAACTTCGGAGATAATAGGGGCGAATGGTATTTTTTTAAACGTTTTTGGTGTTAAATCAAAAACTACACGTCTAAGAAAAAAAATAAAAACGGTTTTGAAATCTCCATATTAAGCCCTTTCATTTGATATCCCACTCGATATATTAACTCAACTTTTGATTTTTGACATCCCATTTCGGTCCCCTTTAAAAAAAAAGTAAAACAGGTATAGGATTTTTTTTCTGTTCCATAGGCTCAAATTAGCGGTTTTTAACACTATTCCAAATTTCAAGTCGATAGCATCAGTAGATCCTGAGATATCTTGCTGTGACAGACGGACAGACAGACAGAGTCGCACCATAAGGGCACCATTTTTACCATTTTGGTACGGAACCCTAAAAACGGAACACATGATTGGATTATTTGTTTATTGTAGTTCTTAAGCAATATATGTCAAAATCAAAAGTAATATTTATCTTCATAAAAAAGATATTTAAGCTTAAACAGAAAATGACACTTTTTGCCAGCGGTCAGCCTCAAAAATCCAATAAACAGCCTCGTTGATACCCAGTACTTACTAGCCCTTCGAACTAATACAATGATCGCGGCTGTATACTGGATACACAACGCCCAGTGGTTAGCCGCGTAAAATAGTACATTGTGTATCAAGGGCGGTAAGTAAGGAATTACAAACGAGTGTTTGTTACAAGGCCGAGGCGAAGCCGAGGGCTTTAATAACACGAGTTTGTAATTCCTTTTCCTCCCGTGGCACACACAATGTTTTTCATCACACTTGTGAGGAAATCTGATTAAAATAACCTTACTTAACCTAAATAAAATTGTAAAACTGACAGTGACATTAGTGTCATATATCAAGACGACAAGTCACGTTCGGAAACCATAGCGGTAAAGAGTTAAAATGGTTGAGTTTATATTAGCAAAATACTGAAATACACTATTTAAACATTTAATTAATGTTACAGAAATATGTGTTTACATGTATTTGCAATAACAGTTCTCTTTAAATAAATATTTCAGTAATAAAAGTTAAAAAAGTAAGTTGGCGTTTTCTTGGAACATGACAAATAAGAGTAAAACAGAACCAGCGTTTCAAATTTAAAAAGAAAACCATGACGCCCTAGGGCGTAATAGGTCTTTTACGGCCCGCAAAACCTACGTTTAATGACACCATTTTCGAGCAAGTGTGATGAAAAATAATTTAAAATGCGGCTGATTACCTACGGGTTTTTCCTCGACTAGGAAACACATGCCTTATTTAATTGAAATGTACTGTTTTTAACGCTCCCTTTTCCTCGTAATTCTAAAAATAATTGAATAACCCAATCGTCTGCACCGGGTAGGGTTTGCTCCCGGGAAATACCGGAACCGAAAGTACCGGGATTTCCCGGGATTTTCAGTCGAGCAAAGAACCGGGACGTCAAAATAAAAATCCCGGTACTTTCGGGACTTTCGGGAAACACATTAGAGGAGCATTTTTAATTAATTTTCGCGAACAAAAGACGTATAATTTGAAACGAACAAGAGCGTTGCTCATTTTTAACCAAACACGGCTAGCAGCCGTGGTCACGGCGATCGGCGGCGGCTCACTCACCCCCGCCAGCCCCGCGGGTCCGCAACCCCGTACCGCGCAGGTAGACCAGGTAGTCATTCAGTCATCGCTTTTCGATCGTCGAAGACCTTGATAGTCATTAACGCTTATCTAAATATATAAAAGAAGAAACTGACTGACTGACTGACATATCAACGCACAGCCCAAACCGCTGGTCCTAGGAATTCCAAATTTAGCATGTAGGTTCCTTATAAGGTCTAGGGGTGCACTAAGAAAGTATTTTTCAAAATTCACCCTCTAAGGGGTTCAAAGTTTATATGGAGAGTCTACGATTTTGGAAGAGGTTTGAAACCTCATGTTTAGACTCTTTATTAGATTACAAGAAAAGTGATTTCACCGTTTTTCGAAATTCATTCTCTAAGGGGTTTTAATGGGGGTTGAAAGTTTATATATCAACGCACAGGCCAAACCACTGGTTCTAGAAATTTCAAATCTGGCACGTAGGATCCTAATAAGGTCTAGAGGTGCACTAAGAGAGGATTTTTCAAAATTCACCTCCTAAGGGGGTAAACAGTTGTATGGAGTCTACGATTTTTGAAGTAAGAGGTTTGAAACTTCATGACTCTTCATTAAAATAAATGAAAAGTAATTACACCTTTTTTTTTATTTGGATAAATTAAAAAAAAAAGGTGTTTTAAGTAGTTTAAACGGGGGTTGAAAGTTTGTATTGGGACTCTACGATCTTTTTAAGTAAGTGGTTTGAAATATCATGGGTAGACTCTTCATCAGTATACAAGATAAGCAATTTCAGCGTTTTTCAAAATTAATCCTCTAAGGGGTTTAAATGGGGGTTGAAAATTTGTATCGGGACCCTACGATCTTTTTAAGTAAGATGTTTGAAATATCATGTTTAGACTCTTAATTACAATACCGTCACTGTTTTTATTTCATCCCTAGGCGGGGTTAAGAGACGTGATTGCTTAGGTTAGGGGGGACTCCCTCACGCACGGCCACTTTAACGTGCCTTAGGTAACAATGTATAGGCGTACTACTATTAGCCTGCGGTAAAATATGTGCATCTGTAACCACTAGGTAACCACTCACATTAGTCAAAATCATAAGTTTTACCGCCGTTCCAGGTAACTTCAAATTCGGCACACGATATTCAAATTTAACACGGACGAAGTCGCGAGCAAAAGCTAGTTATATTATTGGACTATGTATTGTGGCTTACTGCTATCGGATTTTTGATTTGCGTGCAACTGGACTATTTTAAAATGCACTATGTCAACTACTGTCCTGGAGAGCGTACTCTATGTATTAAAACCACGTGTTATATTAAATTGTATATTTTAACTTTTAACGTTCGAAAATCTTCACACTAAAATTATACTTAAATGAGAAAGTTTGTGAAGATGTTTAGATGTTTGTTACTAAATAACGGAGTAACAACCGGATGGATCAAGCTGAAATTTGGCATGTAAGTAGAACAAGTCCTGGATTGAAACAAAGGATACTTTTGATTTAGAAATTGAATTATATAGCAAATATATCAATAAAAGTAGTTTAGCTGCGAAGTGTAGTCGTTTTATTAAAAAACGTACTAAAACTCCAACGAAATCTCATCTGACTAAAGCATCGAGTATCGACCGACAAAGTTATAGAAGACCTGTCCCGAAAGTACCGAAAATCCCGGGAAATCCCGGTTCCACTATCGTCCAGTACCGAAAATCCCGGTACTCCGGAATGGTACCGGTACTGCATACCCTAGCACCGGGCGGCTGACCATTAAGATCTTTTGGTGTAATTAAAGTTTCAGTGACAGTTTTTACCGACTTTTGCATGTTTTTCATTCCTGTCGAATAAACACTTCCTTACGAAGAGTTTAATATTAGTAAAGAATGCGTGTTGTGTTTACAATCCGACGTCACTCAAGTACCCGACAAGTCTAAATCCTGTCTTGGGCTACCAACGAACATTATAATTATACGGTCGTTCGTTACCATTTCAGCATGAAACATTGCAGAATACTGAGAATTATGTTTTTGGGCGAAAAGTAAGCAAGCGAGCAAAAAGGCCAGCCATGATTGCTGCATGCCGAAAATAATGGCAAAAGAAGAGTCTTCGAATCAGACCTCTTGTTACCAGCGCACGTTATTTTTAGTTGAGGGCGGTAACCCTCAACACCGTTTCTTATTCATAACATCTCTGAACTGGGTTCAGACCAAACAAAGTGCGGAACAAAGAATCTTCTCATTTCGACATCACATTAACATTTCAACGTAAATACAATATCAGAATAACTGGGCGATGTCGATATAAACAGCACATTCCTGCCGCCGGTGTCATTTTGGGCGGCCGCCAGCGTGGTAGGGCCACCACGCTCGGGGTTCACACCGACCACACGGGCTACTCACACATCCGGTAATCTTGCCTTGTCGGCGACGCTATCTGGATAGACAAGCTCAAAGAGCCATCATAATTAACTTAACTTGACTGGCAACCTCGTGAAGCGTTTGGTAGGTGTGGATCCGACTATGAATATCTGAGGATTGCAGGTGCAAAGTTATATTTGAACTGCGGATTTTTATCTATTTGTGGGCGAATGAGATCGTCTCGCGATCGCAAATAGTTTGCATGTGTGGTCAACATTATTACGTCTTTATTATATGCGTACCTATCAAATTTATGTTAAATAAATACTTCTCGTAAGGTACACTTCCTAGTGCTCAAGATTATAACTATAAGTAAAAACGAAGGTTGATATTTAAAAATATTTATTCTGCCTGGGGTCTGTAAGAGCCCATCTGGTATGCGGAAAGTAAGTTAAGGGGTCATTTAACATTTTTTTATCAAGTTCATAAGTACATGTGAACACATTTTTTATCCACATCTTAGGGAGCACTCTGGAGCCGCTGCACAGGCAGACCGTCGGCTCAAAACACGGTATACGTGAAAAAGTAAGGACGCTCGTATGCTTGTTGGAGCGATCCGGAATGCTCACATGATGTAGTGGAGAATGACACGTCCAGCTGGTATAAATAGCATGGCATGCGGCAGCAGGAATGCGGAGCGACACAACGACCCTTCGAGCACCTCGCTAACTGTCGCTAAAAACTGACTACCGTTTCTATAGTCGTACTTTGATTTTGAGTTGATTTCGAGATCAGTAAATCCGCTACTGCTTTATGTGTTTCTAGATCGATGCAACCGAGGTGCAGCTCGCATGGAGGAGTTTTGTTTGCACAATAACTATGAGAAATATGGTTTAATTGGTATTTTTTTTACCCATCTTGTTGCGGTTCACTCTGTAAATTATAAAGAAGTACCGTTTTCGAATGGCTCCAGACAACTAACAGTTTGTTAATAATCTTAAATTTAGATTTCTGAGATGTTCAATTGTTTTTCCCTTGGATTTAATCGCCAAATGTCCTCAACAGGCCGCGTATAAACTCAATGGGAGTTATTTAAAATTAAATTACGATTCGGACCGAAAGGTCGAAGTAGGAATGTTTGCGAGCGAAAATAGCCCGGAATGTGCAAGGTATGAGAGATTCTCGTCTGTGCTCGCAAGGCCGAATGAAACTATTCATCATTTGTGTGGTTTTTGTATGGTAGGTATGTGTCTGTAAAGGTTCTTAGTCACTGCCGCAAGTCAACATCTACATACTTATACCAGTATACACGAATTCCACTGGCTCGTCCCAAAAAGGGGATTTTAAGTGCGAAACCTTAAACATTAATTAGCATTATTGTCCACATTAGGACGGTTATCGTCACTGCCTGCTTCATTAAGATTTTTCAAATTTTTTTTAGTGAAACATAGGTGAACCACGCTAGCTTTCCTTTTCGATGTTCACAAGTTGTTGTCACTTGTCGCTAAGAATTTTATGTTCAACGAGAGCGAAATAATTTCCGCCATGGCAAGTTGTCTTATCAAAGTCATGGTAATGGAAGCAGCGCTCTAGTTATACCAAACGTTACCACGTCTTTTCTGCCATCTTTCTAGAATGTTCGGTTGTTTTTGAGGTTTAAAAATAATTGCAATTCTCTGCCAAAGCCTAATTGAGACGTTACGGCGATATATTTGGCGATATGGCAGCAAGCCCACAGTAAAGCAAGGTGAGGGAACCGTATATTTGAGAGCGACGTTTTGCCAAACCGCCAACAAAAATGACACATTGCCAAAACAACAAGGGCTCGAAATAGCTCTAGGGGCTAAAATACTCTTGGGAGGATAATATTTTTACAATACAATGACTATGATGTGCTTTCAGTTTTGAAAAACACCAAAAACCCGTCATGTTTACAACAAATTACAAATAACAGACTATTCCCAAAGATTATCACAACAACTGCATAGATGCTTACACAGGCATTATACCACCAATTTGGTATTTTCAATTCCAAGGTAAGCTCATAATCTTATACAGCCTGTGTGCTCCTTGGATTGTCATTAACACCTCTATTAGCTTTTTGATTTAATTCTACAGGGTGGGAGGGACTATACCGACATACTTTAGCCATGAATTCCTGGTGGTGTGACGAGTAAAAAAAGTTCTAAAAGGTCGAAAAACGCTTATTTTCAGAGATATTCATTATTTTTTAAATGAAAACTCCCAAGTGTGTAACAAGCCCTAATAAATGTGACTAAGATAGTCTTACTAATTTTTTTTAATCCTTTAACTAAACAGCAATTAACCTTCGCAGTATTTGATGGTAAGCGACTACGAGGCCAAAAAATTGACCTTTCGTTTCCATTTTAGCTTTTTTTTTCTTTTTGATAACTTTTCCTCCAGTAAGGACATGTTTATAACGAGAGGCTGAATTTACTGATTTATTTTGTTCCATAAGACTATTAATGTAAAATGACATTATTCGACCCATGTTGATATAACATTATATTTACTCGTCACACCACCAGGAATTCATGGCTAAAGTATGTCGTTATAGTCCCTCCCACCCTGTATAGTTTTCAATTGTGACTTGTATAGAGATTACAGTTAACCGCCAATATAAAGATGTGTTTTTCATTTTAGTAGCCGTCTTACACAAGTCCATAATTGTCACAAGTGACCACAAAGAGAGGTAAAACCTTTTTAACATGCAATAAGGGCATTTATGATGATTAGAAGATGATGTAGAGCCGAAAGTAAAAGTAATCAGGTCTAAAAGCATTAATAATTTACAGCGATTGTTTTAAACGTATTTGTAAATTATAAAGGAAATTGCAAAACAAACTAAACGAACTCAAAAATAAGTTATTATATAACGTCGGTTGAGTAACAAACAAACACGACTGATAGCTAAAAACACATGTTTTCTCAATGATATCATACTCTAAGAGCATCCAGGTTTCATATCCATTAAAAAAACGCATTAACAAAAGATAATATTGTCTGTGGGCGGACGATACGCAACTGGTATTCTACCAATTGCCCTTTCAGTGAAATGGAATAGGATACCGGGTGGAATGAAGCGAGGGACTTTCGAGGGATGTAGAATCGACCTGCAATAGTTAAATACTTGTAATAATATAGAAAAACAACATATTTATATAATATTTTTTAACAATTGCACAACCCTACTGCTTCTACGATATTGTTTACATTTATTACGTTTAATTAGCTAGTTGGAACCTATTTTTAGGGTTCCGTACCAAAATGGTAAAAAAAGAAGCCTTATGGTCTGTCTGTCCGTCTGTCACAGCCAGATATTTCAGGAACTACTGCAGATATCGATATGAGATTTAGCATAGTTTTAAAAGTCGCTAACCCGACCCTATTTGACTTAAAAAATTATCTTGTAGCTTTTTTACTTTTTTTGAAGAGGGACCGTAATGGGAGATCGAAAATTCAAAGTTGAGCTATTGTATCAAATAGGGTGTCAAATGAAAGGGATTAATTTTTTTGTAACGATTATCTCACTATGGTTGTCAGTGTGTCACATTAATTACCTAAGATGTTTGTAAAGAGTTCGTTTACAAAAAAAGGTATTAACCGTTTATTATATTATATTATTTAATCAGGCAGGCAGTTGGCACAACTGATAATGCCTGTATCCAGTGAGCTAATAACTTATTGACGTGCTTGATTGGAATTATGCTTGTCTAATCTGTTCTTAAATTGGTTTCTTGTTGTTTCTAAATAGGATAGGCAAAAGTACGCGGTTTACCTATTGCATAAAATTTTAACAAGCTATAACTTGAAAACAGTTTTTTTTTTTTTAGAAACTGACAAACTCGCAACCCATCCGTAGCGATTGTCGGACCGGGTGGTTGGCCGTGGCGTTCCCTGGGGTCGAACCAGGTCGCTAGCCAGACCACCCTGAGTTGGTCGGACTGGGTGGGAGCCGGGAGTGCCTGGGGTCGAACCAGGTCACTTAGTCCCGGTCCACCTCGATATGATCGGGCTAGGTGGGGGCTGAACGCCTGGAGTCGAACCAGGTCGTTTGGCCAGGGCCACCTTGACTTTGCGCTGATTGCTCAGAGTGAGCAGCGGACCAGCGGGAAGGATGACTCGGGTCATCCTGTCCTTATGTGAACTTGTGTATCGAACTAATGGGAGTTTTAGGTGCCGGTTCGCTAAAACCTAGCCCAGCTAAGAAGACTCCGGCAAGCTAGCTGGGCCCGAGCGAGGTCGGAGTGATTGAAAACAGTGACAGATATTACCATAGAGGTAGTTTAAAGACGAATACTTTCTTGAGAACTTGAGAAAGACTGAATTATGAAAATCGTGCTGCCAACCTAGGTTCCAATGTAAAGTACCTAATTACAATACTGACTAGATGATTTGATTGCATGCGATCTTTTTGTCTGACAAATGAATTCACCAAAATGTCCATTAGCGTCACTTATAAAAACACAAACACGCGTGAACCATCAGATAATTATACATCTGCGGTACCGGCAATTAGCAGAAACATTGAACTTGATTCCTGTACCATTGCCAACTCACGCTTAGCTAACCTAGACCCGCCTGGCAAAAAATATTTGCACATGCCAAATCTATAATCACACCAACTCAGACTCTATTTTTAACTGCATAAGTGTGTTTTGTTTAGGAAATAACAGCATGACTAAGTTTGCCTATTTATATTTTTATTTTCGCAAACAAGCCATCAAAAGGTAGAGTTGTAAAAGGCGATCGGTTGGCTAAAGGCCAGAATTAGTTATAGATCTAACATTTAGTTTGACCCAGGTAAGATAACAATTGGATTGATCATTTAGTGAAACATTAAATTAGTGTAAAAACTCAAAGTATTAAACTATTTTATTTAAAATTTTAATCCCGACATTTCTTCAGACACCTATCTTAAACATCCTTTTTTTAGAACCTGACTTAACCTAAGACCTTTAGCAGCTCTTTGATATGAGCTAACAGTCCTGCAAGCAAGCTTGCTAGCCGCGGCCACTTGCCTTTTCGCTGACCGCTCAAAGTGAGCGTACGGAACGGACCAGTGGCATTGGTTGGAACGGTTCAACCTTTCCTTATGTAGAGTGTGTGATCTCGACCACGGTCGGAGTGAATTTAAGCAGTGATATCCGGATCCCGGGGCAAAACACGACGCGGTCCTTGTGTATTGTTATCGCTATAAGGTTACCTCCGCCGGCGGGGACTTAAACATCTATGACACAAAAACACTATGTAGAAATTATAGACTTTAATTCCAATGCTACATAATTTCTAACGATTTTTTGGACAGTGTTTACTCCCTAAAATCAACATAATTTACTGTAAGTAATGATATTTACTAATCAGTCTGTAAGTTCGAAACACTAAAACAAAAGTCACCTTCTCTCACCTCTACGACTAAAACAGTTTTTTCGATGTTTTTAATGTATTCGACACGGCATTACAGCGAGTTGGCGAGTAAAACATCCTGATTTACAGTATATCTATTACTATGTTGTAGGTACCTACTTGCGTATAGGTAACCATTTATTGCATGATATCATGCAATAAATTAATTATCATTAAAGATATATGACGGATAAAGCATAAGAGATAGGAACGTGTTGGGTACGTTCCTATCTCTTATGCTTTATCCGCCAATGAAATTGCAGAGAATGCGCACCATTAATTTCATGTTCTTACTGCGAATATACCATATGTTACCTTACCTATCTGCAGCTATATTTATACCTCATTTAATTCAAGATTATATTAATCGTTCGTTATTCGACATGCGATGTGAAGAAATACCACGTAAAATGAAACCGGAAAATGTACTGAAATAATTAAACAAATCTTTAAAATTCTAATCTAATATGAAATTAGGTATTAACAAACCGCGATTAGAATACGATTGAGCACATATGTCGTTTTTGATTAATACATGAAATGACATTGTCAATGGTAGAGTGTGCATATAAATGAAAATACTTATTTCAGTACGAAAAAGTTTTAAGCTTGGGAAAAAAACATAAATTATGTTACCTACCTAAATAAAATAGAAATAATGTAATAATTATTTTCAGGAACACCACCAAAAATTATTCCCTCATAACACTATCGTTTTCAGAGCTGTCTGTATCATCACCTGGTACAAAAAAAATAAAATGATAATTAGTGCAAAAAAGATTTTTATAAAACAAATGACACAGAATTTACCAAGAATAGGTAGAGTTGTAATATGTAGTGAATAATTATGATGATGCATGCGTTGTAAATCAGTTATCTATAAGTGTCTGCACTTAAACTATGAAGATATCATAGATTGATTTCTAATTATATTTATTCATTGTACGTGTACTTTTGTGCTAACGGTACTTCGGAATCGTATTCTAATCGCGGTTTGATAATAAACATTAATACTGTCACCGCATAATCGATAAAAATAAAACGTTTTAATAACCTTTTATTTTATGACGTGATATTTTCAATACCGAACGAATGAGTCACTGAGTTCAACGTCTTCATTAGGCCCGTAAAAAAATAATTAGGTACATATTGTTATTTTTACCCAACTTCAGACAGCGATGTCTGGAGTCTGGAAGATATCATTTTTCATGAGGCATTCGTTAGAAGACTAGGCGGAAGTTGCCAGAAAAAAAAATTTTTTCGTTCGTGGTGTAGGTAGGTATGTCATTTTCATAGCAGATTTTCAAGTAACTGAAAGAAGGCATTAAATGGCCCGAACAATTATTTGTACGAGCAAGTGAAGCGGGTAAAAAAAAACAATACAATCTGAATCTCAAAATGGGATTCGGACTTTTCACTTCTATCGCGAGGATCCAACACAATACAACCTGTTACCAAATCATCAATTATCTACAACAGTTGTGGGCAGTATTGTTATTTATGCGCTAGTGCATAAAACTATTTTAGTCCACTTACCTAGAAAAAGAATGAACGAACGACCATACAAACAAAGCCGTTTTTCACTGTTTTTAGGGTTCCGTACCAAAATGGTAAAAAAGGAACCCTTATGGTGCGACTCTGTCTGTCTGTCTGTCTGTCCGTCTGTCACAGCCAGATATCTCAGGAACTACTGATGCTATCGATTTGAAATTTGAAATAGTGTTAAAAGTAGCTAACTCGAGCCTATTGGACATAAAAAATATCTTGTACCTTTTTTACTTTTTTTTTAAAAGGCTCCGAAATGGGACTTTGAAAATTGAAAGTAGGGCTATTATATTGAGTGGGGTATCAAATGAAAGGGCTTAATTTGTAGATTAAAACAGCATTTTTATTTTTTTTCTTAAATAAGTAGTTTTTGATTTATACATTTTTATGTACCATTCCCCCCCTATTATCTCCGAAGTTACTGATCAGAAAAATGTGTCATAATTACTAATTATAAATATCAACCTGAATATTACAGGAAAAATAGAACGGTCTTGCTAACTTTAATACCTTTTTAGAAATTTACAAAACTTGAAATCCCTAGCGGCGAGTAGCAAAACTAAGCGATGGCATGTTTCACGCTAGGGGATTTCCGGGCAAAACTAGATGGCGCTAAAACACTAAACATTTAACGATGTTATAATTAAACAAAGAAACATAGTATAGTAACAATTAGTTCGTAAACAGCTAATAATAAATAAATTTAAATACTGTGTCACGTTTGCAAAGTTAAATAATTGTAAATAATATTATAATTATTTTACCAAGCTTATACATAGATGGCGTTGTAAATTCGGGGAACAGCTTTTTGTATGGAGAATGACAGTCCTCTATTTAATGGTCCTTGCTATTAAATAGAATCATTACACGTCAGGTTCTCAATATTAGAGGGAAAATATAACTGTTTTCCTAACTTGCACTGTTTTTTAGAAATTTGCAAAAATCATAACATATACTTATTTGCTTCTACTAAACAAATCGACATACAGTTTTTCTTGAACTATTCGCGTATCTACTTATGAGTTTGTACGGAACCATCGGTGCGCGAGTCCGACTCGCACTTGACCGGTTTTTTTTTTTAAATCTAGTGGGCCAGTTAAAGCTGATCCCAAAAGAAAGCAAGCCTAAAATAAAGAAAGCCCGAAAGCAAAACGAAGTAAGTATTTGTCGTTTTTTTGCAAACGAGTCTGTGACGTGCGTGAACGGGCAGATCACGATACAACTATAGTTGCAGTACACCTTCAATAGCCGGAAACAATTACTACTAGAATACCTGAATATACCTTTCAGATATTTTTCAGGTTATATTTCATTTTAAGCTACCCCGTTACAGCGTAGGTAGGAAGCGCACGCGCCGATTCCCCCGCCCCTCCTCGGCTATTTCTGCTTCGGCTCAATGCCACGGGGCCAACAACTTGTGACTCATTACTCTGCTATGGCAATTAGGTAATACGCAAGCTAAGAAAAGTGTTAATGGACGAATTATAGTAATTAACGCCCGTTTTGTCTGGCGTAAGGACGTAGGTGTCTACCTACTTATTTTCAAAATTGCAGGCTGATTGCAGGCAGACACATGTGATTTAGCCTTCTTGGCTAAGAATTGCGATTTATAGTACAAATACCTCGGCGTGAAAAAGGGTTGCCAGCCTCGTAACTATCTGGCTTCGCCTTCGCTCGGCCATCTATATGTATCTACTCGGCCAGCAACCCCGTAGTTCCCGACCTCTGCAATAATGTACTATTGAATAATTGATATTATTATCTAGTATTAAGAGCAATATAATATCTTCATATAACTAAAACGTTCCGACCTTAGATTGTGACGAAAACGTCGTATTCTCGAGCTTCGCTGCATTGAGATACAACTGCTCGTAACACTTCACTGCAGTCAGTCCGTAATAATATCTGACAGGGCTAAGCTCTAAAATATCTGACTAGTGAATAGTCTGTACAAGTAAAAACTTGTGTTAATGAATGAATTGGGGCAATTATCGTCCCAACTCTGCATCAACTGACGTGACGTAAACGAGATGAGGCATAGAGCAAACGAGAGTCAATTTGCACGACCTATATTTCCCACATCATCGTTTTCGTTACACACTTCAATTTCATGATTTCATCAACACTTTAAATACTAAGCACTGTACATCTACTTACTACTCAGCGGTGAGGAGAGTTTTACTATTCTACTTCCATAATCAAGAGTCTTTAATTAAGTCGATCTTTTAACACGATTGCCCAAAAAAAGTAGTGTTATATTTTCAGGGTTCATGAATGTATATGAGTTGTTTTATTCCACAGTAATATCTCCATTTGGTTTATTCACAACGTCAGACTCAGACCTAAGCGAGCTAACACAAAAGGAGCTACAGCCCTAGGATGTATGTATATAATATAATCATTGAAAAAAACAAACGTAATTGAAAATTCATGGCTTATTTATTTTGGTCCCAATAAATTAAACAAATAAATAACTTACGTAACTAAAATAACATAACAATTATATATCACATTGCTTTAGTTGCTATCTACTTTAGAAGCTCATAGTTATTCACGTATACATTAACTTATTCCTAACGGATCGTAAAACGAGCCCGTTAAATAATGTACTACATTACCATCAACTGTGACTACTTAATACCCATCTGTTTACATAAGATAATTTTGTCATTCTAACATATATAACAACGAATAAGTTTTTAGTATCGCAATTTAGCTATTACTTTGATAAAAACACATTATTGGAGCTTTAAAATGTCTTCTGAAACTTTTGATTGTAAATTATACAAGACAGGTTTAGAAAGTTAAAGTGGTCACAGTTAATATTCCTTAACAAGCTATTGAGATTAATATTCCTCTTAATGATTATATCGACAAAGATATTTAAGAAATTACCTCCTCCAGTCTTGCAAAGTTCTCCTAACACGTTCAAAATCATTCATTCGCTCAGTCTTGTGTCATTATCATCTTCAGTTGCACGGTCTCTTTCAAAATACCTAATAACATTCATTCAAAGCCGTTAACTCAAGACCCTAGTTACGATTCTGCAAGTATTAGGTAAACTTAAAAACTCTAACTAGACATATTTAAATAAACTCTTCCAAACGTAACGGAACGTGATACGAGGGAGACAATAGTACATTACACAACTAGGGTGGTAAAACAAAGAAAGGCCGAGATTGCAGATGTTTACGACCGAGCTGCAAGCGAGGGACGTAAATATGCGATCGAGGGCTTTCTTTATTACCTCCCGTGTTGTGTATTACAGCATTTTATGTCTACACTTGGCCAGAAAGCGCGCTACGCGTAGGGAAAAAGCCGCTTTATGGCCAGGTGTGGCATAAAATAAATTGTGAAAGTGGATCAAATAACGTCGGTCCTCTTATTTGCTGTTTTTGCTAATCTAAGTCCTTACTTGCAGAATATGTTTAACGTAAATTCTTATATCGTTCATGAATCGACCTAACCGACCTGCGTAACCCATTCATTCACGAAAGTAATTTCAGCACTTCTCAATGGGTCCGTATCGCTTCCGGAACCACGTCATGCCTCTGTAGTCCGGCTCGTACACGTCAGGGATCTCTTTGTCGATGGCTTCGCAGTACACCATCTTGACTGAGGGCACCCCAAATAACCTTTCTTCGTATTTGATCAACTGCTTAAAGAACCCGGTGTTTGGTCGAATTTGGGATCTGTAACAAGGCAAACTGTTTAATCAAGCAGACATTTTGAGAATTCTTGCACGTTGAGTAGTTAATATTGTAATTGGCTCTACGTTAGGGCTTCCAATTCCGATTTTTTGTATAGCTGATACCGGGATCTCGGTATTGGCCATACAATAATCCCGGGATTGGAAGCCTTACTTTACACACATCCTAACTAAAATACTTGCTAGAGACAAAGACAACTAAGAAGATGAAGGTTCTTATATTAGGACATTTAGCCCAATAATAAAAACTAGTCTGCTACAGAAGGTTGTGAACAAAAAATAAATGTTCAGGACAATGAACAAAATGATCTGATTTTAATTTCCTGGATCAATTAGTTAAGTTGATGTTTACCTATATTTATAATATTTCTAATCTCACCGTCGTAGCTTCATATGGTGATAGGCGTCCCGCAGTGTCATCTTCTCCCACTTGACTAGATACGCCAGGCAGAGCGTCACAGACCTGGACACGCCAGCCACGCAGTGAACCAGCACTACTTCTCCTCGTGAAACCACCTGGACCAAACAAACTATGGTGAAATATATTTAAGAGCCATATACTTCTATACGGATGTCTACCGCATTGGAAGAAGTTACTGGAGCATACAGTCTAGCTCTTTAGAATAGTGTTTTCTTTAGCTGAAGAACTGTTTCCCTTGAGAAGATCCTGAATCTCCAACTTAAGTAATTCTACTACTTCACCTAACATTTACCTCATTGATTAGGTCAGCAACCCTCTCCATATAGGGATGCATGTCTGAGTGGGGCGTGTCCAGTAACGGGACGTAGTGGCGCGGCGCATCTTCAGGGGGCGGGGGTAACTCCGGCGCCGCGCTGACCACTAGTCCGGGACGCAGCGCCTGCACCGCGCCCGGAAGCGCATGCGCGCCGCACACGAACACCGACGACGTTACCCGAGACACGCCGAGGGGGCAGCCTCTGAAAAGATAGAACCCGTTAGCCCACCTAAGTTTAACCTAGTCTGGCGCCTGTCTACAAAGTAGAATTGGACTGAGACCTCAAATACGTAGATTTACCATTGGATTGCCAACAAACATTTCATAGAAAATAATCTCTGAAACGTTTCATGGAAAACGATAACATTTTGTGCTTGTTAAAAAACAACAGCTCAATTTCAAATTAGAATATGATATAGTAGAAAACCACACATTAAAATAGCAATTCATCTCATTAAAAAAATGTTCATAAGATCATAGCGATAAATTGCTAAAACCTTATTCACCTCTTCGATGCCTTAATATGTTTAGTTTTATTTATAAGTTTTCAGTAAGTTATAAAGAAAATCTAAGGTATAGCTGTATATCTCAGCATCGGTACGCTAACCTTAACATTGAGAAAATAATTTTAGTCATTATCCACGTACAAATTATTTCTTAGGCCAATCGTCAACGACCCATGATAAGAAAAATCTCCCTTCAATCCCACTTCACATCAACATCGTCAACAGAAGTCCCGAAGCCCCGCATTCCTAACGAATACACGAGCAGAACGTAAACACGGGCGCATTCCTCGCGGCGTTGTCACCTGGCGGCGTGCCAGCTGCCTCAAGAGTCCCCGGCGCCGCCCGTGAACTAACACTTAAACCAAGTATGTTCTTTCCGTGAAAGGATGACGCCGTATGAACTTGACTACATTATAAGTATATTTTATGGCACACCTGGCCATAAAGTGACCTTTTCCGCACGCTGCGCGTACGGAAAAAGCCGCTTTCTGGCCAAGTGTAGACATAAAATTATGTAAACAACACGGGAGGTAATAAAAAAGCCCTCGATCGCATATTTACGTCCCTCGCTTGCAGCTCGGGCCGCAAACTTCTGCGATCTCGGACTTTCTTTGTGTTACCACCCTAGTTGTGTAATGTACTATTAAGCTCTTATACGATGTCAACATTGAAGAAAACATCTTGTAATATTATATGACGACACGTTTAACTCAGTGGAATGCCACCGCCTACGAAGCTAGAGGTCCCGGGTTCAAATCCTGGTAAGGGCAAATATTTGTGGGACGAGCACGAGTACCTATTTGTTCCTGAGTCACGGATGTTTTCTATCTATTTAAGTATACATTTATCTATATAAGTATGTATATCGTCGTCTAGTACCCATAGTACAAGCATTGCTTAGTTTGGGACTAGCTCGATTTGTGTAAGATTGGACAATCTTTTTTTCCGATATTTTTTTATTTATTTAATATTGTACCATGCCCCTTGACAAACATTGTCGAAGTCTACGATAGAGCGAGAGCGAACACACCCAACCGGTCTCTGATCTTCAACATAATCCGGACATATTTTTTCTACTAGCCAGTATATCACCAATAAGTAGCAAACGAGCAAATAAAACACCTGATGGAGAGAATGATTGCCATCCTTGCGTATATGCAACACCAGAAGAGCTGCCTATAAATTATAGAACTTGTTATGCCTTGTTAACTCGCTTCTTGTAGGACCTCCGGTTATAGCGCAATGGGATAGCATCAGAAGTACAGAAGATTTGTCAAAATATCGGAACAATGTATTGAGTTATTATTTTCTACTATTGAGTGGGAACGTATATTCAGAGGCTCATCTCCTATTTAGGTAAACTTCTGATTAATTTGGTCCAATGATTTACATTATGATTAATTATAATTTTGTATTGGACCAAAGTCAACTCGCAGCTTTTTTGCGCATACTATAGTTTACCAACCCAACTTTCTGATTATTTCAAAGATCATTTAATCGATGTAATATTAAAATTGTTTCTTTCTTCTTCTTCTGTATCATTAGTAGAAGAGCCGGCCTAACGACGACCTTCCCTCACTCTTTTTCCTAACGAAACATATACTGCATGAAAGAGCATGCATCAACAAACACAATGCACCAGGGTTGCCACCCCATATCCCGGCAAGGCTAGGGGTTGCCACGTTCTGAAGAGGTCACTAAAAAGGCTAATTTACCCTCATCCTTTTTCCTGACCGTTTTTACATAAGAATGAAGGCAATTGCATTACAAGCAAGATGGTATAGGGTTGCCTATCAAAAACCCGGCAAGGCCTAGGGTTGCCGCGATTTGAAAATTCTTGCGTGACATTTTTTGTCATTTTGACCAACTTCTATTATTCAGACGTTGTTACTGCCATAGAAGAAAATGATCCTCATACGGAACTAGGTCAACCCTCATTAGTAGATTTTTTTGAAAAATGTCATTCGCTTGTTTGGTTAGAAGCCCTCATCCTTTTTCCTGACCGTTTTTACATAAGAATGAAGGCAATTGCATTACAAGCAAGATGGTAAAGGGTTGCCTATCAAAAACCCGGCAAGGCCTAGGGTTGCCGCGATTTGAAAATTCTTGCGTGACATTTTTTGTCATTTTGACCAACTTCTATTGTTCAGACGTTGTTACTGCCACAGAAGAAAATGATCCTCATACGGAACTGGGTCAACCCTCATTATTAGATTTTTTTGAAAAATGTCATTCGCTTGTTTGGTTAGAAGCCCTCATCCTTTTTCCTGACCGTTTTTACATAACAATGAAGGCAATTGCATTACAAGCAAGATGGTATAGGGTTGCCTATCAAAAACCCGGCAAGGCCTAGGGTTGCCGAGATTTTAAAATTACTGCGTGACATTTTTTGTCATTTTGACCAACTTCTATTGTTTAGACGTCATTACTGCCATAGAAGAAAATGATCCTCATACGCAACTGGGTCAACCCTCATTACTAGATTTTTTTGAAAAATGTCATTCGCTTGTTTGGTTAGAAGCCCTCATCCTTTTTCCTGACCATTTATACATAAAAATGTAGGCAATCACATTGCCTACACGATGGCATAGGGTTGCCTATCAAAAACCCGGCAAGGCCTAGGGTTGCCGCGATTTGAAAATTCTTGCGTGATATTTTTTGTCATTTTGACCAACTTCTGTTGTTCAGACGTTATTACTGCCATAGAATAAAATGATCCTCATACGGAACTGGGTCAACCCTCATTATTAGATTTTTTTGAAAAATGTCATTCGCTTGTTTGGTTAGAAGCCCTCATCCTTTTTCCTGACCGTTTTTACATAAGAATGAAGGCAATCACATTGCCTACACGATGGAATAGGGTTGTTTATCAAAAACCCGGCAAGGCCTAGGGTTGCCGCGATTTTAAAATTACTGCGTGACATTTTTTGTCATTTTGACCAACTTCTATTGTTTAGACGTTATTACTGCCATAGAAGAAAATGATCCTCATACGCAACTGGGTCAACCCTCATTACTAGATTTTTTTGAAAAATTTCATCCGCTTGTTTGGTTAGAAGCCCTCATCCTATTTCCTGACCATTTATACATAAAAATGAAGGCAATCACATTGCCTACACGATGGCATAGGGTTGTTCATCAAAAACCAGGCAAGGCCTAGGGTTGCCGCGATTTGCAATTTACTGCGTGACATTTTTTGTCATTTTGACCAATTTCTATTGTTTAGACGTTATTACTGCCATAGAAGAAAATGATCCTCATACGCAACTGGGTCAACCCTCATTACTAGATTTTTTTGAAAAATTTCATTCGCTTGTTTGGTTAGAAGCCCTCATCCTTTTTCCTGACCGTTTTTACATAAGAATGAAGGCAATCACATTGCCTACACGATGGAATAGGGTTGTTTATCAAAAACCCGGCAAGGCCTAGGGTTGCCGCGATTTGAAAATTCTTGCGTGATATTTTTTGTCATTTTGACCAACTTCTGTTGTTCAGACGTTATTACTGCCATAGAAGAAAATGATCCTCATACGCAACTGGGTCAACCCTCATTACTAGATTTTATTGAAAAATTTCATTCGCTTGTTTGGTTAGAAGCCCTCATCCTTTTTCCTGACCATTTATACATAAAAATGAAGGCAATCACATTGCCTACACGATGGCATAGGGTTGCCTATCAAAAACCCGGCAAGGCCTAGGGTTGCCGCGATTTGAAAATTCTTGCGTGATATTTTTTGTCATTTTGACCAACTTCTGTTGTTCAGACGTTATTACTGCCATAGAAGAAAATGATCCTCATACGCAACTGGGTCAACCCTCATTACTAGATTTTATTGAAAAATTTCATTCGCTTGTTTGGTTAGAAGCCCTCATCCTTTTTCCTGACCATTTATACATAAAAATGAAGGCAATCACATTGCCTACACGATGGCATAGGGTTGCCTATCAAAAACCCGGCAAGGCCTAGGGTTGCCGCGATTTGAAAATTCTTGCGTGATATTTTTTGTCATTTTGACCAACTTCTGTTGTTCAGACGTTATTACTGCCATAGAAGAAAATGATCCTCATACGCAACTGGGTCAACCCTCATTACTAGATTTTATTGAAAAATTTCATTCGCTTGTTTGGTTAGAAGCCCTCATCCTTTTTCCTGACCATTTATACATAAAAATGAAGGCAATCACATTGCCTACACGATGGCATAGGGTTGCCTATCAAAAACCCGGCAAGGCCTAGGGTTGCCGCGATTTGAAAATTCTTGCGTGATATTTTTTGTCATTTTGACCAACTTCTGTTGTTCAGACGTTATTACTGCCATAGAAGAAAATGATCCTCATACGCAACTGGGTCAACCCTCATTACTAGATTTTATTGAAAAATTTCATTCGCTTGTTTGGTTAGAAGCCCTCATCCTTTTTCCTGACCATTTATACATAAAAAAGAAGGCAATCACATTGCCTACACGATGGCATAGGGTTGCCTATCAAAAACCCGGCAAGGCCTAGGGTTGCCGCGATTTGAAAATTCTTGCGTGATATTTTTTGTCATTTTGACCAACTTCTGTTGTTCAGACGTTATTACTGCCATAGAAGAAAATGATCCTCATACGCAACGGGGTCAACCCTCATAACTAGATTTTTTTGAAAAATTTCATCCGCTTGTTTGGTTAGAAGCCCTCATCCTTTTTCCTGACCATTTATACATAAGAATGAAGGCAATCACATTGCCTACTCGATGGCATAGGGTTGTTTATCAAAAACCCGGCAAGGCCTAGGGTTGCCGCGATTTTAAAATTACTGCGTGACATTTTTTGTCATTTTGACCAACTTCTATTGTTTAGACGTTATTACTGCCATAGAAGAAAATGATCCTCATACGCAACTGGGTCAACCCTCATTACTAGATTTTTTTGAAAAATGTCATTCGCTTGTTTGGTTAGAAGCCCTCATCCTTTTTCCTGACCGTTTTTACATAAGAATGAAGGCAATCACATTGCCTACACGATGGCATAGGGTTGTTTATCAAAAACCCGGCAAGGCCTAGGGTTGCCGCGATTTTAAAATTACTGCGTGACATTTTTTGTCATTTTGACCAACTTCTATTGTTTAGACCAGGGACCGTTTTCGTTACGATATAAGCGGTACGGTACCGCTATAGATAATCGGTACCGTAATGATATAAAGGTAGACTATACCGGTTGAAATATTTTGTTACTGTACCGCTTTATACCGGTACGTACCGCTAATGTTGAAAGTGGTACTTATACCTTTATTATTACGGTACCCAACCTATATTTTTTCAGTACCGAAATTTTTCGCTCGCATATTGTGGCTTTCCATAAGAAAAGGGACCTTATGGCAGTTTCTAGTTACGGAGATATGGACGTTTTTGTGAAATCCTTCAAAATCATCATTTTTTTCTTTTATGCAAAATTGTAAAATATAGGAATAGACGTGTATTTGTAGCTTCGTTTCACTGCTGTACGTTAATTTTTTCTATATAAGAATTGGGTTCAAAGTTTAGGAGAAAAGGGTCCTTATGGCAGACTTCATACAAAAATGATAAATCTATTGATAAAATTGTTTAATAAAATTTACTTGCAACTTTTGCTTATTTGTATTTCTTTTTTATACCACGACGGTGGCAAACAAGCACGCGGCCTGCATAATGGTAAGCAAAATTTTCAAAATGATCCCAGAAAGTTGAAAATTTGGAAGGAAAGGGTTTGGGGGGCACAGATTCGTAATTAAAAAAAATTGAAAATAAATACATTTGTATGTCGTTTTTTTAAAGCTTATTTAGGAAAAAGTTTTTAAACATTTTTTAAAAAGTGTTTTTGGCAAATCGTAAAACTTTTTGACCATTTTAGAAAAATCTTGTTTTTTTTTTCAAAAATTACACAAAAAAAAAAACACTGGCGAATGCCTATCATTTTTGAACATTTTAGAAAAAGTTTTTTATTTTTTTTTTTAGTTTTTTTTTGGATGTTTCTACAATTTTAGATCACTTTGTCATGTTTAAAAACCTTCTCAGAAAAAGATTTGTAAACATTTTTTTTAAACATGAAAACGTGTTTTTGGCGAATCGTAAAACTTTTTGACCATTTTTTTTTTGGATACCTTGATTTTTGTTCACAAATTTTACAAAAATTAAAGAAAAACACTTTCTGGCGAATATATATGGCCTATAATTTTGACCGTTTTAGAAAAAGTTTTTTAATTTTTTTTTCGAAATACTTACGAAAAAGGTTAGTTTTTTGGCGGTTTCTATAATTTTTGACCACTTAAGAAAAATAATCCTTTTAATTTTTTTTCAAAAGATCAACAAAAACAAAAAAAAATTTTTGGCGAATCCTATCCTACCATTATGATTTTTTTTATAAAACTCGGTAATTTTTGGTTTTATAGAAAAGTCGTCCATACAAAACACATTTATTTTAGCGTATTTTATATGATAGCATTACAAAGCATAGGTCATCATAACACCATGGTGTGAATTATTCAACATAGTGTTATAATTATGAGAATAACTCTTAATTGACCAAGATTTGAAGTAAATTTCTAAAAACCTTTTTTCTTCGGTATTCTGTTTTAATACAAGTTTAGTAAATAAATAATGTTAATATCGTGCGTGCCATACTGTAATTATCAATAAGTTTTAACTGTGATTGGTCATAAGGTCATAATATCCCATACATTTGGGAAAAGGGACCTTATGTATGACTAATCACTTAAATTCAACAACGTTATTTGAGAATTACTCGTAATTGATCAAGATTTGAAGTAAATTTCTAATAACCTTTTTTCTTTAGTTTTCTGTTTTAATACAAGATTAGTAAATAAATAATTTAAATATCGTGCCATACTGTAATTATCAATAATTTTTGCTCATGGCTGGTCATAAGGTCCCTTTTCTCAAATGTATGGGAGTAAATTTGTGTTTTTTACGTAACTTCAATGGTTTATAAATAAAACAATAATACTTGTAGAATAATAATGACACTTTTGTGATACTTGTGTAGACTGATTAAATATGATTTAGAACTCACTATACGAAAATTGTGTATATTATAGGGATGATGAAAAATATAATAAAAATGACATTTTAATAAAAATAAAAATATTTCGTTAACTATGTGATTGTATTTCTATCCCAAAATGTAAATTCAAATATCTTCAACTACATTATACAGGGTGATTGGAAATTCGACCTATTCCTTGAAAGGGGTTATTCTAGAGCTTATTTGCAATGATTTAAGGCTAATCAACCGGGGGTCAAAACTCAATGGTTATCAAGTTATTTGACTTTTAACTTATTTTTTTTAAAACCCGCCTTTCGATCTAAAACTGCTAATTGTGAAAAAACTACTTAAATTAGGAACGAAAAAGAGCCATCATCTAATAGCCAATAAATGGTTGATTACGAAAAATCCAAAAAGCATGCCAAAAACTTTGAAAATGTTACCAATAAAAGAATTTAAAGTCAAAAGTTTTTGGATTTTGTTAAAAATTTTGTAATTCTTTGAGGCATTACCTAAAAAAAAATTACGACACTTCGCGTAAAAATTACTAAAATTAGTTCCTCAGTTCATAAGCTTTCTAAAAAGGTAGAATTGTTGACATTTTTTGCATAACTTTTTAAAATAACATTAATAATAAGAGAGGGGGTAGGGAATATCACCTAGCGTACCGGACCCTTAATCAGTTTGTTTGTGTCACTTTAGTTTATCCGTGGGTTTTGTTTGTCTTCGGTTTTTTATTTTATTTCATCTTCTTAGGATTGGAATCACTTAAAGTTGCCTTCGGTGATATTTCAATAAGTAATTTATCAATCAGTTCCCGGTTGCGTTAAGTTTGCACCTAATTTGTAAGTTACACCAAGGAAACCAGGTGCAAACTTAAGGCAACCGGGAACTTACAGATAAATTACTAACCGAAATATCACGGAAGGTTACTTTTAGTGACTTCTAACCTAAGAAGATGAGATAAAATAAGAAACCGAAGACAAACAAAGCCCACGGAGAAACTAAAGTGACACAAACAAACTGATTAAGGGTCCGGTACGCTAGGCGAAATTCTCTACCACCTCTCTTATTATTAATGTTATTTTAAAAAGTTATGCAAAAAATGTCAACAATTCTACCTTTTTAGAAAGCTTATGAACTGAGGAACTAATTTTAGTAATTTTTACGCGAAGTGTCGTAATTTTTTTTTAAGTAATGCCTCAAAGAATTACAAAATTTTGAACAAAATCCAAAAACTTTTGACTTTAAATTCTTTTATTGGTAACATTTTCAAAGGTTTTGGCATGTTTTTTGGATTTTTCGTAATCAACCATTTATTGGCTATTAGATGATGGCTCTTTTTCATTACTAATTTAAGTAGTTTTTTCACAATAAGCATTTTTAGATCGAAAGGCGGGTTTTAAAAAAAATAAGTTAAAAGTCAAATAACTTGATAACCATTGAGTTTTGACCCCCGGTTGATTAGACTTAAATCATTGCAAATAAGCTCTAGAATAACCCCTTTCAAGGGATAGGTCGAATTTCCAATCACCCTGTATACAATGATTCAGATTACAATATATTAAAGAACAGGCCGATTTTTTTTTTAAATTTCGTTCTCATGAGCGACTTCCTCTAATCAAAGGCTGATTTTTCACGACCTGGAAGTCACATTAAAAAAACCATTACTGATTTCCAAAGAAAAACAGCTTGAGATACATAATCAATCATCATCTTCATAACTTCGATAATTTGTTTTATTTCTGTTTTTTACCTTTTTTGTTTTTAGTTTGTGTTTATTGTTATTTTTCATTTATTTTTTATTTCTTTAATTTTTTTGTTTTTATTTTGTATTATTTACTTTATTTGTTTTTAGTTTGTGTTGATTGTTATTTATTGTTTTTATCTTTAATTTTTTTAGTATATGTTGTTTAGGTATTTTTTAAAAACAAATTAAAGTAAAAAAACAGAAAATACCTAATCAACACAAACTAAAAACAAAAAATAAGGTAAAAAAAAACAAATAAAAGAAAAAAAATAGCAATCAACGCAAACTTAAAACAAAAAAGGTAAAAAAATACAAAGTAAAACAAACCAAAGATAAAAAACAAACAAGAAATACCTAATCAACTCAAACTAAAAACAAATAAGGTAAAAATACAAAAATAAAACAAATTAAAGTCTTCGGGGAAGACCTATGTTTAGTAGTGAACGTCTTAACGTTGAAATGATAATGATGCTCAAGGCTAAAGACGACGCGATTGAAACTTGACGACGCGACGACGCTCGGCGCACACACATAAACCTCAAACGGTACCTTTTTAAAACGGTTAAGGTTACCGAAAAAAAATTACGGTACCGTTCAATTTCGATACCGTTTCATTTCGGTTGCGCTACCGAAATCATACCGAAACAAACGGTATGACGTCATACCGCTTTAAAACGCTACCTTCATTTTACGGTTATGCAGTCCCTGGTTTAGACGTTATTACTGCCATAGAAGAAAATGATCCTCATACGCAACTGGGTCAACCCTCATTACTAGATTTTTTTGAAAAATTTCATCCGCTTGTTTGGTTAGAAGCCCTCATCCTTTTTCCTGACCATTTATACATAAAAATGTAGGCAATCACATTGCCTACACGATGGCATAGGGTTGCCTATCAAAAACCCGGCAAGGCCTAGGGTTGCCGCGATTTTAAAATTACTGCGTGACATTTTTTGTCATTTTGACCAACTTCTATTGTTTAGACGTTATTACTGCCATAGAAGAAAATGATCCTCATACGCAACTGGGTCAACCCTCATTACTAGATGCTGCTGGGGTGCTTCACTGTAGGCCTTATGAATAGGCTCAGAGTCGCTCGAAAGGGCTATGCTCGGGGTTTCTCTGCGGGATCGAATCAGAAATGAGGAGATACGTAGAAGAACGAGGGTCACCGACATAGCCAAACGGATAAGCTTGTTGAAGTGACACTAATCACGACGCATTTGTCAATTTGGGCATAGAATAAAAAACTTAACGACGCCGATCTCCAGCAAGAAGTCCGGTATAAAAATCTCATTTTCTCAGCTTTCCCATTACTTTTGGGAATAAAAAATACGCAGTGGTAAAGCCCATAACATTATCTAAAATCTTTAATTGGTTTCGTTTGTGTCCGCTAGAAGGGCAAATTGGGGAAAAAATTACCCAATGTCCTTTAATTAAAAAAAATTATGATGTTTCGTACCTCAAAAGGAAAAAACGTAACCCTTATAGGATCACTCGTGTGTCTGTCTATCTGTCTGTCACAGCCAATTTGTTCCGAAAGTACTTGACCGGTTGAGTTGAAATTTGGTACATATATTAAGTTTAATGACCCAAACATGGACGGGTTACGAAAATATATGAATTTAAATCATGGGGGCCACTTTTTAGGGGACAATTAGAAAATTAAAAAAAAAGGTAGCAAAACCATATCGTGTAGGGCATGCAATACCGGTTTTATTTTTACGGGCAAGTACCGAAAGGCCAGTTTTTCGTGCGACATATTAAATGAAAGGGCTCTTTGCGAGAATCTCAAATTTATTTTTATTAAAACTGTTAAATTAAAGTTATTTATGGAAATAGGCAAAACTTGACCATCCCCCCTTATCTCCGAAACTGTTGGAACTATAATTTCGAAAGGAAAGGAAAACCTATAAAAAGCCTGTGCAATTAAGTAAAATTGTTTTAAACGTACGGAACCCTCTCCACGTGAGTCTAACTCGCAGTTGTCCGGTCTTTTTAAAAAGAGGGTCGTGAGTCTATCCTTAGTCGTATTTAGCGTTCGTCTACAATAATGATGGTCCAGAACCTCCAGTTACTCCCTACATCCCAAACAAGCGAATGAATTTTTTCAAAAAAATCTGGCAATGAGGGTTGACCCAGTTGCGCATGGGGATCTTTTTCTTCTATGGCAGTAATAACGTCTAAACAATAGAAGTTGGTCAAAATGACAAAAAATGTCACGCAGTAATTTAAAAATCGCGGCAACCCTAGGCCTTGCCGGGTTTTTCATAGGCAACCCTATACCATCTTGCTTGTAATGCAATTGCCTTCATTCTTATGTAAAAACGGTCAGGAAAAAGGATGAGGGCTTCTAACCAAACAAGCGAATGAAATTTTTCAAAAAAATCTAGTAATGAGGGTTGACCCAGTTGCGTATGAGGATCATTTTCTTCTATGGCAGTAATAACGTCTAAACAATAGAAGTTGGTCAAAATGACAAAAAATGTCACGCAGTAATTTTAAAATCGCGGCAACCCTAGGCCTTGCCGGGTTTTTGATAGGCAACCCTATGCTATCGTGTAGGCAATGTGATTGCCTACATTTTTATGTATAAATGGTCAGGAAAAAGGATGAGGGCTTCTAACCAAACAAGCGAATGAAATTTTTCAAAAAAATCTAGTAATGAGGCTTGACCCGGTTCCGTATGGCGATCATTTTGTTCTATGGCAGTAATAACGTCTAAACAATAGAAATTGGTCAAAATGACAAAAAATGTCACGCAGTAAATTTCAAATCGCGGCAACCCTAGGCCTTGCCGGGTTTTTGATAAACAACCCTATTCCATCGTGTAGGCAATGTGATTGCCTTCATTTTTATGTATAAATGGTCAGGAAAAAGGATGAGGGCTTCTAACCAAACAAGCGAATGAAATTTTTCAAAAAAATCTAGTAATGAGGGTTGACCCAGTTGCGTATGAGGATCATTTTCTTCTATGGCAGTAATAACGTCTAAACAATAGAAGTTGGTCAAAATGACAAAAAATGTCACGCAGTAATTTTAAAATCGCGGCAACCCTAGGCCTTGCCGGGTTTTTGATAAACAACCCTATGCCATCGAGTAGGCAATGTGATTGCCTTCATTCTTATGTATAAATGGTCAGGAAAAAGGATGAGGGCTTCTAACCAAACAAGCGAATGACATTTTTCAAAAAAATCTAGTAATGAGGGTTGACCCCGTTGCGTATGAGGATCATTTTCTTCTATGGCAGTAATAACGTCTGAACAACAGAAGTTGGTCAAAATGACAAAAAATATCACGCAAGAATTTTCAAATCGCGGCAACCCTAGGCCTTGCCGGGTTTTTGATAGGCAACCCTATGCCATCGTGTAGGCAATGTGATTGCCTTCATTTTTATGTATAAATGGTCAGGAAAAAGGATGAGGGCTTCTAACCAAACAAGCGAATGAAATTTTTCAAAAAAATCTAGTAATGAGGGTTGACCCAGTTGCGTATGAGGATCATTTTCTTCTATGGCAGTAATAACGTCTAAACAATAGAAATTGGTCAAAATGACAAAAAATGTCACGCAGTAAATTGCAAATCGCGGCAACCCTAGGCCTTGCCGGGTTTTTGATGAACAACCCTATGCCATCGTGTAGGCAATGTGATTGCCTTCATTTTTATGTATAAATGGTCAGGAAATAGGATGAGGGCTTCTAACCAAACAAGCGGATGAAATTTTTCAAAAAAATCTAGTAATGAGGGTTGACCCAGTTGCGTATGAGGATCATTTTCTTCTATGGCAGTAATAACGTCTAAACAATAGAAGTTGGTCAAAATGACAAAAAATGTCACGCAGTAATTTTAAAATCGCGGCAACCCTAGGCCTTGCCGGGTTTTTGATAAACAACCCTATTCCATCGTGTAGGCAATGTGATTGCCTTCATTCTTATGTAAAAACGGTCAGGAAAAAGGATGAGGGCTTCTAACCAAACAAGCGAATGACATTTTTCAAAAAAAATCTAATAATGAGGGTTGACCCAGTTCCGTATGAGGATCATTTTCTTCTATGGCAGTAATAACGTCTGAACAACAGAAGTTGGTCAAAATGACAAAAAATATCACGCAAGAATTTTCAAATCGAGGCAACCTTAGGCCTTGCCGGGTTTTTGATAGGCAACCTTATGCCATCGTGTAGGCAATGTGATTGCCTACATTTTTATGTATAAATGGTCAGGAAAAAGGATGAGGGCTTCTAACCAAACAAGCGAATGAAATTTTTCAAAAAAATCTAGTAATGAGGGTTGACCCAGTTGCGTATGAGGATCATTTTCTTCTATGGCAGTAATGACGTCTAAACAATAGAAGTTGGTCAAAATGACAAAAAATGTCACGCAGTAATTTTAAAATCTCGGCAACCCTAGGCCTTGCCGGGTTTTTGATAGGCAACCCTATACCATCTTGCTTGTAATGCAATTGCCTTCATTCTTATGTAAAAACGGTCAGGAAAAAGGATGAGGGCTTCTAACCAAACAAGCGAATGACATTTTTCAAAAAAATCTAATAATGAGGGTTGACCCAGTTCCGTATGAGGATCATTTTCTTCTGTGGCAGTAACAACGTCTGAATAATAGAAGTTGGTCAAAATGACAAAAAATGTCACGCAAGAATTTTCAAATCGCGGCAACCCTAGGCCTTGCCGGGTTTTTGATAGGCAACCCTATACCATCTTGCTTGTAATGCAATTGCCTTCATTCTTATGTAAAAACGGTCAGGAAAAAGGATGAGGGCTTCTAACCAAACAAGCGAATGACATTTTTCAAAAAAATCTAATAATGAGGGTTGACCTAGTTCCGTATGAGGATCATTTTCTTCTGTGGCAGTAACAACGTCTGAACAATAGAAGTTGGTCAAAATGACAAAAAATGTCACGCAAGAATTTTCAAATCGCGGCAACCCTAGGCCTTGCCGGGTTTTTGATAGGCAACCCTTTACCATCTTGCTTGTAATGCAATTGCCTTCATTCTTATGTAAAAACGGTCAGGAAAAAGGATGAGGGCTTCTAACCAAACAAGCGAATGACATTTTTCAAAAAAATCTAATAATGAGGGTTGACCCAGTTCCGTATGAGGATCATTTTCTTCTATGGCAGTAACAACGTCTGAATAATAGAAGTTGGTCAAAATGACAAAAAATGTCACGCAAGAATTTTCAAATCGCGGCAACCCTAGGCCTTGCCGGGTTTTTGATAGGCAACCCTATACCATCTTGCTTGTAATGCAATTGCCTTCATTCTTATGTAAAAACGGTCAGGAAAAAGGATGAGGGTAAATTAGCCTTTTTAGTGACCTCTTCAGAACGTGGCAACCCCTAGCCTTGCCGGGATATGGGGTGGCAACCCTGGTGCATTGTGTTTGTTGATGCATGCTCTTTCATGCAGTATATGTTTCGTTAGGAAAAAGAGTGAGGGAAGGTCGTCGTTAGGCCGGCTCTTCTACTACATGGTCCTTTATCCCAGTTAAGTTAGTTTCTTTGTTTTAAATGGCTCTTTCAAATGAGGTATAAAAACATTTATTACCAATCATGTAGTACGAATATTAAAACACTGTCCGTTAGGTTATGGGACATATTAAGAAGAAGAGAAATGACAAGATTCATATTATCTCTTGCTAGTGTTATCATTTATTTTATTCGGCAGAACTTTCGTCAGTTGGGTTTCTTTTTAAAAAAGTATCTAAGATTATTGAAGAATCTCTAATCCTCTAGTACCTGTTTAATTCTTCCTTGGTCAACTTCGGCGTGTTCTCCTCCACTCGCGGTTCATTCTCGTCTGCCACACACGACACTTTGTCTGCAACTAGGACCTTCATTTCAACCACCAACCAATAGTTCAGTTTTAAATTCACTTCCAACAAATAGGATCGCAAAATTCAATGTTGTTCAGTATCGTGTTTAATATCGATAGACTTGCTAGCCTTTAAGACGTGCGTCTCTCGCGCTGACTGAAGCTGAACTGAACAGCACTGAAATGTTTGGCGGCGCCCGCGCCACCTGAGCGAGCATCCTGCACCGCGCAATATCCGGCATTCCACGATTATTTTCGTACGAGTGTGACGATTATTTTGTTTACAATCCGATTGCATACTACATTAGGCAGTACGGAGATTGGTGGCCATTATTTTTACGAACTGTTTACGTCTACTTCTACTTGTTTCAACTGGTAAGTATATATGGAACTAAATGCATGAAACATTCCACAGAAGTTCGTCATAAAACATAGGCGAGCAGCAAGAAAGGTTTTTTGAAAATGTCTTTACCCCACCTACCGTAAAATGGGGTGAGAAGCGATTGCGAGGAGAGTTGGGTTACGAATGGGGAGAGTAGGGATGACAGAAGTGTGAGGTGGTTTTTAAAGGCTACTGCTACCTAAATAATATATTCTTATTGAAATGGAGCTGTAGTAATATTCATAATCCAAAAGTGTCGTTCCTACAATTTGCCCAACTCACCTTAGTATGAAATCCCTTCTCACCCCAACAACGAGGGACTACGGGGTGAGGAGGGATTGGAACAACCCAAAATCATAAAAAAAAACTAAAATACAAACGCCCGGAACATTTATTATATATAGAAATCAGATTGCATATGTAAAAATTTAATTTTATCGAGGTTTGAATGTCAGTTTTGTCCCTACTCACCCCGTTTTACGGTAACACTAAATAAAGATAAATACTAAAAGCGTCTTGAAGGCACCTGAAAAAAAGGTTTTTTTGGTTTTTTATGGCTGTTTGTCACATCACCTCCATATGGATGAAAGGGGCTCAGGTTTTATGTAAGTATATAATTTACACAGTTTAGTTGAAAAACCAAGGAAAGTTAAATGATATAAAACCCCTAAAAATCGATAGATTAAACACGACACGACACGCCAAACACTCAGGTTCTAAACCACTGGGTCTACCTTACTGTTTACATAATAGAAGTCTGATGGCGTGAATGAGACGGAATATAATTGACTGAATGAACGCGAAGCGTCTCCAACCCAGCTTCCTTACGGACTGTTGGATCCACTGCTAAGTTCCACTAGTAGATCCAGCAGGATTTTCAAGTATGTAACTCGTGGACCCATTTACGTAGTGGAACCAACAATATTAGTTTTAGGCAATATTTTTGACTTAAACCCAAGGACCTTAAAATAAATAGCCGGACGGAGGCTCGCCAACTGATATCTGAAGAATTTCTAGTAGGCCTGTTGCTTTGTACTTACGAGCCGCACGCACACATCCACAACTTTTTTCCTACTACCCGCAGCACGCACACATTGACCTGACCAACCAGCGTTAAAAAAACCGGCGGACTAGAGGTGCTTCAGTTCTTTGTTAGCGAGGCTACGTCCGGCTATTTATCCGGTCCTTGGTTAAGCCTCAATGTTTTTAAATAATATTAAAAAATAACAACTTGATGTCAAGCGGTTCCTTTTATCACATTATGTACAGTTAACCAATTTAATTCCTACGTCAAGCCTTTTATAACAGAAGTGGAGATACAAATATTTGCAAATCCTAATAGCCCCACCATAATTATGCTGTGGGTCCACGAGTACTTGAAAATCCTGCTGGACCCATTAGTGGAACCTAGCAGTGGAACCAACAGTCCATAAGGCCCAGCTTAGGCAAATATATATCCGGTTGTCCAGCTGTTTTCATCTACAGATCGCAGTTCTTAATCTTTCTCAAATTTTGTGAGCAGGTTCGATAATTACTAGTGTAAAGAATATTATTATTGGCGAATAAATTTTTGGAAATTTTTCAAAATGTCGGAGCCATGGGAGTCGACAGACTCGTGAGGTCTACAGGTCGAAGAGCCACTAGTCTGAAGTGATTATCCAATAGGGAACGTGCACGAAGAAGGTGCTGCTAACTGGTGCCGCCAATCTAAATCATGTACCCTCTCATGCTGGGGCCACATTGACGAAAACGTCGTTAATTTATCGCAATGAAGGACGATTAACGTCAGTGTAGTTACGACTTACTATATTTGACATTAACACTTAGGTATTGTGATTGACATTGACAGCTTGATTTGACAGGGATGATAGTTTCCTTTATTGTCCGCCCGTGTCTTTTTTATCGTTTAGTGCTGCCACCTATAGTTCGTGCACGTTCCCTATAGTCCTAAACTAAATTTCAAACGAAATGTAAAAAGTAAGTTTAACTGTGGGTCTAGTGAAAAGGGGTACAAGTCACATGTAACCTAGGAGCAAAAGAGCTTAAGTCATACAATAGAGTTGTTTGACTTTTGTTCCTGGTATAAATTTGACTTGTGCCCCTTTTCACTAGACCCACAGCATTATAAACAATAGATCGCAACCAAAATTCAATTAGAAATCGCAGTAAATGTGAAAACTGAGGCTACATACAGGTAGGTTACCACGTACACTGTATGAAGCCTCAGTCTTCACATTTAAAATGTTAAATTTAAATTCAAACATTCACAAGGTGACTCAAACATTCCAACATATTATTTTGCAGATGAACAAAGGAATTCATAAGCTCCGCTGGCTCGTAATCGCAGTTCTTGTCGGAGCTTCCGCCGAGTGATTAATATTTCCTCCTCAACCAGCGCCGGCGACAGTTATCGTCTTACTCCCAATGACATCGCGCATTCCTCATTTCTCTGTCACGATAATAGTTAAGGAATTTCACCACTGCCCTGCTGCTCTACGTTTGCACCTGGTGTCTATGACGTCGCATGTAGGTAAACGAGGTGAAAGAAGGATGAAAGGTATAGGGTAAAACATAATTTATCTTATGTTATACGGGGTGTTTGGTACATCGTTTGCCAAATTAAAATGGTGGACAGAAGGGGTCATTTGCTACCTATTTCCTTACGCTACCATAAAATATATACATATTTTATTCCTATGGTCTGACCCACTTAAGGCGAGTGAATCAGACAAATTCGTGATTTTTAAAGTCCTAAGTAGAGATGCAACGAATATTCAGCCACTATTCGGTATTCGGCCTATTCGGCCACATTTTGACTATTCGGCCGAAGCCGAATAATGGCATAGTATTCGGCCGAATACCGAATAGTAAATTAACACAAAGTCGAAGGAAAAAGAAGGATGAATAAATATTTTAAGAACAAATTATAAACAGTATCTATATTAAATATTAGGTTAATCATCTTTCACATTAATTTCAAACATATATAGAACAGTAGCATAAACAACGAATTATAAATTAAAGTACAAATGAAATTAAATTTTTCATTGGCGCATTTTTCTATCATAGGCTGCCTACGACGAGTAACAAGTTGCAACCTGTACCTCTAGCACAACTGTGACACGCGACTCTTTCTCGCGCGACAAATGCTACCGATCTCTTTCCACTCAATATGGTGTGACAGTGACAGGTGATGCTCTGTCGCGCGAGAAACGAAGTCGCGGCCAGTTATGCTAGACGTACTGTACTGTCCTGTACAGAGATTCACGGCGCCGCTCACCCGGGCGTTCGAATTTACTTCATTTTAGGTAAAACCGTTGGCCGAATATTCGGCTATTCGGCCGTCGACTCCGCCGAATATTCGGTATTCGGCCAAATCATTATTCGCTGCATCTCTAGTCCCAAGACTCATAATCTAGCCTAAATTATAAATGCCCATTTTATATGCTGCTTTATCTACACACATATTATAAGCTCTGTATATTTAAAATGTCATAGTTTCGTCAAGTCCGTCCGTCCGTCTGTCCGTCTGTCCGTATGTCACAGGCATTTTACTCAAAAAATACATGATGGATATTAATGAAAGGACCATGGGCAAATTTGTATGGGCAGTGTCCCCAAGACCAACAGAAATGAGACATTGTGTCGGTTAATAGATCTTGGCAACACGATGATTTTTTAGTATGGCGACGATCACCCCTAAAAATGGGGTTTTCTTGGAAAATCGTATTTTGTTTTGTATAGGAAGGGTCCAAAAACAGGCCCCTGTGGAACACTGCACTGCATTCCTCGCGGTCTCAGTGCTTACCTCATTTTGTAGAGCACTACCGATGTCTACAACTACCAAGAAAACAAAATACGATTTTCCAAGAAAACCCCATTCTTGGCGTGATCGTCGCCATAGTAAAAATCCATCGTGTTGCCAAGGTCTATTAATTGCCACATGTCTCATCTCTGTTGGTGGGTGGGGACGTTACTGCCCATCGTCCTTTGGAATATAGGTGTATTGTATGAGCCGCTACTTAGTTTGGTAGTTAAACAACTAAAATAAATATTTTTAGGGAGGGCGCTCTCCATACATGTTACAGAAGCTAAAAAGCAAATATCAACGTGTGGTACATAGTTCGACAGCTCTTTAAAAATCACTGTAAGGTTTCAAAGAATATATATTTCGAAATAATCGCTCCGAAAGTTGTGTGAATTGTGCCCCCCCCCCCCCCCCCCTCTATCTTCTAATCCGTGTTTCCGAAAAATATGAAAAAATCACGAAGTTAACGCTTAATTAATAGTTTCAACGAAAGTTATTTTCAACAAGATCGAATTAACCGTTTTTGAGTTATTGCCGATAAACTGCGCTTCTCAACAAAAGGACGTAATTGCTATGAAGATACGCTCTTTTGTTGTTGTACTTTTTTTACATCGTATATTTTACCTTATAGTTACGGCTATGGAACCCTACACTGAGCATGGTCCGACAGCTCATGGCCAGTTTTTTTTTTTAATTTAGAGACAAACTAGCTTTAGGCCCTGTTGGAACACTGGCTGCAACAGACCATGCTATTTGAATAGTTGTCAATAGAAAACTGTCATGTGAAAATGTTCGCAATGTCATACTTACGATAGTAATTTTAATATAAGTATTTATTCACTATTTATTCCACTGTGATTTATGTATTTACCAACAAGAGGTTATGGGCCCAGGACGCATCCACTCCAACAAGAGGCCCAATTATCATATCGTTAGATATCAAATCAAGTAACGTGCGATATTGTCAAAATAGTTTGCAATTGACATTTCATTTCTAATAAAACATTATTTCGACTGATATAGAATTGAGGTCAAATCAAATTGCTTTGTTTTTCAGAGATGTTGGTAAGTTGAATGTCGTAATAATATTTTCACAGATAAAAAAAATGTTCTAATAAAGCAGTTTATCTTCGACAACCCGAGGGAGTTCCGCCCGGAGCGAGCGGTTCAGTCCCGAAATGAGCCTTGGCTGATTTGATACCTCCTTAATCTGAAATGACGTACGGGTAGGTTATATTTTTTAAAACTAAACTCATAACTCCCTTGGGAGTTATAGATTTTCATAAAGTTTCTCCTCCTGTGGGGGTTATAGATTTTTATAACCCACGGGAGTTAAATCGGCTCGAGCTGGTCTATAAGCCCGCGTGTTATATAACACCATTTACGAGCAAGTGTGATGAAAAATTTATTTATTCGACACATTTTCAAAATACGACTGTACAATACGTAATAGTACATTGTGTATCAAGGGCGGTAAGTAAGGAATTACAATCGAGTGTTTGTTACAAGGCCGAGGCGAAGCCGAGGGCTTTAATAACACGAGTTTGTAATTCCTTTACCGCCCGTGGCACACACAATGTTTTTCATCACACTTGTGAGGAAATCTAATTAAAATATCTTTACTTAACCTAAATAAAATGGTAAAACTGACAGTGACATATCCATAGACAATGCGAAAGTCAAGACACGTTCGGAACCCATAACGGTAAAGACCTAAAACGGTTGATTTTATATTTGCAAAATACTGAAATACACTATTTAAACATTAAATTAATGTAACAGAAATATGTGTTTATATGTATTTGCAATAACAGTTCTCTTTAAATAAATATTTCAGTGATAAAAGTTAAAAAAGTAAAGTGCATTTCCTTTGAACACGACAAATAAGAGTAAAACAAAACCATCGTTTCAAATTTAAAAAGAAAACCATTACGCCCTAGGGCGTAATAGGTCATTTACGGCCCGCAGAACCTACGTGTAATGACACAATTTTCGAGCAAGTATGATGAAAAATATTTTTTTACAGCATGGCATCATTGTATTCTGTGCGTTTGGATACAATTTTACCTATTAATTTTTATGGTACAAATCGTTCAATTTTCGTAATTTTTCCGACACTTTCGATTACCGCCCACGCGTTTGGGCCGCCGGTGCCAGCGCTATGACTATCATTTTCCTTTACGTCTTTACGTAATTAGACCCCTGTAGGGTCGCCAGCCTGGTACTAAATAACTGGAAATTTTGTGTTACTATCCCCCGGTCCGTAATTCTTTATCCAATGTCTGGCTGATTGTAGTATTTATGTGGATAAAGATAAAGTAAATGTGTGAATAAAGATAACTTATCTGAATACTGAATCAATAGACAGGCAAATACGTATGAAGAACCGCAGAATAAAGAGGTTCACTTTTTTCGACTTTATGTCAATTAATTGATATTTAAAAGTGACGAACCATTTCATTCCGCGCAACACTTGACATAGATACAGAATAAATGATGATAGATATTTCGTTTGATTCGTATTGAATAATGCTGATTTCACGTAACGTCCCCGCGTGGCCGAGCTCCGTTCGGTTGGATGGCTAAAGGGGCATTTTTTTTGTTTTTTTTTAGGATTACTCCTATTTAGATCAACTGCAGCTGTAAAATAATATCTAAATATTCTAATTACGAACAAATTAAATACTAATAGCATAGCCCATTGGATCGCTTTGGCAACCCTAGCCCATTTTGTTTGTTGATGCATGCATGCTCTTTCATGCAGTACACCGGGTGGAATGAAATGGCCCTTTAAAAGAGAAAAATTGGGCCCTTTAAAAGAGGAAAATGTCATACGTTTTTTTCGTAAAATTAGGTCAACCTTCTTCCTAAATATTCTAGTACCAATCGAAAGTAAACCCCCAAATAAGGGAATAAGATAGGTTTATTCTCCTCTTTATTATTCGCTTGTGTATTGTGAATTTGACCGGTATATAAATTAAAAATAACACAAAAACTTAATTGTACACTAACTAAGCGTTACACAAAATAACAATTATTTTGAGGATCATCATACTCCCAAACAATTAACATTTTTTTCAAGATTGACTTATGATTTCATTTGTATTCGTTTATTATTAAACGAAAGTACATTATTCAGTATGATGACTAAACTCACGAGGATATGAAAAGACCGGAATATATCCCGCAAAACTAAAGTGAGACTAGTGCGAGCGCATCATACCCCCCCGGGCCTAGGGAGGCCAGATGTTGGTTGGGGGGGGTTATGTGGGGCTCACTCCTCTCGCACACCCTCTGCTAGTCAGAGGGGGGGAGGAGCATACCCACTAAAAACCCACCGGCGTCTCTCCGCATGCCGTTTGTTGAGGGCACAGTGGGCTCGTGACACTTCTACCACTCGTGCCCCCCGGCTGCCCTGGCTTTTATAGCCACCAGGGCTCCCGCGCCAAAGGAGGGAGGGATCGGAAACCGCCACGATCCCTCCCCCAGACGTGTGGAGTCCAACTGTGTGGGCCCCTCACCCACGACTCCACTAGGGGACGAGACGAGCGCCGAATTGCGCCCGCCTTCTCCCCCTCCGCCTACGCCGGAGCTGTAGCGGTCGTCTATGTTCGCGCTCCCGCTCCGCGGCCTCCTTCTGCGAGATGACTGTTTCGCAGAAGGAGGCCACCGCCTCCCAGGACCTCTCGCTGCGCAGCATGGCCGCTACTATGCTACGCAGCGAGAGGTCTCCCACACCAAGAAGCAGTGCCGAATCCTGGACAATTCGACAAAAAGAAAGGGTTAAGATTGACGCCTTCAAAATGTGGTGTTGGCGGCGTATGTTGCGAATTCCTTGGACCGCACGCCGCACCAACGTGTCCATTCTCAAGGAGCTCGGAATAACAAGAAGGATGTCCACTATCTGCTCCCAGCGGATACTAAACTACTTCGGACATGTTGCTCGCAGGAACCCGGACAACTTGGAGAAGCTGATGGTAGTTGGGTAGGTAGACGGGAAAAGACCACGCGGTCAATCGCCTACCCGTTGGTCAGACCTAATCAAGTAGCTCGCTGGCCTGCCAATACCTAAAGCTATGAAGACCGCCGAGGTCAGAGACGTTTGGAAAAGCATGGTGCATCAAATTTCAAGCTAGACACGACCTTCAGAAATGAAGACGCCGACTAAGCATAAGCATACATTATTCAGTAAATTTTTGTTGTATACATATTTACTTACACACAGGGGAATAATAAAGAGGATAAGAAAGAAAGAAAAAGTAACTATATTTTTTTAATACGACTCGTTAGTACACAAATCAGTACCTAATTAGTACGAGTGTGAACTAGGGCATCGTTAGGTAATTGTTTATTTTTTATATCAATTTTATGACGCCACTTATTTTAACCTGTGGGAGATAGATATGAGCGCCGACGGCCAATTTCACCGGCGGCGGCGTAGACTGGAAATTTTCGCGGCGGCGGTGGCGTCGCGGCAGCGTGGCCTTGGAAAGTAAGCTGTATTTTATTCTACTAAATGAACGGAGGACATTAACAACCGTAATTGTTAATTTTAAACTTTCACAACTTAAAATTGTGTGTTTTTGTGTCGTGGAAGATTTTTCATAGTTGTTATGTGAATATATTTCACTTGCGCAGTAAACATCAATTGGAGATGATATAAACGAACATACGTTCATTCGATTAAATACTCGACGCGACTGAGTGAGCTAACGCTGTGTAAGTGAGCTGGCGCGGCGCTCATATCTAGTGGGAGATATGATGATAGTAGAAAAGACCGCCTAACGACCCCTTCCCTCATCGTTTTTAGGGTTCCCTACCTAAAAGGAAAAAACGGAACCCTTATAGGATCAGTCGTGGCTGTCTGTCACAGCCAATTTGCTCCGAAAGTACTAAACCGATTGAGTTAACATTTGATACATTTATTAAGGTTAATGACCCAAACAGAAACGTGTCACGGAAATATCGTCGACCGTAGGCTGAATTAGCGTAAGGGACATTGTTTTGCCTGTCCCTTACCGTAATTCAGCCTACGGTCGACGATATATGAATTTTAATCATGGGGGCCACTTTTGGGGGGTCAACTAGAAAATTTAAAAAAAGTTAGCAAACTATAGTATGTGACATATTAAATGAAAGGGCTCACTGTGAGAATCTCAAATATATCAAATATATTTTTTCAAATAGTTTTTATATTAATAGTTTTGAAGTTATTTAAGAAAATAGGCAAAAATGGACCATTACCCCTTTTATCTCCGAAACTATTGGATCTAGAAATTGAAAAAATATGGAAAATAGTCCTGCACATATAGATTACAGGAAAACCTATAAGAAGTCTGTGCAGTAAAGTATAATTGTGTTATATTGTTTTGAACGTACTGAACCCTCTACACGCGAATCTAACTCGCACTTCTCCGGTTTTTCTTAATAAAACTAATTTTGTATGCAATATGAGGTAAAAATAGATATCATTATATCTATTCGCTAGGGTTGCAGGTCGCAGGGTTACTTTCCTATTCAAAATACAATTTTCAACCCAATAAATACGGAAAGATAGGTAATTTTACGTGATTTGACAGCAAATTCGATGTTTTAGGTTTGCCTATACAAAAGTTGGCAGCTTTTAATTACAACCAAGTTATTATGACCAAATATCAGAAACTATTTATAAAGAGTAATTGTTTAATTATAATTTACACCGCAGACGAAGTTGCGGGCATAAGCTAGTTTTATTATAAACTAGCTTATGCCTTTTTTATACCATCGTGTAGGTGTATGGACTTAACTTCATATTAACAAAGATATTAAGGACGTTAAAGCGCTTGAAAATCTTAGCATTCTAAGATTTAGGACCAACTGCGAATCATACGATGTTGCACCCGCGATCGTTTTAACAGTAATTTATTGATCGTTTTTGTTTTTAATACTTTTTTTATGTTTCTATAGTTGACTGTTTATTGTCTTTCAATATAAACAGGCAAAACATTTTAAATCGGTTTCGGGGCAACCTGCCGAATCCTACACCAGAGACGACGATGCAACGGGGCCACGCCGTTTCGTCGCCTAAATAGTTATTTTATTTCTACGTTTCATGACGCATTGGTTTTTTTACTGTAATGTCATGTTAACATGTATTAATAAATAAATAAATAAATAAATAAATAAATAAATATTTGACAATTAAAAGAAATTTCTGTTTTTATACTATGATCCGGAGAGGTGGGCCGATTTGGTTGCACCCGCAATAGCACTTTAACCCTCTCATGTCGCTATTGAAACATTTATTTTAAATTCTTATACACAAATCTATATCTAGGTTAAAAAGTAATCCTTAAAATAATATTTTTACAAAAAATGGTTTTCGTTTTATTAGGAGGAGGCCTTGAATGAGTCAAAATGTTGCACCCGTTATAATGGAATCGCCCTTTTAATACTATTCCAAATTTCAAATCGATAGCAGCAGTAGTTTCTGAGATATCTGGCTGTGACAGACGGACAGACAGGCAGAGTTGCATCATAAGGGTTCCTTGTTTACCATTTTGGTACAGAACCCTAAAAAGGACGAGGAAAGGTCGATGTCAGGCCATATCTTAGACTATGAATAACATATCTCTGAACTTTGCACCTAATATGGATAAGTATTTTATTATGCAATGTATAAAAATGACAGCTCAAGTATTCGATTATAAACATTTTAGTAGTGAGCAATATGATACTCGTCTTGACAGCACTTCTAGCGCTGGCCATTTATTACTACGGCACTCGCAACCACAACTATTGGGCCTCGCGAAATGTCAAACATGACCCTCCGGTGTTCCTATTCGGTAATAACTTCAAGGGTTTCTTCGGACGCAAAAGCTTTACAGAGATAGCTAACGACTTATACAACCGGTTCCCAAATGAGAAGATGGTTGGCTTTTACAGGGGCACTACACCAGAGCTATATACAGGGTGTCCCTAAAACCAACTTTTATACGATCAGGGCTGATAGACCAGCTCATAAGAACCTAGATTAAGCAAATTTGACTTCAGTAAAAATCTCTTAGTTTTCGAGATATTGACGTTTTTGTAAAACTCGTGCTAAGTGATACCCTGACTCGGTGTTTTGAGTGTCATTGCTAAAATATCAAGTATTTTACAAATCTGTATTTTGCTATGTGTGGCCGAATAACTATGCTATTGAACGTATTTTCTATTTTTGCTAATTTATTCATGCTGTGGACACAGTACAATAACAAAAAAAAAATATTCGATTTTTTTCAAATTTCACCTCTGACTTCGAACTAGCGTGGTGAAAAAAAAATGTACCAACATAACCAGGCACTCAACGTAAAAAAATTGCGCATTTATTGTCGTTTCTAAAATGGTATAAAATTTACTAAACACTGTAATAATTTTTGAAATAATGATATTTTGTTACAAAATTAACTGTCTGCCGCCTTCATCTCATACGATCCGGTTGAACTAAGTTTGCACCTGGCGTGCTTGACATCACATACAAATTAGGTGCAAACTTCACGTAATCGTCAATATCTCGAAAACTAAGAAATTTTTATGAGGTAAATTTTACTCAGTCTCGTTTTTTATGAGCTGGTTTATCAGCCCTGTTCGCCATTTTGTAAAAGTCGCGAATTTTGATAGCCTGGATCAGTCTTTCGAAAGTCATGACTTCAAATTTCAGTATTTTCTTAATCTGCTTTTTGTTTTAAACATTACTTAATAATTATGCTATCATACCTTATCAAAATAAATTAGATTTTACGTGATTCAAAATATGACCTCGGATTTGAATCGCGTAATACTTAAAACAAATTTACCATGCTAAAATAAAAAAAAATAATGTAGTTTAAAATAGTAAGATTTTACACACTAGACACCGTAGTTTTTAAGATAATAGCATTTTAATTCAAAAGGAGGTTATACTACAATATTCCATTGGTTAAATTTCGTACCAGAATTTGAATTTCGAACAGAAAAGGTATGATAGCATAATTATTAAGTAATGTTTAACAAAAAGCAGATTAAGAAAATACTGATATTTGAAGTCATGACATTCGAAAGACTGATCCAGGCTATCAAAATTCGCGACTTTTACAAAATGGCGAACAGGTCTGATAAACCAGCTCATAAAAAACGAGACTGAGTAAAATCGACCTCATAAAAATTTCTTAGTTTTCGAGATATTGACGATTACGTGAAGTTTGCACCTAATTTGTATGTGATGTCAAGCACGCCAGGTGCAAACTTAGTTCAACCGGATCGTATGAGATGAAGGCGGCAGACAGTTAATTTTGTAACAAAATATCATTATTTCAAAAATTATTACAGTGTTTAGTAAATTTTATACCATTTTAGAAACTACAATAAATGCGCAATTTTTTTACGTTGAGTGCCTGGTTATGTTGGTACATTTTTTTTTCACCACGCTAGTTCGAAGTCAGAGGTGAAATTTGAAAAAAATCGAATAATTTTTTTTTGTTATTGTACTGTGTCCACAGCATGAATAAATTAGCAAAAATAGAAAATACGTTCAATAGCATAGTTATTTGGCCACACATAGCAAAAAACAGATTTGTAAAATACTTGATATTTTAGCAATGACACTCAAAACACCGAGTCAGGGTATCACTTAGCACGAGTTTTACAAAAACGTCAATATCTCGAAAACTAAGAGATTTTTACTAAGGCCAAATTTGCTTAATCTAGGTTATTATGAGCTGGTCTATCAGCCCTGATCGTATAAAAGTTGGTTTTAGGGACACCCTGTATATAGCTCTGGTGTAGTGCCCCTGTAAAAGCCAACCATCTTCTCATTTGGGAACCGGTTGTATAAGTCGTTAGCTATCTCTGTAAAGCTTTTGCGTCCGAAGAAACCCTTGAAGTTATTACCGAATAGGAACACTGGTGGGTCGTGCTTGATGTCTCTCATGGCCCAGTAATTGTGGTTGCGGGTTCCGTAGTAGTAGATGGCAACAGCCAGCAATGCTAGCACCACAACAATCATGTTTACCGCTTGCAAACCGTTTGATAACTAACTAGACCGACTAGCTCCAAACATCGCGTCAGACATTAATTACAACATGAACCTTTATCTTATCAGGACGTTCATAGTTATGTTTTGGCTATAATAGGGAATATGCATGATTTTTTTTATCACATTTATTAACAAAATATGTAATTACCGTAAAAAGATGACATAAAGTGAAAATAAAATTAAAATCGACCGAGAAATACGGAAGATATAAACATTTTAAAGCACTAATTAGTCAGCGATTAGACGGAGAGATCCGATATGGACTATGACGTCATAGTACACGTCCGCCATACAATTTTTTATACTAAATTCTGTTTCGCTAGAAAGAGATAGAAGTAAATCTTTGATG
Organism: Eudemis profundana; assembly: GCA_947034925.1. Lineage (NCBI taxonomy): Eukaryota > Metazoa > Arthropoda > Insecta > Lepidoptera > Tortricidae > Eudemis > Eudemis profundana. The sequence continues at coordinate 25,176,977 of OX344795.1, read as the reverse complement.
GCTTATATCTTGGTTATTTTTATAGATATTCGAAAAATATTTATTTCTTGCTGTTTCTTATATGAATGAGCTTTTATGAAAGTAAACAAAAAATATCATGCATATTCCCTATTAATGAATGATATTCACAGTATTATGAATCTTAGGTACATGTATAAGTTAGTACCCTACTGGCAAATTAGTTGTTGCATTGTTTAGATTCAACAAGGCTAACTATTTTATTTTCAATTGATCAGATGATCGATTATAAAGTCAACGATCTTTATCCTTCAATTTGAGTCTAAAGAGCATACAGTATAAATAAAGGGCATGCAGGGGTATGGTCGATGAACCGGCTTTGACCGGGCAATCGTACGTCGGCCAGGGGTCGAGATACGCAGCCCAAATGGCATACCTACATCGCCGCTCATAGCAGTTCGGAACATCACTTGCAAGACTGGCGCCACATAATATTACCTTCTTACAGTTACATAGGTAACGAGTGGGTCACAAACCCTTATTTTATCAACTGTCAATATGACGTTATCGGAGCGCGAGCGGGTTGTCAAGGCATTCCGCTGACTTTGGGCATCATTTTAGACTGAACTGTAAAAAACCCTTTAACAAATATTATGCCTAAATTATTATATTAGATCAATAATAATATGTCAAAATTCCTACTTCGTACAAACTTTAACATAAAATAGTTTTCTTAAAAGACAAAGGGAATTTTATGCAGTTCAGATGGCGATGTATGTGAAAATTCACTATGGGCCGCACGAGGCGTTCCACACTACTTCACACAAACCTCAGAAACTAAAAGGTGTCAGGAGTAAGTTTTTAGTTAAAAAATAATCTTCTAACGTGCCTTAACCAGTTAATAAACCTTCCTAGCTATCTGTTCTGTTCTGTGCAGAACTGGTCGTGTAAGCAGCATTGCGCATACTAACCGCCATGTTACCACTTATAAACATTTTCGGCCCCATTTTCGGCCCCGTAGCGTAGACACCACAAATATATCAGGTAGAAGGAAAATGTGTAGGTACCTCACGTGCTAAAAAGAAGTGACGATGACCTAATTTGGACGTCGTCAACTTCAGTGACCGTCAATATTATTATCAGATTTGAAAATCTGATAATAATGGTATAACTAATTGATCAAATGCCACCAAATGAAATGGAAAATTTATGGTTTCCATCACTATTCACAAATTAGGTACACTTTTGGCGTCAAACGGGAAGCGAAAACGTTGCACGCTTGGTCACATACAAATCTACCAACTATTTCCTTCTATCTCGATATCGTCGGCCGTAGGCTGAATTAGCGTAAGGGACATTGTTTTGCCTGTCCCTTACCGTAATTCAGCCTACGGTATATTTCCGTGGTAGACACCATTTGGTTGTACTTAAGTCGATCTCTGGTAAATTTTTAATAAGGTTTTGGAAATAACTTCTATATGTGAACAGACCAACTCCGGAGGCTGGGTTACCGGGTGGATCTCAATCCGGTCGATCAAATCGACTGTTGCATCTTCGAGATATCAGGATACCAGGTGCAGTCACAATAAACCTCATATGGAATTATGACATGCTGGTCATAATTCCATATGAGCGAAATTATAACTAGTTTCCTACATCTTCAAATTAAGATTAATATCGGTCCACGAGTTTGAGTTAGGTACGATAGACAGTCTTCAACCTGATAACTACTAGGTACCTATCAGTGGCGTGGCGTAAGCCGGTGCAGATTTGGTGTACATTTTCCTTAAGAGCTGTAGAATAAGGTGGTCAAATGCCTGATATTAGGCAAGCCGGTAGGAATCGAATTCTTTGGACGCCACGCCACTGGTACCTATCTTTCGTTTTAAGCGTATAAAAATGTGGGCAAGAGGGCTGTTTTCAACTGCTTTGATATTACAATTTCTTTTGATCTGTATATTTCTCCTCCTCCCAAGAAGTTGTCGCGTCGCACAAAGCGATCTACCATTTTACCGTACAATTATTTACAAAGATCAATCTTAAACCCAGGTATTTCGCTGCAACATCCGAAATCTCCAGTTCAATAGGGAGAGCGAGTCGGACCCGGTGGCCCAGCGCGCCGTAGCCGCCTGCCTCGTCGCCACAGACAAGCTGATGCGCGCCCGCCTCCACTTCTGGCTCTGGAACATCGTAGACGAAAGCATCTTCATGCGAACACACACGTCGCGAGATCGCTGGCCCACCGAACTCCACATCAAACAATACCCTACCAGCTTGGATTGTATCAACTGCTGCGGCATTTTGACGCGGCAGATTGATGAGAAAGCGAAGTTAAATTATAAAGAGATTAGGCAGAATGTGTTGTATGATTTGAGCGGTGATATGGAACATCCAAAGGCAGATAATAAAGGAAACTCGTCCAAATTTCAATAAATGTAACCTGTCCAGCTTTGATATTGTAATTCGTACTCCAATAAACGTAAACACGACACAATCTTTTACTATAATTTGGTGTTTATACGCTAGTTGCCACGACTATCAGTGTTGACCGAAAGTTGGGTCCCACAGAAGGGAATGGAAATGGCAAGTGGGCGTTCCCGCGTAGAAAGTGTTTTGTACAGATTCTCAAAACCAGCCAGCCAACCAACCAGGGAACGTGCAGGGAACGTGGCAGCACTAAACGACAAAAGAGACACGGCCGGACAATAAAGGAAACTATCGCCCCTGTCAAATCAAGCTGTCAATGATAATATGTAATTGTCAATAACAAATATAGTAAGTCGTAGCTACACTGACGTTAATCGTCCTTCAACGCGAAAAATTAACGTTATTAACGACGTTTTCATCATGTGGCCCCAGCATGAGAGGGTATATGATTTAGATTGGCGGCACCAGTTGGCAGCACCTTCGTCGTGCACGTTCCCTCCTGACGTATGTGTCATACAATTCAGCACGCAATAAAATCGGGCCTTGCGTTATCTCTTAGGTACCGTGGAATGACCCATATTGTAAAGTATGTACCTATGTATGTAAACACTTTATTGCACATAAAATCACACAGAAGCAGTACAAAAATCAATGGTTATGTACAAAGTTGTACCAATTAAAATCGTTTTATAAAAGTATGTCATGTATCTATTTTTAGGGTTCTGTACCAAAATGGTAAAAAAAGAACCCTTATGGTGCGACTCTGCCTGTCTGTCACAGCAAGATATCTCAGGATCTACTGATGCTATCGACTTGAAATTTGGAATAGTGTTAAATACCGCTAACTCGAGCCTATTGGATGGAAAAAAATCTTATGCCTATTTTACTTTTTTAAAGGGGTCCGTAATGCAACTCATATAATAAATTTGAAAGTACGGCTATTATATCGAGTGGGGTATCAAATGAAAGGGCTTGATTTGTAGTTTAAAAAAGCCTTTTTTTTTAATAAGTAATTTTTGATTTATGACGAAAAGCTTAAAAAAAATACCATTCCCCCCTATTATCTTCGAAGTTACTGAACAGAAAAATCTGTAATAATTACCAACTATTAATGTCATCCTAAATATTACAGGAAAAATATAACGGTTTCCCTAACTTGCACCGTTTTTGAGAAATTTGCAAAAATCGTAATACATACTTATTTGCTCCTACTAAACTAATCGCCATAGAGTTTTTCTTGAAATGTTCATGTATCAACTTATGAGTTTGTACGGAACCCTCGGTGTGCGAGTTCAACTCGCACTTGACCGGTTTTTTTTATGATGAAATGAAATGAAAACAAGTGTCGCCGAACTCACACAGAGGTCGGCGACACTTGTTTTCATATTATTTGGCTAACCCGCCACTTCCTCTCGTTTTTTCTTCCGTGTTGGTACGATTGAGAACTACAGTAGCCTCGTGAGTTGAGTGCAGCTGTAAAATTTGCGCTATTGCAGTAGCATAATATCTACTTCATTACACTACCCTGCCTGTCGGAGCCACTGCGTTGAAAATGTATTCTGGATTTTGAAGTATTAATCTTACAAGAAGTACACACTTAGAGACTAAAGGAAGATGAATGAATTGAAAGACAAGTTTTTAAGATTCGTTATAATGAAACAAGTTACAAGGCGTTTCGAGTTCAGTCGGCTAACAGTGGCAATATAATGTTCATGTATCAGTCAACACAACTACTGGGAGCGGAGTGACGCCGCGCGTCAACGCTGACGTCATTCCTCCCCCACGGCACAGCCTATATAATTTCCTGTGCTCTCGGTAATAATCAAATATCCGAATAGGCAGCGGAAATCGAGATGCTTTCTTCATATGCTTCTTATGCATATGCCACGCAATAAGATGCGTCACCACATCAAATGAGCTCATTTCGAGAGCTGCAATAATTGATAATATCGTGTTCAGATTATCCACACTAAATATCAACATTTAAGCAAACTAAGACAAATTGCACTGCCGATTCCGATCTTTGGTAACAAATGGCGTTACTACATTATGGATTAAGGCATGACGTGATAGTATACTATACTTCTGTCTATAAGATTAAACTGAATGGAAATACAAAAACAGTCAGAGTTGATAAATGAACGAACAAGTATGCAGCGTTACATCAAACAATCCTGAATATAGACATATATTAGATTTGGAAGGAGTTCAAGTATAAGTCCGCCTACTAATTCGTTCGCCGGTCAAACAGATATCTGACAATATTGCTACATTTTAAATACACATCGACATGTGCATTACACAACATGTATCTCCGAACAAGCATTCCTGACCCCGAGCTCATTTCAGTATAAAACCGTCTACCTAAAATTTCATAAATAATTCTATTAAATTTACAATAGAAGTAATATCAAGTAAATACATGGATTAAAACTAATTTAATTATAGATACACCTACTACCGAAATACAATAAAAAATACACGTCTCATTTCAAAATGGAAACTAAACAACTTTATACTTGGTGTCGTTGCGTCGTCAGGCCACTGTATACTCGTGGATTACTGGCTCCATCAATCTAGTAATTGCGAAAAAGATGAATTACAATAGTAAATTTTAAAATTTGAACCATTCCGCTAAAACATAAAGTGGAAATACCAACAGTGTGTTTTTGAAACTTGGATTTCATTCCCTCAATTACAAAAATCAGTATCGAATTTTCGACTTTCTATTTTAGCAAATAGATTTCAAACTTGCATGAATTCGAACCTTTTCGCTTCCTATGGAATGACCCGACGCAACATATGACGTGCCGCGTTCTGATTTCTTCATTTAGGCTTCCACATAAAAATAAAAGTTCATTTCAACATTTTCTGTACATAACATCAAAACATAGCCTTTCACTGGAAAACTTATCGCTTTTGCGTGAAGGTTGTAACGAGCAGCTGATGTCTTCTTTAGTAAAAACAGCTTTCAACTTAACTACTCATTACATGTTTCGTAAACGATTATCAACTATCGCCCTTCGCAATAAAGTTTTAAATTCCGCCCAATACATTAAGGTAATAATGTAATCGCCATAGAGTTTCGAATTATAACAATAGACAATGGTAAACGATTACATTATTGCTTTATTATATTATGGACATACCATAGACATTATAGACGGGTTTTTAATCAGCGCCAACAATTTACTGAATGAAATCCTGCCATCCACGCCCACTGAGGATTTCTTGTAGAGGTGCTTAAAATACTATCCATACGTATGTATTGCTGACGATTCCTGATTCAATGATAATCACGGTCACACTCAGTCACATCAATTAACAAACCAATGCGGAAAAAACTACAAAATAATATAAATAAATGAATTCATAAAATAGATACCAATAAACAACGATTTAACTTAGCTTTTCGCATTCATTCACACGATCCATTGTTATAGCTAACTTTATAAACAAACTATTGTGATTTAATAACGAAATGTTAAAAAAATAACCGCCAAATACCTATAGCAGAATGATCAAAAATTTTCGAACATGATCTAGCGGCCTTGAAACGTCGTGCTCATATATTTATGACTGCTCATAGACATCTGACGATATAACAGCCGAGATCATAAATATCCATACAAATTTGCTAACCTCATTCTATTAACATACGTTACAAATTCTAAAAATATTTATGATCATAAATCTTAACCCTTCTTCTATATAGACACACGTCCACGTTGGAAACTTTAATTTTAAACTAAAGTCAAAATACCGGCCAGCGAACACCACTACAAGGTTTAAGCCTGCGTGTATGATGCTAAAAATTTTACACTGTCACACTTTTAAGCTTAACGTTCGGCACGGTTCAGTGTCTAAGCATACTAGGGATCAAGCTAATTTCTTTGGATTGTCCGGGGATGTTTTCAAAACAGCGTCACCCGTCTTAGTCGAAGAACTCAGGACACTACCCGACTATTCTGCAGGAAAAAAATAATAAGTGCCATGAACCATGAAATGTTTTCATGAATCCACTTATCACACCACAGTATTTTGACATCTGTTGTCAAATAGGCCTCTCGCCACACTGCTAGTAATATTTTGAATTCAGAAAACCGTCTACGTGGCTCACACTACTATTTAGATCTGTATTGCTGGTCTGTTACTTAATAAATGCTCTGGATAGCTTGAGAGAGCAAACAGTAGTGACGTATAAGAGACACTTAGCAAAACGTTATAAACAAATATTCAGCACACAAGTTACAGGCGTCTACCCTTAAACTTGGCGTTCTCAGTCCATTCAACTGCTCAAAGCGTACCAATACTTTACCTGAGAACAATACTCGCCCAAAATCCATGAGAATCTACGCCATTGAGGACTATGTTAATAACTCATATTCATATTTTATTTATTGTAGCTTTTGACATTTCCTATTTTTTTTCGCCCTAAATCGAATAAAAACCAGTGAAAACGCAATATATATTTGTTTCCTTAAGTGTTGTCACACAAAATAGGCGCATATCAAACGTCGAATTGCGGAAAACGAACCCGCATAAACCTATAGACTTTCCATAAGTGTTCCGGTTTGCCAATGAGCATGATTTGCGGGACAATAAAAAATATTCTAAATATACAAAAGAAAGAACTAGCAAAAAATTAAAAGACCTCAGGCGAGTTTCACTCCCAATTCCGGAATATACATTGTCTTCTTCATGTCTACTCTGGCAGTGTCTCTTCTATGCTAGTATCATCTTATAGACGAATAATCGAAGTTATCTATAGTTTTATATAATTTGATGGCTATTGTTACACAAAAAAATATTTATTTACAATCATTACAGTAAAACATTTTCAATATATTGTTATACTACTCTTCAACTTTCAATATATCTATACATATTATTCTGCATAATGAGACATTTTATTTTGTAACAACACGGGGCTAAATACTACACCAACATTGGTGTTATTTTATTGACGCTCGTGAGTGCAGCTGCATACAGGAGTGAACAATTAAAATTTGAGCTTTAGACTGGTAACAAGTGTTCGTAATCGAAGTTCAAGATATAGCTGTAAATAGTAAATATTTTGAACTCGGATATGTTCGGACATATACTTTGAATAAGCGAAACAAGAATCTACCAGGTGCGCCCCTACTGGCGCAATTACATTGCTCCAATAACTATATGCAATTGGGCTATCGTATGATCACAGAGCGGTCTATCGTAAAGGCGGCGACAGACGGCCCGAAACGACCCAGACGTACGTTTGTAAAAAGCGCGATAATTGAGGAGTTATTTTTATGTTTTTGTGCCACACCTGGCCATAACGGGGTTTTTTCCGCACGCTGCGCGTACGTAAAAAGCCGCTTTCTGGCCATGTGTAGATATAAAATGATGTACACAACACGGGAGGTAATAAAGAAATATTACCACCCTAGTTGTGTAATGTACTATAAAACCACGTGTTGTTCGATTCAGAAGAATCCCAAAAAACACACTTTACCGTTCCATCTCCCTATTTCTAATACGCACTCAGTGTCTACTCTCCAGAAACCTTGACTTTGAAAATTTTGAACTCACAACTTAAGCCAAAATGTGATTTTTGCAAAACTTCATTTATAATTTGGAAATGAGTGTGTTTTTTGAAACCTTGAATAATCCGAAAATGAGCCATCAGGTGGCAGTTTCCGGATCCTTAAAGCTCGCGCGCGCTCCTTTGCGGCATTTGCTTGTGCCCCGAACCGTGCCGTGTATAACGCCAGAGCAATGTAACTGGCCAGTAAGTAAAGTAGAACAGTGTGACTGGTAAGTAATCCGGGCTCAAGATGCTGTTTTGTAGGTAGTATTGAACACCGACTCCGCACAACGCTCGCTCACTTGACCTGTGCCTTAACATGTTGCAGGAACTCGTAGTAGGAGAAGGCGGATTCGACGCGGTCGTCCACGAGCCGCTCGATGAACAGGTGCCGCGATGGCGAGTTGTCTCTGTAGATAAATTGGGATATTTAACCACTATTGGCGACATGACATGATTTCAATCTGGAGATAACCTCTGTTCCGAAACTCTCAGACTTCCACGAAGAAAACGCGCACGCACGCTCGTATTCTTTGGCGACATAACTTATATCATAACCATTCCCGAGAAAGAAGAAAGAATTAAAATACATTTATTTATGACACCACAATAGTGTTACTCAGAGTTTAAGACGTTTAAGTATTTTTAGGGCTGCCATCCGTCCGGGTTTCCCCGGATTTGTCCTAGTTTGGAGAGCGTCCGGGGAACGTTTCATTTGTAGTCCGGTTTGGGTTTGCTTGCTGCTCGCGAACTAATGCACCCCCCCCCCCCAGGTTTTAGCTCCAAAATCCGGGGATTTACGCTTTTTGTCCTAGGTGTCAAATTTTGGAGATGGCAGTCCTAGTCATACATACCTAAGCAAGAGGATGCCGGACTCATACGGCCTGTCCTCGTTGAGCTTCTCTATGAAGGCGTGTAGGGCCTCGTTGGCGTCAGTCTCTATGACCGGCAGACTGCGGGCCTCGTCGGGCAGTTGGCTGAAGGCGGCGACCCCGAAGGTCTCGGAGAGGAACGCGGGCGACACGCCGTGACAGACGTAGATGATCATCGTCTCTGCGTCGTCGAGAAGGTACGCCCCGTTCACGTTTATCCTGGAGAATGCATTTAATATACTATGGTGAATAATATTCTTACATAATTTTAACTGAAAAGGGAAATCAACGAACTACCATTAGCTACCATCATCCAAGCCATTGCAAAATATACTATTGAGTATATTGGTACCATAAAGGGGCAGTCGCTAGTAAAATCCCACCAAATAGAATGTTATGCCAAAAGACGATGTTGTAAGGTGGTAATATGTTTGCTTTACAATAGGCTACTAGACTCTTATCGAATTTGGTGCAATAAATAATGATTTTCTGTAGTATTTATTTAAGAAAACAATATTTTTCGATTACGGTTGATTAAGAGTGTTTGATGGCTACATATTTTTAATTGAAAATTTGTCTTATTTTTTTTTATTTTGAACTCTGAAAACGGTGTCGGCCATTATCATCACAGCATCGTAATCTAACTTAATGTCGAACCTTATACGAGTGAAACTCGCCATGTAGCTTTGCTTTGCTGTGACATTTACATAAGTGACTTGGTGGTTTTTTGAGGTTGTAATCGTTTCGTTTTGATTGATTTATTACTATTAGCATTCCCCATAAATGTCGCTTCCAACCTTCAAAAGTAACCTACGGAAAGTATTACTTAACAAGCAACTTAGTGAGTAATATTGTAAACCTTAATCATACAGTTTTCTATGACTTTATCCTACACAATACTCTGAGGCTGAATTTAAAAATGTATTTTTTAGGGTTCCGTAGCCAAAAAGGAACCCTTATAGTTTCGTCATGTCCGTCCGTCCGTCCGTATGTCACAGGCATTTTACTCAAAAACTACAAGACGTATACTGATGAAATTTGGAATATAGATGTCTTGTAGATGCCGCTACTAAGTTTGCTAGTTAAATAATAAAAATAAAAAAATCTAGGGGGGCACTCCATACATGTAACAGAAGCTAAAAAAATTTTTTTTCAGCAAACGTCTACGTGATGTACTTACATAATTCGATAGTTCTTTTAAAAACATTAGAAGGTTTTTATGTACTTTTTTTTGATTAAGTGAATAATTTCGGAAATAATCGCCCCTAAAGTTGCATAAATTGTGCCCCCCTCCCCCCCCCCTTTAACTTTTAAACCGTAAATCCAAAAAATATGAAAAAAATACATTCAACGAAAATTATTTTGAATAGTAACGAATAAACCGTTTTGAAGTTATTGCCGTAAAACTTCTCGACCATCATAAAAGGTATTAAGTGCCATCGAATTACACGGCATTTAAGACCTTTTGCCAGTTGTTTATTTTTAGCTTTATTTTTATCTGTAGCACATTTCCTTATAGATACGGCTATGGAACCATACACTGAGCATGGTCCGACATGCTCTTGACCAGTTTTTTTGATCTAGCAAAATGTATTGTTAATTTGACACTGTACACATTATTAATTTATTATAACTAGAGAAATTGAAAATTGAATTCAATAATTTTTACCTATCCATTGTTAGCAGTGAGACTAATGTTCCCTCTTAATTATTAAGTTTAGTGTTTGCTGTGAGTCGGGTGCAGCCTGAAAAACAGCGCTGTGTAGCTAAGCTCACAGCATATGCTGAGACCTAAGCCTGTTGCCACTAATAAAGTCGTATTTTAATTTTTGTATTGTGCCTGCCTTCCGTGTAACTTTTTTCTGTATTTATGTGGCAATAAATGATTTTTTTTTTATGAACGCTGCATAAATGTCAAATGTTGAGTTTCGGCTTGACTGACGTCACACCACAGATAATCTAAAGATTAAATAATAAATAAAATAGCTAGCATCGTTTTCGCCCGGTTATAAACATTTAAATTTTAAATTTATAATTTTGCGGTTTTCTAGGTCGTAAAAAATAGCGTAATATTTTTTACCGTTAATCGGATAATATTTAATAATATAAGACAAACTTTAAAAAGGGGTCAAGTAGCCTATTTTGATTCCGCCAAAAGAGTTAAAATGTCGGTGTTTATTGTACCTCTGCGCACTGAGCATGAGTTGCGGCGGCATGGGCTCCTCCTCCCTGCCGGCGGCGTGCGAGCACAGCTCGTGCAGGGGGTAGAGCGGCGGGTACACGGCGCGCAGCAGCTGCGGCAGCGGCTGCGACTTGATGTCGCACATGTCGGCCACGCGGTCGTCCAGCCGCGTCGACGTGCCCGTGCGGAACGCTTTCTGTGGAAATAAACGGTTTGTTAGCCCGTGGAATAATGGGCTAGACGACTAAAAAAAACCGGTCAAGTGCGAGTCGGACTCGCGCACCGAGGGTTCCGTATAAACTCATAAGTAGACCAACCTTACGACTAACAGAAACCCTGCCTTAAACCCACCTTAGCCCTATTAAACCAGGAAAAATCTTAACAGCGCGATGCAGCGTATGCTACAGCGACATCTATTGATACTAAATAGCGCGTAAATTTTACTTGTAATTTAAATTTAAACGTTTGTTATTGGCTGATTGGAATAATTGTTTGTCAACTAAGTTAGTTCTCATGTATCATTTTTCATGAAGGAATCATGTTTTGAAGCACACTTTTGCGTATTAAATTAATATTGCTGCCACAAGCTACCTTATTTTAGATTTGTGTCCCTAGATGGCGCTAGTGGTATTTCATTTTTATGGTATTTAATTTACTAGTGTCAAATTTCCTAACATACTCCTATTATAGAGTTTTTAATAATTATTGTTACTTTATGTTTTTTTCCCGATTCCTGATGAGTGATCATTGTATTTAATAGACATTTTTTATGTAATCTGAAATAAACCATCGCTTAGTTTTGCTACTCTCTGCTAGATGGCTCTCGTAGGGAGGGTAGAAGTAATATATATTTTAAGAGGTTTGTAAATTTAAAAAAAATATTCAAGTTAGGAAGAGAAAATATAACGGTCTTCCTAATAATAATCCTAATAAGTAGATACATGAATAGTTCAAGAAAAACTGTATGGCGATTAGTTTAGTAGGAGCAAATAAGTATGTGTTATGATTTTTGCAAATTTCTCAAAAACAGTGCAAGTGAGGAAAATCGTTATATTTTTCCTGTAATATTTAGGACGACATTAATAATTGGTAATTATGACACATTTTTCTGATCAGTAACTTCGGAGATAATAGGGGGAATGGTATTTTTTTTAACTTTTTTCGCCATAAATCAAAAACTATTTATTTAAGAAAAAAAATAAAAACAGTATTTTAATCTACAAATTAAGCTTTTTCATTTGATACCCCACTCGATATATTAGCCCTACTTTCAATTTTCAAAATCCCATTACGGAGCCCTTTAAAAAAAAAGTAAAAAAGGTACAAGATTTTTTTTATGTTCAATAAGCTCGGGTTAGCTACTTTTAACACTATTCCAAATTTCAAACCGATAGCAGCAGTAGTTCCTGAGATATCTGGCTGTGACAGACGGACAGACAGACAGACAGACAGACAGACAGACAGACAGACAGACAGAGTCGCACCATAAGGGTTCCTTTTTTACCATTTTGGAACCCTAAAAACTGTTTAGTCCGTGCGTTCAAAAAGTTAAAAAATATTGTACACGTATTTTTTCTTTTGTTTGACAAACAAAAAATGACGAGGATAGAGTGCTTAGAAGTTTAGAGTGACGTCACTCCTAGGTACAATTTTCACCTAGGAGTGACGACACAAGCCCCCACTCCAGAAGTTTGATGATCTATAACTTTATCGATTTTTAATATTTTGATAAACCAAAAAATAAGTGTCCCTTATTTTTCCATAATCTAACTGACGGACTAAATAGAATTATATAGTTTTAACCCTGTCGTCATCCCCATTGGTAGCATTTTAGGCTACGTAGCTTCCGGTTACGTCAACGTGCGCCGAACACGCAATTACAAATTCACTCATTTATAAATGCGAGTAACAAGAAAAGGTACCCCTCCGTTAGGTAACTGTCCGGCTCCAATCTGATTTATAGTTACTTTTCAGTACTTTGGAGGTCAGTTTGTCCCAATAGGTTGGGCTTGGGCAGCTAAAAAAAATACGTGTCTATTATTTTAGACTACTCTCTAACATATATCAAAATAAATCAGATCGGAGCCGGACAGTTGGCTACCTTTCCTTCAGCCATCTTTTATTGAGATATCAATGCGTCACACACAGAGCCACCCCACACACTGTACACTCACCCGCTTCAGCAAGGCGAGCAGGTAGAGCGGCAGCAGCCGCAGCGAGGCGGGCGCGTGTAGCGCCGAGCTGACGGAGCCGGCGGGCAGGTTCTGCGCGAGCCGGTGCGCCGACAGCGCGTCCACCGCCACGTTGATTAGCGCTTCCCGCGCTTCTGACATCGACGCGTCCACGCACCGGTCCACAGCTATTTCAAAGAATAGTACATTACATACAGAGTCCAGTAGAGTAAGAAACGTATCAGAACACTACATGTGTTCTGCGGCATTTCACAGGCTAGACGACTAAAAAAAAACTATTTAGTCCGTCGGTTAGATTATTAAAAAATGTTGTAAGTACACGTATTTTTTCTTTTGTTTGACAAACAAAAAATGACGAGGATAGAGTGCTTAGAAGGTTCGGGTGACGTCACTCCTTGGTACAATTTCCACCTAGGAATGACGTCACAAGCCCCCACTCCACAAGTTTGATGATCCATAACATTGTCAATTTTTAATCATCACTACATAGTATAAAACAAAGTCGCTTTCTCTGTCCCTATGTCCCTATGCATGCTTAAATCTTTAAAACTACGCAACGGATTTTGATGCGGTTTTTTTTTAATAGATAGTGATTCAAGAGGAAGGTTTATATGTATAATACATGCATAATATAATAGAGAAACACCGTGCGAAGCCGGGGCGGGTCGCTAGTATTTTGATAAACCAAAAAATACGTGTCCCATATTTTTCCATAAATCTAACTGACGAACTAAATAGAATTATATATTTTTCAACACACTTGCTCATAAAGTCGCTCTTAATTGGTGGTTCTTATGCGCGGAACGCAGCTTAATACACACAAGTGCTTTTTACTTTTCATTGCCACACAAGCCAGAAAGCGGCTTTTTCCGTACGCGTAGCGTGCGGTAAAAGCCACTTTATGGCCAGGTGTGGCATAATAGTACATTACATACCGAGGCCAGTAAGGTATGAAATGTCTCAGAACTATACCTAGATATTTTTCTAGCACAAACGTTGACGTCTAAGTGTTTGACAAAATAAAAACATCGACAGTCCTGTTGTCGATAAGTGCTACTTCAACGTCATAGAGATAATACAAAGAAAAATATAGGGTAATTAAAAATAGATAATAGTAACCAAACTATAAATTTATTTATATTTTCGTTAGGTCCATATGAAATAGTTTTTTCTCTTCCTGAATATTCTTATGTGTGTATGTGTTAATGTGACATCTGATGTTGTTTCTTTGCGACTATGTGTACTTCGCATTTGGTGCAAATAATGTTGAACCACGAAATTCGAGTTCTGGTATATTTACAATAAACGAGGTGATTCTCTCGTCTCGGGACGTTTTTCTGGGTGACATTTTTTCGTATTCAGTCTTGTGTTAACAATATATTTGCCTTGCAATGTCAATAAACGTCACATTTAATGACAATCATTATTTACTTTTTTAATGAATAACGGCTATGAATATAAAAAGTTTGATTAACTTTTTACTTTGGAAATAAGTAGAGAAATTAAATGAAATGTGTATTGCGATTTTGCCTCTTTATCATTACTTGGTTGAATTGGATGACATGTAAATATTTTTAAATAGCTATACTGCATGTTTTCCTCACAGACTTTTAGTAAAGTGCATGCCGCAAGTACAGTGATTGATTAATATCTATGTTAGCGAACATGACCAACTATGGACAAATAAAACGTGACTTCAGTGAAATGTTTTTGTAGTAGACGCAGAACGCAGAACATTGACCTCCCCTGCCCTAAATATGTTTGTAACACTTTTTTATAAAATCAATTTTTAAGCATGCAGATACACGTGCAATATTCCAAATTTTACATTACAATCAAGATAAATAAAAAACACTGTACACCCTGAAAGTTTCATGTAGACTGCTCTATAATAAATAACTATTCATTGCAATACGTCTTGTCGTTGAAGTAGTAAGTATGTACTTATCGATAACAAGTACTTGTCGATATTGTTATTGTGGGAAGCACTAAGCAAATTCTATTCCTGCTAGAAAAATAACTAGGTATACTCAGAACACATGTAATTGTCGGCCGAGGACGACAAACATGTGATCTGAGGCTTTCTTATTTACTGGCCAATGTTTGTATACTATTTCTCTGTTCGATGGAGCCAGAAAGCGGCATCTTCGTTTTGCGCAGCGGCCCGCAAGGTGACGCTTTCCGGGCGGAGGGCAGAAAACAATTTTTATGCATTGGGATTTTTAGCGTGGAGCACAATATGGTCTCAGAATCAGAATCAGAATTATTTATTTGTCAAACATAGGTAGGTAATATTGGTGTTTTTACAAATTTTGTATCACTATGTTTTGCCTCGAGGCATACAAATAGCTACAATAATTAGCATGCAGCATGCATTTTAGTATTAAATCAAATGTTTGTACAATTTTACATATCTACTTATACTAATTCTGTAAATAGATTTAATATTCTTAATTTAACTTACTACTAGGTCATTATCATTTAAATAGTCTTTTAAGGAATAGTATGCCTTGTTAATTAAAAATGTAAACAATAATTTTTTGAATAGGTGAAGATCATGCTGAGTTCGGATTGGTTTCGGTAATTTATTGAAGATTTTTGGTACCATTCCGAATACACTTTTCGAAAGTAGGGCAGTTCTATACGATGTGTTGCTTATTTTATCCTGCATACGTAAACTATTAAATTTCATGAATTGATTTACATGTTTCTTAGCATATATAGCAATTTCATAAATATAAAGAGATGGAAATGTCAAAATACCTAATTTTATAAAATATGGTTTGCATGATTCTGTTGGGCGTAGGCTACAGATGGCTCGAATACATTTCTCTGATGATTCTCTGATGGCCTGGTTAATGGCGCTGGATGTCGATGGAGGCGAAAAGCGTGCGACCGTTCGTTGTGGATGTCTTTGGGGGACTCCTGTATTCAGCAGTCAACTTCTCAAGGTGATGATGTTTCATGGTGTTATAGAATCAATCAAGATGTTATAGATTCAAAATTCCGTATCTCATCAAGTTTTTTAGTGTACGCAGAAATTACAGTTTATCTCCATTATCTCGAAATTCGCATTGCAATTGTTTTACACATTTTAATTTAGACCCTATCGTACATTATAAAAATGTAGTGTTTTCCACAAATCCCATATTGCGTTCTGTCACAAATATATCAGTTTTATTACTTTAGAGTTCTCAAACAGTTAACTTACCCATTTTACTTAAAAGTCCTATGATGCACATCTGATCCGCTGAGTGTAGCACGTCTGTGAGCGTGTTGGCAATAGGCAACGCGAGTGTGTGGACACGTATCCTCCTTTCACCTATAACAATAAAAAGAAATTAATTCAGATAAGCTTCAAACCGTAAATATTACCGTAAAATTCGTCAAAATTAACGGGTGACAATGAATTCATTGTCTACAAATTGTAAAACAAAACACAGTTATAGTCCGTACAAACTCTATAAACCATATGCTATCAAACGAACGCAAGCCAAAAACTACGTTAAGCTCTGATTATAAGGTAGTTTTTGGCTTGCATTCGTTTGACAGCATTTCGTCTTAAGAGTTTGTACGGACTATAAATGTGACCCTGTTTATATAGATAGTTCCAGCAGAGTTGAGGTCACGCACACAACAACATGTCGTGTAATGACAACGGGATTTTGAAATTATTGTTCTTTTTTCGTACCGATAGCAAGTTCAACAGTGAATTGCAAGATAGACCAAAAGGTTTCTTTAAACTATAACCTTGTGTTTATCTACTCACTCATTCATTTCATTCATTCACTTTTTTTGCAATGTAGCACTTCATGTAGCTGTTTGTGTGATCATTCACCTCAACTCTCCTGGAACTACCTATACTAACCTTTACTACTGGTGTACAGAAGCGCAGCCTGGAAGCAGACCTGCTGCAGGTCGGAGAGCGACTCCTCGATGGCGAGCTGCATGCCGAAGCCTGCATCAGGCGACACGTTTGGCAGCGAAAGCAGGTCCGTCGAGCGCACGAAAAAGTTACCGTGGAACGTGTGAATCGAGATACCCCTGGAGATACGATAACAATCTATGTGAAATTCAATGTTTAAATCAGAATTAATTGTTTATTTAAACTTTATTGCACAAAAGAAAATTAATCGTATAAAAGTTGAAGTAAATGCCGTCAGGCATTCTGTACTAGCCGTATATAACCTTCAATAATAGGAACTAGTCGAACTGAGTCGATCGTCCAGGGACTAACTTATTAACTAATCTATGGTCAGGTAGTCAATAGCTAGAAAATAAAGTATAATAGCTGATATACGATGCTCCTAAAGTTACTCATGCCCCTGTTAAACATAGCAAGACGATCACCTACCCATGGTACTTCCAAACGTCTCCTAATCGTGCTGTGGTCTGGATCCATAAGATCCTATATTTAGTTTGGTCGTAACGAAACTGAGAAATTCAAAATTTGTTCGGAAAATTTGGGACATTTTGGACAACTCTTTTTTATTTCATAAATGAAAAGTGCTCATGATTCTGAGTAAAATGGTATAAGACACACCATGATCAGACAAAAAAAGTAAAAGGTAAAATTTTTCTGCAATTGATCCTTTTGTGAATTGGAAATTAAATACCTCAGGTTTATTAAAATTGTAAAATTGTATTATTTGGTTTTCTTTCTTCCAAAGCTACTAAACACGTCACACAGCGATACCTGGTGCACCGCACTCTCATGACGGCCTCGAAGCCGATCTTCCTGGTGAGGTAGCGCGTCAGCATGCGCTCCAGCGTCGCGGCCTGCCAGCCGCGCGACGCCTTGAACAGCGGGATGTGGTATACGGTGCCCCCGCTAAACTTGCTCATGCCACCTGTAAAGCATACATATTATACTCAGTCCTGTTAGGTATTTAAATAAAGGTAAACAAAAAACCACCTGACCACAGAACAGAAAAAACAGTAGAAGTGTAAAGTGGGCGTGTTGCGCGTGCCATAGTTACGTACAATTGTACGCAACCAAGCCCAGTTCCCCGCGATCGCTTGTGTGAGATAGTTGTGCCGACGAAACGCAAATAAGACGAGAAGTATGCCTTATTGTTCTATTTTGGAGTGTAAAAATCATAGCCGCACCAAAAACATCTCCCATGGTGGCATTTCATATCATCGGTTAAGTCTTAATTCTATTTTATTTAAATAAATTTCTCATTTTACGACCTCAAAGACATTTTTATGCATTTCACTATACAAAACTAAACTTAAAGTCAATGGAATAAAGTCGATTTTAACTCACAACAGAATTAGACAACAATCTAGAATGTTCTACGCTACTCGCAAAACGCTCGCTACTCGATAGTACATTGACCTCACTGTAGTAGAGAGAGGGTGTTGTCGATATAATTATCGATAAATCTTTTGTATAAGGTTCGCAATTTTATGCTGGCAGTCGATTGTAAATAATGTGTATTCCGTTTAACTATTATTAAAAAAAAAAGGCACATAATTAACTCCTGCGTACATTTTAATGCATGTTTCCGAGAAACTGACTTAACCACTTTTCAGATTCCCGAAGGATCCTTATCAGAAAGGCAAATGGATTGATGCCACTGGAAGACAAAATTGGATGCCAGCTAAAACAAGCACTATATGAAACGAATTCGAGTTTCTGTTTACCTACCATATCATCAGGCTACTCGCTATACTTTAATGGCGATGAGAGTACTTCTTAAAGCTCTCATACACAACACTACCTATCTTATGATATGATCCTTGATTCTAATCCTTTATTATTGACTCGCTTTATGTTTTATTTCCGTCTCTTATGCAAACAAAATTTATAAACCATAAATTTAAAAAAATACTCGTACATTTTATTACCATAATTTTATCGATATAATGATTACAAAGCGTTGGGCACAACACTAGAATATCTCTATCGTCGAGCGGCCAAACTACTTAGATAGATACTATAGATTTGGGCTCTGTTGTTTAGCTATTGAACGCTAGATGGCAGAACATAGTATGACAAATAGATATTTGGTATCAATACGTCGTAAGTCGTAAAATGTGTAGTGTAATTTCGACAATGCGGCATTGTTATAAAGTTTCAATTATGCTAACGTATCAAGGTGCATAGTCTTGTATAAAATAAAATACTAAGACCAATCAAATTCAAGATTTCATTGTATGTGTTTTTGTCATTGTGTGAGATTGGCGACAACGGTTCTCGCAGTTATTGAAGCTTATGCCACTTCCACTGTTTTTTTTATTCCGTGCACCTGACTCGGCTCGTTCAGCCAGTAGTATTGCGCCACAGATACAAAACGTTACTTTGATTGGCTGAACGAGCCGAGTCACGTGTTTTTTTTTTTGTTTTTAAATTTATTTAAATACCTAACAGGACAGAGTATAGAACTTACGATTATTCGTACAAATATTGATACCAGAACTTTTAAATGTTAGGTCACCGCTCAATGAAGGATTTCAGAAATCATAAATCCACCAGCTGGCAGCTCGGTGGTGAATTGTCTTTTTGACATAAGATGTGAAAATCTTGTGTGGGTGGGATTGGTGGATGAACACCTGGCAGTCAAAAAACTTTTCGCTATCTTGCTACCAGCTGGTAAAATTACTATTTCTAGAAACCCTCGTTCACAGACTATAAACCCGTAACTTCGTCGACTAAAGCGAAAAAGGTCGTAATCCTATTTTCATAGTCTGGTAAAAAATGTTCGAGAGCCATCTTTGATATTCAGCAACTAAAATATACGATTTTGTTCAGCAATGTTAACGCGACGAAATTATAATAAATCCTATTAACTACTCGGATTTTTATCCCAAATCTGACCTTGGTTAGAGTTTACAACTTTATTACCCTATCGATAAATAGTATAACTAACTAATTGGCTCAGGGACCCAAAGAGGGTCTTGACCTCCGAAACGAAAGCACGCCATCTGTCCCGATCGTGCGCAACTTCTTGCCAGTTACCGACTTGAAGATGTCGCAGATCCGCCTGCACACTGTCCTCCCAGCGGTACTTGGGTCGCCCAACCGGGCGGCGACCAGTCGGTTGGTCGTCGATAAATAGTATAGGAAAGATACAAAGATCCGGAGCACTCACTGAGCGTAGTGAGGTCGCTATACTGCGAGCTCAGCAAGAACAGGTCGACGGCAATTTGCGCGCCGCTGCAGTCCAGCGCGATGCGCTTGTAGAAGTCCGTGGCCGGCTTCAGGTGCGCCACGTCCTTCGCCGAACGCGCGTTCGGGTCTTCCCTGAACAGAGCGAACAAAGTAAAGGGCTAGACGACTAAAAAAACTGTTTAGTCCGTCAGTTAGATTATTAACCCTTTGACCGCCACAGACGGCCACAGCCGTCAACGGAAAATCGTGACTGTCACGCCAATGACGCCCCTAGCCGACAACGTTTTTTTAATGAAAACCTATTGAAAAACAGCCCACTTTTATGTTGGCATTAATTTCTTTACCCATCTTTATTTAACCCCTGTTGCGTCAGTGGCATACTATTGCTTCGCCCTTGAGCGTTCAAAAGGTTAAACAATATTGTACACGTATTTTTTCTTTTGTTTGACACACAAAAAATGACGAGGATAGAGTTCTTAGAAGTTTCGAGTGACGTCACTCCTTGGTACAATTTTCACCTAGGAGTGACGTCACAAGCCCCCACTCCAGAAGTTTGATGATCTATAACTTAGTCCATTTTTAATATTTTGATAAACCAAAAAATACGTGTCCCATATTTTTCCATAATCTAACTGACGGACTAAATAGAATTATATAGTTTTAACCCAGTCGTCATCCCTATTGAAGGCACAACATGCAATTTATCCGCCGATATGTTAATGCGATAGGTCGCAGTCGCGATTGAATGCATGCGGAATACAACCGCAACTTGCTTACACATCTTGCAATCATTCGGATCGATTACATGTTGGTGCCACAATTGCAAGGTCTGGCCATCAATAGTAAAATGCAACGTTTCCTGTGAATTAAAATCACCTAATAACTTTGTTCATGACCCGTCATTTTTTCCACTAGGTATAATCGTCGTAAAAATATTGTGAGTTGTTACCACAGAAATATATCGAGTTAGAACAAAGAGTGTATGTACCTCGCGTGATAAAAAGAAGGGCCAGGGACATTCTTTGCTCGCCGTCAACATTATCAGATTTTTCAAATCTGATAATAATGGTATAATTAATTGTTCTAATACCACCAAATGAAATGGAAAATCTATGTCTTCCATCACTAGATTACACTCTTGACGTCAAACGTCTACCACAAAATCTTACACACTTGGTTGGTTCCCATACACTATTTCCTTCTTGCTCATTATGTTTCTGTGATTATTACTGTGTTTAAGCTAGGCACCTATCAAATCCAGAGATCGGGATCAAAACTAATGAGTAATCAGAAAATTAGAAAAGTACTTATCACCCACTACTATCTTACAGCAAACATGCTATTACTATTGGTGAAATGTGGGCTGACCAGATTAAGAGATTACTAACACACTTTTTTTTAACATGACACTATTTAAAGCTGTCTTTAATTTTTGCATAATGCCCATTTTGGATAACCATGCTCCGAAAGCTTATCTTCAGGATATTGGATTCAGAACCGCATCAGTTTGATAAAGACTGCCTTCACAAGCTTACCTTGATTGTAACGCGCCGGGTCCGACGGTAGGTAGACACGTTTGGAAAACTGTGATACGGCCGCCGGTTGGTGCCTGTAATAGTCATATATAATAATATAACCACGTAATTCAACAGAAGATTAACTCTTTTTTTTTTGGTAATCGTGTAAAAAAGTGAAAGTCGAGTTATAAGATATTTTTTCCAATTGTAATAGAATCATAACCAAACACCCAGTCTGGGCTCTGTGGCCAAAGGCGAGTTACAAAAAAATATTTCGACGGGTAATGGCTAAAACTCACTAAATACATGAAACAAATCAAAAGGATGTTCAATCATTGTTTAATTTTCAGTTCGATTTTTTTTTAATTCGAATATAGTTAATTTTCTTTCAATATTTTAGTAATTAATGAGATTTGGCTCAACGATTTACTGTTGGGAAATCGAAAGTGCAAGTTTATAATTAATTAATTAGCATACGTTTGTACGTACACACCTCACGCTGAATCATGATCCCTATGACAGTTCACTCTATCCACTTGTATTCGTACACCTAATTTCGAAAATGGTAAACAATACATATTGGTTTCATATTATAATTACGTTCAGTTTAGTTTTTTATATAAATGTACGTGCTGTACTTCCAAATAATGTCTACAAAATATTTAAAAATGACAGCGACGCCATTACAAATGTATATAGAAATAACTCTCATAGGGATCATGATTCGGCGTGAGGTGTATAGTTACCATAAGTTTGATATTAATTACCATAATTTTGTTACTATATTATCATAAGTTTGAAGATTAGTTACCATAAGTTTGTTATTCATTATTACCATAATTTTGTTGCTAAACATCATAAGTTTGAAGATTAGTTACCATTAGTTTGTTATTCATTACCATAAGTTTGTTATTAATTGCCATAATTTTGTTACTGAACATCATAGGTTTGAAGATTAGTTACCATAACTTTGTTATTAATTACCATAAATTTGTTACTAAACATCATATAAGTTTGAAGATTAGTTACCATAAGTTTGTATCCGGCCTGTAAGGCGGCGCCGAGCGCGGAGGGCCCCGCGGCGCCCGCGCTGTGCCGCGCGCCGAGCACCGTCAGCAGCTCCTTCACCAACTCGCGCCGCTCGCCCAGATTCACCAGTAGCGACTCGTTATCGTGAGTTTGAAGATTAGTTACCATAAGTTTGTATCCGGCCTGTAAGGCGGCGCCGAGCGCGGAGGGCCCCGCGGCGCCCGCGCTGTGCCGCGCGCCGAGCACCGTCAGCAGCTCCTTCACCAACTCGCGCCGCTCGCCCAGATTCACCAGTAGCGACTCGTTATCGTGAGTTTGAAGATTAGTTACCATAAGTTTGTATCCGGCCTGTAAGGCGGCGCCGAGCGCGGAGGGCCCCGCGGCGCCCGCGCTGTGCCGCGCGCCGAGCACCGTCAGCAGCTCCTTCACCAACTCGCGCCGCTCGCCCAGATTCACCAGTAGCGACTCGTTATCGTGAGTTTGAAGATTAGTTACCATAAGTTTGTATCCGGCCTGTAAGGCGGCGCCGAGCGCGGAGGGCCCCGCGGCGCCCGCGCTGTGCCGCGCGCCGAGCACCGTCAGCAGCTCCTTCACCAACTCGCGCCGCTCGCCCAGATTCACCAGTAGCGACTCGTTATCGTGAGTTTGAAGATTAGTTACCATAAGTTTGTATCCGGCCTGTAAGGCGGCGCCGAGCGCGGAGGGCCCCGCGGCGCCCGCGCTGTGCCGCGCGCCGAGCACCGTCAGCAGCTCCTTCACCAACTCGCGCCGCTCGCCCAGATTCACCAGTAGCGACTCGTTATCGTGAGTTTGAAGATTAGTTACCATAAGTTTGTATCCGGCCTGTAAGGCGGCGCCGAGCGCGGAGGGCCCCGCGGCGCCCGCGCTGTGCCGCGCGCCGAGCACCGTCAGCAGCTCCTTCACCAACTCGCGCCGCTCGCCCAGATTCACCAGTAGCGACTCGTTATCGTGAGTTTGAAGATTAGTTACCATAAGTTTGTATCCGGCCTGTAAGGCGGCGCCGAGCGCGGAGGGCCCCGCGGCGCCCGCGCTGTGCCGCGCGCCGAGCACCGTCAGCAGCTCCTTCACCAACTCGCGCCGCTCGCCCAGATTCACCAGTAGCGACTCGTTATCGTGAGTTTGAAGATTAGTTACCATAAGTTTGTATCCGGCCTGTAAGGCGGCGCCGAGCGCGGAGGGCCCCGCGGCGCCCGCGCTGTGCCGCGCGCCGAGCACCGTCAGCAGCTCCTTCACCAACTCGCGCCGCTCGCCCAGATTCACCAGTAGCGACTCGTTATCGTGAGTTTGAAGATTAGTTACCATAAGTTTGTATCCGGCCTGTAAGGCGGCGCCGAGCGCGGAGGGCCCCGCGGCGCCCGCGCTGTGCCGCGCGCCGAGCACCGTCAGCAGCTCCTTCACCAACTCGCGCCGCTCGCCCAGATTCACCAGTAGCGACTCGTTATCGTGAGTTTGAAGATTAGTTACCATAAGTTTGTATCCGGCCTGTAAGGCGGCGCCGAGCGCGGAGGGCCCCGCGGCGCCCGCGCTGTGCCGCGCGTCGAGCACCGTCAGCAGCTCCTTCACCAACTCGCGCCGCTCGCCCAGATTCACCAGTAGCGACTCGGGCGAGGGCAGGAATACATCTGCAAATATTTAGTGCGCGTACAAATGAGGCACTGTTTTGGCTCCTGAAAATCAAGGTTTTAAAACTGAACCACTGATCAAAATTAACTAATGATGTAGTCGGACTACGCTAAGTTTGTAGAGGTCAATAAAATATATGGCAACATGCGGAAACTACAGCAACAGGATTTTTTAATCTTGGTACCTGGCAATAATTATTCCCTTTATTAAAAAATGTGTCTACATACCTACTGAACTAAATATCTTGGTCAGTCTTGCACGCATCGATTTAGTTTCAACCAAACTAAGCGATTTGTTCCAGGGTCTTGGATAATTCCTATGTATTCAAGTATGATATTTAAATATGTACATATATACAAGCACTGCTTAGATTCGTTGGAACTAGATCAATTTGTGCAAGACTGTCCTGGATATTTATTTCAGTAGGTATATGTGGCTTTCCATGGCTAAAGGGACCTTATAGCAGGTATTGAGTTAAGCACAGATCCGAAATCTGCGTTAAATAAGCTATCTAATACAAAAAAAGCCATGACCCTAAGTCCCATACTTTTTTTTTAAAAAAACATCAAACCCGCACATGCTAAAATTCCACTTTTGAGAAATCGTCAAAAGAAGTTTGAAACTAATTTTAAGTATGTTCCCGTTGGAAGTTATGGAGACGATGATTGATTATGTATCTCAAGGTGTTTTTCTTTGGAAATCAGTAATGGTTTTTTTAATGTGACTTCCAGGTCGTGAAAAATCAGCCCTTGATTAGAGCAAGTCGCTTATGAGAAAAAAATTAAAAAAAAAAAAAAATCGGCCTGTTTTTTAATATATTGTAATCTAAACCATTGTATGTAGTTACAGATATTTGACTGTACATTTTGGGATAGAAATAAAATCACATTGTCAACGAAATATTTTTATTTTAATTAAAATGTCATTTTTATTATATTTTTCATCATTCCTATAATATTTACAATTTTCGTATAATGAGTTCTAAATTATATTTAATCAGTCTACACAAGTATCTCAAAAGTGTCATTATTATTCTACAAGTCGTATTTTTTGATTAATAAACGATTGAAGTTACGTAAAAATCACAAATTTATTCCCATACATTTGAGAAAAGGGACCTTATGACCAGCCATAAGCAAAAATTATTGATAATTACAGTATGGCACGATATTTACATTATTTATTGACTAATCTTGTATTAAAACAGAAAACTGAAGAAAAAAGGTTATTAGACATTTACTTCAAATCTTGATCAATTAAGAGTAATTCTCAAATAATGTTGCGTTGAATTTAAGTGTTTAGCCATAAGGTCCCTTTTCCCAAATGTATGGGATATTATGGCCTTATGACCAATGACAGGCAAAACTTGTTGATAATAGAGTATAGGCACGATATTAACGTTATTTATTTACTAAACTACTCAGTTTACACTACTTATGATCAGGGTATGATGATGGAGCCGAAAGGTATCTATGGGAACTACGTAAAAAAACGACGCAACCCCATCGTGTTTGGGCTCAGTTGTTTCATCTTGACAAGTACTCTGAACCGAAATGATATCCAGGGTCTGATGATGGAGCCGGAATGTGGCCATGGGAACTTCGTAATAAAATGTCGGAACCCCATCGTGTTTGGGCTCATTTGTTTCGTCTTGACGAGTACTTTGAACCGAAATGATATCCAGGGTCTGATGGTGGAGCCGGAAGGTGGCAATGGGAACTCCGTAATAAAACGTCGGAACCCCATCGCGTTTGGGCTCATTTGTTTTGTCTTGACAAGTACTCTGAACCGAAATGATACCCAGGGTCTGATGATGGAGCCGGAAGGTGGCCATGGGAACTCCGTAATAAAACGTCGGAACCCCATCGTGTTTGGGCTCATTTGTTTTGTCTTGAAGAGTACTCTGAACCGAAATGATATCCAGGGTCTGATGATGGAGCCGGAAGGTGGCCATGGGAACTCCGTAATAAAACGTCGGAACCCCATCGTGTTTGGGCTCATTTGTTTTGTCTGGAAGAGTACTCTGAACCGAAATGATGTCCAGGGTCTGATGATGAAGCCGGAAGGTGGCCATGGGAACTCCGTAATAAAACGTCGGTACCCCATCGTGTTTGGGCTTATTTGTTTTGTCTTGCCGAGTACTCTGAGACTAAACACGATAGGGTTCCGACATTTTATTACGAAGTTCCTATGGCCACCTTGCGGCTTCATCATCAGACCCTGGATATCATCTCAGTTCAGAGTACTCGTCAAGACGAAACAACTGAGCCCAAACACAATCGCGTTCCGTCGTTTTATTACGAAGTACGCATTGCCACCTGCTGGCTCCATCATCAGACCCTGGATATCATCTCAGTTCGAGTACTCGTCAAGTCGAAACAAATGAGCCCAAACACGATGGGGTTGCGTCGTTTTTTTACGTAGTTCCCATAGATACCTTTCGGCTTCATCATCAGACCCTGGATATCATCTCGGTTCAGAGTACTCGTCAAGGTGAAACAAATGAGCCCAAACACGATGGGGTTGCGTCGTTTTTTTACGTAGTTCCCATAGATACCTTTTGACTCCATCATCAGACCCTGGACATCATTTCCACTCAGAGTACTCGTCAAGACGAAACAACTGAGCCCAAACACGATGGCGTTCCGACGTTTTATTACGAAGTTCCTATGGCCACCTTGCGGCTTCATCATCAGACCCTGGATATCATCTCAGTTCAGAGTACTCGTCAAGACGAAACAACTGAGCCCAAACACAATCGCGTTCCGACGTTTTATTACGAAGTTCGCATTGCCACCTGCTGGCTCCATCATCAGACCCTGGATATCATCTCGGTTCGAGTACTCGTCAAGTCGAAACAAATGAGCCCAAACACGATGGGGTTGCGTCGTTTTTTTACTTAGTTCCCATAGATACCTTTCGGCTTCATCATCAGACCCTGGATATCATCTCGGTTCAGAGTACTCGTCAAGGTGAAACAAATGAGCCCAAACACGATGGGGTTGCGTCGTTTTTTTACGTAGTTCCCATAGATACCTTTTGACTCCATCATCAGACCCTGGACATCATTTCCGCTCAGAGTACTTGTCAAGACGAAACAACTGAGCCCAAACACGATGGCGTTCCGACGTTTTATTACGAAGTTCCTATGGCCACCTTCCGGCTTCATCATCAGACCCTGGATATCATCTCAGTTCAGAGTACTCGTCAAGACGAAACAACTGAGCCCAAACACAATCACGTTCCGACGTTTTATTAAGAAGTTCGCATGGCCACCTGCTGGCTCCATCATCAGACCCTGGATATCATCTCGGTTCAGAGTACTCGTCAAGGCAAAACGAATGAGCCCAAACACGATGGGGTTGCGTCGTTTTTTTACGTAGTTCCCATATATACCTTTCGGCTCCATCATCAGACCCTGGACATCATTTCCGCTCAGAGTACTCGTCAAGACGAAACAACTGAGCCCAAACACGATGGCGTTCCGACGTTTTATTACGAAGTTCCTATGGCCACCTTCCGGCTTCATCATCAGACCCTGGATATCATCTCAGTTCAAAGTACTCGACAAGACGAAACAAATGAGCCCAAACACCACCGTCGTGTCGTGGTATAAAAAAAAAATAAGTTTTATCAACAGCTTTATTATTTTTGTATGTGATCTGCCATAAGGTCCCTTTTCTACTAAACTTTGAACCCAATTTTTATATAGAAAAAATTAACGTACATCAGTGAAACCAAGCTACAAATACACGTCTATTCCTATATTTTACAATTTTGCACAAAAGAAAAAAATGATTATTTTGAAGGATTTCACTAAAACGTCCATATCTCCGTAACTAGAAACCGTCATAAGGTCCCTTTTCTTATGGAAAGCCACATATAGACACATTATATACTTATTATACGGAAATATATTTGTCAAGTATCAAAACCAGGGAGCGTACTTTTCGTGCCGATGACAGGCAAACGACGTCAACCTACATACAGGCTGATTTAGTTAAGGTATTAAATTGATTTACTGTTACCGTAAATTACCGGTATCGTTTAAGTTATAAATTATTATTTTTTTTGTTTATTGATTCGTGTCAATGGTAGAAAACATTTTGTAAGTAAAAATGTATACGTCTGTTTTTTTTATTTATTTTAACGGAAAATTGGAAATATTCATCGGATATGCGATTTGACATATACAATATCCGAATGCGGTCCCCTCTATATCAGAATGCGTTTATGTTATATGTATTTTCCAATTTCCCGTCGCAATAAATAAGATAAAACAGGCAGACACATCTTGATTTATAAAACGGCTTCTACCATTGACACCAACACACGAAGTTAATTCATAGCTTTTACGATACCGGTAATTTCAGGTAATTAAGATATAAATATAAGATAATTAACGTTTGACAAATTTTTTAACGTGGTAATTTTGTAAAATATCCGTCTTAATGTCGAATTTCATTACACTATTTTCAATTCCGGAATTTTCGATATTTAGCACTTCCTTTTCTTTTTCCTTTCCGGAACTGTAATATCGGAAAAATTGTCCGGAATTCCGGAATGCAAGCCCTACTTTTCAGTACTTTGGAGGTCAATTGGGCAGCTGAAAAAAATACGTGTCTATTATTTAAGACTACTCTCTAACATATATCAAAATAAATCAGATCGGAGCCGGAGAGTTGGGTACCTTTCCTTGTAAGATAGATACTCACCGTCTATATCCAATACGGTCATCTCCTTGGGCCTCGTGAGGTCCTCGCTCATCAGGTAGTAGTGTACGTGCGCGTCGTAGCAGATGAACCCGACCTGTGTCCGCCCGTCGCCCGGGAGCTGGTCTAGATTGTTCTTTAACGTCTCGCATACCACCTGTAACGATAATAACGAGTTTACTATAAGTGGTATGTATCATAACCCATCAAAAACATGTAAAAAGACGCAAGTCTCGCAACGCAGTTCTTTTACAACAAAAAGGTGTTGAGATGTGATGTGAAACCAAGTCAGTACCGGGGGGATGTCCACAGAACCCGATTCCCACCGACTTGCCTATATTATTTACCCGTGGAGGGAAGATTCTTTACTTGAAAAGTATTAAATGTTCCTCCACGGTTAAATAATAGGCAAGTCGGTGGAAATTGAGTTCTGTGGACATCCCCCCGGTATCCCCATCCGTTATTTTCAATTTGAACTGCAAAAATAACTTTGTAATTGCATGTATTTGTATTGGATTACAAACAAACTTATGTGTGCAGTCGTGACTGAAATTGCAATATTTTTAGGTTTTTTAGGACTCGATAGGCTAAAAACTATGTTTAAAATTTGGAGCTTGTGGGTCTGCTAGAAGTACCTTAGAATTATGATGATCATCAGTGAGTCAGTCAGTGACAAAACTAAGGAACTTTGACGTGCAATAGTTCTTAAACTACACGTTCAAATTGAATGTTATTGAGAATATACTTAAGTCTTACTGTGCCCTTTATATCCCTGAAAATTCAGGATTCTAGCTTTAGCCAGCACAAAATTACAGAAGCTTGAAATGGCCTGAATGGCTTCGAAAAAAGGATGGTAGGGCCGTGCCTTTTTTATGCTCGACTTGGCGGGGGCACTACTGTGCCCCCAGATAGTAGACCTTTAATGATGTGAGCTGCACTGCCTGGCACGACAGAAGTGAGTATAGCCAAAAAAGGCGGTTTTGGCGACAGTAAATAGATAAGAATGTTAAAAGTTTGACTAGTTCTCATGGTCAGTCCACCGTGTCTCCCCTGCATTGTTAAACTAAAACGGGATTAAAGGGCACGGGGTTCCAGAATTTGAGGTCTGCGCATACGGCTCGAACAATCGATGGCGCATAGGGCGTAAAATTTCTCGAATAGACCACAAATCGGAAGACACAGCGGTCGGCCCCTCGCAAGATGGTCTCACAACTCGGTTAAACGTACGCCGGAACTCGATGGAGGCAAAAAGCGTGCGACCGTTCGTTTTGGAAATGTTTGTGGGTGATATTCGGCAGTGGATATCGACTACTGTCTACTCACTTGCAAGTAACCGGAGTCCATAGCTAGCTGTGAGATGTCGAACAGGAACAGGTAGACGGCGGGCTGCGGCGGGCGCAGCATGTACTCGCCCGGCGCTATAAACTCGATGGTCGCCGACTTGATCTCGGGCCGTCGCGTCGGATCGCCGTATGATTTGCTCACGGGATCGTATTGGAACTCCTCTGGTACTGAAATTTAATAGACAATCCATTAAGTAAAGTAATGCCAATTTTTAGGGTTCCGTACCAAAATGGTTAAAAAGGAACCCTTGTGGTGCGACTCTGTCTGTCTGTCCGTCTGTCACAGCAAGATATCTCAGGATCTACTGATGCTATCGACTTGAAATTTGGAATGTGTTAAAAATTGCTTACTCGAGCCTATTGGATAGAAAAAATATCTTGTAACTTTTTTTTAAAGGCGTCCGAAATGGGATGTGGAAAAACAAAAGTAGAGCTATTATATCGAGTGGGATATCAAATGAAAGGGCTTAATTTGTAGATTCTAAAGCCATTTTTATTTTTTTTCTTAATTTTGTACTTTTCGATTTATGACCAAAAACGTTCAAAAAAATACCATTCCCCCCTATTATCTTCGAAGTTACTGAACAAAAAAATCTGTAATAATTACCAATTATTAATATCATCCTAAATATTACAGGAAAAATACAACGGTTTTCCTACATTGCATCGTTTTTTAGAAATTTTCAAAAATCGTACACATACTTATTTGCTCCTACCAAGCACCATTAAAACAAGAGGACTGTCATTCTCCATACTTTGGATCATGCCCCGACCGCAAGGAGATATCCAGGCAAAAACTAGATGGCGCTAAAAAACGAAACATTTAACGATGTTATAATTGAACAAAGAAACCTAGAATAGTACAATAACAATTAGTTCGTAAACAGCTAATAATAAATAAATTCTAACATTTAACCCGTCAAGTGTCCGACCCTCTGAAGCGAAATGTGCGGGAAATGTCCCATACAAGCAAAAAAGTTCCGATTTCTCGCGGGAGATAAGAATTCTACCTACCTTAGATATAATTATATGTGACGTGTTATATAT
Organism: Eudemis profundana; assembly: GCA_947034925.1. Lineage (NCBI taxonomy): Eukaryota > Metazoa > Arthropoda > Insecta > Lepidoptera > Tortricidae > Eudemis > Eudemis profundana. Next base: position 25,145,371 of record OX344795.1, on the reverse strand, counting down.
CGTTAGAAAGCTAGATAAATTTCGAGTTTGATTCATTTAATTTTAGACATGCCACTTACTTGTATTGAGAGACAAATATTTTTATTTTCCACGACTTGAAGTTTTTGCACAAACCGCCACAATTCATTTACGATTAGCACTTAATTTATAGCCACATATCACATTACACACACACTACAATGAAACTGGCCAGTTTACGCGTCGATTTTACATAATATAACTACCACAACACTTGTATTTATTTCACAACAAGCATTTATTTACGTTGTTGACAAAAATGCGTGCGAACCGGCCATTGATGCCATACAATTCGCATACATTAGCCGCCATTGCAAATATTGCGACTTTCAAAAGTTTCAGACTTTTTTTGCTAGAATATTTAGTCGTGCGGCTAAATTTTGCATCAAAAATATAAACTTTATTTAATTGCGAGTAATTTGATATAAATTACATGGTATAATCACTAACCGTTTAAAAGATTTCGACATGTTTACACAACACTCGGATCACAACAAATCTTTTCAACTGTCAATATGGCGGACTGAATTCAAACACGGAGTTTAAAAATTTTTGCAGCCGCCAATTCTCAATTCTGATTGGTTGAAAAATTAAATTTGGTTGCTACAATAACTGTGATTTGCTAGTAAAAAAATTCAAGACTGCCAACCAAATGCATCGCAGCAGAAAAAATGGCCCAATGAGCGGCCACCTCTGCGCACTAACGTAGGCCACGGGACGCTACCCGCACAAAATTTCTACGCACTGCCGTTAGTGCGTGGGACGCTCGACGGGTTAAATACTGTGTCACACTTGCAAAGTTGAATAATTGTAAATAATATAATTCTTATACCTACCAAGCTTATACATAGATGGCGTTGTAAATATCGGGGAACAGCTTTTTGTATGGAGAATGGGAGTCCTCTTGTTTTAATGGTCCTAGCTCCTAGGTACTAAGCTAACCGCCATACAGTTTTTCTTGAACTATTCCCGTATCTACGTACGAGTTTGTACGGAACCCTCGGTGCGCGAGTCCGACTCGCACTTGACCGGTTTTTTTTAAAGAAATTACTTCAAACCTACTCTTACCATATCATCACAAATGCACGAGTCACTGAAATAATACCGATATCGCTATATGTGTGCCTATAATATTTTAAGAGTTCTCTCGATTTCTCCATGATTCCATCATCATCCTACTTAGTTGCAATGAGACCAAATGGAAGGTATACCCTTTTAAACAAAAAACAGAAATACTACCCACTGCGAAACTTCATCTTTTTGAAGGTAGTTAATTAGATTAATTGCCGCGAAGTTAAAAAAGTCATTATATTTTTTTTGCCGTAATCGTTTAAAATGTCAATAAAAATACAAGTGCTGCATAGCACATATACTTGCATCGCTTGGCGTCAAACAATAGGTGTGTCTACGTATTGTTTGATGAAATCACCCTACTATCGCACACTGTAAGTCTAATCTATTCTATATCCATACATATAATAAATTACTTACAAAACTATATTTGTGCATTAAATATTTTTTCCAGAAAAGTAACTATAGTGTCAGAAATATATATAATACTAAATTTTTGTCTGTTTCAAAAACTAACGGACCGATTTTCATGACATTTGGTGTACGAGTCGATTATAACCCCGGTAAAAATATAAAATACTTTTTACCCAACTACAGCAACATTGCGGACAGGTTTGAGGGCACCCTGAGTTTGGGGCCCCTCCTGAGTTAGGAGCCCTCCGATGGCTTCGCCATTGTTTATACTCACAGTCGTTGACGCGATAGCAGAGGTTGCACTTCCACCGCTTTGCGTCGACGAAGTAGACGAACGGGTTGATGTAGGTGCGGCACGCGCGGCACCGCACTATCGTCGTACATTGTATCACGGGGAGGTGCTGAAACAAATGAAAACAATATTCTAATATCTGCAGTGATATTGCTGCTTACGGAGCGAACACGAAGCGTCTAACTGAAGCAAGTTAATCATCCTTCATCATTATTCCATCCCACGCCCATGGCCAAACTTGGGTTGGCAAGAGGCATTAAACTCTTCACGCAAAATAGACGTCAGTGACGGAAAATCAGCGCGGATATACATACCCTCTCATTTGTGACAGTTTGAATATGTGTAGAAGTGCAACCTCTCTGAGGTGTGTACAAGCACCTTTACTTTTATTCCTCAGTCCTTATTATGTGATAGATAACAAAAAAAATATAACCAAAATTCATTTGACGACCGCTTTAGCTTAGTTGGTAGTAACCCTGCCTACGAAGCAGGAGGTCCTGGGTTCGAATCCCGGTAAGGGCATTTATTTGTGTGATGAGCACGAATATTTGTTCCTGAGTCATGGATGTTTTCTATGTATTTAAGTATTTGTATCTATTAAATATATCGTCGTCTAGTATCCATAACACAAGCCTTATTGAGCTTACTATGAGGCTAGTTCGATTTGTGTAAGATTGTCCCCTAATATTTATTTATTTATTATTTATTTAAATTCCCTAGGGGGGGGGGGGGGCGGCTATATTTATAGTGAATTCGCCTTATGATTTTTTTCTCGGACATCAACTTTTAGCAGTAGTGCTTTTCTATGAACTTAATGATGATAATATACGACAAGGGTAAAACACATATGTAATTCTGTATTAATAAAAGCAGTAGCTTGCTGTCAATACTGCTCTTAAGGAAAATCTAAGCGAAATTTGTTCCGCATTGCCTAAGGATAGCTTTAACGCCACGCTACTGCCAGGTTGCTAATGAACGAGTGAACTACATCTTTGGCCTCGTAGTTGACGTACCATCAAGTGCTACCGAGGTCAATGGCTGACCAGTTTTTGAAAAACTTTTACTTGAGATCCCTCAATTCCTCGTAAATTCCATCATCAGAAATAGATTTTGTAAAAAATGGGACCAGTCTGGAAGTATACAGTCTGGGAAATCAAGAACTTTGTTCTGCAACTATGTTAACACTTGCATTTATCGTAACGGTTTCACAACAAAAGTTACCTACCATAAATGTTATGGATTATTCAATGGTATTCATATTTTCATACCTTTAAAATTGACTTTTTACCCAGGTTTTCAGGTTCATAAAAAAAAATTACACGTTAGGTATGAAACTTAAAGCTTATTTTAACAGGATCTCATATAATTTTTACAAATTTCGGCTACAGTCAAGTACCCAATTACATAGCATCAGCAAGTGAAGGTTACAGTCAAGGCGACTACCGAATCTAGAGTAGGATTCGGGGTCGCGGCGCCTGAACGGAATACCTATCACAGCAGTGAAAGTGTGACGAACCTCTGTTGTACGAGCGTAGATAAGTCTCAAGCACCTACGTGAGATAAATCGCTACAATTCTTGATTCTCTACATAGTACATAACGCAATAAACTACATATACAAATAGCAACTTTGCAAAATGGCATAACTCTTTGAAACCCATCTTATTGATAATGATAACCTAAGGCTGTATAAACAATAGTACTTTTTTTAACACACCCGACTCTACTATCGGGTTCATTTTATGTGAAAATTAAGGAGCTTGGCGCTGAGTGTTAAAATAGATCATTATTTAATTGGTGAACACGAAAAATTGTTTATGCCACAACTGGCCATAAAGTGACTTTTTCCGCACGCTGCGTACGGAAAAAGCCGCTTTCTGGCCAGGTGTAGACATAAAATGGTGTACACAACACAGGAGGTAATAAAGAAACCCCCTTGATCGCATATTTATGTCCCTCGCTTGCAGCTCGGGCCGCAAACTTCTGCAATCTCGGCCTTTCTTTGTATTACCACCGTAGTTATGTAATGTACTAAACCGAACTTACCTACATCATTAAATTATGCCAATATTCAACTGAGATGGATACCGACAAGTGCTTTGAATTATTTTGAAACGGACAACAATACATACGAACATTGCAAGTTAGTACTCGTATTGATGCTTAGATATTGATTAAAGGGACGTTTACGAAAATAACATTACTACTTAACACTTATAGAGAAACATTTTTAATGACAGTAGGTTGGTCAACCAGGTTGTTCGATTATGTTGTTTTTGTAAACATCCCTTCAATTACTAACGAAAACTCTGAATGTCGATCACAGGGAAATAGTACCAACCGCTAATCAATAAAGATGAAAATTCTTTGCATCTTTATACTAATGACCTGCTAAAGTTTCCTTATGGCACTTGCTTGGAAATATTACGAACACTACGCCACTTACATTGAGATCCTTGAACGGATGGATTAGTATTCCTAGAGGCAAGCGCGACTTCTGCAGAAGACTGTTCGTTTCGGGTATACGGTTGATCGTACACCTGAAGATTCTGTAACAAACGGTACAAATTTCAATAATACTATAATATTAAGATCTTACCAACTGAGTACAAGTATCTTACCAGGGTACATTTTCAGCATTTCTACCGCGGCGTTTATTGTCATTGTCGTTCAAGCAAATAACTTTACAAGGAATGGTGATAACAGTTGAGTTTTCAGAGGAACGAAGGCCGTATCGAGGTAGAGATTCATTTTATAAACAGTTCTTGCAACTTGTCATTTGCTTGAGGCAATATAATTATTCTTAACGATTTTAGTAAGCGGCTAAAACACACGGAATTTCACCCATCAACGACACCAACAGACATTTTTTTACCCGACTGCGGCGAAGCCCAAAGGAGGGTAATGTGTTTGACCTGTATGTATGTATCTATGTCCGTTCCTGTGTCCACTGGTAACTACTCAACGGCACAACCGATTTTGATAAATGATACATCATTGGATTCGTCTTGATGGCGCGAGTGTCACTGGGTATGAAGTTCGTTAAAATAAACAAAATGGCGGATTTTATGCACTTTTAAAGTGCACCGCGGTCGGGTTTTTTTTAGTAAAAATATTTTTTTAAACCTGGCTTAACCTACAAGTCCTACTGACTCTTGGGTAGGTATCTAACAAAGAGGGGGCTGAGGCGGTCCCTAAGATCGAACCAGGTGACTAGCACCAGACCACCAGGAAGTTTCGCTGATTGCTCGAAATGAGCAACGGACCAGCCGGAGAGGTTGAAGCGGTTCCACCTGTCCTTATGTAGAGTGTATGTATCGAGTTACTAGGAGTTTTAGTTACTGGTTCGCTACCCCTAACCCAGCTAAGAAGTCTCCGGCACGAAACTTAGCTGAGTCAGACAACGTCGGAGTGAACCAACAGACACCATGAATGAAGTTTGTTTTTGAATTTATGCCGCTAACCGTAGGTACATGTGGAAATGGAAGTGCAAACGTTCTCAACTCAACGTAGCATGTGCATGTTTACAAATACATAAACACTCCCATAATTACAGCCAGAATCGTGATACACGTCGCCATATCGATTTGTCATAAACGGGTGACCACGCAAAATTTGCTTACTTAGTCTAATCCAAACTACTATTATAAGCGCGAAAGTAACTCTGTCTTGCTGAAACGTTTTAGATGAAATTCGACATGGAGATAGTTTGAGGGCTCTGCTGCGACTCATTCCTGTCTCTATACATTTAGTATGAAAAAGGGCCAGATGAATGAGGTGACCGCAGATATATTTCTGAAGAATAGCCCTTGTAAGGACATTAGGATAGTTTTTATCCTATTTATCTAGGGCCAATAAACAACAAAATGTACCTAATTGTTACCAATGCGTATTTTAAGTGGCCAGAATGTTTTGATGTGTCTACAGGGTACGGGTCAAAGGTCGTAATAAATAAAATATGTGAAGTCATGTCGCTGTTTGGGCTGATTCACACTATTTGTACGGATAATGGCACAAGCTTTGTTTCCTCAGAATTCGAAGATTTTTGCTTGAGAAATGGTATTTCACATTTAACATCGCCGACTTACAACCCGAATAGCAACGGGTCTAGGTATGCGGCTGCGAGCGACCGAGCGTATACGGGTCAGTCGATTACACGGAGTTTACCGGGACGCTCGCTTGTCATTTCTCTCCCCGCATCACACCCCGATCTAACAGAACTTAAATGCATTTCATCCAAAATTAATGTCGTTGAAGTAAATTGTTAACCCTCTTTTTATTTGTATGGAGAACCAGCCGACTGGATTCATGTTAATTCATCATTTTTATTAGAGATTTACGGCGTTATTAAGGGTAATCAATTAAAGGCAGTGACCGATGACGCACACAACAAAGAAGATCCAAAGTCCAAATATATAACATGCCGCAACCATGATGCCAACCGGCTCGTGTTGCATATTGAAAAGAAACAAAACGGCACTATCGAAGTATCGACACGCGAACACCATTTACACACCATTTTTCCTTTTTTACCATTTTGGTACAGAACCCTAAGGCGAAGAACACACTGAAATCGCCGCGATTTACGCGCCAGTGTGCGCCACCCCGCGATTTTTCTATACAAATCGATGATTCTACATACAAAGTTGAAAATCGCTGAGTCGCGTGTCGCCGCGATTTTCGCTGCAGTGTGAGATCCGCCTAAAAATGGGTTACATAAGTAAGACATCCAGAGACAAAACTAGTGGCTCTTTGAGCCGTAACTTGATCAAACAGATAGACAGAGTTGCACCATAAAGCATTCTTTTTACCATTTTAGTACGGAACCCTAAAAATAACATTAGTTTACCTAAGAGAAAAATCACTATCGCAAGCGCGGAAGCTAAAGGTGCATAAGGGATAAGTTTTCCTCCTTACACGACACGGAAGGGACTCACACACATCTTAATCAGTTTTTTTTTTATTGCTGTAAACTGGCAAACAGGCAGACGGCCCACCTGATGGAAAGCGGTCACCGCCGCCTATAGACATTTGCAACACTAGATGCATTGCCAATGCGTTGCCGGTCTCGAAGAAATTTGATGACACCCTTTTTAAAAAATCCCATATTGTAGCGCAGTGGGAAAATCTTAGCAGGAAGTTCATTCCAGATCCTTATTTTACGCGCTAGAAAGGTTCTAGAGAACCGGCGCGTTGTTGATTGTAATGATTCAAGGAAATGGGGATGAACCGCCTGCCGATGACGAGTAGTGCGATGGTAGAATGATGCGGTAGGCACCAACCCAAACAGTTCCTTGGAACATTCCCCATTATACAAACGGTAGAAGACGCAGAGAGATGCAAAGTCTCTCCGGAGGCTAAGCGTTTCTAAACCGTCAGTAAGTATGGGATCGTTGACAATGCGGACGGCGCGTCTCTGGATGGCGTCGAGGTGGTCAAGCTGATAAGCTGGTGCTCCAGCCCAGAGATGTGAACAGTACTCCATAAACAAAGTTAAAGTCATATTGGCTAAATTTTAAATTATACATTATGAATATGTGCATGAAATGTATAATCAAGTATGTTGTCCGGCTACCTGCAGTAATTTAAACTGTACATTGTCTATTAGTACAAACGACGCCACTTTTAACTGACCACCCGGCAGAGACTTTAACATGTTGCAATAAAGTTGACATATGTTTACAAATGTACAGTTAATAGCACAGATTATATAATAGTTCTTCGAACAGATACGACACTCTCCCGCAATACAATAGAAAAGAACGTTCTGGAATCATAACGTCCGAAGTGCGGTCGTCGACCCCGCGCGGCGTAAAATCAGTGCTAGGGCTGTCAACCGATATACAAATAAATTATTTCACAAATAGATTGAATTAAAAAACAGTGTTTTCATATAATTTGTTTTGGGTAGTGCAAAAAACGATAAATGCTTGTTTAACTGGATATTGTTGCAGCCGTCTACACTACACTGCAACCCATTATCAACAAAATAATAATATTAAATTATAAATACGCGATTGAAGTGCGGTGCGACGCGGTCCATGCGAGCGCTTTTGTTTTTTTTTTTGTTCGTGAACAGGCTCAAGGAGCTGTCAAAACTATCGGACTTACTTCGTAGCGGTAGGCTGCACGCATGCGAACGCGTGACAATCAACTGAGTTTTGTACCGCCGGCGGTAAGTGACGTCACTCAAGGTCGCGCTCGGCGAAAAACGAGTGTCGGCCCCCTGTTAATAGTGTGTTTACGTACTTTAGTCACGGAACTGATTTATATGCACGATGTATATTAAATTATAAAACTATCCTTCACACTAACTAATCTCGAGAGTTGAGCTGGAGAATGTTCCGAAAGCACGCCTCGCACGCCTGCAGTGTAGTGTAAATATCGACTACGTCACTTATGGCACTCAACTTAAATTAGATTTTTTAGAGTTCAAAGCAAAAAGACGGCTATCGGAATCATATATGTAAAATAAACATAGCAACATTCTTAATGACACAAGAACTTTGCCCTTCCTCTGATTTATCGTTATCAAAGATTACAAAAGTAGTGACAGACATAGTTTATCCTTATGTTGTTGATAACACGCTGCTATTGTCTTTATGATAACAAAGACTACTGATGTACGGATAATTATTTCAAAGCAGCTGCGTAAATGTATATACATAGTGTGTTTTGAAAAACGCGTGATGCGAGCATGATGCAACTTTGAAGAAATGTTAATAGAGTCTGTGCGGAAAGAGAATAGGATTAATATTGGGGGGCGCTGTAATTCTTTTCTACCATATGTGCCGTATTTTCTGTTCTGTGGCCATACTGGTTAGGTTAGTTCCGTTTTTCGCCACGCCTATTCTCTTTCCGCACAGACTCTAGTTTGACAAAATTAACATTTTGTTATTTTTGTTGTATGTAGAAAAGCTTAATCACTAGTCAGTCACCATAATTTAACTCGGAACAGAACTATAAGGGCAAATGTGGACTAATGATAATTGACTAGGCAATTAACAGACTTAAATGAGAACATGACAGTTATCTGAAAGAGGGGTTTAGTTATCTGCTTGTGCGTGTCAAATACTAATCTTGCTTATTATAATGTGAATTTTATTCTTGATTAAAAAGGCGCTAGATTTGCGTCAGACAGCGTCTTTGGTAAAGACTGTTTTTAACGGTACCCGATTGGATACCGTTTGAAATTATTATTTCACGAAAAACGTTACACAAATATTCATTTTAAAAAGAACGTTTCGCAAATTAACGAATGACCATTGACGTATATAAAGGACAGAGCTAACGAGCGCGCAGACGGTTCCAACGCGTTGGTCCTAAAAATCCATTTTAGTCCTAGGTCCTAAAAATGCCTAATTGCGTGGTAAAAGGCTCCATTTACTGTTACAAAGAATATAGACCTTTTCGTCCGCGACATTTGTATGTTGTATGCCATACATTTAGTTTGGCATACAAATGTTGCGGCCGAAAATCGACCCCAAACTGTACGGATCTCCCTATCCTTACTTTTGAAATCATTGCGAATGACATATTAGTCGATTGGCAAAATTACGTTTTACAAATAGTTCATTAAGTACAAATCATTATTTGAAAAACTATTCACTTACTACTCAAGTACTCACGGCTTTTGGCAAAATAACGTTTGGTAAAATGAAAGTTTAACGAAATGTATACTTTGGCGCGGCCAAGAATGACGACGGGAACATGTAAATTAGGGATGTAACGATACCGATACCGATATATCGGTATCGCCGATTATATACAACCGATATTTGAAGAGCGCGAAAAGAATTTTTGTATAAAAATAATCTGCAAAAAGTAATTTCAATTACTGACTTAATTTATATATTGGTCTATTACCTTATACAATAATAATTACTATGTTAATTTTATATTTGGTTCATGGGCCAATATTCAGCGTTTTTACGGCGTTTTATTTTCGTCATTATTGTCTCAGTAAATATTGTTCAAAAAAACGATGCCTAGAGTTAACTTTTTATGAAACCGAAAAACAGTCCCGAGGTTAAGTGTAGTTTCATCAAAATTATCACGATTTGTCCTTTCGTTATATTAAATAATCGTCGGACAATAATGATTGTCAAACCGCGCGGTTAAAACGCTCGGAGAATCGCCCTCATAATAAAAAAAATATATTTTGTGTCGAAATTTTTTTTATTTTTACTTTACACCTTCAAGGTTGACTCTCTGTTAAATAAAGCCAAGTTTTAGGTATAATAAGGACATACAAATAATAAATCTGAAGTTCATACTTCATTAGTTAGCTAAGCTATCGGTATCGGTATCGTATCGGCAAAATTATGTATCGTTACATCCCTAATGTAAATGTATTTTATGCCACACCTGGCCATAAAGTGGCTTTTACTGCACGCTACGCGTACGGAAAAAGCCGCTTTCTGGCCAAGTATAGACATAAAATGATGTACACTACACGGGAGGTAATAAAGAAAGCCCTCGATCGCATATTTACGTCCCTCGCTTGCAGCTCGGGTCACAAACATCTGCGATCTCGGCCTTTCTTTGTTTTACCACCCTAGTTGTGTAATGTACTATTTTCTACTCCTGTACTGTTATCTGTCTTTTACTTGGTCACGAACGCTAATATAAGAACATATATAATATGAGTTCAGAGAAGTCTATACTCTATTCCCCATAACAGCACTAGTGTCGTTATAGCCACTTTACGTTATTGCTAGCAACCACAGACTTCTAAATCTAGGTTAAACTGAGGTCAAGGATTAAGCGCTCAATTTTAACTTTACGGTAAAAATGCACAACTACCAACTTAACAAACAATTAAAATCCTACGGCTTTTAAGAAAAACAAAACTTTCTGAACTAAATTCATTGATGCCAACATAAAAACAAAAGTATTTTTAATATATTCACTGCGTGTCAACTTCATTTAAAAAATAAAAAGTTTACCATAGACACATACTGACAGTCATACGTCATATTTGCCTTCTTTGCAGGTTATGCCTTGTTTGTATTTTATAATTTTAAAACCTGTCGTAGAAAAAGTATTGTATGCAACGTTGTATAATTAAGTCAAAAAACGCTCATTGCGTCTCTATTTGCGATACTCGCCGCATTCGCGGCTCGTATCGCAACTCACGCAATTCGCATTTTTTGAACCTTCTTATACAACTGTTGCATAAAATACTATTGTGTTATAGTTATTCACAATACAAGTCTATAATATTACTTAACTTTTCCGACTTCCTAACGAAAAGAAAAACATTTCCAGAGTCACCATTAGGTACGACGACGAGCGAAGCGAGGAGGAGTGTTAGTGGTATCTTGCGACCACAATACAACCATATTTCTAGCATTAAAGTAGGACAACCTCAGAAACACTATGATTATAAGTATTTTCCAGCGCCGAGGTCACAGCAGAATCCTCCCAAACAGAGGTTAAAAATAATGTACATTAAGTACATGCCTGTATATTATTTGCCCCTTTTAATAATTGCAGACATGCAGTATTAATCAAACAATGTACCTACACTAAATGTACACAGACACAAGAACAGTATTGATTTTATATATCGGCGTTTTGCAAAATGACTCATTTGAAAAAAGATTTATTTGGGAATTAAACATTGTAAAATGATAATTTAACATTCAATATATTTGCAAAGTGTTACATTTGCTGAATGTACATTTGTCAAATGATGATTTATTAAATGAGGATTTTGAGAAATGGTATGATGGTAATGAATAGTTTGTGAATCTTTATTTGTTAAATGATCATTTGTGAAATGTTTTTTGTAAAATGACAGTAAACCGTTTTTAACACTAGCAATTTCATTGGAGGCGAAATATAAGTTAAATGTCCCTTTTTTTTGAATAAATAAAGTATGGTATATTTTAACTGGAGTCATAATCGAGCTGTACATCAAATTTCATAGAAATCGATCTGTTAGTTTTGCGTGATAGGTGCATAAACAAACAAGAAAATTGCAAGAAAATTATTTCTTTGTGACTAATTACTTATTTTAGATATCCCCGTTACTTTTCTATATATAGATATAGATTGTCATCCACTAACCCAAACAAATAAACCTAATCCTTAGTAATGTGTGAAACTTGTAATAGAAAGCTCAAACAACAATATAAGCACTTACACAAAGAAACATAATAAGCACTTACTCAGAACTGCAGTTAGATGAATCAGCAAATTGGTGTCCAAGCCGTATTTCTGCAGGCTCCTCGGGGTATTCCGGCAAGATATTTGTACACTGCAGCAAGTCTATCATTTGATGGCCCCATAGCTGATCGAAGCCCTGTTTTGTCACACTCAACTGACCCATCTGCTGTGTTAAGCCCTGAGCGTTGTATTGAGGTTGAGTATACTGTTTATTCATATTAGGTTGTGTCATGTTCGGCTGCGGAGGCATCGGAGGCTGGTTATTCACATAATTGGCCTGAGGCATTTGTGGATATCTATTCTGCATGTTGCTCTTAAGTGGTCCTGGCGGCCCGCTGATTCCAGGTGGCATACTTTGAGGTCCAGATTGCATGTTCATGGGTGGTACACCAGCAGGCCCTGATTGCAAGTTTAGAGACCCGGGAGGCATGCCAGGAGGTCCGGGCTGCATGTTATAAGGCCCAGGAGGCATGCTTGTAGAGCCAGATTGCATATTTAAAGGCCCAGGTGGCATTCTAGGTGGCATTCCGGGCTGTTGATGTAGAGATGTAGGTGGTAAGCTTTGTAAATTTGTAGGAGGTAAGCTTTGGGGCCCAGAGGGAGGCCCTTGTGGCATTGATGGTTGATGAGCAGGGAAGGGACCAGGTGGCCTGGTTGCTACTGGCTGTATTGGTTGCCCCGAAGGCCCATTAACATTTGGTCCTGGAAACATATGGTTAGGTGGCATGCCCGGTCCAAGAGAGCCACTGACAGGAATATGTGTTGCGCCACCCATGGAGGGTGGACTTGGTAAATGTGCCATTGATGGAGCCATAATAGGAGTGGAAGTAGGAGGACCCATTGATTGTCTCATTGGTTGGCTAGTTGGACCATTTACACCTTGACTTGCATTCAATGGAGCAGCTAATGGAGGTGTATTTGTGTTTAGAGCAGCTCTTGGAGGACCACTCATTGGAGGACTAGATATTAAAGGGCTGTTTCTTGGATGGCCCTGTTGGGGAGGCCCAGAAAATGGTACATTAGGTTGACTGGTCTGTGGTCCTTGGGGCCCAGGTTTAAAGGCAAGAGTTCCTGGTTGTTGCATGCTTTGTGGTCCAAGGATAGGTCTTTGGGCGCTGCCAAAATTAGGCAATGAAACTGTTTGAGGCGCACTTGAAAACACTGGGTACTGGCTTGGTTGCGATGAATTAGACACTGGAGCGCTTGTCATTGGAGGTCCATTCACGAGAGGTTGGTGACTAGAGGGAATGAGTGGTGGGGCATTATCATTAATCTGTCGCTGCTGAGGGGGAATGTTAGGAGGGTATGGGTTGGGAGAAGGATTAGCATTAGACACAGTTTGTGGACTGGCTGAAGAGAGAGGAACATGCTGGGAATTTTGATACTGGCCAGTTTTTAAAGGTGGTCTTATTGGAGATGACCCTAAACTTGTCTGCACAGGTGGCATCATCCCAGAATGATTGAATGCTGGTGAATTGCTTCCGCTTTGATTGATATAATTCACATTTGGAACTTGACGCGCGAAGTTGTTCTGAGGCATTGAACTTGGCATGTGTTGAGGGCTGTTAGAGTTTGTATCCTGTTTAGGTCCATAGCCGGGCGGTAGCTGGCTGAGAGGCGGATTTTGGTTTAACATCTGTGGCCCGAGATTAGCGTTCATCGGCGGAGCCCCAGGCATATCGTTGTACGGGTTTGGTGGCAAATTGGACATCGTTCCTCAATCTAGAAAAGTTAAGTTTAAGTTAACCAATATTATGACACAGTCACCTAACTAAAGTGCGCATATGGTTACAGTGGAATTGTATCGAGTTGTTTCATGTTTGTGTTATGATAAAACTCTGATATCAGCGACAATATCCTATTAAACATGCTAATTCACTACTAGACTGACGGATGGGCGAAGACGTTTACTAGACGAAAATTAACACTTACCACGACCGGAACGGAATATAATCATGGAAAACTGTACGTCCACTTTTGCACAAATGCACTGTCTTCACATATTATAAAATGGAGCGTGAAATAACGTAATTAAAGCAATAAAGTCAAGAAAAATACGACCCTGACTTACGTGGCCGAGCAATTTGCAGCGCCCTCTGCAAATTGATTTTTGACATGTCACGTCAACGTCGCTGCGTTTACAAAGCTTGCTAACATTTTTCACCTGCGTATAAAAATAAAGTTACCTAACTTGACATTATGAAACCCTAAAGCAAGATACACATAGTTACCGGCCACAATATGCCAAAAAATATGGCCCTTTCTAAAGCACCATAATATACATAAAAAAAAACCTTAAAAAAACAATATAAACATACATATATAGATACAAAAATCAAAGTACATAGAAAAATGAAATGGCACACAGGTGTGCCAGAGACAAAATGTTTCTTTCATATAAAATATAAACATAGCCAACAAAAGAAAAAAATTGCTAGTATTTGTAAAAAAAAATCTTATGCTATGGTTTCATGGTAGTCTGTGAAATTTTATGGCAAATGGCGGCAAATTCAAGTTTGGCTTGGTCACAGTTTGGACGTAGATGTTGCTTAAATGGGGTTTAGTGTACGAGGACAACGACAGCACACAGAAATTAGCGTAACAACATCACAAGGTAAATAAAAAAGTTACTATATTTCTTATGGAATTATCAGAATAATAATATCTTGTACAGTAGCGTAAATTAACCAGAAACGACATAGGGCTTGTCACTGGTTTTCAAAAGATTAAAATTAAAACGTGTAAGTAATAAGTACTAAACTGTCCTCTGCAGAGATTATCTTCCACACTTCCTACAGACCCGTCCGTTGTAGAGTAGATCCCGTTCTCCTTCACAACAGACCAATCCCGTGGCAGAATGAAGTCAAGTATCTTGGCGTCGTGTTGGATAGGAGGTTGACGTTCAAGAGTCATCTGCAGAGAGCACGAAATAAGGCCGCGTTCATCCTCGGCCGGCTGGGCGTGATGGTCGGCAGGCGGAGTACAATGCAGTTTAAAAATAAACTTGCGTTGTACAATGCCTGCGTCAGGCCAATCCTCACGTATGCCAGTCCTGTCTTCGCCCACGTGGGCGTTGACAAGCTTAAACCTCTGCAGGTGATTCAGAACCGATTTCTCAGGCGGGCTTTGGATGCCCCCTGGTATGAGACCAACCTCTTATTGCACCACGACTCCAAGCTCCCCACCATTTACACTTTCGTGAGGAATCTCTCAGAGGGATTCTTCACAAAAGCGATGGTACCCTGAGGACGTCATCAGCGACCACGACAGTGACTCCGAAGTAGTACACGACGCCGACTACTACTGGGACAGACAAAACCACGACGACCCGGACGGCACACGGCCAACTCCACATGCACGACGTCGACTCCGCCGGCGGGGTCAGCCACCGCGTTAGCCCCGCACAAAATCTCCTCTCGATAATACATGCATTTTAGACAGGACTACAACTCACAAGACCTATCTACAAACCGTATTCAGCTAGGTACACTAACCTTGGTTCGAGTGCCCTAGCACGCCAACGTTTTACTCCCATGGAGCTGAGGTTCAGCTGCGGCCACCTACCTCCATGCAGTCCGACTATTGTTACAGCCTTAAAGGCTAGCAGTGTACTAGCATAAAAAAAAACCACAGAACAGAAAATACGGCACATACGGTACAAAAGCATTACAGCGCCCCCAAAATTAATCCTATTCTCTTTCCGCGCAGACTCTACTAATGAGGATGCTTAATTCGAACATGCGCAAAAATCGGCAGCAATTTGATTTTTAATTTTAAGCATGAGACACGGGTGGAAGGGGGCGTGTTTCAAGCTCGTCGCTCGTCTGAACAGGCATGCTTTTAGCATGCTAGTATCATGGATTCTTTGACGGGAATTTGAAACAAAAGGGCGGAGAATTTTGAATTATATCAAAACTTTTCCAATTTCGTGTTTGCTTATATTTGAGTAGTATACCATTATATTTTTAATTTCCTTACATATTGGACTGATACTGTAATACCGTAGAGAACCACTGTTTTGATTTATTTTTCGTTGCGAAGCGGCCATTTTGGCCGAAATCCGGTGCTTATTAGCAGGTGTATCAAATCGTTTGCTTATTTACTGGCAAATCTGAACAGCTGCAGAGCATGCTGCTTTTAAGCATGCTTATTTCTAAGCATATGTGTCAGTACCTTTATTGAATCTTGCGTCATTGTAGATTTTCAAGCATTTTCATCGCCCGTTACACAATAATTCATCCCTAAGGACCTGATCATATTAAAATTAAAACGTTTTTCGCCTCTCGTAAGTCTTAAACTTCATGTAACCTATTCTGTAGAGTCGAACTAGACGGCGGCAGTCGATTCATGGCCATTAGCATGCATGTCTCACTCCGCGATTTTGTTTCGCGGTAATTATTATTATTCCTTGCCTAATGCATTAGGCAAGCCCAGGGCTGCGCCGACACCCGGTGCACCTGTGTGCGAAATCTATGAAGCCCAAAAGAGGGTTATGTGTTTGACCGGTATGTATGTATGTACGTAAGTATGTATGTTACCCGACTGCGGCGAAGCCCAAAAGAGGGTTATGTGTTTGACCAGTATGTATGTATGTTACCCGACTGCGGCGAAGCCCAAAGGAGGGTTATGTATGTGACCTGTATGTACGTATGACGACGTGTATCAAAACAGTTATATAACGTCACGCAAATATTTGTTTAACTACCTCTAATTCACTAGGAAATTCAAGCTATAATAATAATTTTTGTCGACAACCTTAGCGGTGGGCGTGGCGACCAGAAAGAGTGCGCGTTATGAGTTAGAGCGAGAAGGTAGCATTCGGCGCATTTTTGTGACTCGAACGTTTTGTGTTTTGTTAGACAGTGCAAGATCTGTACAAAGTACTATGGCTTATTCTGTGCTGAAACGCTTCCTACTGAAGCCCATTATAACGTGACGTCACGGGTCATACGTTATTTGAGGATATTGTTCTGCTATATTTGAGGACTATGTTAAAACTTGCATTTATCGTAACGTTTTCAACAAAAGTTACCATAAATTTTATGGTTTATTTAATGGTATTCATTGTTTTTAATAATTGTATACTTTTAAAATGGACTTACCGACCTGTACCGACCCAACTTTGCAGGCTCGTAAAAAAAAAGTTACACGTTAGGTAGGTATCGAACTCAAAACATTAACATATTTCCTTATTTTGCTTATTTTAACAGGATCTTATATAATTTTTACAAATTTCAGTTACAGTCAAGTACCCAATTATAGACCTAAAATGCAAGGTAGTAGGAATAAAACAAAACCAGTTTTCCAAAATTCAAACATCTGTAATTCAATGATAGTTCAAATCAATGATTTTAGTCGAAAACAAAATTTTAACAAAGATCTGCGTAGGTTCAGGTTTGATTGGATAAAGCCACATAATAGTAAACTTTATTCGAAATCGATTGAAGATTTTTATGATATTTAAAGTGTATTTAATTAAAAAATATCCAAATGAGGGTGAGGCTGGTAATTTCGGTTTTGAATGAGTGTTTCTTTTTCCAATCAATGAGGACGCAGGGCACAGTCTAGCAGGTCTACACTTAACACTACTTCAACACTTCACTCGCTCAGCAATATAAAAGTATTCAAACTGATCACAATGTTTATATGGCAGCCCCATGGAACTCCATGCAACACCTAACGTACCAACACAGCTTCAGAAATATATGACATTTCAAACAATCAGCTCACAAGTACTATTAAAATTTCTAACATTAATATTTTATTACAAAGCGAATTTGCTTCTTTCTCACTACGATAGAGTCAACGCGAGCGACTGCCAGCATTCTTGCACCTCTAGCTAAATGTCACATATTGCCTTCAACTTCATCTTATACAAAAAGGTCGATTCATTCTTAATTAATGAGACGTGGTTTTTCCATCGTTGGTAAAATGCAAAAAAACAATCACATAACAGACTAGTTTCCGAATAACTCCTTCGAAAATAGAATATTTTACAATATTGCAAAGGATAGGCCTCGAAAGAAATTACACAAGTAAGCTCAAAATTTCAATTGGCGGATTTCATAAATCCAAACATAATAAATTTCAATCTGTAGTCGATATTTAGTAGATCGGGATAACTATCTCAATATTAATACGTCGTTTAGAGACCGCACGCGGTCGCGGCGGGCCTCCGCTCCGCCAACATAAACTCACAATACACTATCGATAAAAACTATTCAGTCGTTTTTATTTATTCATAAAAATATATCTTTAAAAGGCTCAAATAAAACTGTTAACAGCTCTATAAGTACCGTTCACATGGTTGCGATCGGCCGAATCACTGGATATCCGTTGGCACAGAGTGTCTCTAACACGCCCTGAGCGACACCCCGTCGGTGGGAGTACTCGAGAGTGCGATCTCGCCGTACCTAAATGCCGTCTCAGGATGATCTCGCGATATTCAGCTGTTTATTCTATCTATCACTATTGTACGCGACATTGTGTAAACACGTTAATAAAGTTCAGACAAACTGGATGCCTCGAATTTAGCAGGGCTCGTGTAGTTCGGCCTAGTGGAGCCCGGTTATAAAGGCACGGCGAGATCGCATTGTAAGGACACGTTAATGAGGGCAAAAAAACAGCTCACCAGAAGATGCTCGATTGAATTGGGCTGACGTTGTCTCTTCACGTCTGTCAGTGTCACTACTTTACAAAAAGTCGTAGAAACCAAGGGCATTAAAATGATTTTCTGTCCTCCGTCCGGAAAGCGTCAACTTGTGGGCCGCTGCGCTAAACGAAGTTGCCGCTTTCTGGCTCCGTCGAACAGAAAAATTGTATACAAACCTTGGCCAGTAAATAAGAAAGGCTCAGATCACATGTTCGTCGACCTCGGTTTCGCCTCGGCTCGACAATTATATGCGATCTGACACTTCTTACTTTACTGGCTTTCTTTGTTTAAAATAAAATTTCCCCGGTTGACTTCTTGAGTCGAACCACTCTTTAGCACTTACGTCGACCAATATCTTTGATCAATTCAATCTGTATGGAACAAAGAAAACAATGAGCGGCACCACCCCACCCTTAATGGAAATGTAACTTACAATTCCGAAAACTCGAATGAAAAAAGATCAATAAGTAGACATAACATTTTAGATTTCAACGTCAGCCCGTCAATCTGGCTCTGAAAGGCTAGCATAATAAGCCGCGACTTTACGACACATGGTCACTCTTCTCTTTCGTACGGCCAATGGCAAAAATATTTAAGCTAATACGTCAAACATTTAACTAAATGTTTCGACAGTGCAGTTCTTATGACGGTACAGCTGTTAATGTGGACATATTTTTAAAACCTTTTCTCAGTTATCTTTGCCTTTGGCGGTACATAACCTCTCGCATTGTATTACTTAGACACCGATCAGTGCTGAGCATAGTTTAGATTTCAAGGTGAAATGTTTAGTAGTGCTCGACACGAGTACACGATAGGTTAATACAAAGAGATGGGTAATCAACGTGCTGGCCCTTTTTGGTGGCAGAAATCCTGGGCGCTTTCATAACAGAATAAAGCGCTGCTACGGTCGAGTTAATCTTGATCCCGGAGACGTCGCGTATTAACGAAATGCAAAGTTAGCTCAACCGGGATACACGGGTGCCGTATGCCCTCATTATAAAACGAAGCGCTACACGTGGAGCGGCAGCAGCGCTAATGCACGGCGAGCGGCTTCCCCTGCCCCTGCAGACGGCGTTGTAGCAACTGGGAATCGCCAGGGGGAGACAGCCCCAGCGGGGCGCGGCAGGGCTCGCACTCCAGCACGCGCAGGCCCGCGCCCGGCGGCGACGGCTGGCACGACTTGCTGGAACGCAGCGGCGCCGCCGGCTCCAGGTACGAGTAGTTCATCGAGAAGTGCTGTTGGATCACTCGGTTCACCGCCATGGCAGACTCCGCGAAGTTGGACAGGTTACGTACCGACATGTTGCTGTGGAAAATTACAACAAGTTCAAATTGGGATCATTGCCATTGAATATCAGACGTAACTATGCTCTGTCCTGTTAGGTATTTAAATAAAGGTAAACAAAAAACCACGTGACTCGGCTCGTTCGTCCAAAGTAACGTTTTGTATCTGTGGCGCAATACGAGCCGAGTCACGTGGTTTTTTTGTTTACCTTTATTTAAATACCTAACAGGACAGAGTATAGTCAGGAAAACCATGTGAAGAAAGTTAGAATTACTTTGTCAATAGGCTACTTGATGACAGTTCAAATCAGCTTCTTTTTATGAAGTGTCAAAACGCTCCGAAAGTATGTAGTTTAGTATGAAATACTATCTTGTGACGTGCTTGTGACGTCATGCTCAACATGGTGCCTTATTTTTGGTTTTCGTCATTGTAAAATCGTTGATGGCACGAAAATAAGTTTGAATGATTTTATCCGGGCTGTTTTGGAAGCGTAATTTGCTGGTTAGAGTTAATGAATTTATTTTGATTGTTGTCAAATACCCTATTGCGTCAGAAAAACTCAAACTCGTGAAAGGACTATTTTAATTGATTCAAGAAAATATATCAAGGTGCCTGGTAACTTCTGATAAAAACTTATTAAGAAATACTATGGCAAATGTAAATGACAACTATGCAGGGCTCGGATACCGGTATTTACTCCTCCTTTTTTCCGTTCTTTGGTTTATAATTTAATTTTTTGATCGGACTACATAAAAATCATAAAATAATTCAAAATATTGGGTTATTTCGGAGTTTTCGCAAAATACCGGTTCCAAGCCCTGCAACTATGTCAACTTGTCGGGGGAACTGTCTGTGCAGCGTTGCCAGACGTCCCGATTTTTAATTCTAATAATAATAAATCAAAATTTAATGTCCCGCGCGAGACAGGCTCAGTCCCGCTTTTCGGGGATAACTCGACCGTGCGTACAGCGTGCTGAGGAAGTGCGGGCGGGTGGCATATTTTTATTAAAATACATTTTCTATGGCTATTTTTGCTATCTATTGTCACGTAAACGCAATTTAAAAGTCAAATAAAAAGATAAATATTTCTGATTATATACGTTTTTTTACTATGTCCCGCTTTTTTTACTCAAAAAGTTTCAAAATCACGACTTGGCAAAAAAAATCTGATAACGCTGTGTCTGTGTGTCAGGCTCCGTAGACTCACCGCTTGATATTGATGGGTGTCTGCAGCGGCGGGTAGGACTGCGCCGAGTCGGCGCGCCGCAGCCAGGGGTGCTGCAGCACGCGCTCGGCGCTGAGCCGGCGCCGCGCCTCGCGCACCAGCAGCTGCCGGATCAGGTCCTTGGCCTCTGCGCTGATGTGCGCCCACTCCTCCTCGGGGAACGTGTAGCGCCCCTCCTTAACACCATACGAATCTTTATAATAATGAACGGAAAACTCATCTTAATATGCGGTGGCGCTTTAAGGCAAAAACCACCGCATATTAGTAATATTTCACATACCACGCGTGTTCAAAAGTTTACATCTCTCTCCAGAACTGAACATACACAGAAATAAAGAGACATATAAAGAAGGAGACTGATTGGATTGTATGAAAAACTATGCTAACCTGTATAGAAGTGAACAGGAGGTCCTGACAAGCGCGACAATTCTCGCCGCGCTCCCAACCGCAGTCGGCGCCACAATCGGCGCGGAACGGTGGGTAGCCGCACAGCAGAATGTAGGCGATGACGCCGAGCGACCACAGGTCGCAGCGCTTGTCGTAGTGCGTCGCCGCCGAGCCCGCGAACAGCGACACCACCTCGGGGGCCATGAACTCCGCGCTACCCACCTATAAACAATAAAAAAAAACTTTATTTTAGACTAAATCGATCTGAGAATACTGACTAGGTACTAAAAACAAAAAAAGCTGTAAAATTCAAAATTATTTATTTTGTAACTATGAACTTTAAGTTCTTACAGTAAATATGTCGAATTCTCCTTTTAGACTTGACATTTGTATTGGCGGTATATTTGCTCTTTCGAACAAGGTTGAGTAGAAGTTAACAATAAACAATATTTTTATAAGTACAATTCTTCAGTTTTAGATTATAAAACTATCTTAGCGTCTAAGACAAATTTATGTAAAAAAATTGTGAAAATATAGTATTCTACAATAGTAGGTATAATATAGTATTCTAGCTGTCCCCGCAAACTTCTTTCCGCCTCAGAATTTTTATGTTTTTAGATGTTTTAATAGTTTATTCTGTTATCGGTCCACCCGTTCTCGAGTTATAAAATGGTGTAACAATTTAGTTGTATATTTATACAAAGAAGATTAAGAGCACACCGAGGACCTCACTGTACCAACTTTGTGTTTCTGTTGGGCTTACGAAACTTGTCGTAACTATAGTCTGTACTTTTAGGTATTTAAAAAAAGGGAAACAAAAAAAACCACGTGACTCGGGTCGTTCAGCCAATGGTATTGTGCCACAGATACAAAACCTTGCTTTGATTGGCTTAACGACCCGAGTCACGTGGTTTTTATGTTTACCTTTTTTTAAATATCTAAAAGTACCGACTATAAAACAGAAAGAGGTGGAAACGTGGGTGGAAACGGCAGGAGATGACCAAAATTACCCAAGGTTAAAGCAAGTGGAAGAACTTGAACGAGTCAGAATACACTTTACACTATCATTCAATAAAACAATATGAAGACAAATAGTATTTTATACAATCGTAACATAATGAAGGCTCTTAAAGTCGAGTACCGTGTTTAGGCCACGAGGCTTGCCGAGTGGCCTATATAAGGTACGAGAACTTTAAGAGCTAATTATGTAACTATTGTATACAATACTTTTTCTATGAGTCAACTAAAACAACATCAAGCAAACAAATAAACTATCACAATCACCGTACTTCCACTAAAACTATTCATTCAAAGTTTTATTTAAAGGCCGAAAACAATTGAGCGGCAGCATTGGTTGTAAAGCGGTTTGTGATTGGCTCATTACAAGACTAATTGCACCAATCGCGTGGCAGGAGCGTGTTTAAGTAGAGGCAAATTTGACAGGTGTTACGTTCTGTCTGAAACGCATTTAATCATCGAATTTGCATTAAAAGGAGGTTTTTACAACAAGGATACACTTTTTTAAATTTGAAAGTTCTATTTTCAAAATTATTATAGTTGTCTAAAGCATATTATAATAAATATTATAGTTGAGTAGAGAGTGTCATAGACTAAATAACATTGAAAAGTTAGCATTTATAGTTTAGTCTATGGGATCCTAATGGAAAGATTAAAGTCGACGAGTAGAAAAACAATATTTATCTATAAGCGACACGAAAAGTATTGTGCTACTGTCGAAAAAATATTGGGAATACCTTTATTCGATAGGCACGCTTTATAGGCGTATTACTAACGTAGATAATTTACAAAAATGCGCATGAAAAAAATCATTGGTTGTTTTTTATGGATGATGGGTTTGCATTTTACCTTGGTCTCACCTGATGAAAAGTGAAGACAAGGTCTAAGATGGAGCATGCTTCCCCAGAAGATCTACTCGATCTACTAGATTCACTCTAGCCTTAAAGCCATCCAGGTCGTAAGTCATAGGAAACAGACGCCGGAAGCGAATTCCAATCACTAGAGCGGTGAGAATCAGAAAAGATCTTTTAAATCGCGCAGTGCGGTGACTACTAAACTTCAGTTAGGACTCGTTTGCCTAGTGATAAAATTAATACGTTAACGGTATTTTTAATCCTATCCAGTAACTTGCATCTGAATGAAAAACAATATTGTAAGGAAGTTGTACTCGTACTAGTCTCATAGTCCGAACTTGGTCTACTCGGATGGTATGCCTGACTAACTGAATAGTGATAATTCATGCAATCGTGAACCTGTCTATTGGAAATCGTTCTAGTGGAAATATGTATAATGAACACCGGTGAAGCGTATTATGGCGGATTTGGCACTGGTACCTAAAGGATTGTGGTTTCTCCGATTAAGTAACGGAATATCAATACGATAGACGGATTATTTATACTCTAATGGTAATGTATATCGAATTAATTATTGTAATTGTTATTTTTTATCATTATCAAATAATTATTTTGCAAGTAGGCTTCATGGGCTCCTTAACAGGACTGGACTCTACCTATACTAGCACTTCGGAAAATAATTATTAATTAACATAATTATCATAAAATTATGATTGTAAAACCAGCATGAGCTATTTAGTTTCTACTAAAATCATTATATTATTCATAAAGTATTAAATATATTTTATTGTTCAATAAATTTTTATTTACTCGATATGATAGGCTACTTTGTCACGACAAATGTAAATTCGATACGCACTTAATCATAATGTATTAATATAATAGAGTATTACCATTTCGATATACTGGAAATACCAGGCGGCAAAGTATGAACTTTTCAAAACAATATAACTCATACTCTGCTTATTCGACCACCATTATATTTATTAGACTCTGATAAGATACACCACATATAGCCAGATAAGGTTTCTTTCATGGCCTTATTTGTTTTCTTTAACATGCTAGCAGGCTATTGTATCTAAGGAAAAATTAATTACGTAAAATAATAGGTAATCATTAATAATGGCCCATTTCGAAATTAAGAGTTAAAGTTAACAACCTAGAAGTTAATAAAATAACCTTTAGTATGCTTTTATTCTGAGTTATCATCATCTTTACTGCTGCACACAGTGCACGATCAAGATTCTTGACCGGTCATATTAAACGGTTTTTGCTGCCAACAACTTTCCAAAACTTTATTATAGATAATTATATCTGTTTGTTTATAAACAGAAACGTTAGTTTAATTAAACTAACGTTTATTAGTGCATCGAAATTTAATTACATATATTGAGGCTATTAATTAAAAACGAAATTCAATTAATTGTTTTGAAATAAAAAGTGACTAAGAATAAAATAACAATCTGTAGGGTAAACCAACGTATTATTGGCCACAGACAAAACGGTGCAGATATATTAGGTACACGTTACCTATTTTTGTGGGCATGCCTCCATGAATTGAGGTATCCCCGATACTATAAACTCCCGATACTATAAAGTGACAGGATACGCATCCCCTGTTCTTAAATAAGTGAAATGGAAGCGATCAACAAAAATATTTGATAAAAGGTGTTTTTCTTGTTGATTGCTGTACCTACTCTGCTGTATCTGCTACACGGTACTCACCGGTGTCATAAGCTGCGGTGTGGCCAGCGGTCCCGCGAGGCTCGACGTGAAGCTGATACCGCTCCCGAGATCGAAGTCGCATATCTTGACCGGGCACAACCGGTCCGTGTGCACGCACAGGATGTTCTCGGGCTTTAGGTCCCGATGCGCCACGCCCTTGCCGTGCAGGAAGTGCAGGGCGTTGGCGATCTCGCGGACGATCTCAGCCGCCTGCGGCTCCGAGAAGTAGTGGTGCTCTTGTATGCGGGATAAGAGCTGACCACCGTTGATCTGAAACAATGGAAACGTACTTTAAGCCAAGGGTTCGTTAAAATTAACAATCCCACATTGTGGTGAAATTTCACGGAATATCCCATATAAATCTTCTTAACAATATGAAATTAAA
Source organism: Eudemis profundana (assembly GCA_947034925.1). Classification (NCBI taxonomy): domain Eukaryota; kingdom Metazoa; phylum Arthropoda; class Insecta; order Lepidoptera; family Tortricidae; genus Eudemis; species Eudemis profundana. The sequence goes on along the minus strand of OX344795.1, from coordinate 25,119,874 downwards.
TGAAATTTTATTATGCACGATTTTAGGTAAAACAGTTCTTAGAATGGTCCTTAGGTTGAGATTTTTTGGCATAGGGACTAAAACCTACCTTACAAGACAAGGCATACAAAATTTAGGACAAACTTATAGCTCTAATTATAATCTAGGTATTCCTGAATTCTATAAAAATACTTATCGCCGAGCCATTTCTTTAGAGATTTTTTAAAATTTGCAAATGGTTAGTCCGGAAGCTTATTGAGAATTGTTTATACACATAATATATGAGTTCTTTTCCACAAGAGACAATTTAGTTGCGGGCACATATAGCTTATGAATATGTCCTACCCTGATCGCTTTAAAAATTCCATATCAAATATCAAAAAACTGCTACCTCAACAACTAAGAAAATGTTTATTACTACATATTACTCACTAAGCAGTGGCATGGCGTAAAAGATATCCTTGGGCAAGCCGATGCAGATTTAGTGTACATTTTCCTTAAGAGCTGTAGAATAAGGTGCTCAAATGCCTGATATTAGGCAAGCCGGTAGGAATAGAGTTACATATTTGGACGCCACGCTACTGCTACTAAGTTACCTACTGTTACCATGCCGATAAACTTAGGTAGGTAAATGTTATTGTTTTAACCGTCGTCTCTCATTTCCATATTCTACCTTCGCTAGTTTTTAAAAACAATTCGGTTCAGTCGCACTCGCTGACACAGGATTGTGCATGACGTAAATGGACATTACCCAACAGTTTTTTTTGTTTTGATGTTTATGTTGAAAGATGTCGCAATTGTCAAGTACTGTGTCACACTTTAAAATTTAAATACCTCGATTAAAACGAAAAGCAGGCGATTTAAGCATCGAAAGAGCTCCAAATAAATCGCATTATACGCCTCGAACCCACCGCCGCAAACTATGTAAACCTTATGTGCGCCTTGATAGGGTTCAGATTGTAATTTTAGAATCATATGTCACAACATGGTTATCATTCATCTGATGCATTAACATTAAATTTATGCGACGTTGTGATCTATAATGTGGTCAACTGATTTCGATGTGAAAACGTGAGCATGTTTTCACAGCAGTACGTAGCTTTTAATGTTTCAGATAGGTATCTACCTGAAAAGTTTTCATTCCTAAAATGTAACCAGATAGTACATTGTTGTAGAGGCTGGAAAAAAAGCAATAGACGACGACGACGACGAGCGGACGAGCGGGTTTGAGGACCGACCCGCAGTGGAGGCCCTCGAAGGATATGAGTCTATCTATTGCACTTTCAGCCGAGACCAAACATAGTGCTTTTCACGTCTACTGCGAGGAAAAATAAAAAATATGTAGTATAAAAACACCTCTCAAATCGTCTAAAGGAGTCGATGAGCGTGAGTCGGACAAGCGCGTCGCTTTCGCCGACCGTGGCTCGCACACTCGCACCGCACCGCGACAATTTATTCGCCGAGCGAGGCAAACGGCGTGTTCTGATGGGTCAATTTCTAAAGTAAACCCCACAAGAATGTTATTTCTGTCGTTTCTGATTACATTGTTGGCTCGCTGGTGTGTTGTTGCGGTCCCGATACCGTCCATCTATTGTCTTCTTCTTGAGTAGTCGCGTATAAAAGGACTTATAAAGTAATATTACTGCGAAGTAATGAATGACATGAGAATATAGAAAAATAAAACCGGTCAAGTGCGAGTCGGACTCGCGCACCGAGGGTTCCATACAAACGCATAAGTAGATACATGAATAGTTCAAGAAAAACTGTATGGCGATTAGTTTAGTAGGAGCAAAAATGTTACGATTTTTGCAAATTTCTCAAAAACGGTGCAAGTTAGGAAAACCGTTATATTTTTCCTGTAATATTTAGGATAATATTAATAATTGGTAATTATTACAGATTTTTCTGTCCACTATTTCGAAGATAATAGGGGGGAATGGTATTTTTTTTAACGTTTTTCATCATAAATCAAAAACTACTTATTTAAGAAAATAAAAAAAACGGTATTTTAATCTACAAATCAAGCCCTTTCATTTGATACCCCACTCGATATAATAGCCCTACTGTAAATTTTCAAAGTCCCATTACGGACCCCTTTAAAAATAAAAAGTAAAAAACAGTTACAATTTTTTTTACATCCAATAGGCTCGGGTTAGCTACTTTTAATACTATTCCAAATTTCGAACCGATAGCAGTAGTAGTTTCTGAGATATCTGGCTGTGACAGACGGACAGACAGACAGAGTCGCACCATAAGGATTCCTTGTTTACCATTTTGGTACGGAACCCTAAAACATCGGCTAACAGGAATGACCGGATCGGACTCGCGTACCAGGGATCTGTATTACACCGAAATAATATACTTAATCATTAATTTATTGTAGGTATGTATTAATTTAGTAATACTGCAGTACAATGCAATGTACTTCCCAGTTACATTAAGTATGTTGGCACGTGTCTACGGAGCCACATTCAAACGAGGTGCAAATTTAGAGCAGCCGGCTTATTGAAAACGAAAAATATATTTTGATGTGATACAAAGTTTTCTAACTTAAGGAGGAACGTTAGAGAAAGTTACCAATTTTAGCCGCTCAGATGGCATTGTACGTCGTTTGCGTAGTGTTTTTATTATTTTTAGCTAAACCCAACCAAATATTTACTATTTCTATGTCTTGGCGGAACCAGTAAAAAATTATGAGCTTAAATCGCAACCAATTTCAGCTCTACAGTCTTCTTGTGGACAATAAAACAGATTTTTTGAAAATAATCGCAATTTTCCACATTCTCGCACACACGCGTACCCGTTGACAGTCATTAGTGTCAGTGACTGTCAATAATTATTATTATGACAGTATGACGGGTCATGTTTGTTTACATATTATTTTGGCGCCATTTTAATCTATTTGATAAAGATTTAGACGTTCAGGTGATGTTGAAATATGAAGTTTTAGTTTCATACTACATACATATATTGTTAGGTGTCCAATATATTTTTATATTTCTGATTTTTTGATTATCTGCACATGTTTGTTACTTCTTTCTTTGTAAATTGACCTCTCACATATGAATAGTTAGTTGTGCATGTAACTTACATGTAACTAGTATACTTACTGACCTAAGTTAGTATACTTTTATAGTATACTTACTTATTAGCCAAGCCAAGAAAAAAACATATTTTATATCGTATTTTATTTATTTATTTTTATTGAGAATTGTCGCGTCAAACTTACTTACTCCAAAATGCTAAAATTCCACTACAAGAAACTTTTGTGAATATCTTGCTACTCTGTCATACATTTAGGATCTGTTATTATTGCGCTGTAAAAAAAGTTTGATTCACGGGTTTGATAGAAAATATTATTCATAGACTTCGGTAGAATACAAAGCCAAGCCTTTCATCTGCCTCATATCGCTTCTTAATTCTTGAACGCCCTAGGTAGGCGATCTCCAGTCTGGCTGATTCCAGCCGAACATCTCCATGCAGAGCTATAGCTTTTCATAGCAGGGGTGACGGCAACGAACTTCTGATGATGACGCAAATTAGGATTTACTTGGGTAATCTATCTGGTCTCGAGTGTGCGTACGTTTGTTTTCATTATTTTTAGTAAAATGGCAGTACGCTCCGGTGACTACTTCACATCAGGCAGGCTTACCACCTAAGTAGTATGCAAAATGTTGATCAAGGAAATATTTAACTAATAACAAGGAATATCTTTGCTATTGTATGAAAAATTTTGACAACTTCAAATATAAATGTGACTGTTGTAGGCAGCATATTTTTTTAATCGAGCATGGGAGTGCAGTAACGAAAAAGGTTTTTTTCAAACGATACATTTATGGTCAATGATAGCAAACTCTTTTAGCTTTTAAAACTAATGGACTGCATCGAAAAATCCAATATTTTTTACTAAGAATAAGAGCTCGTATTTATATCCATAGAAAAAAATAACTCAAGTATTTGTACAATTTTTATCTATACGATAAAAACGGTTACAATGCAATACCACCTCCATCTTGAAATCAGTTTAGGAAATGAAATTTGTTGATGGAGATAAACTTCGACACCGATTGACAGCATTTTATTTTTAAATTTTTATTAGCTTAGCGGCCAGAAGTTTTAGGAGTAGGTTTTATGCAATCTAGGCATTGTTTTGACACCTAGAATCAGCTGTTGTTGATAAATGCCGCCCTTTTGTTTACACCGACACGATACTCTACACTCACACAAACAACGGTTTGATCAAAATTTTATTAGTTTTCAAATGGATTTATTTAGAATATTTCTCATTTTTTCGGTATTTTTTTCTTATTGGCGGAATCAGAAGGAAAAGTACTATCGAACTTATAATGTTTCAAATACAGAAAGTGATCACGGCCGGAGAAAAACGGGACTAAAATTTGTATGAAAATTCTCTGAAACGATCATCCTTAACTTTGCTTCCAGAAAATTTTATTAATTTCATGATTCTAACAGTAGCTGCTATCATAAAACGAAGCAGCCTGATATAAGTACTTTTTTTTTCACACGATTATAATTGCGTTTTTTACCACCTACTTTGCTAAAACTGATTAAGGTTAAAAAAACGTCACGTGTTAAGCCATTAAATCCTTTTTATAGGTTTATGGTTCATGGGTTTATCACGTAGAACTGGAACATATTATAATAAGTAGATAGATAAGGTAGCAAACAAAGAAGTTCACTTCGACCGAAACAGGTAGGTAGTTGGTTTATCTTAAAGTCTCGTCATCGCTTAAGGAGATATTTTGAGGTTATCGGAGACATTGTAAAGACAGATCGCAAATGGAAACCAGTGGCTGCTACTGTATATTTCTGCCACTAACCGGATTTAAACATTGTATCGAGCACGGATTTTACTTGCAATCGTTGCAGTTTGCAGTCCGTAACAAGATAGCCCCTAGCCGCATTTAAACAACACTGCAAATGGAAACTGCCGCATTAAAAGTTTAAAGCAGGTAAATACAAAATGTTCCACGAAAGCTTACTTATAAGCGAAACGTTGCGGTTTCGCTTTGCTGCGGTTTCCGTGGGGATGCAAGATATTGAAATATTTTCTTGTTACTGAAATATAAATTTTACGAGCGATATACTTATTAACAAAACATTTAACGCAGAATGGGAAAGTTGGAATAGAGTATCATAGTAGGTAATACCGCCGTCGTGTTTGTTTGGTATGTTCTAATAATCAGTCATTGGTATAATTACTATTGCGGTTAGTGGTCACTGGTCAGTAACACCTCTGCTTCCTCAATGGTTTAAGATATACACCATAAACATAGTGAGTAATCGTTTACATAGACATGGAATATAAACTCCAGTAATGCCATTGTTATTTTTTTTTATTTTTACCTCTAAATAATATAACAATAACTTGAATTAACAGAATCCTCATTTAATGTCAATACTGCAAATAGCAGTTAATGTCAATATAAGCATAACAGAACTGGATACAATTTAATTTTTATACATGGGATACACGTGTTTATCCATATGGCATGGTTGTTATTCGTTGACTCATTGCTAAAAGCGGCAAATTACAATGTGTTGTCATTGCATATCTATCTTATTCTCAGCATACAAAAAGCAGAAGAATACCGAATCGTTCCATATTCATGACTCGTTAAGCGCTTAAGTGACGTATAAATATAACATTACATCAGCTACAAAATATTAAATACATGAAAAAACGCGTTTACTTCAGAAGCTCGTGTCTATATACTTTACTTTTGCATGACTAATATTGTGGAAATGAAAAATACCGAACAGCTGTGTCAGGAAAATTGTTGTAACTAGACGTAAAAAAAATTGGAAATATATATAACGTTAGTCACCTTTTAGTTACAGTAATACATCGGATTTTTATAGCGCGCAAATCATATTACCAACTACGTATACTAGCGTATAATGGCGTACAACATTACCGCACTGATGTAACTAACCTAACTGCTAGAGAAAGCTTGAGGCTTGCACATACAGCAAAGCAAACAAGTATTAATAACGGTCCTTAAATACATTTACCTTAGGCTATTTCCAAGCCAAACATTATTGTTTAAGATTATTAGCAATTAAAAATCGACATGCAAGTTTAGCGGGCCAACGATGGGGGTTTGCAAAGTCGGTAGACACTATGTGGGACTTTTATTTAAACGGCCTATGAGTTTCATTTATTAACTAATCAATAGCCTATTTGGATAGAATTGTAAAATAAAAATAAAAAACTTCACTAACCTTCTCAAAGACAAGGTAGAACTTGTCGGTGTCCTCAAAGAATTCAATGAGCTGGATTATGTTTGGGTGTCCCTGGCAGTAGTGGAAGGTCTCCACCTCGCGGAACACCCGGGCGCGGGCGTGCCCCGGCACTTTGTCGATGATCTTTACCGCGAACTCTTGTCCAGTGTAGATATTCACACATGTCTGCACCGAGGCGTACGCACCCTCGCCCAATACCTCGCCCGTGAGCTTGTAAAGGTCTACAACAAAATGACACCACTTCTGCTATAATGGACTGACAAAAACATGAATGTGGACATTTATTATTTATTTAAACTTTATTGCACAAACGAAAACTTATCGTACAAAAGGCGAACTTAATGCCATGGATAGGGTATTCTCTACCAGATAACCTAAGGGCAGATAGCTTGTGGGTACATTGAAGTAATGAATGGTACTCGTAGTAGGGCTGAACTATATTGAATAGAAACTCAAGCTCAATAGCCTAGCTAAGGCCATTTGAAGGGATTTTTAGAAACCACCTTGAACGTTAAGCTTACAATTATGTTTATCGCACTGAGGTACGTTTAAAACATGTCTTATCTATTTATTCTGCAGACCTCGGAATTTAGGGGGCAAACGCCTGACAGGTACTAGAGATATATATAGCGATTTTTTTAACGACATTTAGGTATACGTTATCTATATTTTTGACATTAAGATATTTAAGTTTTTGTTGCAAAATTGAAAGGCAAGTAGAAAGTTCTCATGCCTACCTACGATGCTTTCCGCCTAAAGTAGTAATCATACCCAGCTGTGTGTTTTATTTTAAGTAGCTATTAACATAACACCTTTCGTTTTAAAGGTTTTCCTTAGTGTTATTTGTCACGGACTTTTTTTTAAAATAAACAGGTATATATACCATTCCATATAATGAAAAAAAAAAACATTTTTTTAAGTAATAATTTCAGTATCTAACTAGAAACATTTAATCGTAGAACATATGGGAAGAAAAATATCGATATCCATAGAAGTCGATAAAAAAATCGCCTATCTCTAGTACCTGTCTGGCGTTGGCCCCCTAAATTCCGATGTCTGATTCTAAGTATTCCGTAGGTACGGTCACTTAGTAAACAATTTGATCATTATATTATCGTCAGTCACCTTGACTCGCTTAAAGGGTATAATCAATACTAGTTGTCAAAATTTAAAGCATTTGAAAGCGTATTGATAACTTCCACTTTATTAAGATAATGTTTGAGTCATCATTGTTATTCCTGTCTGACAAGAACATAACACCATCATTATTTTGCCTACTGTTATGACTCAAGAATTTGAATATTGGAATCCTGCGGGCCAGGCGGATTTAAACCTTATTGTCACGATATCATGCTTGAAAATGATTCATTATATTTAGTTACCTTGGAAACACGATGTTACGACCGAGCTTCCGGAGCGCTTCTTCCTTCGGCGCTTCCTGCGCGCCTCTTCTTTACGCCGTTGCAAATCCTCACTGTCAGGTATGGGGACCGGCGCCGACGGCTCCGAGCCGCGCGGGCTCTCGTCGGACTCTCGTTCGCTCGACGACTGACTGCTGCAACGGCCTACGCCTGAGGACAAAAAGATAACCTTATTTAAACTTTTTATACTATTTTTTTTTTATTATTACAAACATTTATTTTATTTAACTTGCAATGTAGTAATATGTAGGTAATAACAATATTCTCTGTCTTATTGATATAGGTATTTAAACGCAAGCTACGAATAAAATAAACTTAAACTTTAACAAACAAACATTTAAACTTCCTGGGGACACAAGTTTAATTACTATAAATCAATACTATAGCTTAATTTTGGAAATTACACACAATACAACGCAATAAACTTGAATTGTTTTATTGCAATTCTTGACAATCAATAACGAAATGGTATTGTATATAGTCAGACTGTGCGCAGGTGTAAATTTTAGGTCATGTGATGGCCTTATGAGCATTAAAGCCAACGAATGCTGCAAAATGAGAACACAGGTCGGACTTCGAAGTAGTTGAAACGCGTAAATGCGTTTCAATTTATACCGGACAAAACGTAGATACCTCATGTATGTAAGATAAAGATAACGAAATGTTAGCATATCAAAAATAAACTAGAATGTAAAATACTGGAGTTTAATAATGCGAAACCCAAGTTAGCCTTTGCAGCTCGCTTTAAATATTTCTACAGTTGCCAAGAGGTCTTACACCAGAAGTGAATCGTTCGTTTGCATTATAAGGACGATGAACTGCCGTTTAAAAGATTCATTACTGAATTGAGAAGTCCCTTGTTTTTCTGTGGCCCATGAATAACGCAGCGCATCATGCATGCTGCATCAGTACAGCACAATGGCGTCGATCGACAGCTCTCACTCGACGGGTGTTTGGTGCCAGCTATTGTTGCAATGTTTTGACCCTGTCTGGTTTTGTGATATGTCTCCGTTTATATTCGGAAAACTAAATTTTGGTAATCGAAACGGAATGGAAGTAATTATGTATATATATAATCTAGTTCAGATATTTGGATAACGCATAGGAATGTTCTCATAAATAATGTATACTTACATTAAAGAACTTCGTTACGGCTAATGCTTTAATTTCCTAAACGCATACCAAAACCCGAAACGCTTTTTCTTGGACTGAAGAAATGAATTCTAATTACGTGTAATTTTCTATCGTCAACCCAATGTTCCACTTGGCACTCGTCGCCAACTAGAGCATCAGTGATCTTTTCATCAGCTTACACGTGGTCAGAAGTGTCATTTCATGTCATCGATATCAATAAACTCATAGATAATCTGTCGTGCAAGCTGAGTTGGCAAACAGTCGCGGTTCAACGACCTGGCGGCCGCACCCGAGCGCGCTGCGCGCACGCCGCGCCCACGTTACGTGGTGCGAGGTCGTGGTGGGAATGCTACCGACTTGGAGGTTCCCGATACCATCGCCTTCAGATAAATGTTACTTTAAAGACCGCTGGAGCAGTCATTAATAACAATATTTCTTTCAACAGCTGATCAAATAACCATTACTTATGCTATAAACTCATCATTTTTCAAATTAAATAAGTAGTTGAACTAATAAGAATGATAAAAGACAAGGTAGGTACTACCGAGACCAGAATGCGGCATACAATAAAATACCATTGTTCAACAGAACTTAAACATGTCAAGTAGTACTACGGAGGCATATAGGTGATAATTTAGACAGTTAGCATTGCTGCCCGCAATTAAAAGGCGTAACAAAGCCCTAAAAAGAACGCATAATCCAACTTATTAAAAGTTAATTAAACACTGCAGAATAAGATCGCTGACAAAAACCACAGAAAATGGAAATTAAATATTCATGGGGATAGTTATCTACATACCTACTTTGATCAGGAAGGTAAAGAAATAAATATAGATGAACTTTCAGCTAGAATGCTGTAAAATGAGTCTGAACAAGCAAAATGCAGAGCTACGAACTTTTATTAGAATCATTATAGGCAAAGTATTCGTGCGGTTTAGCGATAAAAGCGAAACTTAGCAACTAATTACACGCGATGAGGTCACCTTAGGACGTACTAGGCAGAAACCAACGCGCAATAGCGAGCGATTGTAACAATCGCCGAGACACGCCCACGCACACACAATCGCCCGTTTCAACTTAGCTTCCTGTCTACTGAATAACAACATTAAATAATATGGCCATATTGAAGTTTTTCTGTTTACAACAAAACAATAATAACATCTAGGTTCTATTTGAAAATGTTCAATGTATTTGGCCATGGAAATAGCAAGACGGAATCAGAGGACTTGTACAACAGCAAAATAACAGAATATTTTTATCGTTCAATTGCATCATTATGAAGTTTTGATCTCTAAGTGACCTGCTTGAGAAGTCTGCCGTATTATTGATCCTAACTTAGGATGCGTGGCTGCACTGAGGCGGAGACGAGCGGAGCGGAGAGGAGACGCCTACGGATCGACCAATCACATAATGTTCGCTGTTTCCATTGACATTGACGAGATGTAGATTTCAACTAATTAGATTGGTCGATCCTACACGTCTCCTCTCCGCTCCGCTCGTCTCCGCTTCAATGGAGCCGCAGCCTAACAGTTAAAAGTACCTACTACTAAAAGCAATATTAACTATAGTCTATCTATAACAATAGAAGCAGGTTAGACAAAATCAAAAGTGACCGTCAAGATGGCGTATACCGTAAAGATATCCAGAATCTGATGCTGCCAATAAATAGTACCCAAATAGTACCGACGAAATACCTAGGTGAAAAAAATAGTACCCTTAAACTTTTCGAAATATAAGACCAGTTCGTTCACGATGTACGCTACCGGGTGTCAAGCTGGCGTACACCGCTTGTATCTCTGAAACGGTTTTGGTTTTCGGAAACGCTTTATTTCTCAAAAAATTGTACCCAAATTGTACCCTAGGGCCATAAAATTTCATTTCTCTAGCTATCGTAGAAGCCGAGATATTCCATGACTTAAGGGTGTACAAAATTTCACACCGTCAAGCTGGCGTACCCGGGAATTTACATAGAAAGATTTCGAATTCCTAAATCTCGCTGTTCACTATATCTCGGCTTCTACGATAGCTACAAAAATGAAATTTTAGGGGCCTAGGGTACTATTTGGGTACTTTTTTTTTAGATATAAAGCGATTCCAAAAACAGAGCCGTTCCAGAGATTAAAACGGTGTACGCCAGCTTGACACCCGGTAGCGTACCTACACCGGGATTCCATGAACAGGCCTTAGATTTCAAAAAGTTTAAGGGTACTATTTTTTTCACTTAGATGTTTCGTCGGTACTATTTGGGTACTATTTACTGGCAGCATCAGATTCTGGATATCTTTACGGTGTACGCCATCTTGACGGTCACAATCAAAAGTCATGAAATACACGCTAGTGAAACAAGTTTTATCAGTGCATGAAACTTCGTGGAAATAATGGTTATTTAATTGACCCGGAATAAAACCATTCAATTGTTTTAAATGTTTGAACGTATAGCGTGGAGGGAGATTGTGTGACACGCGACACCACGTGGCTGCGCACCGGGCTTGCAACGTGGCCGGTTGTTAGGTATGTAAATCTTCAGATACCTACCAACATCTGTACTACAAAAACGTCCAAAACTATTCACGAAATATAGCAATTCTTGTACGGGCTAATTATCCAAAAGGTTTAGTGAAATCTGCCGGTCTATTGTGAACGAGCGAACCGACTCCTAACTAACGGAATGGAAGGGCCGGAAAGCATGAATGATGTGCACAGATTTATGTTCAATAGTTAAACAATACACATTAAAATACACAGGTAAATCGTGGTGTATTTTGAGGGAGTTCTAACAATGGACTAATACCTATCTAAATGTTTGGTGTGTATTTCTGCCGTCCTCAAACTAAAAGGTCGCTAGTTTGTATGAAGTGTCATACAAATTAGCGGCCTGTTAATTTCACGACGGCAGATTTATTCTCTTATTAGGGTTCCGTAGCCAAAATGGCAAAAACGGAACCCTTATAGTTTCGTCATGTCCGTCCGTCTGTCCGTATGTCACAGGCATTTTACTCAAAAACTACACGATGATGAAATTTGGAATATGGGTGTATTGTATGAGCCGCTACTTAGTTTGGTAGTTAAACAACTAAAATAAATATTTTTAGGGGGGGGGGGGGGGCACTCCATACATGTTACAGAAGCTAAAAAAATTTTTTTCAGGAAATATCAACATGTGGTACAAAGTTCGGCAGCTCTTTCAAAAACATTAAGGTTTTTGCATGGTCCGACATGCTCTTGGCCAGTTTTATATTCAAATAATTGTATGCCTTGTTGAAGTAGCGTTTCTCATTCAAACTATCTCACGGGAGCAGGATCAAATTAATTGATCCATCCGAACCAACCAGATAATTTATGGTTTATGGTTACGTACATAACGTAACCCAGTCACCATGCAGACGCAGAATTAATTATTGGAATATAGGTACATTGGTCATCCTCAAACTTTTATCACTATATGTGACGTCCTACGTGAAAAGGTACCTTATGAGGGTTTCTAGTAACGGAGATATGAACGGTTTTGTGAAATCCTTCAAAATCATCATTTTTTTCTTTTATGCAAAATTGTAAAATATAGGAATAGACGTGTATTTGTAGCTTGGTTTCACTGCTGTACGTTATTTTTTTCTATATAAAAATTGGGTTCAAAGTTTAGTAGAAAAGGTACCTTATGGCGGATCACATACAAAAATGATAAAGCTGTTGATAAAATTCATTAATAAAATTTACTAGCAACTTTTGCTTATTTCTTTTTTATAACACGACGGTGGCAAACAAGCATGCGGCCTGCATAATGGTAAGCAAAAATTTTCGAAATGATCCTAGAAAGCTGAAAATTTGGAAGGAAAGGGTCACTGGGTGCCACAGATTCGGAATTGAAAAAAAAATTAAAATAAAAATAAATACATTTGTATGTCGTTTTTTTAAATTTTTAATTACTAAACATTTTTTTAAAACAGATAAAAAAGTGTTTTTGACGAATCATACCTATAACTTTTTGACCATTTTTAGAAAGACCTTGTTTTTTTTTAAAAAACTTACAAAAATAGACTTTTTTTGCGGTTTCTATAATTTTTTACCACTTTGTCATGTTTCCCTTTCAACCTTTTTAGAAAAAGTCTTAAAAACATTTTTTTTTAAACATAAAAACGTGTTTTTGGCGAATCGTGAAACTTTTTGACCATTTTAGAAAAACCTTCTTTTTTTCAAAAAAATTACAAAAATAAAAAAACACTTTGGCGAATGCCTATCATTTTGACCATTTTAGAAAAAGGTTTTTATTCATTTTTTGGAAAAAATTACGAAAAATGACATTTCTTGGCGGTTTCTATCATTTTTGACCACTTAAGAAAAGAATCTTTTTAATTTAAAACACGCTAAAATCCACGACGAACACTTCTCACAACTATTCGAACGAAAAGGTAAGCAAATACTGCTCATGCCGGCCGGCTGAGACTCCGAACGGCCAGCAAGACCGAGAGAGAACGATACGTAAAGTGTTGGTGAGAGTAGGACAGATGCGTGGCGGTACTGGCGGTGTAGCCAAAATAATACCACGGCACGGCGGTATGAAGGACAAAAACTGAGCAAGTTACGACAAGTATTTCTAACATTTTTAAATTACACCGCCATAAAGTAGGTACCTTTTGTACTAAACTGTAGAAGCATATTATTCAGCCTTTAATTCGCCTATAACAAAAATAAAGATAGGCAAAGACGTGTCGTAACATATAATTTACTAAATGGAAATACATAATAAAAAAAACACAATTTTTACACAACATTGAATATCTCCGTAACTAGAAACCCTCATAAGGTACCTTTTCACGTAAGAAGTCACATTTGAGAATTACTCTTAATTGGTCAAGATTTGAAGTAAATTTCTAATAACCTTTTTTCTTCAGTTTTCTGTCTTAATACAAGATTTGTCAATAAATAATGTAAATATCGTGCCATACTGTAATTATCAATAATTTTTGCTTATGGCCCGCCATAAGGTACCTTTTCTCAAATGTATGGGAATAATTTGTGATTTTTACGTAACTTCAATCGTTTATAAATAAAAAAATACGACTTGTAGAATAATAATGACACTTTTGAGATACTTGTGTAGACTGATTAAATATAATTTAGAACTCATTATACGAAAATTGTGAATATTATAGGAATGATGAAACATATAATAAAAATGACATTTTAATTAAAATAAAAATATTTCGTTAACAATGTGATTTTATTTCTATCCCAAAATGTGCAGTCTAATATCTCTAACTATATACAATGGTTCAGATTACAATATGTTAAAGAACAGGCCGAATTTTTTTTTTTTTTAATTTCGTTCTCATAAGCGACTTGCTCTAATCAAAGGCTGATTTTTCACGACCTGGAAGTCACATTAATAAAATCATTACTGATTTCCAAAGAAAATTACCTTGAGATACATAATCAATCATCATCTCCATAACTTCCAACGGGAACATACTTAAAATTAGTTTTAAACTTCTTTTGACGATTTCTCAAAAGTGCAATTTTAGCATGTGCAGGTTTGATGTTTTTTAAAAAAAAAAGTATGAGACTTAGGGTCGTGATTCTTTTTGTATTAGATAGCTTATTTAACACAGATTAAGGATCTGTGCTTAACTCAATACCAACCATAAGGTACCTTTTCCCGTGGAACGTCACATATAGTTCACCTGATTTTAATTTTGTACCTTAAAATCTATCTACATCAAAATTTTATGGATTCAGTAGAGGTTTGGCTGTTTTTATGTTTAGGAATTTTAGTCCTAGAACTAATATTTTAGCCGATAGTCGATACTCTGAGCTTACGGGTTTCTATACTTTCTAATCTGGTTGGTGGCATTTACGGTTGCCACAAATGCACTCTCTCGGTTCCCGAACATAGGCCCACTATATTTTGGAAACAACCGCTTTCTAATTGGATGCAAATATCTAAACATGCTAACTTTTGCGTTAAAATTATGTATTCAAAAAGTAAGGCGATTTTAAATAGGTACAACAAAAAATATGATATCTTCGACTGTCTAAAACCACTACCGAATCCAATGAAATAGTACCACGGGGAAACTTCAAGGAGGGCGTTTCGAACTACTAACAGCTAAGTAATAGCCTGCATACTAAATAAAACTACTTTCACTTTTTACTGATTTAGCCCCCATGTTTATATGTAGATAGCTAATAAAGATAAGTACATAAACTACCACTATCCAAGTATAAGCCAATTTCATAACACCAGATTTAGTTAGGACGGGCGGCGGCACTGACGCATAAAAACATCAAACTCACGACTACGACGATGTCAGAGGATACATGAAACTAAAACCAGTTAAACATTATTAGAACAACTTTGTAAATATACGTAAATACAGATTTAGGTGCGTTGCGTAGTGAGGGTTGTCTAAATATATCCGAACCCTATGCAACTTCATTCGGGGCAAAATCGATTCGCAGTAGCAACGCGCAACGAGGAGTGAGGTGGAGAGGGGTATTACGCCGGAACAGGCATGAAGGAGTCACGGTCAAGGTTACTCGATTTAACTCAGCTGATAGACACGAATGACTGCGATTCAATCAACATTACCGAGATGGAAAATTATCGTTATGTGACTTGGAGCAACGTGGTATATAAGCATCAACTGTATCCATGTGGAAATAACACTCCTTTCTTTGGGCAGTCGTGTAAAAAGT
Organism: Eudemis profundana; assembly: GCA_947034925.1. Taxonomy (NCBI): domain Eukaryota; kingdom Metazoa; phylum Arthropoda; class Insecta; order Lepidoptera; family Tortricidae; genus Eudemis; species Eudemis profundana. Next base: position 25,104,380 of record OX344795.1, on the reverse strand, counting down.
GTATGATCATATCGAGAATTTAGCACACGCAATTGAATCTCCTCTAGAAAAAAAAGTTTTAGTTAAATTTCAACTGTTCACTGCAAATTAATTAGCAAATTGATCGATAGAAAGATCGCTAAGCGATAAGACCGCCTGTTATTTACCATTTAATATACTGAACTTCGATTTATGTTTCTTATGCTCTTTTCTTTTGGTGTGCATTCAAAAATACTAATAGTGCCGAAATGTGTAAACACGGTTGGGCGCCATTTATTTATTCGCTTCGGAGGTAAATTTAGATTGAACACTTCAGATACTTTGTAAAAGGACTATAATAACTGAAATATTTAGTAAACCTACCTAGCTAGGATAAATTCAAACGTAGAAGTTAGACATGCGCAAAATAGCATCGCGTTCACGGTCACCTTTGGAAAATCACTCTCGGTGAGCTTATCTCGTAGGTACCCAACATATAAACTGAACGCACTAATGTTGCTTCTGTTTTATTCGCTGACCTTGACAATGAACGCTGCAGCGTCACGCTTCGGAGGCACTGTTGTGGAAACGATACTAAAGGGTAGTAATGAAACTGTGTTAAATTTTCAACGCATTCCTTGGCAATTCGATTCACGCGAAAACAATGAAAGGTTGTCTCGAGTTATAATCACCGCCAATAATTAAAAGCCATGATACGTTACGACAATGATAAAGAATGATGAATATGCAGAATTCCGTACTGTAATCTTAATTGTCAAGGATCAACTCAACGGAAAAAATCAGAGCAATAATATAATCAGAAATGTATTAATGATAATGAAAAGCAACAAAAAATAATTACTGACATATTTACATTATCCTATTGTACATTCAATGATTAATATTAACCTGGTGTGTGTCCAAATAAGAACCAAACTACTTTTTGTATGACGAGGCTTGTATAAATAAATAGCGGTATTTTAACTTCTACATTGCTCTTCTACGATGTATGACTACCTAATTAAGAAGGAAGTATAGTTATTTTATTTGTGTTCCTTGTCAACAAGAATACTTCACCAAAGTTTTAATATGCACATAATTTGGTACGGGAAATGAGCATGAAAAGTGACTTTCACGAGAAAAATAGCAACGAGTGTCGACAATTTGGAGGTTTGGATGGCTGTTTGAACATTAACGTTTTTCTTCATTTATGATACCATGATATGATATTCACAATACACTTGATGATTATGATGAATTCAAATAGTTGATTGAATTGCACCAATAAATACTCTATTAGAACACTCAAGAACACTCATAGTTTTCCGATTCACCAAAATAAAAAGGCTAATTTCAGTGCATTAATCGCTAGTGTACGAAGCTGGCGGTTACTAAGACGATGTATTGAAGGATATCTCTTGTTACTAATAATAGTAACAAGAGTCGCGAAATACAAACGAGAAGAGACTCTGAACTACTCTGAAGGTACCAAGGTGAATGTTAATTTTGTTAAAGAGTTTACGTAAAGACCGGCGATAATCAACTGATGATCGGAAAACTTGCAGTTTCCCAGATGTTTTAAAATCCATATTTTAGTAGGATAGAAAAGTGTTTATTTCTCAAACCCTTCAGGGTTGTTTAAAAGATCCCTAAGACTAAGAAGTTTAATTGTAGATGTTCTTTTCTACTTAAACATGTATATATATACCCATGTGATATCACAACGAAACGGTCAACGTCCGCTTAAAGAATGGCGAACCATGACATTTGCAACGGCTACATTACTCAACGCCGGATAAGTACACAATCCTACAGAGAATGCTAAAGGTAGGTGCCTACCTTTTACCTTTGATAACGCGCATCATTATCGCGCGGACATAATTAAAACCATTCAACAACATCCCTCGTCAGTTAGTATAACCAACCTGAAGACAACAATGAAAGCAATAAGAATCCACAGACTCGGTCACACTCATAGGCAATACATAGTTACATTCAATGAAGAACAATTGTAAAATGGGTAACTAACTACATGAATGATTGTGTAGGGTCAGTGGTAACAATGAATAATTGTAAATAATACAGTTCTAGAAATTGCACAGCTTGAACACAATGAAGGTAGTTCTAACGCTAAGGCTACACTATCGGGATGCGGCGAAGGTTTGTGTTGGCGTCTCGTTCTTTCTATATGTCAGAGAAAGAGACTCCAACACGAACCTTCGCCGAATCCCGATAAAGTAGCCGCGGCATAACGTTGTTTTTAGTTAGTGGTCGATATCTAATTCAAAGCCAATATAGTGAGATGCCGATGCATGTCGTTATGATGCGAGATAAAGAAGATGAAACACACTTTATTTTGACATCAAATTTAATCACAATAACAAGTAGCTGCAATGTGAAGAACTAGAAGAAAGACCTACTAAACATTTGAGGACCGGAGGATTGATGGCTCATTTACTACAATCTGAGCCTCAGCGAGAGGTCAGTGTTATCCCAGAGGGTGAACAGTTTTTGCCAGTAAAACTTGTTAATAACTTTATAGGCAATAATTATTCATTATCAATCGCCGACGTCACTAATGGTTAGTCTGTGGATTTTAACGGCTAGGTTTCGAATATTTTGCATTTAACATTAGTACTATAACGAATCATCCAGTGTTTCAAAATGACATCTTTTAAAATCTGCTAACTTGTATTGTTTGTTACCATGAAGTCAAATCAATCAGATCGGAACGTTAGATGTTGCTATAGCAACCGCAGCCGGGAGAACTACGCAGTTAAATAGACACAAAAGCCAGTCGGTAAATCAGGTGATTGTATCAACAACTACAAAGTAGGTGGTACTCCCTGACATAGGTCAGTGAGAACTAACACAACAATTAGACATTTAATTTTTACTCACCGCTATCTACACTCTCTTCTGAAATTTTCTTCACCATCCTGATGGCTCTCTGATGCGTTGACACAGCGATATTGAAAATGACGAGTAGGTGTACTACTCTTGAAAAGCCGCTTTCAAACTAGTGCGGCTGCCTTCTCGATGTGAAATCGGGACGACAGTAAATTAAATACGAAGATGAAACAATTTAAAGCACCGCGATCGAGAAGGATTTGCGGAGAGTGTGCCGAAAGGTATAAACAAACACTGCTAGAAGGCGGAATTTAAAAAAAACTGCTGATGTGGTTAGCGATCCATTCTATACACGCCCGCCCGTCCGATGTTCTGAAATCCAACTGATTCAGATTGAGTGGGTTGGGGCCGCGGAGCCGGCTCGACGCGCAGTTTGCCTCCGCGCGCCCTGCTTCACCCCCGTCTGCTGCGTCGTTCTCGTGCTCTCTTCATCCGCGCATGGGTCTCTCTCACTCGCACTTCGCTGACGTGTTTATATTTTTTATCGTTTATTTTTTCACCAACATGCTCACCATTTTCAGTGTATGGTATGATGATAATTACGTCTTCCTGTTTAAGATTATTATTACAGGCCAGATGTTATTCGTAATAAAATGTAGCGTTTCTACTTTCTTATCCCAATATCCAAAGATTTCTAATGTAGTTTTCAAACAAATTAACGTAGATAAGTTTAAGTACCTACCCAGTGCTAGTAAAAAATTGTATCAAACAAAAGCAAGTTGCATCACTTGCTCCATGTTACCTAGGTACTTCATGAATGAGTCAACCCTACTTATTAAAAATTATTCGTATCATAATGTCACTTAAATTTCAAGCAATTTCGCATAGCTTACTTAGTAAATCGTCACGTCAATCATATCGACTATAAACGTCAAACTAATACCAAATTCACTAAAACATAATATTCACTGTTCTACATATTACATATTGCATCATTCGGGCACGAAAGAACACGTAAACGTTACAAATCGTAAAAGTGATTAAGGCCGGATATAAAAAGAAGACAAACAAACTAAAGTAGGTAGGTACTTAAGTATAAGTATTCATTTAGGATAATGAATAACCATGACCTATCAACATGCAATGAGTTCATAAAATTAAATACTTACAAGACATGCCACGTTAAGTAATGAGTTATCGAATAAGAATAAGATACGCCCACGCCCATTGATGCTCGCTTCTTTTCTAAATTAGCCGCAGACCGGATCGTCAACTTAGAGAACCATTTCCTTTGATTCCAGTTATAATGCTTTGTTCATCTTAAATCGTGAAAGGGTTATGGTGTTATGCAATAAGGACTCCTTTGTCTTTCCTTACGAGTGACCTTCACAGGACGTTTGTTGACAAACAAGCTACGGGAGCGGCGGCTGCTCGGCGCAGAGCGCACGTGGTGCGGGCCAACCGGTCCAACCGGCAACCGGCGGCCACGCCGCCATATTTGTTGTCACGCCACCCATCTGTCCCTCTCTCAACACGCTCTGCACTTCTCTAACTCGTTCTATATTGCATCTCCCTCTAACATATAACTTGAGCCGATTCCCCTTCTTGCTTCCTAGCCTACGTGACTGACAATAACAAAAACATAACCCTTACAATTACAACAGCCAGTTCAATATACATAAATTCAAAGCGTCTAAGTGCTATTTCTTGTTGGCATCATAGCAATCAAGCTCCACAACATTGCTGCATTTTAATTCTGAACATTATCATACTGAATAGACGCCAACAATATAGCTTTAAGAAATTCTATGAGCGACTTGGCAAACGTTATAAAACTTTCATGACTCTTTTGGTAAACATCACCTGATAACTGTACAGATTAGAGCACAGTTTTTCAAGTCAAGTTATCTTCAAAAACAAGTCAAGATACGCCAATCTAACATTCGCACGGAGAATTGAGTACACTCGCACTAATATAAAATTAATGACATAAAATATATAAAGGTTTCATTTCATTCACCAAAATTCGGGAAATTTCTTCTTTATTTATTTGTGGCTTAGGGCTTCATGGAAGCCAAATATTTGCGAAAATGTGTTAATTTCAACATTTGCAACCGTTAATTACGGCAAATTAGTCACTTTCCCTTTTCCTGGAATCGACGGTTACAACGGGGTGCGAAGCGCAGTTGGATGGAACGTCGTTACGCATGGGCTTCCCCGTAAATTATTACGATGTTGGGGTGAGGGCAGGTACCTAGCTTGCGCAATATAATTCGGGACTCGGGAGCAGTTTCTTTGTCCCGATCCAATGCGGGGACAAAAGCAGTATTTATACGTTGTAGTGTTTCATTGCCTTTGGAAACACTGCGACATTGACGTCATGCGGGAACACTTAAAAAGCTAAGGTGGTAGTGCTCAGTCACGTCTCCATACAAAAGTTGCTATACATTCACAAGCCAACAATATACACAATATAGATATACATTTTACGAAACTAATTCAACAATATATATGTATCTATAAATTGATAGTTTGACTAGAGGAAATTGTACGAAAATGAGGTACAAGCAAAAGTAACTCTTAAATGAGTTATTGTATCCTAATAATATTGGTATCAATTAAAAGCTCATTTAATGCTCTTTCAATTAACATGATTTCATTTTATGAAACAACACCTGAAGAGAAAAATCAAGGAATTATTCTTTGCAGATGGATGCTACTGCTTATGAAGCCGATCATGTCGTATAACACTAGGTACTTCAAGCAGGAGCACGGTAAGGTGATGTTGCCCGGCAACTCAATCTAAGCCATTTCACTGTTCCACGAGTATTCTAACGTTATGAAGACACAAGAGGATTAACCAGGCTGGAGGCATAGATCCGGATGACAACACTACGTTTCTGAGAGAGACTATCGCTTTATCGTTTCAACGTTTCTGCGGAATCAGTTTCATAATTCATAACGCTGTTCGCAGGACATCGGTTAGCATCTCTACAGTTAGAAGAAGGCTATAAGAGAAGAATATCTTACCTCCTAGAGCTGCCACAGGTCACAAATTGACCGCAAAGCATCGTGAAGACCGACTTTAGTTTACATATGACCTGAATTAGACGTTCGACCAATGGATGACCGTTCTTTTCTTGGACGAGAAAAGGATGTGCTTTTTTTGCAACGATATGCGTAGAAAAAGATACTGAAGAAGTGAGGAATGTATGGCACAAGCCTGCATCGAAGAAACCGTGAACTACGAGGGTGGCTCGTGCATATTCTGGGGCGGCATGTCACCGCAGGTAAAAACCGAGCTTGTGTTGAGTTTCGTGGCTTACTGGAGGTCGCCTCCCTAACTGCTTGACGGTTCATCATGGTGATCCTAAAAGAGCAAGTAGTCCCATATACCTGTTTTATCAGTCGTGGGTTCACCAGGGGATAACGCCACCTCTACAAGTGCATTCATTATCAGCGACTAACTGGAAGAGCTCAGGATTGCTGTTGTGCATTGGCCAGCAAGAAGTCCCGTCCTGAACTCTATCGAGGTGACCGTCAAGATGGCACGGGATCAACAGCCAACGTTTAAGACATCGAAGTTGCCGTAATGTAGGAGTGAGGTTACATTCCTCAACAATGTATCAACAAAGAATAATTCCTTGCTTATTCTCTTCAGGTGTAATCATTAACAAGTCTGGATAGCGCTTGAGACACGATTGACCAATAAAAACTTGTTTAAACGTGTGGAAAGGTTAATTTCGCTTGTAGCTGATTTTCGTAGATGTGCGATTGATTTTTTTGACGCCGAGTGTAGTAGTGGACCCATCCGCATTCATTTGCGGAGGTGTGCAAGTCGGATAAAATGTATCCTATATGTTAACCGGGGTCATAGTCTACCTGCATACCAAATTTCATGGAAACCGGTCTGGTAGTTTTTGCGTGATACGCGGACGAACAAGATTTTTTTATTATATGTACAGATTTTATTTTATAATGATGTTAAAGGAAAACTACAAATACTAACTCCGCGGGACTCCGAGGATACTTGGAAGTCGTCGGAAACATCGCGGGCTAGGCTTTCTGATAGAATTAGGTTGGCAAGAGTAATGCCTTCAACCCGTAACGCAAAATAAGCGCATTATCAGATGAGACGTCGAGTTCCGGAAAACTAGTCCGCGTAAACCTATAATTTCACTATACATTCTATAAGTATTTATGGTGGATGAATAATTTGTCAAATTAGTTTTAACAAAAACCCTGTCGTTACAGTACGTCGTGCACCGATTGTTAATATGGGTCGGTAGTCGGTACCCCTGAAATCAGTCCTTTAGTCCACGTCAATCATGTTTATTGCGAGTAACATTATATATCTATATATTTTCTCACCTTTACTTAGAATATTGCGAATAACTGTTACAATATCTTCGTCTTCGTTCATGTTGAACACTCCCTGAAACAAAGTGGATAGCTTTGAATCTTCTATTAACTATCGACGCATCTCTTGAGAACATTTACGATGCGCTGTAAACCGTGCAATACCAGGGCTCGGAAACCGGTATTTGCTCCATACAAAAATACCGGTATTCTTTACGTTATCGTTCTTTGGTTTATTATTTCATTTTTTAACCAGAGAATCTAATAATACGAAATCATGACTTAAATACATTACCGAGCTCTACATAAAAAGCATAAAATAATTCAAAATATTGGGCTATTTCGGGGTTTTTGAAAAATACCGGTTTCGAGCCCCTACATACATTGAAAATTTAACAATAAGACTCTTCTGACTAGCTTCCAATAAAGTTAAGCTTAAAGATTTTTTAAATAAAGTCGAAAATTGAAAAATAAAACCGGTCAAGTGCGAGTCGGACTCGCGCACCGAGGGTTCCGTACAAACTCGTCAGTAGATACGTGAATAATTCAAGAAAAACTGTATGGTGGGACAAACTTAACTTTGCTCTTGTAAAACTGTTGTCCCCATACATCGACATATGCCGCAGTTAGTTACTTAGTAGGAGCAAATAAAGTTGTCTTACGATTTTTGCGAATTTATAAAAAACGCTGCAAGTTAGGAAAACCGTTTTATTTTTCCTGTAATATTTAGAATGATATGAATAATCGGTAATTATTACAGATTTTTCTGCTCAGTAACTTCGGAGATAATAGGGGGGAATGGTATTTTTTTTAACGTTTTTTGTCCCAAATCAAACACTACATGTCTAAGAAAAAAAATAAAAACGGTTTTGGAATCTAAATATTAAGCCCTTTCATTTGATATCCTACTCGATATATTAGCTTAACTTTTGATTTTCGACATCCCATTTCGGTCCCCTTTAAAAAAAAAGTAAAAAAGGCATAAGATTTTTTTTCTGTCCCATAGGCTCCGATTAGCGGTTTTTAACACTATTCCAAATTTCAAGTCGATAGCATCAGTAGATCCTGAGATATCTTGCTGAGACAGACGGACAGACAGACAGACAGAGTCGCACCATAAGGGTTCCTTTTTTACCATTTTGGTACGGAACCCTAAAAACGTCCACCTATAATTTTATAGCTTGGGATGGAGGGTGCGCTGGGGTATTCCCGTGGATGTAAAAATGTTGAGCCCTTTTGTGTTTATCGCAGTCGCTCGCTGCTCACTGCTCGGCGTCACGTACCTACGCCAAATGCACCCGATGAACAAAGAAAGTTTTGGGGACTTGGGAATTCAGGATGACAACGCTAAGTAGGTAACGTAACGTACCGAACCGAATGATACTATACTAGTATACTACGCACTTACATGCTTTCAAAAATTTGATTTTTTTTTACAATAATTTATCTAAGATTAGATACCTATTATACAAATTTATGGTAACCAAATATGATTGATTAGGTTCCAGAAAATTACTTAGATGATGTCTAGACTAGACACACGCAAAAAAGGCGACACACCAGCCGTCGGTTATAGGTATTCGTTACACCAGTAGTACCTACCACCACAGACAGAATAAAAAGAGTTACGGGTCGTTTTCAAAAAAATATGTCCATAGTTAGGGCTTAATTTAACAAAATATTAAATCTTGTTCCTTTATTGTAACAAAAGTATACAATGTACCTATATGGTTAACTTTCGTTACACAAAGGTTAACATTTCGTTAAATTAATCCCTTTACTACGGACATTGGTTTATGAAAATGACCCTTAGCACTCGTACTTAGGACTTTTTATTATGAGCTTCCATAACAAAACAATAAAATACGAGATTAAATACATTAGCTACATATCAACTGTGTGTTTAAACAGTGTAAAAAAATGGAGCAAAAACATACGTTACAAACAAAGATGGTATTAACTTTTAATGTGTGTAATTAAATATATATATTCTCCTCGCTTCATCTTACCTTGATTACAACTTTCATTTACCATAATAAGGCTCTTCAACCTATGTTGCCTTACCATTCGATATATACAGCGGTGTTCTGTATACAATAGACAAAAGCCTTGTTACAGATAGAAACGATTATCGCCATACTGTACTTCGACGTCTCGTAAATTCTAAAACTACAGCGCAGTAGCATAGAAACCTACGGCGTGACAAATAAGTTCGCATAAGCCTTTCATGAGCAGCCGCGGCATAATCCATGTAGAATAGCCATCACAATTCTATTTTTCTCCTGATAACCATACATTATACGGTCACCCAATACAAGGTTACGGAAACCACATTTCCATTACCGATGTTTTTTGCGCTATTCTAACATGTTTTATCCATCTGGGGGCCCAGGGTGGTAGAGCTGAGTCAACAACCTCGAAAAGTTTATACAACTTTTTAAAATCCTAAATTGATACCTGATATAGAGTCAAATATGATAAATTGATATAGAGTCAAATATGTTGAGAAAAATACGCGTTTAAATGAAAATTAAACCTTATTTTATTGAAATATGTACAGACAAACCAAGGATTTAATTTTTAACGGATAATGTTGAAGCGAATATCTTTAAGCTTGTTGGTGCAGTAAGAATAACCTATTCACTTTTGCCTTAACACAGATAACGAGAACGAATTTTGTGATACCTATTCTATTTAATTTTAAATGTCTTTGGGTTCAACGACGGATTAATCTACCAGTGAGTGCAGAGTGCATTCATACCCTTTCATCCATGGTCCGATTTCGCCATGGTGATTTGACTAGACGTTCAAATCTTATGCTTGAAGCGCGTTGAAGCAGCCTGATACTACATAGATAACTTTTCCGAATGGCGTTTGGCGAATTGGTAGAAGTTTTGTTACTCAAAAGATCCTCTGCGTTTCTAGTAGAATATTGGAAATGTTGCTGCAGTTGCATCAGCTTTTACATTTATCAAAGACATCTTTGTAGGTCTGTATAAAATACATACTATAAAAATTATGTACTCAATAAAGCGACATACCTATAATGATGATTAACAGGAAAAGGTCGTGTTCTAATTAACTCCATGATATACAGCGTGGGAGGGACTATACCGACAAACTTTAACTATAGATTCTAACAACTATTAGGAGTAAAAAATGTTATGTGATGTATAGTCGAAAAACGCTTACTTTCCGAGATATTCATTATTTTGTAAATGAAAAATCCCAAGTGTGTAACAAGCCCTAATAAATGTGACTAAGATACCTTTACTATTTTTTTAAAATCCTTTAACTAAACAGGAATTAACCTTCGCAGTATTTGATGGTAAGCTACTACGAGGCCAAAATATTGACCTTTCGTTTCCATTTTAGCTTTTTTTTTATTTTTGATAACTTTTCAGCCAGTAAGGACATGTTTATAACGAGGGGCTTAATTTACTGATTTATTTTGTTCCATAAGACTATTAATGTAAAATGACAATATTCGACCCATGTTGTTATTTACTCGTCACACCACCAGGAATTCATGGCTAAAGTATGTCGGTATAGTCCCTCCCACCCTGTATAATAATTTTATTTTATGACTAGATACAACAACCAGCAATATGCATGTTGAATTGTTTTTTTCTCTGATTTTAATCAATTCAGTTATTTGTGAGGAATAAATATCTATAATGACACATTGGGAAAACATGGATTAGTTATAAAAAGTAATAATAAAATGTAGTGAAGATGCCATGTCAATAAGAACCAAAACCACCAGTACCTAAGTGAAGAGTGTTCATAAATGTACATAATAATTATTATGTTCAATCTTCAGAAGCAGTTTAAAGCTCAATACAATTAATTACTAAAATCGGGTCATGTCATGTGTACGGTTAACCGCAATGCAATAGTGAAAATATTGTACCTACTGAACCAGTATTTTAAGTACATATATAAGTGACATTCCGCGCAACGGTACCTTATGGATATTGTCGCTTGCGTCCTTCTATATTGATGTCCTACAGTAACGGAGTTGGATACGAAGCAAGCGACAATATCCATAAGGTACCTTTACCTGCGGAACGTCACATAATATGTAGTTACCTATGTACTGTACATATTTAACAATAGTCTTTTAGATTTAGCGTACCCAAGTGCGGTATTGGCCTTAAAAGTACCTACCTAGTTACAAAACCAGCTTACAACTGAAAACAAATCAGCAATAAGGCTATTTGCCCGAAATAAAATACTGATTACACTAACTGTGGCAAAACAGTGGTCTCTCCTAAACCGTGAGAGATAACTAAACAGCATGTGCAGAATGCGGCTAACACGACTTACACGACTTAGCCATTTAACGCAGACAATCACGCTGCACGCTGTTAGTTAACCTATAGATAGAAGTATTCGATTCGCAAAGTAATGTACGAGTTTGACGACAATGACTCGGGAGTGGACTGTCTGTAGCACTACTAGCTAGTGATTTTTCTCTCAAACATACGCGGAAATTTTATCCTATGCCCCAAAAAATACATGCAGACCCACGGGCACCGATACCGGATTATCTTATCACATTCATTACATTGTGACCAGACTAGTTAAGGGCCGCGGGGTGGAGCTGTGGTAATTTAATTATATTACCTAACACGTGATTATTCATTGACGCTGACGAAACGAAAATGGTCATATTGTTTATCAACCTAACGGAGCAGTTGTCTCGTGTCCGCCGCATATAGAGTACAGCACACACTTGCTGTGTCTCGTCGTTTTGTCATGGCAAGTGGACTCGGCGGCGGAGCAGACTCGGTGGACAGATGACCTCGTAAAGGTGGCTGGGAGCCGGTGGATACGGTCTGCTAAGGACCGTACTTTGTGGCGATCTATGGGGGAGGCCTATGTCCAGCAGTGGACATCCGTAGCTGATAGATATATAGAAGTGGACTCGATTTTTCTGTGACGTAATTCGGTTCTGCTATCTGCCTACATATATGATATCTAAATGAAGTCATTTAGATGTCTATAATCAAAAGTGACCAACCGTATCGAGTGTGCTCACCTGATCCGTTGCTGTACTAATTATTTCGTATCAGAAAACTACTAATTTTTTATCATGAAAATGTCCCTTGTACCTAGGTCGACGATATAGTAACATCGCACTGAAGATCTATCGATTTGAAGATCCAATTGACAGTTGTTTATCGCACCTGCGAATTGCCACGTTCCTGTGGTCAAGGACTACCATAACATAATAGGTAGCATTGGAATTGCTGATCCCCAAAAACATCACCATGTTTAGGGTTCCGTACCAAAACGGTAGAAAAGGAACCCTTATGGTGCGACTCTGTCTGTCTGTCCGTCTCTGACAGCCAGATATCTCAGGAACTACTCCCGCGATCGATATGAAATTTGGAATAATTTTAAAAGTCGCTAACCCGACCCTTTTTGACATTAAAAAAAATCTTGTATCTTTTTTACTTTTTTTAAAAAGGGGGCCCTAATGGGAGGTAAAATTTAAAGCTGTGCTATAGAATCAAGTGGGGTATCAAATGAAAGGGCTTAATTTGTAAATTCCAAAGTCCTTTTTTTTTGTTCATCATGTATTTTTGGATTTATGACCAAAACCATTCAAAAAAATACCATTCTCCCCCTATTATCTTCGAAGCTACTGAACAGAAAAATCTGTAATAATTACCAATTATTAATATCATCCTTAATATTACAGGAAAAATATAACGGTTTTCCTAAATTGCACCGTTTTTTAGAAATTTGCAAAAATCGTAACACATACTTTTTTGCTCCTACAAAACTAACCGCCGTACAGTCTTTCTTAAACTATTCACGTACCTATCTACTAGCGAGTTTGTACTGTTTGTACGGAGCCCTCGGTGCGCGAGTCCGACTCGCACTTTTTTTTATTTCTTCTGAATGCAAAACCCGGTTCGTTGAGCTCGGCCACGGCCACGTATCTTAGGTGAAAAATGATACCACTTGTGATTGACACATCGCACCTATGCTTCCTGCTATAATGATTAAAGTCAAAAACTTTTGCCTCCAAAATTGTGTCATAAATACTGTCAAGAGAAATATGGTTGAAACTAAAAATAGGGTTATAGTAAAATCAGTCTGTACGTGGATAAGTGTGCGATGTGACACATTTCATTTGTCAATCTACTTAATTAAATTCTTCACCGTGATAGGCAGCCACCGCATCGCACATAATGGTCTATAATGGAGGGGCTACAAACAGACATGTAACTAGAAACCTAGTAATAATTTCATCACTATCATCATCATCAGCTGAACAACTGACGTCCACTGCTGGACTGCTATTATGCCGATCGACAACGAGTAGGAGAGTTGAAGATCACAGTAAGATTAATTAAGTAAACGCACAGCGTACAGCTAAAATTCGTCTCGGTTTTATTTTACAGAATAAATTATAGTCATTAATGATTATGTATTTCTAAGTATCTACTTATGGGCGTACAAAACTAGATGTGGTATTATTTTCAAGTGAATTCTCAGAGCCACTTGAGCCCTTATATGGATTGAGATCTCTTTCTAGGCATCGAGTATTAGTTAGCATAGCATAGCATATCATGGGCTTCATTTAATTCCATACTACTCGTAACTTGTTTCTGGACTGGCGTCTCTTTTTCTCGGATAGAATGATAATATCCGACAGGATATTTGACATTCCACCAGATGTGGGCAGCTTTTTTGCTATTATCATATTAAAAAACCATTTTGTGCTACTAAGCTCCAAATGCTGAGGACCAAAAATAAGTACAAGAAGCCGAACTACATACTTACAACCGCTATTATACGTTTATCTCGTGTTTTAATTACTTATGTCATGTGCGAATCAAATAACTACTTTACGAGTATAAACACACATAGGTGGGTACGCCATGATGTCATCATTGTATACGATACGACTAGACAAAGTGTCAGATGTGTGGAAGTTCATATGCAAACAAATTTAGTATGGTGTGGAAAGTTCCATACATTGGTATAAAATATAAATCAAACAATGTTAACGCAAAAGAATGAATCTAGAATTGTATCACGTGAAAATGTATAAATGTAGCCTTGATTTAGAACCCCGAGCTGAATATTTAATAGTCCTGATTATAAAAGGAAATCTAGCGTATCAAGATTCATGACTAAAGACCAGTTATGTATAAACAAGGCATAGTTGTTCAAATGGCTTTTGGAATTCAACGAGAAAATGTATTCCTTTCGTATTATTTTCGGTCAAGGTGTACCATTTTCCTACAGTAAGTATATTTACTTCATAAATATAAATATAGGTAACTTTGTAAACAATATCAACGATACTCTTGCAAAACGCAATAGAACGACAATAAATACATTCAGATTAAAACTTGTCAAGGAATATAAAAATAAAGTCCTTTTTTTTATTAATCGCAGTTCGGTTATCTGGTAGAATAATAAATAAGATGGATGCGTTATTATTTATGATAACCTGGGGCTTACGCACAGGCATAACTGATAGCACACGATAACAAACGTAAACATTATAGCAGCCAGACGAAAACAACACTGTTACGCAACCACACAAGACACAAGTAACTTGGCGTTCGCTAACATACATTAGATAATATAATAAAGACTGTATCGTAGACTGTATAATTATAAAGACAGATAAAACCTGGTCTGACTATTGACATGTATATTTTTTACCCGACTGCGGCGAAGCCCAAAGGAGGGTTATTTGTATTACTATGTTCTGAGGGTATGATCTGAAGATATTTCAAACTATATACATAATCTGATATAATGTGGTTTTACTTTTTAGGGTTCCGTACCAAAATGGTAAAAAAGGAACCCTTATGGTGCGACTCTGTCTGTCTGTCTGTCCGTCTTCTGTCACAGCCAGATATCTCAGGAACTACTGCTGCTATCGGTTTGAAATTTGGAATAGTGTTAAAAGTAGCTAACTCGAGCTTATTGGACATAAAAAAAATCTTGTACCTTTTTTACTTTTTTTTTAAAGGGCTCCGTAATGGGATTTTGAAAATTGAAAGTAGGGCTAATATATCGAGTGGGGTATCAAATGAAAGAGCTTAATTTGTAGATTAAAATCACGTTTTTATTTTTTTTATTAAATAAATAGTTTTTGATTTATGGCGAAAAAAGTTTAAAAAAATACCATTCCCCCCCTATTATCTCCGAAGTTACTGATCAGAAAAATGTGTCATAATTACCAATTATTAATGTCGTCTTAAATATTACAGGAAAAATATAACGGTTTTCCTCACTTGCACCGTTTTTGAGAAATTTGCAAAAATCATAACACATACTTATTTGCTCCTAAACTAATCGCCATACAGTTTATAATTAACTTTTCATGTATCTACTTATTAGGATTATTATTATTATTAGGAAGACCGTTATATTTTCTCTTCCTAACTTGAATACTTTTTTAAAAATTTACAAAAATCTTAACATATTACTTATACTCTCCCTACGAGAGCCATCTAGCGGAGAGTAGCAAAACTAAGCGATGATTTATTTCAGAATACATAAAAAATGACTATTAAATACAATTATCACTCATCAGGAATCGGTAAAAAAATATAAAGTAACAATCATTATTAAAAACTCTTTAGGAATATGTTAGGAAATTTGACACTAGTAAATACCATAAAAATGAAATACCACTAGCGCCATCTAGGGACACAAATCTAAAATAAGGTAGCTTGTGGCAGTAATATTAATTTAATACACAAAATTGTGCTTCAAAACATGATTCCTTCATGAAAAATGGATACATGAGAACTAACTTAGTTGACAAACAATTATTTCAACCAGCCAATAACAAACAGTAACGTTTAAATTTAAATTACAAGTAAAATTTACGCGCTATTTAGTATCAATAGATGTCGCTGGAGCATACGCTGCATCGCGCTGTTAAGATTTTTCCTGGTTTAATAGGGCTTAAGTGGGTTTAAGGCATGGTTGCTGTTAGTCGTAAGGTTGGTCTACTTATGAGTTTATACGGAACCCTCGGTGCGCGAGTCCGACTCGCACTTGACCGGTTTTTTTTATCTTAGGGACTTTATGCTGTTTTCAAAGTCGAGCTCCCAGGACCAAAATTAATGCCTTATAAAGGCACAAATTTTATACATGTGCAATTTTAATCTAAAACTATAACAGGAAAAAAGTACGGCCAGGTAAAGTTGTTTTTATAATTAACGATACAGTCTTTATACCTACCGGAGCTGTCTGCACAGAGGCTTCATCAATGTTACAAGAACCCAATATGAAGAGTGTCTTTTCAAAAGGGCTTATTTTTCTATGGTTTTCATAGAGAAATAAGCCCTTTTGAAAAGACACACCTTACTTAGTGTAGAACAAATGTCTTCCAAATATAGCACATTCAATTTAAACATAATAATAATTAAAATTAACTTAAAATTTCCTATTTGTAATAAAACACAATAGGGAGAAAATTCAAATCAAATCCGAATCCGGCAAATACCAGTCTATTTAAATGACACTTATGATTTTATCCTCGTTCAATTTCATCAAAAGCCGAAAATATTCGATTTTTTATGAACAGATCACTTTATAGAACTTTCATGTAGGTTAGGTTTACCTTATAATAATTTATATCAGACGTAAAAAGGGTTTGATTTCAAAAATGAATCAAGTATGTATGTATTATGATATTTATGGCTTACTTTTGTGACCCGCGCTAAATATTTCGTCAAACAAACCAGAGTCGGCAATCTAACTTGTCATACCACAGCCGTTTTAAATTGTTTTGACTTTTGATTATGTTATACATACTTTTGTTATTCTGGTGTGCAATGAAGTACGAGTAATACCTATTTGTATTTTGTATTGTATTGTAGGTACCTACGTAAGCGGTTTGGCACATAGCAACACTGTCTTCTGACAACGTAAACCTTATTACTAAATTAATAGCTCCTCTACACGATGGGCCATCGCTGGCCCAGCGAGATGGCCATGCAATGGTTGATACGCAACTACACGATGGGCCATCTCTGGCCCAGCGAGATGGCCATGCGATGGTTGATGTCCACACTATGGAATGGGCCATCGTATAGATGCGTACCGCCATCGCTGGCCCACTACCTTTGATGTGACGCCGAAAAACCGACACCGTCGCCATCCCACGACCATCGCACGCGCCATAAGCCATCAGTCACCACTATGCCCTCCACACGCTGGCCCATCATACTGGACCATCACGATGGGCCATCGTGTAGAGGCACCATAAAAGGGATATTTACAAAAACAACATAGCTGACTAAACTAGTTGACACCTCTCAAACAGGTTCCTCTGTATCAATTATCAACCAGTCTAGTCAGTGATGTTGTTTTTGTAAACATCCCTTTATTTCGCACGCGCAAGCAAAATTAGCAGAAGCCGATTACCTAATAAGTCCGAAAGACTGGCCTTCCATGTGGCTAAAGTTAATTATGAACACCCACATGCCATTTCGGCAACTAGGTCATTACGTTATGTTATGTCCCTAAACTATTATCGCGAGCTGTGACCAAAAACAAACATAACCTTCTGTTGTATACACTAAATATATAACAGAACCCATACATGTGCCATAAGAAAGTCCATAGTTTCTCCATCATTCGTTCGGACGAGTCCAACTCCCTTTCATCCCTCTCGTCATACGTTATCTCGTCACGAGTGACTTTATTTATTCTTATCTATGTAGTCCTTCACGCAATCTATTTACATTTCCCTTGGTCTACCTCCCAAAACCCCCACATTGATGTCTAACTCTAACACTGTCACATGCCTTTCATCTCGTCATATCACATGCCATTAACATCTTTTGTGATCAGCAATTAATTTATAATGTACTCCAATTGTTCAATATTCTTAAGTGATAAGGTCCCTTAAATAAGGCTTCCGACCAATGATTTCAAAAGTAAGGATAGGCCCATCCGAACAGTTTGGAACTATTTTCCCCGTAACAAAAAATGCAGCTATAAAGACCAGCTGCGCAGTGCACGCGCCGCGTGTCGCACTACCGGCTGGTACTGATTTGGCGGTATTTTACCGCCAAAGCGTTGTAACCGGGTGGATTTCATCGACTTAAATTTCACCATACAAAAAATTGGTTTCTAAAAAAACTCATGGAAATGCATTTTATTCTATCATAAATGGTTAAGGAGACTTTGATTATTAATATCTGTATAATTAGCCAATCATTTGATGCATAGTTTCGGAGTTATGAGCTCCTAAAAATTCAAACTTGTTATGGTGATGACGACGAAGCTATGGTAATGATTTTATGAAGTATGGTGATGATGTTATGTTTAGGGTAATGACGATTTATAGGTAATAGGATAAAAAACAGCCGGTAAGCAAAGAAACAAACATTTATGGATTTCAACAACACTTAAATTCAATTAAAATACACAGTCAAAATTTACACAAAGTCTGAGTACAATAATATCTGACTAGTCAAGTAAGCCGCCCGCGTCATTCCTGGCGCAAAGGTGCCCAACACACTTGCCGCATTACCGCGTTGAATCGCGATGGACAACCTTTGCACCAAGAATGACCCGGAACGAGGGTCAAGACCCCTCTCATGCAAACGCCGCTCAATCTTTGCGACAAAGGCCTTAGCGTCAGACCCCCAACACCCGGTCGTCTCTACCGCGAACGGGACAAACATATAACCCGTAAGTACCGAATACTTATCGCGCTTTCTACAAGCTTCCACCTCAACGGCTGCTCCTGCAGACCTGGTGGTACGAGCAAGATGCGAGGCAGCAAAAGTGCTGACGCATGTAACGTCCCACAGTAGGCACTTACCTCTCTACCAGGGTACCAAGGTCATTCCAGCAGGTCTCTTGCCATCCGTCCGGCTAACACCGGGAGGCTCCAATAAACACGGAACATTTGCCGATACCAACGCCCTCCGGTTGATGTCGTTGAGGGCATGGTGGCGAGGAAATCTCCCAGCACAACGACAGCAACTCAAGGCATGGTGACCGTTACCCTCAACCATGGTGCCGCAGATGCATAAATGAGGTTCACAAACATCGCAGCCCAGGCGGAGAGCCACAGCTACCCTTAACGAGTCGTTTTCAAGGAGGGTACTGTAAGGTTTGTACCATGCCATGCAAACCTTACCGCCTTGTATGACAGACTGGCAGCCTTTGGAACTATTAAATATTCAAATTTAATCGAATTGAGTCTGTCTCGCTTTGGCGGAAGGACAAATGATCACTTCTGTTGTAGACCTAGGAACGTAAGGTTCAAATAAACCATCTGAAGTTATATCCCCGTATTATTTCACATGGTGGAGGCGCATCAACGAACCTACGTACTTATCGCAAGCCAAGTTAAAAGCGAATAAATGCGCTCTGGAAGAAAGAAGAAACAAGGGCTACATTCGGTGATGTTATAATTACTTTTATTCACGTACATTCACATCACCAACCCCCCATGTTACAAAACTCATTATCACGAAGTGAAATAGCTGTGCAAAATGGTCTGTGTATTGGATTCGGTCGAAAACTGCCAATTTTCAAATTTTGACGGCTGCCGCTGTCAGCGTAAGTATGTTTGTGGTTAATTTATATTATGCCATTGTTTTTTTGTATATAATAGCAAGGGATCTTAGTTCTTCTAGAACCTACCGCATAGCGGGTATAGGAGGATAAGAGTCGACCTTGTTGAAATGGCTTAAATGGTATGGATGTCTGTTGATAATTAATATTATGTCATGGTTTTTTTTATTATAGCAAAGGATCTTAGTCCTACTATGACCTACCGCATAGCGGGCATGGGAGGCTAGGAGTCAGATGGTCTAAGTTACGTACCGTAAGGTGGACCGGTTCTTTATTGTCGACAATAGGTTAGCTTGATGGACAACATGTCTTTATAAGAGTTAGTGTTAATATGTTAATGATAATTTACCTTCCCCAGAATAGATAGCATAGAAAATAAATAACACCACACTTATAGCGTATTTATTGTGTTAATAATAATGGTGCGAATAACACTTTTCTTGTCCTTATAGCTCGGGAACATTCACAGATCACTACTTGGGTACTTATAGTCCCGGAGTAAACGCTCGCTCACAAAGGGCCATGTGTATAATAATGTTTTTATTTCCATGTACGGCCCACTTCGAAGACACGCTGCTGCACTTCATCACGCTGATGCAGCTTGCGTTAGCCTGGCTGAGCGAATGCTGGCGCCACCGGCATCCACTCCGCCCGAGGGGCGAGCACTCCATCGCCCGAGCACCATGATGTCTTCGAAAGAAGACAAGGCGGGATGTCCATGGACCACCATGGAGATGTCGCCAACGGTCGTCCAGAGCTCGACGACTTGAAGAAATTTAATTTTTATTTTAATGTTGTGATTATTTATGTTGTTCAATTTATTTTGGTATTTTAGGTAGGAGATTAAATTAATTAATTACATTTTTCTAGGATAGGTAGGTTAATAAAGATATTTCGTCGGTTGTCCTAATTAATTAATTAATACCTCAAAATGTCATTGAAATTGTCGTAACGACATAGTAAAATAAATGATATGACATTTTGAAGTAAGACATGTCATATGGGGTCATAGACAAAGCTCTTATAGAATGAATGACTCGGGTCACATTGTCTATGGTCCTTGTATCGGCTGTACATACTCGGCGAGTAGGTCGAGTCATGGTAAGGTAATGGTTGTGGTACGGGTGTTTAGAGCGCACTTAATCAAAATTGTGCTCTAGGGGCCTGATAGTATAGGTTATGGTACGGGTTTTTAGAGCGCACCTAATCAAAATTGTGCTCTAGGGGCCTGATAGTATAGTTACAGCCCACCTGGGGGTAGTATAGGTGGCGCCGGTTACTTTTAGTGGGGTTTTTGATCCGGCGAAGCCAGGATCGGTACACGGGCAGTAAGTTTCCGTAAGGGCCATAGGCTAGTGAACATGCCTGTCCCGATCCGGGTTACCTCATAGCATGAGGCCACCTGGGATGTCAATTGTAAGGGGATGCCCCACATAGGTAGGGACTAGTATCTGTTAGGTAGGGAGTAGTATTGTTTAGTTTAACGTCCATTTTCTCCCCGGGGCGGCGAGATGTGTAAGGTTTGTACCATGCCATGCAAACCTTACCGCCTTGTATGACAGACTGGCAGCCTTTGGAACTATTAAATATTCAAATTTAATCGAATTGAGTCTGTCTCGCTCTGGCGGAAGGACAAATGATCACTTCTGTTGTAGACCTAGGAACGTAAGGTTCAAATAAACCATCTGAAGTTATATCCCCGTATTATTTCACAGTACCCAGGTGTGGAGAGGGAAGCGCGTGCAGCCATGCCCCGGACTCGGGCCTCGTTACAGCGTTCAGTCTCGCTCTCTCCACATCGGAAGCACCCTCTAACAGGCCGTCCATAACCCGCTTTACCCCTACATCATCCCATGCCCGCTGACGTTCCAGTTTTTTCCGGTAGGACCGAACCTGGGTTGAGAGCCGTCCAAGCTGCCTGGGCTTCAGACGCGTACGGAATGGCTGCCTTGCCAACACCCAGCGCGAAAATTTCGGAAACGAGCTTTTTGACTCCGCCAGCCGATGCTAAAAAAGCCAGCAGACTCACATCCCGTGCGCGCCGTACGCCCAGTCTACCGTTCCGGATAGGGAGAGAAGCTTGGTCCCACTGGCCCGCACCGAGAGACACATTGAGCAGACACTCCACTGATTCCTTCAAAACAGAATCGAAGGGGTCAATATGCTCGGGGCACAGCCAAGTAGGCACAGTGCGCAAGACTAACGGAGCACATACGCAGTATGAAAAAACTGGAGAGCATTCTTTAGTGGCGGAACATTCGCTAAATTCGGATACGACGCACTATATCAGTTTTGATAAGGTTTCCGTATTAGCGAGAGAAAAGTTGTTTATCCCTCGCAAAGTTCGTGAGGCCATCGAGATTAGTCGTCGCCCGAATTTCAATCGGGATAGTGGATGGTCAGTTCCCCATAGTTGGAAGACAGTTTCACGTAGTGCGCCCGTGGTTAATGGTGACGCGCCCTTAGAATTTGATGTGGTCAGTGTTGTTTGCAACCGTACGGTTGATATTGACAATGTGGGTAGTTCTTCGCCTATTCCCCCTGCGCCCGCGCAGGCGCGAAGACTTCGGGTGGGTTACCAAAGCGGCGGCCCGTAGTCTTCGCTGCGCCGCTGTCGCAATTTCTCCTGTAGAAGGGCGTCGAGATCACCCGAAACATGCCGAGTGAATTTCGACAATTGATGACGTGGTAGGTACAAGGTATTCATTAAACAAATGCTTAATTTATATTGAAACCATGACAGGAAAATATATTATAAAGTCCAATTTTATGCCGTCCTTTGACAAAAAACTACGCGATATCCGTTAGGTACATTGTTTGGAGAACATTTACTTATATGACAGTGTTAACAACATTGATATAACTCGATAAATAAAAAGAATCGTCATCACCATACATACGGGATCATCACCATACATGGTGTAAGCTAGAGGTGTGCGCTGACCGGCGCGGCGTACGCCGCCGGCCATTTTTACCACGCCGCCGCCGCCGATCATTCCACCGGCGTGAAATCGGCGTGAACTAATACTATGATGGCCATGACCCAATTTATCTATCTTCTCCGTTATTGGAGGAAAAACTACCTTTAGAACACAATAAAAGCATAAAAGGGGTGTTACTTATACAGTGAGATACCATAATAGCTCATAATATCGTAAGTCATCTAACGTATGCGGAATGAAATTTGGACAAAGTTTGCATTCGGTGTTTTAAAAGTAAAGCATTCGAAATTTGAAATTTAAAAATATGAATTGTTTGCTCTGTTATCTGTCAAAATATTGCACAAATTTCGGGATACTAGCTTTTGTGTAATAATTATTATGGCAAATAGCGAAGAGAGGCGTCGAGAAAGCGTGTGTATTTTTCGGGACTCTCACCCGGACTGGACGAAGTCAAGTATCGTGAAGCATTTCACTCACATGGGGGAGAGCCGGAGTACTATTTATAATATTTTGTCGTCCTATTCCTTACGAAATAGTACTACTAGAAAACTCGGTTCCGGCAAAGTAAGTACTTTAAGTCAATCATCGAAGAAAAGCCAATTAAAGAAAATTACGGCGGGTCGTGTAGCTAAATCGTACAGGCAACTCGGAAAAATATTCAAATGTGACGGCAAAACGGTAAAAAAGCATCTTCAAGGCATGGGGATTACGAAACGAACAAGAAAAGTTAAACCCACCGTGTCCGAAAACCAAAAACTTACCCAGAAGAAGAGACTTGCAACTTTGGTAAAAAGCATTTTCTACGCAAAAAACGAAGTAGAGTGTATTATGGATGATGAATCATATTTCACCCTAGACGGTAATGAGTGGCAGGGTAACTTTTATTTTGAAAACGCCAATATTCAAACTGAAGAATCAGTTAAATATGTGGAGCACACAAAATTCCCAAAAAAAGTTTTACTATGGCTTGCAATTAGCCCTCGTGGTATGTCGAAGCCGGTATTTTTTGAGTCAGGTTTAGCAGTCAATGCTGACCGATATATGGATGGTTGTTTGCCAGTTGTGCGTGATTTTATGAGAACACATCATAGAGGACAGAATGTTGTATTTTGGCCAGATTTAGCATCCAGCCATTACTCGAAAAAAACGTTGGCCAAAATGGAGGAGTTAGGAATCCCATATGTACCGAAGGATTCAAATCCACCTAATGTACCACAACTTCGCCCGATCGAAGATTTCTGGGCCAATCTAAAGAGGCGAGTATATGCAAATAATTTCCGGCCCAAAACTATACAAGCATTAACTCGAAAAATAAAATTAGAGTTGAAGAAAATGCCAACATCGACTTACACCGCAGCCATGGATAAAGTACCAGCCAACTGTCGCAAAGCAGCTCGCATGGGTCCAAATTTCTTTCTACATTAAATTTTAATAGTTAATTGTTTAAATAAATATATAAATTTATTGTGTATACCACAAACTTTTCTTTAAAAGTGTTACAAACTTTGTCCAAATTTCATTCCGCATACGTTACATTGAAAGGTATAAGCTATTGGTAATACTTCCAGTGAAGCTACAGAACAGATTTCAGCTTTTTATAGCACAGGAATAGTTTGGAGCCCTCCATTATAAGGTCTGGAAGAAGTACCGCATTTTAGGTATCTAGGAAGTCACTTTCGACGTGACTTTGACATCCAAGATAGTTTCCCACAAAACCAAATCAGTTGCAGCCTGTGGAAAACTTAGACGGCGTATTTCGCAGAGTTAACTTGAGATTATGAGTTGATCTTAACCTAAACCTAACTCTTCTATATACTACAGAAACATGGTGCTACTAGAAAACAGAAGACTTCTTCGATCTCCGTTATCTATTCTGCTCATTAAGTGTCAAGATCAAGAACCAAACAAGAAAGTTTTACTTTGCGTCAAAATACCTGGCATTCAGGCTCTCATAATGAAACATCAACTGCGGACTGCGGTGTATGGTCACATCAGCGTGTTTGGGTTTGGGCGCGAACATCAGCAATACCAGGTCTTGTGAAGTGGAAATTAGGAGGCGCATAGGAATGGCCAAAAGTGCAATGTCCCTGCTGCAAGATATATGAAAGAATTGCAACATCTCACGCTAAACTAAAACTAATTTAGTCCCTAGTCTTCTCCATATTCAGCTACGGAGTTGAGACTTGGACTCTGACAAAGGCTGGCCGTGATCGCATTGATGCTTTCGAGATGTGGTGCTGGAGGAAAATGCTTCAATTTTCTTGTAATTCTTGGACAGCTTTTCGCACGCATGCATCTATATTACGCAAATTGAACATCAAGATCAGACCATCAACCATCTATCTACGCAGACTACTAGAGTTTTTCGGTCACATAGCCAGGAAAAAAGGCCATAATCTTGAACAACTTATTGTTATTGGCAAGATTCATGGCAAACAACCTATAGGCCGCAGATGCACTACACGATGCCAAGAACAGACACAGACGCTGAGACACCGTCAGAAAGAAGCGGAAGTCACGGGAATTTCAGGACCCTCAGCAATGAGGAACACGAAGCGAGAAGGAAGACGAGGAATATAATGGGACTATTATCTTGACCTTACAAAAAATTGCAATTCCACCAAACACATAGAATATAAAATAGCTAGCCAAAATACTGCTACTTTCATTTTTACAGTGAAAAAGTTACCAGATCTCATAAAGACAAGCTTAAGGCGCTAACTTATTAAACCCTATATCTCGGTCAATAAGTATGTATGACTTGACCATTTTATGGAACTACTGCTTTTAAAACAAAGACCCGTGGTAATTTTTCTTACTATTTGAAACGACCGAATGATGCTCATATAGCCCGACCGTTTCACTATATGTGTAGAAATATACTGTAATATGCATAATTACTTATTGTGTTTACCACGCCGATCACGCCGATTACGCCGCCGCCGCCGGTCAATTTTTGACCGGCGGCCGCCGCCGACGATTTAGCCATCGGCGCACACCTCTAGTGTAAGCACCGGTGATGACGGATATGGTGATGACGATATGCATTCTTATTGTAGATTATTCTAGAACGCCTAATATTATTTGAATGGACGGTGCCAGATCAGTATCTCCATTTCATGTCACATATTTGTAGAGAAATAATTTTAAAATTATACAAATACTTACTTTAAATAATTCGCAATATGGTAATGACTGGAATTCGTGACAATTGACTTCCTCGGATACACTTTTGTCGTTAATTTTGCTCAGTGCGCGCATGCAGCAACATGCACTCTCTGTCGTGATTGGAACTGAACTAAGGAAGCAGGAGAGGGTATACGCACTGTATTTCACCGTTCTTAGACAAAACTGTGTTGACTTTGACACTACATTTAGGGTGATGACGAAAATTCGTACTAAAAGTTTAAATATTTTTATTTATACTTAGTTGTTGAAAGAATAATTCAATATTTTTGTATATATAAGAATACAGTATGGAGAGATTATAAATAAATAAAAAATCGGATTCGTACGTTGCGTATTTGAAATTTTTCACAAGAGACATGAAGGTTTGAATTTTTTTGCTACATGGTAATGATTTTTGACATATGTTTTGTTGTATTATAAAAAAACTATTAAACTGTCGGTGAATTTTATTGAAGCGCCATTTAGATAAAAGTACTAGTCAACAAATGTAAAAGTTTCGATACTCTAACCTTAGTACTTTTTTTTATAAAGATCGACATGTACTGTACCGCTACGCTGATATTTGAAATCCACCCAACCGTCTGTGCGCTCGCTTAGCCCTGTCCTTTGTTTACGTCAATGCTTCCGTCTCAAGTGGCCGGACTTCCAATCAATACATATTAATAGTTCATGTTCAGTTCATTTGAAACAGTCCATGCAATTAGCCAAGTCCCCTCCTTCCATATAGGTGTATGTTATTACTATTACACATTTGCAGCATTTATATGTTATTACACAGTTTTGCAGTGAATTTAATCAATACCTAAAACTTGCATAAGTAACATACGCAACATATTCTATGTTATAAGTAATTACCCGTGAACCATCCATGACCCGCTTATCCAAGTGCTATTATTATTCTCGCTGCAGAATGCTCTGATCATCATTCGTTAACTATTCATGATCACAACTTGAACATGGCAATTATAGCAAAGCGTGTCGTGATCGGTAAGGACTTTAATGGATTAAGTACCTACTCTACTTAGTTCTATTTATGTACTTGTAAGTGAAGTTATTCTTGAGCAAATAACGTATACAATTTATAGATAAAGACATAAGCGAGTGTGTTGTTTAAATAACCGGTTCCGGTGACTTCAATCAGCCAGCAGTACTGCTGCACGGACGCTGAAGCGTTGAGCACGCCAGAAAAGTAGGGACAACGAGACTCATTGGCAATGGAAGACCAGCGCTGGTTGATTCTAAGGTCGGCATTTTGCTGAGGTGGGACCGTTTTGTGGCAGGCGTTCTACCTTTACTTTATAATATTTTTTGTTGTTTTTTTATCTTGTGCTGTCATAAATAAAAGTATTTTTCTTTTTCAATGCTTAGATAAGCACGCTGGTACGGTGCAGCCAGTGGGCCAACAATGTTTGGGAACCTTAACAACCATGGCCCTCCCAACAAAGACACCGATGACCCAATAGGGACAGGAGTGTGGGGCTTTTGCAACAGTTATTACCGTTGGGGCAGTAACATTCTGGAGAGGTGACCACGCATAGGTAAGCGCAAAGAGGAACTTCGTCCGACTCGCTGGACATAGATACGACCTCGTGGGAGTAGCGGGGAGTCGGAAGATGCAATCTGCAAAGGAGCACACTCTGTGGCAATCTGTGTGGGAGCTCCAGCAGTGGTCATCCGTGATAGATAGATAGGCCTACTCGGTCCTAATGTATCAAGCTTGTGATAGGTTCAAGTTCAAGACATCAAATACAAAACTAAAGAAATATTGCATAACTCAATTACGAGTATTTTAATGCCGCCTATCCGTGCTCGTGATGAAGTCACTGTATAAGATAAGTGTTTACTATCTAGTATCGCATCCAACCTCACTGCATTATTATTAGGCACAGAATTGATTAAAACATACGCTCTATTATAATTTATGCACTAGCTCATCTCATTAGATGTCTTGGAGGCCTTCCTATTCTCTCAACATATATTTAAAAACTTCACAATCAGGCTATTATCATCCATAATAGGACGAGACAGATCTAAGTGGATTTTTATTTTCGGAGTTGCACACGGCCATTAAACACCAGATACAGTTTATGGCATACGCTGATGGAAAACACGCTAGAGGTTCCTGATGGGACCGAACGTTTTAAGAGTCAAGGTCGACTTATATTTAAATTCGTGTTCGTGTTAATGTGTATGCTTTTGCGCCACATATTTCGAGTACTTAACATTTTTACTAACCGTTGTAAACAGTGGAAAAAATTATTGATCTCTACACAACAGTCCATTTCAGTTAAGCGCGCCCAAAACAGAACGTCGTGTGTCCGATACTCGTAGAAAGGAAATGGTATCAATAATAATAACATAATATTGTTATTTTTCACATAGGTACTTTCATTGTAAAAAATGCCTAAGCTAAGAAAACATAAGTACCTACATAAACATTAGAATTAGCCCTCGATAATAGCGAAAAGGTATTATAATAGCGATAAGCAATATGTAGGGCATATAATAATTTACTGATTACGTAACGGGCCCAGATCAGGTGAAAAAATAAAAGGGAATGAATAATGTGACTTACTTTAATAATGGTTGTTAAATGACGACTAGAAAGAACTAGTTGAATAGTAAATAGTAGGTACTTGAATATTTACGCAGTCACGATTCTCATAAAGTTAATATTAGAAAAAAAACATGGCCGGTCGGTGCAAAAGCAGTGAGTGTCAGGATGGCGGGTGTACATCTTTTTTGTATTTGACCCATATATTTAATCAATCCCAATTACTCTTTAACCGCTCTTACTACATTTGATTGTGCTTCATACATGTGGAAGCACATTGCGAGCACTAACCTTAGGCAGTACTTTCACCCTTGAGTAGGCAGCCATTAGCTAGAACTGGAAATGCACCCGCCAACCTGACGTCAGAATGGCGAGCTCATTTATTTCTTAAATATCTCTGGAGTTTAAAGAGCACATTGCTCCAATTTTGACGCACATTTGGCACATTGCACTAACTCCTGAGGTATACCACCACAGCTCCATTTGTTGATGTACACCCGCCATCCTGACACTCACCAAAAACACGATCGGCCTTGAAAAACTCGATTCGCAAACAAGATACGAATTATAAAATGTGGCGCGTTACGTAACTTATGCAAATAAGAGTAACAGAAAAAATGAAAAAAGACTACTTTTGAAACGACAGTTTGTTTTTTAGCTTAAGATAAGATAGGAACACTACTGCGCAGTAGGTAATCATTTCCACATTCATGGAATGTAAACAATAGATAACGAACAAAGTTAGGGCTCATAGCAACTGAATGAGCTGCCTTGAGGCAATTTGGCATTGTCTAGATTCCAATAGCATTCTTCCTTGGTATCTTTGACACCTACTCTAACCTACATTTAAAAATATGTGTGTGGCGCACGCGGTCTCGGCAAAATGGCATTGGCATGGCATATTTCAAATGTACTGTGAAGATATCAATGAAGCAAAATACGTGACAGCTAAGTGTTAACACTGTTAACTAGATGATAAACCATGAGTGAATTTTCAGGGGGAAAAATAGCCTACGTCACTCTCCAGCGCATAAACCCTATACCAACTAACATCACAGAATAAGTAATAGTACTTTGTACAGAACTCGCACTGTCTAACAAAACCCACGTTCAAGTCACAAAAATGCGCCGAATCCTACCTTCTCGCTCTAACTCATAACGCGCGCTCTTTCTGGTCGCCAGCGCCACGCCCACCGCTAGGGTTGTCGACAAAAATAAACTTCTTATTACAGATTGCCTTTCATGTTAAACTAGCTTATGCCCGCGACTTCGTCTGCGGTGTAAATTATAATTAGGCAATTAATCTTAATAGTCAATAAATAGGTTCATAAACTTTGTTGTAATTAAACAAAACCCTCAAATATTGGGCCCAAAACTGCACACTGCTCATTTACCGCGAAAATCAATTCTTTAGTCCATTTAAGGATTATTACCAAAAAATTAAATGCACTTAATAAACCACTTGTTACTTACACAAAAAACAATCTACTAATTGCTATATGCTATGCATGGAGTTAGAAACCTTATACTTTAAAAATTGTACGTTCCCTAAACAAACTTTCAACCTCAACCTACTCAACCCGTTTTCGAGATAAATTTTAATGAAAGATGAAATCATTGGAGTTTTATTCAGTTTAATCAGTTTTAGATACCCTACTTTAAAAACCATTTGGTCCCTTTATAAAGTTTAGGCCCCATTTAACCCTTTTTGGAGATGAATTTCAAAAAATGGTTTAACTTTTTTTCTGTACCCTTATTGAAGGATCTACATATGTACGAAGTATCAGATTTCCTACTTCAAAAATCGTTTGGTCCGTATGCAAAGTTTCAACCCCCATTTTAACCCCTTTGGGGATTAATTCCAAAAAACAGCAATCACTTTTCTTTAATCTTATGGATGAGTCTATGTACGAAGTTAAAGATCTACTACAAAAATCGTTCGGTCCCTTTACAAAATTTCAACCCCCGTTTGACCCCTTTTTAGAGATGAATTTTGAAAAACGGAAAACTACTTTTTTTACTCTTATTGAGGAGTCTATGTACGATGTCTTAGAGCTCCAACTTCAAAAATCGTTTGGACCCTATACAAAGTTTCAACCCCCATTTAAATCCCTTTGGGGATGAAGTTCAAAAAACAGCAATTACTTTTCTTTACTCTTATGGATGAGTCTATGTACGAAGTTCAAGATCTACTACAAAAATCGTTTGGTCTCCATACAAAGTTTCAACCCCGGTTTGACCCCTTTTTAGGGATGAATTTCTAAAAACGGTATACTACTTTTCTTTATTCTTATTGAGGAGTCTATGTACGATGTCTCCGAGCTCCAAGTTTAAAAATCGTTTGGTCCCTGTACAAATATTCAACCCCATTTATCCCCTTTTAGGGATAAATTTCGAAAAAACATGAAATGACTTTCCTGTATTCATATTGTGGAGACTATGTACGATGTCTCAGAGCTCCAACTTCAAAAATAGTTTCAATCCCCATTTAACCCCCGTTGGGGATGAATTTTGAAAAACGGTAAAACTACTTTCTTCGACCTTTATTGAAGAGTCTATATACGAAGTCTCAGATCTGTCACTTAAAAATAATTTGGTCTCTATACAATATTTCAACCCTCCTTTATCCCCTTTTAGGGATGAATTTCGAAAAATTGTGAAATTACTTTTTGCAACTCATATTGAAGAGTCTATGTTCGAAGTCTCAGATCTCCTACTTTAAAAATCGTGTGGTCTCCATTTAAACTTTCAACCCCCGTTTTACCCCTTTTAGGGATGAATTTCGAAAAAGGGTGAAATGACATTTCTGTACTCATATTAAAGGATCTATGTGCGAACTCTCAGATCTCCAACTTCAAAAATTGTTTGGTGCCAATACAAAGTTTCAACCCCCATTTAACCCCTTTTAGGGATGAATTTTGAAAAATGGTAAAATTACTTTTTTCAACATATATCGAAAAGTCTATATTCGAAGTCTCAGATCTCCTACTTTAAAAATCGTGTGGTCCCCATATAAACTTTCAACCCCCATTTAACCCCTTTAGGGATGAATTTCGAAAAATCCCTTCTTATTCCTTACTTAATTTATATAACCACCCTACTGTGAAAATTTCAAGTTCCTAGCTTCAGTAGTTTCGGCTGTGCGTTGATGAGCCAGTAAGTCAGTCAGTCAGTCAGTCAGGACATCTTCTTTTATATATATAGATTACAGGTAGTTATGGCGTTAATAATGGTATTTGATTTTATACATAGTCGAAATAATATAGTATTTCAAGTTTCGAGTAGGTTAGGTATTGTTTTCCGTGGTGCACAGCAAAGATGTTTTATTATTATTTACCTATAGGTATTACAACCCAGTGCTTTCTACATTGTAAAATATAGGACTTAAAAGGAAAAAATATCGCTTTTTCTTTTCAAAATTGAATGATTGTAAAATTAACAAAATCACTAGAATCTAATAATATTCATAAAGTAACGTAAATGAACCAGATTTACCAATTATTCGCATCCTCAATATGACGACAATAAAGAGGTGCTTCATAGGTTTCGCACACAGGCGCTGCCGGGGGTCGGCGCAGACCTGGGCTTGCCTAATGCATTAGGCAAGGAATAATAATAATTACCGCGAAACAAAATGGCGGAGTGACTTGCGCCTGCTAACATGTAAAAAAAATACTATAATGCTTATTTAGTTATTAAATACTAGCAATTACCCGTGGCTTCGACCGCGTTGTTTCCGTTACTGTCCCAAAGGAACTCTTTACCGGGATATACAGTATCCTCTACGTTTAAATCCTGGACTTGGTCTACTTGTATGCCAAATTTCAGCTCAATCCATCCAGTTGTTACCCCGTTATTTAGTAAAACACATCCAAACATCTTCACAAACTTTCACATTTATAATATTAGTAGGATTAAAAGGCAGTCTGTATATAAAACACCAAGTATTTCGTGATTTAGTTGACGTTTGATTTTTGTTTTTCTAAACAATAATTTTACAGAGCCAACAAGTTAAGTATAATGAGATAGATGGATAAATAACCAATAAAAGCCCCTATTTTATTTTAATTCATATAATCATAAGTTATGTAACGATTGTGATAAAGTGTGATTAGATTACGATGAAATAGCAAAAAAAAAGATAAAAGGTAAAAGAGGTATGCGAAATGTACGCTTAGGGAAGGTAATCTATAAAGACTAGGTATCCCAACTGTGGGTAATGAACCCTCGACGCAATAATTAGTTAAAATTAAAGCAAGCATGCTACTGCGTAGTAATATGCTAACCGCGGTTACACAATACCTACAGAATAATTAGCAATTTCTTATTTATTGCCCGTTAAAATAATTGAGGACCCGTCTTTAATACGTACCTATTTGTATGCGTGATCTTTATTTAACATTATGAAGCAACGTTAATTTTGCAGACGACTGTCAATACGATGAAGTTCACTTTTGCCTAACGCGTAACACGAACGATTTATCATAGATTAAAGATTAACGTGTTTTTACAGAAGTGTCAAAACAAGATGAATTGTTTGTACACACATTGTTTTCAGTGAACAAGGCTGTTTCGTCATACATTTGCTTAACCTGAATTACATAGTATTTCATACTAAACTTTGGTTGGTAAAATCTCAAAGAGATGGTGAATTCTAATTTCGCTGAAGAACAAAAGATATTATAATATTAAAGAGTAATTTTCTTCCATCCATAGTGCTTCAGCATTCAGAGTCTAACTTCATGGCCAGGTGTGGCATAATAGTATTTTATGCAACAGTTGTATAAGAAGGTTCAAAAAATGCGAATTGCGTGAGTTGCGATACGAGCCGCGAATGCGGCGAGTATCGCAAATAGAGACGCAATGAGCGTTTTTTGACTTAATTATACAACGTTGCATACAATACTTTTTCTACGACAGGTTTTAAAATTATGAAATACAAACAAGGCATAACCTGCAAAGAAGGCAAATATGACGTATGACTGTCAGTATGTGTCTATGGTAAACTTTTTATTTTTTAAATGAAGTTGACACGCAGTGAATATATTAAAAATACTTTTGTTTTTATGTTGGCATCAATGAATTTAGTTCAGAAAGTTTTGTTTTTCTTAAAAGCCGTAGGATTTTAATTGTTTGTTAAGTTGGTAGTTGTGCATTTTTACCGTAAAGTTAAAATTGAGCGCTTAATCCTTGACCTCAGTTTAACCTAGATTTAGAAGTCTGTGGTTGCTAGCAATAACGTAAAGTGGCTATAACGACACTAGTGCTGTTATGGGGAATAGAGTATAGACTTCTCTGAACTCATATTATATATGTTCTTATATTAGTGTTCGTGACCAAGTAAAAGACAGATAACAGTACAGGAGTAGAAAAAAAAAAAAATAAACTAAACGCACCCGCTAAAAGACAACTTCAACTGATAACTTTTTCAATGAAGTCTTCCACAGATAATGCTTCTCTTAGCATTATCTGGCCATACTGCCAGATTGTATTGATTTAAAAAATGAAATTTACTAAAATAAGTGCAAGTCTCTCTAAAATTATAGTAAAATATACCATTATAAGTTTTATATACTTACAGTAAAATTGGTTTTGTAGCTAAGTTTTGAATATAGGAAATAAGCCTTGGCTGATTTGAAACCCCCTTAGTCTGAACTGAAGTCCCGAGGGAGTTATAGATTTTTATAACCCACGGGAGGTAAAAATCGGCTCAAGCTGCTCTATTCGCATGCGTGTTATAACACCCTTTACGAGCAAGTGTGATGAAATAGTACATTACACGACTAGGGTGGTAAAACCAAGAAAGGCCGAGCCGAGATCGCAGATGTTTGCGGCCCAAGCTGCAAGCGAGGGACGTAAATATGCGATCGAGGGCTTTATTTATTACCTCCCGTGTTGTGTACATCATTTTATGTATACACTTGGCTAGAAAGTGGCTTTTTCCGTACGCGCAGCGTGCAGAAAAAGTCACTTTATGGCTAGGTGTGGCATAAATTAAATGCTGTGCGTAATTATTAGATACAAAAGTCACAAACACATCCCAAAATAAATAAATTACACAAACAAACGCTAATGAGTGGAAGTTACTAAGTAAGTACATGGTAAGCACTTATGTAATTTAGTTGTTGACGGCACAGATATAAACAACATGACTGTCAATGTGTGCAAACTAGGTCAGCGCGAGATCTGTGTTGTGTGCAACAGCTGACGGCCGTCAGAGGTCTTTGCCCTCCTAGTAACGAGGTCATCGACCCCCTTTATATCGCATCCCCTAATTGGCAAAGATGTATGAATCACGGCAGTTTGTATTTATATGTAAATACGCACGAGAGCGTTGCTAAGTAACAAACGAATGTAATTCTGTGTCCGTCAAGATAGCGTACACCGTAAAGATATTCAGAATCTGATGCAGCCAATAAATAGTACCCAAATAGTACCGACGAAATACCTAGGTGAAAAAAATAGTACCCTTAAACTTTTCGAAATATAAGGCCAGTTCATGGTGTCAGGCGTCAAGCTGGCGTACACCGTCTGTATCTCTGGAGCGGCTTTGTTTTTGGAAACGCTTTATATCTCAAAAAATAGTACCCAAATAGTACCCTAGGGCCCTACAATTTCATTTCTCTAGCTATCGTAGAAGCCGAGATATAGTGAGCTCGTTCTATAAGAAATTCCCGAGTACGCCAGCTTGACGGTGTGAAATTTTGTACACCGTTAAGTCATAGAATACCTCGGCTTCTACGATAGCTAAAAAAAGTGAATGAGTGAGTAATAAACACAAGGCTATAGTTTAAACAAACTTTTTGGTCTATCTTGCAATTCACTGTTGAACCTGCTATCGGTACTAAATTAAAAACAACAGTAATTTCAAAATCCCGCTGTCATTACATGACTGTATTGTTGTGTGCGTGGCCTCAACTTTCGTGAAATTACCTATAGTAGTTGAAACTTTGTAAAGCGAAGCGACCAAACGATTTTTGAAGTTTGAGATCTGAGACTTCGTACATAGACCATTCAATAAGAGTAGAGAAAGCTAATTTCACCGTTTTTCGAAATTCATTCCTAAAAGAGTTAATAATGGGGGTTGAAATTTTGTATATGGACCATACGATTTTTGAAGTAGGAGATCTAAAACTGTGCTTGAACTGAAATAGAACTGAAACGATTTTAAATTGTCTTGAAATTTATGTTCAAAATGGGTTGAGTAAGGGTGGAAAGTTTGTTTAGGGACCGTACCATTTTTAAAGTAAGTGCTTTGATACTCCATAGGTACGTAGCGTAGTACGTATATCGATACCTTTAGACTCAAAGGGCGTAAGCTCCATTAAAACCAACGGCGTTTAGGTCTTTTGAGTCTAAATGTATCGATATTAGGAGAGTAATGACGATGATTCGAAACTTCGTACTCTTCAATTACTAGATTGTGTAAGTAAGGTGGTTTATAAAGGGATTTTTTTTTAATTATCTTTAAATGCGCAAAAGAATTGATTTTCGCCGTAAATGCTCAGTTTTACGCCCAATATTTGCGGATTTTGTTTAATTAAGTACAACTGTACAACCAAGTTTATCAACAAATATCAGAATCTATCTATGAAGACTAATTGCCTAATTATAATTTACACCGCAGACAAAGTCGCAGGCATAAGCTAGTCTCGATATATTTCTGTGTTTGAGACCCGGGCCTGGGAAGAACATAAACATAAGTTTTTATCCCAAAAATCACTTCTAAAGGGAAAAGGGTGGAATTTTTTATGGGGAATCAAAATATTCTCAAGGGATATAATACTGTAATACAAGGACGCAATGCAGACGAAATCCCAGCAAAAGCTAGATATAAACCCTCATACGATCATTAAAAAAATAACAAATAAACTGCGCACGGCACTGGAACTATCTACTAACTATTAATAACACCCACCAGCACAAATAACTAACACGATTAGAGCCCCCAGATCGGTTTCGGACCACTATCAGAACCAGGCCCCTCGAAACTGGCGTCAAAACATAGTGGCTCCGTTTATCCCGCTCGTTG
Organism: Eudemis profundana; assembly: GCA_947034925.1. Classification (NCBI taxonomy): domain Eukaryota; kingdom Metazoa; phylum Arthropoda; class Insecta; order Lepidoptera; family Tortricidae; genus Eudemis; species Eudemis profundana. Next base: position 25,067,908 of record OX344795.1, on the reverse strand, counting down.
TGGTTGAATAAAAGAGGGACAGAGAGTTTGCGGAGGTGAGATAAACTGTAGAGTCGGGGTCGAACAACTCCAAATTGGCCTCGTGGGTACCGACGCGTCGGGTAGAGATTATGCCGGTAAACAGGCCTGCCTGCGTTCGCTGGAGCACGTACGCAACTGCGGCTGCCGGGTGCTGCCGGCCTTGCATACTATATTTTTAAAGAGAGCTTGTGAAAAGACAAAACATTGCAAGAATTACAATGAAAATAACATGTACTGTATACTTGTTGTTACTAAGAGTTAGCAGTCCAATATGCCATCGGGGACGACTCTACAGCGAAATCAACTATTTTATTATAGCCAAGAGCAATTACACTGACACCTGATACAAAAAGTATTTACGTGTTTTCAATGCTTCCGAGTGAAATTGTAAGAAATATATACTTCTTCACGAGCGTTTATATAAACCTCCAACTTACAACTCTTAACATAGCTAGAGCAATAGGTGCACTCCCACAACATTGTCAGACTAAAATCGTCAACACGAAATGTTTAAGTCCATTCTAAAATATATGACAAATAGAAATGTACACGCTAAGTGCGTAAATGGCCAGCCAGGTGATAAACGGAATATTTTCCGACGGATCGGATGATGTTTATTAGCTGCCGGCCGTCAATATTTACTGATGGCACAAATGGACTGTACGACAAAGCCACGGTCATGATAACTCGAGTTACCAGTATTAGACAGTCAATATTTATTCAAGGGACAAATTAGACCAATATCGTGATATTCACAAGGTTACAAATAATATAATAAAAATAAATATTTGATAATGAATAGTTGCGAATGTTTAGGTAGGTACTTCATTTGTACTAGCGAACTAATCATGATTGTTTCCCATCTAAAGTCTGTTTTTAACCGACTTCCAAAAGAAGGCCGGTTCTCTATTCGTCTGAATGTTTTTTTTTTTTTTTTTGTATGTTTGTTACGCGATTACTCGAAGACGGCTGGACCGATTTGAAAAATTCTTTTTTTGTTTGAAAGGGTATACTTCCGAAATGGTCCCATTGCAACCAAATCAGGATCTGATGATGGGATCCTGGAGAAACCGAGGGAACTCTTCAAATATTAGAGGCACACATATAGCGATTTCGGTATTTTTCGTAGTTTCTTGTCCATTTCTTACTAGCAATAAGTTTTTAGTGTTAACCGACTTCAAAAAAGGAACAAATGTTTATGTAGGTTTCTTCCCCGATTACTTAAAAACAGCTGGACCGATTTGGAAAATTATTTTTTTGTTTGAAAGGGTATACTTCCGAGGTGATTCCATTGCAACCAAATCAGGATCTGATGATGGGATCTTGGAGAAATCGAGGGAACTCTTCAAATATTAGAGGCACACATATAGCGATTTTGGTATTTTTCTTAGTTTCTCGTGCACTTCTTATTAGATATAAGTTTCCAGTCTTAACCGACTTCAAAACAAAGATCAATTTTTATGTAGGTTTGTTCCCCGATTACTTGAGGCTAGACCGATTTGGAAAAATTTTCTTTTAACTAAATAGACTTTAGTCTATTTGGTTAAAATAGTATTTTTACAGCGCCACTAAAAATTTAAAAATAAAGTAAATTTTTAAAACAAAAAATAAAAACCGACTTCCAAAAACTTAAACTAAAAAGCAGAAAATAATATGTTAATTTCCCGAAAGAAATGGATAATCAACGATTCATATATACATATACAGATATTTATAGTTTTTAACCTGCTTTTTTGAAGTCGGTGCCAGCTAAGGATAAAAGGAGCTCAGCATAGCCAGCTTTGCGTGGCAGGCACCGACTTCAAAAAAGCAGGTTAAAAACTATAAATATCTGTATATGTATATATGAATCGTTGATTATCCATTTCTTTCGGGAAATTAACATATTATTTTCTGCTTTTTAGTTTAAGTTTTTGGAAGTCGGTTTTTATTTTTTGTTTTAAAAATTTACTTTATTTAATTCCGTAGACTAAAATGAGACAAAAATACCACCCCCGGTACTGACTTGGTTTAACATTAGGTACACCTCAAAACTTTTTTGTTGTAAAAGAACTGCGTTGCGAGACTTGCATCTTTTTACATGTAATGTTTGTGATGGGATCTCATTTCTTTTTGTAAGTGATCTTTTTATTTATTACATTCCAATCCATTCTTTTTCCAATTTGAACTACAAAACTAGTCACATGTAATCACATGTTTATGTATAGGATTACAAACTTATCTGTGCAGTTGTGATTAAAATTGCAATACATATTCCAAATCGGCACGTCACTGCGCTCATACAATGATAGGCTACTTGATGACAGTTCAAATCAGCTTCTTTTTATGAAGTGTCAAAACGCTCCGAAAGTATGCAGTTTAGTATGAAATACTATCTTGTGACGTCATGTTCAACATGGTGCCTTATTTTTAGTTTTCGTCACTGTAAAATCGTTGATGGCACGAAAATAAGTTTGAATGATTTTATCCGGGCTGTTTTGAAAGCGTAATTTGCTGGTTAGAGTTAATGAATTTATTTTGATTGTTGTCAAATACCCTATTCCGCCTGGTCTTGCTTTATTTTTAAATGGGTGTTTTAGGAAAAATGTTTGCATTTTAATGTTATAAATATGTTTACGACTGATGTTTACATGAATAAACTAGGTATACAACTTGCACTTACTCTACTTTACTAAGTACGATATAAATAAAGGATGTAATTTCGAAAAGATCTTGTCGATTATATCGGAATTATGTATGTAGGGTGCACCTGTACCTACTGTGCTGATTATGAAACAAAAGGTGTTTGACCGTCCATAATTTATTTTATAGGACTTCCTTTCTGTTATTAAAGAATTTACAATAATGGAAAAAAAGCCGTGAGCTAATGTAATATAAGGCGATGATAATCATTAATAACATACATACATCCGCTAAGTATACATATGCGTTAGTAAATAAGTACGTTATGTATTTGACTTGCTAACAAGAAACACCTCTAATTGTGCATAGTGTAAAAAATGGTTCTTACCTGAGGATTTATCCATCATTGTATCGTACCGCAGCGTAACATTTATACTTAGAATGCTAAAAACCGAGCTATATTTTTTACCACAGGTTAAACACAGCGGTTCGACTTTCATCTTAAGACACTGCGGGATTTGGGACGAAAAGATGTTACGCAGCTTACCGAACGCTGCCCAGCCGAGTTGGATTCGACGATTAACCTCTTTCTCGAAGTTGGACCTTCCTAACTGGATTGTTTGTCCCAGGTAGACATAATCGTCAAACACTTCGAGAGTAGAATTCCCAACTTCGATAGTAGTGGGTGCAACATGGACATTTGACATAATTTTTGTTTTGTCCATGTTCATTTTAAGACCCACTTGTTGAGAAACCCTTCTCGTCTTCGAGCATTTTGCCAAGGTCCTCCACGGTCTCAGCCACAACAATAATATCGTCAGCAAATCGAAAGGGCCTACTTTCAGTAGTTCGGTGATTTTAGTCCGGTTCAAATAAATATATATGAACCGGACTAAAATCACCGAACTACTGAAACTAGGCCATCGAAAGTGAGTGAGGTACTCGCCATTCACGTTGATGCCAAGTTCTCTCCAGTCCAGAAGCTTGAAAACATCTTCCAGTGCAACAGTAAACAGTTATGGAGATATATAACATCACCCTGTCATGAGTCTTTAGATGCTTCAAAAAGGCGTTAGATAGAATGAAGCTTGTGCCAAATTAAAAAATAAATTAAATAGAAAAGTATTCAGATTCCAGAAACAACATTTCCATTATTTTGTAGCATAGTGTACTAAAGTGTACAATTATTGATTATTAGGTATTTATCGTTTAAATTACAATTTATTGTACTTGTTTAAGAGGAAAGAGAAGGGCATTTTTTCCATACAAACGTAGTCCCCTGTTTCCTCCCTGGATAATGCCAATAGAGCCATAATTTTTTGTCCAAAAATCTATGGCTACTATTGATATGTTCCTATGTTTTGCTTTTTACCATAAATTGATTCTTAAAAGAGATATTGACCTTCAAAAACCTAAAAAAAATGCCAGATTTTTCCGCTGTGTTCACACATCCAGAAAACAAATTTGACTAGATTATTAAAAAAAAGGAAAACATAGGAACACGGCCAAAGCCTTTCTTTAATGTTTAATGAAAAAAATAGTTAAATAGGTTAAGTTTTGGGGAAGAAATCAGGGGACTACGAAACGTTGATTTCATGAACTTTTAAAAGGTATTTTCGATCCAAGCTGCAGTTGTCCCTATCGCACTCTGCGGGGGAGAGGCTGGGTTGGGGAGGCGCGGACTAATACGTATACACTCTCTGTGATGTGACACGTAGTCGATAATTTTATCGATATCCTAGTGTTGTTCATCGATATCGATATTTCTAGTAAAAATTTAGCGCGAAGTGCATTTAGCAGTCTTTTTTGCTGTTCGATTGTTGGAAGTAGGGCTTACAACCAGGTAGGGCCAGGAAGTAAACTCCGTACCTGAGAGGCATGACACTAGTGCCATGACATGACACTAAGTGCTATTTTCTAAATTTTACAGGAGAGCCATTTTTAGTAAAAAAATGGACATCTAGGGTTTTTAGTACTAGTTATGTAATGTACTATTAAAATAAAAACCGGTCAAGTGCGAGTCGGACTCGCGCACCGAGGGTTCCGTACAAACTCGTCAGTAGATACGTGAATAATTCAAGAAAAAACTGTATGGTGGCACAAACTTAACTTTGCTCTTGTAAAACTGTTGCCCCCATATATCGACATATATGCCGCGGTTAGTTTAGTAGGAGCAAATAAGGTTGTCTTACGATTTTAGCGAATTTCTAAAAAACGCTGCAAGTTAGGAAAACCGTTTTATTTTTCCTGTAATATTTAGGATAATATTCATAATCGGTAATTATTACAGATTTTTCTGTTCAGTAACTTCGGAGATAATAGGGGGGGAATGGTATTTTTTTCAACGTTTTTTGTCTTCAATCAAAAACTACATATCTAAGAAAAAAAATAAAAACGGTTTTGGAATCTACATATTAAGCCCTTTCATTTGATATCCCACTCGATATATTAGCTCAATTTTTGATTTTAGACATCCCATTTCGGTCCAGTTTAAAAAAAAAGTAAAACAGGTATAAGATTTGTTTTCTGTCCTATGGGCTCGGATTAGCGGTTTTTAACACTATTCCAAATTTCAAGTCGATAGCATCAGTAGATCCTGAGATATCTTGCTGTGACAGACGGACAGACAGACAGACAGACAGAGTCGCACCATAAGGGTTCCTTTTTTACGATTTTGGTACGGAACCCTAAAAAAGTGCGATCCGAGATGAATTCAACAGTTAGTGTTATAGTTCATAGTTCGATAGAGCTCAAACAATTATATGAGATACCGTAATGAAACGAAAATTATAAAAAGTGGACTTACAGTGTCATGCCCCTCAGGTACGGAACTACAAACCTGCACTATTTGTTGATTTTTAGGGTTCCGTACCAAAATGGTAAAAAAGGAACGCTTATGGTGCGACTCTGTCTGACTGTCCGTCTGTCACAAACTATAAACAGGCACTATATGTTAATTTTTCAATAAAAACCTACTTGATAAAGATAAAATGTACGAGACAGGGTTTCCCTCATTTACCTATAAATCTGTCATTGATATATTTTTTATCAGGTAGTGGTACTAAATTAATCGAGTGATTCTGATATTAAAGTTTTTAAGTAAATATTCTTGAAATAAAGAAAATGAAACCATGTTTAAATTAAAAACGGTATTTTATTACACAATATAAAACTTGCCTTCAAGATTTTATTAATACATTACATTTAACTTAAAACTACATTTATAGAGATGTAAAGGGTCTCTCTATGCGTCCAAACAAGACAAATAAAATTATAGAAAATAAATTGATAGTAAAATTAATGGAGATGTAAAGAGTCTCCGTTGTCAAAATATTATGTTTTGGAGGTGTAAAGGATTTCAAAACGTCGTAATACAAACTGAGAATATTAACAAAATATCTTACAGAAATACAAAAAAAATCTGTGACTCACGATATAACTTAAAAACTAAATTTAAATTAAAAACATTTTCCTTAGAGATGTAAATGGTCTCCAAGTGTCAAAACAATTGGCAAGTACAAAAACAGAAAAAAATCACAACTAATTAGACATTGTTTTAAAATATATCTATCTATTTCCAGTCGCAGTTAATCCCACGGTGTTTCATCATTCATGTAAACTTGTGTGCTGTAAGCTTTAGAAATGAGTTTACGCTTTACACAATTCTTCAATTTGTTAATAGATAATTCAGTTAGGTATATTCCTTGGCAGTTTATTACGAGTATAAAATATAATATAATTAATGTTAGGGGGGTGCTATTGCAAAGAAAGGCCGAGATCGCAGAAATTTGCGGCTCGAGTTGCAATCGCTTGCAACTCGGGACGTCCAGTAAACAATAACCAGCGTCAAACAAACAGCGGGTAAGTAATAACACGAAACAATCACTCTGCAATGTCGGTAGGTATAACAAATTAACAACTTGCCGTCTGAAGGTGCGAGGCCTGGCCTGCGAGCGCGGCGGTCGCGGCGGTGGGGGCGGCGCGCCACGCATACGTAGACAGTTGCACTCACACTATGATAGCTTGCTTGTTGGGCATTGCGCGACAGCAACACATTTTACAAATACCTAATTTTCAATTCTCTCGGCCTTACTATTTCCTCTTAAGACGCTGTCAACAGCAAAATGCCCTTGAGGATTCAGGATTTTGGCCCATCCCCTAGCCCCGCCTAATTGCTCCCTGCGCTATTCACAAGCACAAAATAGATAGGTACAGAAATCAATCAACATACAAAGCGCGCTCGAGCAACGCACACATAGATACTGCTCACGGACACGATATCTCAAGCCAGTTCAAACCAGTGCGAGCGCGAGTGCGATCCGCTTAACACGCGCGTCTGTTAATTATTTTATGCAATCATGGAGCAACGAAAAAAAAGTTATTATAACTGTTCAGTGGGCGGTTGTGTAAATTCAACATTAAACGGTGATTTGGTTATTTTAAAACATATCTGAACTTGAAACCACTTGAAATACTGTGACAAATAGTAATCGAATTTGTTAAGGAACTGTTTCTGATTACAAAAACTTAATACGATCTTTGTTTATGCAATGTTAACTATAAATGTTTTGAGGGTATAGGTATTTCAAAAGGAACTACTTGAACTGTGAAATTCTAAAAAGTCTCTTACATGAGGTACAGACTCTAATGTTCTCAATGCCTTGCAAGTGTTTTCCACTAACTTACTGTAAACAATTGTACATGAGAATGCGAATTTATTACACATGAATAGTACATTGTGTATCAAGGGCGGTAGGTGAGGAATTACAAACGAGTGTTTGTTACAAGCCCGCGGCGAAGCCAAGGGCTTTAATAACACGAGTTTGTAATTCCTTTACCGCCCGTGGCACACACAATGTTTTTCATCACACTTGTGAGGAAATCTAATTAAAATAGGGTACTTGCCTGTAGTCAATATAAATTACTTCACGCTAGCCTTGAAATCTGCTTTCGAAAATTTGCAAAAATCAACTAAAATTCACCTATTTAACGTTTTTAAACGATTTTTAAAAGACCAAAAGCTATAAATGAGGAGATGATTTGATGTTTGAGCACAATGACGTCATTATGCTTTTTTTCATAGAAACTTCATACTATCCGAGCGTTTTGACAATTCATAAAAAGTAACTGATTTGATCTGTCAGGAAAGTACCCTATTAACCTTACTTAACCTAAATAAAATTGTAAAACTGACACTACTGACAGTGACATTAGTGACATATCCATAGACAATGCGAAACGTTCGGAAACCATAGCGGTACAGACCTAAAACGCTTGATTTTATAATTGCAAAATACTGAAATACACTATTGAAACATTTAATTAATGTTACAGAAATATGTGTTTACATGTATTTGCAATAACAGTTCTCTTTAATTAAATATTTCAGTGATAAAAGTTAAAAAAGTAAGTTGGCGTTTCCTTTGAACATGACAAATAAGAATAAAACAGAACCAGCGTTTCAAATTTAAAAAGAAAACCATTACGCCCTAGGGCGTAATAGGTCATTTACCGCCCGCAAAACCTACGTGTAATGACACCATTTTCGAGCAAGTGTGATGAAAAATATAATAATCGTGCATTTCGCCAATGTCGAAATCGTCGCAAGATATTTTCTGTGACAAATTTGTAATATATAACAATGACATTAAAATAAAAATATTATAGTTATTATCTTATTATTTATTTATATTTCCATTCTTCCCGTTTCATTCTCCACAATAAATCATACAACTAGATAGGAGCGCCAGTACCACGATAGTTTTTCGTGCATAAGCCATAGTTGACAACCCTCGCGCGATCGCCGAGCGTAGGTATGAAAAGTGAAGTACATACATGAGGTTGACTTCTGTACTATTTTGTGTCACAAGTGAGCGGTGAGAAGCGTAACTGTTTGCATTCGGCTTGCGATTGCGATCGAAATAAACACGCCTGCCGGTAGATGGCGTTAAACTCCTGTAGGTTTCCCATAGAGCGCAGAATAAAATAGACAGGGCGTCGTTAAAATAATATAGTTGGTTTTTAATTTATTTTCATAATTAAAGCGTGAACAGATAGAATGAAATTTGGATATGTAATACGTAAATAAGTAATGAAAACTTTCAAACACATTTAATGAATTTTGGATATGTAATATAAGTAGTTAAGATTTATTAGAAAAAAATAAAGTATTTTTGTAAGTAGTAATACGATTATATTGAATTAAAATATACAGCACTTCCTTTGTTTTTCTTGATGACCTGCAATGTAAGGTCATCGAGAAAAACATAAAGGTAAGGTAAGGTTTACAAATAAATCAATCGATTTTCGATTTGACAGTATAAGGTATTTATACTTAGTATCCGTAACCTGGTATCCCATCAAAAACATTCTGTAAAAAACTATCCAAGTCTCGATGGAGCTGCTTGTTTATCTCTAAAAAGTAATGAAATCTAGACAAAATCGTGTCAAGTTTAAGGTACCTTACTGCGATTTCTTTATTATTATACTTAATGTTGTGTGACTTGGCCGTTGAACATTCTTTATTCGTTATAGTAGGTACAAGTCAACAAAGAAACTTTGTAATCGCATGTATTTGTATAGGATTACAAACTTATGTGTGCAGTTGCAATATTTGGAGGTTTTTTAGGACTTGATAGGCTAAAAACTAACTATGTTTAAAATTTCAGCTCTCTGAGTTTATGGGAAGTACTAGTTCTATTCTGATGATCATGAGTCAGTGAGTGTCTGTCGTAAATGCGAAACTTTGCTTTCGCTTAACTTCGGAACTAAATGACCTACAGACTTGAAATTTTGGATTTTAAGTATGTGATAATAGCTTACTGGATGACGAAAATTTCTGCGTTCTGGTCTTATCTAGAGGTTCTCAAATAGGGGCCTGAAAATGCGTCGAAATGGTTCCAGTAAAGGATGGTACGGCAGTGTTTGCTTCGCGCTCGACTTGGCGGGGCCACTGCCGTGCCCCCAGATATGTACCATGCAACTCCGAGTACCTTTAGAAGCTAATGATAATGTATGTTACGTAGGTAATTAAATTAAATGAGATTGAATATAATATACAATATAATAAATACTTAGTACAAATACCTTATACTGTCAAATCGAAAATTGATTGGTTTATTTGTAAACCTTACTAACTGACGTGCCCGAAAAATTACCCTGGAGTGCGGTGTATGATAATACATACATACATATATCCATACATACATACATACATACATACATACATACATACATAGGTACATACATACATACATACACCTTAGGCCTTCATACACAGGGTTTCGCATACAGGCGCTGCCGGGTGTGGGCGCAGCCCTGAGCTTGCCTAATGCATTAGGCAAGGAAGAATAGTAATTACGTCAAAATAAAATCGCGGAGTGAGACATGCCTGCTTCGGCTCGTTTCCTAAAACCACACTCGTGTATTGATGCCTCCCATAATACATAACTATTACCGTCGACTCCAAAACTTTATAGATCTATGCAAACAAAACGTTTCTCGATGGGCGTAGCCAAAACCGCATCTGAAGAAGCGTTGAAATGTGGACCTTATATCCAGTGACATAAGGTCTACATTTCAACGCTATGAAGGTGTAAAACTGAATGAGTATTCATTTGGACAGGCCAGTGGCTATTGCAGTGATCATACATTTAACACACTTAACTAAATATTTACACTTCTTATATTATAACTTTGATTTATATAAGTACGTATACAGTATTTTAGATTTTTAACACAAGGTTAAACAAATTTTTGCGATGTTTTCGATGCGCAAACGAGAAGCATAGGTCCGTCTAGCACGGCGCGTCAGCGCACACTGTCTATTTGTATCGGAGTAAACGAGAGCCTACTGTCACTGTTTCTGGGCAGCCGGGTCTTAGAAGATAATAATAAATAAAAATTGAAATAAAAAAAAGTGTGGACTATTTGTGAAATGTGACTCGTTAGCGGTTTAGGTATGAATATGTTGACTTCATGTTTTTATTTGCAGACCCATACGTTAAAAAAATAAAGACATAGAACCGTTTAATGATGATTTTAAGACCAATCTTTGCAATTTTTTTCTATCGAGCCGATTTCGTGAAATTATGTATCGCGTTCGTCCACGGTCTTCGAAATATGATGAATATTAACATATATTTTTTTTGATGTGCTAGAACAAATGGTTTTTCTTAAAAAACTGCTTAAATAACATCAATTTCAACAAAAGTAGGTCTTGTCAGCCTCTTAATGTCAAAACAACTTTAAATTATCCAGGCTTCGTATCTTACCCTACAAAATATGTCGCATTTACTACTTCAAACATAACCGAAGTATGTCGTAATAACAACTTAACATTAACAACAATCGAAAATAGTCTTCTAGTGATACTGCCTAGAAAAAAATCCATAGCAAGACCAAAATCACCATATAAAGGTAAATCTCCTATGTAGAGAAAATATTTCTTATTTAACCGTTTACTTTTATCATTTTGGTAAGTTTTTATTGTTTTATACCTTATTCCTTGCTTTTTGTACACACTTATTTACAATAACACGACTTTAATTCTTAATTTTATTATTTTTTTTACTATATCCATATTATCCGAAAAATCCGAATTATTCGGATTTAAGAAACGGCCCTAATTCGTACTGATGGCGCGAGTGTCACTGGGTATGACATGAAGTTTAAAATATAAAATACCAAATTAAACATAGCGCGCAAACAAGGCAAATATGACATATGAATATGACTGACAATATAATAAGTGTCTATGGTAAACTTTGTTTTTAATTTGACGTATATTCGCTAGTGACACGCAGTGACGATATTAAATAGTACATTGTGTATCAAGGGCGGTAAGTAAGGAATTACAAACGAGTGTTTGTTACAAGGCCGAGGCGAAGCCGAGGGCTTTAATAACACGAGTTTGTAATTCCTTTACCGCCCGTGGCACACACAATGTTTTTCATCACACTTGTGAGGAAATCTGATTAAAATAACCTAATAAAATTGTTAAACTGACAGTGACATTAGTGACATATATCAAGACGACAAGTCACGTTCGGAAACCATAGCGGTAAAGACTTAAAAAATGTTTAGGTAAATGTTTAAATAATGTATTCCAGTATTTTGCAAATATAAAATCAACCATTTTAAGTCTTTACCGCTATGGTTTCCGAACGTGACTTGTCGTCTTGATATATGTCACTAATGTCACTGTCAGTTTAACAATTTTATTAGGTTATTTTAATCAGATTTCCTCACAAGTGTGATGAAAAACATTGTGTGTGCCACGGGCGGTAAAGGAATTACAAACTCGTGTTATTAAAGCCCTCGGCTTCGCCTCGGCCTTGTAACAAACACTCGTTTGTAATTCCTTACTTACCGCCCTTGATACACAATGTACTATTTAATATCGTCACTGCGTGTCACTAGCGAATATACGTCAAATTAAAAACAAAGTTTACCATAGACACTTATTATATTGTCAGTCATATTCATATGTCATATTTGCCTTGTTTGCGCGCTATGTTTAATTTGGTATTTTATATTTTAAACTTCATACCCAGTGACACTCGCGCCATCAGTACGAATTAGGGCCGTTTCTTAAATCCGAATAATTCGGATTTTTCGGATAATATGGATATAGTAAAAAAAATAATAAAATTAAGAATTAAAGTCGTGTTATTGTAAATAAGTGTGTACAAAAAGCAAGGAATAAGGTATAAAACAATAAAAACTTACCTTACCTTAAATATAAAATCAACCATTTTAAGTCTTTACCGCTATGGTTTCCGAACGTGACTTGTCGTCTTGATATATATCACTAATGTCACTGTCAGTTTTACAATTTTATTTAGCTTAAGTAAGGTTATTTTAATTAGATTTCCTCACAAGTGTGATGAAAAACATTGTGTGTGCCACGGGCGGTAAAGGAATTACAAACTCGTGTTATTAAAGCCCTCGGCTTCGCCTCGGCCTTGTAACAAACACTCGTCTGTAATTCCTTACTTACCGCCCTTGATACACAATGTACTATTTTCGGCTTGGCTAGCTCATTTTGACTTAGTCTGGTTTCAACCATAGACGGCGACAGTTGTCAACACGACGAAATGTTGCGTAAAAAAATGCGTTAATAGCAGCAAAAAAACAGGAAAGAAAGATGGGATATACTTCTTTAATTAAGGGCCATAATATTGAGCAGAATTACAAGTGATCTCACCGTGATTTCATAGTTTTTTAATATTAATTTTGTTAGTACAAATGTATGGATACAATGGAAGTCACAGAACAAAAATCTAAGGAGTCAGCATTCGATTATTTTCTTTTTTATAGAATTATTAATTTTTAAATTGTTGTGCGTTTCGGGCGCGGCTAAACGAGAGGTCTTTAATTTTTAAAGAGAAACAAAACTTCATTCAAAGATTTTTTGAAATGCTCTTCGCCATTGTAATGGACTTGATGGTAAAATAAAATTTATGATAGATTTTACGATCTTTTTTACTTGTAAGATCAAATGTTTATTAGAGAGATTTTATCCTGAACAATAGTCCTATCAATTAGTGGAATAAAATAGTGAGTGCTTATTTTTTTATTTTTAGCTGGTTCGATTCCCAGGTGAGACAAGCAAATTTTAGGAAATCTTTTAATGCAGTTTTATTCCTTTTTAGAAATAAAGGAATGTTTCCTTTCAGTAGGATTAGCTAACTAAAGGATAGGTAGTTCCCCTCCAGGGCCCATAGATTTTTTCCACCCTGTATAGGGAACGTGCATGACGAAGGTGCTGCCAACTGGTGCCGCCAATCTAAATCATATACCCTCTCATGCTGGGGCCATATTGACGAAAACGCCGTTAATAACGTTAATTTATTATTCGTGCACGTTCCCTATAGGACAGACTGGTGCTCCCAAAATATGTAGAGTGGAAGTCTCATCTTTTTACAACGTGAGTGAGTGATCCGTTTTGATGGATCCGTGAGTGATTCAATATGTTTGAGTCTCAATTTGAGAAAACCCAGATGATTTTTGCAAAATAATTGAGTAGCTAACTTTACTATGTGAGCCAAATTAAGGATAGAAACGCGCGCTGAAATTTTGTAAGAAAATATAATTTTGGTCTTTGCACAGAGGTCTTTGTGTATGACAAAAAAAATATTAAAATCTTTTAACAAAAAGCGACTCCATTTATTTGCTGCTCACTTTTGACGTAAACAACGTAGTCACTTTTTGATAGGTGCCAATAAACTAAAGTTTTCAAATGTTCGTTTGCAAATTTGACACATAGGTCTCATGGAACTAAGTTATCTTTTGAATGACAGTTTCATATAGATACACTTATAAATTAACGTTATTAGCGTATATTTGAGTGTAACTACAAATGTCATTTTGCGCCAGATACATAGACATTTTTCTTTGAAACTTTGGGTTTATGTTATTATACGTCAATGGTTGAAAGTATTAACTATGCGTTATCTTTGTATTTTTTTTTTATATTTTTCGGACACACGGTTTAGAAGATAGAGGGGGGGGACATAATTTTCACAACTTTCGGAGCGATTATTTCCAAAGGTATTCACTTAATCAAAAACATTACTTAAGAACCTTAAAATGTTTTTTCATCACACTTGCTCGAAAATGGTGTCATTACACGTAGGTTCTGCGGGCCGTAAATGGCCTATTACGCCCTAGGGCGTAATGGTTTTCTTTTTAAATTTGAAACGCTGGTTCTGTTTTACTCTTATTTGTCATGTTCAAAGGAAACGCCAACTTACTTTTTTAACTTTTGTCACTGAAATATTTATTTAAAGATAACTGTAATTGCAAATACATATAAACACATATTTCGGTATCATTAATTAAATGTTTAAATAATGTATTTCTTTATTTTGCAAATATAAAATCAACTAAAATGGCCGTTACTGCTATGGTTTCCGAACGTGACTTAACGTTCGCATTGTCTATGGACATATGTGACAAATGTCACTGTCTGTTTTAATATTTTCTTGTCATACTGAATCGAAAAGTAAGGTTATTTTATTAAGATTTCCTCACAAGTGTGATGAAAAACATTGTGTGTGCCACGGGCGGTAAAGGAATTACAAACTCGTGTTATTAAAGCCCTCGGTTTCACCTCGGGCTTATAACAAACACTCGTTTGTAATTCCTTACTTACCGCCCTAGATACACAATGTACTATTAAAAGAGCTATCGAACTATGTACAACAAGTTGATATTTTCTGAAAAAAAAAAAATTTTTTAGCTTCTGTACGTCAATGGTTGGAACAAAGAATTTAGTTCGGAAAGTTTTGTTTTTCTTAAAAACCGCAGGAATTTATTTGTCTATTAAGTTGGTAGTTGTGCATTTTTATTGTAAAGTTAGTATTGAACGCGTAATCCTTGACCTAAGTTTGACCTAGATTTAGAAGTCTGTGGCTGTTAGCAGTATCTTTTTGCGACTATAAAGACACAAGTGCTTTTATGGGGAATAGAGTATAGTATAGACTTCTCTGAACTCATATTATGTATGTTTTTATATTAGTGTTCGTGACCAAGTAAAAGACAGATACAGACACATAAAAATCCAACTTATTTCCCAGCAAATATCATATTGTTAGCTCCAATTCGTTATGTCGAAATTCTCAAACGCCTCCTAACTTTGCAAATAACCCCACGTTAAATAACTTCCCTTATAAAAGAACAGCTAAAAATAAAGTAAGGCGAAACAGAAACTGATCGTCTGAAAGGCAGCAGTACAAGTATTTCTAATTAATCGTCCGTCCTTGTTTAAGTATGAATTTCTAAATTTATCTTTTACTTTCTCGGGTATTTTGGCAACAAGAATCAACAACAAGATTGTAATCAAACGCAAAGTGTACGTCACGCATTCTCCGGGCGTTAAGAGATGCGATGATCTCAAAGGAACGACGGCCACACAAGATCAAATTAAGAAAATCATGTAAATAAACACGTAATACTACTACCTCAATAGGAAATAGTCAATATAGTTCACGATTAATCACACTGGTATTGTCGAAGTTCATTAGAGATCATCTCGTCAACAAGTCATTCATTGATAACATTTTTGTTGTAATGGTTGTTTATGCCTACGCCCACATCGTATCATTTTGTATTACATACGTACTTAATGTTTATACGGGCAGTTGACGCACGTGGTGCGGTATCGTACGACTGCCGCGTGTCGGACGTCGCGCCCGTAACTTACAAAGAATAAGATGATGCAAGTTATGAGAGATAATTGCAATGCAAGTTGATTAAGATGTCGATACTTATTATCAAAACCGCGATTAAAATACGATTCCGAAGTACCGCTAGCACAAAAGTACATACAATGAATAAATATAATTATAAGTCAATCTATGATATCTTCATAGTTTAAGTGCATACACTTATAGATATCTGGGGGCACGGCAGTGCCCCCGCCAAGTCGAGCAAAACAAAGGCACGGCCGTACCATCCTTTTCTCGAAGTAATTCAGGCGATTTTCAGCCTCCCGTAATTTTGTACTGGCTAAGCTAAAACCCTGAAATTTCAGGGATATATAGGGCTCAATAGGACTTATATATATTATCAATATCATTCAATTTGAACACTACACAATTGAATGATACTGATAATCTATTAAGAACTATTATTGCATGTCAAAGTTCCTTAGTTTTGTCACTGACTCACTCACTGATCATCATAATTCTAAGGTACTTCTAGCAGCCCTACAAGCTCCAAATTTTAAACATAGTTAGTTTTTAGCCTATCAAGTCCTTAAAAACCTAAATATGTTGTAATTTCAGTCACAACTGCACACATAAGTGTGTAATCCTATACAAATACATGCGATTACAAAGTTAGTTTTGCAGTTCAAATTGAAAAGAATGGATTGGAATGTAATAATTAAAGGAAGAGCACTTACAAAAAGAAATGAGATCCCATCAAAAACATTACATGTAAAAAGATGCAAGTCTCGCACGCAACGCAGTTCTCCTACAACAAAAAAGTTTTGAGATGTAAAGTTAAACCAAGTCAGTACCGCGGGGGGGGGGGGGGGGGGGATCAACAGAACCCTATTTCCACCGACTTGCCTATTATTTAACCGTGGAGGAACACATTTTATAGATCTAATTATGTGTTGTTCCCAAGGTTTAGAACTTTTTCGTACCGAAATAAGTATTTTCATTTATGTGCACACTACCAACCATTGACAATGTAATTTCATTTATTAATTCAAAAACGCCTTATACAGGGTGACTGGAAATTCGCCGTATTCCTTGATAGGAGTTTTTCTACAGCTCATTTGCAATGATTTAGGCCCAGTCAACTAGGGGTCAAAACTATTTGGTTTTCGAGATATTCAAGCTTTTTGGTTTTCTTTTTAAATACCCGCCTCTTGACATAAAACTGGTGATAGTGTAGAAACTACGCAATTTTGAAATACAAAAAAAAATGTTTTGAATAGCTAATAAACTACTAATTACATTACAATACTAAAAAGTGCCAAAACATTACAACAATTGACCAATAAAAGCATTCAAAGTCAGAAATTCCAGATTTTTTCCCATTTTTTTTACATTTCAAGGCATAACTAAAAAAAAGAGTATGACACATCTCGTACAAAGTACAGAAATTACTTACTTACCTTGTCAGCTTTCTAAAAAGGTACAATGTGTGACATTTTATACTGAATTTTCACAATTAATATAATATTGCTCGGTATGACGGGTTTGCCGCGGAGCGCGACTGCAACTGATTGAAGTAGATAGTTTCAAAACAGAATGAAGTATTCAGCCTAGTCTGAATTGATAAATTAAAAAAAGATGCACTCGTTAACTCGTGTTATATTTGGCATAATATATCGTTGGTAACATAAATTAAGGATAAGGATTATGGAGTACTGGTCAGGAAATAATGTATTGTATTGTCGTTATACAACCTAGACTTTCTGCCACATTGGCCGTAATGATCATCTGTACCTCTAGCACAACTGTGACACGGGACTCTTTGTCGCGCGACAAATGCTACCTATCTATCTCTTTCCACTCAATATAGTGATTAGTGTGACAGTGACAGGTGATGCTGTCACGCGAGCCAGTTATGCTTATGGACATCCTGACCTGAACCATTTGCTTATAAAAACTTTATAACATTAAGACGTTTTACAACCAAGTCATTTCGTCTACTATGGAATATTGCAATGCGAATGTTTCCTACATTATGACATCACTCTACCGGGACAATATTACAAGTATTACAACTAAGACGTTTCGTTTACTGGATGGTCAAATACAACTTTGACGTCCTAAACCAAACCCAATACAAAGCCACTCACTATTATTAAGATGAAAAAAAAAACATCGGTTCTAAAGAATTCAGAAGTGTTAAATGACAACCGCTCAAATGCTCACAAGTGCTCTACTCCACAGTATCAAGTCGAGCGAGATGCATCACGTCAGAACATCTGCATATCCGTTATTTTATTTATTTTGAATCTCGTCTTGATCTTATTAGTGTATGGCTAAATGTAAGCTTGTTAACATTGGTTAATTTTTGGGCAATAATAAGGTATTTAATGCTTTTTGCCACTCGACAGCAGGGCACGTTCAAGGATAATTTAATTGGACAAGGTTAAGTGATATAATATGAATTCCATTACCTAATTAACCAATCCAGGTTAGTACCAACTTTAATAATCAAAGAACAAAAGTACGCAGGGTAAAGATCCAACATTTAATAAGCTGAACTTCCAGGCACCTACGTGCGATATGAAATATAGCCATCACCAATCAGAATTAGAGACATAGATAACCGCAACCTGCTTGAAGAGAAAGATACGAAGTAGCCGCTAGCTCTTGGCTAAATGCCAACACCTTTCGCCAGGTCATTCTCACAAGAAATCTGGAATAACTGACTCAACATGTCTGGTCTACTACACGTAACCGACCGCGTGGCCACTACCCAGAACTCAACTTGAACTGAAGCCAGTGGCGGTAGCAGAAAACGTAAAAATATCGCTGATTAGCTCTTAACATTTCTTGACTCAGTATATTTCACAAACCGCCCAAGCCCGACCGACGCATGCTGTGACTAAAGCCAATGATATATGTAATGTGCGAAATCTTTGTCTGACTGTGTGCAGATTTTTAGAGCACAAGGTTATTCGTCGGTCTGTAAGTTTCTCGTTACCAGAAACAAATGAATTGGCGTTTGAAGTTAGTAACCTATTAACCATCAGTTCCTAAATTGAGTCTGTTTTTCCTTATCAAATCAGTAACTAGCATTCTAGTTTTAAACGTAGCAGTGTAGGAGTAGGAAAAGTATTTCTTTCAAATTACACTTATCTAAATTCCTACTTCTAGAAACGCGGTAGGTATAAGTTTAGTTTAGAACGATCATAATGGTATGTAAGGGAGAGGTACTCCTGTAGTTAGTTGCTATGCAGCCACAACATGTTTGTACAGTTTAAAAATGCGACACCACTACTTCAAAAAATTTTATGTGGAAACTACTTATGTTAGTGTTATGATGACGATTACATAATATGATAAAAAACCAAGAACTAATCCGTGTAGGAAGGCGAATTGTCCATTAAATAATAATATTGATATACAAAAATAATCAATTCACTAGTGGTTAGCCGACCACTACTACGCAGTAAGTAAAACAATAACATTTACTACAATATTGCTGTGTGAGACAGATACAACTTACGTAAGTACCTACCTAACCTATACTTTGAGTATTGCTACAATCTCAACACGATCGGAGAGAATCCATTGGACACGAATTTCAGTCGGAGAAAACCCTATTGTTCAGTTCAGACAACGTCTCGTGCTCACTGCGATAGCACGAGAATTCCTGGCATTTATTCTTTATTTACCCCCTCCCTATCATGCTAATACTTAAAAACTTAATGTGCGGACGATAAATGCAGACAAGATACCCGATCTTAACAATATCTAATAGGTAATCTAGTACACTTATAATTATTGTAGCACGGTTACATCGAGAACGGAACGCATCATTAAATGCCTCGTCGGCACTTCTGTACCACCTTTAAATCAGGTTCCACATCCGTTCGCTATCATTTGACTTTTAATCTTACCATTTCATCAACTATATTAACCGGTTTGTAACGGAAATTAAATTTAAATCCAAATGCACTTAGTAGTATAAAACAAACGTTAGGTTAAGGTAAATTTTTGAACGCTCATCGGTTTAGGCTATTTTATCCATGATTCAAGACGAGTTTTGATGTTTTTTCAATGTTACCGTTGAATTCAGGACTTTGTTGGTTTACATGTATTTTATTTATTTTTCATTAAGAAATGTTGTGTAAAACACAAGCAATAACACTATAGTACATTACACAACTAGGTTGGTAATACAAAGAAAGGCCGAGATCGCAGAAGTTTGCGGCCCGAGCTGCAAGCGAGGCACGTAAATATGCGATCGAGGGCTTTCTTTATTACCTCCCGTGTTGTGTACATCATTTTATGTCTACACTTGGCCAAAAAGCCACTTTATTGCCAGGTGTGGCATAAAATATTTAAACTTCCCCATTTTTGACGAAAAAATAGAGGGAAAGCGTGGCAAAGGTAGATCAGGAAGAAATTACTTTGAGCAAGTAAAGAAAAGGTTAAGGTCATATAAATAATAAATAATAAATAAATATTAGGGGACAATCTTACACAAATCGAACTAGCTCCATAGTAAGCTAAATAGGGCTTGTGTTATGGATACTAGACGACGATATATTTAATAGATACAAATACTTAAATACATAGAAAACATCCATGACTCAGGAACAAATATTCGTGCTCATCACACAAATAAATGTCCTTACCGGGATTCGAACCCAGGACCACTTGCTTCGTAGGCAGGGTCACTACCAACTAAGCTACAGCGGTCGTCACATATCTTACTATACACCGTTTTTTTAAAGTGGAAATTTGTTAAACAAAGTTGACATCTGTCGACTGGAGGTTTTTTATCAGGAACATTATGCGGCAAGTTGGCAACATTGTGTAATTAATTTCATTTGATAGTGAATACTATTTATTTTACTTACACTGCTTATAAAATGCAAAAATCAAATTTTTTTTTTTGCAATCATTGGTATGTTGCACAATAAAGTACATAGCCAAAGAGGCAGAGGTTTTGAAGCAATGGTCAGGTTTTTAAACGTCGTTGTCGTTATGATCAGTTTGTCAACACAGTTGCGAATAAAAAATAATGCTTATCATTTAGAACTTCAATTTTTGTATTTATTTTGTGATTTATCAAAGTAAAAAGTACGTGTGTGCAATAAGCTACCTACCGCACGTCAGTAAAATGAAATTAGACCCACTATATGAGCAAGTATATTGAAAAAAAAAATTAAAGTATAAATTATATTATTATATGCCTTGCCTTGGCCTACTAAGTAAGTACTTTAGGCTCATAACTAATAAATTAATATCGGACAATGAAAACGACAGAATAAATATCACGTTCTTTTAAGTTGTTCACTGATCGTTGACGACCACTGATTGTTTTGTTTACCAAATTTCCACATTAAAATAAAACGCGAGTATAGAAAGTCACGGAGATAGCAAAGGATAGGAATGGCTGTCGAATCAATGGAGGAACTCGAATCGTGTCTAATTAATAAATTTTACGGCTACACTATGTATAGAACGAACAATAAACTTGATTGAATAATTTATATCTCTGCATTGTGTAAGTATTCAAATGTTTAAATTAAGCAGCCAACAAGTTTGACCAGTTTTGCCTACGGGCGTTTTGACTATAGCTTGGCAACTTCGTAGGTGACACTCACCTGTGTATTTTTTGTTATGTGCAGCCGTAACTACTTACACAAGTTACCGACAACATGAACGGCGACCGACAGAAGCAGCCTCCGTCGGTCGCCGTTCATATTGGCGATAACTTGTGTAAGTAGTTACGGCTGCACATAACAAAAAGCACACAGGTGAGTATCACCAACGAAGTTGCCAAGCTATAGCATAGCTAGCCGTGGAAATATTTCAATTGCCATGTATGTAATAAAATTTATAAAATATTGCTGGCGCCAGTTATACCTGAATGAAAAGCTTTAATTTAATAACTAGCTTAGCGTATTACGTGTACTTAAGTAGGATTTACACATTTCAGACTAAATATCAAAATAATGAATTAGGTTCTAGTCTAACGCAAAAAAGTACGAAAATACAAATCATACAACATATTATATCCATTAAGTTGATTGATTGACACTATTTTTATACACGTCTGATAAGAATTGGCGTGGATATCACGCAATATGAAGTAGTGGAATATTTCCTTAAGATTACTTTCACACTGTCCGGTTTGCTTGTGTTTTTAATCAGGTTTTACATTTCGCGCTTCGTGCTCAGCTTTAGATAGTTAAATCATGGATTGTAAATGATCGAGATAGCATTATAAATAGTAAGCCAGTAGTAGTGGAGTTATCGCGTGCATGGCGACTAGCGAACTGCGCAGTGCGTTATTTTGGTCGGAACAGCTGACATATGGCGACTAAGATCACCAAATACTGCACATAAGGCTCGACGCTTTTATACCTATTATATTTCGATTTCTCCTTTAGAACCACCTCTTCCATGCTTTACAGAAGTAAATAAGTTACGGATGATTCAAATTTTTCTGTAAGTATGTCGATGTATCTTAGTAAGATAGTTTTTAGTCGGAAGTGGAAAAGTCAGAACGTTGTTAATTAGCTTGATAAAACCTTCTTCTACTTATTTTTTATGGTATCGTTAAGGGAACAAGGTTAAGTTATTATCATGTATTACGTAACTTCTGGAAAAAGGGTTATTGCCGATTTAACACTGCCGTAATAAGCAGTAATTTAGCGAAAGTTACGTAGCGGAACTAAAATGCGTAAAATAATTAAAACAACAAAAACGTATTCCTCCACGTACCTACCTACTAACATCGCAAATTTATACATAATTGCTCACTATAAAGCAAGTAGTTCATAATGATTCATAACGTTATACTTAAGCATTGTATAAACATTAATACCTATACCATGTATGAATGAATCACCCACGTAGATTGAAATCACGAACTATTCGAGCACTAAAACTCCTTTATTTATAACACGACAATATGAAAGAGATATTTATTGGATGGAAATGAGGAAAGGGTTTTTCCAAATGGTATAAGAACATTTTTAGAGACGTTGCAAGGCCTCTTACGATAAGTGTTTTTTTCTATATGTACATACTAATTTTAATATGTACAGTCGCCGGCACAAATTTGTTTATACTTTTCGACCTTATTCCAATGAAATAAAGTCGAAAGGTGTAAACATATTTGTGCCGTCGACTGTATATCGAAAATAACAATATCAAACCCGACAGGTAAATATTTACTAGGTACATCTGCAATTCTGTCCATAGCTCCATAGATAGACCATAGGATCATAGGGGACGATAGGGTAGGATCCATGACTGGTCATTGCTATGACATTACCAAATTTAAAGACTCAATATCATTTATCCTGTGAAAAGATAACGGTTGAATGTAACGTTAATTGATATATCTCTACTTCTGCATTTTCTCTGTTTCATCATCATCTTCTGCATATTCTCTACTAATGCATTTTAACGATTTACTATTAGATTCAGCACTTAAAAATAAAAACTATGGCAGTCTATAATTATAAGTGCTCTTTATTTACTTAATCCAAAGCTGAGTCATCTCGCCTTTGTGTAGTATCAATAATCAATATCCATAGGAAACATTAAATCGGGCATGAAACATGGCTAGAAATCTGTAAGAAGTGACAGATAACGATTTGTAATTTGTTTCAAGCTAACCATACGTCGTTATCGCGGGTGCAAAAACGATTTGACAGTACAGAAAGATTATGAAAAACAAGCAATAACAGACGCGAAACTCATTTTGAGGAACATTTATGCCTACTCGTACGAGTTTAAAATGTTTTGCGTCTGTTTTTGCATGTTTTTCATAATCTTTCTGTACTGTCAAATCGTTTTTGCACCCGCGATAACGACGTATGTAAATGACTTTCTGTTTCTGGTTGTGTATCAGTAAGTAACGATTTACAACGTTCTACTTTATTTAAGCCTATTTAAATACAATAAAGCGTAAACGAATACTTTCCAAAGACGTTTGTCAACACCAGCAAAATATGTAGACGTTTACATATTTTATTTCTGCCAAAACCATATTTAAGCAAGCCCAGTAAAAGCTTGCGTGTAATCGCAAAATTTGCGTGGGTGAGTAATGATACAAATTACAGAAAAAAAATCAAACGAACAAAGGATTTTTTTTCAACGAAAGTACCTACTACATATTGCTAGTTTTGGCGCAATGCCCGAGGGTTCAGTCGCCGAGTCGTAGGTTCGTTCGCGCTTTTGCCTATTTGTCGTGCTATTGACCCGTAATTATAGCAAGCCAATAAAGTGCAATTTTCGCATCTTAAGTATGTAGAGTAAATTGCATCAAGTGGCTAGAGAAGTTAGTCACTCGTGATTGCAACATTTCTATCACATGCTGAGGGGCAAAATGAAACCGTACCTACCTATATGAAGGGTAGTAACGGTAGCATTGCGACATCCTTTCATCATCCCTGGCAAAAGTCCAACCGTCAGTATATGCAGCGTATTGAGGCTCTTTTTCTAGTTAGTTTTAATAGCAATGTTTAGATATTATAATTTGATGGAAACAGCGCCGCTAAACTCTGTCTGCTGAGATATTTATCTGCTTGAACTGGTTCAACCTGCGCTACCGGCGGGCGTGGGGCGACTTCAACTAGATCATGCCTGCAATTTGCTTTGCATGCTGTACCCACAGGTTTACTACATATAACTCTGAAGGTAGACATTTGTATAATCCTCTAGATCATAGGGCTCTAGATTTACATAAGAAGTCCAAGAAAAAAGCATAAGTAAATGAATATCAATAAAAGGCTTTATGAGTTTTATCTTAAAAGGTACACAAGCGGCCCACGCGGGACCTTAAAAAAAATGGGTCATAATTCTAAAACATCTTATGCCCCAAAGTGTTTGTACTTCCCAGCTCAGCAATATAGGTAGCAGATGCACTCTCGTCCATCCATTGCGGATTTGCGGTGTTTCCGGCCTCTACAACATTGTACAATAGATTAATTACAACTATTGCATGATGCATCAATGTAACAATTTCACTCCTGTTTCTACAAGACTTATTCATATAAACCACTTTATTTAGTTTTTTTACCGATTGCTTTCGAATTACCTAAGGTATCATAAGGTATAATGAAAAAGCACGGATAGCTAGTAAAACCATTAAAACTACAATGACAGTGACAAATTAACAATTTTCACGAAATAGCTGTGCTCTGACGTTAGTAAAGAACACGACCAGGACAATAATAATAAGTCAAGATACAACTGGATAAAAACTAAGAATGCATAGCAAAGCCTAATCTATGGAATCAGAGCAACGTGCCGCAGAGTCACGACAGCAAAGTTAACTACACCGATTGCGGTGTATACACCAAACTACACAAGACGTGTTCAACTAGAACTTTGGGTACTATACTATTGTACAACCGTAAATAGGTTTTTATAATAGCTTATCTTATCTGCGCGGCCATCAATACCAATTGGTATTGATAAACGGTGAGCGTCAATTGACGCTCACCGTTTATCAATTAGATTGTTTACCAACTTAAAACGGCAGTAACTCCTAGTTAACTCCCCCTCTGCTTTTTAAATCGGTTTGTTAAGGCTCCTCTCCTCTCCGCTTAGCGATGTCACAAGATACATTGCATCAATTGCATCGTTCTTTATCTATTCTATAGGTATACAATTACGCGAAAGAACTCTGATGTTTCGAAGAATCAATACCCAAGGCATATCGGTGTGGCATTCAATTCTAAACAAACATAATCTCGCACCTAAGCAAATGCATTTTTGCTTACATCAATCGTGCCAATATAATATTCGCCAAAGCATGTTATTGAACTTCGTTTCTAAAAGCGAACATCAAATAGACTGCTGCTCAACGATTGATTTATATTATCTATACATACCTAATATAAATTTTCATAGTTTCTTTGTACTTGCACCACTTAGCTAAGCCCTAAAGGTCTATCTATAGTATTCACAAATAACAATCGTACTAGATATACGTATGCAGTTAAAATTGTTAATACGTGCCGTTTCTAAGACTTTATGCCAGAGCTCGAAGCTGTTCTGTTTAACAATATCTAAACTTTCATACTTATTTAAAGACTTAGTTATAATTATTTAATGTGACTCTGGAAAAATATATTATCCCTTAGATGCATCCCGTATCGCGCATTTTATTTCTGAAATGACTAATGTGAAAATCAAATCCACGTCAATTTGAAATTTCGTGATCAGTTTGACAAGGTTTCAAATTGACGTTAAGTTGATTTCTACTTGTGTCATTTCAGTAGTATCGTTTATGATACCTACTGTATGCACCTATTTGGTTATGGCGAAACGAGCATACAAAAAGCGCTGACACTACTTTATTCTTATAGCAATTAGGTCATCTAAATATATAAAAGAAGAAACTGACTGACTGACTGACATATCAACGCACAGCCCAAACCGCTGGTCCTAGGAATTCCAAATTTATCATGTAAGTTCCTTATAAGATCTAGGGGAGCACTAAGAAAGGATTTTTCAAAATTCACCCCCTAAGGGGTTCAAATAGGGGTTCAAAGTTTGTATGGAGAGTCTGCGATTTTAGAAGTAAGACCTTTGAAACTTCATGTTTAGATTCTTTATTAGATTACAAGAAAAATGATTTCACCGTTTTTCGAAATTCATCCCCTAAAGGGTTTAAATGGGGGTTGAAAGTTCGTTTATCAACGCACAGCCCAAACCGCTGGTCCTAGGAATTTTAAATTCAGCACGTAGGTTTCTTATAAGGTTTAGGGGTGCACTAAGAAAGGATTTTTCAAAATTCATCCTCTAAGGGGTTTAAATGGGGGTTGAAAGTTTGTTTATCAACGCACAGCCCAAACCCCTGGTCCTAGGAATTCCAAATTTAGCATGTAGGTTCTTTATAAGGTCTAAGGGTGCACTAAGAAAGGATTTTTCAAAATTCATCTCCTAAGGGGTCCAAATAGAGGTTCAAAGTTTGTATGGGGAGTCTACGATTTTAGAAGTAAGAGGTTTGAAACTTTATGTTTAGACTCTTTATTAGATTACAAGAAAAATGATTTCACCGATTTTCGATTTTCATCCTCTGAGGGGTTTAAATGGGGGTTGAAAGTTTGTATATCAACGTACCGCCCAAACCGCTGGTCCTAGGAATACCAAATATAGCACGTAGGTTCCTTATAAGGTCTAAGGGTGCACTAAGAAAGGATTTTTCAAAATTCATCCCCTAAGGGGTTTAAATGGGGGTTGAAAGTTTGTATATCAACGCACAGCCCAAACCGCTGGTCCTAGGAATTCCAAATTTAGCACGTAGGATCCTTATAAGGTCTTAATGTGCACTAAGAAAGGATTTTTCAAAATTCATCCCCTAAGGGGTTCAAATAGGGGTTCAAAATTTGTATGGAGAGTCTAAGATTTTAGAAGTAAGAGGTTTGAAACGTCATGTTTAGACTTTTTATCAGATTACAAGAAAACTGATATCACCGTTTTTCGAAATTCATTCTCTAAGGGGTTTAAATAGGGGTTGAAAGTTTATATAGAGAGATCGGAATAGGTAGAGTATATTTACCTAAACTTCGAAGAACAAAGTCGAAAAGTGGAGACTCCCTTACAACTAAATTTTTTTCCGGGACTTAAGTCCCGGAATCTTACTAAAAAAATATATTATTGGTATTCTTTCGCACATTTCTCGAGCATTCTCAGTATAGCTGTTGTGTCCAGGACCCCTTATGGGCATTTGAACTACACTTCAGTATATGGCGAAATTTTTCGAAGGATTGAAAGAGACAGCACTATTAGAAAGAGACAGCTATACTGAGAATGTTCGAGAAATGTGCTGAAGAATACCAATAATATATTCTTTTAGTAAGATTCCGAGACTTAAGTCCCGGATAAAAATTTTGTTGTAAGGGACTCTCCACTTTCGGACTATGTTCTTCGAAGTTTAGGCAAATATACTCTACCTATTGCGATCTCTGGTTATATTAAATTGTATACTTATTTAAACTTCTAAAATTCGAAAATCTTCACACTAATATTATACTTAAATGTGAAAGTTTGTGAAGATGTTTGTTACTAAATAACGGGATAAGAACTGGATGGATCAAGCAGAAATTCGGCATGTAAGTAGACCAAGTCCTGGATTGAAACAAAGGATACTTTATATCCAGGTAAAGAGTTTCTTTGGGACAATAACGGGAACAACGCGGGCGAAGCCGCGGGAAATAGCTAGTGTCAGATATTATGCGTGTCCGGTTTCATCACATGTTATAGTACATTGTGCACCGAGGGTAGTAAGAAGGGGATTACTAACGAGAGTCTGTTAGAAGCCCGACGCCGTAGGCGGAGGGCTTTTAATGACTCGGGTTTGTAATCTTCTTACTGCCCGTGATACACACAATGTTTTTCATCACATTTGCGAAGAAAAAATAAATAAAACAAAAATGAAATAAACTAAACGCTAAGAGACAACTTCAACTGTCAACTTTTTCAATATAGTCTTCCACAGATAATACTAAGAACTGCGTTTAGTTTTTAAACTTGACAGGCAATGTCGCCAGATTGTACCGATTTTCAAAATAAAATTTTAAACTAAATTAATTTAATTGCATTAAAATAATCGCAAAAACTACGGAAATAATAGTAAAATATACCATATAAGTTTTATTTACACTAAAATTGGTTTTGTAGCCAAGTTTTGAAGATGTGAAATAGCCTTGGCTGATTCGAAACCTCCTTAGTCTGAAATGACGTACGACTTTTAAAACTAAACTCATAACTCCCGAGGGAGTTATAGATTTTCATACAGTTTTTCCTCCCGTGGGAGTTATAGATATTTGTAACCCACGGGGGGTAAATCGGCTCGAGTTGATCTATAAGCGCGCGTGTTATAACTAGGGCTCGCGCTCGTGTCCGGGTTTCGTGTACACGTTTCTATTACCCGTTTCTGAGTAACACGGACACGGTTTTCTTGCCCGTTCCGCACGGGTAATTAGGAAACGTGTAATTAAGATCCGTTTCCACGGGTACACGGGTACCCGTAGAAACGGATCTTATTTACCCGTGTCTCCGGATCCGTCCTTAACGAGTAGCGAAGGTACGAATCGTGGTACGAGCTAAAAATTAATAGACACAATATTTATAAGTTTCGAGCATATCTTATTCCGTGGTGTAAGTATATATGTAAAGCCAAAAGTCAATAAACAATTTATTGGGCTAAGGGTTCGGCCTTTTAAGAGCAGGTAGTTTTTGCATAGAATACGAGTAGGTAGACATTTTTATATAAGACTTCAAAGTTCAAATACTAGCACTTTTTAGGGTAAAAACGAGACCCTATTATAATTTAATTTTATACTAAGAGTACACTGTCTGTCTGTCTGTCTGTCCCTAGGCTGTATCTCCTGAACCGTGATAGCTAGACAGTTAAAATTTTAACAGACGATGTATTTCTATTGCCGCTATAACAACAAAAACTGAAATGGTACGGAACCCTTTGTGCGCGCGTTCGACTCGCACTTGACCGGGTTTTTGTTTATTATGTTACTTGTTATGTAAAAGGCTTTAATCAATTCTAACACAATTTAAAATCAAAAAATAAATGTTAATTTGTGATTAACAAGTGACATCAACAAATGTCCTTAAAATGTGAAATAATCAATAACAGTTGCCAGAGTTAGTGCGTAGCGGCTCCAAACCAAATAAATAGAGAACATTTACTTATATTATTTATTTGTTGCAATTTTTTGTGCATACGTTTTAACCTTATTGCTACGACATAAAGCTTATAATTGGTAGTCATACTTGTGATGATGGTTTGGGCACCTATTTCTTTGTTACGCGCGAACAAAAGGGCGTTTGGCGTTCACTTTTATTACCTGAACGCTATTGTTAAAGTCACTCAAGTAAACTTGAATGATTAGCAATTTTAGGATCTTTGTTAAAGAAATTAGCAATGTTATCGCAAGTTAAGTAAGGTAACATGGACTTTTGTGGTTCTCGGGTGAAATACAGTTGTGAACGATCACTTGATAATGACGCTTACGTTTATCTTTTTGCGCCATTGGCAGATGTTTGTTGTTTTTGCGAAGTAATTCATAATTATATTCTAAACTGTTATTTTTAATTGATATTTTAGTATATCTGCAAACCATATTCGTCACATATCTGATATATCATTACAAATAAAATGTTGTTTTTAATTAATAGACTTAGGATAGGCAATAGTTTTTAATTTTATAAAATCAAAACTAGAACATCAGAATAAAGTTTCTAAACTAGGTACGAGCAGATTTAGAATAAAAAACAGCAAACAATGTAGAATAGCGATGCCTACTTCGATTCATAATTATAAAAAACATATTTTGAGTAGTTGGCTAAATATGATTTTCCAACACAGTTACAAACTACATATTATTAAACATTCGTACGCCAAAAGAGTTCATCTGAACTTGAAGTCAGCATTAAATAGTAGATCATGGTGCCTTGAGTCCAACTGTTTCGGTTCGTACGTCGTACCCGTTCGGGCCGGTTTTTAAAATACACGTGTACCCCGTCGGACACGGACAACCCGTGAACACGAAGAAACGTTTCTGAGAAACGTTTCCGGTACCCGGCGGGTTCGTGTAATCCGGGTTCTTAGTACCGCCGGTCTTAAGAACACGGATATCCGTTTCGACGTGTAACACGGATAGCGGGAGCACTAGTTATAACACCCTTTACGAGCAAGTGTGATGAAAACCATATAATTGACAGTGGTGGTAGGTACAGTTCAGTGGACAATAACCACATTTTTACTAAAAAAAACCCGACCGCGGTGCACTTTGAAACTGCATAAAATCCGCCATTTTGTTTATTTTAATCATACCCAGTGACACTCGCACTATCAAGACGAATCTAATGATGTATCATTTATCAAAATCGGATGTGCCGTTGAGTAGTTACGAGCGGACACAGGAACGGACATACATACATACAGGTCAAACACATAACCCTCCTTTGGGCTTCGCCGCAGTCGGGTAAAAAGTAATTACTATGGTACAATAGTAGCACTGGATTGTTTTATGCCGTAGCGAGGCTGCGTAAGACTTTTCAAAATGTTGAATAGTAGTATGATTGATTGATTATTGATTGATTACTAACAAGCCAAACTTTCAATAACACCTTGGTAATACGGTTGAACTATTTATACGATGTTGTTGCTACTCTCTTCTGCAAAACAGGGTCTTAGCCTACGTAAAATAGATCAACTGTAGCCGTTTGTGGTAGTAATCCAATGCACAAAGGCACAATATAACCAGAGGGCGCTGTGGGAGGCACACCTGTCCCGACTGGTTCTGAGCGTTGGAGGGACATCGAAATCCTATGGAACATTCTATGTAAATTTAAGCCCCTTGCCTACATTTACTATCGTGTCGCACCCAAGCATCTGACAATGGTGCGTTATAAAAACATACTAAACGAGCTTATTTTCGCAGCTATGCGGCACACGTATAGTTGGTGCCTTGAAAATAAACAGTGTTTATCAGTATGAGACCTTTTAACTAGGTACTTACCTATACCTATTCCGCATCCATTCGCTAACGTCTGCAGGTCCAAAGCGAACAGGCGCACATGACGCAAAAAACAATATAAATTCAACTGATTCCAATTAGAAATTAAATAATTAAATGATTACTTATTACTTCAATAAGTAACGATTAAACCCATATAACGGCCAGAGCGAGTTTCTGTAATCTTGCATATTCATGGCCTGTTCTAACGCTGCCCTACTTTTTTTTCAACAGCTTACGCTGTTGCGCCAGGTCGCACAAGTTATAAAGTAGGAATGCTGGGGTGCATAATGAAAAGGGCAAGTGGTCGGTTACGCTCCTGACCACGGTACATAAAGGGTGTCCCAAATACCATAGTTAATCCTTTAACAGCTGATAGAGCGTCTCAGGACCGCCCAAAACATCTGTTTTTAGGTTAAGTAAAAATGCCTTCGCTTTCAAGATATGCACATTTAAAAAAATCGAGATTTTTCTCCGTTCTCAGTTTTTCGAATGCCAAAGTCTCAAATGTAACAATATCGTAAATCCCTGGTTTTGTATGGAAACTCGTCCTTAAAGGCTGTATGGAAACTCGTCCGTAAAGGCTCTATAATAAATAAGCTAAGAAAATGCTATTAAAACTTGTAATACCAGGAAAAATACATACATGATGATGATGAAAATGAAACTAAACCAACCATACACTTCAGTAATTTACCTGACGCGTGAAACTGTTTGAATATACTAAATAGTGCCGAAAACGATGGAGAAAGTCTTGCAAGAAAAGCAATCAAAATGAATAATGACGAGAAACACATTTCGAGCCTGGGGCACATATATGCAATAATAGAAATCTGACAGGCGGACGTCACGGGCGGAGCTTTGACCGAACGCGTGCGTCAGCGGTTTTCGGTTTGCACGGAAATAACCTGCCTAGGAAACTTTGGCACCGTATACCGTTGCGGGAGACATAAAATTTTGAAGAAAGTCTAAATGGGGCAGAGGCAGAAACATTCTAATCTACAATTTCACAAGCACGTTAGATTTAGAATAAAACACGGAGAAAGCATTCTCAGAAATTGATTAAAAATTAAGCCCTAAAGAACATATTAGAATACCTACCTTTAGAGCCTAATCACACTTTGCGCGCGAGCTGCGGGCGAGTTAGAAGCGAAGTTCCATACAAATGTCGCCCGCGGCGAACTCGCTGCGAGTTCGCCGCGGGCGACACTGGTCACTGGTTTTGTATGGAAATTCGCCCGCAGCTTGCCCGCAAATCGCAAGTGTGATAAGGTTACATTATAAGGCGTAACTCAACTTATAACTGAACCCATTCGATATTGCTACCAGCATAAATGTATAAGGCGTAACTCAACTCATAACTGAACCCATTCGATATTGCTACCAGCATAAACGCTACATCAATGTCAAATATGGTGGATTGTCCATTTTGAATAGCTGCGTGCATTGAAAAGGGTAACTAGAACACTAGTGCTAAATTTTGCATTGTACCTACCTTGCAATATAGCAGTGCCGCTGTCATGCAATTACAAGATATAGATATCGAATAGAAATCGAGTAAAGGCCACGTTGACTATCTGAAAAAGAGAAAGATCCCATTAAAACAATCCACCTACAGTCCAGTTAGAACAAAGATATTCCATAAGAATATACTTTTTATGAAATTGTAAAAAAAATCTGAACATTTACAACGTTTTTAATAAGATAGCTACAATACCTATCCAGAGAAGAGTAGAGAATAGGTGAAGGCTCTTGATTTTTTTTTCATTTCTTGGTTTCATTGAAACAGTTGAACGAAATACGAATACTTCAACTATCATTGGCAGGGGTCGTACTTTTGATGCCGATGACAGGCAAATGACGTCAAACTACATATAGGCTGATTTAGTTAAGATATTACATTGATTTACCGTTACCGTAAATTACCGGTATCGTGTAAGTTATGAATCAATTACATTTTTTACTTTCATTGATCGGTGTCAATGGTAGAAGACATTTTGTAAGCAAATGTATAAGTCTGTTTTTTTTCCATTTTAAGGGAAAATTGGAAATATCAATCGGATATGCGATTTGATATGTACTTATCCGAATGTTTATTTATGCGGTCGCTTCTATATCAAAATGCGTTTCTGATTTATTTTCCAATTCAATAAATAAGATAACACATGCAGACACATCTTGATTTATAAAATGGCTTCTATCATTGACACCAAGTAATGACAGTAGTGATAAAATTAATTAATAGTTTTTACGATACCGGTAATTTCCGGTAACGATAAATCAATCTAAAACCTAAAATGAATCATGCTGTATGTATGCTGTATGGGGGGTACTGACTGGGGGGTTTAACATTACATCTCAAAACTTTTTTGTTGTAGAATCAATATATTTAGGGAGGATAAGTAATCACATTTCTCTTTCTCATTCATTCAACACGCAATAAAATCGCGACTCGCGTTACTTCTTACCGTCGAATGACCCAATAGACTCGGAGAAAAAGTCAGTGGAGATTGTGAAATTGAATGTTTGCTGCGGGGAAGACAGTTTGTGGGAGCAGGAGAGTACTTACATATTTTAAACGTGCTCCCGCAGATGGAGCATTGTAGAATGTTTTTAAATGTCGCTGAACAAATGTTGTTTAGTTTGAGGAGTAGCATCTACCTTTTAATTTATGGATCGTGTTACAGGGCCCACGGTGTATACTCGTTTGCAATACAACAGTGCATGGTCAGTGGTAAAAGTCAATGAACATAAGAACGCAACAGATTCTACAATTTTCACCGCAACCTGTCATTGGACTAACTTTAGTTGTACGTGTTTCAATCGGAGCTTAATTTCTAAACAAAAGTCCCGCATACAGAAATGGATTTGAC
The DNA here is from genome assembly GCA_947034925.1 of Eudemis profundana. NCBI lineage: Eukaryota > Metazoa > Arthropoda > Insecta > Lepidoptera > Tortricidae > Eudemis > Eudemis profundana. The sequence goes on along the minus strand of OX344795.1, from coordinate 25,033,681 downwards.
GCAATTTGAAAGCAAATTGGGCACCGATCCAAGCAGCCGGAAACCCGCAATGTTTATCATCAATTACAATATACTAACTCTATAAAATAATTAAGCAATGTAAATTGTGACCTAACTAACCAACCTTTGGAGTCCTAATATTAACTATAACGATTAGTCAGCGACGTCTCTAAAAAATGGAGTTTGTATGCAATAGATACCTGATTTGTTTGGTTTCTATTTCCACAAAGTCACGGAAAGTTCATAATAACGCGAACATTATCTGGGAGATAGAGATAGAGAGGGAGAATTGAATAACATTAATGTAAGTAATGTTTGTTGACACCGACGGCACCGTTATCAACACGTGAGCCATGAACCTTGTTTTCGATTATTCTTTATCAGCACGCGATATATTTTTAGTTGTGGCGAGCGTTTGATCCGCTATGTGGAGCGGGGAAACTGTAAACATTGCAAAAATTGAGTAGAGGCAGACTGCGAGAGACCACGTAGTCCACGTAGATAAAAATCGAAATAGATTTGGCTAGGCGCCGCGTGCGCATACGCAGTGAGCAGAACAATGCTGGAAAGTAGGTCGACAATCTGTTTACAGTGTCAAAAATGCAAGCAATCCGCCTCAGATCCCAATCACAAACCGACTATAACTACCCTCACAACTGCATTACGTGAGATATTAAACTGTGATTACGCCTCGTCTATGAATTAATGCGAAAAGGGTTTTTTATGCCATTTATCTGAATATTTATAAAGAATCTGCACAACTTTCGTAACTGTATGAAATAAATATGATCTTTGTTTTTAATGTGGTTAAATTACACCACATTTCTATGCAATATATTCGAATGGCTCGATTCGAATGATTCAAACATGGGTCTATATTAACACCCATACAATAAATCTTCCTGTTTTGACAACGCATACCGTTGATACACATAATTGTATATTCGCTTAATATTAGAATGTACATTTTAAAACGCATATTTTAATTCACATAACCATTAGAGTCTGTGCGGAAAGAGAATAGGATTAATTTTGGGGGGCGCTGTAATGCTTTTGTACCGTATTTTCTGTTCTGTGGCCATACTGGTTAGGGTAGTTCCGTTTTCTAGTTTCCGTTTCCACGCCTATTCTCTTTCCGCACAGACTCTACTTAGTATAACATTAGTGTTTTATAAATATTAAAAAGTATCATTTTAATAGGCCTAATCGGAGGTTCGAATTTTCCTTTCTGTTGGGGTCGCAGCTTTAACCTAACCTATATTTCCGGTAGCAGTTCGTTTATGTTGGGGTCGCAGTTCAAACCTAACCTAACCTACTTTTCTGCAAGGAATTCGTTTCTGTAAATGACGTAGTTCCAACCTCACCTACCCTACTTTTCTGGTAGCAGATCGATTTAGCCAGCATTTACTACCTAGTAGTGAGAAAAACCCAAAAAAGTTAGGATCGTGATTTCTGAGAACAACGGGTATGAACTTGGAATTGGTTTTCAAAAACGCTCGTTTTATACCGAACGCATAATTTTATGCATACCTAACAATATAATGCGAATTTCAGGTACCTATGCCAAATCAAGCGGTATGCTAATTAACTTGTATGCGTTTCATTATTACGCCATTTAAGCGGTATGCTCAATCATCGTATGCCTAGACTGTTATGCGTTTTCATAATAGGAGTTTTAAATTATGCCCAATAAAAGACTTCAGACACTGGTTCTGGGCCGGAAATCCAGAGGTAGGTACCGGGTTCGATCCCTGGTGTGGACCATGGATGTCTGGGTAAGCGCAGTTTGATTTTTCTATTTACTTTCTATGTAGGGGCAAGGCCTTGCGGCAGTGCCCCCGCCAAGTCGAGCTATTTATAACTTTCGTAGCTTATTGTCGTTGTTCGAACATAAAGACTAAAATGTATGGTTGTTTTCGAAAGTAGATATTTTGCCTATTACGCATAAAAATAGATCTAAAACGTTGAAATATATACACGTGATTATTATAACAAAACGGGACTTAATCGTGTAAAAATATGCTATTAGCTCGTTGTTTCGGACGAAGAGTGTGAGGTGAGAGTGAGTGGGTGAGTCCCTTCACGACCATGGACGTCACGGCACGTCCGAAACGTCGAGGTAATAGCATGTTTTTACGCGATTAAGTCCCGTGTTGTTATAATAAGTGAAAATCGTGAAAGTTTAAATCAATATTTTATTATACAGGGTGGATTTCGACGAGGGACCTTTGCGGAAATATTGCATCGTTTAAGTGATACACAGACGATTTATAATGTTTAGAAACTTAAAAGAAGTAAAAAAATTACAAAATTCACTCATTTTAAACTGTGGTGATAACCCTATATTGCATCTGCACATCACGGCAGGATGGCTAGATTAAGGAATCGCCGTCGGGAAAACTCGGGATATTACGTTTATTTCCGAGAGTTGTTGTAATCGTACCGATGTAAGAATGACACATAAATGTCAAATAAACCAAATAAAGTGCAAAAATATGAATAACAGTTACTTTATTACAATTTTTACATACGGTGTTCAAATGTTCCTCCGTGTACACGCTGCAGCCCGTGCCTGAGCATGTCGGTGCACAATGCACATGGGATAATGTCTGTTCTTCACGATTTTTCCTTCGAAGATTGTCGAAGGCAGCAATCGACCTTTGTTTCATTTCGTCCGCAGTATTGCATCCCGTTTTGTACACCGTATCTTTTATGCAGCCCCACAGGAAAAATCTAAACAAGTGCTTAATAAAATCACGTTCTTTCACTGTTTTTTACAATAGTCACCGGCAGTAAGCTTCACGGATAGGGCAGTCTCTCTCTAGTATCTCTGAATTTTGTAAGGGTGAAGGCGGGCACGTTTAAGAACTTTTAGTACTGCGGTATGACTTATTCTGAAATGTTGACCAGCTGATCTCGAACTTTTTCTTGGATTCCGCTCAAAATACCGCAGTACTCTTTCTTCAAGTCTAGCCGCAAGTCGAATAACGGGTCCTCCACGTTGATCGTTCTTAGCTGTTCGTGCTACAATCGAAGACACTGCTAACTGACCACTTGTCACTCTTATTACAATGTATTAAGGTCTACTGATGGTCACTTAACTGTGTCTTCGTTTGTACAACGGGCTGATTGTTGGCGACACGATCAAAAGCACGCAAAATTGTCCTACGACCTGTTGGGTGTGGTGGAGGATATGTTTCCCTGTATCGTCGTAAAGCTTCAGCCGCATTATAATTGCAGCTCGCGTATAACATGAGCAAATTAAAATATCCACGTGCTTCTAACAAAGGCATTTTCATTTAAAGGTACAGCAAATGAAATGAACTTAATTGTCAATTTCATTTCAAACATCATATTTATAATCGATTTTCAATCATGCAAAGAGGTTAAATAGTTGTGAAAAATGCGTTTATTTTATCTCGGCTCAGCGAATAAAGAGTCCTATGACAGCCTATTACTTTAGTGCAATATCCGTCAAATATGTTAATTATTTATTAAATTTTTTGACCATATCCAAAATAAAATAAAAAAACAAGCACAGGCTATTGTATGAATTGCTAATAAACCAGGGAACAATTTTAATTCAATCAAAAATAATTTTATGAAGCGAGTTAACGAACTATAACCTTTTTATCAGTGTACGTAGACTTTTTACTTATAATGAAAGAGGTTACTATCTTCTTTAATTGTTTGTGACGATTGAGTACTTTCGAGTGGTTGTCATGTGAGTTATTTGTTGTGGTTAGAATTATTAACTAAGAAATTACATAAATACTCCACCAGACCAGAAAATTTAATAAGTAAATGGAATAACAGAGACAATCACCTCTGCAAACCTTGCAACGATTTTTTTAGCGTTGCACGCAGACCCAGAAGAATGGATAAATGGCAACATATTAACGTAATATCCTGACGTCTAAAGATTGTTTACAAGTAAGTTCATTGACCCAGCCACCTGTTTAGGATTGGCACAAAGCAGTTTTTGGTCTGAATGTTTAAAAGGCTATAACTTGAAAACGGTAACATTTATTTCCATAGTTTCTATGGGGGAACTATCTGCCAGTTCCGCAAAGGTCCCTCGTGGAAATCCACCCTGTATACACGTGCTTGTGAAAACCTTGGGTTTTAATTATGTATTGCAAAAATTAGTTCACATTAACTACATAGTTGACACGTTTATAATCCCGTTACTATTTTTACCGTTTAACGCAGCAATAATTTGTTGTGAAGACTAAATACTGTGAACGAAATTAACAACATGATCCCGATATTTGAAGTCAAAAATACTTTGCGGGGCTTTATTCCACTTTCAGATAAATAGGCTCCTCGACAAACAAGTTGAAACGATTGATTACATCATTACACAAACGATCACGGAACTCTTTTTTTCGTATTTTGCCAAGAAAACATTGCCCTTGTTGGCGAATTTCATTTCCTCGTCAACAGTAAACGCATCGTTGTAAGAAAATTGTAAAGGCATACAATTAATGAACGCTTTTAACATAGTTTATCACTTATCAGCTTTATTATACTACAGCGTGAATTATTGAAGTGTTATTTATTAATTTCCGCATGCAACGTCAGGTCAGAGATAGGGTCAGGTGATTTGTTCATTATAAAATGATATGAACATGAAATTTCAGTATTTGCTAACATTAAAATTTACTCTTTGACAAAAACATTTATCATTCCTTTCGCCACAACTTGTAAAGCATTTGGCACAAACAACATGGATTTCAAATTCAAATTGTTCGAAAAAATCTATTGCGGATGCACGCGGAACGCACCTAAATATTTCTATAATAGACTTTTGACGTCAGGACCTAAAGAGGATGTGCTCGATAGTCGAATTGTCACCCGTTAATATAGTAAGTGGATGTCTATTTCGTCTCAAGTGACTCAAATGCTACTTGGAGAGTTAACGTGATCGCCAAGCAGACCACGGCGACGTGGGCAATTGTAGTCTCAATGCCGTCATTGTCGCAGATTTCTAACCGCGGCAATTTAGTTCTATAGACCTCGACAGTATCGTTGAACTTTGTAAACAAACAAACTAAATGTATTCCTATTAAGATGTCAAGTCACCCGGTTCTCCATGCAAACGAAAACCGAATTAATAATTTTCTTTAACGACAAGAATTTTCATTGAAATGCGTTTTATTTCATAGCTTGATACATGAAGTCTGTGCAAAACAATAAGAGCTTGCAGGCCCGCGCCGACCCCCGGCAGCGCCTGAGTGCAAACCTATGAAGCCACCTTTTTATTGTCGTCGTGTTTCGAATTCCGGCGCCCCTATTGCCTTGGCGCCTGTGTGCGTTGCACACTTCGCACACAGGGGCGGCGCGGCCCTGAGAGCTTGTCCAGAAAGGGCGAATTCGCCGCGAAACGTTTCGCGTGAAATCATTCGCGCGTTAGTGAGATAATAGACACCAATACATCACGTCCACAAGCATCGCGCGAATTCAAAATACGCGCGTAAATCGCGTGCACTACGCCAGACTCTCGACTCGCGCGCAATACTAGGGACACCTTGTTGCGTCCAGTTAACGCGCGAACTTTAGAGCGAGTGCACGTATCGAGGGAAAGAGAGATCCCCAAATGCTCGCGGGTTGGTACGCACCTTGTGGACGCAACGGTCGCGCGTAATACGCGCGAGTGAATCGCGGCGAATTCGCCCTTTCTGGACAAGCTCTAAGAGTGGTCTCAAAAAGCCAAAAATAAATATATTTAGTAAAGTTCGGATTTGAATAATGCCATCAGATGACGCTGACGCATCAATCCATATTTTGTGGTTATATGGGACTTTTTACGTTGGGCGCAGACGCAGAGAGTACCGAAGACTCGAAACATCTTAGCAATTGTATGCAAGTGTAGCATGAAGTATAACAAAGACAGCTTGAGAAGAATTAAGATGATGTAATCGATAATAGATTTACAAATTATTCATAATTCGAAAATACCCAGCATTGTGGTTCCACTTAAAAGGCTCGGGTTCGTGAATAATAATATAATGTAAACACATTAAATTATTCACAACATATTAAATTTATCTACTACACTTAAAACAGCGTGGTCGACTTCGGCTTTAGTTTATTTTGGCACATAACCTCGAAGACAGCAAAATGTGTGACAACATTAACGATTGCAATATCGATGTGACCTTCTGAAAGTTAATCCAGACGACATAATGGGACGATAACGATAAATTTCGCAAATTTCAAGATCTTTTAGCAGGAAGTTTCACAAATTTAGTGAGAAAGTGCCGTTTCCGCGTTCCACGCGATTTCCACGTAGAGGATTCTAGAAAATCAAACGTAGTAAAATAAAAATATTTTCAAACGGTGCTAAACTGCTCACGTGGTAAAGAGACGCACGAGGCGTGCCGGAAACAGTTAGGCTACGCGGCCGAATTAATTATACTATTTCAATTCGCATACGCGAATCTAGTTTATTTTTACGTAAACTACCTTCTATATTATACGACGGACTGGTTTTGTGCGTAACAAATATGATGATGAGGTTTTTATTATTATAACTATGTATTCCATTCCATCTCGTGACTGCTTTGGCCAACCGATCATCACCGCAGACATGTCAAATTCCAATCCAGTCCAATTGTCCAACCCAGTTCCATTTCCGCGAGATAGTCATCGTAGCATATACCGAAGGGCGAAGACAGAGAAGGAGAGGCCGGTATCGGAGGGATATTGCTCAAGGTTGAGAGGGGCGGAAGCAGTGGGGAACAAAATAGGGTATTCAAAAAACTGTTCTATCTTATCATCTTATATTAAAACACTAAAATACTAACATCCTCTTTTATTTCCTTGTCAGAATTGGGACCATAAGCCATTGTCATTTTTAACCTAAACACTAATTTGTCAAAACAGTACGTCTAGCATAACTGGCCGCGACTTCGTTTCTCGCGCGAGAGAGCATCACCTGTCACTGTCACACTATATTGAGTGGAAAGAGATAGGTAGCATTTGTCGCGCGACAAAGAGTCGCGTGTCACAGTTATGCTAGACGTACAGGTCACAGCGGGCCTCGAAGGAACATTCTATAACTAGAGCAGTCTGCTGTAGGATTTTAATTCGTCTTCGAGTAAACGTGCCAATAAACACGGCGGCGGGTGGCGGACGGCCATCCACTGTTATTCGGTCAAGGATTCTCGTGGATTAAAAGGAAATTAACGAGGTGTATATAGTTACAAGATGTCACCTAACAACTCGTTTCTGATCCATTTTCTTCACGAAACCAATTATGCATAAAGTTAGAAGTTAAAATATGCTCCTCGTACAATATTTTTTTCCTTTTTATTCCCGAGATTTACACGATCGTATGGGGGGAATTTGCAAAATGACTGATTTAGGGTTAGCTGTTAGAATAGAACAAAGTAATGTGTTTTATTAATATGTTAGCAAAATTGAAGATTTAGTAGCAACTAAGTCAATTAATTAGGTTTAAAGTTACCACGATTTCATGGTGATGTTACTGATGTGATGTTACAGTGAAGAAAGTAGGCAACCGTTTTATTTATGCTTACGCCTTTTACTCACTCTCGGTAATATTTTTTTAGAGAAAGCCTAAAAAGAAGATTTTGTAAAGAAAGAAAGATAAAAGATTTTAATTAAATAATATAGCCTTGGGACGTGGGGCATCTACCCTAGCGCAACTTGTTTTTTGTACATCAAGCTTTTCCGCATTTTTTTTTCGGTAAGAAAAAAGATAAGAAAGGGTCGTTGTTAGGGGGGTATCTTAAATGTTAGAAAATAAGTGTCTTTTCTGTGGACAGTACAATATTTAAAGGCGTAAGTACTTATCGACGTTTTTATCACACAAGTCTGGTCTAGAGGGGTTGTGCATCCCTACCTATAAGGATCCAGCACAAAAATTGAAGCTCTTGACTTTGGTAACAGGAAAAACGATAACAAGTGCTTAAATTATGTATAACGCAAATATGATTGCCGAATGATAAGGTGTATAAGTAGACGGGACTCAAAACGAAGTAAGTTATATGCAGATCGGAATTGGAAACAAGAAAACAATAGTCATCGATGACAATATAAATATAAGTATAACTTGCCATACATATGAACCTACCTGCCTAACATGTACTTAGACATTCACAGTTAACATTACGAGTATTGTTGCACATATTGCAGCATCTATGCTTCAACCGATGGATATTTTTAATTTTCCTGTAGATTTCAACTGCATCTGTGGCGACACTGCCACCTAGCGATACTCGTTGGAAGAAGAAGACGGTTACAGCAATTCCACGACAGATGGCGCTTACAAACCGCCCATACAAACGGCACAATTCCCATACAGTTCTGCATCACACTATCGAAGTGTTTATAACGCTAACACTACATACACCACTTCCAACCAACTTCCTTCGGACTTCGGTCAGCAGGCACAACACCCGCCTGGAGTGAGATCTCTCTATTGTCCTCTCTTCCACACATCTTTTACTACAAAGTTCTTTCAGTCGACGTAAGGCCATCATTTGAATAGACTATTGACACGGAGATCAATAAATAGTCTACGGTTTATTGAACTACACACATTGAATCCAAATGTAAACGGTCTGTGAGCCAACGACGAAAAGTTATATAAAAACAATATTAACCCTGCCTCACTGAATACTTTTAAGGCTTTTAGCTTTTTAAAGCTACTTATTAAAATGTATAAAGTAGAAAAAATGCAATTCGCTCGAAAACTTTTATTTACCTATGTTGAGGAAAACTAAAACGGTCTTTAGTGTGCCGTAAGGCAAGGAGCAAACAAATAAGCCGCTCTAAACTTTTAGTCTTATTTCAAATTAATATTAAGGCAAGAGACATATTTTACTTCTTTTTCCAATTAGTTAAAACATTATACAATATTGCAATAAATAAATAAATATCGGGGGACAATCTTACACAAATCGAGCTAGTTCCAAACTAAGCAACGCTTGTAACTATGGGTACTAGTACTAGACGACGATATACATACTTATATGTATAGATAGATAAATACATACTTAAATAGATAGAAAACATTCTATGACTCAGGAACAAATTACTCGTGCTCATTACACAAATATTTGCCCTAAGCCTATATTTGCAATAACTAATCTAATCTGCTCTCTAGTTAAAAAAATTAAACGTGAAATAGTAAATTACTTACCTAGGGCGGTAAAACCAAGAATGTCTGAGATCGCAGGTATTTGACGCCCGAGCCGAAGGCAAGGGCGATAAATATGCGATCTGAGGCTTTCTTTATTGCCGCCCGTGGCAAGTACAAAATTTTACGTCTCCCCTTGGCCATGAAGAGCAATTTTCCGTACGCGTAGCGGGCGGTTATTGCCACTTTATGGCCAGGTGTAACGTAAAGGAAATAGATATCCACAGGATCGGTATACTGTATCTTAATCATAATATCTTGTAATTCTGTAGACCTGTGAATATTATTAAAATCAGATTGAAAGAGTAGGTCAATGCCGCATCGACTATCGATTTCGGAAGGTGACTGTAAATAATGAATCCACTTGCACTAGATACGTACATGCTTCAGATAACAGATACCAAGTATATTTTTATTATATCACTTAATAAATATCTTGTGATACTATTATTAGTATATAGGCTGAACATGTATATGTATACGATGTTTTTACAAGCTTTTATGAAGTATACCAGAATTCTGTATAATAGTACATTACATACCGAGGTCAGTAAAGTAAGAAATGTCTCAGATCACATGTAATAAAAAACGACAAACATGTGACCTGAGGCTTTTTTATCTATTGGCCAAGGTTTGTATACTATTTTCCTGTTCGACGGAGCCAGAAAGCGGCATCTTCGTTTAGCGCAGCGGCCGGCAAGGTGACGCTTTCCGGACGGAGGGCAGAAAAGACCATTCATTATTTATCAATACCTACCTAAATAAAATTATTAGCCAAATGTTCCTGCTATTGTAGACTTTGTCGTAAAGTATCCCACCCCAGTGTTCTTCGTTTCTATTATATTTTATAGTATGATCCATAAATAAAGCTGTGTTCTTAATACTAACGTGTTGTATATTATAAGTAGTGTAAATATCAGAAGGGTATTGTTGTTTGTTACAGGTATTCCTGGACATTGTTTAACGTACAATTTAATTCAAGGTCCTTGAAAACTTAATAGTACAAACTGTATTAATATCCTCTTAAAACAGCAACAGCTCTACAATCAATAATACCTAGTCATAATAAACTGCGTTTGTTTCAAAAAAAATGTAGTTATTGTGAGTACTGCAATTTTAACACGAAATTGCGTCAGACATTGCACGACTTAACTTAGGTCACAGTTTTGCACTTAACTGATTCTTCTACAATTTAGTCTTTATCTGCCGCGTGACCAATATCGTCATTATCAGAACACAATTTCTTATACTCATAATTTATTGTTGTCAGGTGATACGCTTAATGAAATTTATATTTTTGTTAGAATTTTAACTTTTGTATATAACATCTGAAAAATGTAAAATAAATTACAATAAACCCTAAAATTAAAACAACTCCGCATACAGCGGTATTGCATGCCCTACTTATACTGCAAATATAGAGAAAAAACTGAAAACTATACATTTGTAATAAAATAAAAATAAAATACTCTTTATTTAAAGTATTTGTACGGAACCCTCGGTGGGTGAGTCAGTGAGTCCGACTCGCACAGGTCCGGTTTTTTTATTCTTAAAGTTCACGCGTTGGGGAATTGAAGTAAAATATTTCTTAAAATTAAATCATTTTAATATTCTTAGATTCGGAAAATATAGAATAGGGCGTTTTGGATTATTGTCATTAATACACATTTAGATTGTTTTTAGAATGAGACAAAAAATATGACTTTATTTCATTTAATTATAACAAATTTCACTTTTGAATATTACGAAAATTGAGCACCGTCTGTAATAGTGTACAATTTCCGCAGTGTATTTTGTGGGAAATGGTTATTTTATTATACATATGTATATGGTGCCTCTGGTCTGGACCTTCTTATGCCGCGGTCAAAAAATAGAGTCGCATATTTAAACTTGGTCGGGAGTTCACCGAAGACGATCCCCATTCAGGGCGGCCAATATCGGTGATGACTCAAAAAAAGTAGAAATAGTCAGAAAATTGGCATTAGATGATCTGAGAATTAAGGTTTGGCAAATAGCTGAGACTAGGTATTGCTAAAAAAAGATTTAAATATATAAAGCTTACATGAACATTTGCACATGCATGACTAAGGTCAGCGGCCGTTGAGTACTGAAAACGCTGAAGGCGGTCGATCAAGAACGACGTGTTGAAACTTCTCAGGCATTTTTAGGACTGTATGAAGATGATTTACATGAAATTTGTTTCCGAATAGAAATTGTTGGTAAGATATGGGTCAACCAGTATGATCCTGAGTGTAAATTTAAATTCATGTATTGGATTGAATAAGGCGGAAGACCACCGAAGAAATTGAAGATGAAATAATCGACATCTAAGTGGTCACGGTATTTGGAACTGTGATGGCATTATTTAATTTTATTATTTGGCATAAGGCTCTACAATAAATGCACTTTATTATACCGACATTTTCAGACAGGTGCTACAAGCTGTATTTGGGCGATTCCGCTGGAGACGAACCTTGACATCAATTTGCAAGTCCCAATATTTGTTACTTTTTTTGATACCACCGTGTAGGGTGAGGTCTTAAATTAATTGTTATGGACTTGACTTCATATTAAGGATGTTAACGCGCTTGAAAACCTTAGCATTCTAAGGTTTAGGACCAACTGCGAATCACACAATGTTGCACCCGCGATCATTTTAACACTGAATAATTTATTGATAGTTTTTGTTTTTAATACTTTTTTTATGTTTCTATAATTAATTGTTTATTGTCTTTCAGTATAAATAGGCAAAACATTTTAAATATTTGACAATTAAAAGAAATTTCTGTTCTTATACTATGATCCGGAGAGGTGGGCCGATTTGGTTGCACCCGCAAAAGCACTTTAACCCTCTCTTGACGCTATTTAAAAATTTATTTAAAATTTGTATACCCAAGAAGAAGAGAAGAGGTTAAAAAGTAATCCTTAAAATTATATTTTTATAAAAAAAAGTTTTTCGTTTTATTAGGAGGAGGCCTTAAATGAGTCAATATGTTGCACCCGTTATAATGGAATCGCCCATTTGAAAAAAGGAGGGAAAATGCATTTTGACTTTGCAGAACAACACACTCGTTCACACCGTTCGTGTTGCGAGGCAGGTCCTGAAGGAAGTCGAATTCGATGAAAATGACCACCCACCCCTACAGTTTAGATCAATCCCCTAGTGATTATTTTCTGCTCAGTGATTTAATTAAAGAGTTAAGTTGAAAGAAATTGAGCATTGACAAAGAAATGAAGGCGGCCATACAGGAGCATTCTGAAGGACTTGATTTTTAACGGCCTAAAAGTACTATATAAAAAATGAACAGAATTAGGAACGGACGGTTAAATAATTAACATAAGTTAATTATTGTATATTGATGTTTTCTATCTTAGGCTTGGAAGTTTTCAGCCGCCCCTCGTACATTTATATATATTGCCCTGTTTGCACGACACTGCGACTTCAGTAAACCAAGTATAAAAAGAATAGATTGCTGCCCTAGTTTCCAAGATTATGACTTTACAAAATTCAGTGTTTTTATTCTGATTTGACGATTTTAAACTCCTAAAAAATGTACTATCGTATCCCTGTATTAATAGCATAGCAAATGAATTTATTTGTGTACATAAATAAATAACAATTATATAAAATAATACACATAACTATGACTTTAGTCATACGTCCTTGCCAAAACCAATGAAAACCGGTTTTCGTTTTTACAATCACTTGTACAAACAAAATATAATCATAACTAACCACACTTCTGTTACAGTTTCTCTGTTCTAGGATGCCAAATTCATCAGAAAATGATACATTAAACTGTAATTCATTCTATAGCAAGCGATGCTTAATATCCATAACAACATAATTTTAATTGCCGGCGGTCTTTACTGAAATGACATCACTGTTGACCATCAATGAAATAAGAAAAAAGATGAAGAATGTTTAAGCACGTTTGAGATGTTTGATGACGTTTTGCTCGGGTCGTTTAGGCCAGACAGAACAATAATATTGAATAATGCACCGTCGTTCACGAATATAATAACCACAAGCGCATACATCAATCAGGCAACCTTGCCTTCTGGCAGGCAACTCACCTGAGTTTAAAAGAAATAGCCCGCCCTCGTTTGTCTCTACTAAGATAAGGTGACCGTCAATATGGCGTACACCGTAAATATATGCAGAATCTGATGTTGCCAATAAATAGTACCCAAATAGTACCGACGAAATACCAAAGTGAAAAAAATAGTACGCTTCAACTTTTTGAAATATAAGGCCTGTTCACGGTGTACACTACCGGGCGTCAAGCTGGCGCACACCGCTTGTATCTCTGGAACGGCTTGGTTTTCAGGCACACGCTGTTTCAATAGGCTGCCTCGCGACAGTTTTTTTTCCAGCACCTCTCCTCCCTGTTTCCGCCCAGGTCAAGTTGGCTCAGATCGGGTTGCACAAGGCGGTTCCACAACACTTCGGGAGCTCAAATACCGCGAGCCATGTGGCTGCCTCTTGGTGGTGATCGAGGTGGACCGGGACAAGCGACCTGGTTCGACCCCAGGCGCCCCCGGCACCCACCCAGTCCCATTCACTCGGGGTGGTCCAGCTAGCGACCTGGTTCGATCCCAGGGAATGCCACGGCCGATCACCCGGTCATATAATCGCTATGCCCACTAGGGTTGCGAGTTAGGCTTTAAAAAAAAAGGTTGCTTCTTGGACACTACAACTACGCGTCATTGCTTTAACTATATTGCATAATATATCTGTAATTATTATTCTAAATTCCATCACCACTGTCACTGAGCCAGTGAGTGGCACCATTGAGGAAAAATAAAATGAAAACACTCACTGTCTGTGGTGACATAAAATGGGCGGTCCTGTACTTCTATTGTTTGTAGTCTTTGTAGATCCAACCCTGCTTCATATCTATCTTATACTTAACGATATAAAAATAATATAGTGCACGATTGATTATAGAACTAGAAAATTAAAAATGTGAAGCCATATAAATATCCAAGGCAAATAAGCTAGAATTATCTACGATAAATTAGACTATGGAAGCTTACGTTTAGCGGAAACAAACTTGAATATATATTCAAGCAACATCATAGATACACGCACAATAGTTCAAGCTATTCAATAAGGTGTCAATCAAGCCACTAGGAAACTCTAATTTAACTAATAACTAGAAATGTCACTATACTTTTCATAGAAATTGTTACAAATAATAGCAATTTAAGAAACTACAATATTTCAAGTACATCTAATAGGATAAGGAATATGAATGTAGGTATATTCAGAAAATGGTATGTTTCAAAAAATGATAAGATACATATTTATTTGTCAAGCCAATAGCGTGATGAGTGATGACATGGACGACCTATACGTTCGTATCTCGTATTAACCAAGTTCGTGAAAGATTAGAGACATAATCACGGAATGGAAATGTTATTGAGCTATAATAGATAAAATTAGCACCCTAAATATTTAAAAACACATTCATTATTCAAACGCTGAAATGTTAAGATAATTTAGAGCATACTGAATTTTGTCAGTCATGGTTGACGACAAATTTTCTCATAACATAACATTACACTTAGAAAGAAATTTGAAAATAATTCCATTTATAGGTTTATTTACATGAGTGAGTATCTCTGCAAACAACCGACAAGGCTCAGGTCTCGATTGAGTTCAGGGTTCCTTGGGCAGACGCACCATCTGCGCTGAAGGTGAAAGGAGGGCACTGGCCGCTTAGCCTAGCTTGGCCTGAGCTTAGCCAACTCGAATTCCATAGATCAACATTATGAACCATTGCACTTCGAATTATGGAAGTGTTGATAAATGTGTGGTTAATTCAAACGATAATTTAATTATACTGTTGCAGCAAGCAAATTAGTCGAACGTGTAAATTGTTGAACTTGGAACCTTGTTTTTTCAATTTAGGCATAGGTAATATAAGATTCCTAATTTCCTATAAAAGTTAGTTCGTTTTCGGTTTTTTAGAATTTTAATAATTATTTTTCCTAAGAGTGACTTTTTGTTTTTAGTATATAAATATAAGGTATACGCACAATGTCAACAATGTGGTTCTGAGGTGTAGATAGGTATGAATTTGTTTTTCAACGATGCTATTTAATTGAAACGATATGTACATAGCGGGAGTAAATTAAGCACGTGGCGTTTCTTTCGACACTTCCGATCAGGTATTATGAATATTATGATAATATAATAAAACACTAAAAAAACTATTCCTGTCCGTTCCTAACATTTCAATGGAACCTCTGCGGACGTCAGAGGGAAAATTGCTATGATTCTGGGAAACGCGAAAGTGCTTGCCAAAATTTAATTTTACAACCGTTTCACCGACCACTATATTCCTGGAGCTTCATAAGAGTGTATAAAATGCAAAGTATAGACTTTAAATATACTAGTATAGAGAGGTTGAATAATTCGGAGGAATTTTCCGTAGGCGTGGCGGTTTTGAATTAAGTATTTATATTGTAGCAAAGTAGCTGTTTAGTCATTAACATAACAGGATTGTTAGTAGGCGCAAATCGGTAATCAAGAATGCACTACTAATACCCACAATTATTTTAAGATAATAGCGATTTTCAGCAAATAATAGCGATGCATTATGATTTGGGCATGTAGTTATTCATACACCCTTAAACATTTGTACGCCTCAAACGGTAAAAAGTGGAGAACTTCTTCCAAGGCTTATTAGCCTGTAACACCTGTTGCCGCTTTTAATAAATGAATTATTGACTTTGATATTCACATTTAAATTGTTCATTGAGTTTTGCGAGTACATAATACTAACATCTGTGTGTGCGGTGCGGTATTCCTCGCCACCGTTCCTCAAAAATGTATAAATTACATGTTGCAGTGCCCTACAGGGTTTCATAGCTGAGCTGTTAGAAATGTAAGACCTATGTAAACCTATGAAAGCAATAAACGAACTGATAACTGATAACTGAAAAAAGAAAAGAAGTACTTTCAGCGAAAAGATTTCACAGAATATGAGAAGTACCTAGTGATTAATTACACCAGTGTTAGTATAAAAGAAAATACTGATCCATAAATAATAATGGTTCTATTACAAGGTAGAATTAAACTATCAGTAATTATTAACAAAAGAGAATCAGGTTGTACATGTAATCAGTCAGTCCTCCATGATTACCAATTACTTTGTCATTGCGATCCATCAGCTCGCAACAATAGCCTACCTACATACTATCAACTCATTTCACCTTATCATTTTAAGTCCGGTAACAGCGTCGACTATGTGAAGATGAAGACGCATGGAGGTTAACAGTAACACGACAAAGTACATTACATACTAAAATAAAGAAACTTTAAGGTCATTGGAAGGAAGTATTGTATATAACGGGTTCTAGGTCAGTCTAAACTAGCCTAAGGGTTAAGATTAGCAAGCGTAACGAACTGAACGTCCGTTCTAGAAATGTCATACTACTTGCATTTCTAGCTAAGTGAACGCCGCAAAATACTATGCCAGTGCAAACGAGGTTACCGTAGATCAGGTTCAAATAAAGACAAGCGAATACAATACCAATGCGTCTAAATAACTGCAATAATCAAAAAATACAGAAGCCCGATAGTAAAAATGGTGCGATTTCCCTAAGGGTAACTGCATTTTGAGCTAACAACCACACAGCAAACCACAATTTGAGACAAAAATGTTTTTCAGTGACAAAACGCTCCCGCGTTTAGTCGCTGAAACAAACTTACGCATCGATGAGCGTAATCCTCACGTTACTAATTAT
This sequence comes from Eudemis profundana, assembly GCA_947034925.1. Classification (NCBI taxonomy): domain Eukaryota; kingdom Metazoa; phylum Arthropoda; class Insecta; order Lepidoptera; family Tortricidae; genus Eudemis; species Eudemis profundana. The sequence continues at coordinate 25,016,754 of OX344795.1, read as the reverse complement.
ATTTTCGGACAGCACCGTTTATGATGAAAATGTTACCTACATTTTTTTCTTCAGAACTGGCATCTTTTATTGATACCTACTGCCCAGGAAAAAAATGTATATTATTCGTATGGTATATGTACAAACATGGTTACCTGTCATCATGGCTATCTCGAGTATATTCTAACATAATATTATCAAGATTAATAATTATTTGATTATACAAACAAGGCACCTTGCTTCATTATGAAAGGAAACAGCATTAGAAGGAATAACCGGCCGTGACTGCCGAGCGTGATCCGTCGTAATCAACTCACTGGAGTCAATTGTCACAAAAACCGCAATTATTCCACTGTGATTAATAGTGCAAATGAGTCGTTTTAGTTCATAATTTGTAAGAATGCTCTGATCTTCAGTTTTTATTCTTATGCTGTTGAAATAACTTAGCAACTCGTAATTATCGGTTGTATTGTATGCCTGCCGAAGAGTAACAAATTGTAACCTTAGTAGATAGACCATACAATATGTTGAATATTACGGGTATTGCGGTTTTGAGATGACTATCTATAGGTTCTTTTATACAAAATAAGCTAAAGTAGTAGGTAAAACTACGTGTGAAAAAACTACCTATAACAATAACTATTAGAGATGCAACGGATAGTGGTTTGGCCGGATACCGGTTATCCGACCGTCGCGACAGCCGGATATCCTTTTCTACTAACTAGTTTAGTTTTAAAATATAGAACCTAACCGTACGTAATTTCAGACTAAGGAGGTTTCAAATCAGCCAAGGCTTATATCCCCTCTTCAAAACTTGGCTACAAAACCAATTTTAGTGTATATAAAACTTATATAGCATATTTTACTATTATTTCAGTAATTTTTGCAATTATTTTAAACTAAATTAATTTAATTGCAATTAAATTAATTTAGTTTCAAATTTTATTTTGAAAATCGGTAGAGTCCGACCGAAATTTCGGTTTCGGTTTCGGCCTAGTTTCGGTCAAAAAACGGGTTTCGGCTTAGTTTCGGTTTCGGCTGCCATTCGGCCGAAACTACAGCCGAAACCGAAACTGAATTTGAGAGGTTTCGTGCTGCGATCGGACAGTCTTTATTTCAAAAAGCACAGGTAATAATATTTCAAATAAGAAGTTATAATGTTATAATTACTCTAAATATCGGAGACTAAATGATTTTAATGTTATTTAAAAATGAAGACTGATTGATTATGAGTGTAACTTTTAAGGTTCCATATCAAACTGGTAAAAAAGGAACCCTTATTTATGGTGCGACTCTGTTTGTCTGTCTATCCGTCTTTCACAGCCAGATATCTCAGGAGCTACTGCTGCTATCGATTTAAATTTGGATTAATTTTAAAATCCCTGACCCTAGCTTAAAGGACATGAAAAAATCTTATACCTTTTTTACTTTATTTTAAAGGGCGCTGTAATAGGAGGTTGAAAATTTTTACTTAATCGTGTGCTTTTTGATTTAGGACGAAAAACCTCAAAAAAAATTAATTCCCGCCCTATTATCTTCGAAATTACTGAACAGAAAATACTGTAATAATTACTAATTATTCATATTATCCTAAATATTACAGGAAAGATATAACGGTTTTCCTAACTTGCATCGTTATTTATAAATTTGCAAAAATCGTAACGCAATTTATTTGCTGCTACTACTAAACTAACCGCGACCTATGTCGATGTCCCACCATACAGTTCATCTTGAACCATGTTTGTACGAAACCCTCGGTGCGCGAGTCCGACTAGCACATGACCTGTTTTTTTTTCTTCCCATGAAAACATGACCTTATATGGAAGTTTCGGTTTCGGTTTCGGCCATGAAAACTAGTTTCGGTCGGACACTAAATCGGTACAAGTTTGAAAACTAAACGCAGTTCTTAGCATTATCTGTGGAAGACTATTGAAAAAGTTGACAATAAATGATTTGATTTTTGTCTTATTTTTTTTTCCTCGAAAATGTGATGAAAAGCATTGTGTGTATCACGCAGGGGCGTATTTACCCTAGGGCCATCCGGGCCATGGCCCGGGGCGCCAATCGGCCAGGGGCGCCGTAGCCGCCCCGGGCCGATTGCCTTTTGTTCTGGTTTTGGTGCCATTCAACTGACTTTTACTTCTCACCTTTTTTTATTTTATCGAAAATACGGTCGTAAGTTAATTTTCGTCAATACCTATGGAGCGCGTCTGTTATTAAAAACATACGGCGTGGTAAGTACAATAAGTACATGCTCTGAATAAGGGCCCGGGCGGGGCGCAGAGGGAAGAGGGGGCGTTTTTCAATATTGAAACCTATTTTGCAAAACATTGAATAATCCAGTAACCTTGTCACCTGAAAGTACGGGGTACTTTGCGCCAATCCAGTAGTTCTGATTTTTTGCAGACTTGTTTATAATGTTGAATGAATAATCTAAGTTTGTGACCTCGAGCGCCAATGCAACTATCAAAAATCGAAAAAAACCGCGAAAATTTCGGTTTTCAGATTTTGGAGTTTATGACCCTAAAGGACTAGTTTTTGATAGTACCTTCTCAGGACCTTTTAAAAATACACAAAATTTTCTACAATATGAAATAATAAAATTATCTCTGTAGACACAATAGTTTTCGAGATTATGCTTTTCAAAATTCATAATTTTTTGAACTGCGCTGTTTTGGTGAGGACATTGATTTGCTGATCATCCTCACTGCGATCGGCGCCGCCCCTCCAAGAGGGCTAAAATAACTTAATTTATTGATTTTGAATAACTCAATTTACTAACTAATTAACTAATAAACCTATTAACTTTTGTTGTCCTTGCCTTTTTTATTAGCTTATCATTAAACATCATCATTCACACTACACATTTTCATTTTTAACATCCCATAACATAACGTACATAGTAGGTATAACAGGGGTTACGAAGAATCAGGGTCTAAATTCATTCAGAACGACAGAATATTGCAAAAAATGGCGAAGTTCGGAAAAATTGTGAACTTTGAAAGGCTTCATCTCGGAAACTATTGGGTCTACAGAGACAATTTTACTCTCATGGGTATTGTAGCAAATTTAGTCTACTTTAAAAACGTCCTGAGAAGGTATTACCAAAAACTAGACCTTCCCTTATTTTTACGGTTTTTTTGATTTTTGACAAAGTTAAGTTCCGCTCTCGAGGCAAAGTATAAAGACGAACAAGTAGTCCAACTACGGCCTTTTAGGAGCGCGCGACACGTATCCACACAGACGCGCGATAGCTCGCCTGCGTGCGTGCGATCAGAATTTATTAAAAATATTGTATTTTTTATTTCAATAATTTTTTTCCTTGACTTCTGGGGCGCCGAAACGTACATTGGCCCGGGGCGCCAAATTTCAAAATACGCCCCTGGTATCACGGGCAGTAAGAGGATTACAAACTCGAGTCATTAAAAGCCCTCTGCCTACGGCGTCGGGCTCTCTTAAATGGACTCGCGTTAGTAATCCCCTTCTTACTACCCTTGGTGCACAATGTACTATTTTATCTCAGTAAAAAGTTCCCTTGGGAGGGAAAATGCTAATACATTATAAACTAAAAACCAGAAAATAATATGCTAATTACCTCAAAGAATCGGATAATCAACGATTCATATATACATATACAGATATTTATAGCTTTTAACCTGTTAGTTTTGAAGTTGGTGCCTGCCTAGCAAAGCTGGCTATGTTGAGCTCCTTAGCTGGCACAGACTTCAAAAATAACAGTTTAAAAACTATAAATATCTGTATATGTATATATGAATCGTTGATTATCCGTTTCTTTGAGGTAATTAACATATTATTTTCTGGTTTTTAGTATAAGTTTTTGGAAGTCAGTTTTTATTTTTTGTTTTAAAAATTTACTTTATTTTTAAATTTTTAGTGGCGCTGGAAAAATATTGTTTTAACCAAATAGACTTAAGTCTATTTAGTTAAAAGAAAAAAATTCCAAATCGGTCTAGCCGTTTTCAATCAAATAGGTAGCCGTAATCGGGGAACAAACCTACATAAAAATTGCTCTTTGTTTTGAAGTCAGTTAAGACTGGAAACTGAAAACTTTCTAATAAGAAATGCACGAGAAACTAAGAAAAATGCCAGAATCGCTATATGTGTGCCTATGATATTTGAAGAGTTCCCTCGATTTCTCCAAGATCCCATCATCAGATCCTGATTTGGTTGCAATGGGACCACCTCGAAGGTATACCCTTTAAAACAAAAAATAATTTTCCAAATAGATTCAGCCGTCTTCAAGTAATCGAGGAAGAAACCTCGATACAAATTTACTCTTTTTTTGAAGTCGGTTAACACTAGAAACTTGTTGCTAGTAAGAGATGGACAAGAAATTATGAAAAATACCGAAATCGCTATATGTATGCCTATAATATTTGAAGAGTTCCCTCGGGGTTACCCTCATCTGGCAGAATAATATTGGTCAGAAATACACTCCGCAGAACATGTTTCGCAGAAACACATTTAGTCGAATGGTAGTTTTGCACAAACTTTATTTGGCATTATTATTTCTAGGCATACAATACATTTTGTAGCATATCATTTTGCAGATAATGACTTTTGCAGATTTTTTTTAGCATAATTTTATGTAGCATAATAGTCCTGTAGCATACTTCTATTATGGCATAATGATTTTTCTGCTTGCAGAAAAGTAGGTTAGGTTAATTACCTAAAGCTTAATATTCCTAACATGAATTGTCCTAAGAATTATTTTGCCTATTATTAAATTGGCTACACTTATAGCTCCTAAACTAAACTATGGTAGGCGTGAAGTCAGAATCGTTACGTATTCTACCTTCAGGCAGGTCAGATTTCGGTTAGGCACGACCTTTCTTCCGTGGGCACGACGCTACGCCACTGCGAGTCATAACTATACACAAATACTAATAATATTATACAAAACCATAAATAATATTTTTACAGCAGCCCATAAAGCCTCTCTGCTTGGGTAAATTATTAGGGCGTAGAACAAAAAGGGGGGATGGGGGGGCGGAGCCCCCCACAAGGGGGGCTCGGGGGGCGAAGCCCCCCGCATTAAAAAAAACTCAAACCATAAGTTCAATTAGGTTAGGTTAGGTTAGGGTTCGAACTGCGTCCCCCAACAAACCGAACTGCTGTCAGAAAAGTAGATTAGGTTAGGTTTGAACTGCGTCCCCTAACAAAAACGAACTGCATTCTTATGAGCAATTTATCCTATCCTGCATATGTCTAGTACAGTTAGAGTAGTAAACGAAGTTCACCTTGACATCAAATGTTATTCTGCTAAGCAAATTTTATGCCACCTAAATATTATGCAGAATTAAAATAATCTACGAAATGACTTTTCTTTTAGAAGACTGTTATGACCATCAACATTATGCCAACATATGATTCGGGATTATAAAATTCTGCGAAATGATTTCTGCTAAAAAAAAATCTGCGTAAGGTGTTTCTGCCAAACAATACTTCTGCTAAGTATTATTATGCGAACCAAATATATGTCAAAAAAGTTTCTGCCAGATAATAGTGAACCGTTCCCTCGATTTCTCCAAGATTCCATCATCAGATCCTGATTTGGTTGCAATGGGACCACCTCGGAAGTCTACCATTTCAAACAAAAAAAGAATTTTCCAAATCGGTCCAGCCGTCTTCAAGTAAACGGTGAACAAACACACAAAAAAAAATAAAAAAAAACATACAGACGAATTGAGAACCGTCCTTCTTTTGGAAGTCGGTTAAAAATACGGCTTATATTTGCTTCTGTATTTTTTTATTGTTGTTCCTCTGACCAACCATCAATAATAATAATCACCACGGAACTGAAACTATTGTCCGGCCAAATCATAACCAACTTTATCATTCAGGTACCTTATCGTGGGACTCGCATCAAATAGCAATTCGCTTGCATTCTGATTCACTAAAATAACTATGGCAGCAACATTAGCAGTCAATCAATTTAATGTTGCACCACTAACTTTACTCACTAAGAATACAAACATTTCAGCAAGTCTTTTGAGACACGGTATTTTCTACCAGTCATCATCATCACACGGCCAAACAGTGGCATGAGGCACATTAAGTTGGCGCAGCAAAAAAAATCATCATATTGAGGGCATTTAAGACTCCCAATAATACATTTTATTATATGTAGTCGTCATGGTATTGTTAACGTCAATATCGATTGGAGGCCGTTCCCTTTTGTTTCTGTTCCCTGCGCTATCTGCGTAATCCGACGTTACGCAAGTCTGTGGCCGGAGGACTCGCAACGCGGTCACGGCCGGCCGTCGCTCCGCGGGCGACGTTGCTAGCCGCCCTGGCGTTGGAACGATGGTAAATTATAGAAAATGACAGAAAAAAGTTGAATCTTTACTTTTACTATCAATCAAGGAGACTAACACTGGTAACATGGACTGTCAGACAACAAACACACTGTTTAAACATTAAAGTACCAATCCAGCAAAAAAATGTAAATAGGTAACGCATTTTCGATAGAATTCCCATAGAAACTTAAATACTCCACATAGATCATTGAAATTATTATTTTAACTATGCAACGAGTGACCACTATTAGAAACAAACTAGAGTTCAAATTCTTCCAAAGAGTTAGATTGAGAATTATATACCTATATTAGACAGCGAGTACCTATATTATATCATAGCACACAACATTCCAAGCCAAATGCGACGCCTACCGTCTCAGGTAGTAAGCTGACACATTGTTTCTGAACAAACGTACCTAACCTATTCGAATTGTCATTGGAATTGTAAACTTTATTAATCAAAAACCTTTATTAATTCAAAACTAAACTCACGTTTCAAACGCCTACAAATGCGCCTACAGAATCGTTAAAAAAAGCGGTATAGCTTTTGTCTGCGTAGTGCATACCATAACAAATAGTTAAAACATATAACAAGCATTCGAATAGCATAAATCATGAGCTCATATGATTATACTTATATACCGTATAACGTGACTTTAGTCGGAAAGTATCATTAGTACTTTAACCTATATAAAAAAAAATACGTTTCCCAAAGATGAACGAAATGTGCAGATGGATATAAACCGCACTAACATGAAAAAATATAGACGGAAAGCTTTAAATTTAAGAAAAATTTTGTGCAACTAAGTACGAATCAATGATTCATACCTAATTCACCGGTAATTATTTCGCATCTCGGGCCACTCTATTCGGGACATTGGACATGGACGTAAATATAGAAGGTGGCCCATTTAGATCGGTAAGTATGGAAAAGTCTGAACCTATAATCATTTATAAAATGAGGATTCTGAAAAATGGTATGGTAATGAAATGAATAGTTTGTGAATCGTTATTACTTAAATAATCATTTGTGAATTGTTTTTTTGTGTAATGACGGTAAACAGATTGCTGCATAATCATGTATGTACTTATGCAAGTCATAATTAACCTGAAATTGTTGTAACTTAATAGAGTTGTGCCCGCTCGTTCTTTGAAAAGAGCGCTCCGATCTCGGTCAATCGGTCAAAGGAACTAGTTCGGTCTTTTAGTTCCTTTAGTTCAGGAGCAAATTCGAGATCTGAAGGAAAGAAAGGAGCGAGCTATTGAATATTTGATTTTGACTCATTCGATCATTCGCTCCCAACCGATTTGTACCGACGTATCGACTACTGAACTAAAGGACCGAAGACCGATTTAGAGCGCTTAAGAAGAACTAGTTCTTATCGGTCCGAGGTGGGATTTCATTCCTTTTAGTTCTTCGGTCCTGACCGACACAAGCCTATAACTTAAAATGAACGCTAACCTCGTGAGTTCCCGCCTATTTCATACTCGTATATGTATTATGTAGTACCAAATATATTTTGAACTTTTATTGATTGAAAAAGAGCTCTTCTCCATTCCAAACCACAAAAAAGCTTTAAGGCTTACAAGGCCCGAATAGAATAATAGGTAATGCTAAAGTGCTACACATAATATGTAAACTTACAAGTTTTGTTACTATAACAATTCCAAATATCACTTTTATCACAATTACGGGGGGCCATTTTATTTATTTTCCCTTCAGAACAAGCACTAAGAATAAAGCGTACACCGACATTTAACACGAAACGCATGTCAATTGATAGGTGCTCCCAGACTGGCATCAAACTTCCACAGATTAAATAACGGAAACTTAGATTAGGGGAATTCCTGAACATAAAAAGTACAAACGTTCCGATTCACGTTAATTATGGTAAGGATAAGGTCAAACGAGACCCACAATCGGTTTTACGTATATATAGGAAATAAATATGGGTTATCGTTATACTATACCATATCCTATTATTTGTTATCAATGAGTTAAAATTACAAGAAATTTGCAAATTTAGCTCGCAAAGCCCGCAAAGCAAATCCATCATGTCGTTCAAGAAGACAGAAATAATTCTGGTAAATCGGCAGGCTTAGGTAGGTACTCTGCTTGTAAACTGGAACTTGGAAAATGAACTCAAAACGAAACATTAGGATTTATAAACCTAACTCATCTACTAAATTTGCAAAGAATACAGACGCTGTCTACATGTTCGCTGTAAAAATTATGTGGGTCTAGTAAAAAGGGGTATAAGTCGCAACTCTACATATTGTATGACTTAAGCTCTTTTGCTCCTAGTTTATATGTGACTTGTAGGTACCCCTTTTCACTTATTGGTTACAGCAACTTGTCTCGATCGCAGCGTCCATCGATCAAAAGTCAGTCAGTCACCAAAAGTTCAGTCAGGACAGGATAAGATGATATCAGTGTAACAAAACGTGATTCAATCGCATAAAATAGTACAACTAGGGTGGTAATACAAAGAAAGGCCGAGATCGCAGAAGTTTGCGGCCCGAGCTGCAAGCGAGGGACGTAAATATGCGATCGAGGGCTTTCATTATTACCTCCCGTGTTGTGTAAATCATTTTATGTCTACCTACACTTGGTCAGAAAGCGGCTTTTTCCGCACGCCACTTTATGGCCAGATGTGGCATAAATATTATTTAACTGCCCCGAGGTTTCGAACGCCTTTGCTTTAAATTTAAATTGACACAGAATGTATATTTCTATTGCCGCTATAACAACAGATAATAAAAACAAAATAAAAAAAGAGGTCCTCATAAAATAAACGTGTTTTTGCGCGTGTTTAGTTCGACGGTGGTACGGAACCCTTCGTGTGCGAATGAATCGAACTACCCGCATCTGGTCCTCATTATCTGTTTGAGTTATGCATATTGCTCTTTAGTCCCTGTGCGATAATTAACGTTGGCGGGCCAATATTCAGCGTTTTTACGGCGTTTTATTTTCGTCATTATTGTCTCAGTAAATATTGTTCAAATAAACGATGCCTAGAGTTAACTTTTTATGAAACCGAAAAACAGTCCCGAGTTTAAGTCTAGTTTTATCAAAATTGTCACGATTTATCCTTTCGTTATAGTAAATAATCGTCGAACAAGAATGATTGTTAAACCGCGCGGTCAAAACGCTCTCGGAGAATCGGCCTAGCACGTCCGAAGAACACCAAGTCATTGCATGCTTCATCGTTCAGATATCTTTTCGTGGAAGTAAAATTCAGAAAACTACAGAGATAATATGTGTATAATTAATTATGTTAGATTCTCACCTGGAATAGCATTCTTTAAGGCCTAAGAAAATTCAATTTAACCATAACGAACTCTCTATAAAATATCTATTAGCAACCTACCAAGACGATGTTCTTTATTCGAAACCGTTGCTCAGTAACAAAGGATGATAAAGAATAACCAAGTTAGTAAACTTTAACATGTATCGCGTTTTTATACATACCGCATCCCTTAATCAGACATCAGACGACGGGATTGATTGTATTCCAGAATAATTTTCGAGGCTACGATCTTATTTTTACTGGCCGTCAATCTCTTGTCAAGTACAAATACCAATTACGATTACGACATTAAATTAAGGTGATTCGAGTCGGTCATATTTCCATACATACATAAAGAGGACCATCGTTCGCATCCACATCAATCATGGTTGAAATGTTTTTTAATATTATAACTTGATATGATACATTTTGTCTGCGTGAAATAATTACCTATGAAATGAACAAAAAAAACGTGACGATCGAAAGTAAATAAAATAGGTTTTGCGGGCCGTAAATGACCTATTACGCCCTAGGGCGTAATGGTTTTCTTTTTAAATTTGAAACGCTGGTTCTGTTTTACTCTTATTTGTCATGTTCCAAGGAAACGCCAACGTACTTTTTTAACTTTTATTACTGAAATATTTATTTAAAGAGAACTGTTATTGCAAATACATGTAAACACATATTTCTGTAACATTAATTAAATGTTTGAATAATGTATTTCTTTATTTTGCAAATATAAAATCAACCATTTTAAGTCTTTACCGCTATGGTTTCCGAACGTGACTTGTCGTCTTGATATATGTCACTAATGTCACTGTCAGTTTTACAAATACAAAATAGTACATTGTGTATCAAGGGCGGTAAGTAAGGAATTACAAACGAGTGTTTGTTACAAGGCCGAGGCGAAGCCGAGGGCTTTAATAACACGAGTTTGTAATTCCTTTACCGCCCGTGGCACACACAATGTTTTTCATCACACTTGTGAGGAAATCTGATTAAAATAACCTTACTTACAGTCTGTTTCGTATAGGAATAGACAGAAGATAAAAAAGGTTCTTTATAGTGCCGGCTTTAGGTTGACATTCAATAAATGACATTTCTAAAGTAGATGCTCAAAAATAAAATATTGATGATGTCCATACTTTTTGGTTGGCTGAAAATAAAAAAAGTATCCTTACAAAATACCCAAAGAGCCAGAGATAAGCAACACTCAATATAAATGAGACAGCTCAGAGCTGTCATTATTATATTGTACTATCAAATAGTTATATCGAATTTGTACGTTTTTAAAATTTAATTGTTTCTGTTATAGTTTGTCATTCCAAAGTATTTCGTGAATAGTTATTTGTAACATTCAATATGAGTGATTCTGCGGGGCAGTGGAAGAGGCGTTTGCTCTAGCGTGTGTTGTCACTCGACCATCGCGAAGAAGAAGTGAAACTTTACAGAAAATGTTTGGAATCTCTTCTTCTGTGTCCCTCTAGAGTCTATTGTTATCCGGTATGTACTATAACCTAAATAAAATTGTAAAACTGACAGTGACATATATCAAGACGACAAGTCACGTTCGGAAACCATAGCGGTAAAGACTTAAAATGGTTGATTTTATATTTGCAAAATACTGAAATACACTATTTAAACATTTAATTAATGTTACAGAAATATGTGTTTACATGTATTTGCAATAACAGTCCTCTTTAAATAAATATTTCAGTAATAAAAGTTAAAAAAGTAAGTTGGCGTTTTCTTTGAACATGACAAATAAGAGTAAAACAGAACCAGCGTTTCAAATTTAAAAAGAAAACCATTACGCCCTAGGGCGTAATAGGTCATTTACGGCCCGCAAAACCTACGTGTAATGACACCATTTTCGAGCAAGTGTGATGAAAAAAACATTGTGTGTGCCACGGATCTTAATCAAGGACCATTAAAACAAAAGGACTGGCATTCTCCATACAAAAAGCTGTTCCCCGAATTTACAACGCCATCTATGTATAAGCTTAGTAAAATAATTATTTTATTTACAATTATTCAACTTTGCAAACGTGACACAGTATTTAAATGTTAGAATTTATTTATTATTAGCTGTTTACGAACTAATTGTTACTAATACTATGTTTCTTTGTTCAATTATAACATCGTTAAATGTTTAGTTTTTTAGCGCCATCTAGTTTTTGCCCGGAAATCCCCTAGCGGTCGGGTTACAATCCAAAGTATGGAGAATGACAGTCCTCTTGTTTTAATGGTCCTTGATCTTAATCGAAGAATGTTATGTGCAATATGAAGTATGTATGACATTTGTAAATATTATGAATATTTTTGTTATTAATATATTTATCCATCAGAAATCGTCAGTAGCGGATTTACCCTAAGGACCAGTAGGCCCGGGCCTAGGGAGGCCAGATACTAGGGGCGGTCGGTAGTCTATAATGATGGGAATTTAGATGGCCTGGGGCCAAGGGCGTAGCGAGGTACGGGGGGGGGGGGGGGGGAAGAACATAGAAGATGCTGTCCCATTGCTCCTGCAGCATTTACCTTAGATATATTCTTGGTTTGTCTACAACTGCCCGCACCCCCCCCTTCTTAGCAAAATCCTAGCTACGACCTTGGCTGGGGCCAATCCGCCACTGGAAATCGTGCGTTTTACAAAATTTTCGTATAGTCGCAGCATTTAGATTAGTTGACTGGGTAGTGGGTAGTTCAGTGACTAGTCCATCTCTTACAAAATAAGATGATCCCTAAAAAACCTAAAGTGAATGAAGGTAACACTACCTGAAATATGTATCTTATGACCCTATACCTAGGCAAAATAGGACAGAAACTTTCCTGATCTCCTTTAAATTAAAATGCATTTTGTTTTCAGACAAATTGCTTAAACAAGTAAATTGTAATGTAATTGCCTTTAATATTCACTGTTTTATTCTTCCAGAAAACAAGTTTCATTTATTTAAATTCACCGATTGAGTTTAGGAGGCATTGACATTGACCTCATGAATTTTTGAAGACTACTGGTAAACAATCAAATTATACAATAGCATTAGAATATATAAATGTTTATTTGTTTTCCTGAACTCTCGCCCATACCTACCCTCCATTGTGAATATTTTGCATAAGATTTTTATTTACAAGGAAAACAATGTACCTACTTAGATACACTAAAGACCTATACACCCCATCCTTGAAGCATGAATTGTCGTAAGTGTCAAGGACCAATCTGCATGCTAAAGAAGATCAAAGTTGGTCTGGTCTCATCAGAAGTGGTAACAGCACTTTGGGAATATAATATGACAATATGACCATACGAGTTCTTGTTGTTGGTTTACTAATTAGTGAAATGTATTTAAAGGTTGGTTAGGAATTTTAACACACAGGATCTATGAGAACTGTTAGCAACCATGTACCCAAGGTGAAGCTTCATTTCATTTGTTAAAAGCAGACAAAAAACAACTTGCTTAAGACCCAAGTTATAATCCCTTTCACATTTTATTTAATTGACAATTGTATTAAATGAGGTTTTTTAAGTGTACAATATGGATATACATAATACATATATGCAAATACTATATTAACATAATGTCCAGTCTTGAAATCTCAGTCATGTTTCTTAGAACTAACATTAATTAACAAAGCTTTGTTTTAAAATAGCGAGTACTTGTACTAACGAGTACAGGTTTATAACGATAAACCTTGGCCATAGTTCCCAGAGAAATAACCAGAAACTCTAGTCAGCAATGTCAGCATGTACTTACAACATCTGCACCTACGTATGTTTGTAAACCAACCCAACCTTGAAAATAAACTGAATACAATTCAGAACAGTTTGGAACGAAAAGATAATTTAGGAGATACGAACAGAATTAGCAAAATGATCAATATATAATTTTAGTAGCTTTAACGACTAAAATTATGCAGTTCATCACGGCAGGAAATAATACGTATAAAAGCACACATTAAAAGGGCTTGCGAAGTTTCAGACAAAATGTTACTCACCGATTTTACTGGTCTTCTTATTTCACCCATAATCCTTCATTTGCCGGTGGTTAATTGGAAGAAAACCTTGAATTTTCTTCCGATGAAAGTTACGCCGAAGATGTGCAGCGGTGAATTTAAATTTCTTTTGACAGTTGACTTATCAATGACAAGGCAAGCCTGAGGTTCATAGACAAAATAGAGTTATAGTTGAGTGACATAGCACGTAAATTGTTTAAATTACTTATAGTGCATTTCGTACGGAACTCTGTATTTCACTCAAGACTAAAATCATATGTAAGTCAATAATGCCAATATTATAAAAAAGAAATTTCAGTATAAGTATAGTCAAAAGCGTCATTTACACACTCCAACATGGAACAGCCCAACTATGTATATTGTTGAGCGTAGTGAAAAACTCCCAAGTGAAAATTTAGTTTGCGTCGCCGATTTAAGATTATTATGGTTATAAAATGAAAATCTCATTGCAAATTTGTCTTATAAAATAGCTATTGTTGTTAGTCTTATAGATCATTATTCTTTCACGATCCTGCAGACTGCTGAAACGACATTGAAATTTTGAAAAATCAAAAAAAGAGTAGAGGTTAAGTGTCAACAAATCTGGGCGCTGTTTTAACGGCAGTTAGTTTTTCAATAAATTATAAATGAATAGTGAAAAGAGAAATGCCCGCGGTCGTGGCCGAGGAAGAGGCCGCGGCCGCGGTCGCGGGAGAGGCCGGGGTCGGGGCAAGAAGGTGCCTAAGGTGATGTCTTCTGACGAGGAAGAATGCTCTGTTGAAGAAACTTCACAAGAGCAAGAAGAATCCGTTCATGAAGAGTCAAAGGAAGAGATAGTACAAGCCGAACCCCCAAAACGTGAGCATATCAACTATTTAATAATAAATATAATAACATAAAATCATCATTCATGGGTAATCATGTAAGGTTTTACAATAAACTTCTAAGGAACATAACTGAATTATCTATTCACAAATTCAAGAATTGTGTAAAGCGTAAACCCATTTCCAAATCTTATTACAGCACACAAGACTACATGAATAATGAATTGATGAAACATTAAGGATTACTACTATGAATGAATATAATTCTATTTTAAAATGTGTATTAGATTAATTAGTTGTGTTTTTTCTGTTGTTGTAATTGCCAATTGTTTTGACACTTAGAGACCATATACATCTCTAAGAAAAATATTGTTTTAATTTTATTTTTGAGTTATACGAGGGGCGTTCAATAAATTCTTGGTATTAATATCTTGCAACCTCTTTCAGTATTTTTTTTGTTACTGGCCGCTAAGAGTCATTTATAGACTTAAAAAAAAGTAAATTTCGAATCGATATGTTCTACAGCGTGGGAGGGACTATACCGACAAACTTTAACTATAGATTTTAACAACTATTAGGAGTAAAAAATGTTATGTGATGTATAGTCGAAAAATGCTTACTTTCCGAGATATTAATTATTTTGTAAATGAAAAATCCCAAGTGTGTAACAAGCCCTAATAAATGTGACTAAGATACCTTTACTATTTTTTTAAAATCCTTTAACTAAACAGGAATTAACCTTCGCAGTATTTGATGGTAAGCGACTATGAGTAAACTTTCGTTTCCATTTTAGCTTTTTTTTCTTTTTGATAACTTTTCAGCCAGTAAGGACATGTTTATAACGAGGGGCTTAATTTACTGATTTATTTTGTTCCATAAGACTAATAATGTTAAATGACAATATTCGACCCATGTTGATATAACATTATTTAGTCGTCACACCACCAGGAATTCATGGCTAAAGTATGTCGGTATAGTCCCTCCCACCCTGTATAGTTTTTCTACAATTGCCGAACAAACATGAACACTATGAGCGAATGCTGACACAGCTTCAAAAAGATATGCGTGTGGCTTGTTGTTCTGATTTTATTTGAAAAGATAGTTACTGGAGACGAAATCTGGGTTCATCATTATGACCCAGAAAGTAAACAGGAGTCCATGCAGTGGCACATTAAGGGTTCAGCTGATCCCAAGAAGTTCAAGGTCATTCCTTCAGCTGGCAAGGTCTTGGCCGCAATATTTTGGGGTTGTGAGGTAATATTAATGATAGATTATAAAGAAAAAGGTGTAAATATAACATGACAGTACTAGCTAACATTCTACGTCAATTAAGGGATGCAATCAAAGAAAAGAGCGACATATTCATGAAATCACATGTAATAATGTCATAATTGTTATTATATTTAATGTTTAAAAAGAGAAACTGGTGAGTTTCTTCTCACCAGAAGGTGACTACCCGAAGCGCCAAAAGAAAAGAATAGAATCAGACTTGTAAAGGAGCCCTTGAGGGCCTACATGCAGAAATAAATTATTTCCTTTATTTTATTTTCAATATTATTTACAATTATGTTTTTTTTTATGTAATTAAGAAGTTGCATTGAATTAAAACTGAAGGGATGTTTACAAAAACAACATAACTACACTAGACATGAATTTACAGGAAACGAAAAAAACTAAATGTCTTCTTATATATTAGCTATTGGACTTAAACGTTGTATACGTTATTTAAGTAAGTGGCCATTAGTTCCGAAACACACGATTACACATCTCAAAGACAATTATTTTTGGAAAAAATATGAAAAATAAGTTCGTCAGTTATGCTGTTTTTGTAAAATTTTGTTAGTTATGTTCTTTTTGTTAGAAAATAAAACAAGTTTCTATAGAAATTATGTTTTGTATTCTATCATTTATCTTACTAAACTAGTGGATCTACTTTAATCTTTACATCCGCTGCTGTTGTCATCGTTATCTACCTCCAGAGACGACGATTCTTGACACGTATTATACAAAATTGATTGGTAGAATTGATGGCTCGATGGTTTGACCAAAAACTGCATCAATTTTCTCAAGTCGCCTACTTTGTAAACATGTCTTCTTTTTGTTTCCAATGAGGCTAAAATCCTGATCGTGACGTAAACTAAAAAGAGTTTGTATATATTTTATTGAAAATTAAGTTTTTTACGTGAACGATATGTAGTTAGGTATGTTCTTTTTGTAAAAAACAATGTAGATATGTAGTTTTTGTAAAATGGGTATATTTTTGGGGACTGAGTGTGGACAATTGGGGTCATTTTTGGACACTATCTTTTGCTCTACGTATAGATCCTGCTTAGACGAATGCTATGATACCATAAACTCAAATCCGCAAAAAATGTTAGTTATGTTGTTTTTGTAAACATGCCTTCAACTATACTTGGCTAATTCGCTACTGTGCTGTTAAAATTCTTGACTAAATCATTTTTGCCGCAGGAGATGTTTCCCTTAAAGGTATAAGCAGGGATCGGAAAACCCATTTGTTGGCTTAAGCCGTTCGAGTATTAATTGTTTGTTTGGGTTAAAATCTGATTGAGAAAACTCACAAACTGGCTAAACCCCTCAACAAGTTAAGCTGAACCCTAGGGTTTTGAAGGGGTTTTTAAGACATTTGGAAGGGGTTAAGGCCGAGAGTAACTGGCAATAGCTTAGTCTCGTCCAATGAAACTGAAACAAATTACTATGATGGTTAAGATCAATTTAGTTTGCGCTCCGTCTGGAACCACTTTCCAGAATCAACTCTTACGGTAGTTAAGATTAGGGTTTTGGGTTAACTCGAACAATCGGCGTAGCTGTATTTGTATTAAGCCGCTGATAAGCTTAACAGAATAAAAGTGTTCCTCAAAACCAGCGCTTTAAAAACCCGTCTTAAAACCTCGATAAAGGTAAGGGGTTCTGGTCCCTGGTTATAAGTCACACTGTATTGTTAGTCATAATTATCGAAAGTCATACAGTATTTGTTTATGTAAAATGGTAATATTTTTACGATATTTTAAAATGCATGCATATGTATAGAAAGCAATAGGTTAGGTTTGTTTTATAACAATTTTGAAACCTTAACAGTTTAGCAGAAAATATGTTTTATGACTTTTAAAAATTATGGCAGACAAATTTGCCCCCTTTTTGAAGATTTAGTCTCTATGTTTTTAACTTTTTACCAAGACTATCAAATGAGAGTTCTGAGAAAAAGTTACTACACACCTACTAGCTGAAGTTTAAGGGTAATTTTGTAGTGACTGACATTTTCTTTGTTTACAAAAGAAAACATAATTATGACCAATACATACTTTTAAAGACATAAGACTGTTTTACTAGACAAGTAAGCAGTCTTAAGTACAAAACAATTACGCTTTGAAACATAATTTTTATTGTTCCAGTGGAAGTCCCTTCAGATATATCACAACTAGAGGCCCCAGTGTTTACAACGCTGCAGCGGGGCCCGCCCGAGCCCATGCTGCGGCTGGACTGGAACCACCGCGCCTCACTTATTGGAGAGAAAGTCCTTAATCCCATGATATACTGTTGTGACATTTGCTCAAAGCCTATACTTATTTACGGGAGAATGGTAAGTATTTTTTTTTCACAGTGTTATATGAACATATCAGCAGTTTTAGCTCTAAAATTATACTTGTGCTTTGATTTACATTTTTTTTTTCTGTAGTTTTTAGCCAAATATCAAGTACATAGATAGTCTCTTCTTAAAAGTCTTAAACTCTTGGCAGAGTAGTAGAGGTCATGGGGGTTGTAGGTTTTTGAATGTCTCCGGCCATCACATCATTACGCCACACAATATACATGATATATAATATAATTATTAAGGTTTACATTTTATAAAAAAGCAAAGCAAAGAGACTGAAATTAATGAATTTGTAATTTTCTCTTACATACTTTGAAATGATTAAAAGATTATATGCTTAGTGTACTCAATGCATGAGAAATGTAGCTAAACCTGTCAGCTACATGCAGCTAGCATGGTATTCATTATTTTGTTTGATTTTTCCAGATACCATGTAAACATGTATTCTGTCTATCCTGCGCGCGATCGGACCACACACACTGTCCAAGGTGTAGGGAGAAGGTATAATTTCAATTAAATTCATTTTGTACATTTAAGCATCATATGACAACTAATACATGATTTTCATTTGAGCCTTGCATGCGTTTTTTCAAGAAACTTTATAGGGGTGTGTCATTGATCATAAGAGAGAACCGTTCAACTTGTAGTGCTTTCTGTGGTATTACTGTCGCAGCCAAGTGGTTTAATTAGCCATTTGGTTAACCTTTTGACTAAACGGCGCCATTTGCTTAACTGCCTGTATGAAATTTAGCCAATGCGTCGATGTATCAATTAACGATATGGCTGGCCAATGCTTAGCCCGTTCGTATAGTAGGGCAACTATGAGGAGATTAGGGTTTTCTTTCTAAACAACTATGACCCGCTAGCAGGTGTACGAAACTTCTATTTCTGTTCTGAGGAACACAAGCTGACTAACAAACCGAACCTAAAAAAGGAGTTTAAATTGTTCACTTTTCCATGCGGGGGGCTTTGTCCCTCCGAGCCTCCCTTGTGGGGGGGCTCCGCCTCCCCTTCCCCCATGTGAGATCAGGTTCTAGGACAGAATAGATTTATACAGCTAAAATTTGTCGGACTCGGCTAGGCGGGTTATTTAATGTTGCCGAACGAAAGTAGTTTGCCTAGCCGTTTGATAGAAGGGCTAGACGGCCCGATGTTCATTCAGGCACTTAACTAAATGGCGCCGTTTAATGAAAAGGCTAGGCAGCTAACCAAATAGCTAATTAAGCTAGTTGGCGGTGACATTACCATCAGATAACAAGCTGGTTGTTGCAGGTGCTACGAGTGGAGCAGACAGGATTGGGCACGGTGTTCATGTGCACGCACTCGGGCACAAGATACGGCAACACGGGCTGCCGACGGACCTATCTTTCACAGGTTTTTACACATTTATTCGTATTAAGTGATGGAATTATTCACTAATCTGTCAGGTTTCTACATTTATTCTTACTGGACGGAGCCTCTTAGGGGGTCATTCTTGAAAATTATCAGACCACTGTGCATACTTGAGGAGTGTCTTTTCAAAAGGCTTTATTTCTCTATGGAAACCATAGAGAACTAAGCCCTTTTGAAAATACATTCCTCATATATATATTAGCAAATATTCAGAAGATCCTGCCTCTTTAAAATGGCACTTTTTGTTATTATGTCGTTCCGGCCACAGCTCTACAAATTAACCAAAAGTGCCATACTCATAAAACGGAATCTTCTGAATATTTGTGGCCAAGGGAATGATGTCCTCCTAGAATCGCCCTTTTGGAACATTACAACACCAATACTGCCGCCATAACGCAAAAGGGCACATCTAACATTTTTTTTCGGCACTGAATTGTATATATATTCGAAAACAGTGAAATTTACTGATTCCGAATATGTATACAATTCAGTGTCGAAAAAATGTCAGATGTGCCTCTTTTCCTTATGGCGGCAGAAGACTTATAAATGATAATCTGTTGTTTTACAGAGAGACCTTCAGGCGCACATCAACCACCGGCACGTGGCGCCCGGCGAGCCGCCCGCCGAGCCCGCCACAGTGGCCATCGTCAAACCCATCACGGTAAGCCCGGTGGGTGGATGTGATACATCCACTCTGGTCAAATCTATCAGGGAAGATACCAGTTTGCCAGTCTAAGGCAATAAAAGAAAAGTCATGAGGCGCCCTGTGTGTTGTGCCCAGTGTTAACGATCGGCATATGAGTATTGATGAAGCCACGGCAGCCGCGTGGTCCGACATGCGCCTTTCAAGCAGAGGTC
The DNA here is from genome assembly GCA_947034925.1 of Eudemis profundana. Lineage (NCBI taxonomy): Eukaryota > Metazoa > Arthropoda > Insecta > Lepidoptera > Tortricidae > Eudemis > Eudemis profundana. The sequence goes on along the minus strand of OX344795.1, from coordinate 24,996,491 downwards.
GTGGGTTCCAATCCTGGCTCGTACAAATGATTTTTTTGGAACTTAACCGCACCGTTAGAATGAAAGCTGCCTAATACAATTTTTTTTACAATTGAGTTAAAACCGTTTCAAGTCATTTTAAGATTGAAATTAAATTAGCAAAATTTTTTGAATTAGGTCGCTTTCATTCTAACGGTGCGTTATGTACGATAATATTATTACATATTTACCATTAGCTTTTCGGTGAAGGACAAACATCTTGAGGAAACTTGCATACATCCGCGAAGAAAATTTTAGGGATGAAAAAAACTGCATACATAGGTTTGAAAAAAAACTTTTACTTTAATCGGGAATCGAACCAGGTCGTTTTGAAAAATAAAACTTACATTATTTCTATTTGGATTTCGATAGTGTTCGATTCCCGGTTAAAGTACAAGTTTTTTTTTTTCAAATCTATTTATGCAGTTTTTCGTGACCCTAAAATCGATGACATGGTTCCTAAGAACAGATCTTCGTATTCCGAAGTTAGTTTTATTTCCAAAAAAACATTGTTTTATTATAATAAATCTTTAAAAGCTATAATTTTAATGAACTCGTCAACAAAACAATTTAAACCTTATTCCCATACAGATAGAGTTAAAAATATTTTTAAGTTACTCGTTAATAGTTCAAATTTAGCATTTTATCACTTGTGTCGGCAGATGGCGGCGGCGAACGACCCGCGCGCGCACGCGCACGGCGCGGCGGCGCGCGCGCGCTCCAACCTCATCACGGTGCCGCTGCAGGACCCGCCCGACCCCGTCTACTACAACTACTATCCCGTCAGCGCGGTACGGCCACATTAGAGAATATAAACAGATATTTCATTGTCGCGCGTTTCCATACAAAAATCTAGAATTCGCACCGCCACACGGAAACTTCGCACAGTACAATACGTTCTCGCAGTTTTCGGTGGCGTCGTTCGGCCGGCATCAACGGCGTTTGCGTACTGTCACGATAATTGTATTGTGCCACTATGACGTTTCGGTTGCCGGCGACCGGATCGGCTACGCCCACCGCGCGGGAGGCCAAAATTGAGTGAAGAGCACCTGGTACGGCGCCTGTCATTTTATTTACTTGAGCAGATGTGGTCAAATCAATACTTCATACGTTCATACGTCGTTCTTAATTAAAGTATGAACTTGATTTGACCATCTATATTTTTTAAAGTACACATTTTACAGAAGCTTTATAACAACTATATTAAACCCTGTTTAAACACGGACACATTGTATTATCAATAATAAAATTGGTCAAGCACATTTTAAATTTTCATCCGATTTGAAATGTCGTATTTCTAGGCAGTTGTATGAGAAAAATAATCTTGTTCTTAATTGTATGGAGTTATGGAATAACGAATTAAGCGCTATGGAGATCCATAGAGTTTAATTCGTTATTCCATAACTCCGTCCAATTATCGGGCCATGACCATACATGGAACTTTATTTACTTTTTTTTGCACAGTTGTGTAAAGCTACAGAAGGGCCATATATAGTACTCGCCTGATAGATTAAACCGGTTGCACTCAGATAGTAGGTAGGAAGTTTCTTTAAAAAACAGTAATCACTAGGACATTTTACTCAGTGAGGGCCTATGCATGCACACGGCGTATTTAAATTTAATAAAATGATTTTTCATTTCATTCAATTGCATTTTTAAAGGGGTCATCCACAAAGTACGCCGCCCCCCATGTCACACTTTTTCCTAACATAATTGACCTTGTCAGTATAGGCTGTCACATTTGGCTAGACCCCCCCCCCCCCCCTCCATGGGTGTGACGTACTATACATATATATTCATGTTCATTTATTTGTCTCGGAATGTCCATAGTGTTAGTTACAAAGGCTTATAATCTATGTTAGTAAAAAATAATAATATAAAATACAAAAAAGTTCAAATAAATCAATCAATACAATTAAAAATAAAACATTTTAAAATATATTGTACACACAGCCTCTCGAACCCTCTCGAATCCCAGTGCTTCCACAGTGCGCAGGCAGGGTATTCCGTCAATAGGTTCACGAGACTGTTGGAAGTGAGAGCGAGACGTCAAACCATTTGTATTGACTACAGGCGAGCACCCTGTTATAATTTCTAGAAACCTTTAGTATTGAGTGTGGTTTAGTTAACGAATCCATTTATTCGTTGGTTAGCAGCCGCCGGCGCCGGTGGCGGCCCCGCTGGGCGCGGCGCTCGCGCACAACCTGAGCGTGCCGCCGCCGTACTACCCGCAGGGCTCCACTTATTCGCAGCCGCCCAACTACACTCCGCAGCCCGGTAACTAAACTATTTATTTTCCTTTTAACACTTTCACAGTCATCGAAATATAATGTCATATGTTCCATACACGCTAACGCCTAACAACACTGACGTTGAAATTTGCTCCATAACGCCCACGTTTTATAATCAACTAGCTGTCCCGGTGAACTTTGTTCCGCCTCAGAACTTTTAGTTTTTTAGATGTTTTAGTATGAAGTTACTCTGTTATTCGAAGCAGAGACAAACCCAAAAAATCAGATGTTAAAAATCGGTCCACCCGTTCTCGAGTTATAAATATTTTATTTTTAAGTAGATGTAGCAATGTGGAGTCCAATTTAACTAAACCCAGATTGTGTCCAATGAAGGGCGATATTTAAATGCCCATTTACCCATTTTTAACCGTCTTAAAGAAGGAGGCCGATCAAATATTGTTGGCTGATAAATTGCAGGATCGGCGATTCGGTTACCACGTCGCGGGATATCAAGTAGAAATATTAGTATGGAGTTACCTAAGCTCACGATATTAAACTATTATCTCGTTTAAATATAAGCAGCGTTGCGTTGAACAAGCAGCATAGGTTATGATTAAGGGCCCAGCGACAGGATGCAAATGACATAAGGGACAGGAGTAACCAAGTAATGGAGTAGGCATCAGTATTGCATTTTTATGCAGTCGATTAATTTGTGGATGTCGCCGTAGATTAAAAAATTAAATAAATATTGTATCGTTATCTATGAAGATACATTTCGTCTATAAAAAGGGTGTATACACTTTTATTGCTACTGAAGTGGATATATTTTATCGCACCAATTCGAACTATTTGTAATTCTGAGATCGCATTTTTAATGCTACTGACTACAGTACAATTAATGTAGACGATAAATTTATCGATTTCATAAAAAATGTAACACTGATGTCTACTCCATTACCCAGTTACTCCTGTTCCTTATGTCATTTGCATTATGTTGTCCGGTCCCTAGTTATAATTATAAATTATTGAGGTCATTCACAGTCAGCAACCAAATCACTGGTCATAAATCATGCCTAATTTTATTTAATATTCTTCGATTTCCGATCCCTGTAATTATATTTAATAGCTAGTCAAGTCACCAAAACTGTATGAAACTTAGATTATATAGAGTTAATTTTAGTACCTAATACTAAGTAATTCATAAACATGTAAATTGCTACACCCTACTAGGATACCTACACCTAGGTTTAAGTCCTTATGTATTGGTTTATGCAATAAATAAATAAATACTAAATACTAATTTGTACGTAATCCGCAGGCACCAGCATGGCGTCCCCAGCGCCGGCGCCGGCGGGCGAGCGCTGGCCCGACAGCTACTCGCCCGCCACCGGTTGGCCGCAACAACATTACTACAGATAGCACTACCACTCCGAGCGACGCACAAGGGACCGTCCCATGGACTGACCCGAGCTCCTTTAGGCTAGACGTAGACGATACTAATTCATACAAGTATAGTATTGTCGACGGCAGACCATGTACATATATAAAAAATTGTCTGAACCATTGACAGACTCCAGCACTGAAGATTGGAACATGAAATTTTGAACGTGAGGACTTCCTTTAGAGACTAATATGGTCCAATGAGTAAGGATTTCCCAAAAATAAACGGCTAGAGAATGAAAGTTGCGTTAAAGTTTGAAGCGAAGAATGGTATCTACCGTTAAGTTCGTCTTTCACTCAGCAGTCAGGTGATTCCGAAAGCTAGTTTTGCTCTACGACAGGTATCTATAATACCTATTGGAATGCACCACTGGATCTCAAGTTAACGCTGATAGTGTTAAAGATAAATTATTCTTCCCTTTTTGTCGACATAGTGCCTATCTATAACAGCTGTGAATAGACGAGAAGTTACACGGACGAAAGATGCCGTGATCAAGACTAGTAAAGTGAGACGCAGTATTGAACTCTTACAAGTTGTACATTAATTTGAAGTGTTGATGTTGTGTATATTATATACTTGTGTATGTGAATGAGCATAGCTGGGCACCGTTAATCGTTAGTTAACTTCGTTAATCCGTTAATAAAAAAGTTAACTTCGTTAATCGTTACATTTCGGAAGATTTAACGGAAGTTAACGTTAATCGTTAATCCGTTAACACGTGATAAAAATTGCATTACATAGTACACTCTTTTTCCTACGTGGCCTTAAGAGGCATAGTAAGCTAGAGCTTCAGTACAAGACTCAAAGTGATCCAAAGATTAATGGGGAGGGTTATGCTAGGGGAGTTTCACTCCATGAGCGCATCACAAATGAATGAGGCTATCCGCAGCTGAACCAAGGTAACTGATATAGCCTTCCCAATCGCTAACTTAAGTGACAGTAGGCGGGGCACATTGCGCGTAGAACCGATGGCCGTTGGGGCGGAAAATTTCGTGAGTGGCGACTACGTACCGGAAGGCACAGCATGGGTAGACCCCCACAAGGTGGATCATTGACCTGGTATAGGTGGCGGGAGTCCGCTAGATGCGGGTGGCGCAGGACCGGTCATTGTGCCACTTTTTGCAGGGAAGCCTATACTATGTCCAGCAGTGGACGTCTTTCGGCTGATGTCATGATGACACTCTTCCTTTATAAAAAAGAATATAAATACACATACTGCACAAACGCAAACTATCACGGACAGTACAGATTCAAAGTCACGGAAATCCAAACAGTACATAAGTAGTATTTGTTTAGGTAGGTACTAAACAAAACACTCGTCACTCTAAGCGCCGGCGCTAAGTAATGAAACGATTAAATGGATCGATTTTTTTCGCAGGCATCGCAAGACATACCTAGTAAGTGCACCGCACCGCACTTGTCGACCGGCCCGAACGTACTTGTCAGAACGCATTTTGCGCGGTGCGGGCGGTATCTTTTTAGTAAATCGTAGGTAATGGATTAACGGACTTGGGGAAGATTAACGGAAGTTAAAAGTCCGTTAACGATTTTTAAAGTTAACTTAAAAGTTAATCCGTTAATCGAAATGTTAACTTCGTTAATTAACGGATTACCGAGTTAATTCCCAGCTCTGTGAATGAGGCATATAACTGTTAAATAGTGGGTTCACAAACGATGTGGTAGATATTTTGAATGAGAGATTATTTGCTTGCCACATGTATGTTTTAAGATAATTTCTTTGATTGTACACTGGTGACATACAGCGGTCCAATAATTCAATGACGATACGTGTAGCTCAGTGAGTGTGACACCGCATACGAAGCTAGATGTCCCGGATTCAAATCCTGGTAAGGGCAAATATTTGTGTGATGAGCATGTGTGAGTATTTGTTCCCGAGTCTTGGATGTTTTCTATCCATTTATCTATATAAGTATGCATATCGTCGTCTAGTACCCATGGTACAAGCATTGCTCAGCTTGGGTTTGTAGTGTGAGATTCGATAGAACTGAACAAAAACAATAACAAATATGTTGACTGACAATTGCGTCTATTGTCTATGGATTTACTATAAAATAGTGATGGGAAAGGTATAACATTAATTAATCAATCCATTTGACATTCATGAAATTATTATTAACTACAACAACAACAATATTTTTAAGGGAAAGCACAGTCCGTAAATTGCAGAGCCAAGTTGTTGCTATCCAGTAGTAAAAGTCCAGCCAAAAAACAATGTTTATCGAAGTCAAAAAATGGGAAAGTAAAGTCGTCATTCAAACAAAATCGGAAGACCAGAACAATGCACGATATCCGTAATAACACGAATAAACGTTTCTTTAGTCTGTCACTTCTTGTCAGTTATGGTTATTTTTAATCCATAGATAGCTATGGCCTTATACCAGACGACGACGAAGCAGAAAGGAGGATTATAGCGCCGTATGTAAAATCAAGACCAAGTGCGGGTAGTTCGGAAAACCCGCGCGACTAGAAGATGTTGATACCCGCCTCGCCAGTCCCTTCACGACCATGGACGTCACGGCTTGTCCGAAATGTCAAGATAATGGTCAAGTTAGTATTATTTCACCAGGCCAGGGCATTGCCTTTTTGCGAAGCCTATGCAGCAGCACCTCTTTATTGTCGTCGTGTTTCGACTTCCGGCGCCCCTATCACCTTGGCGTCTGTGTGCGCTGCATACTTCGCACACAGGGGCGGCGCGGCCCTGTACCAGGCTCACGTAATTTATCACTTCTTTTGGCGGTTATAATCAGACGAGTAAAAACGCAAGGATCTTGTTTTAGCCTTTTTCGTAGTTGGGTTTTCGTATATACATTTATTGGATATTAAAAAATAATCTTTCCGAAATACTAATCGATATCAAAATGTCATTGTTAATAAAAAGTAATACATTTTTAAAGAACAGACATTCCCATCACTACGAATCCAAAGACAATATAGATTTTTACATTTTAGATGAGTAAAAAAAATTGAGTAACATTTGAGACATAGGAAAATGGTATTGACGACATTGGCAAAGTGCCTTGCAGCAAAAGCCAAAAAACGGAAAAAAAAAAGTTTGTTTTTACTGAAATATGAATAATTAATGGATATTTTAATTAAAAATAAATGAAAATACAAGGTTTATGTATATAAATTGTTGATAAAGCTATGTTCGTTCTTAAAAAGTGCGTGATTACGAAGTAAGGTAAATCCGTTTGTTTACATGTTTGTTCAGTTCTATCGAATCTCACTATAGGTCGATTTGTGTAAGATTCTCCCCCAATATTTAGAAAAAAAAGCAATAGGACCCAATGCATTAGACTGATACCGCCAGTTATAATCATGCTAAGGTCTACTTACATTCTATTTATGTGACTACAGTAGTACTAAAGTGTATAGTGTAGACACATGAAATTGAACTGTCTTCGTTTCTAGTTTGTTATTATTTCGAGTAAGTATATTGGCAAGTAATAATACTCACACATCCATGCAGATTGAGAGTTTCAATCAATTAAACTGATTGTCTCTTTCATGAAACATAATATTAATACGTGTAATTAATAACGAATCTGCCCATTTCCTCATGTTATACATAAGAGACTAATATCATATAAATAAAATTATACACATTATTTGGATATTATTTATTAATGTAACACTAGTCAATATCAATTATATTTACAAGTCTCATTCACACCTTCCAATATCCTGATTTTAACAAATACATTAAAATCTGCAAAAAATATCTTTCTTTGTATACCATACTCACATCGCCTATACTGAACGTATGAGCTCTAGGAGAAATAAGAATAAATACTAACTATTGCATTCACAGCGCCATTGCAGAAATTCGGTAAATTTGGAAATAAATTTGTTATGTAATAAATGCTACGGAATTTTTGCGTAGTTGCGCGCACAAACCAATATAACTAGCGTTCACTCTTAAAACACTGAACCTTCCCATTGATATTGACCCCCCAGCCCAACTCTACGATCTTCGTGACTCCACTACACACACTTGTCGTGTAATGGTGACTGGCAAACAAGGCACTTCGCATTGTCATCCCATTGTGACTGCAGATTTTAACCTTTTGAATGCCATGCTTATGGTACTACTAGCAGTCTTCACACATTATATTCCCAGCAACTCCTATCCCGCGTACATTCTAATTTCAATTGAATGGGCATATCCATCTTTTAGATTCCATTGAAATATGTTATTCTGAAAGATATCTATAAACTCTGAAATCAGTGTCTTGGCGTGATATATAATATACCAATAAGCTTGAAACATGTCAATTCATAAGCCATGTGTCTCACGCCAAGCTCTGAGGAATCAAATATAACTTGAAAGCACATCGTTTTCGTTGACAACTAATGGTGATCACAGTTTGACCATTTTAAGTGTAGCCTTCAAAAGGTTAAAAACATAGCTACTGAACATCAGCTAGTCCTTACAACCATTTCCACCTTGGTTCTGTGAACAGTCTTAATTTTAGAGTAATAGATTGTTCTTTAATCATGACTGCTTCGTTGTGGGCGTGTCGGCCCCTAAGTCCACGAGCGTGGCCTCCGCGGGGGCCGGCGGGGCCGGCTCGGCCTCGGCCGGGAACTGCGGGATCACATGCGAGGCCTGCATCTTACGGACCGCGTCCATGTTTACTTTCGTGGAGAGGTTCTTTTGCCGCGTTTGTTCGGACGTTTTCGATAATCTCTCGCTCAATGCCTTGAGCGCGATTTGTCTGAAAAAATATGTTTCTGTTACAAAATTCGACAATTTTACATATACATTAATAAAAGGTTAAAATTAACTAGTGTTAAAAGTAACATGATATTATCAGCTTTAATCACTTCCTGGTTTTAAGTGGTATAAGAAATTCAAGGGGATTGATAGATTAGATGTTTTATCATATTTACGTATTATATTAAGATTAATAGTTAACTGTTATTTATTACACCTTGGGTGCTTACTTGCAGCATTTCTAATTGCTAACAATGTTTGAAAGTGATGGCGAGTTATGGGCATAGCTCCTGTCATTGCATACAATTTATATAATGTCTGTATAACTGGCCACTGGTTTCAAAATGTATCTTATAAAGGTACGAACGCACTACGCGGCGCGACAAAACATTCTTTGCATGAAATTATATGAGGGCTAACACACTACGCGGCTGCGGAACTACGCGCCACTGCGGTATGGAAATTAGAAGTGTCGTCGGAAAACACTCAAGATAAAAGTAGTCCTACCTCCGCCTTTCCATATCCTGTGGTTCAACCCCCGGCATAGAGATAGTGACACCACGGGGACTCATGGCTAGGTGCACTCTCCTCTGGCTGGGAGAGCAGAGGCCTATCCGTATCAGACAGCGGTGCGGCGGCCCAAGGATCCCGCGGACTACAGGCTGCAGCACAGTTGGGAAGAAGCTAGAAACGAAAAATAAGAAAATAAAAATTGGGATCCTACTGAAAATAAGTTATCCTACTTAATATAAATCTAGGGGCCAGAGGCTAAGAGACTACTAAATGCCTATAATAATAATTGAAGAGTTCCCTTGATTTCTCCAAGATCTCATCAGATCTGGGGAACATACATAAAATAAATAAATAAAATAATTTATTTCTGCAAGTAGGCCCTCGAGGACTCTTACATATCTGATTCTATTCTTTTGTCTTCTTTTGGGGCTTCCGGTAGTGACCTTCTGGTGAGAAGAAGCGCCGGAAGAAAGTCACCAGTTTCTCTTTTCAATAAATCTCTTTTCATAAAATAATAAAACAAACCTATTACCTTGACGACAATTGCACAAGTTACGATAAAAAATACCAAAATTGCTGTAAGTGTGCCTATAATATTCAAAGAGTTCCCTCAATTTCTTCAAGATCTCGTCATCAATCAAATCCTGACCTGAATGGAAATTTGGGATGGGACCAACTGGAAGATATAACCTTTCAAACAAAAAAAATGTAAACCTGTCCACCCATCCTCGAGTAATTGCATACCATAAAATAAAACATACAGGCATCTTTTAAAGTTGGTTTAAAATAAAATTCCAACAAAGTGAGACCCTCCTCCTTTTTTTTAAGTTGATTATAGGGCAATGAAACATTGTAAAGTAAAGTGTAAAAATGTGCTAAAAAACATGTCAGAATGCACCTTTTGTAGTCGCAATAAGATCTTTGTACCCTATTTAATTTAAGAAATAATTTATTCAATCCACATTTATGCACATGACTCTATAATTGTATTTGAGAAATCAATAACTTCTGCTACATCCTAACTGTTAAATAAACAGTTACTCACTATACAGTGGTTGTAAAATAACAGATTCTGCAGTCAATATTTCTTTGTTTGTATCTTTTGCAGATAAATTTTCTTTAAATTCTCTTCACTTATTTTGCCGCCATAACGCAAAAGGGCACATCTAATATTTTTTTCGACACTGAGTTGAATACATATTCGGAATCAGTAAATTTCACTGATTCCTAATATATATACAACTAGACTTCGCAAAAAATGTAGGATGTGCCGCTTTTCCTTATGGCGGCAGTATTCTGAAACCAATTTACTAATACTTGAGATTTTCAACATGCACTGGATCATTACTACCTATATAATGACAGTTGTGTAAGTTCAAGAAGATATGGTGTTAGAGAATAAATTACAGATTTTCCTTATTGAGCAACAGTATGGAAAAACCTGCAAATTAATATTACATCATAATTTCAGCCATAGGACGTCCGCTGCTGGACACAGGCCTCCTCAATAGATTTCCACATGGGCCGGATAGAAGCGACCTGCATCCAGAGAGTCCCCGCAACCCTAACCAGGTTATCCAAACACCTTGCAGGTGGCCGCCCCATGCTGCGCTTGCCAGTCCGTGATTTCCACTTGAGAATCTTTCTGCCCCAATGGCCATAAGTCTTTCGAGCTATGTGCCCTGCCCATTGCCACTTCAGTTTGCTTACCCCGTTTGCTATGTCGGTGACCTTGGTTTGTCTGTGAATCTCCTCATTTCTGATTCGATCTTGCAGATAATACACATGATCATACAATAATACTAAATATTTCAAAAGTGTAATTGAAATAGATAAATTGCAGCTGAAATCGATAATTTGTGTCAGCATAACCATGGTAATTAACTACATGACAAACTGATGAATGTGACTTTTTATATGAAATGTTCCGCTCATTCCCAAAATACCGCATTCCTAAAATACCAGATTTTTAAAATACCAGATTATCGATACATCAGATTCTCCGTATACCAGATTCCCAAAATAATACATCCAATAAAGTCATTTAGGTCCTTTAGTAACTTACGATTTTTAAATCTGGTGTAACGGGAATGTGGTAAGACAGGAATCTGACTAATCGAGAATCTGGTATGTCGGGAATGCGGTATTTTGGACACAAGTGATCAGCATTTATTATGCACGAGATGCGGGTATGACCAGTAGTGTAGCTGGACTGAGTGACACCCGGGACAGATAACAGAACTATGGTGTCACCCCTCAAGCCACTTTTTTTGTTTGTTGAGGCCAGGGTGCATGATGATGATGGTGATGATGAACATGCAACTTACTTATCAAAGCTGAAGTTGTCAGCCATATCTCCTCGGGTTCCACTGCTGTGCCTCTGCCAGAAGCGTAGGTACATCCATGACAGAATAGTTCCACTGCCCCACATGCATGGATAGGTTCCTTCCAGGGCTCCAACAGCCCACAAGATTATGGCCACTATTAGGAGCAGGAGCGGTAAAGATCTGTTTGTAAGTTTGCCTGAAAATTATGAGAATGATTATTTAAGTAGAAATAAATAGTAATATATGGAAATATATATATTCTTTTGACTTATAAATTGCTTTTTGTTCACCAGCCAGTCCAGTATAAGTGTAAAACAGTAATACTCAATCCTAAATAACACTTGACAAACATTGTATAAGAAACAAAAACTATATCATACCTAAAGGTGTTTTTACAAGCAAATGATCTGGCAATATCTGCTTCACTGCTACGCTCACCGCGGCGAGGTACCCCGCCAAGCCGTGCACATGTATGTCAAACAGATACGAAGTCTGACCCGTGCACGCAAAGATTACCAAGTAGTAGAACGTCGTCAGAAACGCCACGCCAAAGTTGGTCAGAAAAAAGAACTTCATCATCTCCATTTGACCCCATAGCGGCTCTATCAACTTCCCACACAAACCCACAGTCACTATATCGATAACCACTTCCCATAAGTGTATCTCTAGAAACCAGAACGTAAAAGTAGACCACAACTGAAAAGAAGGTGGCAACAAATAACCAGGAGTTACACTTAAAACGTTCACGACATCTTCAGAAAACGATAATACGTATCCTATTACTACGACAACACAAATAAACTTAACTGAAGGCGATGTGTTTCCTAATAAAGCAGAAAATTGTTGTCGTAGATATGGTAAATTACGGCTAAATACTCTAAGCGCAGCCATTTTTGTGACGGTTGATTGGGAAAATTGACATAAGAAATCTGTCAATTGTTTTATGTTCAGAAAATGATTACATTTTATTTTCTCATCGCCATCTTCTTATCAACATAATTGATTATTAAAAATTGATCGTACGTATTATTAACTAGAATTAATCATAATTGAAAAACTTGTTTCTTTGTTTCGAGACCAATATCATAACAGCACAGCAGTTTAAAATATACCTCAAACAATCTGGCACTCAGTGTTGCCAATATAGGACTTTAATGGCTAAATTTAGAATAATTGCAGCAATTTCGCAGCAATATTTTCATTTTCCATTTGCATTCAGTAATTTTCGTAATACTCGTTAATATAAATTGTTACACTAAATCAATGATAAACAAAATTATAAGCTGTAAATGTATAGGAAAAATATACTTCTTGTTATCACATGGAATACTCAAGTCGTACATAAATAATTATGGTAGGTTACGGCTAAATCCTTTCCACGAATATTTTAAATGTGACGAGTAGTTTACATACAAACCGCAGCTTTCAATTTAACTTTTGACTTTGACACCGACTTATAAATTTGGCATGGCACACTACATGATTTTAGCTTTAAGTTAATTCCGGAGCTTGCAATACTATTTGTTCTTGTCATTGTCATAATTTGGCTTAAAGGTCCAGTAACCAGGCCATAAAATTTCCAAAAAAAAAAACATTCTCATATCATAACATTGTTGTTTTTTTTTATAATTAATTTTTACTTCTATTCTATTACTTGTTATATAGTTAATCAATTAACATTTTGTTGTGTAAATGTTATTCCTGCGGCTCGTCGGAAGCGCATTATTGGTAAGGTTTCAATCGTATAAACCTGAATACGCCTGTTAGCCTACCATCCAAGTTTGGTTTGTAACTTGTTATCTTAATAAATCAAGTTACGGGCAGCCAGTGTGTGGGGTACCGGGATGACGGGCGCGAATAAATGCAGCAGCGGCCGGGTTAACTACCTGACACAGTCGCAGGCCGCAGCGCTGGACCAAGACCTGTTCAATGAGTACAAGTTCAGTGTGGACCAGCTGATGGAGCTGGCTGGCTTGAGTGTAGCCACTGCAGTAGCAAAAGTCTACCCGCCGCAAACGTAAGAATGTTCTCAATATTAAATAAAGTAGTGACAATCTTAAGCTTGATAATTAAGCCTAAACTTTTGGTATGAGAAAGAGCGTTTAAAGCAAAATAGGACCAAAAGCCACAGCAGTAGCAGTAAACGCTATGATATAAAATAGTGACAATTCTAAGCTTGATAAATAAGCGTAAACCTTTTGTGTGTGTATGAAATAGTTGAAAGTTTGTTACAGCAAAATAGGACCTTAATAGTAAGAAGCTAATGGGAAGGAGTTTCTTTAATCAATAAATGAAATATGCAAAATTTCTTTCAGACACCAATCTGCTCTTATAATCTGCGGTCCGGGCAACAATGGAGGCGACGGCTTGGTGGCTGCGCGTCATATGGCTCTTTTTGGATACTCTGTGGCAGTCCACTATCCTAAACGCACACCCAAACCTCTATATGAGAACCTTCTAGAACAGTGCAAGCGATTTGATGTCCAAATTATTGATGATTTACCACCAGTAACAGAGTTGAAGCAAAGTTACAAAGTACTTGTGGATGCACTGTTTGGCTTCAGTTTTAAACCACCAGTTAGAGAGCAGTTAAAACCTGCCTTGGATGCTCTTATTAATGGAGGGTTACCAGTATGCAGGTATTTTCCATGTTAATAATTAAAGAGAAATATTACTGAGATTATTTAGCTGTCCTTGCAAATGAGTGATTTTATAAAAATATAGATTTACTTTTTAGGGTTCCCTATCCGTCTGTCTGTCTGTCACAGCCAAATATTTCAGGGACTACTGCTGCTATCGATTTGAAATTTGGAGTAGTGTTATGAATTACTAACCCAAGCCCAGCATGAAAGCAGAGGCATGAAAAAAATCTTATAAGTTTTTTACTTTTTAAAACTTAAAGTAGGGATATTATATCAAATGAGGTATGAAATGAAAGGTCTTAATTTGTACATTGCAAAAAATAAAATAAGATTTATAATTTTTAAATATGTCGTTTTTGATTTAAGACAAAAAATTTCAAAAAAATGTATTGTTCCCTATTGTTTCAAAATTACTGAACAGAAAAATGTGTAACAGTTACTAATTATTAATATCATCCTTAATATGACAGGAAAAATATAATCCCATCAAAAACATTACATGTAAAAAGATGCATGTCTCGCAACGCAGTTCTCCTACAGTAAAAAAGTTTTGAGATGTAAAGTTAAACCAAGTCAGTACTGGGGGGTATCAACAGAACTCGATGTCCACCGACTGTCCGTGCCGTGCCTTTGTTTTGCTCAACTTGGCAGGGGCACTACTGTGCCCCCAGATAGTTTTCCTTACTTGCATAGTTTTTTAGAAATTAAAAAAAATCATACCACTGATTTATTGTAAATAAATGCTAAACTAAGTGCAATGTTGCTAAACTAAATGTTGATGTATGGGAACAACAGTTTTTCAACAGGAAAGTTAAATAGGTCCCTCAATACAGTTTATCTTGAACTATTCACATAGGTAACTACAAGTTTGTACGGAATCCTCGTTGTCCGAGTCCGCCTCGCATTTAACAGGTTTTTTTTCTTCAGTAGGATAGGTTATATTACTTTAAATTATTGTCATTTTTTTTCTTACAACTAACCAAACTTATTTCTTGAAAACTGTAATAATGTGAAATTGTTTTTTAGTGTGGACATTCCAAGTGGATGGGATGTAGAATCAGGACCTGGCGAGGAGCCCTCACTAAAACCGTCTCTACTCATCTCTTTATCAGCTCCTAAGCTCTGTGCGAAACCGAAATTTCTACAAAATGCCAAACACTACCTTGGTGGTAGATTTCTACCACCCGGTATTATCTCAAAATATAATTTGACTTTACCTGCTTATCCTGGTCAAGACCAAGTGGTTCAGTTATCCTGTTAAGTTTAAATTAGGACTTATTGATTTGGTTACTTATAGATGTTTTATCCAAATGTTCATTTTTATTTTTTAAATAAGTGTATGTAAGACCCTTCACAGAATATAGACTTTTTATCGGCCGATAGTTTCTTGGGCTGTGAATCCGTATGAACGACTATGAAAGTACGCACATTACACCGATTTGGTGTTCATACTGATTAACAGCCCGATTGAACTATCGGCCGATAAAACGTCTGTAGTGTGCGGAAGGGGAGCTCTAAGTGATGTGATGTATTACGGAATTGTTATATTTCTGTGGTTATGGTAAATAAAATGTTGACATAAACTAAATTTGTTTTATTTCATCAAAGAGGCCCAGTGGCGGATTAGCCATATAGCAAGAGTAGCAAATGCTACGGGCCCCGCGCATTGGGGGGCCTCGCGCCCACTCGCAAAAGGGGACCCCCCCCACCCCTCGTTAAGTCATTTCGTCACGTATAAAAAATTACCAAGCATATCTAAGACCATCCAAGGGCCTCTTTGAAGGAATGCTACAGGCCCCGCGCTGGCTTAATCCGGCACTGAAGAGGCCTACTGTTCAAAAGTAAATGGACCTAGCAAGTGTTGTGCTAATAACAAGTTACAACGAAATCCGTAGAACTAAAGTTAATCTATAGCAGAATTAAAGAGAAATATTTACATTTTTATTTAAAACTAGCTGTTCTGGCGAACTTTGTTCCGCCTCAGAATTTTTAATTTTTAGATGTTTTAATACCCACTCTCATGCTCCACCGGTTCTCAAGTTATGAGTTATTATTAATGGTGTAACTAACCCGACAATGTCGTGTCCGTCAAGATAGCGTACACCGTAAAGATATTCAGAATCTGATGCAGCCAATAAATAGTACCCAAATAGTACCGACGAAATACCTAGGTGAAAAAAATAGTACCCTTAAACTTACTGAAATATAAGGCCTGTTCACGGTGTACGCTACCGGGCGTCAAGCTGGCGTACACCGTTTGTATCTCTGGAACGGCTTTGTTTTTGGAAACGCTTTATATCTCAAAAAATAGTACCCAAATAGTACCCTAGGGCCCTACAATTTTATTTCTCTAGCTATCGTAGAAGCCGAGATATAGTGAGCTCTTTCTATAAGAAATTTCCGGGTACGCCAGCTTGACGGTGTGAAAATTTGTACACCGTTAAGTTATGGAATATCTCGGCTTCTACGATACTATTTGGGTACTATTTATTGGCTGCATCAGATTCTGAATATATTTACGGTGTACGCTATCTTGACGGACACGACAATGTCTTGTTAACTAATATTTAACAGGGGCCCGTTTCACGAAGCTACAAATTACAAGCGGAAGTCTCTTTTCAATACCTTTTGATAGAAAGAGACTTCCGCTTGTAACTTCGTGAAACGGGCCCCAGATCGTCACGAAACTGACAATAATTAGTGTCAAACTGCATTTAATATTTCGTCACCAAAGACCTTAAAATAAAAAGCTGGACGGAGTCTCGCTAACAAATAACTAAAGCACCTCTAGTCCGCCGGCTGCGTTGAAACGCTGGTTGGTCAGGTCAATGTGTGCTTTCTTCGGGTGATAGGAAAAAACTTGTTGATGTATGCGTGCGGGTCGTAAGTACAATGCAACCGGCCCACTAGAAATGCTTCAGTTATCTGTTGGCGAGGCTCCGTTCGGCTATTTATTTTTGTTCATTACCAACTGGCCGGTTAGACCGTATTTAATTCGAACTTAACTTATAAGTTTCCTGTACATTTGAAAATAGAAATACCCACATAGTACATTTATATTCCTCTACGTTATCATTATCAAGACATCAAGTTGAAATAAAACTGAACCGACCTATAAAAAAACTAACATTTAAAAAAAATGGCGGCAATTATTAGGCTAATTTGCCAACATATAAAAATAAACTGCTCAGCCTGTTCAAGTCATATTTTTAAATTCTGAATGATGCCATGTATTTGACGTTAGAACTGTCGTTTTCATTTCGCGCCATTTTTTCCCTCCACCGGCTGTCATAATCTCGTGAGGTCAGCACCCAGCGTCATTTATTTGATTCTCAAGCATTTGTCTTCTGTTGCAAACGTACTAGTTCTCTATAAAACGTGAGTATTCCTATACAATATTATTCCAAACACACAAACTAAATATTTGTAACTTACGCAAGACGGTGTGTGCATGTGAAAATTGTGAAATAGTCTTCCAACTTCGCGCAAAGATCCGTTACATTCTCACGTAAATGTTTCCTTTGTTACTAACGCCTGTATTTCGTATTTCACCTCTAAATGTACATTGTTACGTTTGTAAAGTACCATTTTGAAATGTTAATTATATGAACTTGTAATATTATTCCGCCAGACTACAATGTTCGAAGCACGTTTACTCAAAAGCTCGACGCTCAAGAAAGTACTGGAAGCCATTAAAGATCTACTGACACAAGCTACGTTTGACTGCGACGACAATGGAATCCAGTTACAGGTACAACCATCTTAAGTTTTCAACCTCATATTGAGAGCCATATAAACAGAACAGCTGAAGTCTTTTCCATTTCTTAAATTCACTAAAACACTTCTTAGAATGATGAGTTACTAGCATTTTCCTGCGGCTTCGCCCCCGTTGTTCCCGTTATTGTCCCAAAGGAGCTCTTTACAGGGATTTAAAGTATCCTATGTTTCAATCCAGGACTTGGTCTACTTACATGCCAAATTTCAGCTTGATCCATTCAGTTGTTACCCCTGTTATTAGGTAACAAACATCGAAACATCTTCACAAACTTTCACATTTATAATATTAGTGGGATTATTTTTTAGTGAATCGGAAAGGCATAATTCTGAATTTTATGATTCTATAGGTTACAATTGTTTTATAACAGTCCAGAAAATCTAACAGTGCAAGGAAGAAAATCATAATATTGTTGAAGAGAATTCAGCACTGTTACAAGACATGACTGCAATGGTGACTTAAAATCAATCTTTTTACATGTTATCAGGCAATGGATAACTCCCATGTGTCACTGGTGTCCCTCACACTGCGAGCTGATGGCTTTGACAAATACAGATGTGACAGAAACATTTCTATGGGCATGAATTTGGGAAGGTAAGTCAAATCTTGAAAGTATTTTAATAATTTGGATAATCTTTATACCTAGGCTATTTTTGAATGCAGTAGGCACATGACGCTATGCTTTGTTGCACTATGCATATAAATGATGAAACACTGTCACATTCTAACAAGTATGTAAGTGGGAAAGTGACAGATTCTTTATCTTTTGATGAAGCCATAATTAGTTATAATCAAGCCATCATTATGAATATTTTCTGTATCTGAATAATATATTAGAAATTTTTTCTCATTTTCATTGTTGTTAACAGCATGTCTAAGATCCTGAAGTGTGCGGGCGATAAGGACACAGTGACCATGAAAGCGCAGGACAATGCAGACACAGTCACATTTGTCTTCGAGAGCCCCAACCAGGAGAAGGTGTCAGATTATGAAATGAAACTCATGAACCTGGACTTGGAACATTTAGGCAAGTAGAAGTTAACATTAACCTTTATCCACTTTTAGTTTTAAAAATATTAATCTTTCCTGTTGAGAATTAGAGATCTAGTCACCAACTAGTTGGTAAAACTGACTCTTCTTAGTCAGCCCCTCATGACTAAGGGTTGTAACTGAGTGCAACTGCCCTCTATGCATTCCGGTTCTAGATTTTATGGACTGTCTGATAGAGACCGCACTTAGCAGCCCTTTTGATCGCATCACACCAACGCGCTGGAACTCTTCCTCTGGCGAAATTGCCCTCCACAGATCCAAGAATAATCTGTTTCTCTAGCGCATGCCTTGGTGAATGCATGATGCGCCCAAAGAAACAGTCTTCCATCGGTAGATATCTGAGAGTCATTATGTGATGCCGAGTTCCTCTAAAATGGAGTCATTGTTCCTCATGGCCGTCCACGGAAACCACAATAGTCTCCTCCAGCACCACATCTCAAAGGCATTGATTTTGCTGTGTTGTGTGTGATATTAAACTGACTATCAATTGTAGTCACTGATTATGATTAATCAGTCTAATAGCCAACCATTAAGTCACCAATTAGTTGTTAAATCATGGAAAGATAAACTGGGACATACTTAAGAGTTAGTTTCCAAATTGTCTGTCCTTTTCCTGTAAGTTGAGAGAGGAACAGTAGGTACTAGGTTAGTAACTTGGTTTTATGTTGTGTTTACAGGTATCCCTGAGACTGAGTACAGCTGCACAATCCGCCTGCCCAGCACCGAGTTTGCGCGGATCTGCCGCGATCTCTCCCAGTTTGGAGAGTCCATGGTCATATCTTGCACCAAAGAGGGTAAGATTTTTTTTACAAACGTATCGTCACCGGTTTAGCCTAGTGGTTAGTGACTAGAGATGCAGCGAATAGAGATTTGGCCGAAAACCGAATATTCGGCCAACGGTTTTATGAGCGGCGCCGTGAATCTGTACAGGACAGTGCAGGTTGCAACTTGTTACTCGTCGTAGGCAGCGTATGATAGAAAAATGCGCCAATGAAAAAATTTATTTCATTTGTAGTTTCATTTCTAATTCCTTGTTTATGCTACTGTTCTATTTATGTTTGAAATTAATGTGAAAGATGATTAAACTAATATTTAATATACATTACTGTTTATAATTTGTTATTAAAATATTTATTCATCCTTATTTTTCCTTCGACTGTGTTAATTCGGTATTCGGCCGAATATTATGCCATTATTCGGCCGAATAGTCAAAATGTGGTCGAATAGGCCGAATACCGAATAGTGGCCGAATATTCGTTGCATCTCTATTAGTGTCTCTGCCTGCGAAGTTGACGGTCCTGGGTTCGAATCCCGGTAAGGGCAAATATTATTTGTGTGATGGCATTTGTTTCTGAGTCTTGGATGTTTTGTATGTATTTAAGTATTTGATTTTATATTTATTTATTGTTGTCGACCGTAGGTTCAGTTGCCGTAAGGGACATTGTTTTTCCTGACCTTTACCCTAATTGAACCTTGTCCTTCAAATTAATCAGTTCATGCAAATTTAAAAATTCTTTAACAATGTTTCATAACATCTTTACTCATTAGTCAGCCTCGCAAAATGAACTCGGGAAGATGCTATGAAAACACTCCTGAAATCATCAAGATATGCTTGTCCAGCAGTCTAGGGGCTAAACGTAATCCCTTCGTTCCCGGAGTCAAGAGATAATGTAAAATTGTGTTCAGGTGTGAAGTTCTCGTCGTCGGGCGACATCGGCTCGGCCAACATCAAGCTGGCGCAGACGGCGTCCGTGGACAAGGAGGAGGAAGCTGTCGTCATAGAGATGGACGAGCCCGTCACACTCACCTTTGCGTGCCAGTACCTCAATTACTTCACCAAGGCTACGTCGCTCAGCCCTCAGGTACATTCTTGTAAATTTTGTATTGAAGCAAAAATTAGACGTGTACTAAAGAAATATAGGGATTGTGCGTCATGTTGAGATTTAGATAAATATTTTTACTAAAAAAAACCCCGACCGCGGTGCACTTTAAAAGTGAATAAAATCCGCCATTTTGTTTATTTTAACGAATATCATACCCAGTGACACTCGCGCCATCAACACGAATCGAATGATGTATCATTATCAAAATCGGTTGTGCCGTTGAGTAATTACGAGCGGACATAGGAACGGACATACATACATATATATACAGGTCAAACACATAACCCTCCTTTGGGCTTCGCCGCAGTCGGGTAAAAATATAGCTGTATTGAAGCGTTAGGGATACATCCAAACTTTAAATGCTAAATAGGGATCCGTACCTAGATAAGAAGTGTTTACGAGGGGGATCCAATCAAGTTGGTGATCGAAGGTTTATGCATCAGACTATTTATATTCGTAGGTCCAACTGTCGATGTCAGCGGACGTCCCGCTGGTCGTGGAATACCGTATCCCGGACATCGGCCACATCCGCTACTATCTGGCGCCCAAGATAGAGGAAGAAGACAGCTAGACTAGACAATTAAGTTAATTTTAGTTTCAAACTGCGCAGTTAATTTTAAGTCTTATACTGGTTTCTGTAATATCATGTTTTAATTTGTAATGTCAATTTGGAGACTAATTTGAGTTATTACATTGCTAATACAATTTAGCGTGAGCGGGATCTCGAGCTTAAATTATGTCACGACTGATAATAAATGCTATTTTTGTATTATTCTGCACAATATACATAATTCCAGAAACACTTATTGCGTATTATTTAAATGTTAACAGCCCCCATACCAGATGCTTCGAATACGATACATCTCACGCGTGCGTGATTTAAGCGCCTTATTACACTAGCGATTTGCGGGCGAGCTGGGAGCGAGTTTACAAGTGGGTAAGTTTGACCTTTGTTTATCCATAACTGTAGTTTCTACTACGAGCTCTATCATCATGTAGCACAGCAAATATTGAAATAAAAAAAACAGATGTACTGTTAAGAAAATTTATTTTGACATTTCACATATCAAATACTACGATAATGTGTACATTATCTGAAATCATGTCATGTTTCACATGAGTATTTAAGTCCAAAGTAAAAAGATGAATAAGAAATCCGTAGTTGTTACAGAAAGCTCAAAAACAAAATCTTTTTTGACTCCATTAGAATGTAAAACTTACACCTAATTACTGAATAATTTATCAGGTTCTAAACCCTTAGCTTTAAAATAATCTTACATCTACACAAATGGCTTTGGTCTTCAACTACTAGCCAACGCTGCAATGACTTATTAGAAATAAGTAAAACGTATAAATTCATGCATTAGTGAATTCATTCGGATTTTAAATTGCCAACTTACATCAGTATTATCTATGGATATCAAAGTTAAATGATGCATTAATAATTTACGGGTTTTACTAGCGAAGGCGGAACATTATCGAATCACAAAATAGCTCTTACGTGGCTACGTGACTAGACCATATTATACAAAGAAAGGAGTCTCGTAACTAACTAAATATAACAAGACTAAGGAAATGATACACTCTTAATGTTAAATCATTTTGAAACACAAGGAGGGCGGGCGGGAGCGAAGCGAAAGTTCGAGGCGCCACGACGCTACCAATTTTGATAACAAACTCAGAGAGAGAGAAATCAAAACGAAGTCTCGTCCGGGCCAGTATCAGATAACCGACTGTAGTTATTCATTTTTAGTTGGTAACCTAAAATGCACTTGGGACTAAAAGTGTTTGTTTTCTCGTAATTAAATTGCGTTTCGCACGTTTTTTTGGCGAAGGTTGCTTCTTTGCGAGAAAAATCTTTTAGACGATTAAAGGTGCATTTTGCGACAAGTGTGTAATAATGAACTAATCCCGAAAGCGCGCTCCGAATACGGAAGATCAACTCGCGACTGTAGTCTCAATACGATTTTCAATTCAACGAATATTCCGCGCTATAGTTTGGGAGTGTCACTAGGTATGAAGTCGGTTCGGATACCGGCCGGGACGACGTAGGTCCGTGTCCGTCTCACTGCTTCCACTTCTTAGCGGAGAAGAGCACCGCGCGCTGCTTGAGGAAGAGCGAATAGCTCTGCTTCCGCGGCACGGTGGCGACGCCGGGGCCTAGCCGGCGGCCTCGGCGCCCCGCCAGCCCCCCGCGGCCTCAGGACTCGCGTTTGACCTCGCTCGGTCCCGGCGGGGCCTCGTCCGAGTCCCCCTCCACAGACGCGGGGCTGATGATCTGGTCGTGCAGCGTGCGGAGGTGCCGCAGCAGGTTCGACTTCACGTTGAATCCTTTGTTACACAGTCCGCACACGAACGGCCGCTCGCCTGAAAGTTGTCAGCTTTTTGAATTGACAGGTAAAACTTTTCAACTATTATAGTCCGGTCCACCCAACTATAGTCCAAATCTACTCGAATGTATGCTACTCGTTAATGTATGACAATTATTACAAATAAAATCAAAGATGAGCAATCTAAAGTAAACGCCACAATTAGACGAACTAGTTTGACAGTTCCACAAGCACAAATGTTGCCAGAGTTAGGCCAGTGATGTTTTGTCGATATAATAAAAAAAAGACTATGACTGTGACTTAATTTATAACCTAATAAATAAAGTAAGGTGGCACAGTAAATTCTTGAAACTATTTGAGAATTATACGTTTCATGAATTTATTTTGTCTTTTTAGACCTATCCTGATGCGTGCAAACCATTGTCGATAACATTTTATCGATATTTACCTATGACTATTTAATTTTCTGTGAGCCTGGCAACATTTTTATCTTTCAAACTAGTAGTTTACTTTAATTAAACAAATTTAAAAAGAAACCTGCAAAACCACTGATAGAAAATGGATATTGATAGGAATGGGTGAGTTTTATTTTGGACCATAGTTGGTTGATTGGACTATAGTTGGGCAGTTTTACGGTATTATTGTGCAAGACATAGTATTTTCAATGCACATTTTTATGTCTATTTTCTTCCCTTGATTATGTAATTTCAGTTGTTGAAGAAAACAAATTATGTCAAAGTCAAAGACTGTAATTTTTAACTACTACATTAAAATTGCATGTGTATTTAGAGAAAGAACACGAAATATCTATTTGGAGTGTGTTCAAAAGTGTCTGCTACATTAGTATCTCTGGGAATATACTTGTGTCCAATAATTTCAAGCCCCCTGGGATATTATTGCAGATAAAGCAAACACGACTAACCTGTGTGCGTCCTCATGTGTATTAGCATGGAGGCATGAGACGGGAACGTTTTCTTGCAGTGCGAGCAAGTCTTGTTTTGCGCGCCCTCTGTGAAACGATTGTGACGTTTTGGTGGGGCACTGTTGTTTGATATGGCCAATTCTAGACAACCGACATCGATACATTTAGAAAGGGTTATTAGGTCATAATGCTACGGTTTGCTCGAGGTATTGGCATGCTGGTTTTACCCTAAATACTCGGACACATCAGGATAAACAAATCAATATTAGCAGACTAATACTACACTTTGTACATTTTCATTCAGAATTCATTCGTTCACTTGAGGTTTTCTCAATTGGTCGGCCAATAAGACCGTTCGTTCTTGTGTTACAGTAGTAGAGTCAGACGACCGACCAGCATGCCAGCACCCCCGGTCGCAATCAAGTGCTGTTAAGCGACAAGCAAAGCCAATATTAAACATAACTGAAGTGATCATCATGTGTAGCGGGTGTGAGACAGCAAGGCGGGAACTCGGTGGTTATAAGGTAGAAAGAAACTTACACAGTATTGGACATAAACACTTATTTGCGCTTGTCGAGAATCAGCCACATACATAACAATCAGATTTCAGCTATGTTGATTAATTACATAAAGAATATAGTTAAATAGGGCGATTTTAAGTTTAAATATGCCATAGATATCGTAATCTGATGTAATAATGGTTAATATTATATAGAGATGAAAAAGTCACCTCTTGGGCTAGTTTTTATGTAGGTCAGTTAAAAGTTAGTCTAGGCATCGGTCTGGAATAAATGTGTGGGCGTCATGGAATATCTCGGCTTCTACAATAGCTAGAGAAATGAAATTTTAATTTTATTTAGGTACTGTTTTTTGAGATATAAAGCTTTTCCAAAAACAAAGCCGTTCCAGAGATACAAACGGTGTACGCCAGCTTGACGCCCGGTAGGGTACACCGTGAACAGGCCTTATATTTCAGGAAGTTTAAGGGTACTATTTTTTTACCTAGGTATTTCGTCGGTACTATTTATTGGCTGCGTCAGATTCTGAATATCTTTACGGTGTACGCTATCTTGACGGACACCCTCCAAAGTACTGAAAAGTGACTAAAGTTGGAGGGCCAACTTCTACAGAAAAAAAAATCTAAGCAAGTTGTTAGTTAATTACTGGTTTGATATTATGTTTGAGAACATGAAAAAATAATAAGCACGTGTTTCGTTATATGTATAGGCTTAAAGTAATATTTTCCTAAAAAAAAAACACACGCTGCAAAGTTTGAACCCTTTCTGGAGGGTTTAGTCATTTTTCAGTACTTTGGAGGTCAGTTTGTCCCAATAGGTTGAGATTGGGCAACTAAAAAAATACGTGTCTGTTATTTTAGACTACTCTCTAGCTGCTAGAGAGTAGTCTAAACTAACAGACACGTTAGAGTCTAACATATATCAAAATAAATCAAATAAGACCCGGACAGTTGGGTACCTTTCCTTGTAAGTCAATGCAGACTCGTTTGAGTGAGGCCTTTATTATTGTAATTGTTTAAGCATCGGGTAGTATGGGTGTAGGGGGGGGGTGCGTACACACCTGACTCTGTGTGCGTGCTCTGCACGTGACGCACCCACTCGGCAGGGTTGGGGAAGTGCTTCTGGCACAAATCGCAGCGCAGCAGCGCCATCGTCTCCTCCGTGTCATCGCTCTGTATATAGATAATGGAGTTAAGGGGTCATCCATATAGTACGTCACACCTTCACGTACGTAACAAATTCAAAAGAGCACTAACTAGTCTATTAATGGAGGAAAATTACTATCACATCAAAGATTTTCTGACCCAGAATACAGTATAAAATAAGTGTAAACAAAAAAAAAACAATTATATTTTGCATGCTAGTATTATCTACATTAATACATATAGCAGAATAAGCCACAAATTGTCTGTGTTTCATCTAAGGACTCTCTCTGTAAACTTATTCTATGCAAATAAAATATTCTATTCTATTCACCTAGGGTTTGCAGTACCGGGAATTTTAGCCATACTAAAATTCCCGGTTCTCTCATACAAAAATTTCCCGGTACTACAGACCCGATTTGACCGTCAAATATGTTAGGAAAAGTGAGACATGGGGAGGGGGGGGGGGGGTCAAAGTCTGAAAAATCGTGTGACGTAACTTTGTGGATGACTCTTAGGGGGTCATCCACAAAGTACGTCACGCGATTTTTCACCTTAGGGTGATTGGAGTCGGTCGATTTTTCATACAAACTAAAAGAGGTTCATTGTTTGCTTCTATGGCATCAATTATGCTTGAATTGTATTTTATTTTATAGCTTGATACATTTTGTCTGCGCGAAATTACATTAGAACTTACAAAAAGCGAAAAGAGAATACTGTTTTAGTAAAAAAGGTTTGGTTTCAAATGATGATAATAGATGGCGCTGACCTTTAACTGCAGATTGCACGTTAATTCTTCGGACTTCTCATGTCATTACGCGCAGACATGTATCAAGCTACATAATAAATAGATGCCGTGGTAGCAAACGATAATCCTCTTTGTTTGTATGGAAAAACCGACCCACTGGAATCACCTTAAACACAACTTTTTCCCCTAGAGTGCATAGCGGTTGGTTCAAGATAGTAGAAATATGATTTGATATTTACCGTTAGTATTTCGGTGAAGGAAAAACATCGTGATGAAACCTGGATACTTACGCGAAGAAATTCAAAGGTCTATGTGAAGTTCCCCACCCACACTGGACAAGGGTAAGTCCATATTTAGCCCAGGACGTGTATATAGGCTGATGATGATGATCAGGCATCGGAAATTCCGATGCTTTTATACCTAAAGTTGGCAAAATTCCGGAAAAAGTTACGCCAGTATAGAATCAACTTCTTAAAAAATTGATTTTAACAAGGACTATATACAATATGGACTGACAATCTCATACAAGAAAATGTAACTCTGAAATAGCTCAAAATTTGGTATAAAAACTAGATGGCGTTGTTTCGTAGCCCGCTATTGGAAAAAATGTTATTATCACCAATATTTTTACCTGTTTTTTTTTTATGTTTTAAGAACAATCGTCCTAATGCTTTAGTTTAAGAACTTAATCTCACTTCAATACACAATTTTTAAAATTTTCAATCGTCAACAATGTAGTCATGAACGTATTTAATAGATGGCATTACCTCTGGAATCGTTGGTTGGTCGCGGGTTCACTAATTTTTGCTACACAAAATAACTAGATGGCGCTGATGAAAAGAAAATTACGTAAACGATGAATAATTAGAGCGAAATTTTCCTCGAACAAAACAGTCAATCACTAACGTAACTTGATTCTGTTGTAGATAAAGGCAAGTTATGTACGCATGATGTTTGTTATTCGTAAAATATGTATGTAATTATTAATCAAGGATGTAATAAATGAATGCCTTGGATTTGCAATTTAGATAGAAAACAAACACTAATAACGATCATTAGTGTGTACTGTTTTTTTAAGGTTCCGATGTCCTATTAGAAACAATGAGAACAAGTGGATTAGGATTGAGGGCCTTTTCACACTTGTGATTTGTGGACAAAACTAGTGGCGGCTAACTGGCGATGGCGGCGAGTTCGCCGTGAGCGACATTTATATGGAACTTCGCTTCTATCTCGCTCTCGCCTGTACGTCTAGCATAACTGGCCGCGACTTCGTTTCTCGCGCGACAGAGCACCTATCACTGTCACACGATATTGAGTGGAAAGAGATAGGTAGCATATGTTGCGCGACAAAGAGTCACGTGTCACAGTTGTGCTAGAGGTACTGCAGTGCCGCCCGCAGTACAAGTCGCTCTAGCTTGAGAAGTTAAGTTCGATCCCTAGTGAGTGGGGGGTATAATGAAAAGCACTGATTTGTTGTAATGCAACATTTATTTATTAACCGACTTCAAAAAAGGAAGGTAGTCGGTTAGCTGTTATTATTAAATTCATTGGCGTATCTAGGGTTTTTTTTTCAGGGGAGGCCTGGCAGGAGCCAGTATTTATTTTCGCGTCCATCATAGAATTTTGACTCGGCTGCCCAACATCCTGGGGATGGGCACAAGACCATTCTGGGGTGGGCAAGCCCCCCATACCCCCCAACCCAACCTATATACACCAATGATTAAATCATAATTTTATCAGACTTTAATAATGACCACTATGATGACATCAAAATGCATATAGCCATTAAGGAAGAATGTAATGTAAGCGTAAATAAATAGGACCATAAATAGTATTTTATGCAACAGTTGTATAAGTAGGCTCAAAAAATGCGAATTGCGTGAGTTGCGATAAGAGCCGCGGCAGCGGCGAGTCACGCAAATAGAGACGCAATGAGCGTTTTTTGACTTAATTGTGCAACGTTGCATACAATACTTTTTCTACGATAGGTTTTAAAATATAAAATACAAAATTAAGCAAAACCTGCAAACAAGGCAAATATGACGTATGACTGACAGTATGTGTCTATGGTAAACTTTTTTTTATTTAAAATATACCTCGCTAGTGACACGCAGTGACTATCTTAAAAATACATTTTTTATATTGGCATCAATGAATTTAGTTTGGAAAGTTTTGTTTTTCTTAAAAACCGTAGGAATTTAATTGTTTGTTAAGTTGGTAGTTGTGCATTTTTATAGTAAAGTTAGAATTGAGCGCTTAATCCTTGACCTAAGTTTAACCTAGATTTAGAAGTCTGTGGCTGCTAGCAGTATCGTAATGTGACTATAACGACACTAGTGCTGTTATGGGGAATAGAATATAGATTTCTCTGAACTCATATTATGTATGTTCTTATTTTAGTGTTCGTGACCAAGTAAAAGACAGATAAAAGTACAGGAGTAGGAAAACAAAATAATAAAACCGAAAAAAAATTACCTACAGCGAGTTCGGTTTTACCCTAAGCTTGAAAAAAATAACCTTAAGTGGCATCACTGCTTCTCTGTGATAACTTTTTTGAGGTTTGATTTGAAGTTTGACTTTTCATTTCAGTTCGCGCAGAATCGGCTAGCATTTTGAACACAGACCAGACAGCCCCTAGACTCCGCTTTCTCTAAC
Organism: Eudemis profundana; assembly: GCA_947034925.1. Lineage (NCBI taxonomy): Eukaryota > Metazoa > Arthropoda > Insecta > Lepidoptera > Tortricidae > Eudemis > Eudemis profundana. The sequence continues at coordinate 24,967,558 of OX344795.1, read as the reverse complement.
AAACTATTCAGTATTCAGCAATTGAGTCAAAGTCATTAAAGGCTTACATTGTCAAAAAATGTAAACAAACATTGTCTCCTTACATTGTCAAAATATATAAACAAACAAACGTCGGCTTACATTGTCAAAAAATATAAACAAACATCATGCTCCTTGATGGTAAATTGATTTGTTCTATGAGAAAAATGAGTTGTAGCCTTGGTTGTAGTGTTATAAAATTGTGCAGTTGGAATACTAAAAAATATAACGTTTTTAAAGACATTGTAATATTACATGGGTACTTTAAATTCAAAAAGGTAGGAATGAAAATTTGTTTCTTGGTATGGGTCTTGTTTAATTGGTTCTGGTACGACATGACCATCAGTCGATCTCTCTTTCACAGCCGCGATTCATTGTCTTAACCTATTTAGTGCGCAGGCCCAGAACTTGGTTGGGCCTTTTTTACACTGCCTGAAAAACGCAGACCGCATCCGGCAACCGCGCTTCAGTATTTTTTATCTTAGTCCCACAACGTGACGTAGAAGAATAATGCTGCCCGAGTGCTACCAGTCCGAATATCGATAAAATATTTGTTGTTTCCAGACAAACGATACCGAACGGCGGTTGTTAATAAAGATAAAATGTATTTGCACTTTTAGAGTTTTTACTTTACAATTTACTTAAGTGTCCTTATGCTGAGAAATTGTAAGTAGCACGTCAATGTCCTGGGTTCGAATACCAGTAAAATCATATCTGGGTGAAGTGCTTTTGCCGGGAACTGGTGTTTTCTTCTGGTAATTTAGTAACCTTCGGTCAAACATTCGTAAAATGATGTTCGAACTGTTATCTTGAGTTGTTTTATTTATTAAGAAACCTTGAGTTGTTTTATTGTTTTCGGTTCAAATTATTAAGCTAGGTTTGACACGCTGCCGCGTGTCTAGATTGAAATTATAAATGATTTATATATAAAATTCTACTATTTTTCTCAAATCGTTGCTCAAGTAACAGAGAGTAAAATTATCGATATTTCTTTTATTTAAACTATCGATATATGTCCCTTTACTAGTTATGTCATTTGATAAATAAAAAGTCGCAGAATTTTCTTCATACAAAATACGTGTCATTAGTAGTCCATAGGCTGTCTGGTCTGTGATTTTGAAATATCCTTTTGATCTGGATAATATCCAGTGGATATGGATAGGACAAATAAAACAGTTTCATAACAGTGAAGTGAGGCGGAACGGAACGTATTTAACGAAACATCGCATCAAATGCCATCTATTAACTTTTTAATGTATCACTTGGAATGTCGCTGGACGCTTGACAGCTGTTAAATTGTAAAATTACGACTTTTGAACGAATTGGTACTCTTAGCGGCATCTAGCGACGTAGAAAAATACTAACTAACGGAGTACAGTGCGTCGCGTAGTATAAAGAATGTCAGTCCTATAGTATAGGGAACGTGCACGAACTATAGGTGGCAGCACTAAACGACAAAAGAGTCACGGGTGGACAATAAAGGAAACTATCACCCTCGTCAAATCAAGCTGTCAATGTCAAATACGGTAAGTCGCAGCTACACTGACGTTAAACGTCCTTCATCGCGATAAATTAACGGCGTTTCCGTCAATGTGGCCTCAGCATAAGCGGGTACTTGATTTAGATTGACGGCAGCAATTGGCAGCACCTTCGTCGTGCACGTTCCCTATATCGTCCTTGATTTTAATAATGTAAGTTACCGGATTCCGCGATTGTACAAAACGTCATAGTAATGCAGTATCTCGCGAATATTTTTAGCTTATGGCTATTTTTAACCGACTTCAAAAAACGAGTACATGAAAAATAACTGCAGTTCGTTTATTGAAATACTTAAATATGTGTATATGTGTGTATGTGTATATGTGTGTATGTGTGTATGTTAGCATAATAAGTTAATTTAGACATCCAGGGAAATTTAACCGATTCGCTGCTCGCTGCTCCATACAACCAGTTGGTGACGCGCACGTAACGCGCTAGGCGCATCATGGACCGTTGTTGCGTGATTTATTATGACGCGCCTGGCGCGTCATCGGCACGGGGAATCGGTTAATAATAAAATTAAACTGTGTCCGCTACCATACAACTGAACATCGTCGCTGACGGCAAAGTTTAGGTATATATGCCTCCTCTTCCGATGGCTGATGATGATACACGTGTACTCACGGCGGAGCGGTGTTTCCTCTTGCGCGCGTGGTGCTGGTCGGAGCGCGCGTGGCCCTCCACGTGCCGCACCCAGGCCGCCGGCAGCGTGAACACTTCCGCGCACAGCTCGCATGCTAGCGGACTGTACACCTGCACCGAAAACCATTACTACAGACAAGCCAATAATAATAATTTATTCCAGGCATCAAAGGCACATAGATAAATACCTTATAATCTAACATACACAGACCCCTCTTTCCCAGTGGGCACTTTAGCAAGTGCCCAGGGCCCCGCGATCGATAGGGGCCCCCCCTCAGATCAAATACTGTTCTGTCAGTCATAGGGGCCCCATTATCCTAATATGCCCAGGGCCTCCAATAGGTTAAAGCCGGCCCTGAACATACATATTTATTAAATATTACTACAAAATAAAGTTAACAACTAGGTCACATTTCACTGAGATGACAGGCGCATCGAACGCTTAGACCAGGGGTCTCCAAACTTTTTTCCCATACAGCACCTTTGAAAGTGTCGCGCGGGCCCCATGACATGGTCGACCCTGGAGTTACGTATAATCTTTTTTCGTCCTAGAGGGGGGGGGGGGGGGGGGGGGGTGCTCTGTGTCTGTACCAAACTGTACACATCATCTGTAGGTACTTACTGTCCGTAAATAAGCCAAAGGGCTGGACTAACTCACTCCGCGATTACTTATTCTTATTAAATTTGGCCACTCTAGAGTGGAATAACGACAGAGAGGCTTTTGTACGTAGTACTATTCTTATGTCTGTGCGCGCGGATTACAATGCCTCGCGGGCCGGATCATAGGCCCTCCCGCTTTCTTCCCGCGGGCCGGATTGGAACGACTCGCTGCCCGAATCCGGCCCGCGGGCCGTAGTTTGGAGACCCCTGGCTTAGACTAACATTTCCGAACCACTCGAACCAATGGGGCGGCACTTCTTAGTGAAGGGAGGGGGGGTATAGAGGTAGTAAGAGGAGGCAGAATGCTTTTATTAACCATTCCGAAACAGTATATTGCAAACCGAGGGCAGTAAAATAAAAAATATCCCAGAACGCGGGTGTTTGTGGCCCGAATCGAAATGTAGGTGAGGGCCCAAATGTAGGAGAGGTGTGTACATAATTTGAATTTAACGTCTTTCCTCTCTCTCCCCTCTCCTTTCGTTTTTGTACACTGCACAGAACTCCTCCAGAACTCCAGAAAACTTTTTTCTCCCTGCATAGTGGCCAGAAAAAGGTTACTTACGGCCTAGAGTACCGTAAACGTAACGTAATTTTTAGTTTCCGAGCATCTGGGAGACGGTCGTTATAAGTTTAAAGTCTATGTTTTATCTCTGTCTGCATCTTCTATTTCTATCTCTTTCAAATCGATGGATTGTTTTTTCTGGCGTTTTAAAGCTAGTTAGTTTTCTTGCGATGGTTCTTAACTATATCATTAAGATTAAGGCTAGATCAGCTGATTTGAAGTCGGGCTGTCGGGATTGTATAATGCAGGACTTCCCAACCAGGGGGGCACGCCCCCTTTGGGGGCGTAGAGAAATGTCAGGGGGGGCGTAATACGAGGGTGGTTTGATAAGTACCTGTTATTTAGTACTTCTAGAATCTTAACATGCTCATGTTTCCGGCTATTGTATGACACATTATTTATAAGGATTTGAGCCAAATTTCAATAGAGTCGCATCTTTATTTTTTGAATTATGGATCACAAACTGCACGATTCCGACGACGACGTGGACGTAACTATGAAAAAATTAAAACAGTTCGCCGCAAGATCCACTCATATTTTTTTTAATAGGTAATGGAAAAAAAAATATTATGTCTGTTTTTGAAAACTCTCTAACTGTTATAGTTCACAGTGTTTTTATTAGAATATAGATTTTTTTTTTAAATAAGAGCCGATTCTTGACAGTATTGGCTCAAAATTGACACCGACTAATAAAACATATAAAAAATTGGAAACCACATGTCTAGTGATCAATGATGAAGATTTAGGTGATAACTAAAGTCCTTGACTTACGTGTTGGTGATTTTAAGAAACTTAAACACATTATTCACAAGAATGGGATAAGCAACAGAGTGTGGCTCCAAATGAGCACCAAAAATGGGTTCACGATCTCAACTTGCAATTGGGTTCAGGAAAAAACAGGATAGCGAGTATTTATTGATCTATCACCATTGTTTACACTGGGTTTCTAGCAAGTTATTTGTATTCACCAAGTTAAAAAAATAGAAAAAGAAAAAAAGTTGTTCCCTAGTAAAGATACCCAGAAGCCTGTTATGCAACTACTTTACAATTTTTTAATTTTTAAGAAAAAAAAAATAATGCCACAACAATAATACCTAGTGTATTCAGCTATTATTTACGAAAAAAAGACTTATCAAACGGCCCTCGTAGCTACGATTACATTTCCGAAAAAAACTGCTATACAAGTTTCGACAAGTCAGTGTCATGATTTGTTTTTTATTTTTGTTGAAACTTAAGGGGGGCATGAAAATATTATTTTTGGTTCGGGGAGGCTCGGCAAAATAAAGGTTGGGAAACCCTGGTATAATGTGATTTGCATACCAGGCCCTCCTCGTCGATGTCCAGGTCGTCCGGCTCGTGCTTGACGCTCATCTCCTGCTGGAACATCTCTGCGATGGACCGCTCCTCCTCCTCGATGCTGGACGCGTCCCACTCTGGCTCCTCCTTAACCGCCACGTCGGCGTCGTTGTTGCTCGTCGTCGATTTTTCTGATCACGAAAAATATAATTAGCAAGTGTATTTGGGTCATACAGTTTTTGTAGTATGAAATAAGTGTTCGCATCGTTTCTGTGGGCATCACAAAGTTGAGCTATGTCTAATTTTCATACTACAATTACTACTAAGTAGACTTTAATGATAATAGGTTTCTTATTTAAAAATATATATTTTGCCGGCTGTACCTTTTTCTATAGTCGCAAACTGTATGTCAAAGCCAATGAAATGAACCCAAACACTGGGTTTTAGATGATCCTATGGTCACCCACCGGCTCCACCATCAGATGACCCAAGACAAGCAAGTACATTAATTTAGGCCAATCGAACGTCAGAAAATGGTCCCAATTCAGCTTACAAGATTTGCTCTAGACATCTATCAGGCCCGAACTTCTAAACCTGCCCCGATCGCCGGATTTCAGAGGGCGCCAAATTCGTATCCTTTTGAGAGATTTTTGAAATAATTTATCTCAGCGCCGGAGAAGAGGGGGCGCCACATAAAATTGCTGACTTAACATATTAACAAACATTGAAAGTTAAAAAAAATCTTTTAAAAAAGTGATTACGTGGGCCGTTACTATCATTCCAACCGTTCCAGAATTTAACTAGTCTCCCTAGTAGAATTTTGTTGGGGATAGGTTAAACAATAGTAACTGGTAACTCACTGGAAACGACGGACACGTTGTCGTCGCCGTCCTTGTCGTCGGGCTCGTCGGTGCGCGTGCGCTTGCCGTACTTGCGCTCCGTGGCGTGCCGGCGCAGGATGCGCGGTGGCGGCGCCTCGTCGGGCGAGTCGTCCGCTATCGTCGTGGACGCTGCAATATATACATCTATTTACTAACTAGAAGCCACCCGTAATTCATCCGCGAATTAACCGAGATAAATTCAAGGTGGTCCGGCTAGCGACCTGGTTCGACCCCAGGGAACGCCACGGCCGACCACCGGGTCCGAATAACGCTCAATATGGCAACGCCCAATATGGCTCGCAAAAAAACGGTGCAAGTTAGGAAAACCGTTATATATTTTTCCTGTATTATTTAGGACAACAATAATAATTGATAATTATTACAGATTTTTCTGTTCAGTAACTTCTAAGATAATAGGGGGGAATGGTATTTTTTTTAACGTTTTTCTCCATAAATCAAAAACTACTTACTTAAAAAAAAAACAAAAAAAGTGTTTTATTCTACACATTAAGCCATTTCATTTGATACCACACTCGATATAATAGCCCTACTTTCAATTTTCAAAGTCCCTTACGGACCCCTTTAAAAAAAAGTAAAAAAGTTACAAGAATTTTTTTACATACAATAAGCTCGGGTTAGCGGTTCTTAACTCTATTCCAAATTTCAAGTCGATAGCATCAGTAGATCCTGAGATATCTTGCTGTAACAGACAGACAGAGTCGCACCATAAGGGTTCCTTTTTTACCATTTTGGTACGGAACCCTAAAAAAGACCGAGATAACGCCCCTTGCCAAAGATGCCCGCTTGCCCTGAAACTCTTTTATGATATTAACTGTATAATATTTAATTATGTTCACTACAAAATTTAGGGGATTTTCTACGATCAACATTTTATGGTTCCTATTGAGACCGATAAAAAAGCCACACAGCAAATTGCTATAAAATAGGCAAGGCGTGGGAATAAAGTTCTTTCAATCCCACCACGCCACTGATAGGTATGGGAAAAATAGAATCAACTTGGCAATACATATATATTGTTGCAAATGAAAATATAATTTTTTAGGGAATACTATAACCACCTAACTGAGAACAGTCTTTTTAGAAGTCGGTTAAAAAATAACAGAGATCAGTAAAATCACTAACGGGCACTGAGTTGTAGTGGCAGGTGCGGACCCCAATAGGATGGCAACGTGCACAGCGCGTCGTCTTGCTGCCCTCCGTTGTCGGTACCATTACCAGCTTCAGGTGACATCTTGTTTACCATTTATTATCTAAAGAAGAGCATACCCAGCGTGACCGATGTGGAGGTGGTAGTGGTGGTGGCGGGTGTGGTGGAGGTGTCGACGGTGGGCGCCGGCGCCACGAGGATGGTCTGCCCCTTGGGCCCGCACGGCCGCAGCGCCGCCGTCGTGCCACCCTCTGTCGTCTTAATGAACACCAGCTTCGGGGGCCCAATGAACATAGGTCTGGAACTATTTCATCAACATTAATATTTACAGGTTTAATATCTACAGTAGGTACAGTTGTAGCCATAAATGTTGTTTATGAAAGGCAGAAGCGCCTCTGTACGATAGTCTTGTTTACTAAGTAAATGCAGGTTATCTGGCAAAGCAATCCAATAGTTTTTAATTATGACAATGTTCCTTGTTTGCAAGGTACAAGGCTAAATAGAGCCAGTTAAATAATTTTTTACAATAGTTGGAACAGACTGGTGGTGGTAAATTTAGAAGGCCTATGCCAAGATCCAGTGATAGCTGATGAAGGAAACAAAAAAACAGCACCTACCAAAGCAAACCACAATCATAAAATCAATTATGTAAATCAGAAAAGTAATTGCCATCATGTTTATTTCATAGATAGAATTTTTTATCTACGCTTATTTATATTTTTGCCCTTACTTTCTATAGTTAACAGTGAATCAGTTAATGATTAACTGATTCACTGTTAACCTTAGTCATTGCAAAAATGTGTTTAATTGGCACGTTAATGCTAAGAGACATGAAGCTGATCTAATGTGTTGATAATTATGTAGAGTTAGAGCTTTAGAGGAGCGAGTTTGAGTTTGTAAGAAAGTTAAAACTTAAATTTTTCACAATGTATTTTCTACAAATGTTTTTAGGTACATTTTCTCAAAATGTATATGTATTTAAATGTTCCAACGTTTTTGTATAACATTTTGAAAAAATGTATACAATAAAAATGTCCATGCATGTCCCTAATATGTAATTTTAATAAAAAAGTAGTCACCTTGTAACTCCCTGCTGCTGCATGGGACTGAAGGTTTTAAGTAATTTGTCATCTTTCTTCACTGTTATTTTAGGCTGAGTCTCATCCGGTTTCTTAGCCGGCTGTTTGTTGACGCTAGCCGCAGCTTGGGTGGTTGTCTTTTCCGCCGGAGGGTCCCCGGCCTCATCTGTCTGCCTCCATAGGCCACGGATCTTTAGCACCTCTCCTGCTTTTAATACTGTATCTAATACTTCATTTGAAACAGTTGTTTCACCTGAAAATTGAAAAGATTTTTTAGCAAGGTTATAATTTGTTTGATATGCTAAGGTAACTAAGAACTTTTAAGCAAACTCCCATTTTATCTCAAGTTTTTGCCCGGATAATGCCTGCCTTAGGTTTAATTTAAAATGTCCAAGCATATCAAATCAATTGCAATGGGCATTTGATTGCTAAACTGTAAATTAAATTTAGAAAAATTATATAATTATATTACCTTTTATGAACAGTTTGATAGTAGAACTTGACCAGTAAAAGGGCAGTAAGAGTATTTAAACGCAACGTACCTTTGTACATATACTCCACCAATATCTTCAGCGCTTTCGTTGATATCTCCGAAGGCAAAACCACGTACAGCATGCCGCCCATCCGCGTCACATGCCGCTGGCCCTCGAACAAGCCGCTTAAATAAACACTGCACGAACTCAGGATAAATTTGTGAGCCGGTATCTGTGATCCGTCCATAGTGCACAGCACCACATCGGTAAACCGCTCGGAACGCAGCAGAGCCGCCACGGAACCGTTCAAGTGGGAACTGTGCGAGTGCCATTTCAACTGATATGTGTCAGTCGACGTCATTTTTTATCAAATCATGTCCACTCCATCTGCGGCGAAATTTTTATTTTACGCGGCTTGTTATTGTTTACAAATGCGAAAACGCCGCCATCGAGAAGCGAAGCGAGCGTCCTGTCTTGTTTTACCGGAAATAAACGAATGACGAACTTTACAACTTTGAAGAATCTTATTACAATGTTGTAACGTCTATAAAAAATATATATTACAGAATAACAATAATTGTTTTTTTATTAATGGGTTACTTTTTCTTGAATAAAATATTTTTTGACGAAATAATTAAGTTAAGGTGGATTTAGACCAAACGAATTCTAACACATTCTAACCCCACTCTACCAAATTCTTTGTGTACATACAAAGAATTTGGTAGAGTGGGGTTAGAATGTGTTAGAATCCGTTTGGTCTAAACCCACCTTTACATAATGACTTGAACGGAAGTAAAACTATACCTCTAATAAAAACCGGAAATTAAGGAAATCGATAATTTAAATTAGTAACGAGCTCATTGTCGGTTAATAGTTAATTCACTTTTATCCACATCAGTAAAATGATAAATTAATCACGAATGCCGGAACTATGTAACTAAACTAAGCTATGAAAACAATGCGCGCAACCACCGCTTGCGACCCTCGAATCTCGTGTGCGGCGGCTGCGGCTGTAAAAATCGATAGGAAGCGTATTGATTTTTGGAGCGGGGTTGCGCGTTTATCTCATCGATCCATGCCGGTGAGCGTCGGTCTGCGCCGCGCGCCTGCGCCATGTACGAGGGGTGCGTCGGCCGCGGCTCGCACGCGCCCGCCCGCCGCCGCCAGCTCGCGCAGCCACCCTGTTCACGCGCAAATTGCAGGCGCCTTATCTCATTCCGGTATAAGTATTTAGATATTTATTTTCTTACTAGTAGATACCCGCAGTTTCACCTTCATGAAAAGCATACTCAGTTTAGCTTACCTACCTTAGCCGTGTATTTTTCGGGTAGTTATAGAAAATAGCTTAATAAGTCTCTCCAGGCTAATTATCTCAAGGCAAAAATTAAGTCGCTGCCCCAAATATAACATCATTTCTAAGAACTTTATAATTAGATAGAATTTATTGCGTGTAAAATACGAATTCATTGATGAAATTTTCAACATTTGTATAAAATAGACATGAATCCTATGGTGTAACTTACATGTCGTCGTGTCGTGCTAAAGGTAAAGTTCGGTTTCTTAGCGGGAACTGTAGCGCGCCATTTGAAAACACGGCCAGTAAAAAAATAGTTTTATTTGTATTCTTCAAAGAAAGACATGATAGATTAGTACATTACACAACTAGGGTAGTAAAACAAAGAAATGCCGAGATCGCAGATGTTTTAGCGGCAAGCGAGGGACGTAAATATGCGATTGAGGGCTTTCTTTAATACCTCCCGTGTTGTGTGACATCATTTTATGTCTACACTTGGCCAGAAAGCGGCTTTTTCCGTACGCGCAGCGTGCGGAAAAAGCCACTTTGTGGCCAGGTGTGGCATAATAGTACATTACACAACTAGGGTGGTAATACAAAGAAAGGCCGAGATCGCAGAAGTTTGCGGCCCGAGCTGCAAGCGAGGGACGCAGATATGCGATCGAGGGCTTTCTTTATTACCTCCCGTATTGTGTACATCATTTTATGTCTATACTTGGACAGAAAGCGGCTGTATGTGATTGATGTAAAAGAACTTTATGCCACACCTGGCGATAAAGTGGCCGCAAGCATCTGCGATCTCGGCCTTTCTTTGTTTTACCACCCTAGTTGTGTAATGTACTATTTTTGAAGAACATTTAAGTATCAAATTATTTAGAACTCTCCCACCACCCTTACACGAAAAGACATAACTGTTGTGAGTTTTCTATGAAGATACATTTGTTATTGTGTATACGGTGTGCTTATGATTATTTCATTATTACATATGTAGTTTACTTCCCTATAAATAGACTCCTACCAGTCCTACCAGTACAGATACACTGCAAAGCTGGCGATTTAGCACGCTGGTTCAGTAACAACCTATTCACTTTACTGTATTACATCAAAAATTACAGACCCATTAGTATAATACCAGCAATAGGAAAACTATTCGAATACTGCCTATGCCAACGAATCACCTTCTTCCTGGAGCGTTTCCAACTACTTAGCGATAAGCAATACGCCTATAGAAAAAACCGGTCATGTATAAATATAGTTCGTGAGACAGTCCATAAAATTATGACCTCTAAAGAAAACTCATCACATGTAGCTATTTTACTTTGCGATATGACTCGAGCCTTCGATTTATGCGATCACGACGTCTTAGCAAAAAAATTTGAGCACATTGGGATACGCGGCCCTGCTAACAAATTAATGACGGACTTCTTAAAGCAACGGGAACAGGTGATTGCCTTAAATCACGGTCAAACTAAATCTAAATACGGAGGTGTCGACATCGGTGTGCCCCAGGGATCCTCATTAGCTAACCTGTGTTTTTTGATCGAGGTCAATGATCTGCCAACAATTGTTGATGGAGATATGTACCTATTTGCCGATGACGCATGCGACGTAATAACAGCTCCCTCGGTACAGATGTTAGAAGAACTCATAGCCATCGACATTCAACGTATGCAAAACTGGTTTAACAATAATGGTCTCGTTCTAAACCTTGATAAAACGCAAGTTATACATATAAACTTGGGAGGTAAACCTCCAAGGCCTCTAAATGTAAGCGTTGATGGCACACCCATTGGGCAGGTAAGAGACACGAAATTTCTAGGCTTAACCCTGGACAGTGCCCTTAGATGGAACAAGCACATTGACGTTCTCTGTGGCAGGTTATCAGGTGCATGTTTCGCCTTAAGAAGACTGGCTAATATCCTGCCCCGAAAACAGTTACGGTCTAGCTACTTCTCATTGTTCCATTCCATAATGTGCTACGGGTTGGAATTGTGGGGCTCTGCAGCTGAATGGCATCGCGTTTTTGTCTTGCAGAAACGTGCTGTTAGAATTATATCCATGTCTCCGGTAAGGGCGCCAGCTAAACAACTGTTCATAGACCTGGACATCTTAACACTACCGTCACAATACATCTTTGACATTGCAAAATTTGTACACAACAATAAACACACATTTAACACCAGCAAACTAACTCGCACCCGCCTAGGAAGTAAGGAACGCCTCTTGCCCGCCAGCCACCGGCTGACCAAGTCCTCCAAGACAATGAATGTCGTGGGTCCCAAGATTTATAATGCATTACCACCTGACATTAAACTTCTGGAATGCACAAACTCATTCTATAATCAATTAAAGAAATGGCTTAGTAGTCAAGCCTTTTACGAAATAGATGAATTCTTTCATTCTAACTGCTGATGTGACTAATAATATTATTAAATAATCTATCCCTAGGTAAATATCCCTAGGTAATCTAATTTGTTACTCTATAAAATAATAATTGTAATTTATATAATTATAACCACAAAACCCTGACATGTAATATTTTATAATATTATCAATAAATGAGTATGAGTATGAGTATGAGTATTAAAGTGAATAAGCTATTACTGACCTAAGTTTAACTGAAATTAACAATTTTTTTTCGCGATTGGTAAGCGTTTGACTTCGATCTCACCTGTTGGTAAGTGAAAATGAAGTGAAGAAGATAAAATGAAATAATATTATAACATCAACGCCAGTTGTTAAATTACAGGCTAAAACAAGTCACCGTTTATTGGTTCTTTACTTTGTTTCCTAGAGAAACTAAATAAAAAAGTAAAAGAGTTCCCTCGACTATAGATATCTTCCGTTTGAATGTTCCAAACTTATGAAAAGACTAAACAATACATACGAGCAAACAATGCAGGCGATTTTGTCGTGAGTGAAAATATAACCGCGATAAATGCCAGCTTTATGCACAGCTTTTCAAAGGGACAAAATGTAAGTGAAACAAATAATTACATTGTTATGTAGATCATACGTATGTTCTGCAAAAAAACGGCCATCGCGCCATTATTTTTAGTACTTCTGATTTCAGTCTCCCACCAATTAATCAGAATAATTTGAAATACGTATAGTTCAGCTGGTGATTTGTTGCAAATATTATAGCACTCGAGTCTTTTCGAGAAAAAATCAGCTTTCAACGTTCTACGGAACCCCTCATAAGCCTTGCACGGTATAGCTCCAGCATGCTTTGTTCAATTTCTTTTTACTGTGATTCTGTTTAATGTTCTCGATTTTTTTGTAATATACTTACGTAATTTATTATGTCAACAACGTTACAGTACGTTTGTAATGTTATGAATAGTCTCTTTAGAAATAAGAAAATTAATCGGTATCTAACAATATTACTTACTTATCTAAGTGCCGTTGAGACTATTAAGTATAAACACAGTAAAAAGGTAAAATAATGTAAAAACTAAATGTCCGACAAGTTATTACGATTTCACCGCATTAAATAGTTGCATAGCACGATCGATCAAATAGCACGTAGGTATTAATAATAGAAATGAGTAGATATATAGAGGGTTGTTACGCGTGGGGTGGCCGCGATCAATACGGACTGCGCACGCGTTTCAAGCGAGCTTATGTCGTCATGGTGGCCATAGACATGCTATACAATTATACGTACATATATAAATTAGATTATTTTCTACACCGCGGACTCTTACATAGTTTATTAGTAAACTAACTTTTCACCACGACTTCGTCTATGGACAAGTGTATTTTGCATAATCTTCGGAAACTTCGAGATAAAAAAATAGCTCATGTCTTTTTTGGCCCATAGGTTTTTAGTCTATACATATAATAAAATCATAGAAAGACTGTGTTTCCTAATAAAGTAACTGGGGAGTGTTAAAAATAAACAATAAAACGTAAATAAATAGTTCTTGTGACTTTTATATGTATGTGCGTGCATCCAGCTAAAACTACTAGGCCGATTTCCTTGAAATTTGATCTACAGGTAGATTATGTATGACCCCGGTTAACTACAATAAGTTCAGTCTGTTCCAAACGACAGGTGCTAAGCGATTCTTACTTACAGACGACTTTGTTGCAGCTGACTTGATTAGACTTTTTCTGTATTTAAATATTTTATAGTTCATGTCATGAATGAGATATTTCTATGAGTTTTGTACAGGATATTAAATAGTGTAATACTCATTTACACGCATGGAATTTTGTCACACAATTTTTAGAATGTGGTTACAAAGGTTTTTATGAAGTAAAATGAGTTAAATCAGTCTTCTTCAGTTTAAATATTGAAGGATTGGTACGCTTTGCGACACTACTCTACTATATGGGATTTCCTAAAAGGGTGTCATGAAATTTCTCCGAAACCGGCAACGCATTGGTAACGCATCTAGTGTTGCAAATGTCTATAGGCGGGCAGCAGTGACCACTTTCTATCAGGTGGGCCATCTGAGTCTATATTAAAAAACCGGTCAAGCGCGGGTCGGGCTCGCGCACCGAGGGTTCCGTACAAACTCGTCAGTAGATACGTGAATAATTCAAGATAAACTGTATGGAGGAACAAACTTAACTTTGCTCTTGAAAAACTGTTGTCCCCATACATCGACATATGTCGCGGTTAGTTCAGTAGAAGCAAATAAGTTTGTCTTACGATTTTTGCGATTTTCTAAAAAACGCAGCAAGTTAGAAAAACCGTTTTATTTTTCCTGGAATATATAAAATAATATTAATAATCTGCAATTATTACAGATTTTTCTGTTCAGTAACTTCGGAGATAATAGGGGGAATGGTATTTTTTGTCTTAAATCAAAAACTACATGTCTAAGAAAAAAATAAAAACCGGCCAAGTGCGAGTCGGACTCGCGCACGAAGGGTTCCGTACCATTATCTATAGTAAAATTGCTATTAATTCTCGAAAGGAGGCTTTTTCTCGTAAATCTTCGAAAGGCGCTAGATGTAAATACAATAAATTGAAAAAACATTATTAAACATGTATTTTATTCTATTTTTTGTTATAGCGGCAACAGAAAATCAATCATCTGTCAAAATTTCAACTGTCTACCTATGTCGGTTCATGCATGAGATACCCGAGATACGAGGTTTTTAAGGTAAACGAGCAAAAAATCACGTTTGTTGTATGGGAGCCCCCCTTAAATATTAATTTTATTCTGTTTTGATTATTTGTTGTTATAGCGGCAACAGAAATACATCATCTGTGAAAATTTCAACTGTCTAGCTATCACTGTTGTTGAGATATACCTAGCCTGGTGACAGACGGACGGACATCGAAGTCTCAGTAATAGGGTCCCGTTTTTACCCTTTGGGTACGGAACCCTAGAATTGGTTTTGGAATCTACACACTAAATCTACTTTCATTTGATACCCCACTTGATATAATAGCTCTACTTTTAATTTTAGACATCCCATTTCGGTCCCCTTTAAAAAAAGTAGAAAGGTAGGTAGGTAGGTTTTTTCTATCCAATAGGCTCGGGCTAGCGGTTTGTAACACTGTTCCAAATTTCAAGTCGATAGCTTCAGTAGATCCTGAGATATCTTGTTGTGACAGACGGACAGACAGACAGAGTCGCACCATAAGGGTTTCTTTTTTACCATTTTGGTACGGAACCCTAAAAGCATACAGTAAATCTTCCTATTTTGACAACGCATACCTTTGTTTGTTTTGCATAATTGTATATTCGCATAAGTTATTTAAATGTATATTTTAAAACGTATATTTGAATTCGCGTACCATTAATACGTATAGCAATTACTAAGTATAACATTATTTTTCATAAATGTTAAAAAAATATATTGTTTATGTTAATAGGCCAAATCGGAAATTGGAATTCTCTTTACTGTTGGGGTTGCAGTTCAGACTTAACCTAATCTACATTTGGGTGAAAAATATACATCGCAAAAATTGTTAAAAATCTGTCTAAGCTTGTGCTAATGCAGTGTTTTTCAAAGTGTGGGTCGCGACCCCTTGGGGGTCGCATAGCCTCTTGAAGGAGGTCGCGGGGCTCGAGAAACCTCAGACAAAAAGGAAAAAACTGGCCAAGAGCATGTCGGACCATGCTCAGTGTAGGGTTACATAGCCCATAACTATAAGGTAATTAAAAAATACGATGTAAAAAAAGTACAACAACAAAAGAGCGTATCTTTATAGCAATTACGTCCTATTGTTGAGAAGCGCAGTTTATCAGCAATAACTCAAAAACGGTAAATGTGATCTTGTTGAAAATAATTTTCGTTGAAAGTATTAATTGAGCATTACCTTGCTGATTTTTTTCATATTTTTTGGACATACGGTTTAAAAGATAGAGGGGGGGGACACAATTTTTTCAACTTTCGGAGCGATTATTTCCGAAAGTATTCACATAATCAAAAATATAACTTAAGAACCTTAAAGTGATTTTAAAAGACCTGTCGAACCATGAACCACATGTTGATGTTTGATGAAAAAAAAAAATTCTTGTTCTGTTATATGTATGGAGTACCGGAGAAATATTTATTTTTGATATTTAAGTACAAAACTAAGTAGTGGCTTATACAGCACACCTACATTCCAAATTTCATCAATATACGTAATGTAGTTTTTGAGTAAAATGCCTGTGACATACGGACGGACGGACGGACGGGCGGACGGACGGACATGACGAAACTATAAGGGTTCCGTTTTTGCTATTTTGGCTACGGAACCCTAAAAAAGAACAAAAAATCTCAAAAGTGTAACGGAATAAAATTCAGGTTAGAAATCATGGAGGATAGGGGGTCGCGAAATATTTTCGCATAATAAGGGCGTCGTGCCATGAAATAGTTTTAAAAACACTGTGCTCATGCATACGATTATTATTATTGGGTTTTGAGCCTTTTATGTGCCGCTTCGACCATTGCTGATCTATTGTGACAGCCCTTTTGTTCCTGAGTCATGGATGTTTTCTATGTATTTAAGTATTTGTATCTATTAAATATATCGTCGTTCTAGTATCCATAACACAAGCCTTATTGAGCTTACTATGGGGCTAGTTCGATTTGTGTAAGATTGTCCCCTAATATTTATTTATTTATTTATTTTGTTAGATTTCACTGCAGAGGCCCGTTGAATCTAAGAAATTCCAGATTCTTTGGGCAGTGAGTAGTTGTATCTCTATGCATACGATACTCTATATCAGCGGTCGGCAACCTTTTAGCAGCCAAGGGCCACACAAGCTAACGAAATTGGCGCGGGCCGCACTTTGTTAATAATTTGTGATTTTATACAATTCGGAATATAGCGACCTTTACATACAAAATATGCCTATTTGGAGGCTTGCGAGCCGCAAGCGAGTGGTTCACGGGCCGCAGGTTGCCGACCGCTGCTCTACCTATATGATACGGTCGCCTCGCTTTAAAATTTGAACCCATTCTTTTAATACATACCCTTTTTTTTACGACGCACTGTATTAAAAATTTACGCATTTTCCAAACGGAAATTGATTACGATACGCTCAGCAATCTTCTGCATTTCTGAGGCGTGTCTCATTCTCTCTCTTTTATATAAGTAAATGAGGAACAATTTGATAATCGTAAAGAGCAGACACAGATTAATACTCCTACTCAGGGCCGACCTTAACCGTCGAGATGCCCCGTGCAAACTATTAATTTGGCATTCTTTTGGTACCATCTTTTATTAGACTTGCTGCCTTGGGGCCTGATAGGCCTAGGCGCCCCAGGCGCCCTAAAGCCAGCACTGCTCCTACTCAACTCCTAATCAAGCTATAAGCGCAAAAGTATGCCTTTTAAATTGTACATTAGTTTTTACGCTCTTTTATGGGCTTATTGTTGACAGTTTTGAGCGTTTTGTACAATATTAACTAAAATAATACTTATTGAGAATGATGGCTTTATAATATGGTAGCAATAATAATTTATAAAGAAGAAGCAAAATTAATTGACATACATAATAGATGATTTGTATCTAATGACATTAACTTTTGCTCCTAATCTCTTAGACTATATTACAATTATTTAAATAAAATTTGCTTCTGTTTAAAAAAATACAAATAAAATTTATAAATATAAATAATTGTTTTTTTTTCTGTACAATTGACAATAATAAGAAAATAAGCTAAAGTAAACGTTAGCTTATTTTTATTTATTGATAGGATTTAAAATTACATTGAAAAATGGTTTGCCATTGACCGCGTGTTGCACTCATGCATACATATTATACTCTGGTAACATTTTTAAAAGTCTATCGCTCGCTGTCAATCTTGTCATGCATGTGTCACTGTCAAATAAATATGTGGTTTGTTTTGCGTGCGT
This sequence comes from Eudemis profundana, assembly GCA_947034925.1. Classification (NCBI taxonomy): domain Eukaryota; kingdom Metazoa; phylum Arthropoda; class Insecta; order Lepidoptera; family Tortricidae; genus Eudemis; species Eudemis profundana. Next base: position 24,949,633 of record OX344795.1, on the reverse strand, counting down.
TTTGCGAGCATCGGTTCAGCCCAAATGTCTAGCTAATAAACAATATAAACGAAATGAATCCTTCGGGCAGTACTACTGCTTTGTCAGCGGACCTTAACAACTTCATATACGGTGTATCTCGAAGGAATTTCCAAAATGCTTCCGAGCTGACAAAAATCGGCATCAGCCTGTTGAAGACGTTCCCAGCAGCCAGGGATGCGGTACTCGAGTTCTTCGCGATGGTGTTCCATAGTGCGGTCAATGTTTCTATCAATCCCACAGACTATGAGGTAGGGACATGCTAATATTATGTGTTTGTGCCGGGTCTTTAGATATGCTCATATATTAAAAATATAAGTTAACAGAAAAGAATAGAAGCAACAAAATATCCATACAAAATGAACTCTACAGGTTCTTGACACTGATTGTGTTAATTACTACATAGTATAAAACAAAGTCGCTTCCCGCTGACTGTCTGTCCCTATGTATGCTTTGACCTTTAAAATAGGGATGTAACGATACACAGTTTTGCGGGTTGGGATCATAACAACTACATTGTCAAAACGACCAAATCATCATAAGGTCCAGATCTCTAAAGGACCATCTCTTTAGAAAGCCCATATCTCCGAATGACTAGGGAGCAAAACGACTACTTCTTGAGAAGACCACATCGTTAATAGTCCACATATCACAAAGACCAGGGAGCAAAACGACTAGTTCGTGAAAAGACTATTTCGTTAATAGACAACATTTCAATAAGACGAGGTAGCAAAACGACTAGATAGCCAAATGTTGGTATAATCATGCCCATTTTATGTATTTAGATTTTCTTATTTCATTTAATTGTGGTCATTTTGGGCATTGTTGAATTAAACATCATGCCTATTACATTACATATTGTAATGTACCTAACTATTTAATTATTTTTAATAGTTTTATAATATACTTTTAACTAACAGATTCGAGTTTTTAGAAAACATTTTCTCTATAAAATATGATTTAAATTTTTAAATGATAAACCAACATAATACTTTGTGTTAAGTTTAAGTTTTGTTTGCGTATTAGTTATTATTTGGGTCATAACCGTTACCCATTTATATAGATATAATTTAATTTACCTGTAAGTTTATATAATGAATAAATAAAGTCTATTTTATTTTACTGTTTTTTGCGTTTTTATGTTATGAATAAAAAATATGCAATAAACTGTACTTGCACTGACAGAATTTCAGTAAGTCGTTTTGCTACCTCGTCTTATTGAAATGTTGTCTATTAACGAAATAGTCTTTTCACGAACTAGTCGTTTTGCTCCCTGGTCTTTGTGATATGTGGACTATTAACGATGTGGTCTTCTCAAGAAGTAGTCGTTTTGCGACATAGTCATTCGGAGATATGGGCTATCTAAAGAGATGGTCCTTTAGAGATCTGGACCTTATGATGATTTGGTCGTTTTGACAATGTAGTTGTTATGATCCCAACCCAGTTTTGCCGATACGATACCGATATATAGTAGTTAATATCGGCGATACCGATACCGATACCAATATCTTAGCTAAATAATGAAGTATGAACTTCAGATATTTGTATGTCCTTATTATAACTAATGACAATGACTACTGGCTATATTTACCACAGAGTCAAAGTCAACCTTGAAAGTGTAAATTAAAAATAAATAAATTGTCAACTCAAAATTCAATTTTTTTTTATTAAGAACCAAAGATTTAATTAACATAATAATTATCATTGCACAAGGTAATAGACCAATACATAAATTAAGTCAGAAATTGAAATTACTTTTTGCAGATTATTTTTCATACAGCAAATTCTTTTCACGCTCTTCAAATATTGGTTGTATAATATCGGCGATACCAATATATCGGTATCGTTACATCCCTACTTTAAAACTACGCAACGGATATTGATGCGGATTTTTTTAATAGATAGAGTGATTCAACAGGAAGATTTATATGTATAATACATGCATTTAGTATCAGCATTGCACCCGTGCGAAGCCAGGCGGGTCGCTAGTTTGTCTATAATGTAATCTTCTTAGTCACCTTGAAACTGCAACACCAACTTGTTCTAACAAAAACAAGAATTGGTTGGACCTATGGTCGGTTGTATGGGGAAGAAAGATAACTGCAACTTGCCCTCTCTCCTTGCAAACAATTGTTACAACATGTTGGTGCCAAAGTTGTAAGCTGTGTAGAGTGTAATATAATTTATATCTTGCAGAACGACCCTAGCACCACTGGCGCCTTGGACAGCGTGAACATGATTGGGCCAGAGCTATGCAGTCTTGGGGAAGCATGGGCCCCCTTTGTAGCCCCCTGGTGTATCAATTTGATAATGGATATTGCTACACAAAAAGAAAATGTTCCTAGTATGTATATTGTAACTATTCAGTAAGACAAAATATGTAAATAACATGAAGTTTTGTCCATTGACTTTAATAACCATGGACTTGTCTCATTTTAATGGCCGCTTTATGACATACACTGGTTTTCGACAAAGTTAAAGTCAACATCTCTATGGCTGTTTGTTATTAAACTTGGTTCAGTTCCCTCCATATGGATTAGTATATATTAATACATTTTTTTTGTATAGTCATGGTTGCTTGTAAACTGTGGATATATCCACATACAATAATATTTCTCTCAATCTAGATTATCTGTTGTTTTTATTTACTTAACAGCACAGCAAACCAAAGTGAGGCTTTGCTTCCAACACGAGATCCTGCACCTTTTCCTGCTATTTACAGCTTGCAGATCATACATTTCTTAATATTTCAGGTGGAACCCTCCAAAGCACTGAACCCATTAGAATACTGTTGGACATTACAGCACAAAACCTCACATTACTGGACACCGATACAAGAGCCAAGTGCATAGACATGATGTTGGGTAAGAAGTATTTTTTCTTTGTTATTGGGTTACCCTGAGCAGAATTGATGTCTTTGTCACTTCATGAGTTAGTGACCAAATTAATTTGATAAATACCAACAAAAGGCTGATAGGCTGTTGCATACCCCAAGCGTTAATTTATCCTGTTTCTCAGTGCTTGATGATGAGAGTAAGGTTCCAGACACTGACTCATTCCGTTTTTTAATACATTTGCGAAAAAATGTTGATGAAACAGAAACATGGCACTGGCTGTCACCATTCAGCCAAATCAAAAGAAATTATTTTGGGAACAGACATACAGCATTTTATTAAATTTGAACATGAAAAAGCAAGAAATATATTTATTACTAATTTGTAGTTTACTTACTTGCAAATAAATGTGTTTTATGCCACACCTGGCCATAAAGTGGCTTTTTCCGCACGCAGCGCGTACGGAAAAAGCCGCTTTCTGGCCAAGTGTAGACATAAAATGATGTACACAACACGGGAGGTAATAAAGAAAGCCCTCGATCGCATATTTACGTCCCTCGCTTGCAGCTCGGGCCGCAAACTTCTACGATTTCGGCCTTTCTTTGTATTACCCTAGTTGTGTAATGTACTAATTTAGTGTTCAAAATTTAGCTGAAAAGTAAAAAGCACTAGTGCGCAAAATACAACTTTGCGTACGATTTACAGCTACGAAGAGTACCACTTTTTGAGCAAGTGTATTAAAAAAATTTTTTTAATACACTTGCTCAAAAAGTGGCACTTTTTGTAGCTGTATATCGTGCGCAAAGTTCGATTTTGCGAACTAGTGCTTTTTATTTCCCATTTTTTTTAATTTACTGTTGTTCGAAAACATACATCCAACTAATGGTCAAATACGTTCTTTGTTTTTTATTACCTACGTCAGTGGACATTGAAAGTATACATTTGATACGTTTAAAATATTAAATCCACATATACCGTTTGATTGTTTTTATTATAAACAATTAAACTTAGATTAGAATTCATTTATTAATCGGCAATACAAAGAATAACAAGATCATAGAAAACGTAAAATAACTTAAAATTTATCCTAAACTAAAATAAAATAATTAAACTACGTATAAGGCAAAACTAAACCTCGACAAAAAGGTAAAAATAACTAAAACACCCCGCCCCGCATCGTACCTGGCTCAAAGGTCCCCATAATACCAGCAGCATTCCCTCGCTGAATGGCTAAAGAGACCTGTTGAACCAAGTACGATCCAGAGCGAGGATCACAGCCTCTCTGTCGCAAACGACGCCCTAACTCTATAAAGAGGGCGCGGGCCTCCGAGCCCCAGGGTCCCGCTGTTTCGACCGCGACTGGCACAAAATCGTAGGCTGACTCCAAGGCGGAATATTTGGTGTGCTTCAATTTTGCGGCATTTTCTGCTGCTGAGCCCGCACACCGCGAGGTCTGCCTCAAATGGGATGCAGCAAATGTGCTGACACACGTTGCATCCCATAAGAGACAACGCCCTCTCCGCCAAGGAACCAGCGTCAGGCCGTCGGGCCGTTTACCGTCCGTCCGACTCAACCCTGGCGGCTCCAAAACAGATGGCACATTAATGGACACCATAGCCCGCCGGATGATCTCATTGAGTGGTGCCTCGGGAATCGGCCAGCGCATCTTTGGCAGCTGAGACCGTGATGGCCATTTTCCTCTACCATAGCCCCACAGCAGCAACGGTGGGCTTCACAGTGGCGGATTTACAGATTTGCCGCCAGAAGGCTACTCAAATTTTGCCGCCCCTACCGACTAACCAATCACGAAGTTATGCTTTGATGCATGATGACCAATGCCCACGAGTGTCATACGACGTTTTTCAACAAGTTTTCAACAGACTTGCGAATGAAAAATGAAACTTATAATTTAGAACTTCTGTTTTCGTTTCGTACTTAGCTTGTGGGTTAGTGCGGGGCGCGCGCCGATGTACGCGATCTCGGCGCTGCCAGCGCGGGTACAATATCCGCCGGCCGAGGCCTATGGCGTGCTCTCATAGGCAATTTGCGGCATCGAAATACAATAAGAAAGCGTAACTGAAGCTCAAAATCGGCCCCACGTAACTTAGTACTGAAGAAAAAACTGTAGCGGCAAATGAAATTTATGCCACACCTGGCCATAAAGTGGCATTTTCCGCACGCTACGCGTACGGAAAAAGCCGCTTTCTGGCCAAGTGTAGACATAAAATGATGTACACAACACGGGATGTAATAAAGAAAGCCCTCGATCGCATATTTACTTCCCTCGCTTGCAGCTCGGGCCGCAAACTTCTGCGATCTCGGCCTTTCTTTGTATTACCACCCTAGTTGTGTAATGTACTATATCATGTCATCAGTAGCTTTATAACCAATCACAGATTTTTGTTTTTTAAACGATATGCAACCAATCCAAAAGAAGACTTCTCAAACTTAGTACGAATATTTGTCATAAATGATGTTAGACTCACACATAGTAAACATTAAGTTGGTTATCAATACCACTTGATACATAGCACATGTTGATTTTAAAAAGTGGGCGTTGTGGGGCAAGTTTCAACGTCAATTTTGTTAGATGATTTGCCTTAATTAAAACACTAGTGCGGTAATGTAAAGTAAAAAGCACGCGTGTGTAATAAGCTGCGTTCTGCGCGTAAGAACAATGAAACAAGAGCCACTTTATGAGCAAGTGTGTTGAAAAATTGTTTATGTGGACTTATTAGGGACGTATAGGAGCACACCTTGGAAAACTTGAAATGTTTTCAATGAAAACTATGACAAAAGTGGTTAGTATTTGGATTAATTGTGTGTAGTGGAATACAAGAAGAAGAACCAATATTTGCAACTTCGAAAAACTTACCTATGCTCGCTGCGCGCCTCGCGGAAAAATGAGAGAAATTGTGACATTTTTCACTTCTTGCTCTAAAAGTCTTTATGTATTTCTTAACAATAAAATGTAATATATGATTTTTTTATATAAGTAGGTATTTAATTTCTCAATAATTCCAGTCCAACCGCGGCTCTATAAATACTACATGGACCAAATTATAAACCTTCAAAAGTCGTAATTTTTTCACGAATATTGTGACAAATTTAAGTTTTGCTTCCTCCACCTGAGCCCTTTTCTGGCAGGGTAAAAATTCTGAACCTGGCTGCCATCTCTCTACTTAAAGATGGAACTCGTGAGAGTATTGCGGAGACTGGCGAAAAGTATCTGGTAACTCTTCACGGTGGTGTTCCAGCTACACAGAGACTGCAAGACCAAAGGTTCTACCTGTTTTTAAAGACAGCGGCAAACGCAAAGGTTAATCTGACACGTTTGTCCTCAACCTCTGAAGCTTCCTCTTTCCATGCGATTGGGAGTGAGAAAGACCGTACCGAATGGGGTTGGGAAATGAGTTCCTGTCGCCTCATCGCACTACCAATGTAACAAAGAGCCCACGACAGCTTCTCAAGATCTTAGCCTGTAAATGTAAGAAAGGATACAAGGGGAGGATATAAGAGCTGGATTCAAACGCTCGGTTCTATGTGATCTTGGTATACGCGGAAATGACGCAAAAACTTAAAATTGAAATTTTTCGATGTTTAGTGTTTTTATTGATTTCCGTTAACTTCGAGGGCACATTCTCCAGATCTAATGAAGTTAATTTCTCTAGCAACTAATGTTGTAACTTTAGCGTCGCGCACCGTTTTTAAAATATTCATAATCTTAATTTAAACACGAACCAGTATAAATGAGCTGTCATAATCCCAACACTGTCATAGTTGACGATAATTTTTGACTACCTCAGAAGTGTCTTTTAAAATGGTTATCAACTCAATATTAATTTATTTTGTATGAAAAGCAAAACAGAAAGCGATATACCGGTAGCTTCTGTTGACGTACGAAGCAACCTGTCGAATTTAACGGAAAATAAAAAACACGGTGTAGAGTTTATAAAGCAACGGTTGGACTTAAATTGATTCAAATTTAATTTCCTATAGAAAACTACTGATTTTTATTGTACAAAAACGCTTAGTTCATGAGCAGTAAAAATTATCAAAATTTCGCAGTTTTTCGCGTGGTGTACAACGAACACAAGTTTTTCGAAGTTACAAATTTGAATTCACACTACACTAACTGGTCTATACAACATTATCAATAAATCAGAACTATATAATCATGCTTTGCGTTTGCATTTTCGCAGTTTTAGTTTAGTGTCGATTTCTATATTTTCTACCTACTAGGCTAGTACTAGACTATAAATCTGTCTATTTAATTTTTGAAAGAAAAAAATGTGGTCCCAGATTTGCCGCCCCTAAAAATCTGCCGCCCTAGGCTCCAGCCTACTCAGCCTGCTGGTAAATCCGCCACTGGGGCTTCACATACCCTAGCACCTAACCTCAACGCTGCCGCTATTCTGAGGGAGTCGTTGTCTAGGGAAGTGCCCAATTGAGGCGATGGTAGAGCGTGTAGCCATGCCCCGGCCTCTGACTGTGCAAGGGCTTTGAGCCGGGCCAAATCAGTTCCCGAGGCGCCCTCCAACAATGAGTTGATTAAACTGTTATCTAATATTAAAATATTTAAAAAGTATGCTTCTTGAGTATTACCAATGAGTAGTTTAATCAGCGGTCTCGCACAATACCAGTATTATGCGAGACCCAAAAAATAAAAATTGTCACAGATAAGATAATATCGTCGCTGGAAAGCAATAATGCTGTAACCCGCACCACCATCGAAAATGCTTTTTTTGCATATTCTTATTCAGTTTTTTTTTCTGCGTCGGCTGGTATAGTTATTATTTGTCTGTGATGATAAATAAAATGTATACAGCATATATTTTTTCACCTAAATTTGTAATCACGGAATGAAGAATCGCTGTAACCCGCATAAAATCCCGTGTTTTCAACTGAGTTGTGGTTTACAGCAAAATGGTTTCCACAATTAGTTCTCCGTCATCACGTACAGCATTTTTGCTTTCCGTAAATTTCAACTTTTGACCAATTTTTGTCATTTACAGCTTTTTGTCGGGAGATGTTGTGAATAAACTATGGTGTACAGCATTTTAAAGATACAGTAATAAATGAATAATGACAGTAAATACATTTTAAAATATATAGTAAGTTTGAATGTATATAGTATTGAGGGTCGTTTTTATTTGTAGTTTGCTAGTTTTCGTTTTTTAAAAGATTTAATCATGGTTCAAATTAAATATAAATGTTTGCAAAGCTCCCTTTAGATTATAAAGGTAATATAAACATAACCTACTTTTAAAGAAAAACACGTTAATTATTTTTCCGTTCAAACTTTAATGCATGTAAACTACCGGGTGACTTCTTTTTCGTGATACAGGATAATTAAACCTCAATCTATCCATGATTTTGAGCAACTTTTATTATGGGGTTAACTTTGTAAATTGCAAAAAAAATACAACTCTCTCATACATTTTGGTCTACCTATTGATGACCTTTTCTATGAAACAGTTAATTTTTTTTTTGCATTTACAAAGTTGACCCCATAGTAAAAGTTGTTCAAAATAATGGACAGATTCAGGTTTAATTATCCTGTATCACGAAAAAGAAGTCACCCTGTATACGTCTATCATAATTGTTCTGTAAAACAATCTATACTATTTTTTGAATTGAATTGAATATATTTATCGATTAGATAAATAATAACATTTTTTTTTATAAAATGACACGTCAACCTTAAAACAACGTTTTTTTTAACTAGATTTAGTGTCTCACTGCCGTGCATGAGCCTCTCTTCTAATACTTTCCTCTACCTCTGAAGTCCTCCTAGACCTTAACTGGGCGCCATAAGTCAGAATGGGTAGAATGCACCAATTCTCCATGAGCTTACATTTCAGGGATATAAGGGTTTTCCCACTATTAGTGTTTTCATCAACCACAAGCTCCTCCAGGCGTTTCTGATACGTCTTTCGATTTCTTTATTTTGTAAAAAAAAATAGTTTTTTTTAATACTGTGTACTTATAGCCTGATAAATACCATCCGTCTCTCATCTCACTCATCGTCCAAACCAAATGATAAAAATTAGTTTAGGCGATTACATAGTGCTGCTGCATCTACATACATACACTCCAACAACATAAATATAACAATACTTAATGATAACTTTTTAATAGCCAAAACATAACATTTTAAGCATAAAGATATGTATGTATGGCATATTAATTAAGTAGTTCAGAAAATATTATTACTACAGATCAACAATTATTTACCACTGACATTTTAAAATCGATCGACATAAACTTCTATTCGCACTTACACTGCTTCATTCATACCTGTTTCCTTTCATTCATTCAGTTACAGCAATATTGCAGTACAAAAATCTTGTCAATTTAAGTTTTCATCTCCCAAAAATTGTATTACGAAACACTTTTTAGACTTACAGCATTTTAAAACGACTGTGAGATTTGGTAAAAATAATGTTTCCATACAAAAAATGTGTAGGTTACAGCATTATTGCGTGCCATGATTAGAAATATCGAAATGCTATAAACGACAAAAGTCATATTAAAAACAAGTTTATACTAATTTTACCACCAAAATTATAGCCTTCGATTTTTTTACAACGAGTCTACCAAAGGGGGCTTAATAATCTCTTTTTGTTTGAGAGTTATGAATTTTTCTAAAAAAATGCAAACGTTTTTTGGCTCTAGTGAAAAGTTTACTTTTTGAGGGTTACAGCATTATTGCTTTCCAGCGACGATATGGTGCAGGCTGTTCGAGTTTTATAAATGACAACTAGCTTTCGTGCACTAAAGATTACATTTTACTTGGAAATTAATGAGCTATTAAGTATTTAAATATTTATTGCTTTTTTCCATTTTTAAATGCAGTTAAACTAAATTAGAACGTTTGCCTGTTCGCAAAATAGTTTATTTTTATTTGGCTGAATGGTGACAACCGCTGCCACGTTGGAAAAGTTCGTCAATTAAAAGTAACACATTTTGTTTTATTCCCGCCATTTTCATTCATGATTGTAATTTTGTAATTATTAATTATCACGCATTAGTTTGATAACACTTTTGTGAAAAATGAGCGGTTCAGACGATTTTGAAATAAATTCAACACCACCAGAAGGCGTCAACGGCAACGAATAGTATTTTACCTGAGAAGTCGAAGGAGAAATATCTGGCCGTCTATGAGCAATTCATTGACTGGAAACGAGAAAATCGAACGGCGTCATTTTCAGAAAATGTACTTATGGCCTACTTTCTTGAATTATCCAAGAAATATCAGGCATCTACAATGTGGTCAAGATACTCAACATGACTCTTAATAAGTGTTCCAATTCCTCCATTTTTATGAGGCCAAAAAATAAACAAATTTGTCTCATAATCATTAAATAATTTCATTTTCGTTGTCATTTTTCGCAAATGTAGTAAAAAACGTCGTTTGATACACGTGCGGAAGTGTCATTTCCACTCGTCCCGAGTCTTGTCCCTCGCCTTGCGGCTCGGGCCAAGACACCTCGGGACTCGTGAAAAATGACATACTTTCCGCACTTGTATCAAAAAGTACTATTTTGACAGAAACTTATCCGATATTATTGTAGGCTGCCGCGCGTGCTCTTGGGCAGTGGGGTGGATCGGGCGCGCGGAGCCGGCGCTGGTGGCGCCGCGCGCGCTGGCGCTGGGCGCGGACGCCGTGCTCGCGCACCTCGCGCAGCACCCGCCCGCGGCCCACCACGTGCGAGCAGCGCTGCTCGACCTGTTCCAGGTATTGTGCAGTGACTTTGCTATCGGAGGGCCAAGCGGTATTATCAAACCGCGATTAGAATACGATTCAGTAGTAGTAGTAGTTAGCACAATAGTACGTACATACCATTAATATATATAATTATATGTTAATCTATGTGATATCTTCATAGTTTAAGTGCAGACACTTATAGATAATAGATTTACAACGTATGCTTCATCATTGTTATTCACTCACTACATATTACAACTCTACCTATAGGTAGACAAATGACACAGCATTTACCAAGAATAGATTCTTGGTAAATTATGTGTAATTTGTTTTATAAAAAAATATTAAAGTCGTCAGTATTTGACAAATCTGACATTATTTTCCACATAATTATTACATTATTTTTATTTTATTTAAGTAGGTAATATAATGTATGTATTCTTCCCAAGCTTTAGAACTCTTTCGTACTGAAATAAGCATTTTCATTTATCTGCACACTCTACCATTGATAATGTCATTTCATGTATTCATTCAAAAACGACATTTGCGCTCAATCGTACCTATTCTAATCGCGGCAACTTTTTAACTACTTTTGAAAGCCTCATTATTTTTTCGCACCATGGCTTTGCTTTACCTTAACTATGCAGTATTGTGTGAAACTCACTCTTCATACTATCAAGACGTATGGGGGCGTTGGGGGAAAAGAGCTATATGGCGAAACCAGTAGCATCGTCTACTGTGCGGTACAAGAAATACATATTGAACACAAATCGCGCTATCGATGTTTATAACCAACTTCCATTGTACTTCGGTTTCCAGGTAACATCCGACTGAATAGGATTTTTTATTGGCTCGTCTATAGCTGTATCTACAACCAGGTTTAATCGTATTTGGTTAAGTCAAGCTTAGGTTAGGTTTAAATACCATCTAAGAGCCTCCGCACATTGCGCCACTGGTGGCGGCCACAGACCGGCCGCTGGTAGCCGCCACAAGCTGCGGGCGAGTCTTTTCATACATTTAGTGTGGCACCGGCGCCCGCCGGGCGTTCGAGCGGCCGCGTTCAGGCCACAGGCGGGAGTGGAGCACCCTCGCTACTTGTGGCCGCGTTTAGTTGCCGGCAAAATTTATGTCGTTTGACGTTAATTGTCACTTTTGTGACGAACACTAACTGCTAGTTAATGGACCCTTTTGAATTAAAATTCCATACTAAATGATTGATGAGAAACTTGAAATTTTGCGCAGGTCCTGCTCATATACGTAACGTGTTTAAACATGACTGCGAAGAAATGAACGTTAATTCATTCATATGTTAAAGTAAGTGCTTGGTTGCAGGAAGCGATTTCGTTTGAAGGGGACTCAGAAAAGCAGAGAGACGTCATTCCTTACCTATTGAATTTGGCCACCAAATCCGATATAGTATTGAAGGCTATCTCCCAAGATATTAAGAAAACGCGTGAGTATATATAAAACACGCAAATATACATAAAACACATATTATACTTCTGAACTATTGAAGAATTCTGTGAGCGTCTTTTTGACAACACATTTGCATCGAGATTGTATACAAATTGTAAAGTTAGCAATATTATAGGAAACGTACACAACTACTGTGTGTGTGTGTGTATACTAGTGTGTGTCTACCTACACACACGTGTGTAGTGTAAAAGTAATCCTAATACTGAAGCGTGGACGCGCGCCCGTATCCGATATACAGCATGTCGCGCCGAACCATCCGAAATGGACGATAGTTATTGATTGATCGATTGAACTTCTTAGGACTAGAACTCAAACAACCTTAACGAAGGTAAACTGCCATACAATCAGCGGGGCTAATCCATACCTCATTTCGATTTTTTTCTAGACTGGCTGGTGCGGCTTCGAGAATACTATAGCCAAAATTATTCTCTATCGATCAGTTAGACTTTGACTTTACGCAACTTTGCTTATTACATTTTTTGCAGTAACGGACGATGTTATCCAACGGCTGTGGGTGGTGTGGTCGAGCCAGCGCAACTCGGCCGCGTGGGAGAGCGTGGGACCCTCATCGCTGGTGGCGCTGCTAGTGCGCGCGTCTGTGCATTGCACGTTGTTGTTGCTGAATCATCCTGTATGTCGCCAACTGCTCGGTGAGTGACAAGTCTTGCAGTAACGGACGACGTGATCCAACGTCGGGGTGGTGTGGTCGAGCCAGCGTAACTCGGCCGCGTGGTCTCTACCACGCGGCCGAGTTACGCTGGCTGCTTACGCTGGGGCCTTCGTAGCTGGTGGCGCTGCTGGGGTGGGCGTCGGTGCATTGCATGCGACTGTTACTGAATCACCCTGTATGTCGCCAACTGCTCGGTAAGTGGCAAGTCTTGCAGTAACGGACGGCGTGATCCAATGTCTGTGTGGTGTGGTCGAGTCAGCGCAACTCGGCCGCGTGGTAGAGCGTGGGCCCTTCGTAGCTGGTGTGGGCGTTGGTGCATTGCATGCTACTGCTACTGAATCACCCTGTATGTCTCCAACTTCTCAGCGAGTGACAAATCTTGCAGGTGTTAACAAAACGGTATGCTTGTACATTTGCTATGCGAACAGTCAAGGTATGGCATTCTTTTCAATTTAATCGTATTCCAAGACCCATACATTGCGCTATTTGCGCTGTTTTTTGGGGTATTTTGGTGGAGGTGAACTATTCGAGAGCATCTCCTAAAGGTGCATTGCGAGTTGATTTCGACCAGAATCACAATCATATCATGTTTCTTTCAGAGTACCTCCTCCAAAAGCTGGAGTTCGAGGCTCTCCTTCCGGACACGGAGTTCCCGCTGCTGGCGAGCGCCGCCGAGGAGGCGCCTTTGCTCCGAGAGCGACTGCTGGTCGGAAACCAGCTGGAACAGTACACCATAGCTAGGCTGCTCATACTTGTCAGTAAGTATCTATTCCGGTGACACATAGATGCCAGTGTCAAGGGTATACTAATCTATATCTTCTCTTATTTGTCGGATACTTTCGAGAAAGTGGTCGCGGTCACGTAACACGTCGAATAATGCTACGCCAGTTGTCTCTGGCCGTTGCTTATCTGGCACAATTGTTGCACTAGTCTATATGGCTTATGTATAATGGTTCATGTAATTTTGGTGTAGTCAAATTACTCTGTCGGCGTTTTAATGCCTGTTTGTCGGCCTCGGAGAAAATGAGCCATCCTGCCATATAAACCAGTATCGCAGGGTGACTTTTTCACTGTGCTGTGTCAAAGTCTTTTGGCCAACCTAAAAAATCGTTCCATTTTCCAGGCTGCAGACTCCCTTCGGAATACGTGAATACGCTTAGCTTCCTGCTCCAATACTCCCGTAGTGACGCGACCCTCGCTCTCTTCGTGCGAATTATGTCAGGCACTATGACCATGCACATCCCTAACGAGACCTCTGAGAGGGCGCTCGGGTCGCCGGAGCGATACCAAGAGCATGTCCAGACGGCTGTCGGGAACGCTTTGCGGAATTCTATCATGTCGGACACGCAGATAAAGAAATGCTTCGTGGCGGGAAAGGTGCCGGTTGATCAGAAGACGTATCTACATCATTACTGCCTGAATATTGTCAACTTGTTGAGGTATGTTGCTATTGTCTGAATATTGTCAAGCTGTCAAGGTAAATTGCCATTATTTGAATGATTTTTGAATTATTTTTCTCTCTCTCTTCGACATCAATACTCCGAATTACGGAGGCGCTCGTAAACGAGCAACATTTTTGAAAGAATTTTTGACCGGCTGCTTTCGTTCTTAAGTCACATACTGGAGCAAGATGTCGGGTCGTTTTAATCCTAATGATTCTAACAAGGGAATTATTACGAATAAGAGTATCTTTTATATAGATTGTATCTTTCGAGACTTTTGATCTCCGGGCCACAGAACGGTTCTAGTACCTTTCTATGGTCTCTTTCTCTGGAACTATAACCAAAAATGCTAGTAAAATGTGATTGTCCTACTAAAATTATAATATAAATGTGAATGTTTGTGAAGATGTTTGTTACTAAATAACGCGGTAATAAGTGAATGGATTAAGATGAAATTTGGCATACAAATAGACCAAGTCGTGGTAAAACATAAGACGCATAGGATACTTTATATCCCGATAGGAAGCTTCCATGGGACGGTAACGGGAATGACGCACGCGAAGCCGCGTGTAAATTCTAGTATTTAATATCGTTACTACTTTCTCAACCACGTATCTAATCGAATAGTTTGATAGAAAAAACACCTGTGTTAAGAATAGAAAAGTGCGATTTTCCTATGAAACTATTCGATTAGATACGTGGTTGAGAAAGTAAAGGAACGATATGTGGGTGAATGTGGTCGAACTGGTGTACGACTTACGTGTCCCGTTACCTATACTTCAACACTAGGTTCATCCATATCTCTCATATTTCTTTTTGACGCCTAGAGACCCTTTACATCTCTAAAAACTAAATAGTTTTAAGTTTTGTAATGTAATGGATCCGGAGATTATACACGTTTCTCGGTAAAAGAAAAAAAAAACTGTGCCCCGTTATTAAATGTCATTTTATGTAATTATGTCACAATTGTTATAATGGTTTTTTGAAAAGAGAAACTGGTGAGTTTCTTCCGGCGCTTCTTCTCACCAGAAGGTCATCTACCGAAGCGCCAAAAGAAAAGAATCAGACATGTAAAAGAGCCCTTGAGGCCTACTTGCAGAAATAAATGAGTTTGAGTTTCATTATCTCTCAGATGGGAGAACTCCAACCGTGTGACGCACTTACGAACCCGCCCTATAGGGCGGGCGGTGGAAGCCAACCTGTGCGCCTTCGCCAGTGCCCTGCAGGAGACTGCGTCGCTCCTGCGAACCAAGATCGACTGCACCATGTCTTCTCTAAACGAGATGCCAGCGTGCCACGCCCTTGCTGAGGTAGATATAATTTATCATCACTGTAGTCTGTACTTTTAACTATTTAAAAAAAAGGGAAACAAAAAAACCACGTGACTCGGGTCGTTCAGCCAATGGTATTGTGCCACAGATACAAAACGTTGCTTTGATTGGCTGAATGACCCGAGTCACGTGGTTTTTTTGTTTACCTTTTTTAAATACCTGAAAGTACAGACTACATCCGATCATTTTAATCCTAATGATTCTAACAAGGGAATTATTACAAATGAGAAAGAGATCACATAAAACATTGTTTCGAGAGTTTTGATTGCAAGTTCCTCCGGGCTGCAGAACGGTTCTAGTACAGTGCGATTATTTCCACCTCGACACTCGGGAGGTTTAATCGTAAAAGTTCGTGTTTTCACATCACTACATAGTATAAAACAAAGTCGCTTCCCGCAGTGTGTCCCTAAGTATACTTGCTTAGATCTTTAAAACTGCGCAACGGATATGGATGCGGTTTTAATAGATAGAGTGATTCAATAGGAAGGTTTATATGTATAATACATGCATTTAGTATCAGCATTGCACCCGTGCGAAGCCGGGGCGGGTCGCTAGTAAAATAATATAAGATAAACAATAATGTATTGCACAAGAATATGACAACTGTAAAACTACATACATCCTGTGACATGAGACGTGTGTCACGAACTGTGCACAATTTTCTCACTAAGAGAATTTTCAGGGCACACTATTTTTTTTAACCATCCGCTGGGATGACGATCTCCCTTATTGGTTACAAGCCGGCGGTCACATAATATCTTCCACTTTTCTTAATTTCTTAATTTGAATGAACCAGATCGTGTCGTATTCAGCCTTAGTACTTTATAGGGAAAGGAAATGGACTATAGTCTATAGGTATAACTGAGGTGCTTGTTTTATTCAAAACTAACCCGCGGTTGGCCCCCAAAGATAAACTAGAGAGCCAACGGTCTCTCTAGTCCATGAACCAATAATCTATATTATTGGTTCATGTACTAGAGAGGAGAGCCAAATAAGTAGCTTCCAGGTTCAGTTTGCTCGCAGCACCATTTGGCACTATCCAGGGGAACCTGTGAGTATCTAGAGCTAAATCCTAATTCAGGTCTTTTCTGAACTAGAGTTCTTATTAAACCAACGAGCCTTATTGTCACTACGAAACTGTAGTCAAAGATTAGCCAGTGTTTGGAATAATTATTGACAATCATGTATTTATTTGCAGGTATTAGACCGAATAGACATGACAGGAACGAAAGGTCTGCCGCCGAGCGTAGAATCCATTCTGAAAGTTGTTAAGGCTACGGTCATGTATTTCTTCAGATGTCTTTATGAGGAAGGTAAGCCTGCTTATAGACATTTTCTACTTTAACGTTCTATTCCTATAAATTGTTTATTTTTAAAGGGACTGTGAAAATACAATATAAACGGGGTTGAAAAAAAGAAAATTAAGCTACAAAGGAAAAACGATTACGGATTACCGATTATCCGGCAAAGTTAATATGGCTGGGTGCATCGAAAAGTGTATCCATAGTAAACTCATCTTGCCGACCGTGTTAAGGGACTTCCTCGCAGCCGCCATGTTTCTCGAGTTACAGCCCTACTTCTCTGCTACTATTTTTCATTTAGACATATTAGCAAAGCTTCGCGGCGTACAAATACCCAGTCGGCTGCTTCGGAAGCTGTGCGGTCACTGTAAACTGGCACGGGCGGCTTCGTTAAGGGACGTGGTCGAAGGTCGAAACCGTCATATTTCTCGAGGAGCTGCCCCACTTCCGTCCCTAGGCAATAATGTACTATTTTAATACACTTGCTCAAAAAGTGATACTTTTCGTAGCAGTAAATCGTGCGCAAAGTTGTATTTTGCGCACTAGTGCTTTTTATTTTCCAGCTAATTTTTTAACACTAAATAACACATTTATTTGCAAATAGGTACAGTACAAAGTAATAATAAATATATTCCTTGCTTTTTCATGTTTTAATTTAATCAAATACTGTATGTTTATTTTCTAAATAATTTCTTTTGATTAGGCTGAATGGTGACAGCCGGTGCCATGTTTTTATTTCATCGACATATTTCGCAAATGTATTAAAAAACGTCGTTTGATACACGTGCGGAAGTGTCATTTCCACTCGTCCCGAGTATATACCCTCGCCTGGCGGCTCGGGCCGATACACCTAGGGACTCGTGAAAAATTACATACTTTCTGCACTTATATCAAAAAGTACTATTTTTCGTTTATACATATTAGCGAAACTCCGCGGCGTACAAATAGCCAGACGGCTGCTTCGAAAGTTGTGTGCTCACAGTAAACTGGCACCGGCGACCGCGTTAAGGGACATGCTCGAAACGAAACCGTCATGTTTCTCGAGGAGCTGTCCTACTTCTGGCAATAACGTACTATTTTTCGTTTAGACATATTAGCGAAACTCCGCGGCGTACAAATAGCCAGCCGGCTTCTTAGGAAGCTGTGCGTCCACAGTAAACTGGCGCGAGCGGCCGCGTTACGGGACCTGTTGGAGACCGCCATGTTTCGCGAGGAGCAGGCCTTCGGCAGCAAGAGCTTCGTCAACAACACCGTCGTCGCCCGCGAGTGGTCGCCGGACGACCTGCTGCTGCACCAGAATCAGAAGCACGTGAGTATTATCTATCTATCTATCTATATATATAAAAGATGTCCTGACTGACTTACTGGCTCATCAACGCACAGCCGAAACTACTGAAGCTAGGAACTTGAAATTTTCACAGTAGGGTGGTTGTATAACGTAAGTAAGGGATAAGAAGGGATTTTTCGAAATTCATCCCCAAAGGGGGTTAATTGGGGGTTGAAAGTTTATATGGGGACCACACGATTTTTAAAGTTGGAGATCTGAGACTTCGAACATAGACTCTTAAATATAAGTTTAAAAAAGTAATTTCACCGTATTTCGAAATTCACCCACACAAAAGGGGTTAAACGGGGGTTAAACCTTTGTATAGGGACCAAACTATTTTTAAAGTTGGAGATCTGAGACTTCGGACATAGACCCTTCAATATGAGTACAGGAAAGTAATTACACAGTTTTTCGAAATTAATCCCCAAAGGGGTTAAATGGGGGTTGAAACTTTGTATAGGCACCAAACTATTTTTGAAGTTAGAGATCTGAGAGTTCGTACATAGATCCTTCAATATGAGTAGAGAAAAGTGATTTCACCCCTTTTTCGAAATTCATCCCTAAAAGGGGTAAAACAGGGGTTGAAATATTGTATAGGGAACAAATTATTTTTAAGTGCAGATCTGAGAATTCGTATATAGACTCTTCAATAAAGGTAGAAGAAAGCAGTTTTACCGTTTTTCAAAATTCGTCCCCAACGGGGGTTAAATGGGGGTTAAAACGATTTTTGAAGTTAGAGCTTTGAGACATCGTACATAATCTCCACAATATGAGTACAGGTAATTAATTTCACGGTTTTTCGAAATTCATCCCCAAAACGGGTTAAATGGGGGTTGAAACTTCGTATAGGCACCAAACGATTTTTGAAGTTGGAGATCTGAGAGTTTGCACTGCACATAGATCCTTAAATATGAGTACAGAAAAGTAATTTCACCCTTTTTCGAAATTCATCCCTAAAACGGGTAAAACGGGGGTTGAAAGTTTAAATGGAGACCACACGATTTTTAAAGTAGGAGATCTGAGACTCCGAACATAGACTCTTCAATATAAGTTGCAAAAAGTAATTTCACCGTTTTTCGAAATTCATCCCTAAAAGGGGTTAAACGGGGGTTAAAATATTGTATGGGGAACAAATTATTTTTAAGTAACAGATCTGAGACTTCGTATAAAGGTCATTTAATAAAGGTCGAAGAAATTAGTTTTACCGTTTTTCAAAATTCATCCCCAACGGGGATTCAATGGGGGTTGAAACGATTTTTGAAGTTGAAGCTCTGAGACATCGTACATAGTCTCCACAATATGAGTACAGGAAAGTAATTTCATGGTTTTTCGAAATTCATTTCCAAAAGGGCTGAAATGGGAAGGGATTTAAATTGGAGTTGAAACTTCGTATAGGGTCCAAACGATTTGTGAAGTTGGAGCTCTAAGACATCGTACATAGACTCCTCAATAAGAATAAAAAAAGTGATTTTTCGTTTTTCATAATTCATCCATAAGAAGGGGTCAAACGGGGGTTGAAATTTTGTATGGAGACCAAACGGTATTTGTAGTAGATCTTAAATTTCTTACATAGACTCGTCCATAAGAGAAAAGAAAAGTGATTGCTGTTTTTTGAAATTTTTCCCCAAAGGGGTTTAAATGGGGGTTGAAACTTTGTATCGGACCAAACGATTTTTGAAGTAGGGTATCTAAAACTGACTAAACTGAATAGAACTCAAATGATTTCATCGTTCATTAAAATTTATCTCGAAAACGGGTTAAGTAGGTAGGGGTTGAAAGTTTGTTTAGGGACCGTACAATTTTTAAAGTATAAGGTTTCTAACTCCATGCATAGCATATAGCAATTAGTAGATTGTTTTTTTGTGTAAGTAACGAGTGGTTTATTAAGTGCATTTAATTTTTTGATAATAATCCTTAAATGGACTAAAGAATTGATTTTCGCGGTAAATGTGCATTGTGCAGTTTTGGGCCCAATATTTGAGGGTTTTGTTTAATTACAACAAATTTTATGAACAAATATCAGAAACTATTTATTGCCTATTAAGATTAATTGCCTAATTATAATTTACACCGCAGACGAAGTCGCGGGCATAAGCTAGTCAAAGTATAAAAACCAGTCAAGTGCGAGTCGGGCTCGCGCACCGAGGGTTCCGTAAAAACTCGTAAGTAGATACATGAATAGTTCAAGTAAAACTTTATGGCGATTACTTTAGTAGGAACAAATAAGTATGTGTTACGATTTTTGCAAATTTCTAAAAAACGGTGCAAGTTGGGAAAACCGTTATATTTTTCCTGTAATATTAAGGATGACATTAATAATATCATATATAACTTCGAAGATAATAGGGGTGCAATGGTTTTTTTTTTATTTTTTCATCATAAATCAAAAACTACTTATTTAAAAAAAACAGTGTTTTAATCTACAAATCAAGCCCTTTCATTTGATACCCGATATAATAACCCTACTTTCAATTTTCAAAGTCCCAATACGGACTCCTTTAAAAAAAAAAGTAAAAAAGTTACAAGATTTTTTTACATCCAATAGGCGCGGGTTAGCTACTTTTAATACTCCAAATTTCAAATCGATAGCAGCAGTAGTTTCTGAGATATCTGGCTGTGACAGACGGACAGACGGACGGGAAAAATACAGGGTTTATCAAATGATCAAAATCCTGTTACACTATAATGCTTTTCTCCAGGGCCCGATAACCCAGCTGACTCAGAGCCACACCTCGGTATTCCACGCGGGCATCATCGGCAAGGGAATCCGGAAGCAGAACCTATACGAGGCCAAGAAGGACATTCCACCTATACTAACTACCAACAACGAGCTTTTGATGGGCGCTCTCATGGCCTGCATGGTGAGTAAAAATACGGAACTATGCAATTCGGAGGTTGACTAATGTTGAATTTTACAATATAATATAGTCATGTGGATTGGAAAATACTAAATTATCATAACGCAAAAGAAATAAACCAAAAATGTATAAATAAACAATCATACAAAAAAAAAAAACAAAAAAACATACAGACGAATAGAGAACCGTCCTTCTTTTGGAAGTCGGTTAATAAAGTTATGAAACCACAAAGTTTAAAAAAAAGATATTTTTTTTATCGTCTTAAAGAAAAATTAAAGTCGATTTCGGAATGCTTAAATAACACTGAAAAAATAAATGTACTGCAACTATGTGCTTAAACGCACTTTTTCGTGCTCAAAATAGCAAAATGCAATTTTTTTTCATACAACTTAGTACAGCAATAGAAGCGATGACGTCATAGGGAGGATCCGTTTTGTATAGAGCGTTTTCAATGTTCAGTGCGATCTGCTACTTTTGATTACAATTTGTGGCTGTTATACTTATACAAAATGTATTAGGTGTCATATAGATATTTGTTCCTCACAAATAGTAGAATCGATTTACGACAGAAAAAAAATCGAGTCAACAGGCGAATTACCTTAGTGTACTCGTACCGCCTTCATCATTGCAAGGGTCGCAGCATCGCCTGCACGAAGCCAAGACCAAGTTAAATTGCAATTACCTTAGTGTACCGCCTTCATCATTGCAAGGGTCGCAGCATCGCCTGCGCGAAGCCAAGATCAAGTTACATCCCGTCGATACTCACCACCAATAACGAGCTATTGATGGGCGCTCTCTAACCTTGCCATTACGTTGGTGTTCCACCTTCAGTAAAGGTCGCTAGCAGAGCCTGTGCGAAGCCAAGAACATGAACCCCACCGATACTCACACTCAATAACGGGCTGTTGATGGGAACTTGCTTGTCCTATATGGTGTGTAGATACAGAAGAACTTGGGCTTTGCCAGGGGCGTATTTTGAAATTTGGCGCCCCGGGCCAATAATGTTTCGCCGCCCCAGAAGTCAAGGAAAAAATTATTGAAATAAAAAATACAACATTTTTAATAACTTCTACTTGATTTTTTTTTTGCAGTGTAATAATTTGTTTACAAAGTCATTAATGATGATTTCAATCCAGTAACTTTATACATCGGAGCTTGGGACAATCGCGACGGATCGCGCGCTTGAATGTGTGCGCGCCGTGTACGAACGCACTACAAGCAAAAAAATAAGAATGCTCCAGTATGGATCGCACTCACACAGACGAGCTATCGCGCGTCTGTGTGAATACGTGTCGCGCGCTCCTAAACGGCCGAAATTGGACCACTTGTTCGTCTTTATACTTTGCCTTGAGAGCGGAACCTAGATTTTTTTTTTGTGTTTTCTTCTATATTTTTTCTATTTTTTGTAACTTTTTGCTGTCATAAATAAATGTATTTTCTTTCTTTCTAACTTTGTCAAAAATCGAAAAAACCGTAAAAAATTGGGAAGGTCTAGTTTTAGGTAGTACCTTCTCAGGACGTTTTTAAAGTAGACTAAATTTGCTACAATGCCCATGAGACTAGAATTGTCTCTGTAGACCAATAGTTTCCGAAATAAAGCCTTTCACAGTTTATAATTTTTTCGAACTTCGCAATTTTTTGCAATATTCTGTCGTTCTGAATGAATTTTGACCATGATTCTTCGTAACCCGTGTTATACTATCGAAGCCTTGTACGTTATGGGATGATAAAAAAGAAAATGAGAAGTGTGAACGATGATATTTAATGATAACCTAAGCTACGCATAATGAAATAAAAAAGATAAGGATAACAAAAGTTACTAGGTTTATTTGTTAATTAGTTAGTAAATACGTACCAAAGTAAAAACAAACAAAAAGAGACAAAAAACATTGAGTAAATTGAGTTATTCAAAATCAATAAATTAAGTTATTTTAGCCCTCTTGGAAGGGCGGTGCCGTGCCGATCGCAGTGAGGATGATCAGCCCAATGTCCTCACCAAAAATTGCGAAGTTCCAAAAATTATGAATTTTGACAAGCTTTATCTCGGTAACTATTAGGTCTACAGAGATATTTTTATATTTCATATTGTAGGAAATTTTGTGTACTTTAGAAACGTCCTGAGAAGGTACTATCAAAAACTAGTCCTTTAGGGTTATAATCGCCAAAATCTGAAAACCGAACTTTTCGCGGTTTTTTCGATTGTTGACAAAGTTGCGTTTGGCGCTCGTAGTCACAAATTTAGATTATTCATTCAACATCATAAACAAGTCTGCAAAAAATCAGAACTACTGGATTGGCGCAAAGTACCCCGTACTTTCAGGTGACAAGGTTACTGGATTATTCGTTGTTTTGTAAAATAGGTTTCAATATTGAGAAACCGTCCCCTCTTCACTCTGCCCCGCCCGCGCCCTTATTCAGAGCATGTCCTCATTGTACTTAACACGCCGTATGTTTTTAATAACAGACGCACTCCGTAGGTATTGACGAACATTAACTTACGACCGTATTTTTGATAAAATAAAAAAGATCAGAAGTAAAAGTCAGTTGAAGTGCGCCAAAACCAGAACAAAAGGCAATCGGCCCGGGGCGGCTATGCCGCCCCTGGCCGATTGGCGCCCCTGGCAGATTGGCGCCCCGGGCCATGGCCCGGATGGCCCTAGGGTAAATACGCCCCTGGGCTTTGCCATGATCTTTTCGTGACAGCCGATGACGTCGTGTAAACTTGCTGGGCTACGTGCATATTGAAGCTCTCATACATTGGCAACATTACAGAAATGAAATGAAATGAAATGAAGTTTATTTACGCAAATATGGTACACGGATATAAGATGTTGGATACAATTTAGTCTCGCATATTTGGCCGCTGATGCGACGTGTAAATATTAACATTTTAAAATTCTAGAAAATAGACAGTGAAATGTCTTTCGTACATTTAAATAATTTACAA
Organism: Eudemis profundana; assembly: GCA_947034925.1. Taxonomy (NCBI): domain Eukaryota; kingdom Metazoa; phylum Arthropoda; class Insecta; order Lepidoptera; family Tortricidae; genus Eudemis; species Eudemis profundana. The sequence goes on along the minus strand of OX344795.1, from coordinate 24,925,718 downwards.
TACAGGATTAAAATATATTACAATCAAATTCAGATTACCAAAATGTCAATAATAATAGAAATAACAAAATTAAATTACAAAATATCACTTAATACGTACATTATTATTACAGTGACGTAGGCAAGTTTGATCTCAGGAAGAACATGAATTCCTTGTTTTATTGTAGGTACCGTGGACTTCGTCTGTACTCCTTTCTTCTTGTCATGAGTCTTTGAAAGTTATTTGTCACTAGTTACTACCACTATTGCATCAAGAGGTTTTATAGATAATGGGTGTAAAAACCACCAATCGTAGCACTAGGTTTTGACAGCGCTTGTCAAAAAGACTTCTGGTGAAACTGGCATCGATAACATATATATATATTTTTTTGAAACCGGTCGGTCGATGTGGCGACATTGGATTGAGCTGATATTGGAATCTAAAGTGGCATGAATGTATTAATTTCGCTTTTCGTACAGGACGGCAACAGCGGGGTAGTGGAAGGCTGCACGTCGCTGGCACTGTTACTGGTTGAGCTAGTCGCTCCCGATGTCATGTATAACGGACTGCCTTGGCCTGACGAAGACTTTACTAAGGTAACAATTTTAATCATATTGATTGAAAAATTAAATGCGCGACCAACCGGTGGCCCTTTGGAGTGATGAAGTCTAGAAATACACAACTGGTTTAAAGTGGCATCTGGAGTTATTTTATGGGAAAGGCCTAAGTTTTCGTTAAATCGCTAAGCCGTTGTAAACGTAATGTGTACCTACGTGATCTATATGTAAACGTGAATTTTGCAATGCATTGTTGAATTGCTAAGAAAATCTTTTTGATAATAAGTGATCGAACTACGATAGCTAGACAAATGAAATTTTAGGGCCCTAGGGTACTATTTAGGTACTATTTTTTGAGATATAAAGCGTTTCCAAAAACAAAGCCGTTCCAGAGATACAAGCGGTGTACGCCAGCTGGACGCCCGGTAGCGTACACCGTGAACTGGCCTTATATTTCGAAAAGTTTAAGGGTACTATTTTTTTCACCTAGGTATTTCGTCGGTACTATTTGGGTACTATTTATTGGCTGCATCAGATTCTGAATATCTTTACGGTGTACGCTATCTTGACGGACACCTATATAATCCAAGAACACGAAACTTGCCTCCGGTCTGTTTCTGCAAAAGTCAGTTAAGCTAAGTTTACACTTTGTTAAGTCGCAAGTGCGAGTGCGAAGTGTAAGTGTAAAGTGATTAGTAAAATGTAGGTGTAAACGGTCACGCTGATAAGTGACAAGTGCGAGTGCGAAGTGCGAGTGCGAAGTAAAGTGAATAGACGCTCGGTCTATTTTGGCTGTTAAGTAGCTACCCCCTCACACCCGCATACTCCCCGCGCTCGCCGTCACGGCGGGTTAAATGCATATTATGGACACGAACGGTACAAAAATGAGGTGGACTGAGGAGCAAACGTTGAATTTAATACCTCATTTACGATTTCTGAAGCAATGACCGCGAGTCCTTTTTAAAATATTTCATAATTCCAATCGTTGTTCGTCGTCCATTTTGTTGCTTTGCACCTGCACTAAACAATGTGTAAACGATTTCTTAACACATAACGCTTAACATCCAAAAAACCTGTTAACTAATCACTTCGCACTCGCACTTGCACTTAACAAAGTGTAAAGTTAGCTTTAGGATTGTTTCGTTGCAGCAAGTGAGCATCGAGCGCGAGCTGTACATGCGGTCGGCGCTGGAGAGCTGCGCGGTGGCGCGCGCGGCGCTGCGGCGCTGCGCGGCCGCGCGCCCCGCGCTGTGCCTGGCGTCCGCGCTGCTGCGCGCCGCCGCCGCCACCGCCGCGCCGCTGCACCGCCTCGCCACGCAGACCGGTACCCACCTCCGTCCTTCCAAGCCAGACCTCATTTCCGACTCCCCGAAGGCACATTAGAGATTATAAACAGGAGTGGCGTGGCGTTGAAGAAATCCTGCAGCTTTGGCTTCAAATTTCTTTAAGAGCACTAGAATTAAGTGCCGAACTGCCTTATATTAGGCGAGCCGATGGGAATCGAGTTTTATGGACGCCACGCCACTGATATACAGAGAGAAGAAGAAAGAGTCGACGACCGGTTTAGCCTAGTGGTTAGTGACCCTGCCTACGAAGCTGACGGTCCTGGGTTCGAATCCCGGTAAAAGCAAATATTATTCGTGTGATGATGTTTGTTTCTGAGTCTTGGATGTTTTCTATGTATTTAAATATTAAATATGTCGTCTAGTATCCATAACACAAGCCTTATTGAGCTCACTATGGGACTAGTTCGATTTGTGTAACATTGCCCCCAAATTTTTATTATTATTATTTTATTACTAGATATTTCATTGTCGCGCTTTTCTATACAAAAAACAAGAATTCCCACGCTCGCGTCGAAACAATAGACCCCCACCACCACAGCCATGGCACGGTAAACTTCGCACAGTACAGTACGTTCTCGCACAGTTCTCGGTGGCGGCGTTCGGCCGGCATCAACGGCGTTTGCATACTGTCAGGATAATTGTATTGTGCAGGCGACCGGATCGGCTACGCCCACAGAGGCCAAAATCGAGTAAAGTGCACCTGCCAAAGGTTCCGAAAAACCGGCACTGTCCGAACATAACACCAGTGGCCACAGATCTCACCGGGTAGCCGGCGCCGCAAGGCTTGTCGCACAAACAATATGGCCCATGGCCTGATATTGGTAGCGGCATACAATTTCTTAATATTGTTTTTTTTCCAGACGCTCAATCGCCTGAAATAATCCGTGAAAAGACTGCCCTAAAGGAACTGCTGGAGACCATGACGCTGGGGCAGCTGCTGCCGCACCCGCTGAGCCACATGGTGGAGATGGTGCCGAACCTGTCCGCTATCGAGGTACTATCGCAAATGATGATGGTTCACGTCAAGCAACCAGTGTATTTTTGTATAAGTGACCTTAATGTAAAGAATAGGCGAGAGCTATATTTGGGCTATTCTTCAGAAATTTGTCTGCGACTTATTCCTCTGTCTCCTTACATTTAGTATGAAAGAGGGCCAGGGGAATAAGGTGACCGCAGACATATTTCTGAAGAATAACCCATTTATTAGGTGCATTAGTTGGTTCAGCATTAACTTAATTCCATTCTTTTCCAGATCGTGCAAGTTCTAAGGGATTGTCTATGGAATTACACAAGAGACAACGTACCATCGCCTGCCCTGTTTATTGGTGACGTAACAGGTAAATCATTCGTACACTCCAAATTCGTGTAGTTAGTTAGCATTACAGTGAGACTAAGTATGAATTAAGCACTACCGCTGAATCGGTATATAAGGCTCTCGCCTTATATACCGATTCAGCTTCTTTTGTTGCGTCAATAAAAAAAATTATAACTGTAAACTATATTGACAGGTTTACACTGGAGGGACCCGGCAACATGCCAACCTGCCCCAGCGTATACGGATACATTGCGCGCGATTATACAGAACGGCATAAAGACACACGGCCGACTGTATCCCCTCATGTTCATGGATCTAAAGAAACAGACATCGGAGCCGTCTGAGGGAGACCCGACTGGCGATGACACGTCTGAAGAAGTCGAGCCGACAGGAGAAACCGGGACGTCTAGCGAGGTCGGCCCGTCCGGCGAAGCGGGCCGGTCTGCTAAGACAGGACTGTCCGGCGAATCAGGCCCGTCAGAACCAGGGCTCACTGGTTCGGCCACGGAACCTGTCGACTTTGCCTCGGAACCCATGGATGTGGCCTCTGAGCCTATCGCTCAGTCGTCGTCGTTCTCGCCTTATTAAAAAAACAATAGTTGGCTGAATAACTGACGCACAGTTTAAATGTTGATAATTGCAAGTTTAATTGCGATTATCGTTGTAAAAGTATATTTTTGAGAAATATAGATGTAAATATGTGGTTTAATTATAAGTAAAACGAATTAAAAATTAAGAAATAATACGTAATTTCATTATAATAAAAGTTTTGTTATATCTCTCGTGTATCTCTCGGTACAGGGAGTCAAAGTGAAGAAGCGCTACAATAAAAGATACATGTATACAACACGTATTTTCATATGTAGTGCCCCGAGTCAATAAGTTTATGGTTGACTTGTTAGAGGCGCCTCATGCTGGCCGGTTCGACATGTGGTCCTTTTGGCCCTAGGGTAAAAATAATGCCTCCGGTAGGATATATATTGACATCTTGTGTAATAATAAGGATGGTTTCCTTCCAGCCCTAGTGCCGTTCCATAGACGAGATAAGAACGAATTTATATAACCAATGTTAGAAATAATTGTCAACTAGAATGAACTGCGTGAACTGGAGTGGAATAAAGAATAAAGTAACTATAGGTAATTTCACGAAAGTTGAGGCCACGCACACAACAACACTGTCATGTAATGACAGTGGGGTTTTGAAATTACTGTTCTTTTTTTTGTACCGATAGCAGGTTAAACAGTGAATTGCAAGATAGACCAAAAAGTTTGTTTAAACTATAGCCTTGTGTTTATTACTCACTCATTCATTTAGACATGCGCGAAACAGTGCCTCAAAAAGTAATGCTATATCACATCACTTTTCCGAAAACGTAATATCACACTGAGATATCACATCACTCCAAACATCACCCGTACATAGTCGATGACGATACGCAGTAGCGCGGGCGCGCGCGAGATAGCAACATCACAGCTATCACGCAGCGCGTGTTCTCTGGAGTCTAGGGCGTCTTTTGAAACTATTACGCGCGCTTCACTCGGTTCTCGCTCTCACTCGCGCTCGGGCAATGTTATTTAGAGTGATGTTTGGAGTGATGCTTGATTTCTCGGAGTAATGCGTAATGCAATATCACGCGTTCGAGTGATATCTCATTTGTGATATTACGAGCATTACTTACACATGTCTACATTCATTCATTCATTCACTTTTTTTTGCAATGAGTACTTCATGTAGCTGTGTGTGTAATCATTCACCTCAACTCTCGTGAAATTACCTATTCGCTGGGTGCGCGATGACAGCGCCAACTAGCGGTTACAAATACGGCGGACTTTTATTTTTTGTGTTTTGTGGCTTTTGCTGCAAGGCACTTTGCCAACTAAAAACGTAAATTTCGATAGTAAAAAGTGACAGCTGGTCTGCCGAAAGTTCCTTTTTTGGCCATGACGCGCGCTGCGATCGTTTCGTGGTTCCCCCACCTTATATTTCGCACCCAGCGAAGCGAATAAACTAAGTCAAGAGGGTCCGGTTAATGCCTGGCCCCGTATTGTACAGCCCAATAATTGGCGACCCCAAATATGATTATCAAGGCTGTGCATTATCGGGCCGGACTTTATTCTGGCTGTGCATTATCGTCTCTCTATTTGGCAACATTAAATCCTAACTGTCAAGTACACGGTACACGTTTTTAAGAGGTTATGTTTATACGGTGCCGTTTTCACTTAAAATAATTTATAATTAAAATACAATGGGTGACTTTGTGTTAAATAACAGCGAATCCGAAGTCGATTCGGACGATGAGGTTAGTTTTTACTTAGCATGTCAAACATCTATTTACTAATTTAAAATTGCCACACGATAACAATAAATCTTTTCGTTATAGTTGCAAGAAGCTTTCGCTAAAGGTTTACTCAAGCCTGGTTTGAATGAAGTAATAGAGAAAGAAGAGAAGAAGCACGTGAATAACATAGCAGACTTGAAGCTGAAATTGAAGGAGTTCCAACTGAAACTGCCATGGGTAGAGACACTAGACTTGGTGACTACAGTTGCTCCTATGGCTCCGGATGTCGCGTTACAAATACAGGAGACAGCTCAAAGAAGGAAGTGAGTATCCCGTCCTTCAACCACACTCTTGCTACAATTGGAACAAGATTGTTGGATTTACTGATTGTAACAAGACTAGGGATGTAACGATACATAATTTTGCCGAAACGATACCGATATTTGTAGTAAATTATCGGCGATACCGATATCTTAGCTAGCTAATAAAGTATGAACTTCAGATTTATTATTTGTATGTCCTTATTATACCTAAAACTTGGCTATATTTAACAGTCAACCTTGAAGGTGTAAAGTAAAAATAAATAAATTGTCAACACAATTTTTTTTTTATTATGAACAAAATATATAATTAACATAGTAATTATTATTGCACAAGGCAATAAACCAATATATAAATTAAGTCAATAATTGAAATTACTTCTTGCAGATTTGTTTTCATACAGCAAATTCTTTTCGCGCTCTTCAAATATTGGTTGAATATAATCGGCGATACCGATATATCGGTATCGTTATGTCCTTAAACAAAACTCACAAGGCATTAATTATTTTTTGCTTCTACATCACTATTAAAACTGGATTCCACTAAATAATTATTCTTAGTGCATCGAGAAACTTATCATGAAAAGAGTTAGAAACTTACAATTAGTATTGGGTAGGTACATTGTTAGAAATACAATCTATTTTTCAGGAACATAAAGGAAAACAACAAGGGTACCAAACTCTATGACCCATCGCAGGATCCTGTCCTGAATGAGTTCAAGCGGGAGAACCTGATCCACCGACAGGCACAAGCAGCAGTTGTGGAGGGTCTAAAGAAACTCAAGGAACTGAATATTCCTACAAGAAGGTAAATCTATATACTTAAAACAAAGTCATGTTAGTTACATTATTTATAACTCGAGAACAGGTGGACCAATTGTTATAATCTTTGATTTTTTAGGTTTGTCTTTGCCCCAATAACAGATAAAAAATAAAAAAGTCTGAGGTGGAACGAAGTAGTTCGCCGGGACCGCTAGTTTATGGTAGGGGCATGTAATATTTTGTTATTGTGATGTTATAACGTCCATAAAGTTTTTATTTACATTTAGCACTATATTAAGAAATTTGTTGTGGCATATAACTGTCAACTTTTATAGGTGAGGAAGGAACTGACTCCACAGACTACAATAATGGCTAGACGGCATGTGAACAATTTTGGAGTCACGGATATAATAGATGTAGTTGCTATGTCATAGCATGGAAACAGCATTAAACATCTATGATTAGAGTATCTTTGTGAAAAATGTGTGTTTCTAAATTTCCATAACTAGCTACAACACTGATTTTTTTCTGACTTGATTTCCTAGGCCAGAGGACTACTTTGCGGAAATGGCGAAAACTGACGAGCACATGCAGAAGGTGCGCAAGAACCTGCTCGCCAAGCAGGCGGCGCAGGCGCGCACCGAGAAGGTGCGCCAGATGAGGGATCAGAAGAAGATATCCAAGAGAGTGCAGGTATCATGACCAATTGACCTTTGTAATAATCTTGTTTCACACACCCAGGGCCGGATTTGGAGGTAACCTGGGGCAACGAAGGAGCGGAGGCCCCTAATGGACTAGTGGAGGTTCCTACTTATTAGGGAAATGTTGTGGAGGCCTGGCGCAGTAGGCCCGCCTGCTCTCCCCCAAATACGGCCCTGCACACACCACATTTATTTCATGTTCAGACAAGTCACTTTGAGTGCTATAATATATAATCACAGATATGAGCAATAGGCTGATATCATTTAAATATAATGTTTACCACATTTATTTCATGTTCAGACAAGTCACTTTGAGTGCTATAATATATAATCACAGATATGAGCAATAGGCTGATATCATTTAAATATAATGTTTAATAGGATAGGATTAATAGGATGGGATCCTTGGTTCGAATCCCGGTAAGGGCATTTATTTGTGTAATGAGCACGAATATTTGTTCGTGAGTCATGGATGTTTTCTATGTATTTAAGTGTTTGTATCTATTAAATATACCGTCGTCTAGTATCCATAACACAAGCCTTATTGAGCTTACTATGGGGCTAGTTCGATTTGTGTAAGATTGTCCCCTAATATTTATTTATATCATGACAATATTGTGATGGATATTCCTTAGTTGACTTTATGTACCACATATTGATAAAATCGTATTTTAATACTCATAAACACAAACCGTTTTTGAGTCTCCCTCTATGAAATTACCATGAGAGCTCGCAGACATTATACAAGGAGTATTGTTTTTTCCAGATTGATGCCAGACTGAAACAAGCTTCAGAGAAAAGAGAGATGCTTGAACAACTCAAGAGGGTCCGGAAAGGCAAGTCCACAGACCTCGATTTCCTAGATGACAACAAGGGAAAGAACAAAGGCAAAGGCCCACAAAACAAAATATCCAAGAAACGCACCTTGAAAGATAAGAAATTCGGCTTTGGAGGCAAAAAGAAGGGTTCCAAACTAAATACTAGGGAATCTTCTAGTAATATGGATGGATTCAATAGCTCAGCTAAGAAAAAACCATTTGACTATAAGAATGCTAAAAATAAACAGCAGTTCAAGCCGAAAGCCAAGAAGAACCAGAGGCCGGGCAAGTCTAAGAGAAAGAATACTAAGAGATAATATTATTTGTTAAGGTTTTGATTAAATGTTCTTGGATAGTGTAAGCAGTTGTTTTGTTTTCGCGTTCCAATCGTTTAATGCGTAGAATTATATGGTTTGTATGACTGTGACTTAATGCAGCTACTAAGATCGAACCAAAGGAAAGTGTGGTCATGCTTTTGTTTGGTCTGGTCTTTACAGACATGTCTCAAGAGAACTCTGTCCAATTTTTTTTTATTTTCACCTCAAATTGAGGCGCTAAAAAAGTTTTCTTATTTTCCAACAGGGCGGCGCTACTAAAAAGGGATTGTTGTCGAAAAAAAACGGACAGTTCTGACAGATCCCTCTGTTATAGCATAATTTCACACACGCAGAATTGTTATTTTACAGATACCATTGACTTTTCAGAATAATTATAAAAGAAACCTAACCTAACCCAGCCTAAGTGACTTACACTATTCTAAGTGACTTACATAAAAGATTTTCCAAAATATTTTCCGTTTAAGCTGGAGAAACATGCCAAATAAAATTCGGGCTAACAATACTTTCGGACAAATAAAATGTATGCCAAATAGGAGGAACCCAGTTCTGACATAATTTTGTAAAGTAAAGCTAGTTCCAAACGAACTAATTTCGTCAGCCAATCAATTGAAGCTACCTCTATAATGGACACACCAGACCGAGTCCATCTAGTCAGGCATGTTGGTTGGTATAATCCTCATTGCAAAGGTTAGATATATCAGTTGCACCTTGTATCATGGGTTGGCAGTGAGGTATGCGTGTCCGTCAAGATAGCGTACACCGTAAAGATATTCAGAATCTGATGCAGCCAATAAATAGTACACAAATAGTACCGACGAAATACCTAGGTGAAAAAAATAGTACCCTTAAACTTTTCGAAATATAGGCCTGTTCACGGTGTACGCTACCGGGCGTCAAGCTGGCGTACACCGTTTGTATCTCTGGAACGGCTTTGTTTTTGGAAACTCTTTATATCTCAAAAAATACTACCCAAATAGTACCCTAGGGCCCTACAATTCCATTTCTCTAGCTATCGTAGAAGCAGAGATATAGTGAGCTCCCGGGTACGCCAGCTTGACGGTGTGAAACTGTGTACACCGTTAAGTTATGGAATATCTCGGCTTCTACGATAGCTAGAGAAATGAAATTGTAGGGCCCTAGGATTACTATTTGGGTACTATTTTTTGAGATATAAAGCGTTTCCAAAAACAAAGCCGTTCCAGAGATACAAACGGTGTACGCCAGCTTGACGCCCGGTAGCGTACACCGTGAATAGGCCTTATATTTCAGAAAGTTCAAGGCTACTATTTTTTTCACCTAGGTATTTCGTCGGTACTATTTGGGTACTATTTATTGGCTGCATCAGATTCTGAATATCATTACGGTGTACGCTATCTTGACGGACACAGGTATGCTGTACCACGACTAAATCTGCTGTATACAGGGACTCGGAACACGGTTTCGTTATAGTAGGACAGAAGCGTTGTGGGTGTGGTTTAATAAACACAATGTAGACGAAAGAAGTTTTAAATGCTACTGTTGTACCAAGTAGGTTTGCTAACTTGTCATAACAGAGATAGGAGCCCTCTCCTCCCGAATTTTTTATTGTGAAACGTTATAGTCGCCAAGGTTTCAAGTTGTGATGCGACTGTTGTGGGTGTGAGATAGTAAATAAAAGGCAGTATACAGGGTGGAAAAAATCTATGGGCCCTGGAGGGGAACTACCTTAAATCTTTTAGTTAGCTCATTTTACTGAAATGAATTCCTTTATTTAAAAAAAGAAAAGAAACAAAACTGCATTCAAAGATTTTTTAAATTGGCATTTGTAATGGAATTGATGGTAAAATAAAATTAATGATAGATTTTACGATCTTTTTAACTTGTAACATCAAATGTTTATTAGCCACTCACGTGCTTTTCGCAGCTATAGCTGCATGTCAGCACCCTTATGTCAAGATAGCATACAGTTGAACGCAAAATATCAAGCACGTGAGTGGATAGAGATTTTATCCTGAACAATTAAATAGTCCTATTGATTAGTAGAATAAAATAAAATAGTGAGTGCTTATTTTTTTCATTTTTATCTGGTTCGATTCCCGGGTGTGCCACGCGAATCTTTTAATGCAGTTTTATTTATTTTTCAAAATAAAGGAATGTTTCCTTTCAGTAGAATTAGCTAACTAAAGGATTTAAGGTAGTTCCCCTCCAAGGCCCATAGATTTTTTCCACAATATGGTCTTAATTGCTCATGCACCATTTAGACATACTATCAGTGGCGTCCAAAGAACTCGATTCCTACCGGCTTGCCTAATATCAGGCATTTGAGCACCTTATTCTACAGCTCTTAAGGAAAATGTACGCAAAATCTGCACCGGTTTGCCCAGGGATATCTTTTACGCCACGCCACTGCATGCTATGGTCATAATTGCTCATGCACCACTTGCGGCCCTTGCCCTTCTTCTTCTGCTGTTGCTTGCGCTGCCGCTGCCACGTGCTGTCGGGCTGCTTCTCCACACGGAGACTAGGCCGCAGCAACCCTACCGTTGCCAACTTCTGTCTTCTATCAGTTGTACCGCAGATAGTAAATACCGTCTTAGGTCCTATGTAGGTTATGTTAGTTGGGTAAATTTTTATAACAGATAGGACCCGCACAACGGAGCCCTGTAGTATTTTCGCCTAGGTTTGAAGATATCAGTGGGCTGTTGTGGGTGTGGGATAGTAAATAAAAGGCAGAATATAAAGTACAGATATATTATGGTTAGGGATCATCCACAAAGTACGTCACACGATTTTTCAGACTTTTAGACCCCCCCCGTCACACTTTTTCCTAACATATTTGACCTTGTTAGTATAGGCTGTCACATTTGGCTAGACGCCCTCCCCCCCATGGGTGTGACGTCCATATAGATGGATAACCCCTTATAATTGCCCGTGTTCACCACTTGCGACCCTTGCCCTTCTTCTTTTGCTGTTGCTTGCGCTGCCACGCGCTCTCGGGCTGCTTCTCCACGCGGGGACTCTTCGCCGCCGCGGCTGACGCCGTCGGCGTCTGCTTGCTCATGTCACTGCGGATGCATTGCTTACATTACATGTTGCTTATAGAAAGAAATCAACATGGAATTTGTTAATGTCGATTCTTAACCTTTTTTCCTTTGTATGGAGAACCGAGCGTGTCAAATCATCATGCGCACGTTGGGCAACTATCATAGAGATAGATTGCGACTACGCTAAGTTTGCAGAGGTCAAAAAAAGGATTTATATAAAAAATGCATAAGGCAACATCACAAGAAATATAATTAATTATAGCTTGGCAACTTCGTTGGTGACACTCCCATGGTCCGCGCGGGGGGCGGGGGACGCAAAGACTACAACATTATACTAGGTTATAGAGAGGCAACTAGGCCAAATTTCTAATCATTGTACTTGTGCTGCCATCTATCCCTCATTACAGGTCAACATATATACATATATAAATCGATGGCAAATAGGGGGTTTCTACGTTTTACATATATAAATATGTCGCAGGGAAATGGCCAAAACCGAGATTTGATCAAATCTCTAAGGGATATGACCTAATCACGCAGGATGTTAAAATGGCGAATCCATTTTAAAAATCAGTAAGTTGATCAAAACCCTGAGTCTGTTAAACCCTGAGACTTGACCGACTAGTGTTGCCATGACAAAACAATTAATAATATATCGAGTGGTTAAAATTGATTTTCTGAACTTCAGGTTTAAATATATTTTTCATCACACTTGCTCGAAAATGGTGTCATTACACGTAGGTTCTGCGGGCCGTAAATGACCTATTACGCCCTAGGGCGTAATGGTTTTCTTTTTAAATTTGAAACGATGGTTTTGTTTTACTCTTATTTGTCGTGTTCAAAGGAAATGCCAATTTACTTTTTTAACTTTTATCACTGAAATATTTATTTAAAGAGAACTGTTATTGCAAATACATATAAACACATATTTCTGTTACATTAATTTAATGTTTAAATAGTGTATTTCAGAATTTTGCAAATATAAAATCAACCGTTTTAGGTCTTTACCGTTATGGGTTCCGAACGTCTCTTGACTTTCGCATTGTCTATGGATATGTCACTGTCAGTTTTACAATTTTATTTAGGTTAAGTAAGGTTATTTTAATTAGATTTCCTCACAAGTGTGATGAAAAACATTGTGTGTGCCACGGGCGGTAAAGGAATTACAAACTCGTGTTATTAAAGCCCTCGACTTCGTCTCGGCCTTGTAACAAACACTCGTTTGTAATTCCTTACTTACCGCCCTTGATACACAATGTACTATTGTAATTCACAAGATTTTTATATATATTACCCCATATATATATTGTTTATCTAATTACATTCACATAATTACGTATATTAAAAGAACCCAAGTGGTTTTTGTAATGTAAGATAGATGGCAGTCAAAGCAAAGCGGTCCAGTTCTTTCCTATTGAGTTACCAAGGCATGGCTCTTGTCAGGCGGTCCCCGCTGCGCGCGCACTTAATAACACCCCCGCCCCCGTCGCCCGCGGACCATGGGAGTGTCACGAACGAAATTGCCAAGCTCTAGTCTTGATACTTGGCAAGTACATTTCCGTTTAATAAGTATATAATTTGTGTACATACCTACTGAAATAAATATTCAGGACGGTTTTGCACAAATTGATCAAGTTCCAACCAAACTAAGTAATGCTTGTATATATGTACATATTTAATTAAATACATAGAAATTACCAAGACCCTGGAACAAATTGCTTACATTGGTTGAAACTGGATCGATGTGTGCAAGACTGACCCAGGTATTTATTTCAGTAGGTATGTGGACACATTTTGTAATAAAGGGAAGAATTATTGCCAAGTACCAAGATTATATTACCCTTACGGTTTTAGTAACATTATGGAGTACTCACTATTGGTCGGTGGCAGTGGTGGACATGCCCTGGCTGCCCTTGATGACGTCACGCCGCACGCCGCGCCGCTTGCGGTACGCCGTGCGCTCGTATTTCGGTAGCCATCTGCAAAAGTTCATCAGAATGGGGATGTTGACTAATGTTGAATTTTACAACATAATATAGTCACATGGATTGGAAAATACTAAATTATCATAACACAGAAGAAATAAACAAAAAATAAAAAGTTACGAGACCACAAAGTTTAAAAAAAAATCGATACTTTTTTACCGTCTTAAAGAAAAATGTAAGTCAATTTCGTAATGATGATGATTTTATCAGCTTACTAATCTTATGTTGCGCAATAAGATAAATAATGTATTTGTATTAGTTTGTAAGTACTTGTTGTGTGCCCTGACAGGGTGTCATGGACTGACAAAATACTATACCTAACATCTTAACTACAATGTACATGACTATACAATGGAATAAATGAAATGAATGATTAAATAACACTGAAAAAATAAATGTATGACAAATATGTGCTTAAACGCACTTTTTCGTGCTCAAAATGGCAAAATGCTATTTTTTTCATATAGACTGAGTACAGCGAGGACAAGAGATGACGTCACGGTGCGTCCGTTTTGTATGGGCCGTTTTCAACGCTCGGTGCGGTCGGCTACTTTTGATTGCAATTTGTGGCTATTATAGTACTCCAAGTGTAGTAGTTATAGGTATATATTTGTTCCTCATAAATAATAGAATTCATTTACATCAGTTACAAAATTTAGGACACAAGCCTATTCTCAACTCTCTCAACAACAGAGAGCGGTCACAAAATAATGCTTTCAGCTCAACAGATGCGCATTAGGAGATGGGGCGAGATGACCTGTGATTTTTTTTATAAAAACTCAGTAGCGCATAATGTTAAGTGACTACGAGGCCGAAGATGTAGCTCGCCAGTTCAGTAGATGCCTATTTACTCGTGTCTTGAAGACTCCTAAGTTGTACCACTAACAACTAGTTAATGGCATGAGTATCCCGGAATTTAGACAAGATATTTCTGTCTTTGACCCCACGAGCCCAGTCGCAGAGCACGCTTACCTCTCTGGGTCCGGGGGCCTGGAGAGATCCGCGTTGGGCGGCAGCTTCGTCTTGCGCTTGCGTTTCTGCTTCCGCTTGGTACCCAGCTCCGACCCCGGCGTTCTGTAATACATAATATATATGAGTATGAAATTTAATTAAAGCGTTTATGTCTGCTGACGAAATCTAAATGTATTTATGGAAATCGAGATTTTTAGTGTTGCCTTGATCACCTTAAAAAAATGCTGCCCCAATACCGATATTCTACACAAAATGGGTGACGAAAAAATAAGCCCCAGTGGTATTTGCCGCCCTAGTGCGCCTAGTGTAAATCTAGCGCTGAAAATAGACGACTTTGTGGTAAATGAGAGTTTTTCAAAAGAACGTCTAACTTTTTGGGCAGTTAAGGGCTGTAACGAAACTATACATCAACGACAACGACATCAATACATTTTCGTGACGCAATGGAAAGTTAGACGGTATTTAAACAATATTTAAGTACCATTAAACTATTCACTTAAAAAAAAACCCTCGTATGGCGCCACAAACAAGTTTCCCTTAAGACGTGTATATAAAAGTCACGAGCAAAATGCAATTAAACTTAAATAAGTTTGAATAAAAGCAAAATACAGATCAAATCTTACCCGGGCGACTGCTCCTGTTTGCTTTGTACGGTTTTCTTCACAACCTTGGCTCCCATCATCCATTTGGATGATTCTAGGGCTTCTATGTCTATTTTACCCTGAAGTAAAACATCACGGTAATTTTAAATTCACAAAGAGTTTTGGCGCGGTCGGAGGACTGTCTACACTCGAGAACAAGTTGAACTATTTCAGTTCTACTTGAGGAGTGTCTTTTTAAAAGGACTTATTTTTCTATGACTTCCATATAGAAATAAGCCCATTTGAAAAGACACTCCTCACTTGTTCTCGAGTTGCCGTGCAGTGCCTACAGTACAGTAAGTTAATACATTTTCATTAAACTTACTGTACTTTAGGTTCGTCACGGCAGTATTCTACAATGGGCGGGTGGATGGAGCGGCTCTCTCTAAACAGTTTCGTGAGCGGCAGAGACTTTATCGTTGTTAGCTATTAAGGGCTGATTTTATGGCTTGACTTCCACTAATACTTTAGCTTACATGACATTAAATTGTCAAAATATGTGATAGAATCATTGTTTGATGTTATTGTACAGATTAATGATTTAAAGAAAATTAATAAGGAACAAAATCAATATCTTACTGGTTAATTGATATGGATTTCTATAGTCTAATCTCCACGTGACTCGGGTTATTTAGTCAATCAATGTTTTCTATCTGTGGTACAATGACTGGATATTGACTAGTTTTTTGTTTACCTATTTTTAAATACCCAATAGTACAAACTATAATTACGAGAAATTGTTTCTGATTCGCCGTATCGCTGCCCTACGCGGGCACAGGAGACATTTTGTCACGGCGACAGTAGGATTTCTCATCGTAAAGACAGAGCGATCCGACTGTCACCGTGACACAGTCACCCGTGCGCGCCTAGCCTTACGGAGACTTTAGTAGATTGTGTCACAAGGGAGCAAAATGAATGATGTATTTACGGCGAGAGAGTATATTGAATCCTGAACGAAGCGAAGGACCTAAAGTATAATCCGGAGCTTAGTGAGGGATTCAAGTTTTAACACCCATGGTGAAAATAATTTAATGCCACACCTGGCCATAAAGTGACTTTTTCCGCACGCTGCGCGTACGGAAAAAGCCGCTTTATGGCCAAGTGTGGACATAAAATGATGTACACAACACGGGAGGTAATACAGAAAGCCCTCGATCGCATATTTACGTCCCTCGCTTGCAGCTCGGGCCGCAAACTTCTGCGATCTCGGCCTTTCTTTGTATTACCACCCTAGTTGTGTAATATACTTGCTCAAAAAGTGGAACTTTTCGTTGCTGTAAATCGTGCGGGGTTAGGCTCGTAAAACACACTTTCCCGAAATGTACACTTTCTGTAAAGGTGCACTTTCCGCATAATGTGCACTCCCAAAATGTATACTTTCCCAAATTGGAAACTTTCCCGAAATGTGCACTTTTTCTAATAGTGCACTTTTCCAAAATGTATACTTTCCCAAATTGGAAACTTTCCCGAAATGTGCACTTTTTCAAAAAGTGCACTATCCCAAAATCATGTATCAAACGCCGCATTGTATTTAAAATTGCATGCAAGTTGTGGCATGGTCTAAATGGGACTATAATACCATCACCCCTAAAATTTACTTTCTAGGAAATTTCTAGGATTTTCTTTAGTATCGGGAAGTGAACTTCTAGAGAAAATGTACTTTTCGGGAAAGTAATCATTTTATGAAAATGCACCTTTACAGAAAGTGCACATTCTGTAAAAGTGTACATATTGGGAAGTTAACTTTTAAAGAAAGTGTACTTTCCGGGAAAGTGATCATTCTAAGAAAATGCACCTTTACAGAAAGTGCACATTTCGGGAAAATGTGTTTTACGAGCCTAACCCATCGTGCGCAAAGTTGTATATCGCGCAGTAGTGCTTTTTACTTTTCAGCAAACTTTTGAACACTAAATAACATATTTATTTGAAAATAAGTAAACTACAAAGTAATAATGAATATATTCCTTGCTTTATCATGTTTAAATTTAATAAAATTCTGTAAGTTTCTTCCCAAAATAATTACTTTTGATTTGGCTGAATGGTGACAGCCGGTGCCATGTTTTCGTTTCATCAAAATTTCTTCGTAAATGGTTTAAAAAACGTCGTTTGATACACCCTCGCCTAGCGGCTCAGGCCGATACACCTCGAGACTCGTGAGAAATGAGATACTTTCCGCACTTATTTATATCAAAAAGTACAATTGGAACCGACCTCGACGTGAGCGGGTCTGGGCAGACTCTCGGCCAGCTGGCGCGCCCTGTGCGGGTCGTTAGCCGCTAAGGCCTTCACGAGGCGCGCGAGACTCCTCTTGTCGTGCGGCGCGGCCCTCGCCACGGCCTCGTGCGCGGCGGCGGCGGCGGCCGCGTCGCCGGCGCGCGAGTGCACGCCCGCGGCCGCTTGCCACACGCCGCGGAGCGACGCGAAACGCTGGGATATAACACGAGCTTTAACATGCACATTTGGGCTCGTCCAGCAATCATGTGATCGTCTATGGGGGGGGGGGGGGGGGGGTCAGAAAAATATCACGAATGATACAATCACCGTCATAATTACAACCACCAAATAGGCCATATTTGATCACGATTTCTGGACGAGCCCTTATGAACGTGACACGATGAGTGAGTTCGAAGATAACTTATCTAAAAAAACCGGACAAATGCGAGTTTGACTCGCGTGGAGAGGGTTCCGTATGTTCAAAACAATATAAAACAATTATACTTTATTGCACAGACTTTTTATAGGTTTTCCTATAATCTACCGGGTGGGAGGGACTATACCGACAAACTTTAACTATAGATTCTAACAACTATGAGGAGCAAAAAAAAAGTTATGTGATGTATAGTCGAAAAACGCTTACTTTCAGAGATATTCATTATTTTTTAAATGAAAACTCCCAAGTGTGTAACAAGCCCTAATAAATGTGACTAAGATAGTTTTACTAATTTTTTTAAATCCTTTAACTAAACAGCAATTAACCTTCGCTGTATTTGATGATAAGCGACTACGAAGCCAAAAAATTGACCTTTCGTTTCCATTTTAGCTTTTTTTTTCTTTTTGATAACTTTTCCTCCAGTAAGGACATGTTTATAACGAGGGGCTGAATTTATTGATTTATTTTGTTCCATAAGACTATTAATGTAAAATGACAATATTCGACCCATGTTGATATAACATTATTTACTCGTCACACCACCAGGAATTCATGGCTAAAGTATGTCGGTATAGTCCCTCCCACCCTGTATAGGTGTAGGACTATTTTCCATATTTTTTTAAAATGTCTGGTAAATGAGTTCTCGAAGTTTCTCCCTCCCGGTTAAGTTTGGGCAGGCACAAATCTAGTGAAAACTGGTAAGACAGGTCCTAACCAGATTTTTTATTCTTCTATACTATTTAACGAGCTTTGTCACTAAAGCGACTATGCCGCTGGACTAACCAGGTAAGTTTGCATTGTAATTTATCTTTTGGTGTGCAATAAAGTATGATTGTATTGTATTGTAACCAGGTTACAAATGATAAAAGGATAGCAGTTGTAACTAAGTGCAGTATAGACTGACCTCGTCGTTCTTGTAATGCTCGTAGACGTCCTTGAATAGCTGAGAAGCCTTGTCCAGGTCGTTGTCGGCGCACAGGAGCGTGGCCAGCACCCCAACTACACCAGGTCGGTACTTGAACTCGCTCTCTTCTAGAAGCTTCACCGCCGCATTTCGGTCACCCTGGGGACATATTGTTAACTCATAATATATATAATGAAAAATGTACACACAGACTTCATACAAGATGAATTGAAGACATGATGAAGTTCGCCAGAATCCGCTGAATGCAGGACTGCGGACTGTTTCACGAAGCTACAAGTTATAACTATAAATAAACTAGTAACATTGGTCAAACCAACCAATGTTTTTGTTGTTTTTGACCAACATTGCTAGTATGGATTTGTAAAATTGTAACTCGTTCTTCGTGAAACAGGCCGTTAGTCATGTCGGCTTTCAATGCGCGAAACCTATATCCCGCGATAGCTCTTGTGTATTGTGGATGTCTTTTGTCTAATGATGATGACCTACAGATAACATCACCAAAAGCATGGTGTAGTTCGCCACCCGGGGGTGACATCGATGGTGTCATCCCCATAAGGCCATTATGTTAATTTTTCGCGGTGGGGTGGCCTCAGATGGCTGACACGTGTCGGACCGCCCCCCCCCTTGCCGTCTGTGATGTAGGAACTAGTTTCTACCAACCCAGCATTGCTCGGTAAGGACAACTTACATGCGCTAACAGCACTTGCGCCGCGGCCAGCGTGAGGGTGCCACCCTCCTTCAGCAGCAGGTTGACGGCTTGCGTCTTCTTGCCGTCTTTGACGAGCGAGCTGGCCTCTACCAACGCAGCGCGTTGCTCCTGTCGCAGGGACTTTGTTAGCTTCACACAGCATTGCTTGCAGAAGTCCGGCTGAAACAATAACGGTGTGATTATTGACAGGCAGCGGCATAGTTCAGTTGATATGTAGGTTTTTTAATGTATAGACGTAAAAGATATAGGTTTGGAGACAGTGAATGAACAGAAATCAATGGCGTTGGCTAAACAGGGCCTAACGTCCAGACAACACCTGGGACTAAGCAAAGCAATGGCTGATTTAGCTACTAGTGAAACAATTATAGAAAACCTTTGTACCTACAATCTCCACTGTAGGGTACAAAATGCCATAAATTTATGCTGGAATCTTACCTGGTTGGAATAGATGGCGAGGATGGCCTGGTTGTAGGTGATGGCGGTGCGCTGGCGCGAGTTCAACTTGTGCTCGAGCCCCTCGGCCGTCGCCGCCTTCATGCGCTTGCGCGAGTCGAACACATTCGTGTCCCTGTCATAATTAACAATACATTATACATACACCAAACGTAGTCTTTAGTGCCATTACAAGGTTAGACAGACAGAAAAGTCAATGCTATCTATAAAAAATGCAAAGACTATTCAGACGAACACAGACAAATAATATTAAACTTACCAAAAGAATTGGTTAAGTTGCTATTTTATTGAGGGTAGATCTTAATTACTTATGATACTACTAACCTATTGATGACAACAAGATTGTTGCTCGCAATAGCAACCAATGCCTGGTCACTTGGTTTGTCCTTTAGGACGTTCTGGTAGATGGTGGCCGCTTCTTTCTCTCTGCCCATCTGTTGTAGGCAGTATGCTTGTTGCACTCTAAAAACATACAGACAGACGGGTTTATTCCAACTCTGCTCGCATAATTGTACTCTAGGTACCTGTCAGGTAGTAGGTTCTAGGAATAGTAGGTTATAGAAAAATAAGCCCTTTTGAAAAGACACTCCTTATGTATACTAAGAAACCCAAGAATACTTAATTCAAATGTAAAAGTGAGCTAGTTACATAATGAGCAGGTTTTTCATCTGTTTATTTTATGCAATAACAGATTGAACTGACCTTATAATACCAGCTTCTTCCTTAGCTTCCTCCTCAGTGCCTCCATCCTCTATAACACTTTCAGAACAAGCCTGCTCCGCCCTCTTGAGGGTTGGTAGCGCCTCATTGTACTTGCCTCGCATGGCTAGGGTACTACCCGCATTGTATGCTAATTCATATGTGTTCTCATCAAATTGAGGCAGGTCTGCCGACTGAAAATAAAAATAGTGTGATATTGATACAGTAATCCAATACAGCTATTTAATTATTATAAAAATATAACCACTATATAATAACTGTAATATTTAGATTATTACTCAGCTTTTTATTAACTCAATGTATGCTTACTGGGTTAAGAGCGCCCAAATTGGCAACAACAGCAGCCATGTTGGTCTTCCTCTCGTCTTCATAGTCATCAGTGGTATTCTTCACAATATCACGATACAGGTTGTAGCAGTCTTGATACTGCTCCAACCGGTACAGAATTTGAGCCCTGCAATTTGAAATAGACTTAAGACTCTGATCAGATTAAAGGTACACAGTCCACCTGCATTTTGTACTCACTTTGGGTTGACCAGAAAAGCATTCCCCAAAATTTTCCAAGGAATATAAAGAGGAAATAAATGCATCACTCTCAGGTAAAAAGTACTACTTATCTAGTTCTCAATAAGTTCCTAGCCATAGGCTACTGCAGTGATGATGTAGAATTAAAATGTAATCAATGTGTAATTAAAAAAATCATCCTTATTGACATGACAGGTACCTGTTGCCCGACAAAGTTACACATACAAAGGTTCTAATGTAAGTTGAGTAAAATTCGGTATTTAACATAATAATTTTTTTTACTACACTGATGCATTATCAGACATGTTATTAGGCTAGCATTTATATACAACAGACTCTGTAAGGATATGGCAATCAACTTAAAACTTGAGACTGAGATATTAATTTATTTACATACAGTAATTTAGTTCTGTGCATATATGAGCTCTAGTATATTTTAAGTAGGTATTTTAGGTATGGGTAGGTGGTGGGTATTTTAGGTAGGTATATTACTACACTTGGTATTGATACTATAGTACTAACCTCAGTTCTTTTAAAGCCAGAGTCATCTCGGGCGCATTATCCACAGTCTGCAACGCGTCGTTGGGGCAGTTGAGCCTATACTGGGCATAGGCTTTCTCAAAGTGCAGGTCACCAGCAAGCGCAGCATTCTTGGCATTGGTAAGCACGGCCAGAGCCTCCTTGAAGTTGTGCAGCTGGATGAAGCATATCACCTTGCAGTGAAATGCTTTTTGCTCATTAGGAGCTATTTGTAAGACTGAAATGATTTTTTTTGTCATAGTTGTGAAATCACAGAGTTCCCCTTTTGGTGCGAGGTGTGTAAATTTAATAGGTAAATGCAAACCTTGCGACTCGATCTCAAAACCTTGTATGGGTACTACGAACGAGTAAAGAATTTTCGTCGAATGAGAACCAATAAGACAGAGAACGTGATAAAATGTGATCTGTATGTACTATAGGCCGATTTGATCATTTTAACTATATGCTTCTTGTTAAATAGCGTAGATTCTTATATATGTTGAATGATAACCGTGAATCTCAGAAATTTTTATAGAAATATCACAAAATAACCAAAATGATTTCGCAAAATTCAGAACAGATTTTTTTGGTTTGAAAATAATGAGACACATGAGTAAGAATAAAAAGGCGTAAACTTACTTTTCCCTGCAGCTTTTAACGCTCTATCATAATCTCCACCTTGGCAGAATTTATTTAATTCTATGTAGGCCTGAACAAGGTTATTTTCCTTGTTGGCCGACATTTTTTTGACAACTTGTGACAACTTGGCAGGCAAATAGACATGTGTAAGTAATGCGCGTAATATCACAAATGAGATATCACTCGAACGCGTGATGTTGCATTACGCATCACTCCGAGAAATCAAGCATCACTCCAAACATCACTCTAAATAACATTGCCCGAGCGCGAGTGAGAGCGAGGGCCGAGTGAAGCGCGCGTAATAGTTTCAAAAGACGCCCTAGACTCCACAGAACAAGCGCTGCGTAATGTAGGTTATAGCTGTGATATTGCTATCTCGCGCGCGCCGGCGCTGCTGCGTATCGTCATCGACTATGTTCGGGTGATGTTTGGAGTGATGTGATATCTCAGTGTGATATTAAGTTTTCGGAAAAGTGATGTGATATAGCATTACTTTTTGAAGCACTGTTTCGCGCATGTCTACAGGCAAACGTCATTTCGCCAGCCGTGACTACGTTTCATTACACGCAGTGCTTGATATTACTAAGAAAACATTGAATAAAAATAATTATATTTATCAACATCATTCATCAGTGATCGGCGACCGGTAGCATTTTATTTTATTTTAACGTCAAACGTAATGACTAATATGGATAAGTCAGTGTTGTAAGAAATTAAACTGCATATATTTGAAATATATAAATCATGTCTATGTTCTACTTTCGTCTTAAAGTTGCTTCCGGTCGCCGATCACAAATCATTATCAGAAGCATTCCATGAAAATATTTCGTAAGGGACCAATGATATTTTATAAGTAGATAGGTTACAAGCACTCCAAAAGTGAAGCACTAGAACCACTATAAATGTAGTGGTGCCATTTTTGTAGTGGGTAGTCACTCGCGGGTCGGTCAACGAAACGCACGACGATGTCAAGGGGGAATATTTGCAAGATTCCCAAAAAAATGCCGTCGTGTGTGATCAGAAAGTGCACCAATTATAGCAAAAAGTGCAACAAAGCGCAAGGGATCTCATATCACTTGTAAGTATGCTGCAATAATTTGATTTTATAATTTTTATTATTTTATTTTTCAAATACGACGCCATCTTACTATCATAGACGTCATATGAATGAAAGAGACAAACTTACGTCTTTGACAATGAGAGTGACAAGGATAACCATACTGCGGCAAAGATGAACATTTACAGATGCGTCATGTTGAATCGCATTGATTCCTAGTTACATGCCTTAGTATGCAAACTTGAACCATAATATCTATTCAGTGCTCATACAGGTTTTTTCTCATAAATATATAATATCTTAAGGCATATCTCGTTTTTGTAAATACGTCGGAGGGTCGCGGAAAAATACCCGCGTAACCTAGAACCAATAAATAACCTTTACAGCGTATTTTTTTAACATTGACACTGGACAGTTTAAGAATAACTTGAATAAAGGGTGCGAATAAAAAAATATCTTAGATACTTTCTAGCTATTTTTAGAAAATGATAATTTTGGCATAGAATATAATTGACCTAGCATGAGTTACTTATAAAAAGTAATAAGTGTGATGATTTTATTTTTATATGGAGACCACAGAAATAAATTAAGGTAGAAGGAAAAAAAGTGTATGTACCTCGCGTGCTAAAAAGAAGTGGCGGCAACCTACTTTGCATGCCGTTAACTAGTAAGTACCTAACCATTCTTTCTCAGAGATGTACCTAAATGTTGTCTAAGTGTCAAAAATCATTAATACTATATAAACCATTTAATATACAATTTAATTGTTGAAACGTACTAAAATTATAAATATTATTAGAATACAAACTAAGTGTAACATTTTAATGTTAAGACTTTAAGTTGAATAAAAATCATTTACACTATTGAAATTCCATAGGTAGGACCTAGATAGGCAGAAACTACTCTGAAATGTAATTTTCACCTTCTGCGTGCTTAATCTGTCTTAAATGAGCGCCGAACAGGCGCCGAGCCTAGCCGATTGGTTCACTCGGTGACGTTTAAAAATTAATCGCGCAAGTAACAAAAAGCTAGCTGTCTCTTTTTTTCATTACTGTAACTATGCCATCTCTTTTACGCAATCTGTTAATATGTGTGAGTATGTACACCGTACAATGAGGTACGATACGAATGTGTGCTGCTGCTTTCTTGGAAGCATATTTCTCAGCTGGCGAGTATGCGTATAACGTATCTTCTTATAAAATATCAGGAACTACTGCTGCTATCGATTTGAAATTTGGAATAGTGTTAAAAGTAGCTAACCCGAGCTTATTGGACATAAAAAAATATCTTCTACCTTTTTTTTTAAAAGGCTCCGTAATGGGTCTTCGAAAATTGAAAGTAGGGCTATCAAATGAAAGGGCTTAATTTATTGATTTAAACTTTCACGATTTTCACTCATTATTATAACAAAACGGGACTTAATCGCGTAAAAACATGCTATTACCTCGACGTTTCGGACGTGCCGTGACGTCCATGGTCGCGAAGGGACCATGGACGGTATGTATACTCTTTTATACTGTGGTTTTTTTGAATAAATTTGATTTATTGGACATAATAAAAAAAAAAAACATACATACTTACATACATACAGGTCAAACACATAACCCTCCATTGGGCTTCGCCGCAGTCGGGTAAAAAAAGGTACACCTACGATTTTTTTTACATCCTGTAGGCTCGGGTTAGCGATGGAGAGACAGACAGACAGAGTCTGAGTTTTTTACCATTTTGGAACGGAACCCAAAAAGGCACAACTTATGTAGGATAGGTATATCTGAGTCAGAGGTGTTTAACTAACGGGAGCAGCATAGATAGTGGTTCTTTATTTGTGTGTGTGTTTGCGGTCCGAGCCGCAGGCGAGGGCCATAAATATAATATGGAAATGGTATTTTCGTCCCGTCCGTAAAATATAATAATCATTTTATAAAATAAGACTATAAATTTAAAAATTTAACATTTCATTTTTAATAATAATGTGTGATGTTGCTCTTTGGTTATCTATATTTTTTTTTGGTAAATAGCGTTTGTATTTGAATTTTCCTCATAGTCGGTGTGAAAAGCAGTATGTATCAAAACATGTTTGACAAATTATCACTTTCCAAAAAAAAATTTGCAAAATGTAATTTCACAAATAATCGTTTGCCAAATTAACTCTTCACAAATAACTGTTACGCGAACCTAATGTTTGACACATGAATGTTTAGGCAATGCCTCGCTCACCAAATGGTAGTTTGACTAAATTTTATTTAGTCAAATGTTTTAGTTGGCATAACATATTTTACGCAAAACAAAATTACGAAAATTATTTGTATCGTCAAAATTCAATGAACCTTTTTTTTTTTAAGAGGGGAAAATGCGTTACGCATACCACCAGGGTGCGGGGACGGACCCTGATGGTTATGTGGGACTCCCTTGAACCTAACCTACTGTTCTGGGAGCGGTTCGTTATAGTTGGGGGACGCAGTTCTAACCTAACCTAACCTAATACGACGACCGCTTTAGCTTAGTTGGTAGTGACCCTGCCTACGAAGCGAGAGGTCCTGGGTTCGAATCCCGGTAAGGGCATTTATTTGTGTGGTGAGCACGAATATTTGTTCCTGATTCATGGATGTTTTCTATGTATTTAAGTATTTGTATCTATTAAATATATCGTCGTCTAGTATCCATAACACAAGCCTTATTGAGCTTACTATGGGGCTAGTTCGATTTGTGTAAGATTGTCCCCTAATATTTATTTATTTATTTATTAATAACCTAACTAAATCTTTTTATTGAGTTTTTTTTAATGCGGGGGGCTTCGATCCCCCCACCCCCCCTTGTGGGGGGCTTCGCCCCCCCGTCCCCCTTTACCCTTCTGTTTATGTCTGTTTTTGTTTTTATTGAGGGCCACAGTTCTTCAAAATTCTTGCTGTTGTTCAAAATTATTACTCAAACTTTAACCTTTTTTATGGGATTGTGCCGTTTTACCAATATTATTTTGGTCAAATTTTATTACCTAAAGAAATCCGATTTTTGAGTTTTTATGTTTTGACATAACAATTCATTTGACTAAACTTTTATTGACTAATATTTTTTTGCCTTAATAAAGCATTTGCTAAAAGACCAAATGCCGAAATGTCATTTTCCGTATTAATATTATGCTGAATAAAAATTTGACCAAACGAAAATTTGCGTATTATAATTATGCCAAAGATTGCATTGGCAAAAAAAAACAGTTGCTAATATTTGTTTGGGAAATGAAATTTGACCAAAATAATTTTGGCAAAACGGCAGGATCCCGGCTAAGTCGGACCCAGTCTCGACCTAAGTTTCTGCATCACTAAAGCGGGCTGTTCCACCGTGACAAAAGTATCCAACTCAAAGGAAGGATCCAACAATCAGACATCAGTCTCGGTAAAAGCTAAACGTCACCAAAGCGGCTGTCCCGCCGTGACAAATGTATGCAATGCATGCACAGGAAGGATTATAAAACGTTGCCGTCTTCACCATGGGTTCTGATGCAAGCCCGGCTAACGTCGGCTAAGTCGGACATAGTCTCGGCCTAAGATCCTAGACATCGAAGTAGACAGATCCACAACATGCGAGTAGTTTTCTCCTTAAGAGAAGGATCACATGACTCCGATGACAGCCCAAGACTGTAACCTAAAAATGTCGGTCAGTAAGTCACGCTCATGATATCTAGAATTAGAATCAAACAGAACTTAGCGTTAAAACATAGAAAGTATTAAATAGAGTCATAAAGGCATTGGTATAACCATACTTCACTTAATAACAGCTACTGCAACAGTTGATGTGGAGTGTGGTGTGGACGAAACGAAATCATTTATTCATCAATTATTCACACACAGATTTGAAACTATAAAATCAGTTAAAGGAAAGTCAGATGTCTAATAAGAATGGCGCAAACTGAATCTTCTGATAATGTTGCTATGTACAATAATTGTTATTATAAAGTAACTTTTTCCGCACGCTTCAAGTGTAGACATAAAAAAAACCGTTTAATGATGTACACAACACGGGAGGTAATAAAGAAAGCCCTCGATCGCATATTTACGTCCCTCGCTTGCAGCTCGGGCCGCAAACTTCTGTGATCTCGGCCTTTCTTTGTATTACCACCCTAGTTGTGTAATGTACTATTTCGCAAGGCGTCGCGACAAGGCCAGCCTGTAAGTACCTTAGAAAATTGTAGCTGGGTACTTATAAGTAATTTCTGCAAAACAACAAGACCTACTACTGCATATTTACCTATACGCAAGTTAATTGACTAAGTACGTGAAAGTTTTTATACGCACACCTGAAGAAGTAGTTATGCAAAACAAATTATATAATCATTTAAAACGTTTCGTGTTTAGGTACCCCTAACATTTCAAAGCCTGCCTAACAGACATAAATCAAAATACCCGGTTAGAAATCCACGGGAAACAACCGAAATAAAAACACAAAAGTAAATTCTTGCAGAGTTTTATTCAAAAGCGTTGGCTATTGTAAAAGTTGACAGCATTTGTGTCGGGCTGTATGTCGAACTCATCAAACTTGGACTGTCGGAAACTTGAACGTCGAAATATTGTAAAATTTTTACGCGGGAAACGGTGTTGCCAGAGTTGGACACGAGTTCGCCATTTTGTACATTCATGAAATACTGGAAATGTGTTGATAAATTCCCCGTCATTTTTAAAGCAAACTGTCGGTTATTATAGTACATTACTTACCTAGGGTGGTAAAACAAAGAATGTCTCAGATCCATTTATCGCCCTTGCCTTCGGCTCGGGCGTCAAGTACCTGCGATCTGAGACATTCTTTGTTTTGACCATTGATTTATGGTTTTACCTGCCTAGGCAAGTAAAGTACATACTAGAATAATTAATGTGCGGTCAACTGCAGGAACCTTTCTGTCATACATTCGTAATATGGCAAGGGGGTTACTTTTCTTTGCAGCTGACCAGTGGCGGATTTAAAAATTTGCCGCCAGAAGGCTATTCAAATTCTGCCGCCCCTACCGACTGACCAATCATGAAGTTATGTTTTGATTTATGAATTTATGATATTAGCATATCGTCCTAATTACACCACCAATATGAATCCATGCGGCAAAATACTTGTTATAGTACATTATGATACGAGTGGCTTACATTGGTTATTACAGTCGAGGCTGTATTGCCCAGCCCGAGCAGGCAGGCGAGGACTGTTATGGCCGAGCCAAGACTATAATGACCAATCTGCCATCCTAGTCTAAAAGGCGACTTTTTACTATGAACTTCCATAGCAAAAAGTCGCCTTTTAGACTAGGACGGCAGCAATGCCCACGAGTGTCATACGACGTTTTTCCACACACTTGCGAATAAAAACTAAAACTTATAATTTAGAACTTTTGTTTTAGTATTTTGTGGGTTACTTAACTACACGTGGTGTAGTGCGGGGCGCGCGCCGATGTAGGCGATCTCGGCGCTGCCAGCGAGCCCCACGGCGTGCTCTCATTGGTCAATTTGCGGCATCGAAATATATATAGAAGCGTAACTGAAGCTCAAAATCGGCCCCACGTAACTTAGTACTGAAGAAAAAACTGTAGCGGCAAATGAAATTATCACGTCAGTAGCTTTGTAACCAATCACAGATTTTTGTTTTTTAAACGATATGCAACCAATCCAAAAATGAAGAATTCTCAAACTTAATACTAATATTTACATATATTATTTTAGACTCACACATAGCACTTGATACATAGGACGTGTTGATTTTAAAAAGTAGGCGTTGTGGGAGTGGGAGTTTCAACGTCAATTTCGTTAGACGTTATCGTTCCATACATTATATTTCGATGATTTGCCGTAAAAATACTAGTGCAGTAATGTAAAGTAGAAAGCACGCGTGTGTAATAACTTAATAAGCTGCGTTCTGCGCGTAAGAACAATAAAATAAGAGCCATTTTATGAGAAAGTGTGTTGAAATAGTACTTTTTGATATAAGTGCGGAAAGTATGTCTTTTCACGAGTCCCGAGGTGTATCCCGAGCCGCGAGGCGAGGGTAAATACTCGGGACGAGTGGAAATAACACTTCCGCACCTGTATCAAACGACGTTTTTTAATACATTTGCGAAAAAAAATCGATGAAATCGTAACATAGCACCGGCTGTCTAATCAAAAGAAATTATTTTAAAAAACATACAGAATTTAATTTAACTTAAATATGAAAAAGCAAGAAATATATTTACTATTACTTTGTACTTTACTTATTTGCAAATAAATGTGTTATTTAGTGTTCAAAAATTAGCTGGAAAGTAAAAAGCAATAGTGCGCAAAATACAACTTTGCGCACGATTTACAGCTACGAAAATTACCACTTTTTGAGCAAGTGTATTAAAACTTATTAGTGACGTATAAGAGCATAACTTAGAAAACTTGAAATGTTTTCAATTAAGACTATAACAAAAGTGGTTAGTATTTGGATTAATTGTGTGTAGTGGAATACAAGAACCCATATTTGCGACTTCGAAAAACTTATGCTCGCTGGGCGCCTCGCGGAAAAATGAGAAATTTTGTGACATTTTTCACTTTTTGCTCTAAAAGGCTTTATATATTTCTTAACAGTAAAATTTAATATATATATTTTTATACATATTTTCAATTTTTCAATAAGTCCAGTCCAACCGCAGCTCTATAAATACTACAAAGACCAAACTATAAACCTTCAAAAGTGGTACATTTTTCCCGAATATTGACAAATTTAAGTTTTGCTTCCTCCACCTGAGCCCTTTTGTGGCAGGGTAAAAGGAAATTCTGAACCTAGCTGTTATCTCTCTACTTAAAGATGTAAAGAAACTCGTGAGAGTATTGCGGAAACTGGCGAAAAGTATCTGGTAGCTCTTCATGGTGGTATTCCAGCTACACAGAGATTGCAAGACCAAAGGCTCTACCTGTTTGTAAAGACAGCGGCAACGCAAAGGTTACTCTGACACGTTTGCCCTCAACCTATGAGGTTTCCTCTTTCCATGCGTTCCGCACCTACCACCAAGTGCAAAAGTGATTGGGAGTAGAGATAGATCACACCAAATGGGGCTGGGAAATGAGTTCCTGTCGCCTCATCCCACTAGCAAATTAACAAAGAGCCCACGACAGCTTCTCAAAATCTTAGCCTGTAAATGTAAGAAAGGATACAAGGGAGCGTGTGCCGTGTGCTTGCTTAAGGGCTGGATTCAAATGCTCGGTTCTATGTGAAGTGGGTACTCGCGGAAATGACGGAAAAACTTAAAATTGAAAATTTTCGATGGGCCATAGTTTAGTGCGTAGCGTATAGAGTTTATAAAGCAACGGTTGGACTTAAATTGATTCAAAAAATTTATTGTAGAAAAACGCTTAGGTAGTCCATGGGCTTAGAATAAAAGGTATCAACATTTCGCAGTTTTTCGCGTGGTGTACAGCGAATACAAGTTTTTCGAAGTTACAAATTTGAATTCACACTACGCTGACTGTTCTATACAACATACCAATAAATCAGAGTATATCATGCTTCGCATTTATAGTGTCGATTTCTACTTACTAGGCTAGTACTAGACTAGCCTAGTAGGTATATTTATATAATCTATTTAATTTTTGTAAGAAAAAAAAAATATTGGCCCCAGATTTGCCGCCCCTAAAAATCTGCCGCCCTAGGCTCCAGCCTACTCAGCCTGCTGGTAAATCCGCCACTGCAGCTGACTGTGGACGATATACATTTGTATCGGAGAGGGGTCATTTTATGCGGCTGTCTGTCCCAGAGTATTTAAATTTGGGAGGTTCCTTAAAAAATCTAATCACATTGCGGCGCTTACGGTGAAAACTTTGGGGCCCTGGTCAGCCGACATGAAATCCTTTATAAGGACCCTGTTGTCCCGGACAACAGGGTCCTTATAAAGGATTTCATATCGTACTGTTGTACGGACTATCAAATCTAAACTATTATTCATTTTATCAGGGTACACTACATACATACATACGAAAAACCTAATTCCGATAGGTATTCAGAATCACGAATATCAAAATACCGATTTTTAAAACTCCGAATGGATTAAAATTCCTATTATTCCAATTCTGATTTTTCATAGGTAACTCCAATTTAAAAAATCCGAAAATACAAAACGTCTAACCGTAAAAATTACGATTTTCAAAATGCCGAAATTCAATACACCGAATAATGAAAAGTCCGAATCTATGATTCATCAAAAATACAAATACCGATAATCAATATACCGAGTTCAAAATTCCGAAATTCAGCATACCGAACAATAAAATGTCCGGTTCAATAAAAGTGGGAGGAGTGAGGAGGGCGAGGTGGAAATTCGATAGAAAATATTTTTGGACTTAAAAAATTATTGAGGGGTAAAAACACTAAGTCATAATGAAACCGTCCCGTTTCATTATGACTTAGTGTTTTTATGATTTATACATAGAATACGCTAAAACAAGCGTGTTTTGTATGGAAAACTTTTTTAAACTTGATAACTACCGAGATATAGACTCCTAAATCGACAATAATTTTTTGGACTTAGAAAATTTTCGATGGGTATTGTGTCAGACCCCGCCTTAGCTCCGGCACTGCAGGGGGAGAAGCCCTTCTGCCCTTGCGCGAGGACGCCCGTACTCCGGTCTGCAGCTTCTGCTTGTTGGATTAAATATTCCGATATATTTTATTCCGATTTTTACTACTCTGAATTTCATAACTCTTACGAATAAAATCCTCATTATCAAAAGTACAATATTTATTTGACCGAATGACTAAATTCCGAAATAAAAATGAAATTTCGGACAACTGAAAATCGGAATTCCGTTTTTGGGACCATCGAGCTTTTAATTTTTCGGAGTAATAAATATCGGAATATCAAAAAAAAATCGGATTTTTGAAATTTGTGTTTTATAATAATCGGAATTGAATTTTTTAGGAATTATGAAATTCGGTATTTGTATTTGCAATAACAGTTCTCTTTAAACTTTATACAATTTTGCGTGTTCGTTTTATTAAGTTGAACATTGCTCTAAAAATATTACAATAAACATATATTTACCTACTTATTCGGTATTTTGATATTTCGGAATAAAATATTTCGGAGTTTTTGGGTGTTCCCATTTTATTAACCTCTGACGTACCTAAAACGAGGGGTGTTATATATAACTTCATGATCATTTATTACCAAACAAGTCTCAAGCAGGGTAGATAGGTAGATAGATGTTTATTATATGAATCATACATTGTCATTTTACCATTGTTACGTGGTACTTACATGTTGTTAATAATGTAAGAAATGCGTAAATTTCTAGAAACAACTGACGGTTCCAGTCTAAAGGTATACCTTTTTTCGACCTACATCTATAGAATATATTCAATTTATTACAGTAAATGCAAGACAATAACACTTATAACTTACGATGATAACAAGACTTACGTTGGTTGTTGGTATTTAATTGCTCTAGAAACGGACTCCGTGGAGTACACTTTAAAAATAAGTAGGTAGTCCTTGTTTTCTAAATGGAAGAAACCACGCGAGCTGTTTCTAATAAGTCTTAAAACACGCGAAACATGGCAAAGATAAACGACGTTATAGTACATTGTGCACCGAGGGTAGTAAGAAGGGGATTACTAACGAGAGTCTATTAGAAGCCCGACGCCGTAGGCGGAGGGCTTTTAATGACTCGAGTTTGTAATCTTCTTACTGCCCGTGATACACACAATGTTTTTCATCACATTTGCGAGGAAAAAAAAATAAAACATAAAAATGAAATAAACTAAACGCACCCGCTAAGAGACAACTTCAACTGTCAACTTTTTCAATATAGTCTTCCACAGATAATGCTAAGAACTGCGTTTAGTTTTTAAACTTGACAGGCAATGTCACCAGATTGTACCGATTTTCAAAATAAAATTTAAACTAAATTAATTTAATTGCATTAAAATAATCGCAAAAACTACGGAAATAATAGTAAAATATACCATATAAGTTTTATTTACACTAAATTTGGTTTTGTAGCCAAGTTTTGAAGATGTGAAATTGCCTTGGCTGATTCGAAACCTCCTTAGTCTGAAATGACGTACGACTTTTAAAACTAAACTCATAACTCCCGAGGGAGTTATAGATTTTCATACAGTTTTTCCTCCCGTGGGAGTTATAGATATTTGTAACCCACGGGGGGTAAATCGGCTCGAGTTGGTCTATAATCGCGCGTGTTATAACACCCTTTACGAGCAAGTGTGATGAAAAAGTAAAAGTAACATCCATTGTCGCCGGTTTAATCGCATTATTTTCGAGTCACCGCGAGTTCCGAACTTCGCCCGCCTCACTATGTGGAGCTTTAGTTGTGGTCTATTGACTGTTTGGGTTTCCCTTGCCGTTTATTTATTTAAAAAGAAAACATTCAGTCCTAAGGAATAAAAACCGGTCAAGTGCGAGTCGGACTCGCGCACCGAGGGTTCCGTACAGACTCGTCAGTAGATACGTGAATAAATTTAAGATACTCGTAAACTGTATGATGGGACAAACTTAACTTTGGTCTTGAAAAACTGTTGTCCCCATACATCGGCATTGTCGCGGTTAGTTTAGTAGGAGCAAATATGTTTGTCTTACGATTTTTGCGAATTTCTAAAAAACACTGCAAGTTAGGAAAACCGTTTTATTTTTCCTGTAATATTTAGGATGATATTAATAATCGGTAATTATTACAGATTTTTTTGTGTAGTAACTTCGGAGATAATATGGTATGGTAATGGTATTTTTTTAACGCTTATTATCTTAAATCAAAAACTGTAACATGTCTAAGAAAAAAAAAAACGTTTTTGAATCTACACATTCACATTCCCAAGCACCTTCAATTGATATCCCACTCGATATAATCAAGTTCTACTTTTGATTTTCGACATCCCATTTCGATCCAATTTAAAAAAAAGTAAAAAAGGCATATGATTTTTTTCTGTCCAACAGGCTTGGGTTAGCGATTTTTAACACTATTCCAAATTTCAAGTCGATAGCATCAGTAGATCCTAAGATATCTTGCTGTGTCAGACGGACAGACAGAGTCACCATAAGGGTTCCTTTTTTCCATTTTGGTACGGAACCCTTTAGCTTAGTTGGTAGTGACCCTGCCTACGAAGCAAGAGGTCCTGGGTTCGAATCCCGGTAAGGGCATTTATTTGTGTGATGAGCACGAATATTTGTTCCTGAGTCATGGATGTTTTCTATGTATTTAAGTATTTGTATCTATTAAATATATCGTCGTCTAGTATTCATAACACAAGCCTTATTGAGCTTACTATGGGGCTAGTTCGATTTGTGTAAGATTGTCCCATAATATTTATTATTTATTTATTTATTATTTAACCCTAAAAACTGACAGGCACTTGTCACTCCGTGTCTGACATGACATGATGCGAATAATTTTGAGACTGTAGATATGGATTATTAAGATATAGGTAGGTAATTTAGGGAAATCACATAAATAAACGAAAATAAAATTCAAGTCAATTGGACCCAGTCCCTACTGACGCGTGCGACGAGTCCTACAAACGAAACGAAGTCTCTACTAGCAAATTGATAAAATTAAGGTCATTGTATTAGGTAAAGGGCTTGTAGGCTTGTGGGCGCCTAAAGGTGTTACATTGGACGTATACAACTAATATTTTTTAAACTCATCTCCCTGATGCTAAAACCCTCTGCTAGGTCTCGTGTTGTTAAAGTCATCTTATAGTATTTTATGCAACAGTTGTATAAGAAGGTTCAAAAAATGCGAATTGCGTGAGTTGCGATACGAGCCGCGAATGCGGCGAGTATCGCAAATAGAGGCGCAATGAGCGTTTTTTGACTTAATTATACAACGTTGCATACAATACTTTTTCTACGACTATGTTAAAATATAAAATACATGGACGTCACGCGTGTCTCGTCCGGTCTCTCCGAGTGTGTACAGCTGGCATGACAGTTGTGTCTATGGTAAACTTTTTTTTGATATGGCTGGTGACACGATGTGACGATAATTAAAATCCTTTTTTTTTATGT
This sequence comes from Eudemis profundana, assembly GCA_947034925.1. Taxonomy (NCBI): domain Eukaryota; kingdom Metazoa; phylum Arthropoda; class Insecta; order Lepidoptera; family Tortricidae; genus Eudemis; species Eudemis profundana. The sequence goes on along the minus strand of OX344795.1, from coordinate 24,890,478 downwards.
TGGCATCAATTTATTTAATTCGGAAAGTTTTGTTTTTCTTATGAATCGTAGGAATTTAATTGTTTGTTAAGTTGGTAGTTGTGAATTTTTATCGTGAAGTTAGAATTGAGCGCTTAATCCTTGACCTAAGTTTAACCTAGATTTAGAAGTCTGTGGATGCTAGCAATAACGTAAAGTGACTATAACGACACTAGTGCTGTTATGGGGAATAGAGTATAGACTTCTCTGAACTCATATTATGTATGTTCTTATATTAGTGTTCGTGACCAAGTAAAAGACAGATAACAGTACAGGAGTAGAAAAAATAATTAATACCACTGTTTTAATTATTCATGTTTTTGGTCTCCTCGTGGTTACCCTACTTAAGCGAAAAAAAGTTTGAATCTAATTTTGTAGTGAACACTTACCTTTTATCTTATCTAGGCCGATGACTTATGAATAAAATGCAATTCTGACACATTATAGAAGTTATTTGTCATAAAAATAACTGGTCAAGAGCATGTCGGATCATGCTCAGTGTAGGGTTCCATAGCCGTATCTATAAGGAAATGTGCTACAGATAAAAATAAAGCTAAAAATAAACAACTGGCAAAAGGTCTTAAATGCCGTGTAAATCAATGGCACTTAAACCCTTTTGGTTGAGAAGTTTTTCGGCAATAACTTCAAAACGGTTTATTCCTTACTATTCAAAATAATTTTCGTTGAATGTATTTATTAAGCGTTACCTTCCTGATTTTTTTCATATTTTTTGGATTTACGGTTTAAAAGTTAAAAGGGGGGGACACAATTTATGCAACTTTCGGAGCAATTCTTTCCGAAAGTATTCACTTAATCAAAAAAAAGTACATAAAAGCCTTATAATGTTTTTAAAAGAACTATCGAATTATGTACCTCACGTTGATGTTTGCTGAAAAAAAAATTTTTTAGCTTCTGTTACATGTATGGAGTGCCCCCCCTAGATTTTTTTATTTTTATAATTTAACTACCAAACTTAGTAGCGGCATCTACAAGACATCTATATTCCAAATTTCATCAGTATACGTCTTGTAGTTTTTGAGTAAAATGCCTGTGACATACGGACGGACGGACGGACGGACGGACGGACGGACATGACGAAACTATAAGGGTTCCTTTTTAGCCATTTTGGCTAAGGAACCCTAAAAACAAACAGGTCAGGTACCTAAGCGTGACGTCATGGTCATGACGGGTGACAACAAGACGAGATTTTAATTTCTTTATTCTGTTAGCAAACTAGTAAGTTAATTACGACGTATTTTAATAACTCAATTCGTGCATTTTGCTATCTGCCATTAACTGAGCCGGATTGCTCAATTTGTATTACGTTCAATGTAACAACCTGTATTGAACTAATAAACGCATAATCGCACCCGCTCCCGATGGGCGTCGTCGTTCTTGCAGCGCCTTGTAGGTACTGATTTGGATTCGCATAAACACCGCATCGGTTTCTGGCCGATGAGGAATTAATGCAGAAGTCCCGCGGTTTCGGATGCGGATATTCATCATCCCTGCTCTGTATCACGCGGTATAGTTTTTACCTGCAATTCTAAGGTATGAAGATAATAGAGACTTTTTAATTTTTCTAGAATAGAAAACAACGTTGAAGCGAATTGAAACTTTGCAGTTCCACAATATTGGCTAAACCCAATAACTAAAGTTGGAGTAATCACGTTGTAGCCGCGGGCCATCACGTTCCAGGATGTTGGATAAATGTAAGTACAGAGCTAGATCTACGGGCGGTCACGTGGCTACACATTCTTCTCATACATTCTTCAGTACATTATTGGCGTCTGAAACGCTTGAATTCGTAGTTTGCGTTTCGTTGAGCCCGAGGTAAGTCTACTGTTATTTCTATTAGATTCTTAACTTGCTACAACATGGCTAGCGTGCTAATCATATGCCGGGTTTATCTATCGTTGGAATGAAGAACCTACAGTAAAATCCGCTTAAAGGTACGAACACACTAACCGGCACCACGCGACACTTCTATTCTTTGTATGAGGGAGGGTGCATTGGGGATGGCGTAATTTCGTACGTGGGCGAGTAATTTTGAAGATTAAGAATTTCAACTAAAACTTTCAAGATTTTTAAGGTGTGCAATAAATCGCGGTACTAATTGGAGTGTCTAGGATAATTATAGCATGTTACGGTATTATCCATTCCATTATGTTGCGTGGATTACGGGAAATTTTTACATTTCGAAATTACCCTATGTTCGAATTTACTTAAAACACACTAAGTACGCGGTGCGACTTTAACTTCTACTGCTTCTATTTTCGTATAAATGCTAATGGTGTCACTTGTAAATGTTCGGCCAGGTATACAGGCAAGACAAAGTACGGTGACGGTGAGACCAATATTATAGAGTGAACCGGGTTCCAAGAAAATCTTCCTGCTCTTTGGAGCATTGAACCACAGAAGGGTGTATTTTCGCTGGCGTAATTTCTCTGGCCACCAATATTTAAAAGGTTCCTCCTCACTAGACTGGCATTCGTTGGTTACTTTTTAGAACTTGACTGATTCTACATTGTAAACAAAAGTCCATTTCTAATAAGGCAGAATCCTCTCAGTATTCGCCAATATGTCATGACAGCGAAATTACGTTTTTGAAAATACACACAGAAATATATCGAGATAGAAGGATATAGTGCGTCGATTTGTATGGCAAAGAAGCGTGTAACGTTTTTTGCTTGGCGTTTGACGCCAAAAGTGCAATTTAGTGATAGAAAACATAAATTTTCCATTTCATTTGGTGGTATTTGAACAATTAATTAGACTATTATTATCAGATCTTCAAATCTGCTAATAATATTGACGGAAACTGAAGTTAACAGTATTCAAAGTAGGTGGCCGCCACTTCTTTTTAGCACGCGAGGTACATACTCTGTTTCCTCGATATATTTCTGTGCATTGAACAGTGAACTCCTATTGTTCAAGTCGATTTAAGTTGATTGAATATTGCGATAATCAAGCTCAGAACAGTCTATATTTGAGTTTATCAACCTATGTTAGTGCATCCTGAGTTTACTTAACTCTGCAATGTTGGCTTAGTTCTATCGCCATTTAGACGTGGGTAACTCTGCAATATTGTGTGCAGGGTGTATTGAATTTCAGGCTGAGCTCTCTCGTTACCAGTAACCTGGTAAATTACTATCTGAATTTACAACGACATCATATTATTTTAGTTGCAATTTCGGTTGCGGCCGCTTCATTAATGCTAGTATGTATAAGTGTAGATAGGTATTATATAATTACATTGCGCATGAGTTCTGAGGATTGGAAAACATTGTCTCATGGGCTTAGTGTCAGTAGTTCGGTGATTTTAGTCCGGTTCATATATATTTATTTGAACCGGACTAAAATCACCGAACTACTGAAACTAGGCCATCTCATGGGACTGAAAAGGCAGTATAGGTAGATAAAGATATGGTTGTAGGATATGTCAGTGGCGCCCGCTCGCTTCATGATTCCCGAATAGTTAGAGCTCATGCGCAGTCTGTTCGAACTTCGAAGTTGTAACGGTTTGAGGAATAGAGGTGAGTCAAGTGTTGGGCACTTTTGAGCTCCGCCATAGTGATGGCAAAGTTCTATCTAAGTATGTTCTTCTTTCTAGTTCTATTTCAGTTCAGCATGTTGGAAACGGATTCAAACGAAGTGCATAAACGTAAGGATAATCTGGATTTACTTCAATAGTTATACGGGTTATTCTTCAGAAATAAGCCTGCGACTTATTCCTCTGTCTCCACACATTTAGTATGAAAAAGGGCCAGAGGAATAAGATGACCGCAGACATATTTCTGAAGAATAACCCATACCTATGTACGAGTCCATTCACAAGAGCTGGCACGAATGGATTGAACGAGTGAATCATAATCTTCACGTACGTCACAAAATTATTACTTAAATACAAGTTGGTTTAGTAAGCGATAATCGTGTTTTTAGACTATCTCGTCTCATAACTTCGTAACCCAGTCTGCATTGTGTATATTATTTACAACAAAAAATCCCTAACTATACAATCGCATCCTTGTTTGCACACTGACGCCGTGAAGCAGGGAAATTGCATCAAAACATTTAAATTTCGTATGATTTTTCGCATATTTTCGCTATGATTTCGTACTTAGCTGTCAGTGTGAAAACAGGGTATTAGGGCATTAAAAACCAATGAAGAGACAAAAAAATGTTTCTTTCATGTAAAACAGGGTATAAATTAAATAAAAACTCCGTGATAGTAAAATATTTGTAGCGAACCTTCAAAATTTCCTTTCTGCCATATCTTTTACCTGCTTAGTCTTAATAATGTGCAGATTATATGTATTTTTTTATTTTTGTCTTGAATAATGAAGAAGTACTTGTTTACAAAATATTTGGATTCTCCCGTATAAGAAGAAGAACGTCACTCAACGGTGACAAATGACATTACTTTCGTTCAATCCATTCGTGCCAGCTCTTGTGAATCGACCTGTAGGTGTAGGTACACAAGTAGTTAATTGTCGTACATGTCTGTCTCTATATAATTGTATTTTGAAAATGATACTACCTAATCTTAACTAATTAATCTAAACTTTCAGACAACCTAGCTCAGCCTTCACCGACACTCAATTCGAAGCTAATCCAATCCAAAAATCAATGGTTCCTAATGAACGAACTAAAACATTTTATAAAGTTAATACAGCTCCATATAAAGCAGTTTGAAAGGGCGCCGTATTTTATCGGGCTGCTGATAAATTGCTTCAAATTCAATTTAAAGGGGTAATGTTTGTGTCCCTATTACGACGTCACTCGACGCCGCCCATAAACTCTGTCGGTCCACTGAACAATTGAAATATTGAGCCCTCGCATACCTTTCCTGTATAAAAATATTGGGGGTACTATGGTTTCGTTTTAAAGTAATTGGGTTAGATTTAGCGAGCCGAATAGCAGGCCGTCGTGAGCTTGCTGTAGTAAGTATACATTACCTATGCGTTGCGTTTCGTATTCTGAACTAAATGAAGAGAAAAATAAAAAAGTGCGCGTGGGACTCGCGCACCGAGGGTTCCGTACAAACTCGTCAATAGATACGTGAATAAATTCAAGATAAACTGTACGGAGGGACAAACTTAACTTTGCTGTTGAAAAACTGTTGTCCCCATACATCGACATATGTTGCGGTTAGTTTACTCGGAGTAGGAGCAAATAAGTTTGTATTGCGAATTTCGAAAATACGCTGCAAGTCAGGAAAACCGTTTTATTTTTCCTGTAATATTTCTGCCGTCCTATCACTAAAACTAGACTAACCCTATGGAGTTGTATAGCGGTTAGTCCAGTTTTATATATCGGACGGCAGATTTAGGATGATATCAATCGATAATTATTAGAGATTTTTCTGTTCAGCAACTTCGGAGATAATAGGCGAGGACAGGTATTTTTTTAACGTTTTTTTATTTTAAATCAAAAATACAGATCTAAAAAAAACAAAAGCAGTTTTGGAATCTACAATATTAAGTCCTTTGATTTGATATCCCACTCGATATAATAGCTATTTACGATATCCTATTTTCCATTCCGTTTTTTTTAAAGCGGACCTTTAAAAAAAAAGTAAATAGTTATAAGATTTTTTTCCTGTCCAATTAGCGGTTAGCGGGTTTTAACACTATTCCAATTTTCAAATCGATAGCATCAGTAGATTCTGAGATATCTTGCTGTGACAGACGGACAGACAGACAGACACACAGACAGACAGACCGACAGAGTCGCACCATAAGGGTTCCTTTTTTACCATTTTGGTACGGAACCCTAAAAATGGGCAAATAAAGCGACTAGGAGAAATAATTAATTATATCCAAGCTACACGCAGCTGTGCGAGAATATTCTCGCACAGCTGCGTGTAGGCTATTTCTTTATTAGAGACTCCTCTCGTCCCCGTTCTTGGGCTAGCGTGGTCCATCGTTTACTCGTTGATCGCTGTGCGGGATAAATATATAAGTACTTAAACTGCTGACTAAACTCGGTGAACAACCTGCATTCGTTTTGATAAGTTTCGTCACCATTCAGGATTTATAACGGCACTGAATCCATATGATAACTCCTGATATTAATGATGTTTCAGCTTAAATGTGTAACATCGTACATGTATATTTCTCGTACGTAATATTAATCTCCTAAAGTGTTTCTGGGTCCGCGTGTACTAAAGGGCTTGGTAATTTATACGTTTTTTTCCAAATTAAGCAAAATCACAGCAAACATGATGATGAAAGAAGAAAAAGGTGATGATGATGATGATGAAACCCTAACCTAACTCGACTAATTCACACAGTCTCTGAGCAAACCAACGAAGCCCCTCTGCGCGGAGCTCCTATTTCCGCTCTGAGGGATGCATGGTGACTAACAAAGCAGCCAGGAGTTAAACTAGACGTGGTTTTGATTTTTTTTTTGCCTTCGACTTATCGAGTTTCATAAGTAGGTACGGTCGGTCGCCCATGGGGTAAGTGCTTTCTTATACGAGTATCAACGTAAAACACTCGATTTGCAATTCCATCGCGATACTGTTATGCGTGGGTCGATCATAATAGAAGATCCTACGTAAAGTTGTACATTGAGGACTGTAGTAAACGTAGTTATAAGCTTAGAACCTTCTAGTTTTGCAGAATATTTTCATCTATAAGTAACAACTACTTACGTTGCGAGTCTAAGAGTGTGTAGTTAGTGTATATTGAAGATCGTTATGGCTTTTTGGTTCAGAGTAGGATATTACGGGGTTCCGATACTTTTTATGAGTTATGTGAATGTGGTCAGGAGATTAGGCGATAACAATTCTTTTATGGCATTTAGCGGCCACGCTATTAGTGTCAGTATTTATCACTAGCTTCCCAGTAACGTTACCTACATTTTCCTACTTGTCGACTTTAATCTGTCCATTAGAGCTTCATAGACTAAATTTTAATAACATACTAGTACTTTTCAAAGTTGGATACTCTGTGGCACTTCCGACTCAACTGTTATATTCATTTCACGCGTTGCAATTTGGCTATGTATACATACATTCAATCTTAGAAGGACTGTGTTTGTAGATACACTAGCTGTTGCCCGCGACTTCGTCCGCGTGAAATTCGAATACCCATGTGGGTGGTTAAAGGTGCATATACCTATTTTACCGCAGGGTAATAGTAGTACCGCTTTCTATATTACCAAAACCACGTAAAACTGGCCGTGCGCGAAGCAGTTGCTACCCCCTAAGAACCAACCCCTTTTGTCCTCTTGGGGATGAGTTTCGAAAAACAAACGTTTTATTGAACAAACGTGATAAGTCAGGAGAACGACTTTTTAAGCATGTGTGGATATATTTTCTTGGTTTTTAGTAAATAGGATTTTTATGTAACTGTTGACGACGCTACTGGCTACTCGCTCGCTCGGTTCGCTCGCTCGCTCCCGGCTCGCTCACGAGAGTGAGAGAGTGGGGGAGAGAGAGAGAGAGCTATGTTAGTTTTCGCGTCGTCAGAGCATTCTCAACTCCGAAGCTCAGTATGCAGGGTTCGTTGGAGTTTTCGAATAACACGATGTTCGGGTTCGACGTGGCGATTTATTCTTCGTTATTAAAACTGCCGCTGACAATACTCGGGCAGAGTGATGTCACTGACTCTTGACAAAAAACTGGGCGAAGGCGTAGAGGAACTTGGGTCGGCTCGGTTCGGTTCGGTTCGGGATCTGTTCGGCTCTTCCTTGTGCCCAGGCTGACGGTTCGAGGTGAAGTGAGCTAGTGCGCATGCCGTTACCGGCGGGGTTCGGTATTTATACTTGTCAGCCCGGGGGAAGGGGCAGCGCGGGGTCGGGGGCAGCCGGTCTCATTTTGTACCTGACCGGCCTGCCATTTTATGGGTGTTACCCAAGTTCCTTCACGCTTACAAAATTAACACGGTTTAATATTTACACTTAAACTAACACGGTTCTGAGTTACATGGATCAAATACTATGGGTCTAAATATCTATTTTCATATTAACTAACGCGGCTCTTAACACAATCGAAATAACGTAGTTCTAAACATCTATCTACAACTTAATTAACAAGGTTCTTTATATTTACTTATTTACAAATCAACACGGTTCCTAATATCTGTTACGACTGAAATCAACACGGTTCTTAGTATCTATAGGGTCCTAGGCATATTATTTGGAGGTTCGGGGTAAATAATTTGTATTCCTACCTAACTTAATTTGCTACTATTAAAATCTTTATTTCTTATATCTATATATCTTATATTTAATGTTCTTCGGCGTGGCTGTCCGCAACAGTCTCCTCCCGCCGACCTCCAGTGTCGGCTCCGGGTTGTAACGGCAGGACAGCCAATCTCGTCGCTGGTCGCCGGAATACGCCGCCCTTGGTCCGGATCTCCACGTTCCGGACGACTCCATCAGGTCCGGGGTGCGTAGCGACGACGATTCCGCGCGGCCAAACATTTCTCGGCAGGGTGGAGTCCACGACGATCACGTAGTCTCCCATCTGTATCCGTGGTCCATCGCCTGCTGATGACTGGCGGGGCGCGAGCGTGGGGAGGTATTCCTTCACCCATCGTGCCCAGAAGTGATCCGCCAGGGCTTGGCTCGCCCGCCAAGCGTTGCGGTCGGCCTCCTTGCATGGCCCAGTTGGCGGGACCGCTGTCGATCCGCCCAATAAAAAATGATTGGGCGTGATCGCTTCTTCGTCCTCAGGATCGACGGAGACGTGCGTTAGAGGCCGGGAGTTCACAGTGGACTCGGCCTCCGTCAGCAATGTCCACAGCACCTCCTCTTTAGGCGCCTTTGTGTGCAGCGTTGCGGTTAGCGCGGTTTTCACTGATCGCACTAACCGCTCCCATGCGCCGCCTTGGTTCGGGGCTCCTGGCGCGATGAAGCGCCACTCCAGCTTCCGTGTCAGGCCGTACTCCCGTAGGGCCGGTATCCACTCGCGGTAGGCGGCTTGTAGCTCCAGATCTGCCCCCCTGAAGTTGGTGGCGTTGTCGCTGTACACCACCCGGGGCCATCCGCGTCGCGCTGCCAATCGTCGCAGCGCCATGATCGCGGAGTCGGTTGATAGCGTGTGGACCAACTCCAAATGGACGGCGCGCGTCGTCAGACAGGTGAACAACGCCACCCAGCGTTTCTCTCGGCGCCGTCCAATCGTCACCCACACGGGACCAAAGTAGTCCGTCGCCGTGTAGGTGAAGGGTCGCTGGTAGGGTTCCAGGCGGGCTCGTGGTAGGTCCCCGAGGGCTGGCACGCGTGGTTGGGCTCTGCGTAGTATGCACGTGCGGCACGCGTTGGCGATTGTGCGCACTGTCGGCCGCAGTTGCAGCACCCAAAAGTTCTGCCGCACGTCGTTGACCACACGTTCGTTGTTCGCGTGCGCAGCCCTCTCGTGTTCCCTGTGTATGTACAGACGTACGAATGGGTTGCGGCCGTCTAGTATTGCCGGCCGCTTGTTCACGGACAGGGGCGCGGCGTCGATCCGTCCGCGCATCTTCATGACGCCGTCAGCGTCGATGTAGGGGTCCAATTTATAGATCCTGCTTCGTCGGGGTATTGGTTCTCCGCGGGACAGTGTTCGCAGCTCCTCCGGAAAGTCCCGTCGCTGTGAGTGTTGTACCCACATGTGCTCGGCGTTTTGTATATGCCTCGCCTGAAGCTCGGTCGGCTGCCTGTTCCTTAGCCGATCCCGAAACTGGAGTATCCTCGCCGTCGCCCCGATGAGCCGATCGTATTTAGAGAATCGGCTTATGTCGGGCAACGGCGGCTCCCAGACGTGCGTCGCTCCTACGTGCCGACGAATCTCCGATTCTTCGTCGGTGGGTTCGACCGCTGGCGCCTCCCGTGGCCATTCATGTGCAGGCCGCCGCAGGAAGCTCGGTCCGGTATACCAGCGGTCTCTGGATGTTACGTGACGAGCGCTGTCCGCCCGTGTTGCGTCGTCCGCCGGGTTTTCTTTCGTTGGGACCCATCTCCACTGTGACGGGTCCGTTAACTCGGCGATCTCTCCGAGACGGTGCGAGACGTATGTGCTATATCGCCGGGCATCGTCTCGTACCCAGTGTAGCACGGTGCGGCTGTCCGTCCACATCGTCAACTCGATGTTTTCGTATCTTTGCTCGGTTCTCAGCGTATGCTGTAGGCGTGCCCCGATCAACGCGGCTTGCAGCTCGAGTCGCGGGATGCTTAGCGGCTTGGTGGGCGCAACCTTCGCCTTAGCCGCCGCCAAGCTCACCGCGACGTTGTCTTCGTGTTCCTCGCGCCAATAAGCCACGGCCGCGTAGGCCTGCGAGCTCGCATCTACAAAGATATGTAGTTGGCGCGTTGCCGGCTCTCCTCCCGTTGACGCGTAGCGCCGTGGCACTCGTAGTTCCGCCACGGCTTGCAGTTTTCCGAGCCATGCTTGAAACTCGGTCACTTCGTTCGGGGGGAGCCGTTCGTCCCATTCAGTCTTGCGTAGCCACAGCCTTTGTAGTTGTATTTTCGCCGTAATGACGAACTGCGAAATGAGCCCGAGCGGGTCGTAAATGGACATGACCGCGCTCAGGGCCTCCCGTTTCGTCGGCACCCGCTCGGCGTTCCGTACTGCTTCAGGGACCCGGATCATTTTCGTGTTGTACCCGAGTTCGTCTTTCTCTGGGTCCCACATCATCCCAAGTATCTTCTGTTGCTTATCCCCGCCGAGTGCCGCCGGGGATGTCGCGCGTCGATCTGCGGGTACGTTCTGCATCAGTGCCGCGGAATTCGAATTCCATCCGCGCAGCGTGAAGCCTCCTAGTTCGTGAGACTTTGTAACTTGTCCCGCGATCTCGATCGCTTCTTCTTCCGTGGCGAAGCTTGCCACGAAGTCATCCATGTAGTGGTTCATCGTGATTTCGTTAACGGCCAATGGGTAAATGGCCGCGTTGTCCCTTGCGTTCTTATCCCGAACGCTGTGTGCGATGAATGGAGAGCTTGCGGCGCCGAAAATCATGGAGTTCATTTTATATATCGTTGGGGCTCTCGTTCTGTCGAGCCCGCGCCACAGGAATAGTTGCGCCTGCTTATCATCTTCCTTTATGTGGATCTGCAGGAACATTTCTGCGATGTCGGCGGTCACGGCGTAGGGGCCCTCTCGGAACCGCAATAGAATGCCCAATATTGACTTCAATCGGTCGGGCCCCTCCAGGATGTGATCATTCAGGCTGCTCCCGGAGCTCTTCGCCGCTGCGTCGAAGACGAGTCGCAAACGTCCGGGCTTGTTCGGGTTTACGACTCCGAAGTGTGGCAGGAACCATTGCCGATCGTTCTCCGGCGGCACGGTCGGTTCGGCGTATCCTTTGCTTAGCAGGTTCTGTATTTGTTGAGAGTAGGCGTCTGCGAAGTCTGCGTCGCGGTCCATCTTCCTCTCAATTGTTCGCAGGCGTTTGAACGCATTTGCGTAGCTCGGGGGCAGCCGCGGGTTATCGACCCGCCACAGCTGTCCAACTTCGAAGCGTGGTCCGTCGATCTTCTTTATGGTTCTTTGTAGAATATCGATCGCGCGTTCGTGAAGCGGGCTCGTTTTCTCTTTGGCACTTGATATTCCCAATGAATCAATGCTAAAGAATTCTTTCAACTGGGCGTTGATGTCGTCGTGCTCCTTTTCGTCGGCGTGGACGTGCATCACGATCTCTTGGTTGTTCTTCTGCATCGTTCGCGGCGCTGTTCCGAAGATGGCCCATCCCAATGGGGTTAATAGCGCCGCTGGTTCCGCGATGTGTCCGACCCGCACTTCGATTGGCAGCATCAGGTGCCAATTGTCGGCTCCAATCAGGACGCGTGGTCGGGCCTCCGCGTAGCACGCTGACTCCAAATCTCGGAGGTGCGGGAAATGCGTGATGTATTCACGCTCGGCTCGTTGTACGCGGAGGCCAATATCTCGTACGGTTCTGAGGTTGATCGGGTGCGCCGCCCCATATTCTAGCCCGCGCACGTTGACATTGATGCGACGACTGTCCGTCGACGTTGCCATTGTGCCGACGCCTTGTATCTGTAGGCGCGACGTCTTCCCTACAGCTCCGAGTTCGTCCGCTAACCTCTCGTCGATTAACGAGATCGTAGACCCCGGGTCCAAAAGGGCGTACGTGTGGATCTCGCCTCGGGGTCCCCCAATGTATATCGGGACGATCTTTAGCAGCACGGTCGATCCCGTGTGCTCTCGCTGCCCCACTGTTGCAGCGAGCACTTGTTCCTCAATTTCCGTGTTGAATGATGCTTCAGGCGGGTTTCTTGCGTTAACCCGCGGAGCTGTAGTTCGGGCCGCCGACGTCCGTAGAATGGCGGCGCGTTGGATCGGTGCGTGTGGCGTGGCGGTTCGGGGTTCTGCGGCACGTGGTGGGGGCGGCGCGTATTCTTGCTCATTTGCGGCTCGTGGTTCGTTGTATGGGTTCTGCGCCGTCCATTGTAGAGGCGGCGCGGCAGGCGCCATTGTTGCTCCCGGCGTGTTGATTTGCGCCGGGCCTTCCTCGTAATGCAAAAGGCGATGATGCGAGTGCGGGCATCCCGGTCTCTCGCACCCGCGTGACCGGCATTGGTCGCGTCGGTGCTTGTACGCCATGCATTTAAAGCACACGTGGTTCTGTCGGGCCCAGTCCCATCGGGCGCCGACTTGCATATTTGTTAGTTTGCGGCACTCGGGGGTTCGGTGAGTGCCGCCGCAACAAAGGCAGCTATCCGATTGCTGCACAGCGTATGCGTAGGTTCGGGTCTGCGGTGGGCGTCGTATAGCCCCGCCGCTTGTGTTCGCTCGTTCGGGGGCCTTCTTCGGTCCTTGGGGTTCTGCAGCGCGTGGTCTTTTCGTGGGAGCTCGGGCATGAGAGAACTCCATCTCGGCGTCGCTCTCTTCAAGTAGGAACTCGGCCATAAGCCTTAGCTCGCTCTCCGCCGTTCCCAGTCGATCGCGTGCATACGCGCACCATCGGCTGCGGAGATGGGGGCTCAATCGCTCTGTGATTTCTCTTATCAGCAGAGGATTGGCCCCGTAGCTTTTGCGATCCAGGTCGACGAGCGTCGAAACGATGTTCATGACCTTCGTCGCGAATTGGTTCAGGTCGATTGCGCTGGGTCCCAGGGGCGGCATTCTCTTGAGCTCCTCTATCGCTCGGTCGATGAGTAGATCGGTGCGGCCGAAATTTTTCTTCAATACTCGTAGGATGAGCTCTGGGCGAGTTGACGAAGCAAGCATGTGTTGTACGCATTGCCTCGCCTCGCCCTTTAAACTGTGGCGAAGACGCGCCACGTTTTCGAAGGCCGTGAATTTGTAGCGCGTCGTTGACTCCACGTAACTGTTATAGAACGTGAGCCATTCGTTCGGTTCGCCGGCGAAGATCGGTAGTTCGTATACTTGTCGAGGTGGCGGCCGCATCATTGTTTCTAAATGGTCCGTGAGACGATCGATGGCTCGTCCACGGCTCGATGATCGTTCTCGTTGTCCGCGTTGACTTATAGGTGTGGGCGGCTCTCGCTGAGGTGAACTAGTGCGTGTTCGCCTCGCAGGTTCTGCGGTTGCCGCCGTGGGTACGCCGCTAAGCCATTCATTTACGCGGCGTGTTGATTCCGCGATGGATTTGCCGGTCTGCGATCCGCCCGCTCGTGATTGTTCGTCGATTTTTTCCAGATCGACGGCAAGCCTCTTCTCAATTAGCTCTCGTTCCAAACGGATCTCCTCGAAGCGCAATTGCTTCAGCCGCTCCATAGCAGCTAGTTCTGCTTCTCGCCGACGCACCTCGGTTGAGTTCGAAGCGCGTGAGTGAACGGAAGCGGGCCTGTCCATGTTCGTTGGGTTCATGAAGGTGACGTTGAGGCGCGATGCTTGTTGTTGTTCGGGTTCGGGTTCGGGCGCCTTGCTGGTTCCGGGTGCGTCGGTTGACTGCTGCGGTGCGAGTGATCGATCGCTCGCGCGCCGCAAGTGTTTGTCGGACGATATTGGGGGTTCTGCAGTCGTACCGGCTGCCTCCGCTTGTTGCGTTGCTGCCGCCGTGGCGTCGCGTTCTCGCAAGAACCGCAAACGCTCCTCGTCTGCTTGACGTTCGCCGCTCTGACTGCGTGTAGTCACCATTTTCTTCATTGACGTTTTCTTTCTTCGGATTCTTCAGATCCGGCTCGAAGGACCATAAAATGTTGACGACGCTACTGGCTACTCGCTCGCTCGGTTCGCTCGCTCGCTCCCGGCTCGCTCACGAGAGTGAGAGAGTGGGGGAGAGAGAGAGAGAGCTATGTTAGTTTTCGCGTCGTCAGAGCATTCTCAACTCCGAAGCTCAGTATGCAGGGTTCGTTGGAGTTTTCGAATAACACGATGTTCGGGTTCGACGTGGCGATTTATTCTTCGTTATTAAAACTGCCGCTGACAATACTCGGGCAGAGTGATGTCACTGACTCTTGACAAAAAACTGGGCGAAGGCGTAGAGGAACTTGGGTCGGCTCGGTTCGGTTCGGTTCGGGATCTGTTCGGCTCTTCCTTGTGCCCAGGCTGACGGTTCGAGGTGAAGTGAGCTAGTGCGCATGCCGTTACTTTTTTTTTTTTTTTTTTTTTTTTTTTTTTTTTTTTTTTTTTTTTTTTTTTTTTTTTTTTTTTTTGTTTTTTTTTTTTTTTTTTTTTTTTGAAACTGACGAACTCGCAGCCCCTCCTGGGCGTAGCGATTTTCGGACCGGGTGGTTGGCCGTGGCGTTCCCTGGGGTCGAACCAGGTCGCTAGCCAGACCACCCTGAGTTGGTCGGACTGGGTGGGAGCCGGGAGTGCCTGGGGTCGAACCAGGTCACTATGTCCGGTCCACCTCGATATGATCGGGCTAGGTGGGGGCTTCACGCCTGGAGTCGAACCAGGTCGTTTGGCCAGGGCCACCTTGACTTTACGCTGATTGCTCAGAGTGAGCAACGGACCAGCGGGAAGGATGACTCGGGTCATCCTGTCCTTATGTGAACTTGTGTATCGAACTAATGGGAGTTTTAGTTGCCGGTTCGCTAAAACCTAGCCCAGCTAAGAAGACTCCGGCAAGAAACTTAGCTGGGCCCGAGCGAGGTCGGAGTGAAGTTAACCAGGGCATTCGGGTCCTGGGGCAAATCGGGACGCGGCCCTTGTGTGGTGTGGTCGCGGGGAGGTCGACCCCGCCGGCGGGGTCGACGCTGTGTGGGTCGGACTCCGTTTGACGGCCTCACAGCAAGGATTCTTTCGAATCCTGCTGAGATGTCGTCATCCGGATCCGAGAGGACGTTGCGGGGACGCCGGGTGAAGCGGCCTCGGGTGAGGCCGGATCGGCGCAGCACGTCGTCAGGACCTGGAACAGAGGGAACATAGTCAACCGCTTGTCTGATAAGTGGATTCCTATGTTGGGGAGCCGTCCTAAAGTACCGTTTCGAAGCCATCTTAAAGAAACCTTGAATCGAGGGAAGCTTGTATTCAAGGTGAAGGCTAAGATTCCGAACATACCACGGGGTGTCGGTCATCCTACGAATGAACCTATTCTGTATGACCTGTAGTGGTTTCAAACGTGTTTTAGGCACGTGTGCAAACACTACACTGGCGTAGGTCATTATGGGACGAATACAAGTTTTGTAAAGTGTAAGCTTATTTCTAAGCGACATTTTACTCCGCTTGTTAGTCATCCCGCCTAACCTATTCATGACGAAGAGAGCGCGACCGCGTACGCGTTTAATATGTTTGGTGAAGGATAAGCATTTATCCAGTATAACACCTAGGTATTTGACCTCATTTACCCAGGGGATGGCTAAACCGAATAGTTGGATAGGAACTAACCTTTCCATTATTCGCTTCCTAGTCGGAGAGAATACAATTGCAGCGCTTTTCTCAGGATTAACTTCGATGCGCCAGAGATTGAACCACCGCCCGAGGGCGGTTATCGCCTCCTGGAGCAATTTCCGTATAATGCTGGGCTTAACGTGCGATGTGTATAGGGCAGTGTCGTCCGCGAACAACCCCAGATGCACTTTGTTGTGCCTGGGAATGTCGTTCGTGAACAGGGAATAGAGCGTGGGGGAGAGTACAGAGCCTTGCGGGACTCCGGCGTGAATGGGATGCGGCGCCGATAACGTTCTCTCCAGTCGGTAGCGAAAGCTTCGATCCCTGAGAAAATCTTGTATTATGAGTACAAGTCTGTCCGGCATATCCATCTCATATAACTTGTATATGAGACCGTTATGCCAGACCTTATCGAAGGCTTTCGCTACGTCGAGAAAGATCGCACCGGTCGGTACCCCGGAGAATTTGGCGAAGTTGCCCAACACGTGATCCGTAATACGTTGCACTTGTTGGACACACGAGTGTCCGGCTCTAAAGCCGAACTGCTCGTCTACAATGATCGAATTGGCATTCGTAAACGCGAGAATGCGGGACAAAACAATCCGCTCATACAGTTTCCCGAGGGAGCTGAGTAAGCTGATTGGCCTATAACTGGACGGGGAGGTGCGGGGTTTACCCGGCTTCGGAATCCCTATAACCGTGGCGTTTTTCCACGCGGCTGGAAAGTGACCGTTGGTTAGGGCTGCATTGAAGATGCTAACTAAAATTAGGAGCAAAGCTTCAGGGAGAAGCTTGAGGATACGGTTGGAAATACCATCCGCTCCCGGGGCTTTCCTAATTTTACTTCTCCTGATTAAGCCTTTTACCTCATCCAAGGTAACAGGCTCAAGCGGAGGCGCGGTCGGGGGGAGTTGAGACCTTCTAACCACCTCTGAATCCACCATTCTAATGTGGGGTTCATTAATGTGTAGAAGGCTCGGGGTACATTGAGACTCTAAACTAGCCGCGAGGCATTCGGCTTTTTCGTCGTCTTCAAACGCGGGAGTTGGGTGATCCGGGCGATCCAAGGGAGGAATTGAAAGTGTTTGATCAGATTTAAGAGTTCTCGCTAGTTTCCAGTACGCAAGGTGACTGGGCGTTAACTCTTCTAAATGATCACAAAACTCGTTCGCCCGAAATTCAGCCACGCGCTGGTGGAGCTCGCGTTTTGCAGCTGCCAGCTCGCGGCGAACTTCGGGAGAAGGGAATACTGAACGTTCTCTGAGAAGTCGGTTCTTTCTCGCTTGCAAGGCCTTAAGCTCGGGAGGCAATGGGCGGCTTTGGATATCCGCGGCCGCCATTTCCTTCGAAGCCTCGTCACGAATGACGTTAAGGTGGTTTGCGAACGAGGCGATCGCCGTGTCGGTCTCGTCTGTTGTTGTGATAATGTCGGGGATTGAAGTTAAGTGCGGGGTGACTGTCTCTAATAGACCTACTTCCACCTTTGCCCAATCCACGATGGTCTTGGTTTCGGGTGGAAGACTACCAGGGTCAGGCCCGAGCCTAATAACGACCG
Source organism: Eudemis profundana (assembly GCA_947034925.1). Lineage (NCBI taxonomy): Eukaryota > Metazoa > Arthropoda > Insecta > Lepidoptera > Tortricidae > Eudemis > Eudemis profundana. Next base: position 24,873,151 of record OX344795.1, on the reverse strand, counting down.
GCAAGTGGTCGGAATCTAACCTGTGTAGTACTTCTATAGAACGCAGCTGTAAAGTTACGTTCTGTAGAAGTGCTATGTCTAGTATGTCAGGTCGTTTGTCATGATCGAATGGATAGTGGGTAGGTTCGAGAGGAGCGACAACGTCAAACGCGGTTTGGTCATTGACCATTGCGTTGTAAAGCCGAACGCCATTGGGATTGTTTATTAGACAATTCCACGACTTGTGTTTGCTATTAAGGTCGCCGGCTGCGATTACGACGCCTTGACTATCTAACTGGGCGAGGAGATCTAGGTCAGTCTGTAAGAGTGTGTTTCGTGGAGGCAAGTAAACTGATGCAATCGTTACCGGGTGGTGACCTGATAACGATATACGACAGATAGATGCCTCCATCTGAGTCAGGGCTGGAGGTTGAAGGGCGATACAGTGGAGTCTACGGCGGAAGAAAATCGCAGTTCCTCCCGCGGGCCTATCTACTCTATCGTTCCTAACCATTTCGTAACCCGGGATTCGGAAAATTCGGTGGGACGGTTTGTAAAAGGTCTCTTGGACCAGTAGGATATCGACCGCGTGTTCCCTAATGAACTCGACTAACTCTTCTTTTTTGCCCTGTAGGCCATTGGCGTTCCAAAAGCCTACAATGAGCGAGCGTGGTTTAATTTTTAGGCTAACACTATCCATATTAGTTTCGAATTAAACCGCTCTGAGAAGAAGCGACTAACTGGTTAATTTCGCGTAAGATAAGCGGGGCGGACACACTGCACGCGGTAGCGAGAGCTCCGTTAAGAGCAGCAAGGCGTTCACTAAACGAACGCACTTGCCTCTCGAAACTTTGCCTGTCTGCCGGCGCAGCGAGAAGCGGGAGGGGGGCGGCCCGGGCCGCGGAGGTGGCAGCGGCGTAAGATGCCGTTGCCTGGGGACGGGGCGCTGAGGGCGCCGGGCGCGCAGATTGCGCGGGGGGCGTGGAAGACGCAGATGCAGGGGAACTGCCTGCCGCAGAAGGCGGCAGGTATTTTCCCTGTTTCGGGGCCGCTGAAAGGGCCGGGAAGTTGCGCGAATTGCGCTCGGGGGCCACGCGACCTTTGTTGCGATTGTTAGAGGTCGCAGGAAGGGCCTCCTTAGCCTTGGCTAACTGCTTTGGTGACTTAAGGCAACCCTGCCAGTTGGCAGTGTGGCCAGTAAGTCCGCAAAGTATGCAAGATGGTGGCGTCTCCTTCGGCTTCTTACAATCGCGGGTCGCGTGGTCGCCCGTGCATTTCACGCAACGGGGACGCAAGTTACAGCCCGTTTGGCTGTGACCGTAACGCTGGCAGTTGTGACACTGCCTAGCGTATTCTAAATGACGCGGCTTCTCGACCCGGAAGCCCGTCAGCATACAAATCTCCTTCAACTTCCAGATCGTTTTTGCTGACGGGTGGTTCGGGTCGAGTTTAACTAACACTATATCGAACCGTTTGCCACCGTTTTTACGATAGCAGCGGTGGACTTCGCGAACTGCTATCCCCTGTCGAACCAGGTCCTCCTTGACGTACGATTCTTCGAATTCCTTAGGAATTCCCCGAATCATAAGTCGGAGGCTTTTCTCCTCGTCTAAAGGATTCCGCAACAAACGCAGCTTCCTTTCGTCGAGGAGCCTGACCAGGGCGCGATAATTTTCCGAACCCCGAACGGTGATTTTGATGCCGATGCTGTGATCGGACGCATCTATATAAGGAATGCCCCGCTGTTGCATGATTGCTGCAACGGTGGGCCACTCCTGTTTGGCCTCTAGGTAGAGGTGGTCTTTGCGGTCTTTATACCGCTCGGTAAATGACGATGTTTGACCCCCGGGGGTCTGAGAGGAGGGAGCCCCGTCAACTTGTGCCCCAGGGGCAGCGGACGCCGGAAGGGCGGGAGAGACGGGGTTGTCGGGGCTACGCGGGGCCGGCTTCTTGGCAGCCGGCGCTTCGGACGCTGTGGGGGACGCGGGGGAGGCGCGCGATGAAGGCCCCGGGACTCCCGGAGGCGTCTTCGATCGCGTACGCTTCCCTTGCCTAGATGGACCTACAACGGTCCATGGATCGGTGTCCATGGCGTCAGACGAGTCCTGTGTGGCGGCGGCGGCGGTGGCAATGGGGACATCGGGCCCCGAGGTGGGCACCGGCGCTTTTGCGCGTAGGGGGGAACGGCTCCTTTTCCGGTCCACGGCAGTCTCGCTGCACGCGGAGCGTGGGCGGGACTGACGAACACCGGAACGGGAACGAGAGCGGGCCTCAGAAGGGGCCGGGGTTACTGGGGCGGGCGCGGCCGCCTTTACAGGGTCCTGCGGCTTCTTAAATGAAGCCGCCGCCGGAGGGGCGGAGGGGGCGGGGGTTGCCTTAAGGGCAAGGCTGGAGCGGGCCTTCCGGGCTTTCGCCTTTTTGGCCTCCAGCTCGAGACCCACTTTCGGAGCGGGGGTTGCCTTAGGGGCTTCAGGTGCCTTACTAGCGGCGACCTGGGGTGCCGGAGGGGCCTGGGGGGCCTGAGGGGCCGGGGAGGCCTTAGGGGCCGACAGAGCACTTTTGGGGTGGGCGGGGACGCTTTTCATCTGCTTTGATGCGATGAATTTTTCTAGCTTGGCCAACGGGAAAGCCTTCAGGCCCCACGCTGAGTGTAGACGTTCTCTTTGTCCTGCGGACTCAGTTAAGTGCCGCAGGAGTTCGTGAACAATCATCCACACCCAGTGGGGGACGTCGGGGTCCTCTATGTCCGAGCTGGACTCATTCACGTCATCAGAGTCGACGATGACGTCCTCGACAGCCTCGCTGGTGCCTGTCTTCGCGGGGACTTTGTCTGACTCCATGTTACCGAGTTCGCGGGTGCGGTCCTAATCGATGTCAGTTTTATGTCTTGTCAGATTGACGTCAGAAGAAGTCGTGTCCTACTAACTACTCTAAACGCGCCTAGGAGAAGCCTACACGGAATAGGGAGGGGACGTCTCAGGAGAGACGACGAGGGGACACTCTTCAACGTGTCGACCCCACACAGTTTCGGTTGTCACCGTTAGGTATCCACTGTGCGACCACAACGAGTGCGGATTTCCAAAGGGGGCAGCGACACGCGGGTCGGACTTGAGAAAGTCTTAACTAACACACGCGATGCTTCCACTAGCGATGAGAATCACTGAGTGGGGGAGCGGACTGAGTGCGAGAGCTAGACGAATCGAGCGAGCGAGCGAGAGCGCGAATTCAACGCGCGTCAGCGGTACGGAGTGGGGAGCGAACACGAGGCACGACCTCACCCGAGCGCTGCCGCGAGCGGAATGACGATTTGCATGCCGTTACCGGCGGGGTTCGGTATTTATACTTGTCAGCCCGGGGGAAGGGGCAGCGCGGGGTCGGGGGCAGCCGGTCTCATTTTGTACCTGACCGGCCTGCCATTTTATGGGTGTTACCCAAGTTCCTTCACGCTTACAAAATTAACACGGTTTAATATTTACACTTAAACTAACACGGTTCTGAGTTACATGGATCAAATACTATGGGTCTAAATATCTATTTTCATATTAACTAACGCGGCTCTTAACACAATCGAAATAACGTAGTTCTAAACATCTATCTACAACTTAATTAACAAGGTTCTTTATATTTACTTATTTACAAATCAACACGGTTCCTAATATCTGTTACGACTGAAATCAACACGGTTCTTAGTATCTATAGGGTCCTAGGCATATTATTTGGAGGTTCGGGGTAAATAATTTGTATTCCTACCTAACTTAATTTGCTACTATTAAAATCTTTATTTCTTATATCTATATATCTTATATTTAATGTTCTTCGGCGTGGCTGTCCGCAACAGTAACATTATACCTCTAACTGTAAGAACTATTCTCTATACAAATTTTAATACCTTTAAAATATGAATTTCCAAAAAACACTTTTTTATTCTTTTTACGTTGTATATAAATAATGTAGGTACTCAGCATATTTCAAGCTTTTAGGTTTAGTAGTTAATGACTCTGTCCAAATTCAAAATTTTCACCCCCATTTAACTCCACTTAATTGAGTATGAATTTCAAAAACTGGCAAAGTTACTTTTCTTGACATATAACGAAGGGTTTACATATCAAGTCGCAGATCTCCTACTTTAAAAATCATGTCCCAAGTATACAAATTTCTAACTCCGACTTTAGTCCCTTAGGGAATGAATTTTGAAAAACTGTGGAATCACTTTTCTTTAAATTGAATAAACAGTCTATACATAAAGTTTCAAACCTTCCCATGCAAATATTCAATCCTTTTAAACCCCTCAAGGGAAATAAAGGCCGAGCCACGCCCGCCGGCTGCGTACACGTCTGCGTGCGCGTGGCGTACGCGTTGTATAGTATGAATGTTTCTCAAAATGGCGGCTAGTCACGCTCAAAGTCAAGGAGCTGCAGCGTACAGTGCGTGCACATGCAGCCGGTGTGGCTTAGCCTTAAGAACCTCTGCACATGTAAAGTGTCTAGATCTATAAGTTCTTGTTCTGTCTTTCAAACTTTCGACCTCTATTTAAGTCCTAAATTAGATGAATTTTGGAAAACGGTAATAATGGCTTTTCTCGGCTCATTATAAAAAGTATATCTATGATGTCTTAGATCTCCTATTGTAAAAGTCATATATTCCCGATACAAACTGTCAAACCCTATTTAAGCTTTTCGGGGATGAATTTCAAAACACGGTGAAAATACTCTTCTTTTAAAACAATGAAGAATTTAGGTACCTAAACATGAAGTTTCATACCTCTTACTTAAAAAGATCGTAAAGTCCCGATACAATTTTTCAACCCCTATTTAAACCCCTTAGAGACTGAGTTTAAAAACACGTAGAAATTATTTTTCATTGATTTAAATGAAGAATCTAAACATGAAGTTTAAAACCTCTAACTTAAAAAGATCGTAGAGTCCCGATACAAACTTTCAACCCCCATTTAAACCCGTTAGAGAATGAATTTCAAAACACGGTGAAATAACTTTTCTTCTATTTAAATGAAGAATCTAAACATGAAGTTTTAAACCTCATACCTAAAAATATCGTAGAGTCCCGATACCAACTTTCAACCCCCAATTAAACCCCTTGGAGGATGAATTTCGGAAAACGGTGAGAACACTTTTCTTTTATAATAATGAAGAGTCTAAACATGACGTTTTAAACCTCTTACTTAAAAAGATCGTAGAGTCCCTATACAAACTTTCAACCCCCATTTAAACCCCTTAGAGACTGAGTTTAAAAACACGTAGAAATTATTTTTCATTGATTTAAATGAAGAATCTAAACATGAAGTTTAAAACCTCTTACTTAAAAAGATCGTAGAGTCCCGATACAAACTTTCAACCCCCATTTAAACCCGTTAGAGAATGAATTTCAAAACACGGTGAAATAACTTTTCTTCTATTTAAATGAAGAATCTAAACATGAAGTTTTAAACCTCATACCTAAAAATATCGTAGAGTCCCGATACCAACTTTCAACCCCCAATTAAACCCCTTGGAGGATGAATTTCGGAAAACGGTGAAAACACTTTTCTTTTATAATAATGAAGAGTCTAAACATGATCGTTCAACCCTGTTACTTTAAACATCGCAGACTCTCCATACAAACTTTTAACCCCCTATTTGAACCCCTAAGAGGATGAATTTCAAAAAACGGTGAAACTACTCTTCTTTTATTTTAATGAAGGGTCTAAACATGATCTTTCAAACCACTTACTTTAAAAATTGCAGACTCTCCATACAAATTTCAACCCCTCAGGAGATGAATTTCAAAAAACGGTGAAACCACTTTTCTTTCATTCTAATGAAGAATCTAAGCATGAAGTTTCAAAGCTCTTACTTTAAAAATCGCAGACTCTCCATACAAACTTTCAACCCCCATTTTAACCCGTTAGAGAATGAATTTCAAAACACGGTGAAATAACTTTTCTTCTATTTAAATGAAGAATCTAAACATGAAGTTTTAAACCTCATACCTAAAAATATCGTAGAGTCCCGATACCAACTTTCAACCCCCAATTAAACCCCTTGGAGGATGAATTTCGGAAAACGGTGAAAACACTTTTCTTTTATAATAATGAAGAGTCTAAACATGACGTTTTAAACCTCTTACTTAAAAAGATCGTAGAGTCCCTATACAAACTTTCAACCCCCATTTAAACCCCTTAGAGACTGAGTTTAAAAACACGTAGAAATTATTTTTCATTGATTTAAATGAAGAATCTAAACATGAAGTTTAAAACCTCTTACTTAAAAAGATCGTAGAGTCCCGATACAAACTTTCAACCCCCATTTAAACCCGTTAGAGAATGAATTTCAAAACACGGTGAAATAACTTTTCTTCTATTTAAATGAAGAATCTAAACATGAAGTTTTAAACCTCATACCTAAAAATATCGTAGAGTCCCGATACCAACTTTCAACCCCCAATTAAACCCCTTGGAGGATGAATTTCGGAAAACGGTGAAAACACTTTTCTTTTATAATAATGAAGAGTCTAAACATGATCGTTCAACCCTGTTACTTTAAACATCGCAGACTCTCCATACAAACTTTTAACCCCCTATTTGAACCCCTAAGAGGATGAATTTCAAAAAACGGTGAAACTACTCTTCTTTTATTTTAATGAAGGGTCTAAACATGATCTTTCAAACCACTTACTTTAAAAATTGCAGACTCTCCATACAAATTTCAACCCCTCAGGAGATGAATTTCAAAAAACGGTGAAACCACTTTTCTTTCATTCTAATGAAGAATCTAAGCATGAAGTTTCAAAGCTCTTACTTTAAAAATCGCAGACTCTCCATACAAACTTTCAACCCCCATTTTAACCCGTTAGAGAATGAATTTCAAAACACGGTGAAATAACTTTTCTTCTATTTAAATGAAGAATCTAAACATGAAGTTTTAAACCTCATACCTAAAAATATCGTAGAGTCCCGATACCAACTTTCAACCCCCAATTAAACCCCTTGGAGGATGAATTTCGGAAAACGGTGAAAACACTTTTCTTTTATAATAATGAAGAGTCTAAACATGACGTTTTAAACCTCTTACTTAAAAAGATCGTAGAGTCCCTATACAAACTTTCAACCCCCATTTAAACCCCTTAGAGACTGAGTTTAAAAACACGTAGAAATTATTTTTCATTGATTTAAATGAAGAATCTAAACATGAAGTTTAAAACCTCTTACTTAAAAAGATCGTAGAGTCCCGATACAAACTTTCAACCCCCATTTAAACCCGTTAGAGAATGAATTTCAAAACACGGTGAAATAACTTTTCTTCTATTTAAATGAAGAATCTAAACATGAAGTTTTAAACCTCATACCTAAAAATATCGTAGAGTCCCGATACCAACTTTCAACCCCCAATTAAACCCCTTGGAGGATGAATTTCGGAAAACGGTGAAAACACTTTTCTTTTATAATAATGAAGAGTCTAAACATGATCGTTCAACCCTGTTACTTTAAACATCGCAGACTCTCCATACAAACTTTTAACCCCCTATTTGAACCCCTAAGAGGATGAATTTCAAAAAACGGTGAAACTACTCTTCTTTTATTTTAATGAAGGGTCTAAACATGATCTTTCAAACCACTTACTTTAAAAATTGCAGACTCTCCATACAAATTTCAACCCCTCAGGAGATGAATTTCAAAAAACGGTGAAACCACTTTTCTTTCATTCTAATGAAGAATCTAAGCATGAAGTTTCAAAGCTCTTACTTTAAAAATCGCAGACTCTCCATACAAACTTTCAACCCCCATTTTAACCCGTTAGAGAATGAATTTCAAAACACGGTGAAATAACTTTTCTTCTATTTAAATGAAGAATCTAAACATGAAGTTTTAAACCTCATACCTAAAAATATCGTAGAGTCCCGATACCAACTTTCAACCCCCAATTAAACCCCTTGGAGGATGAATTTCGGAAAACGGTGAAAACACTTTTCTTTTATAATAATGAAGAGTCTAAACATGACGTTTTAAACCTCTTACTTAAAAAGATCGTAGAGTCCCTATACAAACTTTCAACCCCCATTTAAACCCCTTAGAGACTGAGTTTAAAAACACGTAGAAATTATTTTTCATTGATTTAAATGAAGAATCTAAACATGAAGTTTAAAACCTCTTACTTAAAAAGATCGTAGAGTCCCGATACAAACTTTCAACCCCCATTTAAACCCGTTAGAGAATGAATTTCAAAACACGGTGAAATAACTTTTCTTCTATTTAAATGAAGAATCTAAACATGAAGTTTTAAACCTCATACCTAAAAATATCGTAGAGTCCCGATACCAACTTTCAACCCCCAATTAAACCCCTTGGAGGATGAATTTCGGAAAACGGTGAGAACACTTTTCTTTTATAATAATGAAGAGTCTAAACATGATCGTTCAACCCTGTTACTTTAAACATCGCAGACTCTCCATACAAACTTTTAACCCCCTATTTGAACCCCTAAGAGGATGAATTTCAAAAAACGGTGAAACTACTCTTCTTTTATTTTAATGAAGGGTCTAAACATGATCTTTCAAACCACTTACTTTAAAAATTGCAGACTCTCCATACAAATTTCAACCCCTCAGGAGATGAATTTCAAAAAACGGTGAAACCACTTTTCTTTCATTCTAATGAAGAATCTAAGCATGAAGTTTCAAAGCTCTTACTTTAAAAATCGCAGACTCTCCATACAAACTTTCAACCCCCATTTTAACCCCTCAGGGGACGAATTTCAAAAAACGGTGAAATTACTTTTCTTTTATTTTAATGAAGAATCTAAGCATGAAGTTTCAAAGCTCTTACTTTAAAAATCGCAGACTCTCCATACAAACTTTCAACCCCCATTTTAACCCCTCAGGGGACGAATTTCAAAAAACGGTGAAATGACTTTTCTTTTATTCTAATGAAGAATCTAAGCACGAAGATTCGAACTTCTTACTTAAAAAATCGTAGTCTCTCCATACAAATTTTGAACCCCTATTTGAACCCTTTAGGGGATGAATTTCGAAAAATCCGTTCTTATCTCTCACCTATGTCATATGACCATTCTACTGTGAAAGTTTCAAGTTCTTTGCTTCAGTAGTTTCGGCTGTGCGTTGATGAGTCAGTCAGGACTTTGCCTTTTATATATATAGATTAAAGGTTTTTAAAAAAAAAAATCTAAAGACAACGTAAACATATTTTATTGGATTTATTTGTTTTTTTGTGCGTGTATCACGCAAAATCTACGATCATATTTGTGGCGATACTGCCACCTAGCGACACTCGTTGGGAGAAGAATACAGTAACAGCAATTCAACGACAGATATGGCGCTTACATCAACGCCCATACAAACGGCACCATTCCTATACTGTTGTGCATCGCACTATAGACGTGTTTATAACGCTAATACTACATATCACTTCCAACCAACTTTATTCTGACTTCGGTTCCCAGGCACAACACCCACCTGGAGAGAGATCTCTCTATTGTCCTCTCTTCCACATTGGTGGGTGACCTACGACTATGGACACAAACGCAATCTCTCATGACTGACGAAGCCTGACAGCAAGCCAGACATCCTCACTGAGGGTACCACAAGCATGTGACACACATCATGCCTGGTACCTGAATACTCCAGCGACACGACTGCTAAGTGCTACTTACGCATGGATCTCGCCCTCACCGGTCAACAGGTCTGGTTCACCTCGCCGGCTAACAGGGACACACCGTGTGCCTGGTATCAACTATCGCCTACGCTCGCCGACGCGGCATGAGCACACCTCTGGCACTTGCAAGCGACGACATGACGCACAGACTACGCTCCACACCATCAACCCCCGGTCTCAAAGGGGGTTTGATGTGGCGACACAACCACCCAGCGACACTCACACTCCGTGGAAGAAAAAGACAGTAACAGTAAGTCAATGACAGATGGCGCTTACATCAACGCCCATACAAATGGCACCATTCCCGTACTGTTCTGCATCGCACTATAGCATATAATAATGTTTGTTTATAACGCTAACACCCCGACCTTGCTCAGGCTCAGCTAAGTTTCTTTCCGGAGTCCTGGGCTTAGCTGGGCTAGGTTTAGCGAACGGGCAGCTAAAACTCCCATTAGTTCGATATACACATACACACTCTACTTAAGGACAGGTGCACCCTCCATCCACTTCAACCTTTTCCACTGGTCCGTTGCTCACTTTGAGCAATCAGCGAAACTTCAAGGTGGTCCGGGCCAAGCGACCTGGTTCGATCCCAGGGTACGCCATGGCCCCACCTGGTCTGATTTTTACAACAGTCAGTAAGACTAGTAAGTATGGTCAGTTTCTGTGTGTGTATGGTGAAACAAGTTAAATATCTCATTTTTGCTTCGGCTTTGTCGGGTAAAAAGTTCCTATGTATTGACCGGGGTCATTCATGGAAATCAGTCCGGTAGGTACAAAATTTCTAAAAACTATTTAAACTTATTTACGTTTTATTACTTATTTTTAACACTCCCTACTTAGTTACTTTTTTGACCTTAATGTATAAATACAGTCCTTCTACGATTTTATTATAAGTATGTAAAGATTCTCGCATGCTTGTTTCTTATTTAGTAAAGAGATTTCACCCAATTTGTAAGTCCCTGAGCCCAAAGTTCGGACACTACATCGATTTATCAAAGGGCGCACGCAAAATCGACAGCCGCCACTTAGATGTATACGGAAACAATAGAATTTCCGTTACTCCCAAAAAGGTTGACCCATTTGTTTCCGAGCGGGACACTTTTTTCCTGACAAATTGCCTGAAACTAATTTTAAGCCCAAGGCCAGTTATTTATATGTATTACTTTGGCTTTATGTTCTTTCAGTTTCGTGCACATCGGTCAAATTGCTTTGTAATAGTATCTACAGGTTCTGTTACAAAGGGTGTAGGCAGGATTAAGTGGGGGCCGATTCATAGTAATCAGCGCCATCCACACCCACCACTAAACGCCCACTTTTTAAAATCAATACGTCTCATTTCTATCAAGCGTTGTTGATAAACCAACTTCATGTTTACTACATATATTTGAGTCTGAAGTTATTTATGACAAATATCCATATACAGTTTGAGTAGACGACATTTTCTGATAGTTTGCATATCCATAGTTTAAAAGACAAAAACCTATGTTTGAGTGAGTACAAACCCGTAGTCCCCGTAGTCCGTGAGGCCGATTTTGAGGGGTACAAGTCACATTTAATCTAGGAGCAAAAGGACTATACTTATAGAGTTGTGACTAGGGTTTCTGCTCGGGAAAATTCGGCGAAAGTCGAGGCAAGAAAAAATACCTCGAGAACTCGAGACCTCGACAAATTAATTCGAAGAACATGAGCCATATAGAACGCGCGTATATAACGTAACTCTCAAAGCGTATCGCGTCGCCGGACCACACCACCCCCCCGCACGTGTGACCCTTACTTTATTTCACTAAGGTTTTTTTTTCATTATTTATGTTAATTACTATTAATGATTTGTTGATTTGAAAGAATTATTTTATTTTATTTTTTAATATTTTAAAAGAAAAGTTATTTCATGTTTGTATTAAAAATATAAACCTAGTTTAGTTTTGTCATCTCAATTGTTTATTTATTGATCTCAATCATTTATTAAATTTCAATTTCTAATTGGTATTACGTTGTGACGATTGTACAATAAAGCACAATTATTGATCTCAATCATTAGTTAACTGACTAATTCTAATATTAGGTACGTTGTGACGATTGTACAATAAAAGCATAATTGAAAAAAATAACGTCGTTTTATTATGAAATTGAAAAAGGCTCGAGAATTCTCGTGCCTCGGGAAATGAAATAGGTCGAGAAATCAGAAACCCTAGTTGTGACCTTTTTAGTCCTGGTATAAGTTTGACTTGTACTCGTTTTCACTAGACCCACAGAAATACTTAGGGTATTAGCTTTCGATGTAGGTACAATGGCCATACGCCATACACGGATGTCCCTTACTGGGTACTCGTACACTTTGGAGCTAGTATTTAAACAATACAATCCTTTATTGTATTATTAAACTACCGTAAGGTCGGGGTACTTTGGCCAAATGTAGGGTAACTTTGCCCTCCTTGTAAATCACATATCTCAAATCTATAGGGTCTGATAATAAACAGGAACGGCCAGCTAAAACCAACCACATGGCAAAGTGCTGTAATTTAAATGCAATAATCAAACCTGGACCCAATTAATCCCTATGGCCAAAGTTACCCCCCAGGGCGAAAGTACCCCGACCTTACGGTATATATTTTTAGGTTTTAATTTAAATGCAAAACAAAATTACGAAATAAAAATGGAATAGAATAGAATAACTTTATTGCTGTCATGTGGTTCTACAGGTGTTGGTGCAGGGTATAGGTACATTATGACACCCTGTAAGGGTACCTACTGCAATTTCCTTATCACTAACTTAAAATCATGAATGAGATCTTAACAAAGTTACGTAAGTACCTACCTAACACTTGCAAATGCTATACGACAACATTTTTTCCCGTATTTTATCGTAAGTTTTAAATAGTACATTACACAACTAGGGTGGTAATACAAAGAAAGACCGAGATCGCAGATGTTTACGGCCCGAGCTGCAAGCGAGGGACGTAAATATGCGATCGAGGGCTTTCTTTATTACCTCCCGTGTTGTATACATCATTTTATGTCTACACTTGGCCAGAAAGGGACTTTTTCCGTACGCGCAGCGTGCGGAAAAAGCCACTTTATGGCCAGGTGTGGCATAAAAACCTTTTTGCCGTTTTACGCGAATGTATTCTGTATGCTTATGATGCTACGCTTTGTCACGTGATAAATAAACGATAAAGCATCCGTCACGTTCTGACAAATAGTGTGTGAGAGTGACGGATGCTTTATCATTTATTTATCGCGCGACAAAGCCTAGCATCATAAGCCTACTGTTCGATTTTTATATATTTATAACCGGAGCCTTCACTTTATTTGATTCAAATGATTTGATAAACAAGTATTCAAGGAAAATAGTTGAAAAATCACGTGTCTTTTGGAATACGATCGTCGGCATATTGTGCACTTTTAACGAGAAATCGGCACGTTATTTTGATAAAAAAGTTGTATTTCAAATATGCCTCCGGAGTTTTATGTCAGTCGTAAAATGTCCAGTACAGATATTTGGTTCATATCTTAAAACGTCTAAGTCGTGCCACGTCTAGGCTCGAACCGTCTTATGCTGAGAATTGTAACAATAATAATTATTGCCTTCTTGAGTGACTCTACAGGCATTTGTGTTATTTTTAGGGTTCCGTACCTCAAAAGGAAAAAAACGGAACCCTTATAGGATCACTCGTGTGTCCGTCTGTCTGACTGTCTGTCTGTCTGTCTGTCTGTCTGTCTATCTGTCACACACAGCCAATTTGCTCCGAAAGTACTGGACCGATTGTGTTGAAATTTGGTACATATATTAAAGTTAATAACCCAAACACGAACGTGTAACGGAAATAGGTATATGAATTTTAAACATGGGGGCCACTTTTCTGCCGCCATAACGCAAAAGGGCACAATTAACATTTTTTTTCGACACTGAGTTATATACATATTCGGAATCAGCGAAATTTACTGTATCTAACATTTTAGTGTCGAAAAAAAATGTTGGATGTGCCCTTTTGCGTTATGGCGGCAGTTTTGGGGGGTCAACAAGAAAATTAAAAAAAAAGTTAGCTAACTATATTTATCGTGTGACATATCAAATAAAAATATATATTTTTTAGAAATAGTTTTGAAGTTACTTAAGAAAATAGGCAAAAATTGACCATTCCCCCCTTATCTCCGAAACTATTGAACCTAAAATTTAAAAAAAAATACGAAAAATAGTCCTGCACCTATAGATTACAGTAAAACGTATAAGAAGTCCGGGCAATAAAGTAGTGTTGTATTATTTTGAACGAACGGAACCCTCTCCACGCGAGTCTAACTCGCACTTGTCCGTTTTTTAAGTAAAAATAACGCTGCAAATTTCTTACTGGTTCGATTTATAGTTGCGTTTTTCATGTCATACACTCACGAGTGTATTGTGTATTGATCAGATAAAGCAATTATTCAGTATTTATCCACATGTCAGCATATAGTTTCAGTCCCATTCCATTACTTATAGCAGTATTGTCTAATTCAACGCTTCACATCAAACGGACAAGTGTCCGTTTTTTAAGTAAAAATAACGCTGCAAATTTCTTACTGGTTCGATTTATAGTTGCGTTTTTCATGTCATACACTCACGAGTGTATTGTGTATTGATCAGATAAAGCAATTATTCAGTATTTATCCACATGTCAGCATATAGTTTCAGTCCCATTCCATTACTTATAGCAGTATTGTCTAATTCAACGCTTCACATCAAACAAATTGCCTTGTAAGAAAACTGTCTGCGTCGAAAACAGCCTGTGTCACACGAGTACTCGTGTACTTACGTCTGTCTAGTGTAATGCGGTGGAATCCTTGATCTTAGCACGGCATAATGGGCCGTAATGGAACGGGGAAGGGGCCAATTTTCCGTGTGATCGCGCATGGCTGCGATAGCTGCCAAATTAACTCGATCCTGGGCGGCGCGGTTACAGTGGGTTCAAAATCCTTAACTAAACTTTACTCTTTAAAATCAGCCTATATAGAACTAAAAAGTTCCAAGGCACAGGTTGGAAGCATCCCAGAGTTTTAGTAGGTAGGCCAATCGTTTCTGGAGCGGAAAGCCCAACATAATCAATGCGTAACATCTAGCTGCCACCCCTGATGGCCTTAGGTTACGTTTTGTGGTATGCAGTTTTATGCATTTCTCCGGGTGAAAAAAAAAGATTACTCCAACCAACCCTCTGTTTCTTGCGTTGTTTAGTATAGCGTATCGGCGTAACGTTTCTAAAGAGATCTCTACCGCGAAGAGGGATCCGGTCTATGGATAAAAGCTTTCCCACCACGAAACCTGATATTTTATATCGGATTAACCAGTCATCAACATCAGTACAATGTTTATGTCTAAATATTTAAATGTTATTGTCTCATAAGTCGGTTGAAAAAAAAAATACAATGTGTAGATGGCGCTTACATCAACTTTCATACAAATGGCGTCATCTCCATACTATTTTACATCGCACTATCGAAGCGTTATAACACACTTCCTTTATATAACACTTCCAACCATCTTCCTTCGCACTTCGGTCTCCAGGCACAACACCCGCCTGGAGAGAGATCTCTCTATTGTCCTCTCTTCCATAACCTGAATATGTAAGCCCACCTGGCGGCCCTTGTGGAACGGTTTTCAATAGTCGCGCCGAGCGCTGTGATGTCGAACGAATCAAATCTAGATGTGGGCCTACCCGTAATTGAACTAGGCTTTTTGGGAGTCGAGGCAACGAGCGAAGAAGTGGTTTGGTGCAGATTGCATCTGCGGCAAAATCTCTCCGTCGACAAAATCACGTAGCTTACTTTAATTTCTTATTCACATATGACCTTTTGTGTAACGAGAGCAAAATAGGAAATGCATTCGCCAAGACTCAGCGGGGTGTAAGATTTAAGTTGGAAAGAAATCATTTATTCGACTGGAATTCGCGATTGTACTATTAAGCTAATCCTGGGGCCACTCAAATTATTTCACGACGCTATAGTTTGGTACCTATACGTAATCTGAATTTTGTCCCATTAGCAGTCTCATGAAAATATATCTGAAATTAGCACCAAACTTGAAATGTCAACCTTTTGTTTAATCATTTAAATTCCGTCCAGAGTTGAGTTTTTAGAAAAATATTAAGTAAGTAAGGTACCTACCTACCTACTCACTTACTTCGATAGTTTTTTGCAGCGTTCACTTTAGAGTAGGTACGTACATATTTTTCGAAGCATTTAGTCCACTACATTCTCATTTTTAGAATTCTCGGAATAAAACGCTGGATTTTATTCCTCACGCTCTAACTTGCCCTTCAGTGCTTCACGGCTAATGCTTTTTTATCAGAAACTAGAAGATGCCCGCGACTTCGTCCGCCAACGTCAAAAAGTTTTCCCTCACCGTAGTCGAATAACACATATATCCTATTTACCAGATAGATATCTATATAATATACCCTAAATAGCTGAAATCGGTTCAACCACTTTGGCGTGGTGTGTATATAAAGTCACCTACATACATACAAACGTCCAAAAAAATCTGTAGAAATACTATCAAAATAACCTACCTATTTCAGTTATTACAGTTTCAGTATTGTTATACTTACTAAAGCTAGATTAAAATCAAATAAACTAAAACGAAAATAAATCTAAAAATGGCCCATGCGGTATGGTACCGAAGATGTTAGCAGCTTTCCTCGCTGGCTTTTGAGGCTGATGCGTTGAACGAGGAAGCTGCCAGCTCTTCGGTCCCTCGTGGTTTCTCTGAGTCTCTTCGACAATTCCTTGAAGAGACTCAGAGTGCCAGGGCCCTACGCAAGGGTCTCGACGTCAAAAGGAAGAAAATTTCAGTTATTTTCATCAAAACATTTCATTTTTACAGATGCATAATATTATAAAAGATACCATGCTGTGGTACCTTAACAACAACAACTTTAATAAGGGTTTTAATTTCAAGTTGGAAAGTTTCGACATATTCCTAAAGTCCTGTAAATCTGGCCATGCAACCAATCACTGGCTTTCATGCATCTCCTGACTTGTAGCGTTTGACACCCGATCGCACCCCAATCGAAAAATCATGCGACTTCTCAGTTAAACCGGCATCACAGTCGACAGTTTTGGTTCAGGGCCTTTCCCATTACTAGGCTGACTGGAGTCGGGGGCTATCGTGTAGCCCAAATTGAAATCTCGCACGCTGCAGGCCTTTATTAGGCAATCGCGAACGATCCTGTCGACTTGAGCTGAGGCTTGTCGCATGACTGCGCTAGGGTTGCCAATATATTTATAAATTAAATTATACTTTACTGTACTTTATCTTGTGGCATTAAGCCTTATTATAATTCATTTCATTGCGGGATTATTTTCCTTTCTCAAACAAAAACTTAGTAACTTTAAAGATGACTGCCTGCAGTTGCTGGTCACAGTGTGGATCATGTCTCTCCCACGCAAGAGTACCTACGAAAAATAAGCGGCGTAAAGCTATTCTCACCAGTGCAGTGGTTCTGAGGTGAACTTACCTATTGTGTTTTTTCTTCTCAATCTCAATTTTTCATGAGGTGGAATATTATTAGAATTCATGACTTTGCACGCAGTAAAGTAAACATTAAGTCAATTTCAAATTGAATAAAGAGGCAGCCCTAGATGCGTTAGAGCCAAAACTCGTTAACTCTAGTAACTGTGACGATGAATCGGCTCTAGGAGAGATCTCCGGTATCTGCGGATCTCAAGCATAAATTCTAACAAAACTATCTTGCGTTTTATGCATTTTCCTCTTCTTTATTATAATTATTTCGAAGAAATCTGCGCCCTTGCTAGCGATAAAGTTTTCATATTTTAAAATTATCTAAAGCGCTGCGCCGAGTCGCTCGCGTATTACAAATACGTACCTACTCGACCGAAATCAATAACGTGAAATATGCAAAAAAAATATTGCATTGCAGTACGGACTTAAATTCGGATCACTCATTTTTCTGGCTCCCGCATTATCTCTACTTATTATAGATATAGAGATAAAGTTTGTGTTTATACGTTGTTATACAAATAAGACTAATCGTCAAGTTTTTTTTCATTACTGGAGGATGCAAATAATTGGTAAATCTGAATCATTTACGTTAATGTATGAATATTATCATTAATTAGATTGTAATGATTTTGTTAATCTAATTTTGTTGTGCATCACGGAAAACAATACCTATTATACCTAACCTACTCGAAACTTCGACCATGTATAAAATCATTATTAACGCCATAACTACCGTCCTGTAATTTACCATGAAACTCAATCTGTAATAAGAATTTTATTTTTGTCAACAACCCTAGCGGTGGGCGTGGCGACCAGAAAGAGCGCGCTTTATGAGTTAGATCGAGACGGTAGGATTCGGCGCATGTTTGTAAGCCGAACGTAGGTTTTGTCAGACAGTGCGAGTTCTGTACGTAGTACTAATACTTATTCTGTGACTAAGGGCCTTTTTGAATACACTAAACCTACGGCATATTTTTAACCGGCTTTAAAAAAACGGAGTTCGTCGAAATCTGTTTAAGGGTTCCGTACCCAAAGTATGCCAACGGGACCCTATTATTAGGCCTATGCTGTCCTTTTGTCCGATTCTCTTTTTTTTAAATACCTCTCAAGTAGTCCTATTGTCACCAGGTCAGGATCTGATGACAGAATCTTGGAAAAATTGAAGGAAGTTTTCAAATATTATACGGATATCTTTAGCGTTTCGATATTTTAATAGCAACTCTTGCATTTTTGTGTATGGAACAGATATCAGATTGGCTCAATTATTTAAGCGTTGAACACTAAACTTTTTTTGCCTATTCTGACGATTAAGGCCGGGTCACACCGGATGCGTGCGCGTCGCGTACGCGTTGCAGCTCCTTGACTTTGAGCCGCCATTTTGAACGCGTTACGCACAAAGTCAAGGAGCTGCTGCGTGCACGCAACGCACACGCAGCCGGTGTGCGTTGGCCTTTAATGTTACAGCGAATTTTCATTTTGTCGTTTTTTTTTCTCTCTGAAAACGCATTTCTTTTAAATACTCATCAAGTAGGTTACGTATACACGTAAATAGGTTACGGTTACGTTAGGCTCGTTTTATATCAATCCCAAGAAAGAATGGGCTTAAGAAAAAAAAATAGTGTCGATGAAAGTGATAATTAACCTACGTCGCTGATACGTTCGATAAAGGGTGATTCTTCAAGGACATCATTGCCCTGGCCACGAATATTCAAAAGATTCCGCCTGATTAGTATGGCATTTTTGGTTAATTTGTAGAGCTTGGCCGGTACTACATAATAACCAAAAATGCCATTCTAAAGAGCCGGGATCTTCTGTATATTCACTAATCTCTGTGTACATAGAATGATAATTATCAAGAATGACCCTAAACACAAAATCACACATAAGTAATTTTCAAATTTAAGTGTTTGGCAGCCCTATCTGTGCGCGCCAAAACTCGTTAACTCTAGTAGCTGTGACGAGTCGGTTCTAAAGATGCGCGGCGCCGACACCTGTCCAATTTGCGTCATACAGCATGCATTAACTAGATAACGATATCAGCACACCTACATCATCGTGTTTGTTAAAATAAGCTTAAAATGAACCCTGTATAATGCTAGTGGTGCTGTTTTGTAGTGCTTCATTTTGAATTCACATACACCTTTGCATTTCTTCGCGAATGTATGCAGGTTTTCTAACGATGTTTTTCCTTCACCGAATAGTTAATGGTAAATATCTAATAATATTTTGTACATACATAAGTTCCGAAAAACTCATTGGTACGAGCCAGGATTTGAACCCACAACCTCTGTTTGAAAGCCACGTCCAGACCACTTGGCTACGATGGTAAGCTTATGGCTTGAGTTGTCTAAATATTTAGTCAATATGTAATGCCTGAAAATGTCTGACCAAATCAATAACAGACCGAAGGGTATTTGCAGTGAGTGGTGGATAGGCATTAAACTCGAGATGGTAAATAAGAGATAGTTTTAAAGTGGCCGTCATTGCGTGTATTACAAATTACTTAACTAGAAAATTAATCAAATGTAATCACTTTATCACAAAAAAGTATCCAACTTGATTCTTACGTAATACAGTTACGAACAAACCTCGCATATTTGAAGTTGGTCAAAAATAAATGATTGTATAACAGTAAGGCGGCAACACGAGTTGATTGGACTGACTTTGAAAATTGAAACCTAATGACCACATTTTTATTAAAATAATCAACTTTTAATTAACTTATTTGCTCTCCTAAATGCTTCAGTGACTATAATCAATACCCAAATCGCTATATGCGTACCTATAATATTTGAAGAGTTACCACGATTTCTTCATCAGATCTTAATTTGGTTGCAATGAGACCACCTTGAAGGTATACCCTTTCAAACAAAATGATATTTTTCTACTCCTGTACTTTTATCTGTCTTTTACTTGGTCACGAACACTAATATAAGGACATACATAATATGAGTTCAGAGAAGTCCTCTATTCCCCATAACAGCACTTGTGTCGTTATAGTCACAAAAACCTTATTTGCTGCTTAGTAGCAACTAACCACGACCTATGGGGACAACAGTTTATGAACAGCAAAGTTAAATTTGTCCCAACATACAGTTTATCTTGAACTATTCACGTATCTACTTTCGAGTTTTTACGGAACCCTCGGTGCGCGAGTTCGACTCGCATGACCGGTTCTTTTTTCTAAAGCATCCGGCTACGTATCATTGATCGTTCATCAGTTGCTCTGCTTGACGTAGTGTCGTAGAGGTGCTACGGCTACTACAAACATTGCGTGCTACGCCGTAGCCGTTTGTAGAACTTTAGCCTATCATGCGGTGACAAGATCGTCCTGGGGCGATACGTCGGTCGCCAGTTTTCCGGATCATTGAGAGCAGCAGCACGAATGACTACTCCCAACGCCCTCAGCCCGTTTCGTTACGGTTTACTAATGTAGTAATGTATTAATTACTAAGTTTGTGTTTTGGATAAAAGTTTTCGTCATATTATTTTTATACGCCATAATGTTATTTGGCTAAAATAACTTTAAGCAGATTTATTTTGTGCATATTTTCCTTCGGTATGTATACACTACTTTTCTGGGACACATTTCGTTCTATTGATATTGCAGTATTAACTTAAATTAACCTAACCTATTTTTCTGCTAGTAGAAATAAATCATAACGCTCTACGCATATAGCCTAAGTTCTGTGAAATGATTATTTGACTAAAAGTATTTCTGCAGAACATGCGGAATAGTAGGACTATTGCGTATACGCCCCTTTGGCCTGAAACCCTCGATTTGTAACGCGAAGTGTATTTCGGAAAATCAATATTATGCCAGATAATGGTAAACCTTTAGTCACCTTTATCTACAGGCGATTGTGTGAAAACTTATTCTTATCTCAGACTACACGTTGAAGGCTAACATGCCACTGACATGATAGGATTGTGATCGTCGCTCATAAACCTATGTAACTGGTAATACTATAGGTAAAAAACTTTAGTACTTTCTGTACTATATAAATTAAGTTTAGAATAAGTTGGTTCGCATATTAAGCACACTTCTGTACAAAAGTGCACTAATAATACGATTTCCATACAAATTTAATAATAATTCTAGAAACCGTGGAAGTTTATCGTTCAGAATTAATATGCCGAAAGTTTCTGACAGCCGTTGAGGCACGAAACAACTCGGAGTTTGGGCCAGAGACAATGCATTTTAATGTTATATGTCATACGACGGGACGCTACTAGTTGATCTCATTTGACAACATTTCATATTTTCAAAAGATCTTAATTCGAAAACCATTTGGGTAAAACTGTATTTTATGCTCAAAAAAAATATTTTTGGATTTTTTTTCCCATTCATTTTGGAAAAAATCGTCAATTAGTGTGAACCGGAAGTGTGACGTCATTTTCCCTGCATTATCGCGAGAGACCTTAGTGCTGAAACGATTAAAAAGTGTATGGTATCCGGTTGTCATTTTCTGACATACTTGCCGTCTGACGTTTATTTGTTTTGAAAATTGTTACAACTGCTTAGCGGCTTTAGAAGTTTAATTTTCTTACCGTTGGTTCATTTGCACGTTTTCGAAGACCTTAAAAGACTTGGCACTTTCCCACTGGACTCCGATAACGCATTCAAACATTATTAACTTGGCATTCTTTTACCGGACACCGATTTTTTTCATATAATGAAGACATTAGAAGGTTTTTCTCAGGCTGATAGCACGAATCTGCCGCGTGTTGAAATTATGATGATGGAGTACACATCGGCAAGTGATAAATATAATCCAGCCCAAATAAGAGGAGCAAAAGCATCGTTGTCTTCCCGAACTTCCTACGTTGACAACGCTGTAACGCCTGACAGTTATTTTTTTAATCGTTATTGTCGCTCTGGGTTCTAGTTTTTTTAAATCGTAATTGTTGCTCTGGATTCTAGTTGGGAAAGTGACGTCATTTTCTACATACGCCCTTTTAGAATGAGCTACTTTTCAAACTGCTATTTTTAATTGAAAAATTGAGTTAAAACGAAAAAGAAAAAATACGGGTAGCTTAAAATTCCACCTATTTTCTATCCAGCTCATAAAATGAAGGAGTAGAAAATTTTAAATATTGTCAAAGCCACTTGTTTCTTTTTTTTAGGGTTCCGTCCCTAAAGGGTGCCAATGGAACCCTATTACTATGGAGTGTAGATATGAGGAGCTCGCGCTATGGGGGAGTAGTAAAAAAAGTGTCCATCCGAATAGAGTAAATAAATGTTCAAAAAACAAAATGCATATTTCGAAATGCCCCTCCATTAGCGATAGGGTACCCAGTGGTGTGAACTGAATTTAGCTGTTGTAGACAGAGTCAAGTGCGCTGATATGCAGCATAGCATAGAGGTTTAATATTTTCGGTGACTAAACGTATTCAGTAAAGCGGCAATATGTACTAAGTATATTAAAACCGCAAATATCTACGTAGTCCGAAATAATGTTGTAAATATAACCTCTTTTTACACATCTGCATCTCTAGCGCCTATTTAGCACATTTCGACGGATACTTCGATCCATGGAGACGAATCCTTACCTCTATCATCCATACCTATTACTAAGCCTCCGCTATCCATCTGTTCGTCTGTCCCTGTCAGTCTATCACAGAGCTCTCATTTGAATTGTAATAGATAGCAGAGTGGCGTGGCGTAAAATATATACTTGGGCAAGCCAGATTTGGCGTACCTTTTCCTTAGGAGCTGTAGAATAAGGTGCTCAAATAGGAAAGCCGGTAGGAACCGAGTTCTTTGGACGCCACTCTACTGATAGGTAGAGACTTGAATTTTTTACAGAATATATTTTCCCTTTGCCGACATAACAACAAATAAAAAAAACAAAAAAGTTAAGCATAAAAGGGGGTCCCCATACAAGAAACGTGTTTTTTGTTCACCGGCAGTACGGAACCCTTCGTGTGTGAATCCGATTCGCGCTTGGCCAGTTTTTTTTTTCAGTGGATCTGTCGTCAGTCGTTCGTGCTTTACGACTTCTATTCTATCTATTGTGACTGTTTTATATATCTTTTGTTTATTATTATATGCATAACTCTGTTTTAGGGCATTACTAGGCTGGAAATTTATCACAAAAAATATTCTTAAGAGGTACATACGAGGGTGGGTTGATAAGTACCTGTCTTTAAGTACTTCTAGAATCTTGTCATGCTCATGTTTCCGGCTATTGTATGACATATTATTTAGAAGTATTTAGGCCAAATTTCAATACAGTCGCATCTTTATTCTTTGAATTATGGATCACAAACTGCACGATTCCGACGACGACGTGGACGTAACTATGAAAAAATTAAAACAGTTCGCCGCAAGATCCACACATATTTTTTTATTTAATAGGTAATGAAAAAATTAATATTATGTCTATTTTTGGAGACTCTCTAACTGTTATAGTTCACAGTGTTTTTATATAGATTAATATAGATTTTTTTTTTAATAAGAGCCGATTCTTGACAGTATTGGCTCAAAATTGACACCGACTAATAAAAGATATAAAAAATTGGAAACCACATGTCTAGTGATCAATGATGAAGATTTAGGTGATAGCTAAAGTCCTTGACTTACGTGTTGGTGATTTTAAGAAACTTAAACACATTATTCACAAGAATGGGATAAGCAACAGCGTGTGGCTCCAAATGAGCACCAAAAATGGAATCACGATCTCAACTTGCCAGTGGGTTCAGGAAAAAACAGGATAGCGAGTATTTATTGATCTATCACCATTGTTTACACTGGATTTCTAGCAAGTTATTTGTATTCACCAAGTTAAAAAAAAGAAAAAAAGTTGTACTCTAGTAAAGATACCCAAAAGCCTGTCATGCGACTACTTTACAATTTTGTAATTTGTAAGAAAAAAAATAATGCCACAACAATAATACTTAGTGTATTGAGCTAGTAAAGAGCCTAGCTACAAATTGTATTAACATAAGGTTTTTCTATCTTTACTCTAAATACCTCAAGACAGGTACTTATCAACCCACCCTCGTACAAGCTTTCCTGATTATACATTTTTAGACCTGTGATATTTTGCAACACTGTTGTCTTACGCTGGACGAAGGTACTAAGAGGTTCTATTTTACGGAACGATGAAATTGTACAAATCGAGATCGGGAGCAATCAAACTGTTGAAAATTGAATTACACGGATAACCATTCCCTTAAGGACATGTCACGTAGTAGGTCCCCGGAGACTCAGGAGATGAGTTCCCGCGGGCGCACCCGGAACAATGGGCCGGAACACGCGGCAGTTATTTTGAGCTTCTTAATCAAATCGCTCTGTTTGTTACGTGCAAATTGCCGTATTTTACTAACCTCCGCGGCTTGTGCAAAATGGAATTTCGTTATGTCCCGACTCCAGTGTTCAGTGATTATTTAGAACTATTCAGATAATAATATTGTTATAGTATCTACGTAGGTATTATAGAGGAGCTGCACAAGAGAGACGCCCTTGTGTAGCGCGCATGCCATCAACCGCCAGTTCGTAGCTCTAACAACTGCTGGTTTAAAACTTGCTATGCACATATTTTGTCTTTTTATTCTTCTTTTTCGGTGCGCTCTTGGCAGCGCGGTTGTGATCATCATGAGGTGGGGATTCAAATCAAAATCAATTCATTTGTTTCTGCAAGTATGCTTCAAAGGCTCTTTTATATGTCTGATTGTATTGGCGCTTCGCAAAATTACCTTCTGGTAAGAAGAAACTCACCAGTTTGTAATGGGTGCCCACAGCAGATTTTATTCGGTCAGTCCTTTGGTTTAGCTGTTACTTATAAATGGACCAAATGAGCGAAGCGAACGAAGTATCTCCGTTTCAGCTTAGACAAAAATGCTTTCGTATGTCCGGTGGATGTTTGTTCTCCTCTTTTTTAATTTTTAGCATTTCTCAATCGATTCTCGAGGTTCGACATAGTTGTATAGATGTTTTTCGTCGGCTCAGTTTTTGGATTTTTTTCAAAATGGCAGAACCATGGGGGTTGACTAACTCGAGGTCTACATCTCACAGAGTCACTAGTAAATAAATAACAGTAACAGTAGTAAAACGCACCGAATTCTATTCACAATCCTCAAAACCCTGAAAAATCACCTCAGACTGTTTATACAACTCGAAACATTCCAGCAGTCCATTAAACCGCCCTTATATTTTAGTTCCTATCCGGGTGACCACAATCAGTGCCCTATGCGCAGGAATGCGGGGTAACTTTTTTTAAAAGAAATTCTCGACCTTCGTCAGCTGTCCGGGCCGCGTTCCAAATTTAATTTGGTTTACACTTACGAATTTTCGAATGAAGCGTAATTTAATAAAGGTGATTTAGTACTAACTGGGTGGAGTAGCGACATTTATATTGAAGACGAGGAACGGACGCGTTTTGGTTGCTTATATTACTTATAAATATATTTATCTTACTTTCGCTTACTAAGCGTTACTGTTAACAACAAAATGTACTCTGACTCGGTTCGGGCTCACTGCGTCAACGTTCTAATCCGTTTGTATCGTACCGTTAGTATCAAAAACGTGATACTGTATGATTGTTAATTTTTACCTATTTTCTTAAATAACTTCAAAACTATTAATATAAAAATTATATATTTGAGATTCTCATGTGAGTGCAGCAAGCCCTTTCATTTAATATATCACGCGATATAGTTTGCTAACTTGTTTTTTCATTTTCTAGTTGACCCCAAAAGTGGCGCCCATGATTAAAATTTACATATTTCCGTAACACGTTCGTGTTTGGGTCATTAACCTTAATATTTACAAAATTATATAATAAGTACAAAATTTCAACTCAATCGGTTCAGTACTTTCAGAGCAAATTGGCTGTGACAGACAGACAGACACACGAGTGATCCTATAAGGGTTCCATTTTTTCCTTTGGAGGTACGGAACCCTAACTCAAATAGGATATTTGATGACGGATCAAATCAGCTTTTTAATGAAATGTCAAAACGCTCAGAAAGTACGGTAAACGTCCGAGTGCTCGACACTGACCCAGTTGCCATCTTGAATGTCAATTCATTACCAATAGAGGTAGCTACATAAAGGTTCCCGTTTATACTACAAGCTGTATAATTAGGCTGTATAAGCGCTTTTACAGCCCTTATAAGTATAAAAAGGGCCCACATTATACAGCCTATTGCGTTATATAGGCTGTATAGAGGCTGTATAAGATTCTTAAGGCTGTATAAGAGCTGTATATCGGTGTAGGAAGAAACCATAACACTACAGATAGTATCAATTTAGTATCTTATAACGACTATGGCTCTACAAGAGCTGTATATCGGTGTAGGACGAAACCATAACACTACAGATAGTATCAATTTAGTACTTTATAACGACTATTGCTGTGAATTATTGGTGTTATAATAGAATTACGAAACATCATAAGTGTCAGGGAGAACTTTAAGATTTATACCTAAACGCGCAAAAAGATTATGGAGTCAAAAATATTTACTATTTTCTAACTGACATTAAGTAGTAGGGTGTCGACTAATGGGCATTAGCGAGTCGAGTACTGGAACGTTTACCTTATGCAGTTAAGTATGAAATAGCGAAGAGTGTGGTTCCATCGAGGATGTGCAGCACTTGTTGGTGGAGTGTGTCCGGACTTGAGAGAAAAGAGCTACGTTAGCTAGACTTTGGGGCTTAACATGCAAAATGTAGGCCTCTTTAATTCCATTTTGGCGGAGCCCCACTCAAATCAAAAGGTCGCCAAGTTTGTTTACGGTTTTTTTAAAACATAGTGTTACCAAAGTAACCTTTTTGTTGTTTTTCTTTTAGGTACATTTTTTTTATTGTATTTTTGCTTTGAAGATTGTACGGTAGAGGCTTAACGGAGCTGGCATAGTCATCTGATAAAAGCTCCCTAAAAATAATAGTATTTTATGCAACATTTGTATAAGTGGGTTCAAAAAATGCGAATTGCGTGAGTTGCGATACGAGCCGCGAATGCGGCGAGTATCGCAAATAGAGACGCAATGGGGCGTTTCTCCAGAAATATGTCTGCGGTTACCTCATTCATCTGGCCCTTTTTCATACTAAATGTATGAAGACAGATGAATGAGTCGCAGACATATTCCTGGAGAAATGCCCAATGAGCGTTTTTTGACTTAATTATACAACATTGCATACAACACTTTTTCTACGACGAGGTTTTAAATTATAAAATACAAAATTAATCATAACCTGGAAACAAGGCAAATATGACGTTTGACTGACAGTATGTGTCTATGGTAAACTTTTTTTTTAATTTAAAATATACTTAAATTAAAAATACTTTTTTTATGTTGGCATCAATGAATTTAGTTCGGAAAGTTTTGTTTTTCTTAAAAACCGTAGGAATTTAATTGTTTGTTAAGTTGGTAGTTGTGCATTTTTACCGTAAAGTTAAAATTGAGCGCTTAATCCTTGACCTAAGTTTAACCTAGATTTAGAAGTCTGTGGCTGCTAGCAATAACGTAAAGTGACTATAACGACTCTAGTGTACTCTCGTGACTCTGTTATAGGGAATAGAGTATAGACTTCTCTGAACTCATATTATGTATGTTCTTATATTAGTGTTCGTGACCAAGTAAAAGACAGATAACAGTACAGGAGTAGAAAATAGTACATTATGATACAAGTTTGCGAAGTTGGTCATTACAGTCGAGGCGGTATTGCACAGCCCGAGCCGCAAGGTGAGGGCTGTAATAGAGCCAAGACTGTAATGAACAAAGCACACGCGTATCATACGACGTTTTTCAACACACTTGCGAGGAAAAAAACAATTAGGTAGGTATAAAATACATTTTTAATTACTAAAGCAATTATTGAATGTACAATTACTAAAATGATACGCAACAGTTTTTGTTGGATGTTGCACAGTAACTATGTGTTATAGTATTATTAAAAATTTCACTGTGGTGTTCTTGAGTAACTGTAAATGTTGGAGATAGTGATACATTCCCATAGGAGGTGGATGGGCGTTCTAATTCTCCTTTAGTCAGAGTAGGCGGCACACAAAAATCACTGGCATATGAGGTAGAAGTTTGCGGTTCGGGACAAAACTTCTTAAAAGCTGGCTCCAAATTGATTGCTTGTTGTTGGGTGCAAATCTAACTGTACTTCGTCACTTGTACTCGACATTTTCAGTCACAAAGCAGCAAATTATAAACGAACAAATGTTTGCACAAAATGGCGCGGAGGTTTATTTTTTCGCGCGCCGTATCTTTGGTTGAATAACTATGCGCGCGCAGGTTAAGTCCAGAGGCACCGAACACCGCCATTCAGCCACAATATATTAAGGAGGAACGTTAGAGAAAGTTACCAATTTTAGCCGCTCAGATGGCGTTGTACGTCGTTTGCGTAGTGTTTTTATTATTTTTAGCTAAACCCAACCAAATATTTACTATTTCTATGTCTTGGCGGAACCAGTAAAAAATGATGAGCTTAAATCGCAACCAATTTCAGCTCTACAGTCTTCTTGTGGACAATAAAACAGGTTTTTTAAAAATAATCGCAATTTTCCACATTCTCGCACACACGCGTACCCGTTGACAGTCATTAGTGTCAGTGACTGTCAATAATTATTATTATGACAGTATGACAGGTCATGTTTGTTTACATATTATTTTGGCGCCATTTTAATCTATTTGATAAAGATTTAGACGTTCAGGTGATGTTGAAATAAGAAGTTTTAGTTTCATACTACATATATTGTTAGGTATCCAATATATTTTTATATTTCTGATTTTTTGATTATCTGCACATGTTTGTTACTTCTTTCTTTGCAAATTGACCTCTCACATATGAATAGTTAGTTGTGCATGTAACTTACATGTAACTAGTATACTTACTGACCTAAGTTAGTATACTTTTATAGTATACTTACTTATTAGCCAAGCCAAGAAAAAAACATATTTTATATCGTATATTATTTATTTATTTTCATTGAGAATTGTCGCGTCAAACTTACTTACTCCAAAATG
The DNA here is from genome assembly GCA_947034925.1 of Eudemis profundana. Classification (NCBI taxonomy): domain Eukaryota; kingdom Metazoa; phylum Arthropoda; class Insecta; order Lepidoptera; family Tortricidae; genus Eudemis; species Eudemis profundana. The sequence continues at coordinate 24,844,031 of OX344795.1, read as the reverse complement.
CTAAAATTCCACTACTTACAAGCAACTTTTGTGAATATCTTGCTACTCTGTCATACATTTAGGATCTGTTATTATTGCGCTGTAAAAAAAGTTTGATTCACGGGTTCGATAGAATATTATTCATAGACTTCGGTAGAATACAAAGCCAAGCCTTTCAGCTGCCTCATATCGCTTCTTAATTCTTGAACGCGCTAGGTAGGCGATCTCCAGTCTGGCTGATTCCAGCCGAACATCTCCATGCAGAGCTATAGCTTTTCATAGCAGGGGTGACGGCAACGAACTTCTGATGATGACGCAAATTAGGATTTACTTGGGTAATCCATCTGGTCTCGAGTGTGCGTACGTTTGTTTTCATTATTTTTAGTAAAATGGCAGTACGCTCCGGTGACTACTTCACATCAGGCAGGCTTACCACCCAAGTAGTATGCAAAATGTTGCTCAAGGAAATATTTAACTAACTGTTTTCTATTCAAATAATAAAATAAAATTAATAACAAGGAATATCTTTGCTATTGTATGAAAAATGTTGACAACTTCAAATGTAAATGTGACTGTTGTAGGCAACATATTTTTTTAATCGAGCATGGGAGTGCAGTAATGAAAAAGGTTTTTTTCAAACGATACATTTATGGTCAATGATAGCAAACTCTTTTAGCTTTTAAAACTAATGGACTGCATCGAAAAATCCAATATTTTTTACTAAGAATAAGAGCTCGTATTTATATCCGTACTCAAGTATTTGTACAATTTTTATCTTTACGATAAAAACAGTTACAATGCAATACCACCTCCTTCTTGAACTCAGTTTAGGAAATGAAATTTGTTGATGGAGATAAACTTCGACACCGGCTGACAGCACTTTATTTTTTAATTTTTATTAGCTTAGCGGCCAGAAGTTTTAGGAGTAGGTTTTAAACAATCTAGGCATTCTTTTGACACCCAGAATCAGCTGTTGTTGATAAATGCCGCCCTTTTGTTTACACCGACACGATACTCTACACTCACACAAACAACGGTTTGATAAAAAAATTATTAGTTTTCAAATGGATTTATTTAGAATATTTCTCATTTTTTCGGTATTTTTTTCTTATTGGCGGAATCAGAAGGAAAAGTACTATCGAACTAATAATGTTTCAAGTACAGAAAATGATCACGGCTGGAGAAAAACAGGACTGAAATTTGTATGAAAATTCTCTAAAACGTTCAACCTTAAACTAAATAATTATGTATTTCTAATAAGAATTTACGGTAGTTAATATTGTATTTTTTAAATGCTTAAATAGATAATTAGATGAAGTATAATCTTATCTTATCGGATTTTGACTACAACAAGTTTATTTATTTACAAAATAATAAATCTTTTGGTAGGTAACAACCTCTTTACGGATATTAAAAAAAAGTGGAATAAGAAAAACACTAGTGCGTCAATGAAAAGTAAAACGCACTAGTGTGTAATAAACCGCATTCCGGGCGTAAGACCAAAGAAAAAATAGCAACTTTACGAGCAAGTGTGTTGAAAAATCAAATACGATCGACTACAGCTAATGCCGGATTTGAACCCGCACCTCTGTCATTCCGGGACAGCGAGTTATCCAATATCTCCAATTAGCTTATGACGTCACCGCACGCAAGTTTTTTTAATGCATTCGTATCGAGATACTATCGCCCTCTGGTTATATTTGTTAAGTAACTTTTTATTCAGAAATAAAAGGTATTATGGCTAAACTAGAATTCACTTTTGTAGGGCAAATAGCTTACGAGTTAAAGTCTGTAACCAGACACCTCCACTCCATAAGCAATTACAGTTGTGAACATATGTAGAAATTAAGACATGCAAATCTCAGGATAAATCTGATGTACGTACCTGTACATTAAACTAGCATGATGACTTTGCACTCCGAGAACTAAGAATTAGTTTTTAACAGTGTCATATCATAAGAGCGACTCTTCATTATTCATTAAAACTAAGCTACTAAGTTAAGTTATTATTTTGGGAAGTGGATACTTTTTCACGTAATAAGCATTGTTATGCAATGATGCTACATTGCTATGGAAGAAGAGGACATGCTGCGCCGACCCCAAATGAATGGGAAAAGGGCAAGCGAATGATGATGATGATGATGATGATGATGCATTGTTATGCAATGTCATACAAATCGTTGAATAATAAAAAGTAATAATAATTAGAAAATAAGGGGGTCCTCATATAAGAAACGTGTATTTTTTTTATGTTTGCAATTTCGTTAAAAAGTAATTATGTGTCTTTATATAAATAATTCTTCTGTATGTATGTTTGTCACCTAACTCCGATCTGGATGAAGTTTTCTGTATATATTCGAGTCGATTCCTGGATGGTTCGGAAGTACAATGGACCCGGTAGATGGCGTTGTGATTGGGTTTTTATGACAAAACGGACTTCAGTTTATAATGTGAGCTAGTCTACTCATAAATGTGTAATTTAGAATTTAGTGTAATTAGAGAGTCGGCCACTTATAGGTACAACATCAAATCGTAGAAACTGGTCAAGTGAGAGGTCCAAAAATAAAGTAATATGTACCTAGTTTAGTTTTTAAGGTAGACATGACAATGTAATAAATACATTTGGGCGAATCTACTCAACCGAATTAAATAACTTAACAGTGGAATATGGGAAAAGCATGCATGATACATAATTATACTTCACCCTTCTTATCACACTAATTCTCTCTCAAAAAAATTAAAATTAACTGAGTTTCATAACTTTGATCTTCTTGAGCTTGATGTTAAGTAGAGGCCATGACCCAAAAATTATAAAAGTTTCTCCTCTTTCTTCGCCTCTCAATTTAAACTTTACCCCACGAAATGTAAACACGATATTATTTACTCGATTACGTTAAGCAAAGGAAGGGTATGATTTTTTAGGGTTCCGTACCCAAAGGATGCCAACGGAACCCTATTACTAAGCCTCCGCTGTCTGTCCGTGAGTCACATGGCTCTAGCTTTTGAACCGTAATAGGTAGAGACTTGAAGTTTTCACAGAGTATGTATTTATTTTTCAAGTAATAAAAATAAAAAAGGCAAAATTATACAAAAAACGTGTTTTTCGGCATATTTTCGCTTGATTTTAATAATCGCTATAACAGCGAATAATAAAAACACAATCATGTTAAGAATAAAAAGGGGTCCCCATACAATAAATGTGTTTTTTGGCGTCTTTTTGCTTGGCGGTGGTACGGAACCCCTCGTGTGCGAATCCCACTCGCTCTTGGCCAGTTTTATTTACACACAATTTCTGTCAAAGTAACTTTCAATATAACTTTATTTGAGTGCATATGTATGTATATCCAACTAGGTACTTATTATAGGTAAGTAATAATATTTTGCACCAGCATGCTTGTCCCGCCCCCGTGTAATCTGACTTCCAAATCTCTATCTCAACCCCCAAAGATATCCACAATCAGGGATCCAACAACAAATCTTGAGTTTTAGCAATTACCATGTAAATTTGAGAAGTTGGTGAAATAATTTAAACCGGATTCAACAAACAATTTATATGTTAATTCTGGAGGTGTGGGCCGGCGAGTGAATTAGCGCTGACTTGCGAGTAAGCGCGGGCGTGTTGATTCTAGTCTTGTTTAGGGTTCCGTTAACAGGTCCCAGTGTCGATGTTGGGGCATTGCTGAACCCTGTGCCAGTAAGGGTAACGACATGCAGATGTAATGTATAACTCCATTTTGGCTCTTGTGACAGCGCAAATTGTCGACAATGGTAAGTTGGTCACTTTCCCTACTGACCTTCGTACATTGTGAAAAATAAGTGAAAACATATCTCTAGACTCAACTGTATAGTGCTTTAGTGAGTGAATAGGTTAAGCCTAAGTAAATAGGCTGAAATCTCAGGCCGAAGCAGATCCCTTAAGACGATATCCATCCACCACTTGCAGTAATCCTATAGACTTGGAATTGGGCATGCGTGGGATGTTCCGACGAAACAACATCTCAGCAAGATCGAAATAATTCTATTCCTAGAAATATAATTTTGGGGGCTAGATATTTTCTGTTGCCGTAAGTTTTTTGTTTTTCAAGTTCTTCGGGCTCAGTGGAAATCGTAGAATATAATTTTGTGCATTTGGTATTTTTCAGTAAACGATTGATCAACCTACAATTGCTACAGATCTTATTTAGAGAGTAATAGAGGAACATTTAAACTACCACCTAACCTAGCTAACTTTTTAATTTAAGTAAAATACCTACCTATGCTATTTCTAAATGAAAAAAATCGAAATATCTCAATCGTAGTTTGCCGCCATCGACTTGAGATGTAATGGATTACTTGGAATCGATTACCTTCCAGCCCGAGTTTATATCGAATGCCGAGCAGACTTGATTAAACATCGATTGTTTTAATGTTTCGACCGCCTGTGACAAGTTAAAACAAGATTGTACGTCTCCTTACTCCGACACTTAATTGGAAATAAAATTAACAGACTCAGATTTTGTCAAGTTTAAGATATGATAGGCACAGTCAGCTGCACATAGTAATACCCTCTTTGTTTACTAAGAAACATATAACATGCGAGTTATTTTTCTGCAGCTGACCGTACAATAGTTACTAAAAAGCTAACAAGTCTAATAACGCGATACCGCCCAACCAACATTTGGGTGTCAGTTAAGGGTTTTATTACAGCTTTAACCTGTTTAACTGAGTCATAATTATCTCAGTTGTAACTAATAGTGACATAAAGGAGTTAAAAAAATATAATAGCTCCTAAAGTGGTATTAAAACTTTAATGAACGATGCTAAAAAGTCTTTACAGTTAGAATAGTGTTAATCAAAGTATGTATAGTTAAGAGTTATAGCTTTAACCTGTTTGTAGCTCTTAAACCCTTACAAGAGTGCTCGCTGACACTCGTTAACTCTTATTGTTGTTTAGTGGTTGCCGTAGAGTGTCTTATAAATCTCTAGGTATTATATTGACTTTAAGGTGCAGGCAGGGGTTGTAAAACAGAGTTTGCCAAGAGTGTAGTAAGTGTATTTTTTTAAGTCTATTGTTACACCGTTACCTGTAGTAAAGACTGCACAATATTCTTAACTAAAGGTGTTATAATTCCAAAAGCGTAATAGATGACTTAAAGTGAAAACTAAAGCTTTAACGTTTGTTCGCCATTGTTTTGGGGAACATAACCTATAAAATTATTGCATTATTCAATATTTGACAACAAAATACTTCATTATTTATGTTACTTATGTCATTCTATGGATGCCACTTAATTCTACATTCCACTGGCCAAGAAGCAAGAATAAAAAAAGATAAAAACTTGAAGTGTTTATTTTATGCTTCATTAGTTTTATATGAAATCTTTAATAAATCGCGGGCGCGTTAAAATTGAGATGGAAAACATGGTGTACATTAACCGTAAAATCACAACCGCAGATGGTTTTCACAAACAAACAATTATCACTCGGGTAACTAATAACTTGCTTTAACCCTTTTTGTCAAAAGTCTTCGCCATTAGGTGAGCTTTATTGTGATTGTGTTGTGTGATACAAGTTTATTGTAACCGTATAGAATTTTGAAACAAATCGTACGCATAAAATACTCAGAAAGAGGTAAGTTTCTCACTTGAGACTTTTTAATAGGTCTAATATAGTTTTAAGTGATAAATCACTCTCAGCCGACGTTTTTCTAAGAGCCATAGCGTCGACCAACTCACTTATTACACAGTAATACCGGTTAAAGTATTAGCTGAGGGTGAATTAACTCTCTTTTACAGGTACCTAACACCTTTATACCACTGCTTTGCAGGCTTTGTATAACTTTAACCTGTAAAACCGTGGGCCTCTTTCTTGGTTATATGTGAGTTAGAGCATGCTATAACTCCACTGTACAGGCTAGTCTTAACACTTTAATACTCGAATGGAACCGATATACGAGCGATATACAGCTTATCTTAACGCTAACGTGCTAGTTGGGCGTCGAACATTTATTAATAAAATTAATTGTCGTTGATCCCGTGGAGGATGGGGCGCGCGCTGGTGTGGGACGCCACTTGCGCCGATACGCTGGCGGCGTCCTACCTCACGGCTACCAGCAAAAGAGCCGGCAGCCAAACTGTGCAAATGCAAATACAGTTGGCGGCGTCGAGTCTCTGGGCTCGTGGGGTCAGAGTGCGCGCGGGCTCCACAGATCATTGAGCCGGCGGCTGCGGGAGGCAACAGGCGACCCACGCGCAGGTTTCTCGCGCAAAGATTAGCAATCGCCATTCAGCGCGGGAACGCTGCCTGCATCATGGGCACGCTACTGCCGCGGGGGCCTCCCCCTTTTTTACCTTTTTTATTTTTAGATAAGTGTAGTTTTGGTCTAGTTTTACGTTTTTCTTTAATTTTCTTTTTTCTTTCTTAATTTATAAAGCTCTATGTTTTATATTATGTTTAAATTAATAAATAAATTTAATTAAAATTATTAAATTAATTCTATCAAATCGTCGGTAGTAATTTCATTATTAATCCCCTTTAAACCTTTCCAGAAGCTTCCCCCTAAGGTTTGGCCTAATTGCATAAATATGTTTTGAATTTTAAATTCTCCGTAAGACCTTTCAGAGGTAAATTTTATTATTCTTTCATTATCAACTTTGCCCATTAGGTCTCCGCAGGGAACCGGCCCGAACGGGGATCGGAACTTAGGAAGGGACGTTAACAAAACACAGCATTAACTACCTAAATCTAAGTAATATTGAAATCACGTGTATTTCAAAATTTTCTAAGCAGTACGTTTTACAAAGGTATTTATTTGTAATATTTGCCATTCCTGGTGGATACAACGATTTTAAAGTGTTTCCAGTTGTCCATTGTGTCTGAAGATCGTTTAGTTCTGGAGTTAAGCAAAGGTAGGTGTGGGCAATAAGGCCTTTGTAATAAAATAAAAACTATGAATCCGATTCAACAAATTTTATAATATTAGATGGACCTAAACCTATTGATCAATTAAAAAGTACTATAAAATTTGAACAAAAAATAATAAATTATTTATAACGTATACCAACCACTTCATTTATCCAAAATTCCAAAGTAACCTAGTACCTACTTTTATCTTTTTGTTCACAAAATTATTATCTATCATAAACAAAATTGGCTTAGTCTGTATTCTGTACTAGTATTCTGTAATCTTTGGCTAAGTAAAGTTTTTCAAAGATGTGTAATTTTTTTTTCGATAGTTCCCAAGACAATGAACTAGAAAATACCGCTATTGCATTTTTATTCCCTGTAATTTTTGTTAAATATTTTTTTCAATTCCCGATATGACAGCTTTGAATTAAGGACGCCAATATGTTGAGTGTGTACGTCCGTCTTAATAAAATAGGTAGGTAATAGGTATCTGTTGAGGTCTGTGGTGTGTCGACTGACAAGTGGTATATGCGACCACCAAAAAGATCAAAGATTCCGTTTAGGTATTTGTATTTCTCTGTTCGGTGTTAAGTATTAGATCTTTGTGCTGACCTTTGGATTGAAGAAAAAAGTAGAAAGAATTGCAAGAATTCTAGAGCCCTTAATGTCAAAATAAATTCATCAAAATATAGTTGGACTACGCTAAGTTTGCAGAGGTCGAAAAAAGATTTTATTAAAAAATATATATATGGCAACATGCGGAAACTACAAGAAGAGGATTATTTAATCTTGGTCCTCGGTAATAATTCTTCCGTTTATTACAAAATGTGTCTACATACCTACTGAAATAAATATCTGGGTAAAATTTGCACACATCGATCTGGTTTCAGCTAAACTAAGTGTTTTGTTCCAGGGTACTAGATAATTTCAACGTATTTAAATATTATATTTAAATATCTACATGTATAGTTTGATTGGAACTAGATCAATTTGTGCAGACTGTGCCAAATCTATATTAATAATTTAGCCGGGCCCTACGGTAGACCTGAACGAAAAGCATTTCAAAAATTAAAGCGTAAAAAAATAACACTTTCGAATCGACAACTTATATCCGCAAAATTCGTATAACGGAGAAATAAGCGTATAAAGATGTAAAATAATACGAATAACGCCAAAAACAGTCGGCCATGTTTCTTTGCTGCGTTCGGAAACTGATATAGTTTAAGGAAGCGCGCGTAACGTGTGACTTTGACCGCGACGTAAGTTTACGGTGTTTTTTTAATTAGAAAAATCGTGCGATATCCTTACGAATATTATTTCAAAGAAAACGATCTTTTAACAGGAAAATATTATGCATCTTGCTTTATTTTTTAAAACGTACCTAATAAATTACTGACATAAGTGAAAATTGCTCAATATTATTGTCTCATTGCTCAATGAAAACGAACCAACGTCAGGCGAAAATGACAGTTAAAATTCTAAGCTTAAAAAACAAGGAATAGGCAGTTTTGATGCACTTTTGTATTTAATCCTTCTGAAGTGGTGACTTGAGCGAAACTCGGTATTGTAGCTTTTTAAGTTTAATTTTTTAACTTTTATCTCACCTGTTGGTAAGACTATTATAGTACGTCTTTTGATTTTTTGAATCTTTGATGGTATCTTGGTTATTTTTATACTTATTCGAAAAATACTTTTTGCCTCCTGTTTCTTATATGAAAGAGCTTTCGTTAAAGTAAACAAGAAATATTATGCATATTCCCTAATGTTTTTTTATTTTGTCTTGGAGGTGGGAATGTTCAAATATATACTAATTCTTTCGAAAATTCCTTTTCTATTGAGGGCAAAATAGTGGATGGAAGTTAATTTTACCCCCATAATATAGAGGATAGAGGTAAGGATAACTATCTTATACGGGGAATCAGTTAAGTATGTAGGTCACATGTTTTTTTATTAAATTAACAATTTTCACTAATGAATTAACAAAAGTCAAATAATTTTTGGCGCTTTGCTGCAACATTTACCCACCTGTGATAGTAGCGCCATCTTAATTTTTACCTCTCGCGGGCACTTCTACATACACAGGAACCGTTCCATAAAATAAACTAAACATAAACTCCATAAGATGATTCTATACTTTTTGAAGAAGGTCTAAATTGAAAGAGGAGTGACACGAACTGACCGGGTCTGGAACACCACACTGCGCATACAAAACCGCGTTGCTGATGCAGGGTCCAAACCCGCCAGGTTGAAGATGGACTGTGCCCGGGCTAGCCACATCTGCCACACACATAGGTTGACTAAACTGACGCTAAGTGGCTGCCACAAATTGGATGACGAGGATGGGGCCGGCCGCGGCGAAGATAGTGGGATGATTTAGATGTATTTCTTCCGCCGGGTCCCGGCCAGAGTTTGCCCGGGACCGGGACAGTGGCGCAGCAAGACCTAAATTTGCTGTGGACAAAAGATATTTCGCGAGGCCCTTTGCTGTTCCATAAAGACGGTTAATGGTATTATTAACTGGTGACGAAGCTCTTTTTGCTGTGCTGCCGTCGAGGCGCGAGGGCCCTTGGACCGCGTGGCGTTGGCGGTGGCCCACGTCGCCTACGTCTAACGCCGCCTCTGGACCGGGGCGATTCTAATTTAAAGGGGAGAGCTGTGCTCACTAACGGGAAATATAGTGTAACAACAATAATTTAATTTGGATAATTTAAACCAAAAACGACTTCAACATTATTTTAATGTTTGGAACTCAGCCATCAGTTCAACATCCTCCTTTTTGTAATGTCTGTTAAAAATAAGAAAATATTTCTAAGGAAGTAAAACGGGGGTTTGTGATTTTTTACATTTTTCCCGGGCGAAGCCGGGTTCACAGCTAGTAATTATTATATTTTTGTTAGGCCTTATAACCCGCATCTACCTTACATTCTTCCCAGTTCTCTCTTATGGCTGAGGATTGTTTCGTTTTGGATTTAAACTACAACTTGCCAGTTGTCCGTTATGGCTAAGGATCGTTAAAATTTGGAGTTAAACTACATTCTTCCCAGTTGTTCCTTATTGCGGAGGATTGTGCCTGAAAGTAATTGCGGGCCACGCAGTTAAATTCTGAGAAATATGGATCACCATATTGGCAGTTTTGTTGTTAGCGCCGCATTGTGATTCTCCCTCTCGTATACATTTTTCTACACGTAAACACGATTTGATTCTGATTATTTATTATTTCCTTTAAGACTTACAATCTTATCTACTCTATTTCACTGGCGTGAATTTAAAGCAGTGGTCAGTAAAGTGCTTCTATAGTGTCCACCAACTAATTGGTTTCATTAAGTAACGTGAAAAAGCTGTAACTAGTTTTCAGGATCTGTAACAATATAAACATGCAATTAATGAAATTATTTAAACAATATTTTAACAGTTAATGTGCTACACGAATACTCACTCCAACAAAGGTAGTGAGTGTCATCTCGTTGCAGGGCCCTGCTCTGAAAGCCAGCCGCTTGGACGTCGTGTATTGCAACAGCGATACTTCCTTTAGTATTTTTGCATCCATGGTCGTCCATTCGCTTTCAAATATTCCGTAACTTACAGATAAACTCTGTAAGTAATAAAAAACCGGTCAAGTGCGAGTCGGACTCGCGCACCGAGGGTTCCGTACGAACTCGTAAGTAGATACGTGAATAGTTCAAGAAAAACTGTATGGCGGTTAGTAAGAGCAAATACGTATGTGTACGACTTTTGAAAATTTCTAAAAAACGATGCAATTTAGGAAAACCATTTTATTTTTCCTGTAATATTTAGGATGATATTAATAATTGGTATATGCAGCAATGTGTCTCGTGTCATTTGCACTTCTGATCTTTCCCGAAAAATGTCGAGAATTGCCGAGTGTCAAAGTCCAAATAATCGTACTGTACTGTAACATTGTTTTGATGGTATTCAATACGGTAATAGTAAGATAATGGTAAACTGCAATGTAACCCCTGAGAAGGTTGAGGAAGTTATTTATAAGAGTTTCGGGATCTTTTAAGTGCCGGGTCACTCAGTGCTGATCCTTTGCCAGCTTTTCTATTAGAAACAGCTAGAAGAGTAGAGCTCCGTTGCGTTGTTTGCGTAAACATGATCCACGTGAGAAACATTTGGTGCTTGAATTCCTCCTCCATGGAGACGAAAGAGGCGGCGATCCCGCACCCCGTGACTAGGAGTAGGTCAGAGGCACCAAGTACCTATTTACTTATTAACCACTGAAATAAATTCTCATCACTCACTCATCCTTAGGGGTCTTTTCTATGGACTTTTTGAGCTTCGGTCAAGTTATGAGGTATCCACCGAGTAAAAATCTTCCTAAGCGCTAAATGTTCATGAAGGATTTTGTGGACTTGACTCATACCGATGCCTAAACTTGTGCGAATCTGCTGATAGGTCACTCTTTTGTCAGTCTCTATCATACGCCGCACAACACTGATGTTATCTTCAGTCGTCGCCGTAGAAGGCCGTCCCTCACGCAGATCATCGGTGAGATTAGTTGGACCACGTTTAAATTCATTAAACCAGTTGTAAACAGTGGCACGAGATGGGGCTTCATCGTGAAAGGCCAATCGAAGTCTATCATAACTTTCTTGTTGACTTAAATGACATCGAAAGTCGTAAAAAATCATTGCACGGAAATTTTCTCGTGTTAAATTCATCCTGACGTAGCACAGACAATTTTCAATTTGCCGCCAAATCGCGAAACAAATGACAGATGAAAGGAATACATACAAAATAATATTAACAAAGAGTTACATTTTCAAATTTAAAACTTATTTTTTAATTATACAGGATGTCCCATAACATAACTGACACGTCATAGTGACACTGGAGGTAGATCAGGTCAAGAGGTACCAAACCATCTTTACATGACCCGCAGACCGTAATTTTTTTTTTCACTACTGGTGGTTAAAGTCGAAATTAATGTTTCGCTGTGAATTAATTCAAGATCAAACTAGTATTTTTTTCAATTTTACTTAGTTTTTGGATAAAATACCATTTGTGTAACCTTAATTAACAATTCATGTTACCGTACACATAAAAAAACTAACCTTGACACCTTTCCGAGTGCACACTGACACTAATAATATTATGAACGGTCAAAATTCATAAAAAACTTTAATTCGACTATAACTCAAAAATCGTGCCGCTTTTACTGGGGTCATGTTAAGTTGGTTTGGTACCTCTTGACCTGGTCTACCTCCAGTGTCACTGTGACGTGTCAGTTATGGGACACCCTGTATATTTTAAAAGTGGCCAGTTCTAAAAACTTTCGGGTATCATTTAATCGATCAGCAAAATATTCATATTTTGGTCAGCAGAAATATGTATTTGGTCAGCCAAAATAGCTAGTTGGTAAGCAACTTATGGTAAGCAAACATTTATAAATCAGGCTGCAATTAATGATATACTGATCTGCTCTAAATTATTTTGGTCAGCAAATTAAATATTTGAGCTGCATTAAGCGATCTACGGTAAATCAAATTTTGGTAAGCAATCAGTAGGTAAGCAAAATATTTCATTTTGTTCATCAAAAAAAAAGGGGGCAATAAAACCTAACTGGGCGCAACTATTCTGCCGCCAATCGTGTGCGCATTTTGTCATTCGGTAATTGTCAGCTGTCAAGTAGCAGGTGTCACTGTGATATATACAGGGTGTCACTGTGTTATATACAGGGTGTAACTGTGATAGATACAGGATGTAACTTTGATATATACAGGGTGTCACTGTGATAGATACAGAGTGATACTGTGATATATACAGGGTGTCACTGTGATAGATACAGAGTGATACTGTGATATATACAGGGTGTCACTGTGATAGATACAGAGTGATACTGTGATATATACAGGGTGTCACTGTGATAGATACAGGACAGGATGTCACTGTGATATATACAGGGTGTCACTGTGATATATACATAGTGTCACTGTGTTATATACAGGGTGTCACTGTAATGTATACAGGGTGTCACTGTGATGGGCTCATATAAAATTGGTATTTCGATTTTTTATACATCTCATACTGTTTAGAAGTTATATTATTTATTCACAACGTGTATCGTTTCGTTTTTAGGGTCAGCAAAAAAAATAACCCTAACCTACCTATTTTTGAGAGCCGTTTCGTTTTTAGGGTCATCAAAAAGAAAATAACCCTAACCTACCTATTTTTGGGAGCCGTTTCGTTTTTAGGGTCATCAAAAAAATAACCCTAACCTACCTATTTTTGGGAGCCGTTTCGTTTTAGGGTCATCAAAAAAAAATAACCCTAACCTACCTATTTTTGGGAGCTGTTTCGTTTTTAGAGTGACACCCTGTATACATTACAGTGACACCCTGTATATAACACAGTGACACCCTGTATATATCACAGTGACATCCTGTATCTATCACAGTGACACCCTGTATACAACATAGTGACACCCTGTATATATCACAGTGACACCCAGTATATATCACAGTGACACCCTGTATATTTCAATTAAACTGCTTACAGACATGTTTTCTCTGCTGACAGTGACATCCTGTATCTATCACAGTGACACCCTGTATATAACACAATGGCACCCTGTATATATCACAATTACATTCTGTATATATCACAGTAACATCCTGTATACATTACAGTGACACCCTGTATACATATAACACAGTGACACCCTGTATATATCACAGTGACATCCTGTATCTATCACAGTGACACCCTGTATACATTACAGTGACACCCTGTATATAACACAGTGACACCCTGTATATATCACAGTGACATCCTGTATCTATCACAGCGACACCCTGTATATAACACAGTGACACCCTGTATATATCACAGTGACACCCAGTATATATCACAGTGACACCCTGTATATCTCATTCTCAATTAAACTCTCTGCTGACCAATTGTAAAATCTTGCTACCCAAGTAATTATTTTGCAGCTCGACTGTTTATTAGGCAGCCAAATGATAAAAAAGCAGATTAATATTGGTTAAAATGCTAACCGTTTTTAAACTGTTTGCTGAACAAGAGTTGCCGCCCAATTTTATTTATTGCCAGCCAAATCTTTGTATGCTGCCCAAATGATTTAACTGCTTATTTTTTTTTGCGGATCAATTTTAATAACGGCTGACCAAAAATTTACTTTCCAAAACTTTCAGTGTCGCCCTCGTATAAGGTAGTTTTTGGCTTGCTTTCGTTTGACAGCATTTGGTCTTAAGAGTTTGTACGAACTATACCAACCTCTTCCGTTACTTCGTTGCTGAACCAGTAGAATATTAACAATTGAGTTAAACACCCGAAGATAAATAGTGTGCTAGCCATGAGAGCTAGTATATCATCTGTCGACTAAAATAAATGATGGAATTATTAATTTGGATTAGAGCAACCAACTCCGAGCTACCATGCATATGCATAAAATTTGGGAATCAATGCAGTCTATTCAGGAGTCATACCTACATTTATTTTATTAGTTCACAATCAGGGAACGTATTTCTAATTAGGGTCTTTATTTTCAGTTCAGCATAATAATCTAATATGGGCCGCCAGAGTTCGAATGAGCGAACTTTTCTTCCCCCCCCCCCCCGCCCCCATGAAGAAAGTTTTCCCATCACTGGACTAAATATTGAAAATGAAAAATTATTTATTCGTTTTCTTAAAGGTGCTAATTTACATAGGTTGGTGTTCCTTTTTAAGTATGCGAGAGACCTGTGCTAAGAAACCGCCGCAAATATTGAATTAACCTTTCACGATTTTCATTCATTATTAAGTAGATGGGACTTAAACGGGAGTCAAAAAGTGTCCGATTAAAACATCACATGATTAATGGATGACCTCTATACTGGGACAGGGATCTGCGTAAGATTCTACGCAGATCGACCTGCTTTATTCTAAAATACGCAGAACACAAAGGCACCTGTATCCAGAGATGGGCATTAATCGATTAATTTTTTAGTCAACTAATCAATCGATTAAAAAAATCAATCGTACAAAATTAGTCGCGATTGATTTAATCGCGATTAAATTAATCGACGGAGTATGCGATTAACGATTGATTAATTTTAATTTCAATCGACTTTTTTCCCGATTAAATCTCGATTAAAAATTGGAACACGCACGTTACAAAAAAATAATGTGTTTACATTTTGAAAAATCATTCTAGTAGGTATACTGTGTGATATAAACTTGTTCTAGTAACACAAGATGGTTTTTACAGTGCAGTACCTTATTAGTACATTGTGTATCAAGGGCGGTAAGTAACTTTACCGTTCCGCTCCGTTGTGAGGAAATCTAATTAAAATTAACCTTACTTAACCTAAATAAAATTATAAAACACACAGTGACATTAGTGACATATATCCATAGACATTGCGAATGTCAAGTCACGTTCGGAAACCATAGCGGTAAAGACCTAAAACGGTTGATTTTATAATTGCTAAATACTGAAATACACTATTTAAACATTTAATTATTGTTACAGAAATATGTGTTTACATGTATTTGCAATAACAGTTCTCTTTAAATAAATATTTCAGTGATAAAAGTTAAAAAAGTAAGTTGGCGTTTCCTTTGAAGATGACAAATAAGAGTTAAACAGAAACAACGTATTCAAATTAAAACGGCCCGCAAAACCTACGTGTAACAACACCATTTTCGAGCAAGTGTGATGAAAAGACCTTTATAGTCTAGGATCTCCTACATAAGGTAAGGGTTTATGGCTTAGATGAAGCACAGGTAGATTATTAGAAAGAGAAAGATGTATAAAAGAGTGAAAAAACCTCTTTACTTACCCGTCCTATGTGATGTTTACTAGTTTGTTTCTATTCGCAAATACAGTAATTAGTCACTTCACTTTCATTGAACGTTGTAAATTACTAGATAAAGCATGGGGACGTCCCTTTGACACATCTGGTAAAAACTGACGAGTACGTTGGCGTGTTATTTATCAAGCTAGAAGCACGAACATAATATGCTTTATGCCACACCTGGCCATAAAGTGACTTTTTCTGGCCAAGTGTAGACATAAAATGATGTACACAACACGGGAGGTAATAAAGAAAGCCCTCGATCGTATATTTACGTCCCTCGCTTGCAGCTCGGGCCGCAAACATCTGCGATCGCGGCCTTTCTTTGTATTACCACCCTAGTTATGTACTACTCTTTCGTCCAGCCCCAGGCATTGTTAGAGAAATCTGTCAACACTCAACGTAACTCGAAACTTAGACTTGCATAAAAAAAAAACATTCCTTATATGAATCGAGAGAAAATTAGTCTGATTAATTAATCGATTAAAAATTTAGTCGCTGGTTATTAATCGACGATTGATTTAATCGTGACTAAATTAGTCGAAACTCTTACGATTAAGATTGATCAATCGTCATTTTTAATCGTTAGTCGCGATTGAATAGGTTAATCTCAATCGTTAATCGTTAGTCGATTAAATTTTGCCCATCACTGCCTGTATCACGAAGGTCTCGGGTGACTGATACGTGTAGCAAGTCTTCCAGATAATTACTCGTAAACAGCTCAGGATGTTACATACAACTCTAATCGATCTGTCACCAATTGATATCAATCTATCAGTTTGTTCGATTAGATGTAATCTAACTTAAGTCAGAGTCAAAAAATAGGAGATTACTTGCCTTTGAGATCTGTATAATGCAAGCGCCGAGATTGATTGAGATAACTATGAGGTACACGAACATGACTGAAGATATCAGTTTACTGAATAGCTTCTGGTGCCTGTAAACAGCTCGCACTTTTAATTTCACCCCGTACTTAAAACAAAAGGTTGAGTGGATAAATGCCAACGACGAGTGCGCCAATGGGGTTTTATTCGTGGAAATCATAAAGTAATAATGTGGAAATCAAACATTTGTACGATGACCTATCGGATTTACTAGCTTTTGGGCAAGTAAACGACTAACAAATAAATCAAATGCTTAAAAAAATCATATTTAAGGTGTGTTCCTTACTCGACAAGAGATGTGTGGAAACGATGACACTGTACCATATTTTGGTGAGTTCGTTCGCTACTTTTAGGGTCTACCATTTTGGAGAAGTAGACACGAGATATCCTAAGTTGACCAGCGAAGAATATCAAGGTGGACATAATCAGAGAATCCCAAGATATGACATACGAGCTCATTATGTTCCCCACGACTGTTTGCAGAGCCATAGAGTAATAGTAACCCGGTGGGACATCCTGGTTAAAGGGAACGTAGAAATCAAAGAGCTTAACGTAAATGTCTGTGCCGTTTTCTACAATAGTATTTTTCTGGTACGGCTCAGTGAAGATGCTAATATTACAAAAAATAGCCATAATCCAGAACAGATAGATCACTTTCCTACTTTTCTGGATATAGCTACTCATTATATCAATCACGTCGTCGTCGTTGTCAGATAGTTGACGCCGCTCTGTAGCGGACATGTAGTAGATTAATTTCTCCCAGTCACTGTAATTCTTTCGGAAAAAGAGGGTCTTCGGGGTACCCATGTGGAAAGGGGCAGTTTGGAGAATATATATGAGAGCACTGAATTTTAAGCTGATTACACATTTGGTATACTGGCTGAAGAACAAGGACATGATTATGTAATATACAACCTGCTTGAAACGAGTGACTTTTAAGGCCATGTTGGGATGCCAATTCCCTGTAAGGTGGATAAAGCGAAGAAATGGACCAGATGAAGGGTGATCGGGGTCCTCGAGACATTTCAAAATACTTTGAAGAGAGAAACGTGACAATTTTTTATTTGTAACTCTTTTAACCCTCTCTATTGGCATTTTTGTCACTGAATATTGGATGGGTTCCAACGGCAAGTCTAGTCTTGTTCGAGGCTAGAGAGTGAATGAAATGTTCCATTAAATTCCTTGGAAATTGGCGTGAGAATTCCATTTGTGAAATGCAGTTGTCATGAATGTTTGATGTCTAATAATTCAGATATGTGACTTACTTAGGTATTACGTGTAATTACACGGGGAGACTTTCCCGATTGAATTTAGATTTGAATATTTAATTACTGTAAATTGCTTTCCCTCCCACAAATTAAGATTACCTACAGTTACCTATTTGTCCAGTTAAAACATGGTTGTCACTAACATTCTAACAAATTTCTGTAAATGTAGTTATTTGAGCTACCTTATTTTTGACGGAGCGAGCGAAGCTAGTGAAGTCTGAGTCGACAAGGGACAGGCATTGGCTTTTAATTATTTGTTTGTAAGTTTCGATGTTTATTTGTCTATAACTATAGAGTGCCGTTTATCCCATCTTCCTGAAAGAAGTAAGAGAGGTCATTATTTTTTTAAGTTTGAAGATGAGCAAAATCGGTTCAAAGGTTACAGTATTGAGTTATCGTCAGACCAATAAACGTAGCAACATACAAACCTAGTACCTACGCCGATGCGATGCCCCTTGTCTTGTCGAGGAATAGACCTCACTGGCTCCGCTCGCTTGAACAATTAACACGTGACACACAGGCATACAATACAACCCTATTTGCATTGACAATCGCATTGTATTTGAAGAGATCCCATTTTAGCGACAGACCCGTCTGTTGTTTACTGTCTTCTGCCCGTTGTCTGTTTACCTGGAATCTGACTTTGATGTTTTCTGCTTGTGTATTATACGCGTAATTTTTACAAGCTTTTATTTAGTTTCACCTGTCCCGGTGTGTCCGTAATTAAATCTTGCAAGTTAAACTTGACCCACTTCCCGATTGAGCTGAGATTTAGCAAGAATATGTAAATCAGATGACATGCACATATTACATACGAGTATTATACAGAGTGGTCCATTTCGATCGGTCTGTATGGGAAAGTCTGAAACTATAAGATATACAAAGATCTGTTCTTAGGAACCATGTCATCGATTTTAGGGACAAGAAAAACTTAGATTTGAAAAAAAAAAATACTTTAACCGGGAATCGAATCCGGTCGTTTTGGAAAATTAAAGATATTAAATACAATGGATTTTATTCGTTTTAGATATCGTGTTTCCTAGTAACATATGTCCAAATAGAAATAATGTAAGTTTTATTTTTTAAACGACCGGGTTCGATTCCCGGTTAAAATAAAAGATTTTTTTCAAATCTATGTATGCAGTTTTTCTTGTCCCTAAAATCGATGACATGGTTCCTAAGAACAGATCTTCGCATCTCTTATAGTTTCAGACTTTCCCATACTGACCGATCGAAATGGGCCACCCTGTATAGATATACCGGTAATCTGTAAAATTCAAACATTCTATACAATACCTAGGTAATGTGTAGAATACCTGGGGCATCTTGGCAGTGTATGAAATATTTTATGATGAATATTATTGTCCATTGCATTCTTTACCTATATAGGTAAAGTCATGGTAAAGTATACAAATCCCAGGTATTGTCGTGCTCGAGCTTTACCAATCCATCTTGATCACGGTTTGATCCGCATGGAAGGGTACTGCTTGGGCCGGTGCACCCTGGAAACAACAACAAGCAATGGCCATTGCTTGTTGGTGGCTAATACCTGACAAACCGCTTGCAGTTTTCCCGAGGATCCGGGGAGTGTGGGAGAGGGGCCTCGGGGGCCTACGGGCAGGGGGGGGAGGACATGGATCTGGAACCCACGGAAAAGGGCAAGCACTCGGCCGTCGGCAATGGGTTGGAATCGTCCTGTGTAGACTTTTCCAACCCATCGCTACTTCTCGGCCAGCGAGGGTGGGTGGTTGAGTAACCTAGGTGTTGCCGATTGCTCCCGATGTCTTGTGTAATGGGTACCCCTCTCGTCTAGACCAAGACATTGGCTGCTAATGGGCAGCATCTGGGCTGGGCAAGGGTTAGAACTGTCGACGCGTTGCGTTGACTTTGCTAGCCCTTGGCCTTACTTTCGGTTGGCCAGGGATGCGGTAGGCAGAGGGCCTATGATCCGGTCCCGGAGGCTAACCCTTCCACCCTGACGGTCCCTCAGCGTGTCCTCTGCAATAGCAGAGTTCACTGCTGACAAGGGATGGGGGTGTAGTGGTGGTTTGGTTGAAGGGACGTTTTCCCGGATACCATCCCCACTACACGTGGTCACGGGGCAGGGGCGTTTGACCTCCCGTGGCGGCGAGGGAGGGACCGGGACACCGTGTGTCTGGTGCCGGTCCCTGCTTCCCCGGGGGACGGCCATTTGGTCGGGGGGGAGCTGGTGAGGGAAGGCACACTGGCCATGCTACAGTGTGCCTTTTTCGGAGAGGGTCCGCCCTAGGGCGGAGGTGCTGGTGATGGCGTGGCGTTAGTAGATTCCCATGCCATCACCGTGAAGGCACAGGTGTCGGTAGCATCCCTGGGTTTTAGTGGGTAGGCCAATCCCTTCAGGAGCGGAGAGCCCCACATAACCAATACGTAACATCTGGTTGTCACCCCCGATAGCCTTAGGTTACGTAGTGGTATGCAGTTTTATGCATTTCCCGGGGTCAAAAAAAAAAAAAGGTATAGAGTACCTGCTCCTCCCCCAAAGAGTAATATGTAAGGTCTAATCTAGGGCTATATACAACTCGTGGGCAGAACCACGGCCGCAACACGCGCGGCGAGCACCTTCTGCTGGTCCCGCGCTGCCGACTGGCCAAGGTGCGAAAATCACTCGGTGTCATGGGTGTAAAAATTTATAACACACTTCCGAAAGAGGTCATTAACTCAGCTAGTGAGGCAATATTTGAATGTAAACTTAAGAAAATGTTAATTGGTTTGGCTTGTTACACTGTAAGTGAATTTATGTTGAGAACTGCCGATGTCCAAAAATGATATTATTTATAATAACTGAACTGAATGTAAAAATGTAACTACTTAATCATTGAAAACAAAAGTTAATATATTTTATATAATTACTTAATCTAGTGATAAATTTATAATTATGTATATTCCTTTGTGACGTGTAAAATTATTTATGATTTTATTAATAAATATCTCAATCTCAATCTCAATCTCAGAGTTCCACAACAAACTGTCGCACGCTTTTTGCCTTCACCAACTTCCAGAGATTTTAATTAGGTCGTCAGTACATGCCTTTGCAACCCACGCATGACCGAGATATCGTCGGTGTAGTGTTGGGTTAGCTTGTCTCTGAGATCTCTAGCCAAGCTTGCAACAGTCTTTTGTTGGTCGCCCTCGCGGTAGCAAAATAAGTTACCAGCTTTACGACTGTCATCTCCTCTCCCTCTCTACGAACTTCTAAAGATCTGATTATGTTTAAGTATGTCTATCTCTTTTTCAAGCGTGTCCGCCTCTTCTTCTAGCGATTCTACCTCTTCTTCTAGCTCAGTTAGCTTCGCATCAGTCCTCATCACAGTCTGCACCTTGTATGGTGCCAGGTGCAGGAAATGTCAGTTGTGGTAGCCAGAAATCTGCCGGAGAGACTTAAGTACCATTCCCTGTCCCGCCGTTATCTTAACTGCTACTGAGGGCCGTGGTTCTTGTTGTGCTGCCATTTTTGAGGGGCTTTGCCATAAACGTCACGTTTGGTAGGCGGATTGGCGGGAAGGAATTTTGTTGTACTTCGAAATCTCGTGATGCCCTTATTCGCCTTTTACGACATCCGTAGGTAAAAAACCGGTCAAGTGCGAGTCGGACTCGCGCACCGAGGGTTCCGTACAAACTCGTACTTGAATACTTCAAGAAAAACTGTATGGCGGTTAGCTTAGTAGGAGCAAATAAATATGTGTTACGGTTTTCGCAAATTTCTAAAAAACGGTGCAATTTAGGAAAACCGTTATATTTTTCCTGTAATATTTAAGATGATATTAATAATTGGTAATGATTACCGGTTTTTCGGTTCAGTAACTTCGAAGATAATAGGGGGGGGGGGGGGGGAGCGGGGGATAGTATTTTTTTAAAGTTTTTGGTCATAAATCAAAAAATACATGATTAACCAAAAAATGAAAATGGCTTTGGAATCTACAAATCAAGCCCTTTTATTTGATACCCCACTTGATACAATAGCACAACTTTAAATTTCCGACCTCCCATTACGGCCCCCTTTTAAAAAAAGTAAAAAGGAAATAAGACTTTTTTAATGTCAAATAGGGTCGGGTAAGCGACTTTTAAAACTATTCCAAATTTCACATCGATAGCAGCAGTAGTTCCTGAGATATCTGGCTGTGACAGACGGACAGACAGACAGAGTCGCACCATAAGGGTTCCTTTTTTAGCATTTTGGTACGGAACCCTAAGAAGAGATGGCAATAGTGCAAATGACAATGAACGACAACTCACTATGGTCCAGACTGGGAATCGAACCCGGTACTTCTGGCCCAGCGTCTTTCTGGTCTCACAAGACCATTTAATTTTTCTGTGTACTTTGATTTCTTGTATTTATATAATATATGTAACATAAAAATATGGTGTAATTTACCCGCATTAAAAACCTAATAAAGAAAACATCATGTTTCTTTCATATACCTGGCAGATCACATGCTGTTTGCGATTATAGCAAAAAAAGTACAGTCGGCAATGTGTAGATAATGTTATATTTCATAGATCAACATTCTGCAACTTAATGTTTGCAAGCGTTTCAATGATTCGATAATAATTATCTAATTCAACATTAGATAATATAGGTTAGTGTATTTTTACCAAGGAGCAAGTAGGTAGGTATTACAGGCGCTAGAATTTTCAAGTGAGCGAATTTATAATCCCCGTCGTGGCTTTAGTCGTTAGCTATAATATAAAGCTCAATGAAACTCCGCCGAAACTCGAGAGAAAGTCCCGCTGAATGCTAAGACTCTCGTTACGTCCAGATAAGATCAGTGGCGGAAATTAAGAGGAAATTGTATTTGTTTCTTATACAGTGACGTCCGCACAATAAGGTCTTGCAAAGAAAATTAATTTTGCTCAGAGGATTAGCAGTTAACTATGTAAAATGGCTCTGAAAGTCTTTTGTCTTTGTGCAGCAGGTACCTATTGATAAAAGCTGTGAACATTCCTGTGAATATTTACTGTGGTAAAACAGAACTTGTTTTTCATATAAGTTTTTTACAATCGTACCTACCTATCAATATAATAGCGATGTGAATTAATGTTGAATGTTACAACATAATATAGGTAGTCACATGGATTGGAAAATACTAAATTATCATAACACAGAATAAATAAAGAAAAAAAACTATATAGTTATGGTTATGAGAGCACAAAATTAAATAACTAATTATTTTTACTAAAAAAAACCCGACCGCGGTGCACTTTAAAAGTGCATAAAATCCGCCATTTTGTTTATTTTAACGAACTTCATACCCAGTGACACTCGCGCCATCAAGACGAATCCCATGATGTATCATTTATCAAAATCGGTTGTGCCGTTGAGTAGTTACGAGCGGACACAGGAACGGACATACATACATACAGGTCAAACACATTACCCTCCTTTGGGCTTCGCCGCAGTCGGGTAAAAAGAACGTTTTTTTATCGTCTTAAAGAAAAATTAAAGTTAATGAGGGCTAACGCTTTCTCAACGCGCCGGTCTTCGGATGAACTTAGACAAAACCAAGGTTATGCTCAACGACTTTGTTCTACTGAAACCGATTGCAGTGCAGAACGCCCTTCTCGAAGTTGTTTAAGAGTACGTTTACCTCGGGCAAGCTCCGCAGTTAGGTAAAAACAACTTCGAAAAAGAGGTCAATAGAAGAATACAGCTGGGCTGGGCAGCGTATGGGAAAAAACGTCGAGACTTCTCGTTGTCGATTCCACAATGTCTGAAGACAAGAGTCTTCGATCAGTGCATCCTACCAGTCTTGACATACGGAGCCGAAACGTGGTCGTTCACGGTAGGGCTGGTACGCAAATTTAAGGTCACTTAGCTAGCTATGGAATTGGAATTGGAGCCATCTTGGGAGTATCTCTAAAGGTGAAGGATCGCATCCGTAATGATGTGACAGAGAACTAAAGTCGTCGACATAGCTCAACAGATTAGCAAGCTGAAGTGGCAGTGGGCTGGCCATATCTGCAGCAGAACCGACAATCGCTGGAGCAAGCGTGTTCTCGAGTGGAGACCACGAATCGGCAAACGTAGTGTGGGGCGCCCTCAGACAAGGTGGAGTGACGATCTTCGCAAGGTGGCTGGCAGAGGCTGGATGCGAGTGGCCGCGGATCGTGCTCGATGGCGTGACATGGGAGAGGCCTATGTCCAGCAGTGGACTAATACGGGCTGATGATGAGGGCTGACGCGAATGAATTTCGACGCTAGAGGCGCGTGCTCTCCGAAATGTCAAATGCCACCGTGGGGGGCTACACGGGTTTATTTGTTATTAGATTAATGTTATTCATATTTTGCAATATCTGATATTATTTATGGCAAATCTTCTCTATCTCTTTTTTTCCGTAGGTACTAAACGTAATACTGCGGCATGCTCGATCTATTTATGGTACCTACGGTTTTAAGTCATTAAATACGATTAAAATATAAACTTCGTTTTCACACCTGCAACAACAAACTGACAGCTGTACTTCAGGACCCTACTCGGCAGTGGCGCCAACTGGTGAGCATAAAAACGGTAGCCCTCATTTCGGAATGCTTAAATAACACTCAATAAATAAATGTATGGGAAATATATGATTAAACGTACTTTTTCGTGCTCAAAATGACAAAATGAAGGGTAGACGGAAAGAACATGTCTAGTTACCTAAGTAATATAGCGGTTTAGGTTCAAAGATCTTTATTTCTCATAAGAATATAAATTCACTTATATGAGACATACTTTAAATTACAATTTTCTAAATCGGTGAGCGCACAACAGTAAATATTTTATAATCTTAAACAATATACATACTTATAAATACTGACACTTTTCGGGTAGATAAATACTTAGTGCAGTCCAGCTCGTACCATCGAGTAAACAGTTAACTGTACATTTGTAAACGAATGTCAACTTTACTGCAGCGAGTTAAAGTCTATAGGCGGTCAGTAAATAGTGGCTTCGTTTGCACCGGTTATTGTTAGGACAATAGAGATAAAGATAAGACTACGCTTTACTTGGTTTAAAAGTTAATCATCGGGAACAATTACTATGGTAACCATCTCTTTAAACGTGAAAGAAATATAAATTAATTTAAAATATTCGCCTGTAATCAAGTGGTAAGTTATAGTTCATTGCGAGCTCTACATTTTGAGATTAAAATCTCATTTTCAAAAAAGGTGACTAGACGTGTTTTTTACGTGTACCCTTCAAATGCTATTTTTTTCCATACAGACTTATACAGCGAGGACACAAGATGACGTTACAGAGTGCGTCCGTTTTGTATGGGGCGTTTTCAAAGCTCGATGCGGTCGGCTACTTTTGATTGCAAATATGGACAGTATTACGCAATAACGTGTGAAGTGCAATGGAAATCCTATGCACTTGACACATTATTGCATAACAGGGTTCATTACGCCATGATTACGCCATAGAGTCTGTGCGGAAAGAGAATAGGATTAATTTTGGGGGGCGCGCTGTAATGCTTTTCTATCGTATGTGCCGTATTTTCTGTTCTGTGGCCATACTGGTTAGGTTAGGTCCGTTTTTCGCCACGCCTATTCTCTTTCCGCACAGACTCTAGGCGAACGTAGCATGACGTTCCATTTTAGAAAAAGGACCTACGTTCTATATTCCTTACACTGCTACATGCAACAAGGGCTTTAGTTAAGTTTCTTTGCCTATATATTATATTATTTAAACACAATGTAATACCTTAAACAACAAATCGAGTGGTATGCTAACCACTACACCAGGGGTTCCCAAACTGTGCGCCGCGGCGCCCTGGGGCGCCGCGGAAAGTAAAGAGGGGCGCCGCGAGTCGATCCTCTATCATTATCTAAAACCAAAAATAATTTCTAAAGTACCCTTATCGAACAATACTATCAGTCGAAAAATCCATGACATAGCTGAGGATCTCAATTTATACCAATTAATAGAAAAAATTAAAGGCAAGGATTTTGGTTTGCAACTTGATGAGGCAACTGACAGTAGTAGCATCTTATTTGCTGCGTACAAAACTAAAAAAACTATGCATATATATGGAAGCTGAACATACGGCCCTGCTGTTTTATTGCAATTCACGATGGCTTTCACGTAGAAACATCTTATTTCGTGTGTTCGAATTACACGAAGAAATTCGCACTTTTTTGCAGCAAGAACGTCATGAAAACACCAAATATTTTACTGAACCAGAGTTTTTGCTAAGACTGCATATTTGTGCGATATATTTGAGAAACTAAATAATTTGTTTCTGTATTTGCAAGGCAACAAACAACACGCACATTCTGAAACTATCGGAGAGGATTGCGGCGTTTAGAAAGAAACTGCAGTTGTGGATTAAAAAAAATGAATAAAGGCGGTGGTCAAGATTGCTTCCCGCAATTGTATAAATATGCGGCATCTAATGAACTGGTTGTGTCACAAGACCTGATTGATGGCCCTTTTCACAGAGCACCTATTGAAGCTCACTTAATGGTTTTCGAAGTACTTTGCAGAAGATGATGTCGAAAAATTTGCGTGGATCCAAGATCCTTTCCATGCACAAGCTCCAACAGGATTCACATCACAAGACGAAAAGAGTCTCATTAAACTCTCTTGCGACAGTAGCCTGAAAACTACATTCACCAGTTCCGATTTGGTGGAGTTTTGGCTATCGATAGTATCGATTCAAAATGAATATCTAAATTTAACTTCAAAAGCTTTAAGAATTTCCATTCATCGTATTTATGCGAAGCTGGATTTTCAGCCGTAGCTGTAATCATGACCAAATATCGCTCAAGGATCAATGTGGAGCAAGAAATGAGAGTAGCAGTGTCAAGTCTTATTCCCCGCTTTGAAAAACTATGCGGAGATCACCAAGCTCACCCGTCACATTGATTTGACTGAGTGACTATCGTACTATATTTATGTTGTTCTTAATTCTTTCTTGTTGTTTTCTATTTCAATCCTGAATTCCTATAAATATAATAAAAACTGAATTTCATATTGTGGATGTTTTAATCTTGGTGCCTATCTAACCTAACTACTAATATTGTAGGTACCTATTTATATCGATTATATCTATTTCAAATAGCCAACTAGGGTAGGGCGCCGTGACGAAGTACTAACCTGGTAAGGGCGCCGCGGGCTGAAAAAGATTGGGAACCCCTGCACTACACAACACAAACAATCGAAGTATGTGACTGCAACGGCAATGCTATATCACATGACATACGTCAAACGGAACGCAACCCGTTTGCTGTCAGTCGGTTCAAGTCAAAATTCGGGAGACGATAATGCACAGCCAAAATAAAGTCCGACCCAATAATGTACAGCCCAGGATTATAGGCCCAGGCTTTATTGGGTCGAGCTTTATCGGCCTGTACAGATATTGCTCGGCCCGTTTGGCACAGGGTGATAATGTGCAGTCCGATAATTGGTGACCAGTAATGGTGCGTACACACAAGCCAATGAACGCCAACGAATGGGTTTCGCCGGCCTTCGTTGGCCCAGTGTGGACGATTTAGCAAACGCCAACGAGCGTTCGATCATCGTTCGTTGGCATGTGCCAACAATTCGCAGCGTGACGTATCATTTGACCTGCGCACACACCAAACCAACGAACGCCAACGAAGGTTCGTCGGCATTGGCTACCGCACGTTAGTTGGGTGCGTTCAATGCGTTCTTTGGATGCACCTTCAATAATCAACGAATGTGAGGCATCAGTCAAATCAAATTAATCAACAAAAACATGTCGCCGTTACCTCACTCTATGTTTTTCTACATTAGTTATGTTTTGAGTACAAAATATCTTTTTAGGTTAAAAGTCTACAAAAACTTTCGTTCATTGGCCTTCGTGCATCCGTCCACACCGCGTTGAGTTTGCTTCAAATCCTTTGATATTGCCGCCGCACCAACGAACGATCGTTGGCGTTTGTTAAACCGTCCACACACGGCCAATGAAGGCCAACGAAACCCATTCGTTGGCGTTCGTTGGTCTGGTGTGCACGCAGTTGACCGAGAACCAACAAACGTGCGATAGCCAACGCCGACGAACCTTCGTTGGCGTTCGTTGGCTTGGTGTGTACGCAGCATAATTCGAACCCAATGGCTTCGAAATATCGGGCCGAGCATTATCTGTACAGGGTGAAAAGCTCAATCCGATAATGCCCGGCCCGATAGTTGGAAGCCTCCTTTTTTCAGGTTAGGTTTGTTAGTCGGCTTGTGTCCTTTAGGGCTTCGTTGACCTGCTGGAAAAGTGGACACCAATTATCGAGCTGTACATTATCGGGCCGGGGAATATTGGGCTAGGCATTATCGGTACAGAGTGATAATTGGAGTCCCTTTGGGCGTAGCGAGTTTGGGCGGGGGGGGGGGGGGGGGGGGGGCTGCCCCCACTAGAAGATGCTGTCCCATTGCTCATGCAGCGTAGACCTTAGATATATTCTTGGTTTGTCTACGCCTGCCCTCCCCCCTCCCTTAACAAAATTCTAGCTACACCCTTGGTAGTC
This sequence comes from Eudemis profundana, assembly GCA_947034925.1. Classification (NCBI taxonomy): domain Eukaryota; kingdom Metazoa; phylum Arthropoda; class Insecta; order Lepidoptera; family Tortricidae; genus Eudemis; species Eudemis profundana. The sequence goes on along the minus strand of OX344795.1, from coordinate 24,815,698 downwards.
CCCTAAACAGAAGCAATGTTCACCAATTATGGGTGGCGTATTATCGGGCTGGGCTTTATTTGGCCGCACTTTATCGGACTGATCAAGCTTGGTTCAGGGCAATAAATTGGAAGCCACGTTTTGGACAGGGTGATAATGCCCGGCCCGACAACCATTTATGGGGTCGTGAATTATCTGGCTGTACAATACGGGGCCAGGCATTAACCGGACTCGGTCTGTTCAAATCAAAATTCGAATTATGACGGTTATGTGGTGGACGCTGTTTTGTCGTTGACTGTTTGTGTTTATGAAATATCTCTTCAACTAAGTGGTGTTATTATTTAATTGAACGTCTTATGACTGGAAACCTAATTAGTTTGTCGTGCCAGAATCAAAAAACTGAACAGATCCGTTACTTCGATGATAGATGTGCTGAGGTGAAAATGGTTCGAGCTGCTCCGTTGATCGGGGCGAAGTCAAAGTCTGGTGCTCTTCCCTCGAAGTGCGGATCGACGCTGAACATGGCAGCTAATATAAAAGTGGTGGTTCGTGTACGCCCGCTGAATGAAAGGGAAAAAACTGCCAATAACCGTGTAGTAGTTGATGTTGTTGATGACACAATGTTAGTTTTTGATCCTAAAGAAGAAATGCGTCCGTTTTTCTACCAAGGCGTCCAGCAGCCAACAAAGAATGTGTTACGGCGAGCGAATAAGGAGTTAAAATTCGTTTTTGACAATGTTTGTAGTCAAACAGCTACTAATAGGGACATTTTTGAGTTGACTACCAAAGATGTGTTGGTTTCGCTGATGGAGGGCTACAACTGCTCGGTCTTCGTGTACGGTGCTACAGGGGCAGGCAAAACGTTCACCATGATTGGTAATAAGGAGAACCCCGGCATAACTTACCTGACTATGGAACATCTTTTTTATACAATAAATTCATTTGAGAAGGAAAGAGAATTTGATATTGGTGTATCTTATATTGAAGTAAGTGATAGTATTTCATTTCATTCTCAAATCTATCTTGTATGCCCATGTTTTTATTTGCTACCCTTTTTAGTTTAGGTCAATTTAGGAATTTTCATTTTGTTTGTTTAAGTTAGGACTTTATATAGGTATGTATCAGTGGCGTGGTGTCCAAAGAACTCGATTCGTACCGGCTTGCGTAATATCAGGTATTTGACCACCTTATTCTACAGCACTTAAGGAAAATGTACGCCAAATCTGCACCGGCTTGCCCAAGGATGCCGGCTTACGCCACACCACTGGTATGTAAACATGGTCATCTCACCAATTTAAAAGTGCCTCTGAGGTTGTGTTTTGACATTACTGTTGTGGTCAGTGGCGTAACAATAGGAGGACAATATGCCACAGGCCCCTGACTTTAAGGATCTTATTACTTGAGAGGGCCAATGAGGGTAAATAATGTAATATATAGGTAAAAAACTTAACTAAAACCCTTGTTGCATGTAGCAGTGTAAGGAATTTATATGGACCGTAGGTCCTTTTTCTAAAATGGAATGTTAAACCGCGTTTGTCAATGTGGGAGTTTTTAAGTTTTTTTACATTGAGGTATGAATTTGCCATGGGCCTAGTTCAGTGGTATTGGTTGTGTTCATGTATTTTATTTCATTTTCATTAAAACATTTAGCTTCAAACAACTGTAACATTTTTGACATTCAAACTGAAATGGAGTTTTTAGTTCAGGTATTTTACTACATACTATAAAACCAAACTTTAGCTCCCCACTATTAAAACTATCATAACTATCATATACTTCAACCTATTGGTTGCTCTTGTCAATAAATTTTTCATAGTTTTGATTTACAACATAATTTTTTTATGCCTTTTTAATACTGATCAAGTGATCAGTTATAAGAAAAATTTTAAGGATAATTTATAAGAGTGTGTATGCTTCGCAAACATTTCTTTTCCTTGACTATAAAATTTAGAATAAAATAAATGAATGAGTATGAGTAAGAGTCAAATTTGAATGTTAATGTCGACTCCATAGCTTGCTAACTAGTCTAACCATACTATAAAAACTCCTACTGATCATAAAGAAGTTTGAGCTTAAAAATGTTTTTCGCAAATAAATATCGAAGTTATGGGAACTATGGGAATACATGGAAATTTTCTCTTATGAGTATGTAATTTTTTTATGATTACTAAATTTTCAGTTAAATTTCTTAAACATTTTCTCATAATTTTTATTTAATGAACAATCTACTAATATCCACAGGTTTATAATGAAAATGTTTTTGATCTGCTTAAACCATCTAAAACTCCACTGCAACTCCGAGAAGATGTGAAGTTTGGAGTGATGGTGGCCGGACTGACCTTGGAGAACATCAACACAGCCAGAGAACTGCTCAACATGCTTGAGAACGGCAATAAGAACAGGACTCAGCATCCAACCGATGCTAATGCAGAGAGCTCTAGGAGCCATGCAGTTTTTCAGGTATTTTATTCTGCAGCTTGTATGTAGTGTCTGACTGAAATTAGTTTACATGGCCGAAACTGTATTTCGGCTTTGAACTTAGTTTCGGCCGAAACCAGAACCGAAACCGAAACTTCCATATAAGGTCATGTTTTCGTGGGAAGATAAAAAAACCGGGCAAGTGGGAAATGATAAAAACTAAAAATAAGGCACCATGTTAGCTGAGCATGACATCACAAGTCAGTATTACATACAAAACAGCGTACTTTCTGAGCGTTTTGACACTTCATCAAAAGAAGCTGATTTGAACTGTCACAACAAGTAGCCTATTGTTTTCCCTGATAGGTATACATAAAGATGCGCTACAAGACCAGCGGACAAGTTCGCGTGGTGAAGCTGTCCATGATCGACCTGGCGGGCAGCGAGCGCGCCTCGGCCACGGGCTGCGTCGGCGATCGGTTCAAGGAAGGCGCCAACATCAACAGAAGTCTGCTGTCACTCGGCAACTGCATTAACAAGCTGGCTGATGGAAGCAGTTATATACCTTACAGGTGAGACATTCTTACTTCACCAAACCCCCTCTCCCCCCCCTTCCACTTCACCCTTCTCACCACTACCAAACTACGAAATCTGTATTTTGTGGCACAAAATCTGTATAAAACCTGTTCAGTAGAAATTCGTTTACTGTTACTAGCTGTTATGATATCGTCGACCGTAGGTTCAATTGGTGAAAAGGACAGTCAAATCGATATCCCTTATACCGATTTATTACTGTCATCGGCCGAAATAATGTCAGGTTTTAAAAGCTCCAATCATGACACACTAACATTTTGGCAATTGAGTTTGACTACATCGGTAAGAGCAATATCCTTGCGATGATGTTTACGTAGCCTGCCTTGCTTGTATAGATTTCATCCCTTAAAGTGAGCTAATGCTGTTTAAGAATATAATACCATCGAGAGGTTAACTGCAGCTGCAGATTAGGATAATGAGAATATAGTCTCAAAAAAAGTAACTGCCTTGAAAGATTATTAGATTATAGATTCTACATTCTTTTAAATTCTCTTATACCTATACAGACATAAAATGTGCATTCTAAGTACCTACGTAATAATACAAACAACACGAGTACCAAAATCTGTAAAATCTGTAAAAGCAAAACGCATTATTATTTTTGTTTGAAAGCATTTGCCGCCTTATCATTACGGTCATAGAACCGATAATCCGTTGGAAGTTATTGCTAAACAAGGTAAGATCGCAGTTATCTATAAGTGCATTTACAATTTACTGTCTAGTAAATAGAATCTATAATCTAATAATCTTTCAAGGTAGTTATACTTTTTTTGAAACTATATTCTCATTATCCTAATCTGCGGTTAACTTCTCAACGGTATTGTATTCTTAAACAGCATTAGCTCACTTCAAGGGATAAAATCTAAAAGACGAATGAAACGAAATTTTTACACCACAGGCTAACAAAGATGTAAGAAATTCAATTAGCGGTCAGATATCTGCACGAGAATTGTATAAACTCTAAAAAATCTGTAACACATGCGAAATCTGTTATCTGTAATTCCTTTGAAAATCTGTATAGATACCGATACCTCTGTATAACTGGCAGCACTAACAACCTGTGCAGTTTGGCTCAGTTGCATGTCTCGTTAGAGCATATAGTAAGGGTTAGGTATAATAAACTGAAGACTAAAATTACAAGGATGGCTAAATACAAACCCATTTTATTTTATGTTGTTCAATTTTAAATTCTTTTTTATTCTACGCATAGCGCAGTTTGCTGTGATGTTAAACAAATATGTATGTATAGTATGATACCGTAATAAGCTTGTGTCCTACATTTTGTTTCTGATGTAAAGCGATTCTACTATTTATGAGGAACAAATATATACCTATAACTACTACACTTGGATTACTATAACAGCCTCAAATTGCAATCAAAAGTAGCCGACCGCACTGAGCTTTGAAAACGGCCCATACAAAACCGACGTACCCTGTGACGTCATCTCTTGTCCTTGCTGTACTAAGTCTGTTTGAAAAAAATAGCATTTTGCCATTTTGAGCACGACAATAGTATATTACACAACTAGGGTGGTAATATAAAGAAAGGCCGAGATCGCAGATGTTTGCGGCCCGAGCCGCAGGCGAGGGACATAAATATGCGATCGAGGGCTTTCTTTATTACCTCCCGTGTTGTTTACATCATTTTACGTCTACACTTGGCCAGAAAGTGACTTTATCCGAACGCGTAGCGTGCGAAAAAGCCACTTTATGGCCAGGTGTGGCATAAAGTGCGTTTAAGCACATAGTTGTCATACATTTATTTTTACCCGACTGCGGCGAAGCCCAAAGGAGGGTTATGTGTTTGACCTGTATGTATGTATGTATGTCCGTTCCTGTGTTCGCTCGTAACTACTCAACGGCACAACCGATTTTGATAAATGATACATCATTAGATTCGTCTTGATGGCGCGAGTGTCACTAGGTATGAAGTTCGTTAAAATAAACAAAATGGCGGATTATATGCATTTTTAAAGTGCACCGCGGTCGGGTTTTTTTAGTATTAATATTTTTTAAGTGTCATTTAAGCATTCCGAAATTAACTTAAATTTTTCTTTAAGACGATAAAAAAATATCGAAATTTTTTAAAACTTTGTGGTCTCATAACTTTATAATTTTTATATAGTTTTTGTTTATTTCTTCTGTGTTATGATAATATATTATTTTGTAAAATTCTACATTAGTCCACATCCCCATTATAATCACAATTAGTCCACACACAATGACTTCATCTGTGTCATGCCATTGCCTTCGTTGTTCCAGAGACTCGAAACTCACGCGCCTCCTCAAAGACAGTCTGGGAGGGAACTGCAAGACGGTCATGATCGCTAACATATCGCCGGCGAGTGTTAGCTACGAAGACACGTACAACACGCTCAAATACGCCGCACGCGCTAACAAGATTCAGGTAATGCATTTGTCATATTCAGAAACATTTACAATTCTACAATAATTCGTACAATAACACAGCATCTACAATGAAAGTCTGCCTAGAGATGCTGCTTCGTTTTACCAAAGGTGCGTATTATTCACCGTGAGCCCGAGTAACCCGAAACATTTTAATCACGTATTCCTGATGGTATCACTAGTAAATAACGTTTATATTAACATAGGTAGGTCGAATTTTGTTATTTTACATTAACAGTCTTATGGAACAAAATAAATCAGTAAATTCAGCCCCTCCTTATAAACATGTCCTTACTTGAGGAAAAAAAAGCTAAAATGGAAACAAAAGGTAATTTTTTTGTTTTTTGGACTCGTAGTCGCTTACTATCAAACACTGCGAAGGTTAATTGCTGTTCAGTTAAAACATTTAAAAAAAAAAAGAAAGAGGATCTTAGTCACATTTGTAAGGCCTTGTTACACACTTGGGAGTCATTCAAATAATAATGAATATCTCGGAAAATAACCGTTTTTCGACTATTCATCATATAACTTTTTTTACTCCTAATAGTTGTTAGAATCTATAGTTAAAGTTTTTCGGGTTACTCGGGCTCACGGTGTAGATAGATACGTCGCTTATGTCCCAACTTTTTCCTAAGAAGGTAAAAGTACAAGTAAATATCAGAACATGCCTCTTTCATAGTCAGAGACAACTACAAACTTCATACACTGTACGCTAACAAGATTCTTCGGAATTACTCCGAAGTTTGAATTTCATATTGTGCTCTTTCTTTGCTTCTTTAGTAAAAAATGATTCGAGTGAGCGGGATATACTAGGTATTACGCGAATTTTGTATACTATATGGTGCTTACAAAGCTACTGATATTTTTACATCTGATAGTTCTCGGCTCTCGGAGTACATTTAAGTAAAAACATTAAAGGTTTTATGATGTTGTTTTGGAGAAAATTGGGAAACAAATTTGCTACGTTAAAACACACTGATAATTAGATAATTACTGAAGACCTCTTTCAAAAACTTCTCGAACCTATTCTAACTGACAGAAAGTGTTGATTAATTTGAGACAGAATTTTAATTTATTTTTTTGTTTGGTAAATGAAAATAAAAAAATCTATCCCCACCATCTCTTAAAATATATTTAAAGACATAAGTCATAGTAGACAAATGTCCTTCTCAAAATGGACTGTGCTGGAAAACATAGTACGCATAATAGTATTTTATGCAACAGTATAAGTAGACTCAAAAAATGCGAGTGGCGCGAGTTGCGATACGAGCCGCCGCGGCTGCGAGTATCGCAAATAGAGACGCCATGAGCGCTTTTTGACTTAATTATACAACGTTGCATACGATACTTTTTCTACGACTAGGTTTTAAAATATAAAATACAACATTAAACATAGCGCGCAAACAAGGCAAGTATGACATATGACTGACAGTATGTGTCTATGGTAATTTTTTTTTAATTTGACGTATACTCGCTAGTGACACGCAGTGACAATATTAGAAATACTTTTTTTTTTTATGTTGGCATCAATGAATTTAGTTCGGAAAGTTTTGTTTTTCTTAAAAACCGTAGGAATTTAATTGTTTGTTAAGTTGGTAGTTGTGCATTTTTATCGTAAAGTTAGAATTCAACGCTTAATCCTTGACCTAAGTTTAACCTAGATTTAGAAGTCTGTGGCTGCTAGCAATATCGTTTTGCGACTATATACGACACTAGTGCTGTTATGGGGAATAGAGTATAGACGTCTCTGAACTCATATTATGTATGTTCTTATATTAGTGTTCGTGACCAAGTAAAAGACAAATAAAAGTAGAGGAGTCGATAAAATACTATTTCACACCTCCTATTCAGAAAAAAGTATTTTGCTCCCTCATAAGAGGGATCAAAGTAGCACTTTTCTGTTCAAGGACAACAGGGTATTTTTAGTTTGAACCCACTCAGAACATGCCATACCCATAGACAGCTTTATTAGTATATTACACACCGAGGGCGGTATAATAAGGAATGGCCCTGATCACAGATGTTTGCGGTCCGAGCCGCAGGCGAGGGCCATAAATATAATATGGAAGTGGTATTTTCGTCCCGTCCGTAAATAATAATTATGTTTTTATAAAATAATAATAGATTATACATTTAACAATTTAACATTTAATTTTTAATAATAATGTGTAATGCTCTTTGATTAACTATATATTTCGTTATTTTGGTAGGTAGCGTTTGTATTTGAGTTTTCCTTATAGTCGGTGTGAAAAGCAGTATGTGTCACACGGTAGCAAAATTATTTCCACCACGGGCGTTAACACTTGAATCCCTCACTACGCTCTGGATTATACTTTAGAATCCCTCGCTACGCTCAGGATTCTATTGTATAATCCTTCGCTTCGTTTAGGATTCAATATACGCCCTCGCCGTAAATACATAATTTTGCTCCCTTGTGACACAATCTACTATTTATGCAACAGTTGTAGATCTGAGTAGAAATAGTACATTACACAACTAGGGTGGTAATACAAAGAAAGACCGACATCGCAGTAGTTTGCGGCCCGAGCTGCAAGCGAGGGACGGAAATATGCGATCAAGGGCTTTCTTTATTACCTTCCGTGTTGTGTACATAATTTTATGTCTACACTTGGCCAGAAAGCGGCTTTTTCCGTACACAAAACCGAGACAAACATCTTCCGTGTCATTCGCACTAATGCATGGACATTTAGACTGCTATTTAATTGATTTTTTAATTTTTTTTAAATAATCGGTTATTTTTTTATAACCGAACAAATAATCGGTTATGAAATTTGTCGGTTATTGCATTCCCTACTTTTACAGCACGCTACGCGTACTGAAAAAGCCACTTTATGGCCAGGTGTGGCATAAATTGTGTCACAAGGGAGCAAAATGATATATTTACGGCGAGGGCGTACATTGAATCCTGAACGAAGCGACGGATTCTACAATTGAATCCCGAGCGTAGCGAGGGATTCTAAAGTAGAATCCGGAGCGTAGTGAGGGATTCAAGTGTTAACGCCCGAGGTGAAAATAATTTTGCTACCTTGTGACACATACTGCTTTTCACACCGACTATGAGGAAAATTTAAATACAAACGCTACCTACCAAAATAACGTAAACGAAATATATAGTTAGTCAAAGAGCATCACACATTTTTAATAAAATGAAATGTGAAATTGTTAAATTTACAGTTCCTTATTATTTATAAAACGTTTATTACTTTTTACGGACGGGACGAATTTACCACTTCCATATTATATTTATGGCCCTCGCCTGCGGCTCGGACCCCAAACACCTGTGGTCTGGGCCATTCCTTATTATCGACTTTATGTAGAGTCGATATGTAGAGTCAGTGTAGAGTCGATATGGAGAGTCGATATGTAGAGTCGATATGTAGAGTTGATATGTAGAGTCGATATGTAGAGCAATAATGTAGAGTCGATAATGTAGAGTCGATATGGAGAGTCGATATGTCGAGTCGATATGTAGAGTGGATATGTAGAGTCGATATGTAGAATCGATATGTAGAGTCGATATGTAGAGTCAATAATGTAGAGTCGATAATGTAGAGTCGATATGGAGAGTCGATATGTAGAGTCGATATGTAGAGTTGATATTTAGAGTCGATATGTAGAGTCAATAATGTAGAGTCGATAATGTAGAGTCGATATGGAGAGTCGATATGTAGAGTCGATATGTAGAGTTGATATGTAGAGTCGATATGTAGAATCGATATGTAGAGTCAATAATGTAGAGTCGATATGTAGAGTTAATATGTAGAGTCAATATGTAGAGTCTATAATGTATGGTATGGCAATGGCATATTCTAAGCAGGTTCAAACTAAAAATACCCTGTAGGTAGTCCTTGAACAGAAAAGTATCACTTTGATCCCTCTTATGAGGGATCAAAATACTTTTTTCTGAATAGGAGGTGTGAAATAGTATTTTATGCAACAGTTGTATAAGAAGGTTCAAAAAATGCGAATTGCGTGAGTTGCGATACGAGCCGCGAATGCGGCGAGTATCGCAAATAGAGGCGCAATGAGCGTTTTTTGACTTAATTATACAACGTTGCATACAATACTTTTTCTACGACTATGTTAAAATATAAAATACATGGACGTCACGCGTGTCTCGTCCGGTCTCTCCGAGTGTGTACAGCCGGCATGACAGTTGTGTCTATGGTAAACTTTTTTTTGATATGGCTGGTGACACGATGTGACGATAATTAAAATACTTTTTTTTTATGTTGGCATCAATTTATTTAATTCGGAAAGTTTTGTTTTTCTTATGAATCGTAGGAATTTAATTGTTTGTTAAGTTGGTAGTTGTGAATTTTTATCGTGAAGTTAGAATTGAGCGCTTAATCCTTGACCTAAGTTTAACCTAGATTTAGAAGTCTGTGGATGCTAGCAATAACGTAAAGTGACTATAACGACACTAGTGCTGTTATGGGGAATAGAGTATAGACTTCTCTGAACTCATATTATGTATGTTCTTATATTAGTGTTCGTGACCAAGTAAAAGACAGATAACAGTACAGGAGTAGAAAAAAATATTAAAATGGTTGTATCTCTTGACTATTCTCTAACTATAACTTTGCCTACAGCTGAGCATCAAAAAGAACATAGTCGACGGCGACATGAAGATGTCACAGTACGTGAAGACAGTGGAGGAACTGAAAAAACGCGTTAAGGAGTTGGAAGCGAAGCTGGCACTTTCCAGTTTACCGCCGCCCGTGGTGAAGGAACAACCTAACCTATCTAAAGAAAAAGGTAACAACTTAATTATTTTATCTTTGTGCTATACTATTTTCTAATGCAGCGTCTGCAAACTTTTTATACAAAGATACAGTTGCCGGAATAATATTGATTTTTCGGAAGCGCAGAGAGCCGCAGTTTTCTGTTACCGAGGCCAGTAAAGTAAGAAATGTCTCAGATCACATGTAATGATCTGAGGCTCTCTTATTTACTATTTTTCTGTTCGACGGAGCTAGAAAGCAACATCTTCGTTTAGCGCAGCCGTCGCTAAAGTGACGCTTTTCGGCCAGAGGGCAGAAACAGGTTTTTTTTAATTCACTTGCTCAAAAAGTGGTCCTTTTCGTAGCTGTAAATCGTGCGCAAAGTTGTATTTTGCGCACTAGTGCTTTTTACTTTCCAGCAAATTTTTGAAAACTAAATAACACATTTATTTGCAAATAAGTACAAAGTAATAATAAGTATATTTCTTGCTTTTTCATGTTTAAATTAAATTCTGTATGTTTCTTTTCAAAATGATTTATTTTAATTATCAGTTTTATTATTATGCCATCTTCGTGGTACGCTAAATTATTGTAAGTACTAGCTGTGAACCCGGCTTCGCCCGGGAAAAATGTAAAAAATCACAAACCCCCGTTTTACTTCCTTAGAAATATTTTCTTATTTTTAACAGACATTACAAAAAGGAGGATGTTGAACTGATGGCTGAGTTCCAAACATTAAAATAATGTTAAAGTCGTTTTTGGTTTAAATTATCCAAATTAAATTATTGTTGTTACACTATATTTCCCGTTAGTGAGCACAGCTCTCCCCTTTAAATTAGAATCGCCCCGGTCCAGAGGCGGCGTTAGACGTAGGCGACGTGGGCCACCGCCAACGCCACGCGGTCCAAGGGCCCTCGCGCCTCGACGGCAGCACAGCAAAAAGAGCTTCGTCACCAGTTAATAATACCATTAACCGTCTTCATGGAACAGCAAAGGGCCTCGCGAAATATCTTTTGTCCACAGCAAATTTAGGTCTTGCTGCGCCACTGTCCCGGTCCCGGGCAAACTCTGGCCGGGACCCGGCGGAAGAAATACATCTAAATCATCCCACTATCTTCGCCGCGGCCGGCCCCATCCTCGTCATCCAATTTGTGGCAGCCACTTAGCGTCAGTTTAGTCAACCTATGTGTGTGGCAGATGTGGCTAGCCCGGGCACAGTCCATCTTCAACCTGGCGGGTTTGGACCCTGCATCAGCAACGCGGTTTTGTATGCGCAGTGTGGTGTTCCAGACCCGGTCAGTTCGTGTCACTCCTCTTTCAATTTAGACCTTCTTCAAAAAGTATAGAATCATCTTATGGAGTTTATGTTTAGTTTATTTTATGGAACGGTTCCTGTGTATGTAGAAGTGCCCGCGAGAGGTAAAAATTAAGATGGCGCTACTATCACAGGTGGGTAAATGTTGCAGCAAAGCGCCAAAAATTATTTCACTTTTGTTAATTCATTAGTGAAAATTGTTAATTTAATAAAAAAACATGTGACCTACATACTTAACTGATTCCCCGTATAAGATAGTTATCCTTACCTCTATCCTCTATATTATGGGGGTAAAATTAACTTCCATCCACTATTTTGCCCTCAATAGAAAAGGAATTTTCGAAAGAATTAGTATATATTTGAACATTCCCACCTCCAAGACAAAATAAAAAAACATTAGGGAATATGCATAATATTTCTTGTTTACTTTAACGAAAGCTCTTTCATATAAGAAACAGGAGGCAAAAAGTATTTTTCGAATAAGTATAAAAATAACCAAGATACCATCAAAGATTCAAAAAATCAAAAAACGTACTATAACATCATAGTCCATGTCTTACCAACAGGTGAGATAAAAGTTAAAAAATTAAACTTAAAAAGCTACAATACCGAGTTTCGCTCAAGTCACCACTTCAGAAGGATTAAATACAAAAGTGCATCAAAACTGCCTATTCCTTGTTTTTTAAGCTTAGAATTTTAACTGTCATTTTCGCCTGACGTTGGTTCGTTTTCATTGAGCAATGAGACAATAATATTGAGCAATTTTCACTTATGTCAGTAATTTATTAGGTACGTTTTAAAAAATAAAGCAAGATGCATAATATTTTCCTGTTAAAAGATCGTTTTCCTTGAAATAATATTCGTAAGGATATCGCACGATTTTTCTAATTAAAAAACACCGTAAACTTACGTCGCGGTCAAAGTCACACGTTACGCGCGCTTCCTTAAACTATATCAGTTTCCGAACGCAGCAAAGAAACATGGCCGACTGTTTTTGGCGTTATTCGTATTATTTTACATCTTTATACGCTTATTTCTCCGTTATACGAATTTTGCGGATATAAGTTGTCGATTCGAAAGTGTTATTTTTTTACGCTTTAATTTTTGAGGCGCTTTTCGTTCAGGTCTACCGTAGGCCCCGGCTAAATTATTAATATAGATATGTACCTAGACGAAGCATTATCATAATAGGAGTTATGTAATATGCCCAATAAAGGGCATCCACTCGGATCACCTTAATAGTACACAACAAGAGTGGTAAAACAAAGAAAGGCCGAGATCGCAGATGTTTGCGGCCCGAGCTGCAAGCGAGGGACGTAAATATGCGATCGAGGGCTTTCTTTATAATCTCCCGTGTCGTGTACATAATTTTATGTCTACACTTGGCCAGAAAGCGGCTTTTTCCGTACGCGTAGCGTGCTGTAAAAGTAGGGAATGCAATAACCGACAAATTTCATAACCGATTCTTTGTTCGGTTATAAAAAAATAACCGATTATTTAAAAAAATGAAAAAATCAATTAAATAGCAGTCTAAATGTCCATGCATTACTGCGAATGACACGGAAGATGTTTGTCTCCTAAGAAGGAAAGAATACGACGTATTTTAGTGTCGCGCAATGCGTAAACAAAAACTTACACTTTTATTCATTATACGAGGGATGATTGGAAAGTTCACGGCCTAAGTATGAAATCAAATCCAAAGATTTTATTTAATATTTTTATTTCTCTACGTAGTCCCCGTCGAGCTCTTTGCACTTGTTCCATCTGGATTTCAAAGCCATTATACCACTTTTGAAGAAAGTTTCCTCCAGGCCTTCAAAATAGTTGTCCACTTCAGCTTGGACCTCGTCGTTGGTAAAAAAATCCTTACCGCCCATGTGTTTTTTTTAAGTTTGGAAATAGATGGAAGTCCGATGGTGCCTAATCAGGCGAATAGGGCGGGTGGGGCAATAATTCAAACCCACAGTTGTGAATTTCTGCCATCGCTTTTATTGACGTGTGCACACGTGCATTGTCCTGGTGAAAGAGAACTTTTTTTTGTCAACAATCCAGGTCTTTTTACTTTCAGATCTTCTCGTAATCGGCGTAAAAAGTCGCAATAGTAGTCCGAGTTTATAGTGGTACCTTATTGGAGATAGTCAACCATTATTACTCCCTTTGCGTCCCAGAAGACTGAGAAGACTGATGTCATGACTTTATTCGCCGACAAAATGGCCTTTGCCTTTTTGGGAGGCGGAGATTCAGCACGAACCCACTGCTTTGATTGCTGTTTAGTCTCGGGCGTGTAGTGATGGACCCATGTCTCATCCATAGTAACATTGTCCAAAAAGTCTTGAGGGTCAGCTTCAAACAAGTCGAGACAGTCGCGTCAAATTGTTAGACGAGTGATTTTTTGTTCCACTGAAAGGAGCTTCGGAACCCATCTCGCCCACACCTTCGAAAAACCTAATTCGTTGACTATAATGTTTTGGGTTCTTTCATAGGGGATGCCTACGATGTCAGCTATTTCTCTTACTTTTAATCGTCGGTCTTGCATTATCATCTCGCATATAATTGCCACATTATGTGGATTGGTCGCAGTGGTTGGTCTCCCGGGGCGAGGGTTATCTTTGATATTGACTCGTCCCCGCTTGAATTCAGCTGCCCACTTTTTTACTGTCGTATATGATGGAGAGGATTGCCCCAATGTACACTGCATATCGTCAAAAATTTGTTTTGCAGTCAATCCTTTTTTATGAAGATATTTAATTAGAGCACGTTGCTCCAAATTGTCCATAATGAAAAATCTGTTGACTCTTATTTTTAAATCAGACGTATAATTTATTTTTACAATGTCTTACAATTGAAATTTCGCGGGATAAGAACTGAATAATGACAGTTCAAAATGGCGGTAGAAAAAAATTAAAAAGTTTTTTTTTTAATGGTCAGGCCGCGAACTTTTCAATCAGCCCTCGTAGTTTATTTGGAATACATGCGTATTTTTGTTTAGTGATATTGGTGGTATTATACATGAATAAGTACAACAAATCTTCACTACTTTCAAATATGCTTGTATCTGAAATTAATCTATATACTATAATAAGGCAGTAAGTGTATTATCATCATATACAGTACTACTTACGTTTTCCATTAGAGCATTTTTTGAAAGAAATATGACCGTATAATCAAACAAAACGGACCAAATGCATAGAAAATGTAATTATTTACAACTTATACAGCAAAATAACATGTTATTTTAAAGATATAGTGAAATAATAAATAACCGATTATAACTGATTTTTGTAACCGATTTTGAAATTGATCAGAATAACCGATTATAACCGATTTCTTCGGTTTCGGTTATAACCGATTTGCATTCCCTAGGTAAAAGCCACTTTATGGCCAGGTGTGGCATAAAACATAATAAATTGATCATTGTCAAAAGCGAAAGCGGAATGGCGTCGCCGCATCGTCGAGGAAGAAAAGCGGCATATCACATTAGAATCGGAACTGGTCGAACTGAAGACGCGCAGCAAGGTGCTCGCGCTGCGGCACCGACTGCGCGTGCGCGCCTTCAGCCACGTGGCCGACCTGGCGCACCGCTCCTCCAACGAGGCCATGGAACTGGTGAGTTATTCCCTACTAGATATGAGCGCCGACGGCCAATAGGGATGACGACTGGGTTAAAAATATAGGACACGTATTTTTTGCTTATCAAAATAGATCATTAAACTTTCGAAATGGGGGCTTGTGACGTCACTCCTAGGTGAAAATTGTACCATGGAGTGACGTCACTCGAAACTTCTAAGCACTGTATCCTCGTCATTTTTAGTATATCAAACAAAAGAAAAAATACGTGTACAATATTTTTTAATAATCTAACTGACGGACTAAACAGTTTTTTTTTAGTCGTCTAGCCTATTTCACGGCGGCGGCGTGGATTGGAAATTTTCGCGGCGGCAGCGGCGTCGCGGCGGCTTGGCCTTGCATCTTAATATTTTTATTAAAGCCCGATTTGTGAGAAAACCATATTTTGATACCAAAGTAAGCTGTATTTATTATATTCAAATAAACGAACGGAGGACATAAACAACCGTAATTGTCAATTTTTAAATTTGACACTTAAAATTGTGTTTTTGTGTCATGGAAGATTTTGCATAGTTATGCGAATATCTTTTACTTGTGTTGTAAACATCAATCTAAGACGATATAAACGAACATACGTTTATTCAACTAAATACTCGATGCAGATTTGACAAAAAACTTGTACTTTAACCGGGAATCGATCCGAGTCGTTTTGGAAAATAAAACTTAATTGAATTAAAGATATTAAATACAATGGATTTTATTCGTTCTAGTAACATTTACTGCTTATGACCTTTCAAAACGAGTGGGTTCGATTCCCGGTTAAAGTACAAGTTTTTTGTCAAATCTATGTATGCAATTTTTCTTGTCCCTATAATCGATGACATGGTTCCTAAGAACAGAACTTCGTATGTCTTATAGCTTCAGACTTTCCCATACTGACCGATCGAAATGGGCCATCCTGTATAAGTTAAGAGTCGGAAACCGACTAAAAATTTTCGGAAGATGGTATACACCTTGAAATATTTATCGAGAAAACTCACACACGCTTATATATTTTAATACGATTTTATTTGAATTGTATTAGTATAGAATTATAATAAAAAAAAATTGCTGCCTCGAAACTAGCAGTGAATAGCAAAATATACCAGATCATGCATGGCCAAATTTTATTTTATATATTTAGTGTACGGTGTTTAAAATTTCCTCTATATTTATTATGCAGCTTAAATAAAATTTAAAAGGTTTTGAAGAAGTCATTGTAGAAATGTTTAGTTGGTTTCACAATTGCGCTGAAATCCCGAATATCTCCTAGTACTGCGACTTTGAAACAAATTTAAACATTTTAATGTTTTAACGCGTTTTAGGTCCAGTTTTTAGGCTTGGCTTGAATACGCCTTAATTGGTGTAAATTAAATTTATGACGATTTACGTTTCTATAAGTTTTAACTACTTTGAAACTTACATCGAATTTTATACTTGATAAAGAAAATCTTTAGGGGAATATTTGATGTATTAAATATTAAAGTTTTAATTATTGTACTCGAGTCAGTTTTATTTATAATTGAAATTTTGTATCATTTTATTTAGATGGTTACCGAAGATATACCACGTCAAGAGCGCGCCGCCGATAGTTATGAGAAGAAAGCGCAGAATTTAGACGAGAAAATTCTTCTCGCCCATAACAAGTGTGACGAGAGCTGGCGGCGGCTGGAAATCACCCTCGAACATGCTCTCAGTGATTGCCCCGACCTTCGAGACTTCGTTGATAAAGTCGTCATGCAAAGAGAATTAAGACTCACACAAGCCAGCAATAATCTACGGAACAAACTACTCTGGATACAGAACAAGGAAATAAACATGTTCACAGAATACATGAGCGATATGCCAAGTATGCTCAGAAAATTGTATTTAACTTTAAAAGGTTACGATAAGGTACCCCCAGCGTTGGCTACGGAATACGTCGACCTGATGAAAAAAGCTAAGTCCATGAAATCCATCTCTTGGGACACGGAAAATGAGTGCAACGATCCCTATTTCAAATCAGTTTCGTGCTTAGATTTGAGCCAGCCTTGCGACTTAGAAATTATACCGTGTAAAGCCAACACAACGGTCGATATAGTGACCGACAGCGATGATTTAACCGATATAGAGAATCGCGAGGAGTCGCCTAAGAAACGCAAGGGTACACCAATAAGGATGGCTAATAATGAGACTATTGTTATCGACGATTCTTTCGAGAATTTGGACGTGACGAGAACTCTGAACTCTGCGAAAAAGGTCAAAAAAGAAGCTGATGTCGTTTCTGATAAAGAAAATGCTGGGGTTATTAATCCGATGGACTTGAACTCTACTTTTGTGCTTGCTGGCAAGTTTGAGGCTTTGAAGAAGGCTAAAATAGAGCCTAATTTTAAGTTTGAGCCTCATGTAAAGACCGAGCCGTTAATGAAGCGCGGCTTGACAGACAGGACTAATGTGCAAAGGACTATAAATTTTAATGACAAAGGTAAATATATATTTAATTTAATTAGTGTAGTGATAGTCATTCATTGATAAATAATACATTTATCTAATGGAAATCCCTATGTACAAAAAGTAAGAGAAATCTCGCCATTAAATATCGAAATATCGAATGTATGGAATGATAACGTCTAATAAAATTGACGTCGAAATTTGCCCCACAAAGCCCACTTTTTAAAATCAATACGTCTTTATGTATTAAGTGGTATTGATAACCAACTTAATGTTTACTATGTGTAAGTCTCAAATCATATATGACTAATATTAGAATTAAGTTTGAGAAGAATTCATTTCCGTATAGGTTGCATATCGTTCAATATACAAAAATCTGTGATTGGTTACAAAGCTACTGACGTGAGAATTCATTTGCCGCTACCGTTTTTTCTTCAGTGCTAAGTAAGTACTAGCTCCGCCCTGTTGGTACATATTCCGTGGGGCCGATTTTGAGCTTCAGTTACGCTTCCATACTTATTATATTTCGATGCCATTAAATGCACGAACATTACTACGTAACATTACATTGCATAGAGTACTTGAATCGCCTTTAGTTAAGAAAAATATTTGACACTACTAATTTTATATAAACATGATTTAACCGGAATCCTAACGGATTTTCGTGTCTTTTATAATATTTAATTCAACTAAAAACAAAACTTGACTTTAATCTGGGACCAGGTTGATTTGCGTATGATTTTCCCTTTATATTATCAATAAATATTCTAACGTGATAGATACAGAAAATAAAAATTTCCCGCAACTTTGTCAGGAAAGGTGAAAAAAGTCCTAACACACTTTTCGGATCGGAGATAGTGCTATGCTTTCATAAGGCCCTTGGTTTAGTCAAGGGGTTCCCAATCTTTTTCAGCTCGTGGCGCACTTACAAGTTTAGTAGTTCGTCATGGCGCCCTACCCTAGTTCGCTCAAAATAGGTATTGTTGCTTTATATGTAGCTACCCGCGGATATATGTGGTTTTAGATAATGATAGAGGATCGACTCACGGCGCCCCTCCTTACTTTCAACGGCGCACCAGGGCGCCGCGGCGGTCACTTTGGGAACCCATGGTTTAGTCGAAAATAGCCTGACCCTAAAAATGAACCTTTTACGTAAAATATGTCCCAACTTTTCCATACAAACTTTGAATCTCAGTTTCGTTACGCCCAAACTAAATATACGGGAAAATCGTAACGAAACTTTTTATCAGTTTCGTTACGATTTTCCCCTATATTTAGTTCGGGCGTAACGAAACTTAGATTCAGAATTTGTACAGAATAGTTGGGATGTTTAGGACAACTTTTTTTTATTTCATAAATGAAAAGTGCTCATGATTCTGAGTAAAATGGTATAAGACACACCATGATCAGACAAAAAAGTAAAAGGTACATTTTTCTCCAATTGACCCACTGATGGGAGTCTGGTGGTATCAACGGGCTGTTGATTGTTGCAGCTAAGGTAGTAAAGCCGGTGGTGGGCAAGGCGCTGCCGGTGCGGCGCCCGGCGGCGGCGCCGCGCGCGCCCGGCTTCGGCTCCAACCTGGCCCGCGACGGCACTCCACTCACCAGAAACACTGCCCAAGGTACGTGCGCAACTGGCTTACTAGTGCTTATAGACTATTTATTACGCACCTTGCGATTTTATCACCACATGTCGATCGGTCGCAAGCCAACCAATTAGAAGGTGTGCAGGCAAGTTGCGGTTGTGTTCCCCAAACGGGTGCGTTTCAATCTGTAGAACAACATTTAATATATTTTTAGCCGATAAAATACTAAAATTATATACTAATCAAATGATATATCAACTTTTCATAGAATCGATATTTGGCATTCTAATTATTTATTATAAACACATTTAATAGAATATAATTTAATATAACAAGCATTTGATATAATGGACTTTAAACATAATACCATTTTCTTAGACTAATCAAATGATATACCCGATAAAGTAGATTAGGTTAGGTTTGAACTGCGTCCTCCAACAAAAACGAAATGCAATCAAAAAGTAGGTTGGGTTAGGTTTGAACTGCAACCCCCAACAAAATCGAACTAGGTACTATCAAAAAAAGTAGGTTAGGTTAGGTTTGAACTGCATCCTCAAACTAAAACGAACTGCACAACACAACATTATTTTTCTAGTTAATGAGAAGTATACCAAATGAAATGTGCATTTATTCTAACAGATACAACACAACATTATTTTTCTAGTTAACGAGAAGTATACCAAATGTGCATTTATTCTAACAGATACATATTATGACAAATAATCATTATATGAATAGAGATTATTATAAAGGTGAATATATTAATTTTTATTCTACCAAACGTTTATTGAGATGAATTCTATACATTGAGATTACGTGATTCGTTGTTCTACGCATTGAATGTTATACCATTTATTGTTCGATTGATCATTACAACACCCTCCCCAAGCATCTCCGACCAATCGCAACAATGTGTTGGCGGTAAAGTTGCAAGATGTGTCATTAGTCATTACTGGCAGCAAATAGTATAGAAATCGAGTCTAAGCTGCTAAGAGCGTGCAATATAACCTGCGTCACGCTATTATGGCGTCGATCCTTAGATAATCCTCCGGCTGGTCCGGCGTAAAGCGGTTTTGACGTGTACGCGACGAGCAGCCGGCGGGTACGCACACCGCCTCTGGTGTCTTGTATTGGTGACCTGTCACAACACAGTTGTGTCAATCAAGTCTGTTCAGTTTCTTTACTCATGTGCTGGTAGAAACTAACAGTTGTCCCGGGTTCAACTCGCGGTGAGCTCTCGAATTTTGTTACTGAGTCTTAGATGTATTAATAAATCATTTGAGGCCAAGTTGATTTAAAATTGTGCCCTTATCTTGTTGTTAGAGTCTGGCTAGCCATATGTAGCAGTAACTATACAGCGAATTGATTCTGGCTGGTAACCTGCAACATCTCATCAAAAGCAGCGGTAGCAATATACAGTCGAATAGGAATAGAGGTACCCACCATGCTATAGACTTCGTTGGTGACACTCACATGTGTGCTTTTTGTTATGTGCAGCCGTAACTACTCACACAAGTTACCGCCAACACGAACGATGACCGACGGAGGCAGACTCCGGAGGCCCCCGTTCGTGTTGGCGGTAACTTGTGCGAGTAGTTACAGCTGCACATAACAAAAAGCACACATGTGAGTGTCACCAACGAAGTTGCCAAGCTATATACAAATATGTAGGGCAGACCTGCTATGTATTGCGGCTGTTTTTAGCTGCTGCAGATGGCCGGGTAGACAATAACAACTCATCGTTTCTGAAGTAGGTGTTGTTTGGAAACTATAATTTGGCCAACATTACTACTGGGAATACTTACGTGTATCGACTATGTCAGTGGTTCCGAACCTGGGGGTAATTACCCCTCCAGGGGTAAAACGAAGTTTTCTCAGGGGTAATATGCCTGAATATTAAGCCGTTTTACTTTGAGTAGTTTTTTATAAGCTTATAATACGTATTTTTTGGAGGGGTAATAATAAAAATCTCCATGAGAATGTGGGTGATATGGTAATAAAGTTTGGGAACCACTGGACTATGTAGAGCGACTTTTTGTGGGTGGTTTGGGTGGTTTGTGTGTTTACGGGTGAATACGAGAGCGTTTCAACCATTGTTATAAATGTTATGATTACGCTCAGTCACAATCAGATCGGCTATATAAAATTTTCTATCTCTGTGTAACTAGAGATTTATATTTGTACAGATTCACATATTTATAAATAGGAACCGGTAACGTTGTAGAACAGGGGTCACCAATTAGTTTTTCCAGGAGGATCATCGCGGTCCGTTTCTTAGTAACTTACGGTACTTAAGGTCCGAACAAAATAGGTCGGTGGTTGGGATCTGGACAGCGGTCCGCTGTTTGGTGAACCCTGTTGTAGAAGAATAAACATGGGAATCTGTAGAAATGAAAATGAATGTCTCTATGAAAAGCAATCTAACAGACATGGAAAGTTGGAACAAAATCCGGCCGGGCGACATTGTTTTTGATTCGTGCAGTGAAAGAGTTGAACGCTCTCGAATTGACCTTAAGGTAATTTTGACGGGTACGTATCAAAATGTATAAAGTCAAAAAATATACGATTGAAATCAATAAAGTCGAAATGAAGAAATTCAAAATATATAATGGGTCTAAATGTATAAAGTTGTTTGATATAAGTTCGAAACTCATAAGTTCTAAATTCATAATGGTCATAATATATAATGGTCAAAATATATACCGGTTGAATTTCATAATGGTCACAACTCCTAAGCTTGAAATGCATAATGGTCAAAATATATAATGGGCTTTGGAACAAAAGTAACACATGTATATAGGTTAATTATAGCGTAACCTCCGAGCCTTTAAGTTTATACATATTTAACTATTTGTGTAACAGCGAAATAAATCTTACTTACTACCTACCTTGTTTGTATTTGTATGTATATGAAGTATGAAATTAAAACAAAAAATCTATATTTTTCTTCATTTAGTACATCGGCAAGGACAGTTGTCATAATTAACAATCAAAACCACACGCCACAACTGAATTACATATGTAATTATATATTAGGCGTGTGTTGGTAGCAAGTAATACTAACACACTCCTCCTCGCTTCGCTCGTTGTCGCACCTAACTTTTGGGTTCAAATTACTCAAAAACTCAAATATTTTAAACTTTCAGATTACTCAGAATCTTGAAATTTTTAAAATGTAGTCTGAGAACCCGGTTAGGTGCGACGACGAGCGAAGCGAGGAGGAACGTGTTAGGATCACTTGTAACCATAAAACGTCGCAACTTAATTGAAGAGAACAAGCATTTGAGGAATAAATACTAAATTTTTCTAGTACACGGCTATTTATAATCAAAGTTTGTACAATTGAATTTAATTGTATAACGCCTTTCATCCCCCAAACGTAAGTTCTGGATTTCGACCATAATTCCTTACAAACATTATATCATTAGACTTTATATATTTTGAACTTATGAGTTGTAAACATATGCATTTCGTCAGTATATGTTTCGACCATTATAGTCAACGTACATTATGGATTTTAACTGTTATGATTTTCAATAATTATTAATTTTGATTTTATATATTTTGAATATATGTGTTTTGAACTTATATATAATGACTAGGGTTTGCAGTACCGGGAAGTTTTTGTATAAGAGAACCGGGAATTCCCGGTACTGCCATACTAAAAATTCCCGGTACTGCAAACCCTAATAATGACTTGATATATCGTCGACCGTAGGCTGAATTAGCGTAAGGGACATTGTTTTGCCTGTCCCTTACCGTAATTCAGCCTACGGTCGACGATATTATGATACGTACCCAATTTTGACAATTAACACAAATAAATTAAAATTGAGTTTTGGTGGTGGGCGTAAATTGTTAAAACGAGATCATAAATTAGAACCAAATTTAAGTATGACAAATAATTATTTCAAGTTTAAACAACACTTTTTAATAGCACTCGAGAAGTTGGTTTGTTACTACAACAGCAAAATATTATTTACACGCTAATTGTAATAGCGAACAACTTACTACTTTTTTGGTATTTTCTCGTAACGTATAAGAGACGTGATGTTGCCATTGTATAGTACGTGCATACCGCCAGAACTTTTTACGTATCGAATATTAATTTCGATTGTGTTTTAGACCATCTTACAGTTATTTAATCACCTTAAGATGATTCGAATGGGTCGGGTTTCCATACAAACAAAAGGGGGGTGCTTCCATTTCATCACATCAATTTTGCCGGTGCGAAACGACATGAAAACTCTCAAAATGCCAGAAAATATCATATTTTTAGCAGAGAACGTTTAGTTTCAAATGGTGCAAAAGATGACTTTGACCGTAAAAAGCCAATTGCGCGTTAATTCCGGTCTTTTTAACACATCTTGTGTTTCGGCATTTCGCGTAGACAAAATGTATCAAACTATAAAATAAAACACATTTCAAACATAACTAATGGCGTGGCAGCAAATGATGACCCTCCTTTTGTTTGTTTGGAAAACCGACCGGCTTGAGTCACCTTAAACGGTATCCCCGTACCTCTTTCTAGAGATGTGCAAGTGATGCGAGTATAATCATAAAATCCTTGATATAATGCAATATACCATTTTACCATACACCGCAATAGAACAGATAAAACACGACAGTATGTAACGTTTACGAAAAAACATTTAATTTATTTTTAACTGTATATCGCGGTAATTAACATGCCCTCGAGATAAATTGAAGTATCACGTAGCTGACAATATCGAGATAAAAATTGACACCGGCATTTTTGGTACCAATAAATACCAGTTACATGGCATAAGTTATTAAGGATGGCTTAATTTAATTTTTTTTATATAAACACGACCCCAAGACATACATTTGAAATTCGTATGTTTTTAAACTTTATAGGGAACGTGCACGACGAAGGTGCTGCCAACTGGTGCGGCCAATCTAAATCAAGTACCCTCTCATGCTAGGGCCACATTGACGGAAACGCCGTAATTTATTGCGATTAAGGACGATTAACGTCAGTGTAGCTACGACTTAATATATTTGACATTGACACTTACATACTGTCATTGACATTGACAGCTTGATTTGACAGGGGTGATAGTTTCATTTATTGTCCACCCGTATCTCTTTTGTCGTTTAGTGCTGCCACCTATATATAGTTCGTGCACGTTCCCTATTGACCTCTTGATTGCGGTGTATTTACATAATACTTTGTGCAGTATCATGTGCACCTCTATCCTCCCGATACGTGTAACTAACAAGCAACCCGTTTGTTTCCATGTGCCGTGTTGTGCCGTGACTAACCACTAACAGCCAGGCGGGCGGTGAATGAGATGATGGGTTATAAAGCAGTGCGTGCGAGGGAGCGCGTCGTCGGCGCGCATCCCTACTCCCGCCCCGCGGCGCGCCGGTGACGGCTGACCACTGATGGAGACTACAGTGTTCAGAACGGTGTACAGAACAGTTAACAGTAAGTTTCAGTGTTTATTTAGCGGTGTTGTGACATAGAGCACGGGAGTTGAGGTGAATGATTACACACACAGCTACATGAAGTACTCATTGCAAAAAAAGTGAATGAATGAGCGAGTGAATAAACACAATGCTATAGTTTAAAGAAACTTTTTGGTCTATCTTGTAATTCACTGTTGAACTTGCTATCGGTACATTAGGGCATTTGACAACAATCAAAATAAATTCATTAACTCTAACCAGTAAATTACGCTGCCAAAACAGCCCGGATAAAATCATTCAAACTTATTTTCGTTTTATCAACGATTTTACAATGACGAAAACTAAAAATAAGGCACCATGTTGAGCATGACGTCACAAGATAGTCCTTCATACTAAACTGAAAACTTTCGGAGCGTTTTGACACTTCATAAAAAGAAGCTGATTTGAACTGTCATCAAGCAGCCTATTTTAAAACCTCGCTGTCATTACATGACATGTTGTTGTGTGCATGGCCTCAACTCTTGTGAAACTACCTATACAGTCACGGACTTTAATTGATGAGATGAGATGCGTAGTTTAGCCGTGTAGTGCAAATCGGGTCTAGTCGGTTTTATTCGTATATCCAAACAAGGAAAGTTACACTTCGTAAAAAAGAATAAAATAATATTTTTATCTTTGTCATTGCATGTTTGACAGTCGTGAAGAAGTGTCATTTACGTTAGAATTACTTCCTAAAGATGTTACATTTTCCTGCAAAATTAACGGTTGGCTAACCTGAGTCGGAACAATATGGCTACAATTCACCAAAATTCAAAAATTATCGTCTTTCACATAAGCCTGTCTAACTGTGTCTAACGAGTATTTAATGAGTCATTCAAAGGAGGTCAGAATCAAATAAATTGGATCAACCTTTGCAAAATTGTATTGATTTATCATTGACAACTCTTTAGCCAAAATTTAACCTCTGTGGACATGTATAACGTTTTCCGACTATTAGTACTTTGTCATCTTGTTTACGAGCACGCGTTTCGTGTTCAACCGTAAAGTTATAAAACTACAAAATTTCAAAGTGGCTCATCAATTAAAGTCCGTGACTGTACACTATAGACTAAAGGCGGATTGTATCCACCAAATTTACTGAACCGATAAATGTTAAACATGACGCTAATAGTTGTCGTTGCATATATAAACGTCGAAGAACAAAATTCAGTAGAGTAATTCAGAACTTCGCGGTGAATCTCGTGCCTTATCTTTATATATATATATATATAATTCTTCTGTACGTGTGTTTGTCAACTAACTCCTAAATTTTGTCTGTATATTTGAGTGGGTCCCTGGATAGTTTGAAAATACAATTGGACCCGGTAGATGGCATAGTGATTGCGTTTTCATGAAAAAGTTCAGTTTATATGTTTAAATAACATTTACTAATATTGAGGCGGAACGAAGTTCGCCGGGGCTAGTTTGATATAAAAACATAGCAGCATGACCTCCGATTCCGAACTGTTATTAGTTCACGGGCCAATTATATTGGGGACAAGTTTGATGGCGGTGTTCCGAGTTACTCTATCGGACGTAACTTGCGATGAGAGATTGTTTGAAACAATCGGCAATGCAAGTGAGTATGCCACTGACTGAGAGAGATCTATGTTTTGCATTGGGACAGCCTATCAGATTTGGATACCATATATGGATGTCAAGGTTCAGTTTTATGGGCACTTTTCGTAAGTAGTTTGTGTTATGGGCACTTGTAAAAAAGTGAATTTTGTTTTATGTAAACGATGAAAGTACGATTGGGATATTATTGTAAAAGTGAAGTCATGTTTAACTTAGTTGTAAATTATAGAACACTTAAATTGGCAAAATTCCATTGTGATATAGTCTTCACGAGGGTTGAATTTGCATTGCAGGGTACGAAGCGAACTATGATTAATATATATCTTACGGTGATATTGTTACTGTGATGTCGATACATGAGGCTCGGAGTGTCTGTTCAAAGGGGCTTTACTCTATGAAAACCATAGATCAGCCATTTTGAAAAGATACTTCTCACATATCGAAATTGCTTGAGTCCTTGAGTTTAATTCTCAATTTGAAGTTTATGTACACCTTTGATACCCATACGATTTGCGTGGACTTACACATCTTGATATTTGGTGACACATGATGTGTACCTTGCGAGGCGCCGCTGCTTTGGGCATCACTATTATAATACTGAAACAAGATTGCTCCTCTTGCTCTAAAGCCCTCTTAGGTATCCTTGTGAATATTCCCCTTTAATGTACAAAGTTTTAATTATTAACGTTTCTTGCCTTATACTCAATCATTTAATACGAAAATCTAACCCTTTAATGATTGAATACTACCTACTTAGTATTTATAAGTTTAAAAACCAGTATAATCGAAATTCATATTGTTTCACAAACTAACTATATTTTCTTTCAAAATAGTCGATGTGGTATTATTTTGTTGGTTTTTCATATTTTTAGCTGAAGTAGAATAATTTTAAAATAAATGTCGATTTTCGACATTTTGCTAGAAGAGCAAACAGTAGAGAATACTGTTTATTTTCAAACGTTAACTTTAGAAAGCAAAACTTTCAGAAATTGCTTTAGTAGTTTTCGGATTAGCGCTGTACCAACAAACTGTCCCGACCGTGTGTTGTCGTAATATTATCATGACCTCTGGGTTTAAAATTCGCCGTGTGAAAGCTTTTGCTTTGGCCTACATTTAGGTAAATTGGGCATAAATCTTGCAATTAGCTCACTCTATAAATGTTATTTTTAATGGTACTACATAGAGAAGTCTACGCTAGTCAGGAGTGACAGGCCTGGCGATCTGTCATCCGATGGTTAATCTGCGATGCTCTTAAATATACCACAGGGAGAATGCCATGAACTCGGAACGGCTTCCACTTTCTCTGATTCATCGTTAATCAAACATTCAGGGATAAAGAGTTACAGATCTTATAGAGGCAAGAGCCAGGATATGAAATACTTTGCCAGCGTCAAGTTTCCGATCAATTGTAAAGCTGATTTTATAATGATCAGGGTGCATAGGCATTTGAGGACGAGACTGCAATACCCATAAATAATACAGTACGTCGAACCTCGATAAGACGAAATCCTCTATAACACGAAATAAAATCTCGTTCCCTTCCCTTCAAGCCCCAAAACCTCCATAACCCAAAGTATTAAACCTCCATAAGTCGAAGTTACCAATGAATCCCTACAAGACGTTTTAGTACATTTTTAAAAGCCTTAACCTCTATAAGTCGAACATGGACTTATGAAAACCTCTGTAAGTCGAAGACCTCTATAAGTCGGAACCTCGTTAACACGATTTTTTTAGCGTTTCCCTCGAGTTTCGTCTTATCGAGGTTCCACTGTATAATAAAAATAATAGCCATAATAGAAGTTGAGAACTTGAGACCTCATTAATTGAATTGTTAAAAAATCGGAGCAGCACGTCGGTGGCCTATTCTAATGTTTACTTTAAAATTCGGCGTGGAAACTTTTGGTTTGACCTACATTTAAACTGGGCACGATTCCCCTGATGGTAAATGTAATAAATACGTTCCCTTCATTCTTATTCATTGCGTCGAGAAGGTATAAAAATAGACGGGCACCTCACGAATGTGATGTCGGTCCTCAAACAGCGCGATTTCGTTTTCCTGCGAATTATAATTTTGATGGAATTATAATGGTGTCTGGGCTCCGAGATGGAAATAGGGCTTAAATAGGGCGGTGGAACCAGTGCCTAGGGCTGGGCACCGGCGAGGAAACGAATAAACTTGGACGAGTAGCATGACATTGCGGATCTGGAAAGGTCGATTGATCACACTGTGCCTGGTCAGCCCGCAATCAACTGTTACTCGGCCAACTCTACTCGCTTACTCGCCGACGGTGGGCGTGGGTGAACGCTGGCTTGTAACCAATAAGAACGGAGATGTCCCAGTACATTATAGTTAAAAAAATAGACTATGGAAATGTGTACAGTTTCCATTCTGGATTGAATTCAGACGGAATATTTTGAGCAAAGGATTAAGGATACGTTATTAAAAAAAAAAAAAAATCTGTTTATTTCAAATAATTACATTTTAATTTATAATTCTTAACTGCTAATCTTAATTTATAAAGAATTTTTGAGTTAAGGAGCTCATTAATACTTGCATTTTTTTTAAACAATTAACTAATATTAGGAACGTATTTATGCTTCTTTAGGTAGGTCTTATGATACAAATACGTTATTCTACTCAATGATGCCATAGCCTATCAATACAGTCGCCTGCTCGTGCGCTGAAATATTCTTATCGGGCGGCCTGACTTGCCGAGTCTTTAATTCTACGATATTCCAATCATATAGGACCATGGGAACATTTTGTGCCTAGCAAAATCGTAGATTAGGGCTCGTTAACAGGATCTACAATAGCTTTTTTCCAGAAACCTTATAAATTTGATTCTTATGACAAACGCTTTTCGGAGAAATTCTACGTTTAATATTCACATTAATTAGCATTTCCATTGAAATCGACACCAATTTTATACAAATTGTTGAAGTGATTTTTGCGGGGAGTTATGAACATTGAGTTATTTGCTTAGGATATCGTGCGTTTATTGCCTTCGTTACTGTTCCGATGATTACGTCAAGTTTTACGTTTGTTGCAGAGCCAAAGGAGCGTATGTTCAAGCGAAAATATGATAAAATGTGACGATTTCTCGCGAAAAATGCACCCACACTTTGAATTTTTTTTAGTCGGTGCGGCGCCCATAAGCTGAGGTCATAATTGTAAAAAAAACTTAAATAAAAATTAACATTTAGAATTAGAACTAAACATAAATCGGAAGAGAGCAAAATTGATAATGTTTATAGCACCACAATGTTGATCTAGGTAAGTAAGCAGTAACCATTGAAGTAGCATAATTCCCAAATCCGACCTACAAACAGCTCGGGTAACAGAATGTTACAGTAATTATTAATAAGATTTTTTGTTTTTGTCTACTTTTTAATTTATAAGCGTTTAGTATTAAACATATTTCGATTCCAGTGTTTACAGAGTAAATATACTTAGCTTTAATACTTGTAATTTGTTTGCTTGATAATAAAACTGTAATATTTTTATTAGGATTAAGGAGGTTTATATAGCGACTGTATTTTTTACGTTTGTATGATAATGTAATGAAAGTTTGATATGTACCTTATTAAGTATAAGTTGTTTTAAATAATGTAGTTATTAATAATATTAATTTATGCGCCCAGAGTTGCAAGCAATATAAAGGGTCTCGCAGATTTATCAGTTTGAAAGGTCCAAAGGGAAGCTGTCGGTAAAAAACGACCCTGCCCTGCTTGTCAGTCCGATTTATGATCTGTAGGGTCCATATGAGTTTTATCGTGACAATTTCATCACTATTTAATACCGGCGATGTACGCTTAATGTACTTTTGAATTGTATATTTATCACACGCATAAGCATTCACGTTATGATAGATAATAATGCTTCTAATATACATAAACAGTAGTCTGTGGGGGCCAAGTGTGAAACAAGGAATAGTTTAATTTGTCATTAAACATTTGTAGTCGGTGATACGCAAATTTAGTGTACCTAATAATTTAATCTAAAGCGCAATAATTAATGCGTAATGTTAACATTTTGCATAGGAATTTTAAATCAGCTTAAATGGTAATGTCCGAACAATTCCCGGAGCAAATTTGTTTAATTACCAATCCTATCGATTATGCGGTCTAATTGTATTTGATATCAATATATGTTAACCAGAATATGCAAACCAATGTATTTTATATGAATATTATGTAATTTTTATGACGCTGTGTGTATTTAAATGTTTCATTAAAGTAAGGTTGACTGGAAGCTTTTTGTTTTATTGCATTGAATTGCATTCCCAATCGGAAATAAGGTGTAAAGTATTCAACAGATTACTGCTTAAAACCCATTCATTGCCGAAGACGCGAATTCGCGTCACTCGATTTGTTAATCGTAATGCCGCGGACGCGAATTGGCGTCTTTATTTGTCTTGCCATTTAAAGCTGGTAATAACAGTAAAAAAAACTGATACTCAAAATGTACTTTACTTTTGATGGATAATGCTCTTGCTTGCTGGTTTCTGATTTAGTAGACTTAAAATTATTATATTTTTTTACGCAGGTGTCGAAGACGCGAATTCGCGTCACTCGATTTCTTAATCGTAATGCCGTGGACGTGAATTCGCGTCATTAAAAGCTGTATGTATGCCGGGGATGCGAATTCGCGTCACTCGATTTGTTAATCGTAATGCCGCGGACGCGAATTCGCGTCGTAAAAAGCTGTATGTCTGCCGCGGACGCTAATTCGCGTCACTCGATTTGTTAATTGTAATGCCGCGGACGCGAATTCGCGTCATCGCTTGCAAGGCGCCGGCACTGCGGGGAAAGTAGGAATGTGAAGCGTCGGCAATGAATGGGTTAAAAATACACATGTAAATTCTCATGGCATAAAATGTACACCGTGTTTTTCTTTATTTTTCGACACGTTGCTTTGTACGTCAACAGAAGCTACCTGGTATCGCTTCTTGTTAAATTTGATTTTTTTTTTACTTTTCATACAAAATAAATTAATATTGAGTTGATGACCATTTTAAAAGACACTTTTGAGTTAGTCAAAAGGTAATGTCAACTATGACAGTGTTGAAACTATGACAGCTCATTTATATTGAATGGTGGATTAAATTATGATTATGAATATTTTAAAAACGTTATGAGTTACATCATTCGTTTCTTAGCGAAATTAACTTAATTAGATTTGAAGAATGTGTCCTCGAATTTCGAAAATCAATAAAAACACGGTGTATTGTAATAGTGAAAATGCCCGGTTGGGAACTTTACTTAAAACCCTCCTAGGGTTAGTGTTATTTCATGATGATAGAGAGAGAGACGTCGTGTTTACGATAACCCAAGTATATTAAGAGCGTCTTCCAGACCCATGACGAATGCGTACATTAACGTAGAGTTCCTGTTAAATTCTCACATACCTATAATATCTTCGCTGTGTGTGTCTGTTGGTAAATCTACCTGATCTAGTACCTGGCAAGACCCACCTACACGTTAAAGACACAAAAGTACTGTTATGAAAAAAAAAAATAGAAATAACAGGCTTGGCACGCCAAGAGCATTCCTAGAAGCGAGTAGGAGCATGTGGAAACGGGGGCTTGGTCAAAACTGATTCCAAATTTCAGGTTTGTTAAAAATATTTGAAGGAAATATCACTTTTTGAAGTTGGGTTTACCGACGTTTGATCTCGGTCTATCTATAGTTTCATACTTTCTGTTGGATGGGATCGTACTCGCATGTCCGTATTAAATATTCGCTTTAGCCGTGTCCACGTTGAGATTACCATCTACATTATCCATAGATAACAGTTTGGCGGTTAATGTATGCACCGGGGAATCGTTGATGAAGTTACAGGCACAGTTTACCTAATAGTTCTTACAGGCGTTATTCCTATAACGCTAGGATAGGGCTATTGGTAGGGTGAGCGAGCCTTATATAAATGCAGTAAAGTTTGTGTTTTTCCTGTCTGTCAGGATGGCCATTTGGCGTGTAGAGGTCGCGCATCTTATGCAAAGATTTTTGCAGTCGCTCTAGCTTGTCAAGCAGCTGCTCCGTAAGGTCCAGAAATGCGATGTCACCATAGTCAAGAAGAGGGAGTAAGAGAAATTGGGAAAGAGAAATTTTGGTGTGAATGGGGAGGAAATTCTGCAGACGTCTCAGAGAATGAAGTGACGCGAATAATTTCCTGCTGACCAGGAAAGAGTTCGGTCCATGGTGATGCCTAAATTTTTTATAGTAGAGGAGAGAGGGATTGAGGTCCCATCAAAAATAACATTAGGCAACGCTCTATCAATTTTGAAATAAAGTGCGGACTACCAATGACAATCGCTTGCGATTTCTTGGCGTTAACCTTTAATCCAAAGTTGATGCCCAAACACGTAGATTGTGTGCTAAATAGTGTGAAATATGTACGTTCACATTTGAAAGCATAGAAATAGTTTTCTGCAGTAGGTACCTATTATGTTGACAAGTAAGTACTTCAGTACGAGGAATTTTCAAACTTTCTCCCTTAGCCGGCTCCGCTACTGAGTTGCCAATGATGAATTTGCGATGAACGTTAGGGCAGACAAGACCACGTGGAGTCGGGCTTGGCAGCTTCGGTTAAGTCACAGTTTTCGGCATGACAATTTTCGGGATTATAATCTTCGGCATTATAGTTTTCGGGATTACAGTCTTCGGCATTACAATTTTCGGGCTTATAGTCTCCGGGATTACAGTTTTCGGGATTACGGTATTCGGGATTTCATACTTTCGGTCAAACGTTATTTCGAGATTTAAAGCTTTCGGTCAAATAAACATTCAACATTTTAATTTTCGGCCTTCGGTCCTTAGGCATTATGAATTAGGTATTTTGAACTTCGGTATTCTGATATGTACCCGTTTTATTAACATCCATTGAAAGAGAATTTTGAATAGTTTGGTTAGTAAATAATTCGTCACTCTATACATTTATAAGTGTCAATATTTTAGTATATAATGTGCGTTACATTAATAAGTACGACAGAATTTAAAGGCGATATTATATGATGCGATACTTCGACTGTCGCACTAACGTGCGTCGGACTTTAATTTGTCGGTAAAAAAATTGTCGCAGTGAAGTATTTTCGAAGTACCTAAAATTTGTCGCATAAAAATTCTGTCGCACTAACGTTCATCGCAAATTCATCATTCGCAACTCAGTAGCGGAGCCCTCTTAGCCAGTGGTAATTTTTAATAGTTTCACGAGGTGCACCTCTTTTTCCAGTCGTTTTCGTTAATTGAAGCTAATGCCTCAATCTTTACCAGGATTCATATTGTAATACATAGGTACTACACATATTTATTTTCGACAGGTAAATACAGCGATATACCTAACATGAAAATTATGTTAATTATGTGGAAAATAATGACAGATTTGCCAAATACTGTCGACTTTAGTAATTTTTAGGGTTCCGTACCAAAATGGTAAAAAAGGAACCCTTATGGTGCGACTCTGCCTGTCTGTCTGTCTGTCTGTCTGTCTGTCTGTCTGTCTGTCTGTCTGTCCGTCCGTCTGTCACAGCCAGATATCTCAGGAACTACTGCTGCTATCGGTTTGAAATTTGGAATAGTGTTAAAAGTCGCTAACCCGAGCTTATTGGACATAAAAAAAATCTTGTACCTTTTTTACTTTTTTTTTAAAGGGCTCCGTAATGGGATTTTCAAAATTGAAAGTAGGGCTTATATATCGAGTGGGGTATCAAATGAAAGAGCTTAATTTGTAGATTAAAATGCCATTTTTTTTTTTTTTTAAATAAATAGTTTTTGATTTATGGCGAAAAAAGTTTAAGAAAATACCATTCCCCCCCTATTATCTCCGAAGTTACTGATCAGAAAAATGTGTCATAATTACCAATTATTAATGTCGTCCTAAATATTACAGGAAAAATATAACGGTTTTCCTCACTTGCACCGTTTTTGAGTAATTTGCAAAAATCATAACACATACTTATTTGCTCCTACTAAACTAATCGCCATACAGTTTTTCTTGAACTATTCATGTATCTACTTATTAGGATTATTATTATTATTAGGAAGACCGTTATATTTTCTCTTCCTAACTTGAATACTTTTTAAAAATTTACAAAAATCTTAACATATTAGTTCTACCCTCCCTACGAGAGCCATCTAGCGGAGAGTAGCAAAACTAAGCGATGATTTATTTCAGATTATATAAAAAATGTCTATTAAATACAATGATCACTCATCAGGCATCGGGAAAAAAACATAAAGTAACAATAATTATTAAAAACTCTATAATAGGAGTATAAAAATGAAATACCACTAGCGCCATCTAGGGACACAAATCTAAAATAAGGTAGCTTGTGGCTAAAAATGATACATGAGAACTAACTTAGTTGACAAACAATTATTTCAATCAGCCAATAACAAAAAGTAACGTTTAAGGGTGGATTTCAGAGCGTTTCAACCGCCGTCATCACCAATCCCGATATTATGATGACATCTTTTTAAAAATTACATAATTTTTGATCAAAACGTGAAAATAGTAGGTACTATTTTCTGATTTTATCAAAAGAATGGGATACATTCTTAAAGTGAATCGTCGAAATTTCGGGATTGGTGATGACGGCATTTGAAACGCTGTGAAATCCACCCTTAAATTTAAATTACAAGTAAAATTTACGCGCTATTTAGTATCAATAGATGTCGCTGTAGCATACGCTGCATCGCGCTGTTAAGATTTTTCCTGGTTGAATAGAGCTAAAGCGGGTTTAAGGCAGGGTTGCTGTTAGTCGTAAGGTTGGTCTACTTATTTGTTTATACGGAACCCTCGGTGCGCGAGTCCGACTCGCACTTGACCGGTTTTTTTTTATGAAACAAATGACACAGCATTTACCAAGAACAAGTAGAGTTGTTATATGTAGTGAATAATTACGATGAAGCACACATTGTAAATCTATTATCTAAAAGTATCAGAATCAGAATAATCTGATCCTGATCTATAAGTAATCGTAGCACGACGTGTTTAGTTTATGTGTAAGAGCTAGACATGCGCGCCGATCGAAAAAAAACCGGCGGCGGCGCGCCGCAAAAAAATCCACGGCGGCGGCGTAACGCCGGCGGCGTGAGATTTTTCAACTTTGCAAATAGGTATCGCTTTCAATATTAAGGGCTTTATCACACTTGCAGGCGAGCTGCGGGCGAGTTAGAAGCGAAGTTCCGTACAAATGTCGCTCGCGGCGAACTGCCCCTTGCCACACGTTTAAACAAATTTTAATTGGCCAATCGTGTCTCAATCGCTATCCAAACTTCACTTTATTCTTTGGTGATACATTCCTGAGGAATGTTCCCTCACTCGTACATTACGGCAACTTAAACGTTGACTGCTAACGGGATCCCGTAACCTTACTCATCGTTTCAGTTCATCCTAGAGGTTCAAGACTGGATTTCTTGCTGGCCAAAAAAAACTGCAAAAAAGGAATCCTGAACTCCTCCAGTAAGCCGCTGACAATTAAACTGTGTGTGCGGGCGTTACCGTTGCGTGAAACTCGTGAAAGTGAACCCACGAATGATAAAAGCTGTATAAGATACCACTTGATTTTTTAGGATCACCGTAATGAATCATCGAGCAGTCAGGGCTCCCTGGCGGCGATCTCCACCTGACTAAGAAACTCACACAAGCTCAGTTTTTCCTGCGCTTGACATGCCGCCCCAGGACATGCACGAGTCGCCGCCGCAGTTCACGATGTTTTCGATGCATGCTTGTGTCCTGCGATGCTGTGTGTAGGAACTTGCGGCAGCTCTATGAGATAAGATGTTCTTCTCTTGTTGGCTTCTTTCAACCCTAGAGCTGCTAATCGATGCCCTGCGAGCTTTTAGAAGCTGCTGTAAGAGCCGGACAGCGTTGTAAAACCGATTCAGCAGGGACGTTAAAACGATGAAGCGGTCGTCTCTCTCAGAAATGTACTGTCATCGTCAGAATCTTTGTCTTTTGGTTAAGCCTCTTAGTGTCTTCAAACCATTGGAATACTCGTGGAACAGTGAAATGGCTTAGATTGTGTTGCCAGGCAACATTACTCTGCTGTACTCCTGCTTGAAGTAGTGCTACGACAAGATCGGCGTCATCAGCAGAAGCATCATCTGCAAAGAATAATTCCTTGATTTTTCTCTTCAGGTGTAATTTTTAACAAACCTGAATAGCGATCGAGACACGATTGACCAATAAACACTTGTTTAAACGTGTGGAAAGAGGCAATAATCGTGAGCCCGTACTCCTCCCACTTTTTTTAGAACCCCTCCTCTACATAATCCACGAGTTTTCATAAAATGAAACAGTTGTTAATTGAAAGAGCATTAAACAAGCTTTCAATGATATCGATATTCTCTCTCTAGTCGTTGACTTCATTGCTGAAGGTCGTGTCCGTCTTGAAATTTTTACGATGACCTGTGTCACCAATCGCTTCCATCCCATCCTGTCCTCGGCCTTCTTCATGGCGATCGTCACTGTGAGGCCTGTGAGAGCGGAAACCTGATCTGACCATCGTGTAGGAGACCTGCCACGTTGCCGCTTGCCGTCTATCTTCCCAACAACCACAAGTTTCTCCAAGTTGTCAGGTTCACGGCGGGCAAAGTGTCCAAAATAACCAAGAATTCTTTGCTAGCAAGTGGTAGATAGCCTTGTCCGGATCCCAAGCTGCTGAAGGATGGAGACGTTCGTTTTCTTGGCTGTGCATTTCAAATGCCTCTATTTTCTTACGTTCTGCTGACCGGATTGTCCAAGATTCCGAGCCGTAGAGAAAAATCGAAGAGACCAGAGTTGTCACAATACTCATTTTAGTGTTGTTGGAGACTTTCCGATCCTGCCATATTCGCGTCATCTTACTCTGAATGGCAGATTTGGCCATTTGAGTTCTCCTACGAATTTCCCTCTCGCTCCCCCCTTGGTTAGGTGAGGTTAGGTAGCCCCAGATATACAAATTCACTGACAAATTGTAAGTTAGAGAGTTCTCCTGTCCGTGTGCGTTGTTCAGCTCGGTCCACGACCATAACCTTTGTTTTTGGCGGGTTAATTGAGAGGCCAACTAGAATGCTCCCTTGCCCAACTCTGTGGATTGGCGATTTTTTTGACGCAGAGTGTATATATAATGCTATGGTAGCTAAACAAAACCTTAGTTACATAAATGGATACTGCAGAAAGCGACGCCTCTCAAATTAGATTTTAGATTTTTTTACGTACCTATAAATTAAAGTTTAGAGATTCGATAATCTCGAAAAAAAAAGGAGGCACTCATTAATTTTCAAGGAAATCATTTTGAAACTAACAAAGGTTTGGAAATAACATCCAAATCAACGCATGTTGCTTCCGAGAATTCTATAATGACGATCGATCCTTTGATTTACATTGATTACTCCCATCGGCGTCACAGTTTTGCCATGCCAACTGACTGACTCGTCTCTAACTCGGCGCGAATTTTAAACTACCGGCGGCGGCGGCGGCGCGCCGGCTCCTTATGGCGGCGGCGCGCCGCGGCGGCGCGCACGTCTAGTAAGAGCCCTACTGGATTAAGCTCAGGACATTCAAAAAATTCCCGCAGTTATAATTCTGGACCCGTCCCCTTTAAAAAACCGGACTAGTGCGAGTCGCCCACCGAGGGTTCCGTACAATTTTATAGGTACAAATATTAAAGTGCCCTATAAATTTTGATTCCCTCGGTAAAGACTATATTTTTTATGATTTAATTACAAATGTATACTTTTCAGATTTTTCCCTATACTTGTGGTATAAGACGGTAAATTTCATAGTTCTAGGTCAACGGAAAATACCCTATACATTTTGAATTACTTGAGATTGTCGAAATATACGTTTTTTGCGGCATAAACGGCCGTCTCTTTTTTTTACGTTAACTTAAAGAAGCTTTTTACAGTTTCTAGGGACCGTAGACCTGACTGAGTATATGATTTTATTTTCAACTCGATACCTCCACGCGTTAAACCGAGGTAAAGTGTTTTGACAAACAGACAGACAGACAGACGGACGGATGGACGGACAACAAAGTGATCCTTTAAGGATTCCCTTTTTTCCTTTTGAGATACGGAACTCCAAAAACGAAAGTAAGATTATTTGCAATTATGAATTTCATGCTTTTCAGACACGAGTTTTTTTGGAGTTATTTGATGAAATCTAAGTTTGTATGAAACAAAACATTCCAAAACAATTTTACCTATTGTAGTAAAGACTGAGCGTTAGTAAAATTTTGTTTATTTATTTATTTAAACTTTATTGCACAATACAAGAAAGTACAAATGGCGGACTTAATGCCTTAAGGCATTCTTTACCAGTCAACCAATGGACTAAACAGAAACATAAACTTGGTGCCGGGTCATTAAAGTCACAGAGAAAACTGAGGATAAGTTTATAAGTGTGCCTAGGATATATACACGTAGGTACCAAGGACCATTAAAACAAGAGGACTGTCATTCTCCATACTTTGGATTGTAACCCGACCGCTAGGGGATTTCCGGGTAAAAACTAGATGGCGCTAAAAAACTAAACATTTAACGATGTTATAATTGAACAAAGAAACATACGAGTAATAATAAATAAATTCTAACATTTAAATACTGTGTCACGTTTGCAAAGTTGAATAATTGTAAATAATATAATTCTTTTACCAAGCTTATACATAGAGATGGCCTTGTAAATTCGGGGAACAGCTTTTTGTATGGAGAATGACAGTCCTCTTGTTTTAATTGTCCTTGGTATAAGACCATAATAAACGAAAATGTTTTGTTTAAATTCAGAATGTTATTAGATTTCTCGGTTACTCTTTCTGAAGCTGAGGTACCTAGAGTCAGGCCCGAAGAACCCTCGAGGCATACCTGCAAAATAAGTACCTATCCGATATTTCTTAATTTTGGGGAAAACCCGGGGATTATAACGTACTAAAAGAAAGTTTCTTCTATCTGATATATCTAGAAAAACTAAAGAGACTATCTCTACCGAGCAATAAATAATTGCAATAGATAATTTGTGAGCAACGAAACTCGAGTCTATTGTTCGACCAACCAGTGTCTCTAGCAGTGCATACTTTGTCAAGACTCCGGACTGAATGTTTAATGCCTCCACGGAATCGGCTGGAAGAAAACGTAACACCCAGTAATTATATAAACGACTTCGCTCTTCCGTTCCAAAACGTGGAAAGTATCGCCAAAGCTGCCGCATTTATGATCTTTTGTAGTCGCATTGTGCTGAACGAAGCGAGTCCCTAGTGTCACTAATTACTGGCGGTACAAATTGAAGGCTTTGTAATGCAGTCTCCATGTCGCAACTTGCATGAGTGACAACTTACCTGGTTGTTTCATTACAGCGAGACAACGTGCCACGTATTTAATTTAGAACTCGGGCCATTCCTGAGCTGCTCTAAAACAATGAGTGCACAAACTATTTTTGCAGTAGTGTACCTACGTTGTAAAACTAGGAATTTCCGTATTTGAAATTTTTCCGTATTTGACCAATGCTCGTTAGTTGGGGTAGATGAAATCGGTAAGAAACTACGTTTCTACTGCTTATGCAAATTTCTCAAAAACGGTGCAAGTTAGGAAAACCGTTATATTTTTCCTGTAATATTACAATTTTATTATAATTATAGATACATTGATTGCATTTGCTCAATGTATCTAGGTATAATTATAATAAAATTGTGGTGTTTCCACATTAAGCTATGAGGATTCAAAATATTTCCAGTAAATATGTTGATTCCTTAAAAGTGCAAAATCTCGACATGTCTTCGAAGAAACCGTGACTCCTTTTCAATTATACTCGTACGTCCCACTACTGGACACAGGACACAGGGCTACTCTCATAGATGAGAGTGAATGGGCTCCGTACCCTAGCCCACTGCGGATTGGACGCTAATTGGTAAATATCTAATAATATTTCGTACATAAGTTCCGAAAAACTCATTAGTAGGTACAGGCCAGTAAGCTTATGATGCTACGCTTTGTCACGCGACAAATAAATGATAAAGCATCCGTTACTCTGCCTTTCCTACACTAACCAAAAATAAATACCATGACAAAATCATCAAACTAACAATTAGGTACAAAACCTTCACAATCTGCGTCACAGAGACTTAGTATCGACAAGATCCGATCAGGAACACATAGTCCATCCTTCTTACCCATTTACCACGTCATTGCACGACACGTTTTACCTTATTTAAATTATCATTCATTTTAAGATTCTTCGTTGTTTTCGTAAGTCTCAACGAAAAAAGATATCCCATTTAAACGTCCGTCCAAAATGAAATGATATTATTTTCTCGTTTACCAACCTACGTATATCTGGAGGCACGGCAGTGCCCCCGCCAAGTCGAGCAAAATAAAGGCACGGCCGTACCATCCTTTTCTCGAAGCCATTCAGGCCATTTTCAACCTCCTGTAATTTTGTGCTGCCTAAATGTGACGGTTTTTAGTAAAAGGTCCCACTTTGTCGATATGGAGTTAAGAGTAGTTCCTAATACTACAGATTCTACGCTATCTTTTGGTGAAAGATTCATGTCTCTAGGTCCTATAGTTATTTTTTAAAAATTCTGCAAAGTTGCAGAAGTGAAAAAGCGACAATTGAGAAAACGTTGGTTAAAGTTTGGGATGGCAGAAAACACACTTCTACTTTGAAGTTATGGAGTGGTTGGTATTAAATGAATGGGCATACTTTAGGGATTTTAAATTAGTTAAAATCATATATGTAACCTTAATATTTTGAATGTTATGGAGGCTTGAACATAAAAACAGGACGAAAATATGTAAATCCTGAATATGGGTTTATTTCTATATTCTATTATAAGGCACGCATATTTATCATTAAAGTTGTATTTATAAATGGTTTCCCATGCTAAAAAAGACAGAAATAATTCTGTGGATCCTTTTATTTAGTTATTATGTCAAAAAGTTAATAACAAATGATTTGAAGAGTGCCATGCATAAAAATTAAAATACATGTGTCTCTTAATATATAACATGATATTACTTAAAAAACATACTTATCAAGCATAGAAAATATGTAAAATATCAAATTATAAGTACTTTTTGTGTGTATAAAGTTTAGTGATTTTATATAGGGAGCGTCCCACTTCGTCGCTTTACTAAACTTTAGTGCTTCTTCATTGAAAGTGTTTGTGTTTGGTATATTTTTCAGTTTTATGTATGAGATAATGGTTTGTTATTGTTAATCTAAGAGTCTTTGATACTAACGTCGCTTGTTTAAACTTTTTTAACGTAATTGAACGAAATTTCTATTCGACTCAAGTTTAGTGACCCACTTTGACGGTTTGGTGGATCATACGCTAAAAAATTACTGATCATAATTTATAAACATAGGTGTAATTTGCTGAACCAAAAACAGTATAATTACAAACCAAAAATGGTATACGTATTGAACCTATGAGATGTAGCAAACGGATCGAACTCATCGCAACGTTTATAAAAGTCGCCGCGCCGCCTCGTCGGCGACATCAAAAGCACCGCTGCCGCTAAGCGCTTTGTGTAGAGCCGACGTGGGTATTAATTAATAAAAAGTAATTGTTAATTGCAATTAACGATTACGTAATTGTTAATCGTTAATTGAGATTAACAATTGATTTAGCTACGCATCATAAGTAGGCAAGAACTGGGAACTGCGTAATAAAACATCGGAACGCCAAACACGATGGGGTTGCGTCGTTTTATTACGGAGTTCCTATGGCCACCTTCCGGCTTCATCATCAGACCCTGGATATCAACTCGGTTCAGAGTACTCGTCAAGACGAAACAAATGAGCCCAAACACGATGGGGTTGCGTCGTTTTATTACGGAGTTACTATGGTCACTTTCCGGCTTCATCATCAGACCCTGCATATCATCTCGGTTCAGAGTACTTGTCAAGACGAAACAAATGAGCCCAAACACTATGGGGTTCCGACGTTTTATTATGAAGTTCCTATGGCCACCTTCCAGCTCCATCATCAGACCCTGGATATCATCCCGGTTCAGAGTACTCGTCAAGGCGAAACAAATGAGTCCAAACACGATGGGGTTGCGTCGTTTTTTTACGTAGTTCCCATAGACACCTTCAGGCTCCATCATCAGACCCTGGATATCATTTCGGTTCAGAGTACCGTCAAGGCGAAACAAATGAGCCCAAACACGATGGGGTTGCGTCGTTTCATTACGGAGTTCCCATAGACACCTGCTGGCTCCATCATCAGACCCTGGATATCATCTTGGTTCAGAGTACTCGTCAAGACGAAACAAATGAGCCCAAACACGATGGGGTTCCGACGTTTTATTACGAAGTTCCTATGGCCGCCTTCCGGCTCCATCATCAGACCCTGGAGACCTTGTATGAAAACATTGAAAGGCACCCTCGATGTAACCGTCATACCAAAGTAATTGAAAACACTGGTACAAATATGATATCGACGATTTTTTCTGTATGCGACAAAGTGGGTCGCTGGGCACTAAACTTTGAGGCCCTAAAAAGGTGCTTAAAATGGAGATTTATGCGTCGTCTTCAAAATCATAGGTTTATTACAGTATGTTCTATCAGTTTTCATCGAAAGTTGATTTTCGGTAAGTTTTGCCATATTTCACTAAACTGCCCGTAACTCCGTAACTAGAAGCGACAAAGTGGGACGTTTTACTAAACACCGTCACAAATAATAAAGGTTTAGTTAGGCTGAAATTTCAGGGATATATGTATAGGGCACAATAAGACTTAAGTATATTCTCAATAACATTCAATTTGAACGTGTAGTTTAAGAACTATTGTACGTCAAAGGTCCTTAGTTTTGTCACTGACTGACTCACTGATTCACTGACTGATCATTATAATTCTAAGGCACTTCTAGCAGATCCACAAGCTCCAAATTTTAAACATAGTTCGTTTTTAGCCTATCAAGTCATAAAAAACCTAAAAATATTGCAATTTCAGTCACAACTGCACACATAATCCTATACAAATACATGCGATAACAAAGTTAGTTTTGCAGTTTAAATTGAAAAGAATGGATTGGAATGTAATAAATAAAGGAAGACCACTTACAAAAAGAAATGAGATCCCTTCAAAAACATTACATGTAAACATGA
Source organism: Eudemis profundana (assembly GCA_947034925.1). NCBI lineage: Eukaryota > Metazoa > Arthropoda > Insecta > Lepidoptera > Tortricidae > Eudemis > Eudemis profundana. The sequence continues at coordinate 24,772,478 of OX344795.1, read as the reverse complement.
TGCAAGTCTCGCAACGCAACAACAGTTCTTTTACAACAAAAAAGTTTTGAGATGTAATGTTAAACCAAGTCAGTACCGGATACCTCCAAATTTTGCTTGTTTCCGGATGTTACTCATTAACATACCAATTTTGAAACTTGAAAGCAGATCTTAAACATCAAAAGGAAATCTTTCAGAAACTTTAAAATTAGTTTAAACCCATCAAAAACATTACATCTAGACAGATGCAAGTCTCGCAACGCAGTTCTTTTACAACAAAAAAGTTTTGAGATGTAACGTTAATAAACCAAGTCAGTACCGGGGCTCTCCACAGAACTCGATTCCCACCGACTTGCCTATTATTTAACCGTGTCCTCCACGGTTAAATAATAGGCAAGTCGGTGGGAATCGAGTTCTGTGGACACTCCCCGGTACTGACTTGGTTTAACATTACATCTCAAAGCTTTTTTGGTGTAAAAGAACTGCGTTGCGAGACTTGCATCTTTTTACATGTAATGTTTTTGATGGGATAATTACTTTCCTATTTTAATGAGTGTCGGCATTTATTACTTCGGAATCTTGAGGAAAAAAGAAACTAAGGTTAATTAAAATCGGTGACAGGACACCTCTCATTTGGGCAAGACGGATCGAGCTAAACAAAAAACAGGGCACGAGGTGTCAACAAAAACTCGGGTCCACGGCAAATGAATTGATTCCTGTAATCAATTTTTTACCCCACTTCCCGAGTTCTGGACTCGCGGATTCGCTCATTCACTCGGTCTGATTAAACCGGTCAATCATTCGGTCTCACCGTTCACTTAACTGGAAAATTAGTTAGCTTCAATTAGATGGCGTGAGGTGATAAACTATTTCGTCGAATTTCGGGCCCAGTTTTTATTCAGGCTATTTTTCGGTCATGTGATTTCGAGGATGCTGGTGAAATCTCATCAAGCTGTGTGTCTATTGCAGTGCCAGTAATTTATCAGTAGGGCTGCGGCTCTACGGAAACTACTGCCCAAGTCGCATATAGCTAGCTGTACAAATGTACTTTACTCGTAAATTTGGGTACTTATTGAAAACTTTTGAAATCAGTTGACGAGTGGCGACTATTGGCCTTGAAAAGATGGATAAGGTGTGATTAAATGATATCTACACAAAATGATGTGCCTGAAATATATAGCATTTAAATAAAGAATTACAGGAAATTAAGCATCATTATAGTATCCTTCATTATGAACCCTTTGTTTATTTGGGAGTCGCCTTTCTATTTTATTTCGGCACATAATTATAATTGCTTTGACAAAGTAGGCATCCTCTTACCTTGTTGGCGAATTGCGTCTACCGTCTACAGGGCTTCTAAGCAATAAAATTTCCACAGGGACTGAGGTTTTAGAAGCATGAAATGAGGACTGTGGTAATTATTTCGTGGCATATTTGTTTTACGGAGTACTAAATGTTTGAAGCATAATGAAGCTGTTTTTTTGTTTATTTTTAGGTAGCTTTACTTCTTCTATCTATTTTTTATCGTCACAGTAAGTATTTAATAATTGAGATGAGTCGAGCATTTATATGTAAGAACCGTATAGGGACAGGCACGGGCATAGACAGGGATACACAGTAACTTCGTATATGCACTTATCGATACTTTGTACCTTAAATTAGTGATTGTTTCTACCTCAGCCGCATAGAAAAAGAACTAGCGTAACTGCCGATATTCCTGGCGAACTTCTTTTGCGCCGAGGGCAGTGTTGAGCTGGCTAGGGTGACGTAAAGACCGCAATCCCACAGGGACAGTTAGTGCTCCAACTTGGGCAAGTTACACTTCACTGTGGCTTTTATACCTTTCCGCTTTTTCTTTGTGTTGAGTTCAGCACAGAAAGCACAGTATAGTGTATTTTGGGTTTATTGAATACTTAAAATAGTTATACCCTAAGGCTGGGTGTTTTTTCTCATAGCTTAGGTAAGTTGAGTTACCGGCAGTATTGTCATTGTCACACAGGAAATAATTGATTGAATCAGGCGTTACTTTGCGGAAGTCCATGTTAATTAAAACAAAAATATTGCTTTGCTAATCCGCGATATGATAAGTGTTAGGTAATTAGTGCTAGCCCGTTATAATTACTTGCGTATTTCTTCATGCACTTACATTTGTGGAAGAGAGGACAATAGAGAGATCTCTTTCCAGGCGGGTGTTGTGCCTGGCGACCGAAGTCCGAAGGGAGATAGTTGAAAGTGTCATATATAGGAAGTGAGTTAAAAAACTTCTATAGAACGTTGTAGAACCGTATGGAGATGACGCTCTTTGTATGGACGTTGATGTGAGCGCCATCTATCCATAGTCGATGTCGATTGTCCACTGCTTCCAGCGTAAGTCACTAGGTGGCGATGTCGCCACACATGCAAAACGAAATAACATGCAAATAAATATAACAAACCTATGATCGCACCCCTACTGTTGTACCTAATTATTTCTAGAACAGTTAGAAATAATTAGGTACAACAGTAGGAGTGCGATCATTAACGAACAGTTTTAAATGTTACGTCATCACCTTTGTTACGTATTTTTGCATTTCACCCTTGCACAGCAAATCTGTTCCTATTCGTCATCCCGTCAAACAGTTCTAACTGGTCACGAGGAGGATACCTAAACATATTTCAATACCCGCCAAACGTGTGGTACAACAAAAAGATGGTGTGACGAGAATCCTGCATACCCTGCATATTTAGCGACTTGCACATCATGCTATGTATACAGTATCCAGTTTAGGTATCCTTCTCGTGACCAGTTAGAACTGTTTGACGGGATGACGAATAGGAACAGATTTGCAGTGTGACGAATAGCTATAAAATTACGATGTGACTTAATAATAGAGCTAAATCTGCTTGTGATGGGTTGAAACAAATAATTAGGGATGTAACGATACACAGTTTTGCCGATACGATACCGCTACCGATATATAGTAGTTAATATCGGCGATACCGATACCGATACCGATATCTTAGCTAAATAATGAAGTATGAACTTCAGATATTTGTATGTCCTTATTATAACTAATGGCAATGACTACTGGCTATATTTACCAGAGAGTCAACCTTGAAAGTGTAAAATAAAAATAAATAAATTGTCAACTCAAAATTCAGTTTTTTTTTTATTTAGAACCAAAGATTTAATTAACATAGTAATTATCTATTGCACAAGGTAATAGACCAATACATAAATTAAGTCAGAAATTGAAATTACCATTTGCAGATATTTTTTCATACAGCAAATTCTTTTCGCGTTCTTCAAATATCGGTTGTATAATATCGGCGATACCGATATATCGGCGATACCGATATATCGGTATCGGTATCGGTATCGTTACATCCCTACAAATAATACTGCTTTTGGCGGTACGACTGGTTAGAACAAAATTTTGGTGTGACGAGTTGATGCCGGAATCCAAAAAGGCATCTTTGTTAATGTTCGTCCAAAATGAATCGCTCATAAACCCTCACGTAGTACGCTACGTTACTAAGATAAATCCACATCAACAGCCAGACAACAGAAAACAATCTTAAAACATATATAGATACAAGAAATCAAAGTACATAGAAAAATTAAATGGCACTCACCTCCTCCTGACCGGGAATCGAACCCGATACCTCTGGATTTCCGGCCCAGCGACTCAACCACTCGTCCACGGGAGCACCCAGTAAGCGCCCTCAATTTTGCCATCTACATTCACTTCTGTATCATTCTGGTTTAATAGGATATTAACGTAAACGCCATCTATGAGAACCTGTATTACACAGGTATCTCACCCCAATGCGCACCTTTACAGCTGCGACAGCTGCCGATAAGAAAAGTGTACCGAGAAAATGCACTTTATTGCTGTAGTACCATTGAATTGTACCATCAATGGAACTAGTGACACTTGTATCTCGCTAATTCCATCGATGGTACTACAGAAACATGTTGTTTTTATCACTACAGATAGGTCTTGAAATACAAAAACCTACTAATTACAAAAAACCACACCGATAAAGCGTCTCTTCACGGCCTTTACGATCATCTTAATCCATTGTTATAATACTTATAATTTTAAATAAAATAATATCTTTTTATAGTTGACAGTACTAACATATTAGTATATTAGTACCTACAACATTCCCTAGCACGAACGAGGCAATGCTAGTGACTCTTTTTATCTATTATCAGGTAAGAGATCACAGATCGCATAGGATGATAATATCGGAAATAATTAAGTGGCCAGTATTTTTCCTAATGGTACTTGAAAAGAACAGTGTGTCACTAGTACTGGTAGTATTATCGGACGATGGTACTAAAAACAACATGTGTCTCTAGTACCATCGATGGAACTAGCGAGATACAAGTGTGTCGCTAGTTCCATTGATGGTACAATTCAATGGTACAGCAATAAAGGGCATGTTCTCGGTAGATTTTTCTTATCGGCAGAATGGAATTAATGAAATACATTTACATAGTATATTGGGGATATGGGCTGGATTATTTCGTACCTATTGTTTTATGTCTTACGTGCTATGAAAGTTAACGAAAAAATTGGAATAAAGTTGAGAGTGCAGGTCATTATTTATTAGTTTGACGTTTTTTCATCCAGATGAACAGATGCTTCATGACGCTGCAGGCGCAATACGTCAGCGCGACAGCTCATACATCTCGCGTCTAATCACAAGCTGCAATGTGCTAGCAGACGTCTCATGACACAGCGGGCGCACTCACTGCTTACAAATTCACTGCGTTTTTAAATATCCCAGTAACGTAATCTTAGATGCATCAGTCCTTTAAACAATGCCATTAAATAAGTGTGACGTTTTTTCATCCAGAAGGACAGACGCTTCATGACGCTGCAGACAGTGCCGGATTAAGACTTCTTGATGCCCTATAAGCAATCGACGCTAATGGGTACCCACTATCCTATGCAAATAATTGTTTGGTGCTGTGTTTGGTGCCCCTCAAGATGTGATGCCCTAAGCAATTGCTTAATTTGCTTGCGAGTTAATCCAACGTCAGAGTGACAGTTCATACATCTCGCGTCTAATCACAAGCTGCAATGTGCTAGCAGACGTCTTGTGGCACAGCGGACGCACTTGCTTTGTAGGGTTCCGTTCTCAAAAGGTGCCAACGGGACCCTATCATTAAGCCTCTGCTGTGCGTCTGTCTGTCTGTCACAGGGCTGTATCTTTCGAACCGTAATAGGCAGACAGAAATACACATATTAGAAACAATATATTAGAAAGGAACCGAAGCGTTCCCAAAATTCTGAATTAGTGGGTAGTACTTACCTATATCCCCGGAAGCCGCCAAGGATGTAGTAGCGAATAAAAAAGAAAAAAAGAATGTATGTAGTTGTGACATGGAGTGCCGGGCGACGGCGGCTGCGGGCACTCAACACTTACTCTTTAATCCGCTGCAGAGCAGGTAGTATGAAGAATGCCGGGATAGGATTCGGTCGTGAGGCATTGAGCCTTTGGTTTCAAGGACCGTCCGGTTAGATTGACCTGATGTAATTACGGGAAGAAGTCAAAAATGCCAGATTATCATTACAACCCATTTATTGAAGTAGCGCCAAATTTTTCCGGAGGCGTTAGTCGGGTGTTGAGGGCACGTTCTGAATATCGCGACTTAAAATTAACCGCGTACTGATGTGAAATGTAATACAACCCTGGGATCCCGGGATAGAAAAATGTTCGTGCACTCACATAGCCGTTGGTGGTGGAACGAAACTCGCGTGTCACGAGCGTCGCCGAGCACTATGCTGGCGCGCCCGGTATGATGGAGGGCGGCGGAGCCCTCAGCGCAGTTAACCTAACCGCGTGAGACTCACGCCGCCAAAAGGAAGCTCCGCAGCGAGGAAGACGTTACTCCTCTTGGCTTGGCGTCGAGCGGACGACGAAGGTGGGCGCCTTGGCTACAGGCGCGAGGCAAGCGCAGGTCGAGCGCCAGAACACGTGGGGCGCCGGGTGGCGCCGACGCTGCCACCCGTTCGGCACCGGTTGGGCAAGCCTACGAGGGAGACGAAGTCTCTACAGCTCCACGCTCACGGTGCTCCGTCCCGTCCGACGTGGGCCCGGCAGTTGAAAAAGGACCGTTACAAAAAGGATCGACGGTACAGGCCGCCAATATACCAGATCTCGTAAATTCTAAAGAAATAACCTTACAACGCGTTCGTGTCCAGTCACGCTCCGGCCTCTGACAGATAAAAACCGCTATCTTTTATCTGTCCCGACTGCGCGTTTCGTTCCTGCATGTTCGGGTCGAAACACTAAACATAAAACAAAACAAATGAACAACAGACCCATCTGACCCATTTATTGAAATGGAACGCCAAGACATCACAAACGAACTAAACGCTTCAAGTGTCAGCGCCATGTTAGCGCCTGTCAATGACACTGACAGGTGTCTAAAACCAATGTCACTTATGTGGTCAAGTGGCCTATGTTTATTCCGTCCGTATCTTTAGCGGTAACTAAGGGCTTTCTGAGTGTAACTTAGCCCTGGATTGAGCTTTCGAGGGCCAAGATCGTGATGACTGTCTTGTCAAAGAAGGTTAGTAAAGTGTTAGTATTCTTTGTTGCGCCAAAAATGTGTTTTTCGCGTAACAAAGACTACTGCCAAAAGTCGGGTTTGATCCCACTGGATTGCTACAGTTGTGACCGTGAAGGCATCACGACAATGTCTATTAGATATGTTCAACGTACCTACTTTTAAAATGGTCGAAGATTTCATGAAAGCATCCGTACTATGTAATGGGACGAAATATATTAGGTTTTTCCCTGATGTCGTATGTTTCTCTGTAAGATACTACTCTGTAAGATAGATATGCACCATCTTAACGTCAATGCCCTGTGGTCCATGCTGCGCTAGATGAGCTCCGATTTAAATTATGATTAGTTGCAGGCAGGTAGGGATATTACATAGCGCGATCTTGTTCCTCGTGATCCCTCGAGTCATACTTCATACAATTATACGTAATAACTTCCCCTACAGAGGAGATCCAGTCGCTCCTTGAAAATCATTACGTCACTATTACGTTTTTGAGTTAACAACGCCATCTAACTCACGTGATTTTAAGAAACGCAATACAAAGACACCTATCGCTAAGCTCTATTTAAAACGACAGAGGGCGCTAGTGTCATTGTGGCGAATAGTAGAAATAGGCGCGCGCGTTATTGGATCAATGTCATGTTCGGTCGAAATTCAGTGGATTTTCCGATTCTTGTGAAATTTTGTGAGCTGGTTCGATTATTAGGTATATACAATTTTTTTTATCGATATAGTTTTTGTATATTTTTTTCAAAATGGCGGAGCCATGGGGGTTGAAAGACTGGCGAGGTCTACAGCTCTCAGAACCACTAGTGCTTAAAAGTGTCATCATTTTTGAGATATTTTGACTTATGTAATTTTTCTGAAAATTGATACCCTCGCCTAGTTTTTTTGTTGTACCGCGTTATTTTTTTATTTTTATATAGGTATTTTAATACAAGTTGAATGAGTTAGTCTAGCATCATCACGAAAAGTATTAAGTTTTAACGAGGAATGTAAGTTGTTGAGATTAATAATAATTGTATAACTTCTTCATTAACAGTTTAGGTAGGTAAATAAATGGCAGGTCTATGCCATTTATTTACCTACGTAAACTGTTAATTACCGACAACTTACCATCAAATTATACAAAAGCGTTCCAGATTGACAATAGAAGTTGCCACAATACGCCTATATACCTACGCATATATAACATAGAAACCTTGAATCAAAATAATATAATAACACGCTTTATAGTTGTAGACTCTATTACAATAATATAAGACTCAAATTGGAGCGAGTTAAATGTTGGATATAATTGACTGCTTTTCAAAGTGGGATGTATAGAATGTACTCCAAAGTTACCTTAATTATCTTAAATTTGCGCCACACAATAATCAATAGCTTATTGTTACTAGAAACAATGAAAGTATCGAAATTTGATACTGTAACACGAGTAAAGATTTATGGTGGGTAATACGGACGGCGACGTAACGATAGCAAAATTAATTTGATGAAATGAAACTTTATTTACGCAAATATGATAATATAATATAAGATGTTCAATACAATTTAGTCTCACATATTTGACTTTTTTTGATGGAGTATGTCCCTAAAACCAACGTACACACGAAAAAGTTTGAAAGACCAGCTCATAAGACACCAGGTTAAGTTAATTTGACCTCAGTAAAAATTTCATAGTTTTCGAAATATTGACGATTACGTTAAGTTTGCACCTTATCTGTAAGTGAAGTCCAGAATGCTAGGTGCAAATTTAGTTCAACTGGATCGTATGAGAAAGTTTAGATGAAGTCGGCAGACAGTCGTTAGAATAGGTACCAATTAATTTTGGAACAAAATATCATTGTCTCAAAAATGATTAGGTACAGTATTTAGTAAATGTTATACCATTTTAGAAACTACAATAAATGCGCAATTTTTTATGTCATGTGCCAGGTTGTGTTGGTACTTTTTTTTTACTACCCTCGTTCGAAATCAGAGGTGAAATTTGGAAAAATCTGAAAAATATTTTTTTATTATTCTACTGCGTCCACATCATGAAGAAATTAACAAGAATAAGAATCGTGTTCAATAACATAGCTATTTGGCAACCCATAGCAAAAAACAGTTTAAAAAAATACTTGATATTTTAGTCATGACACTCAAAACACCGAGTCAGGGTATCACTTTGCACGAATTTTGCAAGAGATTTTTACTGAGGTCAAATTTACTGAATCTGGTCTTATGAGGTAGTCTATCAGCCCTTTTCGTATGTACGTTGGTTATAGGGACACCCTGTATATTTTCATCACACTTGCTCGTATAACACCAGAAAAACTCTGAAAAACGTGCCAAAACGCAACACAACATAGGCAATAAATTGAGGTATGCATCAACCAATAATCAATGTAAGTACGTAGATTTTGTCTATTTTGCAGTATGGTAGGTCTACGGAAATAGTAAAATTAGTTAAAGGCTTTTAATTTCACGCCCTATTCCAGACCTCCGAAAACAAACCAATACATAAACGAAACTATTTTAATATCACACGAAACTATGCGATTATGGACATAGTCGAGAGCAAATATCCAATATACATCGTATCTTTTATCCTTTATTTAATATTGTATTATTACGAAATAATTTCGTGACGTCGCCGGTTGGGTTCGAGACTACTTTTCAATCTGTGATAAGCTATGCTTCAAGTTTACAATAATGTGATTCTGTGACGAGAAATATTGCGATCTCGTCGATGCTAGGATGAAATTCCTAGTAATTCGCGTTCTTAGAACTTGCTAACGTGTTGCTGTCGTGTGCTGTTTTATTTCTCCTGTTCGTAGTAACATCCTCGTAGACACAGTATAATAATAATAAAAATGGTAACCGACTAGAGATGTGCCGTTCTCGGGAATATTCCCCACTTGTATGCGGAATATTCCCGCGGTGGGAATATTCCCCATACACATCTCTCTCATGGCACATCTCTATAACCGACTTAATAAATTAACAGGTAACGCAAGCCACAATTTTTTCTTAAACCACCAAGTCTAATATGAAAATAAAAAGCGGTCAAGTGCGAGACTCGCGCACCGAGGATTCCGTACAAACTCGCAAGTAGATACGTGAATAGTTTAAGAAAAACTGTATGGCGGTAAGCTTAGTAGGAGCAAATAAGTATGTGTGACGTTTTTTGCAAATTTCTAACAAACGGTGCAATTTAACAAAAAAATAAAAATGGCTTTGGAATCTGCAAATTAAGCCCTTTCATTTGATACAATATAAAACAACAATAAAATGTTCGATCTCCCATTACGGCCCCCTTTAAAAAAAAGTAAAAAAAGGTACAAGATTTTTTTTATGTGAAATAGGGCCGGGTTTGTGACTTTTAAAACTATCCCAAATTTCATATCGATAGCAACAGTAGTTCCTGAGAGGAGTCTCATCTGGCCTGGGACACGGGACGGACGTGCCTTTGGATCCTCTCTGGGCCCTATTAACGTCTTTGAAAATCGCTCAGTACAAACAGCAACACACTTAACTGCCCATTAAAGACAGAGCAGAGAGAAAATGATAACGATTGAAATAAATAATAAATAAATAAATAATTTTTTTATTTCATAAACACACGAGAATATAACAGTATATAATTGTCCAGCAGACCCCGAACTAGGCTGAGCCTGTATCTCGGGGTCTTGGAGTACACTATCCAATGTCGGTTTAACAATGCGTAGGTTTCTTATAAAAATAGTTTGTTAATTCATAAACTAGATTTGTTAACAACTTAACTTTTTGAATTTTTAACATTTGCAATATTTGCATGGAGTGGTGACATACTAAGTAAACAAAATAGTGAAATTTACAAATAGGCAGAGCAAACAATGTGTGTGTGTGTGTGTGTGTGTGTGTGTGTGTGTGTGTGTGTGTGTGTGTGTGTGTGTGTGTGTGTGTGTGTGTGCGGGGGGGGGGTATGAAATTGCGATAAAGCGTTAAGGGCGAGCACGTAAGAGGGACTCAGTCTCATTATAAGTTAAGAACAAAAGCCACTTTCTCACCATCTCCTTAACCTTACTTGTTGTGCAGTTTTGCATGTCGAGGAACTGGCAGATGTTATTATAAATGCGCAGATGCATATGAGCTGGTGCACGCTGAGCAAATCTGGATCTGGTCTGTGGAAGGGGGACTCTGAAAGTGCGTTTGAAAGCGATACATATATTTGTATTATGTCAACTTCAAATCAAATAACGTTTGCGTATGTGTAATGTGCCTTTGAGCTTTGTCATTGTAGTTGTTTGGGCAAAGTTTTTTTTTCCATACTGTAAATAAAGGTTTTATTTCAACAAGACAGGTGAATTTGTCAAAATTATGATTTAGCTTTCAGACGAACGTTGGGATGAAATAAACTAATTATATTGCTAATGCTTTTATTGGTGCTTCATATTTTTGATATGATGCACCAATATAATGTAATTTATATTTATTATTCATTCATTCTTTTCCACGAATTCAATAATATGGCATTAATGTCAATAATGATGTTGGATCAGCCATAAAAGAAAAATTATTGTTTCAAAACTCTTTTGAATAATAGCCAATTTATACTCATAAACACACGCACACATGCATAACACGACGCCTTCAAGTGTGATTCTCTTTCTTGCAGTATTTCCCATTTTTGAAGTGTATAGTTAACTGTGTTGCTGTTTATACAATAGAGTCTCCGAAACAATAACGTGACTCGCCAGATGCGCAAACGCGCGACACAACGTCCAAACCTTTACCTTATTAATAGGATTTTAAGGTCGCCATAAAACATTAAGCGAGATGGATTTAAAAAGGATGCCTGACCTAGGCTCTACATGAGCTCACAACTTTTTATAGAAGAATTTCGAGATTAATTTTTTACATGGAAAATTTTATGGGATTCAGTTATCTAAAAACGTATCTAACTTTTAATGACCTATTTTTCGTATGCAAAACCATTTCTAACCTATCTCCCTATTGAAACACAAGCCAAATGTCCTCTTTCCATTACAGGTCGATTCACAAGAGCTGGCACGAATGGATTGAACGAGTGAATGATAATGTTTATGTGTGCATCACAAAATGATCAAATACAGGTTCGTTCAATAAGCGATAATCGTGTTTTTAGACTATCTCGTGTCATAACTTCGTAACCCAATGATTCTTTTAGATCGCGGCGTCAGTGAGAAAACAGAGTATAAATTAAATAAAAACTTCTGGAGTTTTTATATTTATAGTGAACCGTCAAATTTACCTTTCTGCCATATTTTTCCCTGATTAGTCGTAATAATGTGCAGATTATATGTATGTATTTTTTAATTTTTTCCTTGAATAACTAATCAAGAAGTGTAATGTACTTGTTTACAAAATATTTGGATCCTCTCGTATAAGAACGTCACTCAATAGTGACAAGTGACATTACTTTCGTTCAATCCATTCGTGCCAGATCTTGTTAATCGACCTGTACTTATCCCAACCCCACTTGTAATAATGAATCCGGTTCGATCCGGTCCTAATTACCTGGGTGATGTGAATTCCCGGATTATGAATTAAACCGGGGCCGGATAAACCCGGACGCAGATTCGGTTGCCTTTCTACCGATCGGCCACCCTATTAAAATTTACGAGGAAATTCTGTGACAAGTTTGTTGAAAAACAAGCTTGTGATTTGTGGTAGAGGTTTTTAAACACATTTTAGTGCCAAGAATCGCTACGTGTGCTACGCCGTAGTCCGTAGAACGCTAATTGCCGTAGGTAGCGGAAATCCTTCATAGACTTTGAATCCGGTTATCGGGTCGTTGGCACTCAATTGGTTTTGATGCAAGTGCATCATCCGTTTAATTATTATCGGAACTGTCAATAGTGTATATCAGTTTGAGTAAAATCTGGTACTTCTAGCCAAAGTTAGGTTGACATGATATTTTCTATGTTAGAGACCACGATTCAATGACTATACTGAGTCGTGATCACAATCGTGTCGCAATGAATAATATATAAAGAAAACCAAACAGTTTATGTTACAAATAAGCTTTTTTAGTTGTGCTTTATTTTTTAGGATGAAGAAAAATGAGATTTGATCACGTGTGATTTGACGATGAGTCGAATTTCTACTTCCTTATAACTTGTAAGCCCAATTTAGTTAACTTATAACTCACTGGTATTTTTGGTAATAGGCTTAGAGCAACGCGTCAGGGAGCCATCATAATCCATTTTTCTGATACTAAAGAGTCTGCCAATTTTTGCGGTGGAGGGGAGGGAATCTGCGCAATGTACACTTATTTACACACGCGTACTACCTTTTGTACATGCCGAAGCGGCTCGCACACATGTACCCGTCGTATGCCTTGTCTCACACCCGTACTTATAGTTGCAGCGTAGCTAGCAGAACTGGTCGCGCCTTCGCTTGTCGCGCGATACAGCATGATCTGTCACTGTCACACTATATTAAATGAAAAGGGATAGGTAGTATTTGTCGCGCGATAAAGAGCCGCATGTCACAGTTTTGCTAGTTACTACTATAGTTTTCGTTCGATTCACACACTCACATAAGTCCTTATGTGTGTGTGTTTCGTTCGATTCACACACTCACATAAGTCCTTATGTGAGTGTGTGAATCGAACGAAAACTATAGTAGTAAATAGCAAAACTGTGACATGTCCAGGTTGATCCGGTTCAACCTTCCCGCTGGTCCGCTGCTCACTTTGAGCAATCAGCGTAACTTCAAGGTGGAACAGGACTACCGACCTGGATCGATCCCAGGCGCCCCCTGCCCCTACCTAGTCCGATCCACTCAAGGTGGTCCGGCTAGCGACCTGGTTCGATCCCTGGGAACGCTACGGCCCCCACCTGGTCCGATTTTTGCTACAGCCAATAAGGTTTGCAAGTTAGCCAGGCGTCAAAAAAAAAAGCTATAGTTACGCATCCGGGATACGGCATACGAAGGGTTAAAATACTCACACATAACGAATGAAACAGCACACTGATAATGGGCTAGACGACTAAAAAAAACTGTTTAGTCCGTCAGTTAGATTATTAAAAAATATTGTACACGTATTTTTTCTTTTGTTTGACAAACAAAAAATGACGAAGATAGAGTGCTTAGAAGTTTCGAGTGGCGTCACTCCTAGGTACAATTTTCACCTAGGAGTGACGTCACAAGCCCCCACTCCAGAAGTTTGATGATCTATAACTTTGTCGATTTTTAATATTTTGACAAACCAAAAAATACGTTTCCCATATTTTTCCATAATCTATCTGACGGACTAAATAGAATTATATATTTTTAACCCAGTCGTCATCCCCATTCATGTTCACAAAGACCAGCTGGTCTCGTTGTTTGACGGTTGGATGGCAGAGGGGAGCGTCTGGGTAAGGCTAATCACTTCGAAGTCCGCGTTGCTCTAAGGGAATAAGTTAAGTTAAAAATCGCGATTTAAACTAAGCGGGTAAAGGATTGTGAACGGTATTCCTCTAATTTGGATTTATTTACAAGTTTTACTAAACCTGTCATTCTTGGTAAAGTAAGAGCCAATGACGGGCGCCTACTTACATTAAAAGCTTAGATTAACTTAAATAGTGATAGATACGACGTTCGAGCACGAGATTCCTATCAATCGTCGTGGTCAAAACAACTCGCCACGAAGGCCAAGCAGCATATCCTAATGCGATGGGTTTGTCGTCTAATACTATATGTAAAATCTAAACAATATTTAGGGGTCGATCAAATTCGAAGATTTTTTTTAAGTAAAAAATTAAAAAAATATATGTTCCTTGCGACACCTTCACGAATAATACTGATGAATGTGATTTTGACATAAAGTAACAGGCTAGATTGTGCTCGCGATACTTTTGAAATTTGACCATTGTAATCGGGTACTCGGTGACTACCTAAAATAATTCCATACAATTATTTGCTAACTTAAACGACCTCTAAATATTGTTAAATTTCGCTCAAAGTTTGCAGAGGGACGCTTAAAGCCGAATCGAGAAAGAGAACCTTGTAAAGAAAACAAAACAAACTACGTTGAATGGAATGTTTTTACATGATGCATAAAACGTGATAGTAATCCTTGTTATAACGTTCACTGGTCTTTATGAGAAACGAGATACCTGTGCGGTCTTTTTATTTAATAATAAATCACTCCTAAAATCAAAATGACTCACAAATTTGTCAAAGCGTTTAATTCATCACATTTTCCCCGACTCTATTACTCAGAGCATGAACATAGTTCGCATTCTACAAAGTCTCAAACGGTCTAGAGAGAACATTTGGAACGGCTCCTATATTGGATTCAGCACTAACGGCTAACACCTCTTTAATTCAGTTCGCGTCTAACTTTAAATTCATCTAAGATTAAAGTTATTTAACAGTCGTATCACGAGCTCTTTGCTCTTTCATTACTTAATTTACAGATGTAATTAACTAAATCTTCGTTAGAAAAGGTACGTGCCCATTTTTAGGGTTCCGTACCAAAATGGTAAAAAAGGAACCCTTATGGTGCGACTCTGTCTGTCTGTCTGTCTGTCTGTCTGTCTGTCTGTCCGTCTGTCACAGCCAGATATCTCAGGAACTACTGCTGCTATCGGTTTGAAATTTGGAATAGTGTTAAAAGTAGCTAACCTGAGCTTATTGGACATAAAAAAAATCTTGTACCTTTTTTACTTTTTTTTTAAAGGGCTCCGTAATGGGATTTTGAAAATTGAAAGTAGGGCTAATATATCGAGTGGGGTATCAAATAAAAGAGCTTAATTTCTAGATTAAAATACCGTTTTTATTTTTTTTCTTAAATAAATAGTTTTTGATTTATGGCGAAAAAAGTTTAAAAAAATACCATTCCCCCCCTATTATCTCCGAAGTTACTGATCAGAAAAATGTGTCATAATTACCAATTATTAATGTCGTCCTAAATATTACAGGAAAAATATAACGGTTTTCCTCACTTGCACCGTTTTTGAGAAATTTGCAAAAATCATAACACATACTTATTTGCTCCTACTAAACTAATCGCCATACAGTTTTTCTTGAACTATTCATGTATCTACTTATTAGGATTATTATTATTATTAGGAAGACCGTTATATTTTCTCTTCCTAACTTGAATACTTTTTTAAAAATTTACAAAAATCTTAAAATATTTCTTCTACCCGTAGGTAGTAGGGATACGAGAGCCATCTAGCGGAGAGTAGCAAAACTAAGCGATGGTTTATATCAGATTACATAAAAAATGTCTATTAAATACAATGATCACTCATCAGGAATCGGGAAAAAACATAAAGTAACAATAATTATTAAAAACTCTATAATAGGAGTATGTTAGGAAATTTGACACTAGTAAATACCATAAAAATGAAATACCACTAGCGCCATCTAGGGACACAAATCTAAAATAAAGTGTGCTTCAAAACATGATTCCTTCATGAAAAATTATACATGAGAACTAACTTAGTTGGCAAACAATTATTTCAATCAGCCAATAACAAAAAGTAACGTTAAATTTAAATTATAAGTAAAATTTACGCGCTATTTAGTATCAATAGATGTCGCTGTAGCATACGCTGCATCGCGCTGTTAAGATTTTTCCTGGTTTAATAGGGCTAAAGTGCGTTTAAGGCAAGGTTGCTGTTAGTCGTAAGGTTGGTCTACTTACGAGTTTATACGGAACCCTCGGTGCGCGAGTCCGACTCGCACTTGACCGGTTTTTATTTTTCGAGGGTCGCCTTTGTTATATTGCAAAAGAAAAGAAAGTCTGAAGATAAAACAGTTTTCGGGGTGTGACAGGAATGCGAATTAATTCTTTATGTAGGTGCTTGTGTTTTTGCAAACTGGGCTGAATCATATCATTATAAGACAATGCTTTCTACAGAGGTAGTGCTGTTTTTTATCTTTTATTGCCTCAGTTTCTAGCTACGAAACTCTCGTTTAGAAACTGCCAACCTATACGAAAGTTTTTATGTCGTCTATTATATGGCCCAGCGTAGCGCGTGAATAAACCTGAACAAAAACTAATTAAAATCGTTAATTCATTGACATTTTAAAATTCGAACGTTAATTTAATAGGACAAGAGGTAACAGAAGTAAGAGAATTTTGAAAAGTATGGCAAGGCATTCCGCAGCCTATCTAAGATTCTAAAACGCGGTGTTTTCATTACCTCAGTATTCACAACGGGTGTTTTAGTTATTTCTCTATTTATAGTTATAGGTAATAGTATAGTTTTTTTTTATGAATATCCGGGAGAGATCCAAAAACACAGGTTAAACTAGTTATTTAGAGAACTATTTTCTCTATGCCGAAATCCCATTAATTAATTGTATCAATAGTTTTCTTCAACTGGCGTGGGATGAGTCATCCCATCCCGGATGACGACAATTCCTATTCCATAGTCAGCTATAAACTGCGAATTTCTTTCCCTTACGAAGCAAGCTACGAAATTTTGACTAGGTATAACATGGGACAAAAGGCAACCTACACTCCAATCCCTCTGATCAATTTTTAATTCGGGGTTTCATTCGGATTAGCTAAACAGTTACGTAAATCAAATTGGATTATTATTGAAGCAACAGACCTATTAAGGGAGCCCGGAGTGGAGCACATAAATCAATTAACGGGACAAGCCGTGCTGAGGCCGGGCCCATTTCTGGAACATCTACCCTATTTTGGCGACACCGACCCGTCGTTGGTTTAATTCAAATATTACTTGTGGAATTGAAGACTCGGTAGGGCCAGGAGGGCTGATTCTGTCACACGATTAAGTTTTGATACGTGTTGGTTATAGATTTTTAGGTCTTGTTTAGCGAATTTTCAAGTCTCATAGCTAACCCCGTCTGCCCGTAATGCTGCAAGGACGGCTCCCCAGTTGACAAGAACTAGTGACATGAACTAGAACGTCTTGTGCTAGGCGTTCACAGTTGTTTAATAGCAATCTCTAAATCCTTAACTGCCTTACCAAATAACAACTTTTTTTAAAGTATTAGGGTGGCAAACAAGAGCACAGTCTGCCAGATGGTTAGGGTGGTCCAAAAAAATCTTTCTCCACAATGAACCCTTTATTTGATAAGACTTAAAACGTCCTTCTGCAAAATTTTAGCAAAATCTGACAATATTTAGGGGTCGCTCAAATTTGAAGATTTTTTGAGTAAAATAAAAAAATATGTATGTTCCTAGCCACACCTACGCGAATAATTATGACAGATGTCACACAAATTAAGAAAGCTGGATTGTGCTTACTATAATTTTGAAATTTGACCATTGTAAGCAGGTATTCGGCGACCACCCTTTGCGAATCTGAGCGACCTCTAAATATTGTTAAGAGGAAACAGGAGGGCAGTTTTTCCATACAAACGTAGTCCCCTGTTTCCTCCCTGGATAATGCTAGTAGAGCAATAATTTTTTGTCCAAAAATCTATGGCTACTATTGATATGTTCCTATGTTTTCCTTTTTACGATAAATTGATTCTCAAAAGAGATATTAACCTTCAAAAACCTAAAAAAAATGCCAGATTTTCCGCTGTGTTCACACATCCAGAAAACAAATTTGACTAGATTATTAAAAAAAAAAGAAAACATAGGAATACGGCCGAAGCCTTTCTTTAATGTTTAATGAAAAAAATAGTTAAATAGGTTAAGTTTTGGGGAAGAAATCAGGGGACTACGAAACGTTGTTTTCATGAAATTTTAAAAGGTATTTTCGGTCCAAGCTGCAGTTGTCTCTATCGCACTCTGCGCGGGAGAGGCGGGCAGTGCGGGACAGCGACACATTTTACAAATACCTAATTTTCAATTCTCTCCACCTTACTCTTTCCTCTTAAATTTCGATCGAATTTTGCAGAGGAGCGTTTAAAATCAAACGGAATAAAGGGAACCTTTTGGAGAAAGTTCACATTAATAATATCAGTGTGGTAAGCGGTAGAAAGTCATTAAATAAATTGGTTAGATATCGATGGACTAGTCGCAATCGCTCCGCGCTCGGCCCCGCCGGTTCCTTGGCCCTAATGCTCCTTGGCGACGCTATATTTACATAAAACCAATTACTGCGCGCGTCCACCGCGACACTTGGTAAAATTCTAAACGAAGTATAGCCCACGGGTGCTATTCAGACTAGCGTGTGGCGTAACTGGCGCGTAAGGCAAAAACGAAAAACTAAGGAGAAAACCCACAGTAATTATTCTCGTACTTCTAACTACGAGAATAACTAATGTGGTTCTCCCTCAAAATTCTCTCAAAAATCCACCGTTTCTTCATTATCATAAAAATAGGCTCTTAAAGGTTGGTGTGATTGATAAACGATGCTTTTTCATCTGATTCCCCTTGATTTACTTATACGCCATGAAGGCTATAATCTCTTCCTCTTTCTCGCTTGCCTAGAGTCTGTCCATCAGTGGCGTGGCGTCCATAGAACCCGATTCCCGTCGGCTTGCCTATTTTAAAGCAAATGGCCAGAGTATCTACTATCCCTGAAGAAAAAGTAATCCAAACCTGCTCCGGCTTCACTAAGAATATATTTGACGCCACGCCACTGCTGTCCATCCATATCGTTATTGATATTTTGCTGTATTTGCCAGTAACAGGCGACTTTATCACTAAATAGCGATCTCTTTAACCGTTATTTAATGATTAGTTTAATGTTATAGCTTAATCCAATAAAGGCTAGTTTCTTTGTACTGTCGGCGGGGAAGGCGGTAATCGCTAATCAGGCACACGTTTAAATCAACAGAGCAGCCGCGACGTGCCCGGCTTATCGATGCCGCGCCCCGTGGAACCAGCAACGGTTTATTTTTACACTAGGAGATTCCCGCAATTTTATCAGTGAAGATAACAAATAAACATCAAAAACTGTATTTTCCTTTTATTAGTTACTCTGGGCCATAAAATTACCTGCAAGTAACGTTTAACTGTTTATTAAAATCCTTGGTCAGCCGACGTCAGAAATAAGTTTACACTACTCGACCTTATTTCCTTGGAATAACCTTTCTGTTTCATCTCATCTTTAATATGTGTCTGTTATATATGTGTGTCTCACATTATTAAGCTACAACCATAACAAAAAACATAAGCTACCGAAAATACGCATCCAACACAATCAATGAACGAACAAAGTAATCCAATTCTCATACTAGCCAATTATGTTAAAGTACAAAGGGTTAGTACCAAATCGTCCAGGTAGCAAAATGTCCAATGACGCAAAAAGACTAAAAAGCGAAATGTCATGGCCCATAACGTCCATAACACAGAACATCAAAATAGCAATTCGTCTGTGTAGCATAATGTCCAAAGTACATAATGTCAAGAAAGCTAATACCACAAATAGCACATTGTCAAATCTTATCGAAAGAAGTTAGCCCAAGTAGGATAGTGACCAAAAAGCAAAACATTTTCTTATAATTAATATCTTTACATAGAGACAGACGTAACTTTATACATTTTGGACGTTTTGATATTTAGGTGTTCAGCTTTGTGGTCGACATTAGGTAATTTGCGTTTTGGACGTTTTAAATATTTGACATTTTACGTATTTAGACGTGTTGTTATCTAGTCGTGTCGCTTTATGGACTATATGCTAATTGTGTATTTCACGATTTAGGCATCTTCACAAAATGGTTAATTTACATAATCGACTTTTCGCTTTGTGGTCAATTTGCGCCAATTGACATTTTGCTACGTAGACGATTCGGTACTAACCCAGTACAAAGCGCAATATACCCACGTTCTCTTGTTAAACGCTGATGAAACCGGAGTTAAAGCGCAGTGTTACCGGGAGATTAAAGCAAAAAGCAGTCTAATGAATCGGACATCTTTCGTTCGTTAGAGAACATCTTGTGGCGTCCTTTGATTAGAGAGCCGGTGGAATTGAACGCATCAAATACCTACGTTTTATGTATCTACCTAATAGTAATGGGGTGTAAAGGTATTTCAATGGGGACAATAAGGTGTACTGACGACAAGGGTACCTAAGGGTCCGGGAAGCTGTTAAATAATAGTCAATTAAGATAACGTTACCTAAATTAGTGTAGGTTTTACAAGGTTGCTTTCGATAACACCAAGTACTTTTAGGTACGTATATCGCTTAAACTTTCCACTCTGTCTGTATGTCTTCGACGCCGCAAATCCCTGTACCAATTTTTAAAACTACACGAATTATTAAGTCTGAAATCCTTAATTTTCTTAAGCTAACCGACCCCCTTTAATTTTAATTTTGTTTTTATTATTTGTTGTTATAGCGGCAAATAAAAATATACTTACATTCTGTGAAAATTTCAAGTCTCTATCTAGACTGACGAACAACGAAGTCTTAATAATAGTTTCCCGCCATCCTTTGCGTAAGGAACACTAATTTTTTTTTAACTTTGGCTTATTTGTACACATTTGTAGTTATGAATCTGTTTTATACACCCAATATAAGTGAACGTTACATTTTGTGCAGTGGAAGGGAACCTTCCCCATACCGCGTTATTTAGTAAGAAGCATCCAAACCTCCAAACATCTTCATAATGTTTCACATTTAGAATGTGTAGTAAGAATAGTTAGTACCTAGGTATCTACAATGCATGGTGCATTCTGTCTCTTAGGAAATACAGATAACGGGAGCAAGTTCCAGTTCTTATCTATGAGAGAATAAAGAGCTATGTGCACAATTCGTTCGCAGACACTTCTAACTCGTATGTACAAGAAAAATCGGCCAAATGTGAGTCGGACCCGTGCATGGAAAGTTAGGTACCACCACAACATGTTAGTGTTTGTTTGCACCTGGTGTCTATGGCGTCGTATACTAATGAGGTGCATATTTAGCTCAACCCAGTAATTAAATCTTTCAAATATGTATTTGTCTAATTATGTTTGTGTATTACAGTTTATTCATTTTCTCTCTCCTTATTATGGAACTTTATAATTTTGGTCAACGAGAGGTACCCTATAAAGTTTTTCAAGTATATTGTATGTATCGCTTGATAAATTACACAGAGCCAGTCATTCGACGTGCGTGACGGACTAAAATGGAAACGGGCCTGCAACATTGTAGAATGCATTAGAGATAGTACGAGTATTACTTGACCTACCTTTCCATATGACTGGGAGGGATTACACTTTGTAACAAACTGACTGGCGAACAGATATCGGTTTATTCTAGGAATTCTGGTAACCATTTAATCATCACCATCATCATCATCATTATCATCATCATCATCATCATCATCATCATCATTATCATTTCAATCTTCGTCCACTGCTGAACATAGGTCTCCCTCAAAGACTTCCAACAACGAACGGTCGCACCGCACGCCTCCTGCCTCTATCGACTTCCGGCGACCCTAAACAGGTCGTCAGATTATCTTGTGGGGGGCCGACCTACGCTGCGTCTTCCGATTTGTGGTCTCCATTCGAGAACGTTTACACCCCATCGGCCATCGGTTCTTCGAGCTATAATGTGCCCACCCTATTGCCACTTTAACTTGCTAACTCGCAGTTATAGATATCGATATGGTTAAATCATACCTGAAAAAGAGCCTTTGAAGCCTATGTAAATAGGCTTCATAGGCTCTTTTTCAGGTATGAACGAATTAGAACGAATTAATTAAATTTAACTAATTATAATTCTACAGTATTTTCCAATAATTAGAATAAGTTTATTAACGCTAACCACTAATTATGGTTTCCAGAACTACTCAGAAAAAATCCAGCTACACTAATTTTCGTGCCATCAACGATTTTATAGAAAAGCGTCTGGTATCCAGTGACTCTGTTCCAGGTCCTGACGACGAGCTGCGCCGGTCCGGCCTCACCCGAGGCCGCTTCACTCGG
The DNA here is from genome assembly GCA_947034925.1 of Eudemis profundana. NCBI lineage: Eukaryota > Metazoa > Arthropoda > Insecta > Lepidoptera > Tortricidae > Eudemis > Eudemis profundana. The sequence continues at coordinate 24,750,141 of OX344795.1, read as the reverse complement.
CGTCCCCGCAGCGTCCTCACGGATCCGGATGACGACATCTCAGCAGGATTCGAAAGAATTCTTGCTGAGAGGTCGTCAAACGGAGTCCGACATACACAGCGTCGACCCCGCCGGCGGAGTCGACCTCCCCGCGACAACAGCACACAAGGGCCGCGTCCCGATTTGCCCCAGGACCCGAATGTCCTGATTAACTTCACTCCGACCTCGCTCGGGCCCAGCTAAGTTTCTTGCCGGAGTCTTCTTAGCTGGGCTAGGTTTTTAGCGAACCGGCACCTAAAACTCCCATTAGTTCGATACACAAGTTCACATAAGGACAGGATGACCCGAGTCATCCTTCCCGCTGGTCCGCTGCTCACTCTGAGCAATCAGCGCAAGGTCAAGGTGGCCCTGGCCAAACGACCTGGTTCGACTCCAGGCGTTCAGCCTCCACGTAGCCCGATCATATCGAGGTGGGACCGGGACTAGGTGACCTGGTTCGACCCCAGGCACTCCCGGCTCCCACCCAGTCCGACCAACTCAGGGTGGTCTGGCTAGCGACCTGGTTTGACCCCAGGGAAAGCCACGGCCAACCACCCGGTCCGACAATCGCTACGCCCAGGATGGGTTGCGAGTTCGTCAGTTAAAAAAAAAAATACGCGAGGTGATACTGTAAGTGTTGTGTGTCGTAAACGTGATCGTCAGTTACTCCGTGATGACGGCACTTGCAACAGTGCCAAAATATCGGTAGCTCATAAAAACAAATCAAAAACACACAAAAAAACTCAGCATATTTTGATCAGTTCTTTCCAGAGTGCAGTTTGCGCAAACGAAAAATACAATAGGTTCTTACTCTCTGGACTACAAGCCAGTACTCTCTTGATAACAGTCCAATAAACTGCTATTTTAGCTTTGGGTAGATATAATTTCTTAATCTACTTTAAAGTTTCACTAGCTTTATTCCTCACGATGGCCGACGCATGCTTAGATACACTGTACTTCAGAAAAACTGATTCTATTATGATTAATTTTATCCTAAGCAATACTTTGTCTCTCAGTTGTGGAGCGGTATAAAAAAATCACTGTTTAACTTTCAGAATACAACAACTCGGTGTTATACATTTTTACTTTATTAAGTAGCAGACAAGGTTCTTTAGGTCATCTACGAGAGCATAATTTCGATTGAACATTAAAGTACTTTGAGTCAGTTGAACAACGAAGAAAGTGAAGTTAATCTTCGGTTAGTTAGCTCGTCGTTACCGTAATGCGCGCGCTAATGGCCCAAGTTCCGGCGGTCTATCGGCGGCCAATCTATCGGAGTCGGCTCATTCAGATTGTGGCCAATTTTGTGCTTCACGGGTTTGTATGCCGTTCCCTAAAGCCAAAGTGCTTCTTAGTTTCAATTATGGTACATTAAGGTGTTTGTGTTGTAAATGGCAAGCATTACTTTTCGCGGTATTAATATTATTGCTAAAGTCAGACCAACCGACCGCCACACCGTGCATCAATCCCAGAATCCGTAGTGTGGATTTCAGGATTCGTAATCTCCAAAGATTGGCCAATAGGTACCTACTAGAGTGCGACTACGATAACTTTGCAGAGCGGAACATGGCAACACCTCCTTTTAAATGTCACATTTTCATAGAAATTTGACTTGTACACAGAGGTGTTGCCATATTGGTCCGCTCTACTACGCTCTACAGTAGAGTGCGACTACGCTAAGTTTGCAGAGGGCAAAAAAAGGTTTTATTTAAAAAAGTCATATGGCAAGATCACAAGAAAGAGGATCAATTAGTATTGATATTAGGCAAATATTTTTACGTTTAATAAGTATATAATATGTCTACATACCTACTGAAATAAATATTCAGGCAGTTTTGCACGAATCGATCTAGTCCCAACCAAACTAAGCAATGCTGGAATACCTTAACATATTTAAATATAATACTTAAATACAATATACTCCGTTTTTTTAAATGTAGAAATTTGGTGAACAAAGTTGACATCTGTCAATTTGAGGTATTTCGTGTTTTTGTGTAATACACATAGTACTTGATTTTTATGTAGGTAAACAATTTATTATAATTAACAAATCAAAAATCATCAAATTTCTTTTATTTTGCTTACATTATTCTATAAGCAAAAATCAAATGAATTTTTTGCCTATTATTGTAATCATTGGTATAAAATGTTGCACAATAAAATACCCGAAGAGGCAAAGGTTTTGAAACAATGGTCGGGTTTTTAAATATCGTTATCGTTATAATCAGTTTTTCAACACAGTTGCGAGTGTGTTGAACAAGTTTTAAAGTATACATTATATATTAATTATGCCTTGGCTTGGCCTACTAAGTGAGCACTTTAGGCTTACAACTAATAAATTATCGGACATAATAAATATCATGTACCTACTTCAAATAAACTTTGCTTTTAGCCAGTCAGCGTTTCTTCTATCCCGGCCAATAGACAATCGTACAATGAAATATTTTCTACTCCTGAACTTTTATCTGTCTTTTTTCTACTCCTGTACTGTTATCTGTCTTTTACTTGGTCACGAACACTAATATAAGAACATATATAATATGAGTTCAGAGAAGTCTATACTCTATTCCCCATAACAGCACTAGTGTCGTTATAGCCACTTTACGTTATTGCTAGCAACCACAGACTTCTAAATCTAGGTTAAACTGAGGTCAAGGATTAAGCGCTCAATTTTAACTTTACGGTAAAAATGCACAACTACCAACTTAACAAACAATTAAAATCCTACGGCTTTTAAGAAAAACAAAACTTTCTGAACTAAATTCATTGATGCCAACATAAAAACAAAAGTATTTTTAATATATTCACTGCGTGTCAACTTCATTTAAAAAATAAAAAGTTTACCATAGACACATACTGACAGTCATACGTCATATTTGCCTTCTTTGCAGGTTATGCCTTGTTTGTATTTTATAATTTTAAAACCTGTCGTAGAAAAAGTATTGTATGCAACGTTGTATAATTAAGTCAAAAAACGCTCATTGCGTCTCTATTTGCGATACTCGCCGCATTCGCGGCTCGTATCGCAACTCACGCAATTCGCATTTTTTGAACCTTCTTATACAACTGTTGCATAAAATACTATTACTTGGTCACGAACACTAATATAAGAATATACATAATATGAATTCAGAGAAGTCTATACTCTATTCCCCATAACAGCACTAGTGTCGTTATAGTCGCAAAAAGATACTGCTAGCAGCCACAGACTTCTAAATGTAGGTTAAACTTAGGTCAAGGATTAAGTGCTCAATTCTAACTTTACAATAAAAATGCACAACTACCAACTTAACAAACAATTAAATTCCTATGGTTTTTAAGAAAAATAAAAGTTTTCGAACTAAATTCATTGATGCCAACATAGTATTTTTTAATATCGTCACTGCGTGTCACTAGCGAGTATACGTCAAATTTTAAAAAAGTTTACCATAGACACATACTGTCAGTGCTATGTTTAATTTTGTATTTTATAATTTAAAACCTAGTCGTAGAAAAAGTATTGTATGCAACGTTGTATAATTAAGTCAAAAAATTCCCATGGCGTCTCTATTTGCGATACTCGCCGCCGCGGCGGCTCGTATCGCAATTCGCGCCATTCGCATTTTTTGAGCCTACTTATACAACTGTTGCAAATAGTACATTACACAACTAGGGTGGTAATACAATGAAAGCCCGAGATCGCAGATGTTTGCGGCCCGCGCTGCAAGCGAGGGACGTAAATATGCGATCAAGGGCTTTCTTCATTACCTCTCGTGTTGTGTACATCATTTTATACTTGCAGCGCTTTTATACGCGCAGCGTGCGGAAAAAGCCACTTTATGGCCAGGTGTGGCATAAAATACTATTATTTATGACAGCAGCATAAAATATGAACACAAGGTAAGAAAAAATGAAATAAAATAAAAGTACTGGACAGATTTCCTTGAAATTTTGGTGCAGATAGATTAAGTTTCTGATTATTATTTAGTGCCGTGTATTTAACAAAATGCAAAAAGGGTTGTGTTTGCTGTATCGGAGTCGCGGGTACAGCTAGTTTTTAAATAAGAAACCCTCTTAGCACCAAAAATTCCAATCGATTGATTAATCCAACGCGATTGAATTACATTCGTATTGGGGGTAAATGTAATCAGCTGGAGAAATTGAGAGGCTTAAGCAGGATAACCCACTTGAAAAAGAAAGGATAATGTGATTACTATCCCGGATTTAGCAATAATGGGAGTGGCTGAGTAGGTGTATAAAACGAAATGACCTCCAGTTGCACCAGGGTCGTAGGTGGAGTAAAACAGTAAAGGGCTTTTTGCGAGCGAGCGTTTCAATTGCCCTGACTTCTCGGTTGCATTTTTGTTGGACCTACGCGAAATAACACGGAATTTCTGGTAATTTTGGAAAGGATGACTTCTACGAAATAACAGAAAATGCAATAAATAAATAAAAGTTTCATATTTCGGACGTGAATTATCCACACATAATCTGTTAGTTACATTATCATACAAATTTACACAAGGAAAAAGAAATAAAGTAAGGCAGAAAACCGTGTGGAGTGGAGAGCTTTGGTGCATAGAGCAACGACCTCATGTCGTCGCGACCCTCAGCATGAGGAAACGAGGAAGATGGAAGGAAGGCCCATAAGACTCTAACTAAAATGTTACGAGGTCTTGGTAACGTTTAGTAACATTAGTGAGTGTGTTAGCTCGTTGCCTAGAAAAAGGGCAAAGGGAAAGGAAGAAGAGTGGAAGGGAACGGTCTTAGTTTCTAGTGGGCTGTTGATGATCGCGTTTAACAAATAAGTGATAGAGATAGAACTAAAATCATAACCCTCGTCGGGTTATCGTAGAAAAGTGTAAGTCGGGTAAAAAGCATCCGTTTTTTTCTGACAATACTGGTCGGGCCCTAGTCTATATCCGGCTGTCAACCAAAGTGACGACAGTAGCATTAAAACCATTAGAATATCTTCTTCACAGGGCATGGTCTGAGCGTGACTTAAAATTGCCTGACTAGGTAGTAAAACCATATACATAAAACATTTATTACTTCAATCGTTAGTTTAGTCGACGGAGGGTTGATTGAGTGAATTTGTATAGAATGACAGGCATCACTTCTATGAAATCTCGAATACACTTGTAGGTACAATATTCTTAAAGGTCAGCTGTGTCCTCTTAAAAAGATGATAATATTTGTTCATAGAAAAGAGTGGAAGGGGGGGGGGGGTTAATATAAATATCATTTAGGGGCTGTAAAACTTAGATTTTACCTATAAAGAGAGGGAGGAAATTGGCATCTTCATTTAAGTATCCATACTGATATTGTATTCGTTTGCGACCCAATGCCCCATAGCGCAGCTTTCTTTACTACTTCCACAAAAGTTTAACGATTAACGAGGGAACAGCGTTAAAAACTTCGGACCCTCTAATCTCCATTTAAATACAAACAGAATAACATTCAGCCGTAAATCCGTCACCGAGAGTCGTAAAAATATAACTTACTCTGCTAAAATTAAGTTTATAGTCGCTTTAGCTGATAGGGTTTTGCTGTTTAAGTTAGCTGAAAGTAAAGATGTCTAGGTAACGCCATTAGCGCTGCCAACGTGCCCAATTGTACAAAATTTTGAAAATCATGGTTCAGTTCGCCGAGCGCGACACCATCAATTTACTACGGGAAACGGGTAATAGACCTGTGAACTGGCCTCCTCGATCGTGTGATCTCACACCTATGAATTACTTTCTTTAGGGATATGTAATATCACACGTTTACACAGATAAACCCCCGGCGTTGGACCACTTGGAAGCCAAAATTCACCGCGTTATTGCCGATATACGGCCCCAGTTGCACGAAAATACGACACCCCGATTAAGCTTCATTAGATTCAAGCCAGCCGTGGCGCCCATATGCCAGAAATCATTTTTAAGCACGGGCTTATATATCAGGAACGAAATCAAACCCCACAAATTTCAGACCGATTTCAATACTACCAGCATTAAGCAAAGTGTTTGAAAAACTTATTCTCAATCAGCTTATGTCTCATTTCAACCGGAACAAGCTACTTCACAGCAATCAATTTGGATTCACCAAAGGTCGCTCCACTATGGATGCCGGTGCAGTACTAATTAATAGTATTTTATGCAACAGTTGTATAAGTGAGTTCAAAAAATGCGAATTGCGTAAGTTGCGATACGAGCCGCGAACGCGGCGAGTATCGCAAATAGAGACGCAATGAGCGTTTTTTGACTTAATTATACAACGTTGAATACAATACTTTTTCTACGACTAGGTTTTAAATTATTGAAATACAAAATTAATCATAACCTGGAAACAAGGCAAATATGACATTTGACTGACAGTATGTGTCTATGGTAAACTTTTTTTTTTAATTTAAATATACTTAAATTAAAAATACTTTTTTTATGTCGGCATCAATGAATTTAGTTCGAAAAGTTTTGTTTTTCTTAAAAACCGTAGGAATTTAATTGTTTGTTAAGTTGGTAGTTGTGCATTTTTACCGTAAAGTTAAAATTGAGCGCTTAATCCTTGACCTTAGTTTAATCTAGATTTAGAAGTCTGTGGCTGCTAGCAATAACGTAAAGTGACTATAACGACACTAGTGCTGTTATGGGGAATAGAGTAAGGACTTCTCTGAACTCATGTTATGTATGTTCTTATATTAGTGTTCGTGACCAAGTAAAAAAAAGATAACAGTACAGGAGTAGAAAAACATATTTATGATGCTTGGGAAAAGACTCAAGATGCTATTGGAGTTTTTTGCGACCTATCGAAGGCATTCGATTGGGTTAGTTATGATAATTTAAGAAGAAAGTTTAGTCACTATGGAATAAAGAACGAAGCCCTTAACCTTGTCTCATCTTATCTTTCGGGCAGAACGCAGCGAGTCGTCATTAATGGGACTGAATCGGCCGGCTCAACAGTTTCTGTTGGAGTACCTCAAGGTTCAATTTTGGGCCCATTCCTGTTTCTGGTATATATTAATGATTTACCTAATCTTGTGCAAGGTCAACATGATATAGTGTTATTTGCAGACGATACTTCTCTTCAAGGTGGACAGAAAACAAGATAACTACTATAATAATAAAACAACTTAAACGGATTAAATCGCGTATATTACTACATTTTAAGTCCCGACGTTTCGTAACCCTTTTCAGCGTTCGTGGTCGCGGTACCCGCGAATAAAAAAATATTTTAGTTTTTAAGTGTATTATGCGAGTCAGATTTTTTTTACATTTCTGTAAGTTCGTTTTCTTGTCAAGCATGTAAATTTAATATATATACATACATAGTCTATTTCTAGTTTCCGATTTTGTATTTTGACGTTTGGAGATCCTTTACCTCCAAAACATGTTTTCACAACGGTCTCCATTACTTTTGGTATATGTCTTGTTATTTTCTATTTTTCTTTGTGATTTATCTTGTTTTGACGCCTAGAGACCCTTTACATCTCTAAAAATGTAGTTTTATGTTTATTGAAATGCTTATTAGTTAAGTAGTTTTTTGTGATATGCAATATAATATTGTCACAATTATTGTAATGTTTTTGATAAGAGAAACTGGTGAGTTTCTTCCGGCGCTTCTTCTCACCAGAATGTCATCTTTCCAAGTGCCAAAATAATCAGAATCAGACATGTGAAAAAGCCCTTGAAGACTACTTGCAGAAATAAATGATTTAATTTAATTTCATATCTTTTAAACCAAACCAATATCATGATAATATTTATCTCTAAAAAAACATTCTTTACTATTTTTCTGATCGACGGAGCCGGAAAGCGGCAACTTCGTTTAGCGCAACGACCCGAAAGTTGACGCTTTACGGCCGGAGGGCAGAAAAATGCCTTTAAACTGAGCTTTAAACCATTGATTACCATTATAAAATACTCACGAGTACTAACGTATACCGAATTCTTTGTAGCAAAATGGTATATATACCCTATTTTAAGGCATATCGGTGGTATACCTCCGCAGACAGCCTTCGTCGGTCGCCGTTCGTGTTGGCGGTAACTTGTGTAAGTAGTTCCGGCTGCACATAACAAAAAGCACACATGGGAGTGTCACCAACGAAGTTGCCAAGCTATAGTAATACTATTAACACTGACGACAATGACGACTGTAGTGGCCGTGCGTGAAAGCGCATGTCCTGTTTTTTTCTAATTGTTTAGATCTGCATTTGTTTTTTATCATGTATCATTTACGTATTTGTTAGCAAGATAAATATCAAATAAAATGTAATTAAATCGCTCACCAATGTCTCAGGCTACTTTAACCATCTTAACAAAGAAGTTTGTTTCAGAAAACCCGTTGCAAGTTTCTATGAAACTAAGCGATTAACACTGACTTTTGAAACTGTGTACCTTATAGCTTATAAGTCTTATAACCCACTTAATGTAAGTCTAATGAAGAGTGTTAAGTGTTTAATTGCGCCTGGCGCTAGTCCGAGCAGGGAACTTCGTTAGGGACTTAGTAAGTTGCATCTCATTACGCGGGAGATACGGAGCTTTCTTCTACAGTTAGTGTTCTCAGCTCGCTGAGAAATGAGGCGGTCGCTATACAACTGATTTGACTTTATTTTTAAAGGTTAAGTCCTAGGTCGTCCGCTAGGTCGTAGGCTTTTAATGAGCCGTGTTATGTAAGGTGCGAGACTGTTGGAACTCGAGCGATTTCATAGTATATCTATGGATGGAAGCTTTGGAAATAGCTATCCAAAACTAGAACATTCGCCACAGCTACTACAGTTATGTATATATAGTAGACGACGATATATTTAATAAATATAAATACTTAAATACATAGAAGATATCTAAGACTCAGAAACAAATAATATTTGTTCTTACCGGGATTCGAACCCAGGACCGTCAGCTTCGTAGGCAGAGTCACTAACCACTAGACTAAGAGGGTCGTCAAAACATGGGATGATGTAATGGTAAACCACTCTCAACTCGATTTCCACCGACTTGCCAATTATTTATGTTTTTGATCGGATCTCATTTCTTTTTTTAAGTGGTTTTCCTTTATTTATTACATTCCAATCCATTCTATTTCCCATTTTAACTACAAAAGTAACCTTGTAATCGCCTGTATTTATATAGGACTAGCATTTTCCCGCGACTTCGCCCGCGTTGATCCCGTTATTGTCCCAAAGGAACTCTTTACCGGGATATAAAGTATTCTATGTTTCAATCCAGGACTTGGTCTACTTGCATGCCAAATTTCAGCTTGATCCATCCAGTTGTTACCCCGTTATAAGGTAACAAACATCCAAACATCTTCCAAACTTTCGCATTTATAATATTAGTGGGATTACAAACTGTCTTATGCAGTTAGTATTGAAATTGCAATATTTTTAGGTTTTGCGTGATTTGATAGTTTAAACTAATTATGTTTAAATTTTGGAGCTTGTGGGTTTGCTACAAGTACCTTAGAATTATGAAGATCATCAGTCAGTGACTCAGTGGCAAAACTAAGGAACTTTGACGTGCAATAGTTCTTAAACTACTTTCAAATTGAATGTTATTGAGAATATATGTAAGTCTTATTATGCCCTATATCTCCCTGAAACTTCAAGGTTCTAGCTTTAACCACCACAAAATTATGGGAGGCTGAAAATGGCCTGAATGGCTTCGAGAAAAGGATGGTACGGCCGTGCCTTTGTTTTGCTTGACTTGGCGGGACCAGAACCGGTAAATTGCTTAAAATAGGTCTCTGTTCAAGTACTTATGAGTTATACGAAGAGCAAATTATATTAATGGTCTAAGTATAGGCAAATATTATCCTCCTTAGTCTCTGAGGCACACGGCCTCCCTTAAACTGCTCCGTGGAATATTCGTTACCTGCGCTGTGGAAATTTCGTTATTTAATCAAAATATTCCGAAGTTACTTAATTAGGTTTGCTATTGACTCTTAGTGGAATTGCGCGCGGCAGGGTCTGATGTATGTTCTTAATTAACAATAATTTTACCGAGCTCTATTTTAATTTAACCACGCTTGATTAGTTTTAGCTCCTTCACTTTAAGGAATGAAATTAAGAGGTGTGTAATACTGTACTTACGTACTGGCTCAGAGTTAAAGTAGTTTGGATCTTCGTTCAACGAATTTTGGTACTTTAAAAGGAAAATCGCTTCCGTACAATCATGGTCATGGTATAAAGCGTGCCTGTGTAGTGTGTACACATGTGTGTACACATTCACAAGAATCTTTTTTGTAATGGGACTTCTGATATTTTTTAACTTTTTTTATTTTTAGATTTTTTCCTACGCTAACGCGCAATTATCGAGCTGGATTCCAAATTTCATCCTTCTAGGTCATCTGGAAGTAGGTTAGGTTTAGCTACTATATGTCAGTCAGTGCTAAAATTTACGACTTTTTGACCTTCATATCTTTATAACCGTTTGAGCTAGCTTCATGAAATTTGGGCTTCTAGATGTCCTTATGGATATAATTAAACACACGTAGTTTTATGTGTTTTTCTACTCCTGTACTGTTATCTGTCTTTTACTTGGTCACGAACACTAATATAAGAACATACATAATATGAGTTCAGAGAAGTCTATACTCTATTCCCCATAACAGCACTAGTGTCGTTATAGTCACTTTACGTTATTGCTAGCAGCCACAGACTTCTAAATCTAGGTTAAACTTAGGTCAAGGATTAAGCGCTCAAATTTAACTTTACGGTAAAAATGCACAACTACCAACTTAACAAGCAATTAAATTCCTACGGCTTTTAAGAAAAACAAAACTTTCCGAATTAAATTCATTGATGCCAACATAAAAAAAGTATTTTTAATTTAAGTATATTTTAAATTAAAAGAAAAAGTTTACCATAGACACATACTGTCAGTCAAACGTCATATTTGCCTTGTTTCCAGGTTATGATTAATTTTGTATTTTATAATTTAAAACACAGTCGTAGAAAAAGTATTTATGCAACGTTGTATAATTAAGTCAAAAAAACGCTCATTGCGTCTCTATTTGCGATACTCGCCGCATTCGCGGCTCGTATCGCAACTCACGCAATTCGCATTTTTTGAACCCACTTATACAACTGTTGCATAAAATACTATTACGTTAAAGAGGTTTTGAGTTATAGAAGGGTCAAAAGTGGCACCAAGTGGTCCGTGTATTATTACACTCGGCGCTGGCTAGCCAGTTTTGCTTGAACTTGGCTTGACACGCTGCCGCGTGTCTAGATTTTGTACTTGTACGAAATATCTTTCACAGAAATCGTTTGTAAGCGAACCTCAGAAGCGAAAACCATTAATTAGAAGCCTATTTAGATAGGTACTAAGTGCCCAGACTCGCCTAAGAGCACATGTTGATGTTCAAAGCAATCAGATTACCTAGTCTAGATAAGTGCATCATGACGTTGGTTATTAACCATGTTAGTATGGCTTGTTTTGGAGAAAACAAAAACAATTATGTTCATAATTTGTTGTTATTGTTCTATATATACTTAAGTTGATTCATAATTTTGTTACAATTATGGATACAAAGTGATACAAACTGGTAAAACAAAGGCCCCGGTTCGATTCCGTCTACGGTGGGTCTAATGTTTCAATGTTAATGACTTTTGTATTAATAACCACAATCAATATCATTTCAAAATGCATCAATTGCATAATTCCGCCAAGATATTACAGAGATTTGTAAAATTGTACTGCATAGCTGCACCATGGAGAGCAATTTCGTAAGATATACGCAATGTCTTTGGTATATTATCTATGCCGTATTAAAGTAGAGCTATCAAAGTAAGTAACTTACCGCGACGGGTGACGGCCGTGCGTCTGGTGCTAGCGTGAAGTGTCACGAGAGCTCCAGACGCACAGTCGTCAGAGAAGAATGGTGCCGTGTGATTAAGCTTGCCACTCAAGACATGACACCCATAACCACTCTGCCAAGAGTGTAACGACAAAGAGGGAGATCAAAGTAGGTACGTTTACGGTTTAAAAATGTTTGATGCGAGATGGTATGCTTAGCAGACGCTTTGAACTCATTAAAGCATGGAGTAATTAAACACACCTTAGACAAGCGATGTCAATAGGATCGCTCCTAATTTTAATCCCGAACAAGTTGGCGGGAACTATTTCTCGGCATTCCTCCTCTGGAGCGGGAGTGCGACGGCAAAGCGGATGAGATTTTGCAAAGTGGGAATAATAAATTAGGATTAAGTACTTAAGGATTAAAAAATCACTGCCTAATTCATGTTACAAATGATTAAATTAAATAGTTAAATTAATTGTACAAATTAATAACAAAAGGTATTTAAGGCCCAGCATCTACTTCACTAGCGGGGCTGTTGGTGAACGCCTTCATGTTTGCCATGACTAGGGCGTGCAGTACCGGGAATTTTTTTTATGGCAGTGCCGGGAATTCCCGGGGCTCGCCTACTAAAATTTCTCGGTACTGCACGCCCTAGCCATGAACCTTTATTTGTTTTACTTTATTCAAATCTGAGAAATCGAGTCGACCTGGCCCGAGTTGTAATACATGTTTTTATTTGTACCAGTCTCCAGATCGCTAATTATTCTAAAAAGTACTCTCTCTACGACGGGAGGCTCCCGAATCCCGGTGGAAGGTACAGTCGGTTTTAATTACGCGCGTATCGCATTCCGGATTGAGGAATCCGCTCGATTAGCTGGATTCTTCGCCAGCTCAAGACGGTTTATAGGAATGCGGGAAAAATGCGGCTGATTTATCTCAGTTATTTAAACTTACTTTAAGCTATGTGTGTACGTGTGACAGTTAACACGTTTACTATACCATCATGTAACTTGTATAGAGAAAAGTGAATGTTATAGAGAAGTAGGAATGCGTGTTGACATGCCTGTATGTGTGACACAGTGAATAACTCTTTATATTCTTTATTGCACACCAAAAGACAAAAGCTTAAGAAACTGAAATCTTAAACAGCATATTAAATTGCAGTTTAATATTATTATGACGCGGAGAGTGAATAAATCCTGCTACCTAACAGAGTTTTTGTAGTACGAATTCTCTTTCCTCGTAACTTACCGGCCCACGATTTTGGTTTTGTGCAAAGTAAGAAAATTTCCTGTTACAAATCTCGGTTTTGTAAAAGAAAATAATTGTCCTATCCCATTGCTGGTTATGTAAGGGGTAGAGATTTTTTTTTTAGCAAAAAGGTTTCGTTTCAATAGCATAATTTGATGGATAGCACTGACCTTAAATGGCCGATTGCACGTTCATTCTGTTTTTTTGAGACTTCTCATATTGTCTCGCGCAGACAAATTGTATCAAGCTATTAAATGAAACACATATCAACCATGATTGATTTCGTGGAAGCGAATAATGACCTTCTTTTTGTTGTATGGAAATCCACCCGAAAATCACCTTGAGGTTTTGACGCAGTCACACAGATTCTAAATCAAAGAAACACCTCTTGGCCTTGGCTGGGATAAACACATAGCATGGCTAAAGATCAATGAATGAAATATATAGAATGAATATGTAATATGTAACGAGTACCTAAGGTATTTTAAGGCTTAAAATTTAAACCATTACAGTTCGTTGTCTCTGAAACTTCACAAAACCTGTCCATTATTTGCAGGAAGTTTATATCCAATTTGGAATACTGTCACAATTCAAACGTTAATTTTAAAACAAACCGAAAGTTTCCAACAACTTTAAGTAGATGTTAAAACAAATAGTACAAGACTTCAATTATGCACTCCTGAACTCGGGGAAAAGTTGCCTTAGTCCTGTTAAATTAGGATAGGAATTGGCTTGCTTGTAAATTAACAGTTAATGTTGCTATAACTTTGATGCCTGCATCTTTGTATAGTGAACTGACGTGTAAATATGGTACCTACTAAATAAGTGGTAAATGCTTTGGGATACTCGAATCTGATAGCCTCGTTATATAAAAAGCGCGCGCGGTGCATGCATATATTATATTAGAGGTAAGGTAAACGTCCGAGTGCACCACACTAACCCAGTAGTCGCCATCTTTATTAAGTGATTACTGATTAGCAATAGAGGTACCAGCAGGGTGTCGACTATTAGGCATTAGCGTGTCCAGCACTAGGACGTTTACCTCATTGGTGGTTGTCTTCATATTTTCCTTTTTATTTACTTTTAAGTTTTTAAAACCGTGGGGCATAAAAGGTAGCTGTGACGGTTTGATTTCATAACAACAGCGTAATTCGTTTAATATGAATTGAAAAACCACATAATACTTAAGAAGTTATAAAAAAATCACTAATAGTTAACATAAAAAACCCGTAGTGAAATAGCAATGTTTGTATTTAAAACCCTCCATTTCCAAGAAGTTGTTCCATGGAATTATGCAAGTGGGCGAGTCACTGAGACTTCAGATTAGTTCCCAACTATACCGCTCGCCGGATTCGCTTTCAATTGCTTGCAGAATTTTAAATTTCCTCCGTTGAACTTGCTGGATTGTTTGTCGATTATATAAACTTAAAAGAAACACAATCGAGCAATGCAAGTCAGAGTTGCTTAGTTATTGGTTCGTACTCAAGATTGTTTTAATATAATTCGTCTATTCGTTTAACACCGGGTCGACTGCCGACGTTAACAAGCGACGACGCCTTGTTTCTATATACTGTATTCTAATTTACAAGTTCGCTGTCAATCCGGTCCCTAATGAGACCCGTGGACTATAGCTTGGCAACTTCGTTGGTGGCACTCCCATGTGTGCTTTTTGCTATGTGTAGCCGTTACTGCTTACACAAGTTACCGCCAACATGACCGGCGACCGTTGGAGGCTGCCTCCGGTCCGGCTGTCGGGTAACTAGTGTAAGTAGTTACGGTTGCACATAACAAAAAGCAGACATGGGAGTGTCACCAACGAAGTTGCCAAGCTATATTGATAGTAAGCTATGACAGCCGAGTGGTTCGGACATGCGCCTTTCAAGCAGAGGTCGTGGGTTCGAATATTGGTTCGTATCAATGAGTTCTTCGAAACGTATGTACTAAATATTATTGGAAATTTAAATAAAAAACATTTATTCTCAGACAATTACAAATCCATATTTACCATTAGCTTTTAGATGAAGGAAAAACATCGTGAGGAAACCTGCATACATACGCAAAGAAATTCAAATGTGTATGTGAATTCCCCAATCCGCAGTAGGCTAGCGTGGGGACTAGATACATTCACTCTCGTCACTGTAGGCCCGTGCCCAACAGAGGGACATGTATAGGCTGACGATGTATATGGGTCATTATTTGAGCGTTTCACCCGCCTCACTTTCGTAGACACATTGTTGTCGAAGTTCTATCAGATTTTAGTCTCATATTGGTACATATCCGGGACTACTAACAAATACCTTAAAATTACATTAAAATCTGCCGGAATCTCGACAAAAATGTGTCTACGAAAGTGAGGCGGGTGAAACGCTCAAATAATGACCCAAATGTGAGTACTAGTAATAATAGTTCGTAATCGGACGTCATGCTCCTGCGGCCCGTCAAAGTAGAAGCGACAAGCGGTGGTTGACATACATATTTTACTCCGGATTACGCAATGCCACCTACGAGTTCATGGCTCAAAATGCAAATTATATTAGGCACGAGGTTGATGGGGGAAAGGGTGAATTACCCCACTGAAGTCGTCTGTCAACTTTGGCGGGTCGACTGAGAGTGTGATCTTTATATGGCTTTAATTAACACGAGCGACGAGGCGCGGGCGGGAAAGATATCGTCGCAACCTCGCGTTATATCTATATTGCTAACCACACCAAAGAGAAGTCTCCAACTCCAAGCCAAAGGAGACAAAAACTCCAACAAAAGTCGGTAAGAAAGTATATGCACAGATTTTAATTTTAATTTACTTTTCGAATTCGAATAGTATACCTATAGGAGCAGAAGAGAATATAGAGGCTTTAGCGAGCTCAATTCGATACGATCATGCCAAAGCTACGTTGAGAACTTTTCTTTTGCGGATAAGTAGACATCGAAGTGAAAAACTTTCGTTTACCCTGGACATTTATTGTTTTTCATTCTGTGTATGAGCTACAAACTCGTTAACATAACCACACCTCACGGCTCAAGCCTTATCCCACCAGACTCCCATCTGACTATAAACAAGCATACGTTTTCGGGATAACGATAACCTTCATTCAAAGCATTTTATGGGTACTGAAAGATATGGGCTGGGAGTTGGAGACAGAATATAAATTGTGACACTTTTTATAAAGTTAGGAATTTGTGACATGAAACTACTCATAAAAAAAACCGGATAAGTGCGAGTCGGATTCGCCCATCGAGGGTTTCGTACAAATACTTCAAATAAGGACTATGTTTTCAGATTTTTCCTTATACTGGTAACGTATTAGGTACTTGCCAAATTTCATAGTTCTAGGTCAACGGAAAGTACCCTTTAAATTTTGGTTTCCTTGAGAGTGTCGAAATATACGTTTTTTGAGGCATAAACGGCCATATCTGCTTTACGTTTTTTTACATTTGATTTTATCACAGCTTCAAGGGACCGTAGACCCCCTTATATAGTTTTTTTCAACTCGATACCTCCACGCGTTCCCGAGATAAAGGGTCTCGACAGACGGACAGACAGACAGACGGACAGACTGACAACAGGGTGATCTTATAAGGGTTCCGTCTTTTCCTTTTGAGGTACAGAACCCTAAAAACCGGCCAAGTGTGAGTCGGATGCGCCAGCAAAAGGTTCCGCGCCACATTGACAACAATGGATATTATCGTTAATAAACAAAGAGGTTCCAACTAGCAAATCAAACAAAATAAATGTAACAAACAATAGCGTAAAAGCGTAGAGTTGTACAAAATTATTTGATTGTTTTGTTTTGCTTTATTGTTCTAGTATTT
Source organism: Eudemis profundana (assembly GCA_947034925.1). NCBI lineage: Eukaryota > Metazoa > Arthropoda > Insecta > Lepidoptera > Tortricidae > Eudemis > Eudemis profundana. Next base: position 24,733,302 of record OX344795.1, on the reverse strand, counting down.
AACTATTGCAGGTTGATTCTACATCAAATATATGACACTTTGGCTGCGTTTCCACCGGAGCTGTGCGAGGTAGCTAAGCGGTGCGAGGCTGTGTAACGAGGATGTGTAACGGTGTGAATGTTTCCACCAAAGATGTGTGAGGTAGCTAAGCGGTGCGAGGCTGTGTAACGAGGATGTGTAACGGTGTGAATGTTTCCACCAAAGATGTGTGAGGTAGCTAAGCGGTGCGAGGCTGTGTAACGAGGATGTGTAACGGTGTGAATGTTTCCACCAAAGATGTGTGAGGTAGCTAAGCGGTGCGAGGCTGTGTAACGAGGATGTGTAACGGTGTGAATGTTTCCACCAAAGATGTGTGAGGTAGCTAAGCGTTGCGAGGCTGTGTAACGAGGATGTGTAACGGTGTGAATGTTTCCACCAAAGATGTGTGAGGTAGCTAAGCGGTGCGAGGCTGTGTAACGAGGATGTGTAACGGTGTGAATGTTTCCACCAAAGATGTGTGAGGTAGCTAAGCGGTGCGAGGATGCATAGCGAGGATGTGTAGCGGGCCCTTATCAAATAACTGAGTAACTAACTTTCAAGTGACTGAGCTCACGTCCGCCAGCCAGACGCCGCCTCGCAACACATCCCTCGCAACATATTCTTCGCACACATTCCTCGCACACATCTTTCCCTTCTTTTGTATGTACAAAAACCTCGCTCCGCTGAGCTGTTTCCACCAGAGCTGAGCTAAGCGAGGATAGGTAAATGAAGTGTTTCTATTGGTTCATGACAAACACATCCCTCGCAACGCATCCTCGCACGGCTCCGGTGGATACGCGGCCTTTATTTTCAGGAAAGTCCCTCGTTTCATTTCACCTGGTATATAGGTACATATATGAAGGGTGCACTGCAATAAAGATGAATGTCCAAAATAATTTAAATTTTAAGTAAATAAGTCACGTTCACTTTCAACTTCTCACTTAGGTTTATTTGAACACTCTTGCAACTGAATTACTGTGATTTAAAACAAGTTTAAGAGGCAATGGTTTAGTTCGCGAACACCGCATTCATACAAACATTACCGCGCCAAACGTGCGCCAGTTCATTAGGGTTCCGTACCAAAATGGTAAAAAAGGAAGCCTTATGGTGCGACTATGTCTGTCTATCCGTCTGTCACACCCCGATATCTCAAGATCTACTGCTGCTATCGATTTGAAATTTGGAATAGTGTTAAAAACCACTGACTCGAGCTTGTTTGGGGTAAAAAAAATCTTATAACATTTTTACTTTTTTTTAAAGGTGGCCGAAAAATTTTAAAAATTGCTATTATATCAAGTGGGTTATCAAATGAAAGGGCTTAATTTGTAGATTCCAAAACTATTTATATTTTTTTTCTTATTCATGTACTTTTTGATTTAGGACGAAAAACGTTAAAAATACCATTCCCCCTATTATCTTCGAAGTTACTGAACAGAAGAATCTGTAATAATTACCAATTTATCCTAAATATTACAGGAAAAATATAACGGGTTTCCTAACTTGCACCGTTTTTTATAAATTTGCAAAAATCGTAAAACATACTTCTTTGCTCCTACTAAACTAACCGCCCTCCGTTGGTGCGCGAGTTGGACTCGCACTTGACCGGTTTTATTTTTTGTCAACTGTCAAACGTCTTCAGCTGTCACTGCGGCTAGTGCTCTGAACTACTCCATTCGGGATACTGAATTTCCTGCTCTTACATCATTAAAACATGTTTCTATTATTGTTTACCATTTTGATTGGATTTTAACTAACAATTTATCCATGCTCCGTTATATATTGTGTTAGATATCGAATATAACAGATTAAAACAGGAAAAAAGATTTGGTATACTTATTGTATCCGTATAGTTTTTGAATAAAAATAAATTTATTTGAGGAACTATTTTCTATCAAGCGCGTTCAATGTGTGATAAATAAAATTAATAAACGCCATATTCATTTCATAAATTCTTTAGGAATTTCATTGAAGGAATTCTACTGTAAATATGTAAATAAAAGAGACTAATATAACTAAGTTTTTTTTTATATATGCTACTCACCTTTAGTAGCATTTTTGGTTCTAGATAGGTCATAGAATGGTTTGAGAACAGTTTTATGGTCACCCTAGATCTAGAACAAACAGAAAAATGTAACTAGACGTATGAAAGATCTAATAATTTCTGATACTGTATAACGGCGCGAAATTACTCATTTATCGATATATCAATAAGTTTTAGGTGCCTGATATGTCTAATCTGTAATACTTTGACAGCATTGTCAGGGTTCCGGTTGTCTTAAATGCTCAAGATTTCGACGTAATTCAGACGTTGGCTTTGGCGTTGACTCTCTTGCACAGAATAAGTATTGTACTACGTACAGAAGCCTCTCTCCCTACCAAAACTGTCGTTCGCGTCTGACGACAGGACGGAGCTGACCAGCATCGGACCGTCTCTCTCTATCACATAACGCGTACTAACGCGTGCACTTTCTGGTCGCTGGCTATTACCGTATTACCAGCCATGGGTGGCGATATTTAATAATAATAACCGCGCAACGGAGTCGCGGATTGAGTCAGTTCAGCCTCTAAGTAGTTAGAGGACCGAAAGTCAACGCAATGTTTTCTTCACAGCTCCCGCCCCCGCGCTCTCCGAATTCTCATGTAACTGTCGCTTCTAATAACAGTACGTTGGGGCTGTATTATTTTATTACGAATCTCTATTGAAAAAGAGGAAAACGCGTCGAGTCGCGGTGAATTTACGAAATTGACAGCTGACAAGCGCGATGCCCCTTTTGTTTTACAGTTGTCTGTTTTCGCTTGTTATTTCATTAATGTTGGCAGCCCGATAAATATTTGGTGCGTGCGTTTTATCCGCTATTAGAAATGTGGGTGGAGAAATGAAAATTATCGTGTAGAAATGTTAGGGTCCGTACCAAAATGGTAATAATCACATTTTTATTAAAAAAAAACCCGACCACGGTGCACTTTGAAACTGCACAAAATCCGCCATTTTGTTAATTTTAACAAACTTCATACCCAGTGACACTCGCACCATCAAGACGAATCTAATGATGTATCATTTATCAAAATCGGATGTGCCGTTGAGTAGTTACGAGCGGACATAGGAACGGACATACAAACATACATACAGGTCAAACACATAACCCTCCTTTGGGCTTCGCCGCAGTCGGGTAAAAAAGGAACCCTTATGGTGCGACTGTCTGTCTGTCCGTCTGTCACAGCAAAATATCTCAGGATCGAGGGTATCGGAGGATGCTATCGACTTAAAATTTGGAATAGTGTTAAAAATCGCTAATTCCAGCCTATATTAAATGAAAGGGCGTAATGTGGAGATTCCAAAAACGTTTTAATTTTTTTTACTTAAACATGCAGTTTTTGATTTAAGATAAAAAAACGTTAAAATCATCATAGTCATCATGATTTCAACCGTCCATTGGTGAATATCCTCCAGGCCACTCCCAAAGACTTCTTCACCGAGCGGTGGGATCTCAACCAGACCTGGTTGAGATCAGGAAATCTCACCACTAGGGCGGTTCCACGCGTCCGTGCTTCCGGTTCATGTTCTTCAATTTAGTTTGAGAACCTTTGAGCCCCATCGGCCCAGGCTCTTCGAGCCGTATGCCCAGCCCATTGACACTTTAACTTGCTAGCTCTGACAGCGTCGTCGTTGGTCACCTTAGTTTTTTTGCTGAATTTCTTATTTCTGATTCGCTCCGGTTCATAAGGCTTATAGTAAAATACCATAGGTACTCTGCTCCATATGCCATCACTGGCTACACACACTGTTCAAAGTCCCTAGTTTTGAGACATTGTAGGATACCATCGAATACAGACCTTATCGCATAAAGCTCTTTGATTTTCCAAGAGGAAGTAAGTAACATAATTCAAACGTTTTTGAAATCAGAATGCATTTGCATTTAATGGTTCGCTCGCTTCAATTTCCAGTGGCCATAATCGGAGATTCCCGTGTCACTCATTGTTAGGGTTAATCTTAGTTAAAATCCACTAATAAATATTTGCTCACCTCCCGACATTCCTGTCTAGCTAGAGTCAGCAAATATTTGCCTTGTTACGTAATTAAAGCAAGACGCGCTGTTAATGTTTAAGTGCACGCTGAAAATGGATTCTGTACGAGTTTTAAATACTAGGCAAGATAGAGTTTAAAAACTTCACCGTTTAGGTACATGCTTTGAGTCTTCGTTCCAAAATACAGTACATAAAAAGCTGTAAGATATAGGCTATTTCACAACTTTTTTTCTGCCGTAAGTATCTTATAATGACTTCTCAATAATAGAAATATTAGTGAAAAAATAACTTCAATAATATAAAACAATGTTAAAAATCACATTTTCATCACACTTGCTCGAAAATGGTGTCATTACACGTAGGTTCTGCGGGGCGTAAATGGCCTATTACGCCCTAGGGCGTAATGGTTTTCTTTTTAAATTTGAAACGCTGGTTCTGTTTTACTCTTATTTGTCATGTTCAAAGGAAACGCCAACTTACTTTTTTAACTTTTATCACTGAAATATTTATTTAAAGATAACTGTAATTGCAAATACATATAATAGTATTTTATGCAACAGTTGTATAAGAAGGTTCAAAAAATGCGAATTGCGTGAGTTGCGATACGAGCCGCGAATGCGGCGAGTATCGCAAATAGAGACGCAATGAGCGTTTTTTGACTTAATTATACAACGTTGCATACAATACTTTTTCTACGACAGGTTTTAAAATTATAAAATACAAACAAGGCATAACCTGCAAAGAAGGCAAATATGACGTATGACTGTCAGTATGTGTCTATGGTACACTTTTTATTTTTTAAATGAAGTTGACACGCAGTGAATATATTAAAAATACTTTTGTTTTTATGTTGGCAGCAATGAATTTAGTTCAGAAAGTTTTGTTTTTCTTAAAAGCCGTAGGATTTTAATTGTTTGTTAAGTTGGTAGTTGTGCATTTTTACCGTAAAGTTAAAATTGAGCGCTTAATCCTTGACCTCAGTTTAACCTAGATTTAGAAGTCTGTGGTTGCTAGCAATAACGTAAAGTGGCTATAACGACACTAGTGCTGTTATGGGGAATAGAGTATAGACTTCTCTGAACTCATATTATATATGTTCTTATATTAGTGTTCGTGACCAAGTAAAAGACAGATAACAGTACAGGAGTAGAAAAACACATATTTCGGTAACATTAATTAAATGTTTAAATAATGTATTTCTTTATTTTGCAAATCAACTAAAATGGCCGTTATCGCTATAGTTTCCGAGCGTGACTTGACGTTCGCATTGTCTATGGACATATGTGACAAATGTCACTGTCTGTTTTAATATTTTCTTGTCATACTGGGTCGAAAAGTAAGGTTATTTTATTAAGATTTCCTCACAAGTGTGATGAAAAACATTGTGTGTGCCACGGGCGGTAAAGGAATTACAAACTCGTGTTATTAAAGCCCTCGGTTTCACCTCGGGCTTATAACAAACACTTGTTTGTAATTCCTTACTTACCGCCCTAGATACACAATGTACTATTTTAGACTTTTCCAAACAACGCTTCACACTAAAACTCACTAGCGTTGTGACGTCACACGGTCATACTTTGTACGGGGAAATCAAGAATTTATAACAAAGTTACCATCAATTTCATAGGCTATGTAATGGTACAAACAGCAACACAGTTAACTATACACTTCAAAAATGGGAAATACTGCAAGAAAGAGAATCACACTTGAAGGCGTCGTGTTATGAATGTGTGCGTGTGTTTATGAGTATAAATTGGCTATTATTCAAAAGAGTTTTGAAACAATATTTTTTCTTTTATGGCTGATCCAACGTCATTATTGACATTAATGCCATATTATTGAATTCATGGAAAATAATGAATGAATAATAAATAAAAAATATGAAGCACCAATCAAAGCATTAGCAATATAATTAGTTTATTTCATCCCAACGTTCGTCTGAAAGCTAAATCATAATTTTGACAAATTCACCTGTCTTGTTGAAATAAAACCTTTATTTACAGTATGGAAAAAAAAAACTTTGACCAAACAACTACAATGACAAAGCTCAAAGGCACATTACACATACGCAAAGGTTATTTGATTTGAAGTTGACATAATACAAATATATATATCTCTTTCAATCGTTATCATTTTCTCTCTGCTCTGTCTTTAATGGACAGTTAAGTGTGTTGCTGTTTGTACTAATAGTATTTAATATTTTCATACTTTTAAAATGGACTTTCGTTCTTTGAAGGCTTATAAAACAAGTTACACTTTAGGTATCAAACTCAGAACTTCAACATATTTTGTTATTTCTCTTATTTTAACGGGATTTTATATAATTTTAACAAATTTCGAGTACATACAGTTAGAAAGTATTTAATTTACGCACAACAAGTGTGCAATTTAAAGCTTGTAAGAAAAAATATAAAGCCAACGGCTTGTAAGTAGGTACATACATTATTACATGGTACATAATTAAAACAAAGCATGAACCAAAATTATGCTTTATTTCAAAATTATTGTATAGTTAGCGACTAAATTAGCTGACCATTTTATTTCCTGTCACAAATAACTTAATGCATAGCCATGTTTTTTTTCTGTCATTTTATACGTAATCTAAATAAAAGCTTTAGCAGGCATAAATTTTTAACCTTCAAGTCGTGAATGATTACATAGTTTTTATTGTTTCTTGTTGCGAGTACTAGTTACCTTTTACTGTTTAAGAAGAACTAAATAAATAAATAGTATCAAATTCTGTTAAATGCAGTATAGTTATACTTATCACTTTTAATGCGTACATACATGTGCTGGTAGTTTGGGTTTAGGTTTATGTACTCGTAAGTAAGGCTGCGAACAGGCCTCGCTTTGTGAAATAAATAAATAACATGGAATTAATATAACAGGCCTCGTTTTGCGAAATAAATAAATAACATAGAATTAATAAAATAATATAACACAAATGTTAAGTTTATCCTAGCGAGTATCCAAAACTCGCATTATCTTCCTGTAAGTAAGGTACCCTTGTGTAAGTAAATGAACCAATTTTGTCAGTTTATTTATTTATCTATCTTCTTCGACGTTAGCTATTCTTTCTCATCCGCTCAAGGGGTGTTGGCTGGACGTGATCCCTTGCAGGGATGGGTTCGCCTTTGTACATATAACCATTGACTGTTTGCACCTACCCACGTATTGTCTTTGTTTTTGTATAAGTTTACGGTGCAGTAGTGTTTACATATATTACTATATATACCATATGTCTCAGAAACGCGACCCATTTGATTTGATATGTGTCTATTATCGTTGCTCGTTAACTTATTTCATTTTATTTTGTTTGCGCGTCTTAACTATGTTTAGTTTATAAGTAACTAATGGATAGCTATTATTGGCCTCATATTATGTATCAGAAATAGTCTTAAGTATATTTACGGCTGTTGTTATCCTAAATACCAATAAAATAAAATAAAAAATAAAATAAAAATAAAATAAGATACCTAAACCGCAGTGTTCGACCCGCTTAATGCCCAATAGTCCAATAATAAACACCCTGCTGTCAGTCCACACAACAAGAAACCGGAAGTCAAGATACAACGTCCGAACAGCCACGACCACTCTGACAAGAGTGTACGACTGAGAAGAAGCTGTCATTTCTATCGCTGATGACTTAACATTCGAGATGGCTACTACTAGGACAGTGTCGTGCATTCGGACGACTACCTTATTATGGACTAATGATACCGCACCCGAAGTTTCAGGAATCGAAGTTGGACAATCAAGATGGATGCGGCAGGTTAGCATACATGTTTTTTCGGTACATTTATCAGCTGGATTGATGGATCGCACCTCGCCTCAAATAATCTGGTTTCCGCGACGATTTGTCAGCCGACGACACCTCCGGGACTCGCCGTATTTATCTATTCTTGGCTTTAAAAAGTGCGTGGGCTAGGATATCATGACTTTCATGAAGGAGTCGGGAAATATTCAGGTACGTATTAACCGCTTTGTATTATGAATTATTGATGTATAAGATGATAAGATAAAGTTTGTTAATTTAAATGTAGAAATCACGCTTACAACTTAATTTGTGGTTATATTTATTATAAGAAATTAAAGTCGAAAGTCGAATGGTTGAGTCGCTGGGCCAGAAATCCAGAGGTGCCGGGTTCGGTTCCTGGCGTGGACCACGGGTGAGCGCAATTGATGAGATTTCTTATTTCTACGGTCACAATTTTATAAGTTCTTTATATTGCTTGGTAAGAGGAGGTTAACAGTGTTTTATATAATCATTTTCTAGGATCAATAGTCAATTTTCTATAGTTTTTATTAAATTTCGGGCGGTAGGTATTTCTTATATTTTCTTCTAGATTTTTACAATATAGTTAAATTGAAGCAAATATTTCGGTACGTTCGGGAGGCTATAGCCTTTCGATCTCTATAGGTACAAATTTCCCTATGTTTAGAAAAATGAAATGTTGCCAATTTAATGTTTCCATGTTTTTTGATTTCTTTTATCTATATGTAATGATAAATACGGGAGTGGGAGCGAGTGAAACCAAAACTTGCCGTTAGCGCACTGCCTGCTTATTCACGAGGTAAATGTGTGGGAGTGGCCACACGTACATACATAACACTTCCTCCCTGTTGTTACTGTACTGTGAATCTAATTAAACTAAAATAATCAAAAATATTTCTTAAAATTAATATTGGTATACGCTTACGTAACAACATTTTGGGCGCGCTTGTCTCTGAGCTCGTGGCGTCTTGCAAGACTTGAAAACCATGACCATCATCTTCCGCCTCATGGAATTCATCCTCTTCCTCTGATCTTGGCGGCTGGCTGGCGAGTTGAGTCTCTCTCGCTTTCTGACGCGAGCATAGCTGCACTCTCCCCCTCGCCTACAAATGGCGGTGACAGAGGCTGCGATGATTGCACCGGATCCAGGAGTGCTGGTAACGATATCCGAGCTGTCGACGGTGATACTGACGGTGGCGGTGGCGTTGAAATCCACGGTGCTGGCGGCGGAGGCGACGGCGGCGGAGGCGGAGGCAGCGGTGGAGTTGGTGGTGACGGCGGCGGCGGCGGCGGCCACAGCGGTGGCGGCGGCGGCGGCGTCGGCGGAGGTGTCAAGACTGAAGTATGTACTGGTAAGTCTTGCCCATCTATTTTGTTATATTTAAGTATGTGATTTTTATGTTGTTCAATAAAGACTGAAGAAACATTGTTTTTTATTAAGTACATTACTTTGCAAAGTCTCTTTTCGATGATACCTTTACACCAAGTGAATTTGTTCTTACTAACAAACTTTTTATACAAAATTCGTTCACCAGGTGAAAAAGTTAGTTTGTTTTTCTGTTTAGCTTTTTATTCTGTAAACACTGTTTATTTTGGACGGCATTACCCAGGGCGATAGCCGATGACGAGGTAAATGTGTGGGAGTGGCCACACGCATACATACATAACATGTAACATACAAATGTAGTGCAATTTACACACCACATTTCTATTACAATTAAAAATCAATTAAGAAACATCATGTTTCCTTCATATAGGTACATAGTATCGATTTGTTAGAGTTAGATAGGTACTTAACAATTAAACCGACATGACACCTAGTTTTGAATAGGGAATATGCATGATATTTTTTATTAACTTTAATAAAAGCTCATTAATGTAAGAAACAGTAGGAAGAAAATATTTTTCGAATAACTATAAAAATAACCAAGATATAAGACAAGAATGATTTATCTCTATCTCTTTCTAGCAAAACAGAATATAGTATGGAGATTGTATGGCGGCCGTGTAATCTGTCTCTGTCTAATCCCGGTCTGATTAGTGCTTTAAAATGTTTATATCTTCCGTATTTGTCGGTAGACTTTAATTTTATTTTCACTTTATGTCATCTTTTTTACGGTGTTTTCATATTTTGTTAAGAAATCTGTTAAAAAAAATCATGCATATTCCCTATTACCTATTAATATTAGTATTTAGTAGAGTAAATAAATAATGTTAAAAATCCTGCGTTTCATGTTTTTTATGTAATGAAATGTAGTTGTTATGTATTTTTTGTTATATTTAAAGCCTTTGCGTTTAAAAAATTGCCGCCTGAATAAATATATTTCAGTTTAGGCTAAAAAATAATAATAATTTATAGATTAAAAAAATCTCAAAAACTTCAGGAAAAAAATATATTTGTTTTCCCAATAGCAAAAGTAGTCAATACCTTACTATTCCCGATGTCTGAATTATCTAGACACGCGGCAGCGTGTCAAGCCAAGTTCAAAGCAAAACTGGCTAGCCAGCGCCAAGTGTAATATTACACGAACCACTTGGTGCCACTTTTCACCCTTCTATAACTCAAAACCTCTTTAACGTAAACACATAAAACTACGTGGGTTTAATTATATCAATAAGGACATCTAGAAGCCCAAATTTCATGAAGCTAGCTCAAACGGTTATAAAGGGGTAGGGGTCGGGTTGCATAAAGTTTAAGGTCATATTTTTGATACGCATACGAGGATTCGTCATACTCATCATTACGCATAACTGTAAATAGTCATACATTTATGCGCATAACGATTTTAATCATAATGCTTATGGACATACTGTGTAATGGGCATATAGTTGATATGCATACATTTATTCAAGCATACTTTATAATAGGCATACATGGATTGCTCATACAACACTTTAACCATACTAAGTAAATGCATAAAATGCTAAACGCATAAATCAGTTGCTCATACGACACTTTAACCATACTAAGTAAAAGCATAAATTGCTAAACGCATAAGCCTAATTTTAAAAGTTTTTTTAAAAGTTCTCTTTTATGTTGCGTCACAGTTCTAACCTAATATACTTTTCTGGCAGCGATTCGGTTATGTGTGAGATAACAGTTCTAACCTAACCTAACCTACTTTTCTGGCAGCGATGCGGTTCTGTGTGAGGTCACAGTTCTAACCTAACCTACTTCTCTGGCAGCGATTTGGTTCTGTGTGAGGTCACAGTTCTAACCTAACCTAACCTACTTTTCTGGCAGCGATTTGGTTTTGTGTGAGGTCACAGTTCTAACCTAACCTACTTTTCTGGCAGCAATTCGGTTATGTGTGAGATAACAGTTCTAACCAAACTTATTCTACTTTTCTGGCAGCGATTCGGTTATGTGTGAGATAAAAGTTCTAACCTAACCTAACCTACTTTTCTGGCAGCGATTCGGTTATATGTGAGATAACAGTTCTAACCTAACCTACTTTTCTGGCAATGATTTGGTTCTGTGTGAGGTCACTAATATTGTGTAATGAGTAGAAATTAAAAATACTTCAATAATATAAATCGTTTCTTTTTTGAAGAACCATCGCAAGTCCATTATCAAAATTTATGCAATACGATTGTTATAATCATCAATATTATGGCTTGATAAATGTATGAAATTTACAATTATTACTAAAACCACTTATAATCATCAATGTTATGGCTTAATAAATGTATGAAATTTACAATTATTGCAAAAACGACTTATAATCATCAATATTATGACTAAATAAATGTATGACAATTTACATTATGGTTAAACCAATTATGACTCCGTATAATTATGACACGGAACAATTATGCCATAGCACAATGTATGCCAAAAAAAAATATATGAGCATCAACTTTATGCTTAAACTGTTATGACAGTTAATAATATGACAATAGTTGTTATGCAACCAGACAGCCCCCCGGTTATAAAGATATGAAGGTCAACAAGTCGTAAATTTTAGCACTGACTGACTGATCTATATATAGTAGCTAAACCTAACCTACTTCCAGATGATCTAGAAGGATGAAATTTGGAATCCAGCTCGGTAATTGTGTGTAAGCGTACTAAAAATCTAAAAATAAAAAAAGTTAAAAAATAGGGGGGGTCCCCATACATTTTTTTTTATTGTATTGTTGGAACCGTTACAAACATTAAATCTCAATACCTGCCTAGTTTTCTTTACAAAAAGTAATGATATCCCACCAAAAACATAAATGTAAAAAAGGAGAGCCAAGTTCAATACAAAAATTATGCTAGGCTGTGGGTTTCGCCGCAAAAAGAATGGAGATCTAAATTAGTGCCAAGTCCTATGCAAAATCCAAATATGTATTTATAGGAATAAAATAACCACATTTTTACTAAAAAAAAACCCGACCGCGGTGCACTTTGTTTATTTTAACGAACTTCATACCCAGTGACACTCGCACCATCAAGACGAATCTAATGATGTATCATTTATCAAAATCGGATGTGCCGTTGAGTAGTTACGAGCGGACACAGGAACGGACATACATACAGGTCAAACACATAACCCTCCTTTGGGCTTCGCCGCAGTCGGGTAATAACATTATGAACAAGTATTAAACTCTATTTCTTTGCTGTATTGGATACCAATAACAATTGCTGTTTTTTAAAAATGTGAGATCTTAAAGTAGGTTAGATTTGACTTGGCCAGTTTTTATTAGAATTAAAAAAAAAATATATATATATATATATATACATATATATATTCAAAATTATATATATATATATATATATATATATATATATATATATATATATATATTGAATAACTTTATAAAATGACTGATGTAATAAAGAACTGGCCAAGTCACATCTAACCTACTTTAAGATCTCACTCCCACTGAATTTCTCATACATACAACATGTTTACAAATTACAACACTGCCGTGCTAGTGATATATGCAGTAATTACAGTCTAGAGGTATAGGAAATGTGAACCGTATTCGATTGGAGTAAGGATGATTTCCTATACTTCTAAACTGCAAATACTGCATATATCGCTAGCACGGCAGAACATAATTCGGCTGCCCCATATCAAAACCAAGCAAGTGCTCCAGATCAAATTTTAAAAAGGGCGTAAAACATAAACATAAAGATGTTTTTACGCCCTTTTTGAAATTTGATCTAGAGCACTTACTAGGTTTTGATATGGGGCAGCCGAATTGTAGTGACTATTTCAGATGATGGTGCAAGATAACTGTATCGGTCGTCGTTGTGTATGTGCGAGTTGTCTGCTTACTGAAACTTAAGCTTCTGGCATTCAAAAGGTTAAAAAATTGCCTAAAGGGGAATGCAGCGCGTCATAAATTTCCATGTTCTCATTTCAACTCATATTAGTTCCGCAACAATACGAGCGGTAACATAACCCGGCGCAATTTAAAATCACCAGAATACATTTGCGGAAAGCGGCGCTTTATCAAAAATAAAGCGACAAAATTCAATAAAAGCCCCGTCATAAAACACGCCGTAATGAAAAATATTAAATTCCAGAGACAAAAAATATATATTATTCGTCCGGCGCGCGAACATATAAATAATTTAATTTGGAGCGAACTGAAGACTCCCGGCAGAGTTTGGAGCCGTGATGTGTGTGCTTATTACATTTTTCACCAAGACCTTGCATCATGAAAGAATGTTTAAAATGAACTCAAGCTTAGGATACTTTGTTTTTCTTTATTTATTTTCGGGTTCCGTACTTCAATCGACAAAAACAAGAAAGACTTAAAAGGATAATTGTGAAACAAGGACCTTAAAATGAATAACCGGAAGTACTCATGCTAACAGATAACTGAAGCACCTCTAGTAAGCCGGTCGCTTAACGCTGGTTGATGTGTTGCGTGCTGCTCGCATTAAGGTGGATTTAGACCAAACGAATTCTAACACATTCTAACCCCACAAAGTGTGTACACACAAAGAATTTGGTAGAGTGGGGTTAGAATGTGTTAGAGTTCGTTTGGTCTAAATCCACCTTTAGGCTATTACGCTGGTTGATGTGTGTGTGCTGCCCGTAAGTAAAAAGCGACCAGCTTTCTAGAGGTGCTTCAGTTATCTGTTAGCGAGGCTACGTCCAGCTATTTATTTTAATGTCCTTGCTGTGAAATATTTTTATTTTGTCACGCACGACGTACCTAAAAAAACTAAGTTTTGATGTTTTTTTATGGTATGAATTTTCACATTTTAATGCAGAAAAAATACATGTTATTCGTTTCGCAGATGACATTGCTGCTTTTGCAGAAACTTATACGGTAAATATGGACACAAAATTTAAGGGATTTAGTTTGAAGATAATTTATAGACAAGACAAAAATGGTTACTACATCACATCATCGTTTTAGCCATCCTCCAATAGTACTCAATAGTCATGTTATTCAAAAAGTAGATTGTTTTATATTATTTTATGTAACAGTTGTATAAGTAGGGTTTTGACCCTACTCGAATCCACGCGAACTCTATACGCGAATGGCGTAAGTTGCGTTGCAATACGAGCCGCCGCTGCGGCGAGTATCGCAAATAGAGACGCCATGAGCGTTTTTTGACTGAATTATACAACGTTGCATACAATACTTTTTCTACGACTAGGTTTTAAAATATAAAATACAAAACGAAACATGGCGCGCAAACAAGGCACGGACATTATTGAATAATTGATACAAGGACGATATTAAAAATACTTTTTTTTCATGTTGGCATCAAAGAATTTAATTCGGAAAGTTTTGTTTTTCATAACAATACCGCATGAATTTATTTGTTTGTTTAGTTGGTAGTTGTGCATTTTTATTGTAAAGTTAGTATTGATCGCTTAATCCTTGACCTAAGTTTAACCTAGATTTAGAAGTCTGTGGCAGCTAGCAGTATCTTTTTGCGACTTTAACGACACAAGTGCTGTTATGGGGAATATAGTATAGCTTCCTGGATCCCTGCCTCCTTTGTAAAGTACAAAATAGGCAAACGTGTAAAGTCCTGACACTATATAAATAAATGCACCCTTAACTACCGAACGTACTTTATACAGTACAAAATATTTACCGCTAAAAATCAAACCGTAGTGACGCGATCTGGAGAACCAATTGCTGGTTGCTAATCCTCAATATATCTGTCTCTCTGTAACAATAGCGAGTTAAAGGCGATAACGAATATTCCGTTCAGGGCGACGCCGCGTGTTGAACAAGATGGTGCGTAGTGCACGTGGAGGTAAGGTTAATCTCAAAATTATCACCGAATCTGCTAAAGTCATGATTGTTGTCATATGTTTCTAATGAGTTTACATTGTGCATTTTCACGTGGTGTTATTATTTTTGTTCCAAATGTTATAATCTAACCTCCTGGATCCCAATAAAAAAAAAGTAAGTTGTCATAAAAGCCGAGAGTACTTTATAAAGAACCTTAGCCTTGAGACCTGAAACTTTTATCCTAGTAATGTACGGCCCCATTTTTTATCCTTTATAAATAACATTCTGTCACAATGCTATTACTTTTAATTATAGTACTATTTACAGTGTTTTTGTTTCTGTAATATTTTTACTTTATTTTGGGTCTGCTGCAAGAGGATATAAGTCTGATATTAAATAATTCAGACTTCGAAGATGACAATTAGACACTTTTTTGCGATGCATCCTAGAACGATTATTATGAAGGATTGGACTGCTTTCAGAGAGTATTATTTATTGAAATGAAGATTATTATCGTTTTTTTAGACACGATTTATTTGTGATTGTTTCTTATGATTATTAGATATTTTTAATAAGCGTTTCCGTTTTATTTCTTAAATTAAGTAGACCTTCAATTTCAAACAAAGTGCCACATATTGGCCTTATAAAGTGACGCATATCGTTCAGATAAAAGCCGAGAGTGATTTATAAAGCACAAATAATTTTTAATTCAAAATGAGGTTTAAGTATTCTTCATCTAGTATATATTCAACTTTGTTCTAGCGAAAAACTGATATCCATTTTAGACCTAAATTCAAACGATAAAAGTTTCAGGTCTCAAGGCTAAGGTTCTTCATAAAGTACTCTCGGCTTTTGTGACAACTTACTTTTTTTTATTGGGATCCAGGTGGATAGACTTCTCTGGACTCATACTATGTATGTTCTTATATTAGTGTTCGTAGTCAAGTAAAAGACGGATAAAAGTACAGGAGTAGAAAAAAAAATTGCTTAATTACTAGTGATTACAGGTAAACTAAACACCCGATATTGTCACAAGAATTACTAGGTATGGCAAAACAAGCTTTTAATAATAAAAGACAATTGCTTAAATCGCGCTTTATGGAAGTAAAACGTGGATGCTGACGCAAAAAGATAGAAAAAAGATTGGAAACAATTGAAATGTGGTGCTGGAGGAGAGTGGAAAGCATAAGCTGGACAGAGAAGAAAACCAATGAATAAGTATTAATGATGGTGAAAGGGAGCAAGTGAAGAAAAAATTTCACCCAAGAAGCTGGCGTACAGCTTTAAGGATTGGAAGCTACTCCATCGACAAGAGTGAAACTCTTAAATTAACGATGATGATGATTTGCGCATTAATGTTCTACTTATTAAAGGAAAGAAGAAATAAAATGCTTACCAAATGTATGGAATAAGCTATTTGAAACATGAATTACTTTTCAACATATTCAAAGGTCCCTTTAGAAACATAAAACATAAAGGATCACTAAACGTTTATAGTAGCATATAATAGTATTTTATGCAACAGTTGTATAAGTGGGTTCAAAAAATGCGAATTGCGTGAGTTGCGATACGAGCCGCGAACGCGGCGAGTATCGCAAATAGAGACGCAATGAGCGTTTTTTGACTTAATTATACAACGTTGCATACAATACTTTTTCTACGACTGGGTTTTAAAATATAAAATACAAAATTAAAAGCATAACCTGCAAATAAGGCAAATATCACGTATGACTGACAGTATGTGTCTATGGTAAACTTTTTTTTTTAATTACTGACTGACGTGACGTGACTATATTAATAGTATTTTATGCAACAGTTGTATAAGAAGGTTCAAAAAATGCGAATTGCGTGAGTTGCGATACGAGCCGCGAATGCGGCGAGTATCGCAAATAGAGACGCAATGAGCGTTTTTTGACTTAATTATACAACGTTGCATACAATACTTTTTCTACGACAGGTTTTAAAATATAAAATACAAACAAGGCATAACCTGCAAAGAAGGCAAATATGACGTATGACTGTCAGTATGTGTCTATGGTAAACTTTTTATTTTTTAAATGAAGTTGACACGCAGTGAATATATTAAAAATACTTTTGTTTTTATGTTGGCATCAATGAATTTAGTTCAGAAAGTTTCGTTTTTCTTAAAAGCCGTAGGATTTTAATTGTTTGTTAAGTTGGTAGTTGTGCATTTTTACCGTAAAGTTAAAATTGAGCGCTTAATCCTTGACCTAAGTTTAACCTAGATTTAGAAGTCTGTGGTTGCTAGCAATAACGTAAAGTGGCTATAACGACACTAGTGCTGTTATGGGGAATAGAGTATAGACTTCTCTGAACTCATATTATGTATGTTCTTATATTAGTGTTCGTGACCAAGTAAAAGACAGATAACAGTACAGGAGTAGAAAAAAATACTTTTTTATGTTGGCATCAATGAATTTAGTTCGGAAAGTTTTGCTTTTCTTAAAAACCGTAGGAATTTAATTGTTTGTTAAGTTGGTAGTTGTGCATTTTTACCGCAAAGTTAAAATTGAGCGCTTAATCCTTGACCTAAGTAAGTTTAACCTAGATTTAGAAGTCTGTGGCTGCTAGCAATAACGTAAAGTGACTATAACGACACTAGTGCTGTTATGGGGAATAGAGAATAGACTTCTCTGAACTTATATTATGTATCTTCTTATATTAGTGTTCGTGACCAAGTAACAGAGAGATAACAGTACAGGAGTAGAAAAATAATTTTATGCCACACCTGGCCATAAAGTGGCTTTTTCCGCACGCTGCGCGTACGGAAAAAGCCGCTTTCTGGCCAAGTGTAGCCATAAAATGATGTACACAACACGGGAGGTAATAAAGAAAGCCCTCGATCGCATATTTACGTCCCTCGCTTGCAGCTCGGGCCGCAAACTTCTGCGATCTCGGCCTTTCTTTGTATTACCACCCTAGTTGTGTAATGTACTATAATATTACGCTGCGTGCAGCGCGGGCGAGTTTTCGTCCCAAAAAAGAATGAAAACAGTTTAATGCTAAATGCTTTACTGGAGTTCAACACTGCAACCAGCACTTGCCATGATTGGTCTATTTTACATGTTTTATCTGCTCTTACAATAAATCCATAGGTAGTCATGCGCAATAGTTGTATTCACTCGTAGTTACACTTGGTAACAAAACATCAACTGCAGGTCAAAAGTTGGGAAAAACTTCGATAAAAATAATAAAATATGCAATTACAAATGAAAATAAAATGTTAGTTTACTTATGAAATATTTATTGTGACTACATTTAACATGATCCCTACATTTTTAGCTTTTAAAATGTAGCCCATAACACGAGTTTTCAAGCACACATATTTCCTAATATTTTGCTCCTCACGAAATATTGCGATACGCAATGACAATTATAGGATTTTTAGTAATTCACGTTAAATGCCATTTGAATAAAGAGTACGTACAACAAACACATGCGCAATGTTGTTGCAAAAAACTACTAACTTGGTGACACTGGCAACCTCATTCTTCCGTGCTGCTGATAACATAGTTTATCCGCAATATCTTGGTCCTCCAAACAAACGCACCACACTTAATATCACAGCACCAAATGTTCATAATTTATATCACTCGACGCTTTATCGCGTGACATTATTACGCGGGGAAAGATTAGCCGCACATATCTGAACATATAAAGCGGTTATTGTATATTTTGCCCGTTCTTATTGTATATTTTTTGCGGCGACATCTGGCGGGCGGTCGCCGCATTTTAAACAATTACGTACGGATTTGGCCGTGCTGGATGGTTCTTTTGTGAGCTCGTGTCACTGGCTGGACTAAACATTTTGTCACGATATTGAGCACACTGTTTCATGACTTTCATGTGATTCAACTGGGTAGCTACTGAAAATGATTGATAAAGGGAAAAACCCGCGCGTAGCTGAATAAAAAATACATATCTAATTTTATTGGAAAACAAAATAAAAGGATTTACGATTTTGTGCGTTTTATAATATCATACAGGGTGGTTTTCGATGAACTGTACATATTAAAAGGGGTGACATTTCAACCAATTTTATCGGTAAAACTGACTTTAATGTTTGTTTCTAGCCATTCTTTTTTTTTTACAGATTTTTAAACTTTTCTGTGAAATTTTGGGCAGTACATCTGTTTGACGCGGTATAAAATTTTGATCTTATTGTTCAAAACCTTAAAAATAAATGTATTTAGGATCAAAACTAAGCCCTAAACGAAAATAAGCATGAAAAAAATGGTCACAAAATACGCAAACTTTCGAGAACAGCATTTTCCGTAAACAAACAAAATTCTTGCAGTCGTTTTGCACAATTATTATATTTTATGGTGGATTTTTTCTTCAGGTCGGTGGTTTATTGTTATTGCTACGAAATAACGTGTGAACGTGTCTATTTTCATGAAACTGCATTTTGTTTCTTACAATTTTAAACAATTAGATCAAAAGTTATACCGCGTCAAACAGATGTACTGCCCAAAATTTCATTGAAAGTTTAAAAATCTGTAAAAAAACGAATGGCCACAAACAAAAATTAAAATCAGTTTTACCGATAAAATTGGCTGAAATTTCACCCCTTTTAATATGTACAGTTTATCGAAAACCATCCTGTATGCGCCGTCGTTTACGTTCAGAAATATTGCTAAAAGTAGAGGCGACGATTCTTTTAATAAATGAAAAATGTAATAAGTACATATTTTGGTTCACGCGTAAAAAATGTACTGAATCCACATGACGGTAGTGTGTGGCAACCTTTAATTAATATAGGTACCAACAAACCAACATATATTTTAAGCTCAACAATGTTACTACATTTCTTAAGAGTACCATATTCTTAGTCCTTTCCTTGCAAAGACAGATTGGTGAAATTAGATAATGTAAGGCAATTTAACTCACTTGTACTATGAATGATACCTACGACGATAAGTATCGCAGCAAAAACTCACAAGGTTGAGGAAATTCGTGACGTCGCTTCCAGCGCCGCTGGGCCCGCGGCAGACAGACGTGTTTTTTCTGATTCTCTTATTTCGCATTCGGTCGGAAATTGCCACAACCGTTGAAATGTACAAATTGTCCGGGGCTTTATCGACGCTCTCATAATTGTTTGTATATTACCAGCGCCGAAGGACTCAATAAAATTGTGAGTGAATTTGATCCAATAAATTCAAAGGAAATAATCATGTTTTGTATTGCGTTCGACGTTTGCTGAGGAGATTGAGGATTTATAAAAGTTGGAATTGCTGAAAACCGGCGTGTTTGAAAACAAACATGGAATGTGCTGGGTGCTGCGGATTGGGAAATAGGAAAATATATTTTTTGTAGACGTTTCATCAGGGCGTTTTCTTTTTTGTTTAAGGTGAGTCGTGTCGCCTGGTTCTACATACAAACTATCGAAGGTTAAGAATCGATTTTAACAACATGAAATTTGGTTGTAGGTAATGTTTTATTTTATAGCCTGCGCGAAACAACATGAGAATGAGAAGTCCCGATAAGCCAGAAAAACATGCAATCGGCAATTTATGGTAGGTCTGGTTTTAATACCCGATGTCTTAGATTATCTCAGCCTAATTTAGGTCAACCAATTTATTCGAATTCTGAGTGTAGGTATGTACGTCAGGAGAGGCAGAACCTAAATGACCAAACGGGACGTAGACAAATAAAAAAAAACTGAGTGTACGTAAGTGGCGTCGTTATCTGGACTACCTTTTAAAGGGTCCTGTAACAATCACATTGATCCAGTTCACTTTTCTGTATACATATACTGGGTGATTTTATTTTATTTATTGGAGAAACAACAGAAGTAAATGTATAACAGACATAATTAATCGAGCAGATAACAATTTAGGCATGCACTTACTTCCTAAAACTAGTGCATTAATAACCGGTTGTGATTGTAAACTACACTAATTGATGATGAGGGTTCATTAATGAATAAGGTTTGTTTACAATCTAACTTGGTGACCACGCTTCATGAATAATTGTTTACTAAAACAAATATTATACTTCAAAAAATACCTGCCAAGTTTTTGTTCAAAAATGGAATGCTTAAGTTATATACCTAGCTCCTGGTAAAAATTTGAATATTTGTAAAAAACTCGCCCTTTACTTATAATAAGTATTTTGACACTGTTAAGCCCCAAGCAAGTTTAACTACCATTTACTAACGTTATTCGCTCTCATAGTCATGAAAGCCTCTTCCATATAAAACCTCGCGACATCCACACCACCCGCCGAATCCCAAATGCGCAAAAGAAATATGATACAAGAACTTATCTGTCAAATATGGTATTAGATTGATGCTCGCTGAAATACCCTCTGAGGGATACGAGTTCGGCATTTCGTTACCCGCTCGGGACTAAAAAACTTCAATAACAAATGTATAAGAAATGTTTACTTTTTGTTCGTAATGCATCGATGAGAGTTGGCGGTTAGTTGATTTATCTAAGGTGTTATAGTTACATGTTTTCAGAATTTACAAACACCATCCCATTCACATCCAGATTCGTTAGATGTATCCTTGAATCATTGCCTAACGTTTCAATGAAAGCGGGTTTTTCTGAAACCTACCCGTTATTGGGACTGACAAATAAAATAAACCGTACTTAATGTTAACTCCGAAACAAACATAAAAATTCTACAGTTTCAGAGGGAAGAGGTTTCGCAAAATTTACTAGGTGAAATGTCGACAGGGCAAGCACCCGGATCCGTCATGCATACGGCATGCAATACCGGTTTTACTTGTATGGGCTAATATCGAAAAACCGGTTTTTCGGTATTGGCCCATACAAGTAAAACCGGTATTGCATGCCCTATAGGCGTGTTGGAATATACAAAAATGAATCTATCTCGCTTCAAGTATGCTTTCTCTTTCATACATGTGAACACCACTTAAGAGTATAACACAGCCCTTTGTTTTTTGTCAATGCTTGGACCCTTCCCATGAATCGGTTTGTATACCGTTGTGGCCTGGCTCTGTAGGCACACACACCTTACCTTGCTAAATAACGATATAATAAACATCATATATATTCGTATCGTTAAATGTGTCTTTCAATAGTATCCCAAACTAATAGGTTGTCATGCAGACGAGTCAACGCACTTGGGAGCTTAGAAATCAAAGTCCTCAAATAGTATAGGTTTTTATGATTTTTGATATTATATCCTCGTAGACCGTTATAAAACTAATTGTTTCAGATTTTTTGGTATAGGTCATATTTCAGTCACAGCCACGGTTTATTTTAAATCGATGTTCTTTTTTAATTTGATTCTTTTTTTAGTTCAGTTGCTTTATTTTGACAGCAAAAGATTAAAATATGTAGCCTTTGTCTCTTATTTACTTAAATTGTGAACGACTCGATTTATTAGTGAATTATGAACGGTTAAACTATATGAAATTATTTTTGTCCCCGTAATGAGGGGATTATTTACTATTACTACGCATGATTTACAAACTATATTCAGTAATGGAGTCCGTATTTTAATCGGTATTCATTTGCAATGACTACAATAATTAGTAATACTCCTTTATGAGATTCAGTAATTAGTAATAGCTCTTAATGAGATTCAGTAATTACTTCTGGCAAGTTATTGATAACTAACAAGGAAAGGTACCCAACTGTCCGGCTCCGATCTGATTTATTTTGATATATGTTAGAGAGTAGTCTAAACTAATAGACACTTATTTTTTTAGCTGCCCAATCTCAACCTATTGGGACAAACTGACCTCCAAAGTACTGAAAAGTGACTAAACCCTCCAACTTCTACAGAAAAAAAATTCAAGCAAGTTGCTAGTTAATTACTGGTTTCATTATATGTCGGAGAACATGAAAAAAGAATAGACACGTGTTTTGTCATTTCACCTCAAACTCATATTTTCCTAAAAAAACAGCCTCAAAGTGCTCAAATTTTGAAGGGTGTTTTTTTAGGAAAATATGAGTTTAAGTCGATATAACGAAACACGGGCCTATTATTTTTTCATGTTCTCAAACATAATATCAAACCAGTAATCAAATAACAACTTGCTTGATTTTTTTTTCAATAGAAGTGGGAGGGTTTAGTCACTTTTCAGTACTTTGAAGGACAATTTCTTCTAACAGGTTGAATTTGGGCAGCTAAAAAAAATACGTGTCTGCTATTTTAGACTACTCTATAACATATATCAAACTGAATCAAATCGGAGTCAGACAGTTGGGTACCTACCTTTCCTTGTAAGTGAAAACTTAACGAATTGTAATAAGGTAATCATCATTATTTCTCAACAATGAATAGATCAGACGTTTCTCCAACAAAGACAATCGGAATTATTCTTTGTAACTGTGAACATCTGTACTCCTGCTAAAACCTAAAAATGCCAAGTGTTTCTACCAACTAGGACTTATTTGTCGTTTTGCAGAGCAAGAACCCCTCTTTTAATCCAGAAGTATTATTAGAAGCAGTGGTGCTACGTTTAGGTGCTAGTTTATCTGAAGATGAAAGTGTAACTCTTAGAGATTTTGTCGAAAATTTACACGAGCTGTTCGTACGAGATGGCAAAAAAGTAACCGGAATAATAAAGACTTCAAAAAAAATTACGAAAGTTGGCTTCAAGCAGATGTTGATAGGCCGAGCTGTGTACAAACGATTTTACTCACCGCAGAACTACTTCATGATTCAACGTGTTCTGAACCTTTGGAATCGTCAGCTAGCATTGATTTCACTTCACCAGAATGTTCGACATCATCAACTTCAATCGGAACAATGACAAAGACGCCCAGAAAATCATTTGAAGACCTATCGACCAAGCAAAAGAAGAGAAGATCCGACACTTATAAAGGAGAAGAGTCAACTAAATTGACATTTACAGCGGCAAAATTCTTGAAAGAAGATGGTCGTGAAGACATAGCATTCGTAATTGTGAATTATTAACCTTTTTAAGAATCAGCTTAACATTCTCGTGCATGCATATTACTTATGCATAGCTGAAAAACCAATCGTTAGCAACAATGTACGAGTAGCGTCCCGTGTTTATGCACAGCAATTGAAAGACGAGACGTGCTCTCTGGCATGGCAGCAACTGTGTTGCCATTTAGTTTGCTGTTGCGTTTTTTAGAGTAGTTTCATGTGGAAAAACTTTAGCAATGGCTGACGTGAAATCGTGGCTTGGTATGCGCAACAAACTCTGCGAGTCAAAGAATGAACGTTTTTATTTTTCCAACTGCAAAATGTTTTATACTAGAAATATCGCAAGCTAGCGCACAATTTGCTTGAGACATAGCGAATTGATGGCACCATTTAATTTCACTACTTTCAGATGTAAATACCGGGGTACTTTAGCCCACATGATAATCAAATATCTTTAATCCAAGCTAAAGCACAGAATAAGAATTAGTTCTACGTACAGAAGTCTCTCTCCCTAACAAAATTGCCCTTCGCATTGGATGAGCGGATGGAGTTGACCCGCATCCAACCGTTTCTCTCTATTGCATAAAGGTGGTTTTCCACCGGCAGGGCGAGACGAGACGAGGATTGAATTGAAATTTGTATGAAGTTTTCAATCCTCTCCTCGCGCATCGCGCAACTTGATACAAATTTCAATTCAATCCTCGTCTCGTCTCGTCTCGCCCTGCCGGTGGAAAACCACCTTAACGCGTGCTCATTTGTCCTATTTCATGCGGCAAGATTTACTGTGCAACCGAATCGCGGAGTGAGGCAGTCCTGGCTAAAGCCAACGACATGTCAATGTGCCATAAATTCAATGCAATAATAAAAACTGAATCGAGTTACTTCCAGGGTCGACGTACTCCAAACTTACGGTACGTATGTACAAACTTGCTCAATTTTAAGTAAATTATTTGAAATGTCTTAGATGGACTTTCTAGACTAAGCTGACCTAAATTGGTACTTTAACATATGTGACGTTGAAAAACTTGTAATAAACGCAATAACATTTATAAAATAAAACATAACAGTGATGTGTACACTGAAGTAGTAGAATGCATTTCTTACAAGAGACCAATTTAATGAGGACGGTATGCGGAAATTATACAAAATTAGTTGAATGACTAATGAGGTAATTTGAACTCTGGACGCACGTCAACGTGAAATAAACAACGCAACAACAACTGATAACTTCCCAGAACAATGCACAAAAGAAACTCACAGTAACATTTTCACAAAGCATCGAGTGGTATCAAATTCTGAAGAGCGGTATGCCTTCCTGATTCACAAAATGAAATTACTAAAATGCGTATACGAAATTTCCGAGAGTAGAAAATAAACAGGCATTTTGAGTTGTCGTCTTTAATTCGTTTTTTCGCATATTCTTGAAATGTTTCATATTATATTAAGGAAAATCTTCTTGAAACCGAAATAATATGAGACGTGCTATCTGTAAATTGTAATAAGGCACTGAAATAGGTCTACTTAGTAAAATATTACCCTCTGATATCCTAGGTAATCGAAGAAATGTTACTAGGTATAATATAATAATAAGCTGTGGCCCTGGCCTACTATGCTAAACTAAGCTAAGCACATGCCGAAGCCGCTAAGCAAGGTATTGTCCGTTGCGTCAAGTATAATGACAACCAAGTAGTACGGCTTCGGCCGTTTAGGAGCGAGCGACACGTATTTACACAGACGCACGATCGCACGTCTGTGTTAGTGCACTCCATACTATGGCAGGGGCGCGCAGGGGCAAATGCTTGCCTGTAGAGTCCGACCGAAATTTCGGTTTCGGCCTAGTTTCGGCCTAGTTTCGGCCAAAAAACGGGTTTCGGCTTAGTTTCGGTTTCGGCTGCCATTCGGCCGAAACTACAGCCGAAACCGAAACTGAATTTGAGAGGTTTCGTGCTGCGATCGGACAGTCTTTATTTCAAAAAGCACAGGTAATATTTGAATTAAGAAGTTATAATATGTTATAATTAATGATTACTCTAAATATCGGAGACTACCAGTAAATGATTAATATGTTATTTAAAAATGAAGACTGATTGATTATGAATGTTATTTTCAGGGTTCCATACCAAAATGGTAAAAAAGGAACCCTTATGGTGCGACTCTGTTGGTCTGTCTGTCCGTCTGTCACACCCAGATATCTCAGGAGTTACTGCTGCTATCGATTTTAAATTTGGAATAATTTTAAAAATCGCTGACCCTAGCTTACAGGACATGAAAAAATCTTATACCGTTTTTACTTTATTTTAAATGGCGCTGTAATGGGAGGTTGTGGTTAGTATATCAAGTGGGGTATCAAATGAAAGGACTTAATTTGTACATTCCAAACCCATTTTTTTTCTTAATCATGCTTTGTGATTTACAGAGCTCGGAATAGGTAGTGCCTATTTACCTAAACTTCGCGGGAGGACGTAACTAAGAGTGGCTACAACCACCAAAAATAATTATTTATTTTTATTGAACGCGGGATTGCCTGGGATTAATAAGAATACATAATGTACATTAATTCACACTCGGGGTTAAATTATTAATGAAATACAAGATATATTGAGCACTCAAAAATCGACTTCATACAAAATTTCTGCATTAGACAATTGTATTTCATTAATAAATAATCTAACCCTGAGCGTGAATTTATATGGATAATGTATTATTATTAAATCAGGGAAATCCCGGGTTCAATAAAAAGAATCAATTATTTTTGATGGTTGTAACCACTCTTCCCAACTAGCAAAATTTCGTCATATAAGCGTCGCGGCAACGTAACTTATTCAGACTTTTAGCTTCGGAAATTAGTCATATAAACGTAATTATTAAGTTTATATCACGCGATTCGGGCCCATTGTACTCAGCGTTTTAGCCATATAAAAGTTATTTAACTGCAACCGCCACCACTTATTAGTCATATAATAATCATCGTCGTGACTACTTTATAGCTATCTAGCTGTATAATAGCGACATATGTAGCTTTTATATGACTTTTCATCGTATAAGAGCTATATAACCGTTGAGTTAGTTGCTTATTGGTCATATTATTATCATTGAAGAAACTACTTTACGACTTATTTGATATATAATTGCTACTTATATGACAAATTTGTGGAATAAAAGCGTCCAGGGAGACTAAACAGAAGACGGATTGACAACAGTGCTCGTGCTACAGCAATTTGGAGCTTAATGTCGTCGAGTATGTTTTTGACAGTTTTATCTAAGAAATATATGGCCATGTTAAACGGTATTAAAAATGCTGTTAAATTCGATCTAATGGTGGAAATTTATTGCGAAGACCACTTTACTTATAAAGTGTACTATGTTTAATTGTAAATATTTAACGCGTCACTTTAATTATCAGTTATTACAATGTAATTTGAATAAATATTTTAAATTATTACAAAGGAAGCGACTATATGACTTTTATACCATTAATATGTCATATAACTGCTTCTTATATAGCAAGTTTAGAACGCTATTTTGGTATCGCTGTGAACCCGTCGAAATGCCAGGCCATTTTGCTTCCATTTTGAGCACCTGATTGTTGTCCAAGATCGACTTTGCCCATATTGCGCCAATTGTTTTTGAGGACGTGCCAATTACCCTAACGCCGCAAGTGAGAAACCTGGGTCTGATTATTGACAGTGGCCTTACACGGGATCCTCAGGTGGTGTCTGACGTTTTTCGCAGAGTGACTAATACGCTGAGGATGCTTTACTTTACAGGTTTAAACACTTTCTGCCGATCAGCACAAATACTCTTCTGGTTCAAGTTCTGATATTATCGGTTATTGATTATGCTGATGTGTGTTACTCTAATATTACCCAAGCTTCCTTAAATAAGCTGGACCGGCTTCACAACAACTGTATCCGGCTTGTGTTTAGCCTCCATAAATTCCATCTGACCACGTATCTTCTTTTCGCCGACAACTTCACTGGCTCCCGATTCGTCAACGTAGGTCCTTAAGAATCCTATCTACCCTCAATTCTTTATTATTTGATCCAGCTGCTCCTGATTATCTTAAATTTAAATTTGTTGTTGCACGTCCAGGTTGCGATCTCCGTACTTCCCGTAGTCTTAAGCTCACAGTTACCTCTCATCGGTCCGGATTTAGGTCCTACTCCTTTACTCTTCATGCCATTCACCGTTGGAATAATCTTCCACTGATAAGGGAAGCACAGAGCAAATTCAGCTTAAAGCTCATATTGCGCAAGCATTTTTCTGACAATATTCAAGGTTAATTGTCTTCTTGATATTTTATACTGGGTATATGTAATAGATAGTATGTATGTAGGTATATTTAACAGCATATTTATGTAAGTGTATCAGTATTATATATATGTATATATTTTTCAAATTGTTTTCTTTTCAAAGTAGTTACGATATATATATGTATACATCGTAACTACTCTGAAAAAAAAAACTCGTATCTAAAAACGACCTAGAGAATAAAGTAAATTTTTAAAACAAAAAATAAAAACCGACTTCCAAAAACTTAAACTAAAAACCAAAAAATAATATGTTAATTACCCCAAAGAAATGGATAATCAACGATTCATATACAGATATTTATACTTTTTAACCTGTTATTTTTGAAGTTGGTGCCTGCCACGTAATGCTGGCTGTGTTGAGCTCCTTAGCTGGCACCGACTTCAAAAATAACAGGTTAAAAAGTATAAATATCTGTATATGAATCGTTGATTATCCATTTCTTTGGGGTAATTAACATATTATTTTTTGGTTTTTAGTTTAAGTTTTTGGAAGTCGGTTTTTATTTTTTGTTTTAAAAATTTACTTTATTTTTAAATTTTTAGTGGCGCTGGAAAAATGTTGGCTGGATAAATTCCAAATTGGCCTAGACGTTTTCAAGTAACCGAGGAACAAGCCTACATAAAAATTGCTCTTTGTTTTGAAGTCGGTTAAGACTGGGAACTTATTTCTAATAAGAAATGCACGAGAAAGTAAGAAAAATACCAAAATCGCATATGTGTGCCTATGATATTTGAAGAGTTCCCTCGATTTCTCCAAGATCCCATCATCAGATCCTGATTTGGTTGCAATGAGTCCACCTTGGAGGTATACCCTTTTAAACAAAAAAAGAATTTTCCAAATAGGTTCAGCCGTCTTCAAGTAATCGGTGAAGAAACCTAGATACAAATTTACTCTTTGTTTTGAAGTCGGTTAACACTAAAAACTTGTTGCTAATAAGAAATGGACGAGAAATTACGAAAAATACCGAAATCGCTATATGTGTGCCTATAATATTTGAAGAGTTCCCTCGATTTCTCCAAGATTCCATCATCAGATCCTGACTTGGTTGCAATGGGACCACCTCGAAAGTCTACCCTTTCAAACAAAAAAGGAATTTTCCAAATCGGTCCAGCCGTCTTCAAGTAATCGGTGAACAAACACACAAAAAAAAAAATAAAAAAAATAAAAAACATACAGACGAATTGAGAACCGTCCTTCTTTTGGAAGTCGGTTAAAAACGTCAAAAGTTACATGCGAACGTAATATACACTTACTGCGTTTTTACCTGGAGTTAGTGTCTGATATGTGTTTTTTTTAAGTAATGACGATATTATATGATTTATGGGTAGCAAATTTGCGGTTTTAGACTATATGTTCATGCACCAATTTAATATTTCTGTTTGGCCCCGCGGTTAACTGGTAGAGAGAGAAAGTCTTATGGCATTATTATATTAAACTTCACCGTTTGTACTTTCCTGTATTGTGCAATATAGTACATTGTGTATCAAGGGCGGTAGGTAAGGAATTACAAACGAGTGTTTGTTACAAGGCCGAGGCGAAGCCGAGGGCTTTAATAATACGAGTTTGTAATTCCTTTACCGCCCGTGGCACACACAATGTTTTTCATCACACTTGTGAGGAAATCTAATTAAAATTAACCTTACTTAACCTAAATAAAATTGTAAAACTGACAGTGACATTAGTGACATATCCATAGACAATGCGCAACGTTCGGAAACCATAGCGGTACAGACCTAAAACGGTTGATTTTATAATTGCAAAATACTGAAATACACTATTGAAACATTTAATTAATGTTACAGAAATATGTGTTTACATGTATTTGCAATACCAGTTCTCTTTAAATAAATATTTCAGTGATAAAAGTTAAAAAAGTAAGTTGGCGTTTCCTTTGAACATGACAAATAAGAGTAAAACAGAACCAGCGTTTCAAATTTAAAAAGAAAACCATTACGCCCTAGGGCGTAATAGCTCATTTACGGCCCGCAAAACCTACGTGTAATGCACCATTTTCGAGCAAGTGTGATGAAAAATAAAATACGTGTTCAATATTTTTTGATAATTTAAGGGGGGGATTTCCCAAATCGACCTCCCGGTAGAATCAAAATAAAATAACGAAATATTCATATTTTTGGATAAAAAATAAATGTTATAATTAGATAATGCTTCTGTGGCACCCAGAGATCGACTCAAATATACACAAAAAAGTTCATCCAAATCGGTCCTGCCGTTTAGAAGAAGGTAGGTGACAAACACATGTACAGAAGAATTATACAGGGTGATTGGAAATTCGACCTATCCCTTGAAAGGGGTTATTCTAGAGCTTATTTGCAATGATTTAAGTCCAATCAACCGGGGGTCAAAACTCAATGGTTATCAAGTTATTTGACTTTTAACTTATTTTTTTTAAAACCCGCCTTTCGATCTAAAACTGCTTATTGTGAAAAAACTACTTAAATTAGTAATGAAAAAGAGCCATCATCTAATAGCCAATAAATGGTTGATTACGAAAAATTAAAAAAACATGCCAAAACCTTTGAAAATGTTACCAATAAAAGAATTTAAAGTCAAAAGTTTTTGGATTTTGTTCAAAATTTTGTAATTCTTTGAGGCATTACTTAAAAAAAAATTCCGACACTTCGCGTAAAAATTACTAAAATTAGTTCCTCAGTTCATAAGCTTTCTAAAAAGGTAAAATTGTTGACATTTTTTGCATAACGTTTTAAAATAACATTAATAATAAGAGAGGTGGTAGAGAATTTCGCCTAGCGTACCGGACCCTTAATCAGTTTGTTTGTGTCACTTTAGTTTCTCCGTGGGCTTTGTTTGTCTTCGGTTTCTTATTTTATCTCATCTTCCTAGGTTAGAAGTCACTAAAAGTAACCTTCCGTGATATTTCGGTTAGTAATTTATCTGTAAGTTCCCGGTTGCCTTAAGTTTGCACCTGGTTTCCTTGGTGTAACTTACAAATTAGGTGCAAACTTAACGCAACCGGGAACTGATTGATAAATTACTTATTGAAATATCACCGAAGGCAACTTTTAGTGATTCCAATCCTAAGAAGATGAAATAAAATAAAAAACCGAAGACAAACAAAACCCACGGATAAACTAAAGTGACACAAACAAACTGATTAAGGGTCCGGTACGCTAGGTGATATTCCCTACCCCCTCTCTTATTATTAATGTTATTTTAAAAAGTTATGCAAAAAATGTCAACAATTCTACCTTTTTAAAAAGCTTATGAACTGAGGAACTAATTTTAGTAATTTTTACGCGAAGTGTCGTAATTTTTTTTTAAGTAATGCCTCAAAGAATTACAAAATTTTGAACAAAATCAAAAAACTTTTGACTTTAAATTCTTTTACTGGTAACATTTTCAAAGGTTTTGGCATGTTTTTTGAATTTTTCGTAATCAACCATTTATTGGCTGTTAGATGATGGCTCTTTTTTATTACTAATTTAAGTAGTTTTTTCACAATAAGCAGTTTTAGATCGAAAGGCGGGTTTTAAAAAAAATAAGTTAAAAGTCAAATAACTTGATAACCATTGAGTTTTGACCCCCGGTTGATTGGACTTAAATCATTGCAAATAAGCTCTAGAATAACCCCTTTCAAGGAATAGGTCGAATTTCCAATCACCCTGTATATATAAAGAAGATATATAATTGAATATATATACATATAATATATGAATATAGGTTTGACCTTACGCCTACGTGACGGTATTTTACTCTTCGTTACGTTTTAAAATTTACAATTTGAGAGGTGTAGTCCCTGAAAAACCCAACGTTGTCCTTCTGAACTATCCAACAGACCGAAGCTCGGTGGCTTGGGGACTAAAATCCCTTCAAGAGCTAAAACAGACATTCAAATAACGTGACTAGTAGCAATTGAGTCCCGTTCTCCTTTTAGTGGCAGAAACATGAAAACAATTTGATCTGCGCGTTGAGTGAGAAGCACGTGAATATATGCAAGCTATTTAATTGGCGGAACATGTGAACGTGTCAATTAGTGTCCGGGCCGTCCGGACGCGTGTTTAAGGGCGCCTTAACTGAGTAACAGTCTTAAGACGTGGGCCAGGAAGCGAGCGATTTAAATTATTTTTTTATAAGATGTTCTTTCTTTCTTATTCAATAACAGCCTATTGTCTTAAAGGGCGGTCGTGAGAAGGTGATAGTTGAGCCCATGGATCTTATTCAGTCCCATCATCCGAAATGGTATAGCGTATATTAATATTTTTTTATTAATTTAGCTTAGTGTTTTCGATTTATATCAGATTACATTATTTTTGGTCGATAGTCTTTCTCCGTTTAGTATGTGTCTTATCCGTTTAATACTTAGGCCTGTGTTCCTGTAGGTACTAATTGTCATGTTTGCGTGTGGAATTGGCTTTAGTTCGCGGTGCTTGAATTAGGCTGACCAGCGTTAGGCTGCGCTGCATTTGGCTAGCCTCGCTCAGCGCTCCCTGTACGTCTAGCATAACTGGCCGCGACTTGGTTTCTCGCGCGACAGAGCATCACCTGTCACTGTCACACGATATTGAGTGGAAAGAGATAGGTAGTATTAGTCGCGCGACAAAGAGTCGCGTGTCACAGTTGTGCTAGAGGTACTGGCATTGGTGCATTTTACCATGCATACCGTTGCGCTACCTCGCATAGCTCTCGTGGCCTATTTCGGGGCCTCGCTAGCCCCCTACGTGTCTGCGACCTTGATTAATTCGGCCCATCTGTCCCGGCCGTAGCGTCCACGACGACTATGCAAAAGGGACCGGCCCGACACTAATTTGTACTTGCAAACTTTAATTTATGAGTTTCGACATGTCCCAACTAGAATTGTTTTAGTTCGGTGCTTGTAAAGAGTTTTCTTTGTCTGGGGCATGGAATGATTACAGCGGTGACCTAGAGATTTTCAGAGGGGTTGTAAGTTTATGTTTGTTTTTGTATTTGTCTACTTTCATTCTTATTAGTTATTACAAACCCGCGTGTACCGCAGAAGCATTGCTGTATCTACAGTTTGTACTTCTAGGTATTTAAAAGAAGATAAATAAAAAATCACGTGACACGGGTCGTTCAGCTAGTGGTGCCACAGATAAAAAACGTTGCTTTGATTGGCTGAACGACTCGACTCACGTGGTTTATTTGTTTACCTTTTTTTAAGGCGACGCATAAACAATGAATCGAAAACGGAGCATTTGTCCCCCGCAACTCGCACACCGCCTTATACTTTTACACGGCTTACGAGGCGGTTTATACAATATATCTCTGAAAATTCAGGGTTCTAGCTTTAGTCAGCACAAAATTACAGGAGGTAAAAATGGCCTCAATGGCTTTGAGAAAAGGATAGTACGGCCTTTGTTTTGCTCGACTTGATGGGGGGGGGGGGGGCATGGCGGCGGGCAGACGACAGTAACCAAATGATTCGCGGATGAAGAATAAAATTGTCTAATGATTATTTTTATTCAAATAAATTATTCGTGGAATAATTTATTTCCGAAAAAATTATTTGTGAAACGAATTGCCATATAATTAGTACGCGTGGTGAGATTCGCACAGGAAAAATAACTGATAAGAAAATGCAGTTTTTTCACTCTTTCTTATATCTATCTCTTTGTAGGCCAGGCTAGAAAGTTCCTTTGTGTGTGACTAATCCGTTCATTACTCTAATCCTTCGTTTATTACCTGAACTTATCCCTAATATAATTTTTGATGTGTTAGAACAAATACACTGTAGGAACGAGACATTTTCTGTATTATTCGTGTTGTTTATTTCAATTTATTTGAATACAATAACGAATAAATCATTCATCCTTTGAAAAGTGGTCCAATACTTTATTCGCGGATAAACACTTCCCTACTAATAAATCATTCGCAAATAAAAAAAATGGGAGAGGCCTATGTCCAGCAGTAAACTAATACGGGCTGATGATGATGATTATGATGAAATAAAAAAAATAGTTTTTTTGTTATGCGGATAAAAAATATTCGATTCGATTCACATTCGTGAATATTCGCAAGATTTTCGATATTCGCATTCGCGACAATCATTGCGAATATTTTTGGTGCGTTTTAGATACTTAAATTAAGGAATAATGAAAAAAAAAACCCAGCCAAGTTCTAGTTTAAAAACCTATATTCGATAAATTCCTAATACCATACCCTTCAAATGATTCGATTGACATTCTATTA
The DNA here is from genome assembly GCA_947034925.1 of Eudemis profundana. Classification (NCBI taxonomy): domain Eukaryota; kingdom Metazoa; phylum Arthropoda; class Insecta; order Lepidoptera; family Tortricidae; genus Eudemis; species Eudemis profundana. Next base: position 24,698,888 of record OX344795.1, on the reverse strand, counting down.
CGTGTATTTTCACATAAATCCTAAGACGACTCTATGACTCGATTCTCTGAACTTTGTTCTAACGATAGTTTCCTGAAATATTAATATTTTATTATTATTTGTATTACTGCTTATTTAAATGTAGTTTTGTAATTGGAAAGTTCTCATCTCACATTGTTTTAACCGTCCTATAGATACCTATTTGATCAGAATTATTAGTAAACAACTCTGACGTTTGTGGTATACTAAATATGACGAGATTGCCCAAATTAAACGAGCTTTTCTTTTCCTTTTTGAAAATCCGACATGCTCTTTTCCCCATTTTTAGGGTTCTGTACCAAAATGGTAAAAAATGATCCCTTATGATGCGACTCTGTCTGTCTGTTCGTCTGTCACAGCAAGATATCTTAGGATCTACTGACGCTATCGACTTTAAATTTGAAATACTGTTAAAAACTGCTAACCCGAGCCTATTGACCAGAAAAAATATCTTATACCTTTTTTATTTTTTTTTCAAAGGGGACGTCGAGCGGGATGTCGAAAATCAAAAGTAGAGCTATTATAGTGGGGGGCGAGTTGGGTATCAAATGAAAGGGCTTAGTGCGTAGATTCCAAAACCGTTTTAATTTTTTTTCTTAGACATGTAGTTTTTGATTTAAGACGAAAAACGTTAAAAACAATATCATTCTCCCCCTATTATCTCCGAAGTTACTGAACAGAAAAATCTGTAATAATTACTGATTATTAATATCATTCTATATATTACAGGAAAAATAAAACGGTATTCCTAACTTGCAGCGTTTTTTAGAAATTCGCAAAAATCGTAAGACAAACTTATTTGCTTCTACTGAACTAACCCTGACGTAAATGTCGATGTATGGGGACAACAGTTTTTCAAGAGCAAAGTTAAGTTTGTCCCACCATTCAGTTTATCTTGAATTATTCACTTATCTACTGGCGAGTTTGTACGGAACCCTCGGTGCGCGAGTCCGACTCGCACTTGACCGGTTTTTAAATATACAATTTCGCACAGTATTGGTTCACGGCGCGACAACTGAACTAACACAGACCCGGCGATGACAATGGCCGTCGGCGGACTGAGGGGAGACTGCATAGAAATACGTGCGAATACTTTTTTCGTTTTTTAGTTCGTTAGATTAAAACTACGTTACTAATAATCAGGTTATCAAAATGTTACTTTCTTATGTTTTATGATTCCAGAGAAAAATCGAAATCCCTGTCACCAAAATTTCCAATTCGTCGTCTTGAATATCTCAATAAACATAGATGTCGTTTCATGTATATGTAGGAAACTACAGCTCTGAGTCTGGTACGTTATCAACAACCATCTTGATAATCGTTCATTCTCAAAAAAAAACCACGCAGGTGTAAGTATCACATAACAGTTTTTTAATCAATTTCCACAATCAAACAATAGTATTATATGCAACAGTTGTATAAGTAGGCTCAAAAAATGCGAATGGCGCGAGTTGCGATACGAGCCACCGCGGTGGCGAGTATCGCGAATAGAGACGCCATAGGCGTTTTTTGTCTTAATTATACAACGTTGCATTCAATACTTTTTCTACGACTAGGTTTTAAAATATAAAATACAAAATTAAACATAGCACTGACAGTATGTGTCTATGGTAAACTTTTTTTTAAATTTGACGTATACTCGCTAGTGACACGCAGTGACGATATTAAACATACTTTTTTTTATTTTGGCATCAATGAATTTAGTTCGGAAACTCTAAAAAAGAAATAAACTAGCACTCGCTGGATATAAACGGACTACAAAACGCAGAGAGTTCTGTGCTTGCGTCCGGCCACCATGCGGTCCAATCTCCGAAACCAGAATGTCCCGCAGTGGCGTAGCGAGGGTGTTGCAGACAGGCCACGTGCCCTGAGCGCCAACATGGAGCAGGGGGGGGGAGGGGAATGCATTCAAGACTTTTATTGTTTTATTTCGCCATGTTTGTGAATGTGGATTGATAGAAACAAAGGTGCGCCCCTTTGTTTGTATGCGTGCCCTGGGCGCCGTTTTACGTCGCTACGCCACTCCCCGTCACTTTTTTGTTTTTGGAAGCTGACAAACTTGCAAGTCTTACTGGCTGCAAAAATCAGGCCAGGTGGGACCGTGGCGGTCCCTGGGATCGAACCACCTTTGGTTGGTGGTTGCCCGGACCACCTTGAGAGGGTCAGACTAGGTCCCTGTCCCTAGGCTGCTCGCGTATTTATTCTCAACTTGACGTTTACGAAACTTCTGTAATGCTTGACTTGACATTTAAAAACTACCCGCGAAAGACCAAGCACAGACCACTCCCAAACGATGTTTTGACAGATGACACTCACTATCACAGAAGCATATTTATTTACCCTAATATTTTAGAACCTACTCGTAACAAATAATCTTGTTACGGCAAAGGGTTGTTATGACTAACTATCATACTTAAATGGCCATTAAAACTAGCCATATCGTCTGGGGAATTCAGTCACTGACCCGAAGTCAAAACGATCTAACTAGGCAGTTTTGTTTGTTTGAAGTAGTGATCAAAGCACACTATGTATAAACAAGGCAGGTACATCTTCCGCGCGGCAGCCACGATATGAAGGATCGCGGTACACGGAGTTGCGAAACTGTTTATTCACCAAATATCGCCAGAATAAAGGCATTGCCCACTTTTTTGACATAAGATAAAGAAAAAAGTAGCAGCTTGTATCGCAATACAACTAATTATAAGTGGACAGTTAAACGTTCAACCTTTATTTTGATCACGAAATCACTATAAAATGTGGTAACTATGGCTATGGCTCGTATGGCAAGTAAAGAAAACAATACGAGCATATTGAGGTAACTAAGGTGAATCGAATCGGTCGGTTTTCCATAAAGTCAGGTGGGGTTAGACGTACATAGTGTATAAATAAATATTTATTATTTTGCCCGGGGTAAGATGGACAGTATGAAAATTCCATACAAATGTTCGTTTGTGGGGACCTGACTTTACAAACATAAAGAGGGTAATCATTTGCTTCCACGACATTAATCGTGGTTGATTTCCGTGGCCGAATTCATTGTCCGTGAGTGTATATGTGCCGTATCTGTATATTCGTAGCTTATACGATAGTGGCTGTATGTTCGGTTTGATCCATCGCGTCTCCCGTAGGCTCAATCTGTCGGACAGGGGCTGACGAGGATGCGCCTTAACGTTACAAATTGGACAACTTATACAACCAGAAAAACTGGCCCATATGGAAATTTGTTTGAGGCCGGGATCTATCCTAATTATAATACGTACATATACTATATGGGTCCTTGGGGTAAAATGTATGCGAGTGTTTGGATACAAATTCGAAACATGGTGTGATATTGATATAGTAGGTAAATGTTTAAAGGCTTCTGTTGATCTGAACTCTAAATGAAGACTACTGACCACTAAAGCCTAATAGGATTGATTTATTGCAGGGCGTATTTAGGTTTTTTAAGATGTAGTTTTAATTTAATATAGTTAGTAATTTATTCAAGCTAGTAAGACGAAATTGTTTGTTGACAAATAAGCCAAAAATATTTTTTACTGTGGAGAATTTGTCAATGATTAGTAATTCAATTTATTTTAAAATTACCACTAATTACGAAAAAAAAAAACAAAATAAATGGGGGTAGGCCTTCTATTTTTCCGCTCTCTGTAACGCTAGCCTAAACTATCCAGATAATTCTAGAGTGAGTCCACGGATCAAGATATATACATATTAGAGACGAGGTTGACCGTAACGTAAAGCTGTAAAAGGCTTTAATGCAAATATTAACATTGACTTGTTCATTTCTGGCACATGAAGTAGTAGTAAGTGTTCATTCATTTCGGGTTATGTATGTTTTTAATAATGTTATTCAAAATATATTTTATACTTACCTATAACTTTACATAAAATCAAACTACATAAAGGTTTTAGTGATAAGCACGTAGGTAAATACAAGTACCTATATAAATTGAAACAATAAAGAGTTTAATCTTTGACATTATCGTCCCAAAAATAATTTACGTTTCGTATTTTATATTTTGTAATATCGTGATTGTACATTACAGAAATTATAAAAGTCGGACAAATATTTGAATTTGTTTGATCTTAAAACCACTCTGTTACCCGGGGGCACGAGCAGCAATCAAAATGTTTCCATCCGGCGAATCATTCTGTGGAAGTAAGACATGCGCACTGTGGCCGCAGTTCTATTAGATGGCCTTAGACATTTGAGTTCATATATATGCTATTAAAAAAATGATTGCTATCTTAATGACCAATACTGACAACGTCTCACTGAAACCCTTTAATTTGATGCTTGAAAATATTTGTTTCCAAGGTCACATTATACGTAATTTTACTAGTATATACCAAATAAATAAATTACTACACACGTTCACTGCATATCTACGAGTGGAGGCCATTCCAACATGGCACGTCACTCAGTGCAGCGCAATTCACAAGCGATTTAATTAAACAACCCAAAGGAAAATAAAGTGAGAATTTTAGAGCGCGAATTCACTAATGAAAGTTTTAAATGACCGACAAAAGGCAAAAAACTCGTGACCTCGTTATTTAGAAGCGCCAATTTCAATTCACACCTCAAAAACCTTACACCGCCAGGTTTAAACCCTAGTGCGGGAATCGCAAAGGCGATTATTGTCCGGCTTTTGTTTCCCAGCGCTTGTTAAGTGTGGTCAGTATAGGGGAACTTTTTTAAAACTTTTTTTTAAATCCGGATCAAAACAATGGTTTGCGAATTTCATAAAAGGGTCCGGGCGTCGACAACAAGTTTGACAATGGGGCGCGATCCGAACAATAAATCTTGAGCGAATCGATCTCCGAACTTGGCGCAGTGATTAAAATGTAAGCTCGATTTTAGAATGGCCTCGGCCTTTTTAGTAACTTGTTTGTTACTTTGGTTGTACTTTTTGTATGGGAAATGTTGAACGAACTCCCTACTTTCCGAGGCTTTCCTGCCAGTAAGTGGTGATATTGACAAGCGAGGGTTTTTACAATATAGCCAAAGGTTTCCATAATTAAAATTTTTCTGGTGGGCCTCTGTGCCAGTTCTTGGATAGATGCTCCCATGCGGTAGAAGAGATTGCGAGACTTGAATTTTTTTACAAGTTATTTTTTTGATGGAAATAGTCGGTCCACTGTTTTTCTACGAAATTTAACGCATCTCAACATAAAGGATGAAGGAGCAACTTGTATTGGAAGTTTCAGTGAGCACGCACTTTAGTCAGGAACTTTACTGACCGACGAGTTGACTCGCCAGCAGTTGCCAAACACGCTGTTACAGCAACTTCTCGACTGTGCTCTGAATTCAATAGTAAAAATACCCTGAGCGGTTGAACCATCAGCCAATTGGATTTGTAGTTGGTTTTTCTCTAGATTGTTACGTAACATATTATTCCATTAGGAGCGGTTATAACGGTGTAGCATTATTGTAAGTTGGGATTGGCATTTTCAATTATTTTCGATTTCGAGAGGTCCAGGCATTCTACAAAATAACCGAAAATAATAATCCGAACCTGCAGAGAAATAGTCCCATAACTCGACTAGAATAATGAGTGCGATAGAAACATTTTATTAGCGAGTGAAATAATATATATATATTTTTATAACTGACCTGCGATTGACCTCAGTAGCGCTTTATGTTAAGAGGAAACAGTAAGGCCGAGAGAATTGAAAATTAGGTATTTGTAAAATGTGTCGCCGTCCCGCACTGCCCGCCTTTCCTCCGCAGAGCGCGATAGAGACAACTGCAGCTTGGACCGAAAATACCTTTTAAAATTTCATGAAAACAACGTTTTGTAGTCCCCTGATTTCTTCCCCAAAACATAACCTACTTAACTATTTTTTTCATTAAACATTAAAGAAAGGCTTTGGCATGTTTTTCTTTTCTTTAATAATCTAGTCAAATTTGTTTTCTGGATGTGTGAACACAGCGGAAAATCTGGCATTTTTTTTAGGTTTTTGAAGGTTAATATCTCTTTTGAGAATCAATTTATCGTAAAAAGGAAAACATAGGAACATATCAATAGTAGCCATAGATTTTTGGACAAAAAATTATTGCTCTACTGGCATTAACCAGGGAGGAAACAGGGGACTACGTTTGTATGGAAAAACTGCCCTCCTGTTTCCTCTTAAGCGACTACGAGACCGAAGATGTAGCTCATCAGTTTAGTAAATTAAATGCCTATTGATTTTTTACTTGACTTGAAGAGTCCCAAGTTATATTTGTTAGGAGTTTCTTCCAGTTAGTTCCATTGCAAGCTTGGAAAAGTCAAGGGAACTCTTCAAATATTACCTATACCTATAGGTTGTGTACCTACAACGAATTGGGTGTTTTTTTTATAGTAACTCGGTCATTTGTTATCATCATAAAATTGATAATTAGCGTTTAATGCAACGTAATATTTTTAAAAGAAGCAAATTTGAAAATAAGTGAAGCGTTAAGATCACAAAACAATTTACCCATATCACGGTGATGTCGTCGAATATCCCAAAGCCACAATTGAATAGGGGCCTTGTTCGTGTGACGTAAGTGGCTGCTGGAATGTTTAATCTCACACCTCCACGACGGAGAGGACCGCCAACGTTACAATACAAAAATATCATCCGGCCAAGTGCGAGTCGGATTCGCATATGAAGGGTTCCTTACGACCATCGAGCAGAAAACGCCAAAATCATGTTTCTTATAAGGCTATCGGGTATCTCCGTTAATGTTCTTCTGTTTTTATAATTTGTTAATATTGTCTTCGGTTTCCGCGATTATCACTCATAGTAATAAAACAACTTAAACGGATTAAATCGCGTATATTACTACATTTTAAGTCCCGACGTTTCGTAACCCTTTTCAGCGTTCGAGGTCGCGGGTAGACTGAGAAAATAATACATTTCCTCTGTTAAAACTACTGTTGTGCAAACCTACCCACTTTAAAAAATACAAATTCAAAATTAGTGTTGCCAGATGGGCCTAATGTGTAAAGATGTTTACACACATGCCAGAAGGGCTTAAAACCTAACCTTAGAAAAACTAGCGGTGCTTCCAAAAGGCATATGCGATTTAATCCGTTTAAGTTGTTTTATTTTTATAATTTGTTGTTGTATCGGCAATAGAACCATTCTGTGATAATTTCAAATATTTATTACAGCTCTCTGACAGACGGGCGGAAAAATGCGCGAAGGCTTAGAAATAGGGTCCTGTTGGCACCCTTTGGGTACGGAACCCTAACATACTCATACTTAAGTTCTACGTAGTTCATAAACCTGGGCTGAATATGCCACGGTCCGTGAAATGCTGCATACATATTAAGGCTTCCAATACCTGTATTACTTGTATGGCCGATATCTAAATCCATACTTGAAATACATACTTGTAAGTAATTATCGTGATTACCTGCCTCTTATTACAAAACTGTTCAACAATCTAAAGTGAAGATGGTACTAAAGGTAAATTTGCTCCAAAAGTTCGGTAAAAATAAAAAATAAAATGTTTCTACCAATAATTTATGAAAAACTGCCTTAAATATCGGTAACTGAAATATAACGGGTAAACATATTTCAATGTCAATCTGCGTTTCCGTCCTCTGCCCTTATTATTGGGCGGGTGGAGGATAATGTTCAATTTTGGGAAGCGAACCGATAGGCTTGAGTGTTACACCTGCTTTTACCTTAATCACTGAATATTTCACTAAAATACAAAGCAAAACAGCTATTGCATTATACATTTTAAACGAAAACGGCTAGTTGCTATTTTACAAAGAAGTTGTGAACTTGTGATCGGAGTCGCTGTGGCAAAACTTTATTTTCGCAGTCTCCTCATTAGATTAGATTAGATTTGCTTAACTTTTTCCGGGATTTTTCCAACTTTAGGTATAAAAGCATCCAAATTTTCGATGCCTTATGTACCAAAATTCAATTTTATAATAGCAGGAAGTGATTAGGATCTATGATGGTTTGTTTCAATGTGCACTCTTTTGATTTTGAATTCATAAAACTTAAGCAAAGTTATTGAAACCATTAAGAGCTGGTAGCTTCCAATTAAGTAGTTATAGCTTGGCAACTTCGTTGGTGACACTCACCTGTGTGCTTTTTGTTATGTGCAGCCGTAACTACTTACACATTATTTTTTTTTTTTTTTTTTTTTTTTTTTTTTTTTTTTTTTTTTTTTTAAACCTGACAAACTCACAACCCACTTCCGAGCATTGTGATTGTCGGGCCGGGTGGTTGGCCGTTGCGGTCACTGGGCTCGAACCAGGTCGCTGGCCAGACCACCCAAGGGCGTCCGACCGTGTGCCTTACACACGGCCGACACGCACATCGGGCTGGGTATGTGCCGGGGGGTGCCTGGAGTCGAACCAGGTCACCGGTCCCGGCTTACCACGATAAGAGTCGGGCTAGGTGGGGGCCTGCTCGCCTGGGGTCGAACCAGGACGATGGCCAGGGCCACCTTTGACTTTTCGCTGATTGCTCAAAGTGAGCAGCGGACCAGCGGGAAGGATGAAGCGGATCAACCTGTCCTTATGTGAACTTGTGTATCGAACTAAAACTACTTACACAAGTTTCCGCCAACATGAACAGCGACCGACGGAGGCAACCTCCGGAGGCCCCCGTTCGTGTTGGCGGTAACTTGTGTAAGTGTCACCAACGAAGTTGCCAAGCTATAGGTATTACCGGAAACTCAATAGGATTCAAGTTAGTGCGCTGCTATTTCGCTAATGTAATAATAATATAAGTTGAGGTCTTCCAGAAATGATATTCGTACTTCAGTTGATAATAGTCCGATTTATTCAGTATTTTACAAGAATACACATATTTTTAACAGCATTAAAACCTTACCCAATGTTAACCCTCTCAACCCGTGACACACCCGCCTGTTGTCCTTATGAAAAATTATTCCTTACCCACGTTTCTAACAATATGTAATCTTCCAGTTTTTCTTCCTAAAGCTAATGCTACCTCTTTAAATTACACTGCTATATCGTATCCTTACCTCCAAAATCGGGCGATATTCACAGCATTTCGTAATTAATGGTGCGCAGGCAGAAACTACACAAAGTCGGCTTATAATTTATCTGGGTCATTATTTGAGCGTTTCACCCGCCTCACTTTCGTGGACACATTATTGTCGAAGTTCCCTCAGATTTTAGTCTCATATCGAGCTATTTGGCACATATCCGGGACTACTAACAAATACCTTAAAATTACATTAAAATCTGCTGGAATCTCAACAATAATGTGTCCACGAAAGTGAGGCGGGTGAAACGCTCAAATAATGACCCATCTGAGTGTACCTGTATGAGATGAATTTAACGCTTGCGCGATGTCGTTCCTTTAAAACAGAACGCTATATTGTGTAATTTAGATCAAACGTAATTAAACCTTATCTCGTTGGAATTAGGTCTGTTATGGAAGGAATGTTGCGTGTTTGGATGATTATTTGATGTTGAAATATTATGTCGTGTGTTCGTAAACCGCAGATGTTATTTTTATAAAGAAATAACTCGGCTTATTTCCATTGAATATCCTCAATTTAATTTCAAACGTTTTCCTAGTGCTATTACAGATTGCGAGGCAGAGAAGAAAAAAACTCAGCAGATTTTGTAATGAAAAATCTGTATTTCTCCCTTATCTATAGTGCGAATCATAATTAAATTCCATCAAATCTACCACTGTGCGGCCATTAAAATTAAATCATTTATTAATAGTAGATTTGCACCTGGAGAAAAGGTGCACGTAATTAATTTATTTGTTCATGATGTTACGATAGAATTTAAATGTACTGTCCAAATAAACACGTACTCATTAATACAAGTCAGATGAATAAATAAGTAATTATAACAATTTTGTGGCAGAAACCTCCATATTGCAATGATAACAATTCGGAAACGCCGATGCCGGTGCCCGGGCCAACCGGCAGACCAGTGTCACTTTGCGTTAGGTACGCTTCGAAAAACACAATTAACACTCACTGTCCATTTTACATACAAAATTGACTATTTTTGGATAGACAAAATAAGTATTTTAGTAGCGCCTTCACTTTTTGATTTACTTTCCTCATAAATCACATTTTTACAATGGAAAGAATGATTGAACTGATGTTTGTTTTCTTTCAATGTGCCCAACGTCCCCAATAACAGAGATACGTACGAACAAATGTTTCGTTAAAAACTTCAGTATTCGCAGTGTCCCTTCCGCTGACCCAAATCCATGGCTGGTATCACCGTTCTACGTGAATAACCAAGTTATCCTAACTTTTGATGTATCCCTCAACTTTATCAAGAGAATTCCCCCACTTTCACAATTTGACGTCGGTAGGGTTTCGCAGATATTATTTTGCGGTCTACCGATAGTTTTTATCAACAAAGTTTCGGGCGTCAACCCTTTTCGATTGCTGTAGTCATGGTCACACAAAAAGTTATATAGTAATAGGACATTCGTGTCTCTTATGATCTTTTGACCAAGCAGGGCTTGTACTAAAGTCAATTTGTCGAGCGATTTTAGTCTTTATTACTTCATTGCAAACGATGTTTATGGAGTTTTAGTTTACTTTGGTTGTTTGCATTCGACATTTTAATAAAAACACTGTTTTTCTGTAAACGCTTGAAGGCGTAGTAATGTACAGAAGAACGGAAAATAGCTATTTTTCCTAGAATATCTAATAGTGTCTACCAAAGAAGAATAGCAATTAAGCTCGTTGTTATAATTAAGTGTCTTATGAATAGTGTAATAGTTTTGTATTTCTTCTTTTTTGTTCTTAATATTATGAATCTTCGTCTTAATCCAAGTAACCTTTGATTCGTGCACAACACTAGTCTTTGGGGACAAACTGAGCAATGTACCGTTTAATTGGCTTGATCAAGCCTGATGACAAGCAGTGATGGTGATTATCACCTTTCCATTAGAAAGAGCATATTTTATTAGGTGTATATTGTTTTTATTTGAAGATTTTAGAAAAATATTTTTTTAGTTTTTAAACCGGCGGAAGTGTGGTGGGGTGTAGCATACCCCAACAATAGTTACTTAAGTATATTTTTTGTATGTTAACACTATAATTTCGCGGCTTCGTGTAGCTGGAGTTAAGGGGTTGCAGGAGGGAATAAGGACGTCATCTCAGTGTTGCGCTGGTCAGGATTTGAATTATATGTGCTCAAACATCCGTGGGGTATGTCACACCCCGTCAAATAGTTAGTGTATACTTTTTAGGGTTCCATAGCCAAAATACATGTAACTGATGTAACACAAGGCGATTTTTTTTTTCGTCCAACATCAACATGTGGTACATAGTTCGACAGTTATTTTAAAAAGATTTTAAGGTTCTTAAGTAATCTTTTTGAATAAGTGAATACTTCCGGAAATAATCGCTCCGAAAGTTGCAAAAATTGTGCCCCCCCTCTATTTCTTAAACCATTATGTCCAATAAATATGAAAAATATCAGACAGGTAACGCTCAATTAATAATTTCAACGAAAATTGTTTTCAACATGATCGAATATACCGTTATTAGGGTTCCGTCCCAAAATGGTAAAAAAGGAACCCTTATGGTGCGACTCTGTCTTTCTATCTGTCCGTCTGTCACAGTCAGATATCTCATGAACTACTTACTGCTGCTATCGAATTTAAATTGGAATAGTCACTAACCCGAGCGTATTCAATATAAAAAAAAATCTTATACCTTTTTTACCTTTTTTTTAAAGGGGGCCGAAATGAGAGGTCGTAAATTTAAAGTTGTTTCACTTGTTTCGAGTGGGGTATCAAACGAAAGGGCTTAATTTGTTGATTCCAAAAACATTTTTATTTTTTTTCTTAACTAGGTATGTAGGTACTTTTTGATTTAGGACAAAAATAGTTAAAAAAAATACCATTACCTATCTGCGAAGTTACTGAACAGAAAAATCTGTAATAATTACTTACCAATTATTAATATCATCTTAATTGTTAAATATTACAGGAAAAATATAAAGGTTTTCCTAACTTGCACCGTTTTTTAGAAATTTGCAAAAATCATAACACATACCTATTTATTTATTATTATTATTTATTTATTTATATACTTACGAGTTTGTACGGAAACCTCGGTGTGCGAGTCCGACTCGCACTTGACCGGGTTTTGAGTTATTGCCGATAAACCGCGCTTCTCAACAAAAGGACGTAATTGCTATTTCTATGAAGATACGCTCTTTCGTTGGTGTACTTTTTCACATCGTATTATTTACTCAAGTATGGGGAAGCGAAAAGGAGGATTATGATTTCAGCACCGTATGTATGTATGTTTGTAAGTTCATCTGTTCCCTCTTAACTCAAAAACTACTGAACCAATTCAAGCATGTTGGGTATCGTTATATTCGTAGTGATTGGACGACGCAGGTTATAAGGCTACTTAGTTGGAACCAAAATTAAGATATGGGTCAAGATCCTCATAAAAAGTGAAGGATTGGATAAAAGTCATCAAAACGCATCAAATTATATGACAATTTAATGAGTTTTAAAAACTCATTTCAAAAATATATCACACATGTATATTTCCATTTCAATTAAATAACAACAAGAAACACGTTCAACAGCACGCGCTCTTCGCCGATATGTTTACAATGTTCTAGCACACCTACCTCCTGGTACATCAATGTCGGTACTAAAAAAAGTGATAAATCAGTAACGCAGCCCAGCGATAAATAGTTTAACAAATTGTGGAAACTAAGAACTACTAGCGCCATACTAACTACGATGAAAAGAACAAGTTTATTAAATGGACGTTGATAAAATAGACATTATAAAAGATAGTTTTCAGTAAGGGTGTTTCCGCTATCACTCCTCGGGTCATCACGACTTGTGACTGATCTTGTGAAGGAAGTTTCAAACCGGAAGGTCGAAGGTCCATCTGCAGGTGCTCTTTATGCCGCACTAATTCAAGGTAAGCGTTCCAGGTCGTCTTACGCAAACCATATATACTATATCCGCAGTAAGTCCAACGGAGGCCAAAGGCCAAGCACCGCTTTGGATCAAAGGCACAAAGCGTCCCTGGTTATCTCACGCAAGCCGTATATAAGGTCCTAATTTATTAGTTGCAAATACTTTTACAGCTGATAGTACTCGGTCTCTGGAGTATATTAAAGCATGAAACATGATAGCTTTTACGATGTTTTTTTGGAGAAAAAGGACCCTGTTAATGTGATTATTAAATGAAAACTCATTGAACAGATTCTAGTAGCTCTTTTACGTACCACTTAACTGTAACTGGCCACTTCACGTCGATAAATCCCATCCTAATGACATTTGCAGTTTTCCCGCCGAACCGTTACGACATTTACGACAATCAATTGTTGACATGACAGATAGTGTTATTGTGACATGTGATAATGCATTATTTTTTTTGTTAGGTAAATGAAATCAAAAAAGTTATATGAAAAGATTTCTTAATTTCTATTTAAAGTTAATTATTTTAATGTAAAGTATAATGTGTTAAAATATCTGCAACTAATAAATTAGGACCTTATATATGAGTCTCATTTTCGGGAGCCCGAAGAACAAGCTTCAGGCTGCAAAGCCGAAGGCGAGCTAGAATCTTGTTTAGGTCTTTTTCGTAGTTAGGTGTTAATTTTTAACTTTATTTTCATTTGTAGCGCATTTCCTTTTAGTAACTGTTACGGAACCCTACACTGAGCATGGTCCGACATGCTCTTGCCCAGTTATTTTTTTATCGTTTTTCTTCTTATTTTTTAACTAATTATGATTATTTTTTAGGTTTTAGATAAAAGAATCCTGAGAGCTGATGAAAGACGACTTGTAAGAATGTTTGATGGGGTTTAAATTACTCAACAGACAAATTAAGTTCATTCAAAGTATCAAAACATGCCAATTTTACCCAAGCAAAAAATGTACTGATCCAATGTAGGTATGTAAGTAATTAAGATGTAACTATGTTACTACCTATCTAAGTTTTTATGTTTTTATTTAATTGAAGATCTCTTTTTCTTTTAAATTTAAAGAGATTTTTCAAGTCCCAAAATATTTGATCATTTTTTGAATATTACAAATGTGTACGTTTATTTTTGTTACCGATACTAGTGTTTTACATCTCTTTAGTAAAATAATAAAATGTATTAATTTTTTTAATTATTATTATATTTTTTATACTAACCTGATCCCCATACATAATATAAAGTTGTCATTTAACGTGGATCTTCTCAGTCTTATTTATACTTAAAAAAATTGTTATCGTAAATACGAATATTTCGTAACACAAAGGAAAGGGCGCTTGAAACACTCCGCGGCCTTACCCAGAAACACTTATGTACGGGGACCCCCTTTTTTATTTTTTATGTGTGATAGACAAGCATTTGTTGACCTCGATCGCACCTGATGGTAACTATGGTAAGTGACGATGAAGCTTAAGATGTAGCATGCTTTTCTAGAAGATGCCTATTCACTCTCAACTTGAAGAGATCCAAGTCATATTTTTCTGGGAAAAGATGAGCGGGAAGAGAGTTCCATCTTTTAATTTTTAATTAAGTATTTTGTTTTTATTATTTGTTGTTATAGCGGCAATAGAAATACACATTCTGTGAAAATTGCAAGTCTCTCCTTATTACGGCTCAAATGATAGAGCCCTGTGACAGACGGACAGCGGAGGTTTAGTAATAGGGTTCCGTTGGCACCTTTTGGGTACGGAACCCTAAAAAAGATCAATTTATAGCTACGTCAAATATCGCGATTGAAGGTAAGCATTTTAATTAAAGGATCCGACCGGCTCTGGGTACAAAGCCAAAGTTCTCTAATGAACAAAATCCGATTTTAGTTCAGCAAATTAATGCTTGGCACGTGTATATGTCGTCCTGCGGCTTGGTTACATGGATTTTTTTGTTTGTATAGATGTGTAAGTATTTTATTGCTCATAAAGCCAATTTCACAAAATTGACTGCACGACAAAGGAATATTTACAGGCAAGTTTTTGAAAACCCATTACTGTCTCATTACGTCTGACGCTTCCACTGTTAGATATGAGGTTCCGATATGGGAGGGTGCACGACCATTAAAACACGCGAGCTAGTTAAACACACATATAATGCATCTCAAACAGGTTACAGTGCGATGTGAACGCACACATTATGTATACCTATATCTAACACCCACTTAAATCTGCACTGTGCAATTTAGGTGTCCAGATCCTGTGTGGCCATCGTTGGTCAGGTGGTTGGAGGTTTTCATCGCCTACGCCTCGTTGTGGGCAAGTCAAGGTCTACTTTGAGCATGTGTTTTGCCCGAAATATCATCACATGGCCTTTTTCGTCAATTGGGGCGATTGCAGATGTTGATGATGATGGGTTTGTATAGGTACATAATAATTTTTGAAATAATAAAAACGGATCAATCGCACAATCAATCAATCGGATGTCGTAAATAAATGTATTTTCTTTCTTTCAATAATTTTGTAAGGAGTTGTCAATTCCAGCCATATTTCGTCCGCGTTTGGCGATTTTGTTTATTAGTAATCGCGATCGTAACTTGCCGAACACCGTGGGCCAAGCTCTTTAGAACATACGTGATGGGTTTTTATTTGATACGTTTGAGTATCACGGTATATTTCTTATGCACGGTATATTTCTAACAGCATATGCACACGGCGTATTTAAAATTTTAGCGCTGTCTCTATTTATTTTTAGGGTGTCAAAGCGACAGCGGTACGAAACGCGCTTCGACGGCGCGTTTAAAATACGCCATGTGCAAAGTGCATAGGCCCTTAATTATACAGTTGATTTTAATAGACTTTGTCAAAAACGCACATAGTAGAAAAGGAACAAAATAGTCGTTGACGATCGTAAAGTTTCGTTAGTATCCCGCTCCAATGGGCCAGAGTACTCACTCATCTTTTTATACGAATGACGTATGCGCCATTGAATTCCTACGACATAACGCTCTTTTTGCACACTGCATCGTGCATCGCATTTGCATGCGGCATTGTTTTCCGGACGCTGACCAATTCGGGAACTACAATGTAGGAAAAATGTACGTCAAATTTTCCTGTCTAAATTTTTTCGCCGCTTGTAGGAATATTGCTGTTTCTCGCCGATTGTGCAACATTATTTATCTTTTATTCAGGGGTGTGTGGAAAATAGCTTTAGATCCGATGAAAGGAGCTGAATTAAGTATGTACTTATAAATGGGTGACGGTTATAATTAAGCAGTTATTTCCTAACAAAACGAGGATAAGTGTGAGTGCTCTGTACCACAATTTGATAATATTTAATTATTAAGGTGATTCGAGTCGGCCGATCTTCCACACAAACAAAAATAGGCGTCGTTTGCTTCTACGACATTAATTATGTTTATGTATGTATTTTTTTTATTTTATTGCTTGGTACATTGTGTCTGCGCCAAAGAACAAGAGATCTCTCAAAAAGTAACAAAAAAACGTTTGGTTCCAAATGATGCTTAGATGGCGCTGAGCTGACCTCCTGTATTTTTGAGACTTCTCATGTTGTTTTTGTTTCGCGCAGGTAAAATGTATTAAGCCATAAAATCAGATTTTTTTTACCCGACTGCGGCGAAGCCCAAAGGAGGGTTATGTGTTTGACCTGTATGTATGTATGTATGTCCGTTCCTGTGTCCGCTCGTAACTACTCAACGGCACAACCGATTTTGATAAATGATACATCATTAGATTCGTCTTGATGACACGAGTGTCACTGGGTATGAAGTTATAAAATAAACAAAATGGCGGATTTAATGCACTTTTAAAGTGCACCGCGGTCGGGTTTTTTTTAGTAAAAATATTTATTTTCTTTTGCTTGGTCTGTGTCCCGTTTGGTTAATATTGCTGACCACTTTGGGAAATCTGTATTTCTTCGGAGAGGGGCACAGCCATAAAATCAGATATATTTCAACCATGATTTATGGTTCGGAAGCGAATGACCCTTTTAGTTTGTTTGAAAACCGACCAACTTGAATCACCAACACACGTAACATAAGTTAAACAAGCTCATATGTATGATTAATTATTTTTCATAAATAAAAAAAGGAAGTGAAAGCAAATAATGTACGTTTTTAAGGATTTTCCTTACTAGTGACGTGAAAAGAGACAAAAATATTTATGCCGCTGACGTTGAAATTTTGTCCCTTTGTTTCGCTGACGGAGAAGCACTTTTTTATATTTTTTTTATGTGTAACTAAACTGTGAGTTGGTGTTGAAGCTAGCAAGCTCAGATTAAGTTTATTAGCGGACTCTCGTAGGCGCTCTAATTCAATGAGGCCGTTCCTTTTTTTGCATTTGAGACATAGTGTCAAGGAATTCATCATGCATCATGCGCACATTTTTATTTAACTTCCCTTACCTTGATAGTGTGGATTATATTTGTATGATTTTTGATCACACTTCTATGGCGTTACGGCATAGGGTTTAAGATTCAGTATATTGAAATAAGTTACTCGTATTACATAGTAACTAAAAGAAACGTTTAAAAGTTGCGCTATTTAAAGTTTGCACTTGGGTTTAAAACTCGGCATAACGTGACCTTTGTGTTAACGTGCACTTTGCCCTATGTATTTATTTTGTTGAAACCTCAGGTAAAACTAACAATGAACCTTATGCACAAGGTTTCTGGGCCTATACATGTCTATATTCAGAATGTCTTCATTAGATGTTCGTTTCGTGGCGTAACTCTCACTGCCTCACTGTAGAATATTTGGGTGAGCAGATCGGCAGGATAGGAACTTTGAAGAGACATACCGAGTGTCGGCCCAGACCTCTAGCACAACTGTGACACGGGACTTTTTGTGTCGCACCAAAAACTATCCATCTCTTTCCTTTTAACATAGTGCTATAGTGACAAGTCATACTGTCGCGCGACAAGCGAAGATACGGGCAGTTGTGCTAGCTCGTCTGATTTTAGTCGTTATTGTGATGTGTGATAATATAAGGATGTAACAGTACCTACCTATAGGTACAGTATGGATATGTGAAATTAGTTAAAGTGGCAAGGGTATTACCTTGTGATTTTAACTAATTAGACGCATAGATCTACATTAACTTTAACCACGATGAGTTTTGCATTCACCACGACCGTATGCTCGTTAAATTATACCTTACAATGTCTGTATTCTAATAGAACATTTATTTTATTTGGATCTCTTTGAGTCCAGAGTAAATTACCTATAGTTTTTTGTTTGTTTGCCTTAATGGCTATTTGATAAGACGAATTACGGCTATTTCCTTTACGGCTCGACTTGATTGTTCGAAAATGGCGGAGCTTGTAAATCGGAATGTAAATGGTTTAGCCAAAGATTTTGTGTCCCGATAAAATAATAGGTTTTCGCAATCGGGCCAGAAGGACCCTATAACCACCATAACGAGTGGTTGGACTATTCTTTTCTTGAATTTTACTGAAATATGTATCTAAGTATTCTAAGTATTAAAAGACGCATAAAAACGATTTCCTATATTAATGTATATAAATGCAGTGCCATAAACACAGCGTGAGAATTACCTTACAAAACATTTTCCACGACTAATGAAGGCCCAATACATGTTACTAATTAAGTACATTTTGCGCTTATAATTATTCAATTTTGCACAATTTTATAAAAACGTGCAACTACGAACATAATCGTATATATCATATTATCTCAAACTTAAGTCAAGAAATACAGTGTCATAAAATCGTAAAATACAGCGTGGGCAATTTTAATTTAATAATGTATGGTTAACACGTTTACTGTCCCCATACAAAATTATCGGACAATGTCACAAGTCCCAACTGTGCAATCAGTATGGGGAAGTGACCCCATAGTAGAAGCATGGACTCCTGAAAAAACCTTCGTGACCCCACGTTGGGGGCACCGGGACAGGGAACGTGTTAAGCTATGTTGAATGTCACTTAGCCTGTCAGTTGGTGAAGAAATACTTATATGCAGTTTGACATAAATCGTCAGTATTGTGACGACCTGTTATATAACTGCCAGTTAAGAGGGCATTTTAAATGAAAATGCCCACATACATAAATTAAGCTTAGAAATGGTTAGGCAATCGTTGTGTCATTCCAATTACGTCTTATTAATATTTGTAACAAGTAAAAATCGCTTATCATCAGGCGCTAGCGGTACTAGGGTCAATCGAGGTCAGTTAAGATTATTACGCCCTCTTAGCAAGCAACAAAGTTGTACCTTCAACTTGGGAAAGTCACATTTTATGATTGCCTGTCTTCATCGTGCTTTAATTTAAACAAAAAAAAGCGAACCGAAAATGCTCCATATGCTTTTGTCCAAATACAGTGTGAGACAGCACGTACAGAACTTTTTGCATGTCACGTCGGCCTAATCACTTTTAATTACACTATAAACTAACGACGGAGTTGAGTTCCCAACTTTCCTATCTTGTTTTCTGTTGATACGCAACTAACTTTTTGATACAATAATCCGGTTTCTCGGCACTGGCTGGATTGTAATTATATTATCAATATTATATACCTAGCTAATATAGCCCAACGTGTTAATGAAATTGAGTATTAAAAGTAGGTAGCAGTAATCATGGTGGCTGACTTTTCTTAGATACGCTTTTCTTCTGAATTCTTGCAACGGAACATTTACCTACTGAAATTTTAACCTGTTGATGCATTTGTACTAATACCTAACATAACTTAATAAACAACTTCAGTTTACCACCATGACATAGAAAAATACGTCAAACTGAAAATCAGAATCTGCAGTTATGACACGTAACAAGTAATTTACCTCTAGCGACATGGCTGTACAGAGCTTGGGCACGCTCGTGAAAAGCAAAACTGCCGGACCCACATTCGTTGATTAGGTACTTCTAGTTGCTGGCGATATAAATCTTCTTTTTTCGAATGCCACGCTATTGATTTAAATAGTAGATGAAGTCAAGAGGACCGGAAAGTTGAAATGAGATTACTTGATCATGTCTATAGTATTCTGGATGATCTAGGGCTCAGGGTTGCCACAGTGGAGAAATCGAGTAATCGGTAGTAAAAAAACATTTTTTTCTCTTATCGATAGTTCTTATACCAGGCTGGCTTTTTTTTTATTGTAGCTTAGAAAGCTCCAGGTCCCAAAGCTCTGTCAATCTGCCCGTATACAGCAGCAGCGATTTGTCCGAATTGTCTCTTTAGACACTTCATCGCTTTGGTCAAGGCGCTCACTCGAACCAGCCTCCTGCATGTTGACGGCTCTGTGGTTTTCTCGGTCTTTGAACGGCGCTTCAGCTGGATTTCTATTACCAGGGTTAGAGCTGGAAAATAAATGTGGGAGGCACTATAATACGGGGTTAAAATAATTTATCGTTTATAAGACAATATTATGACGTTCATAGGCCTGAAACAAAATTGAGTGTACTAAGATTCTTTTTGCTTGTAATTATAGACGATTCTATGTTATAGTGTGTCTTTAAATAAACTAACCAACAAAGAACTTTAATTGAATGTTGTTAGAGATAATAGTCGTAGGTATACGAAGGTAATCAATATTCCAATAATAGAGGTGTGAATCCGGAATTCGAGATGATTAGTCATTGACGATTAAATAGTGACCGGGCGGGGTGCTACTGTTGGTACAAGCGCACTGGCCCAGAAAATTTGTTTTTGGTGTAACTCAACCTCAGTCGGCGGCGGGATCCGTAGCGTGCGGTTGTCACTCGGTCGTCGTAAAAATGCCTATCGATGTGCAAGGTAAATAAAGGCTGCAAAAATTATGATACGAAACATGGGAAGAATTGATTTAGGTACTATTAGTCACGATCGAGTCAGTCGTACCCTATAGATAAGTGAATGTAGTTTTAGTCTATATTACCTGCCAGTAAATGTCCGATCCCTAGCAGGCAGAACGCGCCGCGCAGCATGCTCAGAGACACCGGAGTGAGCCCCTTCGTCGACTCCACCTGTTGCGCCTGGAACGTAAATTACCCTCAGCACCGCCTATCCTCCCTCCGTAGAAGGGCGTATCTTGAGCGTGTTCACGCGTATTATGAGTTTCTTTGTAGGCAACGTCATAGGCCCCCCTGAACACAGCGATTGATTGTAAGTAGCGGTAAACATGTTTCAACGGTTTTAGAGCGTTTTTTAACGTGGTGACTTTTTAAAGTATTTTGAAATCATTATTATATCGTTCAAGCAGTTTTTTCCGTTCCTTTTGACTATGATTCCAGATTTGGCAGCTCCGGAAATTACCACAGTGAAATTACCGGAAAGGCCGTAGCAGGATAAGGGAAGAAAAAATGCCCTTGAATGATTAAGAGCTGTTTATTTTTTCTATAGTTGCTTTCATTTAGTTGAATAATTTTGCAAAATTTGGTTGAAAAATTCCCAGTGGTTCAGCCGGGAAAAAATAAAAACAAAATTTATGAAATTTGACGTATCTCTAAAACTATAACTCTTTGTCATTATATCTTTAATTCATTTTGGTTAATTAAATAGTATGTATGCCTTAAAAGAAAATTGAGTCTCTATCTTTACAATTTCTGTAAAAAACACGTAAGTCAAATTTTCAAAAAAAAGTTTTTTTGATTCCTGAAAGAGTGACCACTCTAAGTAATATTTCTAAAAAAGCCTTATTTAACGATCTGTCAGTCATATAAGTTTGACGGTTAAAATCGAAAAGCAACAGTGTCAAAATTAAAAAACTATGTTGGTCGGATTCTGTTACATTTTATTCTTATACTAATCTAATCTAATACAGCCAAAGAACTTAAAAATAAATCTTCTTTGTAAAGAATTAAAAATAAATCAATTTTTGACATTCCCATTAATATTGGCTTGAAAATATACAGGGTGGTTTTCGATAATCTGTACATATGAAAAGGGGTGAAATTTCAGCCAATTTTATCGGTAAAACTGATTTTAATTTTTGTTTGTGGTCATTCGTTTTTTTTTTACAGATTATTAAACTTTCAGTGAAATTTTCGGCAGTACCTACATCTATTTGCCACGATATAACTTTTGATCTAATTGCTTAAAATTGTATGAAAAAATTGCAGGGTCATGGCAATAGACACGTTATTTAGTAGCAATAACAATAAACCACCGACTTGAAGAAAAAATCGTCAAAAAAAAATATAATTGTGAAAAACGGCTGTTTTTTTTTTCACGGAAAACACCGTTTTTCTCGAAAGTTTGCGAATATTGTGACCATTTTTTCATGCTTATTTTCGTTTAGCACTTAATTGTGATCTTAAAAACATTTTTTCTTACAGCTTTGAACAATAAGATCAAAAGTTATACTGCGTCAAACAGATGTACTGCCCAAAATTTCATAGAAAACTGTAAAAATCTGTAAAAAAATTTTTTTGCCCAGAAACAAAAATTAAAGTCATTTGTACCGATAAAATCAGTTGGAATTTCACCCCTTTTAATATGTACAAATTATCGAAAACCACCCTGTATTTGTATTAATTGTCGCCTTTTAACTTATAAAACCTTTTTTTTCAAATAGGTAATCATCATTATTTGTAATTAAGCCTTACTTATCGTTTCACCAGATATATTCATTCGTAGGTAGGGTGTTGATCACACATTGCCGCAATAGGCTAGATGACTAAAAAAAACTGTTTAGTCCGTCTGTTACATTATGAAAAAATATTGTACACGTATTTTTTGTTTTGTTTGACAAACAAAAACTGACGAGGATAAAGTGCTTAGAAGTTTCGAGTGACGTCACTCTTGAGTACAATTTTCACTCAGAAGTGACGTCACAAGCCCCCACTCCAGAAGTTTGAAGATCTATAACTTTGTCGATTTTTAATATTTTGATAAACCAAAAAATACGTGTCCCATATTTTTCCATAATCTAACTGACGGACTAAATAGAATTACATATTTTTAACCCAGTCATCATCCCTATTGTGTACTACCTATCGCACGCAAGATATTTATCAAAAATCATGCAGCCTGCCGAAATTCTTAGTGGATTTTTTTTGAGAAACGGTATTAGTGTTACCGTTAATGAAGATAGCGATAGTGATTCAAATAAGAAGTAAAAGACATTTTTAAGTTGATACATATTCGAGTAAATGCCATAAATTTATTTTATTTTTAGTTCTTTACACAGAATATTTATGTTTAAGTTCTTTGGCTGTATTAGAATTGTATAAGAATAAAATGTAACAGAATCCGACCAACATAGTTTTTTAATTTTGACACTGTTGCTTTTCGATTTTAACCGTCAAACTTATATGACTGACAGATCGTTAAATAAGGCTTTTTTAGAAATGTCACTTAGAGTGGTCACTCCTTCAGGAATCAAAAAAACTTTTTTTTGAAATTTTGACTTACGTGTTTTTTACAGAAATTGTAAAGATAGAGACTCAATTTTCTTTTAAGGCATACGTACTATTTAATTTACCAAAATGAATTAAAGATATTATGATAAAGAGTTATAGTTTTAGATATACGTCAAATTTTATAAATTTTGTTTTTATTTTTTCCCGGCTGAACCACTGGGAATTTTTTAACCAAACTTTGCACAATTATACAACTAAATGAAAGCAACTATAGAAAAAATAAACAGTTCTTAATCATTCAAGGGCATTTTTTCTTCCCTTATCCTGCTACGGCCTTACACTACTCATAGAAAATATTTATGATCATTATTTTGTACAACAATTGTGGAGTATCAAAATTAACAATTAAAGATTTAACTTACCTACTGGAACATTGGATTGAATCCACTACATTTTTTATTTGTCAAGATGAAAAAGTGACATGATTTGTGGAAAAATTAAATCCAATGGAGGTTTGTGCTGCGCATTAGGCATAATCATGGCGTAAAATAAGTACATTGATGAATGATAAAACCCCATATATCGCACCTGTGAAGTTGTTCCCGAAGATTCTTTGAGCTCAGAGCTCTCCTGATCCGATTCGCTGACGGGGTCAGACCTTCGCGAATGCTCGGGAAGGTTCTTGTATTCGTCCATGGTCATTTTGGCTATGATACCGGCCTCAAACAGTGACATTATACTGGAAACATACATAACACTTTTGAAACAAGTCTCCTTAAAAGTTATATTTATAGTCTAGCACAATATGGCTACGACCTATATCGCGCGGGATAGGTACAACATAATCAACAGTGATCGGCGACCGGTAGCATTTTGTCATTTTAACGTCGAACGTCTACTATGACCTATGTCTACTGTGACTAATATGGATAAATCTGTGTTGTTAGAAATAAAACTATATGCATTTTTAAATTCGCCCCCCCCCCCCCCCCCCAGACTGCTGTGGAGTTTATATGGGTATAAATACTACAAGTTTATTTTTAATAATTATTGTTAATTATTTTTGCCCGTCCGCCCCTTGCCCCCTACCCACCCTTCCTAGAAAAAAAACCTGGATCCGCCCTTGCAGTCAGCCCATCTCAATCAATAGTTTATGGTAAAAGGTTCACCACTGTTCGACTCTATGTTAATGACATATAAGGTGAAAAATTTACGAACATTTTCATTCCGCAACTATACATATTGGACAATATTAAAACTAGATAACTGAATACTCACGCGAGGTTGAACGTTTCTAGATACGGGCAGCCGATCTGCAGCGCGATCGCCGAGTAGCGAGTGTAAAGTTTCTCGCTTAGGTGGAAATTGTGCGAGCCTGGAAAGTTGCGGGGAAATTACGGTTAAGTTTCTACAGGTTGCGCTTTAGCGTTGAACTCATATTTGTTGCTAGCGGCGCCCGCAACTCCGTTTTGCGAGGATTTTCCGTGAAATGTATACAAAAGACAAGACAGACAACCCTTCTTGCGATAACATAGTCGGATGAAGGTTGCGAACATAAAATACCCACAACGAGTTGTTGTACCACACTTAGAGTACCTACTGATTCTGAAAGGTTTAGTATTGTAGTAGAGCCATTTCGCGGCCATCGCATAGCACTGCGCAAGTGCAATGAAAATAGGCTGCTTTTTATTTTAAGTGGTTACTCTCTGATCATAACATTTCGTCAGCTAAAATCGCGAACGTTGTATGGGACCCATACAACGTTACAAGGTTTGCGACTTTAGCCAGCGATTTGTGGAGGGCAGGCCAAGCTGCTGCCATGACGGGGAGATCAGCCGGGCATAGCACTTTACCTCACATAATGCGCTGTGAAAGTAAATAATACCTTTCTGAGGCATCTTTGTGGCACCACAACAAACATTTTAGTATTGAAGGACTCCAATTAAAAAAAGTTTCTGCCATAAAATGGTGAGACAAGCTTTTATTGCCGACTGTACTTTTTTGTATAATTGCAAACTGCACGTGAAAACTAATCAAATGAGCAGACACGGTGAATGTATTTTGTATAATTTGGATGATCCTATCGCTACCATCCGGCTCCATTATCAGATCAGCTACATGTCATAATAATATTGCATTGTCATTTGATTTACATATCCTTGCAAAATTTTCATCTTAATCGGAAACCGGGAAATCGGTCAAATGTAACTTGCAAGATTTGATTACAGACAGCGGGACAGGTGAAACTAAATAAAAGCTTGTAAAATATGTCTTTTAGAATTTTCTTTGAAGGATGTTAAAGTTTTTAGAAGGCACTCTGTATGGGCAATTAGTAATGTGTATTCTCCATATACCCCATTGCCCATACAGGGTGCCTTCCAAAAACTTTATAGTAATGTGACATTGATATATTTATCTCTGAAAACATTTGCTTATACAGCTGTTAGCCACGAATGTCTTACCAAACCGTTCGGTGTCATAGTAGAGCGTCTCGCGGCCGCCGAGCACGGCGACGCGCCGCCGCGAGAGTACCAGCCGCACGCCCACCTCCACGCTGCGCACGCGCTGTACGCGCTGCCGCCGCATCAGCCGCGCCAGCCGCCCGTACACGCCTGTGCCGTTCTGAAAAAAAAAACAGACCAATAACAAATGGGGCATTCCACCAGAATGTCGGGCACGTGACGCCATTCTTTTTATACTCTAAGAAAGTTAAGAAGTATTTTTTTGGTATGTTGGTATTTTATACTTAATTTGGTTTTTGAATTGATAGTGTATTCTAAGACTTTCTATATATTTTTAAGAAAGCTGCCATAGCTCGTCCGCGGCAAGGTTGACGTTCTGGTGGAATGCCCCAAATATAACGTTGGACGTAGGTCGCTCGTTTCTCTTTTTTACCGACAATGAATCTGTACACTCTAGTCATTTAAAAAAAAAAAATCATTACAATATTTAATACGATAGCGTTATGGTGATTTTGCTCTGCATTTCTATTTTTACTAGTTTCTTCTAAATAACCGTGATAGAGGCGTTATATTTACCTCCGTCACATATACGTATTAAGGAACCATTGCCAGTAAAAAAAAAGACTCGGTTTGTTTAGCGTAAGGAACAGGAAATCCATGTCGCTCAAGCCGGTTGAATCTACGGTCGAGGATATATGTACCTATTACTCAAGATACGATATGTAGGCCTCTGAAACATCAGATAGGACGATAGGAAATTTTATTGTGAAACTAGCGACCCGCCCCGGCTTTGCACGGTGTTTCTCTATTATATTATACATATAAACCTTCCTCTTCAATCACTCTATCTATTTAAAAAAAACCGCATCAAAATCCGTTGCGTAGTTTTAGAGATTTAAGCATACGGCATACTTAGGGACAGAGAAAGCGACTTTGTTTTATACTATGTAGTGATAACACAAAAGAAGTAATACTATTTACTCCAACCACAGATAAAACGCAACATTAATTGATAGTAAATAACCATAAGACCGTAAGTATAGCTCGCGGGGGCATTCTTCCAATCCTCGGTCGGTTTTCTATATGCGGTAAGGAATTAAATGTATTCACATAATGTACACTATATACCAGGTGCTGTACTAGGAGCAAATAATTAAAATGTAGATTGTACTCTTCAAACTGAACAACATTTTGTTCAGCGACATTTAAAAATAACTTATGTTTTAATTTTTAGTACCCTTTTTTGTGTATTTGAAAGTTTATTTAAAACCGCAATGTATTGCGATGTTTTTTATGTTTGTAGCGTGACAAGTGACGTCAATTAGACTGATGTTAACCTACATTTAAAATACTGTTTATTTTGTATGAAAAAGATAAAATCTAGGGATAACATAATTTTAAGAAGTTGTTGAACGGAAGTTATATTGTTTTATGAGTAGAATCTACGTTTTAATTATTTGCTCCTGTTACAGGCAACACCCGGTATATATATTTGACGATTCGTGGCTAAAGGTTGTGCATGTGGACGTTGTCGCTTGTGCCCTTCTATCTTGATATCCTATAGTAACGGAGTCGGATACGATGCAAGCGACAACGTCCATAAGGTACCTTTACCCGCGCAATGACACAAATATATAAAGTTTACTAACTGGATACAAACTGACCTGTAAAATAGCTAAAGAAGAACTATGGCGTTCCACCACTAACTCGTAACCTCTGTCCCTCATAGCATCTTCCAGTGCTTGTAAAGTTCCTATCGGAGCCTCCCTGGCCGGCCTGGCCAGGAGACTTGTCAGGTTGGCTGAGTACATGTCGCCGATGACATAGGTCGCTCCTAAAGATATAAGGACTGTGACTAGACGAGCCTTGTGGGTGCTTGAAGGTTCTTTGGTGGACGCTAAAAGAATTATAATAAAGAATTATTTTTAACAGATCATATAAACAGGCATGCTCCATCACAGATCTTTACTTCCCAACAGGTGAGATCAAAGTCAAATGCTTACCTATTGTGAAAAAAAAGAAAGTAGTTCCGTGAATCATATAAGTAGGTACTCAACTGAAATGATATAATACTATTTTTCGAAGGTACTCAAGTCAAAACTATGCGTTTACAAACCAACATATTGGATTTGTTAGGTATGTATGATTTTTTAAGGTTCTTCGATGATTTGACACTACGCGGTGAAAGAAAACGTGTCGAAATCTGCAATTCTGCATGTTACGAAAAATAAATTGAAACATTTGGGAACTGTAAAGTTGTAAGCATTATTATTGCCCTTGCAATGAAAGTACAGTCGTAAATAAATAAAAAGAGTACCAAAATCATATCCCACTAATTATGACTGTATAGTCATAAATAGTGGGGCGATTCCGCTAGAGACGAACCTTGACATCAATTTACAAGTCCCAAAATTTATTACTTTTTTTGATACCATCGTGTAGGTGAGGTCTTAAATTAATTGTTATGGACTTAACTTCATATTCAGGATGTTAAAGCGCTTGAAAACCTTAGCATTCTAAGATTTAGGACCAACTGGGAATCATACGATGTTGCACCCGCGATCGTTTTAACAATTTATTGATAGTTTCAGTTTTTAATACTTGTTTTATGTTTCTATAGTTGATCTTTCAATATAAATAGGCAAAACATTTTAAATATTTGACAATTAAAAGATATTTCTGTTTTTATACTGTGATCCGGAGAGGTGGGCCGATTTGGTTGCATTCAGTGTTGGCAAAAATGTAATCCCAATTAACAATTAACGATTAACGATTGATCTGTTAATTGCAATTAACCATTAACGATTACTGAAAAGTAATGGTTAATTGCAATTAACCATTACGTAATTGTTAATCGTTAATCGTTAATTGAGATTAACAATTGATTTAGCTACGCATCATAAGTAGGCAAGACATCTTTTTGAAAAATAGGAACAGCAGAGCTCACATCCACTTAGATATGTCTTAAATGATGATCAGGGTCTGATGATGGAGCCGGGAGGTGGCCATGGGAACTCCGTAATAAAACGTCGGAACCCCATCGTGTTTGGGCTCATTTGTTTCGTCTTGACGAGTACTCTGAACTGAAATGATATCCAGGGTCTGATAATGGAGCCGGAAGGTGGCCGTGGGAACTCCGTAATAAAACGTCGGAACCCCATCGTGTTTGGGCTCATTTGTTTCGTCTTGACGAGTACTCTGAACCGAAATGATATCCAGGGTCTGATGATGGAGCCGGAAGGTGGCCATGGGAACTCCGTAATAAAACGTCGGAACCCCATCGTGTTTGGGCTCATTTAGTTTGTCTTGACGAGTACTCTGAACCGAAATGATATCCAGGGTCTGTTGATGGAGCCGGAAGGTGGCCATGGGAACTCCGTAATAAAACGTCGGAACCCCATCGTGTTTGGGCTCATTTGTTTTGTCTTGACGAGTACTCCGAACCGAAATGATATCCAGGGTCTGATGATGGAGCCGGAAGATGGCCAGGGGAACTCCGTAATAAAACGTCGGAACCCCATCGTGTTTGGGCTCATTTGTTTTGTCTTGACGAGTACTCTGAACCGAAATGATATCCAGGGTCTGATGATGGAGCCGGAAGGTGGCCATGGGAACTCCGTAATAAAACGTCGGAACCCCATCGTGTTTGGGCTCATTTGTTTTGTCATGACGAGTTCTCTGAACCGAAATGATATCCAGGGTCTGATGATGGAGCCGGAAGGTGGCCATAGGAACTTCGTAATAAAACGTCGGAACGCCATCGTGTTTGGGCTCATTTGTTTCGCCTTGACGAGTACTCTGTACCGAAACGATATCCAGGGTCTGATGATGGAGCCGGAAGGTGGCCATGGGAACTCCGTAATAAAACGTCGGAACCCCATCGTGTTTGGGCTCATTTGTTTTGTCTTGACGAGTACTCTGTACCGAAACGATATCCAGGGTCTGATGATGGAGCCGGAAGGTGGCCATGGGAACTCCGTAATAAAACGTCGGAACCCCATCGTGTTTGGGCTCATTTGTTTTGTCTTGACGAGTACTCTGTACCGAAACGATATCCAGGGTCTGATGATGGAGCCGGAAGGTGGCCATGAGAACTCCGTAATAAAACGTCGGAACCCCATCGTGTTTGGGCTCATTTGTTTTGTCTTGACGAGTACTCTGAACCGAAATGATATCCAGGGTCTGATGATGGAGCCGGAAGGTGGCCATAGGAACTTCGTAATAAAACGTCGGAACGCCATCGTGTTGGGCTAAGTTGTTTCGTCTTGACCAGTACTCTGACCAACTCGTCAAGACGAAACAAATAAGCCCACACACGATGGGGTTCCGACGTTTTATTACGGAGTTCCCATGGCCACCTTCCGGCTCCATCATCAAACCCTGGATATCATTTCGGTTCAGAGTACTCGTCAAGACAAAACAAATGAGCCCAAACACGATGGGGTTCCGACGTTTTATTACGGAGTTCCCCTGGCCACCTTCCGGCTCCATCATCAGACCCTGGATATCATTTCGGTTCGGAGTACTCGTCAAGACAAAACAAATGAGCCCAAACACGATGGGGTTCCGACGTTTTATTACGGAGTTCCCATGGCCACCTTCCGGCTCCATCATCAGACCCTGGATATCATTTCGGTTCAGAGTACTCGTCAAGACAAAACAAATGAGCCTAAACACGATGGGGTTCCGACGTTTTATTACGGAGTTCCCATGGCCACCTTCCGGCTCCATCATCAGACCCTGGATATCATTTCGGTTCAGAGTACTCGTCAAGACGAAACAAATGAGCCCAAACACGATGGGGTTCTGACGTTTTATTACAGAGTTCCCATGGCCACCTTCCGGCTCCGTCATCAGACCCTGGAGACCTTTTATGAAAACATTGAAAGGCACCCTCGATATAACCGTCATACCAAAGTAATTGAAGCTATGGTTAATTGGGATTAACAATTACAGTAATTGCAATTAACAATTAACTCGTTAATCCCAATTAAAGTAATTGGAATTAACGAGTTAATGGAATACAAATGTATTCATTACAAATGTAATGGGATTGATAATCCAATTACATTTGTATTGGATTAATGCCAACACTGGTTGCATTGCACCCGCGATAGCACTTTAACTCTCTCTTGTGGCTATTTAAACATTAATTTTAAATTCTTATACACAAATCTATAGAAAAGAGGTTAAAATGTAATCCTTAAAACAATATTTTTATAATAAATGTTTTTCGTTTTATTAGGAGCAGGCCTTGAATGAGTCAAAATGTTGCACCCGCGATAATGGAATCGCCCAGTGGCTACCGGTGGATAGTGGGTACCGAAAAAGGAAAAAACGGAACCCTAATAGGATCACTTTGTTGTCCGTCTGTCTGTCTAGACTCTTTATCTCGGGAACGCGGGGAGGTATCGAGTTGAAAATAAAACCAAATACTCAGGTCTACGGTCCCTTGAAGCTTGTGATAGAATCAAACTTCTAAGTTAACATGAAAAAACCGGTCAAGTGCGAGTCGGACTCGCTCACCGAGGGTTCCGTACAAACTCGTAAGTAGATACGTGAATAGTTCAGCAAAAACTGTATGGCCGTTAGCTTAGTAGGAGCAAATAAGTATGTGTACGATTTTTGAAAATTTCTAAAAAACTATGCAATTTAGCAAAACCGTTTTATTTTTCCTGTAATATTTAGGATGATATTAATAATTGGTAATTATTACAGATTTTTCTGTTCAGTAACTTCGAAGATAATAGGGGGGGAATGGTATTTTTTTGAACGTTTTTGGTCATAAATCAAAAAGTACAAAATTAAGAAAAAAAACAAAAATGGTTTTGGAATCTACAAATTAAGCTCTTTCATTTGATATCCCACTCGATATAATAGCTCTACTTTTCTTTTTCCACATCCCATTTCGGACCCCTTTAAAAAAAAAGTAAAAAAGGTATAAGATTTTTTTTCTATCCAATAGGCTCGAGTCAGCGACTTTTAACACTATTCCAAGTTTCAAGTCGATAGCATCAGTAGATCCTGAGATATCTTGCTGTGACAGACGGACAGACAGACAGACAGACAGACAGACAGACAGACAGACAGACAGACAGACAGACAGACAGACAGAGTCGCACCATAAGGGTTCCTTTTTTACCATTTTGGTACGGAACCCTAAAAACAAAATGTAATCGGTCGTTTATGGTCAGTGCCATCTATAAGCGGAACTAAAAGTTTAATTACAAAAAAAAATATGTTTGTATGTTCGTCTGTTCCCTCATAACTCGAAAACTATTGAACCGATTCAAACATGTGGGATATCGTTAGATTCGTCTTGATTTTGCGCGGGTTAACGAGCCTATGCTCGTTAGTTGAAATTAAAAATCAATAGGGTGTCCATGGCAGGTACCTAATCGATAAAGTCAAGCAGTAAAAAATAAAACTCATCGGATTGTATCGAGTTATATCGATACCTTTAGACTCAAAGGGCGTAAACCCGGCAGGTTCTAATGGCGCTTGAGTCTAAAGGTATCGATATATCAAATTTTAAAGGCCAAAGCTTTTAAACGCCAATTCAATAATATATCACATCACACTTGTATAGCTTCAAACTATGTTATAAGTAACACACTTTCGGCCAAACCGTTTGCAGAGGGGCGAACATATTGGCAGC
Source organism: Eudemis profundana (assembly GCA_947034925.1). Taxonomy (NCBI): domain Eukaryota; kingdom Metazoa; phylum Arthropoda; class Insecta; order Lepidoptera; family Tortricidae; genus Eudemis; species Eudemis profundana. Next base: position 24,666,538 of record OX344795.1, on the reverse strand, counting down.
AACAGCAATGTATTAGTCTTTTTCCAAGCAGCCTGATGAAGGGCTAGCAAAATGGCTTAACTAAAAATACTTAAGTAAAATAAAATTCAAAACTAAAACCCAACAACGAGAAAAGACTAAAATAACTGGCCAAGAGCATGTCGGACCATGCTCAGTGTAGGGTTCCATAGCCGTAACTATAAGGTAAAAAAAATACGATGTAAAAAAGTACAACAACAAAAGAGCGTATCTTCATAGCAATTACGTCCTTTTGTTGAGAAGCGCAGTTTATCGGCAATAACTCAAAAACGGTTGATTCGATCTTGTTGAAAATAATTTTCGTTGAAAGTATTAATTAAGCGTTACCTTCGTGATTTTTTTCATATTTTTCGGACGCACGGTTTAGAAAATAGAGGGGGGGGGACACAATTTACACAACTTTCGGAGCGATTATTTCCAAATACATTCACTTAATCAAAAACATTACTTAGGAACCTTATAGTGTTTTTTAAAGAGCTGTCGAACTATGCACCACACGTTGATATTTGCTGAAAAAATTTTTTTTTACTGTCTTTAACATGTATGGAGTGCCCCCCCTAAAAATATTTATTTTAATTATTTATATACCAAACTAAGTAGCGGCTCGTAAAAGACACCTATATTCCAAATTTCATCAATATCCATCATGTAGTTTTTGAGTAAAATGCCTGTGACATACGGACAGACAGACGGACGGACATGACGAAACTATAAGGGTTCCGTTTTTGCCATTTTGGCTACGGAACCCTAAAAAGATACGGCCGTTTATGCCGCAAAAAACGTACATTTACGTACGTATACGTACATATACACCGACTCACACTGGTCCGGTTTTTTAGGGTTCCGTAGCCAAAATGGCTAAAAAGGAACCCTTATAGTTTCGTCATGTCCGTCCGTCCGTCCGTCCGTCCGTCCGTCCGTCCGTCCGTCCGTATGTCACAGGCATTTTACTCAAAAACTACAAGACCTATACTGATGAAATTTGGAATATAGATGTCTTGTAGATGCCGCAACTAAGTTTGGTAGTTAAATAATAAAAATAAAAAAATCTAGGGGGGGCACTCCATACATGTAACAGAAGCTAAAAAAAAAATTTTTCACAAAATGTCAACGTGTGGTACATAGTTCGACAGCTCTTTTGAAAACATTTTAAGGTTCTTAAGTAATGTTTTTGATTAAGTGAATACCTTTGGAAATAATCGCTCCGAAAGTTGTGAAAATTGTGTCCCCCCCCCTCTATTTTCTAAACCGTGCGTCCGAAAAATATGAAAAAAATTACAAAGATAACGCTCAATTAATACTTTCAACGAAAATTATTTTCAACAAGATCGAGTTAACCGTTTTTGAGTTATTCCCGATAAACTGCGCTTCTCAACAAAAGGACGTAAATGCTATGAAGATACGCTCTTTTGTTGTTGTACTTTTTTTACATCGTATTTTTTACCTTATAGTTACGGCTATGGAACCCTACACTGAGCATGGTCCGACATGCTCTTGGCCAGTTATTTTAATGTTGCAACGTATATGTGCAGTGGCACTTTAGCTCTATACATTACACGACTCCATGCGAAATGTTATGGCAACGAAGCCTATTATATATAACATCACAAAAAGCTCACATTGTCTCAAGAACAGAGATGTGGTGAACCAGCAGCAGTTGTTGAATAGCACAAACTTGTTATTTCGATCCTTCCGCCACAGAGATGGCGCTGCGATCACAGCCCACAATGCAGGTCCCGTCACCAGCAGCGTTGCACAGACCAAGGGCCATACCTAGAAAATGTCGTTAGAAAATGTATGTGGATTGCTAGGCGCTCTTGTTGTTTCATAGGTTTCAACTGCTTCCAACATAGGGAACCCGCTCCACGGGCGCTAGGCTCTTACAACTTCGAGCTACATACGAGTATTCCCATGTTATCGGCTACGAGCGTAGCACTACGAAATGTTTGATTGTGAAAGTGTTAATTGACCGAGCGAGCTCGAGGCGTGAGAGAATCGTCCCCGTTTCAGCTTTGGCAAAAATACTTTCGTATGTCTGTCCTGATATCCAGGTTTTCTCCTCTATACTCGAATTTCCCATCCGATTGTCGTGAATTTCTGTGAGCATGTTCGATATTTATATAGAACTTTTCGTCGTTTCGGTTTTTGGATTTTTTTTACAAGCTTTTATTGAGTTTCACCTGTCCCAGTGTATTCCTGTGTGTCTGTAATCAAATCTTGCAAGTTAAATTTGACCGACTTCCCGGTTTCCGATCGAGCTGAAATTTAGCAAGGATATGTAAATCTGATGACAATACAATATTATTATGACATGGAGCCGGATGGTAGGCATAGGATCTTATAAATGACAAGATAAATCCGCCGTGTTTGGGCTCAGTTGATTAGTTTTAACGTGCAGGTTGGGATTATACAATAAAAAGTACAGTCCGCAAAAATGCCTCATTCAAATTTCAAGGTAATTATTTATTGCCAACGACGACGTTCGTACTTCTAAAAATAAAATAAAGTCAGAAGTTCAGCAAAATATCCTATCTATAATATATTTGAGGTACTTTCCCTTCATGTCTTGGGACGCCCTGTATATAGCCGAGATAGAATTCGTCGGTTTTGAATTAGCCCCAATCAAACCGTGCATAGAGCATTCACCTACTCAATTAAAGTTCGTTCTCCGTCTGTACCCCCGGGATCTCCAATTTGATAACCAAATGAATATGAATTACCCAACCTGTCTGTGAATTGACATTATCTGCCGCGATTGTGACATCCAAACTGACTAACTTTCAAAAATACTGATTACATCGGTTAGAATTTTATTATATTATTATTACCCTGGACTTATAGTACCTACGTAAGTTTCAAATGCCGACTGAAAAGTCAATACGAGTATGTTGAAGTCACTCAGCGATATTAGTTTCAAACTACACAATATCAATGGAAAACTAGTCGATAGAACATTAATTACTTAATGCAAATGCAATAGATAAAGTTACCTACACACACACATACCTATCATAAAACCTCAAAAACCGCAAATTACAACCAACATAGATAAACAAACAACAACAAAGATAAACTGTACTGTTAGAACAAATTTCTTATCTGTGAAAATTATATTATTGCGTCATAATAACATCGGATTCGATGTTATTCAGACATCCAAATTTCGAACAAAGCAATTCGATATGACCTAAATTCTAATATCAGTCGAAATGACGTTTTATTCGAAATGAAATGTTAATTCCAAACAATTTCGACAAGTCTCGTAGATTACTAATTGATATCGAACGATATGATCGATAAAACACTCGTGTGGTCTTATTATGGAACTCGCCTTCGAGTCGTTTCATTAAACCACACTCGTGTTTTAAAACATCTTCTACGCATATTACGAGTATACATGTGTCTCAACGATTATCATCGGTCTATACGATTTATACATATATTATTTCTGCAAAAAGCTTCAAAAAGGGTAGTCTGTGAAAGGTGTGTTCCCCATTGAAAGAGTGAGAGTGAATTGATAACCCTTATTTTCCCAGATCTAAAGATTTCAAAGAAATTATATTACGTGCAGCCTACAGCTTGGAGCTGATATGTGATATCGAGATTGCTTCTGGAGAAGGGATGCCAAATATTGGTTTGCTATATCTATTTAGAAGGGGCATAAAATTATAACTGCTCTTGGAACATACAGGGCTGGCTTTACCTATAGTGCAGGGTGTGCAGCGCACATGGGTGCAAGGTCTTAGGGGGCGCCGAGCGCTGCTCGCGAAAGGCAAGCGTGGCTCGCAGTAGCGTAACGACCAAAAACCTTGCGCCCGAGTGGCTCCTTTCGCCTACCAGTGGGAGCCAGGGTATTGATTGCACACGGACGCTACATGGGCTAGAGCCGCCTCTGGGAACATATGACATTTCCTAATGGTGTTTCAATACAAAACGCGTGGCTCTTACCTGCCATTGAAAGGGTCTGATGATGGCCAAGGTCTCACTGAGTTTGGCCGGGGCATGCGTCAGGAAGGCGCCCGAGTCCGCCAGGGTGAGGAACGAAAACTCCACAGCTTGCAGGCCCTCCCAGGTCATTGACACGTCGCCGAGGAAAAAGTCCGCTTTCTGCCGGTAAAAGCCTAGCTCATACTATAGGTATGTTCTTATGACAATAAAAAGAAAGTAGGTACAGATTTACAAGGCACTACAGTACTACTAGTATTATCTAACCAACTAGTATATCTAGTGATCAATTAATAAATTTTCCAATATAAAAATCTTCGTAACTACGTTTCTTAGTAAGTTGATGTTTTTGATATCGACAGATTATCAATAACAGATTATTGAATATGATATGACATAATAACTCTATTGTAACGACGAACAACCCCCTTTATCCTTTGAACGTCACACATTAATCCAATATCCAACTTGATTATGAAGTTTGTCTTATGTTTTTGTTTTAAATAGTCACTTTACACAGATCAGTGATATACTCGTAAATAGGAGCTTACTTAAAAAATTTTTGCTCGTATATACGAAAAATTATCGAGATAAAATAATATACCTCTACACATAGTTAGAGTAGCAGTGAAATCACTATTTGTCGAGTAAATTCACAGAATACTTAATAAGACACTACACAAATCTATCAAATGAAATGAAAACAGTGTTCAAGTTTTAAAATTAAATATTAAAATCGACGTCTTTGTTCAGGTTCGACGGAGCGTATCATGCCTTTATAATTCAATGTCTTCAAAAAAATTAAACACTCAGTTTATTAATTTAGCGATATTGTAGAAAGGTCAATGGCAGCACCAGTCTTTGATGTCAGATAGATAAATAAAAGAATCTCTTATTACTGTTTTCTAGTACAATTTTATTAAAATAGAGTGGGAAGAAGGTTTTGAAAACAAAACAATTTTAAGAAAATAAATCTATAATATTGAATGAGATTCGAGTCACCTACTTAGCGATACAAACTATTTAAAAGAGGGTTAATGATAATGATTTAACGAAATGGAATCAATTTTGGTTGAAATATGTTTTATTTCATAACTTTATACATTTTGTCGGCGTGGTTAAAATTGGTCGGGTTATTCGGGCCCACATATTTTGAGTAATATAAAGTTTTATTTCGAATTATGCTAATAGATGGCGCTGTCACTTCAACGGTTAATTGCATGTTTTTGTTTTTTTTTTGGGATTCCGCATGTCGTTTTGCGTAGACAATATCTATCAAGTTATAAAATGTAAAATATTTTTACTAAATTTGATGCCACTAAATGAGAAAGAATCCATTCTTGGCCTTCTTTTCGTTTGTATGGATAACCAAAAGACTCGAGTTTCTTCTTCTTAGAACGATTAGAAAATGGATCATTTGAAGCGGTTAATCCTAAGTGCAAGAATATTCATCATGGCGTTTATTTTGTAAGCAACTTCATCACCTCGAAAAAATCATTCGCATCGCGCAGTCAACGCGAAACGGTGCTGCGTTGAAGAAAAACACAGAGCCGCGCCGTGTAAATTCACGGCACAGCACGGTGTAAGTCTGCGGTGCAGCGCCGTGTTTTTTTTCCGGTGCCTCGTCGTTTCACATTCACGGCGCCGCGCCAAAGTATAAGGAAATACGAGTAGTCATTCTCAGACCCTTTAGGAACGCGCGATAGCTATTCAAGGAGAAGGCGCAGGGCTCATTTGGGGTCCGTCATTTTTTTCGCATCCAAACACACTGCAGTATACACGTGGCAACGGTGCGATTCTGACTGGAGCATTGCTACGTATTCCTAAAAGTTTGCTTGTAGTGCGTTCGCACACGGCGCGCACACATGCAAGCGGCGCGATGTACCTTTTGTCAGAAGAAATATTACTGCGGCCGCGCCGTGTATTATGGTCGCGCCGTGGGCCAGACCCTAAAGCTGGTGTCTAATGAGTAAGGCCCTATTTAGACGGGGCGAGAACATGTATCCGAGTTTGATTATATCGCGGGCTACCCAGGTACGACGAGTACAGTTGATCGATTAATCGCCGCAATGAAGTGAAAATCGCATACGAGTTCTCGCCCTGTCTAAATGGGGCCTTAGGCTGAAAGTTCGTACGGGTCCCCGTATTAGCAACAACCGTGCTGTCGCCATAACACGGCGACCCGTACGAACTTTGCATACCTTACCCTCTTCCAGATCAGCCCGAGAGTGCCTTTTAGAGTTCCATTGACAGATATTCCTGAACCTTGGCTTCTTTCTGGCGGATCATAGTACTCATACCTGCGGAGTAGACTATTTTTTAACGCAATCAATAGGTATGTTATCTATAGATAATAGACATAAGCAATGTTATGGCAAAAATATATTCACTATATATTGTATTTACTTGAAACATAAACTGTCTCTGCTGTTGTCGGTAGGTATGTTCGAGATTCTGGAATATGAAAAAAATTCCTCACCTGAAGTTAAGTTTGTTAGCGATAAGGGACAGGAGCTTATCATCCCGGCCCCCAGTGACGTTGACAGTTGAGTCGTTGTTGTACCTCACGAAATGCCACGGTGGAGCCTAAGAAAAGATTGGAATTAAAAAAAGCGGGAAACAAATAAATATTAAAAAGTAAATTAATTTTTCTTTCTAGTATTTATTTATCATTTGTGTAACTTTTAAAAAAGTAGACACTTTTATTCTTGTCATATTCTTGTACTTTGCGTGCGTAACATACGCGACTGGCATGAAGAACGCGGTGCGGTTCGCACCGGTTCGCAGGGTAGTAGGTATACCGCTCTCAACTCCGCGGTACCGTGCGGATTTCTGTTTAGAGAGGCCGTATGCACAATTAAAAAACTAAAATGTAATCTGTTTGTTCAAATAATTAAATTTTAATTTATAAATTTTAACCACTAATCTTAATTTATAAAGATTTTTTGAGTTAAGGAGCTCATTAATACTTGCATTTTTTTAAACAACTATAATTAGGAAATTATTTAGAAGGATTTCGACAAGTATGCTTATTTAGGTAAGTTTTTTCTATAATTAAGTTAATATCGCTTAAGTATATATTTTTCGCTTAATTGATGTCGGATACCTACGAACGCGGGACGTCGTGCACCACAGTTCAGGACGGATACGCAAAGCGAACCGCACGGTGGAGCGGTTTCGCGCCTCTGCAGCCGCATGCGGATTTTGTCGCTCCGCACTCCGTGGCGGGAGTAGTATGATAACCGCCTTAGAAGTTAATTTTGAAACTCACGTGTAACACGGGCACCCTAAATACTCTTCCCTTGAAGTCATGATAGACCTTGTCTGCCGGCGGCAGGACTGGTGACTTGTACAGTCTTCCCGCCCACCAGTTCACCAGTGACAGGTGATGCAGCTGGTGGGGAGTTGCCTGGTTGTAGTAAATGCGAAATCTGTAGACAAAGTCTTTTTATAGATTTATTAATTGAGAGCTGAGGTATGCGTGAGGTGCGGGAAACGGTGACTGTTTGAGTTAATGTCGTATCTCAATGCTTCTACCTACTATATGCCGGCAGCCATGCCGCCAACAAATCCGACGCCATACTTGGTGAGTATTTGTGTAACTGGCCTTGCTGCACAAACGAGCCATTGGCACACCGCCAGTGTACCCTGGCCTGATAACTCCGGCGGCACACCCTACAGCCGCACAGGCCGCCGGCATAGTGTGTAGCAGTGTTGGCAAAAATGTAATCCCAATTAACAATTAACGATTAACGATTGATCTGTTAATTGCAATTAACCATTAACGATTACTGAAAAGTAATGGTTAATTGCAATTAACCATTACGTAATTGTTAATCGTTAATCGTTAATTGAGATTAACAATTGATTTAGCTACGCATCATAAGTAGGCAAGACATCTTTTTGAAAAATAGGAACAGCAGAGCTCACATCCACTTAGATATGTCTTAAATGATGATCAGGGTCTGATGATGGAGCCGGGAGGTGGCCATGGGAACTCCGTAATAAAACGTCGGAACCCCATCGTGTTTGGGCTCATTTGTTTCGTCTTGACGAGTACTCTGAACTGAAATGATATCCAGGGTCTGATAATGGAGCCGGAAGGTGGCCGTGGGAACTCCGTAATAAAACGTCGGAACCCCATCGTGTTTGGGCTCATTTGTTTCGTCTTGACGAGTACTCTGAACCGAAATGATATCCAGGGTCTGATGATGGAGCCGGAAGGTGGCCATGGGAACTCCGTAATAAAACGTCGGAACCCCATCGTGTTTGGGCTCATTTGTTTTGTCTTGACGAGTACTCTGAACCGAAATGATATCCAGGGTCTGTTGATGGAGCCGGAAGGTGGCCATGGGAACTCCGTAATAAAACGTCGGAACCCCATCGTGTTTGGGCTCATTTGTTTTGTCTTGACGAGTACTCCGAACCGAAATGATATCCAGGGTCTGTTGATGGAGCCGGAAGGTGGCCAGGGGAACTCCGTAATAAAACGTCGGAACCCCATCGTGTTTGGGCTCATTTGTTTTGTCTTGACGAGTACTCTGTACCGAAACGATATCCAGGGTCTGATGATGGAGCCGGAAGGTGGCCATGGGAACTCCGTAATAAAACGTCGGAACCCCATCGTGTTTGGGCTCATTTGTTTTGTCTTGACGAGTACTCTGTACCGAAACGATATCCAGGGTCTGATGATGGAGCCGGAAGGTGGCCATGAGAACTCCGTAATAAAACGTCGGAACCCCATCGTGTTTGGGCTCATTTGTTTTGTCTTGACGAGTACTCTGAACCGAAATGATATCCAGGGTCTGATGATGGAGCCGGAAGGTGGCCATAGGAACTTCGTAATAAAACGTCGGAACGCCATCGTGTTGGGCTAAGTTGTTTCGTCTTGACCAGTACTCTGACCAACTCGTCAAGACGAAACAAATAAGCCCACACACGATGGGGTTCCGACGTTTTATTACGGAGTTCCCATGGCCACCTTCCGGCTCCATCATCAAACCCTGGATATCATTTCGGTTCAGAGTACTCGTCAAGACAAAACAAATGAGCCCAAACACGATGGGGTTCCGACGTTTTATTACGGAGTTCCCCTGGCCACCTTCCGGCTCCATCATCAGACCCTGGATATCATTTCGGTTCGGAGTACTCGTCAAGACAAAACAAATGAGCCCAAACACGATGGGGTTCCGACGTTTTATTACGGAGTTCCCATGGCCACCTTCCGGCTCCATCATCAGACCCTGGATATCATTTCGGTTCAGAGTACTCGTCAAGACAAAACAAATGAGCCTAAACACGATGGGGTTCCGACGTTTTATTACGGAGTTCCCATGGCCACCTTCCGGCTCCATCATCAGACCCTGGATATCATTTCGGTTCAGAGTACTCGTCAAGACGAAACAAATGAGCCCAAACACGATGGGGTTCTGACGTTTTATTACAGAGTTCCCATGGCCACCTTCCGGCTCCGTCATCAGACCCTGGAGACCTTTTATGAAAACATTGAAAGGCACCCTCGATATAACCGTCATACCAAAGTAATTGAAGCTATGGTTAATTGGGATTAACAATTACAGTAATTGCAATTAACAATTAACTCGTTAATCCCAATTAAAGTAATTGGAATTAACGAGTTAATGGAATACAAATGTATTCATTACAAATGTAATGGGATTGATAATCCAATTACATTTGTATTGGATTAATGCCAACACTGGTGTGTAGGAGCCTTCATCCCCGCAACTCACCTATTTCCCGATTTCCAATGAAGTTGTACGCTAAAATAAAACTCATTTTAACCAAAATTCATGTTGCAAAAGTGTACTATCCCTCCATTTATTTGTACGGAGAACTGAGTAACTCGAATCACCTTAATATAAGCACTTTATATCTATTATTTGCCTGAAATTTCATTCGAAAGGAAAACCAACGGGTCATAAATGAATTGTCTATTGGTTGCATATCAAAATAAAATGAAAACTGTCTGATTTTGAAAATGATGTGACTACAGATTCCAATCGATTTTCTAACCCTGGGCACAATCAATTAGAATCTGTAAAGTTACAGCATTTTCAAAATTAAACAGTTTTCATTTTATTTACAAACTATTTAGCTATCCCGGCGAACTTCGTTATTCTGTCATTCGGGGCAGACACACACCCGAAAACTCAAAGATCATAAAAATCAACCCACCCGTTCTCGAGTTATAAATGGTGTAACTAATCCGACTTTGTTGTATTTCTATATATATATACATCAAGTCAAAAATATTGTCTGATTTTTAGTGGATATTGTGTAACAGTCAAAATTAAGTTAAAACGTCTACGTTTTTTAATGAAATTTGAACGATGTTTTCTATCCTCAGTAACCTAAAAATCAGCCTGCTCTGGGCGAGAGCAAACACGAAATCCAATAAGCCGGCGACATCAGAACTGAAAAAACTTGGAAAGCAATAAGTCGTGTTTTCGTTGGACCTCATAAAACATGTTTCGGCCAACTCCTAACCGGTCAGCCAATCAAATTACTAAGTACGTGGCCTTCCACAGCTTTGTATTATTTACTGTGACTTTGCGAAGGACGAGACTATATCAAGATTGATCACTCGAACTAAAATAAATTGAGGTATGAGATTATAAGATGATAGTGATTAAAACGTGTAAATGTGTATTGAAAAACAGCCATCAATCATATGAAAAAGAGTTGAGAAAATATAATTATAGTTTTTTAAAAATTACAACATATAAAAGTTCTATGAATTTGTGATTTAGATAGAGTTAGCTACTTTGAGAATCTATGAAAAACATATTGTATCTGTACAAGTCTTAAAAGAATAATCAATTAAATGCAACCAAAACTCATGTTCCTACTTGTTTTCACAACACCTCGATTCAGTGCTGCTGCGACTACTTGTAACGTCAGAGTTTGCCAAAAATTATTCGAATATCAATAGGAATATCTAGTTTGACTTAATTTTTTGGATTTTGCAGTTTCATATTCAATCCTCACAAAAACCAAAGATTAAGATTTTATTATTGATTTCAATCGATCAACACGGACTAATAAAATCGAAGTTATGCAAATTGTGCCAAACGTATTACAGAACACCTTCATAGCAATCCTAAAATTAAATAAATATTTCGTTGCTACCTGACAAAAGGAATAACTATCTAATAAATACACTAATCATAGATACCTACCTTGTGTTTGGTTTTTCATCCTGATTTTAAAGTGTGACATCTTCTGCTGTTATAAGTATCTCTTATTTATTGAACTCGAGGCCAAATGTAATTTTAAGAAATACCCGGTCTATCTGGTGATCGGGCCTTGTTCCGACCCGGAAAACGAGTGAAAATCAAAAAGCTTTCCGAATTGTTGAACCGTAAATACATTATTTTGTTTCATAATTGATGAATTGATCGAACTTCAGGAAGTAATTTAATTGGGTTTTGATGATCAATCGAACAAGGAAAATTTATGTTATAGAAAGTTTTTTTTTAAGATTAAAAAAGCAGCAGGTTATGTCGGAAATACAACCGTTATTACAATGTGCGGTTGTATTTCCGACATAACCTGCTTGGTGGACACTTTGCTCCCCGGGGCCCACATATGTGTGTAAGACTAATTCGAGATTATGCAAATGCTATCCGTGTAACTTTTGTACATGAAATGAATAAATGTATCATTAAAATTAGCCGTTTTTGATAACCATGCACAGTAGAATTGATTTTTCTACGCCAATTTTCCAGAGGAACTCTTTACCGGGTTATATGATGACATGTTAACCTAGTGGAAGTGCCACCGCCTACGAAACGTAGAGGTTCCAGGTTCAAATTCTGGCAATTGCAAATAATTGAGTAATGAGCACATATTTGTTACCGAATCATGCGTGTTTTTTATCTATCAAAGTATTATTTTATATAAATCATTTTGTATTTTATCATCTTGCACTCATAATAAAAGCATTGCTTAGTTTGGAGCTAGGTAGATATATGTAAGACTGTCCTTCAATATTTATTTTTATAAAGTATTTTATGTTTCAATCCAGAATTTGGTTTATTTGCATGTCACCTTTCATCTCAATCCATTCAGCTCTTACTATTTAGTAACAAACATCCATACCTCCGAAAACATTCATAAACTTTCACCTTTAAAATATTAGCAGGAGAGGACAGAATATAGGGCTTCTAATCCCGCCCTACATCCTTTTTCGGGGCATTTTTCAATACTGGAATTGAATGCTCAATACCGGGATCCCTGTATTCTATTCAATCAACAAAACTTGAACTGAATTTCCCAATTAAAACAATAATTTTCGGCTACGTCAGAAGATTGCTACTAGTACTCGTGCGAATCTAGCACCTTCCTGTCACTTTACTACTATACACGAAATATGATAGGATTGGTAAACATAAACACTAAGATTGCCATTTAATGAGAGCTCAGAAACCAACATAATTATATTTTCAGTCCCCAAATAATGTTATAATAACGTGAATAAGAAAATATTAATGACTAATAATCTAGTACGTTACTCCATTAACTTATTATTTAGTAATTGGTGGTAATTGGACGACATCAATTATACCTATTCTCTGGGGAGATAAATGAATTATTACCGTCCCCAATACGAATGATGTTTGGTTTCGTTACAGCCAGGAAAATACTGTTTTCATATCTAGGTATGTATTAAGTTATTGTAATACGATTTATACGATGGGGACAATAATTCGCGTACTGTAATTACGTAAATCAAATTATGGCTGTTTATTTTGTCAAATAAACCGGTTCAGCAGAGGTATATTTACTCATGTCTTGAAGAGTCCTAAGTTGTTATTGTCAAGAAATACAGACGCTGGGAGCGAATTCCATTCCTTGGCAGTGGCCCATTCCATAACATTTAACTACAAATAAATAAACAAGGCAAACATAATATTTACTGTAACCTACCATTTTTGATATTCACAGACATTCTGGTTTGGAAGCCTAATACTTCTTAATTAGTAAATGTTAAGTAGCATTTTTTAAATCATAATAGTACATTACATAACTAGGGTATTAATACTAAGAAAGGCCGAGATCGCAGAAGTTTGCGGCCCGAGCTGCAAGAGAGGAACGTAAATATGCGATCGAGTGCTTTCTTTATTGCCTCCCGTGTTGTGTACGTTATTTTATGTCTACACTTGGCCAGATGTGCCAGGTGTGGCATAAAAGAGTTTAAATAAATCAATCATCACATAACACTTAAAACAGAAACGGTAGCCTAAATCTTGGTTAAAAAATAATATACAAATCGATGATCGCTGTTGGCCGAACAACGCACGCATACGAGGGCCATTATAAAATAAAAAACCAAAAATTAACTATAAAAAACTGGCCAAGAAGCATGTCGGACCATGCTCAGTGTAGGGTTCCATAGCCGTAACGTAACTATAAGGTAAAAAATACGATGTAAAAAAGTACAACAACAAAAGAGCGTATCTTCATAGCAATTACGTCCTTTTGTTGAGAAGCGCAGTTTATCGGCAATAACTCAAAAACGGTACATTCGATCTTGTTGAAAATAATTTTCGTTGAAAGTATTAATTAAGCGTTACCTTCGTGATTTTTTTCATATTTTTCGGACGCACGGTTTAGAAAATAGAGGGGGGGGGACACAATTTACACAACTTTCAGAGCGATTATTTCCAAATACATTCACTTAATCAAAAACATTACTTAGAAACCTTATAGTGTTTTTTAAAGAGCTGTCGAACTATGTACCACACGTTGATATTTGCTGAAAAAAATTTTGTTTACTGTCTTTAACATGTATGGAGTGCCCCCCCTAAAAACATTTATTTTAATTATTTATATATCAAACTAAGTAGCGGCTCATAAAAGTCACCTATATTCCAAATTTCATCAATATCCATCATGTAGTTTCTGAGTAAAATGCCTGTGACATACGGACAGACAGACAGACAGACAGACAGACAGACAGACAGACGGACGGACATGACGAAACTATAAGGGTTCCGTTTTTGCCATTTTTGCTACGGAACCCTAAAAATGGAACTCTTTACAAACATTATTGAGTATTTTTTATTCATTTGTCATTTGTTTTTGTTATTTGGCGGCAAATGAAATTTGCGAGAATTTTTTTTGTACTGATTTTTTACGACTTCCGATGTCATTTAAGTCAACAGAACAGTTATGAAAGCCTTCGATTTGCATTTCGTGATAAAGCTCCATCCCATGCCACTATTTACAACTGGTTTAACTAGCTAATCTTACTGATGATATGCATGAGAGGCGTCCTTCTATGGCGATCACTACCGAGAACATCAATGCTGTGCGGCTCATGACAGGGACTTACAAGAGAGACAGTGACCTATCAGCAAATTCAGGCAACTTTAGGCATCGCTATGACACAAGTACAGAAAATTCTTCAGGAGCATTTATCGGTTAGGGAGCTTTTTACTCGGTAGATACCCCATAATTTGACAGAAGCTCAAAAAGTCCATAGAAAAGACCCCTAAGGACGAGTTGGCAAACTGTTTATCTCAGTGGTTCCACTGAATGCAGCGATGTTTTGATGAAAACGGAGAGTATTTTGAAATACAATAATAAAATAAATAACTTGCTAATTTGCATAGTTTCTGATTTTCTAAAAACTTTTAAGTTTCAGTGCGGCCCTGGTATGCGCGCCATTCCGTAGACAGTGAAAATGTTTTGTTTCGAAACTTGTAGACGAACAGCTGCGATTTACTTACGTGTTATAAATAAACGAAATAATCGTAAAATACAAGAATGATTGCTCTAAGCAGATCATGAATCGACGCATTATTATATGCAAATGTCTAGATATTGACGTAAAAACAAAGTAACAAGAAATATTATAATATTATTTGACTTGAATGCTTGTTTTTTGGAGCCCGACGCATGGCAGTGTACGTAAATAATAAAACAAAATCCTTTCTACCCTAAGGTGTAATTTACAGCTCAGATCACCTACTCGTATTGACATTGTTTAGGAGCAAGTGTGATGAAAATTATTATTACTCACACGCTAGACCTGGGGTTCGTGATGACGGCTACTCTCATCGCCTCACTCAAGGTTTCCAGAAACTTGTCACTTACTGGCCCGTATGCCCAGTAGAAGAGATACAAAATCGTGCGGTGAATAAGGTTGTGTTCCGTCAACTGTAAATTGCAAGAAAGATTAATTTCGTTGTCGTTATATGTGGCTTTCCATGGCTAAAGGGACCTTATAGCAGGTATTGAGTTAAGCACAGATCCTAAATCTGCGTTAAATAAGCTATCTAATACAAAAAAAACCATGACCCTAAGTCCCATACTTTTTTTTTTAAAAAAACATCAAACCCGCACATGCTAAAATTGCACTTTTGAGAAATCGTCAAAAGAAGTTTGAAACTAATTTTAAGTATGTTCCCGTTGGAAGTTATGGAGATGATGATTGATTATGTATCTCAAGGTGATTTTCTTTGGAAATCAGTAATGGTTTTTTTAATGTGACTTCCAGGTCGTGAAAAATCAGCCTTTGATTAGAGCAAGTCGCTTATGAGAAAAAAATTAAAAAAGAAAAAAAAATCGGCCTGTTTTTTAAGATATTGTAATCTAAACCATTGTATATAGTTACAGATATTTGACTGTACATTTTGGGATAGAAATAAAATCACATTGTCAACGAAATATTTTTATTTTAATTAAAATGTCATTTTTATTATATTTTTCATCATTCCTATAATATTTACAATTTTCGTATAATGAGTTCTAAATTATATTTAATCAGTCTACACAAGTATCTCAAAAGTGTCATTATTATTCTACAAGTCGTATTTTTTGATTTATAAACGATTGAGTTACGTAAAAATCACAAATTTATTCCCATACATTTGAGAAAAGGGACCTTATGACCAGCCATAAGCAAAAATTATTGATAATTACAGTATGGCACGATATTTACATTATTTATTGACTAATCTTGTATTAAAACAGAAAACTGAAGAAAAAAGGTTATTAGACATTTACTTCAAATCTTGATCAATTAAGAGTAATTCTCAAATAATGTTGCGTTGAATTTAAGTGTTTAGTCATAAGGTCCCTTTTCCGAAATGTATGGGATATTATGGCCTTATGACCAATGACAGGCAAAACTTGTTGATAATTACAGTATGGCACGATATTAACGTTATTTATTTACTAAACTACTCAGTTTACACTACTTATGATCAGGGTATGATAATGGAGCCGAAAGGTATCTATGGGAACTACGTAAAAAAACGACGCAACCCCATCGTGTTTGGGCTCAGTTGTTTCATCTTGACAAGTACTCTGAACCGAAATGATATCCAGGGTCTGATGGTGGAGCCGGAAGGTGGCAATGGGAACTCCGTAATAAAACGTCGGAACCCCATCGTGTTTGGGCTCATTTGTTTTGTCTTGACAAGTACTCTGAACCGAAATGATACCCAGGGTCTGATGATGGAGCCGGAAGGTGGCCATGGGAACTCCCTAATAAAACGTCGGAATCCCATCGTGTTTGGGCTCATTTGTGTTGTCTTGACAAGTACTCTGAACCGAAATGATATCCAGGGTCTGATGATGGAGCCGGAAGGTGGCCATGGGAACTCCGTAATAAAACGTCGTAACCCCATCGTGTTTGGGCTCATTTGTTTTGTCTTGACAATTACTCTGAACCGAAATAATATCCAGGGTCTGATGATGGAGCCGGAAGGTGGCCATGGGAACTCCGTAATAAAACGTCGGAACCCCTTCGTGTTTGGGCTCATTTGTTTTGTCTTGAAGAGTACTCTGAACCGAAATGATATCCAGGGTCTGATGATGGAGCCGGAAGGTGTCTATGGGAACTCCGTAATAAAACGTCGGTACCCCATCGTGTTTGGGCTTATTTGTTTTGTCTTGCCGAGTACTCTGAGACTAAAAACGATAGGGTTCCGACATTTTATTACGAAGTTCCTATGGCCACCTTCTGGCTTCATCATCAGACTGGATATCATCTCGGTTCAGAGTACTCGTCAAGTCGAAACAAATGAGCCCAAACACGATGGGGTTCCGACGTTTTATTATGAAGTTCCTATGGCCACCTTCCGGCTCCATCATCAGACCCTGGATATCATTTCGGTTCAGAGTACTTGTCAAGACAAAACAAATGAGCCCAAACACGATGGGGTTCCGACGTTTTATTACGGAGTTCCCATGGCCACCTTTCGGCTCCATCATCAGACCCTAGATATAATCTCGGTTCAGAGTACTCGTCAAGACGAAACAAATGAGCCCAAACACGATGGGGTTGCGTCGTTTTTTTACGTAGTTCCCATAGATACCTTTTGACTCCATCATCAGACCCTGGACATCATTTCCACTCAGAGTACTCGTCAAGACGAAACAACTGAGCCCAAACACGATGGGGTTCCGACGTTTTATTATGAAGTTCCTATGGCCACCTTCCGGCTCCATCATCAGACCCTGGATATCATTTCGGTTCAGAGTACTTGTCAAGACAAAACAAATGAGCCCAAACACGATGGGGTTCCGACGTTTTATTACGGAGTTCCCATGGCCACCTTCCGGCTCCATCATCAGACCCTAAATATAATCTCGGTTCAGAGTACTCGTCAAGGCGAAACAAATGAGCCCAAACACGATGGGGTTGCGTCGTTTTTTTACGTAGTTCCCATAGATACCTTTTGACTCCATCATCAGACCCTGGACATCATTTCCACTCAGAGTACTCGTCAAGACGAAACAACTGAGCCCAAACACGATGGCGTTCCGACGTTTTATTTAGGGATGTAACGATACCGATACCGATACCGATATATCGGCCGATATATCGGCCGATATATCGGTATCACCGATATATCGGTATCGCCGATATTATACAACCGATATTTGAGGAATTTGCTGTATGAAAAAAAATCTGCAAAAAATAATTTCAACTTCTGACTTAATTTATGTACTGGTCTATTCTATTACCTTGTGCAATATGTTAATTAAATCTTTGGTTCTTAATTAAAAAAAAATGAATTTTGAGTTGACAATTTATTATTTTTACTTTACATTTTCAAGGTTGACTCTTTGGTAAATATAGCCAGTAGTCATTGCCATTAGTTATAATAAGGACATAAAAATATCTGAAGTTCATACTTCATTATTTATGGTTAATTGAACTTACCTTAAGTGAACTTCAACCAAAATTATACGAGTTGCTGCATCCGTAGAGATTTAATAACCATGTAGTCCGTTTTCCGTCGTACTGCATCTTCACACGATTTTTAGACTATATTTATTTAAAAAAAAGAAAAAATGTTATTATCTGTGCCTAATCCGCCATCGGTCCGGTGGCGGCGCTGTCATCATTCTTTTCAGAGAACGTTTAAGAACTTTAATTCTGCAATTCTGGGTCAACTTAGCAAACCTAAGGGAGGGTCGGGATCTTAAATCTCTACGGATGCAGCAACTCGTATAATTTTGGTTGAAGTTCACTTAAGGTAAGTTCAATTAACCATAAATTATACTTCGTTGCTGCATCCTAGGAGATTTAATAACCATGTAGATGTTTAGCGCTCTAATGCAGAATTAAAGGCAGATCCATGAGTGAACTCGTTTATTTTATATAGAATATATAATAAACCCTGCATCATTATCCACCTACATTATCATCTTACCGACGACACCACTACGTCACAATTAGCATACTTTATGACATACCAACATTAAAAACTGCGTCAGCGAAAGCTCTGTCCTGTACCGTGTCTGGTAATGGCAAGTTATAAAATTTAGCAAAGCAAAGGGAGGAGCCAGTCCAGCCTGCCGTTTGTTTAATGACGTCCACGGAGACGCCGGCGCGCCGGGCCGCCGATGTCGCAGAATGACGTGTGCTATGTGAACTGTACACCCCGACGTCTATGCCGCTCTCCTTCAAAATTTGCTTGATCCAGCGGCTGATGGACTGCGAACTAGCACTACGAATAGGTTTTTTCACTGTAAGGATTAGTCGGTTTGTAACCGAGGAATTTCGCAAGTGGCGCGTTTTTTCTAAGTAGACAGTCAGAGCTTTAGCTGGGCAGATACATGGTTTTTCATAGAAAAAAGGAATTATCAATTTCGGATTAGCTCTAGTAGGTCTGGATGTTTTGATAACATCATCTATAATTATATGAACACCCGTTTCCTTTATCACAATATTATTAATATTAATAAGTGATAATGTTTGAACGCGTTGTCCGGTTGCCAATGCGAGTAAAGTCACAAGTTTTTTGGTAACTACCTCTAATGATAAGGACTCATTAGGAAATTGATTAGAAAGATAATTTAATACAATATTTGGATCCCAGGAATTTTTATATTTGGGTAAATTAGGTCTAATTTTAAAAACGCCCTTTAAGAATCTACCAACATTCTCATGAGTACAGGTTTCCTTACCTAATATTAGCGACAAGGCTGACCTAAACGAGTTTAATGTACCATACTTGGCACCGTTTTTAAATTGTTTTGTAAGAAATTTTAACAAATCTGGAATACGTACTTTAAATGGATCCAAATCATTCAGGTTACAAAAGGCAAACCATAATTTGTATGCTGTATTGTACTGTTGCATTGTATTCTTGGACAACGATTCAATCATTATATCGACTGTACCGACATCTAATGACTGTCTGGTAAATGCTTCCCGGATAACATTGCGCACGCCAGGGTAAGACTGGGCCATAAAGGATGCGGTGTTCTGAAAGGAGAAATTAACATATTTTCATCTGGCCCAAAATATAATATATTTGATATAGTCAAGGACATAAACAACGGAAACCACGGTTGGCCTGGCCAGTAAGGGACAATTAGTATGCCCGTGGCCTCATCATTGATGATTTTTCTGAGACAATTTATTATTATGGAAAAAGGAGGAAAAGCGTAAAAGAAGCTTTTGTCCCATCTCAGCGTGAACGCATCGATTTCAAATGCATCTGGATCTTGTTTCCAGGCGACAAATTTTTTACATTTTTTATTAATTCTAGATGCAAATAAATCCACATTTGGTTGGCCAAATTCTTTAACAATTTGCTGGAAACAAGATTGATGCAATTCCCATTCCGTATCTATGTTTGACCATCTTGAAGCTTTGTCAGCTTCCGTATTGTCACGTGACCGTATGTATGACGCGAAGATAAAAATATTCCGGTGCTCACACCACTGCCATATCTCTCGAGTTATACTATTTAGGTGTGGGAATTGTATCCCACCCATCCTATTTATATATGAAATGGCAGTGGTATTATCAATCCTCAATAAAATTTCTGAATTATTACTATGTTTGCAGAAACACTTTAACACCATGAAGGCCGCTAACAACTCCAAGTAGTTAATGTGTTTTTTCATTTCGGTCTGGGACCAATAGCCCATAACTGTTTCTCCATTACAAAAACCTCCCCATCCTGTAAGGCTAGCATCCGAATAAATCTCTAATTGAAAATGACCAGTGCGAATAGGGTTATTTGTATAATTGATTTTTTGTTCCCACCATATGAAATCATCAGAAAGTGACACACTAATTTTCATCTTCGCGTCATAGTTATCTTGATGTTTTAATAATGCAAGGTATTTTTCACGTTCAAAACGTTTTGTATATACCCACCCATATATTACGGCTGGACAAGCAGCTGTGAGGGTACCAATAAGTTGAGAAAATTCTCGTATGCTTACTATGGATTTAGTAGACATATTACAAACCATTTCATGAATTTTATTACGTTTTTCTGCTGGCAATTCTAGAGTCATATTTTGAGAATTGAGTATAAACCCTAAGAACTTACAATTTTTGCTAGGTATGAAATTACTTTTGTCTTTATTAATTACAAAGCCCAGCTTTTCTAAAGTTTTGACCACTATTGTTACTGTATTGTAACATGATTTATATTTATTAGCCACACACCAGATGTCATCTAGGTATCCCACTATTTGGTGGCCTTTGCCACGTAAAAAGGTAAGTACAGGCTTCATTAATTTAGTAAAGGTAAGCGGTGCTGAACAGAGGCCGAAAGGCAAACAAGTGAACTCAAATACTTGATTATCAAAGCGAAAACGTAAGTATTTCCGGTAAGATTCATGAATCGGCACTAAAAAATAGGCCTCCTTCAGATCTATTGTTGCCATGTAAGAATCTTTAGACAATAATTTGGTTGCTGTGCGAACATCTTCCATCTTAAAATGAGTTTGTAAAATGAATTTGTTGAGATTTTTTAAATTAAGTATAAATCTAAATGTTCCATTGCTTTTTGGTATAAGAAAAATTGGTGAGATGAATTGACCTTCACAATGCTCACATGGCACAATAGATCCTAGGCACTGAAGTTGATTTATTGAATACAGCATTTCTGCCCTGGAATATGGAGGGTTAGATGGCTCTATTATCTGAGTAGGAGTTTGTATAAATGTTAATTTATATCCTTCAACTATCTCTAGGACCTGTGGGTCGCTAGTAATTTGTAACCAATTATAGAAAAAATACTGAATACGACCAGCATGTACCTCTAGCGGCGGCTTCGACGGTCCTGCCATTGGGAGCGACTCGACTGTGTCGGCGGGCGGCGGCGCGCAGGCGGTGGGGGTGGCGGCCTCCTCGTGGCGGGCGCATGCGGTGCGGGTTGCGCAGGCGGCGGCGGGTACGGGTAGTAGCGCGGGGTCGCGGGAGGCCCACGCGTCACTCCGGCTCCGATTGCTTGACGAGGAGGCGCTCGGAAGTTTCCCGGCTGGTTTGCCGGTCGTCGAAAAGTGGGACGTTGTGATTTTTTAATCTCCAGACTGGCTTTTTCGATTGATTTAGTAGTTTTAATGTTATCACCCAAATTATCTCCAAAAAGAAACTTTTCACGTTTCACTCCTTGGATAATGTTAATGAAGGTTTTGTCTAACATCGGAATCAGAAGCCTTCTTCGGTTCATTGTTTCCTCATAATGTAGATCCAATAGGATCTGGTTAATTTCCGATATGTTTTTTATCATATTTAATTTGTTCATGTCATTGCTTATTAGTTCTGAAGTTAAGTTGGCAAGCCCCGCTATCGCGACTCCTAATTGCTGTTGCATTTTTTCTAGTCGCTTGTCTCTGTTCTTAGTTGCTTCACTGATGATTGACGCAACCTCTGCATTTAGTTTGGGCGCTTTTGCCAATTGAAAATTTTCCGGAATGAGAATTTTATTTATCAGGCCATCTTTCAATTCCTTAGCCAACCCGTCTACTAGGATTTTTTCCCATCTCTGTGATACCTCTGCTGGAATTTTCTTCCCGGGGATTTCATCAGACTTTTTTGCTTCGCCCAATACTGCCAATATTTCTGAAGGAACTTCTTGATCTTTTTCAGTTGGTGCTGACTGCACCTCCGGGCCAGTGTGGCACTGTGTTTCAGTACTCACATGATCTTCCTCGATGAGTAATTCAGGCGAAGACCCTTCTTCACCGTCATCTTCGTTGACCAAATCAGACTCGTCATGGGAGTAGTACTCAAGATCCGGATCATCTTCGAATTCTGTTCGAAAAATAAGCTAAAGGTTAACTTTCTGGATGACATCACGTGCCACCACATTAAGAAAGTAAACAAATTATTTCCGGATAACATCACGTGTTACCACTTAGGAAATAGAATAATTTATTAGACAATGTTTTCAATTCTTACAAATGACCCTTATAACACGTAAATTGTAAGTTTTTGTCGACCTTCTGGATGACATCACGTGTCACCACGTTAAGAAATTAAACAATTATTTCCGGATAACATCGCGTGTTACCACTTAGGAAATAGAATAAGGTGACATTTTTATTCTTAACAAGATGTCTTTAACTCACATAAACTGTGATTTTTGTCTACTTTTTGGATGGCATCACTTAGGTACCACCACGCTAGGAGAGTAGGTAATTAGCCGCCATTATTTTCATTTCGGTTGACAATATTTTGTCATCGAGGTATGATATTGAGAGAAAGTTGAAATAAACTTTCAATGCAAACGTATTTTCAACAATGAATTACTGTAGTTAGGTCCTGATAATAGAACAAAATAATGAAAAACAAACAAAACGACATTTTGATAACCTACCATTTCGCCGGTTGTTTCGGGACTCACGAGACTGCAATTCCTTTTCTAATCGTTGAATTTTACTCCTAATCTCGAGCGAACTCTTTTCACGTGTTCTTTTGCCCATTTTTAGACACCATCCGTTCACTTTTAACACAAAATTAAATATTTATCGCGGAACAAGTACGTGACAGATGCAACACGATGAAAACGAATGATGACAGCGCCGCCACCGGACCGATGGCGGATTAGGCACAGATAATAACATTTTTTCTTTTTTTTAAATAAATATAGTCTAAAAATCGTGTGAAGATGCAGTACGACGGAAAACGGACTACATGGTTATTAAATCTCCTAGGATGCAGCAACGAAGTATAATTAAGCTAAGATATCGGTATCGGTATCGGTATCGCCGATATTAACTACTATATATCGGTATCGGTATCGTATCGGCAAAACTGTGTATCGTTACATCCCTAGTTTTATTACGAAGTTCCTATGGCCACCTTCCGGCTTCATCATCAGACCCTGGATATCATCTCAGTTCAAAGTACTCGACAAGACGAAACAAATGAGCCCAAACACCACCGTCGTGTCGTGGTATAAAAAAGAAATAAGTTTTATCAACAGCTTTATTATTTTTGTATGTGATCTGCCATAAGGTCCCTTTTCTACTAAACTTTGAACCCAATTTTTATATATATATATATATTTTTTTTTTTTTTTTTATGAAATAGGGGGCAAACGAGCAGACGGGTCGCCTGATGGTAAGCAATCACCGTCGCCCATAGACACCTGCAACACCAAAAGAGTCACAGGTGCGTTGCCGGCCTTTCAGGTGGGAGTACGCTCTTTTCTTATATAGAAAAAATTAACGTACAGCAGTGAAACCAAGCTACAAATACACGTCTATTCCTATATTTTACAATTTTGCATAAACGAAAAAAATGATTATTTTGAAGGATTTCACTAAAACGTCCATATCTCCGTAACTAGAAACCGTCATAAGGTCCCTTTTCTTATGGAAAGCCACATATGAACATTACCTACTTGTAAGATTATGAGAAGGTGTTTGCCGTGTAAAATTTATTTAAATGACGTAAAACTCTAAGTTAGTAAGTAGAAGCAAAATGTCGGATGGTGATGAATCTGGTAAAACGAGAATCTGGTGGTACTTTGAAAAATGTAGTATGCATAGGAATGCGATATTTTGGTCACGAGGGACTTCAGTCCGACCTTGCTCGGACTCAGCTAAGTTTCTTGCAGGAGTATTCTTAGCCGGGCTAGGTTTAGCGAACACCGGTTAACTAAAACTCCCATTAGTTCGATTTAAACACTCTACATAAGGACAGATTGATCCGCTTCAACCTTCCCGCTGGTCCGCTGCTCACTTTGAGCAATCAGCGTAACTTCTAGGTGGCCATGGCCTAAGCCAATCGAACCAGGACGCTAACGTCCTGGTTCGATCCCAGGCGCTTCGGCCCCATCTAGTCCGGCCGTCTTAAAGTGGTTCGGGCTTTAGCGACCTGGTTCGATTCCAGGGAACGCCACGGCCCCCACCTGGTCCGATTTTTGCAACAGTCAGTAAGGCTTGCAAGTTTGTCAGGGTTCAAAAAAAATGGTCACTAGGGAAAATATGGTTTTGTAAATAACTAGAAGCTGACCAACTTAATCGATTGTTGCGTTTCATAATACCTGCTATGGAGACTGCAATGTTCATTGCTCGAGAAAAACCTCGACGAGCCAAATTCGTTTTCTCCTAGCAGATAGATACTCGTACACGAGTATCATGTATTTGACACCTCACTAGTGTTACGCACATCGACGATATTTAAAAGACAGAATATATATTGGAATAATGTTTCTGCCAAAAACGGGAAATCGTCAAGACGATTTATTTTTGTTACCGATCTTTCCTTTTTGTTGGCTTGCTTGACATGGTACTTGTTGGCGTGGTACTTAGGCATCTGCGTGGCAGTAATTGTGTTTAGCGAAAAACTGTGCTTTCGTTAATAAGGACCACTTTTAGCTAACAAGAGGTCATGCAACCTAATTATGTCATCGTTTCTGAAAGCAAGTGTCGACCAGAAATGGCAAGTTTTGTAGGCCTATCACATCAAAAAAAAGCATTGCGTAAATTGTATCCTGACGTATCCCTCGCGTCAGGATTCAATTGATCAAGGGTTAATAATGCCCAATGAAATTAGCCCTATCAAGTGACACTACAGCTTTAAATAAAAAGAAGGAGAAACCATCCAACTAATAAACCAAAAGACTTACTTTTACATCTGTAGGTAGCTAATATGGGTATGGATGGATATAACAAACCTCTGATAATATTATTTCGCATTCGTAAGGCTCACAGAGAATTAAACTCGTTCTTTCGTTTGACACGTCCAAAGCTTCTTTCACGAAACCGTAATACTGTAAAATATCGCACATTGTTTTTACGATTGAAAATATTTGTCGACCAAGTTATAAGTAAGGCACAGGTATGCTTGTTCACTGGTGCGGAGCGGAGAAGAGCTTAATTTCTTGTGGTTAATTAATAATTTAAACTTTATTGCACAATGCATGAAAGCACAAATGTCGGACTTAATGCTGTAAGGCATTCTCTTCTAGTCAATCATTAGGCTAAACAGAGATATTAAAGGTACGGTATTTAGATTCTCAACGAAATTGTACAAAATAATAGACTATATACAGTATATATTCGCCCACTCTGCTCCATTCGCTCCAGTGGATGGGCAGTCTAAGATACAGTCCTAAAATATTCCTCGCTTCACGTGGTAGATTCATTAATAACTTTCACAGGACTCAACATACAAGATAATTCCTGATATGGCGACAAAGTCCAAGATACGGCCTAACATCAACGGGGTTCCGTACCAAAATGGTAAAAAAAAGAACCCTTATGGTGCGACTCTGTCTGTCTGTCCGTCTGTCACAGAGATATCTCAGGAACTACTGCTGCTATCGATTTGAAATATGGAATAGTTTTAAAAGTCGCTAACCCTACAGGACATAAGTTTTTTTTTTACTTTTTTAAAGGGGGCCAAAACAGGACGTCGAAAATTTTAAGGTGTGCTATTGTATCAAGTGGGGTATCAAATGAAACGGCTTAATTTGTAGATTCTAAAACAATTTTTATTTTTATTCTTAATAATGTTCTTTTTGATTTAGAAAGAAAAACGTTCAAATAAATACCATTCCGCCCCTATTATCTTTGAAGTTACTGAACAGAAAAGTCTGTAATGATTACCAATTATTAATATCATCCTAAATATTATAGGAAAAATATAACGATTTTCCTAACTTGCATTGTTTTTTTCGAAATTGTCAAAAATCGTAACACAAAATTATTTGCTGCTACTATACCTACTAACCGCGACTTAAGTCTATGTACCTATATGGTATGGAGACAACAGTTTTTCAGCAGCAAAGTTAAGTTTATCCCGCCATACAGTTTTTCTTGAACTATTCACGTATCTACTTACGAATTTGTACGGAATTGATCGGTTTTTTCTAATGAAATCAATGGATATACTATAACAAGAGGTAAAGATAAATATAACTCTCTATGGTTGCTACCCTATATCCTGTCACGTCTGGTTTTAGTTGGAAATTATTTAGTTGAAATATATATTTGACACAATAATGTCAATCGATAGTAAAATACATAAATAAAACGATAAGGCAGGGTTGCCTACATTTTCTCATTTCCCTATGCCATTGTATGCTGTAAGATTATCTACCTATGTTGGGTTAAGAAAAATAGTAAAAAATATTGAAAATCTGCTTTTTGTATGGAAAGGTGCCAGTTCACCCGTCCGCGTCCTTGCCAGGGTAAGGGGAGGTAACCTTAGTGGATTGTATTTCTTTTTATCTTATGTTGCTAGCAAAACTTGTCTCATTAGGAAACAGGAAGAGGGAAGGTTGTCGCTAGCCGGTCTCTTCTACTAACACGTCTATACTTATTTGTCCTGGCTCAGAGGATGTTTTCACTTTGTTAAATGTAAAATTAATGAGAAATTACTTAATTATCACCTTTTCTTTGTTCTCTTTTGTCGTAATGTCTAAATTAATAACTTGGACGTTATGTACGCTCAGTAAGCAGAACAGTTGGTAGATGTCCTCGGAACTGGAACATCAAAGACCAATTACAGTGTTATGCTTCTCAGGTACGGAATTTACAAGTACATTGAATATAATAAATAAATAAATCAGCAAGCCGTGTGAGGTACTATAACTAGAAAGCACAGTTTGCAAAAACCAGGCACGTTAAAAAGCGTTATCACGCGGCAATTATTTACCTTATGTTTGTGGAGTTCCCTCTCACGACGGTCATAGTTTTTGCCGGCAGGCCCTCCGCTATATCCTTAATGGCCATCGCGAAGTCTCCTGGGAGCCGGTTCATCGTGCCGGACATTATATCTCGGATGTCGAACAAACAGTGGCCAGAACACAAAGTTAACGCCAAGACGAATGCGCGCTTCATTCTAACTTTTGTTTGTTTTTGGATCAACTAAAACTAATGGGTAAAGTCGAATAGACACATCAAAATTATATATAATTTGGGTGCTAGTTATGTAAATTTTCAGACTACGCTTCGCGCTAGGAACGTCACTTGAACGGGCGACTTTGGAACGTACTGTTACATGAAATATTTATGAGATTTATTAGCGACTTTCATCGACATAAAAAAACATGCAAATAAATATCGAAGTAATCGGCGAAACACTTAAAATACAGTTGGAATAATTGAAAAACAGATTTCGTAAAACGGAGGGAAATATAATGAGCTAAAATTGTCCTACCATTCACATCCAAAAAGTTTACCCAGCACTGTAATAGGTAAATACGTATTCAGATCTTTAAGTTTTATAACAGTATCTGGAGTAGATTTATAAGAAAACTCATTCTCTTTAATTTAATAAAAAACTTTGTTTTTCTAAAATAACGACAACACATTTTTAAATTATAAATAAAGGCTATTATAAGCCAGTCTTCGCAAAAAATTCAAAGTTATGAGCACAAAATGTCGTCTAATAAAATATTTCTTATTATCTCTAAGCTGAGGAATATTGTTAGTTAGGAAGAAAAATTGTTGGGATAAACGATGTCAGGATAACAAGTACAACTTTTTGTTGGAAACTTGGAGGCTGCTATGGTCGGAGTTATTATGAACAAGTTCCAAGTCGATCGTTTCTTTTATAACGCGATTACTGTGTTACTCAGCTATATGTTGGCATTTTGTTATGTAGATTAGATAACACAACAGAGAGTATTTAACTCAGTATTCCTAACTAAAAGTTGTACCGGATGGGTGTTCACATTGTCTAATGCTCGGTAAATATTCAGTGACATGCTTAATTTTTAACATAATTTTTTTTCATACTAATTTTATCTCATAAGCCATTTTTGGTCCAAAATTTTATATGCTAAAATTTAAATGCTAAAAGGTAAGTGCATAATATTGTTAGGTCTGCATGTTTTCCAGCATAATATTTAATTTCCTAAAATTAAAATACCGAACGCATTTTTTATACTAGGCGTTTATTTATTAACTCTGCTTAGTGTTAAAAACCCAATGTTCATTTAGGTAGAAAATTAGATTAGGTTAGGTTTGAACTGTGTCCCCCAACAAAAACGAACTGCTATCAAAAAGTGGGTTACATTAGGTTTGATCTGCGCCCCCGACAACACGAACTGCTATTAAAAAGTGGGTTAGGGCAGATTTGAACTGCGTCCCCCAACAAAAATGAGCTATTACAAAATACTCTACATTTGGACTTCTGTTGTGTGTACCAACAAATAATAGAAGAAATAATTTTCGACGTAAGAAAGGTACGCCTAAACAATATTCGACAAAATAACGTTATACCCTACTAATGTTATACTTAAAATATTTTCGACCAAACAATATAAAACCAAAAAAAATATACCAAAGAAATTTCGGCATTTTAAGCTTTAGACAAAATGTTAGTATGCAAAAAATATATTACTAAAAAAAATAACCCAAAAAAATTAGACAACCCGATATAGACCCGCACCGGATATTCTTTTAGTTACCTAATATTTATGCCAGTCGGGTAGCTGGGGCGGCGTAAGTAAAGAGGTCTGCTTTTTAGGGTTCTGTACCAAAATATTAAAAAAGGAACCCTTATGGTGCGACTCTGTCTGTCCGTCCGTCTGTCACAGCAAGATATCTCAGGATCTACTAATTCTATCGACTTGAAATTTGGAATAGTGTTAAGAGCTGCTAACCCGAGCTTATTGTATGTAAAAAAAATCTTGTAACTTTTTTACTTTTTTTTAAAAGGGGTCCGTAATGGGACTTTGAAAATTGAAAGTAGAGCTATTATATCGAGAGGGGTATCAAATGAAAGGGCTTGTTTTGTAGATTAAAATGCCATTTTTAACTTTTTTCTTAATTTACTTTTTGATTTATGACCAAAAACGTTCAAAAAAATACCATTCCCCCATCCATCCATCTTGGAAGTTACTGAACAGAAAAATCTGTAATAATTACCAATTATTAATATCATCCTAAATATTACAGGAAAAATATAACGGTTTTCCTAAATTGCATCGTTTTTTAGAAATTTTCAAAAATCGTACACATACTTATTTGCTCTTACTAAGCTAACCGCCATACAGTTTTTCTTGAACTATTCACGTACCTATCTATCTACTTACGAGTTTGTACGGAACCCTCGGTGCGCGGGTCCAACTCGCACTTGACCGGTTTTTAGATTTTTTGCCAGCCGCTGCAGTGAGTGATTCCTGGCAATTTAATTTATTTAGCTAGTCTTTTTTACATACACCAAAGTCGAACAGAATAGGAATCTGATATTTTTTGTACCAGAACACTTTTAAATTATTTTCAGTATAAAGATACCGTTCCGTGTAGGGTAATGAAACTAATGTTCATCGAGTTAATGTTAGCTCCAGAATCCATATAAGTGACCCTCGTTACCTACTGCACATAAGGCTCCAGGTTCGATTTGTAACTGGTCTACGTCTTCAGAAGTGTTAGGTGGCCATAGTAAGAAA
The DNA here is from genome assembly GCA_947034925.1 of Eudemis profundana. NCBI lineage: Eukaryota > Metazoa > Arthropoda > Insecta > Lepidoptera > Tortricidae > Eudemis > Eudemis profundana. Next base: position 24,636,431 of record OX344795.1, on the reverse strand, counting down.
GAACTAGCTTGGCCTGATAGTTTAAAGTTTATAAAACTCTGCTTTTTGACGAGTCTATACAGTAAATATTCTCGATGGCATGCATCGAACTGTGTCCGTTGACGCGGTAATGGCTACTCAAGAAGGGCTCGCATGACTGATGCTTGAAAGCTTTGCCGTGTAACACCTTGCCGAATACCGCAAGGGTCAGCCCTGAGGCCTTTTTGCTTTATGATAAATAATTGATCGCTATACTTTGCGGCATGCTAAGTCACTTCTTGCAACTGCAAAAGTTAATCCTACTAATTTCAAGATTACTAGATTTCTGACGTATTTACTAATGGGATGACATTTATTAGAATTGTTTTTTTTATCTTGCGGTGATGTTTCTAACCTACCGGTATGTTGCGAAGTGATTAATTCTTCTTTCTACTCCTGTACTGTTATCTGTCTTTTACTTGGTCACGAACACTAATATAAGAACATACATAATATGAGTTCAGAGAAGTCTATACTCTATTCCCCATAACAGCACTAGTGTCGTTATAGTCACTTTACGTTATTGCTAGCAGCCACAGACTTCTAAATCTAGGTTAAACTTAGGTCAAGGATTAAGCGCTCAATTTTAACTTAACGGTAAAAATGCACAACTACCAACTTAACAAACAATTAAATTCCTACGGTTTTTAAGAAAAACAAAACTTTCTGAACTAAATTCATTGATGCCATCATAAAAAAAGTATTTTTAATTTAAGTATATTTTAAATTAAAAAAAAAAGTTTACCATACACACATACTGTCAGTCAAACGTCATATTTGCCTTGTTTTCAGGTTATGATTAATTTTGTATTTTATAATTTAAAACCTCGTCGTAGAATAAGTATTGTATGCACTGTTGTATAATTAAGTCAAAAAACGCTCATTGCGTCTCTTTTTGCGATACTCGCCGCGTTCGCGGCTCGTATTGTACGGAACCCTCGGTGCGCGAGTCCGACTCGCACTTGACCGTTTTTATTAAAATTAGAACCCTGTTTCCTAAATAGATAAATCCTGTGTTTTAGGAGGAACAGTGTTCCTCCCCTTAGTAGGAATATACAAAATGATGTTGTTACCAGAAATATTTAATCGTTGAAAATTAGATAAAAAAGTAAGTACAGGCTATAAAGCAAAAATAATTAAAATAAGATTATATTAGTACATCTGTAACCAATAAGGAATCCTCTCTGGTGGCATAAAAACTATTATCATATTTTCGATTGTCATAACTCATTTCGCATAATGTTCGTCTTTATATTGTATATTTGTCATTAACAACTATTTGCATAACTGATTGTTTGTCATAATTGCGTTTGTACATAATTTTTATGTGCAGAAACTAAATTCGCATTGTTGAACGTCATAGTAATTGTCGGTCATAAGAACAGTCCATTTAAAATGTTTATAATTTAGGTTGATACGAGTCAAAATTATATGATAATAGTGATTAATGCGCACAAGTATAATAGTTTTAATTTTTATGCCAGTCAATGAATGTCTAAGACTACTTATGTACAACGATTATAATGAAAAAAGTAGTAATGCCCTTCGAAAAAATGGCTGTCATATTTATGCCACCCAATAGAGAACCGTTCCTATTGTCTTGATTAATCCCGATAATCTGATAAGTTGAATACAAAATATGCATGCAAAATGAGAAACTAACACCAATTAGATTGATAATAAACACGATTTTTACCTCAACACGAGACATCTTTAGAAGACAGTACTTGAATGGGCAGTAAGTCAAGATATTCAATTACATTTACGTACAAAGGCTCTCAGTGGAGACGCTGTCAACCGAGACGAATGATATGAACAGGTAAGCGGTGGGGAAAACAGGCTATTGTGAAGGTCCTGTTGTACTACATTTCTTACGTAATAGAGCGTTTTCACAATTACCGCTATGTCGTCGTCAACACCCCCCACTTCTTTCACTCTGCAGCGATGGAGGGAAATGCACAGGGGATATGGTTACCGACATACGGTGAGATGTGAAAATGGCTATAAAGACAGTAATGGACGGAATAGCCAAAGGCACAAATTGCCTTGTATCGAGTATCTAAGGCAAGTCTGAGAAAATCTCTGAGCGTGTGAAGTGAATGAGGTCTATCAGTCGTAAAGGGGTGCACAACTGCACATTAGCGTTCTATGTTTGTAAGTTTCCATGTTTATTTGTCCTTAGATACCTGGAGTACAGTTCGTCCGATCTTTCTAAATTTTGGTAGAAGGGTAGTTGGGGCCAATAGAGGAAAGACGAAGAAGGTACTTGAGTTATCAGAGTCGCTGTTCACTGCGAAATACTAGTTTCATTTAAAACTATTTCAGTTCCTAAACTGGAAGAAAGAGTTGCTTACGCAATAGTGATCAGACTAAGAAAATAAAATAAAATGTAAACGAGTTTTCCAAGAGAAAAGCAAGAAAGAGAAGAAATGCCGAAGGGAAATCAACAGTCGGTCATTTTCTGGAAAAACTATATTTATTACGAGTATATCTTCCTATTTTACAACAGTAGGGTATTTAACAACTGTCAAAATAAATGAATTAACGCTAATCATCAAATTACGTTTCCAAAACTGCTCGGACAAAATTAATTACATTAATTTTTTGAACGATTTTAAAATTACAAAAACTAAAAATAGGGTACCATGTTGAGCATGACATCACATGTCAGTATCTCATACTCGTACTAAACAGCATACTTTCTGGGCGTTTTGACAATTCATAAAAAGAAGCTGATTTGATCTGTCATCAAGTCATCAAATAGACTATGGTAGACAATACGTAATGATTCTAATTAACAGACAAGGGCTCTTAAAATCCTTTTTTTCATTTTCCAAAATCCCCTTTTGGTAATAAAATTATTCCCAAAAAGGAGTCATCAAAATAAATAATAATACTTAATCCAGTATCATTGCATATGATACAATAACGACACAGCCCTGATACATGACTTGAGAGCTGTCAGCGGCCTCAAACGGGTAGAATTATTAATGCCATGTCGAAATGTAATGCTCAGAATGAAATATGGGCGTAGGCTGTAGTACTTAGTGATGACATTTAGAAATAATAAAGGGAGATTAACCAGGATCTAATTAAATTTAGGTCCAACAAGCCATTTTCTGAGTGTCGATTTTTAAAACCTCCCCTCCTCATAGGGACCCTTACGTAATTAATTAATGACCGCTAAAGCATTCATTGTAGTCTGAAAATTGGGAAGCTTAATGTGTAAATGTTGTCAATCAATTGCATAGAAAAAGAAGTAGATCGATCTACTTACCACTACTTAGGGGTTCCGTAGATCCTAGCCATAAAACTTGTCTTTTTAACACAACCTGTTATCATTAATACCCCGGATTATATTTATATAAACATGGAGCTAATAACTTACTATTAATTTCCGTAAAACTAGGTGAATAATCAATTAATTATATGTCAATTTTGCTGTCACAAGTTCCTATATTAATCAGCAGCGTAGCAGCCGATGGCAGCGATGAGTTTGTAATACCCAATTTAATATTGCTTGCACCTAAGTCAGGCTGTATATATAAGTATAACTTAGCTAGCGTAAAAAATCTAACTTTATTTCCTTGAGACACTAAAAGTAAAGTAGACAAAAAATAGAATTACAGAATGAAAAATTTTCGATTTCCTTTCCAAAAACTGTTTCAGTATACATTTTTACTGGGAATATTTAGATGAAATATTTTAAATGACATTAATTATATGTTTAAATGAAAATAATATATTTATTAATTCAAACAGCATACAAAAAGGAATAAATTTAAAATTAAAACTAAAACTAACTAATTAAACCCTAAACACCTTATTATTAAACAAAAAAAAAATACAAAGTCAGACTTAAACAACACAATAATCTTAATTACAAAAAAACAAAAACAAACTAAAAAAAAAAAAAAACCTAAATGTGTATTCTTGTAGTTTAGTTTGCAATCCCACTAATATTATAAATGCGAAAGTTTGTGAAGATGTTTGGATGTTTGGATATTTGGATATTTGGATATTTGGATGTTTGGATGTTTGTTACCTAGTAACGGGATAGCAACTGGATGGATCAAGCTGAAATTTGGCATGCAAGTAGTGACCCAGTCATTTCGAACATTCGAGGTCGCAAAAAATCGCACAACGCTGAATATGTTGGGATGTTGTTAGGATACATATAAGTAGTGTAAACTCGATTTTGCAGTTTTGAAAAAGTTGTGCTAAATGTATGGTGCTCGAAAAACACCGAAATTTTCGGTCATTTTTCAGATTTTGGTCTGTATCTTCTAAAAACCGGATTTTTCGATAAAATTGTCTATGACACTATTAAAGAAGATAAAATTCCCTACAATATGAGTGTAACATCAACTCTGCATGTTTAGAAAATGTTGAGATATAGCACTTCAAACAATTTCAAATTTTCCGAAAAAGTTCGAAATTGCACTTTCAGCTACCTCTCACGCTGAATAGCAGCTGAAATACTGATTTTACTATGACAATTAGATTTATGAAGTTTATAGAGCAATTATTGAGCTTTATTTTAAGTATAATTTGAACCCTGTACTAGCGATATTTTTCTTGTTATCGGAAAAAAACTAAATCATTAGAGAACTCAGATTTCTCAGGAAAGAGTGTTCCTAAAGCAAATTGTTAGTATATTGCGCAGTTATTCATAGGAAGTTTTAAAATTGACTTTATATTTCTAAACATCATTCATTTAAAAAATTCTGAGGGGCCATGATAATCGCGTACATCGCACATTATGTAAATGACAAAAGCATCGTCACATTTAGGTACATACGTGCGTAATTTCGAGAGTATTGAATACTTTATTATTTATTTATACTGTGATATGTGCAACCATCATATGCCCGCTAAATTAGTCTTAAATACACATTGTATGATCTTGGTCATAAAATGTGAAAATCAACGTGAACAGGACACCATGTAAATTCGTATTTATTGCAATAAGTTACAACTTAGAAGTGAGTTTGTATGTAGTTCCTACTGGAACATTCCATGAAAACATATTTTTCTGTCGCTTACGCAATGCTATGGTAGCAAACCCTAATATTTTTTTAGTTACTAAGAAACACTACCAATCTTAAAGCCTAGTTTTGATATTACCATAGGTACTGATATTCATATTTTAATTTTACTTGTAAAAAGTATTAAAAAGGTAGTGTCCCTGACGTAACGTTTCCGTGGAATGCTCCTGTGTTTTAGATAACACCTCTGCCCTTTTTGAGCCGAGGAAAACTTTGACTCTGCTTCTCGTTTCTTAACTATTACCCCACTCATAAGGATCTCATGTGGGGCTCCTTGTCCACCCAAATTTGTATTTTTCCCTATCTCCTACGAATTATTATGCACCCAGTGGTAGGTTATGTAGGAATATCGGGCAGCAACGTCTTCCATTGGGGTTAAACCAGGGTGATGGACTTTGGCACTGTTAGAAGATCGTCCACGTATTTCGTAACATTCGGTTGGTCATCTTGCCTACGTTACGCATATTGTTAGCTTATCTAGCATATAATTTACGTATTTCACACAACTGTTGGCTACATCCTACCCATCACGATTCAGTCTCTCTATAGCAACTGCTTGATAGAGGTCATCTTTACTATTGAAATTAAAACATCAGGATGGATTGTAGCATAGTATTTGTTACAATTACTGAAAGGCTGTGAAGAAGAAAAAGCTCATGCCGGACAGCTAGGCTTAACCTTGTTCTCTGCAGAGTTTGTTAGGGGAAGACCTGAGGCTAATTACGAGTACATAGTAGAAGACAAGCTAATATTATTAGTAAAAATCCATACAAACTTACTTATAATATTATCTCGTACTTTGTTATGCAATAAGCCCCTGCTTGACTACTTAGCCTTGAACATGATTTTGACGACACTTTTCTAGGTGTAATTCAGAAGAATACGACCATTTATCCAATTGCATAAAGGGAAGCCTAATATTATAAGTACTTACACAAAATAGGAGCATAATTAGACGCGGAAAACTAGTAGGTGTAAACGTATAACCACGTAAAACTACACATACCTACCGGTTGCGTGACGTTTCGTTGACAAACGTTGAATCTAATGTTTTATGTCATCGGAGACAACTTTTTGCCGGATTCCGTAAAATGTCAGCAATTTAAGGGTAACTACATAGCCACTCTTTAGTGTAAGTTATTGCGATAAATAAATACTAATTAACATTGCGTCCTGCAATTCTATCACTGGAGTCAGCCGAGGACTCGCCATCACTTTACGTTGATTTTCACATTTTATGACTAAGATCTTACGATGTGTATCGAAGACTAATTTAGCGGGCATATGATGGTTGCACATATCACTGTATAAATAAATAATGAAGTATTCAACACTCTCGAATTTACGTACGTATGTAAATGTGACGATGCTTTTATCATTTACATAATGTGCGCTGTACGCGATCATCATGGCCCCTCAGGACTTTTTAAAATGAATGATGTTTAGAAATATAAAGTCATTTTTAAAACTTCCTATGAATAATTAACAATTTGCTTTAGGAGCACTCTTTCCTGACAAATCTGAGTTCTCTAATGATTTGGTATTTTTCCGATAACAAGAGAATTATCGCTAGTACAGGGTTCAAATTATACTTAAAATAAAGCTCAATAATTGTTCTGTAACTTCATAAATATAATTGTCATTGTAAGATCAGTATTTCAGCTGTTATTCAACTTGAGAGTCAGCTAAAAGTGCAATTTCGAAATTTTTGGGAAAATTTGCAATTTATTGAAGTGCTATATCTCAACATTTTCTAAACATGCAGAGTTGATGTTACACTCATATTGTAGGGAATTTTATCTTCTTTAATAGTGACATAGACAATTTTATCAAAAAATCCGGTTTTTAGAAGGTACAGACCAAAATCTGAAAAATGACCGAAAATTTCGGTGTATTTCGACCCCCACACATTTAGCACAACTTTTTCAAAACTGCAAAATCGAGTTTACACTACTTATATGTATCCTAACAACATCCCAACATATTCAGCGTTGTGCGATTATTTGCGACCTCACCCAGATTTTTGTGTTCGCCACGACGGGGGTATAGATCAAGTCCTGGATTGAAACATAGGATACTTTATTATATCCCGGTAAAGAGTTCCTTTGGGACAATAACGGGAACAACGCGGGCGAAGCCGCGGGAAAATGCTAGTCTATAATAATTGGAAATAGTTTATAATCTGTTATTTGTTATGTTCATGTCGATAAAACTGCAAAGTATAACAAGCTTTTTTTTTTTTTTGATGGCTGAACGCCGTGATTTCTTGGCCCGAATAAATGTGGAATGGAAATTAAAAATAATACATTGTATGTAGGTTGTAGTATGAAATTCCATTACATCCTTAAGCTGCACCGGAAACGAGGTATTTTGCGGCCTATTATTAGGCACGTAATGTCAACATTTCATTGCATATTTGAGAATTAGTACATTACACAACTAGGGTGGTAATATAAAGAAAGGCCGAGATCGCAGATGTTTGCGGCCCAAGCTGCAAGCGAGGGACGTAAATATGCGATCGAGGGCTTTCTTTATTACCTCCCGTGTTGTGTACATCATTTTATGTCTACACTAGGCCAGAAAGCGGCTTTTTCCGTACGCGCAGCGCGCGGAAAAAGCCATTTTATGGCCAGGTGTGGCATTAAAATAATTTCCTCGCTAAGTCGAACTCAGCCTCTACGAAAATAACAAGTGTCATTGTCAGATGTCTCTGGAAGAGTATACCTTAAAAAAGACTATAAGAGAAGTATATAAAAAAATACAGATGCTTGATAATTTTAGCATTATGCTTAACCAATGTAGTTCCTGTAACTAGTTCATGTAAAAAAAAAGTGAATGACTTGGCTTAAACTATATACGATTTTAAGCGAACATGGTCATTCACATAATAACTACAGGACGTAGTTATGCAATAACGTTCCAATCCACAAAACAAAGTATCAACCTTCTGTCTTTAAAAACAAAGTCCATAATCCGAAAAATGTACTGGATGGATTGGAACGTTATTGCATAACAACGTACTATTAACAACGGGATATTTACCATGTTATGTTTGTAATATCGGGAACTCACATGGTAAATATCCCCAACAAACATACATGATAAATATCCCGGTGTTGACAGTATAGTTATTATTTTTCTACAACGGTTTTGAATTTGGCAAATTCATTACGAATCAGGCCTTAGCTTATCGGTTCTTAATAATATTATAAAGCATAGGAAGCGTATTCAAATCGTATTTTAACTGCGAAAATTTCACTGTAGTGCTACTACAGTGCTACTATCACTACAGTGAAATTTTCGCAGAAAAACTAGCTCGCAAAAACTTATAACCTATGTTATAAGTTTTTGCGAGCTAGTTTTTCGAAACTCGACCTTTGGTACCTATTTGCGTGATAGTAGTGATACAGATTACATTATACAATAAATAAAAGTATTAAAGTCAAATGGACGTTCTGCAAGTAAGTAAACATAGGAGGGTAATTCCATGAAGATGTAACGGAAGTTACCATTTCATCGCGTGTTTATTAATTTATGGCGTAAATTTAAGTATTCATTTTAATCTAGATAAGTATAACTTTAATCTCTAGATATATTGACACCTGAATTTGTACCATCACGAAGAAACACCTGAGAAATTGGTAACTTACGTTACTCTCTGTCGTGGAATTAGAAGTAGCTCGAATATCCTGCAAATATCCGAGTTCTAATTAACAAATACTTGAAGGCAATATTTCATTACTGATTTATTGTTCCCCCTAAATCATTCCCGTCGTTATAGACACAGGAGTAAGTCGAGATCAGTTGGATTACTGTCCGAAATATTCACTCAGATAGCTTGTTATTGTGGGTCGGCCCTGTTTCTGTCACACAAATTTGCAATTTAAAATTATTGGAAATTGTTTATAATGTGTTATTTGTTATGTTCATGTCGATTTTATGTAAATAAAACTGAACCAAAAGGCAAATATCGTTTATAAATAGTTGTTTTAATGGCTGAACGCCGTGATGCTGTATCACAAATAAATGTGGAATGGAAATTAAAAAAAAAAACATTTTGCAGGCCTGCAAATTTGTATGAAATGCCATTAAAGGCCCTTCGTCTAGCTATACCGGAAACGTAGTACCTCGCGGCCTATTATGAGTAACGTAACGTCAATATTACATTGCATATTTGAGAAAAGCACTATACATACCTCGGCGTAAAAGGGGGTCGCCAGCCACGTAACTATCTGACCTTGCTACGCTCGGCCGTTTATAATACTCGGCTGGCAACCCCTTACTTCCCGGTCTCTGCAGTAGTACTATTACACGATGGAAAGATCAGTTGGAAAGATCGTCGTGTAGTGGCAGAAAATGTTTCTACGATATCCACGTAGAAACAAAAAAACTTTTATTTCAGTTTCTGAGGTTGTTAGTTATAGGATGTGGTGGTTAAATTGACAGCGTCTGAAAGACCAACCAGTCAGTCAGACCTAAATCAGTTCAGAAATTCAATTTAAAAATAAGCAACTTTCTCTACTCGTCACATACTAGGTACATGTCTATAGCAGCTGTTGCTTCCTGGATACAATTGGAGTTAGTATAACCTTATATCTGTATCACATGGATCCTGTGAAAGACATTTGAGTGAAACATATGCTATATTCTTTTACTCAGTCTTTTGCACTAATATCGTTAGGTCCCGAACTCCAGTTTTAATTTAATGTCGTACATAGTGAGCTGCTGCATGTTGTGGCTGGTAAGTACTAAGATTATACCCGCCTATATGTACGAGTAAATAAGTTATATCCTTAAGCCGACACAATAGTGAGCGGGTTCCATTAGGCGCGTACCGTCGCGGAGTTGCAGGAAATCCAATCGCGCTCCCCGAGGTGTCACTCCGCTCCTCATATCTTGAGTAGGAGAACAATCGATAAGACGCAGCGGTATTTGTAGATTATGTATGTAACGTAACGGCGCCTATTACCGAAGTATTTAGGTAGTTTTCAAATTATTCCAATAAATGATGGGTATGAGAGCTCCTTAACGCCCGAGATTGTTTTTTTTATTTTAGAGTGTCTATTAAACTTTCCGAATCGCTACTTTTTGACCTTATTTTATTATGTTTGACGATATAATTATTGAAACCAGAAAAGGAGAATCTTCTATTACCGTGGTAATAGATAGGATGTAATTCTATTACCGCGAATTTAGTTTCCAATACCGAGGGTACAAAAAGCAGCATTTTTTAGCATCGGTAATAGTAAACTGATACACAATTCGGCACCCAATACCGAGGGTTAAATAATATTTATGATTTTGGTTCCGTACATTATTATTATACCTACTTGTAAGAGTTTATTTCCAAAAACCTTGATGTACTTACTTACAAGTACATCAAGGTTTTTGGAAATCAAAAGAAAATGTTATATTATGATTTATTTTAAGAGAAGATTTGAATGTCACTCGGTAATAGGTCCTTCTGTTATATCTATCACCGACCCAAACAAATATTGAATGGGTCACTAAAAGATTCCCATACATTCTATTAACGAGTGTCATGTGATCGTACCATCGGTAATAGACTTCATTTGGATTTTTGTAAAATCTAATTCCGACCCATAAGAACTTTTGGGTACAGTTGCAATTTCATTACAAATCAAACATAGTTTTTATAAGCTTGCTATAAAACCAAAATCAAAAAGCTGGTATGTGAATATAGTTAATAATTACAATATTTAAACGACATGACAAAATCAGGGTTTCCATAGAAACTGCAGATTCAGTACTGAAGTTTTGGTTAAAAATTAAGGGTTTCTTCAATATATTCCATACCACGGAAATAGTTCTTTAATAGCGTCAGTAGATCAAAATATAAATAACTGTAAGAGTGCATGTAACCGTCAACATATAGCAAAGATAAAGCAAAAAGAATCAAATTGCCATCTTACCTATTACCGTGGTATACCACGGTATTAGTTTCCCCAACCAAAAATGGCGTCTATCACCGCTGTATTTTATTTTCCAATTTAAACGCATTTCCAGGCCAAATAAAATATAAACGAATAAGTTGTGCACAAAACTATAAACAACCATTAAAAAGTCATAGCATTCGTTCAATAGTGGTAGCTATTACGTAAAATCCCATCCCACTAATATTATAAATGCGAAAGGATATTTGGATGTTTGGATGTTTGTTACCTAATAACGGGGTAGCAACTAGACGGATCAAGCTGAAATTTGGCATACAAGTAGACCAAGTCCTGGATTGAAACATAGGATACTTTATAACCCGGTAAAGAGCTCCTTTGGGACAATAACGGGAACAACGCGGGCGAAGCCGCGGGAAAATGCTAGTAATAAATAAGGTTCGGGTACACTTATTTGTGGCGTGACGCGTTAGTACGACACAACCTCTTTCTACGCCGCCGTCGCGGGAACTAACAAATTGCGAGCTTGTTGTTATAATCACACACACTTGCATAAACAGAACCGTTAGTCAACTAAATAAGCTTCATTTTTGTAAAAATATGTTTTATTGTAAAACGAACGGCTTGCTCATAAGACGCATATTTTTAAATGCCGCGGTAATGGTCGCTGATTTTGATACCACCGGTAATAGGCGCCGTTACCTTACTAGCTGTCTCGGCGAACTTCGTTTCGCCTCGGAATTATTAATTTTTTATATGTTTTAATAGTTATTCTGTTATTTGCGGCACAGACTAACCCAACAAAACAAAGATCATCCCATCAAAAACATTACATGTAAAAAGATGCAAGTCTCGCAACGCAGTTCTCCTACAACAAAATAGTTTTGAGATGTAAAGTTAAACCAAGTCAGTACCGGGGGGGGGTATCAACAGAACTCGATTTCCACCGACTTGCCTATTATTAGATCTATAAAATGCGTTCCTCCACGGTTAAATAATAGGCAAGTCGGTGGAAATCGAGTTCTGTTGATACCCCCCCGGTACTGACTTGGTTTAACTTTACATCTCAAAACTTTTTTGTTGTAAGAGAACTGCGTTGCGAGACTTGCATCTTTTTACATGTAATGTTTTTGATGGGATCTTATTTATTTTTGTAAGTGGTCTTCCTTTAATTATTAAATTCCAATCCATTCTTTTCAATTTGAACTGCAAAACTAACTTTGTAATCGCATGTATTTGTATCGGATTACAAACTTATGTGTGCAGTTGTGACTGAAATTACAACATATTTAGGTTTTTAAGGACTTGATAGGCTAAAAACTAACTATATTTAAAATTTGGAGCTTGTAGGTCTGCTAGAAGTACCTTAGAATTATGATGATCAGTGAGTCAGTGAATCAGTGACAAAATTAAGGAACTTTGACATGCAATAGTTCTTAAACTACACGTTCAAATTGAATTATATTGAAACTATATATAAGTCTTATTGTGCCCTATATATTCCTGAAATTTCAGTGTTCTAGCTTTAGCCAGTACAAAATTACGGGAGGCTGAAAATGGCCTGAATGGCTTCGAGAAAAGGATGGTACGGCCGTGCCTTTGTTTTGCTCGACTTGGCGGGGACACTGCCGTGCCCCCAGATAAAAATCGGTCCACCCGTTCTCGAGTTATAAATGGTGTAACTAACACGATTTTGTTTTATGTACCTATATGACGAAGCGTGGATTTAATTAGTAGTCAAAATCCAACTTAAAATGGAAATCAATAACGGAAACATGTTGTAATTATTTAAGAGCGGGAAATTCAGTAGCCCGAATTGAGTTTTTCGTTGAACACTAAGACGCAATGACACTGTCAACTGGAAGTTTTGATAGTAGCGAAAATGATCCAATCCACAGCATAGTTTTGTATGCGAAACTTCGTCCAGTTGTCAGCTAGAAACGCGCGCGTACTTGGCGCCGTGGCGCGGTATGTTTTGATCATTTTGATGAAGGCTGTGGTGTTCGCGAACTAAACCATTGGCTCTTAAACTTATTTTAAATTACAGTAATTCAGTGCCAAGTGTGTTCATATGAACCTAAGTGATTAGTTGAAGTGACTAAGTGTGTTAATCTCCGAGTATTTCCTTGATTTCACGCCCAAACAGTAACAACGACCGGTCGGCTAAGCTTCTTGTTTACTTCATAATATATAAATGTAAAAAATACATGGTACCTACAATAAAAGGATGCAATTATTTTTTAGGGTTCCGTACCAAAATGGTAAAAAAGGAACCCTTATGGTGCGACTCTGTCTGTCTGTCCGTCTGTCACAGCAAGATATCTCAGGACCTACTGATGCTATCGACTTGAAACTTGGAATAGTGTTAAAAATCGCTTACTTGAGCCTATTGGATACAAAAAAAATCTTATACCTTTTTTACTTATTTTTTAAAGGGGTCCGAAATGGGATGTGGAAAAACAAAAGTAAAGCTATTATATCAAGTGGGATATCAAATGAAAGAGCTTAATTTGTAGATTCCAAAACCATTTTTTTTTTTCTTAATTTTGTACTTTTTGATTTATTCGAAGTTACTGAACAGAAAAATCTGTAATAATTACCAATTATTAATATCATCCTAAATATTATAGGAAAAATAAAACGGTTTTCCTAAATTGCATCGTTTTTTAGAAATTTTCAAAAATCGTACACATACTTATTTGCTCCTACTAAGCTAACGGCCATACAGTTTTTGTTGAACTATTCACGTATCTACTTACGAGTTTGTACGGAACCCTCGGTGAGCGAGTCCGACTCGCACTTGACCGGTTTTTCCTTTTATCATGAGGCAGGTTTGAAAGTTTTCTTGGCGCTTCTTTCTTATAAGTATGCCTTTTTGGGAGTGCTGATTTCTAAGGTTAGGGTATTAAGCCCTTCTGCCAATTGTGTAACCGTCTTTACACATTTGACTCACCCTGCAACACCTTTATTTTAATTTGGATTATTTAAAGTGTGTAGTTCTCAGTCTATCCACGACCACGAACGGTGAAAAGGGTTAAGAAACGTCGGGATGTAAGATTTAGGTAATACACGCGATTTAATCCGTTTAAATTGATGTATTAAATAGACAAATAGTTTATTTATCCTAATGTTTACCTAGTTTGCGACGAAAGAAAAAAGAACAATTAAGGCCAGTAGAAATATTTAAATTAGCAAAATCAGTTCATAGATCTGTCATGTTCGAAAACAACAATTCGGCCTTTTTACTCATCATTCGCTTGCCCTTTTCCCATTCATTTGGGGTCGGCGCAGCATGTCCTCTTCTTCCATACCTCTCTATCACCCGTCATCTCAGCGTTTACATCCTTCCTAGCCATATCATCTCTCACATAATCCATCCACCTCTTTTTTGGTCTACCTCTTCTTCCAGAACCTTCGACATTCATACCTAACACTCGTCTTGTCACATGACTTTCATCTCTCCGCATCACATGCCCATACCACGCTAGGCGATTTCACGCAACTTTTCTACGATTGGCGCTACTTTCCGACTTCCTCTGATGGACTCATTCCTGATTCTATCCATTCTCGTCACACCACACATCCATCTTAACATTTTCATCTCCGCCACATGTAATCTCGTTTCATCCGTCCTCTTTGCGGCCCAACATTCAGATCCATACATGACGACAGGTCTTATAAGGTTTTTATAAATTTTGCCCTTAAGCCGAAGGGGCATCCGGGGGGGTCACATATTATCCCCGTGACCTAATATGAGAATAAGCAAATATACAAATATAGAACGTCGACTTGTGTTTCAGTCACATACCGGCCCTTCAGTCAGATACCGTCCCTCAGTCAGATACCTTAAAGGGCCCCTCATGAAAGGGTCCGTAATAACCGAAAGACAAGCTGAGACTACCGATCGCTACAACATAGTCAGTTGATTCAACCCCCTTACTGAGTCCCAGCGAGCTCATATCCGAGTAGCCAGGCTGTAATAAGTCAAGGCTAACTCTCCCGTATCCCTAATCTTCTGTTAGCATTACAGGTCCAGCAGAAGAGCGACAGGTGCAGACCGGCCTTGGCGTCCTAGACCAGGTCAGCGCCCCCCAGAAGCCAGGCGGCGATCTCCTGAGAAGTTACGGCCACTTCTGATGCGCAACAACGGGCTGCGGATGCAGCCCGCGGTGCAGAGGCTCCATCATCGGTGTGGTTTTAGTTGGTATGCCTTCTCCTTCTGAGGGTATGAGTCCCACATAACCTCCCCGAAGTTTTGGAAAGGGGCACTGGTAAGGGCCTAGGAGGTATGTGTAATGCATTTCCGCAAATAAAAAGCCACTTTGTCCCATTTGTCGACTCATGAACAATCGAATCACCGAAAAATCGGATCTCCTTCTATTTGGTAACCCAGGCACTCACATCTTGAAAAGGCTTTTTTTTCAAGTACGTGGTACCTGATGGGAAGTAAAAACTCCAGCTGGCTAGCTGGAGTTTTACCACTGGGGTGCTACCACATTTACAACGTAGGTGGCCTACGTTGTAAATGTGGTACCACCCCTGGACTCTTAATCGGATATTAGGTATTGACATCCTATACAGCGATATTCCTTTTTTGTTAAAGCAGAGGATGCAGTTTTTTTGCTAACGTGAGAACTGAAAAATAATGATATATAAATAAAAAGAAAACATTTAATCTTTCGCTTATAAATTGTGGCAAGCGCTGAAATTGTCACCTTCAACCGCCAAGTCAGTAAGGTGTAGCTTTGAAAACTATCGAGCAGAAGGTTTCGCAGAGTAATCTGATAGGATACCACCTAAAGTAAAGTGTTTAAAATATAACGAAAGCGACAGTATGGAGGTTTTAGAACGTATCATGTAAAAACGGTGGGCAGATAGATAATAGGTATTAAGTAAATATAGGCGTACAGCGAGAGCGGGTTACAGATGAGGTGCGTACTATTCACTAGCACTCACTCGCTCGCAAGTTTGTCCCCGAAGGTAAAATAAGTTAAATCTTTTTTTTGCTTCGGCTAGTCGTCGGATAATAGTAAGTAGGATGAGATATGTCATATACAAAATCAGTTTGAAAAATAATCAAACGGAAACGCATACTTTGCTTGCTTGTTACGGAGCATTCATCATCATCATCATCACTGCTGGACATAGGTAGGTCTCTTTAAGGGAGCGCCACTGAACACGATCCTCAGCCATTCTCTTTCAACTGTCGCCAGCTATAGATAAATTACCGAGAGCATGCAATTGACAACATTTCATATTTTCAAAAGATCTTCATTCGAAAACCATTTGGGTAAAACTGTATTTTATGCTCAAAAAAAATATTTTTGGATTTTTTTTCCCATTCATTTTGGAAAAAATCGTCAATTAGTGTGAACCGGAAGTGTGACGTCATTTTCCCTGCATTATCGAGAGAGACCTTAGTGCTGAAACGATTAAAAAGTGTATGGTATCCGGTTGTCATTTTCTGACATACTTGCCGTCTGACGTTTATTTGTTTTGAAAATTGTTACAGCTGCTTAGCGGCTTTAGAAGTTTAATTTTCTTACCGTTGGTTCATTTGCACGTTTTCGAAGACCTTAAAAGACTTGGCACTTTCCCACTGAACTCCGATAACGCATTCAAACATTATTAACTTGGCATTCTTTTACCGGACACCGATTTTTTTCATACAATGAAGACACCAGAAGGTTTTTCTCAGGCTGATAGCACCAATCTGCCGCGTGTTGAAATTATGATGATGATGGAGTACACATCGGCAAGTGATAAATATAATCCAGCCCAAATAAGAGGAGCAAAAGCATCGTCTTCCCGAACTTCCTATGTTGACAACGCTGTAACGCCTGACAGTTATTTTTTTAATCGTAATTGTCGCACTGGATTCTAGTTTTTTTAAATCGTAATTGTCGCTCTGGATTCTAGTTGGGAAAGTGACGTCATTTTCTACATACGCCCTTTTAGAATGAGCTACTTTTCAAACTGCTATTTTTAATTGAAAAATTGAGTTAAAACGAAAAAGAAAAAATACGGGTAGCTTAAAATTCCACCTATTTTCTATCCAGCTCATAAAATGAAGGAGTAGAAAATTTGAAATATTGTCAATTGCATATGTGTATTACAGGCATTCTATATTTGAATTTTCTATTTTCCTGAACTATCAGCATAAAAAGAGGTTTGGGGGCATTCCACGAAAACGTCTACTTTGTCGGGCACGTGACGGCTATGGCAGCTACCTTAAAACAAATAAAAAGTCCTAAATGACATTATCATCATTACCAAAAATTTACTTCCTAACTTTGTTAGAAGTATGAAAAAAATGGCGTCACGTGCCCGACATTCTGGTGGAATGCCCCTTTGTTGTGTATTGTATTGAAGAAGTAAACACCAAAATAATGTCAGTGTCAAATTCTAAATATTATTTAAATTAAGACAAATGCTTAAATTATTCTCCTTTTCAATTCCAAGCTCTCAATTATAGGCTAGTTTCCTAACAGGTCAACTCAGCTTCTTTTTATGAAGTGTCAAAACGCTTCGATAATATGCAGCTTCGCAAATAGACGTCACAGGTTGTTATGGTCAAATTGTCTCCTTATTTTATTTTCTTATCTTTTTAAAATCGTTAAAAGCAAGAAAATAAGTGAATCTGGATTTATTTAGGATCAGTTTGGAAGTGGAATAGGATAATTAGTGTAAAATAATTTCTTTTTACTACAGAAAACTAGCCTATTCATCTATACTGTGCGGCTTTCATGGTTTTACTTAGCGTGAGGAGATCTTACGCCTATATTGCCAATTAATACAAAAGATAATTGTAACAATTGATTTATCAGATTTATCAGTAAAAATTTCAGTCGAGACGAGAGAAAGAAATAAATTGGTTCTTTCCTTTGAATTTCGGGTCGACGATTTTTATTCTAGAAACATAAGGAAATAACATATTCTCTGTTATCCAGAACACACCTCTGCTCACTTCAAGAAAAGCATATTGTACATGTCAGTTAAAGTCTTCAATCATTTACCGACAGACTTAAAGTCTCTTGACTTCCCAGAATTTAAAAATAAATTATTCAATTGGTGCTTCAATAAATTGTACTACAATATTAATGAACATTTTGCGAATAACAATGACCTGTGATAAATAATTTAGCCTAATTTTTGATTAATCTGTTTTTACTTTATTTTATTTTGTAATATTGTACATTGACATCTTCTCAGTTCTCACTATTTTCCCTGCATGACATTGATAATTATTTACTTTTGACTTTTTCATTACTTACTATATTTTTCTATCATTTTACTTTAATTAATTCCAATATAACAATACTTTCTTCAATGACATGCAATGAAAATAGGAAATATTGTACGCCATATTCTGGCTGATAGTGACGAACTAAAATACTATTGTTAACATCTATTTATAACTACTCATTTTCTGACAATAAATGATTTTATTCTATTCTATTGCGTAGGTACGGTTTGCTAAGGGGTTAAATAGTTCCTGCAATTTTAAAAGCGACCACCCCAACGATCTCTTCCATCGTATTGAATAAGACTATTCCAGTTTGATTTAGAATCATTTCTAAAATAAGTGTTTGAAAGTCGCTCACTAGGTAAATATAGGGTAGGGACACCAAGGGCGATACAAAAATGTTCCAGAATCGCAGGTGCAGGTGCTTGTGGCCCGAACCGTAGGGGAGAGCCATAAATTTGCGACCGTTGGCTTTCTTTATTACTGTCCATGGTGTTTACATAATTTTATGTCTTCCCCTGACCAGGAAGTGGGACTTATTCTTCTTCAGAAAAATGCTACTGATGGCCTAGCTAGGATGACGTAATAGTATTTTATGCAACAGTAGTATAAGTAGGCTCAAAAAATGCGAATTGCGTGAGTTGCGATACGAGCCGCGACAGCGGCGAGTATCGCAAATAGAGACGCAATGAGCGTTTTTTGACTTAATTATACAACGTTGCATACAATACTTTTTCTACGACTAGGTTTAAAATATTAAATACAAAATTAAGCATAACCTTCAAACAAGGCAAATATGACGTATGACTAGGGTTACCATAAGTGTGGGGGCTCAGACCGGGACATTTAAAGAAAAAGTAGTAAAGGTAGAAAAAAGGAACTTTTATTACGACAATAGGTAACTTTAAGTGTGCCAGTGCGCTCTCGCTCTATCAACTGACAAGAGTCCGCGATCCCGAAATGTGTTGACACTGTTGACGTAAATTCGTAAAAAGTGAACGTACAAGTGTCAGCGCTTATGTCGTTCTATCCACGTAGGATTAGCCTAGCTAGCTAGTTAGCCGTGTTTATTGTAGGTATATTATTATTTACCAAGCCTCCTACTAAATAACTATGATTTTTAATCCGGGACAATTTGCTTATCGGCCGGGACGCCGGGACCTCATGCTTGAAACAGGGACATGTCCCGGCGTACCGGGACGTATGGCAACCCTACGTATGACTGACAGTATGTGTCTATGGTAAACTTTTTTTTTTAATTTGATATATACTATTCGCCAGTGACACGCAGTGACTATATTAAAAATACTTTTTTTATGTTTAGTTCGGAAAGTTTTGTTTCTCTTAAAAACCGTAGGAATTTAATTGTTTGTTAAGTTGGTAGTTGTGCATTTTTACCGTAAAATTCGAATTGACCGCTTAATCCTTAACCTAAGTTTAACCTAGATTTAGAAGTCTGTGGCTGCTAGCAATATCGTTTTGCGACTATAACGACACTAGTGCTGTTATGGGGAATAGAGTATAGACTTCTCTGAACTCATATTATGTATGTTCTTATATTAGTGTTCGTGACCAAGTAAAAGACAGATAAAAGTATAGGAGTAGAAAAAATAATTACTTGCTTCGCTTGAGTTAGGTAAAAAAGCTAGATCCAGCATTCACTAGCAAGAACAACGCCGCGGGCGGGCTCTTTGTTATGTAATAGCGTACAGTGGTTTCTCTAATGATAAAATTCCTTCGTATTGCGGGGTACACGAGACTATGCACGCAAGCAGAATACTTGTTATAACATCTCCGTAGCTTTTAAGGGTCAAAAGAAAAGATATGGGACTCATACAAAATCACTCTGTTTGTTTTACCTGGTACAATAGATTTTGTCAGAGATTTTTATCTGAGACCGTTCAGTTTTTAAAATTTTTATGGATCATATAAATTACAGTAAAACTTGTGCAAATTACGAAGCGGTTAGTCAGTTATTTGTAATGAAATGATCCTCAAATTATTTGCGCATATTATGCGTTCTAACCAGCACTGCCTTGAGTTCTAAGTATTGTTCTAGGCCAAGTTGAAGGTCGACGCACCAGAGGACGAATCCCAACAAGGTGGTACTGTGCAGAGGGCAGCCTATATGGTCCTTGACCGCATTATGTGGAGGGACAGGTCACAGTTGGCCACACTCCACGGTCTAGGGAACGACAGAAAAGAAGAAAGAGAAAACTAGTACAGATTACTGGGGACCACAGAGCTGCCTCGTTCCTCATTCAACGCAATCCAGACGTAAAATGTAGCCAGCCTAATGTAGACCCTTTCGCACGGCGCAATTTTGGGGAAATCATAGCTTTAGTCTGTAGCTTGGCAAATTCGACGGTGACACTCCCAGGGTTCGCGCGGAGGTCGGGGACGATGACGTATTGAGCACCTACACACGATGCGAATTACGTACGGATATGTCTGCCGATATCCCTAAAGGCCGAAGCAGTCTTTCGATGCTTTCTGGGTGCAAGTGCAGTTTGAAGGCAGATTTTTGCAATTAAAATAACTGCACAACGACTGCAAACGGACTGCGCAGTTGGTTTACAATTCTGATGCCGTTATTCTACCTAAAAAAAACTGCCTTCTAACTGTACTTTTGCAGCCAGAAATCAATTTTTAAAATAGGTATGTATATTAAGGTGTCGCGTCATTAGTGATTTTCTGAAGATTGAAATACAATAGAACTGATAAGATGCGTGATTTTATCAATAACTAGGGAAAAATAAAGAAAAAAATTGCTATATACTTTTAGCTTTTATCGGCAGTTGAATAAAAAAAAATAGTAATATTTTAAAAAAATTATAATTTTTTCATGATCTCCAAATCTATTTTATTTGTTAAACGAAATCTTTTTATTACATTTATCCTTAATTTTTGTTATTATTTACTCTTGGATTACTTTTAACCGTTACCTACTCACTTCAGAACTAAAAACACATTTTCTTGAAGAATACCCGTTTACATATTTTGCGTAGCAAAATCGCTCTTATTAATCATTATAGAGCAGTGAAACGTCAACCAAATACGACAACGTATATAAACCATATACATTAAAACAAGAATATAGAGAAAATTTGAGCGGAAGGAGCCTAAAAACCACAAAAAATAACCACTTTTCAGTGTCTATAAAAATGTAGAAATATCGTATGTTTTGCAACGAAATTCTATTTGTACATTGTGTTTTCCTTCCTTTATTCGGATAGACTTAAAAAAAATTTAATACTAGTTTACATAATAAATTTAACTTGGCTTAATTCAGCGTTCTAATTTCTTAGAACATTAAACGCTGGGAAACTAATATATCGTTTTTGTAAGAAAAACCTGCAAGCAAACTTTTATATGTTGACACAATAAATTAGTAATATAATTGTCATTTTCATTATTTAGCTGATGGTAGAGCCCTAAAAGTATATAGCTAGATTTTTTCTTTATTTTTCCCTAATTATGGATAACATTACACATCTTTTCTGTGCTATTGCATTACGATATCAGAAAATCCCGAATGACGGGACACCCTAAATTGTATATACATTATGCTCATCTTTGCGTAGTTATCTCGTGTGCTTTTTGTTATGTGCAGCTGTGATTATATACACAAGTTACCGCCAACACGACCGGCGGCCGACTGAACTTTTGTTTCACACGACAAAGCCCCCGTCGCGCGCACTGTTAATACCGCACTGTGCTTCGTCCCCCGTCGCCCGCGGACCATGGGAGTGTCACCAACGAATTTGCCAAGCTATAGTAGTGTACTTACCTAATTTAACTGAAGATGTAAATATGTTTTTCATCACACTTGCTCGTAAAGGGTGTTATAACACGCGGGCTTATAGACCAGCTCGAGCCGTTTTACCTCCCGTGGGTTATAAAAATCTATAACTCCCACGGGAAGAAAAACTGTATGAAAATCTATAACTCCCGAGGGAGTTATGAGTTTAGTTTTAAAATATTGAACCTACCCGTACGTCATTTCAGACTAAGGAGGTTTCAAATCAGCCAAGGCTTATTTCACGTCTTCAAAACTTGGCTACAAAACCAATTTTAGTGTATACAAAAGTTATATGGTAAATTTAACTATTATTTCAGTATTTTTTGTAATTATTTTGATGCAATTAAAATAATTTAGTTTAAAATTTTATTTTGAAAATCGGTACAATCTGGCGGTACTGCCTGTCAAGTTTGAGAACTAAACGCAGTTCTTAGCATTATCTGTGGAAGACTATATGAAAAAGTTGACAATAAATAATTTTATTTTCATCACACTTGCTCGTAAAGGGTGTTATAACACGCGCGCTTATAGACCAACTCGAGCCGATTTACCCCCCGTGGGCTACAAATATCTATAACTCCCACGGGAGGAAAAACTGTATGAAAATCTATAACTCCCTCGGGAGTTATGAGTTTAGTTTTAAAAGTCGTACGTCATTTCAGACTAAGGAGGTTTCGAATCAGCCAAGGCTATTTCACATCTTCAAAACTTGGCTACAAAACCAATTTTAGTGTAAATAAAACTTACATGGTATATTTTACTATTATTTCCGTAGTTTTTGCGATTATTTTAATGCAATTAAATTAATTTAGTTTAAAATTTTATTTTGAAAATCGGTACAATCTGGTGACATTGCCTGTCAAGTTTAAAAACTAAACGCAGTTCTTAGCATTATCTGTGGAAGACTATATTGAAAAAGTTGACAGTTGAAGTTGTCTCTTAGCGGGTGCGTTTAGTTTATTTCATTTTTATGTTTTATTTTTTTTTTCCTCGCAAATGTGATGAAAAACATTGTGTGTATCACGGGCAGTAAGAAGATTACAAACTCGAGTCATTAAAAGCCCTCCGCCTACGGCGTCGGGCTTCTAATAGACTCTCGTTAGTAATCCCCTTCTTACTACCCTCGGTGCACAATGTACTATTTTGTCTTATTCTATTTTCCTCGCAAATGTGATGAAAAACATTGTGTGTACCACGGGCAGTAAGGGGATTACAAACTCGAGTCATTAAAAGCCCTCCGCCTATGGCGTCGGGCTTCTAATAGACTCTCGTTAGTAAATCCCTTCTTACTACCCTCGGTGCACAATGTACTATTATATACTTTTTAATGTATTTTCCTGCAATAAGTAGTAAAATAAAAATCTGTGTTATTAACATTAAAGAATAGGGTATTTGACGACAGTCAAAATAAATTCATTAACTGTAACCAGCAAATTACGCTTCCGAAACAGCCCGGATAAAATCATTCAAACTTATTTTCGTGCCATCAACGATTTTACAATGACGAAAACTAAAAATAAGGCACCATGCTGAGCATGACGTCACAAGATAGTATTTCATACTAAACTGTATACTTTCGGAGCGTTTTGACACTTCATAAAAAGAAGCTGATTTGAACTGTCATCAAGTAGCCTATAGCATTTCAGTTAACTTGAGTAGGTAGGTACCAACAGTAGATAGAGCTAATGCCCGAGATATAAAAGTTAACGGTACTCTAATGAAACCTCTTACAACACAGTAACCAATTTACACAACGCCTGTATGAAACTGCAGCAAAAGTAAACATTTAAAGGTTTGACCATAAGATGATTTCTAGATCATAAAATCCTAGATCTCGAAATATCTGGAAAAAGTTTGAAATAAGGTAGGTATTAGTATAGCATTAATGCATATGCATTGTAATAAAAATGATACGTGACACAAAGTTATTTTGAATTTTATACTAACACATGTTTGACGACCGCTTTAGCTTAGTTGCTAGTGACCCTCCCTACGAAACAAGAGGTCCTGGGTTCGAATCCCGGTAAGGGCATTTATTTGTGTGATGAGCACGAATATTTGTTCCTGAGTCATGGATGTTTTCTATGTATTTAAGTATTTGTATGTATGTATCTATTAAATATATCGTCGTCTAGTATCCATAACACAAGCCTTATTGAGCTTACTATGGGACTAGTTCGATTTGTGTAAGATTGTCCCCTAATATTTATTTATTTATTTATACTAACACATGTGTCGGTGATAGTAAATTGTTTTTTGCACTTTTAAGGAAGCCATATTTAGTCCAGTTTATGATCTGCAGAAACGAAGCTACTTTTGCTTTTTGTAAATATTTATTGGGTGTCTCCTAGCCTGAGACCGCATATTCAGCGGTCAGCCACAGAAGGGTCCCTAGCGATCCCTGGATTTCACCCTCTGTTACTGAATGTTAAGAAACGTCTAACAAAATCGTTCCTTTTTCATATTTACCGTATGCAAACTGTGTTGTTGCAGGACTAAGGGTCTGTGCACACGGCGACTTTTAAAGTGTTGTGTTGAATTTTTCCTGTAATAATCAGCATTATTCATTAACTTCGAAGATAATAAGGGGGATATTTTTTTTAACGTTTTTCGTCTTACATAAAAAACGGTTTTGGAATCTAACAACTAAGCTCTTTCATTTGATACTCCATTTGGTAGAATAGCCCGACTTAACATTTTCGACATCCCATTTCAGCCCCTTTAAAAAAAGGAAAAAAGGGTTTACCTAATTTTTTTTTCAGTAAGCTTGCTAGCGATTTTTAGCACTATTCCAATTTCAAATCAATTTGTACACAAACAAGGTAAGTTGGTGCCTTGCAATGATTTGCAATTCAGTATAAGCTTCACTGATTTTGAAACCATACGTTATTTCAAATACATTATTGATAATTCGCACAGTTGAGTGAAATCTACCTGCCGGAGAGCAGAAAAAATTTAAAAACCGTTTTAGGGTTCCATACCAAAATGGTAAAATAGGACCCTCATGGTGCGACTCTGACAGCTAGACATCTCAGGAACAACTGTTGCTATAGCAATTGCTAACGTATGGTTTCAAAATCAGTGAATATTGTCAGCTTATACTGAATTGCAAATCATTACTCATTTCATTCATCATTAATCATTTTGTGTACAAACAAAGTACTACATTATTTGGGTTCATTATTAGACCATTAAATTATTAGACCATGTATGCTTAAACACGAAGTTTTCACAAATTAATATAATCCTCAGCGTCGGCCGATATCAAAGAAAGTACCTACGAGAAGTAGGTAAAAGTACTGTACTGCGCGAAGTTTACCGTCCTGTGGCTGTGGGCGGGGCCTCGGCGCGCATGCCGAGCCGGTCTATTGTTTCGAAGCGAGCGTGGGAATTCTAGTTTTTTGTATGGAAACGCGCACGAGTGAAATGTCTGGTTATATTCTTTAATCTGTGCCTCCGGCCGGAAAGCGTCAGTTTGCCGGCCGCTGCGCTAAACTAAGATGCAGCTTTTTAGCTCCGTGGAACAGAAAAACAGTATACAAACCTTGGCCAGTAAATAAGAAAGCCTCAGATCACATGTTTGTCACAATTACATGTGATCTGAGACATTTCTTACTTTACTGGCCTCGGTATGTAATGTACCTACTATTAATTTAAGGT
The DNA here is from genome assembly GCA_947034925.1 of Eudemis profundana. Lineage (NCBI taxonomy): Eukaryota > Metazoa > Arthropoda > Insecta > Lepidoptera > Tortricidae > Eudemis > Eudemis profundana. Next base: position 24,610,745 of record OX344795.1, on the reverse strand, counting down.
TTATTTCATGCTTTTTAAATGTTAGTTTTGTACTCAAATTCCATTTTATGCCGAAAATGCCTTATATCATTTTGTAAAAGAGCTGATACTCTTCAAACTGCTGGATCCATTTTTACTAAATATAGCTAAGAACACCCGCAAGGAAACTTGCAAAAAAAACCGCATCGAAATCGGTCCATCCGTTCGAGATCTACGATGCCACAGACAGACACACCGACAGACAAACACACATACATACATTGGCGTCAAACTTATAACAACCCTCTTTTTGCGTCAGGGGTTAAAAACCAAAGGCAATAAAACGTTATTACAAAACCATCGCGTGGACAAACAAACAAAACGAGCAATCGCATCGCAATGAACAGAAATCAATCAGCGCCGCAAACAGCCCGACGGCAAATGTCACCGTAAACCAAATAAAAACTTATTAAATCGGCAATAAAGAGTTGCTCTCGTGTGTGTTGTTTCACGGGTTTTTTTACCCGACTGCGGCGAAGCCCAAAGGGGGTTATTAGCGAGTTATAATATGCTTCCCATAAGGCAATATTGAAAGAAATAACGCACGACATACATTGCGTTTAACAATTATGAAAGTGGGTCAAATTTGTCTTTAAACATTTGATTGCAGACAAACAGAGAGCCACAGGTCATGTAAAACTAACTAAAGGCTTGTAAAATAAAACCGGTCAAGTGCGAGTAGGACTCGCGCACCGAAGGTTCCGTACAAACTCGTCAGTAGATACGTGGATAATTCAAGGTAAACTGTATGGTGGGACAAACTTAACTTTGCTCTTGAAAAACTGTTGTCCCCTTTAAAAAAAAAGTAAAAGAGTTATAAGATTTTTGTTATGTTCAATAGAGTCGGGTTAGCGACTTTTAAGACAATTCCAAATCGATAGCAGCAGTAGTTCCTGAGATATATGGCTGTGACAGATGGACAGACGGACAAACAGACAGACAGACAGCGCCGCACCATAAGGGTTCCTATTTTACCATTTTGGTACGGAACCCTAAAAAGGAGAGATTCTTGTTTTTTATCATCAACAAATTACGATTAAAAATGATTTAATCACAGAGAGTTATGAAATGTAAAAATAAAAAGAGAAGAGAAGAAATAAGTGATTTTTGCAGTTAACGATTAAAAATGAGAAAAATGGAATGATCATTCATCACAGAGAGTTATGAGTTGTAAAAAGAGAAGAAATAAGCAATTTTTCAGTCAATGATTAAATCACAGAGAGTTATGAAAGTAAAAGAGACGGCTATTTTATTCATGATTTTTACGATCAACAAATTACGATTAAAAACCAGGCAATCCCAATTAAAGTCGGACCCAGCGGTTACTTAATGGCTCAATCGTTCAGTTAATGCCCGCTAATTTGACGGGATGACGGGATCGCTCCACCCGGGATAATTAAAGATGAATTTATTATTGCGTTCGTAATAAGAGAGTTTTGTCTTTTGTTCGTCTCGTAATAGGCCCCTAATAATTTGTTACCACTTTTATGAATAATTAAGAACGCGGATTCTCGCGGGTTCTCGGCGCAATGTGTTTGGGTGATCGAAAAGAGCTTTTGTGCAAGACTGTCCTTGTTTGTGTGACGTTTTATGGCATAGCTTATTGGGAAAAATCGCTGAGTGATAAGGTTCGAAGATAACACCGTAATGTGCTGTTAAATATTTATAGGTACATCAGTACTGTGCCGCAATAAATAGTAGTGGTCGTAATGTAGTTTTACCAATAGCTACCTGATGCAGTTGTCCCACGGTCACATGGCCTTGATGGTTACATTTCAATCTATAATTAGAAAAAAACTATATCGTCCCCTTGCTGCCAAAACCGCTTAACTGCACGAAGTATAGTTTCGAGAAAAACGCATTTAAAGGTTTGTATGCTAATAAAATTGTAATGTTGAGCTATATGAAAGGAGCCTTTGTGTTCTTACTTAGATAATTTATCACAGAATAAGTATGTACGTAGTAATTTGCTCTATACCCATAATAAGTAGGTAAAATAAAGGATTTACCTTGTAAGGTCGTGCAGATAAGCGGTTTTGGCTGACGGCACATTTTTTTTGTATCTTTTAAACCAGTAGTATTCCGCTGGAATTTGGTAGTTATTAAGCTTTCTAGTCTAAAGTTATAACCTTTTGCACTGAAATACGATCTTAAATCCCTAAATTATTGATATTATACTACTTTATGTAAAAGTCACCAGTCATTTAGGTGGTTTTGGCTGTAGTGATTTGAGAATTTTAGGAATTAAGGGCGCTTAAAATGGCAAAATTCACTTAGGCGTTTTTAACTCCGAAAGTTATTTTCCTGTCTGTTCTCCTCATAATCAATATAGCTTTACGTTTTGTTAGGTTTGCATTGCTCTGGATCCTAACCTTTTGGTTGAAAAGTTTCCTACGAGTTTCGTGTAATATTCTAGTGTTAAATAGGCCAAAAACCTATATTCGAGACAAATCAGCTAGGCAAACACTCCAAAATGTAAGTAAAACTTATTCAATACTAAAGTAATTGTGAAATGAACTCGTAAACGTGGTAATGGTATCACAGGGCGGTGTGTCATCATATGATACGAGTATAATAGGTACTTTTCGTCACCTTAACATGAGCCGTCAGTGGCATTTCTCACCCGTTGCGCGGGAAGATAAAATACCATTTCCTGGCCAAGAGAAGACGTAAAATTATGTAAACACTGCGGATGGTAATTAGTAAAACTTCAAATTGCATAATTATGGCCTTTGCCTGCAGCAAACACCTGCGAAATGGGCCATTCCTTATTATACCGCCTTAGGTGTTTAATGTACTTTTTTAGTTTACATTATAATGTTTCAACTAAAATCGTCTGCGTGTGCCTTCACCCTATCATGGCGCAGTATATTTAGAAAGTTGTAAAAACACTTGGTCCAATCACCAGCAAAATCTTTATCATATTTGACCAGCCCACTGCCATTTCAGATTGATAATTCTTTGGGTTATGTCTGTCACTTTGGTTCTGTGACGGATTATCTCATTTCTGATACAATCCCTTAACAAATCACTAAGCATGGCCCTCTCCCAAGCTTGCTGAGCGTATTTAACGTTGAGACTGGAGACCAGTAGCGTGGCGTCCAAAAAACTCGATTCCTACCGGCTTGCCTAATATCAAGGGTTTGACCACCTTATTCTACAGCTCTTAAGGAAAATGTACGCCGAATCTGCATCGACTTGCCCAAGGATATATTTTACGCCACGCCACTGCTGGACACTTACGTAGGTACTACTATTCTCGAAAGAATCAAAGGCCTCCTCATAGTCCACAAATGCGAGGCAAAGGGTAAAACATTTTTAGCTCTAGAATCAATCACTTACCAGCATATCAATTGTTTAGGGTTATTCTTCAGAAATATGTCTGCGGTCACCTTATTCCTTTGACCCCTTTTTCATACTAAATGTATGGAGACAGAGGAATAAGTAAGACATATTTCTGAATAACCCTTTACATTCATGCGCGCAAAACCGTGTCGACGCTTTGAAATGCAAGACGCGACCATGGTACAAAAAAGGTATCAGCGTAATTCGTCCCATTCGTTTTTCGTTCAATTCGTATTTCGTCTCATTTTATATTCGTCACACATTATTTATGTATAAAGAATAGTCTTGATAAAGAATGTGTGACGAATATAGAATGAGACGGAATACGAATTGAACGAAAAACGAATGGGACGAATTACGCTGATACCAAAAAAAACAGATATGTTTCTCAGACTGATAGATACATAGACAAATTAATGTTTTGTGCAAATAAATAATAGGAATAATATTCTCTATTAATTTCTTTCTAAGCATTTAAATAGTTTATTTTTCACTCTGATAAACAAATAACATAACAGAACAAAATATAATTACGTCAATCAGTAGTTAATTTCATAATTCATTACGAGTGATAGATTTTCTTACATTCAAGTTCATAATCATAGGCAACATTATTGACATCTATTTGAACTTAAGCGGTTTTGGCTGAATCGGTCTACAATGGTGGTAAGGAATTAGCATCACAAACAAAATCGATTGTGTGCATTTAGTTGTTTTTCGCTGTTGAAGAATTTTATTTATGCAGTACATATGCAATAGTAATGTAATGACAAAACCTACTAACAATGCTTAGATTTTTTTTGCAGACGACGAAATACATGTTTTGATACTAGGTTACGCTGCAAAAACCTACTATATATCACTTAGGCGGTTTTAGCAGAAGGGATATTGGCATTTTTATTAAAAGTTGTATCATTCCAAAACCGCTTAAATGAGAATAAGATGTTCTTCCTGTAGAGAATAATTCAAAACGGTGTTTAACCCACACTTAGTCGTTTTTGGTCGTTAAATATTGGAAAAAATCAGTTTTAAGTGACCTTAAGAAAAAGTTAAATCAGGAACGGAGCGTCGTATCGCAAAACGGGTTTTGACAGTATGTAGGTCTTGAAAAGTACATTCTAAGGTGTTAATAACTCACTTTAGCCTAGAAGTGCACTTAAGCGGTTTTTGCACCAAGGGGACGATATTATTTATTTCATTCGCTTACATACCGCACATTCGACCAGGGCCCCGTTTCACGAAGCAACAAGTTACAACTTCCAAGTTCACAAGTAACAAGAGCAAAAAGTTACAATTTACAAGTACAAGTGTTTCTCGAAGGCAGCTTTTTATGGTAAAATAGTAAAATTGTAAGGTAATCACGATTCACGGAAATTACATCTCGATTTAACAAGAGTCCATGACATCACTATTTAAATAAAAGTTTGTTGATGTTTTGAGGTTTCTTTATGTGAAATCAATATTTATTTATAGTCTATGTCTCATAAATAGGTTTGAAAACTATGAAATTTTGAAAGACTGGAACAGAACATTTTATTGCTGTGATATTTAATATTAGAATTTAAAATATGAAAGATATGAAAGAAAATTAAAGGTTACTTACTCTTCTTAAAAAAGTGTTGAATATGCGAATTTTGGGACATTTTTAGCCACCGTAACAAAAAGTACAAAGTCGCATGCGTGGAAACTTCAAAAACCGTACGTTCCAAGACTAGCAGGCGTGTGCCATGCTCGAGAGATTTAATGAATCAAATTTCCACGGGTTCAACATTGCACAAGTTTATTACAATACTAGGAACCCGCTTGCAACTATTATACTTACTTATAGATAATTATTTCACTCTCCCAGGATACTATTTTGGAAAAACTTTAATGTACAAACATAGTATTTCTACGGTTTTATTATACATATGTATAGATATATTAGTAGATTTTCACTGTTTAGCATAGATTTCTGTACATCAACTCTTACAATTTACAAGTCTACCTAGCTCGGAAGCTGGATAGATTTTTTTACCATTTTAAAATTACAAGTTAACTAACAATCTAACAAAATCTTCGAGAAACGCTAGTTCGATTGAAGCAATTTCAACCAATAAAATATAAAGAAGTGTTTATGGTTTAGAATTTACACTTGTAACTTGAATTTTACAAATTGTGGAAAAGTAGCTTCATGAAACGCTTGTAGTGCCTTTTCTGACCAATGTTGCTAGTTTAGAGTTGTAAAATTGTAACTTGTAGCTTCGTGAAACGGGGCCCAGCCCTTAATTCAAATATAGAAACGCCGCTTAATTAGGTTACCTGGGAACTTCTTGAAGAAACGGCCGACTTCGAGAGTTCTTGTACATTTTTCAACTTTACGGAAGTCCTCCTGAAGAAAACCCGATGAAACAAATTGCATCAAAAACTGAAAGTTCCGTATATAAAATTACTATCATTTATTTATTTAGGAAGGCAGTTCAAATGCCTGTTTTTTGCCTGTTTTCAAAGGTGATATTTAAAAAATTCGTTGCAAATATACAGGGTCGAAAAAATCAAACAATCTTGGAGGGAAACTTACTTTAAATACTTAAGATAGCTCATTTTACTTAAAGGAAATATTCTATCGTAAAGATTTAAGGGAGTTTTTCCCGGGGACCACTAGCTGCGTTCGGAAAATTACTACCAAATAAGCTAACCAAGTTGTCATATAAAAATGCATGTACAATAAATAACGACGTATGAAGTACGACATCCTAAAAATGTTCGAATTGAAATGGATTGACATTTACACCCGTTTATTAACTATTTTTTTCTTTATTTTCTATCCATCTGTCATCAGTCTATAGCCTCACTGAAGTTGGGTTTATGTAGGTAAATAGTTATGCACGGAAAGCCCACCGACTGATATTTATTTCTTTAAATCATATCGTCGCTGGAAAGCAATAATGCTGTAACCCTCAAAAAGTAAACTTTTCACTAGAGCCAAAAAACGTTTGCATTTTTTTAGAAAAATTCATAACTCTCAAACAAAAAGAGATTATTAAACCCCCTTTGGTAGACTCGTTGTAAAAAAATCGAAGTTTATAATTTTGGTGGTAAAATTAGTATAAACTTGTTTTTAATATGACTTTTGTCGTTTACAGCATTTCGATATTTCTAATCATGGCACGCAATAATGCTGTAACCTACAATTTTTTTGTATGGGAACATTATTTTTACCAAATCTCACAGTCGTTTTAAAATGCTGTAAGTCTAAAAAGTGGTTCGTAATACAATTTTTGGGAGATGAAAACTTATATTGACAAGATTTTTGTACTGCAATATTGCTGTAACTGAATGAATGAAAGGAAACAGGTATGAATGAAGCAGTGTAAGTGCGAATGGTAGTTTATGTCGATCCATTTTAAAATGTCAGTGGTAAATAATTGTTGATCTGTAGTAATAATATTTTCTGAACTACTTAATTAATATGCCACACATACATATATTTATGCTTAAAATGTTATGTTTTGGCTATTAAAAAGTTATCATTAAGTATTGTTATATTTATGTTGTTGGACTGTATGTATGTAGATGCAGCAGCACTATGTAATCGCCTAAACTAATTTTTATCATTTGGTTTGGACGATGAGTGAGAACGGAAGTATGGTATTTATCAGGCTATAAGTACACAGTATTAAAAAAACTAAATTTTTTTACAAAATAAAGAAATCGAAAGACGTATCAGAAACGCCTGGAGGAGCTTGTGGTTGATGAAAACACTAATAGTGGGAAACCCCTTATATCCCTGAAATGTAAGCTCATGGAGATTTGGTGCATTCTACCCATTCTGACTTATGGCGCCCAGTTAAGGTCTAGGAGGACTTCAGAGGTAGAGTAAAAGTATTAGAAGAGAGGCTCATGCACAGCAGTGAGACACTAAGTGTCATTTGTGTGTCATTTTATAAAAAAAAATGTTATTATTTATCTAATCGATAAATATATTCAATTCAATTCAAAAAATAGTATAGATTGTTTTACAGAACAATTATGATAGACGTATACAGGTTGACTTCTTTTTCGTGATACAGGATAATTAAACCTGAATCTATCCATGATTTTGAACAACTTTTACTATAGGGTCAACTTTGTAAATGCAAAAAAAAATTAACTGTTTCATAGAAAAGGTCATCAATAGGTAGACCAAAATGTATGAGAGAGTTGTATTTTTTTTGCAATTTACAAAGTTAACCCCATAGTAAAAGTTGTTAAAATCATGGATAGATTGAGGTTTAATTATCCTGTATCACGAAAAAGAAGTCACCCGGTAGTTTACATGCATTAAAGTTTGAACGGAAAAATAATTAACGTGTTTTTCTTTAGAAGTAGGTTAGGTTTATATTACCTCTATAATCTAAAGGGAGCTTTGCAAACATTTATATTTAATTTGAATCATGATTAAATCTTTTAAAAAACGAAAACTAGCAAACTACAAATAAAAACGACCCTCAATACTATATACATTCAAACTTACTATATATTTTAAAATGTATTTACTGTCATTATTCATTTATTACTGTATCTTTAAAATGCTGTACACCATAGTTTATTCACAACATCTCCCGACAAAAAGCTGTAAATGACAAAAATTGGTCAAAAGTTGAAATTTACGGAAAGCAAAAATGCTGTACGTGATGACGGAGAACTAATTGTGGAAACCATTTTGCCGTAAACCACAACGCAGTTGAAAACACGGGATTTTATGCGGGTTACAGCGATTCTTCATTCCGTGATTACAAATTTAGGTGAAAAAATATATGCTGTATACATTTTATTTATCATCACAGACAAATAATAACTATACCAGCCGACGCAGAAAAAAAAACTGAATAAGAATATGCAAAAAAAGCATTTTCGATGGTGGTGCGGGTTACAGCATTATTGCTTTCCAGCGACGATATCATATTGAGGCGAAATGCTTCCTTTTCAGCCGAAAATAGCTTGGTCTTTCCGTCAACTTCGAAGCATTTGTATGGCGTTCTAATATGTGCTTGTAGTTTTCAAAGAATCTTCTTATCTTTTCTTTTACAATTGGTATTTCCTAGTACTCATGAACTTTTTATGAAACACAGAACTTTGTTTAAAATGTATTTTAAACATGTAAGATTGCAATATTTGAGTGATAAACTGAATCCCAAGTCTATATTGGTTTAATGAACACAACTTTTTTTATTATTTACTTATTTATTTGGTTTTCCGACAATTGTTTACACTGGTTAGACATTTGATACGTACAAAATATGTTTTATTTGCTTAGTGTAACAATTACTGAAAGTAAAAGACCGTATGCATTATAAGAGGAAAAAACAATATAAACTACTTAACATAAAACTTTGAAAAGTGTATATCCGTCATACTCGTATGACTACAGTTGTTGAGTGTTTTGCAGAGCCTTGGGATAGATGAATTGCTGCCGAGAACAGTCCGTCTAGGTGGTGGGCAGAGAGGTGTGATGGGATAGCGGGACATTCGGGATGGAGCCCTAAAAGGCAGAAGAGCGTTTTAGCTTTGCCAGCTGAAAATGCCAAATGCCGCACGAACCGCATCTGTACACGTTCTAACCTTAGTGAGTGAGGAGCGTAGTGTGGACGCCACTACAGTATTCTACGATACTCCTTACAAGGCCTTAAAGAAATATTTTGGTATAATTTTTTGGAAGTATTATGAGCCAGGTACCATTAGATGCTGAGCAAGTCGTAAATAATCTTTACTGTATTGCGTATGCGTTCAATATCGTGAATAGAGCGGTTAATATTGGAATGTAAAAAATACGGGGATTGCGAGAACGGTACCATTGAATCTATTTATTGAATTAAAATACGGCTTTGAAAACCAGTGTAAACCAGTTTAAGCGCTTTTGATTTTTTTCAGAGAAAATAGTTGCGAGCAGCAGCGTGGGGAAAACACAATTAAATGTTGCCGCTCGATCGTGGAGGATTGTGGCTTTTTAACTTTTGCTTTTGATTGGAACAAAAGAAAAATGTGTAGGTACAAGATTTTACAAAGTTCCAACTATTATTATAAATGCAAATATAACTCTGCCTGTTACCTCTTAATTCTTAAACCATTGAACTGATTTAGGTAAAACTACTAGGTACACAGTTAGTTTTACCGAAATCAGTTCAATGGTTTAAGAATTAAGAGGCAACAGGCTTCGTCCACAAGGAATTCGATTTGTGATAGTGATAAAATTATTCAGATCAGCGCTTCGAGTAGAGTAGAGAACAGAACACAAATCACTTACTGATTGCTCTATTCTACTACAACCGTAGATATCAATAATTTTATCACAAATCATATTCCATGCGAGCGTTACCGCAGGTACAGCTAATATTTTAATAAAAATATATGTATATGTGATCTTATTCTTTACTATATGTATTTGTGATCATCTTTCTTTTAACACTAATTAAATATATCTACAACTGTAAGAAATGTACTTAGTTTCAAACTACGCTCTAGGTCCTGTTAAGCTCTATGTAAAATATAAAAAGCTAAGCTTAAGCAGAATAAATTAATAGATACTATTTGTTTTTTACTTTATTACTTTAAATATGTAAAATCATATTATTATAAGCAAAAACAATATCTATTTGTGACTGCATTAAACTAGTTACTTAGTTATGTGTTTGATTGATGATTGAAAGCCTTGAAACAAAAAATCTATATATTTATGGAACCTGCCCAGAAAAGTTCACGATAATCGGTTGACAAATGCGACCTGTAGAGGAGAAAAAGCAGACATCCGCCGGCCGAACAATCAAAAGCATTTTTGGCTAAGCTGAAGCAGAGACACTTCGGTCGCTTTGCTCATTCAGTCAATGAACTGATCACTGGTACGCAAACTTATGTTTAACTACCCTGTTTCACAATAAAATAATAGCCAAGGAGCTTGGCCGACTTAACATATTTATAGCACAATAATATATGTATTAGACTAAAAATCTAAAATAAAGAACGCACTAGTGACTTGTATTATTTTAAAGTCAATCAACTTTACTTAAATGCAACAACAATCAATAATACTACTATACTTATTATTTTAAAATAATGATCAATCTTTCTTTTTTTAAACAAATAAACAAAAATGCAGGCTTTTCAAATATCCCAATCACATATCAAGTACCTATTTCTATGTAAATTAACGTTAACTTTGTTTCGAGTCTTTCAAGTATCAATTATTTAAATTCAACACTTAACTCCTTTATCTTATTGCTAAATAAATGCGTGCGTGCGTGCGTGCGCGCGCGCGCGCGCGCGCGCGTGTGTGTGTGTGTGTGTGTGTGTGTGTGTGTGTGTGTGTGTGTGTGTGTGTGTGTGTGTGTGTGTGTGTGTGTGTGTGTGTGTGTGTGTGTGTGTGTGAGCAACACCGTACATTTCTCCATTCATTCATTTGTTCTCCTTTCATTTATTCACTCACAGATCACAGGTTTGCAAACCTACATGTATAATAACATTCTAATAAATATAAAAACAGAACATTTTATAGAATCTTTTAAAATAATTGAATTACAATGTTTCCTAAATTCTCCACCCAGGTCACGTTGCGATAAGACCGATGGGTAAACCCTAAAAGTTGACAAAACCCTTCGCGTAGGGTTCGCTGAAAGCTTTTAAGAGATAAGCCAAGTCAATTTATTGTGGCCGTTACGCGCTTCGCTGGGCAGGCACATCCGCGGGCATAAATTGTGTTCTGCGGATATTGATTCCTAGTGTTCGAAAATTACCCTTTTCCATAAATATTTAAGGTTCATTTTAGGAGAAGGATTACAAGAAGCTAGCGTAATGTACACCTCAATTGACCTGTGTCAGCTGAGCTGTTGATATCGTTACTTTTTAAAACAAGATCTCTATAACATCTATATAACGCGAGCAGTAAAAATAATTTGCTACAAAGTTTAAGATACATATGTTCCCGTTATAAACTGAAGCAAATCCGTTTTATCATGAAAATCCGACCACGACGCCATCTGTCGCGTCTAATTGTATTTTTAAACCATCCAGGGACCCACCTAAATATACACACAAAATTAAATCCAAATCGGTCCAGCCGTTTAGGAGGAGTTAGGTGACAAACACACGTACAGAAGATTTATATGAGGGGTAAAAAGCAAAGATGCCTCTGTCCAAGTTGCATCGAATGGACAGAGGCGTTTTTGCTTCTATACCTCTCATATATAAAAAAAGATATTCCTATTACTTGCCACGTCATAATTTCAATCAAGTGAGAAACATGGTTTGAACTTTCATACCTAGATATAAATCTATTTGGAATAAAAACAACTAGAATACAACTTGAATAAGAGTCGTTTTCTCGACCACTAAAGGTTTACTAAGACCGCTCCTCCTTGCTAATTGAAAAAGTCGTATGTCCATGAGAACTCCAGTGCCTTGCGTCGTTCTTGAGTTTCAGGGTTTCTCCGGAGGCAGGTGCTAAAACAGAGAGAGATAGCGGATGTGGCGGTTTTGAACTATACTGTGCGTTGAGATCAACAAGGGTTTGATAAAAAGAGAAAACAAGTGGAATACCTTAAAAATATTTTTTAAGATAAATAGTTTTTCATTTCATCATTACGATTTAATCAATAAATCAATTAATCATATCATTTATCGCGTACTACGGGTTTATAAAGTTGGTAAAGTTTCGTACTTGAAATTATAGCCATGTGACAGCAAAAAACGCTCCTTTGAAAATTGACCAAACATACGTTACAATTTGAACTTGTCATTGCATAACAACCATATGTTTTACGTTCATTAGTAATACATTTTTTTAATTTCTTTGTACGTTTAGGTACAACATTGTGAATCCTTTTTATTAATAGTACATTACTGCAGAGGCCGGGAAGTAAGCCAGCCTCGTAACTACCTGGCCTCGCTTTTGCTCGGCCATCTATATGTACTCGGCCGGCAACCCCTTTTCACGCCGAGGTAGGTATAGTGCTTTTCTCAAATATGCAATGAAATAAATTAAAAACATTCCAAAAAATCTAACTTTATTTTTTAGAGACACTAAAAGCAAAGTAGACAAAAAATAGAATTACAAATGAAAAAAATTCCATTTCCTCTCCATAAACTGTTTCAGTATAAATTTTTACCGCGAATATTTAAATGAAATATTTTAAATGTGTATTCGTGTAGTTAAATTTGCAATTTAAAATTATTGGAAATTGTTTATAATGTGTTATTTGTTATTTTGTTTTTTTAATGGCTGAATGCCGTGATGATGTGCCACAAATAAATGTGGAATGGAAATAAAAAAAAGCATTGTAGGGACACAACTTATGTAAAACGGCAACATAGAGGCGGTTGCACCTCCGCGTAAGTTTAGTTCATAAGTAGTCTGGAATAAATCGTCTAACAGTAACTAAACTGTAATGTGGTGACCCCGACGTGATGTGAACACGCAACCTTCTTGCAGGCCTAGGCCTATTATAAGGCACGTAATGTTAATATTTCATTGCATGTTTGAGAATTGTTGTTTTTTAATAGTACATTACTAACTACTAGGGTGATAAAACAAAAGAATGTCTCAGATCGCAGGTATAAATTTCCGCCCAGCTGCTTTCTTTATTACCGCCCGTGGTAAGTACAAAATTTTACGTCTCCCCCTGAAACCAAATAATAGCCTTATTCCAACACCCTATTTTTTATATGTTTGAATGTTTAGCAGGTTAACATAATTCTGGAATTGGTCGTGTTACTATATTTCTCCACACGATGCGACTGAGCCACGAACGAACTACTACGAACAAATTAAGAAGACGATTAAACTGCTAAACATTAAATTTAATTGAGTGTAGGTACTGGTAACCTTAAGCTACCCAAATTGGTCTGAGCCGGTGTTTGGTGCGACGCGGCCGGCAGCGGCGAAGGCGCCGCGACGCTCACCTCGCTTCCGTCCCCGCCGGTATTCCTACACTTTAGATACCTAAACTCCGGTATTTGTACGTTAGATACCGGTATTTGTGCATTTAGGTCACCTTAGACCTGGCCAGGATTACCTCTTACGGACGGGTGGTTATTTATATTATGAACGGCGGAAAGCTGTTGAATGAGACAGTTCATGTTATTCACTTTACTTTTTTATGGCGTATACCAACATTCTTGATTGAATAAACAAATTGAGGGAGAAGTTAACTAAACTAACTTGGGTATTTTAATCAAGTGAAGGAAAAACGTCAACGAAGGCTGGCGAAAAATAGTTGAGAGTTGCAATTGACTGACATCAAGGTTTAAAATAACAACGCACACACGCACACATACACGCACACACACCAAGCCTACATAAATAAATATGCCTAATTTCAGCTGAATTGAACACTGGCAAGAGATTGAAATATGTTCGCAAGGTAAATAAAATCTTTTAACAAGAAAACATCTTCTGGGAAAGTAGAAGGTTGATATACTATATAGGTTTCTTGAACTTAAAATAAATTGCCATAAACCCGCTAAGGACATCCAACCTTTAGAGTAGACTAGAACTCGTAGAATGACTCTTCACACTGTTTCTAAACGTCAATTATAATTATTCCACAATAACATCTACTGTACAATTTAAATTGCCAGCGAGCAGTTTCCTTAATTCAATTTTAATTAATTACAATGGCACTGTGGTAACACTCCATTATCTTACTTTCAAATCGAATTGTTTTAGAATATGATAATTGCTACAAGCATCAAGTGCAGACAACTTAAGAACAGTTATTTGACTTAAATAATATACATGGTCAGATTCAGACAGAAATTTGCCTGTTATAGTATAACCTGTGGATTTGCTGCCATGAGATTTTTTACGAAACCTGCGTTGGGTTGTATTTGGTAAGTTGTTTTTACGTAAGTAAATAATATCTTAGAATATTACCTGTGGAAACGTTCAACAAGTTTGGTTTTAAACGCTACTCCGGTCCCATACACAGCCATGACATGCATAGCCATATACCAATCCTTATGCATATGCCAAAATTGCAGTACCACGCACATGCAACGCAGTATGTTAGCGACATTTGCTATTTTTCGAGCTCATATTTACTTGCACTTTTTCTCTAGGCTAAGCCTGACGGATGGACAAGTCACAAAAGGGTAACTTTACAGCGTTTCAACCGCTTTCACTTTTCTGGTCGAATTTATTAGCCATTTCCCTCTAGGAGATTTTTCATTTTCGACTGTTTTAAAATAGGACCTTCTTGGATATGCTTAATAATGCAACTAATAAGTGTACAATGGTAGGCTTTGTCACGCGAAAAATAAATGATAAAGCGCCACCCATCCCGTTCTGAAAAGTACATGTAAGTGTGGGGTGACAGATGCTGTACCATTTATTTATCACTCGACAAAGCCTAGCATCATAAGGCACCGAGCTGAAAGTGGTCGAAACGCTGTTAGAACTCAACTGTTTTGTGACCCGAGAACCATCTGTGTTTGCATGGTCTGTGGCTGGCGCGAGGAACAGGTCGCAATTATAAATGTCGTGTCCCTGATCCCCGACTAATTAAGAAGACACGTCTGTTGAATCAGTTTGTAGCCCTTAATGTACCGACTGATGCTATGAGCCGACTGCAAAAGAGATTTTTTGTTGGAAGGTATTTCAGTTTGTTTAACTTCAATCGCAATAAACACACGTGTTTCTGTAGCTTTGTCTTAGTATTGTTATTTTCTTTCTCTTTTGCGCAGTGCCACGTCTATCTTAGCTATAGCGAGTGAAAAAATGATAGTTATTGAATAGCCTCGTAAGACCCAAAGCACTTAGTGTTTTGTGAAGTATGCGGGAAATTACGAGAATGAAACATCAGCGCTTTTAAACCGACTTCCAAAGAGGACGATTCTCAATTCAACTGTAGATTTTTGTTGGCTTGTTACGCGATTATTTGGAGACTGATTTGACATATTATTTTTTGTTTAAAAAGGTACACGTAGTTAGTCCCATTGTATCCGGGTCAGGATTTGATGAACGGATTTGGAAGAAATCGAGGTAACTCTTCGAATATAACAGGCACACACAGCAATTTGTGTATTTTTTATAATAATTCCCGCATCTGTCAAATGGGTTCGTTTTAAATCAGTTATCTTAAAAAAATATTATGATTTGTGTAATAAAACCACTTTGAACCTTATAAAACGTACGTAAACGTCAATTTTATAGCTAATTAATCAATGAAATGTTGTCTTCCTGACTAATCAATAAGTTGATATTCATTTAAAATAAGTTAGAGACGGCTGCGTCCTAACTGGCACGTTACAATCTTATTTGGTAACGCTTCACAAAAGAAACGGGTAAATAAATCGAACTCCATTAAAACAGTGCAAATAGTTGCTCTCATTGGTCCGCTAATGAAATCAATTAATACAGCGCAAACAGCACTGTCTGTTTGCATTGGTAGATGGCCCCGTGCGATGGAAGCGAGGGAATTACACTTTACAAGGCTCAACGGAGTTCACTAGAATATTGAAATCTATGTTTCTGCTGTAGACAATGGTTACCGGGGGGGGGGGTTTCAGGATTTTTAAGTGTTTTATTAGGGTTCAGTACCCAAAGGGTGCTAACGGAACCCTATTACTATTACTAAGCCTCCGCTGTCCGTCCGTCTGTCTGTCACAGGGCTCTAGCTTTTGAACCGTAATAGGTAGAGACTTGAAATTTACACAGAATGTGTATTTCTGTTACCATTATAACAACAAATAATAAAAATAAAATAAAAAAGAAAAGAATACAAGAAACCTGTTTGTGTCGGTTAGTCATAGAACTGTATCTTTTGAACCGTAATACATACAGACTTGAAATTTTCACAGAATGTGTATTTTATTTAGTTTTGCTTAAAAGTCAAATAATAAAAAGAAAATTAAATCAAGAATTAAACAAGGTCCCCATAAAAGAAGCGTATTTTTTGGCGTTTTTTTTTTTCGATATTAATAAAAATGTCTATTTCTATTGCCGCTATAACAACAAACAATAAAAAAAGTTAAAAATAAAAGGGGGTCTCTATACAAGAAACGTGTCTTTTTGGCGTCTTTTTGTTTGATTTTAATAATGATAATAGATAAATGCTTGATATGTTCACCAAATGTGTATTTCTATTGC
Source organism: Eudemis profundana (assembly GCA_947034925.1). NCBI lineage: Eukaryota > Metazoa > Arthropoda > Insecta > Lepidoptera > Tortricidae > Eudemis > Eudemis profundana. The sequence continues at coordinate 24,594,283 of OX344795.1, read as the reverse complement.
CGCTATAACAACAAATAACAAAAACAAAATAAAGTAAAAAATAAAAAAGGGGTCCCCATATAATAAACGTGTTTTGGCGTCTTTTCGTTCAACGGTAGTACGGAACCCTTCATGTGCGAATCCGACTCGCACTTGGCCGGTTTTTACTTTAAAATGGCGCAGATAGTTGTCATAAGCAATCGCTAATAGTGCTGGTGGAGAGCATCGTGCGGTGAAAGTGATGGAATTACACTTTACTCAACAAAGTTGAGTACCTAGAATGTTAACGTACGTACGTAGCGGTTTCAGGTATTATTAAGTGTTCCATTCTTAAAATAGAAGTCATGATTCTTTGAGAACATTCAGTGCAGGTACTGTTGTCATTGTTTGGACAATTAAATCTATTAATAAGTTGCAAACAGCGCTGGCTGTTGGCCCCTTAACGGAAGCGGTGGAATTAAATTTTACAAGGCTCAACAGTAGCACATTGAAAACGATGTTTCTACTCTTTAAAAAATGATAATGGTGTCAAGAATTTTTAGTATTCTATTTTGGAAATAAAATGTACGCTTCTTTGACGGGTCCATATTGGCTCATATAAAATTGGTCTTTCGATTTTTTTTACTAATAACGATTTGTGACTATACTCATCATTTCTCCGAAAATTTTTGTTCATAATTTTTTTGAATATTTATTATTACTCCTACCGACATTGCCTATAATAATTAAAGTATCGAATTTTTATACACATAATGTTATTACTTAGATGTTATCTATACCTATATTGTTATTGGCAAGAATTACTCAATTTATAAAGTTATTACATATAATTATTTTGCTCATAATGATTACAAGTTATATAATTTGAAATCAACGTGTATCGGAACGCATATGCTATCATAATTGAACTTATTTCATTAAATCATTTTGCTCATAATGTTTAGAAGTTATATTATTTATTCACAACGTGTATCAGAACGCATATGGAGATTATAATTGAAATTGGAAGGTATACCTTATTTTTACTCCGATTAACGCGGTAGGCCGATATAACGTCACAACACGATTCGCATTATTGCTGTTCCTGGACGTGTTTGTGTGAATCATGGAGGCAAATACGAGTACAGATAAATATTTAAGTGCATTTAAAACCAGCCGTGGAGGGCTGAAACTAAACTTTGATGGGTTCATGTATTTAAAAAACCGAGTTTCAAACAACAAACAGTACTGGGTGTGCGAACATTCTAGCAATAATAAATACATGTGCAAGTCAAGAATAAGTACCACGTTCGATGAAGGAAAAAACATGCATAAATTACTGCATGTATCCAAAACAGAACATAATCATGAACCGGATGCGTTACAGGAAAAGGTTAGTTTGTATAATTTCCTATTTTTGTTAATGTGACATTTTTGTTAATAAGATTAAAGTATAAGAAGAAGGGGCCATATATAAAATTAGAAAAAAATATCTGGGAACCGTTTCGTTTTAGGGTCAAAAAAAAACTATTTTTGGGAGCTGTTTCGTTTTTGGGCCCCAATGTTTAGAAATAGGTAAGGTGTTTTGGGGTCATTTTGAACGTGGGGTAATTTTGAAAATTAGAAATTTCTACTAAGCCATGCAAGATTTTAAAAGTGTGCAATTAGTTGAAACATTATTGACATGTCTAGTATAGTATTAGCATGTCACAGTAAATGTATGTTGCGTGGATTACGAGATATCCTTAAATTTCGGAATTACCCCACGTTCGAAATTACCCCAAAGCACCTTACATTTATTTTTAGTTTTATAATTTTGACTTTGTTATTGCAGGTGCACGCTGCTATAAATAAAATCAAAGATGACGCATTGAATAATATTACTAAAAAACCAATACACATAATAAGCGACTGTGAAACAAGTACTTCTTTAAGTGTATTATCCAACATGCCATCAAACTTAAACTTAAGGCAAATAATATACCGCCAAAGAAGCAAGAAAGAAAAAATGAAGGAGCCAGAAACAATTGATTTTGAAATTAATAACGACATTTTAAAATTAGACGTCATTGAAGATGGTGCTGTTATAATTGATAAAAAATGGGATGGAAAGAAAAGAATTATAGCGTATACAACAAAAAAGCTACTTCAATATTTGTGTGTTAAAGTTGCTCCCACAATCTTTCAACAGGTTTATACAATACACGGTTGTATAAACTCAAAAACGTTTCCTTTAATTATAGCACTATGCACCAACAAAGATAGAAGCACATATGATAAATTATTTTCTTCTGTGATCGAGCACTGTGAATCACTAAATCTAAGTTTGTCGCCAAAATATGTACTCAATGGGAACGCACATGCAAGAAGCTAACTTGTTGTTTTCATTCATAATCCTGAAAATACAAATATTTCTACAAAAGTGGGAAAAATTACGTAATTATGGAAAAACTTAATTTAAAAATAATATCCGTAACCAATAACGTTATTGAGATTTCCGTAATTTTGGAAGCCCTAGCCTTGATGGATGAATACCCAATTTAATTATAAATTGAATTATAAATATACAAATATATTATGTAAAATGGAGTTTTAATTCATAACCTGCATAACATGTAAGCTTTATATTTTTTACAAAAATATTCGCATTCATAAAGTAGTCCACTTGACACAGAGAGGTAACGCCGCCAGCGTATTGGGGACTATGCCGCAGGCAGACTTGCTGGACGGGGTTTTCTTTTCATAATTTGTTTTTATGTTTATTACTATTACTCATAAACAGCAGTATAATTTGAAAAATATATTATACAAAAGTTTATTGCTTAAAAATGTGATCTTGGAAAAATATATATGAATAGATTATGACTAAGCAGCGATATATTTTGAAATATATATTACACCAAATTTTATTGCTTGAAAACGTTATATTGAAATATTATATATACATAAATTGTAGTACCATAGTTATTTATGTTGAACAACATTATGATTATAATACATTCGGAGTTCCAATGACTATTGACTAAAATAAATATGAACAATGATCATTAGGTTGTAAAATTGTATGAGAAACATTTTCGGAGTTCCAATAATCGACTTTGCAATTTTATATGAACTTTGGCGCACCCTTCTTTGACAACAATAAGGTACTTTTCGTCATTGTTCCGCTAAATTTTAATTTAAACAGATGGACTTGCACGATGGAAGCAATGGAATTTAACTTTACTAGGCTTAATGGTTATCAGTAAAATATTGAAAAAAAAATTATTTCGTTAAATATAATACTTTATATTTAATACAATATAAATTAATTTATTAATAGTTCATTACACAACTAGGGTGGTAAAACAAAGAAAGGCCGAGATCGCAGATGTTTGCGGCCCGAGTTGAAAGCGAGGGATGTAAATATGCGATCGAGGGCTTTCTTTATTACCTTTCGTGTTGTGTTCATCATTTTATATCTACACTTGGCTAGAAAGCGGCTTTTTCCGTACGTTAAACCACTTTTTCTACTCCTGTACCTTTATCTGTCTTTTACTTGGTCACGAACACTAATATAAGGGGTGCGTAACGATGGCTATAAAAATTTTTGGTATAACATTAGTCGCAATAACGCTCATTTGATATAATTATTAAATCATATAACAACACTTAATATATTTACATATGACATAATTATTATTTCTTATAATGATCATTTGATAGAATAACATTTAATATAGCATTCTTTAAGTATAATGCTTATTTCCTATAATGAACTTATGGTATAACGTTATTTTCATATAAAATACAATTGGCCATTATTGATATAATGTATCAAAAAGTAGGTTAGGTTAGGTTAGGTTAGGTTAGTGCTTCTGCGTCTCCCAACAAAAACGAACTGCTATCAAAAAGTAGGTTAGGTTAGAACTGCGTCCCCCTACCAAAACGAATGGCTATCAAAAAGTAGGTTAGGTTAGGTTTGAACTGCGTCCCCCAACAAAAACTAACTGCTATCAAAAAGTAGGTTAGGTTAGTAAATTATAAGGGCACAGAAGAAAAAGGGGGGATGGGGGGGCGGAGCCCCCCACAAGGGGGGCTCGGGAGGCGAAGCCCCCCGCATTAAAAAACATAAAGCAAATTCATTTAGGTAGAAAATTAGGTTAGGTTAGGTTTGAACTGCGTCTCCCAACAAAAACGAACTGCTTTCAAAAAGTAGGTTAGGTTAGGTTTGGACTGCGTCCCCCTACCAAAACGAATGGCTATCAAAAAGTAGGTTAGGTTAGGTTTGAACTGCGTCCCCCAACAAAAACGAACTGCTATCAAAAAGTAGGTTAGGTTAGTAAATTATAAGGGCACAGAAGAAAAAGGGGGGACGGGGGGCGAAGCCCCCCACAAGGGGGGCTCAGAGGGCGAAGCCCCCCGCATTAAAAAACATAAAGCAAATTCATTTAGGTAGAAAATTAGGTTAGGTTAGGTTTGAACTGCGTCCCCCAACAATAACGAACTGCTATCAAAAAGTAGGTTAGGTTAGGTTTGAACTGCGTCCCCCTACCAAAACGAATGGCTATCAAAAAGTAGGTTAGGTTAGGTTAATTTATTTATATACCTATTATACCTCTTGATTGTTATATATTATGATTTGTATATAAAATGAGCGTTATACCATATAATCGTTATAAGAAATAAGCGTTATACCGAACGTAAAATATACGAAATAAATGTATATATTTTAAAATTATACCAAACGTTTATTATACACAATGAGTGATTATACCCTTTGAAATTATATCAAATGTTGATATATCGATAGAAAATATATTAAATATTTTTATACCGATCATTACACACCCTAATATAAGAACAATGAACAAACATAATATGAGTTCAGAGAAGTCTATACTCTATTCCCCATAAAAGCACTTATGTCTTTATAGTCGCAAAAAGATAATCATGTCCTATAATCATATTGACACATATGTATTTACAAAGTTTGGACCCTCACTGTTTAACTATTCAGCGGTTTCGGCCTTGAGTTAGCCACGAGAAGTTAGTAAGATAACAATGATCTTGGTCAATACCATACGTATACCTACGTCGCTGGGTGACTTAGCGTTATTCAATGGATGAGGAAATTTCTAGGGTTGTCGATAATAGAGGCTTCACTGATTAGTTACTTTTTAAGTAAATTACAGTTTTAGGGACACCCTGTATACATGTTTATATCCATAGATATGAAACTTTAATAGTCAGAGTAAAATATCAAAATGAAAACGGAAGCATATTAAGAGAGCAAGATAAATATGAACTTTTCCGATAAAATAGGATGGTAAAATATTATTCACTATATCAGTAATTCTTATAAAGATTTAGAAATATCTTGTCGGTGTAATATGCAGGTCAGTGCTTTTAGATAAACTGTTGAGTGTACTTAGTAATTACATTATAGCTTGGCAACTTCGTTGGTGACACTCACTTGTGTGCTTTTTGTTATGTGCAGCTATAACTACTTACACAAGTTACCGCCAACACGAACGGGGGCCTCTGGAGGCTGCCTCCCTCGGTCGCCGTTCGTGTTGGCGGTAGCTTGCGTAAGTAGTTACGGCTGCAAATAACAAAAAGCACACAGGTGAGTGTCACCAACGAAGTTGCCAAGCTATAGATTAAAACATTGGTGGCAGTTTACGTTAGAGGCTGTCACAAAATGTTTCACTAAGTACACTCGGCAAGAGCCAAAAATTTCTATTATGTACAATATTTTCCAATATATCGTCAGTTATCCGACGTAACGATTGGTTTTTCTGAATTGGACTTTATAATTTTAATCTTTATAATTTAAAAGTGACACATTTTTTTTGTTATATTTTTATTAGTTAAAAAATGTACGTTCTTACATTTGAGTATAAGATTTACACAAGAATCTTATATACAAACTGGATGTTGCGTGCCGAACTATGAGTTGAAGCCAGGTTCATTCACCTTTGCTCCTATGTTATATCTCTTTTCGACACTGATGTATTGCCAGGTTATTTATAAAAAAATCTTACTTTTTATAGAAATACGAATTATCCGGCATCACCTAATTAATTTAGCATAAGCTAATTTCAACAGAAATTTATATTTTTCTTATAAAACTTTCTGCAATCAAATTTACTGAGTTTTCTTTGTATTATACAAAAAAATCAAAATCCTCATTTCACCGGTAGCACCTCCTGCGTACTATAGCAACACTAATAATAACCGATATGTCAGTAACGTCAGAAAGAGATGCAAGATAGGCGTGACGTAATTCAAGGTCATTTTTTCTGGCTTCAAAGGAATATTCGGCATGCAATATCCAGTTTGTATATAAGATTCTTGGATTTACACTTAGTTGTAAAATATGATCGTTTAGTTACTAATAAATTAAGATGTCTTCTACAAAATATCATATTGCAAATGTATACCTCACGATGAAAAAGATAAATGTCTTTACTGGCAGGAGTTCGGTTCTTTGGGATCGCAGTTCTAACCTAACCTAACCTACTTTTCTGACAGCAGTTTGTTTTTGTTGCGGGACGCAGTTCAAACCTAACCTTACCTACTTTTTTTGCCTAATGTAACCTTTGTTTTGAGTTTTTCTTAATCCGGGGGCCCTTCGCCCTCCGAAGCCCCCTTGTGGGGCTCCGCCCCCCCGAACCCCCTTTGTCGTTCAGCCTATGTAAGATAAAGTCATTTCCCCAAACGGCTCCTTTTTATGAACCAACCTAACCTATTGACTCAGGTTGACTGTAATATTTTTCTACAAAACAACGTTTATTTTAGATTAGTAGAATTAATAAAATATTATAGCGAAAAGTAAATCTGTCGAAAAATAGCTTAGGATATCGTTAAAAAATAAAGTGAAAATTTGTCGAAACTTATGCAGTGCGAAAAGTACGAGTATCATTGGCCAAATGAAATATGGGCAACGAAACAAAATACGTAACAATTCATAAGGCGAGTGAATGAAATGGAAAACGTTTTTCAGACAAACGATACTTTTACTAAACGTGAAATGATAAACAGAAAAAAATACGGAACCTGTCATCGGACAAACGACAATAATTTAAATAGTTTTTGGCCAAATGAAATTTGGTGAATGATTTTTAGTGTTTGCGATAAGTTACCATCATTAGATCAACTTCTGTTGGTTTGAAACTTGGGCCAGTTTAACTTGGTTTTCTTAGTAAAAATCAGATAATCATACTATAAAACATATAGAAATCTCGAATAACTTTTTCAGGACTCGCTTATTAGGTACGTCTGTCTAATCTTATCCACTCAATTGAGGCTTCCAAACCTTACGTCATAAAAGCTTGTCTGGGTAGCGAATACTTATAACGAGAAACTTCTTATTTTTTTTATATCATTAACCTTTAGAAGTTTGCAGGTTGTCTAGTTTTTCTAGGATCTAGGATGAAAGTTTGTCTAGGATCCTCATTATGTGAAGCTGACCGACAATGGTAGAAGTTACCGACGAGTACCCGCGAGCGGCACTAGGGCTTTACTTTGGACAACAAATTAGAGTTTTGGAGCTGGTAGTTTGCGTGATTTTAGTAAGCTGCGTAACTAGCTAACTGCTTTTAATTTTTAAGGACTTATTTATTTCGCGGATTTAATGCCATAAGGCATTCTCTACCAGTCAACAATCAAGGTAAACAGAGACATTATTGATACTTCTAATTTTGTTCTATGAAACTATGACGTTATAGAACTATTATTACAAAAAAAACACAAAAAATGTAAGGATACAGACACAAATTCGGTATTATTTTATAGAACTATATTCTACACACCTGTAAAACTAAAATCACAATCTCTGTCATTAGTTTATAAAACTGTTGGAAAAAAAAGCCAATACCATAATCGTATGTCGTCACAGTTCCATCACCAGGGGGAGGGTAATAGGTCCATCTAAAAGACGACATTGAGCCCTATCAATCAAATATTGCTTCACTAGAGAGTGACTGTGATAGCAAGATCCTGTGACCTTCGTTTTTAAAATCGAGGGAATAATAGCCCCAAGTTCAGTTTACTGAGAATAGTTGACGTCACCTTTGAGTTGTGTCAGACAGTATTGCCTTTACTGCGTTTGTTTTTATTAGAAAATGTAATTACTGTCTTGATGAAACGTAAATAGAGCACTAATTGTCCATTAATCTAACAGCCGTTTTTACTATTCATTGTTATTATTTAATATATTTCACTAATAGGATTGCAAGTAACCTTTACTTCAGTTACTGCGATTTTCAACTATTTTCACACGAAGTGGCTAATAAAATTACTAATAATATCAAATAGCAAAATACATTCAACAAACAGAAACTTTTTTTCGCACTAGTGCTTTTTACTTTCGGCTAGTTTTCATACACTAAAGAATACATTTATTTGTAACTCAACTCTATATACTTCTTGATCTTTCATAGTTAAATTATCATTTTATGCATATCTCATTCCTAAACAGTTTCTTTTGATTTGGCTGAATGTCGACAACCGATGCACATAGAGGCACTTGACCGAAAAACCTGGCCATAAGTCGAAAAAGAAAATGTTGACTAGTCGTAAATAGAACGCGATATTCTAATAGTTGAATAGATGGCACATATGCCATATTTTTTCTAAAAAATAATATTTGGACCTTAACCAGCAATCGGCATTCAACATTCGTAAACTACTTAACGTGTTAATCTCGACGCGCTTACTCGCAGACCTTACTTTCTTTACCCATTGTGAACAATTTATGCTGTGGACCTACAATTAGTTGATATGGGTTTGGAAGCTGAAGGCATGTACTTTATTTTAAAGCAAATTTTTTGTATTACAGGTGAATATATGTACCAATTTTGGGATATTAAAATCAAAATTAAAACAAAAATATTGCTTTACTAATCCACGATATGATAACGTGTTAGTCAATTAGTGCTAGCCCGATATAATTACTTGCACATTTTTTCATGCATTCATATGCAAAATAAAAAAAACATGCAAATAAATATAACAAACCCCCACCAAAAATACAAAACTCGACACGTGTTTCGCTGCTCTAAGAGGCATCCTCACGAGAAGCTGGAGATGTTGACAGTCCGGCGTTTGTTGATGTACGTACGTAACAAAGTTCACTCGTACAGTAGGGGGTGAGGTTTGCCTAAAAATATGGCCGACGAATATGGCGGCCACCTCTTTCCATCAACTTTATTAAGTTACTTATTATCTTTTCTAAAACGAAAAAAATGGCATAACAAATGACCGACGAAACAGGGTGATGATTTTTTTTTATAAATAGCGTTTTCAAAATGGCCATTTTTTTTCAAAATTGGCCTATACAGCTGAAAATCAATATCGGGGGGTTCTGAGACTCTTAATTCATAATATGAAAATCGCGGCCATTTTGAAATGGTAGCAGATGGGCGGAGGGTAAGATGTACTGAAATTTTGTATGGGGAGTTTTTGGCAACACTACGGGGCCGAATCTGAAGATTAATAAATAAAAATGTGTCGTATCTTGATAAAATAACAACGTTACATTAGCCAAAAATATCTGATTATTGGCTTGGATAAAGTCGCAGAGAGGGCGCTAGTTATGACTGACCATCTAGTATTAGATCCTTTTTATCCGACTGCGGCGAAGCTCAAAGGAGGGTTATGTGTTTGACCTGTATGTATGTATGTATGTCCGTTCCTACACTGAGAAAAAAAGTTGATTACCTAAATCAAAAAATTGATTGTGATAATGTGTGATGCTGCCAGCCTTCTGGGCACCCTACCGCCAGGTGGAGATCTGGCGGAATTATTTTATATTTAGAATCTTGAGGCTGACTCGAAACGCACGAACTAAAAGACCATTTGGATTTGGACGATCCCCGCCTTAACAAGACGTCGCAGCAGACAGACCGGCAGCCCCGGCCGCAAACATATTTAAAAATAAAATCAAGAAAGAAGTCCCGCATGCGCCCAGGACTACGCCCCGAAGTGACATTTGACACTAAAGTTCTGAACGTTATGTGTTTATATTTACCATTTAAGTGTTTTTGTATTGATTTACCCACCTAACACCTTTACTATAATGTCCAGCCCCGTAAGAGTAGCCTGTCCTTACTGCCCCGGTTTGTCAAAATTATACGTTGCGCCCAGGGGTCTAAATGTGCACATCAGCCGGGCTCACAAGGAAAATGCCAGACCATCAGGTTCTAATTCTACTACTATAGCGGGAACAGATCTGAATGCGAACGGCGCGGAGCTGCACAGACTACATGTGCTGAAGAGGAACGTCCGAGTGTTGCGACACATTCCCAAGGGCGCGAGAAGCCTTGCTGCGGGTAAATTGTCCACCTTAATTGAATCGTGTTTACGGAATAACGGAGTCGACGACTGGTTTGCGTTTCTCTCGTTCTCTTTTAGTGGGCTAAGAGTGCCTGAGAGTAGCGCGGGCAATTCGTTGACTTCAAAGGTCAAGGAAAACATTGATGGTCTAAATTTGTACTTCCCTGCAAAAACAGATCTGAAACCTCGATCGGTTTACCGGACAATTGAGGCAAAAGTTCACGATGGGGACCTGAAAGGCGCGGTTCGTATTTTATTGTCTGACTCCTCGCTAGCCCCATCTAATGCCGATACGCTGAGAGCGCTGAAAGATAAGCATCCTGTACCCTCTAGACAGCTGGTATACCCGCCAGAACCTGACCTATCGAGTCCTTTTCTCACGGTGTCAGCTTCCGACGTGGCTAACGCACTAGGGTCTTTTTACAGTGGTTCAGCGTCTGGTTTAGACGGTCTTTGTGCGAACAGGCATATACAGATTTAGTGAATTCTGTTTCAGGGAAAGATGTAGCCCGGCTGAAGGCCGTTAGAGCACCAGAGTCTGGGGCGTGGTTGCACGCATTGCCATCACCTCACGTAGGAACGTTACTCGACAATGACACATTGAGGATTGGAGTGGCCTTGAGGCTCGGTGGTAAGGTGTGCGAACCACATCTTTGTGTATGTGGGGTGATGGTCGAATCGGACGGACACCATGGCCTCAGTTGTTCACGGTGTGCAGGTAGGATCCCCAGGCACTGCGCCATTAACGAGTTGATACGCCGCGCCATGATATCAGCCAACGTGCCGTGTATTTTGGAGCCCCGAGGTCTGAGCCGTACAGATGGCAAGAGACCGGACGGTCTTACACTGGTTCCGTGGGCGAAAGGCCGTAGTTTGCTCTGGGATGCAACTTGCGTCAGTACTTTCGCACCCACTCATCTGAATCAGACGAGCAGAATGGCAGGTGCCGCGGCAGAGTGCGCAGCCAAACTAAAACACGGCAAATACGCGAACCTGGAACCAGTGTACGATTTCGTCCCGGTTGCTGTTGAGACCGCTGGGCCATGGTGTGCTGAGGCGAAAAACCTAATAAAAAACATAGGGCGCCGATTGAGAGACAGGGGCTGTGACCCCCGGTCTGGCTTTTATCTGGTCCAACAAATATCATTGGCCATACAGCGGGGCAATGCGGCTGGCATATTCGGCACTTTTGGACCAGGTGTGTCGGGCCGGGATATAATTTAGAAATTTAGAAAAGTATTTAGTTCTAGTAATTTATTCTATATAGTATATTTAATTTTAATTTAGTTTTATCTTTAGGTAGTTACTGTTTTTATATTTTATCTTTCTGTTAAAGTGTTGTGATAACAAAGTAACTTGATGTATAGCGAGCAGATTAAGTCAGCTAATTGCAGCAATCAAATTGAAATGATTGAAAGTAACTTAATAAATCCAACCATGACTTTAATGTACGAAATATGTTTTTTGATTAATATAATCAAGAAATATTTAATAGATGATTAAACTCAATTAAGAAGTTGATCAAATATAATATGTTAATTCATTAAAATTTTCGATCAATTGAACTTTATTGTAGTTATGAAGTATTATTTATGGATTTGATTAATTAAATAATTAAAACAATTATAATTTTTCTAATCAAGCAAAAAGTGGGCTTGATTAGATCACTTTTTTTTCAGTGTATGTCCGCTCGTAACTACTCAACGGCACATCCGATTTTGATAAATGATACATCATTAGATTCGTCTTGATGGCGCGAGTGTCACTGGGTATGAAGTTCGTTAAAATAAACAACAAACACCAGTACTCAAACTGGTGCGGATACTGGGTTATTGGATAATTATTGGACCATACCACTAAGGTGACCAAAGGTGACCCGGAACCCCAAGGTAATGGTTTTAGGCCTTCCTCGTCATATGTGTAACTTTTTTACCTACTATTAAAATGCTAGCATTATTTTTTTTAGTTTCCTATAACAAAACGTGTGGAATGAAAAAATAATACAGCTGCAATTTTTCATAAATCTGATATCATTGAATCGTCAATTGATAACACTTATATCATTATTTAGTCCAATTCTCTGAATTGGCCACATAAAATGTATTTGAATTACCGTTTTCGTAGCTAGATGCGCGCGCCGTAGCCGCGTAGCCGCGTAGCCGTGCTACGCGCTCAGTTGACTCGTGCCGACGGACTGAGTGCTACGCTCACTCAGCCCTATAATCGCGAACGAAACCAGTGACAGTTTTTTCAGTGCGTTCTAGTGTTGTGCTGTGTTTTGTGAACTCAGTGAATTTTAACGAGGTAAGACTTTTTTTTCAGCCATTTGCGTCCGTGTTTAAGGTTGGTTTATGCGTTCGTGTGATGCGTAAACAAATTTAAAATAATGTATTACGTAAATATTTAATAAATCCGTATAGAGGCTTAAAAAAATACATATATACTCGTATACTCCTACTTTAAATTCACCTTACACTTATACTTTCGATCTATGAATTTTTTGAATTCTTGTTAAGTATTGACATTATTTTTCTCAATAACAATATTTTATTAACTAACACTATTCTAAAATCCAATTGAATTACTACAATTAAAATTAAAAAAATATAAATATTATGCTAATAAATATAATTATTAAGCAGTAACATGAACAACATAAGTATGCAAATATTTGGGTTTATCGGTTAAGTGGTGAACCATGAGGAAAAACACGCTATTAGGGCGATTAAACCGTAATTAAATAAATTTATTTACCGAGATTTTCTCGTGTAAGCCCAAATTTTTTTCGTGTTATTAGAATATGCATGCATAAATATTAATCACTAGAATAACTAAAATTTGTGGCTAATTTTATCCGATAGATATCTTGATTAAAACGAGTTATAACCTCGAGTACACAGAAATATACTTTGCTATCGTGTTTAATATAAAATAAGTATTTTTATGTGAACAGTTGTCTTAGCTAAACTACAGTTAAACTTTAAATAATTGTTATAAAACTTAATCATTAGTTGTTACTTTAGAAATTAAGCTGGTTCTCTCACAGATTTTCTAAATTCTAAGTAAGATTATATTAATGTTTTTTAAAAGGCTTTAACTGTAGTCACTGTCCTAGATTAATTAAAATCACTAAGTCTGTATTCAACGAAAATTTTATTCTAGTGAACATTGAACAGGTTGCACTAATTTTAATATCGACGGCAAAGTCCCATAAACTGATTTTTATGTGGTTACGCTCGAAATTGAATTTCGTCTATATGTAGGTACCTAAACTAAAAATCTATTTATCCATATTAAAGACAATGTCGTTTTTCTACATAATTTGACACTGAAAATTGACACCAACTACAACAACCGGGAGGGGATTAAATTTTACTCTGAGATTCAAATGTCAAAACATCATAGCGCGTAGTCAACGCTCAAGATTGTTGTCGCAACTTGAGTGCAGAATTTTACTTGAGGACTATTAATAAGGTGTTTTCCTGGATCAAAATAAATATTTAACGCTAAGTTTCCGAAACTTATAACAAAAAAAATCCATTTCACTTATTTATTTGCCTTCAACGATTTTAAAATAACAAAAATAAGGAAACAGTTGGATAATACTAACTAGTGAAGCTAGTGAAGTCACTAAATGGCTCAGAATGTTTCACCTGGCTCAGAACTGTTTTTGACCCTAATTTTGTACTACCTCACCTCTTTATTTTCCGGGTACTTTTCATCGGTTCAATGAAACCGAAAAGTCCTTATAAAAGTACGAGTCCCATATTATTACCATAAATCCTAAAGTAAATGAAAAATGTGGTGTCATCTCTATTATGATCAAGCCTGGACAATATAATCGGGAATTTTTTGTAATTAAGTATTTATAATAATGACTGACCTGACCTTTGTAATCTGGGGGCACAGCAGTGCCCCCGCCAAGTCGAGCAAAACAAAGGCACGGCCGCACCATCCTTTTTTCGAAGCAATTCGGGCCATTTTCAGCCTCCCGTAATTTTGTATTGGCTAAAGCTAGAACCCTGAAATTTCAGGGATATATAGGGCACAATAAGAATTTATTTTTATTTTCTCAATATCATTCAATTTGAACGTGTAGTTTAAGAACTGTTGCATGTCAAAGTTCCTTAGTTTTGTCACTGACTGACTGACTGACTGATGATCATCATAATTCTAAGGTACTTCTAGCAGACTCACAGGCTCCAAATTTTAAAGATAGTTAGTTTTTAGTCTATCAAGTCCTAAATAACCTCCAAATATTGCAATTTCAGTCACAACTGCACACATAAGTTTGTAATCCTATACAAATACATGCAATTACAAAGTTAGTTTTGCAGTTCAAATTGGAAAAATCATGGAATGTAATAAATAAAGGAAGATCACTTACAAAAAGAAATGAGGTCCCATCAAAAACATTACATGTAAAAAGATGCAAGCCTCGCAACGCAGTTCTTTTACAACAAAAAAGTTTTGAGATGTAATGTTAAACTAAGTCAGTACCGGGGGGGTGTCCACAGAACTCGATTCCCACCGACTTGCCTATTATTTAACCGTGGAGGAACACATTTTATAGATCTAATAATGATCTGATTTATGGTAATGAATGGACACCAAGTTTCATATGCTGAATTACAAAAGGACAAAAAATGCCAACCTTCTTAAATTATGGAAAATTTTTACGCCTTTTGCTTAAAATGATTATAACAGTCTTTTTTTTTTAATTATTCCCCGTCTCCTATTTCAAGAACTTATTTCTATAAGTTAAGAGTTAATCAAAGGCACACACACGAGAATGAAAACTATAAAGCCCGAACTCTGTAATTTGCTGCGTAAATATTCCTTTAGGTGTTTGTTTACCAATTACTTCGAAGTTAATAGAACTTGGGCACTTGGCTGTTACAATTATACGTAAATAACTCAAGATAGCATTATTGTGAACACATTATAGTTAATTATTGACAATTACTGGGCAATGATAATAATTGCAGCAGTTGCACGAAGCATTTATTAAATTGAACGCTGCGTGGTCGTATGTTAAAAAGGATCACTTAAGTATTTATCAACAACAAGTACAGTCACTGGCAATAACTTAACCTAACCTAACAACTCTGTTCTTATAGTTATAGTAATAAGATCGTGTCAGATCTGTATGTGTGCACCGTTTCATCATGTTTTACTGCCGTTGATTCTACCTATTCAACAATGAGGGCAAGACAAAATTAAATACCGGTTATTTAGTAAGGGTGGCTTTAGCTGAAGTAATCGAACATCAATATTATCTGTGAAATGTACCTTACCAAATGATCAGTAACATTATTATTTTTGCTAAAAAGTAAGTATCTTAGTTTTCCAACACCATCCTGAGCAGGTTTGCTGAACGCTTGGACTGTCCCATAACAAAGCAATAGGTAAAAATCAAAACTGGTCGAAAGAAGTAATGATCTTTACCCAGTGTCGCACATTTTAAAGTATATCCCACCTTATTTTCGTTACTGTAATTTTCCTTTTGTTTAATTTGTTTTAGTAATTTATTTCATATCTATTAATAATATATCAATTACATTTAATTTACTATGTAACAATTTAATTTGTTTATGGGTTTTTTACCGGAAATAAATCATTTTTATTTTTATTTTTTACTTTTAGTGAGGGACCGTCTCGTTCTTAGTAGTCACCATCGATATCGGTTTGACCGTCAACATCGTCCCTTATATAATTTGACCCAGCAATTAGCTCGTTATTGGAGGTCACGCTGCTGTGGTCCGTCAAATCTGAAGCGTCTATCGGACCGACATATTTTAAACCCCGATTACGAACTGTTATTACTAGTTCACGGATTGAATCACATCAGGGACGAGATTGACGGTGAAATTGTGAACTCCTACAGCGCTAAAGTAAAGTATAAAGTCGGATAAGTAGTTCAACTTCGGCCGTTTGGTAACGCGCGACACGTATTAAGGTGGGTTTAGACCAAACGAATTCTAACACATTCTAACCCCACTCTACCAAATTCTTTGTGTACACACAAAAAATTTGGTAGAGTGGGGTTGCCTAAACCCACCTATACGCGATCGCGCAGCGCGCAGTACAGCGCGATCGCGCGTCCGTGTGAGTGCGATCCTTACTCGAGCATTCTTACGCATTCTCAAATCTTTGCTTGTAGTGCGTTCGTTCACGGCGCACACACATACAAGCGTGCGACGTAACTTTTGTAGGAAGAAAAATCACTGCTATTATACTTTGCCTAAAGTAAGCACGTTCACGGCTAGTTACTGATACTTGTCGTTTGCACTAATTTATGGATTTATTTTGTGGGAAAACTTGAAGGTAGACAGAGTGTAGAATACAAAAAGTGGGCCAAAATCATTTGCAATGCACGACTTGGTGATACGGGTGTTCTCCTCGAAAAATTACACATTCTGCTTTGTCATGTTTATACATTAGGAAAGCAAGTTTGTAAGTCCCCATCTGCATTACTTCCTAAAGCGTGGGGAAACTACGCAAAGTCATTCAAAACTGAAAGAATTTACTGCAGAAACAAAAAAAATTAAAATTACAGATTTAAGTTGATTGATCCATGTCTAACACCCTTTCTGAAACTGAAAGGGAAAAAGGATAGTCTCTTTAATCACTATAAATACGTCAGTATACGAGTAAAGGTCCATTTTGTAATATGACTTTTAAACAGAATGTGAGAGCAATTTTAATCAAATACATTTCTAGAACTAAAATTGCTCTAAAAGTCTGTTTTAAAGTCTTATTACGAAATGGGCCTTTAGACTGACGTATTTATAGTGATTAAAGAGACCACCCTTTTTGCCCCTTTCAGTTTCAGAAAAGGTGTTAGACATGGATGCCTTCTGTGACCTATCCTATTCAATATCTATGAAGATCATATAATCCGAATTATAGGGGATTATAGGAGTCAGCTTCTACCTGGTTCAGAGAAGTTTTCGCAGGTCTGAACCTGGAATCACACCTCTCTCCCTCAACAGCTGCCCCACGTTTCAGTCAACTCGTCTGGCCTTTTGCCATCCGTTCTACTTAGACCCTGAGGCTTCAACACACAAGGCAAATTAGCGGACACCATCGCCCGACGTATGATGTCTTTAAAATATATACTAACATACAAACATTGCAAGTTAATAAAAACTTATAATAATAGTTGACATTCGTGAGTAAAGTGAATCTTGCGGCTTGTAGACTAATTTCGAAATTTTTTTTTGCTAAACAAGTGTCTTCACTCACTCATTACTCATTTATCACAAGCGCGCAATTTGCTAGACAATAATGAACTCAAGCCATGGGGCTCGCGTAGTCATGACTATCACGAAGAACGTTAGTTAAGCACGTATGCATTGAATAAACAATTATCACCAAATTGGGAATACTGATAGAATTATATATGGTATGTTTGCCACATTCACCAAGAATATAATTAAAAAAGTAAAGATGGGTAATGATGAGTAATGGGTAATGAGAGTGAGAAGAAGCGCCGGAAGAAGCTCACCAGTTTCTCTTTTCAAACATAATAAACAAGTACTAGCATCAGCATTTCCCCGCGGCTTCGCCCGCGTTGATCCCTTTAAACCTTCAACCCCTATTTAAACCCTTTAGAGGGTGAATTTGGGAAAACAGTAAAAAAATCACTTTTCTTGTTTTCTAATGAAGAGTCAAAATATGAAGTTTCAAACCTCTTAGTTCAAAAATATTAGACACTCCATACAAATTTTGAACCCCTATTTGAACCCTTTAGGAGGCGAATTTTTAAAAATCCTTTCATAGAGCACCCTTAGATCTTATAAGGGACCTACGTGCCAAATTTGGAATTTTTAGAACCAGCGGATTGGACTGTGCGTTGATATGTCAGTCAGTCAGTTTCTTCTTCTATATATGATGAAGTATTACAACAATATAACGTATAAATTAATAGAGATGTAAAGAGTCTCTGTTGTCAAAATATTATGTTTTGGAGGTGTAAAGGATCTGCAAACGTCAAAATACACAATGAGAATGTTTACTAAATATCTTACAGAAATGTGAAAATTCTGTGACACACATGATATATTAACTTAAAAAATAATTTATATTTAAAACCATTTTTCTTAGAGATGTAAATGGTCTCTAAGTGTCAAAACAATTGGCAAGTACAAAAACAGAAAAAAACACAACTAAGTAAACATTATTTTAAAATATAATTATTTCCAGTCGCAGTTAATCCCACGGTGTTTCATCATTCATGTAGTCTTGTGTCTGTAATAAGCTATAGAAATGAGTTTACGGTCTACACCTCACAGTAAATGTAACTGTGTAATATCTGAAATGAATAAAATACAATGTACTTATTTCATATCCTCTAATTAAGTAGGTATACCATTAAATTCCCGAACTGAGTACTACAACTACTACAAGTTTAATTTTAAATCTATGTAGGTACGAAGTTTTTCTTGTGACTCAAATCGATGATATGATTCCGATCTTTGTATGTCTTACAGTTTAAGTGGGATACTCTTTATCCGGATACGAATATTTTAAGTTGCTAAAATAGCCTAAACACCAACGATTGATAACCGCACCGAATTGTGATCAAATTATAAAACAAAAACAAACCGGGAAGATCAACAAAACATTTGGAAAACAAAGATTGATGGGGTTTGTTCTCGAAGCCTGTATCCAGGTATTTCGTAGATTCACACAATTAATCATCTGCGCCGCCTAAGTAAGCAAAAAACAAAGTATTTATATACGGGTCCCGGAGTTAAACGAGAGTTGGTAACTTAGTTTGATGCCGGTTGCTGGACTTGTGTAATGGTGTTTATATATAGTAGTTAGTAGTGCTCATGGCACAGTCACAGTCTAAGGACAGAAGTAGGATTTTGTTCAGACTAGGTAGTTATGCGGGGGCAAATAACGAGACGTGGGTGCGGCGAGCCCGACGTACATACCTAGTACAACACCGCGTTGAGTAACCAGAGCTTCCAATCGTTATTGCCCATACAATACAAATAATAATGGCATTAAAAGCCCTAAGTAAGGGTCTTCCCACATTATCGACGTGGAATTGGCTTATCTACTTATAGGTAGTCGACGGGTGGGAATTTTGTTTATGTTTTCGCAAAGGGTCTGGCCGGATCGCCATAGTAAAATCGCCCCTGGCTGAATATGAAATATTTTTATGCATGTTTATTTGTATTTTATTACATATATTTTTATTACATATATTTTTATTGAATATTTATTTGATTTTTTCGCAAACGGTAAGCATTTGAGGCATTGCTTAGCGTTTGCGAAAAAATCAAATTCAGTTTTTATTTCAGTTCTTCAAAACTACGTAACTGGTTGACTTGTTCTTAGGATATTTTATAGACGTATTTATGATATATCCTAGTCCTGCTCAAACGTTGTTAAATGGACTTTCAGTTTCTGCCCAATGTTCTTAATTAAGCACAAGTTAATTTTGATGGGTTCTGCCCAAGACATTATTTGTTGAAATTTGTGTGTTAAGGTAAGTAGGATTTTTTATATTATTTTATAGGTTATAGGGGTTACATATTAAAAAGACTGAGCTAGAGTTTTCGTGGATATCTTATGTTCTTTTTTAAGAGCATTGGGCAGATTTTAGTAAATTAACTGTGTTTTCTTTGGCATTTATTAAGAACATTGGGCACAAGCTTCATAGTTAATACCTATATATGGTATTTATTTAACAATTCAAGGAAAATAAATGAAACAAGACGTATTAAATTACTTATCATGAAAAATAATACACACGCAAAACTGGGTACCCCACACTGGCCACTAACCTGTTCTGGCAAGTGAGTTAGGTGCAAATGAGTCATCGCGCCACGCAGGAGTTGGAACTGGCGACGACTCCAATGGCGAAGAGCCCCTGGTTGATCCAGCTTGGAAGCCTCTACTTCGACTAGGTACCTTTGCCACCACCTCGTCTACCACCACGTCGACCGCTACGTCTGCGGCCACATTTACCTCTGGCAAGCTGTTTCGTAAGTAGAACTTGAGCTAAGCGCTAAGCGGTATTAGTATCTCATCAGTTTCAGATGACGTGTTAATCATAGTGTCACTAGAGTTGCCTACAAGACAGCGTGAAGGCATGAATTGTGGATTTTCGTTACCTTTATTAGACGGAATAAAATCACCGATCTACCAGTTCATCTTCAATCCTGCGATCAACCAATACTAAAAGAAATAATAAATTGCTGTAGTGAGTGCTGCCTAATGTTCTCAATAAATCACACATTTAGATAAGTTGCCTTGAAAAATCGAAACTGAACATTATTCCCAAAATAATGTTTTTGTTACATATCATGTATTCCGTGAAAAATACGGACAGACGGACGGACGGACATGACGAAAATATAAGGGTTCCGTTTTTGCCATTTTCGAACGCCGTTGCATATTAGAACTATATAGCTTTCCATTTGATATGATATTCATATTATATGATATTCATATCATACATGAATTATTATCAAAGTAAACAGAGATGGAACTTACCTCTTCTGCGAAATTGCGCCATCCTTGACACGTGGCGTGACACTGATCGGCGAGTCCGGAGAAGTTCACCACAAGGGCTTGATAAAGTATTGGCTTATACTCCAACCAATCAGAAACGAGCAAATAAAATCGCAAAGTGTGAAACATTTGAATATGTGGCAAATTTGAATTATATTATTTGAAGTATAAATAAAAAACCTTGGGCAGGAACTACCAAACCTAATTTGTTCTTTATTGAGAACATTGGGCAGGACGTAGTTAAACCTATTGGGACAAACTGACCTCTAAAGTACTGAAAAGTGACTAAGCCCTCCAACTTCTACAGAAAAAAAATCAAAAAGTTGCTAGTTAATTACTGGTTTCATTATATTTATGTTGGAGAACATGAAAAAAGAATAGACACGTGTTTTGTCATTTCACCTCAAACTCATATTTTCCTAAAAAAAGGGCTCAAACTTTGAAGGGTGTTTGTTTTTAGAAAAATATTGAGTTTCAGTGCTTATTATTTTTTCATGTTCTCAAACATAATATCAAAGCAGTAATTAACTAACAACTTGCTAATTTTTTTTTTCTGTAGATGTTGGAGGGTTTAGTCACTTTTCAGTAGGTACTTTGGAGGTCAGTTTGTCCCAATAGGTTGAGATTGGGCAGCTAAAAATACGTGTCTATTATTTTAGACTATTCTCTAACATATATCAAAATAAATCAGATCGGAGCCGGACAGTTGAGTACAAATTATATTCCCCTTGTTTAGAATGTTCGCTCGATCGCGGTTCGTGGGGTAAGTTGTAAAAAAAATCCATTGGTATTCCTGTCGCAAAAATACCTAGTACATCGGGCTAACTACCCGCGCGTAAAGCTATTTTGTCATTACACTCCACAAATATTAGCTCAACCGAGGCGTACAGAAACAATATTTTAATTACGCCCTGGCCTTAGAAAGATACCTACTCCTACCACGTAGAAAGATAATAAAATATAATGAATGTACGGGTGCTATATATGTTGCTCCAGTATTTTGTTCTAAGGGTGCTACATTCTTTTTTAATAGTGCAGAGTAAAATGGAAATTTGTTTAGATTGTCATCACTGGGGCGAGGTGAACGGCAATCGCTTTGCTCACTCGCACCTGTCATTGAGTGTGATAAAACATTTAAATCCTATATAGATATATATGTGATTTAAACTCTCACGATTTTCACTCATTCATTACTATAATATATTGGGTGGGTCGTTCTACATCCACACAGCTAGGAAACAAATAGAGGAGAAAAATAAAAGAAAAGCCAAGTCTGTGTAATGTGCGTACTTTCATACATGTTCATACTGATTAACAGCTCGATTAAATAAGTATCGGCCGATAAAAGGTCTGTAATAGTATGTCTAACAGTTATTTAAATCACTGATTTCGTAAAATTTTTCGTCACTCACTATAATTTAGGTTTATTTTGGATAGCTATAGTATTAAACGCGTTACTTTAAAAACAAGTCAAAATGTAGAAATCATCAAATCACTGTGCACTTTATTTACGTTTGGCCGTCGATGACTTACGTATGACAACTAACCAAATGATGGCGACGCGGGGCAAATAATTTAACCAATCAGCGAGCAAAGTTTGCAATTTGACAGTTTCCGATGGATAGATTATAAACTACCGAAAATTAATTCGTTGTGTAGCAATATGGTACAGTTTAAATTTTTTCGACAGTTTATAATCTGGCGCAATTTTACGGTGACATCGATAAGTGCAAGCTCGTTCACAATTTGACGGATTCTGATAGACAGATTATGAACTACCGAAATATAATACGTTACATTGTACGCAGGATGGTACAGTTTACAATTTATCGACAGTTTGTAATCTGACGAGTTACATTTCAAACTGACGGTGTTCGCAATTTTACGGTGACATAATATCTTACCATCAATACTGAAGCATTCTTGCTTGCTTTGCCATTTTTAAACTATGTTTTTTAGGTTTGCGTTAATTACACTATACTGCTGAGGTTTTAGGATGGCAACTGATAGGGCTGCCTATACTGTTATTATTGGAATTGTGCAATACCGGGATACAGTTATTGTCCAATTTGTCCATACAAAAAATACCGATATTATGGAAGCGGTAGTGCTGCACTCTACTTGCGCGATTACTGTTAAACTACTTGTGCGGCAGGAATTAAAATAATTTTCATTTTACTTACACTTCATAAAATTCTTATAAAATATAACTTTTCCGTAATTAAATTGGAAAGTTAATGCAGTCCTCTCCTGTATTTTATCTAGGTGACCCGAGGCATAAAAGTTTTTCTAGGACACCCTAATGAGCTACTTAATGTACAAAGTCCTTGTGAACTAGGTTTGTACAAAATAAATACTTGTATTTAGACAGTAAAGTAGGTTTTATCCTCTAGCTCAACTATAATTAGAATGGAAATCTGGGCATTCAATTACGACGTTATTAGGGTTCAGTGCCAAAATAAGTGAAATGGAACATTTTCGTAATCATCTCCGTGTCAGTCTATCCCTATTATTATAGTAGTTTTTCAATCAGTCCTCGTAGATGTAAGTGAAAAGTAGTATACGTTTAGCAATATTTAACATTTTTATATAAGGTATCAACTGAACGCTTATAAAAATTATTAAAAAAATATGTTTACTGTTTGTTACTAAATAACGCAATAACAACTGAATGGATTGAGCTGGAATTTTTGCATGCAAGTAGACCGAGCCCTGGATCGAACTTAGGATACTTTATATTCCGGTAAAGATCCCTTGGGATATAACGGAGAAAACGGGCGAAGCTAGTTTAAAATATGAGTCAAGACAGGTCCCATTGTACAGTCGGTTATATACTAATAAACCACATGATAAGCAGCTAATATAAGTTACATTTATCATTATAGCCTGTTCTTTAAAAAAAATACTTTGATTGGCTGAACGATCTGAGTCACCTTGTTTTTTCTGTTTACCTTTTTATAAATAGGTACCCAAAATAACAGACGTGTAAGCGCTTTTTCACTATCAATCACAACCAGTTTTTAACCAATCCACTGAAATGTTTTATCTACGGAACACTTGCCTGAGTCTCGACTCCCACTTGTTTTATTTTTTTCTCAACTTGTGTACGTCTAAGATGAACACTATGCCAAAATAAATTATTTATTGAATTGACAACATTTCATTTTAAGAACACTTAAAAATGTATAACGATTCGAAAGCATTTTGCCTCCTGAGCAGTACACTATTTTTATATTTTTTGTATATTGTTTAATATAAAAAATACAAAAGAATAAAAAATATAAACATTATTTTACCAGTTCTACGGCACAATAGATGAATTTCCCACAGAAAAAATAAGCTGTCATAATTTTGAATTTGACATTGTCAATGTATACTATCGATGTTTTTCGATCGCGATAAGACTAAAGTAATGGTCTATTCTGCCGTAGAACTGTAGTTACGCCCTTTTAGAATAAGTAAAAATTAATATATAATTATAAATTAAATACAAACCCTCGTGAAACAAATACACTATCAGCGTATTCGTCTTTTCAAACCAAATACAGAGAACCAATAAAATTAAAGGCGCAAAAAAAATTAAAGGTTGTCAATTGTATTCATCATCGTGACTTAAGTCTAAATCAGTAGCGTGGCGGTAAATTCATTCAATGGCAAGCCGCAGTAAATTCGGCTTACTTTTTCCACATGGGCAGTACGTTTAAGTACCCAAATAGACAAACCGGTGAATCGAGTTTTATGGACACTACGCCGCAATCAACTATTGTGTAACGTCACCTTTATAATGCTTGCTTCTTGTAGATAAATTAAACAGTTGGATAGGTCTTCACAAGTTTTCATTTTTCTATTTTAAAGACCAAGCAATGAAAATGTCAACAAAACAAACCATTTTCAGCAGAAGCGCTCCAGTATCACTAAAAAATCTGTGATAATCCCTCTCCACAGAAGAGAGTAGCTGCAGATAAAAGCGGACTACAATGCGTCGCTGCGGAATAAAGGACTCGCTGTCTTTGTGACGTCTGTGCTCGATAGTGTCAACAAATAACCGGCTGTCGACAGTTTTTGAGCTCTCTGTTCGAGGCTAGCAAGAGGTCATATATGCCATTGAAATGCTAACTAAAGAGGCCTCTTGTCATTGAAATAGCTTGGACCGGTTTTGTGGGTTGCAATCAAAGCGCTGGACAAACTCCGTGGCTTCCATAGGATTTCTAGTCGACTAGTCTGGCAGATTTATAAACCTTAGCTATAGAAAAATTGTGCGTTACCCGTCATACAATTTCAAACAAATCCATCCTGAAACCGGAAAATGCGAGTTTATGCTAGCTTTGAAATGCAATAAGATATTGAAATAAGTCAAGTAGTACAATATTACTCCCTGGTATTTTAGGGCCTGATGAAACGTGGGCAGAAATTAACGTTATAAATCTAATCAAAATGAAGCGATGTATATTAATAAGTTATTTTTGTCCTCCGGCTGTAAAGCGTCAACTTTCGGGCAGCTGCGCTAAAGGAAGTTGTCGCTTTCCGGCTCCGTCGAACAGAAAAATAGTATATACACCTTGGCCAGTAAATAAGAAAGCCTCAGATGACACGTAATTTCGGCCAAGGCGAAGCCGAGTCAGACATTTCTTACTTTACTGGCTTAGGCTATGTAGTACACTATAACGTCATCTGTTCATCAAATTTCATGGCAATCGGCTCGGTAGTTTTTACGTGATGCGCAAACATTGACAATTTATTTCATCATCATCATTATCATTTCTACCTTGAGACGTTCATTACTGAACATAGGTCTCTCCCAAAGAAGTTTACGTATTTCCTTATTATTAATACATGAATACTCCCCAGTTCCTTTTTTTGAAAACTCTTTAATGTACAAATATAGTCTTGCCACGATTTTACTATATGTACCTATAGACAACGAAATTATGACGTTACTTTTAAGGAAACGTGATAACCTGAAAAAATGTCCTCATTAACTTCGGGTATCTAAAGTTTCCTTGACTTTACAAACACATAAAATAGTTTTGCATACCTGTTTGTCATTTCTATCCACCATGAAAGGCCTGGCTTTTGCTGCTTTATTCACTACTCGTAGTCAATAAATGAAATGTCCAAACCATTGCAACATTTCCAACGAACTAAGTTCGGGTCCTTTGTCGCCGCATCAGTTGTACGTACTACACTGAATGGTAATAGTTTCGCGTTTTATTTTATTGTTCAAGTTTTTAATTAAACGCATTTGTGAGTTAGGAATTTGGATTGTTCGTAGTTTAACGTATTTTGCTAAAAAATTGCGTATTGGAATGTGTATTATTTACGTATACGTATACATTTGACTATAAAAGACAAATTAAAAAACACTACTTAACTAAAATATAAGTACTAGATGTAAGTATAATCCAGTAAAAATAACCTAAAACTAATTAAAAAAGAAAGCAATAATGCTGTATTTTTTTAAAATTTTGAGTTAATAAATCTTAGATACTTAACTAAAATGTTCTTATTGTACTCCTGTTCCCACTGGCAAACCTACTTGTAGGTTTTGTGGGATTTTGTGTTAAGCTAATCCTAATAAATAAATAAAAACATATATCTGCTTAAATATCTCAAAATTGGGTAACCGAAATTTGTAAAAATGAGATATATACGATCCTGTCAAAATAAACAAAATAAGGAAATATGTAAAAGGATTGAGTTCGATACCTAACGTGTCACTTGTTTTATGAGCCTTCAACGTTGGATGGAAAAGTCCGTTTAAAAAGTATGCTCTCGCGTGAAATGTCTACACGTCGACATTGGTAAATACCCTTTGCTAAATCAGCAACAATATGAGCTGCAGAACAAAGTTCTTGATTTCTCCATACAAAACTCAAAAAAAAAAAAATTTAATATTAACATTGTTGTATCTCGGTGAGTTTTTATGATATAGTATATTTCTGTTATTGAGAGTTCTTTTTATACCATACCACAGAAAAAAAGATGTAAATAGCCAATTTTGGTAACTGTGGTTATTGGCGATTATGGGGTTTTTAAAAATAATCAGAATAAATAAATTATTGCTTATCATCAAATTACGTTTCAAAAAGTGTTCGAATCCGACTCGCACTTGACCAATTTTTTTGGTGTTTGCTGCTCGATGGTGCTCACCCATCATGAGTGAATTTGGCCGGTTTTTAGGGTTTCGTACCTCAAAAGGAAAAAACGGAAACCTTATAAGATCACTTTTTTGTCCGTCTGTCAAGACCCTTTATCTCGGGTACGCGTGGAGAAATCGAGCTGAAATTTAAACCAAGCTGTGAAAAAATCAAACTTTTAAGTTGACTTAAAAAAAAGATATGGCCGCTTATGCCGCAAAAAACGTATATTTTGACACTCTCAAGGAAACCAAAATTCATAGGGCACTTCCCGTTAACCTAGAACTATGAAATTTGACAAGTATTACCATCTTATACTAAAAATATAGGGAAAATTCTAAAAACCATAAATCATCAAAAAATTTGTCGTTATTTAAAGTTCGGAACCCTTAGTGGGCGAATCCGACTCGCTCTTGTCCGGTTTTTTTGTATGACTACTGTATAGAGACGCTGGCTGTCTCTACAGAAGAATTATGAATATAATTCAAATATTTCAAATATCTGTTAGTTTAACGTTATGGATGAATATAAAATATTGAGACAGTTCCCATCAGAGCGCCGCCATAGAAACATTATGTAAATATCTCGGAATAAAACTAATACAAATTATCAAGTGCTTTATCCTTCAATAAACCACCGGCTAGATCCTCACACTACACATTATTCCGTTTGCATTATATTTGCAACTTAAAGTGAATGTTCATTTTGCAATGAATACCTTTTAGTTATCCCGTCAAGCCAGCACATTCAAAATTTAGCCTCAAATTACTTAATAACCTGCCTGTTTGTTACTCTCCTCTCTATGCAGCACGTAATACTTTCATTACAAAGCAAACCTTAATTTAGGGTTAGCCAGAACAAAACCTGTATTTACCGCGGTACAAAATCAAACTAAAAGCAATTAGTTGCTCAACCCTAGCCACTAGCTGAATTTACCCTTTTACCCGCGAAACGATTACCCACATCATTACGCTCCTCGGCTCATTATTAATTACCAACGTCCTATCTCTGGGCCGGAACATTTGTTTGCAATTTTAACACTGGTTACCGGTGACTCCCATACACTTTTACCTACCTAAATACATGTGCCTTCTTTAAGTTAATAATAAATAAAAAATGGTACGGCGGTACACTAGGTTAGGTTTTTTAGAATATGTTTATATTTTGTATTTGCATTTTGTATTTTACTTTTTATATATGTATAGTAAAAAACCTAACTTCATATAATAAAGATATACACAAAAGAAAATCTATCCATATAATAAAACCGTAGTGTAGAGATACCATATTTGTTGTCCATTAAGGATTATTTTTTTCATAATTATATCCGGTTAATTTAAAGAATAAGTAATACAACACATAATCATATAGAATATTAATAGATATCACCTATCGATACATATAGTAATACAATACAACATTAATAAATAAAATAATATCTACACTTTTTGCCTATTTGTCATCAAGCAAAAACTACTGGACCAATTTATATGAAGATTGATGATTAGGACCTTTAAATTAAAGGCAGCTACAGATGTACAGGATGATGAAGACCCATAAACATTAAATACATTTTACCCGACTACTACGAGCTGACTATACGACTTAGACATTTAGCTTCTAGTAGGTAATTAATATTCTAAAAAAATACTTCACTGGTCTTCAGCTTTAATGTCCGCTGGCGCATCTTGCATATGCCGTCATATATTCTGGCGAATGGAACGTTTGCATTTGTATGGGGTGTTTAAATGTTCAGCAGATAGTTTTGAATTTGACTCTCATTTCTGACGTTTGTTAACCTTGTAAAATGACTTTTTTTAACTAGCCGTCTGGAGATATCGTCAGTACTTTTAAAAAACACGTAT
Source organism: Eudemis profundana (assembly GCA_947034925.1). Lineage (NCBI taxonomy): Eukaryota > Metazoa > Arthropoda > Insecta > Lepidoptera > Tortricidae > Eudemis > Eudemis profundana. Next base: position 24,565,470 of record OX344795.1, on the reverse strand, counting down.
CTGATACTGACTCCAGGTAAAAACGCACTAAGTGTATATGAAGTGCATATGTAACTTTGACGTTTTTCCTTACAACGTTTTTAGATACGAGTTTTTTTCAAAGTAGTGACGATATGCAAAACAATTGAAAAATACAGAAGGGAAATCCGTCATAAATGAACGCTAGCGCCCAATTGTACCGACCTTCATTGTTAAATGTTGGTATAGCATGTTTTAGGCAGATAAAAAATTTAATTTCTAGGAAAAGTGTTGGCTTTTTAGATATGATCCGATGACTGTATTATCGAAAATCAGAATCAAAACGTTTATAGGCCATAGAACCACGTTTATTAGTCTGAATTTACTAACGTAAAATATGAAAAGAAGTAACGCCATAAGAATCTCTCAAGTTATTTTTTTCTAAAATAAAGTTTGTACGTTTGAGATTAATTTTGATATACTGGGTCTCTTCAAGGAGTTACCGAAGAGGCTCCGAGAAACCACGAAAGATCGAAGAGCTAGCAGCTTCCTCACCCAACGTATTAGCTCACAATACAGCGAAGAAATGCTGCCAGCATCTTCTGTACCATGCCTCAGGGGCTATTTTTAGATTTATTTTACTTTTAGTTTATTTAATTTTAATCGAGTTTTAGTTTATAGTATATATAATTGTAATTTTGATATTTCCAGTATGCACATAAAAGTTTAATGACTTATATTATGGTACAAGAAAACCAGGTACGTTCTTCCCGAGACAGCTGATTAAACTTGGACGCAATGACATCACGAACTTGATATGCTGCCATTTCATGCAAATGTAACTGAGCAAAATGTGTTTCTTTAATTACCTATTTATTTGCTTGGAAAGTAATGGAAAGTTGAACTAGTAACATCAGATAGTATTCTTTTCACCTAAATAACAACTCACTAATAACTCAAATAATAACGCGTAAAAAGCAATAATTTCACTAGCCGGTAATTTATTTCATAATTGATTATAGGTGATACATTTTCTTAAATTATTACAGCAGTGTGATCTCGTGAAGAACATACCTGTACCATGACTTATGTTAAAGACCTATTTATAAAAAGACTAGGACTGCCGGCCTTCTCGACATGAGGGCCGTCCGCGCGGTCGTTAAGGCAAACTGAGTCAAGTAGTTCCACTGTCTCGCACGTCGTTACGTAACATTACTAGGTCTTCGACAATGGGCCCACAATGTGCAACGATTTACCCTACGCCTTAATAATGGTGCTATAGAGGTTTCGACCTGGTTAAGTTCCCTAGCGGCTCGAGAAACGAAGAAGGTAATAATCTTATTAAATAAGACCTTACACAAATTTTGTGTAAGGTTTTTTTCGCCGATCAACCACAGGGACAACCCTGTCAGGCGATGTATCTATGCTCTTCTCAATATTAGCTTGCGAACGGCCAGTGGGAGGCCACGAACACATTTTGATAGATTCTAACATTAAAACAAATTTCGGATCGGAAATTGTGTAGACAAAAATCGGTAGTCCGGCTAGAAAGATCTAACTTGCTGACCTGTTTGTCAAAACATGAAGAAGTTATATCTTTGTTCTGAAATAAAATTTATAAAGGAAAATACATGCTAATCAACAAATAGTATAATTACGCTGTTAATTGCGTTGTTATAATGGGGTAAAGGAATCGCGAGGGCGCCGCGAAATGGAAATTACCTCTTAGCGTTCTTGGTTCTTATTTTCTGTTTCCTTTGCTAAAGCAAAGCGGTCGCAGATTGAGGCAGCTGGCGCACTTTATTATCTAAATTGAATTAACCAGGATTAGATTGTACCACAGTGAAGTACAGCAAAATTTTAATACACAACATTTTAACTACCCTTTATAATTTTATTTGAATTCGCGAAACACGAAGAAAAGGTTGAAATAATATTTATGCCACATTGGCCATAAAGTGTTCTTTTCCGCACGCTACGCGTACGGAAAAAGCCGCTTTCTGGCCAAGTGTAGACATAAAATGATGTACACAACACGGGAGGTAATAAAGAAAGCCCTCGATCGCACATTGACTCGCTTGCAGCTCGGGCCGCAAACATCTGCGATCTCGGCCTTTCTTTGTTTTATCACCCTAATTGTGTAATGTACTATTGTAATTTTTTTTTCAGACATGCAATGAAATATTGACTTTACGTTCCTTATAATAGGCCGCGAAGTACCATGTTTCCGGTGCCGCTAAACGAGAGGCCTTTAATGGAATTTCATACAAAATTGCATGCCTAAGCCTGCAAGATGGGGTTTTCTTTTAATTTCCATTCCACATTTATTTGTGACACAGCATCACGGCTTTAAGCCATTAAAAAAACTATAAGCGATATTTGCTTTCTGGTTCGTTATGACGAACGATGCTTGCTATATTTTACAGTTTTATTTATATAAAATCGATCGATCGTTGGTTTATAATCATGAAAATAACACATTATTAACAAATTCCAATAATTTTAAATTGCTAATTTAACTATACAATAGTACATTACATAACTAGGGTGGTAATACAAAGAAAGGCCGAGATCGCAGAAGTTTGCGGCCCGAGCTGCAAGCGAGGGACGTAAATATGCGATCGAGGGCGAAGTAAATATGCGAAGCGGCTTTTTCCGTACGCGCAGCGTGCGGAAAAAGTCACTTTATGGCCAGGTGTGGCATAAATATTATTAATATATTTCATCTAAGCAATAGCGGTAAAAATGTGCTTCCAAACGGTTTGAGTCAAACCGCGAAAAAAAAACGCAAGCAAATTTGTAAATTTTCTGTTTGTTATTCTGTTTTATTGGATTTATTGAGCGTTGTTGATTTGTTATATAATACGAGTTTCGACGAAAACACCGACGAAGAAATGGTAGCTAATATATGTGTTAGTTCAATTTTTTGTCTAGTTTACTTTTACTTTCTCCAGATATTGAAGTTTGATGAAAAAAACTCCAAGGAGTTTTTTAAATTTATTTAATTGCAATTTTGTGAAAAAGCACTACACATACCTCGGCGTGAAAGGCCGAGCGTAGCGAAACCGGATAGTTACGAGGCCTTACATCCCGGTCTCTGCAGTAAAGTACTAGTAATAGATCCTTTTTTTCAGCTTAAGCTTTAAGACCAATTATACATTTTGTCTCCCTAGAGCTACGAAAAATAAAAAGAGAAAGACGTTATATGAGGGGACAGTTGTGACAACATTACATTTTGATTACGTGTTAGTGACCCTGAATATTTACTGTCAGATATATTAGATCAAAACGGAATAGAGTGGTGATCGTACAAGGAGGAGAACAGCACAACGGACCCCACAAAGAGTTGCAGAGCGAAAGCTGTAAAATATTTACTGAACTGAGTTTCTAAGAAAAAAAAATTCGCTACAGGCGAAGATAAAATTTAGACACTCTAAGTCAATATTATTTTTGTTCTTGAAAATGTCTTTTTCACGCAAAGGCTTCCTTAATTTTCTTCTAGGCTTTCATCAGGCTCGAGTGTTTATGTAACGTGAACATAACAATCTATGCAACTCATATTGGCAATATTTTAGACATTATGTTTCACATCAATGCATTATTGTGAAACAAAATGTCTAAAATATTGCCAACCATTATAATGGTTTGGTAATCCTTTTTATATAGACAATTTTACCATATGTTCATAATATCCATAGATAGTGATTAAACTGTTTTTTAGTGGCTATGATCACAACGAGTGCACCTCGTACTGTGGGCATAAAAGGTTGTTTGTAGTAAGAAAGCAAGATGCTTTAATAGCGAGTAATTAAGTGGGGTGTTCTGTGTTTATTAGTTTTTATTTATTCTTTAAGCTTTTTACCAGTTTGTAAAACATTATGCCGTAAACAACTGCCTGCAGTTGTCAGTTGTCACATACACAGTGGGCCCGTATAACCCGACCAAGTTTAACCATAGATTCTAACAACTATTAGAAGTAAAAAAAGTTATGTGACGTATAGTCGATTAACGCTTACTTTCCGAGATATTTATAATTTTTAAAATAAAAACTTCCAAGTGTGTAACAAGCCCTAATAAATGTGACTAAGATACTTTTACTGATTTTTTAAAATCCTTTAACTAAACAGCAATTAACCTTCGTAGTATTAGATGGTAAGCGATTACAAAGCCAAAATATTGACCTTTGGTTCCATTTTAGCTTTTTTTTTAATAAATTTTCCTCCAGTAAGGACATGTTTATAACGAGGGACTGATTTTATTGATTTGTTTTGTTCCATAAGACTATTAATGTAAAATGACAAAATTCGACCTATGTTGATATAACGTTATTTACTTGTAATGCCATCAGGAATACGTGGTTAAATTTGGTCGGGTTGTACGGGCCCACGGTGTATATATCAAAAGTTATTACTTAATTTTACTGTTGTTTAAATAGTTGGAAATTATTGAAATGATGATTAAAAAAATAAAAAATAAAACCCGTCAAGTACGGGGGGTACTCGCGGCGTTATGCCCTTTAACAATTCCACGCCTGGAGCATATACTGCCGTCCTAATTCAAAATGACGCATATCAAAAAAATCAAATTTCACTTATTAACATTTTTGCATAGAACAAATATCAATGGATCATAATTATGATATTTCCAAAAAGAAATCTTAATTTATAAAATTTTCCTAAATATCTTAAAGAAAGCACACCACCAAAATCATGCTATTTCAAAAACTAAAATTGCTTGTTTCTCAAAATTAAGCTATGAAACTGAGATGCGTCCTTTCTTTTGAATTAGGACGGCAGTACAGCTCTCGCGACTCCACTCTAGACGGCCGGTAAGGCAAGCCAGAGGCGGAGGTCCTTTCACTCTTACCTATGAACCCTCCCTAAGAACCTTCAGGAGCACTCGGGTACGTGGGGTCGCTACTCGCCAACAGCTCGCCACAAGCTGCCCTGCGTTATTATTATTTTTATTAAAAACCCATTATGTCCCACTGCTGGGCAAAGGCGCTCCTTCCAATTTTTCCGGATCTGTGCGGTTTCTGGCCAGTCCTTTATAAAGGAGTCTAACTCGTCCCGCCAAAATGTGGAAATATGAAAATGTGGAATGGAAAAAAAATCTTGCAGGCCTAGGCCGGCAATGTTGTATGAAATTCCATAAAATGCCAAGCGTCAAGCCGCACTGGAAACGAGGTACTTTGCGGCCTATTATAAGGTACAATATGTCAACATTTCATTACATGATTGAGAAATTATTATTGATATTTTCAACTATTCATTTCCAAACTTCCTTTTATTATTTCTTTATATTATTAAGCGTAACTTTGAATAGGGGCCGGGCAAACACTCGAACAAATCTGTGTTTTGCAACTGAAAACATTACAATTACGCAACTTTCTATAGCCAGAATCGGACAGAGTACCCATTTCCAGCCAAACAATGAGTCCATCGGTATAAAGACTCACAAGTTACCAAGTCGAGAAGTGCAATTACATGAAAAATTGGCCTGGCAAACGGACAATGGTATAAAATATAGCCCGACCAAGAATGACTACATTGTTTTCTTTCGGAGGGAACTTGTCAATAGGGGTACTTTCGTCTCATTCTGGCGATGATGTTTGGAAGTTTCTGAGGAATTGAGGCGTTAAGAATCTACTTTATAAAACTTAACACAGACAGACAAGCAGCAAATCAAGAAGCATACATTTGTTCGTTTTTCTTAGTATAATAACAAGGCAACGTTTTAAATTTGAGTACTTTTAGCACTGAGAAGATCTTTCCATTAAGTAGATGACCATTTATAAAGATACTTTGTAGTATCTTAGTAGTGGTCGCACGCATCATAAACTTCGTCCATTCTGAACATTTGCGTTCGCTACAAACTTATTTACTTTGAGCAGTTTAACATACACAAATCTCTCCCAGACGCACGTAAGTTATCTAAATGACAGGTAACATCTAAGTAAGCCGCTGGAGTGGCTAGACTCCAATCCAGGTTTAGTCTAACTTTACATTCGCCTCAGGCTGAGTGGCCTTTAATATCAGCTGTTTCAAAGTTTAGCCTTGATTGAATACACTAAATATTTCACAGGTATACTGAAACTATTTTAAAGAAAGCAAAACAACGTTGTTTACTAAGTATAAGGAAGTATTTATTTACGGGTATCATTTAATCGATCAGCAAAATATTCATATTTTGGTCAGCAGAAATATGTATTTGGTCAGCCAAAATAGCTAGTTGGTAAGCAACTTATGGTTAGCAAACATTTATAAATCAGGCTGCAATTAATGATATACTGATCTGCTCTAAATTATTTTGGTCAGCAAATTAAATATTTGAGCTGCATTAAGCGATCTACCGTTAATCAAATTTTGGTAAGCAATCAGTAGGTAAGCAAAATATTTCATTTTGTTCATCAAAAAAAAGGGGGCAATAAAATCTAACTGGGAGCAACTATTCTGCCGCCAATCGTGTGCGCATTTTGTCATTCGGTAATTGTCAGCTGTCAAGTAGCAGGTGTCACTGTGATATATACAGGGTGTCACTGTGATATATACAGGGTGTCACTGTGATATATACAGGGTGTCACTGTGTTATATACAGGGTGTAACTGTGATAGATACAGGATGTAACTGTGATATATACAGAGTGTCACTGTGATATATACAGGGTGTCACTGTGATATATACAGGGTGTCACTGTGTTATATACAGGGTGTAACTGTGATAGATACAGGATGTAACTGTGATATATACAGGGTGTCACTGTGATAGATACAGAATGTCACTGTGATATATACAGGGTGTCACTGTGATATATACATAGTGTCACTGTGTTATATACAGGTTGTCACTGTAATGTATACAGGGTGTCACTGTGATGGGCTCATATATTTCGATTTTTTATACATCTCATAATGTTTAGAAGTTATATTATTTATTCACAACGTGTATCGTTTCGTTTTTAGGGTCAGCAAAAAAAATAACCCTAACCTTCCTATTTTTGAGAGCCGTTTCGTTTTTAGGGTCATCAAAATAAAATAACCCAAACCTACCTATTTTTGGGAGCCGTTTCGTTTTTAGGGTCATCAAAAAAAATAACCCTAACCTACCTATTTTTGGGAGCCGTTTCGTTTTTAAGGCCATTAAAAAAAATAACCCTAACCTACCTATTTTTGGGAGCCGTTTCGTTTTTAGGGTCATCAAAAAAAATAACCCTAACCTACCTATTTTTTGGGAGCCGTTTCGTTTTTAGGGTCATCAAAAAAAAAATAACCTTAACCTACCTATTTTGGGAGCCGTTTCGTTTTTAGGGTCATCAAAAAAAATAACCCTAACCTACCTATTTTTGGGAGCCGTTTCGTTTTAGGGTCATCAAAAAAACAATAACCCTAACCTACCTATTTTTGGGAGCTGTTTCGTTTTTAGAGTGACACCCTGTATACATTACAGTGACACCCTGTATATAACACAGTAAGACCCTGTATATATCACAGTGACATCCTGTAACTATCACAGTGACACCCTGTATATAACACAGTGACACCCTGTATATATCACAGTGACATCCAGTCCAGTATATATCACAGTGACACCCTGTATATCTCAATTAAATTGCTTACAGACATGTTTTCTCTGCTGACAGTGACATCCTGTATCTATCACAGTGACACCCTGTATATAACACAATGGCACCCTGTATATATCACAATGACATTCTGTATATATCACAGTAACATCCTGTATACATTACAGTGACACCCTGTATATAACACAGTGACACCCTGTATATATCACAGTGACACCCAGTATATATCACAGTGACACTCTGTATATCTCAATTAAACTCTCTGCTGACCAATTGTAAAATCTTGCTACCCAAGTAATTATTTTGCAGCTCGACTGTTTATTAGGCAGCCAAATGATAAAAAAAGCAGATTAATATTGGTTAAAATGTTAACCGTTTTTAAACTGTTTGCTGAACAAGAGTTGCCGCCCGATTTTATTTATTGCCAGCCAAATCTTTGTATGCTGCCCAAATGATTTAACTGCTTATTTTTTTTTGCGGATCAATTTTAATAACGGCTGACCAAAAATTTACTTTCCTTTATTTACTAGATGAAAGAAACATAATGTTTTTTATTAGTTTTTTCTGTCCTCCGGAAAGCGTCAACTTGCGGGCCGCTGTACTAAACGAAGATGCCGCTTTCGGGCTCCGTTGAACAGAAAAGTAGTATACAAACCTTGGCCAGTAAATAAGAAGGCCTTAGATCACATGTAATTGTCGGCCAAGGCGAAGCCAAGGACATTTCTTACTTTACTGGCCTAGGTATATAATATACTATTGATGCGGGTAAATTACGCCACATTTTTATGTTACATTTATATAGATACAAGAAATCAAAGTACGTATTTATTTAATAACTATTTATTTAGTTTTTTTTTCTATTCTGTACTTAAAGTACAAAAGACATAGGTTTCGAGCAAGAGCTTTATATGTTAGAAATATACTTTAGGTATGACGAAGTAAACAAATAGCTTAGCCGACCGGTCACCGTCATTGTTACTATTTGGGCGCGTAGATCAAGGAAAACACTCGGAAATGGACACACTTCGTTACTTCAACTAATCACTTAGGTTCATGTGAACACATTTGCCACTGAATTACTGTAATTTGAAACAAGTTTAAGAGCCAATGGCTTAGTTCACGAACACCACAGCCTCCATCTAAACATATCGCACCAAGTACGCGCGCGTTTCTCTAGCTGTCAAAACTCTCCAGTTGTCATTGTCACTGAGTGCTCGAACTACTCCATTCGGGATACTGAATTTCCCGCTCTCACGCCATTAAAACATGTTTCAATTATTGATTTCCATTTTAAGTTGGATTTTGACTACTTATTAAATCCACGCTTCGTCAGGTATAAGTAACAATAAGTAGTCTAGGAACGTGGGTGGTAATTGGTAGTTCTCTTTTCATATAGGCAAATGATCATTCTTGTTTCTCCTTTACACCAAAAGGGTATAAACAAGCACGTTACAACAAAAATTCTCGCATAATTATGATCTAGGCATGTTCGCCATAATACCGCCCTTTTCTCCCTGTGCAGTAGCTGTCACAATCATTTACGTGTAAATATGACGCCACCGCGTCCCCATTCCCGAGCATATTTTATAATTCATGGCCCAGATTTAAGGGTAATCATTTATTAATCGCCATCGAAATTAACTTTGCTGAAATGCACTGACATCGCCGGCATAAATTATACGCCTTGTTACTTTGTCAGGTAAACAAATAAAAGAAGGTATAAACAAATCAAGAAAGTAATTACCCCGGCTCGTCAGTAAAGTGTCAGAAAGTCTTACTTAATTTGTGAATTCCACTTTATAAATCATTAGGTAACTTTGTTGTGCTGTGGCCGGACTCTGACGCTGATGTATATCGGTATCGCACGTTGTCGTAATGGGAGTGCAAAAAATTAAGCAAAGGGGGAGATGTGAACCGAAAAGCAACTTTGTTCAGCAGCTCCGAGAAAATACTAGAAAAAAAATTGTGTCGAAACAAAGGAGATCTTAATATTCTGTCTAGGTATTTCACCATGAAAGCTATTACGTTTTGATTGAAATGCCTAGCGGTGTAAGTAAAGTAGTAGTACTCCAATAGGTACTACTATCATTACGTGTATGCTCGTATGATCACTAAGATCTGAACTCGTAAAATCCGGTTTTATTATCAGTATGCGATGAAACGAACCAACCGTGCAAAGGTGAAGTTTCATTAGCCATCAAGATGCTATCGACATCCCATTTCCCTGGAAATCTTACACACGCCTGTCACTAACTTAGCCGAAATGTCGCTCATCCTTTAAACAGAGCCTGCCGAAATAAGGAAACAAGAGGCTACCCTGATCGCATCTGCGATATCGAACCTTCTCAATGAAACTACCGTCAGACTTCACTATTTACAAACGTCTTCATTGTGAAAGGAGCTTTATCCCAATCGGTTAAGGTTTAAATCTGCTCGTGGCTTTGGGTCTTTACATCAGAGATAAGTTTCTATAGAGAGTTTTAGGTCAAAGGCGGTCTATGTATTTTCGTATATTACGTTTCGTAAGCACGCCCTTGTTTAAGTCTGTAGCGAGAATTGGTTATTGAGGTGATCGGAATTCTTAATAGGGTCGTGGCAGCTTCTTGCCAATAGTATTGTTAAAAGGGTTATACGGTTTTTCCTTCGGAATTTGAACTGGTATGTTGCTAACGGGAAAAATGCTGAATTTTAATAATCTGTTAGAGCAGTCCAGCAAAGATTTAAAGTAAAGTCGGCATTGAAGTTGTCGCATGTGTGTAAAATTGAAGGCGGATTACTAATTATATACGTTCTTTTACCCATGTCACAGAATAAGACAACTCTAAAACTATTCACTAGGGTGTTTCATTTTTCAAACTTTTGTTTTCATTTCACTTTACTCGCTTTCTGAGTCTCACTCATGCCTCATATTTCAAAATTCATCAAAGTCGGTGTATATTTAGAAGTTGACGAAGAATGTAACGATTCCATTACAGTAAAATAACAGAAACGATTCTTACTAAGAGTCGCCCAGCATCATATAGTCGGACTACGCTAAGTTTGCAGAGGACGAAGGTTTTATTAAAAAAATCATATGGCAACATCACAAGAAAGAGGATAAATTAGTCTTGATACTAGGCATATATCTTCCGGTTTTATAAGTATATAATGTGTCTACATAACATACCTACTGAAATATATATTCAGCACAGTCTTGCACAAATCGATCTAGTCCCAACCAAACTAAGCAATGTTTGTATACATGTACATATTTAAATATAATACTTAAATACATAGAAATTATTCAAGAACCTGGAACAAATCACTTAGCTTGGTTGGAACTAGATCGATGAGTGCAATACTGAAGCAGATATTTATTTCAGTAGATACCTATGTAGTCACATTTTGTAATAAAGGGAAGAATGATTGCCAAGTACCAAGATTAAAAATTTCTCTTGATGTAGTGTCCAATATATATTTTTTTATAAAACCTTTTTTCGACCTCTGCAAACTTAGCGTAGTCCGACTCTAGGAAACGCGTCACATAAGCGAACCACAGATGAGGTTCCAGGTTTTATAATATTTAGTCGTTTATATTGATAATTAGAAAACAAATAAAATTAATGTTGTTATTATTTTGAATGTGATTATGTTTAGTTCCATTACTGTATATCCAAATTCAACTATTTTGAAGGTAGAGGCGGCGGCAGAGGCGGCCGAGGCTTGCAAAACACTCAAATACCAGGGTCTCGGCCCCCAATATCACTTCGTGCCTTTCGGCGTCGAGATCCTCGGCCCGTGGGGTCCTTGCGCGAAGGTCCTATTTAAAGAAATTGCAAAACGGCTCGTCGACACCTCTGGTGATCAGAGGGCTGGCAGCTTCCTCGCTCAGCGCATCAGTATTGCCATACAGCGAGGAAATGCTGCCAGCATCTTTGGCACCATGACACGGGGGCCCTTTTTAGATATCATTTAGCTTTAGTTTTAGGGTTAGTATAATTATTTAATTTAGGATAACGTATTGTTTTATTATTTATTGTTTTCTTAATTGTTATTAAAAATATTAAATATGCGTTTCAGTACATTTACTCTCTTTCTGATCAGTTTGTGCAACCTTTAAATTTATGTTTCTATCACCTTGAAATTTTAGATATACTGTTTTTGAATGGGAGAGACCCCGGGGGGTAAGCGAAGTCTGACAAAATAAACACATTTTTTTACCCATACAAATATGAAACACCTTAACGTACACACACATGCTGTTTCTTACGAGTTACCATAACTTTATTGCTTTTTCAAGCTCTACTTCATAATATGTTGACGGAGGTAACGGTCGGTTCAAAAGAGAATTAAGTTCCCTACTTTGGTGAGAGTTAAAGGCAAGGTACGTTTACAAGGTGTTTTAGCAAACACCTTGGTTGGTAGCCCAACCGACGCGATATCAGACCCGCGACACCAGGCTTCGGTGTCAAGCAGAGCGCCAACCGGCCAGGCGGTAATCTGAGGCAATAGTATGCATGCAGTGTCCCGAGTCTTAGTCGCATACTGAGGAACTACCTACAGGTTTTATTAAAGCGGATAGTCCACTTAAAATGTTTCGAACTTGCAAACTTAGATTGGAATGGAAACTAGTAGTTTATGAGTAAAGAGAATGTTTTAATTTTAATACAAGAATTAACATTTTGATGCAACTTGCTTTAAGTAAGTAGGTACGGTTTAAAGCAAAGGAAGGAATGTGGGATACATTTTTTTAAATTCATATGTTGTCAATAATATCGCCAACTTCTCGCTAAAACGGAACCCTTATAGGATCACTCGTGTGTCTGCGTCTACTGGTCCGATTGAGTTGAAATTTGGTACTTATATTAAAGTTAATGACTCAATCACGGACACGTCACGAAAATATATGAATTTTAATCATGGTGGCCACTTTTGGGGCTACAACTATATCGTGTGATATATTTAATGAAAGGGCTCACTGTGAGAATCGCAATTTTTTTTTTTTAATAAATTTATATCAATAGTTTTGAAGTTATTTAAGAAAATGACCACCCCCCCTCATCTCCGAAACTATTGGACGTAGAATTTTGAAAAAAATATCGATAATAGTCCTACACCTATAGATTACAGGAAAACTTATAAAAAGTCTGTGCGATAAAGTATAATTGTTTTATATTGTTTTGAACTTACGGAACCCTCTCCACGCGAGTCGAAATCGCACTTGTCTGGTTTTTTGGACATGCCTCAATATTGTGAATGCTTCCCTTGACCTGAATATGAAGGTGATTCGAGTCTGTCGGTTTTCCACACAAAGATAAAGAGAGTCATTGTTTGCTTCCAAGGCATCAATTATGTTTGAAATATATTTTATTTTATAGTTTGATGCATTTTGTCTACGCCAAATGACTGAGACTTGTCATAGTCTCAAATAATCAGAATTAACGTCAGCGCCATCTATCAATATCATTTGAAACTAAACGTCTTTTGCGTTTACGTATTTTTTTGACTTTTTGAGAGTGTTTAAATGCAGAAAGGAAGAAGAAAAATAGAGGAATACAGTAGGTAGCAATTTATTTAACCACGTGTGTGCTGGGTATAACTTAATATTAACCTTTGTGAGGAAGCCGGGCGTTGCTTGAATAAACAGCAACTAAGTTTTATTTTACCAACTCGGTTTTGTTTCGACGAAATTTATCAAGATTCTATGAATGAAACCAATTATAAGAAAAAAATAAACCCATATGTTTGGGTTGTTACCACCTGACAAATACAAATATTGTCTGTATTTCCTGACAAATACAACTTAGGACTCTCCAAGACACGAGTAAATAGGCATCCTAAGAACCGGTGAGCTATATCTTCGGCTTCGCACCGTATAATGGATTGAGTAGGGAGAAAACTGACATTCAAACCTCGATAACATTTTATTTTTACATATGTAAACTGAATGGTATATACAATAATAAATGTTCGGGACGTTCGTATTTTAGTTTTTTTTTGGTTTTGGGTAGTTCCATTTCATAACTTTACCGATAAACACAAAATCCCTACTCACCCCGTAGTACCTCATAGTTAGGTTGAGATGGGATTTCATACAAAGGTGATTTTGGAACATTGTTGGATCGAATTTTTTTCTTATAGTTATCACTATAGCTCCATTTTTAATACGAATACATTATTTAGGTAGCAATAGCCTTTAAAAACCATCTCACCCCCCTGGCATCCCTTCTCTCCCCATTCATTACCCAACTCTCCACGCAATCCCTACTCACCCCATTTTACGGTAGTTGCTTACCATTAGGCGACCACTGAGGTCCATCGGAGGTCAGTTAAAGAATTAAAGAAACAAGATTCTGGCAAGGATGTCTTTAAATAAAAGTATTTTACTCCAAATGTATAATTGACAGTTCAGGTAATCGTTATTTAAGAAAAATCGCCAGAAAGAATATAGTACGAGAGATAAATAAAAATATGTGGTTATCAACTGTTCAGAATACCATAATCAGGATTAGAAGTTTTACCTAAAATTCGCGGCAACTCTAAATGGTTTAGTTTAAGAATGGAAGAAGAAAACAAAAGTAAATAAATAAATAAGGAAATTTAAAACTAAATTCCCTAGGTACACCGTACCCAAAGAAAATTATAACTAAATGTATAAGAAAAGAAGAACTGATTTCCAGGGCCATGTAAACATATAATGAAATCGTAATACGTTACTGTTTTGTATATTACTTAATATTTCCAAAAAAAATACTCAGGAGTGTCCAAAATCTAGAGATTTTTTATTTATATCACCTCCACGAATAAAGTTGCATTGAAGATAGTTTCGGATGAAAAATAAATAAAAAACTGGCCAAGAGCATGTCGGACAATCCTCAGTGTAGGGTTCCATAGCCGTAACTATAAGGTAAAAAATACGATGTAAAAAAGTACAACAACAAAAGAGCGTATCTTCATAGCAATTACATCCTTTTTTTGAGAAGCGCAGTTTATCGGCAATAACTCAAAAACCGGTTAATCCGATCGTGTTGAAAATAATTTTTGTTGAAAGTATTAATTAAGCGTTATCTTTGTATTTTTTTAATATTTTTCGGACACACGGTTTAGAAGATAGACGAGGGGGGGGGGGGGGGGGAAACACAATTTTCACAACTTTCGGAGCGATTATTTCCAAAGGTATTCACTTAATCAAAAACATTAATTAAAAACCTTAAAATGTTTTTGAAAGAGCTGTCGAACTAACACGTTAATATTTTCTGAAAAAATAATTTTTTAGCTTCCGTAACATGTATGGAGTGCCCTCCCTAAAAATATTAATTTTAATTATTTAACTACCAAACTAAGTAGCGGCTTATACAAGACACCTATATTCCAAATTTCATCAATATCCATCGTGCAGTTTTTGAGTAAAATGCCTGTGACATACGGACAGACGGACGGACAGACGGACAGACGGACGGACGGACATGACGAAACTATAAGGGTTCCGTTTTTGCCATTTTGGCTACGGAACCTTAAAAAGGATTTCCATTTTTAATCTTCGATCGATCAGATAAATACAAAAGCGTCAAAAATCGTCCATCAGATCTTTATGATGAATGTAATCTGATTATCTGATCAGCAAATGGAGTGTGAAACGGACGCCGGAGCAGATACGATTATTCACACCGGAATTAAGCTGATAGCAGAAAGCGTTATTTTAAAATTTAAACGACAGCCGATGCAATTTTTTTCGCAGTTTATATTTCAAATAAGAGTGGTACAGTAACAGGGAATAATGGATTAGCTTCGGATATGAAACATGCACGTGAATTTAATACGGATCTAAATACTTACTAAAAGTTTTGTTGAAACGTAAATATGTTTACAGGTGAGTGTTTATGTATACTCACCTGTATAATATAGCTATTAAACTAACTCGCTATGAATACTTCTAGCGAGTTAGTTTAATAGCTATATTACTGCTGCAAACATCTTAACCGAGAACGACGGTGATATTTTTCGAATTCAACTAACAACTTCATTTCCCCAAGTTGTTTTCGCATTCGGAATCCCAAATGTTTTCGAAGCAATAAAACGAACGTATCCCGAATCAATT
The DNA here is from genome assembly GCA_947034925.1 of Eudemis profundana. Taxonomy (NCBI): domain Eukaryota; kingdom Metazoa; phylum Arthropoda; class Insecta; order Lepidoptera; family Tortricidae; genus Eudemis; species Eudemis profundana. The sequence continues at coordinate 24,549,854 of OX344795.1, read as the reverse complement.
CATTAAGACTTAGAAATTTCGTAAACGCCGTAACAATATATAAGGCGGGGGCTAATTGTGCCGAGCGAGGTAATTAGGAGTTATGGCCGCCGCGCGGCGACAAACGAGGCTTTTAGCTAATTCATTACCAGATTTAAACAATTGTTTTGTTACTTTCGATATTGGATTTAAAGTTTGTCTGTTAGTTGTAGGATTAGTCGTTTTTATTTCCTGACATATATCACTTAAATCTTCAAGACAAGAGTAAATAGCCTGTTATTAACCCGGCGAGCTACTAATTTGGCATCGTAGTCGTTTGTTATGAGGCGCTACTGAGGACAATCGCAAGTCAGTTATAGAATAAAAATAAAACGGAGTAAGAGATTATAAGTTTAAACCATAAGAACATTTCATGTAAAAATAGACTCGAGACTCTTCTCCTATAAAATGTTGTGAGATCATGTGGAACCAGATCAGGCATCCTTTTCAATCCTTAATATTTACCTACTTGTTTAATAATATTTTGTGACTGAGAAATACGGTAAGGTAGGAGAATTTCTTCGCCGTAAAAAGGGATGAATCGTTCTACAGACAACACATTGCGTGAAGATTGCATGAAGCTTGCGTGAAAAAACCAATGATGTACAATTTTTTATTGGGAAATTGATTGGTTTGTTTGATAAAGTTTTATTCGGTTTCGCACAGTATCGTTTCAAACTTGGCAGCTGGATTGGTACAGATCTACCGCTGACAACGGCTGGCGGCGGATTGAGGGGGGACTGAATGCATGACACGACGTCGCAACGTGAAACGATGCCGTGTCGTAGCACGATGCGACATCGTAAGGTGTTTATATGTAAAGAGCCCTATATTTGGGAAACTCTGGTTTGGATCGTCACATTAGAAAACGGCACAATGCCGGCACATTCATAGCGTCACGCCGCCATTTCTCATCCGCCATCTCCGCTCGAAGTCGGTCGGCGCCGCCTTAAGTGGACGACTCCTGCCTCGCTAAGTGCCCCACTTTATAATAACTTTAATGTTCTGTGTTTCGTTGTTTTTCTTCGCTTTTTTCTGTTGTAAGTGCCGACTGTCATTTATTTGTGTCTTATTGTTTCCTCTGTAATTACTGGTTTTGTTCTCAATTGTTTTACTATTGTTTGTTGGATATTAATGAATTAATTTGTATCAGATTTTTTTTATATTCTGGAAGTTCCAGAATATGATTATAGTTTATTGACTTTTCGTTTAGCTGAAAATATTAGTAATTACGCTTAAAATATTTTTACAATAATAGAATTAAAGGCAATATTTTAGGCGTTCAATTAACTACTGCTGTCTTTGGTGATTTAGAAAATTTCTGTTGTATGGACGTAAAGTAAACTATGGCTACAGGAGTACGAAACGCGTGTACTCAGAGCAAAATCGAAAGAAAGAAGATGGACCCTCCGGAAATGTGCTTTGGGAGACGAATGTTGGGAGTGTCGTGGACCGAATTCCGCACAAATATCTCTATCCTTCTGGAACTTGGCATCTCGTCTCAAGGTGGGAAAGCCACTTAATTGAACGCCTGGTGGTTCAAGACAATGTAGAAGGCACTAGACCGCGTGCCAGGTCATCCATGTGGGACATGGACTGGCCAACTAAAATCTGCTGTGGGCAATTCATTGCATGAATGTACCAGAAGTGCCACAAAAGCCAGAAGGTCAATAACAGCCTCCAACCCTCCCTCATTACAACCGCTATATCAAGAACGAAGCGAAAAACAAAAAGAAGACAGGAATACAAATACTTCGAGAGCTCTTACTTCTAAAAAGAGGTCAAACGCTGAATCTAATTCGGGTGGGCAGCGTTCGAGTAGCTAAGAATGATCTTCGCGTCGTCCAAAGTCCAACAATGATTCTAGATCCAGGTCTTTAACCAGTGTGCGTTGCCAGTCATGGCATACAGAGTAGAAGCGTGGTCTTTCAATATAAGCATTGTGAACCGGTTCGGAGTCGCTTAGCGTAATATAAAGAGAACTATGCTCGGAGTATTTTTACGTGATCGAATCAGAAATGAGGAAATCCATAGAACTAAGGTCATCGGTATATCTGCCAGAGTTAGCAAGTAAAAGTGCCAATGGGCTGAGCATATTCAGCATCTTGAAGTGCACGAACCCAAGATGCAGCGTGGGTTAGCCTCCATAAGATGGTCTGACCACCAGGTGACGGTCGCCGGAAGTCGATGGAGGCAAAAACCGTGCATTGTCGAAGTCCAAGTGCGGGACCTGTGTTCAGCGGTAGACGTCTCGAAATGGAATGATGATGATTGTTTCACATTTTCGTCTGGCACAAAACAGATTTATTAGGGACTAAATTAACGCAGCTCAATTCGCGAGCAAATACAAAACGCAGTGCTGCCACAATTGTCTTTTCTAACCGCCTGCTAATGGCGCGACACAATTTATACAAAATTCTACGTCGCAATCACATTGCTTGAACCTCGCTCGCGAAAATCCCAGAACCCAATCTAGTGTCCAAAAAACATACAGATAAATTGAGAACCGTCCTTTTTTTGGAAGTCGCTTAAGAATAGCACCGAACGCAGTTGATAAAATCCAGAAACCACCGACTTTCGGCGAAAAAGCAGCTTCAGGGGCGCCCCACTACTTTTGCCTCAATTAATTCAAAAGCTCGCTGTCTATTTTTAAAGGTCGCTGAATCGCAAAACTTAAAACGTAGGTTATTACCAAATATGACTTTTTTTTGACGCAATGGAAACGCGTTACGCGTACCCCCCGGGCTTTAGGGGAAGCCAGATGTTAGGTGGGGGGTTATGTGGGACTTTCCCCGCAGATGGGGCCTACCCACTAAAACCACTGCGGCGTTTTACTCTGTGCTGTTTAAGGGTGTGCCGTAGGGTCGCGGTTGCTTTCTTCCAAGACACCCCCCAATGACCAAATGACCTATGTTAACATAGTTTGACATGGCACGACTTGGCTGCGCATTTGATAGAGTAGTTAATACTTTTGTTGTTCCAAAAAAATAACTTATCACGACAAAAATAATCTATGTTGCGCAACTGTATAACATGTTTCTCTTCGATTCTTACCAGTCTTAAATAACCGCAAAACAAAATAGCACGTCAACAGACCAGATAAGACTTCACGAGATCAAATCTCGAAATAGCACGAAAGATTTATTGCCCTGTCTGGATCCGTACAAACGGACCGTATCGCATAGCAATAAGACATAAATTCCCCTGCCAGCAATTTCCATGCACGCAGTGCCACCACGTACGTTGATACAATTTGTCAAATTCTCCGTAAGCCACTTTAAGAATTTAAGAAATGCAATATTGTTACGTCTCCTGCGTTTTGACGGGAAACAAACTGTTCTCGGGACAGGTTTGGACAGTACTTTATTAAGTTAGTTTATGAAAGTGTACTTCGAAAAGTACCGGTTTCATAAAATCTTGGCACGGGTACGCGAATGAAGAAGTCATTTGGATGCTTAATTTTCTTTTGTTTCGAAACGGATTCTAGCGTAAATGAAGTGAGATCTAAAAAAAATTGGCTTTCTCTTCATGACAACAAAATTATGTTTACCTGCAATGCTTGGCCACATAATTATTTTTGTATAATTTTATCTGACTGAATCGAAGATAGTAGAATATTTTTTTATTACCTAGTTACTCGTATTTAGGTAGGACACTTAAAATAGGAAACACTTTTTTATAAAATGTCTGATAATCTACAATAAATAAACTTGGTACCTACTCTAAATACAAACTCAATTATCTACTTATTTATACATAGTACCTAAGGATAATTATAAAATTACTCTTGATGGCATATTGACTCCAAAATCCTTTGTTCTCCGCTTGCCTAAAACGCAATATGACTTATTCGCGTTTTGTCTATATGTATAGTAGACAGTCTGTTTCGATAACGTGCCTAATTCCTTGCCTGAATAAATCGCGTTTGGCCTTCACTTTAAATGGCGTAATGCCTATTTGTTCAACTAACTAAATCGCGTTTTGGCCTATAATTGTTAAATGCATAATTCTCTAATTTACGTCTTCATATTCTCTAATTCAAACTCATTATCTTGGTTAAATATTTGCTGGCCAATTGAATTGGAAGTGATTAAAAAGCATACAATTATTACGTCAAGTACCTACGTGTCGTTTCTCGTTACATAGCTGAATAGTCAATACCTATCATTATTCATATCGGCAATCTGTAATCTAGACAATTATTGAGTTAACGTACCAGTACAAAGTTCCGATTCAAGCCTTTCGACGCATAGTACCAAATTCGCAATGTGCCATTTGGCGTTTCGCGGAATGTTATATTTACACACGCAAAGCACCAAATTCTCACAATACCAAATACGCTTAGTGCCAATACGCGTAGTGCCAAATTCGCAATATGCAATTTGGCGTTTCTTTGTGATCGCCAAAAATATCGTTACTCTACCGGGTGTACAATCCAAATGGGTCAGTATGGTGAAGTCGGAAACTATGAGAGATAGCAAGATCTGTTCCTAGAAACCATGTCATCGATTTTAATAACAAAGAAAACTGCATTTATACATTAAAAAAAACTTATGCTCAGCTCAGGCATCGAACCCGGACGTTTAAAAAAAATAACACTACTATTTCTATTTAGATATCCATTGTATAGATCTTAAGCAATAAATATTGTTATGAAACATGCGAGTTGGTACTATGCGAATTACAGATTTGGTAACTAACGTAGTTGGTGTTTTGCGAGTTGGTCACTTTACAAGCTTGGTACTTTACGAAATTGGGGTTTTGCGGAATTGGACATATGAGTATGTTGGCACATTGCGTTTCTGGTACTATGCGTCTGAAGGGATTCAAGAGAACCAACTTTAGGTTAGGCATCATGAGTTTTAGACCTAACGCGTCTTAGACCAAATGCGTTTTAGTCATAACGCGTATTCGGCTTGAGACCTTTTAGCCGTAACGCACTTTAGTTTCAATCTTGACGTAGTCCTAATACGTATGAGTCTTAACGCGATATAGCTTAAACAGTTTTAGGCTTAATACGGATTAGTTCAACGGCCATCAATGCAGAATGATAATTAGGAAGATGGCGTTATATACAATACTACTGTGCTACTTAGACTATGTAGCGACATAGGCATACTACGTTTTAGGCAAGCGGAGAACAAAGGAAGACGAGACAGGAAATTTCTCAAGAAAATAATTATATCTACAAATATGTTTTGGCTGCGAGTCGATTATACGCCGAATGACTACCATATTGAGGGACGATTACTAATGTTTGGGCAAAAATCTTTTCCCAAAGAATCTCATCACAAACTATTTTTCTCAAATTATGATTTGGTAAAAAATCATTTGTCAAACGACCTGTCTTATTTTACCAAATATTATTTAGTCGAATAAATCGTTTGGCATAACAAACTCTTCCCTAAGTATTGCATGGCATACGATTTACATCCCAATTGAGTAGTGCATAGAATACAGAGTACGTATACATTAGCTCCGGTGCTGCGGGGAGAGCAGCCCTTCTGTCCTTGCGTGACAAAGCACGGTCACCCGTGCTCCTGTGCTTTGTCACGGCGGGCGAGGGCTATAATCTCCCTCCGCGCCTCCGGCTCTACAAAAACACTCTAGGGTTCTCTGTCCTAACCAGCTAGAGCCTTAGATTCGGACTTACGCAGCCTAATACATATATCGTACACATAACATAAAACCCCCTTTACATTTTGTGGTAGATCAGACAAAAATTTAATTAGTTGGTAGCAAAATTACATTTTGCTAGCTAAAAACAATTTACTATTGTTTTTTCTCAAACATGCAATGAAATGTTGACATCGCGTGCCTTATAATAGGCCGCAAAGTACCTCGTTTCCGGTGCGGCTTCACGCTTGGCATTTAATGGAATTTCATACAACATTGCCGGCCTAGGTCTGCAATGTGTTTTTTTTTTTTAATTTCCATTCCACATTTATTAGTGGCACAGCATCACGGCGTTCAGCCATTAAAATAACAGTATACGATGTTATGTATATAAAATCGACTTGAACATAACAAATAACACATTATAAACAATTTCCAATAATTTTAAACTACCTAAAACTTAACTACAAGAATACACATTTAAAATATTTCAACTAAACATTAGCGCTAAAAATGTATACTGAAACGGTTTTTGGAAAAGAAATTGAAAATGTCTCTAGAGTATAAAGTTTCCTTTTTCGGAGTGTTTTTTATTTATTTAATTGCATATTTGAGAATAACACTATAGGTGTCAAATAGGGTTACCAGCCTCGTAACTATTAGGCCTCGCTTTCGCTCGGCTATCTATATGTACTCGGCCGGCAACCCCTTACTCGGTCACCTCATTCACCTGGCCCTTTTTCATACTAAATGTATGGGGACAGATGAATGAGCCGCAGACATAATTTCTGAAGAATAGCCCAGGGTGTCCGCCGCGGCCCGTTGACTAATCACGGTTTTTAGTCTGGCGTTCAACGTATTATAATACCATTTAAGCTGTATGCTCAATCATCGTACTATGCCTAGACTGTTATGCGTTTTCATAATAGGAGTTTTAAATTATGCTTAATAAGTGACACCCCCTATTGAGATGTAGAGTAGTGTGACTTTTGGAAGACTGGAATCAGATTCCCAAAAGTCACTTTGCTTCAAATATGCCGATGTTCCGGTCCGATTACTCAAATCGATACATTTCAGACCTATTTTCGGTCTGGCTGCACATAACATGTCTAGAATTTTACTGTATGTATATGTGGAAACGTGGATTTGGATTCTGGGAGTTTATTTGAACAGACTCACGAACTAAGCTTGTTCGACGTTGGTATAGAGCTTGAAAAGAAGTCTTAAGAAATATGAGAACCGGGTTAGTCCAAATGGTATCCGATAAATAGATAAAGGGGTTATCTACCTGTCTCAGTTTATTTCTCACGCTTTATTAATATTAATAGGAATTCGCTAAATTTTCATCAAGGAATTGCACCTGTGAAACGGCGATGCATGTGAAATTAAGATAAAGGCAATTTTTGTTAAATCACGAATTTTTGTTAAATCACGAATATATCATTTCGATCTGTTCAATGTGAATGAAGCGATAATTTGAAAATGTTTATTACTTACTCTATCAGTAAACTTCTAGATTTAGCATTTTAAAAACCAAAATGAGGAATTCACTTGCCTAGTAAGTGCACCATTTATAACTCGAGAACGGGTGGACCGATTATGATGTTTAGGTTTTTTTTTTTTTTTTGAAACTGACAAACTCGTAACCCATACCCGGGCGTAGCGATTGTCGGACCAGGTGGTCGGCCGTGGCGTTCCCTGGGGTCGAACCAGGTCGCTAGCCGGACCACCCTGAGATTGGTCGGACTGGGGTTTAGGTTTGTCTCTGCCCCGAATAACAGAATAATTATTAAAACATCTAAAAAATAAAACTTCTGCGGCGGAACGAAGTTCGCCGGAAGAGCTAGTAGAATACAATATATAAAGCCAAAATTTGCTTAGTGAGTTTATAATTTGCCTACGTGTGCTAACTCGGGGCATTATATATATATTATATTACTTGAGAGTAAATATCGATATAATTTTTTGTCGATCAAGAATATCAAGATGTTATTCTACAATTATAACTATCATTCATTCTATATAAAAAAAAATCATTTAGAGCTTCACGTATTTGCATATCAGGATATTCACTAATCCATGAGTTAATACAATATTCACGTTTTTAGGGTTCCGACCAAAATGGTAAAAAAAGGGTTCCTTTTTTACCATTTTGTGCATGGTGCGACTCTGTCTGTCTGTCTGTCCGTCTGTCACAGCCAGATATCTCAGGAACTACTGCTGCTATCGATATGAAATTTGGAATAGTTTTAAGTCGCTAACCCGACCCTATTTGACATAAAAAAAATCTTGTATCTTTTTTACCTTTTTTTAAAGGGGGCCGTAATGGGAGTACGAAAATTTAATGTTGTGCTATTGTATCAAGTGGGGTATCAAATGAAAGGGCTTAATTTGTAGATTCCAAAGCCATTTTTGTTTTTTTTTGTTAATCATGTACTTTTTGATTTATGACCAAAAACCTTCAAAAAATACCATTCCCCCTATTATCTTCGAAGTTACTGAACAAAAAATCTGTAATAATTACCAATTATTAATATCATTCTAAATATTACAGGAAAAACGGTTTTCCTAAATTGCACCGTTTTTTAGAAATTTACTAAAATTGTAACACATACTTTTTTGCTCCTTCTAAGCTAACTAGGGTTTCTGCTCGAGACTTCTCGAACTCGAGACAACTCGAGAGTTTCACCTCCATTCGAGACGAGAAATAAATAGCTGTCTCTCGAGACTCTCGAGTTCCGGCACAAACGAAATAAGGGCTAAAGTCAGGCTCGCCATTTTTTGGCTTTTAACAATGATAAACATTTGAAACGTTACACCCTGTATATAACACAGTGACACCGTGTATATATCGTCGCTGGAAAGCAATAATGCTGTAACCCTCAAAAAGTAAACTTTTCACTAGAGCCAAAAAACGTTTGCATTTTTTTAGAAAAATTCATAACTCTCAAACGAAAAGAGATTATTAAACCCCCTTTGGTAGACTCGTTGTAAAAAAATCGAAGTTTATAATTTTGGTGGTAAAATTAGTATAAACTTGTTTTTAATATGACTTTTGTCGTTTACAGCATTTCGATATTTCTAATCATGGCACGCAATAATGCTGTAACCTACAAATTTTTTGTATGGGAACATTATTTTTACCAAATCTCACAGTCGTTTTAAAATGCTGTAAGTCTAAAAAGTGGTTCTTAATACAATTTTTGGGAGATGAAAACTTAAATTGACAAGATTTTTTTACTGCAATATTGCTGTAACTAAATGAATGAAAGGAAACAGGTATGAATGAAGCAGTGTAAGTGCGAATGGTAGTTTATGTCGATCCATTTTAAAATGTCAGTGGTAAATAATTGTTGATCTGTAGTAATAATATTTTCTGAACTACTTAATTAATATGCCACACATACATATCTTTATGCTTAAAATGTTGTTTTGGCTATTAAAAAGTTATCATTAAGTATTGTTATATTTATGGTGTTGGACTGTATGTATGTAGATGCAGCAGCACTATGTAATCGCCTAAACTAATTTTTATCATTTGCTTTGGACGATGAGTGAGAACGGAAGTATGGTATTTATCAGGCTATAAGTACACAGTATTAAAAAAAACTATTTTTTTTTACAAAATAAAGAAATCGAAAGACGTATCAGAAACGCCTGGAGGAGCTTGTGGTTGATGAAAACACTAATAGTGGGAAACCCCTTATATCCCTGAAATGTAAGCTCATGGAGATTTGGTGCATTGTACCCATTCTGACTTATGGCGCCCAGTTAAGGTCTAGGAGGACTTCAGAGGTAGAGGAAAGTATTAGAAGAGAGGCTCATGCACAGCAGTGAGACACTAAATCTAGTTAAAAAAATCGTTGGTTTAAGGTTGACGTGTCATTTTATAAAAAAAAATGTTATTATTTATCTAATCGATAAATATATTCAATTCAATTCAAAAAATAGTATAGATTGTTTTACAGAACAATTATGATAGACGTATACAGGGTGACTTCTTTTTCGTGATACAGGATAATTAAACCTGAATCTATCCATGATTTTGAACAAGTTTTACTATGGGGTCAACTTTGTAAATGCAAAAAAAAAATTAACTGTTTCATAGAAAAGGTCATCAATAGGTAGACCAAAATGTATGAGAGAGTTGTATTTTTTTTGCAATTTACAAAGTTAATCCCATAGTAAAAGTTGTTCAAAATCATGGATAGATTGAGGTTTAATTATCCTGTATCACGAAAAAGAAGTCACCCGGTAGTTTACATGCATTAAAGTTTGAACGGAAAAATAATTAACGTGTTTTTCTTTAAAAGTAGGTTATGTTTATATTACCTCTATTATCTAAAGGGAGCTTCGCAAACATTTATATTTAATTTGAATCATGATTAAATCTTTTAAAAAACGAAAACTAGCAAACTACAAATAAAAACGACCCTCAATACTATATACATTCAAACTTACTATATATTTTAAAATGTATTTACTGTCATTATTCATTTATTACTGTATCTTTAAAATGCTGTACACCATAGTTTATTCACAACATCTCCCGACAAAAAGCTGTAAATGACAAAAATTGGTCAAAAGTTGAAATTTACGGAAAGCAAAAATGCTGTACGTGATGACGGAGAACTAATTGTGGAAACCATTTTGCTGTAAACCACAACGCAGTTGAAAACACGGGATTTTATGCGGGTTACAGCGATTCTTCATTCCGTGATTACAAATTTAGGTGAAAAAATATATGCTGTATACATTTTATTTATCATCACAGACAAATAATAACTATACCAGCCGACGCAGAAAAAAAAACTGAATAAGAATATGCAAAAAAAGCATTTTCGATGGTGGTGCGGGTTACAGCATTATTGCTTTCCAGCGACGATATCACAGTGACACCCAGTATATAATCACAGTGACACCTGCTAATTGACAGCTAACAATTACCGAATGACAAAATACGCACACGATTGGCGGCAGAATAGTTGCGCCCATTTTGTGAATGACCAGTTAGATTTTACTGCCCACTTTTTTTTTATGGATAAAATGAAATATTTTGCTTACCTACCGATTGCTTACCAAAATTTGATTAATTGTAGGTCGCTTAATGCAGCTCAAATACTCAATTTGCTGACCAAAATAATTTAGAGCAGTTCAGTATATCGTTAATTGCAGACAGATTTATAAATGTTTGCTAACCATAAGTTGCTTACCAACTAGCTATTTTGGCTGACCAAATACATATTTCTGCTCACGCTCATATGAATATTTTGGTGATCGATTAAATGATACCCTTTTCATTTGTTTTTTATTTTATTTTCAACAATAATTTACAATTTCTTACTAAAGACTCGAGAGTCGAGACAACTCGAGAAATTGGAGTCGAGATTTCTCGAAACTCGAGAAAAAAAATGAGGCGAGAAACCAGAAACCCTAAAGCTAACCGCCATACAGTTTTTCTTGAACTATTCACGTATCTACTTACGAGTTTGTACGGAACCCTCGGAGCGCGAGTCCGAGTCGCACTTGACCGGTTTTTTTTTTGTTTTGGGTAGCATAATTGACATAATACTGAACCTGTTTATAGTAGTAGAGGATTTTAATGCGCACATGTACAATCTATTAACTAATATCTCGAGATTTTATTGATATTAAATCACTGAGTACAACGTACCCCGACTACCCCGAGTTAGCACATTTACATTACATTTACAGTAATTAGGATCGACATTATTACATAATTAAGAAATTTAGGTACCTTAACCAGGGAGCGTTATTACTTTTGGTGCCGATGACGTAAAAATTACGTCAAGCTACATACAGCATGATTCAAGTTATACATTATAAATAAAATAAAATAATTTATTTCTGTAAGTAGGCCCTCAGGGGCTGTAGTCACTATGTCATCTTCGAGCAATCGGAGAAAATCCATAAAATAATATTCCTACGGCCTAAGGACATCTTTCTTTTTGAAATCAGTTGAAAAACACCCTGACTGACCATATGAATGAAGCTGCAGAATATGACGTTTTTTTTCTCTAAAAGACGAGTTCAAGAAGAATCAATCTAGAGCATAGGTTCCCAAAGTGGTCCCTACCGCCCTCAGTGGGCGCTGAAGATTTGCAGGGGCCTTGGAGAAATTTGGGGGCGTTGATGCTATCCAGGGGGGCGCTATCGCCTTTGAAAATAAAAACTTAAATCACAATATCAACTACAATACAAATAGATTTCTAAAATGATTAATTAGCTTGTAGCATTATTGAAATAGTCATATTGCAATAAAATTCAGTTAAAAATGTATTCGACTTGCTGAATTTAGTTTACGTACTCAAAATAATGACGTATTGACAGGAACACTCTCTCTCTCCAAGCTACCCCAGCCCAACTGTTCGTTTTTTTGTCGCGGGCGTTGAAAGTTTTTTATCATGATTAAGTGGGCGGCAAGTCAAAACAATTTGGGAACCTATGATCCAGAGATAGAAGAGACACCAGAGAAGCTAAGAATAACGTTGAACGCACATAACGAGTCTTACTGTAAGCGTCTAAAATAAAATGAAAAAGTGTCCAATAATCAGTGGATAGCACAAAAGAACCCAAGCTCTTTTGTTTAATGTCGCTCGGATAATCTGAAACTGACTACTTTAGTACTTAAAATAACACCTTCATTTCACAACGCCTGGCTCAAAAAGGTTTAAATTTTACAAACAGTAATTTTTATCATACCAGCACAAAAGCAGAACTTAAACAAAACAAGTGATAACGTCATGTTATTCTGTAATATACCTGCGAAATATCAGGAACAATTCGCTGCATTTTAAACTGCATCTGATACGTCACATGTGACAAATTTTACATACCTCTATATAGTGATATGCAATAAGAGTGAAATTCCTTTGACTGAAAATAAACACCTACCTACATGATTATATCGACTGTTATTTAACAGCAACTTATGTCTGATGTTTCTGTTTTGTAATGCCAGCTTTATTCTGAATAGTATAAAACTGCTTTTGAGTTGGGACAGTTGTTGAGATAACGCTTTTTTTTGGGAAATTTCAGGATTTCTTTAATGTACTTACACACTACTTGTTGTAAACGAACACAAAGGTTTTTGATACTATTGTTTCGTTTTACCGTGTTGGTTGGGTTTATAGTTTGCTAAGGTAAAGAGGAAATGTTCATCAAAATGTTAAGGTTTTTTATTTATTGTAAATGGTCGCTGCTTTTTTTAGTCGTGGACTAACAAGATAGCATTTTAACAAAATTGTATGAAAAATTGTGTCAAAGCTGTGGAGGATTATCATTATCACATTAAATTTGTGATTTTGGGTGTAATACATAAAGTCATCAAAATAAATAGGTAGAGTAGTCGGTTAAAATCCGGAACGAGCATATAATAAATTAAAGTTATATGCTCGGATCTTCATAGGGTTTTTCTTTTAGTGACAATTGCAAGCATTTGAGTAACATAATAAGATTTGACAAGACAAAGTGCTCTAAATATCACCGCACTCTAATGAATTTATAAATAGAGTTGCATCGGGTTCTATTATAGCAGGAAATACAACAAATAATGTTTAAAATAACATTATTTTTCATAGTTAAATGAATAATTATTTATCGAAATGATTTCTCTGAAGCAAAGAAACACGTTTAAAAAAAAAGATAAGCAATGCTCCTTCCCTTAAAAAAGGTATACAAAATGATGATGTTACCAGAAATATTTAAACAATGAAAATAAGACAACAAGATAATGTCATAAATAATTCCAAAATGGGTCTACTTCAGATTCACTTTTCAAATCCGTGTGTTATTTTCAGAGTCTATATACGCGATTACTCAGCTCCCGTGCAGTGCTCAAAACCTTTACTGGTATTTCCGTTTCACACATAACTGTCAGTTCAATGCAATAAACATGAAAGCGCACGACATTGAGAAATCCTTCCCTCTAAATTCAATTTATCAATCACACTTCCTTCACAATAGACTAGAAGCCGACTCCTAATGGCCAAGATCGTGGAATTAAAGCCAAGCAATCCATTAATACCAAGATATGAAGTGATTCAGCTTCTCTTGAAATATGAGCCCGATAATGTTTTTTATCCGGAATGAACCGGAATGAACTTTTATTGGACAGATTAAAAGCTTTCGAGATTTGACCTTTCACAATTGTAGACCGAAAGCCTGGGGACGTTTTATTCAAAAAGTTTATTAACTTTGAGTGTCTGAATTTCATTCGTTTGATGAGATATGTTGTTTGGTTTTGCTCTTGAGAATTACAGTTGATTGCTATGTTTTCTTTGCCTTTGTCATAAATGTAGAAATGGTTGCCCTTTGTGTTTGTTCAAAATGTATACGTGAACTAAGTAAAGCTCATGCCCTTCAAATGGCTTTAAAGACAGTACCTATGTCTTAATATTTTGTCGGATATATTATCGTAAATATTTTAAATCTTTACTAAAAAGAAGATCAAAGTGGGTTTCGATTAAGGATTGAGATACATGACATGACCTTCGTTCAAAGTTGCCTGTGTGATCCTAAGATATTGGTTTTCACATGTCCAGTCGAAGAATTTGGAATTATTTCGTTCAAAAATGCTAAACCACCTAGAGATAAAGAGCAAATAGTGGCTTTTTGTCGTTAATAACCGTATCTATTTCGATTACAATATCTAGCACGTATTTAAAATCGTGAAAGTGAAGAAATATGTATTGTAAACACTTTATTGCATAAAGTGGGGCTGGCGGGACTCTGCTTCCCGCGATTGTGGTGCAGAGGTCCAAACCATCGAGCACATTATACAGCGCTGTTCTTTGCACTCATACTTTGGCTCACCGGAAGATTTGCACAAGCTAACACCTGACGCAATCTCGTGGCTCGAGACCCTGAATGTGGATCTATAGCTTTTCTATTTTTAATGAAATGTTTATGTAAGAAGACGCCATTAAGATTAAATAATGGTATATGTATATAAAGACGAATTTATCCCTTTAAGGGATCTCTTCCAGTTAAGTAATGAGACCTTTGATCAGTTGAGTAATGAGACAAGGGAGGTGGTAGGCAACCAGAGAATCGCGTACAACAGATTTAGATAAATAGTTAATAGTTAGATATATTACAATATGCACTATAAATAAACACATAAACGACATATATATGTCGGAGCTGGGCTGAGGGAGATCCGATCTAGGCGCTTCATCCTGATTCTCAGGCACTTGCTTAGACAACGAAGAATTATACTGCCGTCCTAATTCAAAAGGCCGCATCTCAGCTTTATAGGTTTTGAGATACAAGCAATTTTAGTTGTGGAAATGGCATAATTTTGGAGATGTGCTAAATTTTCTTAATGATTTTTAAGAAAATTTCATAAACTACGATTTCTTTTTGGAAATGTTTGCCTTGATATATTATCAAGAACGCAAAAAAACGAAATTGTTTTTTTTTTGTAGATGCGTCCTTTTGAATTAGGACGGCAGTATAGTCACATTGCAGACTTTATTGCGTATTCACACTTCCCATTCATATCACATCCGATGTCGAAACCTAAAGCATGGGTTGGTTTGGTGTAGGATGGTTAGATGGCGTAGGTATATTGAAGTTCTTTATTCCATATTGTACGTGTAAGATGAATGTCTTAAGAAGCAATCACAGTAGTAGTTTATTTCCTTTAACAATAACACAGAACTGTTCTTAACAGACAATCACCACAAGCAAGCGACCCGACAAGAGTTCAAGTAAGGATGTTTAAGTAGTATCAGAGTTGGCATTAGAATCACATTAAGAGCTAATTTGAACAGAAACGCGTACAGTTCCTAGTGCACTAACGCACACCACGAGCTTCGGTTTTTGTTTTTAGAAACTGACAATCTCGCGATCCTTATTGGGCATAGCGATTATATGACCGGATGGCCGGCCGTGGCGTTTCTAGGGGTCGAACCAGGACGTTAGCCGGACCACCCTGAGTGGAATAGGTCTGGGTGGGGGCCGGGGGCGCCTGGGGTCGAACCAGGTCGCTTGTCACGGTCCACCTCGATTTGGTCGGGCTAGGTGGGGGCCTGAACGCCTGGGGTCGAACCAGGACGTTTGGCCAGGGCCACTTTGACTTTTCGCTGATTGCTCAAAGTGAGCAGCGGACCAGCGGGAAGGTGAAGCCAGACTACGACATAAATATAATATATAGCTCGATAGATACATAAATAAAAATATACATAAACTATTTTTAGTAAGCATCTGAAAACCGTATCCAGTATTCAGTCAGGGTGACAACCACACGTTTTATAGTTTTTTATTTTACAATAAATACTTTTGTGTAATGTTTTCCCTGGATTCATTTTGGGAATCGCTAGTAAATTTGAACTCGTGAAAGTGACTTTAATATCTTTTTCTACTCCTGTACTTTAATCTGTCTTTTACTTGGTCACGAACACTAATATAAGAACATACATAATATGAGTTCAGAGAAGTCTATACTCTATTCCCCATAACAGCACTAGTGTCGTTATAGTCACATTACGATACTGCTAGCAGCCACAGACTTCTAAATCTAGGTTAAACTTAGGTCAAGGATTAAGCGCTCAATTCTAACTTTACGATAAAAATGCACAACTACCAACTTAACAAACAATTAAATTCCTATGGTTTTTGAGAAAAACAAAACTTTCCGAACTAAATTCGTTGATACTTTATATGAAAGAAACATGTTGTTTCTTCATTGGTTTTTAATGCGGGCAAATTACACCACATTTCTATGTTACATATATAGATACAAGAAATCAAAGTACATAGAAAAATTAAATGGCGCTCACCTGTGAACAGACCGGGAATCGAATTAAATTCGTTGATGCCAACATAAAAAAGTATTTTGAATATTATCACTGCGTGTCACTAGCTAATTTAAAAAAAGTTTACCATCGACACATACTGTCAGTCAATATGTCATATTTGCCTCGTTTGCGTGCTACGTTTAATGTTGTATTTTATATTTTAAAACCTAGTCGTAGAAAAAGTATTGTATGCAATGTTGTATAATTAAGTCAAAAAATGCTCAAACGCTCGCCGCCAAGGCGGCTCGTATCGCAACTCGCGCAATTCGCATTTTTTGAGCCTACTTATACAACTGTTGCAGAAAATACTAATATATGCTTCGAGTTCAACCGACTAAAATCGGTCGCCTTCTAAGTCTCCTACTTTTTCTTTTGAAATAAGAGATTACGATCGCCTCGTAAAAGGGTACCCCAAATACTTTTAGACTCGAAATTTATGAACGATTAACCGCATTAAGAGTTCATTGAACTTGATAAGGCTGACGTAGATTGATAAAGGGCTCAGAAAGATCCGTTCTTGTTTACGACCCTTCTCAGATCTCAAGTTACCTTTGTAGACTGTGGTACAAAGCAAATATGCCTTTGTTCTATGCCCGACAGAGAGAGAAATGAATTACTAAGAAAAATATTCAATTACAGAAAGACGGATTAAATAACGGTATTTTATAATTTTTCATGGTATAGGATTATGCCGCGGCACTTTTGGCTTTTTGTTAATCAAATAATAGGCAAGTACTTATAAATGACACTGGTTAGCTGTGCTTTTGTTGCCTTTGTTCTAAATATGTTTAAAAATAATTTGGCAATGACAATAACGGGCCTTTAAATAGTTTTCGGGCCTGTAATCGGCCCTAACTATACAGGGTGTAATCGTTAAGTGTAGCCAGGCGATTATCACGTAAATGTAACAGAGATCAGAAAACGTTACCCAGTAAGAAAAATCACAACAATAACTTTATTTTAATAAAACCAGTAATATCCCAATTACGATAAAAAAAGGTTAGCTGGAAGAGATCCCTTACAGGGATAAGTTCGCCTTTGTACATAACCATTGTTCTTTTTACTGTTTCTGTATGATTTTATGTGCAATAAAGTGTTTACATACATACATACATACATACATACGATAGGGAAATTACAGCCTCAAGAAACGTCGTACTAAATGTATGGGAGCGTTTAAACTTAATATTTTTAATATTATTACTATTATTTAAGAAAAGTTATTAATGTGATTTCACTCATTGGGTAACGTACTTTCGATATCAGTTTAAAGTTTCTGATATTTGTTATATTTACGTAATAATCGCCTGGCTACACTTAACGATTACACCCTGTAGAAAAATTACGTTTGGTCTCGAACTACAAAAAAATTAACTGATTTAATACGCCCATGATTGACTTCTAAATTTGTAAATTCTCAAGTACACTAAAAATTATAATGGTATAAAAATAAATTACACGGAGAATCATATTAGCTGTTAGATATTTAGGATAATTGACGTACGATAAAGTAAAACATCGTGAGAAAACCAGCACATGTGTGGTGGTCATGTGATTTTTTTTTACTTATGCTGCATGCCAGCGGACACGCCACTAGATGGAAAGGGTTTTTGTCAACTCTGGATATGCAATACCAGTGATATTTTCCGTTTAACTCTATTGCTATAGAAATAAGCTACCAAAAGCAAGTGCGTGGAAGCGAATTATGAGTGAACTGATTACTCCCTGACCTTGTTACTGGTGTAATGAGCCAGGTTGCTTGGTAAAAGGGGCCTTAGGAAACTTTAAATATTTGATATATTTTAAATGTGTTTAGATTTTTTAATGAGGAAATACCACTATCCTTATTACCGATTTAGATACAGAGACCAAATAAATAGAACAATTAAACGCAGGTTGGTTCTAGCCAAGGCCGGCTCACTTGTGTAAGGTAACTTTAAGTTTTATTTAGGAACGATAAAAAATATATCGTAGATTTGTAAAACTTTGCGTTCGTATAACTTTATAACTTATGTTTTTTTTTTTTTCAAATTCTTAATGTACAACTAACATAGTTTTGTAAGGCACAAATTGTTACTAACATTTAATTTTTTTAATTTTTATTTTAGTTTATAGTTTATGGATTTATTTGGTCTGAAATAAAAGATTTTTATTTTATTTTATTGTATTTATTTTATTTATATGTATATTTTTTGTTTATTTCCTCTGTGTGATGGTAATTTAGTATTTTCTAATCCATGTAAGTTACTATTATGTTGTAAAACTTACTCAACATCCCAATTGAGCTACGAAATCCCCAAACTACCTGGCCTCTGGAGATCTTTATCTTAGAAACTAATTGATTTACCTAATTCACTCTAACTTCTTAAGTAAATTTCCACCAGTTACCATTTCAAGTGGCTCAGCTCTAAAATTTGGTGGTTTGCACCAGTGATTTTGACGCAAAATTTCGAATGTTTATTTGACTAATTTAATAACAACACAGCTATTTCTGTTTTAATTAATGTAAATAAATTGATTTTGCTGGTTGGATGGTGTTACCGGGAATGCTCAGTTAATTAGTATTTACCATCTAATATTTAGATAACGGACATTTAACTGACATGGCACTAAACTTGAATAGAATTAAATGAACCTCTGACTGACACAATAAAATATTGTTATAAACTTTAGGCTTTGAGTCATCGCTGCACTCAAAAATAACTAAAGTCGAATATCAAATTCGAGATCAAAAATGTAAACAAACAACTGTCAATGTCAAAGTGACCTTCCAGGGATATAAAATCTTTTCTATCTAATGCATGTTTTATATATGAATTTTATTTACCACGTATGGTTTTCAGTAACAGATATTGGGTGGTAGACTTGGACATTTATAGTCTAGATAGATCAAAACTCACATGCATCTGCTACAAATTTTCAACCACCCTCATTTGTTTTTTTTAACGTGCTTTTATACGGCCGTTTTACAACTAGCCAGTATATTGTGAAGTAAAAAAGGTTTAGTCTAAAAAACGATTATACTCATTAAACAACACGCACAAATAGAAAACTTAACAAGAAACAAAATCCAACGAAATACAATTATACATGGAAATAAATTTAAAAATGTATCAATGACTCGCGAATATTTGATAATAATATTAAAAATAAAGTGTTGTTTTAATTATATACCAAATGTTTTAAACTTCTTACCATTACCAGTAGTATAAATTTATATAATTTATTTAAACACCACAAATACGTTATAAAAAAAATATTAATTCGCTATATAACTAAGTAATATATTTTTAAATATCCATACAACAGTGTTTACCTCTGAATATTTTATTTTTTATAATTATTTCAATGATTTTAGACTTACCACAACTAGCGTATATTTTTTTAATGGTGGCAACCCACTTGCTTACATTTTTGATCTCGAATTCGATATTCTACTTTAGTAGGTATAATTGTGATAGTCGTGATATTTCTTAGTTATGTTGGGTTCAATGAACATCAGCTCACGCAATTTTCAATGTATGCGATATTAAGACAACTTGAACATAACAGCCAACTTAGAAAATAATCCGGATGACTGGGAACGCGCCCGACTTCTGGCTGTTTCTGCCCGAGAGTCAGGCCATTGGCTAAACGCTCTGCCGTCTCGCAACATAGGCACTGTCTTGGACCCGAACAGTTTGCGAATTGCTATTTGTTTGCGTCTCGGGTGCAAGATATGTGTTCCTCACACTTGCGTCTGCGGCAAGTCTGTGGACCGGCTGGGAAGACATGGCCTCTCATGCCAAAAAAGTGCCGGCCGCATGTACCGCCACGGTACCTTAAACGACTTGGTACAACGGGCGCTTGTTACCGCCTCAATACCCTCTACTCTGGAACCTACGGGTATGGCAAGAGATGATGGCAAGTGTCTGGATGGAGTTACGTTGGTACCGTGGAAACTCGGTAAGGCCCTGGTGTGGGACGCGACATGTGTCGACACATTCGCCCAGTCCCACATACAGGCAACTCGCGCTCAGGCCGGCGCTGCGGCTGATCAGGCCCAAATTCTCAAGCGCCGCAAGTACTCTTGTTTATTAGAGAACTACGAATTTGCGGCGCTTGCAGTGGAAACTCTGGGGCCCTGATCGGTCAGCCGATATGAAATCATTCATGAGGACCCTGTCATCCCGGCTGGTCCGCGCCTCGGGAGACCCCAGGGCTGGCGCCTATCTGTCCCAGCAGATCGCTATTGCGGTCCAACGAGGAAACGCTGCCAGCGTCATGGGGTCGATGCCGCAGGCAGACCTTTTAGAAGGGGTTTTCTTTTTATAGTTTTATTTTATTTACTTTTAGCTTTAATTTTAATTGCCTAGAATAGTTCTGTAATGTATTAAATAGTGTATTGTAGTTTTAATTTTAAATTTACTGCCTTAAATTATGTACATATTATATTCGTTTTTGTATGATTATGATATTGCATAAATTACTATTGTGACTTGAACATTTCATCTTTTTGCTTCACCGCAACACTTTAGGGCTCAAAGTTCTGCAGAAATAAATACATTTTGAAATGTGTATATTCAAATCTTTTCACACGATGTCAACAAACACATAAATCATGTTTAAGAACTCACACCAACCCTTAAAATACTCTGTTTAAAAAAATCAGTATTTACAACTTCAAAAAGTTCGTTTTTACCTTAATATTTGCTAATGTGAATAAAGTAGTAGGTATTTAAGCGTATACTTAATACAATCATCATTGCGTGAAAAAAATATAAAATTGACCTCCAGTCAAATTCTCGCTATATAGCGACACATCTGAAGCGAGGCAATATAATATCGGTGCTGACATCCAACATCTCAATTTCGAATCCACCGCATAATATCGAGTGATTCCTGGCGACAAAGCCAGCCGTCGAACCGTCGACAATAAGGCAACCGATATTGACTCCACACAATGCCCGGGCATTACAACCCAGGCATTAAAACCGGGTATAAACCGGCCGGGCATTAAAACTGGATGAACCGCCGTGATGCCCGAGGTTAATTAAAGGGGTCGCTTTACAACTGTGACATTTTTCAATTGATTTGCCGACTGATTGGTGCTGTATAATTTGTTTATTTATTTTACGCACCGCTCGATCGCGATAACGTTGAAAACTAAAAATGGCATACAACTAAACTTCGACTAATTTTGCTACTAATTTGTTATGTAAGATTGGCTTTCTTCAATTTTCAAGTAGATTTTCTTACGTTTCGCAGGTTTAGTACCATAAGTAAGTGTGTTGATGTTTATCTGAAAAAAAAAAATAACACCAATACCTGTAATTTTGATAAAACCCGACGGGCGGCAGCCTTGCCTTATGAGTGCAATGCCATAATTCATTCTTCGGGGTACTTTACTGTCAGATCAAATATGATATGAAATGTTAAAACGCTCAGATAGTACGAAGTTTCTATACAAAAAAGTATTATGATTTATGACGTCATTTTACTTTTACTTTTTACATTTCACCTTATTTTAAATTTTTGTTTTTTTTTTTTTATAATATAATGTATCGTTGCTGTTTTAAGTACAATATTAATTGTTACTTTTTTAGTAAATTTAGCGTAGTAATTATTTAGCTGTCAGTTGATTTTTTCCGGGATAAGACTTAGGGTGAATATTCGGCATTTAGCAGGGTTTTTTTTTCATCATTATCATCTTGGCAAATATCGTTGAAATAAGTAATAGTGAAAGTAATTTTTTTTTTATTCGAAAGGCAGTTCCATAATTATGGCGGCTTACTCTTCCATTGTGGTAATAATCGCGAAATAATAATGACGTTGAACCGCGCAGTCAAAACGCTCGAATATTTACCCAGTAGTCTTTATTCACATTTAGCCGACTTTGTATTTTTTGCAAAATAAACTACAACTCAGTAGTTGCACGAATGGATGAACCCAATAAACTTTTGAATGTATTGGATACTTAAGAATCAAACGAACTTACCTTACGTGATGTTTGATTCCAATTATGTGAGTATCCCAACCGAAGACGATTACTATAGTTTACATGCAGCAGTACATGAGATGGTGCTGTCCTTGTCACACATTTAGAGCTATAATATCTTAAAAAGCAAAACCATACTTCCATCTCTCTCTCGCCGGCATCGGCACACCCGCGCCCGTGCTTACCTGACCTCATTTTTTCAGAGTTAGATATTTTGTGTTGTAGACAAGTTTTTTATTTTTTATTTTATCCCTTGGGCTAGGGTGGGATGGGACGATGTAATCGTCTTCGGTTGGGATACTCACATAATTGGAATCAAACATCACGTAAGGTAAGTTCGTTTGATTCTTAATTATATTTCGTATCCCAACCGAAGACGATTACTATAGTTTACATGCAGATGTTCAGAGCATTGTTATGTTCAATATGTGAAAAATGAAAAGTAAAAAACTGGTAATTCCAATCATTATAATGCTGATTAGCTACGAAATTGAGAACAATATTCTGATGACTTAATTTTAAGGTTCAATTTACATTTATCAGATTCTTAACTGTTTAATTTTAATGGCATAAATGCAATTAATCCTATTTAGCGAATGTCAGATATAGCATACGTAAAATTATTTTCATTTCATTCCAGGGTGTCTCTATAATATTACTTATTAAGATAGACATTGGAACGATCACTGCAACCTGCAGCCTTGCAAACAGTCTCCAGATTAAACCCGGCACGGTGCGCGGCAGATTTTCATGCTACCCGTGTACTGTGAACGCTGAAAATACTTATGTCAATGGCATTGTCTCGTGATACCTTTTTAACCCAGTGTGCTAAGGTCTGAGATCCAAAGTTTTTATAAGGCCTTCGTACAAAGAGGTATCCTTTAGTATGATGGCGTCTCAATTCATTTGTCCTACTAACATACGTTTGAACTGCGAGTGCTGGGCAAATAAGGACTTTCGCGGATATAGGGTAATCTGTTGATTGGTTAACAAGCTCCAGGCCTCGAAGTATTAATTAAATTTGTAACCTTGATTATATTTAACATTTAGATGGCTCCTACTGGAGGAGTATTATCTCATTAGCTATACTGTCCAGTACCAGTGCTAATGAAGGTGAAGCCATAATTACATCATTATTTATTGGCATATTATCTAATTTTATCAGTAGCCTGATCGTGTGCATCCATTGTGCCGAAGCAATGGCGATAAAAGTACAAGTTTTATATGATAAATCAGTTAATGAGACATCTTCATTTCGATAAATATTTAAGAAATGATTTAGAACTATATTTGTACGTGGATTTATATTTCGGGTTCGGAGGTTTAAGTTTGTAAGCCTTTAAGAAATCGATTAACCCAATCATTTGACGTAACATTCGTATTGCGATAAGGCTGATCTGTGTATGATCAAACAGCTATAGCTTAAAATTTTATGGTCAAAAAGACATCATCAAAAAGACAAGACGGTGATGTGTTAAAACACATCACCGTCATTAGCGTCATAAACATCAAGATTTCTCGTTTTTTACAGAGAAGCTCCCAGGATTTGAGTTAATAAAGTTTTAAATTATTGCTTTAAAAGTATTTTTGCTAAAGAGGCCATCACTATATTTAGTGATTCATGTAGTAGGCCACGCTTTATTATCATATCCCTGATAATTTAGCTGCCACCAGGATAAGGCTGGCATGAAGCGGGAGGCGCGTTCTGAACGGAGAGACTAATAAAGATCCGTCGGAATCAATAAACGTTTTTTCAGGTACGACAAGACTAGACCACAAGGAGTACCATGCTTGTGATGGCCAGTAGGGTACTACAACGATACCTTTAGCTTTATCTGAAATGATTTTTCTAATACTTTGCTCACTAGGCTGAATGGGGGAAAGAGATAAAAAATAATATTTTCCCAACTAAAAGTAAAGGCATCGACTATTTCTGAATAAGGATCTAATTTCGAAGACGCATATCTACTGCAGTAGGCTGTAGTTCTGAGGGCTGTCAAAAAGGTCAAATGCAGGTGTACAGCCTAACATATGAACAATCTGTGAAAATATATGACCAGAAATTTCCCATTCAGTGTCTATATTCATTTGGCTGGAGTCCTAGACTCCCGATCTGCTACTACATTATAGCAAGACTGTATGTATGATGTAAATACATAGACGTTTTTTGACTCGCACAACTGCCAAATGTTTCTTGCATACTTATTTAAATGGGGATATTGTACTTCCCCATTCTGTTAATATAACATGGCAGGTGTGTTGTCTATTCTCAGTTAAACGTTGCAATCTTTTAGATTTGCTGTAAATATCTTCAGTCCATAAAATGCGGCTATAAGTTCCAGCGTGTTTATATGAATGAAGTGTCAGTTCACTGACTGTCCAGTTGCCAGAAGCGTTTGGGCACCACATGTCGCGCCCCAACCAGTTATAGATAGATGCATTACTATACATTTCTAACAAGTAGTTATTCTTGCGGATCGGGGAGAATGTATCATTATATTATTAATCCGCCATGAAAAATGTGGACTTAAATATTTTTCTAGTTTCATTTGTTTGTTGTAATTTTCCAAATGATCCAGAGCTAAAATATTTCTCGTTCGAAGAATTTAGTATACCTACATCCATCCGTATTTGACGGCTGGACATACGGAGGGCAAAAATCTGATGAATTCAGCTAAACATCAAATTGTAACATATGTGCGGTTCATCTAGTATCGCCTCCACCACGTGGTCGCGTAATGCCGCGTGTAGCTGGTCGGGCGGCGGCCGCGCGGCGCGTCTGTGCGACGGTCCCGCGGCGGCCGGTGAGGTGCAGGGGGCGGCCGCGGCTCGGCCGCTGCTGCTACTCGTGGCGGCATCCCCCTCGAGTTTAAAGCACTCCGTTGTTGCTGTGCTTCTTTCTACTGATGGTTTGTAAGCAGGACTCACAACTGTCGATTTCATTTCTGAACCGGTTTCAATGATCGCCTTTGAAAACTTGATATGCTCTGTTAAGGCTGAACGGAAGAGATGTTCATCCATTTTTGGTATTTTTGACGGTATCTCTAATATTTTAATTAAGAGTGTTTAGGGCTGCGAACCGACGAGACTGAGATTCTCTATAATAGCTGTTGTACTTATATGAGCTTGCCGGCGTCACTCAGTCTTTATTATGTCTTGAGATACTGTATTCTTAGATGACAATGCCTAATTTAACACTTGTCCTATTGCACCGAGACTACCGAACAGCTGGCTCTGCTTACTTTGGCCGTAGAAGTCCTTTTATACATTGATTTCCAAAAAGGGCTGCTTTGATCTCAAGATTTAGCATCGGAAACCTCATATTGGGGCAATTTTCAGGAGGCAAGTAACGTCTGATTAGTTCCAGGTGAAAGTCCTTAGCTAATCCATTTGCCAAAATGGGTGCCGACTTGGGTGCAATATCCTTATGTAGGTTTTTGCCGTATTTTTTGTTATTAGTTGGGTCCTCGCCCAGTAGTTCTAATATTTTCGGTTCCAATGACGGTATAGTCTCGCCACTCTATCTATGGGCACGGCAAGTGCCGCCAGGCGGCGTGGGCGCTTCGATCGTTACGGGCTCGGCCGGCGCGATCGGCGCGGGCGACGTACTCGGCAGTAGTAGGTAGTTGTTGCTTCGCCCGGCTCGGCCAACTCAGGGTCCGAGGCCTCCGTGTCCCCGTAAATATGAATGTATCCTCTACACGGTTCATGTGGAGTATGAAGTCCTCGACACCGTTAAAATGGAACTGATGTTCTGGATAGAACGTGTGTATCCTCTACACGATTTACGTGGAGTATGAAATCCTCGACACTGTTAAAGTGGAGCAGATGTTCTGAATAGAACGTGTGTATCCTCTACACGATTTACGTGGAGTATGAAATCCTCGACACTGTTAAAGTGGAGCAGATGTTCTGAATAGAACGTGTGTATCCTCTACACGATTTACGTGGAGTATGAAATCCTCGACACTGTTAAAGTGGAGCAGATGTTCTGAATAGAACGTGTGTATCCTCTACACGATTTACGTGGAGTATGAAATCCTCGACACTGTTAAAGTGGAGCAGATGTTCTGAATAGAACGTGTGTATTCTCTACACGATTTACGTGGAGTATGAAATCCTCGACACTATTAAAGTGGAGCAGATGTTCTGAATGAAACGTATGTATTCTCTACACGATTTACGTGGAGTATGAAATCCTCGACACTGTTAAAATGGAGTAGGTAGACGTAAACATTCGGATATAATAGTCCTCTACACGGCTCGCATGGAGTAGGTATACAAATGTCAACATTTTGTAGCGTGGATGATCAATATGATCACACTTGAAATCTTCAACACGATTTTCGTGGAGCTATACACGTGTAAATACATCTACATGTTTGTTTCTTTTCGCCAGGCAAGGTGATAGTCATAACACAAACCCTAAAATTTGCCAATTTTACTTGGCGTCATAACACTTTTATCACTATTGATGACGAACCCCAACGACTTAAAAAAGTCTTGTAGTTTTTACGTTTGTTAAGTAATTAAATCTATGGTCTTACTATATATAAAAAATCGTCTAAGTAGTTAAATGACAATAGGCCCGAAGTACGTAGATATTTCTTTTAATAATTTTATATAAACAAATGGAGCCGTACAAATTCTTGTCGTTTAGCAAGACATTCGAATCAAACAATTGTGGTCGCCACTTAAAACGCAATCGTTTGCGATCATTTTCATCAACAGATATCAGAAAATAGGCATCATGTAGATCTATTGTTGCCATATCTTGCAATACCTTACATAAAATGTACCTACATGTAAGCAATTAATAAATGAAATGAAATGAAATAAAGTAATCGGTACGTTACGGTAGTGCTACCGCAGTCATCCAACTTAAAGTGATGAACCGTAGTGAATTTGTTTAATTATTTTAAACTTACAATTAGTATGAAACGATGAGTTCCGTTAGGTTTAGGTACTGTGAAAATAGGTGAGACAAATTGTCCTTCACATGGCATACACAGTGATATGAAGTTAGATAAAAACTCAGCAAATCCGTTATACATCTTTCCTAATTATATAACATTATACACGTATCTTTACTTTTTATTCGTAAATATGTAAGTAACCAGGTTTAATGATTTTGTAGGTAAGATGCGTAAAGGAAATTTGAAAGTACCGTTATTGGCAGTGCCGTATTATCTAAAAACACTTTATAGTAACTAGTACTTTTGTTAAAATGATTACAAATTTACCTTCATAATCCTGGTTGTAATTTCGATCCCTTGATCGCTTTCGTTTTCACTTCACTACACTATTTTTTAACGTTAAATTTCGTGCGACTCGGACAACACCAAAAAATGTAATGAGGTCAGGTAAGCGCGGGCGCGGGTGTGCCGATGCCGGCGAGAGAGAGATGGAAGTATGGTTTTGCTTTTTAAGATATTATAGCTCTAAATGTGTGACAAGGACAGCACCATCTCATGTACTGCTGCATGTAAACTATAGTAATCGTCTTCGGTTGGGATACGAAATATAAATACAACTGGTGGTGGTAAGGCTGACTGGATATCTGGCAAGGTAATTTTCATTTAAAATGTTATGTCATAATCATTACATAACCTCATACGCGGCTTGTGATAATTATCGTAACGTAGAAAAGTCAACGATTAGAATATGTATAGATATACTGTCACCTCATAGCGATAACTTCTTTGCTCTCAAAGGCGATGGAGCGAATAATGAACGAACAGCTTCTGGGGTATCTGGAGGATCGCCAGCTTATTAGCGACCGCCAATATGGCTTTCGCCATGATCGTTCAGCCGGTGATCTTCTAGCCTACCTCACTTACATCTGGGCTGAAGCTGTTGAGAGCAAAGGAGAAGCTTTGGCTGTTAGCCTTGATATCGCTAAGGCCTTTGACTGGATTTGGCATAGGGCACTTCTTTCGAAGCTGCCATCATACGGAATTCCCGCGGGACTTTGCACGTAGCTATCCAGCTTTCTCGATGGACGCAGCATTAAAGTTGCTGTCGACGGTTGCTGCTCCAGTACAATGCCCATCAACGCTGGCGTACCCCAAAGCGGTGTTCTATCACCAACACTGTTCATCCTGCATATCAATGACCTGTTGTGTGACAACAACAATCATTGCTATGCGAATGACAGCCGGTGACGCTCGATACACCGGCCGTGCAAATACGAGTATCCCTTGGTCAGTTGTGGAAGAGAGTCGGGTGAGACTTGTGTCTGGAATCGAAGCCTCCTTAGAGCGGGCTTTCAAATGGGGCCGACGAAATCTCGTCCAATTTAACCCTATGAAGACACAGGTCTGCGCTTTTTCTACCAATAAAAACCCCTCTTTGTTCAGCGCTACAGTTTCAAGGAACGTCTATCTATCAGTATTGGGATCATTGGCATTGACATTGCCAGCGACGTGCAGTTTCGGGGTCACATGGAAGGCAAGACAAAACTTGCCTCAAAAAAGTTGGGTGTGCTAAACCGGGCAAAACAGTACTTCACCTCGTGGCAGCGCCTTGTGCTTTATTAGGCGCAAGTCAGGCCTCATATGGAGTACTGTTCACATCTCTCGGCTGGAGCACCAACTTATCAGCTTAACCCCCTCGACGCCATCCAGAGACGCGCCGTCCGAATTGTCAACAATCCCATACTTACTGATGGCATAGAAAGGCTTAGCCTTCGGAGAGACTTTGCATATCTCTGCGTCTTCTACCGTCTGTATAATGGGGAATGTTCCAAGGAACTGTTTACGTTGATGCCTACCGCATCATTCTACCCTCGCACCACGCGTCATCGGCAGGCGGTTCATTCCCATTTCCTTGAGTCACTACATTCAACAACGCGCCGGTTCTCTAAAACCTTTCTAGCGCGTACAATACGGAGCTGGAATGAACTTCCTGCTAATACTTTCCTACTGCGCTACAATATGGGACTTCTTAAAAGGATGTCATCAAATTTCTTCGAGACCGGGAACGTATGTGCAATGCATCTAGTGTTGCAAATATCTATAGGCGGTTCGGCGTCGACCACTTTCCATCAGGTGGGCCGTCTGCCTGTTTGCTAGTCTAAGGCAGTAAAAAAAAACCTTATTGCCTTACAGTACGGGGAAAAAAAGTATAGGTACATATTTGTGTCGTTGACTGTACAGTTTTATCACCCGGTGCTGTGACGTCACGCCATCCATCATTCACGGGGCGACGCCCGCACACATTCACTTAGAGCCGGGCAAGCGTGAACCGGCCCGGTTAAAAACCTCGGGGAGAAAAACGAGCAGCCATATATACCGGGTTAGTCCGTGAAGGTACTCAATAAGTTAATGTTACTAAACGTAAATGTGGGTCGAACGGCGGGGTTTCGGTAACTACCATGTAAGCCCAAATATTTGGATTCAAACCGTTGATTACACAGATTAACCAAACGTAGTATTTTTTTGCGGCCCCAATTATCTAATTTTTTTTTATTTACACGCAATACAGAATTTCAGAATTCGAAACACATTATCTCATCTATTTTTAAGCACTAAAGTTATTTTTTGCATAGACTTTAGTAATACGAAATTTTCAAAAACTAGAACCAATTTTGAAAATCTGTTAGAGTTTCTAATATTGTCCCTACAAAATCATTTCAAAACTCACTCATACTAAGAGCGGCGAAACACTATTCATATAGAATAGGCCCACATCGCATCAATTGGATGCCGGAATGGCCTGAAATTGCTGGATAGATTTCAAACAGTTTAATGATTTTACAATTTTATAATATTTCTAGTAGGTATACCAAAATATTATCTGTAAAAAATGCATAAATAAATTTAATTGATGTTATCTGTTTTTTTTCAGGTTTCGGCTCTAGCCATGCGCGTGTGCGCAGTAGATCTCCACAAATAAACATTATAGAAACTTACTCGTGCCAATGTGAGTGAAAAATACCAGTATGTGTATGAAAAGTGCGAAAAGCTCACGGGAATTCAAATACAAATAAACTAATAAAATAAAAATAAAAACATGGGGATGTGTGACCTGACGTTGGTGCTACTCTTGAACTGGATTACCGGTGAGTTTTATACATATATGTCGTATCGTGATAAAATAACAACGTTACATTAGCCAAAAGTATCTGATTATTGGCTTGTCACAGATAGAGATAAAGTCGCAGACAGGGCGCTAGTTATTACTTATTACTTACCATCTAGTACCTACTAGCTCCTTTTTGAGGTTGGTTATGAAATGCAGGCAGTTTTAGATAGAAACAATGAAATATGAAGTTGAAAGATGGAATGTCAGTCTTCTTTGGAAAGGAAATGGGCTGGTCTCTGCGAATTTATCGTGTAACGCGTATTGTTTGTAATAACACGATATTAAGATCGTTTAGCGACACACGTCAAGAGCAATACACCAGTAATCAAACTAGTGCGGATATTGGATTATACCTACCATCACCACCAAGGTGACCAAAGGTGATCCGGAACCCGAAGGTAATATTTGTAGGCCTTCCTCGTCATATAATAAGTATATTAATACGAGACAAGGTAAAATATAACTACAAGCTTTAATTTATTTTGCAACGTCCATATTTGTCAATAGTTTGAATTTGGCAATCATTTTTCGATCACTTGCCGAAAAATTATTTTCAAATTCGCTGGATCGTCTTCCGATAAAGCTGAATATATTTACCATACTTAGAGCCTTATCACAATTACGCTTTGCGGGCCAGTTAGAAGCAAAGTTCAATACAAATGTCGCTCGCGGTGAACTGGCCGCGGCTGGTTTTATTTATATGGAAACTCGCCCGCAGATCGCCCGCAAATCGCAAGTGTGATAAGGCACTAAGTATGTTAAATATATGTATTCAGCTTTATCGGAAGGCGATCGAGCGAATTTTCCAATAATTTTTCGGCAAGTGATCGAAAAATGATTGCCAAATTCAAACTATTAGCAAATATGGACGTTGAAAGATAAATTAAAGCTTGTAGTTATATTTTACCTTGTCTCGTATTAAGCCTCTAAGTTGGAGCTGATCTGATGATGAAACCTTCCGGCCTTATGGCGATAGAATAAAAACACCGTCTTTGGGCTCCTTCCATTCGTTTTGACGTGCAGTTTGCGAATAGACAAAAAAAAAACGTTCAGTCAGCAATAAAAGCTTGTTACAAAGATATGTTTTTTTTTATCAGAAACTAATTTTATTATGTAACAAAGCTTAATGTTGCGTTCTATAACACAACTAAGCCGATAGAAAATTACCCCTGTGCTCAAATGTGTTTTGCCCACGGTTACTACCTATAGGACTAATTCGAAATTAGTTTTGAACTTTTATATTATGAAAATAAGGTTCCAAATTCAAAAAAACCAAAAATTAGCCTTAGGAGTATAAAATATTTCTAATATGCGTGCGTTTATCCACGGTTGTTATTTATCATTTTCTCATAAAATATTACCACTAACCATGCCGGTAGCGGATACCGCTCTAATCTCAATAGGCCTTACAATACAATACAATACAATATTCTTTATTGTGCACCAAAACAAAAATCATAAAAACTTAAATTTAAAATAGCATAGCATATTAAATGGCCTTAATTGTGTCTCACTCAAAATTAAATGAAAATTATGATAGCTTTTACCTACAGCCGTAACATGATTTTCCATACATCGTGAAGTAACTTTATGCAAAATCCAGATGTCTCATCAGATTCATATGTTTCGGTTAAGCCTCGGTGGCTCAGTGATCTCGGGTTTCTGATAACGATTAACAAACTTACTTCCTTCTCTGTATATACTACGTCTGCGCTATACACAAACAGAAGTCTACAGGCTAAGAGACGCTGTTTAAACAAAGATTAACTCTAATTGTTTTATTCAGGATTTATGCTTTGGACCGGCTCCAGGGGTTGAAAAATTAATCAACTAAAAGCCTTTTTACTTGGCGGATTAAGAAACGAGTTAATTTATAGTGGATTGAAGCGTTTTAACGTTATTTTAATTTGGTTGCGTTATACGAGTAGGGTAACTTGCAGCATTTCGTTCAATTTTATTAATTAAAGGACATAGTGGAAGGTTTTTCATGTTTCAAGTCATTTTTGAGGTTCCCATTGCTTTCGCACTAACATTATTGCTAAGCTCTTGCCGATTATCTTTTCATCTAATAATAGAGGATAATTACCTTAGCAAAACAAATAATATCTGGCTCTGTACAAAAAGCTGTTGTTCAGCCTTAGGATTTTCGTGTACATAATAATTACTTAATTAGTGAAATCAAATTGTCCACTGTTTAAGCTAGTTATATCATATGTCCACGCAAGCACAGTATATATAATACAGTATTTTTTCTTCCTACAAAAGGTAGGTACATCGTGCGCTTGAATGTGTGCGCGCCGCGTACGAACGCACTACAAGCAAAGATTTAAGAATGCTCCAGTATGGATCTCACTCACACATACGTGCTATCACGCGTCTGTGTGAATACGTGTCGCGCGCTCCTAAACGGCCGACGTTGGATTACTGTTCGTCTTTATACTTTGACGCAAGGGGAATTTATGAACTAGTGAAGGTCGC
Organism: Eudemis profundana; assembly: GCA_947034925.1. NCBI lineage: Eukaryota > Metazoa > Arthropoda > Insecta > Lepidoptera > Tortricidae > Eudemis > Eudemis profundana. The sequence goes on along the minus strand of OX344795.1, from coordinate 24,516,857 downwards.
CGGAATCCGTCGAATGCGGGCCGTGTCTGGATGGCGTACTTTTGGGGAGGTCTATGCTCGGCGCTTGACGTCTTACGGCTGATGATGATACCATAATTATCACTGGAAAAATAGAAAATAACCAAATTCTCCAAGAAAGGGATATAAAAATAAATAGTACATTACTACGGAGGCTGGAAATTGAGGGGTTGCCGGCCGACTACATATAGAAGGCCAAGCGAACGCGAGGTCAGATAGTTACGAGGCTGGCAACCCTATTTCACGCCAAGATTTGAGAAAAGCACTATACATATATAGTGCTTTTCTCAAATATGCAATTAAATAAATTAAAAACACTCCAAAAATCAACCTTAATTTTCTAGAGACACTAAAATACCTAAAGTAGACAAAAATTTAATTACAGAATGAAAAATTTTCAATATCCTTTCCAAAAACTGTTTCAGTATACGTTTTTACCGCTAATATTTAGATGAAATATTTTAAATATGTATTCTTGTAGTTAAGTTTGCAATTTAAAATTATTGAAAATTGTTTAAAATGTGTTATTTGTTATGTTTATGTCGATTTTATGTTAATAAAACTGCAAAATATAGCAAACATCGTTTAGTGTTTTTTAATGGCTGAACGCCGTGATGTCGTGTCCCAAATAAATGTGGAATGAAAATTTTAAACGCGCACGTAACGTCAACATTTCATTGCAAGTTTCAGAAAAGGAATATTATCCGCAAATACCGAACCAAGTTTTGAGCATAATTTGCCCAGAGTAATATGCATATATCTATGCCAGTATTACATGCTGCAACAATATGGTGATGCGTAGAGTTTCATGTGATATCCTGATCTATCTATTTAGCTGTGGTGCTGGGCTTGCAGCGAGCTGACAATGCGAAGGGCTTAATTATCGAGGCAATTGGGAACCTCACGCAGTTAGAAGCCATATTACACAAGGGGTCCGCATATGAGTTTAGATGAGCTGCCAGAGAGTTGACAGGCATTAACGATATTACGAGGTATTCTCTCTTTTATTTAAGTGTACCTCTACCTATTCATTAAGTGTTCAGTAGCGCCCGCTGGTACGAGGGTTGATCAAAAAGTAATGATAATGGATATGTTCCTGTGTTCTTATTATATTTTCTGAATAGAGGCCATGGAGTGTCCCTTATTATCATGAAAATAAATGAGTAAAAACCTGTCTATGTTCATTTGTTTTTCTGTGACAGCTAATCAAAGAGAACCAGAGAGATCAAAGAGGTTACGATATTAGTAAAATGAAAGCATATTTTAGTGAATGTTTGAAGCGTTGTGTGCTAAGTTCTGATGTGGATAGGGAAAAAAATTTTACTACAAATGAAATTTAGCCTTATCACTGTGACCTAGCTAGAGAAATAATAAAAATCCTTATAGGGACTTTTTTAAGCCATACGTTGTTAAATTTAAAAAATAAGGTGTTGTTTTCATGCCATGTTTATAATGTTCAGAAATTAACGAAAACATTCGCGAATATACAGTTCAAAGAAAAATATCGTCGGCCTAATTCACAAACCTCGTAACGTTGTATGGGACCTATACAACGTTACGAGGTTTGCGAATTAGGCCGACGATATACAACTACTAGCGAAAAGTATACAAACATTATTTTTGGTAGTTTGAATTTCGTTACATTAAAAAGTGTAGAAAGAAAAATTATCAAAAAATCTGCTACTTTTGAATGGCTCTGACGGGTTCAAGCCTTCAAATTGCCATGGGTGCCATTCGAGCGGGTGAACTCAAAGTAATCAGTTACTTGTAGTATATTTAAGACCAAACTATATGTATTGAAATTCATTCCTTGATCTTTAAAAACATGCACGCCTTTATCAGTGAATTAGAGATAGATGATATGAAGAGATTTCGGACACCATATTTATAGACAACTATAAGATTTTATTTAAAATGGGAAGAAAAAATAAACAATGGATTAGTATTTTATGTCTAAGTCTAAAATAGAGTTAATTTAAAAATAAAAATACTGACAATAAGATTTACATATGTTACTTTTTGATCACCCCTCGTATGTGACTACGAAACCGAGCACGCCGGGTCAGTAATAAATCATGAAGGTTGAGTAATAATTAAAATAAAATTATCTTTAAAAATATTACCATAACATGTCTTATTCTTATTTATGAAATCCTTCCTCTTTTACTGGCATTATCTTTTTAGGGTTCCGTACCAAAATGCTAAAAAATAAGGAACCCTTATGGTGCGAGTCTGTCTGTCTGTCCGTCAGATAATATAGAGATACCTCAAGATATCTCAGGCACATGCTGCTATTTGAGTAATTCATTGTATTTTGCCGTGTAATTGTATTAACTTATAGTAACATGTCACATGTATTTATTTCAGACGATGTATGAATGACAAAATAAATGAATATGAATTTATATCGATTTGAAATTTTGAACGAAAAACCTTAGAAAAATACCATTCTCCCATTCATTTTACTATCTTTGAAGTTACTGAACAGAAAAATATGTAATAATTACCAATTATTAATATCATCGTGAATATTACAGGAAAAATAAAACGGTTTTCCTAACTTGCATCGTGTTTTAGCAATTCACAAAAATCATAACACAAACTGATTTGCTGTTACTGAACTAACCGCGACCTATGTCGATGTATGGGGACAACAGTTTTTCAACAGCAAATTTAAGTTTGTTCCACCATACAGTTTATCTTGAACTATTCACGTAGGTATCTAATCTACTTACATGTTTGTATGGAACCCTCGTTGCGCGAGTCCGACTTGCACTTGATCGGTTTTGTAAGGTTTTCGCAGAGCTGCTAGTTTTCGGAGTATTACAAAATCAACAGATCCTTTGTTAATAATATCAACGAGACTAAAAATTTAGATTTGGCAACATTTATATAATGCGTCCGTAGTTTTTGCTGCTACTACAAAAACTCTAGCTATAACTAATAACAGATTTCCCTTCCAAATGAGCTAATATTCAGGCCTATCCTTAATATTCAAGACAAAAAGCAAATCTCCCAGAAAAATATATCTCGAATATCAGATATTCTTGGCTGTCTTCAAATCTAATAATTCGTTATATTGAAGAAAGTTTGTTGCCGGAGTTCCGGAATGACTTTCCCTGACCCAGCGTTATTAGTATTATTCGTGATACGATATTCGATTGAATTCCCCCAAGTCCTAACTTCATTAATGCTCTTGTGAAATCAACTTTAATCTTTCGTCGTTAGGGTTAAAATTCCAACGGACACCGATAAGTTTGCGAGTTTTAGAATTTTTGAGTTTCGAATTGACAGCGGGTCGTCCATCGTCGCTTTTTTTTATAATATCCTGTTTATTAGGATTGACGTTTTAATTTTCTTGGCGGTTTCGAGATTTTTTAAGTCCGTTCCGTACCTATTTTTTTGAATTCGGATGAATGGCTAAAAAAAGTCAGGGATTCATTCGATTTGTGATTGATCTTACAATTTCAGTTACGATTTTTGTGCATATTTATCATAATAACAAACGAACAGAAATGTCGACGGTTCCTACGTATATAGTCAAGTCCCACATTTTTTTTTATTGTCTATCTATATGACTTTAATTAATTATTGCGCATCAAACAATATATACATTTTTTCTATGTAAAGATGTACAGGAGATATTTAAACGTATAAGAGGTTAACTTCACTAAAATTTAAGAATTGGTGTTGTACATGCGGTCATGTAGCCATAACCGTCTCTACTGCGTTTTGAAATACGCGCCATATCGTCGCTAGGTTCAACGTATATTGAGATATTATATGTTTGTTATTGGTGCGTTTTAGATATACTTTATACAACCAGACAAAAAATCTTCATTTTGGCAGTGTTATGGATTGACTTTCCAGTAAATGTTTTTGTTCAATTGTTGATTTTAATAAGTTAACTTTGATGTTATTCCTCACGGACATGTGAAACTTAACCGCATTCACATTCATTGAAAGTCAATGTAAAAAAGGTTTTCCTCAAGTATAAACGGTCATGTGAAACTTAACCGCATTCACATTCATTGAAAGTCAATGTAAAAAAGGTTTTCCTCAAGTATAAACGGTCATGTGAAACTTAACCGCATTCACATTCATTGAAAGTCAATGTAAAAAAGGTTATTTAGCCGTTTTCCATCAAAAACAAAAATTAAAAAAAAATGCCTTACTTTATGATAAACTATTTTATCACAAAAGTATAAAACAGCCATAATATTTTTAATTTATCACATATAATAATTACTTTTAGATCAACGCGAACCTTCATTTAGCTCCCCTGAAAACTTGGTATTCTAACAATGCTTTATAGTTACGTAGGGACCATCGATATATGTACCACAACTTTTCACTGTAGAAATATAATCGTGCAGGTAGCTATAGATTTTTATTGAACAATTCAGTGCTAAAAACTCCATATCTAGGAAAAACTTCACGAAGACCTGTTAGAAACCAACATCTTCCTGAATAAAATCTATAAGGAAAATTGTTAAACAATATTCAAGACAGATGTCACGCATCAACCTAACGAAGTAGCTAGTTCCTGATTCTAGAGTCAGCTTCTTTGAGGCTCAGAATAAATTGTTACTTCAAAGACTCCCCAATAGAGAGCTCGGCCCGGGCCGATAAAAGAGATTCTACTGAGAATTTAAAGGACTAAACTCTATAGGACTTCCATACACGCAAACGACCTTATTTACAGACAATACTTTAGTATTGTTATGTAGATGTTCGTGACCGTTTTTATCTTCTTTCAGGCTTATTATTGACCTCCTTTTAGTAAAAAATGAGGCAAACAGAATTAATCTGTTTTTTACGGTTAGCAACTTGGATCGTCTGAGTTGTAACTTTGTCCTTAAGGTTTTATTGTTATGTAAGGGAACTATTAAAACTCGATGTGGATATCAAAGTTTCAACTGCCGTGGGATTTGATGGCAGTTTTTGAAGATACTATAAAAACAGAGCCCGAAAATTGACATGAAATTCGTTGAGCAAACGGGTGATAGCGTTCTTTAAAGTATCTACTTTATTTACCGTAACGGTATCGGTAAAGACACAACCAAAATATTATTTTTTTTAAGCAATATGTCTTCGGTAATATCGTAGACTGTAGGTTTATTGGGCGTAAGGGACATTGCTTTACCAGTTCCTTACCCCAATTGAACTTAAGGTCGAAAATATCTTCACTATTAGAGTTTTAATAATGGATCATTTCGTAACATCGGGTACGACCCTAAGGTCAACAAGCAACAAGAAATTAAGTCGCCATAGCACATTTTTCCGATATAAAATAGTGTGCAGTTTTTTAGCGAAGATAAAGGCGCAGGGCTGCCATCCGTCGGTTTTTAGGGTTCCGAACCTCAAAAGGAAAAAACGGATCCCTTATAGGATCACTCGTGTGTCTGTCTACCTGTCTGGCACAGCCAATTCGCTCCGAAAGTACTGAAGCGATTGAGTTGAAATCTGGTACATAATTATATTAAGATCGATGACCCAAAGCCGGACGTGTAACGAAAATATATGAATTTGAAACATGGGGGCCACTTTTGGGGGTTAAAGTAGAAAGTTAAAAAAAAGTTAGCAAACTGTATCGTGTGATATTTAAATGAAAGGGCTTGCTATGAGTATCTGAAATATTATTTTTTTTATATTTTTTATGTGAAAAGTTTTGAAGTTTTTTCAGAAAATAGGCAAAAATTTACCATTCCCCTCCGCTTACCTCCGAAACTATTAGATCCAACATTTTTAAAAAAATACGGAGAATAGTCTTTTACCTACTATAGATTACAGGAAAATTTATTATAAGTCTGTGCGATAAAGAGTTAATGTGTTGTATTGTTTTTAAACGTACGGAACCCTCTCCACGCGAGTCTATCTCGCACTTGTCCGGTTTTTTAAAATACCTACTCGCTACGATGTAACTTTTATTTAAGTTGACCTCGATCCGACTGGTGCCTATTTTAATATGAACCTGATCGTACACTGTTCACACTTGATATAAATACCATTATAATAATCATTATAATTTTAAGTACGCTTTAAAAGTCTGTTATTTTTTATATTCACTGTTAAACAAAAGAGGTAGATACCTATTCTATGGTATTTTGATCGTCGCCACTGCACGCGGCATCCTTTGTATGTGACGCACCCGAATACATTGTAGATGCATTGCAGTGATACATTTCGCGGGAGCGACCGAACGCGGTGACAGTGTGACCTTGACTGGAGCATTGCTGCGCATTCCTAAAAGTTTGCTGGTGGTGCGTTCGTACACGGTGTGCATACTTACACACAAGTGGCGCAATGTACCGTTTGTACGAAAAATTATTACGGCTATTATACTATGGCAGTGGTGCGTAGTTCCGCTGCCGCGAAGTGCGTTGTTATACCTCGTACCTTAAGATATAAAGAATGAAACATCACATTAACAATTTTGCGACCATAAACATACATTTCATTTGTTAATAAAGATCAAGTTTAGTGTTCTCGTTTTTGCTTGGCGGAGAGGAACGGCATGCTAAGGCTACTCCCGACGAAGTCGGCGATGCGCTAAGTGTAAGAGAGCAGAAAACGTCAGGATTGAAATTAATTCATGCTCATTTTATGAATAGCGAGCTAGACCTTAAAGTGACTTGTTTCATAAGAAGGTAACCCATGACAGAAGTGATATTTGGAGGTCCATACATATGTGTTTCAAAATGTTTGCGTTTGCAGCCACATCAGTCACTCAGGTCAAAAAAATTGAACTACATAATTTAAATATCGTGGATACAAAGAACCCAAAATGTGGGCTATGACTTCACTGGCAAAGTTGTCGCCGTATTCTAGTTTAATAATGATCTTACCGGATGATACTTGACAAAATCATTTCAAGGCACACCCACAATTAAGGGGCTAACAAACAGCCCGATATATCAGACGGTACAAACACACTGAACGACGTAGATGTAATAAATCGGACCGAATTGCTTCCGAGTACCGTGCCGCTGATATACTGCCAGCTGATCTACTGACAGACGAAGGCCTCTATTCGGAGTGGGTAAAGGGATATTGCTTGCATCATAAATGTACAATACTATACTTACACACATTACACACTATTAAGCAAAATCTGGTGTGGCTTGCCTAAAGATATGTTCGACGCCACACCAGATTTTGCTTAATATTTCTTAAATAACAGGTAAATAAGGTGCTCAAATACCATTTCTCTAGGATATAAGAGGGTAATATTGTACTTAGTTCCCTAATTTCATTACTTTTTAACGATTTAAAAACAACAAGACTCATATTTTCTGGTTTAAATATGGTTTTACGTACGATTTCTCTAATCTCAAAAAGGGAGAAATGCAATACCTAACTTCTTCTCAACATTATGTTCCTTCGCTGGAAGCATGCAGCATGGATTTTCATGTGTGCATAGAGGTTTTCTGGGTGTGCTCGTTCCATCGTAGGTTCCAGATCGGCGTCTAGAGCAAGCGGCGGTTCTAATGCAGGTTGCTGTTTAAATATGCTGTTTTTTAATGTCCGACCATTAGCATTGTGCCATTCCTACGCTTTAGCTCCTGTCCGAGGTCTCCAGTGTAACGTTCGCTGGCTCCATGTATCAGCGTCTCTTCAACTCATGATCGGGCCATTATCTTAATTATTATATTAGTTAGTTGCGCTACTGTTCTACCGATATCAGTGACGTTGGTGCGGGGACAATGTCAGTACACAAGATGTGTACTTTTCAGGTTCCAATTGTTCTAGAGGGTTATGATGCCATATTTATTTATCGCTCAACAAAGCCTACTGCGTTGAGTTGAGCGATAAATAAATCATAAAACATCCATCACTCTCACACTTACATACTTGTCAGAATGTGACGGGTGCTTTATCATTTATCGCACGACAAAACTGCGAGAAAAGACCGTAATCAAAATAGGCGCCATTTGTTTGCATCTTTGCAACTGTAAATAGATATTTATTGAATAGTGGCAAGTGGAATCGTTTATTTGAGAATTACACAAATGGTCTGGTTGCATACTTCATGATTCGTGAGCACGTCTATGTCTTATTATAGAGAAGATAGTGTAAACATGCTTCCAAAGCGCCTTTTTGCAGAGAAGTGAGAGAAGTATACGTTAGCTGGAACACAGAATAGAAAGCAACACAAGTTTAATTCTTCATTTTCTTATTTATTTGTTATTTTCCTAAAGGGTTAAGATAAGGGAAGATGGTATATAAACAAAAGTTGTTTAATCCAGGCAGGCGAATTCACAAGACGGAATCTAGTGAAATATATAATAAACGTTTTGTGATTTGAATACGCCGCCTGAAATAAATTCATCTCTTAAACTAAACTCGGATATCCTGGCGAGAATATTTTCAAATCATAAATTACTCAAAGAGCGGCGATAAGGCAGCGCACTGCCAGAGCTCTTTGCCAACTGTTATACGGAGCAAAGTATACTACGAGCACTAAAAAGCATAGGTACTAGCTGGTATCAAAGAAATAATAAGGCAGATAGGTAATATCATAAATGCGGAGGGTATCTGCTCTGTTTTGATTTTAACGAAAGTCACTTTGCGTGATGCGCGCACAAACATAGTCTTGTTACGAATTTATTAGGTACTTATTTGTATATGTAGATAAGCTTCAGCAGGCAAATATGCAGGTTTTCGAAAATGGTTTAGGTAATGATTGTGTTAGCGTTTGGAATTTTTTAAAACCTTATTTCACAGAAATATCGTACAAAAGGCGTGGAAGTAACATCCTAAAAATAGGCTGATATAATTAAATTACTTATACCTACATACCTATTTTAAGTTGCGGCAGTTGGAAGGCAGTTCTTTTCCAGATGAAATAACTTTATCAAAATTGGGTAGGTAAAGGTTTTCAAAGATGTGTAGTTTATATATTTTTTCGATAGTTCCCGAAGTAATGATCTAGAAAATACAGCCATTGTATTTTTTTATTCCCTGTAATTTTTCCAAAATATTGTTTTTAATTCTCGATTTGACACTTAAAAAAAGGGACGCCAGGCTGACAAAATTAGTGCCTAAGTTCGTAATAAAACAAAACAATTGCGTATGCGAGGTCTGTATCAGCTGTCAGCTGTCAATTGTGATAAAATCAACCAGACAGTTGACACAGACTTCACAAATACACGTTTGGTTTTTTTTTACAAATTTAGGCATTACTTTTGTTATCCTGGCGTCCCCTTTTTTCAAGTCTCAAATCGAGAATTTAAAACAATATTTTGGAAAAATTACCGGGAATAAAAACGCAATAGTGGTATTTTCTAAATCTTATATAAACTACACATCTTTGAGAAACTTTACCTACCTAATTGTAAACCAACTGTGCAGTAGACTTGCAGTCAGTGTGCAGTTATTTTAACTGCAAAAAACTGCCTTCAAACTGCATTTGCAGCTAGAAAGCATCGAAAGACTGCTTCGGCGTTTAGGGACGTTATCGTCCCCCGCCCCCCGCGCGGACCATGGTAGTGTCACCAACGGAGTTGCCAAGCTATAATAACATTGAACTTGCTATAGTCTGGGACCTCCATTGCTGCGCCCATCCGGGTTTCACTTGTTTTGTATAGTTTACTGTACCAGTATAATTGTAATACATGGGAAATGCAATAAATACAATAGAAACCTTTAATTTAATAGTCTCGCCCCTTATCAACGGAACAATTAGTACACGGTATCAACGAGATACCTAAATTAAACCGCCTATAACTCAGTGTGGTCACACATGCCGTTGGGGCAAAATAGAGATGTGGCGATATTGTCTGTGACAAAACCAGAATTATTCTACTGACAACAATAAATTCGACTTAATAAATAGATTACTAATATTAAATTGAGTGTCGTTAGTAAAAATGTTCGTTTGTTACATAGAATATCTTAACAAGTAGAGGAATTAGGTACAGCTAAGTCATTAATAAGTATACGTCACAATTCACAAAGCTTTAAAATTATTGCTGCGGCAATGTAGTTCATATTGTATACCTACATATTTTGTGTGCAACTTCACGCGCATATATAGGTATGTATTGGTGACCTTGTACATATTATCATGTCAGAGAGGTCACGAGAAAAACTAGTTTTAATCAAAGCGCCTACATTTATCTCCTGAAGCCATAATAACATGTAGTGCCCGGTGGGAATTCTTAGAACCGATATTACCTTCAATATTATATCCATATTTATTCCCTAAATTCTTAAGAAACACCGATCTGAGATTAGTCTTCTACTCGTAAGTATGCGATGTTCTATTAAATAAAATGTCATCCAGCCACTTGAGGCAAGATCAAAAAATGCTTTTATCTTTGATGTGGCCTCGAGGGATAAAGCGAATTACTATTATATTTGTGGAGAATCACAACGAAACGGAGGTACCTATTACTGAGAGATTTTGCGTTAGCATTTAGTGTTTTTGTCTGAAGCGGCCTTTTGTAATGTAATGTTAAAATAACATGCGACCGAAACTAATTGACTCTAAGGGTAAGTAAAATGGCCACAGATTAACTTACAATACCAGTGTCGGTTACTTTCCTATTGTTGGTATTTGCGGAAAAACGCCAAAGATTTCCGCAAGCGGTCGCTAATAATTTGTATTTATGCTATAGAAAAACAACTAATTTTAAATCAACCAACTAACAGTGAGTAAAAATCAACGAGCTGCCCGAGTTTACTTTCTAATTTGTTTCCATATATGAAAATTAAAACGTCGAAATATGACCTATGTTCTAACAAACAAACAAAACAGAAAAAGCATCTAGGCACTAAAATAACTCTGTCCCGCCCGTGGCCCGTATTTTGCTTATCATTATATTTATTCCGATATAATAGCGAATTTTGCCCCGCCGCCGTTCGTTGGTAGCTGACTAAAACAGAAAATGATACATGCAAATAGGCTATGGTCCCATTTGCTGGGATGTTGTGGTGCCATAAATTACGTAGGCAATTGTTTCGTACGCGAACCTATTGTCCCTTGCCGGGCCATTCTTTTGATACGTTTAAACTAGCGGGATGTGAGTAAATGGGCCAACCGTCGGATAGTGCTTTATGATCTATGACTAACAAATGACTTATTGTACCACATGTGAATGTTACATTTATTTTACCATCAATTATGTCAAAAGACCGAACTTTCACAATTTCTAATTATCTTATAATTAATTTTATTTATGTACACTGTTATGTTATAGTCCAAGATAGGATTATTTTTTCAAGACAAAGAAATAAGGCATGTTGGAGGCTTTCTTTATTGTTAGAATCATTTAGTTTTACATTAATTTAGTTGTTTTTAATATTACTCTAATTACTCTTTGTTTCTTCAGGACACTATACGAACCGAGTCTCAGTCTCGGTAGACATAAATAAGAATACATTTAAAAATAAAATAAAATCAAAAAGCCGTTTATTCTACTACAAATAAGTTACAATAAATTATATTAAATAATTATGTAGTCCTGTCTCTACCTTTGACCATCCAATGCGGCCCCAATCTTATTATAAATCTATCTGCCCACCTTTTCTTTTGGCGACCTTGCTTTCTTGATCTGTCTCTCGGAGTTCATTCTGTAATTAGTTTTGTGCATCTGTTGTTACTCATGCTGCATAACTGTGACCTGCCCAATTCCATTTAAGTAACCTCACTTTTTTTATGACATCTGCAACTTTAGTCTTGGTTTCTGACTATATCAGATATTTTAATTACCAGCATGCTCCTTTCCATCCTACGTTGACAAACTGATAGGTACATAGTTTATTTTCTTAATTTTTTCTTATAGACCAAGTCTGACAACCGTACGTTAAACATGGAAGAATCGCTACCTCGAAGAGCTTTTTCTTAATGTTCATAATTATGGACGGACGATTTATTAAACAACAAATGTCTCTTGAAAGCAAGGCCTTCTGTACAAGAGCAAAGACTTCGATGATCGGGGGGCACAGCAGTGCCCCCGACAAGTCGAGCGCGAAGCAAACACTGCCGTACCATCCTTTACTGGAACCATTTCGCCGCATTTTCAGGCCCCTATTTGAGAACCTCTGGATAAGACCAGAACTCAGAAATTTTCGTCATCCAGTAAGCTATAATCACATACTTAAAATCCAAAATTTTAAGTCTGTAGTAGAGGTGTGCGCCCGATGGCTAAATCGTCGGCGGCGGCCGCCGGTCAAAAATTGACCGGCGGCGGCGGCGTAATCGGCGTGATCGGCGTGGTAAACACAATAAGTAATTATGCATATTACAGTACATTTCTACACATATAGTGAAACGGTCGGGCTATATGAGCATCATTCGGTCGTTTCAAATAGTAAGAAAAATTACCACGGGTCTTTGTTTTAAAAGCAGTAGTTCCATAAAATGGTCAAGTCATACATACTTATTGACCGAGATATAGGGTTTAATAAGTTAGCGCCTTAAGCTTGTCTTTATGAGATCTGGTAACTTTTTCACTGTAAAAATGAAAGTAGCAGTATTTTGGCTAGCTATTTTATATTCTATGTGTTTGGTGGAATTGCAATTTTTTGTAAGGTCAAGATAATAGTCCCATTATATTCCTCGTCTTCCTTCTCGCTTCGTGTTCCTCATTGCTGAGGGTCCTGAAATTCCCGTGACTTCCGCTTCTTTCTGACGGTGTCTCAGCGTCTGTGTCTGTTCTTGGCATCGTGTAGTGCATCTGCGGCCTGTAGGTTGTTTGCCATGAATCTTGCCAATAACAATAAGTTGTTCAAGATTATGGCCTTTTTTCCTGGCTATGTGACCGAAAAACTCTAGTAGTCTGCGTAGATAGATGGTTGATGGTCTGATCTTGATGTTCAATTTGCGTAATATAATGCATGTGTGCGAAAAGCTGTCCAAGAATTACAAGAAAATTGAAGCATTTTCCTCCAGCACCACATTTCGAAAGCATCAATGCGATCACGGCCAGCCTTTGTCAGAGTCCAAGTCTCAACTCCGTAGCTGAATATGGAGAAGACTAGGGACTAAATTAGTTTTAGTTTAGCGTGAGATGTTGCAATTCTTTCATATATCTTGCAGCAGGGACATTGCACTTTTGGCCATTCCTATGCGCCTCCTAATTTCCACTTCACAAGACCTGGTATTGCTGATGTTCGCGCCCAAACCCAAACACGCTGATGTGACCATACACCGCAGTCCGCAGTTGATGTTTCATTATGAGAGCCTGAATGCCAGGTATTTTGACGCAAAGTAAAACTTTCTTGTTTGGTTCTTGATCTTGACACTTAATGAGCAGAATAGATAACGGAGATCGAAGAAGTCTTCTGTTTTGTAGTAGCACCATGTTTCTGTAGTATATAGAAGAGTTAGGTTTAGGTTAAGATCAACTCATAATCTCAAGTTAACTCTGCCAAATACGCCGTCTAAGTTTTCCACAGGCTGCAACTGATTTGCTTGGATGTCAAAGTCACGTCGAAAGTGACTTCCTAGATACCTAAAATGCGGTACTTCTTCCAGACCTTATAATGGAGGGCTCCAAACTATTCCTGTGCTATAAAAAGCTGAAATCTGTTCTGTAGCTTCACTGGAAGTATTACCAATAGCTTATACCTTTCAATGTAGATGACTTACGATATTATGAGCTATTATGGTATCTCACTGTATAAGTAACACCCCTTTTATGCTTTTATTGTGTTCTAAAGGTAGTTTTTCCTCCAATAACGGAGAAGATAGATAAATTGGGTCATGGCCATCATAGTATTAGTTCACGCCGATTTCACGCCGGTGGAATGATCGGCGGCGGCGGCGTGGTAAAAATGGCCGGCGGCGTACGCCGCGCCGGTCAGCGCACACCTCTAGTCTGTAGGTCATTTAGTTCCGAAGTTAAGCGAAAACAAAGTTTCGCATTTATGACACTCACTCACTCACTCATGATCATCAGAATAGAACTAGTACTTCCCATAAACTAAGAGAGCTGAAATTTGGTACAGAGTTAGGGTTTAATGGCAACATAAAGGGAAAACTATAAAAACTAGTATAATCGAAGATCTGGAGTACCTGGTGACCCTGATTAGAAAACACAAGAGCCCAACCAAAAATAAAAAGAAAAAAACTGTGGCAAATAAGAAAATCTAATACAATAAATCAATATGCCCACGTTTCTACAAAAAGAAATGAAATCCCACCAAAAACATTCTGTAAAAAACTAGCCAAGGCTCGATGGAGCTGCTCGTTTATCTCTAAAAAGTAATTAAATCTAGCCAAAGTCGTGCCAAGTCTAAGGTTCCTTACTGCGATTTCTTTATTATTAAAGTTAATGTTGTGTGACTTGGCCGTTGAACATTCTTTATACGTTAGTGGGTACAAGTAACAATAGCCTAAAATGAGACACTAGCGTCCAATTACCAATACCAGTATGGGCTATTATCTCACTTAACAAACATAGGTAGTTACAACAGATATTACATTACGTGTAAACAAAATTGACTTGTACCCACTAACGTACAAAGAATGTTCAACGGCCAAGTCACACAACATTAACTTTAATAATAAAGAAATCGCAGTAAGGAACCTCAGACTTGGCACAACTTTGTCTAGATTTCATTACTTTTTAGAGATAAACAAGCAGCTCCATCGAGACTTGGCTAGTTTTTTACAGAATGTTTTTGGTGGGATGTAGTTTTACAGGTCTCCAAGTCTTTTTTGCCAGATTTGTGGCTTAACTTAATTGTGGTCAGAAATGTTCCAGGGATATATTAGGCATAGTATCGGCTGGGTTTTGCTGGTAGATACATTTAAAAACTTCCGATTCTTGCATAGCCGAGGGCACGACGATGACAGCTATTCTAGTTCTGCGCTTCCGTGGCTTGTTCACCTTGAGTCCAGAGGTTGATAACTGTGTCAATTGCTTAAATTTTTGAATATCGACCTCAAAATCAGTAGTTTATAACGACACTCCCATTCCTAATTATGCGCAACCCTCTCACGTGTAATTTTATCTCTTCTGGTCGCATAACTTTTTTAACGAGGTTTAAGGCTCGTCTTCAATTTATCAGTAGGATAAAGGACGTCTGAGGTAATGCTAGAGAGCTGGTTAGAGGTTTTCTTAAGCATATCGGCAAAAAAAGCGGGTCCTGTGCTTTTTTTGTAGACACCTCTATACCTACATTGGAAAAAGGTAAAACTTATCTTGAAGAGCTTGGTGGGTTTGATCGTTCTGGATCTGGATTGCTTTCTGTTTTAGGGCTTGATATTCGATCGCCAGTTGTGAAGAGTTATCTCCCACTTTGCGGCATAAGTTGTTGATTTTTATTGTTTGTTCAGAATTTAATTTGCCCTCGGGAATACTTCTTTTAGGGCCTGCTCAATAGACTTCATCTAGGCTTGGAGGTCTGCTGTAGTCTTCGGGGGTGGCGGTGGCGGGTCTTCCTGCGTATTTATTTTATTACCAGACACGTCCGATATTAATGACGACTCAAAAGTAATCTCCAGACAAACAGACGAACTTGTGGGAGTAGCGGGAAGTCGGTGGATGCGATCTGCAGAGGACCGCACCCTGTGGCAATCTATGGAGAAGGCTTATGTCCAGCAGTGGACTTCCGTGGCTGTCAGATAGTCACTCAAAGTAGGACGGCACTCTATATTATTACATAGTTTAATAAAAAATAGGATAATTTATTGTATTAAGTATACCTGGCAGTTTATCAACTAAATGTTAACCCGATTTCAATTCCATGCAAGATTAATGTGCGTATTAATTTGGATTTGCTCTAACCGCACAGCAAACGTAAATGCTGAATAATTTCACGGCAGCTAATTAAGCTAAACAACTAAAACTGCAGTGACCTGTGGCGGCACTCATATTTGCTGACAAATAAATTTGTAACCAAAATCGAAAAGTAAGGCAAATCATTTGACCGAAGCTCAAAAAGTCCATAGAAAAGACCCTTCCGGACCCTAGGCACAACTACTGTGCTCAACTGTTTGTGCCGTGGGCATTTTTGATTCCCTTCAGCACAACTGCGTTACCGACGCAACGACTCAACCCGGACCCACAGCACAACTACGAGTACTATGCTCAGCTGGTGGAGTTGTAGGGAACTTAAAAACCACTCAGATTCCCCTTAGCACAACTGTTAGCTCTTTGTATTATCTCGAGCACTAACTGGTTACGTAGCGTTGGTCTCGTCGGCGGTTATGCGTAAGTAGTTTCGTGGGAAGAAAAAAAAATCTTTGTATGTAACTGGTTTCGTAGCAAGAAAAATAATTCATGTCACGTTCTATTCCGACATTTTTATTCCTCGACCTTATAATACTTTATGCCACACCTGGCCTGGTTTGGCTTTTTACTGAGTGGCTTTTACCGCACGCTACGTGTACGGAAAAAGCCGCTTTCTGGCCAAGTGTAGACATAAAATTACGTACACAACACGGGAGGTAATAAAGTGCGATCTCGGCCTTTCTTTGCTTTACCACCCTAGTTGTGTTATGTACCTACTGTCATTTTTCCATATCGTCATTTTTATAGAGCGTTTCTTGACAATTTTATACTTCGTCATTTTTCCTTAGTAACATTAATACTTTAGTTATCTTGTCGGTTATTCGTAAAAAAATTTCTCAACTCTGGTCATAGATTTTTTTTTTCAACGGATCAATCAGTTGTATCTCAAAGAACCCAAGGCACAACCAGCGATTCGAGGTTAAAAAATAATAGTTATCATTTAGAACTTCTGTTTTTTGTACATATTTATTTAGTGGTTTATCTATTCTCGTCTATCTAACCTGCCTTCGTGTGGTGTCGGTGTAGTGCGGGCGCGCCCGTATACAGGCACACGGTGTCGGCGCTGCGCGGGTATAATATCCGCGCGCCGAGCCACATAGCGTGTTCTCATTGGCCAATTGGCGGTAATTACAGCACTTGTGTGGTAATGTAAAGTAAAAAGCACTTGTGTGTGATAAGCTACATTCCGCGCGTAAGAAACACGAAAGAAGACATTATGAGCAAGTGCGTGTTGAAATAGTACATTGTGTATCTAGCTAACACGAGTTTGTAATTCCTTTACCGCCCGTGGTACACACAATGTTTTTCATCACACTTGTGAGGAAATCTTAATAATATAACCTTACTAATCACCCCAGTATGACAAGAAAATATTAAAACAGACAGTGACATTAGTGACACATGTCCATAGACAATGCGAATGTCAAGTCACGTTCGGAAACCATAGCGGTAAAGACCTAAAACGGCCATATTAGTTGATTTTATATTAGTTTATGTATACGCTTTTGAAAAAATATCGTCCTCAAATTCAAACTTAATTAAGGCAGCGCTATCTGATGATACTAATCTTTATCGCAGAACTTTCGCCATAGTCTTAAGAGCAATCAAAGTCTCGTTTATACGGCATTTATCAATTCTATGTCCTCGGTATATACTTGCTAGCTTATCGACGTGTCTTGAGTTGATATAAGGCTTTAAGTTATGAATACAGCCTCATAGCCCATGAGGATGGTTGTCTCATTTACAACAGACTTTTAAAAAGCGGAGGTTTGTTGTTGTTTTTGTTATATATGTTCCCTGATTACTCGATATCGGCTAGGCTGGACCGATGTGGATAAGATTTTTTTGTTAGAAAGGGTATAAAATACTTACATCTCAGGTGGTCCCATTTTCACTAGGTCAGTACTGATTCTATCATCAGATCTTGGGAAAAGCAAGGAATGTCTTCAAATATTTTAGAATTTTGGTAGTTTTATAGTACCTACTCTTGCATTTTTTTTAATTTAATGGACTAGTTTGACATGTTTAACCTTTGTATTTTTTTCATTTCAAATCTTGCTACAGTTTTTTTTAGTTACTTCAACTTAAGTTATCCATGTGAATATTTCCAGCGACGTTTGTTGCATTTGTTGCATTCAGTTTGCCTGGTGAAGGAGTCAGCACCAATGGAAAAGCTGATGATTTAAAGTAGAACCACTTAACTTAAAAGTTTAAAAAGTTATTCTTATGTACTTGTATTCATAGAAAGTACTTGCTAAGTAGAGTCATCCCCTAGGAGGTTTTGTATGACGGCGTAGCGCAAATAATTATATACTGCAATTTCCTGGGATTAGGACACATAATCCCCATGTTTGTAGATACCGCACAATCCGTGATTTCAGCGTAGTTACAGACATATGAATTACATCGTAATTATCAAGTTGCAGTATACAGATCCCACGGCTATGCGACATAAAGGGAAAGTAACTAATATATTGTAGATAGGATATTTTGCTTTATGGAAACATTATTTTATTACTAAAGGTGAATAACTGTGAATAGAAAGATTTAAAACACCATAAGGGTTCTTTATTACCATTTTCGTACGGAACGCTAACAATGCTTTTCTCATCTGGGGGTACTTCTATTTAAAAAAAATGAAATATCTATTACAATATTGAGGGCGCCTTTCCTGGCACATGCCATTTCAGCTACTGTTTTTGTTTTTCTCAGATGGACGTGGTGTTTATACTACTCGTAATAGCTTTGGTGAAATGACATAATTTAAAATAATCGTCAGTATATTACCCCAAACTGCAAATAGCATTTTCGTCTGAAAATTCTATCACGTGGTCCAACAATAAAGTTACGGATTATACATTTTATAAATTATTGTGATCTAACCACGCGCAAAGCCCTATGTCCCTTATGCATATAATAAAATGTTAGTCTTATAGGTAAAAAACTTGCAAAGCAGTAGACTTAGAGGTATTTACCATTTTCAGAACCCTGTCGGTTTTTGACTCACATCAAAGAACTATAATCAATCATATATTTAATCTGCTGACAACTAGGAAAAATAATCATTTATTTCATTATTAACTAACAGAATTACTTGAAACTAAATTAAATTAACATAATAATATTAGAAAACAATGCTAACGATCAATAATTAGTTCGGTGAAAAATAACATATTTTAGAACCACCAGGGAAATAATTCCCACTGTGTATAATCAAAATATTCTGTGTATTTATAATAAAAGTATGCCCCGGAGGTGGGTACTGTTTTCCCATCCTAGGTAATGTAGTATTTCAGTGTAACACAGCCTATAATGTTATGTTCCCGTAACACGCGTAACTCTGTTGACATCTTCCAGTATGAGCTATGATGATAGCTACTTTAAAAACAGAAGGGCAAATGTAACGTGACTTTCCTACCAAAAGACGTCATTTTGTAACTGTGACGCATTGTAGACGAACAGTATATTTTTGTTTTCCCCGTATTATGCTGTCAACAATAGATAGTTCTGTTCCTTACAAAGGAATGCCTATTTTGTATTAGAATGGGGACTATGAACTTGGACGGAACTTTCTGAGTCAGGGAAGAGAAAAATATACTTTATTTATTTGTTCAAGGAATTGCATTCTGACTTTTTTAACATACCTAACTACTAGAATATCAAGTTTTTCTTCGCTGAAAACATCTTTAATAAGGAGGTTCTTAATTTGACTATTATTCTTACGTGCGCTTATCTCTGTCAATTACTAATCGTTTTCATATCCTTTAAGCAATACCTATTGCTTACTAACGTACTAATTTAAAGGCAGATAACTGTACACTAACCTAATCAGCACGCTTTATAAAAGTGTCTAAAATACGCTGTAACAAACGCATCTTAAAAAGACTGAGAAACCTATGAAACCTGTTTGTAGTTGTCGATCGCCGTTTCCCTGGCGCCTTTTCCCGTTTCCTTATTGAGTAGAATCACATAATACCATAATACAGACCATAACGTTGACACAAACTGGACTAGGCTGTCAAGCTAGTTTTGGCTGTTTGCACTTGCGTAATGCCCTCACGTTTCACGGTATGTCGAGGATCGAAACGTCGGTTGCAAATTGTTTCTCAAACTATCACGGCTATATCTGAATACTAAACAGATTCTGTGCTGAAATGCTGACGTCTTGCAACAAATATTATTCATTACTTAATATTTAGTTTAAGATAACTTAAGTAGGGAAATAAATTCGATTCAATTTAATTTACAGAAAACGCGACACAGAAAATGTAACGTAACCTAGTCATTTAAAAAAAATACGGCTGATATAATTTAGCGGCATAGAGGAATCTCGGAATTTACGCCTATTTACCCGAATGCGGCGTAGCCCAAAGGAGGGTTATATGTTTGACCTGTATGTATGTATATGTATTTATGTATGTATGTCCGTTCCTATGTCCGCTCGTAACTACGCAACGGCACAACCAATTTTGATAAATGATACATCATTAGATTCGTATTGATGGCGCGAGTGTCACATAAAATATACAAAATGGCGGATTTTATGC
Source organism: Eudemis profundana (assembly GCA_947034925.1). NCBI lineage: Eukaryota > Metazoa > Arthropoda > Insecta > Lepidoptera > Tortricidae > Eudemis > Eudemis profundana. Next base: position 24,496,546 of record OX344795.1, on the reverse strand, counting down.
ACAGTGCACCGCGGTCGGGTTTTTTTTTAGGAAAAATATTTAGTTATTTGCAATATTCTTGGCATGGCTCTATAAAGTTACATATGTATATTTCACAATTATGTCTTAGTTACAAACAAACCTTTTAAGGCAGCCAAAGAAGAGAAATATTTTTTTTCAACTTAGAATCGTTTCTGGAGCACGATTAATTTGATAAAAGCTTTAAAATGTTGACTGTGTAACAAATAATGCACTTTTTACTTTTAAGCTAATAAAAGTGAAATAATAAAAACATTCCTACTATTTTTAATCAATTTCTAAGGGTTCTCACTTCGTCGGGATCCTTTTTAAGGGTTCCGTAGGTACCCAAAGGGTGCCAACAGAAACCTATTACTAAGCTTCCGCTGTCTGTCCGTCTGTCCGTGAGTCACAGCTTTGGAACCGTAATAGGTAGAAACTTAAAATTTTCACAGAATATGTATTTCTATTGCCGCTAGAACAACAAATAAGTAATAAAAACGAAATAAAATGAATAAGGAAAGGCTGTTTGTGTAGATCAGTTACAGGACTGTATTTTTTGAACAGTAATAGAGAGTGACAAGTTAGCTTCATAGAATGTGTATTTCTATTGTCGTTGAGAGATCAAATAATAAAAAGAAAATCAAATCAAGAAACGTGTTTTTTGGGAAACTTTTTGCTGAATTTAAAAAATGGTAATAGGTATATACTTGACTTGATATGTTCACAGAATGTGAATTTCTATCGCAGCTATAACAAAAAACAAAATAAATTTAAATATAAAAAGGGGTCCCCATACAGTATTTTTTTTTGCGTCTTTTTGCTCGACGGTGGTACGGAACCCTTCGTGTGTGAAACCAACTCGCACTTGGCCGTTTTTTTATTTATGTGTATGTTTTTCGATAACTCGAAGGCAGTTGAACCGATTTAGAAATTCTTTTTCTTCTAATACGTCTATAATAATAATAATAATAAGTCTTTATTTCGGACAAAGGTACATCCATAGTTTGTTAGTATTGGCCTTAAAAAACTAAGTTAGTATTAAAAATAAAAAGTAGGCTATTAATATAAAATAAATTGGGCCTTGCCTTTAATTTGATCTATCCAGAACTTTATTAAAGGACAGTCAAATCGGCCCCCTAACGCATTGAGGATGCTGTTGGAGCTCCGCGTGACCCGTTCCAGCAACGATGCAATCTTTTTCCTCAATATTGCCTGGAAACTGTCGGTACGGGCCTCCGCAAACATGCCGGATGCACTGCACCATCGGGGCAACCCCATCAGCATCCTGAATGCGTTATTATATTGTACTCGAATGGCATTAACAGCCCGTTTCGTATACTTGACCCACAGACCGCTGGTGTAAAAAGATTGGCAAAAAGCTTTAAAAAGCATTATTTTTACCTCCTTAGAACACCGAGCGAATCTGCGGACGAGCATATTACTCCGTACTGCCAATGCCCTTTTTTCCCTTTCAATGTCCTGATCATCGCTTAACGTATTTGTCAGGATATGACCGAGATATTTAACCTTCTCTACAATGCTCAGAGGACTACCGTCTAACACGATAGGAGGCACGTAATACGGTTTTATTATTCCAGCCTTGAAAACCATAACCTCGCTCTTCTTAGCATTGTACTGAAGACCATGCGCCAGGGCGTACGCCTCACAAGTTGCCAACAGTTGCTCAAGAGCACTGACTGACGGACTGAGAAGCACCATATCGTCTGCGTAGCTGATATTATTGACGCATGTACCACCTACGTAACAACCAGCGTGCATGCTACTCAGTCCCTCAATCAGTTCATTAACATATAAGTTAAACAACTTGGGAGACGTAATCCCTCCCTGCCTTACCCCACAGTTTAGCCTATATTCACCAGACAAACCATTGGCCCATCTCACCTGGTTAATCTGATTGGAGTACCAATACTTAAACATGCTGACACACTCCCTCGGTATGCCTGTCTCGTTCAACTTTCTCCAAAGTACATTATAATCAACACGATCAAATGCCTTGGATAAGTCGAGGAAACAGGCATACACAGGTGTTCTCCTTTCCGTGTAGTACCGTACTGTCTGCTTCAAGCATAGAATGGCGCTTTCTGTGGACAGCCCTGCTTTAAATCCGAATTGGGCGTCGTGTAACTTTACGTGCCTATCCAGCCTGGAATCGAGCAGACAATCTAGCACTTTAGCGGCAGTGGTAGCGAGTGAAATGGGTCTATAGTTCGTCCGGTCAGATAAGTCACCCGTTTTATTCTTAACAATAGGTATCACAATCGTTCTCATAAAAGCTTCAGGTAAATAGGAATGACCTATAGACAGGTTAAGAAATAGAGAAAGGACTCGATGTAAGTGAAAACCTGCATGCTTGAAGTGCTCAATACTAAGACCGTCATGGCCAGGGGACTTGCCTCTTTTCATTTTACTTACAACCTTTTCAATTTCTTTAGCAGTAAAGTAGGTGTCACGCCTGTCCGCGACGGTCGAAGTACTTTGCACGGACACAGAACCATCCCGGGGCGAACATGGTAACGGACTAACATTAAAGTGTTGCCTAAACAATTCGGCAATTTCCCCATGTTCACACTTATCATTTACACTGGCTGGAAGACCGGGCTTTACGTTTAACTGCTTAATATGCTTCCAAAAGTCTTTGAATTTCTTATTGCTATGGGTAAGGGCAAGCTTATCCATTTTAAACTGTTCCTGCCTGCCCTGGCACCATTTTAATTTCGATTTAAAAACCCTCTTTGATGCTTGCATTTTTTCATATGCATAACCACACACCGGTCTACCAGCCAGCTCCCATAACTGAAAATGTAAACGGGCCTCCCTATGTGCTGCTGAGACATATTTGTTCCACCCCGCAATGTAACCGCCCTTTCTACGAGGTTTATACTTTGCGGTCAAAACAGACGCCTCTGTGAGAATGGCCACTATGTCACTATACATTTTATCTAATATCATAAAATGATCTGGATTTGCACATAACCCATCACAACAAGTCCTCAGAGTATCTGGAAAGTCAATGCATTTTAGTTTTTCATTACATAAATTATGGTAATCATTTATTTGCTGGAGCTGCCTGACTCCCCAAACGACTCCTGGACTCAAATGTGTTTCGATGTGTTTCGAAACTGATTTTAACATATCGATGTTACATTCAATGGCCAACGGAAAGTGGTCAGACCAAAATACGTCATATAGTACAGAAACATTGCAAATAGTGTCCCAGGCGCATTTTGTTGTAATACAATGATCTAACCACCTTTTACTTCCGTGTACATCACTGACATATGTGTATGTATCTGAGTTTATACCAAGTTTTTCCACATCAGCGCAGACCCATTGCTGTTCGTCACAAAAGCTCATCATTTCGTGATAAAACGACTCATTTATGTGTGCATTCCAGTCCCCGAGTATATAAACCGCCTGCACATCACTATTTTCCGCTATAATCGAAGACAATTCACAAAGACAATCGGTGAATAACGGTAAATTGTCATTAGCATCTGTAGGCATATACACAGAACACACCAAAAAAGTTTTATCACCAGCGTTCAGTTTTACGCACGCAATCCTATTACTATTACAATTTATAACTGTTACTGACCTAAACGAGCTAGTTCTCCATAGAATCGCCACACCGCCATAAGGTCTCCCCCTAAGTAAACCCGCCGACACGTCAACGCCAGACTTGCCCGTCCACCCGAAGTCACCATCTATCGTACCCAGGAGGGGTAATTCAAAGTCTAAAACCCAAGTTTCTTGCAAAGAGACAATGTCCGCTTTTTGGCATAATAATTTTATCCCCTCCATCGACCTTTTAAGCGATCGACAATTAAAACTGATCATTTTACATTTATTTGCCATTTTCTTCCGTAGTTGTAATGTTCTCCACCGTATTATTATTCACTTGAGATCTCCCCTTAAAAACCACGAACTTTCTGAAAGTAATATCTCTGGGCCAAAGACTATTATTCAAGTAGATATGTAACTTGGATCGATTTACGAACAATTTGTAAGACAAATAGCTTTTTTCTCTCTTCATCGAAATCTTTTCCAAAACCACCTTGTCACCAGTTTGTTCAAAAATATATTCAATTATGTCCTTCTCCGCAACGTCCAAGGCTACATTTGAAATATACAAAGGCACAAACACATCCTCAGCCGCTCTAAATCTCGTGCGCGTCCCCGTAATCGCTTTGCCTGCGTTACTAATAAACTTATTTTTGGTTTTTTGTCTTCTATATAAAACCTCTTGCCATTCCCCTTCATTCGCAACTCGCTTTTGTTCCTTCCATACGCCATTACTCTTGATACAGTCGGCAAACGATTTTTGAGTCGAATTCTCATCGGTAATGATCGGCCTATATTCTAGTTTATTTGCGTAATTACAAACGCTGTTATCGATAGGCGCATTACCATCTGGGCTCTTATCTCTAGCCGTGTCGTTAACCTCGGAGACCGGTTCCAACAACTGGTGGTCGTCTACCTGTGAGCACCCGGCGGTGTGAGTGTGTGGGAGCGAGATAGTTTTATGCAGTGGCGTGTGCGACTGAGCGGGCGCGCGCATCTTGCTGGCGTCATCATCAGCTGTTACAGATACCTCCGAGTTGTTAAATGCTATTCCGTATGGACCGCTGTCTAACAAAAATGCACCTCTTCTGTGGTTCACATTTAGTCGGGGCTCGTGACTCAAAATTGACTCATTTGATTTATTTTGTGTTAGTATGTCGTCTTTTAGTTTACTAAGATTTTCTACTGTAGCATAGGTCTCCTTGATTTCCCTTACTTCAGACTGCAGGATTACAATGTCTTTTAAAAGCCTCGTAACGTCGACATTTTCAAATGTTACCGGCGGCAACATATGCAAATCCTTAGCAACAAAAATCGGTATGTCTTGCGTCTTAGTGTTCTTCAAAAGTGCAATCATATCCTCAATGTCCCTTTGAACCTTATCCTTTCTCCTCGAAATATATTGATCACTGCAATCCAAGGCACTAAACAGTAACACTTTCGCTTGTTCAACTCGTTCAGCAGAAAAGCCAGTACTGCATATTCTCACTAAGCTGTTATTATCCATCACATTGATCTTATTTTGTATAAACGCTAGGACTTCGTTTATAACTATATTGCACGTAGCGCATTTCACTGTTGTCGAAGACGTCATGTTTACAAAACTCGTTACCGTACCTACGCGTGCGCATCTCACTGCGTTCGCGCGGTAACTGATATGCCTCCTAGATAGTTACAGACCTCAGAAAAATCGTGGGATTTGGGTAATTAATATAACTAACTTTTGCTTTTTTTATTGAAAATATATCCGAAGTCGGTTATTTAAAATTTTATACTAATAATTAATGACTTAGGATAGAAAAAAACAATAACGCGCATCCTACCATGATTTTTTTATCTAATACATACAATGTGCAATCGAACGTCCTATTAATAATCCCGTCATCGCTAGTTCAAGTTATGAAACTCTTCTTAGCCCACTTACGGATAGAGGATTATTCCCAAACTTTCCCCAATCGAAAACATTCAATTAGCTCCATACATGCATATTTATTATAAGATCACATCGTTTCCAAGTACGACACAGAGCCCTCAAGACATGATTCTCCATCAGCATGTTCCTTGCGACCCCTTCTGGAAATGACACGGTGTTATCTGTTCGAAAACGGGTACCTAGTCTCGTAAAGGAAACAAACAAAGTTAGGAGTTCGTAGAGAAAGGTCGTAGGTCGGTTAACCTCAGTGTAATGTATGAGAATAGCCGAGCAACTTATTTACTGGTCCGTCCATAGCTTTATTTTTCATACTAAGCACAGAGGGTTATTCGGGAGTGATCGGGGTGTTTCTTTGCTTTTTTATTATTCTCTATATGTTAGTGTGTAAAGATGGGACATACTTAACAGATCACAACCAGGAATGTATAAATAATGCTGTAACGTTCTTAAAATATGGAATAAACGGCGATTATATTCCTCAGATCCTTCGGGCGTGTAGCCAAAATTTCGCCTGGAGTTAGACATAAGTTATTGATCCTTTTTTTAATACCTACGTACATCCATCCTATTTTGGTGGTCATAACGATATTGCTTATATTATTTTAGTATGTTTGCGGTATAGGATATAGTATAGATTTACACGGGCTAGTTTTCCCGCAACTTGGCGTCTGATATGCGCCTATGTATGCGATATTGTTAGGTATATCAGGCCCTCATTTCTGATTTGATAGTTGACTATGACCTCATCTCAAATATGTATCAGTGATTTGAGACAAGGTCTTCCTATTTATACATCCGATGACATCTTTACTGTGGGCCTCACAACAGTCCAATGCCCCATGTATGGTGCACAACAAACTGGCTTCACAAGTCCTACGTACGGATGGAGCAAGGTCAACAAAAAAAAGTACCTATAGGAACAAGAGAGTAAGAGGATAGGGAAAAATTACGCATGACGTGGGAGGACATCGACCTTCAGACAAGCGACCTAGTTTGTAATCTTAATACAATCGTCTATTTTACGTGGAAACTTGTCAGAATGTGAGATACCAAGAAAATTCTATCATATAGAAATCTTTCTTATCATCAGATCGTACCTATGCAGAATCCATACGGATCGCAGCGCCTAATGTACAGGATGCTCAAAATTCCTCGCATAAAGGCGGCCATTGATCGGGCCGTTATAAATCACCCGCCACGTTTACACGTCGGGCGTGTGGTGCATATCATAAGTGTGCTCCCTAAAGGACGAGAGGTATGGGGGATAGATACGAGGTTTTTTATGAACGGTTTACATCAGACCTTGGAGTGCTGTTCTCGGGAAAATTGTTGGGTTGAAATGAAATAATTTATTTTTGCAAGTAGGCTTGAAGGGCTATCACATGTCTGATTATTTTGGTTCTTATAGCGCTTTGGCAAATGACATTCTGGTGAGAAGAAGCTCCGGAAGAAACTTAATCTTTTCAAAAACATTGAGCATAACAATAATTGTAAAAATATTTCATGTTATTTCATTAATACAACGCATTAAACAAATACTTAACTAATATACATTTCAATACACATAAAACTACATTTTTTAGAGATGTAAAGGGTCTCTGGGCGTAAAAACAAGAAAAATAGAGAATAAAGAGACATACTAAAATTAATGAAGATGTAAGACGTTGTCAAAACATGTTTTGAAGGTATAAAGGATCTCCAAACGTCAAAATACACAATGGGAAACGAGAAATAGACTACTAAACTATCATTAAATTTACATGCTTTACAAAAAAACTGAACTTACAGAAATGTAAAAAAATCTGTGACTCACATAATATAACTTAAAAACTAAAATTAAAACAATTTTTCTTAGAGATGTATGTGGTCTCTAAGCGTCAAAACATTGGCAAATACAAAAAATAATTTTTAATATAATATAATCTACATTCCTCAGAGATGTATATATGGTCTCTAAGGTTCAAAGTTAATTATGTATAAAAAAGGACTCTATGCGTTCAAGTTATAGGATAAAACGTTAACTTCAATTGAGAACAAGATGTAGTCTCTCTCACGTCAGTTCTATTAAACACTAGTATAACATTATCTAACACATTCAACATACCCCATGCAAGCGTGAACAGAAGACCGGAGCCCACAAGCGGCACCCGGTCACGAGAGTTGCATGTAAAACATTTATTTCGCCATGTTTGTGAATTTGGATTGATGGTATTTTTGTAGTTAGTAAATTTCGGTTTTGCGCCCCCCCCCCCCCCCCCCCCCTCCTTGTTGGCGCCCAGGGCACTTGCCCTGCCTGCACCACCCTCACTAGGCCACTGGACCCGATCAATGACGCCACAGTAAGCGAAGCCCCTTAAGCGAGCATGACACGCTCAAGCTGCCGGACATAGAAACTAAAATAATTTGTCCGGTGAGAAACGACAAAATGTGCTCTCGTGCATGTTACATGGAAGATGGGGCTATTAAGATTTAAAATGAATATTTTCTACAAAATTTAAACGACCAATTCAATTAAAGGGACGCTTGTCATGTAGAAAGTCATTGACAGTGTAATACGCCTGGCTCAGCAAGTGCCGCTTAACATGCAATTTAAATTTGCTAGGAGGTGAATCCACTACATCGGAAGGTATTTTATTATAAATGCGTATACAGTTCCCCACGAACGACGTACTAACCTTACGGAGACGATGGGCTTGCACAACCAGTTTGTTTTTAAGTTGTGTTGCAATGGGGAATATTCCTCAATATAATCTGGAAAATTTACCCGGGAACGGCAGTTCACAGGACGGTGGGGACAAGATCTAATTTAAAACACGTTTACCCATAGGGTGCCTGATTGCCAAATAAGTCAACGGAAAGTTCCTAGTTGTTTAAATAAGTATATATACATACACACACACACACAGGGCCACAAAAAATTGTCACACAAAAATGTGCACAAGTAGAGGTATTTCTAGTGTTCCTTTTCATTTTACAAAAAAAAACTCTTTAAAGTGATTTATCGCTTGTTTCTTGCGCCAGCTATTGAAATAGTTACTGATAGATTGGCGGAGATATATGGCGTGTGTTCAATATTTCACTGAAAACTTCCGGTTTTTCTCAGAATTCTCTTTGCGTCAGACTCATATTGTAAACGAAAGTTGCTTGTTGGTTGTTTTTGTTCGCATACGCTAGGGAAAATACTGAACTAATTTCAATGCGGTTATCAATAATGTGCAGATCAACTCTTGGCGTATGTATTTTGTTTGTCTGATAAGTCAGATTTTTCTTTTAGTCAATCATTAAAACGTTGAAATACTATGGATATTTTTAACAAAACCTCGATGTATTTATTACTTTAAGTTTTGTTATATTTTATCATTAATTTTGTATCTAATTTATAATGTTTTAATGATAAATATTTGTCAACTGATAAATATTGAATTAAAAACGGATCACTCACGTTGTACAAAAGACGAGTCATCCAATCGACATGTATAGTATATGTTTGAGTCTCACGGTAGTTTTCTAAGTAAAAATGTCAACTAATAAATTACAGACTTAGGAAATAAATTTAAGAAGCAATATTCTCGCTGAACAATTTTAGCGAATATTATTTAGCGTATTCCAAAAGGTACAGAATCTGAAATAATAATGATGTTTAAATATTAGTACCAATAACACTGTCTGCGTTTGTGCCTACATAATCTCAATCCAAATGCAATATATCTCTGGCTGGTCTACCACAGATTCAGTTTCAGATTAGTACGTAGATAAAGCCAAAAATCATGGTTGTAACCACACTGTTAGGTCATTATGCACACCATTTAGGTACAGCAATACGGGCCCCGTCGTACCATGTGTGAGGATATACTTAGCCTGTTTCTATAAGTACAATCCCATTTAAAACATTACATGTATAAAAAGATGCAAGCGCATAAGCTCGCAGTGCCCTCTACTCGGCTCCATAAAATAAAAACGTCATTCATGGGGAATTGTGTAAGGTTTTATAATAAACTTCCAAGGGACATAACTGCACTATCAATCAACAAATTCAAGAATTGAGTAATGCGTAAAATCATTTCTAAATCTTATTACAGCACACAAGACTACATGAATGATGAAACACCGTGGGATTAACTGTGACTGGAAATGATTATATTTTAAAATAATATTAGAGTGCGACTACGCTAAGTTTGCAGAGGTCAAAAAAGGTTTATTGTTATATCACCAATAAAAATACACATGCTGTGAAAATTTCAAGTCTCCACCTGTTACGGTTTAAAAAATACAACCATATGTCAGCCGGGCAGAAATACGTTTCTTGTATGGGGACCCCATTTTACTTTTAACATTATTTTATTTGTTGTTATAGCGGCCATAGAAGTACACATTCTGTGAAAATTATAAGTATATTACGGTTCAAAAGATAGAGCCCTGTGACAGACGGACAGATGGACAGCGGAGGCTTATTAATAGGGTTCTGTTAGCACCCTTTAGGTACGGAACCCTAAAAATGTCTACGGTATGTATTTATATATATATATATATATGTAAATGCAACTCTTAATGTTGCTACTTCTTTGAAAATTAAAAGTATTGACGTAACTCCAGGCCGGAAGTGGCATTTTGCTGTCGAAAAAGAAGAGAAAGTGGGATTTTCTGTTCTTTTTCGACAGAAAGGCTTTCTGGCTAAGGGAAGACTGAAAATTATGTACCTACACACCACTGGCGGTAATAAAGAAAAAGCCGGATCACATATTTATGGCCCTCACTAAGGTTCGGGCAACAAACACAAACTCTTTATGTGCAATATATTGTTATTCCACAATCATATTAAAAATAAACAACTTCAAATACGAAAACAGTTGAACGGCTTATTAATAAAACACTAACGTTAACAATTAATTCCAATGTAGATACAAAAGCGAATACAGTATTTTCGTAAATAACGAGTAATTTATGTGGGTCTGGCCCACAAATTGCTAATATTAGCGATTTATTGAACTATCCCGCCGGATGAATTAACACGTTGAATGCTTTATTGACGCTCCGGTGTATACTTTTGTTGGTTTGTAGGGTCTGTATCGGTTAATATATTGGGATAGTGTTCATATTGTTCGTGTTAATGTAATGTTTGGCCGCATTGTTGTTTAATTGAAAATTTCTCACGCTAATTGTATATTTTTCAGAAATGTTATAACTACTGATGTGCAAGTTGCGGAAACTTTCCATATATTTTTTTATACACCGTGGGCCCGTATAACCCGACCAACTTTAACCATAGATTCTAACAACTAGAAGAAGAAGAAGTAAAAAAAGTTATGTGTGTGACGTATAGTCGATTAACGCTTACTTTCCGAGATATTCATAATTTTTAAAATAAAAACTCCCAAGTGTGTGCAAGCCCTAATAAATGTGACTAAGATACTTTTACTGATTTTTTAAAATCCTTTAACTAAACAGCAATTAACCTTCGCAGTATTAGATGGTAAGCGATTACAAAGCCAAAATATTGACCTTTCGTTTCCATTTTAGCTTTTTTTTCCTTTTTAATAACTTTTCCTCCAGTAAGGACATGTTTATAACGAGGGACTGAATTTATTGATTTGTTTTGTTCCATAAGACTATTAATGTAAAATGACAAAATTTGACCCATGTTGATATAACGTTATTTACTTGTAATACCATCAAGAATATGTGGTTAAAGTTGGTCGGGTTGTACGGGCCTACGGTGTATAACCTAAAAACATCTAATAAGACTTTTTAGATGTTTTTAAGTTATATAAAAAAAAATTGAAAAGTTTCCGCAACTTGCACATCAGTAGTTATAACATAAACCTAACCTAATATGGTCGATTTTAAGCGGTTATTGCAAAAAAATTACATATATTCAGATTCAGCGAAATAAATTTTCGACCGGTAATTCGACGCAAAATATAATTAAGCAGGAAATCAAATTTAGACCATGACGGGCTTCATGGACACTACTTTAGAATTGATTGCTTTGAGTAACGAAACTGGATAGATAGATAGTATGATAAAGTAACCTATTATGGAATTTTATCGTCAAAAAATAACATTCTCAATCCCGATGCCAACAAGTAAAAATAATTCAAGATAAAACCTTTATTAAATAATTTCCATCGGAGCAACATGGTAGCGTAGAGGTGAACAGCTGGAGTTCCGTGGGACATTTTTATTTATTTATTTAGGCAACAAACAGTCACATTATAAAAACAATATACGCATAGTAATATTAATAGATTAAATGACTTCGACGAGTGTCATAACATAACTTAAAAAAAAACTTTCTATAGGAACGGTAGAAGGCGAAATAACCGCATTGCAAGTGGGACATTTTCTAAGATAGTATTAGTGTTTTGATCTCACACAGTTTAAAGACGCAATGTATTTGTATTGTCGTTATAACAACAAATAATAAAAACAAAATAAATTTATAAATAAAAGGGGGTCCCCGTACAAGAAACGTGTTTTTATCGTGTTTTTGCTCGAAGGCGGTACGGTACCCTTCCTGTGAAAATCCGCACTTGCCCAGTTTTTTCTTTCTATCTATACGGCCGCAGGTCATTGTATTAAGCACAGCACCTAATCATCACTAGAGTCTGTGCGGAAAGAGAATAGGCGTGGCGCAAAACGGAACTAACCTAACCAGTATGGCCACAGAACAGAAAATACGGCACGTACGGTAGAAAAGCATTACAGCGCCCCCCAATCTAAATCCTATTCTCTTTCAGCACAGACTCTAGCACGTAGTTGCATTCTGCTGGCAGCTTGGTCCGAACCAGTCTGCCCGCTTACCATAACAATAGCGACTGCGAACGTTGACAAAGGACGTTGTCTAAGCCCCGTGCATGAAGCTACAAGCAGATTGACTTTTAGCAATTTGCTCAGCCGTATCTGCGCTTGAAAGGACAACTGCAACGAAGAAAAATTGCTGAAAAGGGATTTGTAATTAAGAAATAATGAGTTTTAGTCGCCTGCCGTATTTAAAAAACATTAGGTAAGCTAAAGAAAATAAATAATCTGAAGTTATTGATAACTCATGTTTGGTCATTTCTTTTTTTCTTCTTCAATTTTTAAAGTGCCATATCGTCACTACTTTGAAAAAAACTCGTATCTAAAAACGTCTTACAGAAAAACGTCAAAGCTCCATACAAAATTCATATACACTTACTGCGTTTTTACCTGAAGTCAATACGAGTTTTTTTTTGAAGTAGTGTCGATATATAATTATTCGTGATTGAAGTATTTTAATCGGACGTTTATAGTTTCGTTCGTTTTAGAATGCTATTCTCAGTTTGTTCTCTTCTCCTTGAAGAAAATAAATGTTAACAAAATAATTTCGTCCTTGAATCCCAAATGCAAAAAGGAGAGACAGGGCTGCCGTGTTTAGGCCGATGTCAGGTCTTTGAAATGGCGATTTCGAGATAAACGATTTTAAAGTTGTAAACACTCATCATGGTCATCATCAATGACAAGTACTTATTTCAGTACTTTTGCGTAGTTTTTATGACATCCTCTTTTAGCACCCACCACCTGGTCTTCAATATATTTGGGAGCAGATAATTTTGCAAAGACTATCATGTGTAGCTCATGGGGATCCTGCCGTTTTGCCAAAATTATTTTGGTCAAATCTCATTTCCCAAACAAATATTAGCAACTGTTTTTTTTGCCAATGCAATCTTTGGCATAATTATAATACGCAAATTTTCGTTTGGTCAAATTTTTATTCAGCATAATATTAATACGGAAAATGACATTTCGGCATTTGGTCTTTTAGCAAATGCTTTATTAAGGCAAAAAAATATTAGTCAATAAAAGTTTAGTCAAATGAATTGTTATGTCAAAACATAAAAAGTCAAAAATCGGATTTCCTTAGGTAATAAAATTTGACCAAAATAATATTGGTAAAACGGTACGATCCCACAAAAAAGGTTAAAGTTTAAGTAATTTAGTAGGTTAGGTTTGAACTGCGTCCCCCAACAAAAACGAACTGCTATCAAAAAGTAGGTTAGGTTAGTAAATTATAAGGGCACAGAAGAAAAAGGGGGGACGGGGGGGCGAAGCCCCCCACAAGGGGGGCTCGGGGGGCGAAGCCCCCCGCATTAAAAAAAACTCAAACCATAAGTTCAATTAGGTTAGGTTAGGTTAGGGTTTGAACTGCGTCCCCCAACAAAAACGAACTGCTATCAAAAAGTAGGTTAGGTTAGGTTTGAACTGCGTCCCCCAACAAAAACGAATTGCTATCAAAAAGTAGGTTAGGTTAGTAAATTATAAGGGCACAGAAGAAAAAGGGGGGAAGGGGGGGCGAAGCCCCCCACAAGGGGGGCTCGGGGGGCGAAGCCCCCCGCATTAAAAAAAACTCAAACCATAAGTTCAATTAGGTTAGGTTAGGTTAGGTTAGGGTTCGAACTGCGTCCCCCAACAAAAACGAACTGCTATCAAAAAGTAGGTTAGGTTAGGTTAGAACTGCGTCCCCCAACTAAAACGAACCGCTCCCAGAACAGTAGGTTAGGTTCAAGGGAGTCCCACATAACCATCAGGGTCCGTCCCCGCACCCTGTTGGTATGCGTAACGCATTTTCCCCTCTTAAAAAAAAAAAAGGTTCATTGAATTTTGACGATACAAATAATTTTCGTAATTTTGTTTTGCGTAAAATATGTTATGCCAACTAAAACATTTGACTAAATAAAATTTGGTCAAACTACCATTTGGTGAGCGAGGCATTGCCTAAACATTCATGTGTCAAACATTAGGTTCGCGTAACAATTATTTGTGAAGAGTTAATTTGGCAAACGATTATTTGGGAAATGAAATTTTGCGAAATTTTTTTTGGAAAGTGATAATTTGTCAAACATATTTTGATAAAACATAGGTAACCCGTAGCTCATGTCGTTTAATTCTAGACACATTTGACTTGTATATTTTTAATTTATCCGCCAAGCCTCGAGCAGCGATCGAAGGAGTCTGTTCAAACAAGGGATGCCAAAAGACTGTCACAGGGCTGTATCTTATGAACTGTAATAGTAGAGACTTCCAATTTTCACAAAATATGTATATCTATTGCCGCTAAAGCAACAAATATTAAAAACGAAATACAATAAAAAATTCAATAGGAAAATACAAGCAACGTGTCTTTTGGAGTTTCTTGCTCGATCGTGGTACGCAACATTTCAGGTGCGAATCCAACTCGCGCTTGACCATTTTTTAAATAGGTTTTATTTTTTAATCGTTATATTAAACTGCATGCAATACTACTACCAAGGACCATTAAAACAAGGGGACTGTCGTTCTCCATGCAAAAAGCTGTTCCCCGATTTTACAACGCCCTCTGTGTAAAAGCTTGGTATAAGAGTGATATTATTTACAATTATTCAACTTTGCAAGCGTGACACAGGATTTAAATGTTAGAATTCATTTATTATTAGCTGTTTACGAACTAATTTTTATTGTACTACGTTTCATTGTTCAATATAACATCGTTAAATGTTTAGTTTTTTAGCGGCGGTTTTTGCCTGGATATCCCCTTGCGGTCGGGTTACGATCCAAAGTACGGAGAATGATAGTCCTCTTGTTTTAATGGTCCTTGGTTCTACGTATATCAGTATTAGATAACTTTAAGGCTAACTATGGCGGAGTTAAAAGAGTTGCCGTAACCGAAGACGCTCTGAAGGGGTAGGTATTATAGTAAGTCGGTTGAAAGGCTTTAGCCTGGTTTCTATAGCAACGCCTCCTTAATACAATACACCCTTAAGCAAAATTAAATTCACTATGTATTTTGCCTAAACACATAACGTTTTCGGGAAAAAAGTACCACTTTGTCACTTGCCGGTAAGCGCGATGCCTTAGAACGACACATAAATGTACCTATTTATGTTCGATTTAAATCATATTTTTAATAAAATGCACTGTACATGCAAAGTTTCGGTCATGACTTTTTTATTTCTTAAAAAGTTATGTTTGTATTCAACATTCCGTCCAATTTCATTTTCCCATTGTATGTCCTATTTTTATGATAAAACAACACTAAAGATTACGCAAGTGCTTGTAAAATGAGAATTAACACCGACTTGAAGGTTAACGCAGTCGTAAATATGAGCCGTGTCATAATCCGCCGCTTAAGGAATTAGCCCGGACACTTGAGGCACCATGTTTGTTAAGATACGACCTATGTCTCTTAAGAATTGTAATAGATTATTTTTTAATGAGTTCTTATAATTATATATATTAGATTCAGATTCCTTATTGCATTTCTTGTTGTACATATTATGACGTCTTAAAACTATTTACAGCTTCAACATGAACCCTGTAAGGGCACAACAATATTGGGTTTCTTGTGCAACAATGTGTTGTATTTTTTTATTATTTATTGACTACCAAAAGGCGTTCGACATACCCAAGTATTCGGGAAAGTCTGTAAGAACAAGGAGTCCTAGAAGCCATCATCAACAAGCTGGAGTGGAGCACATTGGGAATATATATACAAACCGTTTTATTAAGGCACTTGAGATTTGCAGATGACATAGTGATGCCTTACAATTAACTAGTGCACAGAGGGCAATCTCACTAAGACTATGACAATGACGAATAGTAGGAAAACTCCAAAATACGTAGAAAACTACATATATTTGGGAAAATCTGACAGTTTTACTAGAAAAGTTGATAAAAATGAAATAGAAAGGAGAGTACAGCAATATGGAACAAATACTGGAGTCGCGAGCTGCTCCAATCCGGCGCGAGAGCCCGCTGTCCAATGACGACACGGGGCCCAAAAGGTAAGAGAAATTCCATCAAAAACATTACATGTCAAAAGATGCAAGTCTCGCAACGCAGTCCTTTTACAACAAAAAAGTTTTGAGATGTAATGTTAAACCAAGTCAGTAGGGGGGGGGGGGGGGGGTCCACAGAACTCGATTCTCACCGACTTTCCTACTATTTACCTGTGGAGGGTGGATTCTTTATTTGAGAAGCATTAAATGTTAAATAATAGGCAGTACGGCGAGTTCTGTGGACAACCCCCCGGTATCGGTACTGACTTGGTTCAACATTACATTACATCTCAAATCTTTTTTGTTGTAAAAGGACTGCGTTGTGAGACTTGCATCTTTTTACATGTAATGTTTTTGATGGTATCTCATTTCTTTTTGTAAGTGATCTTCCTTTATTTATTAAATTCCAATCCATTTTTTTTCCAATTTGAACTGCAAAACTAACTTTGTAATCGCATGTATGTGTATAGGATTACTACTTTTGTGTGCAGTTGTGACTGAAATTGCAATATATTTAGGTTTTCTAGGGCTTGATAGGCTAAAAATTAACTATGTTTCAAATTTGGAGCTTGTGGGTCTGCTAGAAGTACCTTAGAATTATGATGATCAGTCAGTCAGTGAATCAGTGATAAAACTAAGGAACTTTGACGTGAAATAAGTTCTTAAACTACACGTTCAAATTAAATTATATTGAGATTACATCTAAGGCCCTATCCCTAAAAGTTCAGGGTTCTAGCTTTAGCCAGTATTAAATTACGGGAGGCTGAAAATAGCCTGAATGGCTTCGAGAAAAGGATGGTACGGCCGTGCCTTTGTTTTGCTCGACTTGGCGTGGGCACTGCCGTGCCCGCAGATAGAGGAAGTCCATGGACACGATGGGAAGATGACATAAAAAGAATTGTCGGTTCAAATTGGAACCAAATAACACAAGATCGAGGTGGACCAATCTTTGAAGGAGTGTGATCCAAATTGGGGTTCAAAAGTAAAAGATGAAAAATAAAAAAATAACAAGTATACTAATATTGAAACTACAAAATACTAGAAATTAAGAAGAAATTATAAAAAATACGTGACTTACGTCATTTTAGTATTGAAAGTCGGAAATACCTATAATTAAGTGATAGCTTTGCTCACAAAGAGCGTGATATATCTGAATTTCTCAAAATGTTAAAGATCGGGATTCCTAATAAAAATCTTTGGAACTAATCCTTGATTTGCAGAAAAAAAGTGTCTCCCATAACTTCAGAATCGGGTATTCATGCTATTTCATCGATTCCTATATTTCCTAAAACTGCACCTCAACAGAACTATTTGACAAGAAAAGTGGTCCTTTCCGGCCTAAACCAATAATGTAAGGGACAATTATTGCGTGATTGTATCGCAGGAAACTTATTGGCAAGAAACCTGATATACCCGTATATCCACTTCTTATTCCCAAAACGGCCCATAGCAGGTAAACGCAAAATACGGGTACTTGTACGATTGTTAACTGCGTAACAAACGAGTTTACAATATCTTCTATCCTAATTTAACAAAAGAATACTCTAAACCATAGATCACAAGGTTGAAATTGTGTCGCTGGGGAGTAATGCATTGCCTCACGCGCACTATAATCAACGTATTGATAGGCCTTAAACAATGCTCATTTAGTTGGTGTTAGTACTTCCTAAGATCGGAATTAATACGCGGGACGCGATCTTCTTTTTAATATTTCTAAGTTTTGCGAGAAATGAAAGGCATGTTTATTTTATTTTATATAACATTATATAGGTAATGTAGAACATTATTTAGTGACATTAATGCTATTAACTTATTTACATAAATTTAAAAACTAGCTTTAGAAAATAAAATTACTATAATAAGAGTAACCTATAAATAGAAAATCCCCAGGTAATTTTCTGTTGACGTGGTCCCAGGCGGCCCAGGAGGCTGGCAGCGTTGCCCCGTTGGATGGCGAGGCTCATTCTTTGTCCGAAATAGCTGCCAGCCTTCTGATCGCCTGACGTCTCAATAAGCCGTTTAAATATCTCTTTGTAGAGATGTCTGGCCCCCACGGCCCGAGAATTTCGACACCAAACGGCGCAAATATGTAGTCCTCACCGATTAAACATATAATGCAATATAATGAAAAGGGAATAAATCAATGCCTCTCACTAAAGCAGACTGGGTTTGTTCTATCTGCATTCAGTGGACTTCGGCAACCTTAAGACATCAAATCTACCTTGTGGGGACTTTGCCCTTGTTTTTCAGCTACTCAAAAACTTAACGGCTGCGGTGGGTGTCGTCGTTCTGCGAGTAATGTGCCGATTGTTGGTTGTGTGGTTGGTAGTTAATTGTGCGGATTGCAACGCTTAATGGTGCTTGGTGTATATATGTTGCTAGTAACTGGAGCAAGTAAAGGCGTTTTGTTAGTTTATTTGTTCGGGTGGGTCGCGTTGGTTCATGCTTGAGACACTGTACCCACATATTATTACGCGATGCATGTGCAAGTATTACCTCAATACGCAAGATACAGATAAGTAGTATTAGGCTTGTTTGCCCATCTTTTCGTTAATAATGAATAAAAATAAACATTTATAGGATCAAATCTAACCTTGGTTTATACTAATGGATTCTGTAGCCCTTAATAGAGCTCCGAGGTATCAGGGTCTGGGGTAGTTGGCGGATGTTATCATGATTACTATAACTTGAGAGGTAAGAGTATTGAGGAATATGAACAGTTCTCCAATCTTCAACGCTCGCGCGCGGACTAGAGTCTACGATATAATCAATAAATGCATACGATTGATCGCAGAACAAAAAGATCACTGTATCCTGATTTTATTGATATGTATAAGGATTTCTGATTAGGTCGAAAACTGCCAGCAAGTTCTATCGTCAATGCCTCGTACAATAAAATGACTGTTCCCACTCTTCCCTCGAGCTAACGAACGAACTTATTTCAAATAGAACCTAACTGCAGCAAAAGTCACAACTCCAATACCAACTTGCACGCGTGACTAAAATAAAAGTACAATTCCACAAACTTATTCTTACCACCCTTTACGACGGCACTTCTTAACAGAACTGAGATATCAGTACGGAAAATGGTTTGTTCCTGCCCTGCCCAACTGCAGTATTAAGTTGGCACGGCACGGTCAGAAAATGAAGATAATAATCGCGACTTGTCGGAATCTAATAGAAGAGAAAATTGGACATCGAAGTTTATCATTTCCCGGGATGTTTTGCCAAAAAGTAATGCAATATTGTTATAGTTTAGAAACGTAATCTATTTTGTTATTTATCTATGCAGGTGATAGTAGGCAAATCTTGAACATCGCCCGGCAAAACAAATTTGTTTGACCTGCAAACCACAAGTTAGTTTTGAGTTTGTAAATTTAGAAAGATTCATAGGTAGTTTCCTATTATTGTATTTTTGGTTTAATAACATGAACATTCATTCATTTATTTTTATAACATTCGATTGACCTTTGTGGCATTTGATAGTATCTAAGCGAGTACAAGGCCGATGATTTACCTTGTTGTTTCAAAAACATCCTATTTCAAGAAATATTCTTGTCAGAGTAGGAAAACTAAATAGATTAAAGGCGTTTTATTAACCATTAGAAAAACCTTTAAAATTCATAACCAAATCTACTAAATATAACCCTCACATTGTCCTTACAAATTTCTAGTAATAATTCCGCACTAACTACAAATATATTAACTATTCAAGAACGCAGTTTAGGTTAGGTTAGGTTAGGTTATTCTTCAGAAATATGTCTGCGGTCACCTTATTCCTCTGGCCCTTTTTCATACTAAATGTATGGAGACAGAGGAATAAGTAGCAAACATATTTCTGAAGAATAACCCTTTAACACAGCACTTTAGAATCTCGCTCGAGCCTAAGTACTTGAACTCGAATGTTTTCTCCGCTCAATTTCGCAAAGCACACGGGTGTTTTATTTCACGTTAAAGCAACTTGCAAGTGAGCTAAGATTTCACTTCGTACCGAGATCATCTGCCAACTACGTCTGCATTATACATTTCGTAATCAAACCTGCTATCTGCGTAGACATTTAATTAGGAAAAGTTTTTATCTGAGTTCGCGCGGTTGATTCCTTTTTACAATTTTCGCCGCTCAAAGGTTCATTTTATTTCGGTCACGCGTCTGTTAATGAAAATAACAGAGGAAGTTTTATACGCGGATAGTGGGCGCTGGATGGTGTTCAGATTATTCTATTTAGTGATGAATGTTCTCTAGGTAGTAAAATTGAAATTTTTAACTGCAACCAAATAACAAGCGTCAATTGATAGGCCAATAACTTTCACAGCATGAGCATGTATGATGTGAAAAAGTAAAAACATCTGCATATTTTAACACTTTGAAGTGGCGCATTTAATTTATGAGTGACACTGAAGTATTGTATTCTGCTTCTATAGCTTCACACAGATATCACTAAGTACTGTGTAGTCACAATTGTTTGTGTTTTACTTTTAGAACCTGTCATCGCAAGGTCCTTCCAGAACTTCTATGTCGGGGTGCCAGTTTAATATTCAGTCCACCTACTGTCCCCGTCACTACGATATGAACTATAGATGCACGGTCTTTGACGTGTGTTGGGAGATGTGATACATTGGCATTATTGTTTGCGTAGGTAGCTAATCTGTTCATATAAGAAAATGGTAGAATTACTGAATTTGTATATCAAAGATTTTTCTAAGAAAAGTAACTGGGTAATGTTAAAAATAAGTAATAAAACGCAAAACAATAGTTTTGGAATTTTTGTTTTTTTTTTGTTTGTTGGTTTGTGAGCGCGTCATGTAAAAACTGCCTCACCGATCTCCATGAAATTCGGTGTACATGTAGATTTTAACCTCAATTAACACATATAATACTTTGTACCTGACTATATTGAAGCTAAAAAGAGCCATTTAACTTGTTTCACTGCGAACGAAGTTGTGAGCGAGTCCACTAGTAGAGAATAAGTTTTTATAGCGTACATGCCTGTGTAGTCGATATATATCGTCGACTGTAGGTTCAATTAGCGTAAAAGGTAGACACTCAATGCTCCTTACGCCTATTGAACCTACGGTCGACCATATTTTTAAATAAACGCTAAACAATAAAACATTAATATCGTAAAACACATTACACTCTTTTTGGGACGACTAGTCTTGCAGGAAAATATACATTGTTTCAATTTTGATTTTGAATCGAATTTATAGCTTTTATACTTATTCAAATGAAATTTGCGTCTATATACATATTTGAACTTCAGAAAAAAAACATCGATTGAGATCATAAACTGTGGAACACACCATTCTCCGCTTTATCCTAATAAACTTGGTTGGAAGATAATGATTATTTTGTTTTGTGACATTCTGTTTTTAACGATAAATATATCATGAAATAAAGATTAATTGAATGGAATTGTGTATAAAGTACAATAAAGCTTTAACACGACAGCAACAAGCAAAGTCAATAGTTAATACCCTGAGTCCCTTCGCTTGACCTCCACTAATTAAGTTTAACTTTAGTTAGGGCTGTTTGGCCGGTTTTAACCTTAATTTGTAAAGCCCCTATTCATTTGGGCTGTATTTAACGCCTTCGACTCTTACTAGTACGTCGTAACTAACATAGTTTTAAGCCAACTATCAGTAATTTAGAAGCATCAACAAAAATGTGTTAACCCTTTGACACCCTATTCCACTCAAACACTTTGTAGAGTAAATAAGTTAATTTCTTCACTTATTTTTTTTTTTTATTTTAACGGTAATTTTTCCCACGTTTCTTCGTTTTCATAGGATGTCATATTAATTACCGTCTTTTAAAAGATAGCACGACCCATATTTTCCAGTTTTAAGATGATTTTCCTTAAAATTGCATGACTAATCATCATCATCATCATCATCCAATCCTAGCCGATTTCGGCCACGGCGACTGGACATACTAGCTAGTCAGAGCGTCGTTCGTGTGCTCTCATGTGACTGACATAGCCAATTTTTGCTGCAAATGTACGTCCACAAATGCAGCAAGTCAGCACCCCTCCGACGAAATTATAATGACATGACTAATAACGAACTAACGAGCATGTTTTAATACACTACATATAGCACTTCCCGAGTTTCGGCACCATGTAATGGAAAAAAGTTATAATGATCCAATATATCAAATATATTGCAAAGCCATAATAGTAGTACAAAAGGGTAAAGAAAAGAGTAGCCGTTGTCGTAGTCAACAAATAAAGTATGTCTCCAATAACGAACACTTGATAATATGACTCTAAGACAGAAAATTCCTGGGTACGGACGCTAAAATGAAGCGCAGCGCGCGAATGGCTAAGATTGCCTGATTCGGTGGTATACGTCACCATGAAGCAGCTAACCCTACTCCGTACGCAAGGATGGAGCCGGGTGGACTAAGACCCAGGCACTCTCGCTGAACATGCTAAGAGACCGGACGCGTTGGTACTCAGAAGTTCTATATCATTGAGATTGAAATTTAAATCAAGATAATATAAATTGCGTTGTGTTCTTATGTCCGAGGAGAACGCCAATCCTGAACCTTTTCCGACATATTATTGGCAATCTGCTATACCTCTCACAAAAAAATTACACGCCTAAACTATATACTAAAACCATCCTCAGTAATCAAGTTGCGTGTTAGTAAAAAATGCATCAAAATGGGTTATTGCCATCTGTTACCACCAAATTAATTTAGTGGTGGTGTTACCATTAAAACCATATATTTAGTGGTAACAAGTGGCAAAAAATTCCCAGCTGTTACCACTAAATCAATTTGGTGGTAACAGGAGTGAAAAACCCATCAAAATTGATCTTAAAGTTTTCCGAGTATCAGATGAGCAAAGGATAAATTTAATTTACTTTCGTTGAAAGATAAAAATCTATTCAGTAACTTTATCTTTCAACGAAATCATCAATAATTTTATAACATGAATACCCAGGGCTCATAACCGATATTTTGCAAAAACCCCGAAATAGCCCAATATTTTGAATAATTTTATTCTTTTTATGTAGAGCTCAATAATATATTTAAGTCATGATTTTGTATTATTAGATTGTCGGGTTAAAAACTGAAATAATAAACCAAAGAACGAAAAGAGCGGAAAGAATACCGGTATTTTGTATGGAGCAAATACCGGTTTCCGAGCCCTGGCTACACCTACACACCCTTAAACCTACAATGACACGCATATAAACCATTAAATTGTAATACAAAATTATTTAACCAGCCGCAGTGGTAAACGAAGGTTCATTTCAAAATGTTTGCCCTCACACCCTCTCGAGGGTTTCGGGTACATGATCCAACTCGTACTTAAGTCGAATTTGAACAAAAAGGGTTGTATAAAAATAATGCGGTCTGCGTATGTTTGCTTGGATTTTGGGTTGTTTCCTTGCACGAGTATTTGCTTATGTTGAAAGGGTTAAGAAAACAGAGATAATAACTAGTTGGACATAAAGTGATGCCGTATCTATGTCACAATGCCCTATGTGAAATCTTTTGAAAATGATATGAGAATGATATTTCAACCTAACGTTTACGTTTATGTACAATCATGCATAAAGATAATGACAATAACCTTAAACATAGTATGCACACATGTCAACATTATTTTGTATGCTTGTTAAGTGTAATATACTGCATCGTGTTAACTAAGTACAACGTTGTTCCAACTGACTGCGCCTGTTAGGCCACTGCTGCTCTTTCTGTCACGCGCCAAATATTATTTATGCCACACCTGGCCATAAAGTGGCTTTTACCGCACGCTACGCGTACGGATAAAACCGCTTTCTGACCAAGTGTAGACAAAAAATGATGTACACAACACGGGAGGTAATAAAGAAAGCCCTCGATCGCATATTTACATCCCTCGCTTGCAGCTCGGGCCGCAAACATCTGCGATCTCGGCCTTTCTTTGTTTTACCACCCTAGTTACGTAAACTACTGTGTACTATTCAGATTAAAAAAAAAGGGCCAGTTAGGTTATAGAATAACGGGCGGCAAACGGTGACTCGCGGAGAAATAACTAAAACATTGATTTATAAGAGACGATTACGATATTCGGTAAATTAATAAAAAAAATCAACGTGTCGGTATCTTATTATTTTTGAAATGAATAGATTTAGTATTTTTCTAATATAAAAAACATTTCGGAAAAACTATCGGCAAATATAAAGAGATGGTTCGCTTATTGCGTCCATTATACGTATGAAACTATCATTAATGGCGTCCTTGACCGAAACAAAACCAATTACGTTTCTTATAAATCACCGAATATGTACGCGGTGGGCAGTTTTCTGCTAAGCTGGTACACATTCCAAATCAAACCTAAAATCTTAAGCATTAAGTCGAAAATGGATTGAATATTATTTCTGCGGTCAGTTTGGTTCCAATGGCTGCCTATTCAAATTTGAATCGTAGGCGATGGAGCTTTTGGTTCAAATTGTTTCGCATTGCTCGAGGTTTTTTTCAGAGCTATTATTGTTCTTTTGGTATCGTTTGGACGTCTGCTGTGTAAATACGGGCGAAATCAATTGAATTATAGCTGAGATATTGTATTTTGGGTACCATTTGATGTTTGGATCTAGAAAATCTGGTTATCATTTGCTCACACTTAGAATTAAAACAAGTAAATTTAAAAATAATGTAACTAACTGCACTAGCTAGGTTTGAGTAGTAGGTAAATAACTCAATAAGTTTGATATCCCATCGATGTAACATGTCACGTGGATATGGGAAAATAATTATGAAAGAAATTGGCATTGGCTAACAATAAAATTTGTTTGACTGTCTACTGTAACTCAATAGATGAAATGTATGCGAAAAAAAGTAAACGTTTTGGAAGAAGAGATAATATTAAAAATATCTTTCAAGGAATAAAAACATCTCTAAACTATTCTTATTTTCAATATCATACTGTAAATAATCAATCTCAAAAGTTTTACGAAATAACGATAAAACGTCAAAACCTAAAGAAATGGTTGTCCTAATCAAACTGCACAAGGGGGGGGGGGGGGGGTATATGGGAAGTCCGTTTTACATCGTATTGCCTAAATCGCGTATCCACTGAAAACGCTGAAAAGGGTTACGAAACTTCAGGATGTAAAAATGTAGTTAATATACGCGATTTGACCCATTAAAGTTGTTTGATTACGATTTCGTTAATACTTAAATTTCATTTCATTATTTATCTGTTGCCGCCTTGTCTTTCGTATTGGCCAAGTATAGACATAAAATTATGTATACAACACGGGAGGTAATAAAGAAAGCCCTCGATCGCAGATTTACCTCCCTCGCTTGCAGCTTGGGCCGCATAAATCTGCGATCTCGGCCTTTCTTTGTTTTACCGCCCTAGTTGTGTAATGTACTAGAATCATATTGTTACGTTTGGCACAATAATGCATCATTTTTCATAATTTGTTTTTATCTGAAACCTTCTTAGAGTCGGACTACGCTAAGTTTTCAAAGGTTTTATTTAAAATAACTGGCCAAGAGCATGACGGACCATGCTCAGTGTAGGGTTCCATAGCCGTAACTTTAAGGTAAAAAATACGATGTAAAAAAAGTACAACAACAAAATAGCGTATCTTCATAGCAATTACGTCCTTTTGTTGAGAAGCGCAGTTTATCGGCAATAACTCAAAAACAGTTAATCCGATCTTGGTGAAAATAATTTTCGTTAAAAGTATTAATTAAGCGTTACCTTCGTGATTTTTTTCATATTTTTCGGACGCACGGCTTAGAAAATAGAGGGGGGGGGGGCACAATTTACACAACTTTCGGAGCGATTATTTCTAAATATATTCACTTAATCAAAAACATTACTTAGAAACCTTATAGTGTTTTTTAAAGAGCTGTCGAACTATGTACCACACGTTGATATTTGCTGAAAAAATTTTTTTTTATTGTCTTTAACATGTATGGAGTGCCCCCCCTAAAAATATTTATTTTAATTATTTATATACCAAATTAAGTAGCGGCTCATAAAACACACCTATATTCCAAATTTCATCAATATCCATCATGTAGTTTCTGAGTAAAATGCCTGTGACATACGGACAGACAGACAGACGGACGGACATGACGAAACTATAAGGGTTCCGTTTTTGCCATTTTGGCTACGGAACCCTAAAAATATATATGGCTATACGCGGAAACTACAGCAAGAGGCTTATTTAATCTTGGTTCTTGGCAATAATTCTTCCCTTTATTACAAAATGTGTCTACATACCTACTGAAATAAATATCTGAGTCAATCTTGCACACATCGATGTAGTTTGACCAAACTTAGCGATTTGTTCCAGGGTCTTGGATAATTTCTATGTATTTAAATATTATTTTTAAATATGCACACATTGCTTAGTTTGGTTGGGACTAGATCGATTTCTGCAAGACTGTCCAGAATATTTATTTCAGTGGGTATGTAGTCATTATATACTTATTAAACGTAAAGATATTTATAGTAATAAAACAACTTAAACGGATTAAATCGCGTATATTACTACATTTTAAGTCCCGACATTTTGTAACCCTTTTCAGCGTTCGTGGTCGCGGGTAGACGAACGCTGAAAAGGGTTACGAAACGTCGGGACTTAAAATGTAGTAATATACGCGATTTAATCCGTTTAAGTTGTTTTATTACTATGAGTGATAATCGCGGAAACCGAAGACAATATTATGTAAAGATATTTGTTAATTATCAAGACTAATCCAATTTCTTGTGATGGTGCCATATGCATTTCTTTAAATCAAACCTTTTTTCGACCTCTGCAAACTTAGCGTAGTCCGACTATATCTTCTGATAATGTTATTAAACAAACCTAATCCAACTTAATGGGTTTAACAGAATTTTACTTTTAAAAATCCTGAAAACTTAATGGTTTCACAGGGAAAAAATTATGACTCACAAAAATTATGACAAACAATCCATTATATGACTTTAAATAATTACGTAACCAGACGCGACTTGTGATCTATGACGGCTCTTATTTTACCACGCTAGTTGTCGTACTATATCAACTTATTTGCATCCTTGCAATATTGATTAATTCTGACTCTCAATACACACAGTCGAGCTCCTTGTTGGATTGTCGTAAATCGAATGAGGCGTTACGACACAATCAGGGATACGAGGATCAAATTCTGTGAGGCTACCAAAATAACTTGAGCTCAGGAACATAAACCCGTTAGCGGTGGGGAGTATTCAGGTGTGATGGTGTTTCGAGAGAGCCTTGGTTGCCTGTGGCCTGCAAATAATTATATCTAACAAGACTCTATTCCTGAAGTAATATGGTCGTGTAAAATGTATGCAGGCCCCGTTTAATCATATATTCTAGCTAGCTATCGCATATTGCATTCTAGCTAATGCTGGTGACTGTACAACGTATCCCATAATAGCGTTAATAAGTTGTCAAGGTCAATATTTGATACATATAGTATATAAGTATAATTTATTATGTTAGATACCTGTTAATGAAACCAACGATTTCGATGAAATTACATTATTACAATTAGATATTATTTTGTTTTTAAAGTGTATCTAACGCAGCCAACTGGTTTAACCAGGTGAACTGCCAAGCCTTTTCACTAAACTACCACCACCACTGTCACCACTTTCTGTTGTCTACCATTAGTTTTTAGTATGTTGTTTATTTAAGGATCTCTGTATTTTCTTTTGGTGTGCAATAAAGAGTATTGTATTGTATTGTAAACTATGACCCTCCAGCAGGTCAACGAAGCCCCGCCGCGCGGGGCTTCTATTTCTGCTCTAAGGGACACAAGCTGACTAACAAACCTAACCTAAAATAAGGAGTGTGTTTAATGAAAAGGCTAGACAGCTAACCAAATCGCTAACTAAACCAGTAGGCGGCGACATGTCTATACCTGAATAAATCTGCTAGGTGTCACTCCAGAAAAAAAATGTCTCTCCCACTGAGCAAAACTCTGTCGGTTAGGGACTGTGTTTTATTATAAGGGACTTCTTGCGTAAAAAAATAACAACATGTAAGGTGAGCTAAGAAAGCGTCAGTTTCTATAGTCCGATTAGTTAATCGAACCAACCGGAAAAAAAAGTTCACGTGGCCAGAGGGGGTGATTCGAGTCGGTCGGTTTTCTATACAAACAAAAGAGGGTCATCGTTAGCTTCCATGGCAATCAGTTATGTTTGAAATGTATTTTATTTTATAGCTTGACATATGTTGTCTGCGCGGAACTACATGAGAACTAAAAAAACATAAGTTATGTTTCAAATAGATGGCGCTGATCTTAAACGACCGATTGAACGTCTCGTGTTATTTCGTGAAGACAAAATATATGAAGCTATAAAATTGAACACATTTCAACAATGACGGGTATCATGGAAGCGAATGATGACCTTAATTTTATTGAGAACTGATCGACTTGAATTACCTTAATTTACAAATTCCCTGTGGCCAATTCAAATTGCCGTCCCCGCACATTAAGACAGCTAGTAACTCAAGCTTGTACGACAAGCTTGAGTTACTATTATTGTGTCTGTGTTCGGGGCCGCTTGCCCTTTGTTAGACAACAGGCTTTGATTGATCCTCGTAGGGTAAATTGAAGGCGACAATATTGTCACAAACTGGCATACAGGGTGGGAGGGACTATACCGACATATTTTAGCCTTGAATTCCTGGTGGTGTGACGAGTAAATAATGTTATATCAACATGGGTCGAATATTGTCATTTTACATTAATAGTCTTATGGAACAAAATAAATCAGTAAATTCAGCCCCTCGTTATAAACATGTCCTTACTGGAGGAAAAGTTATCAAAAAGAAAAAAAGGCTAAAATGGAAACGAAAGGTCAATTTTTTGGCCTCGTCGTCGCTTACCATCAAATACTGCGAAGGTTTATTGCTGTTTAGTTAAAGGATTTTAAAAAACTAGTATAACTATCTTAGTCACATTTATTAGGGCTTGTTACACACTTGGGAGTTTTCATTTAAAAAATAATGAATATCTCTGAATGTAAGCGTTTTTCGACTATACATCATGTAACTTTTTTTACTCCTAATAGTTGTTAGAATCTATAGTTAAAGTTTGTCAGGTTACTTGTCTCTCTATTACTCATTAGTCTGTATTTAGGCTAGATTGTAATTGTATACGTATTTAATAAGTTATTATTTTATACGCTAAATAAAAAAAATAAAAAAAAGGTTACTTGTACCCACGGTGTAGGTATATTAAGTATCTTGTTATTACTATGTTTGGTGGTGTTTGATGAGGTAATCGCTCTAATTCTTGCTTTTTTCAGTATCCTAACTAGCGAACGCAGAGTGACTACAGTGGAACGATCTCTTTGATTTCAAACTTTCATGATTTTCACTCGTTCTCATAACAAAACAGGACTTGATCGCTTAAAACATGATTTATTTTCAAACATGCCGTGACATTTTTGAAAATAAATCATGTTTTAAGGCCATTAAATCCTGTTTTGTATAAATAATACTCTCTTTATTCGAAAGAAATAAGGTGTAAATTTCAGTGACCCTTATTTGTAGTTAGGTACAACGAATACCAATAGTATTGTAACATTACTCTTTTTTACCCACGGCAAATGGAACAGAACATGTACTTGAAGTTACAGGTTGTTTGTGTGCGTGTATGTGTGTGTACTATTATTAAGATAGTAGTAGTTTTTTTGTGACGATATCATAAACAATAAGTAGCTGCAACTTAACTGGTTGATGATTTGTGTGATTATGTTGATATTATGAACAATGTACCGTTTGTGCCCAAATAAACATTAAAACATGAAAAACACCTTTTTACACAAAAAACAGTAGGTACTGAAACAAACATCGCCTCGGTGAGGAATAAAACCGCTCGTTCTTTATCTTGGCTTTGTATTTCTTATTGTTATGGATCATATGTAACAACACACAAATCAAACATTAGTACTTACATATCAAAACAAACCATCACAAAACATCTGACGTCGTACAGACACCTTTAGTAACCTAAAACAATTTATACCATTTCAAAGCTGGACATAAGTGTAACATTCATGTAATTTATATTTCTTTAACCGGTAGTAGGTATTACAGGATTCTTTACAACATAGTAGATATACAATCAGCCGGAAAAAATGGCCCCACAAAAGTGCTAGCCGATCGGCTTGGCTAGCTCATTTTGACTTAGTCTGGTTTCAATCATAGACGGCGACAGTTGTCAACAATGGCGAAATGTTGCGTAAAAAATGCGTTAATAGCAGCAAAAAAACAAGAAAGAAAGATGGAATATACTTCTTTAATTAAGGGCCAATTAATATTGAGCAGAATTACAAGTGAACTCATCGTGATTTTATAGTTTTGTAATTATCTTCGCGAATCTTTTAACAAAAGGCGTCCATTTATTTGCTGCTCACTTTTGACGTAAACAACGTAGTCACTTTTTGATAGGTGCCAATAAACTAAAGTTTTCAAATGTTCAAATGTTCGTTTTTCAAATTTAACACATAGGTGTCATGGAACTAAGTTATCTTTTGAATGACAGTTTCCTAGATACAGCTTATAAATTAACGTTATTAGCGTATATTTGAGTGTAACTACAAATGTCATTTTGCGCCAGATTCATAGACATTTTTCTTTGAAACTGTGTGTCTATGTTATTATACGTCAATGCTTTACAATAAAAATCTGCATTTAAAACAAATGCTTAGCGCGCTATTCCTATTGTCAAAAATTGAAGCTGTCAAACCATTGTTTTTAGGGTTCCGTACCAAAATGGTAAAAAAGGAACCCTTATGGTGCGACTCTGTCTGTCTGTCTGTCTGTCTGTCTGTCTGTCCGTCTGTCACAGCCAGATATCTCAGGAACTACTGATGCTATCGATTTGAAATTTGGAATAGTGTTAAAAGTAGCTAACCCGAGCTTATTGGACATAAAAAATATCTTGTACCTTTTTTACTTTTTTTTTAAAAGGCTCCGTAATGGGACTTTGAAAATTGAAAGTAGGGCTATTATATTGAGTGGGGTATCAAATGAAAGGGCTTAATCTGTAGATTAAAACACCATTTTTATTTTTTTTCTTAAATAAGTAGTTTTTAATTTATACATTTTTATGTACCATTCCCCCCCTATTATCTCCGAAGTTACTGATCAGAAAAATGTATCATAATTACTGATTATCAATATCAACCTGAACATTACAGGAAAAATAGAACGGTCTTCCTAACTTTAATACTTTTTTAGAAATTTACAAAAACTTAATCCATCCATTAATCCATCTAGCGGAGAGTAGCAAAACTAAGCGATGGCCTTTTTCACGCTAGGGGATTTCCGGGAAAAAAACTAGATGGCGCTAAAACACTAAACATTTAACGATGTTATAATTGAACAAAGAAACATAGTATAGTAACAATTAGTTCGTAAACAGCTAATAATAAATAAATTTAAATACTGTGTCACGTTTGCAAAGTTAAATAATTGTAAATAATATTATAATTATTTTACCAAGCTTACACATAGATGGCGTTGTAAATTCGGGGAACAGCATTTTGTATGGAGAATAACAGTCCTCTTGATTTAATGGTCCTTGCTATTAAATAGAATCATTACAAGTCAGGTTCTAAATATTACAGGGAAAATATAACTGTTTTCCTAACTTGCACTGATTTTTAGAAATTTGCAAAAATCATAACATACACTTATTTGCTTCTACTAAACAAATCGACATACAGTTTTTCTTGAACTATTCGCGTATCTACTTATGAGTTTGTACGGAACCCTCGGTGCGCGAGTCCGACTCGCACTTGACCGGTTTTTTTTTGTCTAAACAGCCAAAGGAATTAAGCCAGTGGAAATTAACATTAAAATCGCATAGCATGATGTAGTTATGATTTTTTGATATGTTGTGTGGACCAGTTAGGGTAGTGTTAATTTGATTTTTCACGTCCTAGAAAGTTGTGCTAGCTGAGCTACACGCGCAAAAGTGTGCCATTTTTGAAGTTTTTTGGATTCCTGCTCTAACTATGCATTTTTAACACTAACGTCTATGGCACAAATTAACTATATAAAATTGCTATATTTATATTAGGTCCTATTCATTTTTACTGTAAGTGTGATAGTTACCGAGAGTTAAGGTTTTGAAATTGATGAAAGTCCAAAAAACAGGGGTGCTCTTTCAAGCTTTGTGTTCGGTTTGCCCGTTTAGATTCAGAGCCGATTCTCACCACAGTTGTTAATTGGATAGTCTTGAGTGCTTTGACATTAAGAACAATCAAGAAACCTCGCTGAGGTGTTAGGGGGAGAGGTAAGAAAAGCGGTTTTGACACTTTTTTTTAAGCTATTTTACTCCAAAAATATGCATGCCAGCGAAAATCGTATAAGGACATTGGCGGACCATGAAGACATGGCAAATTTATTTCTGCTACTAATTTTCTATACTTTCATACAAAAAAATCAAGTGATCAAATGCCTGATATTAGGCAAGCCGATCGGAATCGAGTTATTTGGACGCCACGCCACTGGTATACAGTAATGTCAGGAGAAGCAAAAAAAATGTGTTCCTTACGTCTATTGACGTATCCGGTCTATTGACCGGAAAGATTTTCCGAACTGAACTCTATGGGAGTAAACTATTACGAATACCTACTACAAATTTTTCCGCGTGCATTTTCCAACTGATTACCATGTATACAAATAATGTAGGTAATAAATTGGAAAATGCACGCAGACAAATTCGCGGGGCAGAATCTAATTACAGATATTTTGTTAGCTTATAATCCCATCTTCTTGTTGGAGTAACATTATAAACTAGGCTTTATTAACTCGATCTACAGTACCGATCTATCTCTAGGTATTGTTAGCGGCTTTGCAAGACGACGTAATCAAGTTATATTTATAAAGAGATTATCCAGAAAATGGGTCCAGCGAAATCCATCTTAAATGTCGGAGAGTATTCTCGAAAGACCTATTTTAATTTAAGAGTAGGACTGAACTGTATTTTTATCCAAAGTCAGACTTAGTAGTCTGCTGAGAAAGGTCAAAAGTCATGACTTTTAAACAAGAAATCACTCTTGCATGCACAAGAGTGATTTCTTGTTAATTAGAAATAAGTTTTCTTCAGCGTTAGTTGTGTTCTCATTAAAGATAAGTAGGTATATTAAATTACAGATTTCGTTTGGTTTTGGGTTAGTATTTTGATTCCCGTTTTTTTAAGCAATCTAGTAAAAACTAACATTTCTTTAAATACTAAGTGTATTTAAAGAAATGTTTTTTAATTATGAAGGAAACATAAGTATTACTACTTTTTTGAACATAAGTTTTAAAATTCGGAGCTTATATCACTGCCACCGCCCGGGTTTCATCTGTATAATTTGTTGGTAAATTATAGATCACAAATGGGATGTTACTCCACAGGGCTACGTGTAGCTGGCTATCTTACTTAAAATACAATATTGCAATGCATCGCTATTTTGTAATCTTACAATTTCCTGTGAAATAGTAAGAGAAACACCAAACCAGTCCTGGTAGGTGTCCACCTACATGGACACGTTCCACTGAACAAAATTTTTGACCCATGGCTTTACAGAATGAAACTGGACGACAAACAAACATGTGGGACATTACAATCGCACCTCCAATCGCCACCAAAGTCTTTGATAGTGTTCTACATTGACAATCAACGCTTCGAAGCCTCTCAAACGAGATTTGAGCATGGTAATGGCGAATTTTAGCGTCAAACGTCAGATCGGTTAAGCGTTCCGGGTGAGATGCTTGGAGAGGTGACGTACCCTAGTTTCCCACATTTCAGTAGGCCTCGTTTTAATCGACTTGAAATAAATGATTTTTAGTTAAGCTGAACTGAGCCGAATTAGGTGACGCGTACGAACGTGTGACCTAATTCGCATATATGCATACCTACGCAGGTGCATACACATATTTATCTGCTAATATTTTCAAAAGCTAGTACGTTTTTGCTTTCACTGGTCCAATTTTTACCCGACTACGCGAAGCAAAAAGGAGGGTTATGGCTTTATGATTTGGAGTAAGTTTAAGTACCTAGTTAAGCATGGAAAATGTATAATTGATAAAATTTAAACGGCAATCATCTCTCATGTTGCTTTCAAGGGACATTTTAGTTTATCGATTCGATGAAGAGTTAAAGCCAAGTAAAATCCGTTCGCTGCGGTTTCCGCTGTTGCTATCAGTCGATACGACAATCGCATTGTTTGGCAAACGCTAACTAGGGCGAGACGAGATAACGCTCCATGATATTCAACTTCAAAACGCGATACAATCCATGACGTAACGATTAACGTTGCAACTGAAATGAGGGATTACACTTTACTATCTACCATTAGATAGACAGCGTTATCGCTGTTTTAGGTGCGCGGGCATGGGAATGCAAAAGCGACAGTGATCTATGTAAGTATTTCAAATCCCTCAATCGTTTTAACATATCAGCTGAAAGACGTCTGCTGCTGGGCATAGGCCTCCTCCGAAAAACGCCACCATGACCGTCCAGCGTATTACATCAGGTCATCAGTCCACCATCTGGGTTCCTATCTAAGCATCCACATTGCGTCTCCCTGTGTCCGTACGCTAGTGATCACCATTTAAGTATCTTTGAAACGCTCATCAATTTAGATTCTAGTTGAGTCTTCATGTGTATAACCGTTGAGTGTAGAACTGGATCATTCAGTTGACATGATTTTTTTTATATAATAAAAAAAAATATTCTTT
The DNA here is from genome assembly GCA_947034925.1 of Eudemis profundana. Classification (NCBI taxonomy): domain Eukaryota; kingdom Metazoa; phylum Arthropoda; class Insecta; order Lepidoptera; family Tortricidae; genus Eudemis; species Eudemis profundana. Next base: position 24,461,545 of record OX344795.1, on the reverse strand, counting down.
CGCGGTAATTATTATTATTCCTTGCCTAATGCATTAGGCAAGCTCAGGGCTGTGCCGACATCCGGCAGCGCCTGTGTGCGAAACCTATGAAGCCCAAAGAAGGGTTATGTGTTTGACCGGTATGTATGTATGTATGTATGTATGTAAGTAAGTAAGTAAGTATGTTTGTATGTATGTATGTATGTATGTACGTAAGTATGTTATCCGACTACGGCGAAGCCCAAAGGGGGGTTTATGTGTTTGACCGGTATGTATGTATGTATGTATCAGTAGCGTGGCGTGCAAAGAACTAGATTCCTACCGGCTTGCCTATTATCAGGCATTTGAGCACCTTATTCTACAGCTCTAAAAAAAGGTACGCCAAATCTGCACCGGCTTGCCCAAGGATATCTTTTACGCCACGCCACTGGTATGTATGTATATATGTACGTATGTATGTTACCCGACTGCGGCGAAGCCCAAGGGAGGGTTATGTGTTTGACCGGTATGTATGTATGTATGTATGTAAGTATGTATGGCGAAGTGTGTAAAAACAGTTATATAACGTCATGCAAATATTTTTTTTAACTACCTCTAATTCACTAGGAAATTCAAGCTATAATAATAATTTTATTTTTGTCGACAACCTTAGCGGTGGGCGTGGCGACCAGAAAGAGCGCGCGTTATGAGTTAGAGCGAGAAGGTAGGATTCGGCGCATTTTTGTGACTCGAATGTGGGCTTTGTTAGACAGTGCGACTTCTGAACAAAGTACTATTACTTATTCTGTGGCAGAACTCCGACACTGTGACAAATATATACCTATATTTTTTATACCTATTAATAATCTTTATTCGAAAGACGAGTAGATAAATCTGGGCGAAGTTACGATTTCACTAAGAAAAGCGATCCGAATAACGAAAGCGTGAAAATAAATGTACTAAATACTCATAAACCTAACACCCCACCCAGAGGCGGCTCTTACAAAAATATTAACACTATTATTACTATAAAAAAAAAACGTAATAAGCCTTATCGGAGGCAAGCAGCTGTGGAAGGGTCACCCGAATAAATATGGATTAACCAGGGAAAATATGAGCTGAACACTGTACCCTTCTAACCCAGAGGATTACAGGCCATTTTCAACCTTAGCTTTATTGGCATACGGCGGTACTTAATTGGTAATTCTGTTGCCCAGGGTACATGTAATACGGTGTCCAAGCAACATGTTTATATCTAATTATGTGTGGTATAAATAGTTTTTACTTTGTTTAGGTTGACCGACGCCGTATTTGTAAAAAAGATGGACTTTATGTGTAAATAAATATAGGACAGTCTTTGTTTTTGTAAAGCTAAGGCGTAAATATCTACCTATCAATGAATAGGCATAAAGTTTTATTCGCAACATCATTAAAACATGTTTACACCTTATATTTACACGTTTGATTCGCGATTGAATGTCGGGGATGACGTTCACAAACTTATTGGCAAAGCAGGCATGAGGAGATCAGTAGTAGAACAAAGCACATAGCTCTCAGAGTAGTTAAGCAACTGACAATGGGTTAAGCATTATAGCTACCTGCAAACAAATAAAATGCGATAGGTATATATTTAAAAAAAGAAAATTAGTTACCTCCCCTAAGCTTAATGAAACTTAATGGTAAATTGCCTAAAGTGCAATTACGAGCTCGTCAAAGTAGCGAGGAGCCGGTGGATACGATGTGCTCAGAACCACACTTTGTGGCGATATGTAGGGGAGGGCTATGTCCAGCAGTGGACGTCCGTGGCTGATAGATAGAAAGATTAGTGTTTAAGAGTCCCGTGCCCTAATAGAACTTTTTGATATAAGTGCGGAAAGTATGTCATTTTTCACGAGTCCCGAGGTGTATTGGCCCGAGCCGCCAGGCGAGGGTAAATACTCGGGACGAGTGGAAATGACACTTCCGCACGTGTATCAAACGACGTTTTTTAATACATTTGCGAAAAAATGTCGATGAAACAAAAACATGGCACCGGCTGTCACCATTTAGGCTAATCAAAAGAACTTATTTTGAAAAGACACATACAGGATTTAATTAAATTTAAACATGAAAAAGCAAGAAATGTATTTATTATTACTTTGTACTTTACTTATTTGCAAATAAATTGTTATTTAGTATTCAAAAAATAGCTGGAAAGTAAAAGCAAAATACAACTTTGCGCACCTCCCGTTTTACCTCCCGTGGGAGTTATAGATTTTTATAACCCACGGGAGGTACATCGGCTCGAGCTGGTCTATAAGCCCGCGTGTTATAACACCCTTTACGAGCAAGTGTGATGAAAATTATCATATCAAACATTAACATTTGAACTAAAAAAATCATCTATTGAGTACACAGTACACATCTCTAGCAAGAAAGCTTTTAATTTATTTTTGAATATTGAACTGTTTGTCAGCGACTTCAATTCAACTGGAAGCTTATTAAATAGCGCTATGGCTATAATTAGCGGAGTGCTTTACTACTCGAAGTCGGGTATTTGTAAGCTGCTGCAAGTCTTTGCGACGCGTAGCTAAACGTTTATCTCTCTGTTCTGGTGTTTCGATATGATATATATGCTTTACTATATTTGTAAGCACTACTAAGATGTGCAGGCATGGGACAGTTAGTATTTTAAAATCTGTAAAGTATGCCTTGCAAGATGTTGGCTGGTTTACCTTAGCCATTATTCGAATTGCTCTCTTCTGCGCAATGAAAGCAGCCTGGACATTGTACTTGTGCTGTTTCCCCAGAATAATATGCTATATCGTAGTTTGGATTCTCTCAATGTGTAGTAGACTATTTTTAGTTGCGAAAGTTGTAACTCATCTCGAAGACTTCTGAGCCCATAACACGCAGAACTTAGAGAGCCAACCATAGCTGACAGTTCCGGTTTCTAACTTAAAGCAGAGTCAATGTGGACTCCCAGAAACTTTGCCGATTCCACTTGTTCTATTATGGCACCTTAAAGATAAAGCTGCAGCGAGTCTTTATTACGTGCTGTAGTTTTAAATAATAAAGCCTTGGGTTTATTGCAGTTTATGTTGAACCACACCAGGAATGTATCAAGAGTATCATTAACCCGATCATTTAATTTTGATATGTTATCAGCTGATATAACGGCATTGGTGTCATCGGCAAACACAACTAGTTTGGTATTTGGTATCTTGTTGTGTATAAAGTTTAAAGTCAAAGTCAATCATTTATTTGTTAAAAGCGGGTTTCAAAACAGGTGTTACAGGCTAAGCCTTGAAAGAAGTTCTCCACTTTTTGCTATTTGAGGCGTACAAATGTTTAAGGGTGCTTGAATAATCACATGCCCAAATTTTAAATAAATTAAGTAGGTATTATAGGTAACAAGGATATTTAACATTAATTATCAGGTCATTTGTAAATATGATGGAAAAGATTGGACCTAATATTGAACCCCGTGGAACTCCCCCTTTCACGGTAGACACCCTTGATCTATAAGCTTTCTCATGATTGCCCTGGGTCCATTGAACCTCGACAAACTGCTTTCTGTTCCTTAAGTAAGAACGAATAAGATCTAATGAGATCCTTCTAACCCCGTAGTGCTCCAGCTGTCCCAACAGAATGCTATGGTTCACTGTATCGAAAACAGACCTCAGATCCAGTGGAACACCTGCTACTTTTCTTTTTTCATTTAGTTGGCTGGCTACATCCTCAATACCCATCCAGTTTATTGCATGTTGAGAAAGCACTAAACTAAATAAATACTATACATGCCTCGGCGTGAAAAAGGGTTGCCAGCCTCATAACTATCCTCATGTCTATATGTATACTCGGCCGGCAACCCCTTACTTCCCGGCCTATGCAGTAATGTACTATTTATTAATCACTCTATTGACGCTTCAATTTCTATAAGCACATTTCAAAATCGGTCAGTGAGAATCGTACATTAGGGTACCGTACCAAAATGATAAAAAAGAACATTTTGGTGCGACTGTATATCTGTCTGTTCGTCTGTCACAACCAGATATCTCAGGAACTAATGCTGCTATAGATTTGAAATTTGGGATAGTGTTAAAAATTGCTAACCCTACTGGACATAAAAAATAAAACCGGTCAAGTGCGAGTCGGACTCGCGCACCGAGGGTTCCGTACAAAATCGACAGTAGATACGTGAATAATTCAAGAAAAAATTTATGGTGGGACAAACTTAACTTTGCTCTTGTAAAACTGTTGTCCCCATACATCGACATATGCCGCAGTTAGTTTAGTAGGAGCAAATAAGTTTGTCTTACGATTTTTGCGAATTTCTAAGAAACGCTGCAAGTTAAGAAAACCGTTTTATTTTTCCTGTAATATTTAGGATAATATTAATAATCGGTAATTATTACAGATTTTTCTGTTCAGTAACTTTGGAGATAATAGGGGGGGAATTGTATTTATTTTGACGTTTTTTGTCTTAAATCAAAAACTACATGTCTAAGAAAAAAAAATACGGTTTTGAAATCATCATATTCAGCCCTTTCATTTGATATCCCACTCGATATATTAGCTCAACTTTTGATTTTCGACATCCCATTTCGGTCCCCTTTAAAAAAAAGTAAAAAAGGTATAGGAGTTTTTTTCTACTCCATAGCCTCGAATTAGCGGTTTTTAACACTATTCCCAAGTTGATAGCATCAGTAGATCCTGAGATATCTTGCTGTGACAGACGGACAGACAGACAGACAGACAGACAGACAGACAGACAGACAGACAGACAGACAGACAGACAGAGTCGCACCATAAGGGTTACTTTTTTACCATTTTGGTACGGAACCCTAAAAACGTATACCTTTTAACTTTTTTATAGAGGGGGCCGAAATAAGATGTTGTGATGTGACGAAATACTTTATAGTAGGGTATTATATCAAATGGGGTATCAAATGAAAGCGCTTAATTTGTTTACACCAAAACCTTTTTATTTATTGTTCCCATTCGTTTTTGGTTTAATACGAAAAACGTTACCACCTTACTTACCTTATTGTGTTCGAAGTTACAAAACAGAATAATATGTTAATTACCCCAAAGAAATGTATAATCAACGATTAATATATACATATACAGATATTTATACTTTTTAACCTGTTATTTTTGAAGTTGGTGCCTGCCGCGTAAAGCTGGCTGTGTTGAGCTCCTTAGCTGGCACCGACTTCAAAAATAACAGGTTAAAAAGTATAAATATCTGTATATGTATATATTAATCGTTGATTATACATTTCTTTGGGGTAATTAACATATTATTTTTTGGTTTTTAGTTTAAGTTTTTGGAAGTCGGTTTTTATTTTTTGTTTTAAAAATTTACTTTATTTTTAAATTTTTAGTGGCGCTGGAAAAATATTATTTTAACCAAATAGACTTAAGTCTATTTAGTTAAAAGAAAAAAAATCCAAATCGGTCTAGACGTTTTCAAGTAACCGAGGAACAAGCCTACATAAAAATTGCTCTTTGTTTTGAAGTCCGTTAAGACTGGGAACTATTTCTAATAAGAAATGCACGAGAACGTAAGAAAAATACCTAAATCGCATATGTGTGCTTATGATATTTGAAGAGTTCCCTCGATTTCTCCAAGATCCCATCATCAGATCCTGATTTGGTTGCAATGGGTCCACCTCGGAGGTATACCCTTTTAAACAAAAAAAGAATTTTCCAAATAGGTTCAGCCGTCTTTAAGTAATCGGGGAAGAAACCTAGATACAAATTAACTCTTTGTTTTGAAGTCGGTTAACACTAAAAACTTGTTGCTAATATGAGATGGACGGGAAATTACGAAAAATACCGAAATCGCTATATGTGTGCCTATAATATTTGAAGAGTTCCCTCGATTTCTCCAAGATTCCATCATCAGATCTTGACTTGGTTGCAATGGGACCACCTCGAAAGTCTACCCTTTCAAACAAAAAAGGAATTTTCCAAATCGGTCCAGCCGTCTTCAAGTAAACGGTGAACAAACACACAATAAACTAAAAACCAAAAAATAATATGTTAATCACCCCAAAGAAATGGATAATCAACGATTCATATATACATATACAGATATTTATAGTTTTTACCCTGTTGTTTTTGAAGTCGGTGCCTGCCACTGCCACGCAAAGCTGGCTATGCTAAGCTCCTTAGCTGGCACCGACTTCAAAAACAACAGGGTAAAAACTATAAATATCTGTATATGTATATATGAATCGTTGATTATCCATTTCTTTGGGGTGATTAACATATTATTTTTTGGTTTTTAGTTTAAGTTTTTGGAAGTCGGTTTTTATTTTTTGTTTTAAAAATTTACTTTATTTTTTAATTTTTAGTGGCGCTGGAAAAATATTGTTTTGACCAAATAGACTTAAGTCTATTTAGTTAAAAGAAAAAAAATCCAAATCGGTCTAGCCGTTTTCAAGTAGTCGATGAACAAATCTACATAAAAATTGCTCTTTGTTTTGAAGTCGGTTAACACTAAAAACTTGTTGCTACTAAGAAATGGGCGAGAAACTAAGAAAAATACCAAAATCGCTATATGTGTGCCTATGATATTTGAAGAGTTCCCTCGATTTCTCCAAGATCCCATCATCAGATCCTGATTTGGTTGCAATGGGACCACCTCGGAGGTATACCCTTTAAAACAAAAAAAGAATTTTCCAAATAGGTTCAACCATCTTCAAGTAATCGGGGAAGAAACCTAGATACAAATTTACCCTTTGTTTTGAAGTCGGTTAACACTAGAAACTCGTTGCTAATAAGAGATGGACGAGAAATTACGAAAAATACTGAAATCGCTATATGTGTGCCTATAATATTTGAAGAGTTCCCTCGATTTCTCCAAAATTCCATCATCAGATCCTGATTTGGTTACAATGGGACCACCTCGGAAGTCTACCCTTTCAAACAAAAAAGGAATTTTCCAAATCGGTCCAGCCGTCTTCAAGTAATCGGTGAACAAACACACAAAAAAAAAATAAAAAAAAAAATTAAAAAAAAAAAAAACATACAGACGAATTGAGAACCGTCCTTCTTTTGGAAGTCGGTTAAAAAAAAAAAAAAATAAAAAAAAAAAACATACAGACGAATTGAGAACCGTCCTTCTTTTGGAAGTCGGTTAAAAAAGTGTAATCATTACCGATTATCAATACCATCCTGAAAATCACAGGAAAAATATAATGGTTTTTCTAGCTTGCATCATTTTTTTTAGAAATTCTCAGAAAATCATAATTCACACTTATTTGCAGTTGCTGAAATGAAGTCGATGCATATAGATGGCGTACTTACGACCGTTGGCTGTGAATGTTTTTAGGACGACCAACGTTCAACAATGGACGTTTCTAGGCCGAACTGAAAAACTAAATAAATAAATAGTTAAAAATGGGCAAAAATAACAACTATATAAAAGTAAAACCAAAAGTAATTTTAACTGAATCAATTTCATCCATAAAACTATAAAAATAGAATTTTATTAAAAAAATCTTAAACTATCCCAATTATAGCTTGGCCAATTCGTTGGTGACATGATATCGAGTTGTTATTATAGGTAGTTTCTACATAACTGCAAAAAAACAAAAAATCATGCACTGTATTGTTTTAATCTCACCGATATCGAAACCGCTCTATTGTTTTAAAAACTAAAATCTCAAAAATTGGGTTTCGGAGTTTATTCGCACACCGATCCACGCATGCCGACTTTAAAACGAGATTCAATTTACATTTTAATGTCAAAGTCGGACGATAGAGCGGTGACAACATTGGACCGACGGCCGGGAATCCAGCTAACATAACACTGACCTCCCGTCCCAACAGTACTTTATCTCTAAACAGAGCAAAGTCAAAGAGAAGAGAGGTCAACCTGCAATGGTCGCAAATTGGAAGTTTTTCTGAACTATTTTCTAGAAATTTCGAATATGAATGGAAGCTCAAGTCGAGCCTTTGTTAGGCGGCCTGTTGTCGAACAATGAAGGTTTTTATGTTATGTGGAGTTTCTGACGCCCGGGCGTGTGTGAAAGCAATTTAAAACTTATGCTTGGGTGTATTGGATCTTTTTCTTAGCTACTCGTAGATATCGTATGCCCGGGATTTAGTCAGAAAATACACGCTTAGGCCGCACTCACATTGATTTGTGCAATGCAGCTACCATAATATAGGTACAAACGCTTTTTATATGTAAAAACTGTACAATGGCAATGTCCAGCATTGCACCAATAATGTTCCTACGAAAACGGACTTGTGTTATGTACATAAATAGGTTGAAATGAAAGATTAGGTATAAGGTAGGTAACTTAGTGTTTTTAGATTTCCTCAACGCAATTCGAATTGCAAATTTCAGGCACGTTTTAAAACGTATAGTGCAATAATACTGAAGATCTCACGGAAAGCGGAAACTTTCATCATGCTAATAAGGAAATCTGTTAGCTGCTATTTAAATGTACAAAATCTATGTTCATTTCTGGTAAGTGATAATGCAATTACATGCAACGAATTCCCGTCATCGGGGCGCAATATGGGATATGTTAATTTTAGAGAAAATCAGTGTAAACAGGCATGGTTTCATTGACCGAAATTCAATTATCGAATTGCAACGTATGTCAATCACACAAATCTATATCTATCTATAAACATAAAATAAAGTCGGGTTAGTTACACTATTTGTAACTCGAGAATAGGTAGACCGATTTTTGTGATTTTTGATGTTTTGGGTTTGTCTCTGTCCCGAATAACAAAATAACTATTAACACACCTGAAAAATTAAAAAATCTGAGGCAAAACGAAGTTCACCGGGATAGCTAGTATATGCAGCAAGTATTAAAAATGACGTAATATGAGACTGGGCGATTCCATGAAAATGTAACAGAATGTAACAGAAGTTTATTTATGGCGTAAATTTAAGTGGAATTACCCGACTTCAGACACACGAGTTACACAGGTAGAAGGAGAATGGGGGATACGGAATGTCAGAAGACATCGCTGTACCGAAAGGCGCGTCTAAACCTGGCCTGGGAACGATCTGCATCTTGCTTTAGCATAGGAAGTAGAGAGGGATAGCAAGACTTGCTGACCACAAGTGGCAGAAAAATATTGCCTCTTTAAACGCGCCTGAATGGAAAGAAATTCATGCCTTGTAATCTATCTCGCGTGATACAGTCACGCCGTGCATTGTGCTGTCCCTTCAGTTTTACTGAAATCGCTTCAAAACACGCAGTACGGTACGATTTATTATATTTAACATATCCTTCTCCTCCTTTGTACTTAAGTAGAATAATAAATAAACAAGCTTCCGTTACTCGACTTGCGGCTTGAGGCACTCAATCAAAAAGTAATGTAACATTGGAGCGAGCACTCGCTGCTTAGAATAATTGCGAACTGAGCTTTAATTGGTGGCTTGATTAATTGGGCTTATTTTGGAATACCTGCAAATTTTGCTTGTTTCCGGATGTTACTCATTAACATACCAATTTTGAAACTTGAAAGCAATTCTTAAACATCAAAAGGAAATCTTTCAGAAACTTTCAAATTAGTTTAAACCCATCAAAAACATTACATGTAGACAGATGCAAGTCTCGCAACGCAGTTCTTTTACAACAAAAAAGTTTTGAGATGTAACGTTAATAAACCAAGTCTACTGACTTGAGGAACATTTAATGCTTCTCAAATAAAGTATCCTCCCTCCACGGGTAAATAATAGGCAAGTCGGTAGGAATCGAGTTCTGCGGACACCCCTCCGGTACTGACTTGGTTTAACATTACATCTCAAAACTTTTTTGTTGTAAAAGAACTGCGTTGCGAGACTTGCCTCTTTTTACATGTAATGTTTTTGATGGGATCTCATTTCTTTTTGTTAGTGATCTTCCTTTATAGGAATTTATTACATTCCAATCCATTCTTTTTCCAATTTGAACTGCAAAACTAACTTTGTAATCGCATGTATGTGTATAGGATTACAAATTTATATGTGCAGTTGTGACTGAAATTGCAATATTTGTAGGTTTTTTAGGACTTGATAGGCTAAAAACTAACTATGTTTAAAATTTGGAGCTTGTGGGTCTGCTAGAAGAACCTTAGACTTATGATGATGAGTCAGTCAGTCAGTCAGTGACAAAACTAAGGAAGTTTGACGTACAATAGTTCTTAAACTACAGGTTCAAGCTGAATGTTATTGGGAATATAGAGCCAACGCAAAATGACAGGAGGTTGAAAATGGCCTGAATGGCTTCGAGAAAAGGATGGTACGGCCGTGCCTTTGTTTTGCTCGACTTGGCGGGGTCACTGCCGTGCCCCCAGAAAATTAATTTTGAGGCCAGTTTAGTGACATATTAGTTTTATTTTATTTTTATTTTTATTTTATTTATTAGGTCTACCAACAATTGCTTTATATAGGAAGGTACCTACCACGGTGGCAACGATGGTATTACAAGTAAATCATGCTACTAAATTTTAGTATATTAACGTAAGTCGAATTTTGTCAATTTACATTAATAGTTTTATGGAACAAAATAAATCAGTAAATTCATCCCTCTTTGCAAACATGTCGTTTACCTCTATATATATTTCTTCTTCCAGGAAGAGATATAAAAATGAAAGAAAAAGTTAAAATGGAATCAAAAGGTAAATTATTTGGCATCATAGTCGCTTACCATCAAATTCTACGAAAGTTAATCGCTGTTTAGTTAACGGAGTAAAAAAATTAAGTAAACGTGACTTAGCCACATTTATTAAAGCTAGTTTAGGGATTAATTAATATCTTGGAAAGTAAACGTTTTTCAACTATATAATTATATAACTTTTACTCCCAATAGTCGTAAGAATCTATAGTTAAAGTTTGTCGGGTTACTCGTTCTCGTCGTGTATATAAAAATCATACCATCCTATCCTGGCTATGTAACTTGGTAAACGGCGTATCAGAATTTAAATGATATTAGTAAACGATTATTGACACTTTTCGTTGATATATATCAACAAAAATAAAACTATTGCTTGGTTGCGCTGATTTGAAGGGGCAGTATAAGGCGAACTGGACAGAGAGTTTTGAATTCGGTCATCTAAAGTTGGTCGTTTTCCATAGTGTCTTTAAAACTTAGGATACCATTTAAACTAGAATCATCATTCGCGGCTGCAAAGTGGTCACAAACGCTGATATTTGGTTTGATAATAAATAAACTAGGGTCCTAACGGACCGGCGGCAATATTCGAGTTGCAGCGCTTCATCTAAAATTAATGTAATGTTGAGAGCTGGCTGGTTATAATGATTGCGAGCCGTATAATTGGTAGCTCTGCTAATTAGGCTTGCTTTAGATTAGTTGACTCATGTTTTTATTGGATTAGCGTACACAGCTCAAACAATGCAACAAGATTAGTATGGGAAATTCTGAAAAAAAAAATAAGGCATTTGTATAATCTTAGGAATAACAGCTCATTTGAACGGGTATCGTTATTATCGACTCCCCAAAGTAATTGGAAACTTTAGCGCCTTAGAAAATTTGAAATGTTTCCTGGGAATATGACCAAAGTATTGATGATATCAGCCAACTGACTGAACTATATGATAGTTTTGTGTGACCTTTAAAAGGGCGGGGGGGGGGGGGGTGATAACATTTGGTTACAGCTACATTTTTGGCAATTTATACTGATGTTTGACACAAGATTCCTAATGAATAAGAGCAATTTTGAACTCAAGTCGAAAAAACATCAAAACTCCTCTATATTCCTTGAGAATACATCCTAAATCGATGAACGTTTAAACGTCTAAAGCCTCTTAAACTAGTCCCTGGTCATAGTAGATAGTAACAAGAATAAAGTGATTTAAAGTAAGTCGAACGCTCAAGTGACTTTTCGGGTGTCGTTAGAGATGTTTAGTTCGAGTATTACCTAAGGCTTATAATTTTCCCAAATTCGCTTTTAATAGAAAAGCGTTATCCCCGATTTATCACGTGATATGACGTAGTGCACTCATTCCTCACAGGTACCACGTATTTATTCGGGATAAAAAGAAACTTATGCAAAACTCCTTTCCTTAAATCGTAGTTACTTTGTCGCTGCTTAAAAATAAAGGAACCAGTTAACTAAGCGCGTTTATTTAATTAATTGAAATTCTTTATTCAGATAACAATGATCCATGTTGTTAGTACTACAATACCTTAATATCTATTGTTAGTGATTTAAAACTACCTACAACGGTACATATCACAATTATCCTCTTATCATCAAATGGTTAAGATGACAATATATTGCAAAATCGGTTAGGATGTTGTTGGCGCTGGTCCGCATTCTATGCATTAGCGAGGCAGCTCTCGTGAAATGCATGCCTCTGAAAACATTTGTGATGCACTGCAAAAGCGGGGCAGCCTCAACAACGCCCAGTTACCATTATTATATTGGACTGTTAGGGCACTGAGCGATTTTCGTGTACAATTAAAGCACAGGCTGCTCTGACAGTACGCTTTAAATAGCGTGATCTTCACTTCGTTCGAGCAACGAGCAAACCTGCGGGCCAACAAGTTACTTCTCCCCGCCAGTGCCCTGTGTTCTCTTTCAATATCTAATGGGTATCATTTAATCGATCAGCAAAATATTCATATTTTGGTCAGCAGAAATATGTATTTGGTCAGCCAAAATAGCTAGTTGGTAAGCAACTTATGGTTAGCAAACATTTATAAATCAGGCTGCAATTAATTATATACTGAACTGCTCTAATTTATTTTGGTCAGCAAATTAAATATTTGAGCTGCATTAAGCGATCTACGGTTAGTCAAATTTTGGTAAGCAATCAGTAGGTAAGCAAAATATTTCATTTTGTTCATCAAAATGAAAGGTGCAATAAAACCTAATTGGCATGCACAAAATGGGCGCAACTATTCTGCCGCAATAACGCAAAAGGGCACATCTAAATAATTTTTTCGAGTTTACAATAAAATAAATAAATAATAATAAATAAATAAATATTAGGGGACAATCTTACACAAATCGAACTAGCCCCATAGTAAGCTCAATAAGGCTTGTGTTATGGATTCTAGACGACGATATATTTAATAGATACAAATACTTAAATACATAGAGAACATGCATGACTCAGGAACAAATATTCGTGCTAATAAATAAATTCGTGTTGTAAATAAGCATATTTTATTAGAAAAACTTCTATTTCTAATATAAAAAATGTCCGAGCTATTCGACTTCAAAGTTGACAAATTTTTAAGACTTAAAAATTTCGATGGATGTTGGTGTCATTATAACTCCTATTTATTATTGTTTTGTCGTATAGAATTCGCTAAAATAAGCATGTTTTATGGAAAAAACTTTTCTCTGAAATCAAAAATAACCGAGATATTCGACTTCAAAGTTGAAAAAGTTGACTTTCCGTATCTCCGGCGCTGCGGGAACAGCAGCCCTTCCGCCCTTGTATGACGACGCACGGTCACTTCGCTCGGCTCCGCAGCCTCGGCTTGTTGGTCGCCTTCGGCGACCAGCCTCAGCCGCTCGCCTCACTCGTTCCCGCGCTTCGTCATGGCGGGCGAGGACTGCTGTCCCTCCGCGCCTCCGGCTCTATAAAAACACTCTAGGGCGCGCAGTGTCGGCACGCGTCCTAACCAGCGAGAGTCCTAGATTCGGACTTTCGCAGGCTTTTTACATTTTATAGTAAGTAGTATCTTCAAAAATAGCAATACGGTAAAAATCACTGATAATTGATAAACACTACTACTTGACACAGTGTCAAGTAGTAGTGTTTATCAATTATCAATGACACTGACAGCTGACAATCACCGAATGACAAAACAAACACGCCCACGATTGGCTGCTCGCGTCACGTGGTCTGTTTCGCTCTGCCCACAGTACTGCTGATTTTTCAAACTAAACGCAATCCACGCATGTTTTTTCTGCTAACCAATTGTAAAATCTTGCCGGCCAAGTAATTATTTTGCAGCTCGACTGTTTATTAGGCAGACAAATGATAAATAAAGCAGATTAATATTGGTTAAAATGTTAACCATTTTTAAATTATTTGCTGCACAAGAGTTGCCGCCCGAGTTTTATTTATTGCCCGCCAAATCTTTGTATGCTGCCCAAATGATTTAACTGCTTATTTTTTTTTGCGGATCAATTTTAATAACGGCTGACCAAAAAATTACTTTCTATATCCAATTGAGGGAACACCCAAATACTCCGAATTATTTTATTCCGAATTTACTTATTCCGAATTTCAAAACTCCGAATTTCATAAATCCTAAAAAATAAAATTCCGATTATTGAAAAACACTATATTTATTATACCGAATTTCAAAAATCCGATTTTTCTATATTCCGACATTTATCACTCCAAAAAATTAAAAGCTTGATGTGCTCTTTGTCTGTAAAACGGAATTCAGATTTTCAGTTGTCCGAAATTTCGTTGCTAATTCGGAATTTTGTCATTCCGTAAAATTAAAATCGTGTTTTTCAATAATCGGAATTTATTCTTTTAGGATTTATGAAATTCGGAGTTTTGAAATTGCATTGGAAAATACATAGGTAACAAAACCCGAATCGGAGCACCCCACTATCCATGTGGTCTTGTCTGCCCTACCCCTAGAGTGTATATAGAAAGCCGGAGGCGCGGAGGGGGAGCAGCCCTCGCCCGCTGTAGCAAAGAACAAGCACAATGTGAAGCTGACCAACAAGCCGAAGCTGCGAAGGCGAGCATTAGTGCCTGTGCGTATCAACGCAAGGGTGAAGGGGCTGCTCTTCCCGCAGCGGCGGAGCAGTTGCGGAGTCCGACCGACTGTTTTTTAAGTCCTCTAAAATATAAAATCTACGTTTACTCGTGTTACTCTATAAATCTACGTTTATCATTATTTATTCGGAATTTTTATTTTTCGATATTTTGGAATTCGGAGTTTTGATAATCGGAATTCGTACTTTTGATGTATCGGATTATTATAGATTCGGACTTTTCATTGTTCGGTATATGGAATCTCGGCATTTTGAAAATCGTAATTCTTACAGTTACACGTTTTGTAATTTCGGAATTTTAAAAATAGGAGTTATGAAAAATCGGGATTGTTATAATTTAATCCATTCGGAATTTTAAAAATCGGTATTTTGATAATCGTGATTGTGAATATCGGAATTAAGTTTTTCGTATTTATGTAGTGTACCCTCTAATTGATCTTTGAGGTCGTCGGTTATATAATGCCCTAGATATTTAAAATGAAATACTAATAACTAATTTATTATACTGCGTTACTGAGTTGATAGTCGCGTTCGACAGACAACAACGCCTAACAGTCTAACGCCTCTGCTCACTATCAGAGCGAGCAACAGAAGTGTAGGACACGCCACACTTCGTTCATTTTTGTCATCATCATCAGCTTATATGTATACGTCCCACTGCTAGCCTGTGCCCTACAGTGAAACGTGTATAATTTGTAATGAAAATTAGTTATTAATGACAAATACCTAATATGACCAAGAACATTATGGGAAATGAGCCATGACAATCGAAAATATGACAATAGTTTTTATGCCAACAAAAACGTATTTAATGGTAAATATCAAATTGAACTTCGTACATAAGGCCCCATTTAGACGGGGCGAGAACTCGTATGCAATTTTCATTTCATTGCGGCGATTAATCCATCAACTGTACTCATCGTATTGCATACGAGTGCTTGAAAGGTGCATAAGCACTTGCCTACCATAGCTTCATTTGTGCCATTTCTACATATTATTTATTCTCATTAAAGTTTAAATAAATTGTGTGCTGGCGTATGCGTATGGTACAGGAAGAACAACTACGACTATTTAGTTGTGTTTTGTCATCCCATATCCCTTAACTTAAATAAATTGCCCACCTAAAATGCCAAACGTCGGCGTTAGGTCTCTTTAGATGCGAGTGTTAACACATTAATAAAACATACTTTCGCATTTGTAAAAGCAAGGATACGTTTGTAAGCATAATTCCCTCTACATCGTATTTATTATGATAACAGTGAACCACTTAGTTAGCTTAAGCGAATTTGCGTAGGATAGCCTTCGAATCGACTATTTGTCTTAGCATCTTGCCAAATCAACTCAATTTGCCGGAGGGGCTATTGATGAATAGCTATCGACGGAATAGTGTTATCGATCCTCGGCCAATATAACATTATTACACTCAACTATTGCTACAATCTTCGTCTGATAAAAAATAGTACAGTTGATGATTGCTACAGACAGTACAAATTATTACAGTAAACAATTAAACAGTAAACGTAGTACAATCAGTAGGTATGTCCTATATAAAAGCAGCACATTTTGTAGCTTTATACATTTGTCTCCGCTAAATAACTTGAAAAATGTCAAAAACGAGTTAACGTGCAATTTTCCATTTTTAGAGTTTCACGCAGACAAGATGCCATAGCTTATAAAACACATTCCAAGCATAATTGATGCCGTGGAAGTCGTGGAACTGAATGATGACCCTCTTTTTTGTATATGTTAATCCGACCGATTCGACTCGAATCACTTTAAGGTGATAATTTGGCTCAGACAAAACAAAACTATCACTAACATAATAAAACTATAACTATCATAATATATTTATAAAATAAAACGCAATTCAAACATAATTGGTGTAATGAAAGCAAGTGATGACCCTCTTTACGTTTGTGTATGGAAAATAGACCGACTTGAATCGCCTCAACTTTCTATTGCTAAGACAAAAACAGCTTTACCTCGCTACACGACAAATTCGAAAAGTTATCACAGTTAGCACAAGGCCGCAACATGTCGCGCGCGCGACACGATATAAAACAGCCAATGAGACAACGTGTACATTGCGCTGCGTTAAAGATGTGCATTCCTATTGGCCATGATCCATGAGACATGACGTGGCCATTTTCTTCTAACCGTGCAGGAAACACATTAGTGTCGTTGAGTATAAATCTAAACTTTATCCGTTTCCATTACGCAAATAAGATACTAATTACATAAATCTTTCGTTTGTCCCTCCATAATTCGGTTAAAGTTCTAAGTCAATTTCTTACTTTAGATACTTTTATTAAGTTTCCTTTTAGTTTGCCGTCTTGTCTCGAATGCTTTTGAAATGGGAAGGTCAGGCGGGGTAAATTTAGTTGTTATTTTTTGTGGGTAATGAATGATTTAGCCTTGTGTATTCAAGATTTATCAAAATTTTGCTTTTGTTAATAGATTTTGACGTTATTGTTTTATTTCACAGTACTTTATTTTTTCCCGAAGACTGAAACTGCTATCTTCGACATGATAAGTTTCAAAATATCAGAAAAGTATGCAATCGACCGTTTATGGTCAGCGCCACCTAATAGCATCAGAAACTAAAACTTTAATTACAAAAAAATATATATGCGGATGTTTCATGCTGTTTCATGGAAACAAAATGTATCAAGCTATAAAATGAAACACGTTTCAACCAAAATTCATGACGTTAACAAGGATTCTTAACACTCTTTATATTTATATGAAGAACCGAGAGTCTCGATTCACCTTTATCAAAGACTATTTTTACTTAATTGCTAATCAAAATTACCGCAAACCTAGCATAAACAACTTCAAGTTATTACGGTTTACCTAAAGATCGTTTTCATCCTGTAAACTCTTGTTATTGTTCGGCGTTCCTAGTTTGCGTGGTAATTGTAAGTTGTAAGTAACTTAACTCTTGAAATTACACCGAGAGTGGTTAATTGGTTATCCGTCGTAAAATATTAAAAGGTATACTATAAAAGTATTAATATAAGAGACTATTGAACAAAATTATTAAATCTACTCACCTAACATTAAATCAAATGTAAAGGAAATTGAATTGCAAATTCCAAAATTACTAATCTTCTTAAATTTTATTTTGTCCAATAAGAAGTGTATCTGTCTTGGTCTATTTCATGTTATTTATAATAGATGGAACGGGAACCTGAAATACATTTCATAACTACTTTATTAAATTTGATTACTTTGTACGTAATAAAAAATCAGTCAAGTGCGAGTCGGATTCGCACACCACCGTATAATATTTATCTTTATATTTTGTGAATAATTTAGTACATACAAATACCGTGCTCGCGTTATTTTACTAGGGACTTGGCCCGGCTTCGCATAATGTTAAATGTCACGATGATACATAATAGGGATGACGACTTTCTATTTAGTCCGTCAGTTAGATTATGGAAAATATGGGACACGTATTTTATGGTTTACCAAATTATTAAAAATCGACAAAGGTATAGATCATCAAACTTCCGGAGTGGGGGCTTGTGACGTCACTCCTAGGTGAAATTGTAGAGTGACGTCACTCGAAACTTCTAAGCATTGTATCCTCGTCATTTTTTGTTTGTCAAATAAAAATGTAAATATTTATTAATAATCTAACTAACGATGACGGACTACAGTCTGTTCTGTATAGGAATAAAAAAGGTTTTTATAGTGGCGGTTTTAGATTGACATTCAATAAATGACATTTCTAAATTAGTTGGTCAAAAATTTAATATTGATGATGTTCATACTTTTTGGTTGGCTGAAAATAAAAAGTATCCTTATAAACTACCTAAAGAGCCAGAGATAAGCAACATTCAAGATATGCGACAGTTGTGCTCGATGGTCAGAGATGTCATTATCAAATAGTTATGTCTAATTCGTATGTTGTTTTAATTGTATACTGTTTCAGTTATAGTTTGCTATTCCTAAGTACCTAAATGGTGAATAGTTAGGTATCTGTAACGTTCAATTCAATATAAGTTTAGTGATTCTGTGAGGTAGAGGCAGAGGAGTTTGCTCTAGTGTGCGTTGTCACTCGACCAGCACGAAGAAGAAGTGAATGTTTATTTTATGGTTTACAAACTTTTTACATTAAATAAATATTATTTACAGAAGAATATTATTTACAATTTTACAGAAAATGTTTGGAATCCCTGCTTCTGTGTCCTTCTAGAGTCATTGTTATCCGGTACGAACTATAAACAGTTTTTTCAGTCGTCTAGCCTATTATGTTTCCTTTCGGTGTGGTCATGGTTCGATGTGACAGCTTGTTAAAGGGAATTGCACTATCCGCAAAACAGAGCATTCATCACTACATTAAATGCAACAGTTGTAAATACGTCCGTAAAACTTCCATCCTCTTTGTCACTCCATGAGGACTATTAAGGATAGACGTGCGAGTATTTCCCATCCGCCGATTTTCACTGTCCGAGTAATTGCCATCTTAAATTATAAGTCATTGTCATTGGTTTAGTCTTGGTCATTGATTTGCCTTATAGGTACGTATAGGATATAGATTTATCTGTTAATAGTTTAATAGTCGCAGCACTGATGCTGGGCGGAGCGTAATTGCATTGAGAAGCGTTTAATGTGATTGCTGCGGTGATATAAGTGTATCGATCCGTATCTACTTTTGCTCAATATTTATTTATTTATAAGTTCAAAAGCATACTATACGCAAAATAATATTATTATAATACATGTGAAAAATATTACAAAGTATACGTTACTTTATTATATTTTTCACATACAATTTAGTTTGTTCAACACTATCTTATAGGGACTCAAAACTTTTAAGCGTTAGACGACTTTATGTTTTTAAAGCAGCAACTCATGCGCATGCGGTAGTTATAAACCTAAGTAACTACGCGTACCTCCTGACCAAACGTCTGTTTAGGGCCCCCTTACCTAGCTATAGTTTAGCCCTCGCTAAGCGGTCACCAGAGTACATGCATCTGCGTATATATACTCGTAATAATATCTGCAAAGTGCATAGCATCCAGCATTGCTTGACTAGTAAAGTTCAGGTGATTGTGAAGAAGTGGCTACTGTCACTATCATATCACGACACAAGTATTTGTGTTTCACATATCGCACTCCAGGGCCCCAAGATACAGGCTCAGCCTAGTTTGAGGTCCGCCAGTTATCAACTTTTATGTACATTTCTTGTGTTGAGAAGCAAATAAACTATTTCATATTTTTTGTATCTCTTTCACTATCCTACGTGATGATCCCTAAATATTTGCGGATTACCCGAAGAATAAAACTGAAAGAAAATACTTACGTTTATGTATTTTGTTAACTTTCTGAACATGAATCTGATGAACTAGAAACACCAACATTGATCACGACACTCGATAATGTTGGACAACAGTGTGATCAATCGACCTTTCCAGATCCGCAATGTAATGCTACTCGCCCAACTTTACTCGCTTACTCGCCGGCGGGACCAGTGCATTAAGAATAAATTAAATAGAGGTTAATATAGTAGGTAACCTTCAGCCAATCCGTATTTGGCATTGTTTAAACTTCCTCATATTTTCACAAAACGTATAATTACGGCAAAAATAACAACTCAAAACTCGGTGAACTATTAAGATATGTTTGTTTCTCAGATATATTACTCCTGGCCTCTGATTGGTACTATTTATTCGATATATATATCGATGATGTTTTTAATACGTTGTCTCATCGTGGCTTAATAGCATGGCCACCGTGATGCCACGGGCAGGGCGGTAATTGCGTTGAACAGCGGTTAATGTGATTGTTGCGGTCACCGGTTAGGCTCTGTCCACACCAGCACCATTGCACGGAACACGATGGACTTTTATTGGTTTACTGGAAGATGTTAGTGACTTCAGTTATGAGGACAGTTTTTCAGACTAAGCCGGTGTAAAAAAGAGATATTTAACTTATTTCACCCCCGCGAACGAAGTCTAGTGTTTAATAAAATATATATTGTTTCAGATACGGGTGCCCTGAAGGACGTTCAGCTTATAGCCCCATCTGCAGTGCGTCTAGGCGATGAGGTTCAGCTCGGCTGCAAGTGGACTCTGGAGGGCAACGAGACCCTGTACAGCGTGAAGTGGTATCGTGGTAGGCAGGAGTTCTTCAGCTATCTGCCCAAGGAATATCCTTTCACGAGGATATTTCCGCAGCCTGGCATCGATGTTGACGTGAGTGGTCTTTTTTTATTTATCTTACTTCCTATCCTACTTCCTACTAATATTATAAATAGAGACCGGATCTGATGTAGCGATCTCAATATTAATATGGATATGACTAGTGCAATTCGTTAATTACATGTCATGTTGGTTATATAAAGTCTTAATTTTTACTGTGCATTGTGAAGAAGAAATATTAAAGAAGAAGTTACGATAAATTACATTGTTTTTATGTGTAGAAAAAATAATAAATTATACCAGTCATATCCATATTAATATTGAGATCGCTACATCAGAACCGGTCTCTAATTATAAATGTCAAAGTTTGTGAAGAAGTTTAGATGTTTAAATATTTGGAGGTCTGGATGTTTAGGGGTTTGCATGTTTAGTTTTTTACTAAATAACGGGATAGCAACTGAATGAATTGAGATGAAATTTGGCATGCAAGTAGACCAAGTCCTGAATTGAAACATACGAGTAGAATACTTTATATCTCGGACCTTGGTAGAGAGTTCCCTTGTGATATTTAAGGGAATGACGCGGATGAAACTGCGGGTGAATACTTGTTTAGGTACCTATAAAAATTAGCATTGATAATGAAGACCGCGCGGAGGAAAGGTGCAACTTAATTCTCGATACCACTCGGTTGCGTTTGTTTTCACACAGATTCTTTGTCGGGCATATAAACACGATGAAAATTTAACCGGGTTTTCAAATTCAAGTTTAGTTCTTTCATTTCAAACGACATAATGCTTTAGCAGTGGATAATATTGTGTAAGTAAATTTTCATATCAATATAGAAAATTGTTTTAAATAATAAACTGTAATATATAGTGTAAAGAAAAGGTTACGAATTTTGCGTGTGAAACAATATGATCATTTAGGTAAATAATGATTAGCCCAATCTTAAAATTTAATCGATTTATTCGAAAACAATTATATAAGTATAGGTTGGTAGTTGTTAGGTTGACCTCGAACGATTGTTCGTTCGAGGTCAACCTAATAAAAGTTACGTCGTAGTAAGTAGGTATTTTACAGAACCGACAAGCGGAAGCCCTGTGCCTTACGTGTGGCGCGCTCCTACACGGCGAAAACGAACTTGGTCGTCTTGATACTTTGCCTTTCGGGATCCTTAGTAATATTGAAATATGATAATTCTGGATTTTGCGCACTATTCCTCAAGCATCCGAACACACTGCAGTATATACGACTTCGATACTTCACTTTGTGCGCAGACATTTTGTGCGTTCGACCGCTCAAAATGTCTGCGCTCAGCCCTGACCAAAGCAAACGCGCGCAATCGGAAATGCTTGCCTGTGGTGCGTCCGTACACGGCGCGCACACATGCGCGCTCCCGATGTACCTTTTGTCGGAAGAAAATCTACAGTATACCGTGGCATTGCTGAGTAGAAACCATATTGTTTGCACATCTGTCGTTGTGTATTGTCTCATACTTTTATATTATATTTTATTTTATAATTGGGTGTATGCGTGAGGAACGGAGATGAGTTACGGAAAAGAACAACTAGTCACCATTGCCTTCTCCTTGAACCTCACCCGGGCCCTTAGTTAAGTTGTACGTCTCTAACCGATCCCTTCTCCATCCCAGTAACAATAACTCGTTGAAAAAGAGTAACAACCGCAAAGATACATCTATAATAGGCTACTTGACAGGTTTCTGAAAAGTCAATCCGATTGTTTAATGATGTCTATTGAGCACTCAGAAAGTGGTAATTTTTAATTCTTTTGTGTATTTTTTCCGAAAAAAGCAAATAAAAATGCACTTTTAAAATTAGCCGCCAAAACGGTTTCTCGGACAATATGGCGTCTATGTATGACGACACATGATAGTAAACCGACAAATGTCAACGACGATCGCATAACGTTCTACCTTTAAAAATAGGATTGACAGATGCTGTCGATGCTGTTTACTATGGTGTGACGTCATCGGCCAATCCAAACCGTTTTCGATAAAATGGCGACCGATAAAAAATAATCAATTTTCATCCGAGTTTTATACATAAATTATCCATTTATTTTTAGTAATATTGACGTAAATTGGTTTTAATACTTATAATTAATACATATATCCATAATTCTTCCATTATTTTTCACACTGTCAAGTTGCCTATTAACAACATTTTATGAAGAATGAAATACTCAGAAGTCTTAGAACCAGTCAAAAAATCTCTAAAATATTTTCCAGAAAAAACCTTAAGCCTGTTAAAGGAAGAACTCTTGAAGACTTAATTATTCATTAACGGGAATGGCTTTAGTTGTCTTTGTTCTTTTGTTGTACAGATCTTAACAAGTTAGGTACTGAAGGCGGTTGTTTATCCCCGAGGTATTGTAGGCTATAGAAATAACTTCAAGCCTGCTCAGTGATATAGTAAATACTAGTTTAATCTTGATCTAAATTCTAAACAATCTTAATCCCGTTTACAAGGGTTAATGTCTCGATTTTCACGAAGTTAAAGTAAAAAGAAGGTACTCTATTCACTTCTTTCTATTGTCGTACGTTAATAAAAACCGGCCAAGTGCGAGAGGGAAGGGTTCTGTACCACAGTCAAACAAAAAACGCCAAAAACTTTTCTTGTAGATATATATCATATATATATATATATCGCCGCCAACTGGTTAGCCATTTAGTTAGCTGCCTAGTCTTTTTTTAAATTTGCCAATATTTGCTTATTTTGGGTTAGGTTTGTTAGTCAGCTTGTGTCCCTCAAAGCAGAAATAGAAGCCCCGCGCAGCGGGGCTTCGTCGACCTGCTGGCGGGTCATGGTGTAGTGAAAATGCTAGGCAGTTAACTTAACTAGTTGTTAACTTAAATGGCTAACTTAACTATTAGCCATTTAAGTTAACAACTAGTTAAGTTAACTATTAATTACCTAACACCCTGTATGTGTCGCAGCCAATTAACTAGTTGGCTGCGACACATACAGGGTGTTAGGTAATTAATAGATAACCTGTGTCCTGGTGATAGAAGGCACATATGTCTATCAAATAAAGCTTATATAGATTTTGTAAAAGGGTCACCATTTTTGAGATATTTTGACTTATGTAATTTTTCTCAAAATTGATACCCTTGCCTAATTTTATTGCTATACCGCGCTATTTTTTTATTTTTCATTTATTATTTTATGTAAAATTAATATTTAAGAAATTGCTATTAGCTGTACAATAGCACTTAAGTGTAACTATTGTATTTTTTAAAATAATTTGGTTCAAATTTCGGAATGGGGTATTTTTTTAGGGAAACTTCGCTCGAACTTTGACCGCGTGTGGTGTAAAAAAAATACATGGACACTGGCGTGCTCATTAGCTTAGAAAATTGTCCATTTAATGCACATTTTAAAACAGTAAGCCTGATGTAATTTAATCCATAACAAGAAAAAAATCTGTATAATATGTGTGACAGACTCTAACCTGGGGCCTATCTTCTGGCATAACTGTTTGATTGTACAGTTCACTTATGATAATTTTATTTTAAAATCCATTTTAACCTAAATTTCTTGTCAACCTATTTATCTGTATCTGTGAGCTTACAACCTCTATAAAAATTAATGGCAGTGGTAAATTATGAGTGAAGTCGTCATCTATCGCGTAGATAGAAAAGTTTATTGTGTTAAGATCTGTCAAATTTCCCGCGATTTCAAGCGATGGCTTTTGACGTGATCACGTGACTTTATTTCAATAATTAATGTAGGATGACCATGTATCCAGTGGTTATTAGTAATTATTATGTTTTAACTTTTAATTAGTTAAACTGTGCGGTAATTGTGTGAGGCCTTGCCTATTAAGTTTAATTTTAGCTAGATATTAATATTTTTCTACTCCTGATCACCGATTAAAAATCATCGAGTACTTATATATATATAGAGATAGATTCAACGGGCCTCTGCAGTGAAATCTAACAAAAGGGCTGCCACAATAGATCAGCAATGGTCGAAGCGGCACATAAAAGGCCCAAAACCTAACAAATAATAATTTATATATACAAGTGAAGCGTAAAAATCTGTTTCACATTTGACTGATTTAATTTAATAAGCACGACAAGTTATTGCAGTGCTGAGAAAAATAGAAAAACGCATCGCGACAAGCAACCTAGAAATTTTAATACAGAAAATCTTTTATAAATTCTATCGTTAGAAGAACTTTAAAGAGAACTGAACTATAAAACTTCGATTCATTAATAACTAGCGAAGTGGATGGTCAGCAGAATGCTTGTTCGGAGTTGATTATCTTTGTTGAAGAGGTTTTAACCGCCGTTGCTATCTCATGAACATATCGATACCTTTAGACTCAAAGGGCGTAAACGCCATTAGCACCTACGGCGTTTACGCCCTTTGAGTCTAAAGGTATCGATATAACCTTTTATACAAAGTGCAATCTCGACCGAATTGCATAAATAATTAATCCGGTACTTTAAACGATGGAAAATTGTTTTCGGGCAGTAGCGATGCTTTACATTTCAAACCTTTAAGAACGAGGCGTTTGTCTTGCTTACCTCGTACCGATTATGCATAAGAAGATTTGGGACCGGAAATTTTAGTTTATTCAAAGCGTTTCCTCGATGACGTGTACGTTTTGTTAGAGCGATATTTTTTCAATCACCGCATAAGTACGATGTTTTTATAATAGTACATTTTTCAACACACTTGCGAGGAAAAAAAAAACATGAAATTATTAGAACAGTGACTGAATTTTTTTTTCGTCCGTTACCGAATCTACTTTGAACAGGGAATAGATGCATCATAGCGAACTCTGCTATATATTTATTGGCAAACTTATAGAAGTACGGTAAAAATATGTTTTTATGCCACACCTGGCCATAAAATGGCTTTTTCATCACACTTGCTCGAAAATGGTGCATTACACGTAGGTTTTGCGGGCCGTAAATGAGCTATTACGCCCTAGGGCGTAATGGTTTTCTTTTTAAATTTGAAACGCTGGTTCTGTTTTACTCTTATTTGTCATGTTCAAAGGAAACGCCAACTTACTTTTTTAACTTTTATCACTGAAATATTTATTTAAAGAGAACTGGTATTGCAAATACATGTAAACACATATTTCTGTAACATTAATTAAATGTTTCAATAGTGTATTTCAGTATTTTGCAATTATAAAATCAACCGTTTTAGGTCTGTACCGCTATGGTTTCCGAACGTTGCGCATTGTCTATGGATATGTCACTAATGTCACTGTCAGTTTTACAATTTTATTTAGGTTAAGTAAGGTTAATTTTAATTAGATTTCCTCACAAGTGTGATGAAAAACATTGTGTGTGCCACGGGCGGTAAAGGAATTACAAACTCGTGTTATTAAAGCCCTCGGCTTCGCCTCGGCCTTGTAACAAACACTCGTTTGTAATTCCTTACCTACCGCCCTTGATACACAATGTACTATTTCCGCACGCTGCGCGTACGGAAAAAGCCGCTTTCTGGCCAAGTGTAGACATAAAATGATGTACACAGCACGGGAGGTAATAAAGAAAGCCCTCGATCGCATATTTACGTCCCTCGCTTGCAGCTCGGGCCGCAAACTTCTGCGATCTCGGCCTTTCTTTGTATTACCACCCTAGTTGTGTAATGTACTATTTTCTGCCATTGCTCGGAAAGCAGCACGTTAGGCGACTTCGACAATACTCCATACACAGCTACTGTCACGCTAGTAATTGGCAAATTTAAAAAAAGTGTCACTTGCGTTGGTATCTGCGTTTAATTATTGTGCTCGAATATTCTTGAATGTCAAATATCATTGGGAAAATAGCGGAATAATTTATTAGTTTTTAATATTGTGTTATTTTCTAATGTAACAGGGTTTATGGTATTTGTAAAATAATAAATAGGTGTTTGCTTTTCGGTGTTAAAGAATTGTCCACGGTAGGTACCTATATTGCTGAAAAATACAAAATTGACTTTTGAATTATTTTATATTTGGTATGATATTATTATTATTTCCTCGCAGTAGGCGTGAAAGCACTATGATTAGTCTCAGCCGAAAGTGCAATAGACCGACTTGTATTCTTCGAGGGCCTTCACTCGTCCATTTATTGCTTACCATCCAGCCTCTACAAAAACAGATTTTATATGTTAGGCGATTATAGTTATTGACATTGGCCCCCTCTTTCATAATTTTATTTGGATTTTTTAACCTACTTATACTTTTTTTTTATCAAAAAACTTAAATATGAGAACTTCGATTTCTATATCTATGGAAGCCTATTTTCGTTCCACGGTGCGGCAGTCCTAATAATAGGCAAACTCGAATGATTCTTTTTCAACTGGGTGTAAAACGGACAGCATTTTTTTCGGATTTGAATCAGGTGTAGGTAGTATGTGACCGTTTTAATACGACCTGGCCAATTGGCGTCCGATCCGGTTCAACAACGACAGTAAACTCCTTTATTGGCCGTTAACGCACTTTTCATGTTTTATTGTTCGTCGTCGTTAGAATCCCTTTACAGCGCGCACTAAAAACCTCGCCGAGAATAAATGAGTGGACGGGAACTGACATTTTATTGCCTAAGCGCAACATCGAACTGCCTTGCACGTAAAGGCTTATGTGGCGCGGTAATACATACGATACCTTTGGGTTCAATTGGCGTAAAGGACAAAACGCTGGTTTTGAGGAGAAGCAAAAAACCATTTTATTTTACAAAAAATGGCTATAGTTTTTTTGTTTCTCGACCTATATTTTCGACATGTATATGAAAAATATTTGAAATGCCCTTATCTTTAACCTGTGATGGTAGTTCTAGCTGTAAACAATGTATTATGGAAGTTAGATGTCCTTTACAACTGGTAAAAATGTTATCAATGTCATTTACACCCGTGACTTTTTTGGGCATTTGGAAATGATGGGGTTGTAAATGACAATCTCAGATGACTTTGTTCCAATTTTGGGGCGTAAAGTTAACAGCTATGTAATAAAAATTGACAGTTTTCAACTTAGTTTACCTTAAAGAGACTTGAAAAATGTATAAAAAGATGATGAATTCAGCTAGGCATAATAACTACTATTAACGACGGGATAATTACCATGTATGTTTGTTTTTGTGAGTTCCCGATATTTCGGCACTGTTGCAAGCGCCATTATCACGGAGTAACTGACATGCAGCGAGTTTTTAGTTGTAGTCTACCCACACACCATAGCGATCTACCCTCTTTCGGGTTCGCTTCGTCCGCGCGTTATTCATACTACTGCTGTCCGCATTCTCACTTGGAACTCGATCACGTTCACGACACACAACACTTACAGTATCACTTCGCGTATTTACTTCTGAACATGTCTTTTTTCCCTAGGAGAACTTACGGATCACTGGATACCAGATGCTCGACAGTTGAAACCTAACTTCTTTAAAATATTGGCAACTTTATCTGTCACTCCCTTTACATTTACGGTAGGTACGCCGGTTGTCGTTCAACTTTATAGTCCAGGTCCATAGGCAAAACGGTGCGTCTAGGTGGTATAATCCGCCCATTATAACCATTTCTCTGTAGAACGTTCTTTAAATGTGTCAATTCACTACCCAAATGATCCTCGTCACATAAATTGTATGCGCGGTCAGTAAGTGACGCTACTATAGAGTACAGTTGGCGAGGGTGGTGGGATCATTTGGGTAGTGAATTGACATTTTAACGCAGGGCAGCTTGTGGCGAGCTGTTGGGGAGTAGCGACCCCACGTACCCGAGTGCTCCTGGGGGTCCTTAGGGAGGGTTCATGGGTAAGAGTGTAAGGACCTTTGCCTCTGGCTTGCCTTAACCGGCCGTCCAGAGTGGAGTCGCGAGAGCTATATGCTCCAGGCGTGGAAGTGTTAAAGGGCATAACGCCGCGAGTACCCTCGGAGAAAGCGCAGCACACCTCTGCACACTCTGGACACCCTGCAGCCCTCGGCACCGGTGTTGCCCCTAGCTAGGCCATTGCTCATAATGTCGCTATTTATTTAACAGGGGCCCATCAGCGGAGGGCAAGTCACGGTCTGTCAGTGCCACGAAAGCCACGAGACACTTTTCCTGACAGGCGCCGTCATGTCTCAATCCATAACCCAGTATTTAGTCCATATTTCCACCGCCATAGCCCAGTAGAGTTAGATTCCATCAATCAACAATAGTCCTTGCATCTGGCGGGGGCTGTCTCTGCGTGCGTCCCATGACACGGGCAGGGACAGCATCCGCTGGGTGTACACTTTGCCTTTCATTAAATTGTCGAAAAGGCCTCTACGCGTTGGTTCCGGCTCCGCGCACGCCTCCCAAAGGGCCGGAACATCATTGTTTTGTGTACGGGAAAGACATACAAATAATAATTTATTTATTTCAGGCATCAAAGGCCCATAGATAAATACCTTACAAACTAACATACATATCACATTACAAAATAAACTTAACAACTTAATAATGTCCTACTAGTGTTTTACTCTCTTCCAATAGCACTAAATCATAATAATGGAAGTGACATAGTGGCTAATGATTATCGACATTAGAATGTCAATCATTAGGACGAGTACGTAGTGAGTAAAACACTGTTAATGTAAACAATAAGTATAATAGTATGAAAAATAATGAATTCATCATCTTTTTCTACATTTTTCAAGTCTCTTTAAGGTAAACTAAGTTGAACACTGTCAATTTTTATTACATAGCTGTTAACTTTACGCCCCGAAATTGGAACAAAGTCATCTGAGACCGTCATTTACAACCCCATCATTTCCAAATGTCTAAAAAAGTCACGGGTGTAAATGACATTGATAGCATTTTTATCAGTTGTAAAGGACATCTAACTTCCATAATACATTGTTTACAGCTAGAACTGCCATCACAGGTTAAAGATACGGGCATTTCAAATATTTTTCATATACATGTCGAAAGTATAGGTCGAGAAACCAAAATACTGTAGCCATTTTTTGTAAAATAAAACTGTTTTTTGCTTCTCCTCAAAACCAGCGTTTTGTCCTTTACGCCAATTGAACCCAATTAAAGGTATCGATAGTTTAGACCTTTACGATTACGTAAATTGCTTTTATTTCAGAATTTAGACACACATTTGTGGCAGTAAATGCCAAAAATAAAGGCTAATCCCCATACAACCCTGCTCTTCTTTAAAAAATGTGCTAAAATTAGATTTAAGGCAGGTCTTAAAGGACAAATAAAAGACTACTTGCCCTTTACAGCCCTGTTCGATTTATCAAATTACGGTATGTAAACAAGTATAATAATTTGAAGGCAGGTCGTAAAGGACGTGTAAAAGAATACATGCCCTTTACAACCTCCTTAATTCTATCAAGTAATGGTGTAATCATTTTTTAAGCAGGTCGTAAAGGACAAGTAAAATAATACCTGCCCTTTACAACCTTATTCGGTTTATCAAATTACGGTATTATAATTTAAAAACAGGTCGTAAAGGACAAGTAAAAGAAAACATGTCCTTAACGCCCACCTCGACTTATCCTTTACAACCTTATTCGGTTTATCAAATTACGGTATTATAATTTAAAAGCAGGTCGTAAAGGACAAGTAAAAGAAAACATGTCCTTAACGCCCACCTCGACTATGCGCTTATGGAAATTAATCATGAGAAATTAAGGGCTTAAAGGACAACAAGAAAAAAATAGGTCATATACGACAGTATTCATATTTACCGGCGTACTTTACGATAGACCTTTTAATTCGTATTTTATAACTTGACACTTACGTCCCTTAACCTGAGCTAGTTTTGCGAACACGATGAATAAAAACTGGGTCGTAAAGGCACTTTTTTTAAAGATATCGAAATTTTAACTACACAGAACGGTAGAGCTTGAAATTCTGAACAAAACTGTATATATAACTCATTTTCGCCAAAATGTCCTTTACGCCAATTGAACCCAAAGGTATCGATATAATAATTATGTTTTCAAATTACCTACAAAATGAAGAGCCTTTTCATTCAATTACATCTTTACGAACAGTTGAAACGATTTAATTGTTTTTATGGAATAGGGTATTATTTGGGAATGAAAACATGGAGATAAATTAAATTAAAGGGAAAAAAATACATTAAAAGTTAATAAGTTAGTCAGAATGTGTGAACAAATATATGACAGGAGTAAAAAACAGTAACAACAATAAAATTAAATCGAATTTTAAACTAAAATTTTCAATTGCACTTTTTGAACTGAATCCCTAATCAAATCAAAGAAAGATGGAAGCGCTCATAAAAGCGTAGGTACTATTTTATTTTCTTTTTAAACTACTAGTGAAGTATCTCATGAAGTTTATCGTAGCTCTATTCGAGAAACTGGCTCGAAAAATACCTCATAATCTTTTACGAGCTGATTATTTTTCATCGCCTTATACCGGAGTAGGTACGTACGAATCACAAATTTATAAGAGAAAAATATTTCTTCGAAACCTCTCTCTCACCAATAATAATGAAGTTATTCATGAAAGAGTTATCTACGATCTCCATTAAAAGACAGTTCGTATTCGATTGAGTTATTTTTACGATTATTTATAGAAAGAACAAAAACATTGAAAAATTAAACGCCCGGCAAGATATAGATGCTGCTTTGAATTCAGCCTTGACTACAGTTTAATTTTTCAATGTACGTTGATTCTTTAGGGTTTAATGTGTAAAAATCACTGTGTCTCCACTGTTTAAATTCTATATATTGGGTCAAAAACATTGGGTAATTATTGTTTGTGTATATACACATATTGTTGTAGTCATAGTTTTCTCATTTTTGGTAACGTTAAATTCGCTGTGATATTTTTATTCATTGAAAATATTGATATACCTACGCATACATGGACCCCATACTTTGATGAAATCTAGAAACAGTAGAATATATTCAAAAGTCTGAAAGATCAAAACGTAGAAAGACGGAGCACATTTTTTAAGTTTCACAACGTCATGTACCGTGATCGGCACCGATGGTGCAACAAGGGGTCAATGACTTCAATTATAATGTCAATAAATATGGAATTAAAATTAAATTAGCTAATATGGAATGGAAAGTAAATTTTTGGTCAGCCGTTATTAAAATTGATCCGCAAAAAAAAATAAGCAGTTAAATCATTTGGGCAGCATACAAAGATTTGGCTGGCAATAAATAAAATCGGGCGGCAACTCTTGTTCAGCAAACAGTTTAAAAACGGTTAACATTTTAACCAATATTAATCTGCTTTTTTTATCATTTGGCTGCCTAATAAACAGTCGAGCTGCAAAATAATTACTTGGGTAGCAAGATTTTACAATTGGTCAGCAGAGAGTTTAATTGAGATATACAGGGTGTCACTGTGATATATACTGGGTGTCACTGTAATGTATACAGGTTGTCACTGTGATAGATACAGGATATCACTGTGATATATACAGGGTGTCACTGTGTTATATACAGAATGTCATTGTGATATATACAGGGTGCCATTGTGTTATATACAGGGTGTCACTGTGATAGATACAGGATGTCACTGTCAGCAGAGAAAACATGTCTGTAAGCAGTTTAATTGAGATATACAGGGTGTCACTGTATATATACTGGGTGTCACTGTGATATATACAGGGTGTCACTGTGTTATATACAGAGTGTCACTGTGATAGATACAGGATGTCACCGTGATATATACAGGGTGTCACTGTGTTATATACAGGGTGTCACTGTAATGTATACAGGGTGTCACTCTAAAAACAAAACCGCTCCCAAAAATAGGTAGGTTAGGGTTATTTTTTTTGATGACCCTAAAACGAAACGGCTCCCAAAAATAGGTAGGTTAGGGTTATTTTTTTTGATGACCCTAAAAACGAAACGGCTCCCAAAATAGGTAGGTTAGGGTTATTTTTTTTTTGATGACCCTAAAAACGAAACGGCTCTCAAAAATAGGTAGGTTAGGGTTATTTTTTTTGCTGACCCTAAAAACGAAACGATACACGTTGTGAATAAATAATATAACTTCTAAACATTATGAGATGTATAAAAAATCGCAATACCTATTTTATATGAGCCCATCACAGTGACACCCTGTATACATTACAGTGACACCCTGTATATAACACAGTGACACTATGTATATATCACAGTGACACCCTGTATATACCACAGTGACATCCTGTATCTATCACAGTGACACCCTGTATATATCACAGTATCACTCTGTATCTATCACAGTGACACCCTGTATATATCACAATTACATCCTGTATCTATCACAGTTACACCCTGTATATAACACAGTGACACCTTGTATATATCACAGTGACACCCTGTATATATCACAGTGACACCTGCTACTTGACAGCTGACAATTACCGAATGACAAAATGCGCACACGATTGGCGGCAGAATAGTTGCGCCCAGTTAGGTTTTATTGCACCCTTTTTTTTGATGATCAAAATGAAATATCTTGCTTACCTACTGATTGCTTACCAAAATTCGATTAACCGTAGATCGCTTAATGCAGCTCAAATATTTAATTTGCTGACCAAAATAATTTAGAGCAGATCAGTATATCATTAATTGCAGCCTGATTTATAAATGTTTGCTAACCATAAGTTGCTTACCAACTAGCTATTTTGGCTGACCAAATACATATTTCTGCTGACCAAAATATGAATATTTTGCTGATCGATTAAATGATACCCATATGGAATTATATGGTATAAAGGTTTTCGAAAAATTGTACCTGTTAAGACCACCATCACTCAGATAAATAGGCTCGAGTTCTAAGACTTAGCTACTTTTTGGAAATCTAGGCTCATCTGATCTGGGCATTAAATAGATTATTCTGTCCACCCCGTTAAATTATAGACAAGAATAATATAACCAGTAGAAAAGTTGCAAAACAAAAGCAAGTTGACAAATTACTTGTCTTACCCAGCGGACCAATCTATTATTCTTAGACTTTAGGCCGAATCTCCAACTCTTGAAAAATCCTTGAAACTTGATCTCTAATACGGTATTTACAGCAAAGTGAAACGGAGGAGACGAGGCGAACTACTTTGTGTAACCAAAAAGTCTTATCTCGGTATGAATTTGATACCGAGATTCGTCTGTCCGACTGCGGAGTCGACAAAGAATGTTACGCAATTTTCAGCTACAACATTTCTCTTGTAGCTGAAAATTGCGTAATATTCTTGAGTAGCAAGTGAATAAGTCATTTATTTGCATAAATGAGGTGAATTATGAAATTAATAAGACGATTTTGCTTGTCCGCTTGGAGCTTCGATTATTGCTCATAGCTTTCGTAAATGCCCAGCGGTGTTCATTATCGTGATATCATTTACAAGGCCTTTGTTTGTTCTTTATAGTATTTTATGCAACAGTTGTATAAGAAGGTTCAAAAAATGCGAATTGCGTGAGTTGCGATACGAGCCGCGAATGCGGCGAGTATCGCAAATAGAGACGCAATGAGCGTTTTTTGACTTAATTATACAACGTTGCATACAATACTTTTTCTACGACAGGTTTTAAAATTATAAAATACAAACAAGGCATAACCTGCAAAGAAGGCAAATATGACGTATGACTGTCAGTATGTGTCTATGGTAAACTTTTTATTTTTTAAATGAAGTTGACACGCAGTGAATATATTAAAAATACTTTTGTTTTTATGTTGGCATCAATGAATTTAGTTCAGAAAGTTTTGTTTTTCTTAAAAGCCGTAGGATTTTAATTGTTTGTTAAGTTGGTAGTTGTGCATTTTTACCGTAAAGTTAAAATTGAGCGCTTAATCCTTGACCTCAGTTTAACCTAGATTTAGAAGTCTGTGGTTGCTAGCAATAACGTAAAGTGGCTATAACGACACTAGTGCTGTTATGGGGAATAGAGTATAGACTTCTCTGAACTCATATTATGTATGTTCTTATATTAGTGTTCGTGACCAAGTAAAAGACAGATAACAGTACAGGAGTAGAAAAAGTATTTTTTGTACTCCTGTACTGTTATCTGTCTTTTACTTGGTCACGAACACTAATATAAGAACATACATAATATGAGTTCAGAGAAGTCTATACTCTATTCCCCATAACAGCACTAGTTTCGTTATAGTCACTTTACGTTATTGCTAGCAGCCACAGACTTCTAAAACTACCAACTTAACTAACAATTAAATTCCTACGGTTTTTAAGAAAAACAAAACATTCCGAACTAAATTCATTGATGCCAACATAAAAAAAGTATTTTTAATTTAAGTATATTTTAAATAAAAAAAAAAGTTTACCATAGACACATACTGTCAGTCATACGTCATATTTGCTTTGTTTCCAGGTTATGATTAATTTTGTATTTTATATTTTAAAACCTCGTCGTAGAAAAAGTATTTTTTCTACTCCTGTACTGTTATCTGTCTTTTACTTGGTCACGAACACTAATATAAGAACATACATAATATGAGTTCAGAGAAGTCTATACTCTATACCCCATAACAGCACTAGTGTCGTTATAGTCACTTTACGTTATTGCTAGCATCCACAGACTTCTAAATCTAGGTTATACTTAGGTCAAGGATTAAGCGCTCAGTTCTAACTTCACGATAAAAATTCACAACTACCAACTTAACAAACAATTAAATTCCTACGATTCATAAGAAAAACAAAACTTCCCGAATTAAATTAATTGATGCCAACATAAAAAAAAAGTATTTTAATTATCGTCACATCGTGTCACCAGCCATATCAAAAAAAGTTTACCATAGACACAACTGTCATGCCGGCTGTACACGCTCGGAGAGACCGGACGAGACACGCGTGACGTCCATGTATTTTATATTTTAACCTAGTCGTAGAAAAAGTATTGTATGCAACGTTGTATAATTAAGTCAAAAAACGCTCATTGCGTCTCTATTTGCGATACTCGCCGCATTCGCGGCTCGCATCGCAACTCACGCAATTCGCATTTTTTGAACCTTCTTATACAACTGTTGCATAAAATACTAGTATGCAACGTTGTATAATTAAGTCAAAAAACGCTCATTGCGTCTCTATTTGCAATACTTGCCGCGTTCGCGGCTCGTATCGCAACTCACGCAATTCGCATTTTTTGAACCCACTTATACAACTGTTGCATAATAGTACATTACACAACTAGGGTGGTAATACAAAGAAAGGCCGAGATCGCAGAAGTTTGCGGCCCGAGCTGCAAGCGAGGGACGTAAATATGCGATCGAGGGCTTTCTTTATTACCTCCCGTGTTGTGTACGTCATTTTATGTCTACACTTGGCCAGAAAGTGGCTTTTTCCGTACGCGCAGCGTGCGAAAAATGCCACTTTATCGCCAGGTGTGGCATAAAATACTATTTTGGAGCATAAAATAATGAACATCTATAATAATAGTCTACGCTAACTTGGTTAACGTGTGACGATGGATAGTGAAAATTGCGTTACTCCTCCGGACTTCAATTAATATAATTTAAGACTCTTCAAGATAAGAGTGAATAGGCTTTTAGTGAATTGATGAGCTACATCTTTGGCCTCATAGTCGCTTATCATGAGTCGCTACGGAGGTCACAGTTCAGTTATAGAATTAAAAAATATCAAACGTTTATTACTGAATATAATACGAACATTTGTGTGCAATTTTAGTTAGAGAAAAAAAAATATTTATTTATTTATTATATGTATTTGTATTGCCGCTCTTACAAAAAATAATAATAATAAAATAATGTTAAAATTAAAAAGGGGTCCCCATACGTGAAACGTGTTTGTGTCGATTAGTCAAATGACTGTATCTTTTGGACCGTAATGGATAGAGACTTGAAATTTTCACAGAATGTGTATTTTAATTGTCGCTAAAAGATAAAGTAATAAAAAAAATCAATAATCAAAGGGCGTCCCCATACAAGAAACGTGTTTTTTGTTGGCGTTTTTGTTCGATTTTAACAATGGTAATAGATAGATGCTTGATATATTCACAGAATGTCTATTTCTATTGCTGCTATAACAACAAATAATAAAAAAAAGTTTAAAATAAAAGGGGTTTCTATACAAGAAACTTTTTTTTGGCGTCTTTTTGCTTGATTTTAATAATGGTAATAGATAGATGCTTGATATATTCACAGAATGTCTATTTCTATTGCTGCTATAACAACAAATAATAAAAAAAAGTTTAAAATAAAAGGGGTTTCTATACAAGAAACTTTTTTTTGGCGTCTTTTTGCTTGATTTTAATAATGGTAATAGGTAAATGCTTGATTTTTTTCACAGAATGTGTATTTCTATTGCCACTATAACAACAAATAATAAAAACACAATAAAGTTTATAATAACAATTGGTCCCCATACAATAAACATGGTTTTTGACATCTTTTCTCGACGATGGTACGGAACCCTTCGTGTGCGAATCTGACTCGCACTTGACCGATTTTTTCAATCCTCTCGACCATTTTCTTCTAATTGTTTTATTTTTGTATATTAGGTATGTACACGACTTTTCATTTTACGGCATTTTCCACTCGCTGCGCGGAAAGAAAACGCCAAGGGAATACGTGAAATTGTGGACAGATCACGAGCGATAGTTAGTGAAGCCCCAGATCGCATATTTCAAATTCATATAATTTATTTCAGAATAAGTATCCATACTATATTTTAGTAACAAAGGTCTTAATGACTATATCTATATTAATAATTTAGCCGGGCCCTACGGTAGACCTGAACGAAAAGCATCTAAAAAATTAAAGCGTAAAAAAATAACACTTTCGAATCGACAACTTATATCTGCAAAATTCGTATAACGGAGAAATAAGCGTATAAAGATGTAAAATAATACGAATAACGCCAAAAACAGTCGGCCATGTTTCTTTGCTGCGTTCGGAAACTGATATAGTTTAAGGAAGCGCGCGTAACGTGTGACTTTGACCGCGACGTAAGTTTACGGTGTTTTTTAATTAGAAAAATCGTGCGATATCCTTACGAATATTATTTCAAAGAAAACGATCTTTTAACAGGAAAATATTATGCATCTTGCTTTATTTTTTAAAACGTACCTAATAAATTACTGACATAAGTGAAAATTGCTCAATATTATTGTCTCATTGCTCAATGAAAACGAACCAACGTCAGGCGAAAATGACAGTTAAAATTCTAAGCTTAAAAAACAAGGAATAGGCAGTTTTGATGCACTTTTGTATTTAATCCTTCTGAAGTGGTGACTTGAGCGAAACTCGGTATATTGTAGCTTTTTAAGTTTAATTTTTTAACTTTTATCTCACCTGTTGGTAAGACATGGACTATGATGTTATAGTACGTTTTTTGATTTTTTGAATCTGTGATGGTATCTTGGTTATTTTTATACTTATTCGAAAAATACTTTTTGCCTCCTGTTTCTTATATGAAAGAGCTTTCGTTAAAGTAAACAAGAAATATTATGCATATTCCCTAATGTTTTTTTATTTTGTCTTGGAGGTGGGAATGTTCAAATATATACTAATTCTTTCGAAAATTCCTTTTCTATTGAGGGCAAAATAGTGGATGGAAGTTAATTTTACCCCCATAATATAGAGGATAGAGGTAAGGATAACTATCTTATACGGGGAATCAGTTAAGTATGTAAGTCACATGTTTTTTTATTAAATTAACAATTTTCACTAATGAATTAACAAAAGTCAAATAATTTTTGGCGCTTTGCTGCAACATTTACCCACCTGTGATAGTAGCGCCATCTTAATTTTTACCTCTCGCGGGCACTTCTACATACACAGGAACCGTTCCATAAAATAAACTAAACATAAACTCCATAAGATGATTCTATACTTTTTGAAGAAGGTCTAAATTGAAAGAGGAGTGACACGAACTGACCGGGTCTGCAACACCACACTGCGCATACAAAACCGCGTTGCTGATGCAGGGTCCAAACCCGCCAGGTTGAAGATGGACTGTGCCCGGGCTAGCCACATCTGCC
Organism: Eudemis profundana; assembly: GCA_947034925.1. Classification (NCBI taxonomy): domain Eukaryota; kingdom Metazoa; phylum Arthropoda; class Insecta; order Lepidoptera; family Tortricidae; genus Eudemis; species Eudemis profundana. The sequence continues at coordinate 24,422,800 of OX344795.1, read as the reverse complement.
ACACACATAGGTTGACTAAACTGACGCTAAGTGGCTGCCACAAATTGGATGACGAGGATGGGGCCGGCCGCGGCGAAGATAGTGGGATGATTTAGATGTATTTCTTCCGCCGGGTCCCGGCCAGAGTTTGCCCGGGACCGGGACAGTGGCGCAGCAAGACCTAAATTTGCTGTGGACAAAAGATATTTCGCGAGGCCCTTTGCTGTTCCATGAAGACGGTTAATGGTATTATTAACTGGTGACGAAGCTCTTTTTGCTGTGCTGCCGTCGAGGCGCGAGGGCCCTTGGACCGCGTGGCGTTGGCGGTGGCCCACGTCGCCTACGTCTAACGCCGCCTCTGGACCGGGGCGATTCTAATTTAAAGGGGAGAGCTGTGCTCACTAACGGGAAATATAGTGTAACAACAATAATTTAATTTGGATAATTTAAACCAAAAACGACTTCAACATTATTTTAATGTTTGGAACTCAGCCATCAGTTCAACATCCTCCTTTTTGTAATGTCTGTTAAAAATAAGAAAATATTTCTAAGGAAGTAAAACGGGGGTTTGTGATTTTTTACATTTTTCCCGGGCGAAGCCGGGTTCACAGCTAGTTAGTAGTATAAATTATAAATAAATAATAATAATCATCAATATTTATGGCCCTCGCCTGCAGCACAAATACATATGTACTGAGCATTTCCTAATTATTCCGCTCTAGGTGTGTAGTTACTATTTCTATCCAATATTAATTTAACATTACAGACAAGCGTAATCCAAATATTTGTCTACCTCGAAGCTAAAATTCTAAACACTACCCGTTACCGTTAACGAACCAGCTATTCATCACCCGGCAGATGGTCAGCGTATAATAGCTCAATTCAACGTACGCAGCACAACGTTTTTCCATTAAATCTATCGTATCGCAAATTACACGCCTCCCGTAACGGCCGAAATCTAATAAACACGCAATAACGTTGAACGGCAATGAAGGTGTTACAGTAATCGTTTCAATCGTATTGATATCGATCCGTACGAAACCGCTTATTGGATTGGATGCCCGAGTTGTTCGATTTTTTTACCGCACGTTTGCTTGTATAATTATATAGTCCCAGCATGGTAATCCTGGGTTTAACGTTCAATCTTCTGAATTTTGTAACAAACTGACGTTCGGGCCCGGCCGCCGGACGGAACGCACCGGATCCCACCGACGTGCTGTGAAGCCATTCCGGAGGGGTAAAATTTTGTACTAGTGGCTACTACGCGGCGAGATCACATAGTGAGCCAGTCCTGTCCATACCACAATAAATCTGATCCATCTATACGACTATACAACTTTTTATTATTATTTCACTGAATAATTTATTAGAAGAGATACATTGAAAAATTATACAGGGTGAATTTTAAATCGTGAATCGTAACCACGTTTACCGGTAAAGCTACTTAAGACAAATACAGAGCACTAGTGTTAATTACAATTAAAGACCCGCTTAATTAATTATGAACAAAACGGTGGAGGCGCTTATACCATTAATCGTAATAAAACTGAATTATTTTATGAGTAAATACGATTTATATAGGTACTTATGTTGACAATGTCGACGATGTTGACATTATTGACAATACGTGCCAAAATTCTATCCAGCCAACTTCAATTTTAGGAGTTTGGATATCTAATGTTGAAATTTTCATGACAAGTACGAAACATGAATGTAGGGTGACCACGAGATTTTAAAAATTAGGATAAATCAAATTAAAAGTGGACAAAATAAAAACGTACTTAATTTAGGTTTAAAAGTATTGTAAGCTATTGTTAACTATGTATAGACTACAAAAAAATATTACGATTCACGATTTAAAATTCACCTTGTATGTCTCGGGCAGGATTTATTTCACTGAATTTCAATGCTTCTTTGGTTTAATTTACGACCAAATGTTCATTATTCCGCAAAACGATGAGAACATGTTAGCTAAGCATAGTCATAATATTGAAGTTGGGTATCGCCTGCTAACCAATGAACTTGTAGGATATTCGGATAAGTTGTGCGCCAGTAAAACCCTTATTCCGCTCGGTTGTGTTTCGCTTGAGAATAAGTTTGATTATGTTCATTCGTAAACATAGTTGGACCACTAATGGGGACTTTCTAACATAAATATTTGCAGAGGCCGAGGCTAAAGGATTACCTTTTACTGTTTGCTTAATCTAACTATAACCAAGTTTTATCTAGTTAAAATTGAGTTTGAAGTGAGTTTTAGCAGGTAAAAATTCAATATCAATTTAGTGCGATATATTATTCATCCAATAGGTTTTCTAATTTAATGTAATACTTATATTGTTTAGTGAATTCATGTTGTTAACCGCGAGTGTGAGGTTATTGAACTCATGGGGGTTGTTTCTTTCATCCCTAATGCCATAAGTTGCGCGATCCGAATGACCCAGAACAACTTCTGGATAAATTGTTTTCGATGCAATGATTGGCAAAATAGTTACAACAAGCCCTCGAGCTATGTGCCTTATCAACTTTCATGACAAGTGGTACTAACTTTGTGCTCTAAAAGTCCGGCAGTATCCAGGGTAGGTATATTAAAAATTACTGACCTATCACGTGCTTTACCCACGTTATACAAGCTTCTTACGTCCATTTTGAGAGCGAAAATTAACTCGCACATTGTTGCAAACAAAATCTTGGTATTCGCTCAAAAGAGACTGGTGGTGAATGAAACAAAACGTGAGAGCTAAATGAAGTACCAAAAGTAGTTAACCGCAGCGGTAAACATAAGCATACATGAATATATAGATATATGTCCGTAAACCTACATAAACGTACATTAATACAAATAAAGTTAATAATAAATCGATGATAATATTGTCATGGTTGTTACGTCCAGTTAAGAGGTACTCACCATTCACTACTATAATCCGTAATACAGTGTTAATTTGTATAATCCAATCAAACTAATCATTGCAGCTGATTGGGCGCTAAACTGCCCGTAGCTAATCAGAGACGACGATTTTGACACAAGACAAATAAATATTGTTGAAATTATAAAATATCTCCCCTCTAGTCAAAGATCACTAATCAAACATTGATTTTTTTATGGAGTGTGTTTAATTGCCTACCAGGACCATATTTGTAAGACGATTTTTGGCTTTATCAACTCAGTTACCGTAACAGCTGCCTAACTTGAACACAGGTAAGCCACCAGTCAAACTATAAAAATGTTCATCTAGAATTTAGTGACTGTTGTTTATGTTAGTTGTTAGTACAGACTAGACGCTTATACATCAACAATTTAATATCTCAAACGATGACCACAAACTTAACCTTGTGAATGTCCTTGTGAATCCTTTCGCGAAGAAGTAGTTCACAACTGACGCAAAGCCAGCAATAGTAAAATTAAAGGCATATAATACCACACTTATATAATACAGTGATTGACATAATAGTATTTTATGCAACAGTTGTATAAGTAGGCTCAAAAAATGCGAATGGCGGGAGTTGCTATACGAGCCGCCACGGCGGCGCAAATAGAGACGCCATGAGCGTTTTTTGACTTAATTATACAACGTTGCATACAATACTTTTTCTACGACTAGGGTTTAAAATATAAAATACAAAATTAAACATAGCACGCAAACAAGGCAAATATGACATATTACTGACAGTATATATCTATGGTAAACTTTTTCTTAAATTTGGCGTATACTCGCTAGTGACACGCAGTGACGATATTAAAAATATATTTTTTTATGTTGGCATCAATGAATTTAGTTCGGAAAGTTTTGTTTTTCTTAAAAACCGTAGGAATTTAATTGTTTGTTAAGTTGGTAAGTAGTTGTGCATTTTTATTGTAAAGTTAGAATTGAGCGCTTAATCCTTGACCTAAGTTTAACCTAGATTTAGAAATCTGTGACTGCTAGCAGTATCGTTTTGCGACTATAACGACACTAGTGCTGTTATGGGGAATAGAGACTTCTCTGAACTCATATAATGTATGTTCTTATATTCGTGTTCGTGAGTCGTGACCAAGTAAAAGTCAGATAAAAGTACAGGAGCAGAAAAACAACTTTTTTAGAATTTTCACTTTTAGTCATAAAAAGACCTTGAATAATGACCACCAACATTTAATCAATGTTTTCCAAAAAAAAAGTTATTATTCTAAGGCTGCGATATGTATTCATTTGTGCAGCGTATTTCACTGCAATAGGTAGTACATAATTATATTATCAACATATTTGCTCCCTACGCCCTTTTGTCTAAGGGGATAAGCATCCATCAACGCGTGTTCCTTAATCGCTGTCCTAATAGTACTCATACATAGTTAATCTGCCTAATTCCTGACCAGAGCCTCTATTCAACACCAACAAAATCCATTGCTAGAAAATGGTTGACATTATATTTTATTTTTGACCTAATTGCGTATATAGCGAGATATGATTGAGTAGGAACTTAGCAAACCAGCGAACTACATATTTGCCCCTTTTGCCTTGTACGAGTACTAAGTTCGGTATACAAAAATTGCAAAGAACGGATATGACCAAAAACTATCTTACTCTTTCTTATTTTTTTTAACCGACTTTCAAAAACAGGACAGTTCTCAATTCATTTGTATGTTTTTTGAAAAAAATAATTTTTTCTTTCTCCTTTATCAGCAATCGGCTTTGTAGCCATAATCTGATGTGATCTTGGTGTATTTGAGATTAAATGGTCGATATTCCAGCAAATATCATCCCAGGAGTTAGTTTCGGTGGTCCAGATCCAATATTTGCCAACTCTTAAGTCGGTTTACATTTCCTGTAGTATCCAGGAGCTTTTTCGCTAGGTCGTTTGTGTGGTTTTGTAGTCGGTTCTTATATCTTAGGCTAGCGGTGCTAAGTGCTTCTTTGACAGTTTGCATTTCCAGGTGTTTGTGTATTTCACTGTTTCTTGTAAACCAAGTAGCTTGGGATATGGTTCTCAAGGCTATGTTTTGGAATCTCTGCAGAATTTCCACATTCGAGTTGCTGGCTTAGCCCCAGAGTTTAATACCATACGTTCAGATGGGCTTTATTATGACCTTGTACACTAAGAGTTTATTATGCATTGATAGGGGAGATCTACGTCCGACTAGCCAGGACAGATTCTGAAACCTCAAGTTTGCTTCCTTTCGTTTGTCTTTTATGTGTTTAGCCCATGTTAATCTTTTGTCCAGGGACATACCAAGGTACTTTACACAGTCGGTCTTCAGCAAGACTTGGGGGGATGAAGTCACTCGCGCCCGTAGGGCTTACCATCTTCTCCTAGACGATACAAGACCCACCCTACACGTGTCCCCCGGGTGGTGCGAAACGAGTGACAACGCCGAGCGTCTGGCGCCGGTAACAAACCAGACTCACAAGGCTTAACAAGCCTTGCTAGTGTTAGTAGGAAATGACCAACACTACCCGTAACCTCACGGCTCCGTACTGCAAGAATGGGGGTCTTGGCTTGACCGCCCGGACCAAGAGAAAGGACATCTCTATAAAAAATTACCCTAATCCCACGGTGTGTTACGTGCCAAAGGGATGCATGTCTGGTAGGAGACCAGTCACTAGCGGCAACCTCGGTGGACCTGGCAAACGCCGTTGTATAAGCCTTCTTGCGGGGATGGGCGTCACCCTGCAAATGACCTGTTATCGACCCTACTCGTGGGAACAAAATGAGCGATCCACATAATCGTGTAATGGAAAAACCCTTAGATAAGTTAGATATAAGTACCCAAATACAAGACAAAACGACAACTAAACAAAAAAACATTAACCCAGCAATTGCCAGGGTTATATATCAGAGAGCGATCATCGTCACTTGGTGATATCCCCCAAGGCCTTCTAAATCAAAAGACACCCAATATCCCGTCGCTTCTCCAAGTGCAAGAACCTAGTAGCACCTTATCCAAAGTAACCTGGCAAAGAGTACCTGAACAAACACAAAAAAGAACTCATTCACCAAATGAAGGAGAGCAGGAAAAGATGCGAAAGCTACCAAAGATAAACAAATCAAGAGAGCAAGCCCTCAACTAATCCCGAGGAATAAATGTAAACAATAGCTACGACAGTGAGATTGCAACATCAAATAGCTTCTCAGTACTAGAACTAGACTGCGACACCGACGACGCTACAGTGAAAGCAGTCCCAAAGAAAAATGAAACAAGCCCACCCCGAATAATACTGTACGGTATTGTAGACGTCACGAAACTCACTGAATGTATGGAACAAGTTGTCAATGAAAATGACTACTCTTATAAAATTATAACAAAAAACAAACTATCCATATCAACGAAATCGCTAGAAAAGTACAAGATTATGATAGAACAAATTTGTAGCAACGGATTGATTGGACACACATTCACGCACAAGAGTGAAAGATGTCCTAGATTTGTCATAAAAAAACTTCACTCTAGTAAACCAAAAGAGGAAATAGCAAAGGCTATAGAAGCAACTGGGAATAAAATGACAGGAGAAATAATCACTGCCCACAAAAAAGGAACCAATTGATATGTTCTATGTGAACATTTTACCTGGTGAAAATAACAAACGTCTTAAAGACATAAAAAGTATCTGTCACCAATTGGTAGTAATTGAAGAACCAAGGAAACAAGACACAATAGTACAGTGTACAAGGTGCCAACAGTACGGCCATACAAAAAACAACTGTATGAGGCCCTATAGATGCGTAAAATGTGCTGGCCCACACAAAGCAACCGCTGGCACTGTAGATAGAAATACCCCAGCAGTTTGTGCTCTTTGCACAGGAAGCCATCCTGCAAGCTATAAATGGTGCGCAGTCTATAAGGAAATAATCGCAAGGAGAAAAAACAAATCTAGAGTAAGCCACTCAAAAAGAGAAAAAATATCAACGGATATGCAAGACCCCTCTCCAGATTTGACACTGGTGACTGAGCGGCAATCTAAACCGAACACGGACTCCACAGCGGAAAAACGAGAGAAGTACAATTAATTAAATTAAATTAAATTAAATTAAAATCATTTATTTCATGTAACCAGGACACATAATATGTTAGTTAGTAGGCAGATAGAAGTTTTTAAGACTAAAGAGTTAGTAGGTACAATTAATGAATTATAACATATTATTAGTATTTTACTTATTACAAAAGACTAGGGCAGACTGCACCATTCGCGGCACCCCCTGCTATAGCTCGCCAGTAGGTATACTGGGAACACCGACACAAAGGCCGCGTAAACCTACCAAACTACAGCACTCGTAGGGGAGTGCAGTCCTCCACAGTGCGACAAATATCTACAGTCTGTCCTGCCCGCTAACATTTTCAGAATGGTGTTGGGACTGTCGCGCACCCGGCGCACCAGGGTACAATGAAGTAGTTAAAAAGAATAAACAATCATTCGTGAACAATGGGGATCGACGCCCCAAAATACTCCAGTTGACACACTAAGGTCACAGATCACACATCTTGAAGATATAGATATAATTACAGACACAAAACAAGGCTCGCAGACGTTCCAGACAAAGTATAACAAACTAGAAGAACTATTTCGGAAACAATCTGAAAAGATCGACCAACTTATAGCATTCGTGGGAACTATGCTAACCCTAATAACTAAACTAGTGGATAAGTAAAAATGTCATCAATACGCATAATCACCTGGAACATAAATGGTTTTATACCTAACAAACATGAGCTTGAATTAATGCTAAAAATGAACAAAATAGATATTGCACTAATATCTGAAACACATTTGAACGACCAACGAAAAGTCATTCTTATGGACTTTTGCATCTACACAACAAACCATCCGGACGGAACATCTCATGGGTATGCGGCAGTAATTATCAAAAAGAACCTAAGGCATCATCTACACATTGAGTTCAGAGAAGATTTTTCACAAGCGACCACAGTCACCATAAATGGGCGAATGGGGCCTATCAACGTCAGTGCCGTATATTGCCCACCTAAGCATAAGATTGAAGAGGACATGTTTAATCGATACTTCATCACACTTGGCCATAAATACATCTGTGGGGGCGATTGGAACTGTAAGCACATATTCTGGGGATCAAGACTGACTACTACCCGCGGGCGAGAACTAAAGAAATGCGTCGATAATCTTAGGCAAACCCCTCTATCAACGGGAGAACCAACCTACTGGCCAACGGACCCACAAAAACACCAGAGCTACTTGACTTCTTCATTACAAATGGCTTATCAGAGGTATACCTGGAAGTGAAATCCTCATATGATACGGTATCCGATCACGACCCAGTCATTCAGTGAAACAATTATCCACAAAGAACAAAAAATGACACTATAAATACAACCACAAAACAGACTGGAATGCTTTTGCTGAATATCTAGACGAAAATGTAGATTTGAAAGTTCGCTTGAAAACTGAAGACGACATAGAAGACGCAACATTTTATATCACAAATATAATACAAGGAGCGGCATGGAATTCAACACCATATCTAACATCTACTGAAGTTCCAAATAACGTCCCCCTAGAAATCCGCAAGAAAGCATAAGATTTTGAAAAATTTAAAAATTATTTTTTTGTTTGAAAGTACACTTTTGAGGTGGTTTCATTACAATACAACTCTAGCAATATCTGGAGCATTCCATGAAAACATCAACTTTTTGTCACTTACAAAACGCTATGGCAGCTACCCTAATAAAACGTATTAGCTGCTAAGGACCACTACCAATTTTAAAGCCGAGTTATGATATTACAATGCTGATGATTAGCTTCCTGAATTTATTACTCGGAAGTATTAAAACGGTGGTGTCCCTTACGAAATATTTTCATGGAATGCTCCATCTGATGATGGGATCTTGAACAAATCAAGGGTATAATCTTTAAATATTATAGACACACAATACAGCGTTTTGGGTATTGTTCATAGTCACTCGTGCATTTCTTTGATCAAAACAGGTTGATTGAAAGTTGGTTATTTGAAAAAAAAAAACTGTTAATTTTCTGTGGTTATTTTATTTCATAAATTACTAGAAGTAGTTTTCCAAAATAAACATGTTCTACATAAGTAAATATATTACATCAAAAAGTTCTTCTATGGGCATTATGTAGAAATGAGTTAAGCATAATACATATATTGGTATTGGAATTTGTATGCCGCAAGGTACCACATAGTGACACTAAGTAATTATTTGTAACATCTTTATTACCTATGTTGGACAAATAAATTATTTTGATTTAATTTGATTTGATTGGTTAAACATATTATATGTGTCATTCTTAGGGAATAAGGTGAAGATGAAATTAAAAATCCCCTTTTAGTAAGCGGTAAAGTAGTAATTATTGCCTGAAAACTTTACATATGCCTTGTAGGTCCCTAATAGAGGCCCAGGTGTATTCAGCTGCCATTTACGCCCACAAAATTGCTTCATCCCCTATAACAGTTAAGGGACAGGATTATGTGGAACCGGTTCTATTTTGTGACGTACCTACTCTAATGGGATCTATCCTAATTTACCCTAGTCAAAATAACTTTATTTCAACACTGTAAGATTTTTAGTGCGTTTTAAGATTGACCTGCATTGTTTCCTAATCAACGGTGCTTATTTTGAAGAATTAGAAAACTTATGCCGTTCTTATGTAAGTTAGCATACGTGTATTACTTGTATTAAGTACTTATACTCAGACATATTTCCATCAAGTGGACCTTCTGCCTGTTTGGCAGTCTATGACAAGACAAAAACAGTTATTGGGCTATATTTTTTGTAAATTTCACTTAAAATCTACATACTAGCATGGATATAATATATTTTGAAAACGAAGTGTAGGGTAGGTACCAATAAAAAAAGAACGAGTAGCAACGCAAAAATATTTCGTGCACACCCATGGAAACAATTCTTGGCAGCATTATTATGCTTACAATGTACCTACGCTACGCAACCACAGATTAACGATAAGTTTATATATTTTTCTTTCCATTTTCGCAGAGGCGAACGACTCAGTAGATCTGCTTTAAATGAGCCACACTCGGGTTCGGTGCTTGCCAAATCACCTACCACCACATTTCGAATAGTTTATTTTAGTTCGTCGAAATAAAAATAGCGTCTCAACACGTGAATGGAGATGGTAAAAGATTTTGAGTTTATTTTTATTTTGTGATACCTAGTTAGAGAGTATGTTATAATTTATAATAGTGGGAGTATCTTAAAGTAGTACCTTTTGAAACATTTAGACAATTTTGGTGTCTGATGTTCAACGCTACGTAAAAAGGGTTCTACAAGGTCGTTTCACTATATACAAAAGTTAGTGATATTCTGCCTTGGGCATATTCATCAACTGTATTTTTATTTTAAATACAAAAATAAGCAAACGCATAATTTGTACTTCTGGGAGCTTTTATTTAGGCTACGAGTTAAAATGCGTCGTTTTGTATGAATTTAAATTTACAGATATTTATCAATTTTATTTCTTACAATAACTCGACTTTTGAGACTTTGGGGGACGTTTGGGAATTTGCACCTTCACACGAAAATGCAACCATCACAAGGTTAACAAGTTCACGGACACAGGACTATTTTAAAAATTGCATGCTGTGCTACACATAAAACTCATATAAAAAGTTCTCCAGCTACAGACGGTCTGTCAGTTTCCGTGCTGTCAGCCATTGTGCCACAACAGTGACAGTTAAATATATATATATAATTTCTTACATGCCGAAACTTTCCTATTGTGGCAGGACGGCCAACGCCGGAACGTTTAACCGTGATGCGTCATAGCACCCGTAATTCCCTCCAAGTGGGTGGTGCGAAAAGTAAAGGGCAACCCTGAAGCTGTTGCTATGGCACTAGCGTCAATGATCGTGTTAAAAAAAACTTTGTCTGCGCTATTAAATCACTTATACCCGAACCGGATGACGTGATTTGAGCTCTTTTGGATTCGTTTGATAAGCGTTTACGTACCTGTAAGCTTTTTCCTGGCTAATGACTGACTAATTAATTCGGCTTCTTTGTATTTCGTATTTCTTGTATAAACTCAGTTTATTTGCTCGGCAAACAACGTTTTTTATCTTTTGAAAGAGTCTGGTGTATTCGTATCTATGATTGGTAGTAAATGTCTTCAGGTTTAAATAACTTGGAATTAGTGTTTTCTGGTTGTTTTTTTAACCTTTTTGTCTGTGTGTAAGGATATTATTTCTCCTTTTCATATCTTTCTATTTAATAAGTCTTTGCATGACTTGAGCGGTTCTTCAAGATCTTTTTAATTGTTACAAATTAAAGCCGAGCCCCAGCAACACTGGACCCAACATTAAATTTTTCTTAACAATAACAGACTTAATCGGCTTTAAAAGTTAAGTGAAAAATACCTACAATAAAGGAAAGGTAAAATTGGAAACGAATTCACCAATCACTTCTATTATGATAACCAAATAACTGCACTGAATCGTTACGATATTGGAAATCGAAGCTTAAAATAAAGACGATTATTCGATACAATAACGGAAATTCTTGTGAGGCAAATTTCTTTTTATAAAAATGAGCTTCGTATAAATGGGGGTAATAACCCTTTATTACTGCTTCTCTTTGTTGTCACAGATAGGATATCGATTTTCACAATGCAATATAACCCAGTTTTATTCCCTTCAACTTTGAATTTTATTCACTCGGAGCAAAGTCGAGTTTGGCACTGAATCGTCAGCCAAAATACGACCTAGCGAAAGTTTTTAATGCAGGAATTAAAATGAGACGAGCGGTCAGTGTAAACAAGGGGTGATGGCAGCGTTATTTTCCAATGCTCGATCAATACGGGGACAAACGGGACACAGGATATTGCTAGACGCTTGAATGTTACGTTTTTTTAACTATGCCTCCGTTTTTTTCCATTATCTCCTACTTACTTAAGAAAACGCGCAGAAAACTCATGTAGCTCCATATAAGTAGCTATTTTCTAGGTAAGTACCTACTATACAGGGTGGAATATATCTATGGGCCCTGGAGGGAAACTACCTACCTTAAATCCTTTAGTTAGTAGCTCATTTAAATTAGAATTTTAACCTATCTATGTATATTTAGGAATAACTAGTTTTATTAAAAATATAACTAATTCTAATGCAGTTTTGTTTCTTTTTAAAAATTAAGCAATATATCTTTTCAGTAAAATGAGCTAACTAAAGGATTTGAGGTAGTTCTCCTCCAGGGCCCATAGATTTTATCCACTCTGTATAGCTAAGCATGAATTTGATGCATCAATATTATGTTCCTACTTCCTATTTGGTGATATATGTATATCTGACGACTGGGTTATGAACATTTATACTGAGCAATTGCTCAGTATAAATGTATTGTCTAATTAGACAAAGTAGCATTTCTTGATATTTTTCTTGACGGTTTTGCGAAATTTGAATAAAACATAAAGATAATCAATACAAAAACTACGTCTCCCATGAGCAGGAGACCATTGAACATTGTGAAAGTCTTTAGGAAAATCAATTGATGCAGATAAATAAATACATCAAATGTTTACCCTTTATGCATACGAGCAATTATAGTACACTATGATACGAGTGGGCTATGTTGGTCATTACAGTCGAGACTGTAGGTACTGACCAATGCCCACGAGTGTCATACGACGTATTTCACCACATTAGCGAATAAAAAAATAATACTTAGAGTCTGTGCGGAAAGAGAGTATGATTAATTTTGGGGGGCGCTGTAATGCTTTTGTACCGTATGTGCCGTATTTTCTGTTCTGTAGCCACCGGTTAGGTTAGTTCCGTTTTTTGCCACGCCTGTTCTCTTTCCGCACAGAGTCTATCATCTACAACTTGTATTTATGTGGGTTACCAAAAACATCTCTCGGGATAGTGTTGTCGGAGCGCGCGCCATGTTTGCGAATATGACGCGTGCATAACGTCTGCCGGCCTAGCCCCACGGCGCGGCGTGCTCTCATTGGTCAATTTCCGGTAATTAAAATACTCGTGCGGCAATGTAAAGTAAAAAGCACTTGTGTGTAATAAGCTGCGTTCCGCGCGTAAGAACCATGAAATAAGAGCGACTCTATGAGCAAGTGTGTTGAAAAATAATATTTAGCTGTTTTGAGACATGTTCACAAATTGCCAGTGTTCGAATATCTAAGCATATGCTTTGTACTGCAGGCCTGTAATGGTAGTTTTTGTAAGGTGATAAATAAATGATAAGCAAAGCACCAGTCACGTTCTGATACTTGGGATGCTTATCATTTTATCACCATGCAAGAAAAATAACCATAATATGCGACTGCACAATAATAATTACTCAATACAAAATTAAAATAACTGACTTTAAACTAATCTATTAAATTAAAGAATTTTCGATCTTCTAGTATATAAAAGAGCCACCTCTGAAACGGCCAGAAATCACTTTTCAGCCCGCTGAAAACTTTTCTAAAGCACGAAAAATCACGTTCGAAGGTTTGACCTATACCATCGGTGCAACAATAGGATACGATTAGTGATTGCGAGACGGACTGGCAGAGGAAAAGAAGTAAATGAGGTGTTTTTGAATTAATGGATCTCATCAAAAACATTACATGTAAAAAGATGCAAGTCTCGCAACGAAGTTCTTCTACAACAAAAAATTAAATCAAGTCAGTACCGGCGGGGTTACCACAGAACTCGATTTCCACCGACTGTCTATTGAGGATTCCATTGCCATGGAGGATTCTTTATTTGAGATCTATAAAATGTGTTGCTCCTTACAATATATTACGTTTTATTACCACACTAGTTTTTCATTCTTTTAACAACAACGAGACCATGATACATGTATAAGAAAACAAGTTATAGTTTTTCGAACTGTCTACAGAGATACTTGTTTCCGAATAAAGTGGCGAGTGGGTACTTTTAGGAAAGACACTTTATTATTACAATATTGAATATACGTGATAGCTTTTTTATCAGTCCAGACATAAATCTACCCTGATAAATATTTAGTGCCCAAGTAATAACTTGGGTCCTACCAAGACAATATTATTTTCTTTAATATTCTCCAACATAGTACAAGTTCTGAAGTGCGTGTTCCTACCTGGCCGGACCACCAAGCCGAACGAGGTTGTTGTTATTGTAAAAAAAATGTACTCTTTATGTACTATTATGTACCACATTAGAAATTAATTGTACCTCTACAGTTTTTAAATTATAGGTCAACAAAAGTGCCCGGCTGTAGAGTATACTTTCCAGCCGACCACTCGTAGATCTACTAATATATGCAATTTTGAGCTGTAATTCGAATTGCAAATAAATGTACCTATTATGTACCCATGAAAAAAACCTAATTCTTTTAAAAAAAAAGCTCCTATGAATGATTTTTACATATACCGAACATTCTGAGTTGTAGCGCCTGTGAAAAAGAAATAGCAACGTTTTACATTGCGACTGGGCAAGCTCACCGCGCGACAAAGCCAAAACACAGCTGATTGTGCTAAACCATTAGGTGTTAGTAACGAAAGATTTGTTTTTCTCCTTAGGCGTAAGACACATTTATTATTATTATTTAGCATTTGACCCATATATTTATTCAATTCCATATTACTCTTTAACCGCGGTTCATTTTGCCGCGTTAAGTTACTTTTTTTTAAATCTCCCGCAGTCACAGACAATCAGTTTTTTAAATAATCCGTAATAGACATGCACGCCGATCGAAAAAAATTCGCGCTGCGAAAAAATCCACGGCGGCGGCGTGAGATTTTTCAACTTTGTAAATAGGTATCGCTTTCAATATTAAGGGCTTTATCACACTTGCAGGCGAGCTGCGGGCGAGTTAGAAGCGAAGTTCCATACAAATGTCGCTCGCGGCGAACTGCCCCTTGCCACACGCTTAAACATTTTTTTATAGGCCAATCGTGTCTTGTTAGATTACACCTGAAGTGAATACGCAAGGAATTATTCTTTGGTGATACATTCCTGAGGAATGTTCCCTCACTCGTACATTACGGCAATTTAAACGTTGACTGCGAACGGGATCCCGTAACCTTACTCATCGTTTCAGTTCATCCTAGAGGTGCTCTATGGGGTTCAAGACTGGATTTCTTGCTGGCCAATGCATAAGAGGAATCCTGAACTCCTCCAGTAAGTCGCAGACAATTAATAAAACCAAGCGCTGCGCGTACGGAAAAAGCCGCTTTCTGGCCAAGTGTAGACATAAAATGATGTATACAACATGGGAGGTAATAAATAAAGCCCTCGATCGCATATTTAGGTCCCTCGCTTGCAGCTCGGGCTGCGATCTCGGCCTTTCTTTGTTTTACCACCCTAGTTGTGTAATGTACTATAGGATTTGACCCATATATTTATTCAATTCCATATTACTCTTTAACCGCTCTCTGAATTTGATTGTGTTTAAGTCTAGTTTTATCAAAATCGTCACGATTTGTCCCTTCGTTATAGTAAATAATCGTCGGACAACAATGATTGTCAAACCGCGTGGTCAAAACGCTCGGAGAATCGCCCAGACACACATGCCACTAATAAGCACGTGTTCATTAGTGGCATGCTTTCGGGCTACTAATAAGCAAATGTGTCAGTACCTTTATGAACTTATGAAACGGAAAGATATTTGCCAAGTATCAAAACTAATTAATCCTCTTGCTTGTGATGTTGCCATATGTATTCTTTTTAATAAAACCTTTTTCCTACCTCTGCAGACTAAGCGTAGTAGCACTCTACCTAATCGATAAGCTTGTACGTTTCAAGACGTTTAATTGTTAACAGTTACAACTATTACAAGTTTAAACTAGCAACATTGGCCAAATCAACCAATGGTGTTGCTGTATTTGACCTATGTTGCTAGTGTAGACTTGTAAAATTGTAACTTGTAGCTTCGTGAACCGAAGCTCTGTTATAATATGTATAACTATTTACGATCGAAGTTGCTATTTTATACTCAATCAATAGCAACTGTTATTAAAATTTTAGAGACTTGAAACAAAATAGATACTTACCAGTTTTCACAGGCGCTGCAACTCAAAATGTTTAATGTATATAAAACTCAATTATAGGAGCTAAGCGGAGTTCTTCTCATCCCTTGGCCAGGAAATGGTGCTGGAAAAACTGCTTAACCATAATACCATAATAACAAAACAAAAAATAGTTGCAAAAGCGATTACTCAAAATTATTTAAAATCTGTAAAATACTCCCGGTTAGTTTAAAACATAAATACCTTTTAGTAGTTAACAACCATGGCAATCAAGGGCATAACCCAATAACAATAGAACATAAGTACGGAACAAGGTCGGCGTCCGCGGGCAAATTTGAAGTACCAAGAGTATACAACTACTTTGGTGATAGAACACTACATAAAAGACTCCCATACCTACTAAACAGTTTGCTCGAGAACATCCGATATGAAGGTAACAAAAACAAATTTAAAAAGTTGTTAAATAAACATTTATTGGAGACAGTGATGTTAATTAAGGAATTAAGAATAAATATGTATTTAATAAATAAATAATAATAACAACCTGGTTTGGCTTTGTCGCGCGGTGAGCTTGCCCAGTCACAATGTAAAACGTTGCTATTTCTTTTTCACAGGCGCTACAACTCAGAATGTTCGGTATATGTAAAAATCATTCATAGGAGCTTTTTTTTTAAAAGAATTAGGTTTTTTTCATGGGTACATAATAGGTACATTTATTTGCAATTCGAATTACAGCTCAAAATTGCATATATTAGTAGATCTACGAGTGGTCGGCTGGAAAGTATACTCTACAGCCGGGCACTTTTGTTGACCTATAATTGTAAAACTGTAGAGGTACAATTAATTTCTAATGTGGTACATAATAGTACATAAAGAGTACATTTTTTTTACAATAACTACAACCTCGTTCGGCTTGGTGGTCCGGCCAGGTAGGAACACGCTTCTGAAGTGTATGTTATGAATAAAAACTTTCATAGTGGTTTAAAGACAATTTGTTGCAAGTATATTATTTTTGTTCGATATTATCAAAATACTCGAGTCATTAAAAGCCCTCCGCCTACGGCGTCGGGCTCCTAATAGACTCTCGTTAGTAATTCCCTTCTTACTACCCTCGGTGCACAATGTACTAAAGCAAACCTTCCTCTTTCCAGGTGTCGAAATCAACGTCGCAGCAAGTGGCACTTCGCGAAGCGACGCGCGCGCTCGCTGGCCGCTTCCGTTGCGAAGTGTCCGCCGACGCACCTTCCTTCCACACGCAAGTGCGCTCAGCATTCATCTACGTCGTAGGTAAGTACTGCTTTCCAATAGAATAACTAGAGATCGCCCCAAATAGTGACCTCGCGACTCCGATAACTCGAACTAGTACAGTCTTTCCTCTTTCCGAAATTTGGTTGCAACGTAGTTCAAGCCAAAACTAACAGTTTTTTTTCCGAGGGTCGCACAAATAAGCGTGCTCCACGGCTGCTTCCACTGCATATTTATTTCTTAGCAACGAGTTAGGCCGACGCAAAGTGAGTGTTATCCTGTTATAAACCTTGCAGCCAAAGAACCAAGGACATAAAAATAATAAATAGCCGGACGTAGTCTCGCTATCAGATAACTGAAGCACCTCTAGTAAGCCGGTCGCTTAACGCTGGGTGACGTGTGTGTGCTGCGCGTAGTACGCGTCTACGCTGGTTGATATATGCATGCGGGTCGTAAGTACAAAGTGACCGGCTTAATAGCGGTGCTCCAGTTTTCTGTTAACGCGGCTACGTCCGGCTATTTATTTTAAGGTCCGTGCAAAGAACTTACAATTTTTTACCATACAGTATTCTTCTTCAAAGTCGGTACACTATTTGCAGAGCGGTCGTAATCAACTGATAGTAGTGTCAGGCGCTAATATTGTTCACCAGTGTAATATGTCCTGTCATCTTTCTCGTATTTGCGGTATTATGGTGCACTTATGTAACGGTCCGTCTATATAACCCGATCGGTTCATCATATGGGTGATCTCCCACGTTACTTGGCTCATTCCATACAATATAATATGAACAATACTTAAATATTATTCATCTTATATCACAGACCACCACTGTTATAAAATTGTACTGTTACTATGGGGCTAGTTCGATTTGTGTAAGATTGTCCCCTAATATTTATTTATTTATTTATTTATTTATTTTATTTATTGTCCAGAAAATTATTTTTTAGAGCCAAATGATTTTTTTAACAAATATTTCTCTCAACCTTGCATACTTTCCTACCACGTTTACTTAATAACCAATTAGAATGTGTCTGTATTTTCCTTCGGAAATCATCTTTTTCCAGTTCATTTTATCCCCATCAACCGTCAACTGGTGATCGAATCCCATCCGCTTCCAGCTTTCGATGAGTTTTTTCCGGTACACAACTACCTTATACCTACTCATCCCCATGACCCAAACTATACAAATGCAAATTTCGTCAATATAAGTGGAACAGTTGAACCATGAGAGAGTAAAACTTGTATTCCACTTATAATATTAGGAGGGATTCATCTTGTTTTACTAAGGTAATACACATAAAAGCCAGCCTAGTTTCCATACAAACTTCGCAAGCAATCTATCTAAACGAGATATAAAATGGCGTACAAGAATGGTAGGTATCGGTACGGTACTAAATATGATTATGATCACAGTAAGGATGAGAATAAATGATTTACGAAATGTGCCTTAGGGATTTCTTACAGAATTCCGTTGTTCATCTATTTTATCGATTTAATTATAAACCCAGAAAACTGATCTTAAATTCATTTATTTACTTAAACCTTTTATCTTATCTGTAATACATTTTACATGTTTTCCATTGTTTTTCAAATTTTGTAATTCCAATTGCAGTAATAAATTAATTGCATTTCCAAACCAACCAGGTGAGATGGGCAGGTGCGCACTCAGATGTGTACAGGTTGGATTGTGGGGTGAGACAAGGTGGTCTCAGCTCACCCAGGTTATTCAACCTGTACGTGGACGATCTGATTGCCGGACTCAGCAGCACAGGTATCGGATGCTCCATAGGTGGAACTATAACCAACAATATTAGTTATGCGGATGATATGGTGCTGCTGTGTCCGTCGATCAGTGCGCTTGTAAAACTGTTAAAAATATGTGAGGAGTATGCAGCGACCCACAGCCTGAGGTACAATACCACTAAGAGCGAGTTGCTAGTTTTTAAAGCCGGTAACAAGGCACTCGAATCCATACCTACCGTGTTCTTGAATGGAGCTCCTCTTAAAAGAGTGACTCGCTTCAAGTACCTTGGGCATTGGGTCGACGAGCATCTCCGGGATGATGCGGATGTGGAACGGGAACGCAGGGCATTGGCCGTGCGCTGTAATATGCTGGCCCGCAGGTTTGCGCGCTGTGACAGGAATGTCAAAATAACCCTTTTTAGGGCATTTTGTCAGACCTTTTACACGTGCAGCTTGTGGACCAGCTGTACTAAAAAGGCGCTCAATGCCCTGAGAGTCCAGTACAATAATGGGTTCAGGATGCTGTTGGGATTGCCACGCTTTTGTAGTGCGTCTGGCATGTTTGTCGAGGCGTGTACGGACAGTTTTGGGGCGATTATTCGCAATCGGACCGCCTCCCTCATGCAGCGCGTGCGTGGGAGTCCCAACAGCCTCGTGCGCCTAGTGTCGGAATATCCTGCCAGCGCATTCTGGAGATATTGGGATGATATCCACATGGGCTCAAGAGGCTGTGTATATAAGATTTTTTAAGATTTATTAAGAATGTTTTATTTTTTTTCTTTTTTTATCTGTGTCAATTTCTACTAACATAGCATATAAGTCATTTATAATTAACACTATGGACATGTTCTGAAATAAACGATTTGAATTGAATTGAATTGAATTAACTACATACTAATGACCGTATATTAATCTAGTTAACTATGAAAATGTTTATGAAAACACGATACGATAGAAGCAATTTCTTTCGCTACTACCAATATGAACCCTGATTCTACATAGTAAGCAATTTGCATGTCCGTCCGTCGATTCCCGGAACTGCTGGGTCATCAATGGAGTCTC
The DNA here is from genome assembly GCA_947034925.1 of Eudemis profundana. Classification (NCBI taxonomy): domain Eukaryota; kingdom Metazoa; phylum Arthropoda; class Insecta; order Lepidoptera; family Tortricidae; genus Eudemis; species Eudemis profundana. Next base: position 24,402,853 of record OX344795.1, on the reverse strand, counting down.
CTGTGTGCTCTCGTGTGTGCGTTACCCCGCCGATGTAACGCACACACGTTCCAAAATGTGGGTTAATTTAATGCAGGCTCTAAGTAATAATCTGTGGAGTTTGCTTAGCGTAAAGTAATTGAGAAATTGGATTGGATAGCACTAGGATGCGTTATAGTAGATTGTGTCACATGGGAGCAAAATGATATATTTACGGCGAGGGCGTACATTGAATCCTGAACGAAGCGACGGATTCTACAATTGAATCCCGAGCGTAGCGAGGGATTCTAAAGTAGAATCCGGAGCGTAGTGAGGGATTCAAGTGTTAACGCCCGTGGTGAAAATAATTTTGCTACCTTGTGACACATACTGCTTTTCACACCGACTATGAGGAAAATTTAAATACAAACGCTACCTACCAAAATAACGAAAACGAAATATATAGTTAGTCAAAGAGCATCACACATTTTTAATAAAATGAAATGTGAAATTGTTACATTTACAGTTCCTTATTATTTTATAAAACGTTTATTACTTTTTTCATCACACTTTCTCGAAAATGGTGTCATTACACGTAGGTTCTGCGGGCCGTAAATGGCCTATTACGCCCTAGGGCGTAATGGTTTTCTTTTTAAATTTGAAACGCTGGTTCTGTTTTATTCTTATTTGTCATGTTCAAAGGAAACGCCAACTTACTTTTTTAACTTTTACACTGAAATGTATATTTAAAGATAACTGTTCTTGCAAATACATGTAAACACATATTTCGGTAACATTAATTAAATGTTTAAATAATGTATTTCTTTATTTTGCAAATATAAAATCAATTAAAATGGCCGTTACCGCTATGGTTTCCGAACGTGACTTGACTTTGTCTATGACTTTGACAAATGTCACTAATGTCACTGTCTGTTTTAATATTTTCTTGTCATACTGGGGCGATTAGTAAGGTTATTTTATTAAGATTTCCTCACAAGTGTGATGAAAAACATTGTGTGTTCCACGGGCGGTAAAGGAATTACAAACTCGTGTTCTTAAAGCCCTCGGTTTCACCTCGGGCTTATAACAAACACTCGTTTGTAATTCCTTACTTACCGCCCTAGATACACAATGTACTATTACGGACGGGACGAATTTACCACTTCCATATTATATTTATGGCCCTCGCCTGCGGCTCGGACCCCAAACACCTGTGGTCTGGGCCATTCCTTATTATCGACTTTATGTAGAGTCGATATGTAGAGTCGATATGTAGAGTCAATGTAGAGTCGATATGGAGAGTCGATATGTAGAGTCGATATGTAGAGTTGATATGTAGAGTCGATATGTAGAGCAATAATGTAGACTCGATAATGTAGAGTCGATATGGAGAGTCGATATGTAGAGTGGATATGTAGAGTCGATATGTAGAATCGATATGTAGAGTCGATATGTAGAGTCAATAATGTAGAGTCGATAATGTAGAGTCGATATGGAGAGTCGATATGTAGAGTCGATATGTAGAGTTGATATTTAGAGTCGATATGTAGAGTCAATAATGTAGAGTCGATATGGAGAGTCGATATGTAGAGTCGATATGTAGAGTTGATATGTAGAGTCGATATGTAGAATCGATATGTAGAGTCAATAATGTAGAGTCGATATGTAGAGTTGATATGTAGAGTCAATATGTAGAGTCTATAATGTATGGTATGGCAATGGCATATTCTAAGCAGGTTCAAACTAAAAATACCCTGTAGGTAGTCCTTGAACAGAAAAGTATCACTTTGATCCCTCTTATGAGGGATCAAAATACTTTTTTCTGAATAGGAGGTGTGAAAAGCTACTTTACTCTTAAGGCGAGGACACTTCGAGCAAATTTATGGATAGTCTTCAAAATTGTGACAGATTTGAAACATTTTTTGATAAACCAGTAAGGGACAGATTGTTACTGAAGCTATGTGTGCATTTGCACATATTTGATAACTGTTTTAAAAATTATAAACTAAATGCTCTTTAGGGGAGACCGGGTATGGTTGTCTCGCGGGTTGGTTGTCACAGCGGCCATAAAATAATACTAAACGAAGGAATAAGTGCATCGATTGGTGAAGTACGGAAGGATGTACAGCTCTTGCGATCTTCTAGCACCGATCGATGTACTTAATGTTTCGTTTAGTATTATTTTATGGCCGCTGTGACAACCAACCCGCGAGACAACCATACCCGGTCTCCCCTATGTTACTAACGCTATCTAGTTCAAAACGTCCGGTTTTTATAAATACGCTTTGATTTTAACTACCTACTTTCTGTTACAAAGCCCAGCATCAAAATTGTACATTACTTACCTAGGGAGGTAAAACAAAGAATGTCTCAGATCGCAGGTATTTGATGCCTGAGCCCAAGGCAAGGACGATAAAGATGCGTTCTGAGGGTTTCTTTATGACCTCCCGTGGTAAGTACAAATTTTTAGGTCTCCCCCAGGCCAGGAAGTGGGATTTTCCGCACGCTTAGCGTGCGGTTATTGCCACTTTATGGCCAGGTGTGACGTAAATATAAAACCAAACCTACTTCTGAAACTCGATGTCACACAAATGTAGCCATAGCATAGCATCAAAAATATATGCGCCGAATAAAAGTCCGAGCTCGGCAAGTTACGCTTTACATCACCCCGATGTAATGAGCAAATTTATTTTTTCCGTCAGAGGCCCAATTTTTCGGTCAGCCTTTTTGTACGCCGGAATTTTTCATGGGCAAACTTATTGGGGATCGCGAATTGAAACATCCCATTTCTTTGAATATAGCTAATTTAGTGGCCTCCCCCAGTATTTTTACAGGCAAAACTTTTCTTGATACACTTTCGCAAGTTACGTCCAAATTCTCCGCCGGCCCATTTGAATTAGGAAAGTTTCTGTTTGTTATGATAATTAATAACGTACGTTGTAAACCGCGAAATTTCGAATGGAATTTTTCATTTAGATGCGAACTTTATAGCCGTAAATAAAAGGTATGCTATAAATTTTGTAGTACCAAAAGTCATTAAAAGCCAAGGCACTCTAACATTTTATATTCCGTTTTAAACGGGAAAGATTGTACTAAAATTTATTTTAATGAAAGTAAATTTAGAGGAATGATCTTTGTGCTTTTAGTTAAATTACTGGCACGATTACTATTTTTAGTGAGGAAGTTTGGCAATGTTTATTTATCTACATGGTTTCATGACTAACCCAAAACACCACGCTTGCAAATTGTGTTTCACCTCTCATCCAATCAATTTCGTTTGTTATATGACGTAAATACGGCGATTTTTATCTTTAAAAATGACAATTTAGTGACACAAAATAAACACAATACGCCCACCTTAAATACATGTCATTCTATCGACCATTAAATTCAAACTGTATGTTTTTCTTAACGCAGTGATTCATTTTCCGAGGCGATTTCGTTTTTATCTTATTAGATAGTTTCTTTATACGCTGGACTTCAGAAATGAAGTTTGTGGCCTCAAACCCCGCGGGGGTAAATAGTTCTGATTAGTCTTCGCTGCGAGCACGGAAAGTTGGAGCCGTATTAAAAATTATTATCCCCGAAGACTAGAAGCGTTAGACGCTCCGTAACATTTAGCAACGCTGCAAACGTGATTTAGGTCCTCATTGAAACTGAAAGGAGGGGGGTGGCAGGTAGATATAGATAGAAGTAAATACGAGTAGAGTGAGCATTTTTTCAGTGCGGGACTAAATTATTTTAACATTTAATCTCACACTGATATTATTCTTAGTATTTTTAGAAAATACTAGTAAATTGGCTAGATTTTTTTGGCTCGGAATGTAGCAAAACGTAGTAGCGTAGTCAAATCGAAAAAAAAAATCACGACAGGTAAATTAGTCACTTTTGTTGAACAGAGTACATACCAGAACACACAAAAATAAGTATCCCTCTTTAAAAAAAGGTCAATAGCAATTTTCTTATTTTCCCCCGCGCACTGTCGACGTAAAGCATAAACCGGACAGCTACATAATATTTTACTAGATCATTCGCCCGGTAGCGCGGTAAAAAATTTAACGAATTCTCTTTTATGCGAGAACCAGTTTATGGTTGCTGTATGACTGGGTCTCACAATCGGTTGAATAGTGCACTATAAACTATGAGTGGAAGTGTTATTTTGTTTAAAAGAGCAATTGATGTGAGGAGTTTTATCGTTGAACTGTGAACTCGACTTTAGCTTGGCTTTATTTTTATTTCAATGGAAGTTCCTTTTTATCGTCAGTGGCGACGGTTAAGAAAATTGAGGTTATTTCTCTTGTGCCATTTTAAAGTGGTTATGACCTGAATGCTTATCAGTTTTTTTAATATTTGATATTAAAATTGTTATTTTTTTGAAACTACATATATTTTGGTATTTTAAGGGATTTAGTAAAATTTTTATTTAGGCAAAGCACAGCCACAGGCACAGCGTCAAAGCGCCGTGCAAGCCAAAAATCCGATTAATTTGAGAACCACTTGATAGAAATAATACAATATGATAGACAATTAGACATGTTGGTATATTGATCTTATAAATAAAAATAAAATAAATATACTTTATTTCAGATCAACTTCGATCCATAAAGTGTTAATTCGGAACAACGCAAACTTATAACTATGTTAGTAGTAATTAATACAGGGATTAAAAAAAAAACATGTGGTCAGCCGCGGTTAGCTATACAAGAATCAAGTATAAACAGGTCTCTTTCCTACTTGATCCTGCCAATGGCCACTTCGACCCAATACTTTGTAAGCGGACAGTCGAGTCGCTCTGCCAGTTCCTTGAGCAAGCTATTGTTACTGTCTCGCACTCGTTTAAGTAGCGATACAACCCTTTTTCGCCTGATAGCGGAAAAGTCGTCCGTACGCGCCTCGGCAAACATGCCGGACGCAGTGTTTCGGCAGTCTCAATAACATTCTCAAGTTGTTATTGTATTGTACTCGCATCATATTATAAGCCCTAAGCGTAAAACTTACCCACAGGCTGCATGTGTAAACCACAACGTGCAAACCTACGGGCAAGTATATTCTACCTCGAACTGCCATTGCTCTCCTCTCTCTCTAAATATAGCCTTAAAAATGACCATGCCGTATGGCGTATCCCTCACATACCGTTATCAGCCGCCGTACCGAGTCAACTGATGGTCCCAGCAGCACCATATCATCCGCATAACTTATGTTATTAAAGCATATCTGACCGATATGACATCCCACCCGGTGCCACCCGTGTGCTGCTGAGCCCATCAATCAAGTCGTTAACGTATAAGTTAAACAGTATGGGGTATGGGCGACGTCAACCCCCCTGTCTAACCCCACACTGCAACTTATACTCCTCTGACTCTTTCCCTGCCCATCTCACACGATTGACCTAGCTGCTGTACCAGTACTTTAGGAGAGCGATACATTAATTCGATAGACCCGTCTTCGCTAGTTTGTCCCACAGTACTTCGTAAACAACAAGGTCAAACGCTTTTGAGAGGTCAAGAAAACACGCACAGATGGGCGTGTTTCTATCCCTGTAATACCTAACGGCTTGATTAAGGCACAAAATCGCATTCTCTGTCGACAACTTGGCCTAAAGCCGAATTGAGCGTCGTTTAATCGAATGTACTTACATAATTGTGCATTAAACAAACCGTCTAGGACTTTCGCGACAACGGATTCAAGGGAAAGGTTGGCCTGTAGTTAGCTGGATCAGACAAATCTCCCGTCTTATTTTTACCCGACTGCGGCGATGCCCAAAGGAGCGCGAGGAGGCGAGGTATGTATATAGGTATGTATGTATGTCCTTTCCTATGTCTGCTCGTAACTACTCAACGGCACAACCGATTTTGATAAATGATAAGATGACGATGATGAGATTCGTCTTGATGTCGCGAGAGAACAAAATGGCGGATTTTATCCACTTTTATAGTGCACCGCGGTCGGGTTTCTCTTAGTAAAAATATTTAGTCATTGACCAGTGGAATCACCACTGTCCTAGTCAACTGCCCCGGAAGATATGTGTGTCGCAGATACATGGTATAGAACACTGCCAATACCCGTGGCAGATGAACCCCAGCATATTTAAGGTGCTCAATACTGAGACCGTCATGTCCCGGCAATTTTCCCCTCTGCATGTTTTTAATAATTGCACTAACTTCTGTAGCTGTACATTTTACGGTACTCGTGCCCATGATGGTCTCAGCATGCCGCACCCCATGTTGGTTCGTTTTAAGAAAGGGACTCACAGTGAACCACTGCTTAAAATTATTGGCAATGTCACACCTCCCGCGCTCACAGGGACACCGGCACGTACATTTTGCCTGTTTGTGTTCCTCCAGAAGGCCTCTTGAAATCTTTAGCATCGATTTGATGCCAGTATATCACACTTTAATTTACGATTTAAAGAACTTTCTGCTTTCACACATTTCGTCAAATACTGGTCCCTGGCGAGGCTTATTTGCCGAAAACTAGACGAGAAATTTAACCCTCGCATCCTTGTGAGCGTCAGCCACATGTTTATTCCACCCATATATATGACCGTTTCGTCTGCCTTTCCTCACTTCCTGTCTGCTTGACTTGCATGCCGCCTCCGTCAGTGTGATAACTATACATTCATACATATTATTCAAAATTGTAATATGCTCCGAATTACTACATAATGTATCTGTACATAACGTTAACTCCGCAGGAAAGTCAAGCAGTTTCAGTTTCTCATTACAAAGGTCACGATATAACCTCTCTATCACCCCAAATCTTATATGTTGCGTCACTACCGTAATAGTTTCTGTAAAGAAATTGTTCGTAGCATAGACATTATTTCTTCCCTTATTTAAAAACTTACTTCCCTCTAAAAACTATGTTCTCTCAACTCCTCATGGATCCTATTATCAGAGCTGGTTTCAAACATAATTTTATAAATCAGTTCATTTTTGAACGTTTACAAACGACGGAGTTTATGAGAAAGAAGCGTAAAACAAATAGGTACAATTGATTAAAACCCCTCATTGTGAAGTCGGTTAAAATATCGCATTTATAACGTTATAACAAGATCAAAATAACAATACGATCACTGTATTCCTAAATAAAAATTATAATTATTTATTATTAGCGTTCTATGTATGTATTTGGAAAATATAAAATACCATTATTTTTACATATTATATATATTTTTTCATTAAAACAGTGATTTTTCTCTGTTTTAATTTAAAAGCTATGACCACAAGAAATTTATTGGTTCGAGTCTGTTTGTTCTATTTCTGAGTTCATTATTGCTTAAAACGTGTAATTTTCATTAAATTGATAAATGCTTTTCTTTGAAATTTGGTGTCTTGGGAGATTGTAAATTACAGCCCGCGATCAAATTTATAGACGGAGAACACGATAAGAATTGATTAAGGCCACTGATGGAGTTATTCTTAGGTCATTCTTTAAATAAAACAATGATAAAAACATGAAGTTGAACTCTTAACTGTTAACACTAAGCTTAAATAACTCTGAAACCATTTTGTTTTTTGTGGAAAAAAGAGGGTGTTCTCAGTCCGGTTGTGTTTATTTATTTTTTTACTGCAGAACTGTGACATAATAATACGACAAGAAAAACTGTAACATTAATAAAACGAAAAGTTAGACATTAATAAAACGAAAAGTATTTATCATTATACTAATCTGGAAGTATTTATCAATTTTTTTAAATAACGGTATCAAATTATCAATGGGGTGTTGAGCAACTCCTTGGACATTATAGGCCTTAATCATAAATAGCAATTTCAGTATTTTATATGTATAGTAATTCGTGCATTTGTTAATGTCGTCGTAAATCAAGCTTTAAAAAATCGGTCAATTTACCATACGAACAAAAAGAGGGTCATGATTTGCTTCCAAGGCATCAATCATGTGACGAGTTTTCCCGGAATAATAACGAAAATAAAGCAGGCGAAGCCATGGAAAACTGCTATAGCTTGGCAACTTCGTTGTTGACACTCACCTGTGTGCTTTTTATTTTAGTTATCGCCAACACGAACGGCGACCGACGGAGGCTGCCTCCGGAGGCCCCCGTTCGTGTTGGCGGTAATTTGTGTAAGTAGTTACGGCTGCACAGAACAAAAAGCACACAGGTGAGTGTCACCAACGAAGTTGCCAAGCTATATTAATGTTTGTAAAACACAGTTCTTGAAGACCTTCCCTGAATTTTTAGAAACTCTAGACTTATTCTCTAAATCAGTAGTTCCCAACCTTTATTACCATATTACCCACATTCGAGATTTGTATTATTACCCCTCCAAAAAATACGATTTATAAGCTTATAAGACACTACTCAAAGTAAAACGGCTTAATATTCATGCATATTACCCCTGAGAAAACTTCGTTTTACCCCTGGAGGGGTAATTACCCCCAGGTTCGGGACCACTGCTCTAAATCCTTTATTTCTAAAAAGTTTATTTATTATACGTACTTCTAGTTTTTCTGGTTTATTTTTTGTGTCAGCTCTGCTAACCGATGGTTGTCTGAAAGAGATCGCTTTTTAGCGATAAGTTCGCTTGTTGCCGTTTTCAAATCGTTTTAATGATCCTATGTACCTTTGTAAACAACAGTCTTGCTTAGCGATTTTTACTATTTAAATGTTGATTCAAAACATTCAATAACTCCTTCCCGATTTCACTCACAATTTAAGTTGAACAAGTAAACCACAAGCAGAAATAATAAACAAGAAAACAGAATAATCGAAAAGTGAGCAAAATAAGCCGCCTCCGACGTGGACTGCAATCGAGCTTTGTTTGCCAGTTCTGGGAGATTGTGGTAACTAATCTGTAGTTTTAAAAACTATACATTAATTTTCTTACTATTTGTGGGTTAATCATTTATCGCCCGGCTATTGGTTGGCATTTTTAATAATAATAAGCCGTTTATTTCAGATAACAAGATCCATACAGAGTGTTAGTAACATTATTATCTTAGAGCCTATGTTAGTAAAATTGTAGCAATAATAATTATAATTTAATCATATAAATGTCAGACGCAGCGCAATAAATCACTAATCATAAAAAATAAATTAAAGTAATAATAAATTTCAATTAGTATAATTAATGAATTAAAAATGAAAAAACGGCACAAGGTAAAAAATAATTAAAATAAAATTACACAGAATTATTTAAAATTAGAAACAAAATAAATAAAAAAAAATATTAACTGACAATGTTACGCTGAGGCTGACTATTAACCCTCTACTGCATGATATAGTAAACCGTTAGAAAAAAATTTTTTTTTTTCGACAATATGTGTTAATTTTGTGCAAAAGTTTGAAAAGTAGACCAAAAAAAATTTTTTTGACTTGTATTTTTCAAAATTCATACATGGCTTCGTATGCATTCAGACATAAACTGATGAATTTTCTAATTTCCTATTTTGTTTAGTCAGAGTTATTATTATGTCTCTATCTTTGAACATACATTTGTGAAATTTATATAGATCCTCGGAAACTGCTAAATTGAAATTTTACAGCTAAAAACTTCGTAATTGCAACGTTTCTATAACCAACCATTAGAAGCTATTAATGCATACGAAGCCAAATATGGACGATATAGAAATAGCAAAAATTGCATACGAAGCCATATATGGCTTCTTCAAAAATCTTATCAAACTACGGGATAGGGTTTATCTTTTTTTGCAAAATTTGATAACTTTAGTCTTAATTGGGTCTATGGCTAGTATATAACATGGGGTTTAAAATATTTTTTCTCCTTTATGACCCTGAATTTACTACTGAAAAGAAATGAGTTTTACCAATTTATAGTCATTATAGTCTGACATAATCGATAATATTGTGAAATGATCAAATAATGTTATTTAAAAAATATATACCGTTTTATTTACACTTTCACCATTGTATTTATGTAGCTTTTCAAATATATAAAAATATATTCGATACTTAAAAAAATCATGAACATTAGACGCCATTTTTGGCTTCGTATGCGGTAAAGGGTTAAGAGTGTGCGGGCTGTCCCAGTGCCTAAAGTCGAGTATCGAATTCGAGATTAAAAATGTAAACAAGTGGGTTGCCACCATTAAAAAAATAAACGCTAGTGGTGGTAAGTCTAAAATCATTGAAAAAATTATAAAAAGTAAAAAATTCACACAAAACACTGTTGTATGGATATTTAAAAATATGTTACTTGGTTGTATAGCGAATTAATATTTTTTTATAACGTATTTGTGGTGTTTAAGAAAATTATATGGAGTTTAAATTTATACTACTGGTAATGGTAAGAAGTTTTAAACATTTGGTATGTAATTAATACAACAGTTTATTTTTAATATTATTATTAAATATTCGCGAGTCATTGATACATTTTTAAATTTCTTTCCATGTAGAATTGTATTTCGTTGCATTTTGCTTTTTGTTTCTTGTTAAGTTTTCTATTTGTGCGTGTTGTTTAATGAGTATAATCGTTTTTTAGACTAAACCTTTTTTACTTCACAATATACTGGCTAGTTGTAAAACGGCCGAATAAAAAGCACGTGAAAAAAAAAAACAAATGAGGGTGGTTGAGAATTTGTAGCAGATGCATGTGAGTTTTGATCTATCTAGACTATAAATGTCCTAGTCTTCCACCCAATATCTCTTACTGAAAAGCATACGTGGTAAATAAAATTCATATATAAAACATGCATTAGATAGGAAAGATTTTATACCCCTGGAAGGTCACTTTGTCATTGACAGTTGTTTGTTTACATTTCCGATCTCGAATTTGATATCCGACTTTAGCTATATATAGGGCAGTCCAGTCTGCTCGCTATCACACCCAGGATGCACACACACACACACTTTATACACACTTTTATTCTTAGTATAATCTTTCGTCTATACCTGACTATGTAAGGTAAAAATTAAATAATGTCTGGACATTCTGGAATAAAATATTTTAATCATCAGTTTCATAAATTGGAAGCGCTTCTAATGTCTTATTCGAACCAAAAATACTACCTACTAAGATTGTCACTATTCATGTAGGCTTAGAATGTTTGTTATTTTAATTTAGAATAAACAACTATCTCAACACCTTGAATAAGTCAGCAAAAAGTGAAAATTATTTAAACAAGACTTGAAAGTGACTGTAATAGTAACTATAAAGAATTTCAACGTAAAGGTCAATCCTCATTCAAGTACCTTAAAACAGAAACGGCGAAACATCAGCACGTTTATTATGAACCTTTATGATTCTATGAACCCCATCCGCCATCTACGACTAAAACCTCGTGAAAGTTAAAAAGGTTCATGAATTAAATATCTTACGTCACAGCTACTGACCACCGCGCGTCCGGCGACCATCTTGCTTTATTTTATTTTGCATTCTTCCTGGTTGAGTCCACAATCCGATTTGCGTCTTGAGACTTTGAACCGGTGCAGTTTTGTTTGAAACAGATTGAGATGCAAGTTTGGATTACGGGTATTTTGAAGGCGTTTGTCTTTTATTATTTTATCCATGCAATGGACAACAAAAGAAAATAAGTTAGTTCCATTCAGGTAGGCATTGATGTATTGAGTTAAAGAATATTGTAAAGGCTACCAATCTATCAGGCAATCGTTGGTATGTAATGGTAGGTAATCCGTACATACAGTTTTTATCATGGCACGGTAGAATTATGGTCATCTTAACTATACAATCGCTCCAGGCATTTGTATATTCGCTGATCAAATATACCAGACGACATAATAACAATGAATCTGATATCTGTTTCATAGCAATTGTAAGAATTAGTTGTTGTAAGAAGTAAAATTGTAAAGGTGCGGACACTTCGCTGCTCAAAATACGCTGCCGCATCATAAACGCAGTAACGTGACTCGTTTTAAGCACCAGCTTAAAAGGTGCGCGTAAAAAAGTAACACATGACTCACGTCACTGCGTTTACGGTGCGTATTAAACGCACTTTGAGCAGCGGTTTGAACGCACTTAACCCCGTAGCATACTTAATAATTGTATCATATAGAATACCTACTTTGTATCAAATTAATAATTGAAATGAAATTAAGAAGAAATTTCGTAGAAGTTACATTAATTTCGGAGGAAATTAAAAGGAACGAGGAAGTAGAACTTTATCATAAGATTCGTATACCGCCATACCTAAGTAATATTCTTGATCTGTGAAACGTTTTTGACTACTTATACTCAAGCCAAGACATTTTTATAAGCTCCTCTATCGTCTATACATGTAGTTTCTGATTCAACTTTATTTCAACGTATATAAGTATATAAAGTTCAAATTTCAGGCATATATAGCCGAAAGCTTAGGAAAGTCAACTCTCCATATTTTTTCCTAACAAAAAACAAACTACTGTCAACTCTACGTTAGAAACTCAACCTTAAATATATGAAACTAAACACTAAAATTGAAAAAAATGTTAAAGTCTGATAGGTTGTTTTGCAAGTATTCATACAGTAAATAGAAAAAACAATTCCATCGGTTTTGTTAAAAGTAAATTGCTCTATGTCAGTCCCCTGGGGTACCTCTTCCGGCTTTTTCAATTATACTGCGTCTATGCTTTCGGTAATCCCTTTCTAATCCTTAAATTCGGGGAAGCTTACAATACCCTGTGGGTTCGTCTGTCCATTTTGGGCAGGGTGATTGAATTTTTGGTTTGCCGGGACTTATTTGCCATCGTTTTAGTCCCTGAAAGGGCTTATGAAGGGTTGCCTTATGCGGAATTTAGGGGTTTTGTATACGACGCTTGACGAATATGGCAAAGAGAATGAATATGCTATTTGAAATCGATTAGGATAGGTAATCTACGAGGTGTCCTGCGGCTATGCAACAGGGCTTGAATATGAAGTAGCTTAAAATATTGTAGCATTGCTTTTGCATTATCTTATTTACGGTTTATTATAAATATCATATCTACAATATTTAAGATATTTGTACCTACGCGTACAATTTTGAAGAAGTTTTTTCATGAATTCTGAAAACACACAGTGACATCAAATCAAATTTATTTGGAGGATGGATAAACGGATATTGTTTTTACACTAAAAAATATTTCCCATTAATGAACGCATAAGGGGAATGAAAGTTTGTATGAAAAAAAAATGTGAATTCCATGCGGTTGGAGTCCTGGAGCGAAACTAGTTTATCTATGAAATTTAGGCAATTAGTAAAACTGGAACAGACGTATTAAACTTTGTAGCGCAATTAGTTTTCTAGAAACTACACCATAAATAAAACCTTAAAACTGTAAGTAAACAATACTTCAAAACAGAATACCATAACATACCCAAGCAATGTTGTGTGAAATTTCCCGGTTACCTCTCACCTACGGCGGATTTATTTTATTCCTTTGTGATTTATTTCTGTATCGCTTCTGTCCCGATCACAATGCCGCCCCTAAATCACTGGAATCGTAACTAAAAGTAGCACTCCTAGGAGTAGAATGTATTTTATACGTATGGAGTCTTTGATCTGATACAACGTTTTTCTTCCCAGACAAAGTGCTATATATAGGTATGTTTTCTACAGACATTGCGAGTCATAATAGACAAAAAACGCAAGTGACCTTGGTGACTTCGGCACATCTGACCTTATGATTCGGAGCTCGAAGTATTCACAAGCACAATTGTAATGACGGATGCGACAAAGATGAATGAAGCGGAATGTTTTTATTAGTTGTTTACCCCTGTTGTTTACACTTGCATTCTATTCTATTCATACACAGATTTATGCGGCATTGATTTTCTTGCGCTAGAGGAGCATTCCATGAAAACATCTACTTTTTGTCCCTTACAAAACGCTATGGTAGTTACCCTAATAAAAGTTATTTTCACGCCCCTGCTGGGAAAGCTAGCAATAGATGCTCAGAATTCAGGCCGCAAAACAGTGGATTCTTGGACAGTGTATGAGACAAGCCAACAATGTAATCAGATACGACAGAAATATCATTGTTAATCAGTATATAACAGCCAATGAGAGCACACCGTATACCTCAGTGACATTATAATAGACCAATCAGATCGCGAACTGTGCCGCAGCACGTCACGCGACTTCGACAAATCTTGATACAGCCACTGTCGCACTAGTTATTAGCAAAATAAAAAAAAAAACAAGTGTCACTTTCGTTGGGATCTGCGTTTAATTATTGTGCTCAATAATAAATTGAATGTCAAATATCATAAAGAAAATGGCGGAATAATTTATTAGTTTCTAATATTGTGTTATTTTCTAATGTAACAAGGTTTACAGTATTTGTATGAATTAAATAATAAATAGGTGTTTGCTGTTAGGTGTTGAAGAATTGTCCACATAGGTATATTTCCGAAAAATACAAAATTGACTTTTGATTTATTTCATTTTTGGTATGATATTATTATTATTTCTTCGCAGTAGGCGTGAAAAGCACTATGTTGTCTCGGCCGAAAGTGCAATAGATGGACTCGTATTCTTTGAGGGCCTCCGCTTCGCGTCGGCCCTCACTCGCCCATCTATTGCTTACTTTCCGGCCTTTACAAAAATGTACTATAGCTGCTACGAAACACTGCCCATCTTAAAGCCAAGCTATAATATTACTACCGATATTCAGCTTCCTAATGTTACATGTCAAAAGTATTAAAAAGGTAGTGTCCCTTACGAAACGTTTTCGTGGAATTCTCCTAGAGCGCTGATAAGTACCTACTACAATATCGTACTTAATACAGTGAGACCCCGAAGTCGCATTGCGACCGTCAGTAACTCTGCCTCTGCCTGATCTGCCGTACCTAAGAATCGCATGGAGTAACTGGGCCATTTTTTTTAAAGTTGGCCACTTAACTTTTTTTTAGATCTGAGAAATTTTACATCATTTCTACTCAGAATCACGCGTAATATCGTCTCTGATAGACGAAAAAAAGTGTCCCAAATTTTTCATACAAATATCGCTCTTCCGTTCGGTTACCGCCATACAAGTGTGTATGGAAAAGTAACGGAAAACTTTTGGGACACTTTTTTTATATTATCAGAGACGATAATATTACGCGTGATTCTGAGTAGAAATGATGTAAAATTTCTCAGATCTAAAAAAAAAGTTAAGTGTACAACTTTAAAAAATTGGCCCAACTGGTCGTAATTTTTGTACAGTAATAAACCATTTAAAAAATACTAACAGGCTAAGGCCCAGCCAGGTGGCGGTTTGCAAATTGCAGACTGGTGGGTAAATTCTTGAAGAGTGTCTTTTATTGACATTTGTAAGACAATTTTTTATTTTTGATAATTTTTGTTCATGCAGACATCGTAAGGTGGGATTTTTAACAAGAAAAACTATGGTGTATGAGACACCGTTCTATTTTTAATAGTTTGCAAGATATTGATGCTACAAAAACGGTCCCGCACAGCTAAAAACGGTGGGTATGGAAATTTACCCTGGTGGTTTTTGTCCTTCAAACTTACGTTCAATCAGTCGTCAGTTTGACGCTTGTATTTTGGTATGTATTTTATCTATGATTCTAATATTTTCATCTGTTATCATAAAGTTAAAGTAATAAGTTATCATTTATAAAAAAGGTCAAATACCTGTCAATGAAAGCCTTCAATCACTTGATGCCCCCGAAACGATGAAGTTTGTGCTCTTGTCAATATTATGATTGACAATTTCACTTAATAGGCCCATAAAGGTGTATCAAGATGGCATGATACTATAGCTAATTGCTCTCTCTGAACTTCCCTGAACCACAGAATATAAATAGAACAGTATGGAAGCTACGCTTACTTTTTGAAATAAATACCTACCCTCCATTAGAGCGTTAGGGTTGTTTAAAATATCGCCTCCATGCGCACTCGCGACTGACGGCACCGCGAGATTCCCTTAGGAGCCCTGTAAAAGCGCGCGTCTATGTGTGCGTTCGTTTCGATCGTTTTGTTTGTAGCTTCCTTCCTTACTGCTTTAGCTTATATATATTCTGTGCCTGAACCCTGTGAGCTTGTGTGTTCTGGTCTGGTAAAAGCCTATGTCATTTTATATTAGACAAGCCATACGTTAAGTTACACGTTTTCTATCTCATATTGTGCAACTAGCTTTAGCGTAAAGCTCTTGTGGCAAAGGTAAAGTACATTAGCCATGAGAGTCTTGCGCTAAACGCGTACATTTTTCAGAAACCATTTATTTTTATGCAACTTTAAAATATTCCTTTTGTTCTTCGTATAAGAACTGTTTGGGTCAAACATATTTTTAGTATGAGTTAAGGTTATACGTCTTTCCTGTGGACATTATAAAATTGTTAGGCTTTAAAGCCTAATTTTCTTACTGGATCCTCATACACTTATACAAACCGTCTTTTTCTTACAACCTGTATGATAAAAGGATAAGTAAAATGTACCCAAGTCGTTAACTTTTGTATTGTCCACAGAAAAGACGCCCGTTTTCCTGAACGTGTATGACCCGTTTACTTATCATCAAATAGGTCACTTAATTGACACTTAACTGCATATTATTCAATAACGAAGCAAGAATTAACGTCGTTATCCAACCGGTATTACCGACGTATTTCACACTTGTATATTTAAATGACCGCACTTCAGCCGAAATTGACGTTAAACATGAAAATTGCAGGTAATGAGGAATATTGTCGGATGGATAATACATTCCCGATACGAACACTCGGTTGATAATTTCATGTCAAATGATAAGTCCTGAGGGGCTTTGTTGGACGTTGTAAATTGAGCTTGAATCGGTTTACGTGGATCATGAATTTGAAGTAATCTTTAAAAAATTGAATTTGAATTTGAAAAAAACAGACCAGGAATAGTGTGACGATAATATTCCGATCAATACTTGGAATCCTATCTCAAAAAACCATTTACTAAGTATCTCCGACTCCGACGAGAGTACGATTGAATCACTGAAATCAGTATTCTCATCTCCATCTAACATAGCTGACTAATGAGTAATGACACAGGCACATATCTTCCGCCTAAAGGAAAGAAAACCATAAGAGATTTTTTTGCATAATTAACCCGCCTCGCAATCAGGTACAAAAATGTGATTTTCTATACTTATAGCAGTTATTTGGATATCTCTCATAGGTGATGATTTAGACTAGACAACTACTAGTACATGTAATTTTGGAAAAAAAACCTCTTTATTGAGGAAGAAAAGACATAAGTTCATAATTATACAATCATAGACAGAAAATGCTAAAGTAATACTTGTGTATTTTTTGTTGTTGTAAAAAACGCAAAACATGTTTTTACAATACAACATATAAATAAAACAAGTGCGTAGTCATGTCGCCTATTGTTCACCACTGTTTTCGTATAACTTTGCATTGTAATTTATCTTTTGATGTGCTTATCTTTTGAAGTATGATTGTATTGTATTCTATTGTATTATAGTTGTACTCTTTCAGCATCTAAACTGATTTGTAAAAGACTTCTTTCGTTACAAACCACAGTGAAAAGCTAACACAAAAATCGGCCAAGTGCGAGTCAGATTCGCCCACGAAGGGTTTCGTACCACCGTCGAGCAAAAAGCCGCCGAAAAATAGGTTTTTTGTAAACGCACCCCTTTTTACTTTTGACTTTATTTTGTTTTAACTGTTTGTTGTTGTACCTGCAATAGAAATACACATTTTGTGAACATATTAAGCATCTACTTATTACTATTATTAAAACCAAGCAAAGAGACGCCAAAAACACGTATATAATATACGTGTTTTTTATATATGACGAGAAGGCCTAAAACCATTACCTTTGGGTTCCGAGTCACCTTTGGTCACCTTAGTGGTATAGTCTAATAATTATCCAATAACCCAGTATCCACACCAGTTTGAGTACTGGTGTATTGCCCTTCATGTCTTTCTTTACACAATCTAAATGTCGCATTGATAATAAACGAAGTTACACGATAAATTCCCAGGGATGGACACAACCGCTTACATTTTCCAAAGAAGACTGACAATTTATCCGTCAAAGTCATATTTCCTCCTTTTAATCTAAACTGCCTGCATTACTCAAAAAAGGATCTAATACTGCGACTTTATCCAAGCCAATAATCAGATATTTTTGGCTAATGCAACGTTGTTATTTTATCACGATACGACATATATAACCCCCTTTTATTTTATTTTTATTATTTGTTGCTGTAGTGACATTAAAAATACACATTCTGTGAAAATTTCAAGTCTCTCTCAATTACGATTCAAAATATAGAGTTCAGTGACTGACAGACAACAAACACGTTTCTTGTATGGGGACCCCTTCTATTTTTAACTGTATTTTGTTTTTATTATTTGTTATTATAGCGGCAATAGAAATACGTATTCTGTGAAAATTTCAAGTCTATACCTATTATGGTTCAAAAGCTGAGCCCTGTGACAGAGGGACAGGAGCTTTAGTAATAGGATTCCGTTGGCACCCTTTGGGTACGGAACCCTAAAAACATAAGTGCGAACTTGTATTCATTATTCTTGGTATTGATCTTTTTTCTAATAATCCCATTTATATAAAGATAGTTGAAAAAAAATCTATTCATTAAAATTCTACAATATTTGTTTATTAATCGAGAAAAGTTTCAATTGTGTACATAACAGAAATGCAAAGTTTTTTAGCTTTATGTCAAAACTTACTTTTTGATACTTATAGTTTTTCCCCTCGAGGCGGCTGTATTAAGCTCCATCACTAATGGTGACCTTGCTTCTAACTAGGGATGTAACGATACATAGTTTTGCCGATACGATACCGATGTATTGTAGTAAATTATCGGCGATACCGATATCTTAGCTAAATAATGAAGTATGAACTTATATTTGTATGTCCTTGTTATACCTAAAACTTGGCTATATTTAACAGAGAGTCAACCTTGAAAGTGTAAAATAAAAAAAAAATTAATTGTCAACTCAAAATTCAATTTTTTTTTATTAAGAACTAAAGATTTGACTAACATAGTAATTATCACTGCACAAGGTAATAGACCAATACATAAATTAAGGCAGAAATCGAAATAACTTTTTGTAGATTTTTTTTCATACAGCAAATTCATTTCGCGCTCTTCAAATATCGGTTGTATATAATCGGCGATACCGATATATCGGTATCGTTACATCCCTACTTCTAACAAAGCACAACACGACTTGTTTCCTAACACCTGTTTGGCTATATTTACACAAAATTCGTTCCTATTGTATTTACTATTGTTAGCCCCGGGACCTAAGTTTTTTTTTTTTTTTTTTTTTTCCTGGGCGTAGCGATTGTCGGACCGGGTGGTTGGCCGTGGCGTTCCCTGGGGTCGAAACAGGTCGCTAGCTCGCTAACGGGACCTAAGCGCTAAGCAACGACTTTTATGGCCATAAGTTTCTATGTAAATGAACATAGAACTCTTCTAGTTTTGCTTCACTCCGTCTTCACCTTCACGTATTTCAAGATTTTAAATTGTTTTTTTCTTGCAGTATCAAATTTGCACCAAACTTAATCTAACCACAATAAAAGAATGACAATTGGACTTACAATCTTATAATACGTCCGTACGGTTCTCGTAAAACATAGCGGATAATTCGGCAGTTTCCGAATCTCGTGGTCAAATAAATAAACATGTCAGAGGTTGTTAATCTTGCCTTCCGAGCGAAAACGACCAAAGTGACATGGATTTCGTACCTACTGTTTTACGTTCATTCGTTAAATTGCAGAAATCAGCTCCGTGCTTATTTTCTTTCCCATTTTGACATTATGTAGACTATGTTGCTTATTTCATATTCAATCAGTGATACAAATATTAGATGTTTACTATTGGGGTATGATGGTTCAATAGAGTTGCATTATATATTGGCTAAATCTGAGTCAACCTCATCTATAAATAATGTTTTGATGTTCTTCCTTATTGAGAAATTAAATTACCTAACCAAGGATTAACAGTTAATCCCATAGTTACTATGCAGTTACAGTATGTATAGATATCTCTGTTACATAAGGTTAAAAGTATCTGATATAAAGTAGCGTTGCTTATTTTTTACCCGACTGCGGCGAAGCCCAAAGGAGGGTAATGTGTTTGACCTGTATGTATGTATGTATGTCCGTTCCTGTGTCCGCTCGTAACTACTCAACGGCACAACTGATTTTGATAAATGATACATCATTGGATTCGTCTTGATGGCGCGAGTGTCACAGGGTATGAAGTTCGTTAAAATGAACAAAATGACGGACTACTTGTTCGTCTTTATATTTTCGCGTTGTGTTTTCTCTTTATTTATTTCATGGAGAAGTTTAGAAACGAAATAAATGACACGCGCTACACAGTGTGTTCTGCAAACAGATGTAAGCGGTTTATTGCACACGGTGAGAGCAAAACAACGCGCAATTTAGTTAATCGCACAAAAGTAACACCCCTTACGTGACGTCGCAGCTTGCGACTATTTCCCCCTTTCGTAAGGTCGTATCTAAAGTTTGAGGTATGAGAAAAAGTAACTCTACTATTTTAATAATTAAGTTCATATTTTTAACTTTTAACTTTCGCTGGCTATTATCTGGGTGTAGCATTTGTTTCAAATTTAAACTTTATTCACTAGCAACACGGTCGCATTTATAACTTAAAGGGTTTTTGTCATGTTAGGTTTAGGATAATATTCGTTAGGTATTTAAATATCAAAAAGAGAAAGATTTTTCGCAAAGGTTGAAATATACTTTTTGCATGGATAGCTTTATGAAATTTAATATTTTACTGAATAAATTATAGCATCATATTTAACTAAAATGTAATAACTTAGAACAAACACTAAATGTAATAAAGGAGGTTCTGCATGCTTAAAAGCAAGCAGAGATGACATAATTTTCCCTTATCAGTATCAAATTCGAATTCCTTAACGACTCACGATGTTGAATCAAATACTTCCACCCAATCTTCACGCGCTGCTAAGGCGACTGATGGTGATGCGTGACCTCATTATTTATCATCGGTAGAGTAGAGAGTCACATTATTAGTATTGATTCCTTCACAGCTGTTAGTTTAGTTTCTATAATTTACTTAGTATTCGTGAGTTTAGAACGTATTATACGTGAAAAACTGTGTCCTAAATTTAGTTTTCCATTACGTCACCTTTTCGTACCTATGTTAGTATGAAAGTGGTTTAGTGGAATCATAATATAAGGTTCGAAAGTAAGGTTCAATTCTGAGCCAGAAGTCCATATTCTGAGAAAATAGCTACCTCGAGCAGGCGTACGTCACTCCGAGATTTTGTTTCGCGGTAATTATTATTATTCCTTGCGTAATGCATTAGGCAAGCCCAGGACACGTAGCAAGCAAGCTTTTCTTTCAGTACTGGAGGATGCGAATAATTGGTAAATCTTGTTCATTTACGTTAATTTATGAATATTATTAGATTCTAGTGGTTTTGTTAATTTTACAATCCAACAAGTTTGAAAAGAAAAAGCGATTTTTTTCCTTTTAAGTCCTATATTATACAATGTAATACCTATAGCTAAATAATAATAAAACATCTTTGCTGTGCACGACGGAAAACCAATACCTAACCTACTCGAAACTTGAAATACTATATTATTTCGACTATGTATAAAATCAAATGCCATTATTAACGCCATAACTACCTGTAATTTAACATGAAACACAATCTGTAATAAGAAGTTTATTTTTGTCAACAACCCGTTGTGGTGGGCGTCGCGACCAGAAAGAGCGCGCGTTATGAGTTAGAGCGAGAAGGTAGGATTCGGCGCAGTTTTATAACTCGAACGAGGGTTTTGTTAGACAGTGCGAGTTCTGTACAAAGTAGTAATACTTATTCTGTGCCTCGAGATTTATTTTAAAAAACGTCATTTAGCGAACTGTAAAATAAAAAAATAATATTTCAATAATGGTGTGAGTCACACAAGGTAGCTTACAATATAAAAACTGTAGGTAGAAGTTATTTATCTAGTTTAAGCACACTTTTAAAACGAAACGGATGGTTCCCAATTTACAAGGGATGTGATAGTGAACCAACGACTCGCGAAAATATAATTTACTTCTACTCTAGGCCGCAAGTGGAATTTTCTACTCGCTGCCGCCGCGAAAAGAAAATACCACTTTCTGGCCAAGGGACGACGTAACACTGTGTAATCTCCGCGGGCGGTAATAAAGAAAGCCCCAGATTGCATATTTATATTCCTCGCTTGCGGCTTTGGCCACAAACACCTGCGATCTGGGCCATTATTTATTATACCACCCTGGTACTTACTATTACTCACGTGAACATAATAATAGTAATAAATTACAAAAAATTTAATTATTAGGAATTTTAATTGTGTTATAATTTTGGTACAATTTGTAAAAATGTCCACATCAAATGGAACTTCATGGCATAAAACGTTTGCCACCTAAGAGGATAGCTGTTAGCAATGCGCACTTAATCAAAGGAAATCCTACACACGAGTAATTACTGCTACATACAATTCTACAGGAATAACGTTTTCATCGCCGAAAGAACTTTTTTGAATTTTATAATAGTCTAAACATTCCTTTGTTTTTGAAGTCGGCTACAAAAATACAACTTAATCTGTGTTCAGAGCAACCCTCCCGCCGTGTTCGACGCCGGAAACCGCCCGTCGGCCCACATCCGCCGCAGCCTAACGCCGGTTTGTGGGACCGTTCACACTTTGTTCTAAACACGACTTGTTTTGTAGGAAATCGTTAAAAAGTTTTTTTTGACAACGCGAAGCTAAGCGTGTGAACCCATAGGCTCTGTTGAGCGATAAATACATGATAAAACATCCGTCACGTTCCGACAAGTAAGTGGCGGATGCTTTATCAATTACCTCTATTTATCGCTCGACAAAGTCTAGCATTATAAGGGTGCCTTTCCACCTGTGATGTGCTTTGCTACGTTGCTATAGATGCGTCCTGCCACCAATCATATTCATTGGTCCACAAAGCACAGCCCTGTACGAGCCCTGTACGTCTAGCATAACTGGCCGCGACTTCGTTTCTCGCCCGACAGATTATCACCTGTCACTGTCACACGATATTGAGTGGAAAAAGATGGGTAGCATTTATCGCGCGACAAAGAGTCGCGTGTCACAGTTGTGCTAGAGGTAATGGTGGAAACGGATAGCTTTCACATCCTCGCAGCATAGCTGCATAGCGTATCTCTGGTGAAAAAGCACCCTAAACCTGCTGTGATAGTTACTAACACAGCAAGATGTTGGAAATTTGAACATCATAACTTTCGTTGGGAATTTAAATACAAAATTAGTGCATAATTTAAGAGGAAACAGGAGGGCAGTTTTTCCATACAAACGTAGTCCCCTGTTTCCTCCCTGGATAATGTCAGTAGAGCAATAATTTTTTGTCCAAAAATCTATGGCTACTATTGATATGTTCCTATGTTTTCCTTTTTACGATAAATTGATTCTCAAAAGAGATATTAACCTTCAAAAACCTAAAAAAAATGCCAGATTTTCCGCTGTGTTCACACATCCAGAAAACAAATTTGACTAGATTATTAAAAAAAAGGAAAACATAGGAACACGGCCAAAGCCTTTCTTTAATGTTTAATGAAAAAAATAGTTAAATAGGTTAAGTTTTGGGGAAGAAATAAGCGGACTACGAAACGTTGTTTTCATGAAATTTTAAAAGGTATTTTCGGTCCAAGCTGCAGTTGTCTCTATCGCGCTCTGCGCGGGAGAGGCGGGCAGTGCGGGACAGCGACACATTTTACAAATACCTAATTTTCAATTCTCTCCACCTTACTGTTTCCTCTTAATTTCCGTCATAGCTAGTGGAGCACAATGAAATCACTGAGCACATAGAAAATATCGGACTATGGATTAAATTTCACATCATATTATAGTGTCCACAACGTAATTATGTCAGATGTTTACAAAAAGGAATCGGCTTGCAGTCAAGGACCTTAAAATAAAAAGCCAGAGGTAGCCTCGCTAACAAATAACTGAAGCACGCCTAGTGGGCCGGGTCGCTTAGCGCTGGTTGGTCAGGTCAATGTGTGCGTGCTGCTCGTAGTATGAAAAAACTTTTTGATATGTGCGTGCGGCTCGTAAGTACAAAGCGACCAGCCCGCTAGAATTGCTTTAGTTACCTGTTAGCGATGCTACGTCCGGCTATTTATTTTAAGGTCCTTGCTTGCAATATAGTCTTGCTTTTTATTAGTATTGTAGAACTTCTAGTGGATTATCTGTAAATGTAAATGCTGTGCTTCGGCACGTGTGAACCAATAATTCTTTGCGCTGGATTTAAGTTATGTCGGCCGTAAACGGATTACCGGAGCTTATTAAAATTCATTTACTAGAACATTCACTTGATTTATGGCTTTAATTTATCGCTGTGCGAGTAAAAGTGATAAGGGTTAATACGTTAAAAAATTTATGCAGAGAGCTTTGGATTTCTGACTATGGACCCCGCGCGAGTTCAAACTATTCTAGGATATGAGCATTCCACAGAAACGTTACGTAAGCGACACTACCTTTTTGATACCTTTGACATGTAAAAAAATTAGGAAGCTGAATATCTGGTACTATGGTAATATCAGACATGGCTTTAAGATTGGAAGTGTTTCTTAGCAGCTAATCAGTTTTATTAGGGTAGCTAAGCTACCATGGCGTTATGTAAGCGACAAATAGTAGATCTTTTCATGGAATGTTCCGATTAAGGAGTTAAGAAGGCGGGCGGGTGTCACTGTTTTCATTTATTCATATGTAATTCTCAACCAATGTTCTCAACATCATTTTAGGGGGTTCAGAGATCTTTAGAGCTCGCGCGTGGCCTAGCTGTAATTCTACGAATGTTTCTCAATTGTTTTTACTAGCTCGCTGTGTCCTGTAGCTGGACAACGCTTCGCCAGTCTACATCCATTAGTTTTGGTTTTAAGCTTTGTCTGGCCAGTTTTCACTTACAAGATAGTTTATTTCTCATATATTCAAATTAATATTGCCCTTATCAGCTGCTTATACCGGTGAAATAAAGATATTTATTTTCATTATTTTCACTCTTTACACGCCGTAATATTGGATACCTACTCTGCAATCACAAAAAAATACAGTTGCGGGCACTAAAATTGTTACGGTTCTATTTAATGGTTCAAAGCAACATTTTCAACCTAGAGTGCAAAACAAATGTAATAATACCTAAAGATAATTTTAACAAAAACAATAAACTTCGGTAAACACTTTCAGGTGGCTACGGGTCATAAAATAACCGAAGTTCCAACAGTTATAGTTCGGCCAATAACTAATGACGGACGGTGCGGGGTAAACGCGCCGGTTGCCGGCCCCCAACTTCCAGTGCCACAATCAAGACGGCGAAATCGCTTTCTGTAAACAATAGGGACGTGAACATGACTCAAAGTGAAAACTTCACATACCTAGTTTTCACTTTGAGTCATGTTCAGCGCAGTTGCAGACTGTATTAGCATTGAGTTTATAAAGTAAAGCAAATACAAGTATTTCACACACTTGTCCTACCGCCGGCGAGGGAGCGAATAAAATTGGGCGAGGCATTGCGGATCTGGAAAAGTCGATCGATCATAACACTGTACCTCGTTCCCGCAATGAACTGTTACTCGCCCGATTTTACTCGATTGTGATTGCGACCCCGGTCAAAATATAGGATACTTTTCACACATCATCTTATCCGGAAATATGCCCAGGATATATAATATACAGGAAATCTAACCGAGGAGCCACTATCTTTTTTAGCAATACCGACAAAAATAATGGCTCTAATCATTTTTAGCTACAGTAACTAATTTCCGGCGTAAATTAGCCTTGTCCCATTGTATTGCAAGATTTCGATGTAATTTTTTTTTTCGATTTGAACACACACGGCACAAAATGAAACTATAAACTATATTTAAGTAAATATAGTTTCATTTTGTGCCTAAAATACGATACCTCATAATCATACACCGGATCCGCGGGGGCAAAAATGTACCAGTGCTAGTGATTAATTAAAAATCGACTTAAGTTTATCGACATCGATAAAAAGCAATTTTTAACCATCATTATCATAACTAAACTAATGGCTAAGTTTGAATACATTTAACTATTTCCAAACCTTAGTAGTTAGTAAGTTAGTAAAGTTCATTTATACTCATAGAACTGAGTTGTATAGTAGAAATTCATCAATACAATAAATTGTTTGAATTTGCTCCAATTACTACAATTGACCTAGAAAGGTCATTTAGTTGGCTAAAATGGATATTGTCGCCCAGGCGACGAAGATTAAAGTCTGAAAATGTGGAAACAATGTTGATTGTATATTATGAAAATTATATTAAATATTAAAGAAGTTAATTCCTCAAAAAGTTTATTTTTGTGTATGTAGTTTTCTTCTTCATTCAAATTCTTGAAATTACATAACGGTTTTACGTCATTTTGATCGATATCAACAAATAAAATTAGTTTAATGTGTCCTCGCACTATTAAACGTCAGTACAGATTTGCTCCCGCGAAACCGGTGTTTGCTCATAATTTTTTGTTATTATTACGACTGATTTTTGGCTCTAATAATAGCCTATTTGGGCAAGAGATCGAATCATGCTATAAATTCTTGACTCTAACCTCTAATTAAAAGCAGTAACTTCTTCAGAGCATCTAATTTCACTGTCACACGAATATAACCAAATGCCGAGCTAATATTCCCTGTCACCTCGTGGCTGCAAATAGGCGAAGCATCTGGGCAAATTGAGGGCAGCACTAGCGAGCGAATCAGGTGGCCAGGCAATCCCGTTTGTCTTAACTCGGAACTGCGACCCACCGAAACACTAATTGGCCCATTTACCCTGGTAATCTAAGTCGCCGATTTAATTTGTGTTCCGTTTGTGCGTCGAGGAATGCTGTAATGTTGTAAGGCAATCGTTGGGACTGTTATGGTCTATGGAAGACGGCGTTTTGGTTATACTGTTATACTATAATTCTAAGATTATTGCAATTGATGGCAGAGCTTAAGGATGCCTGCACTGATAATAAACATTGGATAATAAGTTTTTTTTATCGAAGTCGAGGGTAAAAGATCTCGTGGGCGCTCTCCAACACGTTGGACTGAGCTCATCAAATATGTAACACACTTCAGCATAAAGATGGAATATCACTCCGCCAAGTAGGTTAAAAGACAACGCATCACGACAGACGCGGTGGCGCAAGACTCGACCGAGACCCACTACCACTTTGCCAAGAGTGCACGACTAAGAAGAAGAAGTTTTTTGTCTGGCATGGTTTTTGGATTACTCGTATTTTCACCTTGCATTGATAAAGAATTATGATCAGCCTATATACGTTCCACTGTTGGATACAGGCCTACCGTCATTGATGAGAGGGAACAATACTCTTATTTTATAAGAACGATAAAACCATATTCCTCGGGTTTATTGCGACCATTTCTCAAATACTCTTTGAAAAAAAAATGTTTAATATTTTGTCAAAACGTGTTTTTATGATGATTTCTTTACGTAAACATGTACAAACATATTCGATAGCAAAAATTGTTACATAACATGTACATTTAATGCATGTGTTACTATAAATGTGTGCCTATAATATTTGAAGACTTCCCTTGATTTCTCCAAGATTATATCCTCAGATCTTGACCTGATTGCAATGTGACCACTTGGGAGATACGCTTTTAAAATAAGAATTTTCCAATTCGGTCTTGCCGTCTTGGAATAATCGTGGAGCGTACATAAAATAAAGATTTCGACGAACTGCCTCCTTTTTTGAAGTCAGTTAAAAAGATCAGAGTTGTCGCTTTATAAATGAGTACCTAAAAATGTATCCCTTAATCTAGGTGCCTTGAAACCCGATAGATTCCAGGAGTGATTATTGTGAGCACGAATCCTTTATACATCAGTGCGGTGCGCAAGCTCAATTTTGGTGATGCATCCGATCCATTTCGTTCGAAGGTAATAGACGGAAATGACAATTTAGCGACAGTAGTTATTACTTATTTCCACGAAAAAAATAAGAGAACGTTAAAAACTTTTTTTGCAAATGACTGCATCGTGGTATGGGGACGAATAGATGGTGTCATCGGGGTACAAGGCGAACGGAGAAATCGCGAGCTGAGCCGTGAACCGCCTTTTCGCTCACTTTAAAGCACAAGGCGCCTTTTGGTCTGAAGGCAAAGTTCGTCCGAGACGCAAATTTTAAAAATACGACCGGACGAACCGCACTTTTATTTGTAGCTACATGCGTATTTATACAAAAATTGACTTACTGCTTTTACCCTGTACATTACATAATAGCTTTCTGTAACCAACGTTTTTTCACTCAGCCGTACGAAGGAGACAAAAAGTGGGCCATTTAGCTTAATATCCTTCCCGGAGAATGTATTGTCTAATTACAGAAAATGCGTTGCTTTTGCCGCCTTTCCCAAAACACTTTCTTTCACTTTTACCATTATACCGTCTGCTTCATTCAGTTTAAGTATGAGAGAGATAGAAACAGTACCATCAAGGAAGTGCGCAATGTTGGTTTTTCGTCACTTTTCTTCTGATTAGTATTAATATTGTCACATTTCTTTCACGGTGTACAGGGAAAGTTACTCTATTAAGGTACCCAGGTAATGTTTGTTTCAGATAATGGGTCATTTTTGTAAAGGACGCTTTTGTTAATAGGAAACTCTTTGAAAGTGTCCTGTTTTAGGTATAAATCAAATTACGCTACTTTTGCTGTAGAGTCTTGAATATAAATTTATAATATACTTAAATTTAATAAAACCACCTTCACGTCTTGTCTAGAAGTCTGTCTTGAGCATTTATCTTACAAATACTATCGTCATTTCATATTTAAGTAGAACTAAAAGGTATTAGAAGTGGATAATCCTCCATTTAATTCACCTCAAAAACCAAATTTTTATGCCAAAACTAACATACTCAATCCAGTATCCTCGCAAACACCAGATCCAGCTTGAGAAGTCGGGATAGAAAAATCAGTTACCCAGCAAAAATATCGAATTAGGGCTCTTGAAGGCGGTTCATAAGTTAAATTGACTAAGCTAGTCGTAAAATTGGCGAGTTTTGGGAGTCTTGGCAGGTCTAGGCAGGTCTTGGCGGGCCCTGGCTTGTTACACGATCGCCTGGCGAGTCGCCAAGTGACAGTTAACCTGACCGTTGCCGTTATGGCCTGGATTTTGTACATATGTAGTTTATATATAAAGCATGTGCATCAGAAGCACACTAATAATTAGTTAAATTATAAATTTTGCCTTTCATTAAAGTGTCGAAATGGCCTCTACGCGTTGGCGTCGGCCCGCGTATGCCTTCCAAAGGTACGGGACACCATTGTCCCGCGAACGAATAAATTAAAATTATTATTCCTCAAGTTTCATAATCCAAATTCACACAGCTTTGGATATCATTTTCTCTAATCTTTTAAAACAAACCAAAATAAGTTCGCAATCGTAAGGTTAAACATTTTCTATAAGTTTCAGCAAGATTTTGTTAAAAATTTCCTTAACCTTAAAAATCGTACTCAAGCATTCATTTCAGCTTTTTAACGCGTTATAACGTGTCGATATCTACTGGCCTAACTTCTTCTTCTGTGTTCGTTTTGAAAGCGTTGTCTATAGATATACAGAAGTAAAATTCAGCTATAAATGACAATTCGTGCCGTTGTATGTATCAGCAAAAGAATGTTTAGTTTTATATTATCTTTACTGAAAAATAATAATAATATTAATAATTCCATTCCATCAATCAACAATAGTCCTTGCATTTGGCGCGGGCTGTCTCTGCGTGCGTCCCATGACACGGGCAGGGACAGCATCCGCTGGGTGTACACTTTGCCTCTCATTAAATTGTCGAAAGGGCCTCTACGCGTTGGCTTCGGCTCCGCGCACGCCTCCCAAAGGGCCGAGACACCATTGTCTCGTGTACGGGAAAGACATATTAATAATACTAATATTTAGTGGGCATATTTAAAACGTCACAAAATTGTATCGTACTTAATAAATATTATAGTATAATATACTAGAAATTTATTTGACACGCATACATGACACTAAATAACAAAAATATTACAAAATTGCACAGACGCACATCGCAATAAAACGAATATTTATTTATATTACTGTTTACTAAAAGAAACAATCAATAGCCAAGGTCATTAACTCAGTGATCTGTAAAGTGGACTTACAATGAATCGCGCCCGCATGCGACCCTACTCAAACAGTCAAACATCCCTCTGAGATAATTACAAAGACATTTCGAGTTCGCACTGAATGGCTGGCAAGATAACTTTTACTGATGAACAGACTATTTTTACTTTTAATCATTTTAAATTTGGTGGTAACATATCTACAATAATACTGGTCAACACTGATCAGGGCGTACCAACTCGGATAGCTAATACACTGCCTCCGAGTTCTTATTATGCGTTGATAATTACGACGATAAATGCAAGTAAATGGTCGTAAGTATATAAAATTAGTAGACCAATGTTTTACTTCATTTTAATTTTAAAAATATAAGTATTTTGTTGCCCAGTGTAATTAAAACTGGGCGATTGAGGTCGTCCATGGCGTCAATGCACGACGATTCAGCTAGTGACATCGCGTTTGTGACGCCGTGTCAGCGACGCCGCAACAGAGTGACATCACTCTGCAATAGGGATGACGACTGGGTTAAAAATATAACATTCTATTTAGTCCGTCAGTTAGAATATAGAAAAAATTGATATTTTTGGTTTATCAAATTATTAAAAATCGACAAAGGTATTATAGATCATCAAACTTCCGTAGTGGCGGTTTGTGACGTCGCTCTTAGGTGAAAATTGTACCAAAGAGTAACGTCACTCAAAACTTCTAAGTACTGTATCCTGGTCATTTTTTGTTTGTCAAACAAAAGAAAAAAGTCGTCCACAATATTTTTTAATAAACTAACTGAGGGACAAAACAGTTTTTTTTAGCCGTCTAGCCTATTGTATGGTCTGCTCTTGATTAAACCCTGTAACACTGATGCAAATTATTGTTTTCACAACTAATACGTACTTCTCAGTTCATTGAAATATTTAGCTTTTATGTATGTCTCCCGATTAATTTAAAAGGGCTAAACCAATTTTGAAAATTGTTTTATTTTCGAATCTTATCAGATTATTCCATTATCACCAGTTCAGGATGTGATGATGGGATCAAAAGTTCATAGGTGGAGTTCATATTGTGGTTCATAGGAAAGTAAAGCCAATAACCCAACTCGCTGTTTATTATAACATTAATTTTAAAATGAGGATTACATTCTGCCTTCCTTCTGTGAACCTACTCAAGCGCTGCATGTTTGCTATTTAACAAATTCACACTTGAGTAGTCAAGTGGAGTTCGTATTATATTTCTGTATAAAATGAAGTGACAATCGGGGGCTGATTCTGTTGAAAACATTACTCACGACGGTCCGGCGATAAATTTTGGCCCGATTCCGAGCTGTCAAAGCGCGCACTGCGCGAATATCGAGTGGCACACTGTCACAGTTTAAGGTTTCTTTCGAGTTTCGAATCCAATGGATAAAATTAATGGCTTTGTCGCAGTTAAGCGAATTTCCAAACCGTTGATTTTAGACAAGATTCTTAGATTTGATTTACAGCTTTCTTGGTTGGTCTTTAACTTTACAGTCGTGTAATACAATTTACTATACTGTAATTTGACTTGTTTTGACTTGAAGCAGGAGATCAATATTCTGCTATACTTAGACTGTATTTTGCTTCCATTTCTTATCTTTGGGATTTTCGAGTTTTGTAAATCCTTTCGTGTACACTCCCATCCCGTTTCTGTACCCTCGAATAAGTTAAGTTTGTGTTGCTGTACCAATCATATGCAACAAATTCAGCTTTATATAACTCATCTTACACAATTCTATTTTATATTGTTTTGCGGTCGTGAATATTTATTGTTTTACTAATGATTTACTAGCTCATGGTACATCCTCATAGTATGTATTCCTTTGTTCCTTGCGTTCCACCAATTATACACTAATTTGCAACAAATTCAGCTTTTCCGCCAAACGGGCCTAGTTTCAGTAGTTCGGTGATTTTAGTCCGGTTCATATATATTTGTTTGAACCGGACTAAAATCACCGAACTACTGAAACTAGGCCGCCATACGCATGTTGTTACTCGTCATTACGCGTCCCTATTCCGTATCCAGAATCGGTTTAGCGATTGGGACCGAGTCGACAATTATCGGCACGGCATTAATATCTCATAGCGGGCTGCGACTGACTCGCGCATAATCCCCGCCGGACCTAATTGCTGAATTAGTTCCGATTTAGAATGCGAGTGCACATTTGGCACAGCGCATGTTAGTTTTAGGATTAATTAAATAGGTGCTATAATCAACTTTCTGCTAGTGACAGTCCTATTCTGGCGGACAAGCACTACTAGTCGCGACTTCGCGTGTCGCGCGACAGAGTAGTTAGGTTAGGACCTACCACTTTCGCACTGTATTTACTAAAAAGGGAGAGGTATAATTAGTCGCGCTTAACTTGGGACAAACTTAGTGGACCAGGTCGATTTGTGAGACTGTAATTAAGTTTCTTCTATTTCATTTCTATCAGTCACTATGGTTCTCAAATTTCAATTATGGCTTCATGCTTTCAGTGCAAAACTGAATTGCCGTGTATTAAACTAAATATGGGTAGAAAGGTTACTAACGACAATCCGATATCTATTCCGCAACCACAAACAACCATAGTAAGCCACCACAAAGCACAAAGAAAACACAAGTGGCTATTTCATTCCTAACATTTCCAAGAAGGAAAACATTACCTACTTCAAGAGGTCTTGTTACCAGACTGCGCAAAAGCAAAACAGAGAAAAAGACTTCTTGTGAAATATAGATTTGTATGTCAGTCAGTATTAAGCGCTTAATTT
Organism: Eudemis profundana; assembly: GCA_947034925.1. Classification (NCBI taxonomy): domain Eukaryota; kingdom Metazoa; phylum Arthropoda; class Insecta; order Lepidoptera; family Tortricidae; genus Eudemis; species Eudemis profundana. The sequence continues at coordinate 24,370,087 of OX344795.1, read as the reverse complement.
GTTACAGTTTTGAAGATGGATGTATTTAATAAGAAATAATCTAAATTATCATAGTTTATAAAAACTTCCAGTCGTTAATTTTGAAATGATTTACCTACTAACGAGCTGAGTTTGCTATATAGATATTTAATTCGAAAATAATAAATGAAAGAAAACTCATTTATTCGTGACAGCACAAAAGGAAAAAAAAAACAGTTAAAAAATAAAAAGGACAACAAAATGTAGCCTGGCCAGAGTCGGGAGTAAAACTCGAGCCGTGGTTATAAAAAAATGTAATAAAATTAAACAATAAAACTATATACAATAAAAAAAACGGCATTCACTTAGTACGCAGTATGTATACATGTAGAGGATGGTCACTGGCCTGGCCTGGTATGGGTTTTCAGTTGCTAGTTGTGTAAGTCAGTTCCAGTCCAGTTCAGAACCAGTGCTATTCGGCATCAGTTGATATGATAAACGCAAGCGATAAAACTTCACTCCAGGAGGAAGGGCTGCAAAGCGGCAGCCCTTACGAGTAAGTTTATAATTATACCGTAATTAATATTTCAGCAGTTTTTCAGTCAAACATTCAAGTATTCTTTTTAAATATTATTTTTTAATATTATTATTTTTTAAATATTATTACGCAGTAACAAATTTAATACCTGGCTGGCTGAAAAAATGTCTTGCAGGAAAAAAAAGACGATCGTAAATGTTCGTAAAAAGGTTTCTAACCAGCCAGTACTGCGCCAAGAAGGTTTGCCGCGTTACAAAAACAGAGTCCTCAGCAAAATGCCGACTTTAGAGTCAGCGCTAGTCTTCAAGTGGAACCAGACAAGGGTGACGCCATGACGAGAAATTCGCACAACCGGTCCAGGACTAAACACTGATTAACGTAAGAACCATAAACATTACACATGATATACTTTGGCTTGATCGGCTCGCTCGGCCCACTTATAGTGAATGCGACCATTAGTGACAGCGTCACCAAAAGGCTAATTTACAACTTTTTTCTGTGGTGTGTTATAGAAAGACCTCTCAATAATGGAAATATTAAGGACATAAAAAGGTTAAGACTTATAACTTGAGGTACAGTATATGCAATTTCAACAATAGATACAATATTATTTCATAGCAGGTGATTTATGCATTTGTTGTGACATGAACCATTTAAAGATCGTAAACAAGTTTCACATAGGTATACATATTAATTATTAACCACCCTGCAAGATTAAAAGACGAAATCATAACCAAAACCAATTGATTTAGTGTAACATTGACTCCTAATGTTCGATAATTGTCATAATAATCATCAAATTGCAGCAGTCTATTGTTGAACATAGGTCTCTCCAAGGGTGCGCCACTGAGCACGATTCTCAGTCGTCCAGCTATCGCTTACTTTCCGGCCTTTACAACCATGTAACTATTTTATAAATACGTAATCATATTCAATCTACGTAAACCTTTGTAAATTATGCTCTACGCAAACATCAGCGCTCAACATTCACGAACCCGACAGCAACACAGCGCACGTGACATTAACACTTTAATACCCAAGATGTCACCGGCAGTGCGGTCGCCATTTTCATAATCGGCCCCCGATATGCGGCGCACGATGCTAAACTCACTTGAAATAAATTAAAATTCCTTTAACATACAGCCAGGAAATCGTGAGGAAACTGAAAGCTTGTTACTTCTGTTTTAATTGTTTCTACTGCCCAGTTTTCCAAGCCCGTAAGACACGAGATGATAATAATATTTTTTACGTTTACTTTTTTTGCGCCTGTAAAGATGATATTGTTTTAGTATTTTTCGATTGTTCTTTTGCTCGTGCCGGTTGGGGTATTTCAGTTTACCTTTTATACACAAGAATCATATGAGTATATTCGCGACAAAGTGTACAGTAACATTCATGACATAATAACACACTTTTACGTACATGACTGAATGTTACATACATGACAATATAAATCTTAGTTCATATAGGGATTTTTATATAGCAATTTTTTTTTTACAATTAAATTTATACATTTTGTAATCACCGGAGATCGGAGGACCGTGTGTAGTGACGCGCCCTGAGAGAAGCCTACATTCAACAGTAGATGGACAAAGGCTGACGATGATGATTATCTTTCATACAAGTCAAAATGAATAAAAACTTGTAATAATTAATTTTTTTGAGTACAGCCGAATTTATAAGCTTTGCTCCGTATTTATAATTTGTTGAAAAACGTTTTACCTGCCGATACAAATTTTCAATTGCACTAGTGTAACCTCCGCTTTACTATATCAGTCAGGAATATAACGTAACACATTTCGTAACACATTGTTACAATCATGACTAAAATCGGCTTGGACAAAACTTCAAACACAGATTATCACTTATTTGTGAACAGCTAAGGACTGCGAATTAGTTTTATTATTTTATGTAATACCTACACTGTCAAGTATAACAATGAAACATTACATACCTTCTTAGCGAGCAGTGAGACAAAGAAAATCACTTAATTTTTTGGAACAAAACTGCTGTCGACACAAAACACCACGTCACGCGAACAAACATGTCTGTTTTTGTTTTTTTTAATGTTTCCATTATTATCAATAGTGCTGCCCTTCAAGAAAAATATAGAGGCGGCGGGATTGTTCTTTTAATATAGCTACAATAACCGTTACTTTCATGATGTAACACATTTCAAGAAAACATGGACACTTTTTTAAAAATTAATAAAAAAATAACTAAAACTAAATTTAAAGAATTTTTTTATAAAGATATCGAAAAAGTATCAGAGAACTTAATCTTTACTTCAAATTAGGGGGTAGCGACTCCCTTTAGTTAGTGATGATGGTTTTATATGGAAGCGAAAGTATCCCCTTGAAAAAAAATAAAAATGTATGTAAGAGATATCCTAAATGTTATGGCATTACCTAAATCAGGACAAGCATATCATTTAGTACATTTAGAACAATCCCCATAAAATCTGTAACTTTGATTCTAAGAGAGATAAAAAACATGGGGCCAAGCAAAAAAATAAATATGTACAATTTTTCGCGATTTTACTCATATCATGTTTTCTGTATAGCTTGTTTGGAGTGTTTTTGACGATATACTTGTCGTATCGTGATCAAATAACAACGTTACATTAGCCAAAAGATAAAGTCGCAGAGAGGGCGCTAGTTATGACTAACCATCTAGTATTAGATCCTTTTTGAGTAATGCAGGCAGTTTAGATTAAAAGGAGGAAATATGACGTTGACGGATGGATATGACTGACTATAGTCAGTCTTCTTTGGAAAATTTAAGCAATTGTGCCTATCTCTGTGAATTTATCGTGTAACTTCTAGTTTATTATCATCGCGACATTTAGATTGTGTAAAGAAATAAGTACATGGAGAGCAATACACCACTACTCAAACTGGCGCGGATACTGGATTAATTAATGATTATTGGACCATAACACTAAGGGGACCAAAGGTGATCCGGAATGGGTCAAGGTCATGGTTGTAGGCCTTCCTCGTCATACTCATTCGTGACAGGTCTAGTGGTGAATTAAACTGAACTTGAACATCTGTAGAATTGCAATGGTAATTTTTTCCCCTGTATTATTATTAAACTATTTGAAAAATTACCTCATCCATTTTTTATGTATGTTCCCTGATTACTCCGTTGCACTGATTTTGAAAAATATAATTATATATATGTCGGAGTTAAAGGAAAGGGCCGTCAGGATATCCACTAGATAGTTGGTAGTTCAAGATGGTCTGGTGACCTGGTTAGGATTGCCGGAAGTCGATAGAGGCAGGAGGCGTGCGACCGTTCGTTGTAGAAGTCTGAGGGAAACGTACGTTCAGCAGAGGACGTATCAAGGTTGAAATGATGATGATGATGATCGTGGTCCAGCGTAGGTTTCCACCGGTTTGTGCATGATAATAGACTATTTTACAAAAAAAATTGTGATATGTTATAAAGACCTATTTAAAGGTCTTCGCCTGAGTAGTGGTTCCGGCCCAAGTATAATTATGATTTTAACTTATAGCCGCCCAATGACCTTTTAAAAGGTTTTCAACTTCAACTTGTCATAGAACTTTAAATTTACCGCGTATTGAATTCATATGATTTCTGAACGAATATGTCGTGTTTGAAGTTAACACTGTCAGTTTTCACGTAACCGCCAAAACAATGGGGATGAGTCGAGGGAGAGGTAAGTAAATCTGTGATTGATTATCTTAGCTATCTTGGCAGATTGCGAATGTATTTTTGTTGTGAGTGTTGCTTAAGGGCCGATACAGACGGACTGCAACCCAACTGCAACTCCCTACGATTTGTATGGGAACTGCATCACAACTGCGCAGTCGGCGTGCAGTTGTGATGCAGTTCCCATACAAATCGTAGGGAGTTGCAGTTGGGTTGTAGGGGATCCCTTTGTTTCCCATAAACTTCTTGTTCCGAATTTTGAAAGTCAGAAATTGATTTCCATATAATTTATGTCCATAAATATCATTAGTCATAATTTTGTTTACGTATAATGATTAATAATCCGAACTTTCACATTCTATAATGTTATACGTCATACATTACAAAAGTAATAAAATTGATATCCATAACCTAGCAAGGCATACCGGTAATTATTCAGAAATAGTTTAAGGCATACATTTATAAGTAATAATTGTTGTTCGTCATATCGTTTCATTGGCATCCACTTGTTACCCATAAAGTAATAAGTCATACTGTATTGTTAGTCATAACTATGGAAAACCGAGTCAGAGCACCCCACTCCCACGTGGTCTTGTCTGCCCTACCCCTAGAGTGTTTTTGCAAACCCGGAGGCGCGGAGAGAGGGCAGCCCTCGCCCGCTCACCTCCGCAGCTTCGGCTTGTTGGTTGGTTCGGGTTGTTATACCAGTATGACCGTGAATAGTATGACTAACTAATTGTATGACTAACAATAATTATGACCTGAGAAAAAAAGCCTTCCAATAATTATTACAAGTGATTTTATTACCATTAAAAATCGGAAGCGTTATACTATGGCAATAATGAATGTTATGACTTAAAATTTTCGGATTAATAATAATTATGACTTCCGAAAATAGTAATACCAAGTTATGATTCAAAATTGTATGACTTCCGATACTATGACTAATAAAAATTATGACGAAAAACGTTATGGGCAACAAAAATCGGAACAATAATTTTATGAAAGACAATATAGACCCGGGTTGTAGTCCGTCTGTATCGGCCCTAAGATGTTCATCTTTGTTTAACCATATTTATAATATTATTGTAAATACAAGAACAAATGATCGGATGACCTATTAGAAGGCATGTGGGTGGCAACATATTCGAAGATTTCAATAGGTCTACGGGCTTTAACCGCTACGCTATTTTGGTTTGGAAACAAATAAATAAATAAATGGTATTCTAATTATTGATACATTGTAATGATAATTGTTACTATAATAATAATGAGTTATGAGTAGCTGAAACTGACTTACAAACCTCAATTTATTTGGATTTTTTTATGGTATTTCGCATTTTCTTTACTTACTGTGATTTGTGTTGTGTTCGATCTCTGATAAAAAGATATTTTTCATAAATTGTTTTTTTTTTTTATTTTTTCCTGTCTGAAAGTAGTTGCAAACCTAATCATTGTTTTTATAATAATGATAAATAAGTGTTAAATTCGAATAAGTTGTTATTACTCTATAGGATTTTGAAAGGTCTGCGGGCGGTTATCTCGTTTTTGTACAGAAGTTCGATATGGTTAAGTTTGGTGCCTACTTCATTGTCAGCTCATTTTCCATTTGATTAATGTTACATTGTATTTTTGGTAATAAATAATATACAGTAGCCTTACAATCTAATAGTCATAGTTGTAGAATAATCAGCTTGTGGCTAATATTAATGGTAGCACGTGGCAGTCGCAGGCATTAAATAGTACATTGTGTATCTAGGGCGGTATGGAAGAAATTACATTAGTACATTGTGTATCAAGGGCGGTAATTCCTTTACCGCCCGTGGCGCACACAATGTTTTTCATCACACTTGTGAGGAAATCTAATTAAAATAACCTTACTTAACCTAAATAAAATTGTAAAACTGACAGTGACATTAGTGACATAATATCCATAGACAATGCGAATGTCGAGTCACGTTCGGAGACCATAAAGGTAAAAACCTAAAACGGTTGATTTTATATTTGCAAAATACTGTACTAATACACTATTTAAACATTAAATTAATGTTACAGAAATATGTGTTTACATGTATTTGCAATAACAGTTCTCTTTAAATAATATTTCAGTGATAAAAGTTAAAAAAGTAAATTGGCATTTCCTTTGAACACGACAAATAAGAGTAAAACAAAACCATCGTTTCAAATTTAAAAAGAAAACCATTACTTTTTTTTTTTAATTGTATTTATTAATTGTACGAAGTCACAGAGGTTTTAGTTCATGCGGTTTATCAAACTGTGCGTAAGAATTGGTACGTTTGGATGAATTTCGTGGAATAATTCTTGAGTTCATCTTCAGCTGTTTGGTTTGTATTGATAAACGTACCTACAATATTGTAACGCTCGATATTTTGAGCACAAATATCGTCGAGGCATGTTTTTTTAATTACTAATTTACTTTTCTCATTCAATATTTGCGACTTCTATGACTTTGTTTACATACATGACAGTGACAAGTTATTTATTACTCATAAATTATCATTGTCATTAATTTTTTAAAGAGGTTGTAATCTCACAGATACAGATTAGTAGGATGACAAGGAATTTAGGATAAAACTGATTTCGAAATAAAAATTACCACAGAAAAAAAAATTTTTTAGATGTAACTAATTATGACATCAACGTGACCGCTATCAATTACTGAGTCAGAAAAACTGGTACCTGATTACCGATTAGATGCCATCCTGTATAGAAAGACCACTCAATAATAGAAATAGTAGTGAGAAATACTACCTCGGTAGGTATCATAAAAACACACCGAGAGAGATACAACAATGTTAAAATCACATTTTTAGACTTTCTCATAAAAAGCCTCATACATAATGCTTCATAGTAAAGCTTATAGCGATGTGACGTCACTCGGTCATACTTTGTATGGGGAAATCAAGAATTTGTCTTGCAGCTATGTTAAAACTAGCGTTTATCCTAATGATTTCATAACAAAGTTACCATACATTTTATGGGTTATTTAATGGTAATATCAGTTAATATTTTCATTCTTTTAAAAAGGACTTTCCCACCCAACTTTGAAGGCTCATAAAACCTGTTACACTATACCTATATGTATTGAACTCAAAACTTCAACATATTTCCTTTTTTTGCTCATTTTAACAGAATCTTATATAATTTTATCAAAATTCGAGAACAGTAAAATAGCCTATTGCGAATAAGACTAGTCGACGACTAGATACATTAGGTATAACAAACGAGGGAGTGCAGTGAGGTTCGATGTGATACTATTTAGACATATTCCTTCGCCCAAAAGGTTTAGCTCAGCCATCACTGGCCCAATTCCTTGTGCAGCTCAATTCATCATTTTTAGGGTTCCGTACCTCAAAAGGAAAAAACGGAACCCTTATATCACTTTGTTATCCGTCTGTATGTCTGTCAAGACCCTTTATCTCGCTAAACGTGTGGAAGTATCGACTTGAAATTAAAACCGTACATATACTAAAGTCTATGGTCCCTTAAAGTCGTAAAAAAACCAAACTTCTAAGTTAACGTGAAAAAAGATATGGCCGTTTATGCCAAAAAAACGTACATATCGAATCTCTCAAAGAAACCAAAATCTATAGGATACTTTCCGTTGACCTATGCAAGTAATACCGTTTTATACTAAGTATAGGGAAAAATCTGAAAACTATACATTTGTAATAAAATCATAAAAAAATAGTCTTTAAAAAAATTGGGTTCGGTGGGAGAGTCCGACTCGCACTTGTCCGATTTTTCATCTGCGTTGCCCGAAAATGACAAATCAACAACAGAACCAAGTCAATTTGAGTAAAAGTCATGGTACCCAAGTACTCAGCCATAGGCAAATTTGACATGACTTCGTGAGCAGAACGCCGACACTGCGACATATACCTAATAATTACTGTGTTCAAAAGGAGTAGTGTTGATTCTGATCCAGAAAGAACTAAATTATAAAGAAAAAAGCCTGTACTTATTCATTTCAATTAAGTGATTTTGTGTTATATATAAGTTTATATGATCGCAACTAACGTAACTTTGAAACGCACAACTACATAATTCTCTCTCAACTGTACTGTAGCACATTAAAGCGACAAAGCGACTGAAGCTCGTTCATGGAAATTAACTCAATCGTGTTAATTGACCGCAATAATCCGGTTATAAGCGGCTGGCTGTCGCTTAGCGAGCGTGTTTTATCCACTAATGTTTGGTACGTTCTGAATTTGGAACTACATATTGTAAAAATAATTTACGCAGATGTTTGATCTGTCCTTAAATCATTCAAGCAGATCATAATTGTCAAATTTCAAAATTATTATTATTACTCTCACTGCAATACAACACAATAATGCTCTTTTTCACACCTCCTATTCAGAAAAGATTATTTTGCTCCCTCATAAAAGGGACCAAAGTGGTACTTTTCTGTTCAAGGACAACAGGGTACCTATTTTTAGTTTGAACCCACTTAGATTATGCCATACCATAGACAGCTTTATTAGTACATTACACACAGAGGGTGGTATAATAAGGAATGGCCCAGATCACAGACGTTTGTGGTCCGAGCCGCAGGCGAGGGCTAGAAATATAATATGGAATTGGTTTTACTTACGTACCAAAGAGAAATTGAGAAAATTACATTGGAATCTGAATTCAAAAATGGTTAATAATTGTATTGCTAAATAGCAACTTCAATGCACTACTTTGAAAAGCTGGTAATAATCCTTAAAATTTTGGGAAAAATAAGAGAAAATGAAAATGAAAATGTTTATTTTGTTGATCTTACGAGGCATAGGTACAGTACAAAGGTTAGGATCTCCTAGTAAGTATATAAATGTCTGTGTCAGGAGACCCTGCTCTTCCATAACAAATCAATTATTTTTAACAAAACAACTGTATTAACTATAATTCGTTACTAATTACTAATTGTAGGTACTTATCTAAATATAATTTAAAATGAGGTTTTAAACCTACTCAACAACAGGACATAACAAAATATAAACAAAAAATAGCTTAACAAACTTAACAGAGCTTAACATTTTATTGACAAATTGCCTAACACAAAAGTCCTTCAACTCCTTCATAACTGAGAGTTTTTAACCACTTTGACAAAATCCTTTTACAGGGTAATAGTCGTAGAGGATATATGTTATTTACTTTCTAGATCTTATTATAGAGGTGGGAGGATAGATAGTATGTGAAATTGATTCGTAGTAAATCGAGAGTTAGGTATAAGGCGGTACAGCAACAACATAGCGTTTTCTCTTGCAATTTTCAACAATGGTTTGAATGCCAGGGATTTCTGTACCCTAAGAAAACTTAACGGAATAAATAATTTTAATTAAGAGAGGATTACAGAAGTCAATTACTGAGAGTAGTGCGAGTTTTATTACTGACTAGTGAACCCGATCACTTTTTGTTCGTGAACATGAAATAAGTTAAATATCTCTTTTTTGCAACGACTAAAAAGTAACCTTTGTGTTAAATGGGGTCATAAACCTGTACAGGTACACCAAATTTCATGGAAATCAATCTGATACTTTTTGTGTGATGCGCGCTAAATCAAAATACATACCAACCAACAGAAAAAAATTAAAAAACCATTAATTTATGTTTTATTACTTGTTTTTGACACAACAGTTATATTTAATTTTATTTTATGTACAAAGTTTTTCTATGACTTTATTATATGTGTAGATAGAGATATATTTCAGAAACCCTGTATAAAATCGCCGAAAAGCACCTCCCAAATAATACACGTACAAAATTCCAAACAAAACAAGCCTGCGTTTTACGCGCGAAAGCCTTCGGAATAGGCCGGAACTGGCTCCGTCACGATGCAATAATTTACGTGCCAATGGAAAAAGGATGTTTTTGACAACGCCTCTAATAGCTTTTTAGATCAACCTACCGTCGATGTAATACAAAAAGGCCCCTAGCCGACTTCGCTATTGTGATTTTCGGCGATATCTGGGCACCTCTTTCTACTTATTTCTCTATCACCAAACAGCAATGCATTGCATGTTTGTCTTTCGGTTTTGAAGAGCTCTCAGCATTTGGGATCGCAACATAATTGCAACATTTTATTTAAAAGAATCACTGCTAACTTAAATATTTTATTGAATTATCAAAATTAAATGCCCATTAGAGTAGGCCTGTGCCCAGCGTAATGATGATGATGATGAAATGTCTATAATTGGAGATATTTTAACAAAAAAATTAAGTCTACCCGCGACCACTAACGATGAAAGGGGTTGCGAAACGACGTAAAATAGTACATTACATAACTAGGGTGGTGCGAGATCGCAGAAGTTTGCGGCCCGAGCTGCAAGCGAGGGACGTAAATATGCAATCGAAGGCTTTCTTTATTACCTCCCGTGTTGTGTACATCATTTTATGTATACACTTGGCCACGTGTACGGAAAAAGCCACTTTTTGGCCAGGTGTGGCATAAATAAAGTAATATACGCGATTTAATCCGTTACAGCGGTTTTGTTACAAAAAAAATATAATAAAATAGGCTATTTGGAGGTTGTCAAATCAAAACATATTAAGTTTTTGGATGTTTGTGTATTTATCTGTATGTTTGTATGTCAAAACGGCTGGATGGATTTCAACCATTTTTGGCACACAGATAACCGGACACCTAAAGATGGTTACTTTTTATTTGACTACGAAGAAGAAGACATTGATTTGCTATCGTTTCACCATTAAACTTTAAGTTGTAGGCATCTTATAGTTGCAGTTTTTATTTTCCATGTCGAGTATTTTATTTTAATTAGTTGTAGCCCGGCTAGAGTCGGGAGTAAAACTCGAGCCGTGGTTATAAAAAAATGTAATAAAATTAAATAATAAAACTATATACAATAAAATTAAGGTGAAACGGCATTCCGTCAGTACGCAGTAGGTATGTACAAAGGAAGGTCACTGGCCTTAACGGTGCTGGGAGACTGGATGGCGGTGAAGAGTCGGGACTTCAGGATAGGTAGGTATAGGTTTTCAGTTCCTAGTTCGAAGCCAGCTCCAGACCAGTTCAGAAGCGCTATTCTGCATCAGTCGATACGATAAACGGAAGCGACTTCACACAACTTCAATCCAGTAAAAAGGGCTGGAACAATCCTCCCGTTAGCGTTTGTCTCAAACCAATCCAAGTCTAATTTATTCTTTGCCAAGACCAGTGAACATTTAATTAATAAGACTTGGATTGAGTTTGAAAGTTACAAAAAGAACATAGTAAAATATATAAAAACAAAAGTACCTGCGAAGCGGCAGCCCTTACGAGTATTTATATATCTACACAGTAATTAATATTTAAGCAGTTTAAAATATCATAATATGTCAGTCTGTTTAGCAAATAACAAGATATCACGGCAATGTGAAAAGCGACCGAAAATGTCTCCGTGAAAAAAAAGACGATCGTAAATGCTGTACGTTCGTAAAAGTTTCTAACCGGCCAGTACTGCGCCAAGGAGGTTTGCCGCGTTACAGTACCCCGCGCGCCCAGGAGAATTTTCCAAGTTGGATAACACAGGAAAATTCCAGGCAGAAAATAACAGAAAATATACAACTACACAATATTTACAATTTTAAATCTTTAATGTGCCATTTACCTATCGCACGTCCATTATTGTCAGCCAATTCATACACAAGAGGTGACAACTTTTTCAATACTGTACACTTAACATATTTGGGAGCCAATTTTGCGGTAAAATATTTACCAGCGTCACTTAATTGGTAGTTACGGCGCCATACAACATCACCTTCATTAAATTCGGCCTGTTTACGCCTCAAGTTGTAGTATTTACAATTTTTTACATGAGCTTCCCAAATTGCTGTCTGCACTTTATCTAAGATAGGCGACAAGTGACCTAAATTCTCAGCATAAATGTCACGAGGTGCAAAAATGAGATCGTCATAATCGACGTCATTAGAGTCTGCGGCACCATAGAAAGACCCGCATGGCACTAACTCTCTGCCGAAAACCAGGAAGGCAGGGCTGAATCCTGTTACTTCATTAACACTGGTATTCATAGCAAATTGGATCTTAGGAATATTGACATCCCAGTTTCTATGATCCTCCTCCACAAAAGAACTAATTGCTGTCATGATAGTACGGTTGTAGCGTTCAACAGAATTTACCTGAGGGCAATATTTAGGAGTAAAATGCACCTGAGGAATCTGATATTTAGTAAAAAGTTCCTGTAATTCATTACTGATAAACTGAGTACCATTATCCATTATGATAGTACGAGGAAAACCGTGTACCAAGAATATAAAGTCTTCTAGAATCTTACATATTATATTAGAAGTCGCCTTTTTTATAGGAAATATCATGCAATATTTCGAAAAGCAGCAGTTGACAACTAATATGTAACGGTTCTGCTTACGAGTCATAGGTAAAGTGCCAACAAGATCGATTGAAAGGCATTGAAATGGCCTGCAACATTCTTTAGGTTTACCCATTATTCCCAGTGTCTGATGATTCTGGTATTTGTAGGCCAAACAAGTCTCGCAATCGGCAATATATTTACAAACGTCTCTATACATCCCCGGCCAGAAATAACGTAAAGCGATTCGCTTATGAGTTTTGAAAATGCCGAAATGGCCGGCTGTAGGCTGAGAATGATTTTCATGTATAATATCATCTCTCATTTCCTTCGGAATTACTAGTTTCCAGTCATACTCGGAAGTGAGCAAAGAACTAGTCCTTTTAAGTCTGTACAGATTATTATTTACAATTTTGTAGTCAGGAAAAGAATCAGGATTGTCCCGACAACCGTTTAATATATTGTTAAACCATTCATCGTTAGAATCTACATAAATCAGGTCAACTGGCACCGAACGTGATAAAATGTCAGGAACGACGTGATCTTTACCTTTTTTATGCCTTATTTCAAAATTAAACGCAGACAAACGAACGCTCCAACGAGCCAATCGTCCTGAAGGGTTGTCTAAGTTTAAGAACCATTTTAAGGCTGCGTGGTCAGTATAGACTATGAATTTTTGACCATTATCTAAATAACATTGCCAATGTTCTAAGGAAGTAATAACGCTTAGTAATTCACGTTCGGTGATTGAATAATTTTGCTGTTGCTTAGATAAAGAACGGCTAAAGTAAGCAATAGGCTTTTCGATGCCGTCTTCCTCTTGCGTCAACATAGCTCCAATTCCAAAATTGGATGCATCACAATGCACAGAGAAAGTCTTAGTAAAATCAGGACAAGTTAGTACATGAGTAGATACAAGAGCTTTTTTTATTTTATTAAATGCAGCATTAGCATCCTCATTCCACTTGAAAGGAGGAGCTTTCTTTCCAGTAGAAGTAAGCAAATTCAGTGGTGCAGCCAATGTGCTAAAGTTTGGCACAAACCGCCTGTACCAACTGGCTGTACCTAGGAACTTTTTCAATTCACGTCTAGTAGTAGGAACAGGTATGTCGAGTATCGCTTGCACTTTTTCAGGGTCTGTGTGCAATCCTTTGTGGTCTACAATATAACCAAGATATTTCAGTTCGCGACGAAAGAATGCAGACTTCTCAAAGTTAACGGTAAGCCGCGCGTATGTAAGTTTTTCTAATACCTGCGATAACAGAGAAATGTGCTCTTCAAAGGTATTAGATATCACAATAATATCATCTAAATACCAGAAAACGCGGTTTTCAAACTCAGGCGTAAACAAAAGGTCCATTAAACGCTGCTGGGACGCCGGTGCATTCGTCAATCCAAACGGAACAACTTTGAATCTATACATGCCCCGCCCAGGGACGTAAAAAGCTGTTTTATCTCTATCCCCTTCGTATAATGGTAATTCCCAAAATGCCTTAGCGATGTCAATACTAGATAAGAACTTAGCATCGCGCAAATTATCAAGAATCTCATTTATATAAGGCAGTTTATACGCGTCTTTCTTAGTGACAGAATTAAGTTTCCTACTGTCTAAACAAAACCTCCAAGTACCATCTTTTTTAGGAGTCACAAGAACAGGACTCAACCACGGGCTCTCACACGGCTCTATGATATCTAAAGCAAGCATTTTATCTACCTCTTCCACTAGCACTTTTTGTTTCTCGGGAGAAAGTCTATAACATCTTTGTCTAATAGGTGCATGATCTCCGGTATCAATGCGATGTTCAATCAAGTGTGTACGGCCAAGCGGACTAGATTCCGTGGAAGCCTCGCGAAACTGCGATATAATAATATTTGCCCGAGTCTGTTGTTCCCCGGACAAGTCTTCAAATGGAAGAACTTGCTTAGAACCGTTATATACAGTTAGAGAAGTACAATTAGAGGGCTTTTTCAGTTCGACGTTAGTTAGGCAATGAGGCAAAAGATTAAAGCCTTTCCAAAAGTCTATACCCAATATTAAGTGTGAAGAAATGTCGGGTATTACGTGCGCAGCAATACGTAAATATTTACCGTTGAACTTCACAGGTAACTCCATGTAACCGACGGAGTAAACGGGCTGTCCGTTAGCAGCTCGCACAGAGATCTTGTAAGAGGAGTTCAGTACAAATCCCTGATCTAGTAGAGCCTTATGAGAGTTATTACCAAGAATGGTAATTGAGCTGCCACTGTCGAGTAAGCCGCATAAAGTCAAATTATTTACATTAATATTTACAAAAGGACGCTCATTATCATTCTGATCGTCAAAGAGGATCAAAGACGTTTTTGATGATAGCATAAAAAGACGAACTACTGAGAGCCATTCCTCCCATTCATCACGCGAATATTTAGAGTCATTGCGTGTAATAAGTCTTTGACCCTCACTTATCCGTTTTTTGGCAAAGACTCATTTTTACCGACAGATTTACGGCACTGAGGACAATCCGTGCTACGGTAACCAGCCATACCGCATTTAAAACACACAAGGGTGCGTGGTTCCTTGCACATACGCAAAGAGTGACCGTTCACTCGACAACGAACACAAAATTGCTTAATAGAACTAACTATATTTACAGACTTACTATTTACAGGCCTATATACAAAATCATCAGTCAAAGATGATGGGCTATTCGTAGGAGGTTCCTTAAAGTTCCTCGAGCGGTCAAGGCAAGCTTCATACTTTTTACACACAGCCTTTAAGTTATCAATAGACTGAATGTCAGCCTGAGCTAACATGATGTCGTACTCAGGACGAATATTCCTTAGCAAAATTTCAAGTTTATTAGCCTCAGACATACTGTAGCTCAGCTTGGCAAATAATCCAGACATTATGGCAATGTACGCTACGACCGACTCTTCCCTGCCTTGAGTGCGGTCCTGTATTTCACGCAATAGCTTGTAATCGTAATCTACAATACCAAAATCATCAAACAGTTTTACTTTCAAACTTTCCCAAGAAGTGAAATTGTCCTTGTAGGCACGAAACCAGTGTAGCGCTGCGTCCGTGAACATTTCATAAGAATGAGTTAATAATGTGCTAGTAGGCAAATTCCTAGACAGCGCAAACTCTTCCACCTTTTGCACAAAACTACGCGGGCAGCCTTTACCCGCGTATGAAAATTTGCGGAACTCGCTAGTCACGCCGCGGTCACAGTGTACAATAATTTTACTATCTGCACATTTGTCACTGTTCGCAGTAACAAATGACGACACGGAGTCACTATTAGCGCTGCTGTTCTTTAAATCAAAACGCATTTTCAAGGCACTATATTTGGATACAAGACTCTTATACGTATCACGGTGCTCCTCTACCTCCGAGACGTCTATACGTTGAAGGCGTAAGTATATATGTACAAGAAATGACCTTATTTTATTTACAAGTTTCAAATCAGAGGAACTTTCATAGAGGGTGATTTTATCCTCGATAAAAGAAATAGACTTTTCAGTGCCTTTCAAGTCTTCAGCAACTGCAAAAGTAGTAGGTAAATCCTCAGCCACATATTTACCCAACAAGTCAGACAACTGCTGTCGCAACTCTATAACTGTGTCGCGCGGTTTTTCATGCCTAATACTTACTTCGTACGTAAGTTCATTTTTATTTAGCATATTTACATTTACCTGCGAGAACTCCATGCTTATTACGAAAAATTACGTACTTTAAACAAGCAGGAAAAGACAATATATACACAAACTATTTTGAAAACACACACAAACACGCAACTGTTATGTTATTAATACTTATATGGGTACTACACCGAATGCAAGTTGCGTATCTAATCAGTCCTAAATAAGTCCAATCATAGAATCAACCATTTAAAACTATGCACAAAAGAACTCTAACACAAAATATAATAACAAAAATTACATCCAAGCTATGTACAACCACTTATGTTATTTACAAGTATGCACATAACTCAATCCAAGTCTTTAAGACCCACGTACTGACTGAATGAACCCTTGGGCGCCAATGTAGCCCGGCTAGAGTCGGGAGTAAAACTCGAGCCGTGGTTATAAAAAAATGTAATAAAATTAAATAATAAAACTATATACAATAAAATTAAGGTGAAACGGCATTCCGTCAGTACGCAGTAGGTATGTACAAAGGAAGGTCACTGGCCTTAACGGTGCTGGGAGACTGGATGGCGGTGAAGAGTCGGGACTTCAGGATAGGTAGGTATAGGTTTTCAGTTCCTAGTTCGAAGCCAGCTCCAGACCAGTTCAGAAGCGCTATTCTGCATCAGTCGATACGATAAACGGAAGCGACTTCACACAACTTCAATCCAGTAAAAAGGGCTGGAACAATCCTCCCGTTAGCGTTTGTCTCAAACCAATCCAAGTCTAATTTATTCTTTGCCAAGACCAGTGAACATTTAATTAATAAGACTTGGATTGAGTTTGAAAGTTACAAAAAGAACATAGTAAAATATATAAAAACAAAAGTACCTGCGAAGCGGCAGCCCTTACGAGTATTTATATATCTACACAGTAATTAATATTTAAGCAGTTTAAAATATCATAATATGTCAGTCTGTTTAGCAAATAACAAGATATCACGGCAATGTGAAAAGCGACCGAAAATGTCTCCGTGAAAAAAAAGACGATCGTAAATGCTGTACGTTCGTAAAAGTTTCTAACCGGCCAGTACTGCGCCAAGGAGGTTTGCCGCGTTACATAGTAATATTATTAAAATTCATATTTATACATTTTCGTGTCAAGATAAAAAACTACTACTAGTTACCTTTGAATCTTAAAAAAACCGTATTAAAAATCACTTTAGGGTTGTGTCACTATATGCATTTCAAACATTGTACTCGTAGATACTTATTCGAAATGCATAAAGTGACATTATTGCAATTTAGTCCAACATTACTCAATGCTTATCTAAATAACGTCTCTTTTGCTTTCGCAAACGCACCAAGGAGAACACGTCGTGGTTGACCAGAAGTGTTCATTCTCTATATAGAGACGTTGGTTCTTTTTATATAGAGACGTTGGGAGGCCATTGCTCCGCTTTAAGGACTGCGCCAAAAGGGACATGATCGCCTTTAAAATTGACCACCAGAACTGGGAGACACATCCGGAGAAACGAACGGAGTGGCGGAGGCGCGGGGTGAAGGGTCGCAAGTTACCTAAGCGATGAGACCTGGTTCGCTGCACTCGCTGACAAGAGACAAAGACGACACCAAAGCGACTCAGCATCATCTGTTGCAAACTTCTCTTGTCAGGCCTGCGGTAGGACATGTCGCTCTCGCATCGGTTTCTTTAGCCACCAAAAGCGATGTCTCTCTAACATTGCACCATAAATCGTCTGTAATAGACGCAAAGGCCTAAGATGATCTAAATAAATGTGGCTACCGGTGAGATAATATCGCAAAGCCTATCCGAATGAGACGCCAGTCAATCTACAAAAAAAATTGCGTTGAAAAAGTTATTTTTATATAAAACGGGCAGTTGATGGGTTGGTGGTGACGTGTAATTTGAGTTTCAGTGCACGTATTCGTATTTGAAAGTATTCTCGCACACTGTAAATATTGCTAGCAAACAACAATCGACCAAAAAACATATAGATGAATTGGAAAGTTCTCTGGTTCAAGTCTGTTAAAAATACTATTTACCAATGACGCGATTACCTTCAAACAGCTTTGTATCTATTCATATCATCTAACTATATGCAAATACAGGATATTTCCCGAAAGGTTTCTATCCTCTTGTGGAAGAATTTCCCATAAGCTACAGTAAGCTGTGACCTAAATCTTACTTGCATTGATGCCAAAAGTATCCTCTCCAAAGACATTCACACTGGTATTCAATGGTCTAGCTCATTGTTAAATATTTTTCATCACACTTGCTCGAAAATGGTGTCATTACACGTAGGTTCTGCGGGCCGTAAATGACCTATTACGCCCTAGGGCGTAATGGTTTTCTGTATAAATTTGAAACGCTGGGTCTGTTTTACTCTTATTTGTCATCTTCAAAGGAAACGAAAACTTACTTTTTTAACTTGTTTCACTGAAATATTTATTTAAAGAGAACTGTTATTGCAAATACATGTAAACACATATTTCTGTAACATTAATTAAATGTTTAAATAGTGTATTTCAGTATTTTGTAAATATAAAATCAACCGTCTTAGGTCTTTACCGCTATGGTTTCCGAACGTGACTTGACATTCGCATTGTCTATGGATATAATATGTCACTAATGTCACTGTCAGCTATCTGTTTTACAATTTCATTTAGGTTAAGTAAGGTTATTTTAATTAATATTTCCTCACAAGTGTGATGAAAAACATTGTGTGTGCCACGGGCGGTAAAGGAATTACAAACTCGTGTTATTAAAGCCTTCGGTTTCACCTCGGGCTTATAACAAACACTCGTTTGTAATTCCTTACTTACCACCCTAGATACACAATGTACTAATAAATTACTTATGTTACAGAGGAACGTAGGTACGTGGGTATATCTTTTCTTTGTGCCATAAAAAAGAGTCTCCTTCTACTAAAGGCCACTTTCACAAAATGGGCTGAATATTTATATATCTTGTTCTCAGGTAAAACGTTTCACTTTACTAGTTGTCGATAAGATCCCAGCGATAAACCGCTATTATTAAAGTGTAATTAAAATCATCCTAATTGGCAAGAAGCAGGATGGTACCCACCTTTTATCTGCATGCTTCACATATAGGTCCGTCAATTGGACTTCAGTCAGTCATATGGCATTAACATGCCATTCAATCTCAAACGTTAGATTTGACCTGACGGGTTTGGCCTGACCAAGAGACCAATCAAAACGCCCACGATCGCGTCTTTATGTGAAATGCCATAAAGAAGATGTTATTGGAAAATGAAGCTAGTAACTTTACACTGCTATAATAAGCTTAGCTAAATTCTTTGCTAAGCTTTGACATTAAAACCTTAAACGATAAAACTTATTTCTTTTTTGAATTTTAAAAAAGCTTAACCCAGTGTTAAGCAAGATTATAATTTACAATCTGCCAAACTTATTCTCACGCGAGCAAACTTTCCTCATGAAAACTTGCGATGTTCGCGAAAGAATCGTAGTTGTAAAGTGATTTTCAGGAAAATTCCGAGCATCCTTTTGAAATTTTTAAGAAAAGTACGCTTCTCGATAAAGTTTTGAGTTCCCTGTGTTGTTTTGAAGAATCGATGGATTCAATCAATGAAGTTTGTAGAGTATTCGTTAAGTTTTAGTTTGAGACACCCCAACGAAACTTTTTAAGCGGTTACTTAATGCATAGCAGGCAGATTGTATTTTTATTAATCGGCGTTATTGGCTAGCTGTTTTAACCGTATTTTAGGTATGAAGTATATAGTCTATTGTTTAACTTTTGAAGCTGTGTTGTCATTCTAAGTTTGTGAAAATGCTTTTGAAAATTGCTAGAGTCTGATGTGTACTACATTGATACCATTATTATTTATAAAGATTTCAGTCAGACTGACAGTGCGGAAAAATTTAGATTCAAGTTATGATAACGCTAAATATTTATAAACTTTCGTGTGGATTAGAATTTACAATGTCTATCACTCTAAACCCAGCCGAACTCCGCTCGGTCTAGAACGGTTTACCGCCGATGAGAAATTCACGCGCTCCCAACTTGAAAGAGTTGCGTTTGCCAGCATAATAGGCCCCCACTTTTGAACTTGGTCGTTGGAGATTCAGCGGGTTTAGAGATAAGAACGCTTGGAATGACTATTCCATGTATTATACGATACTGAAATAGTAGTTTTTATTACGAGTTGCCGCAACAACTTGGACATCAAATTCTTTGTGTTGTGACCAATGACCATAGAAAATAAAATCTTGTAATAAAACAATTTCAACGGATTAAATAACGTACATTGTTTATTTTTGGGAATGTAAAGCCGCCGGGCCGGTTATTATCGAATCGTGTTATTTTTTCTTTCCCTTTCTCATTCCCTTCTCATACATATTTTCGTGAGGGAGATAGCACTATAACTTACTTCGAATGTAAAACTATCAGTATAATTAACTATCGCTGGCACAAATGTCATCGGCTTGATAATTTCGTTCGGGCTTATTTTCATAACTTACTAAGAAAATGTCAAAGTACCAAAAATAATGCAGCAAGAAACAGAAAGTAGGTACATATTTTTATGGAAAAAAAATATGCAGGAATATAAAACTATTTATAATACGAGTACATAGGCTGTGGTAGCCGAGTAGTTTGGACATGTACTTTTCAAGCGGTTGTGTGTGATGGATTTGAATCATGGCTTGCGCCTATGAGTTTTATCGGAACTTACGTACGAAATATTATTTTATTTATATTCACCATTGTCTTTTCAGTGAAGGAAAAACATCGTGAAGAAACCTGCATGCTTACTTACATCCGCGAAGAAATTCGAAGGTATATGTGAAGTCCCCAACCCGCACTGGACCGGGCTGGGACTTCAGCCCATTCGGTCTTAAATATGAGAGTAGGCCTGTGCCCAGGAGAGTGGGACTTATGCTGACTTAAGCTGATGAATGATGATAGAATGTTACCGATTTCTTGGTAGAAACGAAATCACACCATTTAATCCAGTAAAATGCCTTTGCCATTCATTTTTAAAATCCGATTACGCAATTAATCTGCTACGCTTGGTTGTGGCTCGCTTTAGTTAATTTGATTACAGTCTACCATCCTCAACTTTAGTGTAGGTACATATTCCACCATTTAAATTCAAGTGTAAATTTGTTTAAATTCATTCAATTTGTCAAAGGGTCAGCGATCGGTTTGGGCGAGACCTATCAAACCAAATTAAGAGCAAATTCTCAAGTCCCGAACGCGACTTAACTCCGAATTTTATTCCAACTCGAATAGCTAATGGCGTCCGTTGCGAACAAAAACGCTTGATTAAAATCGTTTGTCGTAATAAAAGGGGCACTAAAAAGTTACAACCGCTCGGAACCGGTAGGCCCGTAAAATCGATCAATTCGATACCGAGGACAAAAATTTAACGTCGAGATTAGGGAGGCCGGTTTAATTTAGTGCTGTGAATTAAAGGCGAAATATTAAATTGAAGCCAGGCTTCTTGCCGGCACGGCCGTCTTCTGCCAAATGAGCCGTGAGCTGCGCGTATATTTTATTAGCCCCCCTAGTGACGTGTTCCTCCCTACTCCACCCTATTTACATTCACGACAGAGCCAACGGCGTGTGAAATTTTATTTCTTCGACAATCTGAGATGAGATTAGCTGTAAATTGAGTTTATGATGGAATCAAATATGCATGCTCCCGCCCGCGCTGCGTTCATGGCTGATCGCATCCATAAATTCAGTATTTGCCTTTTTCTCACTACTGGTTTCGCGGAAGCGTTCCGGGTGCGAATGAAATATTATTCGAAACGGTTCATATCAATCTGGATAATTTGTACAATAAAAAAATCATGGTTACTTATCGATGTTACGACATAAATTGCCACACGAGACATGTGCTCGTCCGTATAAATTGTTATCCCTTGATTTCTACTTAAAGAGCGAATTCTTAAAAAGTTTATTAAGATGAGTCGGTCGGTTCTCCATACAAACATAAAGAGGGTCTTCATTTGCTTCCACTACATTAATCTTGTTGGAAACGTGTGTAATTTTATACATTTTGTTGACATAAGTAGTCTCAATAAATTAGAATTATCGTGTAATCTGTCGATTGAGGTCAGCGCCGTCTATTATCATCATTTGAAACCAAACGTTTTTTAATAAAAATGTATATTTTTAGGGTTCCGTACCCAAAGGGTGTCAACGGAACCCTATTACTAAGCCTCCGCTGTCTGTCCGTCTGTCCGTGAGTCACAGGGCTCTTTTTCACTGAATATGCATTTCTATTGCCGCTAGAAGAACAAATAATAAAAATAAAGGAAAGAAGGAGGGAGGGAGGGAGGATAAAAGGGGGTAACCATACAAGAAACGTGTTTGTGTCGATCAGTCAAAGGACTGTATCTTTTGAACCGCAATAGAAAGAGACTTGAAATTATAATTTTTTTCATTATGTATTTTTGCTGTCGTTAAAAGATCAAATATTAAAAAGAAAATGAAATCAAGAATTAAAGGGGACCATACAAGAAACGTTTTTTTCTGGCGTTTTCTGCTCGATTTTAATGATGGTAATAGGTAAAAGCATGATAAATTTACAGAATGTGTATTTCTATTGCCGCTGTAACAATAAATAATAAAAAAATAATAAAGTTAAAAATAAAAAGGGGTCTCCATACACTAAAAGTGTTTTTTGGCGTCTTTTTGCTCGACATTGGTACGGAACCCTTCGCGTGCAATTCCGACTCGCACTTGGCCGATTGTTTTGGCTTTTTGCGAGTTATCGTGGCGTTTCATACAGTGAAAACGTATCAAGCTATAAAATAAAAGACATTTTAACCACGATTGATGTCGTTGTGTTTGTATGGAAAACCGACCGACTTGAATCACCTTAATGATATCTTTTTAGATAGATTCACAGACAGACAGTCACAAGGCACGGTGTTATGATGTCTGACATTAACTTTTAGGAATTTTTAAATTATGCTTGAAAATTAAGGTTTTAACACTTAAACCGTTTTTTAAACAAATTGGTTTTATAGCAATCTGACACGTTTAATCGTTAAATGTTAGAAAATATGTTTAACGATTTACCCCCGACTTTAAGGATTTTAAAAACATATCAAAACAATAAACCCGGGACATCCATAGGTGGGTTAGTCTCATCTCGTCTAAAAAAGCAGCTGGTCTAAGCAGTAACTGGTCTAAAAAGCAAATGGTCTAATTAGCAACTCGTCTAAAAAACAACTGGTCTAAGTAGCAACTGGTCTAACGTACAGATGGTCTAATTAGCAAGTGGTCTAAAACGCGGTTGGACTAAGTAGCTAGTGGTTTAAAAATCAGCTGGTCTAATTAGCAAGTGGTCTAAAAAGCAACTGGTCTTAAGGTCTTACCAGAATAAAGTAGAACAATGACTCGTACTGACTCGTGAAAATGTATATGTCATGTACTTAAGTCATTAATGTCATGTAATATGAAAAATATTTTTGTGTACCTACTATCTTTTATCTTCTTACCAAATTTCATAAAATCGGTTGTACAGTTTAAGCGTGAAGAGGTTTCATAACCTTCGCATTTATAAAACCCAGGATTGTCAAGGAATAAGAGTGTGGGTAGATATCCTTTTGAGCTCTTCGTGTGTATAGCTACTTCCGCTGCTGACTGTACATAGAAGTGGGCTGCGGGTAAATACTTTAACGCAAGCGCAAATAAGTAGGCTACCTACCTATGTAGACTACGAAAATAACTATCCACTTTTGAATTTATCTCAATGCAATAACAATAAGGTGAAAAAGTGGACACATGTCTTTATAGTAAAGGAGATGACTGTACATATAGATATTTAAAATTTAAATAATAATAAAAATATTATTATTGATACAGTGCTGACTAATTTGAGTTTAGCAGACATTAATTTTTGACGGTATGCTGAGATTTAGACAAAGAACGTTATAGACCAGTTGCATTATTGGCGGGTAGCGTTTTAGACCAGTTGCGTTTTAGACGAGAAGCGTTTTAGACCAGCTG
Organism: Eudemis profundana; assembly: GCA_947034925.1. NCBI lineage: Eukaryota > Metazoa > Arthropoda > Insecta > Lepidoptera > Tortricidae > Eudemis > Eudemis profundana. The sequence goes on along the minus strand of OX344795.1, from coordinate 24,345,952 downwards.
CTAGGTGCGTTTTAGACAAGTTGTTACTTAAACCAGTTGATTTTTAGACGAGTTGCTAATAAGACCATTTGCTTTTTAGACCAGTTAACTGCTTAGACCAGCTGCTTTTTTAGACGAGATGAGACTAACCCCCATAGGTTACCAAAATTAATTTGTGACAGATAGAGACGTTTTGTTTTACACTTGTTTTTTCCCACGCAAGATATTGAAGGTTTTTTGACTCGTTCAACGACGAGTTTTTGAATGGACCGTTTTCAATTTTCTGGCATTAACTGGTAATCCGCTATTTGGCTTCGGTATATGGAGAAATTTATTTACCACAGCTTTCATCGTGCCAGTCTTTGGTTTTGAAAAATGTGCTCTAAATGTGATAGGTTTATATTACCCTGTGTACCAAATTTTAGCAAGTAACATGACAATAATATCATAATGTTAACAAAAAATACCTTATGGAAGACTTAAAAAACACGCAATATTAATTAGTATTTTGTTTCTTTTTCAGGTACGTACCTACATCGCTGGTCTACGTGTTATATTTTTAGGTGTAAGTTAATGTATATTTGTTATTAAATTGACTTGCTCTCGTAATGATCCTTCATAGTACGTATGTGTTTCTGAAGTTTGATATTAATATCAAACTTCCGATGACCATACATTTACTGGTCACCCTTCATTCATCGTCACGTTTTCTGTTATTTCTTAGTTCTACTGGCTATAAGAGGGAGCCGACCACATTAAGTTGGTGATACCTCAGTCTATCTCTTCAGTCTATCTTTTGCATTTAAAATCTAAATGTAAGAGGAAGACTGAAAGTTGAGTTGATCTAAATTTTGGATCATCCTATTATCATTCTCCATTTACGCCTAGACGGTCTACACAGCGCATAACGTTTTCTTGCCAATACAGAAAAGCAATATAATTAGATACATAAACACTATATGATCACTGTCTTCGAAACAAATTTTCAAAACTACGAATAACTACACAATACAATTTTAGAGTCGTACGCAGTTCTGAAAGTTTTGTATACACGTAGTAAGTAAATTTTCTTCCACGTATTGTCTGTTCAATGTATGCTTTTGACCAAGATTGTTGCATATTCCGGCCACATTAATTCTAAGTCTTAAGCCCAGTCTCAAGTGCATGTGACTAATTCTTCCCAGCCCCAAGCCATCCTCGGCATTCACGACGCTACGAGTATGTGCCGTATGCTACAGTGTAGCTGCACATACGTCTTAGCTAGCGCCAAAGCCGGGTATCCCAACAATTTACCTGACGTTGCATTTGATGTTTGCGCAAAGCGGTAGGAAGCTAGAAGTGCTATATATATGACAAATGTTGGTACCTTCATATAAATTCAAATCAGGTGGCTACAATTGAGGCACCAGATATGATTTAATCACCATACATATACTAGTTAAGGTGGAGTATCATTGAAAGATTAACATGCGAATAACTTACAAATATTTAAAGTCCAACAGTTAAATCTTTCATAGCTGTTCTATTTAATGCAGACCTCCTAACTCCACCGTCACTCTAAGCAAGTCAAAATTATCATAATAATGTATTGTCATGGTAACTCACCGTGTCAGTCATAAAAATCGATTAGGTATAAGTAGTCGAAAAAGTTGTCGCAAGATTTGAATCAAATCAGCTAACGAATACGCGTGGTCAAGCTAAATACAACTGTTTAATCAAACTATCATGGAAACCACATGTTAACTCCCTACGCTCCAAAATCACATAGCTAACAGGTGCATTGGGACGGACTGTTCGATGTCTGCAAAAAAGGGAATGAAAAACTTACATTGCTAGTTGAGTTAAACCACACATGTATGTACCCCATAATTTAACCAGTGGTCACACCTCTACGCACAGCGTTACCGAAGTATAAAGACAAAGAAGTAGACACGTATTCAAGGTCGCGGCGCGCGGCACAGGGCTGCCGCCCGTCGGTTCTGCAAAATATATACTTACAAGTTGCGCAAATGAACGGCGCACGCTGAACGGTGCGTAGGTAAACAACAAAATAAACAAATTCCAAATATAATTAGGTTATAGTCTTCTTCATTGTTATTTGTGTAAGTAGGTTCAGTAAATTTGAACTACCTATTGTTGATCAATGAAACTATGTATCCCAATATTATAAGAACTATGTATTATCAATTTATCAAATGCAAGTATAAGTAGACCTATCCGACGTTGAATATTATTGAAATACAATATTGCATGGGTTTTTCAAACAAAATGTCTTGTTGAAATCCTGCCTGTTGCCTCATTATCCCAATTAAATATCGAAAGTTAGGTACCTTGACGAAAGTACACAAACACCAAACTATCAAACATTCTGTAAACGACTTAAAAAATAACATTTATATACTATTCAGAGGCGAATTTAGACAGTTCTGGATTTTGCGCACTGTTTTTTAAACATCCTAACACACTGCATTATACACGTTTTCGTTACATTTTGCGCGGAGCCGAGCCGCTTTCTGGCCAAGTGTAGACATAAAATGATGTACACAACACGGGAGGTAATAAAGAAAGCCCCCGGATAGCATATTTACGTCCCTCGCTTGCAGCTCGGGCCGCAAACTTCTGCGATCTCGGCCTTTCTTTGTATTACCACCCTAGTTGTGTAATGTACTATTTTGATATAAGTGCGGAAAGTATGTCATTTTTCACGAGTCCCGAGGTGTATTGGCCCGAGCCCCCAGGCGAGGGTAAATCCTCAGGACGAGTGGAAATGACACTTCCGCACGTGTATCGTGTGCGTGTTTGTGTGTGTGTGTGTGTGTGTTTGTGTTTTTAATGTATTTGCGAAAAATGTCGATGAAAGAAAAACATGGCAACGGCTGTCACCATTCAGCCTAATCAAAAGAAATTATTTTGAAAAGAAACATACAGAATTGAATTAAATATAAACATGAAAAAGCAAGAAATGTATTTATTATTACTTTGTACTTATTTGCAAATACGAAAAGTATCACTTTTTGAGCAAGTGTATTAAAAAATAATTATTCAGTTTTGCACCGGCTCTTCCAGGATGTAAATACTGTTTTGGATGTATCTTGATAGTGTAGGTACAGACAGATGGGTTTTGGGATCTGGTCTATATTCACCGTTGCAGCATGTTGACCTATAAATTGAATCCTACTTTTAAAATGTACGTAGGTAGATAAATAAGATAGTGAAATCTTCGACTTGGCTGTCGCTTATCAGGTGCTAATAATTTATCGATTGTTAAACAGTTATTGACCAAAAAATCGAAATAAAAATGAAAGGGGCCCCCAAACAACAAGAGTTATTTTTAGCGTTTTTTGCTCGATGATTGATGATATAAAATCCTACATGTGCGAACCGGGTCAGACTCGCACTTGGCCGGTTTTTATTATTTTGTTGTTATAGTGACCTATTACGGTTCAAAAGATACATCACTGTGACAGACGGACGAACGGACAGACTCTCTGTTCACAAGAACAGCGGATGCTTAATACCTACCTAATAGGATCTGGGTGGCATCCTATGGGTACGGAACCCTAGAAATCACCTCCTCGCACTGTGGTTCAGGTTGTATGGAGAGAGTGACATAAGTCGATTTCTCCGTAAGTACTAAAGCTATTCACATAAAACTTACATAATTCTTGTTTGGTTTCATGATATCCAATAAAAAAATATTGAAATTGAATTACCTACATGTATTTTTGAGAAACAATGAACGAAAACAGTACATTATTGTTTTTCACAAAATTCACTTTATTTTGACGGCTTCTTACAAGTGATAAAAATTAAAATAAAAACATGGTTTAATATAAACCATAATGAAAAATAGATTTACATTAATAAAATAAGAAAAAGAAATACTTATTTTTGCATATATCATACATTTATAGGTACAGTTGCTGTACTGAAATTTGTATCTTATATATCGCTTTTTTTAATAGTATTAAAAAATAAGGTGGTTAAAATCGGTAATATTATAACATTATGATTATATCTAACGTAGGTACAGATCTAATGAACTAATAATATAGATTAAGAAAAAAAAAATTTTTCGCAGGTAAGAAATAAAAGACGATGTAAAAGATCTTGGTTCGGCAAATAGCGTGACATATTGCTATTGCCACAGAAGCACATGTTATTATATTTGTATTCGTAGACTCAGCAGCTTATTCTAAAAGCTCAGAAACCACCATGTAATCTATAATTTCAGACCCGTCATTTAGTGATGCTACCATACAATCACAAAACGTACATTATTTTGTGATTGCATGCTGGCAAATTGTACCAAAAATATTTCTGGACAAGCTGTCGCAAATATTTCTAACGCAGTAACGTCGTACCCCGAGACAATTAATGATTAAATTAATTATCTCTTAATAAGATCTTGCCTAGTTAATAATAATATCTTCTTGATCAGGCGCTTAATTTTCACTCGTAGCCTCTGCCATAGTCGTCGCCAAATTCATAGTTTCAAGGATATTCAATAATTTTTCAGAAGTTATGACTATTTATTTGCCGGGTTTTTGACAATATTTTCCAGTAAATTGCTAGTTTTTGGTTATTTATTTTATGTAGGCAATGCGTTTACTCAGTGCATATATTCCTATGTTTGCAACAACCAGTAGTTTTTCCAAAACGTTTTTTCCACCTGCGGTCCTTTAGGGTTATGCCAGATTTCCAAAATTTACATTCTCGTGAACTGCACCTGCAAAATAGAACCTGAAAGAAAGCAAACAAATACTTATAGAAATTGACACATTTCGTAGCACCTGCTACGAAAGGCGTAGAGGGCAAATTACTAAAACTTACTGCAGTTTACTGCAGAGGGTCATACGTGCCCTGATAACTAGACTATTGTAAGTATCTTGCCATAATAAAATTATGATTTACTTTTATTGGGGCCACCTTTGAAACTCATTGCGAAGATACATACAAGTTAAAAACAATTATTAAATTAGGTATCTCGTAGCACTCAAATAAATACAAAGTCATTAGTAAAAATAACAATAATAATAGCGATAAGTAAAGCACAAACCTTTGTCGCTAATTCCCATTATGAATCACTTGATTGTAAATAAACAATTTTGAGAAATTCGTCAACAACTTTTACTTTAATGAGTCGCTGATTACGTGGTGCAGATGTGTTCACTTCGGAAGCTCAAAAAACAATGATTGTGTCAGATTACTTTAAAACTATTTATAGTTTTAGGTAGGGTGGTAATTAGTAATTACAGGGACAAGTACAAATTACAGATTGGTTACTGTCGATTTCTAGACTTATGTCGTATGGGCTGAACCATAATGCCTCGTGTCAGTGGATAATGAGATCTATTTAAATTTGATAAGACCATGACCCTGTTTATTAATCCCTACGGTTAATATTACGTTCATCTTGGTTTGCAATAATAATAATATATTTTGCACCCAGGTCCAGGATGATTTGTGACTAGGATGAGGCACAGGTGGGCCATGAATAGGCAATCTGGGTCTTTATTTTTAGCGCCCGCGGTTAATACATTAAATTCCTGAAATCTACATTGTCACACAATATGAGCTCAAATAGGAACAAGCCATCATTAATGCTGCCTCGTGGGTGCGTTACAAACAATTTATTATCACTTCTATGGAATGTACGTAAACAGTGCACCATAAATTAGATTAAGTACTTCGTGTATTTAGATCATCGAAATATAATGTATGGAACGATAACATCTAACAAAAGTTGACTTTAAAATTTGCCCCATAACGCCCACTTTTAAAATCAATACGTCTTATGTATCAAGTGATATTGATGATAACCAAATTAATGTTTACTGTGAGTCTAAAGTCATTTATGTCAAATATTAGTTTAAAGTTTGAGAAGGCTGCAATTTCGAATAGGTTACATATCATTTAAAACACAAAAATCTGTGATTGATTACAAAGCTACTGACGTGATAAATTTATTTGACGCTATAGTTTTTCTCTTTTGCACTAAGTACTGGCTTCGCCCATTAAAACGTATTCCATGGGTTCGATTTTGAACGTCAGTTACGCTTCCATACTTATTATATTTCGATGATTTAGATTGACTTCAGTGAGGCAAAAAAAGGTTAGTTGATGTTTCCAACGAGGGCCAAGATCCGGGTAAGAACATTTCCTTTAGTCTTTCATGTAAATAATACTTTACCTCATAATTTTGTGTTTTTAAGAATAGTTTAAAAGTGATTATGGCTTAAAATATCGTTCTTAAAATATTATTACAATAACTGGAAGTTCTGCTGCTGACAGGCATAGCTATTGTTTTCTCTTTGTACGAGCTGTGGCGTATTGTCAACTAATTAACAGCTCAATAAGAGAATTGCGCTTGGGAACAAGCGATCGGTTAAATTCTCACTTTTTGAAATTTTCGACTGGTATTTTTATGCTCAGCTTCAATGTGCTAAGTTGTTCTTAAAAATGAATACATACTTCGTATGAATGAATAGTATGTATGTATGTAAACTCTTTGTTGCACAAAATAATTCAAAACACAGGGTTACAAAATAAAGGCATGTGTACAAAGGCGAACTTATCCCTTTAAGGGAGCTCTTCCAGTTAACCTTTGAGCAGTTGAGTGATGAGACAAGAGAGGTGGTAGACAAACAGGATCATGTACAAGAGATTATTATAGAGGTATTTATGTGTAAATAGATAATATTACTACATATACTTTATACATACATAAATACATAGATATGATTATAAACATAAATAAATACATAAAAATATACAGAACCTGTAAAAAACAACTAAACTAGTCGTTATATACCGGTTGATAAATAACACAAAGTAAATATTTTAGGCTCAGTTAATAAACTGTATGGTGGGACAAACTTAACTTTGCTCTTGTAAAACTGTTGTCCCCATACATCGACATATGCCGCGGTTAGTGTAGTAGGAGCAAATAAGGTTGACTTACGATTTTTGCGAATTTCTAAAAAACGCTGCAAGTTAGGAAAACCGTTTTATTTTTCCTGTAATATTTAGGATAATATTAATAATCGGTAATTATTACAGATTTTTCTGTTCAGTAACTTCGGAGATAATAGGGGGGGAATGGTATTTTTTTAAACGTTTTTGGGTTTAAATCAAAAACTACACGTCAAATAAAAAAATTAAAACGGTTTTGAAATCTTTATATTAAGCCCTTTCATTTGATATCCCACTCGATATATTAGCTCAACTTTTGATTTTAGACATCCCATTTCGGTCCCCTTTAAAAAAAAAGTAAAAAAGGTATAAGATTTTTTTCTGTTCCATAGGCTCGAATTAGCGGTTTTTAACACTATTCCAAATTTCAAGTCGATAGCATCAGTAGATCCTGAGATATCTTGCTGTGACAGACGGACAGACAGACAGATAGACAGACAGACAGAGTCGCACCATAAGGGTTGCTTTTTTACCATTTTGGTACGGAACCCTAAAAATACCTCGAACGACGGCTTCTACCTTGGCCATGAACTGAGCATATGAATTGTACATATTCTTACAAAATGTTGTACTGTTTAAAAATCTTGAGAGACTATGGAGTTGATCAATTGCCGCGTGGGGGATTGGATTAGAACGTTTTTGAAACATTATTTGCATCCACACCGTACTCTGCAATGTAAAATAACATTCTATCACGAATAATTGCTGAAAATATCCAGCGATTGATTCCCTTGCGTGGTGAGGGGGAAGACTTCGGCATCATAGTCTATGGTCTCGTGGATGAGTCAATTCCTAGAGTTTGCTGCGCTCTCGAAATAACTCTTGGCAAAAGTACGTAAGAGGTCGTATTGCTTTAAACATATTTGCAAACTTATTAAGAGATTCCAATCCCGGGCTTTTTTTAATGACTAATACACATTTAATTAATGTTACAGGAATATGTGTTTACATGTATATGCAATAACAGTTCTCTTTAAATAAATATTTCAGTAATAAAAGTTAAAAAGTAAGTTGGCGTTTCCTTTGATCATGACAAATAAGAGTAAAACAGAACCAGCGTTTCAAATTTAAAAAGAAAACCATTACGTCCTAGGGCGTAATAGGTCATTTACGGCCCGCAAGACCTACGTGTAATGACACCATTTTCGAGCAAGTGTGATGAAAAAAATTATGTACACAACACGGGAGGTAATAAAGAAAGCCCTCGATCGCATATTTACGTCCCTCGCTTGCAGCTCGGGCCGCAAACTCCTGCGATCTCGGCCTTTCTTTGTATTACCACCCTAGTTGTGTAATGTACTATTTACAAATTATTTCGGCACGCAATGTAACAATTATTGACAGTATCTACTAGCATGAGCGTTTCAGACTTGTTAAAGTACATTACATTGCTGCTCCAGATGAGTTTAAGCAGTTTATGCTTTTTTTGATGAAACTGATAAAACTTCACTTAACGCTATCATTAAGAAATATTTATTTTCGTTTAATATATCAAAAAAGTTATAGTAATAAGATGCAAATAAAATTTATCCGACTAATTTTACAATCCCACAATTTTCACAGGCATAAACACCAACCAGATCTCATCAAGGACGTAAAGTGTAACTTTCCCGCCCGGTTTTCCACTAGACTAACCATTGATTGGGCACATCTCGCTGGTTATTTGCAATAACTTTATCCCCCCAAAAAGTGAGCCCCCGGCCTCGATCGAGATTAGGCGGAGTAAGGGAATTATTTTGCAAGTGTACGTTAACCCGGATAGTCGGGGGTTTCTATTTGTAGCCTTTGCTCTAAGTGGGTGAGAAATAGCCATATTATTACACTTTTCAAAACTTTTAAACCTACATCAAAAAAGAAGAGGTTCTCAGTTCGTCGGAATCTTTGTTTTTTTTAGGGTTTCGTACCCAAAGGGATGAGGACGGGAGCCTATTGCTAAGACTCCACCGTCTGTCTGTCCGTGTGTCTGTCTATCTGTAAGTCTATCACAGGACTGCATATTTTGAATCGTAATAGGTGGAGACTTGAAATGTTCACAGGATGTATGTATATAAATAAAATTATAAATTAAAGAGGTCCCCATATAAGAAACGTGTTTTTGTGCTCGACGGTGGTACGGAATCCTTCTTGTGCAAATCCGACTCGCACTTAGCCGGTTTTTTTTTTTTTGACCTATGTTCCGCGATTACTCTTGGATGGATAGACCCGTTTGGTTAATTTATTTTTTGTTTGAAAGGGCACAACTTCCATGACCACTCACTAGATTAGGATTTGAAGGAGCTCCTTAAATATTATAGGCAACCATTATTATTCATCTACCAAAGTGATGGATACTTAAATGATTTGTCTATTTGTATCGCGTCACCGCGAACGCTTTCAAATCGAAATTAGTCGTAATTTACAATAAGTGGAGCAATTATGATATTAGTAGATTACACAGCAGTTGCCAATGACAACATGGCATTTTACTACCATCACCATTTTTCATCATAACCCAATATCGACTAAATCACATTCGTTTGAAACTTCAAACCCGAGAAAACACCGATCGTACATTGTTATAAAGCCATAAAATTTTGCAGCAACAGAAAACCCGATCTTGAACATTGTCTTTTAGGGTAACAGTGATACAGACACAGAAATCACGGAATGATTGCAGAAGGGAATGGTTTTTTAACCCTCTATATGTCTCCTCCTTCTCCTTATAGTGACGCGTCTGAACGTTTGAACGGTATTACCATTAGGGGGCGACGATATACGAAATTTCAATAAAACTCAATAGAAGGGGTGATCTGGCAGAATTGCTGCAATAAACTTATATCCTGGGGTTAAATGTTGTCTAATAATGGCTTGACTTAAGCAAGAGTTGTTATCAGTTGAAAATAAATGCTTATTTGACTGTTCAGTAAGTATCTAAAAATAAATTTTGTGTGACTAGAATATTGTAATTATTATATTCGTACGATAAAAAGGATCATCATAGGTAAATACTGAAGCGGAAAATGTCCTTACTCGTAGTTTTTTTTACGTGCTCATATTAAAACTTAGGAAACTCTTAGAAGAACTAAAAGAGCCAGTGGCGGAGTTAGCAAGTTGAACTGGTAATGAGCTGAGCATGTTGCTCAAACAACTGATGGCCAATGGGACGAAGGGGATTAACTAATAATCCATTACGTCCATCAGGTTCTTGGACGTTCAGAAAGTCCATGTCAAAGTGCATCAATTTTGATAAATATTATAACTCTGAAAGGCATAAGTACAGTAGAATACAATACAATCATACTTTATTGCACACCCAAAAGAAAATTACATTGCAAACTTATATAAAAATAGTGGTAAACAATAGGCGGTCTTATAGCTATATATATTACTAATCGGACTTTTGAAGCGAGGTTAACAATAAAAAGCCGCGTATTTGTAATAAAATCCAGCTTCCACACAAAATATTTTGCTTTAAAACTTATGTGCCAAACATGGCCGAGTGAAAAAATATCGTCGTATATTTCACCAGATAATTCAATACCCCTTGACCATAACTCAAAATAACAACCTCTGTAAAAAAGAACCAAATATTGCCTTATAAATTCTGTATGCACCGTTATTTAAAATTCCTTTTTGGATCGTTTAAATAATTTCCCCTGGTCCGCTTTTAACGAAGTTAAACGAAATGATTTAAACGTTCGAAATTTTGGCTAACCAAATTAAGTAACGGTAATTTATTTAAAATTGGGCAGTTGTCTATTAATTATACACACCACACCAAACCTCGATAAACGACTTTTCCATTCTTCAGATAAGTAGTTTCTTATCGCTTGTTCTTTTCCAGATTTTTATGGTTTGCGTGTTACTACTCGAATCAGAGTAAACTTAGATTTTAAACTTATGATCGTCTTCACAATCATATACTCTATTATTTCAAGATAACGATTACTCTTATTGGTTTACATGTCACTATTAAATATGACAGACCGAAAAGAAAACAATAAAGAGAAGTATAACTATGTCACAGTTATAACAACCTTACTAGGGATGACGGCTGGCTGTCAAAGGTGACGGGCAGGAAAAAATTAATTAAATTTGATTTTAATTAAATTACTGTTAAATTCTTAGCTTTGCCTCACATAATGAGTGAAGCCAGTAGAGGGGAAGGGCCCGGCGGTTCGGGTATTGAGCAAAGGGAATTGTCTAGCGGTATTGCGTGTGGTCAGCGTGTGAACGATATGCCGTCATGGGACAACGAGAGCGTGTCGAGTGAGCAAGGGCAGGCCCGAGCGGAGTCAGTGTTGGACGACGATGGTATGTCGGATGTGCGACGGCATACGTATAAGCGTTCTGTCGATGTTGGTCTCAGTGACGAAAGCTGTGGTTCAGATGCTAGTTTTATCACTGTCACGGGGAGGAGGCCAAAGCGTTTGCGAATCGCAGCAAATGGTAAAGTAGTACCAAGGACGAGCGAAGTCTCGGACCAGACTTTTGAAGTCTATATTGCTTCGAAAACGGAGCTGCCAAAACAATTTGGTTTCGCCAAGTTACTGCAGCTGAAGGGAATTAAAGGGGTTTTAAAAATAAAGTACGTGAGCCCCTTTAAGGTACTGATCCAGTTCAAGTCGAGAGACGAGGCGGAGAAACTTCTGGCTAGTGAAGTCTTTAATAACGACGACAGGCGTGCATACTGGTCGAACATGGCCTGTTGTTCGTATGGAATTGTGAAAAGAGTGGAATTGGAGATTGAGGAAGACGAGTTCCTGAAATGCATCGAAGGTACTGAGGAGGTGTTCCTGAGTCATGGATGTTTTCTATGTATTTAAGTATTTGTATCTATTAAATATATCGTCGTCTAGTATCCATAATACAAGCCTTATTGAGCTTACTATGGAGCTAGTTCGATTTGTGTAAGATTGTCCCCTAATATTTATTTATTTATTTATTTATTTATTTATATTCTATCAGTTCGGAGGCTCAACCGATTGGATGATGATGGCCGCTGGACTAAGTCTGAGGTAATCCGTGTGTGTTTTAAAGGGGCTTGCTTGCCTCCGTATATTTACGCATACGGGTGTCGATTTAAAGTAAAGCCATACAATTTCCCGGTTAGTCAGTGCTCACGATGCTGGAAATTCGGGCATTTGAGCAGATACTGTCCAACTGGTAAAGTGCTCTGCCCTAAGTGTGGAGCAGAGCATGCCAATTGTGACACGACAATTTTTAAGTGCTTGAATTGCAAAGGAGCCCATATGGCATTAAATAAGTCCTGTCCAGCATTTTTAAAAGAGAAGGAAATTCGTAGAATAATGGCTGCCGAAGGATGTATATACAAGAGAGCTTTATCGTTGTATTCTCAAGAAAAGAAAAGCCAGGTCGTTGATTCCTGGAGCCAGGAAGTGCCAATTACTCTCGTGGCAGTAAATGAAATGAGCAATCGTAAGTCGTACAGGGATGCTGTGCTCTCTAAGGTGGAGAAGGATAAGGGGACTGAGAGTAACACTCTTCAACGCAAGCGTCAGCAAGAGGGTCTGGTGGAGGAGGACAAGGACCTCGGAGGCAGCATCCATCAACGTATGCACCAGCAAGAGGTTCCGAAAAGAAAGAATCCGAGACGGAGGTCTATTGAGAATGAGGTTGAATTCCCTGTTTACGTACAGTCGGCGAACACTGTCTCAGAGGAGCGTACTCCGAGGAAACCCAAGAAAAGGTGTGAAATATTTGAGAGAGTTATGGAGAAAGTGAAGAATATTTTACTCTCTAGCAGCAGTTGGACTGATAAGTTAGGTCTCATATTTAAAATTGTTGTGGAGGAATGTGTAGAGCAGTGTAAGAGGTTTTTTAAGACGGCTGATTTGTTTAAGTTATTTCTCACAAGTGTAAATGGCTAGAGCTACTATCCAATCTCGGTTGAATATAGTACAGTGGAATTTGCAAAGCAGTAGGCCTAAGTTAACTGAATTTGAATGATTTATGAATCGTGAAGAGGTCCATATTGCTTTGCTTAGCGAAACGTGGTTGGATAGTAGCTCTGTGCTCATATAATATATTTCGTAAAGATAGAGCAGATTTTCGTGGAGCCCCTCACTCAAAGGTCGTCAAGTTTGTATACGGTTTTTTTTTTAAAACATAGTGTACAAATTTGGTAACCTGTTTGTTTTTTTTTTAGGTATTTATGTCCATTTTTTATTTTATCTTTGCTTTGAATATTGTACGGTAGAGGCTTAACGGAGCTGGCATAGTCAGTTTGACAAAAGCTCCCTAAAAATAAAGATTAAAAAAAAAAAAAAAAAACAACCTTACTATAAAAAACCGGCCAAGTTCAAGTCGGATTCGCATATGAAGGTTATCGTACCACCATCAAGCAAATAAACACGTTTGTTGTAAGTATTTGCCCTTATTTTTAACTTTATTTTATTTTTATTAATTTTTCTTATTGCAGCAATAGAAATTCATATTCTATGAACATATCAAGCATCTACCTATTACCATTATTATAGAAACAATATTGGACCCCCTTTTTTATTATTCGTTGTTATAGCGGCAATAGAAATACACATTTTGTGAAAATTTCAAGTCTCTACCTATTATGTACGGTCCCTGTGACGGACGGAAGGACAAACGGACGGGGGGAGGCTTAGTAAGAGGATTGGGTACTGAACCCTAAAAATGTAAAAAGAAAATAATAGCCTGTAAAAATTAAATTATGTGATAGCTTTTTTATCACTGCCGCATTTCAGCAACTAAATATTTTTATTGAGAAATTTGAGCACATAACGCAGTTTTTGATGCCTAATACGTACACATTTATATACCAATTATACCAGGCATTTTGCATCTAAAAACAACTGTGTTTATAAAGCTGTGTAACCGAAATTCCGATATCAGAAATGTCAGCGACAGCCTTTACAAAATGGAACCCTAAATATGTATATTAAAAGAGTAAGTCAGCTATTCCTTACACATCACTGTCCCCTGTCCGAGCGTAGCTTTCCCTCATAATTTTGTCCAGCCTTACCAACCGTGTTTCCTGGATAAGCTGAATATATTTACAAAAGGACAGTGGGATTTGTAAAGGTTTCGTGAGAATAAATCATTTCAGTCCCGCTCAGTCGCAGGTCGCAAGAAATATGTACCGCCTGAATGTATTTATGGTTTCAAATCGCAAAAGAAAATAGAATACACCATTTGACAAGCGGATTTAGTGCATCGCGAATATTGGGTGGTGATATAAATATTGTGTTATAGCTAACAGATTGGACAATGGATTAGGTATTTATACCAACTTTGATGAAAATGCTAATTAGATGGATTTATTTTAAATCAGAACTACAAATATCGTTTAACCTAACAGAAACGGTTTCGTGATGTACTCTCTCTCTCTCTCTCTCTCTAGTCGTTGACTTCATTGCTGAAGGTCGTGTCCGTCTTGCAGTGATGTACTAACGGCACGCTTTTCAGTTGTTATATAGTACTTTTTGATACAAGTGCGGAAAGTATGTCATTTTTCACGAGTCCCGAGGTGTCTTGGCCCGAGCCGTAAGGCGAGGGACAAGACTCGGGACGAGTGGAAATGACACTTCCGCACGTGTATCAAACGACGTTTTTTAATACATTTGCGAAAAATTACAACGAAAATGAAATGATTGAATGATTAAGAGACAAATTTGTTTATTTTTTGGCCTCATAAAAATGGAGCACTCAATTGGAACACTTATTAAGAGTCACGTTGAGTATCCTGACCACACTGTAGATGCCTGATATTTCTTAGATAATTCAAGAAAGTAGGCCATAAGTACATTTTCTGAGAATGACGCCGTTCGATTTTCTCGTTTCCAGTCAATGAATTGCTCATAGACGGCCAGATATTCCTCCTTCGACTTCTCTGGTAAAATAATGAATAGTAGTTGCCGTTGACACCTTTGCTAGTATATCTCGTGGTGTTGAATTTATTTCAAAATCGTCTGAATCGCTCATTTTTCACAAAAGTGTTATCAAACTAATGCGTGATAATTAATAATTACAAAATTACAATCATGAATGAAAATGGCGGGAATAAAACAAAATGTGTTACTTTTAATTGCGAACTTTTTCCAACGTGGCAGCGTTTGTCACCATTCAGCCAAATAAAAATAAACTATTTTGGGAACAGACAAACGTTCTAAGATAATTTAACTGCATTTAAAAATGGAAATAGCAATAAATATTTAAATACTTAATAGCTCATTAATTTCCAAGTAAAATGTAATCTTTAGTGCCGGAAAGCTAGTTGTCATTTATAAAACTCGAACAGCCTGCACCCTATTATCTTATCTGTGACAATTTTTATTTTTTGGGTCTCGCATAATACTAGTATTATGCGAGACCGCTGACTAAACTACTCATTGGTAATACTCAAGAAGCATACTTTTTAAACTATTTTAATATTAGATAACAGTTTAGTTGTTTATAATAAAAACAATCAAACGTTATATATGTGGATTTAATATTTTAAACGTATCAAATGTATACTTTCATTCAATGTCCACTGACGTAATAAAAACAAAGAACGTATTTGACCATTAGTTGGATGTATGTATTTGAACAACAGTAAATTAAAAAAAATGGGAAATAAAAAGCACTAGTTCGCAAAATCGAACTTTGCGCACGATATACAGCTACAAAAAGTACCACTTTTTGAGCAAGTGTATTAAAAAAGTAAATTCCGTTGTGTCTTGTATAAAAAAAGATATAACGGAATTTACCGTAATAATATATTTTTTCTATCTATGTAATTTGCCGATGAACGACGGTGTTGTAAAGTTTTAATGAACGACGATAGTGGACGACGAGTACGCGCGATTCTGAGTAGAAATGATGTAAAAAACATCAAATCTAAAAAAGGTCTTGTACAACTTTCTATAAAATGCCCCAAGAACAAAACCTTGCCAGTAGCGTGACTTGGTCTTTACGTCTAAGCCTCTTGAATTACAATGCAAATGTTTTTATGTGACGTCTCCGTGACACAGCGCAGTTTTGTTGCTGTTTTATTACATACAGAATTATAACTTTTGCAAGCTCACATCTATGTTTGTATTTAATGCAAACACAACTTTTTTCCTTTTATATAAAGTTGAACAACGAATGTCGCAGTGTAATCGTGTTTGGTTTATCGATATCCGTATCGGTGTTTTGTTGATTTTGGAAACAAAATAAGTGAAGAAAGACTTGTCAAAATGCATAGTTTTTTTATGAAATACGTAGCAGAAGGGTTATTCTTCAGAAATATGTCCGCGGTCACCTTATTCCTCTGGCCCTTTTTCATGCTAAATGAGACAGAGGACATATTTCTGAAGAATAACCCAGAAATAGGGGTTCCTCAAATATAATTATTGTATCAGCCAGAACGAATGTCTAGCGTCAATATTACAAAGACGATAATGATCATCTTCTAATACTATTCAAACAAATATCAACAGACGCGGCAGGTTAAAAAAAAACAGTAAAATAATAATATTTATGCCACACCTGGCCATAATGTGGCTTTTACCGCACGCTACGCATACGGAAAAAGCCGCATTCTGGCCAAGTGTAGACATAAGGTGATGTACACAACACGGGAGGTAATAAAGAAAGCCCTAGGTGTGTAATGTACAATAAATCTTGGTATCGAAAATAGAAAGTTAAAAGTGAAATATTATGACATCGCCAATTCATTAATGATTTTTTTTTTGGATTACCAGATGTAACTCTAAAAACATGCTTGTATTCTGTCTATTCCTGATATTTCTCAATTCACGAAAGACGGAAAGCCAAGTAAACTCAGTAGCCGTAAATCTTTTCCCGCATTGGTTTTGCCTACAGCTCTACACCTTTTTGTCCAATTTCCTATGCAGTATGTCGTAGTGTGCAAATTTATTTCGGCGCATTTACATAAAAAAAGTTATGGAAAGGAACGAATAACGAACGTCAGTAAACAAAATAAATCTAACATTACACTCGTACATGTTTCGATGGTGGAATCATCATCATCATTAATTTAAGAGTTACACTCTTGTCGGTGGAGTAGTTTCCGATCTTGTCTGACGTACGCCAGCTTCTTGACATTTTGATAAGACACAACATCAACTTTTACCTTCACTTGGTCCACGTAACTGCGTCTAGGTCTTCCTCTACCTCTTTTTCCCTCTATCTTTCCTTCCAGTATGGTTTTAAAGAAATTGTCGTGTCTTATCAAATGTCCTATCATTTTTCCTCGTCTGTTTGCAATAATATTCAGGATAGTCCTCTAGGATGGTGGAATAGTTTAATAAAATAAAAATAAAATATCCTTTTATTTTTTGTAATTTAAAAATATGACTAAAACATTTCATGAAAACAACTAAATTAAAAATTGATGATTGAATTGACATGAGTAAATTTAGATCAATACAATTATATTTGAAAATTGAATAAATTGGATATAAAGTATCCTATATTTCAATCCAGGGCTTGGTCTACTGGCATACCAAATTCAGCTCAATCCATTTAGTTGTTGCTGCATTATTTAGTAACAAATATCCAAACATCTTCACAAATTTTATTTGTATTCTTATGCCTAGAACCACATAATTCATCCCAAAGGTCATTAACATAACTGGAGGGGAAGTCAAAGAAGTCATCCTGGCTCGCATGAATATGTATGGGAATTTTTTTCCATTATCTCCTACACCGGCGCGGTGAATAAATTAAGTACAAACAAAATTCGCCCACTACATAAGTGTTTTAGTGCCAATTTATTGTAACAATTTTGGCTTAACGCCTGGGGAATCACGAACGACAACTTAATGTGCTTTGATAAAGTAATGGAATACCATTTTATGAAAATATTTCTTGTAAATAATATCAAGTTATTGACAGGTTTAACCAACATTAACCCAAACCCCTGTTGCACTATACTATTACATTGTAGCCTCAACTTATTATACGTTATTTTATAAAGTTATATGGACTGTGTCTTGAATAAATCGTTCATTCGTAGTAAGACGAAATTAAGCCTGTTTAGAAATATGTGAGCGTGCTGGGTGCCAAAGCTATTTATGCCGTAGAGTCAGTGCTACGGCGTAGCACTATTTTCGTAGCAAATAACCATTTTTTTCTGGACTTTGTAAGTTTTGTTGTGTTTCCCGATATAACTAATATAAGCAAAGTTAAAGTAAAAGTTCGTTAATTTTTGAATAAACATAGTAAAGAATGTTTGGCATATTTCGATTGAATGTGACCGTGACAATACAGCAGAGAATAAATAGTACATTGATCTAGAGGCCGGAAAGTAAGTAATAGATGGACGAGTGGGTAATACGAGTCCATGTATTGCACTTTTGGCCGATACAAAACATAGTGATTTTCACGTCTGCTGTGAGGCAAAATAAAAAAAAATGCATAAAAACAAAAAAACACCTCTCAAATCGTCTAAAGAAGTTGATGTGTGTGACTCCGACGCTGGCGCTGACGGTGGCCCGCGCGTACCTACTATCGATAATTTTATCGCTGAAACCAGCGGCGTGCTCTAATTGGACAAAATGCTAATGTAAACCCTACAGCAAGTTATTTCTGTGTTATCTGGTTTCATTTTTAGATGGCTGGTGTGCTGTCCAAGAATGCGCCGTTTTGCGGTCCCGATACCGAACCTGTACTGGCTTGCCCAAAGATATATTTTAAGCCACACTACTGTTACGTATTACCCGTTCGGTTTTTTTTTAGGGTTCCGTACCCTAAAAGGAAAAAAGGAACCCTTATAAGACATGCGATCATGGCGTGAATACTTATAATTTTGTCTGTACAAATTTATACTGCTATTTTGTCATGAAATAAATGATCTATCTATCTATCTATTTTTCTAAGATCACTTTGTTGTCCGTCTGTCCGTTCTTCCGTCCGCCTCACTATCCGTCTGTCAATACCCTTTATCTCGGGAACGCGTGGAGGTATCGAGTTGAAATTAAATCCATTTACTCTGGTCTACGGTCCCTTGAAGCTGTAAAAAATCAAATCTCTAAGTTAACTTAAAAAAACCAAGCCTTACTGACTGTTGCAAAAATCGGACCAGGCGGGGGCCATGGCGTTCCCTGGGATCGAACCAGGTCACTTGGCCTGGACAACCTTGAGATTGTCAGACTAGGTGGGGCCCGGGGCGCCTAGGATCGAACCAGCCGCAGAAAACGTATATTTCGACTCTCTCAAGGAAACCAAAATGTATAGGGTGTACTTTCCGTTGACCTAGAACTATGAAGTTTGGCAAGTAATACCGTCTTATACCACAAATATAGGGAAAATCAGAAAACTATACATTTATAATGAAATCATAAAAAAGGTTACTTTATTTAAATCATTTGTACGGAACCCTCGGTGGGCGGGACCGACTCGCACTTGTTAATTTTTTTGAATTAAATTTAAGGTCATTATATCTCCTTACCACCTTTGCATTGCATTGAATATTTAATTTGAAAAATATCTGCACCTTCGGCATTTTGCCGCAGGGGCCGTTTTTAGGTTTATTTTAGTTTTAGCTTATTTAATTTTAATTTAGTTTTAGTTTTTAGTATATTTAATTTTAAATGTGTATTCTTGTAGTTTAATTAGCAATTTATAATAACTGTAATGATGTGTTATCCAAATAACGTTAAAAACTAAGAAAAAACAATTTAAAAATTACTCTATTTTACACAAGACAAACGTTGCAATCAGAATAACAACGGTATGCGTTGTCAAAATAGGAAGATTTACTGAATGTGTTTTAATTTAATATAGACCCGTAATTGGTATCTTCGGAACCATACCAAAGGGGCCGAATTTTTAAACATATTTTATTTAGTTTTAGGTAAGATTTTTTTTAATTATTACTTTAGGGTTTTAGTTTAGAATTTTAATTTAAGATTTACTATAGTGTATGTAAAGAAATAAATATTAACCTTAAAAATATATATATAAACATATAAATTACAAGACACTTTCTCAGATGTATTGGTAAAATTATGACATATAAAGAAAACTACGGTGAGTCAAATTTACATAGCATGTAATAAAAACGCCTTGTACTCTCGAAGAAGTTACACACACACATTTCGATATATAGTCGACTCTTTACGTCGTCAATGATCCATTTTTCTTTAAAAATGATGTATTAAACGTAATTTCCTTCAAACCTTATTAAACGTAAAACAAGGGTTTTATAATTTTAAAATCCTTTTCAGTCTGTTAGGGTAAACATAACTGACGAACCGATTTCAAAGGGGATTTTTTCGTTTGAAAGCTGGTGCTTACGTAAATCGTTGACGGCAGTTGACATGAGTGCATTCAGATTTGTCAAAAATAAGCGAAAAATAATAATAGTATAAGTTGTTCACTCTGTGCCCATATTATTATAGAATACCATCAGAAATAACATCTAGCAAAATATAAGTAGATACCTGAAACTAGAATTCAATTTGTCTTATTTTATTTCTCTAGTAGCCGGTTAGCTCAAAGAATAAGGACCTGTTTAAAAGTTTTCTTGGTAGTTACAAAGATATTCGAATCTTTGTTTTTTACCGAAATTCTCTGGAAATCTGTGAGTTTCTTCTGCTGAACTCACGACTAAAATTCGGTTGGTACTAAAAATAAACAAAATACATCCCATCTCGTTCCTAAGCAAAACAAATCACTCATTTAATCTCAAAAATACCCGCATTAGCCGACCAAAACGCTCCCCTAACGCGAGGGGAGGAAATTATTATAAATCTTCATGATATTACCATAGAGCAACTTAGGAACTTTGCTCTTTCGCGAGTCGCTCCGAAAGTGGACGGTAACTCATCGGAGCCTACCAGTTACTTCAGGTTTGCGAACGATTCTCGTTCAAATTCTTGCAAGTTTATAAAATAGCAAGCAATATCGTCGACCGTAGGCTGAATTAGCGTAAGGGACATTGTTTTGCCTGTACCTTACCGTAATTCAGCCTACGGTCGACGATATGTTTACATTCAAAGTCAAAGTTTCTTATTCTTCTACTTAGGCATAGTATAATGCACCTATGAACCTACGGTTCCGAAAAATAAAACCCTGTTCCGAAAAGTACCAGCGTAAGAAAATTGGTATTGTAAGTTAGTTTTCTGTTCAATATATTTAATAAAATATTTTTTTTGGTATATACCTGAATTTAAAAAGATTTATAAATAAAAATATATCATTGACCAAGGTGTGATCATCGGTAATCCCACTCGAACACCAACTGACTGATAACTCCTAAAAGAGTACGAATATGACTATCGTCGCCTTGGTAGTTTGTGTACAACAGTTATGAGCATTACAATAATTTCACACGCTGTCGTGGTTGTGGTTCCACTGGGAGCCTCATAAAAAAACTCCATGGGCTTATTTTGTCAAATAACTCAAGTTAGTGAGCCATACACACACATTAGACGTTGTATTAATATAAGGATTGCTTTACGAGTATTTATTTATTCTAGTATTTTACTTTTGATTTTTTCCTCAGCAAGAGGGTTGTGGTAAGGAAGAGAGTAGTCTCCTTATTTGAAAAATAAAAACCGGTAAACTGGTAACCCTTGGTAAGGGTTTTAAGTAATGTGCGTCACCAACTATTTCCGTGGCGTGAGAAATAGCACAATTCAACCCTTATAGGGGGATTCAGGTAAGGGATGGTGACACACTGACTTACTCCACTTGTGTGGCTTTCGATCCCGAAATCGGAAATTACCGGATAACATACTCGGAATGTTTGTTATGGGGTTTTAGTTGGGTAGTGCCAACCCTAAAATGGGTAAGGGAAAATAATTTTGACATACTGACTTACTCGCTTGTCTCGCATGTCTCAACATCAGAACCAAGTGACAAAAACATTGGAAAAAATTGTGATAGATGTCTAGTTGGGTAGTATCAACCCTAAAAAAGTTAACCGATTTTGAGGTAGGTACCCGGTTTCGGTCGTATAGGTACGCCCCTAAAATCTATGTCATCACAACTATGGACACTCTTGGAAAGCTTTATTAAGTCAACTTTGATTTTTGAGTGACTTTTATTAAGTTTTTGATTTTGTAAGAGAAATATCTATACTCACGGACAATTAATTCGGGTCACTTTCTATATAATTATTGGTCATAGAAAACGTCCTGAATTCACTGAATGCAATGTCAGTTTTTGGAGAAAATTAGGGAAACAACTGAGCCACGCCATAACACCCAATTAATGAGATAATCAGAATTCAGTGATTAACTTCTTTGATTACCGTATGAAACCTCTTAATCAATATCATTGAAGATGATGACAAACAAGAACGTTCACTTGACAGAAAGTGATAACCACCTTGTCTGTTAAATGCACAGGATGATTATGTTTGGGCAGAATTTAAATTTAATTACTTTGTTCGGTAAATAAAAACAAAGGGTAGGGGTCGGGTTGCATAAAGTTTAAGGTCATATTTTTGATACGCATACGAGGATTCGTCATACTGATCATTACGCATAACTGTAAATAGTCATACATTTATGCGCATAACGATTTTAATCATAATGTTTATGGACATACTGTGTAATGGGCATATAGTTGATAAGCACACATTTATTCAAGCATACTTTATAATGGGCATACATGGACTGCTCATACAACACTTTAACCATACTAAGTAAATGCATAAAATGCTAAACGCATAAATAGGTTGCTCATACGACACTTTAACCATACTAAGTAAAAGCATAAATTGCTAAACGCATAAGCCTAATTTTAATAGTTTTTTTAAAAGTTCTCTTATATGTTGCGTCACAGTTCTAACCAAATATACTTTTCTGGCAGCGATGCGGTTCTATGTGAGGTCACAGTTCTAACCTAACCTAACCTACTATTCTGGCAGCGATTTGGTTCTGGGTGAGGTCACGGTTCTAACCTAACCTAACCTACTTTTCTGGCAGCGATTTGGTTTTGTGTGAGGTCACAGTTCTAACCTAACCTAACCTACTTTTCTGGCAGCGATTCGGTTATGTGTGAGATAACAGTTCTAACCTAACCTATTCTACTTTTCTGGCAGCGATTCGGTTATGTGTGAGATAACAGTTCTAACCTAACCTATTCTACTTTTCTGGCAGCGATTCGGTTATGTGTGAGATAACAGTTCTAACCTAACCTAACCTACTTTACTGGTAGCGATTCGGTTATGTGTGAGATAACAATTCTAACCTAACCTACTTTTCTGGCAGCGATTCGGTTATATATGAGATAACAGTTCTAACCTAACCTAACCTAACCTACTTTTCTGGCAGCGATTTGGTTCTGTGTGAGGTCACTAATATTGTGTAATGTAAATGTAATACTTCAATAATATAAATCGTTTCTTTTTTGAAGAACCATCGCAAGTCCATTATCAAAATTTATGCAATACGATTGTTATAATCATCAATATTATGGCTTGATAAATGTATGAAATTTACAATTATTGCAAAAACGACTTATAATCATCAATATTATGACTAAATAAATGTATGACAATTTACATTATGGTTAAACCAATTATGACTCCGTATAATTATGACACGGAACAATTATGCCATAGGACAATTTATGCCAAAAAAAAAATATGAGCATCAACTTTATGCTTAAACTGTTATGACAATTAATAATATGACAATAGTTGTTATGCAACCAGACGGTCCCCCAAAAACAAAATTATAGTCATTTGACTAAGGCGCCACGTAGTTCACCGAGTGAGAGAAGCGAGCGAAGGTCTCTGTTTCAATTTGGGCAAAAATTCTTTCATATGTCCGGCGGATGTCCGACGGATGTTTGCCAGTGCTCTTCTACAGGTCACATTTGTCAACCGATTGTCGTGAAATTTTGTGAGCAAGTTCAATAATTATATAAAAAAGTTGTCAACTCAGTTTTTGGAAATTTTCCAAAATGGCGGAACCATGGGGCGACTGGCTCACGAGGTTAACAACTCACAGAGAGAGAGAGAGAGTAGTCTTAGACGGTCTAACTAACTCAAAGCGTTTAGTTACGACTCGCCTTGACCACAGGGTATGCAACTGTTACTCGTAAGTATATATTAGATTAATCATAAGCTGTAAGCTTTGTATTGCATTATCGGAATTTTATCTTTACTGATATTAAAAAAAAACCTAATCCTACTAACTATATTTTGCGGCTTTGAGCGGAGTTACTTAGGTATTTAATTAATAAAACTGATCAATAAAATTTGATTCCTTCGGAAGGTTCGTAATCGAAGTGTAGTTTGGCTGGATTAAAACGTCAGAGACTAGACCAATTTTTATAAATAATTATGTTTTAAAAAAAACTGGACTAGTATGCGCATTATTATGCGCTTACTATCACGTACCTAGTACCGGTTCCAGATTTTTTTCATTAAATTTTCGTACCTTATACAAAAAAATTATCTATTGATGTTATGCTAAAAAATAAATAACTTACCTATAACGTTTCATGACATAATTCGTAACTATTTTTTATTGGACATAAATCTCAAATACAAGAAAACCGGTTCTTAACAAAATAAAACCTCCCGCTTCCAGCCAAAGTCGGCATTACTCGCCTTTGTCGAAACAAATCCAATACAAAATGCTGGAAACACATGACACGAACGCTAAGCGCGAATAGTGAATTGAAAGTAGGTTCCGGGCCACTAAATATTTTATGAAGTCGTCGAATAATTTTGTTGTAAGTCTGATTTTGTCATGCAAGCTAAATGAAACTGCCTTTTTTATCCTTTATTGCCAAATATTAGTGTATTACGGTTTAGGATCATTGGTGTCCATTCCGTTTCATTTACTGTCACTTTGATAAAAACATCAAAGTAACCGTAAAACAAAATTTTATTAGTGTTTGTATCATTAGGTATTAATTAAAATTGTTATTTTTAGTCACAGAATCTTAATTTTTAGGGTTCCGTAGCCAAAATGGCAAAAACGGAACCCTTATAGTTTCCTCATGTCCATCCGTCTGTCTGTCTGTCTGTCCGTATGTCACAGGCATTTTACTCAAAAACTACATGACGGATATTGATGAAACTTGGAATATAGGTATCTTTTATGAGCCGCTACTTAGTTTGGTATATAAATAATTAAAATAAATATTTTTAGGGGGGGCACTCCATACATGTTAAAGGCAGTAAATTTTTTTTTCAGCAAATATCAACGTGTGGTACATAGTTCATCAGCTCTTTAAAAACACTATAAGGTTTCTAAGTAATGTTTTTGATTAGGTGAATGTATTTGGAAATAATCGCTCCGAAAGTTGTGTAAATTGTGCCCCCCCCCTTTATTTTCTAAACCGTGTGTCCGAAAAATATAAAAAAAATTACAAAGATAACGCTCAATCACAGACTACCTCCACTAGACGGAGCATCTAAAGCGAGTCACGCTCACCACCGATATGTGTTTTTGCGCATATGAAATACTACGCGGCCGACCGCTCGTTGAGTAGCGACCATGTTTCTGACCTGTGTGCGCACCGACGTGAAATAAATATTTTTATTCAATCCGACGGAAATTTGCTAATGAAAATGATAATTTGCTATGTGAAATGGTTTAGGAAGAAATCTCAAACGTAGAACTATAAAAAATATGTCGTAATTTTCCATAGATAAGTCAAATTCACTGTATGAAATGTAGATAAAATTTTAGCGGGAGTCCATTTTATACTGGCTACTGGGCAGAAGCGAAGGTTGTCCGTCTCTCTTTGACAAATGAAGAAACCGATTACGCTATTTCGTTCTAACGAAAACACGCGTTGTACTAGTGATGTGCAACACTTGGTACCGGCGTTTTTTGAATAGTAGGTACCGAATTTAATAATGATCGTCCCGTGAGCGACTGCTATATACAAAAATAAAAGATTATTGCGGTGTAAGGAAGTATTGTTATTATTTTCGTCATTTCAATTTTATTTTAGAGTAGTCATTTCGTAGTTTTATTTAGCCTGTAGTTACTTTTAGTTTGTTGAGTACATTTATAATTGATAATTAATAATATCAATAACGATATAAATGAATATATTTTCTTAGAGCAGTTAGGGTCATCATCAAGATGGACCTGATGATGCCCTTGGTGGAAGTACGAGGGATCTCCGAGCTGGTTATAGATACAGTTATGATGTTTGGGCTCTTTCAAATTCTCTTGGTAGGTAAGCAGTTAGAACTAGTGTGACAAGATTGACCCAACAATGAAACGAAAGGTATCTATTTTCATACAAAAAAAAAATCAATATTGGTCAAACCGTTTTTGAGTAATCGGGAAACGTATAAAAAAAGAAGATATTGAAGACAGGAAACTTTTTGAAGTCGGTGAAAATGATAAAACTTGTAATTATTAGCTACACATAATATGTTATTCAATAGTGTAGGTACAGTAAGTACAATATTATACCAGCAATAATTTGCTGTACCGGGTCAGCTGCTTGTATAAACATGTCCCATCACTACAGATCCCCACGCGTTTTCAATCGGCCAATCGCAGCGCTGTTGACGCTCGCCCCGACGTATAAAAAAAGAAGATATTGAAGACAGGAAACTTTTTTTGAAGTCGGTGAAAATAATAAAACTTGTAATTATTAGCTACACATAATATGTTATTCAATAGTGTAGGTACAGTAAGTACAATATTATACCAGCAATAATTTGCTGTACCGGGTCAGCTGCTTGTATAAACATGTCCCATGACTACAGATCCCCACGCGTTTTCAATCGGCCAATCGCAGCGCTGTTGACGCTCGCCCCGGACTTCGAGCGTCGGTGAAATAGGATTCGTATAAAAATATCAAGATTAGCTATCTAGTGGGGGTGATCTGTGCGCTCAATTAACACTTTCAACGAAAATTATTTTCAACAAGATCGAATGTACCGTTTTTGAGTTATTGCCGATAAACTGCGCTTCTCAACAAAAGGACGTAATTGCTATGAAGATACGCTGTTTTGTTGTTGTACTTTTTTTACATCGTTTTTTTTTTACCTTAAAGTTACGGCTATGAAACCCTACACTGAGCATGGTCCGACATGCTCTTGGCCAGTTTTTTGGAGAAAAATCAAAATATCGAAATAGGTATCCAAAGTATTAGTTTACAATACTTTTAAATTAGTCTTAAATATATTTATTGATTCTGACAGTATACTTTTAATTTTTTTGCTGTGCTAGGCGATGTATCTATTCTATACCGCGTCACTCTAAAATACCACATATAATATCTATAAATGATAATCGTCACTAAATTACCTAACCGTATCCTATGCTAAAATATTACCTGTATTTTCATCTGCAGGTCACAAATAGCCGATGCAACCCGTAAAATTAACTTTGAAAGTTAACCACGGTTGGTACCTACTTGTATTATCGAATTTGTGTGTTTACACTGTTCTTTCGGGCTCAAAACTTTAAGTGTAGACTTAAAACTATCCAAACAAACCAAATATAAAAATAAAATATCGTAACGACTCACTTAAACTTTAAACATAGCATTGCATCGAGAGCTAAAACTAAAAGGTTTCCATTGAACCGATACCCTAAAAATAAACATTTCTCGATCAAAAAAGTGAACGAAGCGTTGACAGAGCTAGGAAAATATTGTTCGTGAATCGGCGCTTTTACCCTTTGTGGGGAGTTTAGTTTGCAAAAAAAGACGTATAGACCATTGGAAACTTGTGAATTAAGCTGTTTTAGCGTAGAACGGATGGTGGGCCGTATGGAACAGCGGGGAGGCCGCGGTATCGGCAAACACGTGCAAGTGGGTTAGTTTATTAGCTGAGTTATTCCGATTCAATGATCGGTGAGAGGAACTTGGGGATTATCATGTAATATGTCTATTTTATTGTAGACGTGCGTGGTAGTATCGATTAATTGTATTAACTCAGTGAGTGCGTCTCTTTTGCGTGTTTGTATCGTTGAAAGAAATTGTGGCGATTTCAATACTAAGCTTTTTGTGGTGATAAAGTGTTTAATGACTGGTATTTAAGTATAATTAGTAACTGTCGCCCAGGACGCATTTGATTACAGAAGTACTATTACTATACTATCATATGTATTAATAGCTTAAATCTAAAAGTTTGTTAACATGTTTGTCACTTACAATAACAGTTGAATGGATTGAGATGAAATTTGCGAGTCTTGAATTGGACCAGGATATTTTTTATCCCGTTAAAGGGTTCCCTTGGGATAATAACAAAGGCGAAACTGGAAGGACTGTGTAATTTAAACCTTAATTAAGATGATCATTTAAAAATATTACTTCAATATATAGGGATTATTGTTCTAAGACTCAAAAACAGAACTTTTAATTTATTCTAACAATAGGTCAAAATGTGTTTTAATTAATTTTCTTTGCAAAGACACGTGCTACTAAATATGACGTAGCTATTTAAGACTTCGGCTCTTTTAGCACTGAGTAACCGCTATCTCAGAATTGCACTGCTGTTTATTTCTTTGAAGTTAAACAACCCTGAAAAACAACCATCTGTGGAGACTACTTTATTCAAACTACCATTTCTTACCGCCAAGCGACTAAGATACTAGAAAATTCCTTTACCGACGACTACAACCTTCTCGTGTTTCTCTTTTCATTTCAATTTAAACTTTACTTCCAAAGCATTAAGTTGCCGTTACAAAATACTCGCCTAGCCAAGATAATAGCTTGCGAGAGTTCGCAATCAAGTTCCACTCCGACGCCTAATTTCCACAAGGCATTATATCTATTTCAATTGTCTTCCGAATTGAATCTTAATCCCCAAGACATAAGAATAATTTCGCAACAGATTGTCTATGTGAGGTAATATGCCCGGGAAGGTAACCGTCGTGTAGTATTAAAGCGAACAGCGCAAGATGAATTCCGTCGCTCCATTTACGCCACCGTTGACAGCGCACCATCGCTCAGCATTGCAATACACGCCAGTATGTGCGCACCCTAATATTTTTGCTTGCGTTACTGGCAATCCTGACATTGGCCGTTTGATTAAAAAGTTTTTCCTGGTTTAATTTATGTACGCGGTCACTTTTTTAGGTCTATATTAATAAATTTTACACAGCAGTATTTAAAGAAATTAAGTGAGTACTTGAGTCTTGAGAGTTGTTGTCTTGTATCGGGCGGAGTCTAAACACCTGAAATTAAGCCATTGAGAGCAATTCTCAGTGTCTATACCGTACCATTCCTGCAGTAATCGGGAATTATAATTGTATGTAAGACATGGAAAACAAAAATTAACCATGTTATCATGTCAACATCAGCAGCAGAAGATATTATTTATTGCATCTCTGTATTATATTTATTTGTATTCACAGATTGATGTTTGCTAAATGCATTATGTTATATGTGGTTTCTGAAGCTCAAGCTATGGTTGAAAATACTCATGAATAAGAATGCCGTACTCGTTAGAAAATTTTTGATAGCTCTGTAGAATGTGTGGGATCTGTTTTTGTTTCAATATGTTTGACTCTGATTTGTGGGTATATTTTCGCTGGCGTAATTTCTCTGGCCACCAATATTTAAAAGATTCCTCCTCACTGGACTGGCATTCGTTGGTTACTTGTTAGAACTTGACTGATTCTACATTGTATTAACCAAAAGTCCAATTCTAATAAGGCAGAATCTTCTCAGTATTCGCCAATATGTCATGACAGCGAAATTACGTTTTTGAAAATACACCCTTGTACAAAAAATATGGAGTCAAGAGACACTCCAATCACGTTTTATACTAAAAAATAAATTTCGAAATACGGGTTTTCTTCACAAAAAGGTTGATATACCGCCCCAGGTCCTGAGATATGGGTTGGCGGTGGGACAAAGCGACAAGACGCTGGGTAATGGCCGCTTCGTCGTCTTGAGCTGCCTCTGGCTGTTACTTAGTCAATGCCAGACTGGCTCAGATATTGCTACTCGTAATGGTGAATGGTTAGTTCTTACAGCTTTGTAGGAATTAACCGTTTCCTGCAACTACTAAAATGTTCGGCCAGGACCGTCTCAGGTCATGCCGGGGGCCTTGTCCACATAAGAATTTAGGTCCATTGGGAACATACATAAAAGTTAAATAATAACAAAAATAAAAACTGTATGTATTTATAGTATGAGCGGATCAGCCGTTCTGGTCCACCGTGTTTACGGGAGCCTTGGGCACGGGTCTAGTCCTTAAGGTAAAACGGTACTGCATTTGGTAATTAAAAATGGATGGACCCTGTTCATTTCGTCTGCCAATTGTCCGAGAGACGGCGCTGTTCACTTTCCAATAAAATCCTATATATCGCGCTGTGTAAATATTTTTTTGAAACTACGATCTCTATACGGAAACTTCATTTTACAATTTTATAATGTATTTTTATTTAATCAGACATTTCTACAAATGAAATTTAAATATTATATTGAAGCGATACATTTAAAATGATTTAAAACGTGGATTGGATATGCAAGTTCGAGTTCCGTCCGAGGCATTTAATATTCTAATTTTTCGCTTTAATAAAATAATAGTCGAGATTAATTCGGTATTTAAATTATTTCTAGGCGTTTTCTACGCTGTTTTAGCAGATGTGAGCCAATATTACTATAATTACAGATGATTTGCCCTTTGAATCGCCGTCCATCATGCTTTCTTAACTACATCCTCGCAATCATAATTATCGGCCGGAAAACCTCCACAGCTGAGCATATCGTCGATCATAGGCTCTTAAAAAATCAATGTTTCTTACGCCAATTAAACCTAAGGTCGACGAATAGGCGTTTCCAAAGAACATTATCATTGAGATCTCCGAAATTTAATTCCCTGCATTCATTGTCCCTGAGTGTAAGTAAGGGTTTACTTACATTCACGGACAATGAATACAGGGAATTCAAATCATTTCATATGAACCTATTATATAGAAAATGACCCAAATTCATTGTCCGTGGGTGTATTTCTTTTAAAGTAAAGCTGAGGGAATTTTAAATCAACTTAAGGACGCCAGTATATCGTGTTAGTCTAGCGCCATCTGTTGTCGTCAGCCGTAATGGCCACGCCGTAGATCCCACTTTACTGGCACTTCTCGACCGGCTATGCTTTTAGGGTTACCTAAATCTAACATTTCTATTGCCCTTTCAAGTACGTAGCGTGCAGAGAAAGTGAGATGTCTATTGTTAATTACCGGTTTATTACCTCTATTCGCTCATAATCACTTTGAAATTGTGTTTATATTCTGTACTAGCATTTACTCGCAGCCTCGCCTGCGTTGTTCCCGTTACTATCCCAAGGGAACTCTTTTCCGAGTTACATATAAAGTATCCTATGCTTCGATCCAGGACCAGGATGACTTGCATGGCAAATTTTATCCTTATCTATCCAGTTGCTACCCTCTAATTTAGTAACAAACATCCAAACACCTAAATACCCAAACTTCTTGACAAATTTTCACATTTGTAATATTATTAGGATAGGATTCTGAGGTATGCAGTAAAGACTAGGTGTACTCTTTTATTTGTATTGTATCAATTGATTGTAATACATCAATTGAAGGGATGTTTACAAAAACAACATATAACTGACTTTACATTTACAGGTAAACATTTCTAAAGACAGTAGCTGGTGTCAACCAATTTAGTCAGTTTTATATAAACATCCCTTCAATTATGCTAAAAATGTGTTTTATTTTATAGCTTGATACATTTTGATTGCTCGAAATGACACGAGGAAGAGTCATCATGAAAGAGTCAAAAAAATATATAATTCTAGCAAAGAAACGTTTAGTTTCAAATGAAGGTCATAGATGGCGCTCACCTTGAAGGCCCAATTGCACATTAATTCTGGTTTCTTGGGACTGTTTATGTCATTTCACGCAAATAAAATGTATCATCGTATAAAATAAATCACATTTTAAGCATAATTGATGCCGTGGAAGGAAATGATGACCCTCTTTGCGTTTGTACGGGAAACCGACCTACTCGAATCACCTTAATATGATAAATGTAAAAAGAAAAAGTTTTTAGTACTACAAATGACGTCGGTTACTCCATGCTGTATTTGATAGATGTAACCAATTCAATATTGTTCTTAGTATTTCCCGGTTATCAATTTTACAGAATAATTAACATTTTCAGATATTTCCCATGTGGTACCTAAATATGTACATGTTGCGCCATGTATAGGCAAAATCTTCAAACGTGATTTTCCGTGCTTTAGAAGCGTTTTCAGCAGGCTGAAAAGTGATTTCAGGCCGTTTAAGAGGTGGCTCTTTCACATACTAGAAGATTGAAAATTTACCCTAGTTGCCGTTGTTTTCAGGCGTCTGAAACATGTTTTCAGTCCGTTTCAGGACACCCTCTATCAGATGGCGCAATAACCTGAAAACCCGTTTTCAGGCGTTTTCAGGACCCCTTATGGGCCTTTGAAGTACACTTCAGTATATGGCGAAATTTCTCGAAGGAGTGAAAGAGACAGCACTATTAGAGAGAGACAGCTATATTGAGAAGGTTCGAGAAGTGTGTGAAAGAGACAGAACTAGAAAGGGACAGCAATAGTCGGGAATGTTCCAGTCGAGGATCTAACAATCTAGATGGTCTAGAACACTCGCGATGCGTCATGAACCGAGGGGTCGCCGACCGCCCTTGGACTTTGAGCCGATTATTCGAGATTTCTCCGGAATGTTCTAAACCAAAGGTCTCCGGATATATAAGCCGCGCGCCCACGACGCGACCCCGAGTCAGTCTTGAACTAGATGCGATAAAGTGCGAATCTCGAAGCGAACCCAAGTGAATAAGTGCGTTAATTACGTTATAGTGAAGTAATTTAATACAGTGATTTATTAAGTAAGTAAGCCTTGTTAATCAGTAATTTTGTAATAAAGTTTGCATTTTTAATTAGTGGTTAATTAGTGTATTTTCTATCACGTTACCTACCCCACGGACGTAACATACACTACTGAACTAAGGTGTAACCATACTCTTTATAGTAAATTGGAGACCAACTTCGCGATATTAGAGCATGCTTTGAAGACCTTTGCTTTTTTATGTCAAAAGTAGGTAGGTATAATAGTTGAAACTTTGTAGGTAGTCTAGATTTTTTGCTTTTAATCAATCTTGAGCTCTGCAAAAAGCTTCACCATTTTTTCAACAGTCTGTTTGAGGCTTAAAACAGTAATCGACTGTGACCCAAGCATTTCAATCGTGGCTCATCAGTTTCATGAGACTGTAAAATATGACTTTTTAAAATACTTGCCAAGTCAGGCCCGAAAAAGATTAAGAGCAGTCTAAAAAAACGTAATGATCAAAGTGAATAGTAATGATTATGTGAGGTTGTATATTGACTGCAGTGAGCATTTGTAATATGGACTACAGTGGACAACTTACTTGTTTATCACTTGATGTTACCAAAACACAATCGCCATGTTTTGTATTAAGGAACATAGTAACAATCTAAAACTACTTATTAAACTAAAACGAACTATAAATTAAATTAAAGCAAAAAAAATAACACTAAAATTTATTAAAAATATCAAATAACCCTCCTTTGGGCTTCGCCGCAGTCGGGTAAAAATTCGAGGGGCCCCTTGGCATGGCGTCGAATATGCTACCAAAATAAATTTCGCATGAGTATCTAGAGTAACTTCTAAATATCTTGATTGTTAAGCTACCTACTCTTTCAAACTTACCAAAAGAAAAAAAGGATGAAATACATAATTACACGAGTTCAAAAACGATCAAAAGAATCTCCCAAGATTACTAGCTAGCTAGCTGTAAGGGATCTCTTCCGGCTAGGTTAGCCGGAAGAGATCCCTTACAGGGATAAGTTCGCCTTTGTACATAACCATTGTTTTTGAATGATTTTACAGTAGATTACATTACTAAAGGCCGTTTTAAACATTGAATAATTGTATACCCGGTTTCAAACCTCTCTTGATGTTTTTGTCTACGACTTTTAAAATTCACACGACAGAATGATGAAGACAGTAACTTACACCAAATACAGAAATTTAACAAAATTCAACTCGAAAGTGATTTAACTGCGCCTCATAAAATTCACATGACGCAGGAAGATGAAAAATCAAATTTGGAATCAATGGAGGGCGCACGAAAACCGCCGACACCTCATTTATCAATAATCCGTCTTAATCCCGTTCCAAATCCACAAAGGTCGCGTTTAAGAATGCCCATTCAGATTGCAAGCGATGTGAAAAATGTCCTTTTACGCAAATTATGTCAAGGCGAGAGACGTAATCTGGGGTATTCTTGACTCTACCTTAAGATTTATCTACCTACATACCAACCTACCCCTATCTACCTACCTTTTATAAACGATGCAAACACCCCTATGGTCGAACTTTACATTACATATTGGTTACGTAAAATAATTAACCGGGCCAGCTAAATAATCGCGATCAATGAGTCGACATGGAGGAATAAATCTACAAGTACAGTCAAATCGA
The DNA here is from genome assembly GCA_947034925.1 of Eudemis profundana. Classification (NCBI taxonomy): domain Eukaryota; kingdom Metazoa; phylum Arthropoda; class Insecta; order Lepidoptera; family Tortricidae; genus Eudemis; species Eudemis profundana. The sequence goes on along the minus strand of OX344795.1, from coordinate 24,311,633 downwards.
TTTTAATTTTCTTAATTACAGAGTCACAAAGAAAAACCTAGATGGATTTTGCTCTTGTTTGAACTTATACTCGTACCTTTCTATTAAATTGTGGATGGAGAAAGTCTGTGGACAGTGATAAATCACACACAAATAATATCAAAACTTGAGAACAAATGAGCACGACTATTTGACGCGCCTCACATTATGGTTTATCTCTTGATTGCGTTTGACCTTGGTTTCACCTAATGAAAATGTATAATTTTATAGTGCGACAGAGACAAGAGATGGGTTAGTTTCGCGTTACAAGCGAAATTGCTGGCACATGTGCATGTGCTGCCCTACCATATAGGTAACTTCCCCTCTAAGAAACTTTTTTGAAGGATAGAAAGTGGAGTCACCCTCCGCCGTCAAAGCGGAAGTTTCGATCGCGTCTAATCCTCCCGGTGATTTTATTTGATTACGGACTCGCCCGGACCGGCGTGTTTTGACGGAAATCCCCCGGAGCTGATAATTTATTTAAATTTAAAAAGATTATTTTTACAAGGAGAAAATCAAATAAACGACAGTTTTCGGAGCTTTTACGTCAACCTTAAATACCTACTCACAATGAAAGTCACTATGTATGCCGGTGTCGTAGCGGCTTAATAATTAAATAAGTTAATACTCATACTATACTCACACTACCCCATATAAGTTTTATGAAACAAATAAACAAGTGATATTTGATTACGAAATGTGAGAAGGTTGCACTGTAATTATCATTCTGCATGTCCTTCAATAAATTTGCACATAAAGATCTAATGAATAGCGATATTTTGAGAGCGTGGGCTACTATTTATATCGGCAGCAGCACTGAGTAGGAACACCTTAACACCTCACAAATCTTTTTGAAATAAGAATTATCTAACCTTTGCTAAAAAATCTTCATATTATCAAATTTCATATTAAACTTACACCAACGCCAAAACCTAGTACCTAACATAAAAGAGAATTCTTTCTCACATGCGTCCCCGAATTTGCATTGCTAATGGGAGGGTACCGCGGTGTTTTGCGGTGTCACATGCCTCGTGATAACTGTGTTTTATAGCTGAGAGAATATAATCAACTGTTCTACGAATATTTCCCTTCTAAATCATTCTTGGGCCGCGTACGTGGTTATTATCTTCGGCTATGTGAAGCGTAGGAATATGTATAATATGACTTTATGATGAAATTACTTGTATAGTAAGGCGTCTATTATTACAACCTTTTATTCTACATTTATGGACGTTCTCAACATTCATGAAGCCAGTTTTGCTTTGAAGTACCAAGCTACATAAATTTCCCTATATTTTAGGCCTCCCGACGTACCTGATCATAGTTTTGGGCTGTATTCTTATTTATATGGAACAAGAGTGATGCATGAGAACCTACATAGTGTACAATGGCTATTTTTAGTACTTTAAATACTCAAACGGTTAAACAAAAAGCTCATCTGTCACACACCAAAACAATCGCCCCCAACACGAAGACATTACCCGACATTAATTGCAACCATGTCCAACCGAGACACCACTTTATCCGCATTTAACAAGATTCATTTTCCAACGACTGTTTTTTGGCCAACAAAGCATTTGTCGGAAGGCAATCTGTCTGTCACTGCGTGCGAGACGCAAAGTCGGTGATTCTTCTTTGTAATACTGATTGACGTGCTCTGATAAGCTAAATTCGACGTTGATCCGATGGCTTAGGGTGCAAAGTCGGGTGATTGATGCGACGAAAGTAGTTAGCAGATTAGATACGTCAAGTAATTGAAATGGATTTTAGTTTGATTTATGCAAACTAAAATGTAACACCCAGCTGCACAAACTTTCATTGATTATGTTGAAATCCTACTACATTTGCTGCCTTTCTGTGGTTTGCCCGATGGTAAAGTTCTCGACAAAAGATGGTCCAGAAGACCGGTTACGGCAAATAGGTTTCCAATACTTAACGAACTCTAAGAAAAAACTGGAAGTGAATGCTATGCTAGTGCCAGTGGAGTAATATTCAAGTTAAAAAGTTGCAAAGTTTTTCGTGTGCAAATCGGTCTCTAATAATATTCAGTAATCTGATAGCCCAAAGGATGTTTATATTACTGCGGATGGTATATTACTGCGTTAATATTTCACACAATTCATTTCTCATGAAACCGATAAATTCAGGATCCATTACACAGTAAAAGCAAAATTAAAAAATATTGAAAAGGACTTGTCAGAAATTCATACCACGCAAAGTTGCATTGGGGGCAATAGTCACGGGTCGCTAGGGTTGCCACATCCGGTTATGGCCGGTCGTAACCGGATTTCTGGACGGATAGTCCGCTAACCACGGACAAGCGTGGATATGTGCGATGGGAAGTTTTGGAGCGCTGACGGGTTATGTTTTGTTTGAGGTAGTTGCGTAAATATGGATTTCACCGGACGTTATTTTATTTGGTTACCAAGATACGAGTAGATCATCCGGTTTTGCGCAGTTACTGGATTCTGGCAGTCGCACACACAATTATACAAACTATTACTTGTGAAAATAAAAGATCGGCAAGAATAAGGTCGAGTAAAAATTATATACTTTATGAAATAAGTTATTGTAAAGTGCATCTAAAAATCTAAAAACTATAAAGTTTCCGGTTTGTGGAGTCGGTTTTTGTGTAACACTGCATACAGCTGATATGCTTATCTTGATTGCGTCTACGAAGAACAATAGGTTGAAGGGTAGATGGTATAAGAATGGAATTAACTTTTCACACCTCCTATTCAGAAAAAAGTATTTTGATACTTTTCTGTTCAAGGACAACAGGGTATTTTTAGTTTGAACCTACTTAGAATATGCCATACCATAGACAGCTTTATTAATATATTACACAAAGAGAGTGGTGTAATAAGGAATGGCCCAGATCACAGGTGTTAGCGGTCCGAGCCGCAGGCGAGGGCCATAAATATAATATGGAAGTAGTAAATTCGTCCCGTCCGTAAAAAATAATACACGTTTTATAAAATAATAAGAGACTATAAATTTAACAATTTAACATTTCATTTTCTCTCTTTGATTAACTATATATTTCGTTATTTTGGTAGGTAGCGTTTGTATTTAAATTTTCCTCATAGTCGGTGTGAAAAGCAGTACGTGTCACAAGGTAGCAAAATTATTTTCACCTCGGGCGATAACACTTGAATCCCTCACTACGCTCCGGATTCTACTTTAGAATCCCTCGCTACGCTCGGGATTCAATTGTAGAATCCTTCGCTTCGTTCAGGATTCAATGAACGCCCTCGCCGTAAATATATCATTTTGCTCCCTTGTGACACGATCTACTATTATTCCCTAGTCCCAGTGTTTGCCTGTAATCAAACCTTGCAAGTAAAATTGGATCTATTTTATGATTTATGATTGAAATTAAATTTTGCATGCATTTGTAAATCGGATAATAAAGCAATAAAACATGGAACTTTACCGATCTTATAATTGAGCCGGACGGTGCCCATAGAATATCATCTAAATAAAAGAACTAAAGATAAACCTACCGTATTTGGATCCATTTTGACATGCAGTTTGCGGTTATACAAAAAAAGGTAAGGTGCATCGGGGTTAATACAAACACAGGATAATTCCAAAATTTTACAATTTATCGAAATATATCCACGCAACATATATTTACTGGAAAATGTTTACTGCACTAGACGTGCCAATAGTGCTTGGACTAATTCTTGCATGGTTTAGTAGAATTCCTAATTTTCAAAATTACGCCACGTTCGAAATTATCTCATTGCACCTTACTAACGGCATTAAAAAACAAGTCCCAAAAACGGAAACTTATTTTGACGGACTTCTAAACAATGAGGAAGTTTTCTACTTGTAAGGTTACAACCTCTCAGCAATATTTACTAATTATTTTAATTTTTTTTTCACACCTCCTATTCAGAAAAAAGGTACTTTTCTGTTCAAGGACAACAGCATCTTTTTAGTTTGAACCAATTTAGGATATGCCATACCTTAAACACACCGTTGTATAATTAAGTCAAAAAACGCTCATTGCGTCTCTATTTGCGATACTCGCCGCATTCGCGGCTCGTATCGCAACTCACGCAATTCGCATTTTTTGAACCCACTTATACAACTGTTGCATAAAATACTATTTACGGACGAGACGAAAATACCATATTATATTTACGGCCCTCGCCTGCCGCTCGGACCGAAAACACCTGTGATTTGGGCCATGCCTTACACATTGGTATATCGGTGTTGTATTAGTATATTACAATATGTAAGGCATGGCCCAAATCACAGGTGTTTTCGGTCCGAGCGGCAGGCGAGGGCCGTAAATATAATATGGTATTTTCGTCTCGTCCGTAAATAATATTTTATGCAACAGTTGTATAAGTGGGTTCAAAAAATGCGAATTGCGTGAGTTGCGATACGAGCCGCGAATGCGGCGAGTATCGCAAATAGAGACGCAATGAGCGTTTTTTGACTTAATTATACAACGTTGCATACAATACTTTTTCTACGACTAGGTTTTAAATTATAAAATACAACATTAATCATAACCTGGAAACAAGGCAAATATGACGTTTGACTGACAGTATGTGTCTATGGTAAACTTTTTTTTTTAATTTAAAATATACTTAAATTAAAAATACTTTTTTTATGTTGGCATCAATGAATTTAGTTCGGAAAGTTTTGTTTTTCTTAAAAACCGTAGGAATTTAATTGTTTGTTAAGTTGGTAGTTGTGCATTTTTACCGTAAAGTTAAAATTGAGCGCTTAATCCTTGACCTAAGTTTAACCTAGATTTAGAAGTCTGTGGCTTCTAGCAATAACGTAAAGTGACTATAACGACACTAGTGCTGTTATGGGGAATAGAGTATAGACTTCTCTGAACTCATATTATGTATGTTCTTATATTAGTGTTCGTGATCAAGTAAAAGACAGATAACAGTACAGGAGTAGAAAATAGTATTTTTTGGTAGTTGTGCATTTTTATCATAAAGTTAGAATTGAGCGCTTAATCCTTGACCTAAGTTTAACGTAGATTTAGAAGTGTGTGGCTGCTAGCAGTATCGTAATGTGACTATAACGACACTAGTGCTGTTATGGGGAACAGAGTATAGACTTCTGTGAACTCATATTATGTATTTTCTTATATTAGCGTTCGTGACAAGTAAAAGACAGATAAAAGTACAGGAGTAGAAAAAATAATAAAATACTTTAAAATTAACAATTGAACATTTCATATTTCATAATAATGGGTGGTGCTCTTTTATTAACTATATATTTCGTTATTTTGGTAGGTAGCGTTTGTATTTGATTTTTTCTCTCTAAAAATAAAAGTAGAATAGAGAGCATTTTTTATTTCAACTTATTACTAAGTGAAATCAAGTTAAGATAATTAAATATCTGGGTTATTGAATATCCGATTGCAGCCCTAGGCTAGAGCTGTAATAAAGGTGCAGCGTGGTATCGATTATCCAGACCGCCCGGGCGGGACGATCGCAATCGACGGTATAAATCATCTGGATCATATAAAATCCAATGACGGATGAATAAGAGTTGCATTCATTTCTTTTTCTACTCCTGTACTGTTATCTGTCTTTTACTTGGTCACGAACACTAATATAAGAAAATACATAATATGAGTTCATAGAAGTCTATACTCTATTCCCCATAACAGCACTAGTGTCGTTATAGTCACTTTACGTTATTGATAGCAGCCACAGACTTCTAAATCTAGGTTAAACTTAGGTCAAGGATTAAGCACTCCATTTTAACTTTGCGGTAAAAATGCACAACTACCAACTTAACAAACAATTAAATTTCTACGGTTTTTAAGAAAAACAAAACTTTCCGAACTAAATTCATTGATGCCAACATAAAAAAAGTATTTTTAATATAGTCACGTCACGTCAGTCAGGAATTAAAAAAAAAGGTTACCATAGACACATACGCTCATTGCGTCTCTATTTGCGATACTCGCCGCATTCGCGGCTCGTATCGCAACTCACGCAATTCGCATGTTTTGAACCCACTTATACAACTATTGCATAATAGTACATTGTGCACCGAGGGTAGTAAGAAGGGGATTACTAACGAGAGTATATTAAGAGCCCGACGCCGTAGGCGGAGGGCTTTTAATGACTCGAGTTTGTAATCCCCTTACTGCCCGTGGTACACACAATGTTTTTCATCACATTTGCGAGGAAAAAAAATAAAACATAAAAATCAAATAAACTAAACGCACCCGCTAAGAGACAACTTCAGCTGTCAACATTTTTCAATATAGTCTTCCACAGATAATGCTAAGAACTGCGTTTAGTTTTTAAACTTGACAGGCAATGCCGCCAAATTGTTTCGATTTTCAAAATAAAATTTTAAACTAAATTAATTTAATTGCATTAAAATAATTGCAAAAATTACTGAAATAATAGTAAAATATACCATATAAGTTTTATAGACTCTAAAATTGGTTTTATAGCCAAGTTTTGAAGATGTGAAATAAACCTTGGCTGATTTGAAACCTCCTTAGTCTGAAGTGACGTACGGGTTGGTTCTATATTTTAAAACTAAACTCATAACTCCCACGGGAGTTATAGATTTTCATACAGTTTTTCCTCCCGTGGGAGTTATAGATTTTTATAACCCACGGGAGGTAAATCGGCTCGAGCTGGTCTATAAGCCCGCGTGTTATAACACCCTTTACGAGCAAGTGTGATGAAAAATACTATATTATTTTCATGCATTTAATGCCCCGAGTCACTGGTCACTCAGTTGCTTTTACAAATATAGTTACATTTTTAAATATACTTTTTAAAATGTGTATTCATAACATTTTAAGTTATTCACGTGAGTTTAGTGCTAAGCTAACCGATTGTTTCATATATAGGTAATCATAGGAGATATAGGAGTGCCTTTATAGAAGCTAATAGCATAAAGGCAGCACTAAGAACACTTTTCTTATATTATAATAAGACAGGCACAGTACTAATACTGTGCCTAGTTTTTTAGAGGTAAGTTGTGTACACTTTTTTATACTAAAAAGTTACACCTGTGTAAAAAATACCAGATTAGGAATATATATTTTTGTAGACCCCCAAAAGTAGACTTGTATTACTCAGAGAAATGAGATATCGAAACTTAATGAAAATGCTTTTATGCCACACCTGGCCATAACGCGCTTTCTGGCCAAGTGTAGACACAAAATGATGTACACAACACGGGAGGTAATAAAGAAAGCCCTCGATCGCATATTTACGTCCCTCGCTTGCAGTTCGGGCCGCAAATATCTGCGATCTCGGCCTTTCTTTGTATTACCACCCTAGTTGTGTAATGTACTATTATGCCACACCTGGCCATTAAGTGGCTTTTTCCGCACGCTACGCGCTACGTTTTCTGACCAGTAGGCTTATGATGCTACGCTTTGTCACGCGATAAATAAATGATAAAGCATCCGTCACGTTCTGACAAAATGTGTGTGAGAGTGACGGATGCTTTATCATTTATTTATCACGCCACAAAGCGTAGCATCATAAGCCTACAGGTGTAGACATAAAATCATGTACACAACACGGAAGGTAATAAAGAAAGCCCTCGATCGCATATTAACGTCCTTCGCTTGCAGCTCGGGCCGCAAACATCTGCGATCTTGGCCTTTATTTGTATTAACACCCTTGATGTGTAATGTACTATTCCCACGCCCAGTCCAATAATGAACACAATTTTTAACAGTCCATACATTTCACAATTTACAGCTGGGTGAATCGACTTTTTTTTGCTTTATGCAAAGATTACCCTTTCTCCTTATTTGTTCACCTTTTGCATGTTTTATGATAATTTAAATGGAAAAAGATCTTACATGTAGAGATAGATTATGTAAAAATAAAACTCGTTTTTAACAAATAAATAGCGTGACCCAGCGGACGAACCCTTATTTTCATACAAAGGTGGGGGCAGCTATGTCTGCTGGGTCACTGCTTATAAACGAGTTATAATAAACAAATTATAATAAAAAATATTTGCATTACATGGCTTTATTATAATATAATATCTTTTAAATTAGCATACACTTTATTAAAAAAATATCCGAATAAAGATTTCCTTTAAATTTTAGTCGGAGAAGGTGAAATTTTGTTGACAAAGAAAAGTTGATTCACCCAGCTACACCTTGTTTTATTTAACGGCTAGCTTAAAACAGAAAAACCATTCCGTGGAGATAACCTCCCTATTCAATCTACCAAATGGACAGCTCAGTGAAATCGTCACACCGTTCAGCCAAATAAACGAATCCATCTCGAAAACTTTAAATAATGCAAATTTAGATTCGTTGAATATGTTTGTATTAAGTTATTTACATAATGCTCGCCTAGGGTGCCACTGATTTACAGTTTTCTAGTGAGAATGGACTGTCTGAGAGGGTGCATAGAAGTATTAATCAGAGCTTCAATCTAGAAAATTAGATTGTATAGGAGCTTGGCATTTTTCAGATTTTTTGCTGCATAAAACGTAATCAGCGGCAAATATTTCATTTGAAACCCGGTTTTGTATTATATCGTTATCGGGTATCGGTTTTGAGGAGGTCAAAATATATCGGTTCGCTCATCGCTTCAACTTTAACGAACCACAGCAGCATGACCTCCGGGACAGATGTATAAGCTAAATAATGACATTAAATTCATGTTTTAATAGTTTTGTAGTTATTAAGATAAAACTATATAGACCTTTTCGTCACGGTTCACTTTTCTGATGATTAAGTGTGATTTTAAAGACGTTTCATGTCAAAAATTTACACTCGCCCATTGAAATTCCAATTGAAATATCAGTATTTAAGTACTCACGTACGAGTCACAATATTAAATCCAGGGCCAGACTTACAAAGCGCAGTAGGCGGTAACCACTTTAGCGCAGTAAACCTCATATTTCGCATTTCCCAAGCGATAGAGGTACCGTCAAAGGTGGAGCCGCGAAAAGGCGGGTTGACTTTGTAATTCAAATCCGGACTTGCGCTACCGCGTTAAGGCGATGCGATATTTAAATTTGGAAATATTAGATTGGCGAAAATATAAAGCGTTAATATTCAGTCGGAACGGGGATGTAGCGTAGCGGTTCCTGTGCTCAAGAAGAAAACCCAGGATCAGGTAATACATTGTCTTAAGTTTTACATATTTATTATTAAGCATTAACTTGCTGACGTGACATTTAATAAGCGGTCAAATGTAACTACGCTACAAAATAAACCAACATTTTTGGTTTGAAATATTAATAAAAAATACGAAAATATTTTGAGGCCTAAGAAAACTATTCTGATACTTTCTTGTTATATCTTTATTTTTTCAAATAATTTTATGATACAAGATAATTCTGCGAATTATAAAAGCGCTTCCCTAAAATGTTGAACTTTTTAAGTTTAAAAGACTTTTAAAAGTTTACTAATTTTGCTCTAAGTAACATTAAATGCTTATAGTTAAAATAAATCTTGTGAAACAGAACAAAGCATCGAAGTTTAAGCCTAAGACGTGCTCCACATAATCAAAGGGGATGAAATCCTAAAGCGCTACTAAGTTAGTTCATCCCTTGTTTACCCAAAGTTCTGTTCAATTAGTTCGCTCCATGCATCTTTACGAGAAGATACAATACGCGTAAATATTCATCAGTACAATAGGTACTTATCCAAATACATTTGAGGGTTACGCCATCTTTTACTTATATAAATATAAAGAACCATATTTTGTCCACCTTAATAAATTAAATTTGTAACCATCCATGGTGATCCTGATACCCCTGTATCCAAAATGGTTTAATACAGTTCAGCCCTTTTGAGGTGACGTAAAAATCAAAACTGTCGAAGAGATGGCGCTGTTCACTGTAAATGGCAATCAGGGCATCCAATTGGTTTTATATTTCACTGTTAAGATTTTTATGAAGAGGTCATTTATCAACTTTACACGCGATCGCGGTCCGTATTGCAATTATTTCCTTTTTGTATTTACTAGAAAGAAAACATCGGTGAATATTATCACGAATATGATTTTCGCATAATTTCCAGCAACTCTGCGATCGTATTTCAGTCACATTCGTCTAGTGTCAGATTAAGGTTTGAAAATCGTTTCTCGACTGAATAAAATATGAGACTAAGTGCGATGTCAATGAAACCCGTCATGCAAATTTAGCTAATGAGCTACGATTTATCTAAGGGATATTTTGAAACTCCTTTTGTGTTGGTAGAACCTAATTTTAGATCCTTCCGAATCGTTGTCAGGATATTACCAACGAGTTCAAGCTCACACTGTTGTGTCACTGTGGGGGTAAAACAACCGCTGTGAAAGATTCAAGTCCTAGAAAATAAAGCTTTGTGACAGAGGCAGTCATAGTAATAGGGTCTCGTGGGCACCCTTTGGGTAGGAACCTAAAACTGAAGCCGGAAACTGATAACTAATCCCAATTTTGAGGTCAAAATTGGGATTAGTTACCTATATTTTTAAAATCTGAACTAGAATATCGCACATATATATCGAAAACCTCAAAAAAATCCGTGATCCTGTAATATTGCCTTAACTCGGGTTTTACAGCCAACCTTTCTCGAATGTAAAATAGGTGAAATATCAAAGTAGGTACAAGAAAAACACATTTGTGGGTGAAAGTTTCACGTTAGACGGCGGCTCGATGGGCCGGCCGCGTGTCGTTTTACGGCTGAGTTTGATGGCGTGATTTGAGATGTTATTGAATCCGTCCCTGCTTTAATTGAATTCGGAAGTCGACGTTGAATTTATGATGGCCGCCGGTGGTTGACGGTTGTATTTTTAACAGATTTTTATAAACGAGTAGTGTTTTTATAACGTTTATTACTAGTTATCGACCGATTTCAGGTTATTTTTATCGATTTATGTACTGTGTTGATTACTAAACTTAATTAAAACTATAATTGTTTAACATTGTTACAAAAAAAAATGAAGCTAACTAATATAAAATAACACACTGACTCTACAGTCAAAAATTGCCACATTTTTATGCGATAAGTGGCAAACGAGTAGACAGACCCCCTGATGGAAAGCAGTCACCGTCGGCCACATAAGCAAAATATAAATATTACTAGAAATTTCGCAAACTAACAAAAACTTATTTAAAAACTGACTATTCAAGCCTTTTTCCCAACCGCAATTTTATGCCAAAAAGGGTTTAAAAATAAGCACTCTACATCGCTAATTCGAAAGCACAGACTCGGACCACTTAAAATTGCCCGGCGTGCATATCAAAGCCAAATTGAGGACGGAGCCAGCCGGACCGGCGCGATATTTGAATTTCAGCCCTCGAGACATGCGCAAGTCGCGAGCGTTTAGCGGCTTGTTTTCAAATATTCTGCCGATTTGATCCACTAAATACTAAACTAAGGACTTTCAGCAGCCATCGTGACGTAGGTAGTAAGCCCGTCAGAAATACCATCATGTATCACCTCTTCTGCCATTGACTGTAATTGGTGTAATTATTAAAGTTGCTTTTCGGCATGACTTATTCAACTACCAATTTATTTTTATATTCTTAACAATTTATTCAACATATTTTTTACGTACCTACTACTCTGAAATCTGTTAGTGCAACAATTGGGTTATCCTATTATTTTGTAATGGTATGATGATTCAAAAACCATTTCGAGAAAAAGCGTTGTAGAATTATTCCATTATCAGATAATAAAAAAAAATAGAATTATATAGTAATTTATCATTTGACCTTATTTGACCTCTAATAAAGTGACACCACAGGCGTGATTGGTAAGTTGTATCTAATCTGTGATCTACCATAGTACTACATATAATCCATGTCCGGAATGTAGTAATGTGCTTCGAATTGTGTCTTTTTTGACATGATATGACATGTAAGGTCTTTCAAAATATGGATTGATTATGCTATAAGTCCGGTTTGGCCCATCACTTTAAGGCTAGTCTATGGTATGGTTGAAATTGTCAATGTCAACGTTATTTTATTTGACAAAAAACGAAGTTTTGCTAGGCAAAACACACAATCAATGATATTTTACAGACATATCCAAAAGTTTTAAAGCATGTCTCAAACAAACTGATTAATGTAGTGACGTCATAATGAAAATTTCTTTAAAAATCAAAATAAATTAACTTGGTTAATTGCAAAAACAACGAAATTAATTTCTTAAATTAGCCTTCTTTATATAAAAACTAGACCTTATTTTTTTGGTATACCCCAATTGCCTCGGTTCTGATTCAGTCACTCAAAAATATTTTACAATATGTACGAAAAGTTGCTTAAGTCGAAATCGGGATGACATTACATTTGAAAATACACACATATTCATACACAGGCCTAAAGATATTCACGCTTGATCTCCTAACTTGGAGCATCCGCCTACGTCTCCTTATTCCAACAACGGCTAACCGGTTACAGATCTCCTACATATATTCATCGTAAGTCCTCTTATCCGGCCGAATTTGTTTCGAAAGACTCTCACGGAACCTTGCGGGTTTTAACATGTCCCCTAAATACCCTGGCTTATTTTCAAATTGTTTTCTTACAAGCTATTTCAGTTATTGTGGAATGTTTTTTCGCGCACGTTACCTTTCATATTTTGGTCGTTTTTTACGAGTTGTGTAAGAAAGGGTGTACGAATGTGAGCCGCACGTTTGCGTATGTTGCGATAAAACGCCTCAGTAAAATGTAGCCTTAGTCATATTATTTGCCTTTTTTTTTAGCGAAGAACCGAGTAAACGGTATAATTTCAATATTTAACCACGTGTATTCTAGTTTTGCTCGAGGGAGTTTATTTTTCATATGATTTTTATTGTATAATTTTACCACATTCAATACTTAATTTAAAAAAATAATAGACAAAATTCCACCTTCAATTGATGCGATTTAATAATATTATAAAATGTCTATAAGTATATTAACACAAGGAAACTATTGAAATAGCCCATAACGTACCTCAACCCCAAAAACTACACTTTATAGATACCGAGCCAATGCCGATTTTGTTTGCAAAGATATTCAATATCATGAGCACAGAAGGGCATTTCTCCAGAAATATGTCTGCGACTCATTCATCTGTCTCCATACATTTAGTATGAAAAAGGGCCAGATGAATGAGGTGACCGCAGACATATTTCTGGAGAAATGCCCAGAAATATATCGAGATAGAAGGAAAAAGTTCCTCGATTTGTATGAGAACGTTTTGCGTTTGACAGTTTGAACGGCCCGAGTGCAACTATGAGGTAATTTGCGCAAAGCGCAAAAGTCATGGCACGCGAAGTGTACACATTTTTTGGGTCTACTTTAATACATGGTTTGTGATCATGTGATTAATTGTCATGGTGAGTCTCTAAAACAATAAACAATTAGACACACAACACATAATACACCAACCTAATACACCAATCCCCAAGCTAATCTAATCTCACCCGCCCGCAAAATTATCTCTAAACTCCTTGCAGACAAGTTATAAAAACATCATTCCACTCGCATTATTATTCGTTTGCGAGGGGGAGCCGGGGAGATAATGTATCTGTTTTCGTGCATATTATGACGTCATAAATAACTCAGGTCGGCGACGCGTACGTCACGCGGTATGAGATCTTAATTCTGTTTATGAGTTATGCCATTCTTAGGGTTAATAAATCTGTCCACGCTTTGTTAGGAATTAAGAGATATTGAGATTGGACGTCATTTTTGTGCTTACTCGTGGTAATAACTTTAATTACGGTTGTGTTAACGTCAAATCAGAAAAATACTATATGTAGATATCTAGTTACTTATAGTGAAAAAACAGGTAGTTCCGTTGCCATTGGGTACTGAGTTGGCACTACATAGGGGTAAAGAACTACAAAAAGGAGCGCATTTGGCAGTAGAGTAGGAATCCGAAAGATAAGTTTATATTAACCCAGAGTTTAGATTTCAACTGTCGTTTGTTGTGTCATCAATATCATCAGCCTCTCAACATCAACACTCATAAAAAGTTCAAAAGATCATTAGATCATTATCAAAAGTTTACTGCTGGACAGAGGCCTCCCCAAACCATATAATCGGCCCTGCGCTCTACCACCCGCCACCCATCCAGCGGACTCTTGCAACCTTAACTAGTCATCAGACTACTTTATAAACATCCATCAATAGAGTCGTAGTCACCAGGCAACAACTGACAGACGTCATTGGCTATCAATCAGCTCTACAAGCAATGTGCTCTTTTACTGCCACTAAAGTTAAGTCACTTTTTGAAACTTCGTTTCTGGTCATTCTACCGATTCTATTCCGTCTAAAACCTTTGCTAAAAGAATCCGGAAACGTAAAGACAAGTCAATCAAATCAAAACATTATTTGTTGGAAAATCTGTTACCTACTTGTTACACTACTTTATTTTTTGTCAAAATAACAATCGATAATATAATTAGCAATTAGAACAATAGGTACATATGTTACAATTACCTACTATTGTACGCGTTAAAGTAGGGAGAGGGATTTGACATCGATTTTCCGTATAATTATCTTGTTCTCCTTATTCGTAGCTAAGTGAGACTCCCAAAGCCTTACAAAATAAATTAAGGTTAACGTAATCTCAGGATGAGAGGACGTAGAGCTTTTATTCGAGATTGACTGAGACGTTTTTTTCGTATGTTCGAGGAATAAATGAGCCAATAAGTCTTATATTTTAAATCTAATTGGGATAATCTATTCCTTCACGATACATGGCTTTAAAAGCCATTTAAAGGGGATGTCTGAATGGTATTCGATTGTTACTTTATATGTTATGCGTTGGCTTGAATATTCTTTAATATTTCAACTTTATTTAATAGATATTTATTCAAAATAATAACTATTGGCTGAACTACTAAAATATAGACAGAAAATAAAATAAAACTTTTAATACCTCCAGCAAAAAAAATACTACACATGCATGAAGTCGTTTCTTAAAATAATCTTTATATTATTTTTGTAATTTATTAGCATGTGACATTTTAGACAATCCAAAGAAGGCATGAATTTTCCAATATTCTTATGCAAATCAAGAAATGTCTAGTTTAAAATTGTTGTTATTGAGAAATACCTTTATCTTTCTTGTAAGCTTAGATTTCCAATTACTGTTTTTCTTTGATAAAAACATGAAAATGTGTTTATTCGTAGCATTTTTTTAGTGGTCCCACAGCGTAGGTTATTTTATATAAAACTAGCTGTCCCGGCGAACTCTGTACCACCATGTTCATTTTTGTCTAATTCTTGCCAAGTCGCACTATTAAGTACAATTAATATAACATAATTAAGCAATTTTACGACATTATGCATGACAGCAGCTGTGAGCTAAAAGGAGCTTTGAAAGAACTTGGTATCCCGTTAGATCTCACTTCTTTCATTAGCAGAACCGTTTATGGGATATCACTGTTTGTTTTACTATTTCCCTCCTTTCCCCTTTCATCCCCTATCCCTTTACAATTGTCACCTTCTCACTTTATTTTCCCCATTCCACCCTTTCCCCTTTTTTAACTTGTTCCCCCTTTCACCCATTCCCCCCATTCACCCTCTTACTCTTTCCCACTTTGACACCTTGCACTTTTCCCACTTCACGATTTCACCTTTTCGCCCGTTCCAATCTTTCCCGTTTTCACAGTTTTACCTTTCACTCTTTCCCTTTTCATCCCTTGCACTTTTTCCCCTTCAAAATTTCAAATTCATGTTTCTAGCTTTAGCCATCACAAAATTACGGGAGGCTAAAAATGGTCTGAATGGCTTCAAGAAAAGGATGGTACGGCCGTGCTTTTGTTTTGCTCGACTTGGCGGGGGCACTATCGTGCCCCCAGATATGCGTGTTTTTAGTTTCTCCGAGCATCTAGTATTATGGCTTTTGCCTAAAATGTACTACTATATATAAATTTCAATATTGTTTTGGATTCTTAGACAAAATAAGTATTTATGTTGACTGCATATCAGATTCCTTAAAAAAATTAATTCATTGCCTGTATTTTATTTTAGTGTGCATTTTTACTTATTTTGTTTTTAAATATATCTTGGCATATTTTGCGTTCAAGTTTTCGTGCAAGTTCTTAAATAAAAACAACACTTCACCTAAAATGAGAGCAATTTCAAAATACCAACAAACCCGCCTCGCAGATTCCCGTGAGATGGTTAATATTTGCCATGACTCCCCTCTCCTCTGATTGGCTCGTTAGATCTGCAGTTGTGTGTTTACCTTCCCGGTTCGTTGAAGCCGGGGTGTTTTTTTGTAGCTAACGACGGATGAAGTTATTGGAAGACGTGTTGCCTTAAAAAAACACATTTGAAATGTCAGAAACGTGCTTTGTCGGGAAAATAAAGCACCGTTTGCATGTTTAAAAAAACTGGCCAAGAGCATGTCGGACCATGCTCAGTGTAGGGTTCCGTAACCTTTTACTAAAAGGAAATGCGCTACAAATGAAAATATACTCGTACTTAAAACTTAAAACCTGACTACGCCTTCGGCTTTGCAGCCTGAAGCTCGTTCTTTGGGCTCCCGAAAATGAGACTCATATGCGGTTTGCGTGAGATAACCATGTGCCTTTAGCCCAAAGCGGTGCTTGGCCTTCGGCCTCCGTAGGGCTTACGGATATAGTGCGCTTGCAGAGGAGCTCGGCCTTCGGCCTCGCAAAAATGAGATTGATATATGTTTTGCGTAAGGCGACCTGGAACGCTTCGGGCCTTCAGCTTCACTTTGAATTAGTGCGGCATAAAGGGCACCTGCAGACGGACCTTCGACCCTCCGGCTTGAAACTTCCTTTACAAGATCAGTCTCAAGTCGTGGTGACCCGAGGAATGATAGCGGAAGCACCCTTACTGAAAACTATCTTTTAATGGCTATTTTATCAACGTCCATTTAATAAACTTGTTCTTTTCATCGTAGTTAGTATGGTGCTAGTAGTCCTTAATTTCCACAATTTATTAAACTATTTACCGCTGGGCTGCGTTACTGATTTATCACTTTTTTTGTACGAACATGGTGCACCAGGAGGTAGGTGTGCTAGATCAATGAAAACGTATCGGCGAAGAGCGCGGGCTGTTGAACGTGTTTCTTGTTGTTATTGAATTGAAATAGAAATACATTATGTGTGATATATTTTTGAAATGAGCTTTTCAAATTCATTAAATTGTCATATAATTCAATACGACTTGATGACTTTTATTTATAGCATTACAATTCAGAAATATACAGAAACAGTTATTAAAACACAAAGCCAATTAATTCAATGCTTTACTTTTTATGAGGATCATGGTCTCTATCTTAATTTTGGTTCCAACTAACTAGCTTATAACCTGCATCCAATCACGATGAATCTAACGATACCCTACATGTTTGAATCGGTTCAGTAGTTTTTGAGTTATGAAGGAACAGACGAACATACAAACATACATACATGTATACATACGGCGCTGAAATCATAATCCTCCTTTTCGTTTTGCTAAATACTAGAGTAAATAATGATGTAATAATTTAAGTACCTACTAATTTTAGACCCTCTTGGTTATGTAATGTTACTATGATTATGAATAAATGATTTTATTATTATTATTATTTTATTATTATTAAATAATACGATGTGAAAAAGTGCACCAACGAAAAAGCATATCTTCATAGTAATTACGTCCTTTTGTTGAGAAGCGCGGTTTTTCCGCAATAACTCAAAAACGGTATATTCGATCATGTTGAAAACAATTTTCGTTGAAAGTATTAATTAAGCGTTACCTTTCTGATTTTTTCCATATTTTTTGGACATACGGTTTAAATACAGAGGGGGGGACACAATTTTTGCAACTTTCGGAGCGATTATTTCTGAAATTATTCACTTAATTAAAAATATTACTTAAAAACCTTAAAGTGTTTTTAAAAGGGTATCATTTAATCGATCAGCAAAATATTCATATTTTGGTCAGCAGAAATTTGTATTTGGTCAGCCAAAATAGCTAGTTGTTAAGCAACTTATGGTTAGCAAACATTTATAAATCAGGCTGCAATTAATGATACACTGAACTGCTCTAAATTATTTTGGTCAGCAAATTAAATATTTGAGCTGCATTAAGCGATCTACGGTTAATCAAATTTTGGTAAGCAATCAGTAGGTAAGCAAAATATTTCATTTTGTTCATCAAAAAAAAGGGGGCAATAAAACCTAACTGGTCATTCACAAAATGGGCGCAACTATTCTGTCGCCAATCGAGTGCGTATTTTGTCATACGGTAATTGTCAGCTGTCAAGTAGCAGGTGTCACAGTAATATATACAGGGTGTCACTGTGATATATACTGGGTGTCACTGTGATATATACAGGGTGTCACTGTGTTATATACAGGGTGTAACTGTGATAGATACAGGATGTCACTGTGATATATACAGGGTGTCACTGTAATATATACAGGGTGTCACTGTGATATATACTGGGTGTCACTGTGATATATACAGGGTGTCACTGTGTTATATACAGGGTGTCACTGTGATAGATACAGGATGTCACTGTGATATATACAGGGTGTCACTGTAATATATACAGGGTGTCACTGTGATATATACTGGGTGTCACTGTGATATATACAGGGTGTCACTGTGTTATATACAGGGTGTAAATGTGATAGATACAGGATGTCACTGTGATATATACAGGGTGTCACTGTGATAGATACAGGGTGTCACTGTGTTATATACAGGGTGTCACTGTGATAAATACAGGATGTCACTGTGATATATACAGGGTGTCACTGTGATATATAATCAAAAAATATAACCCTAACCTACCTATTTTTGGGATCCGTTTCGTTTTTAGGGTCATCAAAAAAAATAACCCTAACCTGCCTATTTTTGGGAGCCGTTTCGTTTTTAGGGTCATCAAAAAAAAATAACCCTAACCTACCTATTTTTGGGTGCCGTTTCGTTTTTAGGGTCATCAAAAAAAATAACCCTAACCTACCTATTTTTAGGAGCCGTTTCGTTTTTAGGGCCATTAAAAAAAGAACCCTAACCTACCTATTTTTGGGAGTGACACTCTGTATATAACACAGTGACACCCTGTATACATTACAGTGACACCCTGTATACAGGGTGTCCAGTAATTAATAGCCAGTAAAAATATTTTCATTTGTGACCTAGACGATCATTATAGTGAAACACGAGACCAAAAACTGAAAATTAAGAAAAGTGTGAAAATCTCGAAAACCAAGGGACTTTTACTAAACCTAAAAGTCGATTTTCTGAACCAGCATAAGGTGCCCTCTCAGTGGTTAGAAGATTGGCTATTAATTACTGGACACCCTGTATAACACAGTGACACTCTGTATATATCACAGTGACATCTTGAATCTATCACAGTGACACCCTGTATAGTGATATCATAGTGATACCCAGTATATATCACAGTGACACCCTGTATATTTCAATTAAATTGCTTACAGACATGTTTTCTCTGCTGACAGTGACATCCTGTATCTATCACAGTGACACCCTGTATATAACACAATGGCACCCTTTATATATCACAATGACATTCTATATATATCACAGTAACATCCTGTATACATTACAGTGACACCCTGTATATAAATAACACAGTGACACCCTGTATTTATAACAGTGACACCTAGTATATATCACAGTGACATCCTGTATATCGCAATTAAACTCTCTGCTGACCAATTGTAAAATCTTGCTGCCCAAGTTATTATTTTGCAGCTCGACTGGTTATTAGGCAGCCAAATGATAAAAAAAGCAGATTAATATTGGTTAAAATGTTAACCATTTTTAAATTGTTTGCTGAACAAGAGTTGCCGCCCGATTTTTATTTATTGCCAGCCAAAGCTTTGTATGCTGCCCAAATGATTTAACTGCTTATTTTTTTTTGCGGATCAATTTTAATAACGGCTGACCAAAAAATTACTTTTCTTTTTAAAAGACCTGTCGAACTATGTACCACATGTTGATGTTTGGTGAAAAAAAATTTTTTCGCCTTCTGTTACATGTATGGAGTACCCCTCCTAGAAAGATTTACTTTTAATATTTAACTACTGAACTAAGTAGCGGCTTGTACAACACACCTACATTCCAAATTTCATCAATATACGTCATGTAGTTTTTGAGTAAAATGCCTGTGACATACGGACGGACGGATATGACGAAACTATAAGGGTTCCGTTTTTGCCATTTTGGCTACGGAACCCTAAAAAAAACAAACATTAGATATATTTTGAATAATGAAATCGAAAGAGAACTGCATGACTTGTATACTTCATCCACTACAACAAGAGGTATTGGGAATCAGGGGGTCAAATTATATTTTCGCCCTTTGCTCAAAAATACCAAATTAATATATGACTCAATATCACGCAATAGCACTCACTAGCAACCCACGCCACTAGATTCATCTTAAGTAATAATAAGTTAAATGAAAACAAGTCGTTAATTGCCGTTCCAACCCCTCAGCTTCCTTACAGATAATGATTACTTTTAATTCAAAAGCAAACTTTATTACAAGAAATTAAATACATATAAATAAATTAGTAACGTCATTGATTAAGTTATTTAATAGGCTACAGAAACAAAGCGTTTACAAGCTAGCATTCAATAAACAAGTTATCATAACTCAAATTGGAAACTTCTGGAAATCTTGCAAATTAAATTGCCAGTTAAAAACTGGTGCCGAAGGAAAATACAATGCTTAATAAAGTTTTGTTGCGAACAAGCTCTTCAAAGGGCGCTTTTCTCTTTATGTCTAGGGTTGGCAACTTTGAGTTTTTTTAATAAACTTTATTTTTAATCGTGAGCCTGAGACTTACTAAGAAATAACGGTTCCACGAATTTTGATAAAATTGCCTCCTGCTTTGTCTCTTCATGTGAGTTTAAAAGTCTTTATCAGCGTCGGATAAGTGAAACATTGCTGTTTTTCCTTAGGTTGAGCGTTATTCAAGATTATGAAGATTCGATATGGACACTGTATTTGACTCTACGGCCAACCATAATACTAGCACACTAATAAAGTATTAAAAAACCGGCCAAGTGCGAACCGAATTCGCACAGGAAAGGTTCCGCATAATGCGCTTTTCGTTGACCTAGAATTATGAACTTTCGCTTAAGATAGTGGGAAAATCTGAAACTCGTATTTTTTATAACATTAAAACAATAGAACTCTTTAAAGTGAGGTGACCATCTCATGTGAGGAATGGGATGAAAGGACTTCATTAGAATAAGTTAAATAGATTTTAAATTATTTTTACGATGTAAAGTTAATAAGTATTACCTACAAATTCGAAAGGCCGCACCCGCGGCGCACTTGGCCGGATTTTTAAATATTAATAAATTCTGTGCAATATAACATTACAAACAGAGAATAATTATATAGGGATAGTGAGTTTCTTTTTAGGGCCGAAATTTATTTCAAAATCCGTGCGAGGAGAATATGATTTCCTGATATGTTCCGAAAATGTTGTAAGGAAACTTCCACTAAAATGATATGGATTTTGTGTAACTTAATTAAAGTTTTCGTGCAAAGTTTGTAGAACATTTGAAAGGGATTTGCACTTAAAGGGATGCTATACGCAATGTTGATTTTCATATCACTGACAACCCTAAGTATTCCGCATCATTTTCCCCGATTCGTTTCGGTACGTGTTCAAACAGTTCCTTCGATTTACCTTTGTTTTTGATAAACATCTGTTTCTGAGATCTTTGATTACACTCTCACATACAATACAAAACAAATACACTTGATAAGATCGTGTGGAAAATACTAAGAAACAGGAAGGTATTACGCGGTTGTTATAGAACAACCGCGTACACGATTAGATTTTCAAACGAACATTCTTTTTATTTTTACTTTAAGTGTAAAAGTATAGTTCTTTTTATTTTATATTTTTTCCTAGTGTAAGTTTGTCTATGGTAATAAAATAAAGTTTGCTCATCATTCCATATTTGAAACTCCGTTTGTGAGAGTTAATTAGTGCTCACATACGGTACGCAAAGTGAATTCAAGGAAACACGTTGAAAGGCCGTTGCTTCGCTATAAACAAAGTCCAAATAGAAGGATTATTTGTATATAGTAATATACTTTTGAATAATGGGATGAAATGCAAAAAGAGTTTTCTCCACAACATTTTCGTAGGCAAAAAGCGATTTGTCACTTTTTGCATAAGAAATGTCGCTTGACGCCATCTTACTAGTACCTATTGTATCCGGACAAAATGTTTTTTGCTCGGTTACATGCGCACTTTTAGAAAAACTCTAAGACAAATAAATTACAAAGATTTTTAATAATAATAAGCGCGATAAAAAATATACATAAAACATAGCCTAGAAATACCAATTTTGTAGTGAAAGCAACTTATGCATAAAGTGTTTTGTTGCAAATGTCTGTGCAAAACATGATTTATCCTAATTATAACTGCTAAAATAAGGGATATTTTATATGCAAGGTTATTTCAAATCATATTAAAGTGGAATTAGATTACAACAGTTTTTATAATTAACAGCTTAAAGTTTCAACTGTATCAATGTAATATGAAATAATCGTTTTTTACCATTAATCTCGGTTTGATATTTAAAATTGATCACCATAATAGGGATACATTTGTGGAAAAGCACAAAAATTGGCGTTATAATAGATGATCACCAGTTCGAAGACAGTTCTTGGTTTGGAGTATTGGCTGGTTAGAGGAAGAAACTACATCAAGGTGACCTGAAACCAACCAACTAGCTTAAATACTCAAACTCAAACTCATTTATTGCTGCAAGTGGGCCTCACGGGCTCTTTTACATCTCTAATTATTTTCTTGTGGCGCTTCGGTAGATGACCTTCTGATGAGAAGAAGCGCCGGAAGAAACTCACTAGCTTCTCTTTTCAAAAACATTACAACAATTATGACATGATAACATAATAGTATTTTATGCAACAGTTGTATAAGAAGGTTCAAAAAATGCGAATTGCGTGAGTTGCGATACGAGCCGCGAATGCGGCGAGTATCGCAAATAGAGACGCAATGAGCGTTTTTTGACTTAATTATACAACGTTGCATACAATACTTTTTCTACGACTAGGTTAAAATATAAAATACATGGACGTCACGCGTGTCTCGTCCGGTGTGTACAGCCGGCATGACAGTTGTGTCTATGGTAAACTTTTTTTTGATATGGCTGGTGACACGATGTGACGATAATTAAAATATTTTTTTTTTATGTTGGCATCAATTAATTTAATTCGGAAAGTTTTGTTTTTCTTATGAATCGTAGGAATTTAATTGTTTGTTAAGTTGGTAGTTGTGAATTTTTATCGTGAAGTTAGAATTGAGCGCTTAATCCTTGACCTAAGTTTAACCTAGATTTAGAAGTCTGTGGATGCTAGCAATAACGTAAAGTGACTATAACGACACTAGTGCTGTTATGGGGAATAGAGTATAGACTTCTCTGAACTCATATTATGTATGTTCTTATATTAGTGTTCGTGACCAAGTAAAAGACAGATAACAGTACAGGAGTAGAAAAAATGACATTAATAAAATGCAACAAGCAAATAACTGGGCACAGTTTTTTTTACCAAGGGATGTGTATAATCCCCAGATCCATTACATTACAAAAACTTAAAACTACATTTTTAGATATGTAAAGGGTCTCTAGGAGTCAAAACACGATAAAAAATATACAGAAAATAAGCAAACATAGACTAAAATTAATGGAGATGTAAGGACTCTCCGTTGTCAAAAACATTACATACAAAATGGGAAACATATGTTTCACGTCGAGAAATAGACTATTAAGCTAACAGTAATTACAACTAGCTACAGTATACATAACAGGTATGTATTTAGTTTGTCTACATGCAAATAATTAAATAGAATTAAATTAAATTTAAATAAATGAAACGATGAAACGATACAGCCAGTAGCAGCGACGCCATCTGTGGCCCCTCCGGGACACTGCCCTATTTCGTCGACTGCTGTGACTGATGCTATGGCCATGGTTCTTTGTCATCCAAGTAATCCTGGACTTTATAGTAACCTCTCTTCAAAAGCTCAGACTTTATATCATTTTTAAACGAACGATAAGGCAGTTCCCATGCATCTAGCGGTACTTTAATGTAGAATCTAACACAATGCCCACAAAAGATTATCTTACTTTCTGTAGACGGTTTTTAGGGACAAACAGCTTATGTTTGTCCCGTGTATTTAAACTGTGGACATCAGACTGCTTTTTGAAGGAGTTTATATTCTTGTGTGTATACATTATCACGTCTAGTATGTACTGTGAAGCCACTGTGAGGATTTCTATTTCCTTAAAACGTTCTCTCAGCGAATTTCTAGATCCTAAGTTATATATGGATCGAATCGCTCTCTTTTGCAGAACAAAGACGGTGTCTATGTCTGCTGCTTTACCCCAGATCAGTATGCCATAAGACATAATACTATGGAAGTAACTGAAATAAACAAGGCGAGCGGTTTCCACGTTAGTGATTTGCTTTATTCGTCTTATAGCAAAAGCGGTAGAGCTCAGCCAGCCGGTTAGCCAAAGCAGATATACAGGGTGAAATTTAATTCACTGGCCAAATTGAAACACCCGAAAGAACTCGAAAAAATATTAAACACGTGTTTTTTGTTTTATTACCGCTCAGTACATTTTTTTTGAAAAAAATCATCATCAAGTTGTCCTTAAAATCTCGTACGTTATGGTGAACCGTCAAACTACCCACTACACCCGCTTTCCTTATCAGTTAAGGTCATTGACAACCCGCCCCTCCCACAGCTTGCAATCATGCCACCATATTATGAACCCTATTGCAGCGAGATAAGACGCTTACCTACATAAGTTGCTAATTTTTCCTTCATACTTTAACGGGCTTAGGACCGTCAAAATGCAAAGGCATTTTTTAAATCTAAAATGATAAATCTGACTAATAGATAATTAACAAAAGGTCCGTGGTTTAAAACAATGAGTAAATTTTAAGTCGGGAATCTTTGCATTCAGGCGTATTTAAAAAATTGAATCAACTTATGTACATTTGATTAAAAATCGCCACAATTAAACTATTAACATAATCACCCTCGGTACTTACTGAAGCAAGTATTAGTTATACTGCAATAGATGTTCAAACTGTAATCCACGCACCTCCAAACAAAGTTCGGCACGCTTATGCACATTGTTTTTTAATTTGCGAAGCACTACAACGTTGTTACGCACTTCGTCAAAGGCACGCACAATTTTACGCTTTAAATCGTCCAGACTTTCGGCATCGTTCACGTAGACGCGTCTTTTTATTTCACCCCACAGAAAAAAGTCTAAAGGCGTCAAATCTGGAGAACGAGGTGGCCAGGGGACGGGACCTCCGCGACCAATCCATGGATTTCCGTGAACATTATTTAAATAATCACGGACCACGACAGCGTAATGGGGGACAGCGAGATGGTACATTTGGATTCAATCCTTGCCTCCGAAGGCGCGGAACTGATTCCAACTGGTATAATCTTTGTGCACCACGTAAACATTCACCACTTAATAAATAACACCGCACCATTTCGTAATATTCCCGGTTCGAATACATTTTTTAAATCTTAGTACGCGCGCGACTATTATTTTACGGTTGGCAAGTGACGAGTGACTAATCATTTGCTATGTTTACCTCTAGCATGGTTTAAGACTACCCTCGTTTATAAGATTGATAAAATTGCCTACCATAGCAATAGTGTTGTGCTATAGTGGACCCTATTGCTACGATATAAGGTTTAGTGTAGGTTAGATAAGGGTTTTGTTGATGTTGTTATTAAAACATACTACTAGGTATGTTTACATTTGTAGTAATAGGGTGACCACGACTCGTGGAAAATATAAAAAAATTGAAAAATGAAAATTGAAAAATAAAAATTCTTTTTTTTTCGCTAAATAGATTCCTTAAGTGTAACCTAGTGTCAGGAAAAAATTTGGCCAGTGATTTTAATTTCACCCTGTATGAGGCGCCCATTGTAAGTCGTACTCGTATCTTCTGTCAGGTCTGATCAGAAAGGTGTCCCGTGGATTCATGACTTTAAATATTTTCAAAAAAACTATGACTGCTTATTTTACTAATCAGTTTATTCGATAACAAACAAGATCATTACAAAATCAATAAAAACTTAAAACCGCCTTGTAGTTACATTTTTTTTCTTCAACGGCTAAGGTAAACGTCCTAGTCCCCGACAGGTCAACAGAAAATATTTATTTGTTTTGCAATATTACAATTATGTATCATTCACATCTAAGCAAAACATTTACATGCGTTTGGGAAATGTGACCTTTATTTTTGATGAATGGAGTCTGTTTTATATGGTGATCATACCGAAATTACTGAAAAATAATAAAAATGTCAGGTGCTCTTTTCTGGCAGTCCCAATAAATGTCATCTCAGTATATTATATTTTACATTTTCTTAATAAAGCGGCTGTGACTTAAGGACAGACAGCCGGACGAACATACAGACAGATATGACAAAATTATAAGCGGTCCGCTTTAGTCATTTTGATTACGGAATTCTAAAAAGATGATGACATGCATTGGGACTATGAAATAAACTGATAGTCCCAATAGATGTCAGCCGTGTCAAATATCTTTTTTATTGTAAAATTGACGAGTAAAATATGAAAGCCACGGATATATCTCATCGCTTAAACGTCGGCTATAGTTGTAATTTTAATTTCTTCTTATTTATCCTAATCAAAATATGGGTGACGAACGTACAGCGACGAGTACTCGGACATTTACCTTACACTGCCTTTAGTATTTTGTCTTTCTCCGCCGCGATTGCAAACTCATTAACGCAAATTCGTCGGCCTTTCCTTGGAGCACGTAATGTTTACGGATCTCACTAAGCTCATTCGTGTCGTGTTACAGCCAATGCTGGACAAACATTTGGACCAAATTTAACTGAATATCGGGTTTTGCATTACTTCTACATAGTTTTAAAATGGATACTTTAGAATATTAATTTAAAACTAGAATTATATGCCAATAACATTAACGAATTGGTAACTTTTGGTGACTGCACCACCGACAAGAGCGCTCTCATAGACCTCAAGGAAAACATCGATATCATTTTTTACGTGATTTCATCAACCGTCCATCTCGCCCTCTACTCTCCTCCGCTCCTCAGTAGTTCACAACGGCCGCTGACGATAGAGTGTTTGGTTGATCTAAAACCTCCGGTGGGAGTTGGCACAGAAAGAAGAAGAAGAAGAAAGAGTCGCGTGTCAGTTGCGCCAACGAGAATTGTCTTCCAGTAGATCTTCCTTTTGTATTGTCACATGACCAAACCATATCAAGCAGCGTAGAAAAAAAATGAATACCTATATATATTTCAAATCTTTCGCATCTCACCAGCACCAGCATAAGCACTTTGCCACGCTGCTGCCAACATTGGCTCAAAACCAACACGGACTAAGTTGAGACATAATCTCAGAGGTGCTAAAGTTGGTGCCCTAAATATAATCCTGGAGATTATTCTAAGAACGTCTGTCTTACAACTCGGCGTTACTAAGCTAGGTTTTGTCTTGTGGCTCTGTTTGTTTGTAGGTGCGGTTTGAAAATTGCAGTAGTATTTACTTATGATACAAATGATCTTCTATACTCATCACTATCAGCATCGTTAAAACAGAAAATATCCTAAAACTAATGTAAATTCGCTGTCTCTTTTTGATTTCTTCTTATTTTTTCTCTACATACGTATCAACACTAAATTAAAATCCCATCAAAATATTAGACGTAAAAAGATGCAAGTCTCGCAACGCAGTTCTCCTACAACAAAAAAAATTTGAGATGTAAAGTTAAACCAAGTCAGTACCGGGGGGGTATCAACAGAACTCGATTATTGCCTATTATTAGATCTATAAAATGTGTTCCTCCACGTTTAAATAATAGGCAAGTCGGTGGAAATCGAGTTCTGTTGATACACCCGGTGGTGTATACTGACTTCGTTTAACTTTACATCTCAAAACTTTTTTCTTGTAGGAGAACTGCGTTGCGAGACTTGCATCTTTTTACATGTAATGTTTTTGATGGGATCTCATTTCTTTTTGTAAGTGGTCTTCCTTTAATTATTACATTCCAATCCATTCTTTTCAATTTGAACTGCAAAACTAACTTTGTAATCGCATGTGTTTGTATAGGATTACAAACTTATGTGTGCAGTTGTGACTGAAATTACAACATATTTAGGTTTTTAAGGACTTGATAGGCTAAAAACTTACTATGTTTAAAATTTGGAGCTTGTAGGTCTGCTAGAAGTACCTTAGAATTATGATGATCATCAGTCAGTGAGTGAGTCAGTCAGTCAGTCAGTCAGTGACAAAACTGAGGAACTTTGACATGCAATAGTTTTTAAACTACACGTTCAAATTGAGTGATATTGGGAATATATATAAGTCTTATTGAGCCCTATATATCCCTGAAATTTCAGGGTTCTAGCTTTAGCCAGTACAAAATTACGGGAGGCTGAAAATGGCCTGAATGGCTTCGAGAAAAGGATGGCACGGCCGTGCCTTTGTTTTGCTCGACTTGGCGGGGGCACTACCGTGCACCCAGATGACTAGCCTACCATGTACAACGTCGAATAATATTTTCATAATATTTATTTTGATGCTTTTCGATGCTGATGAATTATTTTCTTTGTCAACAGAACTGCCTCCAGAGAAGCCAACGATCAAGGCAGAAAAGGGGTGGTATGCATCAGGCGACTCGCTACGAGCACAATGCTCGTCACCACCTGCCGACCCTCCGGCCAACCTGACGTGGTTGCTAAATGGACGAGATGTAAGTACTCTTAAGTTTTGGATGACCGAACGAAAGACAACATAAATAGAGCAATCTGTGCAGTGGCGTGTAGTGAAAACGGTATGACTTGTTAAGGTAAACTTACATCGACCTCTCCTTATTCGACGTATGGTCATGGGTGAGAATTATGAACGAACGCAATTCCATCAATTCAGTCTGATTCTTTATCATATCGATCAGCTATCATATTTTACATTTTTAATTCCTCCGACGACGTGTACCTACCTATACTTTGTTGACCCAGAGAAATGCATGAAATCGCATACAACTACGTAACCTAAGGCCGTCGGGGGTAACAGCCAGATGTTACACATTGGCTATGTGGGGCTCTCCGCTCCAGAAGGGATTGGACATCACCGGCACATTCGTCCTCGGACGAATCCACTCCAAAAAAGGCATACTGCAGCATGACCTTCGTCGCAAGGCATACTGTGCCTTAACGTGGTACACGCACGCGCCTACGCACTTTAATTTCAACCCACTCAGACGAAACGGCACCAAATTAACTCAATATTAAATTGATATTTTAGTAAATCCTTTGACTAGTTGTGACAAATTGCTATAACGCAATATGAAATTGTTTAAGTGTTTTAAAGTTGTGAAGTCTCGAAGACTGAACAGAAACCGACTGCGATTTTACAAGACAGCCTAAAAAAAGGAGTGTTATGTTTTCATGTATGCAAAAAAAACCGCGTCAAAAGCGTAATAAGGTTAACACGTTCGCTGCGATATAAGGCCTAAATACCCGATGCATGTACTCCCGCTCTGTGCGGAGGCGAGAAACGGTGAACTTACCCTGGTGCGGCGGCTGTATAATGAGTATTTCTGTATGTACAAAAGAGACAAGTATAGGTTTGAGTTAAGGACCTTAAGGGCTACTCGATAAAGCATTAAAACTGTGCTAAGGTTTTCCGGCCCGATAACGCACTGACTGATTTTTTTTTCGATTCCTTGCGGGTAATGGGCCGAAAGGCCCATCATCGATTACAAGGTCACTCCACCCCTTCCGGCACTGAATAGGTGATTACATTGGTTTACTTCCGACTAGTGTTGTGACGTACTTAGCGGGAACCGACGTAGATACGATAATGCATTAGTCTAGCTCTAGTGTTTGTTTACGTTTTTAGATTGTGGCGACTCTCTTCCAGTAATATTTGATCATAAATATTACAATAATAAACACGTTACGTAAGAGAAATTCTTAGAGTTCTAATTGTAAGACAGTCACACAAAAGGATTGTAAGTTGTAAAGTTTAATTTCTTTGGAAATAAGTTTAAATCTGCCGTAGTAAAAGGTCGCCTTTTACTTGACCAAATGTTTAGTCTTTGTTTAGTACTAGGAACCTTTTAGGACCCTTTAAAAGAAACCGACTTTATTGTTTCTTAGCGCAATTGTTCTACCGCTAGTTGTAAAGTAATTGGTTTTTAAATATTTTAGAGATTGTAAATTAAGAAATTGCAGTAAAATAGTACATTACACAACTAGAGTGGTAAAACAAGGAAAGGGCGAGGTCGCAGATGTTTGCGGTCCGAGCTGCAGGCGAGGGACGTAAATATGCAATCGAGGGCTTTCTTTGTTACCTCCCGTGTTGTGTACATCATTTTATGTCTACGCTTGGCCAGAAGGCGGCTTTTTCTATACGCGCAGCGTGCGGAAAAAGCGACTTTTTGGCCAGGTGTGGCATAATATTATTTTCTGTGTAGAATATGAGAAATAATAGTTACTTTCTGTCATGTTTCTATCATAAAATTTGTCTCTTTTTTTCTTTGATAAATTATATTCAAAATAATATGTCGATAACTTATTTCCCATCACTAATACTTCCTCAATTAAACCTATTATTCAATGCGGTTTCGGGTCACAAGACCTTACATATATTTTTGCATATATCTCTCAAGTGAATAATAGGAACCCGAGGCGAAGCAAATACTATGACCACCAACTCGTCTACTATGGATATTGATAGGTAGGTATCCAATTTCTTACGTTTTTGCTTAGTTATAGTCATTTATATCTGTCGATACCTTACCGGGCCAATAAGCCCCATATCGCCGCGGCGGAAAGTTTAATTACCAGGCCGATCGGCCAGTTAACGCACCGTATAAAAAAATGCCAGCTTTGATCCCGCAGCGAACGTGTTAAATAGCCCGGTGATTTTTAGTTAATTTAATATGTTTGGTTTTCATCTGACGTTATTTGTCCGCATATTTATTCCAGTAACCTGTTATAGTAGTTTACACAACTAGGGTGGTAAAACAAAGAACGGCCGAGATCGCAGATGTTTGCGGCCCGAGCTGCAAGCGAGGGACGTAAATATGCGATCGAGGGCTTTCTTTATTACCTCCCGTATTGCGTACATCATGTTTACGCTTGGCCAGAAAGCGGCTTTTTCCGTACGCGTAGCGTGCGGTAAAAGCCACTTTATGGCTAGGTGTGGCATAAAGTACCTACTTATGGGAAAGACATAAATACAAACTTTTACATAAGAGGACTGTAATTAATACATTTATGCCACACTAGGGTGGTCCAAAAAAACACTTTTTTTTGTTTTTCATTCTCCACAAGGCTTATTTTATTCGATTTGACTTTAAATGCCCCTCTGTAAAGTTTGAACGAAATAAAACAATATTTAGAGGTCGCCCAAATTCGCTAGAAATTGTATGGAATTAATTTGGGTACTTGCCGAATATCGGCTTACAATGGTCAAATTTCAAAATTATCGCGAGTAAAATCAAGGCTGTTGCTTTACGATTCATTTGTCATTATTATTCGGCTAGGTCTCGCTGGGAACATATCTATTTTTTATTTTTTACTCAAAAAATCTACAAATTTGGGCGGGGTTTTCGCTCAAATTTTACAAAAGGGCGTTTTTAGTCTAATCAAATGAAGGGAGCCTTGTGGAGAAAAATTTTTTTTTTTGGACCACCCTAATGCCACACCTGGCCAAGTGTAGACATAAAAAGATGTAAAAAACACGAGACGTAATAAAGAAAGCTCTCGATCGCATATTTACGTCCCTCGCTTGCAGCTCGGGCCGCAAACTTCTGCGATCTCGGCCTTTCTTTTGTATTACCACCCTAGTAAATTTGTGTAATGTACTATTATTTATTTTCTTTAATTTGTGATAAAAATGTAACGATCGTTTTCGATCCCGTGCGGACCTATATATTTCGAGTCTTTAGTTTCAATATAATACAATTTTTGCTGGGAAAAGATTCAATGCACTGAACATTTGTTCAGTTCGGTTCAATCCAATTTGTTCAAACATGAACGAGGGTATTGTGTGGAAATGCTGAAAAACCTGCTCCATTTTGTAATTCACTTTATTCTTTAAAACTACTGAATAAAATAGTAGTAAATGCAATAGAGAAAATTTTGTACATAGATGACATGACTGGATCAGTTCATCGAATTTATTTTGGTTTCTAATATTTCCGTTTATCAATGACAACGTGTTTATCTTTAATTCAGATTATAATACAAAAGAAGTTTAATAATAAGGAAAACTATGGAGGAGAGTTATTTGGTGGAATTTAAAATTATAAGTAACTCAACATAATTCCGATGTTATTGTTTTGCTGCACTTTTAATAACTGCAGAACATTTAAGTGTCATTGGCATCAACGAGTTGAATGACTGAAATGTGATTTTAAAAATATTCCATATTTTTTACCAAAACATCCGAAACGTAACTTACAGCTGTTATTTGCGAAATACGTCCACAATTTATCACAAACTCAATCGAGAGCTAAGCTTGTTTTCGCCCAGTTGAGTACCAAGTTTTAGCGATTACCACGTGTCCTCGACTTCACGTAGTCGCTCTCGGTTTACATTATGACACACGTACGAGGGGTGGCTGAAAAGTAATCTACCTCACTATGAAAGAAAAGACATAACTGGTTAGTTATTTTTTATTTTTCTATTTAATCCCCATCTACCAAGGTGCATTTATTACATTTGTCAAATAATGACATTAGGCCAATAAAAAAAAATCTTTCGGTTTGTCGTCAAAATACTCGTTCACCGCGGCTATCATCTCATTATCCGTTGAAAATCTTCGCCCCCTGAGATCTTCCTTCAGAAGTCTGAACAGGAAATAATCACAGGGGGCTAAATCTGGGTTGTAGGGGGGATGGTCGACGACTTCGAAGCCATTTCTGGCCATGGCTAGCTGTGTGGTGCGGGCCGTATGCACAGGTGCATTGTCGTGCAATATCAAAACTCCTTTGTCGAGTTTGCCCCTTCTTTTTTCTTTTATGTTATCCCAAAGCTGGCAAAGTAAATTTGCATAATAATTAGCATTCATTGTAGAATTTTTTGGCAAATAATCTATTAGTAAAATGCCTTCAGCATCCCAAAAAATTGTCGCCATAAGTTTGCCAGCTCATGGGCGAATCTTGTACTTCCGAGGAGGCTTTTCGTCCTGGAATTTCCATTGTAGTGACTCTTGTTTACTTTCCAGATCCCATTGTCTAATCCAAGTCTCGGCACATGTCACGACGCTGGAAATAATTTCTTCCTCTTTCCCGCGACTCATGTCTAAAAACTCCTGACAACATTTGACACGCCTGTCCTTGTCTAACGCAGTCAGCATTTTAGGGACTCAACGTGCACTGACCTTAGACATATTCAAATGGCCATGAACTATTTCATTTACCCATTCTTTACTAATGCCCATATCTCTAGCTATCTCCCACTGTTTCACTCGACGGTCTTCTAAAATGATTTTTTTCACCTTGGTGACATTTTCACGAGTGACAGCAGAAATTGGCCGCCCACTACGAGGGTCATCTTCTAGACTGTCACGGCCCGATTTAAACTGCTTAGACCAGAATTTTATGGTGAAATCAGAAGGACACGAATCACCAAACACGGGCAACATGCGCTGTTTAATCTGTGAAGGCGTATTTCCTTCTATAGGAGGGATTTAATCACTGCACGCTGTTCAATTTTGGTCAAATTATTTTTTTCTACCGACATGCTGCAAGCATTCAAGCGCCAAAAACAAATGAAGAGCAAGGAACAAATGAATGTTCGAAATTTTGAAAAAAGAATAGTCAATGAAAACGAATTCATACCGGTCAGTGTTTTTTTTAAACTATTTCTAGCCAAGGTAGATTACTTTTCAGCCACCCCTCGTATCTGTCGAATTGCCTCACCTACTCGAGTTATAGTGTGCGAGATGTAAGATTGGTCTTTGACACATCGTTAATGGCGTAGTTAGAGATGAGGCTAATCTAAATCGATTAAAATAAGCGATTACGACTGATGATATCTACAAGAGAGAATCAATTGTATGATCAGAAATTTAAATTCATGAAAAGCTTGTAACTAACTCATAATTCTTTGACCATTGTTTTCAGTGTATTTCATTTGGATCGCTAATAAGATATAGTGAGATCCGATAGAAATGATCAAAATCATAAACAAATATGGCTGACTGACAATAGCATCTATTGTCTATTGATTTACTGTGAAATAGTGATGGGAAAGGTATTAATCAATCCATTTGACATTCGTGATATTATTATTAACTTCAACTATGGCCTATATAGCACCTGGCTATATAGCGCCGTATATTTAAGAATCAAACGAACTTACCTTACGTGATGTTTGATTCCAATTATGTGAGTATCCCAACCGAAGACGATTACTATAGTTTACATGCAGCAGTACATGAGATGATGCTGTCCTTGTCACACATTTAGAGCTATAATATCTTAAAAAGCAAAACCATACTTCCATCTCTCTCTCGCCGGCATCGCCACACCCGCGCGCCCGCGCTTACCTGACCTCATTTTTTCAGAGTTAGATATTTTGTGTTGTAGACAAGTTTTTTATTTTTTATTTTATCCCTTGGGCTAGGGTGGGATGGGACGATGTAATCGTCTTCGGTTGGGATACTCACATAATTGGAATCAAACATCACGTAAGGTAAGTTCGTTTGATTCTTAATTATATTTCGTATCCCAACCGAAGACGATTACTATAGTTTACATGCAGATGTTCAGAGCATTGTTATGTTCAATATGTGAAAAATGAAAAGTAAAAAACTGGTAATTCCAATCATTATAATGCTGATTAGCTACGAAATTGAGAACAATATTCTGATGACTTAATTTTAAGGTTCAATTTACATTTATCAGATTCTTAACTGTTTAATTTTAATGGCATAAATGCAATTAATCCTATTTAGCGAATGTCAGATATAGCATACGTAAAATTATTTTCATTTCATTCCAGGGTGTCTCTATAATATTACTTATTAAGATAGACATTGGAACGATCACTGCAACCTGCAGCCTTGCAAACAGTCTCCAGATTAAACCCGGCACGGTGCGCGGCAGATTTTCATGCTACCCGTGTACTGTGAACGCTGAAAATACTTATGTCAATGGCATTGTCTCGTGATACCTTTTTAACCCAGTGTGCTAAGGTCTGAGATCCAAAGTTTTTATAAGGCCTTCGTACAAAGAGGTATCCTTTAGTATGATGGCGTCTCAATTCATTTGTCCTACTAACATACGTTTGAACTGCGAGTGCTGGGCAAATAAGGACTTTCGCGGATATAGGGTAATCTGTTGATTGGTTAACAAGCTCCAGGCCTCGAAGTATTAATTAAATTTGTAACCTTGATTATATTTAACATTTAGATGGCTCCTACTGGAGGAGTATCATCTCATTAGCTATACTGTCCAGTACCAGTGCTAATGAAGGTGAAGCCATAATTACATCATTACTTATTGGCATATTATCTAATTTTATCAGTAGCCTGATCGTGTGCATCCATTGTGCCGAAGCAATGGTGATAAAAGTACAAGTTTTATATGATAAATCAGTTAATGAGACATCTTCATTTCGATAAATATTTAAGAAATGATTTAGAACTATATTTGTACGTGGATTTATATTTCGGGTTCGGAGGTTTAAGTTTGTAAGCCTTTAAGAAATCGATTAACCCAATCATTTGACGTAACATTCGTATTGCGATAAGGCTGATCTGTGTATGATCAAACAGCTATAGCTTAAAATTTTATGGTCAAAAAGACATCATCAAAAAGACAAGACGGTGATGTGTTAAAACACATCACCGTCATTAGCGTCATAAACATCAAGATTTCTCGTTTTTTACAGAGAAGCTCCCAGGATTTGAGTTAATAAAGTTTTAAATTATTGCTTTAAAAGTATTTTTGCTAAAGAGGCCATCACTATATTTAGTGATTCATGTAGTAGGCCGCGCTTTATTATCATATCCCTGATAATTTAGCTGCCACCAGGATAAGGCTGGCATGAAGCGGGAGGCGCGTTCTGAACGGAGAGACTAATAAAGATCCGTCGGAATCAATAAACGTTTTTTCAGGTACGACAAGACTAGACCACAAGGAGTACCATGCTTGTGATGGCCAGTAGGGTACTACAACGATACCTTTAGCTTTATCTGAAATGATTTTTCTAATACTTTGCTCACTAGGCTGAATGGGGGAAAGAGATAAAAAATAATATTTTCCCAACTAAAAGTAAAGGCATCGACTATTTCTGAATAAGGATCTAATTTCGAAGACGCATATCTACTGCAGTAGGCTGTAGTTCTGAGGGCTGTCGAAAAGGTCAAATGCAGGTGTACAGCCTAACATATGAACAATCCGTGAAAATATATAAATAAATACCAGAAATTTCCCATTCAGTGTCTATATTCATTTGGCTGGAGTCCTAGACTCCCGATCTGCTACTACATTATCGCAAGACTGTATGTATGATGTAAATACATAGACGTTTTTTGACTCGCACAACTGCCAAATGTTTCTTGCATACTTATTTAAATGGGGATATTGTACTTCCCCATTCTGTTAATATAACATGGCAGGTGTGTTGTCTATTCTCAGTAAAACGTTGCAATCTTTTAGATTTGCTGTAAATATCTTCAGTCCATAAAATGCGGCTATAAGTTCCAGCGTGTTTATATGAATGAAGTGTCAGTTCACTGACTGTCCAGTTGCCAGAAGCGTTTGGGCACCACATGTCGCGCCCCAACCAGTTATAGATAGATGCATTACTATACATTTCTAACAAGTAGTTATTCTTGCGGATCGGGGAGAATGTATCATTATATTATTAATCCGCCATGAAAAATGTGGACTTAAATATTTTTCTAGTTTCATTTGTTTGTTGTAATTTTCCAAATGATCCAGAGCTAAAATATTTCTCGTTCGAAGAATTTAGTATACCTACATCCATCCGTATTTGACGGCTGGGCATACGGAGGGCAAAAATCTGATGAATTCAGCTAAACATCAAATTGTAACATATGTGCGGTTCATCTAGTATCGCCTCCACCACGTGGTCGCGTAATGCCGCGTGTAGCTGGTCGGGCGGCGGCCGCGCGGCGAGTCTGTGCGACGGTCCCGCGGCGGCCGGTGAGGTGCAGGGGGCGGCCGCGGCTCGGCCGCTGCTGCTACTCGTGGCGGCATCCCCCTCGAGTTTAAAGCACTCCGTTGTTGCTGTGCTTCTTTCTACTGATGGTTTGTAAGCAGGACTCACAACTGTCGATTTCATTTCTGAACCGGTTTCAATGATCGCCTTTGAAAACTTGATATGCTCTGTTAAGGCTGAACGGAAGAGATGTTCATCCATTTTTGGTATTTTTGACGGTATCTCTAATATTTTAATTAAGAGTGTTTAGGGCTGCGAACCGACGAGACTGAGATTCTCTATAATAGCTGTTGTACTTATATGAGCTTGCCGGCGTCACTCAGTCTTTATTATGTCTTGAGATACTGTATTCTTAGATGACAATGCCTAATTTAACACTTGTCCTATTGCACCGAGACTACCTAACAGCTGGCTCTGCTTACTTTGGCCGTAGAAGTCCTTTTATACATTGATTTCCAAAAGGGGCTGCTTTGATCTCAAGATTTAGCATCGGAAACCTCATATTGGGGCAATTTTCAGGAGGCAAGTAACGTCTGATTAGTTCCAGGTGAAAGTCCTTAGCTAATCCATTTGCCAAAATGGGTGCCGACTTGGGTGCAATATCCTTATGTAGGTTTTTGCCGTATTTTTTGTTAATAGTTGGGTCCTCGCCCAGTAGTTCTAATATTTTCGGTTCCAATGACGGTATAGTCTCGCCACTCTATCTATGGGCACGGCAAGTGCCGCCAGGCGGCGTGGGCGCTTCGATCGTTACGGGCTCGGCCGGCGCGATCGGCGCGGGCGACGTACTCGGCAGTAGTAGGTAGTTGTTGCTTCGCCCGGCTCGGCCAACTCAGGGTCCGAGGCCTCCGTGTCCCCGTAAATATGAATGTATCCTCTACACGGTTCATGTGGAGTATGAAGTCCTCGACACCGTTAAAATGGAACTGATGTTCTGGATAGAACGTGTGTATCCTCTACACGATTTACGTGGAGTATGAAATCCTCGACACTGTTAAAGTGGAGCAGATGTTCTGAATAGAACGTGTGTATCCTCTACACGATTTACGTGGAGTATGAAATCCTCGACACTGTTAAAGTGGAGCAGATGTTCTGAATAGAACGTGTGTATCCTCTACACGATTTACGTGGAGTATGAAATCCTCGACACTGTTAAAGTGGAGCAGATGTTCTGAATAGAACGTGTGTATCCTCTACACGATTTACGTGGAGTATGAAATCCTCGACACTGTTAAAGTGGAGCAGATGTTCTGAATAGAACGTGTGTATTCTCTACACGATTTACGTGGAGTATGAAATCCTCGACACTATTAAAGTGGAGCAGATGTTCTGAATGAAACGTATGTATTCTCTACACGATTTACGTGGAGTATGAAATCCTCGACACTGTTAAAATGGAGTAGGTAGACGTAAACATTCGGATATAATAGTCCTCTACACGGCTCGCATGGAGTAGGTATACAAATGTCAACATTTTGTAGCGTGGATGATCAATATGATCACACTTGAAATCTTCAACACGATTTTCGTGGAGCTATACACGTGTAAATACATCTACATGTTTGTTTCTTTTCGCCAGGCAAGGTGATAGTCATAACACAAACCCTAAAATTTGCCAATTTTACTTGGCGTCATAACACTTTTATCACTATTGATGACGAACCCCAACGACTTAAAAAAGTCTTGTAGTTTTTACGTTTGTTAAGTAATTAAATCTATGGTCTTACTATATATAAAAAATCGTCTAAGTAGTTAAATGACAATAGGCCCGAAGTACGTAGATATTTCTTTTAATAATTTTATATAAACAAATGGAGCCGTACAAATTCTTGTCATTTAGCAAGACATTCGAATCAAACAATTGTGGTCGCCACTTAAAACGCAATCGTTTGCGATCATTTTCATCAACAGATATCAGAAAATAGGCATCATGTAGATCTATTGTTGCCATATCTTGCAATACCTTACATAAAATGTACCTACATGTAAGCAATTAATAAATGAAATGAAATGAAATAAAGTAATCGGTACGTTACGGTAGTGCGACCGCATTCATCCAACTTAAAGTGATGAACCGTAGTGAATTTGTTTAATTATTTTAAACTTACAATTAGTATGAAACGATGAGTTCCGTTAGGTTTAGGTACTGTGAAAATAGGTGAGACAAATTGTCCTTCACATGGCATACACAGTGATATGAAGTTAGATAAAAACTCAGCAAATCCGTTATACATCTTTCCTAATTATATAACATTATACACGTATCTTTACTTTTTATTCGTAAATATGTAAGTAACCAGGTTTAATGATTTTGTAGGTAAGATGCGTAAAGGAAATTTGAAAGTACCGTTATTGGCAGTGCCGTATTATCTAAAAACACTTTATAGTAACTAGTACTTTTGTTAAAATGATTACAAACTTACCTTCATAATCCTGGTTGTAATTTCGATCCCTTGATCGCTTTCGTTTTCACTTCACTACACTATTTTTTAACGTTAAATTTCGTGCGACTCGGACAACACCAAAAAATGTAATGAGGTCAGGTAAGCGCGGGCGCGCGGGTGTGGCGATGCCGGCGAGAGAGAGATGGAAGTATGGTTTTGCTTTTTAAGATATTATAGCTCTAAATGTGTGACAAGGACAGCATCATCTCATGTACTGCTGCATGTAAACTATAGTAATCGTCTTCGGTTGGGATACGAAATATAAATATACATGTTCGTCTGTTCCTTCATAACTAAAAGTTACTAAATAGATTTAAACGAATAGGGTACCCACAGAAATATATCGAGGTAGAAAGAAAAAGTTTATGCATCTCGCGTGCTAAAAAGAAGTGGCGGCGACCTACTTTGCACGCCGTTACTTTTTTAAAGCGTTCCTTCTAAAGCGGTGGTTAAAATATGAATGAAAAGTACATGGATATCACCAACATGCACAATACGTACAAACTGTATGACCACACCTTACTGGATGTAATCAAGTATCCTCTCGTCTGTGGGGATGCCACATATTGGGTCACCTGCCACAGGTATCTCCAACTGTAACCACCGTCATAAATTTTTATTTACCCCCATGTATGGAACCATATTAGGGCAGATTTACACCAGTTTTACTTACGCAAGTAAGGGTGCAGCTATACGATAGACACGATACGTTAGACTATCTCAGTCTAATGTATAGCTGCGTTTTTACTTACGTAAGTAAAACTTACAGGTGTAAATCCAGCCTTATATTGGCAGCTCCACAGACGCGGGCTGCGAGACAATGCTCAAATTTTTGTATTTAAAGTCCTATTTTGCCTAAGTTATACGTCATCTTTGTTAAATTTCCTATAAAATGCAAATCAGTCTGCTGAGAATAATAGAAAATATGGTTTCTGTACTAATCAAATAAATGGGTACTAATAGGAATCCACTATTTAAGTATATATTTCATAAATTAATTCAAAAGAAGTCAATGTTTTAATTTTTTGTTATTCCTTATCTTTGTGAATAAATACAAACAAAAACACTGACATCCCGCATACAAACTTTTTTTAAAACACAACACATATTTAAAAATTTATTTATGTAAAGTGGGTGCCAAGTAAAACGTTGTGTCGAATTTTGGTGGTTGAATTTGCCTCCTGTTCTATCATTATCATAATTCAATAGGATAGAGTAAGATAGAATCAGACGCTACATAGAACGCGCGTAGTTGCAAGATTCTGGCGCTGCCACAGATACGCGTCGAATTGAAAGCTGCGGCAAAGAGGCCGCTCCACACATGCGCGTAAATGTCAGTTTGAAGTGTTCTACGGACAAGAGGGTAATCTACAGTAGCACCGCTGACGGATTTTTTTTAAATATAATTATCGCGGATAAATATGCGATTGACAAATCGTTTACATTTCCATTATTAGCAATATTACCTGATGGATTTACTAGCAATATTATCGGCAACGGAATCATTAGGAACACGACTTTCAGTGGTAATGGTAACGCTTTTTGCGCGGTCACTTTAGCCATTTTGACCGTCCAGCTTTCAACTTTTAAAACTTACTACTATTGTCCGGTTATTTTTAACTCTTTGGAACAGCTGCTGGTAATATATACGGAAAGTTTCGAAAACTTTAAAAGCTGACCTTGCGCCGCATACTTTTCAACCGACTTATAAAAAAGGCGTTCTAAATTTGGCGGTATATTTTTTATATCGGTAGTCGGTATATGTATTGTTCTTTTTTAATAAAGTGCTTTCTTGGTATGGCTACCAGAGTGTATAATAAAGTAGGTACCAGATTCTGTCAAATAACCATTTAATCATTTTAAGACATTAACTTACTAATTAAGCTAACTTTACTACTTACGGAAAAGTGCTATTAATGCTATTATACAATTATATGATTATAATTAGATATATATAGGTAATCATAAATAAATAATCGACACAAATATGTATTGTTCTTTTTTAATAAAGTGCTTTCTTGGTATGGCTACCAGAGTGTATAATAAAGTAGGTACCAGATTCTGTCAAATAACCATTTAATCATTTTAAGACACTAACTTATTAATTAAGCTAACTTTAATACTTACGGAAAAGTGCTATTAATGCTATTATACAATTGTATATAGGTAATCGACACAAATGACATTATCATAAAATATTATTATTCAAATTGTATAATTCGTATGCCAAAAGGGCGCATCATGGCTATGCTACTTTAACGTTATGTTTTGTTACCTGATTTCGTACCTGTGATGACGATACAAACGCTATTCTATATACAAGAAACAAGCTCGAATTGATAAAATAATTTCCAGGCCTCGAGTTTTAAATAAACATATTTAATGAATAACACTCGCTTTGGCAGCTCATCTAAAACCTTTTAACCGGTATTATCGAAAAACAAAAGGGCTTGGCAAAACAACCCTTTTTGTCTTTTTGGCGTTTTGTTTGATGGATTAATCTACAGCCAATGGTTTATTTTCCGGTTACGTATAAACGGAATATTTTTCTCACAACATAGATGCATATTTTTAGGGTTCCGTACCAAAATGGTAAAAAAGGAACCCTTATGGTGCGACTCTGTCTGTCTGTCTGTCTGTCTGTCTGTCTGTCTGTCTGTCTGTCCGTCTGTCACAGCAAGATATCTCAGGATCTAC
Source organism: Eudemis profundana (assembly GCA_947034925.1). NCBI lineage: Eukaryota > Metazoa > Arthropoda > Insecta > Lepidoptera > Tortricidae > Eudemis > Eudemis profundana. The sequence continues at coordinate 24,269,267 of OX344795.1, read as the reverse complement.
TGATGCTATCAACTTGAAACTTGGAATAGTGTTAAAAGTCGCTGATTCGAGCCTATTGGATAGAAAAAAAATCTTATACCTTTTTTACTTTTTTTTTAAAGGGGTCCGAAATGGGATGTGGAAAAACAAAAGTAGAGCTATTATATTGAGTGGGATATCAAATGAAAGGGCTTAACTTGTAGATTCCAAAACAATTTTTGTTTTTTTTTTTAATTATGTACTTTTTGATTTATGACCAAAAACGTTCAAAAAAATACCATTCCCCCCCTATTATCTTCGAAGTTACTGAACAGAAAAATCTGTAATAATTACCAATTATTAATATCATCCTAAATATTACAGGAAAAATAAAACGGTTTTCCTAAATTGCATCGTTTTTTAGAAATTTTCAAAAATCGTACACGTACTTATTTGCTCCTACTAAGCTAACGGCCATACAGTTTTTGTTGAACTATTCACGTATCTACTTACGAGTTTGTACGGAACCCTCGGTGAGCGAGTCCGACTCGCATTTGACCGGTTTTTTTATTGTTATTTTGTCTCAAATATAAGGTCAACCGGGGTAATCGCGCCTATGGGGGCAAAGATGCATCTTTTAAACTACCTGCCTGTGAAGTACAGTGCATAATACAGGCAAGTAGTGTAGGGATAGTTTTAAAGAGTTCGGATTTAATGGAGTCTTTAAAAGACGCATTTGCCCCCATAGTCGCATTTAGCCCTGTCGACCTTTTATAAATATGTAGGAAACTACGGCCCAGGTAGATGGCTCTGAGCCGTATCAACAGCAATCTTGATTATCGTTAGTTCTCAAAAATAAACACGCAGATGTATCACACGACAGTTCTTTAATCAATTTCCACAATGAAATAGAAGAAATAATTTAGCACTTGTGGGACGTAAACGGATTACGAAACGCAGAGAGTTCTGTGCTTGCGTCCGGCAACCATGCGGTCCAAACTCCGAAACCTGAATGTCCCTGTGGCTCACGGTATCATCTCATCTCTCCCTTCTGAACAGTGGGGTTGCCATTCCAGGGCCCCACGCCCTATATAGCGGCTGCTGCTCGCTGCGCCACTACGCTAGGAAGAAAGGGACCGCCCTTTCTTCCTAATTTTTGGATGGTTGGGGTCTGGCCGCTCTGGCTGTAACATTGGCTGGGTCCTTGGCGGGATACTGTTGGGTTATTACGAGCTGTACAGGGCGGTGACTATTTCATCAGTTTTCTTTTACCATGGGTGCTTAAATCACGGCGGTGGCAGCCTTGGGTTCCAGGGGGTGGCGGTTGTTCTTTTCGCCGGTGGGCCTCTTTTTATTTGCTGATTTCTTGTTTTTTGGTTGACTGTAAGGCTAGCCCATTAGTCTTCTGTTTTGGCCCCCTGAACCCCTTGATTGAGAGTCGCTGGCCGGTGCCATGAGGTTTGATGGCGCCGACTCCGTCACCGTGGACACAGAGACCGCTTCGCAGGTTCGTTGGCCAGCTCTGGTCTCGCTTTCTTGTTGCGTTCTTGCGCCGACGCACGGGGCATTTGGAGCCATTTGCAGTTGGCGCAGGCGGTGGGTTCGGTCTTCAAACCGGTACAGTTGGCCACCCGGTGTTATATTTCACAGTGGACGCATCTGGTTAGTCGGTTGCCACCGTTGCCCGTGGGAAGAGTGACGTAAGCCCTTACAGTTATGGCATTGCGCAGGGCCCCGCATGGGAGTATCTAGATGCTGTAGATCCCCTGGCCGTCCGGAAATGGGCGCACTAGGGGCGCAACGATATGTTTGTCGTACTCGTATCGTTTCTTTTTACACGACTGCCCAAAGAAAGGAGTGTTATTTAGTAATCATTAATTATTAACCTAAATTGCATAGTGTGCAAAAAAAACTGTGTAGTAGTCATTAAGTTATGATATAAGTTAATACTGTAACACTGTTTTGAAAAAAATATACCTCGCCGAGTATCTTCTCAGGTACTGGAATTCTCTTTCGGATTTTGCTGAAAAGATAACACCCTCCCCAGCGGTGCAGGCGTTTGGCGGGTGCCCGAACCATTCCGCCATATTCGCAAAGTGATCCGGCCAATTTGAGAGACGGTCGAGAGAGACTGGAGGCCAAGTCGGGATTTTCTTCTTTCTCTGCACGGCGTTTCCTTGCTGGAGTTTGGTGCCTGCGTCCCGCTAGATGGATGAGTGGGTTTGGAGGCGGTGGCAGTGTAACTGTCGGCTGCCTGGCTTCTCTCTGTGGAGTTTCTGATTGCGGTAGGTGAAATTGGAGCATCTGTGCGATTTCTCGGCGCACCTGCCGGCTTTCTTCCGTCTGTAGTAGAGCTTCTTGGTGCGGCTATAGGTATAGGGTTTCCCCTTCCAGCGACTGCAGCGGCGGTGGTCGCGGGTAGCGGTGAGTTCTGTACGGCGGGTGCTTCGGCGCTTGTGCAGCCGGCTGATCACGGAGATATATGCGCGGGTCCCGCGGTGGTAAGTTGTTCGAGCAAGTCCTTTTTGGAGCTCCCATATAACCTCCTGGATCCTGGAGGTATCGATTTCGCCGAAACTGATACTTTTTTCAAAAAATCGATTTAATAAGTGCCCCCTAATATAGGAAAATTAGTAAAAAAAATCATAGAGTTTCCCTCACGATTTTTCTTTATATCCTCAGGCGAGTTCACGGGGACTTTGTCCTATGTCCTCACACGAGAACAGTATCAAATAGACATAAATACGATCATTAATCAACTTTATTTTCATGTATATATACAAAAATGACTTATTTGTACTTATTATAGCACAGACTTATAAATTCGGTGTCATAATCAAATAATTCTAAAGTCAGTAACAAAAAAAACTTCGTATGATAAACTTGGCCTAAGCGCTTATTTCACTACGTTAACTTGGACTAGAATAAGTTTCTGTTAAAAAATGTTTATTTTTAGATAAGCTTTTATAGACGACTCTATTTTTTTATATAATCGCAATCTGCACGTCACAACCAATCAAATGAACCCAAACACGGCGAATTTATCTTGTAATTTAGATGATCCTTTAGCTACCATCCAGCTCCATCATCTGGTCAGCTCCATGTCATGATAATATTGCATTTTCATCTGATTTACGTATTTTTGCAAAATTTTAGCTCATTCGGTTGAAGATATCTGCTTCAAAATTGAGTTGCAAGATTCCACCCGAACAAACATAGGTACATACATACAGTATACATACATTGAAAGTTAAATAAAAGCTTGTAAAAATCTTGATCCCCCTCTATTTCTACTTCCAAGGCTGGACTAGGAACCGCCGAAGATATATCTTCTGTAATCCTTTGAATATTTTCAAAAATATTGCTATCTTCGTCGTTGCTTTCCGATTTAGATATAACGGAACCATTAGATTCAAGATTATTTCTGACTAAACATCTTCGCCTTAAGGAAAAACCGTCGGATTCGTCGAAGTAAACGTACTCATCTATTTCACAGTCCTTTTAGCCTGAAAATCGCTAATAAAACATAGTTAACATTCATCTAAAATCAAAAAATCTGACATCGTTGAGACCGTTTGTACTCGTACGAGAACATAAACATACATGTTAAGACCGCTTGTACTCGCACGAGTACGTAAACTTCAGAGCTATTTTTGGCTAGTTTTTTTAATTTTCTGGAGGAAATTAACTTACTAACCTATGAAATACACCAAAAATTTACTAATCAAAACGAAGCAAAAATATATAATTAGACTTTCGGTGGGATAAATCTGGATTAACTTACCGCGGGGCATGGTCTGGCCAATAGTGTCAGATCTCAAAGCCGTACTGATCGCTGATTGGCCATCAATGACTCGGTGTTTATTTTTTTAGGTTGGCAGTTTCGTTCGGAAACGTTCTATGCATGTTAACTTATGAAGCCGGTTTGACATTTGGCTGTAGATTTTTTTAAGTGAGTACCGGGGGATCTAGGAGAATAAACCTTAGGTGGGCTCAGGCTGGTCTCGTCGAGCTTCCTCTTCGCTGCGGCGATGAGAAAGGCGGCGGGGTTCTTTAGAAGGAATTTTAGAAAGGGCTAGTCGTCAGCGTTCAATTCCGTAGGGTTCCAGAGCGTAAGCTGTAATGCGTAAGTAGGCCGAGATCCACGCCCGCAGTCCTTCCGAAAAAGTCCCCCAGAAAACGATCACGGTCCAGGCTCTCTTGTGGCAAGGGGAGGCCGGCGTGGGCGAGACGGGGCGGTGTTGCGCTCTCCGCGGGCGGCTGTCGTCTCTTCGGTGTCTCTCGAATGGGCTCTTCATAATCGTTGGCGACTTCGTAGTCCTCGGCGTAATCGGACGATATATATTTCTGGGTGGGTAGATTGTGTTCTTGAATACTGTACTGTAGTGTGTAATAAAGTAGTGTCAGTTGACGGTGGGGCGGAGGGGTCTCCTCTGAGGAAGAGGGGAGCCGCGCAACGTAGCGTCTTGCATAAAGGCTTCTGCTCCGGCTAGGTCGGGCGCTATCTGGGGTCTTGTTCCACGAAGAAGATGTCCGGATCAGCTGGGTTGGTGTGCGTCCGTGTGCTTCTGGCTCCAGTTGCTGTCCTGTCACTGTCACTAGGCTGCTCGCGTATTTATTCTCAACTTGACGTTTACATGACTTCTGTTATACTTGACTTCACATTTAACAACTACTCGCCAAAGACCAGCACAGACCGCTCCCAAGTGATGTTTTTCACGTATGACAGATTGACACCGCTTGACGTTTCGTTCGATCCCCGATGAATATACAGTGTGAGTCTTTATAATGTGTACAAAAAAAATGTAGGAAAGAACACTTCATTTTATCGACGAAAAAGTTGTTAAATTTTTTTTTCTCCTATTTTTGTTTTTTTTATGATTTTTTAAAAAAATGATTTCGCCATTATGTCCTACTTGTAAAGAAAACATCACTTCTCTTAAATTACTTGATTTATTGCAACCAAATAAAAAAAAACATGATTTCTAATGATAGGCTGTGGCATTTAAATTAAAACTAATACAAAAACTGACGCCATAATTTTTTTATTACAAGGTTTACGGCAAGCTTCTGGATTTGTTACATAACTTTTTTTAAATAACGTAAAATTTCTCAATAAAACGTCAAATGTACCAAACATTTTTATGATTTCATGTTAATCTACATAATATTAGCTGTCGAATAGTGAAATTGCCACGCGGCTAGCTGACATACACCATTTATTATCAGCGGCTAAACAATGACTGCACATAATGGCGAAACAATTTAAAAAAATCATTAAAAATCAAAAATAGGAGAAAAAAATTTTTAACAACTTTTTCGTCGATAAAATGAAGTGTTCTTTGCTACATTTTTTTTGTACACATTATAAAGACTCACACTGTATATATATATATGTATATATATATATGTATACATATACACACATTATGGTGAATATTTAAATTTGTCTCCGAGGTTTTAAGTACCTCTTAGGTTTCAGTCAAGTTTTCGACCGAAAATTATGCAAACTGACAAAATTAAACAGAAACCCTGCACTGAGCTGCAGCATCATGTTATGAATTAAATTTAAAAGGGGAACATTTAGAAACTTAACAAAAACCGATGAATATTAACTCCGAGGAAGTTTAAAACCACTGTTGAGTATTTCAGTAACGTAAATTATTCAAAAATATTCAGTACAGCTCATTTTATATGTGTATAATTTACTTTTAAAAATTAACCAGTATTAATTGGCTTAACTCTCTTTATTGAGCAAAATCTGATTATATTTATCACAATTATTTATTCGCACTCGAACCTTTTAAAGTTGGAGGAGTTTCCCAGACGATATGACTTAATAAATGGTAATTTTTCGTTTTTTTTTTGTTGTACCCTTGTCCTACAAATCGTACAAAAAGTTAGTAAATATTAATTTTGTTTTGCTCTTCGAGAGTTAGGCACTTATATTGTAAATATTTCGTGCAAATTTTCAAAGGATTTTTTCGTAATGTAAACATAGACTACGTAATATTTTATTGCCAATAAAACTAAGAAAGTTTCAAGAAAAAATATATAAAATGGCCAAGTGTTAACTCCAATAGTTTGTTTTAATACTAGCTCTCTTTTGCGTCTTAGCTAATAAGGCGGGAACTTTAATATATATTTGAGATTTTAAAGAGAGTAACTTAATTTACCTACATGATTTTCCGATATACAGTGGGTATATTTTATATAGGCATAATTATATTTTAACTACGGTTAAAAGATTGTGTTTTTTTTATAATTTATGAGACAATTGTCAGTTATTGATATTAAACATGTAGTAGGTACATTGATAAATATAACATTACAATGAAACCACACTTCTAGACTAAAGCTAAATAATACCCCCTAGATCTGGCCCCTGCAGCAGAGTCCCCATTAGGCTGGCTGTGTCCTCTCTGGACTGTTAAATATACTGTTGCGCCGGTGGTATAAGTCAAAACTTCAAACGTGATGTTCCGTGCTTTGGAAGCGTTTTAAGCAGGCTGAAAAGTAATTTCAGGCCGTTTCAGAGGTGGCTCTTTCACATACTAGAAGATCGAAAATTCACCCTAGTTGCCGTTGTTTTCAGGCGCCTGAAACATGTTTTCAGTCCGTTTCAGGACACTCTCTATCAGATGGCGCAATAACCTGAAAACCCGTTTTCAGGCCTTATGGACCTTTGAAGTACAATTCAGTATATGGCGAAATTTCTCGAAGGAGTGAAAGATACAGCACTATTAGAAAGAGAGCTATACTGAGACTGTTCGAGAAATGTGTGAAAGAGATAGCAATAGTCGAGAACGTTCCAGTCGAGTCGTGCATCGAACAACCTAGATTGTCTAGAACACTCTCGATAAGTCGCGTACCGAGAAGTGGGGTTTTCTAGAATCGGACCGATGATTCGAAATAGGATTTCTCTGGAACAATCTAGAGCAAAGGTCTCCGGATATACTATAAGCCGCCCGGTGTGGCCTAGTGAGGTGACCAGTGTTAAGAACACAGCTAAACAGTTCCGATCTCGAAGTGATTAGTACAGAGTTTTATTAACTAAGTAAGTCTTGTTAATTAGTGATTTTGTAATAAAGTCGTGTTTTAATTAGTAGAAAACATGCACTAATTAAAGTGCATGCTTTCTATCACGTTACCTACGCCACGGACGTAACAATACTGATCCGTTGAGTTAGGAACGGGCCATTTCTGTTGTCCTCAGTAGCCTAGACGAGCTTTTTGCTTAGCATCCTGGCTTTTCGGTTCCATGAGCCGAGAGTCTGGACTGCAAAGCATGACACAATGTGTTACACATCATATCACTCATTGTAATAAAGTATCATGTGTATCAGTGAATTAAAAAGCTCACAAAAAGATTTATTCACAAAACCTTAAATTATGCTCAAGAGGTCGGTATTCCAGAACGATGGAGTCACAAGTTCAAATTAGATATTCCTCGTCTTCGCGTTCGAATTCTTTTTAAGCGTCCTATTTATTCTGACAATCTCACATCTTCTTCTAATGTAGTGGTAAGTAATAAATTCTCACAATACCATGCAATAGTCATGCGAGGAACATCCTCCTTTGTGTTGCTAATTCTATTCCTTTCAATTGTCATTGACCTTACGAAACATCGTTATAATATTCAGCGGGTCGCCGTAAAAATCGTAAAAGTCGTCGGTTTGCTGGGCCCGGTTTTATAGCACGTTTGAGGACCATAGTCGGGCTTATGATGGAAAATAATATACTTGATACTTTTATTGCAAGTTTCGTAATGCAAGGCCGGACGTTTGCGTAATTAAATGCCTACGTTTGACGATTAACGTGTCTTGCTCCTTTGGACTGCTTCGTACGTTATATTATCAGATAGTAGTTAAATCAGAATGGGTTTACTTGGTAGTATACAGCCACAGACTACCTCCACTAGACGGAGCATCTAAAGCGAGTCACGCTCACCACCGATATGTGTTTTTGCGCATATGAAATACTACGCGGCCGACCGCTCGTTGAGTAGCGACCATGTTTCTGACCTGTGTGCGCACCGACGTGAAATAAATATTTTTATTCAATCCGACGGAAATTTGCTAATGAAAATGATAATTTGCTATGTGAAATGGTTTAGGAAGAAATCTCAAACGTAGAACTATAAAAAATATGTCGTAATTTTCCATAGATAAGTCAAATTCACTGTATGAAATGTAGATACAATTTTAGCGGGAGTCCATTTTATACTGGCTACTGGGCAGATGCGAAGGTTGTCCGTCTCTCTTTGACAAATGAAGAAACCGATTACGCTATTTCGTTCTAACGAAAACACGCGTTGTACTAGTGATGTGCAACACTTGGTACCGGCGTTTTTTGAATAGTAGGTACCGAATTTAATAATGATCGTCCCGTGAGCGACTGCTATATACAAAAATAAAAGATTATTGCAGTGTAAGGAAGTATTGTTATTATTTTCGTCATTTCAATTTTATTTTAGAGTAGTCATTTCGTAGTTTTATTTAGCCTGTAGTTACTTTTAGTTTGTTGAGTACATTTATAATTGATAATTAATAATATCAATAACGATATAAATGAATATATTTTCTTAGAGCAGTTAGGGTCATCATCAAGATGGACCTGATGATGCCCTTGGTGGAAGTACGAGGGATCTCCGAGCTGGTTATAGATACAGTTATGATGTTTGGGCTCTTTCAAATTCTCTTGGTAGGTAAGCAGTTAGAACTAGTGTGACAAGATTGACCCAACAATGAAACGAAAGGTATCTATTTTCATACAAAAAAAAAATCAATATTGGTCAAACCGTTTTTGAGTAATCGGGAAACGTATAAAAAAAGAAGATATTGAAGACAGGAAACTTTTTTGAAGTCGGTGAAAATGATAAAACTTGTAATTATTAGCTACACATAATATGTTATTCAATAGTGTAGGTACAGTAAGTACAATATTATACCAGCAATAATTTGCTGTACCGGGTCAGCTGCTTGTATAAACATGTCCCATCACTACAGATCCCCACGCGTTTTCAATCGGCCAATCGCAGCGCTGTTGACGCTCGCCCCGGACTTCGAGCGTCGGTGAAATAGGATTCGTATAAAAATATCAAGATTAGCTATCTAGTGGGGGTGATCTGTGTATACAGCTTTTGGGAAAAGTAGAAAAAAAGAAATTTAGTCACGTGCCTACGGCCTGTAGGACCTATATTTTCTTGCTTAAAACTACTGTATGAAATATCTTTTATGTTTTATCTACACGCTTAAATTCGTATCTGTCTAATGTCTAGATTCAATAAAAGAGTGGATTCTAAAATTTATTTTTCCTATACCTTTAAACTTGAAAAAACATTTGTAAAATAAAACCTGGACAAAATGCCTTATATTCTAAGAGTTCAATAAACTCCTTAAGCATCAAACATCCACCCAACACTTAGCGAAACACATCTCTTTTATAACAAGGGCTCTTCAACCCGAAATAATTGTCGGTAGAAGAGGGTTCGATCTTTCGAGATTTCGATTATTTTTTGTTCGGACGGTGTTTTAAGGAACAATGAAACACAGTTTGAAATAAGTATTAGAATAATAATGCATCCTTAAAAACACTGCTTATGAAGTATGAACGTTCTCGAAAGTTTAATGGTTGCTCACGGCCTTTCAAGACTCGAGTGGAAAGTCAAATGAAGACGCAAGAGAGTTCTTGCGGTATTTAGGTACAGATTTAGTACACAATCATAAAATGTGACATCGATAAATCTGGGAAACTAACTCTTTTTGCCAAATGCCTCTAAATAGCTATCGCAGCTTAATAATAACTACGGTACTACGACTAACTAATCAATCTACGCCTGGCTGGAATGACACCCTAGGGACAACGCAAATGCTGTATTATTGCAAACAACACATAAATTAATTAACCCCATCCTGTAACGGACAATACAAACCTTCATGATCGAAACGTCTTAACAGATCAGTATTGTCCACTAACAGTATTCCCTTTTGGGTACTTATTGCCTTTTGCTTAAAAAAGGTCTTAAGTAACATAGATGTTCTGTAAGGATACGACATTTTCAGCAATATCCAGCGTCCAGTTCGATTTTAGTACGGTTGGCGATATAGGTACGCCCATGATACAGTACCGCCATTGCTCTTTTTGACAATCATAGTGCTGGGAATTATCTATCGATATCATTGATGATATAAAATGGGTCAATTTAATTGCTGATTAATATCGTATAAAATAAGGCACTATTAAGAGACACTAATTGATTGAAGTTAGACGACTTGATCCAATGAGTTTATCAAAAAAGTCTTCCGTTAAATACTTCCGCCATAACGCAAAAAGGCACATCTAACATTTTTTTTTCGCCACTGAGTTCTATACATATTCGGAATCAGTAAATTTCACTGATTCCGAATATGTATACAACTAAGTGTCGATAAAAATTTTTAGTTGTGCCCTTTTGTGTTATGGCGGCTGTTTGAGGGTTTTCTTGCAAAATATAAGATTGATAAGAATAATTAAACTTCCATGGAATCCGATTCCCACTGGATTGTAAGTATATAAAGTGAGCTTATTGTACTTATAAGTCTCATAGTAAAATTGATGAAAACTGTTGTCAAGGGCGTTTTTAATTTCTCGCAACAATCATGCCTTTTAAAGATTTTGGTGTATGGTGTGAGTACATTCAAAATATTCATATACTCTTTGAATTAATAAATGCCAAATGAGAGTATAAACGAAAAGCTGATAGCAGATGTCACCAAAATCCGATGTAACTGGGTAAGGCCCAGAAGCATTTCAACCGTCCTTTGCCATTGTGCTACAAAATATTCATGTATACGATGAAAAATGTACAAACTTTTTAGGAATGTAGATAAAATATTAGCAGATCTTAATATTATCATTTAAATTTAAAGAATTTCCTTATCGCTTATTAAAATATTTAGTAGCACAACGGAAAGGACGGTTGAAACGCTTCTGGGCCTTACTCACCTACGTTTTACCCTTAAAGTAACGCGGACTTCATAGGGAGTGGCCTTGTTTAGTACTTTCCCTATGTCAAGCAATTTGAGCCAGTGATCATATTCGTTCTATAAAACTAGTTGCAATTGGATTAGTCGTCAGACTAAATCTAGTAACTCACCTGAAGAGGTCTCCGTGAATATGCCGAATTGTTTCGTATTTCGCTGCAAAAGGAGATCTAACACGTCAAACGTACAAAGAGATGGTGTTTCCTTTCACATCTAAAGTATTTAGAATCATATTATCATAATTTGCTTCCTTTAAAACATAAAAAGTACAGAAATCTGATTTGACATTTTAAGTATGTTTAGTAGTTGACAAATAAGCAAGCACTCGTTGCCATGGTGTCCTGCCAGACTTATCAATGTTGTACGTCACGTAATTGCACTATTTCAACGCAAAATGTATTTTTGTGAATGTATTGTTCTATTTATTTGTTATGTGATAGTTTCGTAGTCATGGATAATTTTTCATATACGCGTGTGTAAATAAGTGTGCGTTACGTCGTTCCCGACTCGCCAAATATGGCAGAAATTTGTGTACCGGACACCGGACAAGTGCCTTATGTCGCCTCCTTTCCGTGTTACTTTAAGATTTTACCACATATAAATATACGGATATGTAGGCAATTTGTGTAATTATTGCCATAAACAAAAACAATATCGATATGACATACAAATAAAAAAAATCTCCTTTATTTACATAAATAAATAGAGTCTAACAAAGCCGAACACACATACTAAATAAGTAATTTAGTCGAATAACCCACCCCGCGTCACTCCGGGAGCAAAGATGCCCATCACGCTCGCCGCATTACCGCGTTGAACCGACTGACAACCTTTGCCGCAGGAATGACCTGGAACGGGAGTCATGACCTCTCTCTCGCAAACGGCGCTAAGTTCCGCCAAAAACGTTCTGGCCTCCGAACCCCAGCAACCGGTCGTCTCAACCGCAAGCGGAACAAATAAATAATTAGTTAAAGCGGAGTACTTGTCCCGCTTTCTGCGCTCAGCCACCTCGGCTGCAGCTCCTGCCGTCCTGATGGTGCGACCAAGGTGAGAAGCTGCGAAAGTGCTAAAGCATGTTGCGTCCTACAACAGGCACTCACCCTTCTGGCACGGTACCAAGGTCAAACCATCTGGCCTTTTACCGTCTGACCGGCTTAGACCCGAGGGCTCTAACACGCAAGGAATATTGGCTGACACCAACGCCCTCCGGACAATGTCATTGAGCGCGTGGTGCCGAGAGAATCTCCCCGCACAACGAGCAGAACTCAGTGCGTGATGCCCGTTGCTCTCCACCATGGTACCGCAGATGCATAAATGAGGTTCATAAACATACAAATATAAAAAATAGTATTTTATACAGACGTAAAAGCTATTTTATTATTAATTATTTTCAATATATTTTTTTTTTAATTTTGATCCCAATAACTGCACAAAATGGCAACATAACAGTTACATTATTATCAAAACATTAGGTGCAGCCGTGGCAACATCTGCAGCGGGCATTTGATTATTTTTAACCTCATTATTGAAATTTCACATTTTTCTATTCGTTATTCAGTATGAAAAAAGTAATAAGAATAGTTTTCAGTATTATTTTGAATGGGAACATAACTGATATTCTGATGGGGAAAGTCGAGGAAAGGAATAGGAATAATTTTATTAACTAATGATCAGGTGTGGTTAAGTAAAGAAACATGGAACACCATTATACTGCTCTTGTATTTATGTTAATGTAACTAGTTTATCACAGTTACATTAAAATACGTCCAAAGTGTAGTAAAACGTAGGTAATAGCAATTGACTTTATTTCTTAAGCTTTTCCAAACTTAGTAACAGAAAAACGTCAATCAAAATAAGGTCACATCACGTAACTATTGCACGAAAGGTATTGCCAGTTTCTTACCTTGTGCGATAAAAAATAATGAACTGGGCATGACAGAGTGCTGTCATCGGTCTCGCCGATAAACCTATTACTAGTGATGGAAGACGAGGAGATATCGATAGTATGAGTGTCAGTAGAGACATTTGTTTCACATGAAATTGATAAAACATTTTATACAAAATTGCCGATGTACCTTAACAATACGGGTGAGTATTGGGTCGCATAAATTTGAAAGTCATAATTCATCAGTTGGCATAATTCATCATTTGGCATAATGCATTTTTTTGTGAAACCGTAGAATTTTCAGGACTCTTTAAGGCCTCCTGTTAAATGGGTTAAGTTAGGTCAGGCTTGTGTTATAATAATCCTGAAAAGTGTACGTGTTCAGAAAAAAATGCATTATGACAAATGATGAATTATGCCAAATGATGAATTATGCCTTTCAAATTTATGCGACCCGATATAGACCCTAACAATACCTATCTGAAAAGTGCACCAACGAAAGAGCGTATCTTCATAGCAATTACGTCCTTTTGTTGAGAAGCGGGGTTTATCGGCAATAACTCAATAACGGTATATTCGATGATATTATAAACAATTGTCGTTGAAAGTATTAATTGAGTTACCTTCCAGATTTTTTTTTTCATAATAATGTTTTCAACTTTTGCACAATTTTTGCAACTTTCGGACTCCGAAATAATTCCTCCGAAATTCGGAGGAATTATTTCCGAAAGTATTCACTGAATCAAAAATATTACTTAAAAACCTTAGTGTTTTTAAAAGAGCTGTGGAACTATGTACTGTTGTTGATATTTTGATATTTAATGAAAAAAAATGTTTCGCCTTCTGTAACATTGTATAGAGAGCGGCTTATAAAAAAGACCTACATTTGAAATTTAATTAATATACGTCGCATGTACTTTTTGAGTAAAATGCCTGTGACATACGGGCGGACGGAAGGACATAACGAAACTATAAGTGTTCCGTTTTTACTATTTTCGCTACGGAACCCTAAAAAGACATACAGTCGAACTGGAACTGAAAAGAACAGGAAAGAACTGCCTCCTCTTTAAAGTCTAATAAATACAAGAGTCAAACTGTGTTTTGTATGGAAAGGCTACCATAGGCGCCTCTTAAGAAGCAATCCTACGAAAGGGCCAATTGATAAAACCTGACAGATAAGACTAAGCATGTTTTTTCTCACACACGCCCGACAAACGACACGCCCGGCAAACGTTTACTGAACACGAAAGAAATTTCCGGTCCCGCAAATTTTATTTGTCCAACAATAAAACACATTTCTAAAACCAACAAACTAAACGGATAAAAAGCAAAAACCCTGTTCCACTTACGACCGGACTTGAAACACTCGAATTATTTTAGTGCAAAGTGTGAGCGACAACGGACGTGAGGAGTTGACGTGATGTGACGTCCGTTGACGTGTGGAATGCTGACATGTTGTTTTAGGTCAGGGCGTTATTAATTGCCAGTCAGTGTTACTAGTGATTACAGATTATAATTTATGAACGAGTATACACTATAATGGCCCAAAAACTTTTTTTATTTCGATGTTGACTCAATGTCAAAGCTTCGTATTAAATTATTATGGAGAAACAGTGCCATTAATCATACTAATATTATAAATGTGAAAATTTGTGAAGATGTTGCGTTTATTGGTTTGGATGTTTGTTACTACATAACGCAGTAACATAAAATGGATTGCGCTGAAATTTGGCATACAAGTAGAGCATGTCCTGGATTGAAACATAGAAGTCTAATCATAGGTATAAATAGAGGGGCTATTCTTCAGAAATATGTCTGCAACTCATTCATCTGTCTCCATACATTTAGTATGAAAAAGGGCCAGATGAATGAGGTGACCGCAGACATATTTCTGAAGAATAGCCCAGAGTTTATATCTCGGAAAAGAATCCCCTTGGGAATATAACGGAAATAAGGTGTAATGTGTAAGCTATTGAGTGCTCAACTAGGTACTCGATAGCTTACAATACACTTGCTTACACTTAAATGTGGAATATGTGACAGCGTAATGTTTTTATAGTCGGACTACGCTAAGTTTGCAGAGGTCGAAAAAAGGTTTTATTAAAAAATACATACCTATATGGCAACATGAAAAAACTACAGCAAGAGGATTATTTAATCTTGGTACTTGGTAATATTTTTTCCCTTTATTACAAAATGTGTCTACATACCTACTGATATAGATATCTGGGTCAGTCTTGCACAAACCCATCTAGTTCCAACCGAACTAAGCGATTTGTTCCAGGGTCTTGGATAATTTCTATGTATTTAAGTATTATAATAGTTATTAGTTATTAGTTTCTATGTATTTAAATATGTACATGTATACATGCATTGCTTATATAGTTTGGTTGAGACTAGAACGATTTGTGCAAGACTGTCCGGAATGTTTATTTCAGTAGGTTGGTAGACACATTATATACTTATTAAACGGAAAGATATTTTCAAGACTAATCATTCTCTTTCTTGTGATATTACCATATGCATTTTTTAATAAAACCTTTTTTTGACCTCTGCAAACTTAGCGTAGTCGCACTCTAACCCTCGTGTATCACCTCACAAAACCATATCTTTGTAAATCGCTGATAAATATAAATGCGAAATTTATCTAATATGTGCACGCATATCTATGACAGTACAGATTAATTTATTTATTTATTTATTAATACATGTTAACATGACATTACAGTAAAAAAAACCAATGCGTCATGAAACGTAGCAATAACATATCTATTTAGGCGACGAAACGGCGTGGCCCCGTTGCATCGTCGTCTCCGGTGTAGGAGTCGGCAGGTTGCCCCGGAACCGTCGAAACACGACACCCTTCGGCCAGAAGTCAGCACTTGTGATGGTTTCTTGCAGCGGCCGCGGCACGCGCACCATAAACGAGCTGAAGTGCACATAGTGGCGCGAACGCAGCTGGAACACCCTCAGCGAGAAGCCGGTCTTCTGACGAACGTACTCCGCCACCTCATCAGCCGTGGCGGTGTAAAAAACGGAACGGCATGCGCAGTGTCAGCAACATGCGAACTGACCGAGTCGACACTTGACGCCCGGTCATTACTCTTGAAATTTGACGTCCCTGGTGACCGAGTTTCCGGGGCACTATTACGCAAACTGATAATTTCTTTGCGTAACTCTGCAATAGTAGTCTGCGAATCGTCAAACTTTCTCAAAATTTCAGCCATGCCTGCTTTAAGGGCCACGATTTCCTTCAGCAGGCCACTCACGTCGACATGTTCTGGAATCCAAGACGGCAATCTGGAGACCTCCGTCGCCACAAACTCAGGCAAGTCGCTCTCTCGCTCCCTCAGAACATCAACGATGTCCTTAAGGGTTTTTTTCCGGTTTCGTCCCCTCTCCGGTGAGGTATAACTGTGCCGGCAATCCCGAGGGACTCGAACAGCACCTTCTTCGCTGCGCAGATGTCGGCGGCACTGAAGCTCGCCAAACACACCTGCTCCGCATCCAACTCATTGACCCGCAGTGACCGCAGCAGAAAGGTGAGGAGCTTATTCACGACAGGTTTACTCATCGTTTCAAAACTATTAGCAGCGGCCGTGCCGCGCTAATTCCGCAATTAATTAATTAATTAGTCATCAATGCGTCTACGTCGCTGCGCGCATTGGACTCGACTCCTTGAGTAGTACAAAATGATTTTCCATCGGGAAAACTCGGATCTCAATCGGAATGCGATGGCACCCGAATTGTTAATCAATGATTGTATTAAATGAGTGACGTTTTCATATCCATTAATATGGAACTTTATTGTTTAGTGTCAAATGTGAAAGTGAAAAATGTTATTGTATAATATAGAGATGTTACAACCACCGTCAGTAACTTTGAAAGTACTCAGTTTTATTGTAATTAATAAACAAAACATTATCTTCACTTTAAAACATAAAGTTCAACAAAATAAAGTTTATTGGGAAATATTTACAAGACTAAAACTCAATACCTGCCTACTTAAAAACAGTATATACTTACTTAATATGAAAAAATGTATGTCATTGGCGTCTCTCACGCACCTAAGTAAATAACCCGCGTATGAGAGAGATGCAAACGACATGAAGGCTTTCATACTACGCCCGTTAGTACGTTCCTACTTAACATTCATATTTTACCTATTGCATATTTGGATCTCTGAGTTATTGCTATTTTTGAATTTGCTATTTTCTGATATGAAGTACAGGTATTTATTAAATATAATTCCTTGGACTGGATCTTTTAATAGTTTTTGAGGTTTCGGCATGGTAAAAGAGCCTTTTTATAAGTAAACTAGAAATATAATCAAAACTATAGCGAATATTTGAATTGCGTGTTAGCCACTCAATATACAGCCTGTAAATCTAATACGGGTGAATATTGAAACGGTGGTCAGCATAGGACCTAAGAAGCATATTTAGATAACTATTGCTTAAAACCACAATGAAAATATTTACCATACAAAATAATTCGGGCCGCAATGTAACGCAACACATTCAAGTTGACAAACACGCTAGTTGACAGTTACTTTAAAAAAGCTCGTATCTCGCAATGTCATAACAAGCATGTATGCGGTACATTGCTGCTCGGTAAATTTTCAAAAATTAATTACGAGGTCACTATTAAGTGTAATTTAAAAAATCATATTAATTAATGATAACACTACTAAACGCTATATCTGGTTTAATTGTTCGCCCGTATTAGACTTAGGTACACGCTATATATATTGGTCCGCTGACGCGACTTACCCCTACGGCTGTAAGATGGGTACTGAAGCTAATTGAGAGAGCACGATAAATACGAACTTTTCCGATAAAGTACGAAGGGAAATCATTTTGCACTACATCTGTATAAGGTTCTATCTGGGCAAGATCCTTGAACGGGATTAGTTTGCCTTTGTTCTATCTGGAATCCATATATTTGAAGTTTTTAACTGACTTCCAAAAGAAGGACGATTGTCAATTCGACTGTATATTTTTTTTTACATTTGTTACACGATTACTCGAAGACAGATGAACCGATTTGGAAAATTCTTTTTTGTTTGAATGATTCCCTGAGAATCCTTCTAGGTGGTTCCACATGGTGGTGGTGGCACATCAGGATCTGATGATGGGATCTTGCAGAAATCGAGGGAACTCTTCGATATGAGATATAGGCACTCGTACTGCGATTTTGGTATTTTTATAGTAACTCAGTGCGTTTGAAGTCGGTAATTTTTTACTTTATTATATATTATCCTCAAATTATATGAGTACTAAGCAAATGCAAGCAATAATTAGGATCTCAGGGGAGACATGAGGCTCGTACGAGTTAAAGAATGGTCAAGGTTTTGAGTAAATTGGATACTCGGTTAAGAATCCCGTCCGTCAACTTTGTATTATATAGATTATGGTTGCTGTTTAACCATAAATTGATGCTGACACACGTGTGAACTTACACTGCGACATGACGTGCCAGCTTGTCAGTGGGACAAGGTTCTTCCATCTTATTTGATTTAATACTAATACCTATTCATTTTTACAACACGATATAAAACATTATCGAACCTATCTAAAGTAACGGTAAACAAAATATAGTCATATTACTAAAATGCCACCTGTTCTAGACGTTTTTAAATGTCACGAGTTTGTGATAGCCCTAGTGGTGAGAGCGTAACGGCACGTTCTGAAACCTGAACCGACCAACTTTTCTGTCATACGAATAAAGCGATAATGTATAGTCTAAGATACAGCCTAACATCTACCTTCTCTCGTCCTTATTCCTAATAAAAACTATTTTTTTGTCTTTGGTTTCTGCGACTCATTACACTAAAACAATTGAAAACGTGCCGTAGGTATATTGTTTAATTCAAATAAAAAGCTTTTTTCTGTCTACCCATGACCACGAATGCTGTAAAGGGTTACGAAACGGCGCGATGATAAAAACCAAATAATTTCGAAAATTGAATAGGCCCGCTATACGAGAAACATGTTTTTCTGCCGTTTTTTGCTCTGATCACACTCCAAACTTTTAATGAAACAAAATTAATATTTTGCACACAACGCATTTGAAATTTCAGCCTGCAGGTAACAACCCTAGCGATGACAGCGTGATGTCATGTCACGTCCCACACCTACACAAACTCGGCTGGAATATTAGCTAAGCAACTAAGTATAGGCTATTTTTCAAAAGATTCAAATCATATGTATACTTAAAAATAAACATAAAATATTATACAAAACTTTTATAAGGTTTTCTTTTTATATAATTTGACTCGAAAAAAGTACTTAGTTGTAAATTAGGAAATCCTCCAATCGTTAAATAACTTTTACTCGCAGTAAAATACAATAGGCTAGACGACTAAAAAAACTGTTTAGTCCATCAGTGAGATTATTAAAAAACATTGTACACGTATATTTTCTTTTTTTTAACAAACAAAAAATGTCGAGGCTATCCTCGACATTGTGCTTAGAAGTTTCGAGTGACGTCACTCCTTGGTACAAATTTCACCTAGGAGTGACGTCACAAGCCAACACTCCAGAAGTTTGATGATATCTGTAACTTTGTCGATTTTTAATATTTTGATAAACCAAAAAATACGTGTCCCATATTTTTCCATAATCTAATTGACGGACTTAATAGAATTATGTATTTTTAACCCAGTCGTCATCCCTATTATTAAATTTACATGCCCAGGAATGGGACAAATATAGTCTCATGATACACATACATACATTATATTGAGGTATTGTACGTTTATGGTATTGCCGGTTCCACTCCGGTGTCCCTCGATCTGCGATAATTTCATACATTTTATTTAGCCACATATAGCCTGACAATATTTTATTTGGCCTTCGCCATGTTGTGGATTTTCAGTAGTACTAATTTATTTTATACTGGTACGGAGTACTTTTTGACAACAGACGTTGAAAGTCATCGAATGTCACCGATGTAAACAAGAAGAAAATATTTCGCAATTAAGTATAAAGTATTATACTACAAAAATGCCAAAAAAGTTTCTAGAATATATATAGATACAAGAAAAAATACTTTGCATTCAATAAAATATTTAAATCAAAAAAAGGATGAAGGATTGCGTAGTATTCAATAAATCATGTGTTGAAAGGTCGTTGACATGACCGGTACTGACATTTTATAGTGCGGTTGTATTTATCTGGTTAGTTGGTTTGGGTTTAACTTTATAGGTATATTTTATTATTTAAGGTATATGTAGCTCTACGATAAAAATATTTCTTAAAATAGCGAGACGCTCCAGTACAAAATAAGGTTCCACGTAAAAATAATTCAATTAATATGCCATAAGGCATAAAATTCATAAATTATATGTCGTGCAAAAACAAGTAGTCAAAACGTAGGGTTTTGCAAAAAGACATCAGGGTTCGAAAACGGGGGACGAAAATAAAACGTCATCGGAGTTAAATTGGAGAATATTTTAATATTTGGAATCAGATTTTGATGAATATTTTGTTATAAAGCTAAACATGTTAACTTCGTTTCTCTGAAAGCAATGTTTTGACATTCGACACGTATTAACACGAAGCTCATGCACACAGTACCGATTATACATGACGTACAGGTTGATTCACAAGAGCTAGCACGAATGGATTGAATGATAATGTTTATGTGTGCATCACAAAATGATGAAATACATGTTGATTCAATAAGCGATAATCATGTTTTTAGACAATCTCGTCTCATAACTTGGTAACCCAGTCTGCATTGTGCATGTTATGAACAAAAAAAATCCCTACCTACAAATTCGCAACCTTGTTTGCACACTGACGCCGTGAAGCGCGGAAATAGCAGCGATTAGAGATGGGCGGTGGGTAAATACCCAAGGTATTTACCGGGTAAATACCCGGGTATTTACCCAATCTACCCGGTAAATTGGGTAAATACCCAAATTGGTGGGTATAAACTATTTGTTTAGTATTTTTTACAAATTTCATTAAAAATGTTGTTGATATTTAGACGTATAGTAAGAATAAATGCTATGGATAGCGAAATAGGCATCTTACGTTACATCAACAAAAGTAATGGTACACTTTTTATTTGGGTGTCCCAGATTTTACGAAAATCCAAACTGAGTAACGCATACCCTCTAATTATGTTTGTTATGTGCTAAAATGCTCCTAAACCAAAAATCAGCTAATTCTGTGTATGGGAATCCGTGCCGACTTCCGGTTGAGCTAAGTTTGCACCTGGTTTCTTTCGAATCACATACCAACCAGGTGCAAACTTAACGCAACCAGGATTGAAGGGCGCAACTATTGTGGCTCTTTTTATATAATTAAATCGCATTTTATTATTTTGTACCAAACGTGGCAACTAATTAAGAGCTAGGAAATATGTTTTGTTCATAGATTACATAAAATACCGCATTGCATTTTCATTATTCAGCGATTTCTTCATATTTGTGAAGTTACTGGAAGTGAAAAGCTTGAAATGCACATGTAGTTGCACACTCTGATTCTGTCTGACCAACTATCTTACAGAAATTCGTCATAATTAAACAAAAAAAGTCAAAGCAGAAGCTCAATCCGGGAATCTATTATATCTCGGTTGCGTTAAGTTTGCACCTGGTTGGTATGTGGTGCTAAGGAAACCAGGTGCAAACTAAGCTCAACCGGTTAATATGAAAAATTTAGGATGAAGTCGGCACGGGTTCCCATTGATGATGAGCTGAATAAGCTGATTTTTGGTTTAGGGGCTTTAGCACATAACAAACATAATAAGAGGGTATGCGTTACTCAGTTTGGATTTAGAAATCTTCTAGAAACTTAACAAAACCATCTAGAAAAATCACAAAAAAGTCTAGAACATGTATTATACTTTCACAAAACTCTTTTATAAGGTTTTATGAACTTCACACAATTTGGTTGAAATATCCTCCTACTTAAAGGACTCTTCTAAAAATCTCACATAATCTTCTACGAATCTCATCGAAATCTCTAGAACCATCATAGATACCCAGATAGCTTCTTGTAACATATTATGAACTAGATATCTTACATGGTAACATGGCCTTTATGAAGCCTACTTTAACATCTAGAACTTCATAAACACTATAATGTATCACAGAAGATTCTGGCTCCTTAGTAAAACCACCTAGAAACTTCTAGATATGTCGGAAAACAGACGGGAAACTTGATAATTTTGTATATTGCTTAATTTGTAGACCCTGTAAATTTTATAAAACCTTCTCAAAACTTGACGGAAGCTTCAAAAAACCTTACAAGGACATTTAGGCGTATTATTGTTACATCTGGAACACATAAGCGGGGCTAGAAATACAAAAGAAGATTCTGGATTCCTTGTAAAACCACGTAAATACTTCCAGATGTCTTATGTCATTTGGGAAACTTGATAATCTTATTAACATCTCATATATTATTTAATTTTTAGACTGCTGGAAACTTCATAAAATCATGTCAAAATTTTAAAGAAGCTTCAAGAAACCTCAAGTCTTCTGTTGGTCACCTATAGTAACATCTAGAATTCATAAAAATGACAAGAGGTACCACAGAAGATTTTGGATTCTTTGTAGGTCTCTGGGAACTTCATAAGACCATGTCAAAACTTTACGGAAGCCTCGAGAAACCTTACAAGGCCTTTTAGTTTCCTACTGTACATCTAGGATATTCATAAACATGACGAGAAATACCACAGAGAGATACCATTTAATAATATTATTTCATTTGTAGGCTTCTAAAGACTTCATAAACGAAACTTAGAAACTTCTAGAAATTTCTTAGATCTCTTTAAAACCTTGCAGTACCATCTATGAAGTTCGTAGGATTTTTTATAAATCCTATAGAACCATCCAGAAGATTTCTCTCTTCAAGACTACATTTAGGGACATCAAAGAAACTTTTAGAAATATGGTTAAACCTTCTATGAAATTCATAAAACATGAAGAAACTTTAATGTAACTTCAAGACGTTTCTAGACATCTTCTAGAAGCTTCTAGGAATCTGAAAACTTTAAAATACCGTATATACACTACTAGAGTACTCGTAGGATATTAAGTCCTCAAAAAATTTCTAAAAGTTAACGATAAATTACCTATTTAGACACTTCGTAGAAATAATTTTTCACTAAACTATAAAAAAACCCTTTAATAAAGTCTTAATAATTATACAACTTCACTTCTTTACTGAAATTGAAATAAAATTATTGGACAACCTTTTGAATCTCATAGAACCAGCATGAGATGAGAGGACTAGTACTAGTCGTTACGGGAAGCTTATTCATATATATATATTTTTTTTTTCATATAAAAAATAAATTTAAAATCTGACTTCGAAAGTTTACAGAAAAGCTCAATATCATTCCTTTAATAAAACAAACATATTTTATTAGGTACGATCAAATCAAATCAGATATAAACGCTAAGTCTGCAGAAAATATTCGGTAACAGTGCATTATCTAACAATCCAAGTTATATTATATCATTCCGATAACGACAAAATGTATTTTTCTTAATATTTTATCCCTTGCACAAATTAATTTATTCAATTGTTAATTATCTTGACCCTCAGTAGTTTCTACCCACCAAAATGGGTAGAAACGGGTAAATACCGGGTGGATTGGATAAATACCCGGTATTTACCGGGTAAATACCCACGAGCGCCCATCTCTAGCAGCGATTCATCATCTAAATTTCGTATGAGTTTCGTGTAATTCTTGTCATGATTTCGTAGATGCGTGAGTGTGAGTGAAGACAGGGTATCAATTAAATAAAAACTCCGTGATAGTGAAATATTTGTAGTGAACATTCAAATTTACCGTTCTGTCATATCTCTTACCTGCTTAGTCTTAATAATGTGCAAATTATATGTATTTTTTCTTTAATAATGAAGAATGTAGGTAGGTTCTTGTTTTTTTTTATCTAATGGCTTTCACTCCTTGCTGATCTAGCAAAGGGTATTTTGCCAATGTCGACGTGTAGACATTTCACGCGAGAGGAAAGTGGTCGGTAGAAAATAAATGTTGGTTTTTGTGAAGGATACGTTGAGGAATCCTAAAGCAAATAATAACACCATGTTAAGGACGACACAGATGAAACAGGACAATTTTACAGTTATAAAAGAGCGAAAGAAGTGGATGACAGATAGTTAGGAATGTTTTAAATATTTGGAGCCTCTCGTATAAATATGTCACTCAACAGTGACAAGTGACATTATTTTCGTTCAATCCATTCGTGCCAGCTCTTGTGAGTCGACTAGACGCACATTATTGCCATATGTCAGCTGCTTGTAGCGACACTATTCCAGGGCCAAATAGAATCTTGTTAGGCTATACCTAATTTTATTCATTAAATCAGTTACCAAATCTATTTGTTAAAAAATCCATGAAAACTAGATTAAACTCCGTAAAAAGTTATCTATAATAAAAAGTTTACAAGTTCCATTTACTTACTATTTTACTAAACCTTTGACATTGTAACTACCTCAAGTTCAGCTTTGATATATTTTAATTTCATTTAGCACTCGAAATAAATAAAAGCAGAGTGCTCTTAAATAGAGTTAAATGGAGTTTATAATGTACTCAAAAATTACCTGGGAGCTAAAATTAGATAAGTTTAATATTCATTCTGAGCACGAAACTAAAATATAAACAATTATTTATAATTTTTATCCCTGCCTCTGAACTTGAATAATTCTTAAATAAATGTGTGAATGGGGCAGAAAAATGAACAGGGTTATGTGTCTTAATTTTAAATATATTATTAGAACAAATCTTTGTCTGTTGTTCAGTTTATATGTTTGTTTGGTGGTTTGTCTGCGCATCACACAAAAATTCCCCGAGCGATTCCCATGAAATTTGGTGTACACATAGATTAACACTTTTTACCTGACTAAACCAAAGGAAACAAAAGAGACGAGCGGGTCCACTAATATAAAAATACAGGCTGTCCATAAAACCAACGTACGATTAAGTGAATTTAACTTCGGTAAAAATGTCTAAGTTTTTGAGATATTGACGTTTTTGCAAAACTCGTGCTAAGTGATACCCTGACTCGGTGTTTTAAGTGTCATGACTAAAATATCAAGTATTTTTCAATTTTTGTTATTGCTATCGGTTGCCAAATACCTATGCTATTGAACGTAATTCCTATTTTTGTTATTTTCTTCATACTGTGGCCAAAATAGAAAAACAATTTTTTTTTTCAGATTTTTCCAAATTTCACTTCTGATTTGAACGAAGGTGGTGAAAAAAATATGTACCAACTTAACCTGGTACATAACGTAAAAAGCTTGCGCATTATTGTTGTTTCTAAATTGGTATAACATTTACAAATACTGTAATTGTTTTTGAAATAATGATAATATTTTGTTATAAAAATAACTTGTAGGTACAGTACTGAAGTTTCTATTCCGTTGACTTGGCGCTCAACCAGACGACCAAAAATTTACCTAAATGTTTGAAGATTTCATTCCAAATAAAAGGCCCGTCTTCTAGTTAAAAACCCATTTCAATACAGTTTATTTATTAATGGACATTTTTGGAGCTAACGGACCAGTGGCATGGCGTCAAATATATTCTTAGTAATGCCGGAGCAGATTGGGATTACTTTTTCTTCAGGAGTCCGGATACTCCGGTCATTTTTAATTAAATTACAATAATAGCGAAATTTTTATGTCGTGTGTCAGGTTAAAATTCTCATAGTAAGCCCTTTCATTGAATATGTCACACGATACAGGTTTGCTAACTTTTTTAAATTTTCTAGTTGACCTCCCAAAAGTGGCCCCCATGATTAAAATTAAAATATTTCCCTAACACGTTCGTAATTTGGGTCATTAACCTTAATATATGTACAAAATTTCAACTCAATCGGTTCAGTACTTTCGGAGCAAATTGGCTGTGACAGACAGACAGACAGACACGCGAGTGATCCTATAAGGGTTCCGTTTTTTTTCCTTTTGAGGTACGGAACCCTAAAAACAATAAAATGGAACGAAAAGGTAATTTTTTTGGTCTCGTAGTCGCTTACCATCAAATGCTACGAAGGCTACCATCAATTTCTGTTTGGTTAACGAAATAATAGTAAAAAGAAAATGCTTGATTTCACCAAGGACCATTAAAACAAGAGGACTCTCATTCTCCATACAAAAAGCTGTTCCCCGAATTTACAACGCCATCTATGTATAAGCTTGGTATAAAAATTATGTTATTTACAATTATTCAACTTTGCAAACGTGACACAGTATTTAAATGTTAGAATTTATTTATTATTAGCTGTTTACGAACTAATTGTTACTATACGAGTACTATTTTCTTTGTTCAATTATAACATCGATAAATGTTTAGTTTTTTAGCGCCATCTAGTTTTTGCCCGGAAATCCCCTAGCGGTCGGGTTCCGATCCAAAGTATGGAGGATGACAGTCTATGGTCCTTGATTTCACATTATAAACAATAAACACACACTCTAAAGCACCGCCGTGATATCGATATGAGTTTCCTTTGCTTGTACATGAAATAACATCTATTTTTACGCTCAATATAGGCTTTTTAAAAATATTCGTCTCTTCGTTGTTGCTATTATAAACAACCATTTTCCTACCTCCATCCCGTTTAACATTTTTCTTCGGGTTCAACCAAATTCGCTGCCTAATTTTCTTGTTCATGAAACTGACAGTTTGATTGATGGCCCCCAATTTCATTTCCAGAAGCTTTGACATGTGTGTCAAATAAATTCCGGATACGTACGATAAGATATTCAAATACTGGGAAAAAGTTGCGATTATTTATATATATCTGAGACGTTGAGGGATGTTATTGTTACGCCATCTCGAGTGTTTCACGGTTGGAAACGATGTATTGCTTTCATGAAAAACTAGGCTAACTTCTATTTTGAAAAACAATATAAGGTTTACTCCGATTTTATGAAAAAAAAAACTCCAAGCTGGAGATTATTTCACGCACTCGATAATAACGAAATCTTCTGCACTTTTATTAGATATTTTGTGTACATGGGAGCTAATAAGTAATCGTATGTCCGGTTGTTGGCCCTATGTGAACAAACCTTCTTACGTGCAATTTCTTGATAAACCTTTTTTGGTTTCAGATCCAGGGGAAGCCCATAATCCAGCAACGGATTCTGCCAAGTCCAGCCGTATCCATAGACTCGCCTTACCGGAGCACGCCGGCTCCGGGGGACGAGAACAATAACATCATATTCAGCCCTTGGAAGGCATTTGGGCCTTTTGTGGATACCATACAGGTTAGTATACCTGGCAACGATCGCGGAAAAGGCAAATTTTTGGTTCATGCAGCAGAGGATGGTGCCCCAAACACAAATCAAACATATGATCAGAAGGGCAGTCTAATGCTGATCTAGAATGCTCAATAAATACCTACTATTGTTTTGCCTATTGAGACAGGCTCTTTGTCGCGCGACAAATACTACCTATTCTTTTTTTTCGACTAGGGCTAGAGCCTAAGTCCTAAAACCAAGTGGGCCCTCCGGAAACAGGTTTACCAGACACGACCACTAGACTGCGCAAAGAGAGTTCGGATCCCGAGGTCAGTCATGAGAACGGGACCCCACTACGTATCCCTTGCCAATCTATACATGGAAAAGTGATAAGTCTCTGCTTTGTTGCACGACAAGGGAAGTCGCGGCAAGTTGTAGCCCGGTGACCAAAATAGTAGAGTGTAAAAAATCTAAGCCAGCCTTTCGAGTAGCAACGTATCAACGAAATTTATTAAATAAATAATACAGTTACATAATAGAGTTACAAAAGCTATATTTTGTCCCGAAATAATCTCATGCTTTATATAAGTAACCACAGCTATTCATGACATCATGACTTCTAGAGTTAAACATTATAGCCTCTCTTTTTGCTTCAGACTAATTAATAAAGATAAAAACGTATCCTATAACCTTCCTGGAGTTTCCAGCTACCCTTATGCTAGATAGGATATGAAAACTAACAGTTGTTTCTTCAAATTATCTAAAACCCAATTTTTATAACTTGTCAGTGTAGAGTTTTACTGAATAAGGTACTGAGGAAGATTAAATGGTAGATAATGCCTTTTGACATTAAGTTCGCCGATTGTATGGTACTTATCATATAATTTTCTTTTCTGCAATAAAGTCAAAGTAATAAATTAGTAAAACAGTTTCACAAACGATTTCAATCCTTGCCTTTGTCGTAGATTTCACTTGTGGTAACTGGAAAAAAACAATGTTGCTACCTGAATTGCGAAATTGACGTATCTGTCACTTTTTTTTATTTACGGGCACTTAGCGGAATTATAATTTTAAATCGTTTTCTTTTGACGGGTCGTTTTAACCCCACCTTTTTTGTCACGCAGTGGAAACTAGTTTCGAGTACCCCCCGGGCTTAGGGGAAGCCAGATGGAAGGTGAACCCCACCTGCACCAACCCCATCCGAATTTGTTACAGTAAACATTCTAAGTTGGGCTCGGCGTGGTTTAGTTTGGAAATTACATTTTGCAACATATTTATTTAGCGCTGTACACATTTTCTCATTAATAGTCCCTTTCGTGTTGTAGTTATTAGAAAATAACTGTGCATGGTACGAGCCAAAAAAACTTTTTTTTCTTGGACTGATTGACGAGATTAAAGTCGTTTCAAATTTTCAACTCAGACCAGTCTCACTCATAGATAGATAGATCATTTATTTCATGAGAAAATAAGAGTATAAATTTGTAGTACAAAGTTACAACTATTCACACTAACTATACAGAATTACACTCATAGCCAAGCAGAGGATGTACTTTTCGTTTGGTGGATAAACAAAAAATATGGTCAGAAGTCACCTTAATTCTCGAATTATATTTCAAGTATATGTAAGCTATATAAATTTTAATTTATTTTTGTCCGTAGGATGGTGAATTGCTCCCCAGCCAAGATTCAGTGGTGCTACCAACGCCGCGGCATCCAGATCTGGCCCTGGACGAGGATGTCACGGATCCCTTGCCCACTAGAATAACGTCTAATAAGGTAAATTAAACACCAGGGAGGAGGAAATCCAAATACGCATCCAGAATTCCTTACGGTGTAGTGCATCCCTCCACAAGGTCTTAGTGTCCAAGCTCCTCAGCAGGAACACGAAGCTGAGAATATATAAAACAGTCATAAGGCCTATCCTCATGTATGGGTGTGAAGCTTGGACACTAACGCTCAAGGAGGAAAGTCAACTCCTGGTGGCGGAACGGAAAGTTCTTTGGAAAATCTTGGGACTAACCAAAAGAGAGAATGGCACGTTTAAGGTCCGAGGCAATGCGGAGATTGAGGAGTTGATGGCCGAGCCCAATATTATCGAAGTAACAAGGTCCCATAGGCTTCGCTGGCTCGGTCATCTGCATAGAATGGAAGAGGATCGTGCACCGAAAAGGGCATACCTAGGGCGACCAACCGGCCATCGACCGGTGGGTCGCCCTAGGTATCGCTGGGGAGACGTGGTCAAGGCGGATCTGCGTAAGCTTCAAGCCGAGGATTGGCAAGAAATCGCGCAGGATCGGGTTAAGTGGCGTGTTCTCGTTTCGGAAGCCAAGATCCTTTTTGGGTCACTGAGCTACAGAGTTAGTTAGTTAAGGTAAATTTAACATGGCGCACTGTTATGTGTCACTGTCATGTACTCATGTAACAAGTGTGTTTTTTTGCCTGTCAATCGCCTTTGTGTACTGACCCTCGTATCCAAAGCAAAGATTCCTCAACCTGGGTATAGTCTATGACTATGAAACAAATTATACTTTATAGTTATATGAATTAAGGCCGTGTCCATCTTCATTGATCGATGAAAAATTCGATTTTCTGTTCAACCGTTGCCTCATTTCCATAACGGAGCTGGCACCCTAGCGAGTAGTCTGCGCGTTGCACTCTATGTTACCTGCATTGCCAGAGCAAGATCTTTGCTTTTTAATATAATCTCTATCTACTCTGACCTACAACCCCAGAGCTAAACGGTTAATAATATCTGTCTACAGGTGGCTTCTGTGAGCCAGCTATCATTCATGGTGCGGCCAGACAGCTTCGAGCGAGGACAGCTTCGACTGACGTGTATCTCGTCTGTCCACTCGGTGTATAGCGAGCGCGCAGAGCTCGTGATCAACGAAGAACGGCCGCAGATTGCGTCCGTGCTAGGCAATAGAGATCGTGCAGGTATGTCAATGGCAAATTACTAAGTTAAGGTACTCAAACGAGAAAAAAATGGCCGTCAACACTGACCAAACAGGCGCAAGACAATAAAAAAGACTTCGTTTGAACTTGAAAGACTGAGAATATTATATAAGCCCCACATTTAATACACACGGCGATAGATGCGGTAGAAGCTCGAATTCGAGGATAGAAGCGGCAAGTATACGAGTATGTTCTTCGCGCTTATAGTTTATAATGATAATAGTAAAAACGACGTAATGTCTTGTGTAGCGGATACCAAATGGTTCAAAATTTAATTTTTGATGCGTAAAATTAGTAATATCTCAATAATTTTTTCCATTTAACGGTGACAATACAGTTTGATGTAATATGATTTGGAATGCTTAATGTTCATACCGATAGTATGCGTGGTATCGGTTTACCGCTTAATTGAAATGAGCATGTGTTTTGTTTGGTTTAATATTGGGATTTGCGGTTTTAAACAACTAACGTACCTACATATATATAGTCTTATTAATGCTGTACTGAACCAGGCTAGAACTTGTATGAAGTTTTTGATACCTGATCAGAAAAAACCTTCAAGAAACTCACTAGGTAGGGGAGACCGAGGGGAAATGAAACAATTTTGACATTATGTGTCGTACACAAAAATCTATTAGCTAGAATCGTACGAGATTAGTTACATGGATTAAAAAATGATCATTTCAAACAAGTATTGGAAAAAGTATGGGACCGTGGCTGTATTAAGTATTGTCCAAGTCCCGTGACGTGCTGCAGCACTCTTGATCTGATTGGTCTATTATAATCTCGCCGAGGCACACGGCGTGCTCTCATTGGTCAAATTGCTGTTGTAAACTTAAACTGACCAGCAGCGGTATTTCTGACGTGTCTGATTTAGTGTCCGACCGAAACTAGTTTTTACGGCTGAAACCGAAACCGAGTTTCGGCCTCGGTCTTAGTTTTCCATATGTCGGATTCACGCGTGTGACTGTCAGGTCAGGTCAGGATGGGTTAGCTGCAGAATCCTGGCCGTTGAGGTATGTTGGTTAAAGAAGTGGATTCATGTCAGATCAAATCGTTTATTCGTCTGATTGTTTTGGCGACTTTTGAGTGAGCAAATCTAGACAATTACGTTACACAGTATGATTCATTTCACTATTAATCGACAGAATTACAATTATCAAGTAGCAACTTTAACTACTGGCAGACAATCTGACAGAATCGTAAGACAAGTGTTGTCGCCACGACAGTCAGAAAGAGAATCGACACTCTTGCCCAACGAGCCCGCCCACGTGCGCCGCAACCGGTCGTTACGTCACACGGCGTTCGCCGCCATTTTAAATCTACTTAGTACTACAGTAGTCAATTGACGATCTTGGATTTCTTGAATTATCGCTGCTGTCCACGACACATATATATTATTGCTTTCAATTTTTCTATAGAAAATTTGTATGAGATTTTATTTTATTTAACTGCTGGTAGCAACCTCTAAAACTTGAAGAAAAAAATCAAAAAAAAAAACAGTCAAGTCTTTTCATGCTCTAAAATAAAATGAAGGGGTGCCCCGCAGGAAATAAAAAAATCGACAAAATATGGAGCACACTACTGCATACCTATTACGAATGATGAGAACAGTAGTGCCCGGAATATGTACGTAAACTTGGCTCAAATGACGGTCCAAATGCCAGTTTAAGCGCAGATTGCAATTCAAAGTCCCGCACTTTATTAGTGCAGTTCGGTGCTAATTTCGACTTAATCCTTATCCAAATAGCAAAGTGGTGATTTTCAGATTAAGCGTGTCTATAATAATCAGCCGTCTGTTTTTGTAATACAAAGATTCATTAGTATTATGCCAACAGTATGACAGTACACTACGTTACATTCGTTTTCAATTTAATTGCGAATTTCGATTGCTTCCGGAGTCTTCATAATTGGTCATGTTAAAAAATGGCCGTATTCGTTTATTATATTCCAGCACAAGTATCATAACAAACTCACTTTTCGCAAATTTGAGCATCCACAGGATGTTAATAACATACTAGTATTGACATCCTGTGGATCCTCATCTGATACAACTTGGTAACATGTTCCGGTGGTGTTTTGGAACGCACTCTCTACACACTCAAAAACCAAACACTGAAACGGTATTGTGGCGACGTAAATTTAGAACGCAGCTACGCGCCAGTTGATTCGCTAAATTCCCCGCTGCAGCCCGTCAATAACTTAGATTGCTTGTTGTCGAAGTGGCCGAGCATTTGCGATAAAACATCGATATTGCCACATTCCCAAATCAAGAATAGCACACCGAGGTGCGACCGCCGGTATGCGTACCTGATCAAGTACAAGCAGAAGATGTCGCTTGCAGTAGCGGATCCAAGAGGCTAAGGGCCTGAATCCGCTATTGGATGTTTGGATACAAATTTTGTAAAAAGTATATCGGGAGCGCAGGCAAAACCATGTTAGAAACAAGGACCTTAAAATAAATAGCCGGAGGCTCGCCAACAGAGAACTGAAGCCATTTCGAATGCGCCGGCTGCTTGCTACGAGCCGCACGCACACATCAACTACTTTTTTTTCTATTGCGAGCAGCACACACAGATAGGTAGCCGGCCGATTAGACGTGCTTCAGTTCTTTGTTAGTGATGCTCTGTCCGGTTATTTATTTGAAGGTCCTTGGTTAGTACCAATTGCAATTTTTAGTATAATGAAGAATAGAAGGTAAAACCAGGAGCTTTCGCGTCGGGTGACGGTTGCAACCACCAGATCATACGGGTACTTGAATTTTTATAGAGACTCATCTCTCTTTCTTACAGTCATCAACGTCAGTTTGTTCTCTTGGCTGCGGGTTGCCAGATAGACTAAACCCATTATTTTTATGGAAACCTTTTTTCCACGGCATACCAAAACACCCATATCGCTAAAGATGGCCATGTTTCATTTAATTAGGTACTTTGTACCCTATTTCACATGGTGTCAGTCGGAAATATATATAACGACAAACTTACCAAGAATATGGGTGTAGGACCAAGGACTGACTATCCCCTTGGTAACTTGCGTTATTTATGATCTTGAGTTTACTTGATCAGGTAGGACTACCGACGCCTACATCTCAGTCTACAAGCTTGCTTTGATGCTGCTCTAGCACGCAATCACTCAAATATTTGCCACTAACGCTGTTTGTCGACTCTGAATATTCCAACAGAGCAAGCAAAGTTACCGTTCAATATATGCGCGCAATGTTGTTGCATCGTCTGTTGATTCGCCATTTCTGTGGGCAAATACAATGGACGACGTGAGCCCTTGTATTGCCGTCTTTACAAAAGGGCGTAACTCACATGCGATTTTGAAACGTAAAAGCAGAATGCTCCTCTGCATATCACACACAATACACAAAACACATAATACACAAATAAACTAATAATGAAACAATTAAACCAATGGAATAATTAAACCCCTTAGGCTGACATTGTAGATGGAGGTTTACGGTCGTTTCCCTGCATTTGATATAAACCACAATAAATATTTAAGATGCATGTTTATGTCGATCATAATTATTAATTACCATTAGCCTTGGATGACCCAGCTTCACTTGGCTAATAACATTTATTTTTAAGAATTACATACATCGAGATAATAAAACATCAAAAAGTAAAACATTATTTTAAGACAAAATTTCCGGATTTCCAAATTTCCAAATTGTTGAAATCACTTCTCGGAAATCATTAGTCATGTGTTGCCTATGGGTGTCCCTCTAATCGCATAACGACCATTGCAATAATATCGATTGTCATAACTCTTTACGCATAAAGTTGTTGGTCATAAATATTGTTTGGAATTAATTGTTCTATGGCATAATTGTTTCCTGTCATAATTACACTCGGTATGTCATAATTGTTTTAACCATAATGTCGAATGTCATGTAATTTTTAATCATTATATTGATGATTATAAATTACTTATAATTAATTTTAGTCATAACAATTGTAATGCTTAAAGTAGGTTAGCTTTGAACTACGCCCCCCAACAAAACCGAACTGCTATCAAAAAGTGCGTTAGGTTAAACGTGAACTGCGTCCTCCGAAGTGCTATCAAAACGTAGGTTAGGTCCCCCAATAATACCGAACTGCTATCAAAAAATAGGTTAGGTTAGGTTTGAACTGCGTCCCCCAATAAAACCGACTAGGTTAGGCAATTTACTGCTTACAAAAATATAGGATTAAAAAATGTTTGTTTAATATGCTTTGAAAACGTTATGCGCAAAACTATTATGGCGATTCATACTTATGCTTGAAGTTTTTATTCGCAACAAATTTATGACCGTTATAATATATGCTCTTAATCGTTATGGTTAAAAACATTATGGGAACAAATTTATGACTAATAACAGTTATGCGTAATGATGATTATGATGAAACTAGTTATGCCTATCAAAAGTATGACTTACAATTTTATGCAAACCGATATGGACCCGTTACCTTATACTACTCTTTGGCGTGTAAGCCTCCTCAAGGCATCGCAAAATAACAACAACAAAAGACATAACTAGCTACATATATACGTCTATTTGTTTTATTATTGTTGACATTATATTGTTAGCAAACTGAATTCGCTTTATTAAGTCTAAGGAGCATAATTGATTAGTTACGTCCTATTGGATGTAGCAATATTTAAAAGTCGAAATACTGAACCGCACCCTTTTAGTTTAGCAAAGTTCGATTAATCATTTAAGCCACTTGTCGCATTTGTACAGGCATTAATACCCTTTTTTTTCGGCGTAATTATGAAAAAAGAAAAGTCACGCCCTTACTGCAACACAAAGCAGTAGGTATTTATTATAACAATCGCCATATTAATATATTAGTGATTATGTTATGCCACGTTATGTTATAAGCATAAACGTGTTTATTTTTTTTTCTTTACGAAACCATACAGTAGGTACTACTTACACGAAGTAAAAATCATGGTTTGTCTTCCTTTCGTGCAAATAATTATACAAAGGTCTCGATGTATAAACAGCAAAACACACTTGCCAAGCGGACGAAAATGTTCAAAGCGTAGTGTGTGAACTAACTTTGGTTTATTGATAGAATAACGCATTTTCGAGTAAAAATGACAGTAGGTACTGCTCGACAATAAGCCATTGATGTGAAGTGAAATACGGCCTTATTGGTAAACGTACTTGATAGTTGCGCCATTAATTGAACAGAGTTAATTCAATTCAATTCAATTCAATCTCTTTATTTCAGACGAACGTCCATAGTGTTAGTTACAATTTTTGAACTTATCCTATGTTAGTATAACTGACAAACAAGAGAAAAAAAAAATATTTTTAACTCTAAAAGTAATTCATTCAAATCAATGTAATGTCTGATGATTGAGTTATAGTTGTTTTAAAATGAGTGATTTATTACTAAAAAGGCGTAGGATTTTAGTTCGCCTCTATTTCTTTTTTTTATGTTACTTTCTCAAGGGGTCTCATTGGCACCAGATCAGGATCTGATGATGAGATCTTAGAGGAATTTATGGAAATCTTTAAATATTACAAGCACACCATATAGCGATTTGAGTATTTTTACAAGCTTTTATAGTCGGACTACGCTAAGATTGCAGAGGTCGAAAAGAGGTTTTATTAAAAAAAATGCATATGGCAACATCACAAGAAAGAGGATTGATTAGTCTTGATACTTGGCAAATTTCTATCCGTTTAATAAGTATATAATGTGTCTACAAACCTACTGAAACAAATATTCAGGACAGTGTTGCACAAATCGATCCAGTCCCAACCAAAATAAGCAATGCTTGTATACATGTAGGTACATATCGATGGCAAAAAGCGAGAACGTAGTAACCGCCAAAATGCAAACTTTACACCAGAGCCAAAAAACTTTTCGATTTCAAGAAAAAAAATCATAACTCTTTCATTTATGAACGAAAATGCTTGATATTTGGATCTAATTCATAACTTATGGTTTTCTTTCAACTGGCATATTTAATATTTAACAAAACAGACTGGTTTACGACTTAGTGGCGGTTACGACAATTGAACTCTTTTTTTCGTTACGCGAAAACGCTGCAAACGCCAGAAGTAAATGTACTAAAATGGTGAAACGGGTATTATTTCCATAAAGCATAAATGCTGTAACCAGATGCATATTTATTTTAAGATTCAATAATTTTGACGTAAATGTCATTACGTTCTTTATAGGACTAACTGAAATGTGGTAAGTGTCCACCGGCAAAAAGAAACTGTGAAAATAAAACGACTTAAGGATCAATCAACTTTTATCAACATACTTTTTTAAAATGTTTCCAAATTTTAAATGCAGGTTTCTTACAAATTAAAAGATCAGAAGCAACAATTACCGTCTTAACATAATCAAATACTATCTAGTCTCAATTTCTCTGTATAAAAACATTACGTTTCTCTCTGTATAAGCACAAAGCAAGTTCACATTCAAGCGCATGTTGCGCAAGCATCTCTTCAATGCTGTCCAAAACTAATTATCGACATGAGGTTTTCACAAGGTACGTAAAGTAGTATATGTAAGTATATTATATAATATTGTATTTGTGTAAGTATATACTGTATGTATGTATATTGTAGGTATATTTGTAAATTTATCTTAAGTTTTCCAATTGACGTTAAAGGCCCTGCACCAAAACAATGTTTCTGTTTAGCCCATTGGTTGACTGGTAGAGAATGCCTTAAGGCATTAAGTCCGCCAATTATACTATTTATATTGTGCAATAAAGATTAAATAAATAAATAAATAATTACGAAAATTACTTAAAACCTCCGTTGCTTATTACATTTCAAAAGGCTAATAAAATCTCTCATATAAAATCACAACCTTGTACTTATCGTGCTAAAAACAAACATAAATATTCTTAGGGTTAATCAGACTATAATATTGTTATCCGCTAAAACTAAATATTATAGGTAATGAGGTTTAATATTCCCGTGAAAACTTTAAAACTCTCTACATTTTATCTTCAGTTTTGGCATTAAATTGTCTTTTCAGTAACTTTTATCGATATAATACTCACTACCTATTAAGCCCACTAACTATAAAAGATGTTTTGTATGTAAGTATTACTTATTATATAAGTTTTCAACATAATTCTTAAACAATTGTTTGAACACAACTATCACCTCAATTATAAAAATATTTCACTTCACGGACACACAGAGTACACAGACTACGCACACCCACTCGCTCCGGCGATCGCCGATAGATAGACTAAATCACAGGTCGTATTCACGAGCCACATCGCCGCGAGCGCACATTTTTATTGCTGTATCTTCAAGCACTACCCACTTCACGTTGTGTTTCAAATGTCGTTACTGTAGCTTGCTGTTAATTCATTTTCGAATGAAATGTAGTAAGCGTCAATCATAGATAATTTATTTTAGGATAATTGCAGTAAGCTTGGTTCGTAATTTTTTCACTACATGCATAAATGCTGTAACCGCCACGGTACAAAATTTCGGCAACGCTGTAACCGGCACACCCTTTGATTTATGAAAAAACAAAATTAGCGTAAATGTACTCGTTTAGAAAATTGCTACTATTTGGATGTTTACAGCAATTAGATGTGGGCATCGTCAAAAAAATACATTCGTTTTGCAACGTAGTCCAGTTTTTTCTAAGCGTCGTAGAGCCATGGGACCCAGACCAGTCGACGCAGAAAAATTCGTTGATTCCGAATATGCAAAAAAAATTTTTTTGACCAAGTGGCGGTTACTACGTTCTCGCTTTTTGCCATCGATATTTTAATATAATACTTAAATACATAGAAATTATCCACGACCCTGGAACAAATCGCTTAGTTTGGTTGAAACTAGATGGATATGTGCAAGACCGACCCAGATATCTATTTCAGTAGGTACATTTTGTAATAAAGGGAAAAAATACCAAGTACCAAGATTAAATAATCCTCTTGCTGTAGTTCCTTCATGTCGCCACATATATGTTTTTTTAATAAAACCTCTTTCACTTCACAGAAGTCGACTCTTCAAACTTAGCGTAGTCCGACTATATTAATTTCACATGTCTCGATGTCTGTCTGTCAGTATCTATCAAATTTACAAGTTAAATTGACCCACTTCCCGGTTTCCTATTTAGCTAAAATTTTGCAAGGATATATAATCGGTGGATTTGTCTTTAGAGATTACGTAAGATAAATCCCCGTATTTGAGTTCATTTGATTGGTTTTGGCACGCAGTGTGCGATTATACAAAAAAAATCTATCTATTAGCCACGGACGTTCACGGACGGACGGACATACGAGTAGGCCTACCCCATAGATCGTCACAAAGTGCGGTTCTGAGCAGACCGCATACACCGGCTCCCCACTACCGAGTCAGTCACAGAGAAACTCCGAGCATAGCCGCTTCCATTGCACACTGTGTGACTGTGAACCGCCTTATTAGTCCCATTGTGAAAGACCATGTCTCAGTTCCGTATGTCATCACTGGCAACACGCACTGTTCAAAGGTTTTCATCTCCAGGCATCGAGGCCAATTCCTTCGGTCCTATTTTATCTGATCACACAGTAGTAGTGCCGTCATTGCCGTAATAGACGCGTTTACCGAAAAGTTTATTTCAATATTATTTGCTTAGTTACCGAGATGCAGTCCCATTTCAGTCGGAAAGTTCTGAGGCAAATTGCAGTGCAAGTCGGTTGCAGCAAATATTTGAATTGTAGAGTGGAATTGGTTTGCTTTCTACGTATTCAGTGGGGTGTTTACATCGAGAAATAAAAATTCCCCGCGGTGGAGCAGAGCTCTAAACACCGCATTGAGACATTGAGACTACTCGCACAGCGTATTAAATCCTTGACTTGTTTCAATAGAGTACTTGTCTGTAGCCAATGCATTTTTTCTCTCATTAGCCTTTTAATATACTTTCGAAAATTTGCAAAAAATAACTGAACTTCATCTATTCAGCGTTTTCAACAATTTAAAAAGATCAAAAACTAAAAATAAAGACATGATTTGACCACTGAGTAAAACGACGTCATATTACTTTCTATCATAGAAACTTCATACTATCTGAGCGTTTTGACACTTCATAGAAAGTAACTGATTTTATCTGTCAGGAAGCACCCTATTGACAAAATCCAACTACCACATGTAAATATTATAGGTATCGACACTAGAGTCGATGTCACGCACACAACCACATGTCATGTAATGAGTTCCATGAGGGCTTAACAGCATTTACACCTTTTCCTCTGTCTGTTGGTTCTCCCCAGCTTTTATAATAATCTGTTTTTTCCAGTGTGGTGACCATAATATCAGATAATATGACGTTCCCAAAAGAGAGTCTTCTGTCCGTAGAGATATCTGCGAGTCGTCTTATGACTATTTCATATCAAGCCATTCAGTTGCTATAGCATTATTTAGTAACAAACATTCACAACTTTAATATTAGTACGATAGGATAGGAGAATGAGGGGTCTATATCATATGGATCTTGTAATAGTCTTCAGCGAAAAAGTATCTGCCTAGCAGTAATTTGTAACCTTTGTAAGTAGAAAGGTATTGTTATCCCTTTCAGAAATCTCAGATAGAGTTATAAGAAAATTTATGTATATGAAATTTTGTACTAAAAGCAATATTTAACGAAGTTAAGGTGCAAATAAAGTGCGAAGCGGCGAAGTTGCGAAGTTGGACCTCGGATTTGCGATTTAAATCTACTTGAGCACCTTCGGCGAGGTTGATGATGCAAGATCCAAACTTAAAAAATCTGCTTCATTTGAATTATACAAATTGAACAAAAGTATGTACTTATCCAAATCCAAACCATCGTTTGTAGCGATCTTTATGGTTTCAAGTCAACATGTATTACATTGTTAGTCATGATTTAGCTAGTTTAATTGCTCTCAAAATCGTTAACTTCTGTTTGGTCTTTTTGTTAACTACAATGCAACTTAATCCTTCAATGCATTTAGTTCTACTTTTTTACTTACCTCTAATCTGTATTTAGTTAAAGTATATGTAAAAAATGAAATTAAAATATATCATACTATAATGTTGTATGAAAAACAATGAAATTTTAGTTTTAATCCGATATTACTCAATAAATATTAGTTTTATAACAAACGCGTTTTAATTATATGCTTGCGTAACTATTCAGGATTACGTTTACCAAATTTCAGTTATAAATCTCAATCAACAAAAAAGTTGCAGATCTTTGAGATGGACTATACTGTTCTGTCCCATGTGAGACGGACAGACAGACAGACGGACAAAGGAGTCTTAGTAATAGGGTTCCGTTGGTACCCTTTGGGTACGGCACCTTAAACACTAAATGATGTCAATAATTTTACGTGTCGGATCTTGGACTATTCCCTAACTCGGGCTCAACTAAGTGAGTATTGATTAAATTGTCAAGTTGTTTAGTATTGATTTGATATTCATTATGAAAAAATAATAAGCACGTGTTTCGTTATATAAATACCCTGCAAAGTTTGAACCCTTAGAGGGTGTTTTTTTTTTTAGGAAAATGTGACTGAGCCTATATAACGAAACACGTGCTTTTTATTTTTTCGTGCTCTCAAACATAATATCAAACCATTAATTAACTAACAACTTGCTTAAATTCGGACAGTTGCAAGTTGGGTACCTTTCCTTGTAAGTTACAACCTGACATCGACCTTCCTTCATCTATTTCCTTAATGAAACCAATGCTTCATAAAGGTAATAAGAGGTAAAAATAAACACAATCCAATAGCGTTGCGACCCTATATTCTGGCTGGGCTAAATTTAACTCAAAATTATTTACTTACTACAAATGCTATTAACACATAACATACTTTTGACTGAGCTGAGCGGGAGCAAAAAAGACAAAAACCGGACAAGTGCGAGTCGGACACGCCCACCGAGGGTTCTGTACAAATTTGTAGGTACATTAAAGTACCTCGCACTATAAATTTTGATTCCCTTAGTAAAGTCTGTTTTTTAGATATAATTATAAATGTAGTTTTCAGATTTTGTCCTATATTTGTAGTATAAGACGGTATTACATGCCAAATTTCATAGTTCTAGGTCAACAGAAAGTACCATTTGAATTTTGGTTTCTTTGAGAGTCGAAATTTACGTTTTTTGCGGCATCAACGGCCGTATCTTTTTTTTACGTTAACTTAGAAGTTTGATTTTTTAACAGCTTCAAGGGACCATAGACCTGAATATATGGTTTTATTTTCAACTCGATACCTTCACACGTTCCCGAGATAAAGGGTCTTGAGAGACGGACGGACGGACAGACGGACAACAAAGTGATCCTATAAGGGTTCGGTTTTTTCCTTTTGAGGTACGGAATCCTAAAAAGACATTTAACTTATTTAACTTTCGCGAACAAAGCTGCGGCTAGGCTCACTAATATTATATGAATATGGCGTCGTAATCATCTTATTTATTTACCGAACAGACGCTCAATCTGTGAAACTCTTTCGTAGCTGGCTATCATTGTATAAATTGATATTGTTTTCTTGTTATTTGAGCAATTTGTTTGTGTTACTAGGTATGTGAAATATAGGTAATTCAAATGCTCGTGCGAGGAAACTGGAATGCGTTGGATGACTAGAAATACATCAGAAATGTAATAAACCTGTCACAACGTGACAATCTAGCTCAGTATGTGAATCGATGTCAGTGTTACGCGTGAGTTATGTGACATTTACTATGTAGGGACTTTGACCTATGAATTTTTAATATCCTATCCTTCTAATATTATATTATAAATGTGAAAGTGTGTGTAGATGTTTGGATGTTAGGAGGTTTGGATGTTTGTTACTAAATAACGCAGTAACAACTGAATTGTTTGAGCTAAAATTTAGCATACAAGAAACCCAAGTTCTAGATCGAATCATAGGATATTTTATATCGCGATAAAGAGCTTCCTTGGCATAATAACGAGAATAGCGCACTAGATGCAAGCGAAACCGCGGGTAAATGCTAGTCTGGCATAAATAGATCCGTCTTTTTGTAAATTTGGAGCATGACGTGTGTCTCTCTAGGGGCCCTCGCTTGCAGCTCGGTTCGCAAACTTCTGCGATCTCGGCCTTTCTTTGTATAACCACCCTAGTTGTGTAATGTACTATTATGTTTGTGGTTATTATGGTGTGATAAACCGATTTAGAGTTGTTTCGATCGCCAGTTGTTTTGTTATCTTTTATATTTTTTATACAGATATATCTCCATAGGTCGAAGTAAGTTTTGATCTGCTGACCGAAATAGGGTTAACAAATACTTTACGTTTGAATTTTTTTATGAGTCCGCTTAAACTATACCCTTAAAAGTTTTTAAATATTCGACTAATAACCTATTTAATTTAAATATTTGAACAATGAAATACAGGCTTGCTTTTAAGTTTCGGATAACTTTAAAATTAGGTACTAACTGATGTCGTTTCACAACTTTCGAGTTTGAGTTTGTGGCCAATTATTTAAAATAAAATCAGTTTATATTCGTTTTAAACTAAACTTGAAACTGCTGACAAAGTCACAGCCTGCAAAGTTAAAACAATGGTGCTACGAGTATAATAAGGCAAAAGGGCGTTTCTCTATAAAAAAATTGTAGAGACTTACGCTGTTTAGTAATCGTTCGGCTCTACAAGATTCAAAAGTCATAGTTTTTCCTACTAGACTTCGTGTTGGAAGAATTGTAACTGTTACAGACACTGTGTCTTGACACAGAGACACACGGTGAAGGGATTATCGCACCAGGATTTAAAGAATTTACATGTTTCAAAGATAAATTCTTCTTAAACTCTTGGAATAGAAGTTGTATAAACTCACCTGTGGACCGTTTAAGCGTCCGTGGCGTTTAGGTTAAAAACCTATTAAACCAGAGTGATACAAAAAGTCAAAGTGGATGGTAAAATGGCACTTGCTGGGTGCTCCGGTGGTCGAGTGGTTTGAGACGCTGGGCCGAAAATCCATAGGAGTACCATTTAATTTTTCTATGTACTTTGATTTCGTGTATCTATATATGTAACATAAAAATGTGGTGTAATTTACACGCATTCAAAACTAATAAAGAAACATCATGTTTCTTTCATATAGGTATTACTAGTTCAGTTCTGTAAAAGGGAGCCCTGGCCAAAAATATAACTTGTTCACGTGTTATGTATTTTTTTTTTTAATTTTGGTAACTGAATAGTAAGAGGTTTACTTCGCTTTGACTCTTTTACCATGTTTGGGAGTGTTTCACCGACAAAAATGTCAAATAACACTCCTTTATTTGGGCAGTCCTGTAAAAACTAATAAGTAGGTACTTTGATTCTTCTTGAATATCCTAAAGGTTATTTCGAAAACATGTTTTCCCTGTTGACACATTGGCGAACAGTCAAAAGATTCCATCGCACTAGATAGAATACCAATTTGGGTCACTGTGTAGAGAAATAACCAAAAATGCCATTCTTCTGATTATTTGTGGCTAGAAGAATCATATCTTCGACGAATAACCCCTAATTATTCTTGTATACATCCAATATTTTTCTTTGTCCGCATATTAAATTTTACGTTTACCCCTAGTCAGAAAGGAATTAAAATGCCATTTACAGCCTGATGTGACTTAATAGTACATTACTGCAGAGGCCGGGAAGTAAGGGATTTCCCGCCGAGGTATGTATAGTGCTTTTCTCAAATATGCAATGAAATAAATAAAGTTACTAATTACCTTACTCAACCTAAATAATATTTTATAACACAAACTTTCTGTCAGAAAGTAACATTAGTGACATATTATATCCATAGACAATGCAAATGTCAAGTCACGTTCGGAAACCATAGCGGTAAAGAATTGATTTTCCTTTCCAAAAGCTGTTTCATTTCACATTTTTACCGCGAATATTTAGATGAAATATTTTTCATCACACTTGCTCGAAAATGGTGTCATTACACGTAGGTTCTGCGGGCCGTAAACGGCCTATTACGCCCTAGGGCGTAATGGTTTTCTTTTTAAATTTGAAACGCTGGTTCTGTTTTACTCTTATTTGTCATGTTCAACGGAAACGCCGACTTACTTTTTTAACTCTTATCACTGAAATATTTATTTAAAGATAACTGTTATTGCAAATACATATTTCGGTAACATTAATTAAATGTTAAAATATTGTATTTCAGTATTTTGCAAATATAAAATAAACCATTTTTAGTCTTTGCCGCTATGGTTTCCGAACGTGACTTGACGTTCGCATTGTCTATGGAATATGTCACTAATGTCACGGTCAGTTTTACAATTTTATTTAGGTTAAGTACGTAAGGTTATTTTAATCAGATTTCCTCACAAGTGTGAT
Source organism: Eudemis profundana (assembly GCA_947034925.1). NCBI lineage: Eukaryota > Metazoa > Arthropoda > Insecta > Lepidoptera > Tortricidae > Eudemis > Eudemis profundana. The sequence goes on along the minus strand of OX344795.1, from coordinate 24,224,935 downwards.
GAAAAACATTGTGTGTGCCACAGGCGGTAAAGGAATTACAAACTCGTGTTATTAAAGCCCTCGGCTTCGCCTCGGCCTTGTAACAAACACTCGTTTGTAATTCTTTACTTACCGCCCTTGATACACAATGTACTATTAAATGTGTATTCGTGTAGTTAAAATTGCAATTTAAAATTGTTTATAATTTGTTATGTTCATGTCAATTTTAAATAACTAAAACTGCAAACTATAGCAAACATCCTTTTTTGTTTTTTTAATGGCTGAATGCCGTGATACTGTGGCCCAAATAAATGTGGAATGGAAATTAATAAAAAATACATTGCCGGCCTTAGGCCGTAGTATGAAATTCCATTACGTGCCAAGCGTCAAGCTGCACCGGAAACAAGGTATTTGGCGGCCTATTATTAGGCACGTAATGTCAACATTTCATTGCATGTTTGAGAAAAATATGTTTTTCTATGCCAAATTGTCATAGATTAATGTGCTATATACATATAATCTTTACCTACTAATAAAAGTAAAATCAGAATTCTGTCGTCGTCTATAAGCAATCTGTCACATTTGAGAAATAAGTGGTTCATTGTACCTAAAGTCTTCTCACATAATATACCTTCTCATATTTCAATGCTTGAAATATTACAAGTGTCAGAGTGTACGAAGAGTAATTAACTCCAAGAGCTAAAATCGATACCATGCACGAAATCCTTATCAAAAGCCCCGATCTGTCCGCAACTCGCTAAGATCGCGATGATCGGGTATTCAAATAGAAGTTACTAGTCGCTCGGCAGCAGTAACTTTACAGCAAACTATTACCAACAGCTGAAAACAATTTAATTAATCTCACCCCGACCCCTTTTCCTCCCTTCCCCTTTAGTAGCGAGTTTGATTCTAGATGCATTCAGAGAACTACATATACAGTTTAGTACAGTCGTAAAAGCTGCAGAGAAACCTACAGAGGATGAACATTTTCTCTTTAAACTTTTGATTTCGTTAGCAAAAACTTTTATTTAAATAAAAGAAAAATGTTAAACAACTTTCAAAATAAAATACATCTTTTCGTGTATAGTTATTTTGTAACAGCTGACATACAGCCTACATCTGAGCTTCTAATGATGTAATTAATCCACTATTTCCATATATTTTTCCGTCTAGAATTGCTTATAAAATAAATCCCACGAAACATAATTATATTTCTCATTTTTTCACGGTTTTCTTTTCCTTTGCACTTCTTTTTACTCATGCCTCGAAGAAAATAAATTCTCACTTAATCAAGTTAAGATTTTTTTATCAGATCAACTTAAGATATGGGCGATATAATTATGATACAACATTTAATGATCTTAAGTGGCGCTTATAATCGCTAACGACAGCTAAATTTACTACAGTTTGTTAATTTTTGGCAGTAGTGTACCAATTTGCCGTTATATTTTTTGTTCAGCTGGAAAGCAATTTCGAATGTTTTTGAGCTACGAGGCAATTCCACGCGCGCTAATTGCAAAATAATGGTGTATTTACACCGGGTTGACTCCGACGTCGCGTCGACAGACAACATGGCATCGGCGTTACTAGAGTTACTTGGCAACCTAGTGGAAACACGTTATTATCAACAAATATCAGATACTATTTATGAACTAGGTACCTACGTACTTTTATGACGTGATTGCCCAATAATAATTGACATCGCAGACGAAGTTGCGGGCATCAGCTAGTGTTTTCATAAAACTTTCACTTCTCATGTACCCGCCACCACTTAGGAGATTTTAATTAAATCCTTTCGTAGTATTTGCACTCCTCCACACTTTAAGGAACATGCAACTTTCATCCTACTGTCATTAGTAGTTTAGGTTGTTTGTTGTCTGTCAATCCTGATGTTATGGGTTATGGATTGGACTGTTTTACATGCACTTCAAAGCCATTAAACGAAAAACAACAATTAAAAAGGTTAAAAACTCGATTACTCCTAATTAACAATTCTAACCTTTATTAGACTCGCCAATCGTGTTTGTCTCTCTCACCCCTCCCCAGTGAAAATGAGACAAGAGCTTATCGACATCAATATCAGCCAAAACAGGGCTTTTTATCCATTAACGTTATTACCCTAATGATTCCCTCTAAACACTTTTAATTACGAAACAAAGCGTTTTAATAAAGATTTCTCTCGCCATTTTCCTGGACTTGTTTTTTACCTTCCAATTGTTTTCGGCGCCGTGATTGGCTGATTAAAATGGTCAAAACAGTTTCGGAATATTTAATAGAATGAATTTGAATTTACAAGCTTGTACAGTTATTTTGAGGTTAGGTTGGAATTATGGTTTGATACACTGTGTAAGGATTAGGCTATTTTACAACTTTTTTCTGTGGTGTGTTATAGAAAGACCTTTCAATAATAGAAATATTAGTGAAAAAACTACTTTAATGTCGTAAAAACTCACCGAGATAGAACAATGGTAAAATCACATTTTTAGATTTTTCCAAAAAACGCTCCATACTAAAGTATATTAGCCGAGTGACGTCACACGCTTATACTTAGTACGGGGAAATCAAAAATTTGCCATGCAGCTATATTAAAACTTGCGTTTATCCTAAAAGTTATATAACAAAGTTACCATAAATTTAATGGGTTATTCAATGGTATTCGTTTTTAATATTATCATACTTTTAAAATGGACTTTCCCACGCAACTTTGAACGCTCATAAAACAAGTTACACTTTATGTATTGAACTGAAAACTTCAACATATTTTCTTATTTTTTTTGTTTTGGTCATGTTGGAAGCCAAGATCATTTTAGATAGTAAAACCAGTAGAATAAAGAACATCATAGAGGTGAAAGTGTTTTAGGTGCGCAATGAATATCATTATCATCATAAACATGAACTAAAAGTTTTCTTTTTATCGACTGCATAGTTATCTGTTTCGAACAAGCTTTTCAGATCTCGGTAATACACACGACACGTTTACCTTTTCTGTTAATTGTTTTTTTATGGTCTGCCTCTACCTCTCATTCTTTGAATATTTCGTTTTAGTATTGTTTTAAATAGGTATAGATGCAAAAAATTGCTTACCGACCGTATTTATCATGAAACCATCGTCCATTCAAATTAAATTATTTATCGGCCGTCGAATTTGGGAGTGACGTGGGTAACGCAATTAGCGCTAAGAAATGATTGTATTTTGCGAGAATTTATTTTTTATTTCGCTATACGAATACACTGACACTTTTTAATCTTCTATGAGCCAAGTTAAACATGGTTGAAGTCCATTTTCCATCAAATAGGATTAGTATCTGATGCAGATTTATTTTAATCCTAGAAAAATAATGCAAAGAATCAATAATCCAGTCCGATTATCACCGGCCCTCGAAGGTGGTTGTTCCTTTTTCCTTTGTCTACGGCAAAATATTTTTGTGCTCGGAATCAGCAATATAAATTAACATTGTTTGAAATTGTTTTCGGGCGGAAAGAATAGAACGATCTCAGAGTACAATTTAATTTTAGAAATTTTGTGAGTTTTAAATGAAATGTAATGAAATAATTTATTTGTGCAAGTAGGTCAAGGGCTCTTTCACATGTCTGATTCTTTTGGTTCTTCTGGCGCTTCGGCAGATGACATTCTGGCGAGAAGAAGCGCTGGAAGAAACTCACCAGTTTTTCTTTTAAAAAACATTACAATAATTGTGACAGTATTACATTGCATATCACAAATAACTACTTAACTAAATACATTTTAATAAACATACACTAAAATTCATGGAGATGTAAGGGGCCTCCGTTGTCAAAATATGTTTTGGAAGTGTAAAGGATCTCCAAAGGTCAAAATACAAAATGGGAAACGAGAAATAAACTACTGAACTATCATTAAATTTACACGGTTTACAGAAAACGAACTTACAGAAATGTAAAAAAAAATCTGTGACTCACATACTATAATTTAAAAACTAAAATTAAAACAATTTTTCTTAGAGATGTATGTGGTCTCTAAGCGTCAAAACATTGGCAAATACAAAACATAATTTTTAATATAATATAATCTACATTCTTCAGAGATGATATGGTCTCTAAGGTTTAAAGTGAATTATTTATAAAAATGGACTCTATGCGCTCAAGCTATAAGATAAAACCTCTCACGTCAGTTCTATTAAACACTAGTATATAATTATCTAACACATTCAACATAGCCCATGCAAGCGTGAACAGACCGGACCCCACAAACGTCCATTGATCATGCTCATTATTGTAATCATTATTTTATTTATATTCATAAGTTCATTTTAATATGCCGAATTGAAGAATAAAGAACTTTGACTTTATATTTGCATTCATTAATATATTTACAAAATTCCAAATTTATCTTACTGGTCGGTGAAATTTTCATGCATTGTATTATAATGCATGAAAATATTTCGACATACAATATAAAACCTATTAAGGCCCGGTAGGACCTGGCTCGCATTTCACATACAACTAGGGTCGGGCGGAATGCAGATTATTGCAGATTATCTTCGATTTCTAACATAAAAGTATACGTTATCAACCCAAACATGAGAGGATGCCCTGCATGACTGTGAAATCATGATTGTCAGGTATTAATTTTGTCAGAAAAGGTAACTGGTAATGAACAAAATGAAAAAAATACTTTATTTTATAGTGCTTGTCGCGCTACTTTTCTATCGAGCGAAGTGTTCGCTATCGTGTTCTAAGTGAGAGGAAGCCCTAGATACAGTTCTGAATATTATTATATATGTTTTACAGTGACCTACGAGTCAAATAAGTGCTCTAAAAATGATTTGGAAACTAGGCTTCCGTGCCCGATTCTGGTCTAGCCTCGCCTTAAAGTATTGCGCTGTATCGTCGGCGATACATTTCTACTATTAGATTCCAAAACACGTTCCGGGCCTTTTTTATTCAGAAAGGCCAGCTAACTTCAAATTAGATAAACGAAAGTGAACCATATTTCCAAACAGTTACAAAAAACCGGTCAAGTGCGAGTCGGACTCGCGCACCGAGGGTTCCGTACAAACTTGTCAGTAGATACGTGAATAATTCAAGATAAACTCTATGGTGAGACAAACTTAACTTTGCTCTTGAAAAACTGTTGTCCCCATACATCGACACGACATAATATGTCGTGGTTAGTAATAAAACAACTTAAACGGATTAAATCGCGTATAGACCCGCGACCACGAACGCTGAAAAGGGTTACGAAACGTCGGGACTTAAAATGTAGTAATATACGCGATTTAATCCGTTTAAGTTGTTTTATTACTATGAGTGATAATCGCGGAAACCGAAGACAATATTATGTCGTGGTTAGTTCAGTAGGAGCAAATAAGCTTGTCTTACGATTTTTGTGAAAATCTAAAAAACGCTGCAAGTTAGGAAAACCGTTTTATTTTTCCTGTAATAAATAGGATGATATTAATAATCGGTAATTATTACAGATTTTTCTGTTCAGTAACTTCGGAGATAATAGGGGGAATGGTATTTCTTTAACGTTTTTTGTCTTAAATCAAAATCTACATGTTATTAAGAAAAAAAATAAAAACGGGTTTGAAATCTACACACTAGGCCCTTTCATTTGATGTCCCACTCGATATAGCTCTACTTTTGATTTTAGACATCCCATTTCGGTTCCCTTTAAAAAAAGTAATAAAAGTTTTTTTTCTGTCCAAAAGGTCGGGTTAGCGGTATTTAACATTATTCCAAATTTCAAGTCGATAGCATCAGTAGATCCTGAGATATCTTGCTGTGACAGACAGACTGACAGACTGACAGAGTCGCACCATACGAGTTCCTTTTTTAATATTTTGGTACGGAACCCTAAAAATGCACAAAAACGAAACTAACCATTCTATTTAATACCGCATTTGGCATTCAAATTCCAAAATTGAAAATCGAACCACGATTAAATTTAAAGTCTCTCCGAACGATTTGCATAAATACTTTATTAGTCTAATAATGGAAAAGTTGCAAATTCAAATTGAAACGATGCGTTCGCAAATTTGCGCGGCGGACGGACTCGTAAATGCTGCTTTAATATTAAAAAGGAATATGTGCCGTTATAGTACAAGAGTGTTATGACGTTTAGCCAAATTGATGGAATAGGGAATATCGACGCAAATGATCCGGCAGTGCATTACATGTCATCAACAGGACCACAGTCTAGATTCACGCAGAAGGCAACAGATGAGAAGAAATATCCAACTACTACCATTTCATGTAAAAACACGTTAACGTCCAAAGATATAGCTTGATACAACATTATAATTTATGAAATTACTAACTTCAAATGAACCTTTTCAATGACAAACACACGAGTTCCTATAAAAAATAAGTTATACGCCATAAGTGTGCCTGAAATATTTGAAGACTACTCTCAATTTTGCCAAGATCCTATCCTCAGATCCTGATCTGGTCCTATCGGGACCACCAGGTAAACCTTTTCGAAGAAAAACTATTTTTTCAAATCGGTCCAACGAGTCTCTGATGCAATAAGTTGCAGAGACGACAGATGAAGTGTTACACTCTATATAATTACAGCGTATACGAGTCACAGACAACAAAAGCGTAACTATAGCACCTTATTTAACTGGATGACATTTGTGCGATGCGATTGGCAAATTTGCGGAGACACTGCCGTTGAAATGGAGAATATCGACACAAATGATCTGGCGGCGGTGCATTAAGTATGTCAAACGGCCGCAGCATGAGAAATCTGCAGTAAGTTTACATCAGGATTGTTATATAATTACATTAGTATATGATTGATACTGCATTATAACATTGACATAAACTTTAACACGATTCCTATGTTATTGAGTTGTAATTTTCCTTCGAAGCGTTAATTTAAATGAGTTCCAGCCGCGGAAAACAAAAAGTTTTCATTGTTTGTGGAGAGATTTTATTCATTCATAGCTTATTTTATACGGATTGCTGAGGGGGCTAAAATAAGCCACGGTATTAACTGAGAAGTTTAAAATATTGTCATTAGATACATCAAATTGCCAGGGGTACGTAGCAAAATAACTAAAAAATAACTTTGAATTTGAGAAAACAATGTTTTTTTATTGTCTGCGGTTAGTAAGTACTCATTTAAAATAATGCCTCGAAGGAATTTAAAATTAACTGACATATGCTTTAAGAAGTAAAACAAAAGTTATTTTCACACCTCCTATTCAGAAAAAAGTATTTTGATCCCTCATAAGAGGGATCAAAGTGATACTTTTCTGTTCAAGGACTACCTACAGGGTATTTTTAGTTTGAACCTGCTTAGAATATGCCATTGCCATACCATACATTATAGACTCTACATATTGACTCTACATATCAACTCTACATATCGACTCTACATTATTGACTCTACATATCGATTTTACATATCGACTCTTCATATCAACTCTACATATCGACTCTACATATCGACTCTCCATATCGACTCTACATTATCGACTCTACATTATTGACTCTACATATCGACTTTAAATATCAACTCTACATATCGACTCTACATATCGACTCTCCATATCGACTCTACATATCGACTCTCCATATTGACTCTACATTATCGACTCTACATTATTGACTCTACATATCGACTCTAAATATCAACTCTACATATCGACTCTACATATCGACTCTCCATATCGACTCTACATTATCGACTCTACATTATCGACTCTACATTATTGACTCTACATATTGACTCTACATATCGATTCTACATATCGACTCTACATATCCACTCTACATATCGACTCGACATATCGACTCTCCATATCGACTCTACATTATTGCTCTACATATCGACTCTACATATCAACTCTACATATCGACTCTACATATCGACTCTCCATATCGACTCTACATTATCGACTCTACATTGACTCTACATAAAGTCGATAATAAGGAATGGCCCAGACCACAGGTGTTTGGGGTCCGAGCCGCAGGCGAGGGCCATAAATATAATATGGAAGTGGTAAATTCGTCCCGTCCGTAAAAAGTAATAAACGTTTTATAAAATAATAAGGAACTGTAAATTTAACAATTTCACATTTCATTTTATTAAAAATGTGTGATGCTCTTTGACTAACTATATATTTCGTTTTCGTTATTTTGGTAGGTAGCGTTTGTATTTAAATTTTCCTCATAGTCGGTGTGAAAAGCAGTATGTGTCACTCGGTAGCAAAATTATTTTCACCTCGGGCGTTAACACTTGAATCCCTCACTACGCTCCGGATTATACTTTAAAATCCCTCGCTACGCTCGGGATTCTATTGTATAATCCTTCGCTTCGTTCAGGATTCAATATACGCCCTCGCCGTAAATACATCATTTTGCTCCCTTGTGACACAATCTACTATTTCAGGATTCCTTCATTTCAAGAAAAATAAATTGTGTTACATTACAACTATTATACTTGACGCACTTTTTTATGGTTAACATTATAAATTAGTCACTTGTTTTTTACATATATAGATACAAGAAATCAAAGTACATAGAAAAATTAAATGGCGCTCACCTGTGAACAGACCGGGATTCGCACCCGGTACCTCTGGATTTCCGGCCCAGCGACTCAACCACTCGTCCACCGTAACACCCAGTAAACACCCTCAATTCTGCCATCTACCTTGACTTCCGTATTCTATTTTAATAGGACTTTAGGTGAGCGGCATTTAATTTTTCTATGTACTTTGATTTCTTGTATCTATATATGTAACATAAAAATGTGGTGTAATTTACCCGCATTAAAAACCAATGAAGAAACAACATGTTTCTTTCATATAAAGCACTTGTTTTTTAGGGTTCCGTACCAAAATGGTAAAAAAGGAACACTTATGGTGCGACTCTGTCTGTCTGTCTGTCTGTCCGTCTGTCACAGCAAGATATCTCAGGATCTACTGATGCTATCGACTTGAAATTTGGAATAGTGTTAAATACCGCCAACCCGAGCCTATGGGACAGAAAAAAATCTTATACCTTTTTTACTTTTTTTTTAAAGGGGACCGAAATGGGACGTCGAAAATCAAAGGTTAAACGAATATATTGAGTGGGATATCAAATGAAAGGGCTTTATATGTCAATTCCAAAACCGTTTTTATATTTTTTCTTAGACATATAGTTTTTGATTTAAGATGCAAAACGTTAAAAAAAATACCATTCCCCCCTATTATCTCCGAAGTTATTGAGCAGAAAAATCTGTAATAATTACCAATTATTCACATTATCCTAAATATTACAGGAAAAATAAAACGGTTTTCCTAACTTGCAGCGATTTTTAGAAATTCGCAAAAATCGTAAGACAACTTTATTTGCTCCTACTAAACTAACCGCGGCATATGACGATGTATGGGGACAAAAGTTTTACAAAAGCAAAGTTAAGTTTGTCCCACCATACAGTTTTTCTTGAATTATTCACGTATCTACTGACGAGTTTGTACGGAACCCTCGGTGCGCGAGTCCGACTCGCACTTGACCGGTTTTTTTTTTCTTCAAATGGATTCAGTACCGCTCTAGCTTCACGTGACGTTACGTTACGATACACGAATTCTGTACGGAGGATTTGCGGCCCAGGGTTGGGTCGGCATCTTTTACTTCTCCCAAATGTGTAGGTGCCACAAAAATACGATGATATTTTTATTCATTGTTAAAAAAATATTCATCATGCCTTTTTTTACACGTACTCGCTTGCTGTATTCTCCACACTGTGACATCGGAAATTAATTCTCGCGGGACGCGGCAACACCGGGTTATTGCGCGGCGAATGCGCGCGTTATTGCTGTTCGAGTGGACTCGCTGTTACTTTTGTCTTTGTCATTTTAACTAGCGTTTTTGTCATTTTAACTAGATGGTTTTGGTTTGATTGGTTGGAACAATTGGTTGGCGCTGTCAGTAATGGTCGCGTTCCCAATAAGTGAGCCGAGCCGACCGAGCCAAAGTATGTCATACATCGCATCATCCTATCTGTTTGTCACCCGTCAAGTGAGTATCACGTCATGACGTCGTCCCTGTCTGGTTCCACCGGAAGACCACTCGCGCTGGCGGGAGCGCTGGCTCTTGGGTCGGCATTTTGCTGAGATGGGACCATTTTGTGGCAGCATTCAACTTTATTGTTTTATTTTATTTTCTCACCTCTGTATTCATATTTTGTGCTGCTGTGATAAATAAATGTATTTTCTTTCTTCTTTTTATCTGCATATAAAGCGATCATTCTAAAAGCCCGTTGTCATACACTCTTTGCTATAGGTGCGGTCAAACTGCTGATCCAAATACGTTGACGCACTGTAAATGCAGTGACGTGACTTACACGATACGTTTTTGGCTCGTGCCGGCCACACCGCTACCCAAAAAACGTTGAAGCACCTTACGCTGCTTTCTGCTTTCGCGCAGTGACGTGAATCATACGTCACTTTTTAGACGCGTACCTTCCAAAACGGTGCTTAAAGTACGCATGGATAGTACATGAATACTGCGTATTTTAAGCACCGATTATAGATTTTCCGCATCTCAATTTCCTGGAAAATAATTAAAAATAAGTTTCTGTCAAAACTATTATAGTTGAGACAAGCCTTTGTTACCGACTGTTCCTTTTTTGTATAATCGCAAACTCCATCTCAAATATAATCAAATGCGTCCAAACAACGTCGAATTATCATATCTTTCTCTATCTCATCTTATTCAGATGATTGCCACTATCGGATCAGTTCCATGTCATAGCAAAATTTCAGTTCCATCGGAACCCGGGAAATAGGTATTTGACTTTCAAGATTTGATTACAGACAAACAAAGAGACACTGTGGAAAATTCTGATAAACTGTGGACGTCTTTTTTTGAAGTCGGTTTAAAATAAACTGCCATTATCCTTCGAACCGTCAACTTTTATAAAGAGATGCAAAAGTAACCATTATAATGCAGTCTTACTCCAACGTGCAACGTCTAAGCCCGTCACATCCATCCTCCATTAACGAGAAAAACAAACCCAATATCGCTTCAAAATCGGGCGCGATCGCGCCAAAATTAACGCCGCAAAAATACATTTAATATTTTTTATTTCCGCCAATGTAAACACTTGGGCATTATTGCCGTTTCGTATGAAAAACGCCCCGCGAACGCGTCCGGGCTGTTAGGTTATTACTTCCGTTTTTCCACCGTCCGCGAGAAAAATAAAAATGTATACGTGTCTACATTTTCATGTCTACGTGTATTGTTAATACGGCTCATATATTTCCTTGTAACTATTGTCTGTTTTAATATATGGCTTGTTTTAAACGTAGGAATTTTGATTGCGCTTTTTATGTCGCTTGAACTAAAATGACGTCGGGACGCTAACTTTTAGGTGTTAAAGCGATTATGGAGTTGGGAAAATAGTTTCCAATGAAGTATGCAACTGGTTTTAATTAAAGTAGGAATCATAATTGTGTTTTGAGGAATTTAACTCATTAAGATATCGTTGTATGATTATTCCAAATCCTTCTTGCACTTGTAGGCTGATTTTTTTATGTTAAAACAATTGAGGTGTAAAAATACTATGTGGACGTAGTTTTCACAAATAAATTATACAGCGGTACTACGCAATATTTGAACAATATTAAAACTGAATTAGGAAGCATTGCGTGGAACAGCTCGTTCCACGTAACATTAAGTCATTTGGTATGGGGTCATTTGGTATTTTCCTTTTACTATGAGGTAGTCATGAAAGTATTCAATAAGTGTGACTCAAATGTCAGCAGTTCAGTTGTATGTATACTCGTATCCATGGCCATATTACCACTTCCCACGAAATAAAAAGTTGCTGACATAGTGTGTTTCAAGCCTATAGTCACAAGGTTTTGACTTATGATATCCTATGAACTTCCATTCATGTATCTACTTAATCATACCGTGGAACCAGCATCATACTAAGCCCCTAAACAAAGCACCTGCCGCTAAAGAAGCTACGTCCTACTACAATAGAATAATTCTTTATTGCACACCAAAAAAACATATTGCAAAGGTACATTACAGGCGGTCTTATCGCTAAAAAGCGATCTCCCCCTACCTACCTTACTACCTTAGTCTACTCTTCGGTTACAAAAACGTTTTATCCCCGGAGAATAGGATTGCTTCATGAGGCAGTTACTAACTATAATAATTACGATGGCCGGTAAACCTATCGATATACCCAAACATTTTATCTTCACAGACGGACAAGCAGTAAGTTTGGTCCCAACTGTAGCATTTTCTGGTCCCTTTTTTACATTTAGATGGAGAATTTGTGTTTGCTCTGATTCCTACCTATTTGGTATCAAAGTCGGGTCATAAAGCGCGGGCAGAGTGGAATAGTAAGGAGCCTACCTGGGCCCTGGTTTCGTTTGATTGGAAGAACGGAAAGTAAATTGAACGTATATTTTTTTGTGTGAAATTTAAATGTTTTTGTGCAAACTACATTTTTTTACTAACGACTTGAAACATAGTTTAAGCACAACCTAACTTGACTCTCCATTGGTATAAATGAAGCTGGGTTTTATTTTTACATGATATGCTAGATTCGAGCATACCTCGTTTTCCTGACTTTTTTTCCTATAATTGAATTGTCTGCCGGAACGTCTTTTCCCCAATAAAGTTTTTTTTCTAAAACCACTTTCTGAATTTGTATGGTTTTAAAAGAAATAAGAGTACTTAGAATTGTTTACATAAATATTTAGCTTCTCGTAATTTCAGTTACCTAACCTTACTTGCATGCTTGCTTGCCGCAAAATGTGTGATACAATATACCTATAGTTATAGATTGTTTTAAAGTGACTTTTTTTGTAATTTCTTTAGACAATAAATATTCTTTAAACCGAAACCGAATTTCTTGATCCTCATTAAATTTCGACGAAACTAGACCCTCGTAAATTCGCAAATTACTCAAAATTATTCTTCATTCAATTCAATTGCGCAACCGAACTTCAAACTAATTAGTGGTTGAAGTTAGAGTAAAAAGTTTTTGCAAAAACCTGCATTGGAGGAACGGGGCTGGAATAAAAATGGCTACGTTTGACGCACAGCATAAGAATTGGAATTAGACAAATTCTGCCGTTAAATTAAGGCCATTCCGGGAGACCCGGAATTCGATTTGGGGCAAATCTCCCGGAGGCAAAGGATCCCCCTAACCACGCTCCCAAACTTAAGCGTCTTGCACGTGATTGGTTAAAAATAGAAAGTGTATTTACTTCTAATTTTATTTTAAATTGGATACAAATGGATGGTGATTTTTTCACCTAATCCGACCAAGTGCGGCGGAGAGTAAATTATTCAGCTTAGGCCTGAGCGAAAATTGAATCAATTGATTGAAACAATATTAAAATTTCAGAAGGTTGTACCGGGGTAGGGGTTAACTCTGCTTTTAGTCGGGATTATTGATAATTTTGCCTAAAGCTTATTTCTGACTTCCATTTGCAATATTACTCCGTCCCTTAACTTTTTGACTTTACCTATTAGTTGTCAGTTAGTTAAAAGTTTATTTGTTACACGTGACCCTAAATAAAGGGTCCTTTATATGTGTGACGTCGTATATTAAAGTATTGGAGTGAGCTTTAAATTTAATTCCTGTACAATACCTACAAAGAGGAGAGAGTGAAGAGCTGAAAAATCGGTACAGGTAGAGTGCGACTACGCTAAGTTTGCAGAGGTCAAAAAAAGGTTTTATTAAAAAAATGCCCTGCAGCCGCCATCGCTACCATGTTTCGCAACCAGTTGCAAAGGAAGATTTTTCCTCCTTTGCTGGCAACTAGTTGCGTTAGCCGAATATTTTGTCTTAATACGCAACCAGTTGCGAAGATGTTATCCATTTTCCATCATGGCAACTAAGTTTTCGCAACCAGTTGCCAAACATATTTTTCTTTTCTGGCTACGCAACGAAGAAGTTATAATTATGATAGATAAAGTAGATAAGCTATAAAAACCTTTCAACCTTAGGAAATCCATGTTTTATTTTAAGAAGCTTATTGCAACTAGTTTTGACATATTACTTTGTAGGGTTCCGTAGCCAAAATGGCAAAAACGGAACCCTTATAGTTTCGTCATGTCCGTCCGTTCGTCTGTCCGTCCGTCTGTCCGTATGTCACAGGCATTTTACTCAAAAACTGCACGATGGATTTTGATGAAATTTGGAATATAGGTGACTTGTATAAGCCGCTACTTAGTTTCGTAGTTAAATAATGAGGGTGTTTAAAAATCATAACCCCAAGATCCACTAATCACACAACCTGATTTTGACATCTACTGCCAAATAGACCTTTCGCCACCCTGCTGCCAGCTGGTGGATTTCTGATTTCTAAATACCCTCATTAAAATAAATATTTTTAGGGGGGCACTCCCATAATGTTAGAGAAGCTTTTTTTCAGAAAATATCAACGTGTGGTACATACATAGTTCGACAGCTCTTTCAAAAACATTTTAAGGTTCTTAAGTAATGTTTTTGATTAAGTGAATACCTTTGGAAATAATCGCTCTGAAAGTTGTGAACATTGTGTCCCCCACCCGCCCTCTGTCTTCTAAACAGTGTGTCCGAAAAATATAAAAAGAAACATTACAAAGATAACGCTTAATTAATAGTTTCAACGAAAATTATTTTTAACAAGATCGGATTAACCGTTTTTGAGTTATTGCCGATAAACTGAGCTTCTGAACAAAAGGACGTAATTGCTATGAAGATACGCTCTTTTGTTGTTGTACTTTTTTTACATCATATTCTTTACCTTATAGTTACGGCTATGGAACCCTACACTGAGCATGGTCCGACATGCTCTTGGCCAATTTGCGCATATCGATCTAGTCCCAACTAAAATAAACCATGCTTTATACATGTTCATATTTTAATATAATGTTTAAATCCATAGAACTTATCCAAGACCCTGGAACATCTCTTAGTTTGGTTGGAACTAGATGGATGTGTGCAAGACTGACCTATCTATTTCAGTAGTATATCGGTGCAATAACAGAATTATTATCTTCGGTTTCCGTGATTATCACTCATTGTACTGAAACAACTTTTAACGGATCTAGGAGCACGGCAGTACCCCCGCCAAGTCGAGCAAAACAAAGGCACGGCCGTACCATCCTTTTCTCGAAGCAATTCAGGCCATTTTCAGCCTCCCGTAATTTTATGCTGGCGAAAGCTAGAACTCTGAATTTTCAGGGATATATAGAGCACAATAAGACTTAAATATATTCTCAATATCATTCAATTTGAACGTGTAGTTTAAGAACGATTGCACTTCAAATTTCCTTAGTGTTGTCACTAACTGACTCACTGACTGATGATCATCATAATTCTAAGGTACTTCTAGCAGACCTACAATCTCCTAATTTTAAACATAGTTCGTTTTTAGCCTATCAAGTCATAAAAATCCTAAAAATATTGCAATTTCAGTCACAACTGCACACATAAGTTTGTAATCCTATACAAATACATGCGATTACAAAGTTAGTTTTGTAGTTCAAATTGGAAATATAATGGATTGGAATGTAATGAATAAAGGAAGACCACACATGTACCGGGGAGGAACACATTTTATAGCTTTCAAATAAAGAACCTTCCACGGGTAAATAATAGGCATGTCGGTGGAAATCGAGTTCTGTCGACACCGCCCCGGTACTGACTTGGTTTAATATTACAGTCCAACACTTTTTTGTTGTAGAAGAACTGAGTTGCGAGACTTGCATCTTTTTACATGTAATATTTCTGATGGGTTAAATATATACGCAATTTAATCCGTTAATTTTTTAAATTACAATGAGTGATAATCTATTACAAAATTGTTTCAACCTTGCGGTATTTCTATGCGCAAGTTTGTTTCCCAAATTTTTAGCTCTCCCAATATATTTTTTTACCCGACTGCGGCGAAGCCCAAAGGAGGGTTATGTGTTCGACCTGTATGTATATATGTATGTCCGTTCCTATGTCCGCTCGTAACTACTCAACGGCACAACCGATTTTGATAAATGATACATCATTAGATTCGTCTTGATGGCGCGAGTGTCACTGGGTAAGAAGTTCGTTAAAATAAACAAAGTACCGGATTTTATCCACTTTTAAAGTGCACCGCGGTCGGGTTTTTTTTAGTAAAAATATTTAGTTCTTCTTTGTCGTGCACCCTTGGCAGAGTTGTCGTGATCATATGATACGGGGATATCCCCGTCGGGTCTTGCGCCACCACAATAATATGGCGTACATAAAAACGAATGACAGGGTACTTTCACCGGCTTGTCAACCTTTCCAAACCAAAAATAACTCTGCTCATGTCGGGCATATGGCGAAATGGAAATTATGTTTCAAATTATTTTGGGCGGGCACATTAAAATCAACGGTTCTAGAAGTTATAATTAAATTATTTGTTAAATTGTACATTTCTCGTTTGTTGGCAGCTAGTGCCCAATTAGCGAAGTTGTGACTCCCGTTAATTTGGTTGTTCATACAAAACGTCCTGTAAATTATAACTGTTTAATATTATTCACTTTAAATCTTTATTTGCTACAGCAAATTTATTTTAAGTATTATAAACACAAATATATAGATAACTATTGCGATGGTCTAGTTCACACTCGTACTAATTTCATGTTTTTGCCAATGAAATTGTAACTGGACATTTTCAAATATCGTTGTTAATTTAACTTCTTTTTTATATTTCAAAAATGTTACGTGTTTTCGAATCACGATCATGAGCACTGGCAGGAGATTGAGGTAAAAACCGAAGGACAAAATATAATGCACTTTTCTTATAATAAATTTCGCATTTAAGGCAAAATTAGACAAACACATTCAAACTATTATACATTACTATTTTGGTGTAGATATTAGGTACGTACAAACTCAACATAAAGTTATGATGCAAACTTTAAACTTTCGTTTCGCTCGAGGGACATGTCCGGAGACTGAGAATTAGGCACTTTAGAGTACATTTTTTGAAATATATATATTTATGAGTGAGCTAATTTTGAGTGAGTAATTTACCTACAAAAACTTTACAAAGTTTTGGGAGTAGAACCACCCATTTGCTATTTTAAAAATAATACAAGTTCAAAAGGTGACGCTAGCTGTTAATTAACCGACTTAAAAAAAGGAGGTTTTTTTCTACGTCACCTGGAATTAATCAAACATTATGATGAGTGAGTTAGTCTACTACTAGTAGTACAGTAGTAGAGAAAAATAATGATTTTCGGACGTCGCAAACTTATGAACGGTAAGAGATTCTTTTTTGTAATTCAGGATTCCGTAATTAAAAGATGGTCTAACAAGATTCGCAAAATTGCAAGTGAGTAGATCAAATAGATTTTAAGTTATTGTTAAGGGTCAAAGGTGGCACGAAATGGTTCGTGTAACCCACGGCCGGTGTGTCGCTTATTTTGCTCTGTGAACTTGGCCAAATCTTTAAAATTATTGTCTCGAATTGGTCTATTTAATTAATAAATAAAAATGTTCAAACATTGTTTATTTTTCGAAAAATTTGGAAACAAACATGTGCACAGAAATATCGTTAGGTTAAAGCCATTCTGCTATTGCACGGATGTCATGACCATATCGATTTTTTTACTCTTCACATACTGTGAGTTGTGTATGTATGTTTAAATCATCACACAATATTAACCTGAAATATCAAACGTGTTGATTTAAAATGGCAAGATAAAAAATCTGTATTAACTGGACATGCTTAAATAATTTTCATGCATTTGCACTTAATGAGGTTGAAACCGCGAATCTGATTGCAGATGGTGCCACGCCTCGGACTACCATTGGCAATACAAAAAAACAAAAAGAAATATAACAGTGAAGAGAGGAGTATTTTAATTTATATTTAATGTCTTTCCCGTACACGGGACAATGGTGTCCCGGCCCTTTGGGAGGCGTGCGCGGAGCCGAAGCCAACGCGTAGAGGCCCTTTCGACAATTTAATGAAAGGCAACGTGTATATATAATTATTGTTAACATGTTTGATATCATCTCGTTACAAATTTTGATTTTCGATAGCAATAATTGCACAAGTGGACAACATGACAGTGCCGTTTATTTACAAAGACTATAGAAGGCTGTAGTTCGAGCTGTGGCACCATCTGCAGTGAGCTATTGGTAGTTTTCGACCTCATTGTTCAGTAGTGGTGACGTAATAAAAGTTATAGGTGCAACCTTTTCGCTAGTTGGGTAGCCATCCAACCCCACCAAGGTGACTTCACAGGTCCTTTACATGATTACCCTTATCAAAACTCTATACCAACCCTTTTTAACGATGTTTCCGCGAGCACGACACACGACACTCGTTATAATGTTGTTTCCCAGCCATTACTGCCACTCTATTCCGCTATAGGGATGGGAACAAATAGGTCTGTTGATACCAATTTGTGTAACAGTATTCACAAATAATATTGTGATATGCTTGTATTATGGTTATTGCATCTTATAAGGAGACAATGAAGCGACGATGACAATAGCGGTACATACATCAATTGGCTTGAAGCATCATCAAAGAATTTCATAAAATTTACTAAGTTGTTGTATCCGCATACCTACTCTCTAAGTGGATTTATTAAACTGGGTCCGTTTTATTATTATTATTAGTTTATTTTACCATACCATGAAAATCTAGCAGTTGTAAATTTGTATGAATTTTTATTTAATAAGTAATAATACATTGTGCATTAAGGGCAGTAAGTAGGGGATTACTAACGAGAGTCTATTAGGAGCCCGACGCTGAAAGCGTAGGGCTTTCAATGACTCGGAGTTTGTAATCCCTTTACTGCCCGTGATGCACACAATGTTTTTCATCACATTTGCAAGGAAAAAAAATAAAACACAAAAATCAAATAAATTACTTCAATTTACTAAAATAATTGCAATACTCTGAAATTATAGTCAAATATACTGTATAAGTTTTAAATACAGTAAAATTGGGTTTGTGGCCAAGTTTTGCAGATAGGAAATAAGCCTTGGCTGATTTAAAACCTCCTTAGAAATGACGTACGAGTGGGTTTTATATTTTAAAACTAAACTCAAACTCCCTCGGGAGTTATAGGTTTTCAAATAGATTTAGCTCCCGTGGGAGTTATAGATTTTTGTAACCCACGGGAGGTAAATCAGCTCTAGCTGGTCTTATACGCTTGCGTTTTATAACACCCTTTACGAGCAAGTGTGATGAAAATAAAATAAAAGTGTCCTCCTGGTTTGGATTTTACTTGTGTATTCATATTTTAACAAGCTCCACTTTATTTTACTTCTACGATCTCTTTGTTGTCCGCCTGTCTGTCTGTCCATTCGTCTGTCAAGCCCCTTTTTCTCGGGAACGCGTGGAGGTATCGAGTTCAAAATAAAACCATATATTCAGGTCTACAGTCCCTTAAAGCTATGACGAAATCAAATTTCTAAGTTTATGTAAAAAAAGATACAGCCGTTTATGCCGCAAAACGACTATTTCGACACTACCAATACAATTAAAATTGATAGGGTGCCTTCTGTTGACTTACAACTATGAAATTTGGCAAGTAATACCGTCTTATACCACAAGTATAGGGGAAAAATCTGAAAACTGTACATTTGTGATTAAATCCTTAAAAATATAATCTTTAGGTATTTAAATTATTTGTACGGAACCCACGGTGGGTGAGTCCGGCTCGCACTTCTCCGGTTTTTTTATTTATATTTGCGTGTAGTTTTTAATTTCCGATCAAGAGATATTTATACCCTCACGACCTGTACGACCTAACTATTGTTGTAGAAATCAACCGGTAGAGATTTGTAAATATCTAAATACCCGCTGCTCCTCCCTAGCAGTCCCGTCGTATGGAAAGTCTTGGATATTTCCCAACGTATCGCAGTTTATCCGGACTGCCCGTCGGGGCATGAATTAAACAGCTCCGTAAACATGCCCGCTGTACTCGTAGTTAAAAAACTTTTATAATGTTACGTCCGTGGGGTAGGTAACGTGATAGAAAATACGCTAATTAACCACTAATTAAAAATGCAAACTTTATTATAGAATTACTAATTAACAAGTCTTACTTACTCAATAAATCACTGTACTAAATCACTTCACTATAACGCACTTATTAACTTTTCGCTTAGGTTCGCTTCGAGACTCGCACTGTATCGCCGGTAGTTCAAAACTGACCGTGGCGTCGGTGACTCGCGGCTTATATATCCGGAGACCCTTGCTCTCGAATTTTCCGGAGAAATCCTACCTCGAATGTACGGTCCAAAGTCCAAGGCCGGTCGGCGACCCCTCGGTCAATGACGCACCGCGAGTGTTCTTTCTAGACAATCCAGATGGTTCGATGTACGATTCGGCTGGAACATTCCCGACTATTGCTATCCCTTTCTAGTTCTGTCTCTTTCACATACTTCTCGAACCTTCTCAATATAGCTGTCTCTCTCTAATAGTGCTATCTCTTTCACTCCTTCGTGAAATTTCGCCATATACTGAAGTGTACTTCAAAGGCCCATAAGTGGTCCTGAAAACGCCTGAAAACGGGTTTTCAGGTTATTGCGCCATCTGATAGAGGGTGCCCTGAAACGGACTGAAAACATGTTTCAGGCGCCTGAAAACAACGGCAACTAGGGTGAATTTTCAATCTTCTAGTATGTGAAAGAGCCACCTCTGAAACGGCCTGAAATCACTTTTCAGCCTGCTGAAAACGCTTCTAAAGCACGGAAAATCACGTTTAAAGTTTTGACCTATACCACCGGCGCAACACTACCCCCTCCTAAGACATGCTCGTCCCGAGCATCATTATTTCCGTGGTACCTCGCCAGTCGGTCAACGTGAACAATCTTCGATGGACTACGAGGGTTTCGCTGTATCCGATACGTGACGTCGTTGATCTTCGTGACTACCCTATATGGCCCTTCCCAGTTTGGGGACAGTTTTGGGGATTTTCCTTTCTTTCGCATCGGGTTATGTAGCCACACCCACGATCCTTCCTCGAACCCAATTTGGTTAGCCTTCCTGTCGTATCGGGTCTTCATTCTCGTGCTAGCTTGAAGCCCGTGTTCACGAACAAGACTGTGAACGTCATCAATCCGATCCCTTAAATCACTCGCATACTCTGTGATGGACCTCGGAGTATCAGGAGGACGTCCAGTTAGAAGATCTGCTGGTAAACGAAGCTCTCTTCCAAAATTAGCATACGCTGGAGTAACCGCCGTACTTTCATGGGTTGCTGACCTATATGACATCAAAAAGAGAGGAATATGCCGATCCCAATCTTTTTGATGACTCTCAACAACCTTGGCCAGATGTCTCTCCAGAGTCTGATTGAACCTCTCGACCATTCCATCTGATTGTGGGTGATATGCCGTAGTCCTCGTCTTATGCATCCCCATGATTCGACAAGTCTCTTGAAAAACCGCAGATTCAAAGTTCCGGCCTTGATCACTGTGAATCTCCAGAGGCACTCCAAATCGACAGCAAACTTCATTCACTAACTTCTCCGCTATAGTAACTGCTTCCTGATTAGGGACGGCAAACGCTTCAGGCCATTTGGTGAAGTAATCCATCACGACAAGAATGTACTTGTTTCCGGAGTCAGATGTCGGGAACGGGCCTGCGACGTCTAGCGCAATTCTTTCCCAAGGTGCTCCAACATTGTACAGTTTGAGCGCTCCTCTACTACGGGTGTGCGGTCCTTTAACTGCTGAACAGTTAACGCACTTCTTGCACCAGTTTTCGACATCTTCACGGCAGTGAATCCAATAAAACCGTTGTCGGATTTTCATTAAAGTCCTTTTCACTCCAAGGTGTCCACCAGAAGTACCGTCGTGGAAACTTTCTAAGACATCTTTCACCCTTTTCCTTGGAACGACGACTTGTAAATGAGCATCCTTTCCATTCGCTGACTCCCATTTCCTGCATAGTACGCCATTATGCATAACCAAGCTGTCCCACTGTGCCCAGTAGCTTTTCGTTACCGTACTCATCGGAGCTACTTCACACCACCTTGGTTTGGGTACACCCTCATTAATCCAGTCAAGAATGGGCTTCACGTCAGGATCCTCTTGCTGAGCTAGTTGCATGACTTCATCGCTCCACTCTTCACTAACTGTGTCAGTTCTCAGCATCCTCAAACATTCCTTGCCCTCTTGTCTAAGACAATGTTTGCAGTCGTCCGGACAAGGTCTTCGAGAAAGGGCGTCCGCGTTTCCATGTGATTTCCCACTACGGTGTTCGATGACGAAGTCATATTCCTGGAGTTGTTCAATCCAGCGTGCCACCTGGCCCTCGGGATTTTTAAACTCCAACAACCACTTCAGAGCAGCATGATCCGTCCTGATACGGAACTTCCGCCCAAGCAGGTATTTACTAAAATGCTGTAACGTCTTGACAACTGCCAGCAGTTCCCTTCGAGTGACGCAGTAATTTCGTTCTGGCTTCGACAACGACTTGCTAAAGTAGGCGATTACAACTTCGTTGTCTCCCTTCTTTTGTGACAAGACTCCTCCAATACCAGTATTACTGGCGTCCGTGTCAACAATGAAATCTACTGCTGGGTCTGGATACCCCAGTATTGGTGTTTCACAGAGTCTTTGCTTGAGGTCGTTGAAACTCGTCGTACACCGATTGGTCCAATCAAACTGTCGCTTTTCTTCCGTCAGCTCGTGCAATGGCTTTGCTATATCCGAGAAGTTCTTCACAAACCGCCTGTAGTATGAGCAAAGTCCTAAGAAGGCACGTACTGCAGTTTTGTCCTTCGGGATCGGCCAATCTTTTACGGCACTTATCTTCTCAGGATCTGTCTGGATACCATCCTTCGATATCACATGTCCCAAGTAATTGACTTTTCGCTTGAAGAGCGAACATTTCTTTGGACTCAGTTTAAGGTTTGCCTCTCGTAACTTAGACAATACTTGCTCCAATTTGTTGAGGTGATCATCGAAGTCTCTACCAACGATGATAATGTCA
This sequence comes from Eudemis profundana, assembly GCA_947034925.1. Classification (NCBI taxonomy): domain Eukaryota; kingdom Metazoa; phylum Arthropoda; class Insecta; order Lepidoptera; family Tortricidae; genus Eudemis; species Eudemis profundana. Next base: position 24,202,034 of record OX344795.1, on the reverse strand, counting down.
TCCAAATAGACCAAGCAAGTATCTCCCAGCAATCCAGCTAGTATTTGTTCCATCAATCTCTCAAATGTCGCTGGTGCATTGCATAATCCAAACGGCATAACATTAAACTGCCAGAGCCCCTTTCCGGTAGAGAAAGCCGTTTTCTCCTTATCTTTATCCTTGATTTCAACTTGCCAATAGCCACTTTTTAAGTCCAACGTAGAAAACCAGTTCATTCCATTCAAAGTGTCTAAGGTGTCGTCGATTCGAGGCAATGGATAGCTGTCTTTTTTAGTGGCATCATTCAGTCGGCGGTAGTCGACGCAGAACCTCGTGGTCCCGTCTTTCTTCTTCACTAAAACTACGGGGGAACACCACGGACTTGTTGAAGGTTCGATAACGCCACCCTTCTTCATTTCCTCGATCATGTCTTCTACTTCCTTCTCCCGAGCTACTGGAACTCGCCGGGGTCGCTGTCGTATAGGCATGACTTCACCAGTGTCGATCTCATGCTGTACGACTCCAGTTCTTCCGATGTCACTGTCGTGCGCAGAGAAGACATTGCTGTATAGCAACAACAATTTACGTGCCTTAATGAGCTCTTCCCTGGTGAGATCGTTTCTGGAGCCATCTAATAACCTTTCAATGTCCATTGGAGGCGCAGAACACCCAGGTTTCTCGCTCTCCACAGAACCTTGACAGCTTCGTATCCAAGAGATTTCCTCACATGATCCAACCAGAGCTCCTTTACTAAGGACGCACTCGGTGTCACTTAAATTAAGAACTCTTACGAAGGCTGTGGCCGATGTTGTTACCACCGTGCGGGCTGTCATCCATGGTTTACCATCATTGTCCTTTTCCACTACAACACAACGATGACATCCGTGTCTCGTGTTGTACGGCAATCGCACTGGAACTAGAACCTGCGCCCTTGGTTGGAGGATAGTTCTTCTAGCACAGTAAACATTCCCATTTACTCCACCCTCCATAGGCACCTCATCAGGCCCAAATTTCAGTACTCCAACCTTCAAGTCAATTTTACAGCCATGGGCTCTCATAAAATCCAGCCCAATGATGCAGTCGTCGATGATGTTAGCGACGATCACTTTATGCCAGTAGCTCTTATCACCAATTTTCAAAGTCACCTCTCGCTCCCCCTGTATGGGAATGTACTGGCCGGTAGCGGTTTGCAACTGGAGATGCGTAGGTCGGACTAGATGATCTCCAGTCTGGTGTTTCAGAAGCCGAGAACTGATCACCGTCCGAGAAGCTCCGGTGTCGATGGTAAGGTGTAATGGTACTCCACCAATTTCTCCTTTGACGACCAGACTATTCCCGTCATTAGCCTGTGAGATCATAACTGGGACATTTCGACCACCAGCCAGCACTCGTCCCTTAGTCCTGGCTTTTACTCGTTTCCCTGCTGCGGCCCGGATGCCACAGCGCCTGGTGCCCTTGCCACTGGAGTCAGATCCCGTTCTCTCCTGCTCTTTTTTGGGCAACTAGTCTGTATGTGGCCACGTTCTCCACAATGGTAACATCGTGGCCCAAACTCACGACGGGAAGCAATCGGCTCCCTGACAGACACTTCACGTACCCTATAAGGCCTTGACGGGTCCTGGCGCACAGCTTCTACCTCTAGGGCGTGAGCTACTGCATCCTTCAGGGTCCCATGGTGCCCTAGTCGCACTGCAGCCCGTACCTCCAAATCCCGTATTCCGTCAACGAAGGCCTGCACCAACGTGGTATCCACAAAAGAGGCGGATGTACGTTGGTACGCCTTCCTGACCAACTTCTCAATTTCTAGGGCCCACTGCTGCAAGGTCTCACTACGCCCCTGCGTCCTGTCCTTTAACTGAGCTCGGTACACGTGCTCCAGGTGCTTGTCACCGTAACGAGCCTCCAACGCTTCTAGAAGCCGGTCGTAGGTTTCCTCTTCTCCCAGGGCTTCCAGTATGGTGAGAGCCTCGTCACGTAGCGCCAAGGTCAGGGCTGTCCTGGCCTGCTCTTTACTCCAGCCGTTAGCCTTGGAGACAGACTCGAATTGCCGCTTATAAGCTGTCCACGACGATGTACCATCGAAAGGAGGTACCTTGAATCGTCCACCTCCCGACATGGGTACCTCGGCCGCACAGATACTCGTACCGCTGGCTACTTTGATTTCGAGCTTCTGGAGGCGGTTCTTGTAGGTGTCGACTTCCTCCTTAACGTCATGAAGTCGAGTCTCAAATTTAATGTCCAAGTCCGTCAGTTTTTCATGGACCTCACACAGTTCTCGCTTCCATTCAGCTGCGGTCTCGTGTACGTCCCGAAGCATTCTCGATTGTTCTTCTTGCATGCGAAGCCCCTCATCGACTTTTCGGGCCTGTTCTTGTTGTTGACGAGCTTGCTCCTTTAGGAGAACTAAGATCGCGTTGACGTCCATCTCTTTCTTACATGGGGCCGGTGAGTCTGATGAGCCAGCGTCCGGCGCAGGGTCCTCACCTGCAGCAGCTTGGCTCCGGGTCTGCACTCCCTTCGGCTCGTTCTCACGTGGTGTAAACGGCATTTTCTATCTTCACTTCTGACACCAAATGTTACGTCCGTGGGGTAGGTAACGTGATAGAAAATACGCTAATTAACCACTAATTAAAAATGCAAACTTTATTATAGAATTACTAATTAACAAGTCTTACTTACTCAATAAATCACTGTACTAAATCACTTCACTATAACGCACTTATTAACTTTTCGCTTAGGTTCGCTTCGAGACTCGCACTGTATCGCCGGTAGTTCAAAACTGACCGTGGCGTCGGTGACTCGCGGCTTATATATCCGGAGACCCTTGCTCTCGAATTTTCCGGAGAAATCCTACCTCGAATGTACGGTCCAAAGTCCAAGGCCGGTCGGCGACCCCTCGGTCAATGACGCACCGCGAGTGTTCTTTCTAGACAATCCAGATGGTTCGATGTACGATTCGGCTGGAACATCCCCGACTATTGCTATCCCTTTCTAGTTCTGTCTCTTTCACATACTTCTCGAACCTTCTCAATATAGCTGTCTCTCTCTAATAGTGCTATCTCTTTCACTCCTTCGTGAAATTTCGCCATATACTGAAGTGTACTTCAAAGGCCCATAAGTGGTCCTGAAAACGCCTGAAAACGGGTTTTCAGGTTATTGCGCCATCTGATAGAGGGTGCCCTGAAACGGACTGAAAACATGTTTCAGGCGCCTGAAAACAACGGCAACTAGGGTGAATTTTCAATCTTCTAGTATGTGAAAGAGCCACCTCTGAAACGGCCTGAAATCACTTTTCAGCCTGCTGAAAACGCTTCTAAAGCACGGAAAATCACGTTTAAAGTTTTGACCTATACCACCGGCGCAACAATAATATCGCGCGATTTACCGTTGTGAATACGCTTATTAGTTAAGTCCTTGTCGCGGGTGGTTTCGGATTGAGTTTCGTTTATGTACCTAAAATTTTCTTTGAGCATGTTAGCAGGGCTCCGAGCCCAAAGAGCAATTGAAAGCTTATTACTCACTTGTTCGTACACGACATTATTTTTTGTGTGTTCATATACGTTCGGTTACGCATGAGACGAAACTGTAGTACATATTTAGCTTGAAAAGTCATATCGCCGTTTTGCCATAGGCAACAAAAAAATTGCAGAGATCGGGACTCGGGCCAATAACATTGCTCATAACTTAAATCAAGGGCGGATCCACCGTAGTGGGCACGATGGGCATGCCCACAACCCTAATCAGGTTGTTCATGAACGAGTTCGTACTCTGACTCGCACTTGGCCGATTTTCGGGTAAGTAGCTGTGACCACAACCTTTTTTGAGGATTGGATCCGCGCCTGACTTGAATGTCATTATAAGTAACTCAAATAAGTAGTTTCCTCACGGAAAACATACAGTACCTCGTTAGAAACATAAACGCTATATTCATTTAATGCGTTTCGAATAGAGCCATTGAAATATAAGAAAGTATATGTGCAAAATCCTCTGTCCACCATTCTCAGATATATGGCTGAAATCTCAGAACAAACGTGACGTGATGAAGGGATCGCGCTAATACCTTATAAAATATCGCAGCGGAGGAATAGGCGCTATCTGGCAGTAGTCCGTCAATCTTATTGTCATTCAATTTGAATTCTCGCGCTGGGTCGGTTTTTGCGATGCCTTGGCTTGTGGCTATAGAAAACGCTGTTTGAAACAGGAGCTTACCAGAAAATTACAACCATGAATATCATCAATTTAACCCGACAACATCCACTGCTGAACTTAGATCTTCTCCAAAGACTTCCACGTCAAACGGTCTCACGCCTTGTCTTCCTCGATTTCCAGCAGCCTATATTAGGTTATCATGCCATATTGTGAGAGGTAGACTCGCGCTGTGTTTTTGAGAACCTTTATGCCTATCGGGCATCGAATCTCTGAAATATATGCCCAACTCATTGCTGTAGCACTTTTGTCGGTAATTGTTGTTCTTCTGCAGATTTCCTTATTTCTGATTCGATCACGTAAAGAGACTCCGAGCATAACTCTCTCCTGAGCACGCTAGTGACTCTGAGCCGGTTCATAAGGTTCATAATGAATGGTTATACTTAAGTAAATGCCAATGCTAATTTATTACATGATTGCCTATTAGGGCACGGTTTTGGACTATTAAAGTCAGCAGTTGACATAGCTATGTCCGCAACTCGACGACAAACATGCGCCTATTTTGCGTGACAAATTGGCGTTACACGGAAAATGTTGATCTGCCCACATCTTGAGTACCTACCGTTAATCTGATCTTTGGGTTTGATAGAGCTTTTAAGCTTGGAAATTAACACAATCCCATGAAGGTGTCCATCTGTTAGGGTAGAATACAGACTAGTTTAACACTAAAGTCACCTCTCGACATAGCCGACCCAGCGTAAACGCCATTATTTCACTTTCTACGTCATGCTTCGTTCTCGCTCGTTCTTTGGCCCATCGCTCCGACACAGTCGGTCGAGAGAAACGTAACATTTGTCACTGCATCGGAATCTGTTGAATTAGACGCTCGAAGGGTTCCCCGAGATGGGAATTCGAACGATTTTTGTTTCTTCGAGCTTTTTTCTCCGAACGTGCCTCGATCTCCTTACGGAGGGAGGGAATGTAATTTAGATTCGAATTGTTAATTAACTGATTGAAACGCATTTGATTAGGGTCTTTCATCTATTTCTGTGTCAACCTCAATTTTACCTCACCCAATACGCATTAATGTAATTTAAAACATTTGGCAGCCTGCTTATGATTCTTTTTTACATTTCTGTCTATAAAGTACATATTGCTTGCAATGCACCACTCTATTTAGTATCAGTGCTAGTGTATGCTATGCTTGTTTCCTACCCTAGGGTAAACCAAACCAGCATACGACCTGTTTGATACCAAACATTTCACATATTATTTCGGTTTGCTAACCTCTTAAATCCTGATGAAAAACAAATACAGCAACCATGTACACTATAGAACAACCATAATTTCAATAAAACTTTTTGTTTCAAAAACTGAGTGCCTACCAATTGGCACCAGTGCAAGTTTTACATAGGTATTGAGCAAGCGGAAATTTAAAATTTGTATTTTATCTAAGATCCAAAGTCCTTCTTCCTTCCTGAGTTCCTTTATTGATGTAATTAAAAAACAAATTGTGGCCTTTAAGAAGATGTTTTAATTTTATTTTGTTTCCTTGTATCACTTTTTCAGCTTCGACTCAAAACAAATTGGCAATATAATCGGCATCTGATTTTGTATCGAATATCAAAGTTGGTGTAATTTATACTTCTCTGTTCACACTATTGATCTCAATCTTGGGAGGTTTCGTGCCAGTATTGTAACCAGTTTTTAAATACTCGCAGATCTGCGTCCACATAACTATAACCATACTTACCTATAGAAACTAATACATGTCTCGTCTGCAACAACTTATTTCATTTGACCCCAAAGATTCCGATTTCCTTAATAAACCCTGGATAAGGACATTTTTATAATCCGATCCGGGATTTCCGTAATATCGTAATATTGTTCGCGTTCCGCAGGCCAACCCATACCAAGTTGACATAATTATTTCAACATATTATATCCTTCATATGCAGAGCAATGTTTTCTTTACATAACGTTTTATTATATCATGTTCTTCGTTAGAATAGGCTATTTTACATTTTTTTTCAGTGATGTGTTATAGAAAGACCTTTCAATAATATAAATAATAGTGATAAAAGTAAATCCAATATCATAAAAACTCACCGAGATAGAACAGTGTTAAAATCACATTTTTAGATTTTCCCAAAAAATACTCCATACTAAATCATAGTAGCGGAGTGACGTCACATTCTTATATTTTGTATGAGGAAATCAAAAATATGCCTTGCAGCTATGTTAAAACTTGCGTTTATCCTAACGGTTACTAAACATAACAAAGTTACCATGCAGTTTATGGGTTATTCAATGGTATTAATAGTTTTTATGCCACATCTGCCTGGCCATAAGGTGGATTTTACCGCACGCTACGCGTACGGAAAAAACCGCTTTCTGGCCAAGTGTCGACATAAAATGATGTACACAACGCGGGAGGTAATACAGAAAGCCCTCGATCGCATATTTACGTCCCTCGCTTGCAGCTCGAGCCGCAAACATCTGCGATCTCGGCCTTTGTTTATTTTACCACCCTAGTTGTGTAAAGTATTAGCATATCGTATGCTAACGATGTATTAGATGAGATGATGATTTCTATGAACGTTTCTTTTATGAAAAAACTAGTAGACAGGTGACGCTTAAGTCGGCATGTCTTCCAATGTTGCCGACTTGAAGCACGTCACATCAGGAGATTCGACAGCTCATAGCCCTTTTGAGACATAAAAACCACATGGAGATAGCAGCTGAACACCAGAGTATTAAAAGAGTTCTGATGAACGAAAACCCAACCCTTTTTTAATGTCGTTTAAAGACACGTGCTAAGTACCCTTGTAAGCGAGGCGTATAATAGTACATTACTGCAGAGGCCGGGAAGTAAGGGGTTGCCGGCCGAGTACATATAGCTGGCCGAGCGAAGCGAAGCCAGATAGTTACGAGGCTGGCAACCCCATTTACCGCCGAGGTATGTATAGTGCTTTTCTCAAATATGCAATGAAATAAATTAAAAACACTCCAAAAAATTAAACTTTATTTTCTAGAGATACTAAAAGTAAAGTAGACAAAAATAGTACTTTTTGATACAAGTGCGGAAAGTATGTCATTTTTCACGAGTCCCGAGGTGTCTTGGCCCGAGCCGCAAGGCGAGGGACAAGACTCGGGACGAGTGGAAATGACACTTCCGCACGTGTATCAAACGACGTTTTTTAATAAATTTGCGAAAAATGACAACGAAAATGAAATAATTGAATGATTACGAGACAAATTTGTTTATTTTTTGGCCTCATAAAAATGGAGAGTACTATTGGAACACTTATTAAGAGTCACGTTGAGTCTCTTGACCACATTGTAGATGCCTGATATTTCTTAGATAATTCAAGAAAGTAGGCCATAAGTACATTTTCTGAGAATGACGCCGTTCGATTTTGTCGTTTCCAGTCAATGAATTGCTCATAGACGGCCAGATATTTCTCTTTCGACTTCTCTGGTAAAATACTATTCGTTGCCGTTGACGTATATCTGCTCGTGTTGAATTTATTTCAAAATCGTCTGAATCGCTCATTTTTCACAAAAGTGTTATCAAACCAATGCGTGATAATTAATAATTACAAAATTACAATCATGAATGAAAATGGTGGGAATAAAACAAAATGTGTTACTTTTAATTGACGAACTTTTTCCAACGTGGCAGCGGTTGTCACCATTCAGCCAAATAAAAATAAACTATTTTGGGAACAGACAAACTTTCTAAGGTAATTTAACTGCATTTAAAAATGGAAAAAAGCAATAAATATTTATAGTATTTTATGCAACAGTTGTATAAGAAGGTTCAAAAAATGCGAATTGCGTGAGTTGCGATACGAGCCGCGAATGCGGCGAGTATCGCAAATAGAGACGCAATGAGCGTTTTTTGACTTAATTATACAACGTTGCATACAATACTTTTTCTACGACTAGGTTAAAATATAAAATACATGGACGTCACGCGTGTCTCGTCCGGTCTCTCCGAGTGTGTACAGCCGGCATGACAGTTGTGTCTATGGTAAACTTTTTTTTGATATGGCTGGTGACACGATGTGACGATAATTAAAATACTTTTTTTTTATGTTGGCATCAATTAATTTAATTCGGAAAGTTTTGTTTTTCTTATGAATCGTAGGAATTTAATTGTTTGTTAAGTTGGTAGTTGTGAATTTTTATCGTGAAGTTAGAATTGAGCGCTTAATCCTTGACCTAAGTTTAACCTAGATTTAGAAGTCTGTGGATGCTAGCAATAACGTAAAGTGACTATAACGACACTAGTGCTGTTATGGGGAATAGAGTATAGACTTCTCTGAACTCAAATTATATATGTTCTTATATTAGTGTTCGTGACCAAGTAAAAGACAGATAACAGTACAGGAGTAGAAAAAATACTTAATAGCTCATTAATTTCCAAGTAAAATGTAATCTTAAGTGCACGAAAGCTAGTTGTCATTTATAAAACTCGAACAGCCTGCACCATATTATCTTATCTGTGACAATTTTTATTTTTTGGGTCTCGCATAATACTAGTATTATGCGAGACCGCTGACTAAAATACTCATTGGTAATACTCAAGAAGCATACTTTTTAAACTATTTTAATATTAGATAACAGTTTAATTGTTTATAATAAAAACAATCAAACGGTTATATATGTGGATTTAATATTTTAAACGTATCAAATGTATACTTTCAATGTCCACTGACGTAATAAAAAATAAAGAACGTATTTGACCATTAGTTGGATGTATGTATTTGAACAACAGTAAATTAAAAAAAATGGGAAATAAAAAGCACTAGTTCGCAAAATCGAACTTTGCGCACGATATACAGCTACAAAAAGTACCACATTTTGAGCAAGTGTATTAAAAATAGAATTACAGAATGAAACATTTTCAATGTCCTTTCCAAAAGCTATTTCAGTTCACATATTTTTTTTCTGTAATAATTTTATTTCATGTAAACTAAACTACAAGTATACACATTAAAAATTAAATATACTAAAAACTAAATATAAGTACTTAGAAAACTAAACTTAAGTAAAAAGAACCCTAATTAAACTAAACCTATTAAAGTAAACCTAAATTAAAACTAAAAATTATCTAAAAAATTGGGCCCCCTTGGCATGGTGCCGCATATGCTGGCAGCATTTCCCCGCTGTATAGCGATACTTATTCGCTGTGCGAGGAAGCTGCCAGCGTTCATATTATTGTGTGTAATTCTTAAGAGAAATAAATGTCTTAAACCATTTTTACCGCGAATGTTTAAATAAAATATTCTAAATGTGTATTCTTATAGTTAAAATTGCAATTTAAAATTATTTAAAATTGTTTATAATGTGTTATTTGTTATTTTTATGTCAATTTTAAATAAATAAAACTGCAAAATATAGCAAACATCGTTTATTGTTATTTTTAATGGCTGAACGCCGTGATGCTGTGGCTCAAATAAATGTGGAATGGAAATAAAAAAAAATACTTTGCGGCCTAGGCCGGCAATGTTGTATGAAATACCATTACATACCAAGCGTCAAGCCACACCGGAAACGAGGTACTTTGCGGCCTATTATTAGCCACGTAATGTCAACATTTCATTGCATGTTTGAGAAAACATATTTACGTCACACCTGGCCATAAAGTGGCCATAAGCGCCTGCTACACGTGTGAAAAATCCCACTTCATGGCCTGGGGTAGACGTACAATTTTGTACTTACCACGGGCGGTAATAAAGAAAGCCTCAGATCGCATATTCATCGCCCTTGCCTTCGACTCGGGCGTCAAATACCTGCGATTTGAAGCATTTTTTGTTTTACCGCCCTAGGTAAGTAATATACCTAAGTTCTATAATTTGATAGCGACGTAAGAAATACGAATATTATAACAATATAACACAACAGAAATATTACATTTTCATGAAATAGGTACACTTCAATGTTTCTTAGTTCAAAGGTAGATAATCGATAATCTATTAGGACGGAGAAAAATTAAAAATAAATTTAAAAAAACCCTGTCTAAATACTACCTCGACAGTATTTAATTAATTTAAATTGATTACTGTCGAGGTATTTACCTACCTAGATATCCTCTTATGTACCTAATGAAGATTTGTAATATTGTACCTATAGATAGACTCACGGATCCCACAGTCAAACTGTGGAAACAGTTTTGTGGGACGATGTACCTATACTTATGTTTTTGTCATTTGAATAAATATATAAATAAATTAAAAATATAAAAATCCCTTGTAGACAACTTAAAAATTATTTAAGAATTGCGCCCCACGTTTTTATTTAGTATGTTAAGTCCCAGATTATTAGTTATTCCGCTTATTGGACGATTTTCTACCTAACAGATGTCAAAATCTCGAAAAGATCCAGTTTTGTGTCCTAAATTTATTTTCTACTTTTTGGTACATTTTTTAACATAAGATAAAACCGTTTAACTTAAAAAGTTTTTTTTACCTATTTTTATTTTCTAGTTTTTAGTTTAATATTCATCTTTTTACTAAAAACCATTGCGCAAACTATTCCTCATTTTGAACTATCCTCATTTCATTTTTGTCAGCCCGAAGAAAGTCAGGAGCTGAACAGGAGAATTTTTCAAACATTAGGTACTAGTAACCCTCTCTAGTTTGGTTGGACTCATTTGGTTGGCATTAATGACTCCAATACTTTATACATACTTGGGGTCGAAGAACTGATGATTGAATTAGAAAGCGAAAGCTACTAATCAATTTTAAAGGTAAAGTCTCATCTCATTTTTGCGAGTACCAATGACGAGTTTCAGGGTGCAAAACCGATGATTGCACGTTCAATACTGCGGAGCTGAAAGGTAACTTTCTGCGTATCACCAACTACGCATATTATCCCAATGTAGCTCGCACCTACGCTAGCATAAGGACCGAGTTAAAGGCATTTGGGTGATTGTAAATACCTGAATGGGCTCGCCTTGCCACACTGTGACGATATACGCCTACGGTTTGGGGTTACTAGTAACAGTTCAATATTTTTACTTTCCGTTTTCTCACACCGTCATCAGGCCCTGGGCACTAAGTATAACGTACCTACCAGACTTGTCAATACAAACCGAATTACACAAAACTCGTTGGGATTAAGTAACGTCAAAATACTTCCATTTTCAACAAAAAGTTGAAGATTTCCACATTTTACCTCCTGATTCCATCAGCCGACCGTCAATATCAACCAAAAAACCTAAACTCGAAAGTGTTAATAGTAACGGTTGAGGATTTCGACTGTCCACCTCGTGACTCATCATCATTGCCTTCGTTAGCAAGCATAATTCGGACTCATCAATACCAGCCAAATGAGCCTGAATTCGAAGGGGTTACTAAAAACGGTTGACGAGTTAAACTCTCTAGCTCCTGACTCTATCATCAGACCCTCGTCACCATGTATGTATAACGTATTGGGCCCGTCAATACCAAACGACCAACCGTTTGATTCAAGAGATTAGATGCTATAAACGGTTGAAGATTATCTATTCTTCATATCCTGACTCCATCTTCAGACCCTCGGCACCAACTTTAACGTATAGGGCTCGTGAATACTAATTAAATGAGACCAAACTTTAAGGGCTTCTTAGCAACGGCTGAAGAGTTCCTCTCTCTACCTCCTGACTCCAGCATCAGACCGTCGCCATCAAATATAACGCATTAAGCTCAACAGTACCAAGCGAATGAGCCCACACTTGGAGGAGTAACTAGTAACGGTTGAAGAGTTCCCACTCTCTACCTCCTGACTCCATCATGAGATCCTCGCCATCAAGTTTAACGTAACGCGCTAGACAATACCAACCAAATAAGACCAAAGTCGAAGGAGTTACTGGTAACGGTTAAAGAGTTCCACTCTGTACATCCTGACTCCATCATCAGGCCTTCGTCACCAGGTTTAACGAATCGGGCTCGTCAATACCAAGCAAATGAGCCCACGCTCGATGGAGTTAGTAGTAACGGTTGAAGAGTTCCACTCTCTACCCCCTGACTCCATCATCAGACCCTCGTCACCAGGTTTAACGAATCGGGCTCGTCAATACCAAGCAAATGAACCCACGCTCGATGGAGTTAGTAGTAAAGGTTGAAGAGTTCCACTCTCTACCTCCTGATTCCATCATGAGATCCTCGCCATCAAGTTTAACGTAACGCGCTCGTCAATACCAACCAAATAAGACCAAAGTCGAAGGGGTTACTGGTAACGGTTAAAGAGTTCCACTCTGTACATCCTGACTCCGTCATCAGACCCTCGTCAGCAGGTTTAACGAATCGGGCTCGTCAATACCAAGCGAATGAGCCCACGCTCGATGGAGTTAGTAGTAACGGTTGAAGAGTTCCACTCTCTACCTCCTGACTCCATCATCAGACCCTCGCCATCAAGTTTAACGTAAAGCGCTCGTCAATACCAACCAAATAAGACCAAAGTCGAAGGGGTTACTGGTAACGGTTAAAGAGTTCCACTCTGTACATCCTGACTCCATCATCAGACCTTCGTCACCAGGTTTAACGAATCGGGCTCGTCAATACAAAGCGAATGAGCCCACGCTCGATGGAGTTAGTAGTAACGGTTGAAGAGTTCCACTCTCTACCTCCTGACTCCATCATCAGACCCTTGTCACCAGGTTTAACGAATCGGGCTCGTCAATACCAAGCGAATGAGCCCACGCTCGATGGAGTTAGTAGTACCGGTTGAAGAGTTCCACTCTCTACCTCCTGACTCCATCATCAGACCCTCGTCACCAGGTTTAACGAATCGGGCTCGTCAATACCAAGTGAATGAGCCCACGCTCGATGGAATTAGTAGTAACGGTTGAAGAGTTCCACTCTCCAGCTCCTGACTCCATCATCAGACCACCTTGAACTTATCATAATGTTGTATTGTCACGGAAACAGAATCTGTATGCAAAGTTTCATAAAAATCGGTTTAGTAGAAGTAGTTGAAAAAGCTGCCGCAAGATTTGACCCAAACAAACCTGACACAAACACGGTAAGCTAAATAAAACCGTTTAATAAAAAAATAAAGACGATTATAACTAGCCGAAATCAGACGCACACGACCATATTCAAACTTGCTCTCATCCAAAATTCCATAGCATTTCAATCCAAGCAGAACTTTTGATAGCAGAATACTAATTACGCGCCGCTCCCGACGCTTCATGAGAATATTTCACCAAAGTTCAGTGTTTGTGATCACGTTTACGCTGACTTGAAGTTTTGTTGACGCTGTAATTAGGCGAGATTGATGGAGTGTATCATGAATTTCCATGTAAGCATAAAAGTATGAAGCAATCAAATTATGAAGGAAAATATTACTTCCGTCTGGATGTTGGATAATGTTTAATTTATGAATGCACGATATTAAATGAAATTGTTTGCCGACGAGAGCGTATTCCATTAATTTGTGAGCAGCTTCAAATATTTACAATAAGTAAACCACATTGATTTGTTTTTAACTTTTTACCCGACTGCGGCGAAGCCCAAAGGAGGGTTATGTGTTTGACGTGTATGTATGTATGCATTTATATATGTATGCATTTACGTATGTATGTATGTCCGTTCCTATGTCCGCTCGTAACTACTCAACGGCACAACCGATTTTGATAAATGATACATCATTCGATTCGTTTTAATGGCGCGAGTGTCACTGGGTATGAAGTTCGTTAAAATAAACAAAATGGCGGATTTTATTAAATTTTTCGGGTTTTTTAGTAAAAATATTTAGTTATTATATTACTGTTGTTCCTATTTTGAAGAAGCTACGGTACCCTTGCATATTTTCGAAGTACAGTCATTACAAGCAAATGTTATGCCGCTTGCCACTGCTTAACCGTGTAATCCTAATTTGTAAGAGCCTTAACTCAGTTGCGATTTGCGAGCGAGCTGCGGGCGAGTCAGAAGCGAAGTTCCATACAAATGTCGCTCGCGGCGAACTGGCTGCGAGTTCGCCGCGGCTGGTTTTGTATGGAAACTCGCCCGCAGTTCGCCGGCAAATCACAAGTGTGATAAGGCCCTTAGCAGACGTGTGACCGAAGTAAGTCTGATTTACATTACACGGCTAAATTTAGAAAACTCGTAACTGGCGTAACAGTCCCGTGTGGGGACTGTACTCAAAGTCAAAGTCAGAGTACTTTATTCTTCAATTTAGGCATATTAAAATGCACCTATGAATGGCAAGATTTACCACCCATGTAACTATTGTAATAACTAATAAATCAGTTCATCCCAGTTGCTGACAGTCAAGTGCCCGACTAGTCTAATCCTATGACTGTTGTCGCCTTAGGTTATCTACGAGCACTTGGCCTCTGCCGGACTAATACAACTAGCCGTTTCCTTTGTCGCACGACAGAGAATGACCTGTCAGTTTCACTCCCTATTACAGGGTAGGCGAACCTTTATGCATCAACGTGCCATTTTTTCTAAAGAATGTTTAATGGGGTCATTGACGTGCCATCAAATAATTTTGACTTTTTGATTATTTGGAAAATAATAATAATAAATACTATCAATACGCAGGGCAGCTTGTGGCGAGCTGTTGGGGAGTAGCGACCCCACGTACCCGAGTGCTCCGGGGGGTCCTTAGGGAGGGTCATGGGATTTAGTGAAAGGACCTCCGCCTCTGGCTTGCCTTAACTGGCCGTCCAGAGTGGAGTCGCGAGAGCTATATGCTCCAGGCGTGGAAGTGATAAAAGGCATAACGCCGCGAGTACCCTCGGAGAAAGCGCAGCACACCTCTCGACACCCTGCAGCCCTCGGCAGCGGTGTTGCCCCTGGGCCATTGCTCATAATGTCGCTATTTAACAGGGGCCCATCAGCGGAGGGCAAGTCACGGTCTGTCAGTGCCGCGAAAGCCATGAGACACTTTTCCTGACAGGCGCCGTCATGTCTCAATCCATAACCCAGTATCTAGTCCATAATTCCACCACCATAACCCAGTAAATTTAGATTCCATCAATCAACAATAGTCCTTGCATCTGGCGGGGGCTGTCTCTGCATGCGTCCTGTGACACGGGCAGGGAAAGCATCCGCTGGGTGTACACGTTGCCTTTCATTAAATTGTCGAAAGGGCCTCTACGCGTTGGCTTCGGCTCCGCGCACGCCTCCCAAAGGGCCGGGACACTATTGTCTCGTGTACGGGAAAGAAATACTATCAAAACTCTTTATTAAGTGAAGTAAACAAAAAAGGTACATTTTGGAATGCTTTTATTACACGCATAAAGGGTTAGGGTTGTAAGATGTTACTTTTAGCAAAATGCATGATCGGCGACGTGCCCAAAATATTGTTTCGCGTGCCATTGGTTCGCCTACCCTGCCCTATTAGAATGGATGGATATTCATTCTAAAGCAACACAGTAGTTTTAGATGTACTGCCTTTGCACTAGAATGATAGAAAGCAATATTATTTATATATATGTCGCCGCCAACTAGCTTAATTAGCCATTTAGTTAACTGCCTAGCCTTTTCATTAAAATTTTAGGTTAAGTTTGTTAGTTAGCTTGTGTCCCTCAGAGCAGAAATAGAAGCCCCGCGTAGCCACTTTTTTATTTCATTTAACGCAGGTACCTCTATCACTTGCGGTTGCGCGATGTAGTATTAGTAAGCATGGACGCATGAACTCCAAGATGCTTGACAAGTCTAAACTTCAAATTCTAATTCAAGACCAATGTGGGTTACCACTGCAAAAACATAATTTTACAATGGTATTTATCTTTTACAATAGTTTTAAACTTACGATTTCCAGGACTTGGTCTACTTTCATGTTAAATTTCAGCTGAATCCATTCAGTTGCTACACCATTGTTTAGTAACAAATATCTAAATATCCAAAAATCTTCACAAACTTTCACATTTATAATATTAGTGTGATTAAACGGTTTTTTGCGGTAGAAGAGAAGACTTTTGATGGGATTAACATTTCGTTAGGTCAATTTGTTTTCAAGTGAAACAAATAACGAACAACACAACTCGTGTCAAACGTACAATTAGCAATAAGTTTCAAACTTTTTCGCCAATAACTGAATCTATTAAATCAGAAACAACAAACAACTTGCTCAAACTTCTTAATGAAAACTTTTGGTAAATATTTTGGTCCTATTGTGAAAATATCATTGTAAACAGGGGCGTGAGATTATTTATTGTACCTTTTGACGAAGTCTCTCTTCTTCTCAGTCGGCACTTTTTTCAGATTGGTCGTGGTTATGGATTGTTTGGTCCGGTTCACAATATTTCTCTATCTCTCTCTGTTAGCGGCATTCCGGGAACATTGACGAAGTATTCGAGTATTATACAGCAAGTCACACCATTAATTGTTCGTTGCGATTACACAAAAACTTAACTCACACTTTAATAATGTCAAAACCGACGAGCTAATTGCTTTTTTTTTAAGATGGCCTTTGCTAAGCAACCTTAATAGTTTTGTACCTTGCATTTCCATTGTCACTATTGTGGTGGACGACTCCGTAAACGATAGACAACGTGCAGGGTTAGAGTACTATTGCGTATGTAGAAAGTAGGTATTATTTAAAAGGATATAATACAATATAGTTAGGTACTCTATAAATTAATTCTGTAACGCATGATCAAACAAGAAATGATATCTGCAAAATATGTTATTTTATAAAATTTGCAGCATAGCCCTATCCTACGCTTAGATATCCAAATGGTAACAATCTCGGTGCAGATGAATTGTTATTTTGATACTGTAATCCCTTAGTTTTCAGATTCTACATTTCCATTAAAAAATATATTATTTTGTGACAAAACTATTTATTTACGTTTTGTTACTGGCATCGGTCGATTATAACCCTGGTTAACACATAGAACACTTTTTACCCGACTAAGCCAAAAGATAAAAGACATATTTAACTCATATCACCTCCGCGAACAAAACTAAGGGCATGCCCGCTACTAAGTACTTCATATATACGAGTATGCAACTATGCACCCATTTGTACTCAAGAACTATATGACACAGCTATATCATAAGTTTCAAATACCGATTTCAGAATGCCGCTACCCAGTCTCAACGAAACTCGGAGACGTTGCTGGCTAATAAAGTAAAAAAGTAAATTTGACCATTAGCAAGTTAGCGAGTAAATCAGGGAGGCAGTTGGCGGCACCTGACCCCACCGCCCGCTGAGTTATTACTTTCTGCCTTTTTTGGTTAGGGCCGGACCATGCTAGTTTGACGCTGCTCCTTTGCACAAATGAGATAGCGATAGTTCTTGAAACTGGGCAACATGCTAATGCCATAGTAAGTGAATATAATATAGCACTATATACGTATTATGATATCTAATAGCCGTAACTGGCCTGTGATCTATCTCTCTCATAGTTTTCTTATGAATGCACGATGCAGGTTGTGATAAGCATCGGAAGACATAATTACGTCAATTGTTCAGAAACAGATGAGGCCATATCTTCCACTTAAAAAGATTTGGCTGCGTCTGCTTCTGAACTTCGCATCCCTGATCGCTAAGTAAAAACTGGGGACAAATTCAGCTCGTGACACTGTAGTTCGATCAGTGAAATGTAGCCTGTGGACAGTGCCCAATCGAAATGTTACTGCAATTTATTAGTACATTGTGTATCAAGGGCGGTAGGTAAGGAATTACAAACGAGTGTTTGTTACAAGGCCGAGGCGAAGCCGAGGGCTTTAATAACACGAGTTTGTAATTCCTTTACCGCCCGTGGCACACACAATGTTTTTCATCACACTTGTGAGGAAATCTAATTAAAATTAACCTTACTTAACCTAAATAAAATTGTAAAACTGACAGTGACATTAGTGACATATCCATAGACAATGCGAAACGTTCGGAAACCATAGCGGTACAAACCTAAAGCGGTTGATTTTATAATTGCAAAATACTGAAATACACTATTGAAACATTTAATTAATGTTACAGAAATATGTGTTTACATGTATTTGCAATAACAGTTCTCTTTAATTAAATATTTCAGTGATAAAAGTTAAAAAAGTAAGTTGGTAGTTTCCTTTGAACATGACAAATAAGAGTAAAACAGAACCAGCGTTTCAAATTTAAAAAGAAAACCATTACGCCCTAGGGCGTAATAGCTCATTTACGGCCCGCAAAACCTACGTGTAATGCACCATTTTCGAGCAAGTGTGATGAAAAATTTTATAAATCGCTACATGGATACTAGAGATCGTTCAGTTTCCTAGATGAGATTTTTTACTCCGAAATATGATATTTTATTATAAAAAACATAGCCACACCCCATCCCGCGCCAAGTCTCCGAGTAGCGAAAATCTCAGAGCAGATTAATAGATGTTGACGCTGCAATCTCACATTTTATCAGGTACCACAAATCCATTACAAAAAATCAAGTGTTTTATTACAAAATCTGCAGCATAGCCTCGCCATACTCCAAGTTCTCCGAGTGGCAACAATCTCGGTGCAGATGAATTGTTATTTTGACGCTGTAATCTCTCAGTTTTAAGTTTCGCGCTCCGGGCCTCAGCTCTGTTGCATTTTATAGCGGCAATCTGTTTCCGGTAATGGCGGCGGTATACAATTTTATCAGTGAAATTGGAAACCTTGTTTTCTTAACTTATTTTAAAAACTAAAATTAAATATTTAGTGCTATGGGAAGGAATCTTTTGTCTATTTGGCTGCTTCAGACAATTACTATACGACAAGTAGGTACTTACTAAACATCTAATTATATATGAGCTGGAAATATGAACTGCTTATACATATACTTAAACGCAAGGTCATAACGATCTTGCTATATTAACTACGGTGTGCCTAATTTTGCCCATCGCAATTTACTAGAAATTTCATCCGAGCAAAGCGGGGTTCGCCGCTAGTTATTTATTAAATTGCCCTCATATTGGGAAACTGTATCGTACAAAAACAAATGCCGTAAGGGCAATAACCCCGTTTTCAACGACAAATATAAAAGACGTATGTATTGGAGAAACCCTTACAGTTACGCCATTTCTGACTTTAGTGAAAGTATTGAGAAAATTGAGGAAAGCCCGTGACCAGAATGAGGAGCATTGGTATCGCGGTGTACGGGTAATTCTAATTATTGTAATATGAACCTTGTACGTGAGAACTGTACTATTGATACGGCAATGAGAATAATGCATGTATGTATGTAAACACTTTATTACACATACAATCATTCAAAAATAATACAAAAACAGTGCTTATGTACAAAGGCGAACTTATCTCTGTAAGGGATCTCTTCCAGCTAACCTTGAGCAAAAGAGAAAGAATAGCTTACATTAGCAGATAGACAAACCAAAAAAATATTATTTACTTACACAAAGAAAATAAGGCAAGTTTTGAATACACATAAAAACTTTTTCTACTCCTGTACTTTTATCTGTCTTTTACTTGGTCTCGAACACTAATATAAGAACATAAATAATATGAGTTCAGAGAAGTCTATACTCTAATCCCCATATCAGCACTAGTGTCGTTATAGTCACATTACGATACTGCTAGCAGCCACAGACTTCTAAATCTAGGTTAAACTTAGGTCAAGGATTAAGCGCTCAATTCTAACTTTACGATAAAAATGCACAACTACCAACTTAACAAACGATTAAATTCCTACGGTTTTTAAGAAAAACAAAACTTTCCGAACTAAATTCATTGATGCCAACATAAAAAAGTATTTTTTAAAATCGTCACTGCGTGTCACTGGCGAGTATACTTCAAATTAAAAAAAGTTTACCATAGACATATACTGTCAGTCATATGTCATATTTGTTTAATTACGTATTTTATATTTTAAAACCTAATCGTAGTAAAAGTATTGTACGCAACGTTGTATAATTAAGTCAAAAAACACTCATGGCGTCTCTATTTGCGATACTCGCCGCCATGGCGGCTCGTATCACAACTCGCGCCATTCGTATTTTTTGAGCCTATTTATACAACTGTTGCATAAAATACTATAACATAGATATATATATGAAATATAAATAAGGTTATAATATACCTACACATATACATATCATAAATATATGTATATACTAAGTGTTCAACCATATTGACAAAAAAATATACATAAAAATATACTTGCGTATTTTCGGTGAAAATGCAATAATGCCGGAAGGTGGCTATAGTTTCTAAATAGAATCATTACATTAAACAAACTCACAGTGTTTGGGCTTATTTGATTGATTTTTTCATGCAGTGCGATTATACAAAAAGTAGAGACGGCAAAATAAAAAAAACGTTATTTTTTTTTTGAGAGAGACTATTATTTTTAGGGTGACCAATTATTGCATACTGATTGGCAATAACCTACTATTATAGTATTTTAAAATGTTAGGCCGGTGGGATATATACACATAAGGTGAATTTGAAATATGGCGACTGAAGAATTATTTAGCACAGTTGCAAAGACACGGGAATTTCAGGATAAATTAATAACAAACATTAATAGGGTACTTGCCTGTAGTCAATACAAATTATTATACGAAAATTATTTTATTTTTTGCTTATAGAAAGTTTGCAAAAAATATCTTAACATCACCACCACCATATTTACTACTATTTTTAAAAGGTCTAAAACTAAAAATAAGGAGATTATGAGTAAAATATCTGAGCTTTTTGGCACTTCATAAATAGTTACTGATTTGATGTATCAGGAAAGTACTCTATTATATTAGCATTAAGTCTGGCGTTCGATTTTCAATATTATCATATTTCTTTTTGTTTTCATCGCTCTTACCACTTTTTAAAAGCTTTTTAAACGCGATCTTGGTTTCTTTAAAACTTTATAAAATAAATATATTTATAGGCACGAATGGTGTTGAAGTCTGAGAAATTTCTCGAAACTTAGTTCCACGAAGCAAAACACAGAGGAAATTAAGTAAATAATGTTTCTTAAAATAATTACCATTGTGTTGAATCTACGAGTCATATTAAATTTCTAAGAATAAGGCAGACTAACGATTGTGCTCGTAAGACGATGCCAAAACCGCGTGGTGTTATTTATTAATATTACCCTCCCCATATGACGTTAAATTTGGAATTTTATCGCAAAGTTTTCGGCTGGTAGCACTAGTAGCGCATTAGATTAACCCAGACCAATGCTATTATGTTTTCCGACGATTTCTGTTCCTTTGAACAATAGGTTTTTTCTGAGCGATCGAGTCATTGACTGTGATGTAGTTTTTATAAAGCGTCAAATCATTGAATCGGTATGCAAGTAAAGTAAAAAAAAATACTACATTGAACTGTATGGTCAAACTGTATAGTTAAGAGTGCCTTCTAACCAGAGATATGCTATGTTATATTGCTATGGATGCGTTAATATCCAATCATATTCATTGGTCTACAAAGCATAGCACTGTAGCTTGGAAACTTCGTTGGTGACATTCACATGTGTGCTTTTTGTTATGTGCAACCGTAACTACTCACACAGCCTCCGGAGGCCCCCGTTCGTGTTGGCGGTAACTTGTGTGAGTAGTTACGGCTGCAAATAACAAGAAGCACATGTGAGTGTCACCAACGAAGTTATCAAGCTATAATGGGATAGCTTTGACATCCTCGCAGCATAGCTGCATGCATAGTACTCTGGTGGATCGTCGTTAATCGCTCAGGATACACCGCGTATGCGTGTGCAATCTCATTAGCTGAAATATAACTATTCTGTTGGTTGCGCTGAAGATCATTTCAACAAGTAAGGCACTAGTCCCACCGAGGGCGAGTAAGCGAGTAAAGTTAGGCGAGTAACAGTTAATTGTGGGCTGACCAGGCACAGTGTGATCAATCGACCTTTCCAGATCCGTAATGTAATGCTACTCCCCCAACTTTACTCGCTTACTCGCCGGCGGTGAGACCAGTGCCTAAATGCTCTGCGCCTTCAGAAGATTTCCACGCCGACTAGCATCAACCTAACCCGTCATCGCATAGACTCATAAAAAAACATTTAACGTCCAAACGAGTCCGACCAAAAAAGGGGCCAAGACAAAAAGGAAACAAGCAAGCCTAATGGGCCAAGTTCGAGAAACACTTTGGCTAAACATTCCCTAATGGAAATGGAAGGGAGCCAGTAACCATGCTACGGTTGTTTTTTATACACGTTTGCAGTTGCCAAATTGTGGTTGTGCTTTTTGTTGCTTGGAGCTAACGTATGAGTAAATTATGCTGCTTTCGTACCTCGCCTGTAGTGCGGGTGTGCGGTTTCGGAGGCGTGGTTAAATATTACAGCTACCGTAATTAAATTGTTTTACAACGACTGTGTTTTCTTCGAGTTAAATCAACAGTTTGGAAACCAGTTATCGATACCTTTAGACTCAAAGGGCGTAAACGCCGCAGGTTCTAATGGCGTTTACGCCCTTTGAGTCTAAAGGTATCGTTATAATAATTTCTTTTAAACAACGTGTATAACTTGTCAACTTTGTGACAAAACATTTGTATATGCAGCATGATGCTTGACATTAATTTTAAGTTTTGTGACGACCACAATTAGTATAAGGTACATTTTAAAATGAAATCACCGATATAGTATTACTTATAAATAAGCTTTTAATTAAAGTACTAATTATAATTGATTTTTCACCGAGTAAACGAAACGTTTCCGTTTCCGGCGGATATCTGTTGGCTGTTTTCCTCTACAGGTCACATTTCTCAATCGATTCTCGTGAAATGTTATATAGATATTTTTGTCGATTCAGTTTTTGGGATTTTTCAAAATGGTGGAGCCATGAGTATTGACAGGCTTCCGAGGTCTGCAGCTCACAGAGTCAATAGTTTTTATTATACATATCGACAGTGGAAATTTCGAATGTCGTAAGGGACAAAGGATTACTTATAAATTAAATTTTTAACCAATTGGGATGATTCTTAGATTTATACTTTTCAAGCAACTTCATTTACATCAGTCTAATTATTGGAAATCTCTAAACTCAATAGTTTAGAAAGTGTCCCTTACGCCAGTACATTTCAGAAGAAAATGTGCGTTACGACGAAAAAAACTCAAGTTTTTAATAATTTTGTCGTAACTACCAAAACAATATCAATATGAAAATCAAAAAAAAAAATATATATATATATATATATATCTCAATTTCTGTGTAGTAAAGTCAAATAGAAATATTATCATGTTGTAGTAACTACCAAAAACATATTGGGACATAGCGAATTATTGTTGTAAAGTCATAGTTATAGTTTCTCGGTTCATTAAGTAAAAGTAAGTAACCATAAAATATATAAAAATATACATTTGTTTACTAAATTGGCCAATACAACATAGTGACCTTCATAATGTTGTATGGATCAATTTTAAAATTAAGGAAGTTACGACTAATTTTAATCATTTAACTTTTTTATTCGAAGGCTTGTAAAAATTTCAATAGAACAAATCGATAGAAAAAAAATACTGATTTCAATGGTATATTTAGTGTACTTACGACAAAATATCCCTAAGACCATTTGAAATTTCCACTGTCGATATATTCTCATCCACATACTCGATTGCTAATTTACATATACAGCGTGTAAGTCTAATACGGGCGAACAATTAAGCCAGATATAGCGTTTAGTAGTGTTATCATTAATTAATATGATTTTTTTAATTACACTTAATAGTGACCGCGTACTTAATTTTTGAAAATTTACCGAGCAGCAATGTACCACATACATGCTTGTTATGACATTGCGAGATACGAGCTTTTTTAAAGTAACTGTCAACTAGCGTGTTTGTCAACTTGAATGTGTTGCGTTACATTGCGGCCCGAATTATTTTGTATGGTAAATATTTTCATTGTAGTTTTAAGCAATATTTATCTAAATATGCTTCTTAGGTCCTATGCTGACCACCGTTTCAATATTCGCCCGTATTAGATTTACAGGCTGTAGAAGCGTCTGTTGTTTAAGGATCCTGTTCATTATTTTTATTAGAATGATGTGTTTGGTGTAGACCTTGATTTCACCAGATAGACTACTAAACGATACCACATTATCATTACAGATCCTTATTACCAGGCTTATAAATCTAATAATATTAGCTTATACAATGGTTTGAGTACATATGTACATAACAAGAGAGCTCGTGTTTGTCGACGAGTTATATTTATCTACAAGAATGGTACGAATGAGCTCTGTTTCGATAAGCCAACAATGTTTTATTGTGTTTTTGTCTAGACAAATAGACCAACAACAAACTCTCTTTCACAATTTTATGAAAATTTTAAAATATATATATTTAAAATTACTTAAAATCATTGCCTGAAACGAAGTTTTATAAATTTTGTGCCACATTATGAATTAGTACATTGTGTATCAAGGGCGGTAAGTAAAGAATTACAAACGAGTGTTTGTTACAAGGCCGAGGCGAAGCCGAGGGCTTTAATAACACGAGTTTGTAATTCCTTTACCGCCCGTGGCATACACAATGTTTTTCATCACACTTGTGAGGAAATCTGATTAAAATAACCTTACTTAACCTAAATAAAATTGTAAAACTGACAGTGACATTAGTGACATATTCCATAGACAATGCGAACGTCAAGTCACGTTCGGAAACCATAGCGGTAAAGACTAAAAATGGTTTATTTTATATTTGCAAAATACTGAAATACTATATTTAAACATTTAATTAATGTTACAGAAATATGTTTTTACATGTATTTGCAATAACAGTTCTCTTTAAATAAATATTTCAGTAATAAAAGTTATAAAAGTAAGTTGGCGTTTCCTTTGAAAATGACAAATAAGAGTAAAACAGAACTAGCGTTTCAAATTTAAAAAGAAAACCATTACGGGCGTAATAGGTCATTTACGGGCCGCAAAACCTACGTGTAATGACACCATTTTCGAGCAAGTGTGATGAAAAAGTACTTAAAAGATAATCTTTTTAGAACGTTTCACTTCGTCTTTATTCAAGGTAACATCATCATAATTATTCATTCCTTAGCAAATTTGTCCCGGTTTTTCTGGACCTTTGACCATATATGGCAGATTAGGTCAAAATCTTAAAGCTTCTGCTATTTGCTCTCCGTAACTCCTATGACAAGGAAACCAGACCGACGGGATCATTTTTAGACATTAAGTTACCTACCTCGATGTGCAGATTCCCGAACGATCTTTTTCCCTCGCCGATCAAAAGTTGTTCACCACAACGTATTCAGGTTTTCCAAATAAAAGTTATTTAAGTGTGCGAGTGTACCGCCCTTTGGCAAGGGCCTCTCCATTGAGTGCATGTCTTCGCCATTCTTATCGAAATGTGTCCAAGTCGTCCTGTCATCTCCTTTCCTGTCGGAGTCGGATCCACTCGATAATGTACTACGTATTGCGCTCCAGAACTGGTATTACGGTTGTAATAGCAAAAGCCGCCAAACTCAAATGGGACTGGACAGGGCACGTCTGCGTCTGCTGAATGCATCCGGAACGTTAGGCTAAGGCAAATAACGGTAATTGTTCGTAAATAAAGATCCTTTAATTTACGAGCGTTGACATTTATCGACCTACATTCTTATCTCGTATCATCTCCTAAATCACGGGTCGTCGACCTGCACACATAAATAATTCAGTGCAATAACAACTCGGCAGCTAACTGCGGCATGCCACTATTATTGCTTCCTCCGGCCACAGCTTACAGCAGCGTGGCTAGACCAAATGGTTTGCTAGAATTGTTAGTTCATAGCCACACGTGGCGATTTAAGTACTTATGGGCACCACTAACAATGTAAAACACAGACGCTGGGCATAGCGGCTGTAACATGTAATTCGATGAACATTGCGGTAAACAAGCGTATCTAATAGATCCTCTCGAACTTTCGCGAAGGTAAAGTACATTTGAGGCGAATCATATTTGTTTCAAATAATTTGGAGCATGATTTTTGTGTTACTATTGGCATATGCTTGAGTAATAAGTAGTGCCTGTTCGTCAGGACTATTAAATTAGTTTGCAGCAGCGTGATTAGACCGTTAACTGTGACTCTATAACAAGCCGAAATTACGCCCGCCGAAGTTCGATGACTGATTCTTCGGTTTTTCGTAACGTATTCGGACAAGGCACACAGTAGCCGAGAAAACGCGATGTACTTTTGTTTTAAACACAAACTTATACCTGTACCTCTAGCACAACTATGACACGCGACTCGTTGTCGCGCGAAAAATGCTACCTATCTCTTTCCACTCAATATAGTGTGACAGTGACAGGCGATGCTCTGTCGCGCGAGAAAGGAAGTCGCCGCCAGTTATGCTAGACGTACTGATATGTACGAATATAGGCTGTTTTAGCATTAGGTAAACCATTTTGACCATTAGCACAGAATAAGTATTAGTACTACGTACAGAAACTTCACTAGCTAACAAAACTGTCATTCGGGTTCGACGACCGGACGGAGCTTACAGCATCCGACCGTTTCTCTCTCTCTCTCTCTATCGCATAACGTGTACTAACGCGTGCTCTTTCTGGTCGCTGGCTAATACCACCCACGGGTGGTTTCAACCCACGCGACACGATCGCGGAGTGAGTCACCCCTTGCATTAGGTCATCTTACATTCCGGGTTTCAATTGTTAAGCATCACATTTTTTCCCTGTGCTCTACTACTATAATTATAGTATATCCTTTATCTCCTTTTAAATGTATATATATATTTTAACTATTTATTTGTATGGTATTTTATTATTAATTATTAAGCGAAATTACTATAAGTCTATGATTTATTAAAGTACCATCAGTCCATCACATTTTTTTTCTGACAAAAAACCGGATTGAGAGCCGATAATAAAATTGTGGCATCAGTTACAAAGCGATCTTTCTTTGCGCATTCCAGTTTTGTTCGCCCCCTAATGCTACGTTCTTACGTGACAACGATTTATCCGACGTGTATTGTGCTCGTTTAATTTATACCCCGCTTAAAACCTGCCTGGACATAATTTTCTCATATTTGAATAAAAAACGTTTGTCGGTCGGAAATGAAGCGGGTTCCGAGGCCAATCAAATGAATAGGTATTTGATTTAATTAAGTACGTTTTAGTAGTCAGTGAACAGGAAATATAGTTCATGATTGTTAGAAAAACGTTTATGGAATAAAAAACCGATAGAAGTTTTTGATCTTTATATTTGTTCATGCAAAAAAAACTACAAACAATATACACCTAAAATTAAAATATACCTATCTAAAACTAAAATATATCTAAAAAATTCGGCCCCTTTGGCATGGTTACGAATATACAGGCAGCGTTTCCTCGCTGAATCGCTATTCTTATAAATGCGTTGAGCGAGGACGCTGCCAGCTCTTTGGTCCCTTGTGACGTCAACCAGCTTTTTGGCCATGGCCATGTTTTTTAGGTACGTACGTAGATATGTGTATAATACATGTACGAGTTTTAATATTTCAGAAAATTGTATTTACAATTGATTACTTTTATAAGAAGGAAATCGAACGCTATATTCATAGATTTTTACTAGTCTATTTATTTTCTATTATTTTATCTGTCTTGCTTTGACGCCTAGAAACCCTTTACATCTATAAAAAATTAGTTTAATGTTATGTATTAAAGAAATCTCATGTATTAATGTGTTGTAATACTTAATATGTTTAAAAAGAGAAACTGGTGAGTTTCTCCCGGCACTTCTTCTAACCAGAAAGTCATTTACCCGAAGCGCAAATGTAAAAGAGCCCTCGAGGGAGTTGAGGGGCCCTACCTGCAGATATAAATTATTTTATTTTTATCATTAACGAAATGATATAATATTTAGCATAAAATAACTGGCCAAGAGCATGTCGGACCATGCTGTGTAGGGTTCCATAGCCATAACTATAAGGTAAAATATACGATGTAAAAAAAATACAACAACAAAAGAGCGCATCTTCATAGCAATTACGTCCTTTTTTTGAGAAGCGCAGTTTAGTGGCAATAACTCAAAAACGGTTAATCCGATCATGTTGAAAATAATTTTCGTTGAAGGTATTAATTAAAGTTATCTTTGTAATTTTTTTTATATTTTTCGGACACACGGTTTAGAATATAGAGCGGGGGGACACAATTTTCACAACTTTCAAAGCGATTATTTCCAAAGGTATTCACTTAATCAAAAACATAACTTAGGATCCTTAAAATATTTTTTGAAAGAGCTGTCGAAGTATGTACATACTACGTGGTTCTTTTATTTATCGCCGAAAATTGTTTGGCCGATTATCACTTCCCAACTAACGCCTCGCAGAATTTTATTTCGCCGAATGATCATTTCCCAACATAACAAATGATTTTGTTTTATTTGCCAACCTCACCGTTACCAACTGCTCATTTGGTCTGTGTTTTACAATGTCAATTTTCAAAATGCCACTTTTCATTTAGCAGAATGTTTTAGTTAGCGTAATATTCATTTTGTTGTTTATTGTTCACCAAATGTCAATTTTTTTTATTAAATAAAACGTCGATTCTGGTTTTGTCACGGCTAACCCTAACATGCTCCTCCTCGCTTCGCTCGTCGTCGCACCTAACTGGACCCTGTCACATAATATGAGATTTCTGTTGCTACACATATTAAAAAAATTATTGATGTGCATTGCTGCAAATTTGAAAATTTAAGGCTATAAATGTCTGCAAATAATAAATGCCTGTAAAAATTACTTTATTTTTAACCGACTTCCAAAAGAAGGACGGTTCTCAATTCGTCTGTATGTTTTTTTTTATTTTTTTTGTGTGTTTGTTCACCGATTTCTTGAAGACGGCTGGACCGATTTGGAAAATTATTTTTTTGTTTGAAAGGGTAGACTTCCGAGGTGGTCCCATTGTAACCAAATCAGGATGATGTGGCATCTGATGATGGAATCTTGGAGAAATCGAGGGAACTCTTCAAATATTATAGGCACACATATAACGATTTCAGTATTTTTCGTAATTTCTCGTCCATCTCTTATTAGCAACGAGTTTCTAGTGTTAACCGACTTCAAAACAAAGGATAAATTTGTATCTAGGTTTCTTCCCCGATTACTTGAAGATGGTTGAACCTATTTGGAAAATTCTTTTTTTGTTTTAAAGGGTATACCTCCGAGGTGGACCCATTGCAACCAAATCAGGATCTGATGATGGGATCTTGGAGAAATCGAGGGAACTCTTCAAATATCATAGGCACACATATAGCGATTTTGGTATTTTTCTTAGTTTCTCGTCCATTTCTTAGTAGCAACAAGTTTTTAGTGTTAAACGACTTCAAAACAAAGAGCAATTTTTATGTAGGTTTGTTCCCCGATTACTTGAAAACGGCTAGACCGATTTGGATTTTTTTTTCTTTGAACTAAATAGACTTAAGTCTATTTGGTCAAAACAATATTTTTCCGTCGCCACTAAAAATTAAAAAAAAAGTAAATTTTTAAAACAAAAAATAAAAACCGACTTCCAAAAACTTAAACTAAAAACCAAAAAATAATATGTTAATCACCCCAAAGAAATGGATAATCAACGATTCATATATACATATACAGATATTTATAGTTTTTAACCTGTTGTTTTTGAAGTCGGTACCAGCTAAGGAGCTCAGCATAGCCAGCTTTGCGTGGCAGTGGCAGGCAGGCAGTTTTTTGTTTTAATTTATCATTATTCCCAGTCGTGTTTTTCAGGGGAAATTTCAGGGGAAAAAGTATCACTATCAGTGGTGACTAGAGTCTAAACTCATTATTAGCATATAAACATGTTTAAAAATTTAATATTGCCAACTGAAAAAAAAGTATGTATTTTTTACTTCATTTTTGTAAAAACTTAGCTAATGTATGAAAAGAGAACTGTTGCACTGACGAAACGTTATTCGTCTAATAGTTGTTTGGCATAGTGAAACATTTGACAAATGATCAATGTCCCAAAAGTTTTGAGGCATTATAATAATCTGCTTTACAATAATTCTGCCAAATGAAACGTTGTCATACAAAAATTTGGTAATCGTTAGTTGTCAAAGTGAAACGTCGGCGAAATGTTGGTTGGCAAATGAAATTCGGTTTTTGCCATTTTGGCTATGGAACCCTAATAACTGTACACAAGACTTGTAAACTGCGTTTCTTTACTAATAAAAATTGCATTCTTGTAAAGAAAAATTGTTGAGCTGATTCCGTAAAGCACAGACCACGGGACTATAAGGTGTTAATTTATTAGTTGCAGATATTTTAACACATGATAATTTACTTTAAGACATTTAACTATAGAAAATTTTCGTATATTTTTTTTGTTTTCATTTACCGAACAAAATTTGTATTATAATTTCGTGTAAAAATGATCACCATGTGCATTTAACTGACAAGACGTTCAACACTATCTGGCATGTCACTCATGTCTACAATTGTTTGCAAACGACACAATTAGACGGCAAATAACATGACATTGACAATCAAGTATTTGATTTATCGGCGTGAAGTGGCCAGTTACAGTTAAGTGTTAGGTAAAAGAGGTACTAGAATCTGTTCAATGAGTTCTCATTTAATAAACACATTAACAATCCTGTTAATTTTTCCTTTCAAGTTTTTACGTAGTAAATTTGTTTTTCAGTTTTCTCCAAAAAAACATCGTAAAAGCTATAATGTCTCATACTTAAATATCCTCAGGGCGCCGAGTACTATATGTGCAACTAATAAGTTAGCACCTTATGCGCCTGACCATAATGTTATATAATGTACGGTCAAGTCTAAAAACATGTATTCAATTATGAATAATATTAAACGAGACTGTTTATGATTAAATTGACACATTTAGATAAGTTGTAAATTTGAAGTACCTGCCTAAATTGCATGCATTATAGAGAAAGGGAGACCTATACTGAAGACTTTCTGTAACAAAATTGGATTATAATGATCGTCTAATCTACAAAGAACCCTAAAAACCGACGCTAGTCGCTCGCAAACCCCGGGGTTTATTTAGCCCAGAATATTTTGTGTAAGCCCAGTGTAAACAGAAATGATCGCGCGATCATTTTCAAAGGGAAAATAAGCGGCACGGTCAGAAGAAAATATGCTGCTATTATTTTACAAGCTTTTTATTTAACTTTGTTTTCATGAATGTTCAGTTAAAATCTTTTTTTAAACAAACTGGATTTATGGCCTCTAGCTTGTTCACTGAACAAAAGGAAGACAATTAATGCTACCACAAGTGTAACGGTGTAACATTGTCATTAATCTCAGAACTTCAAACTTGTGGCATCAAAATCGTCACTCTCTAAA
Organism: Eudemis profundana; assembly: GCA_947034925.1. Lineage (NCBI taxonomy): Eukaryota > Metazoa > Arthropoda > Insecta > Lepidoptera > Tortricidae > Eudemis > Eudemis profundana. The sequence continues at coordinate 24,170,735 of OX344795.1, read as the reverse complement.
GAGCATTGTCAAAAAGTTATTCATTTAATGGAGAGTAATAACGATACTTTTGAATAAGTTTCAAAGGATAATGATTGGACCTTATTGTAAAAAAAACACTTAATTAAACTCCCAATACAATTATAATTTCACGACTATTAAAAGCTGCAAACAACTGTGCCTTACTTTTTGTAAATGTGATGTTTGGTGTAAGTTGTCGTACGAGTATGTCCATTTAAACTTTTATGCCACACCTGGCCATAAAGCACGGCGCGCTGTGCGTACGGAAAAAGCCGCTTTCTGGCCAAGTGTAGACATAAAATGATGTACACAACACGGGAGGTAATAAAGAAAGCCCTCGATCGCATATTTACGTCCCTCGCTTGCAGCTCGGGCCGCAAACATCTGAGATCTCGGCCTTTCTTTATATTACCACCCTAGTTGTGTAATGTACTATTATATCCCCTTAATACTTTGTCTTACACATTAACGGCAGCGACGGGTTTTATTAACTTGACTTCGAAAAATAGGTTCACTTATAAATGCGAAACGGATACAATGAGTATAATTAATATCTGAGGAAATGCCAAACAGGGAAAAGCCTATTCATAAATAATTGACTGGCTAAACGTAAACGTACAAATCTCAGTAATAAGAGTGACCTCTATAAGGCTGAGATGCACAAGAAGATGTGTCTTCTGTTGGAACCAGAATGAGAAATATGAACCCAGGATTTAATGTTTATCTTTATTGTAATCCGTTGAAGCTTCTTATAATGCCTCTGTAACATCTTAATAAATGCTCTTGTCCTCCTCATTTAACTAATATCTAAGTGATAAAACATTTTTTCTACTCCTGTACTTTTATCTGTGTTTTACTTGGTCACGAACACTAATATAAGAACATACATAATATGAGTTCAGAGAAGTCTATACTCTATTCCCCATAACAGCACTAGGGTCGTTATAGTCATTTTACGTTATTGCTAGCAGCCACAGACTTCTAAATCTAGGTTAAACTTAGGTCAAGGATTAAGCGCTCAATTCTAACTTTACGATAAAAATGCACAACTACCAACTTAACAAACAATTAAATTCCTACGGCTTTTAAGAAAAACAAAACTTTCCGAACTAAATTCATTGATGCCAACATAAAAAAAGTATTTTTAATATATTCACTGCGTGTCAATTTAAAATAAAAAAAAAGTTTACCATAGACACATACTGTCAGTCATACGTCATATTTGCCTTGTTTGCAGGTTATGCCTTGTTTGTATTTTATATTTTAAAAAACCTAGTCGTAGAAAAAGTATTGTATGCAACGTTGTATAATTAAGTCCAAAAACGCTCATTGCGTCTCTATTTGCGATACTCGCCGCATTCGCGGCTCGTATCGCAACTCACGCAATTCGCATTTTTTGAACCTTCTTATACAACTGTTGCATAAAATACTATATCAATCCATACATAATAACCTACCTATACTATAATACCTAACCTATACTAAATAAATTAATATTCGTGCAAAAATGAACAATATCACTTATACACATAAACATTCTAACGAAAAAGACATTTCTAAACGAACTTACACTTTCATGATATTGAGTAAGGGACCTTAATAAGAAAATAAGGAGCTCTGCAATTTCTTGGCGGCCCTGCCCTCAAATATAATTAATATGTCGGAGCCGACCCTTTATCACAGACGTTACAAAAACAGCAAGTCTTTTCTTGAGAAAAACCGCGATATCGCAAAATCAACGTTTGAACGTTAACTTATTTAAACTTTAATAGGGTTATAGTTACAGAGTTATTTAATTTGATTGAAATGAAAGGGTGTACAATAGTACAATAGTATTAAGATACAGAGAAAAGATATTTTATTTTATTTTATATTTTGTTAATTAATACACGCTAGTGAGCATGAGATATGTCCAAATTAAACAAACGTGTTTAAATGCACTATCAAAGAGCATAAACTTTTAATTTAATTGCAAGACAATGGATATCAGCCAGGTAGGCCCAACTGGCCGTAAAGCTTGTCACGTGACAAACCAATACCAGTCCCTGTCGCACTCTATTGAACGGAAAGAAATAGATAATGTTTTTCGCATGACACATTGTCGCTTTGCACAGTTGTATTAGCTCCTCGAGGGACTTTGGTACTAAATGGGTAAAAATACGTTGAACGATAAATTATAATCGAGTGGGATGAGTTATTCAAAAGATAAATCCACAAATTGTATTTCAGGATCTACACTGGAGGACTAGTTATCTTTGGCATACAAGTTGTTGTAACTACTTGTGGATTCTTACAGTTTCAGAGATATTGAGTTACGTTTACGTATTTATGATTGTTTTCCACTTATTTTGTGTATATGTGTCGCAGGGAAATGGCCTAAACCTAGATTTGATCAAATCTCTAAGGGATATGACCAAATCAATGATTGAGGGAGGCGATAGCTGAGATACGCGTCATGCTTGTGAACGGGTGCCATTTGTGGGGTCCGGTCTGTTCATGCTTGCATCATGCAAGGGCTATGTTGAATGTGTTAGACAATTATATACTAGTGTTTAATAGAACTGACGTGAGAGACTACATCTTGTTCTCAATTGAAGTTAACGTTTTTTCTTATAGCTTGAACGCATAGAGTCCGTTTTTATACATAATTAACTTTGAACCTTAGAGACCATATACATCTCTGAGAAATGTAGATTACATTATATTTAATAGTACATTACACACCTAGGATGATAAAACAAAGAAAGGCCGAGATTGCAGATGTTTGCGGCCCGAGCTGCAAGCGAGGGACGTAATTATGCGATCGAGGACTTTCTTCATTATCTCCCGCGTTGTGTACATCATTTTATGTCTACACGTGGCCAGAAAGCACTACGCTACGCGTACGGAAAAAGCCACTTTAGGGCCAGGTGTGGCATAAAATTATTTTTTGTACTTGCCAATGTTTAGACGCTTAGAGACCACATACATCTCCAAGAAATTTTTTTTTCATTTTAGTTATTAAGTTATATTATGTTAGTCACAGATTTTTTTACATTTCTGTAAGTTTGTTTTTTTGTAATTTGTAAATTTAATGATAGTTTAGTAGTCTATTTCTCGTCTCCCATTTTGTATTTTGACGTTTGGAGATCCTTTACGCCTCCAAAATATTTTTTGACAACAGAGACCCCTTAAATCTCCATTAATTTTAGTATATGTCTGTTTATCATCCATTTTTCTTTTTAATTTATCTGACGCCTAGAGACCCTTTACATCTCTAAAAAATGTATGTTTATTGAAATGTATATTAGTTAAGTATTTATTTGATGTATTATTGAATTTGTATTTTCACAATTATCGTAATGCTCAATGTTTTTTTAGAAGAGATACTGGTGGGTTTCTTCCGGTGCTTCTTCTCACCAGAATGTCATTTGCCAAAGCGCCAAAAGAATCAGACATGTGAAAGAGTCCTTGAGGCCTACTTGCAGAAATAAATTATTTCATTTCATTTACCAAATAATTTAATTTCACTAAATCACCACAACTCTCAAGGAAATAGGATTACCTACAGATCGTATTGTTCTGGTTCGTTTATTTTATGCTTTCATTAAAACTATTTAGGGATATGATAAAATCACTGGACTTGTTTAATGAAATGTTAAAACCGAGTTGCCTTAAAAAAACTCGTTTTATCTTTTTCATGAAACAGTTAAGGGATTTGATGAAATCTCTAAGCGAAATGAGAAAGTGCCATTTTTTCATTTTCCTAAACCGCATTGGAGATTTGATCAAATCACTGAATTTCGCTAAGAAATTGACCCAACGCGTCATTATTTTAACATTTCCCGGGAGTTCATCATCTCTCTGAGGCATTTGATAAAATCACACACTGGGTCTGACATTAATTTTAAACTCCGTCCGAATAAGGTATTTTCTATTATTGCACTTCGCATGTGCGTCTGAGCCTCTAGGTATCTAACACGCAATGGCATCAGCGGGGAACAGAAAGGTGCAGGAGGGAGGGAACACGATGGCACGGGCGGGCGACTTAATCTGTACTAGAGTTGAGATTTCTATCATTTAACTGAACTTGTCTAATGAAATGTTAAAACGAGTTTACTTTGCGAGTTCGTTTTGTCAACTCACTAAAGTTATCAAATCACTAAACAAATCCAGTGAAATGAAAAAACGAGTTGCCTTTTTTGGCTGATTTCGTCATTTCACTTAACCGGCTCAGAGATTTAATAAAATTACTGATTTTTTCTAGGCAAATATTAAAATGGATTCGCCATTTTAATATCCTGCGTAATTTGGTCATATCCCTTAGAGATTTGATCACATCTCGGTTTTGGGCATTTCCCTGCGACATATATAATAATATCAGCAATTTTTGTGGCTTAGTGTCCACGTCGTTCTGTGCTAAGCGTCAAAAAATAAAGAAGCCAATTCTGTTATCCTCTATCTTTGATCCCAGATCCCGGCCCGCCCTCTAAGTTCGCACCATTATCTTACACGTTCTACACGCAATTTTATGGTAATTACATTTTTATCACCATATCTTTATTCAATTTAACCTAAAAGATATGAATTTCCGGTTCCGGACTTATTAAATTCGTTAAAATATGGCTGAAAATTATGATTGCAATTTTGTCGGACGATTAGCGAAAAATGTGTTCTAATAACATAACAGGAGGGGAGTGGTGGTAAAAATTGATGGGATTTTTAATGGCTTAACAAGTGAGAGTAACATCATGAGGTTTCATTAAAACGGTTACGGGTCACGGAGCTCGAGTTTTTAGGTCTGGGAAAATGGGGCTTGTTTTTATTGTAATCAAGCGGTATTAGGATAATTTTTATGTCTTCTTTTAGTATAACAGTGTTTAAAGTAAGATAAAACTAAGAAAACCCCTACTTAAATTCAACTGTTCCCCAAATTGTTTACGATTTCTGGGATTTTACTGTGGGTTAGATGAGTAGTGGCGAGAGTCAGTATTATCTTACGATGAAGACTATATTATTTTTTTTAGCAACCCTAACCTCTTTTATTTTTAATAGGCCATCCTCATAACCCAACCTTTACAGGAATTGGACTCCGACCTCTCCTTCCAACCCTTATCAATATTGGGATTACACATAACTGGTTATCTACAATAAGCTTCACAACCCAATCCCTTCCTACAAAATGTCACACGACTCCGTAGTTTTTACCCACAATGGATGGAATGGAACGCCGATCGGCGCGTATATGTGTTTGGAGTGTGTGTGTGTGTGTACAAAAACTACTGGACCGATTTCGATGCATTTTTTTTATTGGAAGGTAACTTGACCGCAGGTGTTCTGTCACAGGGCTGTCTGTGCCTTTTGAACCGTAATAGTTAGATAGTTTGAAATTTTCACAAAATGTATATTTCTATTGCTGCTATAACAACGAATAATAAAAACAAAATAGAATACAAGAATACATACTTTTATTTGTAAAAAGCATTGTACAAGTCAAGAATTCACAAGTGACACCTCCACGCTTCCCTTCATTATTTCCTTCAATGATTTTAGTTATAAAAGAGTCATGTCGTACAAGGTGACCAAACATTTACACTCTTCAATTTTTTATGGTTCTATTTAGAATGGGTTACCACGAATATGTTAAGAAAATGTTACACGTTCGAAAAACGCATTCGTACACGGCGATCGCTGGGATTCGAGCCCTGGACCTCACGATCATAACTCCACCTCCAAGCTACTAGACCATCAACTCTACGCTCTTTCGGATTGTTCTCGAGAGAGGCGTATTTAGTATTCAACGATCCCCGTCTCTGATTTAAATTTAGAAGACAGAGTTGGCACACGCACCGTTGATTAGCCTAATTAACACCTCATTATGCGCCTGCACACGATCTAATTACGCAGCCCTACGTGTTCCCCTTGGGCCTACTTTTAGTAGCTAAATTTATTTATTTTATGTATTTGGGGCATCACGAGATTTGAGTACAATCAAATTTTAGTGAAGGTATGTTATGACAGCATGTTACTGCTTTTAGTGTAATATTATTTTCTTGGGTTTTGGATCTATAATACGTGTCAGGTTTATGCTAATGTTTTATTAAAGAATAAATTCAATTCAATTCATTTATATGTATTACAAATATGCCCCAAGGTCTTTTACAGGTCTGATTCTTCTAGTACTTAGGAAAATGTTCTTCTGGTGAGAAGTAATGCCGCTAAAAACTAAGCAATTTCTCTTTTAAAAACATTAAGCATAACAACAAATGCGACATGATTATATGACATTTCATAAATAAAAACGCAGCATGCAAATAACTAGTCACAAGCTTTTTTCCGTCTATTTACAAAGTCAATCAATTATTTACCAAGAGATGTCCGAGGGTGAATTGAAAAGTTTGGAGCCTGACCATTAAAATAAAGACTTTACTTGCTGTATTGCTGTATACATATAAAATGGTTTCATGACTACTGACAGACAATGTACAGCCTAAAGTAATGCAGATGGCAGTGTTAAATTTGAAACACATGTTCGTTGGGGGACGTAGAGAGAGGTGTATTATGAACGTATTTATCGAAATTCAATTCACAAAGGGTTGAAACGGAGGGTGGAAAACTGTAAGAACAAGTCGGAAATTCCCGCGGACAAAGTCACGGGATCGCATGTCATTTTCTATAAGAAATTAAAGCAAGACATTACAACGCCTTGATGACGGATGATTCAACCTGCGTAACGTATTAAAATTCATCGCCCAAGTTTGACAGAGTCCCAAGAGGAGCGGGCCAGGCCTAAACCGCGATTAACTGTCGTTTAGCACGACACGTGTTCTGCCGTCTTAATACGCTGAGCTTACGTCTTCGGCTTATGAGCTCTCGCAATAATGACTAATTTACGTTTTACAGTTCAACTGGGCCCAGTGACTTACCCATTACCCATATAGGAGTTAAGAGATGTGTCGAGCGGTTCTCGTACCTCACACCCACGTCTCACCCATCTTAATTATGTTGTACAGCCAGTATTATCGACTAGGTTCTTGATCATGTAATTTTTCAGTTATCAGGAGTTTTGTAAAATTGTTCAGTATAACCTTTTTTTTTCGGTCTGGAATCTTTTTTCAGGGAATAGGTATTTCAAACATTTCGTATGAGTTCATTTTAGCCTTAAAATTGTTAACAATTTAAAGATCTGGGCCCTATTTAATAAACGTTACAATCCTACAATTTTGTAGAAAAGTAACAGATTTGTCAAATTGTACTACAAGTGATGTCTAATAAACCTTACAAATATGTAAGAAATTTACGTATTTATAACTCACAATTATCGCAATTACAAGTACTGTTTAATAAAAGTTTACACATGTAGAAAGTGCCCGTAGATTTTGATGACAATATTGTACTTACAAAAAAGTAATTGTAGGGTACAATTTACATAAAATGTAAGTGTTTGGTGTAAGTTCTTAATAAAAAAAGGTAGATTTCTTACTCTTCAGTTTAGCATTTTAGTGTTACACGGAGTACTTTCTTGTTGGTTTGGTTTATTAGTAAAGTCATGGATAACAACAACAACGTAACTGACATCTCAATTTTATTATCCTCAATTTTTTTTTATTATTATTTTATGACATTATTCTAATTTTTTTGTCTTGTATTGTCTTCACGTAATGTTAATTATTTTTGAATGAACATTTTATTTTATTAAATAATATTGTAATTGTTAAATATATAATTACTGAATCGCGCCCAAATGTTGGCACGCCTGCTTGCATTGCTGAGCACATCGGAAGTATCTATTTTATATAAGACCTATTATACTGTGTTCTAGCAAATAAATTATTTGACTTTTGAACAAAATTACAATTCTGTTTCTAATATACTAGAATAAAGACATGTGATTCAGTCGAAAAACTATAAGTCATGATATGAAAATCAACAAGCTACCATCACTACTCTCACTACTTGTTGTTAAAACCATGTTTAATATTATTTATTTATTATTGTTTAGGTTGTAGGACACGCTCTTCAAGTTTTGACACACCATGAGTCCACCTGTCGGAATTGTACTACAATTTACATAATATCTAAACTTGTAATTACAATCGTGTGTTTAATAAAGCAGTTTTCCCTACAAATATGTGAATTGTCACCTGTACAATGAAAATGTTTATTAAACAGATATTTGTAAAATTGTAGTTACAATACTACAATTATGTAGGTTTTCCACCACACAGACCACTAAACCATTACAAATTTTTAACTTGTAATTTTTATTAAACATAAATTTGTAAAATTGTAGCCTGTAATCTACAATTTACAATTTGTAACTTGTAATGTTTATTAAATAGGGCCCTGAACATAGTAATGAAAAATGCTACTCATAAAAGAATATAAATGGATAAAATATAATTATTCCCAAATGACGCAGACTATTAAACTACATTAAAACTATTTTATATTTATATATAACTATAGAAACAAAAGAGGCACAAGAAAATAGGTTGGTCCAATAAGTGGGTAGGGAACTAGATACGATTTAGAGAGGATTTTTTTTAATTATTACATTCTTTTTCGTGTCATTCAAAACACACACAACATTACAACTTTAACTTATCAAGTTTCCATTAAACATAAGAAAATAAATTTTGAGATACTTTTTTGTATATGTACATAAAACCTGTATTAAAACGAATTGAGTGTATTATTATGTAGTTTCTCTCTAGTAGTTAAAACGCAGTTCTAAAGTAGTGGGACTACTATTTGAACTTGATACCAAACTGACATTAAATTCTTAAGCCAATATAATGCCTACTTGATTGCGCTATTTGGCAAGGGTTAGATGGAAATGTCCGCATAATATTTCTTTAAAGAATCACTTGGAATTTAAATTGGATAGCTTCCTATCATTGTGCGTTTCAGTCCATATCTGCCAACAGACGTGAATAGAAAGTTATTACAGTACAAGCCGTTAAGATTTCGATACAATCTTTTTTTATTACTTAGTACGTACTTACTTTACCTAAAATACCTTGCACTTTTTGACTAAGCGCTGGCACTTGGCACAGATGATCCTTAGGTCAATCTTAGCTAATTTATTCCAATCTGAACCAGCTAAGACTGACCTAGGGATCATCTGTGCCAAGTCTCCGTGGTTAGTCAATAAGAGCAAAGTTCCCATACAATGAATCGCATAAGAACCCCAGCTACTTCCGTTGTTCGAAGTGCAATATTTCATGCTTATAATCCCATTGGTGTCAGTCTTATTGTCATCATCATCAGTCAAAAGACGTCCACTGATGAATATAGTCCTCCCCAAAGGACGCTACCGTGATCAATATTTTCTTCTTCCACATCCAGTGGACTCTAGTGACCTTCATCAGGTTGTCGGACCACCTAGTTGTCAGTCACTGTTAAGAATTTAATTGTTGAGTAAAATGACAAATTATTTTAGTATTAACATTCTTTAAATTTCTGATAGTTGGAATATTATAGACGTTAGTGATATTGATGCTATAAAAAATAGGTACGTGTAAAATAGTGTGATGTGATTAAATATTACAGATCATTGCGGGGTTGTAGTCATTGGGCTTATTCAAGTAACTAAGAAAACCTCGGTAATGGAACTGTAAAAAATTATCCAGACAACAGCCGAATAACCAGTATTTATTCATAGCGTAGCGTCGAGCGCAATGAGTGTGAATAGCCCCTGTACACAAGTACAACCACAGAAGTATTTGGCCCCACTTAAGACCCCGACAAACAAACGTTCCCAGCTTATGATAAAGACAAACAATAGAATAGTATTCTAGATCAATAAACGCGTAACCACCATTGAAGTTCCTGTGACATTACGTCTTTTGGTGTATCACGATGGAATACGCCATAAATACTCTTTATCTCTCTCTTATCCTCTAGACAAGAAGAGATAAATAAACGATAGCTGTTACAAGTAGCTGCATATGCTGTAGGCCGATGAAAAGTAGACATATTATTGGTTTTCTATATTGGCGATGGCTTAATGTATTTTTTTTCACTGAAATTAAGTTTCAATTAAATAAAATGTTACTTGGTAGTTTACACTGTATGAGTTGTAGAAATCATTGATATTTGTACAATATTTTATAGATACCTAAGGCAGAAGTGCACAATATAGAAAGTTACACAATATTTACGGATACGTAAAGCAAACGTGTAAAACTTAAATATATAGAGGAAGTACACCTAAAACGGGTAGCCCGTCTAAAACGAGTAGGCTTGCTAGTGTTAGCATTCTAAGTATTACTGATAAGCAGACATCGGAATTTAGGGAGCAAACGCCTGACAGGTACTAGAGATAGACGATTTTTTTTATCGACATTTATGCTTTCGATTTTTTCTTACCATATATTCTTGCATTGCAAGACACTGAAATTATTCCTATAGAAAAAAATCTCTTTTTTATGGAATGGTATATTTGTTTTAAAAAAAAAGTCCGTGACAAATAACACTAAGGAAATCTTTTAAAACGAAAGCTGTTAAGTTAATCATTACCATAGTTAAAATGAAACACAAGCAAATTAGTTTAGGCGGAAACATCGTAATCTACGATGTATCGACGAACATCGATACGAGAACTTTCTACTTGCCTTTCCATTTTGCACCAAAAACTTAAATATCTTAATGTCAAAAATATGATATACATAAATTTCGATAAAAACTTTCGTCTATCTCTAGTACCTGTCAGGTGTTTGCCCCCTAAATTCCGAGGTCTGCTGATAAAGCATGAGTGCAAATCGATACCTTAATTGTCGCCCAAACGCAGGCATTCGGTACAGTACTGCAAGGCAAGTACTGAAAAATTTGACGGGAAAAAAACTCCGTGCATGGCTTGAAGAACTTGATAAGTCCAAAAGCGCAATTTTACAGGGCGGCGATTTTAAAGTTTTCAGAACATTTTCTCCAAAATCCGTTTTATTCTTTAACTCGCCCTTATAGCTGGACCGAAGGATAATTTTATGCGTTTTTTTTATTGTTATACATATTTTGGTACAATCCTCTTATTTTGCATGATATTAGACTTATCAACTTATTCCCCATACATTAGCACAAAAATCCGTAAACACATTGATTAATTTAATTCCTAAAAATCAGTTTTTCAGTGTAAATGAAATGTTTAAATAGTTTTAAGAGTAATTTTATGTTGTTTTTCAAGTACCTGCTAACTCACTGTTCACTAGGACCAGGCAGTTGTTTTCAATCTTCCCCATAACCATAACCCATAAATCTGAGGAGGCAGGTCATTTTCCAGCCACAGCTGAACTTGGTGGAATGTTCGGAGGGAACGCTGTTTTACTACTCCCTCGGTAGGACGAAGACAAGAGATATCACGTAGCTTGCTGGTGGCCACCGATTTCAAGAATGAATTGTACCTGTTCTCAAGCATGTTGATGAGCCTGCTTTGCTTTAACTTGTTCGACAGAAAATCTTCTTGTTTGACGTTTATTTCGGTGTCTTCAGTGAACTGGATGTCAACAGACCTGCTAAGTCGATAGCGCCTTTGATGCTCTGCTACTTTCGTGCTTGAGGTTGATATAGAAAAAACCGTGAAAGACTACAGTACATCTCCTACGTTGGTAGTAAAAAACGAAGACTAGGATAGTGGTATTTTAGCTCCCCCAAAAAGCAAAAAATAATTAAAAAACCGGTCAAGTGCGAGTAGGACTCGCGCACCGAGGGTTCCGTACAAACTCATAAGTAGATACGCGAATAGTTCAACAAAAAACTGTATGTCGATTAGTTTAGTAGGAGCAATATATTATTTTGGAGCAGTATGTTATGATTTTTGCAAATTTCTAATAAAACAGTGCAAGTTAGGAAAACAGTTATATTTTTCCTGTAATATTTAGAACCTGACGAGTAATGAATAATGATTCTATTTAATAGCAAGGACCATTAAATCAAGAGGACTGTCATTCTCCATACAAAAACTACTACTGTTCCCCGAATTTACAACGCCATCTATGCATTAGCTTGGTAAAAGAATTATAATATTATTTACAATTATTCAACTTTGCAAACGTGACACAGTATTTAAATGTTAGAATTTATTTATTATTAGCTGTTTACGAACTAATTGTTACTATACTATGTTTCTTTGTTCAATTATAACATCGTTAAATGTTTAGTGTTTTAGCGCCATCTAGTTTTTGCCCGGAAATCCCCTAGCGTTAAACAGGCCATCGCTTAGTTATCGTCGCCGCTAGATGTATTTTTGGATGGATCTTTAGTTTTTGTAAATTTCTAAAAAAATATTAAAGTTAGGAAGACCGTTCTATTTTTCCTGTAATATTCAGATTGATATTGATAATTAGTAATTATGACACATTTTTCTGATCAGTAAACTTCGGAGATAATAGGGGGGGAATGGTACGTTTGCATTTAGAAATCAAAAACTACTTATTTAAGAAAAAAAATAAAAATGGCGTTTTAATCTACAAATTAAGCCCTTTCATTTGATACCCCAACACAATACTCACCCTAATACTAATATACTCAATATAATAGCCCTACTTTCAATTTTCAAAGTCCCATTACGGAGCCTTTTAAAAAAAAGTAAAAAAGGTACAAGATATTTTTTGTGCCCAATAAGCTCGGGTTAGCTACTTTTTACACTTCCAAATTTCAAATCGATAGCAGCAGTAGTTCCTGAGATAGCTGTGACAGACGGACAGACAGACAGACAGAGTCGCACCATAAGGGTTCCTTTTTTACCATTTTGGTAGGAAACCCTAAAAAAGCTGGCCAAGAGCATGTCGGACCATGCTCAGTGTAGGGTTCCATAGCCGTAACTATAAGGTAAAAAATACGATGTAAAAAAAGTACAACAACAAAAGAGCTTCATAGCAAATACGTCCTTTTGTTGAGAAGCGCAGTTTATCGGCAATAACTCAAAAACGGTACATTCGATCTTGTTGAAAATAATTTTCTTTGAAAGTATTAATTAAGCGTTACCTTCGTGATTTTTTTCATATTTTTCGGACGCACGGTTTAGAAAATAGAGGGGGAGGGGACACAATTTACACAACTTTCGGAGCGATTATATCCAAATACATTCACTTAATCAAAAACATTACTTAGGAAACTTATAGTGTTTTTTAAAGAGCTGGCGAACTATGTACCACACGTTGATATTTGCTGAAAAAAAAAATGTTTACTGTCTTTAACATGTATGGAGTGCCCCCCCTAAAAATATTTATTTTAATTATTTACTTATACCAAACTAAGTAGCGGCTCATAAAAGACACCTATATTCCAAATTTCATCAATATCCATCATGTAGTTTTTGAGTAAAATGCCTGTGACATACGGACAGACAGACAGACAGACGGACGGACATGACGAAACTATAAGGGTTCCGTTTTTGCCATTTTGGCTACGGAACCCTAAAAATGAATATAAAACATTACAACAGTAGGTACAAGCCTACTATTGTAATGTTTTCCGTTAATTCACTTTGCTATCTTCATAAACTTCATTTTCATTTAATGGTTGTGATTTATAAAACGTCGGTATTTATACGTCCAGTACTCACTATGTGTACATAATGGTGCATATTTTGGCCAAAACGTTGACTGGGAATGGTGAGCAATTGAAAGAATAATTATTTATTATTTGACAATAAAAGTAGTTTCATAACAACGAGTTGATACTGATTTCTAGAAAAAAATGGTTAAGGTACAAGTACTGACATAAATAGTATCACCATAACAAATTTCATCTAACTCGGTTCAGCGGTTTCAGCGTGAAATGGTAATAGACAGCTAGAGTTAGTTTCGCATTCATTAGTTTTATAAAGCGTTTCCAATTATTTTGTCCGCAAGTGTTATATGTTAGTGCCCTCCATTATTGCGATACTTGCGATTGTCAACAGTATCATTGAGCAAATGTAACATTACCAATACTGTAACCGCAGCAAATATGGTTTATTTATTGAATCTTTCCTCCTATTACCATTATTAAAATCAAGCAAATACACTCAAAAAGAAAAACGTTTATTGTATAGGGACCCTTTTATTTTTAACTCATTTTTATTATTTTGTTGTTAAACCAGCAATAAAAATACATATTCTATAAATATATTTCAAGTACGTACCAAGTACCTGTTACCTTTATTAAAATATATATAACAAAAACGCCATATAAATACGTTTCTTGTATGGGAATCCCCTTTAATTCTTGATTTAATTTTCTTTCCATTATTTGCTCTTTTAAGCGATAGTAAAAGTACACATTTCAAAAAGGTTTAAGTCCCTCTCTATCACGAATCAAAAGACACGGTCCTGTGGCTAACCGATACAAACACGTTTCTTGTATAGGGACCCCCTTTTCTTTTTAATTTTATTTTCTGAAGTATTTGTTGTTATAGCGGCGATAGCAATATACTGTCTGTGAAAATTTCAAGTCTCTACCTATTATGGTACAAAAACTGTGACAGACGGACAGAAAGCGGAGGCTTAGTAACAGGGTTCCGTTTGCACCTTTTGGGTACGGAACCCTAAAAATTGATACTTTCAAATAGCCCTGAGATCCTCTATCTTCTATAACCCTTAGAATTAACACGAATTTCAAATATGGATATCGTTAAGATTTCACCTTTACCACACAGGACTACAAATACGACTACGAATATAGAAAGCATCTTTTTACGAAACAATTATGTCTTATAAATAATGTGTAATAAATTTTAGAACTTATGTCTGGGGCATAGAATACAAAATTGTATCCATATACAATGGCAGTGGCAATATCGCAGAACAGACTCTAATATCTTTCTTGCTCCGACCGAATCTATTGTTCATTTGATCGACTTTATTAAATAAGAATCCTGCGTGGCAACATGTGTTCCGACCACAGATTCGTACTCTTATAATGTATACAGTGTATAATATATACAATACTTAATATTTAACCCTGATCCTCCGCCTCGGTGGCTGAAAGTATTATATTTTTTCTACGTATTTTTCCAACTGTGGTTAGTTTTCATTTCATTATATGATTTTGGGGCGCGTGGGATGCTTTGTTGGTTATGTTAGAAATGTAATTTATATACATAACTAGGTATCTACTTATACCATGTTAAGCAGTTGATGTCTCCGGTATGAAATAATGATTACAGACAAAATTTGGTCCGAATAAGTTCCACAAAGATTTTACCATATCATTTGATTTACCTGTGTAAGTAATTGTATGTGCAGTGTGAAATTAAACAGATAATAGAGTTCCTGTCATATGAATGTAATTATTTTAGGAAAATAAAGATAACTAATGTAATAATCCTTAATAATGAATACAACCATACCTACAGTACCAATTAGATACTTTTACTGTACTCATGTATGCTACATATATTAGCACTGTTCAATACAGTTTCTTTATAATATCACCACAGGACGCCGTCCTGGTAACGAATACACTATATAGTAAGGAATTGAAATGTACATCTCAATCATATAGATATAAATATCTACTTAACTTCCCTAACTCAACCGGAGACCTAGATTTCCCTAACATCCTAAGTATATGAACATGCAACTCACCCAGCTTACAATAAGGTTTTATTGTAAGAAAGCAATCCAATTCAACCAACAATCACTGCACTTTTAACATCACTTCACAACACCACTCACTCACTACTATACACTCTGATAATCCTAATTTCTATCAATCACACGCGACGTATAAGCTATTAACTGACCTCCACAACATAATACTGGCATAATTTTATCAGCTGACTGATGCCCAGGGCGCGGCCGCGGACCGCCACAGCCGCCTGGCTATCAGCTGTTCAGGCATGACCAGTCAACAGTCCAGTGAGCCCGGGCACCCATCAGCTGGTCGGGGTCATTGACCTCGTCAGCTGGTCCAGCAGAATAACAATGTGGAGATCAATTATTAAAGCCCTTACCAGTAGTGCAGCAGACTTCAGCACCTTCTGAGCTCGGCAGCGGAAAAAGACCCTGTTCTACCAGCCTCGTCTGGTTATATATCTTTTTCCTCGCCCCCTGGACCCCTCACATCGAAAGTTCTAGAATTTAGTGAAGTAACTACTTCCGTTACCAAAACATAACCGTTAATTCGGCCTATCTCCCCAATTAGGCGTTTTCTTATAAGGATTTCTACCTGAGCGATGCACTTTATTGCATTAAAGAATACTTTCTCATTTTTGAACTCTTACTAAGTCTATTTTATGCTAAAATCTCTCTAAAGAAGGAAACAGAGCTTCCCAGAAGTATCAGATACCAATATTTCGCAGCCCTTTTGGCCTTCATATAGTACCGCTACTCACCACCAGAGGTCGTTTTCGGCTTATATACTTATCAGTATTGTTTTTGATTTCATCCTTAAGTCTGCTATCCTAAGGACGCTTTTCGCTTGACACAATCCGAAACCTTCCAAACATTCTGATTTCTAGAATATTCGGTAATATCAAGGTTAAATCTTACCAAAACTGCCTCATCTTGTAATTTGGTTCTTTGTGACAGAAATCCTTTAGTAATTTTAAACATCTTTATCAGCACTCCAACCCTAAAAGTTATACATTCATACTTACCATGATCACAGTGGACACTGTTCTCAAATATGTCCACTATGTCTCCATCAACCAGCAATTTTATCAATACAATGTCATACTACAATAATAGATAATTATACTGTAATAAAGAGTAAAACTTCATATTATTTCTTTATGTACTTACCTGTTATATAAAATACAACTGATTTCAGCGCCCTCTCTCGATATTTCACTTAACCCTTACGACTAGTACAAGACTGGTAACAAATATCTCAGCCATACCCTATTGATCTTCATCGTATAATCGTCATCCACTAGATGTCGGTAAAACATATGTATATAATTTTATATACATCGTTTATTTCCCAAAACATCATATAATAAATAAAAGATCTAGAGTCACGCCCGCTAGGAAATGCATTCCTGAAAGAAATCTCTTGTAGCCATCGCTTCAGTAAAGATCGAATAACTAACAGAAATGACTTGATTCTGTTACAAGTGTCGAAAAAAATGTTAAATGTGCCCTTTTGCGTTATGGCGGTAGAATATAGGTATGTTGCAGTACTGTAACAATTACTGCTGCAATTTCCAGGTACGTAACAGAAACATAATATTCGGCTTTAAATATTTTAACGCTAAGGTAATTTAAAATTAGTTAAAATTTTGAGCTTTGGTGGCTTTGGTTTGTATCATGTTAGTTAACTATTTGTGTGTAGCCATACACATACGTATATTAAAACTAAGGGTATGTTAGAAATCTTTGCAGACAAACGATTTGGCAACATCATCATTTACGACACATTTTCATAGAAATTTGACTTTTAAATGGAGTCGTTGCCATATACCCTACTGCAGCGTTATCGTAGACGTAGATTAGATTACAGAAAATAGAATTCAAGTGTTTAAAAAAAATTGTCGTGGTCATCGATCGTTAAAATCCCCTAACAATTGCACCTAATTTGTTGTTAAATCTAGGACATTTAATCAATTGTATTCTGAATGCAGATTAGAAGAGATAGCTGGTGTAGTATCGGGTGAATAGGCGCGGTAGCGATACGATAGGCCGATATTGAACTATTGGGAGCTATTTAAGCGCTTATGTTTCCGCGGTACTAAAACAACCTACTTTCATAGAAGCTTAAAGACGCATCGGACGTTTTAACTAGTAACGTTACAATTCCAACGTTCGTATATTGTTGACTTATTAATGTAATGTAAGTAGATATGTGTAATTGTACTAATGCTAGTGGGAATATGTAGGTAATTATGATTTAATTTTATTTTTTATTTTATATATTAGGGTTGTCACTCGACCGACACACAACTCACGACATCAGGCGATTTGCCGAAAGACACTTGATGATGTTCACATATGCTGATTCCGTCTTCCCGGTAGAAATAGCGGTGTTTTTTTATTTCAACCGCTTCACGTACAATTCTACTATAGTAGGTAATTGCGTTCTGTAGACAGGATCTTGGTATTATGAAAATCCATCCAGTGGTTTCATCCAGACTCCACCACATGCTTCGCTATAGCCGATTTGACTACTTGGAGTTTTCTAACAGCCGTGATGGATTCTTTGACCTTTTCCGCTATGGTACGTCCAAAAACGTCGAGGTAATAGCATGTTTTTACGCGATTAAGTCCCGTTTTGTTATAATAATGAGTAATGAAGTTGTTATGTAAAAAGGAATAATTACCAAAATGCATGAGTATGTGTAATATAAGTAGTAATAATGTAAACATTTTAATAATACAGTGATGTCAGTGATCATACTATTTAGGGGTACTTATGCTATAACGAAATAACACAATATTTTTGATAATTATTACCTAAAGTGCTACTTATAGTAAGAATTTATGCCACAAAATATTTGAAAATAATTTCATACCATTTTCATTCATTATTAAGATTGACTTCTGCCTATGTGATTTACCTTCCTTATATATGTTGAAGCGTTTGATTATTTATTATAACGGGTTTTGTCTTTGTTCTCAGGTGCGGCCGCATCTTCTCTATCGCTTACACTATTTTGTACATCGGTATCTGTTTACGAGATATTATTCAGGTACGTTCACAATAAGTAATGAGCATATTAATAAATATTATTATATGTAATAAAATTTATAAGTGCCGTATTTGTTCTCACGATCCATTTGACTTAGCGGATTAGAAATCTCCGAGGTCTGAGATTATCTTTAGTTAGGTATAATCGTTTTGTCACATTACTACCAACTTAAGGAAGTACACTCTAATTCACGATAATTTTAAGCAACCAAAACGTTAAGGTGAATAAAAGAGGGTCCTCCCGCAATCAAGAGTCACAAAACGAATGAAAATAGGCCAGAATATAACCATTAAGAGATATTTCCTTCCTTCCTCTGTTTCCGCAGTTTTCTCATCTTTTATTTTAATATTTCAGAGCCCTCCGATGATGTCAGGCCCGGGGCGCGCGCTGGACCCTGTCTGTTTGTACATAAAAGAGTTTTAATAAGAACTACCATTGTAAGAAACGGTTGTATTATAACTACTGCGGTATTTTAAGTTAAGAGTTGAGTTTACCTCAACATTTCCAGGCATTCGGGGGCTGATAATCGTTAAGGGTGTAGCACTGCCCTTGCCAAAACCCCGCGATCTATATTGAGAGACGTTCGGAGTATTGCAAGCCTGTTTTGAATTCTTAGTGCACGCGCTGTCTTTACTTTTAAATGAAAAGTTCTAGTTCGCTTAATCTGCACTGTGCGTGGAATCTGTAAGAAAAAACTGACAATATAATTTTAAGACTTTATTTGAGGATTGTAGAATCGCTTGCCCCTGAACAGAATACTTATTATATCATAGTATTATTTTTTTCTTTAAAATCATAGATGCAGTTACACTACTCTTTCAGTTTCTCTAAATTATCATATTTCCATTTCTACAATTTCAAGAAATTTCAAATTCTGTATTTTGTGACCGTAAGGTAGGTACTCGTATATTTATAAAGTTATAAATGTATTTGAAACTGTAAATTTTACGTCCACGATAGGATTTTTCAAAGTAATTAATATATAAATGTTCCTCTACAAACGAAATACTTGCTGGTAATCGTGTAAAAATGCGTACTTATTTGAATTTAGAATCAATTTCACCCAATCAAGCGTTAAGCAGTACTTGGCGACTCAAGTGTTACAACCGTAATAACAATATTTCCACCAACATCAATGAAAAATAAATAACTGTCAAACGATGGTAGCAAGCTCATTTTCCGTTTGGTTGAGCTGAAAAAGAAAATTCTTTGCACAAGATATTTTTGCAATTCTATTGCCACGAACATTCATTTTATCATATTCATATTCTGATTAACAACTAATAAGTTACATTTTGTAGACTGTATATCACGGGATTTCCGGGTATACTACATGATTCCCAAGTGTCGAAATAGCGAATTCGATTATTTTGAAATCCATGTTACGCTAAAATAATTGTTATTTATTCAAGAGATAACCAATAACTGAGCCTAAGTATGCTTCCTCTTGCACCGTTTACGGTAAATTTCGGAATTAAGATGCTTTTGGAATTATGATTCTTCCAAATTTTTAAGTGTTCCCGCATGTAACTCGTGTGTTACTTGATCAAATTAATATTTTATACTTCATTTATACAGAAAAACCTTACAAGTCCACAGAATACAACACATGTAAGTACGCTTATGACGATAAAATGTGGAACTCTCATTCATTTTAGGTTGGCGAAATATTTCTTTAAGATAGTAAAAACTAATTATGCACCGGGATGGCATTACACACCTGGGATGGTAATTTTTTTGTTTCAGATTATAATTATTTTTTTAAAGATAACTTAAATGTATGTAATCTGTAATTAAAAATTTAAATATTATAAATATTCATCAAAATGTTTTAAACGCTTATATTGCGAAATTCCTACAACGATTTTTTTAGCAATTTTATGTCTCACCCTATATCTATTTATTTTATAATTTATCACATTTGTCTAAGTAATGAATTACCGCATTGTAAACTAAGTAATGTATATAAAATAACAAGAATTATAGCTAAGTTATTTAAATAAACAATGACATTGTTATAATTAATTCTTAGATTTATTAAAATGGAATTAATATAAATGTTCTTGTGAATAATGTGTGATCTGTAGATTTTATTTAGTAGATGGACTATTAGAATATTGAAATTAAAAACGAATTAACATAAAGTATAATAATTAAACCGTTTAACAATTGTTACTGAATCAGAATTTTTGAAATATGTTGAATAATTTTCAGTGTGTATTTTTTTACTTTTTTTGTGCAAATGGGTACATACATTTTGCAGAAATTATCTCAAAAATAGACTACTGATTATGAAGTACTACTCTCAAAATACACAAGATTATACCTAATCTATTAGGATAACATACGTCACTGTATATTTTAAATAAATGTGTATCAAAAAGCAATCAAAATACCTATTGATTAGCCAAAAGAAAGAAAAGAACTAGGCACCTCACATTGACAACTCTAAAGTGTGTCATTCCATGACTTGATTTTATTACAACATATGTGTTTTCTGAATTTAATACACGCATAATCAGTGATGAGTGAATATCCTCTATCAAACTCAGTCGGTACCAAAGTCTATATTTCAAAAATGTTCTATGTAATTTTTAAAATGACGATCTCTAAAATGGTGTTAGACATGCGTCTATAACGAGGATAGTCTAACTGGTTTAGGCTGTATGTTAAATCTCAGTGTTAAGAAGTTATTTTTAAAGTACTTTGCCTAGGAATTAATTTTATTTTTACAGGGTCTAAGTTTCAGTTCACAACAAGGACTGTCATGAATTGAAACACACCTACCTATATAGGTACCTACTGGGAAATGTTTTTTTTTTATTGTGTAGTGTTTAGTGACATTATAAAAATAGAATTATTCTCAATTATTAAATGAGTTATGAACTTTCTTAAAAGGCCTAAAACACATAATTGTTCGGGTTCACAACTTTTTTCCGGATTACTATGATTAGAAAATCTCCGAAGCAAATTGTCCTGCAGCAAAAAAAATACAATACAGCAAAAAAATAACAAATTCGTTCTTAAACTTAGGCCTTTATAAAAATCTTGTCGTAGTATTAATGAGGAAGGTAGTCACCTTAAAAATGAATGCCAAAATTTGGTTTATTGTACATACCAAATGTGTAGTCCAACTTCTCAAATAAATGTAACTATAAAAACATGACTTGTAGATAATAATGACATTATTGTAACTGTATGTAATTAGCTAAATGAAGTAGACAATATTTCTATAAGAATCTATTGGAAATAACGAATACTGTTGTTAGAATTCTATTATTAATAATTATTGATTTTGTGAATCGTTTTATTATTGAATACTATTAGAATAGTGTTTTTGTTATTGATTGTACGAATACATTTTATACGATTTCATGTTCTGCAATAATTTGCTCAAACATGGCAACTTTTATTACGAAGTCTGTTAAATAAATTATTTAAATTGATTTGGCTGTGTTATTTTATAAAACAGGAAACTCGCCGTTTTTTGTAACATGATTTGCTTATTGAGTTAAAATAACCACAAAATTAAAAATTTTGAAACAACCGGCTTTCAATAAACTAATTTCGATAAGAAATGCCGAGACTATGAAAAATAACCAAATCGCCGTATGTGTGCCTATAATATTTGAAGAGTTCTCTCAATAACTCTAAGATCCTATCATCAGATCGTGATATGGTCGCAATGGGACAGCCTCAGAGGTGTACGGAATTTTCAGCCATCTTCGAGTAATCGGTGAACAAACACACAAAAAACAACATTCAGACGAATAGAGAACCGTCCTTCTTTTGAAAACCGTTCAAAAATACACTTTACCTTGTCTCATATTTAACTGTACTTGTCTGAGGTACATGGTAATTGGTAATAGTTCGAGTTAAAAAAATCCCATAAAAACATTATATGTAAAAAGATGCAAGTCTCGCAACGCAGTTCTTCGCTACAACAAAAAAGTTAAAACAAAATTTGTTCAGCCGTTTGGTGCTGAGATGCCACAGAGGGTGTGATACGCTGCATACGGACCATATTTTTTTTCTTTTGAGAGTAAACCATCGCATATAATAGTACCAAACTGTACTATTTTACGCAACGTATTATTAAACCGGGATTAGAATACGATTGAAAACATATGTCGTTTTTGAATGAATACATGGGATAACAGAGTGTGCAGATAAATGAAAATACCAGTGAACGTAGATAAAACATGGAAGCATTCTGTCCCCTCAATAATGGCACCTCGTATTATCAAACCGCGTTTAGAAAGGGATTGAGCTCATATGTCATTTTTGAACTAATGCATGATATGACATTGTCAGTGGTAGAGTATGCAGATAAATTAAATTGTTATTTTGGTACAATGAAGTTCTAAAGCATGGAAAAAATATCAAATTATACAGCGTGTTTTTATTGATTTCCGATAGCATTAAGAGATAGTTCTTCAGATCAAATAGAGTTACTTTCTTAAGCACCGTTTTTAAAGTATTTTAAGTATGATTTTATAATTTATGTACAATTGGTAAGTGTTGTCATTGATGTAAAGTCAAAACTGTCACAATTGCAATTTTACATTTACGCTAAAGGAGGTGAAAGTGAGAGGTCACACTTGTGATCAACACGATTCTGATTTAGTTTGTATGAAAAAGTAAAAACAAGTCTCATTTTGAATTTAAAATAAACCCATATACAAGTTGATTGCTGTTAATGTACTAAGCGACGTGTCGAATTAATCGTAAATAAAAAAACACGGTGTATTACTTAAATAAAATACAAATGTTGTAAATAATTACTTTAAGAACCATAAAAATCATATTTAGCTATTAATTCTATTATCTATAAGGGTCTGCACTTATGAAGATATCAAAGATTGGTTTATGATTATATTTAATCATTTATTAAGTACACTTGTGCTAACGGTACACTCGAATCCCTTTCTCAACGCGGTTTGATAATAAGATATACCGCGGTGGGCGGTGCTTAAAATCTATACCTGCGTCGACTTCAGTGCGATCAGGATGACAGTGAGTGACGGATGGCAAATTTTTTATTTTCATACAATGTTTTAACGTATATAACATTGATTAAACATGCCTGCCTGTGCAGTGAAGTGGTGCAAAAGCCATTCCAATATTTCGAAGGATAGTGGAGTCAGTTTTCACATGTAAGTAAATGGCTAATTTAACAGAAATATGCAAAATAATATTATGTCATTTTCTCTATGGGGATGATGTTATGCCAAATGAAGAACATTATTGTATTGCGTAATTGGATTTTCATATTTAATATGTATATGTCATTTATTTAATACACAAGTCAACGATTACATTATAAATTAGGTATATTATATGTATATTGTTACAAATTCCTAACTACTGATTTGGATTTTGAACTTATAATTAATAATTATAATAGTATGTTTTCTTTTATTTAGCTTTCCAAAAGATCCTGTTAGGAGAGATCTATGGAAAAAAGCTGTCCAATTTGCAAGACAGGAGAATGATTGGATTCCTAGTAAAAAAACTGTGATAAGTTCCATCCATTTCAAAGATGAAGACTTATATTTATCAAAAAAGGGGTTTACACAGCTTAATAAAACCGCCATACCAATTTGTACAGCAACTACCTAGTTTTTTGGAATAAATGGCGGTTTTTGAGATGTATTAGGGCGTTTTCCAAAATAAAAACTGGGGTAGCTACTTTCACAAAATATGGACTTTTGAGTTTTTTCTGTCTCAGTATCGTTAGTACTTTCGAACCTTATACGTGAAAAAATGTGTCCCAAATTATTTTTTCCATTACGTCACCATTTTGTACTATGTTTGTATGAACGTGACGTAGTGGAACAAAAAAATTCCATAAAAATTTAAAGACACTTTTTTTACGTATAAGGTTCGAAAGTACTAACGATTCTGAGCCAGAAAAACCTCAAAAGTCCATATTTTGAGAAAGTTGCTACCCCGGTATTTATTTTGGAAAACGCCCATTACCAGTACAAAATAAAATAAAATAGTTTATCTCTGCAAGTAGGCCCTCAAGGGCTCTTTTACGAGTCTGATTCTATGTATTATTTCTTTTGGCGCTTCGGGTAGTGACCATCTGGTGAGAAGAAGCGCCGCAAGATACTCGCCAGTTTCTCTTTTTTTTAAATGTTTAAATATAACAACAGGTACGACATTATTTATTTTGACGACCGCTTTAGCTTAGTTGGTAGTGACCCTGCCTACGAAGCAGGAGGTCCTGGGTTCGAATCCCGGTAAGGGCATTTATTTGTGTGATGAGCACGAATATTTGTTCCTGAGTCATGGATGTTTTCTATGTATTTAAGTATTTGTATCTATTAAATATATCGTCGTCTAGTATCCATAACACAAGCCTTATTGAGCTTACTATGGGGCTAGTTCGATTTGTGTAAGATTGTCCCCTAATATTTATTTATTTATTTATTTATTTATTTATTTATTATTACATTCGATTTCATTAATACGTCACAATAAACATAAAATATAAAAATACAATTTGAAATTACTATTTATTTCTAAAATTATTATTTCATAACCACATTTTAATCTATTTGATTCATTATTTGACTGGCACTTTAATGTATTGCATAAACCTATCCAAGTCATCTGAGGCGCTATTGTCAATCACCGTGTTCTTTCGTTTGTCTCTATCGCTCTTGCATATAAGAATAATAGAGAGAAAGATAGACGAATGAATGAACGAAGATGTTTAAAATAGGATCCCTGATCAACTAAGATTGGCTAATATCTCTGCTGCAGTCCATTATTTATTGGCCAAAATGTTAGTGAACTTAGTGATTCGTAGATATTGCCTAAATATGCATTTCTCTTTCACCTTATTATTTAGAACAGTGTGAAAGAGATGACTATTATTTCGTTTACTATTTTCGAATAAAAGCTCTGTATACATAACGTCAAATTTAAATGTGTGCGTATTTGTGCATGTGCGCAAATTGTCCCGATAATTTGAAAGGTAATGTTCTCGCATGCTGCTTCCATGTTTTATCTACGTTCACTGGAAAATACTTATTTCAGTACGAAAAAGTTGTGAAGCTTGGGAAAAAAACATAAATTATATTACCTACTTAAATAAAATAGAAATAATGTAATAATTATGTGGACAATAATGACAGATTTATCAAATACTGTCGACTTTAATTTTTTTTTTAAAACAAATGACACATCATTTACGAAGAATAGGTAGAGTTAACAATTATGATGAAGCATACGATGTAGGTAAATCTAATATCTATAAGTGTCTGCACTTCAACTATGAAGATATCAAAGATTGACTTATAATTATATTTATTCATTGTGTATATGTACTTTTGTGCTAACGGTACTTCGGAATCGTATTCTAATCGCGGTTTGAGGGACACACAAAGCCATAAATACACAGAAACACCGATAGACAGATACACAGATACACACTTCAAACTTATAATTCCCCTCTCATAGCCTCGGGATTAATAAACAGCTGGTAAAAATTCACTGTAATTAAAAATCCACCAGGAATTACTTATTTGAATTACCTTTTTGTGTATAGCAGCCTCAACTCCCGCAAGATAAACACCGCATTTCTAAAAGGATGTATGAACCAAAGACTATATTCGTTCAGACAACGTTTAAAAGAGAACAGTATTTAGGAAGAGGCCTAAAGAGATTATCATTCCAGTTTTACGCAACCCAGATAGCGGGTGTTTAAAATCATACTCTCTCTTAGGCGTCCGCTTACAAATATTGCGCGGCAAAATTACTGGCATTACACAGAATTACAGGTATTATGACGGAATTACAAGTATTACAGGGGATAACTGGGTGTTGCGGATATCCAACCCGAGCCCCGATACGCGGAAAATCTCGAACGAGAAAATAAAATTACATTTTGCACAATGCCGAGTTACATAGGTACTTAGTAAGTAAGTACTATACTTACTTTGTTTTAATGATAGATTTTTGGGTATCGGATACCTTGAAGATGCATCATGATTTGTTTGAATTATGAATACTATAAAAATGACACTTATTTATTAATGCACCATAAATATATTACAAAAAAGGTAAATCAAAGTTATTTCGCAACGTTGAAAAACATGCTGGTTACTGACTGTGCGAAAAAGAAGTATCTTACTCTCGTTTTCGCCAAATTAGCACTGGCAGGTAAGATCTTACCACAATAATCACAAAATTAAAAAAAATTGAAATAACCAATGAACCCATGAACCTATTTTGATAAGAAATGCACGAGTAATTATCAACAATATACCCAAAACGCTATATACTACGCCTATAATATTTGAAGAGTTCCCTCGATTTCTGTAAGATCCCATGATCAGATTTTGATTTGGTTGCAATAAGACCACCTCGAAAGTGCAAAAGAAGTAAATCGCTATACGTGTGCCTGAGGTAATATTAGCAGGGTTCCCTCGATTTCTCCAAGATCCCATCATCAGATCTTGATATGGCTGCAATGAGACCACCTCGAAAGTGTACCCTTTCAAACAAAAAAGAATTTTCCATATCGGTCCAGCCACCTTCGAGTAATCGCGTATAAACATATACATTAAAAACCTGATTTGGTTACAATGGGACTACGTTGGAGGTCAAACAAAAAAATAATTTTCAGCCGTCTTCGAGTAATCACGCAACAAACAAAAATACAGACGAATTGACAACCGCCCTTCTTAATGAAAGTCGGTTAAAAATGTACTATAAACACGAAAATACATAGAGTTGAATCTATTCGTTAGACGCGGCTGTTTAAAATGCGGTAGACCGGTTTAAAATTTCAGAGTTCTAACGAGACAGGATTCCGGGTCTCCAGGGTTTCCGAAAAGGGTAAGACCTTGGAAAGTAAGGCAAAGGTCAGAAAAAAACCTATTCTCTAATTAGGCGATCCTATTAAGCAATAAACGGGACCATCATAGGCCATCTGCGCTCTGCTTTTCCCTTCTATTATGGTGATACATATTTGTTGTTAGCGGTTAACTCTGCCACTTATAATTGGACTATTGAGAAGAGAATACCTGACAGAGAAGAAAGATGATTCGACGGAGAAGGCAGGTTCTGTATAGAACGAGATAGTATAAGCAACAGTGTTTGCAGTGTTGTGTTTCGTTATGGAGCTGAAGGGTAAATGGTAATTAATACAGTCTATTCTTATTAGGTTATGAAGGTTTGACCAGTTATCTTCTTTTACTAGTAGTGAAAGGTGTCAAACTTATGTATAGTCCCGGAATGAAAAGTTTCATCACCTTTAAACCTTAACTCCATTGACAGAGTCGAAAAGTGACGAACCTTTTCATTCCACGACTGTACGAAACACCGGAGCAAAGTTGTCTTAGGTCTTACTTTAAGTGTCTTACTTTTTCTTCAAAAGTGAAAGACGAGCCGGTGGGAATCGAATTGTGGTGTTGATGACCCGCCATAGTAAGCAATACTCGCAAAATTAGTAAGAAACTACAGAAAATAAAACATCAACAGCAATCACAGGAAGTGAAAAGGTAGAAATCACAAAATAGCTTTAGGTGTGCAATGAAGTGAATTTTTAAATAGAAATCAGTCGAACTTGTCAAATATCCATTCATATTTAGTACATTCTATTTTCAACTTTACGTGGCCAGGAATAGAAGTGTAGTAAAGTGCAACAGTGTTTTGGCAGACACGTAATAAGCTCCTTTGAGTGGATTTAGTCACGTAACAAATGAAAGAATAAGGAAATATGCGAACATTTCTCGTGTTCGAGCTCCCGCGTGACAGGAGTGCCAGTGAACGTGACCCGCTCATATTGGAGACTATTGATTTTAAATAATAACATGTAAAAGTTTGAAGCAATAACGGTAAATTCAGTAAAATTAGCTCTGGAAAACAGCTCTATCGTTAGCACCGTCTAATAATCATCATTTTAACCTGGAGACGTTCAATGCTGAATAGCTGAAATCTCTTTCAAAGACGTCCACAACAAATAGTCTTACACTTTTTGCCTCCATTGACTTCTAGCGACCTTAACCTGGACGTCAGACCATTTTGTGCGAGTCCGACCCACGCCGTGTCGCCCGAATGGTCTCCATTGTTTTACGCTCCATCGGCGCTATATGCCTAGTCCAATGCCACTTCAACATACTAACTCTGAGAGCTAAGTCGGTCACCTTAGACTAAAGTAGCTAAGGTCCTTAGTTCTCTTTTGTTCGATTACTAATAGGTATTCACTCATGCTGAAAATGGAAAGAGATGTAATAGAACCGTATTATGTACAATATTCTTTTCTGCCCTCCGGCCGAAAAGCGTCACCTTGCCGGCACCTGCGCTAAACGAAGATGCCGCTTTCTGGCTCCTTCGAACAGAAAAATTAGTACCTACTTACACAAACCTTGGCCAGTAAATTAGGAAGCCTCATATCACGTGTTTGTCGTCCTCGACTTCGCCTCCGCCGACGATTACATGTGATCTTTGTGAGTTTTCGAGGTAACATGTTTTTAACGGTGTATTTCTTTTAACTGTTTGACAGTCACTGTCACTTACGGCAGACAATATCTCACCCGGCATTTTGATCGTAAGACAGCTCAGAATAGCTTCTTGATCCACTTATTAGGGTTCTGTACCTCAAAAGAAAAAAAGGAACCCTTATAGGATCGGTCGTGCGTCTGTCACAGTAAACTTGTTCCGAAACTACTGGACCGATATAGTTGAAATTTGGCACACCTATGTAAATCGATGACCCAAAAACGGATGAGTAATGTACTCGTAAATAAATATCGGGGTCACTTGAAGGCTAAATTCGAAATTAAAAAAAGTTTTGCAAACTAAATCGTGTCTAAGTTATCAAGTGAAAGGGTTCTTTTCTACAGTTTCAAAGAAAAATAGGTTTGAAGTTATATAAGAGAATAGGCGAAATATGAACCTAAATTAAACTATCGCTAAATATAGAATATATCTACAAATTTTTTGGAATATTTTATGTAATATTAAGGTAATTTTTTGTGGTTACTAAAACCACACCATATATTGTTTTGGTCAAGTTAAATTAGTCTTACCTATATCCTGAAAAATAAAAATGATTTTAGTGCAATACGGGTTTCGGAGTAATGAAATACGGAAAAATTATCCATTCCGAATTGTTACTTTTCGGAATTTTGTCTATGTATAGGTACCCATTTTGTTGCTTTATATATGTCTTCATTGTCGCATTGTGTTTATATAGTTATTTCAAGAGACTGATGATAAAGGATAAGACAATTTGATATATACGTATTTGCATAATATTGGCATACACTATACTCCCAAGCAAACAAACTCTCTGTCTATGTATCTTCATTTTATACTATATCTACAGCAATATTTCTATACCTATAACCAAAAGAACGTACCAGACAACAACGTCACAAACTTCATCATATTTTACTTTATTATACATTTAAAACTGGGTGCTAGTTTGGGACGCTACTTGCGTAGACACATTGGTTCCCTCCCACCTCAACGGAACCAGTACCCAACTTAGGTGCGGCGCACAGTGAACTCTGTAGAACAAGCTAAGTGGACAAAAACCACCACTCATTATCTCAAAACTCATTATCACTAATTATACCTAATACCCATACATTAAGATCGGCATGTGTTATTTTTTCCCCCACCCCTCCATTTATGAATGATAAGGGTCACTTCTTAAGACAACAGTCAATTGTTAGTGCATTCATTTGCGTAATAGCTCTTGACCCTTTATCGTTGTATGCGTTTCTACAAAGTTCAAACTTCTATTTTTGTGATGGATTCTAATCTTCAGGGTAAGTAAAATATTCTGTAACTGTTACTTTTAAATAAGACCCCATTTCATAGACAATACAGGTGCAGAATGTTGGAGTTGTAGAAATTTTTAGTCCTAACTTAAAGTTTATCGGTCTGAAATCAACATGTCCCCACTTGTCCCCGCGGAGATTTTTATAAATATGATACCTATTTTTACGCTCTTTCATATGATAGTAAAATGGCTTGCTCATTTTTGCACAAAATTAATTTATGTCTTTTTTTCCAGATATGCACGTCTCTGTATCGAGAATGGACCTTTGCAATGCATGGTTGTCTCATGCAAAGGAAACAAGAAATAATGAACTGTTTAAGCTAGTTTCGGCCAAATGTGATTTGAGTGGAGCGACTGAAAGCTCGATAAGGGATATCAAGGTTGAAATATCACGATTTTCTTCAAAAAATCTTAAAAAGTGGGAAAGTTGCAGTAGATGCCGACAACGTTTTTTTGAGAGCAATAATGAGTGGCTTCGTGGAGAAGATTTATCATTTAAGGTGTCTATGTGTCCTGCCCTGCCATCCACATCCTCGGAAGCTACACCAGGTCCCGGAAGGCCCCAGACCGAATTTTCGAAATCTTGTCCTAAAACAAAACGTCGACGTATAGATGATCTTGTACAAACTCGTAGTTCGAATGAGTTATTATATGCCGCCGAAGTATCGGCACGTTTATCAGGTAGTGCAAATGTGGCACGTAATATAAAGCAAGTTGTTGACAGCCCAAATGACCGATCAAAGAGTACAAAGAAGAAAACTATGTGTGATAGCAAGTGCATGAATGGTGAAGAAGCTTTAGCGTATTATATAGACAATAGGTTAACGGTAAATACTTATAAGAACTCGCGGAAGTGGAGCATCAAATTTGGGCATAATTTTTTTCCATCATTGAGTTGTGTTACAAAAGCTAAAGGTGAGTGTTATACCCCTGAAGAACAAATTGTTGTGGACGAATCGCGTGTTGAAATCAAGCTTCAGGCAATTTTAGACAAAACTGCTGAACGTTTAGTTTTGGCTGAAAACGAGGTCCTCGATAATTTGTCACCTTCTTGTTCTTCTTTTAAGTTAATTAGTAAGTGGGGTTGTGATGGAAGTTCCGGTCATTCTAGATACAAACAAAAATTCATCGACACTAACGCCACCGATGAATATTTGTTTGCGTTTTCATTCGTGCCTCTTCGGTTACTGGATGAGGAAGGCAATATTGTTTGGCAAAATCCTCGTCCGTCTTCTACTATGTATTGTCGCCCAATAAAATTTATCTATTCCAAAGAAACGAAAGACTTAACCCTTTCGGAAACGAATAATACCTTGGAAGAGATAGATGCTTTATTGCCTACGATATGCAAAGTAAGTGGCACCGAGGTTTCTGTCAAGCATGAAATGCTTCTTACTATGATTGATGGGAAAGTTTGCAACACTTTGACCGAAACTTCTTCAGCTCAACGGTGTTATGTTTGTGGAGCAACGCCTAAAGACATGAACGATCTGTCAAAAGATTTTACCCCTATAAAAGATAAACTTTGTTTTGGTTTATCTACTTTACATGCTAGAATTAGATGTTTTGAGTGTTTGCTTCACATTAGCTACCGCCTTGATGTGAAAAAGTGGCAATTAAGAGCTGAATCAGATAAAGTTAACGTGAAGCAACGCGCAGAAGAAATTCAACGCAATTTTAAAACTAAAATGGGATTAATAGTTGATAAACCAAAACCAGGATTCGGAAATACCAATGATGGAAATACTGCCCGTACATTTTTCGAAAATTCTGAACTGAGCGCTGAAATTACTGGGTTAGATGTGTCACTTATAAAAAAATTTGATACTTTATTACGGCGGCGGCGGCGCGGCGGCTAAAGCGGCCGAAAAGTTAAAAAGCTACAAGTACGGGGGTCTCGGCTCTGAATACAATTTTATGTCAGTCGACGTCAAGACCCTGGGCTCGTGGGGTCCCAGCGCACACGCGCTTCTCAGAGACTTATCCAAAAGGCTGGTCAACTGCACTGGTGACCGAAATGCTCCCTGCACAGCGAATAAGCATCGCTATACAGCGGGAAAACGCTGCCAGCATATTCGGCACCATGCCAAGGGGTCCAATTTTATACGTAATTTCTAGTCATCATTTAGGTTTATTTTCTTAGGTTTAGTTTAATTTTTACTTAAGTTTAGTAAGAAGGTATATTTTATTTGTAGTTTTGAAACTTATTTAATAAATTATTATTAATATAATATTTAGAGATTTATTAAAACTTTTTAGAAAAATGCATTTTGAGACATGCACTGCTATTGACTACAGAAAGGGAACGTAACGTACAAGCAATATCTTCCCCTGTTTACTCGTAAATTATCTATAATTTTGTGTAAAAGAACGTTCGCTGTTTACATGCGCCTGTAGCTTGATAGAATGCAAAGGCGAAAACACAAAAAAAAATATCTACAAATGTAAAGGGAAAATAATAGCTAAAGCTTTTTAAATAACAAGCGTTTTGTATGAGACTACTGTTTTTCAAACGAGGTAAAATAGTAGACAATATTTTATAATTTCTACAGAATGATCACATTACCCACCGGAAGCCCAGTAGCAAACGGCTTATGTATTGAAGCCGTTTGCTACTTTTGTACCATCTTGTTACAGAGAATCGAATTTACTTATATATTAACATAATCGTTATATATAAGTAAATTAGACGTAACATTATAACGATACCTTTAGACTCAAAGGGCGTAAACGCCGCAGGTTCTAATGGCGTTTACGCCCTTTGAGTCTAAAAGTATCGATAAAATGATATTTAAACACTTTCCTGAATTACTTAGAGAGCTTCTCGAAATCTAAAATCTCGTCTGTGTATTTTATTTTTAAGTTTTAGTGTGGTACATTCAAGGTCCATCTTTTACGGACATTTATACAGAAAAATAGACACAACATTGGTAACAAGTAATTAGGTACATACCTCTCAATTAGACACTCGTAAATACTAGTTACTTACGGAATAAATCTTTGTACATTTTTTTTTTATTTACGTCCATCAACGTAGAATCGATCACACGTGGATCACACTGTTAACTGTACATTTGGAAATGAAGGTTAACTTTATTACAAGGTGTTAAAGTCAGTCAATGGTGGCTCCGTTTGTACCTTGGCCCTTTTTACCCATATTTTATGCTCATGTTCAGTCGTAAAGTTAATGAAAATTGGTCAACGTCAATTTAAAAGATTTTTGTTT
The DNA here is from genome assembly GCA_947034925.1 of Eudemis profundana. Classification (NCBI taxonomy): domain Eukaryota; kingdom Metazoa; phylum Arthropoda; class Insecta; order Lepidoptera; family Tortricidae; genus Eudemis; species Eudemis profundana. The sequence continues at coordinate 24,137,108 of OX344795.1, read as the reverse complement.
ATAGTGAACTCAACGAATTGGTAATTAACTTTTACAAAACTAATATTCGCAATCGTTTTACGTAACAGTACCGTAGTAATTACACTTGGAGGAGTTTACGGTATCCAATAATTTCACAAAAAAACGTTTAACAAATATTCATTTTAAAAACACCGTTTGGCAAATAAACTAACTAATGACAAATTAGTCTATTCGCGAAATTTGGTTTCACAAATAGTTAATTTCACGAATTATTTACTTGAAAGAACCTCATATTACAACTCATTATTTGACAAACTATTAATTTATTATTCACGGCTTTTGGCAAAATAACGTTTGGTAAATGAACATTCAATAAAATGTATAATGTTTGCCTAGCCAAGATATGACACGACGGGAGTATGTGAAAGTATTTTGTGTTATTTGCGTACTATAGTTAGTCACAATACATATCTATAATATTGACTACGACCCTTCCGACTTACTACCAATAAAGAAAAATATTTCTAGAGTCACCATTAGGTACGACTACGAACGAAGCGACGAGAAGTGTTTGGATATCTTGCGACCACAATACAACCATATTTCTAGCATTAACGTAGGACAACCTCAGAAACACTATGATTGTAAGTAGTTCAACTGTATAAATCAAACACACATTTTATCAATCGAAGTTTTATACCAAAAGATGTCTTACTGAGAGCCATTAAGCAACCGAGTGTATATTACTTTAATGATATACTTATTTCAGTTTATTATCCAATAAATAAAATAAATAAAGAAATGCACATTAGATAAAAGTAAAAAGTTCCACTTCCATAATTGGTCTTTTTATATTGTAAATAAAAAATAAATACTAACGCTAACTAAGTTAGAAGTATTTAATATAGTGATATATTATGTCATACTTTACGCATGCAGGCAGTAGTTAAACAACGCTGTATAATTAGCTGCATAGAGTGCTACCACAATGGTATCGGGAATTACGACAACTTATCATATTGTACTAATATTTGATTGCAGTTCAGTCATCTTGAAAATTTCCACTAGTTTCAGTCCCTAACTGTAATTCGTCTGCTTATAACATTCGCCATGGACTCTCCAGAAGAAGCTCCTTTAAAGTCTAACTTAAAACCAAAGAAAAAAAGTATAAAGGAACAAATTAAATATGTGAAAGACAATATAACTGTGGAACCAGTTATAGCTTGTTTTGTGGTTCCAGGGTTTTTAGTGAGACTTGCAATGCAAAATCTCAATTTGGATAAAGCATGCAGAGTCAATATGGCATATGGTGATGCTGTTTGCGACTCCTTGATTGCTAGAGAAAACAACAAGTATAATAAAGAAGAATTAGCCGTCCAAGAACTCATAGCGTCAATGGAAGTATGGAAAAACTTCATTGTCACCGCAATACCAAGTTTCTTAATACTATTTTTAGGAGCGTGGAGTGACAGAACTAGGCAGAGGAAAATGTGCATCATGTTGCCGATTCTAGGAGACGTACTGATGTGCCTAAGTAATATTTTGAGTGTGTATTTCTTTTATGAGATACCAGTACAGCTAACTATGTTTCTGGAGGCTATATTTCCTGCGGTTACTGGAGGTTGGATTACTATGTATATGGGGATATTTAGTTACATAAGTGATATATCGAGTGTGGAGTCGAGGACATTTAGGATCGGAGTGGCGAATTTATGTACTACAGCTGGCGGCCCCATAGCCTCAGCGTTGAGTGGGGTTCTGTTGCAAAAAATTGGTTATTACGGAGTGTTCACAGTGGGTGGTTTACTGTATTTGTTTAGTTTTTGCTACGCCTTCTTTTATGTCCGAGATATCGAAGGACCCGTTTCTGAAAAGAAGCCCAAGGTAAAAACATACATTTAAATACTATGTACCTAAGTCGCTTAACCTTAGTACTTATAGTTCCCAAAGTAAGTTTGAACGCCAAAATAGGCCAAATAGTACTAAATTAGATATGTTTTATAACAGCTAGATCCCAGATACGGGCAGCTGCAGAGTAACCCCCTGTCTTACAGTATGCAAAGGGGTTACTTTTCCCTGCAGCTGATCGTACAGTCTGCCTCAAAAGTAGCTAGACTCATTAGTGCGGCCATGTATTTACCTAATAAGTGGTCCACCTAGTTTTGATATTGACTAAACCTTTTGTCATATGGAGTTACAAAATTTACATCAAAGAAAATTATTGTATGTGCTTATTGTCTCAATTTAACTGCGCTCATACTTTGAAGTCCAATTGAACCACTTGGTACAGTCACGATCTTTAATATGTGAGCCACCTAAGGTTGAATCTCATACAGCAAAACGTATAACCTTAAGTGACAACTGACAAAGGTAAATTATTTACAGGTGGCTAGGCGATCTTACTGCATTATAAGATTTATAAGTATTCAATAAACATTTTTAGAAAATGAGCCACATTTTGAAGATCGCGACTGCACAAACAGAGCCAAAGTTTTAAAAATTGGCTACATAATACAAGCATGCGAAACTGATTTTCCTTGAGGGCATGATTGTGATATCCGTCTCTAACCACTATGCAGCATAATTAATCCAAGATACAATTACAGGATGAATCATCTGACGTATGGGGCTTCCTTAAATCCTTTTTCGACATAAAACATGTGAAGGATACTCTGGTCGTGGCATTCAGAAAGGGACCCAACCGTAGGCAGACAAAGTCCATTTTGGTAATGGCTTGCATCGTACTCATACACGGACCGTTCTATGGTATGGTATTTTAGTTCGTTACTTTATTATTATTATTGCCGTATTTATGCATGAGCCCTGTTAAAATGTCTGTAAGATTTCGTTCCAAAGTCTCTCCTTCTGGATCCGAAAATATCCGTGAGTGCCTCCTTCAACCTGAAATATTATATGATGAGTTTATATGTGTTCTAGCTGTAGCTGCAATCTATTTGACATATGAAAATGCTTTCCAGCTACTGATTTATATGACCAAAAGTGTTCAATTCAAGAGACAGTATTTGTATAAAGTAATCATTCTCAAAAATGGTCATTTTACAAAGTGGGTTTTACTATTAGTTAGGTAATATGTATACTGGTCATTTTCTTTTGTGGTCCTAAATGGTTTATTTGACACATCACAGCACTCATACAACGAAAATTACTAAAAATATATTAAATTTAAATACCGCACCTATAATGTCTCTGTTTACCCTGATGGTTGACTGGTAGAGAATCCCCTATTGTGCAATCAAATTTAAATAAATAAATAATAAATAAAATTAGGAGAACTCGTGAAAATTATCAATTGAACATTTAATAGCTTTTGAGCAAAAAACTGAGTACAAACGAAGCCACAGTTAAGTGACCATCAGTAGACCTTAATACATTGTAATAAGGGTGACAAGTGGTCAGTTAGCAGTGTCTTTGTACGAATACCATGTTTACTCTTTTTGCACCGATTTAATCTGGGGGCACAGCAGTGCCCCCGCCAATCTGGGGGCACTGCCGTGCCCCCGCCAAGTCGAGCGCGAAGCAAACACTGCCGTACCATCCTTTACTGGAACCTGAATCCTACTACTTCACATAAAATGCCACTAGTGGCGTTGACACAGTCCTTTTGCCAATCTAACGACTGCTGCTCAAATACAAATGTCAATATGGGTTTACTGAAATCATGAAAGATTCTGTATTTATTTCAGGTGAGCATACATTGCGTTATCTATTCACGAGGTACCGTTTCAACTGGGATGCGCTCAAGTACAGTTTCTTCAATACATTCTGCATCATTATTCATGCACTGGGTAGGTTTTACAAATGTAATTAGTGTATTTACTTTACATAAATAGTAAAAAATATTATAATATATATTTGTTATTCAGTGTTAGCCAAATATCACTACATCTGTGAAACATGACTTTAAGATTAAAATATATGACCTATTCGTAAAAAATTAAGGTATCGGTACTCTTATTTTATTACGCGCAGACAAAATGTGTCAAGCTATAAAATGAAATACATTCCAACCGTTATTGATGCCGTACAAGCGAATGATGACACTTCTTTTTGTGTTTTACAGAATTTACTTTGAAATTCACAGATAACCCATGAACATAATATGTATTTATGTCTTCGTAAATAAATGTATTGCTTTTGCCTTCCTTTCAAAAAACAAAACAACCAAATAATTTTGTTCTCGAAATAGGTTGTGTGATCTCAATAAGCCTCTTCAGTCGGTATTTGAAGTGGCATGATTCCTTCCTGGGCATCATCTCAAACTGCAGCAAATTCGCTGGGACCCTTGCCATTGCTCGTGCTACGACTACGCTGGATATGTATATTGGTAAGTAGGTAATAAATAAATAATAAAATAAAAGAAAATGTATTTACCGACACAATTAAAATGTAGGTACATTACAAAAAAGATAAATGAATTGATTTATTAATTCTAGATAAATTATAATAGTACATTACACAACTAGGGTAAAACAAAGAAAGATGTTTACGGCCCGAGCTACAAGCGAGGGTCGTAAATATGCGATTGAGGGCTTTCTTTACTACCTCCCGAGTTGTGTATATAATTTTATGTCTACACTTGGCCAGGCGGCTTTTCCCGTACGCGTAGCGTGCGGTAAAAGCCACTTTATGATCAGGTGTGGCCTAAATGTTTCTTTTTTTCCAGCGGTGGTAATTGAAACCTTCAACGCCACTTCTTTTACTGCCTTGAGATCGATCTCATCTAAATTAGTCACAAGTGACGAATTAGGTAACTATATTAATAATCTAATACTCTCACCTGCTTATAACTTACCGCTGGAGTTTTTCAACGTCAACAGTCGGGCAGATTCGTAAAAGAGATATGTTTAGCGAACGCAACGGTTTACCGAAAACTGAAGAGCTGGTTTCATAATATTTTTACTGCAAAATACATTTTAAAAGTAACACTTAACGAGTTATATTCCAAGTAACAATTACGTTTAATAAGCCGTCATTTGATAAAATATATTTGTTTTTCTCTTTCTGAAATAAAAACTCAGAATTAAATTTCTAAGATTTTTGTCTGTTTCTGGGGTATTGTTCAAAATTTTGCCCGGTTGCGAAAGTGTTAAATTAGTCAATGTAAGGTGTTCCCGGAATACTATGATATGGATTACTTCAAGAAGAGTGTTAACAAGGTTGGCAACGTATAGGGAACTCCTCTGGTGTTGCAGATATCCATGGGCAACGATGGCTACTTTCCATCAGGTGGCTCGATTGCATGTTTGCCACTTATTACATAAAAAATGTAATAAACAAATAAAAAAACCCTTTGAATTTCAGGTAAAATGACGTCAGTGTTCAACCTCACAGAGATATTATCGAGCATGGTGTTCGGGCCGATTTACTCCTGGTTGTACCGGGAGACGGTTCAATTAGACGCTTCGATAATATACTACGTCAGTGCAGTACTGACTGTACCACCTATTCTCATATTTGTGTAAGTATAACGTACAGTATAGAGTAAAAGCTGCAAAACTTGTACAGTACATGTCAAAAAAATCTACTTATACACGGTGAGATCATGACCGTCAACTGTTTTTTTTTACTCATTTTCGTTATGACTGTGTTCATACAACTGAATTACAAAACGAGGTAGGTGCGAAGTACAACAGTGCTCAAATAACTCACACCCTCGCCCCTCAAATAGTCACAGATACATTGCCCTGCACTTCATGCATAATAGTTGGCATAAGGGACATATGTAATCTATGGCCGACGATTTATTCTCAATTAAGTTGCAAGCACAAATAATCATATTTTTTTAACATTCCAGTACTCCTTTATTTTGTTAATAAACGACTTTAATTCTGAAATTTTAATACCGTTTTACACAAATGTTAAATAGAAAGAGATCATAAGACAATGTTTTTTTCGTGACGTAACCTTAACGTGTGTCAACCATCTACGTGTAAGGCCTTCGGTTGCGAACGAATGTTTATTCACCTAACACTACAGTTAGTATAATAAGAAGACGACGACGTCTCTAGAAAGACACGGAAGGAGGGATTCTTAACATTTTCTGTAAAGTTGTAATACTAAAATGTTTAAACAGTTTATAAACCATATAATGTCTTTCACTTCTTCCTTCGCGATGGTCGTGTGACGACGCACGTCAGGGCAAACGCCTCGCCCACTGCCCCACAGATTCACTCATATTGGACGTTCCAAATAACCATTCATCAATTAATTAAGAATAACAATCTATTACAGAAACAATTAAAAGAGCATACGAATTCGACATAATTATTTGATAGTACAATATAATAATCACAGGTGGTCTGGTCATTCAGCAGAGAGAGCTAAACGTGACATTGCTGTAGTGTCGCGTGTCGCTTATCGCTGGCTCTTTGGGTATTTTATAAATACTCTTTCTTTATTTTCGGCCAACTAGGACTATTTTTATTTTATTTACAAATTCTGATGGAACAAGTAGGTAGCAAAACCTTTGATGAATTAATTAGACGAAAGGTGACATCATTAATATTTGATTTTTGAGCATATACTTTACAAATATAATTTATTGAATATCCGCCTTAAACTGACACTATAAAGAACCTTTTTCTTCTTCTATATAGGTACGAGATAGACTGTATCTTAACGTATCAGATGCTTCATGCAATAATTCTTTGCTCCCTTAACGTTAAAAATAAGCCATAGAATTACCCAGTGACAAGCTTAATCATTAAGAAAATTACACATTACATTTCTGTGTCTCCTTGGATATTTTTTCCTTTCCAACAAATAATTTATTGTCATGGATTACTAAGCGAAATGCGACATATCGTATCGTATGTTATATTATTTCGTTAATCGATGTTAAGGAAGACTCGTTACTGAAAACAGCCAACTGTTATTATTGTTTATAATTATTATTATTTACAGATGGTTCTTCATTCAACGGAAAAAGGACCTCTGCACAGTTATAGAGAACAAATCGAAAGAAACGCAAACATAAACACATGCTCTCAGCGTGGACACGAACATTTTACACAAAAAGAGGTGAATTCCTTTCCTTACCTATGTGGCGTAATTAGTCATCCATCTCGTCACTAGTATAATTTGAACTAGTAATAGTAATTGTCATCCGTCAAAATCGTTAAATAACGGGTGTGCCAACATACTTTGACCCCTGATTATGAACTGTTATTATTAGATCACGGGTCAAATTAAAGGACAAGGTTTATTGATGAGATCCGAATTACCCTGCTGATTCTGATTGCAATCAATATGTAATGTAGCCGTAATGTGGCACATTGTATTTCTCCATTTCTAGGGAAGTTAATAAATTATACCTTAACTAGCTAACAAAATAAGTTATTAATAAAACTTTTGTCATTATTCAAATATAAATGCTATACACATAGTACTTATGAGGTCTAATTAAAAAGTACAAAACATGTTACCAAAAATATATATCTTTATTATTTTGAAAAAGTAGGTGTTTCCATAGAATAAACACAAAATTGTACGATTTATAAAGTAACACCATTAAAACCAAACTTTGATTACCAAATTTTCTCACCACACTCAAACCAACCCACCAAGTTGGTTTGAGACGTTTTCCAGTAATGTTTTTTTTATTGCTTCAGACTGTCAAACAGGTAGACGCCCACCTGATGTAAAGTGATCACCGCCGCGCCGCCTAGTAAAATTCCATCTACAATTATGGCCTCTGTACGAAAACAGTTTTTTTTTTTTAATATTGTTAAATTTTTGTGAAAACTACGAAAATAACGAAAGATTTGTTTATGAAAAACAAAAGATTACAAATGTAACCGTTTAAAAACATATGACTATGACTAGGTAAATTTTGGAGTGGGTATGCGTCTGTTTCTTTGTTTTGTTTATTTCACATTTGTTTCTGTGGCTCTTTGAATCGATTGGATATCAATTATAATGAACAAAATGACGGTTGCATACACAATCCGTTCATTATTATGTTAAAACCTCCACCGACATAACGTTGAAAAAGTATGTTCCGAACTTGTGCATTTTTATGGTTTTATTTACACTCCTTTACTGATTGTAAAAACAGAAGCAATATTAAATACTTAGCGTGAATACATAATCTTAATCACAAAGCAAAAGTAAAAGCGTGCAACATAAAGATAATTATTACCATACACAGCTTGGTCATTTGCTATTTCATAAAGCGCTACCTATTCTTCGTATCGAGATAGTATAAATCCCACTATCCCATCCCACTAATATTATGAATGCGAAAGTTTGTGAAGATGTTTGGATGTTTGGATATTTGGATGTTTGGATGTTTGGATGTTTGTTACCTTATAACGGGGTAACAACTGGATGGATCAAGCTGAAATTTAGCATGCAAGTAGACCAAGTCCTGGATTGAAACATAGGATATATTATATCCCGGTAAAGAGTTCCTTTGGGACAGTAACGGGAACAACGCGGGCGAAGCCGCGGGAAAATGCTAGTATTTATATAAACTCTATTGAACAACTAGAAGTTGCCGACAACTTCGTCCGCAAAGGTAAAATAAGTCAAATATCTGTTTTTATGCTTCGCCGTCGTTGGGTAAAAAGTTTCCTATATTTTAACCACGTTCATAATCCACCTAAACGCCAAATTTCATAAAAATCTGTCCGGTAGTTTTTGTGTGATTTCCACACAAACAAACAAGTAATCCGACATACATTTTATGAAAAAAAGACATAGTACATTACACAACTAGGGAGGTAAAACAAAGAAAGGCCGAGATCGCAGATGCTTGCGGCCCGAACTGCAAGCGAGGGACGTAAATATGCAATCGAGGGTTTTCTTTATTACCTCCCGTGTTGTGTACCTACATCATTTCACGTTTGGCCAGAAAGCGGCTTTTTCATATGCGTAGCTTGCAGTAAAAGCCACTTTATGGCCAGGTGTGACATAAATAAGTACTATTATTCAACGGCACTATAAAGTAGAAATTAAAAATAACAAACATAAAACTTAAATGAAACATTTAAAAAACCCCCGAACAAAAATATATCCAACCATTTCATTTCAAATTACAATATCTCACAAACGGCTGAACCAATGTTGATGAAACATATATATATATAAAAAGAAACGCTAGAAAATGTTCTTTTAAATAAAAAAACCGCATCCAAATTGGTTTACCCGTTTAAGAGCTACGGTGCCATAGATAGACAGACACATAGCGGTCTAGTTTTCCGTATGTACTCATATGAGCTTAATAATGAAAGAAATCGGTAAGTTAGAAATTTAATTACTTGACTTGTTGTGCTAAAAGTAAACACCCTATGTAATACATATAAAATACCAGGTGTTATTTTATGACACACGGTCGGATAGTGATAAACGAACACCTGTGGAGGAAGGTTTTGCAATATGGGTGTTTTAGAAGAAAAACAAGAACATGTGGAAACACAGCCTTTGAAAGATAATAATGCATTAAAATTAAAAAAAATAACATTTTACGAAAAACTGCATTACTTCAAATCAAACATAAGTGTAGAGCCAGTATTGTTTGGTGGTATAATGGCTTCTTTATTATCAAAAATTGCCGTCCAAAATCTCAATTTGGATAAAGCTTGTCGTGTTTCCAAAAGGTACGGAGATGAAATCTGTAATGATCTTATTGACAGAAAAATCAACTCAACAGAGAATGAAGTCGAAATACAAAACATAATTTCGGCTATTGAAGCTTGGAGGACCATAATACAAACGGTGATACCGATAATCCTGCTTATATTTATGGGAGCCTGGAGTGATAGAACAGGGAATAGAAAAGTTTGCCTTCTGCTACCAATATTTGGTGAATTTTTGGTCAATATAAGTAACATCTTGAGCACAGTTTTCTTTAACGACGTCTCTGTTGAAGTCACTATGGTCATGGAATCGTTGCTGCCAGCGATCACTGGCAGTTGGTTGCTGCTATTTTTGGGTGCATTCAGTTATATCTGTGATATTACTTCTTTAGAATCTAGGACCTTTCGAGTGGGACTAGTCACGTTATGTTTGACTGCTGGAATTCCTATTGGGATGTCACTAAGTGGATTATTATTAAAATTTACTGGATATTATGGAGTGTTTTCTATAGCTGCCGCCGTTAATTTAGTATCGTTAGTATATGGCTATTATACATTACGGAGTGACACTGTGAATAGTGAAAAGGTATGTATCCAAAGTTGACGAATATTTTATTAGCATGATCCTGATAATGCTTCATTACGAGTATGCCTATAAGAATTGTTGAATTATTGACCGGATGAATGAACAAAAATGACATATCGAATATGTTTCAGAAACCAGTAAAATTATCAGATTTGTTTACAATGCAGAAAGAAACAGCCGCTGTTGTATTCAAAAAACGGGCGGGAAATGACAGAATCAAAATTATATTACTTATTCTTGTACTTGCTTGCGTGTTCGCGTACGATCATGGTAAATATTTTGAAATCTAGATATGAATACATATTAAAATATCTTTATTAGTCATATCATTACTAAAAAAAATTGTAGGTACTTACCTACCAGTGGCGTGGCGTAAAAAATATTCTTGGGCAAGCCGGTGCAGATTTCGTGTACAATTTTCCTTTAGAGCTGTAGAATAAGGTGCTCAAATGCCTGATATTAGGCAAGCCGGTAGGAATCGAGTTCTTTGGACGCCACACTACTGTTATCTACACAGAAATATATCGAGGTAGAAGGAAAAAGTGTATGTACCTCGCGTGTTAAAAAGAAGTGGCGGCCACCTACTTTGAATACCGTTAACTTCAGTTTCCGTCAATATTATTAGGAGATTTGAAGATCTGATAATAGTGGTATAATTAATTGTTCAAATACCACCAAATGAAATGGAAAATATAGGTTTTCCATCACTAAATTGCACTTTTGGCGTCAAACGCCAAGCGAAAAACGTTACACGCTTCTTTGTCATACAATTCGACGAACTATTTCCTTCTATCTTGATATATTTCTGTGGTTGCCTACCTGTGTCGCAAATTACTTTATGCAATGTATTTTCACATTAAGGTTTAATCGTATTTATTTTCTTTTTTTTCAGGAGAGCAACTGATAAGTTATTTATTCTTTAGATATCGCCTGAATTGGGATGCTCTGAAGTATAGCATTTATTCAACACACAGTGTCGTCACAAATACATTCGGTAATCAACTAATTATGATATTTTTTATGAGATGACATATATACACAGAGTATAGTTAAATATGCACATACTGGAAATTCATAACCTTATACTTAAACAAAAGCGTGGTAAGTTAACAAATCAGCAAATAAGAATACTGTGATATATCATTCCGCAGACACGTGTATGCTAGCTGATATACGGTTGTCTGTCAGTCAAGTTCACAAAGCAAAAGGGCGACACACCAACAGTAAACGAATACATATTTACATAGACCATATCGAGCTAATTTGACCCTAACATTTTTTTCACCTCAGGGTCCCTCTTTGCGATCACTCTACTCAGCAAGATTTGGGGCTGGCACGATTCAACTTTGTGCATCCTAGCTGCAATCAGCAAGCTCGCTGGAAGTATATTTATTGTCTTCGTGAAGACTGATTTCCAAATGTACATGTGTAAGTTTTGCAACCTTGTAAAGTCTAGGAGATAAAATTTGGCTTATCAATCCCCCCAAGTCTTTTGCTGCACTACCTAACAGCGTTTATGTTTTTGTGATGTATATAAGTGGTGTACAGAAATTTCCGATTACTGTGTGAATTTTTTTATACATTTACGGTAAAGGTAGGGGCACACTTAGCCCACACGCAACGCAATGTTGCGTTTAACAAGTATGTTTCTAAGCATACAAACCTACCTACAATACAACACAACAGGAAGAAACCTAATATATTCTTAATAGTTTCATTGGTCCTCCTTGTGATATACATACACTACATTTTGATTGTTGTAGTGCCAATAGTACAAATTCTGCACGGAATTACGTATGCGGCAATGAGATCTATGGCCTCAAAATTAGTCCCTGCCGAGGAATTGGGTAAGTGAATATTGAAATACTGTCATGACTATTTAGCGCTCATTCCCAAAATACCGCATTCCTAGAATACCAGATTCCCAAAATAAAACATCCACCAAAATCATTTAGATCCTTGAGTAACTTACGATTTTGTAATCTAGTGTAACGGGACACACCGTCCCACCTTCCATTGACCTCCTCTAAAGCCGGGGCCGCTGCGGACGCGGCCGAACACCTCAAGCGGCGCAAATATGCAGCCATCGACACCGGCTACATGTTTGAGCCGTTTGGGGTGGAAACGCTCGGGCCTTGGGGAGAAAGTGCCCTTAATACTTTTAGGGGCATTGCAAAGCGGCTTATTGAGGCGACGGGTGACCAGAAGGCTGGCTCATACTTATGTCAAAGGATAGCGTTAGCTATCCAACGAGGTAATGCGGCCAGCCTCCTGGGCACCCTCCCTCGTGGCACCGACCTGGAGCCCGTGCATTATTTATAGTTTATTTTCTATCCTTTTATTAACCTTACTATAGTGTAATTTAATAAGTATGTATAAAAATAATTACATATTGTTCTAGAAATAACAAAGTGTAACGGGAATGTGGTAAGACAGGAATTTGAAAAATCGAGAATCTAGTATTTTGGGAATGCGGTATTTTGGGCATGAGCGCTATTTAGTAGCCACCAATCAAATTGAAAATCAAAATAGTTGGAGGTTGTACTCGGGATCGATCGGATTGCAAAAAAGTGCGAGTCGGACTCGCTCACCGAGGGTTCCGTACAAATATGTTAAATGAAGACTATATTTTTTATGATTTAATTACTAATATATACTTTTCAGATTTTTCCCTATACTTGTAGTATAAAGCGGTATTACTTGCCAAATTTCAGAGATCTAGATCAACGGAAAGAACCCTATAAAATTTAGTTTCCTTGAGAATGTCGAAATATATTTGCATTTTTTTTCCGAACCAAAAGTCAGTGCATCAACACCAATCCTTGTATTTTAAGAATAATAAACTGCCATTCCTAATCTTAAACTCCAATTAAACATTTAAAGCTGATGACCCATAGGAAATTAAGATCGATTTCCAAATTTCGAGGTTAGTAGCTTAAACGTAAACCGTAGACAGAGGATCTACCTAATATATACGTAAACTGGGGATTCATATGTCTTTAAGATGGAGATACATTGCTAGCTCCAGCAGGGATAAATTCAGTAATACTTTTTAATTACTCCTTCTTTTTTAAGTCTGCTAAAAATCCGCATGGATGAAAAAGTAAACCAATTGCATTAACGTCTGTTGACGAATTCTAAGTATCAAGTTTTTATTTGGTTTTGACGCATTTATTACGCTAGCGGTCCTAAAACTCGGCAATCTCCTTTCAGGTAAGATCAACTCACTGATGAGCTTAATGGAAACGGCAGGGACGCTGGTGTTCGACCCGATCTACTCTTCGCTGTACGCTGCCACCATGGAGTGTTTCACTGCCGCCGTGTTCCTCTTTACTGGCGCTATGACTTTGCCAGTTCTGGCAGTATTACTGTAAGATCTTTACAATTTTTACTATAAATAGCATTTATCCGCAGCTTCGCCTGGCTGCGTTATGGCCGTTATCATCCCAAGAAAACTTTCTACCGGGATATAAAGTACACTATGTTTCATTGCAGGAATTAGTTTACTTACATGCCAAATTTTCTTCTCAACTGTTACCGCGTTATTTAGTAACAAGCATCAAAGCTTCTCACAAAAGGCCATTGCCGACGCGTCTATGGCCCTCGTACCAAATCAAAAGTTATTGCATCAACACGAAACCGACTGTATCTAAAAGAACAAGAAACAAGAAACTGCCTTTCCTAATCACTAAATCTTATTAAAATTGTATTCGGGAATCCCAGTTGACAATTACACTCATGTGAGAAGTAGTCTTAGAAAAAACGAGACAAACATGTTACTTACCTGGGTGCAGAATAGCTGAATTTAATTTGTCTGAGTTACAATAGAAATTTATGGTGGCGGCGGAAATCGTACAGCAAAATTCTTTTTTCATTAATCTCAGATTTCCTATTTTAAATACAGTAATAAAAAAATCCACGTGTTTAAAAAACTAAAACTAGGTTTTTGGTATCGATTTGGTTGTGACGCAATTTAATGACGATATTGGTACCAAAAGTCGGCAATCTCCTTTTCACATTTACAACATTAGTAGGAAAAGCTAGAAGAATAGGATAGGTTAGGAAACGATCTTGTAATCATGAACGGTCTGCACGCATCCAGCGGACTCTGGCGATATTCACCGTCATGACATTTTCACTTCTTGTACCGCACCTTCATCAGTGCACCTTCGGAAGCCTTTCTGCGGTAACCTCAACCTCATTGCCACTCAAAAACTCATCAGCTTCAGCAGTCATTGGTATATTTTATACCATTGCTGGGAAACGATCAGTTGTTCATAAACATTTGCAACACTCAGGAGAGTTATTGCTTATTGATTTTAATCCCTCGCTTCCCTTCCCTTTTATTTCTCGTCCTTGAAAGTCATACACCATTTTTTTGTCCAATTGTCACTTAAAAGGTCTTAACCTATATACTTCCCTCGGATGTTCAGCTATGTCTGGTATATTCTATTTACTAAATAAATAAGTAACCATAAGCATACGAAGAGTGGTCGTAAGAATTTTCCCGGTACTTCAATTGAATGTAGATTAAGTAAATAGGCGAGGGTTTAACTAATAGTAAAACCCCTTATCTTCTAAATTTATTGCATATGAACTAGTTATTTTACCGTGTGTATTTTATGATGCCACCAAAGCCACCTTCGTGTGTAAAGTCTAGATAATAATTTTGTACCTACTCGTCAACAACAGAACAAAAATAGCAAACCGTTCTTACACCATACATATTGGAACTAAAGTCGTTTTCAAATATTTTGACTTTCCCCGCCTGTTCAAAGTAAGCGTTATGTTTCTTTCTAGAATTCACACGATTTGATCACAAGGATTGATCCTCCTTTTTGTTTCTGTTTTTCTTTTGTGATTACTGGAATAAAAGATTATTAATATGATTATGCTAAAGGGTATTGTACTAAGGGCGTTGCACAGTGTGTTGTTGTGTTAAATTTTTGTATGTGTTTCCTTTCCAGGTGGTTCTTTAAGCAACATAGAAAAGAACTTAAACAAAAGAAAACTCAAGAAATGGTGCGCTTTGCATAGGCCTTCGAATGGCAATCGACGGCTAGCCGGCGATTGTCATTTACCGTCAAGTGGCGCGGCCATTTTGCGCGAATTTCCCTCAAGTGGCAGGGGCCACCATGGGTGGTCACCATAAATTCGATACATGTTAGAAAAATTACCATTATTCAAAAAAACATTATGAAGATTATATTACCTATTTATGCTACACCTGGCCATAAAGTGGCTTTTTCCGCACGCTGCGCGTACGGAAAAAGCCGCTTTCTGGCCAAGTGTAGACATAAAATGATGTACACAACACGGGGCTAATAAAGAAAGCCCTCGTTCGCATATTTACGTCCCTCGCTTGCAGCTCGGGCCTCAAACTTCTGCGATCTCAGCCTTTCTTTGTATTACCACCACCCTAGTTGTGTAATGTACTATACCTTATATCGCTGGATTCAGCATAAAATTGCCTATCTAATTATATAATAATGAAAGCCGTACCATATACGTAAAATTTGCTACTTTTGATCAAATCTCGGAAAGTTACATTTTTCCTTTTTCTGTTATATAAATAATTATAAGTACGAAATAAAACAGTTAAACGTAGAAAATACCATTTATTTACAAAAATATACATTTAGGTACTATCACTCTCCATAGAATATTTTTATATTTTTAGACTACGAGGTTTTCAAAAACTAGCCGAAATTCGACACACGCGCGGTCGAAAAAAATTGAGTTTGCAATTTTGATTTTTTAAAGAAATTTATTAGAACGTGTTGTCGCGCCTGTTATTGTATACTATCCTTATCTATTCACGAATGCATCTTGCAAGAAAGAGCAAGACAGGTGCAGAAAATAAGCAATATGACGGCTGCCACTCGAAGGGATAGAATATTATGGTATTATTATTACTAAAAATAGTATACTAGTCATAATAGTAACATCGAAAATACCTAGAAAAAAATGTAGCTGATTGGGTCTTAGTATTGTTCCATTGTAGAATGTTGACAACCAAGTCAGACAACCCAAGTATGTATTTATATAGGTTTCACAGTACTTAACTTTCTTTATTTTAGTATTAACCGATTAATTTTAATCGAGATGTCTATACCCGATCTTATTGCAATGTAACGATCAAAGAATATAATTAAGTTTGATGTAAAAATATTTGGTATACCTGTGTATAATCATATGGCCTAAATAGGTATCATCCGGTATATTAATCAATCAGCATTTCACAGATAAACTAACACTCACTAACACTCAATTATAACATGCAATTCTATGAGGTTGCATTATGGTTGCATTTGCTGAAGGACTTTCGATTACCATGTGCCTTCAATCTTTCATACAAGATATTCAAAAGCAAAATAGTAATTGGTTAATTTCTCCATAAGTACTGCTCTAATTGTTATGATACTTTGTATATCAGTTAGAAATACCCTAATCAACATGTACCTTTTAGGTTTGTCCAGAGGCTAGAGACACCCTGTATATTATTTCCCGCTAGCCTTAAAGCATTCGAAAATTTACAAAATGAACTAAATTTCATCTATTTAACGATTTTTAAAGGATCAAAAACTAAAAATAAGGCCCTTAGCTTCCACTGTACCAATTATGTCCCTTTGACCGCCAAAGACGTCAAATGCCGTCACACGTTTTTTGGCTCAAAAGTACTTAAAATATGTACATATTTTAATAAAATTTCTTTCTTATTAAATTTGGTTTTTTGGGCCTCGCGGTCAAAAGGTTAAAATGTGTTTTATTTCATAGCTTGATACATTTTTGTCAATGCGAAATGATATGCGTAGTCTCAAAACTTAATTGATGCCGTGGAAGCAAACAATGATCAAATTAAAAGTACTTTATTCTTCAATTTAGGCATATTAAAATGCACCTATGAATGATCGTCAAGAGTTACCACCGGTTCCAGTATGAAACCTCTGCCCCGAGAAGAACCGGCTAAGAAACTCGGCGAGGTATAATTTTTTTCAAAACAGTCTTACAATTTTAACTTATATCGACTACTACACAGTTTTTTTTCGCACAGTAGGTGCACTATAGGTTAAAAATCCGGGCATGTGAGAGTCGGACTCGCGCACCGAGGGTTCCGTGCAAACTCGTCAGTAGATATGTGGATAATTCAAGATAAACTGTATGGTGGGACAAACTTAACTTTGCTCTTGAAAAACTGTTGTCCCTATACATCGACATATGTCGCGGTTTGTTTAGTAGGGGCAAATAAATTTGTCTTACAATTTTTGCGAATTTCTAAAAAACGCTGCAAGTTAGGAAAACCGTTTTATTTTTCCTGTAATATTTATAATGATATTAATAATCGGTAATTATTACCTGCATATTTTTCTATTCAACTAACTTCGGAGATAATAGGGGGGAATGTTATTTTTTTAACGTTGTTTGTATTAAATCAAAAACTACATGTCTAAGAATATAAATAAAACTAGTTTTGGAATCTACACATTAAGCCCTTTCATTTGATATACCACTCGACATAATAGCTCTACTTTTGATTTTCGACATCCCATTTCGGTCCGCTAAAAAACTAAAAAAAGGTATAAGATTTTTTTCTGTCTAATAGGTTCGGGTTAGCGATTTTTAACACTGTTCCAATTTTCAAGTCGATAGCATCAGTAGATCCTGAAATATCTTGCTGTAACAGACGGACAGACATACGTACAGACGGACAGACAGACAGAGTCGCACCATAAGGGTTCCTTTTTTACCATTTTGGTACGGAACCCTAAAAATTAATGTAAGCACTCTTTATGTTTGTATGGGAAACCGACCGACTCAAATCACCTAACCAATTTTGTGACATTCTATGGTTCTGCTGCCAAAAACTGCCAAGTTAAACGTCAAAACACATTAATGTTTATAAATTGGTATGGCTATCACTAATGTGTCAGTCAACTTTTCGAGATAATTACCTACACTGTTGTTTTGTCGTTTACATGCATAGGTACATTATAATTGACTAAGACAACAAGACAGAAGTGTTATTGTAAAAAGTATTTAACTTACAATACAATTCCATATAACAATTGCTTATTGATAATATTAATTATCAATAAGCAATTGCCTTCATTAATTACCTTCATAAATAACAATCCTAGTCTACTATATACCTTTATATAAATAATATGACAGTTTGTGAAGATGTTTGTTACTATACCAGGTGTTGCCTGTACTCGGAGCAAATATTTAAAACGCAGATTGTACTCCTCAAACGGAATAACATTTGTTAAACGACATTTAAAAATAATTTGTGTTTTAATTTTTAGAACACTTTAAAGTTTATTTGAAACCGCAATGTATTGCGATGTTTTTTGTGTTTGTAGCGACAAGCGACGTCAATTAAACTGATGTTAGCATACATTGCGCCTTCAAATTAATTTCGAAGTGTACTAAAAATTAAGTCTCAAGTTATTTTTAAATGTTGTTTAGTTTGAGGAGTAGAATCTACGTTTTAATTTTTGGATCTTGTTACAGGGCCCACGGTGTATATAATAAGATGTCAGTATTGATTTCTGCATGTACAATCGATTCCCTTTATTAGCCATCATCAAGCATATTCGTTTATTAAATAAATAAATATCGGTGGACAATCTTACACAAATCGAGCTAGTCCCAAACTAAGCAATGCTTATACTATGGGTACTAGACGACGACATACGACTTATATGGATAAGTACATATTAAATAAAGAGAAAACATCCATGACTCAGGAACAAATGCTCGCGCTCATCACACAAATATTTGTCCTTACCAGGATTTGAACCCGGGACTTCTAGCTTCGTAGGCGGTGTCACTCCCACTAGGCTAAACGTGTCGTCGATTTATTTTAAGATTTTATTATAACAATCGATTTAGACTAGCCACATCGTTGAGGAACTGTCAAAAAACAGTGTTACAGATTTTGGAGTATAGCCAGAGATTTAAGTTGTTTGCCTATAATACAATATTTTACATGTCACTTAGTTATATTTCGACGGCCCCTAGGTAAATCATCAAAACTTGTTTTGGGTACTTTTCAGTACGGTGTTTTAAAGTGTTATTTCACCATTATCTTTAAGACGTAATTCATGCATGGTCTTAGTTCCACTTTTTAATAATAATAAATAAATCGCTTTATTTATATCAGATTATTTATTTTTAATATTTGCTCGTTTTCGAGAAATAAGACTTTCGATAGTTTACTTCGACTTTACGCATGCGTTTGATATTGAAACTGCCATTTTCGTTTATTTTCGGTTTGTGGTGTATTATCGAAACTGGCAGTTTCAATAAATTACGACGGATCTATTAGTAAAACGTGCTATCGAATCTTTCACATTCGATTATGTTCATCGACATAAAGTATAACAATTTTCATTTTCGATATGATTTTCCCGATCAGGTTCACACAAGAAAACATTTTTTGCTGCAATAAAGTTTTATTTAAGCATCTTGCAAATTGTGGTACAACCATCTCAATATTACAAGTAGGTTCAATCAGTCGTTACTTAATGTAATCAATCAATTTTTTTTTTAATATCACAAAGTACAGTTACTGGTAAGGCACATTACTACAATTAATGATAATTTAGGTATAGTAAAATTATATGGCTTTATATACTATACCTATTTTAAACAAAACAGTCTTCTTTTACAGTCTTAGACTTTCAATACAAAATAAAAATACGACAAACTTCTTAGTAAAAAACAACAAAATTGTCGCCATTATATGGCTAAGAGATCAAAAATGAATAATAAGAGTAGGTAGTGTTATCTACCTAAGTTAGTCTAAGTCAGACTTATCAGACTTTTGCTATAAGATAAAATATAAGTATGAACTAAACGTCAAGAGAAAAACAAACTTCTAAACAAAAATCAACAAAGTTGTCGCCATAATCTGGCTAAAGAGATCAAAAAGTAATACTAATATAATTATATAATACTAAATCATATACTTTAAGACGAGTCTTCTTCTTCTTGGGCTTTGCTACCATGGCAAATATTTTTATAAAATCTGTGATACTCTTTTGGAATCACCTCTGAATTACACAGTGAAATGAGGTCCTTGTATTTGGCATCCGTGATAGGAAGAGTACCAGTATAAGCCAGCTTTAATTCTGTGTTGTTATTTATTCTTTGTCCACGTTTTCTGGTTGCAACCACAGAATTCAAGCAATGCTGATCTCCCTTCAAATCATATTTAAAGAAAATATAGTTTGGTACGTCCTTGTCTACTCTAATTTCTTTAATTTTATTCCAAAACACATTGGCGTTACCTGTGTCTTTTTTCCAGTTCCGCTCATCTAACAATGGTTTAAAATCGAGAATATCTTGTTGAGTCACTTCAATTACATTGTAAGGCTTCCCAGATGTCTTAGCCCATCGCACTAACGCATACCATTGGTCTGGAGTGTAAACCAACTTCCCTTTCGAATCCCTCTCTATGAGAGCATGAACGCTGTCACCTTCATTTTGAGTATGGCCACTTTCTAAAAATCGGTGAGTTATGTCTATCTTATATTGTTGTGACAAGAACATATACATCGAATATACGACTCTATTTCGGTTTTGTCCTGAGCAATTATCGGACCAAAACAAAAACGTTTCGACCCCTTTATCAACCTGCGTCTTTATGAACTGCGTCAAACAACTGCTTACTTCGTTTGCTCCTCTATTCCCTGTACATTCTGTCCACATATAGCAAAAGCCCTCCTTTTCAGCCAAGTCGTAGACTGTAAAATGGTAAACCGACAATTTGCGTTTATAATACAATAAACCAATATCTCCGTGCGGAGAGTTTAAATTTTTTTGGAAATCAAAAGAAGCACACACAACTTCAGGTTTACTTTGGGCTAATTGTTTGTCATTCTGTTTCAATTCTCTAGCAGTTTTCTTGTTTTGTACATGCTGAGAATTAGTGTTTACCTCTTGGTCTGATGGGTTTTTGTTATTTGAAAAAGAATGACACTTGTCACAGAGGTCTTCCTTTGGTACGAAGAATGCAATATTCATGTTTTCATTTACAATGTCAGTATACTGACGCACAGTTTGTGCGTGAGTATCATAATTTTTAAGTTGGTCCCATTCTTTGTACAGAGAAAACATCTTGTTCATGCTTAAATTGTTGTCTAAGTAGAGCTTATCGGAGCTTTTCCGAGTGTAATGCGACTCGATTGGCTGAAACGACGCAACATGATCACAAACGCTTTTTATCATGCTAGCGGTTTGTACCACGGGATGGTTTGAATGTTTACCTCTGTTGTCTGAAAGAGTGAGTCCTGTTTAAATCAATTTAGCATGAGCAGTGCGAAAAATTTGGTCAGTTATGCACAAAGTATTCAAGAAGGTTTTAAGACAGACTTGTACAGGCTCATAGGCTGATTGTTCATTGGAAGGTAAAGGCAGGAATTGGAGAACCTTAAACAATTAAAACATATTGATGTACAAAAATACATTTTATTAATAAATATAAATAAATACATTAGTAAACTTCATCGAAACTAAGTATTATACATATAAATGTCAACGTAAAATATCGAAACTAGTAGTTTCAATGAACCATTTAATTTTTTTTCCAAAGTAAAACAACGGAAATGCCAGTATCGATAGTTATCGTTTAGTATACCATCTACGTAAAGAATCGAATTTAACAGTTTCGATAGCAAACTTAATTTAAAATTCGTAGTATAACATCGAAACTGTTAGTTTCGATAATTTACGTTGTTATGGTGTCAAAATTTCACATTTAATCATTTTATCTATATAAACAAATAAATATCGCACAATATTTTAATACCTACGAAACATTACAGTATATAAGATATGAAAAGTAATATTTAGATAGACACAAACTTACCAGTTCTACTTAAATCGTCATCTATTGCTTGCTGAATGTGATTTTTCGGTGTAACTAAATCAATCATTTTTCTGCTCCTAGAGGCAGAATATCTTGCAGAGCTCATGCAACAGTCGAAAAACACGTATAATAAGAGCTAACTATACACATGCTGTTCCCGCGACTACTTGGCGCACACTGGCGGCAGCGCCGCGTATGCGTAAACTCACGAGAATGGTAGTTTCGTCTCTTTCGCACCTATGAGGTCGCCGAGTAAACAATCGAATCTAGTCTTTCGATGCTGTTCGTCGGAATGTACGTATTAGTTTCGATGTTTTACGAATGAAAATTCTACTAAAATACATATTTTTATAACTTTTTTTAAGGAAAAGTAACAAATAGTGCAATATAAAGCGATTAAGGTAATAAAAAAAAAACTGAAATTTCGAGTTTCGATGATTTACCTAGGGGCCGTCGATTTTACATACACAGGTTTAGTATTTATTAAAGCGATTTAAAAAGTCGTACTGTAGTCGTAAAATACGTCGTTGAGGAACTGTCAGAAACCAGTGTTACAGATTTCAGAGTATAGTCAGAGATTTAAGTTGTTTGCCTATAATACAATATTTACATGTCACTTAGTTATATTTTACATACACAACCTTATTATTTATTAAAGTGATTTAAAAAGTCGAAAGACTAAAGCCAACGGAGGTCACCTCTGTTAGAGTGCGACTACGATAACTCTGATGTGGGGTATTTGGCAACACCTCCATTTAAAAGTCAAATTTCTACGAAAATGTGACTTTAAAATGCATATACCCTACAGCAGAGTTATCGTAGTCAGAGTCACACTCTAATAATAAAATTAATGCATTTTTTTTTAAATAACTGAGATCCAATGCACTTTTTCGATAACGGTATGCATGAGTTAGCATGAAAAAACCAAGCTATATTATGTACTGATAATATTTGAAGAGTTCCCCGGATTTTTCCAAGATCCCATCATCAGATCCTGACTTCGTAGCAATGGAACCAACTGGAAGGTGACCCCTTTAAAAAAAGATTTTCCTAATCAAACCAGCCGTCTTCAAGTAACCGGGAAACAAAAATAAAGATTGAGAACCTCTTTCTCTATTGAAGTATGTAAAAAAAGTTACTTACAAACGTTTTGTATCGATAATAATATTTATATCCTTCAAATCTGTTAAGGTGATGAGTGACATGATGAACTATTGTTCGATATATTGACAATCATTGTATATTCAATATTGACTTACATTTTTATTGATTAACTATACGGGATACACACGTCACAATATGTCTAAACCGCAATTGACAACATTTCATTTTAAGAACACTTTAAAATGTATATACGATTCGAAAGCATTTTGTCTCCTGATCACTACACTATTTTTATAATTTTTTTATATCGCTTAATATAAAAATTACAAATGAATAAAAAATATGTTCTCATTTTACCAGTTCTACGGCACAATAGAAGAAATGCCAGTGCCTTTTGCCACAGAAAAAATAAGCTGTCATAATTTTGAATTTGACATTGTCAATGCATACTGTCGTCAGATCGCTTACTTTTTTTCGATCGCGATAAGACTAAAGTAATGGTTTATTCTACCGTAGAACTGTAGTTACGCCCTTTTAGAATAAGTAAGTATTAACATATCAATTATAAATTAATTACAAATCCTGGTGAAACAAATAAACTATCAGCGTATTCGTCTTTTCAAACCAAATACAGAGAACCAATAAAATTAAAGGCTCAAAAAAATGAAAGGTTGTCACTGTCTCTTTTAACGCTTATTTTTTCTCTCTATTCTATTCTAATCCACATTTTTATAGGAGTAGAAGTCTGCATATTAAAATGATAATGTTTTTTTATAATTGCCAAATCATCTTGCCTCACATACGAAAAACAGATGGTGATTACAACTTTCATAATACACAGAATTGTCGTCACAATATCCTGCATATTATACGATATTTAAATAAGTTGATTTTATATCAAGGACCGTATTAGCTGCAACTGATATGTAACTAGAAGCCGTATAAATACTTTGAGTAAACAGTAGTATTTGTCTATCATAAAATAATGATAACAAGTCAGTTAGAGTGTGCGCTAATTATGTGACGAGTATAATAGTATAATGAGGGGCTGTGCAACGGACACAAATAACACACATTGGGTCTGTTTGTAAACGTATCCGTACATCAGTTGAGCGATACTACTAACAGTGCATCAGTCTACTCTTTGCAAGGTAAAGCAAGGAAGTGTTAAACACAGCATTTCTACAATGGAAAAACGACTACACGATTTTGTTGCATATTTTTGGAAGGACTCACTCTGAAATTGTTGAAAATTTGGAACATGCTGTATATAAAAGCAAATCAAGACCTATCTATGTGACTGCGCAATGAACTCTCGTACTTAAAGTGAAACTGTTTGGGGACGTAGCATCGACCGATTCTACGTCAGGTAAAATGAGTGACCAAAAAACAGCGAACGAAGAAAAACCCCTCAAGGATAATAAATACGAGTATCAAACAAAATCGTTGTACGAAAAGATATGTTACATAAAATGTAATATAACTGTTGAACCCATATTCGCTGGATTAGTCATAGGATCCATGCTTTCTAGAATAGCAATTCAAAATCTTAATTTAGACAAAACGTGTCGAGTGAAAAAGAATTACGGGGATACACTTTGCGACGCGCTGATTCAAAGACAAGGGAATCTCACCGAAGAAGAAGGTGAAATACAGAAAATTATATCTCAAATAGAAACATGGAGGAGCGTAATACAGACTGCCGTTCCTACTCTGCTTGTGATGTTCATGGGGGCTTGGAGTGATAGAACTGGGAACAGAAAGTTGTGCATTCTTCTACCAGTGATTGGAGAACTCTTGGTTTGCGCCAGTAATATCCTCAGTACTTACTTTTTCAACGAGATTCCTGTAGAAATGACAATGCTGCTCGAGTCTTTCTTTCCAGCAATTACAGGCGGCTGGGTCATGTTGTATCTCGGAGTTTTCAGTTACATAAGTGACATAACAACATCAGAATCCAGAACTTTCAGAATAGGTTTAGCCAATCTGTGCATGACTGCTGGAATTCCTATAGGAACATCGTTGAGTGGGTTTCTATTAAAATTTGGAGGATATTACGGAGTATTTTTCACCTCAGGAATCTTACAGTTTTCCACGTTAATATATGGATGTATGTGTTTAAAGAAAAATACTAAACCTGATCATGATGTTAATGAGAAGGTAAGAAAGATTTATTTTGTCTGTAATTTGATGTACTGATTACAGTACGTAAACCAAATTATCTCAATTATTCTAAAAGCCATTCTACAAGCCTCTCCGAACAAAAAAAAATTTTTTGTGAAATTCCTACCTTTTTTTATATTAAAAGCATAGATCATATTGTTACCTAGCAATATGATCTATGTACCTACTCGTATGTATGAAATTAATATCTATTTATAAAGCCAGTTATGATATTTGTCCTTGCTTTTCATCGTGGGTAACTTTTTTATTCGAGTAAAGGGGTTGAAACTTGATTTACAGAAGGAACCCCTAACAGCGAAGTACCTAATCACAATGCAAAAGGAAACAGCTGCGGTTGTTACTCGCAAACGCGAGGGCAATAACAGAATGAAGATCATTCTGACACTCATCGTTGTAATGATGGCCTATGGTCCAAACCATGGTAAGAATATTTTTTTCACTTTCCAATATATTACATTACTCTTATATCTATTACGTGTTCATATTCAACATATTCAAATTAATTTAAGAATCTTAATTAACATTACTAAAATACAGAAGCACCGCAATTAACACTTAAAATGTAAGAGTAAGTCTGAATTAAAATAGCGATTCCATACATAACATAATAAAAAGAAAATGAATTCTAATCTTAACCATGATCGACAAAATCATAGTCTTCATATATTATATAAAATCGATTTATTCCATATTAAAAAACCACTAAAAAGAATAGTGATAATATTACGATAATATTTGGACTAGCGGACCGCGATTTCGTTCGCGGAGATGAAATAAGTCAAATATCTCTTTTTTGCTTTGGTTTAGGTGGGTAAAAAGTACCCTATGTATTAACCGGGGTCATAATCTATCTGTACACCAAAATTTATGAAAATCGGCCCGGTAGTTTATATGTGATGCGCGAACAAATAAACAGACATACAGACAAACTCACTAAAAAATTCAAGAACTATTTATTTACGTTTTAACACTTATTTTTAGCACACCCCACTTACTTTTCTGAAAAAATCTTTAAAGTACAAACACAGTCTTTCTACGATTTTAATATACGTACCTATAGATTGGCGTGGGAATATCCCCAATCGGGAACGGCACATAACTGGCCGAGAATACCTATGGAGTTAACAAAGAGCGTTGATTGACCGCTCAGAATGCAATATTTTATACACATAATAAACGTGAGGACGATGTTTCAGCGCAGGTTTGAAAAAATTACAGACAACACACGGAGCCTTCGGTATCCATCGAGGTCACCGTTACAGTCTAACTAACCACAACACAGTAGGAAGTAGCTTATTATCGAGCGCACTATCAATGCAAAAGTGAATACCTAAACACATCATGAACATGAACACATCAAAAACATTACATGTAAAAATATGGAAATCTCGCAACACAGGGGCATTCCACCAGATTGTCGGGCACGTGACGCCATTTTTTCATACTTCTAACAAAGTTAGGAAGTACATTTTTGGTATGTCAATATTTTATAACTTGGTTTCTGAATTGATAATGTCATTTAGGACTTTTTATTTGTTTTTAAGGTAGCTGCCATAGCCGTCACGTGCCCGACAAAGTAGACGTTTTCGTGGAATGCAAAAGTGTTGAGGAGGTACAATAAAAAAGTGTTGAGGTCTTCCTTTATTCATTACATTCCAATTCATTTTATTTCCACTGTGAACTACAAAACTTACTTTGCAATCGGATGTATTTGTATAGGATTACAAACTTATATGTGCAGTTAAGACTGAACTTGCAATATTTTTAGGTTTTGTATAACTTGATAGCCTAAAAACTAACTATGTTTAAAATTTGGAGCTTGTAGATCTGCTAGAAGTACCTTAGAATTTAAATGATCATCAGTCAGTCAGTCAACCAGTCAGTGAGTCACGTCCGTCAATCAAAATCAAAATGTTTTCTATGATCGATATGGTTTAGTCTGGCAGCCGGCAGTCTGGCATCCATCCTTCTCTCTGGACACAATAAGTATGTTTTGCTACGTGTCGTCCATTTCTTTCTAAGAACATAAATAGAAACTGACATCACACGGTCAGTGTTTAGCTGCGACTATTAAAACTAAAACTAAGGAACTTTAACGTGCAATAGTTCTCAAACTACACGTTTAAATTGAATAATTTAAGTCTTATCGTGCCCTATATATCCCTGAAAATTCAGGGTTCCAGCTTTAGCCAGTACAAAATTACACGATTTGTTTTGCTTGACTTGGGGGGGGGGGGGTACTACCGTGCTTCCAGATTTAATCGAGTAAAATACCTATTTCATTAAATAAAACCATTATTTATATAAAACAGCAACATATACAACGTGTCCGAAAATTGACACCAGAAGATGAACATGTCTACTCGAGAAAAATATTAAAAAAAAATCTCAATATTTGTAAAATTTTTAAAAATTGAAGTTTTAACATCTTGTTACAAAACCTTTAAAAGTGATTACTTCAACATTAAAAAATATATATATTTTATTTTGTCCCTAGTTTTCCTAGAGTAGTATACCATTTTGGAATCTTGGTTAGTTGCGTCAACTTTCTAAAGCACTTGCCATAGTAGTGCCAGTACTTTCTTTGTACACCACGATGAGTGAAAGTGGATTGAAAGTTAAAATTTTAGGGAAAAACTAACTTTGATGAATTTTTGTGTAAAAACTACATGTATTCTGGTATTTGTAAGGGTTGTGGTGGATAACAGTGCAACTTAGGTTGCCGATACAAAAAATAATCAGAAATATTTGAAAAATTGTAGACATGGTCGTTAAAAATACCATTAGGGGTGTCGATTTTTTTTTTGAAGTTCCATAATAAATTGAGATATATATTTTTTATTTATTACTCGGGCAGTCATGAGCAGGTACATCTTCTGGTGCTAGCTTATCGTTGAATTTTGGGACACGTTGTATATACCCTTGTACAGGTATTCGCAACTAGGCATATACATATTTTGTCAGTATTCCTACGCATGAAATAGACCAGCGCTGAAAAAATTCAAATGTCTAGTCTCTAGATGAATGAAATTGATGAACAGAATGAAATTGGTCTAAAGAAGGGTAGACAAAAACCCTTTGAATTATAGAAGAAGTTATTATTGCATACAAGGAATTCTAATAATAATATGGTGTTATCTGGTTTTACAGGGGAATCTAAGGTGTTATACCTATTTCTGCGCTACCGTCTCAATTGGGATGCAGTCAAATACAGCATATATACCACGTACAGCATCATTACACATTCTTTAGGTAAGGTTTTGACCTAATGACACAAATTTTGGCAAAAGTTCATTAGTTGTTAACATTCACTTTCTGATTCGTTGAAATAACAAGTAATAAAAAACACCCGACTCAGTGGCAATAAAACAATGACCATGTTTGCCGCTGATCACCATCATCATTTTAACTTTGAGTCGTCTATTGCTGAACATAGCTCTTCCCTAAAGGCTTCCACAGTAAACGGTCGTACGCCTTCGGCCGGGTGTGTAATGTTCGTAATAAAAATAAATAATATAATTTATGCCACACCTGGCCATAAAGTGACTTTTTCCGCACGCTGCGCGTACGGAAAAAGTCGTTTTCTGGACAAGTGTAGACATAAAATGATGTACACAACACGGGAGGTAATAAAGAAAGCCCTCGATCGTATATTTACGTCCCTCGCTTGCAGCTCGGACCGCAAACTTCTGCGATCTCGGCCTTTCTTTGTATTACCACCCTAGTTGTGTAATGTACTATTCTTTCGATATAACAACATTTGATATAATTTCAAAGGGTATAATCACTCATTGTGTATAATAAACGTTTGGTATAATATTAAAATATCGTCGGGGATAGTGCAATACCGCGTAATTAGCATATGTAGATAAGGTTCAGTTTCAAGCAAATTTGTTAGAAATTGAAACCTTATATACATGTGCTACTTACGCGGTATTGCACTATCCCCGACGATATATATATTTATTTCGTATAATTATCGTTTAGTATAACGCTTATTTATTATAACCATTATATGGTATAACGTTCATTTTATATACAAATCATAATATATAACTATCAAGAGGTATAATAGGTATATTTTTTTTTATTGTAATGGCACATTGTGTTTTATTTGCCTAACCTAACCAACTTTTTGATAGCAGCTCGTTTTTGTAGGAGGACGCAGGTCAAACCTAACCTAACCTAATTTTCTGGTAGCAGTTCGTTTTGTGATTAGGGTTATGCCACTTGTATTTTAGATGAAATGAACGTTATACCATAAGTTCATTATAGGAAATATGCATTATAATTAAATAATGTTATATTAAATGTTATGATATCAAATTATCATTTTAAAAAATGATAATCATGTCATATGTAAATATATTAAGTCAAATCAAATCAAATAATTTATTTGCAGTTATAACATACTTAAATGCATGCAAATACAATTTTAGCAAGTAGCACAATACACTTATCACAGTTAAATACAGTAAATTATAGTCAATTGCGGATATAAATGTCAAAATTATCTTAAAATATAAAAGATTTCTATCAAAACTTAAGTAAAATAATGTGTTAATGTAATAATGTAAGTGTTGTTATATGATTCAATAATTATATCAAATGAGCGTTATTGCGACTAATAATAATATAATATTAATAATAATATTAGGGGACAATCTTACACAAATCGAACTAGTCCCATAGTAAGCTCAATAAGGCTTGTGTTATGGATACTAGACGACGATATATTTAATAGATACATACATACAAATACTTAAATACATAGAAAACATCCATGACTCAGGAACAAATATTCGTGCTCATCACACAAATAAATGCCCTTACCGGGATTCGAACCCAGGACCTCTTGCTTCATAGGCAGGGTCACTACCAACTAAGCTAAAACTAATATTATAACAAAAAAAATATAGCCATCGTTACGCACCCCTTTCGGCATCCATCGACTACCGGCGACCTTAACCAGGTCTCTTCCGGTTCGTGGTCTCCATTCTACCTCAAACTCATTTATTTCTGCAAGTAGGCCTCAAGTGCTCTTTTACATGTCTGATTCTTTTCTTTCGGCGCTTCGGTAGATGACCTTCTGGTGAGAAGAAGCGCCTGAAGAAACTCACCACTTTCTGTTTAAAAAAAAAATTACAACAATTGTGACATTATTACATAAAATGACATTTATAAAATGCAACAAGCAAATAACTGGGCACAGATTCGAGAACCTTTACGCCCCAGCGGCCGTCGGTTTTTCGAGTTATATAGCCAATGCCACTTTAATTTACTACCTAACTCTGGCAGCTATGTCGGTCACTTTAGTTCTTCTACGGATTTCCTCAACGTGTAAGATCAAGACATAATAAGTCATAAGATCGCCTTCAGCCTGTCATATGTTGAATAGAGACTTGTCGTTACGTCACGGGAAGCATCAATCGATATTATAATTTCCTTCAGTTCTGCCTTTGACATCTACCTACCTACGATTAATGATGGAAAACTCAATCGAACTTAACGCATACCGCAATTTGTTCTTTAAAATGAAAGAATATACAAAAAAACATTTAGTGTGGTTTTGATAGTGTTTTGTACATGAGTTTTTCCTGACAGCCCGAACCCGTCAAGCTGCCTTTTCCGCCAAGTAGCCATCATCATCTTAACCTATCCTGAATCTAAACCACGATAGTTAAAAGAATTATACAAAATTAAGATTTTTAATATTACCGACTTCAAACGAACCTTTTCGACAACAAATGCACGAGTTGCTATAAAAAATACTTATAATATTCGAAGAGTCCATCATTAAATCCTGACCTGGTTGCAATGAGACCTACTGAAGGGGTACTCATTCAAACAGCCAGCCAGCCAACAGCTCAGCCGTCTTTGAGTATTAGCGCAACAAACATACAAATAAAAACCGGACAAGTGCGAGTCGGACTCGCCCGCCGAGGGTTCCGTACAAATTTGTAGATACATTTATTAAAGTACGCTGTAAATTTTGATTCCCTTAGTAAAGTCTTTTTAGGGTTCCGTACCAAAATGGTAAAATCTGTCTGTCTGTCTGTCTGTCTGTCTGTCCGTCTGTCACAGCCAGATATCTCAGGAACTACTGCTGCTATCGGTTTGAAATTTGGAATAGTGTTAAAAGTAGCTAACCCGAGCTTATTGGACATAAAAAAAAATCTTGTACCTTTTTTACTTTTTTTTTAAAGGGCTCCGTAATGGGATTTTGAAAATTGAAAGTAGGGATAATATATTGAGTGGGGTATCAAATGAAAGAGCTTAATTTGTAGATTAAAATACCATTTTTATTTTTTTTCTTCAATAAATAGTTTTTGATTTATGGTGAAAAAAGTTTAAAAAAATACTATTCTCCCCTATTATCTCCGAAGTTACTGATCAGAAAAATGTGTCATAATTACCAATTATTAATGTCGTCCTAAATATAACAGGAAAAATATAACGGTTTTCCTCACTTGCACCGTTTTTGAGAAATTTGCAAAAATCATAACACATACTTATTTGCTCCTACTAAACTAATCGCCATACAGTTTTTCTTGAACTATTCATGTATCTACTTATTAGGATTATTATTATTATTAGGAAGACCGTGATATTTTCTCTTCCTAACTTGAATATTTTTTTAAAAATTTACAAACTTCTTAAAATATATTATACCTCTCCCTACGAGAGCCATCTAGCGGAGAGTAGCAAAACTAAGCGATGGTTTATTTCAGATTACATAAAAAATGTCTATTAAATACAATGATCACTCATCAGGAATCGGGAAAAAAACATAAAGTAACAATAATTATTAAAAACTCTATAATAGGAGTATGTTAGGAAATTTTAAAATGAAATACCACTAGCGCCATCTAAGGACACAAATCTAAAATAAGGTAGCTTGTGGCAGCAATATTAATTTAATACACAAAAGTGTGCTTCAAAACATGATTCCTTCATGAAAAATGATACATGAGAACTAACTTAGTTGACAAACAATTATTTCAATCAGCCAATAACAAACAGTAACGTTTAAATTTAAATTACAAGTTAAATTTACGCGCTATTTAGTATCAATAGATGTCGCTGTAGCATACGCTGCATCGCGCTGTTAAGATTTTTCCTGGTTTAATAGGGCTAAGGTGGGTTTAAGGCAGGGTTGCTGTTAGTCGTAAGGTTGGTCTACTTATGAGTTTATACGGAACCCTCGGTGCGCGAGTCCGACTCGCACTTGACCGGTTTTTTTTTATGAATTAATTAAAAATGTATAGTTTTTGAAATTAACGTTTTTTGTGGCATAAACGGCCGTATGTCTTTTCATGTTAAATTAGAAGTTTGGTTTTTCAGCTTCAAGGTACCATAGACTTGAGTATATGGTTTTAATTTCAATTCGATACCTCTACGCGTTCCCGAGATAAAGGGCCTTGACAGGCGGATAGACATACAGGCAGACGGACAGACGGACAACAAAGTGATCTTATAAGCGTTCCGTTTTTTCCTTTTATTTACAATCGAATTAAAAACCGTTCTTCTTTTAGAAGTCGGTTATTAACAGACGGCGGGTTAGGTTCTGCTCGACAGTCTGTTTAAACTTTTCAGGGGCACTGTTTTCCATCAGCATATTCAGTAAGCGCTGGGGATGGGACGATTCCGTGCTCTGCCTTATATCCATCGTCAGCAAGCTGATTGGCTCCGTTAGTATCGCCTTCGTTGCCACTGACTTCGAAATGTTCATGGGTAAGCTACTACATACCCCCTAAGAGTTTGTTAACTATATATCCAATCAGCCTATATTTATAATCAGCTTATATAAACAGGATTCTCATATCATAGGCGTACAACTTAATTGAGAGCCGGGTTGCGTGAGGTGCGAAGGTCAGGTACAATAAAACTTGATTAGTTAGTCACCGTTGCACTCTCCCCGCACTTTATCCCTACATAACCCAGCTTTCAAATAACTTGCGCGCCCTTAGTGCTCATCATGAAACCATGGTATTCCACTTTTACCTATCCCTTCCATTATTATTATTTATTATATTTGCCTTCTTTTC
Organism: Eudemis profundana; assembly: GCA_947034925.1. Lineage (NCBI taxonomy): Eukaryota > Metazoa > Arthropoda > Insecta > Lepidoptera > Tortricidae > Eudemis > Eudemis profundana. Next base: position 24,103,751 of record OX344795.1, on the reverse strand, counting down.
TATTCTTTCCTGATTTTTTGCCATGTCTAGCCAGTACTTCCATCTCAACCCGCCGTTTTTACTGTAGCCGACCACGTCATTGGTTCGAGTTGGGCGGATTTCACTCAGTGCTTGTCTTGGCCCATATCGGTATACGATATACGGTATTCAGCCCAGTCCCATTTCAACATTGCATTGCATTGCACCATTTTATCAGGCTTTCCGTGCTAGGTCAGTTATTTTCATCATGGAACGCTGATTGTGGTGGTTGTGGTTCGGATGTACTCGTAATCAGTCAGTGCCACACCCAGTATCCTGCGCTCAATGGCTCGTTGATAAACTCCAAGTCTGAACCTTTGAACTTCTGTCAAAGTATAAGTCTGAGCTTATCCAATCTTACTCCACATAATGTATTTTTTTTACGTTTCAGTTCCTTTGGTAGAAATACTGAATGCAACGACGTTTACTTCACTGAGATCAATGGCTTCTAAACTGGTCCCCGGCGACGAAATGGGTTGGTATTTTTCCATAATTAAAATTAGAAATTACTAGTAGTAGATATAGTGCAGATCTAACTTTTATACCGCGATCGTTAACAGAATTTCATTATCAATCTTTAATTATATTTATAAAATGTACAAAGATCGGTATGTCTATTTAGAAGCTACCAAGCCAACGCAAAAACATATTCAAGAAATCATAGAACACCTGAAAATCGTGTAATAAACGCCCATAAAAGAGTTTAAATTTTTTCTAACCACATCATTGTACAATGTTTTGTTTATATATTTCATGACAAGTCAAACCTCATATACACAAAATATTATCATCATCATGGCCCTTCAGACGATTTAAGGTTTTGTAGTCTACGACACTGTTTTAGACCTATAATACCTAATTACGTAATTATTACCAGGTAAGATGAACTCCCTCTTCAGCCTGGTTGAGACATTGGCCGCACTCGCTTTCGACCCGACGTACACTTCACTCTACGGATTTACTATGAAGAAGTTCACCGGCGCTGTGTTTCTTTACAGCGCATGCAATACTCTTCCCGCTATATGGATATTAATGTAAGTTTGAATCCAATTTACACCATTTTCAGGGTGTTGAATGGTCAACACCCTGAAAATGGTGTAAATTGGATTTGGTTGAGTCCATACTCAACCCTCAACGCCATCGACAGTTGTAATTTCAAATGTCGTAAGGGACATTTTGTCGTATGTACACTAAATATAGCAATGAAATCAGCATTTTTTTTCTATCGATCTGCTCTATTGAAATTTTGATAAACCCTGAAATAAAAAAGTTAGGAGATGATTAAATTTGGTTGTAACTTCAACGACCCATACAACATAGTGACCCATACAGTATATTGTATGGCTCAATTTAGTATAAAAAAATATTTTCATATAATATTTTATGGTTACTTACTTCATTAACCTGGAACCATAAGTATGACTTACAACAGATTTTTTTATTATCGTAGGGCGTAAGGGGCCCAAAAAAATCGTTTTTTTCAGGGTCGTAACGGATATGTTTTTCTTAAATTTACTGCGTAAGGGACACCATTTCCTAAACTATTGAGATTATAGGTAGATTTCAAATAATTAGTGCAGTGTAGATGAAGTTATTCGAAAAGTATAAATCTGAGAATCATCCTAATCGGTTAAGAATTTACCGAGTTACGTGTTTTTAAAGAATTTTGTTTTTTGGCTCTACTGAAAAGTAGACCTTTGACCCTTACGACATCAAAATTTCCATTGTCGATATGAGTCTATAGATATGAGTTTTCATTCAACGCTTTCTCTCGCGGTATACAGATGATGGGACATTTGTATGATCCGATCCGACTCAACCCTTCCCTATGAGGAAATTCACAGGCGCTATGTTTTTCTACAGTAAAGTCATACCACGAAAAAGTAGCGCGAGTCACGATTTAATTGCGGGAAGCAACACTTCTTTAGAGATAAGTTAACACTTAAATCTGCATTATAATGATTCAACACGCCATAAAATAGTGACTCGCGCTACCTTTTACCGTAGAACGATCCAGTACATCTCACTCTCTACCCGCTACATGGATGTTAATGGGCATTTTTATTTTAAAATGTACGGTTAGGCGAAACTTAAGCTATGTTTATACACCGTCTAACCTGTCAGTCCGTAACGAAATGTATGGAGTTTGACACTAACGGTCAGTTCTGTACCGACCTGCTAACTGTCAGTTAAGAACGCACTTTAAATAAAAAAGCCCTAATGTGAGTTTCATTCAACTCAACCTGCAACCATAATAATTTCGATAATAAGACATCTATGTGAGTTTCAATCCTACCTATGCTACACTCTACGGGTTTACCATGAATCTTTATATTGACCCTAGGTTTTGAGAGCGACGCAGTGTCCTTCTGTTACTCAAACATACCACTCTCCCCGCTAACGTTACATATGGATAAGAATGTTACTTTAAGCCAGACTTATAGGTACCCACAACACGTTGTGGATCCACTACAAGGGTCTATAAATTCCCTATCAATATATTTTAAGATGCCTCAGTGTTTTTTATGCCTAGTAAGATGGTTATTAATCAGTAGTTTCACACCGATCTACGGATTCACTATGAAACTTTTCACAGGCGCTGTCTTTCTCACATACAAAAATACATTAACGATAGTCTTGACCAACCTACATCTAAAAGTGCATGTTAGTTTCATAAAATACTTTGATAACAATTCATTATTTCTACAAATATTTTAAAAACTTACGCAAACACATTTTATTAAATATACTTACTGTTATTTATAAGATAGGTACAAGATTTTTATACGAGTTATGACTGAAAGTTGTTGAGGTACGACAATTTTGCCTTAATTGTTTTTCATTATATAGTAATTAAATAAACTAAATGGTCTCTTTTAGACTAACAAAAGATGAAATTATATAATATAACTAGACGAAGTGTGTGTTTGTATATTTTCTGTTTTAAATAAACATGTGTAATTAATATTGGTACTTGGAAATAATTCTTCCCTTTATTACAAAATGTGTATACATACCTACTGAAATAAATATCTGGGTCACTCTTGCACACATCGGTCTAGTTACAACCAAACTATAGTATATTACATAACTAGGGTGGTAATACAAAGAAAGGCCGAGATCGCAGAAGTTTGCGGCCCGAGCTGCAAGCGAGGGACGTAAATATGCGATCGAGGGCTTTCTTTATTACCTCCCGTGTTGTGTACATCATTTTATGTCTACACTTGGCCAGAAAGCGGCTTTTTGCGTGCGTGGCAGCGTGCGGAAAATGTCACTTTATGGCCAGGTGTGGCATAAAATGATTTGTTCCAGTTTCTTGGATAATTTCTATGTATTTAAGTATTGTTAAATATATACCAGAATAAATCAAATTTTAATGACCAGTTATTTTGGTAAAAAAAATTGTTATTAATTATACTTTAATTACTAGTAAGTTACAAATGTATATTTTTTCCACAGATGGTTCTTCAGGCAGCATCGCCGGGAGGAGAAAGAGAAAGAAACCAAAACACGAATACAGAAACTTGACGTAATTTGCACAACACCTCCGGAAAAGTCTGTGTAGGAATAACGGCAATACATTTGAACCGAAAATGTGTGAATCATTTAATCTTTACAAGGATTACCTATTCTTATAAATGAGAAATGCCTTATGGCACTGAGTGTGAATTTTGTACGATAAGTTATCTTTTGTGCAATAAAGTTTTTTTTTAAATAGATAAATACTGGCCAGAGGCTGACATAAAACCATAAAGGGGCTCATTAAAACTTTTCAGGTTTTCACTAAGGATTAAAATGCAGGAGGGACTTAATTATTTACCGCGCCATTTCATAGTGTCATGACGTTCATGGTCGTCAAGATTCTATATTAGCCATAGACATTCACTAGCGCATATCGAATGAAGGCTCCTAGTGTTATGCCAAACGACACCTGTGTAAATGATTATGTTATTTCACTAGCCTTCATGACTTCGCATCATAATAACTGCAATTGCGAATGGTTTGTATATGAATTCAGGTTTGCCGGACGCAATTTCTAAAACGACACCAATTTGGCAGCTACAAATGCGCGACTAAAAAAATCATCCATGAATTTTATAAACCCCGCGCTAAAAACCGAAATTTGCATCAAAAAGCTGTCAACGAATTATTTTTGAATAACGTAATCTAACAAAATTGGACGAGAAGCGTGCATGCCGCCAGGGATGTTTGGAATATACGTTTTAATAAAACCCCAATGTTTATGTCGAGGTTCATCATCCTGCAATTTCAAAGGCCCTTGTCAGTGGAGTAGGCGCCATGTCGATTAGTTGTCGTTTCCATTTACCTAGCTCCCGATGGGATATGACATGAACTCTTTTTTTAAAGCTTTTTATTACTTGTAAATGTTTGTATGTTTAGTTAGAGCAGGACTGACTCACTCCTCGATTCCGCGGCGCTGCTATGATACAAAACGCATGCGTCCGCGCTTCCACTGCGCCATCGTTCGCGCACTATACTACGAGTACGTACTCGACAGAAAATGAATAAAAAATATTGCATTGCGGATGGTTGCCGTAAGAAATTCCGATTAATAATTTTTCTGGCTTCGCATGAAGAGTCCGGTCGAAAGGTTTGAAGTTTGTGTTTATACCCACTCTAGGTATTATACAAATACTTAAGACTAATTCCATCAAGTTTCTTTATTTCATCACTTGTTGGATGCAAAAAAATAGTAAATCTGGTTCATGTAAGTTAATTTTAGAATATTTATCATTAAATAGATTCTAGTGATTTTGTTAATCTAACAATAAACATCTATCATTGTTTTATTTACTTCGTATAAAAAGAAAAAGCTATCTTTTTCCTTTTAAGGCCCTCATACAAAGTTGAAAGTCCTGGGTTGTGATACCTATAGGGTACTAGTAATTTATTGTGCACCACGGAAAACAATAAGTACCTAACCTACTCGAATCTCGAAACACTACTATAACTATATGTATATTAACTACTCGAATCGACTTTCGACTGTATAAAATCAGATGCCATTATAAACGCCATAACTACCTGTAATTTACTAGGAAACTCAAGCTGTGATAAGAATTTTATTTTTGTCGACAACCCTAGCGGTGGGCGTGGCGACCAGAAAGAGCGCGTTTTATGCGTTAGAGCGAGACGCAGGTTTTGTTAAAAAGAGAAGCTTCTGTACGTATTACTAATACTTATTTTGTCGTTAGAGCAAATCTTGCAAGCTTGAACCATTTCTTGACGTTCGATTGGGCTCAAATTTGGTACACTTAAATACTTGCGTATTTTCTGTGACAGTAAATCCTAAAATCCCCTCTTGGCTACTTTAATGTAATATGGAACTAAATAAAACGTCTACTACTTGTAATACTCCGATCTTTTAATATGTTTTCTCTACAACTCAAAAAAATATAATACACCTACCTAATTTCATAAATATATTTTCAAGGTAACTTAGTAGTATATAAAACGTATACTTAATGTATAATGTCGGCAAGTAGGTCAAGATTGCAGTGCGATTTAAGGAAATTGTAAGACACGAATGCAAATCAGGGTTACATAAATAAATATACGTACTTATATCAATACTTATCCATATTAAAACATAAAAATATGGTCTTTGTGTACAGACTAAATTTTTATGATTTTATTACAAATGTATATATAGTTTTCAGATTTTTTCCCTATACTTGTAGTCTAAGACGGTATTACTTGCCAAATTTCATAGTTCTAGGTCAACGGAAAGTACCTACCCTATAAATTTTGATTTCCTGGAGAGAGTAGAAATACACGTTTTTGTTTTTTTTAACGTTAACTTAGAAGTTTGATTTTTCACAGCTTCAAGGGACTTAGTTTCAACTCGAGTCCTCCACTCGTTCCCGAGATAAAGGGTTTTGACAGACGGACAGACAGACAAACAGACAGACAGACGGATAGACGGACGGACGGACAGATGGACAACAAAGTGATCTTATAAGGATTCCGTTTTTTCCTTTTGAGGTACGGAACCCTAAAAATTAAAACGGGCATAATATATTTTTTATATCTAATAAGCTCGGGTTAATGATTCTTAACACTATTCCATATTTCAAATCGATAGAAGCAGCAGTTCCTGAAATATCTAGCTGTGACAGACAGACAAAGTCGCACCATAAGGGCTCCTTTTTACCATGTTGGTAAGGAACCCTAAAAAAGACTTACGCTAACAATATTGTCCCAAGATGCTTAATTTTTACGAAGAAATTTCAAGGTGAGCTTGTCAATTTCGACTGCTTTGCAATGATTTCAAAAGTAAGGATAGGAGGCCTATCCGAACAGTTCGGATCTATTTTCCCCGTAACAAAAAATGCAGCTATAAAGACCAGCTGCGCAGTGCACGCACCGCGTGTCGCACTGCCGACTGGCACTGATTTGGCGGTATTTTTACCGCCAAAGCGTTGGAACCGTCTGCGTGCTCGCTTAGCCCTGTCCTTTGTATACGTCAATGCTGCTTTGACTTCGGCAGCTCCACGTCGTCGTCCGCAGCGTTCGCTGGATCGCTCTTGCGCTGCAGTATGGGTATAACGTGCTTCTCATGCTTTCTTGTTTATGCACGGTGTTTTTTGCTATTGCATGAAAAGTTACTTTAATCCGCCTACAACGCGCATAAAAAAGAATGTTGTAAGCATGAGAAGTAAAAAAAAATTCTATTCAGGAATCTCCAAATGGTAAATAGTGCAAAAATCAGTACATTTTTAAGGTACCGGCAATTTTTTTTATATTAGTAGACAGATGGCACTCATCCACACCTATTATCAGCACTAAAACGAATCACTGCATTGCTGTTATTACAACAGTTAGCCTGCTCGTGGAGTGGAACCTGTTCCAACAGCAACTCACGTTAGAAACCCAGTCGGCAACGATGCAGCCTGCTGACTACACCGTACGATGTTTTCTGTGATTTAGTATTGGAAGTAAGTAACTTTTTTACTTTTTGTACTGTATGGGGGAGCTTGAGACACGCGGTATAACTGTAGGCAACTGTTTTTTACAAAGAACTGCAAAGACTATCTTTGTTGTCTAATATTATCCCGTGAGTCTTAAGTTCCCCCATTTGACGGTATGTGACGTTATCAGACAACTACTAGTTTATAGGTTACGCAAAATAGACGCATATCAGACGTGGAGTTGCGAATGTTGCGATAGATAAACTAGCCTGCGTAAACCTAACCGTAATAGATTTCTAGCAATCGGTTATTGCTATCTAGAGGCTTTTAAAGATCGCACTTATCGATAAGCGCCAAAGTGGTAATTTTTGCTAGAAATCATCACCAACTATGTCTAAACTCAGATTGAACTTTGAAAAGTGTTTATTCCGAACATTATTGTTAAGTAACAAATAGAATGTATCCTCATGATGATTTTCCATGTCCGTGGGTTCTATGATCACAGTTCTCAACGGTTTTTCTGGGACTTTCTTAGCGTTTCTTGAGCCCTGTGACCTGTGCCTGGTCGTCAGAGGACATAAATAAATCAGCCGTCGTAGGCTCTTACAAATGAACACAGACCTAAACTAGGTAGGTATTCGGTTAAACGTATTTTACATTCTCATGAATTTGAGAATATTTTCGGAATAAAAAGATAAAAAAACTTTAGCTCATCGATGTTATTCACTACCTACTCGTTTGACTCCCAGATCTACTCGTAATAACTGCTCGACATTCGCCATCAAAATATTTTGGTCCGGTCCTATCGCTGGCATTTTTGACAAATCATGAACTTTTGAGTCAAGTTGTGACTGCGTCTCTTCCCAAAATATTTTTTTTTTTACTGGACTGAATGGTGTCAACCGATGCCATGTTTTTGTTTAGTTGATGTTTTATCGCAAATGTATTAAAAAACGTTTTTGTTTCAATGACGAGCCCCGTGGTGTGTTGGCCCGAGGCGCTAGGCGAAGGGTAAGACTCAAGATGAGTGGAATGACGCTTCTGCACGTGTATCAAACGACGTTTTTTAATACATTTGTGAAAAAATGTCGATAAAACAAAAATATGGCATCGGTTGTCACCATTGAGCCACAAAAGTTGTGCGTCCCCGATAGGTACGTGTGGCGCCGGCGCAAGCCGCGCGGGCGCACAAACCTGCTTGGAGCGATGACACCTGCACTGCGCACCCTTAACCTAACTGATAGCCGAAAACTTTGACTTGTTTTCTTGTTCTTTGAGTGAATTCACAAAGGCAGAATTATTTGTCATATGTTACGTGTGTAGAAACTAGTCTAAATAAGTAACGACATCGTGCAAATAGTTACACTATTTTTCTTACGCTTAGCTCCTGTAAAAATAGTAGTAAGTGTGGAAAATAAAATAAATATATAAAATAAAATATAATCAAAAGAAACTATTTTGGGAAGTAGCATACAGCATATTATCATTTAATTACATTTAAACATGAATGAATAAATAAATGTATTCTTTAATGTACGAAAGCTAGCTGAAAAGAAACAGCACTAGTGCGCAAAATACAACTTTCCGCATGATATACAACTACAAAAATTAATACTTTTTGAGCTAGTGTATTAAAAGATCCTTTCGGTAATCACCTATATACAGGTTGTTCTTAGCCTCTGGACAAACCTAAAAGATACATATTGATTAGGGTATTTCTAACTAATATACAAAGTATCATAACAATTAGAGCAGATTTTTTTGGTTTTGAGCATCCTGTATATAGGCACATGGTAATCGAAACTCCTTCAGCAAATGCAACCTCATAAAATAGCATGATAACTTTTTCTTTTAAAATATTGACACTTATTTGATGTGACACTGACATGGTGTCCTATGATCAATTTTCCCAAAGTTGATTTGTTAATATTGTTCAAAATGGAAAACGATTATTCTGCCTCGTGATTACGTAAACATGATTTTAATTTACGAAGATTGTCACCAGCATACCAACCTTGTGTTGAGGACTTACAGAGAGAGATACGGAGAAAACAGGAAATGTCGGTACCATGTCAGTACAATTTTATTAATGTCGTGATTACGTTACGTGTGAAAACTTTTTGTTGATTTTTTAATTCTTACATTTTGTTAGAAAATTTAAATATTTATCTAAGCTCTTAATTAATAAAATACGCTTATTAGATCATTCCTGCGATGTAATTCTATGGGGGATTTCAGGGTATGTTCAAAGACTAAGGTCACGCTGTATAATAGAAGAAACTTTAATACGCAATTTATGCTCATAGACGTGCTGTTCTATATATATAGAGCATTGTCGGTCGGTTATCCGTCACTATTAATAATATTTATATTTTTGTATTTTGTATTTGCCTTTATTGCGATAATCGGTTTCATTGTGTACCTAATAATTTATGTACACGGAAGCAAGTTACTTAAAACATTCTGAATAATTACGGCAATGTTCACTAAAAATAAAAATTAATAAAAGAAGTAAACAACAATGTCCACAATATTGGCAAGGTAAACGTGTTTGACATACCCAATAGTTGTCGACCTGCTGTCACCTCTATTGCTACAGAATGATTCAGTTAAGGTTTTAAATTGATTTACCGGTACTTATCGTAAAAGTTATGATTTAAAATTTTACCATTAATTTTATTGGTTGATGTCAATAGTAGAAGACTTTATATATAAATAAAGACGTGTCCGTTTATGTTATGTATTGCTGTCTCTTCTATATCAAAAAAATGAGGTTAAGTAAAGAACTGCATAATTACTCAATATATTTTCTTCTTAATAAAGTGCAGAGCGCTACTATGTATTCTGTTTTTCTATTTCTATGTTAGTCGTGAATTTTTTGTAGGAAATTGAATATTATGCTTGGGGAAGCCCGTATTTATTTAACTATTGAGTGCTCGGGTGCTATTTTTTAGGGTTCCGTACCAAAATGCTAAAAAAGGAACCCTTATGGTGCGACTCTGTCTGTCTGTCTGTCCGTCTGTCACAGCCAGATATCTCAGGAACTACTGCTGCTATCGGTTTGAAATTTGGAATAGTGTTAAAAGTAGCTAACCCGAGCTTATTGGACATAAAAAAATTCTTGTACCTTTTTTACTTTTTTTTAAAGGGCTCCGTAATGGGATTTTGAAAATTGAAAGTAAGGCTAATATATCGAGTGGGGTATCAAATGAAAGAGCTTAATTTGTATATTAAAATACCGTTTTTATTTTTTTTTCTTAAATAAATAGTTTTTGATTTATGGAGAAAAAAGTTTAAAAAAATACCATTCCCCCCCTATTATCTCCGAAGCTACTGATCAGAAAAATATGTCATAATTACCAATTATTAATGTCGTCCTAAATATTACAGGAAAAATACATATAATGGTTTTCCTCACTTGCACCGTTTTTGAGAAATTTGCAAAAATCATAACACATACTTATTTGCTCCTACTAATCGCCATACAGTTTTTCTTGAACTATTCATGTATCTACTTATTAGGATTATTATGTATGTCTTTCCCGTACACGAGACAATAGTGTCCCGGCCCTTTGGGAGGCGTGCGCGGAGCCGAAGCCAACGCGTAGAGGCCCTTTCGACAATTTAATGAAAGGCAACGTGTACACCCAGCGGATGCTGTCCCTGCCCGTGTCACTGGGCGCACGCAGAGACAGTCCCCGCCAGATACAAGGACTATTGTTGATTGATGGAATCTAAATTTACTGGGTTATGGTGGTGGAATTATGGACTAGATACTGGGCTATGGATTGTGACATGACGGCGCCTGTCAGGAAAAGTGTCTCATGGCTTTCGCGGCACTGATAGACCGTGACTTGCCCTCCGCTGATGGGCCCCTGTTAAATAGCGACATTATGAGCAATGGCCCAGGGGCAACACCGCTGCCGGGGGCTGCAGGGTGTCGAGAGGTGTGCTGCGCTTTCTCCGAGGGTACTCGCGGCGTTATGCCTTTTATCACTTCCACGCCTGGAGCATATAGCTCTCGCGTCTCCACTCTGGACGGCCGGTTAAGGCAAGCCAGAGGCGGAGGTCCTTTCACTAAATCCCATGACCTTCCCTAAGGACTCTCCGGAGCACTCGGGTACGTGGGGTCGCTACTCCCCAACAGCTCGCCACAAGCTTATTATTAGGAAGACCGTTATATTTTCTCTTCCTAACTTGAATACTTTTTTAAAAATTTACAAAAATCTTAACATACTACTTCTACCCTCCCTTCGAGAGCCATCTAGCGGAAAGTAGCAAAACTAAGCGATGGTTTATTTCAGATTACATAAAAAATGTCTATTAAATACAATGATCACTCATCAGGAATCGGGAAAAAAACATAAAGTAACAATAATTATTAAAAACTCTATAATAGGAGTATGTTAGGAAATTTGACACTAGTAAATACCATAAAAATGAAATATCACTAGCGCCATCTAGGAACACAAATCTAAAATAAGGTAGCTTGTGGCAGCAATATTAATTTAATACACAAAAGTGTGCTTCAAAACATGATTCCTTCATGAAAAATGATACATGAAAACTAACTTAGTTGACAAACAATTATTTCAATCAGCCAATAACAAAAAGTAACGTTTAAATTTAAATTACAAGTAAAATTTACGCGCTATTTAGTATCAATAGATGTCGCTATAGCATACGCTGCATCGCGCTGTTAAGATTTTTCCTGGTTTAATAGGGCTAAAGTGGGTTTAAGGCAGGGTTGCTGCTAGTCGTAAGGTTGGTCTACTTATGAGTTTATACGGAACCCTCGGTGCGCGAGTCCGACTCGCACTTGACCTAACTAGGGTTGTGCCACAATGCTCGGGTGCTATCTCAATTCGCGTTATTAAGTATGTCAAATTGAATGATAAAAGCCAAATAGTTTAGTGCGAATTGGTCCGCTGTGGAGCTGTCTGGTTCGCCATTTATTAACTACAGGATGTTTCTTTTAGTCAGTAGGTAGCAAATATCAAGCTTCTTCTTTCGCCTAATCTTAACATTAATCCTACCCTACCCTAACTCGCCTTTTGAATCTTTCCTACATTATCTTTAACAGAAAACAGACAGATGGACGGGTTACTTTCGTATTTATTTATAATATATTACTTTGGAATTTTGGATAGATAGATAAGTAATAAAACTGTACAAAATTTAAATCTATTTATTGAAAAAAATATGTACCTAATGCATTGAAATATAATAAGTATGGAAGCGTAACTGACGCTCAAAATCGGCGCCACGGACTACGTGCTAACCGGGCGGGGCTAGTAGGTACTAGTAACCAAATGAATTTTCACGTCGTAGGTTTATACCCAATCACAATTTTTTGTCTATTAAACGATATGCAACCTATCCGAAAGCGTCGCCTACTCAAACTTTACAAGAATGATTGCCATACAATGTCTTTAAACTCAAATTTAGTAAACATTAAGTTGGTTACCAACACCGCTTGATATATAAGACGTATTGATTTTAAAAAGTGGGCGTTATAGGGCGAACTTCAACGTCAGTTTTGTTAGGCGTTATCGTTCCATACATACGTTTTATTTCCTAATGTAAAAATATTCTTCATTCGTGCTACGTTCTCTTTTAAGGTTAAAAAAGCTTATAAGACTAATAAAATCTTTACTGTCCGTCGGATAGTGGTTTTCTTTGTAAATCTCTCACGCGCGTCTATAACCGATTTCTATGGAATATAGAAGCTGAGCTCTGAGATAGTGGAAATATAAAGATAGCGGGGGTAAAAATGGTGACTTTATTCCAAGAATATAAAACTCTTTGGCAAATATGGGCCTAGTTTACAATCGCTAAATATTTTTATTCGATAACTTTGGCAGTCCCAAGCAGAATAATTTCTTGCTCGGCAAGGAAATACACAGGTCGCTTGATGGTATGTGAACTCTTGAGACCCCAAGCAGGAACGTCAAGATATCAAATATTTTCCAAAACTTTTAGACACTGTTGTAGTTTAAAATGACATATGAGGGTAGTGCCTCCGCCAAGTCGAGGAAACAACGGCCACAGCGATTTTCTCGAAGCAATTCAGGACACGTTTGTACTCACTAAATCTTTGTTAAATCTGAGAGCACGGCAGTGTCCCCGCCAAGTCAAGCACAAAGTTTGTACTTATTACCGATTAACAGCCAGTCAAAGTTCGTTAATTTTGGTCACTGAGACACTCATTCACTGATCATCAAAATTTTAAGGTACCTACTTACACGTGCCTAATGTTTAATGAAAATAGCAATAGAGAAATATAATTATAACGTTATTTGCGGTTGGTACTTATGTTAACATTTTCGCACCAAGTCTATGGAGAAATATTATATTTACACCCGTGAAGTGAAATACCATAAAAAAAATTCATGTAAAAAATGAGCCACGTATAGTTTTTTTTTGTATAAAAAGTTGTAAGATCTTTTAGAGCCATATCAGGCATCATTTTAAACTCTTAATATTCACTTGCTTAATCATATTTAGTGACTTGGTCTTTACACAGTTCTCTTACCTCAGAGAATTTTACTGTAGTACCATACTTATGTTGTACTTGTTTTTAGAGCTGTATGATAGCAAAGTTTCAAAATGTTATTAAGCAAATAAAGCCGATTATCGTTACCAATTTAAAGTTGTACCCCCTGCGTTGCGGATTTAAGCTTACGTGGTGATTTTTATTATGTGTTTGTGTTGAATAAATGAGCTTTTTTATAAAGTAGTAAATAATAAGGGTTTATGTATATAAATGGATGCCTGACTTGACTATACAATTTTTAATATTGTCTTCGGTTTCCGCGATTATCACTCATAGTAATAAAACAACTTAAACGGATTAAATCGCGTATATTACTACATTTTAAGTCCCGACGTTTCGTAACCCTTTTCAGCGTTCGTGGTCGCGGGTAGATTGAGAAAATCATAAATTTCCTCTGTCAAAATTACTGTTGTGCAAACCTACCCACTTTAAAAAATACAAATTCAATATTAGTGTTGCCAGACGGGCCTAATGTGTAAAGATGTTCACACACATGCCAGAAGGGCTTAAAAACCTAACCTTAGAAAAAACTAGCGGCGCTTCCAAAAGGCATACTTCTAAAAAACGCAGTAAGTTAGGAAAACCGTTTTATTTTTCCTGTAATATTTAGGTTGATATTAATAATCGGTAATTATTACAGATTCTTCTATACAGTAACTTCGGATATAATATGGGGAGAATTGTATTTTTTTAACGTTTTTTGTATTAAATCAAAAACGACATGTCTAAGAAAACAAATAAAAATAGTTTTGGAATCTACACATTAATCCCTTTTATTTGATATACCAATGGTATATCAAATAAATATGGTATAATACCATTTGACATAATAGCTCTACTTTTTATTTTCGACATCCCATTTCGGTCCCCTTTAAAAAAACTATAGAAGGTATAAGATTTTTTTTTCTGTCCAATAGGTTTGGGTTAGCGATTTTTAACACTGTTCCAAAGTTCAAGTCAATAGCATCAGTAGATCCTGAGATATCTTGCTGTGACAGACGGACGGACAGACGGACAGACAGACAGAGTCGCACCATAAGGGTTCCTTTTTTACCATTTTGGTACGGAACCCTAAAAAAAAGGTTTGTTTTAGGATCTCTGTAATTTTTTGATGTGCAATAAAAAGTATTGTAATTGTAGGTAGATCGCTTCACGCGGGATCAAACCGACGTCCTACGCGAGTTAAACGCGAAGAATCCTCAGTATCCATGGTCGCCTACGAGATACCGGCAAGATAGGAAATTGCCCAAGCGAGCGGTCAAGTAGGTAATCGATTCACATTGTGTATTCAGACATCATTCACTAGAGTGGCGCGCTATGGCGCAGCACCTGTATAGTGAAGTGTTGTGACTCCGTCGACCGACAGACGAGTGTTAGATGTAAGTGTCGTAATCTATATCTAAACATATAATAAAATTATATAAAAACTGTGTTCGTACATTCAAGATTTTACAAAAAAGTAACTGGGGAGTATGAAAAATATGTATTGTCGGTTTGTCTGTTTGTTTGTGTGATGTACCTGGTAGATTATGCCCCGATTAACACAGGATACTTTTTCCCACCCCTACTAAGCCAAAAGCGTCTAAGCCACGAACGAAGTTGGGAGCGGGTCCACTAACATAAATAAATAATATCTTATTCTCCCTATATTCGATTTGGCGCCCAAATATTTAACTTGACACTCTTTAACACAATTTCTACGAGACTCAAAAATACCAGTAAATGAGGTTGCCCTGATTTGTATGGACACCAGCAACATAGGAACAATATATCATTAAAGAGGTTTTTATACATTCTACATGTTTTTGTATGGCCTGAAATCTCAAATCACTCTAAAAAACTTGATAACAATATAAATCGAGATTTCATATATTTTTTTTATATTGAATGAAAAGAGATAGGTTGTTTTTGTCACGCGACAAAGAATCGCGCGACAGAGTTGTGTCAAAGGTATTGTTAGTCTCTCCTTTTTGCGTTAAATATCTTCCAACACGTCTCGATCAGAAGTTAGAACTCGAGTTTTAATTTCTGATTCACTGACTCTGTTGCGTATCGAATAAAGCAAAGCAGGAAAAAGTATCGTAACCTGAAACAAAAAACCTTAAAAGAAATACTTAAATCAGAAACACTGATGAACACAGTCATGCATGTCCTATCCAGTTATTATTCCCTAAAAGTTTTTAAGGCCCCTTGTGGAAATAGTACTTTTTGATACAAGTGCGGAAAGTATGTCATTTTTCACGAGTCCCGAGGTGTCTTGGCCCGAGCCGTAAGGCGAGGGACAAGACTCGGGACGAGTGGAAATGACACTTCCGCACGTGTATCAAACGACGTTTTTTAATACATTTGCGAAAAATTACAACGAAAATGAAATTATTGAATGATTAAGAGACAAATTTGTTTATTTTTTGGCCTCATAAAAATGGAGCACTCAATTGGAACACTTATTAAGAGTCACGTTGAGTATCCTGACCACATTGTAGATGCCTGATATTTCTTAGATAATTCAAGAAAGTAGGCCATAAGTACATTTTCTGAGAATGACGCCGTTCGATTTTCTCGTTTCCAGTCAATGAATTGCTCATAGACGGCCAGATATTCCTCCTTCGACTTCTCTGGTAAAATAATGAATAGTAGTTGCCGTTGACACCTTTGCTAGTATATCTCGTGGTGTTGAATTTATTTCAAAATCGTCTGAATCGCTCATTTTTCACAAAAGTGTTATCAAACTAATGCGTGATAATTAATAATTACAAAATTACAATCATGAATGAAAATGGCGGGAATAAAACAAAATGTGTTACTTTTAATTGCGAACTTTTTCCAACGTGGCAGCGTTTGTCACCATTCAGCCAAATAAAAATAAACTATTTTGGGAACAGACAAACGTTCTAAGATAATTTAACTGCATTTAAAAATGGAAAAAAGCAATAAATATTTAAATACTTAATAGCTCATTAAAAAATGTAATCTTTAGTGCCGGAAAGCTAGTTGTCATTTATAAAACTCGAACAGCCTGCACCATATTATCTTATCTGTGACAATTTTTATTTTTTGGGTCTCGCATAATACTAGTATTATGCGAGACCGCTGACTAAACTGCTCATTGGTAATACTCAAGAAGCATACTTTTTAAACTATTTTAATATTAGATAACAGTTTAATTGTTTATAATAAAAACAATCAAACGTTATATATGTGGATTTAATATTTTAAACGTATCAAATGTATACTTTCATTCAATGTCCACTGACGTAATAAAAACAAAGAACGTATTTGACCATTAGTTGGATGTATGTATTTGAACAACAGTAAATTAAAAAAAATGGGAAATAAAAAGCACTAGTTCGCAAAATCGAACTTTGCGCACGATATACAGCTACAAAAAGTACCACTTTTTGAGCAAGTGTATTAAAAAATCATTTACGCCACACTTGGCCATAAAGTGCCTTTTTCCGCACGCTACGCGTACGCAAAAAGCCGCTTTCTGGCCAAATGTAGACATAAAATGCTGTACACAACACGGGAGGTAATACAGAAAGCCTTTGTATTACCACCCTAGTTGTGTAATATACTATTACACTCATTTTCGTATAAATTTTTCTTATTTTTATTCGTGCCAGCAACGATTTTAAAATGACAAAAACTAAAAATAAGGCACATGTTAAGCATGACGTCTCGAGCCACTATTTCATACCTAACTGTATATTTTCTAAGCGTTTTGACACTACCTACATAAAAAGAAGCTGATTTGATTTGTCATCCAATATTCCATAAAAAAGAAATAGAAAACAATTTGGCACACTATCGCCTTTTATATTTTTAAATGGGTATTTACTAGTCCACCAAACGAAGTAAACTCAGAGGAAAAAACTCGTGTATAAGCGAATTTTGGCATAGTTGTAAGGAATTGGGTTTTAAACGACATACTAAAAGTACTGATGGGTGGGGGTGAAGCTAACGGGGGGAGGGGGGTGTAAAGGTCCCTTTTTTTAGTTTTTTGCAAAAAACTCGTAAACTGTGGCCTATAGCTAAAAATAGTCTGAAACACAAATAATGTACGTAAAATTCTCTACAAAAAAGATGTAAACGTTTTTTCTCTGGGATCAATACTTCATGAGATATAGAGGGAAGTATATGACCAATAAAGAAAACACATTTGTTTAAGTACGGCACGTATATTCCTAAAGATAAAATCCCTAATTATTGTCTAAATCTAAAATATTATCATAATCATCGTCGTCAGCGGTTACTTCGATAGGAGCTCCGTTAGTGCATGAGCCGGAGCATACACCGCAGACCTTGGAGCAGGGAATTCCAGCTTTCCGGCAGCCACATCGCATCCCACATCCCGTCTTACACCGGCAAAATATGGTTTTGAGAATTGAGTCAGGTGCCACTGGGTCGTCGGTTGTCTCTGGCTTTAGGATGCCATCGTCTCCTATCAAGTCGACTTCATGTCACCGAATTTGCTGCCTGTGAAACTTTGCATTGTTTTGTTTCCAATATCTAAGGCTTTGTGGCAGTTTACTTTAGAATTTCCCAGGATCTAAGAAGAACGTGGTTTTATCACTTGCCAGTATGAGCAGTAGCATTAAAATCAATGACGAGACAGTTACTATTAACCCTCTGACAATTTCCCAAAGAACTGTCATAGCTAAAAAGAACGAAGAAGATGTTGCAGACCTTTTGACTTATGAACTGACTCCATTCCCCATGGCTCTGTTCTTCGAGGGTGGAATACGAAAGGGGAAGAAGTCATCACTCTACGATGTATTGTGCCAGCAGAGAACAACGTTGCTCTTGATCTACATCAAAGCTTCAAAGTAGTAAATGGTGGTTTTCTTCTGCACCGTATGAAATGGAAACCGTCCTCCAGCGTTTCTTCGATTTGCCATCAATATATTACTTATGTACAAAAACACTACGGCCCAAATTGTAAAGTGATTTTTGATGGTTATGGTGATGTCGACAGTACCAAACGAGCAGAGCAGAAGCGACGAGGTCTGACAAAAACTTCGGTCGACATTAATTTTAATGAAAATACAATCATCACCATTCCACAGGAGCATTTCTTCGCTAACGAAAACAATAAAACAAGGCTGATTCAGTTCCTTGCCGAGAAGATGACAGCAGCAGGGATTGGAACAACCATTGCTACAGGAGATGCTGATGGCATTATTGTCAGGTGCGGGTTGGAGATGGCTGCCTTACATCCAACTGTTGTTATTGGGGAGGATGTCGACTTGATAGGAGACGATGGCATCCTAAAGCCAGTGACAACCGACGACCCAGTGGCACCTGACTCAATTCTCAAAACCATATTCTGCCGGTGTAAGACGGGATGTGGGATGCGATGTGGCTGCCGGAAAGCTGGAATTCCCTGCTCCAATGTCTGCGGTGTATGCTCCGGCTCATGCACTAACGGAGCTCCTATGGAAGTAACCGCTGACGACGATGATTATGATAATATTTTAGATTTAGACAATAATTAGGGATTTTATCTTTAGGAATATACGTGCCGTACTTAAACAAATGTGTTTTCTTTATTGGTCATATACTTCCATCTATATCTCATGAAGTATTGATCCCAGAGAAGAAACGTTTACATCTTTTTTGTAGAGAATTTTACGTACATTATTTGTGTTTCAGACTATTTTTAGCTATAGGCCACAGTTTACGAGTTTTTTGCAAAAAACTAAAAAAAGGGACCTTTACACCCCCCTCCCCCCGTTAGCTTCACCCCCACCCATCAGTACTTTTAGTATGTCGTTTAAAACCCCATTCCTCACAACTATGCCAAAATTCGCTTATACACGAGTTTTTTCCCTTGACAGGCAAATTTTGGTCTTCGTTCGGTGGGCTATACCACCTAAACAGGATATGACATGAGAAAAATAAAATGACATAGTATTGCATGTTGGGCGGAAATGAGCAGTGTTAATTATACTTGTAGTAGGTATCCAACTAAAATGAGATTGGGATTCGAAAGTAACGTTAGCACGACAATACTTATTTTATATACATTTTCAGAAATATTGTATATAAATTAGTCAATCAACTAACTACATATCGTCGACCGTAGGCTGAATTACGGTAAGGGACAGGCAAAACAATGTCCCTTACGCTAATTCAGCCTACGGTCGACCGACGATATATTATTTCAACTCTATTTTTGCTAAAAGTTGCGTCGAATGTGAATGTACACACTTATTTAATACTTATTTATTAATTTTGTTTACCCAGGTGATGATAGATACAGACAGCTCGCCTAGTGACTGCAATACGGCACCATCTCAAAAATTTTTTTTTCATTTTTTACAGTAATCAACAATAATCTCAAAAAGTTTTTCTTCATTAGTTTTCATCGTATTGGAATAAGTATTTTCATTTATATGCAAACTCTATCATTAACAATGTCGTTTCATGACTGTATTTATTAAAAAACGACATATGTGCTCAATATCATTCTAATCGCGGTTTGATAATATCAATAAATGATTAATTGTATTCGTTCAGATTTTAAGAAGTGTCTATAGATTAATTTAACGTTACAAGTCAGGTACAAACTTAATGATGGGCGTAATTAAGAATACGGATTAACTTATTTGTATTAAAACACTGTAATAAATTGTAATAATGCAGTAGGTAAACATATATTATTAAATTCAATCTATTTTAGAATATTTTGATCAAATCAGGCTATTAGTGGAAAAGTCGGCAAAGTGTATTTGACAATCTAAAAACTATATCTAACTACTAGTAAACTAAAATTAACTATAAATTAAATTAAACCTAAAAAACTATGACTAAAGTGTATATTACAAAATATCAAAAAAATTGGGCCCCCTTGGCATGGTGCCGAATATGCTGGCAGCGTTTCCTCGCTGTATAGCGATGCCTATACGCTGTGCGAGGAAGCTGCCAGCTCTTCGGTCACCAGTGCAGTCGACCAGCCTTTTGGATAAGTCCTTGAAGAGCGTGTGCGCGCAGGGACCCCACGGGCCGAGGGTCTCGACGCCGAATGGCATGAACATGTATTCGGGGCCGAGCGAGACCCCTGTGCTTGTTGGTTTTAAGTTTTTCGGCCGCTATTAGTTGCTTGATTTTAACTACTTTAATTTCACACATGTAACCAATTACATCCGAGGCAACCCTCGCTCGTCCAGATAATTGCAGATACCTGTTATTATACGGCTTAAACAAAAACACCTTTTTAAGTAGGTTGAAAAGTGTCTTTTATCTTGTCAATTATCAATGGAACTGCAGGCAGATCAACTGTCAATTATTGCATTGTTGGCCTTGGCCAAGAATAACATCAAATACAGACATTACATACAAAGCAAACATCAGATGTATAGATAGACAAATAAAGATTATAAACATCAACTTATCAAGCATTCTACCATTGTCATTAGCTGCTAAAAAATAAAATAAAAATAAAAATAAAATTCATTTATTTCGGACGACGTGATCCATATTTTGTTCTTTTGCTAAAATCTGTGTACAAGCATTTGTATAATTCAAACGAATACCGACTCAAAATGAAGACTGAAGCGGTTTTTGTAATATAGGTGACTTGTCCAAAATAGTGCGATATCTCAAAAAATGGGACTCAGGATATGTCAAAGATCGATAAGACGAAACTTACATATATCGGATATCGTTAATTCAGCTTTGAGATTTAATTAACGTCAGGGTTTTCCACACACACACACACACACACACACACACGTGTTGCACACTCGTGTTGCACACTTTTGCTTTTATCTCTGAAATGTGAGGATATTTTGGTATAGTTGCTTTAGTACATATTAATTACCTACATTGTTTAAACTTAATTTCCCGAAAGAAAACGTATCGTACAAATCTATCTAGGTATGATAGCCACAGAGAATTAAAGTATTGAATATAATGAAACTCAGAAAAACAGAGGTACCTACTTCCTCAGGCTTTGCCTTTGCCATAATTGGCGGTAATTTTCTCATGCTGTATAACCAGCCTGCCGCTCACGTATTGTGACCTAGAATTATCCATTCACCGTGATGCGTCAATGGTGTTAGTTGGATGTACCGTTTGATAACATTCAATGAGACGCTTATCCACGAGTTTGTACCCAGTCACAACAACGACACTCGGAAAGACAACCTCGAAACCTTAAGTTCGCTGATAATGTGAGTTAGACAACTCTTTTGTTGTTAGACTACTGCTGGGCTAGGCTCTCCATTCTGTACTCACAATTACTGATGTGCAAGTTGCGGAAACTTTCCAAAAAAAATTACCCAAAAATTTCCATAAAAAAATTGTTTGGAAAGTTTCCGCAACTTGCACATCAGTACTCACAATGCATGTGAACTTTATCACTAATATTGGTTTTTTGTGTTGTTTTTCGTTAACCATGCTCCTTAGTGTCGCCTATCTGCAACGTACTACTTCATTCAACAAGAACATTATACTTCACTTTAATCCACATAATAATTACCTGAAAAAAATCGCATCTGATTTTGTCAAGCTTTACACAACCTGTCTATTTAATCCTTCGTATAAGCGGATTAGTGAAAAAGAAAAAAAAATATCAAGAGTTATTAGTTGATGACCTGGGCAACTTTTATAAATCTCTAAATGCGGTTTGTCTGCGTAATTCGTCGAGAATTCGATTTTTATAATTTCGAACAATCGGCTACACCAACATCAACATCAATACCATTGAATTCAGTACCTTCTATGGAGTTCTATGACAATAGGCTCATACCTCATCTTTTACATATACAACAGAGACAAGTAACAGAGGGAACGATTGTTTCTTTTTAAAATTACACTTGAATGCAGTCGAAGGACTTCGCCCTCACACATCTGCATTATAGTACAATTACCGATTACATCACAGTATTCTTGAGCTGAGCGCTGCACTCAACTTGCATATTATGTACGAATAATAACAGACAAATTCTGCGTCTAATTAAGACAGTTCGGTTCTTCCTTATAATTGTTTGAATTAGCCTGTTGAGTCGATTTTTTTTCTGTCCTAAATCGATTCTACTATTTCTGAGGAACAAATATCTATATGACACCTAATACATTGGTATAAGTATAACAGCCACAAATTGTAATCAAAAGTAGGAGATCGGACTGAGCATTGAAAACGCTCTATACAAAACGGTATGACATTATGACGTCATCCGTTGCATCGCTGTAATAAGTCTGTATGAAAAAAATAGCATTTTGCCATTTTGAGCACGAAGAAGTGCGTTTAAGCACATAGTTGTCATACATTTATTTTTTCAGTGTTATATAAGCATTCCGAAATTGAACTAAAAACTATATTATAGAAACCTAAGCATCACAACATCTCTTTTTTAAGACATTCAGTGCCAACCTCCCAATTTCCATACAAAATGAACCTGATAATCGGATTCCTGGCACTGAATGTGTTAATTTGGTATTTCCGCAAAATTTCGCAAACATTTCGCAAAATTTTTCAACTCAAAAATAACCCGCAACAAGCATCGTCTACCTACTCTTAAGCTATAGGTTATATCTAATATTTACTAAGAGAACACGAGTAAATAAAATGCCTAAGTACTGTTATTGTTGACCAGTCAATATCGATAATGATGATAATAAAAAGACAAAGTATTTAGCTAAGTACATCACTGCTTATAGTAAAAATTAATTATCAGCGTGCATTTTATGCATTAACACCCGAAAAACAAAAACAAAGTATATTTCGTAAACAACTTCCTAGGAATAGCACTTACATTGTTGTAAAGGAATATCCTTGTTTACTCGACTCAACAATTAAGATATTGATATTTTTTTTTGTTTGCAGAAATCGGCGGGAATAGGAGTTTCAAGTATTGCTTTAGCAATAGTATCATTATATCAGTAAGGAAAACTGAGTAGACAAAACAAAAGTTCTTATTATTTGGTAATTTTTATTGTCTACACGTACTTCATACCTCCACGTGCAGTAATTGAATGATAAAAAGAGTCAAAATGATATGAAAATCTACAAAAGTTCGACAATAAATAATAACAAATATTACAGAAAACTACTTAGCTACCAAGCGTAAATATAGTGTCAAGTGTTATCATTAATAAGTAACGTGCTAATTGCAGTATTGCTAAATCAAATCTTGCCGTCAACGCCGGACTCTTTTTACTTTATCAATGATTGATATCGGACAAACGAATTAAAGATATCATTAAATCAACAATACTACGGCGCACAATGCTACACTCGAAGATTTAATAGTAGTTGATCAATAGTTAAACAAGCAACCTCGTCGACATAAACATGGCGGAAGAAAAAAATAAATCTACAGAGAAATTAGAAGAGGATCCTTTACAAAAGTCAAAAAATGAACAATTCAAGGATAAAACGTTTATGGGAAAGCTTGTTAATATTAAAGACAATATTACGGTTGAACCATTGCTAGCTGGACTTATTATACCAAGTGTGATCTCTCGATTCGCGATGGGCAATCTGAATTTGGACAAAGCCTGCAGAGTCAATAAGGCGTTTGGTGATGAAATATGCGATGCTTTAGTAAAGAAAACGAGCAACAACTACACATTTTATGAACAAGAAGTGCAGAAATTAATCTCATCTATCGACATATGGAAAGGGGTAATCCAAACAGCGGTACCATGTATCATCATTGTATTCTTGGGTGCATGGAGTGATAGAACTGGGCGACGGAAAATATGCATCTTACTGCCCATTCTTGGCGAATTATTGACGTCTATTAGCAACTTGATCAACGTATATTTCTTCTACGAAATTCCAGTTGAAGTGACTGTGTTAATGGAGACTATATTCCCCGCGTTCACTGGTAGTTGGGTGACTATGTTTCTTGGCGTCTTTAGTTATATCAGTGACATCACATCAGCAGAAACCAGAACTTTTAGAGTGGGTCTTGTTAACTTCTGCATGACGGCTGGCCTCCCCATTGGGATCGGTATAAGTGGATACTTATTAAAGAACATGGGATACTACGGAATTTTTAGTATGACTTTGGTGTCATTCAGTATCATTTTACTATACGGATGCTTGTGTTTGAAAGAAACGGACCAATGGTTAAAAGAAAAAGGTCTACCTGTGGTAAGTTTTATCTCTTCTTACTGTTTGGTTTGGACTATTAAGGGTGTACTGACTTTTCGGCGAAATATGTTTCGCCAAATTTCACTTGGCAACCAACTTTTCGCAGAAGTTTTATTTGGTAAACCAATTCTTGGCATAACTTTACTTCGCAATTTTTTTATCGCTACATTTTTATATTGCAAAATTTTATTACATCAAGGTTTAAGTGGTAAATAATTGTGTAGCAAATGATTTGCTTAGGCAAATAACATATTGTCAAATAATATTTAACCAACTTTTATATTGAAAGGCGCAGCGTAACATCATAAGCCTATAGAACTGCGACCTCGAAACTAGGATAGATTAGTAAATTATAAGGGCCAGAAGAAAAAGGGGGGACGGGGGGGCGGAGCCCCTCCACATGGGGGATTCAATTTAAAAAACCATAAACCAAAGGTTCATTTAGGTAGAAAATTAGGTTAGATTAGGTTTGAACTGCGTCCCCCAACAAAAACGAACTGCTGTCAAAAACACAAAAATTTTGTTTATTTTTATTATTTTATTTTATTTTTTTATTTTATAATGCCATTGAATATTTTGCTAAACTACGGTATGCCAATCAATACATTTGACGAAATCAGAAATGACATCTTAAAAAGTTCCAGGTACCTATTAATTTACCTAACAATAATTTATCAAATCATTCATTGGGAAATGACATCAGTGCGAAACGTTGAGTTGGGAAATAACATTTTGCCCTAATAAAAATATGAGATAAAAAGTTTGGGAACTAATATTTGCGAAATAATTTTCACCAAAAAAAAATCTAAACTTAATATACTTAGTAACTTATTAATTCAAAGCTTGTATCATAATATTGAAAGATGTTAAATAAGGTGATTGAGTTGTTCGATTTCCCTGTGATACAAAAATAGAGTCATCATTCGCTTCCACTTCATTAATTTCGTTTGAAATAAATTTAATTTAATTTAATTCATTCATTCATTCAATTTTAAATATTAATTACAACTAAATTTGTTTTTATAGATTGATACATTTTGTCTGCGCGACAGAACGACATAAACAACAAATTTTTAGTATAGACGGACTGTCGGCTAAAATGAAGAACCACCCCTTTATCTTTGTAAATTTTTATTAATTTTATATCAAAGCAAAAAAAAAATGTCCGATATTTTCCGATTATAGATCTGACAATTTCAATAAAATTATATTTTCTTAACCCAGTCATCATCCCTATTATTTACGTCACTATACAAATATAACTATAGCGTATATTGTGTTACATAAAGTAGTGGGACAGGACATATACCTACATTGTGCATTTTATGAAATATCTATTACTTTATGTATGATTGTTTTCTTACATTTGCAAGAAGTGATAAATTTCAGTTTGAGGTACTGTACAACACTAACGTTGCAACTTCGTTTAAGTTACATTTGAACGATCATAAAAGTCAATCAAATCTTTTCATCATATTATTAACGCCTTAAAAGCAAGAGGAGATAAATGTTGCAGTTGTCACTTAAGCTTGTGACATATATTACTATCCATGTTCATTATAAATAAATAAACGTGGTAACTGATCGATGTATGTTTTGAAATTATACTTCCTAGATGTTTCGAAATTCAGATGAAAGCAAGTTAAAAGTATTTTTAGCACCAAAAATTTGATTATGTTCTTCATTGTTTCGCCAGATAGAACGTGAGAAGCAAACAAATGTATCATTCTTCGACATATCCCATGTTCGAGAGACAGTAACCGTGGCCTACCGCCAGCGTGAAGGTAACAGGAGGATCAAAGTGGTGCTGACTCTGTTCTGTGTCTTCATACTCTTCGGTCCTAACATGTGTGAGTATTTTTACAATCTGTGGCCACATGCGCCTCCAACCAAATGAGTTTTATTTATTTTGACATAATTAAATAAAATAGTGACCTTTTCTAATAGCGTATCCCGAAAGAAACAGAAAAAAGTTCTAGGATGATAGTGAATTAAAAGCCTATCTTAACTAACATTTCAAAACGGTCAAACATTCCCACTACTTACCTTAATTCTGAATCTGCATCTTTCTTAATACTTAGTACGACATTGTTTAGTGGCAAAGATCTCTCAGTGGAATAAATCTGTATAATGTGATTTTAGATACAATACATATATGTAATATAGTATGAAAAATCTTTCGACGTGTGGGTGTCACCTAAGATCTTTTTACTCTTGATATAGCCATTGAGTTACATTGTCATGATATTATTTCCTTGATATTAGGCATGTAGCCTTGCACAAACGACAGACCAGGATAGAGGATAGAGTATTACATTATCAAGGATACAAATATCTGTTTAGCTATTGAAATCCATACAAAATGTCTATAGAAACCTTTTGCATCATAAACTGTAGCGTTTTTGGGATAGGTTTATAGAGCCTCGAAGTTCCGAGGAGTACCTACCTGCACCGTAAGGCAGCGGTCAGTGAAAGACAGTTATAAAAGGACTTATGTGGCAAAAGTAGAGAGTACAAAACTCAAACCATTTTTTCAAATGAGGTATAAAAATGTAAATTCGATCGCGTGCTCAGATAAGAGAACTAACCAATTTAATCTTTTCAGCGGAACACTCGATATTTTACCTTTACGTGCGAAACCAACTAAATTGGGACATGGTGAAATTTGGAGTCTACAGCAGTTATTCTATCGTATTGCATTCTATTGGTAACTATGCCATTTATTTACAGTCACGGACTTTAATTGATGAGCCACTTTGAAACTTCTCAATTTTGTAGTTTTATAACTTTTCGAAATTACACGATTGAACACTAAACGCGTGCTCGTAAACAAGATGTCAAAGTACTAACACCTAGTCGGAAAAAAGTTATACGTGTCCATAGAGGTTAAATACTGACTAAAGGGTTGTCAATGATAAATCAATACAATTTTGCATAGGTTGATCCAATTAATTTGATTCTGACCTCCTTTGACTCATTAAATACACTTTAGACACAGTAGGAAGGCTTATGTGAAAAATGATAATTTTTGAATTTTGATGAATTGTAGCTCTATATTGTTCCGACTCTCAGGTTAGCCAACCGTTAATTTCGCAGGAAAATTTAACATCATTAGGAAGTAATTCTAACGTCACATTCACAACTGTCAAACATGCAATGACAAAGATAGAAATATTATTTTATTCTTCTTTTATTACGAAGAAGTGTGATTTTCCTTGTTTGGATATACGAATCAAACCGACTAGACCCGATTTGCATTACACGGCTAAACAACGCATAGAGGAAAGTGGCTCATCAATTAAAGTCCGTGACTGTACTATCACTCCTAGCCGGAAGTTCACTTATCGCGTGACATAATCATTCCTTGTCTTTTTGGTACTGCACGCAGTTGTATGTCAATCCCTATTATTTTTAAGACGTTTAGTATGTTATGTAATGTAAGTTGTACTTTAGTTATATGAGTTTTGTTTCCAGGGGCGATGTTTTCCATAACGGTGCTAAGTAGAAAGCTACAGATCGAGGATTCTTTGCTATGCACAATATCCATCGCTAGCAAGTTCGTTGGCTCCATCTGGATCGCCTTTGTGACAACTAATCTGGAGATGTATTTAGGTACGACACATATTCATAACTCAGAACTTTATTTTGACCGTCCGTACAAGCTCGATTCATAAAAGCTGGCGCGGATTTTATAGGCAACGCGCGCTTATTTCATACTAATTCCGCGCCAGCTTTTGTGAATCGAGCTACATTCATCCCAGTTATTAGCCGGGTGATTCATCAAGTCTTTATTCCTCTGTCCACAAATATATCGGCGATTTTCCTGTAGATCCTGCCTCGGTAGCACATAATTTCACTTTTTTAGGCAATTGTGTAACACTTACCGAGTTTTATACAACAACGAAAAAGTGCCGTGCGGCTGAGGCGGGACCTACAAGGAATGCGCCAATATTTGTGGGCAGAGGAATAAGATCCTTGAAGAATGACCCAGTCTCAAATTGGTACTATTTTGTCAACAAATGTTTCATTCCATCGACATGTCATCGACAACACTTTTGTATGAAACAATTTTTATGACAGCAGTTTTTTTCTCTCGAACCGTAATACCGTTACTGTTAACCAGTTGAAATTTTCACATGCTCCGTTATTGGCGCCCAAATAGGAAAGAAAGATATTTTATATTTGACATATTGTTAAAACACTGATACTTACAAACGTATGTTAGTGACATTATAGAATAATAAGGGCATAATAACAAA
Organism: Eudemis profundana; assembly: GCA_947034925.1. NCBI lineage: Eukaryota > Metazoa > Arthropoda > Insecta > Lepidoptera > Tortricidae > Eudemis > Eudemis profundana. Next base: position 24,074,882 of record OX344795.1, on the reverse strand, counting down.
TAAGAAACCAAGTCTAATATGGGTTGGAGTTCCGAAACCAATGGAACATTACATTTTAAAATAGATATTTATATCTCATATAATGTTGGTACGGATCGCTCGGTGCGTGAGTCCTACTCGCACTTAACCGAAATATTGTAAAGCCCGTCGCACAGAATAGGCCCGTGGAAATTAACAAAGCATGATGTATGTGGCCCTGATTTTTTGGTATTTTGTATGGACCAGTTAGGGGAGTCTGAATCTCAATTTGCAACTTCTGAAAAGTTGTGCTCGCTGAGTTACTACGCAATTTTTAAACTTTTTTTGGATTTCTGCTCTAACTATGCATTTTTTGACAGTAACATCTTTCACACAAATTAACTACATTGATTTGCTATATTAATTTTCTATGATTTTTTACTATAAGTGTGATAGTTACCGTGTATTATTAAGGTTTCGAACTTGATGGAATTCCGATAAGCCGGAGTGATCTTTCAAGCTTCAAAGCTTGAAAGAGCACACCTTGCCCGTTTAGTTAGAGCTGTTCTCAACACAGTTGTTTCTTAAATAGTCTTGAGGGCTTTGATCGTATTAAGAACCATCAAGAAACCTCAAACGGGTAGTAGAGGGAGAGAAGAAGAGTTCGGTTTCGACACTTTTTTTAAGCTATTTTACTCCATAACTATGCACGCCAGTGAAAATTGTATAAGAACATTGGCGAACCATTAAATTATGGCAAATTCATTTCTGTCACTGACTCTCTACGTTTTCATACAAAACAATGGAAAAAAGCAAAAAATCCACAAGGATTGTACACTTTTCATAAATATACCTCTTTATTTTCAACCATAAGAGACGCCATAAAAAAATATTCGATGATAATAAAACGACACTCATACGGTATTTGAAAAATATACATGCTTTGCGATTTTAGCATTTTAACGCGTCGTTTTCCACGGGTCTAGAAGCCATTCCGTTAGATACGGATTATTTCAATCCTGGATAGAATAACGACTTCAAAAAAACGTGGTTTTGGTTTCTTCTATGCCAAATTTCATCTTAATCCATGATAAATATTGATACCGCATTATTTAGTCACAACCATCCAAACATCTAAACCTTCGACCGTCATGTTCATACCAGTGGAGTGGCGTAAAAGATATCCTTGGGCAAGCCGGTGGAGATTTGACGTACATTATCCCTGAGAGCTGTAGAATAAGGTGCTCAAATGCTTGATATAAGGCAAACCGGTAGGAATCGAGATCTTTGGACGCCACAGGTTCACACATGCTTTCTTTTTTTGTTATGTAGGTACCCAGCTACAATAAGGTTTATTTTTTGTTTGTGTAGTGTGGTAGATTTAGTAACAGACAGACAGACATACAGACAGTTAACAGTGTGTTCGATTGTACATCTATCTCTGTTTGTTCTCCAAATAAATGAAAATAAAGCAACTTCAGATCTTTGGATTGAGAATGTTCGGATTTATAATATTAAGTATTTAGAGATATATTAAAACATGTAGTAGATACAATACTAATAACTCAAGATTGAAGTAGCCATGTACTATAATTATTACTTGTTGTTTGTTACTCGATAAGATAACTTACGTCTAAAAATATACATGACATTATTTACCTATGGTGTTAATAATATAGTAACGTTTCAATTTTATTAGGCAATCAACACGTTTTCCTGTTAAAACAAGAATGAGATAAAATTTTATCGAATTACAATCTCGTGTAATGTAGCATACAGCCTTAATCAGACCTATACAATATCGCCTTATCATCGTACACGATTGAAGTGTAATTAGATCAAAAATGTATTTAACAAATATTTCTTGAGTAATTTAAACCAAATTGTGGTATGTAAAATTAATTTAGGATTAAACCGATTAATTTTAGTTTGAGATGGTATTCTTCCTATATTTTTTTGGTTAAAACTTAAAAATGTAGAATTTTACAATTGTAGGGCGGAAAATAACAGCCTACTCTTGGGAAATGTGTAAATTCTCCATTGTATGTACAGAATAATAGCTGTTCTTTGTATAATATCGGACGTGAATTAAACACAGTTTGGCATGTGACGACTATGGTTAAAACGCACTATCAATATTGACATTGCTTTTGTACCAAACAAGAGTATGAATGGAAGGTGTTTTACAACATCTCTTTGTTTAAGAACAGTATACGACTAAATCCAAGTGATTATTTAACATTTACTGTTTCAGTTGAAAAATATTTCTAAGGGTAAAAAATAAGTAAACCTTGAATTAAAATACCAAAGAATTGCCTCGGTTTTTTAGGAATTTGGCATGATTTCGCATCGCACAACGAAAGTTAAAACAATTTAAAACTAAAGAACACAGGCAGTGTGCGTTTTATTTAAAAATAAAATTCGAATAGGTGTTTTAATTTATAATTTGCTTCATTTTGTCTCAAAAAAAAACAGAAATATGTAACCAGCCGTTAAAGATAAATTTATTTTGTTAAACATAGTGAGACATACCACGAATCCTTCCATCTCTGTAATCTACCTATTACAGAGATGGAAGGATACGTGGTATGTCTCACTATGCTTTACCCGGAGTTGTACAAAATTTGGTATGAATGGTGTTGTAGACACGGTGGCTACAACACAATACATTATGAATTTACTATTACTACTACCGTTCATAGTCAGCACAACTATAACATCATTCGAAACTAAAGTTTATTTTTTTTTGTTTTTTGACGTTTCTCATGTTGCTTTGCGCAAACAAAATGTATCAAACTATGAAATGAAATTTTGACCTAATTCGATACTTTACAGTCATTTCTTACACCTCTTTTCGTTTGTCTGGAGAACCGTGCGACTCGAATCACCTTAAATTAATTATTGTACCATTTGATTACAGTTCCGGTCGTCGAACTTTTTAATGCGACCACCTTCACTTCACTGCGATCTATTATTTCAAAATTGGTGGAGAAAGATGAAACAGGTATTTTATTCTAATTCATAGTGATTTAGAATGCTTGAAATTATGATTTAAGATATAAGGATGGACCAAAAATATAACCACACCGATTGTTTTTTGGTGTTTCTGAAAAATCATTTCATCGATTTCACATTGACACGAATTTTATATGTATAACGGCCGATAGGCGAGTTTCATAATAGCATCACACAAGTGTTTTGATGCCTATTTATGTACAGTTACATGCACTGCTTTATCTACATACCTACTTAATAATTATAAGCTCTCTATCAACTCAAATTGTTTTGTTTTTCAGTGATATTCGAAATTTGAAAGCAGTAATAACATTTTCACAGATAAGAAGTTTGTTCTAACAAAACAGTTTATCTTTATGCTGCTCAAAATTTGCGGTTTTTGAACTCATTATAGAGGGTTTATGATATGTGTGTAGATAAAAATTATAACTAGACAGAATCAATCAAACTTGTAAGCTAAGAAAATAATGAGTTTGCAAGTCGTGCGTCAATAAAAAAATTCAAAAATGGAATGTCTATCCGAACACTTCGCTCACACATGCAAGAGAGGCTTTTCTTAAGTTTTTTACCTATAGGTCTCTAACATTTTCCAGCTAAAGTGAACTCGCTGTTCTCCCTAACGGAGACCGTAGCAGCGCTGGTGTTCCACCCCTTCTACATGTGGATCTACATGCGGACCCTCAAAACGTTCCCGGGCACAGTGTTTCTTATCAGCGCCGGCTTCATCATACCCGCTGTTGTAGTACTTCAGTAAGTACATTTTTGTTTTTAGGTTGAAATTAGGTAATTATGTGTACTATTGGCTCTGTGTGCTGTAGACCTCGCGACTGAAAAATGAAAAAAATCCAAAAACTGAATCGTCAAAAAAACAGAATAATTAATAATAAAATAAAATAATTTATTTCTGTAAGTAGGCCCTCAAGGGCTCTTTTACATGTCTTTCTTACATTCTTTTATCTTCTTTTTTCCTTTTCTTTTGGCGCTTCGGGTAATGACCTTCTGGTGAGAAGAAGCGCCGGAAGAAACTCACCAGTTTCTCTTTTCATACATGAGATTTCATTAATACATTACATTAACTTAAATTATTATACTTATCAAACTTTAATAAATACTTATAAAATAATAACCACAAAATTAAAAAATTTAAAACAACCGGCTTTCAATAAGCTAATTTCGATAATAAATGCCGAGACTATGTAAAATAACCAACTCGCCGTATGTGTGCCTATAATATTTTAAAAGTTCTCTCAATAACTGTAAGATCCCATCATCAGCTCGTGATTTGGTTGCAATGGGAAAATAATGTTCAGCCATGTTCGAGTAATCGAGTAACAAACGTATAAATTGAATGCCGTTTTTCCTTTGCGGAGGTCAGTTGATATAAACACACATGAGACTCTATAAAAATACCCAAATCACCATATGTGTGACTATAATATTTGAAGAGTTCCCTCGATTTCTCCATGATCCCATCATCAGATCCTGATTTGGTTGCAATAAGACCACCTCTGACTTATACCCTTTCAAACAAAAAAAGAATTTTCTAAATCGGTCTAGCCGTCTTCAAGTAATCGAAGAACAAACCTACATAAATTTTTCTCTTTGTTTTGAAGTCGGTTAACTCTAGAAACTCATTTCTAATAAGAAATGCTCGAGAAACTATGAAAAATACCAAAATCGCTATATGTGTGCATATAATATTTGAAGAGTTCTCTCGATTTCTCCAAGATCCCATCATCAGATCCTGATTTGGTTGCAATGGGACCACCTCTGAAATATACCCTTTCAAACAAAAAAAGAATTTTCAAAATCGGTTCAGCTGTCTTCGAGTAATCGGTGAACAAATACACAAAAAAAAAATTAAAGAAATAAAAAAAAAACATACAGACGAATTGAGAACCGTCGTTCTTTGGAAAGCCGGTTAAAAATATTATACTTATCTATTACTTATCAAACCTGCTCACAAATTTTCGAGAGAATTGGTTGAGAATTACGACCTGTAGAGGAGAACAGACATCTGCCGAACATACGAAAGCATTTCTGCCTAAGCTGAAGCAGAGACACTTCGTTCGCTTCGCTCACTCGGTCAATTAGCTGAGGATGCCCGCAACTTTGTTTACGGAGGTGAAATAAGTTAAATGTCGCTTTTGGCTTAGTCCAATAAAAAGTACCCTATGTTTTAACCGGAAACATAATCTACTTGTATACGAAGTTTTATGAAAATTAGTCCAAAAGTTTTTATGTGACACAGAAACAGACAAATAGTAAAACATTTAAGTTTTTGGAAATCTTATCTGTTTTCTTAATTATTTACGTTTTGTAACTTATTTTTAACACTCCCCATTACTTTTTTGGAAAAAAAATGTACAAACTCAGCCGTTCTACGATTTTATTTGGTTAGGTTAGGGTTGGTTAGCTTTTTTTTGCTTTTCGCGATATTTGTCCTAAAAGCGTTTATACTGCACATTAAATTTGTATATTATTACAAAACAAAACGAAATTAATAAAATATGTTAAGAGATGTTAAAAAACCAAATATATCTTTTAGGGCGAATAAAACTAGAACAAACATTAAATCTGCATAGGTACGTTGTTTTAATTTTATATGTCAGTAGACGCAAAAATATGTAAAAAAAAATGTTTCTGCACGACTACATCAACAATGCTACAATTTTGCAAGTATTTGGAGGGGATGAAGTTGTTGAATAAAGAGTAGCCTTAATGGGCTTAATGAGTTGAATTTACTGTAAATATACATCAATTGCAGTCAGCCTTATTTAAATTACAAATAATGTTATTATTAGTGATATCTGCCATGAATATCATTCTCTCTCGCTCGGCTTCATTTCACCGTATTGTATCTATTGTAATTAAAACAAAATTAAATATTTAATAAAATGTCAACAATGAAAATTTCAATTATTGTAAGGGATAAAACTCTACTTTTCAGAAGCAACATAAAACAAAATGTACCTATTGAAAACAAATCATATCTAGGTGAATTCTAAAACGATTAGGATGATTTTTAGATTTACACTTTATTTAGACTGACTGTATATCTATAAACTCAATATTTTAGGAAATAGTGTCCCTTACACAGTAAATTTAAGAAGAAAATGTGCGTCATGACTCTGAGGAAACTTATTTTATTTCAGAAAATCTTTTACGCCCTAGAACTAAAAATTATCATATTGCCATAAGTACCAAATTTCATGAGAAAACTAGCACCAATTAAGGCAAGCAGACTAAATAATTCGTGTGTTTTTGGGTTATACAGTAGCTTATTTCTACTTTGGTTGATAGTCTATGGATCCATCATAGCAATGGCATTGATTGACATTGTAAAATGTTTTTGCCAAAACTGAGGTTTTTTTGCCGATTGTGTACTTTAAAGTGACCGGCAATTGAAATAACGCTAAGTTAGTAATGATTTTACAAGATCACTTTCGATAACATCAACACTACAACAACAACAACAACACTAACCTAACCTAACCCTACCGATTCGATTAAACTTTCCACTGTATATTTTTCAAATACCATATAAGTGTCGTTTTATTATTAGCGGCTCTCGTGGTTAAAAATAAAGAGGTATATTTATGAAAAGTGTACAATTCTTGTAGATTTTTTTGTACGAAGATGTAGAGAGTTAGTGGCAGAAATGAATTCATCATCTTTTAATGGTTCGCCAATGCTCTTATATAATTTTCGCTGGCGTGCATAGTTTTAGAGTAAAATGACTTCATTTTTTTTTCACACGAGGTTTCTGGATGGGTCTCAATGTTAAAGCATTAAAGACTATTCAAGAAACAACTGTGCCGCGAATCAGCTCTTGATCTAAAGTAAGGTAACTACAAAGCTTGAAAGAGGACCCTTGCTTTTTTAAGTTCATCAAATCCAAAACCTTAATTCTCTACTGTATTTCTATTATACCTAGAGTAAAAATGTATATGACCTAATTTATAGCAAATTTAATGTAGTTAACTTGTGCAGAAGCAACAATTCCAAAATTAGCATGCGTTTTCGAGATAAAAACATAAGTCTGTAAAAATTAAAATTTAATTGATAATACTGACGTTCAGCTCACCCCTTAGACTCGAGGATTTCTAGTGCCTTTATGTTGACAGCCCTGTATCCATTTTTGGAACTACAGGAACTATTTATGCCGTTATCCACTATTTTCTTATGATACTCTGCTGCTTTTATGCTAAAAACAGTAATATGCGTTTTTTTTTGGATGGTCTGTGTCCCGTTTGGTCAATTTTGGCCACTTTGGGAAGACTAAGGTTGACTATACCTAGTCCAACTAATAAGTATTTCTTGCATTATAGTTTTTGAGATATGCGCGGACATACACATAAACATAGGTACATACATTTACGAAATTTGTTACACACGTTTAGAAGCTGGTATAGAGTAATATATATTGATGCAATAAATGAATATGAATATATAAAAACAGTGCTATTCTGACAATATTACATACACACGGGTCGATTGATAACCTCGTTTTTTTTAACTCTGTTAAAAAGACACGTTAAACTTATTTTACCTTCGCGAACGAAGTTGCGAGTGAGTCCACTACTATTATACTATAAAAGAAGGAAGATGGTATAAAAGGTAGGTGGTACCTTAACAAGGTCAGTTTAAAATAGCTCCAGAGGAAAAGGTAATAATGAGACAATTGGAGTGCTAATAGTGAAATTGGCTGCGGCTACTGTGCTCCCGTTTCCCATCTGTCCATATACATTGATATTTAACAATAAAAAGAGGCGCGCCTTGTATAGAATACTGTCATATCTAGGTATAATATCAACATTTTAAATGAACTTACAAAATTTCGACCTGGACTTTAATTAAAACAATTCAGAGCCCGTATATTTCAAAGATGTTCTATAGTTATAAAACAATGGTTAGAAAAGTATTTGAAAACGGCAAATATCTCTTTTCTGTTTCAGAATATTTTACTTCAAGGATAAGATGGCAACGAAGAGCGCAAGGAAAACTGCACTGGAAGCACAAGAGAAAAAAGACGCTGACGAGAAAAAAATAGAGGCCTTGAACTTTTACAGGCCAAACTTAGAACCTAAGGAGAAATTAGAAGTTTTAACATAATTTAAGTGTTTTGTGTATTTGTATTTTTCTTCCGAAAGAAACACAAATCGGATGTAACAGTTTTAAGCTACATTACAGCTAATGAAATCGGCTGAATTCATTTGCCATATTTGCAAGTTGCTTTTAAGGCATTTTTCCTGAAATTTCATGTTTTAGAATAATGTTTTATCTAAAAATAGGATATTTTTGTAAAAATTATGTTTCCGCAAAAAATAATTCTAAGTATCTTTCAAAACTAAATTACATCTTTCTTTTCTAACAAGGATATTATAGGTAACATAAATCACACTTGAAGCCCGTGATACAAATAGTTAAGAGTATCCCGTATTTAATCAATAGTTTGCCGGCAGAAATTAGACGTGAGCCTAAAAAAACTGATTTAAAAGACTGTTAAAAAAACACTATTTAAGCACACTAACTTATACTAATTAGTTTATATAGAGACTTTTGTGGGACACTGTTCATAAATGAATGTTAAACTATGTTTTAATAAATAAATAAATAAATGTTTCGTCAATGACTCAAAGTTATCTAAGATGAAAATGCTTTTAAAAAAATCCTTATATATCATTATTATTACTTTAATCAAGGCAACTCTACACGCTACTTAATAACGAGAGTTTGCGGTGTTTTTACAATTATCTGTGATACTTTTTAGTGTGTGGTCAGGTTTGTTATTTTGATATACTGTCTCGGCCGAGACTCGATCCCTCCGATCGATTAAATAGGGAATAAGTTAATATTGTCTTCGGTTTCCGTGATTATCACTAATTGCAATAAAATAATTTAAACGGATTAAATCGCGTTTGTTACTTATTTGTACATCCCAGCGTTACGTAACAACGTAATATTGCACTGTTTTCCTGCACTGTTGTACTGACCGTACATGCATAAAATTCCAGCTCAAACGGTGGATAACTTTAAAAATGTGAGATTTTACTTGAACAAATATAACATATTACATTGTATTGTAAGTTAACAAAAAGTTCGGAAAAGATAATTTCAATTATTATTTATCCTTATAATTTATTTGAGTCCATAACCGTCAAAATAATAAATGATAATGAAATAATAATAATAACCTCCGCCTTTGGCTTGCCTTAACCGGCCGTCCAGAGTGGAGTCGCGAGAGCTATATGCTCCAGGCGTGGAAGTGTTAAAGGGCATAACGCCGCGAGTACCCTCGGAGAAAGCGCAGCACACCTCTCGACACCCTGCAGCCCCCCGCACCGGTGTTGCCCCTGGCTAGGCCATTGCTCCTAATGTCGCTATTTAACAAGGGCCCATCAGCGGAGGGCAAGTCACGGTCTATCAGTGCCACGAAAGCCGTGAGACACTTTTCCTGACAGGAGCCGTCATGTCTCAATCCATAACCAAGTATTTAGTCTATATTTCCACCGCCATAGCCCAATAGAGTTACTACATGGTTCTTGTCTGTTAGAGAATCTACGGATTATGTTTAATCTTTTGCTAATATATATTATTACGTTATGCATGAAGAAAATACGACAGTAGCAATATGTAGACCGCGTAGATTGGCACACAATTTTGGTGTAGTAAAATTACTGTCGGATTGTGACATTTTAGTCAAATAAAATACAATGGCTGATACTAAAGCTGTAAAATCTGAACCATTGAAAGCTCATCAAGAACAAGAAAACAAGTCGAAAGGCGGTTTTCGCAAGATGCAGTAATGTATTTAAACACATGACTGTCGAACTAAACGGTACCATTTTTCTGGCATCCAGCATTTTTCGATGGTTTGCTCTCAAACACTCCAGTTAGAAAAAACTTGCCGAGTAAACCTAAATCTCGGAGACAAAATCTGCACTTCTCTCAGAAATCAAGATTCGACCAATTATACAATGTATGAACTTCAAGTTCTGCAGTACGTGGCTCGGAGGTTGGCGTGGAGAAGTGTCCTAGGTACAATCCGTGTTACCTATATTATACCATGCATCATTCTCTTGTTCGTTGGAGCTTCGAGTGACAAAATAGGTAGAAGAGTTTTACTCATTACAGTGCCCATAATTTGAGAGATTCTACAATGCATCAGTAACATTATTAATGTCTTCTTTTTCTACGAGTCGTACGTGGAGGTTCTTATTTTTTCGACGTGTTCATACAAGCCATTTTCGGCAGCTGGGCTATTATATTTTAGGGCTTATTCAGCTTTATAGCAGATATAACAACAGAAGAAAACAGAACTCCCCGCTTGGGTTTTGTGCATTGTTCATGCATATCGGCATTCCTATAGGCCTGGGTTGCTGCGAGTTTGTTTTGGATCCTTAATATTGCATGCAATGTGCTTTACATTGCATGCAATATTAAGGATCCAAAACAAACCGAGGAACAAAAGAAGGTAAGTTACTCTTGTCTATACATATAATAAAATCGTAGAAAGACTGTTTTACCAGTGGGAACTCGTAAAACGTAGTTTGAGTCTTGTAGTATGTTCCCACAAATATAATGTCCACTGCGTTGCCAAACAATAGTTCTTTTTATCTAACTAGCCTCCGTATTTCGATATAAGTTATCATTCGGGTGAGCGTATGCAATTCTAAATTAGATAATAATATATTTTTCGACGATTATCCTAACGAGTAAGAAATGCTGGGTTAAAAAACCCTTGGGGCAGTAAATCCCTGAAGTGGGAACCACGCGAGCGTCGATGGCCCCAGACTTGGTGGACAGATACCTAACCTCGTGATCGCAGCAGGGAGTCCGTGAATGCGATCGGCACAGGACCGCACTCTGTAGGGATCTATAGATATGTTCAGCCGAAGAGACCTATGTTCAGCAGTGGACATCCGTGGATGGTAGATAGAAAGATTTAACACAACGAACAAAATAAGGGTTAATCATCCAGTTGAATGAATAACCCTTATTTTGTTAAGAGCAAGCGATATCTATCACTAAAGACTACATCGTTTATTATAAATACGAGTACAACTTTACCTAGTCGTACTTTTTTTCTATTATAATTTTGGATTAAAATTGCGCATGTGTTTAATTAGTACCTTGATAAGGTGCACATTTCGTCCTGGAAGCTCGACGAGACGTAAAGCATATGGTTTAATAAAATTTTTCCCAATCCTTTCCCTCCCGTCTTAATTTTTAAAGAGAAACATGCATTCAAAGATTTTTGAAATTCTCTTCGCCTTTGTAATGGAATTAATGGTAAAATAAAATTATTGATAGATTTCACGATCTTTTTTACTTGTAAGATCAAATGTTTATTAGAGAGATTTTATCCTGAACAATAGTCCTATCAGTTAGTGGAATAAAATAGTGAGTGTTTATTTTTTTATTTTTAGTTGGTTCGATTCCCAGGTGAGACAAACGAATTTTAGGAAATCTTTTAATGCAGTTTTATTCTTTTTTAGAAATAAAGGAATGTTTCCTTTCAATAGGATTAGCTAACTAAAGGATTTAAGGTAGTTCCCCTCCAGGGCCCATAGATTTTTTCCACCCTGTATAGGGAACGTGCACCGCCAACTGGTGCCGCCAATCTAAATCATATACCCTCTCATGCTGGGGCCACATTGACGAAAACGCCGTTAATAACGTTAATTTATTGCGTTGAAGGACGACGTCAGTGTAGCTACGACTTATTTGACATTGACACTTACATATTATCATTGACATTGACAGCTTGATTTGACAGTGGCGATAGTTTCCTTTATTGTCCGCCCGTTTCTCTTTTGTCGTTTAGTGCTGCCACCTATATAGTTCGTGCACGTTCCCTATAGGAGGGACTGGTGCTCCCAAAATATGTAGAGTGGAAGTCTCATCTTTTTACAACGTGAGTGATCCGTTTTGATGAATCCGTGAGTGATTCAATATGTTTGAGTCTCAATTTGAGAAAACCCAGATGTTTTTTGCAAAATAATTAAGTAGCTAACTTTACTATGTGAGCCAAATTAAGGATAGAAACGGGCGCTGAAATTTTGTAAGAAAATATAATTTTGGTCTTTCTGTATAACAAAAAAAATATTAAAATCTTTGAACAAAAAGCGACTCCATTTATTTGCTGCTCACTTTTGACGTAAACAACGTAGTCACTTTTTGATAGGTGCCAATAAACTAAAGTTTTCAAATGTTCGTTTGCAAATTTGACATATAGGTGTCATGGAACTAAGTTATCTTTTGAATGACAGTTTCATATAGATACAATTTATAAATTAACGTTATTAGCGTATATTTGAGTGTAACTACAAATGTCATTTTGCGCCGGATTCATAGACATTTTTCTTTGAAACTGTGTGTCTGTGTTATTATACGTCAATGTATTTCAGTATTATATTTATAAATATGTACATGTATACAAGCATTGCTTAGTTTGGTTGGTTGGAACTAGATTGATTGTGCAAGACTGTCTTGAATATTTATTTCAGTAGATATGTAGATACATTATATACTTATTAAACGGAAAGATATTTCCCAAGTATGAAAACTAATTAATCATCTTGCTTGTGATGTTGCCATGTGTGTTTTTTGAAATAAAACCTTTTTTCGACCTCTGCAGACTTAGCGTAGTCTGACTCTAGAGACATATGCATGTCTCTTGTAATCGTCACTACTTTGAAAAAGACTTGTATCTATAAACGTCGAACAGAAAAACGTCAAGTTACATACGAACTTCATATACACTTACAGTAAACGGCCATAAAGAATGCATATCGATCTTTGGAAAGAGGCAATCGGCTAATTTCGACTTCGTATAGCGATATCTGTGTCGCACACACCATGACGTTTGTTTTGTCAGTCGTGGTTCAAATCAGGGCTATGAAACTTAGAACAACTCGGTTTTTGTTGCGTCAAACGTTGACTGACTAAGTACCCTAGATGGCGTTGGAACCTACTTTTGTGTTTTTCCGTTATAAGCAGAGCACGTTTTACATTATGTTTTCTTTCACACTGATGACATGTTTTAATAGTTTCATTAATAAATATCTATTATAATTATAATTAGTTAAAATTAACAACAGATTTATTAACCTTTCGTCTGTGTGATTGGTAAAAAATCGCGGAATCAAGCCTCATTTGCGCCGCATTGAGCAAAAAATTCTATCTGTCAAAAAAATGCAAAAATACCGTCTAAATTTGTGATCAGGATCCTTATCAAACACAGACGAAAGGTTAATTATACATTACTACAAATGTGATATGTACGTGGAATGAAACGTTCCAGCTGTTATAAACGAAACTTCTTAGTGAACTCTATGGTTACTGAGTAATTTAGTTTTTTTCAATTTTACTGTCAATATTTTGCTTGTGTCAAAATAAAATGAAAATTTACGGTATTAAGTGACTTTATTTAATTGGCGACGAAATGCATGCCGTACCATTTGCACAATTCCTCAGTGTTCAAAAAACGCAACAAGAACAAATATAAAAACTTCTCAGGGTAGCACGCGCGCACATCGCGACACCAGCGGCAGTGAGCTACATTACACAATAACGGACGGCAACGTGACGAGCGCCACCACATCACAGGAATGATCTCGTGATAGAACAGTTACACAAAGCCTTCAACATGGATAAGTACAATCCTAACCATTTTCGAATGAGCGACTACATAGACCTCTTCGAAGCGAAGTGCGCAATCGTCGGCGTGGAGGAAGCTGACGATATGAAGAAAGATCTTCTGTTTAACAACATTACGCCTGACGTGTTCAGTGAATTGAAGACAGCACTTATTCCCAACTTCGAAATAAGCACGTACCCAGACATAAATAAATCACGTCAGAGAAAACTTGATTTTATTCCTCCTCTTATGTTTTTACCCTGGGCAGATTTTGTTCAGTCAATGCTTGGGAATGCCACAAACCGAAATTAAATTTTGTGTTGGAAATTCCATACCAAATAATTTTGATTTCGGTTACATTACATTGCATTCCCTAGCATTGACTGAAGAAAATCTCAACGAATGGATACGTATGTGGGGGCGTGTGGGGGAGGGGGGGGGGGGGGGGTTGGCGGCGAAATGTTTACTGCCTAAAACCACTGGGAGCACTTGTGTCGCCTTGGTACCAGTCATTCCCGCAAGATGGCTCTCTTTACCCTATATATTACTTTACTCTTTGGTTCAAATGCGAGAGAGTGCAGTCGCATCTCCAAGTCAATATATATATAGAGTTGCTAAAACTTTTACAAAATTTAGTTTGTACTATGACATCTATAGGAAAAAAAGGTAAGCCGTTACTTTGCCAGTCACGCGAAATTATCTGCATTTTTTTTCCCGTGTGGTGTCGGATTAGAATCACACCAACCTTTTCTTCCCGGGGGTGTCGCATAAGTCGACTAAGGGTACAGGGTTAAACCGTGTTGTGGGCGATGGCCTAGCAACTTATGACCGTAATATTACACTTTTTGTCGATCTTTAAAACCCACATTTAAATATGCTAGTAGTATAACATCAATTGTTAATGCTCAGTCAACCCCTTTAGGAATATGGGCGTGAATATATATGTATATTATTTTTCCCCAACAAGCAATAATTAAATATAATTACATCGTGTTTTACAGCTCTATATATTCCACGTGAAATCAAAACAAAACAACAATAAAGTACTTAGTTCTTAATTCAAATTCTGATGAACGATTAATCTAATAATTGATGTACATGGAAATAAGCATTCGTTTGTATTCGGAAATGCGATGATTGCCGATGTGCATTCTTTATGGCCGTTTACTGTACTGCGTTTTTACCTGGAGTCAGTATCAGAAGAGCGTTTTCCAAAAAAAATACTGGGGTAGCTACTTTCTCAAAATATGGACTTTTGAGGTTTTTCTGGCTCAGAATCGTTAGTACATTCGAACCTTATACGTAAAAAAAAGTGTCCCAAAATTTGTATGGTATTTTTGTCTTTCCACCACGTCACCTTCATACAAACACTATTCAAAATGGTGACGTAATGGAAAAAAAAATTGGGACACTTTTTTTTACGTATATACGGTTCGTAAGTACTAACGATTCTGAGCCAAAAAAACCTCACAAGTCCATATTTTGAGAAAGTAGCTACCCCGGTATTTTTTTTGGAAAACGCTCAGATACGTGTTTTTTTAAAGTTATGTCGATATATTGATATAGTTTTGAAAAATCTGAAAATATTATGGCCCACCCTAGTGTTGTTTCAAGATCATACCTTCAAATTCAAAACATAGTAATACAAAATTACGTAAATTATGTATGACTAATACAAACAATTTACGTATCAACAGTTGGTCTAGGTTTTATCTATATTTATAATATCACTACAACACTATTATTTAAATACCAATAAGGGCAAGTAGATTAGGTAAGTTAATCTTCTGATAAAGAATAAAGAATTTATGCGTGAAATAAAATACGACGGTAGTAATAAGCAGGCCGTGTAGATAATAACACTATATTGGTGTAATCCTTGTGTAAAGGTATCAATGTCGAATTGTCAATATAAAATCAATTAAAACAATACAATGGCTAAAAATAGTGCTACGGAATCAGAACCCTTAAATGATGAAGGCCAGGATAAAAAATTAAATGGCAGATTAAATTGCTGTTCTAATATAATGAAACACGTCACGGTTGAACCACTCGGTGCAATATACCTCGCTGCTAGTGTCTTCGCGATGGTCTGCTCTCAAACACTCCAGTTAGAAAAAGCTTGTAGAGTTAATCTGAATCTTGGAGACGAAATCTGCACTGCTCTCAGAAATCAAGATTCAACCAACTATAGCATGTATGAAGTTCAAGTTCAGCAGTATGTGGCCCGGAGATTGGCGTGGAGAAGTGTTCTTCAATCTGTCTTACCGTGTATCATTCTTATATTCGTTGGAGCCTGGAGCGATAAAACAGGGAGAAGAGTTGCTGTGATGGCAGTGCCTATGATTGGAGAAATATTACAATGCATCAATAACATCGTTAACGTTTTTTTTTTCAACGAGTTACCCGTGGAAGTTCTTATTTTCTTAGATGTTATCTTCGTAGGCATGGTCGGCGGATGGGCTACTCTGTTTCTGGGCTTGTTTAGCTACATAGGGGACATCACGACAGTGGAAAACAGAACTCACCGCTTGGGTTTCGTGCAGTTTTTCACATTCGTCGGGATACCTATTGGCATGGGCCTATCTGGGCTCGTTTTGAAAAAATTTGGCTACTATGCTGTATACGGTATTGCATTAACTATGCATATCATTAATATGAGTTATGTTATAATCAAAGTGAAAGACCCAGAACGGACCAAGGAACAAAAGTTGGTAAGCTAAACATTTTGTTTTATAATGAAATAGCATTTACCCGCGGCTTCTCTAAAATACACCAGAGTAGAATAGCAGGAAATAGGATTAACCGTCGTACAAGTTTTAAATTTGGCGTTTATAAAGCATTTACTAGGCTTAGGTAAATTTTATTCAATCAATCAAAAAAAAAAAAAATCAAATCAAATTCAATCAGCGCGGCGTGAGTCTGATAATTTTTATTTCAGTTAATGTACTTTCCGTGAAAATCATTGATTTACTATGCAGTGATTTTTGACCCACAGTGTAAGTACACAAGTGAAATCATTGCTTAGTTTAGGAATAGGTCGCTTCGTTTAAGACATGACTATACCCATATCCAAATACATACACACAACCACTTAGTGTAATAGACACCGAACAGGTTTCAAGTTTATTCGCTGGCCGTGTTCAATGTAAAGGAACAATTCTTCTTACACAAACATAATACTGGTGGACCCGGCCCCGGCCTCAAAATACACCTCCGCGAACGAAGTCGCGAGCGAGCCCACTAGTTAAAACTAAAAATTTAAAAAATAGAGTTAATTCAGAATTAGTTAGCTACTTTCTTGTAACAACATTTTAATTAGTTTCACTTGGTAAAATAACTGCAATTTAAATGAAATATGAAAAAAATAACTGCAATATGACAAAACTATTACTGTAGGGTCAATGATAGACCAAGTAAACTTCTCAGAAGGTGTATTCAGTGAAACTTACGAAACAAGTTAGGACTTAGTCTAGGAGCATATTAAACTTCTCGTTAGCAAGTAAGGTTTTTCCAGCTATTGGGAAAGATGCCAATGCAAAGTATTACCGATTCCAAAAGGTGGCAATGCGGCTGATGTTCAGAGCTATAGACCGAATTCCCTCGTTGTCAATCATGGAATATTCAGTTCTTGCAGTACATGTAAAACCATTACTTATTCCACACCAACATGGTTTTCGCAGTAAAATGTCAGCTGTTTCTAACTTACTTATTCATATTTCGAATATATCCGAAGCCTTAGACAGAGGAGCTCAGATAGATGCTATATATACTGATATTAGTAAGGCTTTTGATAGGGTTGACCATAATGTATTGATTCAAAAGCTTTAAGACGCGGGCATATTGTGGTAAATTACTGGACTGGTTCTCTAGTTATCTGTCATCTAGGTGTCAAAAGGTAGTGGTCGGTGGGTATTCTTCTGAGCGCTTTGAGGCAACGTCGGGAGTGCCACAAGGCTCTCACCTCGGGCCCACCTTAATTTTATTTTTTATTAATGATATGGCCAGAGTTATACCTCATTGAACATTTTCTTGTCTTGCAAACGACTTAAAAATTACTAAAATTATTAATAGCCCTTTATACTCCCGCCTCCTTCAAGATGACTGAAACTGCATCTCTAAATGGTCTGTAAATAACAAACTTTCTTTAAAAGTAAACATATAAATTTACTAAGAAACCATTAGGTACCATTGAATACTGCTTATGCCATTGATAATGTACCTCTTGAGGAAATTTCTAGCTTAAAAGACTTAGGGATATACGAGCTTTATTCTCCTTTTGAAATATAAGTATATTTAAGTGTCGGAAAATGTAAGCCATAATAGTACCTATTGCAAGTTGTATTTGCCTGTGATTGGGTGAATACTCAATTATGATAAGTGCCTAAACCTATTGTTTAAGTTTTCATGTCATATTATACATATTAGCAATAATTAAATACAGCAAATTTTAACATAGGGGTTAATGTGTGTGGCATTAAACTAAGCCATAATCAAGTGTTTTGTATTACCAATTCGAAGTCACACTGTATAGTAGTGTACCTGTTGGCAAACCTAATTAAATAAAAATAACATATATTATACACGACAAGACAAACGCTTATCAAAATAATTATCAAGCACACGAATGCCATCATTAACTTCTTATTTTTGTGAACGATGCGTATAGATAAGTTTAATCTTTCGTTAATCTTCGTACGGCCTGAAATAAAGTACCTAAGTTGCTAGTGTTATCCAATAATATCATAATATTGTGGAGCGGCCCACTAAAGTAACACAGAAAAAACAATACAATAACTGATAACAATTATTTTTTTACCGTATGGCATCATTACAAGTCACTGGATAATCATATTGTACAACTATAACTAAAATTTTGCCCGTTTCAAGTACGAAACCGCTTCATCGGAAATATTTGTGATGTGGTCTATGTGACCTTTTAATCTTGTGAGAGGACACTCCAAAACTATGTGTTCAATGGTCTGAGCTGGATGTCCGCAGTTGCAAGCGGGTGACATGCTCCAACCTCATTTGTGCCAATTATAAGCGCAGTTTCCTATACCCGTTCTCAGGCGGTTCAAAGTGGTCCAGACGCGGCGGGGTCCCGTGAATCCATCAGGGCTTTGAGGAGAGAATGAGAAGAAGGGATTTGGAGGGTCTTTGTAAGATTCCCATTCCTCGATCCAAGCCTCATTTAAGTTAAAGACACTCTGCTGATCAGGAATTGTCATAGCAGGGGGATTCCTAGATTTTAATCTTTTGGGCCCAAGGTTGTCAAGATCTGCGTGTATGGGTAGGTTTTGACTGCAGCGACTTTTAGTGGCTTCTTGGTCCAGGCATCTTTTTCCCCTCAGGTGAGCTGGAGCTATGTTACTGAGAACAGGGAGCCAGTGAGCGGGAGTAGGCTTGAGGCATCTGGTTATTATGATTTTAAGCTAACATGGTCATTCACATAATAACTACTATTAACAACGGGATATTTACCATGTATGTTTGTTTTTGTGAGTTCCCGATATTTCGGAGTAACTGACGTGCTGCGAGTTTTTAGTTGTAGTCTACCCACACACCATAGCGATCTACCCTCTTTCGGGTTCACTTCGTCCGCGCGTTATTCATACTACTACCGTCCGCATTCTCACTTGGCACTCGATCATGTTCACGACACACAACCATCACACAACACTTACAGTATCACTTCGCGTATTTACTCCTGAACATGTCTTTTTTCCCTTGGAGAACTTACGGATAACTGGATACCAGACGCTCGACAGTTGAAACCCGTCTTCCCGGTTGAAATTTTTATATTTGAGGATTTCGATAGCTTCCTTAACTATTCTGGGTATACAGGGTGGTCAAACAATGACGTCTAAAGAAAAAAATTAGGTAGCTTGCATCTAGGGCTATCATAATATGGTAGCACCCTAAAATATCTCATCACTAATAATACCATAAAAAGGATCTCACACACATATGTCCCATGAGAAAAAGGTCGGTCTTAAAAGTCACTTTGAAAATTCCAAAATTCTTCCTAGTAGCGATTCTGCACAATATGAATTCCACACAACTGAATTTCATCAAATGCGTTATACTTCACGATACTATCTTAATATCTATCTTTATCTTTTATTGTATCTATCTTCTATACTATCTTGTTTCTTCCTAGTCGCGTTTAGAAATTAAAAAAAAAAAACAGACTGCGTGAGTCGCCTTTCCCGCGGTAAAAATGATCATGGTCGCGAGCTTTAAGTCATGTGAACGGAACACCTTGAGACGAAGCTTCCCGAAGGCAGCAACAGCCGCCCCGATTCTGCTATTAATTTCAGATACCTGAAGTGGTCTACACGCTTGTGAGTCGTCTCCGAGTTAGATGGCAATGGGCATTAGTGGGTCAGACTCAGACCCCCATTATTTCCGTCTTCTTCAGCAAACGTTGACAGGACTCGTTAAGACGCGACATAAACGTTTTTGGGCCGACTACCACAAATAAAGAATCATTTGATACCTCATTTATCTACATCAGACGAGTAGTTTAAGCTATTCGGTGTAAAATTAAGTAACTCGTATAGTCCACTATAAATTGGCACGAATCTACTTACTAAGTACGCACTTAGAGAAGACCAGTTCATATTGGACGTGAAAGGAACCAAAACCAGGCATACTATAAACTTCATATAGGTTAAATAAAAAATAAATAATAACTGGTCAAGAGCATGTCGGACCATGCTCAGTATAGGGTTCCATAGCCGTATCTATAAGGAAATGTGCTACAGATAAAAATAAAGCTGAAAATAAACAACTGGCAAAAGGTCTTAAATGCCGTGTAAATCAATGGCACTTAAACCTTTTGGTTGAGAAGTTTTTCAGCAATAACTTCAAAACGGTTTATTCCTTACTATTCAAAATCCAAATAATAGGATTTTCGTTGAATGTATTTATTAAGCGTTACCTTCCTGATTTTTTTCATTTTTTTGGATTTACTGTTTAAAAGTTAAAGGGGGGGGGGGGGGGGCACAATTTATGCAACTTTCGGAGCAATTATTTTCGAAAGTATTCACTTAATCAAAAAAAAGTACATAAAAGCCTTATAATGTTTTTAAAAGAACTATCGAATTATGTACCTCACGTTGATGTTTGCTGAAAAAAATTTTTTTTAGCTTCTGTTACATGTATGGAGTGCCCCCCCTAGATTTTTTTATTTTTATTATTTAACTACCAAACTTAGTAGCAGCATCTACAAGACATCTATATTCCAAATTTCATCAGTATACGTCTTGTAGTTTTTGAGTAAAATGCCTGTGACATACGGACGGACGGACGGACGGACGGACGGACATGACGAAACTATAAGGGTTCCTTTTTAGCCATTTTGGCTACGGAACCCTAAAAATAGGGTCGATTAAAATCTTCAAAAAACTTTTTTTTCGTGAATAGGAAGAAACAATAATGGCATAAACCTAGTATTATCCTATGCATGATGTAATTGGAAAAAGAGTAAAACCTACTTGATGCATTGTTCCAAACTCTTGATAACTGTTCCACATCATGTGCCGAGGTAATGAGTTTGTAGATACTATTTTTCGAAATAAAAGCATGTGAATAACCAAAATTTCTCGCCTGATTTGGGCTGGCTCATTGCCAAGACATAACTATTTTCACCAAATTTCAATACTTTTATCTGAAGAAAAAATGTCTTTGAAACGACAGTATGGAACACTGTGTGGAACCCAGCTGGAACAGCAAGTGAGGCCTCGGAGCAGACATCAGAATACTTATTCAAGTCACCTTCTGCTATTTCCCGATGATTAGGATTAGTTTTTAAATATTTCTGAGGTGTCCATGTTGGTCAAGTGTCAACATACTTTAGTGGTTAGATACCAAAGTACGCTACTCGAATACTTTTAATTTCGTGAGAGTTAAAAAACAATGTCCACATCATCTTTCGAGTCTCAGCGAGTCGTGAAAGACCGAATTTTTCGAATTTCCAATGGCCTAGGGAAGTTAGAATAAATAATGAGCAATAATGTTTTCGACTCGTTCCATCTGCGTCAAACATAACAAAAATAAATATAAAGAAACAGTGATTTAACGACTATTCAACAATTTATTATGACCTAATTATACAAAATTTTAGCACTAACCTCGGTCCGACTTGCGTACTCGTCCGTACGGCGCCTTTCCTCTATCAGCTGCTGGTGCAACTGCTGGTCCCGCTCTTGGACCTCTCGCGCCAGCCGCTCCCTCTCCAAGAGTTCAGCTCTCGCTGCGTTAATCCACTCCGCCTCGTAAGGTGTGATGACATTGCGTCGCCTCATCATTTTGTTACGATTTATAGAAACAATGCGGAATGTATTAACGCTGAGAGTATAATATCAAAAATGATTACGTTAACTCATTACCCATGGCTTTAAATATTCTCCTGAGAGGAAAACGGTAAAAGCAAAATTAAATAGTGGGTATTAGTTATCAAACGGGGAAAAATTCAGGAACTATGCCGTGAATCGGTTAATCAGCTTCAATGGGTAAATGAAACGGAAAAAATTATTCGATTCTGAATATAATAATTATTGCATTTAGCCAAACATTGATAGAACCGCGTCAATGAATCGATGCATGTGTATTACAGCTATGATAATATAACAAAGAATGGTAAACAATGATGAAATTAGGAATACCAGTTGTTAATCATGGTAGCACGCCAATATATCCCATCACTAATATCCCATAAATAATATCCCACACACACACACACACACACACACACACACACACAGAAACACGTGCGATTCCTCATTATCGAGAGAAAGACCCAGTCGATTTAATTATAACATCGAAGGAAATTAGTAACGCATGCCAACAGCATGAAGTAAACCGCATGCGATTAGGTCATTGACGTACAGTAAACGGCCATAAAGAATGCACATCGATCTTTGGAAAGAGGCAATCGGCTAATTTCGACTTCGTATAGCGATATCTGTGTCGCACACCCTGACGTTTGTTTTGTCAGTCGTGGTTCAAATGCGAGAGAGTGCAGTCGCATATCCAAGTCAATATATATATAGAGTTGCTAAAACTTTTACAAAATTAAATTTGTACTATGGCATCTATAGGAAAAAAAAGGTAAGCCGTTACTTTGCCAGTCACGCGAAATTATCTAAAATGTTTATAAATATTTTCTAACTGAAGCCGACCAATTTAAAAAACATGAGGAGGTTAATGTAAGTAATTATTTTAAGAAGGTTCAACAGAGAGTTGCGCAGATGCCACTGGAATTTCAAGAAGAACTTTGAACAATTTATTAAGGCGAGGTGAGACCAGAATCGGGCACGGAAGCCTAGTTTCCAAATCATTTTTAGAGCACTTATTTGACTCTTAGGTCACTGTAAAACATATATAATAATATTCAGAACTGTATCTAGGGCTTCCTCTCACTTAGAACACGATAGCGAGCACTTCGCTCGATTGAAAAGTAGCGCGAAAACACTATAAAATAAAGTATTTTTTTCATTTTTTTTCATTTTGTTCATCACCAGTTACCTTTTCTGACAAAATTAATACCTGACAATCATGATTTCACAGTCATGCAGGGCATCCTCTCATGTTTGGGTTGATAACGTATACTTTTATGTTAGAAATCGAAGATAATCTGCAATAATCTGCATTCCGCCCGACCCTAGTTTGTATGTGAAATGCGAGCCAGGTCCTACCGCGCCTTAAACGAAGTCGGCACTGGCACTGATACACATTCTAGTGGAACAAAGTTCAGCTCTCCGGAAAATGGGAGAACAAAAAAACAATTTCGTTTAGATATGGACGATTTTGATTATGATGTTGTTCGAAGAATGGTGTACGATTTTCATCTGCGTTACAAAGAACTGCAGACAGTAAAATCATTAAAAGCTAAATTATCTGTTTTACAGCTCTATATATTCCACGTGAAATCAAAACAGAACAACAATAAAGTACTTGGTTCTAAATTCAAATTCTGATGAACGATTAATCTAATAATTGATGTACATGGAAATTAGCATTCGTTTGTATTCGGAAATGCGATGATTGCCGATGTGCATTCTTTATGGCCGTTTACTGTACAGGACTAAAACTCTTTATTGTATAATGTTATTTAAATACGCAATTAGATTTTCGTACGGACGGTCGTGGTAAATTTTGGTACGGACTCCAGAATATACAGCATGTATGTAAGACGATTTTTTGTAGTTTTCGAGTTATTAATTTTTTAACGTTTTTTTTTAAGAATTCTTCGGGTGTGCAGTTCAAGTCATGTAACTTTTTTGGTAGGATACTTTTGCGTTTTTGTTTTTATGATATTATCCTTACTAACTGTACTTTCTCTCATAAAATATTCAGCTTCCTAACTTTTAGTTAAGTTATACAAAACAATATCAAAAGTGAAAGTTTCAAAAAACTGGTTTCAATGAATTTATGTAATTTTAAAAACTTCATGAGACGCTAAGCTTTCAAGAAAATACAAAAAAGGGGTACTTGATGGGTCAATATTTGCAGAGATCGCCCTGCAAAGGTACTGAGGTGGTAAGTTCCCAAATTAATAATTTGATTTCATAAAATCAATATGTCTATTTTGTTATTCTTAAAGCTAAATTAACACAGAAAATACCACAAATCAATTCCAATTAATTATTATTTTAGTTGGCTTGCATCAATCTAGACTGTCCTTACAAAAGGCCCTGCGGGTGAGCTAGAGTAGTAAATTACAAAGGGACTATTGTACCTGCTCCAGCCCCCTTTGCTAGTTTCATATCAATAAATGATGTAAATGAATTAATAAACAAATGGTTTTATAAAGCAAAGAAACACAAATGTAAGTTTAAAAAAAATATTTTATAAAAGGTTTTCAAATGTACGGCCGCCTACCTCAACGCACAATGTACACCGCCTTAAAAAATTAGAGGCCCTGAATGTATTTATGTTTTCTCTTATTGTCCTTTCGCTTTCTCTTAATTTTTCTCTTAGCTTTGCTTCAGAATTTGAATCCCTTGCGTAAACCAGTTCCTTGTAATATCCCCAAACGAAAAAGTCTATGAGATTCAAATCTGGCGAACGCGCAGGCCAAGGAATTGGTCCGCCACGACCAACCCATCTGTTGCGAAAGGTTGCATTCAAAGTCTCCACTCGCTTACTACCTATTTTCCGTTCAACCCTATTGCTATACACATAAGTGTTTTGAGGTAGCTATAGCTACAAAAGCAAGTGAGTGCAATGTTAATAAATAATGTACAGATGTAAAAAAAAACGGGTGATTAATTGCTCAGTAAAGATATTTCTCACGGAACTTCAGTAACTAGAAGAAACTTTGTTTCCCCTGGTTTTAATGCGGCTGTCCACAAAAATAATCCACACAATGTTCCTTCTACACCTTTGCTTACTGACTTTTTAATTTAATTTTAATAGGTTATCATCTAAATCCAAATTATAATCTGGGCAAGGCCGCGGATTTTGACCAATGTGACATAGACGTAATATAAAAAATATCTTTTTCTTCTTCTTGGGGTGCCATCTTCTATCGAATGTCAGCGATCATTAAGGCAACTTGTACTCTCGACACAGCAGATCTGAACAACGAACGGGTGCTTTTATTGTACCACTGGCGCAAGTTCTTACGCCAGGATGTTTGTCTTCTCCCAACATTGCGTTTTCCTTGTATCTTGCCTAGAATAATTAGCTGTAACCGCGGATATTTGGGATTCCTCAAAATATGTCCGAGATATTCCAACTTTCTCGACTTGACAGCTCGCAGTACTTCTACTTTCTTCCTCATTCTTTGCAACACTACTTATTTTGTCTCTCCGGGATATCCTTAACATTCTTCTGTACACCCACATTTCGAAAGCCTCAAGCTTTCGTTGTGTTTTGTAAGTGTCCACGCTTCCACGCTATAGCGTTCCGTTCTTCTGTATACAGAAGAACGGAGAAAACGTAGCAGCGCGCAAGACGGGCACGATGGCTAATATTGATGCTCCTATTATTGCAAAGCAATGGTTTCATTTTGAAGAACGCGTTCCGAGCTTGTTCGATCCAATACCTTATTTCCAGACTGTGGTCTCCGTCGTTATTAACATAAACCCAGGTATTAGTATTTGTCTACTCTCGAGTCGTGTCTTTGTCGTTGACTTCTCTACACTATAAAAAATATAGGTGACGTTATCATAAAACGTTACAATACAATAAGTTGTCGTAAAGCTTTATCATACTGGCAAATATTGTCATTAGATAATGTAGCTAAAAAAATACATGTTATAAAATATAGTTAAGTTTTTAGTGGCTAAAATATAAAATACTTTCGTTACGTTACGTTTACTCTACATTTTGTAAAAATGCAACGTAAACTTAACGTAAGTTTGAAAATACTGTTATTTACATGGTGAAATAACGACATTTTGAATATAATAATACATTTCACCTGCCTAAAAAACATTACCCTATTGTATAAAAAAAACCCGTTTCAAAATAATCACTACTTATCGTTCAAATCACACATGCACTTTATGACGTTATTTTGCAAAATTATGACTGAGTCAACTTTGACTGCCATTTGTGACAAAACTCTATTATGTTTTTGTGTATTGTTGTATTATGTTATTTTATTATTGTCATGGTATTGTAATTCCGTTCTTAAAATTAACATAATTATAATTTATTTCCTCCCTTTATGGCCCGGAACACAACAAAAGTGACGTGTAAAACAATATTGGAAGGAGCATAACATATGCAGTAGTGTTTGTGCAGGTGAACTGTTAACAACGTACTGTAATGCCGGAAAGCGAGTTAAAATCACATAGCACACGAAATGTATCAAATCATTCAAAATTTGTTCCTCTCAGTAAAAAAACTCAGAAGAAGGAAATTAACGCAATCGAAAAATTGCAAATTTGTTTGACAATTTTGACGTACGAGCCAGTGTTCTTCATGTATCAAGTATGCTACATGATAACAATAGCGACTTCACAAAACGTGATGCTAGAGAAGGCTTGCAGAGTGGACTTGGACCTCGGTGAGGAAATCTGCACGGCCCTTAGACTACAAAACCAAAGCCAATATCTCAAACATTACGAAGAAATACTGCAGAAATATGTCGCACCCAGCGCCACCCTGAGAATATATTCGATACTGATTATTCCATGCACCCTGCTAATGTTAATAGGCTTTTTTTCTGATAAAACTGGATACAGAAAAATTGTACCCATGATCCAAATAGCAGCACAGATTCTGATATGTATGAACAATTTGATACAGGTGTATTTTATGACAGATACCGGCCTCTATTTCTTCGTGGCTGTGGAAGCATTGTTGGAAGGCTTGGGAGGAGGTTACGCTTGTGTGTTAATCACAGAATTTTCCTACGTCGCTACAATGACGAGCGTTGAAGAGAGAACTTTTCGGATTGGTCTGTTATACTTTTCGTACTCAGTCGCTGTTCCCATTGGACTCTCTATTGTTGGTCCGTTGCTTAAGCATGACGGTTATTACTGGTGTTACAGTTTGTCGGGATGCTTGAACTTTCTTAATTTCATGTTCAATTTGCTTTGGATCAAAGAGGCAAAAAGGAACACCGAACAAAAGCAGGTAAATTTGCATTTTAAATGAGCGAGACATATTTTAGTGATATTGGTTTTTAATAATATAACTTTACTATTCCAAAACGGGATACCCTTCGTTCGCCTATTTTTTATCCTATATTAGTTTCGTATAATTAATTTGGCATAATTTGTATTGGCAGTATAGTACTATAGCATTATAATACTTTGGTCTAGGGATGTAACGATACATAGTTTTGCCGTTACGATACCGATACCGATATCTTAGCTAAATAATGAAATATGAACTTTGTCCTTATTATAACTCAAACTTGGCTATATTTAACAGAGAGTCAACCTTGAAAGTGTAAAGTAAAAATAAATAAATTGTTAACTGATTTTTTTTTATTAAGAACCAAAGATTTAGTTAACATAGTAATTATCATTGCACAAGGTAATAGACCAATACATAAATTAAGTCAGAAATTGAAATTACTTATTGCAATTTTTTTTTCATACAGCAAATTCTTTTCGCGCTCTTCAAATATCGGTTGTATATGTATAATCGGCGATACCGATATATCGATATCGGTATCGTTACATCCCTACTTTGGTCAACTACTTCCATTGACATATCATGTTTTTAGAATAATTACTAATTTTTAGCGGTCTAATGGATATTATTCATATTATTATTTGGGCTAATAACTATTTATTATATTTTTTAGTAACCATAACTTCAGTTTTCTCGAATGAATTAAACGGTATTCTGCCTTTTCGCCGGATTATTTTTTCCCGAATATTTCATTTGCCAACTATCGATTTTCCCCGAGGCCAAAAATGTTTCTCAGTGTATTTTCTTTTGGTTTTATAGAATACAGTACATAAGGTTAGGTTTGCTTTATGAAAGTTCCGATAAAATAAAGGCAGAGAACCGAATCAAAAAGAGTTTCATTTCAGTGTTTTGATCGGAATTTAACACTGCGTCTTGTTTTAACTATTTCGTTACGGGCGTATTGAAGCTGAAAAATTAACCTTTACGTTTTAATATACTTATAACTTGAATATCACAATGATAGGTTAAGGTGCAGCGGAGGTGGCCCTTGGGCCACTCCGAAGCCGCGAAAATGGTTGCTTTTACCTTCGAAATTCGTAACCAAAAACAAGTAGTGATTGTGGTGTTTTATTTGTTATAGCAACTTTTTGTTACACTTATGTAATTTTATTTAATTTATTAGGCCAGTTATGTAATTTTTTTAGGAGTTTACTTTTCTGCATATTATAGTGATGTGAATTTATAAGTACGAGTAGCTACTTACTTTTATACAATATAATCATACTTTATTGCACACCAAAAGCAAATTGCAAACTTATATAAAAACAGTGGTTAACAATAGGCGGTCTATGCCGTTTGATTTGCCGTCTATATTTATGCCGTTTATTGAGTCTTTGTGATACTATTTTATTACATTTGATATTATGTGATCCAATAGTGAACCTTGAAAAACGTATATTTAGGTAAATTTACAAATGGTCGCGATTATTTTCATCAGCGTATCTATAAAGGCATGTCTCTTTGTAGGGCATGTCCAGGGAGGGATGCACGTAACATTTTTCAATTTTCTCGGAATATCTCACATACCTTTTTGAATATCAACATTCCAATAAACACATGACAGGATGGTCTTTCAGCTATCTTTAGACATCACCTTACATGCAGCTGTTATTAGAGATATGGAGAAAAACGAGCTAATAAATAGTGTGGAATTTGTTACAACCATCCCTACCCTTAGGGATGGTTGTAACAGTGTACAGGGATGGCTGTAACACTGTAAATAAATAAAGACTAACTTCCATAAACAACATATTTACTTATTAGACAACCATTTAGGTATAACAATAATATTCATGACTATGTAAAATTATCGTATATTTTAATCCAAGGCTTGGTTTACTTGTATGCCATATTTAATCTCAATCCATTCAATTGCTATCGTATTATTTATCAATAAACATCCAAATATCCAAACATCTTCACAAACTTTCACGTTTATTATATGAGTAGGACTTTGAAAGACATACCTAATTAATTATCAGTATTAGTTA
Organism: Eudemis profundana; assembly: GCA_947034925.1. Taxonomy (NCBI): domain Eukaryota; kingdom Metazoa; phylum Arthropoda; class Insecta; order Lepidoptera; family Tortricidae; genus Eudemis; species Eudemis profundana. The sequence goes on along the minus strand of OX344795.1, from coordinate 24,045,608 downwards.
GGTAAGAACAACTTCGAAAGGAAGTCCTGAAGAAGAATACAGTTGAGCCGGGCAGGAGACCACGGTATGGCAAACAAAGTGTAGGACGCCAGTAGTAGTGGTAGGCACTTGGCAGCGATCGGAAACAAAAATATCCAAACCATATGCAGTGGCGTGGCATTGGAAAGACCTATGTCTAGTAGTGGACGGAAGTGGGCTGATGATAATGAAATTATTAGTGAATTATCAAAATCCGTTTGGCGAATGATTCATTATCAAGATTGTTTTAAAATAACGTTATAAAAAAAGGTCTGTGTGTACAGTAAACGTACATTCATAAACAAACATGTTTTCTTATGCAATGCATCACGGTTAATGCACTTCATTGTTTTTCACATACTTGTACTGAATGAAGTTCAATAGTTATACGGAAATGTGAATGACTTTGTTTTCTTATGCAATGCATCACGGTTAATGCACTTCATTGCTTTTCACATACTTGTACTGAAGTACAATAGTTATACGGAAATGTGAATGACTTTTACACCTCACACTGGTTAATACAGTAAAATCCTTTTACAATAGCATAATAACAAGGCTTGACAATTGAATCGCATGCATGTAAAATAAAATCATGTTTGTTCTTCGACGCTGTTCAAATATTTTGGCAGAAATCGTTTAATATTTAACAGTGCAAAACCTTTTTTGACGTGATAACGTCTTATAATTCGATGAAGCCGGCTGCACGCACGAAAAAGTGTGACGTCATTTGCCGTTACCTTGCGGGGCCGTTACCTGTCAAATAGGTACCCACTTTATATTATTCCAGCACTGAAGTCGTTAAGACGATAGTTTCTTACAAATTGTTAATAAATTAGCCCTTATTCCCTAAGATACGGCTGTCAAAATCTCTATTGAATGACAAGAGACACTGCTGAGTTTGGCAAAAATCTTTAAATTTAAATAGTGGATGCTGCTTTGGCAGTTCCGTTTTACGCCTGCTTTAATCGTAGTTTAAAAATTATTAAAACAAATCTTTGACATTATATTCGTGGAACGGCAGATATTTACACTGGCCACTTAGCCATCATTTTAGCGTGTCAATGTCATTGTAGCAGCTTATTGGGAAAAAAGTCGAAGTCCAAGTCCAAGTCCAAGTCCAAGTCAAAGTCAAAGTCAAAGTCAAAGTCAAAGTCAAAGTCAAAGTCAAAGTCAAAGTCAAAGTCACAGTCAAAGTCAAAGTCAAAGTCAAAGTCAAAGTCAAAGTCAAAGTCAGTCAAAGTCAGTCAAAGTCAAAGTCAATGTCAATTTCAGTCAAAGTCAAAGTCAGGGTCAACGTTATCACGTTCGACTATCGTCAGTAAACCGACTTTACAGACAACCGATTTTTTCATTTTATTTACCGTTTGCGGACGGAAGTAGGTACTTCTGCCTCAGATACACTAATTACGTAACAAACATACAAAAAAAATCCCGGTCAAGTGCGACTCGCGTACCGAGGGTCCCGTACAAACTTGTTAGTAGATACTTGAATAGTTCAAGAAAAACTGGACGTAGTTATGCAATAACGTTTCAACCCACAAAACAAAGTATCAACCTTCTGTCTTTAAAAACAAAGTCCATAATCCAACAAATTTTGCATAAGGAATGGAACGTTATTGCATAACTACGTCCAACTGTATGGTGGTTAATTAAGTAGGAGCAAACATGTATGCTTAACGGTTTTTGCAAATTAGGGTGCAAGTTAGGAAAACCGTTTTATTTTTCTGTTATATTTAGGATGATACTAATAATTGGTAATTATTACAGATTTTTCTGTTCAGTAACTTTGAAGATAATAGGGAGAGGGGGGGGCAATGTTTTTAAAGGTTTTTCGTCCTAAATTAAAAAGTACATAATTAAGAAAAATAAATAGAAATGGTTTTAGAATCTACAAATTAAGCCCTTTCATTTTAAGGGATGTTTACCAAAACAACATAACTGTCTTTTTTTGCAAATAAAACTTATAGGGAACGTGCACGACGAAGGTGCTGCCAACTGGTGCCGCCAATCTAAATCATATACCCTAACGTTAATTTATCGCGTTGAACGACGATTAACGTCAGTGTAGCTACGAGTACGATTGTGGGCGATTTGTGGGCGAATCGCAAGTGTGATAAGGCACTTACTTAGTAAGGTATATTTCAAGTATAACTATGGAAAAATAACGGAATGAGAATAAACAAATTTAGGACACATTTTTCCACCTATCAGAGATGACAGCACACGCGATTCTGAGTAGGAATCACATAAAAATTATCAAATTTAAAATATTAAGTGCGTGGTAGCAATGGAAGCATTTTCAAAAGAAATGCCCAGATTTGAAAAATGTTTTCGGTGATTTCAAGTTTATCTTTTCAGCACGATGGAAAAGGATTCCTCTACTTCTTGCGGCTGTTCTTCGATTTCACGAACATCAAAGAGACCATTCGGGTGGTGTTTAAGAAGGGGCCCAACAATCGGCGGACCCGCATATGTATCCTACTATCGGTCGTCAGCATCCTGTTTGGACCAATGTTCGGTGAATATTTTATATTATTTTTTTTAATACACACTCAAAAAGTGATACTTTTCGTAGCATCGTGTGCAAAGTTGTATTTTGCGCACTAGTACTTTTTACTTTCCAGCTAATTATTGAACACTAAATAACACATTTATTTGCAAATAAGTAAAGTAAAAAATAATAATAAATATATTTCTTGCTTTTTCCTGTTTTAATTGAATTAAATTCTGTATCTTTCTTTTCAAAATAATTTCTTTTCATTAGGCTGAATGGTGACAGCCGGTGCCATATTTTTGTTTCATCCACATTTTTTCGCAAATGTATTAAAAAATGTCGTTTGATACACGTGCGGAAGTGTCATTTCTACTCGTCCCGTGTTTCACCCTCGCCTGGCGGCTCGAGCTAATACACCTCGGGACTCGTGAAAAATGACATACATTTCCGCACTTACATCAAAATAGTACATTACACAACTAGGGTGGTAATACAAAGTAAGGCCGAGATCGCAGATGTTTGCGGCCCGAGCTGCAAGCGAGGGACGTAAATATACGATCGAAGGCTTTCTTTATTACCTCCTGTGTTGTGTACATCATTTTATGTCTACACTTGGCCAGAAAGCGGCTTTTTCCGTACGCGCAGCAGAATATTAGCCGTAGTTCCATTGACGTAATAGAACGACGTCAAACAATATTTATACAGTACCTTTAATGGAACCTTTCAGGGGAACTGGCAGTTCTCTACATGTCGACGCGGTACCGTTTTGGCTGGGATGAGCTTCAGTTCAGCATCTACCAAACTTACAACTTCGTTACACACACCATTGGTAAGAAAACGTATATGTAGTTGAGCATTTCTAAACTTTGCACTTCAATTAATGAATCCTTATTTTGTTACAATAGTTTTGATTATTATTTATTACTAGTTTTTGCCCACGACTTTGTGCGCGTGATCGTTGCGTGATTCGAATGTTGTGTGCCTGATTTTATGTGACCGGGAACGACGGTAAGACTTATGATTATATCATGTGTGCACCCATTTTACTGTGAATAGGTACCTCTTTATACACTAAATATATTATATTACATAAGTCACGTAACCTGACCGTGGTAGAAGCACTCTCCCCTAAGAAGCACCCCGTATTTAACACCCCTGGGGATGAAATTTGAAAAACGGTGAATTAACTTTTCTTTTGTCGAATAGCATACGAGTATGTATGAAGTCTCAGACTTCAGACTCCAAAAATCATATGTTCGCGATACAAACTTTCAACCTCTATTCTATTTAATCCCCTAAAAGGATGGATTTGGAATAACGGTAAAATCAATTTTCAATTTTATTGAAGAGTCTATACATGAAGTTTCATATCTCTTTTTGACACTGTCCTAGTACCAACAAGCCAGCAATTATAATTGCGCCCAAAGTGGCTGTAAAGACCCCCGTGGGAACGCTGCAGGAGTGGAGAAAGAGCCTCTCTTTTAGAGACACGAATTTCGCTCCTGCAGCAACCAGATTCCTCCTCAAGACTCCCACAACAAGGTGAGGGTCGAATTCGATAATGCGGAGCAGAGAGAAGCCGCGCTCAAAAAGACCCTAGACGCGGATAACACCCTTGTGACGGCGGAGGAGTCCAAGATGCTGAGGCCGATTATTATCCTTAAGGGGATTTCAGAGGATGTTCCGGCGGATCAATTGATAATTTTAAACCATTGCATGTGCAAAGCGTAAACCGATAGCGCCACGCGCCAAACATATCCAAAGCGTTAAAGGAGCAATAACACTCCTTTTTTTTAAAAAAACACTAGGGTATTTACTCTAGTCATGCTTATTCATGCGTAATAAACCAGTCAAGTGCGAGTCGGATTCGTACTCGAACTGCAGAGAAAAAAGACGCTCGCTATAAAACACATGTATTGTATGGGGATCCCTTTTTATTGTTTATTATTTGTTGTTATAGCGGCAATATAAATACATATTCTATGAAAATTTCAAGTCTCTACCTATTAGGGGCCATTCATTTATTACGTAAGACGTTTTAGGGGGGGAGGGGGGTCAACCATGTCTTATTTTTTCTTACAGGGGGGTGGGGGGAGTTTCGATCGTTCTTACGTAAGATCATAAAAATGCACAAAATAATCTTAACTTTTGAAAAAGCGCGCAAATCCGCGCAAGAGCGTAGGCGCGTGCTCGGTTGCGTATAGGTATTTTACTAAAAAATTGAAAACTATTAGTATCTGCAAATAAAAGTCCGTACAAAAATTATTCTTAGATAAATTAAAATTAAAACAGCCCAAACGTAAAATAATTTTTCGTTTAGATTCTTACGTAATAAATATTAAATAGGGGGAGGGGGTCAGCCGATTCTTATTTTTTCTTACATAAGGGGGGGAGGGCGTCAAAAACTGGCAAAAATCGTCTTACGTAATAAATGAATGGCCCCTTACGGTTCCAAAGCTAGAGCCCTGTGACTCACGGACAGACGGACAGACGGCGGAGGCTTAGTAATAGGATACAATTGGCACCCTTTGGGTACGGAACCCTAAAAACAATTGCAAGATTCAGTCATTCAGTAAGCAGGACATCGTAACTCATTTGTATTTAGATAAGATTAAGCCAATCATCCTACGTTGTATACTATTATCAATTAGGTAGGTATTAAACGAAGTAATTGAAATTATCATGGGTTTTTTACAGTGTTATTTTATTGCATTATCTTTACAAAGAGGCGCCTTCCTCAGATTTTTAATTATATCGATACATTCGCTTTTACAGGAGAGTGACAACGTGTGTAATAAAAAATGTGTAATAAGATTCAAAACGGATATTGAAAAGTGTACCTAACTAACACGATGTTGATGACTCGATATCGTATCGTATAATTGTTTTTGCCCTAAGTTTGTAAGTATTTTCTGTTCGGCCAACTGTCAGCATCAGCGTAAATATTAAAAATTGGGTCGAAACAATGCTGATAAAATTCATAAGAGCTGTTATGTTCCGTTCCGACTGTCGGTCGAGTACCAAATACCTCCTTCTAGGTTCTAAAGAGCGAAGCCTATTTATTACAGAGCGAAACATTTTGATTTGTCAAGAGCACACATTGTAAGTAAGCTAATACATATTTCATCTATGTTACAGGTACGGTGTTTTCATTGGTCGTCTTTAGCAAGCTGTTAAAGTGGCACGACTCTGTCCTGGGTATAATTTCCACGCTGAGCAAAATTGCCGCCTCTTTCATACACTGCTTTGCAACCTCGGCTAAGATGTTCTACTTAGGTTTGTAATTTGAGTGTTGTACCTAAATTGCAAAAATGAATGCAGTAGATAGATACGTAACCGATTTCAATTGTCTGACCAGTCTTGATTGTATATATCATACGATCAAGACCGGTGCCAAAAATGAGTTAAATATATCTGAATGCTTTTATCTGGTTTTCGGGGACCAACAGGTATACTGAACCGCAATTCTTGGAAGTATTCATTACATTAATGCTGTTTATTTCACTTAAAACGTAAATCGACCATCAACCGCGTACCTGTAATTGCCCTAACCTTGGTGTGTTTCAAAACTCGGTATCTGCTTATGGTTTTATAAAAGAAATACTAAGTATATCTTTGCTCTTATCTAGTACTGCTGCCATATTATATTACCCTTCTTCCTCTCTTTCTTGCGCAGGCCCTTTGGTGGAAATCTTGAACGGGACGGCTTTATTAGCAATGAGATCCATCATATCAAAATTGGTAGCTCCTGATGAGTTAGGTAAGTCAGTTTTATGCAGTAACTTTTACTCGCGAGTTGCGACCCAAAAATGAGGTTAAAGCAGCGAAGTTGATCGCAGATGGCGCCATGGCTCGAAGGAATGTCACTGCTTTGTAAATAAATGGAACTGTTATGTTGTCAACTGGTGTACCTACTTATTGACACATAAAAAAATCAAAACCCGAACGTATACGTCTGGTACGTATTACGTACCAGATTTATGAGAGGCTTTCCTCGGGATATAGATCCAACACGTAGAGATCTTTTCGAAAATTAGCTAAGGCTACTTCTGCTGGAACCCGTTCCTGATCATATCAATAAGACAATACGTTCAGAAACAGGTCTAAAAAGTGTTGGGTTGGGTTGCGTTAATTGGGAAAGAGAATCGGGTTATGGTAGAGGAGTTAGGGAGGATTGGTTACTAGAGCTAGTGTAATAAAAGTCCGTCAGACACCATAACCATCACCCTGGATGTTACTTCTGGTGGGTGGTGACTCGCCCCTCGCCGTAGAGATACCCGGAAGCAACACAAGCGTGAGGGCTCAGGGGTGTCGAGAGGTGTGCTGCGCTTTCTCAGATGATACACGCGGCGAGCGTGCTTCAGGAAGCATATAGCTCTAATGCTCCTCTCTGAACGGCCAATGAAGAAAAGGCAGAGCTGAGAGTCCTTCGGGTCCTTTTGAGCTTCCACTCCGGCCGATGAAGGCACACCGGACACGAACTGGAGATCTCACGTCCGTGTGGTTGTTACTCCCCAACAGCACTATAACCTACCCTGCGGGCTTATTATTATTATTATTTTAAGCTTATTATATTGTCCCACTGCTGGGCAAGGGCCTCCCCCGTTTTGTTCCGTTGAAAGTAATATAACATAAATAAATTGAAATGATATCTGTGAAGAGTGGAGTATTTTATTCAGGTGTTATTTATATTTAATTTTGGTAATATTGTCCATGTCATTCTGTTATTATTTTTGATTTTCGATAGCAATAACCGTGCGATAACTTGTGCAAGTTGACAACATTAACAGTTGCGTTTATTTCCCATTTCACAATTATGAAGATATTTCGAGTCGTAGCGTTATCTGTAGTGAGCAATTGGTAGTTTTCAACCTAATAGTAGTTTACATAACATTTCATTTCTAATTCTAAACATCATCAACAACATCCCGTAAACCCGTAAAGTAAATCTGTCAACAATTTCCTGTCTGCCATGATTTTTGAAATTGATGTCTACGTTTACGACACATACGTTTCGTTGGCTTAGTATTGCTTTTAGCTGTCAATTGCGTGATTAATTCTAAATAGTAATTTCTACATTATTCAACTAAATCTCAATGTACGATCTTACTTATCACACTATAATAATAATCTAAACTCTTAGTAAATATTATAAATTCATATAAGATACAGTTTAAAAATAGCTTCACAATAACAACCCTCAGCATCACTACTGGTTTATCTTAAGCCAATATCAAACAGACTTATTAAAGGTTTATTACTTAATAAAACAATCCCAGGAACAGTTTATTTTCTTCGGTTTCTTCAAATAATCATTAAAATTAAACATCAAAACTAAATAAAACACATTTGAACGGATATCGGATACGTTATTTATTTTTCATCACACTTGCTTGAAAATGGTGACATTACACGTAGGTTCTGCGGGCCGTAAATGACATATTACGCCCTAGGGCGTAATGGTTTTCTTTTTAAATTTGAAACGCTGGTTCTGTTTTACTCTTATTTGTCATCTTCAAAGGAAACGAAAACTTACTTTTTTAACTTGTTTCACTGAAATATTTATTTAAAGAGAACTTTTATTGCAAATACAGGTAAACACATATTTCTGTAACATTAATTAAATGTTTAAATAGTGTATTTCAGTATTTTGTAAATATAAAATCAACCGTCTTAGGTCTTTACCGCTATGGTTTCCGAACGTGACTTGACATTCGCATTGTCTATGGATATAATATGTCACTAATGTCACTGTCAGCTGTCTGTTTTACAATTTCATTTAGGTTAAGTAAGGTTATTTTAATTAATATCTCCTCACAAGTGTGATGAAAAACATTGTGTGTGCCACGGGCGGTAATACCGAGGGCTTTAATAACACGAGTTTGTAATTCCTTACTTACCGCCCTAGATACACAATGTACTATTAGTCCCAACCTTTTTAATGCTTGACAGTATTCGTATTATATATTTCGAGAAGTATTTATTTGATCTTCTAAAATCGTAAATGAGCACTAATAAAAATACATGTCTTTTTTATGTATAAAATCTTTATAGTTATTTATTATTGCGTCTATATTACTTGATCTACGGATAAATTATAACTGAACTGCATTTAAAGTAACATAATAATAATATTTGGTATATAAAAATAATATTTGATCCTCCTTTTTTTTATTATTGAGCTTTTTTTGATAACTAATGGTTTTTATATGAAGTATGCTTTGATCTCATAATATACACACTTCGATTATTATAACTATACTTTAAAAACTTGATCATAAAAAAAAACTACAGAAGACGTGTTTTACAGGCAAAGTCAACTCGATATTCGGCTTGACTGAGAACTTTATGCCCCTGATATACGTCCCGTTGTACACCACCGTGTACACAAGGACCATGGAGGTTTTACCAGGCGCTGTGTTCCTAATGGGCGCTAGCATGACCCTACCTGCGGTGGTCGTCTTCATGTAAGTACTTTGTATTCAGTGACCATGACCACATAAGACCGTGGAGGTCTTTTCTGGCGCTTTATTTGTCATGGTCGCTAGCTTGAACCTACCATTAGCGGTGGTTTTTGTGAATAAGTACATTGAATTCAGTGCACACCTACCTGATGCCTCTTATCTATGGAGATCTTACCAGGCGCTGTGTCTCTCATGAGCAGAGATCGGAATAGACCGTGCCTATTTACCTAAACTTCACGGGAGGACGTAACTAAGAGTGGCTACAATCACCAAAATAATTATTAATTTTTATTGAACGCGGGATTTCCTGGGATTAATAAGAATACATACTGTACATAAATTCACACTCGGGGTTAAATTATTAATGAAATACAAGATATATTGAGAACTCAAAAATCGACTTCATTCAAAATTTCTGCATTAGACAATTGTATTTCATTAATAATCTAACCCTGAGCGTGAATTTATATGGATAATGTATTATTATTAAACCAGGGAAATCCCGGGTTCAATTAAAATAATTGATTATTTTTGGTGGTTGTAGCCACTCTTAGTTACGTCCTCCCGCGAAGTTTAGGTAAATAGGCACGGTCTTTTCCGAGCTCTGCTCATGAGCAGCAGCGCGACTCTACCAGCGGTGGCCATCTTCTTGTAAATACATTGTACAGTAAACGGCCATAAAGAATGCACATCGGCAATCATCGCATTTCCGAATACAAACGAATGCTATTTTCCATGTACATTAATTATGAGATTAATCGCTCATCAGAATTTGAATCTAGAACTAAGTACTTTATTGTTGTTTTGTTTTGATTTCACGTGGAATATATAGAGCTGTAAAACAGATAATTTAGCTTTTAATGATTTTACTGTCGGCAGTTCTTTGTAACGCAGATGAAAATCGTACACCATTCTTCGAACAACATCATAATCAAAATCGTCCATATCTAAACGAAATTGTTTTTTTGGTCTCCCATTTTTCGGAGAGCTGAACTTTGTTCCACTAGAATGTGTATCAGTGCCAGTGCCGACTTCGTTTAATGAATTGTTCAAAGTTCTTCTTGAAATTCCAGTGGCATCTGCAACTCTCTGTTGAATCTTCTTAAAATAATTACTTACATTAACATCCTCATGTTTTTTAAATTGGTCGGCTTCAGTTACAAAATATTTATAAACATTGTAGATAATTTCGCGTGACTGGCAAAGTAACGGCTTACCTTTTTTTTGCTATAGATGCCATAGTACAAATTTAATTTTGTAAAAGTTTTAGCAACTCTATATATATATTGACTTGGATATGCGACTATACTCTCTCGCATTTGAACCACGACTGACAAAACAAACGTCATGGTGTGTGCGACACAGATATCGCTATACGAAGTCGAAATTAGCCGATTGCCTCTTTCCAAAGATCGATGTGCATTCTTTATGGCCGTTTACTGTAGTCTGAGACCACGACCGAAGTTGACCGAGTTTGTTCAATCGAAGCATCCGTTGTACAGTCAGCATCAAAACTATCTGTAAATTTTTAGTTTTTAGTTTAATACTGGCACAATGTCAATGTCATGTCAAGTTGCATGCTAAAATTGCCAGCTACTTTTGATGTTGACTGTACATTACTCTGTAGTGTGTAAATAAGATATTAATAAATTAACGATAAAAATAAAATAAATTATAAAAACAAAAGAAGGAAATAGGAAGTTCGTGCTTATTTATAACGAACAATAAACTGTGTTTCAATCTTATCTAAATTATGACGTAAAAACCGTTGCACAGTGAAAGGTTTCCGCATAAAAATAAAGGACCTAAAAAACGGTCGGATTACAACTTCATTTTGTTCTGAGTTTAATTCTTACTCAGTAAATTAAAAATCGATATACACCGTGGGCTCTGTAACAAGATACAAAAATTAAAACGTATATTCTACTCCTCAAAGTAGACAACATTTGTTCAGCGACATTTAAAAATAACTTGTGTCTTAATTTTTAGTGCACTTTGTAATTAATTTGAAGGCGCAATGTATTGCGATTTTTTTTGTGTTTGTAACAACATGACAACTGACAAGCGACGTCAATTAGACTGATGTTAACATACATTGAAAATATTATTTAATTAGTATGAACATGAGAAAGTCTTAATTCTACATCATTTTTAAAAGTGTTTGAACAAAAGTTACATTATTTGAGGAGTAGAATCTACGTTTTAATTTTTGGATCGTGTTTCAGGGCCCACGGTGTATATTATAATACGCTATTATGATATTTCAATCGACTTCTAAGAAAAGGAGTCGGACTCTGCTTTCATCAAGAGAGGAAACTCTAAGAGTGGTCCCACTAAAATTTTATTAACTTTAATACGTTTAACCAGCTCCAATATGATTAATTTTGTTCCAACGCGTTGGCATACTTGTTGGTATAAATAAATGGACGTGGATTGATATACTTAGTCTATTTACGCGTAACCAATACATGATTCTTATTTTTATGCCACACCTGGCCATAAAGTGGCTTTTAAACCGCGCTGCGCGTACGGAAAAAGCCGCTTTCTGGCCAAGTGTAGACTTATGTCTATAATGTACACAACACGGGAGGTAATAAAGAAAGCCCTCGATCGCATATTACTTTGTATTACCACCCTAGTTGTGTAATGTACTATAACTTGTGAGGAAGTCTAGTAAATAACATTAGAGCATAATATCGTATTATGTTGTCTTTTTTGTTTTAGCTGGTTATTCTACGACCACAGAAAAGGACTGACCCGATTAAAAAAGGAAGCCAAAGAAGCGGATGGAGCCTCAACCCCGCTGAAGGGAACAGTGGAGATTCCCTTAAATTAGGTTAATAAATTTATTTCTGTTAAGTAAATATTAAATCGTTTATACTACTTGTATTTACAAATGTACTTTTATAATGTTAAGCTAAGTAAAACCCTAATTTCTTTTTTACGGCCAAAATAATAATTGAACTACACTAAGAAAGTATCAACTTCTTTTATTAAAATTAATTCCCCTTATATCTCATATTGACACTTGTGACAATATGCAAAAACGTAATAAAATTTACTGTCTCTACAAGGTCAGCAGAACTAGAAAATAACAGTATAGGTAGTGTATACATATACGACATGTTTAGCCTAGTGGGAGTGACACCGCCTACGAAGCTAGAGGTCCCGGGTTCAAATCCTGCTAAGAAAAAATATTTGTGTGATGAGCACGAATATTTATTTGTTCCTGAGTCTTGGATGTTTTCTATCTATGTATTTAAGTATACATTTATCTGTATAAGTGAAGTAAGCATTGCTTAGTTCGGGACTAGGTCGATTTGTAAAAAAAATGCATATGCGAGTAAGGGCCAATCAACGCAAGAGTGGAGAACTGACGTGAAGAACAGTTGGCAGAGTTACGACGCTCATCAGTTTAAAAAAAACCTGCAAAGTGCGAGTCGGACTCGCCCACCGAGGGTTCCGTATAAACTTGTAGTATTATGTAAATAATAAAAGAACTTATTAAGAGACAACTTTAACTTTGCTGTTGGAAAACTGTTGTCCCCATCTCCCCATACATCGACATATGTCGCGGTGAGTTTAGTAACTGACAAAATAAGTTTGTGGTACGATTTTTGTGAATTTCTAAAAAACATTGCAATTTAGGAAACAGATTTCTTTTTCCTCTAATATTCAGGATGATATTATTACACATTTTTCTTCTCAGTTCAACTTTTTTTACGTCTTAAATCAAAAATTAAATGATAAGAAAAAAATACGGTTTTGGAATCCAACTACACGAATACACATTTAAAATATTCGCGGTAAAAATGTGTACTGCAACAGTTTTTGGAAAAGAAATTTAAAAATTTTAATTCTGTAATTCTATTTTTTGTCTACTTTGATTTTAGTCTCTCTAGAAAATAAAGTTTGATTTTTTGGAGTGTTTTAATTGATTTCATTGCATATTTGAGAACAGCACTATACATACCTCGGCGTGAAAAGGGGTTGCCAGCCTCGCAATTATCTGGCCTTGCTTTCTCTCGGCCATCTATATGTACTGGGCCGGCAACCCTTTACTTCCTGGCCCCTGCAGTAATGTAGTATTTTTAAATTTGTCTAATCCTATACGGAACAAACTGTATTTCCTCTAAGCGAAAGAACGGTAGTCACCGATAAACTTAACGTTGCAGTTAATAGAATTAATTGCACTGTTTTTCTCACAGAAATTACCCAACTTAATGAACAACTTCATTACGTATCTAAAGTAGGCCCGTGAAAATCGACGCGTTAAAATGCTAAAATCGCAAACCATTATGTAGGTAGTTCTGATTTTTTAGTATGTTGTTTGGACCAGTTAGGGTAGTGTGAGCATTTTGCACGTTCTAAAAAGTTGTGCTAGCTGAGCAACATGCGCAAAACTACGCCATTTTTGAAGTTTTTTGGATTCCTGCTCTAACTATGCATTATTAGACAATAACGTATATGGCACAAATTAACTACATTTAATTTGCTATATATTAGGTTCTATTTTTATTGTAAGTACCTATGTTAGGTACCTAGTTACCGAGAGTTAAGGTTTTTTTTTATTTTTTTTTCCATTCCAAGTAACAACTGTGCTGAGAATCGGCTCTGAATCTAAACGGGCAAGCCGAACACAAAGCTTGAAAGAGCACCCCTGCTTTTAGGAGTTTCATCAATTTCGAAACCTTCACTTTCGGTAACTACCTATCACACTTACAGTAAAAATAGAACCTAATATATAGCAATAATTAATGTAGTTTATGCCACACCTGGCCAGAAAGCGGCTTTTTCCGTACGCGCAGTGTGCGGAAAAAGCCACTTTATGGCCAAGTGTAGACATAAAATGATGTACACAACACGGGAGGTAATAAAGAAAGCCCTCGATCGCATATTTACGTCCCTCGCTTGCAGCTCGGGCCGCAAACATCTGCGATCTCGGGCTTTCTTTGTATTACCACCCTAGTTGTGTAATATACTATAATTTGTGCCATGACGTTACTGTAAAAAAATGCATAGTTAGAGTAGGAATCCAAAAAACTTCAAAAATTGCGTACTTTTGCGCGTGTTGCTCAGCTAGCACAACTTTTTAGAACGTGCAAAATAAGATTCACACTACTGGTCCAAACAACATATCAAAAAATCAGAACTACATCATGCTTTGCGATTTTAATGTTAATTTCCACGGGCCTAAAGATTACCTTTACCAACTCATAACTCACATAACTCGGCCGGTACATTTTTATTAACTAATACCTAATATAGTCCAAATTGAAATAAAGTCTGAACGCATAATAAGGGGATCTTAAAATTACAAATTTTACGCTGCAAAGACGACTAAAATTCCGAAGTTGCTATCTCAGGAACTTTGGACTTGCAGAGATTTATTAGGGTAAGTTTGTGTTGTTCATTTTTAAATTCGAAATTCTAGGAAACTCAAATCTTCGTCTATAAAAGTACTTTACAACTATGAATACTTACCTACCAATTTGCTGCCACAATATGGAAAATTAAAGCAGCAGCACAACACGTCATAACGGAGTACTAAGTAATCAAACATTTTGGTATAATGATATTAAAATAATCTTGACCTTTGAAACGAGTGCACACCACTTATTCCAATCCATGTGGTTTCTTGTCGTTGACCTGCGGTTAATTACCTGTCGTCGTATGAGCCAGCAATCTCGATACAAATAAATACTATTAGGCTTGTCTGCTAATTTCTCAATCTTGCCAATTCTTGAAAGGTCTTGCTTATTTTTGTAACTCAGTTTTTGCATTGACTCTATTTATCTTTTGATAGTGTTTAGGTTGCATTGCCTATAAAATAATGTTTTAATGATTTTATCTACACACACATCATAAACCCTCTTTAATGCGTTATGTTAGAACAAATTTCTTAACAGTGAAAATCTTATCGTATTCGATGTTATTATGACATTCAAATTTCGAACATCTCTGGAACACACAGCAAGTTGATTTGACCTCAATTCTAATATCAGTCGAAATGACGTTGGAATTGGAAACAATTTTGACAATCTCGCTCGTGAATTGATATCGAACGATATTATCATAATGTCAACTATCGTTGAGGCCGACTCTAGTTTGTCTCTGAATAAAAAAGTACAGTTGCGTGACAATTTGATATTTTTAATTTGCGGTTTTTGAATAAATCATAGAGAGCTTGTAATATGTGTGCAGATAAAGCAGCGTATGCAACTTTACATAATTAAGCCTTAACATACTGCTGTGATCTTATTATGAAACCACACTCGTGTTTTAAGGCATCATTATGTACCAGTTGCATAAAATATTATATTCCATATTTAACACTTCCCTAGAGTAAATATAAAAACGTAATAAAATACTGGCATTATCAAGATTCCAAACACAAAAGGAGGCTATTTGCAAAAATACTCGAATTTCACTCCGGTGTCCTGTCACTCTCGAGATTTAAAAGAGATATACATATTTCAATGTTATAAAATCTTTATAATTTAATTAGTTTGCTCACCTTCATATTTATTTACAAACCAATTGTATCACACACAGCAAAGAGGCGGTTATCATCTTAAACAAGGGAACTGAGCAATTAAATAGTACTTAATTATTTATCTGTAAGTGCACGTATAGAATGGCGATGGCTCAAGCCCTAAACAATCTCTCTTATCTAACTACATACGACGTAATTATAAAATAAATATTGACCTAGACTGACAATTATATATTGCAGATTAAAACGTATACAAATATATGTTATTAAGGAAAATTGGATGCATGGATTTCATTCAGTCTTGATCGTTCGCACCAGTGATAAACACTAAACTTTTAAATGTTTTCAATATTAGCATACGTTAAGTATATCACTACAAAGTAATTTTAAGACCACAGTTCAAAATGGACCGAAAACTTAAAGAAATAGAAGAACACAACATTGAGATAGGTTGCAAGAATGAATCAAATGAATCATCACCTCTTAAAATTGTCGCAGAAGATAAAGCTACAAAAGTATCCAAAGTTAGAGGCAAACTAACGTTAAGACAAAGGCTGAAATCAATAAAGGATAACACAACAGTTGAACCGGTGATGGCTTGCTACGTAATGCCAAGTGTATTAGCTTCGTTAGCAACACAGAATTTGAATTTAGAAAAAGCTTGCAGAGTTAACTTAAACTTCTCGAATGAAATTTGCGACGCATTGTACTTGCGACAGACTGAAAACTATACTTACTATGAAGAAGAAGTTCAGAAACTAACAGCCAGTGTGCAAGCTTGGAAAAATGTGATACAAACAGCTTTACCCGTGCTATTGATTTTGTTCGTCGGTGCATGGAGCGACAAGACTGGGAAAAGGAAACCATGTATACTTTTACCTATTGTAGGCGAATTCCTTACCTGTATAGGGTTCATGGTGAACACCTATTACTTCTATGAATTGCCTGTAGAAGTGGCAGCAATAACGGAAGCCATATTTCCCGCTATCACAGGAGGGTGGTTCACCAGTTTCATCGGTGTCTTTAGCTACATTGGTGATATAACTTCGGTAGAAGACAGAACGTATAGAGTCGGCATTGTAAATCTTTGCATGTCGCTAGGCTACCCAATTGCCAGCGCGCTAAGTGGAGTTTTACTAACGTGGGTGGGATATTATGGAGTGTTTTCTATATCAGCGTCACTTTATCTGTTCAGCTTAATTTATGGATACTGCTATTTGGAAGACAAAAGAAGAGATAGTATAGAGAAAAAGGTAAGCAGTTTTTTAAATACATATACTATTTTTTATTATTATTAAATACAAAACGAATCGCGTAATATTTATGTCAACGTTTCGGAAGTGCCACGACGTCCATGGTCGCGAAGGAAATGAAAAAGCATCTTCTAGCCGCTCAAGTTTTTCGAACTACCCGCCTTTGGTATTGATTATCACCTTGCATATGAGGGTTGTCACTTATACGACACTTATCACTCACAAAACATCAGGAGATTGCCGGAAAATATTTGACGATGATAATTTGACACTTGTTGATGACAGGATTCTACGAAGACGAAAGCTGAAAACCGTCACGGGCAACTTGTCCAATACATACAATTGTGTGAATGTTTTCGTAAAATGTCTTTTTTAGGGTTCCGTACCAAAATGGTAAAAAAGGAACCCTTATGGTGCAACTCTGGCTGTCGGTCCGTCCGTCTGTTACAGCAAGATATCTCAGGATCTACTGATGCTATCGACTTGAAATTTGGAATAGTGTTAAAAACCGCAAACCTGAGCCTATTGGACAGAAAAAAAATCTTATACCTTTTTTCAAAGGGGACAGAAATGGGATGTCGAAAATCAAAAGTAGAGCTATTAATCGGGTGGGAAATCAAATGAAAGGGCTTAGTGTGTAGATTCCAAAACCGTTTTTTTTTTCTTAAACATGTAGTTTTTGATTTAAGACAAAAAACGTTAAAAAAATACCATTCCCTCCTATTATCTCCGAAGTTACTGAACAGAAAAATCTGTAATAATTACCGATTATTGATATCATGCTATATATTACAGGAAAAATAAAACGGTTTTCCTAACTTGCAGCGTTTTTTTAGAAATTCGCAAAAATCGTAAGACAAACTTATTTGCTCCTACTGAACTAACCACGACATATGTCGATGTATGGGGATAACAGTTTTTCAAGAGCAAAGCTAGATTTGTCCCACCATACAGTTTATCTTGAATTATCTCATCACGTATCTGCTGACGAGTTTGTACGGAACCCTAGGTGCGCGAGTCCGACTCGCACTTGACCGGCTTTTTTACTCTTCAGAAGTCAAAAGGATGCCTAGAACATTTGAAAGAATTTTTCGACGTGAGACTAGTTGCAGAAACGTTCAAGGTAGTCTTCAAAAAAGGAGCTAGTAACCGGCGCCTCAGAGTATGCCTCCTGCTCATTGTTGTTTGTGTCATATTCGGACCCATGCACGGTGAGATTTTCCATGATTCTCTTTAAATGAAATGAATGAATGATTAATTTTCTTTTTTTTGTTTTCTATCTATTTAAGTAAGTATGTATTTATCTATATAAGTATGTATATCGTCGTCTACTACTAGTAATACCCATAGTACAAGCATTGCTTAGTTTGGGACTAGCTTGTTCCCCGATATTTATATTATTTTTAACCGACTTCCAAAAGAAGGACGGTTCTCAATTCGTCTGTATGTTTTTTTTTTTTTTTATTTTTTTTTTTATTTTTTTTTTGTGTGTTTGTTCACCGATTACTTGAAGACGGCTGGACCGATTTGGAAAATTCTTTTTTTGTTTGAAAGGGTAGACTTTCGAGGTGGTCCCATTGCAACCAAGTCAGGATCTGATGATGGAATCTTGGAGAAATCGAGGGAACTCTTCAAATATTATAGGCACGCATATAGCGATTTCGGTATTTTTCGTAATTTCTCGTCCATCTCTTATTAGCAACAAGTTTTTAGTGTTAACCGACTTCAAAACAAAGAGTAAATGTGTATCTAGGTTTCTTCCCCGATTACTTGAAGACGGCTGAACCTATTTGGAAAATTCTTTTTTTGTTTAAAAGGGTATACCTCCGAGGTGGACCCATTGCAACCAAATCAGGATCTGATGATGGGATCTTGGAGAAATCGAGGGATCTCTTCAAATATCATAGGCACACATATGCGATTTTGGTATTTTTCTTACTTTCTCGTGCATTTCTTATTAGAAATAAGTTCCCAGTCTTAACCGACTTCAAAACAGAGAGCAATTTTTATGTAGGCTTGTGCCTCGGTTACTTGAATACGTCTAGACCGATTTGTATTTTTTTTCCTTTAACTAAATAGACTTAAGTCTATTTGGTCAAAACAATATTTTTCCAGCGCCACTAAAAATTAAAAAATAAAGTAAATTTTTAAAACAAAAAATAAAAACCGACTTCCAAAAACTTAAACTAAAAACCAAAAAATAATATGTTAATTACTCCAAAGTAATGGATAATCAACGATTCATATATACATATACAGATATTTATACTTTTTAACCTGTTATTTTTGAAGTCGGTGCCAGCTAAGGAGCTCAACACAGCCAGCTTTACGTGGCAGGCACCAACTTCAAAAATAACAGGTTAAAAAGTATAAATATCTGTATATGTATATATGAATCGTTGATTATCCATTACTTTGGAGTAATTAACATATTATTTTTTGGTTTTTAGTTTAAGTTTTTGGAAGTCGGTTTTTATTTTTTGTTTTAAAAATTTACTTTATTTATTTAATTAATCCAGAGTTTTATACATACACAAAACGCTTTTTAACTATAAGTTTTAGTTATTCACTACTTTTTAACTACGAGGATTAGTTAAGCACAACCGAATTTAGCCTTGTTATTTAGCAAATCCACGTCCAGTCTACGTACATCTTTCGGATACGTAACATATACGTTTCTAAATGACGTAGTTGAAATCACAATAATTGTGCACACTCATCATTATTGCAGTAGAAGCTTCAAATAATAAAACCGGATGAAACCATAAACACAACACTTCCACTTAAAATTTGTTCATAGTATTTGAAAATATATGTTGTTAAGTACAGTCAACCATCAGGTGCTGGTCCCTATAGCTTGGCAACTTCGTTGGTGACGCTCACCTGTGTGCTTTTTGCACTGTGTAGCCGTAACTACTTATACAAGTTACCGCCAACACGAACGGCGACCGGCGGAGTCTGCCTCTGGAGGCCCCCGGTCGTGCTTGCGGTAACTTGTGTAAGTAGTTACGGCTGCATATAACAATAACTGGCCAAGAGCATGTCGGACCATGCTCAATGTAGGGTTCCATAGCCATAACTACAAGGAAATGTGCTACAGATAAAAATAAAGCCAAAAATAAACAACTGGCAAAAGGTCTTAAATGCCGTGTAAATCAATGGCACTTAAGACCTTTTGGTTGAAAAGTTTTTCAGCAATAACTTCAAAACGGTTTATTCGTTACTTTTCAAAATAATTTTCGTTGAATGTATTTATTAAGCGTTACCTTCCTGATTTTTTTCATATTTTTTGGATTTACGGTTCAAAAGTTAAAGGGGGGGGGACACAATTTATGAAACTTTCGGAGCGATTATTTCCGAAAGTATTCACTTAAATCGAAAAAAGTACACAAAAGCCTTATAATGTTTTTGAAAGAACTATCGAATTATGACCTCACGTTGGCATTTGCTGAAAAAAATTTTTTTTAGCCTCTGTTACATGTATGGAGTGCCCCCCTAGATTTTTTTATTTTTATTATTTAACTAGCAAACTTAGTAGCGGCATCTACAAGACATCTATATTCCAAATTTCATCAGTATACGTCTTGTAGTTATTGAGTAAAATGCCTGTGACATACGGACGGACGGACGGACGGACATGACGAAACTATAAGGGTTCCTTTTTAGCCATTTTGGCTACGGAACCCTAAAAAGCACACAGGTGAGTGTCACCAACGAAGTTGCCAAGCTATAGTAGGGCTGTACAGTACAAGTACTGGCCGTTGTGGAGCAATTCTTATTCTCATGCACCTGGTTTTTTTAACATTTAAAGTGATTGATGCATTTATTTCAGGTGAATATACTATAATGTATCTCTTTACACGGTATAGATTCAATTGGGACGAAATGCAATTCAGCATTTGGTCAACATACAGTATCGTGACTAATTTACTAGGTAAGTGGTAAATGAAAAGAAAAAATATTAATTAGGTCTGTTTGGCTCTTATGTCTTTATTATGTTATAGGATATTTTTAATGTTTATGCGTATCAAAAAAGTTCGCCATTATTCTACTATAAAATGCGGTAAATAAGTACTTGCCAATCAGATAATTATCTTATCATTTTCAGGTACGATTTTCTCCATAAGCTTATTCAGTAACTACATGAAGTTAGATGACACGATCATGGGCATAATTTCCAATGTTAGCAAGATCATCGCTGCCTTTGCTTACGCTTTTGCTCGAAATGACTTGGAAATATATTTAGGTAAGCCTTGTTTACCAAACTTAATAAGTAGTAATGCAAAAGTGTGTTTTTAGTTTATACTCGTATGTTTATTCTTTGTTCACTTTAACAAAAACAGATCGACATATTTTTTATCGAAATGGTAAAAAAGGAACCCTTATGGTGCAACTTTGTCTGTCTGTCTGTCCGTCTATCCGTCTGTCACAGTCAGATATCTCAGGAACTACTGCTGCTATCGATTTGAAATAGTTTTAAAAGTCACTAACCCGAGCCTACTAGATATAAAAAAATCTTATACCTCTAATACTTTTTTTTAAAGGGGGCCGAAATGGGAGGTCGAAAATTTTAAGTTGTGCTATTATATCAAGTGGGATATCAAATTATTATTTATCAAAACGACCGGGTTCGATTCCCGGTCAAAGTACAATTTTTTTTCAAATCTATGTACTTAATGCAGTTTTTCTTGTCCCTAAAATCGATGACATGGTTCCTAAGAACAGATCTTCGTATGTCTTATAGTTTCAGACTTTCCCATACTGACCGATCGAAATGGGCCATTCTGTATATGTCGCAGCCAACTGGTTTAATTAGCCATTTGGTTAACTGCCTAGCCTTTTCACTTAACGACGCCATTTAGTTAACGGCCTGGATGAAATTTAGCCAATGTATCAATTAAGTAGGGCAACTATGAAGTTAAGGTTTTCTTTTTAAACAACTATGACCCGCCAACAGGTCAGTATACGTAGAACAGATCAGTTCAATTGAAAAGGTCCAATAATTCTAATAATAAGGAAGTTTTATTGATCGCACTTTAACTTCGCAGTGAGCTTTAGTCGCATCAACTGTCAGACTCCTGGTTAAACCCAAAGAGGGGATTAGAACTGTTAGTTATGCCACTTATTAGGACCACAGTCCATTATTATGCTGTAATAGTGTTTGAGTTATCATTATTTCAAATTAACGTGAAGTATAGAACATTATTTAAAATTATCAATAATATTTTTTATATTATAATCGAACAAAGCGTAAGTATTTTTTCGCAATTGCGACTTCATATAAAGTAACATCTTTTTAAAAATCAGGATTGATATCTTTAAACTTTTTTCGTTTTGGAGCTGTTTTAATATTTAAAATCACCTAACCGGATCCGTCTGATGGTGATCTTTTTCGCGCCACAACCTCGACATTTATATTTGCCATTATTAGTCAATGCCACTGAAATCACCGGAGAAATGCCGATTAACTGCATGATATGTATAACAAAATTAAACTGAAACCGTTTTTTTTATATCAATAGGTACCCCATAATTCCTACGCTTAGTATAATAGCTGTAATGTTTCTTCCTACAAAAGGTACATCGCGCGGATGTATGCGTGCGCGTCGTAAAAATGCATTACAAGCCAAGTTTTACGGACTTGTTTGCACCTCGACCTTGAATACGTATCGCGCGCCCCTAAACGTCCGAAGTTCGACTTCTTACTTGTCTTTATAAGGTACCTACTTTGCTTTTAGCCCGTGCGCTTTCACTTCATTTAATGACCTAACAAATCACGTTCATGTACAACATATTCAACGTTCTTGAGAAGCTATTAAAACTGTTAACAGTTGCGCAGTTAAGGGACAGTGGCCTTTATACCTAAGCTAAGCTCAGTTGCCGAAAACATTAAGTCCTAACTCAGAACTTTACTGCAGTTGCACTCGAGTTATGGATATCTTATGGTTTAATTTTGAACATGAATTAGAGTTAAATTTGGGCCACGAACTTTAGAATTTACAAGGGACGTGTAGTGTAGACTATGCGAGTAGATATTTTAAAAAGGCTACCTGCTGTTTTCAACCGACTTCCAAAAGTAGGACGGTTCTTAATTCGTCTGTATGTTTGTTACACGATTGTTCGAAGACGCCTGAACCGATTTGGAGTTGTCTTTATTTGGAAACGTATACTACAAGGTGGTCCCATGGCCACCAAATCAGGATCTGATGATAGGATCTTGGAGAAATCGTTGAACTTTTCAAATATGGGGATTTGGGGATTTTTGTAGTGACTCTGCATTTCTTAACGAAAATGTTCATTAGAAGTCAGTTTTTTTTAATTTTGTTGCTAGTGTGCGACTACGCTAAGTTTGCAGAGGTCGAAAAAAGGTTTTATTTATATAAATGCATATGGCAACATCAAAAGAAATAGGATTCATTAGTCTTGATACTTGGCAAATATATTTCCGTTTAATAAGTATAATAATGGGTCTACATACCTACTGAAATGAATATTCAGGACAATCTTGCACAAATTGATCTAGTTCCAACCAAACTAAGCAATGCTTGTATACATGTACATATTTAAATACATAGAAATTATCCAACACCCTGGAACAAATAGCTTAGTTTGGTTGAAACTACATCGATGTGTGCAAGATTGACCCAGATATTTATTTCAGTAGGTATGTAACTAGATACATTTTGTAATAAAGGAAAGAATTATTGCCAAAGAAAGAGATTAAAAAAATCCTCCTGCTGTAGTTTTATTTATTTTCATTTATTATTTTAGTCTCAAAGATGCCCCAAAAAATATTTAAAAAAATATTGACTGAAGGATTTTCTGAAAATCGTATGTACAGTATATTTGACAAAAACCAATGCTCTTATAGCTAAAAGTGTCAATTATACTTCACAAATTGCTTAACAGGACAATACAAAGAGTAAAAAAAAAATTTTTTTTTACGCTTTTATACAAAATAATGGTAAAATGCAGCATGAACAGTGGCTATTTTGTTCAAAAAGTTCGGCAAATTGTCGGGTCCCTATCAATTCATCAACCTATCAACTCATTTAAAATGCAACTGGTCTTCGGTTTTATCTAGTCTAAAACGCATCTGGCCTAAATAACTATATGAGAAATCCCAGTAAATACAATATCATACAATCGGCCATCGATGTCAGCGCCATTAATTAGCATTATTCAAAACTAATTAGGATGTCAACGGAAACCGACTAGTTACTAAAACTCTGCTGTCCGGCTGCCCGTCTCTCCGTTAGTCACAGAGTTGTATCTTTGTATCTTT
This sequence comes from Eudemis profundana, assembly GCA_947034925.1. Classification (NCBI taxonomy): domain Eukaryota; kingdom Metazoa; phylum Arthropoda; class Insecta; order Lepidoptera; family Tortricidae; genus Eudemis; species Eudemis profundana. Next base: position 24,021,595 of record OX344795.1, on the reverse strand, counting down.
TTATCCGTAATAGGTAAAGACTTGAAATTTTCACAGAATGTATATTGCTATTGCCGCTATAACAGCAAATAATGATAATGAAATAAGGTTAAAATTGAAGGGGGTTCAATACAAGAAACGTGTTTGTTTGATGTTTCGTGCTTGGCGTGTCTTTTGGTTTTTTGAGACTGCTCATATGTTCTTTCGTTCAGAAAAAACTGTATCAAACTATAAAATGTTGCTTTAGACGAGTTGGTAGGTTGGTGATTTTTGTCAAAAATACTGTACTAGTCTTTCGAATATCAGTATGCTAGATATAAAGTTTTGTCCAAAATACTGTACATATGTGTTTACGTCCCTATCACATATAGAATATTTGATTTGACGATTTTTTATGATATATAAATTATTAGTTATGGTATCACATTATAAGATAATGCTGATCAGACATTTAATTTTAACCAAAAAAATGTAAATAATAACATCAAATACCTGAACACGACGTAACCTCGATCGTTTGCTCACTCTTTTTGTTCAAAACTGACAAATGTCAGTTTGTAGCTCAGTAAGTATTTTTCCCTTATTCGTAATTATACAAAGAATGAAATAAGATTTAAAATACGGGGAATTTACGAGAAAAATACGTACCTAAATTTTTTCAAAGTAACTGTACAGTATATTGGACTCTGCTAAATTAAGGGAAGAAAAACTCTTCCGATAAAATGAAACATTCGATTATACATTTGGAGAATCAAAGATTATATCAATCATCAGCCGAAAGACGTCCACTGCTGGACGTAGGTCTTCCTCAAGGAATGCCACCATGACCGGTCCTGTACTTACGCCGTAGCATTGCAAAACTTAAGTGGCAATAAGCAGGGCACATAACTCGCAGAACCGACGACAGCCGCTGGGGCCAACGAGTTTTCGAGTGGCGACCACGCGCCGGAAGACAGAGTGGTTGCTAGAGTCCGATGAATGCGAGTGGCACAGGACTTTTATATTGTACCTACCTAATATTTTTCAACTACATCCAAATCTAGACACGTGCCAAGATTGAAAGATTGCTAGTCTAATAAGCAAACGTCACGACAGGAGCGTTTTTATCACACGGCCACGTCTTTATTCACAGAAATGGAAAAAAATAATTTAAAGAAGTGACATTAGCCTATGGAGTGTCAATCATCTCTTTACAAAATATTTCGAATCAGACCGCTAAAATATGGCACCTACTTTTCCATGAACAAATGGGTAGATTATATATCCAAATGGCTGAACTCGTGTTTATGATATTTGGGGAATTCGTCAAAATATCTAGATCTAACACAACAAAAAAATGGAGAACCTTTAACTTTTTTTAAAAAGGGTATTCTCAATTCGGTTTTTTTTTTAATGTTTGTTACAACAGAGGTTTGTCTTTTATAAAATGGTTTGATATTTTTTGGGTTTAGGTTGGTTCCATTGTTTTAAAATCCAGTTATGATGAAGAAAGACCATAAGGAATTCAGTTAGCTCCTCAAGTATTATGTTTGCAGTCTGTTTTTGATTTTTTGGGTTTAGGTTGGTTCCATTGTTTTAAAATCCAGTTATGATGAAGAAAGACCATAAGGAATTCAGTTAGCTCCTCAAGTATTATGTTTGCAGTCTGTTTTTTTAAATAAATTGGTAAATTTTAATTCAGTTATTTTAAGCGGGATTTGTTTTGCATTGTAGCACCGCTCTTAGAGATATTGAACGGGACGTCATTTATCGCGATGCGCTCCATTGCTACCAAACTCGTGAGCGGGGAGGAATTCGGTGAGTGCACTTAAGGAATACATACATTTTTCTTATCTTTCCACATAAATAGCCCTTCACAAACAGAAATCTTGCAGTTTCCCAGGAACACTTTTTATTATATTTCTTTTTTTTTAAATTTCTTATGTTTAGCCTTTTTTTTAGCTTATTTTTATATTTCTTATATTTAGCCAGCGCAGATGACATATGGCAGTGTGTCGTTTCACATTTTTATCTAAAGAACTCCGTAATTTATTTGAACTATCCAACTTTGTCTATCCCAGGTTGGTTAATTTTTGTTTGTACCAGGCCTTGGTACAAACAAAAATTAACACTTGGCACTTGGTAGTGACCCTGCCTACGAAGCAAGAGGTCCTGGGTTCGAATCCCAGTAAGGGCATTTATTTGTGTGATGAGCACGAATATTTGCTCCTGAGTCATGGATGTTTTCTATGTATTGAAGTATTTGTATCTATTAAATATATCGTCGTCTAGTATCCATAACACAAGCCTTATTGAGCTTACTATGGGGCTAGTTCGATTTGTGTAAGATTGTCCCCCCTAATATTTATTTATTTATTTTATTTATTTATTTAACGTAATACAATATTTGCAGGTAAAGTGAACTCTCTGTTTGGCTTAGCTGAAGCCACCATGCCCTTAGTATACGGACCCCTTTACTCCCGCGTATACATGGCCACTCTAAACATTCTACCAGGCGCCGTGTTCCTGCTGGGGGCGATTCTCACTCTGCCATCTATTGCAATATTTGGGTAAGTTACCATACCCCTAATGTACGAGCTTATCCATTTTCGTGTGCATTTCTAGTTCGGACATTCTACCTGGCGCTGTCTTCTTATTATCGGCTGTTCTCACTCTCACACCTACTGCAATATATGTGGATATGTCACCAAAAACACAGTGTAATTACCTTTACCTCCTATACAGGCCACTTTGAAAATTCTACCAGGTGCTGTATTTCTGCTGGTAGAAATTGATAGCATCCTATTAATCGTCATATTAGGATAAAATTATCATTTCATGCCCCTAATATATGTATGAACCCGTATACTGCCGCGTAAATCTTTCAGGCGCTGAGTTTCTACAGCGGCTGCCATGCCACCACTGAATGGGCCGCTATACACCCCTTTTATCAGCCTACCAAGCCAGTGCTTAACCGGGCTACTGTCAAAATAATGTTTATGCCACACCGGGCGCACACGCGAAAAAGCCGCTTTCTGGCCAAGTGTAGACATAAAATTATGTACTATTTTCTTATTCTTTCAGTTATTCATATCCCTACTTTTTGTTTTCAGATGGCTCTACTTCGAACACAAGAAAGATACCCTTGAAATAAAAAAATCGACTATCGTCGAAAGCGTTGACTAACTTTACTTGACGATATTATAATTATGAAATTGTACATGCCTACTCAATTTAGTTCCGTGTATGTTTTTTAACCAGTGTCAGTAACCCGATTTTGGAATTCATACTATATGTCTGGAATTCGTAGACGCGTAACCCTGCAGAGATTCGTCGAGCCTTTGCCGTGCGCGGAGGCACAAGCGTGTTGAAAAGTGAACGATTAAATAATTGGACTAATTACCTGGTGTTAGACATTTATCAAGGACAATGAACGTGTAATTTCTGACTGAAATTTGAATAATATTAGTTTTAATTTATTTGTAGTAATTTATTGACATTATTGAAATCTGTAATTACCTATTTGATTAATTAATTGTGCCGTGTAACTATATTAGCCTATAGTACCATGTTGCATGTATTTACTTCTGACGATGTATGAACATTACTAAATAAATTAATATGAATATGATAATAATATAGTGTAACCTAAGTAAATAGTGTACTGGACTAATTTGACTGTTTTTATCATCTCGGGGGTGTATTGGCGAATTACCCATCAAAATGCCCGCAGATGACGTAATATCTGATTTGCAGAACGACACTGCGATATACAGGGCATCCCAAGACAATGCGACATGAAGGGAAAGTACCTCAAATATTGCAGATAAGATATTTTATATATAGCCACGTGTAAACAGTTTTTCAAGACAATCCAACGCTGGCTGCCAGCACTGGCAGGAATAGAGCACCAGCCTATTTCTCAAGTATCCGCCCGCATGCCTCGCCCGAATAATCCAGGAATGGAATGAATCCAGTTGAACTCGTTTAAGCAACACGGGCCACGCCAGCGCAGGTTGTCTGTCTGAGGACTGGCGCCAGCGTTACTGGCTTCGTCTTAGCCTTGCTTTACACTTCAATTGATTCCCAGACGTACACTAAGAAATATTTTTACGAGAATATCTCCCGTTTCATATTCAATTTCAATTTCGTTTCTTCATTTCGTCGAAAGCATTTTTCTCTGAAATCATCATCATTTTTTAAAATAACATACTTATGATGACCGTTTCAAAAATCATAATATCATAAACATTTTACGGTTTCAGAGAAAAAAGTTGTGGAGGAAATGAAAATTCGATGAAACGTTGATCGACAAAACGGCCCCTGCAATGAAAACTTTAGTGTCATTAGATTAGCGTTAACACCAGTAGAATAAAAATAAAAGTCATGTAAAGAAGTTAATGATATGTGCTAACGTATAGTCTGTTGGGCTACACACCAGTTTGTTGTCATTCAATCAGCGTTTTCGATTGTTGAAATACGCATGCTAGGGAGGGAGTGTGTGTCTTGCAGTGGCGTGGCGTAAAAGATACCCTTGGGCAAGCCGGTGCAGATTTGGCATACATTTTCCTTAAGAGCTGTAGAATAAAGATGCCTGATATTAGGCAAGCCGGTAGGAATCGAGTTCTTTGGACGCCACGCTACTGGTATCTTGTCTGTTTACAGTTCTGCCATGCTTTTTACTGATAACTGACTACTTAGCGTCATTGACTGACTACGACGCTTTTTATCTAAAGGACCGACCTTCAGTATTAGTAAAGTTATTATATTCCATGAAAAACACGTCCTAAGAAATAAAAGTACAATTCTAGACACATTCGTTATTTAATTGGATCTACAATTCTTTAGCAGAATGCACGAGCCTCGGGATGAGTGTCAAATTAAAGCTCGAGTTTCGGGAGAGCCCTTAAAATAGAGTAACCAAGAGGTAAGGTTAACTTATATCAGGTCAATGACATTTATTCTACCAGAAAGCTAGACAATTGATACAAAGTTGATTTGATTAATATTTTAAGGCCACAAAAAAGTAGTGTTCTCAAAAATTCAAAGGAAACAAAAAAAGTTTAAATTATATCGTAAAAATAAAATATCTGAATATGATTTAACATAACATTGACATATCAAAAGTATTTGTAACCAGTACCTTAATTAAGCTTGCTCAGTTGTATTTTTTTCTATCTGTATGTACCTACTTAAGTATTTAATAATATATATAGACTTGATTTCATGTTATGATAAACAGAATGTTCACAATAATAAAATAAATAAATATAATAGGGATAGTCTTACACAAATCAACGTAATCCAAATCCTAAACTAAGCAGTACATACTTTATAATTTTATCTTAATCAAACTACAGCTTACTTTATTCCGCAAACTCAGAAATTATGGTCACACCGTACTAAAACCCGGCGTAGACAAGTTAATGAGGAGTCGGCATTCACTGACTACACTTAAGAACTAGCCAGTCTGCGCTAGACCTTACAACTCTCATGACGTGCACTTTATACCACAGAAATAAGGTTCAAAATTGCATGAAACTTGAATTGGTTTTGCGAATATTTTGTAACGCTAAAAGGGACGTCTCTCGTTATCGTAGTGCCATAAGTTTCTAAGTGGCTATTAAAAACCACCTTTATGATAAACAAAAAGTTGTTTCTGTTAAATAGCAAGTACGTCTAACAGTTATAACACTGTCATTGTTGCAGTGTTTTCCCCCCTACACCCACAGTGATGCGGCTGGGCAAAATACATGATTTGATTTAGTTGAAATACGAAATACAAAATACTTTGAGGTCGTGTAGTTGAAATACAAAATACAAATTACATTTAGGCCAGTGGAAATCGATGCGTTAAAATGCTAAAATCGCAAAGCATGTTGTTGTTCTGATTTGTTGGTATTGGTATGTTGTAGTTAGAGTACTGTGAATCCAATCCAAATTTGCACCTTCGCCATTTTTGAACTTTTTTAGATTTCTGCTCTATGCATTTTTTCACAGTAACATCTTTGGCACAAATTAACTGCATTAAATTTGCTATAAATTAGATTCTTTTGATTTTTACTGTAAGTGTGATAGGTACCGAGAATTAAGGTTTTGAATTTCAAGAAACTCCATAAAGCAGAGATGCTCTTTCAAGCTTTGTGTCCTTGCCCATTTATATTCAGAGCAGATTTACTTTGATTATTGTCAAATACCCTATTTTAAGGTATCCAGAATTTATTTCACTGGACATTGTTACCGCCAAATACCTACGGCTGGCCACAGTCTAGCACCCAACTGCGAATGTTAAATGAAATTTCCAAAGCGTGACTCCGTCTCATGCCGCTAACAAACAAAGATTGAACGTATGAGGATAAATGGCTGCCTGAACGAGTAAATATAGCCGAATAAGTCGGTCCTAGAAATGGACGCGTTACTGCCGACGGACGTGTTACCCACCAGGGTAAATACCCAATCTACCCGCAGATATTGTGAGTATTTACCTGGGTATTTTCCCGTCAGCGTCAGAGTCAATTCACTCTCATTTGTGATGTGAGAGTAGGCCTGTGCGCAACAGTGGGAAGTATAATGTAGGTATAGGCTGATGATGAACCCTTCAGCGCCCAACTATTCCAAACTGTGTAATCTCAAAAATCTTTGACCACAATTTTTGGGGGTTTCGGTGTTGATCTAACAGAAATAGTTAATGTAGAGTCTAGGTATATTAAAACGCATACAGCAAATCTTCCTAGTTTGACAACGCATACTGTTGTTACGCATAATATTAAAATGTATATTTTATACGCATATTTTAATTCTCATACCATTAATATGCATAACAATAACTAAGTATAATATTGTTTTTTATAAATATTAAAAATAGTACATTACTACAGAGGCCGGGAAGGGAAGTGAGGGGTTGCCGGCCGAGTACATAAAGATGGCCGAGCGAACCCAAGGCTAGATAGTTATGAGGCTGGCAACCCCATTTCACGCCAAGGTATGTATAGTGCTTTTCTTAAATATGCAATGAAATACATTTTATGCCACACCAGGCCATAAAGTGACTTTTTCCGCACGCTGCGCGTACCGAAAAAGCCGCTTTCTGGCCAAGTGTAAACATAAATTATGTACACAACACGGGAGGTAATAAAGAAAGCCCTCGATCGCATATTTACGTCCCTCGCTTGCAGCTCGGGCCGCAAACTTCTGCGATCTCGGCGTTTCTTTGTATCACCACCCTAGTTGTATAATGTACTAAAAAACACTCCAAAAAATCAACCTTTATTTCGACCATCATATATTTTGATACCTGGTAGTCGAAGTAAAGGATTTTCAACCTTAAGTAGACAAAAAATAGAATTACAGAATGAAACATTTTCAATTTCCTTTCCAAAAACTGTTTCAGTACACATTACTAGAGTATGTGCGGAAAAAGAATAGGATTTAGATGGGGGGGCGCTGTAATGCTTTTCTAACGCATAATTTTATGCGTTCGGTATACTAACAATATTATGCGAATTTCAAGTATGCCAAATCAATCGGTATGCCAATTAACTTGTATGCGATTTTATTATTATGCCATTAAAGCGGTATGCTCAATTATCGTGTGCCTAGGCTGTTATGCGTTTTCATAATAGATTTTTTAAATTATGCCTGATAAGGGACACTCATTGTAGATAAGCAACAGAATCAGTCGCTTAAGAATGATTAAATTTTTGCAACATCCGATATAGATGAGCGCTGGAGGGTAAATATTTTTTCATCACACTTGCTCGTAAAGGGTGTTATAACACGCGGGCTTATAGACCAGCTCGAGCCGATTTACCTCCCGTGGGTTATAAAAATCTATAACTCCCACGGGAGGAAAAACTGTATGAAAATCTATAACTCCCGTGGGAGTTATGAGTTTAGTTTTAAAATATAGAACCAACCCGTACGTCACTTCAGACTAAGGAGGTTTCAAATCAGCCAAGGTTTATTTCACATCTTCAAAACTTGGCTACAAAACCAATTTTAGAGTATATAAAACTTATATGGTATATTTTACTATTATTTCAGTAATTTTTGCAATTATTTAAATGCAATTAAATTAATTTAGTTTAAAATTTTATTTTGAAAATCGGTACAATCTGGCGGCATTGCATGTCAAGATTAAAAACTAAACGCAGTTCTTAGCATTATCTGTGGAAGACTATATTGAAAAATGTTGACAGAGCTGAAGTTGTCTCTTAGCGGGTGCGTTTAGTTTATTTGATTTTTATGTTTTATTTTTTTTTTCCTCGCAAATGTGATGAAAAACATTGTGTGTACCACGGGCAGTAAGGGGATTACAAACTCGAGTCATTAAAAGCCCTCCGCCTACGGCGTCGGGCTCTTAATAGACTCTCGTTAGTAATCCCCTTCTTACTACCCTCGGTGCACAATGTACTATTTCTACCCGCGGATACTTAGGGTATTCACCCAATAGCGCCCATCTCTAATCGATACCGCTTAGTAATGTCCTAAGAGAGTATCAGTCCAATGTAATAATGAAATATGTACACATAGGTTCTATTGCTTCTAGGACAGAATAATGTCAACAAAATGAAGTAAATGTCCATTTACGGTGGATTAGACTTTAAAGAAAGTCTATGTCAGTATTAAGGCACATAAAACTAATACTAAATCTCGTGAAACTGATAGTAGGTAACTGAAATTACTTTGTTGATTGACAAACATTTCATGCATTGTCTGAAGAAAAATGTCCGTGTGATGATGATTATTTAATTTGATAATATGAAGGTATATTAAAGTCCTCAGGCCCTAACAACCTTAAGTGAATATTTGAATTTACGACAATATCATAAAACATGATTACAAGTACTAATCGCCAAGCTATTTTCCTATTAATTTTGTACAGCTTTCATCATTACTGTTCCCCCTTTTAATTACGTTAATGAATAAGCGAAAATTACCTTTTGTATTATTCCGAAACCCTTTATGTGGCTCGGCTCGTGCGTATCTTAATGAGGTTTTCAAATTTCAAAGGCTGTTTTGAAAATAATTAACGATCTAGGGTGAATAAAACTGGTCGTGTCAGTTCGTGGCGTTGATCCGTCCTCCATTCACACCTCGCGACCCTTCCCGGCCCTGCTTCCGTCCCCTTCTCTCTTTATGAGGATCACAAAGGACGGAATAAACCAATCACGCTGACGCAAAGTTGAAGAATCACTCAATCATAAGGTATGAACGGGATACCAGCTACGTATTAGGTACGTAGACAGTTTAAAGTTTTGAGTTTAAAGTCGATATTGAACTCTATTCTAACGCAAAATGACTGAAATCTGCTTGGAAATAGACTGTTTTTTTTTTTAATTTTTAAGTCCCAAACTTAGGAATACTTTATTATGGGTACTAGACGACGATATACATACTTATATAGATAAATAAATACTTAAATAAATAGAAAACATCCATGATTCAGGAACAAATACTTGTGCTCATTACACAAATATTTGCCCTTACCAGGATTGGAACCCGGGACCTCTAGCTTCGTAGGCGATGTCGCTCCCACAAGGCTAGACGTGTCGTCGTGTCGTGTGGTGTCATTTTTACTATGGTAAAAATAAACAACGACATAAACTTTTGCTGTTGGACCTTTTTCCATCATTTATCACAATAATAATGCTGTCAGGAGACAGGAAATACGTAAATCATGGTCTCTATAATTAGACCGACGGTTTAAGGACAGTGCAGACTTGCGAATCTATAAGATGTTTATGTTAATTTTGGCTATTAATCATTTGACAGAATAATGTAATTGTTTAAGATTTCATGGTCTTTAACAGTCCGAGAAAAATAAAAAAGTTTTCTTCAGTGCAAAACGACGTATCTACGTTTTATATAACCGCAATTATTTAAGTGTGTATTTACTCTTGCTATTATAAAATTCGAAGTCATGTAATTCCTAAATATTTTTTAGCGCAAATTACTTTTTTTTTGACAACTGAACAGCGCTATCTCTCGGACGATTCGTGTACGAAGCCGTAGACAGCTTCTAGTCCAATGTATATAATTAAATATCTCTGTCTTATTTAAATGGGTTCTGTAATAAAGTGTATCTTGTATGAGAGGAGACGATGCTGAATGCATTTAGGTGACATCTGCCCGTCACTGTCCTGACCACAAATAAGTAATAGTGATATGTGTGATGTGTGCGAGATACAGTTAGACCAATCAAGGCATCACTGAATGAAACTAAGCTAGACACAGGAATTGAACCCTCGAGCATTGTTTAAAGTTTATTTAATCAATCAAAATGTTTTCTTAACTTTAGATTAGTTTATTCAAGTTCAAGTCATCTCAACCTTTCCTCGAGTACACTCACTTTGTGGCAATAAATAATTTTTAATTTCTATCAAAATACTACTTTTTCCTGTAGCTGACTTAACATAAGCGACTACTTTGCTTAATATCTCTCATATCCTGTCCTACTTACGTTAAAAACTAACAAACGATCTCACAATAAGTCCTTTGCAACTATAGACTATCTGCGATTACCGTTATTTTGGAATCATTTATCTTTCCTTTATAAAAAATTACAGTTATATGTCCCGTTGAACTAAAAATATTAGAATTTTGGTAATTTTTTGTGTACCCAAAAACACTCGCCATTATTAATTGGATGTGAGAGTAACGCGGAGTCGATAGATGCTGTCTGCACAGGACCACTCAGTGGCGATATTTGGGGGAGGCTTAAAATAAAATCAACTTGGAGGATTATTGCTACATCCAGCCACGTTGTTAATTGGACTAAGTTAGTAGCCCAATTACAGCCGCAATATGATCGAGCAAACAAACAACAATCATCGTACTGATTGCGCGCTCGCCTCGTCATGTCGGCGCATGCCGCGTGACATGGCAGGATGGCGTAGCGAATATCAGCCGGTTTACTTGTACGTTCTATGCCGGCGGCCTGGTTTTTTGTAGCGCTGGTATGCCGCTGGCATCATCAGGCCCTGGACCAAACTGCTTTTGTGTCGACAGCTTGTTGATGTGGCAAGTCCGGCTGCACAAATACTTACCGGGCCGCCGGCATAGTGTTTACGAGTCTTTACATTAGACGGCTGCAACTTCGTTCTTGGAGTAGTATAGATAAAAAAAAGCCCGATTACAGCCGCAATATGATCGAGTAAACAAACCAGCAAGAACCCGTGGCTGACTGCGCGCACGCCCCGTCCTGTCGGCGCATGCCGTGTGACCTGGTGGCAGGATGGCGTAGCGAACATGAGCCGGTTTACTTTTATATTAAAAGCTCTTACACACTATGCCGGCGGCCTGACTGGCAGCTTTTTGCCGCCGCCACTAGCCATGCTGGTGGGGTGTCGCCAGCTCGTTTGTGAGACAGGCCCGGCTTCACTATAATACTCGCCGGGCATGCCGCCTGGCTTGTTAGCGTCATGGCTGCCGCCGGCATAATGTGTAAGAGCCTTAACACTAGAAGCTTTGCAAATTAGTTCTTGGCGGAGTTTACTTAAAAAAGGCTACGTTGTTAACTGAATAAAGTCGGCGCTGATACCTAACCGAACAAACAACAAAAACGCGCAGCTGATTACGCGTGACATGGTAGGATAGTGTAGCGAACATTAGCTGGTACTTTATATCTACATATCACCACAAGTAATATATACATATTCCCACCAGAAGATGCAATTTTGTCTGCGAAGGTGAAAAAATCCCTTATAGGGGAGACCGGGTATGGTTGTCTCGCGGGTTGGTTGTCACAGCGGCCATAAAATAATACTAAACGAAGGAATAAGTGCATCGATTGGTGAAGTACGGAAGGATGTACAGTTCTTGCGATCTTCTAGCACCGATCGATGTACTTAATGTTTCGTTTAGTATTATTTTATGGCCGCTGTGACAACCAACCCGCGAGACAACCATACCCGGTCTCCCCTACCGTCCCACTTACTACGGTAGCCGTATAAAAAGTATCCGAAACTTTCTGGAATTTACGAAATATACCTGTACCAAAAATGATTGAAATGGGTGTATCCGATCTAGTATGGTAAGCATACCATAGTTAACTTCCTTTCATATGTAAGTTCGATTTATATTAATCGTACAAAAATTATCGTTGTACAAACAAATATACCACCACTACTTTGGCCATATTTGAGGATTCTCGAAAAAGATGCGTAAAAGAGTGATTGCCAAACAGAGTGCACCATCTCCTCCCGTCCGCGGCCGTGACGCCACTGACCGCAGTAAAGGCCCCCTGAAAGCCTGCAATTAGCTACCAGCACGTATGCATGACGCCACTTTCAGCAATACATTCCCAAACGCGCACACGGAATAATGGAGCGGCAAAAGGTCAGGCTGACCATTTAAAGGCCACGAACTGAACCACTGGGCTGCGTTTTGCACTGAGAATGTATCTCTAAATTTAGCCCGTAATGTAGGAATGGAGTTTTACAGTTACAGAAAACAAGCGCAATTAGCATTACTATAGTTAACATTAAAATGTTACACGTCAAAGTTCTTCGAAAAAGCAAGTCGGGTTAAAGTTGGCTTATATGAGTCGTAGGGAAATGGTCAACAAATCTTTAAGGGATATGACCAAATCACGTAGGATGTTAAAATAAAAAGGATGTAAAAAGGCAACTCGTTTTTTCATTTCGCTAGATTTGTTTTAGTGATTTGATAAAGACCTTGACACACGTTAGTGAGTTGATAAAACGAACTCGGAAAGTAAACTCGTTTTAACATTTCACTAGACACGTTTAGCGATATGATAAAGTTTCTACTGTAACATGGTATCGGTGATTTGATCAAATCTCTGAACTGGTTCAGTGAAATAACCACATTTTTATAAAAAAAAAACCCGACCGCGGTGCACTTAGAAACTGCATAAAATCCGCCATTTTGTTTATTTTAACAAACTTCATACCCAGTGACACTCGCACCATCAAGACGAATCTAATGATGTATCATTTATCAAAATCGGATGTGCCGTTGAGTAGTTACGAGCGGACATAGGGACGAACATACATACATACAGGTCAAACACATAACCCTCCTTTGGGCTTCGCCGCAGTCGGGTAAAAAGATAAAATAAACGAGCCAGAACAATACGATCCGTAGGTATTCCTATTTTCCAAAGAATTGTGGTGATTTAGTGAAATTAAATTATTTGGTAAACATGTAGCTACGACGAATTCTTGATATGGGTTGTAAAGACTCAATGGTAGATGATACACACGTCACCCAGGATGACGTCACAAAGGGACTGGTCCAGGTGAAGGGACTGGTTGAAATATTGGATGACTTGGACAAAGTTTCGGTAGCGTAGTTAGTAACTCGCCTGTGTTTAGCCCGGATAGCCGAGGAGATGCAGGTTCGAATCCTGCCCGAGACATAATAATTTTAAATATTTCTCTTCCAATAAAATATTTAGATTTCGTTGGCAGTCGTTAATGCTACAATAAAAAATCATATGTATTTCAAGTCTACGAGGATCTGCTACTCGAATATCATAATATTAGTTCATGTGACTGTTACATAATAAAAGGCATTAAAATACGAGGGTGGGTTTATGAAAAGAGCCGATAGGGGAGTTTCATAATAACATCACATGAGTGTTTTAAAGCCTAATTCCATACAAATATGTCCTTTTTTCTATTACTGACTGTACAACGTCAAGTGCCCGGCCACCAAACCTTGTGCCGGTGTGTGCCGGCTGCCGGCGTCGCCGCCCACTCCGCTTCCTGTCCTTAAGCGAGGCCGTTAATGTGCGCATTAACGTGTGCTAAAAAAAGCCTAAACCAGGATATCCTGCTCGCATCAAACGGGAGCACATGGTTTGATTTAGCGACTGCAAGATGGTGTCACCGGTGTGTTTGACCTGTATGTTTGTAGGTAGTATGTATGTATGTCCGTTCCTATGTCCACTCGTAACTACGCAACGGCACAACCGATTTTGATAAATGATACATCATTATAATCGTCTTGATGGCGCGAGTGTGTGTATGAAGTTCGTGAAAATTTTATGCACTTTTAAAGTGCACCGCAGTCGTTTTTTAATGTCAAAATGTGGTTATTTCATGCATTGTACTGTATCTAAATAGGCTACTAAGCTCATATCAAATTTGGTGCAATAAATTATTATTTTCTGTAGTATTTATTTAAGAAATCAATATTTTTTGATTACGGTTTATTAAAAGTGTTTAATGGCTACATGTTTTTAATTGATAATTCGTCTTATTTTTGAAAACGGTGTCGGCCATGATGTGACGTAATAGGACCGTAATCTAACTTCATGTCGAACCTTATACGAGTGAAACTCGCCATGTAGCTTTGCTTTGCTGTGACATTGACATAAGTGACTTGGTGGTTATTTGAGGTTGTGATCGTAATCGTTTCGTTTTGCTTGATTGATTACTATTAGCATTCCCCATAAAGGCTGGATAAATATCAAATGCCGGTTTTCGGCTTCAATGACGTCACACCACAGATAATCTAAAGATTAACATAGCTAGCATCGTTTTCGCGCGGTTACGAAAATTAAAATTTTAAATTATAATTTACGGTTTTCTAGGTCGTAAAAATATTTTTTTTCCGTTAATCAGATAATAATATAAGACAAACTTTAAAAAGGGATCAAGTAGCCTATTGATACATAACATTACATAACAAACAATTTTTGAATTCAATTTTCTCATAATCACCTTTTCTGACTTTTGAGTTTCAACATTTTTTTTAAATATCTATTAAACCTACACACGTGTTTTTTACATGGTTCACTAGTTAAATGTATATAGATTATGGGGATATCAATAACTCGATACCGACAGTAAGGTCCCACGCTGATAAGGCCACATATATATAACGGCGTGGCGTGTTTGAGGACGCCGTCATTTTCGACTACCATCTTATTTCTAACCAAAACCTTCTTCGAGTAAAACCTTTTCTAACGAAGCTCAGCCGTAGCAATAAAACTCCTCATAAAAACTCATCAAGGGCCGGATAGGTATAGTTTGTCGAGTGCTGTTGATTAGGTATGGCTGCGCAGTGTCGCGTTTACGACGCGCTGTCGTGTGCCATTACCCGTCAAGGTACCGCTGACAGAGAAAATACACAAAAAAAAATTCATTTACACACATGTGACATATAACATGTAAGGTTAACTGGAAGAGATCCCTTAAAGGGATAAATTCGCCTTTGTACATATACCTTTATTTTGTAACCCTGTGTGCTTTGTATTATTTTTTTTTTATGAAATAGGGGGCAAACGAGCAGACGGGTCGCCTGATGGTAAGCAATCACCGTCGCCCATAGACACCTGAGAACCTGCAACACCAAAAGAGTCACAGGTGCGTTGCCGGCCTTTCAGGTGGGAGTACGCTCTTTTCTTGAAGGTTGAAGGTCGAATCGGTCCGGAAACACTGCAGGCGACAATTATTTTGTGCAATAAAGAGTTTACATACATACATACATATAATATTTGAAAAATAATATATATGTCGTTCCCAAGAAAAAGGTACCGATCGTCCCATGTCAATAAAAACGAAAATTATTTGCAGTTTTATGCCAGTATACGTGTCATTATCGAAGGCGATATCTTTTACTTGGAAATGTCACACTATTAATTCTAAAATCGGTATATAGCAATATACAATAATGTCATTCTATATTAATTCATAATTTTTTCAACAACTCGTGGATCAGAATGTAATTAAATTTTCTGAACGTGAATAGAACACGAAACAACCGATTTTAAAATAAGGGGAGCTTCAAAAGTAGACAATGATTTATCTCCCTTATTATCTAAACCCCTACTTAAAGAGGAAGGAAGGCAAGCGAGCAGATTGTAATTGGTAAGCTACCAGCTCAATGATAACCAATTGAATAAAGAACATTCAAGTAATAATGACATCTGAAAAGTGACAGATGGAAAGAGTAACAACACATGCTGCATGCAGAGACGAAACCGTATCAATACCACATAGTAATTATTATAGCTTGGCAACTTCGTTGGTGACACTCACCTGTGTGCTTTTTGTTATGTGCAGCCGTAACTACTTACACAAGTTACCGCCAACATGAACGGCGACCGACGGAGGCTGCCTCTGCCGGTCGCCGTTCATGTTGGCGGTAACTTTTGTAAATAGTTACGGCTGCACATAACAAAAAGCACACAGGTGAGTGTCACCAACGAAGTTGCCAAGCTATAGTACTACGTACAGAAGCCTCTCTCCCTAACAAAACTGTCGTTTACGTCCGACAAACGGACGTAGCTGACTCTCTATCGCATTACGCGTACATAGGTAACGCGTGTTCTTTATTACCACCCATGGATGGCGACATTTAATAATAATAGCCACGCAACGGAATCGCCGAGTGAGTCAGTCCTGTCAATACTGCCAGGCATACTGGGCTCCAACAGCACTTAAAGAATAAACAGTACAGAATCAGCCATGTAGTCCCTTGTTGCAGAGTAAATGGGCTCTTTAGGGGCATTTTTAAAACGCAGTATCTAAATATAAAGTTCTATTTAATTCAGTGTTAAATAACGGAAGTCACGTGTTTAGAACGAATCTACGGTCAGATGTAGACACTGCTCAAGTTTTAATTCACGTTTAACACTTTAACGACCAACAACCGACCTAGCGGGCGCTCGTAACTTTTAATCAGATGCCGGCCGTTTTTTTCGTACCGCATTAGACTGCGTTCAACTCACCAATCAACGTACTCAGCCTCGCTCAGTGCGGCCTGGCATTGGTTGATTTTTTGCTCGCACACCGCTTCGCTACCTCTGGTGGAAATGCAGCCTTATTGGGCTCACAAACCAACCTAGCGGGCTCTGTCGGTTTCTGGAGTAGTTTTAAATTGTTTTGTCTGGTCGTTCACGGCGTGTTAATGGGAACCGATCGTTTGGTCCAAAGAAGCTTAGTTCACAGGAGTCACCTAAAAGAGTGCAGTGCCGCTCCACGTTTTCTTTGAACTTGGTTACACTGCTGAGTGTCTTGATTTGCAGACGGTACAGAGTAATGACATTTTCTAGATCACAAAGCACGTGCGAATGAGAGTGTGCGATACGGCCGCCGAGGTGTTCATTACGGACATTAATCTGTACGTATGACGTACGGCTGCGGTGATGTTTTGCTGTCAGGCATCCAACCACACGCCACATAACTTTACCATGTAAATCCTAAGAAAAATGTACGATTTGAGATGGATTTGGTTCGACGTGTATATACGAGTATTTAGTTTAGTACAGAAACGGGAAAACAATACGAATATTGGCATGGCACCCCTCAACATTTTATATGTACATAAAGTATTCGGCTCAAACGTATATAAAACATCCCGTCCGTTTTACTAATCTTAAGCAAAAAAAAGTTAGGTAATTAATTATTAGAACTAGTGATGCAACGAATACGAATACGATTATTCGTATTCGCCGAATAGTAGACATTTACCGAATATTTAAAAACTAATATGTTTGTACGCGACTCTAATTACTGGCAGACTTGTAAAACGGGCTTCGTCGGAACGTAAAAATACGACGTGTGCATAGGGCCTTAACCGCAACGACGACGACTTTCATTGCCACTTTTCTCTTGTTTCATAACGTTCTCATTCTCAGCCAATAATAGCCATCGCGTTTGAAAAACGATGCCACGTGAAATAAACAAAATAGCACAAAAACCATTCATTAAATCATATCAGATTTTCAATCATCATCTACAATTTTCCAAAACAATGCACAGGCAATTACTTTTTCCCCAACACCTGTCCAATGAAGAATGTTTCTAAAGAAAAACGTTCAAGAAAAAAGTATTACACGGACTATAGAATTTTAACGAGTTCCCATAAAAACAATACCCTTTTGAACTTTCCGTCGCCTCTCCACTCGAAGTAATTATGCCAGAGCGCAAAAACGCGACATAATCCAACCACAGTCCGCTTCAATTAACAACCAGAAATGCCTCATAAACAGCTTTCATCTTGCACAGGAAATTAAACCCTTCTTCTTAGCACTTAGCGTCTTTAGGAGCCATATTTCTCTGCGCTTGCCGCCTCTGGATTTCGGAGCGTCTACCTTGGGTGCTCTGTCGTGTTGAAAACCAACCTTAACGCAATTTGATCAAGATTTTATTTTCAGTGTGGAGTTGGGAGGATTTTTGTATTCCATCCAATGTTTCAAGAAAGTCCAGTGCATTGCCGTCAAGATACGAGCCACAGTTGAGCACTTGAATGAAATATACTAGGGTTGGCGCTAACGCTACAAAATAAATATTTTTTTCTACTCATGTACTGTTATCTGTCTTTTACTTGGTCACGAACACTAATATAAGAACATACATAATATGAGTTCAGAGAAGTCTATACTCTATTCCCCATAACAGCACTAGTGTCGTTATAGTCACTTTACGTTATTGCTAGCATCCACAGACTTCTAAATCTAGGTTAAACTTAGGTCAAGGATTAAGCGCTCAATTCTAACTTCACGATAAAAATTCACAACTACCAACTTAACAAACAATTAAATTCCTACGATTCATAAGAAAAACAAAACTTTCCGAATTAAATTAATTGATGCCAACATAAAAAAAAAGGATTTTAATTATCCTCACATCGTGTCACCAGCCATATCAAAAAAAAGTTTACCATAGACACAACTGTCATGCCGGCTGTACACACTCGGAGAGACCGGACGAGACACGCGTGACGTCCATGTATTTTATATTTTAACCTAGTCGTAGAAAAAGTATTGTATGCAACGTTGTATAATTAAGTCAAAAAACGCTCATTACGTCTCTATTTGCGATACTCGCCGCATTCGCGGCTCGTATCGCAACTCACGCAATTCGCATTTTTTGAACCTTCTTATACAACTGTTGCATAAAATACTATAATAAGCAGCGTAAGGTTTAAACAAATTTTAAATCTTATGACAAAAGTAAAATTCCATTACAGATCATTTTACAAGCATTTCCAAAGGATTTTAACACGTTTTCTGCCTAAAGACTTAACTTCTGCCCTATAGCTCCAATATTTTTATTTAAGGGCAAAGGCGTGATTAAAAGCGTTACGCATGTAGCTAATTTATTAGTTAAATTTTGTTTTCTAGTGTTATTTACCCTAAAGCATCTGGGGTACGGCAGAGCCTCCGCGAAGTCGAACAAACTAGCAAACAACGGGTACAGCCATACCATCCTTGTAACGAAAAACCTCAGGCACTTCTACACACCGTGAATATTTCTTAACCGATGTACCAAAAAAGGAGGTTATCAATACGATTCATTCAGATTGCACAGTTTTTAACAGAGTTCAAAAAACGAGGTTATTATAATTATTATGTTAGTCAGGAGCTTCTAAACATGTGTACTTAATTTTGTAAATGTATGTATGTATCTAATGTATGTATCATTGTTTGTCAGTGCATATCTCAAAAACTATAAGTCGGATTGCAAAAAATATTTTTAATTGTACTAGGTATAGTCCAACTTAGGAAAATGTGCAAGTGTCATCAAAATCGATTCAGTAGTTTTCGAAATAGCGACTTAAGTGTGGAAGCTGAACACTTGGAAAATGTGTCTCTGGCTTAACACTGCCGTCCTAGTGTAAAAGGCGACCTTTTACTATGGAAGTTCATAGTAAAAAGTCGCCTTTTAGACTAGGACGGCAGAACAGCATAATCCAACTTACTACTGAAATTGAAATAAAAAAATTAAACCGAGTTTAAAAAAAACCGGTCAAGTGCGAGTCGGACTCGCGCACCGAGGGTTCCGTACAAACTCGTCAGTAGATACGTGAATAATTCAAGAAAAACTGTATGGTGGGACAAACTTAACTTTGCTCTTGTGAAACTGTTGTGCCCATACATCGACATATGCCGCGGTTAGTTTAGTAGGAGCAAATAAGGTTGTCTTACGATTTTTGCGAATTTCTAAAAAACGCTGCAAGTTAGGAAAACCATTTTATTTTTCCTGTAATATTTAGGATAATATTAATAATCGGTAATTATTTCAGATTTTTCTGTTCAGTATCTTCGGAGATAATAGGGGGGGAACGGTATTTTTTTTAACGGTTTTTGTCTTCAATCAAAAACTACATGTCTAAGAAAAAAAAAAAAACTGTTTTGGAATCTACATATTAAGCCCTTTCATTTGATATCCCATTCGATATATTAGCTCAACTTTCGATTTATGACATCCCATTTCGGTCCCCTTTAAAAAAAAAGTAAAAATGGTATAAGATTCTTTTTCTGTCCCATAGGCTCGGATTAGCGGTTTTTAACACTATTCCAAATTTCAAGTCGATAGCATCAGTAGATCCTGAGATATCTTGCTGTGACAGACGGACAGACAGACAGACAGACAGACAGAGTCGCACCATAAGGGTTCCTTTTTTACCATTTTGGTACGGAACCCTAAAAAGGGAGAAATAAAAGTATGTACAAGAAAACTATTTTTTTGAGGTGCCAGTCTCATACCATTATTCCATATATTAGGGCTGGCACCGACCTCAAAAAATTGTTGGCATAAAACTTTTATTTCTCTTTTTTTGAAGTCGGTTTAAATTTTTTTATTCTTAATTTTAGTAAAAATTTAATCACGCTATTAAATACGCGTTTTCCTAGTGACTGATACGAAGGGCATGCAGAACCGGTAAATTTTAGTATGGCAGCAACCATTTTTGCAACCCGACTTATACATTTTGAGATATGCGCGGACAAACATACAAATATACATAGAAAAAAGTAAGAAATAAAAGACTTTTTTGAGGCCGGTGCCTTGGTCGAGTTGTACCTTTTATCGATTAGGAACAAATCGAAGAGAGCATTTTGTCACTGACAATCTCATTCACAGGGATCAACATTTTAAGGTCGGTACTTCAAGCAGATTCATGAATTCAAAATTTAGTTAGTAAAATAGAATTAGTAGAATAGAGTAGTTAGAGATTAAAGTGAATCGAGTCATTTTGGTTCTCCATACTAACATAAAGCTGGTCAAGAGTTACACTTATCACTGATAAATCACCGAAAAATTCGGCCCCTACTTACCAGGCTATAAAATGGAAAATATATTTCAACCAAATTTAATGTTGTCAAAGTCGATTCTTAACCCTTTTTGTGTTTGTATGAATGACCGGGCAGATCAAATCATCTTGATAAAAATGGTAGTAAAAAATATGATTGAGATAATATGAGATACGCGTTTGTCCGCACATATCTCAGAAACTACAGGTCAGATTGCAAAAAATCTTTTTAGTTGGACTAGGTATAGTCCTACTTAGGGAACTGTACAAGGTTCATTAAAATCGGTTCATTAGTTTTTGAGATAGCGAGCTAAGTGTATATCAGTCACTAGGAAAAACTGAAATAATAAATTAAAAAGTAGATTTAAAAAAATAAACCAAACCTCAAAAAATCTTTTATTTCTTCTTTTTAGGAGTCCTCAAAAGTCAAATACGGAACCCTTATAGGATCACTTTGTTGTCCGTCTGTCTGTCAAGACCCTTTATCTCGGAAACACGTGGAATTATTAAGTTGAAAATAAAACCATATACTCAGATCAACAGTCCCTCGAAGCTGTAAAAAACTTCTAAGTTAACGTAAAAAAAACCGGTCAAGTGCGAGTCGGACTCGCTCACCGAGGGTTCCGTACAAACTCGTAAGTAGATACGTGAATAGTTCAACAAACACTGTATGGCCGTTAGCTTAGTAGGAGCAAATAAGTATGTGTACGATTTTTGAAAATTTCTAAAAAACGATGCAATTTAGGAAAACCGTTTTATTTTTCCTGTAATATTTAGGATGATATTAATAATTGGTAATTATTACAGATTTTTCTGTTCAGTAACTTCGAAGATAATAGGGGGGGAATGGTATTTTTTTGAACGTTTTTGGTCATAAATCAAAAAGTACATAATTAAAAAAAAAACAAAAATTGTTTTGGAATCTACAAATTAAGCCCTTTCATTTGATATCCCACTCGATATAATAGCTCTACTTTTGTTTTTCCACATCCCATTTCGGACCCCTTTAAAAAAAAAGTAAAAAAGGTATAAGAATTTTTTTCTATCCAATAGGCTCGAATCAGCGACTTTTAACACTATTCCAAGTTTCAAGTTGATAGCATCAGTAGATCCTGAGATATCTTGCTGTGACAGACGGACAGACAGACAGACAGACAGACAGACAGACAGACAGACAGACAGACAGACAGAGTCGCACCATAAGGGTTCCTTTTTTACCATTTTGGTACGGAACCCTAAAAAGATACAACTGTTTATGTCGCAAAAAACGTGTACTTATTTCGACACTCAAGGAATTCAAAATTTATAAGGTACTTTCCGTTGATCTAGAACTATGAAATTTGGCAAGTAATACCGTCTTATACTATAAGTATAGGGAATAATCTGAAAAGTATACATTTGTAATTCAGTCATAAAAATATAGTCTATACTAAGGAAAAGGAATCAAAATTTATAGGGTACTTTAATATATGTACCTACAAATTTGTACGGAACCCTCGGTGGGCGAGTCCGACTCGCACTTGTCCGGTTTTTTTAGTCGGTTGAAATTTTTACAAGTTTTTATTTAATTTCACCTGTCTCGGTGTCTGTCTGTCTGTAATCAAATCTTGCAAGTTCATTAAGACCTACTTTCTGACTTCCGATCGAGCTGAAATTTTGCAAGGATATGTAAGTCAGAAAACAATGCAGTACTGTTATGACATAAAGCTGAGTGGTAGCCATAGGATCATCCAAGTTATATAAGATAAATTCACCGTGTTTGGGTGTTTTGATTAGTTTTGACGCGCAGTTTGTACCATAAAAGTACGGTCGGCAATAAAAGCTTGACTACATTTTTGGCAGAAACTTATTAAATGATAACGATTACAAAACGACTAGTACTTACTAAGGTACTATTAGTTTTGTAATCGTTATCATTTGAACCCGGAGACGTTCACTGCAGAACATGGGTCTCCCCCAAAGACTTCGACAACGACCGCCACGGCGTTGTATGTTGTATCGATATCGTATGTAAGCCGAACTTTACAGATATAAATCTATCTATCTATCTATCTTTATCGTCTAGTATCCATAACACAAGCCTTATTGAGCTTACTATGGGGCTAGTTCGATTTGTGTAAGATTGTCCCCTAATATTTATTTATTTATAGTATTGTTAGATTTTGATTCTCATGTCATATATTTAATAAGTTGAACTAGTAATAAATTAATCTAGGGTCATTCGTAAAATCTATCTTTAGTTTCAGAATAATAAATTCTTAGTCTCGAAATATGATCGTTTTAAAAATACCAGAACAATAGATTTGCGAATATTTTTTTTTTTTTTTTTTTATGTTATAAGTGGCAAACGAGCAGACGAGCTGCCTGATGGAAAGCAGTCAACGTCGCCCATAGATATCTGCAACACCAGAGGTGTTACCTATACGTTGCCGATCTTTGAGAGCCCTGTTTACTCGTTTCTTGAAGTACCCCATGTCATAGCGCGCTGGGAACACCTCAGGTGGGAGTTCATTCCACATCCTGCCAGTTCTTGGCAGAAAAGAGCGTGATGCCCGCTTGTTCTTGGGATGCCACGCATCTAAATAGTGTGGATGAACCTTATTCCTGAGGCGGGAGGTACGGTGATAAAAGTGCGACGGAGGCACGAGCGCAAAAAGTTCCTCAGAACACTCCCCGTTGTACATACGGTAGAACAAACACAGAGAGCCAACGTCTCTCCTGAGGCTAAGTGGTTCCAAACCGTATGTTAGTACGGGATCGTCGACAACACGAACTGCCCGGCGTTGGATCGAGTCCAAAGGGAGAAGCTGGTATTGGGGCGCTCCAGCCCAGAGATGGGAGCAATACTCCATATGTGGTCGCACCTGGGATTTATATAGTAAAAGCCGGTGACCGGGAGTGAAGTACTGCTTCGCCTTGTTGAGCACCCCGAACTTTTTAGAAGCCAGTTTGGCTTTGCTCTCCAGATGGCCCCGAAATTGAACTTCTCTCGTAATGTCGACTCCGAAGATCCCAATACTTTTGGAAAAGGTAAGGGCAGTGTTCTGGAAACTTGGCGCTAAGACAAAAGGGGTTTTTTTAGTAGAGAACGCGCAGACTTGTGTCTTACTGGGGTTAAATTGGACGAGATTTCGTCGACCCCAATCTGAGGCTTCCTCCAAGGTAGCCTCGACTTCAGACACAAGTCTTACCCAGCAATCTGCTAACTGCTCGGGAGAGAGGTTAGCACGGCCTGTATATTGGCTATGACCCGTGCTGTCATCCGCATAGCAATGAATATTACTAGTCTGTAACATATCATTGATATGCAGGATGAACAGGGTGGGCGATAGCACAGACCCTTGGGGAACGCCAGCATTAATGGGCATAGAGTCCGAGCATACATATGTATTATACTTTTGTAAATAAAGGAGATATTTGAGTAATAGTGGTTATTGTAAAATGATGTAAAGATAAATTGGTATAAGATATTAATAATTATGATATGAGACATTCCCAAGCAAAGCCTGCTACTTTCGAGATTGCCACAGGGTGCAGATTAACAAGTTGTAAGTCTGGAAAATAAATAAAATAAATAATAAACTAAAAAGTTACTGTTATAGTAGATGAAAGCAAATTTTGGCTGTATTGACCGATAAATACCGAGAATCTGGTATTTTTCTTAGCTTACCCGCGTCCACCCACGACCACAAACGCTGGAAAGGGTTACGAAAGGTCGGGATGTAAAATTAAGTAATACGCGATTTAATCCGATTAAACTATTTTATTACAGTGAGTGATAATCGCGAAAACCGAAGACAATATTAATCAGGTATATTGAAAGTGTAATATTTAATTAAATGACCGCGCTGGTTTACGGTTCAACCCTAGAGGTCGGGATCGCAGGAGAACGGACTCGTTGTTCACTCAGCCTGCGTATGTATGACAAATCGGCATTCTATCGAGTCTGCCGATAGACCATTAAACTATTCCACCTGGGCGAGGAAACATGTGCGTAAATGCTCTCTCATAATTGATAGAAACTTGATCCAAATAGTTACTTATTCAATTACCACGTTTTCGCCATAGAAATTCTTCCCTTGGTTCATAGATTAAATATGTTATAATAAATATCCGAGTATCCGACGGCAAGTATCTTAATGAGCATATTTTGCTATATATATGAAACGTAGAAAACGTTATTATTTAATTTTAAAAGTAAATAGCTTTGCATTTTTTTAATTACATACTTGCCTCAATTAAAAATCGAACCCACCAAATGTGAAAAAAAAACCTGTAAGAATTATAATGATTGATAATCATGTTGATCCTCTTAAATAACTTTGTATCTTATAATTGAGGATAATACTTAGTGAAAATGTATTTTACTGTAGATGTTCCTGCCTCGAAAGGTATCGAGTTCGTTAATTTTTGAAACATGAATGTTTAAATGTGTTCCTTAACGAACATATACACTAATTTACTTAAAATGAATTATTCCTCACCATTCTACATTTGGTGGGTTCAACCAAGCTTTAACTCCCAGATCAGGCAGGTAATTTAAAAAAATATTTGAAATTTTGAAAAACTTTATATAACAAAATATGGCATTAAGTTTACCTTTTGTACAATAAGTTTTCTTTTGTGTAATAAAGTTTAAATAAATAAAATAGCCTATCTGTAATATTAAAGGTAGGTACCTACATATACATGACGTGGGACGACGTCCGATAAATGTACATTAATAGACGTCGAAACCCATAGGTCAGGATAACTAAACCAAAGGGATCATTGTTACACATTCAGTTTCCCTCACCGTATCCGTAGCGTATTATACCACATCAGGACTTAGGTATCTAAGTGACTTACGTGACTTACAATTAAAAGAACTAATTACCGGCGGCCACTGTGTTTCCAACTCTGTACCTAGCGAGCTCAAATCATACTTCTAGCCACTAGCCAAACGACCTGGTTCGACTCCTGGCGTTTAGGCCCCCTTGCGAGTTAGTCAGGCTTTAAAAAAAAACTTCTAGCCACTAACTAGTGGCCACCAATACCTACTCTCAAAAATTAAAATAAATCTCAATGATATTAAACACAAAATTTCAGTTCACTAGCCATGTTTAGAGTGAAAGTTTGACCGAAACGTTGTAATCTGGCAGTTTTTATTCCCCTGGCGGCATCAATTAGTAGCATGTGGTAGCTCTAGGAGGCAGGGTAATCCGCACGAGTTATACAGGCCCACGCGCGACCGCTCATAGACCTACCGATGCTGGAATGTTCCTTTTAATAAATACATCCATTGCAATAAAATAATGTTATATATTTGAATCATTACTACCTATAAAATTGAGTAATCGGGTGAGTTTAGTAATCGGGCAGTTTGGATTCCTTCAACGCACAAGTTATAAGTAGGTACAAGCCAACGCTGAAACCAGTGCTGCAGCATTTACAACTAAGTAAATAAGTTTCAGTCAAAAAACATCTTGTTACGAGGTTTTATTGTCGACTCTACTTTTTCTTTATTTTCACAAACTGGATGTCAAAACTAATCAAGTAAGCCCGAACACGGTGGATTTATCTTATGTATTTTAGATGAGCCTAAGCTAAGGCCACCTTCCGGCTCCATCATCAGATTAGCCCGATTGTTCTATAATCTTGCATTGTCACCAAATTGACATAAATACCTATGGCTTGTAATTTTGAAACCACATCTTACATACGAACATTGCAAGTTTGAAATAAAAGCTAGTAATAAAAGTACGTTATTATCTTTTCCCGTCCTATGAGTATTATTAGGTATCCAAAATGTATACGTGTATTATGTGTACCTTAGTTATTCCGGGACAGTATTTTCAGTTTGTTTTTTTTTATGGCAATAAACATGTACGGTAATGAACGAAACCACCTATGTAACTCAATTTTACCGCATCCTCATCCAGACAACTTACAGCTAGGAGCGGTGGGTTTCAAGGCGACTTATTAAAATGGCAGCTTTAAAATATGTCACGTTAGGGTGCCGGCAGCGGTAAATAATGTCGGGCGGACCGCGTCGGGTCGTGCGGCCGGTGTGGACACGGTCTTATAATACCTACGTTATATTTGAACAAGAAGTTAACTCTGACTTTGTTCGTATTAGACTTTTCACAGTTGGAATTGACAAATTTTTGTTAAGATGCAAGTGCGAGTCGGACTCGCGCATCGAGGGTTCCGTACAAAGTCGTAAGAAGATACGTGGATAGTTCAAAAAAAACTGTAGGTATGGCTATTAGTTTAGTAGGAGCAAATAAGTATGGGTCATGATTTCAACAAATTTCTAAAAAACGTTGCAAGTTAAGAAAACCGTTATATTTTTCCTGTAATATTTATGATAATATAAATAATAGTGTCTGTAACACAAAGAGTGGAAAATCCGCGAAGTTCCAAAATGATACAATACTTTAGGTAAAAATGTCACCCTTTTAGAGATATTTAGAATATTTGTAAATACACCATATTTCTAATATTAGAGGTACATTTATTTGATTCGAAACTCATATAATATAGATATTAGGTATATGTAATTAATTTTCGATAAGTACCTAAACATTATGTTTTAACGTAAATAGTAATTTTTATTATATCGGTTATTAATAATTACACCACGAACCGATACAAAGGACGCATTGTTTCTCAAAAGCTGGCCACATTATTTTTACGTTTGACATTTGTAGCTGTCATTTTAGTCTAGGGAATTATGATAGACTTTACACGTCAAAACCAATCAAATGTCAAACCCAAACACTGTGGGTTTATCTTATGTAATTTAGAAGATCCTATGAGACCACCTTCCGGCTCCATGATCAAATCAGTTCTATGGTACCATGTTATATTTAAGTATACCACATTCGAGCCCAATCGAACTTTAGAAAGTGGTCCTAATTCAGCCTGAAGATTTGCTCTAAACATACTAAGAAACATTGCAAGTTAATAAATAGTTTTATAAATATTCTCCAGGTCCCAAACTTTTGAAACCAACAGAGTTCTTCTTTCAGTCTGTGTGTGCAAGATTGCACAGCCTTTTTATAGTATTTATTTATGATTAGCTCTTTGTTTTTATACCTTTTTATTCTTTATGTTTTTGATATGTATGAATCGCCAGTAAACTTCTGTTTTACCTACTTAAACCAATGCTTTTTTACCCGACTGCGGCGAAGCCCAAAGGAGGGTTATGTGTTTGACCTGTATGTATGTATGTCCGTTCCTGTGTCCGCTCGTAACTACTCAACGGCACATCCGATTTTGATAAATGATACATCATTAGATTCGTCTTGATGGTGCGAGTGTCACTGAGTATGAAGTTTGTTAAAAAAAAACAAAATGGCGGATTTTATGCAGTTTCAAAATGCACCGCGGTCGGGTTTTTTTTAGTAAAAATGTGGTTATTAATATCTATGCATGTATGAGATAGAATCTTCCCTAATCTTTCGTGCAGCGAGTGCCGGCAATGGTCCGCATCCACGCTTCACAATTTACTCCCGCCGTATATTAGCGGAATCATAGAGATACCGATGCTTCGATATTGGAACGAGGAAATGGACGGTTTTCGAGCGCAGGATAAACTGCCTTTAATAATAAACATTTCCAACCTCAGGTGGGGAAGCGATCGAAACAGGTGGACTGGCTGGTTTAGCCACTTTACAATTTGATTTAATGTACACGTATACAGACGTAGACGTAGGTAAGCTTAGTTGTTAATTTGATATTATTTCAAGCTGTAGAAACTTTATCGCATTGCGAATTATTATTTATAAATAAAATAAAATTATGGAAAGTATCAAAAACTGATTCGGGAGACGTGAGCAGGACCAACCCTACGGATTCAGTAAATTATAAGCTACTGTTTCGTACGAGTAGGTAAATACCGGGCGAGGCGAGAGGTTCAAGAATTATTTTGCCCTGAATGTACGTGTGAAATGTATATATCTAAATATTAAAAAAAAAATTCGTCATTTAGAGGAACATTTTGTTGTGTTGTTTCGTTGTAACATAATTTCGTTCGGGTCTACCGTAGACCTGCACGGGAATATATATATAGAAGGTATTGAAAGCTGTTTTTACCCGACTGCGGCGAAGCGCAAAGGAGGGTTATGTGTTTGACCTGTATGTATGTATGTAAGTATGTATGTCCGTTCCTGTATCCCCTCGTAACTACTCAACGGCACATCCGATTTTGATAAATGATACATCATTAGATTCGTCTTGATGGTGCGAGTGTCACTGGGTATGAAGTTCGTTAAAATAAACAAAATGGCGGATTTTATGCAGTTTCAAAGTGCACCGCGGTTTCTTACTTTAATTAAATAATTTCTAGATAGTATTTAAAAGGTTACAAAAATGACAATTTGAAGTCGTAATTTTCGTGGTCAAGTTTTAATTTTTTTTTATATAGATATCGATTGTCTATTTCTGTTGATACCTGATTAATTAAATAATGCTTATTCGTTTTCTCATTATGATCGGATTTTCATTCAAATAGTACAATTATAAGATTTTAAAATAAACAAAATGTTCGTTTTCGTGGCGTCGGTGCTCATTTTTGTTACCGTTAAAATTGGATTTTTGCTTTTTTTAACCAAAATAAACTTTATCGATCTCTTATAATATGAAGCATCTTATCGGTACATATCCTTATGTTCAAAATAAAACAGACCACATCAAAATGTGTGTTTTTATTTCTGTAACATTTATCTTACACCTCAAATAATTACCCTATTAGTAAGATCAAAGTTACAGTTTCTAAAGCTTGGAATAATATCAAATTAACAACTAAGCTTACCTATAAAAAATTGAGAAGGCTGGGTCCCCTCGGCAGGTGCCCATGATGCAGGCGTGTCCCCGCGGTGGCTTGCTATAGCCTTCGGGGGACAAAGCTGACTTTTACTTTTAATATATCAAAATATTATAACTATTTACAGTATTTTTATATTATAACTATTTACAGTATTTTTATATTATAACTATTTACAGTATTTAAATAAATAGATACAATGAATCTTTCTATTTACCCCTCTGACTCAATAAAAACATGAAGAAAATAAAACTGCCAACGACATTCTCGCCTCTCGCCTAAAAATATCGACTAATTATTATTTGATTGTCGTTAAACTTTCCACATTTTAAAGAACTTTCACACTAAATCTGCTCCAAGTACCATTCCGCTGATATAGGGGCCAATACAGTTTTTAATTTCAGGCAACATTTCATGATCGGGCTCTGTCCGTGAGGTGAAAATCGAGCCATGTCTGTGTGAGTAAACGGTTTGTAACGTCAAGAAAACTCACAGTAAAACATTTATTACCAGTTCTTTGTTTTTTTAAGAACCGCTGCAAACTGCACAATTATGTTCACACGCAATATAAATATTCTGCTCGCAAACCGTGCTGGAAGTTGCTAGTCATGTAGGATTGAAGGCAATATAGCCAACTAGTATCCAATCGTGAACAAATTTTTATTTTTTTGCTTCAAAAACTTATTTTTGCGCTGTTATTGAACACGATTGGCTATTACTTTCAGCCGATGTTGATTTTCCTGCTTCCATGTTTATGCTCATATATTATTAACAGTAGGTATATGACGCACCCAGGGCGGTAAATAAATAACGTAAAGGTTAAGCCGTGTAGATATAATTAATACAAAATTAAAGAATAATATGATCAACTTCAAACGAACCCATTCGACAATAAATGCACGAGCTACTATCAAAAATACCCAAATCGTATGTATGCTTATGATATTCGAAAAGTTCTCTTGATTTCTTCAAGATCCCATCATCAGATTCTGGCCTAGTTGCAATGAGACCTATGGTAGATGTACCCGGGTGGATTTCAGAGCGTTTCAACGTCATCACCAATCCCGAAATTTCGACGATTCTCTTTAAGAATATGTCCCATTATTTTGATAAAATCCGAAAATGGTACAATATTTTTTTCATGATTTGATCAAAAATTAAGTAATTTAAAAAAAATTGTCATCATAATATCGGGATTGGTGATGACGGCGTTTGAAACGCTGTGAAATCCACCCACCCTTTCAAATAATAATAAAAGTGCAGGAAAAATTAATTTCAATTATTTCAAAATTAAACAAATGTCATCCCCATATATTCACTGACGACTTATAAGGTAACTTTGTTGTCCGTCTGTCCGTCTGTCCGTCTGTCAAGACCCTTTATCTTGGGAACGCGTGAAGATATCAAGTTGAAAGTCCCTTGAAGTTGTAAAAAAATCAAACTAATAAGTTAACGTGAAAAAAGATACGGTGGTTTATGTCGCAAATAACGTAATTTGCGACAGTCTCAAGGAAACCAAAATTCAAAGGATACTTTCCGTTAACCTAGAACTATGCAATTTGGCAAGAAATACTGTCCTATACTAGAACTATAGGGAAAAATCTGAAAACTATACATTTTTAACTAAATCATAAAAAAATAGACTTTACTAAGGGAATCAAATTTATAGGGTAGGTACTTAATATATATATATGTACCTTCCTACAAAATTGTACGGAACCCTCGATGGGCGAGTCCGACTCGCACTTGTCCGGTTTTTTTGAGCACCGCCACGTAAACAACATGATGTAATCTTTAGAACTAAATAAACCCTAAAGTGCAGTATCCTTAAACTCCCCCTAACTTAGACCCCATAAAGTACACAATTTCACATTTTCGCTTAGCCAGCGAGTGGGTTTTTTTTTCCTTTGGCGGCCTAGAGCAAAGTAAAAGGCGACCATATATTTACTGTACCTGCCGTCGGCTTCGACCATCCCTCACAAAGCTTAAGCTCAATGCTCACGGCCTGTAGTTTTTAATAAGCGTTAAGGCTCGAAGCAATTTCGTGATGGAATTGAAAAAGTTTGGCGATTTCTTACCTTTGGCACTGTAGCGTTAACGTTGGAAATCGATGTCCTTAGTTATTTCAAAAAGGAGTTTACTGTATTGCCTTTAAGTCTGATTTTGAATGGCTGATTGCTTTCATGTTAAAGATTACAGTTCAATACTTTGGCGTTTGATAAGTGTTTGAAGGTTAAAAAGTTCAATCACCGGATAAGTTTGTGTGCCTGGTAGCCACGAGGTAGCCACTACCACATTTCACATACAATATACACCTTAATATATCTTGCGTTAACTTGTTTGATGAGTATCCGATGTAACACTACGCAAACGAAGCTAGAGGTCTCGGGTTTAAATCCTGGTAAGGGCTCTTACACATAAACACGTTACGATATCGCATCGTGCCACGTCACGGTATCGTTTCACGTTGCGACGTCGTGTCGCGGAAAACTACGACAAGCAACGTAAAAATTCACGACACGATATCGCAACGTGCCACGACACGATATCGCGTCGTCCTACGACACGGCATCGTTTCAAGGCACGACGTCGTGACCAGCCAAGCTAAGAAGACTCCGGCAAGAAACTTAGCTGAGTCCGAGCAAGGTCGGAGTGAAGTATAATAGCAGTAATTATTCATCCTGCAAAAGGTACATCGCGCGCTTGAATGTGAGCGCACCGTGTACATACGCACTACAAGCAATGTTTTAAGAATGCGTAATAATGCTCCAGTACGTGCTATCGCGCGTCTGTGTAAATACGTGTCGCGCGCGCGGGCTCCTAAATGGCCGACGTTCGACTACTTTTTCGTCTTTATACTTTGCTATGAGCGTCGTCGCGCTACGCAATCAAATCGCTCATGCACTCTGACATCAAAAAATCTTGTATTTTTTTACTGTTTTTTTAATGGGGGCCGAAATGGGAGGCCGAAAATTTAAAGTTGGGCTATTATATCAAGTAGGGTATCAAATGAAAGGGCTTCATTTATAGATTCCAAAACCATTTTTAGGGTTCCGTAGCCAAAATGGCAAAAACGGAACCCTTATAGTTTCGTCATGTCCGTCCGTTTGTCTGTCTGTCCGTATGTCACAGGCATTTTACTCAAAAACTACATGATGGATATTGATGAAATTTGGAATATAGGTGTCTTTTATGAGCCGCTACTTAGTTTGGTATATAAATAATTAAAATAAATATTTTTAGGGGGGGCACTCCATACATGTTAAAGACAGTAATTTTTTTTTCAGCAAATACCAACGTGTGTTACATAGTTCGACAGCTCTTTAAAAAACATTATAAGTTTCCTAAGTAATGTTTTTGATTAAGTGAATGTATTTGGAAATAATCGCTCCGAAAGTTGTGTAAATTGTGTCCCCCCCCCCCCCCTCTATTTTCTAAACCGTGCGTCCGAAAAATATGAAAAAAATTCACGAAGGTAACGCTTAATTAATACTTTCAACGAAAATTATTTTCAACAAGATCGAATGTACCGTTTTTGAGTTATTGCCGATAAACTGCGCTTCTCAACAAAAGGACGTAATTGCTATGAAGATACGCTCTTTTATTGTTGTACTTTTTTACATCGTATTTTTTACCTTATAGTTACGGCTATGGAACCCTACACTGAGCATGGTCCGACATGCTCTTGGCCAGTTTTTTATTTATTTTTTTAATCATGTACTTTTTGATTTTGGAAATGAAATGAAATGAAATGAAATGAAATGAAAATGAAATGAAATGAAAATTTATTTGCTTGAGACATGACAGTAGTTAGATGGTATTTTAACAATAAAGGTACGCATATCTCGCCAAACAATTCGGCATGCAAATGTTAATTTCTTATAATCTAATCACATTAAATTATTCATAAATTTCATAATACTCGTATATCATGGATGGATATACATGGATGAAAGTTGTTAAAAAAAATACCATTCCCCCTATTATCTTCGAAGTTACTAAACCTAAAAATCTGTAATAATTACCAATTATTAATATAATCCTAAATATTACAGGAAAATAAATAAATAATAAATAAATAAATAAATATTAGGGGACAATCTTACACAAATCGAACTAGCCCCATAGTAAGCTCAATAAGGCTTGTGTTATGGATACTAGACGACGATGTATTTAATAGATACAAATACTTAAATACATAGAAAACATTCATGACTCAGGAACAAATATTCGTGCTCATCACACAAATAAATGCCCTTACCGGGATTCGAACCCAGGACCTCGTGCTTCATAGGCAGGGTCACTACCAACTTAGCTAAAGCGGTCGTCATTTTTTAATAAAAATATAACGGTTTTCCTAACTTGCACCATTTTTAAGAAATTTGCAAAAAACGTAACACTTACTTATTTACTCCTACTAAACTAACAGTCATACAGTTTTTCTTGAACTATTCACGTATCTACTTAATAGTTTGTACGGAATCCGGCTCGCACTTGACCGGTTTTTTCCAACTCTATTTGCGGTCAGACTTCTTACGTAGGCGCTTGGATGACCTACAGATGCTGATCCAGACTAACGACAGGGATATAATAAATTTGACAAAACATTTAGTTAACGGTCTTCGGGAAAGTCGTCGTAAACACTATAATTTTATCTTGCTGGTTTCATGAAAACAAAAGTTAATTATAATGTATATAAGTCAACGTTCTGTAATGCAAAGTAAGTTGCTTGTCTAGCCTCCCTGTGCAATGTCTACAATATTCTAATAATAGTCTAAGATACGGCCTAACATCGAGCTTCCCTCAACGTTGTTCCCAACGAACTAATTTTGCATAATGTAAAAGGTGAAAATAAATAACCCACTAGGATTGCTACCCCATATCCTAGCAGGACTATATTTATTATATTAAAATTATTTATTTCCTAAGTTTCTTTGATGGTTAGGGTAATCTATTTTTTACAAAATAATAATACTAATTGATAGTAAAAGACAGGATAAAAATGAAAGCATATGGTTGCCTCCTTTTTTTATCCGGATTCGAATACCGAAAGTCAGGTTTAAAAATTTAACCTCTAAATCGCGACAACCTTAAATCGGCTAACACTGGCGCAGGCAAACAAAATCTGTTTCGAGAAGATCGTCGTTAGGTGTTTTTTTTTACTAAAAGGTCTAAGTCTGTCGCGTTTGAGTCTCGTCATAGAAGATAAAATGCAACAAGTTTGCCTGGGGCCATGACAATTCTGCGTGGCTCGGTTTCAGCGAAACAGGAATTTACTTTATAGATTCTTTATTTTTCTTTATGTTTTTTTTTTTATTACAAGCGTGATGGTTTTACAGCTTAAGTACTTATTCCTTTGAATTTTATTAAGAGATCTGCCAAAAATGTATCGATAAATATCTCCTACTAGTAGTATAATCATGTATTGTACCCAGTATACTGTTTTGCACCACCTACAGATTTTAAATGTTTCTTTTGAATTCTCCGCTACTAAAAGTTGTTGCCGTTTGTTTACCGCTGTATGTCTATAATCTCCTTGTAAATGCTTTTATATTCTGTATTAAGAGGTATGCATTAAAAAATACTTATATTATATGGTACCGTAGGTAATATTTGTGTATCCGTCTTTCATTTTATTTTATCATAAAGTGAGTTAATAGTATTTTATGCAACAGTTGTAGAAGTAGTAGTAGGGTCAAGAAATGCAAATTGCGCGGGTTGAATAGAGGCGCAATGAGCGTTTTTTGACTTAATTATACAACGTTGCATACAATTAAAATATAAAATACAACATTAAACTTAGCACGCAAACAAGGCAAATATAACATATTGACTGACAGTATGTGTCTATGGTAAACATTTTTTTAAATTTGCTTGTGACACGCGGTGAATTTAGTTCAGAAAGTTTTGTTTTTCTTGAAATTAAGTTGGTAGTAGTGCATTTTTATCGTAAAGTTAGGATTGAGCGCTTAATCCTTGACCTAAGTTTAACCTAGATTTAGAAGTCTGTGGCTGCTAGCAGTATCGTAATGTGACTATAACGACACTACTGCTGTTATGGGGAATAGAGTATAGACTTCTCTGAACTCATATTATGTACGTATGTTCTTATATACAAAGAAAGCTCGAGAATATGCGATCGAGGGCTTTCTTTATTACCTCCCGTGTTGTGTACATTATTTTATGTCTACACTTGGCTAGAAAGCGGCTTTTTCCGTACGCGCAGCGTGCGGAAAAAGCCGCTTTACGGCCACGTGTGGCATAAAATAATTTAAAACAAATATTAAATTGCCTATAAACGTATTGGTGTACTCTTGTCCCAAGCCGGCTCATTTTCCAAAAGCCTTTGTGCTCAACCCACGCATTAGAAAATATGCCCCAGGTGGATGCCTTTAGGTGACAAAATATTTCATTCCAAATATTAACTACGAACAGCTACCTCTAGTATGGTATAATGAAATAGTATAAGGCACAGGAGCACTGGCTCATTTCATATGCGAGCCGCACTCCGCCTCTTAGTGCCCGGCCTGACCGTAAATAATTCCGGCATATTCTCGCTTATTGATTTAACTTGAAGCCTCATGCTAGTACATCCATTTTGTAACGTGAACGTGAACGTTTCATGTCACATATGGATATATGTATATTGCATTGCAATAAGTACAATTATTTAAAACTAGCATTTACCCGCGGTTTCGCCCGCGTTGTTCCCGTTACTGTCCCAAGGGAACTTTTTACCGGATCACATGTAATCTGAGGCTTTTTTATTTACTGGCTAAGGTGAATATACTATTTTTCTGTTCGACGGAGCCGGAAAGCGGCAACTTCGTTTAGCGCAGCAGAGTTGACGCTTTCCGCCGGAGACAGAAAAATATCCTATTGCAATCCAGGACTTGGTCTACTTGCATGCTAAATTTCAGCTCAATCCACTCAGTGGTTACCCCGTTATTTAGTCACAAACATCTAAACACCCAAATCCAAACATCTTCACACACTTTCACATTTAGAATATTAGTGTGATGACTTCAAAAATATTACCCCAATTTGCAGGTTCTTAAAACAGTGAAGCATAACATAGGTACCTACATACTGAAAATACAGATTGCTCAAATCGCTAGATTTAAAGAGCGCCACATATGGAGCTATCTCGCAATAAATAAAATCGTCTCCTGTCCAGACTGATCCGGCAATTCCGGCGGTCCGGCGGCAAATCAGATTTACGGATAATCCGGCGCCGGCACAGAATACCGACGATATTTAAGAAGCTGATTTACAAATAGGTTTCTATTGGTGAGCGCGGGTACATAAACACTCGGACATAATCCGGGAAAAGGATAAGTCAGATACTCGTACTAACAGCAGAGCTTAGTTCAAAGAGTCCCTATATGTTTATTTAGAATTTAACAACAATTTGCTATCGGTGTGTCTATAACCTTTTAAGAGTTCCCCCGATTTCTCCAAGATGCTATGATCGCACCCTAATCTGGTGACAATGGAACAACCCGGGACCCCTTTAAAAAAATAGTTTTATTCCAAATCGGCCTCTCATAAATAACTTTACACCCTAAATCATCCCCTCGGTGGATTAAAAACAATAAGTAGCCTATTTCCTTCCCCAACCCAAAGTACCAACTTTTTATAGCAAGCCTTTATATAATTTCACCTGTCTCTGTGTGTGTTTGTCTGTCTGTCTGTAATCAAATCTAGCAAGTTAAAATTGGCCCACTTCCAAGTTTCCGATAAAGCTGAAATTTTGCAATGGTTTGTACATCAGATGACAATGCCATTATTATGACATGGAGCTGATCTGATAATGGAGCCGGAAGGTGGCTATAGGATAGGGCTGCCAGGTCGCCAAACCTAATAGCCGGACAGACCAGCCAGTTTGGCCGGACATTTGGGTAAAGTCCGGACACCCTACATTATTGAGGATTTAATGTCTCATTATTAATCGGTACGGCAAAAAAATTTGGCCGAACACCGTTTATTTTGGTCGGACACGCAATCAAAAAGCCTAACAATGTCCGGCTTTATCCGGACGCCTGGCAACGGTAGGACCATGTTTATTAGGTACTTACATAAGATGTCCACCACCGTGCTTGCTTTGATTTTGACATAAAAAACGTACCATAAAAAACTTGTCTCGGAATTATTTTTTTTAACTCAAACTTAATTTTCAACTAGGTACTACGGCGGCCGTCGAAGTACCAGGTACTTCGCCGTAGTACCTACTTGAAAGTTGTTAGGTATGATTATATTGAATCCTCGCGTTTAAAATTACGGACGGATTCTAGTGAAGCCATATTTGTTTCAGTGTCCGTGTACGTAGTACTTTACTGAAAACGCATCAAACTTTATCTGATCGAAATATTTGCTCACACTAAAATCCGGCTTTTGCTACAATGGGTTACGTTTAATTTTTCTGTGTATCTAAACTAGTAATATAGATTGTTGTGTTTCCACATTAAAAATTCTAAAACGCATAGACCAAACCTAATAGTTTACACAAATCGCTCAGGGTAACCATTAAACCGGGCTCTAAACTCAGCCATCGAACACAATTGGTACTGGAGGAAGCCCCAATTTGGGCGTAAACGTACTTTACGAGCAGGGCGTTGACGGATGTTTACGACTGGGTATAGTTTTGAAACATTAACGCGAACTTGAAATTTCAATAAGGGCTCGCCTATCGATTACTCACACGATTTCTCATTGCTTGACCTTCTACTTTGTAACATAAGCATAAGGTTTTCCAGTAAGCTCCACCAAGGCACACGCTCGAGTCATCACCCTTAATTGTTTTAACATAATATCGCCAAACCAACAATAATAAAAACACCAGCCAAAAATAAATGTTCTATAACATCGAGCAGTACTTGAGTGGTCCTTATATATAAAAGGTACTGTTATAAAATGTTACTATGAGACTCGTCTCAACTTTGATGATTATAAAACTATCTACAATAGCAATTGCCTTGATATACATCATTTTGTATTTTTCATCCGTGTAGACAAGGTTTTATTTGAGTAGATTTAGAAAGTATGGTTTGAGTAGAAAAGTAAAGGCATTGATTGAAACTCAAATCAACAAAATTGTTATGCTACACGGGTAGATGTCGTATCCTGTATAAATCAAATAAATAAACTCATAATAATAAAACCGCACAACACCATTAAGGAAAGAACATCCACTCGCCGAAACCCCTCGAAAAGGCTGAAAATATGCTAAACCCATTGAAGAGGTCGTACAAAGTTTTTGATATAATTTTTCGTGGCCCGAGCAGGCACTGCAAGCCCGCAAACTTCGAAGATACACCCTGTAATAATAAATAAAGCTATTATAATACACAGGATGTTTCGCAGAGTAGAAATATTTAGTGAATTAAACAGTCACGGGATTTTTAAATAATCAGTAGGCTTATGACTTTGTCACGCGATAAATAAATGATAAAGCATCCGTCACGTTGTGACAATATGTGTGTGAGAGTGACGGATGCTTTATCACTTATTTATCACGTGACAAAGCGTAGCATCATAAGCCTACAGGTCACTTCATTTATGAGAGTGAAAACATGTCGACCTTAACTTTTTGGGCCAACACATCATAGTCGCGAAAAACTGCACAGTAAGCTTTTTTAAGACTTCAGTTATTTTTAGGTCGCGTAACTAAAAGTTGAAAAGCTTTGAACTATGTACTTACATGTTATTAGCGTGATGTGAATACATTCCATATCCGTAAAATTATTACATATGCTACATACTAGACGGTTTCAGCTAGATAAATAAATTAACTATTTAAGTCTTTTTTTTTGTAATATCTTCAATGCAGGTACGTAAAAACATCATCATACGTTCTTCGTCATATAACACCGTTTATATGACTGTACACTGTAATTTTCTAAAAACCTTATATCAAAATAATTGTTCATATTTTTTTTAATGAAACTGTTCAAAACCTTATCCAATCAATTCGGCTTCCGTCGTCGGTTCCGGATGCATAAAAGCTCGCCTTGTACGCAATGATATTTTATAAAACATCATTGCTAGTACGAAGCAACTTTCACATTTTTTTAAATACTCATCACCTGTTTAGATTAAACAACTAAGTAATTGGATCAATGATAGTTATCTTTAATATAGTTTATTTTGATTGTATGATAAAGTTTCCGTGAAACCTTTATTGTTGAAAAAATTGATCTTTAAAAACTATAATAATGTAATTCTATTTATTCAATAAACAATATATAAAGTAGTTGAAATTAAATATACTAAAAACTAAAACTAAATTAAAATTTAATAAGCTAAAACTAAAATAAAACTAAAAACGATCACTGCGGCATGGTGCCGAAGATGCTGGCAGTATTTCCTCGCTGTATTGTAAGGCTGAGGCGTTGAGCGAGGAAGCTGCCAGCTCTTCGGACCCTCGTGGTTTCTCTGAGTCTCTTCGATATCTCCTTGAAGAGACTCAAAGCGCCAGAGCCCCACGGACCAAGGGTCTCGATGCCAAAAAGAACAAAATGATATTCTGCGCCGAAACCATTGTACTTTCCCACCTTTGCGGTTTCTGCCGCCTCTGCTGCTGCTTCCGCCCTTATTGAGGTTCGGTAAAAACGATTGTCCAAATCATATTGTGCTCTCCTACAGCACTACCGGACACCTGAGCTCCTAGCAACATTGTCAGTATATCGCTGTGCCATCTCGTTTTCCTTATTAATGACCTTTCAAACTTGTAACAAAAATAATTTGCATTAGAAAATTTAAAAAAAAATCTTTATTAAATTGGTATTTCTTGTAATTTAAAATCGTTCATGTAAAATATTTTTGTGCATAGTAAAAATATAAGAGCACCAGTATTTTACAGCGTCATTTTTTATCTCAAACATTTATTCCAAATAATTCGCTGTGACTAGACGAGATCTTATGCATCTAGTAGGATATTCAGCCGTATTGTAGACATTTTATGGTACATTCGGTTTACTAATGTTTCGGCAAAAATTATTTCGCAAATTTTTAGTTCCCAAACCTTTTATCCCATATTTTTATTTGGTCAAAATGTTATTTCCCAACTCAACGTTTCGCACTGATATCATTTACCAATATATGATTTGATAAATTATTGTTACGCAAATTATTACCTGGTTTTTTTTTAAGACGTCATTTCTCATTTCGTCAAATGTATTGATTGGCATATCGTAATTTAGTAAAATATTGAATGGCAAATAAAATCTGCGTTACGCATACCAACAGGGTGCGGGGACGGACCCTGATGGTTATGTGGGACTCCCTTGAACCTAACCTACTGTTCTGGGAGCGGTTCGTTTTAGTTGGGGGACGCAGTTCTAACCTAACTTACTTTTTGATAGCCATTCGGTTTGGTAGGGGGACGCAGTTCTAACCTAACCTAACCTACTTTTTGATAGCAGTTCGTTTTGGTAGGGGGACGAAGTTCAAACCTAACCTAACGTACTTTTTGATAGCAGTTCGTTTTTGTTGGGGGACGCAGTTCGAACCCTAACCTAACCTAACCTAACCTAATTGAACTTATGGTTTGAGTTTTTTTTAATGCGGGGGGCTTCGCCCCCCGAGCCCCCCTTGTGGGGGGCTTCGCCCCCCCGTCCCCCCTTTTTCTTCTGTGCACTTATAATTTACTAACCTAACCTACTTTTTGATAGCAGTTCGTTTTTGTTGGGGGACGCAGTTCAAACCTAACCTACTTTTTGATAGCCATTCGTTTTGGTAGGGGGACGCAGTGCTAACCTTCATAATTGTTTGTCACATAAAAGTGTGTTGAAGTGAAACTTTTCAATGTAAAACTTGGTTAAATGTTATTTGACGATATGTTATTTGCTTAAGCAAATCATTTGCTATACAATTATTTACCACATAAAACATTGATGTAATAAAACTTTGCAATATAAAAATGTGGCGAAATAAAAAAAATGCGAAGTAAAGTTATGCCAAGAATTGATTTGCCAAATAAAACTTCGGCGAAAAGTTGGTTGCCAAGTGAAATTTGACGAAACATATTTCGTCGAAACGGCAGTACACCGGTACATTCACTTTTATTTTCATTATGCGCAAAATTGATTTAAGAATTGAAGGCATTTAAGTCTTAAAAGTGCAAACACCTTATTCAGTTTTATTCCATAAACCTTGAAAATAAAGACCTTTCAATGAACGATGATTCGTTCCGAAAACAAAACAAAGCACCAGGTAAATAAATTCAAATTTTATTTATTTATTTAAACTGTATAATAGCACAATATAGGAAAGTACAAATGGCGGACTCAATACCGTGAGGTTTTCTCTACCAGTCAACTATGCGATCCAAGTTTATTAGTTACAAGTATCTTTAGCACTCGTATAACGGCTTTAGATAATATAAATAATAGCTGTTTTCCCTTTTCGCATCACCCTGTATTCCCCGCAAGTCAACTAAGTTGGGAAGAAAGTTCATGAGTCAATTTCAATCTAAGCCCAGTTTCCAGTTTTCAATATCGGGATTGAACCTGGGACTGCACGGAGCACTTCGCTTAATAGTTTACGTGATACGCTGTTTACGTGCTCCAACATACATCCCGCTGCCATGATATTGAAATTTCGGCCATTTAGAGAGATTATTTTGGATACAAACTGTTATTACCCGTGTTTAAAGTGAAGTGGATGCATCACGCGTACTATGTGCCGAGTAAACATGAATATAATGTAATGGAAAATGTATCTATGAATAGAAACATAAATATGGGAGGAACTTTATTTTAAGCAAAAAAGAATTCGAGTTAATAAAAATCGCATGGTTTGTAGTTTAAATACAGTTTTTTTTTATTTTTTACTTTGATCACTTTTTGCTACCCACAAAAGAGAAAAGAAACACGACATGCGTGAATTTTAAACATATAATGTAGGTATTGTTGTTTTTCATTAAGTACGTTTATATTTGTATTTATATACATATTTGGATTTATAGTGAAATATACTGTTACTAATATATTCGATCAATAAAAATACTGTTACTAATATATTCGACTCAATATACAATGTTCAAAAACTGACAACAGGAATGGTGTCTAAAAAATTTAACAATCGTACGGCGTTAGCTATACAGTAAAATGCATAGACATTGAAGTAAATTCCACGGTTTCGGCCCAAGAGCGTGTTTACGGGACAACTTGGGCGATTTCCGCCGTAATGCCCGAGGGTCCAGAGGGAAGTGTTTAAACTTGCCAAATAATTATAACTCCTCGATCGCCATATATTTTGGGCAGCGCTGTTTGTATACTTATAATAGTGCAAAGGTTATTGAATATTATCGATGTAACATAAGCAGTATAATAATTGCCAAAATATGATACCTATTAATATAATAGCAGTTACGTTTCCGTGTACTAGTACACTCACAAAAAGTATTTATTTATTTTAACTTTGTTGCATAATCATAAACAGTACAATAGGGATACTTAACGCTTTAAGACATTCTCTAACAGTCAACTATTGGGTAAAACAGAGGCGTAATTTTATGCAGGATTGTTTAATTTGTAACTGGTGTAGTTTGGGAACACATTTTGTTAAATTAGCATTCTGATCGTAGCCTGTTGCGAATAGAAGTGATGAGAATAGGATGTTGCGAATAACTATGTAGCGAAAGTAATTTTAACCAAACCAGGAGTGGCTCAGTCCGAGATTTCACCGCGCGGCCTTAAGGCCCCGCGAGGAAGCCTTAGCCAGCGACCAGAAAGAGGACGCGTTAGCACGCTTTATGCGATAGAGAGAGACGGTCGGATCCAGTGCGTTCTTCGTTCGGTGGTTGGACCCGAACGACAGTTTTGTTAGAAAGAGAGACTTGATGTAGTACTATTACATATTTTATGACCCCTAATTCGTTTGTATGGAAAACCAAGTGATTCGAATCACAGTAAAAGTGGAACATAGGTATAGCCAGAAATTATTCCCTAACACGGTAGGTCAATCTCTTGGGCCAGCCAGAGGTTGCCCGGACAGTCTTACAAATAAGGCTTATGTAGCGTTGTAGCTGCTATGACTTACGCCCTCTCAACCAAATAACA
Organism: Eudemis profundana; assembly: GCA_947034925.1. Classification (NCBI taxonomy): domain Eukaryota; kingdom Metazoa; phylum Arthropoda; class Insecta; order Lepidoptera; family Tortricidae; genus Eudemis; species Eudemis profundana. The sequence goes on along the minus strand of OX344795.1, from coordinate 23,977,753 downwards.
CAGACATGCATACGCATACGTCATAACGGTGTTTGCACTCGACAATTCGGAATTTGAGATTTGCATCTAGCGGCTTGAATGTCCGAAACACACGACGTTTGAACGTAGAACGAGATTATTTTAGAAATTGGCCAAATCATTATTTAGTTACCGACATCGTTGTAGTTATGGACATTTGAAATGTGTGTTTTTTATAAAAGCATCAAACATAATATATTTTGTTTTAAAATGTTATCTGCAATTTTTATTTTAAAATCTTTGCAGAACAGGTTTCCACCGATAGGTCCCGATAGGTATCTACGTACGAACGAACCGACTCTTAATTTTTACAAGCTCTCATTTAACTTCCAATATTCGTGTGAAAGTTGTACAGTATAAAGTTTGCTCAACTATTTTTCAACCGCTTTCCGATTTAACTACAATTTAGCATACTTTTGTATGTTAGGTGACAAAGCAATATTATCGGACCATCGAGGTGATTTGGTGATGGTAGCTAAGTAATTAAGAGACTGGAACTCTTTAAGGTGTTTCATTCCATACAAAAGTTAGTTCACACACATTCACTGGTTAATGCCTGGATTTTTTAAAAAACGAATTCGACGAATATCTGTCGATTGATGTTGTGTTTTCGACAAATTCATCAAAAGAACTGTATTTTTATTTTAAATACAAAATTAAGCAACGTGTGATTTATTTATATTAGGGATGTAACGATACCGATACCGATATATCGGCCGATATATCGGTATCGCCGATATTATACAACCGATATTTGAAGAATTTGCTGTATGAAAAAAAATCTGCAAAAAATAATTTCAATTTCTGACTTAATTTATGTACTGGTTCTATTCTTTTACCCTGTGCAATGATAATTACTATGTTAATTAAATCTTTGGTTCTTAATAAAAAAAAATGAATTTTGAGTTGACAATTTATTATTTTTACTTTACACTTTCAAGGTTGACTCTCTGGTAAATATAGCCAGTAGTCATTGCCATTAGTTGTAATAAGGATACAAAAATATCTGAAGTTCATACTTCATTATTAAGCTAAGATATCGGTATCGGTATCGGTATCGCCGATATTAACTACTATATATCGGTATCGGTATCGTATCGGCAAAACTGTGTATCGTTACATCCCTATTTAGGATCTTAAATAATGTGGAATAGTATTTAAATAAGAACAGTAACTAAATGTAAAGTTATAGGTCAATACATGATTAAAAATTTAGCTAATTCTATGTAAAAAGATAAGTTTTACTTATATTTGGATACATTTTACGAATTTGTATAGGTAAATCATTAGATATTATAATGTATTAGGATAGGTAGTCGTGAGAGTACAGGTACGCAATTAATTTGGGGTCGGTGCTCTAATCCTGAAATGTGTTATGTTCGCCCAGCGCGCAGTATATCTTGATTTTCAGAACTTGGCCCATTACACAGTTTCTGCTGTTATTCTGGGATGAATTTATGTGTTTAAATGTATTTTGATTTGCAAAGAACATTTCCACGATGGAAATACGGCACTGGCGGATTATATAAATATAACTCGTTCTCATTTAGAAGTTTTTTTATATATTGTTTCTTGCAAAACACACTACTCGTGCGTCGGCGCGGTTAGTTGTTATCAAAACTAAGATAAATTTCAGGACACAACAAATTCAAATTCAAATCATTATTCTGTAAAAAGGTCATGCAATATTACAAGTCTGTTTACGATTTGGGAGCATTTTGATTTCAAACGAAGTTCAAACTTCTGTTCCCCTTATTAGGGGAACAGAAATTAATGTGATACGACGTCTTCATGTCGGCAATATAAACACTAAAAGTACAACAACTTACCAGAGCCTGTAGCTGCCAGTGTAGCAAGAGCTACCAGGCTTCTTTCTGCTTGTAGAAGATGGCGGCATGGTCTCAATTTACTTTCGACGCACCATAATGTCCCCTAACGACAATAATAATTAATGTTTTAAGGTTGCCCTATTAGTGGCGTTCATTTATAATTGGGGTATCCCAAAAAAATAAGGTCTAGTTTTTATATTTTTTTCTACTCCTGTACTGTTATCTGTCTTTTACTTGGTCACGAACACTAATATAAGAACATACATAATATGAGTTCAGAGAAGTCTATATTCTATTCCCCATAACAGCACTAGTGTCGTTATAGTCAATTTACGTTATTGCTAGCAGCCACAGACTTCTAAATCTAGGTTAAACTTAGGTCAAGGATTAAGCGCTCAATTTTAACTTTACGGTAAAAATGCACAACTACCAACTTAACAAACAATTAAATTCCTACGGTTTTTAAGAAAAATAAAACTTTCCGAACTAAATTCATTGATGCCAACGTAAAAAAGTATTTTTAATTTAAGTATATTTTAAATTAAAAAAAAAAGTTTACCATAGACACATAATGTCAGTCAAACGTCATATTTGCCTTGTTTCCAGGTTATGATTAATTTTGTATTTTATAATTTAAAACTTAGTCGTAGAAAAAGTATTGTATGCAACGTTGTATAATTAAGTCAAAAAACGCTCATTGCGTCTCTATTTGCGATACTCGCTGCATTCGCGGCTCGTTTCGCAACTCACGCAATTCGCATTTTTTGAACCCACTTATACAACTGTTGCATAAAATACTATTATTCGATAAAGAAGCCTAATTTATGAAACTAATTTCGTTGTTTTTGCAATTAACCAAGTAAATTAATTTATTTTAATTTTTAAAGTAATTTTCATTATGACGTCACTACAAATCGGTTTATTTGAGACATGCTTTAAAACTTTTGGATATGTCTGTAAAATGTCATTGATTGTGTTTTTTGCCTGGCAACACTCCGTTTTTTGTCAAATAAAATAACGTTGACATTGACAATTTCAACCATAGCATGGACTAGCCTAAAAGTAATGGGTCCAGAACGGACTTATAGCATAATCAATCCATTTTTTTAAAGATCTTACATGTCATGTCTTGTCAAAAAAGACAAAATTTAATGCACATTACTACATTCCGGACATGGTTTATAATTTAGTACTATGGTAGATCACAGATTAGATACAACTTACCAATCATGATCGTGACTTCACTCTATTAGAGGTCAAATAAGGTCAAATGATAAATTACAAATAACTATATAATACTAATTTTTAAAAATTATCTAATAACAGGGAATAATTCTAAAACCCTTTTCCTGGAAATGGTTTTTGAATCATCATACATTACAACATAATGGGATAACCCAAGACTATATTCGGAACGCTCTTGCCGAGGAATGTAAGGGAGAGCAGCCTTTGTTTTTTCTTTTAACAACGCCCTTGCTTGCTGTAAACGTTGTCAAGGATGAAACCTCCGTTTGTTGATAAAATACATAATGAGTGAGAATCTTTCTTCAGTACCACAACTCATTGTGTAGTTATGTGTTACTTACAATCACTGTTTTATTTTAGTATCTGACGATAAAATGCCGTCTTGAACAGACGAGGACACGCTCCGCTAACAACACATTTCCCAATGGCAACCAAAGGCATGCAATTTGTCTTCTAACCGAGTTTCCTCTAAGTGGATTGTTGTGCATTTTATTAATTGATGGTGAATTTTATTTCTAGCCCATAAATATGTATGTTCCCATGTGCATACACATGTTAAGTCCGTAACGGCACCGAAATTTAAAAAACCCTTAAATATTAAGTTTTCCTACTATTCTGGCTAGGGTTCTCTTTACTAAACCTTAATGGCCACTCTTCTAATGTCGTGTTTTGTTCGACAGGGCTCTTTTTTACCTTCGATTCTTTATGAAGATCTCTAACATGAAGCGTACGTACTGAGGAGAGTCCGGCGACTGCTCATAGGGATCTAGTACCATAATTCTGGATCTCCGACACTCCGTGAGCCCCGTAGTACCATATTAGGCCAGCGGAACACCGCGCCGATACAAGGTCGTACCTTTCTTTAATTAATTAACTCGAGTCTGAACAACCAACTATAGAAAAAGAATATAAGTAGTTAATAAGATCCCGTGAAACTGGAGAAACACATTAAATGTTTTCTGCACACAAAATGGTAGTTTAATTTGAGCATGTTCATGTTATTGATGGAATGTCTGCCGTGCGCCCTTGAAGACTAAGTCTCTGACCGTCATTCCACTCTGGCTACACAACTCCACGACCCTAAAGTTTCTAATCTACCGTGTCTTTCTTAGCCGAAGTGCATAAGCCACACTCTGTTGGAGGTGGTGAACATTACAATATTAGTACGCCTCATTTAATTTTACAGATAATCAAAAAAATATTATATAATTACTTTTTAAATAACCGATATTCAATGAACCTATATTGATAAAAAATACAATATGAACAATACCCAATATTTATATGCCTGTAATATTTGGGAACCCTCGATTTCCCCAATGTTCCATTATCAGATCTTGATTTGGTTGCAATAAGTACCTCAGACGTGTAACCTTCCAAACAAAAAAATAATTTTCAGCCATTTATACACATAAATTAAGCAGCGTCCTTTTTTTTGTGGATGTTAGTTAATAACGGACATCAATTAATGAAGCTATTCGATAAGAAATGCACGAGTCAGAAAAATATCCAATTCGCTATAGGCTCGAGCTCCCTCGATTTCTTCATGATCCCGTCATCAGATCCTGATTTGGTTGCATTGGGACCACTTCGGAGGTATATACCCTTTCAAACAAAAAAAATATTTCTCAAATCGGTTCAGCCGTCTAATCGGGCAACAAACATACCTACAAAATAACTGGTCAAGAGCATGTCGGACCATGCTCAGTGTAGGGTTCCATAGCCGTATCTATAAGGAAATGCTACAGATAGAAATAAAACTAAAAATAAACAGCTGGCAAAAAGTCTTAAATGCCGTGTAAATCAATGGCGCTTAAAACCTTTTGGTTGAGAAGTTTTTCGGCAATAACTTCAAAACGGCTTATTCGTTACTATTCAAAATAATTTTCGTTGAATGTATTTATTAAACGTTACCTTCCTGATTTTTTCATATTTTTTGGATTTACGGTTTAAAAGTTAAAGGGGGGGGGGGGGGGACACAATTTATGCAACTTTCGGAGCGATTATTTCCGAAAGTATTCACTTAATAAAATAACTGGTCAAGAGCATGTCGGACCATGCTCAGTGTAGGGTTCCATAGCCGTATCTATAAGGAAATGCTACAGATAGAAATAAAACTAAAAATAAACAACTGGCAAAAAGTCTTAAATGCCGTGTAAATCAATGGCACTTAAAACCTTTTGGTTGAGAAGTTTTTCGGCAATAACTTCAAAACGGTTTATTCGTTACTATACTAGGTATTTCGTTTAATGTATTTATTAAGCGTTACTTTCCTGATTTTTTTCATATTTTTTGGATTTACGGTTTAAAAGTTAAAGGGGGGGGGGACACAATTTATGCAACTTTCGGAGCGATTATTTCCGAAAGTATTCACTTAATCAAAAAAAAGTACATAAAAGCCTTATAGTGTTTTTAAAAGAACTATCTAATTATGTACCTCACGTTGATGTTTGCTGAAAAAAAAATTTTTTTGCTTCTGTTACATGTATGGAGTGCCACCCCTAGATTTTTTTATTTTTATTATTTAACTACCAAACTTAGTAGCGGCATCTATAAGACATCTTTATTCCAAATTTCATCAGTATACGTCTTATAGTTTTTGAGTAAAATGCCTGTGACATAAGGACGGACGGACGGACATGACGAAACTATAAGGGTTCCTTTTTAGCCATTTTGGCTACGGAACCCTAAAAAGACGCAAGAATTGAGAAATTGAGAACCGTCCTTCTTTTGAAAGTCGATTAAAACATCGTGCGTTATCCGTCATGCTATTTTAAGGAAAACTGAAAAATATGAATGGTGATATATTGTACGTAACGTAAGAGTGTACTGAAATGAGTGAACATAGTTCAATATTACCCTCTGATATTTCAGGAAAACATAGACATACCTTTCATTTTATTTAAATATGCGTTAACATAAAAGAGGGGCGCATTCTCATTGTGACGGGAGTAGACCAATTATTTGATTGGAAAACAAGATGGCGTATAAAGGCTGTGACATTTTTGTAAAAAAGATCAGAAATTACACACTATTCTCTAAACAAAGGAATACCTACTCATATATTTAGATTCGAAGTTTGATGATGTCCGTGGGTTAAAAATGGAATTCGTTTTTAAGCCACAATACCTCTATAGCACCCCAAACACAGCACCCCATCCCATAACCGTTCATTGTATCACAATCAATTCAAATCCCTGTAATCTCAACCCTTCATTAAAATCGTAAAAAAAAACAAGTCATTATGGAGATATATCGGCGAGTAAAGACAATAAAGCCATACAAAAATGCAAATCTATGATTTTCATACGAATTTTACGGTGTTATAAATCATTGAGATAAAACGTATCCGATGTCCTACTTTCGCGGTGTGACATATGCCGTTTTGATGGCGTTCCGTGTATTTAATCTACAACCCCGCGGCGAAAGTAATTCATTATAATAATTTACTGCCCCTGAAAATTCATTTTTGTCAACCCTGCTCTGTTTTATTTGATCATTGAATTCGGGTGTTTGTTTTTATGTTTTAAGCTGGTTGCTATAATGCCTTACCATTTAATTAAGAGATAGGGTAAGCATGCATTGCAGTGACTAGTCGAGCTTTGTCGTATCTCACCGGCGCACCTTACACGCACCCTGGCTCTCGATTCTTTTAACAATTGGTCGCATATCTTACTGGATTGTTGTGTATGGAATCAACCTTGTCCTAAAACCCCGCACGCCACTGCCGTCGGTCTAGTTTCCCTTACACATGGATTACGGTGGCTCTTCCTCTAAGGTAAATAGTACATTACACAACTACAGGGTGGTAATACAAAGAAAGGCCGAGATCGCAGAAGTTTGCGGCCCGAGCTGCAAGCGAGGGACGTAAATATGCGATCGAGGGCTTTCTTTATTACCTCCCGTGTTGTGTACATCATTTTATGTCTACACTTGGCCAAAAAGCGGCTTTTTCCGTACGCGCAGCGTGCGGAAAAAGTCACTTTATGGCCAGGTGTGGCATATTAGTACATTACACAACTAGGGTGGTAATATAAAGCAAGGCTGAGATCGCAGATGTTTACGGCCCGAGCTGCAAGCGAGGGACGTAAATATGCGATCGAGGGCTTTTTTTGTTACCTCCCGCGTTGTGTACATAATTGTATGTCTTCACTTGGCTAGAAAGCGGCTTTTTCCATTTGCTTTTTTGCGGCGTGCGGAAAAAGCCACTTTATGGCCAGGTGTGGCATAAAAGCTATTATCAGAACACGTCCGCGTGTGCTTTTGGCAGTGCCTCCAGCCCGCACAGCGTCGCACCGGAGGTTGCCGCTCCCTCGCACACCTCAACGCGCTCTTGATATCCGCACCGGAGTGTGACTTGCTCGCATAGCGAATATAGCGATGGGCGGCTGTGTGTCAGGAGTGCTTGAAATTTTTTTTGATGGATAACAGGTCCTCTAGTGTGTAATGTTTTATTGTAAATCCTGAGTTCAATAGCAATAAATTTGTAAATAAAAAAATAAAATAAAAATTATGAATATTCCTCCTAGGCAATGAGTTATATAATGAGCACATCCTGAAGAAATGAGAAAGACCATTAAGACGAGAAAATCAGCAGAAAGACACAACAGTACTCATATCAAGGCTCCATTTTTCCTTTCAATAAGTACACAGAACCCTAAACTCGCTCACTGATGCTGAAACAGGTACCAAATGTAAACTCACCGCACTCGCAGCTCTGAAATATTGCCAACACCGGCAGACATCCTCCTAATGACGGTACCTCATTTGGTCTCTAAATTCGACAGGCGAAAATAGCCGGGCCAATAGTTGGGCCGTAAGTGGAAACAATTCGTATTGAGTAATGGTGTTCGTTATTACGCACCTCTGGTGAAAACAGTTGTTGCTTAAGGCTACGTGGGGCAGGCGTCACAAAAAAGACAGGCAGGCATGTAGGTAAATATTGCCGGAAAGTTGCCCGTTTACTCTTTTGGGTGTATTTTGGAGTGTAAGTTTAAATTGACAATGGAGTGTAAATGGAGAGTAAATGTTTACAATTATCAAAAACGGCTATTCAGAAATCCTATGCCGATTATCCTTTTAATCAATAAAAATCGGTCGTCTCCGAGGTAGGTAACTATAATGGTATCATTTCGCGAAAAAACGATTTCTTGTTCAGCCGAATAATATCGATCGACTGTTCAGACTTTTCTTTTTAATGATCATTCTTAAGTTTCATCTATTTTTGTTAAGTACCTTTTATATATTATTAAGTAGAAAGGAAGTCGAATCAATTGTAGATATTTTTAGGAATAATTGGACGGAATCCTGTTGTCAAGAAGCCGTACACGATATTTTACTTGGAATGCCACGGTTTATACCGAGTCCAAATACAAATGTGACAAGAATAAGTATTTTATATGTAGTACATCAAAAAATAAGAGGTAAATAATATATAAATGTCGTAGAACATTATAAGAAGAAACGGCCCAAAAGGTATGGCCCCAATTCGTAATTAATCGTTTATTTCTTCTTTTGTATAGGTACGGTATTTTCCTGCAAACAGTTACTGTATAAACTGATTTTTTTTAACAATTGCAGTCCAACGTGGCCTTAAGCCTGTGTACGCCAACCAAAAGGAAAACGACATAAGAGTATATAAGCTTCATGTACCGTTACAGCATTTTTGCTAAAATGAGAGCAAAGCAAAACGAATTATCCTACCAGCTAGCACCCTCTCACTAGTTTCTGTTGTAACTATGCTTTAACGGAATATTTAAAATCCCAAGTCGGTAAAGAACAGTCTGAAAGGATTTTATTACAATCCAATTGTTTCATATCGATTGCTCAGTGCTTTGCGTCGGAAGAAAATTGCAATTTGCTATTGAGAATAAAATGTGTTTGCACGGTCAAGGAATACAAAGTATTAGTAATCAGATGGATTCTATAGTAGGTATGCATTAAGTTTGATGAATTCAAGTTAATATTTACTATTTTTACGCTTAAACAAATACATCCACGAATCCATCCATTAAATCTTCCACGATTGCGTCACTGGAACGCTTTTCTCATTCCTGCAGTGCACAATGTGCTCTGAAACGCGTTGTATACCGCAGAAAAAATATTATGTTAAACAAGACACACGACAGGAACAACTCTTTGTTTACATGCAGGTACATATGTACTTTAGAAGTAGCAAGGAGTGTGATTGATATAAAGCGTACCTTGACCGTGCTAATCGCAGCGCGGTGCCCGCTGTTTCACATACGGCAGACATTGGCCTAATGGGATAATCGGGTGCTCACAGCAAGGCTGCGCCCGCACACACGCAGGGACCGCCGCTCCGCGCGCTAGCCCAATTGCCTCTAATGTGCCACTCGGACCCGTATCCGTCCAATCAAATCTAAGACAAGAGTCCTTTAGTCTCTCCTCGTCTATCCGACGAAAGGTACCTCAAACTCACAGATGTCGGTTGTGAAGTGACCGTGCTTACGATTGGATTTTGAGGTTTCACAATAGAATGAGCTAGGGAACTCACCGCTCACCAGCTAGTGCAGCTAAACCAGGAGTGAAGAGGGAAATTCGACATGAATTTGAGACTAAGCAGAAAACTAAGGATGAACGCCTCGCGAACAATTCCATTCACAGTGTATCTAGATGATTGATTGAGTACGACGGATTAGACACAATTGTCAGCATGAATGGAATAAGTACCGCCGCTAAGCTAGTGGTTGAGGAGGAAACTCCGAAGGATGAACCTAAAGTGACTAAATCCAGTGTTCGGCAGAAGTTAATGCAGATTAGATCTAACATAACAGTGGAACCCATTATCGCATGTTATATTATGTCAAATGTGTTCTCAGGACTGGCTGTTCAAAATTTAAATTTAGAGAAAGCATGTCGTGTGAATTTAGGGTACAGTGATGAAGTGTGTTCCGCGCTGAACAAAAGACAAACTGTTAATTATACCCTAGAGGAAGCGGAAGTTCAAAAGCTGACAGCATCAGTGCAAGCGTGGAAGAATATTGTGCAGACGGCGTTCCCTTGCATACTTGTTCTCTTTGTTGGTTCATGGAGCGACAAAACAGGGAAAAGGAAGGCTTGTATCCTGCTGCCGATAGTGGGGGAGGTCCTGTGCTGTACGAGCTTCATTCTGAATACATATTTCTTCTACGAGCTGCCTCTGGAAATCACAGCTCTCTCTGACCTTTTCCCATCGCTCACTGGAGGATGGATTACGGTGTGTGTTGGAGTATTCAGCTACATTGGAGATGTGACCACCAAAGAGATGAGGACATTTCGAGTGGGAGTTGCAAACCTATGTATGTCGCTGGGAATACCGCTAGGCATGTCCCTAAGCGGGATTCTTTTACAACAGATAGGTTACTACGGTATATTCTTCATATCAAACTGCTTATATTTGGCCAGTTTGATCTACGGGTACATACGACTAAAGGATCCCATTATATCGGATGAAAGACAGAAAGTAAGTGACACTTTTAAGTTTTATTTTACCGAGAAATGTAACAGAGTCGATCCTGTATTTTGTCCTTTTTAATGTTGCTCATTCAAAAGCCTTTTGAAGATTCTTTCTACCTTTGCTTTTAAAATCTCTCCTTAAAAGAAATTGCATGTATTCAGTGTTTACAAAAGGTTAGTAAATCAGGTCGGGGAAATAAAGCGAAATGCAGAGATGCTTTATTCTTCTGGGCTATTGACCTTTTTGTGTTGAAGAGACTGTAGAATAAAATTGTAAGTCTTCTTTATTGCGTTTGCCTCTTTTGCAGAAAACGGGTTTATTTGTTTTAACCAGACATATTTGTGCGCGAATAATAATAAGACGAAAACTATTATCTATTGTTTTAATAGAACGTCCGTATTATTTACTTATTATTGTCAAACATAATTATATTTGGGTTATTATTACACACCTAGGGTCGTACAATAATCATCATCAGGTCGCAAGTTTTTGTGACCCGTAGGAGAGGACGATAAATATGCGATCTGGAGCCCGAGGTCTGTACATAATTAAGTGTGTACATAGGTGAATTGTGAGGGGTTTTTTACGTCTTGCCATGGCCAAGTAGTGAAATTTCCTCTCCGCGCGTCGTTAAAAACTGCCACTTACGGCCTGAATGAGAGGAAGAAAAATTATTTTTGTACACTCAACCGAATAAACATATCCCGAACATTAAACTCAATTTTAATGTGATGTTTGATAAGAAATGGCTAGCGTAGGTATGTGGAATGTCTCAATGTAAACGTCTTGCCGTGGAGACGGCAAAACAGGCGGGCGTTCATATCACTCATTTTACTTTAATATCGTTAAATTAAATCTACATACGAGATATAATCCATTCACACTGGTTTCCCTGTCGAATGGGTTATGGCGGTCAGATACCCCACCTAAGTAACACGGCCCAGTTAGTAACCTGACCTGTCAATCCTGGGGTCATGATCAAAAGCGTAAACCGGAAAAAATTGAAACATCCTGTTGATAAAAATGTGTAGTACTAATCGCCTATTATTGATCTCACCTGATGTTAGGTGACGATGATATCTAAGATCGATGATGTTTACCTAGATAGTGCCTATTCACTATCGACTTGAAGAAATCCAGGTAATATATTTCGCGAAAAGAGCTGGCTGAAAGGGAGTCCACTTTTTACTGAAAGAATTCAGTGGAATATCAACAACAAAATGAATCCTCGTTCTGCGATGACGAAATGGAGATGGCTGAATCTGTCTGCGGTATGCATTCTGGTCTTTGACTCTTCTTAATTTTTGTTTAACTTGCTATACTCGTAAATATTGCTTGCTTGCTTAATTTAAAAACTACACTTTATTCATAAGCGTTGATGGCCTAGGCTTCGAATCCCTGCAGTCGCAATGTACCAATGAGTTATCATCCAATTACTTATGCAAATTATTAAAAAAATACGGTAAACCAACGTACTCCTTATGAATTTAGTTCAAAAAAGTAGTTACGGACTGATTAAATACCCATTCAAACGTTCAGTTAAACTTTTTTCTGGTCAAACACTTAAACTCAAATTCAAAATTTAACCAGATTAAAACGCTATCTAAACACATTTTCATATTTCATAAAAAAAGAAGGTACCTTAGTGATTTAAGTATTTTTTCGCACCTCCTATTCAGAAAAAAAACCTTTTCTTCTCTCTTAGGACGGGCCATTAGTACTACTTATCTGTTCAAGAACTATTAATGTGTATTTCTTATTTAATTTTTGGTAATTATCATGATTTATTGATTTGAGAATATGAGCATTTTTACTGTGGACAATATAATAGTTAACGGTACATATCATTATGTTTTTTTTTTATTTTAAAGGTCTAATAGTACTACATGGTATGTACAAATTGTACACGCCTACAAGGGTCCATCAACAAACTTAGACTTTTAAAGGCTAAAGCTAATGTTTTCAAGGGCTTTAGTCTTGCTTTAAAAGTCTAATTGTGTTGCTGGACCTAATTTTCAAAATCAAGGGATGTTCGCGCCGCTCCGTTCATCCAAACCAAATCTAGTAATAAGTACACAACACATCATCGCCCTTACGCCCTTGTGTTAAGGTCCAATTTGAATGTATAAATGTGTAGCCAATTAAAGTAGTCAAATATCACGACATACAATTCTGACCAATCACAGACGCGCGCACACATACGTCACACTCGCTCGACACACCACAAGGGCACACACTTGCATTGCACCTTCCACGCCGATGTGCATACAATTTGTATATACCTTTTTAAAAATTACATGTATTTAAGAAAAATACCAAATTTCAATTATCTCCTTGTTCCTGTAATGAACAAAGTGGCGACCGTGACAGGACCTGCAACAATTCCTAATCGGATCTGAATACTGCATCACGAACTATCATCGCTTTGAGAGACCAGAAGTGGACACCGCCACGCATCCACCAGCGCAGCGCCTAGATTCCTGGGCAACCACCAAGGCAATCAGCTGCGCCTAGGTGCCTACATCGTGCAGCCAGTCCAGCAAACTCCTGAGCAGTTCAAGGTCGCGCCAACCGGCGCCGGGCCCGCGACGCAGTCATCAGCACCCAAAGTGCCCAACATACCCAGCCTGCCCTACATCAAGTGAGCCCGTTCCTATCTATTTCCTAGTTAATTCCTCTTTGACTTGTGTAAATGGTGATTTCAGTTTCTCGAATGTTCAGGTCTTTTCTTATTCTTGCTATTTGTTAGGTGTCTTGAAGTTAAACAATCCATTAAAACAATTACTTAGATGAAATATTAAACGTAAACAACTTCTAAATACTTATCGGCTACCTAGTGTAAAATAAACGCAAATGCAAGTGATCCAACGTATAAGTATAACTACTTAGAATTAGTGTTTAAAGAACAACTTTTAGCCTACTATATACGTTTTAATTTAATAAACATAGGGCACTATATCCGTTGTTCTCATAACTAGTTCATCGTAGTTAAATAAAATATAAGTTAATTTATGTGCCTAGTTCTATACTTACATCTATTTAGCGAGCCAGTATATTAATAACAGAACGTTACTTGAACGTTATTTATCCCAACTATAAATATTTAATAACATTCAATCAAGTGATTTAGCGTGCGCATTTGGTGCATTTCAGAGACAAGTACATGGTGTCTCGCTGCCCGGAGCATCTACCTATTGTCCGCGCTTGAGCCCGCAGATAAGGAACCGGTGCAGTGCAGCTCCGTGCCGCGCAGCTGTGGATATTGAAGCAAGGAGCGTATCGTACCTATTTTTTTACTTGTTTACTTTATTTGCTATTTGTTTCTCGGTGATTTTATCGTTATGGCCGATAGTAAACAATTAAAGGCTAAGCGTAGTAACATAAAGGGCCGTTTAACGAAGTTTAAAACATATCTCGATGATATTTCTGAATTAGAAAATGTTACGTCTTTGGATGTAAATAGGTTATCGTTAAAATTATCGAGAATACAAGCATTGTTGAATGAGTTCGATGTGGTGCAGGGCCAATTAGAGATTTGTGAAGGATGTAATCAAGCTGAGGAATTGGATATTCGCGAATCTTTTGAGCAGGAATTTGATAATTATATTTCGATTGCTCAGAACTTTATAGAATCTAATTCCGCATCTAAAGAAACATACTCATCGTGTAATGCGAATTCGAGCGCTTCGCAATGTAATCGGGATAACAATAACGTGTTAGGGTTCAAATTGCCAGTCATAAAAATCCCTACCTTTGACGGCACATATTTCAAATGGCTCGAATTTAAGGAAACTTTTATCTCCTTAGTACATGAAAATGATAATGTTAAAAACGTTCACAAGTACCATTATCTTCTCTCCTATTTGGAAGGGGAAGCTGCGCGCGTTCTATGCAATTTAGAGGTAACTGACGCGAACTACTCCGAGGCTTGGCAACTCCTTTGTAAGCGCTATGACAACAAAAGGCAATTAATTAATAATCACCTAAAGGCGTTGTTCAGCATCGAGACCGTGCGAGAGACCGACAAGTCGCTTCGTTTTATCGTTGATCACGTTAATAAAAACTTGCGGGCTCTCCGCACCTTGGGATTGCCTGTCGAGCAATGGGACGTCCTTGTTATATATATGGTAACAGCAAAATTGGACAGCAGTACTTATTATAAATGGGAGGAGACCAGAACCACATTGCCGGAAATTCCGACCTTAGAGCATTTTTTTGATTTTTTAAAGAACCGTGCAAATGTATTAGAGACCGTCGGCAGGCAACGACAAGACAAACCTAAAATATTGCCCCCGTCAATTCAGCCTAAAACTCAAACTAAATCCTTCGCCCTGACAACCAAGCATACTGCACCGTCTGCTTCTAGGCCTCCTATTGAATGTTTGTTGTGCAAAGGCGCTCATCGTCTTTATGAATGCACCACGTTCCAAAATAAAACTGCCGAGGAGAGAAGCACCCTAGTGTCTAAATTAAATTTGTGTGAAAACTGTCTTCGATTTGGTCATAAGGTCCAGAGGTGCAGGCTGCCGGGTTCCTGCCGTTCCTGCAAACAAAAGCACAATTCGTTATTGCACATGTCAGACCCCACCGAATCTCCCAGTGCTGGCCCCACTCAATCCCATACCCAAAACTTAGCTGCTATCACCAATACTAATGGTACTAATTCCGAGGTCCTTCTATGCACTGCTCAGGTACAGTTAAGGAACCCCGATACAAACCAAGTTCTGACAGCGCGAGTTCTCCTTGACAGCGGGAGTCAATCAACGTTTATTACCGAAAGGGTACAAAAGGAGTTAAATTTGACTCCTCAGCCAACAAATGTCAGTGTGCTCGGGCTGTCTGACACCCCATTGGCCATTCAGGCGAAACGTTGCGCGGTTCATTTTCAGTCACTGACAGACCCATTTAACGTCAATATGACGTGCCTAGTCATTCCAAAAATAGCGGATAAATTACCCAAGGTCACACTTGATGCCAGTCAATTCGACTTTAGTCAATTTCAATTAGCGGACCCTAGATTTTTTGAGTCATCCTCCATTGACATGCTCATTGGGGCTGACCTATTTTGGGACCTTATAGGTTCCTCTCAGCACTCGTTAGGCACTAATAAGCCTATTCTTAGGAGCTCTAAATTAGGGTGGCTCATCGCAGGTCCTTTGCCTACTTTACCAAAAAATAAAAATAATGAACCAAACAAAATCACACGCTGCAATTTTGTTATGAATGAGGTAGATACCTCGCCTAGTATCGATGAAGAACTACAGAGATTTTGGGAGCTAGAAAACGTCCCACAATCTCACCCCTTCACTAAAGAAGAAAGGCTTTGTGAACAGCACTTTCTCTCAAACACTTATAGGCTAGAAAATGGTCGTTTCTGCGTTGGACTCCCTCTACGTGAGGAAAAGGATAGCTTAGGCGACTCCTACTCATTGGCTAAAAAAAGGTTTACGAGCTTGGAAGCTCGTTTCCGCAAACAACCCGAGCTTAAAGGGGCGTATGCAGATTTTATTCACGAATACGCTGAACTCGGCCATCTAACGCAAGCGCCAATAGACCATAGACCTAAAAACGCCTACTTCCTTCCTCACCATCCTGTCATCAGGACTAAGAGTGAGTCTACTAAGCTCCGTGTCGTGTTCGACGCGTCAATGCCTAGTAAGTCAGGAGTATCGGTGAACGATATACAAATGGTAGGACCTGTCATTCAGGACTCTTTATTTAATATACTTGTGCGTTTCCGCCAATATAAATACATTGTTTCCGGGGACATTGAAAAAATGTTCCGCCAGGTGATTGTAAGAGAATCCGATCGAGACATGCAACTCATCCTGTGGCGTGACAATGAAGATGAGCCCTTGCGCACTCTAAGATTAGGGACAGTAACTTACGGCTTTTCAAGTGCTAGCTGGCTTACTACTAGATGTATTTGGCAACTTGGCGATGAATGTGCTGACCCTAACATAAAAAGAATCATTCAAAATGACTTTTATTGCGACGATTTATTGACCGGAGCCGATGACGAAGAAGCTCTGAAGCACATTCAACGTCAAGTGTCAGGTGAGCTTGCCAAAGGGTGTTTTCACCTTCGAAAATATAGGTCAAACTTGTCTTCTCTTCTCGACAATCACGCTTTACCCGAGGAAGGCGATCTCATTATAAGCAACGCTACTAGCACTCTGGGTATAGGTTGGTGTCCTGCTGCAGATGTCCTACAATTCCAAATCGAATATTCACCTCCAGGAATTCTAACTAAGAGGTCGATATTATCATCAACGTTTAAAATTTTTGATCCCCTCGGGCTTCTCTCTTTATGCACCATCAAACCCAAAATTCTCCTACAAAGTTTGTGGTCATTAAAACTAGGTTGGGACGAAGAAGTGCCCTCAACAATTAAAAGGTCCTGGCTAAGGTTTACCGAAAACTTAAGCTTACTTTCATCGTTGCAAGTACCTAGGAGAGTTCTTATCGATGAACCCAAGTACATCGAAATGCATACATTCTGTGATGCATCTCAGTGCGCTTTTGGCTCATGCATCTATCTCAGGTCGATTGACGTCACAGGCAAGGTACAAGTAAGTCTATTGTGCGCCAAAGCCCGCATCGCACCCCTGAAACTCACGACCATTCCTCGTCTTGAGCTCTGTAGCGCATTGTTAGGCGCTCAACTAAGTTCTTCTGTAACTCGAGCTCTTCGCTGCAAAATAAATCACCACGTTTACTGGTCAGACTCAAAGGTAACGCTGGGTTGGATTAAATCAGCAAGTAAAGCCAAGACATTCGTCGCTAACAGAGTGGCCGCTATTACAGAGCTATCTGACCCGGAGAACTGGCGATATGTGCCTACAGCGGAGAACCCAGCTGACTTGTGCAGCCGCGGAGTAGACCCACAAAACGTCAGCCTGTCTAGCATTTGGTGGTGCGGTCCAGCCTTTCTTAAGCAGGATGAAAGTTCATGGCCAGGTGCAGACTTTCAAGCGGTGGAACTTCCCGAATTGAAAGCGTTGCCTGCTTTGGTGGCGGAGTCCACACCTTCGGTGTCGTTTATAGACGTCACCAGATATTCCAAACTTCTTAGAGCACAAAGAATAGCAGCTAGGGTACTTAGATTCATTCACAATTCACAAAATCCTCAAAACAAACATTCAGGCATACTAACGGCGGACGAGCTGCAAATGGCTCTAAACTACCTCATAAAATTCGCTCAGCTAGAATCATTTCCTTTAGAAATAGAATACTTACGAAACAAAAAACCATTACCCCGTAAGTCTAACTTAAATCAACTAAATGTATTTCTTGATGAAGAGAGCTTGGTTCGCGTCGGTGGCAGGATCAGCACCTCAAACCATCCCTATGATAAACGGCACCCTATTTTGTTGAAATGCAATAATCATTTAACGAAATTAATATTTCAGCACGAACATTTACGCTTGTTGCACGCGCCACCCCAATTATTACTTACTAGTATTCGTGACCAGTATTGGCCTATAGGTGGCCGTAAACTTGCGCAAGATATATATAAATATTGCCACAAATGCCGTAGATTTGATGGCAACGGTATGGTAAATATTATGAGTGAACTGCCCCCAGATCGCGTAGAACCGGATTATCCGTTTATGACAACTGCAACTGATTTTGCTGGGCCATTCTTAATCACGGACCGAAAGGGCCGTGGATGCAAAATAACGAAGTGTTATTTGTGTCTTTTTATCTGTTTTCGATTTAAGTGTGTACACTTAGAAGCCGTGAGTGAGTTGAGCAAGGATGCCTTCGTTTTAACTCTCAACCGATTCATTGCACGCAGAGGCAAGCCCAAGGTCATTTTCTGTGACAATGGGAGAAACTACGTAGCTGCAGCCAGGGAGATAAAGGATTTCTTTAAAGACAACAAAGACTCTATTTGTGACTTTGCATCTCAGCGACACATTCAATTTAAATTTTCTCCCGCGTACGCTCCTCACTTCAATGGCCTCGCTGAGGCCGGAATTAAGTCGGCAAAATTTCACATTCGACGTATTTTAGGGCAGACTCATCTGACATTCGAGGAACTGTCTTCCCTTTTTACACAAGTTGAAGCTATCCTCAACAGCCGACCCTTATGTCCCCTCAGTCCATCAGCCAACGATTTCCAACCGCTCACACCGGGTCACTTTTTGATCTTCAGGCCGCTTACGTCACTACCGACTGCGAGCTACGGCGACGACAGCGCTCCACTCCGCAACAGATTCCAGCGCGTTGAGCAAACTCGCCAACATTTTTGGAAGCGCTGGTCGCGCGAGTATATATCAGAGCTGCAGCAACGCACAAAATGGCGCGTCAAAGGCCGAGACCTACGTCTAGATGACTTGGTGCTGATTAAGGACGAATCCCCACCACTCTGTTGGCGCTTAGGAAGAGTCATCAAATTGTTCCCTGGGCCTGATGGAATAACGCGCGTTGCAGACGTGAAGACCGCCGGTGGAACCCTTCGTCGAGCCCTCAACCGCCTGTGCCTGCTGCCCGTCGACAACTGAACTTGAAAGCTTTCCAGGAGCTTTCAAGGCCCGGGAAGATGTTCGCGCCGCTCCGTTCATCCAAACCAAATCTAGTAATAAGTACACAACACATCATCGCCCTTACGCCCTTGTGTTAAGGTCCAATTTGAATGTATAAATGTGTAGCCAATTAAAGTAGTCAAATATCACGACATACAATTCTGACCAATCACAGACGCGCGCACACATACGTCACACTCGCTCGACACACCACAAGGGCACACACTTGCATTGCACCTTCCACGCCGATGTGCATACAATTTGTATATACCTTTTTAAAAATTACATGTATTTAAGAAAAATACCAAATTTCAATTATCTCCTTGTTCCTGTAATGAACAAGGGATTTTATTTATATCCACAGGAAAAAACGTGATACACTAGCTAATACTAAAAACTGTGTATGACCCATTTACTCAATACATCTACATATGTTTCTACTACTACTCAATACTAATACATATGTTTCTCATAGTAGTCGTGAAAAGTAGTATTATATTATATCGTCGACCGTAGGCTGAATTACGGTAAGGGACAGGCAAAACAATGTCCCTTACGCTAATTCAGCCTACGGTCGACGATATGTCACGCGTGTCACACGGTAGCAAAATTATTTTATGCGACACCTGGCCATAAAGTGGCTTATAATAATAATACATATGTTTCTCATAGTAGTCGTGAAAAGTAGTATTATATTATATCGTCGACCGTAGGCTGAATTACGGTAAGGGACAGGCAAAACAATGTCCCTTACGCTAATTCAGCCTACGGTCGACGATATGTCACGCGTGTCACACGGTAGCAAAATTATTTTATGCGACACCTGGCCATAAAGTGGCTTTTTGCGCACGCATGTGTATAGTGAGATCCGATAGAACTGAACAAAAACAATAACAAATATGTTGACTGACAATTGTGTCGATTGTCTATGGATTTACTCTGAAATAGTGATGGGAAAGGTATAACATTAATTAATCAATTCATTTGACATTCATGAAATTAATATTAACTACAACAACAACAATATTTTTAAGGGAAAGCACAGTCCGTAAATTGCAGAGCCAAGTTCTTGCTATCCAGTAGTCCAGCCAAAAAACAATGTTTATCGAAGTCAAAAAATGGGAAAGCAAAGTCGTATTTCAAACAAAATTGGAAGACCAGAACAATGCACGATATCCGTAATAACACGAATAAACGTTTCTTTAATCTTTGTCACTTCTTGTCAGTTATGGTTATTTTTTAATGGCCATAGATAGCTATGGCCTTATACCAGACGACGACGAAGCAGAAAGGAGGATTATCGCGCCGTATGTTAAATCAAGACCAAGTGCGGGTAGTTCGGAAAACCCGCGCGGCTAGAAGATGTTGACACCCGCCTCGCCAGTCCATTCACGACCATAGACGTCACGGCTTGTCCGAAATGTCAAGATGAATGTCAAGTTGATGAGTAAGATTTCACCAGGCCAGGGCAGCGCCTTTGTGCGAAACCTATGCAGCAGCACCTCTTTATTGTCGTCGTGTTTCGACTTCCGGCTCCCCTATCACCTTGGCGCCTGTGTGCGCTGCACACTTCGCACACAGTGGCGGCGCGGCCCTGTACCAGGCTCACATAATTTGTCACTTCTTTTGGCGGTTGTAATCAGACGAGTAAAAACACAAGGATCTTGTTTTAGCCTTTTTCGTAATTGGGTTTTCGTACATACATTTATTGGATATGGCATTCATTGCCAAAATCTATAATTAAAAAATAAATTTTCCGAAATACTAATCGATATCTAAATGTCATTGGTAATAAAAAGTAATACATTTTTAAAGAACGGACATTCCCATCACTACGAATCCAAAGACAATATAGATTTTTACAGTTTAGATGAGTAAAAAAATTTGAGTAATATTTGACACATAGTAACATGATATTGACTAAGTTTTTTTTTTACTGAAATATGAAAATTAATGGATATTTTAACGGACGGCAAACACCTGCGATCTCGGCCTTTCTTTATATTACCACCCTAGTTGTGTAATGTACTATTAGATTGGGCCATAAACACTTGAAACTCTCATTACTCTCAGATTTCTCCTATTCTTAGAATCCTTCATTTCGCTTTTACTCGTATATTAGGTACATAATGTGATACAGTTATAGTACATTGTGCACCGAGGGTAGTAAGAAGGGGATTACTAACGTTCAATATAGTCTTCCACAGATAATGCTAAGAACTGCGTTTAGTTTTTAAACTTGACAGGCAATGTCGCCAGATTGTAACGATTTTCAAAATAAAATTTTAAACTAAATTAATTTAATTGCATTAAAATAATCGCAAAAACTACGGAAATAATAGTAAAATATACCATATAAGTTTTATTTACACTAAAATTGGTTTTGAAGCCAAGTTTTGAAGATGTGAAATAGCCTTGGCTGATTCGAAACCTCCTTAGTCTGAAATGACGTACGACTTTTAAAACTAAACTCATAACTCCCGAGGGAGTTATAGATTTTCATACAGTTTTTCCTCCCGTGGGAGTTATAGATATTTGTAACCCACGGGGGGTAAATCGGCTCGAGTTGGTCTATAAGCGCGCGTGTTATAACACCCTTTACGAGCAAGTGTGATGAAAAATATTAAGCTAAGATTATTAAAGTACATATATTACACTTCGGATGGTATCGTACTATCTCACTTTCAGATGAAGTGAGATAGTTGTTCTTAGATCAACTTATCGTTTCTGGTTTTATAAGAAAACACTCTCGCTACTTGTTCTTAAGCAAAGGCTTAAAGCTAGAGCCTTTATAAAATTATTTGATTCGTATTCCAGTGTCAGATAGAGCGTTTTGGTGAAATAATGCACTTTATGACATACAATCGTATAGAAGTAACGACCTTTTAAACTAAGATTGCGTTCTACATTTGCGCAAAAGGTTCGTCTTTCATAGGAAACCTATGGCACTTCAGTCGTTTTGAACGAGGTGATATATAGTTCTCGCAAAGTGCAGGTCCGCGTTTGGGATACAATCCGACAATGATCCACGATTTATGTCGCCAACACAAAGCAAACTACCTAATCGTTAAAGGGAACAAGTCCCTGGGTCGGAGCTGCTATGATCCTGTAAGGCCATCGTTGGTTCAGACGCAGCAATTCACAACACAAGTAACACGAATTACTATAGCTTGGCAAGCTCGTCGGTGACACTCCCACGAAGCACAGCGGGGCGGTATGAAGTGCGCGCGCGGCGGGGGCCATGTGACAAGAGCGTTAGTAGTAAAATCCGGACAAGTGCGAGTCGGGCTCTCCCACAGAGGGTTCTGTACAAATTTGTACATCCAAAGTACATATTAAAGTACCCTATAAATTTTGATTCCCTTAGTAAAGTCTATTTTTAGGGTTTCGTACCAAAATGGTAAAAAAGGAACCGTTATGGTGCGACTCTGTCTGTCTCTCTGTCCGTCTGTCACAGTCAGATATCTCAGGAACTACTGCTGCTATCGATTTAAAATTTGGAATAGTTTTAAAAGTCGGTAACTCGAACCTACTAGATAGAAAAAAGAATCTTATAAGTGCTTTGGGGGGTTCGAACGTGGGGTAATTCCAAAATTTAAGGATATCTCGTAATCCACGCAACATACATTTACTGTGACATGCTAACACTCTACTAGACATATCAATAGTGGTTTAGTAGAAATTTCTAACTTTCAAAATTACCCCACGATCGAAATTACCCCAAAGCACCTTAGGTACCTTTTTTACTTCTTTTTAAAGGAGGTCGAAATGGGAGGTCGAACATTTTAAGTTGTGCTATTGTATTAAGTAGGGTATCAAACGAAAGGGCTTTATTTTGTAGATTCCAAAACCATTTTAATTTTATTTTTTTAATTATGTAATTTTTGATTTTGAAAAAGTTCAAAGAAATACCCCCTATTAATCCTTATATTCCTCCCTATTAATCTTCAAAGTTACTAAACAGAAAAATCTGTAATAATTATCAATTATTCATATCATCCTAAATATGCCAGGAAAAATATATCGGTTTTCCTAAATTGCACCGTAACACATGTAAAAATTAATACTGATAAATACTGATTTGCTGCTACTAAACTAACCGCCATACAGTTTTTCTTGAACTATTCACGTATCTACTTACGAGTTTGTACAGAACCCTCAGTGCGCGAGTCCGAGTCGCTCTTGATCGGTTATTTTTATGATTTAAGTAAAATAATATAGTTTCAGATTTGTTCCTATACTTTTAGTGTACAACGGTATTACTTGCCAAATTTCATAGCTGAATTTTGGTTTCCTTGAGAGTGTCGAAATTTACGTTATTTGCGGCATAAACGGCCGTATCTTTTTGTCACGTTAATTTAGAAGCTTTGCTCTTGAAAAACTGTTGTCCGCATACATCGACATATGTCGCGGTTAGTTTAGTAGGAGCAAATAAGTTTGTCTTACAATTTTTTCGAAGTTATAAAAAACGCTGCCAGTTAGGAAAGCTGTTTTATTTTTCCTGTAATATTTAGGATGATATTAATAATCGGTAATTATTACAGATTTTTCTGTTCAGTAACTTCGGACATTATAGGGGGGAAATGGTATTTTTTTGAACGAGTCGTTTTTGATTTAGGATGAACCTAAATCAAAAACGACTCTCGACCTCTCTTTAAAAAAAGTTATAAGGTTATAAGATTTTTATTATGTTTAATAGAGTCGGGTTAGCAATTTGTAAAACTATTACAAATTTCAAATCGATAGCAGCAGTAATTCCTGAGATATCTGGCTGTGACAGACGGACAGACAGACGTACAGACAGACAGACAGAGTCGCGCCATAAGGGTTCCTATTTTTACCATTTTGGTACGGAACCCTAAAAATAGACTAGTAAGGGAATCAAAACTTATATATACTTTAATATATGTACCTACAAATTTGTACGCAACCCTCGGTGGGCGAGTCCGTCTCGCACTTATCCGGTTTTTTTTTTATTATGTCTGGCCAGTCCTTAATGAAGGCGGGATATGCTCTCACCATATTTTCTGCAGTCAGCCATGTCTTTGCCTTAAATTGCGTGGGTTTCTCAGTGGTTGTTTTGGCCCACAACTCACTCGGCATACGACGTAATCGACATATGTGTTCGAGTCCCATTTTAGCTTTAAGGCTTTCCGTACTACGTCAGTTATTTTCGTCATGGAGCACAGGTCGGTGATTGGTATATCATACATCAGTTTCAAATTATGAATGAAAATTTGGAAAACTCTATATACTCTATATACCTTTTATTTTATTTCACCTATTCGAGCCTCGCAAAATTGTCAGGTCCCCTTTGGCGGTGGCAATTTACCACTTAGTCGAAGGACTAACGGGCAAACGGACATGTCGCACCCTAAATAATTCAGGGACTGATTTCAGAATAAGTGTTTATATATTTTAAACCAAGGAACTGCTATAGTTGCGATCGAATGTCGAGCGCAGATTTATTTAAAGATTTTGTACCTAAATGGTAAATGTGCGACTCTGTCTGTCTGTTTGTTATTTGTTAAGCGTTGTACTCCACCTAACATCGGTTGCCCAGTAAGGTTATTTATTTAGATTTTCTCACAAGTGTGATGAAAAACATTGTGTGTGCCACGGGCGGTAAAGGAATTACAAACTCGTGTTATTAAAGCCCTTGGCTTCGCCTCGGGCACACACTCGTTCACACTCACAACACTCGTTTGTAATTCCTTGCTTACCACCCTAGATATACAATGTACTACAATCCAATCACAATTACAATACAATCAATTATATGTATGTATGTATGTATGTCTGTGTAATGTGTAATTAGAAGCGGAAATCAAAAGAAAATATATGCCTCGGGCAGGATTCAAACCTGCGTCTACCAATTTTGCCACCGAAGCGATAACTCAAGTCATAAAACAATTCAACCAGTCGTTCCATTTTTTACGCCATCTTAGGAGGCTTAGTAGTATAGAATAGAATAAAATTGAAAATAATACCTATGGTTTATTACATAACTGTGTCCATTTTCATACAAAGTCGATAAATTGTGAATACAAAAGTCCCAACAGCTACCCTTTGCGGGCGTACAATCATATTTGCAAAAACTTATAACTAATTAGGATAAATTACACTTTCAAGGAAGTTAGGTAATAATTACAGGTATTAAAAGCATTTTTAATGGGTCTTTCCCACTGTTTTTGTATAAGTTTGTAGTGTAATTTATCATCTGGTATGCAATAAAGTTTGATTGTATTGTTTATTTTCAATTTTCGCTTCTAATAACATATTTGGGAAATCCCTAGCATCATCCGTTACGATGGAGTGAGTATATATACCGCCCCACGTTTTATTAAGTACGAGGATATGACAAATACATATAAAATCTGTTCCTAGTCTCCAGTTTCACACTAGCACAATGATTACATTACTATTCAATGGTACCACTATCGGCTCTGCTTAGCTGTAGACCCCGCGAATCTGTCAACCCCATGGCTCCACCATTTCAAAAAATCCAAGAACTGAGTCGACAAAAAAAATCTATATAATTACTGAACCTACTCTCGAAATTTCACGGGTTCTGTTCAGGAGGTCAAAGTTGTATTTTGACATAGTAAGCGAAACGTATTAGTTGTATATTGTCCAGGTACAGAGATGTCTCAATGTGCAAAACTCCCTCATTGCAATATTTCATAGTACCTAAACAAAAGGACTTGGTTGTAAAACGTCTTAATATCATAAAGTTTACCTAGGCAAATGGTCTAGATAATCAGTAAGTAAGTAAGTCACTAAGTAAGACCTGATAGAACTAAGCCTTTTTGCATACCAGGGCAAAATAAAATTTTGACCTCCTGAACCGAACCCGTTTTACTACTATCGGTTGAGAAATGCGACTTGTCGAGGAGAACAGACAGACAGACATCCGCCGGACATTTGAAAGCATTTTTGCCCAAGTTGAAACGGAGACCTACGTTCGCTTCGTTAACTCGGTTATAAATCAGCTTTTTCAATGGATTATGCCAATTGTGAACTACTTTTAGGGTTTGCCGTCGCAGGTCTTTACTTTTTTACGACGAATTCTCCGTAGGAAACGCCAGTAGGCTGCCGGGGCTGGGTGTGCTCGTTCTTCGACGCCCGGCACGTGCGGGAGACGCTCACGGTGGCGTTCCGGAGCGGCTCCCGGCGGAGACGCCTGCGCGTGTCTCTGCTCATAGTCGTGGTGTGCGTCATATTCGGTCCTCTGCACGGTAAGCATCGCCTTAAGTTATCCCTTTTTCATTTTTTGTATGCTTAGAACAACGCGGACTTCGTAGGGAGTAGCCCTAGCTACACGTTCCCGCTCTGCCAAACAAAACAATCATATTCGTTCTATAAAACTAGTTGCAGTCGGAGTGCTCGTCAGACTAAACTTTGTTACGCACATTACATACGCAAAATAGGCGCAAACCTGTCGTCGAGTTGCGGAAAATTAGCACTATTTACTACGCAGCTGAATGGATCTCAAATGGCAGCCTGTTATTTGTATCGGAAAAATGTGCTATGACGACTTCCTTACTTGTTGCTCTAAGATTCTATGTCATGACCCTGACCCATATTTGAACTAAAACCCCCGGCGAGCTCTTTGTTACCTGTCCTGCAGGAGATCACAATCCTGCAATAACGCAAGCCATCCTTGGCCACCAGTGATTTTTCCCTGAGCGCTTAAGTAATCGAAAGGACCTGCGGATTCGGTTGAAGCGGTTCAACCTATCTATGAGTGAGATGATGAGTAGTCATAGCGTTAATGATCGTAATTTGCCCTTTTTTGATGAAAGCCTTCGTTCTAGTACTCCAGACCCCAGTTATGAGAGTTATGTGAAATTTCTGGGGTTAAAGTTAAAGAGAGTTATGTAAAATTTCTAACGTGGAGCTCACTAAGAAATACACGTTAGCCCGTATGTTATCTATACAGGGTGGGAGGGACTATACCGACATACTTTAGCCATGAATTCCTGGTGGTGTGACAAGTAAATAATGTTATATCAACATGGGTCGAATATTGTCATTTTACATTAATAGTCTTATGGAACAAAATAAATCAGTAAATTCAGCCCCTCGTTATAAACATGTCCTTACTGGAGGAAAAGTTATCAAAAAGAAAAAAAAGCTAAAATGGAAACGAAAGGTAAATTTTTTGGCCTCGTAGTCGCTTACCATGAAATACTGCAAAGGTTAATTGCTGTTTAGATAAAGGATTTAAAAAATTAGTAAAACTATCTTAGTCACATTTATTAGGGCTTGTTACACACTTGGAAGTTTTCATTTAAAAAATAATGAATATCTCTGAAAGTAAGCGCTTTTCGACTATATATCACATAACTTTTTTTACTCCTAATAGTTGTTAGAATATATAGTTAAAGTTTGGTATAGTCCCTCCCACTCTGTATATTTCTGGTCTGTTGTTTCATAGAGTTTCATTTACAACGTTACATAGAATTTTCTTTTGTCAGGTGAAATGAATGTACTGTATCTCTTCATGAGGTACCGATTCAACTGGGACGAGGTGCAATTCAGCATGTTCTGCACCTATAGCATCATCACCAACTTAGTAGGTACGTACTCTCAAAATCTTGTATTTGTGTTTATACTCTCTATTCTCTATGTAATATAGAGTTGTATTAGTACTGTAAGCATATCATGAATCAAATCTGCTTTTAAGAGGTCGTCTAAGTAAAACATATATGTACAACCTGGCCATTTCAGCAATGTGTAGCATTTGAAATAGTATTCAATGAAATGATTTGGGCCTGATTTTTCAATTTTAAGGTTGTTAATTATTTTCGTCAAGTCAAGCTTTACTAACTTTACTACAATAATTTCCTTGATTCAGGGACGCTGTTCTCCATTAGCATCTTCAGCGACTTCCTGAAGCTGGACGACACATTGGTGGGCATCATCTCCTGCGCCAGCAAGATCCTCGCTTCTTTCATATTCGCCTTCGCCACCACCACCACCGAAATATACCTGGGTATGTTCAACCTTTTCAGCGACTTCATGAACCTGGACAGTTGGACATGGACAACACTATAAATAATTTCCTACGCCATCAAAATCTGGCTTCTTTCATACTCAACTTCGTTACCATCACCACCAAGATATATTTGCGTATATCAAATAAACATGCCACTAACACTCACAAACTCATAATGTTTAACTTAACAATCCCTAACTCTAAGCCTTTTTCAAACAACATTTATTATTACATATATAAGGTCCTAATTTATTAGTTGCAGATATTTTAACACATTATACTTTACATTAAAATAATTAACTTTAAATAGAAATTAAGAAATCTTGTCATATAACTTTTTTGATTTCATTTACCTAACAAAAAAATTAATTATAATTTCGTCTAAAAAAAATCACCATGTGCATTATTACTTGTCACAATAACACTATCTGTCATGTCAACAATTGTTTGTCGTAAATGTCGTAACGGTTCGGCGGGAAAACTGCAAATGTCATTAGGATGGGATTTATCGACGTGAAGTGGCCAGTTACAGTTAAGTGGGACGTAAAAGAGCTACTAGAATCTGTTCAATGAGTTTTCATTTAGTAATCACATTAACAGGGTGTTATTACGTAGCAAATTTGTGTTTCCTTTTTCTCTAAAAAAACATCGTAAAAGCTATAATGTTTCATGCTTTAATATACTCCAGAGACCGAGTACTATCAGCTGTAAAAATATCTGCAAATAATAAATTAGGACCTTATATAGACTATACAAGAAATCAAAGTACATAGAAAAATTAAATGGCACTCACCTGTGTCCAGACCGGGAAACGAACCTCTGGATTTCCGGCCCAGCGACTCAGCCACTCGTTCACCGGAGCACCCAGTAAGCGCCCTCATTTTTAATAGTATTTAATACAAGTTCTCATAGATGGCGTTTAGGTTAAATCCACCCTAGTTGTGTAATGTACTAATGCAAATCTATGTGGGTCGCAACATTGATAAATGTTGCCACACGAAAATAAAATTGAAGTGATGTTAATTTCGAAAAGTTCGGTAAAAACGAAGTGGCTCTTTCAAAACATGTCTCTTTCATGCACACCTTCCCCTATGTACCTTGTCAGCTTATAATAAATTACTGGCTTTCACCTAGTTTGACTATATTTCTAATAATTCTAATATTTAAATTCATGATTCAAATCCCTTAGGGAACCAACCAAGCCACACAATATCAACCTCATAATGCATTGTCTAGACAGACCTATTAGTAATTCAGAATCACGATTATTTACATTTTAACCCTCATAACTTTTTACAAATCTTATTGAAATTTGAATTCAATAACACAAAGAATAAGGTCGCTTTCATTATTGTACTTTTAAGCAATATAAGAGATTGCGGAATCAGCAATCAATATCTGGAGGCACGGAAGTGCCCCCGCCAAGTCGAGCAAAACAAAGGCACGGCCGTACCATCCTTTTCTCGAAGCCATTCAGGCCATTTTCAGCCTCCCGTAATGTTGTACTGGCTAAAGCTAGAACCCTGAAATTTCAGGGATATACATATAGGGCACAATAAGACTTATATATATTCACAATATCATTCAATTTGAACGTGTAGTTTAAGAATTATTGCATGTCAAAGTTCCTTAGTTTTGTCACTGACTGACTGACTGATGATCATCATAATTCTAAGGTAGTTTAGCAGACTCCCAGACTTCAAATTTTAAACATAGTTAGTTTTTAGCCTATCAAGTCCTAAAAAACCTCCAAATATGGCTATTTGTCACAACTGCACACATAAGTTTGTAATCCTATACAAATACATGCGATTACAAAGTTTTGCAGTCAAAACTGGAAAAAGAATGGATTGGAATGTAATAAATAAAGGAAGATCACTTACAAAAAGAAATGAGATCCCATCAAAAACATTACATGTAAAAAGATGCAAGTCTCGCAACGCAGTTCTTTTAAAAAGTTTTGAGATGTAATGTTAAACCAAGTCAGTATCGGGGGGGGTGTCCACAGAACTCGATTCCCACCGACTTGCCTATGATTTAACCGTGGAGGAACACATTTTATAGATCAAATAATAGGCAAGTCTGTGGGAATCGAGTTCTGTGGACACCCCCCGGTACTGACTTGGTTTAACATTACATCTCAAAACTTTTTTGTTGTAAAAAAACTGCGTTGCGAGACTTGCATCTTTTGACATGTAATGTTTTTGATGGGATTATTGAATTCACTTGAAATCGGTCGACGTCTGGAGGTTTGACGTCTTCCATTTATTTGAGTTATATTGATGACAGTTAGTTGCAACATCTAGTCATTCAAATCGCAATTATTTAGGGTTTCATTCCGGTCGGCAGAGTATATTCCAGTTACACCTTATATAGAACAGAATGAAAAATGAAGTATGTATTTTAGGCCCTTGAAAAAATAGAAATAACACCTCCCTACCTACTCGTATTCTATTTTCTGCTCAATTTATGACCTCCATACTACTCTAGAGTTCTAAGTTCGCTACATTTACATTTTTAATTACTCATTTTAATAAAACCATTTCAACGAATTATGAAGCGTATATTATTGAATTTTACATCCCAACGTTTTGTTACCCTTTACAGGGTTGGTGGTAAAGAGTACACGGAGAAAAACATATTTTTTCTCCGTCAAAATTACATTTGTATAAACTAATCACTTCAATAAATCTGAATTAAAAATAAAGGTACTTACATACATGCCAAACGGGCGTAATATCTTAACCAGCGCTTCGGAATAACGCATACTTCATGATAAGAAAGAAGCGAAAATGTTTAATTTCGTTTTGATGCCGTTCACATGGATCGTTAACACCCTTTTAGTTTGTATGGAGAACCAGTGACCCTGAGTCACCTTACGTCCTTACAATCCGGCCTTACAAATTACAATCAAGCCTTAGCAGTCGATTATACACGTGGAGCGTGTGTGCATCGCATTGTTGTCTTTGAACAATGTGGGATTGTCCACATAATGCAGCTGTTTACCGATATATCAGTATTACCAATGTGTTGTAACACTTATAGTCTAAGATACGGCCTAATATCGTCCCCTCCCTCATCTTTTTTCATAATCATTTTATAGTTGAGGTCTTCCTTTTGCTGAAAAAAAATGCCAACTGATAAAAAAAGACATAAATAGAACGACAAGGTTGTGATTGCCAACTTTTTTCCCGAACTAAATACCAATCAAGTTTAAAAACTTAACCTAAAAATCGCGACAACCCTAAATCTGCCTACTTTGGCATAGGCAACCCTATGCCATCGTGATTACTTTAAAATTACCTACCTACCTGCTCATATAATGTTGGTTAGGAAAAAAAAAATTAGGGAAGTGCTGCTAGTTCACCCACCCTTACCAGTATAAGAGAGGCAGAGCATTATGTGCATTCTAACTCTTATTGCTTACAACCGCGCTGCGCTAAGCTACGACGCAAAACACCATTGTCTAACGTTCTCGTAACACTGAAGACCAAATGGAGGCGAATTGCGGTAGAATTATCCACATCATCATCATAAAACCACGACCACTCTGTCAAGTGTGAACGACTAAGGAGATTGCTTATACATTTGTTTCACCAAGAAAAACGATGAGGGGAGATCCACATTAGGCGGCCCCTTTATTATTAGAATTGGTAGTAGAAATCTATGAGTATTGTTATGTATAATTGCCGTATGTAAGTAGTACATTGATATCACGTCATGCACAAGATAATATAACAATCTAAGAGGGCATTTCATAAAATAATCTAGACAATACCCTTAAATAATCAAAATATGATATATATTATGGTACAAGTTGAAAGGATTATTGACATTGGTCAGTTTTCTTTCACGAAAATATTATATGTAAAAATTTGTCTACTTTTGGACGAATTTTCACAAAAATCCTTTAACGAAGAATTTATTGGTTCAAAAATACCTACAAGCAAAATTCCTTGGCTATTTGACACTTGATCCTACTTGGGCTTCCAATCCCGGGATTTTTGTACCAAATACCGAGATCTCGGGATTGGCCATACAAAAAATCCCGGGTTTGGAAGCCCTAGTCCTACTGCTCATTAAGAAAAAGTAAGACAACTTCGCTCCTGTGCTGCGCGCTCATTGATAAGATGACGCCACACCACTGCTAAATAGTTAATTTTGTTACAGCACCACTTGTGGAAATATTCAATGGAACGTCGTTTATAGCTATGCGGTCCATAGCCTCGAAGCTAGTCACTAGTGAGGAGTTAGGTGAGTCACAACGTTCCGATAACACGTCGTTTTTAACTTATACACTCACAAAGGGCAGAACCTTAACAGCCATCAGTATCGTCTGCTTGACATTTATTTTTAAAGAAACAGTTTCTTAGCGTAAATAAAAATAGGTTTTTTTTTTTCAAAGAGTGAGTTTTGTAACGATACCACATTTTAAGTTTTCAAGCAAGAACAAATAGTTATGTGATACTTGTATAAAACTAGTTTCACAATAAGCCTTTTATGAGAAACTATTCGTTGTAACAAGCGATCTAATAATAATGAGCTTTAGGTCGAAACGAAACCGTAACATGAACTGTAACAGTCATTTATGCCACACATGGCTATAAAGTGGCTTTTACCGCACGCTACGCGTACGGAAAAGCCGCTTTCTGACCAAGTGTAGACATAAAATTATGTCCACAACACGGAAGGTAATATAGGTAAAGAAAGCCCTCGATCGCTTATTTACGTCCCTCGCTTGCAGCTCGGGCCGCAAACATCTGCGATCTTGGCCTTTCTTTGTTTTACCACCCTAGTTGTGTAATGTACTATTACGTAACTGGTTTTCAAAACAGTTATTTGTCATAAAGAAACTGCATCGTTCCGTTTCACCGAAAACTCTTAACAACCCACCTTTAGAGGATGCGTCCGGAGAGTTGATAGCTGAACGTAGTCGGGTAAAAAGTATCCTATATTTTAACCAGGGTCATAATTATCCTGTACTCAGTATCGCTTTAGACCCGTGTTAATACCGTATATTATATCGTCACAGCTAGTTATGTGCCGTTCCCGGGAATATTCTGGAATCTTTGAGGAATATTCCCGATTCTGGGATTATTTCCCATGCATCTCGGGGGTAGGTTATTGTAGCCTATTTTCGGGACTGTCACATCAGTTAGTTACTGTTTCTTTAGACAAAGATAGTTTAACGGTAGCAATTATTTACAGGTAAAGTGAACTCGCTCTTCGGCCTGGCAGAAGCAATGATGCCCCTGGTTTATGGGCCTCTGTACTCCAGAGTATATATGGCAACTCTTAGTTTCCTGCCAGGTGCAGTGTTCCTGCTAGGAGCGGCCATGACGGTTCCTGCTGTGGCTATATTTGGGCAAGTCTTTGAAGTATCTTTTGGAGCCGTAATGTCTTAGTAGATACTAAGGTTGCATGGTCTTTCTAATTTAAGTTTCCTGGCTATGACGGTTCCTGCTGTTGCTATAGTTGGACAAGTCTTTGAAGTATCTTTGAAGCTGTAATGTCGTACTAGGCTCCCCGATAGTAGATACTAGGCTCCCCTACTCTAGACTTTTGGTATTTCTAATCTAATCTAAGTTTCCTGGTTATGATGATTCTTGCTGTGTTTATACATGGGCAAAGTCATTGAAGTATCTTTGAAGATATAATGTCTTAGTAGATACTAGGCTCCCGTACTCCGAGTAACTATACGTATACAATACGTAGTCTCTCTAATCTAAGTTCCCTGCCGAGTGCAGTGTTTCTGTTTGGAGCCGAGCGGTTATGACGTTCTCTGCTGTGGCCAGTAACTATATTTGGGCAAGTCTTTGGAGTATGTTTAAAGCTATTGGCTTATTTATAGTTAAGAAGAAGAACTTTAGAGAAAACACATAACTACTTTTGTTAACTTTTGGTAACCGATGTTCAGATTGTATTGATACTGGTTTAGGAAGTGATAGAAACCACTTTATTTTATAGTCATTCTCATTTTCTTGCTAAGGATTGCTCCGGGTATATTCTATTTCTACGTAACATTTAATTATATCTATTCTATTCTGTATTCGTTGGGTGCGCGATGACAGCGCCAACTAGCGGTTACAAATACGACGGACTTTTTTTTTGTGTTTTGTGGCTTGGCAAGGCACTTGGCCAACTAAAAACGTAAATTTCGCTAGTAAAAAGTGACAGCTGGTCTGCCGAAAGTTCCTTTTTTGGCCATGACGCGCGCTGCGATCGTTTGTGGTTCCCCCACCTTATACTTCGCACCCAGCGAATATGTACATATAATAATATAGAAAGACTGTGTTTGTACATTAGAGATTTTTTCAAAGAAGTAACTGGGGAATTTTAAAAGTAATAAAACGTAATTAAATCGTTTTTAAAATTATGTCTGTTTGTTCGCACATCACGCAAAAACCACTGGAAACTTAAGTGAAATTTGGTATGCAGGTATATTATGACCCTGGTTAACACATAGGATACTTTTTATCCTAAGCCGAAGCAAAAAAGAGACATTTAAATAATTTCACCTCCGCGAACGAAGTCCATTAACCATCAGTATCAAATAAATTCCGTCTTATTTATGTTCCATTGGTTTTAAAGAAACACAATTAAAAAGTAATTAAATAACGATCAGACAAATATGAGATTCACGTTTTATTACTTTTTCTCCAAACATAAAATGTTACATTTTGACCATGTTTTGACATTTATTGTGTGGTCTGTATATGTATATGAGATCTTATTAATAAGTGACGGAACAACACACCCATGTTGTTGTTGATCGACACTATTTGTAAAGTATAATAAATTTATAAATATCAAAGTAATGTACCTAATTCTCATTTACTTTCCTGTGAAAAGTTTACGCTTTAAATGACAAAAAGGATAAAAATAGCCCGTTAGGTAAGAACGCCGTATTTATAATATTATTTTCCAACTATCTATTTCGTTCTCATAAGGACAATGCGGTCGAATTGGATCACCCTTGGTTTTTTTTCTTATGTCATTGTTCTTACTGAATAGGCTGATATATAACCGGTTGTTATATATTTACATTCCAGATGGATGTACTTCGAGCAGAAAGAAGACAATCGTCTCGCGGCCGCTGAAACCGCCAACAAGGAAGTATAGACAGTCGTTGTGCCTACGCATAAAAACGGCACAATTTAGCTGAAAAAGTCCTGCAGGAAGATTTTTTGTGAAGGCGCCATTAGTTTTCCTGAGGCAACAGACTATGTCGCTAGTCTAAGTTTGTACCACGTATCAATGAAATCGCATACAAACGAGGTGAAATCTAAGAATAACGAGCTTACACGGTGCTGTACAAATCTATGGTGTTTCTTGGTTTGTAAATATTTTAGATTTGCACGGGTGCTGATGCAGTGACTGTTTGTATATTTTTAAGTGAGAGATATTTAATAAAAAATACTTGGATAACGAACAATTCAGATTGTTTTGAATAAGCGATTTACACGCACAAACAATGACATAAGCTTCCTAAGCTTTTTTTATTTTAGTGTCTAATTATGAGAGTTGGTATGTCCAAATACATACTACTTTTCAAAATCATTCAGCATAATGTTTGTCAGAAAATGTACTACTTGCGTAAATATTAAAAATTTTACATTCGGTACTCACATATTATCAACAATTATCCAAATATGTCAGCATGTTCTAGCTTCATGCAACATGGTTTTCCTCTTTTTGGTTATTCAGGGTTCGTTCTGAGTTTTTGTGCAACATTGTCAGTCGTAATTAAATATTATATTATTTAATGATTAAATTTATTTCAGATAGTATTTATTAATATTCCGTTTCAAAATTCACACAATTTATATCCCATAATGAACTACAATTATCAATGATATCATTTTAGCATTACTGTGTTAGAATTCAATAGGAGTCATTTTATTATCGCTTGCTTAGCGAATGTTTGTTAACGCATTACATTGATATGGCAACATAAGACGGCTTCACAGTTAAAGTATCATAACAAGCACCCATTAACTCCAAAGAAGTATCTCAGACTCACATCGACCAATGACATTATACAACAACGAGGTTTCAAAGTGTATAATTAGTACCGAACTGCTGCAGACAGTCGATACAGTAAATTTTGTTATTTTATGTGTACACGGGCACACACTAACACGGGCTAGTAAATGTAGTGATTACTTTGCCTGTACTGTGACTGTTTGTTTACTAAGAGTCGGACAATAGTATAGATTGGCGGTCGGCCACGTAACATTCAATATCAGTCTGTGTCTACTGAAAGGCGCGGATGTGTTAGTCGCGATGTGACCGACCACAACAGGACTTGGGGAAACATACCGAAATACAGTGTCCAAATAATAAAGCACCAATACGGTTTGGTCCTAATTTTAATACAAACATAAAATGCATAAAACTGACACCATGGAAGTGAAACACCAAGACGAAACGTCAGAAGAATCCCCACTGAAAAAAGAAATAAACGAAATAGCACACATGACTGTCGTAGAAAAATTAAAATACATAAAATCGAATGTTACAGTCGAACCTGTGATTGCTTTATTTGTGATGCCTAGTGTTCTGGCCATCTTGGCTACACAGAATTTGAACCTGGATAAAGCGTGTCGGGTGAACCTCGGTTTTGGTGATGAAGTCTGTACCGCATTGCGATTTAGGAAACGTGCGAACCACACGTTTGAAGAAGATGAAGTCCAGAAGTTAATAGCTTCTATTCAAGCGTGGAAAGCCGTTATACATACAGGTGTACCAACGATCTTGATGTTATTTGTTGGTGCTTGGAGTGATAAGACGGGAAGACGAAAGATCTGCATGCTGATGCCAATCGTTGGGGAGTTCTTGACTTGTATCCTCAATATGGTGAACACGTATTTCTTCTACGAAATCTCCGTGGAATGGACAGTGTTTATGGAAGTCATCTTCCCAGCATTGACAGGAGGCTGGTACACATTGTTCCTAGCCACATTCAGCTACATGGGGGACATTACTTCAAGAGAAACCAGGACTTTTCGAATGGGTATTCTTAATTTGTGCATGAGCATTGGCTTTCCCATAGGAATGGGCTTGAGCGGGGTCTTAGTTAGATACTTAGGATACTATGGAGTGTTCACCATATCGGCATGTCTCCAGTTCATCAATTTCTGCTACGTTTTCTTTGTCATACAAGACCATACGTGGCTTGAGACTAGAGAGAAGGTTAGTATCTAATGTCTCCTGCTATTATAAATCCATTATTACCCAATATTACAATCTCTTAATTATTTTAATTAATATAATAATTAACTTAAACTTAAACTAAGTACTCCAAAAATAAAATTTATTTGAACTACGCTAAATCCAAGTTATCTACTTGTTCAGAATTACTTATTAGGAATATCTAATAATAGGGGTGGTAACTCTCGCCAATCTCTTGTCATTATTATGTGACATTTCAATGTAAAACATGTCTGATTAAGGCACTGGTCCCACTGCCGGTGAGTAAGCGAGTAAAGTTGGGCGAGTAGCATTACATTGCGGATCTGGAAAGGTCGATTCATCACACTGTGCCTGGTCAGCACGCAATGAACTGCTACTCGCCCAACTTTACTCTCTTACTCGCCGGTGCTGGGACCAGTGTCTTAGATATTATAGGATGGTGCATAAAGGCGAGCAAAACCGGTCGCCCCAGGCGCCACTAGACTTTTCAAGTGAGTTGGTACTCCTGTGTCTCTCGCACTATAATGAGAATGAGCCATATTTAATGTTGCGTAAAGTCAGGTTTCTATGGTCCAAACTGTGGAATGCCCCCATGTGTACAAGTACATACGCCAATTTTGGTGTGAATAATGAGCAATAATTGAATATATGTATAATGCATCATATAACTATTACATATATAGTTAAACAAAATTAAAAATAGTATGCAACGCAACGGTCTACATGAGAGCACATTATAGTTTGGGCCACAGTTGTGTGCACTGGACTATAAAAACCTGAGTTTACGGTACTTAATTAAATAATTATAAGTACAGTCTAACATAAGAGCCGCCAATGAAGTCCCATTGTGGTTGGACCGCTTGTAAAATTTCAATTTTAATAGGGTTTACGTCACACCTGGCCATAAAGTGGCAATTACCGCACGCGTAGCGTGCGGAAAATCCAACATCCGGGCCTAGCGGAGACGTAAAATTTTGTACTTACCACGGGAGGTAATAAATAAACGGAAGGTAAAAATTTATCGCCCTTGCCTTCGGCTCGGGCGTCAAATACCTGCGATCTGAGACATTCTTTATTTTACCTCCCTAGGTAAGTAAAGTAGGTACTATAATATAATCCAATAATAGCTAGAGATAACTAAGTTTTAAATTTTAGCCCAGTGATGAGACATAACTAGCAAGGAAGTATATGATCTAGGTGACCCAGCGACACGGTGGTAAAAAGTAATGCAACGGTCCTTATCGATAAATTAGCAATAACTATTCCCCGAAATGTTTGCGTTGTGTTTCCCCACGCGCAGTCACATGTTGCGTATTATACTAACAATAGGTACCCACCCGCACGTATTGTAGGCAAACTCGTCAGTATACTATAACACCTGTCGTGTAAAATAGCTGTTCATAATTATTCTGCACCTAAGCACTTAGGCATAATAACTTTTCTAAAATTCCTATATCCTATTCCTATTAGCACATGGCTAATAATATTTTGAAGTTTCCTTAATTCCTCATGGATCCCATCATCATAACTAAATTTTAATAAATCTGGAAGAAAATATTTTTTTCAAATCGGTTCATAAACACGAGTTCTGAGGAATCTTAAAAACAATAGATTACGTATACCTCCTGCTTTTTATGAAGTTTCTCACTATGAAAAAAAAACACTTTAATCTATGTGTAGGCTTTTTTCCTTTTTCTCGGGAACGGGTTGAGGTACCTTTCAGGTTTTTAACCGACTTTCAAGAGAAGGACGGTTTTCAACTCGTCTGTGTGTTTTATTTGTGTGTTACATAATTACTCGAAGACGGCTAGACCGATTTGAAAAATTCTTTTTTGTTTGAAAGGCTACACCTTCGAGGTAGTCTCATTGCAACCATATGGATCATCCATAGGATGGATTTTGGGAAAATCAAGGGAACCCTTCGAATATTAGAGGCACATATATAGCGATTTGGATATTTTTCATAGTGACTCGTGCATTTTTATCGAATAGCTTCATTTGATGTCCGTTAGTAACCAACTTCCACAAACGAATATCAGTTCTTCATTTAATATGTTTGTTACCCGATTACTCGAAGATGGCTGAAAATTATTTTTTTGTTTGGAAGAGTACATCTCCGAGGTGGACCCATTGCAACCAAATCAAGTGATGGTATCTTGGAGATATCGATGGAACTCTTCAAATTTTATAGGCACACATACGGCGACTTGGTTATTTTTCATAGTCTCGTGCATCTCTTATCGAAATAGGTTCATTGAAAGTCGGTTATTTAAAAAAAATTATACCGAATACTAAAGTCGCTGGGCTACGATGCAAATATGCCTACGTTTGCTGCGTTTGAATCTTTGTCCTAATAATTATGTACGGTCTTGGCTATAATAATTTAGTACCCACGGTCATTCCTAAAAATATATTTCCGATTTTGAGTCTTATTTTACAGACATACGTTCCCAATTACATACATCTAACGTAACGCCACGTCTAGAAATACGTGACTATACCAGGATAAAACCAACACTACTGAAAAGAACAGAAAATTATGCTAGAAATAGCTTGAAGGCCTTGATCCTAAGTGGAGTCAAAAAGTCTTAGCTAAAATTTCACCTATTTTTTTGTGCACTTTTACTACTCACATTTTTACTGTTTTAGGTGAACAGGACTGGCTTTACCGGACACTTCTTGGATTTCTTTGACTTCGCCAGTCTGAAGGAGACCTTGGCTATCGTATTCAGAAAGGGAGACAACAACAGAAGGCTGCGTATTTGTCTGATCCTGACTGTCGTGTGCCTCATTTTTGGACCTATATGGGGTAAGTTCTATTGTTTCTTACCTCATACTATACACATGTGGAAAAATAATATGGAAAGGTTTTGTTAGATGAGATCTTGGACGATCTTACTCTAAAGGTTTGGATCTTACTCTAAAGGGTCTTTTTAAAAACCAAAAGATAATTTAAGGACTTCCATAACAAAAATTTAATTTTGTTGCTTTGTGTGACGAAAGTTAAAACTATGGCACGCTATATACTGTTTGATCAATTTTATCTTACTTCAATAAGAACAATCAGTACCGGATTTTATTTGTCAATATAGTGATAACATTATTTGAGTTGAACAAGAGTCAATAATTGATTTCTCGAAAAATCATTAGTTAATTTTATCGTAATTAACATA
The DNA here is from genome assembly GCA_947034925.1 of Eudemis profundana. NCBI lineage: Eukaryota > Metazoa > Arthropoda > Insecta > Lepidoptera > Tortricidae > Eudemis > Eudemis profundana. Next base: position 23,937,302 of record OX344795.1, on the reverse strand, counting down.
CTTAACTTGTTTTATTAATATTTTCGCGGTTGGTAATTAACATATTTACCAATCTCAGACTGTAAATATCAGCACTCGTCATGTCTCACCTCAGAATCGGTACCAATACCAATCAATATGTGACATATTTATTTAACTAGCATTTACCCGCGGTTTCGCCCGGGTTATTCCCGTTAATATCCTAAGGGAACTCTTTACTGGATATAAAGTATCCTATGTTTCAAAAAATCCAGGACTTGGTCTACTTATATGCCAAATATCACAATTCAATTTTGTTACCGTGTTATTTAGTATGAGACCCTCCAAAAATATGTGTGAAGATGTTTGGACATTTTATAATGTGGGCAAACATTTTATCCTAGTAAGGAGTGTCTTTAGGATGATAACAGGAATAACGCAAGCGAAACCGCGGGCAAAGGGAATTAATAATCTTGATTGCTTCGTAAATACGCTCAACAAGTGAAGACTTAGGTAACATTTGTGGAAAGACTATTAGCGTTATATCTATTTACTCGTAGTCCTTTACGCACTGTAACGTAATCCAAAGACAATAATATGATATATTAAGATAGATACACTAAGGATATACGAAGTCTATTTACAGTCAATGACTCCTTGGATTTTGAACTTTATACACAGCATGTTATGATCGTTTTCAGATTGTATTTTAGTACTGGTCGATGTTAACCACACTCTAATCGTTTGTGTCTTTCAACACACCGCAAATATAGCTAACTATAGGTGGTAAGCATACTTTACAATATGTACCTAAACCAATGAATCATAATTGACTATACATCATAGTCTCATACGATTAAATTATTTTCAGACTAGTTTAACCGGCAACAATTTTGCTTAACCTACCTTAAAAGGCTTTTCACCATAAACTTAAAGGTACTTTTGTGCTAGGCTAAGGCTATAATCTGGAAGATATCCTTTCCAACAAAAAAGTTTTATTTTAATCGGTCCTGCTGTCTTCGAGTAGGTAATCCGGGACGATACATGAAAAAACCGACGAACCACGTGATTTTTATTGAGAGCAAAAAGTTTTCTCTATCCACTTCGTTACTTTTCTACACGCGCATCTATGATATTAATATTAGCGTAAGGAGCGAGATACATATTAAATAGAAAATAGTACTAAAAACATTGACTTCTTTTTTACCGACGAAGCCCAAAGGAGGGTTATGTGTTTGGCCTGTATGTATGTATGTCCGTTCCTATGTCCGCTCGTAACTACTCAACGGCACATCCGATTTTGATAAATGATACATCATTAGATTCGTCTTGATGGTGCGAGTGTTTCTGGGTATTATTAACGTTTAAAATAAAACAATGCTATGAGAGATACCAATTATAATCTAGCTTCCATATTTCACAATATTCTCCGTTTTTCTTAATTAAATCCATACAATTCCATTTTTACCATCCTCGATCGCGCGTACGCATCTGTCAATCTCACGTCTCTCGTTCGTTCCGAAATGGTATACCCAAACACCTTCCAGTCCGTATCGCACTTTCGGTGTAAAAAGACGAATATAATATTAAACAAAGTAAGTTATTTTGGAACGAACATAGTGAAAGTTGCAAATGCTAACAGACGGCCGTCCTGATAGACGGAATGACCCTATTCCGGTTCGGCCATTCACATGTAAGTATGTCTCTATACTCTAGGTATCTATATTATGTTGCAATAATATAACAATACAATTATTAGTTACCCATTAAGTATGTAATTATTCAATAAATACAATCAATATCGTAACCGACATTTGTGACCACACTGCAAATCCTTCATGTAACTGATCTAATTGGCTACTTGACAACTTTTTCTATGATATGTTACAGAAACACCTCTCAATAATACAAATATTAATGAAAAACCCACTTCAATATCATAAAAACTCACCGAGATGTTATGTTAAAATCGCATTTTTAGACTCTCCCACTCAACTTTGGAGGCTCATAAAAAAATTACACGTTAGATATCAAACTCAAAACTTGAACAGATTTCCTTATTATGCTTATTTTAACAGGATCTTATATAATTTTTACAAATTTCAGTTACAGTCAAGTAGGTACCCAATTGATTGAGTGTTGACTGCTGTTTTATTTCTCATCACATTAATCAGAACTATAGTTAATTATTAACATTGAATACCTACAACACTACTAAGCAAGCATACTATTACATTAGTGCCTCCAAATAATTTGTAGGTATGTATTTGAAGTATGTAATTACAGTGCACTTCCTATCTCTTGAACATATTCATCATAAATTCTACCTAGTCCATACAGGCAAATTAGTAATAACTTAACAAATATGTTAAAAGTTTGATTAATTTATCACACGACTCTCTCTGCATACATGCATTTTATTATATTCTAAATATTCTATTGTACTTAGTAAACTATTGGCTAACTATATATAGATTAACATTCTATTCAACAATTTTTATTTTGTTTAGTATATACATAAAAGAATGTACTTATATAAACGTGTGAAACTATCACAATCATAATTTATTGCATTATCATGTACCCACTGAACTTTACAAGTGAAGGGTTCATGACACACCACAGTATAGAAACAAGTCTCTTAACCTAGTTTACAAGTACTTATACCAATTATGTACATATTGTGTATATATTCATTAATATGTAAATATAGTACAAATAGAACTTACATTTTAGCGGTGTTAAATCACCAGTAAATCAATTTTGAATATATGTAATAATTATTATATTTATTTTCTTTACACCCAACAAACAGTTTTAGCAAAAATATTTCATCACGCCAATTTTTTTATTCTACTTCAAAATATCCTGATAACTGGCAGTTCAAATGTCGTCACAAAACTGTCGATTAGTGTCAATCCAACCATGTCACAAGTTAGACGCCATTTAAACATAGCATAAGTTTCGCTTAACCGTACAATTCAGAATAAATGTCCATATATTAATTTCAATTTTATGTTCATTTATTAAAGTCGTAAACCAAATGAGGTGTTTCAAACCAAATCAACCCAATTATCTTGAAACAAGAGGTGACTCATTGTAGAGTCTTTGAGATGTGCATAATCTTAATTATTTTGGATACCCTGCTGAAAAATTTGTTAAAAAATTGAATGTCTCCTACTTACGTGTTCTATGAAGCTATTAAGAACATTTTTATTTCAGTGGTCATCAAGAGTTAACGTATAACTTAATTTCCTTCAGCAACGTTATGCAGAAACCGTAATGATGATAACAAATAACAATTCCTAAGACCCGACATGTCATTTAATTTCTGGACAACTCTTACCTCAATAAACAGATCTAATTAATAACTTTCAGCTAAGATTAGAACTAAATATACAAACAGCTACAGCTATCACTAGCATTCACAGAAAGCAGATTTGTGAGCTTAACATAAATTAAATAAGGTCGGATACATTACTGCTTATTGCTAGATTTTGTTTAATTATTAGTAAAATATTCCGATACCTATGGATAATACACCTCGTTAGCTAAAACTTTAAACGGCGCCCCTTTGTAGAGCGCATGACATACAATTCAAGGATGGCACTTGGAAACTTATTGTATGTTCCAGGCGCAATCCCAAATATGCTTTGCCCTAGTAGGGTTGTCTTTTGTACTCTATTATTTATTTTACTTTGCATACAAACTACTTTACTCGTGAACACTAACACGTTGCAATAAAGTTTACATTCGTTTCATATTATGTATATATTATTTTTTCGTTACCATACCAAGAATTCAGTCAGTGACATAATTTATTCTGAATCCTGGGCGGAGTCAACAAGAGATTTTGTTACACATTAGGTATATCTTGTTATACATAGTAGGTACATAACATGTATTCATAAACCTATTGACATTTCGTATTCAATAGATACAATAAATCATTAATTGTCGATATTTATTAAACTAGCTAATTTCTTCTTGAGATTATAGGCCAGAAATCGCAAATTCCTACTGTAAGTTTTTTTCAAGTATTTTGTATGCCGAACGATATTCGAATGTATATAAGGTAAAGTACATATAAAATGCAAATACAAAATATAAACACATAAAAATAAACCCAACCTAGGGTAGCCACGGTGGTAGGGCGGGCCCAAGCCACCGATGGTTAGGGCTTCAGAATGAGGAATCTCCTGGCTATGCGCGCCATTTCCAGAAGTACAGTACCTACCGTATTTGTATCTGACCCTTGATCCGCCGATTGAGACTCTTCCCTATTAGCCCGTTCGCCGAAACGACTATCAGAACAATGATCGTCGAATTGACATTCCACATGACGGTAAACTCATGAGCACTTACTGCGTTATTATTTATAATATTACTTTAATACTCGCCCTAAACCCTATTGGGCATTTCTGATTTACAAGCACAACATCCGATTTCATGAATCCGTCTTTGATCAGTTATGATGCTATCCTTAGAAATGGCTTATTAACACTGATAAGTACCAGTCACTTGGAAAACTATTTCAACAATGTCTATCTAAAGTAGTACTTAAGTATGTAGTTTACAATTTGACTCTGTTGATCTGTTTGATTGTTTAGATCATTTCCAGTTTTATTCACATTTTGTTTATTTATTTATTTATTAATTTTTTTTGAAATAAAATAATTTAATTGACTAGGTTTGGCCCCGGACTGAATTTCGTTGAGCATACCAAAGGAGCATGGAGAAATTAATTTTTTTCTTTTTAAATAATCAAGTAGCACTACAGAGTAAGGCCAGGAGGCCTTTTTCTCTCTCCCAGGAGGGAGAGAAACGCCACAGGAAAACTCCCATATTATTATTTTTTTAAAACCCTTAACACTAGAAAAAAGATCTCAAGTACTTTACTTTTAATTATATATTATGAGCTCCTTGTGTGACCTTTGCCACGTGACAACCCAGGGGTCGGGCAACAGCGGACGCTATGTACCGCATCTCGTCTTCGATAGCCAGCACCCGTCAAACGTAGCAAAACCGGTATATCGCTCTATCATGTCGTATGGCACAACTATTTGGGACCTTCACACATCACATTTAAGATTTTGCTATACCCTCACAGGGTTCATGAGAGTCTGGTATATAGGTACAATTTGGTAACATCTGCCATGTGTAGTTAAATCGTTTACGATAAGAAATTGATATTTTAACTTATTTTATTTATTCTCTTTAATTCTTTATAATATGTGATTTTAAATAATCTAATAAATTATCTGATCCACCCCATCAACAAAACGTTTCCAAGGAAGAGGCCTATGTCCGCAATGGATGTCTTGAATGATAATTATAATGATGCCCTTGAATTTGGTTTTGCTAGGTTCTATTTTAATCCTGCTGGCTTGTTCATTTTGGAACTTTCTTAATTTCATTTGAGTTCCATTAGTCCGTCTCTACAGTAACCAGACTTGTCCCCAACTTCGGCCAAAAATTCTAAAAAGAGATAAATTTTGAACTCTTTCCAATCATGCTTGTCGGTAAGTATCGGAACTGACGAAAACTAATTACCTACACTAAAGCAGGAATAACCAAATGGCGGACCGCGGTCCGGATCTGGGCCGTCGACCTACCTGTACATTAAGTAAACAGTAAACTTGTATTATTTACTGAATGCGTAATACAATAAATGTTTTAATAAACTCAAGTAGAAACGGACCACGATGGTCGTTTTACAATAAAACTGTTGTCATAGTTCCTTTTTAGTTAATTTGTATCTAAGTTATTATTTTTGTAATTATTATTTATTTTTATCTTATCCTTTTTGATCTCACTGCATTAAATTAAGACTGTAAATGTTATGTACACCGTAATACGGATGATGACTGGGTTAAAAAATATGTAATTCTGTTTAGTCATCTAGCCTATTGTCGTGTGTATCAGACGTCAATACCGTAGCATGTAATTCTAAGTCAAAGATGTAATATACATATACGATGTGATAGTACTTGAATAAACAAATAACCAAAAAAAACTGGACTGCTGAAGAAACTAAGTGAGTCCTTGTTATGAAATTTCGATTACGTGTATTTTTCTTGCAAAGAAAATAATAGAGTCTATTACTGGTTTAGATCTTCTTTGATCTGCAACTGATATCTCGTATCATATTATCATCTACATTTATTAAATTGTTTTTTTTTTTTATCGGTCAAGGAAACCTTTCTCTAACGTGGAACCGAAACAAACCTTTTGCATTTACACTTAGAATTGACCCCTGATACAATCGATAATTGTGTACACCTGATGACATTGATATTTAGGTACGATCCTCTATCATTCACTCAAAAATTAGCTGGTAGAGAAGGGTTTCTAGTGATTAGTTTTCCTTTGTACATCTCGATTGCTGTGTTAACTTTATTTTTAGGTATTGGTGACTATTCATATGGTTCATATTCAACTAGGCCAGTATAGAATCATTGCCAATTAGGTGTTAATGAAATGTATGTATCATATGTATGCATGTATGTAAACTCTTTATTGCATAAAATAATAAAGGTACAGGGTTACAAAATAAAGTTATACCTATGTACAAAGGCGAACTTATCCCTTTAAGGAAATGTAAATCTTAGTGTACATTGATTCTTGAAAAAGTAGAATGAAAGCATAAATTATTATTTATATTATATGTAAACCAGAATCAGCCTAAAAGCTCTCCAACTGTTCTTAGCTAAAATTTTAACTTAGTACCTAGTTGTGGTGTAATTGTGTTATACTAGCTGACACTAACACTAGCCAACATCCAGTGTAAGTTCATTACTTACATCAATTTGTAATTGTTAGCACGAACCAGCAGTGCCCGTGTACTAGACATACAATTTTATATTTATGAGTATAAACCGCAGGAATATAATATAATATACACGGTGTAACATGAGGAAACCGAATAATTTTAACAGCGTATTCCTGAGGTCGTAAGAAGCACAAAAAATGTTATATGAACCCAGGTCGAAATATGATTTTAATTAGAATCTGTCTGTGTCATTAATTTTGTTTTAATTAGAAGATGTAATCCAATAACATTATGCAGTTCACTACTTTTAATTTTAATATCCGTCTTTAGATAAACTTACGACTTGAGTCATTTAGTCATTATCTCTTCACACTATGCAGTGTTTGATGATACAATAATAAAGTCGGATGCGTACAGACCATATTTTGTATGTGTGATTGAAGAAATGGTCTGTAATTGAACGTGTCTAGAGGTCTCAATATTACTCTGCAAAGTGCTCACTAGTATTTACTACTTACTTTTCAAAATAGATAAATGGATCATAATTATTCAGTTTTTTTTTTTTTTTTTAATACTGGTATTTCAATATGGAAACATATACTTAACATCCTCTGTTTACATGTAGGCTATTAGGAAAACAGTAAACAAAATCTTTATAAATGTAATAGATATTTCTAGTATTTATATTATAGATGTTTGATGCTCATTCCTATGAAACGAATTACCATGGTTAATGAGTACGAATAAACTTACATTTACTGATCATCTCAGTACATGGTATATTCCTGTTGAATAATTTTTCACTTACTGGTCACCTTCATCCATATTAAGAGAGCTCAACATCATTACGCGGCTCTCCACGACAGACAGTCATTCAACGGTCAGTCTCTTCGAACACATTATGCGATCTCCAAAGCACAATCTGAAGAAACAAATAATTATAAGCCAAATAAATGGGAGGCATCAGGGAAGAGCAAGATGGTCTGACTACATTAAGGAGTTAATTGGTGGCAGCAGGCAGAACGCTGTTCACTGGCCTATAACTGCACGCTTTGGAGACTAAAAATATGTGGTTGTGAACCTCAGTAATGAAGAAGAAAAGACTTGTCACCACAGTACGCAGCATATTTTAGTTTTGATCATTTGTTTACTTACTGATCACTGCAGTACATAGCATATTTCAGTTTAATAATTTGTTTACTTACCAATCACTGTAGTACACAGCATATTTTAGTTTAATAGTTTGTTCACTTACTGATGACCGCATTGCACAACATATTTCAGTTTAATAATTACCGATCACCACAATTCAGTGGCATATTTCCTTTTAATAATTACTGATCACCACAATTCAGTGGCATATTTCTTTTTAATAATTACTGATCACCACAATTCAGTGGCATATTTCTTTTTGATAATTAGTGATCACCACAATTCAGTGGCATATTTCTTTTTAATAATTTTAATTACTGATCACCACAATTCAGTGGCATATTTCAGTTTAATAATTACTGATCACCACAATTCAGTGGCATATTTCAGTTGCACCATCTGTAAGTTTACTGAGCACCACAATTTAGTGGCATATTTCAGTGTCAACATAAAAGAAAAGTATAATTATAAGTATGAACCAGGCTAGTAATAATATATTTGGTGGTAATACATTTAATGGTCGGAAGTAAATATCAGATGAAAACACCTTTACTTAGCCTTTTAAATTCTAATATTCGGTATGCAAAACAATAAATAAATTTCATTGACCTTCTTTGACAAAAGCATGGTCTAAACTAAAAATATACACATATTTTACATCTTACGTCCCGAATATAAGTTTGGACACAAAACAAATATATCTTTAGGGGTTCATAAGGTACTACAATTATACTTCAATTGCATTAAATTAATAGTATTACAACATCCGTTATGGTGTTTTCATTAATTCATTAAGTGGAGAATATAGAATTCATTCAAATTCTTAGAATATAAGTAATTTGAACATGAAAATGATAGTAAAACGCGATATATACATACCAAAGTGAGCGCAACTCATATCCAGCACTTCTGATATTAAAGTTTAAAATAAAACAATGCTATGAGAGATACCAATTATAATCCAGCTTCCATATTTCACAATATTCTCCGTTTTTCTTAATTAAATCCATACAATTCCATTTTTACCATCCTCGATCGCGCGTACGCATCTGTCAATCTCACGTCTCTCGTTCGTTCCGAAATGGTATACCCAAACACCTTCCAGTCCGTATCGCACTTTCGGTGTAAAAAGACGAATAAATAATATTAAACAAAGTAAGTTATTTTGGAACGAACATAGTGAAAGTTGCAAATGCTAACAGTATGAAGTTCAACAAAATGGCGGATTTTATGCAGTTTCAAAGTGCACCGCGGTTGGGTTTTTTTTAATAAAAATGTGGTTATTCTTCTCATGATAAGACATAAGCATTTTTTTAATTAAAAAGTAATCGCAGATAGTAATAAATATTACTTAAATACATATGTATATGTACTAACTTACAGGAAATCTTCCAAACACGAAACAGGGATGACTGAATCACCGTTCCGTTCACGTCTCAAGTAAAACTCCATTACTGAAGCGCCCTATATGGAAACATGGTATTTACATATGTGGAAGTCGTTTTAATTACACGCCTGGATCGAACTACCACATAATGGTGACCCGAGAGTGCAAACGAACCGCGGATTTAAAAATAAGCGTATCGTAGGCGACGGTCGATACCAGGCAGGCGGTGTGTCCCTGTTAGCCGGCGAGGTGGACAAGACCTGTTGACCGGTGAGGGCGAGATCCATGCGTAGGTATTGCAGTCGTGTCGCTGGAATCTTCAGGTACCAGGCATGAAGTGCGTTTTTTTTTTTTAGGAACTGACAAACTCGCAACCCATACATTTCCCATACATTGTCGGACCGGGTGGTCGGCCGTGGCGTTCCCTGGGGTCGAACCAGGTCGCTAGCCGGACCACTCTGAGTTTGGTCGGACTGGGTGGGTGCCGGGGGAAGGAAGTTGGTTGGAAGTGGTATATATAGTGTTAGCGTTATAAACACTTCGATAGTGTGATTCAGAACTGTATGGGAATTGTGCCATTTGTATGGGCGTTGATGTAAGCGCCATCTGTCGTGGAATTGATGCAACTGTCTTCTTCTTCCAACGAATGTCGCTAGGTGGCAGTGTCGCCACACATACATAAATAAACATCATTTGCCTATAGACAATCCCTAGCACCGACAGGAACCCGTATAGTGGTCGGATAGTGCGCACATGTCAATTTTCATTCATCAAAATTCATGTCCATATGTAGAGCTGAACCGATCAGCCGAACGCAATTATCCAATAGAACCACTCCATTGACAGCCGGGAAGCTGGGTGTTACATGCCGTACGTCACAAACTAAGACTATAAATCCTATAATATACCTACTTTACTAAACCACACTGGCTGAGTTTAGCAAAGGTTCATTAGAAAAATTACAAGTACCTATCCTAAGATTATGGATGGGTCAAAGGTATGGGTGTTAAATACATCAACATAGGCTATAAATTCTATAACATTTACTAGATCATACTGGTTGAGTTTTACAAAGGTTATGTTAGATTTTGTAGATAAAACACATCGAAATATAGGTAATAAATAAGTAAGGAAGCGTAACTGACGCTCAAAATCGCCCCCACGGAACACGTAGGTACTAAAAGAGCGGAGCTAGTACTTAGTACTGAAGAAAAAAATATAGCGGCAAATGAAATTTTCACGTCAGTAGCTTTGTAACCAACAATAGATTTTTTTCTTTGAAACGATATGCAACCTATCCAAAAGTGAAGCCTTCTCAAACTTAATACTAATATTTGTCAGAAATGATTTTAGGCTCACAATTTTTTTTAGATTTCCTCTAGATGACGTGTTTTAATTATTTAAATGTAATGTAAAATGAAAGGTAAATAAATACATAACCTACGTAAATAACCTTATTACCCCATTTGCCTATAACGATGAACGGAATAAATCAAAAGGACTGTCAATTAAACTACATTACTTCCCACTTCTGGTTTTACCGTTTGGGTCTCTCTAAAGCCGGAAAATCGTTTCTCCACATGTCCGATGTGCAAATGTGTATCACCCGCATCTGATGACAAACATTACCTAAGCTAAGCCCGACTTCGCGACCTAAAGTCAATATGTACAATGATTTATGTCCTGTTTATCTTTCACTCCTTCATAGGTATGATCCATAGTTACTAAAACATCTTAGGATTAAGGCTGCGCGTCCACCGGAGCGAGCTATCAGCAGTCAGCGAGGAAAATTCTCCTAGCCTCGCTCAGCGCTGTCCGGCATTTGTGCAATTTTTCCTCGCTATAGTCGACCTAAATTTATCTGTGTACAGGTCGATTAACTAGAGCTGGCGCGGATTTTGTATGCAGCCAGTGCTTATTTCATATAAAATCGGCTCCAGCTCTTATGAATCGAGCTGTATTTATACTAAGCCAGAGCAAAGAGACATTTAACTTATTTCACCTCCGCATACGAAGTTGATAGCGTATCGACTAGTCTGAAATAAATGCATTGAATGTTACGATTGTACTATAGTGAATAGGATAAGGGCAAACGTATGATGTATTAGGGTTAAAAACTACTGACTGCTCACTGCGCGCTGGCGCCACGGCTCGAAAGACCTTCTATTATCTTGTCACGTAGATAAATAACCTATCAGCCTAGCTTTAGGGGTTACCTATTCGGACAAAAAATAATACAAGTTATTTCAATTTATACTAAAATTTATTTAATTATTCCTACAAATTAATTACAACCGGAAGGTTTATGATTAAGTAATACTTTAGTTTTAAGTTAAGTTGTAATTTTAAATTAAGTTGTAAGTTAAGTTTAAGATTTAGTTAAATGTAATTAAGACTTAAAGTTAGATTTTTAGTTTAAGTTTAATTTGTAAGCTAGGTTTTAATTTTAAGTTAACTAATCTAACAAGGTGGGTTCGATGCCTAGATTTTGGGTCGTAATAATATCCTGAGAGTTGGGTCAGTTCTCCTTATAACCTCACGCCCCTTGTGGTACGACTGCGTGGAAGCGGCGGATGGCGGGTTGGTAGTACTGCAGCGTCAGGACAAGATGGTGGTCAGCGCAGGCCTTCTCTGCAGCCCATGGACTCTCAAGCGTCGAAAAAGGACGACTCCCAAAGTCGTCAGTCTGTCTTCAAGGTTTGAACCCGTACGGTGTTCCTGGAACGCGTCCAATCATAACAATTAGGAACGTGTCATTATTCTGCCCTGGACTGTTGAACATCACACACGCGCGTGCACTAAGGGGTGGGTATTTACAATTAAGCAATCGGGTGTATGATGGGCAGTCCAGGTACATGAAAGGCGAAGCGGTGATGTGAGAATCAATTGCTAAACACAATTTATATTAAAACGGCAAAAGCAAAGTGCACAAGCAATGCCGAAGGCAGAATGTAGTATGTATATTTTGCAATAACATGAGATTCTCACATCATTACAATCAGAACAGAGTAGCGTAAAATGCAGGAAGCTTTATAATGAGGTTTTATGATTATTTAGTCAGCCCTTATAGATAAATATTAACAAATCTTATTTTTATTACAAAATTTATGTTATAGCTAATATTCAAAATGTAGTTAGTATTTTATATTTTTGTTTAATTTCATCTATTGTTATAATGCTATAAAGAAATCACTTTAAATTATATAGTTCCGAGTATGTAGTAATTAATTATTCATTGTAAATAACCTAGTTAACACATTTACATTATAATATTTATCCATAAGAAAGATTTGAGTACAGCTTTGAAGCGGGCAAATTCATCTTCAAAGAAACATGATTTGCAATAAGAATCATCTTTTACAATGGTAACTACATAATGAGAAAAGCGTAATTAACTACGTGAAATGCAGATCAAATGAAGATATGAACGATTAAAACGAAATAATGCATGGATTGATAATGAGAAGCGCAGTTGAATCCAGAATGTTCGACTACACAAAGCAAGGTTACGGCAAGGTTAACGCGAATGGTACCAAGTTAACTGTACATTCTTGGTTCTACTGATTTACTATTCTAAATGAACACTATAGCTACTTAATTTAAGAGATAATTGCAACACTTACCCGATATGGGATAATAAACTCACTGAATTTACAATTTGAGTATTAAATTAAGTTACGTCCGCTCCGTAGCGGGCGTACGAGAAGTGGACTCTGGCTCAAAGCGACGCGGGCTCACAGGCGAGCGCTCGCGACGGAGTGTGTGACGCGGCCTCTGCGCAGTGCAGGCCCGGGCGCGTTCGGATAACTTCGGCTATGCCTCGTATCTCACTGAGGTATGAGTCAGCGCGCGCGGATTAACTAATTCATATTAGAATTTGTTTTTTAAGACCATTGTTATTAAAATTTGAGTTTATTTACGAGTAAGATATTATAATTTAGAATATATGTATTAATTTAAGTAGGTTAAGTTAATAATAAGGTAGTTATAGGTATAGTTAAGTTAAGGCTTCAATTAGCTTTCTATTATAGATGTACTCAATGTATTAACGTTTTAATACGTTACAATCTTTGAATAAACTTAACCGTTACTTTGTCAACTTATGCAGTCATTACCATCGAAAATCAACAATAATAACAAAATTACATCGAAAATATGAACAAAAATTAAATATACACGATGGCATCTAATCGGTAATCAGGTACCAGTTTTTCTAACTCTGTAATTGATGGCGGTCACGTTGATGTCGTAATTAGTTACATCTAAACAATTTTTTTTTCTGTGATAATTTTTATTTCGAAATCAGTTTTATCCTAAATTCCTTGTCACCCTACTAATCTGTATCTGTGAGATTACAACATCTTTAAAAAATTAATGACAATGATAATTTATGAGTAATAACTTGTCACTGTCATGTATGTAAACAAAGTCATAGAAGTCGCAAATACTGAATGAGAAAAGTAAATCAGTAATTAAAAAAACATGCCTCGACCATATTTGTGCTCAAAATATCGAGCGTTACAATATTGTAGGTACGTTTATCAATACAAACCAAACAGCTGAAGATGAACTAAAGAATTATTTCACGAAATTCATCCAAACGTACCAATTCTCACGCACAGTTTGATAAACCGCATGAACTAAAACCTCTGTGACTTCGGACAGTTCACAGTGCCAAACCACGCTCAAGCACCCGGCCGGCCTCGATGTCGTCCTAACGATCTGGATCGACGCATTTCAAGATACTTTGCTCGGGATCCTCGTAGGAGCAATAGGCAAGCAGCGAGAAGGTTTCATGTGAGTCAGTCCTTCGTGTGGCGGCTACTTAAATCGTCAGAATTGCATTCTTATCATTTTCGGCCATTTTATCAATTTTAATTCGTTATCTATCACGCTCTAACTACTCATACTCGTAGAATAGTTTATTTACTTAAGATCTGTCAAATTTTCCGCGAAAGCGATGGCACTTGACGTATCGTGATCACGTGATTTTACTTCAATAATTAATATAGGTGACCATGTATCCAGTGGTTATTAGTTTAAATTATATTTTAACCTTTAATTAATTAAACAGTGAGGTATTTGTGTGAGACCTCGCCTATTAAGTTTGATTTTAGCTAGATATTAATATTTGTCTACTCCTGATTACCGATTAGAATCCGCCGTGTATATTACATCTGAATAAAATACTCCCTTCTTCACAGGTGTACTTTCAGTTTATTTATTTTTATTATTCTTTACGGTGTTTTTTTTATGGATATTATTTATTACACAAGTTAACAACATCAGTTTATTTTATTTACAAAGTATGGAATGGAAGACCTTTCGAGCCGCGGCGCCATTTGCATGATTGCAAATGGCGCCGCGGCTCGAAAGAGCTTCGCAGTTTTAACCTCATTACAAAATGTCTCTATTGCAGGTGAACTTAGCGTAATGTATATCTTCATGCGATATCGCTTCAACTGGGACGAAGTCAGGTACAGCATCTACTCAACATACAACTTCGTCGCTCATTCCTTAGGTAAGTACACAGTTAATATGATGTATTCCTTTTTAGGGTTCCTTACCAAAATGGTAAAAAAGGAACCCTTATGGTGCGACACTTTCTGTCTGTCGGTCTGTCCGTCCATCTGACACAGCAAATATCTCAGGATCTACTGAGGCTATCAACTTAAAATTTGGAATACCTAGTGTTCAAAACCGCTAACCCGATCCTATTGGCCAGAAAAAAATCTTATGCCTTTTTTACTTTTTTTTTAAAGGGGACCGAAATGGGATGTCCAAAGTCAAAGGTAGAGCTATTATATCGAGTGGGACATCAAATTAAAGAGCTTAGTGTGTAGATTTCAAGACCGTTTTTATTTTTTTCTTAGACATGTCGTTTTTGATTTAACACAAAAAACGTTAAAAAAAATACCATCCCCCCCCCCCCCCCCCCTATTATCTCCGATGTCACTGAACAGAAAAATCTGTAATAATTACCGATTATTGATATCATGCTATATGTTACAGGAACAATAAAACGGTTTTCCTAACTTGCAGCGTTTTTTAGAAATTTGCAGAAATCGTAAGACAAACTTATTTGCTCCTACTGAACTAACCTCGACCTATGTCGATGTATGGGGACAACAGCTTCTCAAGAGCAAAATTAAGTTTGTCCCACCATACAGTTTATCTTGAATTATTCACGTATTTACTGACGAGTTTGTACGGAACCCTCGGCGCGAGTCCGACTCGCACTTGCCTGGTTTTTTCAAATGAATTTAGTAAATAACTTTATAATAGTGTACCTACCTTCACCACTGTTTACACGAAAATTATCGTCCATACAGGGTGACTGGAAATTCGCCGTATTCCTTGATAGGGGGTTTTCTACAGCTCATTTGCAATGATTTAGGCCCAGTCAACTAGGGACTAGGGGTCAAAACTCTTTGGTTTTCGAGATATTCAAGTTTTTTGGTTTTCTTTTTAAATACCCGCCTCTTGGTTTAAAACTGGTGATTGTGCAATTGTTGTAATGTTTTGGCACTTTTTACTATTGTAACGTTATCAGTAGTTTATTAGCTATTCAAAACATGTTTTTTTTTATTTCAAAATTGCGTAATTTCTACACAATCACCAGTTTTATGTCAAGAGACGGGTATTTGAAAAGAAAACCAAAAAACTTGAATATCTCGAAAACCAAGGAGTTTTGACCCCTAGTTGACTGGGCCTAAATCATTGCAAATGAGCTGTAGAAAAACCCCTATCAAGGAATACGGCACCAGTCACCCTGTATATATCTAGCTAGAAACTTATCCAATGCTGAGCAAAGGATAATAAAGTAATTAAGCAATTAAGAATGTATGAATTCATTGTTGCAGTGCCCTGCAGTGTTTCATTCATAGCTGACTTATTTATTACAAATGAAAAAAATCTTTGTTACACCTATAAAAGCAATAAACTCATTGATAACTTTTCATGTGTTCCCTGTTCTTAGCAGTATATAACTAGTCCTGTATTAACAACTTTCAAGTCACCCCACCCATCTCTTCCAAGGCCAACGCGTCATATCCTCGTAGGTGCTGTTCTGCTGTTATACTGTCTCGTAGTAATAAGTGAATACGTGTGTCCCTCTCGATCTATCTAAGTATTTGAAACAAATGTTGTCTCCCCCAGGAACCTTATTCTCCATAAGCGTATTCAGCAGAAAGTTGCACGCTGACGACGCTGTGCTGGGAATCATCTCCACCACCAGCAAGATCCTTGGCTCAATGCTCATGGCCTTCGCAAGGAACGACTATGAAGTATATTTATGTGTGTACCACTCCTGTAGCATATTTTTGAATTTTATATGGACCCAGGCATTAACTACATATAATTTTACTCATTTAAGAACCTTTTCTTTTTTTCCCTCTGGTTTATTTTCTATCGACATCATGGCAATTTTCATCCTATTAACTGCACTATGAAAAAATCCACGACGTGTGTTCGTTGTAAACATAAACATATTGCTACATTTTATAATATATACTTATCCCACCAAAAACATTCTGTAAAAAACTAGCCAAGTCTCGATGGAGCTGCTTGTTTATCTCTAAAAAGTAATGAAATCGAGACAAAGTCGTGCCAAGTCTAAGGTTCCTTACTGCGATTTCTTTATTATTATAGTTAATGTTATGTGACTTGGCCGTTGAACATTCTTTATACGTTAGTGGGTACAAGTCAATTTTGTTTTATACCCTTGTGTACCCTTCAACGGCCAAGTCACATAACATTAACTATAATAATAAAGAAATCGCAGTAAGGAACCTTAGACTTGGCACGACTTTGTCTAGATTTCATTACTTTTTAGAGATAAACAAGCAGCTCCCTCGAGACTTGGCTAGTTTTTTTACAGAATGTTTTTGGTGGGATTTCACTTCTTTTTGTAGAAACGTGGGCATATTGATTTATTTTATTAGATTTTCTTATTTGACACAGTTTTTAGGGTTCCGTAGCCAAAATGGCTAAAAAGGAACCCTTATAGTTTCGTCATGTCCGTCCGTCCGTCCGTATGTCACAGGCATTTTACTCAGAAACTACAAGACCTATACTGATGAAATTTGGAATATAGATGTCTTGTAGATGCCGCAACTAAGTTTGGTAGTTAAATAATAAAAATAAAAAAATCTAGGGGGGCACTCCATCCATACATGTAACAGAAGCTAAAAAAAATTTTTTTCACAAAATGTCAACGTGTGTGGTACATAGTTCAACAGCTCTTTTGAAAACATTTTAAGGTTCTTAAGTAATGTTTTTGATTAAGTGAATACCATACCTTTGGAAATAATCGCTCCGAAAGTTGTGAAAATTGTGTCCCCCCCCCCCCCCCTCTATCTTCTAAACCGTGTGTCCTAAAAATATAAAAAAATTACAAAGATAACGCTCAATTAATACTTTCAACGAAAATTATTTTCAACAAGATCGGATTAACCGTTTTTGAGTTATTGCCGATAAACTGCGCTTCTCAACAAAAGGACGTAATTGCTATGAAGATACGCTCTTTTGTTGTTGTACTTTTTTTACATCGTATTTTTTACCTTATAGTTACGGCTATGGAACCCTACACTGAGCATGGTCCGTTGTTTTCCCTTTATGTGGCCATTAAACCTTAACTCTGTACCAAATTTCAGCTCTCTGAGTTTATGGGAAGTACTAGTTCTATTCTGATGATCATGAGTGAGTGAGTGAGTGTCATAAATGCGAAACTTTGCTTTCGCTTAACTTCGGAACTAAATGACCTACAGACTTGAAATTTGGGATTTTAAGTATGTGATTATAGCTTACTGGATGACGAAAATTTCTGCGTTCTGATCTTATCCCGAGGTTCTCAAATAGGGGCCTGAAAATGCGGCGAAATGGTTCCAGTAAAGGATGGTACGGCAGTGTTTGCTTCGCGCTCGACTTGGCGGGGGCACTGCCGTGCCCCCACATATTTATTACTTACAAAAACTGTGTGTCAATTAATTTCAATGGAAATTTCTGATTCATTCTCAATTAGCCTTCTACATCCTACTCACTCTGCCACATCGCTAAGGTTCTTGTTTCGAACAGCTATCTGAGGCAAAGTTCTCTGAAGTCTCAATCTTATCAATGTTTTTTCATCATCAATTTATAAATCTGCTATGAAAATCTTTTGCTTTCAGGCCCCCTCGTGGAAATACTAAATGGAACGGCAGCTATAGCTCTGAAATCCATCGCCTCGAAACTGGTGTCACATAAAGAATTAGGTATTGCTTTATATTTGTTAATATCTTCTTTATAATACGATAACAAGTTGGTAAACAGTAACCATAACTGAGGTACTGAAAAAGGCTATTTACATGGTCTTAAATAACTCCGTTAGGGTATTATTTTTACTTAACCTAACCTTTGTATTGAACATTTTGTTAGTAAAGCCATAAGACTTTGGTTAGAGCACGACCCGCAGGTTTAAGTTTAGCTCTCAGCTCATTCCATCTGGTTTTCAAATTCTTAATTCCGGTTAGGATGAACTTTTAATTTCATCAAAATAATCCATGGTGTCTTTAAGGCTGGTTGTTGTTACAGGCAAAATTTTCTCTCTATTCGGGTTGGCGGAGACACTTATGCCGCTGCTGTATGCGCCGCTGTACTCCAGAGTCTACATCCTCACGCTCCACACGCTGCCCGGCACTTTCATGCTACTAAGTGCAGCTACCACTGTTCCTGCGCTGGGAATATTTGGGTACTTATTACTTTAATGTTCTTTATCATTACTACGTGCCTACGCTCCACACGCTTTCCGACACATTGAAGTTACTGCTACCGCTGCTGCAATTATTACTAAACTATGAAAAGGAATGAAATTTGTTGCTTCTTCCCACCAGATGTGATACATTCCGAAGCGTATGCTTTTTTTCTAAGTAAAATAAGTTTTTTTACGATTGTTTGGAGATTAGCACTACGTAGATTCACGATAAATTTGGAATGGTAACAATCAAATTGATTTGTTTCAGATGGTTCTATAACCGGCACAAAAAAGACTTGAAGAACAAGAGACTGGAATGTCCCGTGACTCCGTCGGTACCTGCCGAGGTTCCTGCAGTTCCCGCTTAAATAATTAATTACGAGTTTTAGACGCCTTATACGTTATTTTCGATCCTAATTCAAGAAACAGAACAAGAGTAAAATGTTTTTTTCTCTAAATCGGACATAATATAGTATATCTACATGAAGGCGCCTAAGACGCAGCGTGAGTGCGTGCACCCACAGGGTTTACATGCCTCAGTCAGAACCGATATTTAAACGGTTACATGATCATCATCACAAAACCTAATACTTAGAATACCTTATTATCAATTCATGTAAGTTCATAATACCAAATGGTCGATGCACCTAATGTCGAAATACCTACGGTTAATGTACATAGACGAAATACCTAATTTCAAAAGACCTATTGGACAATTTACCTAAAGTTAAATTACCTGAGATCAAATCTACCTATGAACGAAATACCTTTATATAACATCTTAAAAAGTATCAGTTTACCTACAGTATTTTGAAGCCACCTACCCTAACTTAGTATGCATTTACTTAGGTATTTCACGAAAATCTTTCATCTTTCAAAGCAATCACGACCCGATAACAAGTCAGCAAAGACCTACTTCGCGTCCTCGCGGAGCTTCTATTTCCGTTCTGAGGGACAGCAGCGTAAGTAACTGACCAATCCGTATTAAAAATTAATCGTATCGGTTATTTTTACCCGACTACGGCGAAGCAAAAAGGAGGGTTATGATTTTAGCACCGTATGTATATATGTATGTATGTTTGTATGTTTGTATATTTGTATGTTTGTATGTTCGTTTGTTCCCTCAAAATTAAATGTCGTTTCATCCACCTTTGCAGTTTCGCTTTCAGGGCTATTATAAATAATTCTTAATTTTATTTTGTTTTCATTACTTGATCTTATAGCGAAAATAGAAATACATACTTTGTTAAACTTTCAAGCCTCTATCTATTACGGTTCAAAAGATAGAACCCTGTTACAGGCCGAACTTGTTTTTTGTTATAGCGGCAATAGAAATACATATTCTGTAAAAATTTCAAGACTCTACCTACTACGGTTCAAAAGATAGAGCACCGACAGACGGACAGACAGCGGAGGCTTAGTAATGGGTTTCCGTTGACACCCTTTGGGTACGGAACCTTAAAAACCCGACTGCAGTGCAAAAAATACCGCGCATAAAGTGCTTAAATTCGCCATTTTGTTTTCGAACTTTACGTACCCAGTGACACTCGCACCATCAAGACGAATCGAATGATGTATAATTTATCAAAATCGGATTGTGTCGTTGAGTAGTTACGAGTGGGAATCTATATCGGGTGGCATAAAATTGTTAGTCCTAATGTTTTATCGCATAGCAACTTTACGCCGAATAACGTATGGCATAAACATTGTTGCGCATATCTTTCATTTGCCGAAATTGTTGTTCCTAATATCGTTTGTCCTAAATGTCATTGATCCTAATGTTTATTGTGTCTAAGATTCAATTATCGAATGATAAATGTGCATAACTATGATGTTCCTAATATTCAATGTACTAAAAATCTTTCGTTTTTGTTGGGGGCTGCGTCCCCCAACAAAAACGAAAGATTTTCAAACCTAACCTAACCTAATCTACTTTTTCGACAGCAGTTCGTTTTTGTTGGGAGACGCAGTTCAAACCTAACCTAACCTGCTTTTTTGACAGCAGTTCATTTCTGTTGGCAGACGCAGTTCAATCCTAACCTAACCTACTTTTCTAACAGCAGTTCGTTTTAATTACTTTCAAATTACAAATTTAGGAATAAAATAGTTTAGGTCCTGTAATTGTAGCCGTTTTAACAATAGGCAAAATAATTCTTATGACAATTAGTAGTAGGAATAATAATATTAGCACAAACATGCTTTAGGACTTTTAAATGTGTATGCGCAAAAATGAATAGACTAAGCGAGTAGTATTCAATTCAACATTATGCCAAACATTCCCGGCCAAAATATTTTAGTAGAATCAACATTATGCGATGCGACAGGCAGTCATAGGTACGGACATACATATATACATACTTACTACTATGTAAGTATATACATACAGGTCAAACACATAACCAAGGACGGACCCTAATCAGGTTGTTCATGAGCGAGTTCGTACTCCGACTCGCACTTGGCCGATTTCCGGGTAGCTGTGACCACAACCTTTTTTGAGGGCTGGATCCACGCCAGCACATAACCCTCCTTTTCGGCTTCGCCGCAGTCGTAAAAAACCCTTACAACCTAACCGATCCGAGGGAATAAATAAACCTATATTCTGAGGACCTCAGTAGCGCCAGATGGTACTAGGCCAAAGATGTAGGTCGCCGTTACTGGTATACTTTCGTCTTGAAGAATCCTAAATTACATGTGTCAAAATTACTTGAAGAATCCTGAATTCCATTACTAATTACTAACTACATTAAATTTTAGACGATGCCCAGTTGTTACTCTGAATGGGTTTTCGACTATAGGTAGAAGTAAATGAAAGAGCAGTGAAGTACGTATCGATGCTTAGGATGACGAACGATGTGTTCTCTTTGTTTAAGAGTAAACCTTAATTCATTTGACTTAAAGACTAATTTCGTTTCGAAGTTTGAAGAGAAAGAAAGTTACATTTCGAAGTGGCAGTTGTGGCCACAGTTAACAATGCAGATAATAAGTATTGTTCGTCAGGTACAAAGCTAAGCGAATTCGCTCTAGAAAAAGAATTTCTACTATAATCTAACATTAAGTAAATATTTTGATATGGTGCCGTATTTGAACTTAGGTACATGAAATGATTTATTGAATGAGTAAAAAAGACGCAACATAATGATTTTGCGGGTGTCGCTATCATCAGCTCAAAAATATAGTAATATAAGCTTGAATATACTCCAGTAGGCTAAGATTTTTTAAACAATCATAAAGAATTACAATGTTCATTGTATTTTATTGCTATAACTATAACTTCCAAAACTCCAACTTTTCTTGGTCTTCAGTTTAGATTCAGACTGTTGCATGTTTGGTATCAACCACTAACAAAAAAAAACTTGCGTTATTTAATTTGAGAGTATAAAAATAGTTTACCATTAACCTTAATGGCATTCTGTGTAATCACATTAGATTAGCTTAAGACACTGTCCTTGTCTCTGGAATCCTAACATGATTATCCGTTGGCAATCACTTAGCCTTTCATTAAATTAAATTCAGCCATATAAGTAGGTAGTTGCATAATAATTGTACACTGGTACTTAATTTATAATTATTAAGTATTTACCCCCGTCGTGGCGAACATAAAAATCGGGGTGAGGTCGCAAATAATCGCACAACGCTGAATATGTTGGGATGTTGTTAGGATACATATAAGTAGTTTAAACTCGATTTTGCAGTTTCGAAAAAGTTGTGCTAAATGTATGATGGTCGAAAAACACCGAAATTTTCGGTCATTTTTCAGAGTTTAGTTTATAACTTCTAAATAATGCGTTTAGGAAAAAGTTATCCATAATACTATTAAAGTAGATAAAATTCCCTATAATATGAGTGTAATCATAACTCTGTATATTTAGAAAATGTTGAGTTATGGTACTTCAAAAAATAGCCATTTTTCCTAAAATATTCTAATTTGTACTTTTAGCTATCTTTTAATCCAAATATTGGCTGAATTACTCATTCTTTGATAAAATTGTCTAATAAAGAGTTATAAAGCAGTTATTCAGCTTTATTTTAAGACTAAGTTGAACCCTGTACAACCAATAGTTCTCCAGTTATCGAACGATAACGAATCATTAGAGAACTCTTATTTCTGAAGAATATTGCTCAAAAGTTAATTTTATATTCCATGTAATGTTCGTTATAAAAAGTACTGGGTTTACAATAGTACATTACACAACTAGGGTGGTAAAACAAAGAAAGCCCGAGATCGCAAATGTTTGCGGGCCGAGCTGCAAGAGAGGGACGTAAATATGCGATCGAGGGCATTCTTTATTAACTCCCGTGTTGTGTACAGCGGCTTTTTCCGTACGCGCAGCGTGCGGAAAAAGTCACTTTATGGCCAGGTGTGGCATAAATCTCATATTTTTAAAATGATCTGGAGATTTAAATATGTGTGAGGTCTGGGTATCGTCATATAATGTAAGTAACGATAACGTGTAACAAAACAGACGTTGAAATTTACCCCATAACGCCCACTTTTTAATATCAAGACGAATGGTATAATGTATTATTATAATATTAAGTGGACTTGATAACTTAATGTTTACTATGATTGAGTCTAAAGTAATTTATAACAAATATTTATATGACAGTTTGAGTAGATGACGTTTTTGGATAAGTTGAATATCATCAACAATCTGAGATTGGTTACAAACTTATTAACTTGAGAAGTTCATTTGACGCTATTATTTCTCTTAAGGCTTGCACCCCCTTGGGCACCTAACTCGTGGGGCCATTTTAGGGCCAGTTATTCTACGACATTTTTAAATTTCGATGTTTTGGAACGTAACATCAAACGTTTGTTGCGAGTCCTCTATTGTCAGATCTGGTAAACCTTAAATGAGGAAGACGACACGTTTAGCTTAGTGGGAGTGACACCGCCTACGAAGCTAGAGGTCCCGGGTTCAAACCCTGGTAAGGGCAAATATTTGTGTGATGAGCCCGAGTATTTGTTCCTGACTGAATGTTTCTATCTATTAAAGTACGTGTTTATCTAAGTATGTATATTGTCGTCTAGCACCCTTAATACAAAACACGGGTTCATTTGGGATTACATTGATATATATGAGAAGTCCCGTGATATTAATACTAATTTACATTATGTCGCGTATTGCTCCGCAGGAGTCAACTAAGGGCCCGGGATATGTGCGTTGCAGTGGAGCGTGCATGCTACGTCCCAGGCCATTGAAATGTAAAAATGTGGTAGAATAACTGGCCCTAAAATGGTCCCACGAGCTAGGTGTCCAAGAGGGTTGAGCTAATATAGAATGCCGACGTAAGCCTTAAGAGAAATAATAGCGTCAAATGAACTTCTCAAGTTAATAAGTTTGTAACCAATCTCAGATTGTTGATGATATTCAACTTATCCAAAAAACGTCATCTACTCAAACTGTCATACAAATATTTGTTATAAATTACTTTAGACTCAATCATAGTAAATATTAAGTAAGTTATCAACTCCACTTTATACATTATACCATTCGTCTTGATGTAAAAAATTGGCCTTTATGGGGTAAATTTCAACGTCTGTTTTGTTACACGTTATCTTTCCTTACATTATATGTCGATACCCAGGCCGCACACATATAATACATCTCCAGATCATTTTAACTAAATGAGATTTGTAAACGCAGTCCCATTTATAACGAACATTACATGGAAAATAAAAATTTACTTTATGAGCACTATTCTTCAGAAATGAGAGTTCTCTTATGATTCGTAACATTCGATAACTGGAGAACTATTGGTTCTACAGGGTTCAACTTAGTCTTAAAATAAAGCTGAATAACTGCTTTTTAACTTTTTATTAGACAAGTTTATCAAAGAATGAGTAATTCAGCCAATATTTGGATTAAAAGATAGCTAAAAGTACAAATTAGAACTTTTTAGGAAAAATTCAAATTTTTTGAAGTACCATATCTCAACATTTTCTTAACATACAGAGTTATAATTACACTCATATTGTAGGGAATTTTATCTACTTTAATAGTATCATAGACAACTTTTACCTAAAACGCATTTTTTAGAAGGTATAAACCAAACTCTGAAAAATGACCAAAATTTTCAGTGTTTTTTGATCACCATACATTTAGCACAACTTTTTCGAAAC
This sequence comes from Eudemis profundana, assembly GCA_947034925.1. NCBI lineage: Eukaryota > Metazoa > Arthropoda > Insecta > Lepidoptera > Tortricidae > Eudemis > Eudemis profundana. The sequence continues at coordinate 23,912,179 of OX344795.1, read as the reverse complement.
TGCAAAATCGAGTTTAAACTACTTATATGTATCCTAACAACATCCCAACATATTCAGCGTTGTGCGATTTTTTGCGACCTCGAATGTTCGAAATGACTGGGTCAATTAAGGGTTCCCGAATTAGTAAATTGCACTTACTAAGCCTTACGCGATTACAGACTTATCGATGTAAATCGTAATCGTTTATAGACACAATTAAAATTAATACGGAACTGACGACATTGGATATGGAAACAACGAATGAGACTATAAAAGAGATGGACTAACATCGAACATGCCCAAAGAAGATGAAGACTAATACCGGAAAGACCCGAAATAAGAAAAAGACAAACAACAAATTTGACCAAAGACGATAAAGACTACTGGCGAAAGTGACAAATTAAGAATGGAGGACGAAAGCAGAATGAGACGAATTAAGAACTTGACAAAAAACGAATGGGACGCTCCAAGATGATTACGTGACGAAGGTACACGTTCGATGTTAGTCACACTCTTTTTAGTCTCATTCGTTATTCGCCCTATTATCTTTGGTCTTATTCAAAGTTTGTATTTTTCTTATTTGGCGTCCTTTGAAATTGATCTCATTCTTTATTGGACACATTCATTATTTATACCGTTCGATATTCGTCTCATTCGCTATTTTTTTTGTTTCGTTTATGTCAGTGGTTTTCAACCTTTTTCATGACACGACCCCCGTGGTATAAAAAATATTTCGCGACCTCCCGCCCCTTTGCTTTTTGATCATGATCTTTTTGATGTGACATACATGAAATCTATCTTTTTAAACTTTATCGTTTTTTTTACTGAAGTAGTCCTCTCGACCTCTTGCGACCCCCCTAATGAAGCCTCGCGACCCCCCAGGGGGTCGCGACCCACACGTTGAAAAACACTGTTTTATGTTATTTGACTAAGAAATCGTAAAATGATGCTCTAATAAAGTAAAATAGCGATTGAGACGAAAAACTAACAAGACAAATAGTGAATCAAGCTAAACACGAAAGAAACTTATTGCTAATGGGACCAACAATGAACGTTTCGAAAAAAAATAAAGAATAAGAGTGTGACTAAAAAAGAGAGAGTACCTACTAACGTCGAACTACGAACGAATAGTCACGAACACCAAAAGAGCCTGAATACGAAAAAACTAAACATAAGTGTAACTAAATTACGAATAAAGAATGGGTGACGAAAGCAGAATGAGACGAGTTAAGGACTTGACAAAAACAAGACCAAGATGATACCCTTGATACATCTGATTATTTTCAACGTACGCGTTGACCTTTAACCCGTTAATATAAATCGTGTTATTTTAAAAATTTAATAAGGTACTGAAATACGTCAATTACATACAATACAATATTACGCTGTAATATCCTTGGGAAACAGAAACGTTGGCAAAAAATTACAGTTAAAATTCAAATTTAAAATTAAACGCCGATAGACCGACTACCACCCCATTACAATAACAGATGTGATAGGGATACAATTTTATGGCTTTCTTAAGCTTCTAGTGCTTTTGAACCATATACTTAACTTACCTAATTCATATTTAGAAACGCTGCGTGTAATTATTAGGTATAACATTAAACACGCCTACAAGGCATTAATGTTCATCAAAATCTATTAATACTTGATATTAGGCAGCGGTAACAGGGCGGTAATTTAAAAGGGATTAACGACAAAGATGGTGGAAATCGCAGAGATGAGGAATGTGCGTTAATTAACTCTAAGACAATCGCGCGCCGAATAATTGTCTGTTACAGTAGCCCCGCGGTACACCAAACGCTATAAAGTAACTGCGCGAGTTGAGGCAGCCCTAAGGAATACGGCCACGTAACGTACGAAACGAGCAATCTATCTGGGGGCACGGCAGTGCCCCCGCCAAGTCAAGCAAAACAAAGGCACGGCCGTACCATCCTTTTCTCGAAGCCATTTTCAACCTCCTGTAATTTTGTGCAGGCTAAAGCTAGAACCCTGAATTTTCAGGGATATATAGGGCACAATAAGACTTTTAAGTATATTCTCAATAACATTCAATTTGATAGTGTAGTTAGAACGTCAAAGTTCCTTGGTTTTGGCACTGACTCACTGACTGACTGACTGATGATCATCATAATTCTAAGGTACTTCTAGCAGACCCACAAGTTCCAAATTTTAAACATAGTTCGTTTTTAGCCTATCAAGTCCTACAAAACCTAAAAATATTGCAATTTCAGTCACAACTGCACACATAAGTTTGTAATCCTATGCAAATACATGCGATTACAAAGTTAGTTTTGCAGTCTAATTGAAAAGAATGTATTGGAATGCATTTCAAATAAAATAAAAATAAATAAAATAGTCCTGGGCCGGACGGGTTGCACAACTTCTGGATCAAGTGTTTTCGAAGCTCACATGAACGCTTGGCAACACAATTCCAACAAGCCCTTGAGCTCGGCTCCCTGCCATCTTTCCTAACAACAGGTGTTACCTTCCTGCTCTACAAGTCCGGTAGTACCACGGAGGCGAAGAACTACCGACCCATCACGTGCTTGCCCACGCTGTACAAGCTCCTTACATCCATTTTGAGATCAAAAATCAACACGCACATTGTTGCGAACAATGTTATGGCCTTCTCTCAAAATGGATGTAGGGTTGGGTCACGTGGTACTAAAGCGCTCCTCCTCATCGACACGGCCATTAGCCAACAAGTCCGGCGGGACAGGGGGTCTCTCGCGGCTGCTTGGATTGACTACAAGAAGGCCTATGATTCGGTGCCTCATTCATGGCTGGAGAGGATCTTGGAGCTGTATAAAATCAATACAGCTTTAAAATCCTTCTTAAGCGCATGTATGAGGCAGTGGCCCACAGTCCTTCGTCAACCAGGCGGCGGAGATGCCCCCCCTGGCCCGCATGACTTTATAAGGATTGAGAGAGGTATTTTCCAGGGTGACAGTCTGAGTCCCCTGTGGTTCTGCCTGGCCCTGAACCCACTCAGTACTCTGCTGAAGGATTCAGGACTGGGCTGTCGGCTTCGGAGAGGGGGTGACGTCATTTCTCATCTGCTGTACATGGACGACCTCAAGCTATTTGCACCCAAACGCCCAGACTTGTTGGAACTACTGAAAGTCACAGAAACCTTCAGTAGCGCCATCAAAATGGAGTTTGGTGTAGATAAGTGTGCGGTCATGCATGTACAACGAGGGAAAGTCGTAAATTCTCCGAATTTGCAACTTTCCGAGACAATGACTCTCAGGTCTATCTCCGAGGCTGAAACCTACAAGTACCTTGGTATGTCACAGGCCTTGAGTATTGCGGACAGGGACACTAGGCAGGCGGTAAAGGAGCGCTTCTTCTGTCGCTTGACAAAAGTACTTAACAGTCTTTTGTCTGGCGGCAACAAGGTGCGGGCCTTCAACGCTTGGGTGATGCCCCTGTTCACTTACTCCTTTGGCATACTAAGGTGGACTCAGACTGAGCTGGACGCCCTGGACAGGCGGGTCCGTGTGCTGCTCACTACACACCGCATGCTACAGTGTAGCATGCGGTGGTACAGTCTCATAACTGACGAGCGTGGGTGTAGCAGCTACACCCACGCTCGTCAGTTATGAGACTGTACATCCCGCGTAAGTGTGGCGGCCGTGGCTTTTTAAACGGCAAGGACCTCCATAACCGCGAGGTGGGCAGCCTCAGGGAGTACTTCCTAAACAACGAGTGTGGGATACATCGCGATGTAGTAGCAGTAGACAGAAGCCTTACTCCTCTTTCCTTGGCAGGCGAGAACTGGCGTAGGCCTAAGGTGCTTAGCACCGACGACCGCAAGGACATATGGAAGAGCAAGGAGCTACACGGGCGGTTCTACAAGGCCCTCACGGGGCCCGATGTAGACCTGCTCGCGTCGGTGAACTGGCTACGCTTCGGTGATCTCTTCGGGGAAACTGAAGGTTTTGTCTGTGCAATTGCGGATGAAGTTATGATGACGAACAACTACCGGAGATATATCCTGAAGAACGGTACGGTCGACATCTGTCGGGCATGCCGCCGTCCCGGAGAGTCTATCAGGCATATTATCTCCGGTTGTTCCCATCTAGCTAACGGCGAGTACTTGCACAGACATAATCAAGTAGCCAGGATCATTCACCAGCAACTTGCTGTTCGATATGGTCTTGTGGGGTCTGAGGTGCCGTACTATCAGTACGCACCAATGCCAGTTCTCGAAAATGGCCGTGCCACGCTCTATTGGGATCGATCCATTATCACGGACAGGACTATTGTAGCCAATAAGCCTGATATCGTGCTAATAGATCGATCCAAGCGCCGTGCAGTGCTCGTCGACATCACCATCCCCCATGACGAGAACCTCGTGAAGGCCGAGAAGGACAAGCTCAGCAAGTACCTTGACTTGGCTCACGAGGTTACCGCCATGTGGGATGTTGATTCGACGATCATTGTTCCGATAGTCGTGTCGGCGAACGGACTTATAGCGAAGAGTCTCGATCACCATCTCAAGAGACTCTCGCTGGATGGCTGGATCAAGGGTCAGATACAGAAAGCGGTTCTTCTGGACACGGCGCGCATCGTCAGGAGGTTCCTCTCTCTGCGGCCCTAACCACCGGTAGCCTGGGCCCCGCCCCGCTGCCGGCGGCACCCTAGGTTAGGTTTTTTATAATGTGTTTATATTTTGTAATTTCATTTTGTATTTTACTTTTTATATACCTATATTGTAAAAAACCTAATCTAAGAAAATAAAGATATAAAGAAAATAAAATAAAATAGTTTATTTCTGTAAGTAGGCCCTCAAGGGCTCTTTTACAAGTCTTGATTCTATAGTTCATACCGGATAACAATAGACTCTAGAGGGACACAGAAGCAGGGATTCCAAACAATTTCTATGAAGTTGTAATACTTGTAATAATATTTATTTGTTGTGAAATTGTAAGACAGTTTGTAAATCATAAAATGAACGTTCACTTTTTCTCCTTCGCGATGATCGAGTGACAACGCACGCTAGAGCAAACGCCTATTCCACTGTCCCACAGAATCACTCATATTGAATTGAACGTTACAAATAACTATTCACCAATTACTTAGCAATAGCAAACTGCAATAAAAACAATACCTATACTATACAATTAAAACAACATGCGAATTAGACATAACTATTTGATAGTACAATATTATATATTAATGACAGCTCTGATCATCCAGTGTTGCTTATCTCTGGCTCTTTGGGTATTTTATAAGGACACTTTTTTATTTTCAGCCAACCAAAAAGTATGCACATCATTAATATTTTATTTTTGAGCAACTACTTTAGAAATGTTATTTATTGAATGTAAACCTAAAACCGGCACTATTAAAGAACCTTTTTTTTCTTCTGTCTATTCCTATACGGAATAGACTGTAAATATGTATTATTTCTTTTGGCGCTTCGGGTACTGACCTTCTGGTGAGAAGAAGCGCCGGAAAAAACTCACCAGTTTCTCTTTTAAAAAATGGTTAAATATAACAACAGGTATGACATTATTACATTCGATTTCATTAATACGTTACAATAAACTTAAAATTACATTTTCATAGATGTAAAAGGTCTCTAGGCGTCAAAACAAGACAATTAAAATAATAGAAAATAAATTGATAGTAAAATTCATAGCGATGTAAAGAGTCTCCGTTGTCAAAATACTAAGTTTTGGAGGTGTAAAGGACCTCCAAACGTCAAAATATTAAATGGAAATGTTTACTAAATACAAAAATTTAACTTGTTTCACCTCCGCGAACGAAGTTGCGGGTTGTCCATTTGCACACTTGTTTTCTAGCCGACTTGTGTGTCCTGAGCTCAGTGTGGGCTGAGAAAAGGCCTCACTTGTGCCGGATCATTGCATGCTCCTGCCACGTGGGCTTTAATGCACAATTCGGCCGAGACATATCAACCCGGCGATACTGCTTTTAAAATCCAATAAGAACGCGCGTACATTGCACTGCGATACATACTCTTCTTGCTTCCACTGGGCTATCGGCATCTGAACCCCAAATTAGTAACTCTTCCCAAAAACTGGAAGACAAACGAGACGCGTGTAAGTGAGGAGCAGGCGGCCTGATTTGCCTAAATCTAAATAACGACCGCGTTATGTAGCATTACGGATGCTGCTTGTTTTGTCGACTCTGAATTAATGCCACAACTTTTTGACTGCTACACGGTACGGTGCCACGTCGATGCATAGAATTAGTACTTTTAAACATATGCCTTAAAACCTCTGAGTAATTTTGGATATGCCTTTAAATATTATAGATATCAATTAAAAAGTAAAGCTTGAAGTGCGTTTACAACATAATCACTTTGAAATGTATGCCTTAAAATATTTCGGATGAATCGAACTGCGGAGCCTTTAGAAGCCTCGTTATCTAATCGCACATTGTTTATTTTTCCTGATAGTTCAACGGACAACATATATGTATACGGAAATGTAGAAGTCCCACTAGTTCCACAGCAAGGGGTCATTCATTTATTACGTAAGACGATTTAGGGGGGGAGGGGGGTCAACCATGTCTTATTTTTTCTTACAGGGGGGTGGGAGGGAGTTTTGATCGTTCTTACGTAAGATCATAAAAATGCGCAATATAATCTTAACTTTTGAAAAAGCGCGCAAATCCGCGTGAGAGCGTAGGCGCGTGCTCGGTTGCGTATAGGTACTTTACTAAAAAATTTAAAACTGCAAATAAACGTCCCTACAAAAATGATTTTTTGAAAAATAAAAATTAAAACAGCTCAAACGTAAAATCATTTTTCCTTTAGATTCTTACGTAATAAATATTAAATAGGGGGGGAGGGGGTCAGCCGATTCTTATTTATTCTTACATTAGGAGGGGAGGGGGTCAAAAACTGGCAAAAATCGTCTTACGTAATAAATGAATGGCCCCCAAGAACTAGAACCACTTAGACTACAACAACTTTAGAGTTCGATTAATGCAACCAGCTGGAAAAATAACTTCGTCGTCGTGTACTGATGTAGTAGCCAAGATTCCGTCAGTCTGGTTTCCTTGTCTCAGAGATAATAGATGTCATATGTGGGCGAGACAGACTCGCACTTGTCCGGTATTTTTATAAATAAATTATACATATATGTACTCAATTTTAGTTACAACATTTAGGCTTGGTTGCATTTTTATGTCAGTAGCCGGTTATTGAAAGACAACAATATGGTACTTTTTCCTGGAAGTGACAAATTTTATTCTACGTTAGAAGACGTTATGAGCATATATTAATACTTAATAATAGAATATTAAATTAATATAGAATAAGTACCCAATATACGCAAAGTTCTTAATCCGTAGAGATTAGACCTTCAAAGTTATACCCCTTCAATTAAAAGAATATTGGAAAAAAGTTCTAAGGTTTTTAAAGTCGGTTAAAAAGTCAAGGATGCAAGGCTCCATCGGGAGATTCTAAGATACGATTGACTCAAGCAACAACACAACGAGTGACGTGGAAAACTGGACAGGTTTACATGAGACTCTGAACGAGATTGAAACGACCAACTTGAGGTGACCAGGATAATGTATTTTAAACCTATGATAACCACAAATTTATAGCATAGGGGACTAAGTCAACTTACTTCATCAAGACTGGAATCACACAAGTTAACGCGCCGCCATGTAATCTAAGTTCTCGGCAGTTTGGACGGCGCTACAATGTATTTTGTGTCAAAAACTTTATTTGGCCGCGCTCCAGCGGTCCGTATTGTCCGTTCCGCTGAATTTGAGATCTGGGTGTTGCCAATGGGTTAACTTACGTTTGTTTTAGGAAACACCAGGTGCATGAAGCACGCAAGACGAAAAATGTAATCCGCTTAAGGTCTAAAATAATAGCACCGGCACCGTACAAACATTCGTCGCGCGACAGGTATTAACTGTCTGTTTTCACTCAGTACTCGTACCTTCCTAGTTGGAGATAGGTTATGACGTATCGCACGACAAGCGACGTCTACGGACACACGGTTTAGAAGATAGAGGGGGGGGACACAATTTTCACAACTTTCGGAGCGATTATTTCCAAAGGTATTCACTTAATCAAAAACATTACTTAAAAACCTTAAAATGTTTTTGAAAGAGCTGTCGAACTATGTAGCACACGTTGATATTTTCTGAAAAAAAATTTTTTTAAGTTCTGTAACATGTATGGAGTGCCCCCCCTAAAAATAATTATTTTAGTTATTTAACTACCAAACTAAGTAGCGGCTCATACAAGACACCTATATTCCAAATTTCATCAATATCCATCGTGTAGTTTTTGAGTAAAATGCCTGTGACATACGGACGGACGGACGGACATGACGAAACTATAAGGGTTCCGTTTTTGCCATTTTGGCTACGTAACCCTAAAAAAAAACTAGGTACTTATTAGCGCTATCGCACTGAAAAGTTCCCTATTAATATAGGCGATGATGGCTTTCTTCCCATCAGGTGGCTAGTTTGCTGCCGTGTCTGAAAAATGCAGGGTCTAAAGTTTGAGTGAACTGGTAAAGGTCGGTTTATCGGAATACTTGCTCGTATCGAAAGCGACCTTGTAAAATGTATACTATTTAATTTAACGTTATTTGAATGATTATTTAAAACACAATCACTGAATCCATAGAACTTGATTCCCACCGGCCGACTACAATTAATCTTTATTAACAAGTTCTTTAATTAAATTGGCAAAACAAAAGAACAAGCGTTCATGTTTTCATTAACCGCGTGCAGTATCCTAACTAAACTGGCCGTTATTTTTTACACGTCCTCAGAACTAGGCAGTAAACGGGGCAGTAAACGTATCCGAGTGCACGTTACTGCCGCAGCGCGAATCGTAAAATGCCGGTAATTAATCCCCTCGTTAGCGCTGTTTACGGTTTTTTCTGCCCAAAATTAAACAAGATAAAACTGTCTTCTCTGTATCGCAAAGTACACATTCACTGAAATATCGACACTGATGTCCATTGTTCATTCACGCAATACAGCATCGATCGATGCGATAGAAAGCATCAGGGTATTCTTGTCCATTGTGCACGCTATACAGAACACCGCGGTCCATCCATGGACCCTCTATTTTGAACTCCATATGTATTTCATACAATGTATGAAACCTCCCTCCCTATGTTATACTCTATTATCCTAAATTGCCAAAGGCTCCACTACGTTAAAACACGGAAGACAAACTACAATTTTACAACCCAAATACGTCAAGTTTTCACCATGTTTATTACTGATTTCATTGGCACCAGATGGGCACCAGTTACAAACTTAACGGTAGCATTGAGACGAATTGGGATTTGCCTCCGTGAGACTGTTGGAAGTGATAATTAAATCTAAACAGCAGAAGTCCCTGCGCATTGGGTCTGAAAGTAAAGATTCTTTAAACCGATTGAATCTTGCTCGGAAGCTCCAATATAGAGCGAAGAATATTGCATTTAAATTGTTAACATTTAGGCGAAAGTCCTTTTAGTCGATTTAATTGAATATTGGCACAAAGACACAAAGCGATCGATCTGTACCCTGAAAAGCGTCATTTACCGCATGAGTTGACACAAAATGCACATTTCTGTGTATAGTGCCGGGTGCCGTCAGGAACATACGTACTAGCTTGTGTGAGCTTACCATTTCTCTGAAGGATTGGGTATTTTGTACATAATACAATGCACGTAATGAGTAGTGCAGTGAAACTATTGAATACAGGTTTCTGGAATGGCATAGGTACTGCTAATATGGTGGACAGAGAGAGCGCGAAGCGCAAGCGAAGCGTCTCCGTTTCAGCTTGGGAAAAAATGCTTTCATATATCTCTCCGATATACTGTCTCTACATCGATCACATTTCTCAACCGATTTTCGTGAAATTTTGTGAGCAGTATCTCTACCACAACTGTGACATGCGACTCTTTATCGCGCAACAAATGCTACCTATCTCTTCCTACTCAATATACGAGTAGTGTGACAGTGACAGCTGATGCTCTGTCGCGCGTGGGGCTCGGAACCGGTTTCGATTTACCATTTAATATCGTTGATATACTGTTAAACTAGCACAGTACTGATTGTGGCTTCGGTCGCCTGACTGCGGTAGATGTTATTTTAGTAATAATTTAAGTATACCAAAAAAACTGAATTGTGTACCACTACCATTCCATTTCATTAAAGCACAAAAATAGCATAAACATAACATGTTGTGCAGAGAGCTTAGCTTGGAATCTCAGATCGAATTTTAAATTAGAAAATCTGTTGAAAAACTAAGGTGACGAATACAGCTACCAGACTTAGCAAGTTGAAGTGGCAATGGGCTGGGCATATTACTTAGTATAGCTCGAAGAATGGAGACTACGAACCGGAAAACGAAGAGTAGGTCGGCCCTCGAGATGGTGTAAGGACCTGGTTAGTGTCTCCGGAAGCTGATAGAGACCAAAAGCGTAAAGACCGTGCGTTGTAGAAGTTTTGGGGGTGACCTATGTTCAACAGCGGACCTCCCCGGGTTGTAATGCTGAATGATGACACAAAATAGTGAAAATCGTAATATTCCTATCCTTCCTATATGTGTATAGTATAGGAAGTAGTATTACTGATATTATAAATGTGAAAGTTTGTGAAGATGTTTCAGATGTTTGGATATTTGTTACTAAATGACACGGGTTACAAGTGAATAGATTGAGCTGAAATTTAGCATACAAGTAGACCAAGTCCTGTTGGCTTAATGATGCTACGCTTTGTCGCGTGATAAATAAATGATAAAGCATCCGTCACTCTCACACACATATCATGTCAGAACGTGACGAATGCTTTATCATTTATTTATCGCGTGACAAAGCGTAGCATGATAAACCTAGTGAACTCAAACACTTATCCCACCAAGTTGCCAAGATGAGATCATATACCTCGCAGTGTCAAAAAGTTATCAGATCTCATGTTAAGCCAAGTTTCTAACTCTGCACGCCCGAACTCTCCAAGCCCTAACTTCACAAACTCAACTCAAAACACGTGACTTGGCAGTTGGCAAGGTAGTGCCCCCAAATTATCCCGGATAATTTATATCCCGATAAGGAGTTCCCTTGGGATAATAACGGGAACAACTCAGACGAAGCCGCGGGTGAAAGGGAAATAGGTCTTTGCCTAAGTACCTTATTTTAATTGAAGTTGTGAAACGATAGACAATTTCAGTAGGTTTTATTGTTATACATATTTTTGGCAGCAACATGTTTTATGACTTAGATCGAAAATTTTGTTGTAAGAAAAATCCCGTCTTAATACGACATACTTTGCACCTGAGACCCATGAAAATAGCTACTTACCTAAATATTCTCGAGTGCATTACAGCAGAGAACGCATTAGCTGCGAGTGGTTAACAGTTGAAATACGGTAAGTATAGCATTGCCAGTATTCTGATTCAAATCTAAGCGCTCGTGTCCAAAATACCGCATTCCCGAAATACCACATTTTTCAAAAAACCAGATTTTCGATACACCAGATTCTCCGTATACAAGATTCCCAAAATTACACACCCAACAAAGTGATTTAGATCCTTGAGTAACTTACGATTTTATAATCTACTGTAACGGGAATGTGGTAAGACTGGAATCTCATAAATCGAAAATCTGGTTTTTTGAAAAATGTGGTATTTCGGGAATGCGGTATTTTGGACACGAGCGAATCTAAGCATGCCTAAAAATGAGCTAAGTAACACGTACATATTTTTTATTTGCCTTATTCCCGTTTAGTCAGTATTTATCGACCACTTTGAGGAGCCGCAGGTGTCTTGCTGTGAAGAAGCAATGTATAGAGCACATTAACGTTTGTCACAAATTAATTCAAAACGCAAAATTATGTATTAATGGCCCTCAAACGAACACACCAAAGATTAACAGTCAAACTGACAGTCAGTTCTGTTTAAATTAGATAATCCCCAGAGATACTGTGTAATACATTTATGTAAACATATTATAATATATGCTGTACGTACAGTATATACTATATGTTTACCACTATAGTCTGTTTTTTTAGGTATCTAAAAAAAAGTAAACAAAAAAAACCACGTGACTCAGGTCATTCAACCAATCAAAGTAATGTTTTGTATCTGTGGCATAATACCATTAGCTGAACGACCCAAGTCACGTGGTTTTTTGTTTACTTTTTTTAAATACCTAAAAACCAGACTATAGGCTGGAAACGCACGAAATAAACGTTGAGGGAGTTATCATTTTAAAGTTAATGTACTGTCTATTTATTTACTATAACTTTGCGAACTAAGCACACTATTAACTATTAAGTAAATAAGAATGCATTAGTTGCGTTTGTACGAAAACATTAGAAAGTTAAAAGGGTTTACTAAAAGCGTTATTAAATTACGAGGCAGTTAGTGTAAGTTACTTTATTTCCGGAACTCCAGGTTGATGCGATTAAACATTTGAGAAGTACCTACACAAATAAGGGAAACAAAACAATAGATCTATAGCACGGTATACGGTAGTTTTTCTTCTAACAAAAGGTACATCGGGAGCGCGCATGTGTGCACACACAGGCAAACATTTCTGATTGCGCGCGTTTGCTTTAGTCAGGGCTGAGCCATCGCTGCGAGCGGTCGATCGCACAAAGTGAAGTATCGAAGTCGTATATACTGCAGTGTGTGATTTCCCTTAGTGACCCTGGGCACCGTAAAAAATGCCGCCCCATTACCTATATTCTACACAAAATTGATGATAATTAGAATCTCGACCCCTGATTTAACCGCCCCTAGGAATTTGCCGCCCTGGGCACTAGCCTCTAACGCCCCTAAAGTAAATCCAGCGCTGACGGTAACGGTATAGATACGTGTACATGGTACGGTTGATACGTGTAGGGTTTTATTCGCGTTCTATAATCCATATAATCCCAGGTTCAACCCCTTTCAAGAACCTTGAAATAGGTACAAATACAAACACATCTAACCACTCTCCCGATTTGTTGACCAACCAATTACGGTCACATGTATCTTTTAAACCCCTATACGTGCTTTAAAAACGTCTTTCAACATTTCCGAGTCTATTTATAGGCGAGTTCAGGGTGAATCGGACGCCAGCTGGTTCCCGCAAATGTTTACTTGGCTAGATATTGCCCGACGCACGGTTTTACGTTAGGTTTCATCATATTTACCTACCCGAATAGCATAAACAGACCGAGATCTAATAAAAAAATTGAAAACCCTATTCCTGCGAAAAATGTAGTCAAACCTAACCTAAAATAAGGAGTGTGTTTAATGAAAAGGCTAGGCAGCTAACCAAATGGCTAACTAAACCAGTTGGCGGCGACACATACGAGTAGGTACAGCATGATGCACAGGTTTTACATTTACCAAAATTTACTGGTATCGTAAAAGTTATGAATAAATCTAGTGAGTGTGTTATTATTACATCAGTATCATTCATATATATAATTATAATACTGATATAATATATATGATTTGATTTGACAAATTTGCGGTTTTAGACTATGTGTATATTATTATGTTCATGTCATGCGAGCGTTTTCCAAAAAAAAATACCGGGGTAGCTACTTTCTCAAAATATGGCCTTGTGAGGTTTTTTTTGGCTCAGAATCGTTAGTACTTTCGAACCTTATACGTAAAAAAAAGTGTCCCAATTTTTTTTTCCATTACGTCACCATTTTGCATAGTGTTTGTATGAACGTGACGTAGGTAGTGGAAAGACAAAAATTCCATACAAATTTTGGGACACTTTTTTTTACGTATAAGGTTCGGATCTATATCGGGATCCCTAAATTTTTTTAACCTATTTTTGCATTCCCTAATACTGTTTGTCATAATGATCATTTGTCCTAACACTCACATGCCCTAATATTTGATTCCCTCACATCATATTGATGAAATTTTTGTGCCCTAATTTTTTTTTCCCTAATGCCATTTGTCATATCGATTATTTATGCTAATGCCTTTTTGCCGAATTGTCATTTTTCATAATTACTAATAAACCCTAAAGATCACACGTCCTAATCGTCATTTTCCCTAACTTAATATGGGCTAATGTGGTTTATCCTATCATTGTATAACCTAACATTATTTGTCCTCATGATTCTTTTCCCTAATTGTAATTGCCCGAATTTTATTTGTCCTCATGATTCTTTTCCCGAATTCTAATTGTTTTGTAAAATAAAATATTACACATATTTACATAATTTTATTTGAAGCCTTAATATACAACATACCTACCCTAACCTACTTTTCTGGTAGCAGTTCGTTTGTGTTGGGGGACGCAGTTCAAACCTTTTTTTTTTTTTTTTTTTTTTGCGGTGGGAAAATGCAATTACGCATACCCCCCCGGGGCCTAGGGAGGCCCGATGTTGGTTGGGGGGGTTATGTGGGGCTCACTCCTCTCGCTCCCCTCTGCTAGTCAGAGGGGGAGGAGCATACCCACTAAAAACCCACCGGCGTTTCTCCGCACTGCCGTTTTCGGGGGCACTATGGGATCGGATTCATTCTATCCATATGTGCCCCCCGGCTGCTCTGGCTTTTGGCCGCCAGGGCTCCCGCGCCAAGGGAGGGAGGGATCGGAAACCGCCACGATCCCTCCCCCAGACGGGTGGAGTTTAGTTGTGGGCCCCTCACCCACACTCCACTAGGGGTTGAGGCGAGCGCCGAATTGCGCCCGCCTCCTCCCTCTCCGCCTACGCCGGAGCGGGAGCGCGTCCGCAGCTTCCTCGCGCTCCCGCTCCGCGGCCTCCTTCTGCGAGATGACTGATTCGCAGAAGGAGGTCACCGCCTCCCAGGACCTCTCGCTGTCCAGCATGGTTGCGACGATGCTGGGCAGCGAGAGGTCTCCCACTCCCAAAACCGCCACCATGGTGTGGCGCTCATCAGCCCAATATGCACACTCTTCCAGAGTGTGCTGGGCCGTGTCGTCCGGTGCGCCGCACTCATGGCAGGCTGGACCGGCCTCTCTACCAATTTTGTGCAGGTAATGACCAAAACATCCGTGTCCGGTCATTACCTGCGTCGTCCTAAAGGAGAGGTGCCCCCCCTTCCGGTCCAGCCAGCGGTCGAGCGACGGGAGGAGCGCCTCTATGGTGCGGTGTCCATAGGGGGACTCCTCCAGGTCGCTCTTCCACCTATCTCGCATCCTGCGCTGAGCCGCCTTCCGGGCGGCCTTCACTTCTTCCGGACCGGGGTAGACCTCTCGGGCCCTATTTTCAACCCGCTCCCGGTATGCCTCGGCGAGCAGTTGGGCGTCAAGCTCCCATGGGAGCGTACCCGCCAAGGCACACGCCGCCGCCCATGCTACTGTAGTGTAGGCCCTTGCGATCCTTATCGCCACAACCCTTTGCGGCCTTCGTAATAAGGCCTTGTTGGCGGCGTTAAGTTTATCTGCCCATATCGGCGCCCCGTACATAGCCATCGATCTGGCAACGCCTGCATAGAGGCGACGGCACGGGACGCCAGGACGCAGTTCAAACCTAACCTAACCTACTTTACTGGTAGCAGTTCGTTATTTTTGGGGGACGCAGTTCAAACCTAACCTAACCTACTTTTCTGGTAGCAGTTCGTTTTTGTTGGGGGATGCAGTTCAAACCTAACCTAACCTACTTTTTTTACCTAATTGAACCTTTGTTTTGAGTTTTTCTTTCATGCGGGGGGCTTCGCCCCCCGAGCCCCCCTTGTGGGGGGCTCCGCCCCCCCGTCCCCCCTTTGTCCTTCTGCCTTTGTAAGTTTTTAACATATTATACATGTATAATATGTTATTTTGCATATTCTTCGTTATCCTTATCATCGTTTGTCCATATTACAATCTTAGGACAAACGATGATAGGGATAACGAAGAATATGCAAAATAACATTAGGGATATTAATAATTATGACAAAAATGCATCGGACAAAAGAGTATTATGGCAAAAATAGCATTATGGATAAAACTTACTACACCAAATGATCGATAGGTCAAATACCCATTAGGACAAAACAGTTAGCCCAAGTTATTTTAGGACAAACGATGCTAGGGATTGCGAGGAATATGCAAAATAACACTAGGGATATTAATAGTTATGGCAAAAAAGGTTCGGACAAGAGAGTATTATGGCAACAATAACATTATGGAAAAACCATATTATGACAACTGATCGTTAGGACAACTACCCGTTAGGACAAAACAGTTACGGCAAGTGACTTTAGGACAAACGACGTTAGGGATCTCGAGGGACACCCATAAGGTTCGAATGTACTAACGATTTTGATCCAGAAAAACCTCAAAAGTCCATATTTTGAGAAAGTAGCTACCCCGGTATTTTTTTTGGAAAACGCTCATGCACCAATTCAGTATTTCTGTTTGACCCAGTGTTTAACATTAAGTTCACCGTTTATACTTTCCTGTATTGTGCAATAAAGTCTACATAAATAAATAAATTGTGTGTGTGTATTATACCATTGACATCGACCAGAATTAATTCGTAACTATTAACACTTTCGCGACTAGAATATTGAAAACTACCCCAGATACCTACCGACAGCCCCCGCTAGGCTAGCGTTATCGGCACCACGAGTTCGACCCCTGGTTATTACTTCTGCTAGTGAGATTTCCTGCTCACACTGACGTAAAATAATAAAAACCTTAACAAAACCCTTGTTAGTAAATAATGATTATTGACGTCCCGTTGTCGGAAAATAACTACCTCACAAGACAGTAAATACGCAATAAAATATTTCCCTGCGCCACCATCGCGATAATGTGATTTTTATACTTTTTACGGCCGATGCCGTCTGCCGGGAGGCTTTTTATTAAACCGCCCCAAGCAATAAACGCCACGTTTTAAGAAAAACACAAATAAGCTTTCCGAAAGGCCTTCGTTTAATTCGTGGATTTATAACGTACTTCATGAACTTATTAATTGTCTAATACAATCTGAAGACTGATCGAGATACATTTTATGCACTAAGCAGTGAAACATGAAAACTGTACCATAATACCAATACCAATAATTCTCACTTTTATGGTCGAAATTATATATTATACACCCAGGGCGGTATAACAAAGAATAGCCCAGATCGCTGGCCTGGCCAGATTTCCTTGGCCAGGAAGTTGGCTTTACTTACGGCATAGGGTGACGTAAAATATATTGAATCAAAAACGGAGTATTCACGTTGTAAATAGCCGATACTTGTATAATTTGTAATTTTAATTTAATATAGTAATTGAGTCTCAAGTCGCAAAATATCTCATTAGGGCATTGCAAGGAGTCTAAAATAGTACTCGTGTCCCTAGGGAATTAAAGCAATCCGTAAAAAGATACGTTGATAAATAGGATGGATATCGTTTTTCTTGTAATCTCCGGTAATCGAATTAAAACAAACACTGCAAAACTAAAATTCGTTTCATATCATAATCCTATTTTAGATCCCCGGACAACAATCTACTATTATTATTATGTTCCATATTTATTTAAACTTACCCATAGGTACATACTTTTAACCTCCTGCCGCCCAAAGACCTATTTAAAGGTCTTCGCCTGAGTAGTGGTTCCGGCCCAAGCGTAATGACGATTTCAACTTATAGCCGCCCAATGACCTTTTAAAAGGTCTTCAACTTCAACTTGTCATAGAACTTTAAATTTACCGCGAATTGAATTCCGATGGTTTCTGAACGAATATGTCATGTTTGAAGTTGACACTCGATGTCAATCTGTGTAACATCATCTGTCAGTTTTGACGTAACCGCCAAAACAATGGGGATGAGTCGAGGAACAGGTAAGTAAATCTGTGATTATCTTTGCTATCTCGGCAGATTGCGTATGTATTTTTGCTGTGAGTGCTGCCTAAGATGTTCGTCTTTATTTAATCATATTTATTTTATGCATTAAATCAATATTATTGTAAATACAACAAGAAATGATCGGATGACCTATTAAAAGGCATGTGGGCGGCAACATATTTAAGGATTTTAATAGGTCTACGGCCTTTAAGCGCTACGCTATTTTGGTTTACATACAAAAAAAATTGAAATTGTCTTCTAATTTAATTTAATTTGCTTTTTTTTATTTATTTCTGATTGAAACTGGTTTAAAACCCAATAATTGTTTTTGCAATATTGATAAATAAGTGTTAAATTGTTATTACTCTTTAGGATTTTAAAAGGTCTGCGGGCGGTTACCCCGTTATAATACAAAAGTTCGATATGGTCAAGTTTGGTGCCTAATTGTAAGCTCATTTTTCATTTGAATAATGGTCCATTGTATTTTTGGGAATAAATATATACAGTAGTCTTACAATTTAATAGTCATGGTTGTAGAATAATCAGCTTGTGGTCAGTATTAATGGTAACACGTGGCAGTCGTAGGCATAAACAAAATATTTTAACAATATATATGCAATGCATTACTTTTATTGCAATATAACATAAATATACTACAGAAGCATAAAAAATCAACATATAGGCACATAAGTAATTAGAATAAACTCAGAAATACACATTTTAAAAATTTAATTTTTTTAATGGTTGCGGCCCGGAGACCTTTAAAAAAGACATTGAATATCGGTGTTTTTTTAGTCTCACAGCCTTTTATACATATCAATTAAGATACCCTAAAAACCATACATTCATACGACAACGCTAAGTCAAGTTATCACCTGCCGAAAGTCTTGGGCCGGAACCATGTGAACCTATAAAAAGGACTTTGGGCTGCTATCCCATCTTTGGCCAGAAAATTCTGGGCGGCAGGAGGGTATGGTATACCTATGGCTAAAAGCCTTTATATTTCCTTATGTAAACACAGCCATTTTATAAACAAGGTACTCTCTAGTGTTTTCCGAACTTATCCACTTTTACACAGCTGCGTTAATGGTTTTTTTGCAGCAATTTAAATTAACTGAAGTTCTAGGTGCCGTTTAAAGTGTCGCGGAGTGCCGTCAAGTGCTTCCCGCGGTGATAAACACCTCGTACATCCCTCGAGGAGATAAATCAGCGGTGGAACAATAGAGCCATCTACAGGCCACGCAGACAGCGGGAGAGACACTATTTATAATTATTTCTGAAAAGCTACAAAATCTCAAGAAATCTTTAGGTTAACATGTCCACAGCACGGCGCATGAGCATAAGCATGTAGGATCTAGCCTAAACCATGCACTCCCAGCAATTTGACAATACCATGAACAGTATCGAAATTATTCTTGCATATTAATTTAACTCGTGCAAGATCTTGATGTTATTACAACGCATAAAGTTTTTGTTAATTAATTTATATTTACACTAGCGACCCGCCCCGGCTTCGCACGGTGTTTTCTATTATATTATGCATGTATTATACATATAAACCTTCCTCTTCAATCACTCTATCTATTAAAAAAACCGCATCAAAATCCGTTGCGTAGTTTTAAAGATTTAAGCATACATAGGGACATAGGGATTAGGGACATAGGGACAGAGAAAGCGACTTTGTTTTATACTATGTAGTGATGATTAAAATTGATAAATACACATTAAATATAAAGACAGACTTGCAAGTAGTCTAACATCGGCCGCTTAGGAGCGCGTGATACGTATTCAAGGTCGAGACGCAGATGGTGCGATTCGTAATCCAGTTAACTCCAGTATTCTTACACATTCGTAAAACTTTGCTTGTAGTGCGTTCGTTCACGGCGCGCACACATACAAGCCACGCGATGTTAGGTACCTTTTGTTGGAAGAAAAATTACTACTATTGTACTGAGCGTTGCGTCTTTACTAGAGTGTTACTCTTTTTCTTTGATAAGTGGTAATGACTCCATAAACGGCCGTTGCAAGAGACCATCGCATGTGCTGACTTCTGGCCGAAGGGTGTCGTGTTTCGACGGTTCCGGGGCAACCTGCCGAATCCTACACCGGAGACGACGATGCAACGGGGCCACGCCGTTTCGTCGCCAAAATAGATATATTATTCTTACGTTTCATGACGCATTGGAATAAAGCGTCTCGTGGTGCAGGGAAAAGTCCAATGACCAATGGGACCAATTGGGAATTCGGGGACCAATGAGATGGACAGACCAGATCAAGGCCGCAACTAAGTGCTCGGTTTACGAATGTACCCGGAAAGCTGCAGTCGGTGACGAATGGCGCCGTATTACCAAGATCAATGATGACCACGACCACTCTGGCAAGAATGTGTGTACCGACTAAGAGACAGGTTACACGTATCGCCAGTTTTGGGGCCTCAAGGTAAAGACGCAGTTGATGGAGGAAAAAAATCATAAAAAACACCATTACAGCGCAGTTAACAGATCCGCCACCCAATACCGAATGCTGAACATTTGGCAGAAGCCAGGTATGATATAATATTAGATACCCACAGTATATTTCTCTTATCTAAACAGGGTAAAACACAGACAGAAAATATTAAAGATACCAATTTTGGTTAAGGTTATTCAAGTCCGTCGGTCCATACAAACGACAGTAGGTAAAGAGGGTCATCGTTTGCTTCCACGACATCAAGATAAGGCACTAATTTTGTCAGCATGGCGTCCCTTTTTTCGAGTGTCAAATCGAGAATTTAACACAATGTTTAAAAAAAATATAGGGAATAAAAATGCAGTAGCGGTATTTTCTAGATAATTACGTCGGGAACCATCGAAAAAGTATGTAAACTACACATCTTTGTAAAACATTACTTACCCAAACCAATTATATCTAAAACTAGCTTATGCCCGCGACTTCGTCTGCGGTGTAAATTATAATTAGGCAATTAATCTTTATAAATAGTTTCTGATATTTATTCATAAACTTGGTTGTAATTAAACAAAACCCTCAAATATTGGGCCGAAAACTGCACAATGCACATTTGCCGCGAAAATCAATTGTTTAGTCCATTATAGGATTATTTTCAAAAAATTAAATGCGCTTCATAAACTAATCTCTCTCTCTCTATGCATAGCATAGGTATAACAATCTACTAATAGCTATACCTATGCTATGCATAGAGTTAGAAAAATTTTACTTTAAAAATTGTACGGTCCCTAAAGAAACTTTCAACCCCTACCTACTCAACCCGTTTTCGAGATAAATTTTAATGAACGATGAAATCATTTCAGTTCTATTCAGTTTAATCAGTTTTAGATACCGTACTTTAAAAATCGTTTGATCCCTTTACTGAGTTTTAACCCCCTTTTGGAGATGAATTGCAAAAAATGGTAAATGGTACGATCTCCGTATCAGATCTCTTACTTCAAAAATTCTTTGAACCCTATACAGAGTATCAACCCCCATTTAAATCCCTTTGGAGATAAATTTCAAAAAACTGCAATCACTTTTTTCTCTTTTGGATTAGTTCAAGATCTACTACAAAAATCGTTTGGTCCCTATACAAAGTTTCATCCCCCATTTAACGCCTTTTGGGGATGAATTTTGAAAAATGGTGATATTATTTTCCTGACCTCATATTGAAGGGTCTATGTGCGAAGTCTCAGATCTCCAACTTCGAAAATCGTTTGGTCCCTATACAAAGTTTCAACCCCCATTTAACCCCTTTCAGGAATGAATTTCGAAAAACCGTGATATTATTTTCCTGACCTCATATTGAAGGGTCTATGTGCGAAGTCTCCGATCTACTACTTTAAAAATCGTATGGTCCCCATATAAACTTTCAACCCCTATTTAACCCCCTTAGGGGTGAATTTTCGAAAAATCCCGTCTTTACTTACGTTATAAAACCACTCTACTGTGAAGATTTTAAGTTCCTAGCTTCAGTAGTTTCGGCTGTGCGTTGATGAGCCAGTCAGTCAGTCAGGACATCTTCTTTTATATACAAGAATACATATAGAAGATTAGTGAGTCTTAGTGCAATTGGGATTTGAAGGTCAGCGCCATCTGTTTCCATCAACGTGTTTTACCAATAAAATATATTTTTGACTTTTTGAGATCCCTACATTCAACAGTAAGCTTAATTGCGCTGTAGTTCATTCAATGCAATTATTACTACCAAAAGTTTTCACAAAAACACAATTTCATTATGTTTAATGAAATTGTGTTTTTGTGAAAACTTTTCGTCAATCCTCGTAATTTCCATCTGCATGTTGACTTTAACAATCGGGTGAACATTGAATTGTTTTTAAAAATATATTTTCACGTGCATGTACAAATAACGGGCGTTCGGCTCCAAATGAATTACATGAATTGCCAAATTGGCACGTGAATGGCGCCGAGCAAATAGAAGGGGAACAAATATTCGTTGTTATCCATAAATTAGCGAAACAAATTGATTTTGCTGGAATATTCGATTAGCAGAAAACAAAACAGGAACTTATGAATAGTCTTCGAAATAATAAAGCTATCCCTCACAAAAATGCTGAACTAAGTAATTACTTGTTAAAATTCCACCATCAGTATTGACAAACGTGGCTTAGGATTATACAACACACTTTCGCTAAAGGGGCCATTCATTTAAGACGATTTTTGTCAGTTTTTGACCCCCTCCCCCCCTTATGTAAGAAAAAATAAGAATCGGCTGACCCCCTCCTCCCTTTTTAAGGAAGAAAAATAATTTTACGTTTGGTCTGTCCTAAAATTTTTATTTTTCAAAGAATTATTTTTGTAGGGACGTTTATTTTCGGATACTAATAGTTTTTAATTTTTTTGTCATACGCATCCAGCACGCGCTTACGCTCTCGCGCGGATTTGCGTGCTTTTTCAAAAGTTAAGATTATTTTGCACATTTTTATGATCTTACGTAAGAACGATAAAAACTTCCCACCCCCCTGCCCTAAATCGTCTTACATAATAAATGAATGGCCCCAAATGTACACTTTCTCAAAAGTTGCACTTATCTCAAAATGTACACTCTCAAAACACTTTCCTACGTAAGGAACTCTCTCAAAAAGTACACTTTACTAAACGTTCACTATCTAGGTACAATATCCCAAAAAGTAAGTACACTTTTCCATAATGTTCACTTTCTCAAAACGCATACTTTTCGTAATGTAGGTAACTCATTCTGTCAACATCCTCTTCCAATCTGAAATAGGGGTTTTGAAATATAGCATTCAATTCCTGACATCCAATCTGACAATTAACTTCAAATTGGAAGAATTTATTATTTTTGCATTATATGATGTAATTATAGCAAGTAATTTGCAATTGACTGAACATTTTCGATGGTGCCAAATCAGGGACGGCAAGAGTACACCCAGCTTTACCCACTAACCCAGTACACTTATTATTACCGTACCGGATTACTATTTTATAATAGCTATAAGACGTAATAGTCCTATAAGTTGCGCTAATACATGATCTTCAAATAGTTTGTTGGAACTCTATAGAACTAATAGATACATAGTCTTAGAACGTTTGGGGTGGTTTAGGTACACAACCAAATTTTGCTACTTGGTCCCAGATCAGATATTTATAGGCTTCATCTGACATCTGGGACATTCTTTATTTTATCGCACTTGATGTGTAATATAGGTACTATATACGTAATACGATTTGCGTGCTGTCATTCCCACCTCCGCCCCAACCATTAAAACAAAAAACAACACTTCCCTGCCTCCGCCGCTTGCTTTCAAAACGCGACAAATCCTAAACATTTACGTGCAAATGTGTTTACAAAACCCGCCTCAGGGAGCAATACTTCGGGTTCGCTTCGTTCAGCCTTTTATTTACATGTGTAACTACTGAGGAGAAAGGGAATAACTGTATAAGAAGCCCATAGACAGTTGCTTTATTTTTTCTCGGGGCTGCTGTGGAGGTCAGCTTAAGGTGGGTTTAGACTAGTGATGAAGCAGCCATTAAACTCGATTCACGCGCAATGTGACACTTTACGAGTATAGCAGCCGGAGTTTTGCTTGTCGCACGATGGACATCACCTGTCGATTTGCACTACATAATATTTAATAAAAAAGAGATACATATTTAATATTTCTATTATCTTTCGCGCGACAAACACTCAAGCCATTAGAGTTCCCAAAGTTCCGTCCGTAACGCATCTAACAGAAGTACACAAATCGAGTCTCAATTCATCTGTAACCATTACGGCTGTCTTTGGCCTTAGAGCAACACTAAGTCTTTGGCATGGGTGCCCGTCTGGTTGCATAACAACTATTGTCATAAAATCGATTGTCATAACACTTTAAGCATGAAGTTGATGCTCTTTTTTTTTGGCATAAATTGTACTATGGCATAATTGTTCCCTGTCATAATTATACGGAATAATTGGTTCAACCATAATGTAGAATGTCATACATTTATTATGTTATAATACTGATAATAATATATTTTTTTAGTAATAATTGCAAATGTCATACATATATCAAGCCATAATATTGATGATTATAATTACTTTTAGGTACGATTATTAGTAAAGAAATCACAACGTACCCCACTTACTGTCCAAGATAAAAAACTATGACAGAGCCACAGTTAGGTACGACGACGAGCGAAGCGAGGAGGAGTGTTAGGTTTCTTGCGATCACAACATACCCCACTTACTGTCCAAGATAAAAAAAAAACTGTATTAGCAATGTTATGAATAAAGCAAAGTAACTACTAAGAAAAACAGGCTTATGCGATTTGCAGATTATACGTTTATACAGTATATGGTTAAATTGTTTTATGAGCAACCAATTTATGTCCATTATAAAGTATGCTTAAATTTTTTTATGCACATCTAATTTATGCCCATTACACAGTATGTTCTTAAAAATTATGATTAAAAACGTTATGCGCATAAATGTATGTCTATTTACAGTTATGCGTAATGATGAGTATGACGAATCAACGTATGCCTATCAAAATTATGACCTTTAACTTTATGCAACCCGACCCTTACCCCTTTGGCATATCATGAAACGGTGCGACGATAACAGATCAATTGCAATTAGGTTACCCACGTTCCCTTGCTTAACTAAGACAGGTAAGCGTAGAAGTCAAGAACGCTTTGAAGAGAAGCCGGGTGGGAAAGAAAACTGACACTCTACCGGCCCCTATTGTAATATTGGTCTACTCCAAAATGATGAAAAACAAGTTCTATTATGTATGTTATCCCTCCCGCTCTTCATATATGCTGTGTGTGAGTGCGCAGGAGAGCACGATTCCATACATTGCTTTCAAACTTGATACCACCAGACCAGAGAATATATACAGCAGCAACTCTTTAGAATTCTTGTTGTCAATAAAAAGATGTTCATTCGTTTGGTATAAATAAATAAAATAGCCATTTATTCTTCTACTTTCTACACATAATATACAATATAAAGAAAAATCTAGTTACGCCGTTAAGTAATAGTCGCCTCCTTGGCCTCCCCCGTTTTTGTCCATAGCGCTCTGTCTCTGGCTTTCCTCATCCAGTGTAGTCTTTGCGTGAAGATATCTGTCCATCTTTTCTTTGGACGACCCCTCGATCTTGTGCTATCCCGCGGGATCCATTCTAAGATTATTTTGGTCCATCAGTAACCTTATTCTATACACGATATCAGTCAATTTGGTCCTCTTCCTAATAGCTTGGTTGCTTAGTTTGATTTCTAGCATACTCCTCTCCATTTTGCGTTGACATACTGATAGTTTATTATTATTATTATTGTAGTAGGTTTGGGCTTTTTATATGCCGCTTCGACCATTGCTGATCTATTGTGGCAGCCCTTTTGTTATATTTCACTGCAGAGGCCCGATGAGTCTAGGAAATTCCAGATTCTTTGGGCAGTGAGTAGTTGTATCTCATCCGGAAACAGAATGTGTCGCCCTAGATGGATACTGCGTTTGCGCATGAGTGGTCGGCATGAGCAAAGGATGTGCGTGGCAGTCTCCTCTGACTCTTGGCAGAACCTGCACGCTGGAGCTTGTTTCATACCCATTTGAAACAGATGTTTGTTCAGTTTGCAGTGGCCAGTGAGGATTCTGGTCACTGAGCAAATTTTAAAACTTTTGAGTGATAGTAACTCTGTAGACTTTTTGCTGTTGAACCCTTCAATAAGTTAGTTCTTGAGTTATAAATGGTGTAACTAACGCGACTTTCTTTTATGTATGTAGATTTACCTATAGTTTTGTTCTTCATCGTTTCTTTGAGTCACCAGTATTTTCTCCTCGTTTGGTATAAACACACCTTTATTTTGCTTTATGTTGCCTTCCAACAAAAAATGCCATAAGTGCATATAGGGCCAGTAGGTATTTGAAGCATTTATCTTCTAAGGGGCTGTTTAGATCAGCTTATTTTGTTTTATGTGCTGGTTGTCGGTCGCCATTGCCGGTTTACGAGTGATCCGATCTTTAAAAAAAGGTATAGCTTTGTTTGTTAGTAGCGGACGATCCATTTGCATTTGTCCGATGAGGCTTGTTTAAGACGCCTGGAAGTACAATTTTCCATACAATTTTTTTTGAGTTCTGGTTTTCAAACGACTTGCTACATTGATACACTCGGCCAGGACCAGAAAGAGCACGCGACAGCACGCGTTATGCGATAGATATAGACGGTTGGATCTGGTGCGTTCCGTCCGGTGGTCGGATCCAAACGACAGTTTTGTTAGAGAGAGAGAGAGAGTTCTGTACGTAGTACTATTACTTAGTCTGTGACTCGGCATAATCGGATCTGTCAGGCTAGCCTTCGCTTATGGTGCGAGAAAACATGACTTGTCACTTTCGGACTCATAAGTATATTGAATGGAAAAAGATAGGTAGCATTTGTTGCGCGTGCAGTTGCGCTAGAGGCATACGTTTACAGACTATAACAGAAATAGCTCAAATATGAAAACTTAAAAAAAATAAACCTGAAGAGGCACGAAGACAAAATGAGGCACCCCTTAATCATTTTAGTTTAACATTTTACACAAGTAGTTAGCTTACTTTTACTGCTGGTTATCTGCTGGTATGATGTGTAAAACCAATATTTTTATTTTCAAACACTCGAAAAATTTAAATTTTAGTATGTAAAAATTTTCCACACACACTGATTTTATTTTTACGAGTTGTTCTTCTAATTCCAATACAAAATTATCCCGACTCGGGATTTTGACACCAAGAGGCGAGGTACCTTAATAAAACAAGACTTTATCACTTTACCCTTAAGTTAAGCTCTTAGTGCCAAACCGCAAATTTCCAACATTTGGCCTCTCAGCTAAATATCTGTAGCTCTAATGAAAAACGGTATAACTTCCATATAACTGGTAGGTATAAGAGCTGTTCTCCTTTCCACTAGCGCCATAAATATATCACTGCGTGCACAAACCGCTTTATTAACAACATTATCAATAGAAATAGCTTTCTCTGGAGGACTGTACTACAATATACGTAATAAATGCAGCACATTGGCCTCATAAAAATATGCTGCTACATACATACCTACCCTTTTTTTATTAATGTAGGTCTGATCAAGGACATCACCGATAATGAAACACTATCAAATGGCATATAATATATGTAGAAACGTGAAGAATGAACGTATATTAGCTGCACGTTATTGTCACTCAAAAAAATGAACCTCGGTCGCAAACATAAGTACAATGAACATTCGGTCGGTTATACACAATCCCATCAAAAACATTACATGCAAGTCTCGCAACACAGTTCTTCTACAGCAAAACAGTTTTGAGATGTAATGTTAAACCTAGTCAGTACCGAGGGGGTGTCCAGTCCACAGAACTCGACTTCCACCGACTTGCCTATTATTTAACCGTAGAGGAACACATTTTATACTTCTTAAATAAAGAATCCTTCAATGGGATCTCATTTCTTTTCGTAAGTGGTCTTCCTTTATTTATTACATTCCAATCCATTCTATTTCTTTGTAATAGCATGTATTTGTATAGGATTACAAACTTACTGATGCAGTTTATATTGAAATTGCAATATTTTTAGGTTTTGCATGACTTGATAGGCTAAAAACGAATTATTTTTAATATTTGGAGCTTGTGTGTCAGCTAGAATTATGATGATCATCAGTGAGTCAGTGACAAAACTAAGGAACTTTGACGTGCAATAGTTCTTAAATTACACGTCAAATTGAATATTATTGAGAATATTAATAATATAAATAAGCCTTATTAGGTATGCCCTATATATCCCTAAAAATTCAGGGTTCTAGCTTTAGCCAGCACAAAATTACGACAGGCTGAAAATGGCTTGAATGGCTTCGTGAAAAAGATGGTACAGCCGTACCTTTGTTTTGCTCGACTTGGCGGGGATTGATTTGATTTTAACGTTAAAATTATGACAATAGGAATAAATTCAACATTTTGATACCGGAGGTTTATACACAGCAATGGTATATAATTAGAACCAACCCCTCAGGTACATTTATGCTACGTAGCACCTAGAGGGGTACAAAAATGACCAGTCCAGGAAGGAAACGCGCAGTTTTAAAATCTCGCATATACGTAATGGATGTCCTGCAACTAAATCTTTATACAATCAGTATACTGGCTACAAGTACTATTCCTTGCATTGTACTCAAGGGCCGTACTCGAGTTCAAAGTTCACGTCGCCGACAAAGTGAAAATAATGGTTAGGTGCTTTAGACGACTTTGACAAAGTTCGCCGTTCGCTGGATCGCGCCAGTCTGGCTATTATTCCCCACAAATGTACAGCTTAAGAAATGCACGAGCTACTGTTGCTTATTTATTTCCGTTTGCTCTTCCAACCGAATCTAAATAGTGGATAGTGGCACGAACCTGTGAACTTCTTTAAACACGTTTAATATAAAAACAACGTTTTTAAAAAAATTCAAAACTTTACCAAAGTATCGTGCACTACATATAACTTGGCATTTTCGTTGGTGACACTCCCGTGGTCCGCGCGGGGGGCGGGGGACGATGACGTATTGGAGCGTTTTCCTTTTTTTTTCCATTACGTCACCATTTTGCATAGTGTTTGTATGAACGTGACGTAGTGGAAAGACAAAAATCCCATACAAATTTTGGGACACTTTTTTTTACGTATAAGGTTCGAATGTACTAACGATTCTGAGCCAGAAAAACCTCAAAAGTCCATAATTTGAGAACGTAGCTACCCCGGTATTTTTTTTGGAAAACGCTCATTGAACACACGATGTGAATTACGTACGGATATGTCTGCCGATGGGTGGCCGTCTGGTTGCATAACAACTATTGTCATAATATCGATTGTCATAACACTTTAAGCATAAAGTTGATGCTCATATTTTTATTTTGGCATAAATTGTACTATGGCATAATTGTTCCCTGTTATAATTATACGGAGTCATAATTGGTTTAACCATAATGTAGAATGTCATACATTTATTTTGTCATAATACTGATAATTATAATGTTTTTTAGTAATAATCGCAAAGGTCATACATTTATCAAGCCATAATATTGATGATTATAATTACTTTTAGGTACGATTATTAGTAAAGAAATCACAACATACCCCACTTACTGTCCAAGATAAAAAACTATGACAGAGCCACAGTTATGTACGACGACGAGCGAAGCGAGGAGGAGTGTTAGGTTTCTTGCGATCACAACATACCCCACTTACTGTCCAAGATAAAAAACTGTGACAGTCACAGTTAGGTACGACGACGAGCGAAGCGAGGAGGAGTGTTAGGTATCTTGCGATCAAAACATACCCCACTTACTGTACAAGATAAAAAAACTGTAATTGGGTACTTGACTGTAACTGAAATTTGAAAAAATTATATAAGATCCTGTTAAAATAATCATAATAAGGAAATATGTTCAAGTTTTGAGGTTTATATCCAACGTGTAACTTTTTTTTATGAGCCTCCAAAGTTGGGTGGGAAAGTTCATTTTAAAAGTATAAAATTATTAATACCATTAAATAATCCATAAAATTTATAACAACTTTTGTTATGAAACCGTTACGATAAATGCAAGTTTTAACATAGTTGCATAACAAAGTTATTGATTTTCCCAAACAACGTATGAGTAGTGACGTCACTGTATAACGGGCTTCAGTAGGCGACGACGTTTCGGCACTTATTTGGGAAAGTCTAAAAATGTGATTTTAACATTGTGGTATCTCGGTGAGTTTTTATGATATTGAAGTGGGTATTTCACTAATATTTCTATTATTGGGAGGCGTTTCTATAACATATCACAGAAAAAAGTTGTCAAGTAGCCAATATTAGGTAATGTTATGAATAAAGCAAAGTAACTACTAAGAAAAACAGGCTTATACGTTTTGCAGTTTATGCCACACCTGGCCATAAAGTGACTTTTTCCGCACGCTGCGCGTACGGAAAAAGCCGCTTTCTGGCCAGGTGTACACATAAAATGATGTACACAACACGGAAGATAATAAAGAAAGCCCTCGATCGCATATTTACGTCCCTCGCTTGCAGCTCGGATCGCAAACATCTGCGATCTCGGCCTTTCTTTATATTACCACCCTGGTTGTGTAATGTACTATAACCATACTGTATAAACGCATAATAGTACATTACACAACTAGGGTGGTAATACAAAGAAAGGCCAAAATCGCAGAAGTTTGCGGCCCGAGCTGCAAGCGAGGGACGTAAATATGCGATCGAGGGCTTTCTTTATTACCTTCCGTGTTGTGTACATCATTTTATGTCTACACTTGGCATAAATTGTTTTTTCTACTCCTTTACTGTTATCTGTCTTTTACTTGGTCACGAACACTAATATAAGAACATACATAATATGAGTTCAGAGAAGTCTATACTCTATTCCCCATAACAGCACTAGTGTCGTTATAGTCACTTTACGTTATTGCTAGCAGCCACAGACTTCTAAATCTAGGTTAAACTTAGGTCAAGGATTAAGCGCTTAATTTTAACTTGACGGTAAAAATGCACAACTACCAACTTAACAAACAATTAAATTCCTACGGTTTTTAAGAAAAACAAAACTTCCCGAACTAAATTCATTGATGCCAACATAAAACAAGTATTTTTAATTTAAGTATATTTTAAATTAAAAATACAAGTTTACCATAGACACATACTGTCAGTCAAACGTCATATTTGCCTTGTTTCCAAGGTTATGATTAATTTTGTATTTTATAATTTAAAACCTCGTCGTAGAAAAAGTATTGTATGCAACGTTGTATAATTAAGTCAAAAAACGCTCATTGCTTCTCTATTTGCGACTCACGCAATTCGCATTTTTTGAACCCACTTATACAACTGTTGCATAAAATACTATTATAAGCAACCAATTTATGTCCATTATAAAGTATGCTTAAATATAATTATGCGCATCTTGTTTATGACCATTACACAGTAAGTTCTTAAACATTATGATTAAAAACGTTATGCGCATAAATGTATAACTATTTACTGTTAGGTATTTGACAGACAAGGATCTGACTAAATAAAGATTGGACGTAACTAGAATTAGACAAAACAAGTATGGGACAGAAAAAAAATATTACGATTCAAGGACTGGACAATACAAGGGATTGACGAACAGAGAATTAGACAAAAGTCAAAACTAGCATTTAACGAAATAAGCATTTGACGAAAAAAGCATTTATGCCACACCTGGCCATAAAGTGGCTTTTTCCGCACGCTATGCGTACGGAAAAAGCCGCTTTCTAGCCAAGTGTAGACATAAAATTATGTACACAACACGGGAGGTAATAAAGAAAGCCCTCGATCGCATATTTACGTCCCTCGCTTGCAGCTCGGGCCGCAAACATCTGCGATCTCGGCCTTTCTTTATTTTACCACCCTAGTTGTGTAATGTACTATTGTCGAAACAAGGATTTGACAAGCGTTCGTGCTACCGATTTTTTTTAAAAAATTGAATTTGATACCAAATTTTAAACTGCAATATATTATTTTATTAAACTCCTACTCTGATTGCATATGCAGGATATCAATTGGAAAATAATTTTACACTTACTTTCCTATTTGTTTCATGTAATCGTCATTTCTTTGGCACTGTTTTTTCAAAATCTCATTACAGCTAAAGTATTCATTAGAATGGTGCCTCATGCAGATTTGGAATCCTACTTTAAAGGTGTTTCAAAGTGACTGATCATTTGAACTAATAACGAAAAAAAGAATTGCCCAGCGTAATTACGAATAACCACATTTTTACTAAAAAAAACCCGACCGCGGTGTGCTTTGAAACTGCATAAAATCCGCCATTTATTTTAACGGACTTCATACCCAGTGACACTCGCACCATCAAGACGAATCTAATGATGTATCATTTATCAAAATCGGATGTGCCGTTGAGTAGTTACGAGCGGACACAGGAACGGACATACATACATACATATAGGTCAAACACATAACCCTCCTTTGGGCTTCGCCGCAGTCGGGTAAAAAAGACTCGTTTCAAAAATACACCCCTGTACGTTTTATTGGCGCTTCTTTCTTATCGCTTATCGATATGCCTTTTTTGAAGCGCAAACCGGTAGTTTCTATTTTAAGATGTGGCTTTAAGCTCTTTCTCTCTACACATAAGGCCTATCTGGCATTTTGTTTACACGAATAGTTATTATGTCAGAAAAAGAAATGTTTGTCCGTTCTACCCGTGACCACGAACGCTCTGGACCAATACCTCGCTCCAGCATATTCGAAATGCTGTTGGTAAGTGTATAGGTAGTTGGATTTTTAAGATATCTGGGAATTAGTATTAAACTACGACTAAACTACTTCAGATAGCACCTGTACAGCTAGCAGAACTGCCTGCGATTTCGCTTGCCGCGTGACAGAGCACGACCTGTCACTGTCACACTTTATTGAATGAAATGGGACAGGTAGTTAGTTGTCGCGTGACAAAGAGTCGCGCGTCACAGTTGTGCTAGAGGTTCTGGCCAATAGCATCATCCAGTTATCAAATTTTATCGCCGCTATTAAGCGTTCGCCTCTCGCAGAGACATACACGCAAAATAGACGCAATAAGACGTCGAGTTGCCAATATGAGATGTCAAGTTGTGGAAAACTAGCCCGCAAAAACCTGGCCCTATAAAACCGGTGTACTTACTCCGTAAACAAAGACCTATGTTTTACAATACAATACCGTTTATTGCATACTTAAGTAGGTATAAGAATGTTTAATCTAAAGTAGCATTCTTTGTACTATGGTCAACAAGTTTTAATGGTGTAACATGCGTGGCTAAGTTGCCATTTCGTTTTCCTAATTATTCGGCGAGTTAATACGGCCAGCAAAAAAACTTATACGGGTACTTACTACAAAAAGAAACACTGAAAGAAACCATATAAAATAGGTACTTAAGTACATTAAAATGGTTCCGTGAAATAAATTGAATAGGTAACTGATTTCATAAAGAAGAATAAGTAATTACCTAAATATATTCCGTACCTGAAAAGCATAACACTGTAAGTAAGTAGGTATGATATAAGTAAACAACAGAACTTAGGTACAGTATTATACTTCTCAGGTATGGAATAATTTTGTTGGTAGCATATTGATTCGTCACGTCAACACTGTTGTATTGTAGACTAAATGGCAATGCAGTCAATTTAACTAATTTGAATATACTGACTGTATTCGCCGAAGCGTAACAATCAAATGGCTCGGATTATTATTTACGCTAGGTATTTAAGAGGCCTTAGAAACTTTGAAATGTTTATAATCGATATTGACAAAAATATTGATACTTTAGGGAGGACAGTTGGAGAATAAACCAACTGTTGAAAGTATAATATATGATAGTGTATGAGTTTTAAAAGGTGGGGCGCTAATATTTGGTTTTGTGCGTTAGTGAAATAAAAGCTTAAATTTTGGCCATTTTGCGTGATATTTGACACCACATTTCTTATTGCAAAATAAATAAAATACATATACCTACACAATAACTGGACGATTAAGACCTAACAATCCTGAACTCAGTGGTAACATCGAAATACAACAAGACTCGTTTTGAATTATAGCTTAAATAACCTAACTCGATTTTAGTTTCAAATGTCTAAGGCCCCTTAACCACAGTGAAACTAACCGCTTCGTAGCGATCAGTTTTTTAGAGACCAACGTGTCGACTAGCAAAGAGGTATAGTCGGACTACGCTAAGTTTGCAGAGGTCGAAAAAAGCTTTTATTAAAAAATATATATATGGCAACATGGGGAAACTACAGCAAGAGGAATTTTTAATCTTGGTACTTGGCAATAATTCTTCCCTTGTGATATAATGTGTATACATACCTACTAAAATAAATCTCTAGGTCAGTATTGCACACATCGATCTAGTTCCAATCAAACTAAGTGATTTGTTCCAGATTCTTGGATAATTTCTATGTACTTATTTAAGTATTATATTTAAATATGTACATGTATACAAACATTGCTTTGTTTGGTTGGGACTAGATCGATTTCCCTGTGCAAGACTAATTAATCCTCTTTCTTGTGATGTTGCCATATGTTTTTTTAACCGACTTCCAAAAGAAGGATGGTTCTCAATTCTTTAAATAAAACTTTTTTTTTTACTTCTGCAAACTTAGCGTAGTCGCACATAACTGTTAAATATTCTGTGTAATAAAATAAAATAATTTATTTTTTCAAATAGGCCTTCAAGGACTTCTTTACATGTCTGATTCTATTCTTTTCTCTTCTTTTAATATATAAATATACATAATAGTACATTACACAACTAGGGTGGTAAAACAAAGAAAGGCCGAGATCGCAGATGTTTGCGGCCCGAGCTGCAAGCGAGGGACGTAAATATGCGATCGAGGGCTTTCTTTATTACCTTCCGTGTTGTGTACATCATTTTATGCCTACACTTGGCCAGAAAGCGGCTTTTTCCGTACGCATAGCGTGCGGGAAAAGCGACTTTATGGCCAGGTGTGGCATAAATGATTATTAAGTTTCTTCCGCCGTCATTGAGGGTGTTTAGAAATCATAAACCCACCAGCTGGCAGCAGGGTGGCGAAAGGTCTTTTTGACAGTAGGCGTCAAGATCCACCAATCACACCACCTGATTTTGACATCTACTGCCAAATAGACCTTTCGCCACCCTGCTGCCAGCTGGTGGATTTCTGATTTCTAAATACCCTCTTTAGTTTAATTTAATATTGGTCATTCTAATCATTTCCTTCGTGTAAACTCTTCGACATCTAGCGATGTCTACATGAGCTAATTACTAGTTTTATCTGAATAACAGACTGATAACTCGTTTTATGATTCAATGACTTAATACATTTTATTCGCTATTTTAGTAGTTTAACGATTAAAAATGATTTAAGATACAACT
This sequence comes from Eudemis profundana, assembly GCA_947034925.1. Taxonomy (NCBI): domain Eukaryota; kingdom Metazoa; phylum Arthropoda; class Insecta; order Lepidoptera; family Tortricidae; genus Eudemis; species Eudemis profundana. Next base: position 23,877,089 of record OX344795.1, on the reverse strand, counting down.
TTATTATTTGAACATAAGTAATTACTAAAAGTAGTAGAAAACTGAAAAATCCACTATATCCAGTGACGTAACGAAACGTAACCGAAGTAAAGTAACGTCAACGTCCTTTATGACTGGATTTGACTAAATGAAATTATAACTACTGAAGACAAGGCAGTATGGCCCATGGTCTTAGTCTGTCCAAATAAAAAAAAAAAGTAACGTCAACGTCAAACAAAAGTCAGTTTGACAAAAATGTGACACTGTGACTGTGTTAAAACTTTCTCTACAATTCAAGTCGCTTTATTTACACGTGAATATTTTTTGTGACTGCAAAGTACTCAATCAACAGAAAAAAACCTGTGACCCAGATAGCCCTTGAAGCCTGGAAACATAAATGTACTCTGACCTCGAATATATAGGTTAGTATGAAGTTGTCTACGTTTTGATTTTGAATGGAATGATTTTTACGCACACGTTATTTTTCATATTCCATCAAAACATGTCCTCGTCTGCATCAGCAATTTTGATGCCGATTGGTGTCCGCGGCATGAAAATATTAGAACGCGAGAAATTCTTGCGTAAGGTCCAAACTCCCGTGCTGAAAGTGGCAACAGAAAAGTTATCAAAGATTACACCAAATTGCAAAGACTACTTCCTAAAATTGGAAAACTTCAAACCTGTGCAGAGTGATAGTGACGTGAAGCTAAAATGCATCTTCTTGAATCCGGAGAAAATAAATGGATTTAGTGATATTTCTGAAAATCATCGCCAGGCACTACATGAGGTTGGTGTCAACGAAACCCACTTAGATATGAAGAATATCCAATTGTCATATGAAAACTGGTCATATCGGACAATCTTCAAGGCAGTATTGCCAGAAAATGAAGACATAGTCAGTGGTTTCACTCAAGTGGGGCACATCATTCACTTGAATTTGAAGGACCACCTGTTAGAGTATCGATCCCTCATAGGGCAGGTGCTTGTGGACAAGATTAAGAGTTGCCGAACAGTGGTTAACAAGAGCAGCATCATTGACAATACCTACCGCAACTTCAACATGGAAGTGATCGCTGGTGAAGAAGATTTTATTGTTACAGTTAAAGAGAACCAATGCAACTTTATTTTCAATTTTTCAAAAGTTTACTGGAACTCCCGCCTTGGGCAAGAACATGAACGGATCCTCGGCTTTCTGAAAGCTGGCGACGTGCTGTTTGATGTTTTCTGTGGTGTGGGACCATTTGCAATACCAGCTGTGAAAAAAAAATGCAAAGTTTTTGCAAATGACTTGAACCCTGACTCATTTAAATGGTTAAACCATAATGCTAAGTTAAATAAACTTGACATGACTTTGTTCAAGTCATATAACTTGGATGGGAAGGATTTTATTAAAAACAATTTTAAAGAATACATTATAAAGTATTGTCTAGGTAATGAAAAGCTAGAAAAGGGTGCTAAAATTCATATTACCATGAACCTACCTGCAATTGCTGTTGAGTTTTTACAACATTTCCATGGTTTAATTGAAGATCAAGCTCTTGCAGAAAAATTGAACTGTGAAATTATTGTTTATGTATATTGTTTTACTCCAGGCAATGATAACTTTGCGGCGAAAACTATGGTAATTGAGAACATAGGATATGACATATCCAGTGACATAATAGATATTTATGATGTAAGAAATGTTTCACCAAAGAAAGAGATGATAAGAGTTGGGTTCCGGCTCACTAAAGAAGTACTTTTTAGTGTTAAAGACTCTGTCAGTGAACCACCGAAAAAAAAACTTTGTGTTGATAACCAGTAGTGTATCTCGATAAAGATTTTATAATGGATGGTACTAAAAGTGTTAAGTTTGAATTTTTTTATAAAACTACTGTTGCATTTCCGCCTCGTCATCCTGTGTGTAAGAGAGTATTTGATTAAACAGTTACACACAAACAAGAAGTGTTTCATTTACTCTATCTACTAGTCAGCATTTCTCAACATTTTTAAAGGCACTATAGCGCCACCTTGCCGTGATCCGCAGACGCCCTGCCCGTGATATTGTCATTTTTAATTTAATATTTGTTTTGCTCATGGACCCCTTAGAATAGGTCCATAAACCCCAGGTTGGGAAACATTGTACTAGATACCAGTGGCGTGGCGTCCATAGAACTCGATTCCCATCGGCTTACCTAATATTAGGCAGTTCAGCACTTAATTTTAGTGCTCTTAAAGAAAATTGGAGCCATAGCTGCTCCGGCTTGCCCAAGACTTTCATCAACGCCGCGCCCGCACACTTTACATACATTTTACATGAATCATGTAACTTTTATATAAAAAAGTTTCAGGTGATTCAAGTTGGTTGCAAGAAAACAATGACCCTCTTTATGTTTGTATGGAAAACTGACCAACTCGAATCACCTTAATAATTAGTATAAGTAGCCACCCTTACTCTGAGTTCAATAAAAAGAGAAAATACTATAATACATTATACTCAGACCAAATCCTTAATATGAGAGAATGCTCATAATATTGTAACATTGTAGAAAATACAGTAGAACCAGTTTAATAAAATCATGTTTAATACGATTTCTGGTACTTATTATACGCAGTACCGTCTTTACCATAAGGACACACGAGGCCCGAGCCCATAACCGCACACTCACAAGACCCCCTAATAGAGTCGATTCGCTTACATTATACAGTTTTCTATTTTTTGTTACTATTTAACTTCTTTGTAAGTTCCCAGCCGACTGGGCCCCAAATTCTTTTGTGCCTAAGGGCCCTGGCGTAGCCTGTTACGGCCCTGAAAATATGCGGTCCCTACAATTTTCTTACATAGTTTATATTTTCTCGCATAAGACGCGGTCTCTTCAGATTCGTCTTAGGGTCTCCTTACGTCTGCCGTAGCAGAATCGGCTAAAGCCGATCAGAAGCTTTATTGTTCATGCAATAAGAGCGAAAACGATGTCATTCGACTCGGCGGTCGGCGCCGAGCTGAACCGAGCCGATCGACGATTTTTTCGGTCTTATTCTACTGTACAGTCGAGTTCATAATTATCTGAGCAAAGAACGCATCAAAAATATCTGATCTACTTCTTATGCTTCTGACAATAGGGCCTTGTTCAGATGTTTTTGGTCCAATCTTTACTCAGATAATGATGAACTCGACTGTACCTATAACTCTTTTAAGAGAGTATTGAGAATGTACCTTATTCTCAATACAGAATAGTACATTACACCACTAGAGGTAAAAAAAAAGAAGTGTAGACCGAGATCGCAGATGTTTGCGGCCCGAGCTGCAAGCGAGGGACGTAAATATGTGATCGAGGGCTTTCTTTATTACCTCCCGTGTTGTGTACATAATTTTATGTCTACACTTGGCCAGAAAGCGGCTTTTTCCGTACGCGTAGGGTGCGGTAAAAGCCATTTTATGGCCAGGTGTGACATAAACTAATTTTACGTCCCACCTGGCCATAAAGCGGCAATTACCGCACGCTGCGCGTGCGGAAAATCCCACTTCCTGGCCTAGGGGAGACGTAAAATGTTGTACTTACCACGGGAGATAACAAAGAAAGCCTCAGATCGCATATTTATCGTACGTAATGTACTATAAAACTTTGAATATAGAAGTGATCCATGTGCAGTTATGAAATTAAATAAAGAACTATTTACGCCACCTACCTACCTAATCACTTTTTGCGTGCTATATCTCATCTAAGATATAGTTTAGATTGGTGATTTGCAATATTTGTATGCATATATGTTCGTATTAACATTATGTGTTTTTTCGCTAGTGTGTGTATCCACAGATATGTATGTAGGTATTTATTCTAAATTGTATTTCTCTATTCGAAACAGATTCATTAGTACAAAGCGATTGTGTTACGTTAAAGGGATTGCCTCTGTATTTCTAACAACTTTACCTAACTATACTGAAAGTAATTAGAATTACTTACACATACTCATTAATAGGAAGATAATTCTGAGATTCTATTAGTGTGCATATTGATAAAAATATTATTCAATAACTGATAATCATTAAACGACGATGTGATTGTGACTAGAGATAATTTCAAACCTATTTTACTTGGCAGTTATAATATCAGTGTATGTCATAAAAAAAGGAACAGCTACTGTCAGCTACACCACTACTAGATACACTAGGTAGGTACGGTCAGCTGCAGAGAAAAGTAACCCCTTGCCATACTAGGTATGAACCAGTATGGCAAGCGAGTTACTTTATAATGTATACCATATGTATCAAAAGAGCAAGTCGTCATAGCAAGGTTTTGGTACGCCTCCTTTGCATTTAGGGTATACATATTTGATTTTTTCCCTCTTTTACTGAAGCCACTAATGTTATTTTCGGCTTTCACTACGTATAAGAGTCAGTTTCAAAAAAAATTGTACACAAATAAAATTAAGGGATTTAATTAAAACAAAACTCAATTTATTCCTTTGTGTACCTAACAAAAGTTACCCATATAGTTTGTATGCCTAACTTTCGTTACACAAAGGAAGCGATCGTGATTTTGTTTTTATTAGGCCCTTAACTATGTACAATTTTTTTGAAAATGACCCATAAAGCGTTATGTTGGAATAACTATGTGGTTTTCAGGGGAGCTAAATGAAGGTTCATATTGGTCTAAAAGTTATTACATGTGATAAATTAAAAAAATTATGGCTGTTTTATACTATTGTAATAGAATAGTTTATCATAAAGTAAAGCATTTTTTTGTTAATTTACTTTTTTTATAAAAATCGCCTAAATTACCTTTTTTACCTTGACTTTCAATGAGTGCAAATGCGGTTAAGTTTAGTATTGTCCGTTTATACATCAACATTAATTTATTAAAGTCAACAAATTAATATAAACATTTACTGGAAAGTAAATCCATAGTACCGCTAAAATGAAGAAATTTTGTCTGGTTGTATAAAATATGTTTATGTTTAAGACGCACCAGTAACAAACATATCTCTATTTACGTTGAACCTCGCGACGAAATGACGCGTTCTTCGAAACGCAGTAGAGGCGGTTATGTGTAACATGACCGCATGTACAACACCAATTCTTGAAAATTTACCCGACTGCGGCAAAGCCCAAAGGAGGGTTATGTGTTTGACCTGTATGTATTTATGTATGTATGTCCGTTCTTATGTCCGCTCGTAGCTACTCAACGGCACATCCGATTTTGATAAATGATACATCATTAGATTCGTCTTGATGGTGCGAGTGTCACTGGGTATTAAGTTCGTTAAATAAACAAAATGGTGGATTTTATGCAGTTTCAAAGTGCACCGCGGTCGTAGGTAATATAATTAATTAAAACCATATTTATTATTAATTAAAACCATATAAGTAGACAGTAAAAAAAATATGATTTTGGACTTGACGTTATGTACGTAGGACCTAGGGACCGTCGACTTCTTGCAACTGACAAAAGGGCTCAAAATCTACACATGTGGTTTTTCTCCTGATAAAATATTCTTGTATAAATTTAATCATTTTGCGCTTTATGTCGGTGTGGCTTCGTGAGTGATTGTGTTTCTCCTGACGATGACTCTTATAGCAATGTCAATGTCGTCGTGTAGAGATGTCACGCTATTGTACTTGTACCTAATGGAGGAGACTATGGACAAGTGCGTTTCAAAATGCCATTGTTCCATCAAGACACTCACTCCCAAATTAATTCCTTAGTTCTTATCTGTAAAGTCTAATTTCAACGAACATCATGATACAAATACATCGCTTTGAAAAATACTCCACAATTGAAATATAGTGTTTACAGTGCTATTTGACATTAAAATAATGAACATAAATATCACCTGAATCGATACTTTAACGAAGCGTGTCTATCATCAACCTAATAATATGACAAAGAAATTTGAACCCTACACCTCTGTATTTAGGTCTAATTTAAGTAAATTTACCTGTCCTTGTTTGGATAAACTATAGAGCATTAATTAACTTTTGTTACTTTCGCACGTACTCGTCGATTTGCGTTGAAATTTAAATTTTCAGCTTTTAGTGCAAGGTTCCAAGTCAAACGATAAAAGATCGAAAGATGTATTTACTATGTACATACCTTGTACATACATTATATATTTATTCAGCAATGATCGGTATGTTTTCAGTGTAGAGAGCGAGATGCCACAGTTGGGTGAAGACATGTGCGTGGAACTCCCAGACTTCACAGATGCCTTGGAAGAATCTGAGCAGGTTCGATTTTTTTTTATACTCTAACTAGAATTTACCAAAACGGATATTTACTGTACCCGAAAATTATATAAGATCCTGTTAAAAAAACCAAAATAAGAAAATATGTTGAAGTTTTGAGCTCGATACCTTTAGTGCAAATTGTTTTATGAGCCTTCAAAGTTGGATGGGAAAGTTTATTTTAAAGGTATGAAAATATTAAAAACTATTAATACCATTGGCCCATAAAATATATGCTAACTTTATTATGAAACCGTTAGGATAAACGCAAGAATTAACAAAGCAAGACTAATTCTTGATTTCCCCATACAAAGTATAACCGTGTTACGTCACACCGCTAATATGCTTTTACTATCAAGCGTTTTTTGAGAAAGTCAAAAAATGTGATTTTAACATTGTGGTATCTTGGAGAGTTTTTATAATATTGAAGTAGTTTTTTCACTAATATTTCTATTATTAAGATGATTCTAGTCCTTCGGTTTCCCATACATACCAACAAAGGACAGTTCAAAGGCATCAATTATCTTTGAAATGTGTTTTATTCTATAGCAGCTATAGCTTGATACATTTTACTTGCGCGAAATGACATGAGAATTTTTTAAAAATCAAAAAATATATCGAGTGTTTCAGGCCAAAGGGGCGTATACGCAATAGTCCTACTAACGCCCCTTTGGCCTGAAACCCTCGATATTACTTTGCCAAAAAACGTTTAGTTTCAAACGATGCCAATAGATGGCGCTATCCTTACAGGTCCAATTGCACATTAGTTCTAGTTTTTTAAGACTTCTCATGTCATTTCGCGCAGACAAAATTTATCAGGCTATAAAATAAAACACATTTTAAACATAATTGGACCCTCTTTATGTTTGTGTACCAACCTACTCGGTCTTTCTTTAACATACCACAGAAAAAAGTTGTAAAATAGCCTATTGCTAGGTATAGTCTCAGAAACTAAAGACAATATTAGTGTCGTTCACGAATGTTAAAAGTATGACTGTTTTTGGTCATCAAAGTCGTATAAAAAGCACCCTTTAACCATGACTATCATCTGCCCACTCGTTTTGGCGAGATGCACCTATCATGCATAAAAACATACGTCTCGCTCTAATTCCCTCTTGCAATTTCTATATCGACTCCTTCACCTTTCACAATTCGGACTTCCGTACGCTTGGCAAAGGACTTCCTGGGGCAAGCCACTTAATTGTCCACCTGTAATCCTTACTAGATAGGACAAGGTCTACTAATGGTCTTCATTTGTATAGGTGCTACGAAAATGCTTCAAGCAGTATCAGCCCGAAGAAGTGTTCCTATCGTTCAACGGCGGCAAGGATTGCACTGTGCTCCTCGACATCACGATAAACGTACTGCTCGACATACACAAGTCTAGCTCCGTGATAAAGAACCTTAAGGTCCTATACATAAGGACTACCAGGTAAATGTGTATGCATCATACATGGCATTGTTGCACTACCTGTACACGCATGACGTCCTTTTCTTGTTCACGTCGTTAGAGGGGTACGACATGTGTGTGTGTGTGTGTCTCACCTCACCCGGTGACTAAGAGTTTAGTAACTGATTATTTGTACCGCATTTGTCAATGTGGTCCTAGCAATAGGCTAATGAAGTTGTAATTAAAAGTCGTATTTATTGATAAGCGGCAAAGTGGTACCTTTTTTCTCAAAGCGCCACTTGTTTATAAGTGATGGCACAAAACATGACGTGCATAAAAACCGGCTTCTAAGAAACTTTCATAATAGGTGGCCGACTTCTGCCTGAGAACAAGAATTAGTACTATACGTACCTACCAAAAGCTTCTCTTCCTAACAAAACTGTCGTTCTCGTCGTGTGACCGGACGGAGCTGACCCGCATCCGACCGTCTCTCTCTATCATATAACGCGTGCTCCTTTTTGCATCCTAGGTTGGCGATATTTAATAATAATTACCGCGCAACGCGCAACAGAATCGTGGAGTGAGTCAGTCCTACTTCTGCGCAAGCTATCTTTCCGACCGCGTTCTATACGTCGTTTAAATCACGGCAAAGCCTTTTTACGTGAATGTTTAGTTAAATATAGCAAAAGTATATATTTAGCAAAAGAATAAAATTTCAAAAGTGAATTACTTTATTTTCCAGTCCGTTTAGAGAGCTGGAAGCATTCGTGAAACGAGTAGAGCGCCATTATGGGATTGAGCTGGTGGTGACAGAAGGCGAGATGAAGAGTACTCTGCAGAGGATACTGGACGGCGACACGCAGCTTAAGGCCTGCCTCATGGGTACCAGGCGGACAGACCCCTACAGCGCAGACTTGCAGTTCATGCAGGTAAGATGTAGCTAGCATTAAATGATGAATATGATTGAGTCCCCCGGCCTGGGTTGCCAAAAGTGTTGAAAACGAGATGAGAGCTACAGAGCTACAGCTGCCGTCCTAGCCCGCTGTAGGTGATGTGACAAGCGGCCATAGGCCACCCACGTGGATGCCACAACCACCGACCACACTTCTCTTGAACATCGGCCGACGAGGGCCGCCGCCAGCTAGCGTCCGGAACCGCGACTAACTCCCGCTCGCCTGCGCCGACACTACCGCCTGTCCTGACCCAGCAGACGGCTTTCTCATGGGCCACCAGCCTGGCCTCGTCTTCCTCGGACCATGGCAGGCAATCTTGAAGGGGATGAGCGCCCTAGCTCACCCAGCAGTTAGGAACCCCTCCCCAGGAGACCCCCAACAATTAAACCGATTTTGATTCTACATGCCGTGTATTACATAAGGCCCTTATTCTAGATACAGTACACAACCGTCTCTGATGAGAGCGGCTAGAAGAGAGTGAATGAATGAATGACCGACTTGACCTATAGAATGAATGACACAATGAATGAATGGGCTGACATGTGCGACCAATGGCAGCACTCTAAATGATTGACAATTTGAGCGCTCCTATTGGTCGATTATTGACTAAGTTAACAAGCATCATTCCTAGATGGCGTCATGAGCCCCAAATGAACGTTATACAATACTAATAAAATATGAATAATAAAAACCTGTGTTAATTTGCGTTAATACGATACTAAAGAGTTATTGAACGGCGATACGCGGCTGAAAGAGGTGAAGCCATCGAACTACGAACCATGAAAGTAATCACACTGTTCCGGTAAAACAGTCGTTGGTTCGAGCCACATTTGATTTTGATTTTTTTCAATGGCGTGCTCTCTGTATATTACAATATGTAATAGGGAATATGCATGATATTTTTTATTTACTTTAATAAAAGCTCATTCATATAAATAACAGTAGAAAATAAATATTTTTCAAATAACTATAACAATAACCAAGATATAACACAACGAAGATTTATCGCTGTCTCTTTTTCGCAAAACAGAATATAGTATGGAGATTGTATGGCGGCCGTGTACTATGACGTCATAGTCCATATCGGATCTCTCTCTCTAATCGCTGTCTGATTAGTGCCTTAAAATGTTTATATCTTCCGTGTTTCTCGGTCGATTTCAATTTTATTTTGACTGTATGTTATCTTTTTTACGGTATTTTCATATTTTGTTAAGAAATCTGTTAAAAAAAATCATGCATATTCCCTATTGTAACTAACACAATACGTATGGGCATAATTACCTGAATTCATTTTTTTTACAATTCAATATAGCTAACCCATCAGAGTGGCTGTGTGTGACAGTTTTTTTGCCATTGATGGCAAAAGTGCGCTTAAGCATAATATCATTTTCTCCAACAGCATGTTAAATATCTATATATGCGTTACAGAAAACGGATCCGAATTGGCCTCAAATAATGCGGGTGTCCCCACTACTCAACTGGTCCTATCACCAAATATGGAGCTACATTTTGCGGCGGAAAGTGCCTTACTGCAGTCTTTACGATATGGGGTAAGTTTCTAAGTACACTGAGGAAACGGATAAAACTGCCAGCCGCCATACCTTGGAATGTACGGTGGCTGCAAGAAAACAACCACGGTAGGGTAATTTGATTCGCTTGTTTCTCCATACAAAGGAAACAAGGAATAAAAATCGACTTTAACGACACCAAATTTTGTTGAAATTCTGCGGAACAGCATGAGAAGTCCCAAAAATGATTTAATGCATAAAAACATGCAGTCTACCGTTTATGGTGGTAAAGATAACTGGCAGACAGTAAGGGTTAGTCTCATCTCGTCTAAAAAAGCAGCTGGTCTAAGCAGTAACTGGTCTAAAAAGCAAATGGTCTAATTAGCAACTCGTCTAAAAAACAACTGGTCTAAGTAGCAACTGATCTAACGCACAGATGGTCTAATTAGCAAGTGGTCTAAAACGCGGTTGGTCTAAGTAGCTAGTGGTCTAAAAATCAGCTAGTCTAATTAGCAAGTGGTCTAAAAAGCAACTGGTCTAAAGGTCTTACCAGAATAAAGTAAAACAATGACTCGTATTTACTCGTGAAAATGCATATCTCATGTACGGAAAGGTAATACATAGGTTTCTATCAAAAAAATATTTTTTAAACAATTTTTATTACTGGCCGATTGGCCTGCAAGTGGAAACAATAATTATTCAAACTCCTTTACATCGGAAACATACTGGCCACTTTAGATTATAGATACCGTGTTTGTTAATGACAACTTCATTCTATTATGTGATGTTTTCCTGCCTTCGTGCTGAATATTGTCATGTGAAATGGTTACATTTTAAATCTTGGACCAAGTAGTGGGGATTTTTGTTGTTTTCAACGCCATCTAGTGAAATCTTATTGAACCAGCAACATGCAGTTTGTATATTAGACTGCTAGATAGTGGCGCCAAGGGTGCCCTTCACAGGAAAATGATTTCGATCTGTCCATGGACTTTTGCAGCCGGCTGTACATAGAAGTGGGCTGCGGGTAAATACTTTAACGCAAGCGCAAATAGGTAGGCTACCTACCTATGTAGACTACGAAAATAAGTATCCACTTTTGAATTTATCTCAATGCAATAACAATAAGGTGAAAAAGTGGACACATGTCTTTGTAGTAAAGGAGTTGACTGTACATATAGATACTTAAAATTTAAATAATAATAAAAATATTATTATTAATTCAAATCAGTGCTGACTAATTTGAGTTTAGAAGACATTAATTTTTGACGGTATGAGATTTAGACAAAGAACGTTATAGACCAGTTGCATTATTGGCGGGTAGCGTTTTAGACCAGTTGCGTTTTAGACGAGAAGCGTTTTAGACCAGCTGCTAGGTGCGTTTTAGACAAGTTGCTACTTAGACCAGTTGCTTTTTAGACGAGTTGCTAATTAGACCATTTGCTTTTTAGACCAGTTAACTGCTTAGACCAGCTGCTTTTTTAGACGAGATGAGACTAACCCAGTGCGTCGGAGTGCGTCTAGTGCAGACAAGCTGTATCAATTTTTGAAATTTAACACGGTTCAACAAATCTGATGTCGTTAAGGTCAATTCTTAATCTAGAGAGACTCGAATCGCCTTAAAATTAGAACGTGCCGTAATACGCAGTATATTGGCCATTGGCGACATTCCCAAGCAAAAGGTACTTATTAATACCATGCTTTCTACGTATGTGTTTTGTATGTGTGAGGCAATTTTTCAATGGTACTGCTCCATTGTTGCAATTTCATGCAACCTACAAGTTAGTCGTAATGTTCCACAGATATACGTCCATAGGCAGTACGAAGAACACATGGCCGAACCCCGCGCTAGGATGTACCTCCGGATACCGCCCCGCCTGGCAACTCGCCGACGGAGCTTTGGAGCGCGCCGGCAGGGTCCCCCCCGCCCTCGGGCAAGACTCGCAGAACGGACACAGTGAGAACCAAGTCTAATGTACGCTCAACCAATATGAGTCCTAGGCCATTGTACAACATGTTTCTACAGATGTAGTATAGTACATTACATAACTAGGGTGGTAAAATAAAGAAAGGCCGAGATCGCAATGTTTGCGGCCCGAGCTGCAAGCGAGGGACGTAAATATGCGATCGAGGGCTTTCTGTATTACCTCCCGTGTTGTGTACATCATTTTATTTCTACACTTGGCCAGAAAGCGGCTTTTTCCCGTACGCGTAGCGTAGTACATTACACAACTAGGGTGGTAATACAAAGAAAGGCCGAGATCGCAGAAGTTTGCGGCCCGAGCTGCAAGCTAGGGACGTAAATATGCGATCAAGGGCTTTCTTTACTACCTCCCGTGTTGTGTACATCATTTTATGTCTACACTTGGCCAGAAAGCGGCTTTTTCCGTACGCGCAGCGTGCGGAAAAAGCCACTTTATGGCCAGGTGTGGCATAAAATAATATTTAGCCATCGGTTTGTGTCTCGTTTGGGTCTCTATTAGCTTTATTATGGTTATTGAGAGTGCAAGATAAATACGAACGAACGAAAATTATTATTATTATAGGGTGTCCCAAAACTATGCGACATGAAGGGAAAGTGGCTCAGATATTGGAGATAGGATATTTTTCTGAAAAGAGACTTCATTTTATTTTTAAAAGTAAGTAGGTAATACTGCATTCAAAGATTTTTTTTAAAATTACTTTTTTTGTATGGGATATAATTTTCTTAACATTGAAATCAAATATTTTACGGTATTCCTTTCGTTTGAGATACTATGTTACTGAAGAGAAATTATTTATTTTTGTCCACTCTTTCGATTGTCATCATAAATTTAAATTCAAATTATTTATTTCAGAAGCATTTCCATAATTTGTTAGTAACAATGATACTTAATAAATATGTTAGTAATACACACACACTAGTCCCTAATTCCCTATCTGCGTCCACTAGACGGCCCAGCTCTGTGCAAGCTGTCCCAGTAGTAGTGGAAGGGTCCATCTAGGCGCGCCGCCACGGTCTGCAAAACTACGGGGTGTTATTTTTTCACATTTGAGTCAGTTCGATTCCCAGAGCAAGCAAGTAATTCTTAGAAAATCTTTGCAGAATTTAACTTTTAAAAATAACATAAAGTCTTCTTTCAGCAAAATATCCTATTTACGATATTTAAGGTACTTTCCCTTGATGTCTCATAGTCTTGGGACGACCAGTATAGCTTGGTCACGGGTGTGAGGTGAGGCGCGGAGCGAGAGTCGCCGCTCTACCGTAAGGCCGCTTGCGCTCTGTAGGCTTACGATGCTACGCTTTGTCACGTGATAAATAAATGATAAAGCGTTTGTCACGTTCTGACAAATAGTGTGTGAGAGTGACGGACGCTTTATCATTTATTTATCGCGTGACAAAGCGTAGCATCATAAGCTTACTGATGACGTCAGGCGATGACGTCGCACTGTGACGCTGCGCCCGCTGCTGTGGCCGCCGCTGTGGCTTGGTGCTTCTCGTTATAAAGAATGATGGGCAATTCGGAATTCGGCCTCCATATCCAATACAAATCACATGCATATCACGTGAAAGCTAGTTACATAAGCTTCATTTTCTAATATGAGGATAAACTCCAAAAGCCCCGGAGATGAGAGTTATCAGCCTTCAAATACTGGGTGTTAACACGTTAATTGATAGTTAAGAATCGATTAACTCATAATTAGGCGATTTTTAGTGGTCTTAATAACAATTATAGAAAATGCTGTTGTCAATAAATCTATATCCGTTATGATTGTATTGGTGATGAGGCTGAGTGCCGTACATTTCTGCCCATCATTCTTTAACTATGGAATTCTTGCACACTGAGACAACTAACGTAAACGCAGCGTTGGTCACGTCAAAATGAGTTAATTTTGACAGAATACGTCTTACAGTGTCCTAGGAATCAAATTGGTTGTCTGTACATTATGGTCACCTATCTCACCTGTGAAAGTAAGCCCAGTGACGTTTGCAGTCACGAAATCACAAAAAAATGTCTGGAACATTTAAGGGCCGATTAAGGTACGCTTTTAGAAAAAATCTCGATGACCATGTTTTAGTTCAATTTTTTAGTTATAAATTTAGGGATGTTCCGAAACGGATCTCGAAAATACATGTTCTTTTTACAATTATCTCTATAGGTAAATAAAAATCAATTACCCTATACATAGCGGATCATCAATTCATCACTTGAGAAGGGCTGGATCGATTCGGATGATTTTTGAATTACTTTCTTAAATTATTTTTAGTTTTACTAGCAAATGCAAAACGTATTGTCCCACTAAAACCGGTAATAATCGGTTTGAGGCAGCAATAGGGTACTTACCTGTAGTCAATATAAATTACTTCACGCTAGCCTTGAAATCTGCTTTCGAAAATTTGCAAAAATCTACTAAAATTCACCTATTTAACGTTTTAAACGATTTTTAAAAGACCAAAAGCTATAAATGAGGAGATGATTTGATGTTTGAGCACAATGACGTCATTATGCTTTTTCTCATAGAAACTTCATACTATCCGAGCGTTTTGACAATTCATAAAAAGTAACTGATTTGATCTGTCAGGAAAGTACCCTATTCGAAAAAATACGCGAATGATTATTTACAAAATCAAAGTAGTTAAGTACTGGTTATTTATTTTAGTTAATCTGGATTTCTAGATTTAAATATGTTTCCAGCGATTTATTGATCTACTTAATTTTGAAGTACTTATATTAATTTTACATACACAATTTACTTCATATATTTTTTGTAAGTTATAAAAATTGCTTTGTGTATTCAATTATTATTGTCAATTTTTTACTATTTAAAAATGCGAAATAATATTTAAAATAACATAAAGAAATAATATCAAGTGTACCTATTACAAAAAGCAATAATAGATTTTTTACTTGCGATAGATCTTTCAAAATTTAATTATTCGCTTATATTCTCTATATAGGCATGTTTTATTGTATAAGTATAAGACAACTACATCAACTGTGGCGACATTTTATCTCTGATAGGTAGTTTCAAAAACTGTTAAAATAAGTTACCCTTAACACCAAAATAGGTACTATGTGAAGTTTTTGTTAAATGAAATATACGAATTTATTTTATTGCACTAAGTTTTGCAATTTTATTTTGTCCTAAATCACTTTAGAACACACTTCCAGCATCGCTACCGAAAGTAATAACTAAGAATTTGCCGTCACATCAAAGCACCAAACAGATTGCGCCACGGTTCGAAGAGTTCAATTTATCTTTGCCTTGTGTATGTTATGTTATCAACTTATATGTCATTATTGCGACTGAAAACGAAATATGACGTCGAAAATAATAAAAAATAAATAAATTGAAATTATACCTGTGGCGAACTGGGTGAATTTCATTCAGTGGTATACTAGTGAGCAATTGTTAGATTTTAACCTCATTGACACGAGAAATTTTAATAACACGTCGTAGTCGAAGGTTGTGCTCCTGTGGGGTCTCAAATTCGAACTCAATAGTCTATTGGCTACAAACAGACACCACACACACGCACGTGCGCGGTGTCTGTTGAACAGATGCTTGTATTTTTTTATACCACTAGGGTGGCAAGTAAGCCTACGGCCCGCCGTGACCGTCAAGATGGCGTACACCGTAAAGATATGCAAAATCTGATGCTAAAGAGCACCCAAATATTACCGACGAAATACCTAGGTGAAAATACTATTTTTTTCACCTAGGTATTTCGTCGGTACTATTTGGGTACTATTTATTGGCTGCATCAGATTCTGAATATCTTTACGGTGTACGCTATCTTGACGGACACGGGAAACCGGTCCGCGGGTGCTAGGCTTGTAGCAGCTACGGACTACAAACGGATTTGCCATGTTATAGGCTACGTGGCTGAGGAAGTGTTAACAGATGATTTTACGAAGCATATGTCAAAGATTAACATCACATCAACATCTACTGATTTACGACTGTATGCCCTCATTAGAGAGCTAAGAGAAGCGTTCGGCCGCAAAACGAAACCAGTAGTATAATAAAACAGTAGGCATTGTAGCAGTATTGTATTTAATACAAAATATTAATTAACTAAAGTAACGTATATATACAGATCACGATATAAGCTTAAAGACACTAGGATTTGTTTTCAGTTTTGTCCGGTTTCACGTGTTTTCTTATGAACTCCTGGAACATAGCCACATCCTCTGGTTTGTCATCTGGAAATAAACAATTATACTTAAATCCTTAGTATTTGTAGGAGGTTTAATTCCATTTTGAGTCAGCCATGGCATTTAAAATGTCATCTCAATCTCACTTAACCAAACGTATTGACAAACAGGGCAGTTTAGACGATCAGCAATGTTCTAAGTGTTATGTTGGGAAACCTAAACGTATTATGTTTGGAATGACGTTTTTTTTGTCGTCTTATAAAACCTGGTATTTTAACCGATTCGTTGCGGATGGCACGACAGGCGTGTCATGAAGGTTGGTGTGTGGCGTCATTGCGCACTGAAAGGGTTAATGAATAGCAATCAGGATGCAATGTTGTATTTTGGCCTTTAATATAATCTGTTGGCCTAACAACTGGACGCGACTTTGCTAGTCGCGCGTCAGAATAATACCGGTCGCTTTTGCTATACCCAGTAGACTAACTCCTGACGTTGAGGTGAATGACTACACACACAGCTAAATGAAGTACTCATTGTAAAAAAAGGCGAATGAATGAAATGAATAAGTGAGTAAATAAACACAAGGCTATAGTTTAAAGAAACTTTTTGGTCTATCTTGCAATTCAATTTTGAACTTGCTAGCGGTACGAAAAAAGAACAGTAATTTCAAATCCCGCTGACAATGACATGTTGTTGTGTGCGTGACCTCAACTCTGCTGGAAGTGTCCGTCAAGATAGCGTACACCGTAAAGATATTCAGAATCTGATGCAGCCAATAAATAGTACCCAAATAGTACCGACGAAATACCTAGGCGAAAAAAATAGTACCCTTAAACTTTTCGAAATTTAAGGCCTGTTCACGGTGTACGCTACCGGGCGTCAAGCTGGCGTACACCGTTTGTATCTCTGGAACGGCTTTGTTTTTGGAAACGCTTTATCTTTATATCTCAAAAAATAGTACCCAAATAGTACCCTAGGGCCCTAAAATTTTATTTCTCTAGCTATCGTAGAAGCCGAGATATTCCATAACTTAACGGTGTACAAAATTTCACACCGTCAAGCTGGCGTACCCGGGAATTCCTTATAGAAAGAGCTCACTATATCTCGGCTTCTACGATAGCTAGAGAAATAAAATTTTAGGGCCCTAGGGTACTATTTGGGTACTATTTTTTGAGATATAAAGCGTTTCCAAAAACAAAGCCGTTCCAGAGATACAAACGGTGTACGCCAGCTTGACGCCGGTAGCGTACACCGTGAACAGGCCTTATATTTCGAAAAGTTTAAGGGTACTATTTTTTTCACCTAGGTATTTCGTCGGTACTATTTGGGTACTATTTATTGGCTGCATCAGATTCTGAATATCTTTACGGTGTACGCTATCTTGACGGACACCTGCTGGAACTATCTATACCAACGATCGTACAGGGTGGGTGTGGCTCCACGGCGCCATCTTTACTACGGACCATATACATATTCCCCAAAATTTGCACTGCTATTAGCGCGCTGTGGCGCTGTGCCACTGACACATTAATGTGGCGCGATGTGGCCATAGGGCCAAGTAGTGCAGAGCAGCGAGTCGCCAGTCACGAGGAGCATCTCAACTTGCGAATATTCGCATTCGTATTTGCGAACACTAACCTAACCTAAAATAAGGAGTGTGTTTAATGAAAAGGCTAGGCAGCTAACCAAATTAAGCTAGTTGGCAGCGACATACGTACCGATTTCCGGCTGTTGCTCGGTGCCTTCGTCGTCGCTGGAACTCTCGTCGCCGGGATGCTTGAGGTACACGTCGCTCAGTTCGCGCCCCATTGGCACCGCATCGATCAGACT
The DNA here is from genome assembly GCA_947034925.1 of Eudemis profundana. Lineage (NCBI taxonomy): Eukaryota > Metazoa > Arthropoda > Insecta > Lepidoptera > Tortricidae > Eudemis > Eudemis profundana. Next base: position 23,859,090 of record OX344795.1, on the reverse strand, counting down.
TTTCTTTTCTATCACTGCGTCTGAACTATCTGAAAGAACCGAAGATTTTTGACGACACGTTTAGCATAGTGGGAGTGACACCGCCTACGAAACTAGAGGTCCCGGGTTCAAATCCTGGTAAGGGCAAATATTTGTGTGATGAGCACGAGAGAGTTTTCTATCTATTTAAGTATGTATTTATCTATATAAGTATGTATATCGGCGTCTAGTGCCCATAGTACAAGCATTGCTTAGTTTGGGACTAGCTCGAGTTGTGTAAGATTGTCCCCCGATACTTATTTATAGACGTCAGAAGTAAAACAATTAAAAGCGGTGAACTTTCACTCTCTTATACTTTTACCTCGTTTCATTTTAGATAAGAAAAAGGAAGGAAAGAACAGTTTCAAGGAAAACCATTTTGAAAACGGAAAATATGAGACGCGTTATTTTTAAAACGTAATCAAGCACTGAGAACTGAGTTAGATACAATTATCCTGTGATATCTTAGGAAAACCAAGAAACGAAACCGTGGGGGCAGTCACCGTGCCTTGTCCCGGTAGAAATAGAGTACCATCAAGGTAGAGTGTTAAAAATCGCAGCAACTGGTCGCAAAGACAACGGACCAAGCTGCTAGGCAACATCTTTTTTTTACATATGGCATAAGTTGAGATTGTTCGTGGTATTTCGCACAGACAAAATATGTCAAGCTATAAAATAAACCATATTACAACCAACATACGTCGTTAATACGGATTGAGAGAGAACCGAGCAACTCAATGCACCTTAAGGTGGTTGCGTTCCCATACAAAAGTTGGTGCACCTTCACGGGCTAACGGCAGGGTATATTAAGAAACTAATTTGACAAATATCAATTAATTTACGTTTTATTTTGGGCAAATGCATAAAAAATGGTATATTTTCACGCTAAATACCATATTTCACCGATGAAAAACTTGGATATTCTATCACTGTGTGCGAATCACCTACAGGTGGGTAACACAACTCACGCAAACACAGGCAAATGGTGTATGGGCGTGTGTGTGACTTATCTATTGATATTTCAAAAGGGATCTTAATTTACGCACCTTTTCAGTGTGCATCCGTAGCCGAGTGGTCTAAAGCCTTCACTTATGGATACGTTTGGTTGTGGGTTCTAATCCCGAAATAATTTTATTTTTGCTTTTTTTTTCGTTTTTATCGAATACTACACGCTGTAATTAATTTTGTAATTTAGCCTGTTTATGCCAAATTACTAAATATTTTGACTAAATTTATATTCTGAAATATATATGTACCTACTAAATATTGTTTTGTTTTACTTTTTAAATCAGGATACTTAAATAAAGAGAAATAATAATAATACGGAGGTAAATTTTACAAAAACAATCTAAGCAATCCTTATTAGGGTAAAAAATTACCAGGATTTGAACCCGGGACCTCTAGCTTAGTAGGCGGTGTCACTCCCGCTAAGCCAAAAGTGTCGTCGATCGTTAGGCATTCATAGATGTCTGACAAACGATGACAGATGGCAACGTCGCATGTCACGGTGGCAACGCAACGTTGCAACTCTGGGCAATTTTTTGATTCGCGCAAACTAAAATACGAGAGTCTAGTAGTCAGGGACGTTCAAATACTTTTCAAGAAAATTTATATTGTACCATCTTATAACTTTACCCATCTTATTGTTTCCTAATAAATACAAGTGATGTGAAAACACAAATCTACTATACGAGTACAAAATTAATATTTGACATTCCATATTTAGGATTCCACAAAATGAAGAAGGTTTCAGAACATTACGCTGTCACCAATAATGCTGTCATTCGTTTTGTTTCTAAATTTTCCAATTGGTGAAGGGAAGATGCATTTATCGTAGAGAGGATGCCAGAATTGATTTGTTCTTTAAAAAATATGATTTAGGTACCTGAAATCGTGACGCGAATCTTAGAACAAAATCCTAAGTTCCTAGACCTGAGATGCACACATATAAAAGGTAGTCAGTTAATTTAATATTAGACTGAATTACTAGTGTTTTGCAATGCTAGTTTTATTGACTTATAGTAACATGGTACTTTATTTATTACAGAACGACTGACAGAGTCAACTCGCATCAATCTCTGTATTCGAGAAATTTGGCGTCCCTTGACAAACTTCAAGTAATGTGCTCAATGCCAGTTTACTTGTAAGCCTAGAAAATCATGTTTGGCGGCGTATGTTTCGAATTCTTTGGACCGCACGCCGCACCAACGTGTCCATTCTCAAGGAGCTCGGAATAACAACAAGGCTGTCCACTATCTGCTCCCAGCGGATACTAAACTACTTCGGACATGTTGCTCGCAGGAACCCAGACAACTTGGAGACGCTGATGGTAGTTGGGCAGGTAGACTTAAAAAGACCACGCGGTCGATCACCTACCCGTTGGTCAGACCTAATCAAGAAGCTCACTGGCCTGCCAATACCTAAAGCTATGAAGACCGCCGAGGACAGAGACGCTTGGAAAAGCTTGGTGCAGCAAATTTCAAACTAGACACGACCTTCAGCAATGAAGACGACGACTAAATCTAGAAAATCAAGAGTTCTCTCAATAACACATTGAGTGAGTCTGAGTCTGCCTGTTCAATGTTTATACAACTTATAATATGTTATTGGTCCGTAAACTTACGGCCCTAAGAATCTGTAAAATATGGAGATCGGCTTCGCCAAATTTGAGAATAAATATATTATGAATAAAACTATTTTACTCAGTTATACGTCTTATTCCATTCAATATATTTCCATACAAAAAAGAGCTGTACATTTATCGTGAAATAAACGGTTGCGTTTGTTTCACAAATTTATTATATTACCCAGTGGGTAATAAAAATTGAGTAATACCCATGTGGGTATGAAACTAGGTGGTAATTACAAAGTTATTTTTTGACCTATCAAAAAAAATGTGGGGTAGACAAGGGGGAAAATCGGCGTTCGTTTGTTCGATGGTAACTCGAGAATATTGTTGCTCGAGTACCTACACTTTTCTTTATTTTACCTTCGAATTTTCATGACTATTACCCGAGTTTCTGCTTATACGGGTTTACAGAATAGCCGGAGCGCCGGAGCACAATAGGCGAACTTACAAGTTAGAATCTCTGTCAATAGATGTCACTTTTATCAATGATTTTGCTTTAGTGTGCGTGTATATTTACCTGTCAAAGTACTACTCGAGTTTCATACACATTCCTGCGCTTGGTAAGCACGTACATAAATTATTATGAATTAGAAATCATCGAAAGAGACTCAAAATATTGGGCCAATTGATTCTCATGCTGGTAAAATAAGCAGATATCATAATTATAGTCTTGAACATTTGGTCACGTGACCAAGACAGCGCCATCTCTGAGCAATTCTGCCCCGGGTCACCGTGCGATACGCCCTTAAGTAAAATACATACACAAATTGAACTGAATTTATAGTATACATAACATACTTGGTCCTTTTAGTAATTCCTCTTCTTTCTTTTTCTGTTCCTCTAACTTCTCAGCGCGCATTCTTAACCAGTCCGCTTTATATTCCCTGTAAATAAATAAAAAATAGATAAACTCATATTGTTTTATTTTATTTGTCATCAGTTGTTTTACTATTTAGACAAAATGGCAATTTCCCAATTTCACTATCATGGTAATAGCAAAAAGACGACAGTTCATAAAACTTACGTTTCATATTCTTCTGCAGCTTTATCCACAAGTTTAAAGAATTCGTCGAGACCCTGGAAATAATAATAATCAAAATTCAGTACCGAACATAGGATGTCTGTCGAAAATAAACTTAAATGTGATGTTTCCAGCCAAAAAATACTACGACTTGTCAATACGAATTATTTTTAACTAAATCTTCATACCTATTGCCTGCTAGGTCTTTATTGATGACTTGGGTATCTGACCATTTTCTTGAGAACAACACTCTTAGCCAGGGACTGGCAAACTACAGTCCGCGGGCCAACCACAGCCCAAGAAGGGGTTTAATTCGGGCTGGTAAAATAAGACTATGGGCTTGAGAATTTTATTTTGATACTGACAAAAATATGTAGGTACTAGACTAGAGGATGCCAACACGTTCGTTCGTGGGGGTGAAATAAGTTATAACCCACTTTTTGTTTTGCCTTAGTAGGATAACAAGTATCCTATATTTTAACCAGGGTCATAAGTCTACTGCGTAAAGAATTTTTCATGTATTGTTTATAACTACACGAGACTGTTTATTTCTTTATTAAATAAATACATAATCTATCAAGGCCCCGTTTCACGAAGCTACCAGTTACGATTTTACAAGTCTAAACTAGCAACATTGCGGCTATTCTCACAAAGTATGACTGCGTCTAATTACCGCGTCTCCATACATTTAGTATGAAAACAGCGTCGCGGTAATTAGGTGACCGCAGACATACTTCGTGAGAATGGCCGATTGGTCAAATACAGCAGCGCCATTAGTTGATTTGATCAAAGTTGCTAGTTGAGACTTGTAAAATTGTAACTTGTAGCTACGTGAAACGGGGCCCTGTAGGTACAGTCAGCAATAGTCAGGGACATCCAAAGCGTCATATATCGGAACACGTCTTTAGTTACTATAGGTACAAAGATGTGTGACGGTATATTTAGCGCTTTGAATGTTACAGAATATTTGATGCAGACTGTACACCACATCTCATGTTGTTTCGTGCAGACAAAATGTATTATGCTATAAAACGATACACGTTTCAGATAGGATTGATGTCGTAGACACATGCTGGCCCTCATTTTGTTTGCATGGAGAAACGACTGACTCGACCTGTAGGTACGTCTAGCATAACTGGCCGTTTCTCGCGCGACAGAGCATCACCTGTCACTGTCACACGATATTGAGCGTTATGAGTTAGAGAGAGAAGGTAGGATTCGGCGCATTTTTGTGACTCGAACGTGGGTTATGTTAGACAGTGCGACTTCTGTACCAAGTACTATTAGTTATTCTGTGCCCGTACTCTAAGCACTCACCGCGCCGGTGTGCGCGCTGACGCCACAGCACTTCAGGTCGCAATAGAAGTTATCGAGCGCCAGGGCCATGGATCTCGCCAAGTTGCCGACATAACTGGTGCCGCCTTCTGTATCGCCCTCCGTGTCCAACGCATCCTGGAATGACTCGAAGTCGCGCATCCATTCCACTGCGTACGCGTTGTCTACCACATCAATCTGGAACAAAGGCCATCGTTTTAATTCAGTTTTTACAAAAAATACAACTGAATCGAGGTTCAAATATTAGTCTCCAAGCTTACAATTCCTATAAAACAACTATACCCTGAAATATGCTAGGAAAACATTTTTATTATAAGCTTATTTGCTGGTTGTATTTCGTTATTAATGTTATTATACTACCATTGGAACTACATATTGTCATCTCATCACTACTTTAGAAAAATCAACGTTGTTGTTAAGCGTTTCTATAATCGGAAATCAGGATAATCATATATATGAAGAAAAGTTAGGTGATTATTAAAAACAACAAAAAATAAAGTTAGTAAAAAAAGTCATTTGATAGCGGTTGGTAATCCAGATAGATAATTTTGAATCAGTATAAGTGAGGGGCTGAGGGCTGAATAATCGAATTTCTGTAAGTGATATGGACACGAGAAATAAATAATTTATGTATCAAGTGGTAACAATGGATTCCAATGACCGAAGACTCACCTTATTCATAACGACGATGAAAGGCAGCCTGGCCTTGTAGAGTATGGAGCAAGCGTACAGCATGTTGGACATGAACGTGACCGGTGCTACGCTGCGGACCGTGTCCATCACATATACAACTACAGTGGGACAGGATGCTGCTAGTGTCTCTGTCACTATTGTACCTGATGCTGACCATGTGAACACCTCGATTTGGCCTGAAGAAATTATTAATGTTTGAGCATAGTAAGGACATCTTTAAGCCTAGGGCTATATTTTATATGAATAGGTACATATATGTATTCTTGCAAACCCTGTGTTATTACCAAATATACTACATCGAAAATGAATTACATTCTCCTGACACAGGTATTCTTAGACTTAATAGAAGATAGGGCTTGCATTCCGGAATTCCAGAATTCTGAAATTCCGGAATTCCGGGCGATTTTTCCGATGTTAGTTCCGGAATTCAATTACTTAAAATTTCGGAATTGAAACCAGTGTAATAGAATAGAGGCAATTAAGCCAGCTATTTTACAAAATTACGACGTTCCGTTTTTCATGTTGAGGTACGGAACCCTAAAAACGACGAAATAAGGACTACGCTAATATAACTTGATAATTTTATGATTACGTGATGTCGAATTACAGGATTTGTGATAATTTAATTGCTACTTTGTTGCATTTATTTGAGATTTTTTAAATAATTGTCTCAAATCGCCTGGTGACAATCAAAATTCACTAAAACTTCTGTCACTGCTCTTCAAAAGGTCGTATCTAATTAGTAAATCAATACTGAGATACGAGCTTTGCTTTAAGTAGGTATTTGTTACTAAGTGACTTTTGCTTGTCAGCAGACGAAATCTTGTACCTGGGCCTCGTTTCACGAAGCTACAAGTTACAATTTTACACGTCTACACTAGCAACATTGTTCAAATACAGCAACGCCATTGGTTGATTTGACCAATGTTGCTAGTTTAGACTTGTAAAATTGTAACTTGTAGCTTCGTGAAATGGGGCCCTAGAATACAATATACATATTTGTTGATTGTATTCTGCGCGCTGATTCTTATTTAAATATATTTTAATCCAATTTCTCATTTTTATTTTATTTTAATAAGCCAGCTAACAAGGTTTAAACTAATAATTACAAAGACATGAAATGCGTACTAGAGCTAAAACTAAATTTACACCTCAATAACTACCTAGCAGTGGCGAGGCGTCCATAGAACCCGATTCCTACCGGCTTGCCTATTTTAAAGCATATGACCGGAGTATCTAGTACTTCTATAGATAAAGTAATCCAAATCTGCTCCGGCTTTACTAAAAATATATGAGACGCCACGCCACTGCTACCTAGCACAACATTTGTCAGTAGGTGCAGAGTAAGTACTAATAATGATTTAAGTATTGGAAAACTAAATTAATTGAAATTTCGAACCCAATTCCGGAATTGGAAACTCGAGCGATTTTGCAAACCTTAATAGAAGAGCCTTTGTACAGTTTTTACCGTAAACGTTGTATGTTTAACAAAATAAACATGAATAACTGCAAAATGCACTTTGCCAAAGTTAAAAAAACGGAAAAGTTTCCATCTAAGTTTAAAATAAATAAATAAATTTTAGGGGACAATTTTTACACAAATCGAACTAAAGTAGAATTCATAATTAGGTGAACTAGATTGACAGTTCTACAAGCACAAATGTTGCCAGAGTTAGGCCAGTGATGTTTTATCGATATAATGAAAATAAAGAATATATCGATATAATGATTCGAGAGAGATTCGAGTTGTATCAATTGAAGTTGTAATATTTTATAAGGGCTCGTCCAGAAATCATGTGATCGTCTATGGGGGGGGGGTCAGAAAAATATCACGAATGATCACGATGGGAGAGAGGGCATCATGAGTAATTTTTTTACACAACGGGAAAGCCAAAAACAACTAATTACTCCAATTAAAATAACCAAATTACTCAACAATGTTTTCTAATCGTATTTACCCAAATAACAATAGTTCGCCTAATTATGAATTCTACTTTAGTCCTATAGTAAGCTTAATAAGGCTTGTGTGGGATACTAGACGATGATATATTTAATAAATACAAATACTTAAATACATAGAAAACATCCAAGACTCTGAAACAAATATCATCACACAAATAATATTTGCTCTTACCAGGATTTGAACCCAGGACCGTCAGGTTCATATCATAGGCAGAGTCACTAACCACTAAGCTAAACCGGTTGTCGAAAAGTTTGAAACCATATTCTTAGTATGTAATAATAACGAAATGAACATTATTCAAACACCCAAACCAAAGAAGCTGAAGACCTTGACGCTGTGACAGGTTGTTGGCGTCATATTTTCTACATACATTTGGCTGTGTAAAAATACCAGTAGCATATTTTGAGCAGAGGTATGGCAGTGACCACACTGCTTAAGTAGGCTGCATGGACACTTTCCCTAGTCTGAACTTGGTCTCCTCTTGGGAACGTCTGGTAGGGTGGTAGGAGAACACTATTCATGGTATGGTCATTGGTAATCACTAAAAACATACTAAGAATAGGGCTTCAAACCAAGATGGTAATGCATGTTATGTTTAAAATCTCAGATCTGAACTACTATAATAATTAATTTAGATTTGCATAGGTACAAACTACAATACTACAGAGACAAAATATAAATATTATTTTCTTACCTGGAGTATCAATAACACAGTACTTATGTTTCTGGCCTGCCTTTTCAATGAGGTCTACAACCTGGCCAAACTTTGTGGAGAATAAGTTTAGAGCAGTGACAATGCCTCCATTGGGGCCTAAGCCATACTGCTTCATTACTTCTTTATAGTTCACTGTGTCTCTTATGTCTATAAAACAAGCATGTTTATGTTTTAGCTTTAAAGTCAGATTTACTATTCAGAGATAATTAGAATATTCTATTAATAACTAGAAGATATCAAGAAATTCATAATACAGTTTTTGTTAATACCACTTTTTAACCAAATGCAAACATAGAAAGACTACAACACAAGCAAAGAGTGCTGTGTACGAAACTCGATTTATGTTTTGTGCCCAAATATCATAATTTTAGGGAATTTTGTTTTAAGATGGGTCTATTAGATCTAGACAAAAGAAATTTTTGGTGACTGAACAGACGTAGAAAGGAACATTCCAAAAACTTGAGTAGCCTCTTCTATTTTTTAAGAGTCAATGAAATATCTTGGCTAGTACTTTTTTCAGGTCTCCCTTTACGCCAGCTCAATAAGGTCAGTCGGGGCAAGTGCGCCTACGGGGCAAGCGCGCCTATCATATAAAATCTCGAAAAGTACAGATATTATACCACAAACGACAACAACAACCTCTCCATTTTAGTTAGTTGCACATTTGTAAAATGTCGTTTGTAGTATAATATCTGTACTTTTCGACTGACCTTATATGATTTATTTTTAATTTTACTAACACTTGATGACAATTTTTACCAATATTAGCTGGATAAGGCACTTCACGGCATGCAGGATCCAAATTTATTATGTATGGTCTAGCGCCATCCACTACATGTCCTGCGATCCGTTTGGTAAAGGAAGTTTTCCCAGCACCAGCCATGCCTGAAAACCGTAAACATATCTCCAATAACATTAACAATCGAAAAAAAATCAATACGACGTATTTATCGTGTAACTTCCTAACCTAGAATTATTAAACAAACAGGTTTCTTGGAGCCCTGATCCATTTCCTCTTGTTTAAATGTAGCCATTATAAATATACATATAAATGCATCCACTTTAATACAAAATAGAGAATTTTTCAGTATAATTATATTAAGGGAGGATGAAAATCAAATCAAACATAATTTTCGACAAAACAAGTTCGGCATTATTTTGACATTGCATTGACACACACAATATAATTCACAGTTGCTGATTTTTTTTTTTTTTATTAGGAGTGTTAGTGTATTGGCAACAAGGCCATCAGCTCAAACCAGAAGACAGTACAAACAAGTAACTTAAGAGAGTATTACACATTGTGCTACAAATATCAAATTTAACTTCTTACAAATAACATAATAGAAAATTATATATTGTTCTAGAAATAACAAATTAAACTATTTACAGATAGCATAAAGGTGGGTTTAGACCAAACGAGCGAATGCTCATTCTACCCCCACTCTACCAAATTCGTTGTGTGTAAACAGAGAAAGAGCATTCTTTCGTTGTTCTTCCTTATTTTGCGAAAATTCTAAGAATGCTCGTGGACAGTGTTGCCAACTCCGAATTTCATTCAATGCTAAAATTTTGCTGAAATTCTGCTAAAATTATGCTAAAACTTGATAAATTCTGCTAAAAAATATGCTAAATAAAAAAAAAGCATTATTCTTTCAAATTTAATGTATTGTGATTATTTATTTATCGTATGGCATCATTACAAGTCACTGGATAATCATATTCTAGAAAGATTGTGATTATTACAGCTTTACAATAATCCTTTTTGTGGCCCATACTAAACTTTCAGCAAAAAACTGGCCAAGAGCATGTCGGACCATGCTCAGTGTAGGGTTCCATAGCCGTAACTATAAGGTAAATAAAAAATACGATGTAAAAAAAGTACAACAACAAAAGAGCGTATCTTCATAGCAATTACGTCCTTTTGTTGAGAAGCGCAGTTTATCGGCAATAACTCAAAAACGGTACATTCGATCTTGTTGAAAATAATTTTCGTTGAAAGTATTAATTAAGCGTTACCTTCGTGATTTTTTTCATATTTTTCGGACGCACGGTTTAGAAAATAGAGGGGGGGGACACAATTTACACAACTTTCGGAGCGATTATTTCCAAATACATTCACTAAATGAAAAACATTACTTAGGAACCTTATAGTGTTTTTTAAAGAGCTGTCGAACTGTGTACCCCACGTTGATATTTGCTGAAAAAATTTTTTTTTATTGTCTATAACATGTATGGAGTGCCCCCCCTAAAAATATTTATTTTAATTATTTACATACCAAACTAAGTAGCGGCTCATAAAAGACACCTATATTTCAAATTTCATCAATATCCATCATGTAGTTTCTGAGTAAAATGCCTGTGACATACGGACAGACAGACAGACAGACAGACAGACGGACGGACATGACGAAACTATAAGGGTTCCGTTTTTGCCATTTTGGCTACGGAACCCTAAAAATTGCTAAAGATACCTAAGTAAATTAACAATGTATTAATCGACATTGTTTTTTATTTATGTTATTGCAATCAAAGTAACTTTTTTACTACAGCATACAAACATCATCATCATCAACTGTTCAAAGGTTAACTGAAAGAGATCCCTTAAAGAGATAAGTTTACCTTAGTACATATACCTTTATTTTGCAACCCTGTTCTGTACTTTGTTTTATTTTATACAATAAAGTGTTTACATAAATACTTACAATTATAATGTCAACAGAGATATAGTGTACTATAAAATTTCTAAATGTAAAAAATTATACCAAAAATTATGCTAAATGTAAAAAATTATGCCAAAAATTATGCTAAATGCTAAATGTAAAAAAATTCTGCTAAACCAGTCCAAATTATGCTAAATTTAGCACTGATTCTGCTAAATTGGCAACACTGCTCGTGGAATGCTCGCTCGCTTGATGTAAACGACGGACGAGCGTACGAACAGTCGCCGAGCGCGTTCGCTCGTGTTCGGACCTGCTCGCTTCGGGGAACGGTCTCTTCAAAGCGTTCTAGTGCTCGAGGGACTTGACCTATCGTTGTAAATATAGATTGGTCTCAAGAAAAATGTCTTCTAATGATAGAAGCTTACCAAAATGCCAGGTGTCTGTCTGTGGGATCCGACTTTTGTCTTAAGATGATAAATGAAAAACTTGCAATTACAATATCAGTCTCAGAGTAAAGACATAATGCACAATTGCACATAGTCCACAGATACCCGACGAATGAGCAACGGGCACTCGTTCGCCTGATCTAAACATCTCTAGAGCATATGCTCTCGAATCCTAGTTCTTGGGTTGCATTCTTGCTCGCTGATATTCGTGTGGTGTAAACGCTGAGAACGAACTTTTGTTTACACTGAAAGATCAAGAATGAATGTTCTGCTCTGGTTCTAGCTCTTTGTTCGTTTGGTCTAAACCCACCTTAAGAAAATAATAAATCTTGCTACAGTTGTCGAATTAAATTATTTACAAATCACCAATGGTGTGATGGTGCGTACGCACTAAGCCAACTAACGCCAACGAAGGTTCATCGGCGTTGGCTATCACACGTTCGTTGGTTCTCGGTCAACCGCGCACACACCAGACCAACGAACGCTAACGAATGGGTTTCGTTGGCCTTCGTTGGCCGTCTGTAGACGTTTAACAAACACCAACGATCATTCGTTTGCGTGTGCCGGCGTTCCGCAGCGTGGCGGCAACATCAAAGGATTTGAAGCAAACTCAACGCGGTGTGGACGGATGCACGAAGGCCAACGAACGAAATTTTTTGTAAACGTTTAACCTAAAAAGATATTTTGTACTCAAAACATGACCAATGTAGAAAAACAAAGAGTGAGGTAGTGACGACATGTTTTTGTTGATTGATTTGATTCGACTAATGCCTCACATTCGTTGATTATTGAAGGTGCATCCAAATAACGCATCGAACGCACCCAACGAACGTGCGGTAGCCAACGCCGACGAACCTTCGTTGGCGTTCGTTGGCTTGGTGTGTACGCAGGTCAAATGATGCGTCACGCTGCGAATTGCTGGCACACGCCAACGAACGATTATCGAATGCTCGTTGGCGTTTGCTAACTCGTCCATACTGGGCCAACGAAGGCCGGCGAAATCCATTCGTTGGCGTTCGTTGGCTTGGTGTGTACGCACCATGAGAAACAAATTAATAAAGTGAGTGACAGTTGCTGAACTTGCTGAACCTCAGAAGTATTTGAGTAATTGCTTTAAGCGTTCATACATGCTGACTAAAAATAATATTTATTGTGTAACGTCATAGTATAAGAATGACAGTGAACCCGTTTAATACAAGTTTAATACGATTTCCCAGATAATAAGCCATTTTACGCTGGTCCCTGCGACTTGAAGCCTATTTTCATATATTTTTTCAGGGTTGTTGCACCTTATGAAGTACCTTCAGTCGAAGACAATTATTATAGATAAAATTATGTTATATACCCTAATCAACCCTAATATTGATTTATAATCTTTGTTGCAACTTTGTTGTGTTTTCCATTCTAAATAAACAAATTTCACGAAACAAAACTAGTTTTTTTTCTCGTTGAATATGATTTCCCGTTTAAGACGCTTTTTTGCTAGGTCCCCTCAGAATTATCTTAAGCGGGTTCTACAGTACAGTAATTCAATTCTGAATTATTGCGCAATATGCATGACAAAATAATTTGAACGATGAAATTTATACTCCATCAATCTTTGCGCAGAACTTCACAGCCAATAACAGGGCCAATATTCAGCGTTTTTACGGCGTTTTATTTTCGTCATTATTGTCTCAGTAAATATTGTTCAAAAAAACGATGCCTAGAGTGAAATTTTTATGAAATCGAAAAACAGTCCCAAGTTTAAGTCTAGTTTTATCAAAATTGTCACGATTTGTCCTTTCGTTATAGTAAATAATCGGCGGACAACAATGATTGTCAAACCGCGCGGTCAAAACGCTCGGAGAATCGCCAACTATGTGCAATAAGCGATATTGCGCAATTATATTTTAGATCGGAGGGCCACCTAAGTCGTTAATATTACTGAATGCAGCTTTGTATTATACTGTTTATTTCAGAACGCATGCACAGCTCTATGAGAAAAAAAGAAAATACTACTTTGTCTATTCTTGTAACTAGTTACCATGGACAAGTAACCATAAACACACATTAGAGACTTGTTCCAGAATATTTTCTACTAAACTATATTACTTTTTTACTAATATAGTCTTTTGCGCTTGTTGATCTCAATGTAGTTTTACATAAATTAACATTAAAAATTAGTATTATAATTATTTGGATGTCATTTCTGCGTTTTTTGTACTACAATCTAGGATATAGTATAAAAAAAGTATTAATGCAACCGGAAGTGCTCAGAACTTCGACATGTTTCGTGAGACCCCGTTGTTTTGCATCAAGAAAATGCAATGGCCGCCATCTTCGACTCTTGTGAATGTTTTGGTCATAGTTTCGGACTTTGAGGCCAGTTTTAAGAGTGCTATGCAGTTATTTGACGGAAATTGTTCCGCTACACTGTAAGAGTTATTGTTACGTTCACACACAGGTTAGTACCAATTTTATTGAATATTTTCTACACAAGTGTTTACATCTGGATTTCTGAGTTCCTATCTAATTTGATACTCTTACTCATGATGTACTATCGGTGTTTTTACTTGAAAAAATGTTGATATTACTTGATTTTTATTCAGTCGAGTTAATATTATTGATATCCAATTGATATAAATATACAAACCTCATTTGCGTATGTACTTATATTTGTATGCTCTTTGTTTCTACGCGGGCTTAAGACTTGCAATTATGCATTATTTCCACCCAATAAATGAATACAATGTTTTATTTTTATTATATTTCGCGCTATTAGGTTAATGTTTACTTCTTTTGATGTTTATCAGTGAGACATTTCAGTTTTCGTGCCACAATAATGGCGGCAGTGGATTAACCTATCTACTTATTTTAACCAATTTATACGTGCACTGTAGTGTTTTCTAAGCTTTATTTTGTATACATTCTCTTTATTTTCTCGTAGGGTACGAAATAAACCAAGTTTCGTCAATTTTTGGAACAATGACCTCGACTGTCACATTATCCTATTTGTAGACTAAAAATATTTGAGCGAGAAAATTACGATGTGCATCGCGTGTTGTCATGTGAACTGTGAAGATTTGTGGGTAAAGAGTCAATTTTCGATTGCAGTCACATGAAATAAGGTCGGAGGCCGCAGAGGTCTCCTCGGCGTCATCTCGGGCTTGACCCAAGATGATAATATTTACAGCATGTCAGCTTCTCCAGACTATGATCCTGCTGCCCGGCAAGTAAGTCCTTGAACCCACACACCCTCGGCCTATACCACACCACTGCCCTACAAGTGCTAGCTATACAACTAACTCTACATAACCATACATTCTTATTGGCATGCTCTGCCTGGTGATTCTTGCTCTTAAAAGGTGCTGTACGTCATGCCATTTTCAACCTCTTAATGCAGGCCATATAAAGTAAAAAACATGAATTACATAAGACATGTAGGTATCTAACCAAAAAGGCAAGTAATCATAATTTTCAGTGAAAGGAATCACATTTCTAGGGAGCTATTTGTGTAGTTTTATGTTTAATAAAGATTTTGAAAGCAAGGTGCATTTTTAATAACCTATTAGTTTAGCATTTATTGTATTGAAAAAAATTGGGTAAGTGTAGTGTAAGGACTTTTTTAATAATGCTCACAGGTCCACAATTTTATCACAGCTTCCTTCAATACAGCACACATAAACATAAAAGTTTATACTAAATTATGTTGATCATAATATAATAATTCATTGGTTCTGATACAGGCTATCATTAATATCAAATTAAACTGTCAGCATATAAATGATTGTTAAATATTTCAATTGCAATGCGTAACACTGCATTACTTAGATATTGTTGTTCTTTCGGAATGCTTTGAATTTTACTGTGCACATAAATTCGAAATTAGGTAATGTATTAATATATTAAATTAGCTGGCCGCCCTGTTTTTGCATGGGTGGTGTACCAGTGGAGTGGCGTTCAAGAAATTCTTGGGCAAGCCGGAGCAGCTTTGGCTTCAATTTTCTTTAAGAGCACTAGAATAATCCCATCCCATCGGCTTGCCTAATATTAGGCAAGCCAATGGGAATCGAGTTCTATGTATGCCATGCCACTGTGGTGTACCAACCTTGTCCAGACAATAACGAACACAACAAATAAATAATTATCTGAAGTTATGTGTGTATATACATTTTGGAGATTCATTTTTATTTGTAGATATGTTTAATTTTATGTTTACATTGTTACAGGATTACGGGCCGGCCACCTCCAGTGAAAATGTGTATGAACATGTTTTGGAACATAAATTAGCAGATAATATGAATGTACCAAGCATTAGAACTCCTGTTTTGAGGGCAGTGCCCCTTTCTCCCACTGATGGTGATCCTGAACCTGATTCTACTCACCCAGAAAGCATTATCCAGTCTGCACACAGTAAAACCGATAAAGAAGTAGAGTACCATATTACTGAAAAGAGACGTGACACAGAAATGTCTGTAGATGCCCTGTCTGGACTTGTAAGGATTGAGGAAGGTCTAGATAATGTTGGGCGCATCACTTATCCAATTATACAAGAAACTGATGACTCTAACGATGGCAACTATGAAACCACAGGTGCTACTCTCATTCAAGCTCCATTGAATACAGCTATTGTTCAGAATGTTACTAAGTTGCCTCAGAACTTCACTATAAATGTAGATGCTACTGTAAGCAACATTACAGCTATTCAAAATGTTTCACAAGATGTGGGCAATCAAACGCTATGGTTGCCTACTATTCTCACAAGTGCTGCCACTACTGACAGCAAAAATGAAGAGGATAGATCACAATCTGGTGTATCACAGATTATTATTACCAGTGAAAGTTATGTCAATGACACAAGTCAAGCCGGAAGAAGAGCCAACATTGTAACAGAGACAAGCTACATAAGTCGACCAAAAGCATCAAAAGTACAGATATTGAGCAACATATCTATTCCAAAGAACACTAGCTATTCCTCACAGTACATAACCCAGGGAAAAGATATTGCTTCTCCAGTGTATGGCACACAAAATCATGTGTACAAGTTGAGTACTAATGTAATGTCACAAAAGCATTTAAATAATTCAGTACTCTGTACAAAACCCCCAAAGAGCCAGTCTCTAATTGGATGCTCTACATTATCACCTGCAGTAATCAGCAGCCCTATCAAAAATGTGTCTTACAGTCACACTTTTACCAAAAGCTCAAATTTAAAATCATTGAGCAAAGTCAACAATGGTGCTAACTTAAATGCTGTGGTTGCAGCATCTTCTGGCAATACACAGTGCCATATACTGTCACGGGTTGTGTCAGGTCCAAACAAGATGTCAGTACATTCAGGCAGAAAATCTGTAAATACTATAAAGCAATCTAAAAACTCTGGGCAGCTGTCAGGACAGAAGAATCAATCCAGGGCTATTAAGATAATACAGCAGGCAGGTGCTCCACATAAATCTGAGGCAAAGGCTTGGCCAGTCGCCAGTGTGGCTACTTACAAAAGCCAACAGCCAATATATGGTGTTGTGGACTCGAATACTTCCAAGATCATACAGAAAGTGGGTAGTCCTACCCACAAGAGTCATCATCCTATTCAAAAGCTTCCTTCTAAAGGAGAGAGGCTAGTTCTTCAATCGCCCTGTGGGCCTGTGCTTATTTCTACTGCGCCAATCAGCACTAGTATGCCGCGCGGGCCGCACTATGTGCAGTCTGGGGCTACGCCCAACTTACGGTACGTTCAGACATACGCGCCAACGGACAATCAGCTCTCTACAGTCTCTCAGGTGTCAGCTAACCAACAACTGACTGCACAAATACTGCAGTCTTTGGCGCAGCCGAAGCTTATGCTACATCCGAGCGCCTCCGTTCCCCAACTGCCAGCATCCCAACTGACGACTGATGAACCTATGGACACCAAACCTATCAATCAAAAGAGAATTGTATTGTAAGTATATAGGAATAAAAAAAGTTTTTTTTTTAATTAAGCTTGTCTCAGTCATAGTACTAATACTATTTTGGAATTTGATGATATCAACCAAATGGTTGATGAATACCGATACCGATTCAAATGAATGCCGTAATATAGTCTAGAAATACAGACTATATTATAGCTCTGTATTATCGTTAGGAGTTATTTGTGTTTTTTTTTTCTTAAACATTTTCTACAACAAATTTTGAAATGATTGATAGTTATGTTCATAGTTTCGGCACCTATGATGACCACTATATTAAACTTATTTTCTTTTTCAGCGGGGACAAATCTACACGTCTTACGGCAGACGATATAATCGGTAGCGAGGAACGCCCCAATTTGTCCGAAGAGTTGCAACGGTACTCCTTTCACGACTTGGCGCTAGTGATGCTCGACCACACGTACGCACAACCGGCGCAGAAGCAGCCGGCACCCGCTCCGCCGCCGGCCCCGGTCTACACTGCACCGGTCTACACCGCCCCGATAGCATTACCACCCGCCATCGTCTCACCGACCCCCGTTGCGACGCCTATGAGTCCCCTGAAAAGACACTCGCCGGTGATTATGTCAACGGTACCATACGAACCGCCAGCGCCTGCGATCGTACCTACACCTGCGCCGGCACCGCAACCCATCTTGACATATAAACCGCCACCACCGGACGACGACACTGCATCCGTCATCTCCTCCATTGACGGCGACAGGCGGGCGCCCGGCGGTAGCGACACGGAAACCGCTCCTGAGGGCGAAGAAGAAGGAAAAACGCGCTGCGTCTGCGAGTTCACGCACGACGACGGCTACATGATCTGCTGCGACCGCTGCGGAGAATGGCAACATGTAGATTGCATGGGGATTGACCGGAACAACATCCCGGATGCTTATATGTGTGAGCTGTGTCAGCCGCGGGCCGTGGACCGTCGTCACGCGCGCGCCATACAACTACGCAAACGCGAGGAGCTTAGCGCTCTCGGCGCATCCGATACGGACTCTTCTGAGAGCACGAGGGTGCCTGGCGCACGCCGCAAGCGTCTCCTCACTGTTACCACTTATACAGACACTAGCGGCTCTTGCGTCACGACGTACAACTCCGCTTCACCGGCGATCCCTTCGCTGCCTCCGTTGCCGCCGATTCCGCAGCCAACGCTATCGTTACCCAAACGAGGCCCGAAGCGCCCGAAGAAGACCGAGGTCGTCAGAAAAGGTACCAAGAGAAAGCTTACTGAAAAGAGGGCAAAGCGAAAGAAAGAAATAATGATGAGTCGAAGCAAGTACGCTTCAAGCATGTCCAATCAATCCCACTGGGGAGAGTCGTTCGAGCAAGCGATGACTAACCATTATAGTCCAGAGCTGAGGGCAAAGATCATGAAATACAGTAGCAAATTGGGAAATACGCCCAACACGTCTTCAGCTATTACCGCACACTTGTGCACTACCGTCCCGCACGCAGGAGGTAAGATCCTGATCGCGACCAAGGACCTGAAGGAGAACACGGCAGTCATAGAACTGAGAGGTAAATACATGTTGTCTAATCAGCATAGGCCACAATTGCAGAATTCGGCGCGCGCGGGCAGTCAGAAGCCGGGGCCCTTCGTATTTTTCTACAGGTTACCTAAAGATAATACGCAAATTTGTATTGATACGAGAACGTACGGCAACGAGGCGAGATTCGTGAGAAGGTCTTGTAAACCCAACGCGGAACTCCAACACTGCATTATCAAAGGTGCATTGCATGTATATTTATTCACGATTGGTAGTATCCCATCGAATACCGAAATAACAGTCGGCCACGATACTAACGGCAGCAAACAACCGTGTGCCTGCGGGAACCCTAAGCATTGTAAAGTTAATGGGCTGAGTTCCTCTCTGGTTACAAGGAAAAGTATTGATTATCCTCCAAGAGAAAAGAGGAGTAGGAACCGATGTTCCAGCTCATCTTCGCCTGTGTCGCCGCCCCTGGCACCAGTGCTGGCATCGCCGGTCAAGGAATACCCATGTCCGGTAACACCTATTAAAGTAGAGAAGAAATCACCTATCAAATACGAGTTTCCACCAATGTCGCCAGTGAAAAGCCATAATGCCATATTAGCGCTTAACTTTGACCAACCCGTGAAAACAGAAATCTCGGAAGACACAAAACCAGTAATAGATCTAATGGCTAAAGAGGAGATGAAACCAGAAATAGATGAGCCCAATTATGTGAAAATGGAAACTGAGGAGGAGAAACCTGCAGCTGCAGAACCATCTATTCCTGAACCAGAGCCGCAACCACAACCGGAACCGGTCAAAGAAGAACCAGAACCGATTTTAGAAGAAGTGAAATCACCTAAAGGTGAACAGGAACCTAATCCAGAGCCAGAGCCACAATCTGATGAAGAAAAACCCCAGGTGAAGAATGAAGTGCCAAAACTAGAAGAAGTTAAACAGGAGGTTCTAAGAGAAGACGTGCCTAAGTTAGAGTTAGTGAGATTAGAGACATCTCCAAAGAAAGAGTCTCCTAAAGTAGAAGAAAGGGAGCGAAGAACGAGACAGGACGACGAGAGGCCAGCGACACGAGAATATACTGCGAAGTCGGCGTGCCATGATCGTTCTTCACGGTCCAGTAGGAACACTACGTGCACAAACCAAGATTCACTGGATGACAAAACAGACGATTCTCAGGACAAACTGCCAACTAACAAAGAGAAAGATAATAAAAAGAAAATGGTTAGTTACCCAAAACTTAATATAAAAGAATATAAATTATAAAATCATGGACATGTACTAATTAATTTTTCATTTCAGACTCGTGAAGAGCGTAAAATGGAGGCGATAATGAAGGCATTCGAACGCATGGAGAAAGCGGAGCAAAGGAAACAGGAGGTGAAAGAACGACAGAAGCGAAGGGAATCTGATCCCCATCCCAATGCTACTGAGAAGGATGACGATGATGATTTCCATTGCAGCTCTAAAAAGAGGAAGAAGTAAGTTACATAAATTCGCTAAGCTGTGTAAGTGATAGTGGAGATTCCGTTAGCTACATTATTTTTTGTCTTTCAGACGCAAAGGGCGCGCTCGCACAACTTCCCAGTCTAACCGTCGCCGCCTGAACTCTGCTGACAGTGATATGGTGACGTCGGGAGATGAGGCGCCCCATCGCACGCCGCCTAGGGCACCACCCCGACGCGATAGCGCCCCGCACAATAACGAGGCAGACAGGAATAACGACGGCATTAATGAAGTAAGCTTCTTATTTACAATCTCGAAATTAGACCATGTAGTTAATTTTGATCTAATTTAGAAATATAAATGTTTATTTATTTGAACTCTATTGCTCAAAAGAAAACTTATCGTACAAAAGGCGAACTTAATATCTCTACCACCTTTGAGCAAAGCAGATAGCTTGTGAACATGTGAATTAGTGTGTGTTCTGAAAGTTATTAATGTTTGTTACAGGATCTCGGCCTAAGCTCGGCATGTTTGCTAGTAGAAGCGGCCGTCGGCTCAGTGGAATCTGCATTCAAACTACCTAAGACTAAGAAAACGATGGCCACGGAATGGATAGGACGATCGCCGGAACGAACACCCTCTCCTTACAGGTCGCCCTACAGACCACCTCTGATGTCGGCCACGTCTTTAGAGAGCCTCGTGAGGGTAGCTTCGACTATGATTGGTGATCTCAGCGGCGGCCAAGAGTTCCCGGAGGAAGATAGACAAGGATCCCCACCTAGAACACCCAATCGGGATAGAAGCAGGCCTCCAAAAAAGGCCAGGAGGATTACACGAAGCACACCGCCTACTGAAGTCGTGGAAACGACGCCTACTGTGATACCCCAGCATAGTGCTAAGAAACGGTGGCTGAGACAGGCCATCAGCGAGGAAAGCGACTCACCTAACGCGGGTGTGTACTGAACATTTACATTTGAGGTACCTCGAAGTACAATACGGTCTCCAAAGTATTTTCGAGGTATCTCCAGTTTTTTTAAACTTTGAAATGGGTTATATTATTGTTTAAATGTAGATGCGTTTGTTGCAGAATCTCCGCCCAACGAAATAGTGACGCCACTGAAGAAGAGACGGTTAGCGAGGGAATCGCTATCTTGTGAACCTAACACTATTGTGCCTGTAAGTATTGCACAACAATATTGTGTCTAAAGTTTTTTTATTAGATTCTTATTATTTTATTTTTTGCAGTGCAACGATGAGACGTCCCCTAATTTGACATCAGAAGACTCGCCAGTGAAGGATGACGGCGGTTTGATCCGCCAATACAATGTGCGAGGAATCATGGAGAGCATTTACGGACGCGACCGGACGCGGTCGGACAGCGGTCAGGGCTCCGACGACCAGTGTCATATGGAGCACGACGTCCTCAACGTCAATATGTCGCACGCTCACGACACAGAACACATCCGCCGGATCATCGGAGTCCCCACCCCTGAAGACGAAATGCCGCCTACAATTACAAAGCCGGACTTCACGACCAACAATAACAACGTCGAGCCCGACGAGGCCAATTACAACAAAGTCGTGCCAATGGATATAGACACAACAATAACTCCACAACCCAAACTGGAGACAAGCGAAACCGCTAACTGTGATATCAAAGCGATGGATCTGCTCAACGATAAACAGAACAGCTCCCGATCCGCCGACACGAGCGGCAACTCATCGCCGCAGCGCGATGAAATGGACGACATACAGAAGAAGATACACTCCTTTCACACCGAAAACATCCTCATACTCAAAAGCAGAAACAAGAAGCCTCCGAAGGAAAAGCGGAAGAAGGTCAATCTGAACTTCGATCTCAACATGGTGGACGACCAAATCAGTATTCAATTGCGCACGGAAAACGAAAGTTCCAAGTCTCCGGAAATCAATGGAGACATTCACGATGACATCAGCAATTCTGCGTTACCTGCTCCTGAAAATATACCTTTACCTGATGATCCAGGTCCCATACCTCCATTGGAAGCGATTCCATTACCAGAGGAACCCATGAGACCTATCAAGAAACAATTCACAGGAAATATGAAAAATTCAAAATCGGTTGTGATTAACGGAGTCATCAACGACTCGTACACTGATTCTATGGCCCTGCCGGCGCCGGAAAACATTCCCCTGCCGGAAGACCAGGGGCTACTATCCGTGATACCCCCGTTAGAAACGATACCACTGCCGGAAGAGCCTAGGCGGCCCCTCAAAGCCAGGGTAAAGCAGCAGCTCATCGAAAAAGTCGAGGAAAAGGAATCCTTGTCCAATGACACGGATTCGAAATCGTCTGAAATCAATGGCGACGTAAACTCCGACGTCAGCTCAGGCGCCGAGTACAGCAAAATACCGCAAGTGGAGTCTATTCCGTTACCGGATGACATACCTTCGTTAGAGGCTATTCCTCTGCCAGAGGAGCCGATGGAACCAGTGCGGTCTGCGTCTCCCGCTGTTAAACCAGAAGAAAAGTCCTTTCCAAAGGACAAAACCTCTGTTCTGGAGAGCCCGCTCCCGTTTTCCTCAAGATTCAGCTCAACAGGGCTATTTTCGGGCATCTTCAGCAATTTCTCGCAACCATTCGACGTGCCGTCTTCAGTGGACCCCGTACCGTCGATTATTAAAAGTGCAATAGATAGGACTACAAGTTTAGACAATAGTATATTCGATAAAGATAGTATTACGGGTGTTGATGAACTAAAAAGCGTGCAGGAGATATTGACTCGTGTGAACAATATGGACTCGAATAACAGTGTGTTGTTGTCGGGGGTACTGCAGAGCTCGGGCTCCAGTCCGCTGGCGGCGCCCGAACACAAGCCAGCGAAGCCTTTCGGAGCCAGGGTCAACGACCCGCGGCTCAATCCGCCGCCTCAGGACAAACCCAAACCTGTCAGAAGGAAGGTGAGTACTTAAAATCCTCTACTTATCCTGGTAATTTGGTTTGGTTGTAAAACCACAGAACAGACGTAAGTTTCTAAGTTTCATACAATATTGCTTATCAGGTTAAGTCCCTTGAGTAACTTTCATTTCAACCTATTCTAGAACTTCGAATTTAATTATTTGTTTTATAATAATCGTATTTTGATAATTGTCAAATGCATTAAATTGTCTCGTGTAGTACAATAATTCAGTTCGAGGTCGCAGATAAGATATAACAATATGTCAACATTCGGTACATCTGTGCCGTTCCGTTGTCTATATTCCATAGACATTTTATCGTGTATGATTATTTAATTTTAAACACAATTTTGCAATGCTTTATCAACATGAAATCACTAATTCATAAAAACAAGTGTTACAGTCGTATTTTTTGCCTTGACATACATTTTAAGCGTCCGCATACGTAACACTTTCTCTAATGGGTGCATTGACCTTTACATAATGTTTATTAAACAAGTATGAACGGAAGCACCTCATAGCTTTAGTGGGAATTATGGGACAATAGTTTTAGGAGTAGAATCCGAGCAAAACATTGTTCTTTAGGAAACAATTAATTTCCATATCTTTTAAGTTTTAATGAATTTTATTTGATATTGAAGTAGAAGGTAGAATGCATTTATTTGTTATTGATAATTAAATAGTGTATTGTGTTTTAAAGATAAAACCAAAAATAATTCACAAAAACAGCGTCGAATACGTAGGTACCTGAATTATAATTTGTAAGGTTTTATATCAATGAAGACCTTGGTGTATGACAGAGGCGAAGTACCCCATACATAAAAATTTCGAAGTACAGCCGAGTAAATTGGAAGGGAAGCAAAGACAAGTCAGTAGAAATGGGAGCCCGCTTCGCCACTGAGTGTGTGACACGAGCTTTTTCGTGGTGCCGGTGATGACGGAGAGACGATATACGGTCACTGAATATAAAACCTATCAACAAAAGAAATTTAAAATTGGTCTACAATTGACAGCCATATCACAATCACGAACGAAATATAAATAAAACCCGTATTTATATTAGCGAAGCCCCTAAGTTTAGTCCTGCTCGAAGTAGGAAATGGCCTGACGTTAATCCCGCCTTCCCAGCTCTCTATCACGGAATACCGCAAGCGGCACCGCGGCGCGACCCCCAGCGAGGAGAGCCTCGCGGAGGAGGCCCCGGGGCCCGAGTGGTCCTCCGAGTCCTCGGGGGCGTCGCGCGGCGCGGAGCTCTCCCCGCAGCGGTTAGACGCCGCGGCAGCCGCCGCCGTCGACGAACTCGAGCAGCGACTGCATCGGGATCTCAGCAATACGCATTTGCCTAAAGGTTAGTGAAATTCACTTCTTATGACCATCGTTTTATGACCAGCGTTGGAAGAGTGCTTATCATTGAGTGTCGTTTGAGTCGAACTCCTTCATTAGGCCATGACTGACTTTCCCAAAAACGCTTCATACTAAAGCCGTCATGTCGTGTGACGTACAGTAAACGGCCATAAAGAATGCACATCGATCTTTGGAAAGAGGCAATCGGCTAATTTCGACTTCGTATAGCGATATCTGTGTCGCACACACCATGACGTTTGTTTTGTCAGTCGTGGTTCAAATGCGAGAGAGTGCAGTCGCATATCCAAGTCAATATATATATAGAGTTGCTAAAACTTTAACAAAATTAAATTTGTACTATGGCATCTATAGGAAAAAAAGGTAAGCCGTTACCTTGCCAGTCATGCGAAATTATCTACAATGTTTATATACCGTCACCGCACTATTACACTTTTTTGTCGATCTTTAAACCTACATTTAAATATGCTAGTAGTATAACATCAGTTGCTAATGCTCAGTCAACCCCTTTTAGGAATATGGGCGTGAATATATGTATATATATATTTATGTATATTATTTTTCCGCAACAAGCAATAATTAAATATAATTACATCATGTTTTACAGCTCTATATATTCCACGTGAAATCAAAACAAAACAACAATAAAGTACTTAGTTCTAAATTCAAATTCTGATGATCAATTAATCTAATAATTGATGTACATGGAAATTAGCATTCGTTTGTATTCGGAAATGCGATGATTGCCGATGTGCATTCTTTACGGCCGTTTACTGTAACATGCTATTACAAAGCAAGAACTTTGTTCTGCAGCTATGTTAAAACTGGCATTTATCGTAACGGTTTGAGAAGAAAAGTTACCATAAATTTTATAGGGTATTCAATGTTATTAATAGTTTTTAATATTTTCATACACTTCGAACTCAAAACTTTAACATATTTCTTTATTTTGTTTATTTTAACAGGATCTTAAATATTTTGTACGAATTTCGGTTACAGTCAACATCCCAATTGTGCAATATTTTGATGCTTTCATACTATTTTAAATAGACGCAAAGACTAAGGACGCTCGACGATACTCAAGCGTATTTTGACAATGACATTTTAAACATTAAAAATGTTATACGGTAAAAGTGGAAATAGGTACTTCAACATCGCTTCAAAGAACAATAATGCCGCGGCGACCTTGAGCAAAAAGTCCGCTTATTCAATTGTTTTAATCCGCTACTCGAGCAAGTTTGATGTTGCAATACTAGTTGTTTACAGGCTTTACCAATCATGTTTTATAAATAGTCTCGTTATTCTTCATACTTCATTGAAAGAATTGAAAAATAATCATTTCTTGGGATCGCAACGACACCATCTAGTTTTTATTGTGACAATCATAGCTTAAGTTTCATTCGACAATGACGATATTATCTAGTATAAGTATTAAGCGCGTCCTCGCACTAGTTGTTGACAGTAAACAATAAAACATAGAAATTAAGTCCCTATTGACCGCGTTCACTATTAGACACTAATTCCTTCAATTAGATAAACGCACGGCATCCTCTAGGACGAGTTCTAGCTATTTTCGACTGAATTTAAATACAAATAGGCTTGAATAATCTCTTACTGTTACATATCACGTTTTGTGTTGCCAAGTTGACGAACTACATCCATTTCAAGCCGATTCTAACTGTATTTCTAAACTTTAAGGTTTATTTTGGGATGGCTGACTTGTGATGTTTTGTTGATAAGTGGATGGGTTGTATCGAACGGCGTCCTTTGAATTCACTTTCGAAAGGAAGTACAGACGATTCAGAAAGTGTTATAGTTAAGTAATGAAGGTATGAATGACTTTGATAATGAATGAGTCACTTAGAATAATGGCATTATAATTTATTTTATCACGCGTCGTTTGTTTACGCAAGTGGTCGCTTCACGACAGTTATGTTTCTGTATTTCCAACTGATTGATTTATTTTTAATCGCCTTCACAAAAAGCAGTACCTAGTTTCTCTAGTCGGTTGTATTTTTTTAGGTGTTATTATCTCGATATCTATTCACGAAATGAATAATTAAACAAGTTTTGTCAAGTTGAACTTCAAAACGCATTTAAGGGGAAACGTTAGTGTAATTTGACCTCTCTCATATGAATTGTAAGTTGTGCATGTAACTTACATGTAACTTGTACCTACTAGAGTAGTAAGTATACTTATGTAGGCCAAGAAAAAACACATTTTATATCGTATTGTTTTATTAAAACTTTTTATTATGCTAATATAGTACTAGGTACTTATCTACTCTGTCATAATTTTAAGATCTGTTATTTTTGCGCTGTAAAAAAAAGTTTGATTCACGGGTTCGATAGAATATTATTCATAGACTGGTAGAATACAAAGGCAAGCCTTTCAGCTGACTCATATCGCTTCTTAATTCTTGAACGCACTAGGTAGGCGATCTCCAGTCTGGCTGATTCCAGCCGAACATCTCCATGCAGAGCTATAGCTTTTCATAGCAGAGGTGACGGCTCGCGTTCATAGTAGATGCCCGGTACTGGGCACCGCAACGAACCTCTGATGATGACGCAAATTGGGATTTACTTGGGTAATGCATCTGGTCTCGAGTGTGCGTACGTTTGTTTTCATTATTTTTAGTAAAATGGCGGTACGTTCCGGTGACTACTTCACATCAGGCAGGCTTACCACCTAGTAGTATGCAAAATGTTGATCAAGGAAATATATAAGTAACCGTTTTCTATTCAAATAATAAAATTAATAACAAGGAAAATCTTTGCTATTGTATGAACAATTTTGACAACTTCAAATATAAATGTGACTAGGCAACATATTTTTTTAATTGAACATGGGAGTGCTACATATTTTTTTAATTGAACATGGGTGAGTCTATCAATGATAGCAAACTCTTTTAGCTTTTGCAACTAATGGACTGCATCGAAAAATCTAATATTTTTTGCTCGTATTATATCCATAGAAAAAAATAACTCAAGTATTTGTACAATTTTTATCTATTCGATAAAAACTGTTACGATGCAATACCACCTTCTTGAAATCAGTTTAGGAAATAAAATTTGTTCATGGAGATAAACCTGACAGCACTTTATTTTTTTTTATTAGCTTAGCGGCCACAAGTTTTAGGAGTAGGTTTTATACAATCTAGGCATTCTTTTGACACCTAGAATCAGCTGTTGTCGATATATGCCGCCCTTTTGTTTACACCGACACGATACTCTACACTCACACAAACAATGGTTTGATCAAAATTTTATTAGTTTTCAAATGGATTTATTTAGAATGGTATCTCTTATTTTTTCGGTATTTTTTTTCTTATTGGCGGAATCAGAAGGAAAAGTACTATCGAACTTATAATGTTTCAAATACAGAAAGAGATCACGGCCGGAGACAAGTGCGGCTGCAATTTGTATGAAAATTCTCTGAAACGTTCCGCCTTAAGTATTCGATGGCAACGATCTATCATCTTGCTTCTCCTGTAACAAAATATATAGACAACTGAGCAGCCAAACGAAGTTTTCGATCTATACAATTAACCTGCTTCTCAAATGGTAAAACTGAACAATATGCTTAATTGCTTATGCACTTGAGTATTACTTATGCGTGACTGCATGTACAATACAATAAAACACAGGAAAGACCAAAGTAGGTAAACTAAAGTGATATTGTGTAATGCATCGATAGCGGGTCATTTATCGCTGGCAGCAAATCGATTGTGACGCTTTTGTGCTTAGTTCGCACCTAAATCGAATTACATTTCAAATTTAACAAACATATTTAAAGCTCAAAACAGATATATCCATATAATGGTTCGTTTATACGCACAACGATTTACCGTGCCTTTGTAGACCTTGATTTGGCGATTTGAATACAAAATCGGCCCGTTTCTACGTCGTATCGTCGCTTCATGTTATTCGTAAAGTCGGCTCTACTAACCGCGTGGCGATGCGATCATCGTATCACTCATGCGTATCGTAAATATGTTGTTAATGTTGTTATTGAGAAGTAACGTCCTAGAAACGGCAAATCAACAATACTAGTATTGACGCTTTCTCGTCGAGTTGTAGCGAGTTAATGCATTGCTTTATTGATTTTCGAAGAACACAGACGCGAATGAACAGATGCTGCCTGACTGACCTAATTCACTTTGTACTGCGTTACTATGCAGCCAAGTGGTATGTAAACCTCCGTATAGTAACTGTCACTGGTGTATGTTTTAAAGCTTATAATTGGCGAACAAAGCGTGATATTTATGTCAGAAGCTGCAAATTTTCCGATTAACAACACTCGCCAATATCGGTCTTGTAAACCGTCCTAAGTAAAAACGCAGTAAGCGCATTGGGATTCGCGCACAGTTAGTTTGTTGTTATTTGCGACACCAGTAAATATCCAAGTTCGTCGACTCGGCTTTAACGGTTGAAGCGAATCGACTGGTATAACTAGATAAGTTTACAATACACCTCATCCGACGTCATAGACACTAGGTGCAAACTTAGCTCAAGTGGGTACCTGCAAGTACATGTACGTAGTACACGTGCATTGCGCGGCTGTGTGGTGAGATCATCGTTTGCGCGCACGTTTTTACTTGACGTTTTGTTATAATTATTAAGATGTATCATAAGCATGAACTTGATAAAATCTCATCCATATCATATTACAACCAATAAATTTTGAAATCATGTTAGTAGCACACTCTTTCTTATTACATTTTTAATAGTCGTTAATTAATTATAAAGTTTGCAAACGGTTTCTACATATCTGTATAAAAGTTCGTTACTGGCATAGAATCGAAGGAAATGAAGACAGTATGTACCACTACCATTGCAAACCTGTACTCACTAAGCCCATTTTGATAAAGTAATTATTTGTCATGAATTTTCTGCACTGAATGAAAGCGTAGAGTGACGACCATTTTCATGCCAAGCGAGAAAGAACTCGACTTCCGTCTATGTAATTGTGTCTGACATCATTTTATGTTACTAGTAGTTTGTTGATTAAAATCTGAATTTCTTTCCAATAGTCGCACCTTCGGACAACGGAGCTCTTACAGGTAGCGATCTTAATCTAAAACACGAGAGTGGGGATGTTCCTCACTATCAGAAGACTTAGGAATTGTTTGTACAGTTGCGGTCACTTCCATAAACAAAAATTGAGTCAATAATATCCGACCGGTTTTATGATCACCATTTAGGTCTCGATTGTGCAAAGCCAAATCTTTGGTTTTAGCATCACCGCAGACTATTCTCAAAACATAACATTTATTGGGTACAGAAAAGCTTACACCACTAAAATGTCGTGGATGCTTATTGAAACTTTTAATAATATTCTTAGGGGGAGAGAAAATGCCATTTGATGTTAATCCTCACCGTGACGACCTCTAACTGTCAATTTATGATACACTTTTAAATTTAAAATGCTTTGCCCATAAAGAGGATGGCAGAAAAAACGACCAAAACGAGTTATTTCAGTCATGAACATCTCCACTTTCAAATTATCTTAGATCACTGCATGGCATGGCAAAAATGCCTATAAACTTTTAGCTACTTTAATACGCCCTGGGCACAATATAAAACTTGTAAAAGTTTCCGTTTGCGTTATAAGCATATTAATTTTCAACGCCCTGCCATTAGTCATAAAAATATTGATGATGAATTGCATTACAATTTTACAGGCCAACCTGGCAATTTCCATGTATTGCACGTAAAATCGTAAAGTTAGTTCCAGAGCAGCCAATTTGGTTGGCTATGTGATAGGGACGTAGCTATTTGTTAGAACGATACGCTACTCTGTGACGAATAGTTGCGTCCCTATCAATTGGGCTTATTTGAACTTCAATGTCTGAACAGTCCATTAACATTTCTAAGATTGTTCATGTATGATTGTCGTGTGTAGGGGTGTTCGACGCGCAGCCAACGGCCTCGGAGCGGCAGCGCGAGAACTTGAGCTCGCGGCTGCGGCGGGAGTTCGGGCTTGCACTGCCCGACGACGAGCGCGCGCAGGCCGACGCCCTGCCCACTAGCGCAGGTACACATCGCGTCACCACCCCTCGCCACTACCACCCACTACCCAGCCAGCTTGACGCCCGGTAGCGTACACCGTGAACGGGCCTTATATTTCAAAAAGTAAAAGGGTACTATTTTTTTCACCTAGTCTAGGTTCGTCGGTACTATTTGGGTACTATTTATTGGCAGCATCAGATTCTGGATATCTTTACGGTGTACGCCACCGCACCATCCTTACTGGTGTCAACATTTGTGTTGTTTACTGACACAAGATGAGTCTTTAGGTAAAAAAATAGCCGAATTGAAGTAAAAAAAAATACAGTCTACGTGTCTATTTACAAGCTAATTATTTTTTACAAGAGGATGCCCGCAACTTCGTTCATCGAGGTGAAATAAGCTAAATATTTCTTTTAGCTTCGCCGTAGTCGGGTAAAAGTATCCTATGTGTTAACCGGGGTCGTAATCGGGGTATACCAAATTTCTTGGAAATCGGTTGGTGGACAGTTTTAGCGTGATGCGCGTACAAGGCATTGTCTTACTACACTTGTATTATATCTACAGAGTCACTTCAATACTTTTTCGTGTCGTGTATTAACCAGTTTGTTTGTTTGTTGGTTGCAGACGCGGCGAAGCGGTGCGATAGATAGAGGCATAAGTAAGACATATTTTTGTAAATCTCACGCCGGCGCCGGCCGTCGCTGTATATTAAGTAACGTAAATTTTATATGCGCGAGAGCGCCCGAGCGCGATAACTGTATATTTCCGTTTCATTTCTGTGTTTATTTTTCACGGTTTTTCTGCAAGTACAAATTGTTTTTATTTCCCTTTGTAAATATTGTACATATGAGATGAATTAAGATAGGAAGTAGTCGATAAATATGTATGTATAATGGTATATTTTTTTTATATATGTATAACGTTTATTTATTTAACGTCGATATAGATGGAAGGTCTAGAGAATGATTGCTAGGATTTTTGTACGCATAATGTTTAAGTAAATTATAGTTGTTTTTATTATTTGTTTTACTTTTTAGCGAGTATAGGGCTATGCGAGCCCGTACTAGGGTCTAGGTCTCGTTAGGCGTTTCAGGTGTAACAGTTAGAGTTTCGATACCGATTTCGTGTTAGCCATTATTAGAGGTTAAATCTGTGTTATAATTTAAGTGAGCGCGTTGTTAATACAAAAATGACGGCTTAGGCGTGACTCCATCGTGGTCTGATGGGTATAGTACGTAGGTTTACGAAGTGTACGATCTACTTAAAGGAAACAAAGCGATTGTTAGTAAACCCCAAAATGACCATATCGTAAAAAGTCGTTACAACCACCTTGAAAGCACAATTGATTATCAACTCTATCTCCAGGAACCATAGATTACGAGTACATTCATAGAAAAATGGTGTTCCAGCTGCCTTCGCATTTTTTCAATTCTCAGGAAGTCTTTATCTACGAAGTTAGCTCCTCTTTTATTATGGACAATAATGAGGTACAAAATCACAAAACAGTATTGTTTTCTTTAAGTAGTTCGTACACTTGGTAAACCTACGTAATCTAACCCTCCAGCACAATACCATCGATCGCGGCCGTGAAACACTCGTCTCTTTCATGCACACGTACGTGTGTAAGGGACGGGTGATTTATGCTCGCTGTAGAAAAGAGACGAAAACTAGAGAATATTAATCATGTCACGGTAACAACTACTTGTGCTTTAAAACATGTATTTAGAGAATATTATTCAATAGTGAATGTAGCCGGGTTGAAATGATGGTCACTTGAAAGCTATACAGTTACAAACGATCATTACAATAAATTGAGTCACACGCTGCGCCTGCAGCAATGCGATTTAATGGAAATTTAAGACTTAATTAACATTAGTGGTGGTTAAGTGGCAATACAATACAATTATACTTACTTTTTACAGTGACATGATTCTCCTTTACTTTGTTTGTCTCGTGATTACGACGGTCACGATCGAAGAGCGTCAGGTCTCATCTTTGGTTCTGCATCACAAGGAGCCAGAGGCAGCTAGTTCTGATCCACTCCACTCGACGTCAATTTATGGAATCATTGCAGGACGGTAACTTTTGATTTGACTAATACCCCAAAATGTCAGTATCTAATGAAAAAGAAGCTGTCTCTAGTTCCATAGCAGATATAGAAGGTTACAGCGGTTTTGAAACAATCTACTTTTGACGCTGAATTATAATCCTGTGACATCTAAAGCGCCGTACTGCAATGACTCCGATAAATTCAATCTTCTCATGAGCAACTACGCCTTTGTCATTAGGATTGCCATATTTAGTCAAAACCAACGTTTTGAGCATTCACAAACACTCGCAGACATCGGTGAGTG
Organism: Eudemis profundana; assembly: GCA_947034925.1. Lineage (NCBI taxonomy): Eukaryota > Metazoa > Arthropoda > Insecta > Lepidoptera > Tortricidae > Eudemis > Eudemis profundana. Next base: position 23,826,067 of record OX344795.1, on the reverse strand, counting down.
CCAAAATATTGTCTTAAATGTGGAATTAACATTTCTTGTAGATAACCACAGAACGAGGTGCATTGCATACTCGCAGTGAATAGGATAACAATAGATAGTAGTTAGGTGTTACTCACCACAACGAACCGCCGAATTGTGAACCGTCTTAATTCCCAAATATCCATATAACTTAATCCGAATTTTCAGTGTCTCGATTTATCAGATTTTCAAATACCTGTAAGGCTAATAGAAATGTCAATCTATTCATCTCTTTTTATTCAGTACAATGTAAGGAAGATGGAAGGCATCGCGCGATAAGTCGCGTCTAGTACTATCCTTCGTAATGAGATTTCCAACAGATTCTAAATATAGAAAATAAATTGTACTTAAAATGCAATATTTCTGGGATACTGAAAACAATGTCGTGATTTCTATAGAAAATCTGATGAAATAACAATAAGGTGTTTTAGGTCCAAGCAGTCAAGTGTCAGTGCAGACAAGTTAACGACTTAACCGAAACGGGATACTCAAGAGTTCACATAAAACACTCCATTTTAGTCGCTATGTCTATACAACATGATGTTTTTATCTCTGCATATATGCAATTAGGAGAGCTCTGTAAATATTGAATTCAATATAAGATTAGTAAGATAACGTCTTTAGATACAAATTTAATGAAATAAGCCGTGATAACTTAAATATGTTTTCGTCGTTTTCCATTAGGGTTATGTCGGTAAAAATTTCATGTTGTATATTTAGATTGGGAAGCACGCATGCATGATTTTGATGCCTTTTGCCCGTGGATATTAGCAAGCATTTGAGATAAAAAAAAAGAAACCTAAATTTTTGGGAGACTAAACACTGCCTACATAATCGATGCAGTGAATCTCCGATATAGTCAAGTCTTAACAAATCTCACTCGGAAGTGCTCTGCATTACGCTTTGAAACCATTAGGAGAATAATCCATCTGACAATTTGTTCCTCGTTTTCCTGGCTCTACAAGTGTGTGACAAACAACCTACATCTACGGGGTTGGCGTCAAATAAAAACAATGGTTATAGCTTACCTGAAGTCCTGAACCTTCATATCTTCAGCTGGAGTTGAGCAGACAACTACAATTTTGTGGGTCTAGTGAAAAGGGGTACAAGGCACATTTATACCCGGAACAAAAGGTCACAACTCTATTTTATGACTTAAGGCCCGGTAGGACCTGGCTCGCATTTCACATACAACTAGGGTCGGGCGGAATGCAGATTATTGCAGATTATCTTCGATTTCTAACATAAAAGTATACGTTATCAACCCAAACATGAGAGGGTGCCCTGCATGACTGTGAAATCATGATTGTCAGGTATTATGTCAGAAAAGGTAACTAACTGGTAATGAACAAAATGAAAAAAATACTTTATTTTATAGTGGTTTCGCGCTACTTTTCTATCGAGCGAAGTGTTCGCTATCGTGTTCTAAGTGAGAGGAAGCCCTAGATACAGTTCTGAATATTATTATATATGTTTTACATTGACCTACGAGTCAAATAAGTGCTCTAAAAACGATTTGGAAACTAGGCTTCCGCGCCCGATTCTCGTCTTACCTCGCCTTAAGCTCTTTTGCTCTTAGGTTATATATGACTTGTACCCCTTTTCACTAGACCCACAGAATTATAACCCGTTTAAAGCTTGCACCTCGCTTTTATGCAACGCCATAGGCAATACGTGCAAACTAGCTCAATCATTGATTTAATTTCTAATATTCTTGCTGCATAATTCTCAAAAGTTGTATGGACAAAACGTAAGCGATTTCTTTAAGTCCTCGCAAATTGCTTTAGTCATAATAGAAACTATGTACAGTCGACGTCAGAAATATATTTACACTTTTCGACCTTGTTGCCTTGGAATAAGGTCGAAAAATGTAAACATATTTCTGACGTCGACTGTACATCGGCATTTTACAGCCTTGTAACTTTTTGCAGCTTTAATCGACGAGACGGACAAATGTAGTAAATTCGTCTCAACTCTGGCTGCGAGATCTATACTATACATATATTTTACCAAAAAACTGCGGTGACAACGAATCAATGTTGTGAGACACCTCGCTTAAACCAGTGATTTACAGGCTCTTGCAAAATATTCTATTCGTTAAAAATACGTTTTTAACAAGCTTATTAGGCACTAACGCAACACACCATCAAAAATTACACTATGCTATGAATTTTAAATTACCCTGAATATGCTCAGCGTCAAAAGTAACGTTGTCACAATAATGTTAATTTACAACAGTATAAATGATTACGGATATGAAACGACTCCGGATACTCACAAAACTTTATATGCTGCCTTACATTTGGCAATTAGAAATCTCGTAAGTACTAGCAATTTGTCCTTTCCAACATTACAGTAAATAACACGATTAAACACGAAATAATTTAACAGATCAGACAGATCTGAGAACGTTTGTCACGGCAAAACCCCGTTGATTTAATTTGCTAATATAGTGTATGCAGTTAGTTGTACTTGTGGCCTAATAAAATTAAGATAGACTAATCATCGAGCGATGAGGTTGCAATTTAGTGAGGTTTACGTAGTGGCGTAACGGACACTAGCAACGAACATTTACACCGAAAAAGGTATGTTGCGAATTATGTCGATTAACCAAGTTTAAAAATTAAAATCAACATTGATCTCATTCTTTAAGATTTCGTTTAATTTTTCGCGTTGATCTGCCATCTAATTATATTGTAAGAAATCGTCATCGACAAACTATCTAAATACAACAGAAGTGTTACAAATTATAATCCACACGAGCGTTGTTCGCCGACAAAGTATTTGTCTCTGACTGGATTAGGAAGAGACGAGTATCATGCGTAGGCGCAAACCACTATAAGCTAGCTTTATAACTTAGCTTTGTTAAGAGTTCAAGTAATACTTAACGTGACTGTTGCTAGTACGTCCGCATGACCTGTGTATATTGTAGTAAAACTACGCGCCAATCGCCCAGTGTTTAACTCCATCCCTCATGGTTGCTCAATTTCGACGGATCGTGTGCTTTTTGTGTTCGAATAAATAAGAATTTTTGGTATGAAAAATTCTCTATCTGAATGTTAGAGTAGCTATGAAGTAACCGCGGTCCTGATAAGCTGTTTATTTCGGATGTGAATGTAAACTTTATTTCTTTGAGTAAGGCCAGTGCTATGATTTCTCACAAATTCAGCATTTAGAGGTGTCTTTCTATACTTATGCGCTTTCAGTATCACCTTGTTTTAAAATCGCCTAAATATTCTCAATTCGTTGGTATTTTCTTGTGTTTGTAATGCAATATTTTCTGCAACTGTAGACCTATTATGCGAATGAATGGACCAGGAATGGGCCAGTATACATCAGGTCAAGTTATATACTTATTTTAATATAATAGAAGATTTAATTTACACCCTTTAATTTTGATTTTTTTTATCGATATTTATGGTAAGGGTTGCAACCGAGAGCGCATGGGCGTGGATAGGTACTAGTTTTAAGTTCTCAAAAACGGCATTAATTTTTCAAGAGGTATAATTATTATGATTATAAATATTGTTAACAGTTGTAATATTGATTTGTTAGTGTTTTACCTCAAAAGCAAAAAATCTTGTAGCTTTTCACCTTATCCCATTTCACCTCGATCGTGTATATCACTATCGCCTTGTGTCTCAATCGTATATTTTATTATTAGATAATATCTTCAGTCGCAGTGTTTTTCGTTAAATAATATAAACATATATAAAATAGCACTTAAATTTCGCAATGCCAGAGTATTGTCTATTATTTATTAGTCACAAAAATAATATTTTAACTACTTTGATAGCCCTTAAGGCATGAAACTACAGCTACAAACGCGTAACATGTCAATTAAATAGAGTTCCAAACAAACGTTGATCACGGCGAAATACGTCTAGGGTAAAATACTACACGGAAAATAAAATGCAATTAATTAATTATACGAATGTAAAAAGCCACGCGAAAAATTGCTTCAAGTAAAAAATCTATATGGATTTTGATCTACCGGGTTAAAGTGCGATAAGGTGAAAAGCTACAAGAATGTTATTGCTTTTGAGGTAAACTAAGAAATCGTAATATTATACACTTCCCTATCTAATATATGCAGAAACCGTATTTATTTGAGCCGAAGGATATGACTAAGGGTCGGCGTCAAAATAGTACATTACATAACTAGAGTGGTAATACAAAGAAAGGCCGAGATCGCAGAAGTTTGCGGCCCGAGCTGCAAGCGAGGGACGTAAATATGCGATCGAGGGCTTTCTTTATTACCTCCCGTGTTGTGTACATCATTTTATGTCTACACTTGGTTAAAAAGCGGCTTTTTCCGTACGCGTAGCGTGCGGAAAAAGTCACTTCATGGCCAGGTGTGGCATAAACATGTTCATGCTTTAGTAGTTACAGCTACCTGCTACACTAGAACTTTTTTGATGATACAAATTGCTCGTATCACATAATGACTGAGCATCATGGTAAAAAAATCAAGCGTGCAAATCACTGTAGCACTGACTGTACGGTCAGATATAGCGATTCTTGAGCCACTTGTCATTGTTCGTAATTCAGCCGTGTATTAGAGCGTTACTATGATCATATACACTACAACCAGAACTGACTCACTCCACGATTCCGTTGCACGGTAATTATTATTAAATATCGCCACCAAAAAAGAGCACGCGTTATGCGATAGAGAGAGACGGTCGGACGCGGGTCATCTCCGTCCGGTCATCCGACGCGATCGGCAGTTTTGTTAGGGAGAGAGGTTTCTGTACGTAGGACTAATTCTTATTCCGTGCTACAACCAAGTAGTGATGTTATAAGACTAAATTACGAACATAGACATGTAACTCAACTATTCTTGAACACCACTGTTTAGTCGCAGAATGAAAAAGTTCGTCACTTTTTTCGTAGTCATAGTAGTCGAAAAGTGAAGAATCATTTCTTTCCGCGACTCACATACGTAACTCCTGTGAAAAATGGCATCGTCTCGGTTATGTGCAATCACAGCACGCTAGATCGATCGAGATTCTTTTTATTTTAACATTTTTTTTTTCAAATTTTCTACTTATCTAAGTTGTCAGTTTCTTTTTGCAGCCGAAGCACAACGGGAATTATGGGTGTATTCAATTTTATGATTATTTATTTGCTCACTTGGTGATATTTTAAGACGCTATCTTCACAATACTGCCCTCATAAGGCAATAGGCTGTATCCAAGGACCTTAAAATAAATAGCCGGACGGAGCCTCTCTAACAAAGAACTGAAGCATGTCTAATAAGCCGGCTACCTATGTGTGCGTGCTGCTCGCAATAGAAAAAATCTAGTGGATGTGTGCGTGCGGCTCGTAAGTAACAAGCAGCCGGCTTATTAAAAATGACTTCAGTTCTCTTTTGGCGAGGCTCCGTCGGCTATTTACTTTAAGGTCCTTGGCTGTATCTCAGTATTTTAGATACCGTCTATCGCTTTTTGAGGGCAGAATAGGCCTAGTGGCTCACTGGCTACTTAATAATGCAATTCTGAATGCATAATTATATTATCTAAGTCGATATGTTGCAATATTTCGTCTAAAGGTTACAAATAATATACAATGATATTTTAGCAGCTTCCAACTATGGATTAATAATTAACACATGATTTTATTGTTTTGTATAACGATATAGCTTTTTTATATTTTTTTGAGACGCAATCAATTTTAGATCAATAGTTGTCTAAATAAGCAAGTGATAAGTAAATTGTCCGTAGATGAAATGAGCGTGTAAATATTTCGATCTGGTTGTTTATTAGAATACAAATTTACTGCTTATTGTCAGACTGTTGAAGCGCAGTGGAATATTATAATCAGTATTTTAGCTTTTTGCAAGTCTTAGTAGCTAGTTAAATCTGCCAGAATGGTACGTCTTGTGAGCGGCATACCGCGCATACGTCCTTTGTAGGCGTGCCAATCACAGAAAGGCCTCGTAGGAGTTAAAATACTGGTTATTTATACCTTAATCAATGTTGCTATAAACCGTCGAATTTGTCACTTGAAAAGTGATGTTATCAGTATTGTGCGATGCGGCGACGTTGTATTATATTGAAGAGCCGTTCGCGTTCACGACCGTTGCATAATACTCTTTGACACGTTTCTGTAGAGTTTTAGAGACAATGTTTGTGATAATCACTTGAAGCTATTATTATCATCTGTAGAGAGCGTTTATGTAAATAGTAGCGAGTAATATGTAAGTGAAAAGCTATATTTTGTTATTGTAAAACGAAATGCGCACTCTAGTTTGCCATAATCCTTTAATTGTAATCTTTTGTACTGCGCAAGTACCGCGCGCTGCGCGCTCGCACCCTGCCCGTATCGATTCTGTAACGAGTTGCGATTAACAATGGAATATTTTGCAATATATTAATATAATTTTTTATTCACTAAGTGGATCATAAAATAGAGCTGTATATTATCCAGATGTTAAATATTATTATTTCTTTCTTAATGTTTGAACTAAGCATGTAAAATTTAAAATAATAATATAGAATAAAAGATGTTATGATAATTAATTACATAAAATCTTCGTTTGAATCTAATGCCTTTCCTTTTTCCTTTACCTACGAATAGCGTATAAGAGAGAATACGCCCGAGACCTGTGAAAATACGAATTGCACGTATGACGCAACACGTGATGTGACACGATCAGTTATTTGGCGGGGTAGGTAGATTCTGGTAGAGAAGAGTGCTTGACATTGCCCCAGTAGTTGCGTTCCATCTTGATTGCTAAGTAATTTCATTAGCAATAGAGGTGACAGCAGCGTGCCACTTACTGCTTCCTTTGCAATACGCCAATACTGATGTCCGAGAAGAAAAATGTCCAAGCCTTCAAAACTGTCCAATCAGTAATTTGACCAGATATAAAAATGTCCAACTAGAAATATCCGACCAGATACATGACCAGCTCTAATAATGGTCAGCCATAAATCTAGCCAACTATAGAAATGTCCGACCAAAAACATGACCAGCTATATAACGGACATCCATAAAAATGTAGAACCCGGCAGGCTGATTTTATTATCATCTACTCAATCATCAAATCTACTCAAGGAATATAATACTCAAGAGACTACTGAATCTACTTTGGTTATAATGTCAACTCTTTATATTATAGTGATGGGCAAGGCTCTCAAAAAATGTGTATACTCTAATTTTTTTCCTAGACCTAGCTTTGAGTAAAGCAATAAGTTATTCTCATACTATTGGACATTTATTTATACGATTGGGCAATACCAATACTCTTACTGGCAAGGACCTTAAAAATAAATGGACGTAGCGTCGCGAACAGATAAGTGAAGCACTCATGATGCGCCGGCAATGCGCCGGCGCTTTGTACGCACGCACGCACACATCAACCAGCATAATGGGCCGGTCGGCTGCCATTGGGCCGTCAACGCACACATGCTCACTTCGGCGGCCATTGCTTGGCTTCACCCGCGTCTTAGACCGCGCGGTATCCTTCTATTTTATACATCCATGCTTACTGGTATGTAATTTTTAAGTTTGGACAACTTTATCAATGGCTATATTTGTAATGGGACATTTCTATCGTTGGACAATATTAATAGTAGTATACTGGAAGTTTGGGCAATTTTATCATTGGCACAGAATAAGAGTACCTACTTCGTACAGAAGTCGCACTGTCTAACAAAACCCACGTTCGAGTCACAAAAATGCGCCGAATCCTACCTTCTCGCTCTAACTCATAAAGCGCGCTCTTACTGGTCGCCACACCCACTGCTAGGGTTGTCGACAAAAATAAAATTATTATTATAGCTTGAATTTCCTAGTGAATTAGAGGTAGTTAAAATAGTACATTGTGCACCGAGGGTAGTAAGAAGGGAATTACTAACGAGAGTGTATTAGAAGCCCGACGCCGTAGGCGGAGGGCTTTTAATGACTCGAGTTGGTAATCCCCTTACTGCCCGTGATATACACAATGTTTTTCATCACACTTGCTCGAAAATGGTGCATTACACGTAGGTTTTGCGGGCCGTAAATGAGCTATTACGCCCTAGGGCGTAATGGTTTTCTTTTTAAATTTGAAACGCTGGTTCTGTTTTACTCTTATTTGTCATGTTCAAAGGAAACTACAAACTTACTTTTTTAACTTTTATCACTGAAATATTTAATTAAAGAGAACTGTTATTGCAAATACATGTAAACACATATTTCTGTAACATTAATTAAAAGTTTCAATAGTGTATTTCAGTATTTTGCAATTATAAAATCAACCGTTTTAGGTCTGTACCGCTATGGTTTCCGAACGTTTCGTATTGTCTATGGATATGTCACTAATGTCACTGTCAGTTTTACAATTTTATTTAGGTTAAGTAAGGTTAATTTTAATTAGATTTCCTCACAAGTGTGATGAAAAACATTGTGTGTGCCACGGGCGGTAAAGGAATTACAAACTCGTGTTATTAAAGCCCTCGGCTTCGCCTCGGCCTTGTAACAAACACTCGTTTGTAATTCCTTACCTACCGCCCTTGATACACAATGTACTATTTCATCACATTTGCGAGGAAAAAAAAATAAAACATAAATAAACTAAACGCACCCGCTAAGAGACAACTTCAACTGTCAACTTTTTCGTGACTTTTTCAATATAGTCTTCCACAGATAATGCTAAGAACTGCGTTTAGTTTTTAAACTTGACAGGCAATGCCGCCAGATTGTATCGATTTTTTTTATAAAATTTTAAAGTAAATTAATTTAATTGCATTAAAATAATTACAAGAATTACTGAAATAATAGTAAAATATACCATATAAGTTTTATATACACTAAAATTGGTTTTGTAGCTAAGTTTTGAAGATGTGAAATAAGCCTTGGCTGATTTGAAACCTCTTTAGTCTGAAATGACGTACGAGTAGGTCCTACATTTTAAAACTAAACTCATAACTCCCACGGGAGTTATAGATTTTCATACAGTTTTTCCTCCCGTGGGAGTTATAGATTTTTATAACCCACGGGAGGTAAATCGGCTCGAGCTGGTCTATAAGCCCGCGTGCTTCCCGCGTGTTATAACACCCTTTACGAGCAAGTGAGATGAAAAAATATTTATTCCACACCTGGCCATAAAGTGGCTTTTTCCGCACGCTGCGCGTACGGAATAAGCCGATTTCTGGCCAAGTGTAGACATAAAATGATGTACACAACACGGGAGGTAATAAAGAAAGCCCTCGATCGCATATTTACATCCCTCGCTTGCAGCTCGGGCCGCAAACTTCTGCGATCTCGGCCTTTCTTTGTATTACCACCCTAGTTGTGTAGTGTACTATTGCATGACGTTATATAACTGTTTTGAAACACATCGTCATACATACATACAGGTCAAACACATAACCCCCCTTGGGCTTCGCCGTAGTCGGGTAACATACATACATACATACCGGTCAAACACATAAACCTCCTTTGGGCTTCGACGCAGTCGGGTAACATACGTACATACATACCGGTCAAACACATAACCCTCCTTTGGGCTTCATAGGTTTCGCACACAGGCGCTGCCGGGTGTTGGCGCAGCCCTGGGCTTGCCCTAGGAGCATTCCACGGAAAATGGTAACTTTTAGTGCATGAAAAAATGTAGTCCAATAAATATTTCATTGGTGCAGAAATATTCTTAAAGACCCTAAAGTTATCTCTTTTGAATATTATTTTGGAATAAACAAGCTAACAGAACATTTTCACATTTAAAACCAAGACCCGTTATTGTTTATAACAGACTACCTATTTGTAGTCATATTGAACCGACGTTTTTTAAGCGATTTAATTATTTACAACAATTTCCTACATATCAGCTGCCCAAATAGCTGATAATATTCAGAAATTCGACCCCTGGGAAGCTGTAAAACCTTTACCAGGAATATCAAAATTTCATGACATATTTGTCAATGGCAGTGAAATAAAATGCAAAACACACGCTTTGGGAGACGACAATGTTAAGTTTTTCAGTTTAAAGTAACTAAAAACTTTGTAATTAAAAATTACATTTCGTACAAGTCCCGTACAAACGTTTTTTGTCCCGTACAAACGGTTGAGATTTAATTTTTTTCTCGTTATTAAATAAATATTTCATCACATATTTTTCGTTTTATTTAACATGTATGCATGTGTCTAATAACAGTATATTTTTGTTTATCGATTAAATATTCCTATTTCGCTAAAACATAGACAAGATTGGACAGAATGGAAACACGGTAGACTAGGCATGTCCCGTACAAACGCTACTATTTTTTGGTTTTATTTATAAATGTGTTACTTTTTAGAAAAATAAAAAACGGTGTAGTATACATCCCTTAGTTCTTTATTAATATTTGTTGCAAGTTGTGTAGGATAACACTCGGTTTGCTAAATACTTTTTATTTTATCTTCAAAAATGAGTACGATTTGTCCCGTACGAACCGTGGAATGCTCCTAATGCATTAGGCAAGGAATAATAGTACATTACACAACTAGGGTGGTAATACAAAGAAAGGCCGAGATCGCAGAAGTTTGCGGCCCGAGCTGCAAGCGAGAGACGTAAATATGCGATCGAGGGCTTTCTTTATTACCTCCCGTGTTGTGTTGTATACATCATTTTACGTCTACAATTGGCCAGAAAGCGGCTTTATCCGTACGCGCAGCGTGCGGAAAAAGCCACTTTATGGTCAGGTGTGGCATAATAATAATAGGGTACTTGCCTGTAGTCAATATAAATTACTTCACGCTAGCCTTGAAATCTGCTTTCGAAAAGAACCCCGCACAAAATGATCGTCAAAAGCCGTTCGGTCGATTTGGCTGAAATTTGGTGAAAATATAGCCTCTAATACTCGGATCAACTGTGTAAAGTTGCAACTTAAAATAATGGCCAGATTTTAAAATATGTAAATTTTTAGGTTCAATGTTTTTTACTTATATTTCGGCTCAACGAAAAATGTAGTAACTATATATGACGCTAATATGCACTTACTACCTTTTTCCCGAGGTTGATTTCAGATACAAGTTTTTTTTTTCAAAGTAGTGACGATATAATTCTTATTACAACGGAGACTCCTTACATCTCCATAAATTTTAGTCTATGTTTGCCTATTTTCTATATTTTTTATCGTGTTTTGACGCCTAGAGACCCTTTACATCTCTAAAAATGTAGTTTTAAGTTTTGTAATGTAATGGATCCGGAGATTATATACGTCTCTCGGTAAAATGTAAAAAAAACTGTGCCCAGTTATTTGCTTGTTGCATTTTTTTAAATATTGTCATCTTATGTAATAATGTCACAATTGTTGTAATGTTGTTTTTAAAAGAGAAACTGGTGAGTTTCTTCAGGCGCTTCTTCTCACCAGAAGGTCATCTACCGAAGCGCCAAAAGAAAAGAATCAGACATGTAAAAGAGCCCTTGAGGCCTACTTACAGAAATAAATGAGTTTGAGTTTGAGTTTGAGTTTTGAGTTTGAGTTTATTAGTTAACGTACACTGCAGCAACTTGGCTTATTAATATTTCCGTGGCAATATCGGGTATAAAAACATCATTCGAAGGTTCAAACTTTCTTCACGCCCAATGTCCGAGCGTGAACGTGGAGAAGTAACAAACTCGTATGGTTATGTACATACATAGGCATATTACGATATTACACTGTACAACTTATAATTAACTTATATCTAATTGTATTTACAAGGCTACATTTGTGCATTCAATGCATTAAGTATGGCATAAAGCGTTTTTAATGATGGGTACTTTATATTTCCTTCATTTCGGGCAAAACCTAAAAACCATAGGATTGCTGTTACGTGACCGCATGTACCGATGGTTCTTGCTCCACTTTTACAGGTGCAATAATAGCCCAATATTGGGTCTTCATCTCTCGCGTTATTGTGTTCTTCCTCGAATGCAATCCACACATAATAAAACGTTGCGTTTCGAAATCTCGATGTAGCCCTTATTTTAATAAACCCTGGCTCATTGAAGTTTTCATCTATTTCGAAAACTCGCTCGTCTTGGTCTTCCGCTGCTAGATCGTTGATACTCGTATGACGCAATGTACTGTCTTGAATATATCCTGGAGACAGTTTTACTTGATAGGTTCCAAATGTGACAGATTGCAAATACGCCAGGTCTAACCGCGGAAACAATGGTATTTGTGCAGGCGTTAATGGGGTCCATCGTGCTCTTCTTCGGTTAAGATTCTCAGCTTCAATCCGTGCCTGTACAACATTAATGTCTTCGACGCGTTGGAGCATTTCATTAGCTAACTGGACATAACAATCTGGCATTGTAATAGGTCTGCAGTATTTATTTATGATAGCTCAAATAGGTACCATTGTTTCCACGGTTAGGCCTGGCGTATTTGCACTCGGTCACATATGGAACAAATCAAGTGAAACAGTCTCCAGAATATAGGTATTCAAGACAGTACATTGCGTCATATTAACAGCGGAAGTCGAAGACAAGCGAGTTTTCGAATTAGATGAAACTTCAATGAGCCAGGATTTATTAAAATAAGGGCTACTTCAAGCTTCCGAAACGCAACTTTTTATTATGTGTGGATTGTATTCGACGAAGAACATAAATAATGGGAGAGAAGATCCAATCTTAAGCTATTCTTAGGTACACCTGTAAACGTGAAGCAAGAACCATTGGTACATGCGGTCACGTTACAGGCAATCTTATTGTTTTTAGGTTTTGCCGGATACGAGGAAAATGTGAAGTATCCATCATTAAGAACGCTTTATACCATATTTAATGCATTGAATGCACAAATGATAAATAAAATCAATTAAATATGAATTAATTATAACTAGAACAGTTTAATACCGTTATATAATCAACCTCGGGAAAAAGGTAGTAAGTGCATATTAGCGTCATATATAGTTACTACATTTTTCGTTGAGCCGAAATTATATGTAAGTAAAAAACATTGAACCTAAAAATCATCATATTTTAAAATCTGGCCATTAATTTGAGTTGTAACTTTACGCAGTTGATCCGAGTATTAGAGGCTATATTTTCACCAAATTTCAGCCAAATCGACCGAACGGCTTTTGACGATCATTTTGTGCGGGGTTCTTTGCAAAAATCAACTAAAGTTCACCTATTTAACGTTTTTAAACGATTTTTAAAAGACCAAAAGCTATAAATGAGGAGATGATTTGATGTTTGAGCACAATGACGTCATTATGCTTTTTTTCATAGAAACTTCATAGTATCCGAGCGTTTTGACAATTCATAAAAAGTAACTGATTTCATCTGTCAGGAAAGTACCCTATTACCGCGAAACAAAATCGCGGATTGAGACACGCCTGTCATTGGCTAGTATATTTAGCATTAGACATTTTTATGGTTGCACAATTTTCCCATTGGCCAAATGTCTATATGGACTTGCATTTGGACGCTCGTCTTCTTGGACATCAGTACTGCAAAGGGTTTACTTTACTAGGACTTTACCTTATTAAGTTCATAATTAAAACACAGGTTATCATAAAATATTAACATATAATTCTTAACTGTAGGTACCAGAAACAAAAATATGCTTGATTAGACTGATAAACTTAACATCGAAAATACATTTGACACGTAGCTCCTAGAACCTAGGTACATTCATACTCTGTTACGATTAACGACTCAGTCTTGGAACGTACATTCTGCAACATCACAGTTACGGACATACAGTTGACCAATGCTCATAATATCGGGTGCCACAGTTGCTTCTGAGGGTTACTGAACTGTTAGAAAGTTATATCCCGAATTGCCAAAACCGGCGATGTATGCAATTTGTGCTCTACATCCGTCACCCCGTGGCTACCGCACGATTGCTCTGTTAAACTTAACATTTGGCCAACTGTATATTCTATAGACTGGCAACACATTGATAAAAGCCCATTATTATTACACTGTTATGTTATGTTGTACACTACACAAGGCGTATGATTCCATGTAGATTTATGGACTTTCCAAACAACAACTAGGTATAAGTATTGTCAATCTGATCAGATTGGCATAAATCGACGCAACTATCCATCAAGAGAGAGTGTTAGCCGAAAAATTGGCTCCTGAAAAACACATTTAGTTTGGAACGAGTCAATTAGATGAAATGTTACATTGAGCAAATGTATTGTCACGGACTTTAATTGTTAAGCCAATTAGGGTTCAGTCTTAATTTTGTCGTGTAATACACAATCTATGACACGACTATTGTAAGGTGAACCCTAAATGGCTCAACAATTAAAGTCCGTGAGTGTACAACAGTGATCATACTTATTTTTTCATTTCATTTCACTGGTTCATGGAATCATACACGGTCGTATAAGTGCACAACGATTTTTACACGTATGCAACAATTCTTAAAATATCGACAAACACTTTATTGCAACAGGATGAAAAAAAATAAAACAAACAAATGCAATGAAAAGTTGCAAAACATGTTTGAAAAATTATAATGGCATTACTACCGGTAGCCTAGTGTTAATATATCATATTAACACTAGGAATAGTGTAGGTAGCCGTCTTAGGAAAAATAAACCGAAATCAAGTCCAATATTAACTTTTTTTTCTATTGAAATATCAGTAACTAAATCGTCGGTCGAGAGCTACTGCACCACATTTAAACATGCTCTGTAAAATAAAACTATAATCCACTGGTATGCTATGTAATCGCTAAAAATTATAATGTGAGCATAGGTATACCTATTCGCAACTAAGTATTTGTCGTGTAAATAACGCTCGTTTACTACTAACCGTTGTTTTCACAGCCATAACTAAAACTAGAACAATCATATTAATTATGTTTAACATAATGTTGTCTAGCCCAGTTTCCCGTAAGACAAAATCCACTTGCGATCTCCTAAGGCCCAGAGCACTTTTTCTCTTTTTAAATGAGACCAGAGATTTTAACTGAGACATATTTCTGCCACCATGGCGGCGCTGCTAAAAGGTATTCATAGATAGTTCGTAAAAATTAACACTGATATTTCTGAAGATTAATTTTGTTTTAAAAGAGCCAATTTCTTCAGCCAAGTAGATTGACTTCAAAATAAAAAACCGGTCAATGACGAGTCGAACTCGCGCACCGAGGGTCCCGTACAAACTCTTAAGTAGATACGTGAATATTTCAAGAAAATCTGTATGGAAGGACAAACTTAACTTGCTGTTGAATAACTGATGTCCCGATACATCGATATCGGTCGCAGTTAGTTTAGTAGCATGAAATAAGTTTGTGTTACGATTTTTGCGAATTTCCAAAACACGATGCTACCTAGTTAGGAAAACCGTTATATTTTTCCTGTAATATTTAGGATGATATTAAAAATAGGTAATTATTACAGATTTTTCTATTCAGTAACTTCGAAGATAATAGGGGTTAGCGACTTTCAAGACTATTCAAAATTTCAGATCGATAGCAGCAGTATTTCCTGAGATATCTGGCTGTGACAGACGGACAGACACAGAGTCGCACCATAAGGGTTCCTTTTTTACCATTTTGGTACGGAACCCTAAAAAGAAGTCTGAGACAAGATTTGTTAAGGCGATGTCCGGTGAGCTAAAGATTTTTCCTTCCTTGGAACCCTGTTCCATACTATTAGGTAAAGTTTAAAGTTCTTGTGTGGGCCTTAAGAGGTTAAATTTTAAAAGCATGTTGCCGATTTAAACTGTAACAAAGTGACATAGTGTATAAACTGTTCTTATTGTCGCATCGGTTGAAAGGTTAAACAGAACCAGAAGTATTAAAAAAATATAATTCTATAATTGGAATGAGTTATTCGTGATAATAAATAGCAACGCTAATTAAGAATGACAAGTTATTATACAGTGCCGGCTTTAGGTTAGGGCGGCCTGGGCGGTCGCCCGGGGCGTCTAGGCCCTAGGCCCAGTAAGCGCCAACGCAGTAAAAGTCCAATAAAAATATGGTAGGTACCAAAAGGGTGCCAAATGAATGAGGCGCCTGAACAGTTAAGGCCGGCGCTGTTATTATAAATTGAACGATTATGTGAGCCAGGTATATTTGAACACATACATTAATAGGCTATATTTTAACAGCTGATAAAATAGGAAAATAATTAATTAAACCCGTTTCACCACTCCTTAGAAAAATGTAACCTAAACAATATAATATTTAACTTGAAGCAGAGACGCATTGCCAACACCCGAAGAATCGCAAGATATTATTTATGAGGATGCTATACCCATACCTCTCTGTTTATAAAAAATGTAGTTCAGTTTTTATTCTAAAACGACATATATATTAGATTAATGATTTTGTTGCTTTTAATGTATGTAATTGAAAAACAAATGCGAGTAAACATTTTATATGAAAAAAATACTTTGATTAATTACAGTCAGTTTCAAGCAACAAAAATTTAAATACGCTTTATTCCATTGTGTTGTGTACCTATGCTACTTTTCATATCCTTGTAGTTTTGAAATAGGAACGCAAACCAAATTCTAAAACTATGTTTTCATTTGGTTACCTACCATGCGGATTTATAGGCACCAAGTGTTACCAATACATCTATCACTTATTTCCACATCTCGGCGTCCTGTTACTTCACCGAGTTGATATCTTGAATTCTTCATAACATATCTTTGAGAGAACTATTATCGCGTACGGGCAATACTTCCATCCTCACTTATACACTAATTACTTCGTAGAACCGTTCGATAGCGTACCTACTCTAATGTCACTTTACACTTTGACCACGTCGGTCGGTTCAATAAACACTAATTGAATAGAATATAAAAACGCGTCTATACACATAAACACAAGTCAAGTCTTCGCATGGCATTGACTTTCACAAGTTCAAGATACTTAAGTCATCAAATCGAGTGGCACTTTGTAGATATCACTAAGATCGTGATTCGTGACTGTGATATAGTTTGACGCAGCAATCAAGTCCCGACAGGGCGCCACTAGGCGTTGTAACGTCAACTTTCAAACAGCACCAACCACCGTTCACACACCGTCAAGGTTGCTACCGAAACCTATTTTACGCGACAGACCAGCCAAAGGTTCGCTTTCTGGCAATCATCAGCATCTTCGTGGTAGCCGATTAGATTTTGGCGCTACTTGGTACCGCAGCAAGTCTCTAGGTGCAATCGGTTCAAACCAAACAACTCACGGCGCAACCGGTTCAAACCGAGCACCTATCGATGCAACCGGTTCAAACCGGACGCCACTATCATAACCGGTTCGCACCGGTCGCCACTCGGAACCCGGTGACCGGTTCAAACCGGGCGCCAGTCGCGCTCGTTCGGCTCCCGCTTGACGTGGTAGTTGAGGCAAGGCTGGAAGTTGACGTGGATTGTGACCGGGTGTAGCGGCGCGGCCTGGTGGGAGGCTCGCGCGTCCAGCACGTCGTAGGGGCCGAGGTGTCGCGACAGGCACGCGTAGTCCACGCTTAGCGGGACGTAGTATTTGCCTGAAATATATAAAATTAATCAAAATATTTTTTTATTTATAAGTCCATTACCTAATATTTTTTGTTGTCTTTTTTTTTATTTGGTTTCAATTTAAGGATGTAATTTATTTTTTGTATGCAATAAAAAAATTGTATAACATAAATTTTTCCATCTTTTTTCAAGTTCTGATGATCAAAGGATCTGTTGAATTTTTTTGCGTGTATCAGTAAGCATTTGATGTTAAAGGGGGTTCCATTATTTACTTGAGTCGTTTTTTGCGTTATACCGACCGTGTCGTGAGATTTGGCTCGACTATTTGAATAGAGTGATGAATATTTGAGAGCAGTGTTGGGGAAAGCAACTAAGAAGTCTATTTTTTCTTTCCGAAAGATTAGATAGGTACTTAGTTATCCAATAACTATAGCCAAAATCGTCCTGACGTAGTGAATGAATGGCTGGCCCCTAAGAAAAAAGTCATTATTATTATGAATGTATTAATTAATTAATTAAATTGGCATAATCCACTGCAATACTGCAATAATAGTTGTTTAAGTTTTGCTTGTAAATACTAACACATATGAACTCAAGGTCTGAAATAAATATATTCATTCATTCATTACGTCTGGGTCATCAATGCGGAAGTGAGAACAATGGAGATAATCTCTCTTCTGGCGGAACTGGCGAGAGTAGTGCCTGTGGCGGGTGCAGTCCGATCCGAAGGAAGTTCGCGTCCAAGTTAGAAAATTTCGTACCTAAGTGTGAATACTAGCTGTCACTACTGGTCTAGGAGGTACGGAAGAAATGTTCATCTGAATTGTTATGAAAATCTTCTATTTCTCCATTATTTACGTCTATTTCCAGTCACAAATGTCAACGTCTGGCATCTCGGAGCGGTTGCATTTACCTACCCAGGGAAGTTGCGTAAACTTGCAAAAAATAATGGAAAAATATCTGACAACCATAAGGGCAGTTTCGGTTTTAATTCATGAGACTCACCGAGGGAATTGAGCGCGAAGACTGGGACGTACTGCGCCGGTGGCGCCACGGGCTTGTCGTAGTGATGGTGCGGCGACTCGCTCGACGTGTCCTGCGATACAAGAAGTAAACCACTTTATTCCATCATCGTTATCACCCAACTACGACGACTAAAAAAACTGCTTAGTCCGTCAGTTAGATTATTTAAAAATATTGTACATATGTATGTTTTCTTTTGTTTGACAAACAAAAAATGACGAGGATAGAGTGCTTAGAAGTTTCAAGCGACGTCATTCCTTGGTACAAATTTCACATAGGAGTGACGTCACAAGCCCCCACTCCAGAAGTTTGATGATCTATAATTTTGTCGATTTTTAATATTTTGATAAACCAAAAAATACGTGTCCCATATATTGTGTCCGTCAAGATAGCGTACACCGTAAAGAGATTCAGAATCTGATGCAGCCAATAAATAGTACCCAAATAGTACCGACGAAATACCTATAGGTGAAAAAAATAGTACCCTTAAACTTTCAGAAATAAGGCCTGTTCACGGTGTACGCTACCGGGCGTCAAGCTGGCGTACACAGTTTGTATCTCTGGAACGGCTTTGTTTTTGGAAACGATTTATATCTCAAAAATAGTACCCAAATAGTACCCTAGGGCCCTAGAATTGCATTTCTCTAGCTATCGTAGAAGCCGAGATATTCCATGACTTAACGGTGTACAAAATTTCACACCGTCAAGCTGGCGTACCCGGGAATTTCTTATAGAAAGAGCTCACTCTATCTTGGCTTCTACGATAGCTAGAGAAATTAAATTGTAGGGCCCTAGGGTACTATTTGGGTACTATTTTTTGAGTTATAAAGCGTTTCCAAAAACAAAGCCTTTCCGGAGATACATACGGTGTACGCCAGCTTGACGCCCGGTAGCGTACACCGTGAACAGGCCTTATATTTCAGAAAGTTTAAGGGTACTATTTTTTTCACCTAGGTATTTCGTCGGTACTATTTGGGTACTATTTATTGGCTGCATCAGATTCTGAATATCTTTACGGTGTACGCTATCTTGACGGACACCATATATTTCCATAATCTAACTGACGGACAAAATAGAATTATATAGTTTTAACCCAGTCGTCATCCCTATTGTCTATTTATGATTACTTATATGTTGGAGAGGTGTCCCTGGCGTCCTCGGTAGAGCCCCGGCTTCGAGTGCTGGCGTCGCTTGTGTTCCTTGTGCTATAAGAGAACAAAAGGCACATGTCGTATACCTGAGGGGAGGTGTCCCTGGCGTCCTCGGTAGAGCCCGAGTTGGAGGTGGAAGAGGGTGCAGGCTTAGCCTGCCGGCGCCGCTTGTGCCCGTAGCCCTTGTGCTGCGGTCCCCGAACCGTCATGTCTGCCGCCTGCAACGCAAACGAACAACGTAAGGTAGGTGCAAGCAATAAGACCTAGCAAAAATGTTTAATTTTGTTTTTGTTTATGATAGATGAAATCTTCTGTTTATATTTTATAGTAATTCGTCAATAAGTTAATTTAACATTAAAAGTTGATTAATCGAATACATTGTTTTTATTTTATTGCAAATCTTCCTTAGGCCTTATTACCCGCACCTACCTTATCTTATTACAAGGGTGGATAGATGTAATCTATTGTAACCAAGGCCATACTCGAACCAGCGTCTCTGTTTTACCGTAACTACACCATTCAGCCACTTACAAGTTACATTCAATCGATGTGCTTGTAACTGGTTACTGGCGTCATCCTTTACAGCAAAACAGCAATGTTACTAGCCCACGAGAGTCATGACCACATTGACTAAATTCGTTTTTTTAGTAAACTTATTTACACGTGCTTTAAAGGTTGTCTGGAAGAGATCGCTCTCTAGCGATAAGATCGCCTGTTGTCTACCTTTTTAAATTGTTTTAATTATGTAAGTACCTCTTGTTATTTGTTTTTCTGGTGCGCAATAAGGTATACTTGCATTGTATTGTATTGTGCTTTTTTGGTAGCGGTTACCTACTTAATTATTGCATTATCACGTTTCCATACAGCATTTCGAACTCTAGAAGTGGATGGAACCCAGATAAAAAAATAACTTAATAAACAAAAGAAATGGGAAGTTTGACTGAGCGTTTAGTCGAGGTGGTGATTGCTGGCCATTGCCATAAATGGCCAAGCCTCCTTCGATCCCCTACCCGACCTCCCACATCCACAGTCCCATCTACCCGTAGATAGGTACCTAACTACCTCAGACTTGTGGGGAGTCCTTAAAATAGTAATGCCACTCAGCCCCTTATTAAAGCTCATTCCTGCCCTGTCTGAAAGTATTGTGAAACTATTCGTTTTGGTAGTACGCTCCAAAAATGCTGAATCAAGTTTTTTATATATAGAGGTTTTTTTTATTTAAAACTATCTTTACCCGCGGCTTCGCCCGCTTTGTTCCCGTTATTGTCCCAAAGGAACTCTTTAACGGGATATAAAGTATCCTAAATTTCAATCCAAGACTTGGTCTACTTGCATGCCAAATTTCAGCTCAATCCATCTAGTTATTATCCTGTTATTTAGTAACAAACATCCAAATATCCAAACATCTAAACATCTCATAGACGACACGTGTAGCTTAGTGGGAGTGACACTGCCTAAGAAGCTAGAGATCCCGGGTTCAAATCCTGGTAAGGGCAGATATTTGTATCATGAGCACGAATAATGTGTTCCTGAGTCTTGGATGTTTTCTATTTATTTAAGTATGTATTTATTTATCTAAACATCCAAACATCTTCACAAACTTTCACATTTATAATCTTGGTGTGATGATTCACAAAACTGATAATTAGTGTCAAATTCCATATTTCGTCACAAACTGACAGGTTAGACAGCATTTAAACATAGCTAAAGTTGAGGTTAACCGTACATTTTAAAATAAAAATACCCATAGGTTAAAACCCCTATTGGATCGCTTACCTCACAATCCTGTGATCTAGAAAACCTCCTCTCGATGGAGTTCTTGAACTTGTAGGAGTGCAAGAAGTCCTCGCTGTGCTCGGGCTTCCTGATAGCGCGCAGCGTAGGCTCGCGCTTGCGGCGACCGTCCAGCGCCATTGGCTCGCCGTCTGGCGGCAATTCCTCGGGCGCCGCGATCACACCGTTTGGCACTGGAATAGATGTGGTACATTAAAACCTACCTATTATAAATAGGTATATGTCATTCTGAAGCAAAAGGTACTACTTTACTAGTTTGCAATAAGCTGGAAGATATAGTTAATAAGTCTGACCACATTTTTTTTTGCATAACCTTTCAAGGAACCTATTTTGATAAGAAATGCACGAGTGACTATGAACTATGAACAATACCCAAAACGCTATATGTAGGTAGGTATGCCCAATTGCCCATAATATTTGAAGAGTTCCCTTGATATCTCCAAGATCCCGTCATCAGATCTTGATTTGGCTGCAAGGGGACTACCTTGGAGTCATACCCTTTCAAACAAAAAAAGAATTTTCCAAAGCCGTCTTCGAGTAATCGCGTAACAAAAACACATAAAGACGAATCGAGAACCATCCTTCTTTTGAAAATCGGTTAAAAATCGTTTTTATTAACAAACACCAATGCCAATGCGGTATCTTTTGCTTAAAAATGACATAGACCGTTCAAGAGCTCCGAATATTTTAACTCCTGGTAGCCAACTGAATAATGTTTGGGAACAGAATTTGAGCCGTTTGGGGTTGAAGCGCTGGGGCCATGGAGACCCAGTGCGATGGCGCTGTACAAGCAAAAATCCCCAAAACTCTGCGAAGTATCGGGTGACCAGCGGGCTGGCTCCTCCCTAACACAAAGGATCAGCATTGCTATTCAGCGTGGCAATATCGCCAGCCTTCTGGGCACCCTACCGCCAGGGAGTTTTGGCGGAATTATTTTATATTTTGAATTAGTTTAGATTTAGACACCCCTCTTTATTGTGTAATTTGTTCCATATTGTATTTAATAAAAGTGGAGCGAGCGCGCGGTCAAATGTAGTACGAGTCCCCGGAAATAACTTATTTTTGTCTGGAGAATATTCCCCAAAATCCCCCATACAACTTAGGAATATTCCTGAAAGGCACATCACTAAGCACGCATCGCAAAAGTATACAAGTGTAAATCGACAGCGATAAAGCGCCAATCATAAAGCCTTATGAATCTTACGTACTCTGACGACATGGGAGTATTCCGTGGTAACTCTTAACTGTTAGCCCATACCCTATACAGCGTTTTAACCGGTTTCACTTTTCTGGCCGAATTTCATTAACCATTTCTCTATCCCTATCCGCAATGCCATTTTTAGTTCTTTTATACATGTACAGGCGTTTTATAAAAAAACTGAAAATCTAAATCTAAATCTGAGCGAAAATAAAAACGCTTGAAACTCGTCTTAGTTTTAGTCTCCTTCTCCTTTAGGGTTCAGGCAGAATAAAGTTAGTTTTTCTTGGGTATTCATTTGACGACGGAAACAAAAAGCTACATTAAGCGACAAAACAAGTAATTTGTAATTGTATTATCCTATTGCCATATCAAGACGAACATATTGCGGGACGAGTTTCACAATCTTCGAATCATATCAATCTATAGGAATTATTTTTCTCATTGCATGTCATTATATTATGACAGGCGCATCAGCTTTAAATTTATGGAAATCACACAAGGAATCACATAAAAAACGGTTTTGATCATGACGATGTGCGTAGCCAACTTTTGTCGCAACGCAAACGACCGACTTTAACCGGTTGTTTTTGAAGCGAGGTGCTACGCAACCATTTAGAGAATCCGGCCGACTAAACTCGGTCGTCTATCAAACCGAAGCCACGCCTTGGTCTTTTTTGGGATGAATTAAATGTATTTACCGGCATAATCCGGTCTAGTCCTAGACAGCGTCAGGCCGCCCCGAAGAGCGCGCACTGCTAGCGAGATCAGTCCTTCTGTGGAAATTCTCTTACACTTTATATTATGGTCGACAAATTAGTGAAAAGACCAAGGCTTTTTCAGTATATTAATAGTATTTTATGCAACAGTTGTATAAGTAGGCTCAAAAAATGCGAATGGCGCGAGTTGCGATACGAGCCGCCGCGGTCTGTCACAGCCAGATATCTCAGGAACGACTGCTGCTATCGGTTTGAAATTTGGAATAGTGTTAAAAGCAGCTAACCCGAGCTTATTGGACATAAAAAAAATCTTGTACCTTTTTTACTTTTTTTTTAAAGGGCTCCGTAATGGGATTTTGAAAATTGAAAGTAAGGCTAATATATCGAGTGGGGTATCAAATGAAAGAGCTTAATTTGTAGATTAAAATACCGTTTTTATTTTTTTTCTTAAATAAATAGTTTTTGATTTATGGCGAAAAAAGTTAAAAAAAATACCATTCCCCCCCTATTATCTCCGAAGTTACTGATCAGAAAAATGTGTCATAATTACCAATTGTTAATATCGTCCTAAATATTACAGGAAAAATATAACGGTTTTCCTCACTTGCACCGTTTTTGAGAAATTTGCAAAAATCATAACACATACTTATTTGCTTCTACTAAACTAATCGCCATACAGTTTTTTTTTGAACTATTCATGTATCTACTTATTAGGATTATTATTATTATTAGGAAGACCGTTATATTTTCTCTTCCTAACTTGAATACTTTTTTAAAAATTTACAAAAATCTTAACATACTTCTACCCTCCCTACGAGAGCCATCTAGCGGAGAGTAGCAAAACTAAGCGATGGTTTATTTCAGATTACATAAAAAATGTCCATTAAATACAATGATCACTCATCAGGAATCGGGAAAAAAACATAAAGTAACAATAATTATTAATAACTCTATAATAGGAGTATGTTAGGAAATTTGACACTAGTAAATACCATAAAAATGAAATACCACTAGCGCCATCTAGGGACACAAATCTAAAATAAGGTAGCTTGTGGCAGCAATATTAATTTAATACACAAAAGTGTGCTTCAAAACATGATTCCTTCATGAAAAATGATACATGAGAACTAACTTAGTTGACAAACAATTATTTCAATCAGCCAATAAATAAAAGTAACGTTTTAATTTAAATTACAAGTAAAATTTACGCGCTATTTAGTATCAACATATGTCGCCGTAGCATACGCTGCATCGCGCTGTTAAGATTTTTCCTGGTTTAATAGGGCTAAAGTGGGTTTAAGGCAGGGTTGCTCCCAGAGTGCATGGATCCCAGAGTGCATGGTCGCCATGCTGACCAGACTCGGTAATCCACAGTAAAAAAAAAAGGCAGGGTTTCTGTTAGTCGTAAGGTTGGTCTACTTATGAGTTTATACGGAACCCTCGGTGCGCGAGTCCGACTCGCACTTGACCGGTTTTTTTAATTTGACGTATACTCGCTAGTGACACGCAGTGACGATATTAAAAATACTTTTTTTAAGTTGGCGTCAATGAATTTAGTTCGGAAAGTTTTGTTTTTCTTAAAAACGGTAGGATTTTAATTGTTTGTTAAGTTGTAGTTGTGCATTTTTATCGTAAAGTTAGAATTGAGCGCTTAATCCTTGACCTAAGTTTAACCTAGATTTAGAAGTCTGTGGCTGCTAGCAGTATCGTATTGCGACTATAACTGTTATGGGGAATAGAGTAAAGACTTCTCTGAACTCATATTATGTATGTTCTTATACTAGTTTTCGTGACCAAGTAAAAGACAGATAAAAGTACACGAGTAGAAAAAGTATTATAAAGGTACATAAATGATGTGGAACTCCTTAATATTGTCAGTAAATATTTCCGGTCAATTGTAATTTTCGGATATTCACCAGTTCGTCAAGAGTTTCTAGTCTGTAGCTAAAATAACTTAATTGACACTAACTATTAAATGCCGTTTTCAAAACTTTAATGATTTAAAAATGACAAAAACTAAATTAAGGTGGCAATTTTACGAGAACAGTGATGATATAAAGCAGCCAGCTATAATACTCGTATTTACTTCTGACGATGTATGAACATTACTAAATAAACGAATATGAATATAAACTTTTTATCTAAGAAACTTCATACTAGATATACTTAATATAAAGGTACTGTGCGCCGCTTAAGTACACACTGGCGGTGGGACAAGTGCCTTAAAATGGAAAGGCTTGCTAGTATTTATATCGTGGCAAAGAGTCACGTGTTACGGTTATTTAGAGGTTGCTAGGAAACTGGCCTATCGTATAAAATCTTAATGAGAAATACCTCTATCGCATTCCATAGGGTACTGTTCGAGCGGCTCGTAGGGTTCAGGCTGGGGCGGCGGTTCGGGGCGGCGGGCGATGACACCCTCTCGAGGCGGGTAACCGAGCGACGAACAAGTCGAGCTGGCCGTCTCCGACGACGACCCTGGCTGCAGGCGGCTCTTGTCGCGGGGGGCTTCACCTGAGACACAGATAATAAAGTCAGATGTCTCACTCTCTTAGTGTTCTCAAACAAAATAACAAGAAGCTATGCTATCGCAAACGCTAAAGCTGAGTGTACACCAGCTGTGTAAGGTTGAGAAGCCATGCACGAGGAATAAATACACCAATTGCGGGTTTCGCAGAGCGAGGTTTCTTATATGTATTGACCGCTTAGTTACTGCGCACAGCTCTAGTAACCCTATTACAAAGTTTACAAAGTTTTGAGTTATTGAAGCAACCAAGCAAGCAAGCATTTCTTCAAACTTACCTTTAGCTATAAGTTCGGCGTGCCTTTGCAGGTGTGCAGCGAGTTGCACACAGAGTCCGTCCGCGGGCCCGTAGCCCTGCACCTCCACGAGGAACCTGGCGGCCTCGGCGAGAGCCTCCTGGAAGCCGGCTCGGAACTCTTCCACCGCGACTCGCTCAGCGGCTAGAACAGAACCCGGCGCAACATGGAACCGATGCGCTGATGCCAACGCAACGGATCATTCAAAATTGAAGTCCATAGGCTAACGAGCTATCCTCTTTTTGAGTATCAAACCGTTCAAACTAAAACCCACTATCACTTACTCCCCTCCGAATCATAAAGTTCTAAGACCTCATATTGGCAATTATACGTGTATATTTTTTAATGTTTTATTTTGTAAAATAGACCAATTTGAGATACTAATTTATATTATAGTTATTTATTTTATTATCCGCTCCCGTTTGAAGTGGAACATAACATTAATTTGATAAAGCAAACACATGTCAAATATACGCAGGAATCTCAAGAGAAGGAGGAAAGTATATTGTTCCGATGACTTTAGTTCTAGCTCTTCGGATAGGACACCTGATGTAGAGAGTCTAATACCAAAGGCAACTGACACTATACATATACGGTCAGCTGCAGAGAAAAGGAATCCCCCTGTATTACATTCATTCGTAGTATACAATAATTTCTTAGTATTTGGCGTTTGACATCACCCTAACCTACCTAATGTATATGGAGCGTGGCCTCGCACGATCGCGGCCAAATGCGTGCTTCGCCTTTTACTGTATTAACACCTCTATCTAAGATCCATGTACACGCATGTATCCCTATCGTAACTAAGTAAATAATGAAATGTATGCAATGTTTGTTACGATTTGCCATAACTGAGTATCTATCTCAATTGCCATTATTTCATTCAGTACTTATCAAATAATAAGCAAGTAACGAAGAAATGAGGACTTTGCGCGTATAGCGTTCCATTTGCCTGTACCAAAATTATTTTCAAAGAGACGTAGGAAAACTTATTTGACAAGCACGGTAGATACTACACTACCTCTGAACCTCTGAAAAAAGTGATGGAGATAGATCGTGGTTAGCTCACCCCTATTCTAACTTTCCAAATAGAATTGTAGCATTCAGTCATATACAAATACGCGGATATTTCACTATTCTAATAACGGGCAAGGAGCTGTCATCCGCGGTGAAACATTTAAAGTAAATCCTGATTGCCAGAAACAATTCCTTTTAACATTTTTGTACTCAGCAGGTATGCATAAATTATTGAGAAGGGTTATTTTACACATTTACACCCCCTCTACTAAACGAGGCTCTTGTTTTTGCTAACTACCTTAAAAGTTGAGATCTCTAAGCGTAAGAACTACTAGGTACGTTGAAGTAACCTCAGTTCCTTGGCTAGTTGAGCCAAAATACAAATAGTATGAACTTGAAGGACGAATGCAGAGGATACTATTGCCGGCTTTTAAAACGAAATTGCACATCGAACCATCTCTCTTACTCGCATGTTATATACAATTACCAACTATGAAAGGCATGATTCTAAAATTCGATTTCAAACTTGGGATTGATCCCCAATGAAATCACAGCCCAAATAAACACTGCTGGGATTTCTTATTTTCTAAACGTAAATTTAATTTAGCTTTTTTTTTATACATTTAGTTCAGTTAATGATGCCGTTACCATGTGAACTAATCATTCCACGGTTTAGATGATTGCGTAAAGAAGCGGTAAATATAGCAGTGATTGTTGTCATATATTTACAGTGTACGAAACACGTCGATTGGGTGTTTGCTTATTTGGCCCATGACTCTGCAACAGTCAAGCAACAATTTCCCTAACTTAGTTTACAAACTACCAGAGCATAATTATGAAGAATGAAACAACCCTCCTGAATAACCCTTCGGAGACCCTCCTTACATCCTTACCTAGTTTACCGAACACATTACCTCAAACTGGCAACCCGTGCGACTAACAACTCCACGACGTAGTAAATAGGTACATTACCGCGTCGCTGCCCAAGGCAAGGCCATGGTACAAACCATTGGCTCGCTCCTTAAGAAACTTGAGGTGTCTGATGGCCATTTCGATGATCTCTGTCTTCTCGACGCGGCCGCGGCCCTTCTTGAGGTACTCTGGCGGGATCAAGCGAGATAGGTCGGCCAGGCAGTTGTTCATGCGGTCTCGCCGCCTCTTCTCGATGATTCGGTGCGACATTGGGTCTTGCTGTAAAAGAAAAGTCCACGGTCAAAGTCTGTCGAGCATCAAGTTATGCGTCTACAATGTTGACTCTTGCTTTGAAGAAATCTAAGTAATTTGACGTCATGCGTTTATACATTTTTTTCAGAGTTATTTTATTTTTTAAACTGTTTTCCTTAAATAAATTGCTGATTTTGGTAAACGCAAAAATGCTATTATACTACATGCTGCCATTTATAATTTTCAAGAGATATTATAGGCACTAGAATTTTAACTAATATTATACCGTAAAATAGAGTGAGAAGGGATTGCGAGGACAGTTGGGTTACGAATGGGGAGAGTAGGGATGACAGAGGGGTGAGGTGGTTTTTAAAGGCTACTGCTACCTAAATAATATATGTATTCTAATTGCAAATGGAGCTGTTGTAATATTCATAATCCAAAAGTGTCGATCCAACGTCATACAACCAATGTCATACTGGGTCGATTACTAAGGTTATTTTTATTAAGATTTCCTCACAAGTGTGATGAAAAACATTGTGTGTGCCACGGGCGGTAAAGGAATTACAAACGAGTGTTTGTTATAAGCCCGAGGTGAAACCGAGGGCTTTATTAACACGAGTTACTTACCGCCCTAGATACACAATGTACCTACTAATGCGTGTGCAGTAAACACGTGCGCGCACGTTTCTTGGCCACCTTATCAGGAAACTGCGCAGTATCACGCGATGTACCTAGTCACTAGACGTAGCGAAGTCGTATTTACAATTACGCACGACGTTTGAGGCAGGTCAGAAATGTATTCGTTCACTCTACCGACCTATATAATTTTTAGGATTCCGAAAGGAAAAATCGGGACCCTTAGAACCTTATCAAACTAGCGATTTGCGAGCGAGTTGCGGGCGTTCCATACAAAATGTCGGTCGTTTTTCGTTCGTCACTGGTTTTGTATGGAAACTCGCTCGCGGCTCGCCCGCAAATCGTTTTTTTTTTTCTTTTCAGAAACTGACAAACTCGCAACCCATACATGGGCGTAGCGATTGTCGGACCGGGTGGTCGGCCGTGGCGTTCCCTGGGGTCAAACCAGATCGCTAGCCGGACCACCCTGAGTTTGGTTGGACTGGGTGGGGTGGGATGCTGGGGGTGCCTGGAGTCGAACCTTGTCCCGGTCCACCTCGATAGAATCGGGCTAGGTGGGGGCCTGAACGCCTGGAGTCGAATTAAAAGGTCGTTTGGCCAGGGCCACCTTGACTTTGCGCTGATTGCTCAGAGTGAGCAGCGGACCAGCGGGAAGGATGACTCGGGTCATCCTGTCCTTATGTGAACTTGTGTATCGGACTAATGGGAGTTTTAGGTGCCGGTTCGCTAAAAACCTAGCCCAGCTAAGAAGACTCCGGCAAGAAACTTAGCTGGGCCCGAGCGAGGTC
This sequence comes from Eudemis profundana, assembly GCA_947034925.1. Classification (NCBI taxonomy): domain Eukaryota; kingdom Metazoa; phylum Arthropoda; class Insecta; order Lepidoptera; family Tortricidae; genus Eudemis; species Eudemis profundana. The sequence continues at coordinate 23,796,359 of OX344795.1, read as the reverse complement.
GGAGTGAAGTTAAACCAGGACATTCGGGTCCTGGGGCAAGTCGGGACGCGGCCCTTGTGTGCTGTTGTCGCGAGGAGGTCGACCCCGCTGGCGGGGTCGACGCAGTGTGGTGCGTCGGACTCCTCAGATCGCTAGTTTGATAAGGCTCTTATAGAATCACCTTGTTGTCCGTATGTCTGTCAAGACCCTTTATCTAGGGAACACGTGGAGGTATCGAGTTGAAAATAAAACCATAATATGCAGTCGACAGTCTCTTGAAGCTGTGAAAAAAATTAAACTTCTAAATTAACGAAAAAAAAATATGGCCGTCTATGCCGCAAAAAAACGTATATTTGGACACTCTCAAGGAAACCAATATTTATAGAGTACTTTCCGTTGGCCTAGAAGTATGAAATTTTGCAAGTAATACCGTGCTATACTACAGTAATGGGAAAAAATCTGAAAACTATACCCTTGTAATTAAATCATAATAAATATATTCTTTATTTAAAGTATTTGTACCGGACCCTCGGTGGGCGATTCCGACTCGCACTTGTCCGGTTTTTTTAGATGGTTTTCCAAAGGTCAAATTATTTTTCCGATATTACTTTCCCTGCACCTTCACCTGCGTATTTTCATCGCCGTTTTTAGGGTTCCGTACCAATATGGTAAAGAAGGAACCCTTATGGTGCGGTGCGACTCTGTCTGTCTGTCCGTCTGTCACAGCAAGATATCTCAGGATCGACTGATGCTATCGACTTGAAATTTGGAATAGTGTTAAGAACCGCTAACCCGAGCATATGGGATGTAAAAAAAATCTTGTAACTTTTTACTTTTTTTCTAAAGGGGTCTGTAATGAGACTTTGAAAATTGAAAGTAGGGCTATTATATCGAGTGGGGTATCAAATGAAAGGGCTTATTTTGTAGATTAAAACACAATATTTGTATTTTTTTTTAAATAAGTAGCTTTTGATTTATGGTGAAAAACGTTAAATAAAATACCATTCCCCCCTATTATCTTCGAAGTTACTGAACAGAAAAATCTGTAATAATTACCAATAATTAATGTCGTCTTATATATTACAGGAAAAATGTAACGGTTTTCCTAACTTGCATCGTGTTTGAGAAATTTGCAAAAATCTTAACACATACTTATTTGCTCCTACTAAACTAATCGCCATACAGTTTTTCATTAACTATGAATATACTCGTATCTACTTATGAGTTTGTACGGAACCCTCGGTGCGCGAGTCGGACTCGCACTTGACCGGTTTATTTTAAATCGTGCATTTTTTTACAATTAAGTATGTAACCAATGTGACGCTCCGGCAATATTCTCACAATAGGTACAAGAAAAACACGTCAATCTGTTACTCCGATACTTACGAACTTTATAGGCCTAAAATAAGGGCGTTATATGCGTTTTTCTGTAAACTGTACACAACTACACAAAAGAGGGGCTTTACTTGAGTTTTTTTACTTAACTGATTTCTTCAAGCCTATTTTAGATCTAGTATTAAAAGGATTTAAAGGCCGTTACCCTTCCCCATACTAACCCTGTAAATAGACGAGCGGCCGAGTCACGTTGCTGGCAATTTTACTTGGTCTAATTATAACGGGACGTCACCGGGCGACACGCGCTTGAGGTAGGTCAGACTGTCCCTTTGTTTACTCGACAATGACACGGTATTAAAATCTCGCAGACAACATATACAATTATACACCCTTGTTATATGTAAGTTAGGTAAGGACTACCCGAGTAGCACACAAGCTGTATAATATAAGAGTTTATAATAGCCGTCAAACTGGAGGTATAATAGCTGAATAAACTCTTATACACCTAGTGTGCTACTTGGGCAGCTAGCATAGAGCAGCTGTTGTTCTTAAAAAAATCACCTTCCTACTCCTATCGAATCACCAACAAGGTTCATAACATTGTAATTCGGCTAACATCCTCGCTAGTATTCAACTTTGACCGATGTGCTGAATCTAAAAATGTACCTAAGTAAAGTAGACGTCCGGTTGTTTGACACTGTCCCAGTAGTTGACATCTTGAATGTTAAGTCATTAGCAATAGAGGTGACAGCAAGGCCAGGGGTTCAACTATTGAGTATTAGCGTGTCAAACATTAGGTCGTGGTGAAGTGGAAGTACCTACCTACGCCCAGGCATCCCTGTAAGAAACTCTTCATTTCTCAGCGTATTATGACTCACTACTCACAATATCTCTTTGTTTTACTGTTATTTGTTCGAAATAATGTCTCCCAGTTTGCACGCGTAGATGTCCCAGGGAAACAGCTTCGGTCTACTGGACGACTGAAAACGGTTCCTCGTCGCATGGCACTTTCCCGTAAGAACCCCCGCGTCATCGGCCCAACTTTGAGCGTTTGCCTGCCGATCTCAGAAATGAGCCATCTGACGAAGCATTTAAGCGTCAACTGAGAAATCTTTTGTTGGATAACCTTCTGTACTCAGTAAACGAGTACATGGAATTAGTTTTTTAATAATTTGTATTTTAGTTTTTGTATATGTTCTTGTTTTACTTTTTATTGTTCCAATTATTACAAATTGTTATGACGATCCTTATTGGGGGACATGATTTGATTATTATTTGCTAATTCTGTTTTTATTGTATTTTGAAATTTTTACTTTTATTATTCTAATTTTGTTGACGATCCTTATTGGGAGACATGATTTGATTATTATTTGCTAATTCTGTTTTTATTGTATTATGAAATTGTGACATTTTTACTTTTATTATTCTAATTTTGTATATTGACGATCATGACGTGAATGCTTGTAACTTTGTACTACAAATTTATACTGTTATTTTCTCATGAAATAAATAATCTATCTATCTAGTGGCGTGGCGTCCAAACAACTCGATTCCTACCGGCTTGCCTAATATCAGGCTTTTGACCACCTTATTCTAGAGCTCTTAAGGAAAATGTACGCCAAATCTGCACCGGCTTGCCCTAGGATATCTTTCACGCCACGCCACTGGTACCTACCTATGTTCGTGAACATACTAGTTACCTGATACAATAATGACTGTATTTATGTACATTCTTCATTCAACCACGGTGACCAAACATTTCATTGATTGAACTACAAGTGCAAATAGGTACGATAGGAAAGTGCAGTGTTGGCAGCAGGCCGGTGGCGTGACCGGCCACGTGCGTACACCTCCCCCCTACCCCTCCCCCACTACACGTTCGTAACGACCAACAAAACTAGAAATAGACTCTAACAAATATAGGTTTCATTGCAACGTGCTAAGCTCTATTCTGGAACGAATACGACGAATACGCAATATAGATTTAATTTGAATTTAATTTAAATAACGTTGCAGTGCAGTGACGGTCGTATTACATTCGGAAGTATTAATGTCAGTTGTGTGTCAGGCTGTAAATTGTAAAATACTAATGGCTCTGTGTTGCTCGCAAGTCTGTCAACCCCCATGTAACTCAGCAATTTAAACGAAATCCAATAACTGAATCGACAGAAAAAATCTAGTTAAGCTTATAATTATCGAACCTGCTCCAATAATTTCACGAGGATGGGTTGAGAAATGCGACCTGTAGAGAAGAACCGACGGACATCCGGACAGACATACGAAAATAATTTTTGCCCATGATAAACGGATGGATACCCTTCGCTCGCTCGGTCAACTATAACATGGTATCCTATTATTTTGTTTCTTATATTGACTTAATTAGGATAGTCTTCCTAGTGTACCCCAAACGACTTGTAAAAGTTCCATTAACTTCGGAATACTTTCTAGCTCCCCATACTTGCCTTGGACATGTCTACTGGATTAAATGGACTTTCAGACATTATTGGGGGAGACTTTACCTTACGTTGTTGATATCTCATTCGTTTAAAGGAAGATATCAAAGCAACAGATTTTTTTCTAAATCGCTGGTCAAAAATAAATAAATAAAATCGACAAGTGCGGGTCGGACTGGCCCACCGAGGGTTCCGTACAAATTTGTAGGCTACATATTAATATTAAAGTACCCTATACATTTTGATTCCCGCGAGAGTGTCGAAATACACGTTTTTTGCGGCATAAATGGCCGTATCTTTTTTTACGTTAACTTAGAAGTTAGATTTTTCATAGCTTTAAGGGAGTGTAAATGTAAACCTAAGCAACTAAGCATGCAGTTTTATTTTCAACTCGATACTTCCACGTGTTCCCGAGATAAAAGGTCTTGAGAGACAGACGGACGGACGGATAGACAGACAACAAAGTAATCCTGTAAGGGTTCAGATTTTTCCTTTTGAGGTACAGAACACTAAAAAAGATAACTTTGGGATTTTAGAAACGTATCGTACGCTAATACATTTTTTAAGCATATCCGTATCCCGTTTGGTCAGCGGAGACGAGCATTTTAAGGTAATCAGAGACGTAACGGTGAGGTAGTAAGTAGGTAGGTAGTCCTTATAGTGTTAGTGTATCTGTGTTTTGGTACGAAGGATGTTACCTACTTACCTAGTGAGTACGTTCATGTAAGACAAAATTGCATGTATAATCTAATCTTGAGACTGTCCTTTTGCAGATAGATGTCTGCAACCATTACTGACGCAACTTACGCTACGCAATGTATCTCTACGCTATAGGCAAAAGGGGGCTTGTGACAGTTGTGACCTTTAAAAAGCCAGCTTTGCGATCTATCTAAATGTACGCTACGCCATGGTAATACGGTATACACAGGCACAACACAGTTCACTCTCTCTTATAGATCCTCGAATCCTCGAGCTGGTATGGCGAACTATTGGCACGCGACAAAGTAATCCGGGCACGCGATAATATATTTTATAACCGACTTCAAATTGCAAAATGATTGTTTACCTAAGAACTAGGTCATTAATAAACCGATTTAAAAGAAACCTTTTTTTATTGAATATATCCTCTATTACAGGATTAGTTAATTTTTTTTCAAAATCTAGTTCTGATGATAGGGTTAGAGGCACATGTATAAAAAAAACAGTATTTTTGTAATATAGTTTGAACACGGTTAGTAAAAATGTAGATATACAAGGCCAGTATTAAATGGCACACATGGCGTAGCATACAGATCATTTTAGGAAACCAGAAAAGATTCGCCATCCCTGCTCTACGCTATGTTAAGGTGTTACCAGCCCAATCGACCGATCGTCGATCGACCATACGAAACTAATTTCAATATAATTTCGTATGTTCGATCGACAACACCCGGTTATCATTATCAAGTATAAGGTAAAATCGGGCATCTTAAACTTGCCCTCGAGACCTTCCCCTTCTTCAAATAGCCGGCCTGGTAGTCTTCGTCCTCGGAAGGCGCCGCCGGGAAACCCAGCTGCTCGCTGCTGCGGAAGCCCTCCGTTGAGTTGTAACTGCAACAATTAGAGATCTCATAAGTCACTTAATCAATTTAAATTCATATTCTTTTAGGCGCAAATCTTACAATACTGACTCAAGTGTACATCAAAGGAAAATCAATCACGGTCGTCCGGCGTTTGTTTAAGCTTAAAAGTGCTTTTGAACGATTATATATATTTTATGCCACACCTGGCCATAAAGTGACTTTTAGCTGAGCGTACGGAAAAAGCCGCTTTCTGGCCAAGTGTAGACATAAAATGATGTACACAACACGGGAGGTAATAAAGATAGCCCTCGATCGCATATTTATGTCCCTCGCTTGCAGCTCGGGCCGAAAACTTCTGCGATCTCGGCCTTTCTTTGTATTACCACCCTAGTTATGTAATGTACTATTTCTGCTATTTGTAGTGCGCGTGTGCTGTGTGGGCTGATTTCTTTGATTTTGCTACAAGAGTCCCTTTGAAACATTGGAAATTAAATTGCACATAAAGTAAACGTCCTAGTGCTCGACACGCCCAATCCCAATAGTCGAAACCTTGCTACTGTCACACTTCTATTGCCAACGACTTAACATACAAGATGGCAATGGTCAGTGTCAAGCACTCGGACATATACGTTATTTAAGTGGATACAATACAAGGACCTTAAAATAAGTAGCTTGCTAAAATAGTAGCTATCAGTGGCGAGTCGTAAAAGATATCCTTGGGCAAGCCGGTGCAGGTTTGGCGTACATTTTCCTTAAGAGCTGTAATAGAATAAAGTGGTCAAATGCCTGATATTAGGCAAGCCGGTAGGAATCGAGTTCTTCAAACGCCACGCTACTGGTAGGGTAGCTATTTATTTTAAGGTCCTTGGGTAGATTAGATATCAGTAATGCGGTGCAGCTAGAGATTTCTGACACTGGTAAGAGCACCATATCGGATGTCATAACAATTCGTTGTAATAAGGACTTTGAAAAACTCTTATTTCTTTTCGAAGCGTCAGGTAAGTACTTGTACTTACCTTGAATAACAATCCGGAGCCTATAAAATGGCTATTGAATATATTCATTGATACAACGATGAATAAATGAACAGGCTGTCATGCGGCATATATTAATGTTAAAAAACATACCGTGCGCGTGACTCGAGAAAAAAATATGACAGTGTCATAACTTTATGTTGCACACGTGTTCTGTTCTGTCTTTTTGGCCCTGGCTTCAGCAATGAGCCGAAAGATTCGAAAACAAATCCGCATTCCGGGACCCTAAAATTAAATTAAATATTTCGTAAGGCTTACTTGCGTAAGCTAAGGCAGGTGAAATGTCAAAAAGCACCGTCACTGTTAAAACAACAGAGCCTAGCCACACGAATCTCTGCATTCATTGCTTTGCTACATATGAGATATTTGTGGTTGGCAAATATTTATTGATGTCGACCCGAACATAGATTCTGTTGGTTATATGTATATTAATTAGTACTGATACTGTAATGTAATGTGATATTGGATGGAGTGGATACTGGATGTAAGAAATCGGTCTAGAGTTGACATACCTATAATAAAGAGATAATATAGGGAACGTGCACGACGAAGGTGCTGCCAACTGGTGCCGCCAATCTAAATCATATACCCTGTCATGCTGGGGCCACATTGACGATAACGCCGTTAATAACGTTAATTTATCGCGTTGAAGGACGATTAACGTTAGTGTAGCTACGACTTACTATATTTGATATTGACACTTACATATTATCATTGACATTGACAGCTTGATTTGACAGGGGCGATAGTTTCCTTTATTGTCCGCCCGTGTCTCTTGTCGTTTAGTGCTGCCACCTATAGTTCGTGCACGTTCCCTATTCACCATAACTTATACACAGTGAATCGATTTATTTTGTTTTTATGTTCAGTTTGAAAATTATTCTCGCGGACAGACAAACTATAAAAATAGTACATTACATACCGAGGCCAGTAAAGTAAGAAATGTCTCAGATCACATGTGATCTGAGGCTTCCTATTTACTGGCCAAGGTTTATATACTATTTTTCTGTTCGACGGAGCCAGAAAGCGGCATCTTCGTTTAGCGCAGCGGCCGGCAAGGTGATGCTTTCCCGCCGGAGGACAGAAAAGTCGCTTACCAACATGAATAGAATAATTAACTGATGCGTTTTATATTTCCATGTCTTGTCTACGGTCACTTAGTCAGCCGGTACACCAGCCAGACCCGGCGCCTCATTTGGAATCGGAAATGAAAATCGAAACTGTTACTCGTAATGCAACGCAACCTTTGTAGGTTGGCCATGCCTCTATTTTACTTTGCAGGATTTTTAAGGACTTTTTTTAACTACTTAGCAATGGTTTAAATTATGCTAGTATGTTATAATCATTTATAATGTTTAAAGCAAATCTTGCAAGCTGAATTGGGACTAATTATCCTGTCGTTTGGGCTCTAATTTGGTATACTTGCGTATGTGGTGACAATGGTACAATGGAGCTGGTTTGGTGATGGCGTTGGAAGGTTGCATAAGATTGTCTAAATTACCTGAGATAAATCCACTGTATTTGGACTTATTTGATTGGTTTTGACATGCAGTTTGCGTTTATAGAAAACAAGGTACACAAAAGGAAGACCATGAAATTAAACATTTAAATTTTAATTATTACGATTATTATTACGTACCTATAGCATCGTATTGGTATCGTATAAGATTTTTCCAAAAATGTTTGAATGCAGTTCCAATTATTTTTAGGGTTCCGTACCAAAATGGTAAAAAAGGAACCCTTATGGTGCGACTCTGTCTGTCTGTCTGTCTGTCTGTCCGTCTGTCACAGCCAGATATCTCAGGAACTACTGATGCTATCGATTTGAAATTTGGAACAGTGTTAAAAGTAGCTAACCCGAGCCTATTGGACATAAAAAATATCTTGTACCTTTTTTACTTTTTTTTTAAAAGGCTCCGTAATGGGACTTTGAAAATTGAAAGTAGGGTTATTATATTGAGTGGGGTATCAAATGAAAGGGCTTAATTTGTAGATTAAAACACCATTTTTATTTTTTTTCTTGAATAAGTAGTTTTTGATTTATACATTTTTATGTACCATTCCCCCCCTATTATCTCCGAAGTTACTGATCAGAAAAATGTGTCATAATTACTAATTATAAATATCAACCTGAATATTACAGGAAAAATAGAACGGTCTTGCTAACTTTAATACTTTTTTAGAAATTTACAAAAACTTGAAAATGAAAATCCCTAGCGGCGAGTAGCAAAACTAAGCGATGGCATGTTTCACGCTAGGGGATTTCCGGGCAAAACTAGATGGCGCTAAAACACTAAACATTTAACGATGTTATAATTGAACAAAGAAACATAGTATAGTAACAATTAGTTCGTAAACAGGTAATAATAAATAATTTTAAATACATTTAAATACTGTGTCACGTTTGCAAAGTTAAATAATTGTAAATAATATTATAATTATTTTACCAAGCTTATACATAGATAGCGTTGTAAATTCGGGAAACAGCTTTTTGTATGGAGAATGACAGTCCTCTTGATTTAATGGTCCTTGCTATTAAATAGAATCATTACACGTCAGGTTCTAAATATTACAGGGAAAATATAACTGTTTTCCTAACTTGCACTGTTTTTTAGAAATTTGCAAAAATCATAACATATACTTATTTGCTTCTACTAAACAAATCGACATACAGTTTTTCTTGAACTATTCGCGTATCTACTTCTGAGTTTGTACGGAACCCTCGGTGCGCGAGTCCGACTCGCACTTGACCGGTTTATTTTAAATAAAATATATTCTTCTATCAGCAAAATATCCTGTACAATATTTGAGGTACCTTAATTTCTCTTCATGTCGCATCACATAGTCTTGGGATACCCTGTATATTAACCAATCAAAGATATACGCGCTCTGTTTTTATACTCAGCGGCGGCACCTATCTATACTGTCCACTCATAAATTAATGCCAGACTGCCAGACAGAGATTTGTCAGTGTGAAAGTTATCATCATGATACACAAAGTAATACACTACATATACAGGCTGACTTCGAATTGGTAATAAAAAAAGAATGTTTTACATACATATCCCCTAAACTTAGCCCCTCAATTAAGTCTCATACTTTTAAAATAATCAGAAGTATTTTTTTTTTTAATTATTAATTTATCCCATTTTTGTTGGCTTAACATGGTCATCCTACCATAATAATAAACAAAGAGGTTTAAAGATTTTCAAATGAACACTTTCCTCTTTGGTTATCCGTCACATGCCGCAATATTTATGAAGAAAACGTGTTTTGATTAGTAATTGTCAGTTGGCATAGAAAATACGAGTGACAGGTATGACACTTAGGTATTTAATGGAGTTTAGAATTTTAATTATTTGTTTTGTTAGAAAATTAGCAATAATTAAATAAAGCAAATTTTAACATAAGGGTTAATGTGTTACACTACATGGCATTAAATGAGCCATAATCAAATGTTTTGTATTACCAATTTGAAGTCGCCCTGTAGAATCAATATTCGCCGTGGTATATTATCTGAGTCATTTTCAAAAAAATTGTACATGTTTAAGGGCCTAATAAAAACAAAATCACAATCGCTTCCTCTGTGTTACGAAAGTTAGGCATACAAACTATATGGGTAACTTTCGTAACACAGAGGAATAAATTAAGTTTTGTTTTAATTAAATCTCTTAATTGTGTACAATTTTTTTGAAAATGATTCCTATACTATTGAACTTTGAATGTGTCATTTTATTGTGTGTGGGCTGAAAAACATAATATTGCTGAAGGAGCATTCCATGAAAACATTAACTTTTTGTCCCTTACGAAACGCTAGGTATGACAGCTACCCTAATAAAACGTATTAGCTGCTAAGAAACACTACCAATCTTAAAGCCGAGTTATGATATTACAATGCTGATAATTAGCACGTTTATCAAATTAAAGTCCAAGATTACTTGGATGACAAAGAACCATGGCCAAAGCATCAGTCGCAGCAGTCGTCGAAATAGGGCAGTGTCCCGGAGAGGTTTAGGTACATGATGCCTACAGATGGCGTCGCTGCTACGGGCTGTATCGTTCCATTGTTTCATTTATTTTAATTTTAATGTAATTTTATTTCATTATTTGTATTTTGACATACTGAATACATACCTGTTATGTATACTGTAGCTAGTTGTAATGACTGTTAGCTTAATAGTCTATTTCTCGACGTGAAACATACGTTTCCCATTTTGTATTTCGACGTTTGGAGGTCTTTTACACCTCCAAAACATAATGTTTTGACAACGGAGACTCCTTACATCTCCATTAATTTTAGTCTATGTTTGCCTATTTTTTATCGTGTTTTGACGCCTAGAGACCCTTTACATCTCTAAAAATGTAGTTTTAAGTTTTGTAATGTAATGGATCCGGAGATTATATACATCTCTCGGTAAAAGGTAAAAAAAAAACTGTGTCCAGTTATTTGCTTGTTGCATTTTATAAATGTCATTTTATGTAATAATGTCACAATTGTTGTAATGTTGTTTTTAAAAGAGAAACTGGTGAGTTTCTTCAGGCGCTTCTTCTCACCAGAAGGTCATCTACCGAAGCGCCAAAAGAAAAGAATCAGACATGTAAAAGAGCCCTTGAGGCCTACTTACAGAAATAAATGAGTTTGAGTTTAGCTTCCTGAATTTATTTCTCGGAAGTATTAAAACGGTGGTGTCCCTTAGGAAATATTTTCATGGAATGCTCCTGAATCGTATTGCTTCCGTTTTGCATGTTTATTCTATCACCTGAACGAACCAAGTATAAAAGTTGTTTTCAGTCTCTTTATGCATCCAAAGATAGCGACGTCAACAGATAAGAGAGTAAACAATAAGATTGCAACACATTTTATTGGAATAAACGTTGGCAACATATCGCTCACGTGTAGCCACACGTTTCTGTTTTCGTTGCCAAGCGATATAGCAATATGTTATATCACATTCATTAGCAAGCGGTACTATGTAAACTAGTTTTTCTTCGACGATTACCGTCAGCACGCTTCTTCCAGGAGGGTGACTTCTTTTTCGTGACAAGACAATTAAACCTCAATCTATCCATGATTTTTAACAACTTTTACTATGGGGTCAACTTTGTAAATTACAAAAAAAATACTACTCTCTCATACATTTTGGTCTTCCTATTGATGACCTTTTCTATGAAACAGTTGATTTTTTTTGCATTTACAAAGTTGACCCCATAGTAAAAGTTGTTCAAAATCATGGATAGATTGAGGTTTAATTATCTAGTATTACGTAAAATAAGTCACCCTCCTGGAACACACGTACACGTACAATGTACTCGTAAATTATTTTAAACCCCGGTTTGGGAGGACTGCGGTGACTTCGGTGCAGAAAACTAGTGTTTCTGGTTTATGCTTGCTAGAAATATGCTTGTATTATGGTCGCAAGATACCTAACACTCCTCCTCGCTTCGCTCGTCGTCGTACCTAATGGTGACTCTGGAAATATTTTCCTTTATTGGCAGTAAATCGGAATGGTTGCGGTTAATATGATTACATATTAGTACTGTGACTAACAATACGCAAACAACACAAAATACATTTTTTCACACACAATTTTTAATATTGCCGTCGTGTCATATCTTGACTAAACCAAACTAATCATTTTATTAAACGTTTATTTAGCAAACGTTATTTTACCAATACATATTTGTAATTAATAAATGAATAATTTGTGAAATAATTATTTGTAATATGAGTATTTATCAAGTAAATAATTTGTGTAATGAACAATTTGTAAAACGTTATTTTGCGAATCGACTAATTTGTCATTAGTTCATTTGCCAAACGTTGTTTTTAAAATGAATATTTGTGAAACGTCTTTTGTGAAATGATTGGCTACCAAATATACTATACGTAACTAATAAGTTCACTTTGAGTTCACCAGCTTGAATGGCACCCATGACAATTTGAAGGCTTGAACCTGCCAGAACCATTGAAAAGTAGCAGAATTTTTGATAATTTTTCTTTCAAAAGTTTTTAATGTAAAGGAATTCAAACTATCAAAAACAATGTTTGTATTGTATACTCTTCGCTAGTAGTTACATATTTTTCTTTGAACTGTATATTCGCGAATTTTTTTGAACGTGGTGTTTTCACCACCTTATTTTTTAAAGTTAACGGATAGCTAAAAAATCCCTATAAGGATTTTTATTATTTCTCTAGGTCACAGTGATAAGGCTAAATTTCATTTGTAGTAACAATTTTTTCGCTATCCACATCAGAACTTAGCCCACGACGCTTCCAAGCATTCACTAAAATATGCTTTCATTTTACCAATATCGTAACCTCTTTGATAGCGTTTTCTTTGTTTAGCTGTCACAGAAAAACAAATGAATCTAGACAAGTTTTTACTCATTTATTTTCATGATAATAAGGGACACTGCATGGCCTCTATTCAGAAAATATAATTAGGATATAGGAACATATCCATTCTTATTACTTTTTGAACATCCCGTATAAAACATGTATTCCAAAAACTCAAAGACCTCAAAAGATACTCCTTACTTTCTATTATTAGAGTTAGGTATCCGAATTCTAAATCATCTCGCAGGTAAGTATACAAACATTTCGGTTGTGCTAAGCTTGTGTAAGTCAAGGTTGGTAATAGTACATTACACAACTAGGGTGGTAATACAAAGAAAGGCCGAGATCGCAGAAGTTTGCGGCCCGAGCTGCAAGCGAGGGACGTAAATATGCGATCGAGGGCTTTCTTTATTACCTCCCGTGTTGTGTACATCATTTTATGTGTACACTTGGCCAGAAAGCGGCTTTTTCCGTACACGCAGCGTGCGGAAAAAGACACTTGATGGGCAGGTGTGGCATAAAATAGGTACCTAGCCGGGATCGATTAATAGTACATTACATAACTAGGGTGGTAATACAAAGAAAGGCCGTGCGCGTACAGAAAAAGCCACTTTATGGCCAGGTGTGGCATAAAAATATTTTTTTACTTATTATGAAAATCTGAATCTCGGTACCTACCACATATTAAAATTAGGTATGTATTTGTGTCGTAACAATCTAATATTCAGAGACGTCAATTAGAAATACTATTTATTGTAATACCTTGTAAAAATGTGAACGTAGCTAAGTATGCCTGTATATATCCGGCCTTTAACGGCTAAAACCATTGAGCCAATTTTGATGAATTTTAGCTCGATATCAGCTTGATTGAAGCCTGTGAAACGACATACTACTACCTACTACTACTGCTATTTCTTTTGTAAATCCACCCCTGAGGACTAAGGGTGTGACATTTTGTTTATCTTTACAATGTGAATTCCATGCGATCGCTGCGGGCACAGCCATTTTATTTATCTATACGTTTCGATCGGCTTTCGAACTCTGAGTCAATCTTAACTGTTTTTGTTGTAATGATTGTAGTTTTCTGTATCATGTTTTTATAGTTATAAATTGCGAAAAAAGCAAATTATCATATAACAGTTAACATTTACCATTACGACATTACATTCAGACCATTCAGTAAGTCACCGCACTGGACTGTCACTTTTCTGATTTAGGTACGTTAATCATGGTCAACCTACCGTGGCCACGTGTCACTGACGCGGCGTGAAGTAGGTTAGGTACGTACGCGCATACTCCTACTAAACGTCGTAACTACCCAATAGTTTAAACGACACATTTACTGCCATTTTACTGGCAAAGCATGTTCTAACAGGACTCGCATGACGAACGACGAATAGATCTATTTCTATGATTTCTACGAAATGTGGTGTACAGGTAGAGTCATCATTATCATCATCAAAAGTTCACATCGGTGTGTCAAGTTTGCGCATTTTTCTTCGTTATTGTTATTATAATAATACATAAATAATATAACATAATAAATTCCCACGTTACACAATATCAATATCTAAAAAATCATTTTAAATGCTTCAGTAAAAACAAAGTATCGATTTTTAGGGTTTCGCACCTCAAAAAATACGGAACCCTTTTTTTCAGGAACGCGTGAAGGTATCCAGCTGACATTAATATCAAATACTCAGCAACCTATGTTCCACAACAGAGCCATACTCAATGTCCATTATATCGTAACCTATTACAGATACAGATACCACCATAAAAAGTACATAATATCATGATATTTTAATTTAAATCAATGGATTGATTTTGTTTTGTGGCTCTGCGGTATTCGCGTCACGTGTTGCAAGAGCACCACCTTAGCTATATGGTTTTGTGAATAACTAAAAAAAGTACAGTCAAGTGTTAAAATATGGGATGGGAGTTAGGGCCGATACAGACGGACTGCACGCCAGCTACGATTTGTATGGGAACTGCATCACAACTGCACAGTGGCGCAGTTCCCATACAAGTTGCAGCTGGGTTGCAGTCCGTCTGTGTCGGCCCTCAATCTAATGATGGAGCCGGAAGGTGGTCACAGAATCATCTAAATTACCTACATAAATCCGGAGTGTTTGGGCTTGTTTTATTAATTTTGTTTTGACGTGCAATTTGTTAAAAGTGTGTTTGCAAGTCGGCAATAAAAGCTTGTCTTAAAAATATTTTATTTAACCGAATCTTATTTATAAAGTGTCTTCGATTGCCGCGACTACGAAACGTCGGGACGTAAAAAATGTAGTATAGACCCGGTAGGTAGAGGTGTCCCCGCGACCACGAACGCTGAAAAGGGTTACGAAACGGCGGGACGTAAAAAATTTAGTAATATACGCGTTTAATCCGGTTAAATTGTTTTATTACAATGAATCTTATTCATTTTATAAGCTAGACAATATTTCGGAAAACTCTACATTCTGTTCATAGCATAAGTATCCAAAAAACCTAAGGCTGAATTATTCAATGTTTTTATATATACTAAGTAATAAGTAGAGTCTGTGCGGAAAGAGAATAGGCGTGGCGAAAAACGGAACTAACCTAACCAGTAAGGCATTTTTTTTTTGCAATTACAGTAGAAAAGCGTTACAGCGCCCCCCATCTAAATCCTATTCTCTTTCACAGACTCTACAGTAGATTATGTTATGAATGTCAAGGACGAAAGCATGTTGTTGGTGGTCGGCCGTCACGTGGTTTACGAAACCTAAAGATCCACTGTTCCGTGCACGAGGCCAAATGAAAAAAACAACAACTACCCAGTCGGCTTCCGAATCGTCACGTTTAAACATCTTATTAGGAGAGGAAACGTTTAATACGAAAATAGAAACGATACTGAGTAAAAAAACAATATTCTAAGAAAAAAAATTGTCTACACTCTTTTTTCAAAAAACGCCTAGGTATAATTGGATACAAATATTTTATAATCGGAATGTTCTTCACTGCCTGTTCCATCCCCGTTGTGTCCTTAACCTCCATAGGATACAATTACATAATATCACAATAAAAAATACTTCTCAGGGAAGTCAAAAGAAAATCTACGACTAAATGAATTAAGTTACAGTGCCATCAATATCAATATTCGCTTTCTCTTTCTATACCCACAGACAAGTGGGTAGGTGGGTGGTTTAGCAGCGTTGCCAGATTATTTTTTCGCCAAGTCAGGATTTTGAAATTTTTTGAGTAAAAAAGCGGGATTCTGTTGTCGAAAGCGGGACATAGTAAAAAAATGTATATAATCAGAAGTTTTTCAATATTTATCTTTTTATTTGAGTTTTAAATTACTTGTCTGTGCCACCCACCCGCGCTTCCTCAGCACGCTGCACGCACGGTCGAGTTATATCCGAAAAGCGTTACTGAGCCTGTCCCTCGCGGGATATTTAATTTTGATTTAAAAATCGGGACGTCCCGCCAAAATCGGGACGTCTGGCAACGCTGGTAGACTAATCATAGCCAAAAAGAAGACACGTCAAAATTTTGGAAAATAGATTGCACAGGCAAAGTATAAGTAAAGAAAATTAGTCAAACCTTATACAGAATGAATTTTAAATCGTGAATCGTAACCACGTTTACCGGTAAAGCTACTTAAGACGAATACAGAGCACTAGTGTTAATTACAATTAAAGACCCGCTTAATTAATTATGAACAAAACGGTGGAGGCGCTTATACCATTAATCGTAATAAAACTGAATTATTTTATGAGTAAATACGATTTAAATAGGTGCTTATGTTGACAATATCGACGATGTTGACATTATTGACAATACGTGCTAAAATTCTATCCGCCAACTACAATATTAGGAGGTTGGATATCTAATGTTGAAATTTTCATGACAAATACGAAACATGAATATAGGGTGACCACGAGATTTTAAAAATTAGGATAAATCAAATTAAAAGTGGACAAAATAAAAACGTACTTAATTTAGGTTTAAAAGCATTGTAAGTTATTGTTAATGTTAACTATGTATAGACTACAAAAAAATTATAACGATTCACGATTTAAAATTCACCCTGTATACTGTGACACGTGGGCGCCTGCCCTTTCGAGACTTTATTGGCCCTACTCAAAAATTCGAATTCATTTATTTATTTTGGGAAAAACCTCGTGTTCTGTTTATCCCTGATTCTACTAGCCTTTCGAAAAGTATGACATCTGACATCAGACACCTCACAAGTTCGTCTGCTGCCTATGAGATACGTTATTAGTAACGTAAACAAACATCTATTTATCCAAACTTATATTATTTGTATATGCAAAAGTAACTGTGTTTATCTGTCTGTTACCTTTACACGCTTAAAACCGCCGAACCGATTTAGATAAAATTTGGTATGTTGATGACTTAAAACCGACCTTTAGTTAGAGAAGCACATAAGACTTCATCCCCTAAGGGGGTTAAACGAGAGGTAAAAGTTTGAATGAGGATCAATGATTTCTCAAGGGATGTAAAACTACTTCTGCGCAGACAAAGTCGCGAACATATACATATATGCATGTATCATCAGGTATACTACGTATTTATACGCCTGCAACCGTATTTAGATCGCGTGGATATAGCACCTGCGTGCTCGACGGGTGACGTCATCCCGCACGTGTCGCGGGTCACGTGAATCCACGTTCTCACCGGAACGACGGATCTAGCTGATTGCCGGGGTCAACGCCTTGGCGAAGCAATTGAATACAGAAGAACTGGCCCTGATAATACCCACAATGAGGGTAGGTAGTGGCAGCACTCAGCAAGAGACAATTTGGAAACCAATTTTCGTATAATAGGGAATATGCATGAATTTTTTTAAACACATTTCTTAGCAAAATATGAAACCACCGTAAAAAAGATGACATAGAGTGAAAACAAAATTGAAATCTACCGACAAATACGGAAGATATAAACATTTTAAAGCACTAATCAGACCGGGATTAGACAGAGAGATCCGATATGGACTATGACGTCATAGTACACGGCCGCCATACAATCTCCATACTATATTCTGTTTTGCTAGAAAGAGATAGAGATAAATCTTTCTTGTCTTATATCTTAGTTATTTTTATAGTTATTCGAAAAATATTTTTTTCCTACTGTTTCTTACATTAATGAGCTTTTATTAAAGTAAATAAAAATATCATGCATATTCCCTATTAACGGGCGCCCTAGAAAGCATTTGTCAATTTCCCTATTCATTAGCATGTAGCGATTTGCTTCAACGTTCCTTACTCAGACTGCAAGGGAATGGAACTCTGCCAATAAATAGTACCCAAATAGTACCGACGAAATATCTAGGTGAAAAAAATAGTACCTTTCAACTTTTCGAAATACATATAAGGCCTGTTCACTGTGTACGATACCGGGCGTCAAGCTGGCGGACACCGCTTGTATCTCCGAGATATTCCATGCCATGCTCACACATAATAGTACGCTTTGAATCCAGAACATAATAGTATTTTTCTGTCTTTTACTTGGTCACGAACGCTAATATAAGAACATACATAATATGAGTTCAGAAAAGTCTATACTCTATTCCCCATAACAGCACTAGTGTCGTTATAGTCACATTACGATACTGCTAGCAGACCACAGACTTCTAAATCTAGGTTAAACTGAGGTCAAGGATTAAGCACTCAATTCTAACTTTACGATAAAAATGCACAACTACCAACTTAACAAACAATTAAATTCCTACGATTTTTAAGAATAACAAAACTTTCCGAATTAAATTCATTGATGCCAACATAAAAAAAGTACTTAAATTATCGTCACTTCGTGTCATTAACCAGTATACTAATTATTAAAAAAAAAATTAACATAGACACAACTGTCAGTCAATATGTCATATTCGCCTTGTTTGGGAGCTGTTTAATTAGGTATCTATTTCATATTTTAAAGCCTAGTCGTAGAAAAAGTATTGTAGGTATGTAACGTTGTATAATTAAGTCAAAAAACGCTCATTGCGTCTCTATTTACGATACTCGCCGCATTCGCGGCTTGTATCGCAACTCACGCAATTCGCATTTTTTGAACCTCCTTATACAACTGTTGCATAATAGTATTTTTTGAACCTCCTTATACAACTGTTGCATAATAGTATTTTATTACGCAACTAGGTTTTAAATTATAAAATACAAAATTAATCATAACCTGGAAACAAGGCAAATTATGACGTTTGACTGACAGTATGTGTCTATGGTAAACTTTTTTTTTTAGTTTAAAATATACTTAAATTAAAAATACTTTTTTTATGTTGGCATCAATTAATTTAGTTCGGAAAGTTTTGTTTTTCTTAAAAACCGTAGGAATTTAATTGTTTGTTAAGTTGGTAGTTGTACATTTTTACCGTAAAGTTAAAACTGAGCGCTTAATCCTTGACCTAAGTTTAACCTAGATTTAGAAGTCTGTGGCTGCTAGCAATAACGTAAAGTGACTATAACGACACTAGTGCTGTTAAGGGGAATAGAGTATAGACTTCTCTGAACTCATATTATGTATGTTCTTATATTAGTGTTCGTGACCAAGTAAAAGACAGATAACAGTACAGGAGTAGAAAAAATACTATTATGTTCTGGATTCAAAGCGTACTATTATGTGTGAGCATGGCATGGAATATCTCGGAGATACAAGCGGTGTCCGCCAGCTTGACGCCCGGTATCGTACACAGTAAACAGGCCTTATATGTATTTCGAAAAGTTGAAAGGTACTATTTTTTTCACCTAAATATTTCGTCGGTACTATTTGGGTACTATTTATTGGCAGCATCAGATTCTGGATGTCTTTACGAGTGTACGCCATCTTAACGGTCACTTTGAACAGCAACGTTTAACACGAGAGTTTAGCACGCGTCGCATGCATGGACTCGGAAGGCATTCAAACGAGTTAGAACCATGTTACGTTATTCATATCAACCAGGTTAACGAGAGAGAAAAGTAGACCTTATAGAAAAGCCTTAAGATTGAGTTTTAAGTTTCGGTTTATTTCGAAAATAATGTTTACGGATTTACGTCACATGCAGTAGGTACTTACGTGCACATTTGATTGTCACGAAAATTAGGTTCAAAGACCCTTATCTATACTTTACTGTCTTTAAACTGAGACTTCAAGTCTCAATATCGCCGGATATATCGTCGTATAATACCTATATATTCGTCGAAATATCAAGAAAATACGTTCTAATATTAGATGTGATTAAGTGAACGTGCAATAAAATTACCCGATTGCAGTAAGTTGGCACCAGGTGTCTATGGAGCTGCAAACGTAAATACTAGGTGCAAGCTTCGGGTAACCGGGTTATCGAGGGGCATATTCCTGTTCGGATGGTATTATGAGTACCTTCGTTACGTCAGGCCGCGCGCGGCGAGCCGCGTGCGCCTTCACTCACGTTGCCGGCACCGCTGCGCACCGAATATAGCGAACATGATAATAGGTTGTTTCGCAACTGATTAATTATTACTAACACGAGCCTACCTACCATACTGTTTACCGTTATCGTTGTTTCTGGGAGCACGGCAGTGCCCCCGCTAAGTCGAGCAAAACAAAGGCACGGCCGTACCATCCTTATCTCGAAGCCATTCAGGCCATTTTCAACCTCCTGTAATTTTGTGCTGGCTAAAGCTAGAACCCTGAATTTTCAGGTATATACATATATGACTTAGATATTCTTAATAACATTCAATTTGAACTTGTAATTGGATAACTATTTCACGTCAAAAATCCTTAGTTCTGTCACTGACTCAGTCACTCACTCACTCACTCACTCACTGATCATCATAATTCTAAGGTACTTCTAGCAGACCCACAAGCTCCAATTTTTAAACATAATTAGTTTTTAGTAGGGATGTAACGATACCGATACCGATACCGATATATCGGCCGATATATCGGTGTCGGAAATAGCCTTTGTACATATATTTAGTAGTTAGGTATATATAAGGTAACAATCGAATAGGCTAAGTCAATCACGTAGGAGAGAATCATATTGAAATCTAATTAGAATCTTTTTACTGTTTATTATTGTTTCGTTACTCAATCATTCTACTGTTTAATCAATCAATCATAAATAACTTGTGTTTTACTCTAATTTTAAGATTTATCAATGTCCATCGTTTATAAGAATTTAATTAATTATTGCTATAATCTTTATTTCTGTGTAATGAGAAATTATATGTGTTTTTTAATAAAGTAAACAAACCCCCACTCTCGCACAAAAAGAATAGCTGATTCTCAGAACTAGCTCGGCTCATTTCTCAGAACAAGATTCGAGCTTAGCGGGAGTATTCTTAGAATAATCTCCCACCTTCAAAAATAATCTTATAAAATGGCGGTTCCCGGCCATTTCAAGTCACTCTATTTTACTCTCTTCAGTCTTTTACATTTATCATCAAGTGATAATCAGCTCTTCAACAGTGCCTAAGTGAGGTAGGCGCTCACTATGGAAAATTAAGTCTTTCATTTATAATACAGTCCACTAAACATCGAAGACCCTTAGACCTCACAATGGTCCTTCAGAAGCCGCATCAAAGAAGAATGGACACACCACAGCAGCAATAAGAAGATAAAGAAGCACGAAGACACAATTCTTCAAAAATCGTCGTCAGCAAATTATCGCCGAATTGTCCCGTGAGATCTTAAATCCGGGACACGCCGTACTCATCGAAAGAAGATCGCCGAGAAAAGGCCCGTGACTGCATTTCCGGGCCCTCCGTGTTCATCGAATGAGAAATTTTGTCGGTCCGTGACTGCTTTTCCGGACCCGCCGTGACGTCGAAAAAAGTGAAGAAAGTGATCCGTGACCGCTATTCCGGATCCGCCGTGTGAAGACAGAAAACCGAAGAAGGGCCGGTCCGTGACCACTTTTCCGGACCCCCCTGCAGCACAATTAAGAAGAACAGCAAGGTGGCGCAGTGAAAAAAGAAGACAGCAAGGTGGCGCAGTGAAAAAACAAGGTGACGCAGTGAAAAAAGAAGACTGCAAGAGTCGCTGAGAAAAAAGAAATACCACCGTGCAAGAGGGTCTTCGCGCTCCAAACTGTTCGTGCCTTCGTGATTAGTGTCTTCGTGTCTTCGTCTTCGTCTTCAGTTGTCTGTGTGTGCCTCAAAAAGGAACTCTAACCAGGGAACAGTGCAAACCCAGTACCTAGCCTGAGTTCCGGGAACCTAGAAGTTTCGACTTCGGTTCTTTTTTGGTCTGACATGGTTCAGTTCCGCCAGCTTTAGCTGATGAGCGGCCAATCTTGCACCTTGCGGTGTTAAATGCAAGAGCGGTTTAGCGAAACTTCAAGAAAGAAGAAAGAAGAAACCGTAGGGACGTTAGGTACCCGAACGTTACAGCGACGTCAATTCCGTAACGTTCGCGTTAGGGCCCGATAGTGTTAGGGACCCCCCACCCCCTCGGTGTACTATGAACGAGGAACAACGCGTTACAAGATCGCGTTCCCGTTCCCAAACAACTCCGTCGTCCGGTCAAACGACAACGACGAGTACCAGTACGTGGAGTAAAGGCACCAGTAGCGCAAACGAAAGTAGCAGTATGCCGAAAGATAACGCTCCCCGTAAGGCTTCGGAAGCCGAGGCGCCCCCCGCGCACTCTGACCCGTCTATCCCCACTCCCGGCGCCGCGCCGCCGGGCCACGCCCCTTTGACCCGCGCGCCGCTCATGGATGATGAACAATCGGTTCACTCTATGGAGAACGAGCAACGTAGTAATCCGCGGACTTTGGTAGGCGTACAAGATGATAGGGCTAGTCAGTTATCAGTCTTAATGGCTGAATTAGAGGTTAGGAACGCCGAATTGCAGCAGGCACAGCTCGCGTCCGCCGCGGCTAGGAGTAGGCTCGAGATAGCTAGGATAGAAGCGTCTCAGGTATCCAGCATGGCGGCGCCGGGTCACGATGCCAGAGATGCTCGCGTATTAGGCTGGGTTGCTCAACAGCAACGCCAGGTAGCCGCGATAGGTGTACACACGCAAGAACCTCCGTACACGCCGCCGCGTAACGAACCCGAACGACCTAGCGAATTTATGAATAGGGACTTAGAATTACTCTCGCATAGGGTCGTAGACGCGGTAACTAGGAACAGGAATGCACCCATGGCCTCGAGGCAAAGTTACGACCTTCCTCATTTCGAAGGATCGCCTCAGGAATGGATCGCATTTAGGGCCGAGTACGAGGATAGTGCACCTATGCATTCGGACGTGTCCAACATCAGCCGTTTACGTCGCGCGCTTCGCGGCGAAGCGAAAATCGCAGTTAAGTCCATAATGTACACTGCGATATCTCCGGCTGAAATTATAGGCGCGTTAGAACGACATTTCGGAGACCCAGAGGAAATAATATTGAACGAAATTCATAACGTAAAGCGTATGCCCAGATTAGCTGAAGATAACAGCAATATAATTTCCTTTGCCGGTCAAGTTGCCAACGTCGTGGCAACTATTAAGTCGTTGAAACAAAACGAGTTTCTATACGCGCCCGAACTCGTCAATAAAATCGTGGATAAAATGAATCTGATTGTTCGATACGAGTGGAATAAATATCGCGTAATTAATAAAGGGACACCGGGTCTAGTGGCTATGGCACAGTTTTTAAACGAGATTAGTAGCGCAACGCGAAAATCTCAAATTCGCAAGACGCGAGCCAACGTGCACACCGCGCAGGCGCACTATGACCCCGCGCCCCCCCCCCCTGCCGCGCATGCGCAAAGGTCGCCGCGCGCCGCAGTATGACGAATATTATAGTGACTCAGAACAATCAAATTCAGATTATGACGAGCCTAGGCCGTTGATGGTAGCCCAAGTAAATCAGAATAGGTATACCGATAAGCGTAAACCCGTTGAAAAGAAGTTTTCCGCGCCGCCCGCGAAAAATACGCCCGCAAGGGCCCCGCAACCTATTCAAACCACTTCCACCTATGTAGACAAGTGCGTAATTTGCCGTGGCGAACACAAAGTGAGCGAGTGTTCCGATTTTAATAAAATGTCTGTAACAAAGAGGTTGGAAGCGGTTAAGAATGGCAAGTTGTGCTTTAGGTGCTTACAGCCGAGTCATAGGCGCGGATATAGATGTAAATACGTAGCTTGCGGCATAGGTAATTGCGAAGCCGGACATCATCGCTTATTGCACGGCATGAGCGCCAAAGCACAGCCGACGCCGGCGCCGCGGACGGGTAACGTTAATCACGTGTATAAAATGAATACCTATTTAAAAGTCGTTCCCGTGGAACTGACCGGTCCTCTAGGTACGGTAGAAACGTTTTGCTTGTTAGACGGTGGTAGCTCTATCTCGCTTATCGAGCGTCATATAGCTGATCAAATAGCACCACGCGACAACCCGGAACCTCTGTCAATAGAGGGAGTCGGTGGAAATTGTACGTTCGATAGGGAATCGTGTCGAATTAGCGTTACTATCCGCGGAGCACATACTCGTAACATAGAAAAGTTCACCGCATATACGATAGAAAAATTGAACTTGCCCGAACAAACGGTGAGTCGCGATTTAATTGAACAATGCGATCATTTACGCGAAATAGAGGAACAACTATGTTACGATCATGCCGTCCCAACGATAATTATAGGTCAGGATCACTGGGAACTGATTGTTTCCAAACAAATACTACAGGGAAAAAAAGATTTACCTGTAGCATCGCGATCTAAGCTAGGGTGGCAACTGCACGGCAGTCACGATGCGCCTCGGGATAGATCTTTCTTAGTAAGCCACGTTAGGCCGACGCCCGCGGAAACGGAGATAACCGCGCTCATGAAAGAACATTTCAGTATCGAATGTTTAGGCGTCGAAGGAAAATTACCTAAGACTGATCCGAATCAGAGAGCGATCGATATCCTAGACGCGACATGTAGGAAATTAGAGTCGGAAGATAGGTACGAGGCAGGCTTGTTATGGTGTAGTAATGATGAGACATTACCGAATAACGAGAACCTGGCTCTACGACGCCTGCATAGCCTAGAAACAAAATTAAACGCGGATGAAAAATTGAAAGTCGAGTACTGTAAACAGATCGACGACCTCTTGACAAAAGGGTATGCAGAAGTCGCGCCAGGACCCGCACCTCCGGAATATCCCCGTAAATGGATATTACCGCATTTTCCGGTATTTCACGCACAGAAAGGAACTCTTAGACTCGTTTTCGACGCCCGTTGTAGGGCCCAGAATAAATCGCTAAACGATGCGTTATTACCGGGACCAGATTTCCTACGACCACTATTCGGCGTTTTGTTGAAATTCCGCGAAGGAAAAATAGGAATAGTGGCCGATATTAAGCAAATGTTCCTCCAAATACAAATACCTGAGAACGAGCGTGATAGTTTGCGTTTTTATTGGAGAGGGGCGAATAGCGACATAGAACCGAAAGAATATCGTATGAAACGATTGATATTCGGGTCGGCGAGTTCACCAAGTACCGCTTTATATGTGAAGAATAAAAACGCAAATACTCACCGCGAAAGGTATCCGATAGCCGCTGAATTGACGATTAAGAACTCGTATATGGACGATTTTTTAGTAGCTTTAGACGAGGACATAGATACCGCGCGACAGATAGTCAACGATCTATACGAATTAAATATGAAGGCGTCCTTTGAGCTACGCGGGTTCGCATCGAATCAGCCGGAAGTCATATCCGACGTAGTGACTCCGAGTACGGACGAAAATAAAACGCTAGGAAAATGCGATACGGAACGTACACTAGGTCTCATATGGAACCACAAACGCGACACTATAGGTTTTAACGTAAACCTCCGAAATACGCCGACAGATGTCCTAGATGGGAAAAAATTGCCCACAAAACGTCAAGTAACGAGTAGCGCGATGAGTATTTTTGACCCTATGGGATATATATCCCCGGTATCGGTAATAGGCAAAATACTTATCCAGGACATCTGGCGGACCGGTATAGGATGGGACGAAACGATACGTCCCGAATCTGTCCCATTGTGGAACGCGTTTATTACTAGCATACAGCAGTTAAAAACGCTCGAGATAAATAGGTACGTGCCGGCCGTAAATAGATCGGGATCACTACACGTTTTTTGCGACGCGAGCGAGAAAATATACGCGGCAGCTGTATATTTCGTTAGTCACGGTAGCGAGGGTGAGGCCTATGCTAGCCTCATCGTAGGGAAAGCCCGCGCAGCACCGCTCAAAGTGATTAGTATACCGCGTCTGGAATTGCAAAGCTGCGTATTAGGAACGCGACTAGCTAAGTCAGTATTAGAACATACGGACTATGCTATTGAGAAGTGTCACTTTTGGTCAGACTCGCGAACGGTACTAACATGGATAAAATCGGATCCTAGGTCATTTAAAAGTTTTGTGGCACATAGGATAGCTGAAATCGAGGAAAGCACAACGACCGATCAATGGCGTTGGGTTCCTAGTGCGCAAAACATCGCTGACGTAGCGACAAAGGGAATTCCTAAGAATTTCGATAAGAACCACACGTGGTTCATAGGCCCCGATTTTATTAGACGCGATTCCTCTCACTGGCCGACCGACAAATCGGCCCCTAGCCCGCCTGTCGACACAGGCGAAGAACGACCACAAAAGTTAATACTGGTCGCTAACAAATCGGATAAATTTCCGTACCTACCCGATATAAGTAGGTTTTCTAAATACTCACGTTTAGTTAGGGCCACTGCTACCGTAGTTTGCGCTGCCGAGGTATTCAAAGCCATGATACTCAATAGAAATACAGAAACAGACGTAAGAAACGATCACATCAAGATCGCCGAATTACTGCTTATCAAACGCAGTCAACACGAATATTTCAACGAGGAGATCAAGCTATTGGAAGCCGGACGGACACTACCGAAGAAATCTACGATAAGCAAGCTCGCTGTCAAACTGAACAACAACGGTCTACTACTACTAGACGGCCGGACGGACAGAAAGCAAGCGATACCCGTTTTGCACGCCCGAGAACCGTTTACTCGACTGTTACTAGCACATTACCACGCTAAGTTCAATCACGGCAACCACGCTACAGTCATGAACGAGCTGCACCAACGCTACCACATAGTAGGACTGCGCGGAGCACTGAGATTCATATGTAATAACTGCCAGTGGTGCCGCACCTACCGAGCGAAACCAACCGTCGTACCACCCGGAGATATACCCAAAGAAAGATTGACAGCAAATCAACCCGCCTTCACGTCTACGGCCTGTGATCTATTCGGACCTATAGTCGTAACTGTGGGAAGACGCCATGAAAAGAGATGGGGCGTTCTGTACACGTGCCTCACTACGCGCGCTGTACACATAGAACTCGCAGCATCCCTCTCAGGCTCGTCTATGATTTTATCTCTCCGACGCATGATGGCACGACGCGGAACACCATCTGTTCTGTACACCGACAATGCCACAAACTTCTTGGGAGCAGAACGAGAGATATCTGACGCCATGAGCACCATAGAAAACGAGATGAAAAGCTTCGCGATCTCCAAAGAAATTATTTGGAAGAAAATTCCGCCCGGAAACCCAGCCGCAGGCGGCGCTTGGGAGCGTCTCGTCGGCTCAATAAAGGCAGCTTTGAAGGTCACGTTATGCCAGAATAACCCTCATGAAGAAGTACTCCACACCTTACTTCTAGAGGCAGAACACATCGTCAACTCCCGGCCCCTCATTCCGGTCATGTTGAACGATAACCAAGAAGCGTTGACGCCTAATCACTTCCTTATAGGCAGATCAAACGCCATGTCTCCATTTGGATTCTTCAGTGATGTCACCCTATCGCCATCGTCATGGAAAACTGCACAAGCCTTAGCAGAAAGCTTTTGGAAAAGATGGGTAACAGAATACCGACATACGTTGAGACCACGTACTAAGACTCCGCCCCATGAAAACGTGAAAATCGGCGACATAGTACTCATTGCCGATAACACTATGCCACGAGGCATATGGCCACGCGGAGAAGTGGTAAAAGTCCACCCCGGCCCCGATGGAAAAATAAGATCAACAGAAGTCCGTACCGCAGCAGGATACATCCGCCGTCCGGCTTCCAGGCTCATAATTATTTCCTAAACTACACTGGTGTAGTCACACCGAGGGGGACACTGTCGGAAATAGCCTTTGTACATATATTTAGTAGTTAGGTATATATAAGGTAACAATCGAATAGGCTAAGTCAATCACGTAGGAGAGAATCATATTGAAATCTAATTAGAATCTTTTTACTGTTTATTATTGTTTCGTTACTCAATCATTCTACTGTTTAATCAATCAATCATAAATAACTTGTGTTTTACTCTAATTTTAAGATTTATCAATGTCCATCGTTTATAAGAATTTAATTAATTATTGCTATAATCTTTATTTCTGTGTAATGAGAAATTATATGTGTTTTTTAATAAAGTAAACAAACCCCCACTCTCGCACAAAAAGAATAGCTGATTCTCAGAACTAGCTCGGCTCATTTCTCAGAACAAGATTCGAGCTTAGCGGGAGTATTCTTAGAATAATCTCCCACCTTCAAAAATAATCTTATAAAATGGCGGTTCCCGGCCATTTCAAGTCACTCTATTTTACTCTCTTCAGTCTTTTACATTTATCATCAAGTGATAATCAGCTCTTCAACAGTGCCTAAGTGAGGTAGGCGCTCACTATGGAAAATTAAGTCTTTCATTTATAATACAGTCCACTAAACATCGAAGACCCTTAGACCTCACAATCGGTATCGCCGATATATCGGTATCGCCGATATTATACAACCGATATTTGAAGAATTTGCTGTATGAAAAAAAATCTGCTAAAATAATTTCAATTTCTGACTTAATTTATGTACTGGTATATTCTATTACCTTGTGCAATGATAATTACTATGTCAATTAAATCTTTGGTTGTTAATAAAAAAAAATGAATTTCGAGTTGACAATTAATTATTTTTACTTTACACTTTCAAGGTTGACTCTCTGGTAAGTATAGCCAGTAGTCATTGCCATTAGTTATAATAAGGACATAAAAATATCTGAAGTTCATACTTCATTATTAAGCTAAGATATCGGTATCGGTATCGGTATCGCCGATATTAACTACTATATATCGGTATCGGTATCGTATCGGCAAAACTGTGTATCGTTACATCCCTAGTTTTTAGCCTATCGAGTCATGCAAAACCTAAAAATATTGCAATTTCAATACGAACTGCATAAGTAAGTTTGTAATTCTATACAAATACATGCGATTACAAAGTTACTTTTGTAGTTCAAAATGGAAAAAGAATCATTTACAAAAAGAAATGAGAACCCATCAAAAACATTACATAATATTGTCTTCGGTTTCCGCGATTATCACTCATAGTAATAATAGTACATTACATACAGAGGCCAGTAGAGTAAGAAATGCCTCAGATAACATGTAAACATGTTATCTGAGGCTTTCTTATTTACTGGCCAAGGTTTGTACACTATTTTTCTGTTCGACGGAGCCAGAAAGCGGCATCTTCAAAACGGCAAGGTGACGCTTGCCGGCCGGAGGGCAGAAAAACAACTTAAACGGATTAAATCGCGTAGGTATATTACTTCAAGTCCCGACGTTTCGTAACCCTTTTCAGCGTTCGTGGTCACGGGTCGCGGGTAGACTAAGAAAATCATAAATTTCCTCTGTCAAAATTACTGTTGTGCAAACCTACCCACTTTAAAAAATATAAATTCAAAATTAGTGTTGCCAGATGGGCCCAATGTGTAAAGATGTTTACAGACATGCCAGAAGGGCTTAAAAACCTAACCTTAGAAAAACTAGCGGCGCTTCCAAAAGGCATACTTGATAAGAAAGAAGACGCCAAGGAAACTTATCAGCCACGCCTTATGCAAAAAAGAAAATAATAATACAAAAGACTCTAGGTAGGTATGCTATTTTTGGTAAAACAAATCAGAATAAAGTTTAGTGTTGCCCTTTACTTATTAATTCATATTTCATAATCGATAAGATAATGTCAATCAGATACTTAACTCCTGTCCCGTCCTGTGAAAGATTGCAATTTGCAAAAGTTAATAATTAAAACAAAAAATAAAAACCGACTTCCAAAAACTTAAAGTAAAAACATTTTTTTTTATGTTATTTTTGAAGTGCCTGCCACGTAAAGCTGGCTGTGTTGAGCTCCTTAGCTGATGTAAGAGTATAAATATCTGTATATGTATATATGAATCGTTGATTATCCATTTCTTTGGGGTAATTAACATTATTTTTTGGTTTTTAGTTTAATTTTTTGGAAGTCGGTTTTTATTTTTTGTTTTAAAAATTTACTTTATGTTTAAATTTTTAGTGGCGCTGGAAAAATATTATTTTAACCAAATAGACTTTAGTCTATTTAGTTAAAAGAAAACAAATCCAAATCGGTCTAGACGTTTTCAAGTAACCGAGGAAGAAGCCTACATAAAAATTGCTCTCTGTTTTGAAGTCGGTTAATACTGGGAACTTATTTCTAGTAAGAAATACACGAGAAAGTAAGAAAAATACCAAAATCGCATATGTGTGCCTATGATATTTGAAGAGTTCCCTCGATTTCTCCAAGATCCCATCATCAGATCCGGATTTGGTTGCAATGGGTCCACCTCGGAGGTATACCCTTTTAAACAAAAAAAGAATTTTCCAAATAGGTTCAGCCGTCTTCAAGTAATCGGGGAAGAAACCTAGATACAAATTTACTCTTTGTTTTGAAGTCGGTTAACACTAAAAACTTGTTGCTAATAAGAGATGGACGAGAAATTACGAAAAATTCCGATATCGCTATATGTGTGCCTATAATATTTGAAGAGTTCCCTCGATTTCTCCAAGATTCCATCATCAGATCCTGACTTGGTTGCAATGGGACCACCTAGAAAGTAAAAAAAAAAATTAAAAAAAAAACCATACAGACGAATTGCGAACCGTCCTTCTTTTGGAAGTCGGTTAAAAAGTAAAAGTTAATAGTAAGTGGGTCTGGGTAGGTACCTATTTTCGGTATATGAGTGCCTATGCTAACCCAACCTACCTACTATTATTGAGCGATTCCATTATCGCGGGTGCAACATTTTGACTCATTCAAGGCCTCCTCCTAATAAAACGAAAAACATTTATTATAAAAATATTGTTTTAAGGATTACATTTTAACCTCTTTTCTACAGATTTGTGTATAAGAATTTAAAATAAATGTTTAAATAGCCACAAGAGAGGGTTAAAGTGCTATCGCGGGTGCAACCAATTCGGCCCACCTCTACGGATCACAGTATAAAAACAGAAATATCTTTTAATTGTCAAATATTTAAAATGTTTTGCCTATTTATATTGAAAGACAATAAACAATCAACTATAGAAAAATAAAAAAGTAGGTATTAAAAACTGAAACTATCTAAAATTATTCACTATTAAAACGATCGCGGGTGCAACATCGTATGATTCGCAGTTGGTCCTAAATCTTAGTACCTATGCTAAGGTTTTCAAGCGCTTTAACATCCTGAATATGAAGTTAAGTCCATAACAATGAATTTAAGACCTCACACCTCACCCCACACGATCGTATCAAAAAAAGTAATATATTTTGGGATCGCCCTACTCCTACTAGTGTACTTACGCTGATCGGTTTTAAAATTTGATTTTAAACTTTTTTAGTAAGAATAAAGTGAGTTGCGGTTTTGTGAATAAGTTACCTATGAACAAAATGAATTTGTACAAACTTATAGCGTTACGTTAATAGGATTGGCTGTAGGGCATAAAACAATCGGTAACTTGCTAACTTTATGTACTGTGTAATAAACTTGTCACCAACAGCTGTTGGTAAACGGTATCTTTATTATGAAGGCTATAAAGCGTGTCACACACTACGCAGATACGATAATATTTTATCTGCGTATAATAACTTAATGATCTGAAACTATCACACACTACGCAGATACGATAATATACGAGACGATACATTCAGTCTAAATCCTTCAAACTGAACTGATGATCTGCAGATAAAATACTATACCATATTTATATCGGCAGATATTATACACAGATCAATTTATATACGCAGATAATATCTTTGCCATCTGTCGATATATGTCGGTGCCCACAGATACTTTACGATAAAATATAAGTTATCTGCGCTGTGTGTGTTAGCTCATTGAATTGTATAGGGAGCGATATTGACAGATATGCGTTCAGATACAGATATCTTATCGTATCTGCTTAGTGTGTGACACGCTTAAGGTTGAAAATGATGATGCGATTAATCTAGTTACGCAAGCTGCATGAGGAAAGTGTAAATCCAGACCAAACATGATGTTTTATTAATAAACCCGATTTATTTTAACTTTAAAATGACACGTAGGTATATGTAAATAATAAAAATATGTATACACAGATTATGTCATCGATAGAAAATGCCAAAAATTAAAAGTAATAAAATAAACCTACCTAATAATAAATTAAATTAACCTCATCGTGATCTTGTACCTACCTTAAAAAAATCAATAAATATGAATAGACGCACTTTACAATAACCAACGATGTAACTAGGTGATGTTGTGAAACAATAATTGACCCACTGAAACAATATACTCGAATAAACTTCTAAAAATCATTAATGATTATCGTACATACCTACCTACCCAGTTAATTGAAAATAGGTAAAGTAATCAAAATGTCACAAAACAAAAATACTCTAGCTAGAGTGTACACGCTACAGCGTGTACGAGTGATAAATTGGGTTTGTGTGTGTGTGAATGTTGCCAGTGTGGGTACGGTCACGTTTTGCGCGGCGTGCGGCGACGAGCGCGTGCAAGGCCGCCGCCCCCCGCGCTCCGAGTCTCGTGTTAACGCTCGTTCACACCTAGCGATGTATTTTACGATGGAAAAAATACATGATAAACGAAAGTGACTTTGAAAAATCGTGATTCCATTTTGCATTTCTGTGAATAGTAAAATACTATAAATTCCACGTAAATGGAATGCTCATAGAAAAATCCTTCTATTATCATCATTCAGTAGGTATCTGAATATCAACTGATCGCTTTTGATAGGTAATTACTAATTAATCATTGTAATTTTAGATGAGCTTCATTATAAAGATTAGGTAAGAGTGAGCATGCATGAATGAACACATTTGGGGGTTGTCATATTATGTTAGGATTATAATTATGTTATGTCAAAATTGGTTTAAAAACAAATTGCCAAATTTAACAAATGTCAAGATTTTTCAAACACCTATACAAAACAACAATAATATTTACCTGAGGTTTAATTTAGGTACAGTTATTCATTAGGTGTTCCTGACATGATTTAGATTTCCTGGGGAATTAGGGCGTGCAGTACCGGGAAATTTTAGCAGGTGAGCACCGGGAATTTCCCGTACTGCCATTCTAATTTTTTGAGTACTGCACGCTAAGGAATGCAATCTCGATCTCGCGAGAGATCTCGAGCAGATTTTCGAGATTCAATCTCGTCGGCACGAGATCTCGATTTTTGCTATCTCGGTCGAGATCTCGATTAATATTTTCGAAATCTCGAACAAAATTGAAAGATTGTTTGACGTCTATTAATGTTTTTGAGGCTACCATACAACTGCCGGCTCACAGTGGTGCTAACCAGCGTGGAAGCCGAGCGGGAGCTCTCTGCTGCTGGCGTTTTGGCAACAAATATTTGATGGCGCATGACTGACACCTCAAGCTGCTTTCTTAGAAATCATTTTCAAAATATGAAGTAAATTCTAGTGAAAGTAAAATTTACGAATGATGTGCTGATTTTTTACATTCTTACACGATACAATTTTAATTACCTATATTATTACCACTGTTACTTACTTACCTGCAGGTTTCAAACTAACATTTTTTTTTAATAATTTTTTTTTGTAAAACTTTCAATTAGTGCGTTGTTTTATTTTGGAAATATAACAGCAAGTACCCTAAATACATAGTTAGTATATACTGAATTCTTAGATATTTTTTTCTAAAATTCATAACTAATTTTTAACTACTTTGTCAAATCTCGATCTCGTCGATATTAATCTCGGTCTCGAGAGCCTGACGGTCGAGATCTCGAAACATCCAATCTCGAATCAGATTTATTGCACGAGTTCTCGAATCGCCAATCTCGGTTCGAGATTGCATTCCCTACTGCACGCCCTACATGGGAAGCCATGGGAGTCATGCCTTATTTTGTTCCTGAAAAAATAGTCTTGTCGCCATCATAGGAGCCAGAACTATACATATCCTTGGTGCTACTGCGAGAAATAACAGTTATATAATAATAGTTTTATTACTATAATTACATTGTCGGTATCAAATACATACAGATTCATTATATTGTCAAAAAATCTGCAGAAATTTCTTTCAAAACATGCCTAATTCCCGACCTTAAAATGACAACAGGCAGATGTGGACGAGGCCTTGTGAAGTCAACGAAGTACATACTTACTATTTTCGACCCGAGCCGCTTTCGCCACAGACTTCCGATACCCAATTATAGGCACCATAAAACGTGACTTCGTTCGTACGAGTATCTACACTCTACTCTACGGGACACCTTGATGCCCCATCCCTTTCTGTCTTCATCAAACAAGAAAGTGATGAGTTGCGCCTCGTGACGACAATGTTCGTGAAGGCTAAATTAAGCTGACTTTTTCACAGTAATTTCGTAATCACACAGGTGTTTCGTATTCCATTAAATTGTGTTTATTTTCCAAACAGTAGTTAGTGGGCTTCTTACAACTGGATTGGGTTAGGAAAAGTTTGTACAAATATGAAGGAAGTCTGTTTGTGAGAAAGGAAAAAATAGTTCTTAAATAAAAATCTAGCGTATGTTATGAAATGTTTATTTTTGTTTACATTGCGAACGAGAAAACAGACGCTGCACTTTTTGATCTTCGAGATATTATGCATTTTCAATATTTCCTCAAGGCATCTCTTTAATTTTTTTTTGCTCCTATTCCGTTTATTTTTGGTTAATTGATGTATCTTTGTTTTTCATCTACAAATGAGAACTGTGCCAGACTTACATTACACCTAATTGTTTACTTCAGAAACGATTTTAATGAATCTGTGCCATTAATAATCTCCCATGTATTTTTCATTATAATTGAATAAGTCGATAGGGGCCATTCATTTATTACGTAAGACAATTAAGGGAGGGGGGGGGGGGGTCGACCATGTCTTATTTTTTCTTACAAGGGGGTGGGAGGGAGTTTTGATAGTTCTTACGTAAAATCATAAAAATGCGCAAAGTTAAGATTATACTTAAAAAAACCGGTCAAGTGCGAGTCGGACTCGCGCACCGAGGGTTCCGTACAAACTCATAAGTAGATATGCGAATAGTTCAAGAAAAACTGTATGTCGATTTGTTTAGTAGAAGCAAATAAGTATATGTTATGATTTTTGTAAATTTCTAAAAAACAGTGCAAGTTAGGAAAACAGTTATATTTTTCCTGTAATATTTAGAACCTGACGTGTAATGATTGTATTTAATAGCAAGGACCATTAAATCAAGAGGACTGTCATTCTCCATACAAAAAGCTGTTCCCCGAATTTACAACGCCATCTATGTATAAGCTTGGTAAAATAATTATAATATTATTTACAATTATTCAACTTTGCAAACGTGAAACGTGACACAGTATTTAAATGTTAGAATTTATTTATTATTAGCTGTTTACGAACTAATTGTTACTTACTATACTATGTTTCTTTGTTCAATTATAAAATCGTTAAATGTTTAGTGTTTTAGCGCCATCTAGTTTTTGCCCGGAAATCCTCTAGCGTGAAACAGGCCATCGCTTAGTTTTGCTACTCTCCGCTAGATAGATTAATGGATGGATTAAGTTTTTGTAAATTTCTAAAAAAGTATTAAAGTTAGGAAGACCGTTCTATTTTTCCTGTAATGTTCAGGTTGATATTGATAATTAGTAATTATGACACATTTTTCTGATCCGTAACTTCGGAGATAATAGGGGGGGAATGGTACATAAAAATGTATGAATCAAAAACTACTTATTTAAGAAAAAGAATTAAAATGGTGTTTAAATCTACAAATTAAGCCCTTTCATTTGATACCCCACTCAATATAATAGCCCTACTTTCAATTTTCAAAATCCCATTACCGAACCTTTTAAAAAAAAAAGTAAAAAAGTTACAAGATATTTTTTATGTCCAATAAGCTCGCGTTAGCTACTTTTAGCATTATTCCAAATTTCAAATCGATAGCATCAGTAGTTCCTGAGATATCTGGCTGTGACAGACGGACAGACAGACAGAGTCCACCATAAGGGTTCCTTTTTTACCATTTTGGTACGGAACCCTAAAAAGCGCGCGAGCTTGGTTGCATTAAAAACTATCAGTATCAACAAATTAACATCCCTTCAAAAAAGTTTCTTTGAAAAATATTATATTAGATTAATAAACAGGCTAGGTGTCTGAATCGTTGAAATAAGGAAAAATGAATCCTAATTGTAGTAATAAATATTTAAACTCGAGGGACATCAAAATAACGGGGGGTACAACAAAAATAAAAAAAAACCCTTTTAACACTATTCCAAATTTCAAGTCGATAGGATCAGTAGATCCTGAGATATCTTGTTGTGACTTGTGACAGACGGACAGACAGACAGAGTCGCACCATAAAGGTTCATTTTTTACCATTTTGGTACGGAACCCT
Source organism: Eudemis profundana (assembly GCA_947034925.1). Taxonomy (NCBI): domain Eukaryota; kingdom Metazoa; phylum Arthropoda; class Insecta; order Lepidoptera; family Tortricidae; genus Eudemis; species Eudemis profundana. The sequence goes on along the minus strand of OX344795.1, from coordinate 23,760,012 downwards.
AAAAATAAAAGAAATCGACAAAATAAGGACCACCCTAGTAATCAGTTATTTTGTGATCCAGCACAGTAAGTTGATTCCGTGTTTTTGAAGTGTTTTATTTGTAATCACAACAAGGAAGATTTTTTTAACCGAGGTTAGTTTCCGTTCATCTTTTATCGCTTAACTAAACCTTTATTATTCCATTCCAATTATCTTATCTTATCACTACGTGGCCCGACGAGAATCATGTCACATCCACATCACATGATTCATAAGTATCAGACTGAACTGGACGTAGCGTAGGTACTTACTGCATTAACAGCATTGAACTCTTAGCTAGTGACGTATGAAGTGAAGGTTAGCACAGATGCACGTATTGCATATATCCTCGTACTCTATGATTGATTATATTGTGGCGGATCCTACAGGAGATTAATCCTACAGAAAATTAAGCATCCGAACTTTAAAGGAGTGTTATTTAAAGTTACATCTTGACCTATCAACAGAAAATACATTTTGCATAATGAAATAGCAAGAGTATATTCCTTTTGTTTGTAACTAAATAGTTACATTATTACATGCAGTAGTTGACTAAAACTCTAAACGCACATGCGTCATAAATCGATATTGCAGTTTTAAACTGATAAAAAATGTATTGCCAATTGTATACATAATTACACCGCGCACGTAGACGCTACGTTTGCACGTGTCTTCGTCTTAGAACAGCGGCACAGGTTATTTGTAAAAGTTTTTATCCTGTGTGTTTTACGGAAGTCGACAAAATCCAGAATGGATGCATCTGTAAAATTCTTTCTACGCTGAGTTAGGTACTGCCCTACTGCCAACAAGTAACGTGTAGCCTCCCGAATTAGTTCCTCCACCTCAGCGTTCTATCCTGACAAATCTAGAGCAATTTTTTTTATTGCTTCGAGGCAAAACTCTGATTATACTGAATGCTACGACTAATAAGGCCAAGATGGAAACAGCCTGTCTTGTTTACTTTAATTACTTTTACAGTATTATGGCATACTGATCTGGGGTAAAGCAGCAAAGATAAATACCAGTTTCGTTTAACATAACCCTCCTTTGGGCTTCGCCGCAGTCGGGTAAAAAGAGAACGATTCGATATATATATATATATATATATATATATATATATATATATATATATATAAATTAGGAGGTTTATTAGGATGTAGAGCTTGTGTTTTACACCTAATACCTACATTTGTACTAAGTCTGTACGAAAAAAATAGCATTTTGCCATTTTCAGCACGAAAAAGTGCGTTTAAGCACATAGTTGTCATACATTTATTTTTTTAGTGTTATTTAAGCATTCCGAAATTGACTTTTCTTTAAGACGATAAAAAAAAATCGTTTTTTTTTAAACTTTGTGGTCTCATAACTTTATATTTTTATACATTTTTTGTTTATTTCTTTTGTGGTATGATAATTTAGTATTTTCCAATCCATGTGACTATATTATTTTATAAAATTCAACATTAGTCAACATTCCTCTTTAAAGAAATAAACAAGCTGTTTATCCCCAAAATACGACTTCAGAATGTCAGAAAATCTTTTGTGAGCCCCCTAGTGGTACCCCTAGATGCATGGGAACTGCCTTAAATATTGCTCGCTTCTGAGGAAAGCATATTATAAAGTTCAGGATTACTTGAATAACAATGAACCAAATAGTATAAGTCGCGGCAGTCGTCACAGTCCTGGAAAAGCTTACATGTTGCATGATTTATGATTTGAAGAACTAATTTATTTGATAAAATATGTATTTGTGAATAATTCGGATCGGGAAAAAAAACCGCTCGGGTAAAATGTTTTTCAGCGAAAAGATCAAGCAGAGAAGAAAGTAGTTGGGGAAATATGTGATTGGTAATACATAGGATGGGGAATAAAGTAAATGGGGAAAAAAGCGATTGGAATTAAAAATAATGGGAAACAGAAAATTTGGGTAACCAAGCTATACACATACAGCCATCAAGACGACAAGTCACGTTCGGAAACCATAGCGGTAAAGACTTAAAATGGTTGATTTTATATTTGCAAAATACTGAAATACTATATTTAAACATTTAATTAATGTTACAGAAATATGTGTTTACATGTATTTGCAATAACAGTTCTCTTTAAATAAATATTTCAGTAATAAAAGTTAAAAAAGTAAGTTGGCGTTTCCTTTGAAAATGACAAATAAGAGTAAAACAGAACCAGCGTTTCAAATTTAAAAAGAAAACCATTACGCCCTAGGGCGTAATAGGTCATTTACGGCCCGCAAAACCTACGTGTAATGACACCATTTTCGAGCAAGTGTGATGAAAAAATTTTTCATCACACTTGCTGGAATTACAAACTCGTGTTGTTAAAGCCCTCGGCTTCGCCTCGGCCTTGTAACAAACACTCGTTTGTAATTCCTTACTTACCGCCCTTGATACACAATGTACTATTATGTCACACCTGGCCATAAAGCGGCTTTTTCCGTACGCATAAAGTGACTTTTTCCGCACGCTGCGGGTACGGAAAAAGCCGCTTTCTGGCCATGTATAGACATAAAATGATGTACACAACACGGGAGGTAATAAAGAAAGCCCTCGATCGCATATTTACGTCCCTCGCTTGCAGCTCGGGTCGCAAACATCTGCGATCTCGGCCTTTCTTTGTATTAACACCCTACTCGTAGTTGTGTAAAATGTACTATTCTGGAATTTGATTTGTTCTTGAAAATTTTAAATCGATCATAAATTTTACCACTACTTCCTACGATCAAGTGCTCCATAGTTATTTAATTTACAAGATAATTTCCAAACAAGTAAATGTAAGGTTTTGTTTCCATAGACTCTTAAAAATTTGATACGTTTTGAATAATATGGTCGAGTTTGTTTAGCTAATGATTAGTTTTAATTGGAAACATCACGCTCCGAATTTTGGGCCTAAAATTTAATGATCTAGTTATATAGGATAGTTCCAGCATTTGCTGCAATTATCTTCATAAATAAGCAAATTATCAGTTCGGCTTTTATCTGTGAACAGTTTACAATGTTGTTTTTTTTTGTACGCCAGCTTGTTGTTAGGGTTCCGTACCAAAATAGTCAAAAAAAGGAATCTTTATGGTGTGACTCTGTCTGTCTGTCCGTCTGTCACAGCCAGATATCTCAGGAACTATTGCTGCTATCGATTTGAACAAATTTAATTTTTTGCAAAGACGTGTTTTTAGAAAACATAAATCCACTAAAGTAAACGCCATAATTAGGCGAACTAGTTTGACAGTTCCACAATCACAAATGTTGCCAGAGTTAGGCCAGTGATGTTTTGTCGATAGAATAAAAATAAAGAAATGCGTTAGATTCGAGTGATTTATATTGAATTTGTAATACTTTATAAATTTTTTTTTTTTGTTATACTTAAATCCCATTCGTCTTGTGTAAATAAAATTATTAGTGTATTATTAAAATAATAGTTTTTAATACGTATCGCGATGACATGTCAATCTACATCCTTAAGAACTTGATAACTTATTGATACTGTCCGCCATATTGTTTTGTTTACGATTTAAGGATTAAGTACCTACACGTTTCATAAAATTTATTTTGTCTTTTTGGATCTATTCTGATGCGTGCAAATTATTGTCGATAAGATTTTATCGATATTTACCTATGACTACTTATTTAATTTTCTGTGAGCCAGGCAACATTTTTATCTGTCAAACTAGTTCGCCTAATTATGGCGTTTACTTTAGCTGGCAGCACAGAGGCGATTTTTTTTTTGGTTGTAGACACGTCAAATTCAAAATCTTGAGGTAGGTAGGTACCTAAATGGTGGATTGGTCTGGGTCTTCTCTTGCTCCTCCTTATTTTTTTTTCATGGTCGCATCTTATCAAATGCCCAATATTTTATCTTTTACCATTCTCCACCACCCAATAATTACTTTTTAATTTGGATTCTGAATGAAAAAGTCTCTGTTAAGGATGGTTTTATCATATAATCAAGACTAAATGGAAGGATGGAGCGGGGAAGAGATAGAATTTAATAGAGTAGAGATAGAATATATATATGTATACACGGTGAAATTTTAGTGGTTGTTTTCCGTTTTCGGGCATGTTCAGTATCGTGTTCTGATTAGGAAAAAGAAGAAAAAAAATTCTGACGTAAAAAAAAATTGTCTTTTGTATGGAGGGTCGGTTAATTTGAACGACCTGCTCCATAGAAAATAATTTTCGTGTAAAAAATTTAGATATCTTTACACATAAGATATCCCAATTACAAGTAAATTGATTCAGTATTTTGGCAAAAAAGAAATAAAAATTAAGTATATTTTTATTTATTTTCTTATAAGCCATTGATGGTTACTATTCGGTGAAATGAAATAACATAACGCGTCGTAAGATCCTTCATTCACTAAAAGGAAAATCATATTCTCGTTAACGACTGATTTTCCATGCTTATCCAGCTATAAATTTTATGTAAAATCTCCGAACGGTAACAATGACATTTGATAACACAACAATGAAGATCATTCCTTACATGTCTTACGTTAAGCATAAACTTACCTTTCGTATTTGACGGTATGTCCGTTCTCCTCCCAAAAGTGTCTTGTTTCCATATTTACTTCGCAAAAGAAAAGAGCACAATGTCAACACGAGCACAATCACTTAACTCGTAAATTCAATCAATCACACACTTCACAGATTTGTCTAAGTAAGGTCCTCGCAATCCATTTTTGTGAACCAAAAGCTGTTGTAGTGTACGGTTTTTCCGTTGACCTGCATGTACGAAACGTGCGATGCGGTTTACAGATCACACCGGCGAGCGCTCCAGCTGAACGTTTGCATAGAACTGACTGAATGCCGGCCGGTTAGTCACATGACTGGCGGCGTCAAAATATGGCACGGCACGGGCGACGGAATGTGCGACACCCGCGGCAGGCCACGCTTGTCTGCACGTGACTTCGACCGCGCCGCCCGCACCTTTTCTCTCCTCCTCCTGGTTCTGGTAGTACACTGCATTGTTATAAGGACCACGTCACGTCATGTGCCTAAACAATTCCAGAATAACGTCAAATAACGTGGTGCGCACGCTGGGGATCACGAGGTGTAGGTGTGCTTCTGAATTTAGTTTTGAACTTTCTTTACCCTTTTAGTAATTTGAAGTTTTAAGTACAGTTGAAGGTATTAGTATATTACACAACTAGGGTGGTAATACAAAGAAAGCCTGAGATCGCAGACGTTTGCGGCCCGAGCTGCAAGCGAGGGACGTAAAATTTGTATGCAACATTGTATAATTCAGTCAAAAATCGCTCATGGCGTCTCTATTTGCGATACTCGCCGCCGCGGCGGCTCGTATCGCAACTCACGCCATTCGTGTATTCTGAACCTACCTTATACAACTGTTGCATAAAATACTACTATCATGCCTAAGTGGGCGGCAAGTCAAAAAAATTTGGGAACCTATGATTCAGTTCAGTTCAGACGAAGCCTCAGAGGTACGGAACATAGAAGATACCTACAGGGAACATAACATAACATAACTCACAAAAAAAAGAGTAGAACAGCTTCAAACCAAGATGTTTTGCATATGTTAATTCTGTCTTCGGATCCTGCGCTAACTTCTTTTAGGCCAACATATGCGACCAAATAACGAACTTTCTTCCCTGAAACCTTAGTTAGATCTATTCGTATGTCCTAAATCGCATAAAGATATTAGTTTAAGTTCGATTTATTTATTTATTTATTTATTTATTTATTTATTAATACATGTTAACATGACATTACAGTAAAAAAACCAATGCGTCATGAAACGTAGAAATAAAATAACTATTTAGGCGACGAAACGGCGACCCCTACATGAATCGAACCTCGACTCTGATTCAGAATTCTAGCGACATATGGAAGCTAGACTAATCTTAGTACCTACCTACTAGAGATGGGCCGACTAGTCGGCAAAAAATGCCGAATATTCGGCACTATTATTGCCTAGCGGAGAATGTGGGACACAGAAGAAATTAAACCATATTCTTCTTAACAATTATTTTATACACTATTTTAAGGAATCATCATATTTACTAGGCTAGCTGTAGTCGATCGTATTTGATTTTTCAATGCATTTGCTCGATGTATCCATAATTATTTTATACTTTTACGTACTTTACTCAAACACAAAAAAAAATCAACTTAATTAAAAACTGATCAAAACACGAACTTGTGCGTGACAACAAATGGCGGGGAGACGAAGCGAACCGAGCGTTTCCGATTGCACCCGAACATAGCTAATAACTCTGCCGTCCTAGTCTAAAAGGCGACTTTTTACTATGAACTTCCATAGCAAAAAGTCGCCTTTTAGACTAGGACGGCAGAACTATGATCGGCAATGCCGACTAGTCGGTCGATTAATCGGCAAATTGAGAACTGATTAGTCGGCCGACTAGCTAGTCGGCAAAATCCGTAGTCGGCCCATCTCTAGTACTTACAGTACTTTTATCTCACGAGCGCGGGTGAGCCATGATTTTAGTTGTGACGCGTATGGACACGCGCGCTTGTGTGCGTAACTGCAGATACTGTCAGCAAATAAGTACATCGCTAATGAAAAAAATAATGTATTAATTATGAAGTAGTAAGAAGTTATGCAGTTGTAAAATAATAATTTATTCTGTACATTGACTTGCACAGACTGTTTTAGGGGACATGAAATTTAGAAATTTTAAATCAGTCATCAGCTAAGGAAAAGCAATGCACAAACACGCACAAATAAATATGAATACGTATTTACCTCACTATGAACAACTTTTCTCCTTTTGCTGGAACTTGGCATGCTGATGGTACTTGTCAGTAATTTGTGACACAAACTTGTAGATGAGCGTAGGCGATGCGACGGTCGATACCAGGCCGGTGAGGTCCACCAAGCCTGCTGTCGCTGGAGTAGTCTTCACTTCAGTTCAGGTACCAGGCATGATGTATGCTAGGGTACGCTGAGTAAGGATGCTGGCTAGCTGTGAGACTGCGTCAGTATTGAAGTTGGTTGTGAATGCGTCATCACGTCGGCGTCTCCAATGTGGAAGAGAGGACAATATAGGTAGAGAGAGTAGTACGATGCACGTACATTTATGTATGCGCGCTTATTTTATGGATACTTACCTAAGTGAGGGCACCGACTGTACAAATTTCAGGGTCCAGATTTCACAATGCATTCCATACGTTGCGTACGTGAGCTAAGTAGGTATGTCCCGACCTTAAAGAAATCTCTCTCTGGGCCTCTGGGCGGATGTTGTGCTTGAGGACCACAGTCCGAAGGAAGATGATTGGAAGTGGTAGGTACATTATATTATGATAGTGCTATAATGACTTATAACACTCCGTTAGCGCGATGTAGACTAGTATGAAAACTGTGACGACATAATGTATTGCAATTGTTAGTTTTTAATCCCATTCGGCAAAAGGAAAGATATCACAATTATTTTCTTATTATTGTAATACTGATACTAAATAAGGAGATTTTAATTTCTAGGCCGGCCACACTACTGCGTTTTGAACGTTTCGTTTTGTTTTATTTGGATTTAAATGTGTATTTAAAGTGAAGAAGATAAATTCATATATCAGTAAAATTTCATAAGTTTTAGTTTAAATAAATATATTAACATCGATGTTATATTGTAAAATGTATTTATATTTATTTTGTGTATTGCGGTGGGAAAATGTTTTTGATGACATGACAAAACGTAGGACTGAGTCATTTTGGTAATCAAGACAACGAACGAACAAAACGTAACTGGTGACAGTCGATGTCGACAGCAGTTTTTCGTGAGAGGCGTTATAATTTTGCGTTTTAAGGCTAAAATATTGTGATTAATATAATTCAAAATGTTAGCTTTGATTAATCGTATCCTTGATTGGTTCAAAAGCCTGTTCTGGAAAGAAGAGATGGAGCTCACGCTGGTCGGCTTGCAGTATTCTGGGAAAACAACTTTTGTGAACGTCATAGCAGTTAGTATCATCGGAAAACAATAAATAAGTTTGAAATAGAGTCATCTTTGGCGAAATTTTGATAAACATTGCGTCTGTTATGTGTCGGTACCGTTATTTTGAGCGGGATCACATTTCAGATGCCAATACTATCGCTTTGGTGCGTATTTGATTCAATGAATAATGACTGAGTTATTTCGGCTTGCGTATTGCTTTTATATAATGAACTTTGTTCGTGTTAACTTCTATATGAGGCTCAAATGACTCCATTATTCTGAAATACTATTTTAAATTCGTTCAAAATGCATCAGAAATGTGGTTACTTCTTCATTAATATGACAGTTGTTAGCTCCATTATTAAGTGAAAGGTTAATTCTGATATTTTAATCAATTTTGCTTGTATTTAATTGAACTAGATTTCAGGTTGTACTAAAGGTGCTAATGTTCATATTATTATATTTTATCACTTGTAAACTTTGGAACTTTCTAATGGGAGGACTGAAATTCTTATTTGAATCTGAGTTGTCAACTTGTCATCTATATTAGTTAAGTTGAGAAACATTAACTGTGTTTTAGTCTTATTGCAATTATGCTCATTGTTCATTACTCTTGGCTGTTGGTGTTAGAAACTAGATGGACTTGTTTAATTATCTACCAGATTTGTTACATCTAAAATAATAACATTAGTTAGTAGTTAGGACATCTTTTTCTACCATACTATTTAGTGGACATATTCTTTGTAGTTGGTAGGTTATGGGTTAACAGGCAACTTGTCCGCAACTCAACGACTGCGCCTATTGATTTGCCTGTCCCTTACCCCAATTTAATCTATACTCTATTGTCAATGACATCATTAACACCACCACTGAGGCAATTAAGTTAATTTGTATTTAACCATGTTATGTATGGGGCACTTAGACCCCATCGCAGTAAACATGTTAATTCCAGGCAACCATTTATGCCAGGTGTGGGCAAACTTTTGCATTTGCAATTATGGGTTTTTACAAACAGAAGCCCTCATGAGGAATAGATTGAGCCATATTCTTTATTACTAAGCCTAAATAAACATTTGTACTAGCCGGCAATATTCATTCAACCTTGTGTTAATCTTCGACTATGGTTGTTTGTAAATTTTGATTGTCCCTGCTAATTCTACAATTCCATTAATGCTTGGGATTTAACAGATAATATTAGCTTGGGGATCTGGCTCTGTTATTATCAAACATAATACAAAATTGGATGAGATAATTACATATTATTTTGCTGTGGTTGTTACACAACACACATCAATCATATTGAACTGCTTCAAAAATGGGCACACAAGGCATCATTTCATGTTCCATATCATTGCTTTTCACCATTATAATAACTATACAATATTTAAAAATTAAATAGGGTTTGTTAAATCCTGAATTGGTGCCTAAAATAAATCCTATTACTTTTATAAATCTGAAAGTTTGTTAAGATGTTTAAATGTTTGGATGTTTGAATGTTTGGATGTATTTACTAAATAATGCAGTAACAACTGATTGGATTGAGCTGACATATGGCATAGAAATGACAGTAGATCAAATCCTGGATTGAAACATAGGATACTTTATATCGCGGTAAAGAGTTCCCTTAGGATAATAAAGGGAATAGTGCAGGCCAAGCCATGGGTAAATGCTAGTTTAGGATAAATTATTGTGGCAAACAATGTATTATAACTTATGGCATTAGATTATTCATTAATTATTGTCCCGATTGATACCAGTGCACTGACTCAGCAGGCAAATCAAAACACAATATACCTATTCAGCCTTTTTACAACTAACCACTATACACAGTAGTTAATGTTACCAATTTGTATTCAATGAACACTTCGCAAGGTCTGGAAAATTATCTTAATTGTGATTTTACCAACTTCAAAAAAGGAGGAGGTTCAGTGCGAGTTCATACCTGATTATCAGTGGCTAGGCCGATTTGGAAAATCCTTTTCTGGTTTGTAACAGTAGACCTTCCAGATGGTTGGATTGCAACTGGATCAGGATCTGATAATGGAATGTTGGAGAAATTGAGGGAACTCTTCAAATATTATTAGCACACTTGTAGGAATTTGGGTGTTTTTTATGGTAAGGATTTTATTTGTTAATTAGAATAGAAGTTTAAAATCAGTTTGTTTAAATTTTGTATTTCAATGTGGCCCTCATCAACATCAACCTTTTTTATTGAATTTTGTTGTATATTTGTCATCCATTTGTACTGACCATTAACTTGCATTTTTTTAACTCAAGCTACTAGTAAGAAATAAACACAGAGCAATATTCATTACGACCAAATATAACATCCTATTGAAAACAACCATATTCATTGATAAGAATAGCGATATCGGTTTATTCACGCCAAAGATAATACTCCCTCTAAAATTTCATGTGTAAGGTACATTTTAGCATTTATTTACCCGCTATTCGCCTGCGTTATTCTGGTTACTGTCCCAAATTACTTAATACTTAATAACGCGATATCAACTAAATGGATTTGAATGAAATTTGGCATGTATGTAGACCAAGTCCTGGATTGAAACATAGGATACTTTATATCCAGGTAAAGAGTTCCCTTGGGACAATAACGGGAACACCACGGGCGAGGCCGCGGGTAAATGCTAGTTTATAATTATAATATTCGTAGGAAGCTAGGAAGGATGTAGGATGAGCGGCTTTTTTGACGTGACAACGTCTTATAATTCGATGGAGCCGGCTGCACGCACGAAAAAACATGACGGCGTTACCTCGCTCTGAGGCTCACGTTCAACTATCGTCAGTAAACAGACTTTACAGACATCCGATTTTTTTTTGACTGAAATGGGATCACGTTGAAGGTATAAATGAAGATAAAAATTGTTGTACGCTGTTTTCGATATTCTAAGATGATTAATACTTACCTACTGTCAGTAAGTACTACGCTCTGTGACTCCACTTAACATGCTTGACCTTGACGTTATCGGCGCCTCAATAATACTCATTCACTCGTATCAGTCAATCCATTCAAGTTCATTGACATTTCTATCTGGAAAAATATCTGGGGGCACGGCAGTGCCCCCGCCAAGTCGAGCAAAACAAAGGCACGGCTGTACCATCCTTTTCTCGAAGCCATTAAGGCCATTTTCTACCTCCTGTAATTTTGTGCTGGTTTAGCTAACGGGTGATAACAAAAAAAATTGAATTATTGAAGGCGGGGAAAAAATTATATAACAGGTTCTGAAATCAAACTTTAGTATAATTGCATAAAAAATACACTGTTTTTCTTACTATAACTATTAGTGCACATTTAAATATGGGCCTTGATCAGCTGTTCGACGGAGCTTAGTCAAAATAGTCGCACAAGAACGTTGGACGGTAATCTTATCCATTTTGCGTACTAAAGATTTTATCCTCTTTATCAGCTGAGCACAGTTTTCGGCTCTCCAATTATTCTTGTAAACCAATGAAGGAAGATTTGTTGGGCTGCGGTATTTTGGTACAAATGGGATGTTATTGGAGTCCAGAAAACTGACCATCACTCAGATGGAACTCTGAATTGATTTGATAATGTCTTTTTCCAGTCCGGCCAGTTTAGTGAAGACATGATCCCTACTGTCGGCTTCAACATGCGAAAAATCACGAAAGGCAATGTCACTATCAAGGTGAGACCAATTATCCAGTTCCTTATGTGTACTTCGTTATTCTGTTTTTTTGTTGTTGTTTATAATTATAAGTTGTAATCATTCCATATTCGTACAGTTATATCCCATTAGCACTAAGTCACATTGCTTAATGTAAGGTGACCCAAACAAGAATTTGGTTGCGATATTTTCCCTCAACCACTGTTCTTGATAGGTCTACAATAAGAAAGTGTATTTTTTTCGTAGGTCTGGGACATCGGCGGCCAGCCCAGGTTCCGCTCTATGTGGGAGAGGTATTGTCGCGGCGTCAATGCTATTGTGTAAGTATCATCGACCTCATCATAATCAGTCATCTCGGAGATTCCCGGCTCTTAAGAGGAAACAGGAGGGCAGTTTTTCCATACAAACTTAGTCCCCTGTTTCCTCCCTGGATAATGCCAGTAAAGCAATAATTTTTTGTCCAAAAATCTATGGCTACTATTGATATGTTCCTATGTTTTCCTTTTTAAGATAAATTGGTTCTCTAAAGAGATATTAACCTTCAAAAACTTGAAAAAAATGCAAGATTTTCCGCTGTGTTCACACATCCAGAAAACAAATTTGCCAAGATTATTAAAAAAAAAGGAAAACATAGAAACACGGCCAAAGCCTTTCTTTAATGTTTAATGAAAAAAATTAGTTAAATAGGTTAAGTTTTGGGGAAGAAATCAGGGGACTACGAAACGTTGTTTTCATGAAATTTTAAGATGACGAATCGGAAATTTTGGTGGCAGGGATTTCGATTTTTCTCAGGAATCATAAAACATATGAAAGTAACATTTGATAACCTGATTATTGGGATCATCTACTCCATTTTTTGAGACGCAGAAACACGATTTGCTAACTTTTGTAACAGACTTTTGTATGTCAAAGATACCTCTTTCAAAAGCGGAATTTGCACTGTACAGGCAAACCAGACCTATTTAAGCCCCTAAATTCTCTGAGTAACATAGTTTTAACCTATACTTTAATATCTGAGACCAGATTCTTGAAAATTAATTGTAGTTTGTAATTGAAACGAAAAAAACCGTTTCTACGTATACGACCTTTTCATATAAGCTAGCACAAGCGCGTATTTGTATGAAATCAGTCTCCCCTCAGTCCGCCGACGGCCGTTGCCAACGACAGGTCTGTGACAGTTGACTGGCCGCGTCGTAAACAAAACCTGTGAGAAATCTTATTTAATAATGGGAAAAAAGCGTGTTGGTTTTTCCAAAAGGAAAAGGAAAGCACTATTACTTGAAAAATGTAACTATATGACTAAGAGAAAGTAAGTAATCGTCATATTTATACCTCAAATAAGTCTAGTTTACGCTGCGGGAAAATGACAACAAATGTTGACATTGGAACAGCGGCGTCGTCGAGACTTTCAATTGTACAATTAAATATTATTTTGGTGTACGTAAATAGAAACATTTGTAATATACCCATTGTATTAAATTAAAATAAGGAAAACTATAATAGTGTAAATATACAGGATGGCTCATAAGTCGGTTTTTCTTGAATGCATTAGTGAGTAGCCAATACTTAGTAGGTAATGTATAATACATATCACTCTCTAGTATATTAAATTAATGTTTGCCTCATAAAACCTCAACAGTTTAACCACGTCTGTGATGGATTCGTAAAACAATATGAGAACTATCCGCTTACAAAATGTAAATATGTAAGAAGGGTATACTACTGATACATAGCGAGAGGTCTTAAAACACGATAGCAACATAACCATTATAAGATCACACGAGTATTTAAGGCTTAATTATGTAAAGTTGCATACATCTACTATCTACACATGTTATTATAAACACTCAAAGGCCAACTAGATTGTCATTATATCTAGTATCGATAAAGATGTTTTAATAACTTTTTCATCACACTTGCTCGAAAATGGTGTCATTACACGTAGGTTCTGCGGGCCGTAAATGGCCTATTACGCCCTAGGGCGTAGTGGTTTTCTTTTTAAATTTGAAACGCTGGTTCTGTTTTACTCTTATTTGTCATGGTCAAAGGAAACGCCAACTTACTTTTTTAACTTTTATCACTGAAATATTTATTTAAAGAGAACTGTTATTGCAAATACATGTAAACACATATTTCTGTAACATTAATTAAATGTTTAAATAGTGTATTTCAGTATTTTGCAAATATAAAATCAACCATTTTAAGTCTTTACCACTATGGTTTCCGAACGTGACTTGTCGTCTTGATATGTCACTAATGTCACTGTCAGTTTTACAATTTTATTTAGGTTAAGTAAGGTTATATTAATTAATATTTCCTCACAAGTGTGATGAAAAACATTGTGTGTGCCACGGGCGGTAAAGGAATTACAAACTCGTGTTATTAAAGCCCTCGGTTTCACCTCGGGCTTATAACAAACACTCGTTTGTAATTCCTTACCTACCGCCCTAGATACACAATGTACTATTTAAACATTTTTTAACACTGGCACAGACAACGCACTGACCTTAGGTACATATATGGCTAATGGTGGTCATTTTATACTGTTTCCAAACGCATGACAGAGGTTTTTTGACATGGACGTAGATTGAAATATAAATACTCGTATGTCGCAATTTCATTCTGCAAGTCCGATATTTCGTCATCTGTGGGCATTTTGATGGGTAAATCGCCAGTGGGTTCCCCGAGATGATAAAAACAGTCAAATTAGTCCAATACACGATTTAATTAGACAATATTACAGGTCGATTGTCCTTAATAAATCTCTAACACTAGGTAATTAGTCCAATTATCAAATCAATCACTCGTCAACACGCATGTGCGTCCGCGCACGACAAGGGCTCGCCCAATCTCTGCCTCCCGGTCTTTCCTCCCGCAACCCGCGCCCCGAAGTACTTGAGAGTGCTTCTACGAATTCCCGACAAATATGTAAAAATGTAAATATATTGTAAATTTAAAATGTAAAAATTGTTCAATATATTGCCCGTAAAAACACCATGCTCGAATTAATTTTTGTTTGTGCTATAATTTGCAGTAGTACCTATCTATACATTACCAGTTCTTAACCAAAGATTAGCATTATTGGAATAATCTTTTGTCCTAATAATTATCCGAGTACAAAAGATTATTCGGATAATTATCAGGACTTATAATTATTCGACTAAACAATAACACGATATTTTTATTGCTGAATTATTTATTCGTGAATAGCATATCCGCGAATGAATCATTCGACCACTTTTCAAATGATTAATTATTTATTCTTTACTAGCATTTACCCGCGTTGTTCCCGTTATAGTGCCAAGGGAACTAATTACCGGCATAGATCCTATGTTTCAATCCAGTACTTGATCTACTTACATGCCAAATTTCAGATCAATCCATTCAGTTGTTACCCCGTATTTAGTAACAGACATCCAAACATCTTCACAAATTTTCACATTTATAATATTAGTAGGATTGTATTCGGAAAATCCACGAAAATTATTTAAAGTTTTTTGATTATTCCATTCAAATAAATAACACAAATAATATTTAGAATTACTCGTTTTTACGGTACATATATTTATCAATTTCACTTTACTTTTTCCCATACAAACAGTACAGAAAACAAGGTAGTGTTTTATTGATTTGAGTAGATCTGTAGAATACATTATCATTACTAAGTTTTGTGTATCGATTTAACAAATAAAAAAATTGAAAATATAGGAAGCGACTCCATTTATTTTCTGTTCACTTTTGACATAAACAGTGTAGGCACTTTTCGATAGGTAATATTAATGTAAAGTTTTCAATGTGCGTTTGCAAATTTGACATATAGGGTTATGGAATTGAGTTCTTTTTAGAATGACAGTTTTTATAGACACAGGTTATAAGTGAGCGTTATTAGCATCGATTATAATGTAACTTGAAATGTCATTTTTGCGACTGATTGTGTGTGATATACGGTATACCGCGTAAAAATATAGGGGGGTGAGCGGGTTGCGGGGCGCAAATGCTCCGAAAACGGATTCATTGTTTAGCGATGCGTCACCTTAAAAGGTATTTTCGGTCCAAGCTGCAGTTGTCTCTATCGCGCTCTGCGCGGGAGAGGCGGGCAGTGCGGGACAGCGACACATTTTACAAATACCTAATTTTCAATTCTCTCCACCTTACTGTTTCCTCTTAAATCTTTCAACATGTTTTTTTTCCACTAAAGGTTGATTTTAAGTAAAGTTTTCGCTCCTTGTCATAATGGGCTAGACGACTAAAAAAAACTGTTTAGTCCGTCAGTTAGATTATTAAAAAATATTGTACACGTTTTTTTTTTTTTTTTTATTCACGATAGGTAAGCATTTGACTTTGATCTCACCTGTTGGTAAGTGAAGATAAAGTCGATGATGGAGCATGCTTACCTAGATAGTGCCTATTCACCCTCGACTTGAAGAGATCCAAGTTATATTTTTCCGGGAAGAGGTCTGCTGGGAGAGAGTTCCACTCCTTAGCTGTCCTAATAAGGAAAGTGGAAGCAAAGCGCTTTGTGCGAGTCGTTGGTATATCGACAACGTAAGGGTGAAACCCAAGTCCACGCCTAGTCCCATAATGACGAAATGGAGATGGCGGAATCAGTTCATGCAATCCCAACGCACACTCGCCGAAATGTACCCTGTAAAATACCGATAAACTGGCGACCTTTCTGCGGTGTTCAAGGCTTTGCAGTTTTTGCTTCACCAGATCAGGATCACCTATGAGCTTCCTGGCACGCTTATCGACTGAATCTAAGGCGGCTAGCTGGTACTTGGCGGACCCGTCCCAAAGGTGGCAGCAGTACTCCATACACGACCGGACCTGTGCTTGGTATAACTGGAGCAGTTGTCCTGGTGTGAAGTACCGCCTAACCTTGGAGAGGATCCCAAGCTTCTTGGCTGCAGTTTTGGCCAAAGATTCAATATACAACCCGAAGTTCAGATTGGACGATAAGTTCATGCCAAGAAGTTCCAGACGATCCGATATCGGCACGGGTACATAACGGAAAGTCGGAGTCAGGTCAAAATGACTCCGTTTTGTGGAGAACAAACACGCCTGTGTCTTGGTGGCGTTGAACTTGACTAAGTTGGCTTCACCCCAATCGGATACTGCCTTAAGAGTCAAATTCAAGCGATCCACCATCGCCTCCCGACTAGACTGTATTTCGTCACGTTTAGCCTTTGCACTGGACAGGTATCTATCTACAACTGTGCTGTCATCAGCATAACCAAAGGTTCCAGGCATTAGCATGTCATTGATGTGCAGCAAGAATAGAGTTGCAGACAGAACAGATCCCTGAGGAACACCGGCATTTTTTCTTTTGTTTGATAAACAAAAAATGACGAGGATCGAGTGCTTAGAAGTTTCGAGTGACGTCACTCTTAGGTACAATTTTCACCTAGGAGTGACGTCACAAGCCCCCACTCCAGAAGTTTGATGATCTATAACTTTGTCGATTTTTAATATTTTGATAAACCAAAAAATACGTGTCCCATATTGTATAATCTAACTGACGGACTAAATAGAATTATATAGTATTAACCCAGTCGTCATCCCCATTGTGAGGTGTTGAGTGCTCCCATATTTCTAGATCACTGTACTGATTCTAGTTACATGGTGGACGCGGCAGACAGCGATAAGATCGAGGCGTCTCGCAATGAACTCCACAGTCTACTGGAGAAGCAGCAGCTGACCGGCATCCCCGTGCTAGTGCTCGGCAACAAGCGGGACCTGCCCCACGCACTCGACGAGCACGGCCTCATCGAGCGCATGTGAGTAGCTCGCGCCAGTACTGGCCCCACAGTCTACTGGAGCAGCAGCAGCTGACCGGCATCCCCGTGCTAGTGCTCGGCAACAAGCGGGACCTGCCCCACGCACTCGACGAGCACGGCCTCATCGAGCGCATGTGAGTAGCTCGCGCCAGTACTGGCCCCACAGTCTACTGGAGCAGCAGCAGCTGACCGGCATCCCCGTGCTAGTGCTCGGCAACAAGCGGGACCTGCCCCACGCACTCGACGAGCACGGCCTCATCGAGCGCATGTGAGTAGCTCGCGCCAGTACTGGCCCCACAGTCTACTGGAGCAGCAGCAGCTGACCGGCATCCCCGTGCTAGTGCTCGGCAACAAGCGGGACCTGCCCCATGCACTCGACGAGCACGGCCTCATCGAGCGCATGTGAGTAGCTCGCGCCAGTACTGGCCCCACAGTCTACTGGAGCAGCAGCAGCTGACCGGCATCCCCGTGCTAGTGCTCGGCAACAAGCGGGACCTGCCCCACGCACTCGACGAGCACGGCCTCATCGAGCGCATGTGAGTAGCTCGCGCCAGTACTGGCCCCACAGTCTACTGGAGCAGCAGCAGCTGACCGGCATCCCCGTGCTAGTGCTCGGCAACAAGCGGGACCTGCCCCACGCACTCGACGAGCACGGCCTCATCGAGCGCATGTGAGTAGCTCGCGCCAGTACTGGCCCCACAGTCTACTGGAGCAGCAGCAGCTGACCGGCATCCCCGTGCTAGTGCTCGGCAACAAGCGGGACCTGCCCCACGCACTCGACGAGCACGGCCTCATCGAGCGCATGTGAGTAGCTCGCGCCAGTACTGGCCCCACAGTCTACTGGAGCAGCAGCAGCTGACCGGCATCCCCGTGCTAGTGCTCGGCAACAAGCGGGACCTGCCCCACGCACTCGACGAGCACGGCCTCATCGAGCGCATGTGAGTAGCTCGCGCCAGTACTGGCCCCACAGTCTACTGGAGCAGCAGCAGCTGACCGGCATCCCCGTGCTAGTGCTCGGCAACAAGCGGGACCTGCCCCATGCACTCGACGAGCACGGCCTCATCGAGCGCATGTGAGTAGCTCGCGCCAGTACTGGCCCCACAGTCTACTGGAGCAGCAGCAGCTGACCGGCATCCCCGTGCTAGTGCTCGGCAACAAGCGGGACCTGCCCCACGCACTCGACGAGCACGGCCTCATCGAGCGCATGTGAGTAGCTCGCGCCAGTACTGGCCCCACAGTCTACTGGAGAAGCAGCAGCTGACCGGCATCCCCGTGCTAGTGCTCGGCAACAAGCGGGACCTGCCCCACGCACTCGACGAGCACGGCCTCATCGAGCGCATGTGAGTAGCTCGCGCCAGTACTGGCCCCACAGTCTACTGGAGCAGCAGCAGCTGACCGGCATCCCCGTGCTAGTGCTCGGCAACAAGCGGGACCTGCCCCACGCACTCGACGAGCACGGCCTCATCGAGCGCATGTGAGTAGCTCGCGCCAGTACTGGCCCCACAGTCTACTGGAGCAGCAGCAGCTGACCGGCATCCCCGTGCTAGTGCTCGGCAACAAGCGGGACCTGCCCCACGCACTCGACGAGCACGGCCTCATCGAGCGCATGTGAGTAGCTCGCGCCAGTACTGGCCCCACAGTCTACTGGAGCAGCAGCAGCTGACCGGCATCCCCGTGCTAGTGCTCGGCAACAAGCGGGACCTGCCCCACGCACTCGACGAGCACGGCCTCATCGAGCGCATGTGAGTAGCTCGCGCCAGTACTGGCCCCACAGTCTACTGGAGCAGCAGCAGCTGACCGGCATCCCCGTGCTAGTGCTCGGCAACAAGCGGGACCTGCCCCACGCACTCGACGAGCACGGCCTCATCGAGCGCATGTGAGTAGCTCGCGCCAGTACTGGCCCCACAGTCTACTGGAGCAGCAGCAGCTGACCGGCATCCCCGTGCTAGTGCTCGGCAACAAGCGGGACCTGCCCCACGCACTCGACGAGCACGGCCTCATCGAGCGCATGTGAGTAGCTCGCGCCAGTACTGGCCCCACAGTCTACTGGAGCAGCAGCAGCTGACCGG
The DNA here is from genome assembly GCA_947034925.1 of Eudemis profundana. NCBI lineage: Eukaryota > Metazoa > Arthropoda > Insecta > Lepidoptera > Tortricidae > Eudemis > Eudemis profundana. Next base: position 23,740,583 of record OX344795.1, on the reverse strand, counting down.
CATCCCCGTGCTAGTGCTCGGCAACAAGCGGGACCTGCCCCACGCACTCGACGAGCACGGCCTCATCGAGCGCATGTGAGTAGCTCGCGCCAGTACTGGCCCCACAGTCTACTGGAGCAGCAGCAGCTGACCGGCATCCCCGTGCTAGTGCTCGGCAACAAGCGGGACCTGCCCCACGCACTCGACGAGCACGGCCTCATCGAGCGCATGTGAGTAGCTCGCGCCAGTACTGGCCCCACAGTCTACTGGAGCAGCAGCAGCTGACCGGCATCCCCGTGCTAGTGCTCGGCAACAAGCGGGACCTGCCCCACGCACTCGACGAGCACGGCCTCATCGAGCGCATGTGAGTAGCTCGCGCCAGTACTGGCCCCACAGTCTACTGGAGCAGCAGCAGCTGACCGGCATCCCCGTGCTAGTGCTCGGCAACAAGCGGGACCTGCCCCACGCACTCGACGAGCACGGCCTCATCGAGCGCATGTGAGTAGCTCGCGCCAGTACTGGCCCCACAGTCTACTGGAGCAGCAGCAGCTGACCGGCATCCCCGTGCTAGTGCTCGGCAACAAGCGGGACCTGCCCCACGCACTCGACGAGCACGGCCTCATCGAGCGCATGTGAGTAGCTCGCGCCAGTACTAGTACAAGAAGTCGCAGTTAAGATAATTACATTCTACTCCATTTTAATTCAATCATTTACGTTTTTGCAGGAACCTCTCAGCAATCCAGGACCGCGAGATCTGCTGCTACTCGATCTCTTGTAAGGAGAAAGACAACATCGACATCACCCTGCAGTGGCTCATCCAGCACAGCAAGTCGGGTGCCGCGCGCTAGGCGCCGCTAGCAAACCTAGGTACCGCTAGGATAAACCAATAAAAATTCCTTGCACCCTATCAGAGTAGAAACTTGTTATAATGTTACTGAAGAATTAAAAAAAAAAAACACATTTTTTTCTGTGAAATTTTAATTTTGCTGTTATTTCTGCTCAATATCAAGAACGCTACTGATTTTTTCGCAGTATTTTTAACGGAAACGAAGCCTTTCAAGTCTCGGAATGACGAAGCTTTTCATTCTGCGACTATCTTGCACAATAACATTGTCTGCCATTGTAGTTGTGCAATCGCAAGCCTATTTCAACAACAAAGAGCTTATATACGCTAAGCAGATACGGTCACTTTTGAAAGTTTCAAAAGTTGTGCCGTTCTCGAGAATTCTCGGAAACATTCTCAGTTTTGTATGGGAAATGTTCTCGAGAACGTTCTCTCTCCATACAAAACGGAGAACGTTTCCGAGAATGGCACATCTCTATTTGAAACGGAAGACTATATGGAGGTAACGAAATCTGCAATGGAAATTACGAACACATGTCTTTGCATGGAATTGGTGGCATTTTTTATTTTGAACAAGAATAATCCAAAATTACCAAATTCTAAGAAAAACAATATACACTTTTTTTTAAACTCCTACTCTGCTTTAGAGCAAATGACACAATTAATAAAACCCACGAGAGATAGCAAATGTAAATACATAGGCCGTAAACAAGGAATAAGATTTATCCCCGATGCATTTTTACATTCTTCATCTCGTTTCGTTAGTTAATAGGCATTTTTATTTAAACGTGTACGACTAAACCAAACTTATGTTTAAATACCGTCTAATTTGTCAACTTTGTGACGAACATAGGCTGTTTGGCCTTAATAGTACAATTATGATACGAGTGGGCTATGTTGGTCATTTCATTACAGTCGAGGCTGCGTTGCACAGGCTCTAATATCCGAGACTGTAATGACCAGGGGTCGGACGTAAAAATTCTTAGTCGATGATCACTCGATAGCGACACCATGTATTTATTTTGCTGTCTTCATAGCGCGCGTTTTTGTTCGGCAGTAACATTCGTACGACTTTCTGCTATTAGAGGTCATCCATATATTACGTCACACGCATAGGGGGAGCCAAATGTAACAGCCTATGTTAATAATGGAATATGTTAGGAAAAAATGTGACATGGGGGGAGGGGGGGGGGGGGGGGGTCGAAAAATCGTGTGACATACTTTGTGGATGATCTCTTAGTATATCCTCATTTTAAAGATAATTCCCGACTGCGCCCCTAAAGGTATCGTTCCACACTCGATCGCACTGCTTATTGTGCTTCAACGACCAAGACTGGCGTGGCGACTAGCTTGATGATCAAATTTTTGGACTTTAACTGCAGTCTATTTTTTATGATAATTACCGAAAACCAAAATTCAAAATTTGTGCGGAAAAGTTTGGACATTTTGCACTACTTTTTTTTATTTCATAAATGAAAAGTGCTCGTGATTCTGAGTAAAATGATATAAGACACACCATGATCAGACAAAAAAAGTAAAAGGTACATTTTTTCTGCAATAGGCTACTTTCCTGACAGATCAAATCAGTTACTTTTTATGAAGTGTCAAAACGCTCAGATAGTATTTGTATGGAATAAAAGTGAAATGACGTCATTTTACTCAAACATCAAATCATCTACTTATTTATAGGTTTTGGTCTTTTAAAAATCGTTTAAAACGCTAAATAGGTGATGTTTAGTCCATTTTTGCAAATTTTCGAAAGCTGATTTAATGGCTAGCGTGTAGTAATTTATATTGACTACAGGCAAATACCCAATTCAGAGAGTATGTTACTGATCAAAATTAATTTCTGAGTACCCTTCGATTTAAATCAAGTACTTGTTTAAGTTATGCTTTATATATTGGATACTCATGATATTCCTTAAAATTTCCGTGTAAGTAAAATATGTGATAAATGAAAATTATTACAAAGAATAACACTGGATTTCATCCGAAACATGACTTTGTAAAAATTCAGTTTTATTCATGATCAAATCCAGATTGCACTCCCCATGACTGTGGCAGTATTTTCTATCACCAGTATCGTATTTATTCCTAATTTGACTCATTCCAAAAAGGAAATATTGTCACATTCGTTGTACATTCGGCCAGTGTATAGTTACTAATGGATACAAATACATTTGCAGAACATATCAGTAGATCTTCTTATTTTTCATTGTGCACCAATTGAAACCCTAGAGACGTAATAAAAAATCACGTTTATTTTAATGATGGAAAGGAAAAGTTATCAAGGACTACCGCGGTCAGTACATAAATATTACACCTAATCGCTGGGTAACTTTTTTCTGGTCACTGCACTCTAGCGTGGTAATTTTTCCTATCCACTGATGACGGTGAGCTCTATAAACGCCGGCCAAATATCGATACCTTTAGACTCAAAGGGCGTAAACGCCATTAGAACCTACGGCGTTTACGCCCTTTGAGTCTAAAGGTATCGATATACATCAAATAATTATAACTAGCGTCACGACGCCTGCCTTATAGTCTGTTTTTTATTTCCGAGGACAAAAATGACATTTCATGTGTTGCCTGTTTTTTACAACTCATAAATAGTGATGTGATACAACCGGTATTTACCGACAAAAATTTAGGTAGGTTCTTATGTTTATTGATATTAAAGTGTCTGTAACACAATGAGTGCATAATCCGCGAAGTTCCAAAACGATACAATACTTTAGGTAAGAATGCCACCCTTTTGGAGATATAGAATATTTGTAAATACACCATATTTCTCATATTTAAAGGTACATTTTATTTGATTCGAAACTCATTACTTATCTTACAAAGCTGAAAATACGCCAAACCCGCTTTATTTCTCTGCATTATCACTTCAAGCAACGGAATCACATACGTAGGCACTATTTATCCAATAGTAGGTTAAAGGTTGAATACAATGTAGATATTAAATGTATTTAATTTTCGATAAGTACCTAAAAATATATGTTTTAACGTAAAAAGTAATTTTTATTATATCGGTTATTAATAATTACACCACGAACCGAAACAAAGGACAGCACTGTTTCTTAAAAGCTGGCCACATTATTTTTACGTTTGACATTTGTAGCTGTCATATTTGTCTTCGGAAATAAAAAACAGACTTTAGTTATGGGCTTAACTATAGTTGATATTTGTGCTACAGAATCTAACTTCGGTCGACAGTTTTGACGAGTCGTTATTACACCTCTGGGGTTATCTACTAGGTGTCAATATGTCTGTATTACTGAGGTCAAAGCAGGCCTCTCGCTTAACCCCTTATACATAGTCTAACGGTAACTATATGATGAGCGATTTATGTACTATGTTAGAATATTTAGATCCTCTAATAGTAGCATTACGCATAATATATATTATAAATATACCTATCTCATACTTTTAGTAACGATAAGGTGAAATTTAATGAGGGACTAATTTTGCTTCATAATTAGATATTCAGTATACGTAGTTAAAAATGTATTATTTACAAGAGAAATTTAAAAGTTTTTTATTAGGTTATCTAGCAAAATTAGGCTCACATAAGTCGGAGATGTCCATAAGAACTATAAATAATACCAGCGTGAGAAACTTAAATATAATATTTAATTAATATCACTTGTCAATGGCGTTAGTGTGGCTTAGCCGCTTCGACTAGTGCTTCATACATAATATTATTTATGCCAGACCTGGCCATAAAGTGGCTTATTCCGCACGCTGCGCGTAAAAAGCCGCTTTCTGGCCAAGTGTAGACATAAAATGATGTACACGACACGGGAGGTAATAAAGTATTACCACCCTAGTTGTGTAATGTACTATAATTACACTACGCAACACTCTCGTGTCGGCTATTACTATGATTACTAATCACAGAAACGTTCAGCCAACACTTAGCTCTACGCTATATTTATTTATTATTCTTATGGTATACTTATGGAGTCATTAGGTTTGTAATGTTTAATACAGCTTGGATGCACATTTATGTACAATAATTATGGGTGAAATTCATGAGAGAAAAAACCTTATGCCGACAGGTAGTTACGTTTTGATTGTCATTACATTATTTACTGTACGCTTATTTAATGTAATTTATTATATTGAAAATGTCTGCAATCGTTTAACGTTTTAAAGACAAAAGTAACCTAAGTGCCTGTTGTCATAAGGGGGTCTTTAATGGGATCACAAAAATTATGTTATGTGTATAGTACGTTTACGGTGCCTACTTAATCGTTCAATTCGGCGATGGCCGAATTAAATAAAAAATACATGCGGTCATTAAAATCGCGCAATTTAGTTCCACAAAATGCATAATAACTAGGTTACAATAATGTAATGTCCAATGTCTTGAGACTTGCATTGCAAAAACTTTTATAAAACGTGCTGCCTATAGGGAACGTGCACGACGAAGGTGCTGCCAACTGGTGCCGCCAATTTAAATCATGTACCCTCTCATGCTGGGGCCACATTGACGAAAACGCCCTTAATTTATCGCGATGAAGGACGATTAACGTCAGTGTAGCTACGACTTACTATATTTGACATTGACACTTAGATATTGTCATTGAAATTGACAGCTTGATTTGATAGGGGTGATAGTTTCCTTTATTGTCCGCCCGTGTCTCTTTTGTCGTTTAGTGCTGCCACCTATAGTTCGTGCACGTTCCCTATACTCATAATATATATATACGTTCGAAATTCATATCGTAAGGTCCCTCTCGCTCTATTGTAATAGAATATTTGAGTGAACGGGACAGCAGAATACGAACTTCGAATCCGGATAACTGATCAAAGTGTGAACGAGTTAACTGGAATTAACTTCCTACGTACGAGTAACTACTTTTACCGGATTGCCGATTCATCCGTTTCAAACACGAGTCAACGAATCGTCAATTCGCGTTAAAATGTTTATTCCATTTTAGGAGTTGTTAAATCCTGCGTTGTTTTAAATCGGGTAGAGTCCTACGACAGCGTTGTGTACATGGTTTTAATGACTGCAACTGTATACATATAAAATATATATAAATAAAATTATGTATCCCTTTTATAAATATGATACGGAAATAGTGGTAAAGATGTTCACGAATATAACTGATATGTAAAATGCCAATTTTGTATTTATTTACGACGCGTAGATGACCATTTAAAAAAATGCCAGTGCTATATTTTTAAACCAAAGTAAAATATGATACGTTTACCGATCTACAACAAAAGACAATCCACATACATTATTTTAAAACAGTGATGTTAAGTAATAACTTTTTTAGAAATAAACGCGTATCATGTTTATAAAACTTAGCTATACATGATACCGTTTTTATATCATATGTAAAACTTTGACACAAATCAAACATGGCGTGTCTTATGTAACTGTAGACTAACGGCTTATATACGGACTGAAATATCAACTCTTAGATCGATTGCTCAGGATTATGAAACTGTAGTTTCTAGATAGGTATTGTTAGGTCGATTTGGTAAGTTGAGTAAGGTTCATAAATACATGTCTTTTTATAAGTTTTAAAGGAAGCTTGGATATGACGATATATGAAAAATCGACAGTCGAAGAGAAACGTGACTTTTTCAATACCGTCATGTCGCTTGGTAACTTTTGCTGTCGGCCGTCGGTATGATAACCAGTAAGTCGTACCTAGAGGTACTGTTGAGATTAGCTTTAGCTATTTTACCGTTGTTGAAACGTTAGACTAGCGTTTTACAGACACGATACCACTTTTTATACACGACCATAGATAATTTATTGTTTATTTAATGAAAACATTAGGTATAATCACAATCATGGCGATCGTAAATTTATACCCGTTATTCTTCTACCATATTTAAGAATTATTTTGTTCCGGTAACCGTATGCGACTTTAAATCTTACGGTCAAAGGATGTCAGTTGATGAGATAGGTCTCGGGCGAGTCTAAAAATCGAGTTGATCGGCCGGATTTGAGACAGTCTGACAGTCTAAAAATCGAGTTGATCAGCCGGATTTGAGACAGTCTGACAAAAAACAAACTAGGTACTAACCGCACTCGAGTTCCAAGGATTTGAAGACATGCACCCGATACTTTTAAGTATATAAAAAGTACTTACATTAACATTCGTTCGGAATACTCATAATGTCGAAACCTATTTCTATTATGTCGTCTGCGGTAAATTATTTTTCACACCTCTTGTTAAAAAAAGTTTTCTTCCCTCGTAGAAGCGATCAAAGTGGGACCTACTTTACTGTCCAAAAACTGTATTTTATGTAGTTTATAATTTTCAGTAATTATCTTTATTTTGCAGTCAATTCACAGAAAGTATAATTAAATTTTTCATATTGTTGGCGGAAAAAGCAGTACCTATGTGTCACAAAGTAGCAAAATTATTTTAATCTTGGGCTTGGGCGTTTACATTGAATCCTTCGCTACGCTTAACACTTTCAAGTTTTCAACAGCGGGAACCCACGCAGCGGGCGCTAGGCTCGTACTAGGTACGGCCTACATAAGTACGGAGTTTGCCATGTTATCGGCTATGGCCGTAGCGTAGCGCGTAGCGCTCGTGATTGCAAAAGTGTTAAGATTCTAGTTCACGTTCACGAGTAGACTTTTTAGAATCTCTGGCGTAGCTCTTGATGTATGTACGTCCTCGCTGTAAATATATAATCCCATCAAAAACATTACATGTAAAAAGATGCAAGTCTCGCAACGCAGTATTTTTACAACAAAAAAGTTTTGAGATGTAATGTTAAACCAAGTCCGTACCTCGATTCCCACCGAATTGCCTATTTTTTACCCGTAGGATATTTGAGAACTATTAAATGTTCCTCCACGGTTAAATAATAGGCAAGACGGTGGGAATCTAGGTCTGTGGACACCCTACCGGTACGGACTTGGTTAAACATTACATCTCAAAACTTTTTTGTTGTAGAAGAACTGTGTTGCGAGACTTGTATCTTTTTACATGTAATGTTTTTGATGGGGTCCCATTTCTTTTTGTAAGTTGTCTTCCTTTTATTACATTCCAATCCATTCTATTTCCAATTTGAGCTACAAAAGTAACTTTGTAATCGCATGTATCTGTATAGGATTACAAACTTACTTATGTAGTTCGTATTGAAATTGCAATATCTTTAAGTTTTGCATGACTTGATAGGCTAAAAACGAATTATGTTCAAAATTTGGAGCTTGTGGGTCTGCTAGAAGTACCTGAGAATTATGATGATCATCAGTCAGTGAGTCAGTGAAAAAAACTAAGGAACTTTGACGTGTAATCATTCTTAAATAAACTACAAGTTAAAATTGAATGTTATTGAAAATATATCTAAGACATATTATGCCCTGTATATCCCTGAAAATCCAGGGTTCTAGCTTTTGCCAGCACAAAATTGACAACATTTCATATTTTCAAAAGATCTTAATTCGAAAACCATTTGGGTAAAACTGTATTTTATGCACAAAAAAAATATTTTTGGATTTTTTTTCCCATTCATTTTGGAAAAAATCGTCAATTAGTGTGAACCGGAAGTGTAACGTCATTTTCCCTGCATTATCGAGAGAGACCTTAGTGCTGAAACGATTAAAAAGTGTATGGTATCCGGTTGTCATTTTCTGACATACTTGCCGTCTGACGTTTATTTGTTTTGAAAATTGTTACAACTGCTTAGCGGCTTTAGAAGTTTAATTTTCTTACCGTTGGTTCATTTGCACGTTTTCGAAGACCTTAAAAGACTTGGCACTTTCCCACTGGACTCCGATAACGCATTCAAACATTATTAACTTGGCATTCTTTTACCGGACACCGATTTTTTTCATATAATGAAGACATCAGAAGGTTTTTCTCAGGCTGATAGCACGAATCTGCCGCGTGTTGAAATTATGATGATGGAGTACACATCGGCAAGTGATAAACATAATCCAGCCCAAATAAGAGGAGCAAAAGCATCGTTGTCTTCCCGAACTTCCTATGTTGACAACGCTGTAACGCCTGACAGTTATTTTTTTAATCGTAATTGTCGCTCTGGATTCTAGTTTTTTTAAATCGTAACTGTCGCTCTGGATTCTAGTTGGGAAAGTGACGTCATTTTCTACATACGCCCTTTTAGAATGAGCTACTTTTCAAACTGCTATTTTTAATTGAAAAATTGAGTTAAAACGAAAAAGAAAAAATACGGGTAGCTTAAAATTCCACCTATTTTCTATCCAGCTCATAAAATGAACGAGTAGAAAATTTGAAATATTGTCAATTACAGGACGTTGAAAATGGCCTGAATGGCTTCAAGAAAAGGTTGGTATGGCCTCGCCTTTGTTTTGCTCAACTTGGCGAGGGCACTGCTGTGCCCCCGGATTTTGCTCCCTTGTCTGCGATTGTAGTCTTACTATTTCAGCGGATAATGACGTTCGGAATATGACTCTTGGGAGTTTTTGGGTGTTCTTCATCCTTGGCATTTTTCGAATAGTTTCGAAGAGTTCGCGTGCGGCCTGTGCCTATTTTTAGTTTTAATTATTTGAGAGCAACAGATATTTTTTATATTATTCATGACAGTGCTGATTAGTTTAAAATTTACTTTAGAATCTAAATTACTTATGTTTTCTAAAATTATTCTCCCTACACGGCATCATCAATCATAATCATAATATACTTTAGGATTTGCAAAATAACTTGCATAGGTATATCACAAATATGTGCAATAAAAGTAAGCTTTTGTATTTTTTTATTCTAATTATTCATTTTTGTATATGTATCGTTTAGTATTTAAAGGACTCTGAGCTAAATAGCCTAAATTATGTTTTTACGTTTTCTTAATTATTGAAATATTCGTGAAATGTAAATAGATACTTATAGTTGATCATGGAGACTGTCGGACAGAAAAAATAGAGGTTTGATTATGTAAGACTTGTAGGAGTAGGAAAAAAAAAAAACCGTACTTTTTCAAATCGTGCACAACTGGAGAGTGAGAGGGATGAAACGATTCAGATTTTAGTTTTCTGGCTCGGTTCTTTATGAAGTAGGTATTTTTCAGAGCTGAAATAACCAATTGAAGTCGAAAAGAAGTCTGAGGTACTCGAATTACGAACTTGTGCGGCTGGCAAAAACACTAGATTGCATTTTAGTAGGTACAGATGGAATACGGCAGACTTTATCGGAATTTTAACCTAAAAATGTCTACTCATAAAACCGATAGTCTTAATGTCGTTTTCCTCGTCGGTTGCAACTGTTTGGCATACCGGCTTACTAGGGCGATTTTTGAGTAACTGCAGAGTTATTTGTCTGTACAACCTTGAGTTGATTTCAGGAGAAACTGTAGAGAAACACTGATACGTCTGTGAATAGGTACATGTCAAAAATCGAAGGTGTTACCAGAGGGGTTCGGTTTACATTTCTCCGACAACGGCTGTACACGTATATTGCTAGTAATCTAAAGAGTTCGTCCGTGTGCTTAAAATATGTATGGAAATGGCACTTGTAAGTTGTAGCATCGATACTCACAGGGGCGTATTTACCCTAGGGCCATCCGGGCCATGGCCCGGGGCGCCAATCTGCCAGGGGCGCCAATCGGCCAGGGGCGGCATAGCCGCCCCGGGCTGATTGCCTTTTGTTCTGGTTTTGGCGCACTTCAACTGACTTTTACTTCTCATCTTTTTTATTGTATCAAAAATACGGTCGTAAGTTAATGTTCGTCAATACCTACGGAGTGAGTCTGTTATTAAAAACATACGGCGTGTTAAGTACAATAAGGACATGCTCTGAATAAGGGCGCGGGCGGGGCGCAGAGTGAAGAGGGGACGGTTTCTCAATATTGAAACCTATTTTACAAAACAACGAATAATCCAGTAACCTTGTCACCTGAAAGTAAGGGGTACTTTGCGCCAATCCAGTAGTTCTGATTTTTTGCAGACTTGTTTATGATGTTGAATGAATAATCTAAATTTGTGACTACGAGCGCCAAACGCAACTTTGTCAACAATCGAAAAAACCGCGAAAATTTCGGTTTTCAGATTTTGGCGATTATAACCCTAAAGGACTAGTTTTTGATAGTACCTTCTCAGGACGTTTCTAAAGTACACAAAATTTCCTACAATATGAAATAATAAAATTATCTCTGTAGACCTAATAGTTACCGAGATAAAGCTTGTCAAAATTCATAATTTTTCGAAATTCGCAATTTTTGGTGAGGACATTGGGCTGATCATCCTCACTGCGATCGGCACGGCACCGCCCTTCCAATCCAAGAGGGCTAAAATAACTTAATTTATTGATTTTGAATAACTCAATGTTTCTTGTCTCTTTTTGTTTGTTTTTACTTTGTTACGTATTTACTAACTAATTAACAAATAAACCTAGTAACTTTTGTTATCCTTATCTTTTTTATTTCATTATGCGTAGCTTAGGTTATCATTAAACATCATCGTTCACACTTCTCATTTTTTTTTTATCATCCCATAACGTACAAGGCTTCGATAGTATAACACGGGTTACGAAGAATAGGTCAAAATTCATTCAGAACGACAGAATATTGCAAAAAATTGCGAAGTTCGTAAAAATTATAAACTGTGAAAGGCTTTATTTCGGAAACTATTGGTCTACAGAGACAATTCTAGTCTCATGGGCATTGTAGCTAATTTAGTCTACTTTAAAAACGTCCTGAGAAGGTACTACCTAAAGCTAGACCTTCCCAAATTTTTACGGTTTTTTCGATTTTTGACAAATTTAGAAAGAAAGAAAATACATTTATTTATGACAGCAAAAAGTTACAAAAAATAGAAAAAATATACAAGAAAACACAAAAAAAAATCTAGGTTCCGCTCTCAAGGCAAAGTATAAAGACGAACAAGTGGTGGACACGTATTCACACAGACGCGCGATAGCTCGTCTGTGTGAGTGCGATCCATACTGGAGCATTCTTATTTTTTTGCTTGTAGTGCGTTCGTACACGGCGCGCACACATTCAAGCGCGCGATCCGTCGCAATTGTCCCAAGCTCTGATGTATAAAGTTACTGGATTGAAATCATCATTAATGACATTGTAAACAAATTATTACACCGCAAAAAAAATCAAGTAGAAGTTATTAAAAATGTTGTATTTTTTATTTCAATAATTTTTTTCCTTGACTTCTGGGGCGGCGAAACATTATTGGCCCGGGGCGCCAAATTTCAAAATACGCCCCTGGATACTCAACTTCGGAATATCAAAGCATAAAATATGGCACTAGTTTAGGATCTAACCCTGGATTTGAACCTAACTAATCCCGATACCTATATCTGCATGATGCAATATTGCAGTAAGCTCAACCGGATTCGAATCCCAGTGTAACCCAATCGGATTAATATTTTTTTTCTTTATGCTTCCGATGTTACATAATTAAAATTGTAGTGTCTACATTAAGGTTTAGAGACATGACAGACGTATTGTTATTCCGTGAGCATGCCTCATGGGGTTATCGGCTATTTTGGTTAGAAGATCCCGGTGTCTACGCCGATGTTGCATTAAAATCGGATGCGTGCGAAAACACCAAAAGTGCGAATGCGAATCGTATCGTCCCTCAATCAAACTCCTATTGTATAACAGGAGAGAGTAAACGGGCTAGCATGATACTACCATTTATGCCTGCTTGGTAAGGACGCTCCTCGGATCTGATTAATAGTTTTCCAGTTCAAAAGTGATGTATTTGAACCAGTTTGTTATAGTGTTGTTGTAAAGATCGATTGACAATACAAGGCAGTGACAATATGGAATAGTTTCTGAGATTTTTGATTACCCCATTTACTCAAGCACAAAATCATAGCATACCTAATAGCATTTGTCATAGACGTAAAGCATTCGTCCCTTTCAAGCAATATTAAGTTCGAGATTGACTAATGCCTTATGTCGGCGATAAACGCTAGCTTGTTGCTACTGCTCGCTTGTGAGTCTGGAATGGTCAACTGGTATGGATAAATGCGGGTATAAGGGGTAATCCGACCATTTTTACTAAGTATCTGAGCACTCGCATAGACAAGGCAAGCATTGGATAGATATTTATTTTCGCTACTAATACCTACTAAGTAGAAATAATATAGGTAATACCTAAGAACTTGAGTTTTAGTATTAATTTCTATGTTACATTATTTTCCACGTCCATTACTAAAAGTTGTCAATCGATTTTCATGTCTATTGTAAAGGAATAGAGCATTGTATTCCATGCGTTGTAAATTAATATTTCTCTTCCTAGTTTGTACTCTGTTTTTAACAAAGAAATAAATATTATAAGAGCTACTGGTGTATTGATTCTTGGTTTTCCGATATAAATAAAAAAATATATATTAATTAGGTATTAAAGCATTTATTGCGTATAAAATGCAATTTACCGCCAAATTGCGGAGGCAAATATTTTACGTCGCACCTGGCCATAAAGTGGCAATTATAAAGTACTTACCACGGGCGGTAATAAAGAAAGCCTCAGATCGCATACTTATCGCGATTCTATTTTACCGCCCGAGGTAAGTAATGTACTCTTGTTAGGTATATTCAATTTGGGTAGGTACCTACCTAAACCGAGGTAAAATGGTAGGTAAGGTGATTACATCGAGGTGTTGATTTGAACCCTAAGATGGTGATAAATTATTTTTCATCACACTTGCTCGAAAATGGTGTCATTACACGTAGGTTCTGCGGGCCGTAAATGACCTATTACGCCCTAGGGCGTAATGGTTTTCTTTTTAAATTTGAAACGATGGTTTTGTTTTACTCTTATTTGTCGTGTTCAAAGGAAATGCCAATTTACTTTTTTAACTTTTATCACTGAAATATTTATTTAAAGAGAACTGTTATTGCAAATACATATAAACACATATTTCTGTTACATTAATTTAATGTTTAAATAGTGTATTTCAGTATTTTGCAAATATAAAATCAACCGTTTTAGGTCTTTACCGTTATGGGTTCCGAACGTGTCTTGACTTTCGCATTGTCTATGGATATGTCACTGTCAGTTTTACAATTTTATTTAGGTTAAGTAAGGTTATTTTAATTAGATTTCCTCACAAGTGTGATGAAAAACATTGTGTGTGCCACGGGCGGTAAAGGAATTACAAACTCGTGTTATTAAAGCCCTCGACTTCGTCTCGGCCTTGTAACAAACACTCGTTTGTAATTCCTTACCTACCGCCCTTGATACACAATGTACTATTACAACCTGCATCCCGGGGTGGCCGTGGTTTTCAAGGTATTTTGTGATGATTACAATCCGTCGGAACTGTCGCCATACAATTGGAAAACTAGTAAACAGATTCAGTACTTATTGCTTATAGGTACAGATTTAAAAAAAACCGGACAAGTGCGTGTCGAACTCGCCCACCGAGGGTTCCGTACAAACAGTGTTGGCATTAATCCAATACAAATGTAATTGGATTATCAATCCCATTACATTTGTAATGAATACATTTGTATTCCATTAACTCGTTAATTCCAATTACTTTAATTGGGATTAACGAGTTAATTGTTAATTGCAATTACTGTAATTGTTAATCCCAATTAACCATAGCTTCAATTACTTTGGTATGACGGTTATATCGAGGGTGCCTTTCAATGTTTTCATAAAAGGTCTCCAGGGTCTGATGACGGAGCCGGAAGGTGGCCATGGGAACTTCGTAATAAAACGTCGGAACCCCATCGTGTTTGGGCTCATTTGTTTTGTCTTGACGAGTTCTCTGAACTGAAATAATATCCAGGGTCTGATGATGGAGCCGGAAGGTGGCCATGGGAACTCCGTAATAAAACGTCGGAAACCCATCGTGTTTGGGCTCATTTGTTTTGTCTTGACGAGTACTCCGAACCGAAATGATATCCAGGGTCTGATGATGGAGCCGGAAGGTGGCCATGGGAACTCCGTAATAAAACGTCGGAACCCCATCGTATTTGGGCTCATTTGTTTTGTCTTGACGAGTACTCTGAACCGAAATGATATCCAGGGTCTGATGATGGAGCCGGAAGGTGCCCATGGGAACTCCGTATTAAAACGTCGGAACCCCATCGTGTTTGGGCTCATTTGTTTTGTCTGGACGAGTTCTCTGAACCGAAATAATATCCAGGGTCTGATGATGGAGCCGGAAGGTGGCCATGGGAACTCCGTAATAAAACGTCGGAAACCCATCGTGTTTGGGCTCATTTGTTTTGTCTTGACGAGTACTCCGAACCGAAATGATATCCAGGGTCTGATGATGGAGCCGGAAGGTGGCCATGGGAACTCCGTAATAAAACGTCGGAAACCCATCGTGTTTGGGCTCATTTGTTTTGTCTTGACGAGTACTCCGAACCGAAATGATATCCAGGGTCTGATGATGGAGCCGGAAGGTGGCCATGGGAACTCCGTAATAAAACGTCAGAAGCCTATCGTGTTTGGGCTCATTTGTTTTGTCTTGACGAGTACTCTGAACCGAAATGATATCCAGGGTCTGATGATGGAGCCAGAATGTGGCCATGGGAACTTCATAATAAAACGTCGCAACCCCATCGTGTTTGGGCTCATTTGTTTCGTCTTGACGAGTACTCTGTACCGAAACGATATCCAGGGTCTGATGATGGAGCCGGAAGGTGGCCATGGGAACTCCGTAATAAAACGTCAGAAGCCTATCGTGTTTGGGCTCATTTGTTTTGTCTTGACGAGTACTCTGAACCGAAATGACATCCAGGGTCCGATGATGGAGCCGTAAGGTGGCCATGGGAACTCCGTAATAAAACGAAAGAACCCCATCGTGTTTGGGCTCATTTGTTTTGTCTTGACGAGTTCTCTGAACCGAAATGATATCCAGGGTCTGATGATGGAGCCGGAAGGTGGCCATGGGAACTCCGTAATAAAACGAAAGAACCCCATCGTGTTTGGGCTCATTTGTTTTGTCTTGACGAGTTCTCTGAACCGAAATGATATCCAGGGTCTGATGATGGAGCCGGAAGGTGACCATGGGAACTCCGTAATAAAACGTCGGAACCCCATCGTGTTTGGCCTCATTTGTTTTGTCTTGACGAGTACTCTGAACCAAAATGATATCCAGGGTCTGATGATGGAGCCGGAAGGTGACCATGGGAACTCCGTAATAAAACGTCGGAACCCCATCGTGTTTGGGCTCATTTGTTTTGTCTTGACGAGTTCTCTGAACTGAAATGATATCCAGGATCTGATGATGGAGCCGGAAGGTGGCCATAGGAACTTCGTAATAAAACGTCGGAACGCCATCGTGTTTGGGCTAAGTTGTTTCGTCTTGACCAGTACTCTGACCAACTCGTCAAGACGAAATAAATAAGCCCAAACACGATGGGGTTCCGACGTTTTATTACGGAGTTCCCCTGGCCACCTTCCGGCTCCATCATAAGACCCTGGATATCATTTCGGTTCAGTTCTCGTCAAGACAAAACAAATGAGCCCAAACACGATGGGGTTCCGACGTTTTAATACGGAGTTCCCATGGGCACCTTCCGGCTCCATCATCAGACCCTGGATATCGTTTCGGTACAGAGTACTCGTCAAGACGAAACAAATGAGCCCAAACACGATGGGGTTGCGACGTTTTATTATGAAGTTCCCATGGCCACATTCCGGCTCCATCATCAGACCCTGGATATCATTTCGGTTCAGAGTACTCGTCAAGACAAAACAAATGAGCCCAAACACGATGTGGTTCCGACGTTTTATTACGGAGTTCCCATGGCCACCTTCCGGCTCCATCATCAGACCCTGGATATCATTTCGGTTCAGAGTACTCGTCAAGACAAAACAAATGAGCCCAAACACGATGGGGTTCCGACGTTTTATTACGGAGTTCCCATGGCCACCTTCCGGCTCCATCATCAGACCCTGGATATCATTTCGGTTCGGAGTACTCGTCAAGACAAAACAAATGAGCCCAAACACGATGGCGTTCCGACGTTTTATTACGGAGTTCCCATGGCCACCTTCCGGCTCCATCATCAGACCCTGGATATCATTTCGGTTCAGAGTACTCGTTAAGACAAAACAAATGAGCCCAAACACGATGGGGTTCCAACGTTTTATTACGGAGTTCCCATGGCCACCTTCCGGCTCCATCATCAGACCCTGGATATCATTTCGGTTCAGAGTACTCGTTAAGACAAAACAAATGAGCCCAAACACGATGGGGTTCCAACGTTTTATTACGGAGTTCCCATGGCCACCTTCCGGCTCCATCATCAGACCCTGGATATCATTTCGGTTCCGAGTACTCGTCAAGGCGAAAGAAATGAGCCCAAACACGACGGGGTTGCGTCGTTTTTTTACGTAGTTCCCATAGATACCTTCCGGCTCCATCATCAGACCCTGACCATCATCTAAGACACATGTAAGTGGATGTGAGCTCTGCCGTTCCTATTTTTCAAAAAGATGTCTTGCCTACTTATGATGCGTAGCTAAATCAATTGTTAATCTCAATTAACGATTAACAATTACGTAATGGTTAATTGCAATTAACCATTACTTTTCAGTAATCGTTAATGGTTAATTGCAATTAACAGATCAATCGTTAATCGTTAATTGTTAATTGGGATTACATTTTTGCCAACACTGCGTACAAATTTGTAGTACATATCGTCGACCGTAGGCTGAATTACGGTAAGGGACATTGTTTTGCCTGTCCCTTACCGTAATTCAGCCTACAGTCGACGATATATTAAATTACCGTATACATTTTGATTCCCGTAGTAGTGTATTTTTTATGATTGAATTAAAAATGTATAGTTTTCAGATTGTCCCTATACACTTATCGTATAAGACGGTATTATTTGCCAAATTTCATAGTTCTAGGCCAACGGAAAGTACCCTTGAATTTTGGTTTCCTTGAGAGTGTCGAAATTTACGTTTTTTTCGGCATAAACGGCCGTATCTTTTTTTCACGTCAACTTAGAACCTTGATTTTTCACAGCTTCAATCGACCATAGACATATGTATATGGTTTTTTTCAACTCTATACCTCCACGCGTTCCCGAGATAAAGGGTCTTGACAGACGGACAGACAGATAGACGGATAACAAAGTGATCTTATAAGGGCTCAGTTTTTTCCTTTTGAGCTACGGAACTCTAAAAACAGGGAATAACTACACGGCGCAACGAGATCGCTCTCCAGCCAGATCCATAAGTATGTATTTGCAGCAGGTGTAGGTACTGTTTTAATAAATAAAAGAGCGGAACACCGGGCAGTTAAGTTACTGCCCAGCTGCGAATATTAGGCCTACTGTAAGCCTAATATTCGCAGCTGTTTATCGAAGAACACGAGTGAATGTGTCAATAAAGAGGATGCCAACAATATAAACTATACCAAGTCACCAACATGCGCTGCCCCAACACCTTTTTACATCAGTTTACCTATACATAAGCTGATAAAATTCCAAGTTTCACAATAAAGCAGTTCTTTAATACTAAGACACTGTGTCTAAAACTCAATGACAGTACAATGTCATTAAATACAAAAGAACAACAAAGCGGCTCGTTTGTAATATTTTCCTTCCTTACCGCTATACACAAGTATTAATACGAAAACAGATAAATATTTTAGTAAATCGCTTTACTTGTAATACTAGACACTATTACGAGTATATAATAATAATAAACTTACCTACCTGTATTACTCTCATACATCGCGGTGTATTTATTTTACTTATTAATGAAATAAAACTATGATAAAAAATCGACATAAATATTTATTTATACAATGTACATTTGGCATGAAAATAACATTACCTTTTATCATTACACATTCTTTTATATTGAGGTGTTGCCATGTACCGCACTGCAGAGTTATCGTAGTCGCACTCTATCGCTTGTTCGCTCATTTTTATAGAGTGACCTAATAGATTAAACTTTGTTCGTTGTAAAAAATCAACATAAGTAAAACTAGTAGTAGGTATTCGAAATCCGGGACTATAAAGTGTAAATCCTGGATACGGGACAGGAAAGCTAATTCCGGGACAATCCCGGATTTCCCTGACATCTGGCAACCTTAACTATAGCAGTTATAGACGGAGTGAAGTGCGTTGATATGGAGGCTAGAGGTAAGGTAAGAGGTAAGATCAAATTTTACCTACCTAACCCACCTTCAACAGTAGCGCCACCACTATTTAGCACATTGTGGTGGACACTTCGATACATAGCGACAGTTCTCCTTACCTCTACCCTCCATAATGAAATACTTCCTTGTAACGTCACTATCACTGCTCAACATTGTGTCTTATTTTTAGTGTTTGTCATTTTAAAATCGTTGGTGGCACAAAAAGGATTGCAGCTAGATTTTTTCGAATAGGTTTGGAAACATAATGGTTAGCATTAATTTATTTATTTTGATAATTGTCAAAAAACATATTAGGTGGGTTGTAGATCTAGGAATGTGCTTACTCAAAGTTTGCTCCTGATCGCGTGGCGTGACACAAACACGAAAGGATGAATGTCCTGAAACGAAACGCTTATTTACTAAATCAAACCTAATCGGATACATTGATAATTGATATATGTATAATAAGTCTTAATATAATAATCCATCATATCTTAGTAGATCAAGGAACTGGTATAAAATTATATCTTAGCGTAAATACATTTTATAGGGTTACTTAACTGGCGTAAAAGTAACGAAACTAAGAATATAAATAATAATAATGAAAATGTAATATTATTAAATTAAACCAAGCGACAATGATTTCGACACGTATAGGTACTCCCCGAACCCTTTTTGGAAATTGTACTTTGGGAAGTACCATATAGAGCTCAGATTTCAATGCTATGAATAATTTGAATCGAGCAGTCGGTATCAGCGTAATTCATCCCGTTCGTTTTTCGTTCAATTCGTATTTCGTCTCATACTATATTCGTCACACATTCTTTATGTATAAAGAATAGTCTTAATAAAGAATGTGTGACGAATATAGAATGAGACGAAATACGAATTCAACGAAAAACGAATGGGACGAATTACTCTGATACCGAGCAGTGTTACATACCAATACTATTACGCAAAGGCTACAATTCCTTCAAAATTCTATAGTCAAATATTAAATCATCGACAGCATACATACATTACAAATTATAATGGTTAATTATATTGCTAGAAGTCAAGAGAAATCCCATTCAATGTAAAAAATATATAGCCTCCCTCCCTCTCTATAGCTATGTCCCTAACAAGTTGCTCAAACGTTCTGTACCTAAGTTATCAACATCATTAACGATCCGTTATAGCTTTCAGTCTACTTGCAATTCACAAAGATATACACAAACGCATACGTGGGTATATTAAATGTATCTAACGATAGCACAACTTGCCTTTTGTATTAATTACTTAAACACTTTAAACAGTCTTTAATTTTCGTTGATTTTCGATATTTCTACTTCACTGTAAAATACAGAGATGACAAAATGCAGTATATACTCCTAGTATACTATATATGTAAGTAGATTAAACAGTATTCAGCAAAAATTACCTGCTTTAAATTTTATCCTAAATCTAATTCACCTTAGGCACCTCTTTGGTGAATACGAATGGTATTACCTATTTTTAGTGTGAGTTAGTGTTCGCGTCTTTCCTGTGGACATCAACCAAAGGGCTTTAAACGCCTAATCTTCTCGATGGTTTATTATTTATAGGCATGTCAAAACTCCCTAGTTCTACTAGACCGTTTAATAGAACAGTTATCACCATTCTTTAACTGTTGTATTTTCCACAGAAAAGACAGTTAGGTATTTTCTGAAATCTGTATGACCCGAATATACGATTTTGTTATTGAAGTACCTAAATACTTATAGTGCGCTAGCTTATGCCCGCGACTTCGTCTGCGGTGTAAATTATAATTAGGCAATTAATCTTTATGAATAGTTTCTGATATTTGTTCATAAATTTGGTTGTAATTAAACAAAACCCTCAAATATTGGGCCCAAAACTGCACAATGCACATTTACCGCGAAAATCAATTCTTTAGTCCATTTAATTATTATTTCCAAAAAAATAAATGCACTTCATAAACCACCTGTTACTTACACAAAAAAACAATCTACTAATCGCTATATGCTATGCATGGAGTTTGAAACCTCTTACTTTAAAAATTGTACGGTCCATAAACAAACTTTCAACCCCTACCTACTCAACCCGTTTTCGAGATAAATTTTAATGAACGATGAAATAATTTGAGTTCTATCCAGTTTAATCAGTTTTAGATACCCTACTTTAAAAATCGTTTGGTCTCTTTAACCCCTTTTGGAGATGAATTTCAAAAAATGGTCTAACTTTTTTTCTGTGCCCTTATTGAAGGATCTGTGTACGAAGTATCAGATTTCCTACTTTAAAAATCCTTTGGACCCTATACAGAGTTTCATCCCCCATTTAAACCCCTTTGGGGATAAATTTAAAAAAACTGCAATCACTTTTCTTTTCTCTTTTGGATGAGTTCAAGATCTACTTCAAAAATAGTTTGGTCCCTTTACAAAGTTTCAACCACCGTTTGATCCCTTTTTAGGGATGAAAAAACGGTAAAACCAGATTTCTTTGTTCTTATTAAGCAATTGTCCAACTTCAAAAATCGTTTAGTCCCTATACAAAGTTTCAACCCCCATTTAAACCCCTTTGGGGATGAATTCCAAAAATCAGCAATCACTTTTCTTTACTCTTATGGATGAGTCTATGTAAGATGTTTAAGATCTACTACAAATACCGTTTGGTCCCCATACAAAGTTTCAACCCCCGTTTGACCCCTTTTTAGGGATGAATTTCGAAAAACGGTATAACCACTTTTCTTTATTCTTACTGAGGAGTCTATGTACGATGTCTCAGAGCTCCAACTTCAAAAATTGTTTGGTCCCTGTACAAATATTCATCCCCCATTTAACCCCTGTTGGGGATGGAATTCGAAAAACGGTAAAACTACTTTCTTCGACCTTTATTGAAGAGTCTATATACGAAGTTTCAGATCTCTAACTTAAAAATAATTTGGTCCCAATACAATATTTCAACACCCGTTTAACCTCTTTTAGGGATGAATTTCGAAAGAGGGTAAATATCTTTTCTCTACTCATATTGAAGGGTCTATGTACGAAGTCTCAGATCTCCGACTTCAAAAATCGTTTGGTCCCTATACAAAGTTTTAACCCCCATATAACCCCTTTTGGGGATGATTTTCGAAAAACGGTAAAAACACTTTTCTCTACTCATATTGAAGGGTCTATTTACAAAGTCTCAGATCTCCAACTTCAAAAATCGTTTGGTCCCTATACAAAATTTCAACCCCCATTTAACCCCTTTCGGGGATGAATTTCGAAAAACCGTGAAATGACTTTCCTGTACTCATATTGAAGGGTCTATGTCCGAAGTCTCAGATCTCCAACTTTAAAAATCGTGTGGTCCCCATATAAACTTTTCCCCCTTTGGGGATAAATTTCGAAAAATCCCTTCTTATCCCTTACTTACGTACGACCCTACTATGAAAATTTCAAGTTCCTAGCTTCAGTATCAGTACCGGTAACGCCGATATATCGGTATCGCCGATTATATACAACCGGTATTTGAAGAGCGCGAAAAGAATTTGTTGTATGAAAAAAATCTGCAACAAGTAATTTCAATTACTGACTTAATTAATATATTGGTCTATTACCTTGTGCAATAATAATTACTATGGTAATTATATATTTGGTTCATAATAATAAAAAAAAATTGTCTTGACGATTTATTTATTTTTACTTTACACCTTCAAGGTTGACTCTCTGTTAAATATAGTCAAGTTTTAGGTATAATAAAGACATACAAATAATAAATCTGAAGTTCATACTTCATAAGTTAACTAAGATATCGGTATCGGTATCGCCGATAATTTACTACAAATATCGGTATCGGTATCGTATCGGCAAAATGATGTATCGTTACATAACATCCCTATTCAGTAGTATCGGCTGTGCGTTGATTAGACACAACTAGGGTGGTAAAACAAAGAAAGGCCGAGATCGCAGATGTTTGCGGTCCGAGCTGCAAGCGAGGGACGTAAATATGCGATCGAGGATTTTCTTCATTACCTATTATTATTATTGTTGTAGGTTTGGACCTTTTATATGCCGCTTCGACCATTGCTGATCTATTGTGGCGGCCCTTTTGTTATATCTCACTGCAGAGGCCCGTTGAGTCTAGGAAATTCCAGATTCTTTGGGCAGTGCCTCATTACCTACCTCCCGTAATCCCATAATTTTATGTCTACACTTGGCCAGAAAGCGGCTTTTTCCGTACGCGTGGCGTGCAGTAAAAGCCACTTTATGGCCAGGTGTGGCATAAAGTGTATTTATTGGTACTAGGGAATGCAATCTCTTTCTCGCGAGATCTCGTTTTTGCGAGATCTCGGCCTTTTTTAGCGAGACTGATCTCGATCGAAAAATTGGCGAGATCTCGCGAGTTTAACGAGATTGCGCTCGAGCATAAATACGTTTACTAATAACAGTTGTTGTCAAGTCAACGTGAAAACGTGATTGCGTTCGAGTGTTTTTGTGGTTATTAATGCAAAAAAGAGTTTTCTATGTGATTTACGAGTGTAATAACGAACGATGTCGGAGAATACAGTTTATAACGACTATGTGAGATTTGCGTGTGACGCTAACTGATTACTGAACAAGCTTTTTATTTTATTAGTATATCTGTTAATTAATATTTAGTTGATTTAAACTTTCACGATTTTCACTCATTATTATAACAGAACGGGACTTAATCGCGTAAAAACATGATATTACCTCGACGTTTCGGACGTGCCGTGACGTCCATGGTCGCGAAGGGACTGGCGAGGCGGGTGTCAACATTTTCTAGCCGCGCACGTCCGAAACGTCGAGGTAATATCATGTTTTTACGCGATTAAGTCCCGTTTTGTTATAATAATAATATTTAATTTCTAATAGATCTCTGAGTAGGTATAGTTTTTCTTTAATTTTTAATAATATTTAAATTTTGGTCAACTCAACCACAGAATATTTAATACTCAACTTAGTTACTGAGATTCATTTTTCATTTTAGTTTTTGACTTGTTGTTGTTATTGGAACTCGAAACTCGCTAAGACAAACTACGCGTAATCCCTAACGAAGTGCCGACTCAGTATAGGACATTAGTAAAGTGTTCAGTGCGTCTATGTTATATAGCCTATGTGTGATTGTGGTCTTGTGTGTGTACGGTCCAGAGCTCCGTTAGAGGTCCTGCAGCACCCTGCCAGCGGTACGTGCGGTACCAAACCGACGCGAGGAGTCTACACTACACTTTGCTGCTCGGTATCGACCTAATCCGGTGAGATCTCTCCATTATAACAGCTTTCTGCTACCCACGCGACTGCTAGCATCCGAGGCCCTCTCCAAGTAGATAAGCCAGACTACCTCAACGAATACGCCCCAGACAACACGCGGAACCTGCGACACGGTAAATACACTAAACCACCGGTTTTACAACGGATAGATCATATCTCACCTAGCTCTGCTGTCCACACCAGCCCAATCACGTTAACCTGATAACCGTGTAATCTCAATGCTCTTGAATCCAATACGCACCGAACACTTCAACACAAGCAAGCTTCAAAAGGTGGCAAACAATCAATACTAACCCTAGAAACAGGCAGACCATTTGTAATCTGCATCCCTCGCTAGCCCTAGACACTAGATCTTACTAAATAGGCAATGCGATTAAACACAATAGGCACCTCAGGTAGACACCTTGAATCACCTAAAAGACAAAGCGTAACTCATTAACAAACCCCTCACTCCAGACGGTATCGCGAACGAGTACCACTCATCAAGCCCAAATATCCATGTATTTTATCAATATCAACACTTGTAATTAATATCTATAAAAATAACTCCCGAGGCTTTGAAACAAGAGTCCCATAACGCGCACAAAAAATCACCGCCCTTCGAACAAAAGCTAAAAATAGCTGTGGTCAGCCACATCTGTTAGCAATCGTTTCGCGACGCTACCAGAAAGTTGATGTTTATTACACAAATACACCCCCGCAACTACCTGACTGCAAAGTAGCACGGTAGCTCCGGCATAATAAAGCAACCAAATTCGGAGTAAAAATCTTGTCTTAAAAAGCAAATCATAAAAGTACAAACACTTTAGTGCACAAGATACAAATTTTTTTGTCTCCTCAGGACACAAAAGGGCGCCACAGACCGTCGCACATTTGGCGACGTTAAAATAAACAAAGACATTAACTACAACTCAGATATTGCATCACGGACCACAACAATAGATAGCTACCTAACCTAAACATATTTAAAAAAACCCAGACCTCATTAACAGGCCGATAAGTACAATTACAAAACACAGCCCATTTATTCAAACACCCCACTCACTACACTACAAAACTAACAATCTAGTTCTTAAGCTCTTTCCACAGCCTAGGTAAGGTACAACATGGAAAACAAGTCGGCTATAGTAAGAATACCCGGAGATGGTAACTGCCTATATCGAGCTATCGCTTACCAAATAAACGACTTATTTGGGGTAACCTTCGATCACCAAGCAATTCGGCGGGATCTAGCGCGGTATGTCGATGATAACCAACAGGAAGGAAACATACGACAAGCTATCATGATGAGTAATTTTGATGATGACAAATCTGATCAAAATGAGCAAATTAGGAAATACCTAATATCACAATACCGCGACGGAACCTGGGGCGGAACCGACATACTTATATCGGCGGCAGAATACTACCTTATAAATGTTAAAGTATTTCAAAGGGCCCCGCTAAATGAAATAGCAAATTTACTCCCAGGAATCCCAGTGATGCCGTAGGAACCATAGGTCTTATCTACGGGGAAAACCACTTCGACTGCTTCGAAAACCACCTAGGCACCAACATAACAAATGTCTCACAACACGACATAAGCCTTAATGATGGAACCCCAGAGGAAATAGCAGACGAGAGTGGATATCGGCTAAATCGACCTAGACCATACCACGCTATCCAAAACCCAATTCCCAAGATAAACGTAGCCACTTGAAATGTGCGGGGCGCAGCGTCGCCAAAGAAAAAAATTGAGATAGACGCGTTCCTAGAAGCGAAATCAATTCAGATAGCTTGCCTGCAAGAAACACACCTGAAAACCGGAACCCTCGAAACAAATAACTACAACTGGTGCCTAAGCGGAAACAATAAAAGCAGAGGCCTAGCCATCCTAATTAGGAAAAACAGCGGACTCAAGGCAAATTGGACAAAGGCAAACACCAATAATATGGCGGCGTCAATCCAGTTGGAAAACAAAACCAACTTATACATCTTAACATCGCACTGGTCCAATACACCGTCAGCAGCGGCAAATGACTTCTCACGTCTACAGCAACTGATAAAACAGAAGCCAAAGGACTCAGTCCTAATCATATTAGGCGTCTTTAATGCGCACATCGGGTACAGAGACGCCCGTAATCAGTGTGACCATAATCAAATAGGCAAAAACCTATTCCACGCGGACACCAATAGTAATGGGGAAATGCTTACAGATCTTATAAGAACAGAACGGCTCCGATTAGAAACATCCTTTGGCCGGAACAGCTGTAAAACCAGTTGGAAATCCGGTAAAATAAATTCTCAGTTAGATCATATAATGACAGCAGTTCAGTGCTTCCCTATCTTCACCTTTATCAAAGGACAACACACGCCCTTATCAGATCACAAAATCATATGGGGTGAATCAAAAACGGGTGTCCCTCGAGATCCCTAACATCGTTTGTCCTAAAATCACTTGCCCTAACTGTTTTGTCCTAATGGGTATTTGGCCTAACGATCAGTTGTCATAATAAGGTTTTTCCATAATGTTATTTTTGCCATAATACTCTGTTGTCCGAAGCTTTTTTGCTATAACTATTAATATTCCTAATGTTATTTTGCATATTCCTCGCGATCCCTAATATCGTTTGTCCTAAAATTACTTGGGCTAACTGTTTTGTTCTAATGGGTATTTGGACTAATGATAAGTTGTCATAATTATTACTTTCAATAATGTTATTATTGTCCTAAATCTAAATTGTCCGAAATATATTTGCCATAACTATCAATATCCCTTATGTTATTTTGCATATTCCTCGCTATCCTTAATAACGTTTGTCCTCATATTATTTGCATTAACTGTGTTAACCTACAATACAATACAATATTCTTTATTGTGCACCAAAACAAAAAATTACAAAACTTTAATCTAAAACAGCATAAATGGTAAACAACAGGCGGTAATACTTATTGGGATGATCAATTTTCTTCTAGAATGTTGTGATTGCCCTAAAACCCATTTATCTGATGAATTTTTACCATACATGGCATCCCTAAATTAAACATAATTTTGCCAAAGTTATTAAGGCGCATTTTGTATATGGCTATTTATTGAAGAACTCTTAATATTAAGGGTATAAATAACATTATGTAAATAACTGTAATATTTTATTCAAGAAATCGTTGTTTATTTGTGGAAATGAAGTTTTTATTAAAAATATTTAACAAACAATAAATAACAAAAACAATAAATTATCCTAAACTAAAATAATTATACTAAACCTAAAACTAAACTACCTATTAAATTATATCTAAAAAGGGCCCCCGTGGCATGGTGCCAAAGATGCTGGCAGCATTTCCTCGCTGTATGGCAATACTAATGCGCTGAGCGAGGAAGCTGCCAGCCCTTTGATCTCCGGAGGTGTCGACGAGCCGTTTTGAAATGTCCTTAAATAGGAGCTTAGCGCAAGGACCCCACGGGCCCAGGGTCTCGACGCCGAAAGGCACGAAGTGGTATTGGGAGCCGAGACCCTGGTATTTGAGTTTTTGTGGAAATAGATATTGACTTAAAGATATAATTAATTTTGACACATTGATAGTGGTGATATTTTTTTTTGGGTGCGCCAAAGTTCATATAAAATTGCAAATTCGATTATTATGGTAGGTTAGATAGATAAGTAGGTTAGGTTGGGTTTGAACTGCGATCCTCACAAAACCGAACTGCTACCATAAAAGCAGGTTAGGTTAGGTTTGAACTCTGTGATCTTCACAAAACTGAACTGCTACCAGAAAAGTAAGTCAGGTTAGAACTGCAATCCTCACAAAACCAAACTGCTACCAGAAAAATAGGTTAGGTTAAGTTTGAACTACGATCCCTCACAAAACTGAACTGCTACCAGAAAAGTAGGTTAGGTTAGGTTTGAACTGCGATCCTCATAAAACCAAACTGCTACCAGAAAAGTAAGTTAGGTTAGATTTGCACTGCGATCCTTACAAAACCGAACTGTTACCAGAAAAGTAGGTTAGGTTAGGTTTGAACTGCGATCCTTACAAAACCGAACTGTTACCAGAAAAGTAGGTTAGGTTTGCCTACAGTGTGCCGTTTTCGTAGAGGGTTAGCCCTAGGGCGGAGGTGCCGGTGATGGCGTGGTGCCATCGGATCCCAGACCATCACCATGAAGGCACAGGTTGGAAGCATCCCAGAGTTTTAATGGGCCCCACATAATCAATGCGTAACATCTGGCAGTCACCCCCGATGGCCTTAGGTTACATGGTGGTATGCAGTTTCATGCATTGCTCCGGGTGAAAAAAAAAGGTTAGGTTATGTTAGTTTGGTTAGGGTATGGTTATTGGTTGGAACATATAATATTTGGGTAATCACAGTTAGGGAAAAAATCGTGAGGACAAATAATGTTAGGTTATACAATAATAGGATAAACTACATTAGCCCATATAAAGTTAGGATAAATGACGATTAGGACGTGTGATCTTTAGGGTTTATTAGTAATTATGATAAATGACTATTAGGCAAAATGTCATTAGCATAAATAATCAATATGGCAAATGACATTAGGTAAAATAAATATTAGGGCATAAAAATTTCATCAATATGATGTAAGGGAATCAAATATTAGGGCATGTGAGTGTTAGGACAAATGATCATTATGACAAACAGTATTAGGGAAAGCAAAAATAGGATAAAAAAATTTAGGGATCCCGATATAGATCCATCAAAAACGCTACTCCAAACATCTAACAAGAGCAAAGGAACAGAAACTGCCCGGAGCAGAAGCAAAGATAACTTCAATTACAAAAGCCTAAACTACGACTTGCTTCTAGACGAAACCACATTAAAGAAATACCAAAGCGCAGTAAAAGAGCTGACAGAAGAAAGAAAAAGATCGGAAGAAACCTCACTCAGCTGGGAAGAAATTACGAAAATCATGAAATCATCTGCCAACCAAACCCTCAAATTCCACCCAAACTATTCCAAAGAACGCAGGGTAGCATTAGCCAAATTGCAAAAAGCAAAATTCCATAAAAACCAGCACCCTTCTGATACAACCTGCCTTAACAACCTCAGAGAATGCAGACGTCACCTGCAAGCAATCGAAACGGCAGAGGATCAAAAAGAATGCAGAATATTTTTCAGAGGACTGTCAAAAAGACACCCATCAATGAGGATGAAAATCACTTATGACTTTTACAGGAGGCACAAGCTCAAGGCAAGACGCCGAGTAAGAAGTACTTATATCGCAATGACCAAATGGGAAGAGGAACTCAACAAATCTGAGGGCCCAAGTATCGACGAAATAAGTGACGAAGACCCAACTGAACTAGGTCCAGAACCGACAATGGACGAAATAAATGACATAGTTAAAAGTATGCGCAACGGTACAGCCCCCGGAGTGGATCAAACAGTCACCGAACTATTCAAATCAAACACAGACGAACTCAAGTACGAAATATTAAAACACATGCAAATTGCATGGAATACCAACGTGCTGCCGGTGACATGGACGCAATCCATCCAAGTACCTCTACCGAAAAAAGCAAACCCGAAAGGTACTGACGACTACCGACGCATATCTATATGCAGCACCGGTTACAGAATCTATGCAAATCTCCTACTGCAAAAACTAGATGAAGCGACGGACAGTCTTGGCAACTATCAGGCGGCGTTCCTTAAGAACCGATCCACAGACGACCATATGTTCACTTTGCGCAGAATCTTGGATGAAGAGTGGAGAGCAGGAAAAAAGACATTCGTTCTGTCAGTTGATCTAGAAAAGGCGTTTGACACTGTAGATCTACATGCCTTAAGAGATATACTCGCCA
Organism: Eudemis profundana; assembly: GCA_947034925.1. Classification (NCBI taxonomy): domain Eukaryota; kingdom Metazoa; phylum Arthropoda; class Insecta; order Lepidoptera; family Tortricidae; genus Eudemis; species Eudemis profundana. The sequence goes on along the minus strand of OX344795.1, from coordinate 23,710,662 downwards.
TCAGAACTAACAAGGCCCTAACAAACCGCATCGTCAAAGCCGCAATGAATGAATCCAGCTGCATTAAATGGTTTGGTCAACAAACCAGATGGGTAAAAAAAGGTAAAGGCGTGAAACAAGGATGCCCACTTTCACCACGCCTATTTACCATTTTATTGGACGAGGTTCTTAAGACACTAGAGGAAGAGATCCCTTTTGTGAAACTTAATCAAGACGAAGAAATTCAGCTACCAATCATCCTTGCCTTTGCAGACGATGTGATAATAATCTCAAATTGCCTCCAACAGCTAAACGAGATCTACACAAAAGCCAAAGATTTATTTCATTCAGTTGGGCTAGTGGTAAATGACACAAAGACCAAAATACTAGTGCGTGACCCAATAAACAAAAATATTAGAAACTTCATCACTCTGGATGGAACAGCGGTTATCCCCGTCAACGAAATTCGTTACCTGGGCACCTACATTACCTCCTCCCTCAGCCGGAAAAACACCATCAACGCACGATGCAAGCAAGCAGTCAGGAACGCCAAAACACTAATTAACTTCATCAAGGAATCCCGCATGCAATGGCAAATGGCACGCCTACTCTATAAAATGGTAATAGAGCCCACAATGGCATACGGGCTCAAATGCGCAGCACTTACCAAGGCCAACAGATCAAAACTCAGAAGGTACGAAAGAGTCATACTCCGAGACATGATAAGCAATGCCGGATCCGCCCCCGCCCCCAGTAAAATAAAGGACCTTCTAGAAGGAAAAACCATAACCAAAAGAATAAAATGCCTTCGACTGTGCTACCACGGACACATCCTGAGACGCCCAAGCCCACACTTGCTGCACGCGGCGCGCAGACACCAGGCGAAAACACTTAAAGTGGGTCGGCCATGCTTTACCTGGAAAGACACCCTAGAGCAGGATATGCTATACTACAACAGGAGCACCTCAGACTGGATGGAGTTAGCAGCAAACAAGGAAGATCATATCTCAGCAGCCCGAGAAATCTACCAACTACCTGAAACGGACAGCGAATCAGAGGAAGAAGTTCAACAAATGGCCCCCAATTCACCTTAAGCGACAATATCTTCAACAGACCAACCACGAACCCGCTACGCAAAGATGCCAACGAGAGCACGCGCTGCAACTCATCAACGCTCATCCCCGATGCTCTATCCTGTCTCTCCCAATTTCCAATATTGGCTAAAGGTTGCATAATCGGTTGATTGTGGTCGACCGGCTGCGGCTAGTCGGCCTTCCCCTCCCATCCCAGAGCGTGTCACTCCCTACAAAATCTGTGCCCCCTGGTGTATCCGGCTAGTCCGGGTCAGGCAACGTCCTGGCTGGGTGTGGTACCTATGTTCATGTTCATGTTCAGTTTTTGACTTGTTGTTGTTATTTTATTATTAAAAGACTTTTGTTTTATGTTAGAAGAGAAGACTGATTGTTTATTTTATTTATTATTTGATTAGGTACATGATAATTGATAATGATACACCAAAGTTTACTTCTTGAAAGTTTATTGAAAAATGATAGATTATTATTAGCTACGTCATTACGTAAAAGTGTATAAAAATAATACGTTAAAATAAATGTTTATTTCATAACATCTCTAATCCTTTTTTTTCTCCTAATGTATTTAAGTATTGTTGCAAGAACAAACATACAAAACCGCCAATCTCGCGAGATCTCGAAATTGGCGAGATCTCGCGGTATTCATATTCACAATCTCGCGAGATCTCGCCTGAACCCTAATCTCGCGAGATTGCATTCTCTAATTGGTACTTATTATTATATTGGTCCCTGTCCCTGTCCAATTATGGTACCGTTTGTCTAAATTTTACTTCGTATACATTAAAAAATAAGGATAGTGAAGACAACAACCATGGAATGTAGAATTAATATAAACTAAAGTACTTATTCAATTACCATTAAATTAGAATAAATTTGCTAATTAGACCCGAATCTATCAAAAAAGTACTTAAACATGATTAACACAAATGTCCTACCGATTTGTTTAATTACGTTGTTCTTGTACCTTTCATACGAACAAGGATATAAATCAAGTAAGCTAACGCTACATCAGACTTATGATACGATCTTAGCGCCAAGCGTTGACTGCTTATGGTATAATAATAAATAAATAAATAAATAAATATTAGGGGACAATCTTACACAAATCGAACTAGCCCCATAGTAAGCTCAATAAAGCTTGTGTTATGGATACTAGACGACGATATATTTAATAGATACAAATACTTAAATACATAGAAAACATCCATGACTCAGGAACAAATATTCGTGCTCATCACACAAATAAATGCCCTTACCGGGATTCGAACCTAGGACCTCGTGCTTCGTAGGCAGGGTCACTACCAACTAAGCTAAAGCGGTCGTCAGTAATATGTGTACATAATTCGACGCCGGAAAGTAAACGCGTAGTAACCACATACGTGTTACGTGCGTAGTTACTACGTGTTTGCTTTTGTGCCTACCATGAGTTGACTTTTCGATCGGCGCTAGCGAGTATCGAACGCGCGATGCGCTCGAGGCGCGTGCGAGAGAGGCGCACTGACTACGTTAAACTCGCTAGCGCCGATCGTACGCTCAACTCATGGTAGGCACACCGGCGTCGATATAGTAAACTATCCCAATGGGTCAATTGCAGAAAAAATGTACCATTTACTTTTTTTTTCTGATCATGGTGTGTCTTATACCATTTTACTCAGAATCAACCGCACTTTTCAGTTATGAAATAAAAAAAGTGGGCCAAAATGGCCCTACTTTTCCATACAAATTTTGAATTTCTCAGTTTCGTTACGCCCAAACTAAATATAGGGGAAAATAGTAACGAAACTGAGATTTTTTTTCTCAGGTACATTTTTTTTGCAATTGACCCTAATATGACCATGCGCCTATCGTAGGTATAGCTTATTTTGCCTCTAAGTGCACGTATTATGTGGTTTTAACTTGAGATAAATATGTGAATATCCTAGATTACGTCTTGGAACCCTACCGGCAAAGAATCCCCAAGCAGAAGGTCCAACACCACATCACTTTTAACATCAACATCCTTCTTATTGCTACTCGCTAGTTTCATCTCCTGAAGGGATACCTTCTCGGCCAAAGTGTCAACTTTGTCCGACAAACTATCGACCTTCTCCGTTAGCGACACGGTCATTTTGTCAAATTTATCCGACAACTTGTCCATCTTTGAGATCAAAACCTTAAGCATACTTAGCGATGCATCATTGGTCATCGGTGACAGCGGCGCTAGAGTCTTAGAATCCGGGGTGTCCATATCCTGACTACCGTTACTACTTACACTTTTGACAGATGTCTGATGTTTCAATGTCGCGTTATTAAGAACTGCTAGATGTTGCTGATAGAACTCAGACTCCTTATACTGTGCCAACTCCTCAGCGTTCAACAGAGAAGCTACTACTCTTTCAATAGCACCAGCTTTCAACGAATTTATCACTTCTTTCAACTGATCAGCGTAAAGTTTCTGCAAAGACGATTTTAAACCCTCTATAAGATTGAGTTGGTCATTCCAATAGTATTTTATCTCCTTATTCTCGATAGCGGCAAGTAATTCTTCCAGCATGGTTTGGAAAAGGAAACTGATCTTGTTCTGCCAGTATTTTCTATCGTTTTCCTTTGAGATTTTCCATAGGAAAAGTGTTTTTATATAGTAGCTGGCGATGTATTTCAAGCCCAACGCGTCACGTAATTTTTTAACCTGTAAATAAACATAGGCAGTTATAATTATTTTCGTATATCTTTATTGTCTTAGGCTAGGTTTTTTACATTATATACAGGGTGGAAAAAAATCTATGGGCCCTGGAGGGGAACTCCTTAAGTCCTTTAGTTAACTCATTTTACTTAAAGGAAACATTATTTTATTTTTAAAAATAAAAAAAACTGCATTGCGAGATTTTTTTAAATTCCCTTGGCCTTTGAATTGGTGGTCAAATAAAATTAATGATATCTATCATTAATTTTATTTTCACGATCTTTTTTACTTGTAAGACCAAATGTTTGTTAGACAAGACAGATTTTATCCTGAACAATAGTCCTATCGATTAGTAGAATAAAATAGAGAGTGCTTATTTTTTGAATTTTTAGCTGGTTCGATTCCCGGCTGAGACAAGCAAATTTTAGGAAATCTTTTAATGCAGTTTTGTTTCTTCTTAAAAATAAAGGAATGTTTTTTATCAGTAAAATGAGCTAACTAAAGGATTTAATAATAATAATAATAATAATTCTTTATTGGCAGGTATGGACCCATATTAAAGTAGTTCCCCTCCAGGGCCCATAGATTTTTTCCACCTTGTATATAAAAAGTAAAATACAGCAAGCACATACTACAAAATATGAACACATTATTATTAGGTAGGTAGGTAGGTAAGTATACAATTCTCAAGTCACTCAGATTCCTGGGAATCTGTAAATATTCACTAGCAAGCAGTGTTGGCAAAAATGTAATCCCAATTAACAATTAACGATTAACGATTGATCTGTTAATTGCAATTAACCATTAACGATTACTGAAAAGTAATGGTTAATTGCAATTAACCATTACGTAATTGTTAATCGTTAATCGTTAATTGAGATTAACAATTGATTTAGCTACGCATCATAAGTAGGCAAGACATCTTTTTGAAAAATAGGAACAGCAGAGCTCACATCCACTTAGATATGTCTTAAATGATGATCAGGGTCTGATGATGGAGCCGGGAGGTGGCCATGGGAACTCCGTAATAAAACGTCGGAACCCCATCGTGTTTGGGCTCATTTGTTTCGTCTTGACGAGTACTCTGTACCGAAACGATATCCAGGGTCTGATGATGGAGCCGGAAGGTGGCCATGGGAACTCCGTAATAAAACGTCAGAAGCCTATCGTGTTTGGGCTCAATTGTTTTGTCTTGACGAGTTCTCTGAACCGAAATAATATAACGAGTTTTAACTGCAAAAATGTGAAGCGCTCACTCGAGCACATTAGAGAGCTGTGTAAACAAAGTGACATAGTATGTATTCAAGAAACTTGGCTTTATGAACATGATTTAACGTATTTAAGCACAATTAGCGACGACTATGCCTATACGGGGACCTCGGCTATTGATGCGGCAGCGGGAATTCTACGTGGGAGACCTCACGGTGGTACTGCTGTGCTGTGGAGGAAAAGTCGGTTCCCATCAGCAAAGGTGTTAGAGTGTGACAATCGTCGTGTCTGTGGTGTTAAGTTATTAGTGAATGATACAGAAGTGTTAGTCTTTAGTGTTTATATGCCTACAGACTGTGCTGACAATCTTCCAGAGTTTACACAGTGTCTTAGCACCATTAATGCAGTAATTAATATTCATAATACTGAAAGTGTATTCATTCTTGGTGATTTTAATGCACATCCCAATGAGCCATTTTGTAATGAGTTACTTGAATATTGTTCTGAGCAATCCTGGATATGTGCAGATTTTGAGAAACTAGGTATGTACTCAGGGTCATATACTTACATTAGTGAAGCGCACGGGTCAAGGAGATGGCTTGATCACAGTGTTGTTACAGGCTCGGCATGGGATACAGTTATTGATGTCTCCATTAAACATGATGTATATTGGTCAGATCATTTTCCACTCACAATAAAGTGTAATTTAGGTTGTATTCAGCCAACACACCTAGTTTATAATCATAATATAAATAAAACTGTTTGGGGGGAAAGACAGCTGGAGGAAATTAATTTGTATAATAATAAATGTAACTTGCTGTTAAAAGATATTGATTTCCCGCAAGCGTTGGCTGGATGCTGTGATGGGTCCTGTGATAATTTAGAACATAGAAAAATAATATCTAAAATATATGGTGATATAGTTGGCTCTCTTAGATTAGCGTCAGAAGTTTCAAATACCAAGCAATATGGGGGGAAAAAAGGTAGACAGGTCATGGGCTGGAACAAGCATGTTGCTGCTGCACACAGGGAGTCCAGGAGCAAGTTTCAGATGTGGCAGCTGCTAAATGAACCTTCTTCTGGTCCTGTTTATGAGGAAATGTGTAATAGTCGTCGCTTGTTTAAATCAAAGCTTAGATGGTGTAAACTAAACCAGGAACAAATTAAGCTTGACAGGCTTGCCTCATTTCACTCCGGTAAGGATTTCCGTACTTTTTGGAAGCATACAAATAAACTCAATGCTAGACCGGGACTTCCTGTGAGCATCAACAATGTTTCCGAGCCGAAAGAAATTGCTAACCTGTTTAAGGACCATTTTGCTGTGACCTCACCCCTGTCCTCAACTGCAGGGGTGCTTGGTGCTGGGGCTGACATGGCTGGGGCTTGTGTAACTAAATTTTCAGTAAATAAGATTGCCCAGGTCATTAAGAACATGAAAAGAGGAAAGTCCCCCGGCCATGACAGCCTGAGCATAGAGCATCTCCAGCATGCGGGGCCGCACCTGCCAAGGGTGCTTGCAATGTTGTTTTCTTTTTGTCTGTCACATTCTTTTATCCCAAGTGAAATGTCTAGGACCATTGTTGTACCCATTGTAAAGAACAAGACAGGTGATGTGTCATCCTTAAATAACTATAGACCCATTTCTCTTGCTACAGTAATATCTAAAGTGTTTGACAGCTTACTTAGTAGTGAATTGGATAAGTACTTAATATTGCATAGTGCACAGTTTGGTTTCAGACCTGGCCTTTCTACTGAAAGTGCCATATTATGCTTGAAGGAGACTGTCAGATATTACACTAGCAGAGGTACACCTATCTTTGCTTGTTATCTAGACTTATCTAAAGCTTTCGATTTAGTTAATTATGAACTTCTGTGGAAAAAGCTTTATGATGCTAATGTACCTACAGATATAGTGCATGTTTTCAGACATTGGTATTCTAGTCAAACTAATGTTGTTAAATGGGGGGATGCAGTGTCTGAGGAGTATGGGCTTGAATGTGGGGTTCGGCAAGGGGGGTTAAGTTCTCCGAAACTGTTTAATATTTATATTAATGCACTTATCGAGGAGCTCAGTAGCATGCATGTTGGCTGTCGTATACAAGATATAAGCTTTAATAATCTCAGCTATGCAGACGACATGGTGCTGCTGAGCCCCTCGGTAGGAGGACTTAGAAAGCTCCTGCAGGTCTGCGAGCAATATGCTAAAAGGCATGGCCTTAAATATAATAGTGTGAAAAGTGAAATTATGATATTTAAGTCTGGTAACAAATGTCCTCTAAGCGTCCCTCCAGTTATGCTTAATGGGGCCCCCCTCAAAAGGGTGTCAGTTTTCAAATATCTTGGGCACATATTGTGTGATGATTTGAAAGATGATGAGGATATTAAGCGTGAACGGAGGGCGATGGCAACCAGGGCAAATATGCTGGCACATAGGTTCAGACGCTGTACTGTAGCGGTGAAAATAACATTATTCAGAGCTTTCTGCACTACTTTTTATACATGTGCCATGTGGACCAGCTATTCGCAGAGGGTGCTTGGTGCCCTTCGGGTACAGTATAATAACGCGTTCAGGGCGCTGATGCGGCTGCCTCGCTGGTGCAGCGCGTCCGGGATGTTCGCGGACGCGCGCGTGGATGGATTCCCAGCCATCATGCGCGCGCGATGCGCTGCCGCGCTGCGCCGCCTGCGAGACAGCCGCAACAGCCTCCTGGCCGTTATGGCGGATCGGTTGGACAGCCAGCTCCTCCTGCACTGGACCAAGGTGCATGCAGTACTTGCCTCTTACACTTGAACGGCAACAGCCTCCTAAGGGCGTTGGATGGGCGTCTCGTCAATAATGTTGTGCTTAGTTGTAGTTAGATATAGTCATTTATTGTTACCCTTCATACTAACATAATTATTAAGTTTTTTGTTACTAATCTACTATGGATCTATGGTCTGAAATAAAGAATTTTTATTTTATTTTTATTTTATTTTAATATTCAGGGTCTCATGATGGAGCCGGAAGGTGGCCATGGGAACTCCGTAATAAAACGTCGGAAACCCATCGTGTTTGGGCTCATTTGTTTTGTCTTGACGAGTACTCCGAACCGAAATGATATCCAGGTTCTGATGATGGAGCCGGAAGGTGGCCATGGGAACTCCGTAATAAAACGTCGGAAACCCATCGTGTTTGGGCTCATTTGTTTTGTCTTGACGAGTACTCCGAACCGAAATGATATCCAGGGTCTGATGATGGAGCCGGAAGGTGGCCATGGGAACTCCGTAATAAAACGTCAGAAGCCTATCGTGTTTGGGCTCATTTGTTTTGTCTTGACGAGTACTCTGAACCGAAATGATATCCACGGTCTGATGATGGAGCCGGAATGTGGCCATGGGAACTTCATAATAAAACGTCGCAACCCCATCGTGTTTGGGCTCATTTGTTTCGTCTTGACGAGTACTCTGTACCGAAACGATATCCAGGGTCTGATGATGGAGCCGGAAGGTGGCTATGGGAACTCCGTAATAAAACGTCGGAACCCCATCGTGTTTGGGCTCATTTGTTTTGTCTTGACGAGTACTCTGAACTGAAATGATATCCAGGGTCTGATGATGGAGCCGGAAGGTGGCCATGGGAACTCCGTAATAAAACGTCGCAACCCCATCGTGTTTGGGCTCATTTGTTTCGTCTTGACGAGTTCTCTGAACCGAAATGATATCCAGGGTCTGATGATGGAGCCGGAAGGTGGCTATGGGAACTCCGTAATAAAACGTCGGAACCCCATCGTGTTTGGGCTCATTTGTTTTGTCTTGGCGAGTACTCTGAACCGAAATGATATCCAGGGTCTGATGATGGAGCCGGAAGGTGGCCATGGGAACTCCGTAATAAAACGTCGGAACCCCATCGTGTTTGGGCTCATTTATTTTGTCTTGACGAGTACTCTGAACCGAAATGATATCCAGGGTCTGATGATGGAGCCGGAAGGTGGCCATGGGAACTCCGTAATAAAACGTCAGAAGCCTATCGTGTTTGGGCTCATTTGTTTTGTCTTGACGAGTACTCTGAACCGAAATGATATCCAGGGTCTGATGATGGAGCCGGAAGGTGGCCATGGGAACTCCGTAATAAAACGTCGGAACCCCATCGTGTTTGGGCTCATTTGTTTTGTCTTGACGAGTACTCTAAACCAAAATGATATCCAGGGTCTGATGATGAAGCCGAAAGGTGACCATGGGAACTCCGTAATAAAACGTCGGAACCCCATCGTGTTTGGGCTCATTTGTTTTGTTTTGACGAGTTCTCTGAACCGAAATGATATCCAGGGTCTGATGATGGAGCCGGAAGGTGGCCATAGGAACTTCGTAATAAAACGTCGGAACGCCATCGTGTTTGGGCTAAGTTGTTTCGTCTTGACCAGTACTCTGACCAACTCGTCAAGACGAAACAAATAAGCCCAAACACGATGGGGTTCCGACGTTTTATTACGGAGTTCCCATGGCCACCTTCCGGCTCCATCATCAGACCCTGGATATCATTTCGGTTCAGTTCTCGTCAAGACAAAACAAATGACCCCAAACACGAAGGGGTTCCGTCGTTTCATTACGGTGTTCCCATGGCCACCTTCCGGCTCCATCGTCAGACCCTGGATATCATTTCGGTTCAGAGTACTCGTCAAGACAAAACAAATGAGCCCAAACACGATGGGGTTCCGACGTTTTATTACGGAGTTCCCATGGCCACCTTCCGGCTCCATCATCAGACCCTGGATATCGTTTCGGTACAGAGTACTCGTCAAGACGAAACAAATGAGCCCAAACACGATGGGGTTGCGACGTTTTATTATGAAGTTCCCATGGCCACATTGCGGCTCCATCATCAGACCCTGGATATCATTTCGGTTCAGAGTACTCGTCAAGATAAAACAAATGAGCCCAAACACGATGAGGTTCCGACGTTTTATTACGGCGTTCCCATGGCCACCTTCCGGCTCCATCATCAGACCCTGGATATCATTTCGGTTCGGAGTACTCGTCAAGACAAAACAAATGAGCCCAAACACGATGGGGTTCCAACGTTTTATTACGGAGTTCCCATGGCCACCTTCCGGCCCCATCATCAGACCCTGGATATCATTTCGGTTCAGAGTACTCGTCAAGACAAAACAAATGAGCCCAAACACGATGAGGTTCCGACGTTTTATTACGGCGTTCCCATGGCCACCTTCCGGCTCCATCATCAGACCCTGGATATCATTTCGGTTCAGAGTACTCGTCAAGACAAAACAAATGAGCCCAAACACGATGAAGTTCCGACGTTTTATTACGGCGTTCCCATGGCCACCTTCCGGCTCCATCATCAGACCCTGGATATCGTTTCGGTACAGAATACTCGTCAAGACGAAACAAATGAGCCCAAACACGATGGGGTTGCGACGTTTTATTATGAAGTTCCCATGGCCACCTTCCGGCTCCATCATCAGACCCTGGATATCATTTCGGTTCAGAGTACTCGTCAAGACAAAACAAATGAGCCTAAACACGATGGGGTTCCGACGTTTTATTACGGAGTTCCCATGGCCACCTTCCGGCTCCATCATCAGACCCTGGATATCATTTCGGTTCGGAGTACTCGTCAAGACAAAACAAATGAGCCCAAACACGATGGCGTTCCGACGTTTTATTACGGAGTTCCCATGGCCACCTTCCGGCTCCATCATCAAACCCTGGATATCATTTCGGTTCAGAGTACTCGTTAAGACAAAACAAATGAGCCCAAACACGATGGGGTTCCAACGTTTTATTACGGAGTTCCCATGGCCACCTTCCGGCCCCATCATCAGACCCTGGATATCATTTCGGTTCAGAGTACTCGTCAAGACAAAACAAATGAGCCCAAACACGATGAGGTTCCGACGTTTTATTACGGCGTTCCCATGGCCACCTTCCGGCTCCATCATCAGACCCTGGATATCATTTCGGTTCAGAGTACTCGTCAAGACAAAACAAATGAGCCCAAACACGATGAAGTTCCGACGTTTTATTACGGCGTTCCCATGGCCACCTTCCGGCTCCATCATCAGACCCTGGATATCGTTTCGGTACAGAGTACTCGTCAAGACGAAACAAATGAGCCCAAACACGATGGGGTTGCGACGTTTTATTATGAAGTTCCCATGGCCACATTCCGGCTCCATCATCAGACCGTGGATATCATTTCGGTTCAGAGTACTCGTCAAGACAAAACAAATGAGCCTAAACACGATGGGGTTCCGACGTTTTATTACGGAGTTCCCATGGCCACCTTCCGGCTCCATCATCAGACCCTGGATATCATTTCGGTTCGGAGTACTCGTCAAGACAAAACAAATGAGCCCAAACACGATGGCGTTCCGACGTTTTATTACGGAGTTCCCATGGCCACCTTCCGGCTCCATCATCAAACCCTGGATATCATTTCGGTTCAGAGTACTCGTTAAGACAAAACAAATGAGCCCAAACACGATGGGGTTCCAACGTTTTATTACGGAGTTCCCATGGCCACCTTCCGGCTCCATCATCAGACCCTGGATATCATTTCGGTTCAGAGTACTCGTCAAGACAAAACAAATGAGCCCAAACACGATGGGGTTGCGACGTTTTATTATCAAGTTCCCATGGCCACATTCCGGCTCCATCATCGGACCCTGGATATCATCTTGGTTCCGAGTACTCGTCAAGGCGAAAGAAATGAGCCCAAACACGATGGGGTTCTGACGTTTTATTACAGAGTTCCCATGGCCACCTTCCGGCTCCATCATCTGACCCTGGATACCATTTCGGTTCAGAGTACTCGTCAATACGAAACTAATGAGCCCAAACACGATGGGGTTCCGACGTTTTATTACGAAGTTCCCATGGCCACCTTCCGGCTCCGTCATCAGACCCTGGAGACCTTTTATGAAAACATTGAAAGGCACCCTCGATATAACCGTCATACCAAAGTAATTGAAGCTATGGTTAATTGGGATTAACAATTACAGTAATTGCAATTAACAATTAACTCGTTAATCCCAATTAAAGTAATTGGAATTAACGAGTTAATGGAATACAAATGTATTCATTACAAATGTAATGGGATTGATAATCCAATTACATTTGTATTGAATTAATGCCAACACTGCTAGCAAGATATTGTCCGTCTTCACACACCACTACAGCTGAAAGCCTTGTCAAAATATTATTAATTTAAGTATAGCACGGAAACTTTCTATCCTAAGTTACCAATTTTAACTGCCCAGATAGAGCTGAAAATTAGTAATAGGGTTCCGTTGGCATCCTTTTGGTACGGAACCCTAAAAAGAAGAAAAACTATTTTATGTCGTATTCTTTAATTAAAACTTTTTATTATCATAATAAGGCCTGAATTTTCATTATGCTTTTTTATCAGGATACTCGTATACCTACGCTGTAAGAAAGTCAAACACTTTTCATAATTCATATTGAACCGAAACAGGTAGATAGATAGCTAAAAAATTATTCACGGAGAACTAAGTTTAAAAGTTAAGGAGGTTCTCAGTCACCTTTTTAGGGTTCCGTACCAAAAGAGTGCCAACGGAAACCTATATTACTAAGCCTCCGTTGTCGGTCCGTCACAGGCCCTAGCTTTTGAACCGTAATAGGTAGAAGCTTGAAACTTTCACAGAATGTGTTGCCGCTATAACAAATAATAAAAATAAAATACAATAAAAAAGAATAGGAGGTTCCTATACAAGAAACGTGTTTTTTGGGGTCTTTTTGCTCGACGGTGGAACGAAACCCTTCGTTTGTGAATCCGACTCGCACTTGGCCGGTTTTTAGTTTATGTATGTTCCCCGATTACCCGAAAGCGACTGGACAGATTTGGATTTTTTTCGTTTGAAAGTATACTTACCTACTCCTAAATGGTCGCATTGTCATCAGATCAGGATTTGAGGTTGCTATCTTGGAGAAATCGACGGAACTTTTGGAATAATATAAGATTTTCCAGGTAACTTCGGCATCGCCCGACAGTAATTTATTTTTCTTCAATTTTTATTAGCTCATCGCCAGAAGTTTTAGGTACATACTTAGAACCAACACCATATTGAAATTTGAAATACTCATTTGCGAGGTGATTAATGAACTTGAAAATATCACTTCCTGCTGATTGTAGGTATAATTTATTGCTGATGGTTATTCACTCCATATTACATGAACCATAATTTATTGATAATAATTATCAATTATAATGGACTGCGACCTCCATATTGCGTTCGCGCGTGTCTAGGATCTGTCGCACAACACATACAAGACGACTGTAGGTAGTCAGACAAAGAGTACCTAAGTATAGTATTATAACTAATGTACAGCATTGTTATTCGGATTCATTAGCTTCAGTTTTTGCGCTATGGTGTGACTCGGTACCTATAGCTAAAATGTTGACGGCTGGGCCTCACTATCTGTCATATGGGGCTCAGAACAATAGACTATTTAATATGTACATGCTATTCCAGAAGGTATGTCATGGACGCGGATAAGGCACAAAAAGGTATATAAATGAACACCCAAAGCTTGGAATGTAAATATTGAGAAGCGTAAATAAAAAATATCGGCCAAGTGCGAGTCTGACACGCGCACCGAGGGTTCGGCAACATTACAACACAATAGAAAAAAACTCCAATATCAGGGTCTCGGCTCCCAATTCATGCCATGCTTCATGTCATTCGGCGTCGAGACCCCAGGGTGGACCCCACGAGCCCAGGCCCGTGGGGTCCATGTGCTCGGTTCTTATTTAAGGAGTTTTCAAAACGGCTCGTCGACACCTCTGTCGATCTAAGGGCTGGCAGCTTCCTCGCCCAGCGCATTAATATTGCCTACAGCGAGGCAATGCTGCCAAGCACCTTTGGCACCATGCAACGAGGGCCCTTTTTACGAGTAGATATAGATATAATAATTATTTTAGTTTAGGATAATTTATTGTTGTTGTTATTTATTGTTTATTAGTTATTGAATAGAAAAATATATGTTATGTATTTTACTAAGTCTTCAAATGTAGGTTTGGTGTACAAAAACAAATTGTCACTTTTCAGATTAATCTTTTATTGGTGCTTTAAAATGTTGCACTTCCAACTTTTATGACATGAGTATCAAGATTTTCTGTAGGTAATCTTACAACAAATTTACAGTTTTCGTATATTTTTTGTTACCTAAGTACTTGTGCTTTATAGCTGTATTAACTATTAGTTTAATAACTTTACTTCTTACCAAATTCAATGATTCTAGGTTCATATGTTATGTAGGTACGTAGGTGTTTCTAAGGGTACTGTTTTTTCCTTTTAGGTACCCCTATAAAACATATATAAAACTACACTATGTCTAGTTAACGTAAACGTCGCTGTTTATGACACAGGCGCTGTGTATAAGTTTCAGTTTACGATTAGAGTTACTTACGCTTATCGAAAATCCTATAGACACCCGACAGAACTAGATTGCATAGTCTTATACATATATTTTGTACTTCAAAATTGCAACAGTAATGTGGAACTCACCAAGCGTATAGTGCTCTTGAGTTGCTGGCAGCCCTTCATCATGTCGCGTTCGAAGTCCTGGAATGAGAGCCGCCAGCAGCGGTTCTGCTGAGAGTCGTCCAGGCTCTTGTTGGGCTTCGGCACAACCAGCCAATCACGGGCTTGGCTGCCTTCCATCTGCCTGTAAGATGATCAGATTATAGACGTATCGATACATATCAATATTGCATAAGTACTTCGTTTCATTTAAGATTAGAAAAATCGTGTGTTGTCCGAATAATATGAGTCGTGCTGTCTTTAACACGTGAACCACTAGGTCCCTACAATTATAATGTTACTAAAAATTGATTTTTAGTAACGTACCTAATTTTTTAATTCCTTCGTTCCCATTTTACTAAAAAAGGTCCAGGCGGGGACTCGTAACTTCGTTAAGGAACTTTGTTGGATACCTAAATAGTCCACTATCCATTCAATGCAGCGGTCGGCAACCAGCGGCCCGCGGGCCGCATGCGGCCCGTGAACCGCTCACTTGCGGCCCACGAGCCTCCCTGGCTATTTTGTATGTAAAGGTCGATATATTCAGAATTGTATAAAATCACCAATTATAAACATGGTGCGGCCTGCGTCAATTTCGTTTACTACTATGTGGCGCTTGGCTGCTAAAAGGTTGCCGACCGCTGATTCACTGGGACGAACCGTGTGCACTATGACATAAATAAATTATGAATTTGTCAGTTGGTATTGCAACTTTGTGGTTATAGACTTGTTTTAAAACGTGTAAGGGAAGGCATTGGAATATGGATTAAAAAAATATAAATTCAGATTAGGATTCTTACTGTACGGGGCAAGGCAGCCGAATTTCAAATTACTATGAATTTCTATTAGGATCCAGACTGAGACGCCAGCCTTAATATGCCGCCGGCACGGTTAGATGACCGACTGTAAGCCTATATAAAGCCGGGTATGCTCGGTATGCAGACCTATATAATGACGTTAGATACTCGTTATGTAAGTACTTAAATGCCGACGCTGGAATTCAATAAAGTAACCTAACACGCATAAACATCGAAAATGCTTTTCCTTTTCCCGCGTCGACTGACATAAAATAAAGGTGTCCGTCAAGATAGCGTACACCGTAAAGATATTCAGAATCTGATGCAGCCAATAAATAGTACCCAAATAGTACCGACGAAGGGTACTATTTTTTTCACCTAGGTATTTCGTCGGTACTATTTGGGTACTATTTATTGGCTGCATCAGATTCTGAATATCTTTACGGTGTACGCTATCTTGACGGACACAAATAAAGATCGTTTCACATACCAAGGGAAGGGAAGGGTCGAATATTGGGATATGTGAGTTCTAAGTTTGCAAATATTTGTATGAATTCCACTCAACCAATGTCAGCCTTCTACAGTTTCTACGCGAATAAGTAAGCGATTATTTAAGACGCTCACCTATACCCCTCCGGCCACCGCGGCAAAGAGAACCTTATAACCGGCACCAAGTCTACATCTAGCTTGAACGGCTTCACACCCTCCCCGTTCCTCACGTTCAATGTGAATGCTGGCCCGGCCTCCTTGTAACTCAGCAAGTACAGGTCTCCGTTGACCGTCACTTCGCTGCTCATGTCATTTACCGCTCGCTGGACTATACCATGCATCCAGGAGCGGAACTTGTTTTGAAGGAAGTACTTATCGGTGTCCCTAAAATGAAACGATATAGAATGGGTCATTCTCATTTTTGTGCACACAGTCACTACCGTGGGCGTTATTACAAGCTCTTTCTAACTGATTAAAAAAATAATATAATCAATTAATCATGAATTCACTCATTCAAATGATAAAAAGAAATCATGATATATGAATTTATGACGATTAGGTCGAACGTTTAGAAAGAGAAATTAAAGCCGCGGTAGTGACTGTGTGCACAAAAATGAGAATGACCCGAATACAAGGGAAAATGTTAGAAAAGAAGAATAAGACATCTGTGTTTAAATGTATCTCTGCTATGAAATTATTTCTAACTAGTGGACCGATTTCGATGAAATTTGGTGTACAGAGTACAGATTATGATCCCGGTTAACAAATAGGATGCTTTTTATCCGACTACGCCAGAGCAAAACAGACATTTAACTTTTTTCACCTCCGCGGTGATGATGGCCATTGAAACGCTCTGAAACCCACCCGGACCCGGCTGCTGAATATTATATTTCTGTGTAAACAGTGTGGTTATCGTCCGCTAGCACCCAAAGCATGAACATTGCTTAGTTGGGACTAGATCGATTTGCTTAAACTAATCAACCTAGTACTAAAGTGACTAAACTAAGCATGCTTGCGAACTTATAATAACTAAAACTAGCCGAGCCTTCGTCGATGTCGTTAAAGCGTTTGAGCTGGTCTCAGTTTTCAGGTTCGGGTTACCATTTCTAATTGTGTAGAATGCCTGAACTAAATAGCTGTAAATGGTAATCTGGACCGACAGGGAAATGCTTGATAATGCGACCACTAAAGTAAGAGCGATCAAAACGCTGTAAGAACGTTCATCCCAGATGCATTTCGATTGCATTGCACGTATTTATTTTTCGAGTATTGGCCTCCTTGCGTAGTTGATGAAAAGTTGTATCACTGGTGAGTTTCTTCCGGCGCTTCTTCTCACCAGAAGGTCACACACCCGAAGCGCCAAAAGAAAAAAATAGAATCAGACTTGTAAAAGAGCCTTTGAGGGCCTACTTGCAGAAATAAACTATTTTATTTTTATAATACGAGTATATTTAAGTAAATCTACGATGAATTCAACATGCTGTACACGTACTTGATCAAATTAGGCGATTTAATAAGTTATAGTTTAGTAGATACCTCCATTCCCTTGTGACTTTGTGACATTTCTCCCAGTCTGGCTGCTTGTCTAAATGGTCGAAAGCGTTGCAGATCTTCATGCGGACATAGCCGGGAATGTCCGTCTCCAGCCAGATGCCGTCGTCGCCCTGGTCGTAGTTGATGGGAAGGCGGATCACAATGTCCATGTCGAATTCGTCCAGCTTGGACACTTTGATGCCATCGGATACGCTGCCGCCGTAGAGGACCTAGAGTAGAAAAAAATGAGTATCGTCGTCAGAACAGAACTAAGGGGTGGTTGTCGTAAGAGTTAAAGCGATGGCTCATTTTACGTTATGGCCGATTTTTGTTTTAACGCAATGTATTTTTATTTTAGAATAAACTGTTTTTTTTTTTTGCTTCCATTATCTGATAATGAACAGTAGTTATTGAATTTAGTATATTTAGCCCAAGAAATATAACTTACTTCCTTGCTATACTTATTGAAGTAGTTACAATTCTCCTCCATATTCTGTTTGACTTTCTTGAAGACTTCCTTGAATATTTCTTGGGACTTCTTGTAGTCGTCGTCTTTTATTGCAATGAACTTCTTGTATACCTCATTGAGGTACAAGTCCATATACTTTTTGTTCACTGACATTTTCAACTTATTTCTTTGCTGTAACAAAATCGTTTTCTTTATGTCTTCTTTGTTGGTGTTGCATTAATTATTATTGCATCGTTATGATTATGACTTTATGAGATCTGCATTTAATAAAAATTACGTTAATCCGACGAATGTAGTACGTAAATATGAAATGAGCTTGATAAAAGGCAAAAAAAACACGGCAAATGATACCTATAGTTTTGTGTATTTGATAGTTAATTTAATGATACCTACAATATATGTATTTGAAAACGAGTACAGAAGAGAAGGAAAACTTCTAGGGATTAAATTAGGGGTAAAAGTAAACTTAAAAGTTACATTTCTACCATGTGTACATACTTAACTATTCGCTATTTTTGTAAGTAAGATCTTAAATTCTACATTACTGCAAAGTGATTTTGAGCACTTGTTGAGTACAGATAAGGTTCTAAATCCAATAAACTAAAACATTGTAGGAGTCTCTAGCAAAAAAAGGACTGTCCAGAGCCCACATCTGCTGACCATATACAATTGCAAGCAAACCTTACGACTAGAACGTTCAATAAATGAATTGGTCTCTACCTCAGATTTAAAGCTGGTTATTTGTGTTGAAATAACAATGCTGCACTAATTGTACTTTTTTTTCATTATCTCGCGGAGTTTAAAAGAGACGTGTTCTGGACAAAAATCCCAGTGTTTTTTTTTTTTTTTTGTC
Organism: Eudemis profundana; assembly: GCA_947034925.1. Classification (NCBI taxonomy): domain Eukaryota; kingdom Metazoa; phylum Arthropoda; class Insecta; order Lepidoptera; family Tortricidae; genus Eudemis; species Eudemis profundana. The sequence goes on along the minus strand of OX344795.1, from coordinate 23,692,038 downwards.
TCTCCCTTACATACAATCTAGTTTGTGTTTACATATTTGTTATTTTTAAAAACTAGCCTACTTAGTGAGCTTATAATGCGATGCGAAGGATATTAATTTTTAAAGTAACAAACCTCAGACATCGCAATAACTAAAGCATCTCTCAGTTGTAGTAAGAATGCAAGTCCGAGAGGAAGCAATCATTTATTTGGGCTATCCCCAAATAGCGTTTATCGCTGGTAAGGTGGTTTTCCTTCCACCGGCGGGGCGAGACGTGACGCGACGCGGATTAAATTGAAATTTGTATGGCAAATTTTCAATCTTTTCCTAGCGCATCTTCGGAGGATTGAAAATTTGCCATACAAATTAACCACCTTTATGCGCTGGGTTAGTTATTCCTAGTAATATACACACTACGTAGTCCTTATTGAAAATGCTAGGCTTTTTTTGACAAAAACATTCCAGTCGTCCCATTTATTTTAGTGGGTACTACCTACTACTAATTTTCATCTTGTTTTTACAGATGGGAAATACCTACACATCGTCGATCGAGGTCCCATGGGGCACTTTAATATACAGGGTGTCCCTAAACTATGGCACATGAAGGGAAAGTACCTCAAATATTGGAGATAGGATATTTTACTGAAAGGACACTTTATTTTATTTTTAAAAGTAAGTAATACTGCATTCAAAGATTTTTTTAAAAATTACTTGTTTTGTATGGGAAATAATTTTCTTAACATTTAAATCAAATATTTTACGCTATTCCTCTCTTTTGGGATACAATGTTACTTAAGAGGAATTATTTGTTTTTAACCACTCTTTTGATTGTCATCTTAAAAATATGGGGTGTTGTTTTTTCACATTTGAGTCGGTTCGATTCTCCGACGAAGCAAGTAATTTTTAGAAAATCTTTGAATGCAGTATGTCTTACTTTGAAAAATAAAATAATATTCCCTTTCAGCAAAACATCCTATCTACAATATTTGAGATACTTTTCCTTGATGTGCCATAGTCTTGGGACACCCTGTATGTTTATGTCAATCGATTCAGCTACATATTTTGAGAAAATGTATATAATATAGCATCGCAGATTCGGCCCGAAGCAGGGTCAGAAATAAATTTACGTCAAAATCGGTCGTAATAATCCTAGATGTGACCGGTCGGTCAACCAACCCGTTCTAGTTAGTACGTGGGAGGTTCGTAAGTCGTAACACAACGAAGGATGAACTACCTATACCTATCTACATCACGTAAAAAGGATAAAAATTATGTAAGTAAGTAAATAAATGTATGGGCGAAATTGGGCGCCCTGGTAAACTAGGGCCCAACAGTACAGTTTTACGAAGAAGGTGTTTAAAAAATATATAATAGGCTGAAGCCTAGCAGATCAAGGGCATTTGTTGACCAATATTAAAACACAAAATATATCATTGAAGGTAACAAAGAAGTGACGATCTGGAAATTTTGGGATAATTTCTCGTATATTAGGGTTAAGCTTTAGTCCAGTAACCTTGTCGCCTGAAAGTACGGGGTACTTTGCGTCAAATCCGGTAGTTCTGATTTTTTTCAGATTTGCTTATGATGTTCACCCAATGAATAATCCAAGTTTGCGACCTCGAGCGCCGAAGTACCCTCTCGGGACGTTTTTAAAGTACTTAGACTAAATTTGCTACAACATGAAACTAGAATTGTCTCTGTAGCTCCAATCGTTTCCGAGATAAAGATTTTCAAAATTCATAATTTTTTCGAACTTCGCAACTTCGCCTTTTTATGACAAAGTTACATTCGGCGCTCGAGGTCACAAATTTGGATTATTCATTGGCCACCAACATCATATAAAAAGTCTTCAGAAAATTAAGAACTACCGGATTTGGCGCAAGCTCTGATGCATAAGGTTACTGGATTAGTTAGAAAGTACAAACAATTCCGAGTATGAAAAACTGAAAATGTAAATATTCTAAAAAAGTCAACACATTTTTTTTTAACAACGCTCGCGGATCCATTTGATGATTCTATTATTTTCTTGGAGTCTAAGACAAAATTACACGTGATATTATGTCCTCAAAAACTCTCTTCTCCCTTCGTACCGCACGTGATTAATGGACGAGTCCTAAGTGACAAAGATTTAATTTGATATATGGTATGGATTATATAAGGTACATGTACTCGTAGGTTTATTAACCTACGAGTACATGTACCTATACTTAGTAGTTGTAAAGATATACAATCCATGCATATTATTATCATTATTAAAGTAGATACATTTATAAATAAAGTGCATTAAAACGAATAAAAATGATTATAAGTAATAAGGATGAAATTTGAAACGAGTTCTGGGACATCAAGGTGCACTAACAAGGGTTTTTTTGAAATTCAAGTCATAAAAGGTAGAAAGAAACGAAGAATGAACGTTTGTACATAAATGTCGGATTTTCACGCGGATGAAATCGCGAACAGTGTCTAATTAGGGTGATTACTGATTAGAGTGGGTTGGTTTTCCATACAAACAAAAAGACGGTAACCATAAAAATATTTATTTTTTGGCCTTTTGAGAGTTTTAATGCCGTTTCGCGCAGACAGTATTCAAGATATAAAATAAAGCACATTTAAAACATAATTGATACCTTGAAAGTGAATGATGACCCTCTTTTTTGCTTGCATGTAAAACCAACATACTCATGACAACGTATTCATGATTGTATGTCATACTTAATTATTTTTAATAAATTTTCTCTACACAAACGTTCGTAACTAGGGATGTAACGATACATAATTTTGCCGATACGATACCGATATTTGTAGTCAATTATCGGCGATACCGATACCGATATCTTAGCTAACTAATGAAGTATGTACTTCAGATTTATTATTTGTATGTCTTTATTATACCTAAAACTTGGCTATATTTAACAGAGAGTCAACTTTGAAGATGTAAAGTAAAAATAAATAAATTGTCAACACAAAATTATTATTTTTTATTATGAACTAAATATATAATTAACATAGTAATTATTATTGCACAAGGTAATAGACCAATATATAAATTAAGTCAGTAATTGATATTACTTTTTGCAGATTTTTTTTCATACAAAAAATTCTTTTCGCGCTCTTCAAATATCGGTTGTATATTATCGGCGATACCGATATATCAGTATCGGTATCGGTATCGTTACATCCCTATTCGTAACCATAGAAAGTAAATGAAGGGTCCACGGAAAGAACATGTCTAGCCACTTTTTTTTGAAAATGAGATTTTAATCTCAAAATGTAGAGCTCGCAATTATCTATAACATACCACTTGATTACAGGTGGATATCTTAAAATATTATATATTTTTTCACTTTTAAAGAAATGGTCACCATAGTAATTGTTCCCGATGACTAACTTTCAAACCGCTATAACTCAAAAAGTTACTTAAGAAGTGACTAGACATGTTCTTTCCGTGGACCCTTCAAATAAACTATCCACAATAACCACATTTTTACTAAAAAAAACCCGACCGCGGTGCACTTTGAAACTGCATAAAATCCGCCATTTTGTTTATTTTAACGAACTTCATACCCAGTGAGACTCGCACCATCAAGACGAATCTAATGATGTATCATTTATCAAAATCGGATGTGCCGTTGAGTAGTTACGAGCGGACACAGGAACGGACATACATACATACAGGTCAAACACATAACCCTCCTTTGGGCTTCGCCGCAGTCGGGTAAAAATCAAATATAAGTAAATAGATTACAAACACATTGAGTTATCATAATGATAGATAAGATAATTAAATACGTACGTAAATATGAAGTGGATGTTTAAAAGTAAAACAAACATAAGAATGTTTACCTTGATCGGAACTGACTGCAAGTTTTCTGTCGCTTTGCCGGCTCACAATTCTATTCTGGGAGTTGGGAATAATGCACCGTCGAAGTCGGCATGCGTGAGACGTGGCCTCCCTACTATTGGTCACTCCATACCGGAATATAACGTCCTTTTCACTCGCAAACTCGCTACAATCTTCCCCGGCCGGCGGTCACAGGCCCCTGTCGACAGCTGAGTAGAGTATAGAGTTGTCAGCATAAAATAATAAAAATAACAATACAATGGTGCGTTCACGATTGAAAAGAGTTACGTCTTTTGTATGTACTATCTTAGAGCGTTTCCACACCAACCGATAACGACATTGATATATCATCGAAGTCACATCGCTGACTCTTTCAATCTACAATAATGGGGAGAAAGGGACAAAAGATGTCACCATAATGATCCATTTTAATTCTATATCTATGTGATTATCGGTAAGATGTGAAAAGCTTAATGCGATAGAGAGAGACGGTTGGGTCCGGTGCGTTCCGTCCGGTGGTCGGAACCAAAAGTCAGTTTTGTTAGAGAGTGAGAGAGAGAAAGAGACTTCTGTACGTAGTACTAACTATTACTTATTCTGTGATCATACATTGGTTTGTTTGACTAATGTTGCTGATTAGACTTGTAAAATCGTAACTTTCAGCTTCATGAAACAGGCCACTGGTCGAATAAGGAATGGATGGGGTTAAAATCACGAAGCTGATTGGAAATTTAGTGAAAAAAATGTAAACCTTCTAACATTTAAACCTCGAAACATCTTCAGAAACCTTCACATTTAGGATATTGATTAATATTTTTGATGTCATTTCGTTTTTGTTTCCAATGGCTATAAATTGCATAAGTTGAACCCATAACCTTTTAATTAATTGAACTAAGCTCGAACATTTATTTTATCGACTCTATTTATTGTTGCGTTGCGTCCAAACGAGCCGATTTCGTGAGCTAACCGATAGGAAGTTATTCGTCAAAAACAAAAAGATATAGCGTGTTCATCTTCTCTTTCTAACTGGTATAAGTTGGCTGACAAAATAGGCTCGTTTGGACATAAATAACAAAAGCAAGTTAACAATAAAACTTTGGATTAGGTAAAGGTTGTTTTTTTAAAGTGAACGCAGCAACAAGTTGTAACTAATGAAGACCCCGCGGGGTATTTCCCGTGCAATATTGCCAGGTATAAATAACATATCATGCAAATTATTAAAATCATTACAGACGTTTTTGATTAACCGTTAGTTAGTTAAATCGTCACTACTTTAAAAAAAAACTTGTATCTGATACTGACTTCAGGTAAAAACGCAGTAAGTGTATAAGAAGTTTGTATGGAGCTTTGACGTTTTCCTCTAAGACGTTTTTAGATACGAGTTTTTTTCAAAGTAGTGACGAAATACGTAAAATTTCTATGAAAATAACATTAATACTGGCATCGTGTATTAATAAATCACTAGGTATTAATTATTTTTGAAAGGAATTCCCCGAAACTTATGTATAGTTTTTTCACCGCTGGTATTAATCTAGGTGTCGGATATAAAACCGGCTGTCATCGAATTCTCCAAGAAGTTATAGCAAAGATTACCGCAGCACAAAGTACTTTGTAAGATAATAATTGTATTTGATTCCTGTAAAAGAGTGTTTCTCTTGTAATAAGGTAAGTTTTCAATAATATAATTTACTATTATGCGAGTCATTTTTGTTTAAGTATAGTTAATACTTACCTAAACTTACTTTCTTGAACTTTGTTATCAACACCATTATTTTCGATTGCGTGCTCCGGTCATATTTCTAGTAAATGTTCTTGCCTTCATTGTTATTACACTTTATTGCATAAATAATTCCAAAATAATATGTTACGCGGATTTTAAAGGCTAATAAGCAGTGATCGGATCTTTAATGCACTTTAAACACGGACGTGCCCCAGGATTCTGTGAATGGATTATTACTATAGATGTATCTATAGTATGCATCTAAAATAAAGTATGCATCTAAAATAATATCCGATAGATAGTTACCTCAAATTGCATCCAAGATCCGATCGCTGCTAATAAGAATGTACTGACTGTGTAATACAAACATAAATGCATTCTTTATTGCAATTACCTAGGGATAATTTACCTAGGGTTAATTTACTGTAATTCACTATTGGAATAAGATAGTCTCTTTTCATTTTAATGCTCTCAGAATTTAATAAAGTTAACTAGTTAAAATAACAATATTTAAAGTTTAGTTTGTGTGCATAATGTTCAGAATTACACTATCTATAATTTGTCAACATTGAAATTTTTATCAGCCAAAGTCATGGATCGAAATCGCACTCGAAACAACAACAATGATGACAACGACAACAATACTGGAAGAAACTGGGCAGCAGGTATTGCAGCTGGTGTAGCCAGCATAGCCTTAGCGGCAGGAGCTTATTATCTGGCTTCATCTTCCAAGGAAAAGCCCCAAGACCAACAAAACCAGAGAGAACAGGCAAAGCAGAAAGAAAAGGCAAAACAGAGAGAACAGGCTAAACAAAAAGAAAACAACCAACAAGAAACAGAAACCAGTGACACCATGTGGACTTACTTCACGGACATGCTGCGCTCCACCGGTACTCGGTAAGTGATCATGTAACCTTAATAAATGGTATTCAGTGCCATTATGTGTCTATTTAGTTTTGATTAAATAAGTGAACCTTGACTGAGCACTAAGTTTAATGGAGTGCCAAAATATCAGTTTTGGGATGGAAGGACCAGTTTGCAGGGGAACAGCCTTGTTAAAACTTTGTATATTGGTCTCTTACCTTGACCACATAATATGTACTGAAGCGACTGTATGAATCACTGATGCATCAGTATTTATTTGGGACCACTCCTATTATCAAAATGGCTTGTGATTTGTTTTGATGTGTGTTAGATTCATAAAGTGATGCTAGTGACAGGTTTTCAAGAAAAAAAAATATAAAAAATATTATTGTATTGAAAACCTGTCACTAGCAAGTTGGTAATAATTGATTCAGTAAGTAGAAATAACCGGCTGTTTTTTAAAATTACCTGGGGTCATGTAAGTCACTAAATACCAAAGGGCCCTGCTAGATGGACAAAATTTTCGAACGCGTATTTCTCAAAAACTATTTATATCTAGGATGTAGTGTCTGTGGTAGTATCTATACATAAATAGATACACACTGTCTCGGGCGCACGCCGCATAGAATGCCGCGTCAGTGACACGAGAGCGAGCAGCGCGAGTGGACGGTGAGACATTGCTGTGCGTGCGTGTTGCGAGCGAGCCAGTGCTTACATACATCTCGTGTGTAGACCTTACATAGGGTATAGTGAAAAGTTATTTGGAAGGTAGAAATAAGAGGCTCCATGAATAGTAATTTATTTAGTCTGAAAAACTTACAATTAACAAAGGGCCCCCCTGGCATAAAATCATTTTTTTTTTCAGTAATTTGCAGAGGTAGAAATTTTAAAGTACATAAATCGACAGGTAGAAATATATACCAACTCGATTATTTAGGACCTAAACCATAATTACATGGGGTCCCGCTGGATATACGTATATCAACTTGCACATTAGTTTAATTTAGTTTCTTAGAATATTAGATTTGCATGTGTGCTCATAGTATACAATTTCTTGACAGAGTGACACCATCTAATCCCCAAGTGGTAGTACCAGCAAACCCGAAGATCACAAACATGAACAGCATGCTTCAAGACATATATGTGCGTTACATAGCATTGAAGGACGAAGATTTCGAACACCATTACAATGTTTTCAACAATATATTTTATCGGTTGCACGATCAAATGAAGAAGGCAGATGACTACTATGAGCGTTATTCTAGCTCGGTAAATACATATATCTGATATTATGAAATTATAATTAAAAATTAAATGTTTGTACACTGGTACTGGGTACATTGAAGATATTTTGATGAAAATAAGTGAAATATATTATTTTGAGGTTTTTAAAAGGAAAAAATATTTCGGAATTTTGTATATATGTATGCAGGTGTGTCTGTAGCCACATGTCAAAACATTTTTGGTACAGGGACAGCTGGACATTTCCAGATAGTATAGTAGTAGAGTACTTTTTATCTGACTAAGGTCAACGAAAATAAGGGAATTTACTTTTTCACCTACATGGATGATCTCATCTCATGGGACATCTTTTAATATTTGATATTTTTTCTTGACCAACGATATCTGAAAGAGATGAATGCTTTATCCTGTATTTACGACGAGATAACCGCGACTCATAGTTCTGCTGGACAGGCAACGCACTGGTGAATCCATAGACGACTTTATGTACCTATAACCTATTAATTTATTCCAGGTACAATTCGCCGGGAGCCATTACGACAGACTGCGCATCAACAAGCCAGATGAGTTCGACATGGACATCATTATTGGCCTGCCGGTGAACCTTCGGGAAGACCGCAACAATCCTGAGAACAGTGACATTGTTCTCGAGGCTAAAGCACCCGGCTTCATACAGCTCAAAATGGGCACTCAATTCCAAAATCTCCCTTATAGAGATGGAGCCGATTGGCAAATAAACAAAGCTGCTTTTAATTGGATGGATGAGAGAAACTACTTGCTCCGTTCCAAGTTCACCTATTGGTTCAGAAGCGTCGTAGACAAGGCTTTGAATGACTTTGGAATGAATGCGAATGGTCAACGTTTCATGTATGTCGATTCGGTTCCGTATACGTTGAGTTTGTCTTCAAGCGGGCCGGCGGTTACCTTGATCGTCAAGAACACCTCAACAGGGTTCCGGTTAGACGTGGATCTGGTTCCAGCGCTTAAGTTACCGGAGGAACGCTGGCCTATCTGCAGGGGATATAGAAATGTTAGTACTGTTAGTGTGTAGTAGTATGAGAAATAGGCATCAATATTGGTCTTACGTTTGATTGCATATACATTTCTATTGCAATCTAAAGCCGCATACTGTTCCTTTCGTATTTGCCAATATAAATAAATAACAGCACGAGTCCTATGGTAGCAATCAATTAAGAGCATTGCAACGTGTCAATGTTTAAGTAAATTTACCTTGGATATTATCATTAGTCATCGGAAATTCGGATCCTTATATACCTAAACTTTGGCGTCGGCGTCGATGTTGAGTTGTATTGTATGGAAGCGGACTCAATATAATTTTATTATTAAATTTTCCGGGATTTATAAATTAATTGATTAGGCTAACATAAGCACATACTACCTACCTATTTAAGTATTTAAATTAACTATTTATTTGCAGGTATTTTCCATGTACTCGATTTTTCGAGATACTACATTATCACCAGGCATCGGATATTCCTGCGCCTATTTACCTAAACTTCGGCGTCGGCGTAGGTAGTTGAATGGTGTGGAGGCGGACTCAATTTTTTTTTTTACTTTTAGTAAATTTACCGGGATTTCGGAAATTAGGCTAACATAAACACATACCTATTATAGTATTGCAATGTACTATGCTAAGTTATTTCCCATGTACAGAACGACTAAATATTATTTAATTTACCTGCAATTCATTTCGGTAACGAATTAACATTATATTATAGCTACTATTAAGTCTTATCTTAAATATAATTTTAACAAAGACACGATAACAATGAACAGGTAATCACTTATATTATTTAAAAATATATTTTTAAAAAGCCGACTCCATACCTACTTGCTTAGTTTTTTCCGGGAATTCGCCAACTTTAGGTAAATAGGCGCAGGATGCCTGATTATCACGACGTATTGTACAATCGCGAAATCCCGGAACTTACATTATTAACACATTCAGTGCCGAGATCCCGACTATCAAGTTAATTTTGTATGGAAAATTGGAGCCTTGGCACTGAATGTGTTAAAATCATTTTTTTTAAGAAGCCGATTCCATATGTGCTTTACTTTTTCCGGGATTTTACCAACTTTAGGTATGAAAGCATCCGAATTTCCGATGCCTGCTTGTGATCCCCCTACCCTTAGGACATCGCACCTAATAGCTAGGCAAAAAAATCCATAATGTTTTTTGTTTGTCATATAGGTGCCTCGCCGTTGCAAGAAAGACATTTTCATGGTGGTACCCAAACCCATGAAGGGCGGCCTGAATCGCTTCGACACCGACCGCTCCTGGCGCCTTGCCTTCCATCTTCAAGAAAGGGATCTGATGTACGATACACAGCACATGAGGCAGGCGATCCGACTGGTAAGTTATTGATAATATCTTCCCGTCAATAGACTATGGCTCATTCCGACCGATATTTCCGTGGCGCTATGGGTTTTTTATGGATAGGTGTTCTCCGGTGTTACAAATGGGTGGCGATATTTCCCATTGTTGCTCGTCAAATAAGTAGTCACGTGTAAATCACTTTTATTGTGTAATATCAACTCCTATAGCTTGGCAACTTCGTTGGTGACACTCCCATGGTCCGCGCGGGGGGCGGGGAACGATGACGTATTGAGCACCGCTACACACGATGCGAATTACGTACTGCCGATATCCCTAAAGGTCGAAGTAGTCTTTCAATGCTTTCTAGCTACAAAAGCAGTTTGAAAGCAGATTTTTTGCAGTTAAAATAACTGCCCGCTGACTGCAAGCGGACTGCGCAGTTGGTTTACAATTTTGATACAGTTATTTCACCTGGAAAACAACTGCCTTCCAACTGCACTTTTGCAGCCAGAAAGCAATTTTTAAATTTTTTTAAATACTTATTGTTTGGCTTCACATCCAATATTTTTTCCGATCGGCAGAATCATCTTTGCGTAGTTATCTAGTGTGCGTTTTGTTATGTGCAGCCGTAATTATATACACAAGTTACCGCCAAGGCGACCGGCGGCGGCGGCCGACTGAACGCTCTTGTCACACCCGCGCGCACTGTTAATGAAATGAAATAATTTATTTCTGCAAGTAGGCCTCAAAGGCTCACATGTCTGATTCTTTTGTATAATAAATACCGCCCCATTGTACTTCGTCCCCCGTCGCCCGCGGACCATGAGAGTGTCACCAACGAATTTGCCAAGCTATAGCTACTTCATTTGTAAAATCAATAACAGTAAGGCTTCTGGTCTGGGTGACAGCCAAGGTAGTTATTAGCTGTCCCCAATTTTCAAACTTTCATACAAGTTGTTTATCTTAGCATAATCATAAACTAAGATTTGGATACAGCTCGCGGCAACTAAGTCTAGCGAGCGGCACAGAATAAGTAATTCGAGTAATAATATGTAGTACGACAAACAGAAGCTCTCTCTCTCTAACAAAACTATCGTTCGGGCCCGACCACCGGACGGAACCCACCGAATCCGGCCGTCTTTATCGCATAACGCGTACTAACGCGTGCTTTCTGGTCGCTGGCTAAGGGGGCCTCAGGGCCACGCGGTGATATCGCGGAGTGAGTCACTCCAGCTAGCGGTGACGTTAATTGCGCAGTAGCAACATGTAGGGACGTTAGTAGTGAAGTATAAAGACGAACAAGTAGTCCAACTTGCGATCCATACTGGAGCGTTCTTACGCATTCTTAAAGCTTTGTTTGTGCACACGTTCAAGCGCGCGATGTACCTAGAGATGTGCCATTCCCGGGAATATTCCCCGTTTGTATGGGGAATATTCCCACCGCGGGAATATTCCCCATACAAGTGGGGAATATTCCCGGGAACGGCACATCTCTAGATGTACCTACCTTTTGTAGGATGAAAAATGACTGCTATTATACTGTGTTAGTAGGGCGCATTTCCCCTCCACATTTTGTTCACTAGTTGCCGGTGACGGTAAGAATCCTAGAGAAGTGAGAGGAGAGAGAGAGAAAGGAAATAATTATAGGGCAAGTAAACAATGATACAGTCTTTCCCGGCTAATCCTATTGACACAAATGCTTATCGTTTCTGGGAAACTACGAAAAACATAAGCCAGACTGTTTTATCACGAGATAGCGCGACTTTAGGTCATTGATGTCATTTTTTATTTGAGGTGCTCTTTGTAATTGATTACCAAGTATGTTAATGCTTGGTACTAACTTCAGGTATACATCGGAGATAATTATTATATTGATAATGAATTGAAATTATAAATATTATATGATATCGCCCAATGTCGAGTCGGGCTCACAGACGTGTAGATACAGTCACCGGCAATTCCACTTATATTATAAATGTGAAAGTTTGTGGAGATGTTTGGATGTTTAGATGTTGGTACCTAATAACGGGGTAGTGACTAGATGGATCAAGCTGAAATTTGGCTTGTCAGTAGATCAAGTCCTGGATTGAAACAGGATACTTTATATCCCGGTAAAGAGTTCCTTAGAGACAATAACGGGAACCACGCAGGCGAAGCCGCGGGAAAATTCTAGTAAAATGTAAGGCGAAATGGGGCATACAAAAATACTGATACCACTATTCCCATAGCAATAAGATCCTGCCCATTATTTATGCGTGCCCGGTTTCATCTTATTTTATCGCCGATAACTATACTTTATATCTTGAGTCTTGTCACTTTAATAACTTCATCTTGAGTTGCCCAGTTACTTAACAAGCGCGTTCTTGTTGATACTGAAGAAAATCTTTCGCCGATTTTTAATGGAAGAACTTCTTTGATATATTTGCTTCGATAATGACACATTGAAGACGCTGATGACGCTTACATAATACCTTTGTGAATAATCTAGACTATAAGTGAAATGTGACAAAAAATGCCTTCTTTTTCAGATCAAAAAACTCCGGGACTCGCAAGGCATGGACGAAATAGCTAGTTACTACATCAAGACTATATTCTATCTAGAAGCGATAGACCGAGAAAACGACCCCATGTTCTGGAGTCGTACTAACCCCGCCACCCTCTTTACGATCATGGTTAAAAAGTTCCTTAAACATCTCATCGATGGGAATATCCCCTACTTCTGGAACAAGGAAAACAATCTTATCGGACACATTGAGAGGAGCACTCTGACCGGTTACGCGAACAAGCTGAAAAAGTTTATACCGATTTTAGAGGATCCAGAACAGTACAAAATGGCAGCTAAGTTTTTGTTGACGGAACGCGAGTTTACAGACTATAATAACAGATTCTTGCACATTTAAATTAATTATATTCTGTAGGGAACGCAAAATCGATTTCGTTTCATAGTAATAACGGGTTGTAGACCACATTAGTACCTACGTATAACCGGTACTAGTACCTACACTAAAAACCGTATATAATTTGTATCAGTACAGTAATAACCGGTTATAAATGGTACTGGTACAATAATAATCGTTTTTTTAGCACAGTAATAACCTATATAATTATCTACTGGTTGTATCCACAATTTATTAGTGCCATAATACCAGGTTATGAGAGATCATTCATAACCGGAAATTAGAATGACCAAGATAATTTTTAAACTATTTTGACAAGATTCAAAGTGTTGAATCGCAAGTGTGTTTTGTGTGTAGTGCGAAATATGCTTCGAGTTCCATGTGACGAGAGGCAACGCGACGCAAGCTCATGAAGCCATGTACGCGGCATCAAATATTAATATTGTTGATTTTTTTATATGCATAAATTGTGTCATATGCGTAAATAGAAAATATTTAATTTATGCGTAGGTATTGGGCATAATGTCGTCGGCTAAAATTGCAAATCTCGTAACATTATGTTTGCGACTTTAACCGACAATATGCTTAATCTACTCTTATTATTTTAACAAAGATATATTTTTAAACAAAGATAGGTATTCATTTATTTAGTCGAAATGATAAAAGAAAAATATTTTCATTTCCTATTATTGCATTTGACAGCCATGTAATTAGGCAGCTTATTTTTGTATTTTCTATAGTTCGTTATATTTAGGTATGTGTAAGTTAATTCCTATTGATAATAGGCTTATAAGTGTTTTAGTGTTGTTGGCGAGTTATATGATATTATCTTATATGGTGCTTTAGTAGTAATTTGGTGGGTAATATCAAGTAAGAAATTATAGAGGTATACCAGTAAGTAGACGTCGGGGGACATGACTGATACCATTAATCTGATAACTAAATGTACTCCCCCGGCCCGTGCAGCTACCCATGGTATACCGTACCACAGCAGGCACTGTTATAAAGCCGGACATTACACTTAAAGTGGAATACATATATTTTAGTAATCTAAGTGTACCTACCAGCCGATTGAGTAAACTCCGCACCTTGCTGGATGGGTAATAGGAGCGCCAGGTGCAGAGTTAACTTGATCGGGTTGATTTGCGTTTATAATTGCAATAAATATTTATCCATATTTTATTTGAAGTTTATTTTCTCTTTCATCTGACGGTACGTGACGAAGAACATGAAGATGTAGTTTAGCGATTCGTTAACAGTGTTATCAATCTGGTTGTGTACCTAAATGTATGTTGGGTCATAGGTATATGGGGGATATACCTATGTGAAGTTTTCAGGCAAAATATATTATCACTTTCTTACTGACCTTCATTTCAATTGACAATTAGGTACGTTGTATCTTTTAACAGAAAACTGTCATATATTATTTGTGGTAAAGGTGTGGTAAACTAATAGAAGTCAGACTACGCTAAGTCTGCAGAGGTCGAAAAAAGGTTTTATCCCACTAATATTATAAATGCGAGTTTGTGAAGATGTTTGGATGTTTGGATATTTGGATGTTTGTTACCTTATAACGGGGTAGCAACTGGATGGATCAAGCTGAAATTTGGCATGCAAGTAGACCAAGTCCTGGATTGAAACATAGGATACATTATATCCCGGTAAAGAGTTCCTTTGGGACAATAACGGGAACAACGCGGGCGAAGCCGCGGGAAAATGCTAGTATTATAATATGTGTCTACAGACACAAGACATATTATATTATATTAAACTGAAGAATTATTGCCAAGTATCAAGATCACATAGTCCTCTTGTTGTGGTTTCCCCATGTTGCCATATATATATATATATATATTTAATAAAACCTTATTTCGACCTCTGCAAACTTAGCTTCGTCGCACTATAGCATTGACAAGATAACTAGATGACGCATCGGAAGACAGACACTATTTGGATCTCTTTGATTTGGATACTATCCGTGTCAACAACATCAGCGTTATACGTGTCACATGTCGTATACAATCATGTACTTGATACGAAAATTCCAAAAAACGCGGCACGGTCAGTTTCCGCAACAATAATCACAACAATATTTTCTATTAGAAAAATAATCCCCACTTAATTATAATTTCATGATGCAACTGATGGAGATACGATGCCCTCAAGGTAATTACCTCAACGTTAATTCAAACTGCTCGATTGAACCCATTACTGTAGGAAGATTGAACGGTTTCTTCATATCACTAAGCTACTTTATAACCCATGGATTAAATACGTTGCTAATTCAGCGGTTTAACAATGGCACTTACCACGTAATTCTTCAAGCAATTATAATATGGAGAAGTCAACTAACAGGGTAGGTATCTATGTGAATGTAACTACTGTACACCAGTGGCGGACTAAGGGAGCGGAGCCTAAGGGGGGCTACAAATCGCGCCAGCAGGGGCCTCTAAGAAAAAAACAAAAGTGAACTGTGGGCCTCCTATACTACTATCATAGTAAAATAGGACAAGTAACGGCGCTAGGACCCTTTAGGAGACTCCATTGCTGACCTATAGTTATACACACGCTATGTCACGATGGCTCGGCGCCTACTAAAATCCGGTAAATTTCCGTAAATACAATGAGTGGCGCGGGCGGTGAAGCGGAACGGAGCACGTGAAGTACCTTTGTTCGTGGTGACGCTACTCGGTGGTCTCTGGTACTATGTCGCCCCGGGCCTGCGACTAGCTTAGTCCGCCCCTGCTGTACACCCACGCCTAACCTCAGGCAGGAGTGGCTCACTCCGCTATTTCGCCGCGCGGCTACTAGTACCAAATTTTGGCGCGCCGGGGGGGCTTAACAAAGATCAGAAAAAGCACGTGTTATGCGATAGAGAGAGACGATCGGGTTCGGTGCATTCCGTCCGGTGGTCGGACCCGAACGTCAGAAAGAGAAACTTCTGTACGTAGTAGGTACTAGGTACTACTTATTCTGTGCCTCAGGTCGCATTGAAAAGTTCGCAGGTCACGACGCATTAGAATTCAGGGGTCTTCAACCCGCGGCCCGCGCAGGTTTCATCAACGGCCCGCCAACAGCTAAGCCAGTTTTTTTTTCATATAGTCAATCGTTTAAATATTGATATTATAAACTCAAAAGTGTGTTTGTCGGTTTTGCTGAGGAAATTCCTTCTTCCTGGCCTGCAGGAGGCGTAAAATTTCGTACTTACCACGGGAGGTCCTCCCGTGGTAAGTACAGGGAGGTAATAAAGAAAGCTTCAGATCACATATTTATCGCCCTTGTGTTCGGCTCAGGCGTCAAATACCTGCGATCTGAGACATTCTTTTACCTCCCTAGGTAAGCAATGTACTATACCTATGATGCGACCCGCTATGCAAAATAGTACATTACACAACTAGGGTGGTAAAAAAAAGAAAGGCCGAGATCGCAGATGTTTGCGGCCCGAGTTGCAAGCGAGGGACGAAAAAATGCGATCGAGGGCTTTCTTTATTACCTCCCGTGTTGTGTACATCATTTTATGTCTACACTTAGCCAGAAAGCGGCTTTTTCCGTACGCGTAGCGTGCGGTAAAAGCCATTTTATGGCCAGGTGTGGCATAAAAATAATAATTATTGGCCCTTGATTTGGAAAAGGTTGATGATCCCTGCTTGTGCTTAGATCATAAGTAACACCCATCCCAGTATGGCCTAGTGCAGCGGTCGGCAACCTTTTAACAGCCAAGGGCCACATAGTAGCTAACGACATTGACGCGGGCCACACTTTGTTAATAATTTGTGATTTAATACTGAATGTGAATTCTAAATATAGTGACCTTTACATACAAAATAGGCAGGGAGGCTCGCGGGCCGCAAGTGAGCGGTTCACAGGCCGCATGTGGCCTGCGGGCCGCAGGTTGCCGACCCCTGGTCTAGTGTCCACCCGAGGGTGTTGGGTAACGGATTCTAAATTCTAGGATGGACAACTATCTATATAATGGCATTTCAGGAGTCCGGCCCTCCTTGAAAATTTAACGCCAATGTTACACTCTCTTGCTAGAGTGATGTAAGAGTCGCATTAGAACTACGAATATATTGAACTTTTAACCATTCCACTCTGCGAGATATTGCGCCGCGGTGCCCATGTGGACTAACAAACGTATTCGTGTTGGCTAATACCGACAACGACATGGTGTCCCGGCCACGCCATGAAAATAACATAGAGCATGCTCATTCTAGCTATTGCCCACCTGATCAGTAAACGAAAGTAGCCGATGTGTATTGCACCGCCTAACCCTCCTATAGCTACGCCACTGGACTGAAACACAAATCGACCTAAGCCAACACTAAGCAGTGCTTGTATTTAGGATACTAGACATACTTACCTACATACTTATAATTAAGTAAACATTTAAATACATACTTATGTAGCAAACATCCATGACTCAGGAACTCATCATATTCGTGCACATTTCTCGTATCAGGATTTCAACCTGGGACCTCTAGCTTCGTAGGCAGTGACACTCCCACTAAGCTAAACATATCGTTTTCTATTTAATCTAAGTATATTACCTATTACCGACGGATTAAACAACATTGGTATTGGTTACAAGTTGTACTCAACTGACAACTTATGTTTAAAGTAACGTCAGAGTCGTTAGCATATAGAAGATTGTCGTTTTCCAGCACTCCTACTCCACTTCTACAATGAGTGACCGCGACAAAGACTGGGTGCCCGCTGTCGCCGGCGTCGCCCTCGGCGTCGGCCTGTTGGCACTCTTCTACAAGTACTGGGGCAGGTCGCGGAACACAGGGCGACGTAACCAGCAGATGGGCTACCCATACGAATGCATTTGTGATGCAAAAGGAAAGGTAACCGTCACTAAAACTAATACTTGTTGAAAATAACTCCGCTAACGATCATATTAAAGAGTCTATATTGTCGTACTTATAGAAAATACTAGCATTTGCCCGCGGTTCCGCCTGTGTTATTCCCGTTATCATCCCACGGGAATTCTTTACCGGCCTATATATCCCTATCCTATGGTATCCTAGGTTTCAAATCCAGGTTGATTGGTTTACTTGTTTGCCAAATTTTGACTCAATCCATTAAATTGTTAGGTACCGCGTTATTTAGTTGCAAACATCCAAATGTCACTCAAACTTTCACATTTACTTATAATTACGATTCATATGTTTCCTTTCCTTCTGTGGAACCACCGCTAAGACTGTCCGATCAGTTCACAATTTAACGGGTGACAAAATTGAACAAATTGTGAACCCAGTTGGTAAGTGCAAGGTAATTTACAGTTTGAGGGTTTCAAATTGATAAATTATAACAACCGAAAATCAATACGTTGTATGCAGTTTGGAAAAGTTCACAAGTGGTTCACAATTGTTCACAATAATTTTAACAAGTTAAATTTATTAACATATCTAACTAACCTCCTTGTTTCAGTGCCAGAAAGATAAGAAGAAGAACTAACCGTGTCAAAACTCTTAGCCATAGAGAAGAACGATGGACACCGTCACTTTGACACATAAACATTAAATCATGACAATAAAAATGTGAACAACAAATTAAATTGGCCGTTACAATTTACATTTTATTTAAAAATCCAGTAGCAAAAAATTACACTCAAGTATGAATTTCGGTTAGTTCCTTCATTTCGCACTACGTGGAAACATGCTGCCTTGTGACTGGTGAGTAGGTCTGTACTAAAACTCAAGGATGAAAATTAAATTAGGTACCTATATGAGCGATGTAACCCCTATAAACGTGTAGCAGGTAATTGTGGAAATGAAAAATGTCTGCGTTGCGATTTATTGTTATTCGTCGATAAAGCATCCGTCACGCTTGCGATGCAGTGATACAGTAGTTACCTACCTAGGTTCCGTCGAAAAAAAAACATTAAAGATATATACTAAGCTGTCCTTCGATAGTGCTGAAGAACGAGAGCGGAGGAGGGCTGCGGGACAAGGAAAAGGAGAAGACGGTGGTGAGGGCAATGCGAGTGGCGGGGGTGGTGGTGGTAGTGGTGGTGTAGGCAGCGGCGGCGCCGGCGGTGCGGGGGGCAAGGCGGGCTTTATCCAGAGCCTTTATATATTACTTGCTAAAGGTTTGTTTGAGTTGGAAGTTGTTGTTGATTTTTCTTGCGTCACAATGTAGGTACGCGTGTTATATTGTTGCATACATATATATACCCTACAGCATTTCGAGCGAATTGAAATTCTAAATTTTACTACAGACGCCTCAGCTGCGTTATTCGTTCAGGGTTAAACCCCACCCTATCTTAACCTAGTGCTTTTATTATTTGAAACATTTCTATAGATTTTCCCGCATTTCTTGTAAAGTAAAAAAGAAATCAATCTACGTAGGTAACCAGGCTTGGCGACAATTGTGATTACTCAAATAGGCTTTAAAAGGCTGAGTCCCAGCGTAGGTATTCCATGCTATGGCTACTCGACTGCTAAACCTAGACCTACTTTTTCTTCTCGGACCCTGTGGTATTAGTCTAATAAGTGTGACCGTCAAGATGGCGTACAGCGCAAAGATATCCAGAATCTGATGCTGCCAATAAATAGTACCCAAATAGTACCGACGAAATACCTAGGTGAAAAAAATAGTACCTACCCTTAAACTTTTCGAAATATAAGGCCTGTTCACGGTGTACGCTACCGGGCGTCAAGCTGGCGTAACACCGCTTGTATCACTAGAACGGGTTTATTTTCGGAAACGCTTTATATCTCAAAAAATAGTACCCAAAGGGCCATAAAATTTCATTTCTCTAGTTACCGTAGAAGCCGAGATATTTCATGACTTAACGGTGTACAAAATTTCACACCGTCAAGCTGGCGTAGGTACTTCTTTAAAATGTATCTATTTCTTCTGCAAGTGTATGACTTCTTCGGCCCATTCGCCATCGCGAACGCGACTCTTGCACTGCTGCTACTCGGGTATTACGGGAAGCGGCACTACTGGGATCCGGCGCACAAGAAATATGTAGATGGGAGAGGAGAGGAAGGCGTCACACTAGGCAAATGTGTGCCAAAAAAGCCCGTCACGGATTGCTGTCCGTGCCCTGGTCAACCCAAGATTCAGAGGCGGCGATTGGTAAGTTTAGAATCTCTCGTGCCCAAAATACCAGATTCTCTTTTTATCAGATTCCTTAGTATACCAAATTTCCAAAATCTTACATTTGACAAAATCAGTTTCTTGAGTAACCTACGATTTAATAATCTAGTCTAGTGTAACGGGAATATGGTAAGATAGGAATCTGATAAATCGGGAATCCGGTAATTTGAAAAATGTGGCATTCTGGAAATGCGGTATTTTGACCAGGAGAGCTAAAAATTACATAAAACGCACAGATAGAGGTTTTAAGGAATGCCAGTTGACAAAGGGTTAGGCATATTCTCGTAGATTGAAGAATCATATGCTGCATAACAGTTCTTGGATGGAATCCGAGAAGACGCGCCTCGTGTATAATAACAAATAATTGTATACTGTTACAGAAATGGCCACCAGACGACTCTGGCTGCCGCAGATAGAGAAAATCAAGAAAGAAAGACAAGTGGGTATCATTTAATCAATATAATTCTGGGATGGCATAAAAAAGATAAGAGAAACTCTCACAAAACCATATTATCTCCGCATTGATGTAAATTGGGACCAAACGTTAATGCCAAACACGCCAAGATTTACACAGTAAATAAACTTATTTGTAACGAAAAATAACCTGTCTTTCACTGTAATAGAAGTTGAGCCTTGAATGATCTTTTTGTAAAATTTACAAGGGATGCTCGAATAAAATACATTATTGAAACAAAATATATTTAATACACCTTCATTACAAATTATGCTCGTGCCTCGTCGGCTCTTACGCTACATTAGTCGGGCGTGGACACAACCGTTTAACAGTATGTTATGTTAGTGCCTTAAAACAAATTAACTTACAAAATGACACACACGCGTAAAAGTAAGTAGGTATGGTTACAGAAAGACACTATAATCCTTCATGAAATGTTAAGTTCATGACCGAGTCTGACCAAATCCTCTGGCTTGGTTGACCTGAGTTTTAGACACAATGTGACACTTGTTATTACATACAATCGCACGAAAGAAATTGATCTAGAACGACCCGAAATAACTCTCCTTTGGGATTCGCCGCAGTCGGGTAATAGGGCTACGCAGGTTCATAGGTACAAGATATCCTTCTCAAATCTGTGATATTTCACGTATTTTGCTAGATTGTTGTTTGGCTTGTTTAGATACCACTTTTTAGCATTAAGACTGCTTTTCGATAGTAATGCTATTTCTCTTGTAGGTAAAGAATTTATCAAATTATAAACATTCTAAAGGAATAATAGCACGCATTCTGACGTTTGATCATGAAATAACATTCGATGAAATATTAGACTTTTTCTTTCGGTAGCCAGACTTTAGTTACCTTCTAAACGTACTTATAGACATGCTACTTTCTGGAATTTCATAGTCTTATTAGTAGTAAGTATGCACTGAGCAGTGAGTGATATGGCTTATCCCAAAACTTGTCTGTTTTAGGAGGTTGTTGAGAGTGCCCTGTTAAAAGCGCTATATTAAAACAAAAACGTTTATCAATTGAATTTTAAATTTTACATTGTACTGTAATCTGTAAATTGTACGCTTGTATGAACTGTTCAGAATATAAGTATGATTACCTATTGATTAGACATGACCCGAACACGCTATTCGTACCTGTACGTCTAGCATAACTGGCCGCGACTTCGTATCTCGCGCGACTTAGCATCACCTGTCACTGTCACACTATATTGAGTGAAAAGAGATAGGTAAGATTTGTCGCGCGACAAAGAGTCGCATGTCACAGATGTGCTAGAGGTACTGACATGCCATTACAATACAAAGTTTCTGGAAAAATAACAAAGTACAATAATTACTTAACAGAAAGTATGAAACGATACAATCATTGAGACAATAGTAAATTTGCATGTAATGTGGCAGACATAACATTTTTTATGCAAATAAAGAATGCTACATTAGTATGAAAGACTCGTAGCGTGAATCAGTCGCCACTAAATATATGACTTTGATTGCTCTTTGTCCTATAACAAGAACACACATATGCAGGTTCACTGGTACAGTACCGATAAAGCACTGCAGTGTCCTGGCAACTGTGCTACTGTGAATCCCCCAAACATAAGTCGCGAACAGTGGATCGTTATATTCCCGATAAGGGTTAACGTTACCGACCTTTAAGCGAAACAAACTCTTACTTTGTCATGTATCGCTATCAAATATTGTTGTTTGACATTTCAACTGCGAAATAAGTCCACGCATTTATTCGGAAAACGTGGCTTCGTATGGACAAAATGGTCTGTAAAGTATAAAAAAGAGTAATTATGATGGTAGGTATAGGGTTGTCAATGTCATCATCACCATATTATTGAGGCGGTATGTTTGTTATTTTTTGTTTTGGAGCAGATAGTAGATAGGTCTATAGATTGGACCTTATTAAAAATAATACCGTGTGAATATCACTAAGACACTGGACACTAATATTAATATATTACTGGTATTAATAATGAATGTATCACATTTCAAGTTTAGATAAGTACCTACATAGTGTTTCTAGTATATGAAGTTTATCCATAATGTACATTTTAGAGGCTTTACATTGCACGTGCGTGTCCCAAACAGGTTATTCTATTTGTATCAATAAATAATTAAGCATGGCTCATTTTGAACATTTGGTTTGCTAGAACCAAAGGCGAGGTTCAAAATGACCCACGTTTGATTATATTAACACTTACCAAAACAACTAGTCCTTATCTAGGTATTCTGAAACTGATATGCTTAATTGGTGTAACTTTTCTAGAACAATGGCAAGTTTGCGTTGAAACATTCCTTGACAAATAGAGGGATCTATCATATGATGAACATTATCAATCTTTTTCAAATAAATGTAAGGTTGATAGTACGACCCTTCTAAGTGCTATGATGAAAAAAGTTACACGTAGTAATCGGTGAGTTTGTAAACATGCGAATGAATGAATATTCAAATGTTAAATTAAAAGCAACCTTGCTCCGTGTAACATGATAGAAAAGTATTCCAGAAGTTTCATGTAAGCTATATTGACGCTTATATCAATCCCCGATCTAAATATACCTTGCTATTGCACATAATACATAGTGTAGTTATAACAGGTACATTTGACGAATATCGTAGCTATTTTATAATTATCTCATAACATTCTGGACGAAGGTCCGAGACGTTTTCGATTCTTCCTCATGGCTGCCATTTGGGACGGTTTTCACAAAATAGTCCGTAACCATTTCCATCATATCAACGATTAACGCTAAAATGTTACCGGTACCTACCAGCGTGTCCTTGCACTCAGTTGCAACACACTGGGTAAGATACCTAGTCTCAAAGAAATGGAGGATTTGAGAACGAAACAACAAACGTCTCAGATCGCACAGAAATCAGTACAAACTGGTGCTTATTAGTAACTGTTAAACAGATTTAACAAGACTATATTTATGATAAATTGGTTTAATTGCAAATAATACAATCTAGAAACACTGAACCTTGCAAATTAAGCCATTCCCAATTTTGTTAAACCGTAAGATATGCTATGTTTTGTCCATTTTTGTCATTTAAGTAGTTACGATTACCATTATAATCACTGTTCCACAAAGGAATGCCCCAACTTGACTGCCTATTAGGCGTGGTAGCTACCTACCAATTCGTCAATTGCAACAAAATATCAGTATAATTGTAATGCTAAAGGCATTATTAAAACATACAAATAAGCGTACATAGTGCGGGTAGCAACAACTACATTTAACGAGTTGACTAAGGCCGGCTTTACACCTGTAAGTTTTACTTACGTAAGTAAGGACGCAGCTATACGTTAGACTGAGATAGTCAGTCAGCTATCTCAGTCTAACGTATAGCTGCGTCCTTACTTACGTAAGTAAAACTTACAGGTGTAAAGCCGGCCTAACGTTAAAGATGACAGCTGTCATTCTATAGAAAATGCGTATGATAGTAACGATAGACAAATGGTTGAAAACGAAAGCCGTTTATTCTACATCAGTCTTGCGTCCTGCTCACTACTTGTATAAAATCAAAGAACTACGCACACTTATACGGCCACGGGGTGGTTCGCACGACTATGTATGAGACTGTTAACACGATAGAACAAAACTTGTGCGAACGTCGTACAGAATAGTCCTGTACCCGAGAAACAGAAACGCTGTAACATTTTGTATTGTATGTTACTTAGTATTTATACCGAAACTCAAACCGAGAAATGTTCGAATGACTGGTTCCAGTGAGTAAGCTCTCATACAAATTAGTACTGTAACGAATATGGATCTTATTTTCTCAGATCCATGTTTCTGTGTAAGTGCATTAATGTTTCTTGGGTACGGAGTTGGCGTCTCAGCCCGCCGTGTTGTGAACCGCTTCGAAGTTTCACTGGTTACTTTTGGACGGACACTTAATTGCTTTCGATTTATCTTTAAGGAAACCACACCAATATAATTGTAGTACAGTCGAGGTCATAAGTTTTTTCTGTTCTGTGGTCATAAATATGTTTACACTTTTCGACCTTATTTCCTTGGAATAAGATCGAAAAGTGTAAACATATTTATGACCTTTTTTTAAATGAATTTTTAAAGTTGTTGACCGAAAGTTTTATTGTTTGATGAGTAGAATCTACGTTTTAATTATTTGCGCCTGTTACAGGCAACATCCGGTATAATGACCATTATTGTAACCAGTAATGTAACATCAATGCGTTATCTGTGATAGTGTTGTTATTATAATGTATAAAAATCATAATAACATCGAAAACGAAGCTATTATGAAAATCGAATTGGTCGTGATTTGAAATCTAGTCGGCCATGGCGGTGCAATGGCGGTTACCTAACAGTCCCCGAACACATGATTAAGGATTTATAATTTGTGTGTAGATAAGATCATGTATGCATGCAACTGTACATAATTAGGCCTTAAAACACGAGTGTGATCATATAATCAAACTCGGCTTCGGCTCGTTTCATGAACCCTGTTTTAAGATCTCTCATTATGTATCAGTTGCATAAACTACTATTTGGTGTGGTTTCATCTCAAGGAAATGTTTCAACACAGCACTGTGTAATTAAAAAAAAAACGAATAAAAATAAGAAAGATACATATTATTTTTGGCACTGAAATATCCTCATATATCAACCGGCCCATAATCCACTAATTTCACTTTACACCTTTTTAAAATGGAATCTCCCATCTCTAATATATTTACAATGATTTAGTATACCCTGACATATATAACCATGATTTTAAGTATAATAGGTATGATATTGATGAATATTAAATAAATATGTAATACTGTATTTACAAAAATATGTATTTCTTGTTTACTTGCGGATTATTTTAATGAGAGACACACATTTTTTTTTAATAATACATGGAACCTCTATTACAAAGGTAATTTCATTAGGTCTGTTAGTTTTTCAAACCGGAACACAACAATGCAATGCATTGCTCTTTTACGGCAGAAGCATTTCGTTTGTTCGTACCCACCCAGGCAGTTAGAGAGACCTTCCGCCGGATTTATCCAAACGTGTATAGACATTTTAGTTTTTTTTCATCACACTTGCTCGTAAAGGGTGTTATAACACGCGCGCTTATAGACCAACTCGAGCCGATTTACCCCCCGTGGGTTACAAATATCTATAACTCCCACGGGAGGAAAAACTGTATGAAAATCTATAACTCCCTCGGGAGTTATGAGTTTAGTTTTAAAAGTCGTACGTCATTTCAGACTAAGGAGGTTTCGAATCAGCCAAGGCTATTTCACATCTTCAAAACTTGGCTACTAAACCAATTTTAGTGTAAAATAAAACTTATATGGTATATTTTACTATTATTTCCGTAGTTTTTGCGATTATTTTAATGCAATTAAATTAATTTAGTTTAAAATTTTATTTTGAAAATCGGTACAATCTGGCGACATTGCCTGTCAAGTTTAAAAACTAAACGCAGTTCTTAGCATTATCTGTGGAAGACTATATTGAAAAAGTTGACAGTTGAAGTTGTCTCTTAGCGGGTGCGTTTAGTTTATTTCATTTTTATGTTTTATTTTTTTTTACTCGCAAATGTGATGAAAAACATTGTGTGTATCACGGGCAGTAAGAAGATTACAAACTCGAGTCATTAAAAGCCCTCCGCCTACGGCGTCGGGCTTCTAATAGACTCTCGTTAGTAATCCCCTTCTTACTACCCTCGGTGCACAATGTACTATTATCTATGCACGGGAATAATATCTGAAAGGACAAAATTCTCAAAATATCTGACTGAAACCAAACGCTAGAGCGTACCTATCCAATATTTTTGAGAGCTTTGTGATGTCAGATATCCGTATTGTTCATTAATCTGACAAGTAATTTCAGTGTCTGCTCTACTAAAATAATCCTGTTCAAGGCGCGACTCCGCAAGGAATACTGTAAAATGATGTGAGTGTCTTTTCGTGAAAGCAGTAATTTATATGCTGCTTTTACGAATCAATACTCACACGAACATGGGTTTGCTCTCTAAACATTTTTAAAATGGTATCTCTTTAAATGTATTATTGAAAAACAAATCATAAATTTTTAACGGAGAACCATCGTCAGACACTTCGTCAGAAAAGAAAAATATATGATATAGAACTTGGGAACCACGGCTTTATCTAAATGCTAATATTATTTGATACTGTTGGTACTGGTTACTGTTTTCTAGATTTATAATTTATTCAATATTTGAAGCTGATTCTTCAAATACGAGACTCGTTTTTAGGGTATTTTGAAAAAAAAAGGAACTAACTAAAGACGTCAATAATTAATATCACTTCACGAGAGTATTCTACCTTGAGAAAGCAACCAGTATGCTCCCTGTGGAGTCGCGCCGTTTAATATGTCCATCTGTTTTGACACGTATTTGTACATTAAATTTACATTATGGAAAAGATTTTGCTGCCACGAACCCTTTCGTTCCTTCACTCATTGTCGGTAACTCTTCATTCTCTAACTACATATTATCCTGCAAAATAGTGCTGATAGTACAATAAGGTAAAATGTAATTAACACAGGGTGGCACTAAGAGTGAGGTGGTATAAAGAGTGGTCAAAAATTATGATTCTTAATTTACGGAATATCCGATACGAATAAATAAAACAGGTGCAACACAAACAAATCTGTTGCTAAAATAATGAAAGTCGATTACAATAGATTTTGGGACAAGAAATATGCAAAGATTTGCATAAACTAGACTTTCCCGGCTGAGAAATGGTCGAAGGAATTTTAGGGCTTTAGAAAACCAATTCTTTTACTAGAAATCTATTTATTACTTAGGGAAAATACCTTAAGTAGATATCAGAGGTTACCGACATTTACATACAGAGTATAATATAGGAACACCCCAACATACCAGCTGCACAGTGCAAAGGGTAGTTATGAATATATTTTAATATAATATTCGTTAGGAATATTTCGACGGATATTTGACACGCATGTGAAGACTAGTAACGCGTCGACATAGAATTATAGATAAATAGTTAATTTGGAATAAGTATACGAATTATTGACGCGTGAGTCTAATACGGGACTGTCACAGTTTAGAGAAAAAGTAGGTAAGTTGTGGTTAGAAGGAAATATCAAAGGATGGACTTCTATCTGACTTATATATGGCATAATCCGAAATCGATCATCATTATATTTCAAGTAAAATATAGGTAAATACGTTTATACTCGAGCTATTTTTAGGTCTAAACATAAACGATGTGATTAGATGTTATTAAACGGAAACTTATGAAAATCGCCTACTTTCTTTTTTCTTTAAACTGTAATAAGGGTAGGTACTTATTCAGACCTGTGCAATAAATATTCAAGAAATATTTTATTACATCAAATGACAGTAGAAAATAAATTTAAGTCACCTTGTGTTGTTATTGACTAAACAAGTTCGTTTAAAAATAAATAATGTTAAGCCTGAATAAGTCCCTATAATTGTGTTACACCTCACGCGAGTAAAACAGACAGGAACAGTCCCTAGGCAACCGTCATAGCCTTTAATAATTATTTAAGAGTTATATAGGAATAAGTAAAATTTAAATAAGTAAATCAATCTATGACTTTGTCGATTTAATCTTTTTATATAGAATATTTATGTTATAAGCTAGAAAGGTTAAATTACTACTAGTAAATTATCTATTAAATTGCTGCCATTTTTAAAGTACAAAATTATTATTATGACAGTTGCTAAATCTTAAGTTACGTTTTCTATGTACACTATAACTATCTGAACTGGCAAGTACTATTATAATACTGTGTATAAATAAGTTTAAATGAAACATATTAAATCTAAACGTATTTACAAAACTCCGAGTTTATATATAATAAACGGTACAACTATAAAGAATACACTTCGTTTAAAAAACAATGATTATAATGCTGCCATATATATTTAGACTAATATAGACTATCGCGTAACAATAGGCCATCATAGGATCACCTCAAACGCTCTGCCCAACTTAATAATTCGACTAAAACTAATTCTACAACCATCCTCCCGAGCTAAAACTTAATTTTAATTCAGTCGTCAAAATAAAATCGAAATACGTGTAGGCGGCCTATGAAAATGTTGAGCATTGAACATAGTTCTTCCATAATTGACCTTCTTGATTAAATCGATTAACCTGTTCTCTCTGAAGTTTAGCATGAAAAAGTAGTATCGCGATGAACATTTTCGCAGGCCGCACCGTACAGCCGTTAGGCCTAAACGGATTTCAATGCGACACATCACGTATCTATAGAATATCTTTAGACAGGAATTGGCACTAGCCTTGGATCATATCGAATATCGCCGTGTATATTAAGAGTAAAAATATTTATCCGTAACAACTATGGAAGTATTGAGTCACTGTCGATTTGACACAATCGAAAAAGGAAACAAAAGTCCCATTTAGTATCGTTATGACTTTTTATCGAAGAGGGGGAGTTTGGATTTGACTGCCCCTTCACAGATCATAAGCCTCTGTTGCACACACTTTCGGCCACAACCGTCGTCGACGAGTTCCAACCGGCCACCGGCGGCGACCCCGCGGTGTTTCACATCAACGAAATACTCCTTCTCACTACGCTCCCCCTCTTTACCTTTAGCGAACTGTAACATTTCCACTTTGCCGAAGTTGCTCACTTTGAAACGCGAATGGCTTTTAAACGTCCGATCGCACTTGAAGTCCGCGCCTTTGCGCTCGAAGTACTCGACTATCTTGGATATCTGCGCGGAACGCACGTGCCTCGGAATTCGCTCGTCGCAGTAGAGGCTATCCGAGCCCGCCAACGACGCGACGTCCTCGGAACTATCCGTGTATACACTCGAAGTTCTCTTGCACGAGGAGTTCAGGAGATGGTTGATGAGCGGGCCGCGTTGAAGGAGATAATTTAGCTCGTCATCATCTAAAGGTTTATGCGAGACGCACCCGCTTATACATTTAGCTCGACTCACGCAGCAACATCTGTCTAGGATATGGTACTCCTTCTGCGGCTCGGGAGTTTCCGAAGCGTCCGAATCGGGGCGGTTGGAATCGAGCTTACCGCAGAGGAACGGTGAGGAATCGTGTTCCAAGATTCTTCTCGGTTGAGGCTCGTCGCGAGACGGGACTTCTTCCAAGTCGTCTAGGCTTCGGAGCGAGCTCACGGTGGTCGTGGACAGGGCGGAATCGTCGAGGACGAAGAGGCTGGAATTTGCAGAGCCGGCGGCACGCTCGCGTTTATACGTGCGAGCGTTGAACAACCTGTCGTAGATGAGTAAGCAGTCTGAACACATACGTAGCGGAGGCTCGCGATAGTCGAGCGAGTCCTCTTCACGGTCGGGGCGCTCCTCGTCGGAGGGTGCGCGGGCCCGCGGCCACCACCAGCAGCGCTGGCAGCCCATGAGACTGCAGGGGCACATGGCGTTGTAGAAGCAGTCGGCGTGGGTCGCGCACAGGTCCTCGTTGGCGACGGAGAAGATGCCCGATTCGCACGAGCCGCGCCGTCGTGTTGCGCCCAGCAAAGTGCCTTCGGACAGTTCTGGAAAGAATCGACCTTAAGTTAATGCACAGTTTAAATTTTATATCGTTTGGAATCACAAACATCGTGGACCCTCCTTCTCGGTACTTTGTTACGTATTCAACCGTTTATGCTGTACGATGCGTTCGAATCTTTGAAGAGTTGAGACGAAGAATTGTCTTTTAAGAGATACAATCAGGCCGAATCGACCAGACGCCAGAGCAACATAATTATAATCTGCTACACTGATTGCTGTGAGACAATAACCACATTTTTACTTTAAAAAACCCGACCGCGGTGCACTTTAAAAGTGCATATAATCCGCCATTTTGTTTATTTTAACGAACTTCATACCCAGTGACACTCGCACCATCAAGATGAATCTAATGATGTATTATTTATCATAATCGGTTGAGCCGTTGAGTAGTTACGAGCGGACATAGGAACGGATATACATACATCTTTGTGCTTCGCCTCCTTTGGGCTTCGCCGCAGTCGGGTAAAAACGGGCGTACTCACCGATATTGTTGTTGGGGCGGTTGTTCGGGGGCGGGCGGTCCGGCGGCGGGCGCTCGAGGCTGCCGCGCCGGCTGAGGCCGGGCGATGAAGGTAACGACGCGCACCGAGGCTCGCCCAGCTCCGGCTCGTCCGCCACGCGCACGAGCGGCGATGGCAGCTCCACGCACGACGAGAAACTGCTGATATGAGAATGGGGATGTTGACTAACGCTGAATTTTATAACATAATATAGTCACATGGATTGGAAAATACTAAATTATCATAACACAGAAGAATAAACAAAAAAATATATAAAATAATATAAAGTTATGAGACCACAAAGTTTAAAAAAAAATCGATATCTTTTTATCGTCTAAAAGAAAAATTAAAGTCAATTTCAGAATGCTTAAATAACACTGAAAAAAAAATGTATGACAACTATGTGCTTAAAAGCACTTTTTCGTGCTCAAAATGGCAAAATGCTATTTTTTTCATACAAACTTAGTACAGCGAGGACAAGAGGTGACGTCTCAGGGTGCGTCCGTTTTGTATGGGCCGTTTTCAACGCTCGGTGCGGTCGGCTACTTTTGATTTCAATTTCTGGCTGTTATAGTACTCCAAGTGTAGTACTTATAGGTATATATTTGTTCCTCATAAATAGTAGAATCCATTTACATCAGTTACAAAATTTAGGACACAAGCCTATTAATGATTACTACAATGTCCGCATCTTCATCAGCGAAGGTGATAAGACATAATCCAATTTTTGGGATCGTTGACTGATAATATCCTATAACAGCCAATGGATCAGTCGGTTGAGCCAACAATAAAAATTGGTCATGTCGATGCCTTCGTTTGTCAGCTATCAAAGACAGAAGAGACAGATATGATATGATAAAAAAATCAAACTCTCTCCGTGTAAAGCACGCACATCCGACTACTCGTTTGTTTACCATAAAGTTCGACGACCTTTCACGTCATTAACGTCTGTGGCTCTCATAAGTTAACTCCCTTTACGCGCGATGTAAAACGAGGGGCAACTGTCTACGGCAGGGTTTCTTAATCTTTTTTTGGTCAAAGACCCCCTACATTATTTCGAAAACCTTACGAACCCTTTCCGAATATAATCAGAGAAAAAGAAAATCAAGGGCACATGAAAGTTTGTGTTGAAGGCATAGCCACGGACCCACGGCTCTCGTATCACAGACCCTTAAGAGGTCCATGGACCATAGTTTAAGCAAACCTGGTCTACGGTATAATGTCGGAAATAAAGCACTCACCCGCCGGCGCGGGAGTGTCCGGGCTCGAGTATCTTGTTGACGCCGCGGAAGGTGTCGAGCGGGGTGCCGCCGCGGCCGCGCGGCGGGTCTCGCAGCAACATGATGTGTGCCAGTCTGTGCAGCCGGGCTAGACGCGGGGGCGCGCGGGCGGCGGGCAGGGCGGAGGCGGAGCGGTGCGGCGCGCCGCCGCCGCCCGGCGCTCGCGCGCACGGCGTCGTCGCCCACTCCAGCTCGGATAGGGAGCGCCGGTGTTGGACTGGAATAATAGTACATTACATAACTAGGGTGGTAATACAAAGAAAGGCCGAGATCGCAGAAGTTTGCGGTCCAAGCTGAAAGCGGGGGACGTAAATATGCGATCGAGGGCTTTCTTTATTACCTCCCGTGTTGTGTACATCACTTTATGTCTACAATTGGCCAGAAAGCGGCTATTTCCGTACGCGCAGCGTGCGGAACAAGTCACTTTATGGCCAGGTGTGGCATAAAAGCCACTTTATGGCCAGGTGTGGCATAAATAATATAACGGTAATGTCGACCCTAGTTCTAACTTACGCGAAAAACTTTGTACAACAGCTCTATGAAAATACTAACAACTGACATGTCTTACTGAAAAAATCGAGTTTACTCTAGCGAAAAGATCAGACTCAAATGAAGGCGAACAATTTTATTCTCACCAGATGTAGCTTTAATTGAAGGGACTGGACATATATTCTATATTTTCATTAAATTTACCTTGCCAAGTGATTAGTTATAGTATATTACACAACTAGGGTGGTAATACAAAGAAAGGCCGAGATCGCAGAAGTTTGCGGCCCGAGCTGAAAGCGAGGGACGTAAATATGCGATCGAGGGCTTTCTTTATTACCTCCCGTGTTGTGTACATAATTTTATGTCTACACTTGGCCAAAAAGCGGCTATTTCCGTACGCGCAGCGTGCGGAAAAAGTCACTTTATGGCCAGGTGTGGCATAAAAGGTTTTACAAAATTGATGGCCATGTTGGTCGAGTGAATAGATGAATTGATATGAAAAAGAGTATTTATAGTGAGTTGGTGACAGTTTCATTCTGAATACTGTCACCCTGTGGCGAAAAAAGAACCAAGACATCATATTAAACTATGATGATGGCTAAATAACCATATCTTGTGAGATAAACCATAGCTTGTCGCCTGCGCGGGGATAGGCAACAAAGGGGGTATATACGGAGGACCCGTCGTATGTGCGGCAGGCGCCTGCTTGGCTACTCATTGTGTAACCGGCCGACCTATGAAGATGGATACTCACTGACGTCGAGCGGAGTGTGCGGCAGCGCGTCGTGGTGGGACTTGTGCCGCTGCGGGCGCCGCCACGCGTACAGCCCGGGGCACGAGCGCGGGCCCGACGACTCCGACTCCTCGCTGAGAACACACAACATTTTTTTTAATAATACCAATTGATTAATTTCTCTATCTATCTATCGGCCACAGACGTCCACTGCTGTACATTATTCACCATAGATAGCCACAGAGTGCGGTCCTGTGTACACCACATCCAACAACTCCCCGCTACTCACGAGGTTGTCTGTCCACCGAGTCTGCGGCTGCCCTACGCTTCTGAATACAATAGGGTACTTGCCTATAGTCACTACAAATTACTTCACGCTAGGTATTAACCCTTCTTTGGATAATTTTTTTTTATTTGTGAAATAAATCAGGATCATGTTAGTTGACCTCTACATTAAGGTAAAAATGTAAAAAATATATATAAGGTAAGAGTAACAAAATATATCTATTTTTTAATATAATGGAAATATCCATCATTATGCAAACTCAATCTTAAGCGTAGTATTAAATAAATTAAAAAAAATAATTATGTAACAATTCTTATTTATTTTATACAATAGTAACAAAATATTTTTTCTACTCGTCGACTTTAATCTTTCCATTAGGATCCCATAGACTAAACTATATATGCTAACTTTTCAATGTTATTTAGTCTATGATACTCTCTACTCAACTATAATATTTATTATAATATGCTTTAGACAACTATAATAATTTTGAAAATAGAACTTTCAAATTTAAAAAAGTGTATCCTTGTGTAAAAACCTCCTTTTAATGCAAATTCGATGATTAAATGCGTTTCAGAACGTAACACCTGTCAAATTTGCCTCTACTTAAACACGCTCCTGCCACGCGATTGGTGCAATTAGTCCTGTAATGAGCCAATCACAAACCGCTTTACAACCAATGCTGCCGCTCAATTGTTTTCGGCCTTTAAATAAAACTTTGAATGAATAGTTTTAGTGGAAGTACGGTGATTGTGATAGTTTATTTGTTTGCTTGATGTTGTTTTAGTTGACTAATAGAAAAAGTATTGTATACAATAGTTACATAATTAGCTCTTAAAGTTCTCGTACCTTATATAGGCCACTCGGCAAGCCTCGTGGCCTAAACACGGTACTCGACTTTAAGAGCCTTCATTATGTTACGATTGTATAAAATACTATAATCTACGTGATATTTCAGAAAACAGTTATTATTTTTATTAAGACATTAATTTACATTACACTTATTGCATGAAATTGTAGTATAACTCTTCCATGAAGGGTATTTGCATCTAAGTGAGTTCCTACTGTAAGCCAATGTTCAATGCCATCTTTCCTGATATCTTTAGGAGGTGGTGGTGCTGGAGAACCACTCCTTCTTTTTATCCCCAACTGTTGTTCCAAGGCACCACCACTAGGACGCCTTCTTTTAACTTCTTTAGGTATTTGGACTTTTATTGCACAGTACTAAGGCTAGTTCATTCCTGAATTGACGACTCAATGAAATATTCTTTATGCCACACCTGGCCATAAAGTGGCTTTCTGGACAAGTGTAGACATAAAATGATGTATACAACACGGGAGATAATAAAGAAAGTCCTCGATCGCATAATTACGTCCCTCGCTTGCAGCTCGGGCCGCAAACATCTGCGATCTCGGCCTTTCTTTGTTTTATCACCCTAGTTGTGTAATGTACTATTTCCTCAGTACTAAGTACTAGCTCCGCCCCGTTAGTACTTATTCCGCGGGGCCCATTTTGAGCTTCAGTACGCTTCCATACTTATTATATTTCGATGATCTGTTTTCGAAATTAACTAAATTACACCTATTTAGCGTTTTAAGTGATTTAAAAAAAATCAAAAACTATATAAATAAGGGGATGATTTGATGTTTGAATAAAATGACATCATTTGATTTCTGAGCTGATTCTAAGCGTTTTGACACTTCGTAGAAAGTAACTGATTTGATCTGCCAGGAAAATACACTCTTTGTCATGACGTAAAATTGTACATGAGACTAACAGGAATTAAATAGCAGCATACCTCTCGTAGGTGTTATTGGGGGCGTGGCCCCAGGGCGCGTCGTCGAGCCCCTCCTTCATCTCGGCGAGGTTGCTCACTATCTCTGGGAATAGCGGCCGCGCTTTAGGCTCATACTGCAAACGAATATCCATATTTACATTAGTAAACTTTAACAGATCGATTGCATTATTGAATATTCATTCACCATTCAATAAAAAACAACAGTTGAAAGAAGCAGCAATAAGTTCGAGACAGTCTGTTCGTCGCAAAATTTCGAACATGTTGCGATGACAGACCTTTGTTGACCCGTTTGAGGTATGAAAGGGACACGAGGTGAACGAATAAAGAGACATAGGCGACAGGCGTCTCATAATGCAACAGTTGAAGACGAGACGAAATCCTGCAGGGTCTGTTCCTCGCACAGTCGCACGAACGCCATGTAGTTGAGGCCGAAATTGCGATGATGCAGTTAAAGGAACCTACATAAGGGACACAAGGTGAACGTATAAGGGACAGCTCACAATACACAGTTGAAGGCGAGCCGCAGGAAGTCGGGCACGGTCTGTTTCTCGCACAGTTCCACGAACGCCATGTAGTTGTGGCCGAAATTGCGATGATGCAGTTAAAAGGACCTACATAAGAGCGACAAGGTGAACGTATAAGGGACAGCTCACAGTACACAGTTGAAGGCGAGCCGCAGGAAGTCAGGCACGGTCTGTTTGTCGCACAGTTCCACGAACGCCATGTAGGTAGTTGAGGCTGAAATTGCGATGATGCAGTTAAAGGTACCTACATAAGAGGGACAAGGCGAACGTATAAGGGACATAGCTCACAATGCGACAGTTGAAGGCGAGCCGTAGGAAGTCCGGCACGGTCTGTTCGTCGCACAGTTCCACGAACGCCATGTAGTTGAGGCCGAAATTGCGATGATGCAATTAAAGGGACCTACATAAGGGACACAAGGTGAACGTATAAGGGACAGCTCACAGTACACAGTTGAAGGCGAGCCGCAGGAAGTCAGGCACGGTCTGTTTGTCGCACAGTTCCACGAACGCCATGTAGTTGCGGCCGAAATTGCGATGATGCAGTTAAAGGTACCTACATAAGAGGGACAAGGTGAACGTATAAGGGACATAGCTCACAATGCAACAGTTGAAGGCGAGCCGTAGGAAGTCCGGCACGGTCTGTTCGTCGCACAGTTCCACGAACGCCATGTAGTTGAGGCCGAAGTTGTCCGTGCGCGGCAGCACGTCCGGATCGGCGTCCACCTGATATTACAATAAAACATGAGATATCAATTTTTTTACTACATTATAAATGAAACTGGAATCTATTTAAGAACCTGGTTAAATTATGAAGTAAATTTATGTGGAGTTCATGAAGTTTGTGTGTCGATGTCGTCTAGTTGTCGCAGTCGCAGTATCGCAGTGGAGGGCACGTCCATTGCCGTGCGTGTGTGAATTTCTCTTTACACACTTTACTAATCAGGTACGAAATGTGGCGAGATTTCCGATTAGTACACATATATAAATACACATACAATATGTGTGGTAGTAATCATTCCGCTGTCCTTTTTAGGGTTCCGTACCAAAATGGTAAAAAAGGAACCCTTATGGTGCGATTCTGTCTGTCTGTCCGTCTGTCACAGCAAGATATCTCAGGATCTACTGATGCTATCGACTTGAAATTTGGAATAGTGTTAAAAACCGCTAATCAGAGCCAATGGGACAGAAAAAAAATCTTATACCTTTTTTACTTTTTTTTAAAGGGACCGAAAAGGGATGTCGAAAATCAAACGTTAAGCTAATATATCGAGTGGGATATCAAATAAAAGGAAAGGTAGATTCCAACACCGTTATTATTTTTTTTCTTAGACAAGTAGTTTTTGATTTAAGACAAAAATGTTTTAAAAAATACGATTCCCCCCTATTATCTCCGAAGTTACCGAGCAGAAAAATCTGTAATAATTACCGATTATTCATATCATCCTAAATATTACAGCAAAAATAAAACGGTTTTCCTAACATGCAGCGTTTTTCAGAAATTCGCAAAAATCGTAAGACAACCTTATTTGCTCCTACTAAACTAACCGCGGCATATGTCGATGTATGGGGACAGCAGTTTTACAAGAGCAAAGTTAAGTTTGATACAGTTTTTCTTGAATTATTCACGTATCTACTGACGAGTTTGTACGGAACCCTCGGTGCGCGAGTCCAACTCGCACTTGACCGGTTTTTTATATTTTAAAATAGCAAACTGTAGTTACCCTGGCGATCAGTTGGCACAGTATGATCCCGTACGAGAAGATGTCGGAGCGGTGGTCGTACCAGCGCCCGCGCAGGCACTCGGGTGACATCCACCACGGGGAGCCCACGCTCGGCAGCCGGTAGCCATTGCTGTCGAAACAATCAACCACGAGTCATTTAGACATACCATTTACCAATTTTCGCTTCATAAAATAAAATCTTTAGCCGAGGTATCTACGTTGCTAAAATTTCATACGTAGGTAACGTAAATACCTTTTATGCCACACCTGGCCATAAAGTGGCTTTATCCGCACGCTGCGCGTACGAAAAAAGGCGCTTTCTGGCCAAGTGTAGACATAAAATTATGTACACAACACGGGAGGTAATAAAGAAAGCCCTCGATCGCATATTTACGTCCCTCGCTTGCAGCTCGGGCCGCAAACATCTGCGATTTCGGCCTTTCTTTGTATTACCACCCTAGTTGTGCAATGTACTATTACCACCCTACCCTAGTTGTGTAATGTCTATTTGAATGCCCAGAATGCCAGAAAGTAGTCCATGTGCTGCCATATTCAAAGCGCCACCGACGACTAATAGTTTCCAGTGAATTGTCCGGTAAGTTTAAAAGGAATAGCACCACCAAACATAGGTTTTGTTTGTAGCCGTGCTTCATGCCGTATATCTGCGAGATGTATACCGTAAGGTGGCACTTTTTCTTTATGGACTGTACATGGTGATTGTATTGGTGATGCTGAATATAGGTACCTTCTGAAGAATACGCAGTTCGCGAGTGACCAACATATTATGCTTGTCATTCTGGCAAAAGCTATGGTATAATATAATCAGATGTAGTTATTCTGGGACATGTAGGTAATATAACCGAGTGGCATTGAACTAGTTATGAATGAATCTACGTCCCACATGAGTTTACTTGGCATGGGACCTGTGTACACAAAACATTGCATAACATACATTTATTGCCAAGTTTTTTTTTTTACGTTCCTTTTTGTTTTGTTCCAAAAATAACTGAAATGTAGCATTGATAAAAATACCTGTCATAACTATTCGACCAATGGCGCTGAGAAGTCTACACTCCCATCTTTGTTACGATGGATTTCAGTATAAATGCAAGTGTATGGTAAAGACATTTCAATAAAAAAACAATTTTGAGCATCACGTACTCAAGTAACTCTTGCGTGTTGGATCGTATTTAGACACTATAAAATTTTATGTTCATAATTGAATACAATGACCCTCCGTTCGCGAAAGGGGTGATCTAAAAAGCCCTCATATCTAGCATCAGTTTCCACGCATGACAAACCGCTAAAAAGTCGTATAAAAGCCAATGGGGTAAAGTTGTTCAGTGTCCATACACTCTTACCACATTTTACTTCTAACATTAAGGACAGTGGGCACTTGGACGTTATCATGGATCACACGCAAAATAGACTGATCGCTTTGTTATCGTGTTATCAGCTGTTGACGTGGTTTTTAAATTTGAACTGTATGCTATATGAATCAAGGTTAATTTTATATTCATACTAATGTGGAAATTAAGAGGTTAAGAAAGTAATCAAACAAAATGGCGTGCGACTCTCACTTGCGCATGCGATTGGTGCTGTTAATTGCTAATGCGTTAATTAATCTAGTGTTAAAAGTGCAAAATACGTATAATATGGATTTAATGAGGGGGTGGACTGAATTTGAGAGTAAATAGCGATTTGTTTGTAGGCTCGATCGATAGTCTAAGAATGCAGAAAATGAAGATTTGTAAGAGTGATATCTCAAGCGACAGCAGACGGTCAGGCCATATAAAAATCAATCCCGAAGTGGCTTTTAGCAGAATAGATGCAAAATAAAAGATAATGTTTTGTTTCACGTTCATTATTTTTATAAATGGAGAAATATTCTCACCAAAATTAATTGAGGAAGGAAATAATAACTGGTGTATATTCTGATCAAATTAAACTTTGTCGAATGATTACACTGGAATCGTATATTCTGATACTTACACAAGATGAGGTATTTTAGCGGCGAGACCGAAGTCAGCCACGACAGCGGTGTAGTCTCCGTCGCCATTTTTTCTTATTAATACATTCTGTAAAAAAATAAAAACAACTTGAATTAATATTGTTATGAAATGAAAATCGAAGATTAATAAGTTGGTCGGCAAATCCAGGGACTGATAACATAAAGTTTTAGAAAAAGGTACCGCAACCTTTTTACATGAATTAGGGAAGAGACCAGCTATGACAAGTCACGAGGAATTAATTTTTCTGAAACATGCAATGAAATGTCGTGATTACGTGTGTTATAATAGGCCTCAAAGTATCACGTTTCGGGCGGAGCAACTCGAGAGAACTGTAAAGGAATTTCCTACAAAATTGAAGGCCTAGACCGAGAAGTATTTTTTTTTAATTATAATGTAAACATGGCGTCTGTGTTCATGAACAGGCTAAACAGCTGAATTATATTTTTTTTCTAGTGGCTGAATGGTTATCGGACCAAAAATATCCGCGTTAATGCCTATGACACACGAACTGATATTAAGAATAAAAATCTGTATGATTCAATATCTTGATGAATAAATTTATATTGTCTATACCAGGACTTCCCAACCAGGGGGGCGTAGAGAAATTTCAGGGGGGGTAATAGGTACGATTACAATTCCGAAAAAAATATCTATTTAACGTGTAGGTAAATTAACTGTTCCAAATTGCCATTCAATCGCTGCTATACAAATTTCAACAAGTCATAGTGACGTAATGTGTGTTTCTTATTTTTATTGAAACTTAAGCCATGAAAATATTATTTTTGGTTCTGGGAGGCTTGGCGAAAGAAAGGTTGGGAAACCCTGGTCTATACGTAAGTCACCAGATACCACAGACCATATTTAAAATCCTCTGCATTTATTTCATTTATAATAGAAATTAAGATTCTTAATATTCTTATTATCAGGTTGTGTATAATGGCCCTAATAGGGTCTATGCGAACACTACACGCGTGAAATACGGACGACTTCCGTAAAAATAACATGTCGGGATTGGAGGGAACATTAAAAAAACTTTGATTGTGTAGCTGGATTTTATATGTGGTTGATATTTAGAAATAAAATTTCAAAATAAGTTCCGATCATAACAGCGACGAAGCAGTGTTTTTTTGTCTTCGGTTACCGCTGCGATATTAAACTTGTTTTTTTGGTGGTGTGTTTTTTTTATTTCATTGCATATGTTTGAGAAAAACACTATACATGCTTGGCCGTGAAAAGGGCTTGCCGGCTTCGTATCACTATCGGGCCCTACGGTCGGCCGTCTATACCTACTCACCCGGCAAGCCCTTCTTTCCCGGCGTCTGTAGTAATCCCACTAATATTATAAATGCGAAAGTTTGTGAAGATGTTTGGATATTTGGATGTTTGTTACCTAATAACGGGATAACAACTGGGTGGATCAAGCTGAAATTTGGCATGCAAGTAGATCAATTCCTGGATTGAAACATAGGATACTTTATATTCCGGTAAAGAGTTCCTTTGGGACAATAACGGGAACGCGGGCGAAGCCGCGGGAAAATGCTAGTGTACTATAAAAAGGATGGCCCTCAGTTTTTAATAGGTGTGCGAAGGCGAGACTCTTGTGGGCAACAGCAGCGCCTAGTCCATAAGCGCGTGGGGCTCTAGCACGTACCTTAGCAGTAAGGTCCCTATGGAAGACGCCGAGCGAGTGCAGGTACTTCATGCCGGCCGCCATGTCGTGCGCGAGCGAGATGCGCACCGCCTGTGGCAGCGGCTCGGGGGGCATGCCCAGGATCACCTGCTCCAGCGACCCGCCCTCCATGTACTCCGTGAGGGCGTGGAGCTGGCCCTCGTGCACGCACACGCCCATGAACCTGGAAAAGTTCATGTAATAGTGTTAGCAACGGGTTCATCTTGTAGCGATAGATATAAAATATAAATAGCACGAAAAAATATATCTAAAAAAGTAAATTAAGGAGTTTTGTAATCATCCTGAATGTTCATGGCCTTAGATCGTGCTTCAACTGTAGGTACGAATGTATCATAGCGGATTAGTCATTGTTTACAAACACAGATAGTTAAATAGAGTTGTAAAATATTGTCAATCCTATTACGCAGTGTCTGGCAAACGAATCACTCGTCCACGCCAGAACGCCAACACATAATTTGCGGCCTTTCAAATAGGCGTCCATATTTTACCCATAATTGCTATTGGTAAAGCCGAACGAGATATTAATGGGATTTTCTTCCGCGAATAAACACTCTTTTTTATACGAACCCGTGTGTGTTTATCTAAAATCTAAGCGCAATTGTTTATTCACTAGAGAAAGTCAAATAAATCATCTTGATTGAATGGAACGTAGGTAAATAAATAATGAAAACGGTAGGAAAAAACGCGATTTCACCTTCTGTACATTGTCGATTTATCAATTCCCATGCACGGGGCGAATTTATTGCTGTATTGTTAGAGTTGTAAACTTAATAAAAGGCTCGTTATGTTCCTTATAGAGGTCGCCATGCGTGATAGTCATTAGATTACGTACGCTAATGAAGCGGCAAAATCTTCAATGGAGGCAATGAACTTGAGAACCTGATTCGCAAACGTAATACTTCGAAATCGGAGGTTCACGCATAAAGTTTTTAATTTAAACCGAAATATGTAGGTAATAATGGTATATTACATTACTCGAATACTCGTTTAGAAACTAAATCAGTGCTCGTCAGGGAAGGTGGAAACTAGTTAATTAGCTAAAGTATACAATTTCATATACTTGGAACATGATTTTTAAAGAGGGAAATCTAAGACTTGATATGTTAACTCTTCATTATATTTTAAGAAAAGTAACTTTGCCGGTTTTCGAAATTCATACACTAATGGAGTTAAATGAGGGTTAATAAATTTGAATTTGGATAGAGCCATAACTACTAAATCTAGAAACTTGAAATTTGCAGAGTATAATCATAACTTATACAACGTAACAAGGATAAAAAAGATTTCTTGGAAATTCGTATTTTAAAGGTATTAAAGTATGTATAGAGAATGATTCTTGGAGTTAGAGTTACATAAAAATACTTTTAATTAAAAACCAAGGAACCACATCTACACATTTTAAAAATTTCGTAGGTACTCTAAGGGGGTTAAATACGGGTTAAAAGTTTGTAGAGGTTACCTATGATTTTTTAAGTAGGAGATCTGAGACTTCATACATAGACTCTTCATTCTAAGATAAGAAAAGTGGTTTTGCCGTTTTTCGAAATTCAACCCCAGGGGGACTAAAAGGGGTTACTGCTTCGCGCACGGCCAATTTTACGTGGCTTAGGTAATGTAAAAAGCGGTACTAATATTAGCCTGCGATAAAATATGTGCACCCGTAACCACTCACATTAGTATTCGAAATTCTCACGGACGAAGTCGCGGACAAAAGCTAGTATGTTATATATGATAGCAAATGCTTTAAATTTTAATATAAGGAGATTCGCTCTAAAGATTATGCGTTTTTCATTGTACATATATATGAATATTTGGTACCACACGGGAAAGGGTGCTTGAAATGCGCCATGGCCTACCTACCCATCACTCACTTAACTTCAGTCGATATTAATGCAAAATATATATATATATAATAGATATTTATCGCAACGCATCGCATGTAAGTACGAATTGAGTAACTCACACAAGGAGAGCATTTGAAGCAATCGCAAAAGATAGACGTTGTCATAATTCATAGAGATGCGCACAAAGGGGCAAGGCGGGCCGTTGAACAACCGACTATGATTCTGTTACAACACTCGTGGTACAAATATGGTACTGGATTTATTTTCAAAAGATTTGAAACGTATTGTGAACGATGTTACTCGTAGTAATGGACATAGTTTATTAGGTTTGTGAGCAGAGTCACAACTTTAGTCATAACCTTCTTCGAGCGTGGTTTAGCAATTCCTTCCCACGGCCACTAACAAATAGCCTTACAAAAATATTCGACCAAAATTTAGGATGAATACAAAATGTGCGTGTCGTTTCAGTATCTATTATATTAAACAAAAAAGTGGGAAAATTTCATTAGGAATGGTTTCATTCCATTTTAATCCAAAACGCATATATGTATGTATATATGTATATACCTACGTGTGCTAATTAATAGCAAAATATTTTATCGACAACACAACGTGCCCTGAGTTAGCACACGTATGCTTATATAAAGAACATTCCTCAATAACCACATTTTTACTAAAAAAACCCGACCGCGGTGCACTTTGAAACTGCATAAAATCCGCCATTTTGTTTATTTTAACGAACTTCATACACTCGCACCATCAAGACGAATCTAATGATGTATCATTTATCAAAATCGGATGTGCCGTTGAGTAGTTACGAGCGGACACAGGAACGGACATACATACATACAGGTCAAACACATAACCCTCCTTTGGGCTTCGCCGCAGTCGGGTAAAAAGCTATAAAATAATATCCATGACTCTTAAAAGAAACGAAAGCGTACGGTAATGTGCACACTTCGTTGCATCGATAGCTACACTCGTAAATATTGTATGTCGTAATATTTCGGTATTGAAATTAATGATGTATCTCGTTCACAATACAGCATACTTTTGAATGGCGTCTTTGAGAATGTTTTGTGCTGTATGCCAACGAAGTGATGATGGACATTGACGACGCGGGAGTCATTGTCCGCGATGACACCAAGGTTTCTTAGTTTGACGCTTAGACCCTG
This sequence comes from Eudemis profundana, assembly GCA_947034925.1. Taxonomy (NCBI): domain Eukaryota; kingdom Metazoa; phylum Arthropoda; class Insecta; order Lepidoptera; family Tortricidae; genus Eudemis; species Eudemis profundana. Next base: position 23,647,994 of record OX344795.1, on the reverse strand, counting down.
ACCCTACGAACCGATTCTTCGGATGTAGGTTATAGTTATAGCATCGATTAGCGTTCGTATCTGGGCGTAATATGTGTAAATCGTATTGTCTATAAAAAGCAACTTCAAATACATAAAAGAGACTAGCTCTCGACCTTACACCACATCCAAACTAATATTATAAATGCAATAATAACTGTCTGTCTGACTGACTGTTACTTTTTCACACCTAAACTGCTGAAATCACTTATTTAGATGGAACTTGGCTTGGAGATATTTGGAGACCCTGGGAAGGACATAGGATAGTTTTTATCCTGTAAATTATCACATAAGGGGCTTAAACGGGTGCGGAAGTTCATGCCCCATGTTCTTGAGTAATGATTGTAGTTGAGTGAAGTATAAATATAAAATTCCTCATTCTACGCAGACGAAGTAAGAAGAGAAGTAAAATAACTAAATATTTTTACTAAAAAAAACCCGACCGCGGTGCACTTTAAAAATGCATAAAATCCGCCATTTTGTTTATTTTAACGAACTTCATACCCAGTGACACTCGCGCCATCAAGACGAATCTAATGATGTATAATTTATCAAAATCGGTTGTGCCGTTGAATAGTTACGAGCGGACATAGGAACGGACATACATACATACAGGTCAAACACATAACCCTCCTTTGGGCTTCGCCGCAGTCGGGTAATAAGAAGCTCGTAAAGCATAATTATACTCGTTAATTCAATAAGAATGCCAAATCAGTAACAACTACGTACATGCAACGGACTTGCATAATAATGCTCATATTGTGACAAAATATCTCCATATTGCGTAGTTTTAATGCGAGTAATTAACGTAATGAAAGATTAAATTGCTAATAGTCAACAAATTGACAGGTGTCATAAAAACGGTGAGCAATATTTTTCCGCTTCGCTACCAGTCGATAACATGCAAAATGGTTTTTTATTAATGCACTTTCAGTGTTTTTTTTATACGTGAATAAGGCACAGTCAATTGGCACGCTGTTACAGTTTTTCTTTCTCTTGTGTTCATGATTTCTAGATTCCATAGAAGTGACACTTTCTACCGTTTCGTACCTTACATAAGGAAGTACCAAAAAAATTTAGAATACTGCGCTGTTAAATTTTATTTTTTACTCCAAAAAAAAAACTAAGTTATTGTATGTACAGCATAATATGCTCCTGTCGTTTCTGTAGTATCTACAGGTCTGACTACAGTTGTACATTCAGCATAAATCTTTGTACGTATAGTAATAAAGATGCGTTGCGATAAATATGGCGCTTTGGATGTTACAGACTGTTTGTTGCTGACTGTACTACCAAATAGAAGATTAATGTTTCGGTACTAAACGAAACAACTGAACGATAGAGCTTTTTTTTTAATGAGCCTCTGTCGTTAGGCCTCCATCCGTCGGCCTGCTGCACATCAAATATTGCTTCGAGTTCCTCTGGAGCTCACGGCCAGGAAAATGCTATCTAGCACTGTCACTGCCTGAATTGAAATTTCGCCAATAGATCCCTTGTAATTTCGCTAATCCATATGTAGCGGTAGTGTGTGATTTTAGGGTGAACATTGCATTTTAACAATAAAATTCTTCTTCAGGTAATAAACTTATTTCTGCAACTATCTTCATCTTCACATTGAGTCACTCACGATAAGTTCGTGTTATTATGAAGCGATTATCGGGATGTCATCACGCCGACGTGTCAAGGTCCAAAGCGGAATGGCCGGTCCAGCCATGCAAATTGCTAATTAATATGAGACATGCAAGCTAACGATACTGCTTACAGACAGCCAAGCTCCGAAGTTTCGAGGACTAGGAACGTGGACATTATCGTCTATCTATATTTAAAAGAGTGAGGGGCGAAAGGACGGTTTCTGATCCCCAGAGTCAGACCCGTCTTTCCCGGTGGGCACTTTGGGCAAGTGCCCAGGGCCCCGCAATAGACAGGGGTAGGGATCTAACAAAATAGTGTTCTGTCAAAGTCATAGGGGCCCCATTATCCTAATATGCCCAATATATGCCTCCAATAGGTTAAAGACAGCCCTGCCCAGAGTTGAGGTTTTTACGAACGGTACATCCAGCGCTGATCTTTTGTACCTTGTATACGTGCATATATATTTTTATGTGTATATGATGAAACGAAATGATGGCAGAAAAAGGAGCAAGCAGCAGGCCAGTTAAATAAGGATGCACTCGGGTGTAACAATATAGTCGTCTATAAAATAGTTCGATTGTTTTCGCTCATACCACATGACTTAAGATAGAATAAATGTTATGTGCCCGCATGACAAGCTATTAGTTAAAGATTACACGCGCAGCGAAAGTGGAAAACCTTCCTAGGAAGTGATGTCAAATGAATGTCATGGTGCAGAGGTAAACGTCCACTTTAAACATTACGTAAAGAGAAAAATCCGCAATCTGTCTGAGTTACGATACTTACTTACTAGGTTTTATTGCTACCAGGAGCTGTCACATAGCGCAGGTTCCGCATAGACTATAACTCACTGTTCACGTTTGCACATATAACATATTATACAGCCTATAATTGTAACTAGAATTACCACATGACTTTGTTCAGTTCAACGATAAAAAAATTACGCTTATTTCGCAGTCGGGTAAAAGGTATAACATATATGAATACGACGTATACCCAACGTCAAAAATCTTTTTTTCACCCAAATTAACTAACAACAGCTAAAAACAAATAATTTCCCGGCCGGTAATTAATATTTCTATATTTAATATAATATTTCTAATTGATTATGGGAGATATAAATTCATTCTTAATCAATGGTACTATTAACGTGATCTCAGTGGTTGCTAAACCCAGTCGGGTTCCCGGGTGGGGGCGTAAGTAGAAGAGGTCAGTGTTTGGCACCCGAGGCGGTTCACTTTAGTTTTTGTACGTATGAAAACAAGATCGTATATTTTTGCGTTATTTAATTCGTATTGCAGAGACAAATTTCAATAATGACAGTCGGACAGATTCTTCGCTGATTAAACGCAAACAATTAATCAACCAATTGGACTGAAGGAAACAAAAAAACATTCAATTTGATTTAAAAATAAACCAATTACTGTAACAATCGCTCGATGACATCACGACAAACATTGTTTCACGGACGGAAGAGAGGAACTTAAAGAGACCGTCCATTGTTCAGAGCATCGCGATTTCATAACATAGTAGGAAGTGATAAATAACTGGCCAAGAGCATGTCGGACCATGCTCAATGTAGGGTTCCATAGCCGTAACTATAATATAAGGTAAAAAATACGATGTAAAAAAAGTACAACAACAAAAGAGCGTATCTTCATAGCAATTACGTCCTTTTGTTGAGAAGCGCAGTTTATCGGCAATAACTCAAAAACGGTACATTCGATCTTGTTGAAAATAATTTTCGTTGAAAGTATTAATTAAGCGTTACCTTCGTGATTTTTGTCATATTTTTGGGGCGCACGGTTTAGAAAATAGATGGGGGGGGACACAATTTACACAACTTTCGGAGCGATTATTTCCAAATACATTCACTTAATCAAAAACATTATTTAGGAACCTTATAGTGTTTTTTAAAGAGCTGTCGAACTATGTACCACACGTTGATATTTGCTGAAAAAAAAATTTTTTACTGTCTTTAACATGTATGGAGTGCCCCCCCTAAAAATATTTATTTTAATTATTTATATACCAAACTAAGTAGCGGCTCATAAAAGACACCTATATTCCAAATTTCATCAATATCCATCATGTAGTTTTTGAGTAAAATGCCTGTGACATACGGACAGACAGACAGACGGACGGACATGACGAAACTATAAGGGTTCCGTTTTTGCCATTTTGGCTACGGAACCCTAAAAAGATGACAAGAACCGCGATCTGTGATGGGACAGAATTAAGTAACCATTACTGAATCAATTGTAGGTCGTTTCATCATTCGGGCTCATATTTTGCGGTTAGCTGGGCAGGCGAGGTGGTGTTCGGGCGGGAATCGTGTTGCAGCGTAAAATTGCATAAGTGGCGTCGTGTGAGGTAATTAAAAACCGTACGGCGAGGTGGTGTGAAGTTATCTCAGCGGTCTCGGTAAATGTTTTGAAATGTTATAGTTATGTGATGTTTACCATCCACAAATTATATCTAATCTAAATGCAGGAAACTATAAAAAAAGTATTTATCTTTTTTTATAGTTTTTTATACTCAATATCACACACCAATATGTCTGTTTGGTTTCAACGTTGACAGATGATGTCATATATTCGCACACTTTTATTTTGCGTAATATAGTTTATACAAATCTAGCAAATCAACTGGGTTCGATGATTTTCATAAACTGAATGCAGAGCATGAAACAGGTAGCGTATCTTGCGAGTAGCTTTTCCCGTCGTCTTAATATAGATGTAGAAATTATATACAGGAGAAATCTGTCTACAATGTAATGTCTATCGCAAGAGAAAACCTAATAAAACATTGATGTAATCCCGGCCAGACGCGAGCAGTTTTTCCTGGTCGTCGAATTTCCAATAACGTAGTATGGATCACATTTTTTAATCTTTCATATACGGTCAAAGGGAAATTGAATATTTGTTCACTGACCGCCTAGGCATAGGTTTTAATGAATTTTTTGAAAACTTACAACTTTTACGTTCAGGCCATATTATGTTGTAAAATATAAGTACATATATATTTTTTTTCTTATACCTATATTCCTTTAACAATTTACTTTTGCTTTGACACGAGTGACAATTACTAGGATCATGTCATGATTATATCTCGATATGAAAATTGGGAGTAATACCTGCATTAGTCACTGTTGGCCAAAGGCCTACTCTCATTGATGTCACACATATTTATAATTTAATCTGTGTCCACGCTATGAAAAGGGATGTTGTGAAAAAAGGAAGCTATTAATTAAAAAATGATCAATACTCGCTATAATTTTAGATATTTCGCATCTTTACTTCCAGTAACCTACTTATGGCGTCCTCGAACATCACAGAAGGCTCAAATACTTATTTGAAGAGCATCGCTTGCCGAGCGGGATCGCGTCCTAAATAAACATAAGTAAAATCCATATTTGTGCAAAGTACTTGAGCAGTTAATGAGGGAAAGAATTTAGTGACTCATTGTTTGTGTTTTAAGACCTCAATAACGAACATACATTCGTTTTTGAGGTAGTAAACTCAAACCTGAGACCGGCAAAGTGACGAATGAAGTAACTACTTAAAGTCTAGTTCAAGAATTTATGATTTTTGGGGGTAACCTATCACAAACATTAAAAATCTTTCACCAAGTTTCATTTGTTCAAAAACTATTCGAATTATTATTGTTTGTCCGATGACAGGTTTCGTAAATTTTTCTGTTTACCATTTCATGTTTAGTAAAATTATCGTTTGTCCGAAAAACGTTTCCCATCTAATCACTTGCCCTATGAGTTGTTACGTAATTTGTTTCGTAGCCCATTTTTCATTTACCCAATGTAAATTTTGGCACTGCATACCTTTCGAAAAAAATTTAGTTTACCGTTTAACGATATCCCAAGTTATTTTTCGACAGAGGTACTTTTCCCTGTAATATTATTTGTCTGGGTCTCCTTCGTGTGTCCTAAATTCAAATGCCATACCACTTTATGTTATGTGTACGATATATTAGACTGCAAAAGTCCGAATCTAGGGCTCTTGCTGGCTAGGACGCATGCCGACATAGAGCACCCTAGAGTGTTTTTGTAAAGCTTGAGGCGCGAAGGGAGAGCAGCCTTCGCCCGCCGTGACAAAGCTGGGGTGCGAAGCGGAGCGGCTGAGGCCAAGCCAAATCTGCGGAGCGAAGTACGGGCGACCGTGCTTTGCCACACAAGGGCGGAAGGGCTGCTCTCCCCGCAGCGCCGGAGCTAAGACGGAGTCTGACACCATACCCATCGAAATTTCAATTCATCAAAAGTCCAAAAATATAATGTCGAATGATTAAAAAACCGAACCAATAAATACCTAATCGTAAGAATCCGAAATGAATTTTCGGACAAACAAAAAAAAAATTAAACGATATTTGTAGAAGAGTTTTTATCGAAACGAAATTCAGACTAACATTTTTAGTGTTTCAGATAGGTAACTATTTTTGGGACTATAAAGAAACAACAACACAAAACCTATCAAGTTGACAGTACTTTCAAACTAAAAAATGTCGGGGTTCGATCTCCGCCAAAAGCCGACACACATATTACCTAATATTCATAACAATGAGACCAACGGAAGTTGAAAAAGTAACTTTCATTTAAAAGCTAAAGACAGGAGACGGATACAACGAAATTTTTAGGGCTTAATTTGGATAATAAATTATCATGGAACAATCAAATTGACAACTTATGTAAAAAATTAACAAATACTCTTAAGCTCTATACAATTTAAGGAAAGTAGTCAATGAACCAGCGGTCTTGACGGCCCATCACGCTTACGTGACAAGCACATTGAGATACGGGGTAATATTTTGGGGTAATAGCACAGATAGAGAACTAGTATTTAGAGCTCAAAAGAAATGCTTACGGACAGCATGTACCATGTACCGTGCCTATACATATATATTAGAAGTAGCGTTGTACGTGAAATCTAATATTAAATACTATTCTAGATTTCATAGCCAACGTCAAAAAGACAAAATTAATCATAGGTCATGTAAAACCGCCTTTCTAGCAAAAAACATTTTCGGGATGGCCCCAAAAATCTACAACAAACTTCCAAAAAATGTTCTGAGTTTGAGTGACTTCAGTCAGTTTAAAAAATCATTGTATGATTTTCTAATCACCAAAGCCTACTATTACTACTATTCAAGAATTTTTAACGGAACCAGTCCGATATGTTGTTTTAAGTTTAAGTTTTCATGCTGCACATAACTGTAGTTGTTTGAATGTAATTCGGCAAAACATACTCACATATATACATTATATGTACACCTAAGTCTACGAATTTTCAACATTTTGTTTCTTCGGTCTTTAACAATCAAGAACAGGAATTAATTATATTAGGGGTTGTTCGCTTGTGTATCTTTGCGAGTCGCAAAAATGCAGGGACCCCATCGATAGGACGGTAGAGAGTGAAGCTTTTACTGAAGCTTAGGTAACGTTTAATGCGAATTTAACATCAAACGTAGGTTTTCACATTTTTATCATACATATACACGTTATCACCACGAATATAAAAAAAAATTGTTCCATAAAAAGCTAATTGCTCGGAAACATCTTAATGGTTATTATAAGTGGTCTGATTTAAAAACATGCCAGCATTATCTTAATGAATATTAATTTACGCACTAACTTTATGTATGAAGGTATGGTATCTACGGCTTCATTTCCGCTTGATACCTATTCACATAAACTTGTCAAGGCAATTCTTTAACCAATCTAAGTGTGTGTTTCGTGCATTCGTAAATTGTACATGCTTGACTACCCATATGTGGACTAGTAGGTAGAAGTGGAAGATGGGACGGTGTATTTAGAACCCATTTTCCACTTACTTGTCTAATACATAGAAATCAAACACCCATGGCCATCTCCTAAAAGGCTCTATCATCACAGAATATTTCTGAAAAAGTAACCTTTAGCATTTGTAACACGTTAACCCATCTTAAAGTGTGCTAAGTAGTGCATTTCATAATATTAAGCATTATTTTCTTAATTACATTTATGGAGGGGGAAATGGTCAGTCAGTAATGCTTATGAAATATAAGCAACATTACCCATATTTACATAACAAGATGAGCTTAAGCGGGGTCAATAAAATGCTAATTATTTAGCAAGCAAACAAAAAAATTGTTACAATTATTGCTGCTGTTGAAATATATGCATAAACCCGAGTTACGACTGCTAATATAACAAAATAGATAAATTATGTGTAAAAAAACATACAATAGTGATAAAATTACTTACTGACATATAGAGATCATAATGTGAAGTTTAGTATTTTGGAGGAGTAAATGTTGTGATATTTGTGTCATAAACAGGCTTGGCGCTTTCTTTATTAATATTATGGCAGTCATCATGGGACGGAAAGAAAGACAAAGTAAGGCTCTTAAGATATACTCTTGGCTCTTTAGATTGGTTCACTCTCGCTTGCCTTAACATAACAGCTTTTTTACAGAAACTATAAACGTTTCAGAATTGCTATAAAACAGACCTGACCCTAACTTAACATAATCCATAGGTTAGGTTATTCAAGAGGTTAATAAGATAACCACATCAAATTATATCTTAAAATACAATACAATAGTCTTTATTGCACACCAAAAAAATACAGAGATCCTTAAATAAACAAAATATTAAAATCTAATGGTAGACAACAGGCGCTCTTATCGCTAGGAAGCGATCTCTTCCTGACAAGCTTTGGGTAGCGGAGATGACGCAAGAATTATCAGGAAAGTAGGTGGTGCAAAACTGTGATATAATGTACACAAGAATATGTATTCTTGTGTACATTATATCACAGGTATATACTTATATATATATACGATACATACAAATAACCAAAAACTGCAAAGATATAATAACAGACTAAAAACGATATCTTAAGACAGCAACTTGATGATTTATAGTTATTTGTATGCGTAAATTAGGTATAGCTCTAGCTAAAATCCATATTTGTCGGTAGCAGACAGAACCAACTGAAATCTGGCTGGAGGGCGATACAATTGATTCATCAACTGGGATGCCTTTTAAGTCTGATAGTTTCATCTCTCTCACACTGCAATGAGTAACAAAGACGGAATGAATACGTTTGGATTCGTTACTCGGATTAGGAGTTCTGATCTGGATGAGTAAGTAAATAATCCCTTAATTGACGGAACTCCATTCTTACTGTGATTTATAAATAAATTAATGGCAAAAAAGTGTCAAGTGCTAATTTTCTTTGCGGAAAGAACGTTTAACTCCTGACAATTTCCGAAACGATTCTACGGTTAATATTCAGCGAAAGATTTTCCGAGGCGTAGGCACTTTTCCTGATTTTTATCGAAGTAATAACATGCTGAATTTATCCTTATGAATTTTTTTGTATGAGATTGCAATATGATTGACTACGTTCTGTTATTACAAAGGTACACTCATGCCAAAACAATTATTTTTTCGGTTATTCGATGATGGAAGATTTCTAATTGCTTCTTCATAGCAGCTGCTAGGTTCTTTCTTCTTATTAACAACTAAGTATCTGCTACCTTTTGCTTTAAAAGGACACATTTAATCACGCATGGGTTTTTGAAGTTCCATATCCGTTTTTATGTAACTAATGTAGACATACGATTTAACGGACTTACCCCAATATGTTGGGATGATGGAGTTTGTTCATGAGCTGGACTTCTCGAAGCATGTTGGGGCGGTTCGCCCGCTGCTGGTTCATCTTCAGCACCATCACCTTGCCTGACGTTTTGTGTGTTACCTGCAACAAAGCACAAGCGTTCAATAACAGAATTAATCGAGAAATCTGTCGAAATTGTTTACCTTTCGGATGCCTAGTCCCGTAGGAACAATAGTCATAATAGATCAGGCATTAGACGGGTACAAGTGTACCTGTCCGGGATCCGAATGGTAGGAAATCGTGATAAGTATAGTTTTTCGGTTTTAGTTCCGTCCGAATTTAGTCGATAATGTAGGTATTGAACTTTCAAGGTGGTTGCAACCCTCTGTTTACAATGTGGTAATTATCATGGTTTGCAGCTCACCATACAATAATCTCATAATTTGGAGTGCTATACGTTCCAAATTAGATTTCTACGTAAAACCATTGGACTGTCTATTCTAGATCAAACTGGGAATCGGGTCAGACATTAACACAATTATGACCAAAGCCTTGATAATATCTTATATTTGAGCCAGTCTTCGAAATTACGCATTTTATTGTTCTAGAAATTGGTGAACCGCAGTAGCCGCTGGCTTGCTCCCAAACCGCGGCACCAAATAGCACATCTAGGTAAATAGTTTAATTACTTAAATTAGCTAATTTACAAGTTAACGAAATATTTTCTTCGTGTGTCGAGGGACTAAACAATTCAACAGCGCACTTTGAAATTGGATAAGTGCATAAATCTAATTTGGCAGTATCTACTATCTAGTTAGCTTGTGTAAGCTTCAAATAATAGTGCAGTTAAAATATTTTTAGTCATGTATTTGACTAATCAATGCTAACCAATCGCGGAAACCATATAAATATTTTCACTATACGCTGTCATTTAACACTATATCCGTGCCGATTCGTCTTTCAGTCCGGCCATAATGGCCTGATCGCATTTCTAGATTTCCAGAATACCGCTTGGAATCACCGTTCTGCCGATGTTGGATACGTTAGGCTCTTTGGGAATTGAGTGGGAAGAGTTAAGTGCACTATTAAACGTACCGTTAGCAAATAAATTTGTACCACTTCTGACCTTTACAGATTTGCTGTTTTATCTGTGATTTGTGGCTTGTTTCTAGCGTAAGGTATCACAGACGTTAAATACGTGAAAGCAATGTCAAATTGTAATGGGGTCTTAGCTTGAAACGATTGAACTGTAGTGTAATGCCTATAAGAGAATGAATACCTACGTCAATAAAAAGCATTCAAGGAAATCGCGAAATGTCGAGCAAATTGTCGAGATTTAATCTCGGTCGAGAGGAATTATTTTGAGTTTATTTATATTTCCGGATCTAAGATAGGTACTATATACTGAATCCTTAGGCAAAATAACTCATTTTTTAATTAAAAATCTTAGCCAAATTTTGATCTCGTCGAGATTAATCTCGATCTCGACAGTCTGACGGTCGAAATTAGAGAGAGATTATTATTTATCACTTAAAAGTTCATGAACAAAAACAGATTCCTGCAAATTTTACAAGACCATTCAGAAAATTTTAGTATCCCTGTGTTAGTTATTCGCAATAAAATTACAAAGAAAAATAATGTTTTAAATTGTTTAAAACACATTTTGTAATACATACATAATTGTTCTATTTACAAACGTTATCTTTATGTATCTGCGATATCAGATAACATTCACAATGCTCTAAGTCAATATTATTAAGTGGTATCATTACAGCCGCGGTATCTCAAGAATGCGATAACGCGAACTATCTATTGCAAGAGTTTGCATTTAAATAGCAATTGAGAGAAAATTGAGGATTTGCCAGGTTGATTTCTAATCTTTGTTTATAGCATTTGTCCCATGTGATTAAATAAAGCTAGAATACACTGTTTTGCAGTAGCCAAGCGAGGTAGCATACATATTTCACACAGAAAAAATATCAATATGACATGAGAACCTTTTTCTTTTTTAGTCAATAGTCTTCACGGGGCAATACATTATCTACAACAACTGAAATGGTCAAATAATTAATAAATGCTCAATGATCAACTTTTCAATCGGTCCGGTTATTTATGCGATGTGTAATTAATAGTCCTACGCATCGCCTCCTCTGCTCTCCTCTACGATCTATGATGGTGATGGGCCATTCTCAAGAAGTTTCAGAAACAAGAGAATATCAGACGAAGCTTCTCGAGAAAATTCTCCGTGGTGGAAAGTTCCAACAAAGTTCCTTAATTTTTGAGATATATTTTTTTCTTATTTGTTTTATTACTACGCAAAGTATTTAAATACAAGAAACAGGTGGGATTGGGGACAAGTTTCTGAATTACACGACAGGATCGTTGACTCGGCACATGCTTCATTCTTGCCCATCGCCGCGCCACCACCGGACTACTTGCGTATGAAGTTTCTCAGGTAAGAATTCTCGATTTTCGGATCCAGTACATTTAAATTTTAATACCATCGATATATATTTTGATTAAGGCATATATCGTCACATTAGAGATTACATTCCATTCAAGTTACCTATAAATGAATTTCGTTGGGGAGAATTCTGTGACAGAACCTCACTTAAAAACCTTTTCTAAAATTATGCTCAAAATCGTTACCAAATTGCATTTATCAACTTTCTTCTACTCCTGTACTTTTATCTGTCTTTTACTTGGTCACGAACACTAATATAAGAACATACATAATATGAGTTCAGAGAAGTCTATACTCTATTCCCCATAACAGCACTAGTGTCGTTATAGTCACAAAACGATACTGCTAGCAGCCACAGACTTCTAAATCTAGGTTAAACTTAAGTTAAGCGCTCAATTCTAACTTTACGATAAAAATGCACAACTCCCAACTTAACAAACAATTAAATTCCTACGGTTTTTAAGAAAAACAATACTTTCCGAAATAAATTCATTGATGCCAACATAAAAAAAGTCTTTTTAATATCGTCACTGCGTGTCACTAGCGAGTATACGTCAAATTTAAAAAAAAGTTTACCATAGATACATACTGTCAGTCATATTTGCCTTGTTTGCGTGCTATGTTTAATTTTGTATTTTATATTTTAAAATCTAGTCTTAGAAAAAGTATTGTATGCAACGTTGTATAATTAAGTCAAGAAACGCTCATGGCGTCTCTATTTGCGATACTCACCGCCGCGGGGGCTCGTATCGCAACCCGCGCCATTCGCATTTTTTGAGCCTACTTATACAACTGTTGCATAAAATACTATTAAAAAGCAACATTATCCCTTAACCTTGTTACTTAATGATTCTTAAACGTTGCTTAAAGATTTATAGCACAATTTTTGAGGGAACGGACTTTAACAAATTACACAAAAATCCTCGGGCACAAAAGGGTCTGTTTTGTAAAAAATATTTTGCTATAATGAATATGCCTTCTTAGCTCACTCAAAGGCAACGTTAATTTGTGGCTTTTGAAAGGGTGCCTAATTGAGACTGCTGAGATAAAACGCGAGATAGCAAAAAAATTCATCTATATTTAACCAAGAAAAAAGTGAATACTTTAAACAATATTCTGTACCTTGATATAAATTATCAGTATTTATTTGATATCGGTGCAGTGCTAAAAAAAAAAACAAAATTAGGTCAATAGAATTTTGACGAGTTTAGGTAGGTACTTTTGAGACAGAGTTATTTTCACCCCTTGTTGGATGCTCGAGATTTTTACCCACGATGGCAGTATATGAATATGGGAAAGTTTTAGTGTGTGCATACCTATAGGTACACCTGTAACTATCATACTTATTCGAAAACAATCGAATATATTGACATATTTTCATAGGAGGAGCTTTTGTGAAGCGTTTCTAGTTGGAATACGCTAAGTTTGCAGAGGTCGAAAAAAGGTTCTATTTAAAAATATATATATATATATGGCAACATGCGGAAACTACAGCAAGAGGATTATTTAATCTTGGTCCTTGGTCATAATTATTTCCTATATTACAAAATATGCCTACTGAAATAAGTATCTGGGTCAATCTTGCACACATCGATCTAATTTCAACCAAACTAAGCTATTTTTTGAAGGGCCTTGGATAATTTCTATGTAGGTATTTAAATATGTACATGTATACAAGTATTGCTTAGTTTGGTTATTGGCATTATTTTCACTGCCGGTATCTATCGCTTTAGAGCAGGTTTTTAAGCATGGCTTATTCGTCAAGGCTTTTTTAGACTCAAAGACCAAGATGTAAAACACCCAAGTTCGGCAAGTAATACATCACATTTAAGTGTCTCTGACGTTTCTCTAAGTCGTTCCACGTAGTCTCAATGGACAATCATCAATTTAGTTTCCCCTAATGTCGGAGTTTGAGCACTGCATGGGGTTCCGTGACCGCGTGGGGGGAGGGGCATTAAATTGTCATTTATATTGTGACTGTCAAATCAACACTTTCCTGTAGTAAGTGCGGATTGATGTGAATAATAAAGATAAAAGTACTAAGTCGCAAGGCAATGTAAACTTTATCTTAAATTAAAACAAATACTACATATACAAATACAAGAAATCAAAGTACACAGAAAAATTTAATGGTACTCACCTATGGTCCAGACAGGGAATCGAACCTGGATTTCCGGCCCAGCGTCTTTACCACTTAGGCCACCGGAGCACCCAGCGAGTGCTCTCAATTTTGCCATCTACTTTAACTTCTGTATGTATAGTTAAAAGAAATGTTTATCGTAATTTTTGCATGTATATTTGTTAAGAGCTCTTAGCAAACTTGATTTCAATGTCATCCACAGTCTTTCATAAGTTTTTTGCATTGTGTCAACATTCGGTTTGTGTTTATTGCATAATGTCAATGTGTCTTGTTAAAGTGATTTTTTAAACATACATCTACTATAGAACTGTCAAAGAAAATAGTTTTAAAATTAACTCAATTACATGGATTCACAGTCACACTACTATGATCAAACATAAAGACAACTTAAATAGGTTACAATTGACTTCAGTCCAAATAAATCTATTTTCTGATTGTTCCTGTACAAATACAGCCAAGAAATATGAACGCAATATGAAGTTTTCTCTCCGATTGAAGGCTATATTTGAGGTCCCATAACAGTAGTACATAAGATTTTCTCCTGGTCGATTCATTACCCAAACGGCTTCTGTAGGCGTCGAGTACTGTTAGTCTGAGTACTGGAGTGTTTGCTTTCGGCATTACGTTTTGTATTTGCTGTGTTTGTGTGATCATGGGTTCGGGTTCTGAGGTAATAAATTATGTACACATAATGGCTTTATGGCACCTAATGTTTGGTGTTCTGTAGTCGTTAATATAACGGTCATAGGATGGGGCGATATCACTGTATTCAGGTTAAATATCACCGGATATAGGGGATTGAACTGATTCAAGAGATACACTCAATTTCTCGAGTAAGTCTATATACGAGTACACATCTGTGGATATTAAAAGCTAAAATCTCTCTCGTTTACCGATTTATTCGTTATCTTTCAGTCCAAATAAACAGTCGGTCCAGTAAGCTGAACTTTGGTGCATGAAACTGGACGAGGGCCACATACGAAACCTAAAAAAACGGTCAAGAGCGAGTCGCGCACCGAGGTTTAACTGTATGGTGGGACACACTTAACTTTGCTTTGAAACATTTTTCTGTGCAGTAACTTAGAATGGTATATTTTTTAAACGTATTTCGTCCTAAATCAAGCAGTAAGTACACGGTTAAGGAAAAATTAAAAACAGTTTTGGAATGTACAAATTAAGACCTCTAATTTGATATCCCTCTGTACTTAAAATTTTCGACATCCCATTTCGGCCCTCTTTAAAAAAGATTTAGAGTCCGACCGAAATTTCGGTTTCGGCCTAGTTTCGGCCAAAAAATGGGTTTCGGCTTAGTTTCGGTTTCGGCTGCCATCCGGCCGAAACCGAAACTGAATTTGAGAGGTTTCATGCTGCGATCGGACTGTCTTTATTTCAAAAAGCACTGAATTACTCTAAATATCGGAGACTAAATGATCCCATCAAAAACATTACATGCAAAAAGATGCAAGTCTCGCAACGCAGTTCTTCGACAACAAAAAAGTTAATATGTTATAATTAATGATTACTCTAAATATCGGAGACTAATGATGAACTAAAATGATTAATATGCTATTTAAAAATGAAGACTAATTGATTATTAGTGTCATTTTTAGGGTACCATACCACAATGGTAAAAAAGGAATCCTTATGGTGCGACTCTGTTTGTCTGTCTGTCCGTCTGTCACAGCCAGATATCTCAGGAGCTACCTACTGTTGCTATCGATTTGAAATTTGGAATCATTTAAAAATCGCTGACCCTAGCTTACAGGACATGAAAAATATCTTATACCATTTTTACTTTATTTTAAAGGGCGCTATAATGGGAGGTTGAAAAATTAAGGTTGGGCTAGTATATCAAGTGGGGTATCAAATGAAAGGGCTTAATTTGTACATTTCAAACCCATTTTTTTTCTTAATCATGTGCTTTTTGAATTAGGACGAAAAACGTTCAAAATAATTTCATTCCCGCCCTATTATGTTCGAAGTTACTGAACAGAAAAATCTGTAATAATTACTATAATTACAGGAAAAATATAACGGTTTTCCTAACTTGCATCGTTTTTTATACATTCGCAAAAATCGTAACGCAAACGTATTTGCTGCTACTACTAAACTAACCACGACCTATGTCGATGTCCCACCATACAATTTATCTTGAACCATGTTTGTACGGAACCCTCGGCGCGCGAGTCCGACTTGCACTTTTTTTCCATAACGTTATATCGAAGTTTCGGTTTCGGTTCTGGTTTCGGCCGAAACTGAGATCAAAGCCGAAATTGGTTTCGGTTTCGGCCGTGAAAACTAGTTTCGGTCGGACACGAAAAGATTTTTTTTTTGCGTCCAGTAGGCTCGGGTTAGCGATTTTTAAACCAAATTTCAAATCGATAGCAACAGTCGTGTCTGTGATATCTGGTTTTAACAGACGGACGGACGAACGGACACACAAACAGACAGAGTAGAACCATAAGCGTTCCTTTTTTACCATTTTGGTACAAAACCCTAAAAAGGTGTTATTTCTCATTTTTTATTTCAAGCTTTATTGTAAACAAATTACGGAAACATCACTTGTGAAGATTACTTCCATTTCAGAACAAGAAATACTTAAGAAATATACACCGGGGCGGGCTATTAAATATTCAAAAAGTAGGAAATACTTAGTTTTCTACAGAAAATTTGATGATATATTAGAAACAATGATGAATCGTTTCTTCAACAACCTCTGGCTGCGTAAAAAACTGTTAAGTATAGTGATTAATTAATTTGTTATGGTAATTAGCAAGGTCTGGGAAGGAAATTTATAACTGCTTAAAAATCTATACAGCACACGCGTCTGAATCTTTATAATTTACTTTTAATAGGCGACTTCTTTCTGGATATTGGCAATTTCATTATTAAGAATATAAAGTTTCGTATGAATAGTGTAATGTAGAACTAATCTCGAGATGATGTGTTTGCAAAAAAATTTAACGTACAAAGGTCGATAACATGGAAACATCTCAAAATAAATGTCATTATCAAGTTTTTTACCGGGAGTAAATTTACATGACCACAAATAAAATCTTGGCCCATTCAAATATTAGCACGGACAGTTTGTACAGTAGAGACCAATACTCGGTTTCAAATTACCATAGTTTTACAGAAACAGACCAAAGGCAAGTTTCATGTACTTAGATTATAGGTATATACTTTACGCAGTTAAGCAGAACGTTTAGTTTTACGCCTATAGTTTCTCAGCATTAGTCGGCTTCTGCATATCTACGGTAAAATTTCAATATCGGATTTTCCTTAATAAATAATAATTTATAATCGAACACTTGTAAATTCGTCCATTTAGCTAAATCCTTAATTGTAACAGATAATGCACAGCTCAAATCGTTGGGTTAGAATTCATACTCTGTATGAGGGGTTGCTGACAGATGAAAACATAGCCACTAAGCGGGTTGAAAATAGATGAAAACTTGTGAGTTTAAACGCAATAGGTAAATAAACTCAATTACTCGTAAATTTTCTAGGGCGTATATTTTTCCTTGAAAGATCTGTTACTAAGACGCTTCTGCCTAAATACAAATAGAGAAACTAAAAAGGCTTTAAGGGCCATTATTTGTTTCTACGACATCAATTATGTTTAAAATAAGCTCTATTTTTATAGCTTGATATATTTTATCTGCGCGAAATGACATGAGAAGTCTCAAAAAACTTCATTTAACGTGCAATTGGGCCTTCAAGGTCAGCTCCATCTATCAGCATCATTTGAAACTAAACGTTTTTGGCTAAAATTATGTTTTTTCTTGACTTTTCGAGAGTTCTCGTGTCATATCGCGCAAATCAAATGTATCAAGCTATAAAATAAAACACATTTCAAACATAATTGTTACCGTAGAAACAAACAAGCCATTGTTTCCTCTTCCTTCATTCCTCTTTTGGTTTGTATCGAAAACCGATCGACTCGAATCACCTGAAGCTACGTTACGACAGTTATACGTGTTTATGGAATACGGTAGACAAATAATTAAGGTCGCGAAGTTATCAGTCTAGTAGCAAGTAAACTGACAAACTCCTAATAGGAACGCAAATTACGGCGACCGTGAAACCTGTTAATCCTCTTAACGTCGGCTTCGATATCACGTCGTTAGCGAAACTGACCCGCTGAACCTCTACGCCTCACTCGCTTCAACGCCGGCCATTTTGAACCAGAAACCTTTAACGTTCGGGGAGTTCGAATAATCAAATTAAGTAATTAATTAACCCTAACCATCAATTTGTTTCCAAAACTGCTCGTATTAAATCAACTACTCTCATTTTCGAACCACCAACGAGTTTAAAACAACAAAAACTAAAAATAAGACACTATGTTGAGCATGACGTCCAGGGCCAGCCTTAACCGTCCAGGCGTTTCGGGCGAGTTATTCATTTGGCGCCATTTTCGTCAAAGTATGGTACACTTTTATTGGGTTTACTGCGTTGGCGCCTGCCAGGCCTAGGCGCCCCGGGTCCTGATGACGTCACAACCCAGTATTACAAACTAAACCGTATATACTGAGCGTTTTGACACTTCATAAAAATAATCTGATTTGATCTGTCATTGTCATTGTCTACTCCTGACGTTGTGCGCCGGCCCAGAGCTCAGTTGGGCCCTTTTACACTGACTAAAATACGCAGGCGCGACCCGATGGGCCGCACTCGGAAAGGTATGTACAAAGTAATAGAAAAAATCAAAACATATTTACAACTTAGAGCTAAAATGAGGCGAGTGAGAATGGTATGAGATGAAAAGAAATGGGCATGAAAGTGAGATGGAAAATGTAAGACTTAAAGAAGATAAAGGAGGCACCCAAAGGTGCCCCGCCCCCGGCCTGGCAAATGAAAAAATACAACAGATTACTTATGAAGTGAGAATGTTATAAACAGATGATAAACGAGGTATGAAATATGACTTAAGACTAACTATACAACCTAACATAAAAATAAAAGCCCGGACGAGCGGGGGCGCGAGCACGAACCCACTCGCTCAGGACACCTAACAGCCGAAAAGGGGTTCCCTGCCCTAACCTTACATGATCTCATCTGTCATCAAATAGCCTATTGTGAAGAATGGTTGTCGTGCCAATGGTACCATACAGAGGACAGTCCAGAAGCTCCTTGATTGCGTTAGGGATATTACATTTGGACACGATTCTTACGAGTAGTAATGAGGGAAAATTGGGGAGTATCTTAAAAGTTGCCTTAAAAGGTGTCCTCTCGTAGAGTATAGTGTCGATGAAGTTTTAGCCTACCCTACTCCTCATACAACGTAAATTAGACAATGAGTTCATGGGCCCATAACCCTGACAATTACAGGCGGCAAAGACAGGTGATACAGACAATGTTTGAATATGTCCATTTTTTGTTTCATAAATATTACCAATGACAAAATAAGTCGAGGTGAAAAAATTACAAATGCGTCAAGTTGTCGCGATATTTTGACATATTTCTGTTTCATAAAATGTTTCTCTTGACAGGCGACAGGTGATAATTTGTCGCGAAAATCTGGATTTGTTTTTCTGGATTATAGTGTCAAGAGGAGTAAACCGGCGGGCACTCGAGGCGACCTCAGCTCGACGAAACGATGATGCGGCCACTTCGGCTATCCGATCGAGTGTTAGTGTTCTAAGTTCATTGTGCAATCTTACGGCTTGGCCACGATATCGGCGCCGAGCGGTGAACCTAGGTATAACGAAACCGCTCTCCGATCCACTTCCGCCTACCGCCGCCGATTGTCGCTCGACGCTAATGTCGTGGCCCAGCCGAATTTGAGAGCACCCTTATGCACTGGACTCTGTATAGAAGAATATCCAGCGCACGGAATAACGTCTTTAATTATTTTCCATGGTTTAACGTTTACTATGCTATTAATGTTTGTGTACCTTTGACATTTCGCTCTTGATATTTACATTTATTGTGTTCTCCTTACTTGCTTGTAATTTGATATTAGTTTCAACACGACAAGCTAGAGTAGTAACTCGATTAAGTGATCTAGCCGAGCAGTTTCTTGGTCAGCAGTTCAATCTATTCAAAGCTGTGACAATATCATGGGTGAACTAATTGGATGAGTCAGAGTCAGATTGACTAAATGTTAAACTAAAAACAAAACCGTTTACACTTTGTGTTTTTTTTTTTTATGAAATAGGGGGCAAACGAGCAGACGGGTCGCCTGATGGTAAGCAATCACCGTCGCCCATAGACACCTGCAACACCAAAAGAGTCACAGGTGCGTTGCCGGCCTTTCAGGTGGGAGTACGCTCTTTTCTTGAAGGTTTGAAGGTCGAATCGGTCCGGAAACACTGCAGGCGACAATTTATTCCACAGTTCAGTCGTGCGAGGCAGGAAGTTTCTAGCAAAACGCACAGTTGTGGACTGCCAACCATCTAAGTCCCAAAATTTGTATGGGATTTTTTTCTTTCCACTACGTCACGTTCATGAACGAATGAATGAATGAATACAAACACAATGCAAAATGGTGACGTAATGGAAAAAAAACTGGGACACTTTTTTTACGTATAAGGTTCAAAAGTACTAACGATTCTGAGCCAAAAAACCCTCACAAGTCCATATTTTGAGAAAGTAGCTACCCCGGTATTTTTTTTGGAAAACGCTCGTTAATTTGTGATAAATGAAAATCGAGTACCTGCAAAATCTCAAAGAACATGAACCAGAGCAAATATAAGAACAAAGAATATGTTGAAGGTCTAGAAAAAGTAATATGAAAGAAACAGCAGAATAACACAAATAAAACTATCTTCCGTGAACATATACAGTTCACTTTATTCTATTCAGTGCATTGTAAACAGCGAAAAACGTAAAAGCAGGTGCACAGAGTTCTGGCAACAAAAGTATAAAAACTAGTAACGCTTCCTGTACAGTGTAGATATATAGCAAATTGT
Source organism: Eudemis profundana (assembly GCA_947034925.1). NCBI lineage: Eukaryota > Metazoa > Arthropoda > Insecta > Lepidoptera > Tortricidae > Eudemis > Eudemis profundana. The sequence continues at coordinate 23,627,210 of OX344795.1, read as the reverse complement.
GTTTTGACTAGTGAGATAGTTTTATTATAAGATTTTATTTCACGCGCAAATTCCATATGTAAGTTATCCGAAATTTGCTAACAATTTTTCAATCACTTATTGCTTTCCAATTTAGCTGCAATTAGGCATACTTATGTAATTTCGATGGCAATGGAATACAATGGCACCATCGAGCTGCTTTGATGATGAGCCAGGGTTTAGAGAATGGAACTCCTGGATGACAAATGTAGAAGAGTCGAATTTAGGTATGTACGTTTTGTAATCACAAGTTTAGGTAATTAAAAAGCTTTCTTTTAAAAGTAAATATTTTTATGAGAGTCATAACGTTTTGTAAAAAACAAAAAACTGACAACACAAAGTATACATTTTGGCTTTAGAGTGTTGTATGGCTGCAATTTTGCTTTCCATCACGTGTGCTGGCTGCATGCTTGTAGTATATTTAAGGGTACATAAAAGGCAGCGATGTGTAGTGAAGCGTGCCATTAACTTCCATCGCAACCACGACCCTTTATGTCAAGATTGATACCGACGAAGAAAATAAAAAGTAGGTATACCATATAACATAACTTATTATTTAATTTGTAAACTAGATTCCGATCCGTTTTGATTCCCACCTAGTGCAGACGGTATTGTGAAGCGGCTCATCCGTGCGCTTATAATTTGGCAGCACGCCAACAGACACCGGGGGCGCCGCTGCAACTATCGCAGGAAGCGCGATGCATCTAAGGCCGATACGATGGCGCTGGTTCAATTTCCTCATTTTGTTCCAATCGATTGATAATAAATCTTATTGTAATAAAGATGGTCCGGTTGCCAGTGCAGTGATCATGGGTAAGTAGTTACACGTGAGTTACATTGACTCCGAAGTCAGAGAAGACGGGATTGATGGCCTAAGACATTTTTTTTTATGTTATAAGTTGCTAACGAGCAGACGAGATGCCTGACGGAAAGCAGTCAACATTCATTTCTGTTTATAAAGCATCTACTTGGTCAAGATCAGGAAATTTTAAGCAGTCGCTTACGTAAACAAAGATTTTTACTCTCTTCGTTGATTATTTTCTATATCTTTGTTGACAGGTCACATAGAACAGAAACAATCTAAACAAAAACTGCTTCGATTTTACGTGCCTTTTCTTCTAAGCTTTCCTTAGCCTAACTATTAATTGCATTTCGTTAGAGTTCATGTTATCCTGAAACTTTCAGACTTGTATAAGATTGCTGTTTAAAAATTTGAATGTTTGTTAATTAAAAAGTGGTTCGAGCTTCTGAATTTCGTCTCCAGTCTCAACAAACAAAATCACGGAAGTATTTAAATATTACCTGTATACTGAACACCATTAAATTGATATTAACGCTAAGTCCGGGAATCTGTTAGGCGATCGTTTACCAAGCTCAACGTCCCGGCGTACCCTCAGAATCCACGTACGGGGTGAGAATTACCATAATTGAGCCTTCCTCAAAGCACTTCAAGCCCGTCTCACATAATAAGGCAACAGTAGAACATTATATTACAGTAAGAATAGGATAGGATAAGTCAAAGTTGATTATTTGTCATGATGGTTTCTTTGCATGGGTACTTTTATTTTATTATATAATATATATGTATGTTTACTGTAACAAGTATACGTGTATGTCTGTTATTGAAATATATTATATACTTACTCTTATATTGATTTGTGACTCAAATGTCATTTCGGCTTTAAACAATCCTGCGCCAACTAAAGTCTCTGTTTTACCCGATGGTTGACTGGTAGAGAATGCCTTAAGGCATTAAGTCCGCCGATTGTACTTTTTTATTATTGTGCAATAAAGTTTAAATAAATAAATAAAAACAATAAAGTAATAAAAACTGTTATATACGGTATAATCATCATCAAATTATTATTTAACAACTACAGTTCGTACCAGATAACAATAGTCTCTAGCTAGAGAGACACAGATACAGGGATTCTAAACATTTTCTGTAAAGTTGTAATACTTATAATAATATTTATTTTATGTAAAATTTTAACAAAGTTTGTTAACCATGTAATGGACTTTCACTTCTTTTTCTCCGCGGTGGTCGTGTGAGGACGCCCGCCAAGCCAAACGCTTCTTCCACTGCCCCATAAGAATCACCCATATTGAACGTTAGGTACAAATAACTATTCACCGATAATTTTACTTAGAAAACCACCGTGAGACTCAAACATATTGAAATAAAAACGAATCACTCACGTTATACAAAAGACGAGACATGTTTCGAGAGCATTCGGCATTCCCTTAATCATGAGTAGTATTCGCGAAGGTTGCCCGACGACTAAGAGTACGGAAGCCCTATCGAAACGTATTATAATGCGTCGAATCCGAATTTAGCGAATGTTCCACCACTGCCGAAGCCTTGCTGTCCAGTTTTCTTATGCTACGTATGTGCTCCGTTAGTCTCGTCGATATATTGCGACCAGTCTCTCCTATACATACCTATAGAAACAGTATACAATTAAAAAAACATACAAATTCAACATAATAATTTGATAGTACAATTATAGGTAACAATGGCAGCTCCGGTCAGGATCAGGGGGTCATCGAGCAGAGCTAAACGTTCCATTTCTTGAATGTTGCTTATCTCTGGTTCTTTGGGTATTTTATTAGGACTCTTTCTTTACTTTCAGCCAACTAGGACTATTTTTTATTATTTACCAATGTTGATGTAAAAAGTAGCAAATGCATTGGTGAATAATTTAGTCGAATGTATTGATTGACGTCATCAATATTTCATTTTTGAGCAGCTACTTTAGAAAAGTCAGTCTAAAACGGGCACTATAAAGGACCTTTCTTTCCTCTGTATCTTCCTATACGGAACAGACGTAGGCTTGTTGGTGGAGTAATCGCTGCTGATGTCTATTCTCCGCCAGGTATAAGGTCTTCTGATATGGTGGATAAGCACTAACTTTCTTTTTCACTGAATTATTATTTCTACTACCTACGTCTACCTCTGCTTCTCTTCCTCTTAGTTCAGAATGTTTACAAATGTATTAATATAAACATGATTTATTTATAAATGGGCTAAGTTGGAATGGAACGATCAATACGAGAAAAATAAGTATAAAATGCGCGAATTCTACAGTGCTTGACATAAGTATGTAGCGACGGCGATTCCATGTGTCTCGTACGCAATTCGGCGCCACTCAGTAGTCGCGATTAAACCCTTTGCAGCTAGCCGCTGCGCGTAGGAGTTTTATCGCTGGCTGGGAAAAGTGTCTTTCAGATTGATAGGTTTGGGATTATGTATGGTTGCTTGACATATGATGTTTGTGATCATTATTATAATTATTCAGTTTAATATTCGTGTAACTATTTTATAAACTCTGTGTAAAAATTAAACGGATATTTGTTGAGTTCGATATCTTTTGCTTATCAACATTTCCACAAGTATAACGATGAAATAATATTGGTTAGTACTAATTGGTCGTGCATGCATTAACAATAACAATTGAGTCACGACTGTAGTCATGGTACCGAAACATATTGAGGTACTAAGTTAATGAAAAAGTTCAGCGCGTTAGTACGGTGTCATAACAAACTTAAAATAAAATACAGGAAATTTAATTCAAATTAGACCGCCAATTGTAAAGTGCATACATTGACTGACTGGCGATGGCATGACTTTTATTTTAGAGGCAAAATACAAAATCTGTTTCTATAGATTTTAAGTTAATTATGGAGGTGTATGTATACAGTTATGTGTAATATGGTATACACACATGGTACAGCCTAAACCACTGCAGGTAGTGGGGCGAAATTTGAAACACATTCTTTAAAGGGTGAAACGGTTGCCTTGTTTATGCCTAGTATAAAATTGAATTTAATGTAATAATGTAGACTTAGCTGTAAGAAATTGTAATGACTTAGGATTATCCTGTAATGTTGCATTTTCTTTTTATTCAAATAAATCACTAAATCACTAAATCACGGTACATAAAAGTGTGTGAAAAGTCGAATATCCACACGGACGAAGTCGTGTGGCAACATCTTGTTATCAATAAAAGAATTCAATTGGAGACACCCTTAAAAATAGGAGAATCCCCTGAAAAAATAATTTGCATATTTCACGGATCATTGCAATGATACTCGCCTAAGACTACGTGTACACAGCTACTATTTAACTATTCCCTATCGATGTGTCTGCCTTTTACTTCTCACAACATAACTTGCACAAACCAACTTAATTTTCCATAGGTACTTACTGTTAAGAGTTCCTTACTGCGCAGAGGGTCCGTTTGACCCTAAGCTAGTCGAAGTTTGTAATGCCAGCCCGAATATGGCCATTCGCGATGCTATCTAGCCTTTCGCACGGTCGAGCAACTCAGATCTACGATTACCGTTTCAAGAATGTTTAAATCTTATGGCTTTTTATGCGCAAGTTTTGCATCGCTATAACGGGTTCTCGGTTCAAAGAAGCGGAATCTGCATACAACAATGTAGCATTTCTTAGGATTGGTCAAATGAGAATTTGATATCTAAAAAAAACTGGATAACTTCACGTCTCTATGTGAAAGGTGTTATAATATTTCAGGTGTATTGTAATCATTGCTTTTTTATTTTACCAAACTATGAATACTTAGGTAAAACCAAACAGCAACTGCCTATAGAGTCTGTTGCCTGCAGATACATAGCTCCGATTGAAAGAACTAAAATACTTGCCAAACTAGCTCCTTTTGACCCAACTCTGAAATAGGAAAAGCGTTGCGATTTTAGCAGTTCCGTTTTCTTGGTTAGTTCATTGTTTAGCTTCAAGGAAGAATCCAAGGTTAGATTCAATAAAAATTTTAACCGCCTTAAAAATGGGGAAATTTCGTTAACGTAAACGTCGTTATTTTGACACATTTAAGGGTTAAAATAACGACGTCCACTTTTAGGGTTCTGTATCCAACCAAAGAGTGCCAACGGAACCGTATTAATAAGACTCCGCTGTCTGTCTGTCACAGGGCTGTATTTTTTGTTGCTATAACAACAAATAATAATAAGTTTCTGGGCGTTTTCCAAAATAAATACCGGGGTAGCTACTTTCGCGAAATATGGACTTTTGAGGTTTTTCTGGCTCAGAATCGTTAGTACTTTCGAACCTTATACGTAAAAAAAAGTGTCCCAATTTTTTTCCCATTACGTCACCATTTTGCATTATGTTTGTATGAACGTCACGTAGTGGAAAGAAAAAATTCCATACAACTTTTGAGAAAGTAGCTACCCCGGTATTTATTTTGGAAAACGCCCACCTGTCAAAAAAATCTTTTTTTTATACAAGCTTTTATTGCCGACTACTTTTTTTGTATAATCGCAGACTGCACGTCAATACTAATCAGATGAGCCCAAACACGGTGAATCATGTCATAATAATATGCGAAAATCACTTTCATGTCATAATAATATGCGTTGTCATCTAATTTACATATCCTTGCAAAATTACTGCTCAATCAAAAACCGGAAAGTGGGTCTTTAACTTGCAAGATTTGATTATAGACACATATACATACACAGACACACTACAGACATCGAGACAGGTAAAACTAAATAAAAGCTTGTAAAAATAAAAAAATATTAAAATAGTACATTACACAACTAGGGTGGTAATACAAAGAAAGGCCGAGATCGCAGAAGTTTGCGGCCCGAGCTGCAAGCGAGGGACGCAAATATGCGATCGAGGGCTTTCTTTATTACCTCCCGTGTTGTGTACATCATTTTATGTCTACACTTGGCCAGAAAGGGGCTTTTTCCGTACGCTCAGCGTGCGGAAAAAGCCACTTTATGGCCAGGTGTGGCATAAATAGTATTTTATGCAACAGTTGTATAAGTGGGTTCAAAAAATGCGAATTGCGTGAGTTGCGATACGAGCCGCGAATGTGGCGAGTATCGCAAATAGAGACGCAATGAGCGTTTTTTGACTTAATTATACAACGTTGCATACAATACTTTTTCTACGACGAGGTTTTAAATTATAAAATACAAAATTAATCATAACCTGGAAACAAGGCAAATATGACGTTTGACTGACAGTATGTGTCTATGGTAAACTTTTTTTTTTAATTTAAAATATACTTAAATTAAAAATACTTTTTTTATGTTGGCATCAATGAATTTAGTTCGGAAAGTTTTGTTTTTCTTAAAAACCGTAGGAATTTAATTGTCTGTTAAGTTGGTAGTTGTGCATTTTTACCGTAAAGTTAAAATTGAGCGCTTAATCCTTGACCTAAGTTTAACCTAGATTTAGAAGTCTGTGGCTGCTAGCAATAACGTAAAGTGACTATAACGACACTAGTGCTATTATGGGGAATAGAGTATAGACTTCTCTGAACTCATATTATGTATGTTCTTATATTAGTGTTCGTGACCAAGTAAAAGACAGATAACAGTAGAGGAGTAGAAAAATAAATGAAAACATTCAAGACGTTTTTGTGTTTTTTGGCATTTTTCGTTCACAGAACGTGTAGCACGCCAAGTCGTTTAAGTTTTATTTCATGCTTTTTAAATGTTATTTTTGTGCTTACATCATTTTGGAAAAGAGCTGATACTCTTCAAACCGCTGGATCGATTTTTACCAAGCCGGTTTCCTTGCTTTCACGTAAAAAAACCGCATCGAAATCGGTCCATCCGTTCGAGAGCCACATACAGACATACAGACATTGGCGTCAAACTTATAACACCCCTCTTTTTGCGTGGGGGGAGTTAAAAAACAAAATAAAATTAAAAATAAATGGGGGACACAACAAGAATCGTGTTTTTTCGGAGTTTTTACTCCACGGTGGTACAGAACCCTTCGTGCGCGAATCCGACTTGCACTTGGCCGGTTTTTTATAAGTTTAGAACTATGTACATACATACTATATAAGTATATACTATCAAGCACCGATAAGCCTTTTTAACAACTGTGATGATAGTTATATCGTTCGTGCGATATCTATCTTTTGTTCAGTGTTATTTATGGTGTTAACTTCAATTGTTCAATTAAAACCTTCAATATCGAACACTTAAATCAGATTTTTATGATTTGAGTGGACAGTTAAAAAACTATGCAACTGTCAAGTTTTCGTCTGAATTGATTTGCGATAAGTAACGTCTTCTCCAAAGTATGGATGAATCCTTAATAAGTTCTAAAACTACACAATGTAGGTAGTTGTACCTAATGTTCACGAATGAATCGAGGGAGTTAGCAAGGAACTCTTGAAAGAAACTATTAAAAGCACTTTCTACAATTGTGACTTTATATCTTAAAAGCATTCACTTGTTGCTCATTAAAAACACGATATTGCTTTAAGATTTTAAAGCAGAAAAGATAAACACTGATAAAGGGGCTAAGATGTATAGGTGCCCGTTGCGTTGGTTCAAAGAAAAAGTATATTAGAAAAACATAAAGGGTACTTTTGCGTATGATGGTTGCGTCTACTATTCAGTAGCCATCTCTTGTTGACCAGAAGTGGCAGAGGTACTAAAGGTACTGTAATACATTTTTTATTTATATCTTTAAACTTTGCACAATAATAAAAAGTACAATTGGCGAACTTAATGCCTTAAGCCATGCTTCGCTTCAAATATCAATAGTATTAGTGAGGGATCCCGGTATTGTCCCCATAGGTACTAAAACAAGAATTGCAGGATTTGTTTACAACATTCGTGCTCTACTTTGCAGGCGCACAAAATCAGCATTGCAAGAAAAAAACCGTCTATTTTGAACATTATATAACATACTTTCGAATAAGGCGACTTGAGAAACAAATAATATTGCAACTTTTATAAAACCCTGTGGAGGCAGTTCCGATTCGATGAGAAATTAAAATTTATTGGGATTAAAGTTTATGTTAATAAGTGCAAAATTAAAGGAGAATTAAAATTCTTATAGAAATAAACGAATATAAGCGTCCAAGTCATTTCCGGTATGAATTTTTATCTCGACACTGCAGCAAACGCGATAAAATGAAATGTCATATTCACACGTAACCATTTCGAGCAGGTTCTATAAATTTTAAACCTGCTCCAAATTTGTCTGAAATCTGCGTTCTCGATAAATAGATTGCATTCAGGGTTAGAGAACTGAAAAAAATACCTTGGTCGCTGGTTCCCAATCCCTAACCATTCTAGTGTGCCATGGTGTGTCAGATGCGCTACTGTGGCAGTTGGGGCCCACAGGGCTTAGTTCTGGGTCTTGGATGATTCGTCATAACTAGGACTAGTGACTCACTCGTGTAGTGTATCATGATATTATTATATGGCTACACTATAGGTACACATTGGTTATTCCGCGCGACAGCACCCACGCGTTGGTTTCCGCAGGGTTACTTAGGTAGCACTCCCGCCACTCACACTGATCGGCTATAGCAGTTCAGAACGTTAGACCTATCAGTAGTAAAAAACCTATATCCATTGGTTAAATTCTTATTAATAAATAAATGGATACGTTTCGCAGAAAAGTTGTGATATGCGGTTTTTTTTTTCTTTGTACCCGCAGTATTTGTTTGTATTCGGCAAAATTGGTATTTAGACACAAAGTGTAAAAACTCTTTGTCAACTTGACCCAACTCTCAGACAACTGTAATACTTTACAGTTGTCTCAACACGTGACAATGCTCGTGAAGCAATAGTGATCTAAATAATATATGAGAGTTTTCTCCTATCATTATTATCGGTCAGCTTGGAAGCGTCTAAAGTCCGTATTATTTTTAATTCTTTTTTTAAATGTTATTCTATTCATTAATTTATTGACGTGAAACTAACATTGTTTAGTAAAAACAAGTATGTACTAAAGAAATAGATAAGAATTGAAGACAATCCTTTGACTACTACTGTGTGTGAGTGAGGGTGCTTAGTCTAGTCACGTTTAATTTTCTTCATTATTTTTTACGATTTATAGAGAAGAAGCATTAACAAAAGAAGCCTTGGTTAGGTACTCTTGCTTGAAAACACAAATTGGTTTCGTCCGTGGATCCAGTCCCATTTTATGTTAACACCGAAGTCACCAAGAAGCAATAAGCATAAGCGCCCACTAAAGAATCCACACCAATAATTGTGGCTGGGTAACTGTCGGCGGCGACAGAGTGCGGTCGGGGCAGGCGTTACTCAAAATTCCAATCGGTCTTGCCTATATAAATCACAGGGGTCCCGTTTCAAACGCCGCAAGAATGCCGGCGGCTTTCCGAGTTTAAATTACCGAAATTGGTAAAAAATCTGTAAATATAGGTATGACGAGAGAAATATCTTAAATATTTCCTTGAATACAATGTTATAAAAAAAATTGAGTTACGAAATTTAGAAAGTAAACAAAACGTTATCGAAAGCAACATCATGGAGTGATAAATAGTCTATTTCCACAATCCGTTTAACCTAGAGAAAGACAGATGATGCAAGTCCCTTAGAGCAGGGGTTCCCAAACTTATTCATACTTTGACTCTTTTGGCAAGTTGTAAACTTTTTGCGACGCCCTTGTTATACCAAGATACATTCGGGTCGTTCTAGGTTTAACTTCAGGCGACTTGAATCTCCCGTGTCGCGACACCTCTGGGACAGTGTCGCGACTCCTCGGGGCGTTGCGACGCACAGTTTGGGAAACCCTGCCTTAGAGAAAAAGGAAATTTGGGGCATGCCAGGAGCTCAATACGTTAAAAATTTCCGAGTTCTATTCTGCTGCACGAAGTTTTAGGGTTTTAAAGGTATGCTGCTACCTATTACTATTTTCGAATGCAAATAACAAAACCTTTTATAATCTCTTAGATGATATTGTGTCTGCGTATCTCAAGGATCTTGTATGAGCAATTTTGATATCCTTTGATTTACATGTATAATGTACATGTTAATTTAATACTAACTAGTAAGTAGATAGGAGGCCAGAGAATAACTATAGTTTAACTTGTTTGATAAAACGAAGAACTGAAATAAATAAAGCATGTAAAAAACCGGTCCAGTGCGAGTCGGACTCGCGCACCGAAGGTTCCGAAAAAACTCGTAAGGAGATACGTGGATAGTTCAAGAAAAACTGTAAGTATGGCGATTAGTTTAGTAGAAGTAAATAAGTATGTGTTATGATTTTTGCAAATTTCTCTAAAACGGTGCAAGTTAGGAAAACCGTTATATTTTTCCTGTAATATTTAGCACGATATTAATAATTGGTATTTAATACAGATTTTTCTGTTCAGTAACTTGATAAAAGGGGGAATGGTATTTTTTTGAACTTTTTTTGTCCTAAAGCAAAAAGTACGTGATTAAGAAAAAAATTAAATGGTTTTGGAATGTACAAATTCAGAACTTTTGTTTGATACCCCACTTGATACAATAACACAACTTAAAAATTTCGACTTCCCATTTCTGCCCCCTTTAAAAAAAAGTAAAAAGATTTTTTTTTATATTTAGTACGCTCGGGTTAGTGACTTTTAAAACTATTACAAATCGATAGCAGCAGTAGTTCCTGAGATATCTGGCTGTGACAGACGGACAGACAGAGTCACACCATAAGGGTTCCTTTTATACCATTTTGGTACAGAACCCTAAAAACTAGGGAATGCAATCTCGATCTCGCGAGATCTCGAGCAAATTTTCGAGATTCAATCTCGATCGAGATCTCGGTTATTATTTTCGAGATCTGGAACGAGATTGAGAGATGCGTATGAATGAATTTGTTTTGATTAATGTTTTTGAGGCTAGATTCGCGTTATTCGGACAGTGCTACATGGTGGTACAGTGCGCGGCCGGTTTTCACCGACGATATGAATGCAGTGCCGCGATCTGTGCGAAAAAATCGGGTGGATGTACGAGTATGTAGCATACCCAAAATTATTAGTATAATTTTTGTTCGCTAACCCTACATTTATATGTAATTCGGTCGAGTCCTTGTCAAAAATTGTTAGTAAATACTGAATTCTTGGGCTATTTTGATCAAAATAACGAATTTTTGATTACTTTGTCAAATCTCGATCTCGTTGAGATTGATCTCGAAAGTCTGACGGTCGAGATCTCGAAACACCCAATCTCGAATCAGATTTTTTGGACGAGATCTCGAATCGCCAATCTCGGTTCGAGATTGAATTCCCTACTAAAAACACAAAAAGGTCGTAAACGTAGAATGTCTGGCACAAAACGAATTGCATGGACGTCCAATAAATCAGACTACATTTGGTCGAAATTCTTCACTCATCAGTCTATGGGGACCCAAAAAAGTACGATAGAAATGCATCAGCAACGACACACATCGGCTATTCGTGGCGGGCTAAAAATACTCGGCGTGCAGCGCGCCGGCCGATGCAGTTTTTTGTACGATCGCTAAATATGTAAGATTGAGTGTGCACTTGTTTGATCGTTGCGATTTTGGAATATATTATGTCGCTGGGTAAACAAGTTCAGATTGTGTTTGATACCATTTCTGTATTTTCTTGGGTATACAACTAGATTAAGATTATACTAGTACGTTTACGCGGGCTAGTTTACCACAACTCAACGTCTGATATGGGCCTATTTTGCGTGTGACGTATAACTAAAAGTTAGAAATTATTAGCAGCCAGAGATTAATAATATAATATATAAGTTTAAGTCTGCTTTATTTCCCCTAACAACCAATTCAACAACTTTACCATCCAGTAACATAAATCGTTTAAGTGACTTTTATTCATTACCATGTTTACTGCGTGCTGTTGTTAAACAAATAAATTTATTATCATTGGCTTTGACTATTGCATCGTTGCCCAGATCTTAGCTTCTTTCCACTTTAATAATTGTAGTTGTTAGGACTTTTCTATTGTTTTCAGTAAGAGTTATCGTTTGAGGGTTTTTTATAATAATTATATTTCGAAGCTTCATTCTTCAGATATAAAAACCAAGTAGTCCTTTAACTTACTGGCAACTCTTCGCACATTTAGAGTAGGTAGTAAAAACCGTAACTCAAACAGTCTTATCCCTACTTCTTTACCTACCCTACTACCTCGGCTGTCCGCCATATCTCATTCTTTAATTTAGCGAGGCAACGAACGCACAGGTCATTTCATCGAACCGGAGTTAGAATCATGCCTGAACGCAGTGCCGAGAAAAAGATGGAGTACTACTCCGCAAAAAAGCGGAAATTACAAGAAAGAACGTTAAGTCGCCGAATTATACGAGTACTATCAGACACGTCTTATTCTGAAAACAAGTCAGGTAGCGGTAATTATTTTATGTAATTACGTACGTATCATGTATCTGAAATAACTGCATTTAAGACCACATGGGCCGGGATCCCGTATGTGGTTATACTATAAACGGTAATTATTTTATACAATTACTTATCATGTAAGTATCTGCAATAACTGCATTTTAGACCACATGGGCCGGGAGCCCATACGTGGTTATACTATAAACCTGGGGGGCGGCCGAGAGTCGTCACGAAGGTATATCACGCTTGGGGGTTGACCGTGAGTCAATACGATAGCAATTGGGCCGCGAGCCCGTACATGATTATACTATAAACCTGGGGGGCGACCGAGAGTCGTCACGAAGGTATATCACGCTTGGGGGTTGACCGTGAGTCAACACGATAGCAATTGGGCCGCGAGCCCGTACATAAACCTGGGGGGCGACCGAGAGTCGTCACGAAGGTATATCAAGCTTGGGGGTTGACCGTGAGTCAACACGATAGCAATTCATACAATGGAATTCAATGCCAATCATCGCCTCCATGTTGGTGTAGATTGCGATATTCATTTGCAATAAAAACAGCTACTAGAGCGCTTAAGTGATTTTTTTTTCAAATCTACCCTCAAATTAAAAATATTCTATTTTTACTCTATAGACCACGAAGAACCTAATAACTAGGTCAAGAGGATAGAAAATTAGGCAAAGGACGAAGCAGAAATGCCAGTTCCAGCTCCAATTGAGGAACATATCCCTCCAACGGAGGCCGAAACGGCTCCAGCAATAGACGCGGAGTTATTGACCGCGCTGGGAGCGGCCACGGATGATGTATCACAATATGGTGAAAAAGTCCACCCCAACTTAGCGCAGCGATATTTACTTATGTTACGCAAAGGGCTCGATACATAAATTAAATATAAACTCTTAAAAGAGTATATACAATAACCGAAAATTGTAAGTTATTACGAGCTCCGTCCTTAAATGCCGAGATTGCTGCCGCAGTTACCGACATCGCCAGAGGTCAAGAGAACTGAGGCAACGCATCAGCAGTTAGGCATATGAATATCTGCTTTAAATAGGGCATTGACCCTACTTTTGACGTCGGAGGACAAACAAAGTAAGGTACGGGCAATAAAAGACTTATCCGATGGATGTAAGATTTTTGCCAACTTGCATTATTCCGAATCACAGCCTAGAAATAAACTAATTACCCCAGGACTTGACGTTTTTGAATTTAATACAAGACGTTGACAGGGACGTAAACTGTCCGACAAGATTAAGGCATCAAAAGTCTTCGAAAAACAAGGGTTGCAGATTGAGAAAACAGTCGCTACCGCAGCCGTGCCAAACACGTCTAAACGCCAGGGCCATCTCGATATCAGTACCAGGGACACTGGACGAGGCCCTCTCGCTTCTATCAGCCGGTGAACCGAAGGGGGCTGCCGAGGAGCACGCCGGAGACGGCGGCGCCTCCACGCACACGCAGCCCAAGGCGGCTTACAAGCCACGAGCGCCGACGCGTCGGTAACGCAGGTACACGCCGGCCGTCTTAAAGCATTACTAATAATGGTACCATATTGAATTCGATACAAAATTACTTCCGAATTCCGTTTACAGGACAGGTTACACAATTAGTTAAACCTACTAATACTTTCTCAGGTCAGGAGAAACTGTGACTATATAGAATTTAATTAATTAGGTGCTATAACAGAGTGCCAATAGAGCGAGGATCAGTTTCTTTCTAAGATATTTCTCACTCCTAGTTCAAATGGTGGCTATACATTGATTCATTCTTAACCTCAAACAATTTAATAAATTTGTATATAACAAAATCCCATTTTAAAATGGAAGTCTTCAGAACGTCGTGACGTCTTCAGCGTCAAAATTAATCCCTAAAAATGGGTTTATGGCCACCATTGATCTAAAGGAGGCGTACCTACTTGTACTTATCACTGCTGTTCATCGTAGCTACCTGAGATTCGAATATAACGGGATCACCTATGAATTTTGTTCGCTTCTGCGGTATCCCAATAGCACTTAGAACTTTCACGAAAATCATGGAAGAAGTGGTCACATATTTAAGAAAACAAGGTTTTACATCTCTACGGTATATTTTGATGATATTTTATGTATTGGAAGGGACTATAAGGAATGTAAGCAAAACGTGGTAAATACAACATGTCTACTCGAATCTCTAGGATTCGTCGTAAATTATAATAAAAGTTCTTTAGAACCTGAACAATGTTGCAAATATCTAGGTTTTGTTTACAATTCCATAGACATGTTACTATCCCTTCCTACAGAGAAACGCAACTATATAGAACAGCTAGTCAGATACGGCTAGTATACTAAGTTGCTAGAAAGGTATACATTTCTCGCAATTCAAGAACATGTCGATTATGAGAAAAAAGTTAAACTTTCTCGCGAAATTTTACCCGATTTGTTTTGGTCGACTAATAATATACATGAAACTTCTTTTCATTTGGAAGTACTTACTCGTAGCAAAATATGACTCAAAAATATTTACAGATGCGTCCCGACCGGGTTGGGGAGCATTTTGCAATGGAAAGTGTGTAAATAGAGCGTGGAAGGAAGAAGAACAAGCATTTCATATTAATTACCTATAACTTCTCGCAATCTTTTTAGGATAAAATGTGTTGCTCGAGATAAATCCAACTGTTCGTTGTAGTTGTGGATTGACAACACCACCGCAATCAGTTACCTACATAAATCGGATGGGAGGAATCCAATTTCCTCACTTAAACCAATTAAGAGGGTCCATTTGTCAATGGTACGAGAACCGCAAAATATGGCTATTTGCGTCATATATCAATACTAAAGATAAAATAGAGGCAGATAGGAAATCGCGAAGGCATCATCCAGATATTGAATGGAATATGACTATGGCAATACAGTATGCCGAAAATTGATCTTTTCCCTTTGTGTACCTCTACCAAATGTGTCACATATGTTTCGTGGAAACCAGACCCTGACGCCCTTACTGTGGACGCATTTACGATCAGTTGGTATAATAAATTCTTTTACGCGTTCTCCCCATTTACACTAATTCTCAAGTGTTTACATAAGATTATAAACGACAACGCTACGGGAATCCTAGTTTTTCCCTATTGGCCGTCCCAACCGTGGTTCCCACTGATATTAAAATTAGTAATATCCGATATACTTGGATCCTGATAGCCATATTGACCAGTTCTGTAATTCCAGAACTCGCAACCACAAATTCACAAATTTTGTAAAGACAGTATACCTAATTTTTTATAAGGGTTCCATTCCGTCGCTTCTGTTATTTTTAACTAAGAAATTTGACAAAGGAGCATCGTATGGATCATTAAATATATATAAATAAATATTAGAGCACAATCTTGCTCGGATCGAACTAGTCCCATAGTAAGCTCAATAAGGCTTGTGTTATGGATACTAGACGACGATCATTAAATAATCACTCGTCAGCACTTTCGTTCCTATTAGGAAATAGTATGCTCAAATTATAAGATTAAAAGATTATTGAAAGGAGCTTATAAATTAAAGCCAGTAACTCCCAAATATAGCAATACATGGGCCTCCAAGTTTTGAATCATATTACAGAATGGAGCCCTAACAGAGAATTTTCGCTTGAAAAATTAACAAAGAAACTATCGTTTCTGTTAGCCATATGTACTGCCCACAGAGTGCAAATATTGTCATTAATTAAGTTAAAAATGTTAAAACCAAATGGTATTAAATTTTTTATTGATGATGTAATAATAACATCTGCCGCCGGTCGGGCACAACTGGTTCTTTCCATATTTCCAAAATGATAGGAATATTTGTCCAGTGATAGCAGTAGAAGATTATATCTCTGTTACATCAGACTTTTAAAAAACCGGGCGTTTCGCTCGTTACTATCCAAAAAGCAGCTGGCTGGCCAAGCACAACAGAAACTTTTGCCAGATTTTACCATCAACAGATAATTGATGACTGAAATTTTGCGAGGTCCGTCTGCTTTTCTGGTAATTAGGTTAAAATTAAACACTGATTTTTTTTTTTACCTATTAATTATTAATAGTTTGAAATACCAATGTACCTATTAAGAAGACGATGAGTATCGTAAAGTAATATATTATTGTTTGTTGAGGATTTCGGTATTTATTACATTATATATAGCAAAACTTTGAACTCTAAACATCTACTTGGTTTTTATATCTGAAGAATGAAGCTTCGAAATATAATATATGATCAAACGAACTTCAAAGTGAAGTTCGATCATTATTATATGAGAAAGCTTCATTCGAAGATATAATTTCCCTCCCACCCTTTCTTTCTCCCGTGAAGAAAGTTTTGCAGAAGGTAATATATACAATGTCTCTGAAAAGAATGAGATATGGCGGACAGCCGAGGTAGTAGGGTAGGTAAAGAAGTAGGGATAAGACTGTTTGAGTTACGGTTTTTACTACCTACTCTAAATGTGCGAAGAGTTGCCAGTAAGTTAAAGGACTACTTGGTTTTTATATCTTCGAATGAAGCTTTCTCATATAATAATGATCGAACTTCACTTTGAAGTTCGTTTGATCATATATTAACCATGTTTATTTGCCACGTGATGATGTTAAACAAATACATTTATTTAATAATTGGCTTTAACTATTGTATCGTTTACCAGGTTTTAATGTCATGCCAGTTGGTACATTTTCTATTGTTTTCAGCAATCGATCGCGATCCTACTACAATTACACCTTACTAACAATTACAGTAAGAATTTTAGAGGTAATCGATTGAAATCCGATAACATTTGCTGTTTTTTTAATCGAAGGCCGTCATCGCCGTAAAATTACACGACCTACTTGTCCTTTTTACGCATTTGGCATGCTAAGATGTAGGTACTCCACAGATTTAGTATCAGTATCAGCATATTTTTATAGATTTATGTAATTTAAAAATGTGGTGCAGCAGCATAGCTTGTGTGGTGTGGAGCATATCTCTAGACCTCATTTTATATGCGGCACAAGTAAATACTGATCACCTACGGTACCTACACGCTTGGAATCGTCTTTGAAATTACATCTATTACTGGGATGTTGATTGTAATTTTTTAGATAGATCCTAGACTCTAATTTGCAAGTTGTGTCAGTAACCCACTGGGCCACAAAGCTCTGCTGGATGCTCTCGTCGGTGCCAGAGGTAATCTCGTTGCAATTCCGATCGAGTTTGACCTGAAAATCTCGCATTCGGCACGAAGATACATTTCCAATGCACATCCAGTCTGGCGCCCCGATGTTGTATAATTTATTAGTCTAGATTCTATCGATGACGCTAGGATGCGAGTGTTTAACGCTGGTGTAACAGAAGCGGTTTAAACAAGTGGGGATCTGTTTTACAGTAGTCTCAATAATGATTACCTGTCTTACGCGAAAATTAATAATAAGGTATCATATAATATATGATCAAACGAACTTCAAAGTGAAGTTCGATCATTATTATATGAGAAAGCTTCATTCGAAGATATAAAAACCAAGTAGTCCTTTAACTTACTGGCAACTCTTCGCACATTTAGAGTAGGTAGTAAAAACCGTAACTCAAACAGTCTTATCCCTACTTCTTTACCTACCCTACTACCTCGGCTGTCCGCCATATCTCATTCTTTTCAGAGACATTGTATATATTACCTTCTGCAAAACTTTCTTCACGGGAGAAAGAAAGGGTGGGAGGGAAATTATATCTTCGAATGAAGCTTTCTCATATAATAATGATCGAACTTCACTTTGAAGTTCGTTTGATCATATATTATATTTCGAAGCTTCATTCTTCAGATATAAAAACCAAGTAGATGTTTAGAGTTCAAAGTTTTGCTATATATAATGTAATAAATACCGAAATCCTCAACAAACAATAATATATTACTTTACGATACTCATCGTCTTCTTAATAGGTACATTGGTATTTCAAACTATTAATAATTAATAGGTAAAAAAAAAATCAGTGTTTAATTTTAACCTAATTACCAGAAAAGCAGACGGACCTCGCAAAATTTCAGTCATCAATTATCTGTTGATGGTAAAATCTGGCAAAAGTTTCTGTTGTGCTTGGCCAGCCAGCTGCTTTTTGGATAGTAACGAGCGAAACGCCCGGTTTTTTAAAAGTCTGATGTAACAGAGATATAATCTTCTACTGCTATCACTGGACAAATATTCCTATCATTTTGGAAATATGGAAAGAACCAGTTGTGCCCGACCGACGGCAGATGTTATTATTACATCATCAATAAAAAATTTAATACCATTTGGTTTTAACATTTTTAACTTAATTAATGACAATATTTGCACTCTGTGGGCAGTACATATGGCTAACAGAAACGATAGTTTCTTTGTTAATTTTTCAAGCGAAAATTCTCTGTTAGGGCTCCATTCTGTAATATGATTCAAAACTTGGGGGCCCATGTATTGCTATATTTGGGAGTTACTGGCTTTAATTTATAAGCTCCTTTCAATAATCTTTTAATCTTATAATTTGAGCATACTATTTCCTAATAGGAACGAAAGTGCTGACGAGTGATTATTTAATGATCGTCGTCTAGTATCCATAACACAAGCCTTATTGAGCTTACTATGGGACTAGTTCGATTTGTGTAAGATTGTGCTCTAATATTTATTTATATATATTTAATGATCCATACGATGCTCCTTTGTCAAATTTCTTAGTTAAAAATAACAGAAGCGACGGAATGGAACCCTTATAAAAAATTAGGTATACTGTCTTTACAAAATTTGTGAATTTGTGGTTGCGAGTTCTGGAATTACAGAACTGGTCAATATGGCTATCAGGATCCAAGTATATCGGATATTACTAATTTTAATATCAGTGGGAACCACGGTTGGGACGGCCAATAGGGAAAAACTAGGATTCCCGTAGCGTTGTCGTTTATAATCTTATGTAAACACTTGAGAATTAGTGTGAATGGGGAGAACGCGTAAAATAATTTATTATACCAACTGATCGTAAATGCGTCCACAGTAAGGGCGTCAGGGTCTGGTTTCCACGAAACATATGTGACACATTTGGTAGAGGTACACAAAGCGAAAAGATCAATTTTCGGCATACTGTATTGCCATAGTCATATTCCATTCAATATCTGGATGATGCCTTCGCGATTTCCTATCTGCCTCTATTTTATCTTTAGTATTGATATATGACGCAAATAGCCATATTTTGCGGTTCTCGTACCATTGACAAATGGACCCTGTTAATTGGTTTAAGTGAGGAAATTGGATTCCTCCCATCCGATTTATGTAGGTAACTGATTGCGGTGGTGTTGTCAATCCACAACTACAACGAACAGTTGGATTTATCTCGAGCAACACATTTTATCCTAAAAAGATTGCGAGAAGTTATAGGTAATTAATATGAAATGCTTGTTCTTCTTCCTTCCACGCTCTATTTACACACTTTCCATTGCAAAATGCTCCCCAACCCGGTCGGGACGCATCTGTAAATATTTTTGAGTCATATTTTGCTACGAGTAAGTACTTCCAAATGAAAAGAAGTTTCATGTATATTATTAGTCGACCAAAACAAATCGGGTAAAATTTCGCGAGAAAGTTTAACTTTTTTCTCATAATCGACATGTTCTTGAATTGCGAGAAATGTATACCTTTCTAGCAACTTAGTATACAACTAGCCGTATCTGACTAGCTGTTCTATATAGTTGCGTTTCTCTGTAGGAAGGGATAGTAACATGTCTATGGAATTGTAAACAAAACCTAGATATTTGCAACATTGTTCAGGTTCTAAAGAACTTTTATTATAATTTACGACGAATCCTAGAGATTCGAGTAGACATGTTGTATTTACCACGTTTTGCTTACATTCCTTATAGTCCCTTCCAATACATAAAATATCATCAAAATATACCGTAGAGATGTAAAACCTTGTTTTTTTAAATATGTGACCACTTCTTCCATGATTTTCGTGAAAGTTCTAAGTGCTATTGGGATACCGCAGAAGCGAACAAAATTCATAGGTGATCCCGTTATATTCGAATCTCAGGTAGCTACGATGAACAGCAGTGATAAGTACAAGTAGGTACGCCTCCTTTAGATCAATGGTGGCCATAAACCCATTTTTAGGGATTAATTTTGACGCTGAAGACGTCACGACGTTCTGAAGACTTCCATTTTAAAATGGGATTTTGTTATATACAAATTTATTAAATTGTTTGAGGTTAAGAATGAATCAATGTATAGCCACCATTTGAACTAGGAGTGAGAAATATCTTAGAAAGAAACTGATCCTCGCTCTATTGGCACTCTGTTATAGCACCTAATTAATTAAATTCTATATAGTCACAGTTTCTCCTGACCTGAGAAAGTATTAGTAGGTTTAACTAATTGTGTAACCTGTCCTGTAAACGGAATTCGGAAGTAATTTTGTATCGAATTCAATATGGTACCATTATTAGTAATGCTTTAAGACGGCCGGCGTGTACCTGCGTTACCGACGCGCCGGCGCTCGTGGCTTGTAAGTTGTAAGCCGCCTTGGGCTGCGTGTGCGTGGAGGCGCCGCCGTCTCCGGCGTGCTCCTCGGCAGCCCCCTTCGGTTCACCGGCTGATAGAAGCGAGAGGGCCTCGTCCAGTGTCCCTGGTACTGATATCGAGATGGCCCTGGCGTTTAGACGTGTTTGGCACGGTTGCGGTAGCGACTGTTTTCTCAATCTGCAACCCTTGTTTTTCGAAGACTTTTGATGCCTTAATCTTGTCGGACAGTTTACGTCCCTGTCAACGTCTTGTATTAAATTCAAAAACGTCAAGTCCTGGGGTAATTAGTTTATTTCTAGGCTGTGATTCGGAATAATGCAAGTTGGCAAAAATCTTACATCCATCGGATAAGTCTTTTATTGCCCGTACCTTACTTTGTTTGTCCTCCGACGTCAAAAGTAGGGTCAATGCCCTATTTAAAGCAGATATTCATATGCCTAACTGCTGATGCGTTGCCTCAGTTCTCTTGACCTCTGGCGATGTCGGTAACTGCGGCAGCAATCTCGGCATTTAAGGACGGAGCTCGTAATAACTTACAATTTTCGGTTATTGTATATACTCTTTTAAGAGTTTATATTTAATTTATGTATCGAGCCCTTTGCGTAACATCAGTAAATATCGCTGCGCTAAGTTGGGGTGGACTTTTTCACCATATTGTGATACATCATCCGTGGCCGCTCCCAGCGCGGTCAATAACTCCGCGTCTATTGCTGGAGCCGTTTCGGCCTCCGTTGGAGGGATATGTTCCTCAATTGGAGCTGGAACTGGCATTTCTGCTTCGTCCTTTGCCTAATTTTCTATCCTCTTGACCTAGTTATTAGGTTCTTCGTGGTCTATAGAGTAAAAATAGAATATTTTTAATTTGAGGGTAGATTTGAAAAAAAAATCACTTAAGCGCTCTAGTAGCTGTTTTTATTGCAAATGAATATCGCAATCTACACCAACATGGAGGCGATGATTGGCATTGAATTCCATTGTATGAATTGCTATCGTGTTGACTCACGGTCAACCCCCAAGCTTGATATACCTTCGTGACGACTCTCGGTCGCCCCCCAGGTTTATGTACGGGCTCGCGGCCCAATTGCTATCGTGTTGACTCACGGTCAACCCCCAAGCGTGATATACCTTCGTGACGACTCTCGGTCCCCCCAGGTTTATAGTATAATCATGTACGGGCTCGCGGCCCAATTGCTATCGTGTTGACTCACGGTCAACCCCCAAGCGTGATATACCTTCGTGACGACTCTCGGCCGCCCCCCAGGTTTATAGTATAACCACGTATGGGCTCCCGGCCCATGTGGTCTAAAATGCAGTTATTGCAGATACTTACATGATAAGTAATTGTATAAAATAATTACCGTTTATAGTATAACCACATACGGGATCCCGGCCCATGTGGTCTTAAATGCAGTTATTTCAGATACATGATACGTACGTAATTACATAAAATAATTACCGCTACCTGACTTGTTTTCAGAATAAGACGTGTCTGATAGTACTCGTATAATTCGGCGACTTAATGTTCTTTCTTGTAATTTCCGCTTTTTTGCGGAGTAGTACTCCATCTTTTTCTCGGCACTGCGTTCAGGCATGATTCTAACTCCGGTTCGATGAAATGACCTGTGCGTTCGTTGCCTCGCTAAATTAAAGAATGAGATATGGCGGACAGCCGAGGTAGTAGGGTAGGTAAAGAAGTAGGGATAAGACTGTTTGAGTTACGGTTTTTACTACCTACTCTAAATGTGCGAAGAGTTGCCAGTAAGTTAAAGGACTACTTGGTTTTTATATCTGAAGAATGAAGCTTCGAAATATAATTATTGCAATAGGACCAGAACAAATTTTAAACATACATAAATAAATATCGGGGAACAATCTTACACAAATCGAGCTAGTCCCAAACTAAGCAATGCTTGTACTATATGGGTACTAGACGACGATATACATACTTTGTAACGTTGCACGTACATTTATTACTATTATTATTAAAAACAATGTACTTATTGTCAAAAAACCTAATTTACATCCTTAAAAATAAAAACTAATCTAAAAAGATTAAAAATTAAAAACCAGTAAACACTAACTTTAACTAAACACGAATAAAATAGCTACTACTAATAACAAATAATTATAAATAACAAATATAGTAACATCAAACTGGAAATAAGAAAATATTCACAAAACGTTTAACACTTGCGTGCGCGACGATAAACAACTTTAGTTAGAGATAAGCGCATAGCGCGCTGATTGGCCGTCGACTATTCCTTTTGTTCTGCATCGAGTGTTCTGGATGATTTTCTAACCGTCATTGCGACTCGTTACTTCCCGCAGTACACCTGTGCCGGTCGTTCACTAGAACGTATTTCTGTGTCCTCGTACGAGCCGGTACAATTTATATTTAATTAATAATTTTCATCCTTCCGACATATTCGGATATATTAATATCAACCAGTTAAATTCAGTGTTGTGTCCGCACCCCAATCGGGTAAGTTAAATGTTGAACAAGTATCATTTCTAAGTAGTGCTTAGCCTTAAGTTAGTGTTTGTGTTAAAGCCTAGTGCGCACAGTGTCCTAATACACTGTTTTCTCGCTATAGACTTGCACCTTGTGAAAAAGAACGTAACCGCCGTACGTTCCGTATGAACTTACGACCTTCTGTACCGATAAGGCGGAATTTCGAAATTACTTTTTATATTTGCAAGTATCTTAATACTGTGATTCTTCTAGTCTAAATTATTATTAAAAACGTAACTTTAAAACCATCTTTGTCACAAAAAGTTGACCGTTAAAATATTTATCGGCATACCCTTTTCTAAATTTGTTAAATAGTAACTGTAATCCTTTGTGCTTCCTTGCTTTTTTGTGACTCCGTTCTGATAGTGAACACCCACACCAACTGCTCTCGGCTTCTCCATCTTATTAGGCAAATAAAAGAAAGGGCTTTCACTATCAGAGGAGGAAATCGAGCCGATTATAACCCGGACGTTTTAATATTCCAGGGTGCGTAGTACCGATTTAAAACCGACCTTACGGCCCAAGGGATAGGGTCGAGGGATTCCGGCAGCGCCTTATCTGCCGCGAAATACACATCACCAGCTACCTCGGTGCGCCCGGTCTACCACCAGCTCCACGACCGGTCAACTCCTCGCAGCCGCCTTTGCTGACTCCGATCGCCTTTTAAGGAGAGTACCGAACTACGGAATAAAACCAGACGGGCTTCACCCACGACCTATTTTTTTTAAATAAATTATTTTATCGTTGATGACGTTGCTGTTTATTTTTATTAATTTAAGAACCACATCCTGGGGAACAGAGCGTATCACTGGCGCCCTCTAACGTGGTCAAAGGTCTGGTTTTACACCGTAGTAGTTGTGTGTTGCGTGTTTTTTTTATTTTTGTGAACGTTTTTTTGTTTTTTCTTTTTGGTTGCCCGTAGCTAGAGTGTATACCCTGTTCATATAATCTTGTTGTGTTTTTTTTTGTGAAGTAGAATATTATATTTTGGTCTATTAATTGTCTTTGCATCTTTGTTCGTTTATTCCGCCGAAGTTATTGCACTTGGACAGTCGAGCACAAAAGTGTTAAGTTTATTAAATAAATTGTATGGGTATATACACTAGTTGCAAATTGTTAATGCTTATTTTTTCTTTTGGTTTTGTGATTGTTTCTTTTGATTTTTTTTTTCCCTTGCTTTCATTTTTTCTTTTTGTTGTGTGATTTGTCAACCATAAACGTATTTCTGTGGAATATTTTGTAACAGAACGGAGCTTTATTACAATACTTGTTCAACATCTTTCTTATTGCGGTGTACTTAAGGTTTTTTTTTTTTTTGGAAATTATTGATTTCGGATATTTAATTTAATTATGGAATTTCCCGTGAAATTTTTGTCGCTTCAAAAGGCTGAACTGGAGTACGAGGTGCACATTAGGGGCACTACACCTGCAGCTACTGTTCAGGATTTGCGGAAGCAAATTGCCAAATTAGGGCCGTTTTTTCCTTCCGAGGATATTTTAGAAAGTCCATTTAAAATAGAGGATGACTTGAATGGAGCCAACGAAGTCCTAGGCAAGATCAAGTCTCTCCTTGATTCTTCATTAGACAGGAATGCCTTGCTGCGAGTGCAGAACTATTTGCACCACCTTTATCACCGACTTAAGCGGATGGGGGTGGATGAAGCATCGCTACAGGCACATGAGGCCTGTGTGGACGAATTTCAAGCTTTGTTTGAGCGGTTCAATTCCGTTAAGGACGATGTTGTGGTGGACAAATTGGTGGCCCCTATTGCTCACAGCAATCCTGAACAGCAGCCAGCTGTGCCTCCTTTAAATATTAATGTGTCATGCGACCGAGGTGTAACTAGTGAACTGCCTAAGATCAAATTTGACGGTAAAACATGCGTCCGAGCATTCATACAGCGCGTTACCGAATTTAGCAAAGCTAGGAACATCTCATCATCCAAACTGCTGTCTTTCGCCACGGAAATATTTACCGGTGACGCATTACACTGGTTTCGCGGTGTCCAGGGGCAGGTTTCTGATTGGAACGAATTAATTGTACTCCTTAAGAGTGATTTCGACCAAGCGGACTTTGAGTATCGGTTGCTCGCGGAAATACGTGCAAGAACTCAAGGGGAGACCGAAAATATAACCATCTATTTGGCTATTATGACGGGACTTTTTGCGCGTCTATCTAAATCTTTGTCAGAAGAGGATAAGCTGGAGATTCTCCTCCACAACATCAGGCCTTGCTACGCGAGCACATTGGCTTCTGCCACCAACATTGCTGATATTGACACTCTTAAATCGCTGTGTCGTAATTATGAAAACATCCAGGCACGTCTTGCTGGTTTTCGTGAACCTCCCAAACAGACATCTGACACTATGGCACCCGAATTTGCATATTGTGGTCATTCATCACATAAAACTAATAATAATAATAACACAAATCACAGTCAACAAAATTATAATCAAAATTCAAATTATAACTACAGTAAAAATAAAAGTTATCCTAATTATAAATCTAATAATAGTAATAAATATGTACATGCGATGCATACTTCAACCCCCAGATCATTGTTTTGCCCAAGGTGTCGTGTTAACACACATAACTTGCGCCAGTGTCAAGCGAATAAGGATAGGATAGTTTGTTTTGTATGTGGGCGAGAAGGTGTTAAAACACCTGAATGTCCAAATTGCAACAAGAATCAGCCAGGATCGTCAAAAAACTAGAGAGCCTGCAGGATTGTGATAAGGCTGTACAAAATAGTCATTTTGATAACGATGATTGGGTTAAATGGTTACAAACAGTAAATTTCTATTTTAATTCGTACAAAATCGACACAATCCTGCAAAATCAACCGGTTAACGACCCTCGGCCTTATGCATCTATACGGATTTACAACTTGACGTTGTTAGGCTTATTAGACTCTGGCTCAGCTGTCACAATAGTTGGTAATAATATTCATCATAGTTTGGAGCACCAGGGTATTCAGCTTCAACAAGGTCCAAATATAACCGTCACCGCTGCTGGAGGTCAATCCATGAAAAGTATAGGTTTCATGCACTTGCCAGTTAATTTTGAAGACACTTTTCATGTTGTCAAGGCTTTTGTTGTGCCAGACATTAACATAGACCTCGTTTTAGGTATTGACTTTTGGCACAAATTTAATATTTTTCCAAAGCATTTAACTAGCATTACTTTTTCTAGTGACTATGTTTCAAATGCTAGCCTTGATGTGGATCGACCTTCCTTTTTACAACCCTACGATCATCTATCTGATACTGAAAGGTCCGTGGCT
The DNA here is from genome assembly GCA_947034925.1 of Eudemis profundana. Taxonomy (NCBI): domain Eukaryota; kingdom Metazoa; phylum Arthropoda; class Insecta; order Lepidoptera; family Tortricidae; genus Eudemis; species Eudemis profundana. The sequence continues at coordinate 23,600,766 of OX344795.1, read as the reverse complement.
GACAACATAATTGCTCAGTTTAACGATATCTCTGCCGAATCCAAGGGGTTGGGTGAGACTCGGTTGATAACTCACCGAATTGATACGGGAGATGCGCAGCCTATTCGACAGCGTTACTACAGGATGTCCCCGGAAAAGCAGCGCATCTTAACCGAACAGGTAGACGAAATGTTAGCACTCGACGTAATCGAGAGCTGTGAAAGTGCTTGGTCTTCACCGGTTCTCGTTGTGACCAAAAAGAATGGACAGCCCCGTTTTTGTCTTGATAGCCGGAAATTGAACTCTGTCACGAAACGCGACGCGTACAATTTGCCGTACGTGTCTGAAATCTTGGACAATCTTCGTGACGCTCGCTACCTTACCAGCATAGATTTGTCCAAGGCGTTTTGGCAGATTCCAATTGCACCGGAGGACAGGGACAAGACGGCATTCTACATTCCGGGCCGTGGTTCCCTAAGATTTAAACGAACTGCGTTCGGCTTGACCAATGCACCAGCAACCCAGCAACGTCTGGTTGACCTGCTTTTTAAGGACTTCGAGCTCAAGGTGTTCGCGTACCTCGATGACATCATCATCGTCTCGAGTGATTTTAATTCTCATGTCTCCCTTTTGCTTCGCGTGCTAGAGAAATTAAAGCAGGCCAACCTGACGGTGAACCTCGAAAAGTGCCAGTTCTTTCGAAGTCAACTTAGATACTTGGGCTATGTTGTTGACAGTAGTGGGCTACGTACCGATCCTGAGAAAGTGCAGGCCATCCTCAATTACCCGACACCTACTTGTCGGAAGGACATCAAGCGCTTCCTCGGGACCGCTACATGGTACCGTCGTTTTGTCCCCAACTTCAGCACCATAGCCGGGCCTCTCAATAGGTTGACATCAAGCAAGAAGGGTGGTCCACCGTTCGTCTGGACTCCCGAAGCCGATGCAGCTTTTCAAAAGCTTAAGGAGTGTCTCGTTTCCGCTCCCGTTCTTTCCTGCCCTGCCTACGACAAGCCATTTGAAGTGCACACCGATGCCAGCAACTACGGTGTGGGTGCTATGTTAACCCAGACCGTGAATGGTAAGGAGCACCCTATTGCTTATATGAGCAGGTCGTTGTCAGCAGCAGAAAGAAATTTTAGCATCACAGAGCGCGAGACGCTGGCTGTAGTTGTAGCCTTGGAGCATTGGAGGTGTTATTTAGAGAATGGAAAGCCTTTCACCGTTTATACTGACCATAGTGCTTTAAAGTGGTTCCTTTCTCTAAATAACCCTACCGGTAGGTTGGCTCGCTGGGGTGTCAGGCTGTCCGCTTTTCATTTCGAACTGAAACATCGTCGCGGTGTCGATAACGTCATTCCGGATGCACTTTCAAGAGCAGTTCCAGTTAGCGCGATAAGTACATCAGGATCATTTTCGACGACTACCGACCCGTGGTACAAAAATATATACAACTCGTGCTTAACAAAACCGCAGAATTTCTCCAATTTTCTAATAAAAAATAATACTTTATTTAGACTTTCGAAGAATAAGCACGATCTAACTGATTTAGCCTCGGAGTTTTCTTGGAAGGAGGTTGTTCCGCGCGAGATGCGTGACCAGGTCATCCACGAAAATCACGCAGAGCCCACTGCCGGACATTTAGGCGTTTTTAAAACGTACCGTCGTCTTGCATTGCATTACTTCTGGCCAGGCATGCACCAAGACGTCGTGAAGTTTGTTGGTTCCTGCGCAAAGTGTCTTGCATACAAGGCCCAGAACCATCCGACCTTGGGTGAAATGGGACGTCCTAAAAAATGTAGCCGTCCATTTCAGGTCATATCCATAGATCTGATGGGCCCCCTGCCCGTCACGCGGAAACAAAACAGCTACATATTAGTTGTTACATGTTGTTTTAGCAAATTCTGCCTCGTAACTTCTTTGCGAGCGGCTACTGCAGTTACAGTATGTAAATTTCTGGAAGACAGCGTTTTTCTCGTTCACGGAGTCGCTCAGACTATTTATTTAGACAATGGGAGTCAATTTATTAGTAAGGTCACGGAATCTCTTTTCAAGCAGTACAAGGTGCCTAACGTAAACTTCACCCCAAAATATAGCCCGCAAATAAATCTTGTCGAAAGGTACAATCGCACAATTATTACATGCTTATCAACGTATGTAGAGGATGATCATCGTTCGTGGGATGTTTTCATTCCAAAGGTGCAGTTCGCAATAAACAATTCGGTGAATGAAGCAACTGGGTTCACTCCTTCATTCTTGGTATACGGTAGAGAGATCGTTACTTGCGGCTCACATTATATAGATCATGATGATGATCAAGGTGATGAGCTCCTATTCCTTCCACGTGACATATATGCCGAAAATTTAGGTTGCCTTTCCGATATATTCGATAAGGTCCAAAGTAAACTTTGGCAAGCTCATATTAAAAACACGTCTCATTACAATCTGCGTCGCAAACCCATGGAGTTCAAGGTGGGCGACGTCGTAATGAAGCGTGCGTATGTCCTCAGCAACAAAGACAAATTTTTTAGTAAGAAACTGGCACCGAAATTCTTAAAAAGTCGCATTATAGAGAAAAAGTCTCCTTTAGTTTATGTACTCGAAGATATGTCAGGAAAGAATATTGGCACTTGGCATATAAAGGATTTGAAGATGATTGGTTTAAATAAATAATTACATTTAAAATTGGCTAAAATAAATAATTAAGTAATATGGCAAACTTATAGAATTAAAAAAAAAAAATACAGTCCATGTTATGACTGACGTGCATTACTTACCTCAGTTCATTATATACCTACCACCTAGAATACTTATAACTCTCGTATGGGTTACTGTTTTTTTTATGGTAAAATAGTAACCTCAATTAATTGAATGGCCGCATTAGTAACCTTTTATATGGTAACTATAGCTAGTTTGCAAGCGCGATGTATGAAGTTTGAATTTTGTATGAGTAAATACGTTAGTTAGCCTTAAAAGTACGGATTTTATTTTTTTCAGTATAATAAAATCCTTGCCTGACACGCGGGGTAATGTAACGTTGCACGTACATTTATTACTATTATTATTAAAAACAATGTACTTATTGTCAAAAAACCTAATTTACATCCTTAAAAATAAAAACTAATCTAAAAAGATTAAAAATTAAAAACCAGTAAACACTAACTTTAACTAAACACGAATAAAATAGCTACTACTAATAACAAATAATTATAAATAACAAATATAGTAACATCAAACTGGAAATAAGAAAATATTCACAAAACGTTTAACACTTGCGTGCGCGACGATAAACAACTTTAGTTAGAGATAAGCGCATAGCGCGCTGATTGGCCGTCGACTATTCCTTTTGTTCTGCATCGAGTGTTCTGGATGATTTTCTAACCGTCATTGCGACTCGTTACTTCCCGCAGTACACCTGTGCCGGTCGTTCACTAGAACGTATTTCTGTGTCCTCGTACGAGCCGGTACAATTTATATTTAATTAATAATTTTCATCCTTCCGACATATTCGGATATATTAATATCAACCAGTTAAATTCAGTGTTGTGTCCGCACCCCAATCGGGTAAGTTAAATGTTGAACAAGTATCATTTCTAAGTAGTGCTTAGCCTTAAGTTAGTGTTTGTGTTAAAGCCTAGTGCGCACAGTGTCCTAATACACTGTTTTCTCGCTATAGACTTGCACCTTGTGAAAAAGAACGTAACCGCCGTACGTTCCGTATGAACTTACGACCTTCTGTACCGATAAGGCGGAATTTCGAAATTACTTTTTATATTTGCAAGTATCTTAATACTGTGATTCTTCTAGTCTAAATTATTATTAAAAACGTAACTTTAAAACCATCTTTGTCACAAAAAGTTGACCGTTAAAATATTTATCGGCATACCCTTTTCTAAATTTGTTAAATAGTAACTGTAATCCTTTGTGCTTCCTTGCTTTTTTGTGACTCCGTTCTGATAGTGAACACCCACACCAACTGCTCTCGGCTTCTCCATCTTATTAGGCAAATAAAAGAAAGGGCTTTCACTATCAGAGGAGGAAATCGAGCCGATTATAACCCGGACGTTTTAATATTCCAGGGTGCGTAGTACCGATTTAAAACCGACCTTACGGCCCAAGGGATAGGGTCGAGGGATTCCGGCAGCGCCTTATCTGCCGCGAAATACACATCACCAGCTACCTCGGTGCGCCCGGTCTACCACCAGCTCCACGACCGGTCAACTCCTCGCAGCCGCCTTTGCTGACTCCGATCGCCTTTTAAGGAGAGTACCGAACTACGGAATAAAACCAGACGGGCTTCACCCACGACCTATTTTTTTTAAATAAATTATTTTATCGTTGATGACGTTGCTGTTTATTTTTATTAATTTAAGAACCACATCCTGGGGAACAGAGCGTATCAACTTAAATAGATAAATACATACTTCAATAGATAGAAAACATCCATGACTCAAGAACAATTACTCGTGCTCATCACACAAATATTTACCCTTACCAGGATTTGAACCCGGGACCTCTAGCTTTGTAGACGGTGTTACTAAGCTAAACGTGTCGTCAAAACATAGTTTTAGTACTTATGTAATTAATGATTTTGTGACCTAACTTCCCCATTTACCTAAAACCCACCCACAAGAATTGGGTACACAACGCTATTGACGCAAACTGAAGACGAAAGGTATATAAACTTTGCAATTGATGGGTTCATCTTCACGGCAATTGAATATTGTAACACGTAGGTACATGTTTTGACAAAAAGCAAACATACTTTTATCATTAATCGGCAATATCTTTAGTTGAAAAAGGAAATAAATTCCCTATCGTAATAAAAACATTAATTCTGGTAATACGAGGCTATGAAAACCAATTAAAACATAGCTTACCGCAATGAGTTAATCACCTGCAGTCATGGAGAGACGAAAAATACCTAGCAACGATAAAACTATGTAAGAGAGTGATATTTAGAAATCATTTTTTATATTGATTTAGTAAAAGAATCATGACCATGATGAAGATTCAATGAAATAAAATAATCTTGACCCTTAAACCTTTTGATATTTCGGCTTTCGGGAATAGAAAAAGAAAGAGATATATAATAAAACCGAACTACAAAAGTTTGATGGTAAAAGTATAGATAGCGTAGATTAAATTATAACATCTAACGAATATAAGCTTGAGCTGATGACAGTATAAATCGTTTTGTTTGTCGTTAAAAATATGTTTCCACACTTGTATTTATTTTATATTCTACACAAGTTGTTCAACACAATCCCGTTGTCCATTCTCAATTCCACAAGTGGCCGACCTATTGCGAATCTCTCACATTCCGCGCTAACAGGGAATCGACGCGTACGCAATGCATTAGTCTTGCTATTGTTACGTCTATGCGGAACGGGCCAGACAACCAAACAGTCAATAAATAACAAACATGCTACAATGTGATAAGTATTTTTTCAGCATTCGCACGTATATGCTTCAGTTGATTGCTCATAATTTAACAGCTTGACTCATTACTAATTCATGCAAAAGACACGCGATCGATTGGTCTTCAGTTAACTTATTGCAATATTCTGGTGGAAAGAAAAATATACTAATGTATTTATGGTCTTGAGTTCCATTCCCTGCATTAATTCTTATGGACAGAAAAACATGCCCGGTACTAACATCAAACGCCAATACAGTGCGGCAACTAATTTCAAAGGAACGGTACCGAGACAGTTTAAAACAGATCGAGCGGTTACAGTAACTGTCCCGGAATTTGTGGCAAGGCCAACTATATGTGTTGACGCGAATCCGCAAATCATGGCGACATCCGATAGGACGATCCAGATATCGGAGCGTCACCAATCAAAGCCGAGGGTCGTCTTGAACCGCCACAAATTCATGCAGAATAACACGAATTTGTCATGGAAGGTGAAAATGTTTTTACTTTCCGTTCCGTGACTCGGTGCGACATGTTTACGAGATCGAACTTTATCAGAGCAATTTCAAAGTCGCAGATCCGATTTTGTTAACTTGTTTTGTTTCTGGTAAATTGTTGTTTGTTTGCCAATTACTAAATTCTACGACGTCAATGGATGCGATCGAGCAGATATGGGTTTAATTGCCACATGTGGTCGTTAGGATTAAAGAAGGGAAAATACTGCTAATGGTAATGTGTATTATTCGAGTAAGCGCAGTCGTTTTTTATCGTTTGTGTTTACGATTTACAGAAAGAACGAATGTATCGAATGGCAGAGAAAGCGTGAAACGCACGGTAAGATGCAGAATAAGCTAAGATTCTGTAAATTTTAAAGCAAGTGATACTAAAAATAACTTCTTATTCATGGTTGAGGGCTCCCAGAAAAAAAAACATAGTGCGGTATGGGAATGTATTAGCGTAGGAATAGTGAAAAGTGCTGTTTTTTGGATAATAATTATCTATGATTGTGTACATACACAAGACTCTGAAATGGATGAGAATCATTCTTACTCGAATAGCTGAATATCTAAAAATGATTATGGGATACTTTCTAGTTACGAAATAAAAAAAGGAGGTTATGAATTTTTCAGGAATGAAACTGGGATTAAATTAGTTCTTAACATCTTATAGTGCCGCACTGCAGTGCAAAAGGCTTTTAAAAGTTCTGAATTCAGGCCAAATAAAATATAACTATAACTTCAGCTTCCGTGGGATTCCGACGAGACAAATAGAAAGAGAACGATTATTTCTTTTTAATGATCTAAACGAAATTTTGGCAACAGTAAGTCACGAAAAATGCCGCGGCATCATTATAAATCATTAAGAATGTCAGTTGGGTTGGGTTAAATATTCCAAAGTGAGGCGAAAGTGGGTCAACAAAGACAAATAGATGACAGGCAGGTCGAATTTTCGGACATTCGCAAAACAAAATTTGTCGTGAAACAATAACAATACGACAGAAATTCTTAGCATATTCCGCGGTTTTGGTATTAGGAGCAAACTTTGATGTTGGGCCTGTTATTTGAACTTCAGGAGGCACCAGGTTTTTGAGAAGTAGTTGTAGTACATATACGAATTGGGATTGTAGTTAATCATTACCGCAGACAAAATATTACCACCCGCAGTATTTGCAACTGTAAATATCAAAAGAATGATTAAATTAACCAAATAAATTTAGGAAGACAAACCTAATAGCATAAAATGTGTTTAATGTATTTAAGAATAGTAGACTCAATATTTATTTAGACTTACAAGATGCAGATTGAAGTCTCGAGTAATCTGTCAATTGACCGGCAAACAAAGCGTCTTGTTTGGAGTGTTTAGAGCGGCGAGATGTCTTCCTATTGTATATAATATCGTATCGTTTGTCTACAAGCGGTCGGATTGTAAACAATAGGACAATATCTGGACTATTGCTTTTATTTCTGTTGCTTCTGTTCCTTTGGAATGTTTGGCTGGCAATAGTTGAGATATATTAGAATTTATAAGCAAAATACGTAGGTAAGTAAGTAGCAGTGGCGTGGCGTAAAAGATATCTTTGAGCAAGCCGATGCAGATTTAGTGTACATTTTCCTTAAGAGCTGTAGAATAAGATGCTCAAATACCTGATAACGAGTGATAACAAAAAAATAAGAATTATTGAAGATGGTGAAATAGTACATTACACAACTAGGGTGGTAATACAAAGAAAGGCCGAGATCGCAGATGTTTGCGGCCCGAGCTGCAAGCGAGGAACGTAAATATGCGATCGAGGGCTTTCTTTATTACCTCCCGTGTTGTGTACATTATTTTATGTCTACACTTGGCCAGAAAGCGGCTTTTTCCGTACGCGCAGCGTGCGGAAAAAGCCACTTTATGGCCAGGTGTGGCATAAATTATATAACAGGGTCTAAAATCAAACTTAAGTATAATTGAATAACAAATACACTGTTTTTCTTACTACAACTATTAATCCACATTTGAATATGGTCCATGATCAACTGTTCGAAGGAGCTTAGTCAAAATGGTCGCATAAGAACGTTGGTTGGACGGCAATCTTATCCATTTTGCGTACACAAGATTTTATCCTGTTTATCAGCTGAGCACAATTTTCGGCTCTCCAATTATTCTTGTAAACGAATGAACTCAAATACCCGAAAAAATCTGTAATTGGCCGACAGTGAGGAAGATTTGTTGGGTTGCGGTATTTTGGTACAAATGGGATGTTATTGGAGTCCAGAAAACTGATCTTTTTTTTGGCATAATGCGACGACGCCTTAACCGGCCAAAACACATAGATACTTGGTACATCGGAGTGTATTTCTTAATAAATGATATTAATATTTTCTTCAAGCTTTTGGTATATGTTTTGATTCACGGCTAAACCACTAGGTTTAAACCACAGTTTTGAAACTCCTCTTTCGGAAAATACGACATACAGCATAACCTTTTGCTCAAACTTGTGTTTGAATTTGTATTTTTTATCCGAAGGTGTGGTAGAACTGTTATTTGTGTAGTATCTATCATTTCCCGGGATATGAAATTTGCTGAACGGAAAATAACTTTTATCATCTAAAATGAAACTTTTTCCAGCGTAATTTCGGGTCATCCAGCGCCATTGGGTTTTAATGGTCGAAATTTGTTTTTTGTATATTCTGGTGCCCTCACCTTCTTACGGCATAGGTACTATTCCAACCTTTTTCAATGATTTGCAGATTTACGGTTGGCTACAATTAATTTTTTTCGAGCATCACGTTGGCCCATAGTGTCAGAATTATTAAATTGGGTATGAAGCATTTTCAGCCTTCTTTTGGTCATTATCTTTGCCGGTCTGCCACTGCCCCTTTTAGGCCTAGTTTCAGTAGTTCGGTGATTTTAGTCCGGTTCAAACAAATATATATGAACCGGACTAAAATCACCGAACTACTGAAACTAGGCCCCCCTTTTACGAGTTGCAGTCTGAAATGCCAAGATTAAAAAGAAAACTCCTAATTAAGAATTAATTGATACTTAATTGATAGCTAAGTATCAATTAACTCATAATTATGAGATTTTTTTTCGCGATTTCGTGGTTGTCCCCATAGTGAAAGTTGCTCAGTGTGACTCTCCCCAGTACCCCGTTCACTCCTGCTACATGACCCCAAAATCGCCCTGTATACTCAGTAGATGCTCGTACGGGTACGTATCATAATATATACAGTCATTATATATAAGTTGAAAACATATATGTTCAAAATATATAAAATCAAAATGAATAATGATTGAAAAGCATAACAGTTAAAATTCATAATGTACGTTAGCCATAATGGTCGAAATATATACTAACGAAGTGCATATGTTTACAATCCATAAGTTCAAAATATATAAAGTCTAATGATATGATGTTTATAAGGAATAATGGTCGAAATCCAGGACTTACGTTTAGGGGATGAAAGGCGTTATACAATTAATTCAATTGTACAAATTTTGTCTATAAATAGCGGTGTACTAGAAAAAATAAGTATTTATTCCTCAAAACTTGTCTTTTTTTTTCAATTAAGTTGCGACGTTTGATAGTTGCAAGTGATCCTAACACGCTCCTCCTCGCTTCGCTCGTCGTCGCACCTAACCGGGTGCTTAGACTACATTTTAAAAATTTCAAGATTTTGAGTAATCCTAAATAGGGATGCAACGATACCGATACGATAATCGTATATCGGCGATTATCGTAAACCTTTACGATCATTCGTTATCGTAAATATTACGATACGATATTTTTACGATACATTTATTTCAGAATTTTTACTGTTTCGGGTGAAACGAAACGCATAACGCGTCAATTTCTGAACGCTTCGCATCCGCACTATTGCCTAGCGGACAATACACACAAGATACAGAAGAAATTAAACCATAATTTTCAAAATTATTTTATATTTTTACGTACTTTACTCAAACACAAAAACAAAATCAACTTAATTATAAACTGATCAAAACACGAACGCGTGACAACAAATGGCGGGGAGATGAGGCAAACAGAGCATTTCGGATTGCACCCGAACATAGCTAATAACTATGATCGGCAATGCCGACTAGTCGACCGATTAATCGGGAAATTGGGAACCTATTAGTCGGCCGATTAGCTAGTCGGCAAAATCCGTAGTCGGCCCATCTCTATTAAAAATGCATAACTTTTTTTTATACTTTTACTTTACTTAGTCTTACAATAATAACATACAACAAAGCTTCCAATAAATTCATCAAAATGGTATTAAACAAATATCGTAATGCATTCGTATCGTAATTCGTTATCGTATTTGGCCATTACGATGTATTCGTCATTCGTATTGGTATCGTAATAGCCGTATCGTTGCATCCCTAATCCTAAAGCTTAAAATATTTGAATTTTTGAGTAATTTGAACCCAAAAGTTAGGTACGACGACGAGCGAAGCGAGGAGGAGTGTATTAGGATCACTTCCTACCAACACATGCCAAAACTGAATTACATTATACATATTATGTGGGCTTCATGTAAATTTGATTATTAATTATGAAAAAAACTTCCTCCTTCCATCCTTGCAGATGTAATAAATGAAGAAAATTTTGATTTTTTTGTTTTAATTTCATACTATACAATATACGAATACAAACAAGGTAAGGTAGTAAGTAAGATTTATTTCGCTGTTACAAAAATAGTTAAATATGTACTTTAAGACTCGGAGGTGACGCTATAATTATAACCTATGTACCTGTGAGGCTTTTGTTCCAAAGCCCATTATATATTTTGACCATTATAAATAATAAATAAATAAATAAATTATGCATTTCAAGCTTAGGAATTGTAACCATTATGAAATTCAACCGATATACTTTTTGACCATTATATATTATGACCATTATGAATTTAGAATTTATGAGTTTTGAACTTATATCAAACAACTTTATACATTTAGACCCATTATATATTTTGAATTTCTACATTTCGACTTTATTCATTTCAACCGTATATTTTTTGACTTTATATATTTTGATACGTACCCGCTGGTACATTCTCTTGAGTAAAATGATTCACTGTAAACTTTTCCCTAAGGCCGGCTTTACACCTGTAAGTTTTACTTACGTAAGTAAGGACGCAGCTATACGTTAGACTGAGATAGCTGACTGACTATCTCAGTCTAACGTATAGCTGCGTCCTTACTTACGTAAGTAAAACTTACAGGTGTAAAGCCGGCCTAACATCAAATTAGAATGATAAAAATGTACAATGCGTTTTCTCAGGATTTCTTGTTTAGATGTCATTTTTGACAACAATAAAACAAATGCAGAAAAAAAAATAAGTGACTATTATCACGAAAGAGGTAGCAACAACATTACATACCACTTTTTTTATTTATGCGGCCAGTTTTTTTTTTACAGAGTGCGGTAAGTATTCTCATTTTTTTGTTATTAGACAAGCCGGTAGGAATCGTGTTCTTTGGACGCCACGCTACTGTAAGTAGAATCAGTGCCGGCTTTTCAAGTAAATTACTATTATTACCATGTCAGATCGTAAATAGCGATTATATTCACAAACATATGGTGATTTTCATTCTCGATTCCCATTTTTTTAACAGATAACAGGCATTACGATTTTACCCTCCGGTCAACACAATTTTGATTTATAATATGCAATCATTTTAAAGAACGATTTCATATTTAGGTTGGGGTATTACGTTTTAAATTGAAACTTTCCTCATTCCTATTTCAAACAAGTGACAAACGAACTGTAAACGTATTCGTTCGTTCAGCTAAAGCTGTGTGCGGAAAAGGATGAAGGAACTAAAGAGATTAACTCTCATCAAACGTAAACTCGTTGGATTTTATTCGTCAAAATCGGAGCGAAAAGTTGAGCCTTTTTGAAATTAGGTGAGGAAATTTAACGTTATGACGATAATTCTTTGCGCACATGGTTCGGGTTATAAAATATCGATTCAACTGTTTAATGGATGTTCCGTATACCAAAGTGTTGTTTACTTTATACATTTACGTTGTTTCAACAGAAGGGAACGGCCCTGGAAAGCATTAAGGGTGAAACTGATGTTTGTCTTTGAACAAAAACGGCTTTTGTTTCTTTCGTTATGGTTTAATAGTACATTGTGCACCGAGGGTAGTAAGAAGGGGATTACTAACGAGAGTCTATTAGAAGCCCGACGCCGTAGGCGGAGGGCTTTTAATGACTCGAGTTTGTAATCTTCTTACTGCCCGTGATACACACAATGTTTTTCATCACATTTGCGAGGAAACATAAAATAAAACATAAAAATGAAATAAACTAAACGCACCCGCTAAGAGACAACTTCAACTGTCAACTTTTTCAATATAGTCTTCCACAGATAATGCTAAGAACTGCGTTTAGTTTTTAAACTTGACAGGCAATGTCGCCAGATTGTACCGATTTTCAAAATAAAATTTTAAACTAAATTAATTTAATTGCATTACAATAATCGCAAAAACTACGGAAATAATAGTAAAATATACCATATAAGTTTTATTTACACTAAAATTGATTTTGTAGCCAAGTTTTGAAGATGTGAAATAGCCTTGGCTGATTCGAAACCTCCTTAGTCTGAAATGACGTACGACTTTTAAAACTAAACTCATAACTCCCGAGGGAGTTATAGATTTTCATACAGTTTTTCCTCCCGTGGGAGTTATAGATATTTTCACACCTCCTATTCAGAAAAAAGTATTTTGATCCCTCATAAGAGGGATCAAAGTGATACTTTTCTGTTCAAGGACTACCTACAGGGTATTTTTAGTTTGAACCTGCTTAGAATATGCCATTGCCATACCATACATTATAGACTCTACATATTGACTCTACATATCAACTCTACATATCGACTCTACATTATTGACTCTACATATCGATTCTACATATCGACTCTACATATCAACTCTACATATCGACTCTACATATCGACTCTCCATATCGACTCTACATTATCGACTCTACATTGACTCTACATATCGACTCTACATATCGATTCTACATATCGACTCTACATATCCACTCTACATATCGACTCGACATATCGACTCTCCATATCGACTCTACATTATCGACTCTACATTATTGCTCTACATATCGACTCTACATATCAACTCTACATATCGACTCTACATATCGACTCTCCATATCGACTCTACATTATCGACTCTACATTGACTCTACATATCGACTCTACATAAAGTCGATAATAAGGAATGGCCCAGACCACAGGTGTTTGGGGTCCGAGCCGCAGGCGAGGGCCATAAATATAATATAGAAGTGGTAAATTCGTCCCGTCCGTAAAAAGTAATAAACGTTTTATAAATAATAAGGAACTGTAAATTTAACAATTTCACATTTCATTTTATTAAAAATGTGTGATGCTCTTTGACTAACTATATATTTCGTTTTCGTTATTTTGGTAGGTAGCGTTTGTATTAAAATTTTCCTCATAGTCGGTGTGAAAAGCAGTATGTGTCACAAGGTAGCAAAATTATTTACACTACGGGCGTTAACACTTGAATCCCTCACTACGCTCCGGATTCTACTTTAGAATCCCTCGCTACGCTCGGGATTCAATTGTAGAATCCTTCGCTTCGTTCAGGATTCAATGTACGCCCTCGCCGTAAATACATCATTTTGCTCCCTTGTGACACAATCTACTATTGTAACCCACGGGGGGTAAATCGGCTCGAGTTGGTCTATAAGCGCGCGTGTTATAACACCCTTTACGAGCAAGTGTGATGAAATAGTACATTGTGCACCGAGGGTAGTAAGAAGGGGATTACTAACGAGAGTCTATTAGAAGCCCGACGCCGTAGGCGGAGGGCTTTTAATGACTCGAGTTTGTAATCTTCTTACTGCCCGTGATACACACAATGTTTTTCATCACATTTGCGAGGAAAAATAAAATAAAACATAAAAATGAAATAAACTAAACGCACCCGCTAAGAGACAACTTCAACTGTCAACTTTTTCAATATAGTCTTCCACAGATAATGCAAAGAACTGCGTTTAGTTTTTAAACTTGACAGGCAATGTCGCCAGATTGTACCGATTTTCACAATAAATTTTTAAACTAAATTAATTTAATTGCATTAAAATAATCGCAAAAACTACGGAAATAATAGTAAAATATACCATATAAGTTTTATTTACACTAAAATTGGTTTTGTAGCCAAGTTTTGAAGATGTGAAATAGCCTTGGCTGATTCGAAACCTCCTTAGTCTGAAATGACGTACGACTTTTAAAACTAAACTCATAACTCCCGAGGGAGTTATAGATTTTCATACAGTTTTTCCTCCCGTGGGAGTTATAGATATTTGTAACCCACGGGGGGTAAATCGGCTCGAGTTGGTCTATAAGCGCGCGTGTTATAACACCCTTTACGAGCAAGTGTGATGAAAATAATATTACAGATAGCTATTCCGATCGCTTTGTTTTCGGATAGACCCTCCCTACATCACATTGCCATGTGTTAGTGAAAAAACTTATAGTACATTGTGCACCGAGGGTAGTAAGAAGGGGATTACTAACGAGAGTCTATTAGAAGCCCGACGCCGTAGGCGGAGGGCTTTTAATGACTCGAGTTTGTAATCTTCTTACTGCCCGTGATACACACAATGTTTTTCATCACATTTGCGAGGAAAAAAAAAATAAAACATAAAAATGAAATAAACTAAACGCACCCGCTAAGAGACAACTTCAACTGTCAACTTTTTCAATATAGTCTTCCACAGATAATGCTAAGAACTGCGTTTAGTTTTTAAACTTGACAGGCAATGTCGCCAGATTGTACCGATTTTCAAAATAAAATTTTAAACTAAATTAATTTAATTGCATTAAAATAATCGTAAAAACTACGGAAATAATAGTAAAATATACCATATAAGTTTTATTTTACACTAAAATTGGTTTTGTAGCCAAGTTTTGAAGATGTGAAATAGCATTGGCTGATTCGAAACCTCCTTAGTCTGAAATGACGTACGACTTTTAAAACTAAACTCATAACTCCCGAGGGAGTTATAGATTTTCATACAGTTTTTCCTCCCGTGGGAGTTATAGATATTTGTAACCCACGGGGGGTAAATCGGCTCGAGTTGGTCTATAAGCGCGCGTGTTATAACACCCTTTACGAGCAAGTGTGATGAAATACCTATTTTCTTATTCCGCATCCCAAGCTTGAGCTTGATTTGAGTTAGAACAAGCGCATTTACATGTATTTTTTTTGCGCGGTAAAAATATCTCTTCCTTTACGATAATACTCAAGTCAAGCGGCCATAATTTGTGTTTGTATTAACCGTTGCGGAACGCATTTTATAGTTCTCAAATAAAGAATCCTCAACGGCAAGTTGGTGGAAATCGAGTTCTGTGGTCACGCCCCCCCCCCCCCCCCTTGGTTTAACATTAAATCTCATAACTTTTTTGTTGTAGAAGAACTGCGTTGCGAGACTTGCATCTTTTTACATGTAATGTTTTTAATGGGATATTAAACCCATACGTGACGCAAATACAAGGCGACATATTCGGATAATTCGGAGCAAGCAAGAGTAGCGAATATATAATCAAAATAGGCCACATAGTATAACGCAGCGGTCGGCAACCTGCGGCCCGCAAACCTCCCTGGCTATTTTGTATGTATAGGTCGTTATATTCAGAATCGTATAAAGTCACAAGTTATTAACAAAATGCGGCCCGCGCCAATTTCGTTAGCTACTATGTGGCCCTTGGCTGCTAAAAGGTTGCCGACCGCTGGTATAGTAATTATCCGTTCAACAGAGCTAATGCTGTTAAAGAATACAATACTATTGAGAGGTAAACCACAAATTAGGATAACAAGAATATAGTGTCAATAAAGTATAACTGCCTTGAAAGATCATTACATTATAGATTCTATTTACTAGACAGTAAAGTGTAAATGCAGTTATAGATAACTGCGATCTTAATTTGTTTTGCATTTCACATTCGCCCGACGGTCTGCAAGTGCGTATTCCGTAGAGAAAAGACTTAGAGATACTATGAGCTTTCAACGGATTATCGGTTCTATGACCGTAATGATAAGGCGGCAAATGCTTTCAAACAAAAAAATAATAATGCGTTTTGCTTTTACAGATTCAACGGGGAGCCAGGTAGACCGCCCGGGTTTACTCGTGTTACGCATTGTTATTTTTTTTTTGTGGTATTGTATTACCTCAATGGCATTGTTCGCTCAATGACATTGTATACTTTAACAGCATTAGCTCTCTTGAACGGATAATTTCTATATAACGGGTAATAATCGTTTTAGTCTTTCATTTCGAACCATGGCGAAAATGGATTTGAATCGGGGACTCCATATGAATAAAAATACGGTTAAACATTTCCTTAAACGCCACTTTTGGTCTTGTCTACGAAAAACAATATAAAAAAACTTTAGAACAAAAAAATAATTTTTTGAATAGGTACCTACTTAAAATTTTTATTTTTAATGATACTAACGCCAGGTGGCGCTGGCACCGCTGTTATTGTTTTTTTTTTGGAACTTTTCGTGTATGTCGCCCAGACGAACGACGCATATATCAAGCTGTTAAACGAAACACATTTCAACCAAATAGATGTAGCTAAACTGGATTGTTAACACTCTTTTCATCACACTTGCTCGAAAATGGTGTCATTACACGTAGGTTTTGCGGGCCGTAAATGACCTATTACGCCCTAGGGCGTAATGGTTTTCTTTTTAAATTTGAAACGCTGGTTCTGTTTTACTCCTATTTGTCATGTTCAAAGAAAACGCCAACTTACTTTTTTAACTTTTCTTACTGAAATATTTATTTAAAGAGAACTGTTATTGCAAATACATTTAAACACATATTTCTGTAACATTAATTACATGTTTAAATAGTGTATTTCAGTATTTTGCAAATATAAAATCAAGCATTTTAAGTCTTTACCGCTATGGTTTCCGAACGTGACTTGTCGTCTTGATATATGTCACTAATGTCACTGTCAGTTTTCCAATATTATTTAGGTTAAGTAAGGTTATTTTAATCAGATTTCCTCACAAGTGTGATGAAAAACATTGTGTGTGCCACGGGCGGTAAAGGAATTACAAACTCGTGTTATTAAAGCCCTCGGCTTCGCCTCGGCCTTGTAACAAACACTCGTTTGTAATTCCTTACTTACCGCCCTTGATACACAATGTACTATTTCGTGTTCATAGAGAACGGGGGACTCGAATCACCCAAAGGCGATGGGAGGTACTTTTGTGAAAAAATTCAAGCTTATAGTCTTATCGGTTTAAGGTGCGCAATGTCTGTTAGTCATTGTCATTAAAAAACAAAAGTAAACAGGATGTAATACAGTTAAATTTACTATACAATTCGTTTCTGTGTGTAAATATTATATTTTTTATAACAAAAGTGTCCAAGTAACAATACATCTTCTCAGGTTCCGGGTGCATCCTGCTTGCAGAACAAAAGCTACGTAACGAACAATACCCGGCACACTTCTCACATCTTGGCGGTTGCCGAAAACATTGCGAGAGCTTACAAGTTGTTTGTCTACTCTTTTGAATACTTAATCACCTAAGAACGTGTTCTATTTGCCTTTCGACGATATCACAATATGCGTCGAGACCACTGCAGTGAAAGATTATATTCATCAAACTTTATAAGTAATAATAATGAATTCTTTAGAGATATTATGAATATTTTCATCCACACCAAAAATCAGGAACAAAGGCAAATCTCTAAAATTTATAAATATTATCAGAACAACAAAGAAGAATTTAAAGTTAGAAGCTAGGCCATAATTATCTTCTCTTACGATCTTGTGATTGAACATCCCGAAGCATTTTCGAAGGATTTTATATTCGGCGTCCCGGTATTTTCTTCTGTAAAATTAATTAAAGCAGTCTGGTGTGTCGCTGAGCACACATGTAAATTGGGCCGTTAGTTGCTCGTGCGTCATAGCATGCATCCTGCGTTTTCCTACCACTCGTCCTTCGTTAATGGCCGACTTATAATTAGAAATATTTCGTCACGCATTCCTCATAAGGGACGGTGAATGGAGATTCGGAATGCTACAATTATAAAACTTACTAGTTATAATCTCCATTCGATGGCAAAAAGCGGAAACGTAGTAACCGCCAAAGGAAACCCTTGGTGGTTACTACATTTCCGCTTTTTGCCATCGATATAATAAGAAAATCAACACCTCAATCACAAATCTAACATCGACAAGTAGCTAAAAATTAACTTGCGAGATTTTTGACTAAAAGTATAACATACATTTAATTTTTTCACTTAATATCCTAACAAGCAAAATGAAATAAATGTTTGTTATAATATACTAATTTGCACTCAAATTAACACATGGCGATCACTGAATGGAGGATGTAGGCTATAAGTCGCAAAAACGTTAATAACGCGCCTTTGATTCTAAACATGCTACACTGATTGTATGTAGGTATGAAATGTAAACAATATCACACTTACTTACGTTAGAAGCAAATGCATAAACATGTTACTTTAGATCCACTTCAAAGATAGCATGATGCAACTGAAACGTGACGTGCACACGTGACTTACCTGAAAACAAGATAAACAGACATTAGTAAAAATATAAAGGAAGATGTTGTATATACAATAAACAAAGAAATAAACCAGAATGAAGAAAACTAACAAAAGATGTAAAATGTTTACGAATTCGATCAATTTTTTCTGCATTTGATTTTATCTCCCATGATTCTCATGAATGGAGCGAGTTACTAAAAACAAAATATGTATAGGTAATAATGTATAGCAGAAACGACTACCTAAATCAATCACGTATTTCCCTTTACTTGAAACACGCCCAAGTTTTGTATCAGTTTGGTTCAGACCGTCTTTACTTGTAAAGGGTCCCAAGGAGTTTCGAAATTAAGTACCTACTTGTTAAACTAAGGCCAGCTGAATTGCGGGTTTTCCATCAGACACAAGTCAAAAACCCGCTACGTGTGAGAATTAAATACTTGAATTGAAGGCCTCCCCCAAAGACTTCCACAACTGCCGGTCGCGTCCGACCTTAACCAGGTCGTCAGACCAGACCAGGTCGTCATTTATAGGGGTTGACTTCCGGATCGTAATTAGCTATAATATAAGTACACTTCTCAAGAATTAGGAAAGATAAATTATGAAACTAAAGGCATCTATCGCTAAACTGAGAAAAAAATACAAAGACATAAAAATGCCTGAAAATAACAGTTGATCCGAATTCAACCAATTTGATACAGGGATGGTAGGTAGGACATCTCCGACTATGGTGAAGCAAAAATAAGTGTTATTTTCTCCTTCTGGGGTAGTCGCGGGACTCGAGACGGATTACATCAAACATCTAATCGGATGAATCTATACCACTTACAAAAATGGTATCACTATTCAATTAGCTCCATTCGCGGCAACAAAGGGCCAATCAGGGCGCAGCCGGCGATGTGGGACGGACGTGGGTAAGGTAAGGTGCTTCTGACTGATGCAACTTCCTTCACCCACGTGATTGACGAAATTTGATGAATCGTTATAGTCTAACTTGTAGTTGACATTGTTTAATGAGAAAACAATACAATTTGTAACCGGTTGACTGTAAAAATAAACTTAGTGAAGCTTCGTAGACAAGCACTGGCCTCCTCTTTAAAACCGTATTGCGAATGAACTTACATTTAATTGAACTGGAGTATTCTTAATTTACCTCTTTTACGTTCGGATAATGATCTTCACATTAACCGACATATATAAATAGAAAGTCAATAAATCATCAAAGCCCACAACCACTCAAGAATGACCGTGATCATTGCATCTAGCATGATGCTCGGCCAAGCATGCAAGTGATATGAAACGCATGAAATTCAAGACAAGATATTCATTACGTCACAGTACGTTATGTAGTACAGTGAGCGTGGTTACAAAAATATGTGGACAATTAAGTTTATTAATGTTGTGGCGGGTATAAAACTATTCATTTGCATAATTAGTATATTTACAACAAGAAAAATATTTCGTAACGGAGCCATGGTTCTCGTGTCCGTTGTATCAGTTAGTATCCGTGTCTGTAGATTCTAGTGTGAATTCGCAAATGATCCCATAGTAATGTCGAGATTTAGCAACGTACCTACATTTTACTTTCAATAAAATTTGAGGAAGATTTCTACCAAAAGGAAACAAAATCAGGACGCAAGTTCAACAAGAGTACGACTTCGATAAGTAAGATTATCTAAAGGTAGAACTCGCTCTTCATATTAAACGCGTGTAAAAACTTACATTGAATCTATATTGACTTCATTTTACTTAAGGGATTCCATTAGGTACGACGGAGAACGTGAAAAGGACTTTGCTCTAGGGGATAAACTTTAATAATGTAGATGAATTCTTGCTGCCCAGACTTCACTTCATCTGTCTGGGTTTGTCCGTAATATTTGAGGAATTGTTGGTTTGCTCTATGAATTTAATTTCGGGCTCCGTAAACATCAGGTGAGCCGAGTTCGTAATTCAGCTCGCAAGGTCCGATTCCAAGTCGAAAATTCGTTTTAACTTGAATGCTATAGTTATGTTGCTAGTTACTGTCACTAAGCATATAGATATCCCTCCTATTTTAATGTCACTTTCTCGTGAAAAGGCTGCTAGTTTTAATATTATTAAAATAAGTAGGTAAACGCATGTACGTACGTTACGACAATGCTTTTAATAAAAATACTGTCATAAAAGTATTTCAAAAGCAGTTTGCGAAATCAATAAACACAACGCATTTTATGTTTGTTTCAACAGATCGTAAACGGACGAATTAGCATATTAAACTACGTGTTAATGACAAATCGCAAGCAACGCAACTTTTTCGTAATGGAATTTAGCTCCACAATATCACAAAATTCATCTTGTAAAAGTGAATTCAGATATTCTTGGCGTGCTATGTCCCTGTTTGATCAGCTTTGGAGTCTTAGAATTGAACAGCAAGGTTGAATTTACAATAGCTGAGGAAGATACGGGCTCGGAGTTGATGTACTAATTTGTTTTGGGTAGGTCCAGACGAGCGTTAGCAGGTGCATGCATTAATTTTAAGAAACACCTGACCAGGAATGAGTGGCACTTCTATAATTGGTACTTTGCACCTGGAATTCAGAATTGCCTTAGGTATTTTGGCGCAGTCAAGTATGTCAGTGCAGACAGTTGATATAAAATTTGGACATCGCAAATGTGTGAATAAGAAAAAAAACAAATCCGCTAATAATCTATAACTCAAAAGTATTAAACACTGTACACGAGAAAACGTATAATAAAAACTATGAAGATATTTATGGAAGTGGCAACAGTAAAAGTAGAGCATTAAAGGACAAAGTTGCTATCCAAAAATAAAGCTAAAGAGCGTTGACGAAAGCGAGTTGTAACCGTATATTATATTGATTGATTACACACCTCGCAACATAATGCGTCGTCTGACAATTCATTAGGTCAAACAAAGTAGTCTATATTATACTCCAAACTTGATTTATATAAGAGTGTCCACAAAAACTAATAGAAAGTGTCAGAGAAATCATCGGCACTTGGTACAGGGCCAAAGCGTGGCAAGGTCATTGGCTATTTGATAATAACGGGCATAAAGCCATTATTAGGTAATAGTTTGTTTATATTTTTTACCTCTGGCCAAACTGATAATGCGCGGAATTGTCACGTCATTTTTAAATTTATTAGCGACGTTGGAATTTAATCACCTTACCACCACTCAGGGAAAGTAGATTTGTTTGGACCGCTGCCATAATCGCCTACAAATGTACAAGTCACTAAATTATCAATTAATGTCACTGCTAATTTGTGTCCACAAGTGAAAGGACGTTGACTATTGATATTTTGACGTGCATAATTATACATGTCAATAGCAAAATTTCTTCATCGGAACCACGGTTAGATAGGTGTACAGTTCCATACTGCAAGACATAATTATAGTTTATAATCGCGTGTATCCGCGTTATTTAATAATTTCTTAATTAATAGTTAGCGGTTATAATTAACCGGTTGAATTGTATTATCATTGAGCTCGAAAAAGTGCGTTTAAGCACATAATTGCCATAGATTTGTTTATTCAGTGTTATTTAAGCACTCCGATATTAACTTAAATTTTTCTATAAGACGATATAAAAATATCGACAGTTAACTTTGTGGTCTCGTAGATTTTTTTGTTTATTTATTCGGTGTTATGACAATTTAGTATTTTCCAATCCATGTGACTATATTATGTTGTAAAATTCAACATGTGGACTAATCCACATTCCCATTGATTGGAGCGATAGAGGAAGACGAAGAACTACTTTGAAGCAATAGAGAAGAAGGGTAAGATCGTATCGACCCAACATGTGAAGGAATTGGCACATAATAGGTAGGTACCGACTACTCATTGCCTTTTAAATTAACGAGAATAATAATCATCAAGGCGTTTATATAATATGTAGTTAAAAAGTAACTACGTATTATATAAACGCCTCTTAGTAAGTAAAAACATAAAAAAGCAATATCACGATAAACCATCCTTAATACTAATATTTTTTTCTACTCCTGTACTGTTATCTGTTTTTTACTTGGTCACGATCACTATTATAAGAACATACATAATATGAGTTCAGAGAAGTCTATACTCTATTCCCCATAACAGCACTAGTGTCGTTATAGTCACTTTACGTTATTGCTAGCAACCACAGACTTCTAAATCTAGGTTAAACTTAGGTCAAGGATTAAGCGCTCAATTTCAACTTTACGGTAAAATGCACAACTACCAACTTAACAAACAATTAAATTCCTACGGTTTATAAAAAAAACAAATCTTTCCGAACTAAATTCATTGATGCCAACATAAAAAAAGTAATTTTAATTTAAGTATATTTTAAATTTAAAAAAAAGTTTACCATAGACACATACTGTCAGTCAAACGTCATATTTGCCTTGTTTCCAGGTTATGATTAATTTTTTATTTTATAATTTAAAACTTCGTCGTAGAAAAAGTATTGTATGCAACGTTGTATAATTAAGTCAAAAAACGCTCATTGCGTCTCTATTTGCGATACTCGCCGCATTCGCGGCTCGTATCGCAACTCACGCAATTCGCATTTTTTTAACCCACTTATACAACTGTTGCATAAAATACTATAATTAGACGTTTAATCAGACTTTTTATTAGAGATACAGATACCGGGACCTGGATAAGAGAAAAACTTTCGCCACATGGTTAAATAATATAAAAATGAATGTCAGTAACATAAGATAATTTGGATCAAAACATCTGGTTATAATAATATGGTAAAACATGTAAACGACCATTTAATTTACAATGCAGCGGTGTTGCGTAAGAAAGAAGCGATCGAATTCGCAAAGTAGTACTACTGACTGGCAGTTTAGGTACTTTCTCGATTCTGTAGAACTGTACATTTGACATGATACGTGAGTCATGGGATACTTTTCTATCTGTGAGAACGTAGATAACTCTTATTAGACTCTCAGATACTAGATATTGAAGATTTACCACTAAAAATATAAATGTGAAAATGGGAGCAATGTTCAATATTAACAATATCGTGTTTTTGAGATCTAATTGAATGCCAAGTTCTGTACTAATTGGAAACTGAAATTATTATTTATATTACTAAGGTCCGACCGAGACCGTTTTTTTTGTCTCGGCCAAGACAGAGACCTAGACCGAGATCTCGGTCGGACCTTATACATTACACAACTAGGGTGGTAATACAAAGAAAGACCGAGATCGCAGATGTTTGCGGCCCGAGCCACAGGCGAGAGACGTAAATATGCGATCGAGGGCTTTCTTTATTACCTCCCGTGTTGTCTACATCATTTTATGTCTACACTTGGCCAGAAAGCGGCTTTATTCGTACGCGCAGCGTGCGGAAAAAGTCACTTTATGGCCAGGTGTGGCATAAAATTATTAAAAAAAATATATAAAACAGTTTGTTTATAACACAAATTGAAAATCAAGATTTGACTTGGCTAGTTTTTGTTTATGTAATCGTAAAAAAAGCTGTTTCTTTATCTTAGGTTCGTAACCACACAATTACCCAGCTGGATGCCAAATTTCAACTTGCTAGGTCATCTGGAAGTGGGTTAGGTTTTTGATACTTATTAGGTGAGTCAGTCGGTGAGAAAAATCCCAAATTTAGATGTTTGTATCTTAATAACCGATTTAGCTATATTCATGAAATTTGGGGTTCTAGTTCGCCTTAAGGGTCTTACTTAATAAATGAACCAAATTTTATATGTTTATGTTTAATAGATTTTAAGTTATATAGGGGTCAAGTGGCTCCAAATGGTTCGTGTAGTATAACACACGGCCGCTGAGTCGCCAGTTCTCTTCTTTTGAACCTGGCTTGACCCGGCTCGTGTCTAGATTTTCAGCAAAGTTATATTTTGTTTATAAACAACTTTTTGTGTTTACAAAGATAATCAGATACATATCTAATAGTTATACAAGGTGCTCGCGAGGAATCCAAAACATTTTAACCACGCATTCCTGAGATCATTAGGAGTAAAAAATGTTATATAACATCATGCAAAAACACAAGAAAAAAAGTTACGAGGATTTTTTTTTTGATTGATTTTGTATGTAAAATATTTTTTTTTTTACTGTCGAATTTTACATTTTGGGTTCCTCACGAGATGATTAAAACGACGAAATCTACAAAAACCAATCAAATAATTTTGCCGGTTTTGACATTATGTTATATAGTATTTTTTACTCCTAATGACCTCAGGAATACGTGGTTAAAAACTTTTGGATTCCTCACGAGACACCTTGTATAGTGTAATAAAAGGAATTACTTGCAAATGAGACTTTTAACTATGACAGACACAATATTAGCAATATATTGAAAATGCTGCGATGGAATTAAAAAAAAATTAGAAACTTTCAAACTCCCTCAATACTTTAGTCCTCCATTGCATAAACATTAATTTAATGCCGTTTTCAATCACACGCTGTAGTGTAAAGTAGTAAGGCTACTCAATACATAATAATAGCGCTACTATTTTTCGATAGCGCTGAGTGTAAGTCTATACTGCGATACCCAATGATCTCAAATGCAGCCATATGTTCACAAGTGAAACCATTCTCGATCGCTGAGGTCCCGGTCCCTAAATTCTATCGGAGTATTGGTAACTCGCGATAAGTTCTCGCATGTTGCATCTCGTAATGGCTGTATACATTACGCATGACACGTTCGAAACACGCTAGTTTACTCCAAATGTAAACGAGCGCAGTTTACTAATACCAAAAGGCAGTATACTTCAAGAACTTCGACTAAACATACAGCGTTTCGAACTGGTATGCGAGAACTAACCTAGGCTAACGCGGGCAGTAGAAATAAACAAGGTTAGAAATGCTCGATACAGATGCCAGTAGATATAGCGCGCTCGTGCGATCACGATTCTCTTGGACTAGACAAATCTCACAGTGGTATCGCGTATACAGCTAATATAAAGGATGAATTTAGCACACGATTTGCTCCTAACGTCCTGCTTTCCACGGAGTCTCTTCGATAGACTGAGGACATATTTAGTTCCCCGCAGACCAATACTCGATTTTAAACGGATTTCGATGTTGTCGCTGTCACATATCTGTAAAGATATTAGGAATTCTCTGCACTTCTGTCTCACTATCGAAATTGTTTTGAAAACCCATTAGCGAGCAAGTTCACGGCAGTGCAACCGCACAAGTGCATTGCGGGAGTGGGGCCAGAAATATTGCGGCGTAACACTCGTAACGCGAGAACCGTCACGCACTCTCGAACGAATATTTGTGCGCGTCCAGCACCTAAAGAACAAACAGTACAGAGGATAGAGTTGCTATAGTGACTACAATACTATTCTAATAGCGAGTTATAGAATATTTTTAAATGTAATATGTAGTAAACGAGTAGACGCTACCTGATGCTCTTCTTAGAAAATCCCATGACTTTCCGGATCGTGGAAGTTGAACGAGTACCTATGTGATTTCCCACAAAACTCCCGAGATTCCAACTGGCTCGACTTTGCCAGTTACGAGGGTAAGTATCTGTACTCAGATGTACAATGACCAGGAATAATAACATACGATGAAACGAGGCATGAAAAAATATCTGACACCACCCTATTACTATAGCAATAAGGTCGTCTTAGATATTTATGTGTGCCGAGTTTCATCATATATTATTGCCGGTGACTGTACAGTACGTGCAGTACGAATAGTAAGGTAACAGTGGCCAGACGTCAGAAAAATGTTAACCCTTAAATGCATGATTTTTTTTATCGTTACCAAAAAAAATATGTGGCTACCTAATGGTGTAATAAACACTAGAAAAATATAAAAAAAAATCTATAGCAAGGTTGTGGGTTATTTTTGCACTAATAATCAAATGTACGATACAGCGTACACTATGCATTCCCCGCAAAATCAAGTAGCCCCTATACACGGCTTATGATAATCTGAAACCAAAATGTTTGTAGGTCTGAATTAAAACCGTTTCGGAAATATATGCTTGTATTGTGTATATTGCAGTAGCGTGGCGTCCAAAGAACTCGATTCCTACCGGCTTGCCTAATGTCAGGCATTTGAGCACCTTATTCTACTGCTCTTAAGGAAAATGTACGCAAAATATGCACCGGTTTGCCCAAGGATATCTTTTACGCCACGCCACTGGTATATTGTGGGTATTAACACATAATGAACATAACATAATATCAAACCGCTTCCCTCACAGGGTGGCAGAGCATCGAAGGTGCAATAGTTGTACCTCAACACCACGTTTCGCGTTGATTTCTTGGGCTAAGTTATGATATACGACGAAACAGTGACAGCTTGCGAGCCCATGGTCTACATAGTTTCCGCAAGTACTTACTCTATCCCTCTATAGACTTACTATCTGCACGGGAAGATATGCAGCTGGCACAGTCTATGTTTTCCCTTCGCTCCCAGACTTGCACGGGAGTCCACGTAATTACACTTTACAGCTAGCTAATGTTTTTATGCCACACCTGGCCATAAAGTGGCTTTTTCCGCACGCTGCGCGTACGGTAAAAGCCGCTCTCTGGCCAAGTGTAGACATAAAATGATGTACACAACACGGGAGGTAAAAAAGAAAGCCCTCGATCGCATAATTACGTCCCTCACTTGCAGCTCGGCCCGCCTACTTCTGCTATCTCGGCCTTTCTTTGTATTACCACCCTAGTTGTGTAATGTACTATTTTATTCAGTAACTTTTAATTTTATCAATGAATAATGTAATCAGCCACAGAAAATTTAGTAAAAAAGTTTTGAACTTTATGTAATCTCAAATAACAATAAATCAAAGATAAATTCCTCACAATTCCTTCCTTTAGTTGTTTATGTAATTAATAAGAAATATGAAATAAAATAACCTACTACTAACATCAAAATCATGTACGAGTTACATTATTTAGCAAGAATAATTTCGATACTGCTAATAGAATTGTAAAAGTGCTGGGAGTGCATAATGTACGCTAGATCGCACATGATCAATATATAAATATTGTTTACTTTCAGAGAGAGAACTTTATTAAATTTAGTAAACGTAAAATCCTTATGATACGAGTTACAAAATTATAATAAAAAATAATTACTTACTTAGTTAAAAACCGCCAAACACACTCAACGAAAACCTTCAATATTTAACTTTTTCTAAATTGCCGCCATTTTGCTTATAAACATTTATAACTTTTTTTAATACAGTTATGCCAACAAATCAGTATTAAATGTGAAAATGCGTTAGTTTTCCTTGTAAAATCAGTCTTAAGAACATAATACATATATCTAGTTTTCAAACACTATGTTTTGGTTATGTACGATGCATCGTACACCATGCATTTAAGGGTTAAATATCTTATGAAAAGTCGACGACGAAGTATGAATATCTTGCCAGGATTGAGGCGACGATTAGTTCCACATTGCGAGTTCGAGATTGCTACTCGCGATATGAGACCAACAATGCCTACTAATAGAAAAAGGCCGTAAGACTGCATAAAACCCATATAAAGTTAATTATTTACTATAGACGGAAAAACACGCATGCGCCAAGGCGACAGATACTATCATGATAATAATAGTCTTTCCACTGTCTAGAATTTCGACCTAAAATGATAATATAAAACATGACACCTTACCATTAGAGAAGGAAAAATTGAAGGCAAGCGTGGAAAATCAAGGATACAAATGAAACCGATGGTCGCAGTTTCTAAATTGTCTGTATTATGTAATGTACCCCTTCTAATGTGTTATCTGGTGTGCAATAATAGTACATTACACAACTAGGGTGGTAAAACAAAAAAAGGCCGAGATCACAAATGCTTGCGGGCCGAGCTGCAAGCGAGGGACGTAAATATGCGATCGAGGGCTTTTTTTATTACCTCCCGTGTTGTGTACATAATTTTATGTCTACACTTGGCCAGAAAGCGGCTTTTTCCGTACGTGTAGCGTGTACGTAATAAGTTTGTACTATAAGTATATGAAAGAAACATGATGTTTCTTTATTTGTTTTTAATGCGGGTAAATTACACCACATTTTAAGTTATATATATAGATACAAGAAATCAAAGTACATAGAAAAATTAAATGGTACTCACCTGTGGTCTAGACCGGGAATCGAACCCGGTACAGTAAACGGCGATAAAGAATGCACATCGATCTTTGGAAAGAGGCAATCGGCTAATTTCGACTTCGTATAGCGATATCTGTGTCGCTCACACCATGACGTTTGTTTTGTCAGTTGTGGTTCAAATGTGAGAGAGTGCAGTCGCATATCCAAGTCAATATATATATAGAGTTGCTAAAACTTTTACAAAATTAAATTTGTAGTATGGCATCTATAGGAAAAAAAGGTAAGCCATTACTTTGCCAGTCACGCGAAATTATCAACAATGTTCATAAATATTTTGTAACTGAAGCCGACCAATTTAAAAAACATGAGGATGTTAATGTAAGTTATTATTTTAAGAAGGTTCAACAGAGAGTTGCAGATGCCACTGGAATTTCAAGAAGAACTTTGAACAATTTATTAAACGAAGTCGACACTGGCACTGATACACATTCTAGTGGAACAAAGATCAGCTCTCCGAAAAATGGGAGACTAAAAAAAACAATTTCGTTTAGATGTGGACGATTTTGATTATGATGTTTTACAGCTCTATATATTCCACCTGAAATCAAAACAAAACAACAATAAAGTACTCAGTTCTAAATTCAAATTCTGATGAACGATTAATCTAATAATTGATGTACCAACATGGAAATTAGCGTTCGTTTGTAGGTATTCGGAAATGCGATGATTGCCGATGTGAATTCTTTATGGCGGTTTATTGTACCTCTGGATTTCCGGCCCAGCGCCTGAACCACTTGGCCAAGTGCTTGTAAGACTATCTTTGAAAAAAAAATCCAAGAAAGTAACTGGCGACTGTCAAAAATAAATAATAAAACACAAATAAATCGTTTTTAAATAAACAATCGGGCCGATTTTTATGAAATCTGGTGTATAGGTCGATTGTGACCCCGGTTAAATTACAAAGTATTTTTTACCCGACTACGGCGAAGCCAAATAGAGATTTAATCTCCGCAGACGATGTTCGGGCCTCCTCTCATAATTTACTAAAACGTGCGATCATTCGTTTTGGAAGTATTTGGGAGAGACCTATATTAAGCGGTGGCCGTCTCCGGGTTGAAATGGCAACAATGATCATTATTTACTGACATCATTTTATTTGCACCACGAAACGCGATCTCATATAACTTTATCTCCGTACATACCCATCTTGGCTTCGAGCGAATTAAGTATTTTCAGTGTCAGCTTATTATAATGAGTAACTTTATAAACCGGATTAATTCTCGTTATTGAAAGAATGCTTAATTGCTTAGTAATATTAAGAATAGATTTAACGCTATGGAATTCTAAGAGATATTAAACTTGTCACATTAAAAGCGAATATTACAAAAGATTCAATCAGATAGACATCAAAAATAATTTCTGTGGCTCTAGTGAAAAGGGGTAAAAGTCGCATTTAACCTAAGAGCAAAAGGGCCAGGCCCGCGCCGACCCCCGGCAGCGCCTGTGTGCAAACCTATCCTATGAAGCACTTCTTTATTGTCGTCGTGTTTCGAATTCCTGCGCCCCTATTGCCTTGGCGCCTGTGTGCGTTGCACACTTCGCACACAGGGGCGGCGCAGCCCTGAAAAAGGCTTAAGTCATACAATAGAGTTGTGACCTTTTGGTCCTGGTATAAATGTGACTTGTACCTGTGCTTGTACGCCTTTTCACTAGACCCACAGATTTTTCTGCTCCAATAAACCACTGGAACTAAAAAGCATATTTTGCTGTTTTTTTTTTTTTATTTTATCACTCATATTGCTAATAAAATATATCAAAGATCGTCTTTCTTAATCTTCACTTTGCTAAACAATTTTAAGCAATAAAAAACATTTCAGAGTTCAATCTTGGTTCCACAAATAAGTATCCTCCAACTCTAATTTCGTTCTTCGAGATAATACAAAATGTCTGGAGACTTATATAACAGTTGAAGCTAAATTTAATCCGATTCGCTGTCTGGTGCTTGATGTCAAAGGTAGGGGTCGCGGAGTTAGGTAACAATTATTTTACAGGTTGCATGTTTCATCAAAAATTCTATGAGTTAGAGCCTTTTTCATCTAGCAAGGCAGAAGAGTCCAGCCATATAAACGAGCAATTGAGAAGCGAAACCGGAGTATTCCATACAAGTAAACTGCAATTCACTGAATATTTCTGCACCATCATGCACGTACACAATAAGTTTTCTTTGTCGTGTAATATCTTCGCAACACTCGGCTAGATTAAACCCGCTTGCGACTCCATGAGAAACGTATTTAAGACTCGATCTTTTCAATTGCCCGACATTATACTTTCACGTTTTATGTAATCATGCGCCTTTGGGCTCGCCCATCCGTCATGCTGTCTTGTTATCTCGATATAAACAAAGAAAGTATCGTTTTTATCTCTAATATCCTAAGGAAAGGTGAGATAAGTGCATCTTCTGCGTAAGATTCTGATGAGATGATGATAGGTATTTTATAACGAACTTTAAAACATGAGTACCTACTAAAATAATTTACTGCTCTAAAATACTTATTGTTGTGGTATCTAAGTATTATCAAGTTACTGTCTTCTATTGTAAATGAATATAAAAAATATAATCTGCGTACTCAGTGCACCAGTACATCGGTTATTTATTGACACACTTGATAAAGTCGTCTTCGGTAATCAATATTGATTTGATTATTATCAATTTACAAGGACCTCCGCAGTCAGTCTCATTTGAATACAAATGATGACCATAGAAACGCAAAATATTCACTGTGGCAAATCCAAACTATCCTGAGGACAAGGTGAGGACGACAAAAAACGTGACCGGAACACACACGTCCGCATTATATAAGTCAACGCTCGTCCCACGAAAACGATACAGGTAAATCTCTTCCAATCGGATTACAAGTGCTTTAAAAGGAAGCCTTACGCATGGCATGACTAGGTCAAAGGCATTTATTTTGTATAAATCCATGTAATAATTTAAGTTATTATTTCTAAAAGTTACACTGAGAACGACGAAAAAAAGAAAGTATGTTTACAGATCCGAAGTAAGGACTGATATTGTATATGTGCGCCATTTGAATATGAAAATAAAAAGAGCGGACGATTACTACAACAATATCATCTCAAGATAAAGCTATTACCAAGTAGGTTCAACACTATAGGTTTAGCGCCACTGGAGATAAGAGAACTGGGTCTACTTGAGACTGAATGAATGCTTAAGACTAACCTTGGACAATGATGCGTCCTCAAATAATCAGAACGTGCAAAGGTACATTACGATGCGTTTCTAAGGTCATTGGGGCAGCGTTGAATCCCATTGTTTCGCATACTGCATTGATTCCCATGATTAATTTAGTGTCCACGTCAGTCGTAGCTTGCATGTCCTTTGACGTGCTTTAGTTTCTGATGTGTCATGAAGTGAACGATGATTTCAAGGTTTCTAAGGAGGGATGAGTTAACATGAAATTGAATAACAATGGAGTGTTAATGTGGAAAAGAAATGCACTACAACTGTATTTGTGAAATGTCATTACTTATGGTTTTAAAAACCATTTAAGTATTCATATAATATCTCGTACCTAAATTTGCTAGTGTCGAGGTCGTACATTAAATGTCAGTTATTTTTTGAGTAAAGTTATTTGACTCTATATTAATTAAATTAACAAATACGTAAAGTGAAATATGCGATCGGACATTTACTACAAACCAGTACAAGTTTAAGGAGTAATAAGGACAAGGATACCACAGACGTCAGTTATAAGCGTACGGGGAGTGGTCTCAAACGTCGAGTAACGACTTCCGATTCCCTCTACAAATGATCTCATGGCATTTGTAATAAAATACTTTACAGTATTTGGATCTTATAATTCCAGTCATAAAGTCAGCGGGGCGAAGCATTCTGAGTTTAATGGTGTATGGCAGACGTTGGCAGATTGCGGAGGGTCTGTAAAGATTAGCCTTTGTTTGTGGCCGACGAAGGATATTATGAAAGCGGTTCACAGCATGAGCTTGCTTATCGAGTGCTTGAGGTAATCCTTGATAAGATAAACGTTCTTGAGAATGAAGTAGAAATCGTGTTATCAATTTATGAAGCAATCTTGCAGCTTTCTTTTTAGAAAATGCGATCATTAATTTCAATATATGGAGATTTTTGGGATTATATAATTGATCTTATTTTGTGATATTGACGGCCATAATAAGACAAAACAATACAGAATACTTTAAACGCTCATTATCGTCAATCTTTGTACATTATTATCGAAGACACTATCTGTATTTGAGTAAAGTGGAAAATGCAGAAGTCGTAAATAGAAGATTTCGTGGTTATCTGATAATACCTTCATGGTCAACTTTGAAGTAATATTGGTTTGCTCTATATCAATAGCTAAATTAAGACGATAATATGATAAACTACATTTTCACATTGTTTTTATATTTCATACATAAGAATATAGAACGCTTGATCAACCTGCATGAAAGGAGGAATCCCAAACGATGAACAGCAAGCAAATGACAGCTAGCAACGCCAGATATTTTGAACCAAATTTGCCAGTTTGCCAAACGCCAATTTCATATGTAAGGACCTAATAATTAAAAAAAGTGGAAAAACATAGTCTACGTGAAACACCGCAAACTGAACGGTGACTGGTGACGGTCTGTCATCCAATTACAAATATTAAAGCGGACGACGAACTTTAGCGCACAAAATGAAGAATAAAACGACTGTAAAGCTACGAAAGACACCTGTATAGTTTTTCGAGCAATAATTAACGGGCGGAACATAAAACATTTCTTCCAATGAGTGTCATATAAGAATGCACGTAAAACGGCCTACGCACGTTAAATCGACATCGTTGTAAAAAGCCGACCTCGATAGTGCCTACTGTTTGCGTTGATCCAAGTGATAGCGATGAAGAGATTTTGGAAATAAATCTGGAATTATACATTGGTGATTTCCACTAAACATTGCAGTATTTTTTTGCAACAATGAGAACCCTTTTTCAAACTACTTTAATATAAAATTTGTTAATCGCTCAGCAGGCAAAATATAAAAATTATAAATATATAAGTAGTATCACCAGAGTTGAGGTGAATTATTACACACACAGCTACATGAAGTACTCATTGCAAAAAAAGTGAATGAATGATAGCGATGAAGAGATTTTGAAAATAAATCTGGAATTATACATTAGTGATTTCCACTAAACATTGCAGTATTTTTTTGCAACAATGAGAACCCTTTTTCAAACTACTTTAATATAAAATTTGTTTATCACCCAGCAGGCAAAATTATAAATATATAAGTAGTTTCACGAGAGTTGAGGTGAATTATTACACACACAGCTACATGAAGTACTCATTGCAAAAAAAGTGAATGAATGATATGAATGAGTGAGTAAAAAAAAACAAGGCTATAGTTTAAAGAAACTTTTTGGTATATCTTGCAATTCACTGTTGAACCTGCTATCGGTACGAAAAAAGAACAGTAATTTCAAAATCCCGCAGTCATTACAAGAACCGGACTATTGGGTTAAATTTGTATGGAAATTTGGGAACTTGGCACTGAATGTGTCAACCCGCTTGCACTAGGACCCTACACTCGAATGCTTGAATCGTCTGGCGCCGTGTAGGCGAACATGCCATCTGTCGCGACACAGTTGAGAAACTTACCTGTTGGTTCTAGTCTCATAGTCATGGGAGGCTGCGATCATCATATTACTATATCAATACACCCAATTAAATTTAGCGTATATAACGGGAGAAAAACGGATTGCTTCTTTTATACAAGATTATTGGAGCATCAGATTATACTGATCCAACAAAAGCATGACTCAATCGCGGATTTCATTTAAGCATTATTTTTCATAGGATCTTAGCGTAGCGATCGAAAGTGAAGAAATTCACAGCGAATGAATTAAAGTCACACATCTGCTAAATCGCTATTATCATTAATTATCGCCCTACAGTCTAACACCTGTTCAAAAGTAACCCTCTTTTTTATTTATTCGTATTTATGTCAACTAAGATATGCCTTTTAGGTAGGAAAGAATAGAATTCATCCATCGTTGTCGTTGTCTACAATTACGTAGTGCGCAGGCCCAGTAGAGTTCGTCCAGTGGAGTGAAGCTTTATGCCCATTGCTTAAATCGAATGTCGACTCACGTCACTGACAGATGGTAGCCGGTGTGATCCGATTACAGGTCGAATACGAGGGGACAGGGCCGGCAGGCGGGACCCTTAACGTCAGCATTCGGAATTTTGTCAACAGAGCGAAACCGCCATCAATATTTAATTATCTGTAGAATGCAGTCCCTCTTAGAATAAGTTCGCCAAATTGCAATGGGGGATGTAGAACAACAAAGTAGACAAATGTGTCCGTAATTATCAATATTATCATATATCAACATCACAAATGAAAATCAGATTGAAGTTCTTGCTGATATGCTGATCCATTGAATATCTTGGTGTGAAGTACCAACGATGCACACGAGCTTCTTGACTTTCCTGACAATTCTAGATACCCGAGGATTTGTTTAAAGAAGAGAATTTTGGCAGAGTAACTTTTGAATCTAAATATTCTAAATATTTGCGTCGAAATATCTGCATCTTCTAATAATTAAATGGACTAGATCTATCCTCTTATATTAAAAGAAGTCTATAGAAGCTGCGCGGCACGCTATGAGACAGGCATTTATATAGTTATCGAATATTTTCCACAGACTAGGCAACTAGCTCCAACCAGTGCCGTACGCGTCATTGAGAAAAATGTGGTCGCACGCGCAACCAGCAACCTTACAACTGCAAAAGCCGAACTAAACGGCTAATATGTCATTACATAAATTGCTATAGCCGTAATGAGTGTTTTACCTACCACGCCCTCGAGCGTAAACGATCCTTGTTAAGTTAACTCGCATGATCATTAGGAGATCATGACATGTTCAATTAAGCTGGCATTTTAGGAGGTTTCCTAATGACTGTATGGGTTTTGGATAATAATGTCGCATGCGGCTTAACGCCATCGTCAGTTACGACTTTGTTGTTCTAACGGAACGGGTCTTGAGTTATAACTTATGGTTATAGCATGTTGCCACGCGATGGGGGCGAATCAGAGCTAGTGGTTTTTAATTAATTTACTTGCATTACTAATTTACTATATCTATTTTACGATTGAGTAGTTTGTTTATCATCAATATTATACCAACAGAATATTTTGCGGGTGCGACACGGTTTGTATCTCTGGTGCCAATATATACTATAGTGAGCGATTGATCTTAGTCAATATGTAAACTACCATGGTAGTAAGTAACAGTCGGTTTAAACTTTTGAAAAGTCACTATGTTATCATGTAGGAGTAAAATGGCCCTCTGTTTCCGTCCCCCTCGAAACGACCACCTGGCCTAACAGACAAAGGGGGCTCTGAACATAAAACTCAAACAAACTATGACTTTAATGAACAATGTCGAGCGAGCATGTGGTTAAAATTAAATAGATACAGGTTTCGTCCAGAATCACGTGTTATTGAATAAAACGAGCGACATAACTTTTTTAGGCGAGGATAAACACTTCGAAAGTGTAAGTACTAACCACATGATTTATGCGAGAACACATAGGTACTTATGATACTTATCAATATCATCATTGCTGTTTTTATAACTTTTAACACCCATTAGGTTAGCAAACTGTTCTTAGCCACAAATTATAATTTTATACTGCATCGGTTAAACTAGCATGAGGTCAACCCTTATAGCAAAAATAGGTTCTATGGACGTTCGGCAGATTACTTTGAACAGCGAGACGTAATATTCTGAACAGCACCAGGCACGTAGAACTTCAGAAGATGCGCGACGCATACCAATTGGAGGCAGAGATGGGCATTATTCGAATAAATTTTTATTTAAATGATTATTCGAATAAAAAATAATTCACGATATTTTTATTCGCGGATGATTTATTCGTGACTAAATCATCCGCGAATAATTTATTCGCGAATAAATCATTCGACAACTTTTTAAATGACGAATGATTTATTTGTTATTTTATTCGAATAAATCCAAGAAAAATATTTAAGGTCCAACACGAATAATGTTTAAAATGACTTGTTTGTATTATATATTAGTTCAAACACATAATGTGTTCCTAAAGGTTCGAGCCTTTTAGCCCGAAATGTTTAGCTCCGGATCCCTTTTTTAGAGGTAGACTGATAGAAAAGGCTTAGTAGAGCTAGTAAATTCAATAAGGCTCGATCCTTAAAAAAGCTAAAAGCCTTCTGTGAATGCTACCTTTTGTAGCCTTTTGGTTATGGACCGATTGTGATTATTGAAGAGTGTTAATCAAATTTGGTATCCACATAATAGGACGCAGTTTAGGGAAAAGGATCCAAAACACTCTTTTCCCTAAACTACGTCCAAGTTGAGATCCGAGAATTGACGTAGGGTAGTTTTTTTATCCCAAAAATCATCCCTTTTCACTCCCTCCTCCCCCCAGTCGGTTCGTCATCATCATCATCACGATCACCACCTAGACTCGAGTCTCTTGGAACACAAACTTTTATCCAAACCGCTAAGATTTGCAGTCTAACATTAAACATTTGTCTTAGTTCAAACCAGTAAAATTATGTAAAGCAAAAATTTTAGTCCGTTCCCTTAGTACACACAACACTCTTACAGTTTTGTTTCGTTATTATTTTTTCGAGAAAAGTTAATAAGGTGTTCCAATAAATAATTATTCGTGGCAATTTATTCGCGAATCAATCATCCGCGAATAAATTATTCCACGAATAATTTATTCGAATACGAATAATCATCCACCAAATTTATTCGTCATCCGCGAATAATTTAGTTATTCTTATTCGTTATTCGTCATTCGAATAAATTTTGCCCATCTCTGATTGGAGGGATGTTTACAAAAACAACGAAACGGCTGAATGGATACTTACAGATGGGGTTATTAAATACTAATTCCAAAAGTAGAAATACATTTGGAATAAAATGCACATCTTTTTAATGCCATGGCGGGCTGAAGTTAATATCGATGCCAAACATAAGTCCATTAATTACCCTCAAACAGCCGAACCTTATTCAAAAACAAACAATTTTACTGTGTAACGAAAGCTTTTGATACGGTTAATTCAGACCATCTGATGCTACAAATGAATGTGACACACATACGAAATTTTAGGAAATGAACATTATTAAAACATTACATAATTCCCGATGTAGGGGAGTGGGCCGCATAGCATAATATTACCACCACGAACTATATCAGGTTACGCAAGGCTTGTATACATGTGGATATGAATAATGTGATAATAATATTGATGTGATGATACTTAAATTCGCGTTATGCCATTATGACTGCCTCGAGATGTGAGTTTTAGAACAAGTCGAGAGGTCGAAACGCAAGCGCATAAACGCAATTTTAAAGAGGCGCTATAATAACATTATTACGGATATCCAGACTAAAAACATCCCTCTAGAACTTAAATTTTATCCACAGTATGTGGGAACTGCTATAGTGTGGTGTTAATTATTCGGCCATCGGTTATTGTAGCCTTTGTTGAAGCCCTAGCATGTACTGGGATCATTCTTGATAATCTTGATATTGATATATTGTAATCGCCGTGCCGCTTCTTACAGTTCCAGGTCATGTCCCGTTGAAGTAAAGAACTTCAATACTTTTTTGGTTCCGAAAACTCTGATCCCTGGGCCAGACTAACAGTAGCCGGAACAGTTTGAACTGATCCAGTCGGGATTAAAATCTGTTTGTTGGGCTGTGTTGTGTTTATTCTCAATAAATGTGCTATCGGCATTGATCAGAACACTAATTTGGTAGGAATGTTTTAAAGCAAGCCTCCTAGGCTGTGCAACATTTTATCCCCAGATCATAGCTCAAATTGCACTTTTTTCGATCAACAATGTGAAGACTTAACTCCGATGTAACGTATTTAGGAGCCCTATCGCTTTTAAAACCGTCCAATTGAAGTTATTAAGCCAATTTCCGGATTCCGAGGAATCAGTATCACAAGTAACGTGGCTATATCCTTTTTAAAAACTTCTTCATAACTTCAAAGTCAGGTACAATTTTATGAATTTAAAATATGGAGGTTTGAAATGTTCCGTTTTACGTAAATACTAGTATTATATATTGTTAGTAGTAAAATAAAAAATAAATACAGAAACGGTAGACTTTGTTTCGGTACTTGTGATGCCGACCGTACGTTGAAATGCAATATGTGTCAACGGAAGCAAGTTCATCAAACTACGGACGTTTCGACATAAGCTAGATGTAAAGCGTTGACCTACGTCAATGTCGCTTATTTGCATATTGCGAGAAATATGATAAACATCGTAAAATGGTAGATAATGATTCCAGTGAAAGCAATTATCGACATGATAATTACGGTGATAGTAAATGTACAAATTGGTGAAGGTAATTCCCCGGTACTTAACCCGGGGTTTGCAAGTCTGAAAATGTGTAAACGATTGAGTGTATTTAATTGATTGCGATACGTATAATGACAATTTGTCTGTTATAGTATTTTATCAATATCATTAGCATAGATATTGATAAAATACTATAGGTAATTTCAAATTTTTAATTTAACTCTCTAACTATAATTTTGTGCGCCTATCAACATCATCGCGTTCACTAACAAACTAAACTTCATAGTTGTGTGTCGGCGACGTTCTATTTCAGTCAGATGTTAACCCACATTCAGACACCCAATGCTACAAATTAGCTTACTTTACCCCACATGATTAGTCGTTTAACTATTCTGACCAGTACATTCGCCACAGGCGCTATGCCAAAATAAAACAACTCGGACATAGTTTTAAGTGTTTGGTGATGCATCAAACACGATCCGAAGCCATTATGAATGTATAATAAATTAATTTGCATATTGAAATGATGATCGGAAATTCATTAAAATATCTGAATGTTTCCGTGCTTAAAAATGCTTTTTTGGGGTGGTGGACTACTGTTAATATCATCCGTCGACGATTCGAGAGAGAAGAGTAAAAATTACATGGTGGTCCAATGTTAAGAAGTATTTGAAAACCGTAGCAATCGAGAGATGGCCACCCAACACGCCTGGCTTATGGGAACATAGGCAGTATCTATAGACATAAACCTTGCCTTTTACCTTTTAACCACCCCGAATAGAGGGTAAAAAAGGAAACGAAAAAAATATAGGTCAAACGAAATATTTATATGAAGATGTAACCGAAGCAGCATTTAGTGGATTAACTTGCGATTAATTACTTAATACTTTTGATGATAAACGTTCATCATTTATTTTTCTGCAAATTTTACCTTAGTACATATTTCTAATTTATAAATACAACCCGCATCCTTATATATTTTTTAAGAACATAATTAATAACCGGTCATATATTGTCTTGATATGTCAAATTAAAGCACGTATTGCCTATAATAACGATATTATAAGAAGCACATATTCCTAATTGCAGTCATGAACATGAATGTGCAACAAAAGCTAAGTTATGTTTTCCTACGACAAATCGCTTTGAATTAGGTATGTAGTTTTTTACAAGTCGAAAGGTAATATTGCCTGTAAAACGTTTATCCCAACCGGATCATTTACGACACGCCCAATTGCGCAACATATTACAAAAGACGTATCTTTCACGATCTGCTTATGAAACTGCAACTTTTATGCAGTACGGGTGAACATTGATCGCCGCAATCGCGCTAAGCCTTATATGGCTAATGAAATGTTTAAATATCGAGCTAGATACATATTAATTGGCGTGTGTAAAGCTAACTGTAATAGCAGTTTAATGGTTCGCATGTCCAACGATGACATGCCATATTGACGAAAACGGTTAAGCGTTTACATGGCGAGTTCCCGTCTTGCGGCGCATTTCCGAGCGTAGTTGCGCAAGCGTCCTATAACGCCATCCGAACTAAAAGGCTTCAGTTTATACGAAACTGTTACATTATTAATACCTTCTTCTTTTAGGCACCTGCATACGATGCGCACGCGACGCACCGGAAACGACGGGTTTTTTATGAACCGGTGTTGCCGTTAAATTCGAAGATGTCACGAACCCATTGCAGTGGTGATGGTCCTTTTTATTTCGTTTTCGGCGGTAGTCGGGTTTTTGTCAGCAGAAATTTGGAACGTTTAATGTAACATCTTGATAACCGGAGATCTTCGGCAACAATTTGTTTGTAATTGGCAATTTATTGTGTTAAATATTTTACGTACAACCCAAGTAAAATTGAATTAAAATATTGACCTCAAGTATTGCTTGTAGGTAGTCATACTAGAGATTTCGGGCATAATCGGGATTTGTAGCATTCGACTCATTTCGTGGTCGATGCAACGAGTGTAAAGGCCGAGTTTCAGTTCCACATAAACCTAGTTTTACTGTGGCAGTGTCTAAGGGAGTTCTTAATTAAATTTCTAAAACTACATTCCTGCTCTTATCTGGTCCTTAGTAGCTCCTCGCCTACACAAGTGGGGCGTCGCAGGCAGCCAACTCGAACGCGTTACGTTTTTTACACTTGCACTCCACTTAACGTGTATACCTATATTTTTGCCTTGCGACATCTTATATTGAATAATTCCTATACAATTTACGAATCAATGAAGAAAACGTTTCTTGCGCCTACAAAAGATAACAGCTTTATAGAAACCTTTCGTTTTGTAATACGGAATGGTTTTATGAGGAAAAAGTTGTGTTTTTTATAAAGATTTGGACGTAGCAGTCAATTCAGTGAAGCATTGCATATTACTATGCCGCGCTATGATTAACTCGATACGGAAAGAAAGTTAACCACATTACTTTACAGTATATGAATATTGCAATGCTTATTCTACCCTTTGGATTACAGATGGTCGCATGGATAGGATAAGTAAAAGCCTTTAGGTACGACTTTCTTGACAAAAAAGCGTTCAATGCAAATCTGAAATAAGTTTATAATTCAAAGTGGATATAAATTCTAGGTGAATGCTTAATCAAGCTACATGAAAAATAATGAAAATCTATGTACATACTTGTTTAATTTTTAGGGTTCCGTAGCCAAAATGGCTAAAAAAACCCTTATAGTTTCGTCATGTCCGTCCGTTCGTCCGTATGTCACAGGCATTTTACTCAAAAACTACAAGACATATACTGATGAAATGTGGAACATAGATGTCTTGTAGATGCCGCTACTAAGTTTGCTAGTTTAATAATAAAAATAAAAAAATCTAGGGGGGGCACCCCATACATGTAACAGAAGCTAAAAAATTTTTTTTCAGCAAACGTCAGCGTGAGGTACATAATTCGATAGGTCTTTTAAAAACATTATAAGGCTTTTATGTACTTTTTTTTGATTAAGTGAATACTTTCGGAAATAATCGCTCCGAAAGTTGCATAAATTGTGCCCCCCCCCCCTTAACTTTTAAACCGTAAATCCAAAAAATATGAAAAAAATCAGGAAGGTAACGCTTAATAAATACATTCAACGAAAATTATTTTGAATAGTAACGAATAAACCGTTTTCAAGTTATTGCCGAAAAACTTCTCAACCAAAAGGTTTTAAGTGCTATTGATTTACACGGTATTTAAGACCTTTTG
This sequence comes from Eudemis profundana, assembly GCA_947034925.1. NCBI lineage: Eukaryota > Metazoa > Arthropoda > Insecta > Lepidoptera > Tortricidae > Eudemis > Eudemis profundana. The sequence continues at coordinate 23,558,645 of OX344795.1, read as the reverse complement.
CCAGTTGTACCTGTTGTGTTGTTGTAGTTGTTGGATACCTATACGTACCTTTATATGTACCTTTTTTTACGGTGGTACGGAACCCTTCGTATGCGAGTCCGACTCGCACTTGGCCGGTTTTTATTGATTAATTTATTTTGGCTTTATAGAGGAATGTATACGTATTAGCATAAATTCTGTGTCCCCTTCGGAGTCAAGCACTTTTGTGTTGACCAAACGATAAACCGATACAAAAATTAAAAAAAGACCGGACAAGTGCGACTCGGATTCGGCCACCGAGTGTTCCGTGCAAATACTTTAAATAAAGACTATATTTTTTATGTTTTAATTACAAAAGTATAGATTTCAGATTTTTTCCTACACTTATAGTATAAGACGGTATTACTTGCCAAATTTCATAGTTCTAGGTCAACGGAAAATACCCTATAAATTTTGGTTTCTTTGAGAGAATCGAAATGTACGTTTTTTGTGGCATAAACGGCCATATCTTTTTTTTGCGTTAACTTAGAAGTTTGAGTTTTCACAGCTTTAAGGGACCATAGACCTGAGTATATGGTTTTAATTTCAACTCGATACCTTACCTCCACGCGTTCCCGAGACAAAGGGTCTTGACAGAAGAACAGACAGACGGACGGACAACAAAGTGATCTTATAAGGGTTCCGTTTTTTCCTTTTGAGGTACGGAACCCTAAAAAATGAATAAAACAGATGCTCAATCAACCTCACCATATACTACCGGTCTTTAGCGCAACGCAAAGGCAAAGTCAATTGAGTTCAGAGAATTAAACAATTAGATTTAATCCCATCGTAAATTCTGCCCTCAGTAATCGTATCTCGCTTAGTCTGGAGAGCGTTAATAGTACATTGTGTATCAAGGGCGGTAAGTAAGGAATTACAAACGAGTGTTTGTTACAAGCCCGAGGCGAAGCCAAGGGCTTTAACAACACGAGTTTGTAATTCCTTTACCGCCCGTGGCACACACAATGTTTTTCATCACACTTGTGAGGAAATCTGATTAAAATAACCTTACTTAACCTAAATAAAATTGTAAAACTGACAGTGACATTAGTGACATTATCCATAGACAATGCGACTTCACGTCACGTTCGGAAACCATAGCGGTAAAGACTTAAAATGGTTGATTTTATTTTTACAAAATACTGAAATGCACTATTTAAACATTTAATTAATGTTACAGAAATATGTGTTTACATGTATTTGCAATAACAGTTCTCTTTAAATAAATATTTCAGTAATAAAAGTTAAAAAAGTACGTTGGCGTTTCCTTTGAACATGACAAATAAGAGTAAAACCGAACCAGCGTTTCAAATTTAAAAAGAAAACCATTACGCCCTAGGGCGTAATAGGTCATTTACGGCCCGCAAAACCTACGTGTAATGACACCATTTTCGAGCAAGTGTGATGAAAAATAACTTAAGATTGTTTTTCTTGAGTACAAAGGAAAACGAGAGCAAGTAATTCAGCATTCTTTTTTTTCTAACGACGCTGCATTGTTTTACGGAACCCAAAAGTTTGCGGTTTAAACACCGAGATGGAAAAACGTGCAAGTTGAATCCTTAATAATGTGACCAAGGACAGCAAGGGAGATCTTGAAAAGGCTCAGTCCCGCTTTTCGGAGATAACTCGACCGTGCGTGCAGCGTGCTGAGGAAGCGCGGGCGGGTGGCACAGACAAGTAATTTAAAACTCAATTAAAAAGATAAATATTGAACTTTCGACGACAGAAACCTATTTTTTTACTCAAAAAATTTCAAAATCCCGACTTGGCAAATAAATTATCTGGCAACGCTGGTTTAGAATCAGATAGAATATAATTAAAATGAAATTTACGACTATCAACTCGTGGTAACAGAATCAAGCCATCGTATCACGTACGAGACTTAGACTCGACATTGTGTGCACCGAGACAAAATATCTTGTGTCGCCTTGCGAAGTTACTGACAAGAAATTGCCCATTTTCCTACAGCCCATTTGCCACGCTAATCGACTCTGTAGCGTGCGCCTGAGTTATTAACAATAACATATGGGGTTTTCAATTGTAGAAAGTCACTCACCAAGTAATTGGTGATTTCAATTAGCATTTTCTGTTATGGTACAGCAACGGGCTGTTAATTTTATGGCAACTTACACTTTCTACGTGTTTCGGGCACGCGACTTCCGAGCCGCTTTCGTAGATTTACATTCGGATGAGTTTATGGTCGACCTTGTTGCTGTTGCTGCAGTGATGTCGTAATCGTATACTCAAAAGAACAACGTCATAATAGTCTAATGACTTCAAAGTCACATGCGTCATTGGATGTGATCGAGTTATATTGCAAGCTCGTATCTAGCATTCGATTCCAGGCGTTCAGCCCTCACCTAGCCCGATCATATCGAGGTGGACCGGGACTAGGTGACCTGGTTCGACCCGAGGCACTCCCGGCTCCCACCCAGTCCCACCAACTCAGGGTGGTCTGGCTAGCGACCTGGTTCGACCCCAGGGAAGTGAACTTTATATTGCAGGTAACCAGGGCCTCGTTTAACGAAGCTACAAGTTATAATTTTACAAGTCTAGACTTACAACATTGGTCAAATACAGCAACGCCATTGGTTGATTTGGCTAATGTTGCTAGTTTAGACTTGTAAAATTGTAACTTGTAGCTTCGTGAAACGGGGCCCTGGTTGTATTTGGAACTAGTACTCCAATGCAGGGCTCGGATACCGGTATTTTTCCGTTCTTTGGTTTATTTTTTCATTTTTTAATCGGACAATCTAATAATACGAAGTCATTACTCAAATACATTATTGAGCCCTACATAAAAAGCATAAAATAATTCAAAATATTGGGCTATTTCAGAGTTTTTGCAAAATACCGGTTTCGAGCCCTGCTCCTACGAGTAAGATTGAATGAGAAATTTGTGCATAGGTACTATGGTGGTCCTTTTCGCGTGGCTCGCATTTTAATAGTGTGATTCATAAGATTTGACACGATATTTGAATAAAGATAGACGATGCGTCATGGTGTCTAAAGTTCATTAAGGGATAATATTTGACCGCACGACGCTTTCGCCAATGCATAGAGCGTATACGATACGAAATAAAATAAAATACTACCTAATGGACCACAGATTCCGTGGATGATACGAGTTTGATAACTCCCTTCAAATTTTTATTCTAAAATTCAGAAAGACCAATAAACAAAATACTTACGTAGGTACGAATATCCTCAATGAAGTAATAACACTAAGCGATTAACTATATATATTTAAATCTTTAGTGGTTTACCTTAAAGAAACTAAATAAAACCACAACCATTAATTTATATTTTTAGTAACTTAGGTAATTGACCTCGTGTAGGTACGTAGTTTATTTAACTTTTGAATGATAAAATAAGTTTAGTCACGTGTTGGTAACTTGGGAACCAAACCATGTACAAGAAAAGCAGGGTATGTTCTTCCCGACCCGAAATATCACATGCTGATGACACGTTAATGTGTTAAGAACTTCCATAATTTAAGAAAATGTACCCCACCCGTAGACAATTATGGAGTAAATTACAAAATTATTTGTTTTTACATGTTATTTATTTATTTGGGTGAAAAGAAAACTATCTAATGTTACTAGCTCAACAATCCTTTATTTAGAACCAAATAAGTGAAGAAACGCATTTTACACGGATAATTTATTTTCACCAAATAGCAATAAGTTTATGACGTTAGAAGAGGTCACTAATGTCAGTCTCGGGAAGAACATACCTGGTTTTCTTGTACCATGTTGCTAACAAGATTAAAAGTCAATTAGAAACCGTGACAGCGCAAAATAGGATTATGCTCAAACTTTCAACGTAGGTAATTATTAGAATTACAGAATACCTATATCTTTTCATATTGTACTCCTGCGGCTCCTGCCAAACAATGTCCATAAATTTCTGCCTATAACAATCGGTTTTATTTATATCGATTATAATTGTAATATTCTTAAATAGTGGTTACATAAGTCAATAGAAGATTGATCTTTTCTTTATCGGTAGCCCTAAAGGGAGTAGTTAGAAAATTAACAAGTTCGAAAGCTGATTCCGACTATTCCCATGCAAGTTGCGTCATAAAATAAGCGCAAACGCATGCACCTAACACCCATAAAGCCGAACCGGCCGAAAGTAATTGTATGTAACCCATTTTGAGATTTTTATCACTGAATAATCGTGATGTGCTAAGAGTTACGTTGGAGAGAGCATCGTTGTTGAAATCGAAGTTTATTCGTTTCGGTTTACAAGCAATGCGGGGTACATGTTTCTCCTATTAGTGAATACTTTCTTTTCGTATGTCGCTGAAGGTAGTCAAATGAGGAAGCAATGTAATAGTGTATTACATGCCATGAGCGGTAAAACAAATAATATCCCAGATTGCAGTGTTTGTGACCTTCCCTCCGTAGGTGAGGGCCATAAACATGCGATCTGAGATTACGCATTGCTTGTAAACTGAAACGAATAAACTTGAATTTCAACAACGATGCTCTCTCCAATGTAATTCTTGGCACACCAAGAATATACCGTGATACATAATTTTACGTTTACCCTTGGCCTGGAAGTAGAATTTTCTCTCTCGCATAACAAACAGAAAAAAGTCACTTAGGGACTGGGTCGAATAAATTCTAGGATACTTTTTGATGTCATAGTCCTCATCGAAAACACTCGAAAGACGTAACAGTACTGCTTTTATAAATGTTAGGTTTTGTACGGAAATGCCAATGGGTTTATCGATACTTTTGCATCAAAATAGTTATCAAGCTAAAATTTGCCGCGGATTTATTATTAAATAACAAAAAAGGGCTAGTCCAGAAATGAAAAAAAAAGGTCAAAAATAGGCCATATTTGGTCACATGATTTCTGGACGAGCCCAAATCTGTCATTATGAACTATAAAAACCTGTGATTATGAACTACCTATAAAAACCTTTAATTCTGCATTTTTTTAATACATCGGGGAAATTAGCTATTTCAGATTATCTTTTATTGTTTTCTCAAATTATCTCGGCAAAAATCATCCAGAACCAATTGCCCAGCGCGAAACTTCGAAAGGCGATTGCCCATCCTCATTAATAGCCTAGCTCCGTTTCGACATAGAAGATTCTAAAGATTTTAAACATCCATTAATTAGCCGTTACATGATCCGGGGCCGCGAGAACATTCAAGCATCACTTAATTCGTACGGAAGATACGTGTGAAAGAATTTCGAGTTGACTCAATTCTTGTGTTATGTGTTTCGTTAAACAGTTCATTCAGACCGTTGTTGTGAACTGTTACGTAAGTCACATTCAAATTACGAACGTTGGTTAATTGAATGCGTCATTATAGTTTTGAGATTTTTTGATAACATTACACTGTAAAGGAGTCCAGGTAATAAAACATGTACTGTTTGCGCATCATGCGTTCAGTTACATAAACAAGGAGGTCATAATGGCGAAATTGAAATTAAGAGTATCTCTGCTCTGTTTATAGCTTTCTCAGATTTTATGGAACATGAAGAAATCGAAGAGAAATATTTATATAAAAATATAAATGTCGGCGCCAGTAATTCTGATGTGGCTAAAGATCTATTATTATCTACACCAGCCAGATTTTTACGTTAAAGTGTGGCAATACTAAATTTCAATACAACTATGAATTCAAAATTGACAAGTTAAAAGAGTTTTATTGCGACTGGCGCGAAAGACAACTGGCATAGAAACGATGCGAAACTAACGAATTGGATACAGAGATCATCATAATTAGGCGAAGCTGAATCCAAGGTGTTGAGTTGAGAACAGTATTTTTGATAAATGTATTGTATTGAACGGTTTTTTTAAAGTCTTTATTAAAGTTTAACATCTATGCGTATAGTTCTAAACAGGAGAATTTCTGTGAACATTAACAAGTATCTATAAGTATATATTAGCTAATGTTAGTGACATAGGTGGATCTATTTTATGATCTAAGGTTAGTGACCATAACTTTATAGTTAAGAAGATTAGCGTGTGTAAGTATTCACTTTCACTACTAACCTAACCTACACAGTTTTATTAAACTGCGATTCACGTTTTCTTTATTTTTCATGATCATTGTGTAATAAATTGGTCCACGACCGAGTGTTTCCAAAGAAAGTGGAATCCACTCCTTCGAGAGAACCTTGCACGGCTAGGAAAGCAAACCTCAGAGGTGAGTACATTCGGCCACCCTTGGAGTGAGAAAGGTACTGATATTTAATTGAAGGGCGCCAAGCAACTTTCTCCGCAAGCGAATGATATATCTAAATGAAACAAAAAATACTATACTAAATTGACTTTATTTCTCAGTTGATGAATACAGATGTGATAGACGCACCTTTTATTGTTTTAAGTAGACAGTTTAGTGTAAAGGACTTTAGAGCTCTACGTTACATGAAAGGGTAGGCCTGGAAGCTTCCCGAGTAAAATTATAAGTATTAACAGTAACTAGTGTATGACGTTCTTAAATTTACTAGGTTGATTTCGTTAATACATACAGTTCGGTAGTAGCACTTAACACTTCCTCATGCGGTAAGGTGGCAAACATGGCAGGCTTGACTCGCCGAGGTTCCGCTGTCTGTCGACTTCACCGCAGAGTTAGAAACAGTGTACTTCGCGATACAGTTGTACAAGAACCTCAAGGTCTCGTCCGAAATATGTTCCGGATGCAGGAATTCCAAAAGAAAGAAACTAATGACGTATCTGAGAAACTGTCGTACTAAAAAAAAAACCCTGTAACCAAAATATTCCCTGATTAATGACTTGGAATTTATGTTATAGAATTTAAATGTAATTTAATAACTTTAGTGTAGTTTAAAACGGTTGAGTAAAGGATAGAAAGCTTACCAGAATTAACTGGGTTTTTCGTAGTGATGTCGGTACCTCCGCATGCGTGGCAACATCTCTTAAAGATAGGAAGTTGAACGGTCAGCTGTGGAAATTAAATTATCACGCATTACGACAAGAATGCAACAAGAAAAGTACGTGAATTACAGAGGACGACGGTATAAAAATGTGGATACTCACCAAAAGAAATCAATAGGATAGTGGCGTTACGCCATGGTTGTATGAGGCTAAATTAAAGCAAAATCATGGCCCGAGGCTGGAACAAATATCAAATCCACATTAGCGATATAGTTTGGAGACACAACGTAACTTGTTTTTGTTAAAAAAACTCACCCATGGTGCCGAAAATGAGATTCCAAAAGTTTAAAGCCTGGAGTTCACCTCATCGCCGAACTTTCGAGACGAATCTAATGGGACATTCCTTATATGATTGGAGTGTAAACAGATTTTTACACCCAGCAACATCGGCTTTCAAAGAATAATATTTTAATTTACCGAATTTAAAATTAAATAGGAATAAGCCCTTAAGGCAGACGAACCATACTCCAAAATTACTGAACTACGCTTTTTGACCTTTTATAAAGAAAGAAAACATTAATTTAGTCTTAATTAATGTTATGGTGTGACCAGGTATCGACTAACTTCTGAATGCAGGACGCGACGTTTCGTTACTGGACCAAAGAGAATTCTAAACAACGAATTACCCACTCCATGAACTATGACAAAAAGAAACAGATATACTATCGAATAGCAATTACGAAGTAGTCTTTAGAATTAAAATATTTGGTTTAATAGTTAAAAGTTATTTTGCTTCAATAAAATATTCTGTGACGTATTATGACAGGTATGCATAAGCAGTGGAACGAAACGTTAGAGGTTACATGTCAGTCAATACAATTTGTCAATAACAAATGGATTTCCTTGATTTTGATCAAAATCAGTTTATTAAAGTGTTTAATAGTGTTTAATAATGAAAATAAGTGGAATTGCACGTATGAGTGATGTTCACAATGAGCTAAAAGTATGCCAAAGGCTGTGTGGAATGTTTTTTCTACGCCGGTACCGCGCTGAGATTAAAGGTAAATTTATTACGTATTTGAATGTATTCTAGTTCCAACTATGAATTAAATCGAGAAAGGATGATTACTACTATGTTATTCAATAGGTATCCACCAGAATTCTGCTATTTACGTATGATAAAAATCTAAGTGAAAGTTACTAGCAAAGGCTAGACATTGTATATAAAAAATGCCTACTGTTCATAGTCCAAAGTGTTACAGTTCATCTTTAGTTGGGTTAAAAAAATTAAAAATTTTAATTTTTAATTTTTTTTTTTTTTGATAAAAAGTTACCAAAACAAAATTACTTGAGTTTTAAATAAAGTAGAATAAGGTGGGTAGAGGACTACCAGTAAACTATAAGGAAATGACTATTGAAAAGCCATATTATAAACTATTATACCTATGGATGCATTAACGAATGCTAATCATAACTAAGGGAAAGCATGCAAGAGTGAATTAAGAGTATTCTCTTCTAGAACTATTTTTTTTTTTTTTTTACAACTATGGTATATATTATATATTCAGTTTAATATTTATGCAGTTTATCATCTATGTTTTTTACTCATTAGGTGTTTACTAACTATGCCGGCGTTTAAAACTAATGGATCGATCCCTAAAACTACTGAGTTCCTATATTTAGGTTTTATTCTAACATGCTATTACTAAAAATGGCATTGTGCTTTTCCTTTATTAAAGCATGCCTTTCTATTTACAGACGAGGTAGCCTGAAGAAAAGCTAGCTTAACAAGCGAATTCTCCAAGACTAGATCTCTACACTGAATTACCATTCTTCGTGTGAAGACATATGGTTGACTGGAAGAAAAGGTTTTCTACAAGTCCTTCTTTCAGTGTGGTTCCCTTTAAAGTAGTGTTAACTATGACTAGTTGTCTAGTTTTCACGTAAAGGGTTTGTTTCATAGGAAAGTGTATCGCCCGAAAGCAGATATTTTGGTATTGACCAATTGAATATCTTGTCCTTATTAGGACAAAAATGTAAGTGAAAGAATTTATTGCTCGAGAGGAGCAAATATTTAAGAATTAAATAAGTAAGGATTTTGTCTTTATTAGGACAAAAGAATGAGAGTGAACAGTCCGATCGCTACTGAACACAATTCAGATAAAAGATAAGAGACGATATGTCACACAGCGGCAAAGTCGCAAAACGTCCTTAAGCAGGAGCGGCTTCGCCTGGTCGGACTATATCCTTTATGTGGAAGTTACCTAAGAGTTTACCTCCTAAAGATTTTAAAGTATAGACCAGTGGTCCTAGTTTTTTGTGTATAACACATTTTTCATAACGAGGTCCTAATTTTGCCGAGAAATGTTTGGCAGCATTGGACAAATGGAAACACTTCTTGTAAACAAATTGGCCTTCTTCTAATTCTACAGGACGTTTCCTAAGGTTATAATACCTAGCATTACGTTCATGCGAAGCGTGAAGTGAGTTACGCACCTTTTGAAACACAGTTTTAAGCTCTTTAAGTTTGTCCACGAAATTCAAAGTACTACTTAGGTCGAGAGCTTTCTGATCAACAGGGCCGTCATCATTATATAAAGAACCATCCAGCACCATTTCGCGACCATGAGTTAGAAAGTAAGGAGTATGCTTAGTGCCTTCATGCGTGGCTGTATTGAGAGCACACTGGATTTCGGCTACATACTTATCCCAAGTTCTGTGATCGGAACGTACGTACGAAGCTATGGTACGAACCAATTCACGGTTTACACGCTCGGTTTGACAAACTTGCGGGTGATATCTAGGATTATAGAATAGGTGAGGGACACTGTATTTAAGAATAAGGTCTCTGAAAGCTTTTGAAGTGAATTGAACTCCATTGTCACAATGAATATATTTAGGAACTCCATGAACAAGAAAGATTCCTTTTTCCATACACTTAACTATCGCATTGGCAGTTATCGTGCGCAGTGGAAATAAAGTAACATACTTACTGAAATAGTCAGTACACACAAAGAGGTATTGGTTTCTCAAATAAGAAGGAGGGAATGGACCGAGAATGTCACAAGAAATTGCTTCGCCTGGTGACGATACACGTCTGGGATTACCCATGTAACCAGGTCGAGCTAGATTTACTGGTTTATAAGTTTTACAAATTTCACAAGAATCTACATAGTCCTTGACATCTTGAAAGAGAGTTGGCCAGTAATAGAAACTAGCTATTTTAGAGTGCGTCTTGGCCACGCCAAAATGACCAGCAGCAACATCATCATGGTACTTGGAAAGAATATCCTTCCGCTCCTCATAAGGTAGTACCAACTTCCAGTCGAATTGATCTGTTAGTCGATATTTGTTCTTAGAGTAACGAAATAGTTTATCATTTTCAATTTTAAAGTTAGGATAGAGAGTTGGTTTCTCAGAAACATTTTTATATAAGTCCAAGTACCAAGGATCTTGAATAGAGTTATCGTCTATTGCACTAATTTGGATACGAGATAGACAGTCAGGTATAATGTGTTCCTTCCCTTTTCGATGAATGATCTCAAAACTAAATTGACTTAATCTGCAGGCCCATCTGTTCAGACGACCAGTAGGATTTTTTAAGTTAGCGAACCACTTCAAGGACGCGTGATCAGTGACAATATAGCACTTTCTACACTCTACATACGCACGGTACTGTTCTAAGGCGTAAATTACACTTAAAAGTTCGCGCTCCGTGGCTCCGTAGTTAGATTCCGCTTTATTAAGCGTACGGCTACAATAGGCAATCGGGTGGTCGACCCCATCATGCTTTTGAGTTAGCACTGCTCCGATGGCATAGGAAGAGGCGTCTGTATGTATATAGAAAGGTTCCTGAAAGTTGGGACACTTTAGAATAGGGGCCGAGATAAGGGCAGATTTGAGTGAGTTGAAAGATTCATCTGCTTCATCAGACCATACGAATTTTACTTTCTTGCTCGTTAAGCGAGACAAAGGTCGTGCTATTTTAGAAAAGTTATTTATAAATCGTCTGTACCAACCGCACATTCCTAGAAAACGCTTGATACCTCTGGCATCTTCAGGAATAGGAAAATTTAGAATAACTTCAACCTTAGAAGGGTCAGTACGCAGACCGTATCTGTCTACCAAGTATCCGAGATATTTGAGTTCGCTGCGACAGAATAAAGATTTTTTCATGTTAATAGTAAGGTTTGCAGCCTTAAGCTTTTCAAAAACCGCTTTGAGTAGACGTAGATGTTCACTAAAATCAGAAGTACAGATGATAATATCATCTACATAACAAAATACCTTATTATCAAATTCTGCGGTAAAAAGGTTGTCCATTAGACGTTGCATAGTGGCACTAGCACCAACTAAGCCGAAGCACATTCGATTATAATGGAAAAGACCTTTACCAGGTACTGTAAAACTAGTTTTCTCTTTAGAATCCGTACTAAGTGGAATTTGATGATAAGCTGCGCTTAAATCAAGAGATGTTAAGTATTTAGCTTCCCGTAAATTGTCTAAAATATAGTTTACATAAGGTAGAGGATAAGCATCTGCCTTGGAGACCGAGTTTACTTTACGGCTGTCCAAGCATAGTCTCATGTCACCGTTAGGCTTTTCCACCATCACAACAGGTGAGTTCCAGGGAGAGTGTGAAGGTTCTACGATGCCTGCTTGCAACATGCGATCTACTTCCTTTTCCAAAGCGATCTGCTTATCTGGACTTAAACGATAGTATTTCTGTTTAATGGGAGAGGCATCTCCAGTATTTATAATATGTTCAATTAGATGAGTTTTGCCTAAACCAACTTTTTCAGTATCTATTTGATCAAAGAGTGATTTTACCTTTTCTAATTCAGACTGTTGGTTTGACGTTAAAGATTCTAAATTGTGTAAGCCACTTTCAGAAGGAACAGCCGAGAGACTGTCTAAGTTTTTATCAGTAGTAGAGTTTGAAATTAAATTAGGAACTAATTTAAATGTTTTCCAGAAGTCTAATCCGAGGATAATTGGAGTTGAAATTTCAGGTTGAATATTGAAATGTATAATCTGTACGGTATTGTCATAACGAACTGGTACAGTCATATATTCAGAACATACTAGCTGTTGGCCGTTAGCTACACGAATCCTAACAGGAGTTTTATGATTGTTAATAGGTATGCCAGCAGAAGCTAAAACCAGGTGGCTATTGGCTCCTAAAAACGAGGAACAAGCTCCACTATCTAACATAGCTTTAACCTGTAAGCCTAATACGTCTAGAAGTATATAAAGTCTATTATCTCCCCGTGGAGGATTAAAATAAATTGTCTTTTCTGCTTGTAAGGGAGCAGAAGGTAAAGTAGATGTTTTGTTAGAAAAGACAAGGCTATCTAGTTTTTTGGAACAGAGGAACATTTAGTACAATCGGGAGTACGTACTCCTTTTTCACCACATCTGAAACACACAATCTCTCTGGACGTTTTACAGAAACCAGTTGAATGGTTTGTCATGCCACAACGGAAACATGACTTTTTAGTAGTAACCGGTGCTACTGAAGCTACAAAATGCCGGGATGAAGGTTTATCCTGTGTTCTAAATGGATTTTTATTACGCTCGTGATAGTCACGGGTCTGAGCGGTATACTTCTCACTAGATCTCGAGGAACCAGGTTCACAGAATTGTTTTGCCTTGACTTGAGCTAATTCAATGCGTTTACAAAGAGATTTCAATTGTTCAATCGTTGTAATGTCTTGCAGAGCAAGATCCCTTGAATATTCAGGTCGAATGTTCCTACTAAGAATGTCCAATTTTTCAGATTCAGGAATGTCCTTACTAAGACGTTCAAACATCCCTAATACCGTCGAAACGAAAAACACAATAGTTTCAGATTTTGCTTGGGTCCGAGAACGTATCTCCTTTAATAAGAGGTGATCCAGATCAGGAATATCGAAGTCGTCCTTAAGAGCTGCTACGACTCCCTTATACGAGGTAAATTTAGAGCGATTCGCGCGGAACCACGACAAAGCAGGTCCTTCAAGTATCTCGGGAAAACCACGCAAAATCTGTGCTTCGGAAAGATTCCTAGCTAAACGAAGTTCTTCGAGACGTGCCACAAAAGTACGGGCACATGTGTCACCTTTAAATTTTAAGTTAAGAGAATTTATATTAAAAGTCTTTTCCGGTGTGTATATCACTTTCTTAATAACACGAGTTTCAGTTTGAACTGAGTCTTGATCATCGTCTGATCCAGACGGTGAAGAAACATTTTCTTGAATTTTTGTCAACATGGTTACAATTCTACCTTTAAGAGAACAAACTTCCTCAGATCTATCACCAAGACGAGTAAGACGGCACAGAAGGTAACGACAACGTGAGCTTAACCGATCCGCTGCAGCATCTGAAAGATCATCCTCAGCCTTCTGTTCGAGTTCCGCAACCTTACGTTGACATAACTCTACCTCCGAGGTAACATCGCTTGGTACTAATTCCGGGACCAGTAAACTACCCTTTTGAACCAGCTTTGAAGTTTGTTTGAGAGCCTCACACAGACTAGTACGACGAGAGAGAGGATTGATGGGAAGTTTCCTTATCGAAAGTTCATGAGTTATTTCGTCTTTGTGTAGGTGTGTTAATTTACAACCAGCCTCTTCGAAGTCCATGTTGAAAGAAAAAAACCAAAAGTGTTTTCAAAGAACAAGTGTGTAGTCAGTTTAATGAACCAAGTGTGTCAATATGTTTAAAAGTTAAATTAATATTGTTATTTTTAAATTCCAAATCACTTTACAATATCGGTGAACAAGCACGGTTACCTTAAAGAAGTATTTTGTAAGTCCGGTGATAAAATGACACAGTATGTGTAAACAGAAGTAAGTATTAACAGTTTAAATCACTATGTGTTGAAATATAAACCAAGATTTATTTAGTTTATTAGCTAAAAATACTTTAGTTTATCTTAAGATGACTGTACGCCAGGTATTTATAGTTTTATATGCTCAAGGCTTTTAAGAAGTCTTAAGTTTGTAAGCTTAAAATCCTAAATAATTTTAAATTTACAAACCCAAAGCTAAAAGTAGTTTTATATGTGTATGTATTAACACTTTGAGTCAGTATGTGTTGAAATATAAACAAACATTCATTTAGTTTATTAGCTAAAAAAAATAGTTTTTAGTTTATTTTAAGATGACTGTACGTCAGGTATTTATAGTTTTATATGCTCAAGGCTTTTAAGAAGTCTTAAGTTTGTAAGCTTAAAATCCTAAATAATTTTAAATTTACAAACCTAAAGCTTAAAGTATAAAATTTTTTTTAATGTGTGTGTGCCCAAGGCTTTAAGAAGTCTTAAGATTGTAAGCCTAAATCATCAAATAGTTTTAGGGTTACAAACCTAAAGCTTTGAATAGTTTTTAAGAATTAAAGTGTAAGTTTTAATAAACACTTCTTAAAAATAAACTTAACCTATTGAATTTGCATGACCGTTCCTTAATTAAAGTTTAAAATTTATACTAGCATCTAGATATATCATTCTCCAAGGCCAAACGTTGGGCATCGCCACTGTAATAAATTGGTCCACGACCGAGTGTTTCCAAAGAAAGTGGAATCCACTCCTTCGAGAGAACCTTGCACGGCTAGGAAAGCAAACCTCAGAGGTGAGTACATTCGGCCACCCTTGGAGTGAGAAAGGTACTGATATTTAATTGAAGGGCGCCAAGCAACTTTCTCCGCAAGCGAATGATATATCTAAATGAAACAAAAAATACTATACTAAATTGACTTTATTTCTCAGTTGATGAATACAGATGTGATAGACGCACCTTTTATTGTTTTAAGTAGACAGTTTAGTGTAAAGGACTTTAGAGCTCTACGTTACATGAAAGGGTAGGCCTGGAAGCTTCCCGAGTAAAATTATAAGTATTAACAGTAACTAGTGTATGACGTTCTTAAATTTACTAGGTTGATTTCGTTAATACATACAGTTCGGTAGTAGCACTTAACACTTCCTCATGCGGTAAGGTGGCAAACATGGCAGGCTTGACTCGCCGAGGTTCCGCTGTCTGTCGACTTCACCGCAGAGTTAGAAACAGTGTACTTCGCGATACAGTTGTACAAGAACCTCAAGGTCTCGTCCGAAATATGTTCCGGATGCAGGAATTCCAAAAGAAAGAAACTAATGACGTATCTGAGAAACTGTCGTACTAAAAAAAAAACCCTGTAACCAAAATATTCCCTGATTAATGACTTGGAATTTATGTTATAGAATTTAAATGTAATTTAATAACTTTAGTGTAGTTTAAAACGGTTGAGTAAAGGATAGAAAGCTTACCAGAATTAACTGGGTTTTTCGTAGTGATGTCGGTACCTCCGCATGCGTGGCAACATCTCTTAAAGATAGGAAGTTGAACGGTCAGCTGTGGAAATTAAATTATCACGCATTACGACAAGAATGCAACAAGAAAAGTACGTGAATTACAGAGGACGACGGTATAAAAATGTGGATACTCACCAAAAGAAATCAATAGGATAGTGGCGTTACGCCATGGTTGTATGAGGCTAAATTAAAGCAAAATCATGGCCCGAGGCTGGAACAAATATCAAATCCACATTAGCGATATAGTTTGGAGACACAACGTAACTTGTTTTTGTTAAAAAAACTCACCCATGGTGCCGAAAATGAGATTCCAAAAGTTTAAAGCCTGGAGTTCACCTCATCGCCGAACTTTCGAGACGAATCTAATGGGACATTCCTTATATGATTGGAGTGTAAACAGATTTTTACACCCAGCAACATCGGCTTTCAAAGAATAATATTTTAATTTACCGAATTTAAAATTAAATAGGAATAAGCCCTTAAGGCAGACGAACCATACTCCAAAATTACTGAACTACGCTTTTTGACCTTTTATAAAGAAAGAAAACATTAATTTAGTCTTAATTAATGTTATGGTGTGACCAGGTATCGACTAACTTCTGAATGCAGGACGCGACGTTTCGTTACTGGACCAAAGAGAATTCTAAACAACGAATTACCCACTCCATGAACTATGACAAAAAGAAACAGATATACTATCGAATAGCAATTACGAAGTAGTCTTTAGAATTAAAATATTTGGTTTAATAGTTAAAAGTTATTTTGCTTCAATAAAATATTCTGTGACGTATTATGACAGGTATGCATAAGCAGTGGAACGAAACGTTAGAGGTTACATGTCAGTCAATACAATTTGTCAATAACAAATGGATTTCCTTGATTTTGATCAAAATCAGTTTATTAAAGTGTTTAATAGTGTTTAATAATGAAAATAAGTGGAATTGCACGTATGAGTGATGTTCACAATGAGCTAAAAGTATGCCAAAGGCTGTGTGGAATGTTTTTTCTACGCCGGTACCGCGCTGAGATTAAAGGTAAATTTATTACGTATTTGAATGTATTCTAGTTCCAACTATGAATTAAATCGAGAAAGGATGATTACTACTATGTTATTCAATAGGTATCCACCAGAATTCTGCTATTTACGTATGATAAAAATCTAAGTGAAAGTTACTAGCAAAGGCTAGACATTGTATATAAAAAATGCCTACTGTTCATAGTCCAAAGTGTTACAATTGTATCTTTGTTTTATTTATGTTAGAGATAAGCGCATGTGGCGAACGGACCATACGCTCATATCAAATACTATTTTAAGTTACACGACATTGTATTGCACATTAATAATGAAGCTATCACCCAGCCTTAAATCAGTATAGACTGCGGATCGTTCTTCTCTGTCGCATACTACAATAAAGTTAATTTTATCTTATTCTCTTTGAAGCTTTACATTGTATTTAAAGTTTACCATTTAAGACACTTGGTTCGCAGGTTGTAACAGTCTTATTTTTTATTGAACGCAAAAGCTCCAGCTTCTTTTTCATTTTCTATGCATTCTCTATATTCAAGGCCGAAATTTCTTCTAGTTTTACGGTTACTTATTCCTATGAGGTTCTAATTATGTACAAAGTTATCATTCGTATTAGAAATATACAAACTAGGCATCGATGACTCCACACTTTACAATCACGAACTTTCTTCGGCTTCAAAGTAGATACGAAGTCTCCTGGTATCTACTCTAACAATATGGATATCCAGTAGTAGTTTAAAGCCATTTCCAAAACCCATTTAATGTATCTCAGCATCAATAAAAAAGTTATCATATAGACCTTGAATCAAGCTGGATGGACTCTCGCTTTTCGCTGTCGGAATGTCGCCGCCCGACCTGCACAGCGCCCGCGCCGGTTACGTGTGTTACGTGTTGCAAGTAAGAGGTCGCCGTGCTAAGGAGGTTAATGCATGGTTAACAATATGCGGGGTGGATTTGTTTTGTTTATGCCACTGCAGTTGAAAAGGCTGTATGTGCATTAGAATGAGACCGCATTTACGTTAGGCTTTTGTTTTGTATAGATATGGTTTTGTTGTTACATGCATTGCATTCATTTATACCCACGGCGATCTCTGGATCGGATTCGCGAGATTTGTTGTTGTGTTTAGTGTCATGCTGAGCTTTACCTCGATAAAAATATTAATAAAATCGCAGTGAAATTTTAAATATTCACAATTTGTTTTTTTGTTATACTCATCTCATTTAACTTCAATTAATGTTAAAAAAAAATAGCAAAGACTTTCTTAATTTGAACGAATTCATATCGAAAAATTTTCAGAACGGAGCGATTCAAAAAACTCCGTCGCACTTAGAAGCTAGATTGCCCAGTAACCTGGGCTAAAAATACCACAACGCCGCAAAATAGACGCAAGCTAACAACTAGTTTGTAACATAAAATGCTGGTCTAGTTACCTGGAACTGTGTTTTCTATATTTATAGATCCTCTGGTGGATTCCTGTGGTTAGCGTCGGAGTCGGAACAGTAATAGCAGAATTTAACTAGGTTTATCTAGATGACTACCAATAATTTTTTAGTGTTCTACACTTTAATTTGCTAGTACTCCGACTATGGAATCGCATCAATGTCTTATTTTTGATGTTTTAAAGTTGATATTTGGGTTAAAACGCTGCGAAAATATTGTTGAGTAATTTCGTTGATTAACCCCCCCCATAGACGATCACATGATTTCTGGACGAGCCCCTAAAGTAAATTTGGACAAATAAAATTCCAGCAAAGTACCAGCGAATAGGTATGTTCATTCGTCTAGACTGATGTTCTTGACCTTTCCTCAATATTTTTCAAATAAATTTAATATTCTACGCAGCTTTGATACACTTATAATCTCATCAAATTAATGTCTAATTAACCTTTAGAATTTATTATCACATTGAAACTAGAAGGATTTTAATTGAAACTCGTCAATTTATACATTTTACTGTCATTTAGCAATATCTGAGTTCTTTGAAACTTGGAGCGAATAGGTATTTCCATTTATTTCAATAGCGGCTTTCTATAATGTAGTCTGTGGCTGTGTAGTATTGAAACGATCCTAATCCTAAACGGGCTAAGCTAACAATAAGTAGATTACATTTTACTCAGGGGACCAATTTATCATCAACCTAATCTACCTAGACATCATTGTTGAGAATGGTTATTTATTTTGCGTTCATATTAATTTCTGTCCAGTACAATTCTGGAGTACAAAGAAATTTCAATCGGAGCTTTGCCGCGATCGATTCTGAAATTGTCCAGGTATGAATATTCAGGCGTGCATTGCATATTCCTTGTCCGGCACTAACTATGCTTTATAAGCAAGCTATAAATTATCACAAGGTGTTGGGATCTTCGGCCCTCCCAGCCTCCGGTCACTGACCGGACATTAGGGACAAACGTCGAGGGGAATCTTGAATTTGTATTAAGAAGCGTTGAAAAGGAGCGTGGCATTGATTTAGTGCTTTGTTAAACTTATTTGTCGATCGCCGCAGATCTCGATTTCCAGAAGTAATTAAACATCTTGAACAATATAAATAGCTTAAAATTGTGTTGGATGTCGTTTATAATCAAAATAAAATAAGGAAGTTTTAAATAATGGGAAATTAAGAAACCATGTGGAACGTATTCAAGAAAATCTGGATATTGTGACTACCCAAAAAATGGTCTACATTAAAGTCCCGAAACCTCCATCTGATCACAATATATTAAAATCTGCAAGCTTGCAAACAACCAACAAGCACAGCAAACAAATCGCCTGTCACAAACTGACCAAGTTCCGAAATCTAAAAATTCGACAGACACACACAATCTATTTATCACAGTAGATAAAAAAAATACGAAAAAATAGCCAAGAACCCAAGCGTCTCGGGTTCATAAAAGCAAATGTCCATATTCCTTAAATGGACTGCTTACAACACACGCCTACGTCCATGTACGAGGCACACGATATAGAATACCTAATAAGCAGATTGCTTTAAGAAATCCGTGCCTTAACCCGGCGGTCAATGACCCTGCGCCGGCGCCTAGCGCGCAGGCCTTATTGTTGTCTATGGTATAGTTTCAGTCGTGCTCCTATATTTTACACTAGTGTAGTGGATACGAAAAATTATTGTTAGTATTATTTCAGATACATTTTTGATACAGACTGCTTTCCTTTAGTGTCCCCCCCTTTAGGCTGCGTTTCCACCAGAGTTGTGCTAGGTAGCGAAGCGGTGTGCAAGGAAAAAATCCACCATTGCCAGGCCGCGCTAAGCGAGGCTAGGCACGTTGATTGGATTTTTCCCTCGTACACCGCTCTGGTGGAAACGCAGCCTTAATCTGAAATGGTCTCATCCTTTTTATAATTCTATAACTGACCTGTGATTAACCTCAGTAACACCTGGGGCCCGTTTCATGAAGCTACAAGTTACAAATTACAAGCGGAAGTCTCTTTTCAATACCTTTTGATAGAAAGAGACTTCCGTTTGTAATTTGTAACTTGTAGCTTCGTGAAACGGGCCCCTGGAGGTAAGTTGTCTCTTGTATTAAGTAGAACTGATGACTTGTATATGTATGTAAGAAGATGCTGTAGTAAGTAGACGATGATCCTTCATACCCTCCGGGTCTAAAAAGGTTTCGAATGAATGATTTACACAAGAATATTGATAGGAAATATGCATGCTATAAATACTATTCTATATTTAAAAATAATCGTGATTTCCGATAAGCTGTAACAGTGTCATGCGCACATTAATGCGGTCACGTACACTTGTGCTGTATACTGTATATCTTTAGGGTTCCGTACTCAAAGGGTGCCCACGGGACCTTATTACTAACCCTCCGCTCAGTCTGTCTATTCATCCGTCCATCTATCACAGAGCTGTATCTTTTGAACCGTAATAAGTAGGGACGTAAAATGTTCACAAAATGTGTTTTTCTATTGCGACAACCAACATATAACAACAGAAAATAAAAATAAAAGGAGACCTTCATACATGAATCGTGTTTTAATTTTAGCTTTTTGCTCGACGGTGGTACGAAACCGAATCGCACTTGGCCGGGTTTTATCATATCGTCATAATATAGATAGAGTATTACTCATTAGAGTCATTAGTGTTTAAGTTGTAATGTTCCATTTCTTGTACTGACTTTGTATCGTTCAGGAGCTGTCAAAGGAAGGCTCGAGAATGTGCAAATGAAGCCATATTTTATTATATTATATTATATCAACCTCCTGAACTCCTGATACCATATATACAGCAAACATTTGAACTGGATCTAGAAAATGTTTTGAGAACATGAAAACTTAAAAAAAAAAGATTCCGACGAACTGAGAAACTCCTTCTGTTTTGAAGCCGGTTAAAAATAAAATGAGGTTAAATCTTCGTGAAACAAAAACAGGAAACTTTTGTGTAAACGATTCTCAATTGTTAGAGACAGTAGCAAGCAGCGTTGCCAGACGTCACGATTTTTAAATCAAAATTAAATGTCCCGCGCGGGACAGGCTCAGTCCCGCTTTTCGGAAATAACTCGACCGTGCCCCGTGCAGTGCGCTGAGGAAGCGTGGGTGGGTGGCACAGACAAGTAATTTAAAAGTCAAATAAAAAGATAAATATTGAAAAACTTCTGATTATATACGTTTTTTTACTATGTCCCGCTTTCGACGACAGAATCCCGCTTTTTTACTCTAAAAATTTCAAAATCCCGACTTGGCAAAAAAAATATCTGGCAACGCTGGGCAGTAGCCACATCATCAAGACGACAAGTATTATTTTTTCTTAAATATACTCCTAAAGTATTGACGAATGATGATTGATAACTCTTTATTTAAGGGTTATTTATGCTGACACCGATAAGTATGTGAATCCGGTGGGAATCGCCTTTCATAACCATCGTGCAACAAAGAGGTAATCAAATAATGGTTAAAAGAACTCTGTTATAGTACAAAATTGCTCATAATCATAACCGTTTTAGTAAAAAAGAAATACAAACATCGCGTTTCCTTCCGCCATGTAGCAGAAATTTAGGAATGAGGTATCATAATCGTAAAGGAAAATACTGTCAAAGAATAGTTTCATTTCAGCATCTGTTAAATCAAATGTTTGCTTTACATAGAATAGAGGCCTCTCACTTCGATGACGTTGGTGTTGTCAAACGATTCGCCTTTTTAAAGTCTAACTAACTAAGTAGAACTAGATGAAATTATCAGAAAGTATCGGGAGTTTCACAAAGAAACTTTTTGCATCCTTTTAAGCTCGTCTAAATGATGAATGGCGAAAAACGTGGAAAGAGATCAGCACTAGATATTTATTATTGTTAAAAAAAAGTTTATTTTCGAAACAAATATATTTGCGCTAGCAATTCAGACATTGAAGGCATGGAACTACTATAGAAATGTAATCACAACTTCAGAGTTTCTAAAAGCAAATTACTGCTAATTAATATGGGACGTGACGATGATATTTCTGTTCGAAGATGACTGGATATCTGAAGTTATACAACTGGGTGAAATTATTAGAAAATATCGGTAACTGGACGAAGAAAGCGTTTACTCTGTGAGAAAGTTTTGGTGATGTGGCGTGATTTGCGAATCTATGTTATATGGGCACGGTTATTATATAGATATGTACCGTTAATAGTTATAAGCACATTTTTAGGGTACCGTACCCAAAGGGCTGTCTCAAATTTAGATTTTTATAGTGGCAATAGAAATTCACATTCTTTGAAAATTTCTAGTCGCTACCTATTAGGTACCTGTAACGTACGGACAGACAGCGGAGGCTTAGTAATAGGTTTCCGTTGGCAACCTTTGGGTACCGAACCCTAAAAATAAAATAAAGTTAAAAATAGAAGAGGGTCCCTATACAAAAAATGTGTTTTTTTGGCGTCGCGAGCTTGATTTTAACAATGGTAATAGGTAAATGCTTGATATGTTGATAGAATATGTATTTCTATTCCGGCTATAACAACAAATAATAAAAACAAAATAAAGTTTAAAATAAGAAGGAATACGATAAACGTGCTTTTTGGCGACTTTATCTCGACGTTGGTACGGAACCCTTCGTGTGCGAATCCACAGAAATATATCGAGAGAGAAGGAAAAAGTTCCTCGATTTGTATGAGAACGTTGCGTGTCAGATTTTTGCGTTTCACAGTTTGAACGGCCCGAGTGCAACTATGAGATAGGTTATTTGCGCAAAGCGCAAAAGTCATGGCACGCGAAGTATAAGCATTTGTTGGGTCTACTTTAATTAATACCTATACATGGTTTGTGTGCGAATCCGACTCGCGCATGGCCGATTTTTTATTAATATATTATAATGCGTTTCCATTAAGAGGAATCATCCTCTAGGATAATTGATTTGTTATGGAATTTTTGAATGCACGCGGTCTTTGGATGTCTGATAGGTTTTTATTATTTTCTGGGGGCACGGCAGTGCCCCGCTCAGTCAAGTAAAACAAAGGCACGGCCGTACCATCCTATTCTCGAAGCCATTCAGGCCATTTTCAACCTCCTGCAATTTTGTGCTGGCAAAAGCTAGAACCCTGAATTTCAGGTATATATAGGGCATAATATGACTTAAATATATTCTCAATAACATTCAATTTGAATTTGTAGTTTAAGAACTATTACACGTCAAATTTCCTTAGTTATGTCACCGACTCACTGACTCACTGACTGATGATCATCATAATTCGAAGGTCATACCTGCTCAAAATTTTAAACGTAGTTTTTAGCTTATCAAATCCTACAAAACCTAAAAATATTGCAATTTCAGTCACAACTGCACACATAAGTTTGTAATTAGTTTTGTAGTTCAAATTGGAAATAGAATGGATTGGAAAGTAATAAATAAAGGAAGACTACTTACAAAAAGAAATTAGATCCCGTCAAAAACATTAGGTACATGTAAAAAGATGCAAGTCTTGCAACGCAGTTCTTCTACAACAAAAAAGTTTTGAGTATGGGCTTGGTTTAACATTGCATCTCAATACTTTTATTTTGTAGAAGAACTGCGCTGCGTTGCGAGACTTGCATTTTTTACATGTAATGATTTGGATGGGATTTATTTAATAAGGAACGTTTCATTCATATGTCCTCAAGAAATACAATTATAAACACAGACAAAAAGCTGACTGAAACTTCAAGTAGGGGGCTCTCAAAATAGTAATTTCGTGGATCAGATAAGATTAACGGCACCACTAAACAAGAGATATACAAATGACTTTGTTTATTTACTAATTGTGGGAAAAGAAAACGGCCTTCTTAATTAGAAAACAACAAACCAACTCGTAGTCAGAAACAATTGCGATTAAGTAATGAATACTTTTTTCATGACTTTATTTAAGTTAGTCATAGATCTTTGTATTTCTATCATAAGGCGTTATCTACCTCCTAAGTTCCTAGTGTTTATATACCTTCACGGACAATGAATGATGCATGAAGCATAAACGCTATCAGCGCCTGTTGCCAAATCCAAGGCATTGCAGTATCAACGGCTTGCATTTTTGTGTTTATGTTTTGTTTTTATTCTATCGCGTAACATGTATTCATCATTTTTGTTATACGACATATTTATTTTTCTAAGAGTTCTTGATCGTATTAAATCGAAATTGAGGAAAAAATCGTCACATCTATTGTTAGTCGTTATCGCTTGTGGTTTGTTTATTCCCGTGCTTTTTTATTACTTTAGCATCGATGCCATTACCAAGGGTTTTAGTATTACCAGCCAGCAGAACGGGTATAAGAAAGAACGTTCAACTTTTTTGCAACAGTCGGTTTTTTCAGCCTCTCAAAACACCCGGGTGAATCCTTTTCACAGCCTTCTCTCAAATGTAACTTTCAAGACAGCGGAGCAGTATAAAATTGTAAACCAACATAGAAAGCGTCGAATATCCTATAGGTAATTATATCACTAAGTGGCAAATGAATAACTGAGCGAACAAGCCGAATGAGAAGTGGATATCAGCATCTTTGGATATGCAATATGCAAAACCAGGTCTGTAGAGTCAAGAATTTCAATAGTCGATATTTGAGTGTCTGTTACACTTATTTAAGGACTCCTATAGTAACTTAATGTAGACATCAGTTCATTCCACTCGTCTTCTAACTCCCAACAAGCGTCACTTCAAACGAAAACAACGCGAGTTAACATAGTACTCCGTCATAGAAAGCGGGTACGATCCGATCGGCAATTAAAGGCACACGTTCGAGATGTTCTTGCTTCTAGCCATTGTTCTATCGGCAGCTTTAATTAGAGGCGAAAGTGTAATGAGAGTGCGTGAAAGTACGCGACTCAGGTGCATTGTGCGTTTTTTAATAGGATGTATCGATGACAAATGAGACAGACGGTGATTGACCCGTTACCTAATACGCTAGTTGTCTGACAGGTTAATTCAGTATCTCGTTGGGAAATACTAAGTATATTAGCTACCATTCGATTTAAAAAGAAATATGTATAACACGTTGACACTACATTATATAATTTATATTATAACTAAGTCGTAAAAATAATGTATGTGTAGATAGATTTGAGTGTCCAACTACTGAGCAAAAGACCCAGATTCCTTGATGCCTCTTTAAACTACTACCGGATAAAATTGACTGTAAAATAATGTCATCAATGATGCTGTACAAATGTACACTTAATAAAAACTGAAATTCGCTTTGTTCTAAGTTAGGCGTGATGTCGTATCCATGAATATAGCACCCCGAATAAGATGTCTATTATCTATTACCATATCTGTTTCGTTAAATAAATCCAAGGATACTTGAGATCATCTTGTATATTTTCGCTTTTGGGACAAGTTCCCTTTTCATTTATAAATGGCAAAAGAACAGACGAGATCCCTTTTTAATGGCGAGGAGTAACCTAACGACCGCATACTTTGGTAGATAGAATTTGAGACTCGGGGATTTATGCTATTTCAAGATTGCTAACAAGACATGTGATACCTAACTAGCAATCCGTGCGGTTGCTGCATGAGGTTTTACCACCACACCAGATGAAGAGAAATGGCCGCAGACACATCGTCACGTTAAAAAACGAACTTCCCATATATATGTATCTATTGTATGGAAACACTTTGTTTCACAAAATAAGACAAGGTACAGTACAAGGTTACATAATCATGGAATATGTAAGGCGAACTTAAATATCCCTTCAAGGGACCTCTTCTAGTTAGCCTTTGAGCAATTGTGCAATATCGTGTGTGTGACGTCCTTACTCACGTCATGAAAAGTGATTTTCAAAAAAGAGTAGGGACTCTTTGCAGCTGCTTTATGCACTGAGATTTGTGTTTAGATAAGTAAATATCATAATTGAAATATTTTTAATTTGTAACACAGGAAGCTGATAATTTCACATGCCGACGAGTTATCAGCAGACCAAGAGATAGCCACGTCAGATTAATTTTATCAAATTGGTTATTTATGTAAATGACTTCTACATTATTCAAGAGTTCAAGACATACGAAAAGAGGCCTGAAACTAGGATACAATTAAGAAGACAGCGTTTGTGGGAGTGTTAAATAAAATTGGTGGAAAGTGGAAGACGCAGTGTAGGTCCACCACCATACAAAATGAACTGACGGTGACGACCTGATTAGGCTTGCGGGAAACTAGTGGATGTAGCTTTCTAGTTTCTACATCCACTAGTTTGTGCGACCATTTGGTAAAGTATTAGAGGAAACAAGGGCGCCCATAACCAAAAAAATCCTAAACACTATCAGACGCTATTGCCAATATTGCAAAAGAAAAGATATTTCCTTTTTTCAATCCCCAAATGGTCAAAGTTGCAAGTGCTACATTTATACTGGCAGCGGTTCATAAAACGCAAATACTACATTTTTAGGGTTCCGTACTCAAAGGGTGGCAACGGAATCCTATTACTAAACCTCCGCTGTCCGTCTGTCACAGGGCTCTATCTTTCGAACGGTAATATAATTATTAATATGCCGCTATAACAACATAAATAATAATAAAAAAAAATTGTCTATATTTTATAGTAATTAATCAATAGCTTCATTTAACATTAAAATTTGTTGATTCGGTTTTATTTTATTGCAAATCTTCCTTAGGGTTTATTGCCCGCACCTATGTTATAGGGAACGTGCACGAACTATAGGTGGCAGCACTAAACGACAAAAGAGACACGGGCGGACAATAAAGGAAACTATCGCCCCTGTCAAACAAAGGTGTCAATGTCTATGATAATATGTAAGTGTCAATGTCAAATATAGTAAGTCGTAGCTACACTGACGTTAATCGTCCTTCAACGCGATAAATTAACGTTATTAACGGCGTTTTCTTCAATGTGGCCCCAGCATGAGAGGGTATAAGATTTAGATTGGCGGCACCAGTTGGCAGCACCTTCGTCGCGCACGTTCCCTATTAAGATAAACAACTGTGGTTTGAACTGACGTAAGAGTTAAAGGGTTAAGTTTTTGTTTGCGGTCCACATTGCGGTTTCAATATTATCATGATTAAAAACTAACCGTTTACCAATAATCTTATATATTTATTGGTATTGCGAAATGATGTAAGTATAAAGGCAATTGAATAACTTTATTGCATGTTACATAATACTTATGTTTGTTGAGAACAACACGGCGCAATGTTTGAAACATTATTGCACTGGTCGGAACTCAATTCTTTTACACTGTATATTATGTAAGTGTAAAGATTACTTGGTTTGTGAAATGACCACAGACCATCAGTGGCGATGGCGATATTAATTTGCTTAAAAAATAAATGATAATATGAACATGATTGCAACGGAATAAATGATTATGATTAAGAGGTAGGTACAAGATCGTAGCCGGCTGCAGGCAGGCCGTAGCAGCAGATGACATGTCGACATAACATGCTGCGGATTTTATGGTTTTCTAAGCAGACAACGTGCCGCTAGCTTCGTAGGGTATTTCATACAAACCTATAGACACTAGCACAGAATAACTATTAGTACTACGTAACGTAAAGAAGTTTCTCTCTCTAACAAAACTGTCGTTCGGGTCCGACCACCGGACGGAACGCACCGCATCTGACCGTCTCTCTCTATCGCATAACGCGTGCTATTTTTGGTCTCTGGCTAAAACCCCCTACAGGGGGGTGTTCTGCAGTCGGCTACGAACTGCTACCTTAAAACATAAGTAAATTATTCTCGTATGAGATAATGTATAGCGCACCTACAACAAGCTTCACTATAATCACTAGGACACTGCCTGTCTAACATGACCAAGCGCAGTCAAGTTGTGATATGGAATTATAACTTGGGATATTTTGGGTTTTGTCATTTTAAGAGTTTTGATTCACGGCCGACTCAATTTAGGAAAGTACCCTTCTTAATCTAAATCGTCTTTACTATTGCTAAATGGACTTGGATTTTGACGATGCCATATCCCATAGTAGGGTTTTAGTATGGTTCGTGATAATTTTTATTTGTGTCTGGTACTTGTTCCGTTTACGATGTCGTTTGAGAGTTGTTTTGGAAAATGGCGCTAGAAACTCGATACAGCGTCTGATGTTAAGTACCTAAATTTAAATTCGAAGTTAAATTTAATTACTGTAGAAACATTCTTTCTCACTTTGCATCAAAGTTATAGAGCACTTAGCGTATTTTGCTATACAGTGAATAGCAAATTTAAAACGATGACGTTCAATTTATTCGGCTACTCAAGGAGGAAGTGGGTAGTTGATAGCCCTAGACGTACCACTGCTCCTATGCGATTTATTAAAATAAAATAGTTACGATGGCGCAAAAAGCGCTTCAAAGTGCTATCCACGAGCTACATCAAACAGTAACTGCATTGAGCGATAAGATTTGCACGCTCGAAGTGAAAATTAGTGGGCAAAATCTCTTAATTATTGACCAAAGTGAAGTGATAAATCAACTCAAAACGCACTTGGAGGGTACAGCAACAACGAAGACCCGTAAGTCAATTTCTAGCGCCACGCCACCGACAGCGCTGCAGCGCCCAGTGCGGCAAGCGCGCTTGAAAACGGTCGCAGCAGCTGCAGCTAACAATACGAAAAAATCAAGCGCGAGCACCGCTGGCAGATCACATGCGTCCGTTGCAAAAGCGCCGCCGATAACACCCGAGGTATGCCGAACGGAAACAAAGCCGATTGTCGCTCCTATTAAGGTGCCTACACAATGCATTGCGGGCACAGCCCCGGCGCTAATTCGGACCCAACCTCTAGCAATGACTCCCGATAATTATGATGATGACGCAATACCAATCACACCCGAGGCGGCCCTAAAGACGACAACACCAACACCGACCACTGCTTCTCCCGAGGAGCCCACGGAACGCAGTGTGAACACACTACCGGATATTCCGACTCAACCCCGAGCGATTATCACTCCTGATGACAGTAACGATGAGGACACCAACTCTAATAAATGGAAAAAGGTTACGTATAAACGAAAATCTAAACCCCGACCGATCATTACCGGAGCAGGAAAGCAAGACAATGACCTTCAAACGGTGGAGCGTCAAAAATATGTGCAGGCTTGGCTATTTAGGCCAGAAACTACCACACAAAGTGTAATAAAATACCTAACTGAACGACTAGTATGTAATGAAATCACTGTTGAAAAACGGAATATTCAGACAGACAAACATTCAGCCTTTGTTATCGGCTTCCCGGAGAACTTGGAAGACAAGATATACACGCCAGCATCGTGGCCCCCCGGTGTAAAAATCTCTGAATGGTTTCGGAGGCGAACTGGCGGGGCGCGGGACGCGCGGCCCGCCGGCACTCCCACCACACCCGGCCGCGGCCGGCGCGAGCGCACTCCCGAGCCCGCCGCCAGTCCCATCGAGCAGCCGTAAACACAACAGGACGCTGAATACATCGTATGCGAATTTGACAGTATGTCATCAAAACATAGCGGCATTGGAGAATAAAACACTCCGCCTAGAAGTGCTACTGCAAGGTGAAATCAAGTGTGATATTCTAGGTATGACTGAACATTGGCTAACACTCGCTAAATTAAAATGTGTTCAGTTGGACGGCTACAAACTAGTTTCGTGTTATTGTAGGGTTAGTACGCTACACGGCGGTTCGTGTATATATGCGCGAGATAGTGTGAAATGCGTAGAAAACCTAGACTTAGTTCACTTATCCATGGAACGGTACTGTGAAATTTCTGCGATTGATCTGATCGACCGTAATTTAACGATAGTATGTATATACAGAACTAATTTAATAGGTGTAAATGATTTTCTCACAGTTTTTGAACGGGTGCTCAATAAGATAAACGAATTAGACTTGAGGTGTATAATCGTGGGTGATTTCAATATAAATTGCTTAGGTGATACTAGTGCCGATCTAAAAAAATGGTCTGACATACTTTGCGCTCAGGGATTAAAGAATTTAGTGGGATTCCCGACTCGTATAACCACCACAACGACAACTTGCCTTGATCATCTGTATACAAACTTGTCGGCGGATTCAGTTACCGTTATGCCAGTAACCACTAACTTAAGCGACCATCTCGCTATTAAAGGAGAAGTACGATTATCGAAAGGCTGTGTAGCAAACGACTCGCATACGCATTTTAGGTCCTTCTCTGAGGATAATCAGGCTAACTTTACGGCAGCCATAAATAGTGTAGACTGGAGCGATGTACTTTTAAAAACTACCGACGCAGTAAAACTAGCGGTCTCCATTATAAATATCGTCGTTAGTAAGTTTGATATATGCTTTCCATTACGGAAAAAAACAAGTAATAATAAGAATGAGGCCTCTTGGATTACCTCAGAAGTAAAACTATATAGGTCATTATTATTCGACATTTTAGAATTTAAAAATAAATTTCCAAATCATGAATGATTAAATAATATTATATCTGACATGAAAAACCATTATGATAATTTAATTAGGAGTAGTAAATCTAGTCACCATAATAATATCATCAAATCTAGCAGTAACACATCGAAAGCCATGTGGAATATAATAAATAAAGAACGGGGAAAGAATAATAGTCCAACACTAGAAGTTACAGATGTGATTCGTAATCTTGATGGGACAAAGTTCACTAGTAAGAAATGCGCTGTCGACGCGATCAACTGTAGGTTTTTGAATGCCGCGGCGGCGTGCGGGGCACCGCGCGCCGACGTCGCTGGCGCCCTGTGCGCGCTGCGCGACGTCCGTACCGCTTCAGACCGCCTAATTACTCTCCGCCCCTTTACAGCGGATGAGGTATATCGCCTGGTTACTTCACGAATTCCACCTAAGGCCTCGAAAGACGTATACGGAATCAGCATGAAGCTGCTTAGGCTAGCACCGATCCCTCTGGCGTACGCAATGTCGGAGCTTTTTAACCGCTGCATAAATGAAGGTACCTACCCGACGTCACTTAAGATAAGTAAGATAGCTCCTATTTTTAAAGGTAAGGGTAGTAGAGGAGATATGGATGCTTATAGACCGGTCTCGATCATACCAGCGATGGCGAAAGTCTTCGAAAATGGCCTTTGTACTCGTCTGACTAGCTTCCTGAGATCTACCGATTGTCTATCCGACAGACAGTATGCCTATCGCGCAGGCCGATCCACAACATCCTTGACTCGGGAACTTATTCGGCGCATCATGGCCGCCAGAGAGTGTCAGCAGCAGGTGGCAGTCTTGTGCTGTGATCTTTCGAAGGCGTTCGATGTAGCTGATCATGCTGTGCTTGCGGGTAAGCTGCGTCATTACGGTATCCATGGGACATCCCT
Organism: Eudemis profundana; assembly: GCA_947034925.1. Classification (NCBI taxonomy): domain Eukaryota; kingdom Metazoa; phylum Arthropoda; class Insecta; order Lepidoptera; family Tortricidae; genus Eudemis; species Eudemis profundana. The sequence continues at coordinate 23,527,691 of OX344795.1, read as the reverse complement.
ATCTCTATTTAACAGCTTACTTCAGGATAGATCACAGGTCGTTGTTGGTGATGGTGGAAGGGTGAGATCCGATCCATCTGGGGCACAGATGGGCGTTGCGCAGGGATCCTCTGTATCGAATCTACTTTTCTCTCTTCTCCTAAATGACCTACCGGACGCTATAACAGCAGGCGAAGTACTAATGTACGCTGACGACGTCGCCGCGGTTGTTACGGCCCCAACCTTGGATGGCGTAGGACAGGCATTGAACGAGACAGCAGCGCAGCTCGCTCAGTGGTTCAGAACCAATGGTCTTGCTCTAAACCTTAAAAAAACGCATTACCTCCTTTTTAATCTAGCGGGTCGCGCTACGAGACTCCTGCCCGTTGTCATTGATGGAACACTGCTTGACCAAGTCATCACTACAACGTTCCTGGGCTTTGAGCTTGACTCGGGTTTGAAATGGGATCGACACGTCAACAAACTCAGTGGCAAACTAGCTAGTGCCTGCTTTGCCCTAAGTCGAGTTGCGAGGACAGTAACTCCGGAGGTTGCCCGTACATGCTACTTTGCCACAGTACATTCGCTGATACAGTACGGAGCGGAACTCTGGGGACGCTGTGCCGAGTGGAAAAGAGTATTTCGACTCCAAAAACGCGCCATTAGAACCCTCGCGCGAGTGCCTTCGGATACGCCGGCTAAGGAACTTTTTCGGGAACTAGGCATACTTACGCTGCCTTCAATAGTAATTATGCAAGTAGCGATCTATGTGCGTGAAAACCTAGCGTCGTTTAATACTAATGCGATGATGCACAATCACAATCACAATACGCGAAATGCAGCGAAGCTTGCTAGTATCAGCCGTAGGCTCACCAAGTCGTCCAAGCTGAGTCATGTGATGGGACCCACGGTTTATAATAAACTGCCAACATGTATAACGGAGGCCCAAAGTTTAAGCAGCTTTAAGCATCGCTTAAAAAACTGGCTTGTTGAGCGCTCGTTCTATTGCTGTGATGAATTTATAACATGGAACGAATAAATTGCAATTTACGTTATAAATTATATTACTATTTTATTATTATGACTTTCTTTATTATTTTAATTGATTATTATTCTAGCTAATGTCTACAATTTAATGTATAGATTTTAAAATCTTCACCACTAATGTATGTCTAATGTACATTGTACCACCTACCTGACATGTAAAATAGTTTTACAAAATAAATGATTATGATTATGATTATGATTATATAAAATAATCGTGGGCTTATTAGAATCATTATTTAAAGGTGATTCGTATAGCCTGGTTCTTGATACAAAGGAAATGAGTGTTAACATTCCATTTCAAATACACAATTTTTTTACATTTATTTCATTTTATAAAATGCTTTTGAAATGTATCGCAAAACAACGTAAGAAATGAAATAAAAAACAAGAACCTGCAATCAGCCATCGATGCGTCAGCGCTATCTATTAGCATAATTCGAAATTAAACTTTTATTTTCTCGAATATTTTTTTTTTCAACCTTTTTGAGATTTCTCGGGTTGTTTGCGCAAACATAAAAATAAAACAAATTTACACAAGATTTGATTTAATTAAAGTGTGATATTACTGATATTAGCCCGCTTTTCGTTTGTATGGAGAACCGAGGCACCAATTACCAAGGATAAATTTATATAGAATCTATACCTACATGTCTAAACTAATGATGATGATTGAAGTAAACAAATTATTTATTCGATGAATGCTTGTAATCGGAGCTGACATTATCGAACTGGAGACCGCGGATGAAATTATGCGTAACTTCAACAGTTCGCATACAATTAATTGCGTAATTTGCTCAATAAGGTAATTCCATACTGCGGGTAATACGAACCATTACTTGGGATATTTAGGAGAGTATCACAAAAAAATTTTTTTTTTTAAGAACCTAGAGTATCACTGCTGGGCAATGGCTTTTCCTTCATTTTCCACGTAATCCGGTCTTTAGCAGTCTCCCACCAAACTTAAACTACAGGCGTCAAGTTCGTCGCGCCATCTCCGACGAGGTCTATCGTAACGCAGGACTCTATTCTTACTCTTACTTCGTATTTGGCTTATTATTTGCTGTAAATGTATCTCTGGCGCGAAGAATATCGACTCAAGTTGTCATTTACCTGTCGGCTAAGAAAGTTTACAACACGCCACTGGAATGGGATCAAAAACAGTTAATTTAGATGTCATTTCGCTTCACAATGGCAGTGCAATTGGTAATTAATGGCGTTAATGATGGCGCATTGTACAACCTTCCCACGGAGACTACTGAGAAGGAAGATCGTACAAAGAAACTATGAAAACTTTGAAAGTAAAATAAACTTAGTAATAAAAATATTAACTCTGCAGTAAAAAGGTTTCTGCGGAGTATTAACAATGTCTGGACCGAATTCAATAGAGGCTTTATCCTTTTTAGACCATTGAAAAGCACGTACATTTACTATAACGAGGTTGTTTTGACGGTAACGTTTTACATGTAAGAATAAACATTTGCGAAGTTAATTTAAAATGAACTCTGTAATCAAAGGTTGACGTACAATAGCCTGGCTTGTATATTTGTGTGTATAACGCATAAGGTAGTATGCACTTGCACACGAGTTGATTGAATTAAAGCACCAAAGGGCCCCTCGGTCGTTTGACAGGATCTATGTGCTGTGCACACATCAATTTAGGTAATTGAAAGCACCGCAATTGACTGCTCTAAAGAGGCTGCCACAGAAAAATATTTCGACCAAATTGGTGTAAGTAAACTTATATTGGTCATATCCTGATTTCTAAATGAAGAGAAAGGGTAAGGATTAAAGGGGTCGCCCCCTCGTCTCAATAAGCCGAAATAAATCAAATCTTGCTAAAGAATTTCGACAGATTCCAGAGTTAAACTGCCCGTATCATATCGAAACTCGAGATAAAACCAACGTAACTCCTTCATGTAACAACTGCGTAAGTACAGTTAAATAATGCCATTGCACTACCTGAATACAAATTTAATGAAGATAAGAAATCATCTACATACATAAACGATCATTGCCGTAATAGTTTCCGTGTTTCGAGCGAGGTGAAATGGGGAAAATTCTAGTACCTATACACTATGAATGGCATGTGAAAAACAACATACTTTCACCTGAATCGAGATTTCCATCATCGCATTGCTTTCCAATATGTAACGTCATAGCGCTATTCTTCTATTTATCGAACTATTACTTAGGTTTACGGTAAAGATAATTTGTTAGGCGTGCAGGAAAATTGCCGAGAGCATTCCGATCTCGTGAAACTGGCAGTGTATTTTATTTACATTACATAGGTACATTTCTCTCAAGTCACCTGGTTCATTCAATATCATGAGAACGCTGTTTCCAATAAATATAATCAAAAAGAAACTTTAAACGATACAATTTTGGTTCCGTGCCGCAATGATTGCCATATAACGTGGATCGTTTCTACTTTGGAGTCAATTAAACTACCTTCTTAATAATTATCGAAATCCAAGTAGTTAAACAGCAAACTTTTTTCGCTTTTTGGCAGCGGTCGGTTGCGGAATGTTATGAGGAACTCAAAAATGTGCAATAATTATATTAATTTTAGTAAATTCATCTCAAGTGAGGGCAATTACGTTTATTGACAGAATTACTGCTAACATACATTAAATTATAATGATTATGTTAGTTGGTAGCAGTGACGTGGCGTTGAAGAAATCCTTGGGCAAGCCGGAGCAGCTTTGGCTTCGATTTTCTTTAAGAGCACTAGAAGTAAGTGCTGAACTGCCTAATATTAGGCAAGCCGATGGGAATCGATTTCTATGGTCGCCACGCCTCTGGTAGGTAAGTAGTATACAAAATAACCAGCTCGGATGGACCAATATACATTCTGATGTTAATAAGGACATTAGTGTACGTGATGGACATAAGAGAATCCTATTTACATGAAAATGTACTGGAATTTTTCTTATACTCGCAAGTGGCGATAATTTCGTCAGACATTGTTGTGACTAAGTATCGATTAAATACCTATTCAAACACGCAATCTCCATCATGGCAAGATGGTAATCTTGTTCACTGTGTTACCTCATCTTGAGGAATGAAGGAATTGCTTTTCTGAGGAGTAATTAAATGGTGGACTGGAAAACAAATAAATATTAAAAAGGCGCGTCACGAAATTATGAGACTGACGCAATGTTTACAAAGTTAGGACGGTTTAATTTCGCTGTTGTTTTGTCGAGGACGTAAAATGGGCACACTAATTTTTTTTTATTCTTGCTATACTGGTGACTATACGTGAGATCCTGTAATTGGCGTCACTGTTTTCTAAACAAACGTTCATACTATTGTAAAGCTGTTGGTTCTCCTAAAATAAATAAATAAATAAATAATTAAGCAAATCGTTAAGTCTGAACATTTACAACCTCTTGTTGGGAATAGAAAAATGTAAACTTGTAGTAATATCAGCAGCAACGCATAAAGGCAATTCCAAAGCATATTTTAATTAAAAACCAAGAAGTATCAAATGAGTTATCTGCTCGTTTGACGCTTTTGCCATTAAAAAAAAATTAGATAGTCGTGGTACTTAAAACTTCCAATAATCCTACGTTGAAGTTTCAGCTGAACGATCTCCTTAAGGGTAAATAGTTAAAAACTTATCACTTTATAGCCATCCACTAGCTGAACACTAGAACCGCAACCCTGTACAGTGTACAAGTAACTGACGATTACAATTTCCCCATCGGATTACCTATCTAGACACGCGGCAGCGTGTCAAGCCAAGTTCAAGCAAAACTGGCTAGCCAGCGCCGAGTGTAATATTACACGAACTACTTGGTACCACTTTTGACCCTTCTATAACTCAAAACCTCTTTAACGTAAACACATAAAACTGAGAGATTTGACTTGGCCAGTTTTTATCAGAATAACTTTATAAAATGGCTGATGTAATGAAAACTGGCCAAGTCAAATCTGACCTACTTTAAGATCTCACATTTTTAAATAACAGCAATTGTTATAGGTATCCTATAAAGCAAAGAAATAGAGTTTAATACTTGTTCATAATGTTATTTTGTTCCTATAAATACATATTTGGATTTTGCATAGGACTTGGCACTCATTTAGATTTCCATTCTTTTTGCGGCGAAGCCCACAGCCTAGCATAATTTTTGTATTGAACTTGGCTCTCCTTTTTTACATTTATGTTTTTGGTGGGATTTTAAGTCACTTGAGTATTCTTGAAGATAAAGTAAGCAAACTGGCTCGAGCATGCCTATAGATTGGCCATGGTATGTATCTAGTCAGACTCTCGCATGTTCAAGATTCATGAAGATAGTTTCTTAATTTAGATCTTAATTTAATAGCAAACTTGGCACTCGGGTAGGCATGCAGGTAAATGTCTCCCTGCAGTATGTTAACATGCGTTATGTATGGTGTAGACGCAACGAAGACTGGAATGTTATATGAAGCGCGAAATCACAGTAGAAGCCAAGTGGAACATAGCCAGCAGTGTAACTCATTTTGTATTATCGCATACGTCAAATTGTGCATTTGATACAACCATTACAAGCATTTCGTAACTAAAAACAATATTGCAATAGGTGCATCTTATTAATCACTTTTAAGTGCATGCTTGTGAGCATTATAAATTAAAATTTGGTCATTCATTTTCGTTCATCGACGTGATTTTTTTCTGAGATTATTTACGAAGCTGATGGCGAAATACCTAATAGGTCACTTCTTTATCCCGAAATTAGGCACCGTTTCCAATTTATAAGTAAAACAATACCCTTTCGACAGAGGCATGACCGTGAGCATATTTTAGTAAATTTATAACGTTCAAGCATTTTTATAAAAAGTTAATGAAATATGAACAAATATATACTATATACTTTGCAGGGTAAATGACCTGTCAGATTCAGGTACTTGAAATGCGTCACCTTCACTGACGAAGTTGCGGCTATCTTCTAGTAAATATATAATATAATCGCCACATATAAATTTTAAGTTTGGCAATCTAACGAATCTGCATTTCTACTGAATTTAGAATTCACCTTATTTAGCCTTAGTACAGTTTTAGGTCAAGCTTGAAAAAGTTTTCCAGGAAGACATGGAGCAGATAGTTACTTCACGTTACCACACTGCTCCCCCGGGTCGCTAACAATCTCGTAAGTATATGGGAGACCTATCATTCAACGCACACGAGTACGTACAAGCGATACCTGACATAATAAAAAAGAACGATAAGGTGCAAGCCTTCGGTGCAAGGTCGGCCAATATCAAGTCACATTAACCCAAAAACCTGATTAAATCGCAAAGGGGTGCCGCAGCCCATGGACTAAATAGTTTCAACCAACTAACACAACGAATTCTTTGAATTAAATACTTTATTCAGCACGAGTTAAGGTTCCGATCGGATTTGGTTTGTAAACGAAGTTGCTGCCTTTGGGTTTATGTGTGCGAAATGTCAGAGAGATTAATTAAGTCTTCGTAGTTATGATTGCTTGTGGATTATAAAACCTGTTTGTCGTGGGTGATCTCTGGAAGGTACATAAGAGCAGATGGGCCTGATGCAGGTAAGTTTACAGAAATATTACGAACGATAGCAAGGTATCATAACCCTCAACCAAATTTGCATATCCCTAAAAAAGAATCCTGGTCATTAAATATTCCAAATCGACTTACCTAACGTGGCATAGTACGAAATTTATAATGCCCAATGCATTCTAAATTTCGTACAACGTAGTATTACAAAAAAATTCGATACCTACTTTTTGTTGATTACTGAGGTTACATGCAGGTTTGATTTATCAATTATTTCTAATCCTTCTCAATTGAAACTTTCACCTTATCTGATTCTGAACAAACAGTCAAATTTAATACAATTCATGAACGTGTAAAAGCAAAAAAATAAATTACTCCCACATACGCCGCCGTTACGTCGGTGAGATATCATCTCATCTCCCACCTCGTAACATATTTACAAGCTAACTCTAACCAACTTAATTAAGCTATTTATAAACCGCTTGCATAGTCGCCTTCGCTCTTTGGCAAGGTTGTGTCCTGCGCTGTTCATGATTCACTTCCTTAAGGCGAGGGAAGTGGTTTCACATATATTTTCCTGACTGAGAAGGTTGACGATGTTGTTATGGTTCTGGAAATTTTCTTTATATTCTTCCTTCCTTTGGCCAAATACGTTCAAGGATGCCGAGTAAGGGCATTTAGCTAAGTATCAGAGTAGCCAGACTTTGGACAGGTAAACCAATCTGTTGCGGTAGAAAAATTAATGAACGCATGCGGGGCATGGCGACGGCGCCAAATAGTTTTGTGTGCGTAAGTATATGGTGTACTAATACTTAACTTTGCTTGTTGACGGACAGCCATTTAAGACAACACTTGAACTTGGTTCCATGAATGTATCAGTAGATCAGTACATAAAATACTCAGTACAGTAGCGTACTTTCAGTGTACAACAGTGTACTTTCTGAATTTAACGTTTTCCATCAGCTTCAGCATAGCCCCGAAAGGCAAATGTAACCGATAGTCAGTATGCAATTAGGATGAATGAGAGGAAATAAGCTTAATGATAGTACGATACTTGTCCGGAGAAAGTTAATAAACAACGATCATTTTCCAAATGCTTCTGTCGATATAGTCATCTTCATTCCTTTTGTTTTGACAATGTGTAGTATTTTTCTTTTCAAAGAGATTATTGGTAATCCTGGTCGGGTCAACTTAAGCGACCTTGTCGAAATTGTTTAAAATTCGGGATGCCGTACAAACAGGGTTGTCAGTCCCTTACAGGACGGCGTTGATCGTTTAAGGCGGAAAATCGTGCTTTCACAAGCCATCAACGGAATATCCATGTATTAAAGAAGGAACCGACATTGTCAGGGTTACAATGCTACACATCAATAGTATGACCAGACTGTTCACTAATAAAAAGACTTGTCATATTTTTCTAAAGCTCAAGCTGAAGGAGACCATTTACCTCAACGCTTGCGAGTCTGAAACTTTGATTTAGCTAATGAATTCTCCACAAACATAGTAAGACAAAGAGCCTTAGGGATATAAGGTAAACGTTGTAGAAGTTAATCATCAAAGCCCGAGGCGCCACAGGATATTAAAAGGGGGCGAACTAATCAAATTCCAAACAGTCTAGCTAGTTAGAAGTTTTATTCTGTAAACAAGTGGTTTTAGAAATTTGCAGTTCTCTTTTACAAGTATTATTAGAACATATACAGTCCGTTATACTATCTGTTTTAGCCTACTCATGCAAGTTGGGATTGGGATCCTGGAACATGTCATAGATATTTGAGCGTGTTGCAGTTACTCTCAAAAGTAAGTGGTAAATTTAGCGCAATGTCGTAGAATTGAAACAAAATTACCAGTAGTGGGCTATTTTAATGCGACATTGCTCTGTAAAAATATGAGAACGGTGCAAAAAGTATATGTCTTACAAGTTAATTGTAATAATTTGTTAGGATTAAAAGCATGTACGAATTTAAAACTTATAGCTCGAACGAATGGAAATATTAAAACTGATTTGAAAATTAATAAAATCGAGATTGACGAGTCTGTGTTTGTTGGCGTTGGTTGTTTGCCCACTGTGTGTAAAATTGAAATAGATAGATCTGTAGTGCCGGTAGTGAACAGTTCGCGAAAAATACCCCTGAAACTGCGTCCTCGTTTAAAAGAGGAACTCGATAATATGGTCAAGTTGGGGGTGATTGCGCGGGAAGACGGTCCCACGGACTGGGTTTCAAATATTGTAGTGGTTGAAAAACCTGATAACAGATTACGCATATGTTTGGATCCCAGGCATTTGAATAAGGCCGTGAAGCGCAGTCACTTTCTACTTCCTACTCTTGACGAGATCGTTAGTAATCTTGCTGGTGCTAAATTCTTTTCGAAGTGCGACGCGAAAAATGGATTTTGGATGCTGCGCTTAGATGAAGAAAGTTCAAAACTGTGCACTTTTTCCACGCCAGAGGGCAGGTTTCGATTTTTAAGGATGCCGTTCGGAATAAATTGCGCGCCTGAGATTTTTCATAATGAAATGCATAAAATTTTTAAAATGGAGGGTGTAGAAGTTTACTGTGATGATTTATTGATATGGGGAAAAACAGAAAAAGAACATGATGATAGACTAAAAGAGGTAATGCAAAGGGCTGCACAGAATGGTATTAAGTTTAATAAAAGTAAATGCGTGTTCAAGAAGACCGAAATTACGTTTTTAGGTCACAGGTTTAATGCGAGCGGAATGAAGCCGGATAAAAGTCGGGTTAAAGCAATATTAGATTTGCCAATACCAGTCGAGAAGAAAGAACTTGAACGGTTTTTGGGAGTCACTAACTACCTTTCGAGGTTCATACCGAGCTACTCGGAGCTATCAGCTCCGTTGCGGACTTTGCTTGGAAAAAATATTCAATTTGAGTGGCTTAATATCCATGACAAAGCATTCAATGAGCTTAAATCAAAAATTAGCAGTAGTCCGGTATTGACGTACTACTCGCCGCACGAGCCGGTGTGCGTGTCGGTGGACGCGAGTGCGCGCGGGCTGGGCGCGTGCCTCATGCAGCGCGGGCGCCCCGTGGCCTACGCGGCGCGTACCCTTACACCGGCGGAAACGCGCTGGGCCCAAATAGAGAAGGAATTATTGGCAGTGGTCTTTGGTTGCACGCGGTTTCACCACTATATTTATGGGCATGGAGTGATCACCGTGGAAAGTGATCATAAGCCCCTAGAAGCGATCATGAGAAAGCCGTTGAATGAAACGCCCGCACGTCTTCAACGTATGCTTTTAAAATTACAGCATTACAACATAGATCTTCGCTACAAGCCCGGCAAGGAGATGTTTATCGCGGACACGTTATCGCGGGCGCCGAGCGAGGCGGGCGCTGACAGCGACATCTGTAAGGATGTGGTGGTACACGTTAATATGTTGTATGATAATGTAGACGCGACCCCCGAAATGCTGAGTAAGATAAAAGAAGACATCGCGAAGGACCCCGTCTTGATGGCGGTCAGCGAATATTACCACAGTGGATGGCCTGAAAATAAGAGAGATATAAAAAATGTTGCGAAACCATACTGGGACGTCCGTGGCGAACTTCATGTGATTAAGGGAATATTATTTAGAAACGAGCGAATCGTGATACCGATGTCGTTGCGTAATGAGATGGTGCGCCGCGTCCACGAGGGTCACCTAGGGGTGGACAAGTGCCAGCGACGCGCACGCGGTGTGATGTGGTGGCCGGGGATGGCGCGAGATGTGGAGCGCGCAGTGCTCGCGTGCGAGACGTGCCAGCGGCACCGCGCAGCGCCCGCGCGGGAACCGCTGCAGCCGCATGCGGTGCCCATGCTACCGTGGGAAGTTCTCGCGGGTGATATTTTCGAATTCAGAGGAAAACAATACCTACTCGTGGTAGATTATTTTTCAAAATATGTAGAAATCGGACAGTTAACTAATTTGCAAAGTGGCACTGTCATTGATACGCTTAGACAGATATTTAGTCGTCATGGAAAACCAAAAAAGTTTGTCAGTGATAATGCCACTCAATTTACGTCATCAGAATTTAAGGCATTTAGTAAACAATGGGAATTCGATCATGTCACCAGCTCTCCTTTGTATCCGAGATCTAATGGACTCGCAGAACGCAACGTGCGTACAATTAAAGGATTAATGCTAAAAGCTTACGAAACCGGTGAAGATTGGTATTTGGCCTTACTAAATTTTAGGAATTCACCTGTCACTGGAGAGGCTTACTCACCAGCCCAGTTGTTAATGAGTCGAAGCTTGAATACGCGATTACCGGCACCTGATAATATCTTGAAACCAAGGACGATTGATCGTCGTGCTTTCAAGGATGCTAGGACTGCGAGAATAAATAAATATAAATTAAATTACGACCGTGGCACTAAAACGCTGCCTATATTAAAACCAAACGAGGGAGTGCGACTTAAGCAAAATAATGAGTGGATTAAATCGCAAATAGTTAGTCAAGCGCAAGACGGTCGCTCATATTGGCTTCGAACAAAAGATGGCGGGCTTTATAGAAGAAACCGCCAGCACATATTAAAGGTTCCAGCGCAGACGCCACAATCAGCCGATAGTAACCAACATCAACATGCAACGGGTCATACGCGCGGGTACTTAGAATGGGACCAGTTTCAGGGTACAGCGGGCGCGGAGCCGGGTGCCGTGGCAGGCAGGGCGGCTGCTCAACCTTCTACTTCGACTAACGGGCATTACGTGACTCGAAGTGGCAGAGTAGTCCAACCGCCTATACGTTATTAACCATATACATAATGTAAAAAAAAAAAAAAAACCTGACCCGCCCACGTATACATGACCCGTCAATGACACAAACACGAAGTTGAACTGTATATTTCTTTTAAGTATAGATTAAATTAATAGTATTTAGATGCCTATTACGTGTCAATAGAATGTACCTACTTATGCATGTTAATTATATTCAAGAATTGTACTTAAACAATTTACATGTACATTTGATCGTTAACTTTGCTTATACATATATTAAACTGTACATCATGTAAGCAAAGTTAGCGAAATATATGCTTAAAAAAAAAAAAAAGATTTATTTACAAGCAACTTGATTTTGTCAAGTTGCTTAATAGGCACCTATTTTATTTATTGGTAGTTCTCTAACACTTTGCTAGATTGTAAACTTTCAACAAATATGATTAAGAGGTAAACATATTATAAGTATATAATATAATTACACATAAATTAAACTGTTAAGAATGAGGAAGGAAATGTATAAATCTAATACAAACAACATAAATTAATCTACGATTTATTTATGCCATACTAAAATATCATAATAATTATGTATGTCTACAAACTTAAATAAAAGTAAAATTGTACATTGTTGTTTAGAAAAGAAGGGAGATGTAGTGGGTACTTGAGATTATGCATGAAGGATAATAAATCAGTCGTACGTCATCCGCTGTTTAATTTGGTCATGCTCCTTACTACAAGTCGGATGTGTAAAATTAATGAAAGTGGCAAGGTATTGGAAGGCATAAAAATTGTTTGATACCCTGTGATGAGAACAGATGGTGGACCAAGTGCGGCTCCTTTACGTAATTATCCATGGTATTCTTTCCATGGCTGCCCGCACCTTCACTTCTCTCACAATCTAGTTGAAAGGGTGGTCTCATTTATCCCACATGCCCTATGGAACCTGATCTACGTGTTTACTCGAATGATAAGATCGAATTGCCACCGTAAATAACAATAAGGAGACAGCAGTCACGTTTAACTCATGACACAACGTCCAAAGACGTATTTGGCAGCTCTTTGACGTCACGTGGATATTTTGTGAAAAATAATTACAACAGTTTTTTTATAAAATCTTTATTTGACCTCTGCAAACTTAGCGTAGTCGGAACTAAAATGAAAGATGTTTAATCTGTTACTTTTGATATTGACGTGAAAAAGAGGCAACAACGTCAGAACCGTTTAACCTATGTACAATGCCAAAACTAAAAGCTACGTTGGCATACATAAAAAAATGCTACCTGTTCAAGTTCTGTGGACTTAGATAAACTATAGACATTCACACCGGGAAATGATGGAAAAACTGATAAGAGCTAAATTACTACAACTATACACTAAAGCACATAGGTACCTTAGACTCTAAGGTATGTTTTAGTGTATAGTCTAAGGCTTAGACCAATGGAAGGGATTGGTCTCAGACAGTCTAGCATGCAATGCAATATTACTAGTTTGATGTTTACCTACATCTCAGCATGACTACGGTATAATATGTCTGAATCTTATAAAGACTAAACACAAAATATGGCATAAACGCAAAATGCCGGGACAGTTGACTACAAAAAAGCTTCAGCTTTTCGAACCGTTACATAATGGCTTCAGCCCTTAATAGGTTCAAAAAAAGCTCGATCCTAAAGACTTATTAAAGTCACGAACTCTACTAAGCCTTTTCTATCAGCCCAGCTCTAAAAAAAAGGCTTCGAGGCTAAAAATTTCGTTACGACAAATGAAATACCCAGATATAAAAATTTACCTCCAAGCGGTACCCTGAGTACTAAACTTTGTGATCGTATATTATACCGAAATTGTATTTATAAGTGCGTAACTGCTTACAAACTGTTATTTCGGCCGGCTTTACACCTGTAAGTTTTACTTACGTAAGTAAAGAGTCCTTACTTACGTAAGTAAAACTTACAGGTGTAAAGCCGGCCTTAGTATATTAATAAACAGTTTGTAACGAAAACCCAAAATTGATAATTTTCGAACATTTTCTTAAAATACTCATATCTCGGGAACTAAATCCCTCCAAGTGGTCCCTTTTCTCGGTTTCAAAGTCACAATTTAGGGAACGGAGAATCATTATGTTTTACTTCCATGTTAGATAAATGATAGATAAAAACTTTATTCATCCACAAACGTACATGACATTGAAAGCACAAAAAGATGATGATGATGAAGAAATTCCAGAGTACTCTAGATATAATACCTTAAGCTTCCAATGAGGTGTTCTAAAATAATCTGAATAAAAGGGATAATATTAAACCTAAATATGTTCATATGTCTCAAAAAATTCTTTATCGTATTGTAGGACCAAGTGGGCTTTATGATAACCCCGAGTCTGATAGGTACAAGTATAATGACGAGGTTACTTCTCGACCTTGTTTTGCAGTTATGACAGATGTTTTTCCACCTCGGCCTGTAATTTAAATGGAAGATATATGCGTATGTCGATGTCACCGGTAAGGTTAGTTAATTGCCTCCCTCAAAGACCCCAGGCGGTCATGTTTGTACTACTGGTACGAGTATGAGTAGGTATCAGTGGCGTGGCGTAAAAGATATCCTAGGGCAAGCCGGTGTAGATTTGGCGTACATTTTCCTTAAGAGCTCTAGAATAAGGTGGTCAAAAGCCTGATATTAGGCAAGCCTAGGAATCGAGTTGTTTGGACGCCACGCCACTAAAGACTTGTGACATATTGAAGAACCAAGGCATCTTTAATATTTGGTCTTCGCTATGGCAATCAGGGGTCAAAAGCTTGCCTTTAGGCTTATTCTTACAAAATATTGTACATACGGATAATATAGCATAAGGAAAGCAAAGCACTACCCAATTTCCTGAAGCAATTTCCCTCTTCAGACATCAAAGGCAGACCATAAAAATACGTTTTCGTACAAAGTTGATATTCTTCAATGTCAATGATATAGGTGTCGTAACGACCTACGTGACTTTGGCCGCCCTTCACGAAAGGTTTGCAGATTTTAGTTATTAACTTGACTTGTTTACAGCCAAAACATATACCGAGTAAAGATTATTATGGGTAGCAATCAGTTTGTTTTCATATGTTGAACACCCAGGGGGATAAACATCATCATCATTAGTCTATAAACATCCCATTGCTGAGCACAGAGCTACTCTCACAGATGAGAGTGAATGGGATGTAAGCAGTCCCCACGCTGGTCCAGTGCGATAAGACATGTCAACGTCCTATAACGTCGACGTGAGAAGTAGACTTTATGCCCATCGACAAAGTATAAAGACGAACAAGTAGTCCAACTTCGGCCTTTTACAAGCGCGCGACACGTATTCACACAGGCGCGCGATAGCACGTCGCAAAAAAAGTTAGCAAACTATATCGTGTGACATATTAAATGAAAGGGCTCACTGTGAGAATCTCAAATATATATGTTAATTTTACAATATTTATATTAATAGTTTTGAAGTTATTTAAGAAAATAGGCAATTATTTACCCCCCCCCCCCCCTCTATTTTCTCCGAAACTGTTGGACCTAGAATTTTGAAAAAAAAAATGGAAAGGCAATTATTTACCCCCCCCCCCTTTTCTCCGAAACTGTTGGACCTAGAATTTTGAAAAAAAAAAATGGAAAATAGTCCTGCACCTATGGATTACAGGAAAACTTATCAGAAGTCTGTGCAGTAAAGTATAATTGTGATATATTGTTTTCAACGTACGGAACCCTCTACTCGCGAGTCTAACTCGCACTTGTCCGGTTTTTTCTCTTCGGTACCTCATACAGCTCTGGTGGATATTACCTATAGACTACCATTCGCTGCAGGTTCTGTGTCACCTTAGAAGACATGACTAAAATAGCTATTTGAGTACACCTTATTTTGGGTACACTTTGGTTGAACATTGGATAAGGATTAAGGATTAGAATTCCGGGTCACATTCGACCTGCTGGCATCCTTAGCAAATTACTTGTTGTTTTTTCTTTTGCTTTGTACTTTGACTTGAGGTAAGATGAAAATAGAAACATAGTACTTGACCCTATGTCACCGCAACAAATTAAATGGTGTAGGTATGACGTAACAAATAATAAATGACGCTTTTAAAGCAAAAAGACAAAAGAAACACTGCCATAGCAACAAAATATTTTAAGATAAGCATAAGTTGAGGTATATCTACATATTAATTTGCATTGAATACTAAGTGCGCAAAACAATAATCATAAAAAATACAAGTACCTACCTGTTTTAAGACACTGGCAGCTAACATTTGCAAAGAAAATCGTATCAATAACTTTTTGCGTTTCAATAAGCATCATAAATAATTAAATAATATGCAAGTATATGAATCTGTCCATATCACCTATTCTTAAGGGTTATTCTTTAGGGATTAAAGCTGAGAACCTTAGAAACAGAGATACAGTCGAACTAAACGTGTTTGACTGACTGAAATTCATAGTTTTTTTGCCCAAAATTGTAAAATGTCTTTTTTTTTTATTTGAGAAATATTTTTTTTAGGGAAAACAGTTACAATTTCTGCTGCTGATTCAAATTACAAATTTGTAAATTTAATATCACTCCTCCAGTAGATAACTATACTGCTCCAGTACATAGCTAATTATACGCCGTAAAGATGTTTCCAGTTACAAATAAAACCGTACATATGTATATTTTTCCTTATTCATACTAATCATAGTCAATATTTATCAACTATAGCTTTTTAACTGTTTATTAAGATGGCTATATAACAATGATGTCAGTGGTAAGGCATGCCTTTCTTGGCTTCACTTGTGTTAACAATATGTTGGGTGTGACAAATTCTTTTGTCATACAGAAGCGACCATTTTGCAAAATGATAAATGGTGGAAGATGGGGTTAACGATAATGTACAGTATAATATGTGCAAACATTGCAATATGGTCCATTAAATTACATATTTAATAACTATTTTAGTTATAGTAGCAAAAATTAATGATAATTAATGTGTTTGATTTTAAATTTACGAATCCTGACTTCTTGTATATTAAAGTTTTATATAAAGTTAACTTCTCAAAGACAAAATGTCTTCCTATAAAGGAAGAAATAAATAATACATAGTCCAACTAAAAAATATTTTTTGCAATCTAACTCATACAAACATACATACACTGAAATTTGGCACAAATGTTTAGAAGCTGGTATAGACTAACATATACAAAAACTGTGCAATTCTGACAATATTACACAAATACGGGTTGAATTGATAACCTCCTTTTCTAACATAGTTATTGACCCATCAATCTAATATTTTTATTAGTTGTTAAAATCATTAAATAGGCATTATTTGGTTCTTTCATAAAAAATTATCATCAATTGCCAAAAAATGGCTTTGAAAACAAAGTAATAAAAAAACTATTCTGGGGATCTAGCCAAAACTTTTTCTGTTTAGTTCAAAAACTGACATGAAAGTCAATAATGTCACATTCAGGAATTGTTTTAAAATAGTTTTTTTTGAAAAATGTCTGTCCATTAATAGAACAGAACATTTTGAAATGTATCAAGAGTAAATTAAATCACATGTAGACGAAAAAATCATGTAAAAAGTAAAGATAACAGTGGTTTCATATCAGTGTGCAAGTTAAATTCAAGAATCATGGGTTAATATAATAGCCTCCTTGATACACATAAAGGTAAACATTGTCTATCTGAGGTTAACTTGGGCAGTGGATACTGGTCTAATTACCCGACTATGTTTTCATTATAGTTTTCACTTTGGAGTATTTACAGGTTCTGATATAGTCTTTAAGGTGATTATTGCTTATTTATAAATATGTATTATGTTTCAAGATTGTTCCTTAATTTGAAAATACACTACTATTACAAAATTTCAGCTTTAGTTAAATTTACTTCTGAAGATAACTTATGTTTACATTATTCAACTGATTATAGGTATTGTGCCTTCAGTTATATACCTACCTTGATACAACTGTAGGTAAAATGGGCAGGACACTGCTGAATTAAATGTGTCATGGCTCATGGCCATTATCAAGGACAATTATTGTTACTCACAATTCACAAGGTAACTAATGAATGGGTGAATAATCATTGTGGTTAGCATGGGACCTCCCCAGGAGGAAATTCTCTTGACTAAACTTTAAATATTCTTCATGACAATATTATTATAAATATAATGTTATCTAATTATGTAGTTATTAATTATATAACAGTGATTGCATGCTGTCCTAAGGCAAGCTGGAATAGAGTTTGGTTTACTTTTCTTTAAGAGATGTATAATAAAGTGCTTTAATCCATAACACTTTCACAATCAGACAAAAAATTGAACAATACCCCAGAAACCCACAGAGCCCGCTACGTGGGTTTGAGGCCAATAATGTGCAATGCAAAATCAGCCGGCATCTTAGCTTAAAAGTTACAAGCTCCTACTAGGCAGGTTGTTGTTCATGAAGTGTTAATATTAGGCAAGAAAGTAGGGATACATTTCTTTAGACCCGTCGCCACTGATATACAAATAGCATATGATTAACCATTGTTTTAATTGGGTTAAGAGACGGGCCAATCAATGTCTCTAACACCAATCATGAAATTGAGGAAACCAAGATCTGCTCTTCCTAAACTCTGTTTCTAAACCTGTTAAAATATGTTTACACTTTGTTTCGAATATGAAATAATTGCAGGTGAAAATCAAGTACTGAATAAATAAAGGACGACTTTTGAATATAGTTTTGCCTAATTGAATTAGGACTTGCAAGTCCCAATTGACACAAAAAAAATTCCTTGTTAAACCTGGATTATGTAAATCTGCCATCCTATGACTAAAACTAGACTAACCTCTATGGAGTTGTATAGAGGTTATTCTAGTTTTTGATTTCGGACGGCAGAAATACGAAAATGATTACACGGTTTATGATTCTATTAGGTTGATTATTCTAAACAAGTCTTACTTGTTTAGACTACTATAGAATAGATTTAATAAAGATAGAGAGTGTATGCTACAAGATTAAAGCAAGCTAATATTATACCTGTTCGCAAACCTTATAAATAAATAATATTATGATTAATGTAGCGAGTTTCTTCAAAGTATCAAAATGCTCCCACATTTGTATGTACAATAATTCTAGCAACTTAATGTTTTTCTAATTATAATGTAATTACCTAAAATACATGGCAGGAAATGAAGACAGAAACTGTCTAGACAAAATTGCATGCTGCACAGAATTTCATCTAAACAAACACCATGTTGTCAAGTTTTGTAAACAACCTACATGCTTGCTGTGGTATTCAAAAAATGTATTATTATCAACCAACATTCTTTGCTAAGTAATAAAGACTCACTTTGAAAACTTCTGAGAAGAATCCGGAGCCGATCTTCTCCAGGACGAAGTCATCAAATGGGTAGAGGGCAGCCACTGCAGTCCGGAGGGCCGTGCACGAGGAGCCGGTCACCCTCCGGTCACCCAGCTTCTCACTGTCATCACTCACACTCGACTCCTTAGCACAGAGATCATCATCACAACACTTGTTCGTTCTCCCCTCAAGTCCATCACGACGTCTTCCGGCCCGCCAGTTAGGCCCCCTCACGAAACGACCCGCCTTCGCAGTCTCATCCAAGTTCGTGAAGCTCTCGGCTATCTTCAGAACCTTCGTGGGCCTCCGCCGCAGACTTTTGCTCTTGCACTCGTCCGCTAAACAATCTTGTTGCATTATAAATGTTGATCGTGTAAGCACTAGCTTATCCCGCCTCGAACATCGCGGATCAAGTGTCCTCGACGATACACGAAAGAACTCCTAAATGTAACATTTCGGCACCTATGAACTGGCGGTACTTGAAACTATGCGAAATAACATTATAATCACAAAAACTGAAACGATTGTTGCGACTGTCACTTTCACATATTTCTACACATCCTCGTATTATTGGCACACTCGTATGTTGTATAAGATTACTGACTATTTATTAAGTTTATATTATTGACTCGAATGTCATGCGATAATTATTCTTTCAATATAATAGTCCAATTGATAGACGACGCGCAGTGCAAACTAAAGAAAGCAGGCAAGCAACGATACCTACTACAATCTACAACAACTACACATGACTGATATCAGTGTTGGCAGCGCTCATTAATATTTTTTCTTCATGTTGGTAGTACATTGGTAGTTCGTCGTAGATGCGTTCATAAATATGAATAATAATAGTTTTTTATAAAAAAACAATTACGTTTCAATTCACTGAATAAAAAAAACAAATGCAAGGTAACATTTTAAATAAATTTTAATTTAAACAGCTAATTTATGATTCGAAATAAATGTTCTTGTTTACATCCTTAAACCAGTGTTGCCAACATAGTAGAGTTCAAGCTAAATTTACTACATCTTCGACAGAACGGCAGGTTGCGGCAGGTGCACCGAACTCGCATTATCAAAGAAGTAATCTGCTAATCGTTTATAGCACGATGGACGAATCTGATTAGACGTTATGTATGACCTTGAATTGGTCAATGTGTTGTTCTTTTTGTTTTTATTAAGTGTTAATTTCGTAGTGCTAGACGATCGCCCCTGCTAAATGCTATTAATGGCAGAGGGGTAAGTATTAGAAAAAATGCGCTATGCCGACTAGAGAATGCAATCTCGCGAGATTGGGGTTCAAGCGAGATCTCGCGAGATTGTGAATATGAATACCGCGAGATCTCGCCAATTTCGAGATCTCGCGAGATTGGCGGTTTTGTATGTTTGTTCTTGCAATAATCACAAATTGTGATCACAATACTTAAATACATTAAGAGAAAAAAAAGGATTAGAGATGTTATGAAATAAACATTTATTTTAACGTATTATTTGTATAAACTTTTACGTAATGACGTAGCTAATAATAATCTATCATTTATTAATAAACTTTCAAGTAGTAAACTTTGGTGTATCATTATCAATTATCATGTATCTAATGAAATAAGAAATAAAATAAACAATCAGTTTTCTCTTCTAACATAAAACAAAAGTCTTTTAATAATAAAATAACAACAAAAAGTCAAAAACTAAAATGAAAAATAAATCTCAGTAACTAAGTTGAGTATTAAATATTCTGTGGTTGAGTTGACCAAAATTGAAATATGAATAAAAATTAAAGAAAACTATACCTACTCAGAGATTTATTAGAAATTAAATATTAATTAACAGATATACTAATAAAATGAAAAGCTTGTTCAGTAATCAGTTTGCGTCACACGTAAATCTCACATAGTCGTTATAAACTGTATTCTCCGACATCGTTCGTTATTACACTCGTAAATCACCTTTACGAAATCGCATTTGAAAACCCCTACACAGCCAATCGGGGTGTTTGTGGTTGGAATATTGTCGCCATTTTTAGTGATTGTGTATAGACAATTTTTGGGTGTGAAAATAACCTAAAAAGACAACTGTGCAAAAATATTAAAAAAATAACGATTTAATATAGTAATAATGATTAATTATTACGAATATAAATCAATTTAACTAGATTAGGGGCAACTTAATTTTATTTTGCATGATCCAATAAGTTTTAAAATATGTAGTTTTCACGTTTGAACCTGTTGGCTAAAAATGCCAGCATTTAAAGCCTGAGTGACTTCACTAAGTAAAAAAAAAATATAGAACCGCGGAAAAATTTTTCTTTGCTTTTTGAATGTTCATTAATCGTTTTGAGCACAATATTTCAACAATTAATGTGTATAATGCAACTTTATACAGAAAGTACGGAACAATAAATATTGTAATTTTGTGTAATAGAACGTCGTTTTTTTCCTCGCATTCAAAGTGAAAAGTAGAGTGTTTAACGCGGGACTAAACAACCATAATGACACTCGATCTATAGTCACCCTCGCTACGCTCGGGTGGCTAAACACCTCGTGTCATTATGGCTTGTTTTAGTCCCTAGTTGAACAATCTACTATTATGCTCGAGCGCAATCTCGTTAAACTCGCGAGATCTCGCCAATTTTTCGATCGAGATCAGTAGTTATTTATTGGGGATTCTGCCCCATTCCACCGCGCTACGGGTCGCTCTGCTCCCCTCCGCGCTCATGGGTCAGAATCTCCCAATAAATAACCGATCGTCTGACCCAGAAGCAAAATTTTCGTGACGGAACCTAACACGTTCGTAAGTGAAAGACGATGGTTTATACGTTAGCATCCCGTTGCAATCGAAGTCTGCTATCTAAGATAAATACTAACTTGATTTGCAGTCGAACTGACACGATGATAAAAACAGCAAAAGGCCCACGGGTGCCAGGTTTTAATTTTAATAATTTTTCCACATCCTGGCACCCGTGTGCGTCTAAAGTAGCAAACAAGATGTTCCGGGCTGGCCAGACCCGTAATCAACTTGTAGACCAATGTCCCATCATTCCAACTATTTTTCCAGAATGGCCAGTTCTGTACTAGATAGTCGGTTTGACTAGACTAAAGGTCTGTTGTTCATATTTAATTTCATATTCAGTGTTCATATTCAGTTTTTGATTTTCAGTTTTTGATTTTCAAATTCGGTATTTCATGTTACTACCAACCATTGTAGTGTGCGTCATACCGGAGTTCGCAATATAGGCTACTCTACAACCGGTAATACGTCGCCACGTGATTTGTGTATCATACTGGTGTTCGCAATATAGGCTACTCTGCACCAGTACACGCTACCGCGTTACCAAAGTCACCATCGCAGAGCTGGGCCCAAGCTCTTTGATAATGAAGTGGTAAGAGTCGTTGTGATCTACTGGTTGTTATAGCCACAACTTCTCCGACAACTATATCACAATAAAATGTATTTATATGAAGCGAACATAAAAACTTTGATAGCGCGATGCAGGCCTAGCAATTTGATTGGCTAATTCATATGACGTATGACTGACGTACTAAAGTAAAGGATTAATTATGCATTGTATTTTGTTTATGTTAGACGGTTGCAAAACCAGTCTTGCTGATTATGAAATAAAGATTACTTTTAGTCTTAAGTTTCATTGGTATGCAAGTTAAAACATCGTACATTCGAGGAATTTAATTCCCTACCGATTTCGAACTGTGTCGCAGTAACATTCATTTGAGATTAATACCTACGTCATATTGATTGTCACTATGACAAAGTACTAAATGGGTTCGTAAATAAATAACATACTCAACATAAGCGAAACGTAAACAATTGAATACGCCTTATCCTCTTCACACTTCAGGAACATAATACGAATCAAAAAGTAACAGAAAATGCATAGTTGAACATGTCCATAATACTTTCGTGACTGAAACATACAACGCTGTAAGTGTATGTACTTAACATAGCACTTCCAACATTTTGTTTCTCAGATATGGAACGACTTACAATGCAATGCTTCGTCGAAAAGGAATTCACATGATAGTACAACACAGAGTACAAGTAAAACAGAGAAATTATATTGGAGTAACCTCCGAGATATTTTTATAATTTTAAATATGTTTTCTTGTTTAATACAATCTCAGATATGGTGTATTAATATCATAAAACAAGTATGTATTCATATATTAGATAAGCGTTTGAATTTTTATCAAAAGCTTCACTAATATATTTGATAATTATCTCAATAGACAACAGTAGCGTGGCATCAAAAAAAAAAATCTCTAGACAACTCGGAGCATATTTTAGGGTACTTTTTAACACACTTTTTTCTATAGTAGTAATACAAAATGGTACCCAGCCGTACAGAACTGGGCAAGCCGGTGGGGATCGGGTTATATGAACGCAACGCCACTGATAGACAATAGCTGTAATAAAAAATAAAAAATACACTAATATTGGAATATAAATATTTTTTGGGATGCATCTGTTTCTGTGTTAGTCTGTACAAAGTATCTCAGGTCGGATTACATTACATGTAATTGAACAAATGCAGAATCAACGCGACGCGAGCTAGCGATTATGCTAACGCACATTGTTTTCGACCCTTACCAAGATACTAAACGATAATTACCCGACTATCTCAAAGGTGGGTTATGTTTTGAGATTTTAATTATTGAGTTAAAAATATTTGTAAATATAACGATTCTGATTAGTTTGTTTCTACTTACATGTACTTAACTGTACAAAGCAATACTACATTAATTACACAGCTGTTTTATTGTTTAATGAATCTAGACATTTTCCTTACATTATTTCAATCCCATATAAAGTTTGAATAAATATGTATATATAAAGATCGAAGGTAAGTTACAACTAGATCAGGGTGTAAGAAAACAATGTTTATTTGTTTTGTGAGAAAACTTAATTATTTTCATTAACAAAAGTAGACATCAGACATAAGAAGAATTTATGGGAAAAGGATTTATGATGATGATTATATTTATAATTCGCATGTTCTTTGTACTAAATAAATAGGTATGCGTATGTAACTTGTTACAACTTGCAATATTTGATAATTCGATACAAATATTTAAATAGCGCCAAGGGCAACGTCAAAAATTGTTAGAAATATTTTTAACTTAAAGCACATAAAAAACTAAAAGATGACAAAATAAAATAGGCTTGTGAATTATATTTTTCTTCCCATACTAGGCTATAGTCATATTTACACGTGTTGCAAGGTTTGCATTCGCGGGTTTTATTTGATAATTTGATCCCTACCTTGGCGGCACTTTGTGTTTAACAGGAATAAACATGTTTTTGAATACGAATTAAATACAGTTATAAAAGCGATAGATATTTTTTTCTACAATGCTGACATTAAGGTCTAAAGTTAAATGTTCGAGTTTGGTCCTTTAGCCATATATTTTTATTTCGGTTAAATACCAACTCATCAAATATTTTATTATAAAACCCAACGTTCCTTTGCATTTATTTCTATACTAATCTTGTACTTAGTGCCTTGAAGCTGTTCTTTGTTTGCTAAGTGAAACCGCCGTGACCTTCATTCAAAATGTCAGTAAGTGATCTAATTATTGTTTATTTCATTTAAACGTGTTAAAAGTAATATTGACCTTACTTTGTTGTAATTTTTGAAGGTCTGACTCCGAATATTCAACTTACGAGCGCACGCCCTCACCTGAGCCGAAGAAATCTACAAAGGATATCAAGAAAAGAAAATCGTCCTCAGCATCAAGGTATTTCATCTATTCTAAATTAAAACAAAATAATCTTTATAAATTTCATAATACGTTTTGACGCTGCCTAGGTACTAAGCTAGAGGTACCGGAAATTTTACCGGGATTGGCATATATTTGTGTGCCATATTATTTGATTTTTTACTTATTAATGTTTTCTTATTTTTTTATAGATCTGAATTTGAAACAGCAAATCAGCGACCACGCACGCCATCACCAGCGCAAAAGAAAAAAGCAACCAGCAAAGTTCGTGCATCAACCAGTAAAAACAAGAATCCGGGCTCTAGGTACTTATTTTACTTGTTGTTTTTAAAACGATATTAGTTTAAATCTTTATGCAAAACATAAAAAAAAAAATCATTAATTATTATTTTATTTTATCATTAATTTGGTAGATGTTTTAAAAAGTTTCTTTCTTTTTTTCTAGTTCTTCCAAAAAAGCACCTGAAGCCGACATCTTCAAAATTATAAGAGACGAAGAGAAGATCACCGAAGACCAAAATCTGAAAGCCGTCAAGACAACTTCATCGTTCACCAGTCGCGTATCAACGGGTTCTACTCGGCGTACTACAATTACGGACGGTAATTTTTTAATTGATTTAAAAGTGTATAACATTGACGATTTCCAAAAGACTCAGCCTGAGGAGCGTTATAAAAAAGCGCTAGCGTCAGTAAAATTGCAGTGCAAGGAAGATTCCACTGAGTGGGACCAGATGCAAAAGTTTTTAGGTCAAGCCTTTAATATTTTCAGAGATTGTGACCCTGTTTACTTTAATAATTATAAAACAAATTAGTTCAAAATTTTTAAATTTTTTATAATATTTTACTAAATTTTTTTATTGAAAAGTTATTAGTTTCATTATATCAACACATTTGCATAATGTACGTTGTTTATTAAATCAAGTTGTGTCAGAATAGGGTGGATACGCTTATTAATAAATCTCTCTTGATATACATTTATAGACGTATCCATACTTTGCAGTGTTCACAATCAACTGTATTTTTATGTGGAGTCAGCCGAGTTAGCCGTTTTGATTAATACAACGTAGGTTATTAATAAACATGTCTCGGGTGTAATATGATACTAAGTAGTATAGTATTGGAACTACTAATTAGTAGGTATGTATTGGAAGTTCTAGATAAGAATTAGTAGTTCTAGTTTAATTACGACATACGTTTAGTACTTATAATATATATATATATATATATAATATTGATTATTCATAATGCCTTTTTGTGTTCCGTGTAGTACAACTGTAGATAAAAATAAATGGATAGGACATCTTCGAAGCACTGCGCATAAAACAATTGTGAATTCAAACAATATACTCAATGATGGCGTTGAAGTAGTTGAGTCGGCATTTCGGATGCGCATTGCCACTTATCGTATATCAGCAAGCACCGATCAAAGTCTGGGATCTATCGATTCATTTATGAACTCTATCCGAAACAAAATAAAACGACTTTTAGATGATTCTCTTACGAAACATACGTGCGTAAAAGTAAATTTTGAACTCTTTGGAATGTTCTTAATGTTTAAAAATAATAGTCAGGCAATGAAATCATTTGGTACTAAAAATAAAATATTATACCTAAGTTATGATTTTGATGCATTATTTTGCGAGATAGTTAACTGTCTAAAGAAAAAATTTGAGGAGTTTCAAGACCGTGATAGTGGCTGGGCTTTTGTTAGTAACTCACATTTAGAGATTAATATAAACAAGTATCAACCATTACGAGGTTCTAGCTATGTAGACCTGCCAAAGTTCATAAAAAACAAAAAGGCTTGTCTAAATATACAAAACAACGACCAATGCTATTTTTTGTGGTGTGTAACAGCGGCTTTGCATCCTTCTATTAAACATCCTGAAAGAGTATCGTCTTATCCAAATTTTCGTGACGTTTTGAATATTTCTCAAATTTCTTTTCCAGTCACATTTGATGACATTAAAATATTCGAGAAAAACAACCCAATGATTTCATTTACGGTTTTTGGTTTAAAAAATGATAAAATCGTTGTAGGCCCCCTTTACAAGTCTGAGGTATCCAGTAATCAGAGAAGGAGAAAAAATATAAACCTTCTTTTAATAGACGATGGCAGCCATCCGCCGCATTATGTTCTAATTAAAGACTTGAGTCGTCTTGTGCGTACACAAGTTACGAAGCATAAAAGTAAAATATACTTTTGTGAAACCTGTCTGTTATTTTTTCATAGACAAGAGGAGCTTACAAATCACTTGTGTACTGGAGTAGTTACTGTTTTACCAGAAAAGGGGGCAGTAATTAAATTCAAGCATTTTGATCGTAAACAAAATGTGCCATTCGTTATATATGCAGATTTTGAATCTATTCTAGAACCAACTGAAACTAGTGACTCTGATACTGATACTACTGATAGACATACTCCTAACACTACGACTTTGCATCATCATATACCAGCTGCCTTTGGATATTATATTGTTTGTAATGCAGATCCAAGTCATAATAGCTATTTCTCTTATCGCGGTACTGATTGTGTCGATAGATTTGTTGAAGCGATCTATAAAGATGTTGCTAAAATATATACAGTTTTGAACGAAAATACCTCAATGATATTCAACGAAAATGACGAGCTCGACTTTTTGAACGCTAAACGTTGTCATATCTGTAATCATTTTCTATTTTCTGATCGAGTTCGGGATCACTGTCACATTACAGGAAGATATCGGGGAGCAGCACATAGCCTGTGCAACTTACAATATAAACGTCCTTGTTTTGTGCCTATATTTTTTCACAACCTATCTGGTTATGATTGTCATCTATTTATTAAAAAACTAGGCGAGGCACCTGGAGACGTGAAAGTTATACCCAAAACTAAAGAAAACTATATTTCTTTTACTAAATTTATTCCAATCGAGGACACGTATTTTCAGCTTCGTTTTGTAGATTCTTTCAAATTTTTAGATACAAGTTTAGAGAAATTAACTACAACTATGCAAAAATCTGATTTTATTCATTTACGTAAATATTTTTCTAACGATGAGGAGTTTAATTTACTAACACGGAAAGGCGTATTTCCCTATGAGTACATGAATAAATGGCAACGTTTTGAAGAAAAATACCTTCCCTCTATTGAGTCTTTTTATAATTCACTTACTAATGTGAAAGTTTCCATTAAGGATTATAAGCATGCGCAATCAGTGTGGAACCAGTTCAAAATACGTAATTTAGGCGAATACATAGATCTCTATTTGCAAACCGACGTTCTCTTACTAGCCGACATTTTTGAAAAGTTTCGCTCTACTTGCAAACAACACTATGACTTGGATCCTGCTTTTTATATAACTACACCCAGCTTGTCATTTGATGCCATGCTCCTTAAAACTGGTATTGAATTAGAACTTATAGACGACTTTAACATGCTCAAAATGATTCAATCCGGCATTAGAGGCGGAGTTTGTATGACTTCTCGACGGTATGCTAATGCAAATAATATGTACTTACCTCACTTTGATCCATCCAAGATAGAGTCATTTCTAATTTATATTGACTGTAATAATTTATATGGTTATAGCATGTGTCAGTACATGCCTTTATCAGACTTTAGATTTCTAGAAAATCGTGAAATAAATGCGTTAAATATTACTGAAATTCCTGATGACTCGGATTATGGTTTCATTCTAGAAGTAGATCTTATTTACCCAAAAGATTTACACGTTAAGCATAATGATTTACCATTTTGTCCTGAAAAATGTATTCCACCAGGTGGAACGCATTATAAACTTGTACCTAATCTGTATGACAAACACTGGTATGTGATTCACTACATACATCTAAAAACGTGCCTTAAACATGGTTTAAAATTAAAAAAGATACATAGAGTAATTACATTCAAACAATCCCCTTACTTAAAACAATATATTGATATGAATACAAGGCTACGTCAAGAGGCCACGTCTGTTTTTGAACAAGACTTTTGTAAATTGATGAATAATAGTATATTTGGTAAAACTTTAGAAAATACCGAAAAAAGGGTTAATGTGCGCTTAGTCAATCAGTGGGCTGATAATGATAACAAAACAAAAAAGAAAACTACAGCCGAGAGTTTGATTTCAAACCCCAACTTTCATAGTGCATCAGTTTTTACTGAAAATTTGGTTGCAGTTCAATTGAAACCAGACCTTATTACTTTAGATAAAACGACCGCTTTAGCTTAGTTGGTAGTGACCCTGCCTATGAAGCAAGAGGTCCTGGGTTCGAATCCCGGTAAGGGCATTTATTTGTGTGATGAGCACGAATATTTGTTCCTGAGTCATGGATGTTTTCTATGTATTTAAGTATTTGTATGTATGTATCTATTAAATATATCGTCGTCTAGTATCCATAACACAAGCCTTATTGAGCTTACTATGGGACTAGTTCGATTTGTGTAAGATTGTCCCCTAATATTATTATTATTATTATTATTATAATTTACATTGGTTTCGCTGTACTTGAGTTATCTAAAAGTCATATGTATGATTTTCATTATTCGGTATTTAAACGTTTTTATGATAGTCGTCTACAAATGTGCTACACGGATACGGATAGTTTTATTTATCATATACAGACAAAAGACTATTTTAAAGACTTAAGAATGCATTTTTTGTCTTATTTCGATACTAGTTGTTATGATGTTGGAAATAAGTTTTTGTTACCAGTACAAAATAAAAAAGTGCCAGGACTTTTTAAAGATGAAATGGAAGGCGACATGGTTAAAGAGTTTGTGGGACTGCGTTCAAAAGTTTATTCTATTAAAACCACAGGGGTTACTAAACCACATGTTATTAAAAAAGCTAAGGGAGTGAAAGCACCTGTCATACAAACTTTAAAGTTTTCGCAATATGAGAAATCATTATTTCAAGGAGACGTAATAAAGAAAAAAAACGTATTATTTAAGTCAATCAAACACGAAATATTTACCCAAAGTGTGAATAAAGTCGCTCTTTCGGCAAAAGATGATAAACGACTGATATCTGATAACCAAATATCAACAAAAGCTTGGGGACATACCTCAATACTTAATGTTTAATAGATCATTTACTGTCAAAAGCATATACCTGTAAAAATATTAAGATTTCAATAACTTATTAATCATATGTTGTGAATTAATCTTCACCTTTCACCTTTCTTTCTGTCTCCATTATGTGTAATTTTGTGTATATTTTACTAATATGATGTCTTATTATTAATAAATGTATTATCTTATTATTTTGTTGTTTTACTTACAATTCACCTAAACCCTTTTTATAAAAAGTTTAGTTATAAACGTTTCCGTATGACACCACGTGATGTGATGAAACAGAAACAAGTTGTGACTTGTTTTAGGAATACGTGTATCCACGTGTACAGCTTAGGGTATCATATAATACTATTGCGCATTTAAGTTTTGCTGAACAAACAGTACCTAACCTTTATAAGCGCATAGCAATGTTTACACCTCACACCTCTTTTCGTGAGCTGACCTGGTAAGTTGTTTAAGTTTTACTAGTAACCTAAGCAAGAATAAAAATGTACTTTTTTTTTTGAATGAAATAAACATCAAGATTTATTATTTATGACGTATTTTATGAATATTCTTATCATTTTAAACTATATTTATCAAATCAATTTTTCTCCTTTTTATTGCAAAGTTTATAAAGTTAAGTTAGTTTATATGTTTTAAGTTATATATTATAATTATTGATGTAAGTATATGGATTAATTTATTCAAGAATATACTAATAATACAATTTTTAAATAAAACTACCTAAAAATTAGAAACTAGTAATTAAACCTAAACTATAAAAATAAATGTATAAACAAAAAGAAATCTCCGTTTTGTTATAGATTTTCAAGAAATGGGAGATACCGAAGACATCCACATCCCTTTTTCACAATACGCACAAGAGTTTGAGTTTCCACTTCCACAAGAATTCGATGACAGTGATTTATATAAAAAAGTTAAAAATTCTATTCAGAATCCAAAAGTTAAGAAACGGACAACCAAAGTCAATAACAAAGTCATTAAACGAACCATTGGACATCCACCATGTTTTGTGATAAAGAACGAAGCAGGAAAAGGCAACAAGCTTGTAAGGATCCAAATTATAGATATCCAAGATGGCGTTCCGGATACAAACGACCAAGATGAGAAGGTGCTTCTGAGCGCGCAGTACGTGGCCAATGATGGCTACGATGAGATCGTTGACTGCACTGAAGGTGTAATAAATAAAATTTCGAAGAAACTGTGTGGGTACAGCATGAGCTAATAGTTTTATATTTTTACTTATTTTTGTATTTATCTAATAAACTTTATTTAAGTACTTTTGTGTTTCATTAATTTCCTAAAATTTATAGTTACTGATTACTTAATCCTATTTATATAGAAGGTAATAAAAGAAAAATCAATTAAAATTATAAAAACATTTATTTTACCAAACACATTTTTAATACAATTTTGAGATTAAAATCGTAAACTATTGTCTAAGTACCATTTTTTGATGCATAAAACATTTTTTAATGCACAATTTTTCTTATGATAAACACAATTATAAACACACTCGGGAAGACAATATTTTTTAAACAGCTCTTTTAAATTTGGTGCACCTTTCTCACCCAAATCTATAATATTACAGTCTAAACACAAATTTTTAACCCATTCAATTTTTTCCATACCCTTTACAAAGACAGTCTTATCTTTTATGTGGTTGACAATAAGTCTTTTAAATTCTCTGTAATCGACATAACCCTCATGCCACATAATACCAAAATTATTTTCTATCCATCGTGTCTGTCTCTTTTCATTTTCCTCTAATTTAGAAAACGAAAATGGTGGTTTTATTAAAAAAACTTGTGTGTACTCTGGCGTACAGTATGCAAATTCTTTAACTATAAATTTATTTTTGTTTGATTTAAACCCTTGAAGATCTACGAATACATAATTCTGCATTATGAAATTTTTTTTGTAATATTACTTAAAGGTTTATATTCCACAATACTATCATTTAAAATCAAACAATAAGCGGAGGTTTGCTTTGGTATATCCGCTTCACACTCTAATTCAACTCGCACATCCACTGAACCGGTTTTTAAGGTTTCGTTTTGACGAGAACAGTCGATAACAAATAGAGGAGCTATATTTTTAAAATCTAACGGGCCAAGCAAGGGTGCTTGAACACGGTTATAATAAGACTGTTGAAATTTTGCATACTGTTCGTATAATATAGCATACCTCTCAGATGAAAAACTAACATCAAAACTCTCATACGGAAAGTAACTTGAATTTAAAAAAACTTTAACATCTCGCAAATTACAGTGATCAAAACATGTTATGTCTTTATTAGCTACATTTTTTCGCTCTGTTTTCAATCCAATTATAATGTAACGTGGCTTTTCAATTTGAGATGAGGTTTTAATAGCCCAAGAATGTTTTGATGTTTCGGGCAAGAGCGGATATTCATACAGATCCCAGTTCCTAAACGCTATCTGAATAGCACGATCTTTTTCCAAGTATTTAAGTAAGCTTAATCTTTCTCGATCAGATACTTTAATATGAGGCATACGCCATACTATTTTAGATATCGTGATATTGTCTATGTATTCATTTGCATTTAGTTTAACGCTATTTAAATTTGTATTTGATCTTAAAAGAACAAGTTCATGTTTGCAATTAATGATAATTTTGGTGTAATCCTCAGCAAACCCGAGAATTTTGTTTAAAGGCACAGACACAGAAAAGGTTCCATGTGTATTTTTTGTACCATTAACATCCCATCCCCATAATTTAGACATCGAAGCCTCAAATTCATTCATAGATACAAGAGATTTCATAGTTGTTGTAACCCCTGCATTTTTAATTTTATCTATTTCGATTCCATTGAGTTCGTAACGAATATCTTGAAATAGATGAAGTATGGGGTTATTTGTAAAAAGAACACTATTAACCTTTGCTTTCGTTTCTCTATTAAATGCGGTTATAGTACCTTCTATGTATAAAGTGCTTGCTGATGGTAGCACGTAAAGATCTTGCTGGTTAATAGGTATACGTATTTCATCGTTGAAATTAAAACTTGTTACGTACGGCTTATACGAATGGTATTCAAAGCTCTCGATCGAGTTGTCAAAGGTAAAAGGTTCAGTTAAGTTCAATATACTCATTTTAATAGACCTAAGCTTTGCAGAAATTGTTTATTTTGTTTTGTAAGACGTACTTTAGGTCTTCTTTTCTTGATTGCTTGATGACTACTAGTGTTTATTTTAAGTGGGGGTGAAGTTTTATTAAAGTCTATCATTTTTTCCTAAGGTGCAAATATATCTGTATCTCTTCACCCCGTAAATTTACTAAATTATTGTTAACGTCTAAAATTCTTATCGTAATTGAATTTAAACTATTTTGAGTAACAGGAAAATAAATTACGTTTTTTGGTGTTTCTATAATCCGATAACCAGGGGGCACATTAGGCACAAATTCGTGAATAATATGGCTAGGTTTTCCGTTAACAAATGATCCGCTCACTATGTCACATTCAATGCGGACTATAGTTGTAGACAAAATGGAGACAGGATAAGGGGACTCTGTTAATATATTTGCTTTAATAGATTCTGCCCCGAAACCAAGTAAACTGCCGATAGAGTTTTCTTTATTAAAATAAATGTTTTTAGTGCACTGAATTGATGTTTTTAAGGTATTATTATTGCACGTTAATGAAAGTGTACAATTTTGAAGATGTTCTTTAAGGTAATCTTCGATATCTTGAAGTTCATATGAACCTTCAGGAATTACAATTACTTTGTTTTCACCATAGTAGAATTTATTATTTCTGTAGTCTATATTGGGTATTGAATTAAAAGTAGATATATACAACAGTCCACACTCATATTCACCATCCAGTTGGAGAGCTGGTGAATGGTTTGCTATCAGTGTTGATGATGTTCCAGTTATAGACAAAGTGAAAGACATCGTGTGAATGATAAGATGTTTATTGTACAAAGGTATTTAACGATTACACCAATATTTGTTTAAGTATTTTAGGCATAAATGACCACAATTTACGGTATTAAACTTTTGATACGTGTTATAGTTATAGTAAATATCATAACCATTTAAATACTTCTTTAATTCTAACGGAGGTTGAAGGTCACCATAACTATTAAAATATTCACAGTAACTGTTATCTTTGACATAGGCTACCCAGTGAGTTCCATTGTTTATAGAACTGTCCAAGTTAACAATTCCACATTCTACTTTTTTAGGACGCTTTGGTAAACTGTCTCTCATATAAACTCCGCGAAAATGGGGAATATCTGATGAGTGTTTTAAAATGTCAATATTTGAAAGAGCGCGTCTGGGTAACCTCTCATTTAGTTTTTTGAAGTTTTTATACATAAACCTTTACCATTTTTATATGGTTTAATATGTAAACCTTTCCCTAAAGCAATAGATTCCATCATCTTGTTATGGCGTTCCGATTCAGCCAAATTTTTTTGAGCGGCCTTGTAATCACCTACAGCTTTAGCGATCCCAGCAGCTCCTCCAGCTAACGATCCTAACGCGGAAAGACCGGCAAAGATAGGTATTAGCGGCAATAAACCCCCAGTTTTTGGAATCGGTATTAAGCGCGGTATCTGTACCTTATTGTTATTAGCAAAAATTTTTTTTGCCGCCGTAAGTGCTCGGTCAACTATTGAACCTTTTGCCTTAGGTTTCTTTTTTATTTCACTGCGTATTTTAGACACAAACCGTTTAAATGGTTTTATTCCTGCACCGCTTTTCATTTTTGATTTCATCACTTTACTAACCAACCATGAAGCTATTTTTTCTCCTCTCCCTACATCTTTTGACTTTGTTCTTTGCTTAGCCATTTTATAAAGTTCTAAATCAGCACGGTGTCTATCAGCTAAATTATGATATTTATCATAAGCTATGTCGTGTTTCATACATGCATTATCTAACGCATTAATTCCTTTATCACCTCTTTGCAACCTTTTGCGCAATTTCGTACCCGGCCCACAATAGTTATAGCCAGGTAAATGTAATTCAAATGGTAAATTATTAATAGCACTATTTAAAAGTCCTCTCCCTTTCATATCCCTTAAGATAATGAGAAATTTTATCCAGAGAAATATTAATATAGTTATACAATAGCGTTTCTATCAATCCAACAATTTTCGCTATCATTTAGCCCTAACCACTTAACATACAGCTTTCTACCCCTTTTTTTAATTACTTTCTCTATAAGATAGACATGTGGGTACTTCGTTTTTTGAAGTTCTTCTTCGTAAAATGTACCAAGTATAATGTTATTCCGTTGATCTTCAATGTGATACGTTACAGGTCTAGTATTATTCACACGTTTGATTGTAAAAAGTTCTGTAGACCAATTAGGTGTATAACCCTTAGAAAATACACTTTTATACTTGCTTATACGTACACAATCTCCAACATTGAATTTATTTAATTTATAATTTATATTAGATTGCGATTTATCAATGTTATTTTTTACTTCGATTTCATTTGCGAAAGTTACATCAATAGGTTTAAATTTTGTTGTGCGATGTATAGTTTGGTTATAAGATCTGACTATGTCATCTAAGGGTTTACCAAGCCATTTATAGTTGCCAACGAAACTAAAGTATTTGTAGAGTTTGAGCTTAAGTGTCTTTATCAGCCTTTCAACAATAGAAGCCTTCTTAATTGAATACGTTGAGTAATGATTTATCTTTAATAATTTTAAATAACCATCGAATTCATTATTGTAGAATTCTTTCCCAAGGTCTGTTTGTAAGTTTCTAGGTCTTCGATTGGTTGATTTTATAATTAGGCTAAATGCATTTTTTACGTCTGTTTTAGTTTTAGATTTTATAGGTGTACACCAAGCATACTTTGAAAAGGTATCAATTACCGTTAATACATATTTATATCCTTTGTTAATAGTGTGTAATTTCTGTAAATCGATCAAATCAGCTTGCCATAAATCATCGATTCCTTTTAGTAAAACAGATCGTCGTTTAAAATTCCTTCGCGCTGATCGATGGATCTCGTTTACTACTTGTTGTTTCGTCATGTTTAATTTTTTCCAAAATCTGATCTATCTCCTTCTTTGTATAAAAGTTTAGATGTAACTGAAATACTATTTGTTCAATCTGATCATTTATAGTTTTAAACAAAGAGTCCAAATACTTCTTCTCGTACATGTTCTTAATATAATTATCAACGTACTGTTTATTTACGGCATCGTCAGGTGATAAAGGCTTCGCGACTCCTTTTAATTGTGAAGATTGTAAATCAAAGTGACCTGCTTCTGTACGAAACAAGGCTTTGTACTTGAATTCAGACATATCAGTAGCTCTCAAACGTTTATGAACATGGTGTCCAAATTTGTCTATATTCATTTTATTTGTACTTGGAAGTCAAACCTTAACTGTTAGAAAATAAAAAGTGTATTCCTTTATATATTATTTATTTATGAAGCCTGCTTCACGTAATTCTTCAATTATAGATATAATTTCGTTATCTAACCCTGTGTTACCAGCATCTCGTGATGCTATAAGCAGTTTTAATCTCTCTACTAATTCGTTTGGATCATCCCAATACACATAAGAGATGTCTCTTTTTACTTTTTTCATTGATGGCAAACCATCACCGGATACATATATTTCTTCACTTTCTGTGCGTTGTTTGGATAATTTGAAAAGAGGTTTTATGATGTATAAATATTTCATGCCCTTATTGCTTTTTATTGGCTTATTGGAATCGAAATCACGTCTATGTGCATTCGTTTTTAATAATAAGGCTTTATATAATCGTTTATCGTCTTCAGTTACGACATCTAAATCAGGAACTTTTTTAAACAATAAATCGTTCAAACCTGGTGTTAAACAATACCTTCCTCTCCCTATTATGAGTTCTTCATTACTCACAGAAATAGGATAAGATCCAAGCATTAGTTTGCCGCGATCCATTCGAACACCAAAAGGAATGTTCATGTTTAAATATTGTTTTTGCCAAGCAGGATCATCGCGAGGAGAAGCATACGAGTCTGACGTTTTGAATGAAGCATTATTTGATGTATCAGAATCATTTTGGTTAACACTTTCGTCTGACGAGACATCATCTCGACTAGAATTGCTGTCATTTAATTCATCTTCACTATTACTTAAATCGGGTTCCGGTGACTTTCTCTTTAGACTTCCTTTATTTTCATTTTCAGAGCTTAAATTTTTCAGTAATGTTTTATCAACAAAACTTTCCCTCTTTCCATTTTCAGAAGGACTATATTTCAATGTTTTTACCGATTTATTCCATTTAAATCCATCGTTATCGAAATCTGTGTCACTGACATTCACATTGTTACAATTATGTTTCGCCATTTCATTAAGAGGATCTGTGATCGGTTTTAACATTGTTTCCAACATCATATTATTGCTAGATTTAACATCACGAATGAGCTTAACTTTTTTTCTTACGGCTTCTGCAGATTGAAGCACTTTTTGCTTAAACAATTTCTCCTCGTTCATGTTTGGGTTCATGTCCGATCTAGGCGGTTTCTTTTTATGTATTAAGTTTCACGTGCAAACACTATTCTTTATGTATTAATTTAATCTAGCACAATAAATGTATCAAAACCTTTCCTATAGCATCCAGAATTTCTATTACAATCTTTATTTATAACTAAGTAATTGTAAGGCATGCTCCATACTTGTCCACACATTTCACGAAACTGAGGCCACGACATATCGCTTCCTACGTGTTCGTCATAAACATGACGTAAATTAACATCATCTTGTTTAAAAAGAATGATTAAATTGGCATTGTCTCTTATTAATTGTTTAGGTATTTTACTATATGTTTGATTCAGATAAAAGCTATCTATATTTTTATGTCTTCCCATTGCAAAGTAATCCCGCATATTATTTTGATTTTCACATGCAACATCATCAAATATCATGATTGAATTAATGTTAGCTGCATGAGGACTTAATATTTCATCGTTTTCACTATATTTTTGAAATGAAACTGTGGGAACCAAGTTTAAAACTTGTTCTAGAAATTTATACATAGGTTGAAATAAAGTTTTAGAGTAAACATAAACATTTTCAAAGCGTAGACCTTGTTCATGTAGCAGCAAGCCAACAATTA
This sequence comes from Eudemis profundana, assembly GCA_947034925.1. NCBI lineage: Eukaryota > Metazoa > Arthropoda > Insecta > Lepidoptera > Tortricidae > Eudemis > Eudemis profundana. Next base: position 23,490,207 of record OX344795.1, on the reverse strand, counting down.
AATTCGTTTTTCCACAGTTAGACGGTCCACATATTATACAGCGAATAGTATCAGGTAAAAGTAAGCCATGTCGAAAATAGCGTTTATTGTGTGAAGAGCAAACTATGTCTAACTGCAATCTCTGAGGTTGTTTTATAAACCTCATGCTACAAATAGGTACGTGCGACAAACTTGAAAGGCTTTCTGTAAATAATATAATTTTATAAGCTTTAGGGTATATATTTAATAATTCGATCTTTACTTTTAAGATCAGATCGGCGGACTGTCAGTATAAAATTCATCAGAAACAACTTTATCGATAGCATTTTTCATGTATGCGATCTAGAGGTTTACAGACGATCGGAATAATTTATTGGGAACGACTGGCTAGACTTCGATTGCAACGGGATGCTAACGTCACGTCGATCGGTTATCTATTGGGAGATTCTGACCCACGAGCGCGGAGGGGAGCAGAGCGACCCGTAGCGCGGTGGAGTGGGGCAGAATCCCCAATAGATAACTACTGAGATCAGTCTCGCTAAAAAAGGCCGAGATCTCGCAAAAACGAGATCTCGCGAGAACGAGATTGCATTCCCTAATGCCGACTCCCTTCCGTGTTGCTCTTAGCCATAAACATACGGTAATTGGTCATTGTTTATTTATTAGCCCCTCTTGTGTATGCTTTAAGTCTTCCCCTGGCCAATAAGTAGGATTTCCTCTCCGCATACCGGTCGGAAAATGCCACTTATGCTCAGGAGAGACGCTAAAGATTTCATTATTGTGGTGAATAATAACCGCTTAGAACCCGAAATTAGGCTATATTTAGCAAAATCATACTAGACATTGTTCGAATGACATTATGACAGTATTAATCATAAAGCACACTTTATGGCATTCACCACAATTATTATACTTAGAGAATAGATTATAAAAGTCAAGTGGCTTTTATTAATAAAAAATCGGTTGTCTGTAAAGTCGGTTTACTGACGATAGTCGAACGTGATAACGTTGACCCTGACTTTGACTTTGACTGAAATTGACATTGACTTTGACTTTGACTGACTTTGACTTTGACTGACTTTGACTTTGACTTTTACTTTGTCTTTGACTTTGACTTTGACTGTGACTTTGACTTTGACTTTGACTTTGACTTTGACTTTGACTTTGACTTTGACTTTGACTTTGACTTTGACTTTGACTTTGACTTTGACTTGGACTTGGACTTTGACTTTTTTCCCAATAAGCTGCTACAATGACATTGACACGCTAAAATGATGGCTAAGTGGCCAGTGTAAATATCTGCCGTTCCACGAATATAATGTCAAAGATTTGTTTTAATAATTTTTTTCTACTCCTGTACTGTTATCTGTCTTTTACTTGGTCACGAACACTAATATAAGAACATACATAATATGAGTTCAGAGAAGTCTATACTCTATTCCCCATAACAGCACTAGTGTCGTTATAGTCACTTTACGTTATTGCTAGCATCCACAGACTTCTAAATCTAGGTTAAACTTAGGTCAAGGATTAAGCGCTCAATTCTAACTTCACGATAAAAATTCACAACTACCAACTTAACAAACAATTAAATTCCTACGATTCATAAGAAAAACAAAACTTTTCGAATTAAATTAATTGATGCCAACATAAAAAAAAAAAAAGTATTTTAATTATCGTCACATCGTGTCACCAGCCATATCAAAAAAAAGTTTACCATAGACACAACTGTCATGCCGGCTGTACACACTCGGAGAGACCGGACGAGACACGCGTGACGTCCATGTATTTTATATTTTAACCTAGTCGTAGAAAAAGTATTGTATGCAACGTTGTATAATTAAGTCAAAAAACGCTCATTGCGTCTCTATTTGCGATACTCGCCGCATTCGCGGCTCGTTGCATAAAATACTATTAAACTACGATTAAAGCAGGCGTAAAACGGAACTGCCAAAGCAGCATCCACTATTTAAATTTAAAGATTTTTGCCAAACTCAGCAGTGTCTCTTGTCATTCAATAGAGATTTTGACAGCCGTATCTTAGGGAATAAGGCCTAATTTATTAACAATTTGTAAGAAACTATCGCCTTAACGACATTAGTGCTGGAATAATATAAAGTACCTGTTTTGCGCAAAAACGCGTAAGATGTATGAAATCCTGCGGCGCTTACTGTTTTTTCGAGTTGATAAAGTTAGTTTGCGCAAAAACGCGTAAGATCTATGAAATCCTGCGGCGCTTACTGTTTTTTCGAGTTGATAAGGTAACGGCCCCGCAAGGTAACGGCAAATGACGTCACACTTTTTCGTGCGTGCAGCCGGCTTCATCGAATTATAAGACGTTATCACGTCAAAAATGTTCATACTAACTTAAAGCATAACATAATCAAATAAGGTTAGTTAGTCAACTTAGTCATAACGGCCAAAAACTTGTCGATTATAATAGTTAATTAGATGATTAACTTAAGATTATTCGAGTCGGTCAGTTCTTCACACAAACAAAAAGAGGGTCATAAATTCCTCCCAAGACATAGGCAAATCATGTTTTTTTTAAATATGTTCAATTTATAGCTTGGTACTTTTTGTGTGCGCCAAACAAGCCCAAGGTGATTTAAGTTACCCGATTTTCCATCTAAATAAACAGTGTGTTTAGAATCCAATTTAACGACATAAGTTTTGATTAAAATGTTTTATATTTCTTAGTTTTTGATATATTACGTCCGTGCCAAACAACATGAAAAGTCTTAAAAAAAATACAGGATGTAAAAGTTTTGATCTGAATAAAAATAATATTTTGACAAGAACAAATTTATTATGTAAAATATGTATTTGTAGATAATATAGATTGGGGAAAAAACCGCCTGGGTAAAATGTCTTTCAGCGAACAGAACAAGACCCTTAACATGATAATGTGCACCACAGTTCACAAACTCTGACCATATTTTTGTATTTTTTTCCAACTCCTATCGCACGTTAGAGTCTGTGTGGAAAGAGAATTAGGTTAATCTTGGGGGGCGCTGTAATGCTTTTCTACCGTATGTGCCGTATTTTCTGTTCTGTGGCCATACTCTTTCCGCACAGACTCTACTGTCGAATCCCGGCGAGGCTTGAATTGTGGACCTGAAAGAAAAATAATAAGGAATAGTACATTACTACAGAGGCCGGGAAGTGAGGGGTTGCCGGCCGAGTACATATAGCTGGCCGAGCGAAGCGAGGCCAGATAGTTACGAGGCTGGCAACCCCATTTCCCGCCGAGGTATGTATAGTGCTTTTCTCAAATATGCAATGAAATAAATAAACTTACTATAATAACCTTACTTTATATTTTATAACACAAACTTTCTGTCAGCAGCTGTTTCAGTTCACATTTTTACCGCGAATATTTAGATGAAATATTTTAAATGTGTATTCGTGTAGTTAAAATTGCAATTTAAAATTGTTTTTCTACTCCTGTACTGTTATCTGTCTTTTACTTGGTCACGAACACTAATATAAGAACATATATAATATGAGTTCAGAGAAGTCTATACTCTATTCCCCATAACAGCACTAGTGTCGTTATAGCCACTTTACGTTATTGCTAACAACCACAGACTTCTAAATCTAGGTTAAACTGAGGTCAAGGATTAAGCGCTCAATTTTAACTTTACGGTAAAAATGCACAACTACCAACTTAACAAACAATTAAAATCCTACGGCTTTTAAGAAAAACAAAACTTTCTGAACTAAATTCATTGATGCCAACATAAAAACAAAAGTATTTTTAATATATTCACTGCGTGTCAACTTCATTTAAAAAATAAAAAGTTTACCATAGACACATACTGACAGTCATACGTCATATTTGCCTTCTTTGCAGGTTATGCTTTGTTTGTATTTTATAATTTTAAAACCTGTCGTAGAAAAAGTATTGTATGCAACGTTGTATAATTAAGTCAAAAAACGCTCATTGCGTCTCTATTTGCGATACTCGCCGCATTCGCGGCTCGTATCGCAACTCACGCAATTCACATTTTTTGAACCTTCTTATACAACTGTTGCATAAAATACTATTATAATGTGTTATTTGTTATGTTCATGTCAATTTGAAATAAATAAAACTGTAAAATATAGCAAACGTCGTTTTTTATTTCTTTAATGGCTGAATGCCGTGATGCCCAAATAAATGTGGAATGGAAATTAAAACAAAATACATTGCCAGCCTAGTATGAAATTCCATTACGTGCCAAGTGTCAAGCCGCACCGGAAACGAGGTACTTTGCGGCCTATTTTTAGGCACGTAATGTCAGTCAACATTTCATGCCATGTTTGAGAAAAGAAAATTTGGGCAACCAAGCTATATGGCCCTCACATGAAATAGTACATTACCCGCGCGTACGGAAAAAGCCGCTTTCTGGCCAAGTGTAGGCATAAAATGATGTACACAACACGGGAGGTAATAAAGAAAGCCTTCGATCGCATATTTACGTCCCTCGCTTGCAGCTCGGGCCGCAAACTTCTGCGATATCGGCCTTTCTTTGTATTACCACCCTAGTTGTGTAATGTACTATTTTTTTAGCTCTTAACGAATTTCGTAGTTGGCAATACTGTTATCATGTTGTGTGTGCTGTCATGTCATTGTGTCATTTTCTGACTTCTGTCTGTGTTTTTGAGGAAAAGTCAGCAAGTTTTTATTCTGTTACTTTTAATTTAAGGAAAAGTTAAAATACACTAAAATAGCTATATTTAGTTTAAGTGGAGTGACGTTATTTGCCAGATTATTTCAAGTTACTAACAGGTATAATACATTGTATACAATTTTATCATACGACTTTTTGCTGTTTGGAAAACCAATAATTTTTGTCTGTAGGGTGCAAATTGTAATAGCCAGAACAAACGCGGCACATCGTCGGGAAACTATATTCTTTATATTACAAATACTTTGCTCTAGCAATTGCGGGCAAATGATGCAATCAATAAAATGAGTCATTGCCATTTTAGTAAACTAAACAGTTTCAGAAAAACCTTTTATCTATATTTATTATTTAGATGCGATATATTTTTAGTATTGTAGACAAAATGTAGCATAGTAATTATTGGAACAAACATTTGTTATTTATAGATCTACCCAAAACAGCAGATACATAGCTGTGCCTAACTGCAGGGTATTTAAAAGATCCTGGTGCTGTCTAAAATGATATTCTTCGAGGGGTTTCAGAATAGACATCCCATGATGCAAAGGCGGGAGCCTCCTGTTCCTCAAGCAGATAACACTGGCATGCAGTGTGTGGAGGTAAACATTTTTTTATCTTTATGCTGTATGTAGTTTAATATTATTGTGTTAGATGTGTATAAAAATGTATGAGTATAAAGTTGGCCAAAAGAATATCAGTCAAGATTAATTTTGAAGAGATTTACTGAAATAAGCTTATACAATTTGGGTGTGAATTTTGTGCTATATATATTTGGATTTTACTTATTATGATTTATTATTGCCAAAGACAGAATCCCATAAGTAAACTTAACGAAAACAATAAATATTGTCAACTAGTCCAGTAATTACAGGCCCGCGCCGACCCCCAGCAGCGCCTGTGTGCAAACCTATGAAGCACCTCTTTTTTCATATATAGATACAGGAAATCAAAAACCAATGAAGAGACAAAAATGTTTCTTTCATGTAAAGCACCTCTTTTTTGTCGTCTTGTTTCGAATTCTGACTCCCCTATAGCCTTGGCGCCTGTGTGCGTTGGACACTTCGCACACAGGGGCGGCACGGCCCTGAGTAATTTAATCATCCATTTTATTATAGATCACTAGTTATTTCCTACAAAAACATTATATTGCCTGCATTGCCTTATTATCAACAGACAGCAGACTTTTTTAGGCAAAATTAAATTACAGATAAGAAGGTTCTATATTGATAAACTTGCTTATTGATGCTTTTCTCCTAAAACGCTCATACCCGAAATACCGCATACACAGAAAACCACATTTTTCAACATACCAGATTCTCAATCTATCAGATTCCCATCAAACCACATTCCCGTTACACTAGATGATAAAATCGTAGGTTACTCAAGAAACAAAATGATTTTGTAGAATGCCTTATTTTGGAAATCTGGTATATAGTCCCAAAATGATGATCACTTCCGGCTTTGTTTATAAAAAATAACTTTTACTGTATTTTGTTTCTTGTTTTGTTTTGCAGAATGAAAAGTTGTGTCTCTTTTAATTCTGTGACTGTATAAAGAAGAAACTAAATATTTAATTGTGAAAATGAATTATAATGTCAACCAGGCACAAAATGAAATTCATATACAGTTGGAATTTGCATGTTTACTTAATATCGTCTTAGGACTTGTCTATAGGGAATGGGTAAAAATCTTATAGGTGTTGAAATTTTCCTCATTTTGGTATGGCCAAGAGTAGAAACATTCGATGACTGAATAGGATTTATGAATGTAATCTTTTCTTATTCAGCAAGTTTTTTAAAACATGTTGTGACTTATTTTTAGACTAAACAATTTTATTTCAACCCTAAATTTTCTAAAGGAACCATGATTAAAAAATGTACTATATATTATATTATATTTTAAACCTATGCTGCTTATCATTCTGTTCTACCTTTTATGGTAATCTGGTTGATTTATTTATGGAATATGTTTCACTATAGAAGACACTCTAACAAATAATAATATTAAAAAAATCAAGAACAGTCCTTACCGACCTTAAGTGTTATTTTTGCTTTAATGCTTTATCGTAAAGGCGGTAATATGTATTTACAAGCATCATTTCAGTTTGGTGAGTGGTGATAAGTACTCTGATCTGTAACAAAGAAATATTTAAAATGGGTCAAAAGTGAGTCAACCTCGCTATTGTACTGAATGGACGAAAAGAGACGATATAAGTGTTAAAGATAGATACATAACTAAAGTATATTGTTTGTTTTTTTGTTGACAATCAGTATTTTACCTTACTATTCTTTAATTTCAGGTCAACCATGATGATATATCTACCTTACACAAACGCCAAACTACATCCGCAAAACACTTGTGCATCTTCGATATTTCCAACAAGCTACAGAGGTATGGCGAATATGATATAGGAGGCACATACACTGACAATGAACCCGATCTGTGGTTCTATTTCACAACATCTTTTTGCCCGGGAAACAAGTGTTTAGTGAATCTATTCGTGTGTCTAAGGAAAGTAGGGAGCTTCAATATTGGAATAAGCAAATCAAGCGAAGTCAATCACACTCCTCCTTTGCCAAATACCGCAGGACGATCCTGCTTACCATATGATTTCAAATGGCAAGTGTTCAAGTCGAGTCAGCCTGATGAGAAATACTTCATAAAAACATACTGTATCTCTTCGAAAAACTTAGAAGGCCGCATGTTGTGTATTCCTATAGTGATAAAGACAGATCCTGCCAGTCCATTTAATATGGACCTTATAAAACAGATCAAGCTCAACCATGATTTTGGAGATCTGTTATCGAAGCAGGAGAAAACTAACTTCACAGTGGAGTCCGCGACTGGAAAGCAGTATCAAGTGCATAAGATAATACTGGCTGCTCATAGTTCAGTACTAAGGAATAAGGTTAAAAATGAAGCGGTCACATCACTCTTTTTGGATATTAATGACAATGACATGGAATTGCTACTTCAATTCTTATATACAGGTACTATTAGAGACATATTGAGGCAAGACTGTCTTAATCTATTGGATATTGCAGGTAAATTCGAATTGACCAATCTCTTTTTCTTAGTCCAATATGCTATAGCTGAACAGATAAATGTTTCAAATTGTATGGAGATAGCACTGATATCAGAAAGATACAAGTTAGAGAAACTACAATTGACAGTGTTTCAGTTTATAAAAGATAATCCAAAGGTGTATGAAACCGATGGCTGGAAGAATTTGAGTGATGTAAATTTAGCAAAAAAAATGTTTCAATATATGCACACTAACAATATAGCACTTAACTTATGTAAAAATTGAATTTATATTATTTTAAGACGAACATAGTAGTCAACGTAAACCATGCCTTTTAAGGCGAATTTATGATTATAAATATTCTAAATAATTTTAAAGAATATTTGTTTTGATACTAAATTGTGATTATCATATAGGTTGTCACATCAGTATAATTTCTGCATCAGACTATGTCTGACTCCTTGGCTTCTTCAAATAAGATACTGTAATACTGTACAACATTACAAGGAAGGTATTTTTAATTAGAAATAATCATTTGACAGCTTTTTAACAAATTACAAGCTTATATTTTAGGTGATTACTGAAATACGAGTCTGCTCTAAGTGTGACACTATTCATCAGCTTAAGTTACCTTAATTTCAGTGGTTCTACATATTCTTATTCTTGCTATTATGGAATAGTGTCTAAATAATAAATAAAATATTAGCACAACTGTCAAAACGCTGTCAGATTATTGTATCTAATAAAAAAATCCGACTTTAAATTAAATATGCAAGCGTCTGCGCCGGCAGGGTGACCGTCAAGATGGCGTACACCGTAAAGATATGCAGAATCTGATGTTGCCAATAAATTGTATCCAAATAGTACCGAAGAAACACCTAGGTGAAAAAAATTGTACCCTTAAACTTTTCGAAATATAAGGCCTGTTCACGGTGGAGCTACCGGGCGTCAAGCTGGCGTACACCGCTTGTATTTATGGAACGGCGTGTTTCACCTAGGTGTTTCGTCGGTACTATTTGGGTAGGTAAGTACTATTTATTGGCAGCATCAGATTCTGGCTATCTTTACGGTATACGCCATCTTGAAGGTCACCCGGCAGGTTAAGGCAGGTAAAGTGAAGCGAAACTGCTTGGCCTGAGAAAATTAATGATTTTATCACCATGTACAGTCACCACACGGAAATGTTACGCCACTTGTCACTGTTCTTAATTTAGCCGTGTAGTCATAATCATAATTCGTTAGCGTGTGCGCGAGGTACGGCCGTTTTGCGTTACATAGTGATAAAATCATTAAGAACGCGGAATAAGAATTACGGATGGACGGACAGAGTTGACCCGCACCCGACCGTCTCTCTCTATCGCATAACGCGTGTATAACGCGTGCTCTTTTTTCCGCTTCCAAGCGCAACCGAATCGTGGAGTGAGTCAGTCCTGGTCTCAGTAAACTATTAACTCATCACTTTTGAGAAAAAAATCTACTAACATAAATGTAAAAGTTTGTGAAGATGTTCGAATATTTGTTACTAAATAACGCGTTATCAATTGAATGGATTGCGATGAAATTTGCGATACAAGTAGACCAAGTCCTGTATTGAAACATAGGATAGGCTACTTTACATCCCGGTAAAGAGTTCCCTAAGGAATAACGCAGGCGAAGCCGCGGGTAAATGCTAGTAATAATATTTAAACTAACCTTCACGACTTCCCAGCTTCAGTGTAATGTTTTGCTCATGTTTAAATTAGAGATGCAGCGAATAATGATTTGGCCGAATACCGAATATTCGGCCAGCGGATTTACCCAAAATGAAGTAAATTCGAACGCCCGGGTGAGCGGCGCCGTGAATCTCTGTACAGGACAGTACTTGTTACTCGTCATAGGCAGCCTATGATAGAAAAATGCGCCCATTTCTAATTCGTTGTTTATGCTTTTTTTTTTTTTTAAACCTTACAAACTCACAACCCATAACCGGGCGTGGTGATTGTCGGGCCGTTGCGGTCCCTGGGCTCGAACCAGGTCGCTGGCCAGACCACCCAAGGGCGTCCGACCGTGTGCCGTACACACAGTCGGCACGCACATCGGGCTGGGTAAGTGCCGGGGGGTGCCTGGAGTCGAACCAGGTCACCTGTCCCGGCCTACCACGATAGGTGTCGGACTAGGTGGGGGCCTGTTCGCCTGGGGTCGAACCAGGACGATGGCCAGGGCCACCTTTGACTTTTCGCTGATTGCTCAGAGTGAGCAGCGGACCAGCGGGAAGGATGAAGCGGATCAACCTGTCCTTATGTGAACAATTATGTGTTTATGCTACTGTTCTATATATGTTTGAAATTAATGTGAAAGTTGATTAAACTAATATTTAATATAGATTACTGTTTATAATTTGTTATTAAAATATTTATTCATCCTTCTTTTTCCTTCGACTTTGTGTTAATTTACTATTCGGTATTCGGCCGAATACTATGCCATTATTCGGTATTCGGCCGAATAGTCAAAATGTGGCCGAATAGGCCGAATACCGAATAGTGGCCGAATATTTGTTGCATCTCTAGTTTAAATGTGTAAATACTAGCTGTCCCGGCGAACTTCGTATTGGCTCAGAAAATTATTTTTTTTATGTTTCAATCAAGGACCATTAAAACAAGAGGACTGTCATTCTCCATACAAAAAGCTGTTCCCCGAATTTACAACGCCATCTATGTATAAGCTTGGTAAAAGAATTATATTATTTACAATTATTCAACTTTGCAAACGTGAGACAGTATTTAAATGTTAGAATTTATTTATTATTAGCTGTTTACGAAGTTATTGTTACTATACTATGTTTCTTTGTTCAATTATAACATCGTTAAATGTTTAGTTTTTTAGCGCCATCTAGTTTTTGCCCGGAAATCGTCTAGCGGTCGGGTTACAATCCAAAGTATGGAGAATGACAGTCCTCTTGTTTTAATGGTCCTTGGTTTCAATTGTTATTCGGGCCAGAGACAAACCCAAAATATAAAAAAAATCACAAAAATCAGTCCACCCGTTCTCGAGTTATAAATGGTGTAACTAACCCGGTTTTGCTTTACGTATATAAGATTTAGTATTAAGGGCCACATTTCCATCTTCATATAAAGCGTCATATAAAGTGACTAGTGGTGTTATAGTTCGGTAATAATAGTATATTGCACAACTAGGGTGGTAATACAAAGAAAGGCCGAGATCGCAGAAGTTTGCGGCCCGAGCTGCAAGCGAGGGACGTTAATATGCGATCGAGGGCTTTTTTTATTACCTCCCATGTTGTGTACATCATTTTATGTCTACACTTGGGCAGAAAGCGGCTTTTTTCGTACGCGCAGCGTGCGGAAAAAGCCACTTTGTGGCCAGGTGTGGCATAAATACATTTAGGTTACCCCAGACCGTAAGTGGCATTTTTCTGTCCGTCATGCGGAGAGAATAACCGACTTCCTGAAGACGATTATGTACAGACCACGGGCGGTAATAAATAACGTCCCAGTTTACATAGATATTTATCACCAATGTTTTGGGTATGATCTGGTATATTTTTATCTTACCGCCCTTGGCGTGGCGTGTCATTTCGGGCAGACAAAATGTATCAAGCTATAATTAAAACATAATTCATGAAGCAAACGATGACCCTCTTTATGTTTGTATGGAAAATCAACCGACTCGAATCAACTAACTACACGCAATTCTAATAGGCTATTTTTCTACTAATACAAATCCCATTCTTTTTATGAAGTTTAAATAAAAGGTTTTTCTCAAACATGCAATGAAATATTGACATTAGGTACGTGCCTTATATATAATAGGCGGCAAAGTACTTCGTTTCCGGTGCGGCTAGACGTAGCAATATGTTTTTTTTTAAGTTCAACCATTAAAAAAAAACAATAAACCATGTTTGTTATATTTTGCAGTTTCATTTATAAGTATAAAATCGACATGAACATAACAAATAACACATTATAAACAATTTCCAATAATTTTAACCCTTAAATGCATGATTTTTTGTATAACTTTTTAATGAATTGAAATAGATGTGTCTTGTATAGATTGAGGGAAAAATAAAAAAAAAACATCAAAAAAAGCACTGGCCATACAATATACGATGCAGATATACATCATTATGCATTTAAGGGTTAAATTGCAAAGTTTACTAAACGAATACACATTTAAAATATTTCATCTAAATATTCGCGGTTAAAATGTGTACAGAAACAGTTTTTGGAAAGGAAATAGAAATTGTTCATTCTGTAATTCTATTTTCTGTCTACTTTACTTTTAATGTCTGTAGAAAATAAAGTCTGATATTTAAAAGTATTTTCAATTTATTCCATCGCATATTTGAGAAAAAGCACTAAACATACCTCGGCGTGAAAAGGGGTTGTCAGCCCCTTACTACCTGGGCCCCGTTTCACGAAGCTACAAGTTACAATTTTACAAGTCTAAACTAGCAACATTGGTCAAAAAAGTCACTAAAAGCGTTTCACGTAGCTTTTCCACAATTTGTAAAATTCAGGTTACAAGTTGCAAGTGTATCTGAACCATAGAATTTTTTTTTATATTTTATTGGTTGAAATTGCTTTCACATTTAATTTTTTTTATCTGTCGTACTTTAAATGCAAACATTAAATATCACAGCAATAAATTGTTCTGTTTGAAATATTAAATATAACAGCAATAAATTGTGATGGACACTTGTTAAATCGAGATGTCATTTACTTGTAATCGAGATAACCTTACAATTTTACTATTCCACCATGAAAGGCTGCCTTCGAGAAACACTCGTACTTGTAAATTGTAACTTTTTGCTCTTGTTACTTGTGAACTTGTAATTTGTAGCTTCGTGAAACGGGGCCCAGGCCTCGCTTTCGCTCGGTCATCGATATGTACTCGGCCGGCAACCCCCTTTATTTCCCGGCCTGTGCAGTAATGTACTATTATGAAGTTACTATTTGAACCGTGTTTAACATTGCTTATTTTTATTTATTTCAAAATCTTTAAAAGCGCCGAGTTGAATTTATTTCGGTGTAGTGCCAATTCAATTTATATTAATTAACTAAATACGGGCAATTACTACTCTATTACAAGTATTGCATTAATAACACTGTTTTCTTATACCTGTTGTTTTTGTTGTATGTTGTTTGTGCATTTTGCTGCTCAAGTTTCTAGCAGACATTTATACGAGTACTATTTGTATAATAGGCTAGATGACTAAAAAAAACTGTTTAGTCCGTCTGTTACATTATGAAAAAACATTGTACACGTATTTTTTGTTTTGCTTGACATACAAAAACTGACGAGGATAGAGTGCTTAGAAGTTTCGAGTGACGTCACTCTCGAGTAGGGTCGGTTGTCCAACAGTGAACCATCAAGATACACTGAACCACCGCCATATTGAAGAAACTGCGACATTGCCAGTTTGACCGATCGTGCTAAAACATGCCGTCTAAGAACCCTTCCCCCCTCCCGTAGTGAGCCAGCGGCAGCGGCTTAGGCCGGACGTGTGATAGCACTTTGTTTAAATTTCGTCGAAAAAAGATACTTTTCACAAGTAAGTGTCTGGATTTTTGTATATTTTGTTATTTAACATATGACCAAACGCTGCATGGTGTTAAATTTGATGTAGTCTTAGTCATTTTATGAGCACATTGCGTTGTGACAATTCCGTTTATAACCTATCTTTTTTTCGTATTTTAAGTTGAATGGTGTGGTTGTTGAACAGTGAACCTGGTTCACATAGTACTCACTGAGCCGGCTCACTGTGTACCGCACGATATATAATATATAATAACTTTTAGTTTTTGTAAGAAGAATACGTTTTTTATTTCTTTATATTCATGTATATTAAAAATACAGATGATTACCAAGTATTGTGTTAGTTTTCTTTCATATTTCAGCTTTTTTTACTGGTAATGGCATTATGGTTCACTGTTGAAATAAGGGTGGTTCAATGTAAACTACCCATAGTATACAGTGAACCAAATATCTTTTTTTTTTTTTAAACTAGAAGAATACGTTTTTATTTCTTTATATTCATGTATATTAAAAATACAGTTGATTACCAAATATTGTGTTACGTTTTCTTTCACATTTCAGCATTTTTTACTGATAATGGCATTATGGTTCACTGTTGAAATAAGGGTGGTTTAATGTAAACTACCCATATTATACAGTGAACCAAATATCATTTTTTTTAAAAACCTACTTAATGGATGTTAGTTAGTCCAAAAAGCATTTTGTAACCTATACATAAGATAACTTATGAAATTACCTAAACAATGACATCAAAATCAAATTTCTAGCTTTATTTTCTAGCAAGTTCTGCGACTTCAAAAAAAAGGTGGTTCACTGTTGGACAACGCACCCTACTCAAGAGTGACCCCCACTCCAGAAGTTTGATGATCTATAACTTTGCCGATTTTTAATATTTTGATAAACCAAAAATTACGTGTCCCATATTTTTCTATAATCTAACTGACGGACTAAATAGAATTACATATTTTTAACCCAGTCATCATCCCTATTCTCTGGCAAAATGCACCTCATTCCTAGTTGTAAATAATGCCCTAGCCATAAGCTACTGCTATGAGGATACAATTAAAAATGGTTCATATTGTAAACCGGCATTGTAGTACATTTTGCCTGAATAGTTACATTTTATTGAGGTCTTATTGGGTTTTGCCCAATTATCCAAAGTGCGATAAATTGTTGATAAAATTGACCTTAGCTTCGGTAAAGTAAAATATTGTTTGTTATGTTATGAGATAGTTACCTAATGCACAAATGCTCATACAAACTCTGCTTTGCCATTTGTGCCAAACATTCATGAGCAGCTTGCCATTGTTCGTAATTTTAGCCGTGTGTTCATAATGTGATAGGTTAGAGCACGGAATAAAAAAAACACTGTTTATTCTGTTCTGTGGGTTAGAGTTACTATGAATTGGCCACGTTTAAACAATCAGTCACATTACGGCTAAATTACGAACATGGACTAGTGGCACAACGATTGCTGCACGCCCTCTATGTAAGGTTGCCATACGTCAGGATTTTTCCAGACATGTCAGGATTTTTGGCCCTTCGTCAGGTTTCCGGCCGGACTTGTAAAGTGTCAGGATTTTTCAGAAAGCGAAGAAAGATATATTTATTAAAAAAATCGTAACGGATGTTCGGGCGCCGATAGGTGGGGTGTGGGCTGGGGGAAGGGAAAGTAAAGGGTAGAACCCACGATACAGCACACCCCGGCGCGCCGGCGCATCGTTCGAGCTACGCCATAGCTCTGCTATAGACAGTCCGGAATTCTCGTGGCACTTTTGAGCTGTTAATACTTTGAAATATTGTAGGTGGTCCGTGGCCGAAAAAAGCTTAAGAAACCCTGTGTTGTAGGGACTGCTTGTTAATCAACTTGAAAGTCGATATCGAAATTATCCCGTAAGTCTATATAAAAAGATATACATATTGAAATTGTGAAATTTCAAATTCGGTTATTAATAGCTTAATGCGTCATGTGCTCATGTATGTAGGTATTATCTTTTTTCATTGATTAGTAGTTTTATTGATATTTGTCACTACGTCGATCATAAATCATAAGACATTAACAATGTCTTTCGAAAAAATATTGAAAATGCTTCGAAATAAGAAAGTTACTATTATGCCACACCTGGCCATAAAGTGGCTTTTTCCGCATGCGCGTACGGAAAACGCCGCTTTCTGGCCAAGTGTAGACATAAAATGATGTACACAACACGGGAGGTAATAAAGAAAGCCCTCGATCGCATATTTACGTCCCTCGCTTGCAGCTCGGGCCGCAAACTTCTGCGATCTCGGCCTTTCTTTGTATTACCACCCTAGTTGTGTAATGTACTATTTTCAAATGGTTAGAAGAGTTACTTTATTCGCTGGGTGCGAAGTATAAGGTGGGGGAACCACGAAACGATCGCAGCCACAAAACACAAAAAAAAAGTCCGCCGTATTTGTAACCACTAGTTGGCGCTGTCATCGCGCATCCAGCGAATAAGGTAGATCTCGTGACAAGATCTCGTGATATACTGTTTTGTTTGTGATAGGTATTAGTTTCTAATACCTACAAAATATACATGTATAATATCGAAAAACATGTGTCAAACGAATCATATCGCACCAAAAACGTGCACCTGGTAATAAAATAAGGAAAATTTGTATTTGGATTTAATTAGTTGATAGTGTATATAGTCGAAAAACGAGAAGTTCCGATGACAGTTCAAAAGTGCCACGAGAATTCCGGGCACTGGTTATACAAAATGTCAGGACTTTTAAGGTGGTGTTAGGATATTTGTCAGTACATTTTTTTCATATGACAACCTCTATGTAAATATTCAGCTTAAAATAACCGAACTGGCGTTATGTCCGAACAAAAACTTCAAGTTCTGGCTCCCACAATATCCATTAAAAATCTATTTCATTCTATCCAGATATGGAGGTTTAATTTTTAAGTCTGTAGAAACCGCTTTAAGAACCTTTACTTCCACATTGCGCTTTTTAGCGAACGCCCGACAACGAGACACGCAGAAACCATGTACTTATTGTATATTTTATTAAAGTTTATTTGAAATGTAGATAGTTAAGTGATGCTATGTTTACTCAAAAGTTTGATGATACCTATTTATAAATGTCACTACCTATTCTAAGAAACGTGTATACCTTCAAAAGGATGTATGTAAGCATTTGAAAGTGCATCAATAAATGGCGTATCTTTTTAAATTATCGCATAATGTTCTTGAGTTTAATTGTACCTACCTATTAGATTAGATAATTCTTGGTGTGGGTAAGAAAAGTCATTGTTTCTTTATTCTGCCATAGTCATCAATACTTTCCTGAAATAGGAGCCTCGGCGTAAAGTTGGATAGGTACCTACTCTTACTTCAAAGTTCTTCGTTGCAAGTTAGTATGGTACCGTTTACCTACTTGTTAAACCATACCTATACTTTTGTTAGTGAGTTGGACGGGACGTTTCGGATTTGACTTGCCCAAAATTGCCATTTTACTGACCAAGCGGGGTACAGTCAAACCAAAATAAAGACCGGTCAAGTGCGAGTCGGACTCGCGCACCGAGGGTTCCGTACAAACTCGTAAGTAGGAACGTGAATAGTTCAAGAAAAACTGTATGGCGGTTAGTTTAGTAGGAGCAAATAAGTATGTGATTCCTACGATTTTTTCAGATTTCTAAAAAAACGGTGCAAGTGCAAAAACCGTTATATTTTTCCTGTAATATTTATAATTGGTAATTACTTAGAGCATTTAGACAGGAGGCGCCTTCAACGCATCTTTCCGAACAAAAAAGTCTGCCGCATTCAGAGGGGGGCAGGGTAACACACATATAAAAAAACTACCCACAAATGCAAAAGTCTCTCTCATTGCTACGCACTCATACTAAAAAAATACAACAACACAAATTTAACTTTTCACACTAATGCAAAAAAATGCAATAAAAAGCAAGTAAATACACAACTCGCTTCATAGGATGTAGGCGTAATCGCCTAAAATTCGAACCGATTATTGGGCTGCGAAGTGGTTGGCGTATATCGATATCGATATTTTTTCGAGACGGTGAAGATGGCGCCTTGGTGTACGTATAAAAATATTTCGTCAATTATGGAATAATTTACTGGATTATAAAATTGAATATACTACTATAAATATGCTACTACTGCATTTAATTCGGTTTTCTATTGCACTTAGAATCTCAAAAAATTATATTTAAAACATGAACATTATACTTTAAACAACTAAGTCGAAGTATAATTTTAATAAAAGTGTTATAATAAAAATTGATTAGAAATAAAAAACCAATATGACTAGGTATTCTTTATCGATACTTACACAATTAGGTTTGGTTAAATTTTTACAATGTGGTCTACTTCGAAAACTATTTCGAGGAATAACCTGCTAGAGCTGGAGCAGTTTACTTTAACGTAATAATATCAAACCAGTAATAAATTAGGTTATAGGAAATTAGGTGGATCCGAAATGAACACTATTTAACATATCTAATAGGTACCACCAAGGTTACGTTTTATAGAATACCTTTAAGAACAATAGGGAATATGCATGGTTTTTTTCTTTGCTTTAATAAAACCTCACCATTCATATAAGAAACAGAAAGAACAAATATTTGAAACATGAAAGTTTTAAATTCTTATTAGTTATTTGTGTTTTATTCAAACTTAGGTTTTATACCTACAAATAAGTTAATAGTAGGTACCACTTGAAAACGCAGGCCATATTTGTTAATATTGTAAAAAACTTATGATATGCATGTAAATAAAGTTATGTATGCGACTGTACTTAATTAGGCATTAAATCACTCATGTGATCTTATTATGAAACTCGCCTTCGGCTCGTTTCATAAAACCACGCTCGTATTAATGCCTCTCACTCATTATGCACCAGTCACATAAATAACAATTATATTGTGAAAAAAATTAATCTATTTATGTATTTTTAAATTCAGCACCATAGAGCTTATCAAAATAAGACTACATAACGTTTAGGTACTATGTACAATTTATTCACAAGAATTGTTTTCTGTCAGTAAAAATAAACATCACTACTATGATATACTTTACGAGTAAAACCCGATATCAATAAGCTCAGTGGTAACAATTTAATGTAGTACTGTATATTTACAGTAAATTAAATTATTCACTTTTTATCGAAAAAATATTCGTCAAATAGCGTAGCACTACTGTGGCAGATTTATGACTTCACGTACACTTTAAAACAGTTGATATAATTTTTAACGAATCGACGTTATAGCCGTAGACACAAGGTTCATTTTTCAATTAAGTAAGAGTTGGCTTCCGTACAAATGTTGCGAAGTGTCATATTGGCTTGTGTTTGCATACAAAATGTTGAAGACAGTAGTCCTTATTACCTGAAATACGGTGAGACGTCAAACGTCAAAATAGACGCCATTTTGTTCTTTCCGTTAGGATCTAAATGAATGTCTTCAAATCGATTTTATATAATCGATACTTGGCTTCGAACTTTAAATAAAGCGTTTAATACGAAAATAATGTAAATATAGTGAAGTTAAAGCAAATATTTACTTACATGTGAAATGATATTCCATCTTTTTGTAGATTTGATGTGGTGGAACGTTTTTTGCACCCAAAAACAGCACATAACGGCATTTTCACGGAGCTCGTCATGCGCTGAGAACGATTTCGCGACTGCGTGCCCTTTTATTTGATACCCCACTTGATATAATAGCACAACTTAAAATTTTCAACCTCCCCATTTCAGCCACTTTAAAAAAAAAGTAAAAAAGTATACGATTTAAAGGGCAGCCGAGCAGACCCAGCCAACTACCGACCGATCTCTGTCACCTCCATACTCTGCAAGACTATGGAGCGTGTACTGAACAAACGACTCCTAACATACCTAGAAGATAATGACTTGCTGAGCGATCACCAGTTTGGTTTCCGCCCGGGGCGATCGACTGGGGATCTTCTAGTGTATGCCACTCATTTTTGGAGCGAGGCTATTGAAAAACATGGTGAGGCTCTCGCCGTGTCTTTAGACATTTCAAAAGCCTTCGACAGGGTCTGGCACACCAGTCTAGTAAGTAAGCTTCCTGCGTACGGCATACCGATTGGCCTTTGCAACTGGATCACAGACTTCCTGAGGAACCGATCGATTCGTGTAGTTCTCGATGGCTACACCTCCAGGGCTACTGATGCCGGTGTTCCTCAGGGATCTGTTCTGTCTGCAACTCTATTCTTGCTGCACATCAATGACATGCTAATGCCTGGAACCTTTGATTATGCTGATGACAGCACAGTTGTAGATAGATACCTGTCCAGTGCAAAGGCTAAACGTGACGAAATACAGTCTAGTCGGGAGGCGATGGTGGATCGCTTGAATTTGACTCTTAAGGCAGTATCCGATTGGGGTGAAGCCAACTTAGTCAAGTTCAACGCCACCAAGACAGGCGTGTTTGTTCTCCACAAAACGGAGTCATTTTGACCTGACTCCGACTTTCCGTGGTGTACCCGTGCCGATATCGGATCGTCTGGAACTTCTTGGCATGAACTTATCGTCCAATCTGAACTTCGGGTTGTATATTGAATCTTTGGCCAAAACTGCAGCCAAGAAGCTTGGGATCCTCTCCAAGGTTAGGCGGTACTTCACACCAGGACAACTGCTTCAGTTATACCAAGCACAGGTCCGGTCGTGTATGGAGTACTGCTGCCACCTTTGGGATGGGTCCGCCAAGTACCAGCTAGCCGCCTTAGATTCAGTCGATAAGCGTGCCAGGAAGCTCATAGGTGATCCTGATCTGGTGAAGCAAAAACTGCAAAGCCTTGAACACCGCAGAAAAGTCGCCAGTTTATCGGTATTTTAAATGTACCCTACATTTCGGCGAGTGTGCGTTGGGATTGCATGAACTGATTCCGCCATCTCCATTTCGTCATTATGGGACTAGGCGTGGACTTGGGTTTCACCCTTACGTTGTCGATATACCAACGACTCGCACAAAGCGCTTTGCTTCCACTTTCCTTATTAGGACAGCTAAGGAGTGGAACTCTCTTCCAGCAGACCTCTTCCCGGAAAAATATAACTTGGATCTCTTCAAGTCGAGAGTGAATAGGCACTATCTAGGTAAGCATGCTCCATCATCGACTTTATCTTCACTTACCAACAGGTGAGATCAAAGTCAAATGCTTACCTATCGTGAATAAAAAAAAAAAAAAGATTTTTTCTATATCTAGTAGTATCAGGTTAGCGACTTTGAAAACTATTCCAAATTTCAAATCGATAGCAGCAGTAGTTCCTGAGATATCTGACTGTGACAGACGGACAGACAGACAGAGTCGCACCATAAGGGTTCCTTTTTACCATTTTGGTACGGAACCCTAAAAAGGTCGATTCGGATGAAGAACTAGGAATACATATGTGCATGGAATGCAAATGGGTTAAATTTGATATAACTCGTGAGAATAATAAAAACACCACATTAATTTCGCTGTTTATTATTTAATAATCCATGCTGACTATTATACTTAAATAATTCAAATACCTATATCACACAATGGGAACACTGATGACCTTAGTCTAAGGAATATTCTTAAAATATTTTTTTGTAAAAACATTTTGAGAAAACTCCCGTTTTTCCCGCTTCCGAAAAATAGTTCTCTGTCACATTAAGATAACAATACTAGCTTCCTTAGTCACAACTGTCTACCGCTTGCTTTAGTGCAGGAATCATGCCGACTGACTTTATAATCCAAAGATGTAATGAAGTAGTTTTTAAAATAGGTATCCCTACTTAGTGAGATGTCATTTTGATTTGAATTTGTATTCTATAGATAGGCAGGGCCGCGCTGACCCCCGGCAGCGCCTGTGTGCGAAACCTATGAAGCACCTCTTATTGTTGTCGGTTGTCGTGTTTCGACTTCCGGCGCCCCTTAACTACTGTATCACATGTTCGCTAGGTACACTCCCCACTTCGGTTCGAGTGTCCTTGCACGCCGATGAATAACTCCCGTGGTGCCGAGGTTTTGCCGAGGCATGCCTACCGCCACGAAGACCGATAATATAGTTGCAACAGCTCAAAGAGCTAGCATTTGTTCAAGCACAAAAAAAAAATTCCGGCGCCCCTATTGCCTTGGCGCCTGCACACAGGGGCGGCGCGGCCCTGTGCATAGGTATAATTTAATTACACTCCCACTAAGCCCACTAAAATAATTATAACAATTGACAGCGATGGATTATATACCTAATAGTACTTTACATACCGAGGCCAGTAAAGTAACAAATGTCTCAGATCACATTTAATTTATAAAGTTACTTACTGGTCAAGGTTCGTTTACTATTTTTCGGTTCGACGGAGCTACAACGCCAAGGTGACGCTTTCCGGCTGGAGGAACGAAATTATTAGAAGATAAAAGTTTACGTTAGAACTAAAACTCACGACAAGAATATATTTATTTTATGTATTGTAGCTTACCTAAAACTCAATCTAAATCGAAAAATGGCATTTTCCTCTATTTTGTTTAATGAACATTCCCGCAAAGTTATGAAGTTCTTGTTCAATTAGCCCTAATATGTCGTTATTGCTAGTTGTACAAATAAACCTAATAAGAGATTACATATTATATTTGCTGACGCGGCGAAACGCTCGTGAGAACAATGTTTTGATAGGCACCAGTTATCTCCTCTCTCTCACCTCAGCAGTCAGCACTCTTTATTTTTATTTATTAATTAACTAGGCAGCGATTAACCTCAATAGCACCTGTTGGTAAGCGATTACGAGGCTGAAGATGTAAGTTGCCGGGTCCGTTACCTACATACTATTAATTATTATTTAGGTAACTGAAACTGTTTGTTATAGTGTTTTAGTAGCAGGATAAAGATATTTATCCTGCTACTAAACCCCTTTAACAAAAAGTAACCGGGCAAACAATAAAGCGCGAACGACCTCGCAAATCATCAGTCGAACTCAAAGAGAGACAGGCAGGTTTATTTTTAGTAAGACATGTTTTCCACCGTCCCGCTAGAACATACTATACTTGGGTTTCTCTCGAGCAATCAGTTGTATTGATATATACTGTACCTAGTCCTACACACTGACTGACTGAATTTAAAGTTATGTAGGTATGTGTCTCACTTCGACCTGTGTTTCGTTTCGACTCATAATTACAGTTACTATTTTAAGATGACGAATCGGAAATTTTGGTGGCAGGGATTTCGATTTTTCTCAGGAATCATAAAACATATGAAAGTAACACTTGATAACCTGATTATTGGGATCATCTACTCCATTTTTTGAGACGCAGAAACACGATTTGCTAACTTTTGTAACAGACTTTTGTATGTCAAAGATACCTCTTTCAAAAGCGGAATTTGCACTGTACAGGCAAAGCAGACCTATTTAAGCCCCTAAATTCTCTGAGTAACATAGTTTTAACCTATACTTTAATATCTGAGACCAGATTCTTGAAAATTAATTGTAGTTTGTAATTGAAACGAAAAAAACCGTTTCTACGTATACGACCTTTTCATATAAGCTAGCACAAGCGCGTATTTGTATGAAATCAGTCTCCCCTCAGTCCGCCGACGGCCGTTGCCAACGACAGGTCTGTGACAGTTGACTGGCCGCGCCGTAAACAAAACCTGTGAGAAATCTTATTTAATAATGGGAAAAAAGCGTGTTGGTTTTTCCAAAAGGAAAAGGAAAGCACTATTACTTGAAAAATGTAACTATATGACTAAGAGAAAGTAAGTAATCGTCATATTTATACCACAAATAAGTCTAGTTTACGCTGCGGGAAAATGACAACAAATGTTGACATTGGAACAGCGGCGTCGTCGAGACTTTCAATTGTACAATTAAATATTATTTTGGTGTACGTAAATAGAAACATTTGTAATATACCCATTGTATTAAATTAAAATAAGGAAAACTATAATAGTGTAAATATACAGGATGGCTCATAAGTCGGTTTTTCTTGAATGCATTAGTGAGTAGCCAATACTTAGTAGGTAATGTATAATACATATCACTCTCTAGTATATTAAATCAATGTTTGCCTCATAAAACCTCAACAGTTTAACCACGTCTGTGATGGATTCGTAAAACAATTATGAGAACTATCCGCTTACAAAATGTAAATATGTACGAAGGGTATACTACTGATACATAGCGAGAGGTCTTAAAACACGATAGCAACATAACCATTATAAGATCACACGAGTATTTAAGGCTTAATTATGTAAAGTTGCATACATCTACTATCTACACATGTTATTATAAACACTCAAAGGCCAACTAGATTGTCATTATATCTAGTATCGATAAAGATGTTTTAATAACTTTTTAAACATTTTTTAACACTGGCACAGACAACGCACTGACCTTAGGTACATATATGGCTAATGGTGGTCATTTTATACTGTTTCCAAACGCATGACAGAGGTTTTTTGACATGGACGTAGATTGAAATATAAATACTCGTATGTCGCAATTTCATTCTGCAAGTCCGATATTTCGTCATCTGTGGGCATTTTGATGGGTAAATCGCCAGTGGGTTCCCCGAGATGATAAAAACAGTCAAATTAGTCCAATACACGATTTAATTAGGTTAGACAATATTACAGGTCGATTGTCCTTAATAAATCTCTAACACTAGGTAATTAGTCCAATTATCAAATCAATCACTCGTCAACACGCATGTGCGTCCGCGCACGACAAGGGCTCGCCCAATCTCTGCCTCCCGGTCTTTCCTCCCGCAACCCGCGCCCCGAAGTACTTGAGAGTGCTTCTACGAATTCCCGACAAATATGTAAAAATGTAAATATATTGTAAATTTAAAATGTAAAAATTGTTCAATATATTTCCCGTAAAAACACCATGCTCGAATTAATTTTTGTTTGTGCTATAATTTGCAGTAGTACCTATCTATACATTACCAGTTCTTAACCAAAGATTAGCATTATTGGAATAATCTTTTGTCCTAATAATTATCCGAGTACAAAAGATTATTCGGATAATTATCAGGACTTATAATTATTCGACTAAACAATAACACGATATTTTTATTGCTGAATTATTTATTCGTGAATAGCATATCCGCGAATGAATCCTTCGACCACTTTTCAAATGATTAATTATTTATTCTTTACTAGCATTTACCCGCGTTGTTCCCGTTATAGTGCCAAGGGAACTAATTACCGGCATAGATCCTATGTTTCAATCCAGTACTTGATCTACTTACATGCCAAATTTCAGATCAATCCATTCAGTTGTTACCCCGTATTTAGTAACAGACATCCAAACATCTTCACAAATTTTCACATTTATAATATTAGTAGGATTGTATTCGGAAAATCCACGAAAATTATTTAAAGTTTTTTGATTATTCCATTCAAATAAATAACACAAATAATATTTAGAATTACTCGTTTTTACGGTACATATATTTATCAATTTCACTTTACTTTTTCCCATACAAACAGTACAGAAAACAAGGTAGTGTTTTATTGATTTGAGTACCTAGATCTGTAGAATACATTATCATTACTAAGTTTTGTGTATCGATTTAACAAATAAAAAATTTAAAAATATAGGAAGCGACTCCATTTATTTTCTGTTCACTTTTGACATAAACAATGTAGGCACTTTTCGATAGGTAATATTAATGTAAAGTTTTCAATGTGCGTTTTCAAATTTGACATATAGGGTTATGGAATTGAGTTCTTTTTAGAATGACAGTTTTTATAGACACAGGTTATAAGTGAGCGTTATTAGCATCGATTATAATGTAACTTGAAATGTAATTTTTGCGACTGATTGTGTGTGATATACGGTATACCGCGTAAAAATATAGGGGGGTGAGCGGGTTGCGGGGCGCAAATGCTCCGAAAACGGATTCATTGTTTAGCGATGCGTCACCTTAAACGGTTTTATACTAATTAGCGTTTGTATCTACGTAGGTATGTATCTGGATGTAAGTCGACACCATTCCCAACACTGAACAGAGCACAACTATTAAAAATTTAACGCCTCAATAGCTATAAATACAAATATAATTATTGCTGTCGCTTTCTATATTAACTTAACTACATTATACATTGATCTTAGATGAGTATTCGTTCTTTCGCTTACCTAAACTATTCTATCGTTAAAATTAGTATTGCTTGAATAAGGAAAAAATCCTCAGAAGTCGTAACAAAGTGTGCCACATAGAAAGATGGGATTTGGATGTTGTACCTGAACTAGTTGTCATTTGATTTGTTTGTGTGTGTGTGTGTGAGTCCGTGGACCACCCCTGTATATGGGTGAACGTGTTTGTAAGTATGCGTGTATAGGTATTGGGGTACGCCTGGCAATGCGTGTGTGACGACAGTTACGTTTGTGTCGTCTGAAAGCTCTACCTATCCTGAAGTGTCTTAGGGCATTTCTCCAGAAATATGTCTGCGACTCATTCATCTGTCTCCATACATTTACTATGAAAAAGGGCCAGATGAATGAGGTGACCGCAGACATATTTCTGGAGAAATGCCCCTTAGAGGCAGGGCGATGTTTACCTAGATACTGCAATACGATGTCTAGTTTGGGCATTACCCACATCCATCTACCACCGTCCTTTGCGTCACCGAATCACTAATATTATGTTAAAAGCTACTAACGTTAGAAACCAAAGTTGAAAGTTATTGTAACGTGGGTAATTTTAAAGACTGGCGTTCATTAATGCCCCATACAAAAACTTGGTATCTAATGGTATTAGCTCTTAGACTATAATGTTGATATAAACCAAGCAACCATCAAATGGGCTTGTAACAAAGACTCTTAGTTGTAAAATGCATATCGTACAAAATTATATTATGGCTACCTAACAAAATATTAATTTCAATATCGCTGGTATAGTAATTAAATTAAATTTTATAAACTAAGTGAGCTTTAAAGTTTTTTCTTCTTTATTACAATAAAAGTAAAGTAATTTTACAGTATATTCAGAATAAAAATAAACTTATACAATAACGAAAAAAATTAACCTTAAAATTATTGCTAAATCATTATTTTATCTAGGCGATAACATGTGTAACAATTTTGTACATATTCTAAGCTTCCAAGTGAAAAGTCTATATAATTTGCTGCTGCTACGAAAGCCTTAATACAAACAATGTTGATTCTCATAGATTTAACTTCAATTCCAAAGAAGCATACAAAATTTACTCATATTTAATGTTAAGTTCTTTCACCAAATAGAGTGCGACTGCGCTAAGTTCGCAGAGGTCAAGAAAAGGTTTTATTAAAACAATGTATATGGCAACATCACAAGAAACAGGATTAATTAGTTTTGATACTTGGCAAATATCTTCCCTTTTAATAAGTAGGTATATAATGTGTCTAAATACCTACTGAAATAAATATTCAGGACAGTCTTGCACAAATCGATCTAGTCCCAACCTAACCAAAGTAAACGCCATAATTAGGCGAACTAGTTTGACAGCTCCACAAGCACAAATGTTGCCAGTTGTTAAAGAAATGCGTTAGGATTCGAGTGGTATATATTGAATTTGTAATATTTTATATATTTTTTCGTGATAAATCCCATTTGTCTTGTGCAATTAAAGTTATTAACTTATTAGTGTATTATTAAAGAATTTGTTTTTAATACGTATTGCGATAACATGTCAATCTACATCCTTAAAGATTGGCACCATCCGCCATTTTGTTTTGTTTATGATTTTAGGATTACACGTTTGATGAATTTATTTTGTATTTTTAGACTCCTCCTTATGCGTGCAAATTATTGTCGATAAGATTTTATCGATATTTACCTGTGACTATTTAATTTTCTGTGAGCCAGGAAACATTTTTATCTGTCAAACTAGTTCGCCTAATTATGGCGTTGTCTTTAAGCAATGCTTTATACATGTACATATTTAAATATAGTACATAAATACATATAGAAATTAACCAAGACCCTGGAACAAATCGTTTAGTTTGATTGGAGCTAGATCGATGTGTGCAAGATTACCCACATATTTATTTCGGCACATTTTGTAATAAAGGGAAGAATTATTGCCAAGTACCAAGATTAATAATCCTCATGCTGTAGTTTCTCCATGTTGCCATATACAGAGCGTCCCAAGACTATGGGACATCAAGGGAAAGTACCTTAAATACTTATCGTAGATAGGATATTTTGCTGAAATAAGACTTAATGTTATTTTTAAAAGTTAGTAATTAAAGATAGTATTTAAAGATTTTCTAAGAATTACTTGCTTCGTCTGGGAATCCAACCGACTCAAATGTGAAAAAATAACACCCCGTATTTTTATGACGACAATCGAAAGAGTGGATAAAAACAAATAATTTCTCTTAAGTAATATAGTATCTCAAACGAAAGGAATACCGTAAAATATTTGGTTTCAATGTTAAGAAAATTATTTCCCCTATGTACAAAAAAGTAAATTTATAAAAAAATCTTTGAATGCAGTATAACTTACTTTTAAAAATAAAATGAAGTCTCCTTTCAGCAAAACATCCTATCACCAAAATTTGAGATTCCCTTCATGTCGTATAGTTTTGGGACACCCGGTACACCCCGTACATATATATATATATATTTTAATAAACCCTTTTGTCGACCTCTGCGAACTTAGCGTAGTCCGACATAATCGTGTGGTAGTTGTACTGTCAGTGCTTTATCGGTCGTTTTTTAAAAAAAAAGTACATAGTTAACTGCTAATTTAACAAAATGTTAATCTTATCCCTTCGTGTAACGAAAGTAAACTAAATTATTTGTATGATGAACTTTCAGTTTTACACTGTTATTTTTTTTTTTAAAACGACTCTTATCCTGGTTTAACTTTTAGTAACTGAGCTGTAGTTTCCACTATTTTCTCTGTTGTTAGCTGTACCTATTCTTTTTTTATTAAGTGTTATTGGGGTTATGGGGCTAAACACGTAGTCAAATATTTAAAGCTTCCGTAGCAGCGATTATAGAAAACTCATTGTAATAAGAGTTAGACGCTATGATATTCTCATGTTATAGAAAAATTGCTAAACTGGACACTAATTCAACAAATGTATAGAAAATAACTAAGAAATATACAGTCTCCGATGCAGAGTATTAAAGCTAACTGTTCTTATGATATTTTGCAATGAGTATTGTGTCTATCTACAAAAAAGGAGATACAATATGCGTACAAGTGCTGAGAAAATTGGTTGTGCTTATTAGTAACATTTTTTAGTAACCAAATAATTCGTGTTAGAATTTAAGTAGGTACGGATAAAGTGATTATGATTCGGTAAAATATTAATTTACAAACAAATATTGAACATGCCTGGTTTTACTGCATAAGTTATTGTAAATAAAGATTAAAAAGTAGTTACAGTAAAATTTTATACGCCTAATGGTTTGGATTTCATGCTCAGAAAACTTCTGACATTTTGTAAAGGTAAAGACGAAACTGAGTAGTTAGACCAATATTAATATAGAAAAATCTCTAAACCATTTGCAACTGTTGCAGCAAGAAATATTATATTCACAACCATTCACATCAATTGTAGGTCTAATAAGCAATATCATTCGTTATGCATTCAACGCTTTTCTACTTAAGTATCAATTTGATGAAGTATCAGAAGATAAGATTGTACCAAGCAACAAAAAACAACAAAAAAATTGCATGTGAATAAATAAAATAAGACTGAACTACACAAAAGTCTCACAACCATTCTCGAGTAAAACATACTTCTTGAATCGACTTTCTTTTTAGTAGGTATAGTTTTTCTGATTCTAAACAAAGTTAATCCGTTTAAAGTTAAAGGAACAAAAGGTTTTGATTTTATCTCAACGCGATTGTTAGGTCATACACAGATTTCAGTATTAGGTACTTACGCTTTTTAACCCAACGCCCAAAAATCACCTATGTCGGGAGCTCCTAGAGGCGTAAGGTTCAAGCCTCCTTAGGACTCAATTGACGAAATGATTCTGGTTAAGAAAAAATGCCAAAAGACGATATTGTAAGATGATCATTTTTGCTTTACAATTTTGATGCTGCCCTATAAAGGGTTAGTCTAAGTTCCTGCTGGACCCTTGCACCTAGGCACGTACCTACATCAATGATATTTTATAAGAAGATACGTTATACGCATACTCGCCAGCTGAGAAATATGCTTCCAAGAAAGCAGCAGCACACATTGGTACCTCACTGTACGGTGTACATACTCACACATATTAACAGATTGCATAAAAGAGATGGCATAGTTACAATAATGCAAAAAAAAGAGACAGCTAGCTTTTTGTTACTTGCGCGATTAATTTTTAAACGTAACCGAGTGAACCCATCGGCTAGATTCGGATTGACTCGGAGCCTGCTCGGCTATCCTTGTCACTCTCATTGTCAAAGACGTAAGTTTGTCTCTTTCATTCAAATGACCTCTATGGTAGTAAGATGGCGTCGTATTTGAAAAATAAAATAATAAAAATGATAAAATTAAATTATTTCAGCGTACTTACAGGTGATATGTGATCCCTTGCGCTTTGTTGCACTTTTTGCTATGATTGGTGCACTTTCTGATCACACACGACGGCATTTTTTTTGTGAATCTTGTAAATATTCACCCTTGACATCGTCGTGCGTTTCGTTGACCGACCCGCGAGTGCTTCACTTTTGGAGTGCTTGTAACCTATCTACTTATAAAATATCATTGACCTACATACAGTACTACCAGACCTTTAAGATTAGAACAATGATAATAATATGTACCTACCCATGCCGTTAACTACTATATTGTCCACAGGAACGACGCTTATTTTCTGGAATCTGTATGACCATGTTGTTACAATGCTTTTAAACAATGACTAACAATGCAATTATTCACGTTATATTTTCTTAATAGATTTTCTTAAAAATAAGGACGTAAAATAATAAATCTAAGTCAGTGGTAGGTAAGTAGGTACCTATTGCAGATTGACGTTAGACCCGATTAGAGTTCTGTAATACTAATTTCTAAATTAAGACATCTTTGCGGTTTTTCTGCTAATAACAAAAACTATAGGTACTTTGAATTGTGTTTAACAAGAAAAGCGTTGAAACTACGATGTCTGCATTGCAACGCCTACAGACTATTAGGGGTCATACATTTGGGGAGATATAAATATATTTTATAAGCAATATTTAAAATAAAATATATGAATAATATTTTACCTTTCTTATAGCTCTGAACAAGGCTGCTGGGATTGCAATACTTGAATTATTTTACACGATACCTTGACAAACATGTTCCATTAAAACGAATTAAACAGTGATTAACAAGTTTAACTAAATGTGCGTTGCTATTTTTCAAAATCTACAAAATAGGTATATATTTACAAGAATTTTCGATTAATCAGAAGAGAAAAAAAGAAATACGTTAAAATTATATAACATTTTTCGAATGATCTTCTTTGCTCTGACAACAAAGTGAAACTAAACTAGGTACCAACATGTTAAACGAAATTCTTTTTTTATTTATTCTTTTTTATATTATCTAAAATGGATTGTTGTACAAAATTTTAAATTTACCTATGGCAATAAATGTGTTTTTAATATACTCAGCTCACTTTATTATATATTTTTTGCTAAATTGCATATGATACTAGGATTGCATGAAAATTTAGGCGATTTGGGACTATCTATGATATATTAAGTGTACCTATTATATGTGATTGATATTTCGTTACCTATTTATATTATGATGTGTTTACTAGAAATTTGAGAAATACTATTTTAGATAGGTTTTTCAATCATACTTACAAAATACCGATGTTGCAATTAAAATTCAAGTCTATAGAAGCGTTTGTTTACAGTCGAATTCATTTACATCACAATAAAAATATCTTAACGGTATCGTGTCCGGCCGCTTTGGTAACCAAGTTTCGCAACCAGTTGTAATAAAAAAAGAAATAATCTTGCTACGCAACTAGTTGCTCTAAAATAAAATCTATTCCTGTTCCGAAATTAGCTCAGATGACAGCTAAATTTCGCAACCAGTTGCCAAAAAAGAAATAATACATCACATACAATTCTCCATTCCCATTTCACAGCTAGTTAAACGATACTACGTGACACCTATAATTTCGTAAAATCAAACGATTTAAAAATATGTTGTTATGCGACGAAGAGATAATTTTAAAATGAGTGGCGAACAGTGACACGGTTATCGGTTCTGAGACTGATGTGACCAGCCCACTGTCACTTCAGCTTAAAGACAAAAGTTCGCAAATGAAACAAAGAAAACATATTTATTTATTACAGCACAAAAAGGTACACAGTAATTAGAAAATAAACAAGAAAACACAAAGAAATCTCGCTGCTACAAAAAGGTCCCACCTCAGCATAATGCCAACTCTAGAGCCGGCGCTGGTCTTCCGGTGGCACCAGACAGGGGCAACGTTACGGCGAGTTATCAAGTGCTACTAAGTATTGTATTATTCACGTCTTGAAAGAAGAGTTTCAGAATATAAAATCATTATTCCGAAAAACGTTTAAACGAAAAATTGTGGTCTTTTCCAATTGTCCTAACCTGCCGAAAGGGTGAAACAGGATTAGATATTCTTTTTGTTCAATTACAACTCTTAGCCAAGTCTTAACTAGTGACTTAATAGTGAATTCTTCATTGGCAACTGGATATGAAACGGGAATTGATTTTCTGTCAGAGCAACTAGTTGCGTAGTAAGATTATTTCTTATTTTTTAACTACTGGTGGAGAAACTTGGTTGCCAAAGCGGCCGGAGGGCCTCATGACTCGTGTTGAAATGTTTTTGATACGAATTTTAAGTGTAGATACCTACATTCATTCAACTATTACTTTGATGCGATAGTTTTCTGTTGCATACTAGACGGACAAATGTCAAACTCCTAGTAAACAATGTCAGTATTAACTTGCGTATTTATGAATACAGAAATTCGAGAGGTATGAAAAAAATACATCAAAACTTGCAGGCACGAAAAAGAAAATTGACAGCATAGTACGAGCTTAAAGGACTTACTAGCTATTCCTTCTATTTTTTTACTAAGCCTGCTTATAAATATTTACGCTATAGTTACAGATGTCCAGGGATGGTGGTAGAATCATCTTGGTATGATGTAGTGCAGAATGACAGCTGTCATGATGACGATGAGGGGCGCCGGTAACCTCAGGAGAGGCTGGGAGTTAGTTTGATCTTGACATTCACCTGTGGACGAAAAAATATTGTAGGTAGTTAAAAAAACTCGATTCTTATATTAATAAACTTTCTGATCAATTGGGCTCGATCGTAATTGGTTGCGCTCCGAGACATAATAAAATAATGCAGTAATTTTCGCGCGATTGCGTGTTGCGTTACCAGTATTATTCCGCGGGTTGAACATAAGCGTTCTCGCGGGTGGTGACGAGCAGCGACGAATCTGGCGATACGAAGTAGAAGGCAGCGATTGCACGACTGTTGATTGACTCAAATCAAGAAGAACCCTCACCAGTATTCCCCGTGTTGAACACCACTGTTCGCAGTTGGTCGCGCTGCGCGAGTCCCGCGCCACGAAGCAGTAGGCAACGAGACGCGGTTATTGTTTGAGTCAAATCAAGAAGAATCCTGCCCAGTATTTCGCGCGTTGAACACCAGTGTTCGCTACCTCGCTGACCGCGCGCACACAGTTACAGTCAAGTATCCAATTAGTCCCGTGCTACGAAGCAGTAGGTAGCGACGCGCGGCTATGGTTGTGGTTGTGGTATGGTAAGGAGAATCTTTACCAGTATTTCGCGCATTGAACACCAGCTGCTCGCTGCCCGCGCTGACCGCGCGCTCACAGTTGGTCGCGCTCCGCGTCACGAGCAGTGACGAGGCACGCGTGTCGCGCGACACGAAGCAGTAGCGCCGCGCCGCCGTGCTGTCGCGCGTCACGGGCGTCGTCACCACGAACGACGCGCCGTTCTCGTACCAGCCTCCGTGGCAGGTGTACGCTGGGATGTCAAAATTTAGTGATGGTCAAGTTTTTGGCTACCTACAGGATTTTGGTAACCAAGGTCCAACCTTGTGATAAGTAGAGCATTTCTAGATCGAATTTAAAAGTAGGTATGCGTGTAGAGTTACGAAAGATACAATTAATGGATAACTGGATTGGAAAACTTTCGACACTCTTTACATCGATATCTTCACTAATTTATTTACCTCAGTTTCTTAATTTCTAAATAGTTAATTCTACGTAATTTGAGCTAACTTACCTGTAATAACTTCTTTATTTTCACAGCTCGAATAAAACTCCATATTCTTCACAGAATTACATCCAACTTCCAATCTGTTGAATCCACTAACGACACACCCGACTTCGTTGGCCTGTCGCTTGCTCCGAAGCATTGGTGCGCTCGACATATTGCTTATGCTAAAATTGAACAACCTAGTAGCATTCCTAATTTCTGTAATAGTAGGCTTCTCCTCTTTTCTTTTATGTATAGACCTCACGCTTCTTTCGTGTCGGTTGCTTTGTATCTCATATTTGCCAGAATATGGACACTCTTTTGATTCCGGATTGCTCGCTGGAAACGAAACGGATGGAGTTAGATTTGGGAAAAACGAAGAGGTTTCGAGAGTGGTAAAAACAGATGTCTTATGAAAATAGTACAGAATAGGAAAGGGAAGACTATGGGCCATCTTCTACGTCACGACGCTTTCCTTCTGAATATTTTAGAAGGTAAAACTAACAGAAAAAACAGCATAAGCAGATTAAGATTAACCTATTTTAATCAAGTTTAAGAGAAGGTCGGCCCGTTGTGCCAGGACAGCAATTTACCAGGAGATTTGAGAAGAATGGCGGTTACTCGACAAGATATCTTAAGTGTGGAATAGTTCCTTACCCACTAGCGTGATATACGGCGCAGTGACCGCGTTAAAGTGGTGGTTAGAGCAGGCGTCGTCCGGCCGCGAGGTCGGCGTGCCGCGCTGCAGCTCCGCGATGTACGTGTCCCGCCGGTATAGCACCACGCACACGTAGCGAGAAGCGCTGGAATATCAAACATTGTCGTTATTTAAGAATGTTGGAGCAGTGACATTATAGAAACTTTGTAGGTGGGTCGTTACCATCCACATTAGGGGAAGATATTCAAGCCTTAAGATAGAATAAGTGAGCTGGGACCACCAGGGATCAAGAAGTTGAAGTTAGGGTCGTAGACAATAAATTGATGCTAGGTAGTTAGATTGAAAATTTGAACTATTTTTCCTCACACATAATATTTGATATTTTGCGGGTAAATAGACATTGCTCTAATTGCCATTAAGCAATAAATGCATAAAAAGCATTGCAGCGGTCTGGCCATCCGCAAATACTAAAAGACAGTCGCAGAGCAGGGTAGGCAACTCCTGTGGTACGACGTTTTACTAAAGAAACTAATATGTAGTGTGACGCGATATTCACTCATCGCTTTGATCGCAAAATGAGCCTGTGGTGAAGTTTAAAGTAGGTACAGGCCTACCAGGAAAAGGAACACCGTTGCCAGAGTTAATTAGAATATGATGAAGATGTTAGGAACTTACCAATGATGCTGCCAATGCGCCACCAGTGCCACTGAGTTCCCACTCGGTGAACTCGCCTTCACATTCACGCAGTAAACCTTGATGTCGGCTCCGGACTGGTCTGTGATACGGAGCGTGGCGTTACGCTGGTAGAAAGTGTAGTTACTGCTGAAGTCCAGGGTATGCCAGGTATGGGAGAACGTCATCCACGTGGGGAATTGGCAGTTGAAGCGGACTGATACTGGAATCATAGGAAAAGACAATTAATGAATACTTTACAATGCTTCGCTGAGTTGACATTGTAAAATGTGGTGATCATTTTTAGAAGTTATGACGTTATGACCATAATTATAGTTGGTTCATTTTCACCAGACTACTTTCATAGCGGCTACATACTCGGGATCTATTCTCGATTCTTTCTACTGGGAGTTTGTTTAAAATATCTCTGTGACTTGTATAGATTCTTAAATATGTATCATATATACGCAAAGTCCGATTGCCCTTTTGTCTTGAGAATGTGTTGCATTTCAACTGCCAGTTACCTACCTCGTTTCAGAGCCATAGTTCTGGAGCCCTCAGTAGCACTGAAGAGTCCATTGCAGGTAGCGTCCCCCGATTGGGCTACCCGATATTCCACATCGCCGGAACTGGGCCCCTCTTTTAAACCGGTTGAGGCTGAAATGTAGGATTACAAGTTAAGATTGAAAAATGTTTTCACCATACGGAAGTATTTAAGGAAGCATTTTTGCTATGAAAATCAAGATTATAGGGAAAGGATTAATTGAGGTGGTCTTGGGAAGTGAAGAAATTTAGAGTCCGACCGAACTTTCGGTTTTGGCTAAAAACAGGTTTCGGTTTAATTTCGGTTTTGGCTGCCATTCAGCGCAAACTACAGCCAAAAACGAAACTGAACTTGACCGGACAGTCTTTATTTCAAAAAGCACTGATAATTTATTTGAAATAAGAAGTTACGTGTTATATTAATGATTACTTCAAATATCAGACACTAAACGATTAATATATATTACTGACTGACTGATTATGATTGACATTTTTTTTTCATCCTTCGACAATATAACCATATATGAAGTTTCGGATACGGCCGTGAAAACTAAATGATGACGTCTTTTGCAATTAAGGCCGAGCTACGTTAATACAGTCTTACTCTGCTCTGACAATAGAAAAGTTTAAGATGAAACATATTTTTTATAACTGGGGAATCTCCAGCCAATTTAGACTTGAGCATAATTAATCAGAGTTTGAGGGGAGTATATCCAAAAGTGAAGCCCAAGAATTGACAACCTTTCATTTTTTTGAGCCTTTAATTTTATTGCTTCTCTGTATTTGGTTTGAAAAGACGAATACGCTGATAGTTTATTTGTTTCACCAGGATTTGTAATTAATTTATAATTAATATATTAATATTTACTTATTCTAAAAAGGCGTAACTACAGTTCTACGGTAGAATAAACCATTACTTTAGTCTTATCGCGATCGAAAAAAAGTAAGCGATCTGACCGTATGCATTGACAATGTCAGATTCAAAATTATGACAGCTTATTTTTTCTGTGGCAAAAGGCACTGGCATTTTATCTATTGTGCCGTAGAACTGGTAAAATGAGAACATATTTTTTATTCATTTGTATTTTTTATATTAAGCGATATAAAAAAAATATAAAAATAGTGTAGTGTTCAGGAGATAAAATGCTTTCGAATCGTATATACATTTTAAAGTGTTCTTAAAATGAAATGTTGTCAATTAGTGACCGACCGAAACTAGTTTTCACGGCCGAAACCGAATTTCGGCTTTGATCTCAGTTTCGGCCGAAACCGAAACTTCCATATAAGGTCTTGTTGTCGTGGGAAGAAAAAAATGTCAATCTTCATTTTCAGATAACATATTAATCATTTACTATCTGATATTTGTAGTAATCATTAATATAACATATTTAGTGTCCAACCGAGACTAGTTTTCACCGCCGAAACCGAAACCGAATTTCGGCTTTGATCGCAGTTTCGGTCGAAACCAGAACGGAAACCGAAACTTCCATATTAGGTCATGTTTTCGTGTGAAGATAAAAAAAATTACAGTCAAAATCATTCAGCCTTCATTAAAAAAAAAAACATATTCATCATTTAGTATCTGCTATTTAGGGAAATCATTAATATAACATATTATAATTTCTTATTTCAAATAATCTGTGATTTTTGAACTAAATACTGTCCGATCGCAGTACGAAACCCCTCAGATTCAGTTTCGGTTTCGGCTGTAGTTTTGGCCGGATGGCAGCCGGAACCGAAACTATGCCGAAATCCGTTATTTAGCCGAAACCGAAAGTTCGGTCGGACTCTACCAAGAATTCGTCAACAAATTATTTAGGGTTCGCTTTAAAGCGGGCGGGCCCTTCAAGGGGATACGCAAGCTATCCTAAGTAAATATAGTCTTACCGATACCATTAGTCTTCTCGTAGACGAAGCAGCGGTAGCGGTCCTCGTTGCTGGTGGCGTGGTTGTGGTGTAGCTTGCCCACGAGGAACCGCAGGCTGCCCTCCTTCCACGTCGCCAGGCATTCTAGCTCCTCTACTGCAATTACAGAGATGTGTGGTTGTACAGGGGAGATCCTAGTTTTCAAATTTTTAAATGTGTGGCAAACGAGTAGACGATTGACCAGATGGTATGCAGTCCATGGATATCTGCAACATCAGAGGCGTTGCTTATACGTTGCGGACCTTCGAGTCCCCTTTTTACCTATATACGCTTCATGAAGTACCCCATATCATAACGCTCTATAGTTGGATTTAAGCTCACACATCAATGATATATTATGTTACTAATCTGCGATCGCATGGAAATTTGTTGAAAGATATTTATATTTCCGTCCACCACTTTTAAGGATTCTGTGAATTCTCGGGTGAGCTATTTCTGATAGCAATTGACCTCTAAAAAGTGGATTACGGTCGTTCAA
Source organism: Eudemis profundana (assembly GCA_947034925.1). Classification (NCBI taxonomy): domain Eukaryota; kingdom Metazoa; phylum Arthropoda; class Insecta; order Lepidoptera; family Tortricidae; genus Eudemis; species Eudemis profundana. Next base: position 23,452,548 of record OX344795.1, on the reverse strand, counting down.
TATTCCCTCATGAGTTGATACTTCATAGATATTGAAAATAATCTTTCTGAATCATTGATATATTTTTTTTTATTTCATAAAAAAGTGAAATAGATACTATAGAAAGTAAATAACGTACCCACGAATAATCATATGAGAAAATCCACCTTAAGGGTTTTATCACACTTGCGGTTTGCGGGCGTGTTTCCATACAAAACCAGTCGCGGCGAACTCGCAGCGAGCTCGCCGCGAGCGACATTTGTATGGGACTTCGTTCTAACTCGCCCGCAGCTCGCTCGCAAATCGCAAGTGTGATAAGGCTCTAACATGGATCTATGTAAATATTTGGATGACTAACTACAAGAATTAGTCCCAGAAAACAGTTATCTATACCTCTATATATAAAACAAAATTACACCATTTATTAACTCGAGAACGGGTGGACCGATTTTTATGATCTTTGATTTTTTGGTTTTTTTTTGGTAGGTACGGTTGGGGTACGGCCGTCCGCTTGTAAAGTGTTTCGTCTCTGCCCCGAATAACAGTATAACTATGAAAACATCTAAAAAATGAAAATTCTGAGACGTAGCTCAACAACATTAACAACGCACCGTTCCAAGTCAAAGTTTTCGCACTGAAATAAACAGAACGCCACCGTCAGGAATCGTCCTATGAATAAATTAGTATCAGGGTAAAAATAGAGCTGTCACGCTTATTGTGCTGTTCTGGAGATAGCCAGGAATAGACAAACGGCGGGACAATGCGACAGACAGTGCATTAGTTTATGTAAGTGTATGCCCCGGCAGTCTTAAGGCGGGGCTCGTTTTGATGTTTCTTCCGACAGTTAAATTGGCATCGTTTTTAGGATTCCGTACCAACATGGTAAAAAAAGGAACCCTTATGGTTATGGTGCGACTCTGTCTGTCCGTCTGTCTGTCTATCCGTCTGTCACAGCCAGATATCTCCAGACCTACTGCTGCTATCGATTTGAAATTTTAAAAATCGCTAACCCGACTCCACTGGACAAATTAAAAAATCATTAACTCTTTTTTTAAAAAGGGTTGAAATGAGGTTGATATTAGAAATTTAAAGTTGAGCTAAGTATTATATCAAGTCGGATATCAAATGAAAGGGCTTAATTTGTAGATTCCAAGACCATTTTTATTTATTTTTTCTTAATCATGTACTTTTTGATTTACAAAGAAAAACGTTCCGAAAAATACCATTCCCCCCTATAATACCTTCGAAGTTACTGAACAGAAAAATCTGTAGTAATTACCAATTATTAATATCATCCTAAATATTACAGGAAAAATATAACGGTTTTCCTAACTGGCATCGTTTTTTCGAAATTCGCAAAAATCGTAACACAAACTTATTTGCTACTACTAAACTTATCGCGACCTATGTCGATGTATGGGGACAACAGTTTTTTGACGACAAAGTTAAGTTTGCTCCACCATACAGTTTATCTTGAACTATTCACGTATCTACTTACGAGTTAGTACGGAACCCTCGGTGCGCGAGTCTGACTTTTTTTTATTGTGTGTATGTAATGGTCGGTTCCTTAGGATGTCTAAAATAAACTCTTGTAGAAATGCTAAAGATATAAAATACCAAAGGTTGCTTTTTTATCCAGAACAGCCTTATATCATGTCAAACTGTTTGGATGCTTGACATAATCGAGTCTATCTATATCTCCGAATTTGGGTATTGTACTCACCTCCAAATAAGGGAAGCGCGCCTTCATAGTTTATCTGAGCGTTTCCTTCGACTGTGAGATCCAAATGCTGATACAAATCAAAAAATAAAGTCATAGAACGCTGCTGCGTGACCGATGACCTTATTTTTTGATGATGATAATATTTATTTGACGATGTGATTTGACAAAGCTATAAATGCTTAAATTGAAAGAACGACCCCTTAAAATGCCTATTTTAAAGCGCCACTAAATCTAAACACAATCTAAATAACGAGCTACACCTCTGGAAGATTGCCCGATTCATTTGCAACCCAGACAAACCGACATTTCTTCTGCGAACGCCAGACAATTTCCTTTTTATTAATATTGCGGCGTTTGAAATGCACCAACTTCATTCGTAATTTAAGAGCCACCCTTTTGTTGCTGAATCAAAGCATCTTCCAGACTCTCCGGTAATCTTTTTGCTACTCTCTGTTAGGAACTTCAATAGTGCTGTTGTTTCCTTTTGTCTTCTGTATAGAGCACCTCGTCTAGTGATTGCAATACGGCCACATCTCAAAATGCCAAAATTTTGAGAAATCGCGTGTCAAAGTTGTGAGAGTTAAGTGCGCGACAGTACTACAATACTACAGTACAACAACAATCTAAAAAAAAAATTTTTTTTGAAATGTGGTTTTTTTGAAAAGAGTTTATCAGTATACTAAATTGCTAGGACTTTTTTTAGTCTTGTGTGAATAATTGACTATAATAGAAGGAAAAGTTGAAGGGAGGAGAAAAAGAGAAAGACCAAGAAGAGCTTACATGGACCAAATTAAGGAAAAAAAATAAGGAAAAGGTGTACGTCGTGTCGTACCAAGCTGTCAAGGAGAGGGCTCATGAAAGAGAGACATGGAATTGCTCCACCGACAAGAGCCTAAAATCATGATGATGTGGATTATTGAGAATATTAGATTTATTAAGACATACGTAGGTATACGTAGCAATAGATATACATACCAGTGCTCTCAGAGGCAGAGATGTCGGGGCACGCTTGGTAGTTGAGTAGAAGTCGAGAGTCCTCTGTGCAGCTCTCGATCGAAGACACGGGGATCTTGCAATCGCCGTGCCCTCTGGAAATTAAAAGCACCTCAATTAAGTACCGTACATACTGGACTTAACGGAATAAATTTATTATTATAATAAATTGTTCCTGTAACTACTCAGCTCTGAGTCCAAACTATTTATCTAATAGTGGATGAATCACAAGGCGATGATGCTTCTTTGTTGTTGTACGAGAGTCTCAGCAACTCTTTCATACACCAGAGAGTAGCGTCATTGACGGGCCTTGAGGGTAGTAGCATTATTAGTTATAGAATGGAATATAAAATGGTTTATATACCTAGTATCAAAATACTATTAGGGCATAGTATTTTTTTTATGTAATCTTTATTTCACAATACAAATAGTACAAATGGCACAAATAGAATCTGTTACAATAGAATGGTAATTAAATCCAGTTCCAACACACACACAGGTTGTGTCTCTCGCCCTGTCCGTTCCACTGATAGTTTGTGGTCATCGTAAAATTGGCTGCCATTCGTCCAAGAGCACGCATTATACGACATGATAACTGAACTCGAATTTTTCATTTTGGCCAGGATCGCATAATTAATAACTCATGCGATTGTCGCTGTGATGATTTCATGGATTTTAATTACAAAAGTCATTAAGTGCTTGATTGAGAGGCATGACGTTGACGCGTCAGTGATCTTCATTAACCGGCCGTTTAACATCTGCTGAGTCCATTAATCATTGATGACTATCGCGTTAATTTGACGGCAAAGACTATAAATTTTTCGGTCTTCGGACGTTTACAGGACCGGAATAGCTCATTGTGTGGAAATTAGTTTCTTGTTTGCAGCTGGCGAAAATATATTTGTATTAATTTCAAACGGGTACTATTCTTACCCGTTTTTATTTGGTTCCTAAAACATCAGAATGCACTAAAAACAAATCAGCGGCTTCAAGTGGATTCAGCAGATTTCGTCACAGTATACAAACCAGTAGTAAAATCTACAAGAGGCTTCGTAATTCTCTTAGTTAGTTAAATCCTCGTCACACTGGCACTTTCATAAATAATATAAGAAATTGAAGGGGAATAGACGTATCATTTTTGATAGTACATACTACGCAAAAACACAATAATGTCTAAATGACGTGTTCTGACTCTGAGGTAACAAACAATAAACAATACGATCGACTTGAAAACCTCGAAGGAAGTCATTTAAAAATTAAGAATTTACCTGTTATAGGTGAAAGAGAACGGCCCCTTCAGTGGACAATCGACAGGGTCCGCGTTCTCCCGGAACATGGAGTAGAGGAGAGCATCGCCGGTGATGAGCGAGCATAAGTGCGGCAGGGCGTCGCGGCGGTGGCAGAACGCTGGAACATAACAGTTTTCTTAATTTAAATACAAATTTTCCCATACCAACGAAAATAACCAAGGTTTTTAAAAATTATTATAATACTTATCTTAATCTTTACAGTATAGTCTGGCTAGTTAACTGATGCGTTTAAAATCATCGCGTCAAATTATTACACACAGAAAATTACATACTGATTACTGAATAAATCGACAGCACCTAGTTGGTGCTTTTGTAGCTATTCCGACTACAATAATTATAATCATCATTTACTACAATTATGTTTAGTTACAGAAGGGTTATTCTTCGAAAACTGAGTAGAATCCATTACTGTACTCTGTAGAACCTACAGAGTATCAAGTTTAACTGACCATTTATAGTGACAAACTTTATATATGTAAGACATAGTTCATTTATACTTATATATATATACATTTTATAAGCACTTACTTTCTTTGTATTGCAAAACGTTTGTATGTTTTTCGTGCATGACGACGCACCGATAGCACCCTTTCCTGTAACAAAAACGTATTTAACTTTTTAATTATCTCCTCCTTACAAAACTAACAGTTAGAATCAGAAACGTCGATATCCGCAAAAGAACAAAGTAACGGACATAGCTCGCAGGATTGCACAGTTGAAGTGGCAGTGTGCAGGTCATATAGCCCGGATAAACGTTGGGGCAGTAAACTGGGACGTCTCGGTGGACAAATGAGCTCGTGAAGGTAGCGTGGAGCCGGTGGATGAGGTCTGCTCAGAACCGCACTTTGTGGCGATCTATGGTGGAGGCCTATGTCCAGCAGTGGACGTCCGTGGCTAATAGAATATACAGAGCCAATAGAGCAGATTAGTACCTACCCTATTATTGGTAAATTTCGATAACGGTGATGTGAAATCTAAGGTAGGTAGGTACTCTTTTTCTTTCAAACTCCCGTGGTAATTAAAATCGTGCTGCCGTGACATGAAAAGCTGATTTGATCTGTCATGCACGTCCATTATCTGTCCCCTTATCTGAATATGCAAGTCAGATCCGCATTAATCGGCTTTGACACTTGCAGCAGTAATCGAAACACTGATTGCTCATCCGAGACAGCTTATCCGATGACGTATCTGTGGGCGCTAATCGTACTTTCCGGTTCCGGTTACATAGTGTACCTATAATAGGACTTATAATGCTGTGTAATAAAGGAGATGTGATCAGAAATAACCGACAGTCTATCGATTTTTACCCGTCTTATTTAGTGAGCAACTTTTTAGTATCACAAATTGATCACAAAGAAACTTTTCCGCCTTATAGCGGTTTGTTCAATATGTTTTTTCGTGTTACTTTATTTAGGAAGGAAGTTACCTCGTCCAAAATGTGTCATACTTGGGGCAGGCAGTGGTTTACTAAATAAGATAAAATAAAATATGGAATAATAGTACATTGTGCACCGAGGGTAGTAAGAAGGGGATTACTAACGAGAGTCTATTAGAAGCCCGACGCCGTAGGCGGAGGGCTTTTAATGACTCGAGTTTGTAATCTTCTTACTGCCCGTGATACACACAATGTTTTTCATCACATTTGCGAGGAAAAAAAAATAAAACATAAAAATGAAATAAACTAAACGCACCCGCTAAGAGACAACTTCAACTGTCAACTTTTTCAATATAGTCTTCCACAGATAATGCTAAGAACTGCGTTTAGTTTTTAAACTTGACAGGCAATGTCGCCAGATTGTACCGATTTTCAAAATAAAATTTTAAACTAAAGTAATTTAATTGCATTAAAATAATCGCAAAAACTACGGAAATAATAGTAAAATATACCATATAAGTTTTATTTACACTAAAATTGGTTTTGTAGCCAAATTTTGAAGATGTGAAATAGCCTTGGCTGATTCGAAACCTCCTTAGTCTGAAATGACGTACGACTTTTAAAACTAAACTCATAACTCCCTCGGGAGTTATAGATTTTCATACAGTTTTTCCTCCCGTGGGAGTTATAGATATTTGTAACCCACGGGGGGTAAATCGGCTCGAGTTGGTCTATAAGCGCGCGTGTTATAACACCCTTTACGAGCAAGTGTGATGAAAAATAAATAATTAATCATGGCCACCTACCATAATGCCCAAAAATTGCCATAAAGTCGAGTGGTGTGAATAAAATTGGGCGTATATAAGTCCATACTTATATACAACTTATTCTAATCTAGGAATGATCGTACTCTATAGTACCGTTATCAAAATGTTGTGCTGAAGAAATGTTAAAGATTGACTTTTTACTTACTCGTCGACGATAAGGAACTTGTCTCCCTCGGAGGAGAGACAGCGGCCCTTGTTGGAGAGGCGGTCCCCCTCTATGAGGATCGGTTGGATCACGCCCGACTGGAACCAGCGGCCGTGCCAGCGCGCAGGGAACGCACACCCTGTAGACAATGAAATATTGTTTATAACAAACTTCAAGCCGAAATTAAAATTGTAATCTGCAGTTTGATTTCCCAGAGCTGTCCTCAGTAGGTAGGTAGTTAAAAGTATTTAGCCTCAAGATGCACCTTTTTTGCACCCTAAAAAAATTGATAAGGTAGTGTACAAACAGTCGTCTTGAGTTTGTTTATGCGGTTTTCAGCTGAATTGGTGCTTCTTGCGGTTAGGAACTTGTTTAATATTTTTTTAAGATTTGATGAATCTTCGTTAGTCATGATAATAACATAAAATTTGGTTTATTTATTAAAACCCCTTAGACTGATTAACTAGAACCACAAATTTCATAAATTTTAACTTCTAAAAAACAGAATTATTGTCACTTACTGAATACTGACTGACTGACTTATAATCAAATCACACATCACATCATGGTCTTTAGATGGCCAAAAATTACCTGATCTAAACTTCATCATTAAGCAACTTCGTTTCGCACTTCGCACTTCATATGATAAAGAATACCGGTGTCATAAAACAGCCCAACCGCACCCCACCTTCCGCAGTCGAGTAATTAATATCCGGCAGTCAAAGAGTGTTCTCTCGATGGGCTCCATTTCCTAAACGCCACGGAACCATCAATCTAAAACACGGACCATTAGCGTATTGGTTCGAGGGCCCCTAAAACAAGATACCAACGGTTGGCTGAATATAGATGATTTTGTTAAAAATCGAATGGCAAATATAAACTCCAAGTTAAATACAACACTATCTGCCTACAGCGCTACCGCCCGACACAATGTCAATATGAACATTGTTAATATAAAGTTACTTTCAAGCTTTCAAGCAAGATTAATGTTCGTTTTCTGCAACAAAGAGTATAGTGTGTGCCGCGCGGTTCATATGCATAACATGCAATAAAATAACCGACATTTTCAAATCAGCTGACCTGTCTATCCAATTATCATGAAAAACTATACTGCACGGAAGGAGGAACATAAAATCTACAAGCTACGTTCTAATCACGTTCAGGAAATAGGTATTAAGTATAGCATGGCAGGGATTCAAATTAACCCAAAACTTCAAGATCGCCCTTTTGGCGTTGGGGTTATTTATTATAAACTTCTTTCAAGTTACATCATTATGGGTTGTCTCAATTCCAAGCGGACTAGCTGCAAGCGAACTTAGAAAAACTAGAACATGTAAAAAAGTGGAAAGTGTAGTAACTTAAGCCATTTGTAGTCGCACGAATAAGTTAGTATAAAATTGTTAACTTGTTTCTTAGCCCTAGTGCCTTTCCCGGCGTTTGCGAGCCACTTACTGCAACTAGGAGCTTATTGTCGGGAAAGTGCATTGCTTGTTACGCCTTTGCGCTACCATGCCGTTCACGAAAAGTACCGCTTTTCAACACGAAAATATGGTGATTGTGTTGTTAATGATGTTATTGCTCCTTGGGTACAGAATGTGTAAAAGTGAGACAGGGGCTAGTAATCCTAATGTCATATAGATTCATCTTACATTATGAGTATCCCCGCACCTATTTCAGCCGTGACTTTGTATTTAAGTAGAGCAATGGTTTATTGGTTATCCATGGATATCCATATATTATTTGATTTCAAACAAAGAATACGGATGGTCTCGAAAACAAGAAGCCGATTTTGTTGTTTAACTAATTACGAATGAAGCATAAGTGTAAAATTATGCCGTACCTATCTAATAAATAAACAGTAAAGCTGTTGTCATTATTAAACTGATTACTACACACCTTTATTACCAAAGTAAAGTACATTAAACCATCAATCCTCCATTCGTGGCCTAATGTAATGGAAAACACATTTCAATGACGCCCGTCATCGCCGCGACAACATTAATAATTCAGGAGTTACAGCTTATACTGATGTACTAAATCAATAGTGATTATTTCTGATTCCTATTCTGTTTAGAATTTAGCGCAACTACACTCAAATCGTTAACAAACAACAGAAAACGCCATAAAACGTCGCGTGAATTTTTAAATTGATAGTTTCAATCGAAAGTTTTGAAACACAAGTTAGAACACATACCAGGAAGACGAGTGGTTTCAAGGGGTTAGTATCATTTCGTCTAAAACGCAACTAGTACTAGCGGTAACAGGTCTAAAACGCTGCTAGTCTAAAACGCATCTCGTCTAAACTGCAACTGGTCTAAGTAGCTACCAGTCTACGTCGCTACTGGTCTAAGCAGTAAGTGGTCTAAAACACAGCTGGCCTAAGTGTACGTGGTCTGGTCTAAGCCTTAGCTGGTCTTATCTTATAGATACGGGTTGGGTACTGGCCACTTAGGATAGAGTTTGATTAATGTCAACATCGTAAGTAATCAGTCGACAATATTGGTTTTGATTGTAGCGGATGGTGGGTAAAATATTTTAAAATACGATTAAAATAAGTATTACTGATTGTTATGGACGCTGCACCGGGTCCAAGTATTGGTGCACCACTAAAACGACCGGAACTAATATTTATAGAGACACAAAGGGGACATCCGGCCCTTTTGTACAACGGTTATAGGTACAATTTAAATAAGACTAACAAGTCTACAAATGCAACACTTTGGCGTTGTGCAAATCGGGGTGACTGCAGTGCCTCAATTAAATTAAACCCTCAAAGAGATAGTAACATAGATACGCCTCCAACCACCCATGCTTGCAGAAGGAATAAATTTCGGAATGAGGTCGATAAATTATTCGATTTTTGTAAAAAGGAAGTTTGTCTTAATACTATATTTGTTCTGCAGAAGAGGGCTATTCGAGCGATATATAAGATGAATTATCGAGACTCACTTAGAGATAAGTTTAAGGACATTAATGTAATGACATTGCATTTTCAATACATCTAAGAGAATATTATGTATGTACATAAGAATATCATGAATTTTAAGAAGAACTGTGACATACATAATATTAATACTAGAAATAAACATAAGCTCGCAGTGCCCACCACTCGGCTCCATAAAATAAAAACATCATTCATGGGTTGTGTAAGGTTTTATAATAAACTGCCACAAAACATAACTGAATTATCTATTAACAAATTCAAGAATTTTGTAAAGCGAAAACTCATGTCTAAAGCTTATTACAGCACACAAGACTACATGAATGATGAAACACCGTGGGATTAACTACGACTGGAAATATAAAATATATATGTATTTTAAAACAATGTTTAATTAATTATGTTTTTTTTCTGTTTTTGTACTTGCCAATTGTTTTGACACTTGGAGACCATTTACATGTCTAAGGAAAATTGTTTTTAATTTCAATTTAGTTTTAAGTTATATCGCGAGTCACAGATTTTTTTATATTTCTGTAAGATATTAAGTAAATATTCTCAGTTTGTATTTTGACGTTTGGAGATCCTTTTCACCTCCAAAACATAATATTTTGACAACGGAGACTCTTTACATCTCCATTAATTTTACTATAAATTTATTTTCTATAATTTTATTTGTCTTGTTGGACGCATAGAGAGACCCTTTACATCTCTATAAATGTAGTTTTAAGTTTAATGTAATGTATTAATGAAGTCCTTTATTAACGACATATTGTTGTAATACTCGTTGGTCGAAAAAAGAAACTGGTGAGTTTCTTCCGGCGCTTCTTCTCACCAGAAGGTCAATTACCCGAAGCGCCAAAAGAAAATAATTAGAGATGAGACATGTAAAAGAGCCCTTGAGGGCCTACTTGCAGAAATAAATTATTTTATTTGTCACAATTTTGCTCCAGTAAAGAAAATTTTTGAAGAAAAAGTATCCGAACTACATGGGCGATGGAAACGAAAAATTGGAAATAGACATATTTACGTAAAAAAAAGATACTCTTTCTAGAAAGCGGAGAACTTTTTTGAATGTATCAAAAACGGAGTGTCAAAACTTAAAAGAAGTAAAGGTACCCGAAATTTTTGCTCGTTATTTTCTAGTATGGGATGATGGCGAAAAGAACGACAAAATATTGATTTATTTGTACAAAAGAGTGTGAAATAAAGCTACGCCAAGTAAAGGGGCAGTTTTTTGGTGATTCTACATTTAAAAGTGTCCCCAAGTCGATTTTCCAATTATTCAGTCTTCATCTAGATCTTGGGAGTGATGAAAACCACACAAACATTGTGCCAATGATATACTCTCTTCTCCCCAACAAACAGAAAAACACGTACTATTACTACGTATTATTCGATGCGATAAAAACAAAACTCTTAGCACAAATAGATTATACAAGTGTGATTATGAGGTAGCTCAGTATAATGCCTTTCAAACGGTATACCCCGAAGCTCAGCTCACTGGGTGTTACTTCCACTTCAACAAGTCCGTTTGGAAGAAAGGAAATTATATAAATTAAACCACAACACGAGAAGGAAGTTATGCTGTCAGCACAAACTTACGTCAGTTGACGTCAGTAAACAGTGGCTGTCATTGCCGATGATAAGTTGTGCCAATGAGAAGCACCGCAAAACTATCTTTAACGTGACCAACAGAAAATAGGTCGATAACATATTCAATGCGAAATACTCGAAACTCTTGTCTGACCTGCAAGGGGGGTTCATATCGTCATTTGAATGCCTCGAAAAAGTGTCAGAGTTAAAACGTAGAATAAAAATATACCACAAAACTCAAAATTATAAAGAAATACTTGATAACTAAGAACAGTTTAAAGTTAAGTTTAGTGTAAACTAAAAATTTAGTTCTGAGCTGTTTTAGACATGTCTAAATTAGGGTGTTAAATAAAAAGGGAGTTAAACTATCTCGCTCTAATGAGTAAGATGGCTTAACTCCCCTCCCCAATTGTGTCTTTAGTCATGTCTAAAGGCCGCTGGTTTATCGTGAAGTATATTTTTTTGTTTTATTTTAAGATACCCTTCATATTTGTTAGGAATAAGCATATTTTTGTTTTGTTACAGTGTATAACATAAAATATTGAAAATAAATAGTAAGTCTGTGTTTAAGAAGATGAAGATGATGAAAATAAAGATATAAACGGTTTCATCATTTGTAGTTTTATTTATTTGTATGTACAGCCACAAACACGTGTATATGGCTATACAAACAAACGTAAATATTTTTAATTTTTTCATGAATCTAATACGCACTGTCTCAAGCCACAATTCGTATTACTATTAGATTATTTGTTTCAAGTTTTAAGAATAAATTACAGGAAATAAAAGGCTGAACCTATTTACCGACGAGCGACATCTATAGGTAGTTTAGACTAGGAGCGTTTTAGACCAAATCAGCCTTAAATGAGGTACGTCTTAGGCCAGATGTCTTATTAGACCAGTTGCGTTTTACATTAGGTGCGTATTAGACCAGTTGTGTTTTAGGCGAAATGTGTTATAGACCAGTTTCGAATTGTCTGCTAGGCTAGATGCTACATAGACCAGTAGCGACGTAGACTGGTAGCTACTTACTTAGACCAGTTGCAGTTTAGACGAGATGCGTTTTAGACTAGCCGCGTTTTAGACCTGTTACCGCTAGTACTAGTTGCGTTTTAGATGAAATAATACTAACCCGTTTCAAGCACTTAATAATACAATATTTTATAAAATGGACAAAACGGCGACAAGTTCAGAAATAGCATACTAAGTATACCTGTTTTTTTTAGTGTACTACATGTAATATCTATATTTTCTACCATTTGCTTGTTGTTTATTGAGTTCAATTTCAAAGGCCCAGTTAGTGGCAAAATAAGGATACCTGAAGATTTATATCTAGAAGAAGAATATAGTTATTAAGTAAGTGAAAAGAGAAAATAATTCACTTAACATGTTATCTAAGCCAATGCGGGATCGACTTTTGTAGTAAGAAGTGTTGGAACATAAAAACATAGGTATAATATGAAATTCACTGCAACGACTGACAGAATCAGGCATCCCCATCGATTTTGTCTTTAGATTATTACATTTTCCATTAGAACGCGTATCTAACGGCACGAAGTAGTTATTACATAATGTATTCATTCTACACAATGTACTTAATTTAAGTATACCTATTATAAATGCAGAGGTGATCCTCGATACTTAAAACTTAAGACGTGGAAGATATTCTATTTACCTAGATTTTTAAGTCTTTCCGAAGTCTTTTAAATTCAGTACGTTTAGTTAAATACAGATGGTGAAATACTTTCTAGTTTTTCCCATTATTGTGTCACCTCACACTCATTTGCTGTTCTATTTTTAATCCAAAAGTGGTATTTTTTGCTTTAGTTTTTATTGTATTGGACGGATATCTTATAGGAGCAAAAAGAACTTTTATACGCCTTTGGTTAACCCTTCTTCGCGTTTCTTTTGTACTTTATTAAATATTTCGCAGACAGGTGGCATGACGTCATTGCTTCACCCTTGGAATACAGAACCAACATTCGGCGCTACAAACATTTATTATTTTATGGCAGACGATGCAGGTTTTTAAAGGCTTATTTGCTAACTAGCTTATGCCCGCAACTTCGTCTGCGGTGTAAATTATAATTAGCCAATTAATCTTAATAGGCAATAAATAGTTTCTGATATATGTTCATAAATTTTGGGCCAAAAACTGCACAATGCACATTTACCGCGAAAATTAATTCTTTAGCCCATTTAAGGATTATTTCCAAAAAATTAAATGCACTTAATTAACCACTTGTTACTAACACAAAAAAACAATCTACTAATTGCTATGTTACGGCATGGAGTTAGAAACCTTTTACTTTAAAAATTGTACAGTCTCTAAACAAACTTTCAACCCCTACCTATTCAACCGGTTTTCGAGATAAATTTTAATGAACGATGAAATCATTTGAGTTCTATTCAGTTTAATCAGTTTTAGATACCCTACTTTAAAAATCATTTGGTCCCTTTATAAAGTTTTAGCCCCCATTTGACCCTTTTTGGAGATGAATTTCAAAAAACGGTTTAACTTTTTTTCTGTGCCCTTATTGAAGGATCTATGTACTAAGTATCAGATTTCCAACTTCAAAAATCTTTTGGACCCTATACAGAGTTTTGAACCCCCATTTAAACCCCTTTGGGGATAAATTTCAAAAAACTGCATTCACTTTTCTTTTCTCTTTTGGATGAGTTCAAGATCTACTACAAAAATCGTTTAGTCCTTTTACAAAGTTACAACCCCTGTTTGATCCCTTTTTAGTCATGAAAAAACTGTAAAACCACATTTCTTTGTTCTTATTAGGGAGTCTATGTACGTTGTCTCAGATAGTGATGGGTCGGCGGTAACATTCCCGTTACCAGTAAATTTCCAACTGGAATATTACTAGTAACTTACCGGTAAGTTACCCACGATCGGTAAGATTGGGTAATATTGAAAAAAATTTTAGAAAGCAGATGTTTTATTCGTGTTAAGTACTAACTGAGTTTACATTGCACCGATTTTTAATGATAAAAGTTACGAATCTTTTTTAAGTTAGTAAATTACCAATCTTACCAGTAACATTCTCAATGTTACTGGGTATTTTCCCAATGCTACCGGTAATATTACCAGGTAAGATACGAAACTACAGTTTTAGTTGAGGTTTCGTGATCAATTACTTAGTTCAAGGAGCAATATGATTATATCTGGGGGTACGGTAGTGCCCCGCCAAGTCGAGCAAAACAAAGGCACGTGCGTACCATACTTTATTCGAAGCCATTCAGGCCATATTAAGCCAATTTTGTGCTGGCTAAAGCTATAACCTTGAATTTTCAGGGATATATAGGGCATTATAAAACTTAAATATATTCACAATAACATTCAATTTCAATGTGTAGTTTAAGAACTATTGCATGTCAAAGTTCCTTAGTTTTGTCACTGACTGACTCACTGACTGTGATGATCATCATAATTCTAAGGTACTTCTAGCAGACCTACAAGGTCCAAATTTTAAACATAGTTAGTTTTTAGCCTATCAAGTCCTAAAAACCTAAAAATGTTACAATTTCAGTCACAACTGCACACATAAGTTTGTATCCTATACAAATACATGCGATTACAAAGTTAGTTTTGCAGTTCAAATTAAAAAGAATGGATTGGACTGTAATAAATAAAGGAAGACCAATTACAAAAAGAAATAAGATCCCATCAAAAACATTACATGTAAAAAGATGCAAGTCTCGCGACGCAGTTCTCCTACAACAACAAAAGTTTTGAGATGTAAAGTTAAACCAAGTCAGTACCGGGGGAGTACAACAGAACTCGATTTCCACCGACTTGCCTATTATTTAACCGTGGAGGAACACATTTTATAGATCTAATAATAGGCAAGTCGGTGGAAATCGAGTTTTGTGGTACTCCCCCGGTACCGACTTGGTTTAAATTTACATCTCAAAACTTTTTTGCTGTAGGAGAACTGCGTTGCGAGACTTGCATCTTTTTACATGTTTATTACATTCCAATCCATTCTATTCCCATATTTGAACTACAAAATTAACTTTGTAATCGTATGTATTTGTATAGGATTACAAACTTACTTATGCAGTTTATATTGATGATTATGAAATTCGAATATTTTTAGGTCTTGCATGATATGATAGCCTAACAGCTAAAAATTTGGAGCTTGTGTGTCTGCTAGAAGTACATTAGAATTATGGTGATCATCAGTCAGTCAGTCACTGACAAAACTAAAGAACTTTGACATGCAATAGTTGTTAAACTGCACGTTCAAATTAAATGTTATTGAAAATATATTTAAGTCTTATTATGCTCTATATATCCTTGTAAATTCAAGGTTTCTAGCTTTAGCCAGCACAAAACTACAGGAGGCTGAAGATGGCTTGAATGGCTTTGAAAAAAAGATGGTACGGCCGTGCCTTTGTTTTGCTCGACTTGGCGGGGCACTACCGTGCCTCCAGATATTCATATATTGCTCCTTGAACTAAGTAATTGATCAATAAATCTCAAGTAACACTGTAGTTTCGTATCTTACCTGGTAATATTACCGGTAGCATTGGGAAAATACCCAGTAACATTGAGAATGTTACTGGTAAGATTGGTAATTTACTAACTTAAAAAAGATTCGTAACTTTTATCATTAAAAATCGGTGCAATGTAAACTCTGTTAGTACTTAACACGAATAAAACATCTACTTTCTAACATTTTTTTCAATATTACCCAATCTTACCGATCGTGGGTAATATTACTGGTAATGTTACTGGGAATATTCCCGCCTTTAGTAAGTTACCGGTAGCGACCCATCACTAGCTCAGATCGCAAACTTCAAAAATCTTTTGGTCCGTATACAAAGTTTCAACCCCTATTTAAACCCCTTTGGGGATGAATTTCAAAAAACAGCAATCACTTTTCTTTACTCTTATGGATGAGTCTATGTACGAAGTTCAAGATCTACTACAAAAATCGTTTGGTCCCTATACAAAATTTCAACCACCGTTTGACCCCTTTTTAGGGATGAATTTCGAAAAACGGTAAAATAAATTTAATTTACTCTTATTGAAGAGTCTATGTACGACTCAGAGTTCCAACTTCAAAAATAGTTCGGTCGCTGTACAAGGATTCAACCCCCATTTAAACCCCTTTGGGGATGAATCCAAAAACAGCAATCACTATTCTTTACTCTTGTCGGTGAGACAATGTAAGATGCTTAATAGGGTGGGTCGTTTTTTTTTATTTTCTCAAATCCTTTCCTAATAGTGAAATTATTTTGTCTTACTATTTCAATTAGAAATGTGTAAAATATTATAAATTTATTTTCAGTATAATAGCCCGCGCATCGACTCGCAAGTTTTGTATAAATTAATGCAATAGTGACTATTAGACATGGACGCACTAAACCAACGAAATTAATATTATTTGCAAGCAAAATGCATATTTTTATGCAGGTAATGATAATTGGTGACATAGTGCTATAAAGACCACCGTTGTTTACTAACATTTTTGTTTTTTATAACTTAAAAGGGGGTACTTTTGAACGTTGCGGGCGTATCGCAGAGCGCAGTTATTTAGTTTGGCTTTAGTGCGACTAATATATTATAACAGTACGGTTCTACACCGCGTTTAACACCTGTTAGAATATTTTCTCTTTAACTGATATTAGTTTACCATGTCAACTAGAAGACAACGTTATCAGTGTCCTATATTCGGGATTGATGATTTGATAGCAATTGGTTGTGATGGCACGGTCACTAACACTGGCAAATTCAATGGTGTAATAAGGCTCTTCGAAAAAAGGCTTCAACGCCCCTTACAGTGGATTATTTGCATGCTTCATTTAAACGAATTGCCCTTAAGACATTTATTTAACAAATTGGACGGTGCTACTACTGGCCCATCCTCACATGCTGCCCCTTTTGGCAAATCCTTAGAAAATTGCGAAACTTTGCCAATTCAGAACTATAAAAAAATAGAAAGCGAATTTCCAAAAGTTAATTTTGAAGATGAAGATGTAAGTACAGATGTATGTATGAAATAACAATGTCAGTTATTACTGGTCAATGCCATGATGATTTGGCTAATCGATCCCCAGGAAAGATGTCACATGCCCGATGGTTAACAAAAGCAAATAGAATATTGCGGCTTTACGTTTCGACATCAAATCCATCGAATGAGTTAAAACTTTTAGCTGAATATTGTGTTAAAGTTTACGCTCCAATATGGTTCCAAATAAAAACAAATCCGACTTGCAAAGATGGGCCTAAGAATTTTTGGAAATTAATCCAAAGTTCTCGATATCTACCTGCAAAGTATAAGCAAATAGTGGATCCTGTAATTCAACGTAATGCCTATTTTGCTCATCCAGAAAATTTGGTTTTATCGATGTTATCTGATGAAGATAGAACATTGAGGGAACTCGCTGCCAGAAGAATACTTAAAGCACGAAGTTTACCTAATTTAGGAACACAACCTCGTGTGTTCGAAGTGCCACAAATCAATTTCGAAGCCAATACCTATGTTGATCTTATAAATTGGCAACAAAACTTTTGCGATCCGCCAATCCTTCGATATGTAACAGACGAAGAAATAAACATGGTCATTGACTCTCAGGGCAATGAAAACCTATCTTTTTTTAAGTTACAATGTCATACGCAGGCTGTTGAACGATCTGTGAAAACAGTAACAGAAGCGTCTATGTTATCGTGCGATAAAAAATCAAGAGAAGGTTTAATTAGAGCGAAATATGCATCCAGAAAATTGATGCCCAGATTTGAGAGTAAACAAGATTTTGCGGCTGAATTAAAATAGTTAATAGGCTAATTTTAATGCTTTTTTCAATGAATTATTCAGTTATATTAATTTCTGTCATATTGTATGTAATATTGTTTGAATTTATAGTAATGTATGATTGTTTCGTAATAAGATATGAAAGTTTAAACATATGTCGTTTTTTTGAAAATCTCCTAAACTTCGAGTCACATGCGCGGGCTAAAGATATGACTTAATTTAACTTTTTATTATTAATTATTATTGGTTTAGATCTAAGACAACATAATAATACTATTAAAATATGATCAAGTAACTTTTATTTTTTTCTATACAAGAGTGACCCACCCTAATGCTTAAGATCTACTACAAATACCGTTTGGTCCCAATACAAAGTTTCAACCCCCGTTTGACCCCTTTTTAGGGATGAATTTCGTAAAACGGTAAAACTACTTTTCTTTTATACTTATTGAGGAGTCCATGTACGATGTCTCAGAGCTCCTACTTCAAAATCCGTTTGGTTCCCGTACAAAGATTCAACCCCTATTAAACCTCTTTTGGGGATGAATTTCGAAAAACCGTGAAATTACTTCCCTGTACTTATGTTGAGGAAACTATGTACGATGTCTCAGAGCTCCAACTTCAAAAATCGTTTCAACCCCCATTTAACCCCTGTTGGGGATGAATTTTGAAAAACGGTAAAATACTTTCTTCGACCTTTATTGAAGAGTCTCAGATCTGTAACTTAAAAATAATTTGGTCCCTATACAATATTTCAACCCCTGTTTAACCTCTTTTAGGGATGAATTTCGAAAAAGGGTAAAATATCTTTTGTCTATTCATATTCAAGGGTGGATGAATTTCGAAAAACGGTAAAACCACTTTTCTTTATTCTTATTGAGGAGTCTATGTACGATGTCTCAGAGCTCCAACTTCAAAAATCGATTGGTCCCTATACAAAGTTTCAACCCCCATTTAACCCCTTTCG
This sequence comes from Eudemis profundana, assembly GCA_947034925.1. NCBI lineage: Eukaryota > Metazoa > Arthropoda > Insecta > Lepidoptera > Tortricidae > Eudemis > Eudemis profundana. The sequence goes on along the minus strand of OX344795.1, from coordinate 23,433,925 downwards.
GGGATGAATTTCGAAAAACCGTGAATCGACTTTCCTGTATTCATATTGAAGGGTCTATGTACGATGTCACAAAGCTCCAACTTCAAAAATCGATTGGTCCCTATACAAAGTTTCAACCCCCATTTAACCCCTTTCGGGGACAAATTACGAAAAACCGTGAAATGACTTCCTGTATTCATATTGAAGGGTCTATGTGCGAACTCTCAGATCTCCAACTTTAAAAATCGTTTGGTCCCTTTATAAAGTTTCAACCCCCATTTAACCCCTTTCGGGGATGAATTTCGAAAAACCGTGAAATGAATTTCCTGTATTCATATTGAAGGGTCTATGTACGATGTCTCAGAGCTCCAACCTCAAAAATCGATTGGTCCCTATACAAAGATTCAACCCCCATTTAACCCCTTTCGGGGATGAATTTCGAAAAACCGTGAATTGACTTTCCTGTATTCATATTGAAGGGTCTATGTACGATGTCACAGAGCTCCAACTTCAAAAATCGATTGGTCCCTATACAAAGTTTCAACCCCCATTTAACCCCTTTTGGGGATGAATTACGAAAAACCGTGAAATGACTTTCCTGTATTCATATTGAAGGGTCTATGTGCGAACTCTCAGATCTCCAACTTTAAAAATCGTTTGGTCCCTTTACAAAGTTTCAACCCCCATTTAACCCCTTTCGGGGATGAATTTCAAAAAACCGTGAAATTACTTTCCTGTACTCATATTGAAGGGTCTATGTGCTAACTCTCAGATCTCCAACTTTAAAAATCGTTTGGTCCCTTTACAAAGTTTCAACCCCCATTTAACCCCTTTTGGGGATGAATTTCAAAAAACCGTGAAATTACTTTCCTGTACTCATATTGAAGGGTCTATGTCCGAAGTCTCAGATCTCCAACTTCAAAAATCGTTTGGTGCCTATACAAAGTTTCAACCCTCGTTTAACCCCTTTTAGGGATGAATTTCGAAAAACGGTGAAATCACTTTTTTTAACTTATATTGAAGAGTCTATGTTCGAAGTCTCAGATGTCCTACTTCAAAAATCGTTTGGTCCCCATACAAAGTTTCAACCCCCATTTAACCCCCTTTCGGGATGAATTTCGGAAAATCCCTTCTTATCCCTTACTTACGTTATACAACCACCCTACTGTAAAAATTTCAAGTTTCTAGCTTCAGTAGTTTCGGCTGTGCGTTGATGAGCCAGTAAGTCAGTCAGTCAGTAAGGACATCTTCTTTTATATATATAGATAAAGGGTTTTCTAGTGACTAACCGCTTAACGGTGCTTTCGGTTGTTTTTTAAAAAAAAGGTACAGGAGTCTATTGTCGGATTAAATGAGATGTTTAATTTTTTCTCTGAAACTGTTTTTTTTTTTATATTAGTATCTGGTCTGGACTGTTTGCATATGAAACCTACATTGCTAATCCAGCATAAATAATGCCTGGGTTTTTTTTAAGATAATATGATACAATGGTTGCAATTTAACACGTTGGCTGCCATGAACATCGCCGGTGGGATCATACCGGTGTAGGTGTAGTATGGTGGGCCGCCAACGTGTTACTTAAGAAAGGACGATGTAAAAAAAAAGTTTGAATACAGGGTATCCCATAACTGACACGTCACAGTGACACTGAAGGTAGACCAGGTCAAGAGGTACCAAACCAACTTAACATGACCCGCCGACCGTAATTTTTTTTTCACTATTTGTGGTTAAAGTCGAAATTAATGTTTCGCTGTGAATTAATTCAAGATCAAACTAGTATATTTTTGAATTTTACTTAGTTTTTGGATAAAATACCATTTCTGGAACCTTAATTAACAATTCATGTTACCGTACACATAAAAAAAACTAACCTTGACACCTTTCCGAGTGCACACTGGCACTAATAATGTTAAAAACGGTCAAAATTCATGAATAACTTTAATTCGACAAAAACTCACATACCGTGCCACTTTTACTGGGGTCATGTTAAGTTGGTTTGGTACCTCTTGACCTGGTCTACCTCCAGTGTCACTGTGACGTGTCAGTTATGGGACACCCCCCTTTGGTTCCTTGCCTCATTCCCACAATTTAAGTTATTTTAGATGAGACATACTCAGATAAGGTAAGTATGTAGTAATTATGGAAAACTTCGGATTGTTCCAGGAACGTTAACTGATATTTCAGGATAAGGTCTGAAGGATTTCAGTTTTTGGTACACCAACTTTTAATATGATTTCCTTCATAGCTCTGAAGTAGAATACCTCGCATTCAAAAACATAATAATAATAACCGCCAGATGATCGAAGCTTCCCAAGCTGGCATTCTGGAGTCATCAAACTCATTTTTATTCATTGATCGGATGCCTATTGTATTCTAATTGGAGAAGCTCCAGAGATTGTAGTAATTGCTTGACAATGGGGAGGATATGGATCGAGAGTTGGTAGAATAACTTGCTATAACATTATACTGTCTCTTTTTTGCTTCAAGGGACAGACTCGATAAAGAAAGTGGGTAAATAAACAAAATAAAAAAATTAACAAGTAAATACAGGAGGTTCTCTCTTTCGCCCGAGATGTAATCCCAACATAATGGCGATACATTATTAATGTTTAGAATCGAATTTAAGGTGATTCGTGTTGGTCGGTCTTTCATACAAACATAAAGAGGGTCGTCGTTTACTTCCACGACACCAATTATGTTTAAAATGTGTTTTATTTTTTATAGCTTGATACATTTTGTGGACGGGAAATGACATGAGAAGTCTTAAAAAATTAGAACTAACGTGTAATTGGGCCTTTATATATATTTTTCTACTCCTGTACCTACTTATCTGTCTTTTACTTGGTCACGAACACTAATATAAGAACATACATAATATGACTTTAGAGAAGTCTATACTCTATTCCCCATAATAGCACTTGTGTCTTTATAGTCGCAAAAAGATACTGCTAGCAGACACAGACTTCTAAATCTACGTTAAACATAGGTCAAGGATTACGCGTTCAATACTAACTTTACAATAAAAATGCACAACTACCAACTTAACAGACAAATAAATGCCTGCGGTTTTTAAAAAAAACAAGACTTTCCGAACTAAATTCTTTGATGCTAACATAAAAAAAAATTAATATCGACACTGCTTGTTACTAGTGAGTATACGTCAAATTAAAAACAAAGTTTACCATAGACACATACTTATTATATTGTCAGTCATATGTCATATTTGCCCTGTTTGCGCGCTTTGTTTAATTTTGTATTTTATATTTTAAAACCTAGTCGTAGAAAAAGTATTGTATGTAACGTTGTATAATTAAGTCAAAAACGCTCATGGCGTCTCTATTGAACCCACGCCATTCGCAGTTTTTGACCCTGGTTCACCTTGTTTTGGCATAATTTTATTTGTCCGAATGTTCTATTTGCCCGAATACTATTTACGCATAATTGTTATTTTACAGATAATATTGACTTTTCAGAATAATTATAAAAGAAACCTAACCTAACCTAATATGTTCTAAGTGGCTGATGTAAAAGATTTTTCATAATATTTTTCGTTAAAGCTAGAGAAAAATTATGCGAAATAAAATTCGGGCTAACAATACATTCGGACAAATAAAACGTATGCCAAATAAAGGGAACCCTTTGACCCTACTTATACAACTGTTTCATAAAATACTATTTTTAAGTTTTTGCGTGTTCTCATGTCATTCACGCAAATAAAATTTACCAAGCTATAGAATAAACACATTTCAAACATATTTGATGTCGTGGAAGCAAACAATTACCCTCTTAACTTAATGTTTGTATGGAAAAGCGACCGGGTCGAATCACCTTACTTTTAAAATATTTTATGAAATAAATGGGAACGTGTATGATGAGACATTCAGTAGGTAAGTATACAAGATAACAAGTTAGGTAGTGTATTGATTTTATGTACATACTAGTATAATAATTTGTAGTTTACGTGAAGGCTTGTAGTAAGAAATTCGTGGCATTACAAGCTAAATTCAAGTACGGGTGACAACAAATCATGACAAGGAGAGAATTGATTGAGACCACTTTGGAAACCCTTCTCGCCGAGTCAGGTGGTCAGTCCTAGAACCATTAATTTCAATTCCCCGTCGAACGGATCGTTCGGATACAGAACATGTATGAAGCTCCTTAGGTGATACACGCGTTTGGGTGCCTATTTCCAAACTAATATCGCAGACATCCAATGTCTTTTAGAGCGCAATTTACTGAGAAATAATTTTGTCAAAAGCCTAGTTTTTAGATGATATAATTATACAGGGCGATTTTGGGGTCGTGTAGCAGGAGTGAACAGGGCACTGGGGAGGGTCACACTGAGCAACTTTCACTATGGGGACAGCCACGAAAACGCGAAAAAAAATCTCCTAATTAAGAGTTAATTGATACTTAATTGATAGTTAAGTATCAATTAACTCATAATAAGGAGATTTTTTTTCGCGATTTCGTGGTTGTTCCCATAGTGAAAGTTGCTGAGTGTGACCCTCCCCAGTACCCTGTTCACTCCTGCTACATGAGTCCAAAATCGCCCTGTATGTGTTTTGTTGTCAGCCAAATAGGCTGCCAAAAGATAGGTGGACAAGGTCTACGCTGAGGTTTGTCTATCTGTGGTATCGTTAGTTATCTTCAAACGTGTGGACGGACATAACGCGTTTTTTATATTGTTTGTTTTCTTGTGCCCTGGTTGTGACTTAGCGTAACTTTGGTGGAGATTAGATGAAGCAATCTGACATGCTTATATGTGAAGTGTTTCCGACTAAGCATTGTTTATTCCACTCTCGTGATATCAATCACGGAAGCGGTAATTCGCAAAATCCCATTGTTACTACGTGCGTCCGGTGTGGTCTCTTCTGGGTATGTATCCAACATATGATTAATATATTACCTTTTTTATTGGGAAAATAAACGAAAGTAACTACTTACACATACAACTATGGTGGGTAGACAATTGGGTGGAGGTAAGAAGAACTGTGTATTGAAAAGTGTCCGTCGAAATGTGCTAAATAGTGGTGGCGCTTCTATTGCAGATGGGTAAAATTATGTGCGTTCCCATTGAGGGTCCATGTTGGAATTTCGAACTTTTGAACGTGTCAGTCTTTAGTAAAAGTTCTCAAACGATTGTAAATTCAACCAATAATTTGTAAAAGTCGGCATTCAAAAGTTACAATCGATTAAAGGTGGACCCTCAATCGAAACGCTATGTGCGTTCAAATTCAAGGTTCACGTTGGAATTTCGAGCTTTTCAATATGTCAGTCTTTAGTAAAAGTTCTCAAACGATTGTAAATTCAACCACTAATTTGTAAAAGTCGGCACTCAAAAGTAACAATCGATTAAAGGTGGACCCTCAATCGAAACGCTATGTGCGTTCAAATTCAAGGTTCACGTTGGAATTTCGAGCTTTCGAATGTGTCAGTCTTTAGTAAAAGTTCTCAAACGATTGTAAATTCAACCACTAATTTGTAAAAGTCGGCACTCAAAAGTTACAATCGATTAAAGGTGGACCCTCAATCGAAACGCTATGTGCGTTCAAATTCAAGGTTCACGTTGGAATTTCGAGCTTTTGAATGTGTCAGTCTTTAGTAAAAGTTCTCAAACGATTGTAAATTCAACCACTAATTTGTAAAAGTCGGCACTCAAAAGTTACAATCGATTAAAGGTGGACCCTCAATCGAAACGCTATGTGCGTTCAAATTCAAGGTTCACGTTGGAATTTAGAGCTTTTGAATGTGTCAGTCTTTAGTAAAAGTTCTCAAACTATTGTAAATTTAACCACTAATTTGTAAAAGTCGGCACTCAAAAGTTACAATCGATTAAAGGTGGACCCTCAATTGAAACGTTTGTCATAGAAAAAATCAATTTACGTATCATTTGGCTGTTAAATAGACAGTTGCTCTACCCTCCATATCAGTGCACTTCACTCCGTCTACAACTGCTTAAAGTGCTAAATTAATTTCATACTCTCCTGCAACGCTAGCGCCATTCTGGCGAGATTTTGAACTATTTTTTAGTGATTTTAGCTGGACACTTTTTCAACTGATCCCTCATATAAGTTAATTATCCTTACCTCTACCCTCTATACATAAAACGTTCTTAAACTTTGGTGTCAAAGCACTATGAAAGTACACAACCGGTTTATAGGTAACCTTATTGTGTCTATGTATCTGGGTCATTCTCATTTAGATTTGTCACTTGTCACAGCCATATGCAGAAAGTTAACGTTGCTAATACTTAATTTTTCCCTTTTTAACCGGCTTTCAAAAGAACGACGGTTCTCAATTCGTCTGTATGTTTTTTATTTTTTATTTTTTTTTTTTTTGTGTGTTTGTTCACCGATTACTCGAAGACGGCTAAACCGATTTTGAAAATTCTTTTTTTGTTTGAAAGGGTATATTTCAGAGGTGGTCCCATTGCAACCAAATCAGTATCTGATGATGGGATCTTGGAGAAATCGAGGGAACTCCTCAAATATTATAGGCACACATATAGAGATTTTGGTATTTTTCATAGTTTCTCGAGCATTTCTTATGAGAAATGAGTTTCTAGAGTTAACCGACTTCAAAACAAAGAGAAAATGTTATGTAGGTTTATTCTTCGATTACTTGAAGACGGCTAGGCCGATTTAGAAAATTCTTTTTTTGTTTGAAAGGGTATATTTCAGAGGTAATCCCATTGCAACCAAATCAGGATCTGATGATGGGATCTTGGAGAAATCGAGGGAACTCTTCAAATATTATACGCACACATATAGAGATTTTGGTATTTTTCATAGTTTCTCGAGCATTTCTTATGAGAAATGAGGTTCTAGAGTTAACCGACTTCAAAACAAAGAGAAAATTTTATGTAGGTTTATTCTTCGATTACTTGAAGACGGCTAGACCGATTTAGAAAATTCTTTTTTTGTTTGAAAGGGTATAAATCAAAGGTGGTCCCATTGCAACCAAATCAGGATCTGATGATGGGATCTTGGAGAAATCGAGAGAACTCTTCAAATATTATAGGCACACATATAGCGATTTTGGTATTTTTCATAGTTTCTGGAGCATTTCTTATTAGAAATGAGTTTCTAGAGTTAACCGACTTCAAAACAAAGAGAAAATTTTATATAGGTTTGTTCTTCGATTACTTGAAGACGGCTAGACCGATTTAGAAAATTCTTTTTTTGTTTGAAAGGGTATAAGTCAGAGGTGGTCTCATTGCAACCAAATCAGGATCTGATGATGGGATCATGGATAAATCGAGGGAACTCTTCAAATATTATAGTCACACATATGGTGATTTGGGTATTTTTATAGAGTCTCATGTGTGTTTATGTTAACTGACCTCCGCAAAGGAAAAACGGCATTCAATTTATACGTTTGTTACTCGAACATGGCTGAACATTATTTTCCCATTGCAACCAAATCACGAGCTGATGATGGGATCTTACAGTTATTGAGAGAACTTTTAAAATATTATAGGCACACATACGGCGAGTTGGTTATTTTACATAGTCTCGGTATTTATTATCGAAATTAGCTTATTGAAAGCCGGTTGTTTTAAAATTTTTAATTTTGTGGTTATTTAGATACGAATCGAAAGCTAAATACTACGGGGATAATTTAACTATAAGCATTAGAATAATTAACTTCCTGTATGTAGGCGTATGATGCTACGCTTTGTCGCGCGATAAATAAGTGATAAAGCATCCATCACGCTGTGACAAATTGTGTGTGAGAGTGACGGATGCTTTACCTTTATTTATCGCGCGACAAAGTGCAGCATCATAAACCTACTGGAAACCCTGAACTTTTGCACACGGTTGTGACACATATGTCAAACTACACCCACGGACAATTAATTCGGGTCATTTTCTAAATAGATGTTCATTGTCCGTGAATGTATATGAGAATGACCTATCTAATAGGTATGAGTCACAAAATTGAGATTGTATATTGATATTGTAGATACTTCGATAACAATCGGTTTTACTATCACAATAAAAACCTGCTTTTCCAAATGTACCTACTCGTAAGACTCCTATTACCTAAGCGTAAACACTCCCCATAACTTGGATTTTCTCCTTCATGCAAAAAATTGCGGCCATTAAAATGAAGTGCCGAGGTTTGTATACAAATAAAAGGGGTGTATAAAGAATATTTGCGAACGGCATTTAGCGTTCCGTAAGCAAATGACAAAAACATAACTCTAAAGTAGCATCCTTAGAGGGGAGGCGGGTCGGGTGCGGAGTGCCATCTGTCAGCATGGCAGTTGCAGTTTTTATCTTTAAGTTTGAATCTTAAAAAAACGACATCCTCAATTACACATGTTTTACAATTAAACCTTATCTTTTGTTTACATAGAAAGTCAAGTTTTTCTATACACATTGTGAAAATTCGGAGTAAATACTACGAAATATTAGTGTCTTGGTCTTGTTGTAGATACAAAGCTCTGGATTACGGGAATTTAGACTAGAGTTTTAAGTTCAGTGCTAAAGTGGTTCTCAAACTTTGGCAATGGAATGACGTGAAGTATAAAACAGACTTCTAAAATATCTAAGTTTTTCAGCACAGGTCCAAACCTTGAAAATGATGTTCTTATGGGTCGAGGAGTGATATAGGTGCTATTATTTAACTCAGAAAAACGCAATGTTCTTACAAGATAAGCCAAATAATATAACAGTAAATAATCGGTAACAGCATAACAAAAACAATAAAAAAGGTTTATGTCATTCTTAGGCAAAAGGCAGACCATATTCATTATCAGAAAATACACTATTCCTGTCTAAAATTAATTTATAAGTACATAATACATTCATATAGGTTAATTTATTATTAATTCCGTCATAATATAACACTATACCAAATGTTAATGTACCTATATTAAAATAACGCGTGTTTATCCATCATGTGTTTTAAGGAAAACAGTCTTGGAACTAGCAATGTACAAATCTCAGAACATTCCTAAAACGTGGAAACATTCTCGAGAATGTTCTTAGGATATTCTTGCAACGTGAAACTTATTGTTGAAAAAAGAAAATGTTCTTACAATAAAGTTTTAATGTGCCTAATAAATACTCCATCTTATTTACCTATGTACAATGTACATGTTTTAGTTTGATACAGTTAATTATTTTGTTGATAAGTTACCAATAAGTTGCTTAAATTATCATTAAATTCCTGAGTATATTTCAGAGAAAGTTGCAAACAGATATATTTCCAGCACCAGTATTATGTTATGGATATGGAGCAGATTGTGATTGACAAATTCGACGCCTACTTACTTGCAAGAGTCGTGTAGATAAGTGGAAACCGTAGTTAGTTTAAACAGGACGCGAGTTCGAACCCCACAACGCAATTTATTTTTTAAGATTTTTGTTTTTTTAAGAACCCTTTTTTTTATAATTCCGCGATCGTTTTGCTTTCTATATTTCAGAAAAATATTTTTAATAATTATAAGAGAAAGTTGCAAACAGATATATTTCCAGCACCAGTAAATAAGTCTTCAGCCGCGTCTGTCGTCCTGTCTGTTAATACAACGAGTTTCTTGGAGTTTATCCGTGAAGAAAAAGATTGTGAGGAAAGCTATAGTACATAGGGGCGTAGAGTTTAAGAAGAAAGTTGCTTTGAAGATTGTATGGTAGAGGCTTAACGGAGCTGGCATAGTCAGTCTGACAAAAGCTCCCTAAAAATAAAGATTAAAAAAAAGAAGAAAGTTGTTATTGTTTAAACATTGCCTACCTATATAATTTTTGTTCGAGTTTCAAGAATAGGAAAACGTGCACCTATGAAACTTGATATTATTATGTATGTCTTTCCCGTTCACGGGACTATGGTATCCCGGACCTCTGGAAGGCGTACGTGGAGCCAAAGCCAATGCGTAGAGGCCCTTTAGGTAATTTCATGAAAAGTGGTAGGTAAATATACTGAGCGGATGCTGTCCCTACTCATGTCCTGGGACGCATGCAAAGACAGCCCCCGCCACATGAAAGCACTTGTTGATTGATGGTATCTAACTCTACTAAGGCCATGGTGGTGGATAGGTGGTAGATTTAAATACTGGGCTATGTATTGAGACATGACGGCGCCTGTCAGGAAAAGTATCTTATGGCTTACGTGGCACTGACTGACTTATTTTTTTAGGTGCCATTTGCAACAATGCTTCATTTCAGTTAAAATAAATCAACAAATTTTATCTGCCCTCTTCTGCCTAGTAATTCTTCGTATACCAAGGTCAACTTACACTGTTTTTTCTATTTTCGTTTATTAGAGCTAAAGTGGTATTTTTATTGTATTTTACATTAATTATTGTGTATACCTAATTATTGTCAAAAATAAATAAGTAAATAAAAAAGCACACGTCAGGAGATAAATTCTCGTTCTCGAGAACATTCTCAACTCTGGAAACTTCTCGTTGGTGCATTGCTACTTGGAACCGGAAAATATGAGAGGTGTTATCTTTAAAACGTAATACTCGTACGGTACTGAAATAAGCGAAACTAGTACAATACATATCTCTGATAGGTATCATTGGGAAACAAAGAAATGGTGGCAAAAATTACCGTTGTAATTCTAATCATAAATGAAACGAGGTATATGTAAAGTAATTAATATTAAATACTTGTGGCACAAAGTGTTAAAGTAATACTGTCTAAATCAGCTGTCTCGGGAAGAACATACCAGGAAGATCATTTCTCGTGCCTTGCATGTCATTTTGATGTAAGTCATCCCGACAACGACGGAGTTAAGTCCTACTTAACACAGATTTTTCACGACCAATGGCGTATTTATTATACATTTATTTAAATACTCTCACATCTTAGCATCTTGAGTGTGGAAATAATGTTTGTCTAATATTAAGCCGAACTTATTTGTATGTGTCGTTTCGACCACAATATGCGACACAGGCGATACCCAGAAGTTAAGACGTTCAATTTTTCATACATTTCACCATCTATCTGTAATGTAGGTCTGTGGGTTGACTATGTTTACGTACACATCAATAAGGAGGGTAGAGGCAGATAAAGAGAGAGTTTCCAATCCAATGGCAGATATTCTACAAAATATTAATATTCGATGCCTTTATTAGGGTTGTCGACATATATATTTTTAAATATTTTTATTTTTACGTTGTTTTAATTTTGACGGGGCCATGAAATAGAAACTGGGCAAATACAGTGTTCAAGTATCGAAGCGTATTAGGGTTTTTGATTCCGTTTGCTAGTGTGAAAAGTGTAACAGGCCCGTGTTTATCACACATTATTAGTAATTAGAAAGGAAGGGAAATAAATCCGCCTTTCACTCCAAATACCTTGTGAAATCTGATCGAATGATTTTGGTTGATTTTTACTCCATTACAATACTTACTTCCATGTATAAAACTAATGTATTTTTTTAATAGGTATTAAGTTTAGATCATTAAATTGAGCAAGTTTTTCACATATTTATATAGCTTTTCTTGTAAGCGGCAACCCTACGATCACCCAATAGCTCTCGGCTGCGATGTATTTACGCGGCTATTACAGGGTTAAGTATGGGTTAGGTGAAATTTATACGGCAGCGTCGTAGGTGGCATAGCGTTTTGATTGTCGTTATAAAAATAACCGGTTGAATGCGCAATGTACATTTTTATGCAAGGGTTCCGAATATGTTATTCACGGTTTGAAGGACCATTTTTCGAACCTATGCAAAAATAGAGGTGTTATAAGTTTTACGTCACACCTGGCCATAAAGTGGCAATAACAGCCCGCTACGCGTGCGGAAAATCCCACTTCATGGCCAGGGGAGGCGTAAAATTTTGTACATACCACGGGCGGCAATAAATAAAGCCTCAGATCGCATATTTATCGCCCTTGCCCTTGGCTCGGGCGTCAAATACCTGCGATCTGAGACATTCGTTGTTTTACCGCCCTAGGTAAGTAATGTAATATAAATCCCTTGTTTGTCTGTTTGCGGTTAACTGATTTGGATGCAGTTTTTTTCTATTGCTCGTTTCCATGTGGTGGTTCTTAGCTGCTATGTTTGGTGAAGTACAGTTTTGCAAATTAGTACTCGTATTTGCAATTAAATTTGTTTTTCTACTCCTGTACTGTTATCTGTCTTTTACTTGGTCACGAACACTAATATAAGAACATACATAATATGAGTTCAGAGAAGTCTATACTCTATTCCCCATAACAGCACTAGTGTCGTTATAGTCACTTTACGTTATTGCTAGCAGCCACAGACTTCTAAATCTAGGTTAAACTTAGGTCAAGGATTAAGCGCTCAATTTTAACTTTGCGGTAAAAATGCACAACTACGAACTTAACAAACAATTAAATTCCTACGGTTTTTAAGAAAAACAAAACTTTCCGAACTAAATTCATTGATGCCAACATAAAAAAAGTATTTTTAATTTAAGTATATTTTAAATAAAAAAAAAAAAGTTTACCATAGACACATGCTGTCAGTCAAACGTCATATTTGCTTTGTTTCCAGGTTATGATTAATTTTGTATTTTATAATTTAAAACCTCGTCGTAGAAAAAGTATTGTATGCAACGTTGTATAATTAAGTCAAAAAACGCTCATTGCGTCTCTATTTGCGATACTCGCCGCATTCGCGGCTCGTATCGCAACTCACGCAATTCGCATTTTTTGAACCCACTTATACAACTGTTGCATAAAATACTATTTTTTTTTAAATATTCAATTTAGTGATGTACCCTCACACAATAGGCGTGTGAGTGAAAAACGCATTTTTAAAACGTAATTGGGGTGACATAGTCACTGTGTGACCAAACCCCTTTCAAATTAATAAAGATTAAAAAAAAAACGTAGGTAATCGGACTAAAATTACATTGATAATCATCATTATTTTTTTCCGTTAGGTTAGGTTAGGTATGTATTCAGATTGTAGGCATTTTTTTATGTGGCGTGTTTGTAGGAACACTAATAAATGTTTGCTCCCTGCAACCTCAGTACCTAACAAAAACTAACTAGTATTTTTCCTCTTAACCTCAATTAATCTCAACCTCAGCCTTCTGTTATCTTCTTTTTCTTCCCCCATCTTTAGTCTCATTCAATTTTGATTTTACCGTAAAGCTTCTATGTATCCATAAGCCACGGACGTCTACTGCTGGACAAAGGCCTCCTTAATAGATCGCCACAGAGTGCGGTTCCCTGCAGATCGCATCCAAAGACTCCGAGATACTCTCACGAAGGGAAGGCTTAACATTTATTATTATGAGCCTACGGAAACCCTACGGAACCCTATAAATAATATTATATTTTATGCGGCCCTTAATAAAACCTTCGAACGGCAGGCTATCAATTACTTCAAATTATACAATTTATGTTAAAACAATACACAAGCGAGCTTTTACTATAAGATTACAGGGCTAGAGCAATTTTTAAATCTAGCCTTAAGATATTGCTTTAAAGGAAGACTTTATATTGAATACTGGATGATGATGACCCATAAGCGTATAAAATCCCTGGAATGCTCGGGCTTAAGCGAGTTTATTTCAATTTAAAACATATTTTTAAAACGTCATCAAATAGTATTATATGAACAAGTGTTATTATAGTATTTTATGCAACAGTTGTATTAGTAGGCTCAAAAAATGCGAATGGCGCGAGTTGCGATACGAGTAGAGTATCGCAAATAGAGACGCCATGAGTGTTTTTTGACTTAATTATACAACGTTGCATACCATACTTTTTCTACGACTAGGTTTTAAAATATAAAATACAAAATTAAACATAGCACGCAAACAAGGCAAATATGACATACGACTGACAGTATGTGTCTATGGTAAACTTTTTTTAATTTGACGTATACTCGCTAGTGACACGCTGTGACGATATTAAAAATACTTTTTTTATGTTGACATCAATGAACTTAGTTCGGAAAGTTTTGTTTTTCTTAAAAACCGTAGGAATTTAATTGTTTGTTAAGTTGGTAGTTGTGCATTTTATCGTAAAGTTAGAATTGAGCGCTTAATCCTTGAACTAAGTTTAACCTAGGTTTAGAAGTCTGTGGCTGCTAGCAGTATCGTTTTGCGACTATAATGACACAAGTGCTGTTATGAGTAATAGAGTATAGGCTTAGTTCTTACATTTAAGTAGAAAATACAATTATTTCAAGATAATAACCAATATTGTTTGACAATATTTGTATTAAAATGATTTATTAAAGTGTTAATTTTGACGTGGAAACATTAGTGAGTAAGACAAAAAAGATCTTACTATTTTAAGTTACGTTACGATATCAAACAGAAATAGTACTTAGGTTCAAATATGGATATATAAAGCAAAGTTCATTTGAAATCGATATTGAAATATGGCGGCATCACTCATTTTATAAAGTTATTCAAGATATATATATATATATATATATGTATATACATACTGTCCCAAAACTCAACGATAAGCCGGCACCAGAGGATGGAGCTACTTATGATTAGTCGAGAAAAAATAAGGAAAAAAATATATATCTCAATTATTTTTTCTCGACTAATCATAAGTAGCTCCATCCTCTGGTGCCGGCTTATCGTTGAGTTTTGGGACACCTTGTATATACATATATTTAAATTCTGATAAAAACTGGCCAAGTCAAATCTAACCTACTTTAAGATCTCACATTTTTAAAAAACAGCAATTGTTATAGGTATCCAATAAAGCAAAGAAATAGAGTTTAGTACTTGTTCATAATGTTATTTTGTTCCTATAAATACATATTTGGATTTTGCATAGGACTTGGCACTCATTTAGATCTCCATTCTTTTTGCGGCGAAGCCCACAGTCTAGCATAATTTTTGTATTGAACTTGGCTCTCCTTTTTTACATTTATGTTTTTGGTGGGATATCATTACTTTTTGTAAAGAAGACTAGGCAGGTATTGAGATTTAATGTTTGTAACGGTTCCAACGCCACAATTATAAAAAAAAAATTGTATGGTGGTCACCATACAATTTTTTTTTACCTTTTTTTAACTATTTTTTATTTTTAGATTTTTCCGTACGCTTACATACAATTACCGAGCTGCATTCCAATTTTCATCCTTCTAGGTCATCTGGAAGTAGGTTAGGTTTAGCTACTATATATGAATCAGTCAGTCAGTCAGTCAGTCAGTGCTAAAATTTACGACTTTTTGACCTTCATATCTTTATAACCGTTTGAGCCTAGCTTCATGAAATTTGGGCTTCTAGATGTCCTCATGGAAAAAACTAGTGCGACGGATTTACGAGGTTGCACATAGGTACCTTTCTGTCCTTTGTAGCTCATCACACTACAGCGTTATGTAAAATTCAAGCGTAGTGCAATCACGTTATTTACAGAGAAATGGCTCCATTCTGGAAGCCAAGGAATTTTAGTAAGATTACTTTTAGAAATAAAAATGTGAATGCTGTTATAACTTACTTTAATCTGTAAAGGATTTCTGCCATGCGGCGCATTTAAAATTTGTCCCCCCTGTTGCGTGACGATTCTTATTTTTGCGAGTAGGTTAGTACCTACCTATTACTGTGTTTTAGCAAAATTTTAACAGACTTCAAAAGCTAGAAATTGTTTAGTTGTACTTTTTTTAGTACGTTCATTACGTGAGTTTTTTGGTAAGTACTAAAATTGGGAACCATTTAAAGAATATATAATAATATTTTAGATTTACTACACCGGCATTCAGTAGAATAGGTTATATCGGTCACCTACGGAGATAAGCAATTAAGTATCCCCCTACCCTGGCATTACATGCTAGTAAGGCAAAGATATACCTCTTTGCTTTTTCTTCTGACTGTACAATGCTAAACTTCTTCAGGCGCAAACCTCGACATCCCTCGACAGTACCTACTCGGGTCCAGTGCGAAAACAATTCTAAAATTCGGATGGTAAAATACGAGTACATCGAATGTTGTGGATAGTAGGGAAAATAACAGTAGAACCGCTCAATATATTATGCTGTGTGGGTAGTTTATTTACTTTCAAATATCTACTGTATTAGAAAATGAGCTCAAGCGGGAAATCAGTGGTAGTTTCAACCCTAGAATCAACCCCATGTATAAGTAACCTTACCTACCCTAGCCTAAGACGGCCCCTGATATTATTATTAGGTACATTACATACTCCACGGGACCAATATTATTTTAAGTTAATTACCAAAGTTTTATAATTTGCACAATTTACAATTAACTCCCCAAAAATAGAGAATTCACTTGAGTTGGCTACATTGAATCTCATGGATTGCTGAGATGCTCAGCCAAACATGATCATTCATACACATAATACAAACCAAACAAAATAATATAAGGAAAGGATCATTTTAGAAAATTCGCACTACGAGTATACTGTAACTGTGTCCACTACGCTGTGGCCAGGTGATACCTGGACAGTCAACACGGAAAACATTTTAACCCTCCCAGAAACCCACACGGCCACCGCATCCACAACACTGCTACCTGGCCACGCGTCCATCTGAAACTCAACTTTATAGCAAAGAGTTACGAGATAATATGGACTGCACTCTCACTGGACATGTGACAACTTGATAAATTGTTAATTTGATTCTTGTTAGACGCGAGTAGAGTTGGGCATCGATTGATGGATATGTTTATTGGAATAGGTGGTATCGGAATTTGTACCTTATGTGTTTGACCTAAAATTCCTTTTCAAACTAAGGTGCCTGCCTAGTCGTTTGCGAGCTGTAAGTTTTGCGGGTACGTTCATTAATTTTCAGCAATTTTGGAATTTGTAGTGATAGTGACGCCAATCTTTGTTTGCCAAATCAGGGTTAAATGTAATTTATGTACCTATCAGTGTCGTGGCGTCCATAGAACCCGATTACCACCGGCTTGCCTATTTTTTAAAGCATATGACCGGAGTATCTACTACTGAAGAAAAGGTAATCCAAACCTGTTCCGGCTTAGCTAAGATTATATTTGACGCCACGCCACTGGTACGTATGGTAATTAAAAAATAGGATAATATTAATAATCGGTAATTATTACAGATTTTTCTGTCCAGTAACTTCGGAGATAATAGGGGGGGAATGGTATTTTTTTAAATGTTTTAGGTCTTAAATCAAAAACTTCACGTCCAAGAAAAAAAATAAAAAACGGTTTTGAAACCTTCATATTAAGCCCTTTCATTTGATATCCCACTCGATATATTAGCTCAACTTTTGATTTTCGACATCCCATTTCGGTCCCCTTTAAAAAAAAAGTAAAAAAGGTATAGATTTTTTTTCTGTTCCATAGGCTCAAATTAGCGGTTTTTAACACTATTCCAAATTTCAAGTCGATAGCATCAGTAGATCCTGAGATATCTTGCTGTGACAGATGGACAGACAGACAGACAGAGTCGCACCATAAGGGTTCCTTTTTTACCATTTTGGTACGGAACCTTAACTAGTGCGACGGGTAGTCTTACTTAGAGGTCGTCTATGTATCACTTCACACGATTTTTCTGGTTTTTATTCTGTATTTTTTTTTTGTATAATTGACAAGATTACATATTTCTAAGGCCACAATTTTAATAGTTCTTTATATTCTGCTTTGTAAGAGGTGGTCAACAATATTTTATTTATTTTCTAGGATCAGTAGTTATTTTGCTATAGTTTTTATAAAATATACTCATTCTAAAAAGGCATATAGGTACATCAAACATACGACCTAATAGAACATTACCTTCGCCTCGTCTAAAAAAAATAAAAATAACTGGTCAAGAGCATGTCGGACCATGCTCAGTGTAGGGTTCCATAGCCGTATCTATAAGGAAATGTGCTACAGATAAAAATAAAGCTAAAAATAAACAACTGGCAAAAGGTCTTAAATGCCGTGTAATTCGATGGCACTTAATACCTTTTGGTCGAGAAGTTTTTCGGCAATAACTTCAAAACGGTTTATTCGTTACTATTCAAAATTATTTTCGTTGAATGTATTTATTAAGCGTTACCTTCCTGATTTTTTTCATATTTTTTGGATTTAAGGTTTAAAAGTTAAAGGGGGGGGGGGGGGGGACACAATTTATGCAACTTTAGGGGCGATTATTTCCGAAAGTATTCTCTTAATAAAAAAAAAGTACATAAAAACCTTCTAATGTTTTTAAAAGAACTATCGAATTATGAACATCACGTTGACGTTTGCTGAAAAAAATTTTTTTTAGCTTCTGTTACATGTATGGAGTGCCCCCCTAGATTTTTTATTTTTATAATTTAACTAGCAAAGCTAGCGTCTTGTAGTTTTTGAGTAAAATGCCTGTGACATACGGACGGACGGACGGACGGACATGACGAAACTATAAGGGTTCCTTTTTAGCCATTTTGGCTACGGAACCCTAATAATTACGTAATTAAGTCCCCCCAAACTAAACAAAGTTGTACTATTACATACTTATAGGATACATTTAATACATTCTTAAATATAAAGCAGTACAATAGTAGTCAACATTATCTAAAATATGATTTTTATAGCAGTAACGGCTATTAACGAATTCTAAATATTTTATTAGAAGAGACAAGTTGAAAAATTATATGCCTCGGGCAGGATTCGAACCGGCCTCTCCATCACCGGCTTTCCGGGCCAACACAGGCTCGCTACCAATTGCGCCACCAATCATCACTACATAGTATAAAACAAAGTCGCTTTCTCTGTCCCTATGTCCCTATGTATGCTTAAATCTTTAAAACTACGCAACAGATTTTGATGCGGTTTTTTTTAATAGATAGAGTGATTGAAGAGGAAGGTTTATATCGATACCTTTAGACTCAAAGGGCGTAAACGCCATTAGAACCTACGGCGTTTACGCCCTTTGAGTCTAAAGGAATCGATATGTATAATACATGCATAATATAAAAGAGAAACACCGTGCGAAGCCGGGGCGGGTCGCTAGTATTGCAATAAAATATTACCTAGAATAAAAATTTAATTAAGTTAATTTCGGAGTCTGCTGCGAACAGATGAATAGACTAGCAGGTAGCACCTTGTAAGGGTTGTAGCAGGAAATATTTTTCGAAACAAAAAGCTAATGCTGTTCACAAATGAACTCGTAAGTGATACTGATTTACTGGAATCCCTCTAATTCTGTAACAAAATAAAGCCAATGAGGTCACCGAGTATTTGTTCAAGCTTCTATTTATTCCCTAGGGTTCCTTAGAAACTTATCCCAATAATCATGAAACTTAACGTTGTTAGTTAAAATGGTTTTTGTCTTTCGTAGTAAGTAAAGACCAAATTGCAATAGTGATATTCCTAAATTCATCGTCATCATCATAATTTTTTCCTTGAGGCGTCCACTGCTGAACATAGATATCCCTCAAAGACTTCCGTAACGAACGGCACGTCTTCTGCCTCAATCGACTTCCGGCGACCTTAACCAGGTCGTCAGACCATCTTGTGGGGGACCGACCCACATGTGTCTTTCGGTTCGTGGTGTCCATTCGAAAACCTTTACGCTCCATTGGAAATCGGTTCTTAAATTAGTCGACAAATTAAAAAAAAAAGGATTTACACACTTAGACTAAGATCATTCATTCACCCGTCTGTTTACCTAATAATTGTTTATTCATCTATCTGTCACAATAGGTTTTTCAGAAGTCAGAAAATATAAATACATGAAAGGGTGTTAATACATATAATAGTGTAAGGTATAGTTGCATAGTTTGGCAGATAAGCAATTTTATTTAAAAATGTTGGTTAGGCGAAACTTAAGTTATATTTAAATTAAATATCGTCTACCCTGTCAGTTTGAGACGAAATATACGTAGTTTGAAACTAATAATAGTAGTCGTTTAGTAGTAGTAGTAGTTTATATTTTGTGACGACCTATTACTGCTAGTTAAAGGTACATTTTTAAATAAAAGTGGCCAGATACTAAATTTATGTCTCATGTAAACTTTTCCTAAAGAAGTATTTAAATAGAAAAAAATACATCAATATAACCCCAGGGATTATTAAGTAATTAATTAGGAATACAATAAAACTCATCTGACTTTCAGAACATACTGATCTTGAACACTTGATACGGAACCCTTTGGTGCGTGTTCAACTCGCACTTGACCAATTTTTTGTACTAAATATAGACATAAACTTCCTTAAATCGTCCTGCTCGCAACATGTGTAGGAAACGCCCCATTACTTTAAATCCTTTACACAAAAAACTACGAATCTTAATATAAAAAGCATAAAGTTAAGAATCGGATGTAAAAATGGGAGTATTTGTCATATTTATTACGAAGCTGTTTTAATATTAATCACGTTAATCCTCGTTAATCTGTACAGTCACGACATATATGCATGCGTGTTTTAACTTTATCTCAATGGGATAGGAAAGAAACAAAAGCGTATACGACTATACGGAGAGATGATAATTTAGTGTTGTTTTTATATCGTTATGGTTTTGTAAAATATACACGTGGTTACATTATACATCTAAAAATCTTAGTATATATCTAACTCTTATACATACTCGTACTTATTACGGTTGGAAAGTTATGGATGGTTTAGAAATAATAATTTTTATGAGACTGGTCCGTGGGATTACATTTTAGCTGATTTTATGGGATATTTTTAAATTTACATTTGTATAATGTTTCAGCACACTAGGTAACTCCACTAAGATTAGATTAGATTAGTTTTTTGAATGAAATAATTTCAGATTATTGAATGTAAAATTACGGAACTCCATAATTAGCCCTTGAAACTTTATGGAAGGTAAGAATTATTATACTCATGTAAAATGATGGGAAAATGAAATTAGCACAAATGAAATTATGGCAAATATTAAAGACCCTAAAAATACAGCAATCTTTGGTTGGAGGCGTCTAACTCAGCCATTTTTAATTGTAGAGAAAAGTTTTTCTTATAAAAGATTCTTATTTTGACGTGATCTGACACATTTTCTCAAAAAAAAAATCTGTTTCAAAAACGGCTCCCCTTTGGTACAGTCTGACACTCCTAAGTATTGTTTCTAAACTGGGTTACCACTCAGTGTGCCAGTGTTTAGTGCATGTTAAGTAGGTAAGCACTTGATTATTTTTTGTGTACTTACTAATTATATAAAGATGACTGATTAAATTGGGTTTTATTTAGAATAAACGATGTTCCTAAAAGTAAATTAGGTGATGGTTTTCCTTCAAAAGTTGTAATATGTTTGTTGAACTAAGGAATTGTTAGATATACTACTTATTTTGGTATAAGTTCAGTAAAACAGTTCTGCAAATACCAACAGTATATTTAATTTGAGTTATTTAGTGTGCATAATTTGTGTGCAAGTCAGTGTTTTTGGTTTAACTTTGAAATATTTTGTTCGTAAAAAGGAAATATACAGATATCGATTTAATTACATACCATATTTTATGTTAGTCATTATAACACATTAAATTAAACTTGTACTACCGAGATTCACTTAGAGATAAGGTTAAGGACATTTATGCCACACCTGGCCATAAAGTGGCTTTCTGGCCAAGTGTAGACATAAAATGATGTACACAACACGGGAGGTAATAAAGAAAGCCCTCGATCACATATTTACGTCCCTCGCTTACAGCTCGGGCCGCAAACATCCGCGATCTCGGCCTTTCTTTGTATTACCACCCTAGTTGTGTAATATACTATAATGTAATGACATTGCATTGTCAATACATCTATGAGAATATCATGTATGTACATAAAAATTTCATGAATTTTAAAATCTGTGACATACATAATATTGATACCACACGGCTCCATAAAATAAAAAAATCATTCATGGGTAATTGTGTAAGGTTTTATAATAAACTGCCAAGGAATATAACTGAATTAGTATCTATTAACAAATTCAAGAATTGTGTAAAGCGTAAACTCATTTCTAAAGCTTATTACAGCACACAAGACTACATGAATGATGACACACCGTGGGATTAACTGCGTCTAGAAATAGATACTTATATTTTAAAATAATATTTAATTAGTTACTATGTTTTTTTTCTGTTTTTGCTCTTGCCAATTGTTTTGACACTTAGAGATTATTTACATCTCTAAGAAAAAATTGAGTTCATTTTAATTTATTTTTTAAGTGTTCACATGATATCATGTGAGTCACAAATTTTTTTTCATCACACTTGCTCGAAAATGGTGCATTACACGTAGGTTTTGCGGGCCGTAAATGAGCTAGGGTTTTCTTTTTAAATTTGAAACGCTGGTTCTGTTTTACTCTTATTTGTCATGTTCAAAGGAAACGCCAACTTACTTTTTTAACTTTTATCACTGAAATATTTATTTAAAGATAACTGTTATTGCAAATACATGTAAACACATATTTCGGTAACATTAATTAAATGTTTAAATAGTGTATTTCAGTATTTTGCAAATTTAAAATCAACCATTTTAGGTCTTTACCGCTATGGTTTCCGAACGTGACTTGACATTCGTATTGTCTATGGACATAATTATGTCACTAACGTCACTGCCTGTTTTAATATTTTCTTGTCATACTGGTACGATTAGTAAGGTTATATTATTAAGATTTCCTCACAAGTGTGATGAAAAACATTGTGTGTGCCACGGGCGGTAAAGGAATTACAAACTCGTGTTATTAAAACCCTCGGTTTCACCTAGTACAAATATTCTCATTTTGTATTTTGACGTTTGGAGAACCTTTACATCTCCAAAACACAATATTTTGACAACGGAGACTCTTTACATCTCCATTAATTTTAGTATCAATTTATTTTCTATTATTTTATTTGTCTTGTTTGGACGCATAGAGAGACCCTTTACATCTCTATAAATGTAGTTTTAAGTTTAATGTAATGCATTAATGAAATCCTATGTATTAACGTCATATTGTTGTAATACTTGTAATATGTTGGAAAAGAGAAACTGGTGAGTTTCTTCCGGCGCTTCTTGTCACCAGAAGGTCATTAACCGAAGCGCCAAAAGAAAAGAAGAGGAAAGAATAGAATCAGACATGTAAAAGAGCCCTTAAGGGCCTACTTGCAGAAATAAATTGTTTTATTTTATTTATTTTAAAGCGGTTTGGATACATTTTTCAAAAGTTTTTGCGTCATACCAGGCCGTAAGAGGGTAAGAGGCATTTTCCGCCGGCTGTGCGGGAAGTAAATGCCACTTTCTGGTCAGGGGAAGACGTAAAACTGTGTATCCATCAAAGGCGGTAATTAAGGCCCTCGTGTCCCCGTGCCCAAACTAGAGTGGACTTCCACTAACGTATCGTTCGATATCAAATAACGTGTGAAATTTGTCAAAATTGTTTGCAATTGACATTTCATTTCGAATAAAACGTCATTTCGACTGATATTAGAATTGAGGTCCAATCAAATTGCTTTATTTTTCAGAGATGTTCAAAGTCTGAATGTAATAATAACATCGAATCCGATGTTATTATAAAACAATAAAAAAAATTCACAGATGAAAAAATTGTTATTACAAATCAGTTTATCTTTATGCTGGTCGTAATAACGGTTTTTGAACGCATCATAGAGGGTTTATGAATGACAATAGTACATTACACAACTAGGGTGGTAAAACAAAGAAAGGCCGAGATCGCAGATGTTTGCGGCCCGAGCTGCAAGCGATGGACGTAAATATGAGATCGACGGCTTACTTTATTACCTGGCCAGAAAGCGGCTTTTTCCGTACGCGTAACGTGTGGTAAAAGCCACTTTATGGCCAGGTGTGGCATAATAAACTATTATAATTGTGAACCTTTAATTTTCCAACTTTTGTTGGCTGTGGTCGCTCGTCACTGGTGGTGAATAATAACAGTCGCGTTAGACCAGTAGAAACTATTTAAATATGTGGCCAAAACTCATTTCTACTAACATAACAATCCTTAAAAAAATCACTTGCCTTATCAATTTTATGATAGAATCAGCTTAAAAGCATCAATTGTGACTAATTTTATTTATAGCTACCGCCCCAAGCCCATCTATTACCGCGAGAGGCGGCCAATAAAACCACTGAATCAAAGAGAAAAACTGCGCTCCGTCGGTATAAATATTTTATTTCGGATAGTGAGAAGTGGGGTGGCCACGGTTAAGACGAATGCGGGACAAGGTTTTACTTTTTAACTCTCGGCATAAAAAGAGGGGTGTGTTTGAAGATGCCTAGAAACGTTATGTGTTTGAGAAATTTAAATTAATTAATTATATTTATTTACTTATTAATTTTAAGATACTGAAACTTTATAAATCTCCGACCAAACACAGTAAGCTTGTCTATGCGCAGTCTTTATCATTATTTGAAATGTATTTATAATATACACCGACTTGAGCTTTGAGCCAGTCTTTAGATATTTTTCCAAAGATGCCGCAACTACGTGATTAGCTCCTTGTATTTAAATAACAGTACATTACTACAGAGGCCGGGAAGTAAGGGGTTGCCAGCCGAGTACATACATATAGATGGCCGAGCGAACGCAAGGCCAGATAGTTACGAGGCTGGCAACCCCATTTCACGCTTTAAACACTAAAAGTAAAGTAGACAAAAAATAGAATTACAGAATGAAACAAATTCAATTTCCTTTCCAAAAACTGTTTCAGTATACATTTTTACCGCGAATATTTAGATGAAATATTGCAAAATATAGCAAACATCGTTTATTGTTTTTTAATAGCTGAACGAACGCCGAGATATCGTGTCACAAATAACTGTAGAATGAAAGGCCGGCAATGTTGTATGAAATCCCATTACATGGCAAGTGTCATGCCGCACCGCAAACGAGGTTCTTTGCGGCCTATTTTAAGGCACGTAATGTCAACATTTCATTGCATGTTTGAGAAAAATGTATTAGGTGTGTCAGGCCATACGTGTGACACTCGAGTCTAAATCTAAGGTAAAGCCAAATAGTACATTACACAACTAGGGTGGTAATACAAAGAAAGGCCGAGATCGCAGAAGTTTGCGGCCCGAGCTGCAAGCGAGGGACGTAAATATGCGATCGAGGGCTTTCTTTATTACCTCCCGTGTTGTGTACATCATTTTATGTCTACACTTGGCCATACGGCTTATGGCCAGGTGTGGCATAAATGTAAGTACTTAACTAATATGGATTTGGTAATATCATTTACTAATTGGAACTTCTAAGTTCCAATACGTAACATAGTTACATTCTAATAGATAAATATAACTTAGTTTACCAATCTATATAATAAGTGGGATATATTGTTGGAATCGCTTTACTGAATAATGGTAAGGTATGCAACTTTGATTAAGCAACAATTTTCGTATTTAGTTTGCAAACGGGCATCCACTTACGAACCTCGAATTAACTAAGCATGTGACAGAATGCCGAACTTAACTCAGTTTTAATCAGCCAATTGTGTGTTAAACTGTCTCTCTAAACCCCCAACTTATAGCATCCCCACATCAGGAAGTTGGGAACTTTTACTAATATGTACTAGTCAAATGGACTCTCGAGAAATCGGTCAAGCGATAAAGAACCTTCCACCGAGGGATTAAAGTGGGGAATGTGATGCGGCTGTTTCGTATAGCTGTCTGGCACTCATGCATATGGAAATCGGGACTTAGGTCATAGAATAAATACCTACCTACCCTTGATAGTTTTATTTGGTCCGCAATTTTGAGCGTGGAGGATAAAGTGTACGTTTTAGTGGATACATTATTAACAAAGTTTGCTAACCGAAGTAGCGTATTAATTTTGGTAGGTTTCACATATCTTTGCAGCCTTGAAATTACTTTTTCCCGACTAGATGAATTTCTCAGATTCGGTTTTGCGTTAAATTTCATATAAAATAAAATGTTATAATTAGAGAATAATAAAAAGAACATCATGCCGGTTACTTAAGATTCTACGACATTCTATATAAACATTACTACCGTAACAAGGATTGGTACTTTCGTTGAAAACAATTTGAATGTTAAAATTGCACCCTAAGGGTAACGAGATTTTTTTAATCAGCCTATATGAAGGTCCAACTGGTGGGCAAATGTTTTAATAGATTTTTGAAAATAAATATTACATCTTGACAGAAAATTTGGCCAGATACAATAAAATAAACAATATATAGGTAAAATATCTATAAAATTGAAACGAACTTGACTCATCAGATTACAGACCCAAATTAACAAACAAAACCCTCCAATACCCCAACAAAACCAAATACACCAGTCATCCGAACCTTTTATTAGGAATAATGATTTACGTTTACCACTGGCTTTGTTTCGTTTTCTGATAAATAGACGCGTCGGAGTCGGCCGATAATTAGTGACGCGCGTGCGAATTTAATAACTCGTGTGTGCTTGCCTTTACACGTGGCGTCACGGGAATGTCCTGCCGATTTTGGAAATTTATGGTATCTTCATTTGAATTTATCTTTTGCGGAGATAATTGTTTTGGATGCGTATCATCAACGTTAAATATGAATAATGAAGACGAAGTTGTCTAATAATACTTTTTTTCTTTCTCTCAAATAACAAAACGCATCACGTTTAAATCTAGGTATAGTTACATGGTACAATAAAACAAGGTATGTTTTTTCGGAGTTGAACTTGCCTACGTCACCTACTTACTAATGTTGCCATAACGTATCATGAGCTTTCAATATGCTTATGATTATGACTAAGTAATGTTCGCACCACGTCATAACCAATCATCCAAAGAACATATTTTGTGTTTTGTCCTATACTCGTATGTAGTTAGTTACTCCTAAAGTTATCATGATTCTGAAAAAAAAAACCTTAATAAAGAACAGATGAAGGATTTCTTTAATAAGAATAATTCTCATTATTTCAGATCAAACAATCCATAATATTAGTAAAGGCTTACGACTAGATTAGTAGGAACATGTGTGGACAGCGATATCTTCCAAAAAAATTCATGGTTGTGTTTGTCTCTTTAATAATCACATTATTTTTAAATAACCGACTTTCAATGAATTATTGTGATAAATATCAAATATATAAATTTATATATATATGTTTTTTTTTTCAAATGCAATATGAACAATACCCGAAACACTATAACATTTGTGTGCCTATAATATTTGAAGAGTTCGTTTGATTTGGTTGCAATAATACCTGGGAGGTGTATCTTTTCAAACAGAAAAACAATTTTCGAGAGCCATCTTCGAGAATCGCTTAGCAAACGTATAAATTGGAAAACGTCCTTCTTTTGTGGAAGTCGGTTAATAACGGACATCAAAAACTATTCGACAAAAATGCACGAGACACCATGAAAAATACTCAATTGCGATCGTATAATATTTGAAGAGTTCCCACAATTTCTCCAAGATCCCGTCATTAGACCCTGATTTGATTGCAATGGGACCACCTCGAAAGGATACCCTTTCAAACAAAAAAAGTTTCTTTCAAATCGGTTCAGCCGTCTTCGAGTAATCGCGTATCAAACACACAAAATAAAACATCCTGACGTATTGAGAATCGTCCTTCTTTTGAAAGTCGGTTAAAAATAACATACTGTCTTACATATGTCAAGTCTAAGTTTGCTGTAAATGGTAAAGACATTTTCGATATCCTGTTAGGAAACATTTGGGTTCCAGCGAGCATTAGGCGAGGCTAGACGTTATGAATGACCTAAATGTGTCTAACATTGCTAAATATTACTTAGTTTAGAAGACACATATCGGAATGAGCAAACATCACGCGTTATGTTATGAAAAAAACAAAGTTAATTGACCGAATATGCGAAGCGAACGAATTGTCTCCGTTTCATTTCAACTTAGGCAAAAATGTTTTCGTGCCTTTGTCAGCCGGGTGTCTGCCTGTTCTCCTCTACAGGTCGATTTTTTTTGTCGGGTCTGTCATTTGGATTGGGTTTGACAGACTTGCGAGGTCTACAGCTGACAAACCCAGTAGTTTACTAAAATACAGCATTTCTAAAGAATGTATCCCTGTAGCAGGCTGTATACATATAGTACGATGTATATAATTGATAATAATATTTCTTTATTTCAGACTATGCCTTGACAACAAAATAATTAAAAATATTAGAAATTCGAAATAAAATAGTTAAGTTTTAATTTTAATTAAATACCTTAAAAATATTCTTTCTGGACTCCATATGAATGGAGTTTCATTAGCCCTGCAGGGGACTATAGACAGACGTCTCACATCACAACGTCCACCATTATAATAGAGATACATAATATATAGTTGCGACATGTCACCCGTGAGGTGTAACAGCTCAAAATAAAGCCTCCAAGACTTTTGACTATGGAACACAGAACACAGAGTAATACTGTTTGTACAAAGATGTACATTATTTTCTGCAACGATGCTTATGTCGGTGCACTTTGCACTAATACCAAATATAATGTCATTCACCCGGCACACGCATCGTTTAGCCGTTATAGAATTTAAGTTAACATTCAGTGTACGATTGCCCGTTGGAATTATAACATCTCAAATCCATTCGCGGACGTTTACTCTCGGCACTCATTGATATTTATTGTATCATTATACACTGTTCAATACCCGAATAATCGGATCTCACCTCACACAGTCTTTGATGTCAGCTTCAGTGCATAGATGTGAATTTAAGCGCAGATTTTGACTGCGCTTTGCCTTTATTCATGTGCCTTCCGTGCACTGCTAGGACGCTCAGGACGTATCAGTTCTTCAACAACTCAACTATGTTGCGGACGGTTCTCTGGGTGTTGCAGGGAGCGTGCCCGCCGCGAAACTAGCTTAATTCGTTGCTGCTTTGCACTGCACCAGTCATAGACTTATTAATAGAGATACGGAGAATACGGATTTGAAGTAGCAATCTCAATATGAATATGGATATGACTAGTGCAATTTGTTAAATATACATGTCATGTTGGTTAATATATAACGTCTTAATTTTTACTGTGCATTGTGCAGAAGAAATATTAAAGAAGAAGAACATAAAAAAATAAAATATTTCAAACATTAACAAACGATGTTTTTATTTATTATCACCATAATTTTTGCCCAATATTTACAAAAGCTTCCAAAAAGGTTTTTACTTTTTTGTTCCGATAAGATACATTATTTTTGTGTGCAGAAAAAATAATAAATTATACCAGTCATATCCATATTAATATTGAGATCGCTACTTCAAATCCGGTCTCTATATTAAAACAATGAAATCGGACAGTCGTGGTCGTATCGTACCGTCATCGTACGCTGCGATGGCTCGCATCGTATTTGCTTACCGCCGGCCTCGTCAATCACGCTCCGGGGCTGACTGTGCATTTCAATTTAACGACCGCGCTACACGTGCTGCGATAAAGCGCTAGTTTTGCTTTTGGCCTGCGATTTTGGCGCATTTATGTCATGTCTACACTACAATGCAGTCTGAACTTAGGTCAAATAACAAATGGAAAAAGGAGCCACATGTTTCACATGTTTCGATAAAATCTTTGTACACATGTTTCGATAAAATTAATGTAACTCTTTCTAATTGATCCACGCGCCTCAGTTAAGAGTTTTTTTCTGTTTCGTATTAAGTACTTACCTATTTAAATTCATAATCAGAACCATAATAAACATATGCATGATAGAAATATACAGAGGATGTTACTTGTTAGAGTGCGACAACGATAACATGGCAACACCTTCATTTAAAAGTCACATTTTCATAGAAATTTTACTTTTAAACCTATTGCTATGTTCCGCTCTGCAAAGTTATTGTAGTCGCATTTTACATACACATAGGTCCTCCGAACCGGATGCCTTACCGGTTCCCTAAAAAGGTATGCAAAAAGTACTACGACTGGTATTACACGCTGCTATAGACTGCAGTAAATACTAAATCATGTTTAAAACTAAAATGATAAGAAAAGGTTACTTTAATGCTAAATATGTTGATGATAAATTCCTGCCCTTAGAATGCTTGCATAAAGACGCAGGTTCCCGGTACAGACAAGTCGGGACTTATCGACACGGGTTATATACTTCCATGTTTGTACTAAGGAACAGTTTTTGCATACGATTTACGTGCACCGATTAGCACGTACTGATTTGCACCTACAAATTGGGACCGGAAAACCTGCTTCTTTGTGTAGAATCCTTAGTTTGTGACGTTTTTGGTCGTGACTTCCAGCGTTCACACTAATAGGTTGTGTTGGGCTTGTTGTGGCGTTATTCATGTAAGCATCAATAGCTGTATACATAGATGATCCGTCATGAGCCTACTATTTTCATCTATGCCTAAACCCTAACCACCGTTTTGGCACAATGTGCGATCGGATATTTACGTTCCTCGCTTCCAGCTAGGGCTGCAAACATCTGCGATCTCGGCCTTTCTTTATTTTACCACCCTAGTTGTGTAATGTACTATTCCTAGGGCTGATGGTTCTCTTGACAAATGTACTTCGGATTTGTGTGGAAGCCTGCAATAACGACACCCTCTTTTGCTGTACTTAGCACACTGCAATCTACAGTCACCGTCAGATATATCCAAAGCTTCACAAATCTATCGTCAAGAAAAGAGCGTACTCCCACCGCAGTTGTGACTCCTCTGGTGTTGCAGGTGTCTATGGGCGGCGGTAATCGCTTACCATCAGGCGATCCGTCTGCGCGTTTGCCTCCATGATATAAAAAAAGGGTTTGGTATATGCGAATTCAGATAGTAAGTACCCTAAAATGTAGGTAGATATTCGATTGCGACTGGACAGTCGCAGTGGTTCCACATCTTACGCAAACTACTGGGTGATTTTAGGAATTCTGGTAAACTTATATCGCATGTAACACTTTCAGCAAATCCGTCCCGCATTAGTCCGAGCGAGTGTGCGGAGGGCTTTAAATTATTAATGTCCAGTGTCAGGTGGCCTTAACTCGGTGTTTCGGCAAACTTCGCTGCATTTCGTAATTACTCGGTTTACCAACACCTAACTTTAATACCGTTGTAATGCGTTAAAAGGAAATCTGATGAAAGAATTTGGGGGAACAGTTGTTAGGGACGCTTTTTAATCCACACCATACTAATTAATAAAATAACCACATTTTTACTAAAAAAAACCCGACCGCGGTGCACTTTGAAACTGCATTTTGTTTATTTTAACGAACTTCATACCCAGTAACACTCGCACCATCAAGACGAATCTAATGATGTATCATTTATCAAAATCGGATGTGCCGTTGAGTAGTTACGAGCGGACACAGGAACGGACATACATACTTACATACATACATACAGGTCAAACACATAACCCTCCTTTGGGCTTCGCCGCAGTCGGGTAAAAACCGGTCAAGTGTGAGTCGGACTCGCGCACCGAGGGTTCCGTACAAACTCGTAAGTAGATAGGTACGTGAATAGTTCAAGAAAAACTGTATGGCGGTTAGCTTAGTAGGAGCAAATAAGTATGTGTACGATTTTTGAAAATTTCTAACAAACGATGCAATTTAGGAAAACCGTTTTATTTTTCCTGTAATATTTAGGATGATAATGATGATATTAATAATTGGTAATTATAACAGACTTTTGTGTTCAGTAACTTCCAAGATAATAGGGGGGGGAATGGTATTATTTTGAAAGTTTTTGCTCATAAATCAAAAAGTACAAAATTAAGAAAAAAAATAAAAATGGCTTTGGAATCTACAAATTAAGCCCTTTCATTTGATATCCCACTCGATATAATAGCTCTACTTTTGTTTTTCCACATCCCATTTCGGACCCCTTTAGTAGGAACCGCCCGGTAGGAACTTATGACGTTATCCGTTCCGTCGCTGTACTAAGTCTGTATGAAAAAAATAGCATTTTGCCATTTTGAGCACGAAAAAGTGCGTTTAAGCACATAGTTGTCTTACATTTATTTTTTCAGTGTCATTTAAGCATTCCAAAATTGACTTTAATTTTTCTTTAAGACGATAAAAAATATCGTTTTCTTTTAAACTTTATGGTCTCATAACTTTATATTTTTTATGCCACAACTGGCCATAAAGTGACTTTTTCCGCACGCTGCGCGTACGGGAAAAGCCGCTTTCTGGCCAAGTGTAGACATAAAATGGTGTACACAACACGGGAGGTAATAAAGAAAGCCCTCAATCGCATATTTACGTCCCTCGCTTGCAGCTCGGGCCGCAAACATCTGCGATCTCGGCCTTTCTTTGTATTACCTAGTTGTGTAATGTACTATTATACATTTTTTGTTTATTTCTTTTGTGTTATGATAATTTAGTATTTTCCAATCCATGTGACTATATTATGCTGTAAAATTCAACATTAGTCAACATCCCTCTGTTTGGTTTGACATCCAATCACATTGCCAACTCATCTTTGCGTAGTAATCGCGTGTGCTTTTTGTTATGTGCAGCTGTGTTCATGTACATTAGTTATAGTTACCACCAACACGAACGGCGGCCGACTGACGTTAATTTCAGACGGCCGGCCGCGGCCCCCGCCGCGCGCACACTTCATATTGCCCCGCTGTACTTCGTCCCCCGTCGCCCGCGGACCATGGGATGGGAGGTCACTAACAAATTTGCCAAGCTATAGTGAACCCGCTCGCGACTTCGTTTGCGTAGGTGAAACAAATGTCTTTTTTTTTCTCCGGCTTAGCCGAGTAAAAAGTATCCTACCTCTATGTGTAATCCGGGGCCATGATCTATCTGTGCACGAAATTTCTTAGAAATCGGACCGGTAGTTTTTGCGTGTTGCGCGAATAAACACTAAAAAAACACACAGACAAAAATTCCAAAAAACTATTTATTTACGTTTTATAACTTATTTTGAGCAGTCCCCAGTAACTTTTTTGGATAAATCTTTGTACAAATGTACAAACACAGTCTTCTTTTATATGTATGTATGTATGTATAAATATCAAAATAATATTTTAACCGTACAGATTTTTCGGGTTTTACCTTTTCCGAAAAAAACGGCTGTTATAGACTGACTAACGGCTGATATTTGAGTGATCTTGTAAAAGTTCACTTTTAGTTTTTAGGTACGGAACTCCAGACACTTCACTGCTCAGAGATTAACGTAGAAATGAAGCGCATATAATTGGATGCTGACGTTTCCAAACGTCCACTAGCAGCTGTAGTTGTGACACTTGTGATGACTCCGACTTTCTTGTGATCGTTAGTGCGCTTAAAGGCGCGAGCCCAGCAAAGGACGGCATGGCTGTGCTTCACATATACTATAGTTAGCGACAAAAAAAATTATAAGTACGTACTTTGTTTCACGCTTTATTTACAGAATAAAGTGCAACATGCAAAAGTACGTATTTTTGGTGCTGACTGTACCTGTAAGCTGATAAAATGTGATAGATAGACAATAAACTTCGAAGGATGGTTTACTTTAGGCTGGCTTTACACCTGTAAGTTTTACTTACGTAAGTAAGGACGCAGCTATACGTTAGACTGAGATAGCTGACTGACTATCTCAGTCTAACGTATAGCTGCGTCCTTACTTACGTAAGTAAAACTTACAGGTGTAAAGCCGGCCTTAGGCACGGAATTCTGAAAGGCATAAAAACGTCACATACGTAAAACAAAGGACGCTAAAATTCAAAGCGTCCATCCTCCAGAAAGGCATCATACTCTAAATTAATTCGGTTCCCATCCACTTACATAAACTCTTTATTTCCCCACAAAAGCCCTCCTCGCGTCCTATAAAGATGACATTTGCAAAAACATAAAAAGGCGGTGAAAGCGGCTCGATGACATGTCAATCGAATTTTACTTATACAAAGCAACGGGGGATGGCTCAAATTACTAGAGTCCAGCGTTTTCAGCGACATGTTTAATGTAGGTACTTACATGGTTAACCATTTCAAATTATTTGCTAGTCGTGATCAATAATGGATCAATATGCTATGCACAATATTTTGTTTAGTTTAGTTTTCGTTTTACAAGGTTACCACGTGTTACTAAAAGTAATTGGGGAAAAGGTGAACGCTATAAGGGACGCCAGCACAGTTCCAGAATATTAATCAGTTAATCAACGACTGAAAATGACGAAAATTAATTAATTGGTAAATACCAAGGAAATATTGTTTAGCTAATATTTATAGGTATTGACTGTGCCATAAGGTTATTGTATAGTTATCGTGAAGTTTTCGGTTGATTTTCATCTACCATAGGCACTTGTCCCACCGCTGGCGAGTAAGAGAGTAATATTGGGCGAGTAACAGTTCATTTCGGGCTGACGAGGTACAGTGTGATCGATCGACCTTTCCAGATCCGCATTGAAAGACTGAGGTAGCTTATCAGAAGAACTTGAAAATCGTGCATATAGGAGTCT
Organism: Eudemis profundana; assembly: GCA_947034925.1. NCBI lineage: Eukaryota > Metazoa > Arthropoda > Insecta > Lepidoptera > Tortricidae > Eudemis > Eudemis profundana. Next base: position 23,399,783 of record OX344795.1, on the reverse strand, counting down.
ATACTACACGCCTGTACAGTAGGGTTATGATGCTACGTTTTGTCGCGCGATAAATCATCCGTCACGTTCTGTCAAATAGTGAGTGAGAGTGACGGATGCTTTATCGTTTATTTAACGCGTGATATCATAAACCTACAGGTCTTGTATACAAGTTGTAGGGTGCCCACTGCCCATCATCGTTTATCGTCATAGAAAAATCATGCTTTCACTCTCCCGTGTACGCAGGTAATTGCGAGATAGCGAAATAGTATTTTATGCAACAGTTGTATAAGTAGGCTCAAAAAATGCGAATGGCGCGAGTTGCGATACGAGCCGCCGCGGCAGCGAGTATCGCAAATAGAGACGCCATGAGCGTTTTTTGACTTAATTATACAACGTCGCATACAATACTTTTTCTACGACTAGGTTTTAAAATATAAAATTAAACATAGCACGCAAACAAGGCAAATATGACATATGACTGACAGTATGTATCTCTGGTAAACTTTTTATAAATTTGACGTATACTCGCTAGTGACACGCAGTGACGATATTAAAAATACTTTTTTTTATGTCGGCATCAATGAATTTAGTTCGGAAAGTTTTGTTTTTCTTAAAAACTGTAGGAATTTAATTGTTTGTTAAGTTGGTTAGTTGTGCATTAGCGCTTAATCCTTGACCTAAGTTAAACCTAGATTTAGAAGTCTGTGGCTGCTAGCAGTATCGTTTTGCGACTATAACGACACTAGTGCTGTTATGGGGAATAGAGTATAGACTTCTTTGAACTCATATTATGTATGTTCTTATATTAGTGTTCGTGACCAAGTAAAAGACAGATAAAAGTACAGGAGTAGAAAAAGTAATTTAAAGTGATAACCTGACCAATAAACACTTATAATAATGACTTTATTTGCATTTCCGCTACAGTATAGTTTTTTGGACCACGCGGGAAACGTCTCAGGTTGATATGACGGCTTTTACCCGTCGTCGCTCCGTTGTTTGGCTTTTACGCCTGGCAGCAGGGTAGGGCGCACAGCGGATGGGTTAGCGGTTCATTTATTGTGAACTGCCATCCTAGTTCAGGCGATGAACAGTTACAAATGTACTTCGAGATATAGAAATAACGTAACTGGGAGATCATTATATGGATTGTTATAGCTTGGATAAGCAGTTTAAAAAGATTTCGATGATAAGCGACAAACTTTTCGGTTTTTTCTATATTTTAAGACTTGCAGTTAATAAACGTTGAGACTTAAGTTTACGAGAATCGATGGACAAGAAATGATTGAAAATTATATGGCATTATAACTTATGTTAGTTTAGGGCGCTGATGCACCACATTTTTCGTACTTTACATTTAGTGCTTATTTTACACCCTTTTAAGTGACTTCAAAAGCTTTCTAAGCCGATTATATTTTCTTCATTGAATAGTCTTAGTTACCTCACCTTCATTGAATAGTGTTTAGTTGCGCGGAGTGCTGAATGTCAGCTTATCTTACCTGAAAGCAAAAATATTATGAATATGTAAGTATATGCTATAATGTTTAACAACATACTAAATGTGATAAGTTGAGGTGTCAGAGTCTTTCATGCATGTTGGTAGCCTATTTTCTACCGCTTATTATTATCCGGTGACATCCTTGGTGACATACAATGCAAAAGCTTATTTTACACAAACTGATAAACTACTTATTTATATACATAAAAAAAACACTGTTAAACACATTGTTTTGTTGGTCTACTCAGAGCAAAATTGGAAAGTACTGACCGGTAATTTCCTTCGTCATTAGCTATTGTATTGTCCGATTGTACGTCCACTGCAATGTAATGTATTACTTTGATCCAATGTACTTAAGTATGCCAATAAACTCGTCCTCCAATTAAAAAATAAATAAGTAAACTAACCGTGACCGTAAAAGGGACGGATTTTGATTAATAAGTTTTTATCTAAATATATAAAAGAAGAAGTCCTGACTGACTGACTGACTTACTGATCAACGCACAGCCGAAACTACTGAAGTTAGGAACTTGAAATTTTCACAGTAGGGTGGTTATATAACGTAAGTAAGGGATAAGAAGGGATTTTTTGAAATTCATCCCCAAAGGGGGTTAAATGGGGGTTGAAAGTTTATATGGGGACCATACGATTTTTAAAGTAGGAGATCTGAGACTTCGAACATAGACTCTTTAATACAATTTAAAAAAAGTAATTTCACCGTTTTTGGAAATTCATCCCCAAAGAGGGTTAAATGGGGGTTGAAAGTTTATATGAAGACCACACGATTTTTAAAGTAGGAGATCTGAGACTTCGCATATAGACCCATCAAGATGAGTACAGGAAAGTAATTTCACGGTTTTTTGAAATTCATCCCCAAAAGGGGTTAAATGGGGGTTGAAACTTTGTATAGGCACCAAACGGTTTTTGACGTTAGAGATCTGAGAGTTTGCACATAGATCCTTCAATATGACATGAGAAAAGTAATTCCACCCTTTTTTGAGATTCATCCCTAAAAGGGGTTAAACGGGGGTTGAAATGTTGTATAGGGACCAAATTATTTTGAAGTTACAGATCTGAGAATTCGTATATAGACTCCTCAATAAAGGTCGAAGAAAGTAATTTTACCGTTTTTCAAAATTCATCCCCAATGGGGAACATCCTAAATGGGGGTTGAAACGATTTTTGAAGTTGCAGCTCTGAGACATCGTACATAGTCTCCTCAATATGAGTACAGAAAAATAATTTCACGGTTTTTCGAAATTCATCCCTATAAGGGCTTAAACGGGGGTTGAAAGTTTAAATGGGGACTAAACGATTTTTAAAGACGGAGATCTGAGACTTTGCACATAGACCCATCAATATGAGTACAGGAATGTAATTTCACGGTTTTTCTAAATTCATCCCCAAAAGGGGTTAAATGGGGGTTTGAAACTTTGTATAGGCACCAAACGATTTTTAAAGTTAGAGATCTGAGAGTTCGCACATAGATCCTTCAATATGAGATAAGAAAAGTAATTTAACCCTTTTTTGAAATTCATCCCTAAAAGGGGTAAAACGGGGGTTGAAATATTGTTTAGGGACCAAATTATTTTTAAGTTACAGATCTGAGACTTCGTATATAGACTCCTCGATAAAGGTCTAAGAAAGTAGTTTTACCTTTTTTTCAAAATTCATCCCCAACAGGGGTTAAATGGGGGTTAAAACGATTTTTGAAGTTGGAGCTCTGAGACATTGTACATAGGCTCCACAATATGAGTGTAGGAAAGTAATTTCACGGTTTTTCGAAATTCATCCCCAAAAGGGGTTAAACGGGGGTTGAAATTTTGTATAGGCACCAACGATTTTTGAAGTTGGAGATCTCAGAGTTCGCACATAGATCCTTCAATATAAGTAGAGAAAAGTAATTTCACCCTTTTTCGAAATTCATCCCTAAAAGGGGTAAAACGGGGGTTGAAAGTTTAAATGGGGACCACACGATTTTTAAACTAGGAGATTAGTTGCAAAAAGTAATTTCACCGTTTTTCAAAATTCATCCCCAACGGGGGTTAAATGGGGCTTGAAACGATTTTTGAAGTTGGAGCTCTGAGATATCGTACATAGTCTCCACAATATGAGTACAGGAAAGTCATTTCACGGTTTTTTGAAATTCATCCCCAAAAGGGGTTAGATGGGGGTTGAAAATTTGAACTTTGAAGTTAGAGCTCTGAGAAATCGTACATAAACTCCTCAATAAGAATAAAGAAAAGTAGTTTTACCATTTTTCGAAATTCATTCCTAAAAAGGGGTCAAACGGGGGTTGAAACTTTGTATGGGGACCAAACGATTTTTGTAGTAAATCTTGAACTTCGTTCATAGACTCATCCATAAGAGTAAAGAAAAGTGATTGCTGTTTTTTGGAATTCATCCCCAAAGGGGTTAAAATGGGGGTTGAAACTTTGTGTAGGGTACAAACGATTTTTGAAGTTGGAGCTCTAAGACATCGTATATAAACTCCTCAATAAGAGTAGGAAAAGTGATTTTTCGTTTTTCTAAATTCATCCCTAAGAAGGGGTCAAACGGGGGTCAAAACTTTGTATGGAGACCAAACGGTATTTATAGTAGATCTTAAACTTCTTACATAAACTCATCCATGAGAGTAAAGAAAAGTGATTGCTGTTTTTTTGAAATTCATCCCCAAAGGGGTTTAAATGAGGGTCGAAACTTTGTATACGGACCAAAAGATTTTTGAAGTTGGCGATCTGGGACATCGTACATAGACTCCTTAATAAGAAAAAAGAAATGTGGTTTTACCGTTTTTTCATCCCTAAAAAGGGATCAAAAGGGGGTTGAAACTTTGTAAAGGGACCAAACGATTTTTGTAGTAGATCTTGAACTCATCTAAAAAAGAAAAGAAAAGTGATTGCAGTTTTTTGAAATTTATCCCCAAAGGGGTTTAAATGGGGGTTGAAACTCTGTATAGGGTCCAAAGGATTTTTGAAGTAGGAAATCTGACACTTCGTACATAGATCCTTCAATAAGGGTACAGAAAAAATGTTAAACCATTTTTTGAAATTCATCTCCAAGGGTTATAAATGGGGACCAAAACTTTATAAAGGGACCAAATGATTTTTAAAGTAGGGTATCTAAAACTGATTAAACTGAATAGAACTCAAATGATTTCACGGTTCATTAAAATTTATCTCGAAGACGGGTTGAGTAAGTAGGGGTTGAAAGTTTTTTTAGGGACCCGTACAATTTTTAAAGTAAAAGGTTTTTAACTCCATGCATAGCATATAGCAATTAGTAGATTGTTTTTTTGTGTAAGTAACAAGCGGTTTATTAAGTGCATTTAATTTTTTGGTAATAATCCTTAAATGGACTTAAGAATTGATTTTCACGGTAAATGTGCATTGTGCAGTTTTGGGCCCAATATTTGAGGGTTTTGTTTAATTACAACAAAGTTTATGAACAAATATCAGAAACTATTAATTGCCTATTAAGATTAATTGCCTAATTATAATTTACACCGCAGACGAAGTCGCGGGCATCAGCTAGTTTATACATACGTGTCTGTTGCGGTATCAGATCTTTCAAAAGCGTGGACTGATTTATTTATGGTATTGTGTATTGTTACATAGGTACTTAGTGTTATAAAATTATTTTTAATTAATTTGTAATCTAGCTTATACGAAAAACTTATTTAAAGAGGTTGTATATTTCTTATTAAAATTTCGATAAGCATCGTAAACTCAAGCTTAGCAGCAGTAAAACTTAATTCAAAATTTTACTAGATCAAGGGTTTTCTCTGCGAAATCTAAGAAAGGCTACAAAGATGTAAGGGGAAGGAATTGAAATAGTACATTGCTGCAGAGGCCGTGAAGTAAGGGGTTGCCGGCCGAGTACATATAGGTGGCCGAGCGAAAGTGAGGCCACATAGCTACGAGGTTGGCAACCCCTTTTCACGACGAGGCATGTATAGTGCTTTTCTCATATATGCAATAAAATAAATTAAAAACACTCCAAAATCAAACTTTATTTTCTAGAGACACTAAAACCAAAGTAGACAAAAAATAGAATTACAGAATGAAAAATTTTCAATTTCCTTTTCAAAAATTGTTTCATTACGCATTTTTACCGCGAATATTTTAAATGTGTATTCTTGTAGTTAAATTTGCAATTTAAAATTATTGGAAATTGTTAATAATGTGTTACGAGTATTTGTTATCTTCATGTCGATTTTACATAAATAAAACTGCAAAATATAGCAAACATTTTTTTTAATGGCTGAACGCCATGTGATGCTGTGTCACAAATAAACGTGGAATGGAAAAAAAAAATCACAGGCCTAGGCCGGCAATGTTGTATGAAATTCCATTAAAGGGGGTGCTTTACCGACATAGAAAGTATCCTATATGTTTTAGATTGGATTTTAGATTTATTTATTTCATAATATAATAATACAATATAAATTACACAATGTCAATTTAGGTACATGATTTTATACTATGATCGTCAAAATAAAAATATAAATATAATATAAGTAATCACAATAAAAATATACCATGTCAGAAACACAATCGCACAAAAATGTATTTGATTTTTTTTATTTGATGCGTTTCTTAATTCCAGTAGTAATTGAATTACGCTGTTAAGTACCTACCTATAATCGTTTTCCTAGTGACTGATACACACATAACTCTATCTCAAAAACTACTGAACCGATTTTATTGAAAATTGCACAGTTCCCTAAGTTAGACTATACCTAGTCAAACTAAAAAATATTCTTTGTAATCCGATTTATAGTTTTTGAGATATGTGCGAACAAACATACAAATATACATACATACTCACACTTACGATATGGCACAGACGTTTAGAAGTTGGTATAGATAGAGTAACATATAAAAAACTGTGCAATTATACATACATACGGATCGAATTGATGACCTCGTTTTTTCTTGAACTCGGTTAAAAAGAAAGGTAAGGATAGACATGACCTGAATAACAGTTGGCCATTTAAAGAGACAAAAAGGAGACTAACCGAATAATCAGATTTAGAATGTAAGATTACATGTTTAAGCAAAACCAGATCCGCGTAAACTCCGTGACGATAACTCCGAAATCGTTAAAGTCGACGATACAACACGCAATGGGCGTATTTGGGTAATTACAATAAATTTGTGGGTGCAATTTAAACACTATTATTGTTTGTGAGCCGCCTAATGCTCAGAGCGTGATGGAACGGCCCTTTTGAACGTCGTTAGAGAGGGTATAAACACCCGGAATAGAAAGGTAATTAGGATTCGTGTAATGAATCTTTTGTGAGCTTTTATTTACATATTAAAATAAATTTTTGTTAATAATTATTTCACAAAAAGTCATTTGATTTTAAAAATTGATTACCGTAAACTCCGCTTTCTACGGTCCGATGCACTCAACTATGGTCCAAACTACGTATTATGGAGTATTCCCATGTGTACCTGCCGCGCCAATTTTGATTTTAGTTGTGTGAATCAAGAGCAATAACTGTTAATATAATGCATCATATAACTATAGTTAAAAAAATGTATGCAACTGTCTGGACCGTAAAACCCTGAGTTTATTTGACAAGTTCTCTCAAACCCATCATTAAAACGAGATTTTGTAGAAAATGAGTCTAATCTGGAAGTACGCTTTCAATTAAAAATACTAATTTTAAGAGTTCCGTACCCAAATAGTAAAAAAGGAACACTTATGGTGCGACTCCGTCTGTCTGTCCGTCTGTCACAGTCAAGATATCTCAGGAACTTCTGCTGCTATCGATTTGAAATTTGGAATAGTTTTAAAAGTCGCTAACCCGCTACTAGATATAAAAAAAACTTATACCTTTTTTACTTTTTTTTTAAAGGGGGCCGAAATGGGATGTCGGAATTTTAAGTTGTGTTATTATATTAGATCTTAGACCTTAGTTCAAAATATCTGGCGTTCGGCTAGGAATTCCAAATTCAAATTTATTTCAAATCTAAGACCATGTATTTGTGTGTTCGAATTTCGAAACTTATTTGCTATCGCGTTACCGATTTATTTTTCTTTGACATCGTTCTGATCACAATGTGGAGAACTTAAAATCGCTGTATTTACGAATTCCACCTCGTTATTTCGAAATTTGGACAACTACATGCAAGGAAAAAAAATCAATTCCCACGAGGCTGTCCAAACGGCCTTTAAAGATTTTATTGATTCTCGCTCACACATTTTTTTAGTAAAGGAATCAATTAACTACCTTCGAGATGGCAAAAGTGCATAGATACCATGGTACATATTTTGATTAAACAAAATATAGTTTCATAAAAAAAATCGTTTTAATTTTTGCCATGTAAAACACCAATTTCATATGTAAGGACCTAATATCGAGTGGGGTATCAAATGAAAGGGCTTAATTTGTAAATTCATAAACTATTTTTAATTTGTTTGATCATTAGGTATAATACTTTTCGATATTTCATTAGGTATAATACTTTTAGGAAGAAAAACTTAAAAAAAAGGGGAAACACCATTCCCCCTATTACCTTCAAAGTTACTGAACAGAACAATCTGTAATAATTACCAATTATTAATATTATCCTAGATATTACAGGAAAATATAACGGTTTTCCTAACTGGCATCGTTTTTTAGAAATTTGCAAAAATCGTAAAACATACTTATTTGCCCCTACTAAACTAACCGCCATATATATTCTTGAACTATTCACGTATCTACTTACGAGTTTGTACGGAACCCTCGACGCGCAAGTCCGAATCGCACTTGACCGGTTTTTTAAACCCCCGCCTTTTTGTGAAGTCAGTTAAAAATAAATGTTTTGGTACCTACAGCCATTTTATTTAGGCTCAGAATAACTTTCTTCGAAAAATACTTTTGTAACACGTCTGAAAGGGTAATAAGTAGCATAAGCTTCTATGGGAGGAGCATTAGCATAATACAAATAGCTATCTGTCAATATGCGCATGAACGATAATTTCGGGGTTCAAAAACTGTTAATCGGAAATAGTAAGTATATCGTTTCTATCTTAGCCATGTGCGTGGGCGTCTGCGCATGCGTCTGTGGTTATCACCCAAAATTCCGTCGGGTTCAGTATCATCATGGCCTCACACACGTACAGACGTGTGCTAGCTCTTGCTTTGCTGAGCATTGTCGCTGCTGAGGATAAGTACAGCGTGCCTGATGTCACGATTCAGACCTTCAGGCCCAAGGGTCTCCGAGCTACCATACCAGGTTATTTTTATTTTATGACTATTTAATTCCAAGTAAATCTCACGTAATCGCCCTCTCACCCACGTAAATCGCCAAATATAATTAATGATAGGTACATGAATTAAAATATTTTTGATAATAAATTTCTGTACCGTGGAATTTCGTAGTTAGTTAAAACTCGTATGATTCTCTTCATCTGTGTTTCCATGTCTTTCTTCATAACATGTTCACTTTTGGCTGTCGAATTCAACAGCTGTCGTGAAATAAAAATAAAATCTTAGGCGTAAACATCAGCTCTCTACGATTATGCTACAACTGGTACTAGGAATAAAACTATTCGCGTTCGCACGTGCCTCTGGGCGCCAAATTGACCGCACTTTCTGGTGGCAGACTTTGGTGGAGTGGCTTCTCACTGTTCTGACTATGCCGTGCCATTAATCAATTGTACGTTATCTCTTGGTAAGGTTGAACAGACTAGGTCGAATGAAGCTGCTGTCTGGTAGGTAGGTGACACGCGATGATTGAATTCCTTGACGCCTACTTTTCGGGTATGACACAAGGTCATTATGAAATAACTGCTGTTTAAATTAAAAAACTTCTTTTTAAGCATTAAAATTTTAAACAGCAAAATTTTATGACGACTCATTTGAACAAATGCTTTCAATACTGGGATACTTATTCCCGTTGTTGTGGGTCTCTATTTTCAATCATGTGACACAAATGTTCCGCTTCCAGATGCTACAAACCTCGCTTACTTTGCAATCCAAGGCATCGTGAAACATGGCGATAAAAAAGTCGAAATTGGCGGTGAGACATCATCTGCAGCGAACGGCAAGTGGATTGTTGATCTACCTAACGTAGAGCTGGCTGTCGGAGATGAGATCGACTATCTTGCGTTCGTTGCCATCAACAATGAGGGTTACATTAAGGATAACCTGCACGTGAAAGTCACTGGTAAGATACGTAAACCTGTAAGAACTTATTTCTTCGTTGGTCATTTTAATCTATATAGATAGATAGCGATACGTTTTAAAATGCGTCACCATTCTTCTCTAAAAGCTGGTTTCCTAGTGTATTCGTGCAAGAAAACGTATTATTTGTTGTTCTTTGTTGATCAGATATTACTTGATCATGATCTTGCGTACAAAATAACTGTCAAAAATCTGCTCTAAATTGATAGTCCTATTATCGTTTGTTTCCTAAAAAATATGATTGGTCTCTTCGAAGTAAGAGTTAGTGAATCAGCGGATAGCTTATCTTAATTCGAAGAACTCTTTCAGACCTGGTGGATGTAGTCCCGTTTAATCAGACGGTCACAATCGCCGCTGCGGTGTGTGAGCCGACAAAAACGCGAGTCCGCCAGGGTTCGGCCTGCAAGGGCGAGGTCATCTTTGAAGAGAACTTCGACGCTCTGCACAAGGAAGTGTGGCAGGTGCAACAGTATGTGCCTGTCAAACACCCAGTAAGTCAAAGTGTTTTATTTATTTGTATAACAATACACATTAAAAAAGGTTAATTTTGCTATATGATAAGACGTGGTGCGGTTTCACTGGCTCTTTTGATTTTTGATCTCGTCATCCGGCGTCCTGTAGCTATAAATATTTTTTCATCACACTTGCTCGTAAAGGGTGTTATAACATGCGGGGTTATAGACCAGCTCGAGCCGATTTCCCTCCCGTGGGTTATAAAAATCTATAACTTCCATGGGAGGAAAAACTGTATGAAAATCTATAACTCCCGTGGGAGTTATGAGTTTAGTTTTAAAATATAGGACCTACCCGACCCGTACATCATTTCAAACTAAAGAGGTTTCAAATCAGCCAAGGCTTATTTCACATCTTCAAAACGTGGCTAGGTACGAAACCAATTTTATTGTATATAAAACTTATACGGTATATTTTACTATTATTTCAGTAATTTTTGCAATTATTTTAATGCAATTAAATTAATTTACTTTAAAATTTTATTATGAAAATCGGTACAATCTGGAGGCATTGCCTGTCAAGTTTAAAAACTAAACGCAATTCTTAGCATTATCTGTAGAAGACTATATTGAAAAAGTTGACAGTTGAAGTTGTCTCTTAGCGGGTGCGTTTAGTTTATTTGATTTTTATGTTTTATTTTTTTTTCCTCGCAAATGTGATGAAAAACATTGTGTGTATCACGGGCAGTAAGGGGATTACCAACTCGAGTCATTAAAAGCCCTCCGCCTACGGCGTCGGGCTCCTAACAGACTCTCGTTAGTAATTCCCTTCTTACTACCCTCGGTGCACAATGTACTATAACATGACCGGTAATCTGCACAACTTTTGCCTACCACATATATCTAATAGAAAACGTGTACGGTGCCCGAATTTTCGAGCACGGCGCTGAGGCGTATCATATAGGGCTCATCAATAAAATTACGATAATTTGTCTTGGACTGTTGTTTGCATATAACAACCTACTACGTCGTACTACCGTCGTCGTATACGGCTTTAATTCTTGAGAGACAAACTGCAGGGATTTCGGCATCGAACCCCTTTCGAACAAATGATTTATCGAGCAGATGTCTATACAAATTTCTAATTACAGGAGCTTCCGTTCGTGACGTACCAGCCTTCCGCTGTCTCTGTAACAAAAGAGGGATACCTTCGCATTGCTCCTGCGCTACAACAGACCCAGCACGGCTTCACTAACGCTTCTCTGTACGAGGACCTGGATCTATCTAAAGGGTGGGTATAAGTTTGTGCAAGCTAATTTTTGCATCGATTTTGAGTCAGTACAAAGAAACTCTTACTTTTGTCTATTACTATACTATTAAACCTAGACTCCAAGGATTATTCGAAACTATTAAATCCTCTACTAAAACAAAATACCTCTTAATCACTGACACTTTTGGACTCCATCAACTCAATCCATATTTGTGTGTCTGACTCTTCTCAGTAAATCTACTTGCTCCTATGGATATCTAATACTGACTATGCCGTTTTGATCAGTTGGAATGAACTCCGTGGATTCCATAAGAAGTGAAAAGTTTTGACTACCCGAATACCAAGATATGATATTCAAGCCTTGAAACCATCAGTTTTGATGCGGATAAAACGATTGTTAACATCGTGTATTTGTTTTGTCAGATGCACAGGTGACGAAGCCGAATTGTGCCACGTTCTTGCCAGCACAGGCTCCACTATCGTTCCGCCGGTGGTAAGCGGTCGCATCATCAGCAAATCTGGCTTCTCCTTCACCTATGGCACCATCAGCGTGCGCGCAAAACTGCCTCACGGCGACTGGATATACCCTGGTTGGTTACTGGAATTTAAGATGTGTGCGACAACTTTAATAAATTCACTCCATAAATGGACATTCAATGAGGGCTACCGCGAATAAATGTCGCCGCTAGAAACGCTAGTGTAGCGTATGGTCTCCGAAATGTCAAATGACACTGTTTGTAGGGGGTTACACGGGTTTGTTTGTTGTTAGAATAATGTTATCAATATATTTGCAATATCGGATATTATTTATGGCAAATATGAGTTACTGGTCAATGAATGCGGTGGTTTGAGACAATTTCATCATTCGGAAACTTATGTCCTCTTTTTTCCGGATTAATCGCAATACTGCGGCATGCTCGATATTTTATGGTACGGTTTTTAGGCATTAAAGAAGACTGAAATGTAAACATCGTTTTCACACCCGTAATAACATACTGACAGCTATATTTCAGGACCCTACTCGACAGTGGCGCCCACTGGTGAGCACAAAAACGGTAGCCCTCATTACATTCAGACCTCTCGAAATAAAAGGTTGTTTCTAGTAGTGTTAATGTGGGGTGAGCACAGAGTGCGACAAGCCTTTTAAAACCAATGTCAGCTTGGTGAACTAAGTTACGTGTTATACTCTTAATGGAAGAGTTGTTAGTCTTCCCGGTATATAACTGACTTTAGCCGGTCGAACTTAAAGCTTTCGGTTGTTCGCCACCGACGGCTTTTGCACCTAAGTGTACCTGTAGACGTTACCACCAAAACAATTATGTCGAGATTAATCCTTTTTACCCGACTGCGGCGAAGCCCAAAGGAGGGTTATGTGTTTGACCTGTATGTATGTATGTAAGTATGTATGTCTGTTCCTGTGTCCTCGAGCTCGTAACTACTCAACGGCACATCCGATTTTGATAAATGATACATCATTAGATTCGTCTTGATGGTGCGAGTGTCACTAGGTATGAAGTTCGTTAAAATAAACAAAATGGCGGATTTTATGCAGTTTCAAAGTGCACCGCGGTCGGGTTTTTTTTAGTAAAAATGTGGTTATTAAGACATAATATTGTCTTCGGTTTCCGCGATTATCACTCATTGCAATAAAACAACTTAAACGGATTAAATCGCGTATACTACCTTTATTACCTTTTTAAGACAGTGTAATATTTTTATACCATAATATAAATTGCAAACTGTGGTACTAGCTCACTTAAATAGTAATATAAAGGACAAAATAGTAGTTTATGCAACTGATACATAATGAGAGGCCTTAAAACATGAGTGTGGTTGTATGAAAGAAGCCGAAGGTTGTATAATAATTAATAAGATCACGTGAGTGTTTTAGTGTTTAATGATGTATAAGTACAGTTGCATACACTGCTTTGTCTAGGCACAGATTTTAAGCTCTCTATAAGGTAAATGCCCGAGTGCTCGTCGCTGTACTAATATTCGTCACCTATATTTTGATTAGAATAAATAAGATAAAATTAGAATTACATTTGTTGCCGATGTTTTAGCGATGAGATATATCCGTGACTTTGATATTTTACAATAAAGAAGATATTTGACTGGGCTGACATCTATTGGGACTATCAGGTTGTTTATTTCATAGTCCCAATGCTTGTCATCCTCTTTTTAGGATCCCATAATCAAAATGACTAAAGCGGACCGCTTATAATTTTGTCATATCTGTCTGTATGTTTGTCCGTCTGTCTGTCCTTAAGTCACAGCCTTTTTATTCAGACAATGTAAAATAATTATAATATACTGAGGTGACATTTATTGGGACTGCCAGCAAAGAGTACCTGACATTTACTCGGATTGACCAAATTTTTTATTATTTTTGAGTAATTTCGGTATGATCACCATATAAAACAGACTCCATTTATCAAAAATAAAGGTCACATTTCCCAAACGCATGTAAATGTTTTGCTTAGATGTATAAATGAATGTAATATTGCGAAACAAATAAATATTTTCTGTTGACCTGTCGGGGACTCGGACGTTTACCTTGATGTGTCCAAAAACCGCAAATTAAATAAATCATGGCGGTAAATAAAAACTTATTTTACGTATGTCACGCAACCGTAGTTCTTTTTAAAACATCTGAGGCAAACTGGTCGGCCTTAACCAAGCCTTAACTATCATCTTTCAGTTCGTAAGTCAGTAGTATCAGTTCATAACGTGCGAGATTTGTCAAAAAGTCATTTCAACTGACATTAGAATTGAGGTCAAATCAAATTGCTTTGTTTTTCAGAGATGTTCGAAATTTGAATTTCATAATAACACCGAATTCGATGATGAAGCAATAATAACATTTTCACAAATAAGAAATTTGTTATATACCTTTATGCTGGTTGTAATGTGCGGTTTTTAAACGCGTTTATGATATGTGTGTAGATAATCTTATTATATGCTTTGAATAATTTTCTAGAAATATTGCTGGAACCTTTGATGAAGACATTCAGCTACAGTACTCCGAATTCTGGGATGCTAAAGATTGCGAGTGCACGTGGCAACAAAGAACTAAAAAGCGGGTCAACTCAATACGGGAATAAGGTATCGTTCTAAATACATTTTTAACCGACTTTAAAAAAGATACGGTTCATAGTTCGTCGGATTATTTTTATGAACCTATGTTCCTCGATACCTACTCGGAGGAGGCTGGATCGATTTGGAAAATTATTGTAACCAAGTCAGGATCTGATGATGGGATCTTTGAGAAATCGAGGGTACTCTTCAAATATTCTATAGCACATCTATAGCGATTTGGTTGTTTTTTATAGGTTACTCTGAATGCATTTGGTGTCGAATAAGTTCGATTGGTGTAGTCGGTTATTTTTTTAGGGTTCCGTACTTCAAAAGAATAAACGGAACCCTCATAGGATCACTTTGTTGTCCGTCTATCCGTCCGTCCGTCCGTCTGTCTGTCCGTCTGTCAAGACCCTTTATCTCGGGAAGGCGTGGGAGGTATCGAGTTGAAAATAAAACCATAATATACTGACTCAGGTCTACGGTCCCTTGAAGGTGTTAAAAAAATCAAGCTGCCGCAAAAAACGTAAATCTCGACACTTTCAAGAAACCAAAATTCCGTTGACCTAGAACTATGAAATTTGGCAAGTAATACCGTCTTATACTACAAGTATAGGAAAAAATCTGAAACTATACATTTGTAAGTAAATCATAAAAATAGTCTTGATTTAAAGTACGGAACCCTCGGTGGGCGAGTCCGACTCGGTCATGTCCGGTTTTTTTTAATTTTGTGGTTATTATCAACCACAGTAACGCGCCCTAGTTTTGTAGCTATTTTTAAAACACATATTTTTTAAGATGCAGGTTCTATTAATTCGATCATCTTAGACATACTTACATTAGACATTATTCTTTAAAATTATTTTTAATATTTCAGGTATTGTATAGCGGTCCAGTCATCGACCCGATCTGCCACGACGATCTGCTCAAAACTAAAATCTCGAACAAGTTCTGGAGCGATGATTTTCACGTGTATTCTGTCAAGTGGGACGAAGGTTTGTATGCGATCGACTTTACTGTCTAAACTAAATGTCTATTGAATACACAAGTCGATTTCCGATTTTAAGCTAACATGGTCATTCACATAATAACTACTATATCGGGAACTCGTAGAAGCAAACATACATGGTAAATATCCCGGCGTTAAAAATAGTTATTACACAAGTCGATTTTATGGATCTTTATATCATATCTTTGTAACATATACCACGAGAATTGTTGGCAACGACGGACAGGTGAAATATATTAAATGTCTCTTTTTGCTTCCGCTTAGTCGTAAAAAAGTATTATTTATTTTTAACAATTCCTTTGGTTAATTTTATTACATGTGAATAGATAAACAAGTTTCGTACAATTATGATGCTTTTTATTGATTTTTTTAGTCATATTTGGTTCTTCAGCAATTGTTCTTCTGTTTCTAGATGGTTTTGTAATGTATGTGGATGACATAGAGTACGCACGCGCTGATAAGGGATTCCGGTCGCGTCTGCCCGAGAGCTGCCACAACGAACCCAACTCCGGCATGGAGCCTTTTGACGACTACGTGAGTATAGTGTTTTTAGACCATTGAAAAATAATATAATGATTGTACAATAATAAAGTTAAATATATAACTAATACTTATGTAAAATAATTGACCGAGTGAGCGAAGCGAACGAAGTGTCTCTGCTTCAGCGTCGGCAAAAGTGCTTTCGTAAGTTCGGCGGACGTATGTTCTTCTCTAAAGTTACTCGTGAAAGAAGAGCCGAGTTTTGATACCAATATTGTCTCTGTATATTTCTGAATTGTAATGCTGTTGATGTCCCAAATAAATAAAATAAAAAAAAATATATATGGTCATAATTGCGTCACAACCAAATCGATGCCAAAAACTTAGTTTATTTTTTATAAACAGGTGTAATTTTTTATTACTGAATTTATAATGGGAAATCTGGCATCAATTAAAAAAATGCTGTACAATTTCCGCCGCCACCATGAAAAAATTATGATTCATGACATGTATTTGACAGATAAAATTGATCGAAATCGAAAAGGCCTGTGCCGGTGGCACCACCGTCTACGCAAATGTATACAAACATATTAATTCCATAAAACGCCGCGGTGATTCGACAATTACATAGATTTTTTTTCAACTCCGATTTTGAAAAAAAATCAAAATGGCGGAGTTATGGGGGTTGACAGACTCTACAGCTCATAGAGCCACTAGGATGTAAATGATCAACTAGAATTCTGTGACTTTATTACTATAATACACTAGTGGCTCTGTAGTGGAGCTGTAGACCTTGCGAGCCTGTCGACCCCTATAGCTCCGCCATTAGGGTTTTAGCTATGTTTTTCACATTTTGCTTGAGGCATTCGTACCTGCCGGACCAGCTTATGAAAACTATAGTCGTGCCTCTGGTGAAAAATAGGACTGGTGATGTAGCGGATAGCTCTAACTATAGACCAATATCGTTAGCCACTACAATTGCCAAAGTATTGGACAGTTTGCTTGACCAATTTCTAAACAAGCATCTGAGGTTGCACGATGGACAATTTGGGTTTAAAGCCGGTCTCTCCACTGAATCCGCAGTGCTGTGTCTCAAGCAAACTGTCCAGTACTACACTGACAGGAGGACACCAGTGTACGCATGTTTCCTAGACCTGTCAAAGGCTTTCGATTTGGTCGCCTATGACGTGCTTTGGAGTAAGCTGGAGTGCGAAACGGATCTACCAGGCGAAGTTATCAACATGTTTAAATACTGGTACAATAACCAAACGAATTACGTAAGGTGGGCCGGTTCGCACTCTGACTTGTATCGTCTGAAGTGCGGTGTACGGCAAGGAGGGCTGACATCGCCCAAGCTGTTCAACCTCTTCGTCAACATGTTGATCGTTGAACTCAGCAATACTAAAGTCGGTTGTTCCATTGACGGAATGAGTATTAATAACATTAGTTACGCAGACGATATGGTGTTGCTGAGTCCATCAATAAGTGCTCTCAGGAAGCTGGTGGTCGTGTGTGAAAACTATGCTTCGGCCCACGGACTCAGGTATAATGCCAAAAAAAGTGAACTGTTAGTGTTTAATCCCCGCGGCAGCAAAGTCGATACCGTACCGCCTGTTACACTGTGCGGAGCGAACCTAACTCGCGTACCAAAGTTCAAGTACCTGGGTCATTGGGTCACTGAGGACCTGTCGGACAACGTTGACGTGGAGAGAGAACGCAGGGCGTTGGCAGTTCGCTGCAATATGCTGGTGCGCAGGTTTGCACGGTGTACTACAGAAGTAAAGACTACTCTTTTTAGGGCCTTCTGTCAATCTTTTTACACGTGTAGCCTGTGGTTCAGCTGTACGCAGCGAGCTCTCAACGCCTTGAGAGTTCAATATAACAATGCATTCAGGATGTTGTTGGGACTACCGCGCTACTGCAGTGCATCAGGCATGTTCGCGGAGGCGCGCACGGACGGCTTCCACGCCATCGTGCGCAAGCGCGTCGCCTCCCTAGTGCGCAGGGCGCGGGACAGTCCGAACACCATCCTCAATGCATTGGTGAATAGGATGGATTGTGTTTTACTAAAACATCACATCAAACTTCATGTCCTGTCTCAGCCAAATAAATAAAAGGGCTTTCCATTTAAATATGGAACTAGCAGTTAACATGTCGTCACAATGCTGACGATTAGTGTCAAACTTCATATATTTCACCAACCAACTGACTTTTAAAAAAAAATGACATTTCACCTAACCGTACATTTTAAAATATAATCGCCTCATTTTTAATGTAATTAATTATGAATATTTTATCGCCGTTGACATTTTATTCTTCCTATTATTGCAATTGAAATTATTCTATTTATTGTTATTTGAAGTTATTATTATGAATGTATTAATTAATTGAATTGACATAATCCATTGTAATACTAACATTAGTTGTTTAAGTTCTGCTTGTAAATACTAACACATATGGACTCAAGGTCTGAAATAAATATATTCATTCATTCATTAGGAAAAAATCCAAAAACAGAATCGACGAAAAAATCTATATTCTGCCGTCCTCAAACTAAAAGGCCGCTAGTTTGTATGAAGTTTCATACAAATTAGCGGCCTTTTACCGAAACCTGCTCACAACATTTCACGAGAGTCTGTTGTGAAATGCAACCTGTTGAGGAAAATAGACATTCGCTGGACATCTGCCGGACATACGAAAGCATTATTGCCTAATCTGAAGCGGAGACATTTCGTTTGCTTCGCTCACTCGGCTATATAGTAATTTGTAAAATAATAATAAAGCAAATTATGAACAAAAATTCAGTACCGTTAATACGCTAGAAATACATTAGAAATGGTACATAGTAGAAATATTTAATACATTAGAAATATGGCCAAAATTATTTCAAGTGCTCAAATACTCTCTACTTAGTTTATTTGTCATTATACACGACAATAGATTAGGGGTGATCTTGAACTTAATGCGTTCTTAAAACAGTCCAGAATGGGAAGGTTCTAAGTCATCGAAGCTACATGGAGACATATGTAAGTCAGGATCTGGATCCGATTTTTTGTAATAGTTACTCGTACATATTAAAAATACGAATCCGATAATTCATTTAGATCGAGAAAATTGCTCTTCTTCTTCTGGTGTCATCTTCTACAGCGGACAGAAAGTTTTGCAAGGTCTGCTGAGATCGTGTGTTCTTTCCAAATGAATATTTAGGGTTTCTTGAAATAAACTAAATCATAACATGATGTTTCATAATATTAATTTGTTCCAGTTCTACGTAACCTTAGGCTTGGCAGTCGGTGGCCACTCAGAGTTTCCTGATAACTTGGTTACAAAGAACAACCATGCGAAACCTTGGAAGAACCGTGGTAACAAGGCATCCGTGAATTTCTGGAAAGATCTAAACGCGTGGCATGCTACCTGGAATCAAGCAGAGCTGCTGGTTGACTACGTAAAGGTTAAAGCGCTATAATGAAATAATTAAGAGACTTTATGATCATTTTCATCCTGCATTCTATGTCTCCTCGAAATTCCTCTACTACCTTACTTAATAATTAAACTTCGTAAACCTAGTTTTAGTCACTTTCCGTGACTAAAAGGTCGCCAGTCTAACTGAGGGATACATGTAGGGTGTACGTGTTACTCGCATTATTAATAAATAATTTAATGTTTTAAAGGCTTTTATTTTACAAAGTCTAGGAATGTACCGCCATTACCTCCTCTATCTAATACTTGATATTATTTTCCTAATATGACATCGATAAAACATTTGGTTTATGGTACTTTATAACGTATTTGCACTTTTCGGAATACAATGTAATTGTGTCGAGGAGCTACTACTATTACTATTTCTAACACGAAACTTCATCTTTACACTGGATTACCGTTTACCATGAAATTAAATACATTGATACCGAGTCAAGAGAAACTGGTGAGTTTCTTCCGGCGCTTCTTCTCACCAGAAGGTCAATTACCCGAAGCGCCAAAAGAAAAGAATTAGAGATGAGACATGTAAAAGAGCCCTTGAGGGCCTACTTACAGAAATAAATTATTTTATTTTTATTTAATTTTATTTATTTTAATATGAAGGATACACGGAAATAACATGTCTATAGCTTGGCAACTTCGTTAGTGACACTCACATGTGTGCTTTTTGTTATGTGCAGCCGTAACTACTCACACACGTTACCGCCAACACGAACGGGGGCCTCCGGAGGCTGCTTCCGTCGGTGGTCTTTCGTGTTGGCGGTAACTTGTGTGAGTAGTTACGGCTGCACATAACAAAAAGCACACATGTGAGTGTCACCAACGAAGTTGCCAAGCTATAGTCCCCTTTTTTTGAAAATGAGATTTTAATCCCAAAATGCAGAGCTCGCAATAATCTATAACTTACTTGATTATAGGTTAAAGCAACGGTTACCATAGTAATTGTTCACGGTGACTAACTTTCAAATCTCTATAACTCAAAAAGTTACTTAGGTGACTAAGATATGTTCTCTCCATGTACCCTTCATATACGAATACCGTATTTCAACTTAGGCACACTGCTAGAATCGAACAAGAACATCAGTTACACAGAATTAACATAACTAAGACGAAGAGAAACATACACAAAAGCACATAGATGTAGTTTGGTTATTGATTAAAAATAACTCACTAAAGCACCACCGCCGACGAGTAAGCGAGTAAAGTTGAGTGAGTAGGATTACATTGCGGATCTGGAAAGGTCGATAACACTGTGCCTGGTCAGCCTGGAATTAACTGTTACTCGCCCAACTTTTCTCGCTTACTCGCCGGCGGTGGGACCAGTGCCTAAACTAATATTCAAGTTAATTTTACGTAGGAAAGTAAATTAAGATTACGCACATAAGAATATTTTTTATTTCTACGTTGTACGGTGGACAGAGAGCTACTTTGACCCTACTGGCATCTCATAAATAAAAGCTTATGAAAAGCATTTATAAACCCTCGAAGGTGGATTTATGAGCGAGAACGAAATCGAATTCGTCGAATAAAATTACAGGGTAAAACACCAACAGAGATGCACCCGGGTACTAAAGTGCCCGAGCCTTGTCCGGCTAATTAAACAAAATGTAAAGAGCTGGGGCTCAGAGCACTTGATTATAATAGACAGAGGATTTACCAGTAATTAGTAGACTGCTCGTTAGGCGAGCAAACTCCGGTAGCGGATAAAAATGGACGGTACATCCGACAAACGACCGATAAACTACCTAACCTAGTTTGTAAATTATTTTTATAGCATTAATATGAACTGAACAACATTCTATTCCAGGTCTATGATTTATAATGAAAATAACCACCTTCAAACGAACCTATTTGACAACAAATGCACGAGCTACTATAAAAATACCCACATCGTTGTATGGCTACAATATTTGAGGAGTTCCCTCGATTTCTTCGAGATCCCATCATCAAATCCTAAGCTGGCAGCAATGAGACCGACTAGAAAGCGTTTCGACTAAAAGAAAAAAAGAATTTTCCAAATCGGTCCAGCCGTCTTCAAATAAACGCGTAACAAACATAAAAAAACAGATGAATTGAGTACCGTCCTTCTTTTGGAAGCAATTTAAAAATTAAAATATTGAACTGACACGACGACGATGACACGTTTTGCCCAGTGGGAGTGGGAGTGACACCGCCTACGAAGCTAGAGGTCCCGGGTTCAAATCCTGGTAAGGGCCTATATTTGTGTGATGAGCACAAGTATTTGTTCCCGAGTCATGGATGTTTTCTATCTGCTAAGTATGTATTTATCTATATAAGTATGTATATTGTCGTCTATTATCCCCATAATAAAAGCATTGCTTAGTTTGGGACTAGATCGATTTGTGTAAAATGTCCGGCAATATCTTTTTTTTTGACCAAATGCCAACTACCTAAGTATTTGAGTATTAACTTTTGAGGGTGGAAACGTAAGTGACGAGTTGGCTTCAGTTTAAAGTCCAGTGATTCCTTTCTACCCTTTATCCCCTGCACTGATATTGTTTATGTCGTCACCTCACGTACGTCACGTCAGATCACTCTGACGGACGGTCCTATATCCGATGTGATTAGCCAGCTAATTAAAAAATCAACTTCACAATACCCCGTTCCCAAATTTTCCTCAAACATTTATATTGCACGCTCTGTCCGACTTTGTCTGTATTTCATCAGTTTTATACGAGTACGAGATTTAAGTGAACAACACTTTTGTTTGTTTTTAGTTCAGACGGTACTTGATTTTTAAATTTTCCAGTGCATATTGCATTTTTAAATACTGTACCCTTGTAGAGTAAACGGCAAGGTGGTACAGTAGGGTACTGCTATGTTTTTACCAGTGTAGCTGCGGTTAAAATCATTATGATATACAGATACCTTATGATATACAAATAAGAACTCAAGTTATGTACTGTAATAGTATATCCCATCAAAAACATTACATGTAAAAAGATGCAAGTCTCGCAACGCAGTTCTCCTACAACAAAAAAATTTAAGATGTAAAGTTAAACCAAGTCAGTACCGAGGGGGTATCAACAGAACTCGATTTCCACCGACTTGCCTATTATTAGATCTATAAAATGTGTTCCTCCACGGTTAAATAATAGGTCAAATAATAGTCAAATATGCACAATGAGTAATTATGTATTTCTATAGAGAATTCAAAATAATTAATGATTAAATGTATTGTAATCTTGTAGATACTTTGATGAAGTATAATCTTTTATCATATTTTGACTTAAACTAGCTTATTTATCTATAAAAATGATTTTTGGACAAAAACCTCTTTTCGAAGATTAAAAAAAAAAGTGTAATATACAAAACACTAGTGCGGTAATGTAAAGTAAAAAACACTAGTGCGTAATAAACCGCATTCCGGGTATATGAAGAAGGAGATTATAGCCACTTTACGAGCAAGTGTGTTGAAAAATACTGTTTTTTGCTTTCGTAGAAAGAAACTAAAGCTAAAACCCGGGATGCATAGAAAAAGAGGGGAAGGCCTTGGGGAGGCCTTTGTTCAGCTGCGGGACACAATGGGCTGATAAATAAAATAACACAATTGTTGATTTCATGAAGGTACTGAACTTCTGCTTATTCTTGGGTTAAGAATTTTAATATCGAGAGACTGCTATTTTGGTCGCCGAAATAGATTTAGGTATATAAAAGTATAATACACAAATGTTATAATTATGCTGATTATTCTAATATTATGACAAATGCGTGTACGCCTGCAAAGGTAGATGCTGGTGAAACTAAGTGTGTGTATCCATCTGTAATGTAACCCAAATATCAATACGCAATAAATTCATTCATTCATTCAGTCATGATCATTGAGCAAAAAAATTACAAACATATTTAATAGATTTACTCTTTTAAATTCGTCGACTTGGATTACGCGCTTAAACACTTCAATATGTAAACTCATTTTAATGGTGGGTAAAATAACAAGCGAACCTTTTTCTCACCTCTCGTGTTTAGTAGGGGTTAAAAATGGCGGCAGTTGGCTGCGGGCGAGGCGATCACACCTCAAAACGTTGGCCGGTTACCCAGTTGCCAAGACTACTTATTTCCATACAAAATGTGAAGTGAAAAATACGAAGAGTGCCAAGAATTCCTATTCCCATACAAAGTGTTAAGTGATAACATGAAAAGTGGGTTTCCTACTTACTCTCATAGTCATCATCATCATCATTTCAGCCATAGGACGCCCACTGCTGGACCAATAGAATGAATGATAGTATTTTATTTAAACAAAAGCAGGAGTGGCTCACTACGCGATTTCGCCGCGCGGCTACTAGTAGAGTGTGTGTGGAAAGAGAATAGGATTAATTTTGGGGGGCGCTGTAACGCTTTTCTACCGTATGTGCCGTATTTTCTGTTCTGTGGCCATACTGGTTAGGTTAGTTCCGTTTTTCGCCACGCCTATTCTCTTTCCGCACAGACTCTACCAAAGTTTGTCCCTCATTTTGGCTTAGCCAGTGATCAGTCGGCTCATGATGCTAGGCTTTGTCGATCGATAAATAAATTATAAAACATGCGTCTCTCTCACACTTATATACTTGTTTGACGGATGTCTTATCATTGAGTTAACGAATGACAAAACATAGCATTATAAATCTATTTATTCTGTGACAAAGTAAGTACAGTCTAAATGAATCGAAATGAGATGTGTCGAAATGTTTTCAGATTTTTCCCTATACTTGTAGTAATAAGACGGTATTACTTGCCAAATTTCATAGTTCTAGGTCAATGGAAAGTACCCTAAATAAATGTTGGTTTCATTGCGAGTGTCGAAATACGTACGTTTAATTTGCGTTTTTTGCGGCAAAACGGCCATATCTTTTTGTACGTTAACCTAGAAATTTGATTTTTCACAGCTTCAAGGAACCGTGGATCTGAGTATAAGGTTTAAATTTCATCTCGATACCTTTTCACACAACACGTTCCGGAGATAAAGAGTTTTGACAGACGGGCAACAAAGTGATCTTATAAGAGTTCCGTTTTTTTCCTTTTGAGGTACGGAACCCTAAAAAATGCCAATGCTGAACATTTTCATTAATTTATAGGTTTGTTTGAAGTCGGTTGTTATAAATATATAGGGAATGTCGTGCGCAATGACAGGCAGATGGACAGTCGTATGCCCCATTTTTGGATTCGGGACCCTAAAAACGACAGGTGATGAATTAATTTACGAAGCTGTCAACATTTTGTTCCGTTAGCATTAATGTTATAATTAATTAAATAAACGAATATTAACGATCCGTAAATAATGGACCTATAAACTATAGAACACATGTTTCACAGTAACGTCAGAATATAAAAAACATACATACGGGTCAAATGATTAGGAATGCAGTAAAACTATTTTATTGTAGTAATTTGAAAGCTAATTGATATAGATCTTTATGATTGAAATTTTAATTCTTATTCCAGTTTAGTTGAAGCTTGTTTACTCTATACGGTTTAGCTGACCGGGTGACGTTAAAACAAATGGCGTACTTATGCTATTATAAAATCGACTTTTTTTACAATTTGGTGCCCTGAAGTCAAGAGAAATCAGCGCGAGCTTGGAACAATTTCTTCGGCAAGTGATCAGTGCCACGTCTCAGACGATTCACGGACGATGTTGGTACTTTCTACAATACTACGTAGTAGTTAGATATAGAGACAGAGCATTAAATAAGTGAGTTTCTTCCGGCGCTTCTTCTCACCAGAAGGTCATTACCCGAAGCGCCAAAAGAAAAGAAAAGAAGAGAAAAGAATATAAGAGATGTAAAAGAGCCCTTGAGGGCCTACTTGCAGAAATAAATTATTTTATTTTATTTATTTAGTACCTACTACGTCCTCTCTCTACCCTACATGACACTGTATGTCATCAACCACAGCAATGTAGCGTGAGTAGAGTAGATACTAGAATATGCCTATCACCTAGTTGGGAAGGGATCTCTTTTGGAGCATTCCATGAAAACATCTACTTTTTGTCGCTTACGTAACGCTATGGTAGCTACCCTAATAAAACTTATTAGCATTATTTACAATACCGATATTCAGCTTCCTCATTTTAAATGTTATAAGTACTAAAAAGGTAGTATCGCTTACGTAATGTTTCCGTGGAATGCTCCTTTTACGGTCTCTACTAAAACTGATGTAAAGTCTCGGAATTGGTAGAGCACTATTTTACTAACTAGATTGCTTGCTTACTATTGTATACTAGTCTCTAAGCATTTTCTGCAACAAGCACATTGCTCCCATGAACGTCAACGATTTCGTCAACGACTATCGTGAGCACTAAAGGGCTCATTACATTTTGGGGGGCTATCCCGTATCACTCGTAACGATCGAAAAGAAACGAAAGCTAATGAGTCAAATGGCAGCATGGGTCCTGTCCAAATGAAACGCCTACACAGCCATTATCAACTATATTACAAGTTAAAAAGGTTCAAATTTGCATGTAGCCAAAGTTCGTTTGATAGTGTGACAGTTCAATAAACATACCCGTCATATTTTATCGTGTAAAGTAATTTAAGTCTTTAGCTATAATTTATGCTTTGTTCGATATGTAAATGCGTTTTAGGGGAGTTTTAGCTTAGATATGCTTGACTCCATAAACAGGTTGTAACACACACTTACTGATATAGAGAATAGAGTAATTTCAAAAAGACACTGTAGGTTATTTCTTTCTTCCTCTATCTTTTCCTTCTCTTCCATACATGGAGGTTCAGAATACCAGAAGAATCCACCTTACCCCACGGTGGAGACCGTAGTAAAATATTGCAGTCGGCCTTCAATGTGATTTTTTTAAGTATTAGTCTCATCGCCAGTTTTGAGGTCACTGTTAATTATACCTGCCTATTTTGACACCATTTCGTCGCTTTTCAATCATTTGTTTGAGCCAGATACCATACGTAACAGTATTAAGTCAGAAATACAAGAGTAAATTAAACCACAGCCGCAAAGCTATTCAACTTACGAATCGGCAAAAACGCGTCGTGCTAAGCGAAGAGGCTAAATCCTTGGCGGGAACGAACTGAAATCCCCGGGAACGCTGGGAAATATATTTTTATTAAATAACTTCGGATCCGCAGATGGCACGGCCCGAGTGCGGCAACTTTTTAAAATCTATTTAAGGCGGCTGCTTTTATACCGTACCGTAGTCTACGTCGAGATTCCTATTTATTACCCATGAACCAAGGACTAAATATTGGCCATTTAACTACTTTTTACTGGGATATGTTACAGAAACACCTCTCAATTAATATAAATATTAGTGAAGAAACTACTTTAATATCATAAAAACTCACTGAGATACAATTTAAAAATCACATTTATAAACTTAGCTACTATAACGTGACGTCACGATATAATACTTTGTTTGGGGAAATCAAGATCATTGTTCTGCAACTATGTTAAAACTTGCGTTTATACTAACGGTTTCATAATAAAAGTTACCATAAGTACATTTTATGAGTTATTCAATGGTATTAATAGAGTTTTCACACCTCCTATTCAGAAAAAAGTATTTTGATCCCTCATAAGAGGGATCAAAGTGATACTTTTCTGTTCAAGGACTACCTACAGGGTATTTTTAGTTTGAACCTGCTTAGAATATGCCATTGCCATACCATACATTATAGACTCTACATATTGACTCTACATATCAACTCTACATATCGACTCTACATTATTGACTCTACATATCGATTCTACATATCAACTCTACATATCAACTCTACATATCGACTCTACATATCGACTCTCCATATCGACTCTACATTATCGACTCTACATTATTGACTACATATCGACTCTAAATATGAACTCTACATATCGACTCTACATATCGACTCTCCATATCGACTCTACATTATCGACTCTACATTATTGACTCTACATATCGACTCTACATATCGATTCTACATATCGACTCTACATATCCACTCTACATATCGACTCGACATATCGACTCTCCATATCGACTCTACATTATCGACTCTACATTATTGCTCTACATATCGACTCTACATATCGACTCTACATATCGACTCTCCATATCGACTCTACATTGACTCTACATATCGACTCTACATAAAGTCGATAATAAGGAATGGCCCAGACCACAGGTGTTTGGGGTCCGAGCCGCAGGCGAGGGCCATAAATATAATATGGAAGTGGTAAATTCGTCCCGTCCGTAAAAAGTAATAAACGTTTTATAAAGTAATAAGGAACTGTAAATTTAACAATTTCACATTTCATTTTATTAAAAATGTGTGATGCTCTTTGACTAACTATATATTTCGTTTTCGTTAGTTTGGTAGGTAGCGTTTGTATTTAAATTTTCCTCATAGTCGGTGTGAAAAGCAGTATGTGTCACAAGGTAGCAAAATTATTTTCACCACGGGCGTTAACACTTGAATCCCTCACTACGCTCCGGATTCTACTTTAGAATCCCTCGCTACGCTCGGGATTCAATTGTAGAATCCGTCGCTTCGTTCAGGATTCAATGTACGCCCTCGCCGTAAATATATCATTTTGCTCCCTTGTGACACAATCTACTATTAATATTTTCATACTTTTAAAATGGACTTTCCCTTCCAGCTTTGCAGGCTCATAAAAAAAGTGACACGTTAGGTATCAAACTCAAAACTTTTATAGTTTCGTCACGTCCATCCGTCCGTCTGTCCGTCCGTCTGTCTGTATGTCACAAGCAGTTTACTCAAAAACTACATGATAGATATTGATGAAATTTGGAATATAGGTAGGTGTCTTTTATGAGCCGCTACTTAGTTTGGTTAAATAACTAAAATAAATATTTTAAGGGGGCACTCCATACATGTTACAGAAGCTAAAAAAAATGTTTCAGTAAATATCAATGTGTGGTACATAGTTCGACAGCGTTTCTCAGTAATGTTTTTGATTAGTTTCTTTGGAAATAATCACTCCGAAAGTTGTGAAAATTGTGTCGTCCCCCTCTATCTTCTAAACCGTGTCCGAAAAATATGAAAAAAATTACAAAGGTAACGCTGAACTTATACTTTCAATGAAAATTATTTTGAACAAGATCGGATAAAGCGTATTTGAGTTATTGGCGATAAACTGCGCTTCTCAACAAAATAACGTAATTGCTATGAAGATACGCCCTTTTGTTGGTGTACTTTTTTACATCGTATCCCCAAAAAACGGACTAAAAATCATCAAATAAAAAGCTCCGCAACATTTAATTATTGATAGCAAAAAACAACACGTTCAAAAACCCGCTCTTCACCGATACGTTTACAATAGTTCTATCATAATTATGTACAGTCACCGTCACTTATATAGTAATGTGTGATATATAAAATCCTTATCAATTTTTAGTACTTTGAGGAGGTAGGATAAAATAATTTGTACTAAAAATTGATAAATCAGTAACGCAGCCCAGCGCGAAATATTTGAACTAATTGTGGAATTTAAGGACTACTTGCGCCATACTGCGATGAAAAGAACAAGTTTATTAACTGGACGGTGATAAAATAGCCCAGAACACTTTTAACACCAGGAACCCGCTCGGCGGGTGCTATTAGAAGATAGTTTTCCAGCAAGGGTGCCTCCGCTATCACTTCGCGGTTCACCACCACTTGTGACTGATCTTATAAAGAAAGTTTCAAGCTGCAAGGTCCTCTGCACATGCCCTGTAGTAATTTCAAGTGAGGCTAAAGGCCCGACGCGTCCAGGTGGTCTTACGCAAAAATATATATCAGTGTCATTTAACGTGCCCGAAGGGCGAGCTTCCGGCTGCGAGGCCGAAGGCCGAGCTCGACTGGAAGTGTTCTATATACCGCAGTAAATCCAAGCGAAGCCAAAGGGAAGAAGCGCTCCAGGTCATTTTATACAAACCGTATAGCAAATTAGACAATTTTAACGAAGGTCGAGAACCACTGAAAGCCAAAGGCATATTTGAGTCTCATTTTCGGAAGCCCGAAGGACGAGTTTCTGGCTGCAAAGCCGAAGACCGAGCATCTTTGCAAGAACCTGTGTTCTGAAGTAATAGGCAGAAGTCATGAAACATCTCACGCAAGCAGAAATCTTGACATAGTCTGTTTCGTAGTCAGGTGTTAATTTTTAGCTTTATTTTTATCTGTAGCACATTTCTTTATAGTTAGAAGCATGTCGGACCATGCTCAGTGTAGGGTTCCATAGCCGTCTATGGAACCCTACACTGAGCATGGTCCGACATGCTTTTGGCCAGTTATTTCAACACAATCTTATATAATTTATACAAAAGGCATTATTTAATATACGAGTAGTCGTCTGTTTCTGTCTGTGTCACTTATTGTAATAAAACAAATTTATACAAATGTTGGTTTACTCTACTTCTAATGTTCTTGAAATGTAACCTAAGTTGGTATTCATTACTTTTGGGGTGTGAACTACATAACTTAATTGTGACACTGCTGAACGAACTACATAGTTGTAGAACAAATTGAACAACCAGTTCGCTCATTTCATGATTGCCAAACCAAAAATACTCTTTCAAAGTAGGTTTTGATTAATCATATACTCATTTCATGATCCAACGAATAGGTATAACTCACTGTACGGCAAATCAAAACATGTAATCTTATTTGCAGTAGAAAACCATCTCAATGATGTAGGTATCTATAACAAAACCAATAGCAGGTTAGGAAGAGGGCTCCATTCCATAATTGCAATAGCATTCATCCACAAATTGCTAAACCATTTTGCAAAATAGTTTTCAATTTGTCTGCTCACCCTCCTACTAATGGTTGCCCCTTCTAACCTGTGTCATTATATTTTTACGGCGCTTTAAGTGATATATTGAGGACAGGGTGGTAAGTAATATATAATAATGATTGTTAAGTGTTGCTAATAGATAGTCTATGAGAAAATAGTTACTTATTGATTCTTTAAGCAAATTTTTCGTTCGAAACGTGGCGTTGTACCTAATTTAATTAAAGCTGAAAATGTAAACAGCACATCGTAATTAATTTCGAAAGTTACGAAATAATGAGGTATTTGTTTTTTTGTACCTAATCCATTGCATTTCATTCTAGAAAAAATAATGTTTTTTTAACATACCTAAATTAAAACCACACATAACACTGATCACACACGACAATGTTCAATGTTTAATATCGGCATAAAAACAATATAGGTATAAAGAAATTAACGCCACAAAAATACGAAACAAATAACTGGCCAAGAGCATGTCGGACCATGCTCAGTGTAGGGTTCCAAATAAAAAATACGATGTTAAAAAAGTATAACTACAAAAGAGCGTATCTTCATAACAATTACGTCCTTTTGTTGAGAAGCGCAGTTTATCGGCAATAACTCAAAAACGGTTAATTCCATCTTGTTGAAAATAATTTTTGTGGAAAGTATTAATTAAGCGTTACCTTCGTGATTTTTTTCATATTTTTCGGACACACGGTTTAGAAGATATAGGGGGGGGGGGGGGGGACACAATTTACGCAACTTTCGGAGCGATTATATCCAAATATATTCACTTAATCAAAAACATTACTTTGTAACCTTATAGTGTTTTTTAAAGAGCTGTCGAACTATATACCACACGTTGATATTTTCTGAAATTTTTTTTTAGCTTCTCTAACATGTATGGAGTGCCCCCCCTAAAAATATTTATTTTAGTTGTTTAACTACCAAATTAAGTAGCGGCTCATACAAGACACCTTTATTCCAAATTTCATTAATATCCATTATGTAGTTTTTGATTAAAATGCCTGTGACATACGGACAGACAGACGGACGGACGGACACGACGAACCTATAAGGATTCCGTTTTTACCATTTTGGCTACGGAACCCTAAAAAAACCAAAACCACCCGACAGGGTTCATTAATCACAATTAAAACTAACGATTGAGATAACTGCGAACTCAATTTTATTTTAACTTGAACTTAACTACAATACAATTTGGCGTGACTCGTAGGCAGCTATCCCCAAAGCAAACTAACCTTTATTGCAATGAACTATATTTATTATGGTAATAATCGTAAATCAATTATCTATGGCCTTCCACGCCATAACATGACTTCAGAAAGTGATTTGAATAGTGTTTAGTTGATGGGAAAATTGTAAGAGGTAGTGTGTAGGGAGATAAATTTAATATGTGTATAATTCTAAGGTTTATGGCACGGAAGTAGTTTGCATCATATACCCGTTCCAAAAAACTTATCAAGATCTCATACGCACGGGGCTGGAAAATTTAACTTTAGGCATGGAATACGTTAGGTTATATAGTTTAAACCGAAGTCGATAAAACGAGGATGTTCTCAGTTCGTTGGTGTTTTTGGTGCATGATTGATAATGGGCCAAAAAATGAAGACTGGGTAGATTTATAACAGAATGACTTACACAAGGAAGAAAAAGATAGTATTTAGCCCTTTGACCGCCACAGACGGCCACAGCCGTCAACGGAAAATCGTATCTGTCACGCCAGTGACGGCCCTGTCCGTCAACTTTTCTTTAATGAAAAATTATTGAAAAACAGCCCATTTTTATGTTGGCATTATTTTTTTACCCATCTTTATTTTACCCCTGTGGCGTCATCGGCACGGCGTTTTCGTTCGCCCTTGGGCGTCCTAAAGGTTAAACTTACTACTGCTCTGTATAGGAAGGAGCGTAAAAGGTGGCATTTACTAAACAGTTGAACATTAAGAAATATTTCTTTATAAATAAAAGTTGGTTACATGTTAAATGCTACAAAAGAGGATGGGATCGAGAGAAGCCTATAATATCAATTTTAATAACATACTAAAAGTACAGTCAAAATAATTACTTATTCACTTCATTGGCTCAGTAACCCAAACAGGATCTTGGATTCTGAGCTTCTGACAGCATGATTACCTACCTATAATATGTTGTCGTTGCGGACTGTCATTTCATTTCCTTAATGATACTATAGGTTTGTTGAATTAATAACGGATAAATATATAATAAATATCTATTAGCAACTATAGTGCTTCGTGTGTGAGGAAAAGAGCGTACTCGCACCTGAAAGACAGGCAACGCACTTGTGTTGTGACGCCTCTGATGTTGCAGGTGTCTATGGTTGGCGGTAATCGCTTACCATCAGGCGGACCGTCTGTTCGTTTGCTCCCCATGACATAAGGGTAAGGCCGTAAAAAAGGGATGATTTCGTGACTTGTAAGCGTCCGGCATTGTTTTTACGAAAAGTAATTACAAAATTTTACTTTTTTAATTTTCCGTGCATAATACAAAACTTTTTCTACTAGTTCTAGTCCACTAACAAATGTAAATCTCTGTGTTTGTATTCCAATTTTTTTTTCTTCTATGCAATTACATCGATTTCCATACAAATAAAAATGTCCCAAAAATGTTCCTGAAAGATTGTAATTATCGTTTTTTAGTTTTGTGATATTATACTGATATGTTGGAGTTTTTTTTATAACTGTCATATATTAATGCAACGTTTTTCGAGCTTTAACATTAGCATTGCCCATTTAAAATAATAATTTACGTGTAACATAAGACAAGTCAACATATTGAAGCTTTTATGTTACTTAATTTAAGTAACCGTTCTGTCTTGCTATTTTAGCAGTTGATTTGCGGAATTTGATTTCATTATAACGGCAAAACTATTTATTCTTTAGTCTTGGTATACCTCTCACTGGTCGGCCATTTTGTGGGTAGTTCAGTGCGTCGATTCAACTTGTGCCGAGGATTTTTTATGGAATTTAAAAGTTACGAGTGAATTTCATGGTAAATTTGTTCTGTTTTGTATTACGTAATACATTATTAATATAATCTTCATATTAGTTTATAGCTAGGTGTCGTGTTCGAGTTAATATGTTTGTTATTGTTCTATATAATGCAAATGAAAGTGAATAGAGGTTAACTTTTATGTTACTTTTAAGTTACATATGTTACCATTTTAATTTATTTTTAAGTTACGTAACATAAAAGTAAAGTAAAGCTTTGTTCACGCTTTCTTTTCAGTTACAAGTTCTTGCAGTCGGGTTTTTGAGTTTAAAATATTTGGTTTGTTTTAATTTTTATACCCAACTGCGCAACACAAAGAAGAGTAACGTGTTTTTTATTTTATTTTACATAATTACAATGATTATAACAAGTAATCCGGGGAAAAATTATGATTTAATTTTATTTGTGAAGACAGCTTTTGTGTGGCTATCAGCCTTTAATTACTTATTCATCTTTGTTCAAAAATGTACCAAAGTATATAAGGTCCTAATTTATTAGTTGCAGATATTTTAACACATTATACTTTACATTAAAATAATTAACTTTAAATAGAAATTCAGAAATCTTTTCATATAACTTTTCTGATTTCATTTACCTAACAATAAAATTTATTATAATTTCGTCTAAATAAATCATCATGTGCATTATCACATGTCACAATAACACTATCTGTCATATCAACAATTTGTTGTCGTAAATGTCGTATCGGTTCGGCGGGAAAACTGCAAATGGTCTTTTAATTTATCTACGTGAAGTGGCCAGTTACAGTTAAGTGGTACGTAAAAGAGCTACTAGAATCTTTTCAATGAGTTTTCATTTAGTAATCACATTAACAGGGTGTTATTACGTAGCAAATTTGTTTTTCCTTTTTCTCCAAAAAAACATCGTAAAAGCTATAATGTTTCATGCTTTAATATACTCCAGAGACCGAGTACTATCAGCTGTAAAAATATCTGCAACTAATAAATTAGGACCTTATATACCTATTTGATCTCTTAAATAAACACTTAGTACAAAAAGTGTTTGTATTGTAGACATTGTGAATATCCCTTTAGAATACTTTTATGTAACTTTTAAGTTACTCAGTAACATATATTTTTAGTTACTTTTATGTTACATAAGCCCAATTTTTCAGCCTTACCCATAAAAGAAAGATGTAGGCTCAGCTGCGGAGAAAAGTTACACCCTTGCCATACTGTGAATGTATGACAGGGGGTTCCTTTTTTCTGTAGTTGATTGTACAAGAGTCAAGACATATCGGCATAGCAGATTGTTTTATTCAATAAATAACAACAACAATAAATTATTATTCACTAAAATAATTGTATTAAACCTAAGACTAAAGCTAAAACTACCCATTAAATTATATCTAAAAAGGGCCCCCGTGGTATATCTGTATCGCTGTATGCGAATACTAATGCGCTGGGCGAAGAAGCTGCCAGCCCTTTGATCGCTTGAAATGTCGATGAACCGTTACGAAAGCTCCTTGAATAGGAACTGACATGGACCCCACGGGCCCAGGGTCTCGACACCGAATGGCATGAAGTGGTATTGGGAATTGATATTTAATATTTTTTCCGTGATTCGACTGCTTCTGCTGCCGCACCTACCTTGGAAGAGATCCGTGGCAGATGTGACTGCGCTAGTGTGTCGGCACATTTTGCGTCCCACACCAGCACTTGACCCATCGTCCACGGGACCGGGGACATCCCGTCGGGCCTCTTGCCATCGTCTCTGGAGATGCATGTTGACGGAGGCGAGGGCCGGCGGATGATGTCGTTCAGGGTGGCGTTAAATATAGCTATTTTGGACTGAATTCAGTCAGGTTTCCCGCAAGAGTGTCCGAAACGGCCAAGTTGAGTTATTTACGTTTTCAAGCAAAATGTACCACTGCCGCTTGATGAAACGGACGATTCCTAATTTCATCTTCACAATTAGTAGCATACGAGTATTGCTTATTGACAACTAAGTCAGGGATACCTATGAATAGAACGACACGTATTTGAATCAGATAAACACCTCAGTATAGTAATGGTGTAAGCGGCGGCCACTTTCAAAATCTATTCAGTCGTTGTCACAGCGTCCGTTCCCGCAGATCGTTTCGGTATTATCCTGAAATTTCCAAATTTACAGTCATCCCTTACTTACAGGGGTTGTTTCGTTTAATTCAGTCCCTTACAATAACTTCGGGCGTTTCGAATTAATGTCACCCGTAATATTGCTATGTACTCGTAAACCCGTGTGCCTGTAATTATGTTAAGTGCTATCCAGACTCGTTGAAACCAAACACTGTAAATTCCAGAATTAGGTCAAATGAGAGTAATAATTTTAGGTATTCGTAGAGTTATTGTAGAAACACGGCACAAAACAGGGCACTCAAAGGTAGCCGGTGTAAGGAGCTCCAACAACTAAAATGGCCTCCTTTACCGCGTGCCAAAGACAAGATAAAGCTATCCAGTTGTGTTAGAATTAGACTGATACATTATCTTGCATTTATGATTTGAATGACTGGTGGCCTCAATCAGTGTTAAGAATATTATTAAATAAATAGGTCTACGATTATAGATACAAATCCCAAATACATAGAAAAATTAAACGTAATTTTACTGTAGCTAAAGCCGGATTCAGACCCTACGTTTAATTTTTCTATGTATTTGGTCTTTGTATCTATAATCGTAATGAATATTGTGGTGATTCCACATTAAAAATTCCATACACATTAAATAGGTTTACTTTAGGGATGGGCTGTATAACGGAAGTAAGGATTGTCTAAAGTGCTACAATTTCTTAATTTTCAAAACATTTACTTTCCCTTAAAAATAGCCCGGTAAAAAATATCCCCAATTTCCAACAAACTGCTTCAATTGTTATCTCCAGCCTTTAATTTACCCACCATATTGCCACCTGGGTAAGTTGCAGGTTAATAATTAAAGGTAAGTAGCACCTATCAATTAGGGGGGTAATTACGACTTGCCGAGCTCCCGGGGAGGGAGACAACTAATCGGTTCACACTTTGTTACGCGTAAAGATGAAGACGATTTCAAGTAGCTGTAGTCAATTAGCCGTATTATTAATGTGTTAGTTTTTATATATTTTTTTGGCTAGTATAGCCTGGCAAGATTCTATTTGGCCTTGAAATAGTGTTGCTACAAGCAGCTTACATATGGCAATATTGTGCGTACGTCATATATAGTCGGTACAGTGTGTATTGGCTTCGTGTTTATATTTGTAGAATGTCAAATTATTGTTTTCAAGGAATCGAAGTTAATATGTTTAGCTTTATAATAATTACCTATTCATCAAAATCCGATTCTAAATATTCAATACCTATTCAAATATTCTTCAGATTCGGACTTTGATGATGTTTAATTTTCGTGAGTTAATGGATACTCGATTACCACGACGTCTTTTTGTAAAATGGCAAGCAGTGTTTTGAGACTACTTGTTTTTGCACGACATAAAATTTATGAATTTTATGCCTTATGGTATGGCACATTTTATCGAAGTATTTTTTACGAGGGACCTTATTTCATACTGGTGGCAATGACGGGAGCATCTCGTTATTTTTAGATATATTGTTTATCGTAGAGTATACCTTAAATAAGAAAACATACATATTAAGTTAAACCCAAACCAACTAACCAGATAAATACAACCGCGCTATAAAATGTCAGTACCCGTCATGTCAACGACAAAATAATTTATCTTTCATCACTGAAAATCTTTTAAGGGATTTTTGTGATAAAATATTTTATAATTGCGAAATATTTTCTTGCTGTTGATATCGGCGACATTCGATGACTTTCAACGTTTGTTATCAAAGAGTGCTTACTCCTTGCCAGTAAAATAACTGGCCAAGAGCATGTCGGACCAAGCTCAGTGTAGGGTACCATAGCCGTAACTATAAGGTAAATAAAAAATACGGTGTAAAAAAAATGACAACAACAAAAGAGCGTATCTTCATAGCAATTACTCTTCCAACAGACCTCTTCCCGGAAAAATATAACTTGGATCTCTTCAAGTCGAGAGTGAATAGGCACTATCTAGGTAAGCATGCTCCATCATCGACTTTATCTTCACTTACCAACAGGTGAGATCAAAGTCAAATGCTTACCTATCATGAATAAAAAAAATTACGTCCTTTTGTTGAGAAGCGCAGTTTATCGGCAATAACTCAAAGAACGGTTAATCCGATCTTGTTGAAAATAATTTTCGTTTTAAGTATTAATTAAGCGTTATTTTTGTAATTTTTTTTATATTTTTCGGACACACGGTTTTCACAACTTCACAACACAACTTTCACAACTTTCGGAGTGATTATTTCCAAGGATATTCACTTAATCAAAAACATTACTTAAGAACTTTAAAATGTTTTTAAAAGAGTTGTCGAACTATGTACCACACGTTGATATTACCTGAAAAAAATTTTTTTTAGCTTCTGCAACATGTATGGAGTGCCCCCCTTAAACATATTTATTTTAGTTGTTTAACTACCAAACTAAGTAGCGGCTTATACAATACACCTGCATTCCAAATTTTATCAATATCCATCGTCTAGTTTTTGCGTAAAATGCCTGTGACATACGGACAGACGGACGGACGGACATGACGAAACCATAAGGGTTCCGTTTTTGCCATTTTGGCTACGGAACCCTAATAAACTAGTACCACTGAAAATCCGCAATATAGCGAGGGCTAAATAAAATCTTGTTCGGCTATAACTACATGATAGGATTTAAATATTTAGTATCGTATTATTTCAAACTGACGCCATGCCCCCTTAAACTCTCTCAGATCAGTCTATCAACTATAGTCTCGCTGCTTGTCTCTCTACAAGTCTGTCTGCCAGTCTGTTAGCCAATCAGTTGATCAGTCTTAATAGCTAGTCTGTCGTCCATGCTTGATAACTGCAACAGTAGTCAGCGCACTGACTGATTTTGTTCGACACGTGACTACTTATGGTCGTATGGTCGTGCTGGAGTGGGTTAATATCTACAAATCTATAAAATATGAGCTACACACATCAGATATGAATAACGTATGCGATACACCTCTCCTGGTAAGAGCCCGTGCAATGCACACACCGTCTTTTAAATGTGCCGTAGACGCGCGTTTCGTGCTGGAAAGCCACCCATGTTAGCCCGGAGAGCCGTGTTTGAGTCCGGCGCGAGGCATTTCTTTTTTAAATTTGAATAAAGACAACTTGTTCGAGATTTTATAGTAAGTGGTATCTTATTAGTTTAAAAGTTTGAACACAGTGAGTATCAGCCGGTAAAGCGGTCGTGGTTAAATATATTGGAATAAGATGAAGGGATATAAACCTTTACTGTTCTGATTACTGAACGCGCACAATTACTCCGCATAGATACAAACGTCCGTCGAAATCCCAAGAACCTTTCGGAAACAAATTTAAAAGGCGAATAAACAAAGAAAACTAATAAATAGAAGATAAGTCGTATCGAACTGACGCGGACCACAGAAGTTCAGTTAATCCTCGGGAGATGAAAAAGTACAAAGGATCGGAATAAAAGCCGGGATCGATCCCGGGTCAAATGCCACTGTGACACGCGTGGTTCAAAGGATAGGCGGAAGAGTTCCCAAAGTGACACTTCATATCTATATCGGAAATTACCTTGTCAAAAAAATATTTTCCAGGACCTATCCACTAATGGTTGGTTTGACATATTAATTTTTGCCTTTGCGATTTTGTACCTTATAAACTAATGACTTAATTTCAATCGTTAAAACTATATTGTAAACCACTACTATATTTAAAACGTGTGTGGGTTTCGCGATGGTCGTACTGGCGTCATATGACCAAAACCCCACCAACTTCTATACTTTTTAGTCATAAAGCGGCAGCATACTAGAAAATTACTCATGAGCAACGAAAACTTTATTTCTTTCTACAAACATGTCAATTAATTAACAAGTTTTAGAAATATACCTCGTCCTTATCTTTGCAAGACGATTATTATATGATATGACGAACGCAAGTCTTCATTCGCGATTGAAGCCACTTAAAAAACGCTACAGGTTATACATTGAACTAAAGGAAGCGAAACATGGAGTTTCAGAAGTAAGTTCTTTGAATGCTCTCGAGACCTAAGTAACAGATGGATGGAGCGGTGATACAATTAATTTAGTCATTAATTTGCTGGCCTTTCAATGAAAATCGATAGCAACAGCGAGGAATGTTTGATAAATATGTATATATATATTTTTTTTTTCGAAACGTCTTTTCATGAGTCTTTTGGATATTTTCCTTCACTTAAAGGTTGTTCAATATGTTCATCATCTCTGTAAACTGGGTGATGATAATAATAAAAACAGACGTATCAATACGTTTTATTTAGATGAAGTCGGATAAAATCAATAGAATTTAATACAAGTAGCTAGGTAGGTAGTATTACGAGTGGATAATAGAAAATAGAACACAGAAAAAATTAGAAAACCGAAAAGTAGTTGTTTTGACCTCGCTGGGTCGTATCAGGAGCTAAAAACTCACTTTAAGAGAAAACAGTTTGTATGATACTGCCGTGATATAAGTCAAACTCAAATTTAAAATCCTTGTTCAAACTTTTAGTTTTATTAAAAACACAGAAGTATTGAAGAGAATGGTCCCAGGAAGTTTGAGTGTAGATGGGGGAAAGATCGAAACGCCATGTATCGTAATCGAAGATCTGGATATCAGTGACAACCGGTCCGGGCCTACAGAATACGCGTCCATTTTTACGCGTTCTCATTGTAGTATACGCTACGATAAAGTTACAACTAGCCGTGCGATTACGTGTCACGTGACAAACGCATTTGATACTCGAATACGTACTTTCAGATTTTAATCGTATATTATGCCTTCTCCACTTGCATGAAGGACTCTGGTTAGCTTATATATTAGTATAAAATTATTTCAATATCATAAAAATTCACCGAGATACAACAATGTTAAAATCACATTATTAGACTTTCCAAAAAACGCTTCATACTAAAGCCGTCATGCCGTGTAACGTCAAATGCTATTACTTTGTATGGGGAAATCAAGAACTTTGTTATGTTATACTTTTGTTTATCATAACCGTTTCATAACAAAAGTTTCCATAAATTTTCAGGGTCATGCAATGATATTAATAGTTTTTAATATTTTCATACTATTAAAATGGACTTTCCTACCCAACTTTGAAGACAAGTTACACGTAGTCGTCGAACTAACAATTTTAACATAATGTTTTGTTCTGCTTATTTTAACACCATCTGATATATTATTAAACATTTGGGTTACCATCAACATCCCAATTACACATGACGAAGCATATTTTAAAAAATAGCTTTATATGACTGCTATACACCGGTAAACCCGTTTAGCGATGCATAATATGTAGTTATCGTTTTTACAGTGGCATTTAAAGTAACATTTTAAGTATCTCGTAGCATCTCAAACAGTGGAAACGCGTGACTTAAGGTGTATTCCCGTATCACTCGTCAAATATTTTCTCACGGGGCGGTTTACGTTATTGTTACTTAACAATTCCCAACTTATCCTTAACAGATGAATAAATCGAACAATATTAACACCTCTCTTGAAAAGTGATACCGCGTCGCCTTTTCCAGCTGCATGTATAAGTTGGTAAACTGATACAGAGGCAGACATCCCCAACTTACGTTTGCCGGTGGAGAAATTGGAAACTTCACATGTTTGTACTAATACTCCTTGTAACGTGATACCAGCGGCTTTCGCGACTGTATTTAAAAGTTTGTAAATTAACCCAGTAAGTGACAGGATTAATTTGTTTGAAAGAGGTAACAACATACAACATTTTAATTTAAAAAGTTTTCGTGTTTGTGTGTATGGCGACGTTTTTACATTACACGGAAGGCAATGAAAATATAGGAGATAAAATGTAAGTGTATACTTAAATTTATTTATTTTTCAGCGTTTCTGGGACTTACCTGAAACAAAAAATTATAATTAAGTACAATGTTTTTAATTAAAATGATTATTTAGTCCTGTTAAGAATAGTATGGCAAGAATCCCATCTAGCCCAATGTACTATTGAAGCCGTATTATTTAAGGGCACCGTGTATCGTGGATCACAAGAACGCAACGCAAGCTCTTAAATTTTGTCTTTACCGTTTATGCCCATAATGACGTATGCAAATGTCTGTCTGCGTTGAGATGAGTCATCGAGTGGCATCAGTATTCGCTTCACCCGCAATTGTTGCTGTCTGGGGTGCTCCTCTTGCCACTGCAATGCGGACACCCTAATCCTCAGTTTAGTTACATAACGAAATCAAGGAGATCGTTCTCTGGTAAGGTAAAGTGATGATATTCACAGGGTGTCTAGTAGTAGCTGGAAGATAGTGGCGGAGTATTATGCTCCATGGCGCACCCTTGGAGAGACCTGTATTCAACTGTGGACTACGATAGGCTGATGGCACAAGGTAATTGTGCGAGATTTGGATGTGAGCAGCAGTTTGATTAGAAACTGGAAAACTCTCCTTCTCTGACTTCAGCCTTTGAGTGACGGTGACAACAGCAGCTAATACAGGTGGATTTGCTTCTTTATAATTCTAATTCGATCAGCGATTACGAAAACCAATGATTATATGTATAGTTATAAATAAATGATTAAGCCTTTATTATTTTTTATTTTTAACATGCAGTATACTTTTTTTTTCATTTCATTTACATGCAACAGAAATTAATATGCTATTACATTTTAATTTAATTCATAAGTTTCATTTAATTCAACTTGCGCCCATAACCTCTAGGAAGTACAGGGCTTTTAATAAAATATATTTTTATATAATAAAAAAAACTAAGTTTTAATTTATGTAATTAAATAGATTCATTCAGTCTTAAGTTTAATCAAATTTCAAATACACAAAATTACAATACACAATCACAACTAATCAAATTAACAATAAAATAAATAAATTTTTAAATAGATAGCTCAAATAAAAAAATTAAACAATTACTTCAATTTATATTACGATTAAATTTTAATTATTATTAAATCATTTCATAAATATTTAAATTTCTGAAGAACTGTGTCACATTGGTCTACTATTTAGATACGAGTATACCTCTTTTTTTTGTCTCCCTAGCTCTTTCCGAGGATAAGGTGCAAAGTCTTACTGTGCCCGTGAAAATCAGTTTTCCTCTTCCGCCATCAATTTAAATAAGAATGCCTACACTCATTGGTTGCAAGAGGAACATACGTTTTTCCTTTTAGCGTTCTATTGTTTGTGCTACGTTGTTATCAAAATATAATAGTTTATATGTGTATACATACTGTATTACGATATTCACAAAACAAGTTATCAAATTCTATATTTTGCCGGTGGCTTCAACGACCGGGATATACGAATACATATCCCTCAGGACTGGGGTATTTTTCTAGGATAAAATGTAACCTCTGCCTAGCTTTCTAGTTATTTTTGTATTTAAGTTAAAGAACTTACTTAAATATGGATAGCTAGAGAACGTTTGTTAGTGCAAACGTATAATTTGCGAATTTTGTTTTGAGAACTCTTGAAAAATCTAATCAAGTAAAGCAGGTTGTTTTGAACTTGGCCTGTGACTGTATCCTTAAATTAATATATTATTTAGTATCCGGTCAAGTAGGTACATATTCGCCGGAGCTAAGAAGAGCGCGGCTTCGGTCCCCTCCTCGTTAGCGCTCCGCACTTTTTCGACGTCTTCTCTAGGGCCCGCGATTCAAGCACCCAACGACGAGCCTAACAAACCACTCCATACACCTTAACATTATAACAATAAGATTCAAATTTGAACAACTACAGCTCTACCAAGCGCATGACCAAGTTGGCCAGCAAAGATGTTGCTGCGTGTCCGTGAGTAAACATATGTTTTGTGCCTATTGTTTTAGAGTTTAATTCGGCTTGTTTAGATTTGAAGATGATTTTTTTGGATTATACGTGTATTGTCTTCATCCCCTATGATGTGTAATAATGGAAACTGACTTATGTACGGTCGCTTACATTTTGTACAACATTTTGTGGAATATGCGAGTGGGTTTATTAAAAATCGATGAAGGGTTAGTTGGGATTCAATTTTCAGGGACATTGCGTTGCAGTAGAGTGGCTGCGAAACAAGTTTGTTCCAATAGGGTTGCTACGGCGGAATATAAGGGAATGTTACTGTAAATGTCAAAGGTAAAAACAGACACTTAGCAACGGAAAATTTAATTGAAATTGTTGGCTTTTCTTAGTAACATACTATTGTGTACTGATAGCACACTATTGTACCTAAGTTTCTATGTGTATATTCTGTTTTTAGGGTTCCGTAGCCAAAATGGCAAAAACGGAACCCTTATAGTTTCGTCATGTCCGTCTGGATGTCATAGGCATTTCACTCAAAAACTACAAGATGGATATTGATGAAATTTGGAATATAAGTGTCTTGTATGAGCCGCTACTTAGTTTGGTAGTTAAATAACTAAAAAAAATATTTTTAGGGCGGGCACTCCATACATGCTACAGAAGCTAAAAATATTTTTTTTTCAGAAAATATTAACGTGTGGTACATAGTTCAACAGCTCTTTCAAAATAATTTTAAGGTTCTTAAGTAATGTTTATGATTAAGTGAATACCTTTGAATATAATAATCGCTCCGAAAGTTGTGAAAATTGTCTCCCCCCCTGTGTCCGAAAAATATAAAAAATTACAAAGATAACGCTTAATTTAATACTTTCAACGAAAATTATTTTCAACAAGATCGGATTAACCATTTTTGAGTTATTCTCAACAAAAGGAGATATTTGCTATGCAGATGCGCTCTTTTGTTGTTGTACTTTTTGTATATCGTATTTTTTATCTTAAAGTTACGGCTATGGAACCCTACACTGGGCATGGTCCCACATGCTCTTGGCCAGTTTTTTTTAACTACCTACACAAATATGAGGTAGCATTAAACTTGAACTTTTAGGCTTAAAGAAGCCACTATAAAAACTAGACAAACGTTTCTGGTGTCCTAATTGGTTTGCAAACACCAGTATAAACGTCGCCACTTTGTATCGATTTTATACCGAAAATTTCCAAGCATTTTACGTACAACATTCTAGTAAAAAACCCTGATAAATTTGTACATTTTGTTCCTTGTTAGGTACCTATAAAATTATAATAAGACAAAATTTCGAATCACGTTCCCAACATCCGATATCTTTGACGTCACAGATTTTTACAAAGATATCTATGCATGGACAACACTTCCTTTTAAACGGAAAAAAATATGAAACATACCCAGTCAAACATACGTATTATAACTATCTTTTCACCAAGCCGTAGGGTTGGCACGTCGCATCTGAATTTTTATCCCAGGATTAAGTTATCGGGCGCGGGCAGGCCGATACCCGTCCCCCGGGACCGGACTCGGACTTCGGTGAATTTAAATTTGGAAACCCCATTCCAAACCGTCTATGAATTATGGCCGCTAAATAATTGGAACTTTAAAGTGGCAGCCCTGAAATTAGCACCGCGAGAGTTTGAATTTTAAAAGTCTAATTATAGATTTCCATAAAAGAATCATACATATTTCAAGTACCCGTTTCAAGTATGTAAGCCGGGTATAAGGGTCCGGGAAGAAAATTTGGTTTTTAAAGTCCTCAACTTTGTGATAGCTAAAAACGCGACTCTTAATTCGTACTAAAAGTCTGTATGACCCAAAAATCATGTATTTTTCCAGGATAAAAAGAAACCTAATGTCGCTTTCCGGTCATTATCTCTCTGATCATTTGCTTTAAA
The DNA here is from genome assembly GCA_947034925.1 of Eudemis profundana. NCBI lineage: Eukaryota > Metazoa > Arthropoda > Insecta > Lepidoptera > Tortricidae > Eudemis > Eudemis profundana. Next base: position 23,354,840 of record OX344795.1, on the reverse strand, counting down.
GTGAATGAGGAACCAACCCTACAAAAGAGTGTCGAACCTACGTATTACCTCAGGTCAGTCTTTAGGAACGGAACGGAACTCTGAAAAGCACTGACTCGAAAAAGATAATTTCAGCATAAACATATTTCTCCATAAAGCGTGTACTCGGCGGAACAACGTCAGTTTTAATGAGTTTTCCCTGTTTTAATCGATTAACGACTGTTTTTACTGTATTTAGGTGTTTAACTTTACGAGTTTTCATTGCCCTCTGCAGAAAGAGCGTAAATGACTAGACTTCTCTATTAAGCTATGCCTTTTTATGGAATAAAAATTATGATGACGTAGATTTTTTGTTTTTGTATTTTATGATACAATGGAAAAATAAATGAGCTCTTCAGAGATTTATAAGGTGTGCCTTAAAATACCAAATTTGAGGTAAACGAAACTTTCTTTGCTTAAACAATTAATAAAATGCGTAACCGGTTGTTGAAAAATAACATAATATTATGCTTTTGGTTATGCCATGCGTTTATTTGCACGACTGAAAAGAAAGTACTATGACCTTTTTCACATCGGGAAATGCTTTGACCTTTGACGTGAGGTGCAAGTATTGTTGAGCACGTCTCTTTCGAGATGTATCCCCATTTGAGCAGCCTCACTGGGTCTGGGTCTTACCTCCACGCATGCCGCAAGCCTTGAAGAAGTGTATGTTAAAACTGATGTTTTTATTTTGCGCAAAAATTACAAAATTGTTTACTTCAAATATAGCAGGAATCCAATTTTAATTATTGAAAAATGTCATCATTATTTTTCGTTGGAAAGCTATAAAAATAATTAGTGAAAATTATCAAAATATTACTATATAATACTTTATGTAGATACTTGTATTCCGAATATTATTTAATTTACTTCCAGGCGTACAAACAGAAAAGAGTCTATCACAACAGTACTTAAGTCAGTAGATAAAGCTAAAACCTACCGCTACAAAACCACCTATCTAATAAATGAAACCTTATTAAAGGACCACGTAAAATTTGCTGGTATGTAGGGTAGTTATACGCTCGTATTTATTTGAATTTGATCCCTCAAATCGTTACTTAAAAATGCCGTTATAACAATTGAGCAGACAGACACAAAACAAAGTGTAAAGAGCTATCAGCGTTCCGTTCTTTTCTTTTTAGGCACCTAAAAACGGTAATTAGAGTGGTGTTTCGGAATACAACGTTAGCGCAATAGATACATTAAACTCTTCCCGAATTCATCTCAAAATCTTGGCATAGTGACAGTCGCAGTCGCTTCAAATATAGCAATGGAAGCAACTTCAGACATGTTTGCAGGCACTGCAACTGCAAAACGACGTTTAACTGCGTGGGCTGATAAATACCTACATACAACACGAGTACAGATTACAAGCTCTAATCAATAATACGTTTAAATTCAAAATATACCCAAGTTCCTTATTTTGTCGATTGTTCGTTCTGTCGCGGGGATATATGACACCGACTCTCATTTAATACATATTTCGAGACATTTTATTTATTTACGATCAAGGTTTATTAACGATTTGGAAACAAGAAAAGAGCTCTTTTCAAAAATTTTACAGTATATTTTTTGTTTTTATATCTTAGTAAGGAAAAACGACTTCACTTACTCAGCCACAAGCTGTTTGTGCCTAATATTTAAAAACCCGATGTAGAGTATAGTATTTTTTTACATTTATATTTATGTTACGTTACGCGCGAGGGCGCAGGGCATTTGCATTGTCAGCAATATAATAGTCATATAACTGGCGCAATTCGTTTTCACTGCAGTGGTTATCCGACCAGAACCGTGCCTTTTACGGGATAAAAAATAGCCTATGCCACTGTCCCGCATATAAATTATCTCTTTACAATAACTACTAAATTTAATATTCCCCTGATATCTTTGAATACTCAGAACCGGTCTTCACCAAACATAGCTATTGCTAACCAATGAAATAAACCTAATAAAAAAACCGCATTTAAATTGGTTTACCCACGCGCTCGAGTGCTACCAATGGCAGTCAAATAAATAATCAGACAGACACACAGAAGCTTCAAATTTATAACACCCCATTTTGCATCGACCCGTTGTTCCGTAGCCCGAACAAACCAACACACACTCTCATAATAAGCCTGAGAGCTATTTTTAGCGTAACTTGTTTCAGAGACAAATTTATGCCACGTACTATTAAGTAATTTGTCTTGTATCACAAAACTAGAAATTTAGTATGGTTCCGTCACATCTTGTTTATATTTAGGCAAGAATTAACAGCAAACAAAACCGCAGAGTGCTTTACTGTGTCGCCATTCATCATCTGACAAGTGCATGGATATTAAGACTGATCGCGTTATCCCAAGGGAGTCGTTGGCTGGAAGTCATTTCCATGTTAAGGTACGGAAATAAGATATTATGTATTAAAAAAAATCTTAAGCACGCGTGGAAATATGGCTATCATTTTCTTGCATTTTTAGCGCACCTCTCGCGACTGCAGTGGGTTTTTCATGACAATCAATCACGCAAATAGGCACATATCAGATGTCGAGTTGCGGAAAACTAGACCGCGTAATCCTACAACTTATCACAATCAATGTGAGGAATCGACTTTGTATCTACTTTTTATAGCTTGACTTTGGTATATTTAATGCAAATTTTAACGCACTTTTAGAGAAAAAAAAAAATTATTTCAGATTATGTAATATTTTTTTGTGTAGGGTATGTATAAAATATGCAATTTGCTTTTGCGATTTGATTTTGATTTTTTTTACTCAATAACGACTAAATATTTTTGACGAAAAACGTCGCAAGTAAACGATGGAAAACCATGAGGTATGTCGGGTTAACACAACAGGCCGCGACTTCGTGCAGAGGTTCATTTCTACTAGAGTTATTGAATGTGTAACCAATAGGTCCGATTTCATACATAAATGATGGAATTATAGAATCCATAAAACATCATTAAATGCGATTAACATGCAGACCCCGTCAATTAGAACCATTATAATAATGAGACTGCAAATCATTGCATGTGGGTTGCATGTCGCCACCACCGCACTGGTCACACTAAAACAACATTAAGGACCGCGTCGATAATATCGCTGTTAGTTTTGGAATAAAAGTGCCGTTTAAAAATCATTTTAGTGTTTGGCTTAAAAAAATAAATTAATTGAGCTTTTAAAATCGTAAATAAGCATTTTAAAAATTAACTGCCTTTTTAATTTGTACAAAATCTTTAAATAAATTATTGTGTCTATATTACTTGAGCTATAAATAAATTATAAATGAATTGCAAATATTGGTATACAAAAATGATATTTGACACTCTTTTTTAATTAGTGAGCTTTTTTTTTAATGATGGAGCTTTTTTTAATACTTGGTAGTTTTTATTATGTCGTATGCATTTTAATATTGATCTCTTAATAAATACACTTCGATCTTTATTATAATTACTAACTATTTGATTAACAAAATCAATATTATGGTATAGGTATATTTTTAATGAAAAAAATCTTTTTAATGGAATTTATAGAACGATATTTTTAATGAAATTTACATGATAATAGATTGCCGTGTTAGTCTGCTAGGGGCGTAGCTGACGTAAAAAGTCGATTCAACCCTGAACCTGACGTTTCGCAAAACAGGAGAAAGGGGGGGGGGGGGGAGCCCCCCGCATAGGAAAAGCAAATAAATTTATCCCGTTTTTGTTTTAAGTTAGGTTGGTTAGGTAGCTTGCGTCCCTCAGACTAGAAAATAGAAGCCTTGCGGGGCTTCGTCGATATGCTGGCGGATTGCAGCTGCTTCGAAGAAAAATACCAAAGTTAACGTTCTTGTTATCACTTCATTAGGCCCCTCAAAGGTGGTAAGAAGCACACCTAATACTGTAATACCAAGTGCCTTTTAATTGTCCTTCCTCTAACTTGACTACAATTGAATAAAAATATGGGCTAAAAATTCCCAAGGTGGCTCGGCCAGCGACCTAGTTCGACCCCAGGGAACGCCACGGCCCCCACCTGGTACGACTTTTGCCATGCCCAATAACGGTTGCAAGTTTGTCAGGCTAAAAAAAAATCATGCTTATTATGCGAAAAGCACAGAAATGGGTTAAACAAAATTTAAATAGACAAAAATCATTTAGATAACTCTAATTATATAAAAAGTGTCCAAATATGATATATTTGATGCTCATTTCTCTTTTTTTTTTGGGGACCTCCAAATATATCAAATGTAATATTTAGATTTCCAACATTTGTATTTGCGTACCTACCTCTAAACAGAATTAAAATACCGCTCGATTTGATTTATTCTATATCTCACAAAAAAGGTAAAATCATTAAAAAAGATGCTCATTTATATTTATTTACTTACCATTTCTGTAATATTAAGACGATCATTAAATAAATGCCAAATATTTTTTGCGTAGTTCTAAACAGAAGCTCAATCATTAAAAATGATGCTCATTTAATTTATATTTATTTGCTTACCGTTTCCGCAAATTTAAAATGCTCATTTAAATAATAAAAATATCGTTTAAATACATGCCTTAAAAAAATCGTCTCGACAGCAGAATGTGCAATGGATTTGTAGGTTGGTATTTTCCCCTGCAAAAAGTGCAATAGCAATGATTCCCATATCGATAAACTACAAAAAATTAAAACGTATCGTTATCCTTTTATGTAATGAAACATAGGATACTTTATATCCTGGTAAAGAGTTCCCTTGGGATAATAACGGGAACAACGTAGGCAAAACCGCGGGGAAATGCTAGTAACTTATAATTTTAGGAATCACAAGTTTTTGTATTTACTTATATTACTTTATTCATCAACAGTTTTATGATGTAAGTTAGGCCTAATTATTTAAATAGTCATGTGAACATAGGAGTGAAAGCATAGGAACCTCAATTTACTAAATTGACCATACGTATAGGTATTTGTCGACGCAAATAGATGCTTAGTCAGACCCATTTACATAGAGGAGGGAATATTCCCAAGTGCTTTTGATGACTCAAAGCTTTGGCCTAGAAAATATTCAGGCGTCTTTGAAGTAAGGGATGAATATATCGGCGTTTTTTCATACCGAGTCCCAGTACTCATTATATTTAATGGCTTCTTAATTTTTGTCGAAGCTGCCAGTATGTTTTCTGGTTGCTTTTTACCAGAATTTTTTTCACGTACTTTTTGCCCTGCACCGATATTTCACGTAGGAATTCTATGCTACACATTCGAATACAACGTATAGTTAAACATCAAATATGAGCTTAAACGGTTTTAAGATCTTTGAGGAGTACACAAAAATCGTGCTGTGAAGGCCGACTCCAAGTAAATAGGATAAGGTCTAGAATGAAGAAGAAGATAAAGATCTTTAAGAAATCCAGACATCATCCAGCCACGAAATATCAATCAACCAGATTGTGAATATTGTGTGTTATTCTAGAGAAAGGGAAATCGTGCGGGTAGTTCGGAAAATTCGCAGCTAAAGTTGTTGAAACCCGTCGGCTTCAGTCCCTTCGAAACCATAGTCATTACGACACGTCCGAAACAATATATACAAAAAATATTTTATGCCATTTAGTCTCATTTCATGCTAATACTTGTATTTAAGGTAGCTCTAGTTATTTATTAAATACATGTGAAAACTTGTTCATCAAAAAATCAATAAGCACCTAATTGAAGTCGGTGCTTTTACAAGTTAGCGAAGTCTACACTGCTCGCTTATACAAAATGTACGTTAGTAGGAAATGTACGAGTAGTTACGACGTTCTAGACGTGGGAGGTTGAATTAACTCGCACCTGATAAATGGCCTTATATATCAATTACTAGTGTCAGGGCAACTTTTACACGGCTAATGGTCTTAGAATATTGTGCCGTGTTATTTTCGATGGCGGTCTTCGGGTTGTATATTATTTGTTATTGAAATAACGTTAAAGTTGTGTATGACAAATACCATGAATGTTGAATATATGTATGAATATACATACATAATTTCACTCAAAGAAACAAAGGCAACCAAAGAAAACATTATCATTTGATAATGATTGATCTGATTTGGTTTGGTTTGATTTGATTTGGTTGAAATGCTCGGATACTTGCTTTGTATTTCCTACATCGATGTTTAAGCGCACTGCGGGTTTTTAATTTTTTCCTCAAAAAGATATTTATTCTTCAACTAGGTAACACGCAACAGATACAATTTATCTTTTGTCAATATTTACTATACATCTGATATACACAGTAAGTATAAGATATGAGCGCACTCGCTCCATTAGGCTTCATGGATCCCAAACCGATGTACAATTTGTATTTCAAGATTCCATTAAATGTAAAAATTGTAAAAGCTTTCGTGGCACAGCCCTACCACGCTCCATAAACTCAGCATTATGACAAGTTTGGATGGCTAACACCAACGTACGGCTCCCCCGGGACTGGGGTTGCCACTTCGAGATTGTACCCACGTCAAGTTAACGTGCTATAGTACTAATGTTATTAGGAATGGCTAATTAACGATTCAGAAGATTTTAGTCTCAGGTTTTTAGGTTATCAACATTTAATATTTGTAATTCTCACTGATCGGGGGGCACGGCAGTGCCCCCGCCAAGTCGAGCGCGAAGCAAACACTGCCGTACCATCCTTTACTGGAACCATTTCGCCGCATTTCCAGACCCCTATTTGAACCTCTGGATAAGACCAGAACGCAGAAATTTTCGTCATCCAGTAAGACTTAAAATCCAAAATTTCAAGTCTGTAGGTCATTTAGTTCCGAAGTTAAGCGAAAGCAAAGTTTTGCATTTATGACACTCACTGAATATGATCATCAGAATGGAACTAGTACTTCCCATAAACTCAGAGAGCTGTAATTTGGTACAGAGTTAGGGTTTAATGGCCGCATAAAGGGAAAACTATAAAAACTAGGATAATTGAAGATCTGGAGTACCTGGTGACCCTGATTAGAAAACACAATTGACGTGATTACAAATTCAAATTCAAAATTATTTATTCAGAGATCCATATATTGTTAGTAAATACTTAAGTAGCTAGGTTATTTGATTAAATTATTAGTTAATTATAATGTCTAATATATAAATATTAATTGACGAAATAAATGTCCTCAGAGTGAGGGTTTCTTAACGTCGACATTACGACAGTGAACCTATGAATAACACGGGAATGAATTATTACTATGCATCTACAATAATAATTATCCATTCCCAAAATCCCGAAGATATGTTTCCGTATAACGTTTGAAGTCATATACCCCAAATTGCACCCAAGATCCGATCTCTGATTATTAATTAGGTATATTAAATAGATTTGAATATTTTATGTGAGTAAATTCGTGGCTTTTATATACTCAATGTGAAAACACGAACCTGTCCCAAGTGTCAATGTGGAAATAATCGTGCTGTATCTGTATGCTGGTGGTAACTTGCTGTTTTTGAACGCATTGTAGAGGGTTTATGAATTGTGTGTCGATAATAGTACATTACACAAATAGGGTGGTAATACAAAGAAAGGCCGAGATCGCAGATGTTTACGGCCCGAGCTGCAAGCGAGGGACGTAAATATGCGATCGTGGGCGTTCTTTATTACTACCTCCCGTGTTGTGTACATCATTTTATGTCTACATTTGGCAAGAAAGCGGCTTTTTTCGTACGCGCAGCGTGCGGAAAAAGCCACTTTCTGGCCAGGTGTGGCACAAACATATTATCAGTTCTTATTTCAATAAAATTATTTGTGCATTTTGAAATAAATACTGCCCGAGCGCAGCGCGAAAGCTCTCGAATTCAGTTTCAGTTTCGGCTAGATGGCAGCCAAAACCGAAACTAAACCGAAACCCGTTTTTTTTCCGAAACTAGGACGAAACCGAAACCGGAGGTTCGGTTGGACTCTAAAAGTAATCTAATTCTGAAAAAAGAAGTTTCATTGGAAAGTGAAAATGCCCTTAACATACGTAACCTATTTGTTTTTATGATGTTTTTCATTAGGTACTTACATAAATATTTCCGACCGGTAGGTACATGGATAGGTGATGCCAAAATTAACCGAAATCCATGCATTCGTGAATTATTGTCCGTAACATTATATCGCTGTCTAGGCTGAAGAATTTCTACATCAAGGGAGATTCGTGTTATGATCCCGGTATGGAAAGTTTTACTTGCAACTCAAATATAAAATAGAATACTCGTAGTTACTAATCATTTATTCCCGAAAAAAAATACACTTTGCAATAGGAAATATAACTGTCACATGCTTTAGTACTATTGTTTCGTTTATTGCATGCTTTTCTACTGTTAGTACTATTATTTCGGTATATCTTTATTTTCTTAGATTAGGCTTTTTACAATATATATATAAAAAGTAAAATACAAACTGAAATTACAAAATATAAACACATTATAAAAAACCTAACCTAGGGTGCCGCCGGCAGCGGGGCGGGGCCCAGGCTACTGGTGGCCGCAGAGAGAGGAACCTCCTGACGATGCGCGCCGTGTCCAGAAGAACCGCTTTCTGTATCTGACCCCTGATCCAGCCATCTAGCGAGAGTCTCTTGAGATGGTGATCGAGACTCTTCGCTATAAGTCCGTTCGCCGAAACGACTATCGGAACAATGATCGTCGAATCAACGGCAAACGAAATTAGTACTATTGTTATTAGCTTTTGTAATTGATTTGTGTTAACAATTTTGTCTGCAGTATTTAATCCCGGACCAGCTAAATTTGTTTGTCTAGCCCAAAAGTTGAGTAAAAATTTCTTAAAGCATTAATTTGGCGATTTACATTTCACACGAATAAATAAAAAGGCACAGTGGAACTGAGAACCTCCTCTTATTGAAATCAGTGGAAATCCAACATAGAAAACCTTTCGACTCCCACATTCCACATAGTGAAACAAAATGAAAAGGCGATCTTCAAATCAAACTAAAAAACTCCACGAACCGTCAACTGGAATCGAACGGTCCAGAATAGACCAGCACAAACATAACCGTGCGGGTGACGAAATCGAGAACTAAACCAACCACGTACTGCTTAAATGGAACTCGTTGAAGTCCCTGCTGCCCTAGACTGCAAATAATAAATTTGCCCGGCGGGCATGTGTTACTTGTAAAACGACTTATGTGTCACAGAATCTAATATGAACGTAAGCTCTTTCAATCTAAGGTAGAGTATAAGGGTACTTGGCCGAGTAAGACCAACACACGTATTTGAAGAAGGGAACGAATTGAGTTTCCATGTCAGTTGTTGTCCGAAGCATTATTGAGACATGTGGCCCTAGGATACAGTGGCTTCACATAATTTGTGTAGTATAGGAACAAAATAGAAGTACTGTCACCTCGTTCTTAGTAGTGAAATATTTTCCAATATTTTAGGTAAATCGAGAATCACTTATGAAATTGACCTGTACGGGTACTGGGTGGGCCCAGTCCACCTGTTAGTAACCATGGTACAGTAAAACAATGTTTTTTCTTCCCGAGAATGAACTTACTCTCGATAATGTTGCCATTGTATATGAGCTTAAATATGTTAACTGTCACAGGAGGAACATACCTTGCTTTGTATTTCGTTTGAATATGGTCCAAAAGTGTAAACATATTTCTGCCGTCGACTGTACTATGCTATTAACAATTGGGCATATTGAAAAAGTCAGACTAATTCAAATTTCAGTGCTAATCTATTAAAAACCCTTCTGACGGTGATATTCTAAAAGCATGCTACACAAATGTCTCTTGTTTCGTAAATCGTCGTAAAACGCCGTTTAACTACAAAATGGGCGCCATAAACATTTTAGGAGCATCTGACATTTATAGGCGTTTGGTAAGTGCCTTCGATTCCTGAGCTAAACACTATTAAGAACACGGAAGTCCTACTGAAGCAAGCCAAGACTCTTGTCATTTCTGTTTGTACATTTGATTGTCCTCTCTGTCCTTGTACAGTCGCTATCAGATATATCTGAGCTGTTAGTGTACTCATAAATATCTGAACACGGCTCTAATGCTATGAAAATAGAGCCGTGTTCAGATATTTATGAGTACACTGACAGCTCAGATATATCTGATGGCGACTGTACATAAACACACGAGGTAATAGTACATTACACAATTAGGGTGGTAAAACAGGGAAAGGCCGAGATCGCAGACATTTAGTAACAAACCAAGTTAAAAACGTCCAATCCTCCAAAAAATCAAGGGCCTTATACAAAACCAGCGAACGTACAAAACGAGCGACATTTGTATAGAAATTCGCTTCTAACTCGCCCGTAGCTTGCTCGCGAATCGCTAGTGTGTGATATGGTTCTAATAGTCCTAATTCCGTTGACGATGCAAAGTTGCATTCGACTTGGGGTTTAAAATTAGCAGCCAACTACTATTTTACGACTCGGTTAAGTTAACACACACACACACACCTTATTTGTATACAATGTTATATAGGCAGGTGCAAACTTAAAATTATCGGGTAGTATTGAGAGAACTTCTAAAATTCTAGCGTGTGTGTGGTATGGTGACTCTAAGGAAAAATGTTTGGGCAAATAGTAAATAAATAAAGCTTGTTAAAATCAGCCGTTAATGCTAGGCTACGGCCACTAAAGCCAGTCGCACAAAGGTGAAATAAAACATTAATTGCTGTCAGGGGCGAAAACAAAGGTTTTTCTGCCCCTCCGTCACGCTGCTGGCTCTGATGGGATGGAGACGTGGAATGGTTTTATTTCCATGTTATCGAGCGTGTTTTGATAGCTTTATTAGTTAGGGCTTTACTGAAAAAATATTGAAACTAAATGCATTTTTTGCGGATGCAGGGTTTGTATTACATCGGCCCTAACGAGCACCTGGAATTGCGTGCACATGGATGGATGAATTATATGGAAATGTTTGTACAGTTATTTTTTACTGCCGTGCATTGGCGGGAACAAGATTATGTTATGTCATTCATATTAGCATACACAGGCTTGATTTTACATGGATGTGTGCACTGCATACTCATTCCACTGTTTTAGGATTAAGCCGTTTTTTAATTGTATTGCAATAACTACCTTGTAAGTTTTGTTGGATGTAACTTTTTGTAAGTTCTTAACTGAATTCGAAAACGACTTACAATTTCGCTTGGATTTAGTACAAGTTTCTAAAAATATGATTGTAATTTTAAGCACTATAACGATACTAGATGAATATTAAAAAGCTTGGTTTTAAAAGAAAAGTGAAACATCAAATAACTTCAACTATAGGTAAGTATTTATGTGATCATGATTATAATAGCCGTTGTTGGTAGCAGAAGTAGAATCCGCTTACAAAGAACTGCTTTGAACCGTAAAATAAATGTTGGTAAGTATATGCTACTCACATGAAAATATTTCAAAATAGGGAGCATTTTCCAATGACTTCAGACCAAAATGCGAAGGCAAAGCAAGAACACAGAATGCAGGAATGCATTAGGACGGCCTTTTTCAGGAACTTAAAGAATTAACTCACCACTTACCAACTTCACAGACGTAAAGTTGTTCTCTACCGATTTTATACGTATTTGCCCATAACGTTACCTACCAGCTTTTTGTACTTGCAGCAATCATTTCTGATATTTGACTTTTTAAGCTGGATACTCTATGACTGGATTGGAGAAGAATAACGTCTTAGATGAAGTCAAGGACTTATTAGGGGAAGCTTATGTCCAACACTGATCATAATGGGTGGCCGTCTGGTTGCATAGCAACTGTTGTTATAATAACGATTGTCATAACACTTTTAAGGGGATTCGTTACAGAAAGTTACCAAGTTTAGCCGCTCAGTTGGCGTTGTTGTTTTTATTATTTTTAGCTAAACCCAACCAAATATTTACTATTTCTATGTCTTGGCGGAACCAGTAAAAAATGATGAGCTTAAATCGCAACCAATTTCAGCTCAACAGTCTTCTTGTGGACAATAAAACAGATTTTTTTAAAATAACCGCAATTTTCCACATTCTCGCACACACGCGTACCCGTTTACAGTCATTAGTGTCAGTGACTGTCAATAATTATTATTATGACAGCATGACAGGTCATGTTTGTTTACATATTATTTTGGCGCCATTTTAATCTATTTGATAAAGATTTTGACGTAGTTTCAGGAGATGTTGAAATATGAAGTTTTAGTTTCATACTACACATATTGTTAGGTATCCAATATATTGTTATATTTCTGATTTTTTGATTATCTGCACATGTTTGTTACTTCTTTCTTTGTAATTTGACCTCTCTCATATGAATAGTTAGTTGTGCAAGTAACTTACATGTAACTAGTATACTTACCTACTGACCTAAGTTAGTATACTTTTATAGTATACTTACTTACAAGCCAAGAAAAAAACATATTTTATATCGTACTGTTTTATTAAAACTTTTTAGTTCTAGGTACTTATCTACTCTGTCATACATTTAGGATCTGTTATTATTGCGCTGTAAAAGTTTGAATAGCGGGTTCGATAGAATATTATTCATAGACTGGTATAATACAAAGGCAAGCCTTTCAGCTGCCTCATATCGCTTCTTAATTCTTGAACGCACTAGGTAGGCGATCTCCAGTCTGGCTGATTCCAGCCGAACATCTCCATGCAGAGCTATAGCTTTTCATAGCAGGGGTGATGGCAACGAACTTCTGATGATGACGCGAATTAGGATTTACTTGGGTAATCTATCTGGTCTCGACTTCTCGAGTGTGCGTACGTTTGTTTTCATTATTTTTAGTAAAATGGCAGTACGCTCCGGTGACTACTTCACATCAGGCAAGCTTACCACCCAAGTAATATGCAAAATGTTGATAAGGAAATATATAATTAACCGTTTTCTATTCAAATAATAAAATTAATAACAAGAAAAATCTTTGCTATTGTATGAAAAATTTTGACAACTTCAAATATAACTGTAGGCAATATATTTTTTTTATCGAGCATGGGAGTGCAATAACGAAAAAGGTTTTTTTCAAACGATATACTTATGGTCAATGATAGCAAACTCTTTTAGCTTTTACAACTAATGCACTGCATCGAAAAATCCAATATTTTTTACTAAGAAAAGAGCACGTATTTATATCCATAGCAAAAATTAACTTAAGTATTTGTACAATTTTTATCTATTCGATAAAAACGGTTACAATTCAATACCACCTCCTTCTTGAAATCAGTTTAGGAAATGAAATTTGTTGATGGAGATAAACTTCGACACCGACTGACAGCACTTTATTTTTTAATTTTTATTAGCTTAGCGGCCAGAAGTTTTAGGAGTAGGTTTTATACAATCTAGGCATTCTTTTGACACCTAGAATCAGCTGTTGTCGATAAATGCCGCCCTTTTGTTTACACCGATACTCTACACTCACACAAACAACGGTTTGATCAAAATTTTATTAGTTTTCAAATGGATTTATTTAGAATATTTCTTATTTTTTTGGTATTTTTTTCTTATTGGCGGAATCAGAAGGAAAAGTACTGTCGAACTAATAATGTTTCAAATACAGAAAGTGATCACAGCCGGAGAAAAACAGGACTAAAATTTGTATGAAAATTCTCTGAAACGTTCAACCTTAAGCATAAAGTTGATGATCATTTTTTTTTGGCATGTCATGGCATACGGAATCATAATTGGTTTAATCATAATGTAGAATATCATACATTTATTGAGTCATAATACTGATAATTATAATGTTTTAATAATTGCAAATGTCGTACCTTTATAAAGACATAATAGGTATCTTGCGATCACAACATACCCCACTTACTGTCCAAGATAAAAAACTGTGACAGAGTCAAAGTTAGGTACGATGACGAGCGAAGCGAGGAGGAGTGTTAGGTATCTTGCGATCACAACATACCACACTGACTGTCCAAGTTAAAAAAAACTGTAATAGGAATGTTGTGAATAAAGAAAGTAACTACTAAGAAAAACAGGCTTTAGCGTTTTGCAGTTTATGCGTTTATACAGTACTAGCGACCCGCCCCGGCTTCGCACGGTGTTTCTCTATTACATTATGCATGTATTATACATATAAACCTTCCTCTTCAATCACTCTATCTATTAAAAGAAACCGCATCAAAATCCGTTGCGTAGTTTTAAAGATTTAAGCATACATAGGGACAGAGAAAGCAACTTTGTATTATACTATGTAGTGATGGTGAAATTGTTTTATGAGCAACCAATTTATGTCCATTATAAAGTATGCTTAAAAATAATTATGCGCATCTAATTTATGCCCATTACACAGTTTGTGCTTAAACATTATGATTAAAAACGTTATGCGCATAAATTTTATTTATTTATTTAAGCGTATCAAAAATATGACCTTAAATTTTATGCAACCCGATCCCTACCCAATCATAATGCTCAAGATAATGTTGATATGACTCTTTCGTTCGAATTATACAGGGCGAAAGCGGAGACGTGATCGATTTTGATATCACTTAATTAAGGATTAAAACGGGATCATAATAACACAAGTATAAAGAAGATTAACCTAACTAACTACAACCTACAAATTGCCAGTCATTGCCAATGTTGGACACTTAAGACTTAGTAGGACATGTGAAACTTGTCTTCTTTGCATGTTTTTCTTTTTACCGAGGTCACATATTGTTTACAATTAACTTGTCACTTCAGAATTTGGTGTAATTAAGTATAATTAACGCATTTAATGTTATAAAATGAAATAGCCTGAATGTGAATACAAAAAAAAGTGATTCTAAAAATTGGTTTAACATCATTTCTTGCATATAGGTTTTATTTCATGCAAAAATTAATAAAAAAAAACCTCATTTTGTTTCATGTGAGTACTGTTGCTTTAAAATGGCTATCAATTGCCAATGCTGAAAAAGTGATTTCTGATTACGATTACTCCGATTTCACCCTGTATAGGTACTGTATTATTATTTGATAAAGCAGTGCATCGGATTAATAAACACAACGACTACGACTTAAAAAGTCGAATAGCCTATTTGCAAATTTTTGGTGAAGTATATTTCTGAGCCATATTTTTGGAATATTTACACTTGAGCCTTCAATAAACCTGGCCTGAGGGCCGGATCAGCGCGACACAGAGATACGGCACGTACCCGCGAACAATAAACGGGTGAGATTGGTCGGTTGGAAACAATGTGTTTGTCAAACACAACACTTGACAGAGTCAGGTTAGGTTAGTTAGGTACCCAACGGCGCCGCAAGCGCGTTGGGCGCAGACGGCTGGCGCACGATCGCCGCCTGCCCCCGTAAAGAGGATCTCCGGGTGTCATCACGGGGACGGCTGCCACCCATCGGAAGAGGTCCTCGGGATGAAGGGCGTGCCGGGTGTCCGGGCACGCCCCCAATTGGTGGAAGGGGGAGCACAGAACCCTCCAGGGATGGGTCCGTAAAGGGACAGCTGCTGGCGGAGTTGCGGTAGATTGCGAAAGTGTACCCGGGACTCCGCCGTCCAAGGCAGCGTGAAGGACACCCAGGTTTTTTAGTCGGTAAGAATCCGACATATCCACGCCGTCTCCCCGTGGCGGCGTGGAATCTTATGCAAGATTTTTCCTGGTTAAAAAAAAAAAAAAAAAAAAAAAAAAAAAAAAAAAAAAAAAAAAAAAAAAAGGTTAGTTAGGTACCCGTCAGATTGCAGCTCGACTGTTTTCCAGTGTTCTGTTCTGTATATCGCATGATAAAAAGCACCTGTCAAGCTTTGAAAGTTATCGTTGTCGTTTATTAAATGCTCGATAAACGTGACCATCATATTCTCACAGAGTCGAAGTTCGTACTTTCCATAGCTCACACGTTGCGGTCCCTGGGCTCGAACCAGGTCGCTGGCCAGACCACCCAAGGGCGTCCGACCGTGTGCCGTACACACAGTCGGCACGCACATCGGGCTGGGTAGTGGATCCAGGAACTTTCCTGCAAATGTAGCATTGTGTTTAACCTTAGTACAGTATTTTCTCTAAATATGTTATTAGTTATTACCGTTTTCAAGCTTGTTATACATCAATGAAAAAAACTGTGTGTTTCAATCCTATTTATAGATAACAAGAAACGGTTAAATACTCCTTTTGTAAACGCATTTTTCACAAACGTCGTAGGTAAATTAATGTGACACATTGGCAACCACAGAGATTATCGTTATAAACAAAAAGGTTCCAACTAGCAAATCAGACATAGATAATAAATGTAAACAGTACTTAGTTTAGAAGCAGTAGGGTTGTACTAATGTTAAAAACTATTATTTGGATAGCATTGTTTTCTTTATAATTACAGTCATTTACCATTGCAGGTCGATTCTACATCAATTATATGGCACTATAAGGAAAGTCCCTCTTTTCATTTCACCCAGTATAAACAAAAATACAAGTAAAAACATTATACACTACCAAAGAAAAATGCACTGGTTCTTGGTAAAACAAAAGTGTTATGACATAAATAGAAAAGTCAAAAACATAAAGAAAAGGGTATAAAAACACAGATAATAAATTCTTACAAAAAAGGATGTGCAGTCTTGCACAAACATGGTTAGCACGCTTTGGCCTTTGGTCAGGACTGTTCAGAAAATATCAAACATACAATTCAAACCACTAAAGTCCAAGCTGTTGCAACGTCAGTACTAATATCATTATCGGATTAGTAGTGCATTCAGGGTAGTAAGAAAGGGATTACTCACGCGAGTCTGTTAAAAGCCCGATGCTGAAAGCGGAGGGCTTTTAATGACTCGAGTTTGTAATCCGCTGACTGCCCGTTATAAGCGTGTCACACACTAAGCAGATACGATAAGATATCTGTATCTGAACGCATATCTGTCAATATCGCTTCCTATACAATTCAATGAGCTAACACACACAGCGCAGATGTAGCATGTAGGCACCAGCCCACAGATACTTCACGATAAAATATAAGTTATGTTGGTACATGTATCGAAAGATGGCAAAGATATTATCTGCGTATTTGATCTGTGTATAATAAATATGGTATAGTATTTTATCTGCAGATAGATTTACTATACAGACAGGTTGATGTGATTTTAGTATTCATTTTCTTTATATCTTCTTTAATCAAATCATGAATCGCCATAAATATTAATTTTGGGTTTCGGAAATAGATTGAGAATTTTTCTTCTGACAGATCCTCGAAGATATTAAATTCACCACGTTCTTTTTAAGCATTATATGTCGTTCTATCCAAATCCTTCGCCTGTTAGTATATTGTAACGCAACACGAGCATCAAATTCATAATCAGAATCGTCATCTGACGAGCTGTCTAGTAAATCTAGAAGAGATAAACATGAATAAACAATCCGCACCAAAAAACAAGTCTACTCAGTTTGATGGATTTAGACCGAATGTATCGTCTCGTATATTATCGTATCTGCGTAGTGTGTGACACGCTATACACACAATGTTTTTCATCACATTTGCGAGGAATCAAAATAAGACTTAATAACTATAAGGTAAAGAATACGATGTAAAAACTTACAACAACAAAAGAGCGTATCTTCATAGCAATTACGTCCTTTTGTTGAGAAGCGCAGTTTATCGGCAATAACTCAAAAACGGTTAATCCGATCTTGTTGAAAATAATTTTCGTTGAAAGTATTAATTAAGCATTATCTTGGCTATTTTTTTTTTGTATTTTTCGGACACACGGTTTAGAAGATAGAGGGGGGGGGGACACAATTTTCACAACTTTCGGAGCGATTATTTCCAAAGGTATTCACTTAATCAAAAACATTACTTAAGAACCTTAAAATGTTTTTGAAAAAGCTGTCGAACTATGTAGCACACGTTGATATTTTCTGAAAAAATTTTTTTTTAGGTTCTGTAACATGTATGGAGTGCCCCCCCTAAAAATAATTATTTTAGTTATTTAACTACCAAACTAAGTAGCGGCTCATACAAGACACCTATATTCCAAATTTCATCAATATCCATCGTGTAGTTTTTGAGTAAAATGCCTGTGACATACGGACGGACGGACGGACGGACGGACGGACGGACGGACATGACGAAACTATAAGGGTTCCGTTTTTGCCATTTTGGCTACGGAACCCTAAAAATCGAATAAACTAATAACATCAGCTAATAGGCAACTTCAACTGTCAACTTTTTCAATGTAGTCTTCCATAGATGATGATGGCTGGCCATATTGCCAGTTTCTACCGATTTTTAAAATGAAATTTACTAAAATAATTGCAAAACTCTCTGAAATAATAGTAAGTTTTATATACAGTAAAATTGGTTTTGTAGCCAAGTTTTGAAGATAAAAAATAAGTCTTGACTGATTTGAAACCTTAGTAGTCTGAAAAGACGTGCGAGTCGAGTGGGTTCTATATTTTAAAACTAAACTCATAACTCCTTCGGGAGTTATAGATTTTCATACCAATTTACCTAATAAACTCTATAACTCCCGCGGGAAGTAAATCGGCTCTAGCTGTTCTATAATAACACCCTTTACGAGCAAATGTGATGAAAAATAACATGCAGTGTTCAGATTCATATGACAAATATATTCGCTTTCCATCGGTATATCTAATTGGAATAACGAATTAACAAAAACTTCGTTATTGTGTTCCTCTTAAATAATTTACATATCGTATTTTAAAATGGTTTGTTTTAATGAAGTTTTTCGTAATTCATTCACCACTTTTATATTTCTGAAAATATTCACATGCAGGATGAATTTGTAAACAGAATAAAGGGAATACCGAGGTTTGTTAATTCCACACGCCATGAAAATAAAGGAATAAGTAGTGATATCAGTTCCTTTATTGTTTTCATACGTGTCTTTCATTGTGAAAAATGTTGAGGTTGATAAAATATAAAAAATCTTTTATCGACACACACATCATACCCTCTATGATATGGTTAAAAACCGCAAATTACGACCAGTATAAAGATAAACTGTTTGGATAGCACAAATTTCTTATGCCCTTCTGTGAAAATGTTATTATTGCTTCATAATAACATCGATGTTATTAATACATTCAAATTACGACGATCTCTAAAAAAAACCAATTTGATTTGACCTCAATTCTAATATCAGTCGAAATAACGTTTATTCGAAATTAAATGTCAACTACAAACAATTTTGACATTATTCGCAAGTTACTTGAATCGAACGATACGTTAGTAGAGGACAGAGGTCCACTCTAGTTTGTCTCTGAAAAACTACGGTTGCATGACATGCGTGAGATGTCACTGCTGTAAGTAATTTGCGTACCCCTAACATATCATAGAGAGGTGTAATAATTATGTTAGTAGATTATAGATAAAGCAGTGTATGTAACTGTACTAAATTAGGCATTAAAACACTCGTGTGATGTTATTATGAAACTCGCCTGTCAGCTCGTTGCATAAACCCACACTCGTATTTTAACGCCTTTAATTATGTAACAGTCCCATAAACTACTATTACTTCAGGAGTTTAATTAAATTTCATCTTATTTTGCTAAACTTTAAAGTACCTACCTTTTAGACCAAAATGTCTGCCCATATTCTCTCGGTTGAAAATGACTGGAAAATTATTTATTAAAAAGACGCGGGCAACATCATAAATCCACTTCTGTCAGGCGGCCCCTGGGGAGAGTAGCTCTTTTTGCCTACTTGCTCTCGGACTATAATGTTGGGATAAAATCTTGCCGTAGTTTAGGAGCAGAACTTATTTTAAAGAGTAAATTACAATAGCGTGGCGTCCAAAGAACTCGATTCATACCGGCTTGCCTAATATCAGGCATTTGAGCACGTTTTCCTATTTACAGCTCTTAAGGAAAGTGTACGCCAAATCTGCACCGGCTTGCCCTAGGATATATTTTACGCCACGCCACTGGTAAATTATGAAAAGAATTTAACGTTAAATGTTTTTTTTTATGATTTATTAAATAGTCAGATACTGGAACTTTTTTTTAATTCAATTGAGCTAATTAATCATTTCGGAACAAATACTTCTCCCTATCATTGGTTCTAATAATACTGTATTTCATGTGTAGACATTGTAGACAATATAAATAATGACTCAAGCTGCACATGACTGTCACCAGAGCCTTCATCTTCTCTGATTCAATTGAGTTGGGCTGCATAACCAACATCAGCAATTGTGTTGAAATGATGTTTATGCCACACCTGGCCAAAGTGGCTTTACCGCACGCTAGGCGTACGAAAAAAGCTGCTTTTTGGCCAAGTGTAGACATAAAATGATGTACACAACACGGTAGGTAATTACCACCCTAGTTGTGTAATGTACTAATTTCAGTCGCATTCCAGGTCGTTAATTAAAATTTAATGTTGATGAAAAATACATAATATTAAATAACTCACCATCTTGTTTGACGGTGTTCCCAAGAGGCCCACAGCTCGCGAGGCAGACCAGTAGGAACCACCGCAGCATCAGACCCAGGCTGCCGCCTCTCTGCAGCTCAGGCTGGTTGTGGAAGTGCCTGACAGTAGGCTTATGCCGCGAGCCCGCCATCTTGACACAACTGGCATCGGGGCAGTCACATCGGAAATAAATGATCCCCGATCACTTTTGAAAAAGAACACTTGAGATTAGAACACTCACAAAATTTGGTACTCGTTGTGTTCGCACACTGGGTTTATTGGATCACTTTTATACTGTGGACACAATTAATTTGGTATTATTATTACAAATGTTTTGTTTGCGTAGGAACGTTACGGTTTCAGGAGTTGTTTGAACGGTTTGATCAAAGTTTAAATTATATTGTTTTCTGGAGTTTGATTCGTTTTAATAAATGAAGGGGCCGAGATAATGATTCCATTATGCTTAAATTAAGTTCGGAACAGTTGCTAGAAAACGAAAAAGTTAATGTAATTTAATTCGAAAGAGACAAATTAATTTAATCTTCGGAGATATTTATTTCTCTTTTTTGGTTCAGTGTGTTGTGTTAAAAATGACGAAATCAAGACAAAATACTTGGACTTTTTTAACAGCCGCGATGTGTTCTTTGACCCTTTCCCCTATGGTGCGCTTGGTTTGCCCAATATAAGAACTTCCGCAACTGCAGTCAATCCTGTGAACACCCGGCGATTGAAAAGGAATAACATACTTGGGTGATCTTAAATGCCTCGTGACCTTTGATAACGGTTTGTACCTACACTGTTTTAATAGAGTACTTTTCTAGTACTGCACCGACTTTATCCGTTACCCCTTTCACATAAGGCATGAAAGCTGGTCGCCTCTGAACGTCAGGATGCCTTTCCTTCGCTTTTCTTCTCGGCTGCCGCCTGTTCACCTTGTATTCGTTCCACCCGAGGACTCTCTGTACATGTGACAACTCACTTTTTAACAACCGCAGCCGAGAAGGAAAGCGAAGGAAAGGCATCCTGACGTTCTTTGCTTTCATGTCAAGTGAGGGTAGTTAGAAAAACTCTCGCGGCTAGAAGATGTTGACACCCGCCTCGCCAGTCCCTTCACGACCATGGACGTCATGGCACGTCCGGAACGTCGAAGTAATGAGGTCCCGTTTTATTATAATAATTACTGGCCAGTTCCTCAGAAAATTACAGTGGAAGCCTTAACCGGTGAGGAAAATACTATAAATCTTTAGCATAAATCCCATAATGATAAAATATGTATGATTGTACTACCTACACAGATAGAGTAGTGTCTCAATCAGTCTATAGCTTACTCTACTTAGTACTAGAATATGTAAAGGTAGATAGATAGATGCTTTGCTTCGTAAACCGATAATTTTTCCAAACGTCGTGGATCGACTCAATATTACCGATTCCTTCGAAGTCTCCATTTTAATCTAGACCTTACAATGTCTTCTGAGTAGAATTCGGCTTATGTAAGACTTATCTTCGGTAAGATATTGCGTAATAATCAGACCCAAGGGATCTGTGATCGATCACTTGAAGTACGCTAACTTTTCATGTCCTCAGATATCTAATTCGAGGCATAAAATGTTAAGTTTTGGTAGTTCGTTTGTGTCACTCAATATTGAACTAATATAATTACTAAGGTTATCCAACAATTTGTGAGTATTTGTTATAGTCAGTGACCGGCACGGACGGTACAACACCGCGGGAAATTTTCATATGGACATGATTATAATCCGCAATCTTGTTCAAAATAAAGTAAATTTTTAAAACAAAAAATAAAAACCGACTTCCAAAAACTTAAACTAAAAACCAAAAAATAATATGTTAATTACCCCAAAGAAATGGATAATCAACGATTCATATATACATATACAGATATTTATAGTTTTTAACCTGTTATTTTTGAAGTTGGTGCCTGCCACGTAAAGCTGGCTGTGTTGAGCTCCTTAGCTGGCACCGACTTCAAAAATAACAGGTTAAAAAGTATAAATATCTGTATATGTATATATGAATCGTTGATTATCCATTTCTTTGGGGTAATTAACATATTATTTTTTGGTTTTTAGTTTAAGTTTTTGGAAGTCGGTTTTTATTTTTTGTTTTAAAAATTTACTTTATTTTTAAATTTTTAGTGGCGCTGGAAAAATATTATTTTAACTAAATAGACTTAAGTCTATTTAGTTAAAAGAAAAAAAATCCAAATCGGTCTAGACGTTTTCAAGTAACCGAGGAACAAGCCTACATAAAAATTGCTCTTTATTTTGAAGTCGGTTAAGACTGGGAACTTATTTCTAATAAGAAATGCACGAGAAAGTAAGAAAAATACCAAAATCGCATATGTGTGCCTATGATATTTGAAGAGTTCCCTCGATTTCTCCAAGATCCCATCATCAGATCCTGATTTGGTTGCAATGGGTCCACCTCAGAGGTATACCCTTTTAAACAAAAAAATAATTTTCCAAATAGGTTCAGCCGTCTTCAAGTAATCGGGGAAGAAACTTAGATACAAATTTACTCTTTGTTTTGAAGTCGGTTAACACTAAAAACTTGTTGCTAATAAGAGACGGACAAGAAATTACGAAAAATACCGAAATCGCTATATGTGTGCCTATAATATTTGAAGAGTTCCCTCGATTTCTCCAAGATTCCATCATCAGATCCTGATTTGGCTGCAATGGGACCACCTCGAAAGTCTACCCTTTCAAACAAAAAAAGAATTTTCCAAATCGGTCCAGCCGTCTTCAAGTAATCGGTGAACAAACACACAAAAAAAAAATAAAAAAAAACATACAGACGAATTGAGAACCATCCTTCTTTTGGAAGTCGGTTAAAAATAATTCTATTCAGACGTGTTAATAGTATAATAACTATCCATTAGGTAAAGAAATATTGATACACTTTGAATGAATAATAGTATTTTTCATCACACTTGCTCGTAAAGGGTGTTATAACACGCGCGCTTATAGACCAACTCGAGCCGATTTACCCCCCGTGGGTTACAAATATCTATAACTCCCACGGGAGGAAAAACTGTATGAAAATCTATAACTCCCTCGGGAGTTATGAGTTTAGTTTTAAAAGTCGTACGTCATTTCAGACTAAGGAGGTTTCGAATCAGCCAAGGCTATTTCACATCTTCAAAACTTGGCTACAAAACCAATTTTAGTGTAAAATAAAACTTATATGGTATATTTTACTATTATTTCCGTAGTTTTTGCGATTATTTTAATGCAATTAAATTAATTTAGTTTAAAATTTTATTTTGAAAATCGGTACAATCTGGCGACATTGCCTGTCAAGTTTAAAAACTAAACGCAGTTCTTAGCATTATCTGTGGAAGACTATATTGAAAAAGTTGACAGTTGAAGTTGTCTCTTAGCGGGTGCGTTTAGTTTATTTCATTTTTATGTTTTATTTTTTTTTCCTCACAAATGTGATGAAAAACATTGTGTGTATCACGGGCAGTAAGAAGATTACAAACTCGAGTCATTAAAAGCCCTCCGCCTACGGCGTCGGGCTTCTAATAGACTCTCGTTAGTAATCCCCTTCTTACTACCCTCGGTGCACAATGTACTATTATGCAACAGTTGTATAAGAAGGTTCAAAAAATGCGAATTGCGTGAGTTGCGAGACGAGCCGCGAATGTGGCGAGTATCGCAAATAGAGACGCAATGAGCGTTTTTTGACTTAATTATACAACGATGCATACATTACTTTTTCTACGACTAGGTTTTTTAAAATATAAAATGCAAACAAGGCATAACCTGCAAACAAGGCAAATATGACGTTTGACTGACAGTATGTGTCTATGGTAAACTTTTTTTTTATTTTAAATTGACACGCAGTGAATATATGAAAAATACTTTTTTTTATGTTGGCATCAATGAATTTAGTTCGGAAAGTTTTGTTTTTCTTAAAAGCCGTAGGAATGTAACTGTTTGTTAAGTTGGTAGTTGTGCATTTTTATCGTAAAGTTAGAATTGAGCGCTTGATCCTTGACCTAAGTTTAACCTAGATTTAGAAGTCTGTGGCTGCTAGCAATAACGTAAAGTGACTATAACGACACTAGTGCTGTTATGGGGAATAGAGTATAGACTTCTCTGAACTCATATTATGTATGTTCTTATATTAGTGTTCGTGACCAAGTAAAACACAGATAAAAGTACAGGAGTAGAAAAAATATTTTTATATTAGTATACAATTTTAAGTTGTGTGTCATGTTTGTCTCGTAGGTACTGTAATTGAAGTTTATTTTAACTTGGCAGAAAGAGACAAAAATGTATATTTTATAAAGTTAAAGGATCAACAAATACGTGATTGAGTAAAATTAAAGGTATTGTACTTGTACTGGTTTCGCCTGAAAAATCATACCTTTGAAACTTTTATACAAACATTTAACTGAATACTGTGTTGCTATGAATGTAAAAATTTGCAAATAACACATTCTTATTCATCTCATTCCTATTATATCTAATCTATAAACGGGTGACTGGTTTAAGCTTATAAAGTTTCCAATCGAGCGACACGGTAAAAAAATCCTCTATCATAATTTAAGGTACGAATTAAATTGGTCATTACAGGGTGGCGTGCCCTATCGGTGCCAAGTGACCTCTATAAATAAGAACCCTAAAACAGATCGCTCGATAAGCCAGCTTTTAGTCGTCATCCAAAGTGCTTTCGATTTTTCAGCTTTTCAACCTGAAAGCTCCAGGTAATGGTTTTGTATGCGGTCACTTACATTTATTTGATTCTTTTACGTTTTTTGGAAGTCGGGTTTCGGTAAATATAGCTGCAAGGGTTTCAATGAAAAATATCACCATTTTGACACACTGGGGCCTGTTTCATAAACGTGATAATGACAGACGACATATGACAGGTGATGAATCGAGAATTAGACAATAATTTGTGTCATAAACATTACCAATGATAATCATGGTGGGAAAATTAAAAATATGTCAAATTGTCGCGACATTTTCACATATTTGTTTCCTAAAAAAAATATCTTGATAGGCGACAGGTGACAATTTGTTTTATGAAACACTTAATTGTAATTAAAATTGGACATATTTGTAGACTTGTCATATATTTTTGACAAGCCACTTCACCCAGTGTTAGCGGTTACTCTCATTTACTAGTTATTACAAAGTACCTATTTGAAAAATGGTGCTATCATTAACAAATAGCAGCAGTGATGAAGAATATTTAATATAACCAACACGTCGACGTAGTTGGTAGTTGGCCATGTAGGACCAGAACAAAATTTTCTTTTAAAATGGTTGACCTTCCTGTTTGAGCCAACTCTTTAAAACGCCTCTAACCTAAGCGTGACAGCGCCATCTGGGGGCGAAGTTGTCGCCGCGCGCCGCCATATTTAGAAAAATCAGTTTTCGCTCGAAACTCCTACAGTAAGCGGCTAAATATTGCATCGGCGTCTGTAGAACCGCTTCCTCATTATTGTTTTGTGTTTTTTGTGTTGACTTTACGCCCCGGGGTTGTGATTTTGTGCATAACAAACTGTGTGAGTTTAAATAAGCTCTAAAACTCTGCGAATACATGGTTGGTGCGACCGAGCTGCAGTGATCGTTGCCGCCGTTTCTGCCTGATTCCTAATGCAAGCTCAAGAAACCAAGAAGATTCCAAGTAAGTCCCCTAGAGAAACGCATTCACCGCTTTTGGTTTACTGGCGTAAAGAGATACCAGCCCCCGCATCAATTTTCGGTTTGCAATAGCAAACTTTTGAACCGCCATTTTTTTTTTCCTTGTTGAAAATTTACTTGAGACCAAGAAGGGTAGTAAGTTTACGAGCCCTTGGCTCAATCACTTCCTTTTCCTCCAGTTTTGCCAATGTGTATCACGCTTGTGTAACAATTATATCCATTTATTATGACAAAAAGTCTGTGATAATTTTCTTAGATACCGACAATTTGTAACTGACAATGGTGGAACGTAATGTAATTTAGATTGACAAATTTGTCAACTCATTTGTGTTTTGTCATTTGTGTGTCCAATTGCGAGAGTTGACACATATGAAATAGAATTTCGTGTGATTATACGACTTTTTTGTCAAAAACTAAATTTTTCGGATTGTCACGCATATGAAACAGGGTCACTCATTCAAATTCGGACTAATAAGAAAAAAATTTGCGGTGTACCTACTTGTATAACTAGAGATGATAACAAAACGTTTTATTTATAATTTAGCGTTTCGTTTTACACATTGTCGACCAAAATATTACTTAACCGATTTTAAATAGTTTACATTAATTATTTGGTAGGTATGTATTTACATAGGTTTAATCATTTGTAAACATACATAGTTATAGTCATTTACTAAGCATAATATCGTGAGCTTGGATACTATTTGTGATAATGTTTTAAGTGTTCTCAAAAATCCACAACTCTCAGCGTACAGTCGATCACAAAATAATAGTTACACTTTTCGACCTTATTTCATTACAATAAGGTCGAAAAGTGTAAAGATATTTGTGCCGTCGACTGTGCATAATTCCAATCCTTCTCCACACAAAATCATTTTTAAAAGGTCACCCCAAACAGCCGTTACACCGATCGATGAGCTTCTATTTCAATGTCACAAAGCCCAAATTGCTATGGCAACCTGCAGCATGACTACCTACTTCGAATTTACATGGTTGAATACACCATAACCACAATTTCGACCTCGATTCCATGGCTAATATAGCTATTTTTATTTTCCCAATAATCTGCTCGCGTGACTTAGGGAATAATCGTCGGTGTGCGGCTCTAGTGTACTCTACACCCTGTAGTTAGGGTTCCTTTTCGCTTGACCCAGCTCATTTCGAGTGAGAATTTATCGGAAAAGTTGTGTAACTATGAGTTATCGGATTGTAGTCGTTAGTCTGGAAATGTCACACGCTTGGAGTAGTATCGTACAGTTCTGTCTGGAATGGGATTTTTTTAAATTGTTTAACAAGCATTTATGATGTTGGTTGGAACTGTTGGAAATCGCTAACTTTAAAACATGAAAAAATCGAAAACTACGGCTTATATTTATTTTATAGTCGTGTCTTACATTGACTTGTCAAGTAAAATAATCAAGCCATAAAAGTATTCAATAGAAGACTACCTATTCATAAAAAATACGTATGGCGGATGGAATCAAGTAATAAAAACTCAA
The DNA here is from genome assembly GCA_947034925.1 of Eudemis profundana. NCBI lineage: Eukaryota > Metazoa > Arthropoda > Insecta > Lepidoptera > Tortricidae > Eudemis > Eudemis profundana. The sequence continues at coordinate 23,327,380 of OX344795.1, read as the reverse complement.
CTCACAAAACCAACAAAGAATTACCCGTGTCTAAAAAACACAGGTGTACACACGGGATACACATCAAAATACCGAAACACCTTTACGTCATAATTAGATTTAAAATCACTGGCCCAATACCCAGAAAAAACCCTTCCAATAGCCAGGTAAGGGGCACAAAGAAGCATTTCATACCACTTCAAGCCGGTTTTCATGCCGGGTTTTATGCTTCATTCATGCCTTGTCAAAACGAACGAGTGGACATTATTCGGGACCGTGTGATCTTTTCCCGTTTGAGGTTTTTGTGGAGGTAGTTTTTATATTTTATTCGCATGATTCTTGAGATATAAATACATAGGTACCTACGTAATATAGTTTATTGCTTAATATTAATTAACGTTAAAAAGGAAACATACGATTATGTAATATGTATGTACGTACATATATAATACATCACTTATTATTCAATTCTTCAAATGCTTATGTTATGTAATTGCCTGATTTACTGTTATATTAAGCGTTAACTGTTAAAAACAGAATTATCGATCTGAAGGCAAATCTTTTAGGGGCCGTTAAAATAAAAATCGAAAATCAACCACTGAGGGGGCGAATTGGGCAATAGCAGTCGGGTTGAAAAATGAACGTGAAGCTAGTAATTTACAATGTTGAGTATTTTAGCTTAATAAAGGTAATGTAATTAAAGTACCTATGTATAGAAGTCTATATATAGATATATATTAAAGATACTTATAAAACATGTCTTAATTCAATATAAAACAGCCCACTCTACTTATAAAGTGAAATAATAAATCTCAACTTCTATACCTTTTGTTACTTTTTTCTACAGTCCGAAGAACATTAGTTACCCGACTCAGGAATGCCAAAGAGGTTCATGTTTCGCTCCTTTTGTTGGGTGTTAAATTAAGCAGATGTTACTTGTGGTTTTTTGCTCGTGCTGCATTGACAGTGAATTGAATTGTCTGGTCTACAGTTCTTGAGTGCAAAAAGACGTATGTCTCCTATACCTACCTATAAAGTTAAGATTTTATGGAATCTGGAATTAGCAATGTATAAATGAGGGTGAATGGTAACACCCGTTCTATTCTTCGGCTACCATTTGTCTATTTTTCTATTTCGTAACGTTAAATTTGTTTTCCAATTTTGCCTTTGTTTGAATTGGGTTAAAATAATGCTCATTTAATCATCATCATGATCAACAGCCGAAAGTCTTTGAACATCGGCGACCTTCACCAATATCGATTAATAAAATGACATAATTGGAGGTAAGTTTAATATGCATTTTGAATTAAAAAAGTCATGTTTTGCTTACATTTATCTGGCGCCTTTGCGCACCTGGGAAACGTTTAAGACAATGCGTGTGTGCTTTGATTAAGCGTTTGTTTTGTACATTTTCTAGGATAAAAAAAAGTCATGTCAGTCTCTGACCCATATATACCAGACGCCGGCGTCGGCCGCAGGTTCAATCAATGTTCAATTGTAGTAAGGGTCAGGAAAATCTTCTCATAATAAATTTGCATTTGTGGTTATGGTTAAGTCTCGGGCTCTCTACGTACTTACGACTCAGAGATTGGCAAAATTTATTCGAATGACGAATAACGAATAAGAATAACAAAATTATTCGCGGATGACGAATAAAATTGGCGGATGATTATTCTTATTGGAATAAATTATTCGTGGAATAATTCATTCGCGGATGATTTATTCGCGAATGAATTGCCACGAATAATTATTTATTGGAATACCATATTAACTTTTCTCGAAAAAATAATAATTAAACAGAACTGAAAGACTGTTGTTTGTACTAACGGAACGAACTAAGATTTCTGCCGTACATTAAACATACTTCTATTTTTTTAAGAAGCCTGAGCCTTTAGGAACACATTATGTGTTAGAACCAATATAAGCACAGTAATAACAAGTTATTTTAAAAATTACTCGTGTTGTTCCTTAAATATTTTTTCTTGGATTTATTCGAATAAAATAACGACTAAATCATCCGTCATTTAAAAAGTTGTCGAATGATTTATTCGCGGATAAGTAATCCGCGAATAAATTATTCGCGGATGATTTATTCGCGAATAAATCATCCGCGGAGAAAAATATCGTGAATTATTTTTTATTCGAATGATCGTTCAAATAAAAAAATATTCGAATAATGCCCATCTTTGCTTACGACGTAGCATCCCAGATTAAGTACGTGAGTAATTTATTTGTAAATTTTTAGCTGTGTTATTTTTGTACATATAATGTTCATGGACCAATATCGGAATAAAATGTGAGTGAAACGTGTCCCGATTTATCACGCTTGCAGTACCTATTCATGGAGTAAAGTCGTAACGAAACTGAGATTTTTATCTCAGTTTCGTTACGACTTTACTATATTTAGTTTGGGCGTAACGAAACTGAGAAATTCAAAATTTGTACGGAAAAGTTGGGACATTTAGACAACTTTTTTTTTATTTCAGAAATGAAAAGTGCTCATGATTCTGAGTAAAATGGTATATCATTTGAGACACACCATGATCAGACAAAAAAGTAAAGGGTAAATTTTTTCTGCAATTGACCCATCGATGAAACAGAACGACGAATAATAATTAAATTAGCAATGGACGAACGTTTCTCGATAATTTAGTCACGAATAATCTGCTGAAATCATTTTATGTAAAATGCTTACAAAACAACAAGAAACAATACAATAGTTTGGTTAGAAAAATCGTTCAAGGCACCAGATTCTGAGAGACCAGATTACATACCTACCTACCTACTTAAAGGTTATACCTATATGTAACGGGGAATGTTTTACATGTACAATGAAGATTTTTTTAAACCAAACTACAATTTGGCAAGCAATAATTAACCGAGCGATGGAAACAAATCGGCGTTGGGTTTTACTTGTTTGACGATAACTCGACTAAGGAGACGAGGACAATAAATAATTTCTTTCGAGCATGTACATACAAAAATGGAGGAAGTCGCGAGGTCTTCGTTCGGGGAGAACAACTAGTTTAATATCAAACAGCATTCATCGTGCTTCGTATTACTTTACTGTAAACGCAAAAAAACTAAAGATTTTTATTTTTATTTCCATACAACTTTAATTTCATCAAGCGAAACAGGACATTCTACTTAAAAAAAATAGCGAACAATAATCTCGATTGAAACAAAGTCACTCCGCCGCGCATAACTACCAGTAGAGGTTGTGTGCTCCCAACACAACAAAACATTCTATTTTCAAAATTTCCACGCAACGCCCGTCCCAATGGAGTGATGGATGCGGGCCGTTGTCTCCGCTGTCACGCGTTCGGATGAATTAAAAAGGGCAGAGATATGCTCCTTGCAATTAACTTGTCATGGTGCCGTCTGTTCACAACCACGATTTATTATTTCGCGTTTAACGTGTTATTTGGAAAACGATATGCGTCTAGATTCTTAACATGACATGTATGATTTGAATTTCCTTGCCAGCGTCAGTATTCCTTACGAATTACAATCCTGACATTTCTAGACCAGAGGGTTTAGACATTTATTGGGTGTGCCCGCTCCATCGTATCTATAATTGCTTATCAGCATCAGCAGGCATGATTGGAGTCAAGTACAACGCATTTATTATGAATAAAATCGGCCAAGTGCGAGTAGGATTCGCCTACGAAGGGTTCCGTTCTATCGTCGAGCAAAACGTCGGCAAGAAACAAGACTGTATGAGGGCCCTTCTTATTTTTAACTTTATTTTGTTTCCATTATTTGTTATTTTAGCGGCAATAGAAATATGTACATGTTCTGTCAACATATCAAGCATCTACCTATTACTATTATTAAAATCAAGCAAAAAAACTCCAAACACGTTTTTTGTATAGGGACCCCCTTTTATTTTTAACTTTATTTTGTTTTTATTATATTAGTTACAGCGGCAATAAAAATATATATATTCTGTGAATATATTAAGCATCATTACCATTATTGAAATCGAGCAAAAAACGCCATAAAAATACTTTTCTTGTATGCAGTTGTTGTACGGATCGCTTTAACTCTTGATGTAATTCTCTTTTTATTATTTGATCTTTTAGCGACAGTAAAATTACACATTTCATGAAAGTTTTACTTTAGTTAGTCTAGGTAGTTGTCCCTATCTATAACGAATCAAAAGATACAGTCCTGTGGCTGACCAACACGAACACGTTTCTTGTATGGGGACCGCCTTTTCTTTTTCTATTTATTTTATTTTTATTATTTGTTGTTATATATAATAATACATATTCTATGAAAATTTCTAACACGTCTCTACCTATTATGGCTCAAAAGCTAGAGCCCTGTGACAGAGGGACAGACAGAGGAGACTTAGTAATAGGGTTCCGTTGTTATTGAGTGAGAGTGTTGGAGTTGTTATTACTTATATTACTTTTTTTATTTAAATATTTTCAACAATGTAATAATACGTAGAGCACGATTCATTAATATTCATTGAGCAAATCTTGCCTAGAAATACCCACAATATTTAATAATACTTATGACGATATTTATTGAATGACACTCAACCATAATGTCTGATTTTACTCATAAACCCTTTAAGCTAGGCCAATATAATTATGCGTTTGACTTTTAGATCTTATGTATACACAGGGTACCTATAAAAGAAAGTCGAATTCTCATTTTTACGTTATTTACATGGCCTTGGCATTTTCATTATTCTAAAAGTAACCATCGCATGCACAAATAATATTTGTCAGGCGACAAGTACTACAAACGATGGCACAATTCGGCGGTAACTAATTAAATGCTATCTTTGTTACGCTAACGATAGTGGAGTCGGGAATGACCTCGGCTCAAACTTGGCTCTTAATTTATAACCTGGGAGGTCTCGTATTTGAATTTCTATGGCTACGTGTGAAAATTTGTACAATTTGAACAATGCTTTTTTTAAATTTAATCGTTGACACCAGCTTCTGAGCTCGAACGATGCCTTTTACACCAATATTATTGGCGCTGCCCAATAACGATCGGCTTGCAAATTCGAGGCATTAAAAACTCCTACTAATGATCTTGAAGCAAAAGATACCAAATTTACTCTCCGTTACACAACGATATGTTTGGTGCCTCGCCACTGGTAGCACCTAAATGTGTGGGGTGGAATATGTAACTCGTTGTTTCAGTTCATGCGTTATAACATAACATAATAGGGATGAGGACTGGATTAAACATATAATTATAATTCTATTTAGTCCGTCAGTTAGATTATGGAAAAATATGGGAGTCGTATTTTATGGTTTATCAAAATATTCAAAATCGTCAAAGTTATAGATCCTCAAACTTCTGGAGTGGGGGCTTGTGACGTCACTCCTAGGTGAAATTTGTACCAAGGAGTGACGTCACTCGAAACTTCTAAGCACTTTATCCTCGCCATTTTTTGTCTGTTAAACAAAAGAATAAATACGTGAACAATATTTTTTAATAATCTAACTGACGAACTAAACAGTTTTTTTAGTCGTGTAGCCTATTGTTTGCGAGTTCATTAGGCGAGCCCCCTATTTGACTAATTTTTGAATAACGTATCGAAGTTCCGGATTTTGTGACAAGCACTACAGGAACTGTCCAAGTCGTAGAACCAATTTAGAGGTATTCGCGTCGCAAACCATTTTACCCTAGTGCCTTTAGGCATTAAATCATTCTATCGCAGTAGATTTAAGCTTGACTTATCGTATAATGTATTGGGAAAAACTGCGGTGGTTGTGTTATACAATACGTTAAACACGAACAAACCAGCGTGTGTGTGCATTTAAAAATGGCAGAATATTTGTTAACTTGTGTGCCGTCGGTTGTATTTCGTGTAGATAATTATGCACAAACTATGCGACCTAGGGCTTTCTCTATAGCTAGGGCCAAGGTTGTTTGTACAAAATTTTATTTTTTGGCTGGGTTAGTAAATGGGATGTTAGCCAGAGGTGATGTAAAAGGTTTTGCTGTAGGTATTAGGTATTTAAGACTTGATATATCCGCCGTTAAATATTATACGCTTAATCTCATTGCCTACCATACTGTTTTGTAAATATAATTATTACTTATCACGACACCTTGTTTTATCGGAAGGGCAGAGATTGTTTGAACACAATGTGTGAATTCCGTAATTTCGTAGATATAGGCTAAAATAAATGCGCAATGTGGGACCAATATAATTCATATTTACTCCCTCATTATTTTCTTAAATATACGAGATTTTCCGGGCGCTAGTTCAGCACGCAAGCAATTTGGAGATATTTTTGGAAAAGCTCGTTCTGGGGGTGAAATTGGGCAGGCTGATCAATCACGGCCGTGACGTCTAGCTAACTTACACCTAAAACTTATTTACAGCCTGTATAAATACAAACATATTATACCTACAGGGTATTTTGGTAAACTATGGCATGCTTTACCTAAGCATAATGTACCAACACCACTGTCTCTACACTCTACAGTAACGACGAATTACCGTCGGGTTGGGACGTGCAGAGAAAAAGTGTTAACCTTGATTTACACTTTTATTCCCTTATCTATTCACTCACAGACTTATATATATACGATATACGGCTCTTAGATATTGTAGGAAGCCCATGCGCTTGTACAAAGGTTTAAACGTGAAAAGCACATGGAAAAAAAACGGTAAAGCTGGTTTGTATTATTATAATTCGCTCCTTGAAAATCATAACGTCACTATGCAAAAAGTGACGTTTTTGAGTTAACAACGCCATCTAACTCAAGTGATTGTAAGGAAGCAATACAAAGACACCTATTGGTCTAGCTCTATTTAAAACGACAGAGGCCGCTAGTGTCATTACGGCGACTAGTGGAAATTGACGCGAGACTTTTTGAAGCGATGTCACTGTCACTATCGTTAGAAATACAGCGAAATTCTGTGGATTTTGTGAAGAACGTTGAACGAATTTTTTGCTTAATGACGGTGTTCTGTGAGGTTAAGCGGAAAGTACTACAATTTTTCAATGGAATACAATATCTATTCGTAATACGTCAGTTTGAACTTATAATGTAGTATCAATATCAATACTCAATCTAAAGCAATAGTGTCATTTTCGCTTTAATGACACTTATCTTCTGGCAATTTTTAACATTATACTTTGTGTTAAGACTGTTTTATACTGTTATATCAATAATGACCGTTTTATTTTATATTTCGAATCTTGATGCAGGCTTAGAGATGGGCGCTCGTGGGTATTTACCCGGTAAATACCGGGTAAATACCCAATCCACCCGGTATTTACCCGTTTCTACCCATTTTGGTGGGTAGAAACTACTGAGGGTCAAGATAATTAACAATTGAATAAATTAATGTGTGCAACGGATAAAATATTAAGAAAAATACATTTTGTCGTCATCGGAATGATATAATATAACTTGGATTGTTAGATAATGCACTGTTACCGAATATTTTCTGCAGGCTTAGCGTTTACATCTGATTTGATTCGATCGTACCTAATAAAATATGTTTGTTTTATTAAAGGAATGATATTGAGTTTTTCTGTAAACTTTCTAAGTCATATTTTAAATTTATTTTTTATATGAAAAAAAATATATATATAAGCTTCCCGTAAAGACTAGTACTAGTCCGCTCATCTCATGCTGGTTCTATGGGATTCAAAAGGTTGTCCAATAATGTTATTTCAATTTCAGTAAAGAAGTGAAGTTGTATAATTATTAAGACTTTATTAAAGGGTTTTTATAGTTTGGTGAAAAATTATTTCTACGAAGTCTCTAAATAATTTATCGTTAACTTTTAGAATTTTTTTGAGGACTTAATATCCTACGAGTACTCTAGTAGTGTTTACACAGTATTTTAAAGTTTTCAGATTCCTAGAAGCTTCTAGAAGGTGTCTAGAAACGTCTAGAAGTTACATTAAAGTTTCTTCATGTTTTATGAATTTCATAGAAGGTTTAACCATATTTCTAAAAGATTCTTTGATGTCCCTAAACGTAGTCTTGAAGAGAGAAACGTAATCTTCTGGATGGTTCTATAGGGTTTATACAAGATCCTACGAACTTCATAGATGGTACTACAAGGTTTTAAAGAGATCTAAGATATTTCTAGAAGTTTCTAAGTTTCGTTTATAAAGTCTTTAGAAGCCTACAAATGAAATAATATTATTAAATGGTATCTCTCGTCATGTTTATGAATATCCTAGATGTACAGTAGGAAACTAAAAGGCCTCGTAAGGTTTCTCGAGGCTTCCGTAAAGTTTTGACATGGTCTTATGAAGTTTCCAAAGACCTACAAAGAATTCAAAATCTTCTGTGGTATCTCTTGTCATTTTTATGAATTCTAGATGTTACTATAGGTGACCAACAGAAGACTTGAGGTTTCTTGAAGCTTCTTTAAAGTTTTGACATGATTTTATGAAGTTTCCAGAAGTCTAAAAAAAATAAATAATAGGTATATGAGATGTTAATAAGATTATCAAGTTTCCCAAATGACATAAGACATCTGGAAGTCTTTAAGTGGTTTTTACAAGGAATCCAGAATCTTCTTTTGTATTTCTAGCCACGCTTATGTGTTCCAGATGTAACAATAATACGCCTCAATGTCCTTGTAAGGTTTTTTGAAGCTTCCGTCAAGTTTTGAGAAGATTTTATGAAATTTGAGGGGCCTACAAAATAAGCAATATACAACATTATCAAGTTTCCCGTCTGTTTTTCGACATATCTAGAAGTTTCTAGGTGGTTTTACTAAGGAGCCAGAATCTCGTATATCGTAGGCTTCATAAAAGCCATGTTACCATGTAAGATATCTAGGAGTTAATAATATGTTACAAGAAGCTATCTGGGTATCTATGATGGTTCTAGAGATTTCGATGAGATTCCTAGAAGATTCTGTGAGATTTTTAGAAGAATCCTTTAAGTAGGAGGATATTTCAATAAAATTATTTGAAGTTCATAAAACCTTATAAAAGAGTTTTGTGAAAGTATAATGCATATTCTAGACTTTTTTGTGATTTTTCTAGATGGTTTTGTTAAGTTTCTAGAAGGTTTTTAAGGTTTTATGATCATATTTAGATTGTAACCTTCAATTAAACTTAAAATTGTCAGCGTCTCGACCAAGACACAAATCAAAAATTAAAGATGAATAAAAAGCAGGGAATCCCAGATTTTGCGAAAATCCAAACTGAGTAACGCATACTAATTATGTTTGTTACGTGCTAAAGTGCCCCTAAACCAAAAATCAGCTCATTCTGTGTATGGGAACCCGTGCCGACTTCATCCTAAATTTTTCATATTAACCGGTTGAGCTAAGTTTGCACCTAGTTTCTTTCGCACCACATACTAACCAGGTGCAAACTTAACGCAACCGAGATATAATAGATTGAGCTTCTGCTTTGACTTTTTTTTTGTTTAATTGTGACGAATTTCTATAAGATAGTTGGTCAGACAGAATCAGAGTGTGCAACTACATGAGTATTTCAAGCTTTTCATTTCCAGTAACTTCACAAATGTGAAGAAATAAAGTCGCTGAATTTTGAAAATGCAATGCGGTATTTTACATAATCTATGAACAAAACATATTTTCTAGATCTTAATTAGTCGCACCTTTGGTACAAAATAATAAAATGCGATTTAATTATAAAAAAAGAGCAACAATAGTTGCGCCCTTCAATCCCGGTTGCGTTAAGTTTGCACCTGGTTGGTCTGTGATTCCAAATAAACCAGGTGCAAACTTAGCTCAACCGGAAGTCGGCACGGGTTCCCATACACAAAAATTAGCTGATTTTTGGTTTAGGGGCATTTCAGCACATACCAAACATAATTAGAAGGTATGCGTTACTCAGTTTGGATTTTCGTAAAATCTGGGACACCCTAAATAAAAAGTCCATCATTACTTTTGTTGATGTAACCTAAGATGGCTATTTCGCTATCCATAGCATTTATTCTTACTATACGTCTATATATCAACAACGTTTTTAATGAAATTTGTAAAAAATACTTAACAAATAGTTTATACCCACCAATTTGGGTATTTACCCAATTTACCGGGTAGATTGGGTAAATACCCGGGTATTTACCCGGTAAATACCTTGGGTATTTACCCACCGCCCATCTCTATGCAGGCTAATAATAAAGATGTACTGTATTTTTAGTACGTTAAATGACATTGTGGTTTTAATAACTAAAATGATTTTTAGCATTATTAGTCGTCGTTTTCGATGTAGTGTCAATTTTGTCAGCTCAAATTACTCTAAATTCACTCGTTTTGGTCAATTGAAAAATGCTGTTTTATGTTTCAAACCGTTATTACTGCTAGAAGCTGCTTCCAACATTACCGTTTGATTATTTTGTGACTACTTGTTTAATGTCACGATGTGTAATGAATAAAATTATTAACTGTTTTTGAGACTGATTGTCATTTGCGTTAATAAATGTTATTTAATAAGTTTTTTCAAGAGTTTTTATACAAAAACATGGATTTACCTTTCAAATAACCAGATATAGTGTCATTGTTCCTTAAACTAAATTAAAGTTTACGAAAACAGAGGCCTGAAAAGTGACACTAAGCAAAAATTAATGGAATAGTGACATTATTATTTTCTTTAAATTCAATTATCAGATAAATGAAACATAAAAGACAGAATTCACTCTTATCAGTGAAAAGCATAGTCACGTATTTAACAAAACACAGTATAAAAATGATACTTTTATTACAAATAAGGTAGTTTTAGACGTTTCAATATTTCGGAAACTTTCAAGCTCCGTACTCAAAAGTCGTGTTTTTCGTTTAATGACGTTATGATTTTCAAGGATTGATATACTTCCATATCCAAATGAAAAATATTCGTAGCTCTTCACCATCATACTGGTCACGAATTTAAAGGTTTCATTTTGCCAATATCTTTTATATATTTTTCTAAGTGACAATAATTAATTGGGTCATTCCACGGTAAGAGGTAACGTGAGTCACAATTTTCATTAAGTTTTAAATCATCATCATTATGCAAATTAAAGTGTGCATATATCTCTAAAGAAGTGTTACTTATCATCCCTAGAAATATTAACACTAAAATTTGTATCTTTAATGAAAATCACATCAATGAAATCGTGACTCACGTTACATTTACGCGGAATGACCCAATTGACTTAATACACTGCAGTTGTAACTAAACTACAGTATATTAAGTCAATTAATTATCCAAAGTGCGGATTACATGTAAACCTAACAGATCGTCCCCGTACGAAGCTAGTTTTATTAAAGTTGATGTCTCGACAACAAAATCTTGAGCTCTTGTGAATTCAGAGGTCTTTTTTGCGGTGTCCCCGACGGGATCTACGATATCTTTGTTCCGTTCCGAGGCGTGTATTATACGTTACCGTAATATTCTAGAATCCTACACCCACTGCAGAGGTAACCAGTAGTAAACCTCTGTGACGTTCTCTGTGAATCACCTAGCGTCTAACATACAGGCTGGCCAAAATACTTTAAGTTTTTCGCAACGAACAATTTAAAAGTTGCGTTTTATTTTACCGAAGACAATTTTAAACAGATCGTGTTGTTGTGTTTCTTTAATTTTAAATACATTGTTGCTCAAAACATTTTTTATGATGATAGTTTTGATTGGCTTCATATCACTATCACATCATGTCATGACATGTTATTTTTTTCCAAATTTAGAATTCCATACAAAAATCTTAGATTACGACGGCAAATACTTCAAAAATGTAATAGTAATACTCTATTAAATACGATTTTCCATGAACGATAACTAAATACCTACTATCAGTGTTCCGAATTTATGTCTCTTAAATGTTCTTAAACCATATTCTCATTCATATGGTAGACATTTTTCTTTTGATTAGCCTTGTTGACAGTTTAAAAAAACGCCTGAATAAGATAAAAATAAACAAAAGTTTCGATATCAATATCTGAGAAGAATATTTATAATTATTCAAAACATCACATATTTTAAAGTATTCTTTTTCCACATGACATCCTGTATGACTTGTAAGCAGACTGCCTCTGGAAAGGATTCCACGCTGTTTGTCTCTGGACTCAGCCACATTTTATGATGCACGACACCTTGTGCAAATAATGTTACACGCGAAATCCCCAACCCACACTGGGTCAGCGTCGGGATTAACGATCGCTTTTGCGCCTGTTCCCGGTATCGAGTGAAAAGGTAGTCGGTATGCAATGCAGTACCGGTACCGGTTATAAAATTTTCATACCATTTTTGGTCAGTGCCAGTACAAGAATTCCCGGTTCTCCTGTATCTTAGACTAGCAGATAGTTTGTACTCGTATTTTTGAGAAACCAAATTACCTACATATTTTAAACAGACATAAAATTGGTTTGTTACTTCATACTGCACGTTTTTGCAGTTTATGGGTCAGAGAGTAACTGGAAAGTGTTCGAATAAGCTACTTGTTATCCTAGACAAAGGTCCAAAGGTGTAACACTTTATACCAACCGGATAAATTTACTACTCATGTAAATACACTAGGGAAAACTTATGATAAATTCCATACAATGATGTACACAACACGGGAGGTAATAAAGAAAGCCCTCGATCGCATATTTACGTCCCTCGCCTGCGGCTCAGGCCGCAAACATCAGCTCGGCCTTTCTTTATATTACCACCCTAATTGTGTAATATACTATTATTACAGCACAGTCCTAACTGAATTGATACTGTTTATATACTGGTACATATTAAAACACGAAATAAGATATTTGAGTGTCATAATAAATCTCTCGTCAAACGCGTCATTAGTTCCACAAAAACGAATACATTCTCCATAAATGTAACTAGGATTATAACTTCGCATAATATATTTGGAATTGTAACTATAATATCAATATCAACCCTTTCGCATCCCTCTAAGCCCATTGTTAACAAACCCATTGTATATGCGACCGCAATATATGGTTGTTTAGTTGGTCTGTTTGTTTGTGTTTGCTTAGCCGGAACCTTTTATAAATGGACAACGTCGTCTGGTTTATTGTTATTGCAAGTAAACCTTTTTTAATATTTTCTATAGTCTTATTTCGGCTGGGTTGTGCTCGACATGCAATTATTGTAGGTAATTTGGATAATTTCATTCACTGTAGAGTTCCTCGGAGAGTTCCTCACGGCTTTGATTTTTTTTTGTTAAACCGGACTAGATTGATCATATTTTTAAATCGTATATTGCACTAATATTTTTTCATGATTCCCTTCACCCTGTGTCTGGTCTGTCATCGGGGGATTCCTTTCAATACGTCACAGACAAACGTCACAAATCAACGAATGTGACAAGTTTACACGCATCGTTTCCACCAGCTTTACTTTTACGTCTTTGCCTGACACGTGCCCCCATTAAATGGCACCAACATTATATCTGTTGCTGCTTTAACCCTTATTGTGTTTAGAGAAGGTTTGTTATTGAATAGCTACGGTATACGATTGGCCTGTGAAACTATTAACTGTCAGTTGTCTGTCACAATCTACGCGTGGGCCACTTTTGCGCTTGAATACGCACCTGTTTAGGGTGCCTGGGGATATATATTTTTTCAATGGATTCATTGGTTTTGGAATTGAATTTTGTGAGAATATAATGAAAATTAAATCAGATGGAATAAGTTGCAGAAAAATGAAAAGTTACGTTTTGTAGAAACTTTTTTTTTTATATAGTATGAGTAGTAAATGAGATTTTCAACTAGATCCACAAATACAAGAACAACAAAAAAAACATATGCCAATTTAACGAATACCATTAGGAATATTATACCAGTACAGTATTAAATAAAACGACAATGAATGAAAACGGTAACAGCTGCAGTTAAAAAACTAAAAAGAATACAAAAACGTGTATAATTTTTTGAAAAAAGAAATCTTCGAGCTCATTATTCCAAATTGCGGTAAGATTTGAACGCATAAGGATGGAGTATAATAACTTTAAGAGACAAGATGGAGGGATAAATTACAATAATTGGAGACGATTGTAATAACGAAGTCTCGAGCCATGCATCATGAGAGGAAAGTTTTGATGCAGTTTGATAAGTCGTAGATGACTCAATTATGAAGCAAGTAATAAATGTTTCTGCTTTTATTGTGTTACTTTAGTTACTTTTGCTAGCTTTGTTATCGTTATTAGCGTCGTCGTTTATGCAGGTATTATCAAAATGCTTTTTAAGATTCAGTAGATACGAAAGAGAGTAGAATAAAGCTTTTTCAATATACATCCCCTATTAAAACTATCAGGAAACGAACTTATACCAGAGCAGATAATATCAATCAATCCGATGTAATATTCAAAAGACATTCAAATAGTTTTAATTCCTCCAGAGCCAACGAACGCTACAGAGAGTACAAAATCGGTTGAATCATTTGCAAAAGGTCGTATCAACTTAAGAACTTTAACGATAGATAAGTCTTTCTAAACCAGAACAACACAGAACCGGTCGAAATGTGGATAGCTTCCGCGCAAGAAATAAGTCGTGGACGAGATAGTTTTGTTCAACTCTTGTTCTATTTTGTCGAGTTCATATGCCTTTATTCTCAGCTTGGCGTATTGGTTTTTCTTACAATATTGTTTTATTGAGCTTTTTTTCGAGATTTTGGCACATCGTCCATTATCTTAGGGGGTAGTCTTTCCTGGAAGAACATCTTCAACATATTCAATTTAGAGATTACGGTAACAGAATACTCTATATTCGTAGAATTATATTAGCAAGTAGGTATTTCTTTTTCAGATGTTTCTCGGAATGAAAAGTTGCAAAATTAATACACAGAAAAACTACTTGCAAATGATAAAGTCCTTCTATTTTTGAAGACGTTTGACAGATCATAAATAAATGATACAAAAGAGAAGTAGTTACATACACAAACAATGCATTTAATCAAAGGAAAAAAGTTCTTCAGTAGACCGCAATCAAACTAAAACGCAGAAGCTAACGATGATAAAACAGTGAAATGCAAAGTCAGCCAGGTTAATATCTGGAATAGAGCAGGAAATTAGAGCAAACAGACTCATCTTCACAAAGGAAATTGGTACCCAGCCCTTCGGTCTATGATGAACTCGGCTTAATACGGTTACTACAGTACAATTTTCGAACTACAGTTCAAAATTGCATTGAGATTTTATTCTCATAGCGACATGATGATTCGAACTTGGAATATCAGGATATTTTTGTATAAGATTCGTTTTGCCTCTCTGCCCGAAACTTTTCTTTAATTTAGGAGTATTTCTGTTCACTGCTGACGATTTCTAAATTACGACAACGGTATCTGATAAAGAAACTGCAGCATTAGCAACTGCTCCGAACAAAACAATCATAACAACCCCCGGAAACCAACCAACGACAAAATTTGCAACACAAATCGCACTGCAGTGTCTAGTGCAGAGTTTTTGTGTACGGGTTAAAAGAAACCTCTTATTAGCATATTCCATAGCAAACCCACCCTTCGTCAGCGTTGCGGCAAAACGGTGGCCCATAAAAACATTACACTATCTCTGGCTGCGTTGACGACACATTACCGATTAAAGGATGATGTTATAGCCGATTTATCGGCGTACAAAATGTTGTTTCATGTCATTATTCACGATACTGGGACGCCCGAGAAGCTCGGTGCGCTCGGTGTCAAAAGCTCACTTACACTAGAGGGGTATTGTAACACTTTAGTGACACTATAACACAATTTTTTTGTTGTTGGTGATATTTGTGTGGTGGTGGTAGGTTTTATTGTGATGGCGACCCGACGCGGCGTGGGGGCGCGGCGGCAGCGCGCAGTCGACTGCTGAGCCAACCCCGGCGAGGGTTTTTGGCCCGGCCGGTAGACTTGTATGTCGCGTTCCGTTCCACGCAACGTATTGATTCCGAGTTAAAGTCTGGGAAATACAATTTAGCCGACATTTACATAGTAATCCCAATGCAAGGACCGGTCGGCTGAATTAGGTATTTAACCTACACTATTTATTATTTTACATATAAACTGAATTTCAACTAATTATTTATTACCTGCAAAAGTAATTTTTCATAATCATTTTATGATTAAGTATTCGAAGATATCTTATGATACAAGTTATATAGTATTATTATTATTGCTCACCTCTTTTCTCCGATGGGTTTGATGCATCAATAGTCACATTATATGGCAGTTACGAAAATGACATGAATATCGTCATATCAAAGTACCTAGGTTGAGATTTTTTTTAAATACTTAGGTACGTATTTGCACCGTTATTTACATTTTTGAAATCTTTTTTATTCAACTGTTTAGAACGACTAATTATTTTTTAATTGGTTCTATGCTGATAATACTGCCAATAATCTTAATAAATAAATCAAACAATTGAAGATATAAAACAAAATTCAAACTAACATTTGCGCAAAACGAAACGTAAAAAAGTATGAACGGCTCTACACCGCTCTCTTTCTATCTATCAGAGACGGAAGGTGACAGCGAACTGCGTGTCCCAACCCTGTACCCTGCTCGATGCAGGGTTGCTGAACAACCACATTACATAGACCTCTCACATCGTTCAACATTCCCTTTGCTCCTCCGTGAAAGAAAGGTCAATTGGAAATGGATTGTTAGTAGGGCTGCGATTTTAGGGTTCACAAATTAGGAAGGGGAAAAAATGCTCAAACATCAGGTTTTATTGACATTTTGTTAGCCATCATTAAGGATTAGAGCCCTTTACAGCTATCGATGTGTAGTAAAAATTTAGTTCAGTTTAGTTTCAATTAAAACACTTCCTTAGATCATAAAAGTTTACTTTATTGTATTGGATTCGATCAACACAGTCTTTGTATGATAATTACTATACCTAACTGCGTTTCTTAGTTATTTTTTGTACATATTTGGAAACGTAACTTACTTTTTACGTAATTAAACAACAGTTTATTATTGTTTAATTATTTTTTTTTTGCAATAAAATGAAAACAACAACATTGGTGAGTTTGTAGGTAATATATTACATAAAAATAATATTATGTTTGCGATTCCAGTACACGGTCGAGCTAAGTTTGCACCTCATTTGTATATGAGTATATGACGTTATAGATAATCAGTTGCTAACTAAACGCAACGATTGGATTTTTTTTGTTAATTTACTTGTCTTTTCATTATATCGTTACCAAATAATTCACGGGATAGAACTTTCGATTTCAAATGTAGCTCTACCTAGAGCGCACTCGATGATGGTATTTTGGTAGAGATTTGTTTATGGAGTTTTTTTTATTGATGTTGTATGTGTAGCCTATGTCTGTGGTCTAGTACTATTGGGGCTTTACTAACTATGGGGACATCCATTAATCACATGATATTTTTTCGGACACTTTTTGACCCACGCCTCCCCCTTGGTGATGTTCGGTGACGTTATAGGGTATATATGATCCCCCCTCCTCTACATAACATCACGTATATTTTTAGTGCAATAACGTTGAATATTTCAGAGTATATGAATATCACACTATTTTTTCTTAATACACTTGCTCAATAAGCGGTATTTTTCGTAGTTGTATATCGTGCGGAAAGTTGTATTTGCGCACTTAGTGCTTTTTACTTTTCATCTAACTTTGGAACACTAAAGAACACACTTATTTGCAAATAAGTAAACTACAAAGTAATAATAAGTAAATATATATCTTGCTTTTTCATGTTTAAATTCAATTAAATTTTAAAATGTTTCTTCCCAAAATAGTTTCTTTTGATTTGGCTGAATGGTGACAACCGGTGCCATATTATCGTTTCATCGATATTTTTTGCAAATGCATTAAAAAACGTCGTTTAATATACGTGCGCAAGTGTCGTTTCCACTCGTCCCGAGTCATTTCCACGCCACGGGACTCGTGAAAAATGACATACTATTCACACTTATATCAAAAAGTACTATTTTTTAAATATACTTGGGAGCTATGTTTCACGCGATTAAGTCCTGTCTCCTTATAATAATTAATGAAAATCGTGAAATGTAGGTACAAATGGTACCTACAATCAATATTTTGGTCAGATAATATACGTTCTAAACTACATGCTGAAAGCGCTTACTTAATTGATGATTTAATTATTTTCTTGAGATGGAGAGAGATTTTATTTCCTTACGGACACTTCCCCCTTCTCCTACAAGCCTTTCGTAATAAATGGATGATCCCTGTCGAAGGATCCAGACAACCTTTCAGACTTGAGTTGATTGTCGGAACAAGAAATGAATATTTTCTATGTTATTGTTTTCATGTTTTTGGTATTGAGGTACCTACTTATAATATATAAAGATTTCATTGCATGGCGATCCGCACTGAGTAGGTGTCCAGACTGACTTGAAATAGGATAAAAAAGCCTAGATTCAATTCAAAAGCATATAAAGTACCTTAAGAAAATCGTTCGTCGAATTTATTTTTGAAAATCATGTCAGCACGCACGTCGGCCATCCCTCAGCTCAGACTATACTGATAGCGACATCTATCGCTTTGAACTTGTACCAAATGCCGTTCTCTTTTCTGATTCTTTACTTAACATAACAAAGTTTTGTAGTAGCCGTAGTAATTCACAAGGCTTTTGTTAGGTGGCGTGATCTGGCTATTTTGAAATTAGTGTTGTGGTAGGGTAGTTGTAGACGGGTTGTTTGGTACAATTAATCATACTAATTGTAAGATTTAATTCGAGTCGCCTAAGTGCGAAGATTGCGGTTCAGTCGAGGAAGTAGACTTGTGCAGCACAAGAAAAAAGAGAAACGTTAGTTAGAGTTTTGGGGCTTGATGTGTTCGAATATAGTCTCTTTAATTCGATTTTGGCGGAACCTCATTCAAATGTTGCCAAGTTTATGTACTTTACTTACAGCTTCTTTAGAGTCTGACCGAAACTAGTTTTTACGGCCTAAACTGAAACCGAATTTCAGCTTCGGTCTTAGTTTCGGCCGAATCCCAAACCTAAACTCAGGTACCATACGTGCCATATAAGGTCATGTTTTTGTGGAAAGAAACTAAATCATATCAGTCAGACTTTCTTTTACATACATATTAATGATTCAGCCATTGATATTTGAAGTAATAAATTATATTAATGGATATAGCATATGATCACTTCTTGTTTCAAATAAATTATTTGTGCCTTTTGAAATAATGGTTGTCCGATCACAGCGCGAAACTTCTCGAAATCAGTTTCGGTTAATTTCGGCTCGATGGCAGCCGATGCCGAAACTAAGCCGAAACCGAAACATCGGTCGGACACTAAAATCAGTATCCGACCGGTCGGGGGGGGGGGGGGGGGGTCAGGGTATCGGTCGGGCTTTTTAGGGTTCCGTAGCCAAAATGGCAAAAACGGATTTTACTCAGAAACTACATGATAGATATTGATGAAATTTGGAATATAGGTGTGTTTTATGAGCCGCTTCTTAGTTTGGTATATATATAATTAAAATAAATATTTTTAGGGGGGGCACTCCATACATGTTAAAGACAATAAAAAAATAATTTTTCAGCAAATATCAACGTGTGGTACATAGTTCGACAGCTCTTTAAAAAACACTATAAGGTTCCTAAGTAATGTTTTTGATTAAGTGAATGTATTTGGAAATAATCGCTCCGAAAGTTGTGTAAATTGTGTCCCCCCCCTCTATTTTCTAAACCGTGCGTCCGAAAAATATGAAAAAAATCACGAAGGTAACGCTTAATTAATGCTTTCAAGGAAAATTATTTTCAACAAGATCGAATTAACCGTTTTTGAGTTATTGCCGATAAACTGCGCTTCTCAACAAAAGGACGTAATTCCTATGAAGATACGCTCTTTTGTTGTTGTACTTTTTTTACATCGTATTTTTACCTTATAGTTACGGCTATGGAACCCTACACTGAGCATGGTCCGACATGCTCTTGGCCAGTTTTTTTCTTTGTAAGTTACGAAATAAAGATTAAAAAAAATATTTACTTCAATTATTTTATTTCCAAAATACGGTAAAAAAGATATACAGGTTGTATATTACAGTATTCTTAAAACTAATTATTTATCACGTAGTTACAACACCTATTTAAAATATAATTTCTCTAAACTGACTGGTGTAAGCATTGGTATCCTATCAATGTACCAAAATGGGCATACACGCCCTCTCATCCACTGAGAGCTATAACATATACAGTATTATACAAAAACGAGAGACTTCAATTTATAAAAGATACGTGTTTGTATAATGCCATCTAAATGAAAAAGACAAAGAAATATACATGAAACATTGTTTTCTTTCAGTACCTAAGTAATGTTATTGTTATTTAATGTTAAGAGGGAGTATAATATCAAATATCCGCTGTGATTTTAGAATGAGCTAAAAAAACCTCAACGCAAATTAGGAGATAAAAAGTATGCCTGCCATTTGTCGACAAACGTTTCATCGAATTTTCATTTCGTCGATAATGTTTTTCTCTGAGACCGCTAGCTAGCCAGCTAGACATTAGGTTAGGTCAGGTTAGTTTTATAATCAATTCCTGGAAAAAAATGCTTTTAATGAAATGTAACATTCGATGGAACGTTTGTTGGTGTTTATAGGGCACTTAAGTGCCATAAAAAACACTCGATAATTATACTATTTAGTGGTTGTATCTAGTTAAAAAAATAGTACAATAAAGATATTCTCTTGAGAATCACCAAAACTAAAATGCATTTGCAATCGCCTCCACTCCGTTACATGCGTTAATACACGCGAGCAAACTGCTGGGTTTGTGCTCCCTCTTAATAACATCAAATACTCGTTATTAGAAAAATATTTTATTATATTTTACTGAGAAAATAGACCGCACATAAGGCACTGGTCCCACCCCTGAAGAGTGAGCGAGTAAATTTGGGCGAGTAGCATTACATTGCGGATCTGGAAAGGTCGATTGATCACACTGTGCCTGGTCAGCCCGTAATGAACTGTTACTCGCCCAACTTTACTCGCTTAGGGCGATTCCATTATCGCGGGTGCAACATTTTGACTCATTCAAGGCCTCCTCCTAATAAAACGAAAAACATTTATTATAAAAATATTGTTTTAAGGATTACTTTTTAACCTCTTTTCTACAGATTTGTGTATACGTATTTAAAATAAACGTTTAAATAGCCACAAGAGAGGGTTAAAGTGCTATCGCGGGTGCAACCAAATCGGCCCACCTCTCCGGATCATAGTATAAAAATAGAAATATCTTTTAATTGTCAAATATTTAAAATGTTTTGCCTATTAATATTGAAAGACAATAAACAATCAACTATAGAAACATAAAAAAGTATTAAAAACTGAAACTGTCAATAAATTATTCACTGTTAAAACGATCGCGGGTGCAACATCGTATGATTCGCAGTTGGTCCTAAATCTTAGAATGCTAAGGTTTTCAAGCGCTTTAACATCCTGAATATGAAGTTAAGTCCATAACAATTAATTTAAGACAGCACCCTACACGATGGTATCAAAAAAAATAATACATTTTGGGACTTGAAAATTGATGTCAAGGTTCGTCTCTAGCGGAATCGCCCCTTACTCGACGGCGGTGGGACCAGTGCCTAAAAATGTTTTAAATTGTGATATCAGAATATTACCTAAAAAAAACAAATTATCACAATGGAAGTATCGACTGGAAAAATCGGTATCGCCCTGTCTCAACTCTAAAGATAATGACACACCTCGATCGTTTAGTGACAAGCGTTATGCTTGGTGACATGTAATATAATTTAATTATGTTAAAGTCAATAACTTTAAACGATAATTTAATTACTCAATATTAAACAAAGAATGTTTCATGTAAGTATATTCGCATTATACTTTCATTGCCTTGGTCTGGTACAAAGTGTGGCCAGCGTTTTATACTATAATAAGTTCGTCAATAAGTACCTATTAAGCAAAACGCTTGTAGCTAACCGAGTCACGTCCGATGTACCCTTAGGCTACTCAAACTTTTGACCTACTTTTTCTCTTAGTTGAATTAGGACTTTATGTATAACATTAACCATAAAAATATACAATATCATTATATTTACACCTAATCTAATTAATTGAGCATAACCATGGACGGAACTTACTTTAAAAATATCAGTACTGGACGGAATATTGAGGTAGTTCAATAAAAAAAACTATATTCAGGCAGCTTATTACGATATTGAATATTTCGGATTTCACCCGTTTAAATGTTCCAAATATAATGTGTTAAAAATACCACAATATTAAACGCATGTACTCGTATTTATGATTGTCATTGTGAAATATTTTTGATAGGGATTATGCCTTTGAATCTATAGAAAATTTTAAACGTATAAATTGTCGTTTAAATATTCACTGGAAATATCACGCTAAGTAGTGGATTTTTTCTTTTCGGATGTTTAATATTTTATCATTTTCATGTAATATTCAGGACTCTGCGTTCATCAATATATTCGATGAGAAGTATAAAACGGCATATTTTATCTTCCAGGTACTTATTTACATTAGTATACCTTAATAACAACCATAGCTAACAGTGGAATCAAAATAAAATATGGTACATATTATAATTTATTAATAATAAGGAGAGATTTCGGTACAATTAACAACACTAGTCGTGTAGGGTACCGCGTTGACGGATGTAATACGCACTTATAAAAACTGTCGGAATAAGAGTGGAAAGTTTTTAAGAACATAAGTATTCACGTATAGTAAATACTATTTTCAGAACAAGACACACATCGAATGAGCAATAATGTCTTTGCTACACTGGACGCGCACTTAGATCGGAACAGATAGCATGAAGTAAAACACGTCGAATATGACAAAGCGTTAATTTTAAAGCCGTACAAAATTATCATGCCGTCAACTGTGACTGCATCGTTCCTAGCGACATCATGAAATCCACCTGTGACAACACCGGTTCGCGATTTCATCACACGATTATTGGCATTGAACCGCCTTTCTTTTCTGAATTCCTCGTATGACCGTGAGCTTAATAAGAGCCCTGATATAATTAAATTAAGATAAATTTATCCAAAATGTCGTGACTGTTGACATTTCGAAGCCAAGGGCGCGAAACTCTCCTTACGGAACTAAAAATAAAGCAACAACCGAAAACTATTGCACTTTTTCCTTTTCTCTGACGTCATGGCTTTTTATGTGCCCGTTTTTGATATGACCGTTACCATTTGGGATATGACCGTTACCATTTGGGATATGACCGTTGCCATTTGGGATATGACCGTTTCCATTTGGGATCTGGCCATTGGTGATTTGGTCGTTCGATTCCTGGCCATCGGTGATTTTGCCGTTCGATTCCTGGCCATTGGGAATTTGGCCGTTTTTGGTATAGCCGTTCGCAATGTTGTTGTTGTTGTTGGCGGGCGATTTGGTGACTGCTGGTCTCTTTTTGTAGGCCTGGATGTAGAAGTTGGTGAAGAGCACGATGAATATTATGGAGTGGAGCACCAGACCGAGCGCGATGATCCTGAGGAAAACAAAATTTACAAATGATTGATATTTTAGTAAAAAACGCATTACTATTGTTTATTGCGAAGACACAGTGGCGGCGAAACCAGAGTAAAAACAATTGTTCTTTCATCGGTAGTTGGCAAGAATAATACGATTTATCTTTTTTCATACTCTATGAGGAAAATAAGTAAAGTAGCAAGTGCGTTATCACCCTAAGGAATAGGATACAATGTCTCAAGTGCTTGTAATTCGGCTAACTAGTCTTACTCTTCAAATAGGATTGCAAACATTCTAATTATCTCCTAAATTAAGAACGGACCCTGAATGAATAACGCGCCAGAGTCGCGTTTGGTGAGCCGAGGCTAACTAACACCTTAACAGTGACCGCTCTCCTTGGTCCAGTGGTCGCGTATTGCACGTGCATTCTCCAATGCAACTGCAACACTTTTGTTTTCGACATCCCGATTTGGAAAGATCTCTTAAAACAAGGGCACTGGTGTAAGATAGGAAAGTAGCATTTATTTGGAGCAAAAGAAAAATAATAATACCATAAGCAAAAGCTAAAGAGGTTTGTAATTTTCGATATTTCACTTTTTTCTGATTTCCCAAAATAATTAGTTGTTCAGAGTAGTAACGCACGTTTTCTTTTTAAATACTCGTATACTGCGTAAAGAACACTATTTCCTAAACTACTGAGTTTATAGACTTCCAATTATTAGTTCGGCGTAGATAAAGGTTTTTGAAAAGTATAAATCTAAGAATTATCCTAATCGGTTAAAAATACGATTACGATTTACCAAGATTAACTAAGTTACGATTTATTTTTAGTTAAGTAAATTTTGTTTTTTGGCTCTACTCGTGAAAAGTAGATCTTTTTGTCCCTTACGAAATTTGAAACTCCCACTGTCGATACTAAACGTATAATTTTCTCTCTTATGACTATGCAAACATTTTAAGCATTTTTTTACTTCGCGATCCAGAATGGATTAGAAATAGGAATAAAATAAAACGATTACCTACTTATATCATATTATTTGTGTATCTCACCTTGGGTATCCACAGTCGCAAACCAAAGCACTAATCGAGTGGAAGAATACCATGTAGAATTGGACCTGGAAAAACAAAACAAAATAGGGATGTTGACTAATGTTAAATTTTACAACATAATATAGTCACATGGATTGGAAAATACTAAATTATCATAACACAAAAGAAATAAACAAAAAATGTATAAAAAGTATTAAGTTAGAAGACCACAAAAGTTTAAAAAAAACGATATTTTTTTTATCGTCTTAAAGAAAAATGAAAGTCAATTTCGGATGCTTAAATAACACTGAAAAAATAAATGTACGATAACTATATCCTTAAACGCACTTTTTCGTGCTCAAAATGGCAAAATGCTATTTTTTTTCATACAGACTTAGTACAGCGACGGAACGGATGACGTCATAAGTTCCTACCGTTTTGTATAGAGCGTTTTCAATGCTCAGTGCGATCTGCTACTTTTGATTACAATTTGTGGCTGTTATACTTATAAAAATGTATTACGTGTCATATAGATATTTGTTCCTCACAAATAGTCGAATCTATTTACGACTGAACCATGACGTATATTAATTACATATAATATATAAAGTGTACGGGGTGGAAAGGGTGCTTATTATTTTTTCATGTTCTGAAACATAATATCAAACCAGTAATTAACTAGCAACTTGCTTGAATTTTTTTTCTGCAGAAGTTGGAGGGTTTAGTCACTTTACAGTACTCTGGAGGTCAGTTTGTCCCAATAGGTTGAGATTGGGCAGCTAAAAAAATACGTGTGTATTATGTAAGACTAACTCTCTAACATATATCAAAATAAATCAGATCGGAGCCGGACAGTTGGGTACCTTTCCTTGTTAGGATTATTTAGGACATTATAAGTCCTAATTTCTAAAAATGGTCTTTAACAGACACCATTTTTCCTAGCCTCTTTAGGTTCGTTAAAGTTCTTGCTGGTTCTAAACTGATCTACACGATTAGTTGCAATTAAGGAGTCACGTATAAAAAAAAACAGTAAACGATGAACGCAAAAACCTATTGCCTTAATAGTAATGCGATAATTATGACTGGATATCTAGCCTACAGTTAACATAAAAGCGGGCGAGTTTTAATTACCAAAATCAAACGCAAACACACAAAAAAATTAGATTCATTTTAGAGTTTCGGTATTTATCTATACGGAACGGAACTACATAATATTGTTGACATTTGCATTAGGCAGCGTGAGGTTGTGTAAGGAGATAATATAACTTCTTGTTTTTAAACTCAATCTGTAGTAGTGCTCTACTTTAAATTAGCTTACCTGACGATTTAGGTACATTTTTGCAAGTAGTAGGCATTATTTGCATTTTTTTACAAATATACTCTGTAATATTCTCAGTTGTTAGTGTACTTGAACAAATAAGCTCAACGCCAGGCTTGCTTCAAAACTGATACCAACTTCAACAATGGAGCCTAACTTTCTAGGTTTAGGTCACGAAGATTGAGCATACCTGTCAGTACATTTCCATTTGCGGTCTGTGTGCTTATTCACTTTCATCCAAGACTTTGGGTAGCAATGGCTACTTTTCTAATTTCATTTTTGTTAAGCACTTTTTATTATTTACTTAGGCAGGGGGGTTAGGAGGGTCCCGAGGAAATGTCATATTAGTTTCTGACTTTCATACCTCTCTTAGTATAACCTACTCTCTCTCGTCTCATTATGTGATGGATGACCATCATTAATAATTTTAAGCCCTGGATCCACTTATCAGCAGCAGCCACCACTTAGCAGTTAGTTAACTGGTCTAATTCTTCTCGCTATCGCTACTAGTATAAGTACTTTTTGTTGGCTTTCGTTACTAATTTAAAATGTATCTAGTTTAAAAGTGGACACTTTTAAATTCGATACATTCATTATTAAGATATGCTTGGTATCGGTTGATGTCATTTCATTTGGTACAAAAAGGACGTTACTTCACAAGGAAGTTTCACGGATCGCAGTGCCTAATTATATCTTGCAAGTTCATTTTCTTCCATTGGACACTGACGGCAAGGTTTACAAACGTAGATCCTCATTCATTTGCCGTGTTGCTCCGTTCATTGTTGCCGGAGGCCAGGATTCACCTCGTGGCCTCCGGCAACAAAGAACGCCTTTCTTTTTTTTACCAGTACAGTCACCAATAAAATACGATGAAACTTTGCACGTATAAATATCTGAAACGACCTTATTACTATAGGAATAGAGTTGTGTCAGATATATTTGCATGCTCAATCAATTATAATAAATGTATTATTGCCGGTGACTGTACAGTAAGTAAACCTTTGACTTGCACAAGTAGTAGGTATTGCGTATTGTGAGTATGTGATGCCCGATTAATAGTGGCATGAAAGGACGCTAGTCTTGAATGTGGCTTGTAACTCTTGTAACTCGGCGAGTCGGGGAAAGGACTGCGTTCCGCTGAGCGGTGTCGAGATTTCCACGACGCAGTAATACTGCGGTAATAAAAATTTATCCATATTTATAAATAATTATCCGTTCAACTTCGATACTATATTCGATAATATTATACTAGGGTGACTTGGCGTCAAAAGCAGACCGAGAAAGACATTACATTACTAAACGATCTGGATATATTCGCGAGCGGTTAACGAGACCTTACTTAAGGATGGAGAAGTTTAAGAAAATGGAAGCTGTACTCCAGTGGGACATGTCATACATTGAAAAATATAAATAATTCATCTCTCAAAACTTTCTGCTTGATATTTTTAACTATAATTCTTTATGAGTATGGTCTAGCATGTAAAAAATCAATCATTGGTCCCGCCGAGGTACCCATTGCAGTTTTCTCCAAAAAACTAATTGTCAATTTTGCAAAAAAAAAAACATTCCTAATAAATATAATTAACTAAGATTATTAGCTACCCATTAGTTATTAGCCACTATTATTTTACTGGCTTGTAATGAAGGTCCCATATAGGTAGTAAGCGAGCCTTCTGCAACAATCTTATATGTAATAGGGTACTTTCCTGACAGATCAAATCAGATACTTTTTATGAAGTATCAAAACGTTCAGATGGTATAAAGTTTCTAATGAAAAATGAAGTCATTTTACTCAAACATCAAACCATCTCTTTATTTATGACCATTATACTAACGTGTGCCTATTAATACCTACTTCACGATCCAGGTAAATATTTCCGCGCATGTTAGCCGAGAAATCAGTTTTCTCAAACATGCAATGAAATGTTGACATTACGTGCCTAATAATAGGCCGCAAAATACCTTGTTTCCGGTGCAGCTTGACGCTTGGCACGTAATGGAATTTCATACTTACAGGCTCAAATGTTGATGTTCTTTTTATTGTATAATGTTTTTGCGCTAAATAAATTATTTCTTTCTTTCTTACAAAATCTCTCTTCTTATCTTTTTTTTTTTTTTTAATTTCCATTCCACATTTATTTGGGCCACAGCATCACAGCATTCAGCCATTAAGAAAACAATAAACGATGTTTGCTATATTTTGCAGTTTTATTTATTAAAAATTGACATGGAAATAACAAATAACAAATTGTAAACAATTTTAAATTGCAATTTTAACTACACGAATACACATTTAAAATATTTTATCTAAATATTCGCGGTGAAAATGTGAACTGAAACAGCTTTTGGAAAGGAAAATCAATTCTTTACCGCTATGGTTTCCGAACGTGACTTGTCATTCGCATTGTCTATGGATATAATATGTCACTAATGTCACTTTCTGTTTTAAAATGCTATTTAGGTTAAGTAAGGTTATTAGTAAGTTTAGCTTTTGGAAAGAAAATTTCATTGTGATTTTGATTGTCACAAACGATAAAAAATAGATATCAATCCTAACGTTTCGTTCAGAACCGTGCGTGTGTATTTAAAAATCCATCCTGTTACGTATAATTTATTTAGTTTCTCTTGAAATTGAAGTTTGATTTTTTTGAGTTTTTATTTATTTATTTCATTGCATATTTGAGAAAAGCACTATACATACCTCGGCGGGAAATGGGGTTGCCAGCCTCGTAACTATCTGGCCTCGCTTCGCTCGGCCAGCTATATGTACTCGGCCGGCAACCCCTTACTTCCCGGCCTCTGCAGTAATGTACTATTTCTACCGCAGCACATACCGCAGTATGATTGATTCGTCTGTTCTCGCTTCGCGCATATCCTACTTGCGCAAGCGCAGATCCCGTCTGGCGGAATGCTAGGCGCGGTCTATCCTTATTGGCGGAGCTCGTGAGGCAACCGTTGAGAAACTTATTGAGACCTATTAAAATCTTATATTATATTTAAAAAATCGGGCAAGTGCGAGTCGGACTCGCGCACCGAGGGTTCCGTAGAAACTCGTCAGTAGATAGAGATACGTAGATAATTCAAGATAAACTGTATGGTGGGACAAACTTAACTTTGGTATTGTAAAACTGTTGTTCCTTTACATCGACATAATTATGTCGCGGTTAGTTAGTAGCAGCAAATAAATTTGTCTTAAAATTTTTGCGAATTACTAATAAAACGTTGCAAGTTAGGAAAACCTTTTTATTTTTCCTGTAATATTTAGGATGATACTAATAATCGGTAATTATTACAGTTTTTTCTATTCAGTAACTTCGGAGGTAATGGTATTTTTTTATCGTTTTTTGTATTAAATCAAAAAATACCTGTCTAATAAAAAAAATAGTTTTGGGATCCACACATTAAGCCCTTTCATTTCTTATACCACTGGATATAATAGCTCTAATTTTGATTTTCGACATCCAATTTCGGTCCCCTTTAAAAACACTAAAAAAGGTATAAGATTTTTTTTCTGTCCAATAGGTTTGGGTTAACGATTTTTAACACTATTCCAAATTTCAAGTTGATAGCATCAGTAGATCCTGAGATATCTTGCTGTGACAGACGGACAGACAGACAGAGTCGCACCATAGGGGTTCCTTTTTTACCATTTTGGTACGGAACCCTAAAAAAAAAGAAACAAACAGAAGAAGTAAAACACTACTTAATGAATACTACACTCAAGATCGAAACTGCACAGCAGTGTGTTTAATTGTATCCATTTTTCTTGCTCTTGACTAATTAAAATGAATCACATTATGATTGCAATTATAATATAAATGTTCTTCTTGGATATCTCATTTGGATTAGTTATAACCAATAGCTTACAAGCCAATTTTGAATTAGCCTAGTGCCACTCTTTTGTATGTTCATTCCATACATTAAAGTGTAGAAGCGAGACAAAGGTACAGCGGTGCACTAATAACGATGCGTGCGCAAGGAAATTATATGGCTGACTTGGCGTTGCTATATACTATCCTATAGATCTACTTAATTCCAACCAACTACCCAATTGATGTTAACGCAAGGACGCACAATCATCGATTGCGAAATATTTAAGTAAAGCCGACTGTAATTTTATGGAATGCGTTTGTAAGGGCTACAGTACACTGGGAAGAGTTTCCGTACGTTTTTATCTGTACTAAAAAAAACCTGTCACGTAACCTAAGGTAAACGGACAACGTAAAGCCCAAACTACAGCAGATAAAGAGATGAATCTTGAAACACCTATTTTTACGGTACGTAGAGATGCACTATGAAAAGATTTTGCGAAATTCAACCCCTAAAGTTTAATACGCGGGATGAATGTTTGTATGAAAAAGTTATTGATGATATGAAAAATTAACGTGGATAAAGTCGCGGCGACTATTTTTTGATAAATCAGGTCAACTAAAGTGACTTAGAAATCGAATGGTAATGTTGATCTCGTTTTTTTGCCGGTAGATTTTAGGATCCATTACATCGCAGATTATTTCCATTCAATCTGTGAATTAAAGTATTCTACAGAGTCGTGTGTACTGCGGTAAAATATTGGATTAAATTTTTTGGTTTACGGCATTTCCTATAGGTATTGGACAATAACATTGATTTGTCTGTCCCTTATTCTAATCGGACCCGCGGTCGACAATTGTACGGAATTTTACCACTGTGTGTGCTAGCCTTAAGAGGAAAATGATCCTAGTTACGCAATGTGGGAAACCGTGATGAGTGTCATCACTATTAAACTAATATAATAATTTTAGCACGTCAACTAGTGACGTACAACTAACTGTCATAACTTGAATCTATTATAACGATAAAAATAATAGTTTTAATGATAGGTACTGCAGCTAATTATAGGAAATAAAGTTGTTTTTCTGACTACATGCTACCTACGTCGTAATATAAATCAGCACGGTCATTGTTATCTATTGACCTGTCTGAATCTCCCTTAGGACGACTTCGTTATTTTCTTAAGCTTGACAATTTCCCAACTTGTCTCTTTTTTAACTCGACATTATCTTATTTGGTCTTTTTCTTAAACTTGACTCTTTTCTAACTTGTATTTTTTTCATACTTATCTAGTAGATGTGCGAACGGGCTAGTTATGTAAAGGTAGGTATGTAGTTTTTCCACAACAAATTAAACTAGAAGCCCGTTATTTTTAATGAATTATCACCAAACAGGAAAGCAGATAAACACGTTATTCAGTATTAACTAAGTATGAGAGAAAATTACGAGTTTTTTAGTATGTAACATACAGTATATCGTTAGTCATTGATTAGAGTGACCTGATGATAAGACCAGTGCTTATGTATGGTAGCGAGAGGTGGGCTACAACTCGGAGGCACGTGCATACCATCCAAGTAGTCGAAATGAAGATGCTGAGGTGGATGTGCGGCGTTACTAGGCTAGATAAAATCCGCAACGAGTACGTGCGAGGAAGCCTGGGCGTACGCGACATCGCCGATAAGCTGCAGGAGAGTAGGCTGCGATGGTACGGTCACGTAAAACGGCGACCACCTGACCATTTAGGAAACTTCGCACTACAGCTTTCCGTCCCCGGTCGAAGATCCAGAGGCAGACCCAAAACGAGGTGGAAAGATGTAGTACAAAGGGATGCTAGTGAGTGTCAAGAAAATGCCGACTTATTTTCAAGGAATAATAGGAAAGAGTCAAGTTTAAGAAAGAGACCAAATAAGATAATGCCGAGTTAAAAAAAGAGACAAGTTGGGAAAGTGTCAAGTTTAATAAGAAAATGACGAAGTCGTCCTGAGGGCTCAATCTGTTACAACTTGACTTCAAAACTCTTTTTTTATTTCACTTTTATTTTCCATTCATTAATTTCAATGACGACTGAGCGCGAATAACTCACTTTGCTTCCATTTTAATTTTAATCGCTATCGTTTTATCACATCACAGATCAGTCTAATTTAGAAAACAATCCGATCCCAACTTTGGTATAGTTTTGACATCTCTTACCTTGAGTTGAGTGAGACCATAGTAAAAAAAAACACGTCTCGACTTTGGTTGTGATTATTACAAATCGAGAAGTATAAGTATTTGGCGACCCCTTTAGCTTAGTTGGTAGTGACCCTGTCTACGAAGCAAGAGGTCCTGGGTTCGAATCCCGGTAAGGGCATTTATTTGTGTGATGAGCACGAATATTTGTTCCTGAGTCATGGATGTTTTCTATGTATTTAAGTATTTGTATCTATTAAATATATCGTCGTCTAGTATCCATAACACAAGCCTTATTGAGCTTACTATGGGGCTAGTTCGATTTGTGTAAGATTGTCCCCTAATATTTATTATTATTATTTGTATGTCTTTCCCGTACACGAGACAATGGTGTCTCGGCCCTTTGGGAGGCGTGCGCGGAGCCGAAGCCAACGCGTAGAGGCCCTTTCGACAATTTAATGAGAGGCAAAGTGTACACCCAGCGGATGCTGTCCCTGCCCGTGTCATGGGACGCACGCAGAGACAGCCCCCGCCAAATGCAAGGACTATTGTTGATTGATGGAATCTAACTCTACTGGGCTATGGCGGTGGAAATATGGACTAAATACTGGGTTATGGATTGAGACATGACGGCGCCTGTCAGGAAAAGTGTCTCATGGCTTTCGTGGCACTGACAGACTGTGACTTGCCCTCCGCTGATGGGCCCCTGTTAAATAAATAGCGACATTATGAGCAATGGCCTAGCTAGGGGCAACACCAGTGCCGAGGGCTGCAGGGTGTCGAGAGGTGTGCTGCGCTTTCTCCGAGGGTACTCGCGGCGTTATGCCTTTTATCACTTCCACGCCTGGAGCATATTATTATTATTATTATCTGTTTTAATACTGGATTGTTTTGATTTATGAAGTATAACTTTTAAGTGCTTCCCCATTGTGCTAATATTTGTTTTCTGAACTGCAGAGAGGTGTTTTCTTGCATTTCATTTCTGATTAATCTGCAATTACCAAACAAGAGCAGCTTCCGGCTATAAAATATAATTAAAGGTGTTTTTAGTAATCCGGAGAAAAGGTCACATTTTCGGTTATATCCGGTCAACATCAGACCACGCTACTTGTATCTGGCGTTTCTAAATGCCTTCCTTCAGAATCGTCGACAGATTTAATTATAAAGTCCAAAATTATTAAAGGTGACACCATAACCTTCATTTACGTTATTTATCGCATGTAAGTTGTCCACCTTAACATGTAAATACAATGGTAAATAATAAGAAAGATCGAGTTACAGAGTACTCGTCACGGCAGACGTA
This sequence comes from Eudemis profundana, assembly GCA_947034925.1. Lineage (NCBI taxonomy): Eukaryota > Metazoa > Arthropoda > Insecta > Lepidoptera > Tortricidae > Eudemis > Eudemis profundana. The sequence continues at coordinate 23,294,390 of OX344795.1, read as the reverse complement.
CTATTTATTATTGCTTTATAATTGTTTTTCGTGCGACTTCGGTTTCTTTATTGGTTATAGCTTAAGTTTCATTGGCTCTTTCTGATTTTTGGGAAGCAATTATTTTTCAATTTGTTTTAAGGCTCTTATGTATTGCGTTTATGGTCATCTTAATTACTCGTAAAAATTCTGAATGATATTTCCTTATGTAATGAGTCACATTGCATCTGTAGTGAATTTATACTAACAGTTCTTGTTATGAAGGAAATTTAACTAGATTTAAAAGAAGCTTAGACGGTCAAACATCTAACTTCATGTAGAGTAGTATTTACTTAGAAATCTGGGGCTGTGACTCGTTTGTGATTATACAAAGGTAAATTTTAAATAACTACTGATCACTGTTTGCAACTGATGTGGTACCGTTTATCGTGTTTTAAATAATGTAATTATGACATAATTGCTTTGATTTCATGTCAAAACTTGATTATATTAATGCGCTGATATAAAGGTGTTTAACTGAAATTGTAGTAATCGTGGACAGCAATGAAACTATGTAGGTACTTACTAGTTGAACGGTAGTAAGATGCTTCTTCCACCACAGATACTTTTGCATGTGGGGTCCCATGGCAGAGCCCATGTAGTATGCGTACATGATGATATGGACCATGTTGTTCACGATGTTCGAGAAGGTTCCGTGGCCACCTAGAAACATAATATTACCCATTTTACATCTGTACTTCTAACACAATGGTACGGCGAGCCTCTTTATCATGGAAAAAATACTACTTATATCTTACAAATCAATACAGGTTCCAGAAAGACGGGTCTTAATTATATCGTGCGTCAAGCGAACTAGCGCCTTGTTGTGTATCTCCGCTGCCATTACAAAACCTTATCTTACTCGCCGTGGACCTAATGAGATTTGCATTTAAAATAATCGTATTAATCTCACACGGTGTAGAAATATAAAAGTGATTGTTTGAAGTAGATCGTCGCGTGTGCTTTTTATTACGTCTATTGACGTGAACGTGGTGAATTTTTATTAAATTTATTTTTCCAAAAAGTGTACCTAATGAACTCCCGAACTGATAGAACAGTGTGTTGGTGTGATATCCAAACATCTTCAGATATATAAACAACTGGATTATAAAAATTCTAGAAAAGTAGATGCAATAAAAACACGACTAGGCAGTATTATAGTATTTTATGCAACAGTTGTATAAGAAGGTTCAAAAAATGCGAATTGCGTGAGTTGCGATACGAGCCGCGAATGCGGCGAGTATCGCAAATAGAGACGCAATGAGCGTTTTTTGACTTAATTATACAACGTTGCATACAATACTTTTTCTACGACAGGTTTTAAAATTATAAAATACAAACAAGGCATAACCTGCAAAGAAGGCAAATATGACGTATGACTGTCAGTATGTGTCTATGGTAAACTTTTTATTTTTTAAATGAAGTTGACACGCAGTGAATATATTAAAAATACTTTTGTTTTTATGTTGGCATCAATGAATTTAGTTCAGAAAGTTTTGTTTTTCTTAAAAGCCGTAGGATTTTAATTGTTTGTTAAGTTGGTAGTTGTGCATTTTTACCGTAAAGTTAAAATTGAGCGCTTAATCCTTGACCTAAGTTTAACCTAGATTTAGAAGTCTGTGGTTGCTAGCAATAACGTAAAGTGGCTATAACGACACTAGTGCTGTTATGGGGAATAGAGTATAGACTTCTCTGAACTCATATTATATATGTTCTTATATTAGTGTTCGTGACCAAGTAAAAGACAGATAACAGTACAGGAGTAGAAAAAATTATTAAAATGACTCTACCAGGAGGTCATTGGACCATTATCGTTAGGTGTTACGTGTTATGAGATTGACTTCTATCTTATGTTACGAGATTGCATTGTTTGCAATAGCATAATTAAGATGGAATTCAATGACATTGAGAACTCATTGGCTTATTACGCATTGGCATCTGACAGTCCTTATAGTAGAGAGATCTCATTTTCTGAATGAATACTTCTTAAATAAGCTTCGGTTCTACAGATCTGGAACAGGTGGATGCTACTACTAATTTTTTTTCAGCACTGCACAAGTGCATTTCAAGAACTGCCGTCATCCCCGCTTGGACGCATGCGCAAGATTTAAAATAACCAGATATATTTTTTTTTTTTTTATTTTATTTATACAATTTAATCACACAGCATGACAGTTTTTTATAACTAAGGCACTGTGAAATTACATATCAATTAGAAAATTCTAAAAGAATTACAAAATATCACACAATATATCACACAAGCTCAATAAAATCGTTTCATAAAAATCTCAAGCTTACCAGCAATGAATTTGACGAGCAACCACGCCTCAAAGGGGGTGAGGGAGTGGTGGTAGAGATGCAGCCAAGAGACCTGACTCTTTTTCTTTCTTAGCACGAAGAACACGGTATCCGCGAACTCTGACAATTTAGAGAAATAGTACACCCAGCATAGATGCAGCATCTGTGGAGAGAAGAAGTATATCCGTCAATAATATTTATCATACATAATTCACTTTGTTTCATTTAAGATAAAAAAAAAAGTTAGCATTATCCGTCATGCGATTTTAAGGAAAACCATTTTCAAATCAGAAAATATGAGTCGCGCTATCTTGAAAACTTAAAAGGAAACATTAGCGATCATTTTCTATACAAATTTTCTCGATTGTGTTCTCCCTGGGTCTAAATTTTTTTTTTCTTAATTAGATCAATATAAATAATATTAGTATCTACTCGTATATATCTACCTATATAATTGCTAAGTTACTTCAAACAGGGCCATTTTATACAAAGATGTACAAAAACTATTTTTTTAGATCTGAGAAATTTTGCGACTCTGGTAGGAGAAAAAGTGTGTCCTAATATTTTATATTCCGATTCCGTTACTTTTCCATATACTCTTGTATGGCGGTAAGGGAACGGAAGAACGATATTTGTGTAAGAAATTTGAGACCCTTTTTTCTTCTATCAAAGACGATAACGATGACAATGCTTAAAGCGGCCCAATAAGAATGCCGCAAACAGACGTCTAGCATACATAGATATCCAACAACAAGAAACGCAAAAATCTAAACGATACGGCACAGAAAAAACCCTTCCCTTACGATTGGTTAAGTTTTGGAGGAGGAAACAGTCGTGGACGAAATTTCGGAGTTATAAATTTTCTCCCTAGGATTTTTATTCAGAGCTGCAGTTATTTACTTATCTACAGAATATGTACTCGCATATATTATCGTCTAGTACTGCTACAAAACAAAGACCAATACGTAATTATTTATTTAATTTCATTTAAAAATTAGGTACCTACTGTACGTTACATATGCACCAGCCTGTCTTTTAAAGACATTTCTTAAAGGTTTTTGCTAAAACAGGCTTAGTTTATTTATTTTTTGTGAGAATCCTAATATGCATCGTTATGAGATAATTATCAGATGAAATAACTTTCGTCCATTTTGTGAGATATTTGAATATCGTGATATTCAAATATCTCACAAAATGGATGTCACGTCATAGGCTCGAGTTTCTATTCTAATGATTATTTTCGAAAACGAGATTAGAGTCCGTTCTAATATAACCGGTATTGAAAAGAACTCTTGCTTTCATAGCTTGGCAATTAATGAGCTGCTATTATTACGCCTATCTACGTTACGCAAAATACTGCGAATAATCAATGAGTTATTTTCACTTTTCTTCCGAAGTAGTATCTCCGGTCACATTGTGGTTCCCAGACAGGTTCTTTGGTATGCATAATAAGCGGAGGAAAGGAACTCCGCTTGTTCATACGAAATACTCGAGATTACGGAACGGTAAACTATCGATCGTGCACAGTTATTTTTCTCTGACATGTCAAAATCCAGTTTTTTAAAGTTAACAAGGAGGATCTAGACACGCGGCAGCGTGTCAAGCCAAGTTTTTATATTTTCTGAGACTAACTTAAACTACAGACTCTTTAGATGATCAATCAAACAATTATACTTTATTGTCCACCTAAAAAATATCACAATGCAAATTACAATATAAAAACAGTGGAAACAATAGGCAATCTTATCGCTAAAGAGCGATTTCTTCCATACATCTTTTAACAAAGAATGCACACAAATAACTAAATTTGAGGGAAATTATACACATACACATATACATAAACCTATATATACTGTACAATACATTTAATATGTATATTTAAAAACGAAACATATATTTACAGCACATCTAGTGGTATAAAAGAAACAAATAATGACTACTGAAGTGATAAGTAATGACGTTTTAGCATGTTTTTGAATATGAGAAGAGATTGAGCACGTTTTAAATAAAGAGGCAGAGAGTGATATTTTATTAAACCCAATAAAGTTAACGGTTTCAAAAAAAATCTTTCTAACTCGTGGAAATCGGGATTTTAAACACCCGAAAAAAATATAACGGAACGTGAATAAGTTTCTAAAATGTTATGCGCGTTAATGCAACTGTGATAGGTACGCGTACAGAGTAAATCTTTTAGCCTTAAAAAGCCATTCTTTAAGATTCCCATTTAAGCAATAAATACATAGGTAATTAAAATATAGTCTTCGACTACTTTATTCCCACAAGTCGCCATGCTATTGAGTGCGTAAAATATTATCTTGAGTTTGTGTGGCAACCGGTACCGGCAGATAACCCGCTGTCATGGTTCTGAGAAAAGCTTTCTCTGTGCATGAACTTGACAGCATTTAATATTACAAAAACATTGACAGGAAAATGTGTCAACTTACTTACAACTTAGTACTATTTCGCTTTAACCACGATCACCAACATTCGAATGTATACTTAGTAAGGATAAGGTAAAGTTTTCAGATACAGCTATAGTACTCGTACGTAATACAGACTCTGTATTACAGTCTAGCGTTCCTAATTCTGCGTTCGGAATTCTGCGCTTTGACCGATCGAGACTTCCAACGCACACAAGAGGCGTTCTAATTCTTGCGTTCTGTTTTGTCCATGTCTTTATACGTGCAACATGTCGCCCGGGTCAGCTGGTGGTTTCGTACCCGGCTGATCCGAGGCGGACGCTCCAAGCGGGCTGCTGGCGAAGCCCGTTTGTGAAGCGTAGGGGACAGGCCATGACAGGGGAGCGCTTGCTCCATACTCGTTGCTAGATATTGAGAGTCAACTTACATTGGACTATTAGATGACAGTTGGAACTCGATTTACAACGCGACTTGCTCTTTTTATGGAATGTGGCATTTACTTTCGTTCTCGTTTTAGGCTAGGAGGCCAATGCTGGGCACATTCTGCAAGAAATTAATTACTTCTTTATAAGGAAGTACTAAAATGTATCAACATCTGACTTACAAAGATATTTAACATAAAGCCGGATTTTAATAAGTTGGAGCGATCTGACGTTTACGGTAGGTAGTAAAAGTTTATGTAAACCATCGGACTCATATTCTCTGAGTATAAGAATAACAAGAACTTTTGACAAATTGTAATACTTATATCATACTAACGGACGGTGCCTAAAACAAGTAATAAAAGTGAACATTCAACAACCACCACAAAAGAAAATTATAGAGTTATGTATAAAAACGCACGTATGATTCGTCTAGGTGGTCTGCCACGTAGGATTTGCTGGAGGGGTTAAAACGATCTAAATTTTACTCTCGGGTCGTAAATGTAATTGCATTTTTTTCTGTTTAAATTGTGTGGGTTTAAAAAATAAAATCGATTTTTCAACACGACATTTTCATAGCTGCATAAATCTTTATTTACTCTATTCGCTATGTTTTTTAACAGACTCCAATAAAAGGAGACAGGTTTTTAGTTCTCGTTCTGGTTCATTACACGAAGACGGCTGGACCAATTAATAGAAGTAGGTAATCTGGGGGCACGGCAGTGCCCCCGCCAAGTCGAGCGCGAAGCAAACACTGCCGTACCATCCTTTACTGGAACCATTTCGCCGCATTTTCAGACCCCTATTTGAGAACCTCTGGATAAGACCAGAACGCAGAAATTTTCGTCATCCAGTAAGCTATAATCACGTACTTAAAATCCAAAATTTCAAGTCTGTAGGTCATTTAGTTCCGAAGTTAAGCGAAAGCAAAGTTTCGCATTTATGACACTCACTCACTCATGATCATCAGAATAGAACTAGTACTTCCCATAGACTCAGAGAGCTGAAATTTGGTACAGAGTTAGGGTTTAATGGCCACATAAAGGGAAAACTATAAAAACTGGGATAATCGAAGATCTGGAGTGGTGTGGTGACCCTGATTAGAAAACACAAGAGCCCAACCAAAAATAAAAAGAAAAAATCCGTGTCAAATAAGAAAATCTAATAAAATAAATCAATATGCCCACGTTTCTACAAAAAGAAGTGAAATACCACCAAAAACATTCTGTAAAAAACTAGCCAAGTCTCGATAGAGCTGCTTGTTTCTCTAAAAAGTAATGAAATCTAGACAAAGTCGTGCCGAGTCTAAGGTTCCTTACTGCGATTTCTTTATTATTATTGTTAATGTTGTGTGACTTGGCCGTTGAACATTCTTTATACGTTAGTGGGTACAAGTCAATTTGCGTTTAGGTAATTAAATTATACGTTAGTGGGCACAATCAACAACAGCCTAAAATGAGACACCAGCGTCCAATTACCAATACCAGTATGGGCTATTATCTCGCTTAACAAACATAACAACAGATATAACATTACGTGTAAAAAAAATTGACTTTTACCCACTAACGTATAAAGAATGTTCAACGGCCAAGTCACACAACATTAACTATAATAATAAAGAAATCGCAGTAAGGAACCTTAGACTTGGCACGACTTTGTCTAGATTTCATTACTTTTTAGTGATAAACAAGCAGCTCTATCGACACTTGGCTAGTTTTTTACAGAATGTTTTTGGTGGGATCCTCTTTATTTGAAAGGGTATCCCCCAGGTGGTTCTTGTTGGCTCCAGATCAGGATCTAATTATGCGATCTTGGAGAAAATGAGGGAGCTCTTCAAATATTACTAAGCGATTTAGATATTTTTTATAGTAACTACTAACATTTTTCATTGAATAGGTTCATCTGATGTCGCTTATGTATTGAGTTGCACAAACTAGAATGTTTAGTTCATACATCCATAAAATATCGAAGAAAGTACAGACTCGAGATTTGGCCCAGAGGCAGAGGCAACATAATGACCGATACTTAAACATCTTGTTGCTAAACATGAGAACGCACTTATACGTCAAAGTGTGTAAATATTGGGTATTGTGTGAATTTCAAATGTTTAAGCAAATGTGAGTTGTTAGTGTGGTATAATAGTACATAGATGAGCCAGAAAATTTTAAACTTTAAAATTGAAATTCACTATATCCTTCTCATTAAGTAATTATTTTGAATCTAATTTAATGTTCGGTTAAGTATATTTTATCTATAAAAGATTATGAGTGGCTAATTTTGCCGTTATAACGCAAAAGGGCACATCTAACATATTTTTTTCGACACTGAGTTGTATACATATTCGGAATCAGTAAATCAAAACTCAACTTCGAAAAAAATTTTGGATGTGCCCCTTTTCCTTATGGCGGCAGAATTCTCTACTTATAGTGATCTCATCGACTTGAAGTTCTGTTTAGCATATTGGTTGACTGGTAGAGAATGCCTTAAGGCATTAAGTCCGCCATTTATACTATTTGTATTGTGCAATAAAGATGATATACATACATAAATTAATAAGTAAGTGTTTTGACGGTTATGTTATTAGAGAGGACAATTAGTGAAATCTCTCTGTAGGCGCTTTTTTCATTATCAGAGCAAATTTTGTTTCTATTAACAAACGCAAGAGCAATTATAAAAGTACCGAAATCGCTAGTGAACCTATAATATTTGAAAAATTCCCTCGATTTCTCTAAGATCCCATTATAGAAGGTATAACCTATCAAAACAAATTAAAGTTTTTATTCTAAATGGTCCAGCCGTTTTCGAGCAATCGGAGAACATGCACAAAAAATAAAAAAAAGATTACGACATATTGGAAACCTCCTTTTTTTAAGTCCGTTAAAAACGGGTCCCGTGCGCTCCGCGTACACTCCGTTAACTACGTACATAAACAACGCAAAATGAAATAGCTTGTATGAATTGTAGAACAGCCTTTAAGTACTTCACCTGTGCACGAGTATCGGTCAAGTTTATCCAACAGCCAACGGCACAAGCTTTACACTTTCCAACGCAACACTGTCTCGCCGGTGCGATTCGAAAGTGTTGCGACACTCTGCTTTGTCGTGAAGCTCTAAAGGGCGTTGATTTCTTTTTAGCACATTTTTTGACTTGTTTGTCTAGTTTCATTCAGTTTCTTTGCAATAAAGTGTGGTCACGAGAATAAATCGCACTTGAAAGATTTTATGCTCCGTACTAGAACTACAGTTCGAATGTCGATTCCCCTTAGCTGTACCTAAGTTAATAAACAAGTTGAAAAACAAGCCAAAAACAGCTATTTTTTGCAAAAATATAGAAACTCATGACGACAGTTTCAACACTATTCGGTAAATTTTGACTTATAAAATACTAGACTAGTTTTTCTTGTACTTAATAGACTTGAAGTCTATTAAGTACAGGAGGATCACCTTCGTTTATTTTTTTGCAACAAGCTTTAAATGTACATTGTACAACCATAGTATTGCGTGGGCTCTGGATCGCAAGGTCCCGGATTCGAATCCCAGCGGTCGCCATATCGCCATATCATATCAAGCGTACCAAATAAGTTTTTCTATCTTATACAGATTGCCTAAGGAAGCCTGTGGACGAAACCGGCGCATTTAGCAACTTAATGTGTAACCAGGATCCCAAAAATCTGGTTTCCCTATCGCAGGGTTGATGGATGTCAGATGTCAGTCACTACAAGGTCACCTCTAGATTTTGTTAACTCTGGTATCTGACTTACCAAATCTGAGATCATAGTCAAAAGCGTATCGGGGAAAAGCGCCAGGGTGATGGTGATTCAAGTCTTCAACGGAAGCATTACAGTGTTACTTTTTCAAAACTTCGCTTGGAGTTTTACTATCCCCGTTATCTCAGCCTATAATACATAATACAAAATCAAATTTAACCTATCTATAACATACTTTATTACGTAGATGTACCACAGAGCTCGATTTCTATCGACTTGCCTACTTATTATTTAACTGTGTGGAGGAGTGTTCCTCCCATATTTTATAGTTTTCAAATAAAGAATCCTCCATTTTACCTCGTATGTTCATAACTTTTGAGACGAACAAAATCATGTAAGTACCTTAGCATTATGATGATCAGTGAGTGAGTGAGTCAGTGACAAAACTAAGGAACTTTGACGTGCAATAGGTTGTTAAACTGCAAGCTCAAATTGAATGTTATTGGAAGTATATTTAAGTCATATTATGCCCTATGTATCCCTGAAATTCAGGGTTCTAGCTTTAGCCAGCACAAAATTACAGGAAGTTGAAAATGGCCTGAAGGAGAAAAGGATGGTAGGTACGGCCGTGCCTTTGTTTTGCTCGACTTAGCAAATAATAATTATTTGTGTTCGTTTGTCTGTGGAGTAAAAGCGCTTAGAGTTTAGACGCGTAAAACAGCACGGGTTTTACTTATGAAGCTGAATTTGATGACCTAATTTTCGACTATAGTTGACCAGATGACGGGGTTTCAACAACGCTGACGTTAAACTAACGACGCCTTACGACTTAGTTCTATAGCTTTAATTCAACTACATAGATGTACATAATACTCATAAAACTATAATCACGCGATCAAAGATCTGCGACCCACAAACTGAAGTACGGACGGACATTAAAGTAAAGTGATGGTTCCGTTACGCAAAACGTTAAATTATAATTCGGCTTCGTTACGAAATAGATTCAGTGAGTTTTCTTACTAATGAGAGAGAAATTGTAACGGGTGTTAGTCTAGCTGAGTTACTCTGTCAAATTGAATAAACATTGAACTATGATTATTCTAATTAATTTTGCCTCTTTAAGATAGTTATCTGTGTTAATCATTTCTCTAAGCTTGATGATTTATACATTACAGAGTTACATTTTAAAGTTCACTTTTATTTTAGTCTGTGACGCCATATTACGTATATATTAAACTTTTTTTAACAACAGACTAAAACAAAGGACCTGATAAATTAGGTGATTATTTTTTTTTACAAAAAGTGCCATTAGTATATATTTCTCTTAACTCAGTAGTGAACTTTTCCGGGTTGAAATGATAAACGGCTGGAGATGATAATAAGGTGTGTAGAGTGCTAATCTACACACCTTCCAATTTTACCACTAACTTAATAAAACTGTGGTACGATCAGTCGCAAGAGTATCTAAGCCAATTACGATTATTTTCTTCATTACATCCTACCGAAACTCCGACCGATCGCAAAAATTTGTTGGCGGAGAAGTTGCAAGGTGTGTAGCTTACAAAATAAAGGGACTCACCCTTCTTGCTTGTTCCCTCTCGCTGTAGTCCACAGGTTGACACGCCAGGCTGTAGTCACCCCACCATCCTGACATCAAGTGCTGCAACAAATGGCAACTAATTAATTACTTTTGTTTACCTTATCGTATGCACCGTTACACGTACATTATCTTAATGCATCAATACCAGCCATACTCATACACTGCTATTCATAGGCCTCCCTCACAGATAATTAATTATCTTTGGAAGGGTGTAGTGTCTTGCTTGGTTTGGCGATTGCAGTTATGGATACATGGAACTTTCGGTTTATCTTTTACTCGCCCTTCTTATGACACAAACGCCGTAGATTTTAATGGCGTTTACGCCCTTTGAGTCTAAAGGTATCGATATTATTTAAAGTACATCCATTAAAATAACCAAACGACATACGTATTGAGAATAAAGTTTAGAAACATTAAAAAACAACACTCATACTCATGTAACCAGAAAATTCTGGTTTAGGATCGAGCCACTTTTTTTGCCTTGGGCAACCTCTGAACCACTATCTCCAAAACCTTCAATAGCCCGTTTTCTTTAACTAACCAGGCCAGGTACCTACGAAGAATTATCTGTTTTACTCCTTCTCCCCTTTTTTTAAACAGTACGGGATGTAAGTGCCTTCCCATTCCTAGATGTCTCGATGGAATACCTCTTACACTAAAGACATGAGTCTTCGGAAGCCCTTGTACGGCGTGTAAGTATCGTCACGAATTTTAAGAGCATTAAAACGAAAGTCAAGTTCCGGTTTATTCACGCGTTATCTCTTGATCAAACATCAGGGTCAAAAATAGAGCGTTTAAACCGCTTAACTTCTGTGGACACATTTTGTCGAGATTCCTGCAAATTTTTGTGGCGTTTTAATCTATTTGGTAATGGTCTATTTGGTAAATCAGTAGGGATTTCGACAAAAATGTGTCCACAGAAGTGAGGCGGTTTAAACGCTCGATTTATGACCATCATCTTAATTTTTTACCGGCTCAATACTTCACGAATACTGCTCATGAGTTTTTGTTAAGCAATTTATTGTGATCGTGCCTCCGCTGACGGAAAAAGTAACATTGTTTTTAGATCGTAGAAAGTGATTGAGGGTAATATACAGTGCGTTACCAGCAAGCAGGCTTTTTTTAAAGTAGGGTAAAGTAACGTTGTTTCTCAACCTAACCGTGACCTTCATTTAATTCATCGACTAAAATTCCGATTTCATAAATTTTCTAACAAAATTTTAATTGCAAGCAATGTACAGCAAAGTACTAAATTGACAATTAGATGTAAATGCCAGCCCTTCATTCTTTGTTCATAACGAAGACATCAAGATAAATGCCTGCATCTACCTATTTCAACAGTTAGAGATACCAGAATTGCTACACTTAAGAAAACTACGGAAAAACAACACTTTATAGGTAACTAATAAAATAAAACTTAAAAGCAATACGAGTACTAGACATTTGGACCTGTTTGAAGTGATCGAGAATCCTTTCTTCAAGTTGTACGTGCACAATTCGGTTTAATAGCCCTTTCAGACTAACCAGATAGGACCATGCATTCTCTGGACCTCGCTGGACAGCCATTGTTATCAAACGAAGATTATGTGGATGCCGTTGATTTCGAAACCACTCTCGATAAAGTCTAAAGGCTTGAGGAACATTTCCACGTGTCGCACAAATCATGTCAGATAATTCTCATGTGTCTTTAGCCATTTTAACGCCAAAAAATATCAGTTTTGCAAATCAATGTTTGTTTTGTAATTTGACAAGCCAATGTCAATACTTTTGTAATTGCCATGTCAAATTTTAGAAAAAACTCTTTTAAGCTGTGTAAAAAACTCCATACATAAACGTAATGATAAGGACGGCATTAATTGTGGGATTGTTTTTCTCAACTTTTCAGCCCCGTACCACGACATGCCTTGTACCAAGCGCATCAGCGATATGAATAACGATAATTACGTAGTACACCTACTACATTTAAAGTGCGGATTTAGGAAATTGAATTGTGCAGTTAATTCGCATAATTATGATTTGCTAATACTTGCAAACGATTGCTAATGAAGCATATTATTATCAGTTTTAATAAAAGCCCGTATACCGGTAACACACTGTATATGGTTTAGATTTTTTGCGTAAGATGGTAACAGTAGCGCCATACTCTCGCAAAGTGTGGGCAGAAAATTACATGGCAACACAATCTTTAAGTATACCTCCTAAATTTAACATTAACAAAATCCTTCGGCTTTACTTCGAAATAATGGGCACTTGGTTCCTTGAAAACAAAAAATTAACGTTAAGGATTTTTGAAGGACAACATTTCCCTAGCCGCAAATATTCAGAAGATTCCGCCTAATTAGTATGGATTATTTTGTTAATTTGTAGAGAAAAAGTGCAATTCTAAAGAGGCGGGATCATCTGAATATTTGTCAATAAGTGTGAACAGGGAACGATAATTTTCAAGAATGACTCTAAGCCTCAGTGTGGCTGGGAGCGAGTGACGCCCCTCTAAGTGTCTCCTGCAAGCTGACCGCACCGTAAAATGACTGCAGTACTGCAGTTGTTACAGAAATGCAGTTTGATCTACTGCGTTCCACTTGACTGACTGCAATGCGCCGGACGCGAGCAATCGGTCAAGGCGATGGATGCGCAAGTGCGTAACAGCTTAGTACTGCCCTGCTTGCTCTTAGTACGAATGCTATGCTATACAGTTCATTCATCTTTATACCCTCGAGATGCAACCTTTATTAGCCAACAGATATATCCCGAAAACTACTGCTGAAACATAATTTGCACTTTTATATCGCAGATCGTTGTATTCACAAGACTGAACAGGCCTTCGACGTTTTAAAATACTTATCGATTTACGCTATGTTCTTTATTGCTTCAAGACAAGCCTTGATGTTGATTTTTTGAAGTTTCCGTTGAGTTCAAGACTGTTGCGTTTAAGTAATAGCATTGATATGTATTTTATGTAATTTCTTATGTTAAGAATAAGAAATGTTGCGTTAAACATCAATCTTAATTTCCAATATTCAAGGCGAAATCGCATTTTTGTCACAACTATAACTATATTGTTGGTTGATGTTATCAATACATTTGTTATGTCTCAATTGGATAAAGAAGCAAAGATAGGTACATTTCTTTGCTGGTGAGTATTGTCGGACGGAATGGTGTGTAACAATACAAACGTAACCGTCTGGCGTATGTGTACGTAGCCGAAACTCCAGTCTCATCAAACGGTACTTGAACAGCGGCACCCGTCGTGATCTCATCAATGCAATACTCGAAAACCAGTTTGAGACCACTTTCGCCTGCTTCCATTCAGCACTTGACCTCCACTCGCACTTGGCAAATATAAGCGTTTAGATTTTTTTATACCAACACGTGATAAAGAAAGATCCTATGCGTGCGAATTTTATTATTATTTATTTTATTAAATTATTACACATGAAAACTCTAATGCAATAGGCTGCTGAAAAGAGTCAGATGGAATTGACCGTAGATCGTGCTTAATGGCGTACAATTGGAGAGCGTTATGTTCAGCAGTGGATTAAGATTGATGATAATGATGTCTATAAATTATAATTCGAAAAGTTGCAGACAGGTGTCACCCCGAGGCTAGAAAGGCCATCTTCATGTGTCTGTAATTACACTGGTTTGTTCAATTCAAATGTGGTCAATAGTTTTCGACAATATTACCTGACCTAGGTCTCGTGTTTTCTTTGTACTTGAATACTTATTTAGGTAAGTACATGAAAAATTTCGGGCTTTTGGAACCACTACACCGCTTTCTGTAATTTTATACTTTATCTACTTTTTTCCTATTATCCTCAGCTAGGTTCAAATTAACTTGTTTCATTCGCTTTAGTTATGAGCAGTTTGTATTTCATCCTTCCGTGTTATCTCTGCAGCGCGCTCTTGATTTAGGTGCTGACCGACACCAAGTGGCTCTGGAGTGACCTCAGTCAGAAAACAGGCTTCAAATTTTATTAGTCCATCTCGTCAAGTCGGGGAGCTCCAAACTTACTTACGTTAGTTGAACACGTCTCTGGCTTTATGTATAGGGAGGGGCGCAATGTTCGCCTTGGTGCCTTCGCTACCGTCTTTGACTTTTGTAAGACTGTGCCCGAATTGTCCAGAATCCCCTATTTTTTTAACAGTTACTTTAAAAATGCCAAATAATTTTAACTTCCGATGTCTCCTTGCTCTGGTGTGTGATCAAAAGCATGGTGATTGACTATTTTCAAATGAACAACAAAACAAGAACTAATCTCGTCTTTACTAATTCTAGATTTTTAGTTCAAGATATATCTGCCATGGATGCTGATTCAGAAAATTGGTTACGTCGCCTTGACATCGGGTTTGTGGTTTAGGTGGCTGTTCATGACATGGCTCTGCATCGAGGCCTCTAATTAAATGTAGGCGCATGTTCAGTAGTAATAACGTTTTGTTATTGTCCTGTAGTTTATTTCTAAATACACAATTGAACTCCATATTACAGAGCTCACTAAGAATCATGCCACACAATACGTTACATGCTCACGCACACCATAAGCCTCAGTCTGTTTGGTCTGTTACTGCGCACTATGCCATTAATCCCGTATTTGACCCATAATTATATCAATAACAGTGAAACGGCTGTACAAAGGTGTTGAATAAAATAATGCCTTAATAAAGCTTTGTCTAATTTAGATGGTATATAGTCGGCTAATTTCGTTTCATCTCTGTGATGATTATGACATTAACTAATACTCACCTCATAAAACATGTAAGAGGACAGCAAAACCTGGAAGGCGTTATACGCAACCAGGGTGTTCGTGAGTTTGAATGGTTTCCGATTTTCCATCCAAAGGGGTCCAATGACCATGACGAAGGCGAGGTAAGCCACGACCATTGCCAGGGTGGGAAGGGGAGTGTCGAACAGGAACCAGCCTTGGACCCGAGGATCTGAAAAATGAAGGCTATATAAAAAACAAAAAGAGGTTTAAGTGAAATTGGATGCAAAAAGTTGTAGAGATCTATGTTACTCTGTCGAAATCAGAGGTGAAATTTAAAAAAAAACCCATTTTTTTTGTTATTTGTCTGTAGCCACAGCATGAAGAAATTAAAAACTAATAGAAAATAATTTGAATGCCATAGTTATTTTTCTACCCGTTGCAAAAAATTACTCGAAAAATACTTAAATTTTCAGTACTGACACTCAAAACATCGAGTCAGAGTATCATTTAGCACGAGTTTTGCAAAAACGTCAATATATCTCGAAAACTAAGGGGTTTGGTCTATCACGCGTTGGTCTATCAGCCCTTTCCGTGGACGTTGGTTTTAGGGACACTCTGTTGTTGTAGTATGATTAGGTATGTTAATAAAATATAACATAATATTTACTTATTTATTTCTAACTTGCCTGCTATTATTGACATCAGTACTTTCCGATCTTCTACAACGCATTCTCCATTCATCTATCGTATAGTAGTTGCGCCATCAATTCATTGATAAAAACCGCAATAATGCAGTTATCTCGCTAAATAACCTTAGCATAGAGACGTGAAAGTCACGGACGTAACATTGGTATCTGCGCGCATTATGTTGACGTAACGTTGCATTAAAAAGAGCTGCAGTGAAATGCTGAGGTTTATTACACGTAAATAGCAGTTAGATGATCACTGCAGCCTTCTACAGTTTAACGCAGAAAAATATTTGCGTCACCAATTAGCTCAAAAAGCATCTTCATCGGAATTTTTATTTTATTCACCGACCAACAATTGACCCCACATTATAAGCCAGAATCAGATTCTGTCTTCCCAGGGGTTCTTTCTGATTTCGTGCTGAACAACCTAGGTTGCTTCGTGTGAGGACTGAGTCAGAAATTTAAAAGGGTAGCCACCGCTTATTATGAAATTTCAGTGTCACGAATATTGTCATATCGATCGAGACTGATGATGATTATTCGTACAGTCGTACAGGATACCAGTAACCACAGTAGTCATTCGGTGACAGGTTTGTAGGTACCACATAATTCAGACGGCGGACACAGTAGCTGCGCAGGCTGGGAGAAATGCTATACTCGTTAAGTCATATTCATTTTAGGGTTCCGTACCAAAATGGTAAAAAAAGGGACCCTTATGGTGCGACTCTGTCTGTCTGTCTGTCCGTCTGTCACAGCAAGATATCTCAGGATCTACTGATGCTATCGACTTGAAATTTGGAATAGTGTTAAGAGCTGCTAACCCGAGCTTATTGTATGTAAAAAAAATCTTGTAACTTTTTAGGGCTCCGTACCAAAATGGTAAAAAAGGAACCCTTATGGTGCGACTCTGTCTGTCTGTCTGTCCGTCTGTCACAGCAAGATATCTCAGGATCTACTGATGCTATCGACATGAAATTTGGAATAGTGTTAAGAGCTGCTAACCCGAGCTTATTGTATGTAAAAAAAAATCTTGTAACTTTTTTACTTTTTTTTAAAAGGGGTCCGTAATGGGACTTTGAAAATTGAGAGTAGAGCTATTATATCGAGTGGGGTATCAAATGAAAGGGCTTGATTTTTAGATTAAAATGCCATTTTTAATTTTTTTCTTAATTAAGTAGTTTTTGATTAATGGCGAAAAACGTCAAAAAAAATACCATTCCCCCCCTATTATCTTCGAAGTTACTGAACAGAAAAATCCGTAATAATTACAAATTATTAATGTCATCCTAAATATTACAGGAAAAATATAACGGTTTTCCTAACTTGCTCCGTTTTTTTTTAAGGGGTCCGAAATGGGATGTGGAAAAACAAAAGTAGAGCTATTCTATCGAATGGGATATCAAATGAAAGGGCTTAATTTGTAAATTCCAAAACCATTTTTATTTTTTTTCTTAATTTTGTACTTTTTGATTTATGACCAAAAATGTTCAAAAAAATACCATTCCCCCCTATTATCTTGGAAGTTACTGAACAGAAAAATCTGTAATAATTACCAATTATTAATATCATCCTAAATATTACAGGCAAAATAAAACAGATTTCCTAAATTGCATCGTTTTATAGAAATTTTCAAAAATCGTACACGTACTTATTTGCTCCTACTAAGCTAACCGCCATACAGTTTTTCTTGAACTATTCACGTACCTATCTACTTACGAGTTTGTACGGAACCCTCGGTGCGCGAATCCGACTCGCACTTGACCGGTTTTTCGTTCTGAGGTCAGTGTAAACAGTTTACGTTGGAAACACGTAGGCGGACGACTGGGCCAATATTCAGCGTTTTTACGGCGTTTTATTTTCGTCATTCTTGTCTCAGTAAATATTGTTCAAATAAACGATGCCTAGAGTTAACTTTTTATGAAACCGAAAAACAATCCCGAGTTTAAGTCTAGTTTTATGAAAATTGACACGATTTGTCCTTTCGTTATAGTAAATAATCGTTGGACAATAATGATTGTCAAACCGCGCGGTCAAAACGCTCGGAGAATCGCCCGACTACAGAAGGCCTGATTCGTAACGAATTTGCCAAATTCAGATTTTTTTGCAACTATACTATTACAAAAACATCATGTCAAAAAATATCTTCTAAATAAGTTTTGAAGCAAAACTGAATTAAAGTGGACACAAAAAAAAAATTCGCCGAATGGCTGTAAAATTTAATTCTATTCCAGAATGTATCTCGAAGTTGTTTTTTTACACTACGGGGTAATCAATATACACGATCATTGTAAGCGAAGTTGTTTCACATAAGACCATTGAAATAGAAAAGTGTGGCTCCTAACTTCTGGTGCACCAGATAATCGGTCAGTGCAGTAGCGTGCATTGCAACCGGCACGGTTAATAGGGAATTGGGACTGGTTACATTTTTAAAATGTGGTCTAACTCGAAAACCATTTAGAGGGATGGCCTTCTAGAGAATTTTATTTTAATTAAAGTTTAAAAAAATACACCATCATTGAGAATATATTTCCAAATGTATCTTTGACTTTTGTTCGACCTTCTTATACACCCTTACTGGCATAAAGTGTTATTACGTTTGCCAAAAAAAATATCGCCGCTCGTCTGGTTTGTCCTTGGTATATGTCTATGCCTGTCATTGTCAACGAATGTTTTGTTTACATGCATTTCAGATAGATTTATGTTCAGTTTATATGACATATTTGTATATTATTCATTCTAAAAGGGTTCAATTGTGCAGATAATATGTAGTTCTTTCATTAATAAACGACATGGTGGAAAACGACATAAGTGGTATCGGTGAGTTAATGTTGTGTTTTACCGTTTATAAACATATAATTCAGTAACTACCTCAGATTTCCAACATTTACTTATTTGTACACCTACTTTGGTTAGTTATTAATACGTGATTTTGTGTTCACAAAAATATTTGTCGCATTACCGGTGTTAATTTAGCAATATTTAATAGTTTTAGTATTTTTAAAACGATGAAGTTAGGTTAGGATTGATTACAAGTAAAGGCTAGGCACACACAGGTGTTATCTGTCGCGGTGGCAGTTGCTTAAACAGTTTCTTAAACAACTCTATATTTTCCAAAAAAATAATAAAAACGGGGGTTAAAAAAATAAACAATCCAAATTAACGGGTGTTTGAATGGCTTTAATACCTTTTGTTCAAAACACGGAGTTCAAAATAATCTATTCACTATTGATTTGAAGATATCTGAGATCTTGATTATCTCAATTATTAATCAGTTGCCTTGTTTCCTAATTACAGATATACTCATACATGAAATATGGCGATCGTATCATTCTAGATTTCTAGAGAATAGCGTGACGGCTTAGTTTCATGAAGCTGCCTGAAGGCCGTTGGGCATCTCTGACATTGACAGAATGATTAAGCGTGGCCGTAATCGCGGAGTCTCAGCTCAGGTCATTCAGCTATGGTAAAGTCAGGGTTCCCTAATTATTAAGTTACCTGGGTTAGGTATCTATTTAAAAAAATATCTCAACATAAGATATACAGCTAGAGTTCGAATCGGTGAGACAATAATTTTGGGCAAAAGTTTCTTATAGCGTTAAGAAATCATTCTGTGAAATTATCTCCTGAATGGAGATAAAATTCAATCACCTTTATCTGGCTTATTTAGTAACAATATTCTGCCTGAAGAATCAAGATGCGCCATTTTTGCCTACAACTGGCATATGCAGGAATCCTAGCCAAAACCACCAAGATAGTGTTTCATCCATTGCTTCCGGTTGCTTTATTTTTTACAAAATAATCGGATTCAGAAAAATTAAGGACAATCTTCTTAATAAGATTAAATTTCTCGTACATTCTGTATGGAACGGCGTTTTTGATGATTAATTTGAGAACAGATTGCCTGATTTCAAGGATTCGAGAAGTTTCTCGCGGATTGGAAAAATAAGAAAAAAATCGTATACAAGGCCATCTTCTAGTAAGTAAGTACATGACAGAAGTAAAACACTGATAAAATTTAACATGGCAGTACAAAGTTCGCCAGGTCATCTATGGATGATGAAAGTTTGATAGAAATCTCGCTGAGCACAAAGCTAGCATTGCTTCTCCATAAATCCAAACACTAAAGCACAAGTTGTGAAAGTACCGTTTTTAACATTCAACTGATTAATTTTTTTTGTGAATTACGAATAGGCTTTTAATGTTAATATGGCCTATAATATTTATATTATGGTTATTATGCGTGCCTTAAAATTCATAAAGTATGCACTAATTACTTATTAGTCACTTATTTTTAAATACATCTACTGTAATTATATACTTTGAGAGTAAGCATCGCTCTATGAAACGAAAAAAGAATTCACGGTTTTCAAATTCTGTATATATTACGGCCTAGAAATTAAGATTATGATTTTTAAATTGCATTTTTTTTCCTCGCAAATGTGATGAAAAACATTGTGTGTACCACGGGCAGTAAGGGGATAACAAACTAGAATCATTAATAGCCCTCCGCCTACGGCGTCGGGCTTCTAATAGACTCTCGTTAGTTTATCCCTTCTTACTACCCTCGGTGCATAATGTACCATTTTATTGTGTCACATATTGTATGCAGCAGAATATATAGATATCTAAAATTCGGTACAGCTATAAAGACCTCAGGCGATGAAACTAGTTAGTGCACTGTTTAACGTGTGGTATAATTACAGAAATTAGAACCTTATCTACGAATGATACGTTCTAAGTCGTAAACGTATTATTATTATTGGACGTAACAGTAAGATCCTGGGAAGCACTTGCAATTTTCATTGTCACTTTATACGATTATGAAAGCAAGGCTATCCAGTTAGTTAATTTAAGGTGGTTCTACGTTCCCGACGATGGAATTGATAAATTTGTAAAATATATATATCCCTAAATTTAAATGTGGAAATATACTGCATTAGGTATCATTGTAGCATGAGAAATTTAAAGAACCGGGTTTATGTTGAATTATTGAATTTAAATTTCCTTAAGTATAAGCATAGCTTTATAGATTTAATTCCTTCATGATTTAAAAGGGACGCGCATTTAATAAGGCCCTGGTCGGCATACGGGAGGGGGCGACAAAATTAAGGGCATGAGCTTTTTTTTTAGCCACTTCGTGTAAAATGCGGCAATGAATGGGCAATTATGGCAACATAATTTTCTTCGGCCCCAGGCGGTCTGGTTGACTTGCACATTTTACTAACGTTTGTCACTATAGTAAAGTACTTTCATTTTGTTAAGAAGGGTTTTGGTTATTAGAATTATTTCACAAACCAAAATGATATAAAGCGAAATAACAAAGTATCTAATAAATAAAGAAAGTTATTTAATATGGAATTCTATAAACGACAAATTTAATTACTACAGCCTTATCCAAAAGTATTGAGCACCCTTGTATTTTTCAAAAATAGAACTTTTGCTCGAAATTTTCAGTTTTCCTAATAAGATTTTGAAAATTCTTCAAAAAAGCTTTCATTTTAGATGGTGTTAAATTACATTTGCCGTAATAAAATTTGCAGTAAGTAGCTGGCTTAGAAAGAAGGTAGGTTCTGTATCACTTTAGTTTTTCATTTAAAATAGATACGTTGAGGTGATATTGAAGAAAACTTCCGTGATTCATAAGAACTCAATACATTTGGCCAAAGCTGTAATCATAAAACTGAAAGCAAGTAATTTAAGGCTAGTTCAATTTATGGGGTTTATATAAGAGAATAATATAACTACCTGACACTTTTTCCGCCATCATCCAGTATTTCTCGATGATGGTGGTCCAATTGCTGTCCGAGTAGTAGTCGTCGATGGCGATTTTCACGAAACCCGACATTTTGGATATTTTTCACTACACTATCTAGAGTCACTACACTGCACTAACGCAAATGCGTTAAGTCGTTACCAGCTAACGGGGTGAGTCTTTGCGCGGTTGGCCGGCAACAATTTGCCGCTAGCAAGTTGTCACCTGAAAAAAAAGGAAAAATGGTTACAGTTACACTTTATTTAGGTACTTATTCAAACTTCATTGCACAGTAAGGTACACACGACAAACTTTATGCCATAAGGTATTTAACCGCTGGACAGAAACATTGAATTAGTTCATGATCATATAGTTCAAGACCAATTGCATACATCAAATAATAAAAAAAACAGGATCAACTTTAGGGACGAAGGGATTTTTTTTTAATCAATCACTAAATGTGAAACTACAAAGTTTGTCTTCGGCTATAATCATAACAGAACACTGAAACAACTGGTATTTTGTTAAATATGGCTAAAACAAAGTAGGTAAACTTTTAAGATAACTAAACGTAATTTAAAAAATGGCTATAAATTAGTTTAAAGAGCCTATTACAACCGTACCTATATCTCGCGATGATACAGTGCAACATTTTTACACAAATTTAACGAAGCCTATTTGACGCGCACGTTTCATTTCTCCAAATGAAAGCGAAAACTTGAGCTTCCCGCGAAAGTGCGCCCGCGCCGCGATCTCGACCACAATTGAATTGCCCGCCACGGCCCGACCAATCACGGCTCGGCTCACACCACGCCGCCACAAGGACACAAGTCAAGTGTTGCGTCAAACGAAATAGAGTTCTATTACCAGCGCAAAAAGTTGACATTTCTTCAATCGACGGCGCGCGTCGCTTGACCGGTTTGACGTTTGGATTTGTTTTCCAACTGCCTCATTTTGATACTTTTACTACGAATAAAACTATTGCTTACAGCCTTCAATGCAACCTACAATGAAATTCAAGACACAATTATTGTGCATGCACTGAAAAAATTTTTATAAAACCGGCAAAAAACATTCCATTATGGAATATCTTATGGAATTTCCATAAGATATTCAGACCCAACCGTGTTCTACACGGTAAAGTCGTGTTTATACTTTGGAAGGTTACAGGTCCACAAGAGATTGTGATTCGACAACACGTCTTCGGACCTTCGCGTAGCCTCGCACTAACGTAGCTGTAATTGTAGTTTCGAAAACCCATTAAAAGCAACAGATTGCTATCAATATGGGATAGAAGATATGCGTTATTATGTTTTTGACATAATTTTGTAATGCATGAAATCTACCAGAAATCATCATGGGCCTTTACAACCAGTGTGATCGGAATCAAATGCTTTCCTATAATATCTAAAAAAAACATCGCTTTTAATTTGCTTTGTACATTTTGACACAATTCTTTTCAATTACTGATTAAAATATCTAGTTATTTCTAGTACTACTTTCTCGTGTATTTAAGGTGATTCGAGTCGGTCAGGTCTACAAATACAATGAGGGTCATTATTTGTTTCCACGACATCAATAGTGGTTAAAATGTGTT
Source organism: Eudemis profundana (assembly GCA_947034925.1). Classification (NCBI taxonomy): domain Eukaryota; kingdom Metazoa; phylum Arthropoda; class Insecta; order Lepidoptera; family Tortricidae; genus Eudemis; species Eudemis profundana. The sequence continues at coordinate 23,271,185 of OX344795.1, read as the reverse complement.
TCATTTTACAGCTTAATATTGTTTGCACTAATGACATGAGAAGTCTCAAAAAAACATTAATTAATATGTAATCTGCCGGTTAAGATCATACCATCATCATTTGAAACCAAACGGTGTTTGCTGAAAATGTATATTTCTTGGCTTTTTTCGAGTCCAGATGTCATTTCGCGCAAACAAAATGTATCAAGTTATACAATAAAATACAATTCAAACATAATTGATGCAGTGGAAGCAAATAATGACCCACTTTATGTTTGTATGAAAAACCGACCGACTTGAATCAGCTTTAGCCTTAAAGCTAACTAGTATTAATTCTCTGAATGATCATCGATCTTTCTTATCATAAATACGACGCTCCTTTACCCTTTTCGATTGAGTAAGTGACATAGACCATTTTCTTCATAAATACTCTAGTTTTAATAAACTACAGTATTTTGTGAAGTATATTTTTTGCAGATAATAACTTCATTAACATATGTATATGAGTTTAATTTACGAAAATGACACGCTAATAGTCAACTTAAGTTCATGTTTTTCATCGATTGGGTTTCATATCTCGAGACTTATTTTAACTTTTCGCTGACTTGCGTACCAATTGCAGTTCATCAAATAGATACACAGGTGGCGCTAGCATCAACTTTCACTTTTAAAATGATCATGAGCCACTTATTATGGACAATCCTACCTCCAAACGGTATCAGATCATTCTAAAAGAGAGTCTATTGTGTTGTGTAACTTTTGTAATATTACTTTTCACGGTTTTTTGTGGGGAAAAGCATTTTGACGTTAATTTTAAGCACTATTGCATAAGAGATCTTTTTTATACGAAGTTTTGCGTTCTATTGTAATTTATAACACGCGTTTTAATCATTTATCGCAGCACCTTCCTCACGTTTACTTGTAATGAGTACAGTAACAAATTAGTTAGTACGGGTACTGCTGACGGAAATGGGACGACATAGGTATTAATATAAATTATAGGGTATTTGATAACAGTCAAAATAAATTAAGTAACACTAACCATCAAATTATGTTTCCAAAACTGCTCGGATAAAATTCATTACACTCATTTTCGTGCCATCAAAGATTTTAAAATGCTGAGTTATTCTTCAGAAATATGTCTGCGGTCACCTTATTCCTCTGGCCCTTTTTCATACTAAACGTATGGAGGCAGAAGAATAAGTCGCAGACATATTTCTGAAGAATAACCCAAATACTAAACATAAGGCACCATGTTGAGCATAATGTCACAAAGCAGCATTTCATACTAAACTGAATACTTTCCGAGCGTTTTGACACTTCGTAAAAAGAAGTTTGGTCTGTCATCAAATAGCCGATTAAGTAATACCTTTTTATGAGAGATATTAAAAATGTGTAAACCTGGCTAGGTGGAAGCTCGGTGGAAATCGAGTTCTGTTGATACCCCCCTGTACTGACTTGGTTTAACTTTACATCTCAAAACTTTTTTGTTGTAGAACTGCGTTGCGAGACTTGCATCTTTTTACATGTAATGTTTTTGATGGGATATTGTATTCTAATACTATGAAATTAATGAATCTAATCTAATAATGCATGCTAGGGCATATTTTGATACACGACTCATTTGTGTGCCTTTGCCCGTTGACATCATATATTGTTTTATCTACATCCATATCATAATTTCCCTACTATATGCTCAGGAACGATAAGCAAATGGTCTACAGTAAGAAGCTTGTACCTGAGGTTAATTCTTAGATAATGTTCACATTAAAGTATCAGAATAACAAACAATACCGCGCGGGGGTCATTCATTCCGAAGAAATCTTAACAGCGCGATGCAGCCTGTAGTATGGAGATTTCACAGATGTAACAGCGCCATCTACCGGGGTATTGTTACACTAAAGTTTATATACAAAACGAAACTTAACTAAATGTATAGATTTATTTATTTATACACAGTTAAACATAAAGTTTTAACTTATTATTGTGTTTTATTCAAAAAGTTTGAATTTCAAACTTACGTTTTGCAGAGAAAACGCAGGCCATATTTTTTAAATATTGTAGAAAACTTATGAAGTTATGTATGCGACTGTACATAACTATTAAAAAACCCCGTCACCAAAAATCTCTGTTTTCAGAAATTGAACAATTGTTGCCATACAGGAAAAGTTTATTGCTCTATGAACTCTACAATAATACTGAATCATCACCCGACGGGCTTATTGCACGTGTCTCCTATTACAGGGGAAAACCTTGCGTTTTTTACAACAACGCATTACAAGTAATTTTTAATCTCAGTTGCAGTGATGCTTATCGTTAAATTACTGTGAAGAGTTGGCAATGCGCCCCTGCTACGCATCGCAAATAATCAGCAAATAATGTAGTTTTATACCGATACGTAGATATGTATATTCCATAATTATGATAAATAAGTTCCAATTCCCAAAAAACAAATCGACTCAAACATTCTTTCAATAACACTAGTAAATTCACGAGATGCTATAAAATAATGGAATATACATCTATAATATCTGAGAGCCCCCTGATTCCGTCCTGACTCATGAATCTCATTATCAGAATTGAATTTTGATAAAAATGGGATCAATCTAGAAGGTTGGTTTTAAATAAAAAAATATAATTTTTTAATTGGTTCATAAAATGACGGAATTTTGAAGAATCTCCTCCTTTTTGTGAAGTTGGTGAAGAAATCAAATGGCCAGTAACAATAAAATATTCAATCACTGAAAAATTCAAGATGAGGTTGTTGATGACGATTGTTGTTGATTGTTTGTTCGGTCATTACATTATTACAATCATTTAGGACTACCTACGATAGCTTTGTGATAGCATTACCACGCAAACTAGCCCGCGGAAACACATATACCATATTTATTCTAAAACTACCTTCAACTACCTTCAACTTATAGCTAGATTTAATTCCAATATTAAATTATTGCATGTATTCTGTTCGGATATAATGCAAAGCGAAAAAAAGAAGACTATTTTTACAAGAACCCTCTATCAGAGTTTTAAACACAGTGTTTAGCGTGCCTACCGGAATCCTGTAGGCTTATGATGCTACGCTTTGTCACGCGATAAATAAATGATAAAGCATCCGTCACGTTCTAACAAATACTACGTGAGAGGGACGGATGCTTTATCACTTATTTATCGCGTGACATAGCGTGGCATCATAAGCCTACTGGTAATAGCAATACAAAAAATGATGGGCTTGGAAGCTATAAACTAGGGCGGAGCGATTTCCTTTTATTTTGGATTTTGAAATAGGGATAGTTATAAATAGATGTTCTAGGGAAATACAATCAAAAGTCTATATAAGAGATTTTATAAATTTTCAGTGGAAGTACTGCCCCAAGATCATTGAAGTATTGGAAAAGTGACCCAATTTCTATGCTAAGTACAATTAGGCTCAATTTAAAAAATACGTTTTTTATTGATAGTACTGCTACTTGAAATAACTAAAAATCAGATAAAAATTAAAAATCACTGTAACTAAGCGGTTATTCATAACAAACTAAACCTTGAATAAATTGATACTATGGAATTTTTTCACATTCGGATTTTGCAAGATATGACAAGACTGGAATTCGTTTTTTTATCCATTTCTTCATATTTCTCTAGCCCATGTGTAGCTCTAAATATGATTTTGTTACTATTTTTGATGCTTCTTTCAGTAACTTGCGTGTTGTAGGTAGCGCATAAAGCAAAATTTAGACAAGATTACATCTATAGTTGTACTAGCATTTTCCCGCGGCTTCGCCCGCGTTGTTCCCGTTATTGTCCCAAAGGAACTCTTTACCGGAATATAAAGTATCCTATGTTTCAATTCAGGACTTGATCTACTTGCATGCAAAATTTCAGCTTGATCCATCCAGTTGTTATCCCGTTATTAGGTAACAAACATCCAAACATCCAAATATCCAAACATCCAAACATCTTCACAAACTTTCGCATTTATAATATTAGTGGGATTAGTGGGATACTTTCCAGTATTTTTATTATATCATAACATGTCCTAATTCGTTCACAGCCTTGTCGTCGTATATTATAGCTGTGATTCGTGGCAATGCCACCAAATAGGACTGCATATTCTTTGTTTTAGTTTTTTTAAGCTATCCTTAAAAATACTACTTGATAATATTTAATAAAAGGATATGATAATGCAGTGATATTTTATTCCTATCTTATAAAAGTAAACTAGATTGCATGTATGAAGTAAGAAAAATATAAAATGTGCATTTATTATCCATATAGTGTTAGTTGTGCAGGTGTTACTATATTAAGTTTTAAAAAACTTACTTGTCGTTGTGGCAGTACTTATAATAATCCAATTTCATATTTATTTAAGACATAATATGCTACGGTACCTATTTCATTGCGTCCCATTTTGAAATTCGTAAAAAAAAATCCATACAATCGCGCTCCACCCTACTATACACGTGTCCCTAACGCTACGTCGAAAGGCGTCTGAAAGTGCCAATTAATGATCCCAGACAGTTTTTTATCGGTTTTAGGATGCTAATGAAGCTAGAAAACGGTGAACCTTGGGTTGAACTCGTTTTCAAATTCGACAATGAATATTAAGGCTACTTCAATTGTGACACATTTGAGTTGCACCTCGTAGAAGAAGTATCAGTTGACCATTATCAAAGACCAAAGGTCGTGTTATCGTGTTACGTGTGTCTGCATTTAGTGCCTATATTAGCCACTTTACATCCTGTAGAAGCTATTATTTTTATGCTATGTACGTGATTAAATACTTCATTGTACGCACAACAGAATAAGCAGTTTATAATGCATTTTATATCATCATCATTAATCCTCGATCGCCTATAATGTAAGGAATTCCACGTAAGGTCAAGAATTGTTACTTCTTACCTACTGGAATATAATTTTAAATTCATCGAAGCTATATGCTATAAATATTTTATCGAATATTGCCTTGCAATCTTAGATAAATTATATCAGAACGTTTGTACAAATACATTGGATATTATTTGTCGAGAAGTGTATATTCCCTAAATTTCTGCATACATATTTATTCTCTAAATCTTAACTACGGATGAGAAATTCCATATTGTAATTCTAAATAACACACATAAAAACCTTATCTTTTTTTACCTTTTTCAAGATACCTCATGTGCATAGTATATATACTTTTGAGATACTTAGATGGGAGTCAGGTTTTACAGATATCACGCCATTCAAGGACCTAGTAGCGTAAATACAGATTACAGCGTGAAAGGAAACTTGAACATAAATAAAAGTTGCAACAAATTATAGTCATCCGAACATCCGTATCCGGACGCATTTCGCCACCTAACCTTGCTATCCAAAATCTTAAGTATATTTATACTATTATTGCCTTCACATACATAATCCGGCGAACATGATTCCACGTTTTGCTAAAGAACGGAGGTCAGCTTTCATAAGATATTGTGAAATGCCCACGTCAATATTATTCTAGCTGTCAATGTCAATTTAACTATTAAGCTTATGTGGGTTAAGGTGGCTGAGTTATTTAGCTTCTGAGAGGTTAATTTTAAGAATTGCAATTAAGGAAGATCATGTCTATAATATTAGTGGAGTTTTTATATCACTGTCATCTAAGTTGAAATTAAAAATGCCCTCTAAGTTATTCGGAAATTTTCCGGACAGGTTTGCTACATCTCGTCCAGATTTTTGACGGCTTTTTAAACTTTGGGCATCGCTGGCAACCCACAAAATTCGACATAGACTATACGAGCGTGTACGAAAAGAACTTCAAACTCTAATGGACTTTTACGCCGCAAAACAAAGAACTGTTAGCAAGAACATTACCTAAAGTGTAATTAAGTACGAGTAGATATATGTATACGAGTATAGTCTGTATTCTTTTAGGTATTTAAAAAACGGTAATTTGCGTTTATTGCGGCACAAACGGCCGTATCTTTTTTTAAGTTAATTTAGAAGCTTGATTTTTCCACAGCTGCAGGGGACCATAGACCTGAGTATATGGTTTTAATTTCAACTCGATACCTAGCAACGCTTTCCAGAGATAAAGAGTCTTGACAGATGGACAGACACACAGACAGACGGACAAAAAAGTGATCTTATAAGGGTTCCGTTTTTTCCTTTTGAGATACGGAACCCTAAAAACCACGTGACTCGGGTTGTTCTGCCAATCAAAGTAACGTTTTGTATCTGTGGCACAATACCACTGTCTAAAGGACCCGAGTCACATGGTTTTTTTGTTTACCTTTTTTTAAATAACCTAAAAGAACAGACTATAGTGATGTGCTACATTTTAATAGTCAAGTCGTTTTCTACCAGGTTTTTAAACCACATAGCAATTTATTTCTTTCTCATTGGTAGCGTTAAATATTACTTAATAAAGATTGATACTTATTTATACACTCAGTGTTCATAACATAATGCTGTTCTTGGATAATCATTGACTTAAAAAATATCGTGATTACCTTCTTCTTAGTTATTGCCGTCTTCGCAGACCAGATCAAATGTTAATTCTATCAGGCGTAGATGTTGTTCCAGTATAACCCCGCATATGTCGCCACCACATTCAACTGGTAGAAATTATGGTGTGCTTATACAGGGTACAACGGAACGAGGGACTTTCCTGTAAACGTGGCATTGTGTAACCTTAGTACATTATTTTCTCCAAATAAACTATGTTAATATCTGTCACCGTTTTTAAGTTAAAGCTTGTTAAACTTTCATGCAAAAAACGCGTATTTCAACCCTATTTAGAGACAATAAGAAACGGTTAATACCTTTTTGTAAAGTAATTTTTCACGTTGTAGGTAAATTAATGTGATACATTGACAATCACGGACGTTAGAAACAAAGAGGTTTTAACTAGCAAATCAAACATAATAAATGTAATCAATAGCGTACAAGGATTAGTTTTGTTCTTCTTTATGATTACAAGCATTTAACTACTGCAGATCGATACTATATCAAATATATGACACTATATTTTCAGGAAAGTCCGTCGTTACATTCCACCCGGTATAAGGGCTCACAGTCTATTTGATCGAATCCATTGAATGAGTCTTCGACGTGATCTGGTACTGGTACCATCTCCCCTATCCATGCGACGTACGCTCTATGGTGTCATTGTTCGTGTTTTCAGATTGTATGCTTTTGTGTTAACTAGTTAGTTAAAACATTAGAACTCAAGGACGCAATTTTTTAACAGTCGTAAGTGTCAGAGATCACAACGTTTCTGTTTTTTGGCTATTTTGTGTGACGTGTGACTACATCACTGAACTAATAGTTGGTTGGATAATTTATCTTCAGATATCGGTGGGATCAGGAATTCGTTTCTGACATAGTTTTACCCTTGGACTGACGACATGCAAAGTTATAGAGTTATAAAAAACATAGCTTGGGGAAAAATAACAAAAGAAGTATATAACTCTAACGAAATACCTACCTCAATTATTCTTTATATGTAGTTTTTCGTGCTATTAATCCCGATGGTTCGGTTAATTCATTAACTCTCAGTTTCTTCATAATTAGGTACTAAGATTTTTTTACTTTGGTACGGATTGGTATTATCGTACGACTTACTACAGACATTCGACATCCGAAATTGGTACTAATCCATTCAGGACTCATACGCCGTTAAAAAAAACTGTGTGGCGGGACAAACTTAACTTTGCTGTTGAAAAACGACATAGGTCGCGGTTAATTTAGTACCTAGTAGCAAATCAGTTTCTGTTACGATTTTTCCGAATTTCTAAAAAACTATGCAAGTTAGCAAAACCGTTATATTTTTCCTGTAATATTTAGGATTATATTAATAATTTGTAATTATTACAGATTTTTCTTCTTCAAAGATAATAGGGGAGAATGGTATTTTTTTTAACGTTTTTCATCCTAAATCAAAAAGTACTTGATTAAGAAAAAAAATAGTTTTGGAATCCAGAAATTAAGCTCTTTCATTTGTTACCCCACTTGATACAATAGCACAACTTTAAATTGTCGGCCTCCCATTTCGGCCCCCTTTAAAAAAAGGTATAAGATTTTTATGTTCGTTGGGCTTGCGTTAGCGATTTTTAAAACTATTCCAATTTTCAAATCGATAGCAGCAGTAGTTCCTGAGATATCTGGCTGTGACAGATAGACAGACAGACAGACGAACAGACAGACAGAGTCGCACCATAAGGGTTCCTTTTTTACCATTTTGGTACGGAACCCTAAACATAGGGATGGAGATCAACTTATCAAGCATGAACACACCTTGCATGTTACGCTACAATTTTCGCTAAGGTACCTAAGTTAAGTACAAGTCTGATGCAAGCAAGCAGTTCAGTTAACACTCGTATGCGACAAATTATCACTAGAGCCTTTGGATTTGGAAATACGACACTTGGAAATCGGTCATGGTGTAGCCATCACACACTTGTGCCTGCAGTCGATGTCTCTCTAGTGGGGTTAATGAAGATAATAATATAAAACGAATACAATATTGCACATTTCCAAAAAACTAAGTTTGCTTCAAGATGTTTGCTCGGTGTTGCCATAATTTCATGAAAACTAATTTCATTTGCCATAATGGTTTCGGCAGAGGGCCGACACTCGTTCTTCGCCGAGCGCAAACTTGAGTGACGTCACGTACCGCCGGCGGTACAAAACTCAGTTGGTTGCCACACGCTCACATGGATAGGCGCTGCACGTTGGCCGCGCCCGCTTTAAGCACCGCACTTCTATTGCGCACGCATTAAGAATTTTTTCTACTCCTGTACTGTTATCTGTCTTTTACTTGGTCACGAACACTAATATAAGAACATACATAATATGAGTTCAGAGTAGTCTATACTCTATTCCCCATAACAGCACTAGTGTCGTTATCGTCACTTTACGTTATTGCTAGCAGCCACAGACTTCTAAATCTAGGTTAAACTTAGGTCAAGGATTAAGCGCTCAATTTTAACTTTACGGTAAAAATGCACAACTACCAACTTAACAAACAATTACATTCCTACGGTTTTTAAAAAAAACAAAACTTTCCGAACTAAATTCATTGATGCCAACATAAAAAAAAGTATTTTTAATTTAAGTATATTTTAAATTAAAAAAAAAGTTTACCATAGACACCATACTGTCAGTCAAACGTCATATTTGCCTTGTTTCCAGGTTATGATTAATTTTGTATTTTATAATTTAAAACCTCGTCGTAGAAAAAGTATTGTATGCAACGTTGTATAATTAAGTCAAAAAACGCTCATTGCGTCTCTATTTGCGATACTCGCCGCATTCGCGGCTCGTATCGCAACTCACGCAATTCGCATTTTTTGAACCCACTTATACAACTGTTGCATAAAATACTAATATTTCGAGATTTTCTTCATCATAAAAAAATAATACTTAAATTAGTTTATTAACACTTACTAAACTGAGTATTATCTAGCTCTTCATCAATGATGGGATTAAACGTAATCATTTGAGCTAAGCCTATCTTTTTGCATTGTGAAAAACTATTCATTCATAATAGTGTAGCAATTTATATGGTACTATAGAAATAGAACACATCAAGTTATTTAGGTACATAGTTTCTACAGTTCTCATTCATTTTCATTTTCGTTCATTTTCTAACCACTCTTAGTCACGTCCTCCCACGAGCCCTGGCAATGATATTCGCAGGGTGGCTGGCTGCAGTTGGATTTTTTTTTATAATTTACAATAAACGCATTGAGATTTGATTAAAAGTCACACTTTAGAAACTCCCATTAAGTTACGTTTTTTGCAAGTTAGCACACAATACTGTTCCGAAGCAGATAATGATAGTACAAAGTCATTTAACACAATGGGCAACGATAAGGCGATGTCAAACTCAAATATGCGGACTGTCATAAAACCATTTTTCGAGTTTTTTTATTATTTTTATTCTCTTTTGGTTTTATTTTCATTTCATACAAAAAATGATGCGAACATTGTTGTCCATAATACACTATAATAAAATGAGGCTGCTTTCTTTTGAAAACATCGAATACTACGTAGGGATTCTAAATATTACAATTCTGTAAATCTGAAATGTTTTTTAAAGCACTTGCGATGTAGCAACCGCTTTTAGACTATATATAATATATATACGAAAAGCATCTACCATTTATGTGGCTAGGTCAAACAACCAATTAAGCACAAAGGAAGTTACTCATCCTCAAAATGTTGGCATGACCCAACTTAATAAATTAAACAATTTACTTAAACTACGTCATACATCTGCAAGGTTTCGCAATACTGACTGTCCGTCGCATATAAAATATGATGCAGATGTTATCTTGGTATACGTTTATACAATTTATATAACGTGTAAGCACGAGAGGAATTTAAATGTTTAATTACTTTTAATGAGTTACATAATAGTTCTAGGACTATTTTTTGTGAAAGAAATGCCTGCAAAGCAATTACAGACAAAGTAACAGGGAAATTCGCTCGCCATTAAAATTCATGTCGATTTTACGATCCTACTTATACTTAGAGATACGAGTATACTATAAGAGTTTTTAAAAAACCAGACACGGTAAGGAAATCACACCATAAGGAAATCTAAATGTTTCTATTGCAGCAAGAATTGAAAAATGAAATGCCTCGGGTGAGACTCTCTTAGAAATATTCCTGAACGGCTCTACGGCCAACAAGGCCGGCTTTCTAGCTGGCAACATGGCCATAAAGACGTGGGTTCGAATCCCGCTGGAGGCATTTCATTTATAATCTTCCGCTTTATTAAAAACGTTTAGATTTCGTCAACAGACGTTTATGATTAAATGAGAATTAGTATATTTGGGTGCAGCACATTGTTAAGGAAATTTGAGACGATGGGCCGCCTAAGGTGTTACCTAACCTGGCGATAAATATAATTCTAAAAAGCGTTACAATAAGCCTCCCGGAAAGGCGTAAACAAAGTGGAGAAAAACGGAAAAACGTACAAAAATTGAGAAAAACGGAATGACAGATTGAAAAATTCGATGACTTAGCGTGGTCTTGGTGGCGCTAATTGGAAAGCCACCCATGATGGCCCAGAGAGCCGTGCAGTTCTATCTTACTGTTATGCCCCAGATTGATATTATATTATTCTATTAAAAATCCATTCCGTCCATGGAAAGGCTGATTAGTTTCAATAATTCCTTAATCGACCCAAAACCTAAAAGGTCTGAACTGTGTAGCCCAACAAAAAATATTTAGTTAAAGCTTTATAACGATTCACAAAACTATAGCTGAGCTTGAGGACTTCCTCATGAACTATAGCAGATTGTAAGTTTTACTGCTATACTAATTTTGTTGCACAGTGTAATGTTGTAGTCTAACAAAAAAAACTATCTAAGTATGTCTGAGTTACAAAATAAAAGAAAGTGGGAGTAATAAACTTTAAAAAATAAAAAAAAACGTACAAATAGAAGACCGCACTGTTGGAGCGACACTTTTTGAGATAATGCAAGCAAACAGTTTTTAGTGCCTACGTGAACTTTCAAGAATCCTAAATTCTTCCAAGAATGTGAATCTTTAAAATCATAACATATTACAAAAGTGGTTTTGTAATTCGGCCTTCTGAGGTTGGTCAGTCGACCGGACGGCCTCGGCGGTTGAATTTGACCAAACCCTAGCTATGGCGGTCACTGCCATCGCGTTCCAAATTTATAATCATAGTTTGTGCCCTTGTAAAAAAGTGCGTAAAAAAAGCAATGAATCTTTAAAAAAGTAACCGGTGTTATGATGACAATTGATATACTTGAATACAAAATATGAGAGCATGACATTTGTTGACAAAATGTGGCCAACAGCAACACAGAATTGCCGAAATTTGAGAACATTATTAGCTTTAGTACGTCACGATGGAAAATTCGGAAATTCGAACGAATAAAGTGAAGCCAAATAGAGGGTACCCGTATAGGTAATATGGCAGTCCTATGACTGCGTGTCAGATTCAGGGCAAGAAACTTAGTAATAGTCCCGCAGTACATAGAATGCGCATTGTGCAATATAAGAGTAACTTGTACTGCACGCACGCAAGCAGCAGGATATTGCGCGCCAAGGACTTCGAAACCACTAGACCAACGACCGGAGAACTCCCACTTCCATCATGTTCCTTCCGTCCCAGGAACTGTAAAATTAGATAATCGATTATTACCCAACTGTTACAATAGTTTTGTAATATGGAACACCCTTGAAATGAAGAAAAGATAATCGATCCACAGACCTAGACATCAATATGTAAATGCGTTCGCAGATATTTAACATTCTTGCGTAGATTTCACTACTTTTTGCGTCTTATTTGGTTAATGAGAGACGGGAAAACGTAAAAGAACAGAAATAAGTAAAATAAAGGGAAATGTAGAATAAGTTGGGATTTACCTACTTCAGCGACGAGAACTAAGCTCTTAAATACAATGTATTTATTAATATCATGATGCTGCTGATTATTTAAGTAAAAAGCAAATATGTGATTTTTCAAGAGTCGCAAGAAAATAGAAAAAAAATTGAACTCGAGTTCAAGAGCACGCGTTAACCGGTCTCATTTCTGCAAACGTGAGTTGTTTTTTCACAAAACGACGACAGTGGTGTCACTAAACAATGAGTATTCATTTGAAACGTCATCAAAATATTGTTACCGGGCAAGAGTAAAAGATATTCATTCGTTCTCAGGGGAAATGTTAACAATATATAGGTTTTATTGTACACTAAATGAGGTTGCTCGGGAGGAGCATGCCTGATGGTCGAGCGAGCGAACCCAGGAAGTAAGATCAAGACCATTTGGCTAGTCCGGCTAAACCGAAACAGAGAACAAAAATTACTTGACCAAGACCGGCACTTGGAAAAAAATGTTCTTAAAGCATTACGACATATACATTTCTTTCCATTCATTATGTAAAGTCTCGGATGGTCTTCGGCTCAGAGCTTTTTGACCGAGACTGAGATCTCGCCGGAAATTTGGACGAGAATTTTTATTTGTGTGTTGGTGGAGTCATTATATGTCGTGCTCGAGAAGTGTTTATTATATTTGTGACATGGAAAGAAAATGTATCCATAAAACTCAGCCTCCCATGTTGAATAAAACATTGATTGAGCGAGGAAGCACCTTATTTTTATGATAATTATTTATTTAATTTATTCGGATAATTCTTTTAGTAAATATTTTAAATGGTATAGTTAGGTATATATTAATGTAAATACATTTTTACAAAATAATTTTAATATTTAAGATGCGAGGTAGAAAATACTATATATATATAAATACTGTTTATCTACATTGCAAAAAACGGAATCCATTTAGTAGTAAATATGTTATTTATGAAGAAAGTAAGAACGTATGAAGTAAGTTAGAATTCTGAAAATATTTATCAGTTAGCATTATCGACGACTCAAACCTTTGCGATTCGGAATCATCAGGAGAGATATTATCACTTATTGTGAATTAAAAGCTTATACACATTTCGTTTTTTTTTCTACTCTTAATAAATTATCTAGCATACAAAATAAATACTAAGTATAGCGTTATGTAAAAAAAAGTGTCATATATTTTTTGAGACACTTCTATCTAATCAAGATCTCATAGTAATGATATTAACACAATCTCACGACAGATGAATCTGAATTTAAAGCTATGAATGGTCTACTTATTAACAGACTCTCATTACTTAAATGGGTTTACTCTTGATTCCAATCCTGTTGGTGTGCATTGGTAGAGCATACAATAGAGCGAGCGCACCCAGTTAATTTTAGTTTATTGATCTCTTATTTCAATATTTACAAATTTCGCACAAACCACTATTTGCTACTTTACACTGTTTTCTGGAAAATGATCGTCAAATTTTACAAATTAAAATCCGAGTACGAGGGCTGATTGATAAGTATCCGGAATGAAGAATTTATTTTTCTACATATGTTCGTCTTTGCTCAATACACTTAGACCAACGCTTCTCCAGGGCCATTATTCCATTTTTATAAAAAAAATTGCCAAGGCCGAAAATTTCTGCCCTCCTAGCCATTTTTTCAAGTTTGGGAACAGATGGAAGTCGCAGGGGGGCAAATCTGGCGAATATGGCGGGTGGGGCAGTAATTCGAGGCGTAACTCTTTAACTTTTGTTATCGCAACTTTTGCAGTGGTGACCGGTGCATTATCGTGGTGGAACAATATTTTTGTCCTATTCAGGTGGGTTCTTTCTTGTTTAATGGTAATGATTAAATATTTTTAGGGTGTCAACACCTCCTCAGCGAAGCCACCTGGTGACACTTCAACTAGGCACCTTAAGTAAAAAAATAACAGCATATATTTTTTTATTTTGATTTAATGCGTTTTTTTTTAAAACTATCCTTTAATTAACTCAAAAATGTCTTTACTATAATGATAACGTGAAAAGCAAAAAAAATATATAAAAAAAATAACACTTACCCGATACAAGAGAAGTTTTAAATTTCCTCAAGCTAATTTATATGTCACAAACTAGCAGAGTCAAAATACTCATAAGCTCATAACACTTCCAAAACCAACTATCGATTTTCCATTTCAATTACACATGAGAAACTTTTTAAAAGTATTCTAATACTGTTCGTTTGTATTGCCTTATTCGATAGCGCTTCACAACTACTACTGAATTAGAGATAAATAATTTCGTATATATAAAGATGTATGAAACAACCCCTCGAATGACGTGATAAGATCAATGCTATACGATTGACTCGCCACAGAGTACTGGACGAAACCAGAGGCGGCAAGTCCTAATTAGATGTAGAGGGGGACTCAAGACTAGGCTTGTGGCCTTGCTTCGTACGTGTTATCCAAAATTCATTGCTATTTTTATTTACATATTTGATGAACCTAATTTTGCAATGGAAAAAACGGAATTGATTAATACTGAAATCTGGATGATTTCATGCAAAATAATAGGAATCATTTATCCTCACAATCATTTGCTTTTATATGCCTACAGTGTTCATGTGAGTGAATGGAATCAAATTTTGTCTTGTTTATAAACTGACATTGAAATTATTTTAGAACATTTACATTTAGTGAAAGAATAAAAAAAATACTCTTGTGTGTGGGCCAACCTGAACTTTTTGAGATTTAATAAAATACATTTAAAGTAGGATTACCCACTAAGTAATTACTATAATTAAAAAAAATTTTAGTGTAATTTTGAACAATAATACAAAACTATTTATAAGTGCGAAAGTAAATCATCTGTTAAATGTGCAAACATTTGTCAGTGACAGTAACCTAGTTACTATGACAGATTAAGTTAGATAATGAAATAACTAGTTATTTATAACATGTCTCATTTGGAATTTTCTTAGTATTAGCAGCATATTAACCTAGCTGTTGAAGGAAGCTAGCGCAATTATATTTTTCTTAAATGGCTTTCACCCTGCAGATTTTAGTAAAGGTTATGAGTATTTTGGTAATGTCAAGAGCTCGATTCTTGGTTATATCTAGATGTCATTGTCTTAACCTACTTAGTGCGCAGGCCCAGAACTTGGTTGGGCCCTTTGACACTGCCTGAAAAACGCAGGCGCCATAGGGATCATGATTCGGCGCGAATAATTTCAACTGCTTCACGCACAATTCTACTATAGTAATTACGTTGCGTAGAAAGGATCTTGGGACTATGAAACTCCATATAGTGGTTTGTTCCAGGCTTCACCAAATGCTCCGCTTTAGCCCACTTGCTTACCTGAATTACGCGATTACCTAAGTCCTGTTTTGTTATAATAATCAGTGAAAATCGTCAAAGTTTAAATCAATAAGTACATCGTTTTTTATGTATTAAATATTTATTATTGAAACTTAATTATTAACTGCAACGGTGACCGAAATGCTGGCTGCTTCCTCGCACAGCGATTAAGCATCGCCATACAGCGAGGAAACGCTGCCAGCATATTCGACACCATGCCAAGGGGGCCAAGTTTTTAGACAATTTTTAGTTTTATTTTCTTAGGATTAATTTAATTTTTTACTTAAGTTTAAATTAGTCGTTATATTTTATTTGTAACTTGAGTTATTAAATAAACATAACATACTCATTATTATAAAAACAGATATTACTAATCAAAAATAATAAAATAAAGATATATTTGAAAGGTAAATAAAAATGAGTATTTTAACACGGTTTTCAAAATTATGAAAGAATCTCACAGTAAACGGTTGATTTATTTATTTGGCTCTGAAAATATTTTATTTGCAACTAGTTAAGAAAGAATATCGAAATGTTCCACTTGACTTAAATTTAAGCTAAAGGTAACGGGCAATGTCACACTCTAACAGTTTCATTAACCTTGTTACTTGTTTAGTTCAAATTACAAATCATCATTTTGAAATATGAAAACAGTATATCTATCAGTAGTGTGGCGTCAAAGAACTCGATTCCTACCGGCTTGATTATTTTATCAGGCATTTGACCACCTTATTCTACAGCTCATAAGGAAAATGTACGCCAAATCTGCACCGGCTTGCCCAAGGATATCTTTTACGCCACGCCACTGATATCTGTATAACGAATTAAACGAAACAAAATAATGTTTAATATCCCATATAAAGATTTTTATTATTTATTTCATCGGAGAGTAGGCCGGGTTCCGTCCAGGTTTTTCTACGATCTCCACACTTTAAACCAAGTTATAGAAAAATACCAAGAATTCAACAAAATCCTATATTTAGCCTTTGTTGATTATACAAAGGCCTTTGATAGTATTAATCACAGTTCAATATTCGCAGCACTTCCTCAGCAAGACATTGTACTCTTCTCTTCATCAGCATTAGAACTTGAACGAATGCTCCAAGACCTAAGCTCGGTAAGCCTTCAAATTGGCCTCAGAATTAACCTGTCTAAGATTCAAATAATGACCAATAGCACGAAACGTAGGTAGGCGGGCAGACAATATGCTATGTCCTGCTGTGTATGTATGAGTATCCATATTTAGGCCAATTAGTTTCTTTCAGCCAAAGGCAGGATAAAGAGATCGGAAGTCGGATCCAAAACTGCTGGAAGAGCTATTGGTCTATGAAATCAAAAGAGACCCCGCAATAGCCTTAAAACGAAAACTCGTTGATATGTGCATTCTGCCTGTACTAACCTACGATGCCCAAACATGTCACGTCACTTACCGAGTTACAAAAGACCAAATTAAAGGTTTACCAAAGAGCGATGGAACGCAGCATGCTAGGCGTGAAACGAACTGACCGGGTTCGGAACACTACGCTGCGCACCCAAACCCGCATTGCTGATGTTGGTGCCAAGACCACCAGGTTAAAGTGGGACTGGGCCGGCCACGTCTGCCGCATGCATCCACAGAGGTAGGTGAAACTAGCGACGAAGTGGGTGCCGCAAGACGGGTGGCGACAACGTGGTAGGCCGCGGCGAAAATGGCGGAACAACCTGGACGCATTTCTTAACGGCTGGCCAAAAATTGCTCGTAGCCGGGACGATTGGAAATCAAGGGAGGAGGCCTTTGCCCAGCAGTGGGACACTGCGATAGGCTAGCAAAAAAAAATTCATCGCGTCGACAAAATACTATTTAACTATCAACCGCAAATCTAAACAAAAAACAACATTTTACTTAATGTGTAGGTAAAATATTATGTTTGAGTTTGTTTTCATAAAAAAAACTAAAATAAATTACATATTGTATAGAATTACGCAGAACTAACGTAATAAATTTGTACATATTCCAAAAATAGGAAATATGTGCGAAATCATTGCAAGTAAAGCGAACAATTCATATTAATACCATTCATATTTTGGTTTATGTCGATAAACGATCGAAAAATATAAAAAAAATTAAAAAGATAACGCTTAATTAATACTTTCAACGAAAATTATTTTGAACAAGATCGGATTAACCGTTTTTGAGTTATTGCCGATAAACTGCGCTTCTCAACAAAAGGACGTAATTGCTATGAAGATACGCGTTTTTGTTGTTGTACTTTTTTTACATCGTATTTTTTACTTTATAGTTACGGCTATGGAACCCTACACTGAGCATGGTCCGACATGCTCTTGGCCTGTTTTTTGTTCAAGCAGAACCGTCAGCAAAGGAAATCCACCGGGCTATTAGAGACTGCGATACAACCGAACTGAAATGCAGTCTGCAAAAAAGCTAGTATGACATATTTCTCAATAATGAGCCGTTCATAAACGTTCACGGTTTCGTCAATATACATAAATATTCATATTTAATTAAATTTCTAAAACACATCGTACCTACATTTACCGGTCCTCCCCTCGCAGAAAGTGGTTCTTAAGCAAGGAAAATCACTCGGTACATACATAGTATAAAACAAAGTCGCTTTCTCTGTCCCTATGTACCTATGTATGCTTAAATCTTTAAAACTACACAACGGATTTTAGGTGTGGTTTTTTTTAATAGATAGAGTGATTGAAGAGGAAGGTTTATATGTATAATACATGCATACTATAATAGAGAAACACCGTGCGAAGCCGGGGTGGGTCGCTAGTTATATATAAATGTCACTCTAGTTATTATCAGACCGCATTGAGAAAGGGATTCGAGTGTACCGTTAGCACAAGTGTACTTAATAAATGATTAAATATAATCATAAACCAATCTTTGATATCTCCATAAGTGCAGACCCTTATAGATAATAGAATTAATAGCTAAATATGATTTGCATATTTAAACTCTATTCTCGGTAAATATTGTCATTTGTTTAATAAAAAATAGTATTATCATATTTAACAAATCTGTCACCAGTCACATTATTTCGCTTTATCAAATTGCCGTAGCTTTTCAAAAATACGTTTGTTTACAATATGAATCGCGGTAAAGTATTAAACGGTAGATACCGAGAAATTGTCTACAATGTACTAACTCTATTTGATCTGAAGAACTATCTCTTAATGCTATCGGAAATCAATAAAAACACGCTGTATAATTTGATATTTTTTCCATGCTTTAGAACTTCATTGTACCAAAATAACAATTTAATTTATCTGCATACTCTACCACTGACAATGTCATATCATGCATTAGTTCAAAAATGACATATGAGCTCAATCCCTTTCTAAACGCGGTTTAATAATACTTGATGCTTTAAGAATTCCGTCCATGTCTGAAGTGGTTTTACACGGATCGGGGTTGAATTGATTAAATTAGCACTCTTTTACACATAACTTGATACGGACTTAAGAAAATTGGTATATTCATTACACAACTAGGGTTTCTGCTCGAGACTTCTCGAACTCGAGACAACTCGAGAGTTTCACCTCCATTCGAGACGAGAAATAAATAGCTGACTCTCGAGACTCTCGAGTTCCGGCAAAAACGAAATAAGGGCTTAAGTCAGGCTCGCCATTTTTTGGCTTTTAACAATGATAAACATTTGAAACGTTACACCCTGTATATAACACAGTGACACCGTGTATATATCACAGTGACACCCAGTATATAATCACAGTGACACCTGCTACTTGACAGCTAACAATTACCGTATGACAAAATACGCACACGATAGGCGGCAGAATAGTTGCGCCCATTTTGTGAATGACCAGTTAGGTTTTATTTTTGATGGATAAAATGAAATATTTTGCTTACCTACTGATTGCTTACCAAAATTTGATTAGTTGTAGGTCGCTTAATGCAGCTCAAATACTCAATTTGCTGACCAAAATAATTTAGAGCAGTTCAGTATATCATTAATTGCAGACAGATTTATAAATGTTTGCTAAGCATAAGTTTATTTTTATTTTTATTTTTATTTTATTAATAGGGAAACATACAGCAGATAATAACACAAAAAATTGATACAAATAATGTTGATACATAAGCCATGGCAGCTTCCACTGAAAGTTTATACAATTTTGCTCAAAGTGTACTTAAGTCATTAGCTCATTGGTATAATATTTCACATACTTAATCTATAAAGAGTTAACATGACTAACACAGAGTAGTACCTAAGTAGATACTGAAGTAACTGAGTTACATACCTAACAATAATCATAATTATATATATATATATTACATGTTCGGTGTGAAGTTTTTATTTATCTTTTTAGTAGGTATTTAACATTATTTATTTTTCACTTTTTTAATTGCTGAAACAAATTGAGGATATTTAAGATGAAATAAATCTAGATTATGATATTTTTTATTATAAGTATTGCATGTTAAGTTGCTTACCAACTAGCTATTTTGGCTGACCAAATACATATTTCAGCTCACGCTCATATGAATATTTTGGTGATCGATTAAATGATACCCTTTTTATTTGTTTTTTATTTTATTTGCAACAATAATTTACAATTTCTTACTAAAGACTCGAGAGTCGAGACAACTCGAGAAATTGGAGTCGAGATTTCTCGAAACTCGAGAAAAAAAATGAGGCGAGAAACCAGAAACCCTATACACAACGCTCTTGAGGGACATAATTTGGCGAGCCGTGATCTTAAAAAAAGAAAGAACAATTTAGAAGAGATGAGAGAGATTTAGTAGCCATGTTTTTCCTGTTTATGTAAGGTAGAACCCCGAAGCATCAAATATTCAATGAGGATTTCTAGAAATAGTCATTCCACCAGCTGGCAGCAGGTGGCAAAATCCGCTAATCACACCGCAAGATTTTGGCATCTAGTATCAAAATAGACCTTTCGTCGCCGTGCTGTTAGCTGGTGGAATTACGGTTTCTAGAAACCCTCATTTTGGTACATGTCAAAACTACGCCGGGAGTTCTATGTGCGGATAATAATTATCTTAATGAAAAAATCGGTTGTCTGTAAAGTCGGTTTATTGACGATAGTCGAACGTGATAACGTTGACCCTGACTTTGACTTTGACTGAAATTGACATTGACTTTGACTTTGACTTTGACTGACTTTGACTTTGACTCCGACTCCGACTCCGACTCCGACTCCGACTCCGACTCCGACTCCGACTCCGACTCCGACTCCGACTCCGACTCCGACTCCGACTTTGACTTCGACTTTTTTCCCAATAAGCTGCTACAATGACATTGACACGCTAAAATGATGGCTAAGTGGCCAGTGTAAATATCTGCCGTTCCACGAATATAATGTCAAAGATTTGTTTTAATAATTTTTAAACTACGATTAAAGCAGGCGTAAAACGGAACTGCCAAAGCAGCATCCACTATTTAAATTTAAAGATTTTTGCCAAACTCAGCAGTGTCTCTTGTCATTCAATAGAGATTTTGACAGCCGTATCTTAGGGAATAAGGGCTAATTTATTAACAATTTGTAAGAAACTATCGTCTTAACGACTTTAGTGCTGGAATAATATAAAGTACCTATTTGACAGGTAACGGCCCTGCAAGGTAACGGCCCCGCAAGGTAACGGCAAATGACGTCACACTTTTTCGTGCGTGCAGCCGGCTTCATCGAATTATAAGACGTTATCACGTCAAATGACGTCACACTTTTTCGTGCGTGCAGCCGGCTTCATCGAATTATAAGACGTTATCACGTCAAAAAAAAAATTAATCCATTCGAGAACAGACGAGATTTTTGTGTGAGATTTTAGGCTCAAATATTCGAACAAGGGCCCGATCAAAGAATAAAAAATCCGTGGTATCCACACAATATAACAAGTACTGATGGTTTTTTTATTTGTTACTGATGATAGTCGGTTTTTTACGTGACCTCAGAATTAAATACCTTAATTTAATTTTTGTAAAAACTGCATGAAGGTGATGACAAAATTGATGAAAGAGTTAATTTGATACAAATTTTTTAAAAATATATCTTATGTTCCACAAGGCTACGAGCGTCACAATCCAAATTTTGAAAACATTAACGATATTTCAAGAGTGCGGTATTTAAATACGGTTTTTACTGAATAAGAGTAGCTTAAGGCTTAAGTAACTGGGCTTACTTGTATTCTGGTTGGCAGACCCGACCAATCGGATGGGTAG
Organism: Eudemis profundana; assembly: GCA_947034925.1. Classification (NCBI taxonomy): domain Eukaryota; kingdom Metazoa; phylum Arthropoda; class Insecta; order Lepidoptera; family Tortricidae; genus Eudemis; species Eudemis profundana. The sequence continues at coordinate 23,249,305 of OX344795.1, read as the reverse complement.
GTACTGGGATTCTTTAATGTACGGAGTGCATGGGTCTACTCGGTTACCTTAGATAATTCTTACTATGACAATGAGCTTAATTCTGTAAGTAGGCTGCAGGAGTACTTTTTCAAGTCTGAATCTACCAGCGTTTCGCAAGAGCGACTGTTGAGAAAAAAGCGCGATTGATGTACAGTAACATCCTACAACCAATTTTTAACAAAGTCCATCGTAATCGTATCGGATACCTGTAAGTAACCCCACTTACACGCTATTGTTAAAGGACTGAACAGCTTAAAAGTGGGCAGTGAAACTGTCACTGTACAACAACAGACAACACAATTGTCAATTGGAGACAATTAAGACTTTCTCGATATATGAACATATTAATATCGTCATTGTGAAAAAGCAGTGTCAAATAATGTCAGATAAAGGAGACAAGAGTACAATCAAGTAGGTGTTATGATTTTAAAAAATAAAGGTGCATTAAACTCTCTTAAAAATATGTTGCAGCATTCGTAGTTTATTCTAACAAAAAAACAATTATGCAAATGCCGTAATGAGTTATGAATTAATTCTGCGAACGGATGGACATTAGTTTCACCTTAAAGTTTCGACTTAGAATATTTTTACAAAATTACAGCATATTATTTATTACAAGCTTTTATTCAACTTATAATGTATGTATGTAAGTATGTAACTATGTTTGTTCGCGTGGAATCTGGTAACTCAATTTTGAAGCAGATATCTTCAACCGATTGAGCTCAAATTTTGCAAGAATATGTAAATCAGATGTCAATGCAATATTATTATGTCATGGGGCTGATCTGATGTTGGAACAGGATGGGAGCCATAGGATAATCTAAATTACACAAGATGTATTCACCGTCTTTGGGTTCCTTTGATTAGTTGTGACGTGCGGTTTGAAATTATACAAAAACGTACAGTCGGCATTAAAACCTTGTCTCAAAAAACATCGTTTGACAGAAACTTATTTATTTATATATTTAAACTTAATTGCACAGTAATACGAATTACATAATGTCTTAAGGCATTATCTTACAGTTAACCATTGGATAAAACAGAGACTTTAGTTGGTGCCCGATTGTTTAAGCCGAAATACTGTTGCGACTCAAATCAATATTAACAATAATAGACATACACATATAATAAAACAAATGCACGGGGGAGCCATGCAAAACCTCATGACAAACAATTAACTTAGATTTATACGAGGCAATTGTTTGCGCAACCATGACTGTTTCATGCAGTAGAATACCTCTTAAAAAACCTAATAGGCTTGTATCCTAAATTTTGTTTCTAATGTAAATCGATTCTACTATTTATGAGGAACAAATATATACCTATAACTACTACACTTGGGTTGCTTTAACAGCCACAAATTGCAATCAGATGTAGCCGACCGCACCGAGCGTTGAAAATGGCCCATACAAAATGGACGCACCCTTTACTTTTTCTTTAAGACGATAAAAAATATCGATTTTTTTTAATACTTTGTGGTCTCATAACTTTATTTTTTTATACATTTTTTGTTTATCTCTTCTGTGTTATGATAATTTAGTATTTTCTAATCCACGTGACTATGTCATGTAAAATTCAACATTAGTCAACAATCAACATCTCCATTATAAAAGTACAGAAGCATTTTTTATTCCACAAATTAATGCTGCAATTAGCGCTGCGCAGATCTCCACTACTTCTCCTCCATGTCTTGATATGTCTACAAAATGTATATTTTTATTGCCACTATAACAATAGTACACTGTGTATCTAGGGCGGTAATTCCTTTACCGCCCGTGGAACATAATGTTGTTCATCACACTTGTGAGGAAATCTAAATAAATAACCTTACTAATCCACCCAGTAGGATAAAAGTAGAAGTGACATAGGTAATGCGAATGTCAAATCACGTTCTGAAACCATAGCGGTAAAGACCAAAAACGGACATTTTAGTTGATTTTATATTACTTACACAATTTAAACATTTAATTAATGTTACCGTAATATCTGTTTACATGTATTTGCAATAACAGTTCTCTTTAAATAAATATTTCAGTTATAAAAGTAAGTTGGCGTTTCCTTTGAACATGACAAATAACCACATTTTTACTAAAAAAAACCCGACCGCGGTGCACTTTGAAACTGCATAAAATCGCCATTTTGTTTATTTTAACGAACTTCATACCCAGTGACACTCGCACCATCAGACGAATGTAATGATGTAAAACCACTACGCTCTAGGCCGTAGGTCATTTACGACCCGCAAAACCTACGTGTAACATCACCATTTTCGAGCAAGTGTGATGAAAAAAATAATAAAAACAAAATAAATTTAAAAAGGATCGCCGTACAAGAAACGTGTTTTTGGCGCTTTTTTGCTCGACGGCGGTACGGAACCCTTCGTGTGCGAATTCGACTTACACTTGACCGGTGTTTTATTTCTAATGTTGATTAGATTTGATTGAATTTGATCAATTGTTTGTTCCAATTCTAGAAAACTTATAATTAGGTATTACAATTAAATCAAAATAAAAAAATACAATCTGCATGCACTAAGTTTCACAATGACCGTTTTTTATGGTAAATTCCTTTCTTCATATTTTTTTAGGTACACTCACGGACTTCACGGAATTGTTGAGCCATTTAGGGTTTACCTTACAATAGTCGTGTCATAGAATGTGCACGACAAAATTAGACTGAACCCTAAACGGTTTTATGCCACACCTGGCCATAAAGTGACTTTTTCCGCACGCTGCGCGTACGGAAAAAGCCGCTTTCGGGGCAAGAGTAGACATAAAATTATGTACACAACATGGGAGGTAATAAAGAAAGCCCTCGATCGCATATTTACGTAGGGACGTACGAAGACGAGCTGCAAGCGAGGGCGCTTGCAGCTCGGGCCGCAAACTTCTGCGATCTCGGCCTTTCTTTGTATTACCACCCTAGTTATGTAATGTACTATATCAACTTTAAAGTCCGTGACCGTACTTAAATTAAAAAAAAAACTATTACATCCATACGTACTTAAACGCCATTTTTCACTATCAGAACTGCAAAAAACTATTTTTTACATTAGAAATTTTGCCACCCGCGAGTGTCGACTGTCGCCTGTCGAGTGAGGTTAGGTTATGCATAATATGTATGAACTCCTATTATTATGTCCCGCCTATTATTGTATGGATATTTAGCATTTTAACGCTCGCGCGGAGACGCCTGTATTTAATTATTTCTAGCTTTTCTATACTGCAATGTATTAATCCCCAAAAATACTCGTACCTACATGTAAACATGTACAAGTATTTTTAGGTAATAAAAGAGTGATTGATTGAAATTTTTAATAAAATTAATATTTATTCGTCTTCGGCTTCGTCTGCGTTGTTCTCGTTATTATCCTAAAGGAAGTCTTTACCGGGATGTAAAGTATTCTATGTTTCAATCCAAGACTTGGTCTACTTACACGCCTAATTTCATTTGAATTAATTAATTTACTAACACCATGCAAATACAAGGGCGGGATGATATGAGTAACTAGCCTAATAAGAAAATAATCGAGTTGGCGTGATAAAATTGATTTTATTTTTCGACATAAATAGTCTGCGTGTAGCACTACACACTTATTCCAACTTCTTTCTAGAGCTGTAAATGCCCTCCATAAAATGACTTTTTTCAAGGCTGTAAGTAGGGATTGCAAACGAGTTACTCGAAACTCGGTTAACCGAGTAACTCGATCGAGTTTTAATCGAAATAGAACTCGGTTAATAACCGCGGTTTTTCGAGTTTTTTTGCGTCCTTATAATATTACGGATTTTTATATTTTTACTTAAGTAAACCTTAAAAATAGGTTTTTAAGTTTCGTAACACGTAAGTAATCGACGTAATAACTGACTACTGCATAAAAAAATGCCTTTAATTCGATAAAGACATATTCTGACTTCGCAAAATGACACACACGCGAAACGACAGAAAAGCAAAATGACAGAAATACGTTGTGTATACGCACCACCATCATCATCATCAACCCGTATTAGTCGACTGCTCGACATAGGCCTCTCCCATGTCATGCCATCGAGCACGATCCGCGGCCACTGGCATCCAACCTCTGCCAGCCATCTTGCGAAGATCATCCTCCACTCTTCTCACTCCATCTTGTCTGAGGGCGCCCCACACTATGTTTGCCGATCCGTAGTCTCCACTCGAGAACACGCTTGCTTCAGCGCTTGTTGGTTCTGCGGCAGATATGGCCAGCCCACTGCCACTTCAGCTTGCTAATCCTTTGGGCTATGTCGACGATTTTAGTTCTCTGTCGGATCACATCATTACGGATACGATCCTTCTGAAATACTCCCAACATCCTCCCATCTCCCCCCCTTTCCATAGCTTGCTGAGTGACCTTAAATTTACGTAGGTACTCAGCCTTCCCGTGAGCGACAACGTTTCGGCTCCGTATGTCAAGACTGGTAGGTAGGATGCACTGATCGAAAACCCTTGTCTTCAGACATTGTGGAATGGACGACGAGAAGACTCGACGTAATTTCCCATACGCAGCCCAACCCAGCTGTATTCTTCTATTAACCTCTTTTACAAAGTTATTTTTACCTAACTGCAGAACTTGCCCGAGGTAAACGTACTCCTGAACAACTTCGAGAAGGGCGTCCTGCACTGCACTGTAGTCAGTTTCGGTAAAACAATATCGTTGAACATAACCTTGGTTTCGTCCAAGTTCATCCTAAGACCGGCGTGTTGAGAAAAAGCAGCTAGACCGTTCAGCATGTATTCTAAATCCTGCAAAGTTCAAGCCAAAATGACGGGATCGTCTGCAAATCGCAAGTGTGAAATGTACTCGTCGTTTATATTAATGCCACGACCCTCCCAAGCTAGCGTCATAAACACATCCTTCAGTGCATTCGTGAACAATTTGGGGGAAATGACATCCCCTTGTCTCACACTCCGCTGCAGGAGAATGGGCTTAGTCTGCTGGTTCTGTACTTGGACGGCGTAGAGACATCTCAGCACTTGGATGTATCGCCAGTCTATTTGGCAACGTTGCAAGGATTCCAGAACCAGACAGAATCAAAAGCTTTCTCATAGTCCACAAATGCTAAGCACAGGGGCTGATTTTACTCCTCAGTCTTCTGTATTATCTGCCTCACTGTGTATGTGGTCTATGGTGCCATATCCTCTAGGAAATCCGACAGATTGTAAACTCTTTGTCGGTAAGTGCAAGGTCGTTCACAATTTGACGGTTTCTGATGGATAGATTAAAAACCGGTCAAGTGCGAGTCGGACTCGCGTACCGAGGGTTCCGTACAAACTCAAGTAGCTACATAGATAGTTCAAGAAAAACTGTATGGCGATTAGTTTAGTAGGAGCAAATAAGTATGTGTTACGATTTTTGCGAATTTCTAAAAAACGGTGCAACTTAGGAAAACCGTTATGATTTTTCCTGTAATATTTAGGACGACATTAACAATTGGTAATTATTACAGATTTTTCTGTTCAGTAACTTCGAAGATAATAGGGGGGGAATGGTATTTTTTTAACGTTTGGCATTATTAAATCAAATACTACTTATTTAAGAAAAAAAAAGAAACACGGTGTTTTAATCTACAAATCAAGCCCTTTCATTTGATACCCCGTTCAATATAATAGCCCTACTTTCAATTTTCAAAGTCCCATTTCGGTCCCCTTTAAAAAAAAAAGGAAAAAGGTATAAGATTTTTTTACTGTCCAATAGCCTCGGGTTAGCGATTTTTAACACTATTCCAAATTTCAAGTCGATAGCATTAGTAGATCCTGAGATATCTTGCTGTGACAGACAGATGGAGTCGCACCATAAGGGTTCTTTTTTTACCATTTTGGTACGGAACCCTAAAAACTACCCTACTACCCTACTTAATCCCGAGTTTACAAACTAATTTAATCATTATCATTACACAAAAAAAAATTAAAACTACTTCAGACAGTTTCGAGTAAAAATCGAAACCGAACTCGGTTTTCGAGTTTAATCGAAAAGTACTCGTTTTTCGGTTTTCGAGTCTGGCTGCAATCCCTAGCTGTAAGATACTTCTATACAGCGGCTAGGACTTCATCATTTGAGGAAAATTGTTGTCTACCCAAAAAAGTTTTGAGCTTGGGGGAAGTCTGACAGTGCTAGATCAGGCGAATAAGGTGGATGGGGGAGCAAATCATAGTTCAATTCAGTCAATCATAGTTCAGTATTTTTTTTGCCATAGCTTTTCGAATTCTTTTTTGATCATGCGTAAGCAATCGCGGCACCCAACTTTTTCATATTTAATTCCTCACTTAGGATATGATATACCCTACCCGTTCTTTCGAGATACCTGTAGTGTCAGCTATTTCAGATAGCTTCAATCAACGATCTGCCAAAACCATATCGTGTACTTTGGAGACCATTTCAAGAGTAGAGTTTAAATTCAGCCACCCCGTTTTTTACAGTGGCATAAGAAAGAACAAATTCACCCAATACATTATTTAACTCTTCATACATAGCTATCCCCTTCATACCCTTCATATAATAGTACATTACACAACTAGGGTGGTAAAATAAAGAAAGGCCGAGATCGCAGATGTTTGCGACCCGAGCTGCAAGCGAGGGACGTAAATATGCGATCGAGGGCTTTCTTTATTACCTCCCATGTTGTTTACATCATTTTATGTCGACAATTGGCCAGAAAGCGGCCAGGTGTGGCATAAAGAAACTTTATCATTGATTTAATTTTATCCATTATGAAAACAATCGACATAATATATTTGCAAACGCCAGTAAACCAATAAAATATTCGCGCGATCAAATTCTAATTTAGAACAGAGAGATAGCCAGAATTTAAAAATAAGGTTTTTATTTTTTAATTCAAACATTTTAACTAGCTAAGGCTAGTTACTTGTCATCCCGCCCTCGTATCCAAACATCCTTAAAAACTTTGACATTTATGATATTAGAAGGATAGGATAGGATGGTTGCAAGTTCTCCATTGTTGTGCCAACGCACATGAAAATTAAGAAAACTGTTTTTTTTACTTTATTACTCACGGGTTCAGTAGGGCAGCGCTCTATGCTGGTTGTAGAACTGGTACTCCTCCTCCTCAGTGAGGGTACACTCTTCGAAGCACCAGAGCCCTCCGATGGCCAGTAGAAACGTATACACCGTGTAATAGATCAGGTATATCAGTATACTGAGCCACATTGCGCTCGTACATCTGCTGAAACAAGAGAAGTAAAGTAATGAATGTTGAAAGCGTAAGAGAGCCAGTCACCGAAAATGAAATTATATAATCGGAATTTAGACAATAATGAACTTAAGGCTGTATATGTAAATGTTTTTTATACCACAAATGAATTTATTTAGGAATGAAATTACGCGAGTGTGTTTGCGTGAGAAGGAAATACCTTAACAGTGTCTACCTAACAACGCATGTAAAGGTAAGTTCAGAAGTATAATAAAATGTCTTTATTTTCACCTCACAAAGGAAATTTTTACAACGTAAATTAACAAATTTGTTCTTAATAACCATTGTGAGAGACTGGAGTCTAAAAGTAATAGGTAAGTAAAGCGGCACTACTCTTGAAATGGTCTCCAAAGTACACGATATGGTTTTGGCAGATCGTTGATTGAAGCTATCTGAATAAAACTGCAAAATTAAGCAAACATCAACAAAAAACACATTGCAGGCTTAGGCCGGCTATTTTGTATGAAATCCATTAAATGCCAAGCGTCAAGCCGCACCGGAAAAGAGGTACTTTGCGGCTTATTATGGGTACATAACATAAGGATTTTTACAAAGATTAACATTCTGGCCTACTTCTGGCAAAAACCTCGTAAAAATCTGTATTATGAACAGGACTTTACTTTAAACATAAAATATTTATTGCGTTCATCATAATCTTTAAAACACGTAATTTTTAGGGTTCCATAGCCAAAATGGCTAAGGAACCCTTATAGTTTCGTCATGTCCGTCCGTCCGTCCGTCCGTCCGTCCGTAAGTCACAGGCATTTTACTCAAAAACTACAAGACCTATACTGATGAAATTTGGAATATAGATGTTTTGTAGATGCCGCAACTATGTTTGGTAGTTAAAGAATAAAAATAAAAAAATATAGGGGGGGCACTCCATACATGTAACAGAAGCTACTACTACTTCGACAGCTCTTTTGAAAACATTTTAAGGTTCTTAAGTAATGTTTTTGATTAAGTGAATACCTTTGGAAATAATCACTCCGAAAGTTGTGAAAATTGTGTCCCCCCCCCTCTATCTTCTAAACCGTGCGTCCGAAAAATATAAAAAAAATTACAAAGATAACGCTCAATTAATACTTTCAACGAAAATTATTTTCAACAAGATCGGATTAACCGTTTTTGAGTTATTGCCGATAAACTGCGCTTCTCAACAAAAGGACGTAATTGCTATGAAGATACGCTCTTTTGTTGTTTTACTTTTTTTACATCGTATTTTTAGGGTTCCGTACCAAAATGGTAAAAAAGGAACCCTTATGGTGCGACTCTGTCTGTCTGTCTGTCTGTCTGTCTGTCTGTCCGTCTGTCACAGCCAGATATCTCAGGAACTACTGATGCTATCGATTTGAAATTTGGAATAGTGTTAAAAATAGCTAACCCGAGCCTATTGGATATAAAAAATATCTTGTACCTTTTTTACTTTTTTTTTAAAAGGCTCCGTAATGGGACCTTGGAAATTGAAAGTAGGGCTATTATATTGAGTGGGATATCAAATGAAAGGGCTTAATTTGTAGATTAAAACACCATTTTTATTTTTTTTCTTAAATAAGTAGTTTATGATTTATACATTTTTATGTACCATTCCCCCCTATTATCTCCGAAGTTACTGATCAGAAAAATGTGTCATAATTACTAATTATAAATATCAACCTGAATATTACAGGAAAAATAGAACGGTCTTGCTAACTTTAATACCTTTTTAGAAATTTACAAAACTTGAAATCCCTAGCGGCGAGTAGCAAAACTAAGCGATGGCATGTTTCACGCTAGGGGATTTTCGGGCAAAACTAGATGGCGCTAAAACACTAAACATTTAACGATGTTATAATTGAACAAAGAAACATAGTATAGTAACAATTAGTTCGTAAACAGCTAATAATAAATAAATTTAAATACATTTAAATACTGTGTCACGTTTGCAAAGTTAAATAATTGTAAATAATATTATAATTATTTTACCAAGCTTATACATAGATGGCGTTGTAAATTCGGGGAACAGCTTTTTGTATGGAGAATGACAGTCCTCTTGATTTAATGGACCTTGCTATTAAATAGAATCATTACACGTCAGGTTCTAAATATTACAGGGATTATATAACTGTTTTCCTAACTTGCACTGTTTTTTAGAAATTTGCAAAAATCATAATCATAACATATACTTATTTGCTTCTACTAAACAAATCGACATACAGTTTTTCTTGTACTATTCGCGTATCTACTTATGAGTTTGACTCGCACTTGACCGGTTTTTTTACCTTATAGTTACGGCTATGGAACCCTACACTGAGCATGGTCCGACATGCTCTTGGCCAGTTATTTTTAAATATTGTGGAGACAATCTTACACAAATCGTCCTAGTCCCATACTAAGCAATGCTATAAACTAAAAATGGCCCCTGCGGCATGATACCGAAGATGCTGGCAGCATTTCCTCGCTGGATTGTGAGGCTGATGCGCTGAGCCAAAAAGCTGCCAGCTCTTCGGTCCCTCGTGGATTCTGTGAGTCTCTTCGACAGCTACTTGAAGAGACTTAAAGTGCCAGTATATATATATTATGTTATTGTTATTATTTGGAAATATATACCAGCAATGCTTGTATTATGGGTACTGGATGACGATTTACATACTTATATATCGATAAATATAAACTTAAATAGAAAACATCCAAGTCTCAGTAATAAAATATAATACTCCTGTTGGAGGCAGATGCAACGAGTCGAGTGTTATGGACACAATGACCCACCCAATATCTTGTCTACAAGTTTTCTCAACGACGTTTGATAACAATAAACATCTGATACTCGTACTTCATACGTGTAACATGACGTGTCGTACATACATTTCATAAGGAATTTAAGGGATAGATATCTCCACAATTAAGTGGACGTTATTCGCTCTGGAATAATTAGATAAAACTTTTAACAATAACTAAGTGAAAGGCAAGGAATCTTAAGAGGAAATAGTAAGGCCGAGAGAATTGAAAATTAGGTATTTGTAAAATGTGTCGCTGTCCCACACTGCCCGCCTCTCCCCCGCAGAGCGCGATAGAGACAACTGCAGCTTGGACCGAAAATACCTTTTAAAATTTCATGAAAACAACGTTTCGTAGTCCCCTGATTTCTTCCCCAAAACTTAACCGATTTAACTAATTTTTTCATTGAATATTAAAGAAAGGCTTTGGCCATGTTCCTATGTTTTCCTTTTTTTTTTAATAATCTAGTCAAATTTGTTTTCTGGATGTGTGAACACAGCGGAAAATCTGGCATTTTTTTTAGGTTTTTGAAGGTTAATATCTCTTTTGAGAATCAATTTATCGTAAAAAGGAAAACATAGGAACATATCAATTGTAGCCATAGATTTTTGGACAAAAAAATATTGCTCTACTGGAATTAACCAGGGAGGAAACAGGGGACTACGTTTGTATCGAAAAACTGCCCTCCTGTTTCCTCTTAAGTCAGATCAGAGCCAAATATTATACCTACCTTTTATATTGGGATTTTTTTACCTGCTTAATCTACACTCTGTTTCTACTGTACAAAATTAATGCCATTTGAGGTGATAAAAAATTAAAGCGTCTGTTGTTGTTTTTGGATTTTCGACAAAAGCATGTGAAAGGTGAAGTATTTACGTCATTTTACGGAGAGCATTGCGAAGTTATTTTGTTTTTGTAAAAAGTAAACAAGAACCTTCGAGTACCATTCATTCATTATTACCCACGTGCCTTTTAAAACTGCAGGTGCATTTTTAAGGGATACCTGTGTTAGGTTAGGTTAGTACGTATTGCAACTTTTTGCATGCAATATGGCTGATTTCTAGGCACTGCATGCTTGTTTGTCACTTAGTATAAAATAATTTAGTCCTATATAATCATAGCCTTTATTTAATAAAAGTATTTCTACGGAACCCTCGATGGGCGAGACCGACGGCACTTGTCCGTTGTCTGGTTTTTTATGTTTTAATATGTAATGTATTTTAATTAATACATGACATGTATATGTCTGTGTCCCAAAAGAGTTTCTTTTGATCTGGCTGAATGGTGACAACCGAACCGATGCAAAGTTTTTATTTCATCGACTTTTTTCATAATTTAAATTACTTTTTTTTGTTTGATACACGTGCGGAAGTGTAATTTCCACTCGTCCCAAGACACCATAGGATTCGTAAGAAATAAGGATATGAAACATTTATTGCCACACTGAACACATAACAGTTACAGAACTTACACAATACAGTATAACAATGAGAAAAATATACAGACAATTTTACAATAAAATACATAATAATTAACACTAACTCCGTGTGACGGAACGGACTCAACGCGGGTGCTGCGACAGCCTTGCGACTGCGCAGCGCTGGTTTTCAGTCCGGCCCTTTTCTCATTCTGGACTACGTGATATACTTTCCGCGCTAACGCTCCTGGTTTACTTTCAAATAGTTTTCAAATGTTTTTACCCGACTGCGGCGAAGCCCAAAGGAGGGTAATGTGTTTAACCTGTATGTATGTATGTCCGTTCCTGTGTCCGCTCGTAACTACTCAACGGCACAACCGATTTTGATAAATGATACATCATTGGATTCGCTTGATGGCGCGAGTGTCACTGGGTATGAAGTTCGTTAAAATAAACAAAATGGCGGATTTTATACACTTTAATTATTAAAGGAATTTCTATGAACAAGATAGTGTCTGGTTACTCCTACATTTTTGTTTTATTTATTACTACTTCTTATTACTTCTTATTTAAGTACGGTGGCCACTACCTATCAATTCACCTGCAAACATGAATCGGACAGGCGGCCTGCAAATTTACGATGTAAGGTTAATAGTACATGGTGTATCTAGGGCGGTAAGTAAGGAATTACAAACGAGTGTTTGTTATAAGCCCGAAGTGAAACCGAGGGCTTTAATAACACGAGTTTGTAATTCTTTTCCACACTTGTGAGGAAATCTTAATAATTTAACTTTACTTATTGCCCCAGTATGACAAGAAAATATTAAAACAGACAGTGACATTAGTGACATATGTCCATAGACAATGCAAATGTCAAGTCACGTTCGGAAACCATCGCGATAAAGACCTAAAACGGCCATTTTAGTTGATTTTATATTTGCAAAATACTGAAATACATTATTTAAACATTTAATTAATGTTACCGAAATATGTGTTTACATGTATTTGCAATAACAGTTATCTTTAAATAAATATTTCAGTGATAAAAGTTAAAAAAGTAAGTTGGCGTTTCCTTTGAACATGATAAATAAGAGTAAAACAGAACCAGCGTTTCAAATTTAAAAAGAAAACCATTACGCCCTAGGGCGTAATAGGTCATTTACGGCCCGCAGAATTTACGTGTAATGACACCATTTTCGAGCAAGTGTGATGAAAACATTTATAACAGCTCGGTACCGGAACGCCACCGCTTCATCTCATCGTTTCGCCGTCAACCATACGCACGCAAGCACGTAACGGAAGCGAATCGACACGTCCGAGCCCTTATCAATCTTACTTACCACGAGGTGGCAGCTCGCCTCGGTACAAGCCAGTGAACCGCAAGTGGCGCACGGGTGACTCGCGGTCCCCGCGCCGGCGGCGAGCCGCAAGCGCGGCGGTGATGCGATGTAAATTATAGAAACCATTATGAAGTATATAAAGCGAATTGAATATGACGACAGTGATTTTCAGTAGAGTTCTACTCGTAGATCGTGCGTTTCAAAATATCGTTTCATCCACTCTAAAATTGACAGACTAAAATCGGATCAAAAATTGGCAATCCACCGAGCGACAATGACTATCAGTTTAATACCTGATGGTAAAATCGTCTATTAGAAATATAACGGGGGCCTGTTAGTCAGTGGTCTAATACGATATCTGACAACACATCAAAATCAGATGAAATACAGTCCGTGAGTTGCTGGGGAATCCTTGCGCGGCCAAATTACAGCCAAGTAACGTCATGCAAGACGTCAGCAATAATTACACCAGGTAATTCACGTAGGTACTCGTACGTCAGTTACATTAACTTACGATATTCGAAATACAGAGAGCGTATAGTTCCACATACTAAGGATCGGTGTTATAATAATAATAATATTGTAGAGTATCTTATTCTTATTTTTTGCTCGTTCATGTTCTTAAGATCAATGGGTAGCTCCCATTATGCGTCGCAGGACACTGAGGACACCTTTAGACTCAAAGGGCGTAAACGCCATTTGAACCTACGGCGTTTACGCCCTTTGAGTCTAAAGGTATCGATATGTAGAGACGGGTACCGCTGCACGGGTCTGGACTGCTTTGGCAACTTGTGGCTAGGGACAGTTTGGCGACGTAACTAGCATTTATATAAATGACACAGACATAGAAGTTTTCGAGGCAAAAACGTCAATTAACTAGGGACTTCCTTCCGATATTACATTTATCGATAACTGTTTCAAATACTTATTTCGAAGTGACATTTCATAGATATAAAGTTCACCGGATAAAAAGTAAATTATCTAACTAAAATAATAATCACTACATATATAGATACAGGAAATCAAAGTACTGTTGTTAAATGGCACTCGCCTGTGTACAGACCGAGAATCGAACCCGGTACCTCTGGATTTCCGGCCCAGTGACTCAACCATTCGTCCACCGTACACCCAGAAAACGCCTTCAATTCTGCCATCTACCTTGACTTCCGCATCTTTCTGTTTTAATAGGAATGAACCTAAACGCCATCTATGAGAAACCCTTATTACACAGGTTTCTCACCCCAATGCGCATCTTTACAGATACGACGCGCACCTTTTTTAACCCCCGACGCAAAAACGACGGGGTGTTATAAGTTTGACGTGTCTGTGTGTGTAAATGTGTAAATGTCCTTGTGGCATCGTCATCAGGTCGTTTGTTATTTTTGGTCGGGGGTTTTTTAAATTTTTAATTTTTACAGGTACGACGATCGAGCGAGAGATCAGATGATTCTGAGGTATCCAGAAATCCAGAGGTACCGGTTTCGATTCTCGGTCTGTACACAGGCGAGTGCCATTTAATTTTTTCTGTGTACTTTGATTTCCTGTATCTATGTTATGTAACATAAAATGTGGTGTAAATTACCCGCATTAAAAACCAATGAAGAGACAAAATGTTTGTTTCATATATAAAGTAATAATCACAATGATAATATATTACATACCTAATTTAAGAATTCATACGCATACTTTTTAGGCATTTTAAAATTCAAATAAACATCAATTTTAACAAATAAAACGGACCTTATACTGTGTACATATAGGTATGTGAGTTGCATATTCATAATATACGTTATCTCATAGTCATAACTGTCATAAGAAAGTACAATTTGTCGATAAATTAATATCGTTGAGAAGTCTCTAGAACAATTTAAAAACTTCTTTGTCTGATAAGTTTTTTCATTTATTCATAAATTTAAGCAATTATTGATAAATCTTACGACAAACTTATTTTTTTTATAAAAATAATAATAATAAATACAGCAAAATTATCATTATCCATGACTGTATTGAAATTGTATAATAAAATGCACGTTTAACAATGCGAATGTGTCAACATTTACGTATTTAGTGTCCCTGAATTACCTTGATCGTGACTTTGTTTGTGTAGTTCATTGTACAGGATTTTTGGTAGGTATGTATGAGGACCATACAAAAATCCGACGAACTGAGAACCTCCTCTTTTTTGATTCGAGGGTTTCTGTTGTTCCGCTCATTGCTTTGACTTTGACGATTACGAACTGTTATTAACGTATAAAATAGGTCTCGGGTCAAAATAACGTTCGGACGTAACTGATGGTGAATTTCTGAATCACAGTATTGGAAATAATTGTCATCTCTTCAAAGTATTCATTTTTGTCTTGTGGACTAGAGACCGGATCTGAAGTAGCGATCTCAATATTAATATGGATATGACTAGTGCAATTTGTTAATGTTGGTTATATAAGGTCTTAATTTTTAATGTGCATTGTGCAGAAGAAATATTAAAGAAGAAGAAATTAAAAAAATAAACTACCTATTTCAAAAATTAAAAAACGATATTTTTATTTATTATCACCATATTTTTTGCCCAATATTTAGAAAAGCTTCCAAAAAGGTTTTTACTTTTTTGTTCCGATAAGTTACATTATTTTTGTGTAGAAAAAATAATAAATTATACCAGTCATATCCATATTAATATTGAGATCGCTACTTCAAATCCGGTCTCTAGTTATAACTATATACAATGCAGTCCAATTTAGTTATCTTGCTTTCAGTCTCCAGGTACTTTCTTCTAGTTAATGTCTTTTAATATAATCATTAGTATTATATTGATTACATTAAGTGCAAATTAAATTCAGATTTTTTATTTTTGTCATAGAATTTCTGAATAAATATTAATAACATTAAACGTACATTTACATGTGACGTGAAAATGAGAATCTGTCTTAACTAAAGGAAACAACAACTTGTCATGATACTTTGACCTTTATTTGTGAGCGTTTACGTCATAGACTCATAACAAAGATGTATTTACATGGTTTTTTTTAATAAAATATGTGTATTTTTCAAACCTTTGTCTTATTTTTTTTTATATGTTTTTTTATCCGGATAGGTAGTTGCTTTTTAAATATATAATTTGGTAATCCATCATTTTACCGAAAATCGTTTCACCAATTATCGTTTCCTAAGTATAACACTATTCGCAGAATTTTATTATCACATAAGAATCATTCATCGAACTCCGTTACATCGCTCATACATTTGCTTGAATTACCTATTACGGAAGAATCAATTTATCGAATTTTACTTAATTATTTTATTTGTTCATCGACATAGTCGTTCAACGAATCGCTTTTACTATAATTTTGGTCTAACTTGAGTTTCATTCAGTACCCAAAATTCTTATTACATATAAAATCATTTCACCGGTGTTACTATATTTGATAATACGTTTCAAGAACAGTACATTTTAACGCCCTATTTCGCATCTGCGAAACTTACAGAAACTAAACTGTGCCATAAAACTAGGTCAGGTTAGGCTGCGACCCCCACAGAAACGAACTACTAACAGAAAAGTAGGTTAGGTTAGGTTTGAACTGCGACCCCAAACAAACCAAAATGCTGGCAGGTAGGTAGGTTAGAGTAGGTTAAGGTTAGGTTTTAACTGCGAGGGGTGCTAGACAGGAAACCTCCCAGAGTGTCTGGATTGTTCTCATTCCTCTTGATCCGGTTGATCCGCAGGAAGCAAGGAAGCGTCTTGGCCGGTGCACCCCGGGAGCAACGGCAAGTGATTTCTTAGGGGCTTCTAATTGATCACTTGCCGATGCTGCAAATAAGCCTGTCAGGGGGCGTTGGGGGGTCCCGCACCGGGTTTCCTCTGTCAGAGGACTCTCCAGGTGCGGCACGCGAGGGTGGAGCGTCGGGCACGGGCAGCATCTAGGGTTGCCAGATTGAATTACTCTATTAACGGGAGCAGGAAACAATATGTCGGGATTTTGAGACTTTGGTCGGGAGATGCCCCGCGCTTTTTTTTAGCCTGAAAGAGCAGAAATTTTTGCTGGCTGGACCACCTTGAGTGGATCGGACTAAGTTTTAAAATGAAGTTGTTTGTCGGGAGATTTTCTTCTTTCTTCTGTCGGGAGTGGGGAGGACATACAAATAACTGGTCAAGAGCATGTCGGACCATGCTCAGTGTAGGGTTCCATAGCCGTATCTATAAGGAAATGTGTTACAGATAAAAATAAAGCTAAAAATATACAACTGACAAAAGGTCTTAATTGCCGTGTAGATCAATGGCACTTAAAACCTTTTGGTTGGGAAGTTTTTCCGCAATAACTTCAAAACGGTTTATTCGTTACTATTCAAAATAATTTTCGTTGAATGTATTTATTAAGCGTTACCTTCCTGATTTTTTTCATATTTTTTGGATTTACGGTTTAAAAGTTAAAGGGGGGGGGACACAATTTATGCAACTTTCGGAGCGATTATTTCCGAAAGTATTCACTTAATCAAAAAATAGTACATAAAAGCCTTATAATGTTTTTAAAAGTACTATCGAATTATGTACATCACGTTGATGTTTGCTGAAAAAAAATTTTTTTAGCTTCTGTTACATGTATGGAGTGCCCCCCTAGATTTTTTTATTTTTATTATTTAACTACCAAACTTAGTAGCGGCATCTACAAGACATCTATATTCCAAATTACATAAGTATACGTCTTGTAGTTTTTGAGTAAAATGCCTGTGACATACGGACGGACGGACGGACGGACGGACGGACGGACGGACGGACATGACGAAACTATAAGGGTTCCTTTTCAGCCATTTTGGCTACGGAACCCTAAAAATCGGGATCCAGCCAATTCCCGACCATCTGGCAACCCTAGCAGCATCCCTCCGACGTCTCCTTTTGGGGGGCACTAGTACCCGCAGGCACTAGACGGCTGACCTGTGCCGCTGCGTGGTGGCGGTGGACTAGTCCTCTGCGTCCCGTTAGCGGGACGTAGAGGACTGGTCCATCGTGGTCCGTAAACCTGACTGTCCCCAGCAACGAGGGCTGGTGACGGTCAGGAACGGACGGGCGAGTATCTGCGTGGTAGGGGCGTTTGTCCTCCCGTGGCGACGAGGGTGGAACTGGCGCCGGATACACGATTGGCCCCTGTATGTTCGGTGCCGGTTCCTGGCTTCCCCGGGGGACGGCCATTGGTCGGAGAGAAGCAGGCAAGTGAAGGCACACTGGCCATGCTAGTGTGCCATTTTCGGAGAGGGTTCGCCCTAGGGTGATGGCGTGACCAAAATGCTGCCAGAAAGGTAGGTTAGGTTAGAGTAGGTTTAGGTAAATGAACTCTACTGTATTCCGTTTTCTTGGTATTATACTAATAATTTTCTTCATAGAAACAATATTTCAATGAGAAACAAATTCAATGAATAACATAACTAACTCAATTTGTTTTTTTAATACTTTTTGCTTTTGATATGCAAGATAGAATCATCTCAAAAACCGGCAAAGTGCAAATCGGATTCGTACACGAAGCGTTCCGTACAACCGTCAAGTAAAAAAACGCCAAAATAGTACATTACACAACTAGGGTGGTAAAACAAAGAAAGGCCGAGATCGCAGATGTTTGCGGCCCGAGCTGCAAGCGAGGGACGTAAATATGCGATCGAGGGCTTTCTTCATTACCTCCTGTGTTGCGTACATCATTTTATGTCTACACTTGGCCAGAAAGTGGCTTTATCCGTACGCGCAGCGTGTCTATTAATTTTTTAATTTAATTTTGTTTTTATTATTTGTTGATATAGGGGCAATAGAGTTACACATTCTGTAAAAATTATAAGTCTCTACTTGCTACAGTTCAAAACATACAGTGACTGAGGGACGGACAGACGTGGACAGAGTGGTGGATTAATAATATGTCGGGTCCTATTGGCACCTTTTGGATACAGAACCCTAGAAATGGTATTTTTTACTCGCAATGTGTCAATCGAGCTTATAGTATGTCAAGGTTAAGTACTCGATATTTATATGTGCATACATATTTTTGCTGCGTTCGAGGACGTTTATTGATATTGTCGAAATAACGTAGACTAGGTAAGATCCTATTGAGTTGAGACGAACTGTCGGGAATAAAAGTTTAGATATTACAATGTTCACAAAAGTTTCAAGATAATGTACCGACATACGATACCTATTTTAAAGGATCCGGTCAGCTACGGCCACATGTCTTGAACGACCAGTTCTCCGAATGGCCACTTAACATGAACGACCAAATTCAAATTATTTAATTCTTCAAGAACCTAGTCCTCAAGGGCTCTTTTACATGTCTGATTCTTTTGCCGCTTCGGCAAATGACTTTCGGTGATAAGAAGCACCAGAAGAAACTCACCAGTTTCTCTTTTCAAAAACATCTAGCATTACAATAATTACTATAACCTATTAATAAAATGCAACATAGAAATAAAATATATAGAGATGTAAAGGGTCTCTAAGCGACAAAACAAGATAAATAACCACATTTTTACTAAAAAAAACCCGACCGCGGTGCACTTTGAAACTGCATAAAATCCGCCATTTTGTTTATTTTAACGATTCATACCCAGTGACACTCGCACCATCAAGACGAATCTAATGATGTATCATTTATCAAAATCGGATGTGCCGTTGAGTAGTTACGAGCGGACACAGGAACGGACATACATACATACAGGTCAAACACATAACCCTCCTTTGGGCTTCGCCGCAGTCGGGTAAAAAGAATAGGAAATTAATAGACATAATGCTAATACTTATGGAGATGTAAGGGGTCTCCGTTGTCAAAACAAGTTTTCTGAGGTGTAAAGGTCCAAACGTCAAAATACACAAATGTGAAACAAGAAATAGGCTTTTTCACACCTCCTATTCAGAAAAAAAGTATTTTGCTCCCTCATGAGAGGGATCAAAGTGGTACTTTTCTGTTCAAATACAACAGGGTATTTTTAGTTTAACCTGTGGTTTGAACCGATTTAGAATATGCCATACCATAGACGGCTTTATTAGTATACTACACATAGTGGGCGGTATAATAAAGAATGGCCCCGATCACAGGTTTTTGCGGCCCTCGCCTGATAATATGGAAGTGGTATTTTCGTCCCGTCCGTAAAAAATAATAATCGTTTTATAAAATAATAATAGATTATAACAATTGAACATTTCATTTTTAATAATAATGTGTGATGCTCTTTGACTAACTATATATTTCGTTATTTTGGTAGGTAGCGTTTGTATTTGAATTTTCCTCCTAGTCGGTGTGAAAAGCAGTATGTGTCACACGGTAGCAAAATTATTTTCACCACGGGCGTTAACACTTGAATCCCTCACTACGCTCCGGATTATACTTTATTATTTATTTTACAATCCGTCGCTTCGTTCAGGATTTAATATACGCCCTCGCCGTAAATACATCATTTTGATCCCTTGTGACACAATCTACTATTAAACTATCATTAAATTTACATGATTTACAATAAAATAACTTACAGAAATGTAAAAATTCTGTGACTCACATAATACGTATAACTCAAAAAACTAAAATTAAAACAGTTTTTCTTAGAGGTGTATATGGCCTCTAGGGTTTAAAATCTTTAATGTAAAATAAAGTTTAGTTTAAAATCTTTAATGTAAAATATAGTCTTGCTACAATTTTATTAAAGGCTTAGACAGATAATTATCAGTGTTTACTTCTGTTAATAGGTACGGCATTCACAGGAGAGAATTTAGAGTTAGGGACTCTTAAACAATACCAATACAAGATAAGTATGTGGACTTCACTCGGAAAAGCACAAAGATAAGTTCCGCTTAAGCGTTATCTTTTATAAATATTAAGTACCATATGTACTTAACATTGAACTTCCTATACTTACCTATTTCACAGACACATGTTTCTCCAATGGGCCTGGCTGCAAAAATATTTTCGGTAACGTTCAGGGTAATGATAATAAGAAATGCAGTATTTTTTAAATAACCAATTAAATAAAATTTACGCAGTAACAAATGCGCGAGTTACTATAAAAATACCGAAATCGCTATAGGTATGCGTGTCTATATAATCTGAAGATTTTTCGCGATTTCTGCAAGATCCTATCATCAGATCCTAATCTGTCCAATTGTCTTAGAGTAATCGAAAAAAAGATTCCGACGAACTGAAAACCTCCTCTTCTCTCGAAGCCAGTTAAATCTAGGCAATGTATAATGTGAGCCGTAGACCCACTGACTCATTAGAAGAACCTACGACCATTTGAACACCTAATGAAGTTCTTAACAGAACACTGAAAAACGGGTAAAGATAAAACTTTAAATAATGCTCCCAAAAGCAGTAATAATTGAGAACCATTATTTAAGCAGAACTTGAGAAGCGCCAGAGCACCGCGGAACACATTTTATAAACAGTTGGCCAAAGTCATAATTACAAATTTCATTCAAAGTCTGTGTGTCGATCGCAAAGATGATTGCCGGTATTTAAACTTTAGGCGTGACTCGTCGTGACTAAACCACCGAGTTTCCTAATAATAATTCAATGAACATAATTATTATCTAGATATATAGAAATTTCCTGTCCGAGAAATTATTGGGTTTTTACGTGTTATTGGTTCATTTGGGCGCAAAGAAAACTATGTAATATTATTAGCTCAAAATTATTTTTCATTAAGAAATGCTATATTAAACTTCAACATCACTTTAACTAAATTGACAAAATTTAAGCTGACACGGGATAAAAAAAATATCCTACTTATGTTTCAGTTCAGGACTTGATCTATTTGCATACCAAATTTCATCTTAATCCATTCAGTTGTTACCGGGCTGTTTAATAACAAACATATTCACAAACTCGTATTTTATAATATGTATTAGTAGAATGTAATAGCTTTTGTCATAGCCTCAACTGGAAATCCAAATTAAATGTGACGGAATAGGATTTAGGAATATTTAAAAGTAGGGGAAACTGTTGTACTAACGGTAATGGTTTTCAATATTCTCAAGTTTTTAAAACTATAGTATATTTCATATCATTAAAAACCTTGTCATTAAATATCGGAGTGAAGCCAATAACGAAAATCTAAAGCTGCAGGTGTCTAAAAAAAAGAAAACACAAATTTTGTTATAGAACTAAATATTTTAGGCTGAAGTTAACATTAAATAGCTACCCAATAGCGAGTTCATTTAATCCTAATCTCAAATCAAAGTGCTTTTACAATGCTTACTTGTCTAAGAAGTTGCTTGTTGAAACTAGGACACCGAACACACCTACGTTGTAGCTTGGCCTAAGAAAGATACTAATTTCGTTTATTATTAAAGGTTTAATTATTGGTATTTTGCTTATAATTTGATGATTAACTATAAACATTGTACTGTACGTTAACAACTCTCACTGAGGATCACTATTTCATTGGTAAAGACAAAGTATGACCTTTAACTTTAGCATATAAAGCTAGCAAAATTTTACCGTGGTAAATTTTACCAGTAAAATCTATGGAATGACGTATGAATGTTAAAAATATCTGTGATGTCGTAAATAAATACATTTACGATGATTATAATTGATTGTTCAGAAAAGCAACGGGCTACGTCCAAGGAACATCAAGAAGCTACCTTGGACATTTCCGTTTTTTTTTCGTCAGGCTATGATAAATAAACCAGTAAAACAATACCTCAATTTCATATTGCATAATGTAGTTTAACGGTGTAAATATCTTGAGATTCTTCCATATTCAGCAATTCTGAATACATTATTTTAATCTAAAAATCTAGAATAAAAAGACTGTCTGGGGTACTACAGCTCCTCCTAATGTATATCGCTCGTCAAAAATAGGACTCAAAGTACTACGATGAGATAAAGAGTGACATATATTATTTTTCACACTTCGCGCGACGCTATAGCCAGCCAACGTAGGAAAAACGTAGTGAAAGTATAAAACGTTATTCTATTTAGTTCAACCTCCGAGTCCAGCCTAAATCGCATTCCTTTGGCAGTCGTGGCCATGTTTTTACGCAGATATTAAGAGGCGAGCGTTCAACCGGTGGGTCCGGAGTGTCGAAATTCGCAAGTGATGCAAGACGTGGACACTTCCACTGCTGCCTGCGAAGGTTACTCTGTAGGCGTATACCCACTATTATAACCTTCCCAGCTTATTCCTTGTTTAAGTGTCTCCCTCTTCTCTAGACTAGCTCTGTCTATGGTATGTTTAAATCCCGCGGCAATGTATTTCGCGTATTGCAAAATTGTGTTTATTTTTTTTCTAAGCAAAAATAAGATTTTAAGTTATTATAATTAAACTAACGAAACGGTTTTTATTAGAAGTCATGATTTTGATCAAATGCAGAAATAAACTAACCAGCATAATTTCAACACTTACAAAATAAGACAACTCTACCAGTTAATTATATATCTAAGGATTACAAATTATGTACATAATAGTATTTTTCTACTCCTGTACTGTTATCTGTCTTTTACTTGGTCACGAACACTAATATAAGAACATACATAATATGAGTTCAGAGAAGTCTATACTCTATTCCCCATAACAGCACTAGTGTCGTTATAGCCACTTTACGTTATTGCTAGCAACCACAGACTTCTAAATCTAGGTTAAACTTAGGTCAAGGATTAAGCGCTCAATTTTAACTTTACGGTAAAAATGCACAACTACCAACTTAACAAACAATTAAAATCCTACGGCTTTTAAGAAAAACGAAACTTTCTGAACTAAATTCATTGATGCCAACATAAAAACAAAAGTATTTTTAATATATTCACTGCGTGTCAACTTCATTTAAAAAATAAAAAGTTTACCATAGACACATACTGACAGTCATACGTCATATTTGCCTTCTTTGCAGGTTATGCCTTGTTTGTATTTTATATTTTAAAACCTGTCGTAGAAAAAGTATTGTATGCAACGTTGTATAATTAAGTCAAAAAACGCTCATTGCGTCTCTATTTGCGATACTCGCCGCATTCGCGGCTCGTATCGCAACTCACGCAATTCGCATTTTTTGAACCTTCTTATACAACTGTTGCATAAAATACTATTTTTCTACTCCTGTACTTTTATCTGTCTTTTACTTGGTCACGAACACTAATATAAGAATATACATAATATGAGTTCAGAGAAGTCTATACTCTATTCCCGATAACAGCACTAGTGTCGTTATAATCTCAAAACGATGCCTACTGCTAGCAGCCACAGACTTCTAAATCTAGGTTAAACTTAGGTCGAGGATTAAGCGCTCAATTCTAACTTTACGATAAAATTGCACAACTAGCAACTTAACAAACAATTAAATTCCTACGGTTTTGAAGTAAAACAAAACTTTACGAACTAAATTCATTGATGCCAACATAAAAAAAATATATTTTTAATATTTACCATAGACACATACTGTCAACCATGTGTCATATTTGCCTTGTTTAATTTAATTTTGTATTTTATATTTTAAAACCTAGTCGTAGAAAAATTATTGTATGCAACGTTGTAAAATTAAGTCAAAAAACGCTCATAGCGTCTCTATTTGCGATACTCGCCGCCGCGGCGGCTCGTATAGCAACTCGCGCCATTCGCATTTTTTGAGCCTATATAAAATACTATTATGAAACAGCACTAGGCCAAAATAATATTGGAGACAAATTCTAAATATTATTTAAATTAAGAGATATAACTTAAATTATTCTCCTTTTCATGCGAACGGTACAACCACTACCTATAAATGCAATTTCAAACTCTCGATAATACATCTGTAGTATGCGTTATCACACATGTGTATAGTAAAGTAAAGAATAAATAAGACATACTAAAATAAATAATTTATTACACGCTTCATAAAGTTTACTTAACACTATAGTACTTAATATAAATTATATTGCGAAAACACGATGCAATTTTATGTATCTTAATATTCAGATATTGTCAAATAATATAGACATAGATTACTTAAACGTAAAATGCATAAGATATAAGGTCTGCATACTGTAAATGTAACGAAAAATATACAACCAAAATGAGGTTTAGGTTATAGGTTTACGCGGGCTTGTTTTCCGCAACTCGACGACAAACATGCGCCTATTTTGCGTGACACAACCAAAATGATTACCAAATATAATTAACTAATAGGCACACTTTTGTTTCCTAACGTCTAAAATTAATAATCAGTGTAAGATATTGCGATCAGTTATAGAGGTCAAGGTCACATATACGGTGGTGACCTTGAACGCAACGTGCTACCTATTTGTGTGACGTCACAAACATTAATGTGAGGCTGCCATGCACTACGACGCATGTCCCGCGCTAGCTAACTTTAGAACGCCTTCAATCGAAATTAAATTTTTGATCAAGGTTCTCTATTCGACCGTATTTTTAGAGTTCTGTACCAAAATGGTAAAAAAGGAACGCTTATGGTGCGACTCTATCTGTCTGTCTGCCCGTCTGTCACAGCAAGATATCTCAGGACTCATGCCATCGACTTGAAATTTGGCATAGTGTTAAAGGGTGAATCAACTTTTCTTTGTCAACAAAATTTTACCTTCTCCGACTAAAATTGAAAGGAAATCTTTATTCGGATATTTTTTGAATAAAGTGTATGCTCATTTAAAAGACAGATAATAAAACTACGTAATGCAAACATTTTGTATTGTAATTTGTTTATTATAACTTGTTTATAAGCTGTGACCCAGGGGACATAGCTGTCCCTCACTTTTGTATGAAAATAAGGGTTAGTCCGCTGGGTCACCCTATTTATTTATTAAAAACTAGTTTTATTTTTATTTTTACCTTAATTTATCTCTAGATGTAAGATCTTGTTCCATTTAAATCATGTTAAAACATGCAAAGTAAGAATAAGACACACGGTTTAGAAGATAGAGGGGGGGACACAATTTTCACAACTTTCGGAGCGATTATTTCCAAAGGTATTCACTTAATCAAAAACATTACTTAGAAACCTTAAAATGTTTTCAATAGAGCTGTCGAACTATGTACCACACGTTGACATTTTGTGAAAAAAATTTTTTTAGCTTCTGTTACATGTATGGAGTACCCCCCCTAGATTATTTTATTTTTATTATTTAACTACCAAACTTAGTTGCGGCATCTACAAGACATCTGTATTCCAAATTTCATCAGTATAGGTCTTGTAGTTTTTGAGTAAAATGCCTATGACATACGGACGGACATGACGAAACTATAAGGGTTCCTTTTTAGCCATTTTGGCTACGGAACCCTAAAAACCTTATACCATATTTCCGTTTTTTTTAAAGGGGACCGAAATGGAATGTCGAAAATCAAAAGTATAGCTATTATATCGCGTGGAATATCAAATGAAAGGGCTTAATGTGTAGATTCCAAAACAGTTTTTATTTTTTTTTAGACATTTAGTTTTTGATTTAAGACAAAAACCATTAAAAAACTATTCCCACTATTATCTCCGAAGTTACTTAACAGAAAAATCTGTAATAATTGCCGATTATTAATATCATCAAATAAAACGGTTTTTCTAAATCGCAGCGTTTTTTAGAAATTCGCAAAAATCGTTAGACATACTTATGTGCTCATACTAAACTAATCGCCATTACAGTTTTTCTTGAACTATTCACGTATCTACTTCCGAGTTTGTACGGAACCCTCGATCCGCGAGTCAGACGCGCACTTGTCTGTTTTTTTATATTAAAAGAATTATCATTCAAAATACTCGAGTATACCAAACTTGAGCCCAATCGAACGTCAGAAAGAGGTCATATTCAGCTGGCAAGATAACACACACACACACAACATCACACTATTTGACATACCAATATTGCAATTTAAATAAAAGTTTTTAATAATAGAAAACAACAAAGTCACAGACTAATATTCGACATATACAGGGTGTCCCTAAAACTAACGTACATACGAATACTACGAATAGGGCTGATTGATATACCAGTTCATAAGACACCAGTAGGCTTATGATGCTAAGCTTTGTCGCGCGATAAATAAATGATAAAGCATCCGTCACTCTCACACACTATTTATCAGAACGTGACGGATGCTTTATAATTTATTTATCACACGATAAAACGTAGCATCATAAGCCTGCAGATTAAGTAAATCTGACCTCAGTAAAAATGTCTTAGTTTTCGAGATATTGACGTTTTTGCAAAACTCGTGCTAAGTGATACCCTGACTAAAATATCAAGTATGTTTCAAATCTGTTTTTTGCAATGGGTTGCCTAATAATTATGCTATTGAATGCAATTCCTATTTCTGTTTATTTCTTTATGCTGTGGCCACAGCAGAATAACAAAAAATATTTTTAATTTTTTTCCAAATTTCACCTCTGATTTCGAAGGAGGGTGGTGAAAAAAAAATGTACAAGCATAACCTGGCACATAACGTAAAAATAGCGCATTTATTGTACTTGTACCCACTAACTTATAAAGAATGTTCAACGTCCAAGTCAAATAAAAAAATCGCAATAGGAACCTTAGACTTGGCACGACGTTGTCTAGATTCCATTACTTTTTAGAGATAAACAACACAGACTACCTCCACTAAACGGAGTATGTTGAACGGCGCGCGCTCACATCAGATATGGTCAATCGTATAGCATTACGACATTACGCGACCAGCCGCTCTTTCAGTTGCGACCATGTTTCTGACTTGTGTGTGCACCAAACGTGAAATAAATATTTCTGTTCAATCCGATGACAATCTCAAAACATAAAATGATAAAAAAGATGTGAAACACGCGTTGTACTAGTAATATCTACCGATATTTAATCGCACATATGCGTGGTGAGCTCGTGTCGTATTAGTCCGATTAATGAAGCATTTCACCTCGGAATAATTCCTCTGTCGCTGAAACTTTGCAGTGTGATAAAGTGGGGTATAAAGCATACGTTTGACAAATTATCTAGGATTTTTGATATTTCGAAGTTAGGTATTTCTGCCAAAACATGAAAATCGCTTATAACTGCTTGTGGAAAATTCCTCCGTCCGAAATTCCATCGGTATATGATATTATATATTAATAAGAGTATATATTATCATTATCTAGGAAAATTTCGATTTCGAATAGGTTCGAATTTTAAAATACCTATTTTGCATCATAACTTCTTCAGGAAAATTGCTCCGTCAATATTTATTTTTTTATATGCCCTAAATCCTTTAAATATATCCATTTTCACAATTATCTAGGAAATTTTCCTCATCGATCACACCTTTACAGATTTTCGGCAATAACTCATGGGGAAAAATTGCTCCGTCAATTTTTATTTTTTTATATGCCCTAAATCCTTTAAATATATCGCTTTTCACAATTATCTAGGAAATTCTCCTTATCGATCACACCTTACAGATTTTCCGCAATAACTCACTGGGAAAAATTGCTCCGTCAATTTTTAATTTTTTATATGCCCTAAATTATTTAAAGATATCGCTTTTCACAATTATCTAGGAAATTCTCCTTATCGATCACACCTTACAGATTTTCGGCAATAACTCACTGGGAAAAATTCCTCCGTCCATTTTTATTAACTTATTAGACACAGAACATCAAAATAATTGTGTATTATCAGTACAGATATAATAAACTATTTTTAAAAAGCGCGCTTTCGAACAGCACCGAGCGCGGGGTGCGGGAGGACTGCGGGGAGTGGAGAAGAACTACAAGCCTACAAGGCCACCGCCGCCGCACCGCCGACGCCACGTCGCCCCGCCCGCATACCCGCTCGCAGCTCATCATCGTTCTTCGTACCGACGACGACGACACGACCCTCCCGCCCCCCTTGATTTTTTTTTTATTTAAATGACCTAAATAGAAGAAAATAAACTTTAAATTAAATCAAATCACATGATTTATATGATATAGAAGCTTTATGCATGAATACAATATGTACCTATCGATATGATCATGAGCTCGATATGAGTAATTCTAAGGAATCTCGCGACAAGCTTTTTATATCATGTAAATCTTGTGATTTGATTTAATTTAAAGTTTATTCTCTTCTTCTTAGTTCATTTAGAAAAAATTATACCTGTACATATAATACAACTAAACTTTTATGAAATTATGATTAACAAAGTCATTTGAATTGTAATTTGTAGGCAATTTGATAAATAAAAGCTTTTTTAAACTTTTTTCTATATTATTCAGTACATCTGGAGATATCTGCGTGTAACCGACGGACGGACGGATAGATGATTTACACGGCGCTTATGACGTTTTTGTCGCGATGTTGATCCCTGTATAGATTAAAATAGAAGCCGTAGAATAGAAGGGACATGGGTGTAGATATAATATAACAAAATAAATATTAATCCATGCCTCTCTTTTTTTCATGGTCCGGCCGAGGAAACCTTGAATAAATGTTGTGTTAATAAAAATAACCTTTTTTCCGTAGTCGGGCAAAAATAAATATTTCATTTAATAACGGCTTTCTAGCCCAGTCGGTAGTGACCCAGCCTACGAAGCAGGAGGTCCCGGGTTCAAATCCTGGTCAGGCCATTTATTTGTGTGCTTATCACAGATATTTGTACCTGAGTTATGGATGTTTTCTATGTATTTAAGCATTTATATATATCTATTTATTATACTGGGTGTCCAAGATTATGGCACATCAAGGAAAAGTATCTCAAATATTGTAGATAGGATGTTTTGCTGAAAGGGAACATTATTTTATTTTTCAAAGTAAGACATACTGCATTCAAAGATTTTCTAAAAATTACTTGCTTCGTCGGAGAATCGAACCGACTCAAATGTGAAAAAACAACACCCCATATTTTTAAGATGACAATCAAAAGAGTGGTTAAAAACAAATAATTCCTCTTAAGTAACATAGTATCCCAAAAGAGAGGAATAGCGTAAAATATTTGATTTAAATGTTAACCCTTAAATGGATTTTGTCCGTTTTAAAGGACATACCAATAAAACGCACACAATTCAAATTTGAACGAACTTCCGCGCGGTTCAAGTGTCACGTGACGTTCGTTAGGCTATCCCCTTTCCTCCTTGCGTATCGAGAAGCCGTGCGCACGCGACGCGTGACAAGGAGCAAGCATTCCTAAAAGTATAACGACCGAAACGGTGTAGGCTCATCGTCAAAACATTTTTTTCGTAAGTATTACTAGGATTTATGTTATTTTATTGTGTAAATAAGTTGTAATAACAGTATAAAGTAGTTATTTTGCTAAAATGATCTGTAATTTCTTCATGATGCTTGAAATAATCAGAGTGTCACTTAAAACGGACATTGCCCGTAATACCTTAAAGTTGTGATTTTAATGTTTGTCCTTTATAACGGACATTGCCCACGTTCCCTAAAAGTAGTGATTTGAACATATGTCATTTATAACGGACTTTGCCTGTGATCCCTTAAAAGTTATTTGTCACTTATAACGGACAAAGTCCACTGCTTACTTACTATTCTGTCGAGACATGGGCAGTACTATAGTCGCTCCAGCAATACCGAATTAACTGAGAGATGTGCACAACAACGCCATTATGTCGGTCCAAGTACTATACCAGTGTATGGAGGCGATTCTGTTGCAGAGGGGTGTGAGACAAGGAGATATGATATCTCCAAAGCTCTTCACCGAAGCAATGGAAGACGCCTTCAAGCTCTTGGAATTGCAAGGACTTGGCACCAGAATTAATGGCGATTACATCACGCACCTTCAGTTTACCGACGATATCGTGGCAGAGACACAATACAATGCTCGAAGATCTCAACAGAGTATTCTAACAGGTGGGCCTTAAGATGAACATGGACAAGATGAAGATCGTGTCGAATGTCCATGTAGCGCCCACCACAGTATTGCATTGTATCTCGGTCCTCGAAGTTGTCGACGAATACGTCTATCTAGGACAAACAATCAAGCTAGGTAGGTCCAACTGCGAGAAAGAGATCACATACCGACGGATCGACGGATCGAACTCGGATGGGCAGCGTTTGGGAAACGGCAAAGTATCTTCTCGTCCGAGATACCTCAGTGCTTGAAGATGAAAGTCTTCAACCTGTACGTATTACCGGTGATGACCTACAGAGCCGAGACGTGGTCTATAACTATGGGCCACTTAAGGAAGCTCAGAGTTACTCAGCGAGCGATGGAAAGGGCTGTGCTCGGGATCTCTGCGTGATCCAATCAGAAATGAGGAGATTTGTAGACGAACTAAGGTCACCGATATAGCAAACCGGGTAAGCATACTGAAATGGATATGGACAGGGCACATAGATCGAAGAACCGATGGCCGTTGGGGCAGAAAGGTTCTCGAGTGAAGACCACGTACTGGTAAGCGCAGCGTGGGACGGCCACCTGCCAGGTGCTCGGATGACCTGGTTAGGATTGCAGGGACTCGCTGGATGCCCATCATATATGCCCATATAATATCCGGTCCATCTGGAAATCTATTGAGGAAGCCTGTGTCCAGCAGTGGACGTCCTATGCCTGAAATAATGATGATAGAGATGCTCATGGGTATTGTAAGGCAGCTGGCTATTGAACATTACTAGAGCAACGACCTCAGATTTGAGCCGATCGCATCTGCCATGCCACTGGCGCAATCTATGTATGTAAGCATGTAAGTATGTATGTATGTATGTAACTATGTTTGTTCAGATCGAATCT
Organism: Eudemis profundana; assembly: GCA_947034925.1. Classification (NCBI taxonomy): domain Eukaryota; kingdom Metazoa; phylum Arthropoda; class Insecta; order Lepidoptera; family Tortricidae; genus Eudemis; species Eudemis profundana. Next base: position 23,217,932 of record OX344795.1, on the reverse strand, counting down.
TGCAACTCAATTTTGTAGCAGATATCTTCAACCAATGGAACTGAAATTTTGCATGAATATGGTGGAACCAGACGGTATGATGATCTAAATTCACATAAGATAAATTCACCGTGTTTGGGTTCATTTCATTAGTTCTGACGTACACATACAGTTTGCGATTGTACAAAAAAGTACAGGCGGTAATATAAGCTTATTTTATATTTATTTGTTTTCTTATATTCCGAAAGGGAAAAGACTAGTTTATGGTTAGATTTTTTTTGAGAAGCATGATAATGATTTCATTGTTTTGCAAGTTTAATAATAAGAACGTATGTATATGTGGAAGGTAAATGTTTCCTATATAATAAACATGAGTCGTGATCTCAAAAGCTGTGATTACATATAATTTTTAATAATTTCATTGTTTGTGTCCTAAGAATATTTCATTAGGTTAAATGGGCAATGTCCGTCCTGTGTGACAGATCTCGAGTACGCATAGTTAACACATAAACGGGCAATGTCCTTTTTAAGTGACATGCTGAAAATCATAAAAAAATTATAAATTATTGACAATTACGAAAAAAAATTTCTTTTCCTCCCCAAATACAAAACTATAATCAGGATTTCAAAAAAAAAACAGCAGGGGAAACACATGTGTCCATTTAAGGGTTAAGAAAATTATTTCCCATACAAAACAAGTAATTTTTAAAAAAATCTTTGAATGCAGTATTACTTACTTTTAAAAATAAAATAAAGTGTCCTTTCAGTAAAATATCCTATCTCCAATATTTGAGGTACTTTCCCTTCATAGTTTAGGGACACCCTGTATATGTCGTCGCCTAGGACCAACAACAGAAGCCTTATTGAGCTTACTGTGAGACTAGGTCGATTTGTGTAAGATTGTCCCATAATATAATATAAAAAGAAAATCGAATAATATAAAATTTAATATCCGATAGGGAACTTCAAAATAATTTCATTATCTATATTAACATAACACCTCGATATTGTCACGTCTGTGTAAACCTTTTTTTTTACTCTTTGATTTCAACAAAACATGGCCGCCACCACATGGCGCGACTGCCGAGTTTAAATTGATTCAAAAATTATTAAATTAAGCGTGATTAAACGAAAATGCAGTAAACTTACGTGTGAAAAGTCACTCCTTGACTTTTATTTGATTTTCCTGAGCAGTTTGTACAGTACCTCACTACACATGACGGCATATTTAGACGTAATTATTTTTCACTCCAATGCGTCCAGCTACCGCAGCCGTCCGGCACAGACTAAGCGTGTTTGTGCCGATCGGCTCAAACAGGTTTTACAAGAAATCAAGTTGAGGTGCCCACTCTAGTATACATAATAACTCAATGGGCACGGAAAACTTGACGGTGCGGGCGGCGTTACCCCACTCCCGCACTACGCGCTCGGTGTTGTTTGAAAGCGCGCTTTTTAAATATTGTTCATTATATTGCGATATTCGAAAGTTAATGTTTAAGGGCGAAAATTTACTGGATAATACACAATTATATTATATTTTTATGTTCTGTGTCTAATAAGTTAATTTCATACAAATGGACGGAGGAGTTTTTCCCAGTGAGTTATTGCGAAAAATCTGTAAGGTGTGATCGATAAGGAGAATTTCCTAGATAATTGTGAAAAGCGATATATTTAAAGGATTTAGGGCATATAAAAAAATAAAAATTGACGGAGCAATTTTTCCCCATGAGTTATTGCCGAAAATCTGTAAAGGTGTGATCGATGAGGAAAATTTCCTAGATAATTGTGAAAATGGATATATTTAAAGGATTTAGGGCATATAAAAAAATAAACATTGACGGAGCAATTTTCCTGAAGAAGTTATGATGCAAAATAGGTATTTTAAAATTTCTACCTATTCGAAATCGAAATTTTCCTAGATAATGATAATATATACTCTTATTAATATATAATATCATATACCGATGGAATTTCGGACGGAGGAATTTTCCACAAGCAGTTATAAGCGATTTTCATGTTTTGGCAGAAATACCTAACTTCGAAATATCAAAAATCCTAGATAATTTGTCAAACGTATGCTTTATACCCTACTTTATCACACTGCAAAGTTTCAGCGACAGAGGAATTATTCCGAGGTCTCCATACAAAGAATCTCCTCGTTTCCTGGACTATATGGCATGCTCCGTCTAGTGGAGGTGGTCTGTGGATAAACAAGCAGCTCCATCGAGACTTGGCTAGTTTTTTTACAGAATGTTTTTGGTGCGATAATATTTACTAAATACTGTAATTGTTTTTGAGATAATAATATTTTGTTGCAAAAATAACGTTTTGTAGTTACTATTTAATTGACTACCAGTCAATCAAAACTTTACCTGTTTGAAGATTTCATTCCAAATAGAAAGCCTGTTAATAACCTATTTCAATACTGTTTATTGATTAATGGATATTTTTGGTGCTAACGAACTAACTTTGACGGACGGCTACATAAAGTTTGCACCTAATTTGTAAGTGACGTCAAGCACGCCAGATGCAATCTTAGTGCAACCGGATCGTATGAGAAATTTTAGATGAATTCGGCATGGGTTCCCGTTCACAAAATGTACTAATATTTAGTTTGGGAGCATTTTAGCACTTAAAAAACATAATTAGAAGGTATGCGTTACACCAGTTTGAATTTTTGAAAAATATGATTCACCCTTATGAGTAATCGAATTAATGGAATAGTAACTACAGTACACATTATTTCTGTAATGAAATATCATTATCTCAAAAATTATTACAGCATTTAGTAAATGTTATCTATACCATTTTTGAAATTATACAAAAAGCGCTATTTTTTTGCGTCATGTGTCAGGTTATGTTCGCACTTTTTTTCACCTCTGTCTTTCGAGATCAGAAGTGAAATTTGAAAAAAATCTGTTTTTTTTTGGTTATTCTATTGTGGCCACACCGTGAAGAAATCAACAAAAATAGGAATTACTTCCAATAGCATAGTTATTTGGCAACCAATGTAACTTTTGTTCAAACACTTTTAAAAATTATGTAGAATTAAGATTTTTCTCATTTTTATACTAATTAAATAATATTTTCAATGTAAGTTAACATCAGTCTAATTGACGTCGCTTGTCACGCTACAAACACAAAAAATCGCCTTCAAATTAATTTCAAAGTGTACTAAAAATGAAGACACAAGTTATTTTGAAATGTCGCTGAACAAGTGTTGTTTAGTTTGAGGAGTAGAATCTACGTTTTAATTTTTGGATCTTGTTACAGGGCCCACTGTAATAAGGTGCTAACAAATTAGTTACAGATATTTTAAGAGAAGATTAAAAACTTTACGTTATAATAATTATCATTAATTAGAATTTAAGAAAAATTTTCATATAATGTTTTGGTTTCACTTACCGAACAAAATAAATAAATTAAAATTCTACCCAAACTTAATCATATTGTTAATTTAACTGACAAGAACATTTTCTGTCAAGTGGACGTCGCATTCTGTTAAGTGGCCAGTTCATTCATATTGAAAAGTTAGTAACCATAAGATAATCAAAGAGGTCTTAATCACTGATTATTGTTTACCTCATTTACAGGGTGCTTTACGTAGCAAACTTACTTCCCTAATTTTCTCCAAAAAACATACATTATTTGTTTATTGTTTTATACATACACAAACTCCGAAAGCTTAGTACTATTAGCCCTAAAAATATCGGTAGCTAATTTGTTAGCACCTTATATAATAGGTAGTGTAAAGAATATTGTTTTTTTACGTAAAACTGTAAAATACTGTGAGAAAAAGTCAAATTATAATTCAATTCGAACTTACGGTAGTGGCGTCAGGATATTGGTTTCGGGGAACTTGATACCGCTGAGTGTAAAGGTTTCATTAAGGTAAACACTTTAAAAAGTTTTTGGGCCTTTGAAAGCAGACAAACTTCATGCGTTTGCGGAGGCTGAAGTCCCGTAGCACTCCCCACAGTGTATCCACGACTTATAAAAAAAAACAACGCCACAAAAAAACTTACTTCCAGAAACTGTACTTATCGTGTTTTAAATTACTCTGAAAAACAAAAATATCACTGGGAAAACCACCTGCGTTATTTCCCAAGGTCGGCAATATTTCCCAAGTTGAGCAATATTTCGGAATCCACACAATCGAACGCTATAGTTATGTTGATTCATTTCTAAAAAGCGCAAAATAAACGCAAGCACACACCGGCTTTCGCCGTTTCAGTTTTCAAGGTCAAGTGTAAGTTGCGCAACTCACCCCAAGGCCACCGGCGCAGGAGTAGAGTGGGCCAAGCAGTCCGCGGTTCGCCTCGTACTGAGAGCGTGGCGGCGCTCGAGCCGGGGTTTCACAACCCGGTGTCTTAATACTTCGGTGATTGTAACGAGGGTTTAAATGCAAGGTTGATAGGTTCGTAGTTTGAAACGGTTAATGGGGGAAGGGATGATCTGCTTACTCTTTTTTTCGTGACAATTTTGTGCTCATAAATCCAACCATACCGAAAATGAGAACCTTGGTAATAAGTAGCCTACCTAATAGGTACCTACGAAGACATTTTACATAATTCGACCGACACCCTAGGCGTATCATTTTTTTGAGGGCCGGGGCACACCGGCACGTGGGACCTGGGGGAGGAGCTCAACGCCTATAAGTATCAATAGAACCTACTGTTTAGGCCTGGGTGGGTGCCACCCCCTTACTTATTTTTGCCGCCAAAACAGCAAGCATTATATTGTCTTCGGTTTCCGCGATTATCACTCATTGTAATAAAACAACTTAAACGGATTAAATCGCGTATTACACATCGCGTAATTAAGCGTTTTAGAGGTAAGTCCCGACGTTTCGTAACCCTTTTCAGCGTTCGTGGTCGTGGGTAGACTGAGAAAATGATAAATTTCCCTGTCAAAATTACCGTTGTGCAAACCTACCCATTTTAAAAAATACAAATTAAAAATTAGTGTTGCCAGATGCCAGATGGGCCTAAAAACCTAACCTTAGAAATTAGCGGCACTTGCCTTATGCAAATAGATCATAATTTTAAACAAAAGACTCTAGGTATTTTTGGAAAAACCAAATTAGCAAAAAATTTTTGTTATAGTCGGACTACGCTAAGTTTGCAAAGGTCGAAAGAAGGTTTTAAGTATTTAAAAAAAATCTTATCTGGCTTTCCATAAGAAAAGGGACCTTATGGCAGTTTCTAGTTACGGAGATATGGACGTTTTTGTGAAATCCTTCAAAATCATCATTTTTTTATTTTATGCAAAATTGTAAAATATAAGAATAAACGTGTATTTGTACTGCTGTAAGTTAATTTTTTCTATATAAGAATTGGGTTCAAAGTTTAAGAGAAAAGGGTCCTTATGGCAGACTACATACAAAAATGATAAATCTATTGATAAAATTGTTTAATAAAATTTACTTGCAACTTTTGCTTATTTGTATTTCTTTTTTATACTACGACGGTGGCAAACAAGCATGCGGCCTGCATAATGGTAAGCAAAATTTTCAAAATGATCCCATAAAGTTGAAAATTTGGAAGTAAAGGGTTTGAGGGCCACAGATTCGGAATTAAAAAAAAATTAAAATTAAAATAAATACATTTGTATGTCGTTTTTCTAAAACTTTTTTGAAAAAAGTTTTTAAACATTTTTTTAAAACAGATAAAAAGTATTTTTGGCGAATCGTATAAAACTTTTTGACCATTTTAGAAAGACATTGTTTTTTTTTTTCAAAAAATTGACAAAAATAATACTTTTTGGCGAATGCCTATCATTTTTGACCATTTTAAAAAAAGTTTTTTATTATTTTTTCCAAAAAAAGATTTTTTTGGCGGTTTCTATAATTTTAGACCACTTTTTCATGCATAAAAACCTTTTCAGAAAAAGTTTTATAAACATTTTTTTTAAACATGAAAACGTGTTTTTGGCGAATCGTAAAACCATTTCAGAAAAACCTTATTTTTTGTTCAAAAATTTTACAAAAATAAAAAAAAAACACTTTTTGGCGAATGCCTATCATATTTGACCATTTTAGAAAGTTTTTTAATTTTTTTTCGAAAAACTTACGAAAGAAGATATTTTTTGGCGGTTTCTATAATTTTTGACCACTTTAGAAAAATAATCCTTTTAATTTTTTTTTCAAAAGATCGACAAAAACAAAAAAAGTTTTTTTTTTTGGCGAATCCTATCCTACCATTATGATTTTTTTTATAAAACTCGGTACCTAATTTTTGGTTTTATAGAAAAGTCGTCCATACAAACCACATTTATTTTAGCGTATTTTATATGATAGCATCACAAAGAACAGGTCATCATAACACCATGGTGTGAATTATTCAACATTAACGTTATAATTATGAGAATAACTCTTAATTGATCAAGCTTTGAAGTAAATTTCTAATAACCTTTTTTCTTCGTTATTCTGTTTTAATACAAGTTTAGTAAATAAATAATGTTAATATCGTGCCATACTGTAATTATCAATAAGTTTTACCTGTGATTGGTCATAAGGTCATAATATCCCATACATTTGGGAAAAGGGACCTTATGACTAATCACTTAAATTCAACATAACGTTAATATTTGAGAATTACTCTTAATTGATCAAGATTAGAAGTAAATTTCTAATAACCTTTTTTCTTTAGTTTTCTGTTTTAATACAAGATTAGTAAATAAATAATGATTTTTCACGACCTGGAAGTCACATTAAAAAAACCATTACTGATTTCCAAAGAAAAACACCTTGAGATACATAATCCTAAAACTGCCAACGGGAACATACTTAAAATTATTTTCAAACTTCTTTTGACGATTTCTCAAAAGTGCAATTTTAGCATGTGCAGGTTTGATGTTTTTTTTTTATAAAAAGGATGGGACTTAGGGTCATGGTTTTTTTTTGTATTAGATAGCTTATTTAACGCAAATTTAGGATCTGTGGTTAACTCAATACCTGCTATAAGGTACCTTTAGGCATGGAAAGCCACGTATGGCAACATGTGAAAACTACAGCAAGATGAATTTTTAATCTTGGTACTTGGCAATAATTCTTCCCTTTATTACAAAATGTGTCTACATGCCTACTGAAATAAAAATCTGCGTCAGTATTGCACACATCGATTTAGTTCCAACCAAACTAAGTGATTTGTTCCAGGTTCTTAGATAATTTCTATGTACTTAAGTATTATATTTAAATATGTACATGTATACAAACATTACTTAGTTTGTGCTGTTGTATCGATTTGTGCAAGACTGTCCTAAATATTTATTTCATGTAGACACAATATATACTTATTAAATCGGAAGATATTTGCCTAGTTACTGATTAATCCGCTTTCATGTGATGTTGCCATATGTTTTTTTTTTAATAAAACTTTCTTTCGACCTCTGCAAACTTAGCGTAGTCCGACTCTACCAGATGGGCCTAATGTGTAAAGAGGTTCACACACATGCTGGAAGAGTTTACTATCCTAACCTCAGAAATCAGCGGCGCTTCCAAAAGGCATACTGGATAAGAAAGAAGACGCTAAGAAAACTAAACGCCGGGACTTAAAAAATGTAGTAATATACGCGATTTAATCCGTTTAACTTGTTTTATGACATTACATTGCATTGTTGTGTTTTGGATTAAAGAGTATGAAAACTACTGTAATTTTAGGTACATGAGGTGTTAACATGTTAGTCCTAGAAGTAAAAACGCATGTGGGGCCGGATATATATCTAGTGAACTGAGCGGCACGAAAACAGGTATACTTTTAATGTGTTTCAAAGATTCATCTTCTTTACAAAGTCACAGTAAATATTAACTAAAACTGAATATCCACCGGACCTTTCAGGACGCTAGTGCGCTCTGAGACACAGGCCGATTCGCGGTATGTCTATAATCTTCGACGTAAACAGGCTTCCCTGAAACCCTGAGAGATTTTAGTTGGGATCCGAGTCTGTCTGAGGGCATTTATATGAATTTATTTTACTACTCTAAAGTTGTATAATGGTGGCTCTCGACTAGGGCAGCAATACCGGTTTTACTTGTATGGGCCATACCGAAAAACCGGTATTGCATGCCCTACTCTCGACTTACAAATAATAACATCAAAATAAAAATTCCTAACTGATTTCAAATTCATTAGCACGAGTCACTAAGAAAAATGCCCAATTCGCTATATGTGTGCCTATAATAATATTTGAAGAGTTCCCTCGATTTCTCTAAGATTTGGATTTGGTTGCTATTGGGCCACCTCGGAGATATACTCTTTCAAATAAAAAAAAGAGTTTTCCAAATCGGTCCAGCAGTCTTCGAGTAAAAGCGTAACAAACTTACCTACTAAAAAAATTCTCCGTCCGTCCTTTATTTTAGAAATCGGTCAAAAATAAATAAAAAAAGAAACAAAGTTTAATAACTATGTTAGTACTACTTGGATAAAGAGAAGACCAGTGCAGTGCAGTAAAAAACTATCTCATGTCCACCACAAACTTCAGGAGTCCGTGTTGGCACGCGTATTCTTATCTGCGGAGCTCATCCCTAGCTGTTTGATATACTTTGTCCTCGCATTTCGCACCGATCCCCAATTTTGTTTATGTACTAGCTGTCCTGGCGAACTTCTTCCGGCCTCATGAAAACGTGATCACCATGCCATCTACCAGGTGAAATTGTATTTTCAAACCATCCAGGGACCCAAATATACACACAAAGTTTCATCCAAATCGGTCCATCCGTTTATGAGGAGTTAGGTGAAAAACACGCGTACAGAAGAATTAAGTATATGTATATTATGATATAAAGATATGGAGCAAGCGTAGCGTCTTTGGAAATCATGACCAGTGTGTGTTGCCAGTGATGACTTATGGAACAGAGACGTGGTCGTTTACAATGGGCCTCATAAGAAGGCTCAAGGTCGCTCAAAGGGCAATGGAAAGAGCTATGCTCGGGGTTTCTCTTCGAGATCGAATCAGGAACGAGGAGATCCGTAGAAGAACTAAGGTTACCGATATAGCTCAACGCATTGCAAACCTTAAGTGGTAATGGGCAGGGCACATTGCTCGCAGAACTGATGGCCGTTGGGGTGGTAAGGTTCTCGAGTGGCGACCACGTACCGGAAGACGAAGTGTTGGCAGGCCTCCCACAAGGTGGACCGACGAACTGGTGAAAACCGCGGGAAGCCGCTGGATAATAGCAGCACAAAGCCGACAATCGTGGAGATCCTTGGGGAAGGCCTATGTCCAGCAGTGGACGTCTTTTGGCTGAAATGATGATGATGATGATGAAGCGTAGCGACGTGGCCCTAAAGTTGCCTAGATGGGCTCTGATCCTAAAAGTATTATAAACAGCTTTATCATCCCAGGTAAAAGCGATCCCATCAAAAACATTACATGTAAAAAGATGCAAGTCTCGCAACGTAGTTCTCCTACAACAAAAAAGTTTTGAGATGTAATGTTAAACCAAGTCAGTACCGGGGGGGTGGGTATCAACAGAACTAAATTTCCACCGACTTGCCCATTATTAGAACTATAAAATGTGTTCCTCCACGGTTAAATAATAGGCAAGTCGGTGGAAATCGAGTTCTGTCGATACCCCCCGGTACTGACTTGGTTTAAATAAATAAATAAGACTAAAATAAAAGTAAAATTACAAGTAACATTTTTGATGGAATCTCATTTCTTTTTGTAAGTAGTCTTCCTTTATTTATTACATTCCAATCCATTCTATTTCCAATTTGAACTACAAAGGTAGCTTTGTAATCGCATGTGCCCCCGCCAAGTCGAGCAAAACAAAGGCACGGCCGTACCATCCTTTTCTCGAAGCCATTCAGGCCATTTTCAACCTCCTGTAATTTTGTGTTGGCTAAAGCTAGACCCTGAATTTTCAGGGATGTATAGGGAAGACTTAAGTATATTCTCATTAACATCCAATTTGAACTTGTAGTTTAAGAACTATTACACGTCAAAGTTCCTTAGTTTTATCACTGACTGACTGACTGACTCATCATCATAATTCTAAGGTACTTCTAGCAGACCCACAAGCTCCAAATTTGAAACATAGTTAGTTTTTAGCCTATCAAGTCCTAAAAAAACCTATAAATATTGCAATTTCAGTCACAACTGTACAGATAAGTTTGTAATCCCATACAAATACATGCGATTACAAAGTTAGTTTTGCAGTTCAAATTGGAAAAGAATGGATTGGAATGTAATAAATAAACGAAGATCACTTACATAAAGAAATGAGATCCCATCAAAAACTACATGTACCATTGACCGTGGAGGAACATACTTCTCAAATAAAGAATCATCCCTCCACGGGTAAATAATAGGGAAGTCGGTGGGAATCGAGTTCTGTGGACACCCTCCCGGTACTGACTTGGTTTAACATAACATCTCAAAACTTTTTTGTTGTAAAAGAACTGCGTTGCGAGACTTGCATCTTTTTATATTTGTAATGTTTTTGATGGGATTAACATTAAGTAACAGTAAATTTTTGCTATGAGTGAATAATGTTAATTAATATAAATAGAAGACTTATCTTCAAAGGTGCAGAAAGTCTGGCTCTGGTGTCCTTATTATCCTTTAATTTAATGGATGAGAATATATTTTTGATTAACTACTACCAGGTGACATTATAATATACGGAAGAAAAGAACAATGCCAATTCTTGGAATATACAACTACTCCATTGAGCTCTAATCTTTACGCACTTGGCCTTTCAAATGTAAGGCTGTCACAGTTGACATACTGACTTCGTTTACAAGTTATTACAATGCAGCTAAGTAGACAGCATTGTTTAAACGTGTAAACGTCGGGTCATTGTAAAATAATAACCTAACAAAGTCGGATTCTTAATCTATACCTACATAATAATAAAATTGCAGCAAGGCTATGTCTTTACATATTATTAAAGATATTCCCAAAAAAAACAAAGTTAAAAGTAAGTAAGTACCAAAACGTAAATAAATAGTGTTTGGATTTTTTCTGTTTGTTTGTTCGCGCATTCCGCAAACAATATCGGAGGAGTTTCAACGAAATTTGGTTTACTCGATTAAAACCTACCTACGATTTTTATGCGACTACGGCGAAGCAAAAAACAGATCTTTAACTTATCGAATGAAGATGCGCCATCCTCTAGTTTGAAATATTACGCTTAATAATATCGCTTGCTTGGTTTTATCTCCTACACAGTTATTACGTAAGAGAGATGCAAGACCGTTAGCAATATCGTTAAGGTTGCGGCCCGACCCTATATGTGTAGTTATATAACACACCGCAGATAATTTTGAAATGTTTTTGACTGATTTGTAATGTTAAACTGGTATAACTTGATATTTAGTAATATAATCTGGTCTATGCTTTTGTTGTCAACTTATTTAGGTTTGATTGCATTAAGGTACATATATTAACGTACGTAGTTAATAATAAGTGTAAACCAAAACCGACCAATAAATTAATCTCGCAACATTTGTACAGTCCTTAGTTATAGCAATTAAATATGTAGGATTAGAAAAATAATCTGAGCAAAAATCCTTATTTAACAATTTTACTTTATATAAAGTATCCGACAGAGCGGCATGATCGTTCAACGACCAAGCTCCTTAAAATTAAGATTATAAAAAAAAAGTAGCCGACAGTGACAAATTTATGTAATACTAAATGCGGCTTGGGACTGCGTTCGCGTGAAATTAAAGTTCATCCCACTATGTATCTGCCATAGATTACGGCATACGTTGTGTTGTGTGTCAGTACTTTACTTACGGATCTGTTATGTATACGTATAGAAAATTAATAGAGACGTCTGGATATAATCAGGATACACTTTATAAATAAATATGAAAATATTAATTTAATGTAGTTATTTTTTATCTATTGCATTGTTTGGTTAAATATAATAATATACACAATCCTTGTAATAAAAATAACTTATCCCTCAAGAAATCATTAATACGAGTACAAAATTTAAAATGACCTACTTCAAACTTCTATTCCATTCAAATTAATTTGCTAAGAGTTACCATAAAAACACCCAAATCGCTATTATATAGGTATGATATGTACTGACCTGGTGACACTATACCTTGGAGGTATATCTTTTCAAACAAAAGAAAATCCTAATCGGTCCAGCTGTTTTCAAGTAATCGGGAAACAAACAAAAATATGTTATTAACAAAAGAATTATTTTTCCGACAAGCTTTTATCCCCGACAGTATTTTTTTATATATTTGCAAACTGCTTGACAAAACTAATCAAATGAGCCCAAAGACCGTGGATTTATCTTATGTAATTCAGATGATCCGATAGCCACCTTCCGGCTCCATCAGTTCGATGGTAGGTACTATAATGATGTGAACAACCACACATAAGTATGCCAAATTTCATCTTAATAGGATACCAGGAAGTGTCGAAAGACGGTTTGCAAACTTTGAAACCTCAACTTGCATTTTGACGGAGTGAGAAATTCCATATTTTTCATATCCTTTAACACACAAAAAAACTAACGGTTACCAAATAAATTGCATTATATCAAACGATAAAATATTATGCAAAACGTCACATTTAGCCAGAAAACTTTATATCATTTTGACCTGCCCGATCAATTTCGACTTCAAATCAGGTCTGTAGGTTTGTCTGTATCAGGCATCAGGCTTATATTCTTTAAACATTTGGCTTATATTGAATAAACGTTTGAGAAACATGTTATTTACGTATGATTAATTAATATTTCACGATGTAATCTGTTGCAAAATTAAGCTTGGTTCAGCGTTTTTTTTTCACAGAACAGTTTAGCAGCAGGTGTAAACGTAAGTGTGCGCCGGAAAAAGTGGGCATTGTCCAATCAACAGAACTTAGTAACTAGCTTTGGCCACGGCTTATTGACGAAGTCTTGCCATGCTGTCGGGCTGCCTCGGTTGTGTACTGGCTAACATTATTTTTTACCTGGTTAAGTGTCCTACTGTTAGGTAAAGATCTCCCCTACTCTCCACCGTTCATCGCTATTGAGTGCATGCTCCGGCCATTCTTTGTAAAATCTGACCAACTCGTTCCGCCATCTCCTTATCGATCTGCTTCATGTTCATGTACTTTCCGATATGAAGGCTTTATTAATGCACCCGCTGTCCGTCTGTCCGTCTGCGTCTGTCACAGGGCTGTATCTTTTAAATTGTAATAGGTAGAGATTTTCACAGAATATGTAATTTTATTGCTGTCATAATAACAAATAAAATTAAAATTATAAGGGGGTCCCCATATAAGGAACACTCAAGAAATGTTTGCTCCACGGCCTGCTTTTATTCATTCCGGGTGTTTCGAAAAGGGAACGCTATACAGAAACAAACTTCCAGATAATACTATATACATACATACTACACAACACACCGGACCGGATATATACTTCTCAACACACCGGGTAGACTGCACGTTATCTGTCAGTCGCTTTAAGCATTTCTATTAAGCACCTTAAATTCATTCATTTCATTGAGAGTCGACTCCTAGATCGACTGCTGGAATATGATGCCAAATAACATCATGACCAGTCCTGCACCGCTCGCATCCAGCGGACTCCGTCGACCTTCACTAGGTCTTCAGCCTTAACCTATACTCAGTAGATGACGTGTTTCGGCTGAAGATGATGACTAGAAGTCGTCTACGGCGTTAACAGAGTCTTTGAGTGCTATGCAGGCAACGTGGCTGTAAGTGAAAACGATGCAAAGGAAGTATCTTTTGTGACTGACAAATTGAGACACAATTCCACTCACTGACATTTGCAGAGTGATTTTATCATACACGTATATGTCATGGCTCAGAGATGACGTAGTGTCATGACAGATCCAGGAAGGGCCGATGGGCATGGAAGAGCTTTTGAGAATAAAATACGGCTGTAGGATATAAAGCGAATTAAACTAGCAAAAAAAGTTTCTTGCTGCAATTTATTCAAAAACAATAGACTACTTAAAAATCTATTAACTCGGTTCATAACATATAAAACACACGCATAATGTATAATTACTATCTTATTTATTGGGATTGAACACTACGCAGCTATAATTATGTACCTATGTAATGTTCTGTTAGCAATATTTACAGGTGCCGTTAAAAACATGTTTTACAATTTTCTACGCGAGATGTTTTCTACAAAATCAGAGTATTCTCGAAATTTCTTAGAATTATTCACAATTTAAGGACGTTATGATTTTTTAGGGTTCCGTAACCAAAGGGTGCCAAGTGAACCCTATTACTACGCCTCCGATGTCTGTCTGTCCGTCCGTCACAGGTCAGTCACAACAAAAAAAACGGTCAAGTGCGAGTCGGACTCGCGCACCGAGGGTTCCGTACAAACTCGTCAGTTGATATGTGAATAAGTCAAGAAAAACTGTATGGTGGGACAAACTTAACTTTGCTCTTGAAAAACTGTTGGCCGGATACATGGACATATGCCGCGGTTAGTTTAGTTGGAGCAAATAGGTTTATCTTACGATTCTTGCGAATTTCTAAAAAACGCTGCAATTATCAATCCCTTTTAAAAAAAGTAAAAAAGATTTTTTTTTTGTCCAGCTCGGGTTACCGGTTTTTAACACAATTCCAAATTTCAAGTCGATCCTGAGATATCTTGCTGTGACAGACGGACAGAGAGACAGACAGAGTCGTACCAAAAGGGTTCCTTTTTTACTATTTTGGTACGGAATCCTAAGAAGGGCCCCCATACAATAAACGTGCTTTTTGGTGTATTTTTCTTTACGGTGGTACGGAACCCTTCGTGTGCGATTCCGACTCGCACTTGGCCGATTTTTTACATTGTGGCCAGCGCTCACGCGTTGTCCGTATAAGGTAAGGTGTCAGATCTCGTAAAAGCTTGACATTTAATAGTTATTAATTTCACAGTCAATATAATTTCATCGCCTCTTTACGATCCGGAAATATCACCCGAATATCCCAGTTACAATAAATTCTCGAGAGATTGTAAATAATTACTATTTTACGTCTTTTATAGTAAACATTGGGGTTCATAAATCCATAATTACTTGTTACTTGTATGACTTCAGCTCCTCGTAACTAATTGGTAGAAAGTATTCAGTAAATATTATGCGACATCAGTCCAGTTGCTCTTGAGATCGGACCAAAGGACATAATTTTGTAACAGCTCCAAACAGCCGTGTCAGGTGATGTCAGTGCAAAAAAATTACCGAGTCATATGTAGGTACGAAATTTTATTGAGCTTGACCCAGATTGAGTTGAGAGGAGCGAACGCATGATAGGTACTATAACCAATGCGGTCATTTACATATTTATGAAATAGGTAAAGCTTATAATTATACTAATGCCAACTGTTACCCAATTTAAATATCTACTTAGGGTCAATAATAAGCAACAATGGTAAAATTGAATGTGATGTTAGTCATAAAACAACAACTGGATGGATTAAGTGGAGACAACTCACAGGCGTCATGTGTGACAGGAAAATGCCCCTTAAAGTCAAAGGGCACTTATACAAAACTGCCATTAGCCTGCGGTTCTGTATGGGTCAGACTGTTGCGCGACCAACAAACAACATCTAAACAAACTGCACACGACAGAAATGCGAATGCTACGCTGGTCAGCGGGTGTCACTCTTCTCGACAAAGTCCGAAATGAGTACATAAGAGGAAATTCAAAGTTGCCCCGATTGTGGATAAGATTAAAGAAAACCGCCTGAGGTGGTATGGTCATATTCAGAGATGCTTTGACGACCAAGCGGTGAAGCTTGCCCTCGACTTGCCGACTACAAAACGTTCCCGTGGTAAACCACCCGCCACCTGGTGGACAACGGTTGAAAAATACCTAAAAGAGGCTCGTTTAGACGCAGCACAAAACCGTGGTACATGGAAATTGCGCACAAGGTAGGCCGACCCCAAGTAAATGGGAGAAAGTCTAGAAGGAAGAAGAAGAAGATCCCAGTTTACCCAGTACAGCACTTCTCGGGGAACACTGTCAAACGCCTTCTCAAGGTCAATAAAGCAGAGGTACAAGTTTTAACACTACTCCCTGCTTTTTTCTTGTAATTCACGCAATGAGAAAAAGGCCTCACAGGTACCCCGTTCAGGTCGGAAGCCAAATTGTGTTTCGGGTCGAATTTCCTTAGAAAGCTTCATGAGGCGGTTCAAAAGTATTCTGGCAAAGATTTTCCCAGGGACGGTAAGGAGCGAAATACCGCGGTATGAGTTACAATCTGCAAGATCACCTTTATGCTTGTAGAGGACCCTAATACGAGACAGCTTAAAAGTAGTTGGGACACGCTCCTCCTCCCATATACGAACAAAAAATGCCCATACAGACGAGTACCACTCATATTTAATCCCTCCGTATTTGGGCATTTCTCCAGAAATATGTCTGCGGTCACCTCATTTATCTGGCCCTTTTTCATACTAAATGTATGGAGACAGATGAATGAGTCGCAGACATATTTCTGAAGAAATGCCCATTTAATCAATTCACCTGGTATAAAGTCGATGCCGACCGCTCGCTTATCCTGCAGTTGTTTTATGGCAAGAACTACTTCGCTACTAGAACTAGAGAGGGGCTCGTCCAGCTCAGTAGCTATAGGGAGCTAAGGTATTAAACTAAGCTGTGGTAGATCAGCTGTTAGATATACGTTGAGCAGAGTGTCAAAATGCTTTGCCCATCGTTGTAGAATATCATCTCTGCTTGTCAGTGGACAGTCACTGTCATTCGACTTAAGTGGTACCTTTACGTGAGAATTTGTACCGATCAGCTTTCTAATCTCCTCGTAAAACTCCCCGAGCTGGTTTGTGTTCGCGAGCCACGGCATATGACGAGCTTTGTCTTACTACCACCGTTCTTTGATTTCCCGGTAGAGTTTCCTTAGCTCTATGTTACTCTACTTAATCTCTGAGTTACCTTGCTGTACTCCTCTGCGTTCTCGTAGAAGCCGACGGTGCTCGTCTATTGCTTCTCATAGAACTCTGTCGGTCGTCCATGTACAGGTACAGGTCGAAAGGCGGGTTTGAAAAAAAACTAAAAACTCAAATAACTTGAAAACCAATGAGTTTTGACCCCTGGTTGATGGGACTTAAATCGTTGCAAATGAGCTATAAAATAACCCCTTTCAGAGAATACGTCGAATTTCGAATCATCCTGTATATCAAGACCTCTTTATTTAACGTAAAAGCAATATTCATTATTAAGGGTGCTTACAGTAAACTATTTACAATTGTTCTTCTGTTGTTTCTGATACAATCGACACATAAAGAATCAATGAAACAGGGGCCTAAAATTTGAATGTCAACGGTCAATAAAAACGGTCAAGCCTGAGTCAAATTTTTGTGCTGAGCTCTTGCAGTCTGTTGCACAAATATCAAGTAAACTATACTACATTATTGTTACCGTCATATCCTCCAATTTTGCCCACCCGTACAATCTTTGCCCAACAATATTACAGATATATTTCAAGCAAATATTTCTGAAGTATTTCCTTCTTGAGCAAAATATTGACTCAATCCTTGCCTTCCCTCTCCTTTCCTCAATGCTTGCTTGTAGCTGTAATATTGTTGGGCAAAGATTGGACGGGTGAGCAAAGTTGGAGGATTTGACGGTAGGTACTTTTTATATGATGGTATATTTTTTACAACTTCATGATTACAAAAGATTCCAATATGACCAAGAATCTTCTTGTATTTTTATACCAAAATAAAGCATTATTTTTAAGGTAGTTCATTCATTGGTTTCATCTGTTCATTTACTATAATTTTGTGTTCATTCACTGGTGATTTTCCATTTTATCCCCTACAGCTTGCTATAATTTAAAACTGTGCAGCACTACTGCAAAATAAAAGTGATTTTACAAAACTAGAATAGTTGTTTACTCTATAGGAACAGTAATATTTGAATTTAATTTTTGCTGCCAAAATCATTTTTTTAAAGTCGAAAATTTCCTTAAGTGTTTATTCACTGGAGCACTTACCTTATCTGGTCAGTCCTTAATTAAGGTTTCCAACTCATGTAGCCATCCTTTTCGCTATTAGCCATTTCGGCGACTCGCGTTGTGAGTTACCCAGTTGTTACCTTAATTAAGTATTTACAATTTACCTTTTCTGCATACTATAGAACCCTGGTTTCATCTCCCGCGCCCATGTCTCTGTCAGGTGTCTGCGCTTGCGCACTGTGAGTTACTGCAATGGCATACGTTTCAGCTGACAGGTTTAATGATAATGTTGCTTGAGATAAGGCCAGAGATTTATAAGATAGTAATTTTGATAATATTAATTTTGCGCATTGCTCGAAATGGCGATGAATACAATATATCGGTACAGATTTTTTCATTTCGTATGATAATCGACTTTGGTCCTAATCTAAACAAATAACTATAATAGGGATGATGACTGGGTTAGAAATATGTAATTCTATTTAGTCCGTCAGTTAGATTATGGAAAAATATGGGACACGTATTTTTTGGTTTATCAAAATATTAAAAATCGACAAAGTTATAGATCATCAAACTTCTGGAGTGGGGGCTTGTGACGTCACTCTTGAGTACAATTTGTACTCAAGAGTGACGTCACTCGAAACTTCTAAGCACTCTATCCTCGTCAGTTTTTGTTTGTCAAACAAAACAAAAAATACGTGTACAATATTTTTTCATAATGTAACAGACGGACTAAACAGTTTTTTTTAGTCATCTAGCCTATTATTGGGATCAGGACTATAAGAGAGAAAATTTGTGTCGCATTGATTATTCACTGGTTTCCGTATAAATTTGTAGGTTTATTATTAATATTAAAGTAGGTACCATATAAATTTTGATTCCCTTAGAAAAGTCTATATTTTTCCCTATACTTTTAGTATAAGACGGTATTATTTGCCAATAGTTTTTATTCCCTTGAGTGTCGAAAATTAAGTTTTTTGCGGCATAAACTTTTTGACACCTTCAAGGGACTGTAGACCTGAGTATATAACCTGAGCTTTTGTTTTCAATTCGATCCACTCCACGCGTTTCCGAGATAAAGGGTCTTGACAGACAGACGGACAGACGGACGGACAGACAGACGGACAACAAAGTGATCCTATAAGGGTTCCGTTTTTCATTTTGAGGCACGGAACCCTAAAAAGACGGCCGAAGTCTTACGCGATTATTTTTCATTAAAATCTGAAGAAATAGAATAGCTATTTTCAAATATCAACATAACCTATGGAACCGAATTTAACGACGTTCTGTTGTTACTTTATTATTATATTTTTTCTAGTGTCCTAGATATCTTTGTCAGATATTTCTTTTTTAAAAATGATCAAATTAATAAACGTGAGGATGTAAGGTAATTCTCAAAATCAACCAGTAGGTTTCGCTAGTTCATAGAATTATTGTGCAATCATTTGAAAAAGATATTCAAAGTTGTTTTATAGAAATACATTAAATGTAGAAATGTCTCCATCAAAGCACAACGACACAATACTTGCCCTACAATCCATTGACTTCTAAGAAGACATTTTGAAACGAAATCTCTTCACAATATACATCCATTACGAGCCACATTACATAAGACATTACATGTCCGAATCAAATCGAAAAACATTAAAAATGTTGCTAAAGCAATACTAAAGCGGTCATAGTAAAGTTGTGAATAATGAGTTGAATGGAGTAGAAAAACGCGTTCGACAATTGTTTTGTTGGTTTCAAATCGCTTGTTGTAGCTAGTTAGGAAGTTATGACTTGCATCTTTCACATCCTAGCTACTTGTCTTAGTGCCTAAAATTAGCCTACCGCTAGAACAGTAATTTCTAGTCTGGATCAGCGGCTGGGTACCAAAAACAATATTGTATAAGCCAACACAATTTTAGCTTTGCTTTTTTCACTCCGACCTTGCTCGAGCTCAGCTAAGTTTCTTGCCGGAGTCTTCTTAGCTGGCCTAGGTTTAGCGAACCGTTAAGTAAAACTCCCATTAGTTCGATTTACACACTCTACATAAGGACAGGTTGATCCGCTTCAACCTTCCCGCTGGTCCGCTGCTCGAGCAATCAGCGTAACTTCAAGGTGGCCTTGGCCTAGAGTCCTGGTTCGATCCCAGGCGCTTCGGCCCCCACCTAGTCCGACCCTCTTGATCCGGGCTAGTGATGGGCCGTTCCCGGGAATATTCCCCAGGCGGGAATATTCCCGGGAATATTTTATTTTATGTCGTTCCCTATGTCGCCATGTGTTTATATTGCTACGAGTTAAACAAGTATACCAAATTTTCTATTATTAACGTAAATTCCCTTTGTGTCCGGGAATATTTCCATTGTTACCGGGAATATTCCCAATGTTCCCGGGAATATTCCCATCGGCCGGGGGAATATTCCCCATGTATAGAGAAATTTACTTTTCTCAAACATGCCATGAAATGTTGACATTACGTGCCTAATAATAGGCCGCAAAATACCTCGTTTCAGGTGCAGCTTGACGCTTGACGAGTTTGAGCCCTTTGAGGGTGTTTTTTTTAGGAAAATATGAGTTTGAGGTGAAATGACAAAATACGTGTCTATTCTTTTTTCATGTTCTCCAACATATAATTAAACGAGTAATTAACTAGCAACTTGCTTGAATTTTTTTTTTACTGTAGAAGTTGGAGGGTTTACTCACTTTTCAGTACTTTGGAGGTCAGTTTGTGCCAATAGGTTGAGATTGGGCAGCTAAAAAAAATACGTGTCTGTTATTTTAGACTACTCTCTAACATATTATCGTCGACCGTAGGCTCAATTAGGGCAAGGGACAGGCAATGCCCCTTACGCTAATTGAGCCTACGGTCGACGATATATCAAAATAACTCAGATCGGAGCCGGACAGTTGGGTACCTTTCCTTGTTAGAGACCATATACATTTCTAAAAAAAAAAATGGTTTAAATTTTAATTTATTTTTTAAGTTGCAGATCTTTTACATTTCTGTAAGATAATTAGGAAACATTCGCATTTTATATTTTGACGTTTGGAGATCGTTTACACCTCCAAAACATTATATTTTGACAACGGAGACTCTTTACATCTCCATTAATTTTACTAGTCTATTTTTTTTAATTCTTTTAATTGTCTTGTTTTGACGCCCAGAGACATTTTACATATCTAAAAATGTAGTTTTAAGTTTAATACAACGTATAACGTCATAATTGTTGTTATATTTAATATTTTTTTAAAGAGAAACTGATGAGCCAAAAGAAAATAATAGAATCAGACTTATAAAAAAGCCCTTGAGTGCCTACGTGCAGAAATAAATTATTTTATTTTTTTCTTTTATTTTACCTATCACCATTATTTAAATTAAGTAAAAAGTCGCCAAATAACACATTTTTTGTATGGCGTGGCGACCTCTCTTTATTTTTAGCTTTATTTAGTTTATATTACCTATTTATTGTTATAGCGGTAATAGAAATACACATCTTGTGAACATATCAAGCATGTATCATGTGTAAGCATCTAATACCATTATTGGAATCGAGCAAAAAACGAAAAAAGACACGTTTCTTGTATGGGGACTCCCTTTTACATTTTTTTATTGTTTGTTGTTATATTGGCAATAGAAATACATATACCGTGAAAATTTCATGTCTCTGTCTATTACGGTTCAAAAGATAGAGCCCTATGACAGACTGACAGCCGGACGGATAGCGGAGGTTTAGTAGTAGGGTTCCGTCGAAACCCTTTGGGTACGGTACGGAACCCTAAAAATGTATTAATAATTAGAAAGAAAATTAAAAATAAAGATCAAACCACAGGATTACTATGATAGAAAAACTGAACGCCCACTTTGTACAGTGCCGAAAGTTTAAATAGAGATCTGCTTTAAACTAAAAACAGGTGTCGAAACACTTAATTTCACAGAGGCCATGTTCTTTGTTAAAGTTTTTCTCCAGAAAATATTTGTGCACCTACGGATTCTCACTACCTTTGCTCCTTTGGACATTTTGTTTGTTTTGCTTTTATAATACGTGACGATAGCCTAACTGTAGGTTGTTACTTAAAACGCGATAAACTAAATATGCCCTTGTTCACCGTACCCAATATTTTAAAATACTCCTTATTAATAAATTTAGTATACTACTTTAGTATCTCCCTCTAATAAAAACCGGCACAACCACAGAAATGAAATCAGACGCATAATGTTCTACTCGCATGTGTCTGATTACATTCTTGTTGGAAGCGCCTATAAAATAATGTATAGCAACAAATTTGTGTGCGGCGTGTTTAAACTTTTTAAAAACAGGTGTCTTTTGTTAAGTTATGTAGTAATTCTGCCAGAAAGAAACACATCTCTGCCTTAATTTTGAACCCTTTATTAGACCATCAATTGAAAAAAAACTTGCAGCTCACCAGTGCAAACTGTTCCCTTACATACAACCCATAAAATCTGTAAAGCAAAAAGTTGCAAATGCAACAATAGAATAACCAACCAATGTGCCAGTCCATTTTACTCGTCAAACCAGAAGACAATATCACCCAGGGCAGTGGTATAAAGAATGTCGCAGATTGTGGCCCGAACCATGCGTAGGTGGTCAGGGATGACAACGCACCAGACGTACAATGCCTCTTGTGGCAAGTCCAAACCCCATGGGGTGGGGTGACGTAAAAATACATTGCTTTGCTGCATTGGTGACAGAAATAAGTGAGAGGGTGTTTACCTATCCAGGCGTCATGCACTTTCTGAGGTTGTCATTGTGTATATCGTCCGTTGATCGTAGGTATAATTTGGGTAAGGGACATTGCATGGCTTACTGGAACTGTACTTAAGGTTGACGAATGTTGCCAGGATCTATATTAAAACGTATACAGCAAAGCTTCCTATTTTGACAACGCATACCGTTGTTACGCATAATTGTATATTCGCATACCATTAATACGCATAACAATGACTAAGTATAACATTATTTTTAATAAATATTAAAAAGTATTTAAAACGCCTAATCGGACGTTGGGATTTCCTTTTCTGTTGGGGTTAATGTTCAAACCTAACCTGACAATACAACAATACAACTATACCTTATTGCACACCAGAAAAAAACATTACAAGAGGTACCTTCATTTCTGGTAGCTGTTCGTTTATGTTGGGGTCGTACTTCAAACCTAACTTACTTGTCTGGAAACGATTCGTTTTTGTTAGATTCGCATTTTTAATCAAACCTAACCTATTTTTCTGGTAGAAGTTCCGTGTAGCCAGCATTTAGGGGAGGGTGAGGTATAATGGTCCCCTTAAGGGAAAAACTATATCTGTGGCCAAAGGATAAACGCAAGATTTCAATTGTTGAGAGTAGTGAATTTATTTATCTCTGTAACTGCATACTTATTTTGCATGATATGTTTGTAGTTTTTTGGTATTAGAGGTTTTTGTACAAGTTTAGTAAGGGATCATTTTATAAACACCTGTGTATAAAATGATCCCTCTACTAAACTAAGGGTAGGGGTAAAACGATCCCAGGGATCATTTAATACCCTAAGTTATTTAGTATCTGTGAAATAAAACACCCAGCTGTTTATTGTAGTCATATGTATTGTTCATAATAATAAAAGTATGTAAGCGAGTTATACATAACTCTTGTAGTCGTTTAGTTAGTAGGGATCATTTTACCCCAAGCACTAAATTCCAAGATATCGATCAAAATATAACCTTGAAATGCCACGTGCGGTATTCAAACATTGCTTAAATATGGTCAATTGCTATTATAACCCGCCAATAAAACAACATTTCAATAAACATGAACATGAAAAAAGTAATGAAAGTTCAAAAACAGGGTTAGCTTAGATCAGAGCCGTACTTTTTAATTATTTTTTAATAAAATCTGGCTAAGTGCTCATACCGCCATGACACTCGTTTGTTGCGTATTTGAATAGATGGCGTTAGTTGTCCCTTGTATACGGCTGGGGATCATTTGACCCCATGGGATCGTTTTATCTCACTCTCCCCTACTACCTAGTAGAAGGAAAAACCCAAAAGGTGGGGATTCCGTGAACAACGGGTATAAATAAACTTGGAATTATTTTTCAAGAACACTCTTTTATATCGAACGCATAATTTTATGCGTCCGGTATCCCTAGCAATATTATGCGAATTTCAGGTATGCCAACTCAATCGGCATGCCAATTAAATTGCATGCGTTTTTATTATAATGCCATTTAAGTGGTATGCTCATCATCGTATGCCTAGGCTGTGATGCGCTTTCATAATAGGATTTTTAAATGATGCCTAATAAGGGACACCCATGTTGCTTTAGTCCGTTTAAGGCGCGGTAGGACCTGGCTCGCATTTCACATACAAACTAGGGTCGGGCGGAATGCAGATTATTGCAGATTATCTTCGATTTCTAACATAAAAGTATACGTTATCAACCCAAACATGAGAGGATGCCCTGCATGACTGTGAAATCATGATTGTCAGGTATTAATTTTGTCAGAAAAGGTAACTGGTGATGAACAAAATGAAAAAAAATGAAAAAAATACTTTATTTTATAGTGTTTTCGCGCTACTTTTCTATCGAGCGAAGTGTTCGCTATCGTGTTCTAAGTGAGAGGAAGCCCTAGATACAGTTCTGAATATTATTATATATGTTTTACAGTGACCTAAGAGTCAAATAAGTGCTCTAAAAATGATTTGGAAACTAGGCTTCCGCGCCCGATTCTGGTCTCACCTCGCCTTAACGTCGAAGCGACGAGCGGACCGACTTATTTTAACCCCCTATTACTAACAATAGTACTTGTGTTAATACTACCACTTGTAATAATATTTATTTTATTTAAAAATTTAACATAGGTTGTAGACCATGTAATGGACTTTCACTTCCTCTTCTTCGCGATGGCCGTGTGACTTCGGACGCCAGGGCAGACGCCTCTTCTACTGGCCCACAGAATCACTCATATTGATAATAATAGGCAAGTCGGTGGAAATCGAGTTCTGCCCCCCCCCCCCCCCCCCCCCCCCGGTACTGACTTGGTTTAACTTTACATCTCAAAACTTTTTTGCGAGACTTGCATCTTTTTACATGTAATGATGTAATGTTTTTGATGCGATCTCATTTCTTTTTGTAAGTGGTCTTCCTTTAATTATTACATTCCAATCCATTCTTTTCAATTTGAACTGCAAAACTAACTTTGTAATCGTATGTATTTGTATAGGATTACAAACGTATGTGTGCAGTTGTGACTGAAATTACAACATATTTAGATTTTCAAGGACTTGATAGGCTAAAAACTAACTATGTTTAAAATTTGGAGCTTGTAGGTCTGCTAGAAGTACCTTAGAATTATGATGATCATCAGTCAGTGAGTGAGTCAGAACTTTGACATGCAATAGTTCTTAAATTACACGTTCAAATTGAATGATATTGAGAATATACTGAAGTCTTATTGTGCCCTATATACTTATCCCTGAAATTTCAGGGTTCTAGCTTTAGCCAGTACAATATTACGGGAGGCCGAAAATGGCCTGAATGGCTTCGAGAAAAGGATGGTACGGCAGTGCCTTTGTTTTGCTCGACTAGGCGGGGGCACTGCCGTGCCCTCAGATTTTTGAGCATCTTCTTAAGAAATGTGGTTTTAAGTAATGAATGTTAGCCCAAAACCGGCACCTGTCCTCTTCTGTCCATTCCTATACGGAACAGACCATCATTACTTAGTCGGCCGTTCATTTGTCTATTGTACTCGTATGTATAAAAAAAACCGGCCAAGTGCGAGTCGGACTGGCGCACCGAAGGTTCCGTACAAACTCGTTAGTAGATACGTGGATAATTGAAGATAAACTGTATGGTGGGACAATCTTAACTTTGCTCTTGAAAAACTGTTGTCCCCATACATCGACATGTGTCGCGGTTTGTTTAGTAGGAGCAAATAGGTAAGTTTAGCGTTTTTCTAAAAAATGCTGCTAGTTAGGAAAACCGTTTTATTTTTCCTGTAATATTTAGGATTATATTAATAATTGGTAATTATTACAGATTTTTCTGTTCAGTCACTTCGGAGATAATGGAGGGGGGGGGGGTATTTTTTTCAACGTTTTTTGTCTTAAATCAAAGACCAAAGACAGTCTAAGAAAATAAAAAACGGTTTTGGAATCTACACATTAAGCCCTCTCATTTGGTATCCCACTCCATATAATAGCTCTACTTTCAACATCCCATTTCGGTCCCGTTTAAAAAAAAAGTAAAAAGCGTATAAGATTTTTTTTAACACTATTCCCAATTTCAAGCCGATACCCTCAGTAGACCCTGAGATATCTTGCTGTGACAAACGGACAGACAGACAGAGTCGCACCATAAGGGTTCCTTTTTTACCATTTTGGTACGGAACCCTAAAAAGAGACCACGAAGGTAACAAAAGATAATTAATTCATCACTTCCTGACCTGAGGTGATACACCGCACGTTTATCAATACAACTATTTCAAATGTGTCTTTTTTATTTTCAACTATATATCTATCACATTATGTTTGAATTTTAACTGCAGTTAGATTTTGAGTTGCATCTTTACATATGTATCAAATTGCATTTACATACAAAGGTAAATGACCGTTGAAATCGCTAATCACTCCACTTATAAGTCGGATATCACCTAATTGTAAACATTTGAAGTTCTATTTCAGTATAAAAGCAACGTCGAATATGTTAATAGGACTTTCGAAATTTCTTTGTTGAAATATAGATAAATGAAATAAATAATTCTGTATTACAAATATGGTGACTGGATATAAAGCAATTAGACAAGAAATAAGTCCACTTAAACCCGTTGGTGAGTAAATTTTATTTAAAGCCTACCTAAATAAACATAAACGTACCTACAGGTTTATATATTTTAATCAACCTGATGAAGTAAGCAGATTATTTATGTACCAAATAGTTTCTATTTTGACAAGAACAAATTACGACTTATTACTATGCCTTATTTCATTCGTTTTTAAAGGTATTTAAGCTCTTCTGGCATATATGTAACCATCTTTACACAAGAGGCCCATTAGGGCATGTATACATGTAAACACACTTTATTTGAATTAAGATTTTTATGAAGTTAATAATTTGCTCAATTGTAATTTTGGAAAAAAAGATTTCCTTTGATCGTCGGGATGTAAAATTAAATAACATACACCACTTAATCCGTTTAAACTGCTTTATTACAAGAGCGAATTATTCAACGTACATAGGCTATTTTGTTGTTATCTCAATCTGTAAATATTGGCATGAGAAACCACCCGCTGCCTGGTCCAGGAATACCGTTGTCTTTCAAGGTGCTGGTGTGGACTTACCAAAAATCCTTGAGAAATAATTACCTACTATTTTTAATGCTCTTACAGATATTATCCAACCATGGAGTCTAGGAGAAACTTGTATAGGCCTGGGTATAGTCTTAGGCCTATATCTGTTAGTGGTCTTGAAGATTCTACCTAACTTCATGAAGAACAAACAACCATACAGTTTACAAAGTATTTTGACGAAATATAATGCTTTTCAAGTCATGTCTTCTGCGTACATCGTTTTTATAGTAAGTTTCTTGTAGGTTCGAGTAAATTCAGAAATTCGACGGCAATCTTATCACTAATATAATTTCCCCCGTAAATGTGTGATAATAGTTAAGGTCCGACCGAGATCTCGGTCTCGGCTAATCTTGGCCAAATTCACGCCGAGATTCTCAGCCAAAATGCACCGAAGTTCTCGGCCCAACCGAGACTCCGCGCAACTACGATAAAAGTAGTTTTAAATGCTTGAGACATTACTTACACGTGCAATAATGACAAATCCATTACAAAGACAGACAGGTAGTTGAACTTCCGCCCTTTAGGAGCGCGCGATGCGTATTGTATCGCGCGTGTGCGTGAGTGCAATCCGTACTGGAGCATTCTTACGCATTCTTAAAACTTTGATTGTAGTGCGTTCGTTCGTTCACGGCGCGCACACATACAAGCGCACGATGTAACTTTTGTAGGAAGAAAAATTAATAATGTGTCCATTGTAAGACCACTCTCATGCGAACTTATTTACATTTACGTCATATTAGGGTTTGAGAACCTGTTATAAAAAATACGTTTACATAATAGATGGTTGAATATACCTATTATAAGGAAATATGTATTTTGTGAATTTGAGATAACATACAATTGCATGTTTTTTTAAATTCACATTTTTTGTGATTGTTTTTTTTTTGCCATGTCTCGGTCTCGGTCTCGTTATTGGTCAAGAAACATCAAGAATTTTTTTTTCTCGATCTCGGTCTCGGCCGAAATAAAAAAGCTGTCTCGGTCGGATCGTAATATTAGTTACTAATCATCGGAGTTCATGCTACTGTGGTTCATGAAAGTTGAAGCGACGAGCGGTCCGTCTTTGTTTGGCCTCCTATGAGCCGTTGTTACTAGTTAACGACTGAAATTATATTAGGGAATAGATAAGCGTCGAATTTTGGATTACATTACAGATTTCTGATTGCACCTGGGTTTGTATGATGTATAACGTCCACTTTTAAATACATTATTGTGGTTCAACAACAAGTTATTCATACATAGACAGTGAAGGAAATACTTAAAACATATTTCAGGAACCAATCCAAACTTTACTTTAAAATAAATTACTTATTCTGTTTGTTTCCACAGTACGCAAGATACATAGTGAAATATGGTATCATCACTACGAGATGTCCTCAAGGAGCAGATTTGCAAGGAGTATGATAATTTTATTTTTACTGGTACTGTATGGTTAAGCTGGGCTTTAGACATAGAGAACAGATGCAAACTTAATTCAATCAGCACGGCTGTAATTCAATTCGTTTGTCACGAAAGAAAGGGATAGGAACAATTTGTCGCGCGATAATGAGTCGCGCTTCACAGTTGTATTCTAGGTACAATCAGCCTCAAAAGTAGCTGGACACTTTAGTACTATGCCACGATACAAATGTGTTCAGCAACTTTTGAGGCCGACCGTACCAACAGTTATGTTAAGGAAAACTAGTGCCAGATTAAGCCAGCGTGGGACCGGTTGTCAATTCCACCTTGAGACCCTTGTTTTGGTCTACCATATTTTATAAAAGGGTAGACCCCCCCATACAATCGAAGTTTGGTTCTTATTTTAAATTTTCATTCATGCAAGTAAGAAACAGTTGTACCGGGAACCTGTTTCTGCACCGTTAGAAATGTGATTTATCTCCACCGTGTCATGTTTAATTAAAATTGAACTGGTTTGTCTGTAATCTATAATTTATATACCGGTGGAATGAATCGAGAGACTTTAGGTGCTGCTGAAAATATAGTGTCATACTATTTTTGATGTAGAATCGACCTGCAATAGTCAAATGCTTATACTACCTCTAATAAAGAAAAACAAAATTAGCAGAATAATATTTTTTATGCCACAC
The DNA here is from genome assembly GCA_947034925.1 of Eudemis profundana. NCBI lineage: Eukaryota > Metazoa > Arthropoda > Insecta > Lepidoptera > Tortricidae > Eudemis > Eudemis profundana. The sequence goes on along the minus strand of OX344795.1, from coordinate 23,188,636 downwards.
CTGGCCATAAAGTGGCTTGCGTGCGGAAAAAGCCGCTTTCTGGCCAAGTGTAGACATAAAATGATGTACACAACACGGGAGGTAATGAAGAAAGCCCTCGATCGCATATTTACGTCTCTCGCTTGCAGCTCGGGCCGCAAACATCTGCGATCTCGGACTTTCTTTGCTTTACCACCCTAGTTGTGTAATGTACTATTATCAATCGAGCTTTTTGTCTATTTGGCCTTTTGTTGTACTTACATTTTGAGATGCGTACCATTTGTCACTAAAACATTGTGACCATGATGATATCATCCCCCAGTGTCAAAATGTACATACCTATGTACATTTTGATACTGGGGCATTTTGACATTCATAATTTTTGCCACATAAACAGCCGGTCCGTATAGACATTTTGACCCCTGCACATTCCAACCATTGAACTTTTTGTCACGTTGACTACCTAGTCCCGGAATAGTAACGATACATAATTTTGCCGATACGATACCGATACCGATATTTGTAGTAAATTATCGGCGATAACGATACCGATATCTTAGCTAACTAATGAAGTATGAACTTCAGATTTAATATTTGTATGTCCTTATTATACCTAAAACTTGGCTATATTTAACAGAGTCAACTTTGAAGGTGTTAAGTGAAAATAAATAAATTGTCAAAACTATTTTTTTAAATTTTATTTTGAACCAGATATATAATTAACATAGTAATTATTATTGCACAAGGTAATAGACCAATATATAAATTAAGTCAGTAATTGAAATTACTTTTTGCAGATTTTTTTTCATACAACAAATTCTTTTCGCGCACTTCATTTATCGGTTGTATATTACCGGCGATACGGCGGTATCGGTATCGTTACATCCCTCCTTCATATGTTCATAGAATGTGTATTTCCATTGCCGCTATATCAACAATAAATAATAAAAATAAAATAAATTTTAAATGAAAAAGGGGTCTCCATACAATAATAGTGTTTTTTGTACGACGGTGGTAAGGAACCCTGCGTGTGCGAATCCGACTGGCACTTGGCCGATTTCAGAGCAATGGCGTAATTAACATACAGCTACATAGAGACGAATTGATGACCGTGTTTTAGAAGTCGGTTAAAATATTTATTTCTATTTCTTGAATGTGTGTATGAATGTGAGTTTCTTTGTGGGTAGTTCTCTGATTTCATACAAAAAGAGCTTAAACAAGTATATTTCGTAAAGTACGTGATTTTAAGAGATTCTATGAATGCAGAAATATTACTTAAGTTGTTAGGTATAGAGGCACGCAATATTCAACGCCGGCAATATTGTTGTTTATTTTTTATAAAATAAAAACACCCCAATTTGTCATTCACCTCTGTATGATTTCGTTAATATGTGACTTTGGTCACATTTTAAGTCAAACACGTTAAAGAGAATGGTTTCGTTTAGCATTAAATCAAATTTTAGTTTATTCGAGAATCTAAAACTAAATTTGGAAGACTAATGATACAATCATTATAAAATTAGAGGTACCTAAACGTTTGTCACCGCAATTCGGTCATTCCCCGCGCGAGAAATGAATTCATGTATATACCGATCTTTAAACATGTTGTGAGCGTCTACTGTCGAGTATAACATCGCTTATTGATCAATCGACCACGAGCTACCACGAGATAGGCGCTTGCGCCACTGTCTGCGAAAAAAAATTAATTCTCCCGTCACGAAAAGGAGTTTGTCACGTTTGTGCTATCATTACTATCCTGCGATAAACTCGGTAAGTACTCAATTAGAATGATAATGCTTTTTCGAATTTGTTGTGTTTTAAATTTTCTTTCAGCTGACGTTTTGGTTTTATTCAAGGTTAACTAATAAATGAGTTAGTTGAAAAAAACCCTTGAAATGTCATTCATCTCCTTGTCATTACCTTCTTTCCCCTCCAAATTTTTGAAGGATGGTAATGAACGAGTATGGAAGGTAATGACTAATATTTTCACTGGGAGTGTAAATTCAAAAAGTAGACTGAATCAGGCTCCTGTGTATATTCGAAAAACGGTTTTTCTTGAATAACTCGGCCATTTTTAATTTTACAGTAAAACCGTACGTACAAAAATTGTACGAAATTTGATTCTCTACAAGTTTGGTCCTCACAATTTTCCTTCTAGGATATCGTTATTTTGGAAATTAAATTTGAAAAAAGCGATCAATTTTGGGGAAAAAAAGTAGGGAACCAAAAACGTTCAGAATTTGATTCTCTACAACTCTGTTTCTCTTCAATCATTCCGTAAATCGTGGAACATAAGAGATAATGATAATATTTTAAATTGGTCGCGTTTTTTCAGGTTTAATTTCCAAAATATCGATTTTGGGGGAAAAAAGATGGGAACCAAAATTGTGCAGAATTTGATTCTCCACAAGTTTAGTCCTCTTCATTCATGCCGTAAAACGGGGAACATAGGAGATAATGATAATATTTTGAATTTGTCGCGTTTTTCAGGTTTAATTTCCAAAATATCGATTTTGGGGGAAAAAAAGGTGGGAACCAAAATTGTTCAAAATTTGATTTTCTACAAGTTTAGTCCTCTTCATTTATGCCATAAAGTTGAAAATAAACGAGATGATGAAAATATTTTGAATTTGTCGCTTTTTCAAATTTAATTTCCAAAATATCGATCCTAAAAGAAAAATTGTAAGAACCAAACTTGTAGAGAATCAAATTTACTACAATTTTTGTCCTAACGGTTTTACTGTAAAATCAAAAATGGCCGAGTTTTTCAAGAAAAACCTTTTTTTTTGGAAAAGAACCAATAACTGATTATTCACGGGTCAAATTCTATAATGACTGAACTATTTATCCCTTTACTAGTTTTCACGTTTTTTCCATATTATAGTGGTGACAAAACATGTCACAACTATAGTATACTAAATTGCTAAACCCTCTTAAAATATGTGATATGGAAACTATATAGACTGATTTATGTTCCTTAGCTTGTTCAGATGATAGATAGTTTAGTTTAAATTAGATGAGACAGTTAATTAACAGAGTCAAAACTGATTTCATTTCCTTCCGTTAGCAAGTCATTACCATCTTGGCGAATTTCATTACCAGCGCGTATTTCATTACCTTCCGGCTTATATCTTGAAAAGTAATAAACTATGAAAGGTGCCTTTCTCAATAACATATTCATAAACGAGTGCTAAACCATAAAAAAACCCTTTATTAGATCCAATCCAAGGAAATAAGAAAACTCGAGAGAATACCAACAATTTGAACGAAATCAGAGAACTACCCTTGTAGCTTAAACCGATTTTGACCTTTTTTAGTACAGGAATAGCTGGACACCTCCGGGTCGTTATAGGATACTTTTTTCCATTTACGGTGAAGTGTAATAAACAAAGATTAATTTTTCCCATTTGCGGGCGAAGTCATGTGTACATTTTAGTATGGACAGTCTTCGACGCCTTTGACTTTTATATAGCAATGTGTACTTACTGTATTTCAAATATTAAAGTCATACTTATTAACATTAAATTAGCTATACCCGCGGTTTTGTACGCGTGAAATGCGGTTTGTGATAACATTATTGAGATCAGCGGCTGTAGAAAAGTATTTAGTCAGTTATTTGCCTTCTTTCTCTACTCTTTGACACCCCACTCTAGTTTATCCTACCTTACCCTACCATTTCCCATCTCCCTCTCCCTACGTTAGTCTATATTTACCTACTCGGCCTGAACGTACCCACCCTTTCAACTTTATACTTCATTCAATGTTTCATTAAAATCGGTTTAACTGTGAAAGCCATACACTGTGAAAGACAGACATAAACTTTTGCGCAGGTAATATTTGCTGACTTCCCTTTAGGGTTCCGTACCTTAAAAGGAAAAATGGAACCCTTGTAAGATTACTTTGTTGTCCGTCTGTACGTCTTCCGTCTGTTAGACTCTTTTTATACATGTCTCGGAAATAACCTTACATTATGTCCAATGGCGACATTATCCCGGGAACTAGAAACACGTCAAAAAGACTTGACTGAAAGTCCATGTTTCCAGGTCGTCACAGAAATCTACCCGTACTTCATCGCTAAACATCTAGACCTTCTCGACACAGTGTTCTTCGTGCTTCGGAAGAAGGACAACCAAATCACGTTCTTACACATTTATCACCACACGGCCATGCTATCCTGGACATGGTTGCACCTGATGTACTACCCCACAGACCACTTCGTCGTGGTAGGGCTACTGAACAGCCTGGTCCATGTGATCATGTATACGTACTATGGGATAAGCTCCATGGGTCCGGAATATCAGAAATACGTGTGGTGGAAGAAGCATGTGACCAAGATTCAATTGGTAAGTGTTGCGTAGATTGAATTAAATCGGCCAAGCGGCGGCGAGCGTAACTTGTCGTAAGAAAATTTTTGGCCCGTTTTCTCGCGTCTTAAAAGTATAGCTGCCCTAAACTTTTTAAAATAAAATGGATTGATCTTTACTCCAATTACGCCTGATGGTTCAATAAGATATCAACAGCGTACGGAATGAGTCGTGGTTTCTATGGCGTCGATATCTGTAGTGTCACTAGCTATATCTACTCTTAGATATGTCTCGAGTATTCGGAACTAGAGTGCGACTACGCTAAGTTTACAGAAGTCAAAAAAGGTTTTATTTAAAAAAAATGCATATGGCAACATCAAAATAAATATAATTAATTAGTTTTGATACTTGACAAAAATATTTCCGTTCCGTTTAATAAGTATATTATAATGTGTCTACATTCATACTGAAATAAATATTCAGGACAGTCTTGCACAAATTGATCTAGTTTCAACGAAACTAAGCAATGCTTATATATATGTACATATTAAAATATCATACTTAAATACATAGAAATTATCCAAAAACGAATCGCTGAGTTTGATTGAAACTAGATTGATGTATGCAAGACTGACTTAGATATTTGTTTCAGTAGTTATGTAGACACATTTTGTAATAAAGGGAAGAATTATTGCGAAGTACCAAGATTAAATAATCCTCTTGCTGTAGTTTCCGCATGTTGCCATAAATATATTTTTTAATACAACCTTTTTTTGACCTCTGCAAACTTAGCGTAGTCCGACTATAAGTACTTTCTAAGTTGGTTTATATGTCGCATAATTCACCACATCTGTTTTTTCAGGTGCAATTCGTTTTGGTTATCTCACATCTCCACTACCAGCAGAAATTGACTCCCTGTCCCCTGCCGGCTTTCTTCCATTACTTCTGCATGTTCAGCATTGGTTCTTTCTTCTTCCTATTTCTCAATTTCTACTTCAAGAGCTACTCCGAGAAGAGAGCGAAGAGTAAGGAGATTAAAGAAAATGTTAAAGATGAGAAAGATAACTGTGAATGCCATCGTTTTGTAAAAAGTAAATAAGGAATTACCTAGCTTTAATTATTGTTAATAAAACTAATAAGTTGTATAAGTAAAATGTATTTAGTAAGAAAAGGCCCCTATCTGAATGGCGAAAACCCGTGTGGAGTGCAGAAAATGTTGTAAAGAACAGAGAAGATTTTGTGACAAAAAAACAGTTTACCATTCAAACGACGGGCTTTAGCCGGCGACACTTGAAGTTCACTCACATAGTATAGTCAGAAACAGGGAAAAGGTGCCATTCCTCTGAGGTTTGACGGTAGTAAAAATTTTGAAGGTAATTAATTAACCAGACTTCATCAACTGCGTAGCCTTAATAAATTTATATTATGGTTTCATTTCATTAAAATTGCTACCCATTAATACTATTAATTACCAGTTTTCGGATCTTGGGTGCTATTTGGGGTATAATATGACTTCAAACGTTATTGGCTCCGTGCACGACTTCAGCGCCGCCTAGCGTCCGCAACTCTAGTGGCTCTGAGGCTCTGACGTTTTGAAATTTCATCGCGACATTGTACGGAAAATTAATAAAAACTACATAGTATTTTATATTCAAAATTACTGTGATATCGTGTTTTGGGTGAACAAAACGCTGAGAAATCTTTTTTAGTAATTGAAATTAAATGAGGTAAGTAAAATTTATTCCAAAAGTGTGTTTTATTTTGGTTGTGTCACGGTTTGTTTACTTCATGCTTAGTTGTACTCTTACTATAAGACAAGAAGATAAAGCTACTTTAACGGTTTCTTTAAATAATAGTAAACATATAGAATTGTCCTTGTATCGCTAGTAATAAATTAAATATCGTTTTCGGATCTAAATGAGTATCATTCTGAAGACCAGATTTGTGAGTGTCACTCACGACATAAAATTTCAGCCACAAACCATGTCAAAAAGCAGCTATCCATTTCTTGCATTGTTCCAGTCTCCAAGGAGCTGTTGGGAATCGATAAAACTTGCATTCACTATTTCGGCCAGTATTTTTGCAGTTTAGAACACAACAACTGCTGTGACCCATTTTTGTTGGCGGAATAATGCGATTACTGAAATTAGGTAGTTAAAGTCTAAACAGATTGCTTTGATATTAACCGATGACAGCCTACATTATTTCTACTTAAAGCCACTATGAGCGCTGCGATAGATTATGATCATTAAAACATGAGGACTGTCATTTTCCATACAAAAAACTGTTCCCCGACATTTACAACGCCATCTATGTTTAAGCTTGGTATAAGAATTATATTATTTACAATTATTCAACTTTGCAAACATGACACAGTATTTAAATGTTAGAATTTATTTATTATTAGCTGTTTACGAACTAATTGTTACTGTACTATGTCTCTTTGTTCAATTATAACATCGTTAAATGTTAAGTTTTTTAGTGCCATCTAGTTTTTGCCTGGATATCCCCTTGCGGTCGGGGCATGATCCAAAGTATGGAGAATGACAGTCCTCTTGATTTAATGGTCCTTGCCCCCACCAAGTACTTTGCACTTAGCGAATACAGAAACGTGGACATTCCTCAGGAGTCCGGGAATAGGTTATCATTATAGACGCATATAACAAACAAAAAATGCATCTACGATAATATTGATGCCCAGAATTCCGAGAAATATCCATGTTTCTGTATAACGTTTGAAATCATATACCCCAAATAGCACCCAAGATCCGAACACTGTTAATTACTGAAGTTGTAGAAAGATTTATCTGCAGTACAAAACTATGTCAAAGTACTCCATACAACAGTTGGTGCACAATTAAATTCATAAATTAAAAACTACCTGAACTGGCTTTCTAATGAACTACTTTGAGCTAGATGGGATTGGACCCGTGCTTGATGGCGTGTAATTGATGATAACAATGATAAAATAAGGTAAACGTCCAAGTGTTAAGTTAAGCTTACTTATTAACGACCTTTGTATTTTTTTCGATTGAAAGGCTTAATGCTTTTGACCCACATTAAAATACGTACCTACTCAGACATGCGTACGCGTGCCCCGTCGGTTTTGTTTTGACGCTTTGTGCCAGATTCGAAAAACGCTAGATTCGCAGAACGTCAGATGCGCATAATGCCAGATTTTTTTTCGCATAATAGTAATGTTCGCTGATGATATTGTACTCTTCTCTTCATCTGCATTAGAACTTGAACGAATGCTTCAAAACCTAAGCTCGGCAAGCCTTCAAATTGGTCTCAGAATGAACCGGTCTAAGACTCAAATAATGACCAATAAGCACGAAACGTAGGGTCGAGGTAGATGGGCAGACAATATGCTATTGCTATGTCGACGAGTATCCATATTTAGGCCAATTATCATAATTCTAAGGTACAGCAAGCGCAGTAGACCCACAAGCTCTATATTTTAAACATAATTAATCAATTTTTAGCCTATAAAGTCATACAAAACCTAAAAATATTGCAATTTTAGTCACAACCCAACGGCACAAGTGGGTAAGTTGTACACATTTTATAGTTCACAAATAAAGAATTTTCCACGGTTAAATAATAGACAAGACGGTACAACTCGAGTTCTGTGGACACCCCCCGCGGTACTGATTTGGTTTAACATAACATTTTTTTGTAGAAACACTGCGTTGTGACACTTGCATCTTTTTACATGTAATGTTTTTGATGGGATAGTCTTTATTTAAAGTATTTGTACGGAACCCTCGGTGGGCGAGTCCGACTCGCACTTGTCCGGTTTGATTTTTATCGATACAAGGTTGTTTTTGTTTGTCATTTCTTTTTTCATTGGTGTTATTCTACTTAACGCTATTTAAAGCCATAAAAATGAAAATCAATTTCTTGGTTAGTATTCTAAACTCGACGTGAATAATTTTACTTTTAGCAAACTAAGTAGTCGCATTTAGAGTCAGAACCAAAATATCCAGAAAAAATTGTAATACGTGCCTAATCACTTGTCAGCCTGACTTTTTCTTTTTATTCCTCTTGGCATGGTCTGACGTCAAATAAATCTAGTATAAAGATCATTTTTAAAATTTGTTCATTAATGTCGAGAGCTAGGTTTCATCACCAATAGTGACTCGATGGTTCAAACGCTAATTGGCCACTTTTGCGATTAAAACACCGAGCGTTAGCCAGCGTAAAGCCTTCCATCATCAACACAGGCACAGGTTGTAAGAAAACTGCCGACAGTTGTTTTCCGTCCGCCGTGAGGGCCGGACGTGACGTTCAGACATTGAGGATTCGAAATCGAGAGTTTCGAGTTGACGCGAGTGATTTCAGTGACTGTAGTCATTTTCCGAGATTTGTCTTTTTTTCGAGAAGAGAAGATAAAGGTTGGTTATATTATATAATAAGCAGATGTTACTGTTACCATGAATTAAGTACTTATAGTTTAACTTAAATTATCTCAAAGGCACCGGGCCAATATTCAGCGTTTTTACGGCGTTTTATTTTCGTCATTATTGTCTCAGTAAATATTGTTAAAAAAACGATGCCTAGAGTTAACTTTTTATGAAACCGAAAAACAGTTCCGAGGTTAAGTCTACTTTTATCAAAATTGTCACGATTTGTCCTTTCGTTATAGTAAATAATCGTCGGACAATTATGATTGTCAAACCACGCGGTCAAAACGCTCGGAGAATCGCCCCACCGTACCTTGTATGTAATTATAAAGTTCAAATGTACCATACAAATAATGATTAAAGTCGTACTATTTTTTTCCGTTTTGTTTGGGGTAGCTTTTGACTAGAATCCTGGATTTATCTAAAAGCGGTTTCCATAGAACCTCATGGCCCCTGTGACAGGCAATCCAAACAGACACGACCATGGTTACAGCTTAAGTGACCTCAATGTGCAGGTTTCCTCGCGATTTTTTCCCTCGCCGTATGAATATTTAGTTACTGCTACACTATTCAGTATAGGTCTAATTTAGAAAATATTCTTACATGGCGACCACTGAACGTCGAACCTGGAATCTGACGACCTCAAGTCTACCGACCAAGCCACTATGACAGCATCATTCTGCTTAAATGTGCGATTCAAGAAGAATTTATCTTTTATTCTTACGTTAAGTGGAGCCAGGCGATTATTACGTAAATATAACAGATATCAGAAAACTTTAAACTGATATCGAAAGTACGTTACCCAATGAGTAAAATCACATTAATAACTTTTCTTAAATAATAGTAGTAAAGGTTTTGGCACGGAACCCTAAAAAATCCGAATTTCCGATGCATGAACATCACATTGGTAATACTCTCAACTTCTCAAGTAATCATTTTACTCGAGTGAAAATTAACACGTTTGTTTAATAGTTTTGTCTAATATTTCTAAGAAGTCATTATATTTATTTTTCTCATATACTCGCTTTCTATGCTTAATAGGCTAATAGCACACATTAGTAATCATTAAGTCTAGATTAGTGATCACGTCAAAACTCGGGTTTCCCTTATTAACTATTACTTACCTACTTCCGTCTAAAACCAAGTTTACCTGCTTAGCTAAATTGCGTTGTATGAAGAAACATATATCGATACCTTTAGACTCAAAGGGCGTAAACGCCATTAGAACCTGCGGCGTTTACGCCCTTTGAGTCTAAAGGTATCGATATATTAATTGCAGAATACCCTTTTTAGGGTTTCGTACCAAAATGGTAAAAAAGGAACCCTTATGGTGCGACTCTGTCTGTCTGTCTGTCTGTCTGTCTGTCTGTCTGTCTGTCTGTCTGTCTGTCTGTCCGTCTGTAACAGCAAGTTATCTCAGGATCTACTGATGCTATCGACTTGAAATTTGGAATAGTGTTAAAAACCGCCAACCCGAGCCTATGGGACAGAAAAAAAATCTTATACCTATTTTACTTTTTTTTTAAAGGGGACCGAAATGGGATGTCATAAATCAAAAGTTGAGCTAATATATCGAGTGGGATATCAAATAAAAGGGCTTAATATGTAGATTCCAAAACAATTTTTATTTTTTTTTCTTAGACATGTAGTTTTTGATTGAAGACAAAAACCGTTAAAAAAAATACCGTTCCCCCCCTATTATCTCCGAAGATACTGAACAGAAAAATCTGCAATAATTACCGATTATTAATATTATCCTAAATATTACAGGAAAAATAAAACGGTTTTCCTAACTTGCAGCGTTTTTTAGAAATTCGCAAAAATAGTAAGACAATCTTATTTGCTCCTACTAAACTAACCGCGGCATATGTCGATGTATGGGGACAACAGTTTCACAAGAGCAAAGTTAAGTTTGTCCCACCATACAGTTTTTCTTGAATTATTCACGTATCTACTGACGAGTTTGTACGGAACCCTCGGTGCGCGAGTCCGACTCGCACTTGACCGGTTTTTTTTAATACCATTAATGTCAACACAAATAGTTCACCCTTATTTGCCCTAATTTTGCCCCAATCACCCAATTATTATTATTGAAAATAAGGCACCGTTTGCTCTAAGTCTAGGGTTTTTCATATAACATCAACAATTGCTATAAAAAAATAGGCTACTTGTCATAAGTTTGACAATCCTAAGAATAAATGAAATGTTTACTGTAATTGTTTCAATAGTTTTATTGCAAATCCTAAAAAGTTAACGATTTCAGAAAAAAATGTTTCGCACAAATTATACGGTTATGGCAAATGAAGTTACCTAGCACGAACTAAATGTCACTCATACAAACATTATGACAGGTTATTTTTAGGCGTTATAAATATGTCCGAAAAAGTCACATGTATGTTTTAAAAAAAATACACTCTGACGTGTTTTTAAGAAAAAGTTAGGCTTTTCCTACTATCATGATTTTCTATTCATTTTATTAGACGAATAGTAATGTTCTAAATATGCGATCGAGGGCCTTCTTTATTACCTCCCGTGTTGTGTACATAATTTTATGTGTACACCTGGTCATAAAGAGACTTTTACCGCACGCTTCGCCTACGGAAAAGCCGCTTTTTGGCCAGGTGTGTCATAAAATGTTTTAGGCTCGTTTTTTTTCTGGACCGGATTACCTATCTTCAAAAGGTAGGTAGTTATATGGCTGCCATCCACAAATTAAAAATTCATACAAATTAGCGGCTTTTTAGTTTATGGTTCAATGTACTCAACTATGGTCCAAACTTTGGATTTGGCGAATTTTGACTTTAGTCATGTCAATCGTGAGCAATAATTAAATATCTACTGCATTATACCTATAACTATAGTTAAAAAAAATAGTGTAAACTGTCTACACGAGAGCGCATAATAGCTTGGACCATGGTTATGTGCCCTGGACCATAGAAACCTGAGTTTGGTAGTAATTAATTAGTCAAGATGCTGAGTAAGAAAACTAAAATTTATTAAAATTTAAAGAACATGAGAGTGAACAACTTCTTGGCGCATAGAATGCTTATTGGAAACTAAAAGTTGCCTGCAACTTTGTATGCGAGTGTGAAAAAACTTTATCGTATTATTTTTGGCCGCAAAGTAAAAAATAATCTATTTTAATCATCCTTGTAAGCTAGGTATCTATTCACGAACTGTAAATGGTTGGAATCTGTTCAGACTTTTCTCGTGATGTAGATAGAAATGCTTGGGCACACATTGTCTAAGAGATGGCGCCAAGATTCATGTTCGTAACGTTCATATATACACAAAACAAAATATAATTCTTGCTGCACTATGGTCCGGCTCGAAGTCATAATAAAATAAATAAATAAAATAAAAGAAAAATTATTTACCCACACAATTACAATGTACATTACAAAAAATAAATCTTAAACAATAGTGTGGTAAAATAGATTGAGACCCCGCGGAGTCGCTGGTTTTCAGTCTCCAACCATAACTTAATATCTGAGTACTTAATTCTAGACTTAACTAAGTGAGTTAGGTGGCAGGCTCGCTGCCAATACGACAGTTATTAAAACAAAGCATTTTGACATTGAGAGGTATCTTAAATAGGGTCCCATTATTAAATTGTATAAGGTATTATTAGATCCATTAAAAAATAAGGCAATATACGTTATATGTCTACAAGAATAATTGTGAAATGGAAGACTATTAACAGCTGTCTAGCTATCTCTTTGTTATTTTTACTTGCGACCAGACGCATGAATCTTTTTGCTGAGATAGAAGCCAGTTTTTGCATTTCTCCTTAAAAGCGTGTGACGTTTAATAATGACTAAATATGCTGTTAATATTTTTAAATAAAAAGTCAATAAATCTCATTTGCTCATAAATGTTCTAGTCAAGATTTTTCTATAAATAGATTCTGAATATCTGATAACTTCCGTATTCTAATGAAGCCCGAAAGTGGAATTCTCGAACTCAGGTGACCGTTACAGAAAGTAGGTTTTGTAATATTATAATAGAATATCAATAAATAATGAATTACTTAGACATAGACATTAGTCAGGAAATATAGTACAGTAATTTATTGATTGAGGAAGACGATTATAATATTACAATCATTTCCGTTAAGTGTTGGTTGCATCTAATGATACATTTGATGATGCACTGAGTTACATTTCCTCATTATTTTCTGCCATGTATTAGATGAGCCTGTTAAATGACCAGGGCTTCTATTTGACATGGGTCGACATAATAACGACAATTTTAGCAACTATAGTTTCTATCTGAAACATTAGGTTATGCATATGATGAATCAAATAAATTGGTCTTTGCTATTGAAATATGACTCCACTAAATCGGTAGGACGATTTGATAAAGAAAACAATTTCATTCATTTAATAGAATCTTTGTATTGTACATGCGTTGTATTTGGAAGAAACAAAAACAATACCTAATAATAATAAATCGAAAATTTCAACGTGGTCGGCAATGTAACCAGGTGGTGTGGCGGTTAGCATGTTGTCCCGGTAAGACTTAAATGCTCCGAATTCGGCCTTAGCTGCAGTAGGTTAAGTTTAATTTATCTTTGTATATGAAACTCGTATTTTTGTATATTTATTATTATTAGTGAGGACTATGGAATTAGATTATAGTAGGGTCATTAAATAACTATAAGATGAACTAACAACACTGCCGTCCTAGTGTAAAAAGCGACTTTTCGACATTTTGCCGAAATTGACTTTTCGCGATATTCCTTTAATGTACAGATTGGGCTACATCGACCTGTCCGGTCCATTTTCCGCTAGGTGCCCTAGTTTTTGAGATACACTTAGTAAAAAAACCGTAAAATAATTATGAATTTTACAAGCGTTCGTAGTCTGAAAAGCGACTATTTATCAAAACTTAGCAAAAAATATGAAATTCATCCGTACTTATTTTTATGCTCGGGTTTGCGATATCTAGCTCAAAACCACGTATAAGACAAAAACAAACCAAAAAAGACGTATTAAATACCTTCTCCGAAATGTTATAATGTGTTCCTAATGTAAAACACTGTTTTTAGTGTAATTTTGAATGTAAATGTCTTTATAAATACGTAATTTAAGCTTAGTATTGATTATTTTAACAACAAAATACTACTCTTTAAATACTTATAACTATTATACGTTCTTCTTACTTGGCAAAGAAGCAAGAACTTTTAAACTGAACTGTACTTGTAAAATAGCCGTGAGTGAAGCGAACTAGTTAATAAAGATTTATACGCACAAACCAACGGTACTCCACCCACGCACCGCGGTTCGCCTGACCCGGGCCAAACTCACCAGCAGAGCGACCAAGCGTGAGCGCAGGTTGGGTGCCTTTCACGACGTCTAAAATTTTATGGACTAAATTTTTTTGGGCGAAAATGTTTGGTATAATATTCAATGAGCAATGACATACTTAATTTTTAACAATTTTTTTCTTGTATATATATTTATATATATCCCATAATTTAAATTGCTCAAAGGCTAAATACATAATATTATTTGGTCTCCTTGATTTCCAGCCTAATATTTAGTTTCCTAAAATTAAAATACCGAAAAAAAAAATTATGCCACACCTAGCCATAAAGTGGCTTCCGCACGCTACGCGTACGGGAAAAAACCGTTTTATGGCCGAGTGTAGACATAAAATGATGTACACAACACGGGAGGTAATAAAGAAAACCCTCGATCGCATATTTATGTCCCTCGCTTGCAGCTCGGGCCGCGAACATCGGCAATCTCGGCCTTTCTTTGTTTTACCAACCCAGTTGTGTAATGTATTGTGCTATTGTTTATACTGAGCGTTTATTTACTAACTCTGCACAGTATAAAAAAACCGGTCAAGTGCGAGTCGGACTCGCGCACCGAGGGTTCCGTACATACTCATAAGTAGATACGCAAATAGTTCAAGATAAACTGTATGTCGATTTGTTTAGTAGAAGCAAATAAATATATGTTATGATTTTTGCAAATTTCTAAAAATCAGTGCAAGTTAGGAAAACAGTTATATTTTCCCTGTAATATTTAGAACCTGACGTGTAATGATTCTATTTAATAGCAAGGACCATTAAATCAAGAGGACTGTTATTCTCCATACAAAAAGCTGTTCCCCGAATTTACAACGCCATCTACGAGTATGTATAAGCTTGGTAAAATAATTATAATATTATTTACAATTATTTAACTTTGCAAACGTGACACAGTATTTAAATGTATTTAAATTTATTTATTATTAGCTGTTTACGAACTAATTGTTACTATACTATGTTTCTTTGTTCAATTATAGCATCGTTAAATGTTTAGTGTTTTAGCGCCATCTAGTTTTTTTCCCGGAAATCCCCTAGCGTGAAACAGGCCATCGCTTAGTTTTGCTACTCTCCGCTAGATGGATTAATGGATGGATTAAGTTTTTGTAAATTTCTAAAAAAGTATTAAAGTTAGGAAGACCGTTCTATTTTTCCTGTAATGTTCAGGTTGATTTTGATAATCAGTAATTATGATACATTTTTCTGATCAGTAACTTCGGAGATAATAGGGGGGGAATGGTACATAAAAATGTATAAATTAAAAACTACTTATTTAAGAAAAAAAATAAAAATGGTGTTTTAATCTACAAATTAAGCCCTTTCATTTGATACCCCACTCAATATAATAGCCCTACTTTCAATTTTCAAAGTCCCACTACGGAGCCTTTTAAAAAAAAAGTAAAAAAGGTACAAGATATTTTTTATGTCCAATAAGCTCGGGTTAGCTACTTTTAACACTATTCCAAATTTCAAATCGATAGCATCAGTAGTTCCTGAGATATCTGGCTGTGACAGATGGACAGACAGACAGACAGACAGACAGACAGACAGACAGAGTCGCACCATAAGGGTTCCTTTTTTACCATTTTGGTACGGAACCCTAAAAACACAAATCCAAGGTTCATTTAGGTAGAAAATTAGGTTAGGTTAAGATTGAACTGCGTCCCCCAACAAAAACGAACGGCTATCAAAAAGTAGGTTAGATTAGGTTTGAACTGCGTCCCCCTACAAAGACGAATGGCTATCAAAAAGTAGATTATGTTGAGTTACGACCTGCATCCTCCAATAAAACCTACTGCTACCAAAAACTAGGTTAGGTTAGTAAATTATAAGAGCACATAAGCAAAAGGTGGCTAGGGGGGCGAAGCTCCCCGCATTAAAAAAACATAAAGTAAATGTTCATATCGATACCTTTGGGTTCAATTGGCGTAAAGGACATTTTGGCGAAAATGAGTTATATATACAGTTTTGTTCAGAATTTCAAGCTCTACCGTTCTGTGTAGTTAAAATCTCGATATCTTTAAAAAAAGTGCCTTTACGACCCAGTTTTTATTCATCGCTTTCGCAAAACTAGCTCAGGTTAAGGGACGTAAGTGTCAAGTTATAAAATACGAATTAAAAGGTGTATCGTAAAGGACGCCGGTAAATATGAATACTGTCGTATATGACCTATTTTTTTCTTGTTGTCCTTTAAGCCCTTCATTTCTCATGATTAATTTCCATAAGCGCATAGTCGAGGTGGGCGTTAAGGACATGTTTTCTTTTACTTGTCCTTTACGACCTGCCTTTAAATTATGATACCGTAATTTGATAAACCGAATAAGGTTGTAAAGGGCAGGTATTATTTTACTTGTCCTTTACGACCTGCTTAAAAAATGATTACACCATTATTTGATAGAATTAAGGAGGTTGTAAAGGGCATGTATTCTTTTACACGTCCTTTACGACCTGCCTTCAAATTATTATGCTTGTTTACATACCGTAATTTGATAAATCGAACAGGGCTGTAAAGGGCAAGTAGTCTTTTACTTGTCCTTTAAGACCTGCCTTAAATCTAATTATAGCATATTTTTTAAACAAGAGCAGGTGACCCAGTCATTTCGAACATTCGAGGTCGCAAAAAATCGCACAACGCTGAATATGTTGGGATGTTGTTAGGATACATATAAGTAGTGTACACACGATTTTGCAGTTTCGAAAAAGTTGTGCTAAAAAATTGATGCTCGAAAAACACCGAAATTTTCGGTCATTTTTCAGATTTTGGTCTGTAGCTTCTAAAACTCGGATTTTTGGGTAAAATTGTCTATGACACTATTAAAGAAGATAAAATTCCCTACAATATGAGTGTAACATCAACTCTGCATGTTTAGAAAATGTTGAGATATAGCACTTCAAAAATTTCAAATTTTCATAAAAAGTTCGAAATTGCACTTTCAGCTACTTCTCAAGCTGAACAGCAGGTGAAATACTGATCTTACAATGACAATTAGACTTATAAAGTTATAGAACAATTATTGAGCTTTATTTTAAGTATAATTTGAACCCTATACTAGCGATAATTCTCTTGTTATTAGAAAAAAAACAAATCATTAGAGAACTCAGATTTCTCAGGAAGAGTGTTCCTAAAGCAAATTGTGAGTATATTGCGCAGTTATTCATAGGAAGTTTTAAAAATTACTTTATATTTCTAAACATCATTCGTTTAAAAAGTCCTGAGGGACCATGATGATCGCGTACATCGCACATCATGTAAATGACAAAAGCATCGTCACATTTACATACGTGCGTAAATTCGAGAGTGTTGAATACTTTATTATTTATTTATACTGTGATATGTACAACCATCATATGCCCGCTAAATTAGTCTTAAATACACATTGTATGATCTTGGTCATAAAATGTGAAAACCAACGAGTCGCCATCACTTTAGTGATGGCGAGTCCTCGGCTGACTCCAGTGATAGAATTGCAGGACGCAATGTAAATTAGTATCTATCGCAATAACTTACACTAAAGAGTGGCTATGTAGTTACCCTTGAATTACTGACATTTTACGGAATCCAGCAAAAAGTTATCTTCGATGACATAAAACATTAGATTCAACGTTTGTCAACGAAACGTCACGCAACCGGTAGGTATGTAGTTATACGTGGTTATACGTTTACACCTACTAGTTTTCCGCGTCTAATAATGCTCCTATTTTGTGTAAGTACTTATAATATTAGGCTTGCCTTTATGCAATTGGCTAAATGGTCGTATTCTTCTGAATTACACCTAGAAAAGTGTCGTCAAAATCATGTTTATGGCTAAGTTGTCAAGCAGGGGCTTATTGCATAACAAAGTACGTATAATATTATAAGTAAGTTTGTATGGATTTTTACTAATAATATTAGCTTGTCTTCTACTATGTACTCGTAATTAGCCTCAGGTTTTCCCCTAACAAACTCTGCAGAGAACAAGGTTAATCCTAGCTGTCTGGCATGAGCTTTTTCTTCTCCACAGCCTTTCGTAATTGTAACAAATACTATGCTACAATCCATCCTGATGTTTTAATTTCAATAGTAAAGATGACCTCCATCAAGCAGTTGCGATAGAGAGACTGAATCGTGATGGGTAGGATGTAGCTAACAGTTGTGTGAAATATGTAAATTATATGCTAGATAAGCTAACAATATGCGAAATGTAGGCAAGATGACCAACCTAATGTTACGGAATACGTGTACGATCTTCTAACAGTGCTAAAGTCCATCACTCTAGTTTAACTCCAATGGAAGACGTTGCTGCCGTTGCTGCCCTACCCGATATTCCTACATAACCTACCACTGGGTGCATAATAAGTCGTAGGAGATAGGGAAAAATACAAATTTGGGTGGACAAGGACTCCTTGTCAAGGAGCCCCACATGAGATCCTTATGAGTGGGGTAATAGGAAACGGGAAACTGAGTCACAGTTTTCCTCGGCTGAAAAAGGGCAGAGGTGTTATCTCAAACACAGTAGGAGCATTCCACGGAAACGTTACGTCAGGGACACTACCTTTTTAATACTTTTTACAAGTAAAATTAAAATCTGAATATCGGTATGGTGATATCAAAACTTGGCTTTAAGATTGGTAGTGTTTCTTAGTAACTAAAAAATTATTAGGGTTTGCTACGAAAGCATTACGTAAGCGACAAAAAAACATGTTTTCATGGAATGTTCCAGTAGGAACTTCATACATACTCACTTCTAACTCTTCTAAGTTGTAACTTATTGCAATAAATACGAATTTACATGGTGTCCTGTTCACGTTGATTTTGACATTTTATGACCAAGATCATACAATGTGTATTTAAGACTAATTTAGCGGGCATATGATGGTTGTACATATCACAGTATAAATAAATAATAAAGTATTCAACACTCTCGAATTTACGCACGTATGTAAATGTGACGATGCTTTTGTCATTTACATAATGTGCGATGTACGCGATCATCATAGTCCCTCAGGACTTTTTAAATAAATGCTGTTTAGAAATATAAAGTCATTTTTAAAACTTCCTATGAATAACTGCGCAATATACCAACAATTTGCTTTAGGAGCACTCTTTCCTGAAAAATCTGAGTTCTCTAATGATTTGGTTTTTTTCTGATAACAAGAGAATTATTGCTAATACAGGGTTCAAATTATACGTAAAATAAAGCTCAATAATTGCTCTATGACTTCATAAATCTAATTGTCATTGTAAGATCAGTTTTTCACCTGCTATTCAGCTTGAGAAGTAGCTAAAAGTGCAATTTCGAACTTTTTATGAAAATTTGTAATTTTTTGAAGTGCTATATCTCAACATTTTCTAAACATGCAGAGTTGATGTTACACTCATATTGTAGGGAATTTTATCTTCTTTAATAGTGTCATAGACAATTTTATCCAAAAACCCGGCTTTTAGAAGGTACAGACCAAAATCTGAAAAATGACCGAAAATTTCGGTGTTTTTCGAGCATCAATTTTTTAGCACAACTTTTTCGAAACTGCAAAATCGTGTGTACACTACTTATATGTATCCTAACAACGTCCCAACATATTCAGCGTTGTGCGATTATTTGCGACCTCACCCAGATTTTTATGTTCGCCACGACGGGGGTAAGGGTTGTATGGGGATTAGCCTTTATTTTTGGCATTTACTGCCACAAATGTGTGTATAATTCTGAAATAAAAGCAATTGACGTAATTGTAAAGGTCTAAACTATCAATACCTTTAATTGGGTTCAATTGGCGTAAAGGACAAAACACTGGTTTTGAGGAGAAGCAAAAAACAGTTTTATTTTACAAAAAATGCCTATAGTATTTTGGTTTCTAGACCTATACTTTCGACATGTATATGAAAAATATTTGAAATGCCCGTATCTTTAACCTGTGATGGCAGTTCAAGCTGTAAACAATGTATTGTGGAAGTTAGATGTCCTTTACAACTGGTAAAAATGCTATCAATGTCATTTACACCCGTGACTTTTTTAGACATTTGGAAATGATGGGGTTGTAAATGACAATCTCAGATGACTTTGTTCCAATTTCGGGGCGTAAAGTTAACAGCTATGTAACAAAAATTGACAGTGTTCAACTTAGTTTACCTTAAAGAGACTTGAAAAATGTATGAAAAGATGATAAATTCATTATTTTTCATACTATTATACTTATTGTTTACATTAACAGTGTTTTACTCACTACGTACTCATCCTAATGTTTAACATCCTAATGTCGATAATCATTAGCCACTCTGTCACTTCCATTATTATGATTTAGTGCTATTGGAAGAGAGTAAAACACTAGTAGGACATAATTTCCACCCTTGTTTCCGCAATTTAGTCAGTTTATGAATAGTTAATATTATTTTTATTTCAAATCTGGTTATAAAATAGATCTTTCATAGTTATTATTGCGTTTTCCAAAAAATATTAATTTTAAATATAATCTGGACATGCCTAGCTGAATATACGATTTTAAGCTAACATGGTCATTCACATAATAACTACTATTAACGACGGGATATTTACCATGTATGTTTGTTTTTGTGAGTTCCCGATATTTCGGCACTGTTGCAAGCACCATCCTCACGGAGTAACTGACGTGCAGCGAGTTTTTAGTTGTAGCCTGCCTACACACCATAGCAATCTACCCTGTTTCATGTTCGCTTCGTCCGCGCGTTATTCATACTACTACGTCCGCATTCTCACTTAGAACTCGATCACGTTCACGACACTCAACACTTACAGTATCACTTCGTGTATTTACTCCTCAACATGTATTTTTTCCCTTGGAGAACTTACGGATCACTGGGTACCAGACGCTCGACAGTTGAAACCCGTCTTCCCGGTTGAAATTTTTATACTTGAGGATTTCGATAGCTTCCTTAACCATTCTGGGTATATAGTGTTTTTCTGTCGAGCGAGAGCATCTGTGGGTTGTGCAACTCAATCCAATGATTAGTTTCCGCGTTCAGAAGATGTTCAGCGATTGCCGATTTCGAAGGTTCGTTGTTTTTAAACATTCGGATGTGCTCCTTTATACGGCATGAGATAGTGCGCTTAGTCTGACCTATGTAAGAGCTACCACAGCTGCAGTCAATTTTGTAAATACCTGGGCATTCAAGCGGAAAACGGTCCTTTGGCGTACGTACGTATTGTGCCAGTTTTCTGTGGGGAGTGAAGACAGTCTTCACCAAGAACTTCTTTAAAATATTGGCAACTTTATCTGTCACTCCCTTTACATATGGTAGGTACGCCGGTTGTCGTTCAGCTTTATAGTCCAGGTGCTTAGGCAAAACGGTGCGTCTAGGTGGTATAATCCATCCATTGTAACCATTTCTCTGTAGAACGTTATTTAAATGTGTCAATTCACTACCCAAACGATCCGTCACATAAATTGTATGCGCGGTCAGTAAGTGACGCTACTATAGAGTACAGTTGGTGAGGGTGGTGTGACGAGGATCATTTGGGTAGTGAATTGACGCATTTAAATAACGTTCTACTGAGAAATGGTTATAATGGATGGATTATACCACCTAGACGCACCGTTTTGCCTAAGCACCTGGACTATAAAGCTGAACGACAACCGGCGTACCTACCATATGTAAAGGGAGTGACAGATAAAGTTGCCAATATTTTAAAGAAGTTCTTGGTGAAGACTGTCTTCACTCCCCACAGAAAACTGGCACAATACGTACGTACGCCAAAGGACCGTTTTTCGCTTGAATGCCCAGGTATTTACAAAATTGACTGCAGCTGTGGTAGCTCTTACATAGGTCAGACTAATTGCACTATCTCATGCCGGATAAAGGAGCACATCCGAATGCTTAAAAACAACGAACCTTGGAAATCGGCAATCGCTGAACATCTTCTGAACGCGGAAACTAATCATTGGATTGAGTTGCACAACCCACAGATCCTCTCGCTCGACAGAAAAACACTATATACCCAGAATGGTTAAGGAAGCTATCGAAATCCTCAAGTATAAAAATTTCAACCGGGAAGACGGGTTTCAACTGTCGAGCGTCTGGTATCCAGTGATCCGTAAGTTCTCCAAGGGAAAAAATACATGTTCAGGAGTAAATACGCGAAGTGATACTGTAAGTGTTGAGTGTAGTGAACGTGATCGAGTTCCAAGTGAGAATGCGGACGGTACTAGTATGAATAACGCGCGGACGAAGCGAGCCCGAAAGAGGGTAGATCGCTGATGTGTGGGTAGACTACAACTAAAAACTCGCTGCATGTCAGTTACTCCGTGATGATGGCGCTTGCAACAGTGCCGAAATATCGGGAACTCACAGAAACAAACATACATGGTAAATATCCCGTCGTTAATAGTAGTTATTATGCCTAGCTGAATTCATCATCTTTTTATACATTTTTCAAGTCTCTTTAAGGTAAACTAAGTTGAAAATTGTCAATTTTTATTACATAGCTGTTAACTTTACGCCCCGAAATTGGAACAAAGTCATCTGAGATTGTCATTTACAGCCCCATCATTTCCAAATGCCCAAAAAAGTCACGGGTGTAAATGACATTGATAACATTTTTACCAGGTGTAAAGGACATCTAACTTCCATAATACATTGTTTACAGCTAGAACTGCCATCACAGGTTAAAGATACGGGCATTTCAAATATTTTTCATATACATGTCGAAAATATAGGTCGAGAAACAAAAAAACTATAGCAATTTTTTGTAAAATAAAATGGTTTTTTGCTTCTCCTCAAAACCAGCGTTTTGTCCTTTACGCCAATTGAACCCAAAGGTATCGATATAGGTAGATAATTAGGTTAGACTAGGGTTGAACTGCGCCCCCCAACCAAAACGAACTGCTATCAAAAAGTTGGTTAGGTTAGGTTAGGTTTGAAATGCGCCCTCAGAAAAAAACACTACATTCGGACTTGTGTTCAGTATACCAACAAATAAAAGAAGAAATAATTTAAAAAGGTACGCTAAACAATATTGGACAAAAAAACCTTATACCATACTAATGTTACACTTAAATCTTTCGACCAAACAATATTAAACCAAAAAATTAGACCAAACGTTAGTATGCAAAAAATATGTTACGAAAATATAATAGACCAAAAAAATTTGACAACCCATATAGACCCATTTTACACATCGTAGTGTCGGGGTGGTCCGGTTAGCGACTTGGTTTGACCCCAGGGAACGCCACGGCCGACCACCCGGTCCGACAATCACCACGCCCAATAGGTTTGTCAGCTTATTAAAAAAAAGTAGTGAACTATGGATCTCTTTTTGTTTGATTTGTTAGATTTAAAATAGTGTGACAACTTCTCTTCATCGGTTCGTTGTTATTGTAATAAAAAAAATACTAATTACTCGTAACTGTTTATTATTTCCTTTTTAGCCTTCAAAACTACTCTAGAAAACCGTTTATGCTTTGGTCTTTGTACTTATACGTACTTTTAAAATAGCACGAGGGATGAAAATCTAGCAATTTTACGAAGATACTAACCAAACTGAATAGGTGCGATACGGTATATTAAATTAGGATGCCCATGCGAAATACATATCGTTTCTAAGTTAAAAGGCGGTATGCGACATTATACGTCGTTTTTGGTTTGTGTCCACATCATACAGTAAGCGGTGTAGGCCAGGGCTACACCGTATCGAGAAAATCCTAAGTAAGAATGCCGTATAATGGGCCTTTACCACCTTCTTAGCTAGTACGACCTGAATGTTTTTTAACTTATTTATCACTAAGCTAAAAGGTTTTTTTTAAGTTTAAAAAATAAAATAAACTGATTTTGAACAATGAATAAATACCAAAAATAAGTAGATGTATATGTCGCAGGGAAATGGCCAAAACTGAGATTTGATCAAATCTCTAAGGGATATAACCAAATCACGTAGGATGTTAAAATTGATTTAAAATTTCACTAGACAAGTTTAGTGATTTGGTCAAATCTCTGATCTGGTTCAGTGAAATGACGTAAGTATGACTAGATATGTCGCAGGAATATGATAAAAACAGAGATATGATCAAATACCTCAGGGAGATCATGAACTCCCGGGAGATGTTAAAATAATAGCGCGTTGGATCTTTTCTCTAGCCAAATTCAGTGATTTGATCAAAATCCAAGCCGTTTTAGAGAAATGGTAATATGCCCACTGGATTATGTCATTTCTCTTAGAGATTTCATAAAATCCCTAAACTATTTCAGGGAAAAAATAAAACGAGTTATTTAAGGCAACTCGGTTTTAATATTTCATTAAACAAGTCCAGTGATTTTATCATATCCCGTAACAGTTTTAGTGAAAAGATAAAATAAACGAACCAGATCAATAGCCATTTTTTCATTTTCCTAAAACGCATTGGAGATTTGATCAAATCACTGAATTTCGCTAGGATTTTGACCCAACGAGTCATTATTTTAACATCGTCCGGGAGAACTCCCCAGAAAATCACAAACTGGGTCTGACATTGGTTTTCAGTTACGTCCAAAGGCATTTTCTATTATTGCACTTCGCACGTGTGTCTGAGCCTCCCGGTGTCTAACACGTAAGGGCGTCAGCGGGGACCGGAAAGGTGCAGGAGGGGCGAACACGACGGCACGTGCGACTTAATCTGTGCTAGAGTTGAGATTTCTATCATTTCACTGAACTTGTCTAGTGAAATGTTAAAACGAGTTTACTTTGCGAGTTCTTTTTTGGCGGATTTCGTCATTTCACTAAATAGACTAAGGGATTTGATCAAATTACTGATTTTTTGTAGGGAAATGTTAAAATGGATTCGTCATTTTTAACATCCTGCGTGATTTGGTCATATCACTTAGAGATTTGATTAAATCTCGGTTTTGGCCATTTCCCAAAAAGAAAAAAAAAATAAAAAGTTATTCCAATCCGTAGAAATACGAAAAACAAAAAATCCAACGTTTTTGCGATTATCTCGAAACTAATTTTTGTCGAAAAGTCGCCTTTTACACTAGGACGGCAGCAGAAGATGGTGCTGTATGTAGCCCATACTTTCTGACGAAATAGTACATCGCGCTGTTAAGAAGGTGATTGATGACAATGTTATAATAGTGTAGATATAGATAATGAGGTTTGAACACAAGTGTACGACCCCGTCTCGCCTCAGCGCGCAGTTTCATCAGGAAAGTGCAACGTGTAGAAATGCAGCGAATACATGGCCTCGCGAATTTCGCGGATGCGTTGCAACAAACTGCATTAGTTGCTTTAAATGTAAGTCAAATCGTTGCTTCACCTTATGCACGTCTTGGAAGACATAATGTATTAAGATTTGTCTAAGTCGCGCACCGAGAGTTCTGTAGCATGTGTAGCCTGTTGTCGGATCTTATTATTACAAGCTTTTATTTTTGAGTTGATTTTTAATTACATTTTTATCAAATCAGAAAACTGCCTAATAGTTTGGCGAAGTTATGTTCTGGAAAAATAAATAAAAAAAGCCATTATAGGTACCAAATATATTTTCATCAATAAAGTATAACGTAAACTTGAATAAATACGGCATCTGTAAATTAGGGTCTCGATCGTCGTCATCAATAAAGGGATGATTTTATTTATTTTATGTCACACCTGGCCATAAAGTGGCAATAACCGCCTGAAGCGTGCGGAAAATCCCACTTCATGGCCTGGGGGAGACGTAAAATTTTGTACTTACCACGGTCGGTAATAAAGAAAGCCTCAGATCGCATATTTACCGTCCTTGCCTTCGGCTCGTGCATCAAATACCTGCGATCTGAGACATTCTTTGTTTTACCGCCCTAGGTCAGTAATGTACTGTTGCTCCAAAAGGTTGACATAATTTTATAAGGAACAATTATAGTAGATGATATATCGTCGACCGTAGGCTGAATTACGGTAAGAGACAGGCAAAACAATGTCCCTTACCGTAATTCAGCCTACGGTCGACGATATATATACCGATGTCAGTTCATTGTTGCAATTGTAATATGACGCCTGTTACAATAATGTAAAGTCAAAGGGCAAATACGTGCATTTTAAAAAAGCGAATCATTACCGCACTATCAATGCTTACATTGCTATTATATAACATTGCACCACAAATAACGATGTGCGGCGAATTATCGCTGTACTGCCGAAGTTCGTTTGTGGAGGCACCACGTCTAATTTATTCAAACTTTATTGCACAAAAGAAAACGTATCGTACAAAAGGCGACCTTAATGCCTTAAGACATTATTTGCTAGTTAACCTTAGGACAATGCAGATAACGTGTTACCCTTAGGAGCGAAAAATATTTTTTAACATTTTACTTAGAACTATGATTATATTGCTGTTTGTTGGGACTAGGGTTTGCAGTACCGGGAATTTTTAGTATGGCAGTACCGGGAATTCCCGGTTCTCTCATACAAAAAATTCCCGGTACTGCAAACCCTAGTTGGGACCTACTGTAAAAGTAAAAGGTATCCCATCAAACACATTACATGTAAAAAGATGCAAGTCTCGCAACGCAGTTCTTTTACAACAAAAAAGTTTTGAGATGATGTTAAACCAAGTCAGTACCGGGGGGGTGACCACGGAACTTGATTCCAACCGACTTGCCTATTATTTACCCGTGGAGGGAGGATTCTTTATTTGAGAAGTATTAAATGTTCCTCCACGGTTAAATAATAGGCAAGTCGGTGGG
This sequence comes from Eudemis profundana, assembly GCA_947034925.1. Lineage (NCBI taxonomy): Eukaryota > Metazoa > Arthropoda > Insecta > Lepidoptera > Tortricidae > Eudemis > Eudemis profundana. The sequence goes on along the minus strand of OX344795.1, from coordinate 23,161,987 downwards.
AATCAAGTTCTGTGGAAACCCCCCCCCCCCCCCCCGGTACATCTCAAAACTTTTTTGATGTAAAAGAACTGCGTTGCGAGACTTGCATCTTTTTACACGTAATCTTTTTGATGGGATCTCATTTCTTTTTGCAAGTGGTATTTCTTTATTTATTGCATTCCAATCCATTCTTTTCCATTTGAACTACAAAACTAACTTTGTAATCGCATGTTTTTGTATAGGATTACAAACTTATGTGTACAGTTATGACTGAAATTGCAATGTTTTTAGGTTTTGTAGGACTTTATAGGCTAAAAACTAATTATATTTAAAATTTTGAGCTTGTGGGTCTGCTAGAAGTGCCTTAGAATTATGATGATCATCAGCCAGTCAGTCAGTCAGTCAGTGAGTCAGTGACAAAACTAAAGAACTTTGACGTACAATATTTCTTAAACTACACGTTCAAACTGAATGTTATTGAGAATATACTTAAGTCTTATTGTGCCCTATATATCTCTGAAAATTCAGGGTTCTAGCCTTAGCCATCACAAAATTACAGGAGGTTGAAAATGGCCTGAATGGCTTCGAGAATATGATGTTACGGCCGTTCCTTTGTCTTGCTCGACTTGGCGGGGGCACTGCCGTGCCCCCAGATCATTTTGGAACGTATACCTTCCCGTAGTCCCACGTCTAAATTGAGTAAGTACCTACACACTAATTTTACGTAGGGTCAGGCAGGGTACAGTTGCTCGGAGGGAACAGTCGCTCGAATGTACTATGCTGGAAAGGGAAAGAGCTTTATACCTGTCCTCTACGTCACTGAGAAGCGTTCGACATGCGATTGTGTACGAACTAGTCCGCGAGCCGCTCTGGTGCCGTACGGTTGCGTAATGACGTGTTCATTTTTTTACCCGGCCGAATTTACATTTTCACGTAAGTTTCACCTCGTTTTTTATCCAAACTGTGTGAGATTCTTAAGTGCTGTTATTTTTGTCGAAAAGTGTGTCTAATCTACTTAGTATTGACTGATAATTCAATGCTCTAGGTCTATGCGTTTGTTTCTAGTTTGATCTTGATTCCAAAATGGTGTCAAGGTCAACAGTAGCTCGTTTCCGAAAGGTACACACTGGCTCGCTCGAGCCACTGTGTACGTATGAACTTAAAATAATACCGACAAAATTAAATTTCATAAAAGTCGAATAAAATATTGTTGTTAATTGTTCTTGTACGTATGAACACTATGAACTTATAAAAATAATACCGACAAAATTTAATTTGAAGTAACCTGTAGTAGCCACTGTGTATCATTATAATTACAAGTTCTGCACGATCCATCCAAGCCACTGTGTACTACTATAGGTACACAATTGCTCTAACAGTACACGGTGGCTCGAGCGTCTGTGTACTGTTAGAGCAACAATATAAAACTTAAATAATGAACGCTGCTTAGCGCTTACACAAAATATTTCAGGCACTTATACTTTTCATGTTATAGCCCGTTGAAAAAATCCTAGCGACTGTACCCTCCCTGACCCTAGGTAATTTTAAGTTTCTTGTTTTCTATATAATGGGACGACGCTAAGTTACCGCGTCAATTTGCAACAAAATAAGAACAACGTTTCCCATTGTCCAAAAACACTACACCCAAAACTGTAGACGTAAAGTTTATTAACCTCTGTGACTACAAGTGAAATGTCTAGCGGAAAAAAACGGCAGCTGTTGATTGACCACTCGGAGTAACGGAAAAAACATGAATTAAATGTTGGGGCACACTCGAGGCTGGGATATGTTATATTATATAGAGGGTGTGCCTTGCCCTTAGAGCAACATCTCAGATAGATAAAAAGGTTAATCAGATTTTCGACTTACGTATAGTATTTCACACAGCAAAATTATGTTTGAACTAACTGGCAAAATTAGGTACCATACATGTTTTTTGAGAGTCTGGTAGATACTTTTATGCAAAAAACATGTAATTCTACTTTCATACAATGCTTTCAAATTTTGCAACTTGGTGTTTAGCGGCCATTCTAACGAAGTATGTCTGCGGTCACCTAATTACCGCGACGCTGTTTTCATACTAAATGTATGGAGACGCGGTAATTAGACGCAGTCATACTTCGTGAGAATGGCCGTTAGAAAAAAATTGGTGATAAAGCACAGTGAACGCTACGCTACAGTATAAAGTTTGTATGGAAATTGACGTTATTGCAAACCATTTAGGGAGTGGGTAGCCAACGTGACAAAATGTTTAATGGTTGGAATGTGCAGGGGTCAAAATGTCCACATGGACCGGCTGTCTTTGTGGCAAAAAGTATGCACGTCATAATGCCCCGGTGTCAAAATGTACATATCATCATGGTCACAATGATTTAGTGACAAATGGTACACATCTCAAAATGCAAGTACAACAAAAGGTGTGATAGACAGAATGCTCGATTGATATAACGTGCTTAAGTTTAAATGAACAACTGTCAAAAAGATCAATACTTCCTAGCGGGGACAGATTAATCATCGTTGTCTGGTGTATAAGCTCAGTACATTTTTGTTTTAGCATATAAGTCACAATTCACAATACAAGTTACTTTTTAATCTAAAGTGGCCAATATCAATTGACAGAGCTAGGTTAAATGCTTTGAAGAGAGTAGGTACGTAACGTAATTTAAGCTGGACATTTTGACACATGCATACGTGGTGTCGCTTATACCTTTCGACTCGTGTACGTTTTTACCTTGATGCATTTAAACACGTGTTCACGTTAGCTATTATACATTATGACATTTGTTCGATTGCACCCGAACACATTTTAACTCCAGGCCATTTTAACATTGCACATTTTGACGTTCTTACTTTTTGCCACATAGACAGCCGGTCCATGTGGACATTTTGACCCCTGCACATTCCAACCATTAAACATTTTGTCACGTTGGCTACCCACTCCCTAAATGAACAGCTTCTCCATAAAATGCCCCTAAATAAATAATTAGTTAATTTAATTAGCAATAATAAAATATATTTTTTTGAGATATTTTAAGGTCATTTGCTTAATTAAAATTTGCAGGAATCATTTTGTTACCGGTCAAGAGTGTGTTTATTTATTGTTGTTACTGAGTTGGCATCACTTGACATTTACAAACAAATAATTGGACGTGCAAGAAATTAGTGCCATTGAAATTCCGCAATATGGGCCTAACTTCATTCATATCTGTCTGGGGTTTAAATGTATGAAATATTTTGGCTAGAAGTTCTCTTGCTTTATTTGCCTTCTATATCTTGCAGTGTGCACAATGTCTAGATAAAATTGGTCACTTAATGGGCTTGCCCATTCCAACTTAGAGCGTTTTTGTTTACATTTTATTTCTCTATTTTTAAAAAAATTGCCTGCTGGCCTTTATTTATATTCATTAAGTGCCGTATTGAGAATAAGATGAGAACATGAGAAGGTCACTTAAGTACATTTCAAATTAGGTGCACTCGCTTTAGCAGCAACTAAAGTAAATTGAAATGAGTGGCTGAAAAAAGAAAATTCATTGCTTTTAGTGGGACACTCATGATTGCAAAAAATTGTCTCAGCAACAAAATGTAATAATCTTGAAGATTTCACTGCCACCTACTATCTAACCTTGACCGGGACGGTAGAAGATGTTGCATAATTACATCTCTAACCATCTAAGCTACAATTAGCTCCATCTGAATGTCACTTTGACACGCAAATTATAAAATTAGCCAAGCCAAGATGATACTACTAATATAGTTTTTAATATACCTAAATGCTTTTAAATAGGGTTTGTGATAATATTACTGATAACGAAACGTTAAGTGTTATTGATTGTGGTCCAGTAAGACTAGGATTTTTAATTTATAATATTTTAAAAAGCACATGTTCTTAAGGCGATTCGAGTCGGTCAGTTTTCCATAGAAAACCGACCGACTCGAATCGCCTTAAGCGAATGTACCTACAGGTGCACTAAGAAAGGATTTTCCGAAATTCAATCCTTAAAGGGAGATGAAAGTTTGTATGCAACAGACAAAGTTGCAGGGCGACATCTAGTCTTATTCATCTCCGTGTAAGATAGTCGTAATTTGCTAGGAGGACAATGAATCAAAATGTCAAAGTGCTTGCAAGTGAAAGCGAGAGTAATCTAGGAGTTAATGTACCTACGCAAATAACTCAGGTATTACATAGTATATTATACTACTCCGACGATCTGTGAGCTGTAGACCTCGCAAGAGTCGCGAGATGGTCATCTCCTATTTTGAAAAACATCCAAAATCTGAAGCGACAAAAACAATCTAATAATTATCGAACCTGGCCACAAAACTTGCCAAATGCGACACAAAAACGACACTACAAACGGTTCACAAAATGTGACCTATAGAGGAGAAGAGCCGGGCTAACGATGACGGACAGACATACGAAAGCATTTTTGCCTAAATTGAAATGGAGATACTCCGCTCGCACTTTTTTTAAATAAATAATTTTTATTAAGGTAATAAGGGATTAAATAAAAGTTTAATTTTAAGCACAAGCGTAACAGCATACAAATACAATTTTAGGATATATGGGAACCAAAATGATTCCCGACCTCCCTACTCTGTCATCAAGCCCTCAAACACGTCGAAGTTATCAAAATATTGTACCTATGGGAAACGGGAACTCAAAATGTGTACAAAGTTTCTTAAGAATCGGTTTATGGTTTAGTACAAATAGTTGAAAAGCTATCTCAAAACTTAAAACAATTATACGGGGTCACGCTAAATAACACTGTTTAATAATACGCCTTCAATTATAATTTTATTATACAATTACATACCATATCTATTTACATTAAAAATCGTAGAAAGACCGTGTTTGTATTATAAATTAAAGATTATTCCAAAAAGTAACGTGGGAGGGTTAAAAATCTAATCCTCCTAATACTTATTATAAATGTGAAAGTCTGTGAAAATATTTGGATGCCGGCAACAAGTGCATGGATTGAAATAAAATTTGGCACACAACTAGACCAGTACGCTTATGATATAGCATATGATAAAGCATCCGTCACGTTCTGACAAATAGTGTGTGAGAGTGACTGATGCTTTATCATTTATTTATCGCGCGACAAAGCGTTGCGCCATAAGCCTACAGGTTATATCCCGGGAGGAGTCTTCCTTGGAATAAGAACGGGAATGATGTAGGCGAAGCCGCGGGCAAATGCTAGTAGGTAATAAAACGTATATAAATAATTTTAGAGTTCTTTGTCTATTTGCTTGTTTGTGCGGGCATCAAGCAAAAACTATTGGTCCGATTTCCATAAAATTTGGTGTGCACGTAGATTATGACCCTGGTTAGCACAAAAGATACTTTTCACTTCTCATGCTCTTAAAATGTTAATTTAGTCTCTGTATATCGGGACTAAAGTTCCTTATTAATCTCTAGGGATTAAAGTAATTTTTTTTAATTGACTTTGAAAACCCCTAAACAGCCAATCGGGGTGTTTGTGGTTGGAATATTTTAGTGATTGTGTATAGACAATTTTTGGGTGTGAAAATAACCTAAAAAGACAACTGCAAAAATATTAAAAAAATAACGATTTAATATAGTAATAATGATTAATTATTACGAATATAAATCAATTTAACTAGATTAGGGGCAACTTAATTTTATTTTGCATGATCCAATTAGTTTTAAAATAGGTAGTTTTCACGTTTGAACCTGTTGGCTAAAAATGCCAACATTTAAAGCCTGAGTGACTTCACTAAGTAAAAAAAAAAATAAAGAACCGCGGAAAATTTTTTCTTTGCTTTTTGAATGTTCATTAATCGTATTGAGCACAATATTTCAACAATTAATGTGTATAGTGCAACGAAAGTACGGAACAATAAATATTGTAATTTTGTGTAATAGAACGTCAAACGTGAACGTTCAAAGTGAAAAGTAGAGTGTTTAACGCGGGACTAAACAACCATAATGACACTCGATCTATAGTCACCCTCGCTACGCTCGGGTGGCTAAACACCTCGTGTCATCATGGCTTGTTTTAGTCCCTAGTTGAACAATCTACTATTTTATTCGACTAAGCATAAAATATATATTATTTCACCTCCGCGAAAGATGTCGCGGGCTGTTTCACTAGTAGTATTAAATAATATTAATTATTTTCCTTTGCCACTTTTCCTAATCGTTTATGTTTGAGAGACGATAGGCTTGTGCCGGCGCGTATTTGTGTCGAAGCCCGATTAGGCGCGCCACTCAACGGCATTTAAACACATATTTTTAGACAACATGCGGCAGCTATGGATGACAGCAAAAAGCTATATGGATAGAAAATGAAAATATCAAATAAGACGATGTGCGTTTCACGAGTTAAAATTGTGCTCATCATCGCTACGTTTAAAGGCTTAACATACAACATTGATATATATATAGGGAGCATACAGTTAGTATTCGGCTGGATTTGAATAAGACTCTGTAAGATATTCTAACGGGCATTCCCGACACAAAGCGGAGAACCCGTTTCTGTAATATTAGTATTAGCTTGAGTTTGTTCATCGTGTAACATTCCGGCTACAATAATGACACCTGTGTCATCAACAAATAATATAACTCGACCTTTGGTCACAACCTCGGGTTTGTCAGTTGCAAAAATTAAAAATATGATATTTCCCAAAGCAGATTTCTAGGGTTCTTCCACAATACTATGATTTGGGCCGGTGATGAACTGACATTTTCATTTGGCCTTTGCACCGCTACGACTTCCAATCTATTCCTAACAGATCCAATCAGTTACTTTTCATGAAGTGAAGGCTTCGATGTAATGTGGTTATAGTAATTAGTTAATAAGCAACGGAAAGTGAAAATTGCCGAACCTCGATAAATCTATGCCTTTTTTTTAATAACAATCACTTACCAGAATATTCTAACTTTGTTATACTTTTTGGTACACTACACATTCTAGTGCTTCTAGCGCGTCGAATATAATTATGAAAGTGGTTTCCGTACCACGTTCACGGAATGACGAACGTTCAAGGAGAGGTCACGTTATCACTTTATTTAAAAATCCAAAAATTGTATCTTAAGAGGCGTTTGGTCCGATCCGACCGATGACCGATTTCTTACTTTGATTAGCAAGAAATATTAAGAAGCCATCAACATCGTCGAGTTGTTTATTTAAGACTGCCCTAAGGTAACGATGTAATTGCAAAAAGAATAAAAAAGGACAGAAAAAAGTAATGACAATTGATATTATTGTATTGAAGCATAATGGACAGCCGTTGCATCAAACAACTTCAACAAAAGGGTTCTTTATTCGATTGTATTTGTTTTTTGTAATTATTGTTAAGTGTAACTAAACAGTTTTTTTAGTTGTAGAAACATAGGTAAGTATACATATATAAAAGCATGAAAACGCTGCACTGTTTTATAATGTATTTATTTCAGTTTTGTTTGGTAGTGTTAGTGTGTAAATGATAAATTCACCTTTGTATTGCACAATTGCGTGGAACTCTTGGGTTTAGTCGCGTCTAAACAATATTGTTTATAAGTATTTGACTGCACCAGAAGATTGACAGGCTTTGTCACAAAAGGTAAAATATCTTCATTCTGAGAAAGTAGAAATGCAACAGGTGACGAATATTCTCTATTAACAGCCAGATGTGTGATGATGCAACTAAAATAATAGCATTACGGTATAAATTTGAAATCGAACCGTCTTAATCAAAATGAAATATGATAATAATGTCCGCCCACGACACCGCGACTCGTGACACGCTGTCAAAAGTATTGAATTCTAAAGATATTTACAAGTGTGTGAGTGAGTACTAGCGCGATTTGCGAAAAAAAAGTTGGTGGTTTTGAATATTTAGCAGTACAGGACAATTAATGAGTTCTCCATTTTGGGGTTATTTTTAGGTCGTCGAGGGTCGAAAATCATGAAATGGCTATTTGAGTTTGTAATTTATTTACATCTGTGATGTAGTCTATGTATGATTGACGCTATAATGGAAATGGAATACACACTGACTACTAGATATGTTTTACCACCAAGACGGCGCTACTGAGAATATATTTTCACCCGACTACCAAACGGGACACAGAAAAATTAAAAAAAACGACTACTAAACCAAAAGAACGCCAAGAAAATTTTAAATATTTTTAAGATTTTGACAAATTAACTGATTGACGTATATATTTTAAACGGTGAGGGGGCCAATTTGGTTTTATTGCGTATAGCCGAATACAAGAGACAAAAAAACGTAATTTCAGCTTAAATTTTGGCCATTTTGAGTGATATTTGACAAAACATTGTTAAACGAAAAATAAATAAAGTAAATGTCAACAAGGTTTTAATAAAGAACAACAGTTTTGAACTCAACGGTAACGGCGAAAAACCATCAAGACTCGTCTTGAATAATATAGTAAATAGTATGAGCGATTTTAACCCCCGACGCAAAAAGAGGAGTGTTATAAGTTTGACGCCAATGTCCGTGTGTCTATCTGTATCCTAGCTCTCGAACGGATGGACCGATTTCGATGCGGTTTTTATACGTGAAAGCAGGTTTCCTTGCGGGTGTTTGGTAAAAATCGATCCAGCAGTTTGAAAAGTATCAGTTCTTATCCAAAATATGGTAAGGCATTTTCGGCATAAAATGAAATTTTAGTACAAGTATAACATTTAAAAAGCATGAAATAAAACTCAAATTTAAAATTTAAAAAACCCTCGACTAACATAACTTTAAAAAGTAAAAAATTATATGTCCCAACCTATCTATTGGCCTCTTATGTTTTAATATAAGTTGTCGGGGAAACTATTACATGCAGTACTAAATCCAAACGTCCCTCGACAGCAACTTATCTTAAAACATAAAAGGCCAATAGATAGGTAAGTACATATTATTTTTTACTTTTCAGACGTTTTTTTTTGTAAATGTCTAAGGCCTAGTAACATATATCACCTCCGCGGGTAAAATTGCATTCACCCCCTTGTAGACAATATTGATGTTCAGTCTCTTCGGCTGAAGTGACATCTGCAAGTTTATGATCGACTAGTGGACCCGCTTACGGCTTCGTTCGCGGAGCTGAAATATAATGCAGGCGGATAAAATGTATCCTATGCGTTAGGCTGCGTTTCCACCAGTGATGTGCGAGGATGCGTAGCGAGGGATGTGTTTGTCATGAACCAATAGAAACACTTCATTTACCTTTATGAAGTGTTTCTATCTGGTGGAATCGCAGCCTTAACCGGGATCATAAGCTACCTGTATACCAAATTTCATGAAAATCGGCCCGATAATTTTTACGTGATGCACGAACAAACAAATAGAAAAACAGACAACAATTTTAAAAACGATTTATTTACGTGTTATTACATATTTTAACACTCTATACAGCTACTTTATGTTATGTACTAACACAGTCTTATTTAGGTATACATAGAGACTTTGTCGAGTGATATATTATAAAGGATAATATACAAATGATAATTATAAGTGATAAAGCATCGATCATCATCATATAGGATTTTTTAAAAAGGGTGTCATAAAATTCCTTCGCGTCCGGCAACGCATTGGCATTGGCAATGCATCTAGTGTTGCAAATGTCTATAGGCGGCGGTGATCACTTTCCATAAGGTGGGCCGTCTGCCTGTTTAAGGCATTAAAAAAATCTCAAACTTACATATTCGTATCTATTTGTCAAAACATGACGGGTGCTTTATCATTTATTTATCGCGCGACAAAGCCTACCATCATATTGCTTACTGGTGAGTTTAAAATGCTAGTCTTGACTACTGCGGCTACTAGCACTACTTTCACTTTTTTAAATTGTATTCTACTTACCAAAGTAAATTAAATTTAGCGCCGCTGTAATATACTGACTGACAGACTATAACTGTAAAGTTTTTCACACATATACATACAAACTAGGCTTAATACAATAGTTTATCGATAGAAAAATAAAGGTTTGAGAACGTTTATATTTCGACACTTTTGATTGATATTACTGTGATGTTATATTTAAGTATACATAATTATATATCTCCCTTTTAGTATTTTCGAGGGACAGGTTTATTTTCGTTAACTTTGAAGAGGTCACAGTACATTGGCCTTGTATTGTTGTGACTAATCTTGCTTTCCTTCAAACGTAAATACATCATACGATTTGATGATACCTGATACCTATCCATCAAAGACGTTATACGATTTGATAGAAATTTGGATAGCTGAAAAACTGGATAATGAGTTGTTTCTAGCCGTTAAAAACTCCACGGTCACCGCCATCTGTGCTACCCTGCGTAGAGAAATATCCTGGATCTATAAGTGAACGCACTGGAATCCTCCTCGCGCCATGCTTGTGATGGATTCATGCTTGGGTACAGAATGAGTATACTAAGTATAGAAGTTTCTCTTTCTAACAAAACTGACGTTCGGGTCAGACCACCGGACGGAACGCACAGGATCCAACCGTGTCTCTCTATAACGTGTGCTCTTTCTAGTCGCCGGCTATTAGGTACATTGTAGTCTACAAACACGACCTTTTTTATGAAACAGCATTTTTTTTTAAAGTTGACCACATAGTCAAAGTTGTTTAAAATCATAGCTTTATTGAGGTTTTATTATCTTATATCACACTAGCTTATGCCCGCGACGTTGTCTGCGTCGTGTAAATTTTAATTAGGCAATTACTCTTTATAAATAGTTTCTGATATTTGTTCATAAACTTGGTTGTAATTAAACAAAACCCTCAAATATTGGGCCCAAAACTGCACATTTACCGCGAAAATCAATTCTTTAGTCCATTTAATTAAAGATTAATAACTACTATTAACACAGGGATATTGACCATGTATGTTTGTTTCTATGAGTCCCCGATATTTCCCGGGATATCCCGATGTTAATAGTAGTTATTATGTGAATGACCAAGTAAGCTTATTTAAAAAAAAAAAAATTACTTCAAAAACCACCTGTTGCTTACACAAAAAAAAACCATTTACTAATTGCTATATCCTACGCATGGAGTTTCAAACCTTTTACTTTGAAAATTGTACAGTTCCCAAACAAACTTTCAACCCCTACCTACTCAACCCATTTTGGAGATAAATTATGATGAATGATGAAATCATTTGAGTTCAATTCAGTTCAATCAGTTTTTTACTTTAAAAATCGTTTGGTCTCTTTACAAAGTTTCACCCCCCATTAGAGATGAATTTCATAAAATAGTTAAACCTCTTTTCTCTACCCTTATTGAAGGATCTATATACGAAGTATCAGATCTCCTGCTACAAAAATCGTTTGGACCCTTTACAGAGATTCAACCCCCATTTAAACCCCTTTGGGGATAGATTTCAAAAAACTGCAATCACTTATCTCTTATTGATGAGTTCAAGATCTACTAAAAATACCATTTGGTCCCCATACAAAGCTTCAACCCCCGTTTGACACCTTTTAGGGATGAAATTCAAAAAGCGGTAAAATCACTTGTTTGCTCATTGAGGAGTCTTTATACGATGTCTCAGATCTTCAACTTCAAAAATCGTTTGGACCCTCTACAAGGTTTCAACCCCCATATAAACCCCTTTGGGGATGAATTCCAAAAAACAGCAATCACTTTTCTTTAGTATTTTACTTACTTTATTACTTGTCTATGTACGAAGTTCAAGATCTACTACACAAATCGTTTGGTTCCTATACAAAATTTTAACCCCCGTTTGACCCCTTTTAGGGTTGAATATTGAAAAACGGTAAAGCCAATTTTCTTTTTTCTTATTGAGGAATCTGTGTACGATGTCTCAGAGCTCCAACTTTTAAAAATTGTTTGGTCCCTTCACAAATTTTCAACCCCCATTTAACCCCTGTTGGGGATGAATTTCGAAAAACGGTAAAACTACTTTCTTCGACCTTTATTGAAGAGTCTATTTACGAGGTCTCAGATCTGTAATTTAAAAATAATTTGGCTCCTATACAATATTTCAACCCCCCGTTTAACCCCTTTTAAGGATGAATTTCGAAAATGGGTAAAATCTTTTTCCTTTAATCATATTGACAGGTCTATTTACGATCTCTCAGATCTCCAACTTTAAATATCGTTTGGTGCCTATACAAAGTTTCAACTCCCGTTTAACCCCTTTTAGGGATGAATTACAAAAAACGGTGAAATTACTTTTTTCAACTGATATTGAAGAGTCTATAAATAAATAAAATAAAAATCGTTTATTTCAGACGTTAAACATCCATTTTTTTGGTTAGTAGCAAAAGTTATAAAACTAGGTGTTAGTGACTTACAATATTAGACAAAGTTAAAATAAAATAAAAGGAATTATTGCTATTTGGGCATTTTTATATTAAATTCTATGGCTAGGCGAAACTTAAGCTATGTTCAAATACCGTCTAACCTGTCAGTCCGTGACGAAATGTATGGAGTTTGATACTAATCGTCAGTTCTGTGACGACCTGCTAACTATCAGTTAAGAACGCACTTTAAATAAAAATAAAATAAAAACGCCCATTTAAAGCTTGTGTCCAGGTTCATACAGGACTGGCGCATGTAGACGTAGCCAATATTTCAATATGTCTATGTTCGAAGTCTCAGATCTCCTACTTTAAAAATCGTATGGTCCCCATATAAACTTTCAACCCCCATTTAACCCGTTTTGGAGGTGAATTTCGAAAAATCCCTTTTTATCCCTTACTTACGTTATATAATCACCCTACTGTGAAAATTTCAAGTTCCTAGTTTCAGTAGTTTCGGCTGTGCGTTGATGAGCCAGTCAGTCAGACAGGACGTCTTCTTTTATATATATAGATTATAGATTTCACCCAAGACAAAATATGATTTTTCGCTAGCATAAAGCATGGAAAAATTAGTTAAAATTAAGACCAACCAGTTGGTGATAAGTAGCACAGTCGGCCGACGAAGACGTTTAGACAGAACAATCATTTAGAAGGGTACGGGTGAAGGTGAAACCGTTAAGTCAGAAATAAATAAAAACCGGCCAAGAGCGAGGCGGATTCGCACTGAAGGGTGTCGTACAACCGTCGAGCAAAAATACGCCAAAAACACGTTTCTTGTATGCCCCTTTTTAATTTTAACTTTATTTTGTTTGTATTGTTTTTTATTTCAGGGGCAATAATAAAACATATTCTGTGAAAATTCCAAGTCTCTACCTATTTATTACGGTTTAATAGCTAGAGCCCTTTGACTCACGAACAGACGGATAGACAGACGGACAGACACCGGAGGCTTAGTAATAGGCTTTCCGTTAGCACCCTTTGGGTATGGAACCCTAAAAACGGTGTTTAATCATGACATTCATTACATAAGTCTTCGTGCAAAAACGTCTTTAGGTACAAACAGCAACACACTTAACTGCCCATTAAAGACAGAGCAGAGAGAAAATGATAACGATTGAAAGAGATATATATATTTGTATTATGTCAACTTCAAATCAAATAACGTTTGCGTATGTGTAATGTGCCTTTGAGCTTTGTCATTGTAGTTGTTTGGGCAAAGTTTTTTTTCCATACTGTAAATAAAGGTTTTATTTCAACAAGACAGGTGAATTTGTCAAAATTATGATTTAGCTTTCAGACGAACGTTGGGATGAAATAAACTAATTATATTGCAAATGCTTTTATTGGTGTTCATATTTTTGATATGATGCACCAATATAATGTAATTTATATTTATTATTCATTCATTCTTTTCCACGAATTCAATAATATGGCATTAATGTCAATAATGACGTTGGATCAGCCATAAAAGAAAAATTATTGTTTCAAAACTCTTTTGAATAATAGCCAATTTATACTCATAAACACACGCACACATGCATAACACGACGCCTTCAAGTGTGATTCTCTTTCTTGCAGTATTTCCCATTTTTGAAGTGTATAGTTAACTGTGTTGCTGTTTGTACTACATCCGAGAAAATATAAATTGAATGCAATTCGATAATTACTTATATTACGATATTGTGAAGCGATCTTCCTTATCAGTGTATTAAGTACGTAATTAGTGTGTTGATCTTCCTACATTTCGAAGTATTATTATTATTCCCGTGTTTTTTTTCGGTATTCAAGACCAAGGTATGTATTTGTCACAAGTTAGCCGCTAGGCCAGCAAGATATTTATGTGAAAATATTTAGCTTAAGTCAAATACTTATCGACTTATCGTAGAAATATAGTTCCTACATAGTTTTAGCTCGTGCTTGTAAATGTGCCAATGCGGCTTACTTACAAATAGAGATGTGCCGTTCCCGGGAATATTCCCCACTTATATGGGGAATATTCCCGCGGTGGGAATATCCCCCCCTCTCTCTCTCTTACAAAATAAAGTTCACTGACCGAACTGACTTTATAAATGCGAAAGTAACTCTGTTTTTGTGTCTATCTGTAACGTTCACCCTTAAACAGCTGAACTAATTTTGGTATGAAACATGAAGCCCTAGAACGGACATAGGATAGTTTTCATCTCGGTAATAAATCCTTAAGGTGGTAAAATTGGGGGTGGAAATTTGTATAAGGAATCAATTATGTCTTAATTTAGTAAGAGGGCTTTAATTCTTTGCTGACGAAGTCGTCACCAAAAGCTAGTTCACAATGTAAACGCAGTTTTTAGGGTTCCGTACCAAAATGGTAAAAAAGGAACCCTTATGGTGCGACTCTGTCTGTCTGTCTGTCTGTCCGTCTGTCACAGCCAGATATCTCAGGAACTACTGATGCTGTCGATTTGAAATTTGGAATAGTGTTAAAAGTAGCTAACCCGAGCCTATTGGACATAAAAATTTCTTGTACCTTTTTTACTTTTTTTTTAAAAGGCTCCGTAATGGGACTTTGAAAATTGAAAGTAGGTCTTATATATTGAGTGGGGTATTAAATGAAAGGGCTTAATTTGTAGATTAAAACAGTATTTTTGTATTTTTTCTTAAATAAGTAGTTTTTGATTTATACATTTTTATGTACCATTCCCCCCCTATTATCTCCGAAGTTACTGATCAGAAAAATGTGTCATAATTACTAATTATAAATATCAACCTGAATATTACAGGAAAAATAGAACGGTCTTGCTAACTTTAATACCTTTTTAGAAATTTACAAAACTTGGAATCCCTAGCGGCGAGTAGCAAAACTAAGCGATGGCATGTTTCACGCTAGGGGATTTCCGGGCAAAACTAGATGGCGCTAAAACACTAAACATTTAACGATGTTATAATTGAACAAAGAAACATAGTATAGTAACAATTAGTTCGTAAACAGCTAATAATAAATAAATTCTAACATTTAAATACTGTGTCACGTTTGCAAAGTTGAATAATTGTAAATAATATTATAATTATTTTACCAAGCTTATACATAGATGGCGTTGTAAATTCGGGGAACAGCTTTTTGTATGGAGAATGACAGTCCTCTTGATTTAATGGTCCTTGCTATTAAATAGAATCATTACATGTCAGGTTCTAAATATTACAGGGAAAATCTAACTGTTTTCCTAACTTGCACTGTTTTTTAGAAATTTGCAAAAATCATAACATATACTTATTTGCTTCTACTAAACAAATCGACATACAGTTTTTCTTGAACTATTCGCGTATCTACTTATGAGTTTGTACGGAACCCTCGGTGCGCGAGTCCGACTCGCACTTGACCGGTTTTTGTTTATTGGGTACGTATACCTATTAATTCAGTTGTAGCTTATAGAATATAGTCGTAGCTGGCTATTTCAATTGATACTTAAACTTTGGGTTGGCTAAAACGTTTATAAACTGTGAATGGTCATGTGGAATGACCTTACTAGAGCCCTATAAACTAAAGATTGATGGTTGTGGTGTAATGTATCCGACATGCGCCGGCGCCTCTATACTTTCTCGCAAACAGGATACTAGAGTGGGACAAATCTTACCAATTTGCAATAAACGGGTATTTAAAAGTAAATACTTGTTTTTTTTACAAATAAATGTAGCAAGAGCCAAGAATAAAAATTGGAATTCCAAGCTATTTATCCCAAAATCTTCAACTGTTTAAGGCTCTTTTTTATACAGACAATCTTACGCAAACTCCATGTTGTGAATTATGTTTCGCAATAAATTGCATGGACCATTTTATTGCCCAGAAAACGTTTTACAGAAATACACCAACATTTAGCAAGCCACCTAAAAGTTAAAAAGAATTGGGAATTGGGTACGGTGGTACCCGGATCTAATCCCAAAAAGAATTGGGTCCTATGATACCCAATTCTTTTGCCCCCATCGGGTAGTTTCGCGGAACATAGTTCATTATTTTGTTCCAGGCCAATTTACGAAATTACTCTATTTGAAAATATTACTACGCAAAATTAGGCTGTCGCGTTACATAATTATACAGAGAAGTGAAAACAAGGTATACTTTTTCTTGTACATTTTGGACAGTTATAATAATGGGGCAAAAAAGCGAAAGTCAGTTACGTGCCACACTAGTTGATTATCATCATAATATACCCATATCATACACATGTATCATGCGGCTAAGTAAGGCCTTTCAGAGTTTTATAATGCCAACGTTTCCACCATTTTTTGCACGATTTCAAGATAAAGCACGTATCGTGGATTATCGCAGATGAGGATGAATCTATTTCATGCAAAGCGTGGTCATCGGAATTCATGTCTAGGAATAGGCTTCATTAGCCGCTAGCTTAAATGCAGGTCTCAAGTTTTGATTTTTATAGTGTTTACGTCATGAATTGTATCTGTATTTAATCTGGGGGCACGGTAGTGCCCCCGCCAAGTCAAGCAAAGCAAAGGCACGGCCGTACCCTTCTTTTCTCGAAGCCATTCAGGCCATTTTCAGCCTCCCGTAATTTTGTACTGGCTAAAGCTAGAACACTGAATTTTCGGGAATAAGGGCATAATAAGACTTAAATATTATATTCTCAATAACATTCAATTTGAACGTGTAGTTTAAGAACTATTGCACGTCAAAGTTCCTTAATTTTGTCACTGACTGACTGATGATCATCATAATTCTAAGGTACTTCTAGCATGCCCAAAAGCTCCAAATTTTAAATATAATTAGCTGGTAGCCTACCATGTCATGCAAAATCTAAAAACATTGCAATTTGAATACAAACTGCATAAGTAAGTTTGTAATCCTATACAAATACATGCGATTACAAAGTTTTGTAGTTCAAATTGGAAATAGAATGGATTGGAATGTAATAAATACAGAAGACCGCTTACAAAAAGAAATGAGATCCCACGAAAAACAGTACATGTAAAAATATGCAAGTCTCGCAACGCAGTTCTCCAACAACAAAAAAGTTTTGAGATGTAATGTTAAACTAAGTCAGTACCGGGGGGGTGTCAACAG
The DNA here is from genome assembly GCA_947034925.1 of Eudemis profundana. NCBI lineage: Eukaryota > Metazoa > Arthropoda > Insecta > Lepidoptera > Tortricidae > Eudemis > Eudemis profundana. The sequence goes on along the minus strand of OX344795.1, from coordinate 23,144,688 downwards.
AACTCGATTTCCACCGACTTGCGTATTATTTAACCGTGGAGGAACACATTTTATAGTTCTCAAATAAAGAATCCTCCCGGTACTGACTTGGTTTAACATTACATCTCAAAACTTTTTTGTTGTAGGAAAACTGCGTTGCGAGACTTGCATCTTTTTACATGTAATGTTTTGATGGGTTACACTACTTGTCTATTCTTTAAACAGGAATATATCTTTATTACGGTCGTATAACAGCACATTATCAACATTACCTACATTGTTGTGTTCCGGTAAGGTCCTCGACCGGAACACAACAATGTAGGTAATGTTGATAATGTGCTGTAAGACCGTAATAAAGATAGTCTGTACAAGATGCCTTCCCAGGCAGCCTGCACAGACACCTACCACCGACTAAACTCATTTCAGTCGTAGGTATTTTTGTATGTTAAAGCGCTAAACGATATTCGTTCATGCGGTCGCCAATCTAGGCGAGCCGAGGTGCGGTTACTCAAAACGGTTGCGGTGAGTCTAAGTCCTGTGTTTAGCGGTTGTAATAATTGGTTATTCTGTTGACGTGTCATTGACCCGAAATGAGAGACAGGCCAATCAACATGAGGAGTCTTAAGCGCTTTATAATACAGGCGTCTATTATTAAGTACATAGGGTCCCGTACCTCCGTCGGTAAAAACAAAATCTTTATAGGATCATTTTGTTGTCCACCATTTTGTTGTACCTAGTAGTGTATTCCACCGGGTCAATTTTTTTTACAATTATTTGTTCGTAACTGCCGATGGTACGTAGTAACGTCTGGATTAATTAATTTATTATTTAAATTTATTAAGCGAAAGCCCACTAATAGGTTTTTTGACAATCAACATTTTTTCAACCTAAGTCGGCAACTGCGGAACACTACGATCACTCAAAGCCTTCTACTACTTTCTGCATCCACAAGTTGCTAGCAACCTTAACCAGGTCCCTATTCTATCTTGAGGAAGACTGCGCCACGCTTTCCCGTCCGTGGTCTGTACTCGAGAACCTTTACGACTTATTGTTCATCGGTGCTTTGACCTAAGCCTGTTTTTTAGGTTCCGTACCTCAAAAGGAAAAAACGGAACCCTTATAAGATCACTTTGTTGTCTGTCCGTCTGTCAAGACTCTTTATCTCGAAAACGCGTAGAGATATCGAGTTGAAATTAAAACCATATACTCAGGTCTATAGTCCCTTGAAGCTGTGAAAAAACTAAGCTTCTAAGTTAACGTAAAAAAAGATGCGGCTGTTTATGCCGCAAAAAACGTAAATTTCGACACTCTCGAGGAAACAAAAATTCAAAGGGTAGGGTACTTTCCGTTGACCTAGCTTTGAAATTTGGCAAGTAATACTGCCTTATACTACAAGTATAGGGAAAAATCTGAAAACTATACATTTTTCATTAAATCATAAAAAAATAGACTTAACTAAAGCAATCAAAATGTATAGGGTACTTTAATATAAATGTACCTACGTACGAAACCCTCAGTGAGCGAGTCCCTCGCACTTGTCCGGTTTTTTAATACTTCAAGTTATATTCCATAATCCACATTGTGCTGCAAGACTTTATTTTTTGATGATAAAACACAAACCCAACCTAACCTAGCTTTAACCAAACAACTAACTATAGGTATTGTCATATGCACAATATCGAAAGTACAAAGGCGGTTCTTTTAAAACCCGTTTCGTACCGTTAACTGATACAAAGGTTGACACACTAACTAAATTACCCATAGGTTCAACAGTCAACCAGTATAAAAAGTACAGTACAGTGATTAAGAGAACGTCTAAACATTTTGGATATTATGGTAACTCAAATATAGGTCCTTACATTATGAAATTGCCGTTTGGCGAACTGGCAACTTTGGTTCAAAATATCTGGCGCTCGGCTAAGTCCAAATGCAAATTTATTTCAAATTGAAGACCATGTATTTGTGTGTCCGAATTTCGAAATTTATTTGTTATCGCGTCATTTGTTTTTCTTTGACATCGTTCTGTTCACAATATGGAAAACTTAAAATATCGCTATATTTAAGAATATGAGTTCCACTTCGGCACCAGTGCTGCAGAAACGGCTCGTAGGTAGAGATGTGCCATTCCCGGGAATATTCCCCGTTTGTATGGGGAATATTCCCGGGAACGGCACATCTCTACTCGTAGGATTAACAATACGTATGGGAAGCTATTGCAAAAGAAAATACGGTACGTTATTGGTTCCAACGTTTCCGTTCTGGAAATCATTATCATATTTAGCATAAAATCTCTATGGGCAAGTGATCGGACCCGTATACATCATAGTGTATTTTGGCAGACAGGACTGTTTGCCTGGCCGCTGCAGATATCACGCAGTGGTCAAGCCATCTTGTACACCCGTGGCTATCGCTCACATATGTATACGAGTCCGAAGGCAAGAGTTCTGAGTCGACTATATACAATTGTCGTTCCGAACAAAAACTATTCAATTCGTTGTAGAAAGTTGTACTAGGATGAGCGTTAAAGGGCATTTCTCCAGAAATATGTCTGCGACTCATTCATCTGTCTCCATACATTTAGTATGAAAAAGGGCCAGGTGAATGAGGTGACCGCAGACATATTTCTGGAAAAATGCCCTAAAATCGCCTAACAATATCAAAATCGCATACATTTCAATCAAACGGTCAGTGAATTCAACTAGGTTATCACTCTCGTCAGTAGGCATGTACACAGAAAACACTATGATGGATCTAACATCCGTAACAACTTTTAAGGCCACGAGCCTAACACTTTTGCACTGTATAGTGGAAACGCACGGAAACCGGTTTTTACGCCACAGGAGCGCCACACCCCCGTGAGGACGACCACGCAGAACGCCCGCCGATAGGTTCACTGCTGTATTACCGTAGCAAGCAAAGTTAGGGTCAACTGTTCCCAGCATGGGTATGTCGTCCTGCAATAACCACGTTTCTTGAAGTGCGATGATCTCAGCTGATTCACAGAGTGCCCGAACAGTCTACCGATCGAGAGAAGCCTTTACAGTTAAATTATATAAATCTGCAATTACTAGTTGGTGTACTATCTATCCAAATGATTATTTTGATCAACTAACCCATTACCTCTATTCCTCGGCATTTTTGAAAAATTTACAAAACACCTAAACAGATTTTTTTTCCGGCCAGAAGTCTTCACTAAGAAAGGTGGTCAACTTGCTTTTGGGCACGAGCACTTTGAATGCATTATAGCCTCTTTTAAATTTAATTTTTAAATTTAATTTATGCAACGTAACATTAATTCGTGCCTTGCTAAACACATGCGCAGATATATCCTCCTCCTTAGTGAGCTTGTCAACATTATATAAAAACAACGGTATCTTAGTGTCTTAGCACAAGAGGCCGCGACATATCTACGCGTACATTATGCGTGTTTTCATTGGCTGTAAGATGCTATATCGCGGATATCTTGTGATAGCCGTGCAGCAATAACAGTAGTTAACCATTATTATATTTGTCTAAGTATATTACATCACTTAGGTATGACTAAACACTTAAATTCAACGCAACATTATTTGAGAATTACTCTTAATTGATCAAAATTTGAAGTAAATGTCTAATAACCTTTTTTCTTCAGTTTTCTGTTTTAATACAAGATTAGTCAATAAATAATGTAAATATCGTGCCATACTGTAATTATCAATAATTTTTGCTTATGGCTGGTCATAAGGTCCCTTTTCTCAAATGTATGTAAATTTGTGATTTTTACGTAACTTCAATCGTTTATAAGTCAAAAAATACGACTTGTAGAATAATAATGACACTTTTGAGATACTTGTGTAGACTGATTAAATATAATTTAGAACTCATTATACGAAAATTGTAAATATTATAGGAATGATGAAATAGTATTTTATGCAACAGTTGTATAAGTGGGTTCAAAAAATGCGAATTGCGTGAGTTGCGATACGAGCCGCGAACGCGGCGAGTATCACAAATAGAGACGCAATGAGCGTTTTTTGACTTAATTATACAACGTTGCATACATTACTTTTTCTACGACGAGGTTTTAAATTATAAAATACAAAATTAATAATAACCTAGGAACAAAGGCAAATATGACGTTTGACTGACATGTGTATGATGTGTCTATGGTAAACTTTTTTTTTTAATTTAAAATATACTTAAATTAAAAATACTTTTTTATGTTGGCAGTTGGCATCAATGAATTTAGTTCGGAAAGTTTTGTTTTTCTTAAAAACCGTAGGAATTTAATTGTTTGTTAAGTTGGTAGTTGTGCATTTTTACCGTAAAGTTAAAATTGAGCGCTTAATCCTTGACCTAAGTTTAACCTAGATTTAAAAGTCTGTGGCTGCTAGAAATAACGTAAAGTGACTATAACGACACTAGTGCTGTTATGGGGAATAGAGTATAGACTTCTCTGAACTCATATTATGTATGTTCTTATATTAGTGTTCGTGACCAAGTAAAAGACAGATAACAGTACAGGAGTAGAAAAAATATAATAAAAATGACATTTTAATTAAAATAAAAATATTTCGTTGACAATGTGATTTTATTTCTATCCTAAAATGTACAGTCAACTATCTCTAACTATATACAATGGTTTAGATTACAATATATTAAAAAACAGGCCGATTTTTTTTTTTTAATTTTTTTCTCATAAGAGACTTGTTCTAATCAAAGGCTGATTTTTCACGACCTGGAAGTCACATTAAAAAAACCATTACTGATTTCCAAAGAAAAACACCTTGAGATACATAATCAATCATCATCTCCAAAACTTCCAACGGGAACATACTTAAAATTAGTTTCAAACTTCTTTTGACGATTTCTCAAAAGTGCAATTTTAGCATGTGCGGGTTTGATGTTTTTTTAAAAAAAAGTATGGGACTTAGGGTCATGATTTTTTTTGTATTAGATAGCTTATTTAACGCAGATTTAGGATCTGTGCTTAACTCAATACCTGCTATAAGGTCCCTTTAGCCATGGAAAGCCACATATAAATATCTGAAGTTCATACTTCATTATTTAGCTAAGATATCGGTATCGGTATCGCCGATATTAACTACTATATATCGGTATCGGTATCGTATCGGCAAAACTGTATATCGTTACATCCGTAATTACGACCTTCAGCCATTGAAAAAAAAAAACATTTTTCTACTCCTGTACTTTTATCTGTCTTTTATTTGGTCACGAACACTAATATAAGAACATACAATAAGTTCAGAGAAGTCTATACTCTATTCCCCATAACAGCACTAGTGTCGTTATAGTCACATTACGATACTGCTAGCAGCCATAGACTTCTAAATCTAGGTTAAACTTAGGTCAAGGACTAAGCGCTCAATTCTAACTTTACGATAAAAATGTACAACTACCAACTTAACAAACAATTAAATTCCTACGGTTTTTAAGAAAAACAAAACTTTTCGAACTAAATTGGATTGTTGGATTGATGCCAACATAAAAAAAAGTATTTTTAATATAGTCACTGCGTGTCACTAGCAAGTATACTTCAAATTAAAAAAAAAGTTTACCATAGACACATACTGTCAACCAGTCATATGTCATATTTGCCTTGTTTGCGAGCTATGCTTAATTTTGTATTTTTATGTTGGCATCAATGAATTTAGTACGGAAAGTTTTGTTTTTCTTAAAAACCGTTGAATTTAATTGTTTGTTAAGTTGGTAGTTGTGCATTTTTTCCGCAAAGTTAAAATTGAGCGTTTAATCCTTGACCTAAGTTTAACCTAGATTTAGAAGTCTGTGGCTGCTAGCAATAACGTAAAGTGACTATAACGACACTAGTGCTGTTATGGGGAATAGAGTATAGACTTCTATGAACTCATATTAGTGTTCGTGACCAAGTAAAAGACAGATAACAGTACAGGAGTACAAAAAATACTATAAACTATTTTTGCTACATTTTGCAGTTTTGCATGTTAGGCATAGTATCGGCTAGGTTTTGCTGGTAGATATATTTAAAAACTTCTGCTTCCTGCATTGCCGTGGGCACGCCGATGACAACTATTCTGGGTCTAATTTTTCACCTATTTTGTGCTCTTTGACGATGTTTCTCACCGTTTTTTCTGATATTCCAAGTAAATCTGCCACTTTTTTTGAGCATTCCATCAGAGACCAATACTTGTCCTCGGGCCACGTATTGTAGATATGTTTAGACGCGTTCATAACCATAACTTGCTCCGAAACAACCATATGCGTTTTAGGTCGCTTCTTTTGTGGTGAAAGAGAAACATTCTCTTTCATATGAGAGGGACCTGGCACAGGTTCCATTTTCCTTGCATAAACGCAAAACCCACGTTGAAAATGCAAATTTACAATAACAACAACAAATATCGCAAGAGGCAAAGAAAACATTCGACCGTTCCAATAAGATATCAGATGCCGAATGCTGAACCGAATAAATGAATGAAGTGACAAGTCAAAGTGTCATAGCCGCCACCTTGTTCATCTTAAAGGAGGGTAGGTACCACGAAGATCTAACTGCCGCCGCGCCGTTAAATGGTACGGCTGTCTTTGTGATTCGAATATAGTAAAGAGTGACAAACACAGCCATACCATTTGACAGCGGTATTTTCGTAATTCAATTTTCGTGGTAGCCCCTCTGATTTTTTTCTATTAATGTTTTTCATATACTTACATATAATGTATGCAACTCTTCAGATTGTGCTAAAACTGATACCAAATGTTGACGAAACCTAAAGTGTTGTCATTGTAATATGAATGTTTCTATCACGAAATAGTTATAATCGAATATTTATTAACCTGATATGTTTGAATAGACGTATGTTTACTTGGACAGTGTATTTAAATTTTACCTGTAAAATTACTAACAAATATATTATTTACGAGCAACTTTTCTCCAGGTAATAATTTACTAGCAATGAAGCGTACAATTTTAATGGCAACACAGTGGTAGATTCGTTGGAATTTAATTATGAATTGTACTATAATCAAATGAGCCTAAACTCGCTAGACTAATCTTATATAATTTAAATTATCGTTATACCATCCATCCGGTTTGATCATCTGATCAGCTGCATATATCATGATAATATTGCATTGTACTATCTACATACCCTTGCAAAAATTCAGCTCAAGAGAAAAACGTTAAGTGGGTCAATTTAACTTGCAAGATTTGGTTACAGGTATGCAGCGGGACAAGTTAAAACTAAATAATAGTACATTGTGTATCTAGGGCGGTAAGTAACGAATTACAAACGAGTGTTTGTTATAAGCCCGAGATGAAACCGAGGGCTTTAATAACACGAGTTTGTAATTCCTTTACCGCCCGTGGCACACACAATGTTTTCCATCACACTTGTGAGGAAATCCTAATAATATAACCTTACTAATCGTCCTAGTATGACAAGAAAATATTAAAACAGAAAATGACGTTAGTGACGTATGTCCATAGACAAAGCGAATGTCAAGTCACGGTCGGAAACCATAGCGGTAAAGACCTAAAACGGCCTTTTTAGTTGATTTTATATTTGCAAAATACTGAAATACACTATTTAAGCATTTAATTTATGTTACCGAAATAGTAAATGACACAACTAGGGTGGTAATACAAAGAAAGGCCGAGATCGCAGATGTTTGCAGCCCGAGCTGCAAGCGAGGGACGTAAATATGCGATCGAGGGCTTTCTTTATTACCTCCCGTGTTGTGTACATCATTTTATGTCTATACTTGGCCAGAAAGTGGCTTTTTCCGCACTTTTTCCGTAGCGTGCGGAAAAAGCCACTTTATGGCCAGGTGTGGCATCATAATATGTGTTTACATGTATTTGCAATAACAGTTATCTTTAAATAAATATTTCAGTAAAAGTTAAAGAAGTAAGTTGGAGTTTCTTTTGAAGATGACAAATAAGAGTAAAACAGAACCAGCGTTTCAAATTTAAAAAGAAAACCATTACGCCCTGGGCGTAATAGGTCATTTACGGCCCGCAGAACCTACGTGTAATGACACCATTTTTGAGCAAGTGTGATGAAAAATCTTGAAAATACTGCTTTGTTTTGTTAATATGTATATTAATTAAGAAAATAGCAAAGACTATTTTGAATTGGTAATTAAAAGTACCCATTATATTCTGTAAATTTGACTGTAAATTACATGAAACATGATTGACATCACAAAGAAGGTACAAAAAATCACGAAATTACATAAAATATCACAAGGCAACAGTTCAAAATTTTGTCACAAGTAAGGCTATCATGATGATGATGTTGTGTGGGGACGCCCAGCGGGTGTCAGGCGGGTTGTCGATCACTTGTGTGTGTTCATTCAGTTCCTCGTTGTTGGAGCCAGCGGTTACTGTCCCGACGGTGCTCCCACACAGCGCTTCACTTCGAGTCTCCAAGTTTTCCTGCAGAACAGAAGGACATCTTTGAGGTTAATGCCCTTTAGCTCTTACTCTTCTAATTCATCTTTCCCGAATAAAAATCGCATTGCCGCGTACATCACATACTCGGCTAGCACATGTTTGCTCGTCTCCTCCATCCCACAGTTCGGGCCGGAGGTGTCGCTAAAACCTAAAGTGTGTAGGTGTCTATTGAGTGTGTTAGGGCCGGTTATAATACCGGTCTACTACTCGGCAACATTGTCGAGTAGGCTCGTTTGAAGTCGGTTATTTTTTGATTTTGTGTTTATTATCCAAAATGGGTGGATAAGATGATCAGATGGTCAGTCTAAAATAGTACATTGTGTATCTAGGGCGGTAAGGAAGGAATAACAAACGAGTGTTTGTTAGAAGCCCGAGACGAAGCCGAGGGCTTTATTAACACAAGTTTGTAATTCCTTTACCGCCCGTGCCACACACAATATTTTTAGTTGATTTTATATTTGCAAAATACTGAAATAGGTACCCTATTTAAACATTTAATTAATGTTACCGAAATATGTCATTATATGTATTTGCAATAACAGTTCTCTTTAAATAAATATTTCAGTGATAAAAGTAAGAAAAGTAAGTTGGCGTTTCCTTTGAACATCATCATCATCACTACATAGTATAAAACAAAGTCGCTTTCTCTGTCCCTATGTCCCTATGTATGCTTAAATCTTTAAAACTACGCAACGGATTTTGATGCGGTTTTGTTTTAATAGATAGAGTGATTGAAGAGGAAGGTTTATATGTGTAATACATGCATAATATAATAGAAAAACACCGTGCGAAGCCGGGGCGGTCGTTAGTGACAAATAAGAGTAAAACAGAACCAGCGTATTCAATTAAAAAAAAAAACCATTACGCCCTAGGGCGTCATAGGTCATTTACGGCCCGCATAACCTACGTGTATCAACACCAGTTTCAAGCAAGTGTGATGAAAAATATCATTGTTATCTAGAACTGTAAAATACTCGTAATTGACGGATTAGTTAGCATATAAAGTGTGATCCGATAGAAATGAATAAAAATGTCAAAAAATATGGCTGATTGACTATTGCATCTATTATCTATTGTTTTAGGTACTGTGACATAGTGATGGAATATATCGTGCTGTTATTAGGTTATTACTCAGATACTTTTGTTACCATTTAATATTCTGTCATTATGAAAAAATAGGTCCTATAGCTATGGGAATTGTACGGGTGTTTTAAAAAGAGATAAGTATATCGATATGCTAGTCGTCACACACACTCGTACTAATTACGAGAAAAAAAGTTTCTGGTGTGTTGCTCGGAAAGGGGACGGTTCTTAGGGTAAATAAATAAACTTTTAAAGTAAAACCCAACTACGAGAAAGACAAAAACAATATCCTTGCGTTTTATTGCAGCAGGCTTACATAAATTGTCTCTTCTTTTGCGTTTGGTGGTTGAAATCAAAAGCGAGGATCTGATGATGGGGATGCTTTAGCTAATATTTCGTTTTTAAGAGGAAACAGGAGGGCAGTTTTTCCATTCAAACGTAGTCCCCTGTTTCCTCCCTGGATAATGCCAGTAGAGCAATCATTTTTTACTATTGATATGTTCCTATGTTTTCCTTTTTACGATAAATTGATTCTCAAAAGAGATATTAACCTTCAAAAACCTAAAAAAAATGCCAGATTTTCCGCTGTGTTCACACATCCAGAAAACAAATTTGACTAAATTATTAAAAAAAGGAAAACATAGGAACACGGCCAAAGCCTTTCTTTAATGTTTAATGAAAAAATTAGTTAAATAGGTTAAGTTTTGGGGAAGAAATCAGTTGTTTTCAAACGTTGTTTTCATGAAATTTTAAAAGGTATTTTCGGTCCAAGCTGCAGTTGTCTCTATCCAATTCTCTATCGCGCTCTGCGGGTGAGAGGCGGGCAGTGCGGGATAGCGACACATTTTACAAATACCTAATTTTCAATTCTCTCGACCTTACTATTTCCTCTTAACTCTATTTTATATATACTTACACCATTTATTCAATATGCCATTATTCGCTTAAATCTATAATTAGAATATAAACTATCCGAAATGAGTACCTATTTCATTATTAAAATGTCTATATTTGGGGACGGGTATGCATTTAGCCACTGCCCAGCCCCTCCTTAAAACATCAGACTACAGTTAAGCGGGCTTGTTCTAGACCTGTGCTGTGGGTCAACAAAGATGTGATCAATTTGGATACCTATAGCATCGTCCCTTTGTGATTTGGGGTTGGATTGGATATTTTGCCCCGGACAGGCAGACAACCAGGCATTTCTAGCATCCAGAAGAGCCGCGGTCTCATAGTTTGACGGAATATCCTTTAGGATTTTGCTTATGAGATCGGATGAGCTGTAAGCTGATGTCAGAAATACTGGTAGTAAGACACTGGAAATTTTGCGCAAAATGAGTCCACCGTATCGGATTGGGAGGAAGGCTTGATGCCAGGATTTGCTCAGCTTTAAATTTAGAATTTATTCCAGAATGTTTTTGTCAAGGATGTCAGTTGGTGGCAGTAAATTTTGATATTTGCCGAATGTGCTGCAGTAAAGCATTAACGTAAACATAGAGAAGAAATAGGAAAAAAAATAAGTATAAATATGTGGGGGTTAATTTCCAGTAGACAAAATATTTATATCTCGGGTTTACTGCAGGATTTCTAAAGGAAGTATATACCGGCCGTGCGAGAGAAGTCACGGGCAAAGGCTTAGTTTATTGCGTATATATTAGTAAAGATACGTCGTTAAATACCGCTGATTGCATCATTATATAACAATTAGCAGTGCTGTTTATTGAATAAGGCATTCGTAAGTAGAAAATACGTGTTAATTACGCCCTTTGATAAACGAAGTCCAGTATTAAGTGACCAAGACCAACATTTTAACCGTATCCGGGAAATAAAAAGATGGGAAGTCCCTATACCTATTGTCACTGCTCCGCAGTGTTTCTTTTGTTGAGAAATAAAATCTTTAAAAGCAATCAATCTGCAAAAGATGGCATTTGCATCTGTAACCTTGGATTGCTTCATTGGCTCGAGACTAGGGTTTCTGCTCGAGACTTCTCGAACTCGAGACACCTCGAGAGTTTCACCTCCATTCGAGACGAGAAATAAATAGCTGACTCTCGAGACTCTCGAGTTCCGGCGAAAACGAAATAAGGGCTAAAGTCAGGCTCGCCATTTTTTGGCTTTTAACAATGATAACGCCGCCCGCGCACGGCACTATAAACGCTTTAGTGTTCTTAAAGGCGTACTTTTTAAGACTAAAATAATTTAATTTTATAATAACTGACTAAAACTGACAGAATTATAAAAATGATTAACACGCACACTTGAATAATTATACAAAAGATTAATTAATATATATCTCACTTAGATCATTCAAATACTGTTAAATATGATTGTTACTCACGACGTCACGTCATTATAGTTAAAAATCGTTTGTGATCATTATTATTATTGTATTATTTGCAATTGATTTCTAGTCCTAATTTTATCTAAGATCTCTATCAAAAAAACCAATTTATGTCGGATCAAAAGACTGAAAAAGTAGATTAAGTATATTGTTTTATTTTCATTGTTGATTTAGTTTTTGTATGTTTGTAAGAAGAGTTTTAATTTTTTTTTGTATCTCGAACTTGTAATGCAAAGTGCAATAAAAGAATTTCGATTATTATTTGTTTTTTATTTTATTTTCAACAATAATTTACAATTTCTTACTAAAGACTCGAGAGTCGAGACAAGTCGAGAAATTGGAGTCGAGATTTCTCGAAACTCAAGAAATAAAATGAGGCGAGAAACCAGAAACCCTACTTAAGACCAAAATAAACAACAAATCAAAAAGAATTAATGTTATTATATAATTAAACGCACATTAATTTACACAATCGGTATCAATATCCTTACACCCGACAAAAACTCCGCTTATAAAATATGCAAACGTAATGTTTAAATCAATATTAGAACTCCATTTGAACGCATGCTGTGGTCAAACAACCTAAAAAAGGACATTTGGAAATTATTTGCTTATACTTACGTGAGAATCGTTAGAGCTGCGACCAAATCGCGGCTCAAAAGACGTTGACGCACCGTATACGCCGTGACGTGCCTCAGGTGTCACGTTCTTAATGCATGCTGTGCACACCATCGTTCAAAAGACATTAACGCACCGAAAACGTTTTGACGACCGGTTTAGCCTAGTGGTTAGTGACTCTGCCTACGAAGCTGACGGTCCTGGGTTCGAATCCTGGTAAGAGCAAATATTATCTGTGTGATGATATTTGTTTCTGAGTCTTGGATGTTTTCTATGTATTTAAGTATTTGTATTTATTATCTATATTGTCGTCTAGTATCCTTAGAAGAAGCCTTATTGAACTAATTATGGGACTAGTTCAATTTGTGTAAGATTGTTTCCTAATATTTATTTATTATTTATTTAAACGCAGTGATAATGTGACGTATACGTCACATTTTTGACGCGCTTTTATGGTGCGTCAACGTCTTTTGAGCCGCGGTTTGGTCGCAGCTTTATGCGAGCTATAATTTATTGGTGAAATACCTCAGGTAGTTCCGTAACGAATAGTTATAATATAGTCGGAGATGTAAAAATCTATCAATAGCAAGAACATCGTAATTCTATCTAAAAAAATAATTCGTAGGTACATAATAAACAGCCTTGTGTCCGATTTTTGTAACATAGTCTATTAGTTTGATTACTTATCAAAAAAATTATTGGACACAATTTTATTCTTTGGTGAACTAAACGAAAAATAATGAAAATTCGTCGTGGCTCAATTTTTATCACGTGTTATGTAGTAGCGTCACGAGACCCCACTCCCAAAATTTTACGCGCATTATCTTGGTCAATTTTTGTTTGATTGACAAAAGAAAAAATACTTGTTCAATATTTTTTGACAATCTAACTTACAGACTAATTATAATTATCTATGTTTTTTTACGCGTGAAATCAGCCTATTAGCTCATGGACATTCTTGTAAGGTAGAAATTTATCATAATGTTTTCCCTGTAATTATTTCTGTTCAGAATCTAAATGTAATGCATACAACGCACTCTAGGGGACATTCTGCGGGTATGCCAGATGGTAAGGATGGTGGATGGTGGTTTAAACATAAAGCTAATAAGCTGTCAGAATAAGGTTTCTAGTGGTAGCCGAGAGCACTGAAGCCATTCAACATTAAATAAAACAAGATTAAATAGTATATCAATCATGTTTCATTTAATTTCGAATGGCTTTAGTGCACTAGGCTACCACCCTACGTAATACAGTACAAAAACCAGGTTACAAATACTAAATACAAATACTTTATTCTGACAACTCGATAATTGATTGATTTATTTGTAACAAGCTGTCTCGGCGAACTTCGTTCCGCCTCAGAATTTTCGATTTTTTTAATGTTTTAATAGTTATTTTGTTTTTCGGGGCAGAGACAAACCCAAAAAAATCTAAAATCATAAAAATCGGTTCACCCGTACTTGAGAACATATCGGTAGACGCGGAAACGCCTATTGTCCCAGCAAATTTATTTCGGGTTCGCGAACTGACGGTTATAGTATTTTCTTTAATTTTAACTTATTCTCATATATTGGAGATATGTTTGAAGAAAAGGGGTTAACGAACTCGTGACATTTGGTGTTTTAACTACATTTTCCAGTAACGGGTAGGCTCGGTTGCAAGGAGCCCATTAAGCGTGGAGCGAGCGAGTAGTTGCGACAGCGCAAACAGATGCGCGAGACTGCCCTAATCATCCATTTGCGTACAGCCACCGCAAAAAGACATGTAAATCCCGTCGGTGCCTGTTAGATCAGATAATGTCATACAAATTAGAGAACCAGAAAAAAATCACATGTAGTTTAAAAACACTACGAGTAGAAATATTTTAGTGGTTATAATAATTTTATTTACCAATGTCAACACTGAAAGATCGATCGTGGGTAAAATTATTCGCAAGGTACTTTTAGATTATTTATAAGAAATGTCAATAAGTTGAATATTTTGGAAATAGAGTGAATTAAGCTTTTTAAATATTCTAGAATCCTAAACCATTTTTTTATTACTATCCTTATGAGTGTTTTGAGAACTTCCTTGCCTACCAGTGGCGTGGCGTCCATAGAACCTGATTTCCACCGGCTTGCCTATTTTAAAGCATATGACCGGAGTATCTACTACTCCTGAAGAAAAAGTAATCCGAATCCGAATCTGCTCCGACCCTACCTACGTACATAATAAACAAAGCTGACAAAGTAAAATAATAATTGCGTCATTCGTGTTTAAATTAAAACATACTACTTACAGAGATCACCTCGAGAGCTCCATGAACATAAAAAATAAAAAACAATGACACTAGATCTACATTTTTAATAAGGGAGCTGATTAAAATAACTTCTAAATAAAAAAAAAATGTCTCTTCATTGGTTTTTTAATGCGGGTAAATTACATAACATTCATCCACCGGAGCACCCATTAAGCGCCCTCAATTTTGCCATCTACTTTGACTTCCATATCATTGTTTTAATAGGATTTAACCTAAAGGCTAATTAAAAATACAGATAGAGTCGCACCATAAAGATTTCTTTTTTACCGTTTTGGTACGGAACCCTAAAAAACTATAACAGGTAATATAGATATAACATAATGCGTAAATCAGTTTGCAAAAATCAGAATAAATAAAATTATTGAAAGAATTCCATAATTTTGAACACGGTTAAAAATTTGAAAAGTCCTGAAATGTCGACCACAGATATTTTTTCAAAAGTGATACCAACAAAGAAGTAGATTAAAACAAACGTAAAGATTGCTACATGCGAAAGGTTGTCAAGATGTATAACGGGGAGTGTTCTGAGGAACTTTTTGGGCTCGTGCCTCCGTCACACTTCTATCACCGTACCTCCCGGCTCAGGAATAAGGTTCATCCACACTTTTTAGGTGCTTGGCATCCCAAAATCAAGCGGGCATCACGCTCTTTTTTGTCAAGAATCGGCAGGATGTGGAATGAACTCCCACCTGAGGTGTTCCCAGCGCGCTATGACGTGGGGTACTTCAAGAAACGAGTAAACAGGGCTCTCAAAGATCAGCAATGTATAGGTAACACTTCTGGTGTTGCAGATATCCATGGACGACGTTGACTGCTTTCCATCAGGCAGCTCGTCTGCTCGTTTGCCACTTATAACATAAAAGAAAGAAAAAAAAGATGTGAAAGTTTTAAAGGGAAATTTGTAAGGATTCATCAAAGCAGTTATTTACATGTATATTTATGCGTAAGTATTTCATGAAGTACATTGGCCTAAATATGGATTCGCTTTTTGTTTGCATGGAGAACCGATAGACTTGAATCACCTTAAGGCGAGGTGAGACCAGAATCGGGCATGGAAGCCTAGTTTCCAAATCATTTTTAGAGCACTTATTTGACTCTTAGGTCACTGTAAAACATATATAATAATATTCAGAACTGTATCTAGGGCTTCCTCTCACTTAGAACACGATAGCGAACACTTCGCTCGATAGAAAAGTAGCGCGAAAACACTATAAAATAAAGTATTTTTTTCATTTTTTTTCATTTTGTTCATCACCAGTTACCTTTTCTGACAAAATTAATACCTGACAATCATGATTTCACAGTCATGCAGGGCATCCTCTCATGTTTGGGTTGATAACGTATACTTTTATGTTAGAAATCGAAGATAATCTGCAATAATCTGCATTCCGCCCGACCCTAGTTTGTATGTGAAATGCGAGCCAGGTCCTACCGCGCCTTAAGAATACTTAAGGCGAGGTGAGACCAGAATTGGGCATGGAAGCCTAGTTTCCAAATCATTTTTAGAGCACTTATTTGACTCTTAGGTCACTGTAAAACATATATAATAATATTCAGAACTGTATCTAGGGCTTCCTCTCACTTAGAACACGATAGCGAACACTTCGCTCGATAGAAAAGTAGCGCGAAAACACTATAAAGTATTTTTTCATTTTGTTCATTACCTTTTCTGACAAAATTAATACCTGACAATCATGATTTCACAGTCATGCAGGGCATCCTCTCATGTTTGGGTTGATAACGGATTTGTTAGATGAGGTTCCCAAACGCTTGTTTTCCTTGCTGAAATTTTTCTTTTCGCTTTTTTTCCCGAAAGTGATTATAACCATTCACTTTTTTCCTCTGAAGCTTATATTCACAGTCGCGTTGTTTCCGTTTCTCATATTTTTTCGCCTCAATTTTAACCTGCAGTTTTTACATTCGTTTTTTTCTTTGTTGTGTTTTTTTCTGTGTCTCCTTTTTTCCCGCAGCCAGTTTTTATACACAATGTACTATTATGGCCAGGTATGATTACTGATATGTAAATGCAAACGTAAAAAGATGACAATAACTTTCAGGTCTACATACTATACTATAGCAGTCAGGGGACCTGATCTATTCTATTAGGCTGCGGCTCCACTATGGCAGAGACGAGCGGAGCGGAGAAGTGTCGTGTAGCGATCAACCAATCACATTCGTTTTCCCTGTTTCCATTGAAGCGAAGTGGAGACGAGATGTGGATTTCAACTGATGTGATTGGCCTACTTGTCTCCTCTCCGCTCCTCTTGTCTCCGCCTCAGTGGAGCCAAAGACTTAGGGTTCCGGAGCCACAATTACTAAATAATTTTACACCTAGAAAAAAATATATTTGCTTTAGGGAAATATTGCGAGCAAAAATATGCTACTCAGTAATAAACCGAATGTGAAAAAATGCGTTTGTGAACAAATGCGATTAAAAAAAACTCGCTACTTAGAAATAGTAAGACAGGGAAATTAGAGAAATGGGAAATTATGAGACTAGGAATAACCGCGAAAAGAAAATTTGCCGCAAGGAAAACAAGCGTTTGGGAACCTCATCTAACAAATCATATTTACTCGGAAACCAATGGTTTACTTTGACATCAAGACGTTAAATATCTTATGTGTTACGTCGAATGTAAATATTGTAATACGTGATTTTGCGACTGACTATTGGATTGGAGTGGAAAAGGCTTATTCATCACACTTGCTCGAAAATGGTGTTGTTACACGTAGGTTTTGCGGTCCGTAAATGACCTGTTACGCCCTAGGGCGTAATGGTTTTCTTTTTAAATTTGAAACGCTGGTTCTGTTTTACTCTTATTTGTCATGTTCAAAATAAACGCCAACTTATTTTTTTAACTTTTATTACTGAAATATTGATTTAAAGAGAACTGTTATTGCAAATACATGTAAACACATATTTCTATAACATTAATTAAATGTTTAAATAGTGTATTTCAGTATTTTGCAAATATAAAATCAACTATTTTAAGTCTTTACCGCTATGGTTTCCGAACGTGACTTAACATTCGCATTGTCTATGGATATAATGTCACTGATGTCACTGTCAGTTTTACAATTTTATTTAAGTGAGGTTATTTTAATCAGATTTCCTCACAAGTGTGATGAAAAACATTGTGTGTGCCACGGGCGGTAAAGGAATTACAAACTCGTGTTATTAAAGCCCTCGGCTTCGCCTCGGCCTTGTAACAATCACTCGTCTGTAATTCCTTACTTACCGCCCTTGATACACAATGTACTATTTCATCACACTTGCTCGAAAATGTGTTGTTACACGTAGGTTCTGCGGGCCGTAAATGACCTATTACGCCCTAAGGCGTAATGGTTTTTTTATTTGAATACGTTGGTTCTGTTTTCTCTTATTTGTCATGTTCAAAGGAAACGCTAACATACTTTTTTAACTTTTATCGCTGAAATATTTATTTAAAGGGAACTGTTATTGCAAATACATGTAAACACATATTTCGGTAACATTAATTAAATATTTAACTAGTCTATTTCAGTATTTTGCAAATATAAAATCAACTAAAATGCCCATTTTAGGTCTTTACCGCTATGGTTTCCGAACGTGACTTGACATTCGCATTATCTATAGATATATGTCACTTTCTACTTTTATCCTACTGGGTGGATTAATAAGGTTATTTTTTTAGACGTATGATGAACAACAATGTGTGTGCCACGGGCGGTAAAGGAATTACAAACTGGTGTTATTAAAGCTCTCGGCTTCGCCTCGGGCTTCTCACAAACACTCGTTTGTAATTGCTTCCTTACCGCCCTAGATACACAATGTACTATTACGCGTTCTCCGGCCTGGGGAGCCATTGGGGGATATGTGGGACTTTGCTAACTCGAGTAACTAATTAACACGTGTAAATTCAATAAGAGTGCGGAATTCAACCGCCCGGCCGATTAAATTGATTAATGAAATATTATTGAAACTACTAAACCAAATTTTGATTTAAATTGATTTATTGTGAAAGCAGTTCGTAACCGGTTACTTTTTTATTTTTTATTTAGTCTATAATGAGTGTCCCACTGCTGGGCTAAGGCCTCCAATACCGACATTTGTCCCCACAGAGTGCATGACTTTGCCACTCTTTGTCACCTTTTCCTACATAATAAAAATTAATGGAAAGTAAATTTTTGGTCAGCCGTTATTAAAATTGATCCGCAAAAAAAAATAAGCAGTTAAATCATTTGGGCAGCATACAAAGATTTGGCTGGCAATAAATAAAATCGGGCGGCAACTCTTGTTCAGCAAACAGTTTAAAAACGGTTAACATTTTAACCAATATTAATCTGCTTTTTTAATCATTTGGCTGCCTAATAAACAGTCGAGCTGCAAAATAATTACTTGGGTAGCAAGATTTTACAATTGGTCAGCAGAGAGTTTAATTGAGATATACAGGGTGTCACTGTGATATATACTGGGTGTCACTGTGTTATATACAGGATGTCACTGTGATAGATACAGGATGTCACTGTGATATATACAGGGTGTCACTGTGTTATATACAGGGTGTCACTGTAATGTATACAGGGTGTTACTGTGATATATACAGAATGTCATTGTGATATATACAGGGTGCCATTGTGTTATATACAGGGTGTCACTGTGATAGATACAGGATGTCACTGTCAGCAGAGAAAACATGTCTGTAAGCAGTTTAATTGAGATATACAGGGTGTCACTGTGATATATACAGGGTGTCACTGTGTTATATACAGGGTGTCATTGTGATAGATACAGGATGTCACTGTGATATATACAGGGTGTCACTGTGTTATATACAGGGTGTCACTGTAATGTATACAGGGTGTCACTCTAAAAACGAAATAGCTCCCAAAAGTAGGTAGGTTAGGGTAATTTTTTTTTTGATGACCCTAAAACGAAACGGCTCCCAAAAATAGGTAGGTTAGGGTTATTTTTTTTGATGACCCTAAAAACGAAACGGCTCCCAAAATAGGTAGGTTAGGGTTATTTTTTTTTGATGACCTTAAAAACGAAACGGCTCCCAAAATTAGGTAGGTTAGGGTTATTTTTTTTTATGACCCTAAAAACGAAACGGCTCTCAAAAATAGGTAGGTTAGGGTTATTTTTTTTGCTGACCCTAAAAACGAAACGATACACGTTGTGAATAAATAATATAACTTGTAAACATTATGAGATGTATTAAAAATCGAAATACCAATTTTATATGAGCCCATCACAGTGACACCCTGTAGACATTACAGTGACACCCTGTATATAACACAGTGACACTATGTATATATCACAGTGACACCCTGTATATATCACAGTATCACTCTGTATCTATCACAGTGACACCCTGTATATATCACAGTTACATCCTGTATCTATCACAGTTACACCCTGTATATAACACAGTGACACCCTGTATATATCACAGTGACACCCTGTATATATCACAGTGACACCTGCTACTTGACAGCTGACAATTACCGAATGACAAAATGCGCACACGATTGGCGGCAGAATAGTTGCGCCCAGTTAGGTTTTATTGCCCCCCTTTTTTTTGATGAACAAAATGAAATATTTTGCTTACCTACTGATTGCTTACCAAAATTTGATTAACCGTAGATCGCTTAATGCAGCTCAAATATTTAATTTGCTGACCAAAATAATTTAGAGCAGATCAGTATATCATTAATTGCAGCCTGATTTATAAATGTTTGCTTACCATAAGTTGCTTACCAACTAGCTATTTTGGCTGACCAAATACATATTTCTGCTGACCAAAATATGAATATTTTGCTGATCGATTAAATGATACCCAAAATTAATACGAAAACCGGATTACAAACACCCTAGTCATCGGTGTACGTAAATGTACCTATGCTTAAAAAACCGGGACAAGTGCGAGTCGGACTCGCCCACCGAGGGTTCCGTACAAATTTTATACATATAAATTTTGATTCCCTTAGTAAAGTAATTTTTTTTATGATTTAATTAATAATGTATCGCTTTCTGATTTTTTCCTATACTTGTAGTATAAGACGCTATTACTTGCCAAATTTCATAGTTCTAGGTCAACGGAAAGTACCCTTGAATTTTGGTTTCCTTGAGAGTGTCGAAATTTACGTTTTTTGCGGCATAAACGGCCGTATCTTTTTTAACGTTAATTTAGAAGCTTAATTTCCTCACAGCTTAAAGAGACTATAGACTTGAGTATATGGTTTTAATGTCAACTCGATACCTCCACGCTTTCCCAAGATAAAGGGTATTGACAGACGGACAGACAGACAAAAAAGTGATCTTATAAGGGCTCCGTTTTTTTCTTTTTGAGGTACGGAACCCTAAAAACGGTTCAAATTGAAAACCATCCTTCTTGATTGAAGTCGGCTAAACAACGCAGTCTTTTACATCGAGAAGGACCGACCTTGCAGACGCATGTAAAACAAGTACCTACTTATAATTAAGTAAGTCGTTACATCGAACCGCTGTGTAGACAATTCATAGGCAATACCTAATAAATAGTGCAGCAATGCATCGCGTTAACACTTGACCTGTATTATATCTAGCACGTCTTCCGTGTACAATAGGTTTTGTCACAATGTATGCAGGTCGAAGGATTCGAGTCGCTCCGTTTGCTATATAAACAGCAAGAGGGTTACGAGTCGACTTTAAAGACATCGTATTTGGTTGAAATGTGTTTCATTTGATAGCCCGGTGCATTTTATATTTTTTTCTACTCGTCGACTTTAATCTTTCCATTAGGATCCCATAGACTAAACTATAAATGCTAACTTTTCAATGTTATTTAGTCTATGACACTCTCTACTCGTTTTCGGCCTTTAAATAAAACTTTGAATGAATAGTTTTAGTGGAAGTACGGTGATTGTGATAGTTTATTTGTTTGCTTGATGTTGTTTTAGTTGACTCATAGAAAAAGTATTGTATACAATAGTTACATAATTAGCTCTTAAAGTTCTCGTACCTTATATAGACCACTCGGCAAGCCTCGTGGCCTAAACACGGTACTCGACTTTAAGAGCCTTCATTATGTTACGATTGTATAAAATACTATTATGCCACACCTGGCCTAAAGTAGCTTTTTCCGCACGCTACGCGTACGGAAAAAGTCGCTTTCTGGCCAAGTGTAGACATAAAATTATGTACACAACACGGGAGGTAATAAAGAAAGCCCTCGATCGCATATTTACGTCCCTCGCTTGCAGCTCGGGCTGCAAACATCTGCGATCTCGGCCTTTCTTTGTTTTACCTCGTTTACTATAACCGTGTATTCTAATTGTAGATCGCGAAAAAGTCGATAAAGAAACAAACCGACAAATAGAAAAAAAAAATTATAGTAGAGGATCCCAGTATAGAACGACCTTCACCGAACTGGTTAATGGATGAAAAGTATTTTATATTAAATTAAATATGTTATTAAATATATTGCAAGTGGGTTGCCTAAAAAAATTCAGTCCAGAATATGATTAATTAAAAATTTAAGTTAAATTTGCACCAGGTGGGTATGTGATGCTAAGGAAACGAGGTGCAAACTTAGCTCAACCTGTTAGTATGAGAAAGTTAGGACGTAGTTGGCACGGGTTCCCGTTTACAGAATGAGCAGATTTCTGGTTTAGGGGCATTTTAGCACATAACACTCTTCTACCGCATGAGATGGTTCGCTGGGACCTCTCTGTTGCACGTAGGTGAAGAACACACGGAGCGGCGCGGCTTGCTATGTGCTAAAATGCCCCTAAACCAAAAATCTGCTCATTCTGTGAACCCCCCCGACCCGACTCGTGCCGACTTCATACTAACTTTCTCATAGTAACCGGTTGAGCTAAGTTTGCACCTCGTTTCCTTAGCATCACATACTAACCAGGTGCAAATTTAACTTAAATTTTTAATTAATCATATTCTGGACTGAAGATTTTTAGGCAACCCACTTGCAATACATTTATTAACATATTTAATTTCATATAAAATACATTTCATCCATTAACCAGTTCGGTGAAGGTCGTCCTATACTCGGATCTTAGACTATTAACACTGGTTACTTGGTCCATCCATCCATTGGGCACATGTGTCATAAAGGAAAATAACACGTAGGTACAACGAAGGATATTAGATTTAATCTGTGCTACTTAACATAACAATCAAGTTGTTTGATCACATGATGACGATGATGTGGAACTATGTTACCTATCATTTAGTACTTACTACACCGCTAATTATGGGTTGAAAATATAAAGAGTAAGCGCTCATAGTGTTAAAATCAGGCAAACTTCAAGGTTAAACAAATATATGATTATACCTACACTGGTTATCGTTAAGTTACTAGTGGTGTATAAGAAATAACATATTTTAAACGATTTTATTTCGGACATTCTCACGAAGTATGACTGCGTCTAAATACCGCGTCTCCATACATTTAGTATGAAAACAGCGTCGCGGTAATTAGGTGACGCAGACATACTTCGTGAGAATGGCCGTTAGCTTGACCCCGTATATTTGATTGTTTCAAACCTTCCGACAGGTTTTTCAAAAATTATTTTTACTGAGTACGAGGTTTGATGATGGAATCAAGAGGTGGCCAGCCCATGATTCACAATAAAATCGTTTTTACGGTTCCGTACCGAAATGATAAAAAAGAAACCCTTATGGTGCAACTATGTCTGTCTGCCTGTCTTTTCGACTGTCACAGCTAGATATCTGAGGGACTACCGCTGCTATCAATTTGAAATTTGTAATAGTGTTAAAAATGGCTAACCCTAGCCTTTTGGACATAAATAATTCTTATACCTTTATTACTTTTTTTCAAGGGGGCTGAAATACGATGTCGAATATGAAAACTAGGGATATTATATCAAGTGGAGTATCAAATGACAGGGCTTAATTTGTAGATTCTAAAACCAAGTGGTTTATCTTTTTTCTTTAATATGTAGTTTTAGATTTAAGACGAACGGTTTTCCTATAGTATATTTTTAAAACAAAAAATAAAGACTTCCAAAAACTTATAAACTAAAAACCAGAAAATAATATTTTAATAACCTCAAAAAAACGGATATTCAACGATTCATATATACATATACAAATATTTATAGTTTTTAAACTGTTATTTTTGAAGTTGGTGCCTGCCACGCAAAGCTGGCTATGTTGAGCTCCTTAGCTGGCACCGACTTCTACCCTTTCAAACAAAAAAAATACAAACTTATTTTCTCAGTTTCTAAACTAACCGCGAGCTATATCAATGTACTAGCTATTTCCCGCGGCTTCGCCCGCGTTGTTCCCGTTATTGTCCCAAAGAAACTCTTTACCGGGATATAAAGTATCCTTTGTTTCAATCCAGGACTTGGTCTACTTACATGCCAAGTTGTTACCCCGTTATGTAGTAACAAACATCTTCACAAACTTTCACATTTAAGTATAATATTAGTGTGAAGATTTTCGAATGTTAAAAGTTTAAATATACAATTTAATATAACCAGAGATCGGAATAAGTAGAGTATATTTACCTAAACTTCGAAGAACATAGTCGAAAAGTGGAGAGTCCCTTACAACAAAATTTTTATCCGGGACTTAAGTCTCGGAATCTTACTAAAAAAATATATTATTGGTATTCTTTAGCACATTTCTCGAACATTCTCAGTATAGCTGTCTCTTTCTAATAGTGCTGTCTCTTTCACTCCTTCGAGAAATTTCGCCATATACTGAAGTGTAGTTCAATTTGGCCCATAAGGGGCCCTGAAAACGGATTTTCAGGTTATTGCGCCATCTGATCGAGGGTGTCCTGGAACAGACTGAAAACATGTTTCAGGCGCCTGAAAACAACGGCAACTTGGGTGAATTTTCAATCTTTTACTATGTGAAAGAGCCACCTCTGAAACGGCCTGAAATCACCTTTCAGCCTGCTGAAAACGCTTCTAAAGCACGGAAAATCACGTTTGAAGTTTTGACCTATACCATCGGCGCAACACACATACACACATTACTGTTGCGCCGGTGGCTCTTTCACATAGTAGAAGATCGAAAATTCACCTAAGTTGCCATTGTTTTCAGGCGCCTAAAACATGTTTTCAGTCCGTTTCAGAACACCCTCTATAAAATGGCGTAATAACCTGAAAACCCGTTTTCAGGCGTTTTCAGGACCCCTTATGGGCCTTTGAACTACACTTCAGTATAGTTATGGCGAAATTTTCGAAGGAGTGAAAGAGACAGCACTATTAGAAACAGACAGCTATACTGAGAATGCTCGAGAAATGTGCGAAAGAATACCAATAATATATTTTTTAGTAAGATTCCGGGACTTAAGTCCCGGAAAAAAATTTAGTTGTAAGGGAGTCTCCACTTTTCGACTTTGTTCTTCGAAGTTTAGGTAAATATACTCTACCTATTCGGATCTCTCTATATAAACTTCCAACCCCTATTTAAATCCCTTAGAGGATGAATTTCGAAAAACGGTGATATCACTTTTCTTGTAATCTAATAATGAGTCTAAACGTAAAGTTTCAAACCTCTTACTTCTAAAATCGTAGACTCTCCATACAAACTTTGAACCCCTATTTGAACCCCTTAGGGGATGAATTTTGAAAAATCCTTTCTTAGTGCACCCCTAGACCTTATAAGTAACCTACGTGCTAAATTTGGAATTCCTAGGACCAGCGGTTTGGGCGGTACGTTGATAAACAAACTTTCAACCCCCATTTAAACCCCTTAGGGGATGAATTTCGAAAAACGGTGAAATCACTTTTCTTGTAATCTAATAAAGAGTCTAAACATGAAGTTTCAAATCTCTTACTACTAAAATCGTAGACTCTCCATACAAACTTTGAACCCCTATTTGAACCCCTTAGGGGATGAATTTTGAAAAATTCTTTCTTAGTGCACCCCTAGACCTTATAAGGAACCTACGTGCTAAATTTGGAATTCCTAGGACCAGCGGTTTGGGCTGTGCGTTGATATGTCAGTCAGTCAGTCAGTCAGTCAGTCAGTCAATCAGTCAGTTTCTTCTTTTATATATTTAGATGAGGACAACAGTTTCCCAACAGCAATGCTAAATTTGTTTCTCAATACAGTTTATCTTGAACTATTTACATACTACTAGTTTGTACGGAACCTTCGGTGGACAAGTCCAACTTGCACTTGACCGGCTTTTCTTTAGTACTAGAAACTAAAAAAATAATAATTGTAATTTCTTTTGTTTTGCTGTCGTCGTATAGCCGGGTAAGAGGTCCCTTTGGCCTTTCAGCTATCTCTTGATAAAATTAACAATAATAACTTTTTTCTACTCCTGTACTTTTATCTGTCTTTTACTTGGTTACGAAGTCTATACTCTATTCCCCATAACAACACTAGTGTCGTTAATCGTTATAGTCGCAAAACGATACTGCTAGCAGCCACAGACTTCTCAATCTAGGTTAAACTGAGGTCAAGGATTAAGCGCTCAATTCTAACATTACTAGTTATACTTATTATCACAGCGGAAAATTAAATCAGCAAAGTAGTTTTAATTTATTACAATTTCAAAGCCTAACATTACCATATTCCTTATTACTTATAGGTATTATATTACCTTTTGTCTGTAAAAACAGGTTCTTATAGTCATTAGCTAAATGAATCTTTATTCGCACGTAGTTTTGCAAGGAGTTTCCTTGTGCTACGAGTGTTGGTGCTCAATAGGTAGCGAGCGAGCCTGATAACATTGAACAATAAATGTAATCAAAAATCTATAGGTATCACTAAAGAGCTGAAAGAGTTCCCTCAATTTTTCCCAGATCCCATTATCAGATTCTGATCTGTAGGCTTATGATGCTACGCTTTGTCGCGCAATAGATAAATGATAAAGCATCCGTCACTCTCACACACATATTGTCAGAACGTGACGAATGCTTTATCATTTATTTATCACGCGACAAAGCGTAGCATCAAAAGCCTACTGGTTGCAATGGACCTGGGAGGTATTCTTTCAAACAAAAAATAATTTTCCAAATCAGTTCAGCGGTCATCGAAAATTCGGGGAACGGACATTAAAAAAAAAAGATTCTGACGAACTGAGAATCTGAGAAAAGATATTTACAGGTACAATATTTATGGTATTACATATACCATAACTATGGTATCTTCGAAATGTTATTATGTTATAATTTGCAAAACAGAATCAAATAATTATTGTAATATGTGTAATGATAATATAAAATAATAATTATCGTTACCAGGAAAATGTCCACCGCTAGACATAGGCCTCCTGCAACACTACCATAACCAAGCAGTTCTGTACTGCCTGCATCCATTAGACCCCAGTAACATTCACTAGGTCGCCAGCAATCGCAGTATACGAAAACAAAGAAAATATTCTCAATGTCCTATCATTTGATGTTTTACACACCCTATATGTTCGTATTGTAATTTATGACAAATAACCTCTTTTCTAGTTTTTAGAAACTAATAGGTACTTACACCCCGGCTGCTCTTGTTTCCACGTGTCGCAAAAGTCGCAATTAAGATCCGATCGTGTTAATAATTGGTTACAAACCAACTCAGTACGTGTAATTTGTTGCAATTCTAAAAGCGTTGAGATAAAGTCTATAATGCTTTCACAGTTACGAGAAATCAGTTGATTAGACGACGTAGCACACGTCAGATGAAGGAGACAGATGAAATATGTAAATTATTAGACACCGCAGTGCGCTTTGTTTTCAAATTGAAATGTAATGAAATCTTTCGCCACTTATTGAAACTTCGAAATTGACGAACAGTAAGTTACATAAATTACATAATTCACTAATTTGCCGTCAATCTCCCTTTTTTTTTAAGCCTGACTACCTTGCAAGCCTTATTGACTGTAGTAAAAATCGGACCAGGTGGGGGCCGTAGCGTTCCCTGGGGTTGAACCAGGTCGCTGGCCGGATCACCTTGAGTGGATCGGACTAGGTGGGGGCCGGGGGCTAGAGCGGCCACTTTTAGGGACGCCTCAGTGCTGGCGACTGCTGGAGTCGCTCAGGTGGTCGGGCGGATAAGGCGTTTGGGGCTGGAGGTAGCTCTAAATAAATCCGAGGCTATTTGTTTTCACGGCCCTCGGAAAGCACCTCCAGCCGGATCGCATATAGTGGTGGGAGGAGTCCGGATCGCTGTCGGGTCGACGATGCGATACCTTGGCATCGTCCTCGACAGTCGGTGGACCTTCCAGGCGCACTTCCAGCGCTTGGTTCCCAAGCTACTTGGCACGGCTGCAGCTCTAGGGCGTATACTCCCTAACTTGGGAGGGCCCAAAGCTTCTTGCCGACGACTGTATATGGGCGTAGTACGTTCGATGGCCCTGTACGGAGCCCCCGTGTGGGCCGATGCCCTTAATAGCCGGAAAATCACCCAACTGCGCCAAACGCAGCGAGTGATGGCGATAAGGGCTATACGGGGCTATCGAACGATATCCTCGGAGGCGGCATGTGTGCTGGCCGGGTCCTTACCTTGGGATCTAGACGCGAGGGCCCTTGCGTCAGTCTTCTTCTGGCGTGAGGAGGCGCGAGCCCGAGACTTTTGGCCAGCACCGCAAGAGGTCCTAGCCAAACGAGAGGAGTTCCGCCGTGAGGCGATCATGGAGTGGGGGATAAGGCTGGAGCATCCAAGCGCAGGCATCCGCACAGTGGAGGCGGTCCGGCCAGTTTTACTACAGTGGCTGGACCGGGAGCACGGTGCTCTCACCTTCAGACTTGTGCAGGTACTCTCGGGGCACGGCTGTTTCGGGAGATACTTGCACAAAGTCGCCGGAAGAGAGCCAACGGAGGAGTGCCATGAATGCGGGTGCCCGCAAGACACGGCGCAACACACATTGGAGGCATGCCCAGCCTGGGCGCAGCAGCGTGCCGGCCTGGTGGCAAGTATCGGGAACGACCTGTCGCTGCCAGCTGTGGTCAGATCCATAGTTGACAGCGACAGGGCGTGGCAGATAGTCCTCTCCTTCTGCGAGGAGGTGATGCGGCTGAAGGAGACTGCGGAGCGGGCCAGGGAGGACGACGAAGCGTCCGACCAACGGCGCCGCAAGCGCGTTGGGCGCAGACGGCTGGCGCACGATCGCCGCCTGCCCCCGTAAAGAGGATCCCCGGGTGACAGTCACGGGGACGGCTGCCACCCATCGGAAGAGGTCCTCGGGATGAATGGGCGTGCCGGGTGTCCGGGCACGCCCCCAATCGGTGGAAGGGGGAACACAGAACCCTCCAGGGATGGGTCTGTAAAGGGACAGCTGCTGGCGGAGTTGCGGTAGATTGCGAAAGTGTACCCGGGACTCCGCCGTCCAAGGCAGCGTGAAGGACACCCAGGTTTTTTAGTCGGTAAGAATCCGACATATCCACGCCGTCTCCCCGTGGCGGCGTGGAATCTTATGCAAGATTTTTCCTGGTTAAAAAAAAAAAAAAAAAAAAAAAAAAAGGTGGGGGCCGGGGGCGCCTGCGATCGAACCAGATTGCTCAAAGTGAGCTGTGGACCAGCGGGAAGGTTGAAGCGGTCCTTATGTGGGTGTGTGAATCGAACGAGTGGGAGTTTTAGTTGCTGGTTCGCTAAACCTAACCCAGCTAAGAAGACTCCGGCAAGAAACTTAGCTGAGCCCGAGCAAGGTCGGAGTGAAGTTAATCCAGGACATTCGGGTCCTGGAGCAAGTCGGGACGCGGCCCTTGTGTGCTGTTGTCGCGAGGAGGTCGACGCCGCCGGCGCGCGCTGTGTGTATCGGACTCCGTCCAACGACCTCGCAGCGATGATTCTTTCGAAACCTGCTGAGATATCGTCGTCCAGGTCAGTGAGGAAGCTCCTAGGGCGCCGGGTGAAGCGGCCTCTGATGAGGCTGGATCGGCTGAGCTCGTCGTCGGGACCTGGAAGAGAGGGAACATAGTCGGCCGCTTTCCTAACAAGTGGATTCCTATGTTGTATCTCCCTGATATAATATAACCCGTGTTAAGTAACAACAGTTCGTAATCGGGGGTCAAACAAAATATATATGTATGTTAGCTCGTCACTTTGACTATGAAAGACCACTGAGTAGCATGAGCACTGATTACGAACTGATATTAACCGTGATTAAGTATATTCACTCTTGTCTTCAAGACAGGGCTTATAATGTCTACAATTGTCCATTGGCATTTTTCGACACCAGATTTGCACCGTTCTTGAAATAGAGTCCTGCTTGGTTCACGATTTTTCCCACGATTTTGAACTCTACATTAAAATAATTGAACAAACCTTAATGTGTGCACTTAATCCCGTATTTTTGTTTCGGTGTGCTATCTAATGGTCCTCACTGATCTTCCTTTGTCATTCGCTATAAAAGAAACAAAAATTTAACGAGGTGGGCTCAATTCTAAGAAGCTTTCAGGAACACTACCTTCAACAATGAAGACTGCAAACACTAAAAGTAAAAATATATTTAAAACATAGTCACACAAAAGTAGGTACTCATATTAAAAATCATACTAGCCTAAATTTGGTCCGTACACCCCGGTTTAATCATTACGGAAGCTCGATGGTGCCATAATATTGCATTGTCACCGAAACTTAAACTTATATAATACAAAATTAAAATTTTAGCTGAATCGGAAATAGAAAGTGGTTAAAAATGATTTGCAAATTTCGAAATGAGACAAGAAGGTTGCAAGTTAAATAAAAGCTTATAAAATGAAGAGCAATTGAACGCTTCTACACATCTTATTGATCTTAAACTCTAAATCTATGGCAGCGGACATGACACAGCACTTCAAAGTAGTAGTAATGTAACAGTGCATGTTTCAATGACCCCGTTAATGGCTCTAAATATACGGTGTATCAGGAACTGTCTATTTTGTGAGCAGATTGTATGGTGAATCAAATGTAATTTGCACCGGCTCTTTAAGGTAGTAAAGTAGGCGTAAACTAGACGTGTTCCACTCAAAAGAAATGATACCATGTATCTTTGGATTTAATTGAGCTTAATGTGATTAAATTTGTTGCTTTTATTTTAGGTACACAAAAATATTACTTTGCTAATCCGCGATATGATAACGTGTTAGTCAATTAGTGCTAGCCCAGGGCTCGGAACCGGTATTTTAAACCCCGAAATAGCCCAATATTTTGAATTATTTTATGCTTTTTATGTACAGTCGCCATCAGATATATCTGAGCTGTCAGTGTACTCATAAATATCTGAACACGGCTCTATTTTGTTATACTGACTTGCGTATTTTATTATGCATTCATGTGTAAAATAAATAAATAAATATAACAAGCCACCACCAAAAATACAAAACTCAGGAGATGCAGGAGATGTTGACAGTCCGGCGTCTGTTGATGAATGTGTTCATTTCAATTCTCTCAAGGAAACCAACATTTATAGGATACTTTCCGTTAACCGAGAAGTACGAAATTTGGCAAGCAATACCATCTTATTCTACAAGTATAGCGAAAAAACTGAAAACTGTACATTTGTAATTAAATCATAGTCAAAATATAGTCTTTATTTAAAGTATTTCTACGGTGCCCTTGGTGGCCGAGTCAGACTCGCACTTGTCCGATTTGTTTTTGCCTCAATAGCCTGTCACAGTCACAGTATTTTTTAAAGTACTTTATTTAGGAACCAGTTTAAAAGTAGCAGTTGTAAGCAAACGATTAAATCTTACTGGGTTATAACTAGGGCTCCCGCTACCCGTGTTACACGTCGAAACGGATATCCGTGTTCTTAAGACCGGCGGTACTAAGAACCCGGATTACACGAACCCGCCGGGTACCGGAAACGTTTCTCAGAAACGTTTCTTCGTGTTCACGGGTTGTCCGTGTCCGACGGGTACACGTGTATTTAAAACCGGCCCGAACGGGTACGACGTACGAACCGAAACAGTTGGACTCAAGGCACCATGATCTACTATTTAATGCTGACTTCAAGTTCAGATGAACTCTTTTGGCGTACGAATGTTTAATAATATGTAGTTTGTAACTGTGTTGGAAAATCATATTTAGCCAACTACTCAAAATATGTTTTTTATAATTATGAATCGAAGTAGGCATCGCTATTCTACATTGTCTGCTGTTTTTTTATTCTAAATCTGCTCGTACCTAGTTTAGAAATTTTATTCTGATGTTCTAGTTTTGATTTTATAAAATTGAAACCTATTGCCTATCCTAAGTCTATTAATTAAAAACAACATTTTATTTATATTGATATATCAGATATGTGACGAATATGGTTTGCAGATATACTAAAATATCAATTAAAAATAACAGTTTAGAATATAATTATGAATTACTTCGCAAAAACAACGAACATCTGCCAATGGCGCAAAAAGATAAACGTAAAGTAAGCGTCATTATCAAGTGATCGTTCACAACTGGATTTCACCCGAGAAGTACAAAAGTCCATGTTACCTTATTTAACTTGCGATAACATTGCTAATTTCTTTAACATAGATCCTAAAATTGCTAATCATTCAAGTTTACTTGAGTGGCTTTCACAATAGCGTTCAGGTAATAAACGTGAACGCCAAACGCCCTTTTGTTAATAGACACAAACGAAATAGATGCCCAAACCATCATCACAAGTATGACTACCAATTATAAGCTTTATGTCGTAGCAATAAGGTTAAAACGTATGCACAAATTGCAACAAAATGCACCGGCAATATCTTAGAAGATTAAATAAGTAAATGTTCTCTATTTATTTGGAGCCACTACGCACTAACTCTGGCAACTGTTATTGATTATTTCACATTTTAAGGACATTTGTTGATGTCACTTGTTAATCACATATTAACATTTATTTTTTGATTTTAAATTGTGTTAGGATTGATTAAAGCCTTTTACATAACAAGTAACATAATAAACAAAAACCCGGTCAAGTGCGAGTCGAACGCGCGCACAAAGGGTTCCGTACCATTTCAGTTTTTGTTGTTATAGCGGCAGAGATGGGCATTAATCGATTAATTTTTTAGTTAACTAATCAATCGATTAAAAATATCAATCGTCATTTTTTAATCGCGATTAATTTAGTTGCGATTGAATTAGTTGTGAGAATGCTCGACTAACAATTAAATTTGTTGTAGTTTCAATCGACTAAATTTCACGATTAAATCTATATTAAAACTACGTAGTCGCTCGTTTTGCATTTTTTATTTAACTTGTAATATAGATAATTTGCAATACGTAACTACGAGTACATTGTAGGTACTCGTATGTTGTAACTATGTTGGTTTGGGTGGAATCTTGCGACTAATTTTGACAGATATCTTCAACCGATTGAGCTAAAATTATGTATACACGTTTAATTTGAAACGCTTGAATGACAATGCAATATTATGGGTATGACCCATAACGATAAATAACGAAAAACTGCAATGTTTACAAGTCGCAAACAATATATGTAGTAGGTTGGTGCTGTATTAATATTTTGATACTTTAATACTCGTTCTAACTTTAAGTTCTAAACGATACTGAGTAAATCTTAGACATAAATATATTATCAATATTTTGCTGTCTGTCATTAGTTAAACTCTTTTTAGTGTCACGCGGCGACAAAACAATGGGATAATCCTACTTAGGTACCTGGAAGTTGTTTGTTGCATTTTGGTGCAGGTGCCGACCGACGAATCTTCTAAAAATAACACGTTCTATTGAATGAAACATCTGCATGTTGTTTATTATCTATACGGTCGATTTTGTTTTCAACGTGTGCTTATTTAAAATATTTATGCCACAGCTGGCCATAAAGTGACTTTTTCCGCAAGCTGCGCGTACACAACACGGGAGGTAATAAAGAAAGCCGTTGATCGCCTATTTACGTCCCTCGCTTCATCTCTCGCTCTCGCCCCATCCAAACTAAACGTATAATACACAATTTAAGATCATTCAGTTGGTATTATCAAAGAGAATAATAGTTAGCACAGAGATCTCACTCCATAGAAATGGACAAAATATCGTAAGTAATACATGAATATTTTATTTTTATACATCCGTTAAGATGTCCTATTCAATCTGCCATCATAGCCATACCGAGGTTTTCCGTTCAATTTGCTTCTAACATTAGTCGCGGAAAAATAGTCTAACTAATTAGTCGATTAAAAATTTTAGTTGTCCGAAATCAATCGGCAACTAATTTAGTTGCAACTAAATTAGTTGCACTCTATGCAACTAAGATTGATCAGTCGTCGTTTTCAATCGTCGGTCGCAATTAATTCTGTTAGTTTCAATCGTTAATCGTTAGTCGATTACATTTTGCCCATCTCTGTATAGCGGCAACAGAAATACATCGTCTGTTAAAATTTTAACTGTCTAGCTATCACGGTTCAGGAGATACAGCCTAGGGACAGACAGACAGACAGACAGTGTACTCTAAGTATAAAATTAAATTATAATAAGGTCTAGTTTTTACCCTAAAAAGTGCTAGTATTTGAACTTTGAAGTCTTATATAAAAATGTCTACCTATTCGTATTCTATGCAAAAACTACCTGCTCTTAAAAGGCCGAACCCTTAGCCCAATAAATTGTTTATTGACTTTCGGCTTTACATATATACTTACACCACGGAATAAGATATGCTCGAAAGTTATAAATATTGTGTCTATTAATTTTTAGCTCGTACCACGATTCGTACCTTCGCTACTCGTTAAGGACGGATCCGGAGACACGGGTAAATAAGATCCGTTTCTACGGGTACCCGTGTACCCGTGGAAACGGATCTTAATTACACGTTTCCTAATTACCCGTGCGGAACGGGCCAGAAAACCGTGTCCGTGTTACTCAGAAACGGGTAATAGAAACGTTTACACGAAACCCGGACACGAGCGCGAGCCCTAGTTTTATAACGGTGGATGCTACTTTCCATCAATAAATTTATTATATAACTCAGGCAATGTCGAGGTTAGTTTGCCCTAGCATAAAAATACACTATCGGGAACTGTTCTATTAGCCTAAATCTCAATTAGTTTTCCTTCTTAAACACAATAATATAAACATATAAACAACTTCAGATGTTGACGTTTTCCGTGCTCTTTGGACCGAGGTATTCAGGCCAACTAGTCTAAGCATTTCGTCACAGTCGTCCGAACAAACGAAACAGGCTCTATTGCAATAAAGCTAAAGTGCATTAGAAATGCATACATTAACATTGTTTGTACAAACGGGGCCATATGTCTAGAGCCGTCGTTAGAAGGAGTGTACATAGTGTAAAGAGGTCTGTCTTAATTGGATGCGAAGTGTCGTTTTACGATGTTAGGTGTGTGAATGAGCCGAATTGCAAAATGTGTTGGTTTGGTGTAATGCAAATATTTAGCTTAGTCTTTTTGCTGAGTAAATAAATGAAAGGTTTAATTTTTCTTATTAATCTTTATTAGCCAGTAAAAACTGTAATAAAGGTAAAATTGAGAATGTACTTGAAACATTTCGTTATTAAATAAAAAATAAAAATAAAGGAATGAAATCTTACCTAAAAACAAATTCTCACGGGCACAAAGGCTAGATAATCCTAGAAAAATTAGGTAGTTACTTATTAAGGTGGGTCATTTTGTTTTTAATGTCTGTTGGGCACAGTTGAAAAAAAGTTCCATTTGGTGTCATTAATTGATAAATATTTTTAATTTTTTTTATTTCAGTTTTCTTGCCTCCGGATTACTCCGGAATCAGATTCAAAAATTCCTAATATATGGAGCACTAGAAAAAATGTTTTGGTACCTATATTATGTGTTAATTTTTTCGTTATATGTATTTCGTTTTGTGACATCCCACTGACTATACTCAGAATAAATAAATACATTAAAATATTGGGCCAAATTTGAAATAATAACATAAAACTTCATAATACTCATTTAATACTATGGTCATTTCTATACTAATTTAAAAATAGATCCGGACTCCGGAGGCAGTAGAGAAACATCAATTACAATACAATATTGGTATGGTATTTAGTTTATGCCGTAATGAGTTACTTTTTTTTGCTATGGCTAGTAGTAAAACTGTTTTTATTTTTTAGGGTTCCGTAGCCAAAATGGCAAAAACGGAACCCTTATAGTTTCGTTATGTCCGTCCGTCCGTCCGTCCGTCTGTCCGTATGTCACAGGCATTTTACTCAAAAACTAAACTGGATACCTATTGATGAAATTTGGAATGCAGGTGCATTGTATAAGCCGCTACTTAGTTTGGTAGTTAAACAATTAAAAAAAATATTTTTAGGGGGGGGGCACTCCATACATGTTACAGAAGCTAAAAAAAAATTTTTTCAGGAAATATCAACGTGTGGTACATAGTTCGACAACTCTTTGAAAAACATTTTAAGGTTCTTAAGTAATGTTTTTGATTAAGTGAATATCTTTGGAAATAATCGCTCCGAAAGTTGTGAAAATTGTGTCCCCCCCCCTCTAACTTCTAAAACGTGTGTCCGAAAAATATAAAAAAAATACAAAAATAACGCTTAATTAATACTTAAAACGAAAATTATTTTCAACAAGATCGGATTAACCGTTTTTGAGTTATTGCCGATAAACTGCGCTTGTCAACAAAAGGACGTAATTCCTATGAAGATACGCTCTTTTGTTGTTGTAATTTTTTACATCATATTTTTTACCTTATAGTTATTTCCCTTATAGTTACGGCCATGGAACCCTACACTGAGCATGGTCCGACATGCTCTTGGCCAGTTATTCCCCATACAAAAGTGACCCACCCTTCTTACTATATAATTCAAAAGTATCATTTTAGCAGAACCTGTTTATTTACTTGTAATGAGACACTTTTTGCGAGAAGTTAATCGTATAAAGTAATTGCTGTAAATAACTTACATCAAATTATTTTGAATTATCTCAAAATGTTATTTAAACAGAATCGCTAACATTTATAATGAAATGAAATAATTTATTTCTGCAAGCAGGCCTCAAGGGCTCTTTTACATGTCTCATTCTTTCTTTTGGCGCTTCGGCAAATGACATTAGTACATTGTGTATCAAGGGCGGTAAGTAAGGAATTACAAACGAGTGTTTGTTATAAGGCCGAGGCGAAGCCGAGGGCTTTAATAACACGAGTTTGTAATTCCTTTACCGCCCGTGGCACACACAATGTTTTTCATCACACTTGTGAGGAAATCTGATTAAAATAACCTTACTTAACCTAAATAAAATTGTAAAACTGACAGTGACATTAGTGACATTATCCATAGACAATGCGAATTCAGGTCACGTTCGGAAACCATAGCGGCAAAGACTTAAAATGGTTGATTTTATTTTTGCAAAATACTGAAATGAATGAATTGAATTTAAACATTTAATTAATGTTACAGAAATATGTGTTTACATGTTTTGCAATAACAGTTCTCTTTAAATAAATATTTCAGTAATAAAAGTTAAAAAAGTACGTTGGCGTTTCCTTTGAACATGACAAATAAGAGTAAAACAGAACCAGCGTTTCAAATTAAAAAAGAAAACCATTACGCCCTAGGGCGTAATAGGTCATTTACGGCCCGCAAAACCTACGTGTAATGACACCATTTTCGAGCAAGTGTGATGAAAAATATATTGTATATTTTAATGAGTAGATTCATGTTCGTATTCGACCGCTTCCCGCTACTCAGGTCGGCAGTCAACCTGGCGGGGGCTTGGGAGCGGTTGGATGCTTGCAGCTCTCCAGCTGAGAACAGGTTATGGTGGCACGTCAGCAGTGGACGACTATGGGCCGATGATGATTATGAGATTAATTTTTATAATTGAATTGCCACCGAATGTACGTTTCTTTACATACTCAAATATTAATAGACGCCAAAAACTTCATGAAGTGTAAACGTCCCAGTGTTTAAAAGTTGTACACTCAGACATAACTTCATTTTTTTATTACTTTCTGCAGTTCCATTCCATGACATAAATTATTGCATTTTTATTAGCGTACACACCATTTCAATTCAAGCGAAAACCTGATGGGAAACCGTACACCAACTCCATAGTGCTAGGCACAAGTTGGGTGAAAATCAAATAGGCCGCATTGCCTCCCTCATCTATCTGCAAACCTCGAGTTAACTTACTCAAACTAGTAACTTTTCAACAAACGCAGACAAAAGAGAACGCTGTTGTTATGACTGTACAGTTCAATTTATAAGCGGCACTGAATGTGTTATGAGGATTTGAAAGTAACGGCTCTCAATATGGCGGCAATGGGGAGAGGAGCCTTCCCCACCCTAAAAAGCTCAGTCTCGTCCAATTCTACAAGCGGAACGCACGCGAGTTCTGTATTGATTGTGCCAAAATGAATTAAAAAATAATAATACCAAATTGTGCTGTTATGTGTAGATTGAAGAATTTTGCTGATGTCTTCCTATAGTTGAAGTGTACGTGCGTTCGATATAACCCAGATATATGATTTGCGCTACCAAAAGGTCAAGGGTTAAGCTTGTGAAAGCATTGATTTTAATGGGATAAACGGTATACATTCAGCTGCAGATACTTCCATTAGCATTAATGCCTCATTGGATTTTATTCTGAAAGTACGCATCTCAACATAACTATTATATCTAATGGGCTTTTCGGCAACTGGTAGCAGGCGTTAAGTGTACACTCAGACATAACGTATTTAGTACCCTGTCATTTTCATTTATTATGATATAATGTAATGTTGTTACGTTTTTTGTCACAGCGTAATATAAAGTATTCTTCTTTTATTTTTTACAAGCTTTTATTTACTTTCACCTGTCTGTGTGTCTGTAATCAAATCTTGCAAGTTCCATTTGACCCACTTCCCGATTTCTGATTGAGCTGAAATTTTCAAGAATATGTATATCAGATGACAATGCAATATTATACAAAAAAGTACAGTCGGCAATAAAAGCTTTTCTCACAAAAAACATTTTTGACAGAAACTTGTTGTCATTATCATTATTTTTTTTTCAGAGTTCTGAAACGATATTATTAACTTATATTAGACAACAAAACATAAGTACATGAAATTGCTCTAGGTACAGTCGAGTTCATCATTATCTGAGCAAAGATTGGACCAAAAATATCTGAACAAGACCCTATTGTCAGAAGCATAAGAACTAGATCAGATATTTTTGATCCGTTCTTTGCTCAGATAATGATGAACTCGACTGTACTACATTAAACATTCCTTTTGATTTTGACAATACTATCGTTTGTTTTTCCGATAGATGAAAAAAAAATTGTGAATTAATTCCAAACTGCTCTGAAATTTTCTTAGCGCTTCGGAGCAAAATACATACTATTACGCCTCGCAGGCATTTTTAACGCCAAGTTATTGAAATTTTTCTTGGTCTTAATGTGTATTCAAGTAAGTTGATTGCTGATTGTTACATTGAAATCTTTATTCTGCAAATAGGCCTCGCGGCAGTTAAAAATCTGGCTCGCGTTATGGCAAGGATTGTCAAGTATTGTAAATTGTAATTCTAAAGTTGTCATTGAATAAATTCTGTATCACTTGGAAAAAAGTATTGTACAGATAGCGCCGTAAGAGACACTTCCTCTTCAAAAAATAATTTGCAATAATATATAGTAGTATACTCGTAGTACATACTTGTAAACAAAAGATATAGATTGTCTTAAATCCTACAAAATGAAATGTCTGTCACGTATTTTCCTAAGAAAGTTCACTATTACATATTACGTCGAGAGTCATTACATACACAATTATGAGACTATGCGTACCTAAATGTTCTGTAAATGTTATATTTTTTTTATTGACATGATATTGCGTTTGCTTGTATGTAAGATGTAGTAGAAAGTAATTTCACAATATACAATTTTTTTTGAACTACAATCGGCATAAGTCCATTTTTAGGGTTCCGTACCAAAATGGTAAAAAAAAACCCTTATGGTGCCACTCTGTCTGCCTATCCATCTGTCACAGTCAGATATCTTAGGAACTACTGCTGCTATTGATTTTAAATTTGGAATATGTAGTTTTAAAAGTCACTATCCCAAGCCTACTAGATATAAAAAAAATCCTATACTTTTTTTTAAAGGGGGCCTAAATAGGTGGTCGGGAATTTTAAGTTGTGTTAGATGGGGTATCAAACGAAAGGGGTTTATTTGTAGATTCCAAAACCAATTTAATTTTTTCTTTATCATGTACTTTTTATTTAGGACGAAAAAATAAATAGCATTCCCCATATCATCTTCGAAGTTACTGAACAGAAAAATCACAGGCACTATAGTATCCCTATAGGGATTCGATATTAGTGATGCTCAAGTATTTTATTACCATCGACTCTATCGTCTTAATATTATTAAACTTTTAATGAACATTATTGTGTTTATACTTTACAATTATAATGGTAATGTTTTTGTTACAGAATTCAGCAAGTTCTGGTCTCCTTAAAATGCGGGTCAGCCTTTCATGACAACTATAGCCGAGTGAAGAGAACCGACCCGCAAGATGTCGCTGACAAATAACTCGATTGCCAAGGTCTACAACCATTTGTTCGTAGAACTCGCAGGTAAGGATTATAAGAAAAGTTACAATTATGTTTGTCATTCAAAATCGTCACCCATTTTTAGGGTTCCGTACCAAAATGGTAAAAAAGGTGGTGCCACTCTGTCTGTCTGTCTGTCTGTCCATCTGTCACATCCAGATATCTCAGGAACTAGTGCTGCTCTCGATTTGGAATAGTTTTAAAAATCGCTAACCCGAGCCTACTGGACATAAAAAAAAAATCTTATATTATTATACATTTTTTACTTTTTTTTAAGGGGGCTGAGAAATTTAAAGTTGGGCTATTATATCAAATGGCGTACCAAATGAAAGGGCTTAGTTTGTAGATTCCGTAACTATTTAAATTTTTTTGCTTAATCATGTACTTTTTGATTTAGGACAAAAAAAATCAAAAACATACCATTCCCCTATTATCGTCGAAGCTACTGAACAGAAAAAATTGTAATAATGACCAATTATTAATATCATCCTAAATATTACACGACAAATATAATGGTCCTAACTTGCATACTTTTTTAGAAATTCGCAAAAATCTTAACACACATTTAACACAAATTTATTTGCTGCTACTAAACTAACCGCAACCTATGTCGACGTATGGGCACAGCAGTTTATCAACAGCAAAGTTAAGTTAGTCCCACCATACAGTTTATCTTGAACTATTTACGCATCTTGTTACGAGTTTGTACGGAACCTTCGGTGCGCGAGTACTCTCTCTGTTACGTAAGCAAACCTTCTAAGTCTAAGAAGGTTTGCATTTTGAATACTTCAGCAGCAAGCTCTCAGATATTCATTCATTATGTACGCGCTTACTTACTACTCGTATCGAGTGTTAAGGGTTCTTATGCACCGACCGATCGACATGACGACTGCAGTCGGGTCTGTCAATAGTCAAATTTCGCCCGTTTGTAAATGCTCTTAACTAAATAAATTTTCACCCAATTTAGTCGTTAAATTATTTTATTTGGTAGGTTTGATAAAATTGAAATAATAACCGTAAACCGAACGAACAGTCTACTATACATCATTATGGTCATAAGTTGAAAGACATTAAACGCTGCAGGTACAAATCTAAGAAGGATAATCATGGAGGTATATGCCGTAATAGCCGCGTTTGACAGTTCGTAACATGGATTGACGTATGCATGAAATGGTGCACGGTAGGGTCCGACCGAAACTAGTTTTCACCGCCGAAACCGAATTTCGGCTGTAGTTTCGGCCTGATGGCAGCTGAAACCGAAATTTTGCCGGAACCGAAATTTCGGTCGGACTCTAGTGCACGGCAGTCGGCAGTCCTTCGGGTTATCTCAGTCGGTTCTTGGGAATTTTTATTTTTTTGTGTACCTTGACTTTTAGTTTTTGTTATTTTAAAATAGTTGGCGACAAGAAAATGAATGTAATTGATTTTATCCGAGCAGTTTTGGAAACGGAATTTGATGAATAGCGTTAATTATATTTATTTTGGTACCCTAATACACCGCTATTATACTCGGCATAGCTACAGCCCGTCGGCTATTATGGCGCATTTTACCTACTTCACTCACTAAAGTTAGGTTACGGAACAAGTTGCAGACTCATAGTATTGTGTTTTATGCTCTTTGGCATAAATTCTGTCACTTGATTCACAAACACCGAGCCCATAATGGTTGAATCGGAGCCATAAGAACCCATTCATTGTCCACGTGAGAAGCAGACCCAATATCTTTTGTTGGGTAATCGTAATAATCGTCTATTAGGACCGTAAACAATTGACTTACTACTTAAAGTACTAACTCGCAACCTAGATACGAATGAAGGTTGTAAAGATGGTTTCCTCAAAGACATTGGAAATTAGTACCAGATTGGAATAAATTAGACTTTCTTGCTTATTGTCTGATCTGAAGGTCGTGGTACAGTGAATAGACACATACCCAATACTTGATTGAATCCGGCGTTACTTTGCGGAAATACATGTTAATAAAAACAAAAATATTGCTTTGCTAATCCACGATATGCGTTTCATATCACGGATTAGCAAAAGCAATATTTTTGTTTTCACATACCTAATACGCTTATGTGCGGTCATGCCGTACTCTTAAGTCCTTGACTGATGATTTATAACACATAGGTAGGTAGAAATAGATAGCAATTTAGTAGGATGATGTTCAATCATCGATGAAACATCAGTTTTATTAGGTTTTTCCATGATGCAAAGTATAAACCGCAAAATGTAAAGTAGCATTACTTATGAAAGCAATTATTGCATTCTAAAGAAAATTGTACTTGTATCAATTATTAAAGTAGCAAAATTACGAAATTCTCACGTATGAAACTCCTAAAAACGTATGTTCTGCTATCAGTTCACCTACATTTTATATGGCCAATGTACAAAACTGCTAATACATGAAAATTCTAACAGCGTTGTTTGAAAAGTTTAGTTTGCATAATTTCTAAAAGCGTTTTAAATGGATGATTTTAATTATTGGCAATTTTATTTTATTATATTCCAAACCACATTTATTGTAATTTTTATTTCACCGGTAGAAGAAAACCTGTAGGTTTAACTGGTTTTTTCACATTACTAAGTGACAATGATACAGCACACTTGATAGAACATAATATTGGTGCATCTGTCTATTTGGAAAAAAATAAGTATGGTACGCATTAAAAACTTCTGTTTTTTTAGTGTTATCACATGAAATGTTGAGCATTAGAAATATTGATTTTCGAATAGATTTTATTTCATGAGAAAATAACAGTATAAATTTGGAGTACGAAGTTACAAGCATTCACGTCAAATTATTGTCATTTAGTATTTTGTAAGTAGAAATATTGAGTTTCGAAAATATGACCATTCGAATAAAAGTATATTAGAACACGCGTCTTTAAGGAAATCGTACGTTACGCATTTAGAGTTTCAAAGTTTTGTTTTTAGGAATTTCGTACGTAGGAATTTTAATTTTCGAAATTTTGCTACTCACCCAATTTTAGTTTACGTTATATTTGACATACTGTCTTAGAATCATTCTTACAAATTATGAATTAAGTTTATCCAATATTAATTGGCCTTTTATAGTTGGTTGTTTATAATTATAAGTATCATACTCACACATAGGTCATATTCATATTAAGCCATTTAATTTAGCCTGATGAATACGACGTAATGACATGTGTTTGTTTATTAGATTCAAATTTTGCGCCAGCAGTCGTTTTTGTATCTGAATTTATCAGTATGAAAAAAAAACAAAATGTAGAAAATTTCACAGTGACTGTAGGTTTCAAACTAACCGCATCATTTGTGATGTTCTCAGGCAAAAACTATTACAATTCGGCTTGTCAAAGGGCAATGCTGATTATGCTTCCATACTAGTCGGTCAATTCCAAGAGCTTTATTGACAACCAGGTATATGGTACCGATTGTCTGAGAACGAGTCATTTATGTGTTTTACTACTCTAGGGTTATATACTTTTATGTAAACTATGACAATACTAACTATTTGTTTTGCGTCCAACAGGTTTTAAACGGAAGCTTGAAATGAAGATTGTTTAAATAGCAATCAGGCCACGTACAGTCCATGTATTTATATTAGAATTGACGCAAAACAAACGCATGAGACTTTGTAAAAAACACAGGGGAATTGCGTAATGAACTTTATCGGTAGTCCTTAGCGGCATCTTTGGTAATTTCGAATAACAAACTGTCAAAATTGGAAACTATTCTAAATCTTTACGTTATTATTATTAGATACTTTATCCATTAGTAATAATTACCAAAACAAATAAACACTAAATATTGATCTCTATCGTGAGATCACCAGAATTACGAATGGAGGTCCCTTATATTGTGTAGATCAAATAAACCTTGATTTAAATCTTAATAGGAAGCAATATGCACTTTTTGTGCACAATTGCACATGTATTGGCTTTCTCCGATGATTATCTTATGCGGTTACAGTAATAGTTTTAGAGGGGCCAGAATACTAATTAATTAAATTGATATATTCCAGACCCTCGCACAAACGACTGGTTCCTCATATCCAGCCCGATTCCCGGTATAACGATAATCTACCTGTACCAGCA
This sequence comes from Eudemis profundana, assembly GCA_947034925.1. Classification (NCBI taxonomy): domain Eukaryota; kingdom Metazoa; phylum Arthropoda; class Insecta; order Lepidoptera; family Tortricidae; genus Eudemis; species Eudemis profundana. Next base: position 23,100,458 of record OX344795.1, on the reverse strand, counting down.
GTTCGTGAGGAAATGGGGCCCACGATACATGGCCGACAGGCCGCCCTTCCAGTTCCAGAAAACCCTTATCGTTTACAACTTCCTGCAGGTCCTCGTCAGCTGCTGGCTGTTCCATGAGGTATATGACTTTATATAATTTAAAAAATTGATACAACACTAGACGTTTGTTGTCTATGTAATAATAGACAGAGCAAACGGGCGTTCGGGCGTCGGCGCTGCGCGGAGCGGGTATAATATCACCCGGCTGAGCTCCACGGTGTGCTCTCATTGGTCAATTGGCGGTTTTTAGAGCACTAGTGCGGTAATGTAAAGTAGAACGCACTTGTGTATAATAAACCGCATTTCGGGCGTAAGAATAAAGAAATAATAGCCACTTTATGAGCAAGTATGTTGAAAACTCTGTTTAATTTTATATCTTGAGACATTTTGTGTCCGGGAAATGCGCGCGTTAGTAGGTAATGCTAATAGTTTATTACCTCATCTTTTTATTTGACTTTTTCAGGGTCTGGACGCAGGCTGGCTTCGAACTTATAGCTGGAAATGCCAACCAGTCGATTTTTCTAACAGCCCTGAAGCGATGAGGGTAAGTTTAGCATAACACACCACTTATGTCGAAATGTATATCGGAGTATTTTTGTATCAAAAACTGGATTTTGTAACAATGAGCCAATAATAATTATGTCGAATACCTATTGAGATCACTTCAAAGTTGATAAGTAACCAGTTCGGCATTATTAAATTTTTTTGTTTCTTCCAGATAGCCAGAGGAGTGTACGTGTACTTCCTTGCGAAGATGTCAGAGCTACTGGACACGGTGTTCTTCGTGCTCCGCAAGAAGGACCGCCAGATCACCTTCCTCCATATGTACCACCATACCGTTATGCCTATGATCTCCTGGGGCGCCACCAAGTAAGAATTCTGACTCATCTATTTGACCAATAGTCTATTCTTTTAGGTATTTAAAATACGTTAAACAAGAAACCACTCGATCAGGCAATGGTATAGTACCACAGTTACAAAACTTACTTTACCAGTCACGTGGTTTTTGGTTTACTTTTTTTAAATACCTAAAAGAACAGACTATAACCAGGATTTGTACGATCAGCGACAGAGATTAATAGGTTTACAAGTCATACAGCTTGTTTCTATACCAGATTCCCAGGTTAGGCTGACTATATACATCCTGAACGATAAATTATCGGTCAAGCCAAACTCGAAGTCCAACGATTTTGTGCCACCAGCCAATATCCAAAATTACCAGAACAAAAATGATTCGGGATTCTCAGCGCATGTCCGAAGGCGATTACTAACGAGAATCTATTAGAACCCCGACACCGACGAAGGTGGCTTTTAATGACTCGAGTTTGTACCCTGCTTACTGCCCGTGATACAAATAATGTTTTTCATCACACTTTCTCGAAAATGGTGTCATTACACGTAAGTTCTGCGATCCGTAAATGACCTATTACGCCCTAGGGCGTAATGGTTTTCTTTTTAAATTTGAAACGCTGGTTCTGTTTTACTCTTATTTGTCATGTTCAAAGGAAACGCCAACTTACTTTTATCACTAAAATATTTATTTAAAGATAACTATTATTGCAAATACGTGTAAACACATATTTCGGTAACATTAATTAAATGTTTAAATAATATATTCCAGTATTTTGCAAATATAAAATCAACTAAAATGGCCGTGTTAGGTCTTTACCGCTATGGTTTCCGAACGTGACTTGATATTCGCATTGTCTATGGACATATGTCACTAATGTCACTGTTTGTTTTAATATTTTTTTGGCATACTGGGGCGATTAGTAAGGTATATATTATTAAGATTTCCTCACAAGTGTGATGAAAAACAGTGTGTGCCACGGGCGGTAAAGGAATTACAAACTCGTGTTATTAAAGCCCTCGGTTTCACTTCGGGCTTATAACAAACACTCGTTTGTAATTCCTTACTTACCGCCCTAGATACACAATGTACTATTTCATCACACTTGCTCGAAAATGATGTCATTACACGTAGGTTGTGCGGGCCGTAAATTACTTATTACGCCCTAGGGTGTAATGGTTTTTTTTTATTTGAAAAGCTGGTTCTGTTTTACTCTTAGTTGTCATGTTCAAAGGAAACGCCAACCTACTTTTGTTAACTTTTATCACTGAAATATTTATTTAAAGAGAACTGTTATTGCAAATACATGTAAACATATATTTCGATAACATTAATTAAATGTTTAAATAGTGTATTTCAGTATTTTGCAAATATAAAATCAACTAAAATGGCCGTTTTAGGTCTTTACCGCTATGGTTTCCGAACGTGACTTGATATTCGCATATCGGCTTAGCGCAAGCTCCCGACACCTGGGCTGAGCATCTAGGTCATCCTGCCATTTTCTTTTGGGTCTGCCTGTACTTCGTACGTTTCATTTATTATTATTGTGGTTTATGTATTCCAGGTACTATCCGGGCGGCCACGGCACGCTCATTGGCGTCATCAACTCGTTTGTGCACATCATCATGTATACATACTACATGCTGGCCGCCATGGGCCCTAAGTACCAGAAGCTGTGTTCATGGAAACGGCACATCACTACGCTACAAATGGTCAGTAAGACAGTAGTTTCCTGTATCCGGACTCTTCTGTCACTCTTCTTCTTCTATTCCTCAAACTGAGGGTCGCGACTACAGACCTATATTAAGATAAACGCAGTAAGCATGGTGAAGTGTATGAGAACCGAGTGTGTTAACTTTGAATAACTGCTATGACGTCTATTGTGGTTGAAAAGACACAAACACATATGAAATCGGTTCAGTGTTTAACAAACAGTATTTCCACTTTCAAAATGCCGAGATGTGATACTGATTATTGCTATTTGTCGCGAAAAGTTAAAGTTTAGTAAAGCCCAACTCCAATTAATTTTTGGCACTCGTATTATGGTATAGCTTTGCGATATGTATTTCAATATACGTCTGTTGTCGTGACCACATGTGGTCGTTAATTTTTGCACCAGCCCTTGTATTTTCACCTATGTCAGGTCACGCCCTTGAATCATAGCTCTCTACTCTTCATGGTTTTCTGCTTTCCGAATGGACGCTTGTACATTTCACACGCTTCTAAAATATTTCTGTGGGTGTAATTTATGGGAAAATTAAATATTTCACTATAAGAAGTCGTACACAAGTTAGTAATTATTTCATATTCAACATTTCGATTTGTAAAGGGCATTAGTAAATTCTGTATTTCGTTCTGATACAAATGTATAACTAAAATTGGCGCATATGCATAAAGTTTGTTAGAGGATCGTGAATACCGACGTGTGCTGACAGGGTAATAATGCAACTCAAACATCACTCATACCACACACACACGCACACACACACGCACACACACATTGTGAACATGTTTGTTATCTCTGTATAATAATTGTTACGATACATAAACCATAATAGCCGCAGTTAATAATCTTAATTGTTACAAAGCGTAATTGCGTAGTCTTATATTACCTAATTACGAATATACGAGTAACAGTATATTTCAGAGTATTAGAAGTGGATACCTACAGTCTTCTTTTTTTACAAAGTTGTATGGGGCTCTACTGTTCAAAATAACTATACACGTAACATCCGAAATTTCACATACAATTCAGTACGAACTATTTTATGGGAGCGCTAAAAAATTCAAGATTGTAATTTTTTTACCGTACAAAAACAGGATATTGCAAAATAGCAAAATTTCGAAAATTTCAATTCCTACGTACGAAATTCCTAAAAACAAAACTTTGATTTTGATTCATAATTTTTAATGTACTAAATTCCTGAAAACGCGGTTTCGATAATTTTATTCAATGATCGTATTTTCGAAAATCAGAATTCATATGTAGGTACAAAATATCTAATGACTATAATTCGAAAATCAATGTTTCCATTGCTCAAATTTTCTGTCGTAGAAAATTACTAATGATAATACTTCGAAAATCTTTATTTCTAACTACTATCTACCCGCGGCTTCACCCGCGTAGTTTCCGTTAGTGTTGCAAGGGAACTAACTATTTACCGGGATAAAAAGTATTCTATGTTTCAATCCAGGACTTGGTCTACTTGCATGCCAAATTTCAGCTCAATCCATTCATTTGTTACTGTGTTATTTAGTAACAAACATCTTCACAAACTTTCACATTTATAATATTAGTGGGATGTTAAGTGTGATGATGATGTTCAAAATACCTGCTTTTTAGGGTTCCTTTTTAGGGTAACGGAACCCTTATAGTTTCGTCATGTCCGTCCGTCTGTCCGTATGTCACAGGCATTTTACTCAAAAACTACACAATGGATATTGATGAAATTTGGAATATAGGTGTATTGTATGAGCCGCTCGCTACTTAGTTTGATAGTTAAACAACTAAAATAAATATTTTTAGGCGGGCACTCCATACATGTTACAGAAGCTAAAATAATTTTTTTTCAGGAAATATCAACGTGTGGTACATAGTGCGACAGCTCTTTCTAAAACATTTTAAGGTTCTTAAGTAATGTTTTTGATTAAGTGAATATCTTTGGAAATAATCGCTCCGAAAGTTGTGAAAATTGTGTCCCCCATCTTCTCAACCGTGTGTCCGAAAAATATAAAAAAAATTACAGAAATAATGCTTCATTAAAACTTTCAACGAACATTATTTTCAACAAGATCGGATTCACCGTTTTTGAGTTATTGCCGATAAACTGCGCTTCTCAACAAAAAGACGTAAAATTTTTTTCATCACACTTGCTCGTAAAGGGTGTTATAACACGCGCGCTTATAGACCAACTCGAGCCGATTTACCCCCCGTGGGTTACAAATATCTATAACTCCCACGGGAGGAAAAACTGTATGAAAATCTATAACTCCCTCGGGAGTTATGAGTTTAGTTTTAAAAGTCGTACGTCATTTCAGACTAAGGAGGTTTCGAATCAGCCAAGGCTATTTCACATCTTCAAAACTTGGCTACAAAACCAATTTTAGTGTAAAATAAAACTTATATCGTATATTTTACTATTATTTCCGCCGTTTTTGCGATTATTTTAATGCAATTAAATTAATTTAGTTTAAAATTTTATTTTGAAAATCGGTACAATCTGGCGACATTGCCTGTCAAGTTTAAAAACTAAACGCAGTTCTTAGCATTATCTGTGGAAGACTATATTGAAAAAGTTGACAGTTGAAGTGAAGTTGTCTCTTAGCGGGTGCGTTTAGTTTATTTCATTTTTATGTTTTATTTTTTTTTCCTCGCAAATGTGATGAAAAACATTGTGTGTATCACGGGCAGTAAGAAGATTACAAACTCGAGTCATTAAAAGCCCTCCGCCTACGGCGTCGGGCTTCTAATAGACTCTCGTTAGTAATCCCCTTCTTACTACCCTTGGTGCACAATGTACTATTATGCCACACCTGGCCATAAAGTGACTTATTCCGCACGCTGCGCGTACGGAAAAAGCCGCTTTCTGGCCAAATGTAAACATAAAATGATGTACACAACACGGGAGGTAATGAAGAAAAACCTCGATCGCATATTTACGTCCCTCGCTTGCAGCTCGGGCCGCAAACTTCTGCGATCTCGGCCTTTCTTTGTATTACCACCCTATTTGTGTAATGTACTATTATTTACCTTATAGTAACGGTTATGGAACCCTACACTGAGCATGGTCCGACATGCTCTTGGCCAGTTTTTCTTCATACAATCTAAACTAAATGGTTATTTATTTGGTTCTGATTTCCATTATTAAAGTTTTCAAACAGATGCAGCATAGCATATTTGAAGCGGGTGAAAAGAATCATCTTCAGCATCATTTCCATCTTGATCTTGGCTTCCTCTGCTGCAACTGCTTTTTTTTCGTTTGGTCTCCCCAAAAGATTTCCAAACCGAAGTTTCAGGCTGTATTAGAGCTTGATTAGCCAAATATTCTTCCCCATTATTTTAATTTCGAATCGCGTTTTTTTCCTATGTATCGTATGTGTTACCACCCCAATCGCATATTTCACAGAATGTTTCAATTTCTGCTTGGTCTTTTCGCTGAAAGACATTTTACTCAGGCGCTTTGCCGAAGCCATGTGATTAAAAAAAAAACCGGTCAAGTGCGAGTCGGACTCACGCACCGCGGGTTCCGCACAAATTCGTAAGTATATACGTGAATAGTTCAAAAAAAACTGTATGGCAGTTAGTTTAGTGAGCAAATAAGTATGTGTTACGATTTTTGCAAATTTGTAAAAAACGGTGCAATTTAGGAATAACGTTATATTTTTCCTGTAATATTTAGAATTATATTAATAATTGGTAATTATCACAGATTTCTCTCTTCAGTAACTTCGAAGATAATGGTATTTTTTTTACGTTTATGGTTATAAATCAAAAAGTACATGATTAACAAAAAAAATGGCTTTGGAATCTGCAAATTAAGCCCTTTCATTTGATACCCCACTTGATATAATAGCACAACTGTGTTCCCTATTTTGTATTTACTACACAAGGAAGCATTTTAATTTTCGAAATTTTGCTACGCACCCTTTAAATATGTCTATTTCGCCGCCAACTAGCTTATTTAGCCATTAAGTTAACTGCCTCGCCGTTTCATTTAAATTTTAGGTTAGGTTTGTTAGTTAGCTTGTGTCCCTCAGCTTCGTCGACCTGCTGGCGGGTCATAATATAGTGAAAATGCTAGCATTTAACCAAATGGCTGATTAAACCAGTTGGCTGCGACATCTAAATAAAGTAAAATCATGGTAGCAAAATATAAGGTAAACGTCCTAGTGTTTGACACGCTAACGCCCAATATTTGACACCCCACACCGCTATTGCTAAGACGGTGTCAAGCACTCGGTCGGTAGACGTCCTTATTTGACAAAAATATCTTATTTTGGCTAGCCTATCTGTTTTTTTAGAACCTGACTTGATCTACGAGTAGGAATCGGACCAAGTGGGGCTTACAAACCTGCAAGAGGGTTCGCTAGCCGCAGCCACCGTGTAGCTTTTCTGTGATTATTTGGCACGTTTAAGGGTCGGCTAGATGCTGGAAAGTAAAGCATGCGACACTTGTTCACCACCAGGTGGCGCCTGAGGCGCCTCGTTATCGAAATTTACCCCATTCACGCACACACACATACTGGGTCATTGACCGCTATTTTTTTAATTGGTAGCATATTGCGTTTTGCACTTCTAACAGACCTCCTCGGTGAAACCGCTTTAAGTCAAAACATCATATTCTGGAGTGAAAGAGATAAATTGTCACCTGTCCTTGTAATTTCGGTTATGACGTAATTGATGTGTCAATTGTTTCTCGTAGAAATGAATTTCAAACTAAAACGGAATATTGTTGGTCAGATTTCGGAAGCTTCAATGCAAATTGCTTTTTTATCTAGTAGGGTAGGTATAATCCGCACAAATTTAAAAACCTTTAGGTGGGTATGTCAACCTGGAAATTTAGTTCTATTCACGTTATCATTAGGGTCTAAAATCAAAATTGTTATGACAAATTTATATCACATTATTAGCGAATGTGCTTGCCTGTGTAAATATAAACCTATCATATAACTATATGAAATCTAATTGTAATATCGCTACTTAATCGACTTCGTATGAAAAATAGATCCCATCAAAAACATTACACGTAAAAAGATGCAAGTCTCGCAACTCTCAACGCAGTTCTTTTACAACAAAAAAGTTTTGAGATATAATGTTAAACCAAGTCAGTGCCGGGGGGTCCACAGTACTCGATTCTCACCGACTTGCCTATTATTAGATCTATAAAATGTGTTCCTCCACGGTCAAATAATAGGCAAGTCGGTGGGAATCGAGTACTGTGGACACCCCCCCCCCCCCCCGTACTGACTTGGTTTAACATTATATGTCAAAACTTTTTTGTTGTAAAAGAACTGCGGTGCGAGACTTGCATCTTTTTACATCTTAATGTTTTTGATGGGATCTCCTTTCTTTTTATAAGTGATCTTCCTTTATTTATTACATTCCAATCCATTCTTTTTTAAATTTGAACTGCAAAAGTAAATTTGTAATCGCATGTATTTGTATAGGATTACAAACTTATGTGTGCAGTTGTGACTGAAGTTGCAATATTTGGAGGTTTTTTAGGACTTTATAGGCTAAAAACTAACTATGTTTAAAATTTGGAGCCTGTGAGTCTGCAAGAAGTACCTTAGAATTATGATGATCATCAGTCAGTGAGTCAGTGACAAAACTAAGGAACCTTGACATGCAATAGTTCTCAAACTACACGTTCAAATTGAATGATATTGAGAATATATATGTCTTATTGTGCCCTATATATCCCTGAAATTTCAGGGTTCTAGCTTTAGCCAGTACAAAATTACGGGAGGCTGAAAATGGCCTGAATGGCTTCGAGAAAAGGATGGTACGGTCGTGCCTTTGTTTTGCTCGACTTGGCGGGGGCACTGCCGTGCCCCCAGATTGTAGGTACCGATCAACTAGCTTATTAAAGCAAGTTATTAAATAAATAACTTTATAAGCTAAAATGTATGTGTCATGCGTTTATAAATCCAAAACTTTATAAAATATGATCGTCTTGCAAATCAACTTGATGTATATCTAAAGCATGCTTTTGTTCCATATTATCAATTAAGATTTTTTAGTACAGTCAAGGTCAAAGATATGTATACACCCACAGAGTGACAAAAAGCGTAGTCATCTAAATGGTCATAAATTCAGCTACATATAAATATACATAAATTAGTATACATAGTTTGAGAGATAACTATGTATACAACAGTTTCAATAATAAATATGTCCTCATTTATTAAGCCATTGACTAAGAAACACCATAAAGTTCAGAAATATAATATACACTATTAACCATAATTATATATCTAACATGATAATCAAAATTATGTAAGCAATCCAAATTCCATAAACACAACTCTATTGTCAGCGGCATATGAATGTATTTGCGTTAAATTTATGAAAAAAAATGGGAAATCCTTTTGCGGAAATAAATGTTAATTGTGTTTTATTTATCGTCGTAATTTGGAAGTATTTAAAGAATATATTTTATAAGTAGCTGTTGTAATATAACATCATGGTCTGTAATCAATATTAAACAGAAATGCAAAAAAACATCTAGCTGCAGGATTGGAACGCGGGACAACAAGTAACTGAATTACACCTAAATTGCTGAGCCACAGGACTACGGTAACTGACGTCTGCATGGACGAAATATTGAAACGCATTACCTATTTTAAGTTGGCAGCTTCAATATTGCAAAATCTCAATTACTTGACTAACATAGTTTAGTTCCAATAACGACGTGACAGGTCAAACAAAACATGAGACAAACATATACAATGACAAGTCTGCACTGTTTTCGTGAATTGTCAAAACATTCTATTCAAATTAGTTTCGTGTGTCAAGACCGTAAAGTTGATTTTCGCACGTTTATATTTTGTATACATATTTCTGAAGCAGTTACTGAATCTATATTGAATTGAATGACATAAATATAAGCACATACAATATATTGCATCATTTGTAGGTTACTGATTATGTAACTTTCATACAAGTTTTTGAACTTGCCTTATACATATTTATGTGGCCATTGAAATTCTTGAAGATCTTTTGAACTTTTTATGATTACCTGTTTTCTTTCACATTACTTGCATATATATCTTTGACCTTGACGTACCTGCACATAAATTATGGGGATGTCCGTTTATCACATGAGATTTTATCTATTCTCATTTTTAATTATAAAATTCAAACCTTATTGAAATAGTAAATGTATTGCCTTCGTATTTAAAAACTGTGTACTTAAATGTCCACCTTAATTAATACTAATTTAAAATCACATCTTATCTAGCAAATAGGGAGGGATGAATCAATTTTGCGAGTTTTTCTAGTATTACTATTGTATTGTACTGTACCTTTCTTTCCTATTGCTTCTCTCCGCTCTCTCAAGAAACATGTGTTCCAAACTGCATACTGCTATCTGCGGCCACTTAATCTAAATTACGCGTTGTCTGACAGTTATTATTTTAATCAAGCTTTTATATATGTCGGGGACAGCAGCAATAATTCATGAAATCCAAGACTACTGTAGTACTTAGTAGATTTGAAATGGCGGCGAACGCCGTGTGACGTAACATCCGGTTGCGCTGCACGTAGACGGGCTCGTTGGGCAAGAGTGTCAATTCTCTTTCTGACTGTGTCGTGGCGACAACACTTGTCTTACGATTCTGTCAGTTCGTCTGCCAGTAGTTAAAGTTGCTATTTGATAATTGTAATTCTGTCGATTAATAGTGAAATGAATCATACTGTGTAACGAAATTGTCTATTTGCTCACTCGAGTACCTATGCCATAATATTGTAACAACTATTGTAATGCCTGATGATTGAAAAGAGAACCTGGTGAGTTTCTTCCGGCGCTTCTTCTCACCAGAATGTCATTTACCGAAGCGGCCAAAAGAATCAGACGAATAAACGATTTGATCTGACATGAATCCACTTCTTTAACCAACATACCTCAACGGCCAGGCTTCTGCAGCTAACCCTTCCTGACTGACAGTCACGAGAGAGTATCCGACATATATCAATATATTTTTATATATAAATGTTTACATTTATAGTTAACCGGATTAACTTCAACTACGTAATTTTGTCGGTAACACGACACGAGTAAATATGACGTTTTCACGCAAAAAATATTACCATGTCGCCAGTGTATAAGAACGGTTTTGAATTCAAATCGAATATCTTTGCTTTAAAATCGGAGTACCTTTACTCGGGATAGTAATGCTCGGGCTACACGAGGCTAGTTTTTCAAGCTTGCTTCGGCTTAACCAACGCTGTGAGACTAGTTAATGATAGATCTAGCAAAAAAAAACATTTTTTTTCATTTGGAAAAATTAAATCGGTTAGGTATGTAATTCGTTGTAAAACTATTAATCAAAATCAAATGTGTGCTGTGTGCGAAACCTATGAAGCCCAAGGGAGGGTTATGTTTATGTGTTTGACCGGTATGTATGTATGTACATAAGTATTTATGTTAGGTACCCGACTGCGGCGAAGCCTAAAGGAGGGTTATGTGTTTAACCTGTATGTAAGTATGTATGTATGTTCGTTCCTATATCCACTCGTAACTACTGAACGGGGCACACCAGATTTTGATAAAGGATACATCATTAGATTCATCTTGATAGCGCGAGTGTCATTGGGTATGAAGTTTGTTAAAATAAACAAAATTTAATTTAATTCAAATATTCTGGGTACTAGCTCCTGTACTACTCACAATACATGAAGCGACTATCGGCAAGAGTGCCACGCCACGAGTGTCCTTTGAGTATACAAATATACGTAAAATAAAAATTAACGGTTAAGAATGTATATTTTTAATACCATGTATGATGTCATACCATAGCAGTAGAAAAAACAATAAATAATATTTTACATGCTTTGTATCAACTTGATGACGTGTATAACAAAAAAGTTATATATAACGTCACGCAAATATTTTTAACCTTTTGAACGCTCAAGGGCAAAGCAATAGGTACGCCGTGCCACTGACGCCACAGGGGTAAAGAAATAATGGCAACATAAAAGTGGGCTGTTTTTATAAAAAAAAACCCCGACCGCGGTGCACTTTGAAACTGCATAAAATCCGCCATTTTGTTTATTTTAACGAACTTCATACCCAATGACACTCGCACCATCAAGACGAATCTAATGATGTATCATTTATCAAAATCGGATGTGCCGTTGAGTAGTTACGTACGATCGGACATAGGAACGGACATACGTACATACTTACATACATACATACAGGTCAAACACATAACCCTCCTTTGGGCTTCGCCGCAGTCGCGTACAAAAACGTTGACGGCTAGGGCCATCATTGGCGTGACAGTCACGATTTTTCGTTGACGGCGGTGGCCGTCTGTGGCGGTCAAAGGGTTAATTACTTCTAATTCACCAGGAAATTTAAGCTATACTAATAATTTTATTTTTATCGAAAACCCTAGCGGTGGGCGTGGCGACCAGAAAAAGCGCGCGTTATGAGTTAGAGCGAGAAGGTAGGATTCGGCGCATTTTTGTGACTCGAACGTGGGTTTTGTTATATAGTGCGACTTCTACGAAGTACTATTACTTATTCTGTGCCTTTACTCCAAAACAGTCAGATTGGAATTGCCACCCTGCCGGACACCGCCACGTATCACCCACCAGGCTTGATAGCCTTGCCAGCAAGCCAGCCCTTCTAGATAATAGTTAGAAAATACATAACTACATATATTCTTCAAAAGAAGGGCAATTCCACGGCAGAGAGTAACCCAAGTTACCAATTTTTTGCAAGTCCTTATATTGAGGGCGCAAATTCAGGTGTCAATATATCTAGAGAATAACGTTATACTTATTTAGATTAAAATTAATACTTAAGTTTGCGTCATAAATAAATAAACACGCGATGAAATGATAACTTGTGCTACATTTTCATGGAATTTCCCAGAAGAATTATTTTGGATTGTCTTTAACTCCTGCTGTTATTAAGTACTATAATTTACCCGCGGCTTCGCCCGCGTTGTTCTATTATTATCCCAAGTGAACTTTTTAACTCGATATAAAGTATCCTATGTTTCAATCAAGACGTGCATGCTAAATTTCAGCTCCATCCATTCAGTTGCTTTGCCACCCCTAACCTATGCTATGTTTGTTACTAAATAACGCAACAAACATCCAAACCTCCAAACAATCATTTGCATAATTTTGTCGGCGAGTGAGTCGGCCAATCAGGGGAATAAAATATTTTTTTGAAACTTTGAAACTATTGGTTAATTAAAGTTAAAAGAGGATCCACTAGTCAGTACATCAAAAACATTTGCATTTATATTTCATGCCTGCCTCAGGATCTTGGTTAGTACCTAATATACTGTTGCCATGGTTATCTCTAAATAACCGACCAACGTTTCAAAACCTTCATTTCAGCAAAATGGCTCATAAATTCAATAAAATAAAATAAAATAAAATAAAATAATTTATTTCTGTAAGTAGGCCCTCAAGGGCTCTTTTACATGTGTTACATTCTTTGTCTTCTTTTCTTTTTGGCGCTTCGGGTAATGACCTTCTGGTGAGAAGAAGCGCCGGAAGAAACTCACCAGTTTCTCTTTTAATAATTTAATATACATTACATTACCTTAAAAACTACATTTATAGAGATGTAAAGGGTCTCTCTATGCGTCCAAACAAGACAAATAAAAAATAGAAAATAAATTGATACTAAAATTAATGGAGATGTAAAGAGTCTCAATGAAATGTTTGTCGACAAAATAGCAGGCACATGTTTGGAACGACTATTTTACTGTATTATATTATCATACATGCCAATATAACGAGTGAGTGAATGTTAGACCTTGTAGGTTTTCTTGTATAATTCCTCCTAAGGCCCAAGAGCACTTTTGGTATGTTCGTTTTCAGTTACGCTTTTAAACAAACGACTTTTTTAGTGATGAAACACACTTAACTCTCTATCTCAAAAAATACTAAACCGATTTTGATAAAATTTGCATAGATCCCTAAGTTGGACTTTACCTGGTTGAACTAGAAAAAAAAATTGTAATCCGATTTATAGACTGAGATGAAAACCGTTGCATGAGTTAAATTAAACAGCAAAATTGCTACGTGTTTCATATTTGTGATTTTTTTTTCTATTCAATTCAACTGGATTTTGAAATAATAAATTAATAATAAAATGTGTTTATTTTCACCTCATAAAGGATATTTTTACAAGCTAAATTCGCAAATTTGTTTTTAACACTAGTATAATAATAAATAATGGAACCAATCTGAAAGTAGAGCCTCTTAATTAAAAATAGTTTTCTTTAATCAGTATATAAACGATGTACTTATAAGGTAACAAACATAAAAAATACAACAAGCTAAAAAAACCTCTTTTTTTTGTGAAACTAGTTAAAAATATTGGTACTTAAATAATTTTTAAAACTTTTAATCTCATATGTGCTACATTTGAACGTATTTTTTACTAATATTTTGTAATGATAATTAGATAATTTATAATCTATGACTATATTTTTCTGTAAAATTCAAGACCGGTTAGCATTCATATTATTTTAAAATTGCGAATTTGAGCCTCCTGTGATTGATGAACGCCCCAAAGAATGTTTATTTTATTATCTTTTATAAAATTGGAAATTCTAGATTTGTGTGATTAATGAACGATCCCTTAGCTATATCATAGATATGTTAAAATTACCCTATTTTAATACTGTCTGTAACAAAAAATCATCTATGTAGAAACTGATTTTGTGAAATTTCTCTCAAATGAAATTGCATACAGCCACAGAAACTAGTACTAGAAATCTCTCTCTGACAAAACTGTTGTTTGGGTCCGACCACCACACAGAATGTACCCTTTGGGTATGTTGCCATATACACCATAATAAAACTTGTACATTATTTATTACTTTCCATATACCACTAGAGTTAAAATTACATACATTTACTCAACTATTTCTGTCTCCATATACATATGCGTTTTGTAAAAAATACTTACTTCCCAACCAACCGACAGGCCAATCAACTGACTTTATGTATTTTATAATAGTATATTTATATTTTATAGGTTTATAATATCACATATAACATTATACTTATACTCAATGAACAGAACATAGTTTATCTTGTGATCTTGTACTTTAGATAAAAACTCCAGAGGTCTGATACACATTATCTTCATTGTAGATTTGTAGAGATATTGGTCCCTGGAAATTGTTGTAATGATTTGGGCATCTGAAAAAAATAAAATAAATTAATTTTCTTTGTACAAAGTATACTTTATTCAGGGGATAGGTTGTATAAAATACAATACGAAGTAATACAGTAGAAATTAAATAACTAAATATCGGATACTACAAAATAACTATGATAATGATAGTCAGTCTGTCAGTCGTGGTGTGGAAGAGCGGCGCCATCACCGAAACGAAACAACTTCACTGCTGGCTTCCATTTGTGGCAGGTGCCTCGGATGCACATGCTGGTCGCTCTTATTATTGAGGTTATTATACGAGCTCTCAGCCAGCCCAAAACGCAAGACAAGGATCTGTCCCAGCGAGATGCAAGTGCTTCCCCGAGGTGCTTAACAAAGGTAGCTAATTGTGGTGCAAAAACTCCATCCACGGAGGTGACGAGGGGTGTAAAAGTGGCATAACACAACTCCCAGGCGTTGGCATATTTGTTTTGCTTTACTGACTCGGCAGATTTCAGGACAGAAACAACAGGGCAGTACAGTGAGATGTAAGAGGGAGCGTCGGTGTCTACAACATGAATGTCGAATAACGCCTCCCTCTGTGCAATCCACACGGCCACGGCATGCTAGATCTCCTCGTAGGCCAGTGTCACCTTCGGTGATAATGGGTTCTTTGATTACATTTCCCCACGCTTGTTGGCATAATTCACAAAAGAGATCCCTTATTTTAATATGACGTCTCGTGACCGCCAGTTTTGCAACAGAGGGCATGATAAACATCCACACCAATTGAAACAGTATTTTATATGTTCATAATACATTACATATTAGGATTAAAGATACGATTTTATATTAGCTGGATTTCTGTACCTGCGTTTGACGAGGACGTAGATCGCTTTCATTCCTGGCTCCAAATTACATCGCTTATCAATCTTATCATCGAATAAAACTGACCTGCTACACTGTTTATCACTATTAAACGTTCACTGGGTACATCAATATATAAAATAATAGCTAATAAGCGAATTTTGGTGAATATTGAAACAAAAACATTACTCGAATTTCATAAACTGACTGACAGATAGTGAGTGACATTGACTGACAATCTAATTTCTTTGATAGTGTGCGTCCAGTTTACACGGTCGGTGATACCAAATAATTGTCAAAACATTCCCTTCCGTTTAATGTTATTGAAAATAGGTTTTTGTATTTCAATGGCATTTTAATAATAAAACCAGGAAATGTTCTTTAACTTCTATTTTTCGTTAACTTGGTATTATATTTCTCCGATATTATGAAGAATAATATCAAAATATCATTAATAAGTCCCCGTAGTTTTTCCTACTTATTTTTTACAATCTAGTTACTGGTATCATTAGTGTATGTGTAAATGCCTGTCAAATTGGGAATTTTTGCGATACGTCCGCTCTGTAAGAGCCGCTCGCGGCATCTGAATACAAGGAATACGCGACGTCATGGGAGAACTGTATGAAAATTTTCTATAAGTTTAGATATACCAGTTAAATTCTCCCGTATCTTTACGAGTAAAAATTTGAAACTGCCCTGAGGCCCTAGATGAATAAAGTAGCTTTTAGGAAAAAGTGTTAAACTATTACGCCTCAAAGACAAATGTTCATTTATGCTTCGTCAAAAAGCCGGCCGTGTTTTGATTTTTCCGTACTTTTCGAGTCAATTATGGTGAAATCTAGGGCAACAAAAAATCTGTATCCGCCCGGATGCCCTCGACAGTTTCTTTGTGAACACATTCATATAGTAATAAATACAAATATCAATAATTCCTTGAACAAATTCTTTGTTCAATCAGAGCTCTAAAATGACATTTTTGGGAACCCGCCCCTTAAAGGGGGATGGGTAAATTATCATATGTGAATGTGACCAATAGTAGATTGTGTCACAAGGGAGCAAAATGATGTATTTACTGCGAGGGCGTATATTGAATCCTGAACGAAGCGAAGGATTGTACAATAGAATCCCGAGCGTAGCGAAGGATTCTAAAGTATGATCCGGAGCGTTGTGACTCATACTACTTTTCACACCTACTATGAGGAAAATTCAAATACAAACGCTATCTACCAAAATAACGAAATATATAGTTAATCAAAGAGCACCTCACATTATTATTAGAATGAAATGTTAAATTTTTAATTTTATAGTCTGTTATTATTTTATAAAACGATTATTATTTTTTACGGACCGGCCGAAAATACCACTTCCATATTATATTTATGGCCCTGGCCTGCGGCTCGGACCGCAAACTCCTGTGATCTGGGCCATTACTTATTATACCGCCCTCTGTGTGTAATATACTAATAAAGCTGTCTATGGTGTGGCATATTCTAAGTGGGTTCGAAGTTCAAACTAAAAATACCCTGTTGTCCTTGAACAGAAAAGTACCACTTTGATCCCTCTTATGCAGCAAAATACTTTTTTATGAATAGGAGGTATGAAAACAGTTGTAGAATATGACTTAGAACCAGTTGTAGAATATGACCATGAGACTCAAACATATTGAATTAAAAACGGATCACTCACGTTGTACAAAAGACGAGACATCCACTCGACATGTTTCGGGAGCATTTGGCATTCCCTTAATCATAAGTAGTATTCGTGAACGCTGCCCGACGACTACTACGGCGGCGGTCTTTTGTACAACGTGAGTGATCCGTTTTAGTTCAATATAGTTGTAGAATATATCTACAAAATATTTCTGATGATTTATATTGCTTGTTGTTATTGGTTCCTAGGTTGGAGTCTATACAAACCTGCTCATCCATCCTTTGAATAGAATTTAATATGTATGTTGTAGCACTAAACAACTTAATTTTAACTTAACATTTTTTTTCTCAGGTCCAGTTCTGCATAACGTTTTTGCACTCCTCTCAGCTTCTCTTCTACGACTGCGGCTACCCGCGCTGGTCGGTTGTCTTCACTCTACCAAACTCCATTTTCTTCTACTATCTCTTCTACGACTTCTATTATAAGGCTTACAAGAAGCCAGAAACAAAAGTCAACGGTCATATTAAAGAAAACGGCATCAAAGAACATAAAAAAATAGAAAATGGAAGCAATGGGATCAAAGATAAAAGTAATCAGAAGAAAATTAATTAAATTGTTTGTAACTTCATTCAACGCTTGGTAACATTAGACAGGATTCAAAATTCATTTTGAAAAGATAATCTACAAATATCGAGTATGTATATCTGATACTATATGATACATCCTAATTAGGCGTTGATTGATTTGTTTGCAGATACCAGACTTTAAATATATGTCCATATTAAATATACACGCCGTATTAACCAAAGGTCTTAGAGACCATATGTATTGTATTAATCAAACTTTATGTTTTTTTATTGTACAGAAATATGTTTTAGGTGTATTTAAGAATATTTTAATTGTAATTGCTCAATGTACCTATTTACAGTAACATTCATTGTGTATTTGCTAATTTCATCTTCTAAGACTGCTACTCTTAGCCTTAAAATGAAGTTGCTTAATTACAAAACACTTTTTAACTTAACTTTTTAGTTTATAGTCGCGAGTGAAATGTCAAACGGTTTGCTTGGGATTTTTAAAGCGTAGAAAAATGTCTTTTGCACCAATACTGGCCCGACAGAATGAACTTAGCGCCTATTGTTTTTTGATGTTCTTTTTGAATTTACTTGTATCCGATTACGTGATTCTTATTTTAGCATTCATCAACTATAGAAACCTCCTGCGGCGGTCTCATTTGATGCGATTTACCGTTACAAAAATTGATAAATACTGTACTCAATGTGAACCAACAAAAAAAAGTACTTAGTGCATAAAAAAAAGAAAAATCTCACAATTCTTCAGTTGTCATTATTTGACGTAAATTGCTTCCATAGTAGGTATATTATCGGGGTGTGTAATGATCGATATAAAAATATTTAATATATTTTCTATCGATATATCAACATTTGATATAATTTCAAAGGGTATAATCACTCATTGTGTATAATAAACGTTTGGTATAATTTTAAAATATATACATTTATTTCGTATATTTAACGTTCGGTATAACGCTTATTTCTTATAACGATTATATGGTATAACGCTCATTTTATATACAAATCATAATATATAACAATCAAGAGGTATAATAGGTATATAAATCTTTATTACCATTTATATATTTGAAATTGTAACGCCTGTGACCTAAACCTAACCTAACCTACTTTTTGATAGCAGTTCGTTTTTGTTGGGGGACGCAGTTCGAACCCTAACCTAACCTAACTTAATTGAACTTATGGTTTGAGTTTTTTTTAATGCGGGGGGCTTCGCCCCCCCGTCCCCCCTTTTTCTTCTGTGCCCTTATAATTTACTAACCTAACCTACTTTTTGATAGCAGTTCGTTTTTGTTGGGGGACGCAGTTCAAACCTAACCTAACCTACTTTTTGATAGCAGTTCGTTTTTGTTGGGGGACGCAGTTCGAACCCTAACCTAACCTAACCTAACCTAATTGAACTTATGGTTTGAGTTTTTTTTAATGCGGGGGGCTTCGCCCCCCGAGCCCCCCTTGTGGGGGGCTTCGCCCCCCCGTCCCCCCTTTTTCTTCTGTGCCCTTATAATTTACTAACCTAACCTACTTTTTGATAGCAGTTCGTTTTTGTTGGGGGACGCAGTTCAAACCTAACCTAACCTACTTTTTGATAGCCATTCGTTTTGGTAGGGGACGCAGTTCTAACCTAACCTACTTTTTGATAGCAGTTCGTTTTTGTTGGGAGACGCAGTTCAAACCTAACCTAACCTACTTTTTGATACATTATATCAATAATGGTTATGCCAATTGTATTTTATATGAAAATAACGTTATACCATAAGTTCATTATAGGAAATAAGCATTATACTTAAAGAATGCTATATTAAATGTTATTCTATCAAATGATCATTATAAGAAATAATAATTATGTCATATGTAAATATATTAAGTGTTGTTATATGATTTAATAATTATATCAAATGAGCGTTATTGCGACTAATATTATACCAAAAATTTTTATAGCCATCGTTACGCACCCATATTATCGATGTACATTATTTGAAATACAAAAATAATAAAGGAGTGTCGGTCAAAAGCCTCATTGACCGGACTGCAGCGGTATACTTCACTAGTGCACTATGTCTTCTTTACATTAATTAACAATCAGTTGCGCAAACGTTCGTTAAGCTTAATATCCTATTAGTATATTCTGATTGTCTAAGAGTAAAAGTGACCGCACGATACTTTTAGTGTCACTTAATGGCCGCTTGTACAACTGAGGGTATTACTTAAGAGTCTTAAGATACTAAGGAATTGTAGATAGATTTCTAAATATACCAAGTATACAAATTCAATTCTTCCAAGGCGAGATACAGGACTCTCTGCCCATAGGTATAAGGAGTTTTGTAGGGAAATTCTATTTACTTTTAAAAATGTCGGAATATAATGCAAAAAGCGGAATCGATTATATGATTTCGCTGTATTATGCTTAAGGGCAAGCAACAACACTCAGCATACATTTTTCACCTTATACAGAATATGGTGAAAACTTCTTTGGATATTATTGTCGCTGACTGTACTTAAGTCATAAAGCCGACTTTACATTTAAGCAGCCTCATGGTTACCATTATATCATTTTATCATTCATCTGAAAGAAGTTAATATCTGAAAGATATTAATGTATCAATAATATACAAATATGGAACAATATCCTCTAAGGTTTCTTAAATGTAGGCTTTAGCAATAAAATTGGGCTCCTTAAATATCTACACAAAGTTATTTCGTGCACGAACTTAGTAGATACTTGTGCGCTCTAAATAAGTTATACATACTTTGTTTGGAGAAGAAGGACAAAGTCAATTAAATATTAAGCAAAATAGTCGTGTTGTTGAATATTGTCGTCGATAATGTTTTGTTTAATTTTTCAGTTATTAATTTTTCATCTATAAACAATTTTAAACATTAATTTTTCGTAAAATTAATGTACTTTTTAATGAAAATACTTGGAATTAGATATTTTTATTTGTATATCTGGACCTACGTTTCTAGCGTCATCACGTTAAAAAACGGCTTTACGAATTACAACCAACTATTTTTCGGAGATACCTGGAGGTCCGAAGACGGATATTTTTTATTCGCATAGTTACGGTGTTTTTGCTATCACTAACGGGCATCTTCTAGTTATTAAGTATTCTTACAAATGGTACAAGAGTTGTACGAGTATATGTACGTACCATTCGGAATATTGTTCGGTATTAAAATGTTATGACGAGAAAGAAATGGTATTTTATTTTCATTACACGACTGCCCAAAAAAGATTGTAATGTCTTTAAGGTTCATGTATTTATTCATTTATTTCAATAGTACATTGTGAGTTTACAGAAAAATCCAAAGCACCCACGTATGTGTCGTTTTTGCTTGGCATTCAATGTTCAGGTTTCGGCTCCGTACAGAAGTGGGCTCAGGACACAAATTAGGTTTATTAACCTCTAAGGGCACACTCTCCACTCCATTATGATGATTGGCTGGTAAATGTAGCTTTACATACATAGATACAAGAAATCAAAGTACATAGAAAAATTAAATGGCACTCGCCTGTGTACAGACCGGGAATCGAACCCGGTACCTCTGGATTTCCGGCCCAGTGACTCAACCATTCGTCCACCGTACACCCAGAAAACCCCTTCAATTCTGCCATGTACTTTGACTTCTGCATCTTTTTCTGTTTTAATAGGAAATAACCTAATTTCCTTTTCTTCTAAAATTCCTATTCATTCAGCGTAGCTAGGCAACTGGCTGCGATTTTGTATTTGTGCATAATATGTCATTTACGCGTATACTGAAGTAGAAGGATAGGTAGTGCTTGTCGGGCAACAAATCGTCGCGTAAATAAGCAGCGTAAGAGGTTCAGATCAAGATCAGATTATTTTTGTAACTTGGTGATTTAGGAAATATAATACTGTTTTTTTTTATAGAATAAAACCAATAAAAAGTCTTTTAAAAATCTGTACTCTATCCAATACACTTTTTTTCTTACATAACTTCAAAATGATAACTTTATGAGTATCTGGGATTTTTTAATTAAAATGTCCTCTTAACTAGCAGTTAACAGGTCATCACAAAACTGAGGATTAGTGTCAAACTATTTCGTCTGAACTGAGTGGTTAGACGGTATTTAAACATAGCTTAAGTTGCGCTTGACCGTATATTTTAAAATAAAAATGCCCATCTACACGACTAGGCGCTTTAAAGTTTGTAATTTAGTATATAGGAATTTTAACTCATTTTGGCAT
Organism: Eudemis profundana; assembly: GCA_947034925.1. Classification (NCBI taxonomy): domain Eukaryota; kingdom Metazoa; phylum Arthropoda; class Insecta; order Lepidoptera; family Tortricidae; genus Eudemis; species Eudemis profundana. Next base: position 23,078,395 of record OX344795.1, on the reverse strand, counting down.
TAGAAAGTGAGCTATTAAATAACAATTGTTTATAGAAACATTGTATACCTACTTAATACCGATACAAATTTACAAAATTCGCATTTTAAACGATCTAAATTCTCATTTTGCCAAATCTTCGTACTTAGACCCTGCTACTAAATTTCAAAGTATTTCGAATATAGTTGCCCTTCCCCGTCTCTCTCACCAAACATTTTCATTTACCCCAGTCGCTGACGATGATATCTGCAAGGTGATAAAGTCTGTTAAATCCAACGCTGTCGGCCATGATGAATTGAGGAGATTGATGATAATGTGCATCCTGGGATGTATTCTCCCTGTCATTACCCATGTTGTCAATTTCTCCATGTCCATCGGAGTTTTTCCTTCATTGTGCGTATGTCCTTCCATTACCAAAAGTATCCACCCCTAGTTCTATTAAAGATTTCCGTCCCATTTCGATTCTTCCCTTTCTGTCAAAAGTTTTAGAAGCCATCGTCCACAAACAGCTGTCTGCCTACATATACTCAACTGCTCTCCCCTTTCCAGTCCGGTTTTCGTCCTGGTCACAGCACGTCTACCGCTCTCCTTAAAGTTGCAGAAGATGTAAAGCAGGGTATAGATGAATGCCAGCTAACAGTGTGTGTTTTGATAGACTTTTCCAAGGCTTTTAATGCCGACAACCATGGCCTTTTACTGGCATTTATCACTTGAATATATCACCGTCAGCGGATGAGTGGTTTGCCTCCTATCTTCAAGATCGAAATCAGGCCGTTCCTGCTGATCGATCCTTTTCCGACTGGTGCCAACTCACTTCTGGGGTTCCACAGGGTGGTATTCTCTCTCCTCTCCTTTTCTCGGTTTTCATTAACCTGATCACCTCTCACATAAATTGTTCCCACCATCTCTATGCTGCCGATTTGCAGCTATACACCCAAGCGAGCCCAAGCAACATCAACCGGGCGGTTACTGCTGTGAACGATGACCTGAACCGCATCTCCGCCTGGTCACGCTGTTTTGGTATCGCTGTGAACCCATCGAAATGCCAGGCCATCGTGCTTGGGAGCACCCGATTGTTGTCCACGACCGTCTTTACCAGTATGCCACCAATTGTTTCTGGGTACGTGCCAATCACCCTAGCGTCGCAAGTGAAAAACCTGGGTCTGATTATTGACAGTAGCCTTACATGGGATCCTCAGGTGTCTGACGTCTATCGCACAGTTACTAATACACTGAGGATGCTTTATAGGTTTAAACATTTTTTGCCGATCAGCACGCCACTTATCCGCTTTTCGCCGACAACTTCACTGGCTCCCGATTAGTCAACGTAGGTCCATAAGAATCCTATCTACCCTCTATTCTTTATTATTTGATCCAGCTGCTCCTGATTATCTTAAATCCAAATTTAAATTTGTAGTTGCACGTCCAGGTTGCGATCTCCATACTTCCCGAAGTCTAAAGCTTACTGTTCCCTCACATCGGTCCGGATTTATGTAAACAAGATTCACATACAAAATAAACACAAAGTCAAACTTATATATATATATGATTTGTGTTAACAAATTTGCGGTTTTAGACTATACGTTCATGCACCAATTTAATATTTCTGTTTGGCCCAGCGGTTAACTGGTAGAGAATGCCATATGGCATTAAGTTCGCAGTTTGTACTTTCGTGTTTGTGCAATAAACTCTAAATAAATAAATAAATCTTAACAAAATCTCATAATCAGATTCGGTGCCAATAGGGCGTGAGAATTTCCCAAATTGGCCCAGCCGTTCTCGAGTAGTCAGGGATCATACCTACTTACATAAATATAAAATAAAAGATTGAGTATAGTAAGCCAAAGAAGTGGCCTACCACTTTTCCACTTTATTGACTCGTATTAAAGATAAGAAGTGATAGACGTTTTTAGCTTACTGTACCTCTTCCTGTGCTTAAAGTTGGTTAAAGATTGTTTGAGAGTACATATAATTAGTTTTCAATTGAATAAAAGGTAACATTCTTTAAAGTACTTTGTTTATTTTTGAAACTGTAAACAGAAAAACCTTCACTACGTGTATTCACTGTTCAATCGCATATTTTGTCGTGGGTAAGGAGTGTGGGCTTGATAAGTTAAATCCTGCTAAGAAAATATGTAAAAGAACAGAACTTATAATCATCACTAACCATGGCTTGAGTAAAGTAATGACGTACATTTAACTTTGTAGGTATCCGTAAAACAACGCCTGGAACAACGAACTACGCAACATTTTTTGTTTTTGGTATAATATTAAACTAACTACTTATGACTCGAAGGCGTTGAAGACTTGAATCTCACATCTCATGAGTGGCACAAAAGAGGCATTACCTATTATGAATGGCTTAAGAGTTTAGGTTAGTATTAGAGTCGATACCTTTAAATTAGAATAGGCCTAATAAGCTTTTTGTACTTAGAGAACTGTGGAAAATGTATACTAAGCCTAATAAGTAGTTTTATTTTTCACCTATGGAACCCTAGAATACAGGTACACCATTTTATAAATATCTAGATTTACTAATTTATGAAATGGTCTCTACAAGATATCAAACATTTTTCTTTTTCAAGTAACTTTTCCTATAGAAGTTGCTAAATAAGAGCAGGAAGAAGGCAGTATTAGCTGTGATGAATATGTTCAAGTTCTTGTGCTGTGGGCATTGCGACACGTTGACAGCAACCACGAAGTGTACGATCATTGACACGAATTGAACCTGTAACGAAAAAAAAAACGCTATTATATTCAAAGCGTATCTTTATTCACCCAGTAACATATGCCCGCGACTTCGTCTGCGGTGTAAATTATAATGAGACAATTAGTCTTATAACCTAACACACAACACATACATAATAGCTTCTGATATTTGTTGATAAACTTGGTTGTAATTAATCAAAGCTCTCAAATATTGAACCCGAAAACTAAACATTTACCGCGAAAATCAATTATTTAGTCCACTTAAGGATTATTTACAAAAATACATATAAATGCGCTGCATAAACCACCTGTTACTTACACAAAATTAATCTACTAACTGAAGATTACAAAGTTTCGAATCATCGTCATTACTCTCCTAATATATACTTCATATGGAGTTTCAACTTTAAAAATTGTACGGTCCCTAAACAAACTCTCAACCCCTACTCAACCGATTTTGAAGATAAATTTTAATAAATGTTGAAATCATTTCAGTTCTATTCAGTTTAATCAGTTTTAGATCTCCTACTTTAAAAACTGTTTGGTGCCTATACACAGTTTCAACTCTCATTTAACCCGTTTTGGGGATGAATTTCGGAAAATTACTTTTCTCAAGTTTTATCAAAGAGTCTCTATGTATATACGACGTCTCAGATCTCCTATTTCAAAAAACGTAACACAGTTTCAACTCTCATTTAACCCCTTTGGGGATGAATTAAAAAAAACGCTAAAATTACTTTTCTCAACTTTTATTGAAGAACCTATGTTCGAAGTCTCAGATCTCCTACTTCAAAAATCGTTTGGTCTTTATACAAAGTTTCAACTTTTCTTAATTTTTATTAAAAAGCCTATGCTCGAAGTTTCAGATCTCCTACTTCAAAAGTAGTGTGGTTTCCATATAAAATTTCATACCCCATTTAATCCCCTTTGGGGCTTTTATGAAAAATACCTTCTTACCTATCCCTTACTTAAGTTATACAACCACCCCAGTGTTCAAATTTCAAGTTTCTAGCTTCAGTAGTTTCGGCTGTGCGTTGATGAGTCAGTCAGTCAGTCAGGACGTCTTTTTTTATATATAATAGATGTTATACTTAGGTATATATAACAAAAAATGACTACGAACGAGAAATAAAATTATCAGTAATGGATAAAGAATTATAAAAATATGTAGACATTTTCGTGGAATGCCCCCCTATTCAATGGATTGACAATAGATTTAAACACATTATAAAAGCTAATCTAGGGTGCTGCCGGCAGCGGGGTGGGGCCCAAGTTTTATTATTAAGTTACATTGCTATACCGTACAATAATGTTTATCAAATAAATAATTCGACCGTTTAGACTTACCAATTGAAATTTAGTTATATATTTCTTCCACACCAGATACTTTGCTACTCTTGGGCCCAATCCGGCCAATCCGTAGTACGAGTACATGAATACGTGAACCAGGGAATTAATGAAGCCAATATACAGGACGGATTGGGTCGGCCAGTACTTCAGCGTGGGCCAGGTAGCGAAAACCATGATAAAGTGGTGGTAGCAGTGGAGGAAGGTGACTTGGTTGTCCTTCTTTCTGAGGACGAAGAAGACTGTGTCGAGGAGCTCCGTAACTTTGGCGCAAAAGTAAAGCCAAATGCTGATGACGATCTGAAAGAAGAAAATCATAAAGTGTCTGTTGATAGAAAAAAAACTCACAAATTTCATAGTACCCATTGTGTCACAAGGGAGCAAAATCATGAATCTCGAGCGAAAAGAAGAATGTTAAAATCGAATCCTACGAATGGTTGGGATTCAAGGAGACTCCTAAGGTGAACATTTTGCTACCGTATGAAATATACTGCTTCTCACACCAACCTTAAGAAATGTATGTATTGAGAATATATATTATCAGTGAATTGAATGATATACAGGGTGTTAGGTACACTTAAGTGCTATAATACAGCCATTTATTCAAGATTATTTTGACATAAAATAATGAATGAAAAATTAAAAAAATTGCGCGGTACAGCAAAAAAACTAGACGAGAGTATCGAATTAGAGAAAAATTATATAAGTCAAAATATCTCAATAATGGTGACACTTTTACTAAACCTATAATTAGCTTTATTTGATAGACCTAAGTGCCTTCTATCACCAGTTCACTGTATATGAATTGTTCAATGAAAAGGTTTTTTTTCTAAATGAGTGATTCAAATATATTATTATTGCGATTATAGATATAAAAAGACCAAATACATAGAAAAAATGAACATGTAGCCAAGGCCGCATTACCGGCCGGAGAGGTGGAGTGGAGAGATGGTAGGTTACGTTTAATTTTTCTAGGTATTTTTTTCAATAATTTGGGTTTATTTCAATAAACTGTGGTGTTTTCACATAAAAAAAATTTTTCATCACACTTACTCGTAAAGGGTGTTATAACACGCGCGCTTATAGACCAACTCGAGCCGATTTACCCCCCGTGGGTTACAAATATCTATAACTCCCACGGGAGGAAAAACTGTATGAAAATCTATAACTCCCTCGGGAGTTATGAGTTTAGTTTTAAAAGTCGTACGTCATTTCAGACTAAGGAGGTTTCGAATCAGCCAAGGCTATTTCACATCTTCAAAACTTGGCTGCAAAACCAATTTTAGTGTAAAATAAAACTTATATGGTATATTTTACTATTATTTCCGTAGTTTTTGCGATTATTTTAATGCAATTAAATTAATTTAGTTTAAAATTTTATTTTGAAAATCGGTACAATCTGGTGACATTGCCTGTCAAGTTTAAAAACTAAACGCAGTTCTTAGCATTATCTGTGGAAGACTATATTGAAAAAGTTGACAGTTGAAGTTGTCTCTTAGCGGGTGCGTTTAGTTTATTTCATTTTTATGTTTTATTTTTTTTTTTCGTCGCAAATGTGATGAAAAACATTGTGTGTATCACGGGCAGTAAGAAGATTACAAACTCGAGTCATTAAAAGCCCTCCGCCTACGGCGTCGGGCTTCTAATAGACTCTCGTTAGTAATCCCCTTTTTACTACCCTCGGTGCACGATGTACTAAAACACATTATATTTTTTATTGGTTATCGTTTTATCGATTGTGAACAAAAATATGATAGACCTTATGAACTTAAATACACAACACCCCCAATTTTTAAAATAATGAACTTCTCAAGATAATTACACTGTGTGTAACGTATGTAAGTAATGGAAAAAACTCTAATTGTAACGTAGGAGGTATTATTAGTTCATTACTTACCTAGGGAGGTAAAACAAATAATGTCTCAGATCGCAGTTATTTTACCCCCGAGCCGAAGGCAAGGGCGCTAAATATGCAATCTGAGGCTTTCTTATACATACAAAATTAAGCTGACCTCTTTTCTGCTGTTTTCCTCAGCCATATAACATTTCGTCGGAGCTACGCCAAATTCCAGGAATATGTTTCTGAAATACTGAAAACATCGATTTTTCTAGTTCACCCTTTAATAAGTAAGTGTCATAATAGTAATATAAGTGCTCTGCTGTGAGCTGCAGGCCTCGTGAATCTGTACAACCTTCATGGCTCAGCTACTTAAAAAATTACCAAAAACTGAATCGACAAAATATCACTACATAGTATAAAACAAAGTCGCTTTCTCTGTCCCTATGCCCCTATGTATGCTTAATAATCTTTAAAACTACGCAACGGATTTTGATGCGGTTTTTTTAATAGATAGAGTGATTGAAGAGGAAGGTTTATATGTATAATACATGCATAATATAATAGAGAAACACCGTGCGAAGCCGGGGCGGGTCGCTAGTATATATATATATATATAATTATCAAACCTACATAAATTATTACAAGAATCGGTTGAGAAATGCTTACAAACAAATACCGATAGGCTTTGATTACGTATTTAAAGTTTTTCGTTCGCGTGCGAAAAGGATTCTGTAAATTTTTTGGGAACCATGCCTTTTTTCGACAAAAATAAACTAGGTTTATTTGATCAAGCATCAAGGTGATCTTATGGATATACAGGTTGATTCGTGAGACGTGAGCAGAACCAACTCTACAGATTCAGTAAATGTTAATGTGTGGTGTTAGTTTCTATTTAAGAAAATCACACAGACTTTTTTCTTTATTTTTACTTTCTGTTATGTACAAAATTTAATTCTCTGACAATCATGTTCAACAACAACAACGACAACTAATTAATGACTATAAAACTTCTTTAACTGTTATGACAGCACTTTGATTATGAAGAATTTAAGTTGTCATTTTCATTTTGGCAATGTCAACTTTGACCAACAATCACAGGTACAGTACAGCGAAGAGTATCGGTACTTGACGGAAGTATTCTAATTGTAAAGTGACCATGAATGTCATAAATATTTTAAAACTGTTTGTTTACAACACCAAAAAAAAACTAACGTTAGTCTCACTGAATACTGGTAAGAAACAGTAGCTTATAATTTATTGAGTCCGGAGGGTTGATCCTACCCGCGTCTCTCGACTCATTCTGTATATGCACCGCGAATATGTATAATTGACGAGAAAAGATGATAAAACAAAAGAAACACATGTCGGCTAAGTCACAAATGATTATATTTAAAAAAGGGATATATTAATACAAACATCTACAGGTTTTTTCGCATCCGAATACATTGCAGTATATACTTTTACGATACGTTTCACGGGAGCGAGCACACGCGGCGACGGTGTGATCCCGACTGAAGCATAGCTACGCATTGCTAAAAGTTTGCTTGTAGTGCGTTCGTACACGGCGCACATACATTCAAGCGGCGTGATGTATCTTTTGTCGGAAGAAAAATTACTGCTATTATACTGTGGCATTAATTAAGTGGGGTAACGTGGGCCATCGTTGCCTTCTTATAACCTCACGCTAAAGCTCACAATGAAGTTCTTTACTCTTACAAGATATTTTTTATTGTAGCATTAACGAGTGCCAACGAAATTCAAATATTTTATTAGAAGAAAAAAAATATATATATATAATATATATATATATATATGTCTCGGGCAGGATTCAAATCTGCATTTCCTACGGCTATCCAGGCCAACACAAGCACCGTACCAACTACGTCACCGAAACGTTACCCAAATCATCCAATTTTTCAACCAGTCTCCTCCTTTGTGAAGTCATCCTGGGTGACGTATGTCGCACAATCTACCATTGAGCCCTTACAACCCATATGTATGGCACTGCGGTCCCAACTCGTATTGAGAATTCCACAGTAACGATGTGCTACACCCAAACATGATTTTTTTATTGTAGCTTTAACGACTCGATGACTTGGGCAACGTTTCGGTGGCCTAGTTGGTAGCGCGCCTGTGTTAGCTCGGATAGCCGTAGGAGATGCAGGTTTGAATCCTGCCCGAAACATGTACTTAATTTTTAAATTTTTCTCTTCTAATAAAATATTTATGCTTAGAACAACAGAACTTACCCTTTGGACTAAATATACGGATATAGCAACTTGAACTGCATTGTAAATTAGCATAACATTGGTTAGCTTATAGGGTTGCCTCTTCCTCATGAATTCTGGCCCAATGCGTAGGACAAATGCACTGTACGCTGCTAAAACTATCAGTACTGTCCCAGGTGCATCCATTAGAGGCAGTCTGTCTATTTCCGCATCTGAAACCGTTATGGTTAAAATAAAGTCCTGGCACCCATAAACGAAAATATACATTTTTCAAAACAAAAAGTGTAATGTTATTTGAAAGTAATACTTTATTTTTAATTTACAAGAAAAAAATACTTATACATCGATTTGTTTTTCAATTGACGCGCGAAAGAAGGACAAATCATTTAAAGTACAGAATTGCACTCAAATTATTGTTATAAGTAGCATAGTTAGTCTAAGAATTCAGAGCTTATGGCATGAGCGATGACATCTTAGTGAATTCATCAAGGCTGAGTGAAATTCTAAAAGTGAAAGTACAAAGATACTGTTCTGAAAATGTATGCCTATAAAACAACAAGAAATCAAGTTTTACTGGTTAATCAATATTAATTAACAGGATATGTATAATATTTTCACGGTCAAAGGCCTATTAGAAGCAAGCCTTTTTTAAATTTACATACTTTCGTTCAAAATATTGGTAATAAATGTGGAAAGGAACCCAAACAAGTTTTGGTTATTTAATTAAAACTTTTACAAGCTACCTTATTTTTTTGGCATTTCTTTTTAAAATAAGTTTTGTTTCTCTCTGATCCTTATCCTTTAATAATTAAAAACGCGTGTACATCGGTTTGATAGACTTTCAACGTGACTCAACCTGACTGAGAGATTAAAAAAAGAACTGGAAGGCTATTTAGTCACTACTCTTAATATTTGGCACAATTTTTCTTTTCTTGGGCTTATGATTTTCTTCTGCAAGGCACTTTGCTAAATATAGTTTTATTTAAAATCACTGCGAAAGTAATGAGAGCCAAAAATAGATTGACATAATTTTTACTTCCCTAGTGTGGGGTAGATTTTCGTTTAAGCTGGAGGAAAATTACGCGAATAGAAAATTCAGACAAACAATACATTCGGATGAATAAAATCATGCCAAATAGAGGGAACTTTTTATATGACGTTGGGGGTCTTGGAGGGTCACTCTCGAGTTCCTGGTCACCCATGGTAGCGAGGGAATTGTCCATCAAATACACTCGCTTAGACTATTCGTTTATTACAAACAATGGACCTTTTTACATACACAGGTTAATTGTAACGCTAGCACGAGCTTATACAAACGTTAAACGATAAGTTCGCAGAGAGCGGTGCTATCAATAGGGTATTTGACAACAATCAAAATAAATTCATTAACTCTAACCAGCAAATTACGCTTCCATAACAGCCCGGATAAAATCATTCAAACTTATTTTCGTGCCATCAACGATTTTACAATGACGAAAACTAAAAATAGCACCATGTTGAGCATGACGTCACAAGCACGTCACAAGATAGTATTTCATACTAAACTGCATACTTTCGGAGCGTTTTGACTCTTCATAAAAAGAAGCTGATTTGAACTGTCATCAAGTAGCCTATTTCCTTTAAAACCAAAAAGTGACGTCCGTCATCTTTCAACTTAACGTTTATTAGGGTTCCGTACCAAAATGGTAAAAAAGGAACCCTTATGGTGCGACTCTGTCTGTCTGTCTGTCTGTCTGTCTGTCTGTCTGTCTGTCTGTCTGTCTGTCTGTCTGTCTGTCTGTCCGTCTGTCACAGCAAGATATCTCAGGATCTACTGATGCTATCGACTTGAAACTTGGAATAGTGTTAAAAGTCGCTGATTCGAGCCTATTGGATAGAAAAAAAATCTTATACCTTTTTTACTTTTTTTTTAAAGGGGTCCGAAATGTGATGTGGAAAAACAAAAGTAGAGCTATTATATCGAGTGGGATATCAAATGAAAGGGCTTAATTTGTAGATTCCAAAACAATTTTTGGTTTTTTTTATCATAGGCGGCTCCCTTCGCCCGTCGCCCATGCCAATGATAACACTAGCGCCCTCTCCGCGACCTCATCCAAGACATCAACCTTGCGGCCTAATATAACATTATTATTTTTGAAATTCAATAGGTACTCCAACTTTTATCACGATAAGACTCATATATTAATTAGTGATTTACTTACATGCCCCTTTCGTCAAATCCCAAGAAAGGCTACTGTGCGTAGTAAAGTTTTCCATCTTGGCCATCTTTTGTTACCTGAAATAAACAGATTCCAAATTTAAATTCAAAACACATATTTTCGAAGTGGATAGGTACTTCTTTGTTTGTAAGTTGTACTCGTATGTTGCAAACAAATAAGTGCCATAAGAAGAGAACCAATATATGGAGTCAGCACTCTTTTGTACTTATATCTCTATGCTTAAACTAATACTACCCTACTATAGAAAAAGTAAAAGAATATAAAATTACGTATATATAATATAAAAATAAGCATGCGTAAGCTGCTAAAGCAGATTTGTACCATAACAGTCCCTTAAGTTTTTTAGCATATTTTTTTGGTTAGATTCCCCACCAATACAAGAGAATAAAAAAAATATGAAATTTAAAAATAAAAGCAAAGGACATTGCCGACGCGTCTATGGGGCCTCGTACCAAATCAAAAGTCATTGTGTCAACACGAAACCGACTGTATCTTAAAGAACAAGAAACTACCTTTACTAATCACTAAATCCCATTAAAATTGTATTCGGGGATCCATAGGAAATTGAGATTGATTTCCAGATTTCGAGGTTAGTTTTTGGATAGCAAATCGTTTAAGTATTTGTCAACCGGCCAAATACAAAATCACCTAAAAACTTTAATTCCTGACGTTGACGAGACTTCACTTAACTTGGTCGTATGACATGTCATTTCGGATACCTGTTTTAGGTTTTTTATCGTGCCTATTCAGATTGTTATAATGTTATTATAAAAAAAAGTTCTTTGAAACTATTTTGATACATCGTGAGATAAGATTATAGTAAAATTACATTTACGCTCAATGTCTCATATAGTGAAGTATCAGCTAAATATCACGAGTTATTTGTACCAAATAATTACGTCCTTCGACACAAAATTGTGAAAAGTCGTGTCTTATAAAGTACCCTATATTTAAACTTAGGATAAGACAGAATGTCAAGCTGTCAACTTTCTTGCTAAGATCAAGAAAACTGCATAGATAATGGATTGTATTAAGACGTATCTATGACGTTAGCTTTGTCTTTTACACTCATGTTAAAAATAGTCTTAAGAAAGAACGAGACAAACATGTTACTTTCCTGGGTACAGGACAGCTGGATATAATTTATTTGAGTTACAATGCAGTTCGTATAAGAAAGAACCGCGGAGTTTTATGGAATTAATATTTTTGTATACATTCGCGTAGACGGTGGTGCCACTGTCATAGGCCTTTTAGATTTTGACTGATTTTGTCTGTCAAATACAGTTTTAAGGCAATCATTCATTTTTCATGGTGGCGGCGGAAACCGTACAGCAAAATTCTTTTTTAATTGATCGCAGATTTCCCATTTTAAATTCAGTAATAAAAAAATCCAGCTGGTTAAAAAAATTAAACTAAGTTTTTGGTATCGTTTTGGTTGTGACACAATTTAATGACGATATTGGTACCAAAAGTCGGCAATCTCCTTTACTTTGCGTAAAATTAGCTATCCCATCAAAAAGATTACATGTAAAAAGATGCAAGTCTCGCAACGCAGTTCTTTTACAACAAAAAAGTTTTGAGATGTAATGTTAAACCAAGTCAGTACCGGGGGTGCCAACAGAACCCGATTTCCATCGACTATAACAACAACGGTAACTGCAGCTGTAGTAAGATCACCTTTAGCATAATTATGCAAAATTGATTAAAAGGCTGAAAAATCGTGACACGAAGAATAAGAGTACGTAACATTAAATTTTTTTTTGCATAACATTACTGTCGCGAGGACAGTTGACTAAATTTAGCCTATAAGTGTCGGCGTGCCACTAACACACGACATTAACATGCGTCCGTGTTATCTATATGCCTTAACATATTAAGTCTATTGTCCAATGGCTTAGGTCACGTTCGTGTTCAAGGACTACGCGAATTGACTACAAATTTGCATTCACGGCTAGGTATATGCGTTGAATTACTAATCCGTGGATAAAGCCATGGACATGATTAATGTCTGATTTTTTTAGTGTTCTCACGAGGAATTTTGTACAAAGGCATATTGAGCATTAAAATAATGATTTTCGAATGCTTGTCAAGTAGGTATTTTGTACGTAGAAATTCTGACTTTCGAAAATATAATCATTCGAATAAAAAGAACATTAGGACATGCGTCGTTAGGAAATAAAAAAAATTGGAAATGGAAAATTTACATTTTCCAAGCTTTGGTTCTAGGAATTTTAATTTTCGAAATTTTGCTACGCACCCAAAAAATATGTCCGTAGTAAGGTATTCATTTAAGGAAAAGTTAAATCTTGTTCCTCTGTGCGACGAAAGTTAGCATACAATTTGTATGGAAATAATTAACATTTTGTCTAATTAACCTTTAACGACCCGCCTGAAAACCAGACGTTATTTATTCTCCGAACGTATACGCATAATAATTCCTAGAATTGATCTAAATAGAATTAATGTAGATGCCGTTAGCGAAACAATAGACAATTAAAATTAAGTTTCGTAGTAGAACTTCTGGTATAACTAATGAGGATTATAATATAACTAATGATATTATCTTTTCCGCAAATAGTCGTAAATAATAAGTAAGTGATTTGTTTTGCTGCTAAGACATGCCCTTTAGAAAGCGAGATAGAGTATAAACTAATGTCATAGGATAAATTTACGATGTCATAAAAGAACTCTATGGCTTTTGCATCTTCTTTGACAAGATAGTGAAGTAGTTGCAAGCTATTCATGAAAAAATCTTAACTGATCTGATCTGGATCTGGCTTAACCTGATCTGATCTGATAGCGCGATTACGATGAACTTTCTATCGGAACATATCGATACCTCCTACGTATACTGAGCCAACTCACTTTTTTACGATTTCGATTCACGTACTATCCGAGTTTGTACGGAACCCTCGGTGCGCGAGTCCGACTCGCTCTTGACCGGTTTTTTTAATGCTTGCTAAGCTTAATTATAACTGTAGTTATGAATTTATTACAAACTTACCCTGATCACAAACACGATAAAATAATCACTCAAAAATGTTGGCTAATGCGTCTAATCACGGCGACAGATAAATACACATTGATGAATTAAAAGCCTGATCTAACTTTAATAAGTTAGTAGTTTAGTATATTCGGACGCAAACTTATATCCGGACCAAGACAGAGTATTGATTTAGTCAGTAAGATCCTGCAAACACTAATACTCGTACACCAAACATTCATACATTCCTGACTAAACAAATATTTTTATTAAGTAACAAAACGGCCAACTTGTATTTACTTTGAATTAAATTTTGAAAACCGAACTTTGCAGTAACCAGGGTAAAAAAATATATGATCTATGGGCAGGACAAATTAATTTCATTAGACCTAAAGGGTGAAAAATGTTCCTTGGAAGTTAAAGTTAATAAAAAAAACCGGTCAAGTGCGAGTCGGACTCGCGCACTGAGGGTTCCGTACAAACTAGTTAGTAGATACGTGGATAATCACTACATAGTATAAAACACAGTCGCTTTCTCTGTCCCTATGTCCCTATGTATGCTTAAATCTTTAAAACTACGCAACGGATTTTGATATTTTGATGCGGTTTTTTTTGATATATAGAGTGATTGAAGAGGAAGGTTTATATGTTCAATACATGCATAATATAATAGAGAAACACCGTGCAAAGCCGGGGCGGGTCGCTAGTTCAAAATAAACAGTATTGTGGGACAAACTTAACTTTGCTCTTGAAAAACTGTTGTGTCCATACATCGATATATGTCGCGGATAGTTTAGTAGGAGCAAATAAGTTAGTCTTACAATTTTTGCGAATTTCTAAAAAACGCTGCAAGTTAGGAAAACCGTTTTATTTTTCCTGTAATATTTAGGATGATATTAATAATCGGTAATTACTTATTACAGATTTTTCTGTTCATTTACTTCGGAGATAATTTTAGGGAGGGTCATGTATTTTTTTTACGTTTTTTGTCTTAAATCAAAAACTACATGTTTAAGAAAAAACATAAATACGCTTTTGGAATCTAATTAAGCCCTTTCATTTAATGTCTCACTCGATACAATAGCTCAACTTTTGATTTTGACATCCCATTTTGGTCCCCTTTAAACAACAAAAAAGGTATAAGGTACATAGGCGCGCGCCGCGTACTACATACACCACACGTCGAGGGTAGATAACCCACAATAGTACATTGTGTATCAAGGGCGGTAAGTAAGGAATTACAAACGAGTGTTTGTTACACTTTAATAACACGAGTTTGCAATTCCTTTACCGCCCGTGGCACACACAATGTTTTTCATCACACTTGCTCGAAAATGGTGTCATTACACGTAGGTTCAGCGGGCCGTAAATGGCCTATTACGCCCTAGGGCGTAATGGTTTTCTTTTTAAATTTGAAACGCTGGTTCTGTTTTACTCTTATTTGTCATGTTCAAAGGAAACGCCAACTTTCTTTTTTAACTTTTATCACTGAAATATTTATTTAAAGATAACTGTAATTGCAAATACATATAAATACATATTTCGGTAGCATTAATTAAATGTTTAAATAATGTATTTCTTTATTTTGCAAATATAAAATCAACTAAAATGGCCGTTACCGCTATGGTTTCCGAACGTGACTTGACGTTTGCATTGTCTATGGACATATGTGACAAATGTCACTGTCTGTTTTAATATTTTCTTGTCATACTGGGTCGAAAAGTAAGGTTATTTTATTAAGATTTCCTCACAAGTGTGATGAAAAACATTGTGTGTGCCACGGGCGGTAAAGGAATTACAAACTCGTGTTATTAAAGCCCTCGGTTTCACCTCGGGCTTATAACAAACACTCGTTTGTAATTCCTTACTTACCGCCCTAGATACACAATGTACTATTTCATCACACTTGTGAGGAAATCTTAATTAAAATAGCCTTACTTTACCTAATAGTACATTACACAACTAGGGTGGTAATACAAAGAAAGGCCGAGATCACAGAAGTTTGCGACCCGAGCTGCAAGCGAGGGACGTAAATATGCGATCGAGGGCTTTCTTTATTACCTCCCGTGTTGTGTACATCATTTTATGTCTACTTAACTACTTACTACTTTACTACTTACTCTAACTTTGTGTCAATTCGTCTTACCTTGCTGAGTAAACAAGCCTCAGTTTAACGTAACCACTGCGCTCGACGGCGGTCGCTCCAATATTGATTATTTTTCAACACCGGTCATGCATATTTAAATCAAATATATGTAAATTTATTTCCGCAGATAATACGTCTTTTTTTACAGTGTGTTGTGTATTAAAATAAAACATAGATGTTTATTAAGCACATAATATCAAAGTATGATTTATAGGTATTAAACTAATTGCGATTCGTTTCATCTTTCAAATGCGTACCGCCATGGAATGGAATTCGCTTTCAGCGTCTTCCAAATAAATATAACTAAGGACTCTTCAAGAAAAGAGTGAATAGGCTTTCACTCGAGCGATACTGTGGTCAATCGTTGGTCAGTTATACAATAAAACACAAATAAAAGAAAATAAATTCAAAGAATAACTTTGTTTATAACCTTGATTTTAAAAGCTCAGCATGGCCCATGTACTATTTGTCGGGGTTCTATTATTGAGTGGCATTAATTTGAAAGCCAGTATTTCCAAGTTTATTACTACTTTTGTGCATAAGTAGAATTAGTCATTAATCGATTGGCATAAAAATATAACCATAATATCGTCTGCTGACAAGCAAAAGTCACTAAAACTTCTGTCACTGCTCTTCAAAAAGTCGTATCTAATTAGTAAATCAATACTGAGATACGAGCTTTATTTTAAGTATGTATTTGTTACTTAGTGACTTTTGCTTGTCAGCAGACGATATTTGTACTAGTAGAGTTTGTAAGCCGCATAATTGTGCGTATCGGGTTACAAGCATGAAATTTCTACCACAGATCAAGTGTTTCGCGGTGATTGTTTTTAAATGTGGAGGGAAGTCAGATTCGTCCTCTGTGCGCATGGATAGCGGAGTGAATGTGACCAAGTACGGATTACTAATCTTTGGCAAAAACTGTTCACCAAAGTATCACTTCGCAAACTTTTTTCCCCAAATTTTTATTTGGCAAAAACTCCGTTGTCGAAACTACTTATCGCAATTTTACAGTCAGCAAACTTCTCTTTTGGCAAGTGATTATTTAGCAAATAATTTCGTGTTCATGTTCTATTTTCCCAATTCTTTTTTGGCAAATGTATCGTTTGTAAAGTATTTCGAATGGAATTAAATTAAGCCCCAATGCCAAACATTTCATTTTGAAACCGTAATTTGGCCATGCAACGGCTGCGGCGCTGCGGGCAGTGCAGCCCCACCGGCCTAGCTTCGTTCCAGCGGGCGAGGGCTGCCCTCCCTCCGCGCCTCCGGGTTTGCAAAAACACTCTAGGGGTTGGGCAGACAAGACCACGTGGGAGTGAGGTGCCCTGATTCGGTTTTCCATAGTATATTGTTCTAATAACTAAAAGGAAATAATATATCTATAGGCAATATAAAAAAAAACAAACAGCGAGCTACTGGTAATTTTGAGACTATGAAAATCAAAGCACCCCACTCTCACCAATCGTGCCTTGCATTTAAACACTCTGTTTTTTTTTGTATTTGCAATCCCAGTACATTCTGTCTGTCTATTTTTCGCATAAGCAAAACCATTGTAAGGATGAGAGGTTCGGCGTTAAGTAACAGACAACCAGTCTATTGTAAATATGATTTATTACTGTATGATTACATGGATTGGGATTATATATATGTCGGATTTCTCGCCGTGATGATGACTGTCAGGTCAGGATGGGTTAGCTGCAGAATCCTGGCCGTTGAGGTATGTTGGTTAAAGAAGTGGATTCATGTCAGATCAAATCATTTATTCGTCTGATTCTTTTGGCGACTTCGGTAAATGACATTCTGGTGAGAAGAAGCGCCGAAGAAACTCACCAGTTTCTAGAATCGTAAGACAAGTGTTGTCGCCACGACAGTCAGAAAGAGAATCGACACTCTTGTCCAACGAGCCCGCCCACGTGCGCCGCAACCGGACGTTACGTCACACGGCGTTCGCCGCCATTTTAAATCTACTTAGTACTACAGTAGTCAATTGACGATCTAGGATTTCTTGAACTATCGCTGCTGTCCCCGACACGGCCATCCTGCATAGCACACGTCCTCGTGTGTCTATCCTGAAACAGGCAAAAAAAAACAACACAGTACGCCATTCGGTCATTCCTGACAATAATCACTAGAGTGACAAAAAAATAAAAACCGACAAAATAATTTTATTTTCATTTCTCCGTAATAGTTCTTTACGCTACAACTAAACACATAGCAAAGGTGACTATGAAAATAAAGTGGAATTTGTGGTTTATTATTTCTCAATATTTACAGTGGTACAAATCAACTTTTAACCAATTACCAATTGAATCATTACTTTGATATTTATGTACACACGTATGGTCTAAGACTTATGTACCAACAGCAATAATTAGCTAAGCAAGAGACTGGCAACTTGTTCGTGGCCTATGGCAATTAAGCCCACACAGCAAGTCACATGCTTGCTATTACGCGCATCCACCAAATGGATCGCCGTGCATCCCCCTGGACTACACTACGGTCTGCAGTAGACCCGACCTCCACTAGGGCTAGCCGCGCACCGCGCATCCACGGACTACTCAGAGCAGATACCGACTTCTAACGGACTACGGCTACGATCTAACCTCTAGTATAGTCGACCAACCGAACCAAGAACCATCTCTAACTAAGCAACTAATAAAAAAATCATAAAACAATGTTATTGTTTCAATTATCATCCCGATTTTCCTTTTCTACAGTAATGTCAATAGGTATTTGGCTTTCAGGCATTTTTTCGCAGCCTATCGTGTGCGTACTTATAGGTGTATCTAGAGTTTAGTACTTTCAAAACAAAACACCACTTTGTGATATAAATAAATAAATAAATAAATAAATAAATAATATTAGGGGACAATCTTACACAAATCGAACTAGTCCCATAGTAAGCTCAATAAGGCTTGTGTTATGGATACTAGACGACGATATATTTAATAGATACATACATACAAATACTTAAATACATAGAAAACATCCATGACTCAGGAACAAATATTCGTGCTCATCACACAAATAAATGCCCTTACCGGGATTCGAACCCAGGACCTCTTGCTTCATAGGCAGGGTCACTACCAACTAAGCTAAAGCGGTCGTCAACTATCGCGCTACTATACTAACTATAGCGGATATCAAATGGACCTTTGAATTTGGGGCGCACTTTATCTAAACGTTCCTTTCTCATTTCCTATATCAAAATAAAATTCAAGGCTAGAGTTCAAGTACCCATTACAACCAAACATTTTTTTAAAACTAAAATTTCAAGAAAAGTACCTCTTTTGTCCGGCAATTTCTGTAGTGTTATAACCATCCTTGTGGTTACTTGGCATAAAACCACCTCCGTAGTCCTATGCGATACATCCGATCACCACTGAGATTATTATGACTCCATAAGACATTTATCTTGATTACCAAATTTAAAAATCAAATAAACTGTACTATACGGGAACTTACAAATCACTAAAATTAACGGGTATTTGTCTCTCGACCATTTTTAGCACATCGCAATATTTTCAATCACTAGAATCCATAGAACCGCGCTTTTTCTCACATTAGTAAACTTTACATTTACTTCCAAACACGAATACGTAAGGTATATGTAAAATCATTAAATTTAAAGGTAGTTGAAAACAACTGTTGACAACATTTATTTCACTTTCGAGAAACGTAGTCTTGATTCGGTTTTATGAACGGAGAAAATCATATCCAAAACAGCTCGAACGATTTCAATATCGTAATTCGAACAATTGTCGGGTAGAACGTAAAAATAAGTGACTGTCATAAATAGCCACTCCGTGAACTTGTTTGTTACTGCTAACTTTTTCATTGTTAATCTCAAATGGTAAACTTTAAAGTGTTACAGTCGATTTAAAAGTAAGGCTTCGCTATGTGAGAAAATGCTCGGGTCAAGAATCGTTATAAAATGAGTACGACTCACCAGATCACAGTAGATTTCCACAAACTCGCGAATCTTGCAGGCGTTGGTGCCTGTTGTTGACTAAAGCGCCTGAAGCGCCGTTGCCGCCCATGACACCTTGTAGTGGCTCATCCGTAGTGTGCAGTGATGTAGTCCAAAACGACAAATCTTCTTTTGCTCGCGGCAGCAGATCAAATGATGATATTTGTTGTGGCTTCAAACCGTACTTCTTGAAGGATTCTTCATTGTTTGTGACTATATTTCACGGTGTTGACTGTTGTGCAGTGCAAGTGCCTCTTTATTTTCGGAGATCACAATTAATAGTGTTGCGGTCAAACTTTCTTCAGAGACTGCATTTAAACAAACCCGGCAGTGTTGGATATTCTGAATACATTAACGTAGGCTGTGCTGCAGTTGCTGGACTTGCTTTGAAGGTAAGAAATTGACTTCTTTTCTAGTAAAACCATTTTTGTTTTGTCACAATGATTCTACACGCAGTAAGTGCATCCGTTCGGTTGATTATCATTGACTCTCATCGTCCGTTCGTCCGTCGTACGTCCATTGTTGAGATCCAAGCATTTGCAAAGCATGTCTAATTCGCTAGACACAAAATCTCATAACTGCCTTTCACTGGATATTGACGAAGATGTGGAATGCCTCAAACACTGGAAATCATTCACATCCTGTGGGCGCTGATTACATCCCACTTCTGATGTCGGATTTCTCGCCGTGATGATGACTGTCAGGTCAGGATGGGTTAGCTGCAGAATCCTGGCCGTTGAGGTATGTTGGTTAAAGAAGTGGATTCATGTCAGATCAAATCATTTATTCGTCTGATTCTTTTGGCGACTTCGGTAAATGACATTCTGGTGAGAAGAAGCGCCGAAGAAACTCACCAGTTTCTAGAATCGTAAGACAAGTGTTGTCGCCACGACAGTCAGAAAGAGAATCGACACTCTTGTCCAACGAGCCCGCCCACGTGCGCCGCAACCGGACGTTACGTCACACGGCGTTCGCCGCCATTTTAAATCTACTTAGTACTACAGTAGTCAATTGACGATCTAGGATTTCTTGAACTATCGCTGCTGTCCCCGACATATATATGTATGAGCTATGTATAACTAAGGCTATATCTATCACACACCCCAGGTTTAATCTATAGTTTTTTATGCTGATAATCTCGACGTAACATTGCCAGAACAGTAGGGCGTTACTACGAGTAAATACCTGCCAGAAGGTCCTGAAGTTGCAAGATTAAGGTCCAAATTTATCTTATAGCCTCAAGGCTGATTCTTACATATGTTGTTGTATACTAAAATATACCCTATACAAAATGACAGAACATTAGGACGTTGCGTTCAGCCCCCAGACGAGGTCAAAGTTGTAGGTCTCAGGTACTAAACATATGAAAAATGGTCGATTTATACGTGTTATCTGTAAATACTCTATTTCTCCATTCTTTACGTGTACTCCGAGACACAAATGTAATCTCGAAGTAACATTGCCAGAACAGTAGGGCGTCGTCAAGTACCTGCCAGACGGACATGAAGGTGCAAAATTGGGCCCGAATTTACATAATAAACACAAGGCTGATTCTTACAAATTTTGTTATACAGTCTCTAAATATGACAGATCATTTGGACGTTGCGTTCATACCGCCAGACGAGGTCAAAATTGTAGGTTTTAGTTACTGTGTATATATGAAATGGTTGATTGAGACGCGTTAATCTGTAATTGCTCTAGTTCTCCATTATTAACGTCTAGTTCCGATCATAAATGTCTACGTCTGGCACCTCGGAGTGGAACGTCATACGTCCGTCAAGTCGTCAAATAAAATAAAGTGAAACTTTGCCAAATGATAATTTGATCAAATGAATAAAATGCGAAATGTAACTTTGCTAAAGATTCGCTTGGGAAATAAAACTATTGCGATAAGTTACACGGCACCTGCCAAGTACACCTCTTTTTCGTATTTTTTTCACTGATCAGTTAAGGCTACTAGGACTTGTGTGGTATCGTTTTTGTGTAAAGCAGATATCAGGAATTCATTTTTAATGTTAAATAGGTACAATTTGTTATAAAATAATGTGTGTATCACCGAAAAGGTAAAAATCACAACGATTTTTTTTTTCAAATCTTTATATTAGTTTTACTTTTTGAATATTTTCAACTTTGAAAAATATCCCAAAATAGCGCATTTAATCTTGTTTCTAAAATAATATACATGACGGCCACTTATCACACAAACAGTGCTTTTACAAAAAAATATATGTTGAGCATAACGTGCGTACTGGCGATACAACCGCAAATAATAATTTTGTCTCTATTACATCAAATTGTACTTTTTAGCCTGATATGATAAATATTTACATGTACAACCATGTAAATAGTCTTTTTTCGAAGTAAAAAAAGGAATATTTTGACCATTTCATAAAAAAAAACTCCAGAAAATAATACTTGTATAGTTCCAGTCTTTAATTTACATTTATAATAAATAACATAACTTTTTAGTATGGATTTTTAGTATTACTTAAAATACCTTACATTCAAAATACAAAAACCAAATTACGATCAATCTAAATACAACAACCGCGAACTATAAACATATTTGGTCATAGTAATCACATCTCTAAAATATTATAAATAAATCAGTTTTAATGTTTAAATTTAAATTAATAATAACAACATATTTATTTACTAAAACTTGCGGTTTTACATACCCTTAGAAACAGTGTCCCACAAAACCTTTAATTACTGATTTTTCTCGTTATTTTCCGTTACCGTGTATGCACCAAAATGATCATAAATTATATTTACGCTGGTTTTGGAAGTATGTTTGATGTAATTTTTCCTATAAAAGTTACTAAAAAGAACAAAGAAGAACACGCCAATAGTAATGTAAAGTAATGACAGTACTCTTGGTGGAGGGCACTCTGAAACTTGCTGAAGGGCGCAGTACACGATGCCAATGACGAATTGTATCTGAAAATAATATCGCAGTTATTATCTTGTTAGGTAACTCTTTTGTTTCGGCCTGGATACCCCTAAAATTGTTAGTTTAGTGAGCCTAATTCATCATCACCATTTCAGCCATAATTACCAACACTTTATTATTATTTGAAGTCCTCCAGCCCTAAGTGGATCTTGGCCTGGTCGAGTTACCTAAGTTTTTTCATTTCAATATATTCTTGGAATATTTTCTACTAGCACATATTGAGGTAAGGTCGTTCTCTGCTCACTATCAGTGAACATGTTAATATTTCAATAACGTATTAATTACCTAATTATAATATTTTTGTTGTCCCCAGGTGGTACCAATAGCCGCTTATTAATACCTGCAGACGAAATTTGTTTCCATATTTATTTATGCACAGCAGTGCCCACGCCAAGTGGAGCAAAACAAAAGCACGGCCGTACCATCCTTTTCTCGAATCTAACCTTTACTGTAACCTTTTACTTGGGAGTGTCACATTTAATAATGACGTAAATAATTTAAATCCATTGAAGTGTGGTGGACATTGAGCTACAATGAAGATGGACGTTGAGTGCTCAATATCTTCTATATAGCGTCAAGCTCCACGGAATACTTGATCTGTCTGAATGAAAAATCAGCAACAAATTTCTAGAATGTTATCGCAGCCACTCACCAATTAGGGCTGGGATAATATTTTGCCTGGGGTAAAAAACACAATTTGACAATTACTTTAGATTTTTTTACCTTTCAGTGAAAATTCTGCTGGCTATAAAATTAACACTGAATGCATGGATGAATTTGGGACCTGTAATGCGTTTAGGAAAATATCAATTAAGGAATAAGTACTCACGAGCTGAATTATGGTAAGATATTTCTTCCACGCCCGAAATCTTGCATATTTTGGCCCTAAAGCAGTTAGCCCGTAATAAGCGTACATGAAAACATGTATCAACGAGTTTACGGTTCGAATGAAGATGACAAAATGTGTCGGGCTACGGCTGAAGAATGTCCAGCTCCCCAACATGATAGAGTGGTGGAAAAGGTGAAGAAAGCTTTTCTGGTTGTCTTTCTTCCTTAGGACGAAGAAGAGTGTATCTAGGAGCTCCGTGATTTTGGCGATGAAAAACAGCCATATTCCGGATAAAACCTGAAAATAGCACGTGAAGATAAACAATTATTCCAGTTAACTTCAGAAGTATATTGCACACAAAGTTTAATTCTCATATGCTTTTTGCAAATGCATTGATCGGATGTAAGGACTTTGAATACCTAAACTAAACCATGACATGCAATACGATTCTTAAAATATTTAAAGGAATCCCGCGGGCTAAACGGGAGATAAGTTCGTCTAGAGTGAGAGAAAAAGTATCGACGTTACTTAAACTGTGCCTCTTTACTTTTGGTTGTTTCTCTTTTACCTCCCTGCAGATTTTGTTACCTCCTATAACCATTCTGATCTCAGTGGAATTTCTTAAGTAGCTACCTAACAGTAGCGTGGCGTCCAAAGAATTCGATTCCTACCGGCTTGCCTATCAGGCATTTGAGCACCATATTCTACAGTTCTTAAAAAAATGTACCTTTCTGTAGGATATCTTTTACGCGACGCCACTGCTACCTAATTATCATTAGTTAATTCGTTCTAATCTTCTAATATCGAGGCTATTATAGCAGTATGTTATATGTATAGTTGATAATAGAAGAAAGGGAATACCATTGATATAATCTGATGTCTCTATGCTTACCGTGCTCCGATACTTTTCATCAGTCATGTAGCACTTCTTAGGTAAAAAACCATATTCATCCATTTCTCTTAAGCTCTAGAAACAAAACACTTTGTAAGGCTAACATACGACTAAACAAATTGCTATTTTAACTTCAGACGGCAAGCATGCTCTTTTGCCACCCAATTGATTTAATGCAGCATTAACTTACAATTTGCACTAAATATACAGAAAAAGCGACTTGCGCAGCGTTGTAGATTAGCATTATGTTGTTCAGCTTGTAAGGTTGCCTTTTCCTCATAAAGGCTGGTCCGATGTATATAGCTAGTGTCAAGTAAGTCAGTACTAGCAGTATCATCCCTAGGATTTCCGTGACTGGTGGCCCTATATTGAAAACCAAAAAACAAACAACTGTAGTGCATTATTTCAATTATCAAGAACTCGCAAACTGCGTACTATTTTTAGCTCTCAACAAACCAACTAAACCCGCGTCCTACAAGTGACCCTGTGGCTTTCCGTTCTTCCTTCCGAAATTTAGTGGAAGAAGAGTTATGTCAACAGAATATCGAAATTCACACATGAGCAACATGGTTTCGAAGGAACTAATAGATTATTCCTGAATTATTCCTCCACCGAATTTCTGGAAAATTTAATAACCGGTACCATTTCGTAATAAACAAGTATACAAAAACATACTACTTACTTTAATTTGTCCCTTAACCGACTTATAACCACACTCACTTCGTTCGTTCGGTCAAGGGTCTCCTACGTAACTTACGTGAATCCATTTTTAAGATCCAATCCTGGTAGAAATGTTTGACTATGTCGTCCATATTCAACATTTCCTAAAATTAAAAACATGATGTCAAAAAGAAATAAATTGTATCCGCGCCATAAAGATTTTATAGTATGAGTTAAGTGCTCGCGTCTTTTCTGTGGACATCAGAAAATTATACATAGTTAATAAATAAATAAATACATAAGTACACGCCAGGAGATAAATTCTCGTTCTCGAGAACATACCGAAGTTACCGAGGAATTCGGCTGCGCCATATCAAAACCTAGTAAGTGCTTCAAACAAATTTTAATAAAGAGCTTAAAAACATTAATATGTTTATGTTTTTACGCCCTGTTTAATATTTGATCTTGAGCACTTACTAGGTTTTGATATGGGGCAGCCGAATTCTCACGTTGAATATTTCGCAACTTTGGAAACTTCTCATCGGTGTGCACTGCTAATTCTAAGTAACTACTTTTTTCTACTCCTGTACTTTTATCTGTCTTTTACTTGGTCACGAACACTAATATAAGAACATACATAATATGAGTTCAGATAATGTACTCTATTCCCCATAACAGCACTAGTGTCGTTATAGTCGCAAAACGATATTGCTAAAAGCTACAGACTTCTAAATCTAGGTTAAACTTAGGTCAAGGATTAAGCGCTCAATTCTCTAACTTTACGATAAAAATGCACAACTACGAACTTAACAAACAATTAAATTCCTACGGTTTTTAAAAAAAACAAAACTTTCGGCACTAAATAAACAAACTAAAAAAAAGTATTTTTAATATCGTCACTGCGTGTCACTAGCGAGTATACGTCAAATTAAAAACAAGTTTACCATGGACACATACCGTCAGTCATATGTCATATTTGACTTGTTTGCGAGCTATGTTTAATTTTGTATTTTATATTTTTTTCTACGCCTGTACTTTTATCTGTATTTTACTTGGTCACGAACACTAATATAAGAACATACATAATATGAGTTCAGAGAAGTCTATACTCTATTCCCCATAACAGCAACAGCACTAGTGTCGTTATAGTCACTTTACGTTATTGCTATCAGCCACAGACTTCTAAATCTAGGTTAAACTTAGGTCAAGGATTAAGCGCTCAATTCTAACTTTACGATAAAAATGCACAACTACCAACTTAACAAACAATTAAATTCCTACGGCTTTTAAGAAAAACAAAACTTTCCGAACTAAATTCATTGATGCCAACATAAAAAAAAGTATTTTTAATATATTCACTGCGTGTCAATTTAAAATAAAAAAAAGTTTACCATAGACACATACTGTCAGTCATAAGTCATATTTGCCTTGTTTGCAGGTTATGCCTTGTTTGTATTTTATATTTTAAAAAACCTAGTCGTAGAAAAAGTATTGTATGCAACGTTGTATAATTAAGTGAAAAAACGCTCATGTCGTCTCTATTTGCGATACTCGCCGCCGTGGCGGCTCGCAACTCGCGTCATTCCCATTTTTAATCCTACTTATACAACTGTTGCATAAAATACTATTACAGATTTCCTAATTGCTGAGGAGATTATTACGAGTAGATTCATAAAAGCTTTACTGATCGATCATTATGCTGTCCAGTAAATAGGTAATCACTGGTTATTGAAGTACACTGGTATGGTATAGCGAAGATGAACTTAAGTTTTTTCAAACATTACCCCTAACCAATTGGATTTTGCGATCGACCTCTTTCTCACGGCACAACGAACACTGGGATAAGACGAAAGTTATGCCAAACATTTTTAACTTTATTTTGTTTTTAGTATTTGTTGTCATATCGGCAATAGAAATACACATTTTGTGAAATTTTTAAGCCTCTACTCTATTACGGTTCAAACGATAGAGCCCTGTGACAGACGAACAGACGAACAGCGGAGGCTTCGTAATAGGGTTCCTTTGGCACCCTGCGGGTACGGAACCCTAAAAGATGACCATTATATTATTTTGCCTGCTGTTATTGTAATTTTTTTTAAATACATGCCAAAATAAACACAAGTCAAACGTAATTGATGGCGTGGACGTAAACAAAGTCGTTCCTTATGTTAAAGGTGAAACAATTAAATCGGAGTCTAAACTAACGTTTAACCTTAAGTTCAACTTTGTGTGTCAGCTTCGGATGTTAATACGACAATATACTAGCTCTCAATAACATCGACAGATCATTTATCGTCATGTTCTATGATAAATGATAATGAAGCAAAATTACACTCTATGTTAATTAAAAAACATACACACATAACCAGTTGAATAAACAGCCATAAAACTAAGTCCAGTGTTATCACTTTTTTACTGAGGAATGTAACTATTGACTCGATAAGTAATCAGCTATAATGAGCTCGAAAACTTAGTGTTACTTGTCGTTAATGCAACTTTGTATCAGGCTTACCGAAACCGTTCACTTGTTAAATCACAAGGTAATTATTATTGCCGATTTGTTCTCTATCAAGAGCCTGTTGGACATTGAGTGGTCATGGCATTGATTAGCATATATGTATCCATACCAAACCTGCAGATGTTGCATTTCCGTGTCAATGTCAAGGAAGGGGTGGTGTTACCATTAAAAATTTCATACAATTGGCCTTTCATGCTGTCAAGTGATGCCGCCCTGAGTGCTGCCCATATCCGCATATTTGGTGTTATGGAAGGTTTGTCACAAAATTAGGAAAAATAATGAGAGCTGACATTGAAGTCATAGAAAAACTTTGTATTAGAATATTATCCCGACTATAATTCTCCTCCTATGTAAAAATAAGTAAGTACGTATGTTTTTTGTAACTTTCTTTCCTAGAGAACCAAAATAATTGAGATATGGATCTTCAAGTTCAAAGTAATTGTAATTGACAAGTGTGCTAAGACGTGTAGGTACTGCCACCCATAAAAACACAGGGGTTGTCCAATTCGGGGATAACAAATTTATGTATTCACGCAAAAAAAACATATATTCGTTAAAAAATATATTCTTAATTTCCATATTAAATTAAATAAAATTACTTACTAAACATTATAAAACTATTCTAGAAAATTAAAACAAAGACTAATAAAATAAAATTACTCGCTGCCAACACGACAGTTATTAAAACAAGGCATATTGACTTTGAGAGGTATCTTAAATAGGGTCCCAATATTAAGTGGTATAGGGTATTATTAGATCCAAATGAACCAAATGACATTGGTTCGTAACGTTAGTAATCGCCAACCCTAAAACGGTTAGGTACGTTATTTGCCACAAGATCTTCAGACCGCGCACTGGTACCTCCCACACGTCAGAAATCCAATATCAATATACATTATTGTCAATTTCGAAATCAGTCACTTATTACCATTTAATTACAAGAAACTATAAATGAAATACAATAAGTTGTTAACTTTCATTCTCGTTGTCACTATCTGATCAGTAATACAATTAGTAGGATTTATTTTTCATAGAAGAATTCATTCAATAGATATTTAGAACCAAGGTATGTTTGAATAATTACAAAAATAAGTACTTATATTGTACAAGTAAGTAATAAAATATAATGGAAATATTTTGTATAACCAATTCAGTTAAAAGTTAATTCAGTTATATTTGTTTTAAACACAACGAACTTCGAGTCGTTTGTTTCTCCACACGGATACTCCTCAGGAGCTAATAGTATTTTATGCAACAGTTGTATAAGAAGGTTCAAAAAATGCGAATTGCGTGAGTTGCGATACGAGCCGCGAATGCGGCGAGTATCGCAAATAGAGACGCAATGAGCGTTTTTTGACTTAATTATACAACGTTGCATACAATACTTTTTCTACGACTAGGTTAAAATATAAAATACATGGACGTCACGCGTGTCTCGTCCGGTCTCTCCGAGTGTGTACAGCCGGCATGACAGTTGTGTCTATGGTAAACTTTTTTTTGATATGGCTGGTGACACGATGTGACGATAATTAAAATACTTTTTTTTATGTTGGCATCAATTAATTTAATTCGGAAAGTTTTGTTTTTCTTATGAATCGTAGGAATTTAATTGTTTGTTAAGTTGGTAGTTGTGAATTTTTATCGTGAAGTTAGAATTGAGCGCTTAATCCTTGACCTAAGTTTAACCTAGATTTAGAAGTCTGTGGATGCTAGCAATAACGTAAAGTGACTATAACGACACTAGTGCTGTTATGGGGAATAGAGTATAGACTTCTCTGAACTCATATTATGTATGTTCTTATATTAGTGTTCGTGACCAAGTAAAAGACAGATAACAGTACAGGAGTAGAAAAATATTTTTTCATCACACTTGCTCGAAAATGGTGTGGTTACAAGTAGGTTCTGCGGGCCATAAGTGACCTATTACGCCCTAGTAATGGGTTTTTTAATTTCAATACGCTGGTTCTGATTTCCACTTATTTGTTATATTCAAAGGAAACGCCAGCTTCCTTTTTTAACTTTAATCACTGAAATATTTATTTAAAGAGAACACATTACAAATACATAAACACATGTTTCGGTAACATTAATTAAATGTTTAAATATTGTAATTCAGTATTTTGCAAATATAAAATCAACTATAATGGCTGTTTTAGGACTTTACCGCTATGCTTTCCGAACGTGACTTGACATTCGCATTGTCTATGTCACTTTCTACTTTTATCCTACTGGGTGGATTAGTAAGGTTATTTATTTAGATTTCCTCACAAATCTGATGAAAAACAATGTGTGTGCCACGGGCGGTAAATGAATTACAAACTCGTGTTATTAAAGCCCTCGGCTTCACCATGGCCCTGTAACAAACACTCGTTTGTAATTCCTTACTTACCGCCCTTGATACACAATGTACCATTAAGTGTCATTGCTGGTAGGCATGACTGCCACTAATGTCACTTTCTGTTTTACAATTTTCTTCTCATACTGAGTGGATTAATAAGGTTTAGATTTCCTCACAAGTGTGATGATAAACATTGTGTGTGCCACGGGCGGTAAAGGAATTACAAACTCGTGTTAATAAAGCCCTTGGCCTTGTAACAAACACTCGTTTGTAATTTCTTACTTACCGCCCTTGATACACAATGTACAGGTTGGTCGGTTCAAATTTAGTTGAACTGTGTTTTATTTAAGAGGCTCTGGCTAAACGTTTGAACAGCTCATCTATTTAGACCATTTTTAGGGTTCCGTAGCCAAAATGGCAAAAACGGAACCCTTATAGTTGCGTCATGTCCGTCCGTCCGTCTGTCCGTCTGTCCGTATGTCACAGGCATTTTACTCAGAAACTACATGATGGATATTGATGAAATTTGGAATATAGGTGTCTTGTATGAGCCGCTACTTAGTTTGGTAGTTAAATAATTAAAATAAATATTTTTAGGGGGGGCACTCCATACATGTTACAGAAGCTAAAAAAATTTTTTTTCAGAAAATATCGACGTGTGTTACATAGTTCGACAGCTCTTTCAAAAACATTTTAAGGTTCTTAAGTAATGTTTTTGATTAAGTGAATACCTTTGGAAATAATCGCTCCGAAAGTTGTGAAAATTGTGTGCCCCCCTCTATCTTCTAAACCGTGTGTCCGAAAAATATGAAAAAAATCACGAAGGTAACGCTTAATTACTGCTTTCAACGAAAATTATTTTTAACAAGATCGAATTAACCGTTTTTGAGTTATTGCCAATAAACTGCGCTTCTCAACAAAAGGACGTAATTGCTATGAAGACACGCTCTTTTGTTGTTGTACTTTTTTACATCGTATTTTTTACCTTATAGTTACGGCTATGGAACCCTACACTGAGCATGGTCCGACATGCTCTTGGCCAGTTTTTATTTATGATTCAAGCCAAACTTGATGTTTTTTCGAAGTTACCGTTAAGTTCAGGGCGGTTGTGGTTTAGTGGAATGTACTCGCTTACATAATATTTTATTTATTTTTTATAAAAAATGTTGTGCCAAATATCACGCTAAATTTTCGAAATTCAGCCCGAAATCACGGTTTTTGCTCTTGTATTGCATTACACGTAATAAAACCAATTATAATAGGTTGGCATAAAAGGCGGACTTTAAGAGATTCGAGTCGGTCGGTTTTCCATACAATCATAAAGAGGGTCATTGTTTGCTTCTTCTGCATCAGTTATGTTTAAAATGTTTTTTTATTTTATAGCTTGATACATTTTGTCTGCGTAAAATGACATGAGAACTATCAAAAAGCAAAAAAAAAATATTACCAAAAAAGTTTAGTTTGAAATGATGCCAATAGATGGCGCTGGCCTTAAAGGCCCCATTGCGCGTTAATTTTATTTTTCAGAGGTTTCTCATATCAATATGCACAGAAAAAATGTATCAAGCTATAAAATAAGACACATTTCAACCAAATTCGACATTGTTAACGCGGAATATTAACTAGGGATTTAACGATACATAATTTTGCTGATGCTGATGATGATAATTGTAGTAAATAATCGGCGATACCGATACCGATATCGATGGTTAAATAATGAAGTATGCATCTCAGACATTTGTATGTTCTTACACCTACGTACCTATATTTAACAGAGACTCAACCTTGAAAGTATAAAGTAAAAATAAATAAATTGTCAACTCAAAATTCAAAGAGAATATTTATTATGAAACAAATATATAATTAATATTGTCTTCGGTTTCCGTGATTATAACTCATAGATTACAACTTAAACGGATTAAATCGCGTATATTATTACTAGGTACATTTTAAGTCCCGACGTTTTATAACCGTAATCCGTTAATCCGTTTTAGTTGTTTTATTACTATGAAATACATAATTAGTAAAGTAATTATCATTGTACAAGGTAATATACCGATACATAAATTAAGTCAGTAATTAAAATTACTCTTTGCAGATTTTTTTCAGACAGCAAAATTTTTTCGCGCTCTTCAAATATCGGTTATATATAATCGGCGATGCCGATATATCGGTATCGGAATCGTTACATCCCTAATATTAACCAACCTTTTTGTACGGAGAACCGAGTGGCTGGAATGACCTTGACATTGAGTAATGCAATCAATTTTCTTCACACTGGTGCTGCAAACTCTACGTAATGTACATGATACGTTATAATTTTATCACGTACATAACGTAAGAGAGTAGTTAAATTAAGTTTTTATAATAATCTAGTTTATTTTTCAATATGATTTTGTTTCAGATACCAGCCATCTGTATGTTTACAAGCTCCAAATATTTACAGAAATATATGACGCCAAAAAACAAATAATTCCCGAAAATATTCATTTGAACAATCAAAAATAATTCAATGAAGAAGAACTCTTAACACTCGAATGTCCCCAAAATACACTTCAGTTAGTGTAAAGGTGAACTATAGGTGTTCAAGGTGTCAACAAAACGTCCAACTCTGCGTCACCAATCCTAAGCAATATTATTTAAGGAACTAAGTTAAAAAACGTGGACAACTATCCTAAGAAGGCACTTAGCTCCTGATATTGAGAGCGAGCACAGAGTTATGTCGATGTTAGTTCAGCTTAATATCCTTGCACATCGCTTCGCACGATGTGGTAACATTATTAAGAGCGTATTATTCTGGGCATTCTTTAAATTTTTTCGCTTGTGTGTTTATTATAACCAAATGGCAGTCAGTACTTTGAGAATGCAGTACAATAATTTGCGTGGATTTTTGACAAGGCTTTCGTACTACTGGCGAGCGTATGCCATGCTTGCGGCGGCGGGCCTGCCGGTGATCCAAGCTCTGTTGCGCAGCAGAACAGAATCGTTGATGCACCAAGTACGCGAGCGTACTTACAGCATCCTGGTCAAAATATCTGAATGGTTCGATTGCGCAATATTGCGAAATTGGAGGAAGACACTTGCAGAAACAAACAATAACGCCAATTAATTAATATATATACATTATACATTATGTATGTATCAGTTATTTATTACTTTAATTATGGAATTAATATTATTTAGAGTGACATGTTTCTGAAGTTTTATACAATTCCTTTACCACCCAATTACTTTAATATATGTACTCTACAGAACACATAATGATAGTTTTAGATAAAACAAAGAGTTATGACGACACGATACTACCACCCGCCGGTATTGCTAGCTAGTTAACGCAGGTCAGCTTATAGCGAGCAGTTAGAAAAAGGGGCCCCACGTACCTCTGCCTTACGTTGTTGATTAGAGTAAAGTAGTGAAAATTCAGTCAACAGCTGATCAGAGTAAATTAGTGTAAATTTTGTGCTTGAGGTTGAATAAGGAAACATAAATTGCAAGTTCATTTCGCGTTAAAGTCTAGTGACATCTTACCACTCTTCACCCTTCGGAGCAGTGTTGCTCATTGGCCATTTTATGTGTGGCTAATTTACGGGAAAGCCGCCGAGTGACAGCCGCCGGACGGAAGGCGAGGCGTTACCGCGGGCGTCTTGTACACTCATGGCATGGCTGCACACCGTCGAGAATGAGCTGCGAACCGTCCAACTGAACTGGAGCGAGGCCAAGATTTCTGCGGATTTGTGGCGGGAGCTTATGGAGGCCCTCTGCCACCTCTGGTGTGTTTTAAGATAACAGTAAAAACATTCTACGGAGCTTAACGCTTAGTTTATCCAATTAAGAGCCCGGTAAAGTAAACGTCCGAGTGCTCGACACTATCGCAGTAGTCGACATCTTGAACGTTAAGTCTAATTTAGCAATAGAGTTGACAGCAGGGTGTCGACTATTGGGCATTAGCGATTAGCGTGTGGAGCACTGGGACATTTACCTTAGTTAATCTATTAATATAATGTTGTTGAATTAACTTTAGAAAAACTATTTGTAAATACAAATGATCTTGTTTCTGAGAATAAAATTAGCAGAGGCATCTTATGAATTATTCTAAGACCTCTATAGCAAAGTATAAAGACAACCAAGTAGTTCGTCTTCGCCGTTTAGGAGCGCGCGACACCAGAGCGTGCCTAAGGCACAGGGCTGCCGCTCGTCGGTTCTGTAAAATACCTACTTACTACGAATGTAACTTTTATTAGGTTGACCTCGATCGAACGAACAATCGTTCGAAGTCAACCTAGTAAAAGTTACTTATTTCAATATGAAAGTATCTGACCGCACACATCTGATGTTAATGTTATTAAGTATAATAGTTTAAATAAATTAGTATTCGTATGTGTACATGTAAGTAACGCAACGATATTTCGGCTCGTTTCATAAAACCACTCTCGTGTTAAAGGTTTTTTATGTATCAATAGAATCAACTACTATTTAATTAGTACACGTTTAAAAAATCTGTTAATTTTACTCATCACTGTCAAACAAAATAATTATCTACTCTATTTAATTGGTATAGTTTGATCACAAAACTATCAAACATTCTATAAACGACTTTAAATATAACATTTATATAGGTACTAATAAAATACACACCTTTCGGGATCCTTAGGAATGCAGAAATATGACAATTCTGGATTTTGCGCATTATTCTTCAAACATCCGAACACACTGCAGTATATACGTCTTCTATACTTTGCTTCGTCCTCAGACATTTTGAACGTTCGACCGCTTGCGTCGAGAGCTCAGCCCTGACTAAGCACGCGCCGATGCTTGTCTGTGGTGCGTCTGTAAACGGCGCACACACGGCGCGCACACATGCGCGCTCCCGATGTACCTTTTATCGGAACAAAAACTACCGTCTACCGTGTCTATAGGTTCCTCTATTATATATGTTACCGGCCAAACCCGATTTCAGGCCAAACTAGTTTGTCCTCGGCCAAACCGGTTTATCCGGAGCGTGTCAGGACGAACAAGTTTCTCTTAGGCCAAACTAGTATATCCTAGGCCAAACTAGTTCGTCCTGACACGCTCAGGATATACTAGTTTATCCTAGGACGAACTAGTTTGGCCTAAATACTTTAGGCTAAACTAGTTCGGCCTAGGCCGAACTGTTTGGCCGGTTTAATCGATCCTGATTTCAGGCCGAACTAGTTTGTCTTAGGACAAACTAGTTTATCCTTAGCGTGTCAGGATATACTAGTTTAGCCTAGGACAATCTAGTTTGGCCTAAATACTTTAGGCTGAACTAGTTCGGCCTAGGACGAATTTATTTTGAATTATTATTCAAGTAAATGAAGGCTTAAGAGGCCTTAGACGTCTGAAACGTAGTTTCTATGAACACCCGCAGTGTGCGACGGACGCGTGTCCGCGGCTGACGACGTCCCGATGCTATGTTCGGCACTGGTATCTCTGATATATCGCTGGCGGCGGGCAGTGCAGCGGGCTTAAGAGAAATATTATGAGATGACGCCAGTGAGGGTGTTTAGAAATCATAAACTCACCAGCTGGCAGCAGGGTGGCGAAAGGTCTTTTTGACAGTAGGCGTCAAGATCCACCAATCACACCACTTGATTTTGACATCTACTGCCAAATAGACCTTTCGCCACCCTGCTGCCAGCTGGTGGATTTCTGATTTCTAAATACCCTCGTTCTTACTCACTTAGTCAACCAATGCATAAAGCATGGTGCATAGACAAGTTAAAAGTTGGAATAATAGGGAATATGCATGAATTTTTTTTAAAACCTTTCTTAACAAAATTGGAAATACCGTAAAAAAGATGACTTATGTGATGAGTCAAAATAAAATAAAAATCGACCGAGAAATACGGAAGATATAAACATTTTAATGCGCTAATCAGACAGCGATTAGACAGAGAGATCTGATATGGACTATGACGTCATAGTACACGGCCGCCATACAATCTCCATACAATATTCTATTTTGCTAGAAAGAGATAGAGATAAATATTTGCTGTCTTATATCTTGGTTATTATTAAAGTTATTCGAAAAATATTTTTTCCTGCTGTTTCTTACATAAATGAGCTTTTAATAAAGTAAACAAAAAATATCATGCATATTCCCTATTCGGCCAATTCATAAGAAAGGAAGTTACACCGACACGAATACACACACAGACCAATCACTAATCATTATCAGTCACCAAATTACTGAAAAATATTTAAAAAATAATTTGAATACCTTCTTGTCAAACAATGGTATCGTTCGTATGGGTTCCAAAAAGGCAAAAGTTCACCCCAACTACTGGCCCTATTTTCTGACGAAGTAAACATACACCTAAATGATAAGAAACATGTATTTCTAGTAATATTTGACTCCAGCAAAGCATTCCAACACTTTCAATCATGAAAATCTTTATAAAAAAGCTCCAGCAACATGGTATACAGGGACCCACATAAGAATGGCTATAATATTACCACACAAACAGATTCAACACGGTCAGCATTGCAGGAGGGAAAAATGAGCTACGGCGCTCGCTCCAGAGCACAGCTCAAGGTTTATTAATTGGCCCGACAGAGTACCTTATCTATGTAGACGAACGACGGCTCAGCTCCGTATTTTTAGTAAGAAACTCCACACTGCAACACACACTGCACGGTACATGCTAGCGGCGCGCGGGCAACTTGCGGTTACCGGTTCCGGTTGCGGTGTCCTGTCGGTTCCATTCGGCTATAACAACCGCCACCGCTTCGTCGCTGATCGCCCTTATAAAGTAGTGGCTCCACTAGATAGAGACCGGCGGCTGTTCAAGCGTCCACGGCCATCGGGCCCGACATCGGGATCGTGACGGCAGCCGATCGGACCCGGTCAAGTCGATGGACGCAGTCGACTGCCGCCGGGTGCTTGAGCTTCCGCCGTGACTCCGCCACAGCCCACCCAGCCCGGCCCGGTCAATGAGAATCGTACTGAAGGCACTAGTTTTTATGACCACCCATCGCGGTGATAGAAACCAGCGCCGCACGCTACCCGCCTCTAATCTATGAAATGAACGCAGATGTGCGCGCGTAGCGTGTGATCTTCGCCCGCTGCACTGCCCGCCGCCAGCGATAAATCAGAGATACCAGTGCCGAACATAGCATCGGGACGTCGTCAGCCGCGGACACGCGTCCGTCGTCCGTCGCACAGGGCGGGTGTTCATAGAAACCACGCTTCAGACGTCTAAGGCCTCTTAAGCCTTCATTTACTTGAATAATAATTCAAAATAAATTCGTCCTAGGCCGAACTAGTTCAGCCTAAAGTATTTAGGCCAAACTAGATTGTCCTAGGCTAAACTAGTATATCCTGACACGCTAAGGATAAACTAGTTTGTCCTAGGACAAACTAGTTCGGCCTGAAATCAGGATCGATTAAACCGGCCAAACAGTTCGGCCTAGGCCGAACTAGTTTAGCCTAAAGTATTTAGGCCAAACT
Organism: Eudemis profundana; assembly: GCA_947034925.1. Lineage (NCBI taxonomy): Eukaryota > Metazoa > Arthropoda > Insecta > Lepidoptera > Tortricidae > Eudemis > Eudemis profundana. The sequence continues at coordinate 23,041,313 of OX344795.1, read as the reverse complement.
AGTTCGTCCTAGGATAAACTAGTATATCCTGAGCGTGTCAGGACGAACTAGTTTGGCCTAGGATAAACAAGTTTGGCCTAGGACAAACTAGTGCGTCCTGACTCGCTCCGGATAAACCGGTTTGGCCTAGGATAAACTAGTTTGGCCTGAAATCGGGTTTGGCCGGTAACATATACACTGAATTTGAATAAACTATTAAGCTGGGCCGCTTGTGTTGGGGCTGGACACTTAGCGCGAATGGATGGCAATAGAGCCCCATTAAAGTTACTTGATGGCAAACCGGACGGCCATCGTACCCGCGGCAGGCCGAAGCTTCGATGGTTGGATGTCGTTGAGAAAAGTTTTAAAGCGATCGGTGTTAGTGGCTGGAGAGAAAAAGCCAAGAATAGACTGGAGTGGAGTAAGATACTCGACCAGGCCAAGGCCCACCCAGGACGGGGCATAAAACAATAAATAAGACATAAACTAAAGAAAAACAATCCCATATCGCCGTCTGTGGGGAGTGTGCCCAGAAGGCCCGCATTACCACACTGGATAGCAATGCTGATTCGCTGAGCGAAATACTGGCAGGTTCCTCTTATTTACATTTTCCTATTTTGTTCTGTATAATATTAAGCATTCTGTATATTGCTCTAAGGAAAACTTCAATAACTTACTTAGGTACTTATACTAGTTTAAGGCTAGCACCTATAAAATAAATCTCTAATTTAAATTGTCTAGTTCACTGCTTATATTTTCTACGGCCTTCAATAGGTGAATAACATTACACCATTTTAATTTCCACCTCATTCTTATATTCTCAATACCATCAGTCTATATAGCTTGGTAAATTCGTTGGTGACACTCCCATGGTCCGCGTGGGATGAAGTGCAGCGGGGTAGTGTTACAAGTTACCGCCGGCCGTGTTGGCGGTAACTTGTGTACATAATCACGGCTGCACATAACAAAAACTACACGAGATAACTACACAAAGATGAGTCTGCCGATTGGACAAGTTCTTGGATGTCAAGCTAAACAAATTGTACATAATGTTAGTCTGACCGCCGACTTAAAAGAGTAAAGAGTCATAAAAATGAGCTAATTGGTTATCTATTATATGTAGAAAGAGTGTATGTGATTTCTTACGTATACAAAGAGCTAACGTTATAGTTAGTACTAAGATACAATATCAAATGACAGCGCAAAAATTGCAAATGCAATAAAAAAACATTGGAGGGTAGGGTTGCAACAATCGGGAATTTTCAACTAGTACCTATTCCGTTGAATCTGGTTTAGTGGTTTATGGCTGTGTTTTTATATTTTATTCACTTATTGCAGTTTTGACAACCCTATGCAGGTGTGAAGATACCTTTTGTATTTAAAACATAATAAAAATAATTTTGAACTTTAATTGAAAGTGTTTAGGTCGAAATTCACTACTTCATATTACGACTTGTCACCTTTCGAAGTAATAATGCTATTGTAACAAGTTTTATGGCTTTTTACTCTAACGGCGCCGGATAGACTATATATACAATACCTATTTTAAAAATTGCTTTTTGGCTGCAAAAGTGCAGTTGGATTGGAAGGCAATTTTTTTACAGGTAAATAACTGTATCAAAATTGTTGCTAAGCTATAGTAATGGGTTGGTAGTAAATAATAAGCAAACGCTTCTTTTAAATAATTTATTTCGCACATAGATAAAGAGATCATTCTTCTTAAAAGACGATTTATTACAGTAACTATATGATTTCTTAACATTTTCAGGTAAGCAACGTCTATAGACATCGAATGTGTAGCATAACAGCGCTTCATTGAATGTACCATGCGCGAAAGTGTTAAATGAAGTATACCTAGGCAGTTATTTAAGAACAATACAAATTGAAAATGAGCATAACATATCAGAAAATGAAACAAAAAATTCTAATCAGACTTTTAAAAACAAAATAACATTGCTTGAGTTGTACACGTAACACAGAAAGGCTTGATAATAATTTATTATACATAGTAGGTAATTATCCCGAGTCTATCGCTATCTAATCACTTGCAGTTTTAATTTTCTAATTACCTTTGGTAAAGCAAACAGGATTTTCGTCATCATTATCATTTTGACCAGACAACGCCCAGCGATGAAAATAGATCCGAAAGATTTTCACAACATTTTAAGTATGGACAATATGCTGGAATCATATAATACCGGCTTTGGAAGTCGTACACTTTAGGTTACCGACGCATTGTCTTTCTTTACCTACAATACTTATATTGTAAAATGATTCATTACGATATCTACCTGGACGTCACTGACACACATGTCTATCTACATATCATAAATGCTTTCTTACTCCATTGTCTATGTCCATGCCAAAGCCCGAGGCTGCATTGTTAGTTCCTAACTAAATTCTTAAATATACGTCTAATTTAAAATAATAAAAATATACTAATGAACTTTGTGATTTTTTTCCTGAATCATACATATACTTAAAGGACTATCGACTCTGTTTAATTCAGATTTAGAGTTTTTTTTAATGTAACTTTTCTTGTAAAAATTTGCGAAAAGGACAAAAAAGAATAGAGTATTGCTGACGATGAAAATTGCGACGCCTTTGGAGGGTGGGCATTCAGAAACTCTCACTGTCGCGATGTACTGAGCGACTACCGAAACGAATTGCACCTGAAAAATAAAAACTTTTTGAGTTATTTAGTCTTTGTTACACCTACATGTTTTGTTTGTAACAGCTACGATCGATGTCTAATGAATAACATTAAATTGAAGAATGGGACGAATATGTTGGTAGGTACGTATTGATGTAGGCTGATAAACTTTTATGGAATATGAAAATCTGTTGCAACTACGCAATAAAGAAATTCAATTTCACATTCTAATTTAGAAATCAAGAACAATAATGATTGTCAGTCACAACAACTTTTTTGATTCTAGTTGGTACAGTCAACGTCAGAAATATGTTTACAATTTTCGACCTTATTTCCTTGGAATAAGGTCGAAAAGTGTAAACATATTTCTTAAAAAGAACATTAAGGAAAACAACAATTAAAGAGCATTCAGTTCGTCCTATCCCCCCATGAAATTTGTTGTATTATGCATGCATATCGATACCTTTGGGTTCAATTGGCGTAAAGGACATTTTGGCGAAAATGAGTTATATATACAGTTTTGTTCAGAATTTCAAGCTCTACCGTTCTGTGTTGTTAAAATTTCGATATCTTTAAAAAAAGTGCCTTTACGACCCAGTTTTTATTCATCGTGTTCGCAAAACTAGCTCAGGTTAAGGGACGTAAGTGTCAAGTTATAAAATACGAATTAAAAGGTGTATCGTAAAGTACGCCGGTAAATATGAATACTGTCGTATATGACCTATTTTTTTCTTGTTGTCCTTTAAGTCCTTCATTTCTCATGATTACTTTCCATAAGCGCATAGTCGAGGTGGGCGTTAAGGACATGTTTTCTTTTACTTGTCCTTTACGACCTGCTTTTAAATTTTAATACCGTAATTTGATAAACCGAATAAGGTTGTAAAGGGCAGGTATTATTTTACTTGTCCTTTACGACCTGCTTAAAAAATGATTACACCATTATTTGATAGAATTAAGGAGGTTGTAAAGGGCATGTATTCTTTTACACGTCCTTTACGACCTGCCTTCAAATTATTATACTTGTTTACATACCGTTATTTGATAAATCGAACAGGGCTGTAAAGGGCAAGTAGTCTTTTATTTGTCCTTTAAGACCTGCCTTAAATCTAATTATAGCACATTTTTTAAAGAAGAGCAGGGTTGTATAGGGATTAGCCTTTATTTTTGGCATTTACTGCCACAAATGTGTGTCTAAATTCTGAAATAAAAGCAATTTACGTAATCGTAAAGGTCTAAACTATCGATACCTTTAATTGGGTTCAATTGGCGTAAAGGGCAAAACGCTGGTTTTGAGGAGAAGCAAAAAACAGTTTTATTTTACAAAAAATGGCTACAGAATTTTGGTTTCTCGACCTATACTTTCGACATGTATATGAAAAATATTTGAAATGCCCGTATCTTTAACCTGTGATGGCAGTTCTAGCTGTAAACAATGTATTACGGAAGTTAGATGTCCTTTACAACTGGTAAAAATGCTATAAATGTCATTTACACCCGTGACTTTTTTAGACATTTAGAAATGATGGGGTTGTAAATGACGGTCTCAGATGACTTTGTTCCAATTTCGGGGCGTAAAGTTAACAGCTATGTAATAAAAATTGACAGTGTTCAACTTAGTTTACCTTAAAGAGATTTGAAAAATGTAGAAAAAGATGATGAATTCATTATTTTTCATACTATTATACTTATTGTTTACATTAACAGTGTTTTACTCACTACGTACTCGTCCTAATGATTGACATCCTAATATCGATAATCATTAGCCACTATGTCACTTCCATTATTATGATTTAGTGCTATTGGAAGAGAGTAAAACACTAGTACGACATTATTAAGTTGTTAAGTTTATTTTGTAATGTGATATGTATGTTAGTTTGTAAGGTATTTATATATGGGCCTTTGATGCCTGAAATAAATAAATTATTATTTGTATGTCTTTCCCGTACACGAGACAATTGTGTCCCGGCCCTTTGGGAGGCGTGCGCGGAGCCGAAGCCAATGCGTAGAGGCCTTTTCGACAATTTAATGAAAGGCAAAGTGTACACCCAGCGGATGCTGTCCCTGCCCGTGTCATGGGACGCACGCAGAGACAGCCCCCGCCAGATGCAAGAACTATTGTTGATTGATGGAATCTAACTCTACTGGGCTATGGCGGTGGAAATATGGACTAAATACTGAGTTATGGATTGAGACATGAAGGCGCCTGTCAGGAAAAGTGTCTCGTGGCTTTTGTGGCACTGACAGACCGTGAATTGCCCTCCGCTGATGGGCCCCTGTTAAATAAATAGCGACATTATGAGCAATGGCCTAGCTAGGGGCAACACCGGTGCCGAGGGCTGCAGGGTGTCGAGAGGTATGCTGCGCTTTCTCCGAGGGTACTCGCGGCGTTATGCCCTTTAACACTTCCACGCCTGGAGAATATAGCTCTCGCGACTCCACTCTGGACGGCCGGTTAAGGCAAGCCAGAGGCGGAGGTCCTTACACTCTTACCCATGAACCCTCCCTAAGGACCCCCAGGAGCACTCGGGTACGTGGGGTCGCTACTCCCCAACAGCTCGCCACAAGCTGCCCTGCGTTAAAATGTCAATTCACTCCCCAAATGATCCCACCACCCTCGCCAACTGTACTCTGTAGTAGCGTCACTTACTGACCACGCATACAATTTATTTGACGAGGATCATTTGGGTAGTGAATTGACACATTTAAAGAACGTTCTACAGAGAAATGGTTATAATGGGCGGATTATACCACCTAGACGCACCGTTTTGCTTAAGCACCTGGACTATAAAGTTGAACGACAACCGGCGTACCTACCATAAATGTAAAGGGAGTGACAGATAAAGTTGCCAATATTTTAAAGAAGTTCTTGGTGAAGACTAGACAGTCAGTGAAGACTCACTCCCCACAGAAAACTGGCACAATATCTACGTACGCCAAAGTACCGTTTTCCGCTTGAATGCCCAGGTATTCACAAAATTGACTGCAGCTGTCATAGCTCTTACATAGGTCAGAATAAGCGCACTATCTCATGCCGTATAAAGGAGCATATCCGAATGTTTAAAAACAACGAACCTCGGAAATCGGCAATCGCTGAACATTTTCTGAACGCGGAAACGAATCATTGGATTGAGTTGCACAACCCATAGATCCTCTCGCTCGACAGAAAAACACTATATACCCAGAATAGTTAGTAAGGAAGCTATCAAAATCCTCAAGTATAAAAATTTCAACCGGGAAGACGGGTTTCAACTGTCGAGCATCTGGTATCCAGTGATCCGTAAGTTCTCCAAGGGAAAAAAGACATGTTCAGGAGTAAATACGCGAAGTGATACTGTAAGTGTTGTGTGTCGTGAACGTGATCGAGTTCCAAGTGAGAACGCGGACGGTAGTAGTATGAATAACACGCGGACGAAGCGAACCCGAAAGAAGGTAGATCGCTATGGTGGGTAGACTACAACTAAAAACTCGCTGCATGTCAGTTACTCCGTGATAATGGCGCTTGCAACAGTGCCAAAATATCGGGAACTCACAAAAACAAACATACATGGTAAATATCCCGTCGTTAATAGTAGTTATTATGCTTAGTTGAATTCATCATCTTTTTATACATTTTTCAAGTCTCTTTAAGGTAAACTAAGTTGAAAACTGTCAATTTTTATTACATAGCTGTTAACTTTACGCCCCAAAATTGGAACAAAGTCATCTGAGATTGTCATTTACAACCCCATCATTTCCAAATGCCCAAAAAAGTCACGGGTGTAAATGACATTGATAACATTTTTACCAGTTGTAAAGGACATCTAACTTCCATAATGCATTGTTTACAGCTAGAACTACCATCACAGGTTAAAGATACGGGCATTTCAAATATTTTTCATATACATGTCGAAAATATAGGTCGAGAAACAAAAAAACTATAGCCATTTTTTGTAAAATGAAATGGTTTTTTGCTTCTCCTCAAAACCAGCGTTTTGTCCTTTACGCCAATTGAACCCAAAGGTATCGATATGTAGGTTCATATATTTATTTTCTTTATGTATGTTTATGCTTGCCCCCGCGGTTATTATCTTTGGTACCTAATTAGCTCTCGCTTTTATTACCTCTTGCACCACCTACTTTCTGGTTTAATTTTGTGTCAATTCCGCTACCCAAATGTTGTCTGGAAGAGATCGCTTTTTAGCGATAAGACCGCCTGTTGTCTACCTTTTAAAAATTATAAATTGTGTAATGTACCTCTTGTAATATATTTTTCTGGTGTGCAATAAAGAATATTTGTATTGTATTGAAATATTTTGGCATACACAAATAAAAAAACTTATAATTTTTTTAATACACTTGCTCAAATGGTGGTACTTTTAGTAGCTATATATCGTGCGGAAAGTTGTATTTTTAACGGACTTCAAAACAGGAGGTTATCAATTCAACCCCTAGTCTGTACCTATGTAATATTGTCAAAGTTGCACAGTTTTCATACATATATCGCACCGTTACTTAGGCCGGTTTATCAACCGGCTAAAGTTTAAAAAAAAAACATAATGTAGTTTAAATCTTAAAACGACCTCAAATGGTGTTAACTCAATTGTTTTTTTTTTTTACTAGGCCGATTTATTATTAGGCCCTATCTATCGTCTCTGATTGAAGAAAAAAAGTGTGTGAAAAAGAACTTCATAATGAAGAAAATGTATAAATAAGTGATAAGAACTATATTATTGTGTTTAAATAAGAAGCTTATTCAAAGGAATATTCATTTAGAAAATGCTGTATTTGCATATTACTTATGTTTTAAACATAGGCGCATAAGGCGCTTTTAATAGGGGATTCCCTTCTACTTTCACTTGTTAAACATTGAATAAATCTTCTTTCTGTAATGTATACCGTGCTCAAGTTTTATATTGCCTTCTGAATTACGTTAAATTTGCACTATTCCTAGATGTTGCCAGATCTTTTTCCGCCACCGGCGCTATAGGGAATGAGAAAAAAAATTACTTGACAAACCTAATCTTACGAAGAGAGACTACAGGTAAATTTCATAGACAACTTAAAAGCTCAGTCTTTTCAACTAACACGATAAGGGCCGATACAGACGGACTGCAACCCAACTGCAACTCCCTACGATTTGTATGGGAACTGCATCACAACTGCACGCCGACTGCGCAGTTGTGATGCAGTTCCCATACAAATCGTAGGGAGTTGCAGTTGGGTTGCAGTCCGTCTGTATCGGCCCTAACGAGTCAAAAATATTGTTAGCCTTAATGTCTATACTATCACTATACTTTTTTTATTTAATCTCATACCGGGTGCTATTTAGAACACTGGCAACAATTTGTATGAACTATTTAAGAAAAAAGTACATCACAGGTGTTGTTTCCTAATCATACCGCATTTGGAGGAAAGCAATCGACTGGGAGATCAGAATGATTGCATCACTCTAGTGACAACAAAAATCGTGTGGTAAGTACTCACCAGTTGAAACGTAGTCATATATTTCTTCCACGTCAGATATTTAGTAACATTCGGTCCCAAAGCCGCTAGCCCGTAGTATGTATACATGAATACATGCACCAGTGAGTTCAGGAAGCCGATGAAAACTGCCGTATGGGACGGCGTGTACTTGAAGAACGCCCAGCAACCAACCATCATGATAGAGTGATGATATAAATGGAGGAAGGTAATTTGGTTGTCCTTCTTCCTTAGAACGAAGAAGACCGTATCAAATAGCTCCGTAATTTTGGCGGCAAAATATAACCAGATTCCGATAACAACCTGCGAAAAAGACAAGTGTAGGTTATATAAAAAAATTAATACGAAACGGAATTTTTAGCTGCACACTATTTTTAGAAATAACTTCAAAAACACCATACAATGTTACCTCTTTCCGATGTTTATCATCAGCCATATAGCATTTTCTGGGCACTAATCCAAATTCCATTATTGCTCTAAAGTACTGAAAGTATAAGTACACGATACACGTTAAGAAATAAGTCAAGTACTCAGAATATTGAATTTGCTGGCCAAACAACTATATTTGACAGTAATATTTTCTACTTACACGGTGTAAGTCGAAAACATAATTGTCAAATATGGATATATCTGTATAAGTAACTGAAACTGTTTTTGACAATGAGGAGTCTAATTGAAACTTGCGTCATTCTAAACTACATAACCTATCCTTGACATTTACCTTTTGTACTAAATAGAGCGATATGGCCACTTGTATGATATTGTATGCAAATAGAGTTCCGGTGAGCTTGAACGCTGGCCTCTTCCGCATGAAGGCCGGACCGAGCTTGAGTACGAAGAGAAGGTACGAGGCTAGGATCATCAGCACTGGGCCGGGACTCCTCATCAGAGGGAGCTCGTCGATTTCGTCATCTGTAAGAAAACTTCATGTCATATATACATAGTGTACCTATGTTTAATATAAACTTAATTCAATTTCCCACAGTCCTCAGTAACAGTCCCACATAAGGGGTCATCCATAAAGTACGTTACACTAATTTCGTGATTTTTAGACCCCTCCCCCGTCCTTGTCACAGTTGGTCACATTATAGTATAACCTCATGCCCAAATATAGAATTTTAATTAGATTTTGAAGTGTGACGTCACGAAACTTAGGATCCCTCCCACCCCTTGTCACACAATGTCACACTTCGTCGACCCCCTCCCTCCCCCTTATCGTGTGACGTACTTTATGGATGACCCAACCCCTCCGAAGGGCCTGGGAAAGGGTACTGGTAAGGGCCTGGGAGGTATACGTACCTAATCCATTTCCACACCGTTAACTACAAAACAAAAAGTTTCAAATTCGATTTACGTCTTTTTTGAGAATGTTTTCATACGTTGTTTATTATGCATGTGTTTATAAACCCAATTATATGCTAATTTTCCAGAATTCTATCTCTAAAAGGTAATACAACGATAAGATCAGTACCTCTAGCACAACTGTGTCACGCGACTCTTTGTCGAGCGACAAATGCTACCCATCTCTTTCCACTCAATATAGTGTGACAGTGACAGGTGATGCTCAGTCGCGCGAGAAACGAAATCGCGGCCAGTTATGCTAGACATACAGGCGTAAAGCGCCATGTATACGATACGATCAATTTTCCGTCTTTTAAGTAGTGACACTGACAGCTGACCATTGGACGACATAAGTTTGGTGTACCAAAGATAAAATGGGCAGATGAATGTCATAGAATTAAAATGTACTAGTTTTGTCTACTACACCACCAATGACCACCAACTAAAACCACAACAAAACAATGATTTTTATTAATTAGGAAAACCATTGTTATGTTATGAGAGTGTTTACTTCGTTGGCAGACAAAAGTAGTTCATTATAATTCCATGACGTTTTTCGGACAATTAGCATTTGACGTCAAATTAAAAAAAAGTACTTAACCATTCATGATTCATTTGCGTCACGTCTCGTTAGTATTCTTTTTTACAGGTGGAATACAGGGTGTGCAATACACACGGAAAAATTAAATAAATCTGAAACTAAGAGCTGCCAAGGCAAAATTATTTTAGGATTATTCTTGCACTTTCACTGATACGTGCTACTGTAAGCTCGGATTAACATTGTCAGGTATTTTCTAGCAGTTCAAGCATTGAACAAGACTACCAAAACTGATAGCAAAAGAGTTCTTGAACCCTACTTGTAAAATAAATTTAGAGAAAGAGAATTAGATTGATTAAAAAAACTTTATTTTGAAGTGCAATTCGGCAACTACATAAATAAATTAGGAAAAGGCCCTCAGAAATCAGGAACTGTCCTAAGCAACGCTCTAGACTTTTGTTACAGATAACATCCGATGGTATGCATGTAATATTAGATAGTAAATAATGAACTACATATACTAAGATTAGATACCTTTTAAGGATAATTGTGTGTTTAATCCCCAAATAGTTACCTACTTTAAGCGGAGATTTAACTCGAACCGGTGGTTCAACAGGATTAACTGACCAAGCCAACGTTTTATAGATGGCATAGCAAATGGGCATTTCTATTTTTTAGTGTACTCTGTCGAAAACAATAACCGTATTTTAAAATGGTTTTTTTTTTAGTAAATGTTAGTATCCATAATAAAAAAGAATAGTCTTATCGAAATTCTATTCATTTTCGTACAAACAAGCACAGTTTTTTAACTATCGACAAGTTAACCTGACATTGTAGTAAATCCCTGTCAGGCTTGTGACGACTTAAATAACGCTATACTGTCTTAACTATTTGAGTATTTAGCAATATTTGGCATTTATAGCATAAAGTATGTTTAAATTTACTACAGTAACTAATAAATATTGCTAAAAGGATATTTGAACTTCAATTCTGTGACGGGTGGTACCATGGTACTCTTCATTTTGTTATTTACAGGAACTTTGTAGTAAAATCTTTATTAATAGTAATTACATTGATTATTAGTTTTATGTATTCAACCCCTTATTATAATAAATGTTATTGAAAGCGTCAGAAAAACAATATAGACATAAAGTTAGGCACCTGAGCAAGAGGGACAGTCATAGAACTCACAGGCCCAAAAGTCTAAAGCCGGGATTACATGGCGCATACAAGTAATATAGGAAATGAATATTCATGTTTTAAATTACATATCATTCTGTTGCTTTACCAAGATTACAACCAGTCTTACCTTACGAGTCTTTATGCATAAGATATAGCGATAGATAATTTTAGCCATGAAAATTTAAATCTATGAAAAACGGTTAAAAGTGATTTTTGATATGAAAAAGTAACCGTTGTTCTAATACAAGGAATGTCCTAAATTTGACATACTATATTAAGTAATACTGTACCAAATGAGAAACAGTTTCAATGGGTACCAAATGATAGAAAGTTCTGAAAACGAATACAGCTCAGGTACTTTTTACCCGCCCATGTAACACCATCTTTATGCTGTCAGTGTTGTGACTTTGGCAGTCAGCCTATATATGACGTGGCAAAATGTCACTAAATTGATGTCGTATAATTGAAATATAATCAAACATTCAGTTTTTAGCATGTCACTATAGTTTTTATGTAAAATACTATACAATCGGTTATTTTGATTCCAGAATATTTGAAAGATACAAAATAGCTACAGTTTACTATAGAAATGTGGTCACAAACGTGACTGATGATTTGTGAACGGTCTCCAGTTCACTGAAACAATCTTATTCAACACCGCAATTTCCAACACTGGACTTTTCAAATGAATGGCTGACTGATTACACAAATACACATGCCTACGTACATAAAGTCGAGTCCAAAATCGTATTTTTTTTATTGTCTATATGGTTTTAATTAATTATTGCGCATCTAACGATATATATATCGTTATTTTTTTTTCTATGTTAAGATATACAGGAGATATTCATACGTATAAGAGGATAACTTCACTAAAATTCAAGAATTGAGGTTCTACATGCGGTCATGTCCACATAACCGCCTCTACTGCGTTTTGAAATAAGCGTCATTTCGTTGCGAGGTTCAACGTCAATAGAGATATGTTTGTTACTGGTACGTCTCAAACATACATTATACAACCAGACAACATTTCTTAATTTCAGCGGCACTATGGATTTACTTTCCAGTAAATGTTTATATTGATTTCATGATTTTAATAAATTAAATGTTGATGTATAAACGGACATGTCAAATTTAACCGCATTTAGGTACATTCATTGAAATTCAAGGTAAAAAAGGTCATCTCGCCAATTTTTATAAAAAACGTAAATTAACAAAAATATGCTTTACTTTATGATAAACTATTCTATTACTATAGTATAAAACAGCCATAATATTTTTACTTTATCACATATTAGTACATTGTGTATCAAGGGCGGTAGGTAAGGAATTACAAACGAGTGTTTCTTACAAGGCCGAGGCGAAGCCGAGGGCTTTAATAACACGAGTTTGTAATTCCTTTACCGCCCGTGGCACACACAATGTTTTTCATCACACTTGTGAGGAAATGTAATTAAAATTAACCTTACTTAACCTAAATAAAATTGTAAAACTGACAGTGACATTAGTGACATATCCATAGACAATGCGAAACGTTCGGAAACCATAGCGGTACAGACCTAAAACGGTTGATTTTATAATTGCAAAATACTGAAATACACTATTGAAACAATTATATAATGTTACAGAAATATGTGTTTACATGTATTTGCAATAACAGTTCTCTTTAAATAAATATTTCAGTGATAAAAGTTAAAAAAGTAAGTTGGCGTTTCCTTTGTACATGACAAATAAGAGTAAAACAGAACCAGCGTTTCAAATTTAAAAAGAAAACCATTACGCCCTAGGGCGTAATAGGCCATTTACGGCCCGCAGAACCTACGTGTAATGACACCATTTTCGAGCAAGTGTGATGAAAAATAACTTTTAGACCAATGTGAACCTTCATTTAGCTCCCCTGAAAACCATGCATTCCAACACATAACGCTTTATACGTTGGGACCGTCGATATTATCTCATGCGAGTATTCATTAAAATCATTAGATTAATAAACAGGCTAGGTGTCTGAATCGTTGAAATAAGGAAAAATTTATCCTTATTGCAGTAATAAATATTTGAACTCGAGGGACATCAAAAAAACGGGGGTACAACAAAAAAAAGCCCATCTACGACGCATTGTATAGTGTTAATTACTCGGGTGGCCGTCTGGTTGCATAACAACTATTGTCAAAATATTGATTGTTATAACACTTTAAGTATAAAGTTGATGCTCATAATTTTTTTGGCATAAATTGTACTATGGCAAAATTGTTCCCTGTCGTAATTATACGGAGTCATAATTGGTTTAACCATAATGTAGAATGTCATATATTTATTTAGTCATAATACTGATAATTATATTTTTTTAGTAATAATTGCAAATGTCATATTCATTCACATTTTCTTACCTGGCCTTACATAATACAATAAATAACGTTCCATTTTTTGTTTGATACTGATGGTCCGAGTCTGGTCACTTAATTAACGACCATGCACTCTGGGTCGGAGATAACGTTGCAGCAAACCCACCTCAGCCCGATTAAACCAGGAAAAATCTCAACAGCGCGATGCAGCGAATGGTACAGCGACATCTAATTGGTACTAAAAAGCGCGTAAATTTTACTTGTAATTTGATCGTTCGTTACTGTTTGTGATTGACTGGTAAAATTATTTTTCGTCAACTAGGTTAGCTCACATAATTATATCATTTTTCATGAAGGAATCATATTTCGAAGCACATTTTTGTGGAAAAAATTGCTGCTACAAGCTACCTTATTTTAGATTTGTGTCTCTAGATGGCGCTAGTGCTATTTTATTTTTGTGGGGGTATACTAGTGTCAGATTTCCTAACATAGTACTATTTTAGAGTTATTAATAATTATTTTTACTTTATGGTTTTTTTCCCGATTATACTTCGCACTCGCACTTGTCATTTAACAGCGTGACCGTTTCCACGTTGTTTTTAGGGTTCCGTACCAAAATGGTAAAAAAGGAACCCTTATGGTGCGACTCTGTCTGTCTGTCTGTCTGTCTGTCTGTCTGTCTGTCTGTCTGTCTGTCTGTCTGTCTGTCTGTCCGTCTGTCACAGCAAGATATCTCAGGATCTACTGATGCTATCGACTTGAAATTTGGAATAGTGTTAAGAACCGCTAACCCGAGCTTATAGGATGTAAAAAAAATCTTGTAACTTTTTTACTTTTTTTTTAAAGGGGTCCGTAATGAGACTTTGCAAATTGAAAGTAGGGCTATTATATTGAGTGAGGTATCAAATGAAAGGGCTTAATTTGTAGATTAAAACAGTATTTTTGTATTTTTTTTTAAATAAGTAGTTTTTGATTTATGGCGAAAAACGTTAAAAAAAATACCGTTCCCCCCCTATTATCTTCGAAGTTACTGAACAGAAAAATCTGTAATAATTACCAATTATTAATGTCATCATATATATTACAGGAAAAATATAACGGTTTTCCTAACTTGCACTGTTTTTGAGAAATCTTAACACATACTTATTTTCTCCTACTAAACTAATCGCCATATAGATATTCTTGAACTATTCATGTATCTACTTATGAGTTTGTACGGAACCCTCGGTGCGCGAGTCCGACTCGCACTTGGCCGGTTTTTACTAATCACTTTACACCTGCACTTCGTACCTGCACTTGCGACTTAACAAAGTGTAAACATAACTTAATAGATATTTTTTCTGTAATCTGAAACAAGCCATCGCTTAGTTTTGCTACTCTCCGCTAGACGGCGCTAGTAGTTTATATGATATTTTAAGTTTTTTATAAATTTCTAAAAAAATGTTTAAGTTAGGAAGACCGTTATATTTTTCCTGTAATATTCAGGTTGATATTGATAATTAGTAATTAAGACACATTTTCTAACCAGTAACTTCGGAGATAATAGGGGGGATGGTATTTTTTTTAACGTTTTTCGTCCTAAATCAAAAACTACTTATTTAAGAAAAAAAAATCTTTTTGGAATCTACAACTTAAGCCCTTTCGTTTGATATCCTATTTGATACAGTAGGCCTACTTTTAATTTATCCCGTCCCATTTCGGACCCCTTTAAAAAAAAGTAAAAAGGTAAAAGATTTTTTTATGTCCAGTAAGTTCAGGTTAGCTATTTTTAACACTATTCCAAATTTTAAATTGATAGCAGCAGTAGTTCCTTATATATCTGGCTGTGACAGACGGAAAGACAGAGTCGTATCATAAGGGTTCCTTTTTTTACCATTTTGGTGGGGAACCCTAAAAACTGTAATAGCAATGTTGTGAATAAAGCAAAGTAACTACTAGGAAAAACAGGCTTATGCGTTTTGCAGTTTATGCGTTTATACAGTATATGGTTAAATTGTTTTATGAGCAACCAATTTATGTCCATTATAAAGTATGCTTAAATAAATGTATGCGCATCTAATTTATGCCCTTTACGCAGTCAGTATGTCCTTAAACATTATGATTAAAAACGTTATGCGCATAAATGTATGACTATTTAATGTTATGCGTAATGATGAGTATGACGAATCCACCTATGCCTATCAAAAATATGACCTTAAACTTTATGCTACCCGACCCTTACCCTAATTACTCACATTTGCTCTTAGACAGATCCCAGGTTGCGAAGTTCTTAAGATTGAGAGCGGTGGTCATCTTTGCTCATTCACGAACGTACTGAAAATTAATTAAGCACTTAAAAAAATTACAAGACACTGTTATAGAATTGGGCAGACCAGCCGTGACCGCTTCCAACCTACGACTAGGCTGTTTCCAAATGAATAAAGTTGCATTAGCTTTTCGCTGACATTAAAACCGGTACTAGTAGTGACCGTTGCTACTTTCTTTTTGAGGATGCGGGTCAAGTTTCGGCCGCAATTTTTAGGGTTTTTTGAGTGCGTAACTCTTTAAGGTATAATACATACATAGAAGCGGACAGGTTCTGACAAGTGCCCTTCAAACGGAGGCCGTGGGTTCGGATCCAGACTTTTACCCATAAGTTTTTCGAACTCATGTACAAAATATGCTTTTTATATTTCCTATTAACTTTTTGGTTCAGGTAAAATATCGTGAAGATCCGTATTGCATCAGCAAGGGGACTATGCCTATTACCATACGACAACCTGTTGCTCAACATATATACAGGGTGGTCCAAAACCTGACGTCTAAAAAAAAAAATTAGATAGCTTGCGTCTAGGGCTATCAGAATATACCCCATGTATGTTAACCGATTTCTTGTAGTTTACGAGTTATTAATTTTTTAACGTTTTTTTTTTAAGAATTCTTCGGGTGTGCACTTCAAGTCATGTAACTTTTTTTCGGTAGGTTATTTTTGCGTTTTTGTTTTTGTGACATTATCCTTACTAACTGAACTTTCTCTCATAAAATATTCAGCTTCCTAACTTTTAGTTACTGGGAACTTACCACCTCAGTACCTTTGCAGGGCGGTCTCGACAAATATTGACCAATCAATTACCTCTTTTTTTTGTATTTTCTTGAAAGCTTAGCGTCTCATGAAGTTTTTAAAATTACATAAATTCATTAAAACCAGTTTTTTTTTAATTTTAAATCTAGTGCGAAAATTTAACTGCGACTTACTTGAACAGAAAACTTTCACTTTTGATATTGTTTTGTGTAACTTAACTAAAAGTTAGGAAGCTGAATATTTTATGAGAGAAAGTACAGTTAGTAAGGATAATGTCACAAAAACAAAAACGCAAAAATAACCTACCAAAAAAAAGTTACATGACTTGAAGTGCACACCCGAAGAATTCTTAAAAAAAAAACGTTAAAATATTAATAACTCGTAAAATACAAGAAATCGGTTAACATACATGGGGTATATTCTGATAGCCCTAGACGCAAGCTATCTAATTTTTTTTTTAGACGTCAGGTTTTGGACCACCCTGTATAAAGGCTATATAATGGTGATGAAAGCATAAACTTGATTTTTTACTGTAGCATTAACAATTGCCAAGGAATTCTAAATATTTTACTAGAAGAGAAAAATTGAAAAATTATGTTATTTTTCAATCAGTCCCTTCATTTGTGACGTCATCCTGGGTGACGTATGTAGCATCATCTACATTGAGTCCTTACAACCCATATGCATGGCACTGTGGTCCCAACTCGTATTGAGAAATCCACAGTAACGATATACACCCCCCCCCCAATTGGTAAAAAAGGAACCCTTATGATGCGACTCTGTCTGTCTATCTGTCCGTCTGTTACAGCAAGACATCTCAGGATCTACTGATGCTATCGACTTGAAACTTGGAATAGTGTTAAAAGTCGCTTACTCGAGCCTATTGGATAGAAAATAAAACTTATACCTTTTTTACTTTTTTTTTAAAGGGGTCCGAAATGGGATGTGGAAAAACAAAAGTATAGCTATTATATCGAGTGGGATATCAAAAGAAAGGGCTTAATTTGTAGATTCCAAAACCATTTTTGTTTTTTTCTTAATTTTTTACTTTTTGATTTATGACCAAAAATGTTCAAAAAAATACCGTTCCCCGCTATTATCTTCGAAGTTACTGAACAGAAAAATCTGTAATAATTACGAATTATTAATGGATGATATTAATAATTCGTAATTATTACAGATTTTTCTGTTCAAGTTAAATATTACAGGAAAAATAAATGGTTTTCCTAAATTACATCGTTTTTTAGAAATTTTCAAAAATCTTAACACATACTTATTTGTTCCTACCTACTAAGCTAACCGCCATACAGTTTTTCTTGTACTATTCACGTATCTACTTACGAGTTTGTACGGAACCCTCGGTGCGCGAGTCCGACTCGCACTTGACCGGTTTTTTTATTGTATTAGCATTAACGACTCATGATCATGTTTGGGCCTGTGTTTGGCCTGGATAAATCGTGATGCTAACAAGCAATGTCTAAAGACTCTAAAGTTAACGAACTGCTTTGTGGTACCGTTTTGTAGGTATTTTAGTATCGATACTCAGAGCACGATCGCACTATAACAAGATAAAATATTTTTGCAACTCATTCGCTAGTTGAAAAATAATAGTCATGATTTTATTGGTAAAAAAAATTACTACAACAATTGTGTCCAGTGGGTAGTAATTTTTCAATATAGTGGTTCTTGTATTTATAAATATAAAAAAGATAGGACTAGATGCCTAGTTTGCAGAACGCAAATATAAAATAAATGAAAATCATGAGTGATCGGATTACAAGACGTAGAATCATGCCCCGGTAACTCAATAGAAAAAAAGTGAACCGCTTTGCTTTGATTGCCATCTACCTTACATTACACGTACCACTTGGCCTTCTTTTAATATACGTAATGATGTGAATGTAATTAAATAAACAAAATATATACCAGATAATACATATAAAAATCGTGTGAATATAAAAATGTATTTAAATTTAAATTTCAATTAATTAAAATTAACCACTCATGTTATTATTTATTGTTTGTTACATGGCAACAATAGTCTGTCAAGGCGGTGCTGGTTGGCCATAACATTCCCAAAAAAAAGAAATCGGCGCTGGTTGACATCAATCAAATAAAAAATGTCGGGAAATTTGTCGAGTGCAGTATTTTCAATTATTTATTTCATTTCAACGTCGAGTTGAGCATTAATTGCCCCGTTGTATGTGCTGTTACCCTTCTGTTGTGTTAAGTTTTGTTTTAAACAAAATGTCGGTCAGAATTTTCTGACTACCCGGCCGCAAAGTTCGTGACGGAGAAGGTAATTATAATGTTCTGGGTTTTTTTTTATCAAAGCTGTAAGCTTATGATGCTACGTTTTGTCACGCGATAAATAAGTGATAATTTATCACTGATAAAGCATCCGTCACTCTCGCAAGTCTCGCACACTATTAGTTAGAACGTGACGGATGCGGATGCTTTATCATTTATTTATCGCGTGACATCATACATAAGCTTACTGGTCTACTATAATTTAGACACGGAAACCACGGAATTGAAATCGCCTATGAATATCCAACAAAGTGAACCTTTTACCAATTCTATAATAAATGTTTCGTGGTACTAAATAGGTTTGCGTATTTCGGCGTTGATATCATCTTTAATACTTTTTCTTTTTCAGGGATCCAATTGCATAGATTTCGGCATCCTGCTAGCAATCCAGAAAAAATTAAAATATCGAAGCACAGTTGTGGATCTGACTTTTAAGGGAAAGATGATAAGTACATTTTCTTGAGAATTTAAAAACGAATGCGAAGATAAATTCACCTTTGAAATAAGTAGGTATAAGTAAAACTAGAAAACGGAAACTGGTCTTTTTATTTACACTGCTCCTTAGTAATCCTCTTTCAAACTAGGTATGCAGTGTGGCACGTCTTGGAAGTTACGTAGAAATAAGTTTTTAGTTGAGGTCACTAAATTTAAATTAATTTGCTTTATTGGGCGCATTTGATTTAAACTTGGTGATTGTAATTAGAAACTTATTTCAACGTAACTTCTAAGATGTGTCATACCATGCCAAACTATAATTGCCTATATATACGTAGCTATATATATATGTGTGTATGCGTGTATGTATGTGTGTGGGTGTGGGTGTATATGTGTGTGTAGATTTGTTGACGTGTAATGAAGGATAGATGGCAGCACAAGTACGATGATTAGAAATTTGGCCGAGTTGCCTGTCTATAACCTAGTATAATATTGTAGTCTTTGCGTAGAATGAAGTAAATGTATACCCTAAAAAGTCAAAATATTATTTATTTTTCATCACACTTGCTCGTAAAGGGTGTTATAACACGCGCGCTTATAGACCAACTCGAGCCGATTTACCCCCCGTGGGTTACAAATATCTATAACTCCCACGGGAGGAAAAACTGTATGAAAATCTATAACTCCCTCGGGAGTTATGAGTTTAGTTTTAAAAGTCGTACGTCATTTGAGTCAGATTAAGGAGGTTTCGAATCAGCCAAGGCTATTTCACATCTTCAAAACTTGGCTACAAAACCAATTTTAGTGTAAAATAAAACGTATATGGTATATTTTACTATTATTTCCGTAGTTTTTGCGATTATTTTAATGCAATTAAATTAATTTAGTTTAAAATTTTATTTTGAAAATCGGTACAATCTGGCGACATTGCCTGTCAAGTTTAAAAACTAAACGCAGTTCTTAGCATTATCTGTGGAAGACTATATTGAAAAAGTTGACAGTTGAAGTTGTCTCTTAGCGGGTGCGTTTAGTTTATTTCATTTTTATGTTTTATTTATTTTTTTCCTCGCAAATGTGATGAAAAACATTGTGTGTATCACGGGCAGTAAGAAGATTACAAACTCGAGTCATTAAGACGCTGTCAACAGCAAAATGCCCTTGAGGATTCAGGATTTTGGCCCATCCCCTAGCCCCGCCTAATTGCTCTCAGCGCTATTCACAAGTGAGCGGCGAGAAGCGTAACTGTTTGCATTCGGCTTGCGATCGCGATCGAAATAAACACGCCTGCCGGTAGATGGCGTGAAACTCCTGTAGGTTTCCCATAGAGCGCAGAATAAAATAGACAGGGCGTCGTTAAAATAATATAGTTGGTTTTTAATTTATTTTCATAATTAAAGCGTGAACAGATAGAATGAAATTTGGATATGTAATACGTAAATAAGTATTGAAAACTTTCAAACACATTTAATGAATTTTGGATATGTAATATAAGTAGTTAAGATTTATTAGAAAAAAATACAGTATTTTTGTAAGTAGTAATACGATTATATTGAATTAAAATATACAGCACTTCCTTTATGTTTTTCTTGATGACCTGCAATGTAAGGTCATCGAGAAAAACATAAAGGTAAGGTAAGGTTTACAAATAAATCAATCGATTTTCGATTTGACAGTATAAGGTATTTATACTTAGTATCCGTAACCTGGTATCCCATCAAAAACATTCTGTAAAAAACTAGCCAAGTCTCGATGGAGCTGCTTGTTTATCTCTAAAAAGTAATGAAATCTAGACAAAATCGTGCCAAGTTTAAGGTTCCTTACTGCGATTTCTTTATTATTATACTTAATGTTGTGTGACTTGGCCGTTGAACATTCTTTATTCGTTATAGTAGGTACAAGTCAACAAAGAAACTTTGTAATCGCATGTATTTGTATAGGATTACAAACTTATGTGTGCAGTTGTGACTGAAATTGCAATATTTGGAGGTTTTTTAGGACTTGATAGGCTAAAAACTAACTATGTTTAAAATTTCAGCTCTCTGAGTTTATGGAAAGTACTAGTTCTATTCTGATGATCATGAGTCAGTGAGTGTCTGTCGTAAATGCGAAACTTTGCTTGAAACTTGAAACCTACAGACTTGAAATTTTGGATTTTAAGTATGTGATTATAGCTTACTGGATGACGAAAATTTCTGCGTTCTGGTCTTATCCAGAGGTTCTCAAATAGGGGCCTAAAAAGGCGGCGAAATGGTTCCAGTAAAGGATGGTACGGCAGTGTTTGCTTCGCGCTCGACTTGGCGGGGCCACTGCCGTGCCCCCAGATATATACCATGCAACTCCGAGTACCTTTAGTAGCTAATGATAATGTATGTTACGTAGGTAATTAAATTAAATGAGATTGAATATAATATACAATATAATAAATACTTAGTACAAATACCTTATACTGTCAAATCGAAAATTGATTGGTTTATTTAATTGATTGGTTTATTGATTGGTGTATGCATGCATGCATGCATGCATACATACATACATACATACATACATACATACATACATACATACATACATACATACATACATACATACATACATACATACATACATACATACATACATACATACATACATACATACATACATACATACATACATACATACATACATACATACATACATACATACATACACCTTAGGCCTTCATACACAGGGTTTCGCACACAGGCGCTGCCGGGTGTGGGCGCAGCCCTGAGCTTGCCTAATGCATTAGGCAAGGAAGAATAATAATTACGTCAAAATAAAATCGCGGAGTGAGACATGCCTGCTTCGGCTCGTTTCCTAAAACCACACTCGTGTATTGATGCCTCTCATAATACATAACTATTACCGTCGATTCGAAAACTTTATAGATCTATGCAAACAAAACGTTTCTCGATGGGCGTAGCCAAAACCGCATCTGAAGAAGCGTTGAAATGTGGACCTTATATCCAGTGACATAAGGTCCACATTTCAACGCTATGAAGGTGTAAAACTGAATGAGTATTCATTTGGACAGGCCAGTGGCTATTCCGGTGATCATACATTTAACACACTTAACTAAATATTTACACTTCTTATATTATAACTTTGATTTATATAAGTACGTATACAGTATTTTAGATTTTTAACACAAGGTTAAACAAATTTTTGCGATGTTTTCGATGCGCAAACGAGAAGCATAGGTCCGTCTAGCACGGCGCGTCAGCGCACACTGTCTATTTGTATCGGAGTAAACGAGAGCCTACTGTCACTGTTTCTGGGCAGCCGGGTCTTAGAAGATAATAATAAATAAAAATTGAAATAAAAAAAAGTGTGGACTATTTGTGAAATGTGACTCGTTAGCGGTTTAGGTATGAATATGTTGACTTCATGTTTTTATTTGCAGACCCATACGTTAAAAAAATAAAGACATAGAACCGTTTAATGATGATTTTAAGACCAATCTTTGCAATTTTTTTCTATCGAGCCGATTTCGTGAAATTATGTATCGAGTCCGTCCACGGTCTTCGAAATATGATGAATATTAACATATATTTTTTTTGATGTGCTAGAACAAATAGTTTTTCTTAAAAAACTGCTTAAATAACATCAATTTCAACAAAAGTAGGTCTTGTCAGCCTCTTAAAAGCCCTCCGCCTACGGCGTCGGGCGTGGGTCGTTAGTAATCCCCTTCTTACTACCCTCGGTGCACAATGTACTATTCCCTTCAAGTCCCGTTTGCATTTCGGTAGTTCTAACAGCGTTTCAACCGCTCTCACTTTCCTGGTAGAATTATGAAGCATTTCTCCGTAGACTCGGATTACTATTTCAGGCTATTTTGTAGAATACCAGTACCTGTAGAAAATAACAGAAAATGGTAATCCGAGCCTACAGGAAAATAGTCAAAATTTCTACCAGGAAAGTGAGAGCGGTTGAAACGCTATTAGAATTGCCCATTTTACATTCTGCATATTAAGTACCTAAGTATAATTTTTAAAATTTGTAGAAAAGTACCTAAGACAAACGTCTTAATGTTTGATACCCAATGATTTCAAAAGTAAGGATAGGCCCATCCGAACAGTTCCGAACAGCTATAAAGACCAGCTGCGCAGTGCACGCGCCGCGTGTCGCACTGCCGATTGGCACTGATTTGGCGGTATTTTTACTGCCAAAGCGTTGGAACCGTCTGCGCGTTCTTAGCCCTGTCCTTTGTATACGTCAATGTTGACACCCTAATGCCGAAAAGTTAACACCCTGCCTGCTGTCACCCATAGATACTGTTATCAAACGAAATTGCAGTAGTTGGCTTCACATAAATCATTACATGAACGGTATGTGATAAACAGTGGTGTTCAACTACGGTAATAAAATTAATAACATGTAATCTAAAGTGTCAATAGAACATGTTAATCCATGTTACGCAACAAATGAGGCAGCATGTTTGTTAGAAAGAAACCGGTTTACTCTTGGAACGATTTTCTTTGGCCGTGTAACCACTATCACAGAAATCTATTACCCGCTGTACGAGTGTTCTTTTTTAGGGTTCCGTACCAAAATGTTAAAAAAAGGAACCCTTATGGTGCAACTCTGTCTGTCTGTCCGTCTGTCACGGTCACCTATTATCTTGACCGGTTTTTTTAATTAATTTACTGACCTATTAAAAGGGTGCGTTTTAGTTAGTATATTAAGTGGGTGCGTAGGTATTTAAAACATAACTACCTATCAGCGTACCAACCTGCTTTTGTTACTTTTACTTTCGCTCCTGTAAATTTGGTAGGTAGGGTAGACCGGGGACAACTGAAACAATTTATGTTTAATCGCCTGCAACATTTTTATTTTTATATTTAGAAAGGTGTGCAACTAATTTTTATTAAGGAAATTTATGTAGTTTTTAAATAAAATTAGTTTTAAAGGTCTATTGCCCATGGTTATCTTATAATAGGGAATTAAAGAGGAAGTGGGAGAGTGGTTCAATTGACCCCACATGAGTGTCAATTGAAACACTATGCGGGGTCATTTGAAACACCTTAATAAGTTTGTGAAAAATAAATAAAATTTATTATTTTTATCTTTATTATTGACTGTCATGTTATACAAAGAGATCACCAAAAGATCACTATCGTAGTACCAAAATTACAAAATTTATCATCGTCTGAAGATCGCGATTAAAGAAACGGATGTAAAAAAAAAGATACATGACTTCTAGTATTCTTTGTTGCGGTTACCTCTTACATTTAGCTTTATCATGGTAGTTTTAATACAACAATAAGATTTGCTTATATGGAATAGTGGTAAAAAACATAAATGTGTCTCATACAAAATGGTTGTTTCAATTATAACTATGTTTCAATCATAACGAGTCTATAGGCCAACAAGATAGACGTACCTACGCCATATAAATACAAAACTTTAACCATAGCCAGTTTGGGTGTTATCCTAGGTGTCACGGCACAAACACACAGTCCACAGTTAATTATTTATTAAGTAAGTACAAATACAATACCGAGTATACATTCACACAAGTTCACATACAAACAGACGCGTGCGTTCGATACCGCGACGTGGGAGACACTGGCGGGAGGCGCGCGCCGCGCGGGCGCGGCGGGAACTTGCCTTGCCCGCGCGCAGCGAGACGCTAGACGGTGCAATTGAAGAAGTTCGATATTGATTTTACTATAATATTATTTCTCCTCCGTTTGGTGAAGGCCACAAATACTCCCCTGCCGAGACCGTTTCACGGGCGATAGTGATTTGGAAATCGAACTACCCTGCCACTTCGAGTCTGTCTTTCTACGGGTTGGTCTGGCGGTTGTGGCTGGCTGGACGTGGTGCGGAGCAGGTAAGCCGGTTTTAATCTGTCTATTGTTACAGTTGATTCTTTGCCTTGGATGTCTAATTTAAAAGTTTTCGAGCCTCTCTCTAAAACTTTGTAGGGACCTGAGTATGGAGCTTCGAGCGATCTTCGTGCTGGGCCTTGGCGGAGGTACACGAACTCTGAAGACAGCAAATCTTTAGGTATATAAAATGTTTTTGCCGTATGCCACGATGCCGGCACTGGACTAAGGGTTACCATATACCTCCGCAAGCGAGATGCGAAGTCCGTCACGTCCACTGTGTGGTTGGTAGGTGGGTTAAAGAACTCGCCTGGTAATCTGAGCGGCTCGCCATAAACCAGCTCTGCGGCCGAAGTTTTAAGGTCGTTCTTCCAAGCACTCCGGATTCCTAGGAGTACAAGTGGGAGGATCTCTGACCATTGGGGATTGTTGTGGCACATGATTGCGGTTTTCAACTGACGGTGCAGGCGTTCGATCATGCCATTACATTCAGGATGGTATGCTGTAGTAGGGCAGTGGTTAGAGCCGAGGCAACGTGTGATGCTTTGGAACAACTGCGACTCGAACTGCCTTCCTCGGTCGGTAGTTATTTTGTTTGGGCAGCCGAAGCGCGCTATCCAACCGCAGACGAAGGCTTTGGCGCAGGTTTCTGCCGTCATGTCTGGTAGTGGGTACACCTCAGGCCATCGCGTGAACCGGTCGATGACGGTGAGGCAATACCTGTATCCAGCGGAGAGAGGCAGGGGCCCAATTAGGTCCATGTGGACGTGCGAAAATCGTTCTGAAGGAGTTTGAATCGGAGTGAGTGGCGCCGATGTATGGCGAAAGATTTTGCTACGCTGGCAGTCTGGGCAACTCTGCGCCCAGGTTTTGCAATCGCGACGCACACCGGGCCAAACGTATCTATCTGCAATTAATTTGGCCGATGCTGCTGCTCCTGGGTGACTCAAATTGTGCAGGCTATCGAACACTTGCTTGCGGAATGGTGGTGTTACAAAAGGTCTTGGTGTATTCAGTGACAAGTCACAGTATACGTCTGCTCCTTCGGTATTTATTTTCTCTAATCGGAGGGAACAACCTCTTTTCAACAAGTCTTGCAGTTCAGGATCTGACCCCTGATCCTCTGCAAGTGTTTTGTAGTCGATTGTTGCTGCGATGGAGGCTACACGTGAAAGTGCGTCGGCTACAGAATTGTCATTGCCGGAGATGTGACGGATATCTGTAGTGAACTGTGCAATGTAGTCCAGGTAACGATACTGTCGTGGTGAGCACTTGTCACGCTTTGTAGTGAACGCAAAGCTGATCGGTTTATGATCTGTAAATATAACGAAGTCCCGGGCTTCCAGCATGTGCCTGAAGTGACGCACGGACTCATAGATGGCTAAGAGTTCCCGGTCGTATGGTGAGTATTTCTGTTGCGCCGAGTTCAACTTGCGTGAGAAGAACGCCAAAGGTTGCCATGCGCCATTTTTGAGCTGGTGTATAGCTGCGCCAATAGATGTGTCGGATGCATCCGTAACCAAAGAGAGCTGGGCCTGACAATCTGGGTGTGCAAGGAGGGCTGCATCGCAAATGCTTTGCTTGCAATCTACAAATGCCTTCAGTGCGTCGCCGGATATATTTACAGGATGCGAACCTTTTACAGAGCCAGTCAAGAAAGCGTTGAGGGGTGCATGGAGCTGGGCGGCGTGAGGGATGAACCGACGGTAGAAATTTACCATGCCCAAGAACCTTCGAAGCTCTTTGACTGTCTTTGGCACTGGGTATTCTATAATAGCCTGAACCTTGGACTCAAGAGGCTTTATACCGTCTGCTGAGATGCTGTAGCCAAGGAAGGTTACCTGTGCAGCTCCAAAGACACACTTGGACGTGTTGATAACCATACCGTATTGCTGGAGTCTGGAGAACAGTTGACGAAGGTGATCTTCATGCTCTTCTTGGCACGTAGAGTACACCAGAAAATCGTCAAGGTAAGCGTAGCAGAAGTCCAGTCCGCGCATCATTTCGTCAACGAACCTCTGGAAGGTTTGTGCAGCATTTCGCAAGCCGAAGGTCATGTACGGGAACTCAAACATTCCGAAGGGCGTAGTTATAGCGGTCTTAGGTATATCTTCTTGACTAACAGGGATTTGGTTGTAGGCTTTCACTAGATCGATGGTTGAGAAGATTTTGCAGCCTGTGATGTCCTGTGTGAAGTCATGGATGTGACGAATGGGGTAGCGGTCAGGTATGGTGCGAGCGTTAAGCATCCTGTAGTCCCCGCAGGGTCGCCATCCATTATCTTTCTTCGGTGCGAGATGTAAGGGTGAAGCCCAAGGGCTTTCGGAAGGTCGGGCTGTTCCGCATTGTAGCATGGACTGAAATTCCGCCTTTGCGATCTTTAGTTTGTCGGGTGCTAGGCGACGAGGCGAGCTAACGACTGGTGGACCTGGAGTCGTCCGTATATGATGCACGGTGGTGTGATTCATCTCACGATGTGTGCCAGCCGGACGCGTTATATCAGGAAAGTCGCGTAAGATATCGTGATATCTTGATTCTCCTACGAGAGTCTTGATGGACGATATCATGTCTGATGACGGAACAGGTTTAGCTGGCGACTGGAGTGACGTTAGGCTGTCTATAAGGCGTTGGTTGCGACAGTCGACCACGAGGTTGTAATGTGACAAAAAATCGACGCCAATTATTGCTTTAGTGACGTCAGCAATAATAAATCGCCATCTATAAGAACGCCGCAGTCCGAGATCAAGCTCCAGATGTGCATAGCCGTATGTAGCGATAGTCGATCCGTTTGCGGCGTATAGCTGGAAGTCGGTTTTGCTTCGTTGGCCACGAATTTCTGATCGAGGATAAACACATAGGTCACTTCCAGTATCGATCAGAAATTGTACTTTGCTGTGCTTGTCAGTTACAAATAGGCGGCCGTTGCGTGTAAGGCAGTCATTTTCGGCCACTTCAGGCTGCCTAACTAGTTTTCCGGTTTATATTCGCAGGGGTGGGTGCATTTAGTTGCCTGCGCGCCGAATCTGCGATGGTACCAACACACGCCATAACGCTCCTGAGAACGTGCAGAAGACTTAGAGCGTGAACGATTGTTGCCAAAGTACGATGGTCTGGATTTAGAACGGGAGCGTTCGCCGAAGACGTGGCTAGTGAGTGCTGCCATCTGTCGCGAGAGTTCAGAAATCTGCAAGGACATCGTCTCCATGGGTGAGTACAGCTGCGGTGCGGCGTATGGAGTAAGCGCTGTCGATGTACTAGGTGTGGCTGCAGCAATTGGTGGGTAAGCCTGCGGTGAAATGAAGGGGTTCAGCGCTGTTGATGCTGTAGCGTGCATAGGGACGGTCATAGGCGATACCTCTGCGATCCGGAAACTGGGCGACGCGATGTCATGAATGTGGTCTGCTAGTTCAGAAAGTTTTGTCAGTGGCATTTCAGGATGTGAAGCTATTATTGTCTGGAGATGTATTGGGAGTCTGCTAGTCCACACGGTACGTATAAAGCTTTCCGGTAATTTATTTGGGCCCGCGAGGTGTAGTAAGTGGCGCAGGAACTGTGATGGTTTTCGACTGCCTAACTCTTCATGCATAAGTAACTGCTTTTCCTTTTGCTCTTCCGAAGCGGACAATCTCCGTATAAGTTCAGACTTAAGGGTTACGTACTTATTTTGTGTCCGCGGGTTGATTATGATGTCTTCGACTTCGGCCGCAACTTGATGGTCGAGATTTGATATCACGTGGTAAAATTTTGTCTCATCCGCGGAAATACCCGCAAGCGCGAACTGGCCTTCGATTTGTGCAAACCAAAGGGCCGGACGGTCTGCCCAAAATGGGGGCACTTTTACCCCGATTCGAAATAAATTTCCATTTTGCGGAGGATCGAAAAACTCAGCTCCGATGTTCTGCGGCTGGGGCGTAAAAGCGTTGTGCGCGGGTACTGTAGAAGGGGCGCCATGCGGGAACAAGACGGGTGCTGCGGCGGGTGGCGCTTGCGGGAGCGAGACAGGTTGTGCGCCGGCTGCGCCGTCTGCGTGCGGAAGTGAATGCCCTTCGGGCATGAGTTCGGCGCCGTTGTGCATGTTCTTGTTGTCGAGGTCACCAGTTTGGGTGTTATCCTAGGTGTCACGGCACAAACACACAGTCCACAGTTAATTATTTATTAAGTAAGTACAAATACAATACCGAGTATACATTCACACAAGTTCACATACAAACAGACGCGTGCGTTCGATACCGCGACGTGGGAGACACTGGCGGGAGGCGCGCGCCGCGCGGGCGCGGCGGGAACTTGCCTTGCCCGCGCGCAGCGAGACGCTAGACGGTGCAATTGAAGAAGTTCGATATTGATTTTACTATAATATTATTTCTCCTCCGTTTGGTGAAGGCCACAGCCGCATAAAATATATTTTCGAAATAACTATCATAATACATATATAGATATAAAAATGTGGTGTAAAATTTCCCGCATTAAAAACCAATGAAAAGACAAAAAATGTTTCTTTCATATAAAGTAACTATCATAATAATCAACTTGTTGCAGAATTAAAAAAAAAAAACATTATTTTACGTTTAACGAACGTAGAAACTTAGGTAGTTTACAGATAAAATATATTAATAATAGGTAATTGCTCGTAACTTATACAATAATGAGATATTGATGTCAACGATTCGCCGGGTCAAAGGCAAAACCACCTATCTGCCAAACATTAATTGTAGGAGATAGTTGGTTTTTCCTTTGACCCGGTGAATTATTGGTAAGCCATAAATAACAGAAATAAAAACATTATCAGAGAAAGCCACCTATAATGTTAAAAGAAATATTTTCTCAAAATCAGAACCCCATTTTATTTATTGTCGGTTAATTGTGGGGACGGTTAAAACATGGGGACGTTTGAAACGTTTCAATCGTCCACAAGCTCGTTGTTTCTATCGTCCCCAAAGCACATATTTAACTTCAAGGTCAAATATTAACCTATTAATAACACTCCATCACTGTTTAATGGCACTTAGAATATTCTATAATTCACACTCAAAACACTTAATAAGTTCAATTTGTCAAACTACACAAGAACACAAAATTATATGAAAATATATGAGAGCACAGATACTTACTTTTTTGGTCAAAATTTTTCAATGGCTCCCTGACATGGCCTCGCCAGTCGGGCGCTCGAGCGTTACTGGTTCAAACTTGTAAAATGGCCGCCCGCGTGGCGTGAGTATTGCCTCATCGGCGTAGGTATTGTGGTTTTCGAGAAATTTAACTTGTTTCATTCATAACGTGTTTCAATTGTCCCCGGTCTACCCTACACACACCAGGGCTACAACGAAACAATAATTGATAGACAAGAGATTTAGATACACAGGCCTTTTTATTGATGCTATTGTATTATTTTATTGTTTTCGGATGTCCAGTTATAGCCTTGCTAAGTCCTGAAAATTTGTTGCAAGATTTGTTGTACAAGCAAGCAATCTAACGTGCAAATTCCTAATTGAAAATACTCCGACGTGGACCAATGTAGGTCTGAATTACAAAATGACGTTGTGTTCAAAGAAAACGTAAAATAAATATGGTCCCGTAAGATTAAAGGATTTGAATTTTGAAATAATATTCACACAATCTGAGTTATGTATTATTGTGGAAAAACACTTTATTTTTCCACAATAATACATTAACTTAAAATGCTATCAGATACAAAAGAACCAGGGAGGGGCGGCCAGTCAAAAGCCAACTTCGGCTTCCAAAATCGACCTGCCCACTTCGTTGGTTTAGGTATCGTTGGGGTGACATTCGAGGAGGATCTGCGTTAGTAAAAAGGTGAAAAACGACACTATGGCGTATTCTCGCTTCGAAGACCAGAATTTAGACTCACTAATTTAAATACGTTTGTTATTGTTTAAGTACGGATACGGAACCGTCGGTGCGTCTGAAGCCGGTTTTTTATTTATTATCTCCATCGTGTCGTGTTCAAAGTCAGTAAGATAGATACAGATGATATTGAGGATGTCGACCTATTCAATACTTTTATTGAAGTGTGTTACAAAAAACAGTGACACCAGCCTTCAATAAATAACTCGAGTTTGATGTTAATTTAAGTGGTGTCAATAGAACGTTTTATACCTAACTCCGTGGTTGAAATGTGACATGCATGAATTGTTAAATTTAATGACATGTTATAGTTAAATAGAATATTTGTATTATTATTTTCGTTTAAATAAAGTAATATACACAATTTTACACAACCAAAACTAGGTATATATTAAGCTAGAGGATTGTATTGTACTATAAACATGATACAAGAAATCAAGCTATGTTCTTTCTGAGACAGTTGATGATGTCGTTCAGATAACTTTGCATCACAAGCAAAACGCGTTCCTTAAAAAGAAGTGATGCTGGGTAACATAAGATAGTTTTATTTTTACCAAAATAAACAAGTAATTACGCTAGTCAGTAATTGATTTCATAATTCATTATTGTGTATGAATACGTTTTCTTAAATTATCGAAGTTTGTAGACAATGGCAACATTATCGTCACGTAGTGTTGTCTAATCGCGGGACGAAAATATCTACCTTAATTTTTTGAACCTTCTAGATGATAATATACGCAATTACACACTTATAGATGCCAGAAGTAGTAACAAAATTTGACTGAGTTCATCACTTTACAGGTTATAGGTTAACGCGGGCTTATTTCCGCAACTCGACGATAAACATGCGCCTATTTTATTACTTTTACCGGGGTTTCAACTTCCAACTCGGAACCGCTTGCATTTTAGGTACCTAACTTTAATTTAGTTAGACGTTAAAGTCTCCGTCCTCAACGTTACTTGCCACGAAGTAAGCTAGCGGTCACTTTTAGGCAACCCACAGTTCATAACTTTAGTTATTTCTGACTAGGACGAAAAATCAAACGTTTCGAATTTGGGCAACTACAGCCAAACGTTCCTGAAGAGGCCTTATTGTTAAAATAAAACTACTTATTTACAATTCTACGGAAGACGCCATTGATATTGCAAATGACGAATTATAATTTCAATGCCAAATGGAAAGTTTAAGTTATTTAAATATCTATTTAATGTTAATCGATCGAGCGACATTCCGGAGTGCTCATTAATTAAAGTAGAAATTGAGCAATAAGTATGACAATTATATTAAATTGAATTCAGTCTTAGGCGCCGATTATCAAACCAGTCTAGCAGTAAGATAAATAATTCGGTATAGACTAAATTAAACGTTTACGTATCAAATTCCGATTTTTACTTTCGATTTAAATCCGAGGACATAGCGAAGTGAACCATATCACACATGCCACACAACCTACGGAGAGAGAGAGAGAAACTAAAATCCGGTCAAGTTCCAAAATGTGTTCTTTGATGACTCAGCTTGCAGTTGGTAATGCCCTATAAATCCCAACTCATGGAAATTCCTAATGGGTTTGGTGAGAAAACGTGCTGAATTTGTACATGAATAATTTAATAAGTTAAAATATACAGAAAAAACATAAAGTACAACAATGAACTGGTTTATTTAAGAAATCTTTGAAAAAAAGTATTGACAAATACAAATGCGTTAACTATGTATGTAGAGACCCACCCTTACTTTTTAATATCTACACCGAGCTTGTAATGCGAATCAGTCTTGAAGACTGGACTGATGGTGCTGCGATTGGTGGATACAAAATTGCAAACTTGCGGTACGCAGATGACACCACCTTATTTGTGAGTAGTGCTGACCTTATGGAGGAATTACTTCTCAGAATGAAGCGCGTAAATGTTTGTTATAAAGATCTTTTTTAATGTTGTTACACTCTTTATTCAATTTGAGCCTAACCATGTCTTGATTACTGACGAGTATCGATAATAAAATGACATTTTAGGACCAAAATCGACATCTTCCAGGTGCGCCCGTGTTGTTGTGCTAGGTAGTTCTTTGAACCGTTCACTTATTGTTGTAAAAATATCCGCAACGTTGTCATCCGTCATTCAATCCGGTTTTCAGGCACAACATTTAAAGATATCGATAAATTTA
The DNA here is from genome assembly GCA_947034925.1 of Eudemis profundana. Lineage (NCBI taxonomy): Eukaryota > Metazoa > Arthropoda > Insecta > Lepidoptera > Tortricidae > Eudemis > Eudemis profundana. Next base: position 23,008,137 of record OX344795.1, on the reverse strand, counting down.
CCATCAAGTGACTTGTTACGTTGACAAAATTCTCACAGACAGTCCATTATTAACTATTAGTGAGAGATCAGCCCGCGCGTAGAGTGCATTTATTGTAGTCTCCATTCGACCAAGGCTGATGATGACGATGATTCAAGAACCTTTACATCCCAACCAGTGAACATAGATCTTGAAATCTATTAGTATAAGCACAAACATTGGAAGTGGTCACTGTTGGTACCATCAGTGGTTCGCTAAACCAGTTTTGCGAATAAATTCCTATAATGTATACAGAATCCAAGCGGATCTGCCTATTCATTTCACCATATCATTGACTTTTAGTTTCGTTACGGTCGTTTGTTATGAATTCATAACTATAACTGTATCTGTCGCTAACCTGTACGACCTGATATATTACGAGAACGCCCAGACTAGGCCTAAGAATAACCTTCGGGCCTGGCCCTCTATTAGCGGATGGGACAAGACAGTGATTTTTTTACCCGACTACGCCGCAAAATCATACAAAACTGCCGTTGTTAAAATTTATTACCCTCATCATTAATTAAAAAAAAAAACTTAATAAATATTTGTACTAAAAAAAAACCCGACCGCGGTGCACTTTAAAAGTGCATAGAATCCGTCATTTTGTTTATTTTAACGAACTTCATACCCAGTGACACTCGCGCCATCAAGACGAATTCAATAATGTATCATTTATCAAAATCGATTGTGCCGTTGAGTAGTTACGAGCGGACACAGGAACGGACATACATACATACATACATCCTGTAAAACAAATTACCCTCCTTTGGGCTTCGCCGCAGTCGGGTAAAAACCCGACTGCAATGCAAAAAAAATATATATTCGAACTCACCGTATAAAACAATGCATTTTGGTTTATTTTGATACCTATCCCACTATGGTAAAAAAATGTACCTAACTTAGAAGGATGGAAATGGTTGTGACGTTTCTGCGCGGTTGATAATTAGCTCTAATTACGAGCACTCGGTGGCTCTGCACTCGCGCACATAGCCAAATAATTACGATAGAAAAAAAATTACACTTCTTTTGGGGGTCATTGGGTATTTATGGATGGAACCCAAAAAATAAAGAATTGGCTAGTTAGTTAGCAACCTCGTTTTATTTTAAATTAAAATTCTCATTATCGCTGGTTCTGGCACGTATTATGCTTTATTTTCATTAAACATATATTATTATCACAACAGTGCAATTTGGGAAAAAAATATTGTTATTAAAAACTGGCCAAATGCGAGTTGGATTCGCACACGAAGAGTTCCGTACCACTTTTGAGCAAAAAACGCCAAAAAACACATTTCTTGTAGGTACGGTGATCCTCTTTAATTTGTAACTTTATTTGTTGTTATAGCGTCAGTTTAAAATTACATTATTTCGTGTATATTAAGCATCTATTAAAATCAAGCAAAAAAACGCCAGTATAAACACGTTTCTTATAGGGAACCACCTTTTAATTTTAATTTAATGTTATTATTTGGTATTATAGCGACAGAAGAAATAGATATTTTGTGAAAATGTCACGCCTCTAACTATTACGGTTTAAAAGATACAGCCCTCTGCCTGTGACCGACTGACAGAAACACGTTTCTTGTATAGGAACCCACTTTTATTTTTATTTTTATTTTGTTCTTACTATTTGCTATTATAGCGGCAATAGAAATACACATTCTGTGAAAATTTCAAGTCTCTACCTACTAGTATTACCAAAAGATAGAGCCCTGTGACGACGGACAGACGGACAGGGGAGGCTTAGTAATAGGGTTCCGTTGGCACCCTTTGGGTACGAAACCCTAAAAACAACTTTAGCCAGCAATTTACTGGATTTGAAAAGGAAAGAAATTCGAGCAAAGCAAAAAGCGATGGAAATCCTACTAATATTATAAATGCGATAGTTTGTGAAGATGTTTTATGTTTTTGGATGTTTAGATGTTTGTTACTAGCTAACGGGGTAACAACTGGATGGATTGAGATGAAATTCGGCATGCAAGTAGGCCTGATCCTGGATTGAAACAAAGGATACTTTATATCACGGTAAAGAGTTCCCTTGGGACATTAACGGGAATAACGCGGGCGAAGCAGAAAAAACTAGATGATGTGTGCGTGCGGCTCGTAAGTACAAGCAGTCGTTGGACTAAAAATGCTTCAGTTCTCTTTTGGCGAGGCTCCGTCCGGCTATTTATTTTAAGGTCCTTGCTATTACCTAACCCAAAGTGTTTTGTTTCACTGAGTCAATTCACTCTCTTTAACTTCTTATACATTATTGTTTTAAGTTCTTAGCGTACCTATCTAAAAAAAACCGGTCAAGTGCAAGTCGGACTCGCGCACCGAGGGTTCCGTACAAACTCATAAGTAGATACGCGAATAGTTCAAGAAAAACTGTATGTCGATTTTTTTAGTAGAAGCAAATAAGTATATGTTATGATTTTTGCAAATTTCTAAAAAACAGTGCAAGTTAGGAAAACAGTTATATTTTTCCTGTAATATTTAGGACCTGACGTGTAATGATTCTATTTAATAGCAAGGACCATTAAATCAAGGGGACTGTCATTCTCCATACAAAAAGCTGTTCCCTGAATTTACAACGCCATCTATGTATACGCTTGGTAAAATAATTATAATATTATTTACAATTATTCAACTTTGCAAACGTGACACAGTATTTAAATGTTAGAATTTATTTATTATTAGCTGTTTACGAACTAATTGTTACTATACTATGTTTCTTTGTTTAATTATAACATAGTTTTTGCCCGGAAATCCCCTAGCGTGAAACAGGCCATCGCTTAGTTTTCCTACTCTCCGCTAGATGGATTAATGGATGGATTAAGTATTTGTAAATATCTAAAGAAGTATTAAAGTTAGGAAGACCCTTCTATTTTTCCTGTAATGTTCAGGTTGATATTGATAATTAGTAATTATGACACAGTTTTCTGATCAGTAACTTCGGAGATAATGGTACATAAAAATGTATAAATCAAAAACTACTTATTTAAGAAAAAAAAATAAAAATAGTGTTTTAATCTACAAATTAAGCCCGTTCATTTGATACCCCGCTCAATATAATAGCACTACTTTCAAAGTCCCATTACGGAGCCTTTAAAAAAAAAGTAAAAAAGGTACAAGATATTTTTTATGTCCAATAAGCTCGTTAGCTACTTTTATCACACAGGAACTACTGATGCTATAGAGCATCAGTAGTTCCTGAGATATCTGGCTGTGACAGACGGACAGACAGACAGACAGACAGACAGAGTCGCACCATAAGGGTTCCTTTTTTACCATTTTGGTACGGAAGCCTAACTAGCATTTTCTCGCGGCTTCGCCCGCGTTGTTCCCGTTATTGTCCCAAAGGAACTCTTTACCGGGATATAATGTATCATATATTTCAATCCAGGACTTGGTCTACTTGCATGCCAAATTTCAGCTTGATCCATCCAGTTGTTACCCCGTTATAAGGTAACAAACATCCAAACATCCAAATATCCAAATATCCAAACATCCAAACATCTTCACAAACTTTCGCATTTATAATATTAGTGAAATTAGTGGGATAGCGGGATTGTTTTTAGTTCTTAGCGTACCTATCTAAAAAAACAATTGCCTTGTATCGTACCCACCTTTGTTTGACTTTATTGTATTACGAGATTTTGTATTTGTATACACTAATTTTGCTTTTGTTTATTTTAGATTGACTAGCAGTATTTATTATACGCAGAAACGAAGTCGTCACAGAGGTTTTGACGTCATAAACAGGCTTTGGCTGATGATGATTATAGTATCATTGATGATGATAGTATAAGTGAACGAAAGATTACATAATTTTGATGATCCAGAAACGGTAGTGGAACAAGCGCAGCAGATCTGCTTAAACATGTGATTGAGTGTTGGAAAGTGAAGCGAACTGATTAATTTGCTTTACCGCCTAGAAAAGGCTGGTGACATATTGCACTATTGTATTAAACCTTTTGGTTATTTCGGCCTCAACACTTTCTACTGACAGGTTACCATCAAATAAATTACGTAAATAAATTAAGTAATAATTAAGGTGAAAGCTCCTTCTTTGGCAAGGCAGTGCACAATGTTTTCATTTTGTTAAAGGATATTTTTAGAAATTAAATAAACTTAGATAAAAGTGAAAAATATTGTTTATATAAAAATATATATTATTATTGTAGACAATGAGTTAACACGAAAAATTACTGTTATTATAATTAACTTTGAAAATGTCAACGCTAAATCATACGCAAAAAAATATGCGTATGGAACCCGATGAGTATGAGTATAATGCAATTTTAACACCACTAGACACGAACACACAATAATACACCATATTTTTCACTATTAATTATAACTCCTATCCTATTGCATTATAGTTGTCCAGACAAACGCTTAAAGACGAACACTAAACCGTAACAGCAAATAATTTATTCCAATAGATCTTGCAGTTTAATGGGCAACTTATCATCATAGAGTCTACGTTCTAAGTATGAGAAATGCTTAAAGGATCTCCTAAATAGTATGTTGAAGCATGGAGCGAATTAAACTAAGTACATGACTTACATGAGGATAATAAAATAGTCACATGCCTCATTTTTACACAGGTCACAGGATAAATGAAATCATTGTTAAAAGTAAAAAAATAACAAGTGACATAAAAAATTATAACCTTTCTCAAGGCTAGCTTCTCTACAAGGCATATTCTGGAGCTGTTGAAGATATTGACGGCACGAGTTCGATCTGAAGAAAACTGGACATGTCATTATCAGGGAGAAAACTCTTGATGCCGATGACAGGAGAGACATAATTAATTTATAACATTTACGATACCGATAATTTACGCTATATGCTATACTGCTATATCCTTTTGATCAAACGTACAAGTACGTTTCTACAAACTTTTATTTAGTTTCTCTTGTCAGCTTGTGTGTGAATAAATCTCACATCGTTTTAACCTACTTCCAGCAGTCAACTATCTTTTATATACGTAGGTATATTCTATAATAATGTAATAGTAAATTACTTTGCATATAATAATGGATGCTTAATAAAAACTTGGAATATAGAGAGATCTTAATATTATCAAAAATCAGACATACCTTACAATCCCAGTCGATTGTTTGAATGAACGTCACTCATCAAATCACGTAAGTGTGGTGCAGATTTTTCGGAGTATCTGATGAAACTGCAGTGTGACGAAACAGGTTGACGCTTAAATCGATTTCGGTTGGCCGTCAACCACCAACCTTGGACTGAAACAATTAACGACCTCTTGCACCCTGCGACGGGCACTGTCGTGCACTTTAAATGAGTAGATTTTGTACTAATCCTGTGCCTGATGCGATTTTCTTACAATGCATTCTCTATTGTCAAATGCTTTGTTTGGGGCAAATTTGGCATGTAGATTTTCAAGTTGGCTTAACATGGCTTATTAATTATTTATGTAGGCAGCAGCAAATAGTGAATAAAGTAGATTATATTTACATAATCCACTTGATTCATCGTTTTGTTACCGTTGCTACCTATCTTTCGTATTTTTCTTCTGCGTTTTATTTATTTCCTAATTTCTTGCTCGAAAGACTCTACATACAAACCGCAGGAAACAGTACATTTTTGTAGAGGAAGGAAAGAATGCATAAAATTATCCTTCAATCAAGCTATAAATGCAATTCAAGATTAAAACGGTTTTGGAGAAAATGTCGAACTTTAAAATCGCCGTCCTGTAAAATTGTCATTTGGGACTTATCAAGTTCTTCACGTTATGCACGAAATTATTGTGTTCGAAATTCGATTCAAGAATATTCGAACTTGGAATATTCTTGAATCTCAAAGAGGCGGAATAATTTATTAGTTTCTAGTATTACAATACTAGAAACTAATCAATTATTCCGCCTCTTTGTAATGTCACAAAGTTTTAAAAGTATTCGTGAGGATAAAATAATAGATAGGTGTTTCCTATTCGGTATTGAAGAATGGGCTAGACGACTAAAAAAAACTGTTTAGTCCGTCAGTTAGATTATTAAAAACTATTGTACATGTATTTTTTCTTTTGTTTGACAAATAAAAAATGACGAGGATAGAGTGCTTAGAAGTTTCGAGTGACGTCACAAGCCCCCACTCCAGAAGTTTGATGATCTATTTTTTTTTAAGTAATTGATGACTTGTATATAATTAGTAAAAGAAAGAAGTATTAACCAAACAAGCAATTAGGGTTAAAACTAAAATAAACAAAAGAAAACCCCTTCTAACATGTCCGCCTGTGGCATCGACCCCATGACGCTGACAGCGTTTCCACGTTGAGTTGAACCGCAATAGCGATCCGCTGGGACAGGTAGGCGCCAGCCCTGGGGTCTCCCGAGGCGCGGATCAGCCGGGACGACAGGTTCCTCAAAGGATTTCATGTCGGCTGACTAGGGCCCCAAAGTTTCCACCGCAAGCGCCGCGAATTCAAAGTTTTCTAATAAACCAGAGTACTTGCGGCGCTTGAGGATCTGGGCCTGATCAGCCGCAGCGCCGGCCTGAGCGCGAGTTGCCTGTATGTGGGACTGGGCGAATGTGTCCACGCAGGTCGCGTCCCACACCAGGGCCTTACCGAGTTTCCACGGCACCAACGTTACTCCATCCGGGCGCTTTCCATCGTCTCTTGCCATACCCGTCGGTTCCAAGGTTGAGGGTATTGAGGCGGTGGCGAGCGCCCGACGTACTAAGTCGTTTAAGGTGCCGTGGCGGTACATGCGGCCGGCAGGACATGATCTATAACTTTGTGGATTGTTAATATTATGATAAACCCAACATTATAGAAAAATATGGGACACGTATTGTGTCCCATATTTTTCTATAATCTAACTGACGGACTAAATAGATTTATTATAGTTTTAACCCAGTCGTCATCCCTATTGTCCACGGTATATTTCCATCGATTCTAAGACTAGGATAAATACAAAATCAACGTTTAAATTATTTTATTTTTGGATGATATTATTATTATTTCCTCGCAGTAGACGTGAAAAGTACCATGTGAAGTCTCGGCTGAAAGTGCAATAGATGGACTCGTATTCTCCGAGATCTCCCTTTTTGGATCGGATCTCGATCACTATCGTCCATATATTGTATACTTTCCGACCTTTTAAATAGTGTTCGCTTCTACGCAATTTCTCTACATTTTTTACCTCTAGATCATGTTGTCTGATTGTCAAAGTTTTGAATTTTATTGAATCGTCAAGGAGCAAACTAACTTTGTTTACTAAATTTTAAGCAACGGCCGGTATTTATATCACCATAATGCCGGCCGGGTATTTATATCGCACACACATCTCAATGTGCAGGTTTCCTCACAATGCTTCTTCTCCGAGTAAGGGTTAGTTACTACAGCCTACTTGTATCGGTTTCCTCATTACCTACAGAGGGTTGTAGTCATTTCCTCAAAACTGCTTCTCTTGGATGATGTTCTGTCATCTCTTGGCGATCTAAAATGCTCCTTTCTTGCTGCCGCCAGCAATCGTCGCCTAACTTAGCCCGAGTAACTATACCCATTTGTTTATCAAGATGGTCTTCAATCAAAAACACGTCTACTCCAGATTATCGATTCACTTACTACGACCTTCCCACTGGCAAATCGATATGAATAAAGGTAAAATAAAAAAGCTCCAATAATAGTATTTTATGCAACAGTTGTATAAGAAGGTTCAAAAAATGCGAATTGCGTGAGTTGCGATACGAGCCGCGAATGCGGCGAGTATCGCAAATAGACACGCAATGAGCGTTTTTTGACTTAATTATACAACGTTGCATACAATACTTTTTCTACGACAGGTTTTAAAATGTAAAATACAAACAAGGCATAACCTGCAAAGAAGGCAAATATGACGTATGACTGTCAGTATGTGTCTATGGTAAACTTTTTATTTTTTAAATGAAGTTGACACGCAGTGAATATATTAAAAATACTTTTGTTTTTATGTTGGCATCAATGAATTTAGTTCAGAAAGTTTCGTTTTTCTTAAAAGCCGTAGGATTTTAATTGTTTGTTAAGTTGGTAGTTGTGCATTTTTACCGTAAAGTTAAAATTGAGCGCTTAATCCTTGACCTAAGTTTAACCTAGATTTAGAAGTCTGTGGTTGCTAGCAATAACGTAAAGTGGCTATAACGACACTAGTGCTGTTATGGGGAATAGAGTATAGACTTCTCTGAACTCATATTATTTATGTTCTTATATTAGTGTTCGTGACCAAGTAAAAGACAGATAACAGTACAGGAGTAGAAAAAATTATTGAACTAATTATTAAAATTATTTAGCTAAGTTCCAATAAAATATGATAGGTACGGTTGTCTATGCCTTAAGGTGATTTGAGTCGCTCAGTTCTCCATAGAAACGAAAAGTGGGTTAATACTCCACCTTAGCAACATCGAATTAAGTTGAAATGTGTTTTATTTAAAATAAGTATATCGGTGAATTGTAGAAAAAGTGTACGTAACACAGAGGAATAATCACAAAAATGTTACACAAGTTATACAAAAAAAATCATAAGGGCATTTTCATATTAGTAAAAAAATAAACGTTAGTTTCGAAGATAAAAAAAACGGATTTTGTTATATTGCATAATTTAGACATTATGGTCAAATTTTTATTTAAACATCAAGAATATTGGAATACTTGGTAATATTCAAAAAAGTATAATAAACTATAAAAGTAGGTACAAAAAAATCTCTAAATAACGCTTGAATGGATTTGTTAATACCTACCGCCATACATAGCTAGTAGTGTATTTAGATGTGTTAATAATAATCTATTTATTTATTTTATTTAAGAACACATACAAGAATATATAGCCTGGCAAAAAAGAGTAGTAACGTAACGAATAGTACGACCTAAAGATATTTTATGCTTCGGTCATGCACGGATTTAATCTTCTCGTTTGTATTTTCTGTTGCCAACATTTAAGAGTATTAGTTATTTCAATGCCCACAATACACACACCCAGAATCTGACTACGTCGGGAGTTCGGGACCCATTTACGTTAATATAAGTCAAAACAAGAAAGAAAATGGACTCCAATCTCAGGTACAGAAGATACAAATATTGGATTTCCTGCCTAACCCCATTCACCCATTTCAATTTTTTTTTAAAGTTGTTATTGTCTGTCCATGGTTTAATTATTTTTGAAAATGTATCATGTAAAAAATATATCACAAATCGCAAGTATCAAGCAGGTTCACGGAAAAAAAATATTGACAACATAAACATAACCTGTAAAACCAATTAAATTACTATGAAAACAATAAAAGCTTGAAAAGATGGAAATTTTGTAAAATACTTCAAAGCTCACAATTATAGGTAAAAATTATACTTACTTAAATTATTTATAAATAACAGAACAAAGATAATAGATAATTTAAGTTGAAAACAAGTAAATGTGAGGTTTATAAATGACCTAGATCGTGAAACTGCATTTTAAGATTGTAATATAATAATTGTAATCCTGCAAACAGAGGTGCGCAGCTGGTGGTCCTTAAAACGAACTAAAACTGACCTTAGCCGATCAGTGTTAGAGACACCGACCGAGCCTGTAGCAAACAGCAATGGCCTCTTGGGATAAATACTTGATACATAATAACTATGCAGCTTGATTTGGCAGACGGTGGCCACTGAATTGGCTATGTCTTCCGCGGCCACCTCCGGGATGCCAGAAAACAGTAGAAATATTATTAATATTAATTACGATGCAAATTACTCTGTTTTTATTTTAAATATGAAATTAACATTACAAAAATACGAACAGTGGATGGAGGTGGAGCCATCTAAACCTCTCAGCCGTCGCATATTTCATATATTTGGCAGCTAGTAACGCCCAATAGACCTGGGTCTAGGGCGTCTATATACCGTGGGTACGAGTTACCCGACAAACTTTAACCACATATTCCTGATAGTATTACAAGTAAATAGCGTTATACCAACATAGGTCGAATTTTGTCATTTTACATTAATAGTCTTATGGAACAAAATTAATGCAGCTCCTCGTTATAAACATGTGCTTACTGGAGGAAAAGTTATCAAAAAGAAAGAAAAAGCTAAAATGGAAACGAAAGGTAAATTTTTTGGCCTCGTAGTCGCTTACTATCAAATACTGCGAAGGTTAATTGCTGTTTAGTCAAAGGATTTTAAAAAATTTGTAAAACTATCTTAGTCACTTTTATATGGGAACTGCATCACAACTGCACGCCGACTGCGCAGTTGTGATGCAGTTCCCATACAAATCGTAGGGAGTTGCAGTTGGGTTGCAGTCCGTCTGTATCGGCCCTTATTAAAAAAAAAAAATATATATATATATATATATATGGCAACATGCGAAAACTCCAGCAAAATCTTAATCCTAATCTTGGTCCTTGACAATTAAGCCGATCGCCGATCAAGGAAGCAACATCGCGAAAGGACCTTCGGCGTGATTGTGAGCGACTTCTGTTAGTCTCATCATCGTTTAATGTTAAGGCAGTTTTATTATTGATTTCGGAGTTTTGCCGTCGAGATCTAGTGGTCCGTGAAATGAGCCTCGACGGCTCCCTACTCCTTGATCTAGTAACTGGGCGTTTGCGGACTTGCCTGGTACTACGCAGGCTGCCATCCGCTCCCTCACCCTGAACGCTGTGCTGCCGCCGTCGCCCCCGCGGTGTCTGCCGTGCCTGCTCATCGTTATGGAGATATGGGCTTATTGGCTCACCCTCCGTGTGGCCGCGGGCGCTGCCATGAGGGCTTTTGCCCCAGTCTTCCATGATCTGTACATATTTGTACATATGAAATAGTTAAATGTTAAGAAACGTATGGACGTAGTTTTATTTTAGCATTCATTAATTCGGATTTAGAGGGCATAATTACATATTCGCGCACTCTATTATGAATTATAATATATCATTATCTAATCTGATACATAAGCAACTCAGGGATTATAGCAAAACGATTATTCGCATAGAAATTGTAGTAAAATTAGCAATGTTACGCTTGCGTTAAATATGAGATTGGATTTTAAAGCACGATTACTTAACGTCATGGGCTCCCAATGCTAACAAATTAGAATTAATACCTAAAAATTTCCATAGATGGCATGATAGGTGTCAAATTAAGAATTACGTGCAATTAATCCTTTCGGTTGATCGCCATCTATTGACAGGTAGTGGCTTTACGCAGGTAAAGCCACTACCTGTCAATAGATGGCGCTATGCTTTGAGCGCCATCTAGTGAGAGGTAGCGGCGGTGCTAAGTCGCAACGTAAATTTCGTATCTCTATCGCACGCGCGTAATTAATTATATTGCTCTCCCGCTTGCACAGTGGCATACCGCCAGCATCATAGATTGTAAACCTTTTCGTCAAAGTAATATGGCGCGCGCGTATGGTTGTTTTGTTTTTTTTATGTAATGTTGTTCGGTAGTATTGCTCTGCGGCAATTGTTTTATTAAAACATGTGCAGTAAAATCTTAATTAAGTTTGTACAATGAAAATGAGATTAGCTTATTTATTTCGCATTTCAAAATTACATCATAAGTCAAATTATAAATTAAAAATTAAGATTGTCAAAATACAAAATAAAATTTATTTATTTTTAGGCTTTATTTATTTTAAACTTTATAGATACCTATTCCGCAACATAGATTATAAACGTAGTGAATTTAGCCCGTATATATTTAAATACTATGATAAAATATGTTATGAATTCCGCACGTTCTGCAATTTTACTTTATGTATTTTGATCGTACGCAAAACGTATAGCATGATCGTAACCGTATAACATGTGTTTTTAAGTATTTTGCTACGTAACCGGCTTAGGTACAAAAGAGCCAGCGTAAATTTCTCCCACCTTCGGAATCTAAATAAAATTTACACACGAAATATACATTTGAATATACATTTGGTCACAAGAAGTATACTATTTACAACTTTGCTGTGGTAATTTGTAGCTAAATGGATATTACAATAATTGCACTTATACTGTACTGGACTGGAAGAAAATGAATAAAGAACATCATAATAATGTTATATTAGGTGGTATTTTATAAATTGGAACTTTGTATCAAACTGTTGTAGACCTCTGCCTCTGCACAGATTATAGGAATATAACCAGATATTTCACTCTCACACGTACAAAAAAACAAGACGTACATACAAACACAAACACAAAAATTCCCACGCTAACAATAGGGCTATTGTTAGCGTGGGAATTTTCCGACTGCTCCATTTCAACATATTTATATAAATTTTAAAAAGGACGTAAACACATAAACATAAAAATGTTGTTAAGCTCTTTTTTTAAATTGTCTAGCATGGTCACGGTACGGTAAACTTCACGCAGTACAGTATGTTTCCCCCTATTCGATCTTGGCCGACGCCGAAAATTATAATTATTAATATGTTAAGACTTCATGTTAAAGCATCCGTGGTCTAATAATTAAATGGTCTAATAATGAACTCAAATAATTTAGCACTTTGTTTATACACAAACAAACTAAGGTAGGTACTTATCACTGCAATTCAATATACGTTGATAGTATTCACAGATTTTCTTAATCAAATGAGTTGGAAAACGAATACGTTATATGTATTTAAAATACATTATTGATAATTCGCACAGTTCTCGATCGCGACGGCGGCCGGCATCAACGGCGTTTGCGTACTGCAAGGATAATTATATTGTGCCAGTGTGAAAGACTTCATAATGCATGTTTATAAAATCAAACGTACAACCCAAAAGAACCCCTCAAGGACACACGCGCGTCGAATATGGAGTCGTAAGCGAGGCTTTATATGTATAACTATATTATATCGTGATATAGTCATTTACTTTAAAATGCCTGCGATCGGACCTTGACGAACGCCATCTAGTGACGCATCATTATATTAGTAGGATCGATTGCTGAGCTAGATACCGTCAGTTCAGTGCTGCCGCCTATGATCACACTATGGAACTAACGTAGTCTAGTCAATCCAGCAGAGTTAGGACGCTACGCGTATTTGTTTGAGATTGGGTATCTGTACTAGTATTCTGTAATCTTTGTTAACGTTTATGATCACATTATCTATCCCAACATAAATCATTTTAGAAATTGAATACGTAAAAAATAAATAAACAGTTCCAGTATTTTGCCCAGAAAAGTTCCCTGTTTAGTTTTAAACTATCGCGGGTAGAACACGTGTTTAAATAGTTTCAACACGCTATCTAGCCGTTAGGATTACGTATGTTCCAGGACACTCGTGTCAGGCACCTACTTACCTACCCCACCAACGCTACAACATGCCCGAGATATCCACGATGTAATTCAGGCAACCACAGATATATTATAAGAATAAAGATGTGAAATCACATGCGTTTTGTTTTAGAACCTCTGTCGCCGGTTTTGCTCACACATACATTAACGCTGTGCACATGCAAAGACAACACCCACAAATAAACTAGCGTCACCGCCAATCATCAAAGAAGCAGGGCGCCACACTACAGCAACGCTGTCGCTGCTATTGGCTAGTACACACTAACACCCGCGCCGTCTCAATACACGCACACACTTTAATATTTCGTCGACGTAAGGGCTTGACAAAGAATAAAAATTTATCGATGACCGAATGAATGAATGTTGTTTCGTTCATCAGTCACCAATAATAAATTAGTATTTTATGCAACAGTTGTATAAGTGGGTTCAAAAAATGCGAATTGCGTGAGTTGCGATACGAGCCGCTAATGCGGCGAGTATCGCAAATAGAGACGCAATGAGCGTTTTTTGACTTAATTATACAACGTTGCATACAATACTTTTTCTACGACTAGGTTTTAAATTATAAAATACAAAATTAATCATAACCTGGAAACGAGGCAAATATGACGTTTGACTGACAGTATGTGTCTATGGTAAACTTTTTTTTTTTATTTAAAATATACTTAAATTAAAAATACTTTTTTTATGTTGGCATCAATGAATTTAGTTCGGAAAGTTTTGTTTTTCTTAAAAACCGTAGGAATTAAATTTTTTGTTAAGTTGTTAAGTAAAAATGCACAACTAATTGTGCATTTTTACCGTAAAGTTAAAACTGAGCACTTAATCCTTGACCTAAGTTTAACCTAGATTTAGATGTCTGTGGCTGCTAGCAATAACGTAAAGTGACTATAACGACACTAGTGCTCTTATGGGGAATAGAGTATAGACTTCTCTGAACTCATATTATGTATGTTCTTATATTAGTGTTCATGACCAAGTAAAAGACAGATAACAGTACAGGAGTAGAAAAAATAAATAATCGACATTCGCTATTCTTTTAGTAGGTTTTTTTAGTCTGTCAGTCTTTTTTACAGTATAAATAAATAAAATGGATAAATAATAAGTTTGCAGAGGTCGAAAAAAGGTTTTATTAAAAAAATATATGTATGGCAACATGGGAAATAATTCTTCCGTTTATTATAATAATTATGTATCTGCATACCCAGCGAAATAAATGTTCGGGTCAGTCTTGCACAAATCGATTTACTTCCAACCAAAATGAGCGATTTGCTCCAGGGTCCTGGATAATTTATATGAATTATATGAACAAGTATACAAGCATTGCTTAGTTTTGGTTGGGACTAGATCGATTTGTGAAAGACCGTCCTGAATATTCATTTTAGTAGGTATATATATATATATATATATATATAAACATATTATATACTTATTAAACAACAATATATTTGCTAAGTATCAAGGTTAATCAAACCTCTTACTTGTGAATTTGCCATACCTATGCATTTTTTAGATAAAAACCTCTTTTCGACCTCTGCAAACTTAGCGTAGTCTCACTCACTATAATATATTATTAGAGACCGGATCTGATGTAGCAATCTCAATATTAATATGGATATGACTGGTATAATTTATTATTTTTTCTACACACAAAAACAATGTAACTTATCGTAACTTCTTCTTTAACATTTCTTCTTCACAATGCACAGTAAAAATAAAGACCTCTAACATGACATGTATTTAACGAATTGCACTAGTCATATCCATATTAATATTGAGATTGCTATATCAGATCCGGTCTCTAATAATGAGATATTTTAATCACCTCTAAATAAAATATATTTATTCAGTAGCGGTCTATTTAACAGATTTTGTTGCACATTAAAAGGTAATGAATGCGAACATTCGTGTACCTTTCCATTCATTTGCTCGAAGGAAAACTCCCATGATAATGAAAACCGATACTCTAAAATGTCCACCAGGACACAAAAAGTCCGAGAGCTTGTGCCATGATTTTTGGTTTATTTTATTAATGTTGACGTCTTCTGTCACCAAATTGTGTTTCAAAATTATCTTTTTCTTCCAGTCGCATCGATCCATTTCTTTTCGACTGTGGGTTTAGCAGAAAACCTAAAATAACACAATGTTTAACTGTAATAAAAAAAAAACAACTGTAACAAACTAATTGCTTGAAATGTGAATTAATATTTTATATTTTGGGGCTAAGTTGCAGGCTACCAACGGTGTCACAGGTAGCGGATAGTGAAAGGCTATCAGATATGGTGGTTAGCTGCTAATAAAATAAATAAGCAGTCCCCGACCAAGCAACGGCAGGATTTCTAGGATGTAGTTGTAAGGGACCCCACCCGCCTGCCTACTACTACTATATACAAGTGCGCGTGTGTTGGTATAAGTGTACGACCTGAGTGGACGCTCGAGCGGGGCGTGCAGCGGGGCGGGGCGTGCGGCGTTCTTGTTAAACATAAACAATGTATGTGAGCGTCCTGAGTGCACGGTGCACAAAACCCTTTGACGCTACCCGCCACGCTGCCCGCCCCGCCGGACGCAACGCTGGACGCTCGCTACTCAGGCCTTACACTAAGACATGAACCAATCGAAGGTTTGGATGTTCACACATTCATATTTGATCTGAGGGATTTTGAGAAGAGGGAACTAAAATAATGCTAGTAATGAAATACAGAAAGGAGTTAAAAAGCTGTTTGTTTTTCATAAACTCATCAGGAGCAGATTTAAATACAGATCATAACCTTTTACTAAGTTCACATAATTTCACAACAAAGAAAGTCAGGAGAAAACCAAAGCCAAAAAATATAGATCCCAGCAAACTTAATGACATAAGGAGTAATATTAGAGTGCAATATAGTACTAGGTGATAAGTTTGTAGAGTTTAAGAACAATTTAAAGGAGGACATAAATGAGATTAGCATAGAAGAGATGGTTAAATGTCAGGAATATATTAAAACAAGGAGCGCAAGAAACTTTGAATAAAAATGAGATGAAGATGCTCAGGTGGGCGGGAGGTGTAACTCGAATGGACAGAATCCGTAATGAATACGTACGAGGCAGGTTCAAAGTTGCACCAATCGCGGATAAAATCCTAGAAAATCGCCTTCGTTGGTATGGACACGTCAAAAGAAGAGGCGAAGATTACGTGCGCAACACATTGCACTAAATCTACCAGAGCAGAAGGGAGGTAGAGGCCGCCCCCATCTACCTGGTGGAAAAACATTGAAAGAGACCTCAATAAAGCCCAATTGCCCGAACCGACAACCCAAGATCGCACGACTTGGCGCAGAAAAGTGAGGAGACCCGACCCCAAATAATGGGATGAGGAGAAGATGAAGAAGAGCTGAAGAAACTTTACAAAAAGAGAAACTTGTACCACGAACGAAGAAATCACAGAAACAAATCTGATGACAGGCAGTATAATAGCATACAAAAAACTAACCAATCAGATAACGTTAAAATGTAGACAATAAAAAGAAAAGGATTTAGTTGAAACTTGTAATATGATAGAAAAATTTATGAGTAGAGGACAGTTGGATAAAGCCTACAGTATTATAAGATAAATTAAGAAACAATATAAAAGTAAAAGTACCACAATATTAAACGAACAAGGGCAAATACTTTTAAATAATGTAGATATAGTCGATAGATGGATACGGTATTTATAAAGCTTATATGGGGGAGAAGAGCTGACAGATAATGATATAGGGACCGTGCACGACGAAGGTGCTGCCAACTAGTGACGCCAATCTAAAGGTTCTGCTCTATATTTGACATTGACAGTGCTGCCACCTATATATAGTTCGTGAAGCGACCGTGCACGACGAAGGTGCTGCCAACTGGTGACGCCAAGCTAAAGGTTCTGCCCTATATTTGACATTGACAGTGCTGCCACCTATAGTTCGTGCACGGTCCCTATAGAAAAAGAAGAATTATGATGATCATCAGTCAGTCAGTCAGTGACAAAATTAAGGAACTTTGACGTGCAATAGTTCTCAAACTACACGTTCAAATTAATTGAACGATTATATATACCTGAAAATGCAGGGTTCTAGCTTTAGCCAGCACAAAATTACGGGAGGCTGAAAACGGCCTGAATGGCTTGGAGAAAAGGATGGTACGGCTGTGCCTTTGTTTTGCTCAACTTGGCGGGTGTACTGCCGTGCCCCTAGATTGTAATATCGCGTCTGTGGCCGATTCGCAGAATAAACAATAAAAATCGAGACGTTATTCCCTTTATTTTTAGTTAATTTGTTTGCAATTTAGTGCTAACAAATTAGCGGACGTCTTGGAAACACTTAATTGCCTTGATAAAAACCGGTCAAGTGCGAGTCGGACTCGCACACCGAGGGTTATAAATTAGGATTAGGATTATAAATAGTTCAAGAAAAACTGTATGGCGATTAGTTTAGTAGGAGCAAATAAGTATGTGTTATGATTTTTGCAAATTTCTTAAAAACGGTGCAAGTGAGGAAAACCGTAATATTTTTCCTGTAATATTTAGGATGACATTAATAATTGGTAATTATGACACATTTTTCTGATCAGTAACTTCGGAGATAATGAAATGAAATGAAATGAAATGAAATAATTTATTTCTGCAAGTAGGCCTCAAGGGCTCTTTCACATGTCTGATTCTTTTGGCGCTTCGGCAGATGACATTCTGGTGAGAAGAAGCGCCGGAAGAAACTCACCAGTTTCTCTTTTAAACACATTACAATAATTGTGACAATATTACATTGCATATCACAAACAACTAGTTAACTAAATACATTTCAATAAACATAAAACTACAATTTTTGAGATGTAAAGGGTCTCTAGGCGTCAAAACAAGATAAATTACTAAGAAAAATAGAAAATAAAAAGGCATATACTAAAATTAATGGAGATGTAATTGGCCTCCGTTGTCAAAACATGTTTTGGAGGTGTAAAGGATCTCCAAACGTCAAAATACAAAATGGGAAACGAGAAATAGACTATAGAACTATTATTAAATTTACATGGTTTACACAAAACGAACGTACAGAAATGTAAAAAAAATCTGTGACTCACAAAACTTAAAAACTAAAATTAAAACAATTTTTCTTAGAGATGTATGTCGTCTCTAAGCGTCAAGACATTTGCAAGTACAAAACAGATTTTTTAATATAATATAATCTACATTCCTCAGAGATGTATATGGTCTCTAAGGTTTAATGTGAATTATTTACAAAAACGGACTCTATGCGTTCAAGCTATAAGATAAAACGTTAACTTCAATTGAGAACAAGATGTAGTCTCTCACGTCAGTTCTATTAAACACTAGTATATAATTATCTAACACATTCAACATAGCAACATAGCCCATGCAAGCGTGAACAGACCGGACCCCACAAACGGCACCCGTTCACGAGCATGACGCGTATAGTAATAGGGGGGGGGAATGGTATTTTTTTAAACTTTTTTCGCCATAAATCAAAAACTATTTATTTAAGAAAAAAAATAAAAACGGTATTTTAATCTACAAATTAAGTTCTTTCATTTGATACCCCACTCGATATATTAGCCCTACTTTCAATTTTCAAAATCCCATTACGAAGCCCTTTAAAAAAAAAGTAAAAAAGGTACAAGATTTTTTTATGTTCAATAAGCTCGGGTTAGCTGCTTTTAACACTATTCCAAATTTCAAACCGATAGCAGCAGTAGTTCCTGAGATATCTGGCTGTGACAGACGGACAGACAGACAGACAGACAGACAGAGTCGCACCATAAGGGTTCCTTTTTTACCATTTTGGTACGGAACCCTAAAAATCTACCTATATAAGGATGAACTATCGAAATAAGTCGTTTCTTCGGGAAAACCCTTTAACAGTTAAAAATAATATTGTTGAAATAAATGTTCATTTCATTAATAACTTATTAAACAGAAAAATTATAATTATTATGTATGTTTTACGGTACCCTAGGCCGTAAGTGTCATTTTCCATCCGCTATGCGGGTACAAAACATCTATTCCTGGCAAGAAACAAAATGGGACAAAAGTATAATCATTCGCCATTGGTGTAAGTAAATAAAAGGATAAAAAAAAGTAGGTAGTACCTTTTGATCGATAACGACAAATACGTGTGTTTCTAAGTAATAATTATTTTTATGCCACAACTGGCCATAACGTGGTGAAACCGAGGGCTTTAATAACACGATTTGTAATTCCTTTACCGCCCGTGGCACACACAATGTTTTTCATCACACTTGTGAGGAAATCTTAATAATATAACCTTACTAAGCGCCCCAGTATGACAAGAAAATATTAAAACAGACAGTGATTGACATCGTGACATTAGTGACATATGTCCATAGACAATGCGAATGTCAAGTCACGTTGGGAAACCATAGCGGTAAAGACCTAACACGGCCATTTTAGTTGATTTTATATATTTGGAAAATACTGAAATACATTATTTAAACATTTAATTAATGTTACCGAAATATGTGTTTACATGTATTTGCAATAACAGTTATCTTTAAATAAATATTTCAGTGATAAAAGTTAAAAAAGAAAGTTGGCGTTTCCTTTGAACATGAAAAATAAGAGTAAAACAGAACCAGCGTTTCAAATTTAAAAAGATAACCATTACGCCCTAGGGCGTAATAGGTCATTTACGGCCCGCAGAACCTACGTATAATGACACCATTTTCGAGCAAGTGTGATGAAAAATCTTGTACAGTTACAAGATCTTTTTTTACTTTTTTTTAAAGGGTCCGACGTCCGTAATGGCACCTTGAAAATTTAAAGTAGGGCTATTATATCGAGTGAGGTATCAAATGAAAGGGCTTGATTTTTAAATTAAAACACCGTTTTTTTTATTTTCTTACAAAAGTAGTTTTTGATTAATGATGAAAAACGTTAAAAAATACCATTCCGCCCCTATTATCTTCGAAGTTACTGAACAGAAAAATCTGTAATAATTACCAATTATTAATGTCATCCTAAATATTACAGAAAAAATATAACTGTTTTCCTATCTCGCACCGTTTTTGAGAAATTTGCAGAAATCGTAACATATACTTTTTTGCTCCTACTAAACTCGCCATACAGCTTTTCTTGAACTATTCATGTATCTACTTATGAGTTTGTACGGAACCCTCGGTGCACGAGTCCGACTCGCACTTGACCGGTTTTTTTAATTTGAAACGCTGGTTCTGTTTTACTCTTATTTGCCATGTTCAAAGGAAACGCCAACTTACTTTTTTAACTTTTATTACTTAAATATTTATTTAAAGAGAACTGTTATTGCAAATACATGTAAACATATATTTCAGTAACATTAATTAAATGTTTAAATAGTGTATTTCAGTATTTTGCAAATATAAAATCAATTAAAATAGCCGTTTTAGGTCTTTACCGCTATGGTTTCCGAACGTGACTTGATATTCGCATTGTCTATGGACAATGTCACTAAGGTCTCGTGTTGTTAATTAAGATGAATTAATTAATATGGTTCGATTTGTGTAAGATTGTCCCCTAATATTTATTTATATTATTTTATTTATTTATTTATCACTGTTTTAATTGTTCAACTTTTTTTGGTCTCATCGTGGTAACCCTACTTAGAGTTGAGAGAAAAAAGTTTCTATCTAATTTTGTAGTGAACACTTACCTTTTTGCTTATCTAGGCCGATAATTTTTAAATAAAATGCATGCATTCTGACAGATTATTGAAGTTATTTGTCATAACAAACAAACAGGTCACGTAAGCGTGACGTCATGAGGGGTGACAACACCACTAGATTTTAATTTCTTAATTTTGTTAGCAAACTAGCGAAAGTTAATTATGACGAATTTGAATAAAACAATTAGTGCATTTTGTTCTCTGTCGTTAACTGAGCCGGAATTGCTTAATTTGTATTACGTTCAATGTTACACCCTGTATTTTCTTGTCATACTGGGTCGATTAGTAAGGTTATTTAATTTAAGATTTCCTCACAAGTGCGATGAATAACATTGTGTGTGCCACGGGCGGTAAAGGAATTACAAACTCGTGTTATTAAAGCCCTTGGCTTCGCCTCGGGCTTGTAACAAACACTAGTTTGTAATTGCTTACTTACCGCCCTAGATACACAATGTACTATTTCATTGTCATTATGGCAAAGTCAACTTTAACAAACATTCCAACGTATTAACCAAAAAAAAACGTTAATCTCACTAATACTGCTACGAAACACGTCTCCCAAATAATGTTGTTTACTGACCCGCGATTATGAACTCTTATTTGTGTTGTTTAAATTATATTAGCGGCGAAATTCTGAATTACCTTATTCATTGACCTTTTGCTTAGGAACGGCATATATTTGTATCTATCAGTGGCTTGGCGTAAAAGGTATCTTTGGAATCCTTGGATACGCTGATGCAGATTTAGTCTATATTTTTCTTAAGAGCTGTAGAATAAGGTGCTCAAATGCTTGATGCAAGCCGGTAGGAATCACGTTCTTTGCGTGCTGAAAGGTATGCTATGGGAGTCGAGTTCACATCTATCGCTATTCGGACTCACTTAAGCTGGGATATTTTTTTACACAAAAATGCTTTTGCTTGATGCTTGATTTCTAAACATTTTTACATATTAGCATTGGAATTTGATGAGTATCTGGCAGCAATAAAAAATCTAATAATTTATTATTTTTTATTCCATCTTATTATTAATTATTTGTACTATTATAAAACAACTTAATTAATTAAACAAGGCCACATTAAACTGAGTAATTTATTATCTATGTTACGGTTCACAGTAAGTGTTTCGAGAACTCAACGAGAAAAGAGTTCGCATTATCTGCTGCATAAGATGGTCGCAACATGTCGCGTGCGAGACATGTTGCGATGCGACCGTCTTGTGCTAGCCAGGTTAGTCTCAGACAGTCTAGAACGCAATATGACTAGTTTGATTTGCCTACATCTCAGCATGACTACCGAGTAATACGTCTAAATCTTATACCGACTAGAACGCAAAATACCCCAAACGCAAAACAACAAAGGCATATTTTGCCTAGTATTATTGTATTTTGTTTTTGCATTTAGTACAGTCGCAAAGAATCCATACTTGACTCATCATCACACCAATTGGCTCGAAGGTAGTATTTGTAACCTGGATTAGAAACATAGAATAGAACATTGTATGAACGAACGAAATGATAAAAAAAAGATGATGTGCCGATATTTGATCATAGATTATATTTAATTAAGATACTATAATAAATACCCAAAATATCTTATCTTGTCTTGATATTATTATGTAACAGTTTGAAGGGCTGAAACTATAGCTTCGTAACTTCGTTGGTGACACTCACATTTGTGCTTTTTGTTATGTGCAGCCGTAACTACTCACAAAAGTTACCGCCAACACGGACGACGACCGACGGAAGCAGCCTCCGGAGGCCCCCGTTCGTGTTGGCGGTAACTTGTGTGAGTAGTTACGGCTGCACATAACAAAAAGCACACATGTGAGTGTCACCAACGAAGTTGCCAAGCTATAGTAACAATGTATAGAGAAAGAGAGTTGTGTAGTGAACTGTCCCGGCATTTTGCTTTTATGTCGTTATACTATATCGATACCTTTAGACTCAAAGGGCCGCCGTAGGGAACGCCGTATGTTCTAATGGCGCTTACGCCCTTTGGGTTTAAAGGTATCGATATTGGAAGTATGCGAGCTAGTCATTTTGCGTTCTAGTCATTATAAGATTCAGAATTTCAGACATATTATTAGTCATGCTGAGATTGTAGGTAAAAATTAAACTAGTCATATTGCGTTCTAGACTGTCTGAGACCAACCCAACGTTCATATATAAATAAATGTGAAGTACGCTTTAGAAACATATTCATTTGGCTGTAGTGTGTTACCTTAATATTAAATCAATAATTTCCTTTAAACTAGCTATTCAGTGTAGTAAACAAAAAAATATTCGGTTGAACAAAGAGCAAATATACACCCTGTTGTACATCTTTGTAGGACAGCCCCATCTCTATCTTTTGTCAACTATACTTATAGTAGGTAAGCACATAAAAATGCCATTTGTGCGCAGTCGGTCAACATAGCAAGAAGTCCACTATTTTCGGTCAACTTCGCGATCAGTCAACATCGCGATCGGTCAACTTAGCGATCAGTCAACATCGCGATCGGTCAACTTAGCGATCAGTCAACTTCGCGATCGGTCAACTGATCGCGCGGTTCACGCGTGGCAAGCATTCGGGCAGCGAGCTATCATCGAGTGGTCCACTCGTAGTCCGCGCGTGGACACGTCGCGAGCGAGGCGATCCGGTGATGCTACGGAGGGATGTAGTGACCGCATGTCCATACAAATTCATTTAAAGAATACTAACCGTTCGAGGTGAGGCGATGCGGGTCGGGTGCCGGGTGGCTCTAATGAGCTGTAACATTAAGACCGAAAGTAGGCATCTCGCTACTAAATCCTCTTTAGTAAGTCCAAAAGGGTACTCGCCATAACGAACTCTTGCAAAACGACCCCAAATTCGATGGGTTTACTAGGTAAAGGTAACCGTGGAGCCATTCGTGGGTCTATAGGGAATGTTGCGGTGCGTTTGGTTGCGAAATGGACCATTTGCGAAGTGGACCATTTGCGAAGTGGACCATTCGCGAAGTGGACCATTCGCGAAGTGGACCATTCGCGAAGTGGACCATTCGCGAAGTGGACCATTTGAGAAGAGGACTATATGCGAATCCCCTACAGGCAATTGAGTGGACTTTTTGCTATATTGACCGACTGCGCACAAATCAAAATTGCGTGACATTAAAAACCCTCTAATCGATTTCTGTCCATATTGCATTTTATATAAACAAACCTATTCTTGTAATTGTACATAAATATGACCCAAAGGTGTTTTAATCGTATAAACAATCATACCTATTTGGCAGTAAATACGTTGTTATGAAGGAAAAACTCGTTGAGAATGCTTTGTGCCCTTTAGAAAAAAAAAATGGTATTTGATGGTGAAGCCCGTATACCTGAGACCGAAATTCACTGAAGTTAATTTTATTTGACCCATGATTACTTGGATAATAATAATAATTGCAAGAAGTTACATCCAAACAAAATAAGCTACAAAAAAACGTAGGTATTATTATAAATATTCCAAAGCTATTATGGTATTAAGCACCCAGGACACTAACATAAAGAATGTCCATGGTCATAGGCATTTGTGGTTCGCGTCGTATGTGAGGGCCATAAATATGTGATCTAAGACATTCTTCATTACCACCCGTGGAATTTTCGACATTTTACCTGTAAGAAGGTAGGAATTTCTCTCCGCGTAGCGGGCAGTAAATACCACTTACGGCCTGGGGTAGCGTAAATATTAATTGTAATCCTTAGGTGAGATTGGCTTTCAAGTAAATATTTTAAGAGTGTAAAAAACATTTTACACAATCTGCTATGAAAAATCAATGTTAATTTTAAGTTTTTAAGGTGATTCGATTCGGTCGGTAGGTATTCCATATAAACATGAATAGGGTCATTCGTGTGCTTTCCTGGCATCAATTATGTTTGCCTGCGCGAAATGACATGAAAATTCGCAAAAAGCCTTTTTTGTAAAAAACTGGTTTCAAATGACGATGTTGATAATAGATGGCGCTGACCTTAACTGTATATTCCACGTTAATTCTGGTTTAGTGAAACTTCTCATATCATTTTGCACAGATAAAATATATCAAGCTATAAAATGAACCACATTTCAACTAGGATTGATGTCCTGGAAGCAAATGATAACCTTATTTTGGTTGTATGGAGAACTGATCAACTCGAATCACCTTAACGACCATTGATCTCTTAAGACTAGCTTATTCAAAACGTCACCCAGTTGATATTATGTACCTACGGCAGAATATCGCAATATTCAACTTACGTAGTTAAGAACTAGTAATAACTTCAATGAATCAGTTAACATATAATTATAATGCTATTCAGCATTGTGTAAACAATCAATTTGGCTTCTGGCAAATCTTAAAAAACAATGGCTATTCTAACTTTTTTGTAAAATAAAACACGCTTCATGCACGAGTTTGTTTAATTAGGCTGTGCCGGTGTGTTTTACGGTAATTATCAATTTCCAAAAAATGGACCAAGTATGGATGTACCAAGATTATGGTTAGTGGACGGTGAACAACTTTAATCACAAAACTCACAAGCAGGCACCGGAACTTTAAGCGCAAAATGAAATGACGGAGACGAATTCTTATAACGATAAACTCACTTATCGATGATTTTCTCCTATATACCGATTGGTCCGAACTTCTTGAAAAAACTTCCTAGAATGGCCACTGGACTACCTATGTGAACCTGCCACGAGATAATTATTATCTAAGTATCAAAATTATTTCAGAAAATAAGTAGTACTGTAGGAACTAAGGTACTCAATGCTACTAATATTATAAATGTGATAGTTTGTGAAGATGTTTGGGGTTTTGGACATTTGGATGTTCGTTACTAAATAACGGGATAGCAACTGGATGGATTAAGATGAAATTTGACCTGGGTCCTGGATTGAAACATAGGATACTTTATATCCCGGCTCCCTTTGAACATTAACTGGAATAACGCGAGCGAAGCTGCGGGTAAATGCTAGTATGAAATAATAGTTGCCAATATCGTCACCTTAAAGTGTAATCACATCACACTAATATTATAAACTAGCATTTTCCCGCGGCTTCGCCCGCGTTGTTCCCGTTATTGTCCCAAAGGAACTCTGTACCGGGATATAAAGTATCCTATGTTTCAATCCAGGACTTGGTCTACTTGCATGCCAAATTTCAGCTTGATCCATCCAGTTGCTATCCCGTTATTAGGTAACAAACATGCAAACATCTTCACAAACTTTCGCATTTATAATATTAGTGGGATAGTGGGATGGGATGCGAAAGTTTGTGAAGTTGTTTGGATGTTTGTTACTAAATAACGGGGTAACAACTGCATAGAAGGAGTTGAAATTAGGCATGCAAGTAGACCAAGTCCTGGATTGAAACATAGGCTACTTTATATCCCAGTAAAGAGTTCCTTTGAGACAGTAACGGGAACAACGCGGGCGAAGCCGCAGGTATATACTAGTGAGGAAATAATGATTGTTAATAAATAATACTCACAATAAAAATACATTTTCACAACCAAAGCTTGGAGCGATCACCAATTTAGAAGAAAAGCATCCATGAAGAAGAAGTAAGTTAACGTATTTACGAACACCCTATCTGTCATTTGATTTTGTTCCTAAAAAGAGGTTGTCTTCTCACGAGGATTAGTGAGCTGTAGTACGATCAATGAAAAGTCAAATTATTATGACATCAATCTATAAAAAAACGTAAATACACAAAAACATGTATAGACGCGGCAAGTGCGTGTAGCTCCGACGATTCAAAAACATCATCTTTTAATTAGGTAATTATTCCACAATGATGAATATGGTAGGTGCATTGTTCATGATTAGAGAATTACATCCCATTGTTTTCACATAGGTACATGAAAGTACAGATCTATATATACATGAATTATCAAAAAGAAAATCCAGCTTTTTGTTTTAAGCATTAGTCAAATATATGATAATTTATATAAACATGTGTTTTCCCTAAAAAGTACAATGATCGATCTCCCTGACTCGACAATTATTTTAGTTTTAAAAATATCGTTCTATAAAAAAGATACATTCATGAATACTTATAAAGTCTTCATTTGTCACATTTCTAACATTCAACCTGCTTAACGGAGAAAAACGTCACGTAAGAAATAAAAAAGAAATGTTTTGGATAAGAGTTCATGATACTCTATGAATTTTTATTAAAGCAGACACGACAGTTAACGATATCTAAATATTTTTATTCATGTTTCAGTGGGCCGCGTAAGAATTTGCATAGCCTTGCGGTAGATAGCGCTACAAGCCTCCCGGAAATGCGTATAAAGAGATGGAGGGACAGATTGAAAAAATCGATACCTCAGCGGAAGCTCGGTGGCGCTAGTGGGAAAGTCGCCCGTGTCCCGTGTCCCCGGAGATGAGAGAAGAGCCGTGGAGATGCGGGTTTAAGTCTCGCCCGAGGCATTTAATTTCTCAATTTTCGCTTCAATAAAAACATTTCAAGTATAACCAAATACTGTGTAATCAAGGTTTAGTACAAAATCACACAACGTTCAAGGAACATACGGTAAAACAGTCAGCACCAGCAAATATCCATAAGAGCACAAAATATCTACTCAAGTTCCGACTGTCATGAAGATAAAAGCTTGTGAATCTGATGCTGACTGTACAATATATTTTACAAACTTCTTAAGAATTGCAAAATTTGTACAGAAATTTAGCTTTTATGGCAATAAACTGAAAGCACATGCCAGAGTCTTAAATAAACTAATTTAAATCTTGGTCATAAGAATTAGTTTAATCCTTATTAATACTTAAATTAATATCGCCGCGTGGCGCGACGTTTAAACATTTTAGACTAACAATGTCAAACCTGTTATAGTGTTTGACGAAACCTTCCACGTTATGACTAATAATGCTAATATTTTTATTCTGCTGCACTTTTATAATACAGTCGCGTCAAACAATATGAATGCTTTCCGGAACTTACGTCTGTGGAACAAGATGTTAAATCGTTTATATTTTTAGACTTGACCGTATAAAAGCATAAGAGAAATATATTTGTAATGCGATAGCTGGAATTGACACAGTAATGTGTACAACTGATCGGATATCACACTCGGAAAAAAGGTCATTAATTGTTAGATAATCGCAGATACAATAAGTACTTTTTCTTCTATGCTTTTATTTCTACACCATTTAAATTTCGAAGCAGTGTAAATATTGAGATACAGAGACTTCGCTTCGTGATCCCTTACTGTTAAATTGCAACCTTAGCCTGAAATACTATTTGCTTTAAAACAATAATAGCATCACAAGGCAATAATTTCAATAATTCTTAGCATCTACGTTATTTAAAATTGTGCGGTTGGCATTTTAATATAAATATAATTTACATCTTAAAGCGTATCTTCTCACTGGTACGATCTTTAATATTTTCAATAGCATAAAAACATTCTGCAGTTTATCTACGATATGCTGAAACGTTATTTTCATCGATAAAATTTATTAGCACAATCAACAAAGGTATTATCAGTGACCAAATTGACACTACGTTAGTTAAAATAAAGTCAATTTTAAGCTCTATTTTATACGTACTTAATACTAAAACAATTTTTCCTATTCATTTATCAATCGCCCCTAAATTAAATCAATATTCATCGCCATCACAATATTCAGTCTCAAAAAACCCGGAACTAACCATATTATTCAAACATAAGAATCATTTATTTATTATGCTTTCGAATTCATATTCTGGTCCGTACGCTTGCTTGGCCGTACGTCTTGTGAGGAATACTTTGCCTTTCTTGATGTAGTCACCGCAAGCTTTGTCAACTGCGCACGGAACCTCCTCTAAATTGGAAATATCCTTACAATCATTTGTGCACACCCCGTTTTTCTTCCCGAAGTCTGTGACTCCATTGGCTTCAGTGACGCCGTTTTGCTTGGTCCCGTTCCTTTGTTTTTCGAACTCCTGTATCTCCTTTTCCGCGATTTTCTTTTTCTTGTAGCTCTTAGAATAAAAGTTGAGGAAGAGAAAGAGGAAAATGGTCACGTTGGCTGATATGAAGTAGGTGAAGCCGACCGCATACTGACATCTCGGAGAGAAGTGAGTCCACACGCAGTAGGCGAGCATGATCACGAACTGAACCTGGAAAATAAAGCTATAATTTAAGATAACACTTTAATATTAGACAGCTTAAAATTTATTTCAATATTTTTCGAAACGGACATTTGATCAAAGAAACCCATAAACAATCTATAAAAATAAGTTTGCAAAAATACTATACTTCAGAATTTT
This sequence comes from Eudemis profundana, assembly GCA_947034925.1. Taxonomy (NCBI): domain Eukaryota; kingdom Metazoa; phylum Arthropoda; class Insecta; order Lepidoptera; family Tortricidae; genus Eudemis; species Eudemis profundana. Next base: position 22,978,944 of record OX344795.1, on the reverse strand, counting down.
TAGACGAACGATAATTATTATGCCACATCACATTTGACCATAAAGCGGCTTTTTCCGCACGTTGCGCGTACGGAAAAAGCCGCTTTCTGGCCAAGTGTAGACATAAAATGATGTACAAAACACGGGAGGTAGGTAATCAAGAAAGCCCTCGATCGCATATTTACGTCCCTCGTTTGCAGCTCGGGCCGTAAACATCTGCGATCTCGGTCTTTCTTTGTATTACTACCCTAGTTGTGTAATGTACTATTCCCGCTATTTGAACTGAAGACTAAAAGCGAACGTAGCCTGGTGTTAGAGTTAGCAGATAAAATGGCGTTAATGTACCTATTAGATATAAGTCTTATACACTCGCGGTCAATGAATTCGGGTTACCCTAATTTAAACAATAGAAATTGGTGTTTTTCAATATTTGACACTTGTTTTATTTACATAATTTAATACCTGGCTGTATTAGCAATATTCGCTAACCCATCATAAAAATATTACTATCCAAAAATGGTGGTTTTTGCGATATATCACTCCGTTAACGTCATTATTTTTCATGGGTTTTTACGAGTTTGATCTAAACCTGAAATAGCTATTATTTTCAGTGTTATCTTTGCAGATAATATCTAAAATTAATTGAAGATCAAAACTGGATACAATAATTTAGAAAATACGGCGGTATTTCACCGACCCGAATTCATCGTCCGCGAGTGTAGATAAAAAAACACTAATTCCTCTTTCTGGATGTACCACTAACTACGTACTTGACCAAAACCAAATTAAATTTTGGTCATATAAACAGTAGTCTAATAGGTACCAATCGCGTGTTAACTAGACAAATAAGCATTTGGTAACCTGCTTTATTCATCAGGCAGCAAATAATTGAGAAAAATCCCACCAATACTTACTAGCTGCAAAGTGGTGACATATTTCTTCCACCACAGATATTTCTGGAACTTTGGCCCCAATCCCGAGAGCAGATAGTAAGAGTACATAACCACGTGAACGGCGGAGTTAAGGAGAGCCAGGATCGTGCCCTGGCCGCCAGCGGCGAACTTCAGGTAGCTCCAGGAGTACAGCGCCATGATAGCGTGGTGATACACGTGTAGGAACGTCACCTGAGAATTAATTAATACTATAATGTCCATTGCAAACTTACAGCACATGGACATAATGGACATCAACCCCGCTTTGCGCTTTTTAAGAACTCAATGAAAAAACTGTAGTTGTCTGCTTGTAATCCGCCTACTAAGTTAGGATAGCTATCAAAAAGCAACTAGTTAGTTCAAGTCAGTGTCAAAGAGTCTGACGGAAAGCAGAAACTATGTATATAGGTAAGTAGTTTTTTAATACGAGCAACCTTTATTGCAAGAAATTATAGGAGAGTTGTCGCCCTAAGACCAGGTTCAATGCGACGAGGTTTCAACGCGGAGTATCCACGTGCGGATGAACCGACAGTCACATCTGCGTCGCACTGAATGTGCTAAATTGATGATGCATATTAGCTTCTATCGCGGATATCCGCGTTTACGGAACATAGCTTAATAATACCGCTATCGAAAGAATCTCAACCGTTCTTCAATTCAAGTGTGACAAATCTTAAAACATAAAAGAAAAATTGTCCGCCAGCGGGAATCCTAGCGCTTGCTAAAGGTTTCCAGATTTGTCTTAGCTACAATACCTAAACAACAAGTACAAAATGTGTGAAGTTATATTTAGTTTCACCTGTTTATCTTTCTTCCGAAGTACGAAGAATACAGTGTCGAGAAGCTCAGTGAACTTTGCGAAGAAGTACCACCATCCAAGTTCCAATAACTGAAAAAGGCAAGAAAAACACTCATTTAACAATGTATCTATTTTACAAGTATTTTTAGAGTTTTCCATAAAGCATGCAAGTATTTAGGCGATAATGATATTTTATCATCATCCGTCCAACTCTCATAAACTGATAACCTTGCAGCCTATTCGGATTCATTCTTTGCTATTGCAGATCAGGATATTTCGAATCCGGATCCAGTTTGTCAAAACAAAATGGAAACGGATTGCGATTCCTAGTGTCCAGGCAATAGTTTTTTTAGAGAAAAACATTTAGCGCCTTTTAAAATAAATTAGCAATTGCGCTATCAACATAAATTTGTCTCGTCGTTTTCATACAGTAAAGAGCCGTTTTTAGGGTTCCGTAGCCAAAATGGCAAAAACGGAACCCTTATAGTTTCGTCATGTCCGTCCGTCTGTCTGTCTGTCTGTCCGTATGTCACAGGCATTTTACTCAGAAACTACATGATGGATATTGATGAAATTTGGAATATAGGTGTCTTTTATGAGCCACGACTTAGTTTGGTATATAAATAATTAAAATAAATATTTTTAGGGGGGGGCACACCATACATGTTAGAGACAGTAAAAAAAATTTTTTTCAGCAAATATCAACGTGTGGTACGTAGTTCGACAGCTCTTAAAAAAACACTATAAGGTTCCTAAGTAATGTTTTTGATTAAGTGAATGTATTTGGAAATAATCGCTCCGAAAGTTGTGTAAATTGTGTCCCCCCCCTCTATTTTCTAAACCGTGCGTCCGAAAAATATGAAAAAAATCACGAAGGTAACGCTTAATTAATACTTTCAACGAAAATTATTTTCAACAAGATCCAATTAACCGTTTTTGAGTTATTGCCGATAAACTGCGCTTCTCAACAAAAGGACGTAATTGCTATGAAGATACGCTCTTTTGTTGTTGTACTTTTTTACATCGTATTTTTACCTTATAGTTACGGCTATGGAACCCTACTCATACTACTCATACTCATACTCATTTATTCGTAAAATGTTTTTCGATTTCACATGTCAAAAAAATATTACAATAAGATTAATTAAATTAAATTACAATAATAAAAAGATAATAATCACTGAGCATGGTCCGACATGCTCTTGGCCAGTTATTTTTTAAGAGATGGTGCGAGAAATAACGTGTGAATTGCGTTAAATTGTCGTCGATGATCGATCATCGCATAGCTGCACGGCGCCGCAATGTAAAGAAACCCACACGATAGTTCTCGCACCGTCTAACTAGCCCTTAATAAATCAAAATACCGACCGCAAGCGAGCTTTGAGCATGAATACAGAGCATTAGATGTCGCCCCGGGGCTACGTCTGTGTGAATTTACAATTTTTCATATTTATTTATTTATTTATTTATTTAATTTAGATAATTACACAGTATAACAGTATACACCAAGGCACTGTGAAATTCAGACAACACATATAAAAAGGACTAACTATAACATGTAGCACAACAAGTAATAAAAATCACAATTATTAACAATTAACAGAAGATGGGCGATCATCCATCGCCTCACATAACTTCAAACATTCATCACATACCGTCCTCCAGCTACTTGCAAAAATATCGCATTCGGGTGCTGATGCGAGAAGCGCGTTCACATATTGTAATGCGCGAACAAGAGGTGAATGCCTGTATGACACAGTACGCGCTTTGGGAACTGCCAGCAGATCGCGGTCCCGTGGACGAAAATTAAATTTCGACTGAGACGGTGAGGGTACGCAAAGACGTACCAGTTGCCTCACCAACTCCGGGCAATCTGAATCACCCCGCAGAATTTGACATGCCCCGTTTAAGAGCGCATAATTACGCCTCACTTCTAGAGAATTAAATCCCAAGGTGCCGAGTAAAAACTTGGTTGGGTAAAGAAAAGGATAGTACCCGTACGTTTTTTTATATAGAAATCGCAAAAACGCCTTTTGAATTTTCTCCAAAAGCAAAACGTAAGTGACCTCATGGGGGTTCCACACGACCGACGCTGCCTCAAGTTTGCTTCTCACCAGAGCGGTATATACAAGTTTAATTACTCCGGGATTGTCAAAATCACGGGTATTGCGGGTAACGAATCCCAACCTTCGGCAGCAGTCGGACGCTAGAGTCTGCATATGGGCATGAAAGTTGAGGCGCGTATCGAAGATGACACCTAAGTCTCTGACTGTGTCCACGCGTATAATTTGGTCTGTCCCTAAAAAATAACTAGCAGACAAAAGACTATGAGCGCGGCTAAAAGACATCACGGAGCACTTTTCATAGTTGAATAGAAGTTTGTTTTCAATGCTCCATTGATAGATCCGGTGTATATCCTCTTGGAGCGATGAGCAATCAGAGAGTTGTTGTATTCCATAGATGAGCTTTAAGTCATCAGCATAGAGTAGGCACCTGGCATATTTAGGGACCCAGGCCAAGTCGTTTATCATAATGCCGAATAGAAACGGGCCTAAAATCGAACCCTGGCTGACTCCTGAGCGGATGTGGTAAGAATCGGAAACAAAGCATCCGTGTTGAACGTACTGCTGCCTGTCACGCAGATAACTGGCAAAAAACCGAAGCAGTTTTGGCGAAAAGCCGATGTTGCATAACTTGCTTAATAATATGTCATTATCCACGCGATCAAAGGCTTTCTTAAAGTCAAAGTACAACACATCAACTTGTATTCCTTTGTCCAAATGTTCAGAGATACAGTCAACCAGGGTCAAGAGATTACTTTCAACTGATCGCCTCGGCCTAAAACCATGTTGAGAGTCACACAGGTAGGGTTTTATTTGAGAGGCTAATAGTTTGTTTATGATCGATTCAAACAACTTCGCGATCGAAGAGAGAATGGCTATGGGACGATAATTTCCTACACTAGCTGCGTCACCGGATTTGGGTATAGGGCGCACTCGTGAGACCTTCCACTGGTTAGGATACTCTCCAGTACTTAGTGCTAAGTTGAAAATATGAGCTAATGGAAGTAGTAGACAATCCCTACAGCCCTTTAAGATATATGCCGGAAAACTATCCGGTCCTGGAGAGGTATTGGGTTTTAGACGTGCTATGCCCATTTCTACGTCCTGAGGGGATATTGTGTCTATGTGAACATAATTAGCAGAGCTTGACGTATCTTTTTGCATAATCTTGGTATGATCGAGAACGGGTACGCGGGGAAGAAAGACGCTTGAGAAAAAGTCTGCAAAAGCCTGAGCAGCCTCTGCGCCTTTGTGTAACTCTCCATTGTGTGATACCTGATTCTCGAATCCGCCTTTGGATTTTAAACTGCTTATATGTTGCCAAAAGGCCCGGGGATTACTTGCTATTTTGGTCTGAATACATCTAATGTAATTATCGTAGGCTTCAGATGATCTTAACTTAATATCTGCCCGGAGCTTAGAAAAATTTGCATATATATCCCTGTCATCGGATCGCTTCCACTCACGATGAAGGGAAGCTTTCCTTTTAATATCTTTAATAAGATCCGCTGTAAACCAAACCGGATAACATCTGCAGGGCTTACTAAACCGTCTCTTTTTTGGTATGCACGTGTCGAAAAAACCATATATTATATTATAAAAGTGGTCTACAGCGACATTGACATTACGGGCCTCAAAAACGTCCTTCCAGGACACGTTAGCAATGAGATGGTAGAGAAGTTCATAATTTCCCTTGGGAAAATTCCAGTCACGCATTGTGTCAACATTGCTAGGATCCATTTTGGCGGAATGACTTTTGGCGTCCGCGAGGCCGATGGATATTTCCAAGGGTGGATGATAAGAGTCGGGATGTGGAACTAGGCTACTCTCCGTAACCTCTCTTACCACGACGCCGTGGACACGCTCTCGCACCAACACCACATCTAACACTCCTCCATGCGTATTCAAAATCTCATTCATCTCAACCAAATCACAAAATGTAGTAAAATAACAATAATAACTTAGGATACTAATTGAGGTGTACTTAGGGTTAAGGTTTAAGTCTCCAATAATGAAGACATCGCCTATAGAGTTGATAAATGATTCAAGTTTTTGAAAAAAGCGCATATACACGTTCTCTGAAGAGTTCGGTGGAATATATACGGCACACAAATAAAATGTACTATTATCTACCACAAAGGAAGTCCACAAGTCCTCCCCGTCTGCAGTTTCAAATTCAGGCCTTCGTCGTAAATTAATACCTGGCGGATATAGGTGGAGTCATAAGAGCCAGCGCGGATTTTGTGTCCGGAGTGCTTATTTCATAATCCGCGTCAGCTGTTATGAAACGACCTATACAATATTCCCGTTTCAACATTTTAGAGGTTAAATTTTGAACAATGATTTCTTGGTGCATCTTTACGTGATTTAAAGTAAATGTTTTCCAAATTTTATCCCGCTTGCTGCAGCCGTTTAGGTTATGCATTATCTGTTAGTAGCTTACACACGGATCTGTTTTATAATGTGTAGATAAGTTGTCAACAGTGACAAAAACGACCGTTCGAATATAGTCCCCCTAGACACCAAATAGCCAAAGCTAGCGCGCGGTTTGTATGTAAATCCACAGAAATGATCGAGATAGAAAGAAATAGTTCGTCGATTTGTAAGAGAACCAAGCGTTCGTCTTTCGCTTGGCGTCTGACGCCAAAAGTGTAATTTAGTGATGGAAAACCTACATTTTTAATTTCGTTTGGTGGCATCTGAACATTTAACTATAGGTACCATTTTTATCAGATTTTCAAATCTGATAATAATATTGACGGCAACTGAAGTAAACGGCGTGCAAAGTAGTTCGCCGCCACTTCATTTTAGCACGTGAGGTACATACACTTTTTCCTTCTACCTCTATATATTTCTGTGGGTAAATAATGTTAGACTGATACCTGTCTATTTTGAGTATTCGATGGATATCTGCATCCGGCGTATAAAACGCCATCTCGGAATATATTTAAACTGAAGGCCTGGAAAAGAAAATAACCCAAATTAATTTAAAATTTAGTCAAGGCGCTAATGTAATGACGTTTAACTGTAGGTAGGTCCCAAAAATACCAATATCGCTTGCTGATAGTGAGGACACTAAGTTTTTGTTCTTATTTTTTTGTCGTTTGGTTACCCACTTCAGATTTACTAGTATGTATGTATGTTAAAACTTCATTCCACATAAAATTATACAGAAACAGTACAAAGATCAATAGCTAGATATATATGTACAAAGGCGAACTTATCCCTGTAAGGGATCTCTTCCAGCTAACCTATGAGCAAATGAGAAAGAATAATTAATACTAGTCGTATTCTTCTGACCCTATTTATATAAAAAAAGGCTTTTATAGCTTGATACATAAAACATATTTCAACCAAAATTGATGTCCTAAACATGTAAACTATAACTCTATTCATGTTTGTATGGAGAAGAGTGTAGAGTGAGTCGATTCACCTTTAGATAATATTATCATTTATGTTGATGCCTGCTTAATCACAGAGATGATGGTCAAAAGAAGAGAAACAGTGCTTGAAAATAATGATGATTTAATTAAAATTGTCTCTTACCTTATAGACCATCATTACAGACAGAAGCACCTGCGTAGCGTTGTAGTAGGTGATGAGTTTCGTGATCCTGAGTGGAGGCCGGTTCTTCATCACCTTCGGCCCCACGCGTACTATGATGAGATACGCAATCACCACGCAAAGGATAGGCATCGGACTGGACATCATAAACCATGAGTCCACCAAGGCACCTGGAAATAATACGGCGATTTCTATTAAATTGAACCACCTATAAGATGGAAGGACGACATCCGAAAGTAAGCAGGCATAGAATGGGATCTTGGAGAAATCGAGAAAACTCTTCAAATATTATAGCCGTAGCGATTTGTGTATTTTTATTAGGATTGATATCGAAGAGATCATTTAAAAGTTGTTTTTAGTATTTATTGTATTAATTTGACTTTTGTTACATGTTATTTTTTCGACGTAAGAATAAAATAAATGCCAAAAAATGTTGTAAAATAATAGCGTTTGTGTAGTGTATTCTATAATGTCGTTTCGAAAGTTTATTGGCGGTTGGTATATACTTAGATAATATGAAGATGTAACGCTTGACGAAGATGTAGAAACAGTAGTGTGTATAAAAATAGTTACTAACTTTTTCCAACTTTCAGAGAATCCAGATACCGGTCGACCTTTTCCAGATAACTCATTTTGACTCCTTCGCCTGAAAAATGCAAGAATTCGGTATTTAGGCACCTAGTTACTTCACGAATCTATAAACCAATCTATGGCAGACAGATTTGTGACAACTAAACATTGACAGCTCTTGCTATGTCATAGCTTTTCTTCAATGTGGCTAGTTTTCAATCAAAAATCTAGTGAGCTACAAAGTTAATTATTAAACAAGTTATTTAATAACACCTTGAATATTTAGGCCTAATATTTTATCTCAACTAATACGGGCGAACAATTAAACCAGATATAGCGTTTAGTAGTGTTATCATTAATTAATATGATTTTTTAAATTACACTAAATAGTGACCTCGTAATACATTTTTGAAAATTTACCGAGCAGCAATGTACCGCACACATGCTTGTTATGACATTGCGAGATTCGAGCTTTTTTAAAGTAACTGTCAACTAGCGTGTTTGTCAACTTGAATGTGTTGCGTTACATTGCGGCCCGAATTATTTTGTATGGTAAATATTTTCATTGCGGTTATAAGCAATAGTTATCTAAATATGCTTCTTAGGTCCTATGCTGACCACCGTTTCAATATTCGCCCGTATTAGATTTACAGGCTGTATAGCATTGCATCGTATCGTATCCAGTTTCAGAGTCCCCATAATGCCAATAGCATACAATCGCTGTATACCTAATATTAAATAGATTTGATGAACTAAATAATTAAACGTCCAGGTATAGTACGGCTTCCCCTATTCAAACCTAGGGTCGATTCAAAAGAGCTGGCACGAATGGATTGAACGAGTGAAGGTAATTTTAAGGTTTTTAAGTAATGTTTTTGATTAAGTGAATACCTTTGGAAATAATCGCTCCGAAAGTTGTGAAAATTGTGTCCCCCCCAATTTATCTTCTAAACCATGTGTCCGAAAAATATAAAAAAAAATTACGAAGATAACGCTTAATTGATAATTTCAACGAAAATTATTTTCAACAAGATCGGATTAACCGTTTTTACAGTCGGGTGACTGCGGCGAAGCCCAAAGGAGGGTTATGTGTTTGACCTGTATGTATGTATGTATGTATGTCCGTTCCTGTGTCCGCTCGTAACTACTCAACGGCACATCCGATTTTGATAAATGATACATCATTAGATTCGTCTTGATGGTGCGAGTGTCACTGGGTATGAAGTTCGTAAAATAAACAAAATGGCGGATTTTATGCAGTTTCAAAGTGCACCGCGGTCGGGTTTTTTTTTAGTAAAAATGTGGTTATTGAGTTATTGCCGATAAACTGCGCTATTAAACAAAAGGACGTAATTGCTATGAAGATACGCTCTTTTGTTGTTGTACTTTTTTACATCGTATTTTTTACCTTATAGTTACGGCTATGGAACTCTACACTGAGCATGGTCCGACATGCTCTTGGCCAGTTATTTTAATTTGTCTGGAGCACTTACTAGGTTTTGATATGAGGCAGCTGAGTAGTATAAGTACCTACATTCATTCAGATTATTATTGTTTAGGTGTTAATATCTGGGGGCCGCCAAGTTGAGCAAAACAAAGGCCCGTACCATCCTTTTCCCGATGCCATTTCCACGCTTTATTTTATACTTGCACTAAGTATATTCCCACTTTTCATCGAGATCTTGCCTTTTTAAAACAAACTATAAGACAAATTTGTTCCACATCATGCCGTAAAGAACTCCATACGTTTGATGTGTGCGCCTAAAACTTAATATGGGGCAGTTATATTTCAATAACACTATTATAAACTTGTTCCCTATTGTTTCGATGTTACACTTTGTGACAGTTAACTGTCATGTCATTTGTTGTCAATGCTAAGCTAAATTTGTCAATGTGTCAAGTCAAAGCTTTTGCCTTTGAGACAAAAGTTATCGCTATGAATGGAAAGATGCGACTAGAAATATTTTGTGGTTTGATTCACACGATCATTTGTAGGATACGGTCTTAAGACTATACGGAGTGTTTCATGGATATGCTTCAAGAAAGGAAAGTAGGCTAAGTATTGTAAGTAGTGAGAAAGTTTCAGTACTTAAATGAAAACTACAAAATTTATGATATTGGTAATAGTACATTCAAAGGTGTTTAATGCCAGACTATTAAGTAGCGTTATGTTTTTGCGCATATGTACGTATTTTTAGGGATCCGTATCAAAATGGGAAAAAAGGACCCCTGATGGTGCGACTCTGTCTGTCTGTCCGTCTGTCACAGCCAGATATCTCAGGAACTACCGCTGCTATGGATGTGAATTTTGGATTGGTTTTAAAAATCGCTAACCCGAGCCTACTGGATAAAAAAGATCTTATACCTTTTTTCTAAAGGGGGCCGAAATCTAAGGTCGTAAATTTAAAATATTATGTTTATGTATATGTCGCAGCCAACGGAGCCCTCGGTGCGCGAGTCCGACTCGCACTTGACCAGTTTTTTATTACCTAGAATTATTTAAATGGATGGATTTCTAAAATTAAGATATCGTTGGATTAGTCTCGGCGACCCAAGTATAGCCCAACTTAACATAACCTTAACCCAACCCACCAAAGTGACGTTAAATACAATACAATCATACTTTATTGCGAAACAGTGGTAAACAATACATAATTTCAAAGACATTCTATAATGTTACGTGTTTTGTTGAAAAAGAAACGTTTATTTTTCAAAGTCGCTTTTCCTTAAAGACTACATACGTATCAGGTAATATTGTAGCAATCGGGTTTCATAAACACTTTGCCATTAGTATCAATTCTATGTATTTATTAAAAAAAAAACTCTAGAAAGTAAAAAATATTTGTACCTAGCCACTTAAAACTTATAACACCCCTCTTTTTCCGTCGGGAGTTAAAAATACTTTGGTCAGAGTTAATATAACAATGTTGTCAGGCGGTTAGTAGGTAATCTTTACGTAACTGTTCCGGACATAGGACAGGGACTTAACGAGCTTAGGCCTGAACCCTGCTCAAGTCACGAAGAACGTAGTTGACTGGAAGTGATTTGAGCGTAACTAAGCGAAGTAATGCTGGGCTACATCTCCGTTCTTAAAATCCCATTGAGATTTCAGTTAAGACCTGCTTTTAGTATACTCGTTAGGGGACATTTCAAAAAACTCTTGAATAGCACTCGCAAAAAAATCCCGATATGACCTCCATACAAACTTTCATTTGCGTTTAACCTCCTTAGGGCACTTGACCCACCGCCGGCGAGTATGCGAGTAAAATTGGGCGAGTATCATTACATTGAGGATCTGGAAAGGTCGATTAACCATACTGTATACCTCGTCAGCCTGCAATGAACTGTTACTCGCCAAGTTTTATTATTTGCTTACTCACCGGCGGCAGACTATAAAGACGAACAAGTAGTCCAACTTCGGCCGTTTACGAGTCCGCGACACATATCCACACAGACGCGCGATAGCGCGTCTGTGTGAGTGCGGTCCATATTGGAGCATTCTTACACATTCTTATTTCTTTGCTTGTAGTGCGTTCGTACACGGCGCGCACACATTCAAGCGCGCAATGTACCTGTTGTAGGAAGAAAAATTACTGATATTATACTGTGCCGGCGGTGGAACGAGTGTCTTAGGGATTCCTTTTAAATAATGTGATTACAATAACCCCATACAAACATTCCAAGTAATTGCATATTAAGGTGTATGCGGAAATATTTTTGAGATCCGTGCCGTAATAATACTCGTTTAGGAAATCTGGGGGCACGGCAGTGCCCCCGCCAAGTCAAGCAAAACAAAGGCACGGCCGTACCATCCTTTTCTTGAAGCCATTCGGGCCATTTTCAGCCTCCCGTAATTTTGTACTGGCTAAAGCTAGAACCCTGAAATTTCAGGGATATATAGGGCACAATAAGACTTATACATATTCTCAATATTATTTAATTTGAACGTGTAGTTTAAGAACTATTTGCATGTAAAAGTTCCTTAGTTTTGTCACTGACTGACTGACTGACTGATGATCATCATAATTCTAAGGTACTTCTAGCAGACTCACAGGCTCCAAATTTTAAACATAGTTAGAAAACCTTCAAATATTGCAATTTCAGTCACAACTGCACACATAAGTTTGTAATCCTATACAAATACATGCTATTACAAAGTTAGTTTTGCAGTTCAAATTGGAAAAAGAATGGATTGGAATGTAATAAATAAACGAAGATCACTTACAAAAAGAAATCCCACCAAAATTATATGTAAAAATTACACAGTACATGTAAAAAGATGCAAGTCTCGCAACGCAGTTCTTTTACAACAAAAAAGTTTTGAGATGTAATGTTAAACAAAGTCAGTACCGGGGGGGCTGTCCACAGTACTCGATTCCCACCGACTTGCCTATTATTTAACCGTGGAGGAACACATTTTATCCTCCTGGATCCCCCGGTACTCACTTGAGGACATAACATTTAAAAAAATCTATAGCCAAATGTCAAACCGGCTTAATAAGTTAACATGCATAGAACGTTTCCGAACGAAACTGACAACCTAAAAAAATAAACACCGAGTCATTGATGGCCAATCAGCGATCAGTGCGGCTTTGAGATCTGACACCATTGGCCAGATCATGCCCCGCGGTATGTAAATCCAGATTTATCTCACCGAAAGTCTAATTATATATTTTTGTTTCATTTTGATAAGTAAATTTTTGGTGTATTTCATATGTTAGTAAGTTAATTTCCCCAAGAAAATTAAAAAACTTTCGCCAAAAATAGCTCTGAAGTTTACGTACTCGTGCGAGTACAAGCGGTCTTAACATGGTATGTTTATGTTCTCGTACGAGTACAAACGGTCTCAACGATGTCAGATTTTTTGATCTTAGATGAATGCTAACTATGTTTTATTAGCGATTTTCAGGCTAAAAGGACTGTGAAATAGAGGAGTATGTTAACATCGCCGAATCCGACGGTTTTTCCGACGGCGCAGATGTTTAGTCAGAAATAATCTGGAATCTAATGGTTCCGTTATATCTAAATCGAAGATAGCAATATTTTTGGAAATATTCAAAGGATAACAGAAGATATATCTTCGGCGGTTCCTAGTCCAGCCTTGGAAATAGAAATAGAGGGGGATCCAGATTTTTACAAGCTTTTATTTAACTTTCAATGTATGTATACTGTATGTATGTACCTATGTTTGTTCGGGTGGAATCTTGCAACTCAATTTTGAAGCAGATATCTTGAACCGAATGAGCTAAAAATTAGCAAAACTACGTAAATCAGATGACAATGCAATATTATCATGACATGGAGCTGACCAGATGATGGAGCTGGATGGTAGCTAAAGGATCATCTAAACTACAAGATAAATTCGCCGTGTTTGGGTTAATTTGATTGGTTGTGACGTGCAGATTGCGATTATATAAAAAAGTAGAGTCGCCCATAAAAGCTTATCTAAAAATAAACATTTTTTAACAGAAACTTATTCTAGTCCAAGTTAACGTAGTGAAATAAGCGCTTAGTCCAAGTTTATCATACAAAGTTTTTTTGTTACTGACTTTAGAATTATTTGATTATGACACCGAATTTATAATCATGTGCTATAATAAGTAAAAATAACTCATTTTTGTATATATACATGAAAATAAGGTTGTTTAATGATAGTATTTTTGTCTATTTGATACTGTTCTCGAGTAAGGACAAAGTCCCCACGTACTCGCCTAAGGGCATAAAGAAAAATCGAGAGGGAAACTCTATGATTTTTTTTACTAATTTTCCCATATTAGGGGGCATTTTTGAAAAAAGTATCAGTTTCGGCAAAATCGATACCTCCAGGATCCAGGAAGTTATAGATCTAATAATAGGAAAGTCGGTGGGAATCGATTACTGTGGACAGCCCCCGGTACTGACTTGGTTTAACATTACATCTCAAAACTTTTTTGTTGTAAAAGAACTGCGTTGCGAGACTTGCATCTTTTTACATGTAATGTTTTTGGTGGGATATATATGTTACGATAACATTTTGCAAACTATTTAACTTAAAGCGAAATAAATCGATTGCAATCCGCTTGTTTATTAGGTAAGGTGACCACTTTATCTTACCGCTCTTGATCGATAAATAATACCTAATAATACGGATACATAATATGAATATATTTGATACCATACCACACGGTGTTTACAGTGTACCTATAAAATAAAAATCCATGGTGAGATTATTTGATCTGGGCTTCACTTGTTTTTCATTTTGAAGTCAACCTTTCAATTATTTTTTTTCTTTTGTTTCCTATGTTCATTTAACACCATAGCGAATTAAAAAAAGACACTTTATTATAGAATATGGGTCAAGGGCTCACAGATCCTCCGTCCCAATAATCTATACTTACCTTTGTTAGGTGTCCAGCTGTCCACTCTCAGATGGACAGTAGGTAGCGGTTCAAGCCTATCGAACTGTATGTTTGTGGGTCAGTTTCGCTTTATCAAGTTGTTATGTTGACATTATTGTCTGTTGACGTGTTTTGTCTGCAGTCTGCAAGACTTTCCCCGGTGTATTAGGGATTACGGTCAATCGTTCTTGGAATCAAAAGTGGGGAAAATCTAACGGCATCAAATGATACAAACGATTTATCCTTTTCAAATCACTATAAGGGCGTTGATGACCAGAATGACCATTACTACGACGATACATGGTGCCTTTTCTCCCCCTTTGATAGCTAATTCACGTGTTATACGAGTCTTCATATAATATGCTTCGGATACAAAGTTTTAAATCTAAACGCTTACTTAAAAAAGTTTTTCTTCGATTACTGCACGAGTTTGTTATTGACATTATTTTTAAAACCTTGATATTGCAGAAGTGATAATTCACAATTTGTTTGAATACGAAATTGCGAGTTTTTTTGCTACAAGACATAAGTTAAAAGAGGGACTAGAAGTTTCAATCGCCTCAGAATTTTGTTTGAGACCAATTACTTAGTCATAAATTATGTTAACCTTTGCTATTGCTATCTATGAAAATTAAAAAAAAAATACTCCTAAAAAGTATATTATTATAAGTAGGTACCCAGTAGTATCGTTGAATAACTTATGATTGTATAATAAAATAAATAAGTTGGGCACAATGTCAAAACTTAACTTTGAACATTTATCTTCTACCTGCACCAAAATAAAATTGTAGAAATTCTGTGTTTGTTCGCGTTTCACGCAAGAACTTAAAACTCGAAAAGTTACTTAGGTGACAAGACGTGTTCTTTCCATGTATCCTTCATATGGAGTCGTGGGCACTGCTGTTAAAGATTAAAATAAGTTAAACGTCCTAGTGTTTGACACGCTAATCCCCAATAGTTGACACTCTGCTGTCACATCTATTGTTAATGACTTAACGTTCAAGATGGTAACTACTAAGACAGTGGCAAGCACTCGGACGTCTACTTACCTTAGTCATTTTAACTTATCCACGATAATATGAATGAATTTAGTACGTGAAAGAGTCCCCCCTCGCAGGCATTGCCTGTAATAACCCCATATCTTTTTCACATCTAAATTTAGCTAAAAGTACGTCAATATGAATACTGTGCGTCATCGCATGTTCATTAAAAAAATTAATAAACCGAAAGCATAATTATTTATAGAATCAATCACTTAGAGCGTCGACGTTATTGACATAGCAGCTTCTGTATTAATTAAACTACAGATTTAAGTTTGATTACGGACGGATCAAGGGTCAAGTTGTAATGGTTTGCTCAGGCCAAGTGAACCGAATAACATAATAAATGCATAATCAGTCTAATGGTGTTATTATTCGCATAGTTTCTGAATACTTTATCATACGGATAGACAGGCATGATATCCAATTAAATTGCCCCACTCAAAATCCCCGGGCAGAGGAGCTAAATGGTGAGTTAACTTCCAGATTGCTATTTCGATTTACGTTCTGCAGAATATTGCTTTAATATCATAAACGCGTGGAAATATAATTGCTTTGTATCAATCTTAAAGCACTTGAAACTATTTAAGCAACAACTATGACAAAAATGACTCGCTCCAAAGATCCCCAATCGAACCAAACTGCTGGTAATCGCTGAGCAAGCCATTGTCTTCTAGGTATGCGATGAGCCGTTTGTTCAGGACACAGTCTTGCAGAGTCTTCTTTACTGCCTTTTTAACCCACAGGCTGCTCATTAGCAAGCTTCAGAGACAAAGAGACTGCGTCAGTTTCAAGCGAGAGGTGATGTATCACCTCGTAAGTCTGTAGACTAACGAAATAAAAGAAAAAATCTGCAAAAAATTACATATCAATAACAAACGTGACGTAAGCTGACCAGTTAGCCCCCAGACCGGGGATTTTTAATGCCTTTATCAGGACGGCCTAAAGAAACCCTGTGACAATTTTCAAACCTTCACGCATTTGGGCTGATAAGCTTAGTTGGCGGTAATTTTCTCATCCTATAGATATATTATACAGGCAGTGTCTATTAGAGGATACTGAAAATAGGCTTGATTACTCATTCTTGTGAAAGACAATTGACCTAGAATTATTTATATTTCACAACCCCATTATTTGCTATCGAACCTTTTTCTAGGTCGAACCAATTACAGAAGGAAGTTCAAAAGATATTATAAAGCTTTTAAAAATGATTCTATTGATTTTGGTTAACAAATTCGATAGGAACAAAGGGGTTTCTGAATTGAATATTTTTAGAATAAAAAATAAACCAAAAAATAACAAACTTCTTCTTCGTGCAGTAAACAAGGCGAAAACTGCCATAATAGGTATTGCCTACTATTGGATAGAAGCGGAATCAGAAAAAAGACCCTTGAGATGCTCCCTTAGTCTGGCCAAGGAGGGTTTGTGCAGAATCTATCATGGTAAAGAGAAAAAAAATTAAAAAAAGACCCTTGATGTTGCCGACGACTTCTGGGAGTGAACTCGGTATTCCGAGGTTTTGGAGCCCCAGCAACATAGGAATTGGAGTTTTATAAGAGATGCAAAATCAGAATGGCAAATTGTTAATAATCTCTAACATCTTCAAATAGTCCCCATCAAGCAGCGAACAATCAGCTAGAAGTATCTAATAATAAACCGCATTAAAATTGGTCAACGCGTTCCAAAAAGCAAACATATTCTAGTTCTGAACTCATTGCGTCAAGGGTAAAAATATTAGTAGAATTTTTCAAACAAATGTATCGTAAATAGTTAAACAAAGCTAATCGCTCATTAAAAATGTAGGTTGAGCGGTTTGGCGCAAAACACTGTATTTCCGACATTGCGTGACTCAGCGACCCGAACAGGAAAACAAATGAAAAGCGAGCCTTTAAAAAGCGTTATTACTATTGTTTTGGCTCTTAGAAAATCACCCTTGTAGGATAGTACTAAAGGTTATATTTATAAGCAAAAATATCGAAGAAATTAGCCCTTCTGAAAGTATTTCTCGACTGTAGACGGTTAATTCCAAAGAGTTTACATTCCTTGTTCTTTCTAATCTTCTTCAAACGTATTTATTGACTTAGAGGGCTTAAAGTATTAGGTCGATATTCAAATGATCACAAAGTCGCAATAGGCCTTTTATACAGTCAGCTTATGTAGAAATTGGAAATTTAACCGTAAAGCACCGACGCAGTCTGTAGTCAACAATAAAAAGTGGAGTTGTCATTTTTCACGGACGATTACAAATGGACAGATTACAGTTAAATACACTGCATGTTCATTAAAATAAGGACATGAAAAATAAACACTAGTGGCTTTGTGAGCTGTAGACCTCGTGAGTGAAAAATTAACACTTTCCAAAAACAAAAAATTCTAAAAACTGAATTGAAAAATAAAATCTATAGCGAACGTGCACAACGAAGGTGCTGCAAACTGGTGCCACCAATCCGAATCTTTTACTCTATAATGCTGGAGCCACATTAACGGGAAACGCCGCGATGAAGGACAGTTAACGTTAGTTGTAGCCACGACTTACCATTGATCTTTGTACTGTTTCTGTATGATTTTATGTGCAATAAAGTGTTTATATGCATACTTACTATACTTGACATTGACATTTGTAACCAGACTTTTCAGGTCTGATAAGTTTCCTTTACGATCCGCATAGTGTTTATTTTGTCGACTTAGTGCTACCCTGTATAGTTCCTGTACAATACATCATTATCGAACCTGCTCACAAAATTTCACGAGTAACGGTTAAGCATTGCGACCTGTAAAGGAGCATTTTTCCCTAAGCTAAAGCAGGGTTACTTCGTTCGCTTCGCTCACCCGATCAATTAATATTGAAACAACAGGACCAGTAGTGTGATAAAATTCAGAAGTTCCCCATCATCTGGTCCCTTATATAAAAGTCGAACCGTTGACTAAGTAATAAGTTATTACTAGTTACGAACTGTTATTAATAATAACAGTTTGTAAATAGCAATCAGAGGTCAACATATTTCGTTATGCTCATCATTTTGAATTTGACGGACCACAGCAGCATCGCTGTTTATCATGAACAACGGCGCAGTCGGGTCATTATTTGAGCGTTTCACCCGCATCACTTTCGTGGGCACGTTTCTGTCGAAGTTTCCTGAGATTCTAGTCTCATATATGTGGCACATATTCGGGACTTCTCAAAAATATTTTTGAATTTCGTTAAAATCTGCAGGAACTTCGACAAAAAAGTGTCCACGAAAGTCACGCGCGTGAAACGCTTAAATAATGACCCAATCCAAAATTAAAAGTACATTTATTTTGAGCTTCACTACTGATTAACAGCGACAAATGAAAAGTACCTAGATATACTTTGAGTCTTACTACTCAATGTTAGAATTTAAAGTTCAACACAGAATTATTTTGGATTGGGCCGTTGTTCATGATGAGCAGCGATATAGCTTGGGTTGCGAGCTCTTAGTACTAGTTCATGGTTAACTTTATATTAGTGAAGAAATTGGTGGCGAAATTCTAAATAACCATAAATAGTATTCCGTGGGACCCAGATCTGATATTGCGTTATAGTATACGTATCACTTCATTGCAGTGGCGTAGCGTTGAAGAAATCCTTGGGCAAGCCGGAGCAGCTTTAGCTTAAATTTTCTTTAAGAGCAATAGAATTAAGGGCTGATCTGCCTAATATTGGGCAAGCCGATAGGAATCGAGTTCTATGGACGCCACGCCACTGCTTCATTGACACCTCGTTAGAATTCAGTTAAACCATGTGCATTTTCAGGAGTAACTGATTATATCTAACCGCAATTAGAGTGAGATTGAGAGCATTTATGTCGTTTTTGAATAAGTACATGAAATGGTATTGTCAATGGTAGACGGTCCAGAAGTTCTAAAAGTAGGAAAATAATTAAACACCTAATAATATTAACTATTTATGAAAATCACTCATACACCATTGACACACTTGCGATCAGAGCTGTAACTATATAACCGGAACAGCGTGATTCCCAACTACGCCAACCTAAATAATATGTCGAATTCCAGTAAATACGTTGATTCCAATACAAAATTAATTAGTATTAAATACGAGTGTACTTAGATCACATTTGACACTCGATTTACCAAGAATAGAGTTGAAATAAGTAGGTAGACACTGTTTATGGTGAATCATATTTTGTATATTAATTAATATACAAAATATGGTACCTATAAGTATGAACCTTTATATGAAGATATCATTGATTGAATGAAAACGAAAATGATATAACGAAAAAACGATAAACGATAGGTATTGTAATGAAAACGTCATGGATAATTATAAGTATTGTTATGATAACGGTACTTTCGAATCCCATTCTTATTATTGCGGGTACATCTTTAGACATGGAATTGAAAATATTCAAGTCATTCATATGTTACGGTATAGTCAGCTGTAGAAGTAACAACGCATCTTCGGCATTCTTGTAAAAACATCGTTCTACCAGCGTTTCAACTGCTCTCATTTTACTGGTCGAGTTATGAAAATTTTCTGTGTAGATTCAGATAACCGGTTATATTTTCAGTTATTTTGTACAATACCTACTGGTACTTCTAAAAAATGACGGCAAATGGTAAATCCAACCTACTGGCAAATAGTAAAAAATACGACTAGGACATTTATACGTGGACAAAAAACGTATTTTATCTGTGGTACAATCCAACTGGCTGATCGACTACTTTTTTGCTTACCTTTTCTTAAATATCTTAAAGAATAGACGTTAGCTATTACGAGTATTAAAGCTTACTGTACAATACTTTCTAACTACAGACAAAATCCAAACCACTCTTGTTCTGTGCCTAATTAATAGAAATAATAAGTTGAGCTGGGCCGTTAACACTTGACACGACCTCGGGCGTTGAGTTTGACACTGCAATATGAAGCATTTATCTAAAATGTCAACAAATCTAGGCGAATTAGACTTCTTATTACCCGACTGCGGCGAAGCCCAAAGGAGGGTTATGTGTTCGGCCTGTATGTATGTAAGTATGTATGTATGTCCGTTCCTGTGTCTGCTCGTAACTACTCAACGACACATCCGATTTTGATAAATGTTACATCATTAGATTCGTCTTGATGGTGCGAGTGTCACTGGGCATGAAGTTCGTTAAAATAAACAAAATGGCGGATTTAATTTAATGCAGTTTCAAAGTGCACTGCGGTCGGATTTTTATAAAAATGTGGTTATTGTATCAAAGAAACTGATAACAAAAATGAATTTTATATATAAAGTGTTCAGTCACATCTAAAAGCCTTGAAAAAACGTCATGTTTTGCCGTGATATGACGAAAACACCGTTTCTGGTATAGGTCTGGTACATCCCATGAAATGTATAAAATGGGCCAAGTTTGCATGTGGCACCAAAAGTAGTGAGTAGGTTTATGATGCTACGCTTTCTCACTCTCACACACTATTTATCGCGCGACAAAACGTAGCATCATAAGCCTACAGAAAAGGTGCCAATTACTTAATGCGTTGTGAGCTTAACTGAGAAATTGTTCCAAACTCTTAACCAATTTAATGTTATTGTATACGAGTAATGCCAGTAGCGTGGCGTCCAAACAACTCGATTCCTACCGCCGTACCGGCATTTGAGCACCGTATTCTACAGCTTTTGAGGAAAATGTACACCAAATCTGCACCGGCTTGCCCAAGGATATCTTTTACGCCACGCCACTGTAACATACTATACATATATACACACAGTGTGTGTGTGTGTGTGTCACACATAAATATTTCATAAAACCGCCAAGTTGGTTTGACTATCAACAATATTTGTTTCTAGTGGCAAATTGGATAACTTTTCTGGTAGCACTGCCTTTCGCGCCATATCAAAACTTGGTCCCTTTTTCTCTAATTTATACATACATTTTCTTTGTATTGTACATTTTTTTTATAATGTTAGCGTTGTGTTTACAACTAGTTTTTTTTACGTTTGCGCCGGAACAAAGGTGCATTCTACTAATAAGACACCTAAGTGGTATAGAATTTTGATGTTATAAGTGTGTGTGAGTGATTTATAAAAATAGTGATTTCCCTACGTCATTATCTCGTGAACGGTAAGACATATTTGTTGAAATATCGAATTTAAAAATTAGTTCTAGGTCTTGCTATATTACATAATTGCAAGTGGGTCAAAGTCATGAGGGGGTCGTAAGTGCCACTACTCAGTGTGTACCGGTTTGGTTTGCGGACTTGGCTAACACACAGCCATGTGTATAGACAGTTACAGTCTTTGTCATGGCTCGGGCAGTGTTGCCATTCTTTTTTTACCGGACGCGCTGCCATAAGATGATAGGAAACGGCAAGATTTCTTTATGAATTGCCCGATTGCTCTGGGTGAATACGAGTGTATGTATGACGTTCCGCGGTAATGTACCTTATGGATATTGTCGCTTGCGTCGTATCTGACTCCGTTACTATAGGACATCAAGATAGAAGGACGCAAGCGACAATATCCATAAGGTACCTTCAACTGCGGAACGTCACATATCAAGGAAACCGATATTTGCCTAGCAGTCTGTAAAAAATAAGGTATTAAAAAGGGCGATGTAAATTGCTACGTGAAAAACAGCTTAAAACTTTATGCCACACCTGGCCATAAAGTGGCTTTTTCCGCACGCTACGCGTTCGGAAAAAGTCGCTTTCTGGCCAAGTGTAGACATAAAATAATGTACACAACACGGGAGGTAATAAAGAAAGCCCTCAATCGCATATTCACGTCCCTCGCCTGCGGCTCGGGCCGCAAACATCTGCGATCTCGGCCTTTCTTTATATTACCACCCTAGTTGTGTAATATAGTATAATACGCTGCCTGTTAACCCCACAGTAACAAGGCTCAGGAATGCAAATAGCCTGATGAATGGATTTGTAAATAGTGTAAATAATTAAAGTACACTTTGAATAATAGAGCAGAAGTACACAATGGAATGGGGTTATTGGAAGCGTTACAAAACGCTGGACAAATGAAAACAATGATGAATTACTTTGTCTAATGATTTCATTTAAAAGTGAGGTCGTTGCCAGATTTAACTTAACGAGACATGAATATAATTATGCTTTCGGATCACCAAAAATAAACGATGGCATGCTTGTTATCAAGCAAAGACTAATTAGGTATAGGTAAGGTAAGGCTAAAGAAAGAGTCACAACTCGGGTATTGAAATTTCAATTGTAAGCCAATATTTATTTCTACTTTTTTAGCATATTCCATCCGCCTTATCTTTTCATCTGCTTCCATTTCAATAAACACAAAAGATCATCTGTTGATAAATATACCTAGGATCGAAATCAGCTTTATACATTGTGAAGGGTGGTTTATCATTCTTAAAGGTCGCTGGTGATTTACGATAAAAGCATACCTACGAGGGTTCACCGTTTATCGAAGGCTCATAACGTTGCTTGTCGTTATTTATCAATACGGCCTTGAATTTGCTTAGATATTACAGGACAACCTAACGATCTGAATATCGGCGTATATGTCGCCACCAACTAGCTTAATGAGCCCTTTGGTTAACTGCCTAGCCTTTTCATTAAACAGCGCCATTTAATTAAGTGCCTGGATGAACATGGGACCGTTTAGCCCTTCTATCAAACGGCTAGGCAAACTACTTTCGTTTGACAACATTAAATAACCCGCCTAGCCGAGTCTGTCAATTTTTTTATAAATCTATTCTGTCCTAGAACCTGACCTAACATGGGGAGACGGGGGGGCGGAGCCCCCCAGCATGGAAAAACTGGACAAACTCCTTTTTTTAGGTTAGGTTTGTTAGTCGGCTTGTGTCCCTCAGAGCAGAAATAGAAGCCCCGCGCAGCGGAGCTTCGTCGACCTGCTGCGGGTCATAGTTATTTAGAATGAAAACCCTAATCAAAGCCCATTTTCGTCCTACAAACGAACGGCCTAAGCATTGGCCAGCCATATCGTTAATACTTAGCTTCAACCTTGTGTTTGGATTTGTAAGTCTTCGAGTATTGTTTAACAATGACAGAGCGTCAAACAAGCCTGTGCGTGCACGTTTGGTTGTTTGTAGTTCATGATATTTTTTTGTTCTTAAGAGCATTACTTTGTTCTTCTAAAGCATTACTTCGTTCTTCAAGTGCTTATTCAATTACTTTGGTCGTTCAAGGCAATACTTTGATCAAGAGCAGCATAATACACTCTAAAAAATCTGAACCAACTAAGAGAGATTTTCTCTTTGTGAGCGTTAACTTAAATAAAACAAACTAGATATTAAACATATCAACGAAAGCTGATTAATTAAAACAGCAAGTTCATTAGTGATTAAAACAACAATCTAGAATTTTAACAAATATATTCCTTGTTTCTATCATTATTTTCTTCTTTGTATGATTCGATCATGTTTAATTAGTTACCTTATACATCAATGTTTGTTGAATCAAATCAGAACATGATTAATTGAACTATGATAAACAATCAATATCATCTTAGTTGGTGCATGTAACGTCTTATTAGACTCGTATGGAATTAAGATGCTTGATTATAACTATCACAATCTTGTTGTGCCATAATGCCTTAAACAGGCAAACTGGTAGCAATCAGATACTATGGAAACCTCGGTTTATTATAAATTAATAATGTAAAATTAACATTTCACATCCTGCTGAAAATCTGCTTTTATGTTTAATTTTACTTACTCGTCGGGTTTGTAAGTTGTAGCGGTAATGGGCTGGCCATGTCTGTAGAGATATCTGGAGCATATGAGGCTCCTTCCAATTAGATGGGTTGACGACCTGAGGACAATAAAGAAAAGCTTCCTAATTAAGATTGAATAAACTGGACGTTGAACAGGTTTAAAGAAATATCAAATCTGATCATGAAGCTGGATTGGGCACACGGTATTAATGCGATTTGTACGCGGTAGTGCGATAGTAGTCTATCATTTACAAGTTCTACAAGGATAGCGTATATATATTTTAGTAACCAAGAGCCGAAACGGGCCTTAAATTAGGTATTTTGTGTGTCCTTATCCAATAACCTTAGAATGAAAAGTCTTGGTACATTAACCTATCGTTTATTATCAAACCGCGTTGAGAAAGGGATTCGAGTGTACCGTTAGCACAAGTGTACTTAATAAATGATTAAATATAATCATAAACCAATCTTTGATATCTTCATAAGTGCAGACCCTTAAGATAATAAAATTAATAGCTAAATATGATTTGCATATTTAAACTCTATTCTCGGTAAATATTGTCATTTGTTTAATAAAAAATAGTATTATCATATTTGACAAATCTGTCACCAGTCACATTATTTCGCTTTATCACAATGCCGTAGCTTTTCAAAAATACGTTTGTATACAATATGAATCGCGGTAAAGTATTATACGGTCGATGCCGAGAAATTGTCTACAATGTACTAACATATTTTAATAAAGAAAACGATAAGACGAAGGTTCTTTTGAAAACTTTGATGGCCATCTTAAGCGTAAATGCAATCGTCTCTGAGGTAAGTATTCCAAGAGATACATTGCAGGAAATAATTTGATTACTGAACAATAATACCAAAGTTTTGAATCGTGTGGTGGCCGCGACGGGCGTTGGAAAAAACACAGTAACATTAATAAAAAAAGAAGGCAATGTCGCCAGAGCAAATTCTTGTAAATTGAGCACACCTAAAAAAGGAAAACGCTGTATAATTTGATATTTTTTCCATGCTTTAGAACTTCATTGTACCAAAATAACAATTTAATTTATCTGCATACTCTACCACTGACACTGTCATATCATGCATTAGTTCAAAAATGACATATGAGCTCAATCCCTTTCTAAACGCGGTTTGATAATACATAAAGTCGCGAAACTTATAACTCACGTCGTAGGTAGGACTCGTAGATTATTTCTTGACATTGGTAGATGATTTCAGTGTGGTACTAATACATTTAATGTAATTCAGCTTCAGGTCAGGGATTTCCGTTCTTAGTTTTTTGTCACGACCCTGTTAAATGTTCTTTTGTTAATTATACACAATAGAATAATTGAGGAGCGTCTTTTCAAAAAGGCTTATTTCTCTATGAAAACCATTGAAATAAAAAACGGTCAAGTGCGAGTCGGACTCACGCATCTAGGATTCCGTACAAACTTCTAAGTAGATATGTAAAAATAGTCAAGATAAGTATTGAGGGGCAAAGTTAACATTGCCCTTGGAAAACTATCGTCCCCATACGTCGACATTAAGTCGCGGTAGTTTAGTAACAGTTTGAGTTACGATTATTGTAAATTTCTAAAAAACGATGCAAGATAGGAAACCCATTATTTATTCTTCCTATAATATTCAGGATGATATTAAATAAATCAATAAAATAAAAAAGCCTTTATTGATTCCAAACAATACTAATTACATCGTGACAGTTAGTTTTAAAACAGTTAAATAAACAAAAGAAAATTAATACATATATTTTTTTAAATATTATGTATGAATTAAGATTTAGTTGTAAGGACCTCTTCGGGTGAAGGCCTCCTCCAGTTTTAACCAGTTCTCTCTGTCTTCAGCTTTCTTTGTCCAGTTTTTGCCAGCAGCTGTGGCTATAATCTCGTCAATCCACCTTTCTTTGGGCCTCCCTCTACTTCTGGTTCCTTTAGGACCCTGCCATAGGGTGGTTATTTTCGCCCATTTTTGGTCGTGTAGGAGTGCTGTATGGCCACACAATTTCCAGTTCAATTTTTGTGCGAATAAAAGAGCATCTATCATACCTGTTTTTTGCCGTATATCTGTGTTTTTCTTGTTATATATCAGTCTTAGGTTTAATAATTTTCTTTCTATTGCCCATTGACAACATTGGACTCTATTTCTCGTTTGCCGATTATACACCGTGGGTACGAGTAACCCGACAAACTTTAACCATGGATTATAACATTACTATTAGGAGAAAAAAAAGTTATGTGACGTATAGTCGAAAAACGCTTACTTTCAGAGATATTCATTATTTTTTAAATGAAAACTCCCAAGTATGTAACAAGCCCTAATAAAAGTGACTAAGATAGTTGAAGGGTCCACGGAAAGAACATGTCTAGCCACTTTTTTTTTAAATGAGATTTTAATCTAAACTTGTAGAGCTCGCAATAAACTATAACTTACCACTTGATTACTTATCTTAAAATAATATATATATTTTTCACTTTTAAAGAGATGGTTGCCATAGTATTTGTTATAGGAGTCGCTAGGATATGTCGGGCTAGTTTTAATGTCTCGTTAGAGGTAGAGTCTGGGCCGGGACTTTTCTCAAGTTTTAGTTTCTCCATTTTCCTTATTACTTCTATTTCGACAAAATTTTGGGGTTGTGTATTGTTAGTGGAAGGTTCATTTATGCCACACACACAAGTGTAGACATAAAATAACTAAATATTTTTACTAAAAAAAACCCGACCACGGTGCACTTTAAAAGTGCATAAAATCCGCTATTTTGTTCATTTTAACGAACTTCATACCCAGTGACACTCGCGCCATCAAGACGAATCAAATGACATCATTTATCAAAATCGGTTGTGCCGTTGAGTAGTTACGAGCGGACATAGGAACGGACATACATACATACATACATATAGGTCAAACACATAACCCTCCTTTGGGCTTCGCCGCAGTCGGGTAATGATGTACACCACACGGGAGGTAATAAAGAAAGCTCTCGATCGCACATTTACGTCCCTCGCTTGCAGCTCGGGCCGCAAACTTTTGCGATCTCGGCCTTTCTTTATATTACCACCCTAGTTGTGTAATGTACTATTTTATGTTTAGTATGTTTAGAGTCGCATCATAGGGGTTCCTATTTGGGTAGTATTTAAAGGCACATAAAAAAAAATAACCGTAACCTAACTGAAATATTGACTTGCACATCAAACAATACCAAACAAAACCATATGAATAGTTTTGATATACAAGTATTATTTCTCTTCCTATTTTACCTTTTTGGTGCGGAACCATAATAAAACCATTTGAAAAGACACTCCCCAGTTAAAAGTTATTCACAATAACCACAATAGTATTTTATGCAACATAGAGAGACGCCATGAGCCTTTTTTGACTTAAGGCGGGGATGTTCGAAGACGAGAAGCAATTCGAGCTCCCCACCGCCCGCGGCGCGATCGCGTAAATCTTTGATCTCAAATGAACTCACAAATGTCAAATGTGCCATAGCACAAGTGTATCAGTAGTTCTACTATAATATACGGCCTGGTTAAGTTTGTATCTGGTATCTGTGATGTCGAATGTAAAACGAAGAGTAAACTTAGAGCAGTTTTAGGCGAAAATGTAATTTATTATTAACAATGAACGATTAACCTGATCATTTCAATTGATAATTAACCATTAACGAAATACATTGTTGTTTGAAATTAACGATTAAGTAAAACGTAAATCGTTAATTATTAATTGAGATTAACGTATTCTCAATTGATTTAGCTAGGTATGTGCCTATAATATTTGAAGAGTTCCCTCGATTTCTCCACGATTCCATCATCAGATCCTAGTTGCAATGGGTTGGGTTGGGATGGGGTAAATTTCTAATCCGAACTAGCCATATTCAAGTTATTGCGTAACAAACACAAAAAAAATAAAAATATACAAACAAATTTAGAACCGTCCTTCTTTTGAAAGGCGGTTGAAAAATACAAAGCCGTGTGTGAAACACATTTGCATTTAAACAATTAAGATGATATCAAATTGATAATCATTCGAGTGAAAGTATAACATAGGTATGTTGAACAGAAAATATTTTTTTCATAAGATAGTATTAGCGATTTCTCTATGAAAGATTTAAGTAATAAAACCTAATACAAAAATGTTTACTTATAAAAAATAAATATTTACTTTTAGGAAAATTAATTTGAATTCAAATGTCTTAACTTTGCGTTGCACTATTTTTAGGCTAAAGCTTCAAAAATGTTAATTCAAAAATCCGTTTTTGGAAGTTATGTACACTGAATAATGTTTTTTAATGCTAAGAATTATTAAGATCATATTAAATTAAAAGCTAACTAAATAAGATCTATTCTTGTATTCACCTAATTACTTCCTTCATTCAAGAACGCTAAGATATTAGTTATCCTTTATTCCAAGTTTTTTGCTGTCGCAACTGACTAGGAAACTTCCACAGAAAAACGCTTGATTCAATTACCTATAACAATTTGTAATCAAATTATAAAGACAAAACGAGCCGTTTGTTCAGGAGAACTCTTAAAGTGCTCATTAAAAATGTCACAAATAATATAATTCTATCTTCATAGAATGTAAATACCTACTATGTAGCTGCTGTAAAAATGAGAAAAGAAAATATTCACTTGGATTTAATATTTATTTATGAAAACTATATTGCGCAATACAAGAAAGGGCAAATGGCGGACTTAAAACCTGAATATAATTAAACGCTTAATTTCTGGTATTTTGATTATTTTAATAGTTTTAATAATATAATCCGAATATTTAGTTTTATTGCGTGCAGTGGAATTAAACATCTAAAAAACCATACCAACTTATTTTTTGGCAATTAAGAGTGATATTCGCCACAATATTTCTTAAATAAAAATAAATAAAACGTGTGTCAAATGAGAAAATAATAAGAGATAGCTGAATTCCATCCGAGTTTCGAACGTTTAAGGTCCCTTAATAACAAACCTTACTAGTGACAAAAAATGCATTGTTAACAAGCTTAAAATAAACTGAAAAGGAGCATAACTTCTGAAAAGCTTCTTATTCTGTGTACAAAAACTTGAAATACAGTAACATTGAAAGATATTGGTGACTTTATTGTTATAAGGCAAAAAATATCTAAGCCTAGAAACAATTATTTCTAAGTACCTATATAAAAGCGTACTATCGTATGATATTGTTTAGGATTTTTTTGCTAAAGTTATTTTTATGAATTAGTACGCCGTCGCAATACACGACTGTATTCTTCAAATTACGTAAGCTTTCCGGCAAGCCTAAATTGAATTAAACACTTCGATACCGACGACTTTTTATATAGAAAAGCTTTTTAGCAAATACCCCACAGCTATAATTTTATTTTGCGATAAACTTTGCGACCATTCACCCGAAATTTTAGTTAAATTACCAAAATAGAGACATTTAAAACAAATAATATTTGAATAACATTTTGTTTTATATACCCTTATTTAGTCTCTTATTTGTTTTTGAATTTTTGTATGAGAAAACTCTTTCACAGAATTTGAACAATCACGTAACAACACTCTGAAAAACAGTTCCGTAAAAAGAAAAACGATATATTGACCGATTCTGCCCGTTTTTAGCCATTATGTTTTTATAATAAAGAACTAAAATTACTTACCGTTCAAATTTTTATAAGAACAGCCGGTGTCACAGCTTCCGATCAATTTAAACCTTAGTTAACAATCAGCCCGTGCGGATGGCGCGGTGTTAAAGTCGCCACTGCGGTACTATCGACCGGTCGGCTTATAAAATAAGTGGATAGCACGCGAGGTAACATAGACATCGGTTCTTCAAGACTGTAGGTGTTCTAATTTAAAAAATATGTTTCAATTCAAATATACTATGTGCAGCTAATAATATGCACAAAAACTTAAAAGTAACCATTTTTTGCATAAAAAAACTTAAATGTCCCGATTCTGACACTAACTTTTTGAACAAAACTTTATGCTTAGTCAGAAGTACAGCCAATAAGGACTAAGGGCAGCAAAAAATTATATTATGTCATAGATTATTTTACAGTACCTACATAAGTAATTAGGCGTATTTTATTATACTTAAACGAGTATGAGTATGTAACCACCTCAACGACTACATGGTATATATGAGTATTTTACAAACTTCTCAAGTATTTCTTTACAGCTCTATTAATTATTTTATTGTTTTTTTCAAATATATTGTTTTATTCAATTAAATTTTAATCCTTTAAAAGTAACTATTTAATCTTTAACAAAACTTATTAAAATTACATATCGATACCTTTAGACTAAAAGGGCGGAAACGCCATTAGAACCTACGGCGTTTACGCCCTTTGAGTCTAAAGGTAACGATATGTGAACATACAATAGTACTCATGTTTAGGTTAACGTTGTTTTTAATGGGAAATATTTTATAATTGTCGAAATTAAATTCAAACTCGCTTGCTGTGAAGTCTTCCATAAAGAACAATGACTAGTTCTTCCAAGGAAGGAACCGACACATACTTTCAAGAACTTTTGTACGTGCCCCATATGCCATATTACTTTTTCAACCTACTACTACCCAGTTCGTGAAATGTGATGGGTACTTATTTGTATTGTATGGCGTTACGGGATAACCGGATAACGAGAAAATTGAGTATGACCTTCACCTTTAGACAAGTCTGATGGGAAAGATACTGTCGTACGGAACCGTATATACAGAGTACCATCTAACACACTGTTAATTGTATATTTGTAAACGGCTGTAAATGTTATTGCAACGTGTTAAAGTCTTATGGGTGGTCAGTTAACAGTGGCTTCGTTTGTACCTATACACCCGAGTAACCCGACAAACTTTAAGGATAGAGTCTAACAACTATTAGGAGTTAAAAAAGTCATTTGATGTATAGTCGAAAAACGCTTACTTTCCGAGATATTAATTATTTATTAAATGAACACTCCCAAGTGTGTATCGAGCCCTAATAAATGTGACCAAGATACTTTTCCTATTTTTTTTAAATCCTTTAACTAAATAGCAACCTTCACCTTCGCAGTATTTGATGGTAAAGGCACTACGAGGCCAAAAATTTACCTTTTGTTTTCATTTTAGCTTTTTTTCCCTTTTTGATATCTTGTCCTCAAGTAAGGACATGTTTATAAGGAGGGGCTAAATTTACTGATTAATTTTGTTCGATAAGACTATTGTTAACGACGCACTCACGGATCTCGTGAGGTCCCGAAGTTAACAGCTTGATACAGCTACGATAGCTCTTCAGGTTCATACACAGGAGGTTGTAAGGCTCCTGGAGTTTTAATTACTAAGGGATCGATTGGCTCAAAACAAAGGTTCAGATTTAACACTTATATTGTTTTAAATCACTGGCTCTAGTGTGCATTTCCTAGGGTTCTACCACGCGGGAAGAATAGCACTAACAAACCCGACTCTGGCTTAACCATCTTTTAAACACAACACTTAAATCTATTACACGGGATATAACACAGAAATAGTCACACAAAAATCAATCAGCGAATCAGTATTAAATAGTTAATAATGTTCATACTTCCCTATAAGCTATTTACACGCTAAACACTATTAAAGGAATACTTGTTCTTAGTTGGGCGGCTCGGGCCGCAACACGTAATAAAGAAATACTGTTTCACTGACTTTAAGTCCTACCTAGACTTCACTTAGGTCATAGGCTAGGGGATCTAGATTGGTTCACTATGTTCGGATCGGATCACTACTGGTTCGGTTCTGTTTCTCACTATGAGTTTACAACTTGGGTTCACGACGCCAACTGCTCTCCAAATGAGCTCCCGGCGTATTTAAGCAAGTAATTGTTGCGCAACATTTGCAACATATTGCGTGATGGAAAATTCCGTTCAGAATGATACCATCCTACGCTGAATTCTCGTGGTCAGACCGAGAAATTATAGGGCATCGATACACAAAGTTGTTCGAAAACTTTCGCTCTTTGCCGTTTTACGTTATGGTAACGACTAACGTACTATATACTCGACTACACAATCCTCATGGTAATTATGAGCGTGCTATATGCATCGCCTCACAATCCTCATGGTAAGCTGGCTCTGACCGGTAGAAGCCTCGAGTGGGTGTGTCGAGATCTCCTACCAAATCGTTCACTGGCCGCTCCTAGCACTAGTTGCCAGTGAAGTCTGGGTACACTCGATTTACACATTCGTTACGAGTCTTTATCTAAGCTCTAGATAGGGGGATCGGGTTCTAAGGTTTACACAAGTGCTAATGAGTCGTTACACTACACATATGGCCTCTTGTACGGGCAAAAACTCGTAAAATACTTAAATATTTCACTTACGTACTAACTATGAAACATGGTTCTAGGAAGTAGTCCTAGGGCTTATAGCTACTTACAAAACATGTTCAGGGTCTTAGTTAGACGATGTTCAGTCGGGTCGGGGTTCGGTGGGGCTATCGTCAACATCCTCCCCCCGCTGCTGCGTCGCGGCAGCCTCAGGGTGTAGGGAGACGATAGCCAGCTTGGAGACGGGGCGCCGGAACATGCCGCCGACGGTGCGGACGTCAGCACTTCGGACGCTGCCGTCAGGGCCGGGGAAGACGGCCTCGACGATTCCCCGGGGCCACACGTTGCGTGGCAGGTTCGGGTCTACGACTATGACATAGTCGCCGACCGTGAGTGGACGCTCGCCCAGCGCAGAGGAGCGGCGCGGCGCGAGCGTCGGCAGGTATTCTCGGACCCAGCGGGTCCAGAAGCGGTCTGCGAGCGCCTGGCTGGCGCGCCAGGCCCTGCGGTCGGCCTCCTCGCAAAGGCCAGTGAGTGGGACCTTCGCGGGGCCTCCCAGCAGGAAGTGGTTCGGAGTCAACGCCTCCTCGTCATGGTGGCTGACGGAGACGTGGGTGAGGGGCCGAGCATTTACTGTGTACTCGGCCTCGGCAAGGAGAGTCGCAAGCACCTCTTCCTTGGGCGCTCGCGTCTTCAGTGTGGTCTTCAGGGCTTCTTTTATTGAGCGGACCATGCGCTCCCAGGCGCCTCCTTGGTTCGGTGCGCCGGGCGGGATATAGCGCCATCCCATCCGGCGCTGCAGGCCGTAGGCTTGCAGTTCGGGCAGCCACTCGGCATAGGCTGCTTTCAGCTCGGCGTCAGCACTCCGGAAGCATGTCGCGTTGTCGGAGTACATCAGGGCCGGCCATCCGCGTCGCGCGGCCATGCGGCGCAACGCCATGATCGCGGAACTCGTGTTTAGGGTGTGCACGAGTTCCAGATGCACGGCACGGGTAGTGAGACAGGTGAAGAGGGCCACCCATCTCTTTTCCCGTCTTCGTCCTATCGTGACGGTAATCGGGCCGAAGTAATCTTGTGCGCAGTTCTCAAAAGAACGTACGTGTGGTTCGATGCGGGCCAGCGGCAAATTTCCCATCGCTGGCACGCGGGGTCTGGCTCGGCGCAGTGCGCAGTAGCGGCAGTTGAGGCCGACTAGGCGCACTGTTGGTCGCAGGTGGAGTATCCAATACTCGGATCGCAGGGCGTTCACGACGCTCTCGTTGCCCTGGTGGTGTGCGCGCTTGTGCGCACGCAGGATCAGCAGCCGCACGAACGGGCAGCGCCCGTCCAGGATGGCTGGCCTCTTGTTGATGGGGGCTGGCGAGGCGTCGATGCGGCCGCGCATCTGGATGACGCCATCCTCGCTCAGCACCGGGTCCAGTTCGTAGAGACGGCTTCCACGGGGCACGGGCTCCCCCCGTGACAGGCAGCGCAGCTCTTCTGGGAAGGTTCTTCTCTGTGACCACTGGAAATAGAGATGTTCGGCGGACAGTATATGTTTCAACAAGAGGGGTACACGGGATCTAGTCTTCATAACTTCGACGAACTGAAGCACACGCGCAGTTGCTCCAATCAGTCGATCGTAATTAGAGAAGCGATGAATGTCCGGCAACGGCGAGACGAACTCCGTCGACGCGTGACACGTCGCCTTCAATTCGGGCGGCGGCCCCGTCGGCGGCTCGGGTTCGGCTGGCCATTCGTTCGGATGTTCATATAAAAATTGGGGACCATTAAACCACACACTATTAATGTCCACGGTTCGTTTGGGATCGGATCGGGTAGGGATATCTGCGGGATTAAGTTTAGTGGGTACCCATCGCCATTGGTTCGGTGACGTCAGCTCCGCTATCTCTCCTAAGCGGTGAGCAACGTATACGGGGTACCTTCGTGCGTCATCTCGCACCCATTGCAGCACGGTTTGGCTGTCTGACCATAACACTACTTCGTCGGGTGTTATTCTGTGGCCATCGACGATGGCTTTCTGCAGTCGCGCGCCTATCAAGGCCGCCTGCAACTCCAGTCTGGGCACGCTGAGGGGTTTGAGTGGACATACCTTTGCCTTAGCCGCAGCTAACGTTATCTCAGGCTCTGCTCGTTCGGGGCTTTCCACTCGCCAATAGGCTGCCGCCGCATAAGCCTGCGTGCTCGCGTCCACGAACACATGCAGCTCGATGCGGGAGGCTCCCCCCGTCTAAAAATATCTTCGTGGTATTCTCAGCGTCGCTACCGACTGCAACTCTTGCAGCCATTCAGCGAATAAGTCTGCCTCTTCGGTTGGCAGCTCTTCGTCCCAGCCGAGTTTCAGCAACCACAGTCGCTGTATCTGGATCTTTGCTGTGATAGCATAATGTGATATGAGACCTAAGGGATCGTATATACTCATCACTGTACTTAGCGCCTCGCGCTTGGTTGGGCTCCTCTCGCCGACTCGTACCTCGGCTGGGACCCGCAGCATCTTCGTGTTGAATCCTAAATCGTCGGTAGTAGCATTCCAGTACATACCGAGAATTTTCTGATCCTTGGCGCCTAGCTGCGCCGGTTCTTCCGCACGTTGCTCCGGCGGGATACGCTCGAGCAGCCGTCGCGAGTTCGACGACCAGCCTCGCAGCGTGAATCCGCCCAGTGCGTGTGATGCTGCCACTTGCTCGGCTACATGGACTGCGTCATCCTCGTTTCTAAAACTAGACACAAAATCATCCATATAGTGGTTCGATTGTATTTCGTATACGGCGTCGGGATATTTGTCAGCGTTGTCCTCGGCGTTCCTGTTCCGCACACTATGTGCTAAAAAAGGAGAACTTGCTGCGCCAAATATCATAGACGTCATTTTGTAGATGTCTGGGGGGTCGGTTCGGTTTGCGCCCCGCCATAAAAACATCTGTGAAGGTTGATCCGCCGGCCTAATCTTCACTTGAAGAAACATTTCGCATATATCGGCCGTCACGGCGACTGCACCTTCCCTAAACCTAAATAAAATTGCATACAACTCTTGTAACAAATCGGGTCCTTCTAGGACATGGTCGTTCAAGCTCCGCTGCGACGAAATCGCTGCGGCATCGAACACTAGACGAATTTTATTTTTATTCGGGTTCTTCACTGCGAAGTGCGGCAAATACCATGCTACGTTACTATTTTCACTACTTGAAATTTTCTTCGCATATTCTTTCTGCACTAAATTATTTATTTGTGCAGTGTACTCGGCGGCGAAGTCGGGGTCGCGGTCCATCTTACGTTCGATGCCGCGCAGCCGATTGAACGCCATGCCGAAACTTGGCGGCAGTTGCGGGTCATTTTCCCGCCACAATTGACCGACCTCATACTTTGGTCCGTTTACCCTACGGACCGTTGCATTGAAGACGTCGATCGCTCGTTGCTCTGCCGGGTTCACCTTGTTCACGTGCTTAATACCTAAAGCGTCGACATCGAAGTGCTGTTTTAATAACTGATGCAATTCGAGATCTGGTTCGTGGCAATGATATGCCCTTACATGATCATCGGTTCGTACTAGGCGAGGCGCAATACCGAATATCGCCCATCCTAGTTGGCAACGGATAGCGGCAGGCTCGTTATTGCGGCCAGTCCGTGCCTCCAGTGGCATCATCAGGTGCCACTGGTCGACCCCCAACAATACCCGCGGCGTCGCGACGTCGTAGCAGGCTTCTTGCAGGTCAGCGAGGTGCTTGTAGCGCAGCATCTCGTTCATGTTCATACGTTGTTCACGCAGTCCCAATTGGTGAACGGTTCTAAAAATGACGGAATGTATCGACTCTTCGTCGCGTCCCTTTAACGCGACTTGTACCTTCCGGCTTCGCTGCGTGGTCTCCATTTCTCCCACGCCTTGAATGCATAGGTCCGTGGCAGGTCCGACGGCACCTACGTCGTTTGCTAGATCGGCATCAATAAGGCTTATTGTTGATCCTGAATCCAGAAGGGCGTATGTCTCAGCCTCACCCCTCGGCCCTTTGATGACGATGGGTACCACACGCAGCAACACCGACGTACGGGAGGTACCTATGCTAGCTATGTTCGATGTAAACTCGCGGGCTCCGGCCGGCGAACGCGGCGGCTCCGTCCGGCGAGTTTCAGGTTCGTACTCGTACCCGCGCGCCCCGTTTGCGGGCACACGCCGGGGAGGAGCGGGTTCCTCATCCGCCCAGCGCGTCCCACTCGCGGGCGCACGCAGATGAGAGACTGGTTCGTGGTCCGCCCAGCGTGCCCTATCCGAGGGCCCCCGCTGCGGCGACACAGGCTCGCGTCGCCCACCACGCGCCCCGTCAACGGGCGTACGGTGGTAGACGACGGGTTCCCGCCGTGGCCCGCGGGGCCCGCTCACGGGCTCACGCCGAGACATGACAGGAGGGGATCGTGGTTCAAACCGTGGTTCATTACGTGGTTCATAGTGTGGGTCAGGTCGTGGTTCGTATCTTGGTTCATGCGGGGGATCGTGGAGAAGACGATGATGGGCGTGGGGGCAGCCGTTAACGCCGCAGCCCTTCGCTCGGCACTCGTCCCTCCTATGCTTGCTATCAAAACATTTGAAACATATTCTATTGCCCTTGGCCCATGACCAACGGGCGGCGATGTTCATCGCGCAAACCTTCTTGCACTCTGGAGTGCGGTGCGACCCGCCGCAGCACAAACACACGCTGACTCGTTCCGTCGCATATGCTTGCACGCGGGTCGGTTGTGGCCGAGCGCCGGTGCGGGCCGGCGGCGCGGGCGGCGGCCGCGGCCCCGCACGGGATCGTCGGACATCCTCTGAAATCACGTTACGCCTCGGCGGCGCACGTGCATGCGAGAACTCAAGCTCTTGATCGCTCTCGTCCATGAGAAATTCGGCCATCAGCATCAACTCGCTATCGCGCCGCGAACCGTTTGCTCTAGCGTACGCGCACCATCGCGATCGTAGATGCGGGCTTAACCTTTCCGTAATTTCTCGGATCAGAAGTGGATTCGCTCCATAACTCTTGTTATCTAAGTCCACTAACGTTGAAGCTATATTAATAACTTTGATCGCAAAAGAATTTAAATCCGTCGCACTTGGCCCTACCGACGGAAGCCTCTTCAAATCTTCTAATGCGCGATCAATTAACAAATCGGTACGACCGAAATTCTTCTTTAAAAGTCGTACAATAAGATCAGGGTTCGCGGATGAGGCTAGCATGTGTTGCACACATTGCCTAGCCTCCCCTTTTAAACATTGTCGCAAGCGTGCAACATTTTCGTACGCCGAGAATTTATAACGCGACGACGATTGTTGGTACGCGGTGAGAAATGTCTGCCATTCACTAATTTCACCGGCGTACGCAGGAAGCTCATAAACTTGACGTGGAGGAGGGCGCATCATGGACTCTAAAGTCTCGGCAAGACGCTCGATACCCTGGCTCCTGGTTCGGCTCGTAGAGCGGTCGCGGATCGGCGTCGACTGTACCGGACGGCGCAACGCCGGCGGCGGCGGCGACGTGGATCGCAGACGACGGCTATTGTTCGGGTGGTTGACGTCGTTCAACCACTGGTCCACCCGGTGGACGGAAGCGGCCATCGAGCCCCCGGCACGGTAGTCACCGTCGCGGGATCCCTCGGCATCGATGCGCTCCATAGTTACTGCTAAACGTTTCTGCACTAACTCTTTTTCTAATTCTATCTCGCGCCTATGTAACGCGGCCAGTTCCTGGTCGGCCAGTAGCTGCGCCTCGCGTTTACGTAGTTCTGTATTACTGCTACATTGGGATCGGATCGTCGGCGGTGCCCGCGACGTCGATGGCACTTGATCTGCGAAAACGACTCGCTCCGGCACACGCGCACGCATTTCTAAGTTCGGGTTCACACGCGGGATAGTTTGTCATTGTCATTGTCTAACCATACTTAATTTTTGAGCCCCTTTCTTTTTTTGGGGCCCTTCAAAATTTCCTTTTTTTTCGCATGAATGGCCCGCAGGGCCATTCATGGGTATTAAAATAATTAAAATTATACAAAATGAGTAATAATGTAAAAACTTACGCTAAATTAACCTATTTGATGGATTTATGAATGAGTAGTATGAAGGGTGGGGGAGAGGGATGGTGAATGGGCTATTGGAAGAGAGAGAGCGAGATGGAGTGATGGGATGGGCTTATTAGATAGTAGTGGGGAATCCACTGATAAGAATAGTTTACATATTTTTAACTAGAGGGCAGCTGCCCTGCTAGTCTAAAAATAGCTCGGGAGAGTGTGTCAAGAGTTGACATTACAAACTTTTGAGTTTAAATTAAAGTGATTTAATTATAATTAAGTTTATACAATAAGATTAAAATTATTGTGATTTAGAAGTGTTAAATGCCTTTTTTTTTAGAGTACTTTGTTACAGATTTTATGAGATGGTAGTTAATTATACATAACTGAGAGATTTTTGGTGAGAGAGTAAGAATTATACAAGGTAATCTTATAGTTAAGTTTAAATCTATTTTATTATAGACAACTGAGTAGGGTTATTTACAAGTATATTTACAAATATCTTTAGGGTTCCGGAGTAAGAGCGGGAAGGGGATCAGGGGGCCTTCCTGGGGGCCCATTTAGGATTTCCCGAAGCTCCCTTTCCTCCCTTTCTCTTCGTTCTAGTTGGGGGAGGCGCGCACTCTCCCAGTGTGGGCGCGCTGCCGCTACCATCGCTCGGGCCGCCGTTACCGCTGCCTTTGCTTTATAAGTGTGGGGTCTTTTTGGACCGCCTCGGATATTTGGCCTATATGGAGTACCCTGAAGGGTATTTTCCTTGGATGAGCGTGCCAGCTTGGAACAAAATTCCATTTCTGCATTAAGTGCTTTAGTATAGTTATCATCAGGTTCTACTGTGATATGTTTTGGTTTGGCGCGCCCTTTTAGCGGGTTGGGCGTAGGTATATAAGAAGCCATTTTCGCGATTAACTTGTTTTTGTGCGCGGCAGCCTTTGTGAAGTATAAGCGCGATGTTCTACGCATAAATTGCCTAACTGATTCTATTTGTAATTCGGTGTGAAGTCTGACATTTGTAAAGTACCCGGGCGCATTGGTAATGCGTCTGAGTACCTTGTTCTGAAAAATTTGTAATTTTCTCAAATGGGTCTTAGGTGCTTGGGTGAATGCTACGCTCGCGTAAGTAAATACCGGACGTATTACTGTTTTGTATAGGGTTATTTTATTGCCAAGCGACATCCTACTCGATGAATTTAGTAGACAGGAGAGTCTGTACAGAATGAAGGCCGCCCTGTTTTTCACATTTGTGATGTGCTTACTGAAGTTTAGTCTTCTGTCGAGAGTGATACCGAGATAGCGTGTACTGTCTTCCCATTGAATGGGGTGACCGTACAGCTCGACTGGGGGGAATTGACGGAGGTAGACATTATAGTCGCCTCTACGAGAGAATAGGACGGCGGCGCTTTTCTCAGGATTGACATCAATCCTCCACAACCGGCACCAGTCCCCTAGGGAACCGATGGCAGTCTGTAGGAAGGATATCAATTTCCGAGGCCGCGGGTTTGACGCGAAAACCGCAGTGTCATCCGCGAATAGGGCGTAATGAGCACCGGGTACTTTGGGAATATCATTGACGAAAAGCGAAAATAGCAAAGGGGATAAGACTGAGCCTTGAGGGACTCCTGCTCTGATTGGATGGGGTGCTGAGAGGGTACCTTCCACTCTGTACCTAAAGGTTCGATCACTGAGAAAGTCTTGTATTATGAGTACAAGACGCCCTGGCACCTGGGCCTCGTACAGTTTGTACAAGAGCCCGTTGTGCCAGACCTTATCAAAGGCCTTAGCTACATCTAGGAAGACAG
The DNA here is from genome assembly GCA_947034925.1 of Eudemis profundana. NCBI lineage: Eukaryota > Metazoa > Arthropoda > Insecta > Lepidoptera > Tortricidae > Eudemis > Eudemis profundana. The sequence continues at coordinate 22,938,835 of OX344795.1, read as the reverse complement.
CGCCCGTCGGAACGGACTTCTGACAGCACGCAAACCAATAGAGTATATGCTCGGTGATGCGGTGCACCTGCTGAGTACAAGAGTGTGCGGCTCGAAAGCCGAACTGCTCGTCAATAAGGATGCCGGCCTCTGTGACATAGTCATTCAGCCTGACATAAACTAACCGCTCAAACAGCTTCCCCATCGTCTTGAGGAGACTAATGGGGCGGTAGCTAGCCGGGTCCACAGAAGGCTTCCCCGGCTTGTGGATGCCTATGACAACTGCCTCCTTCCAAGCTGCGGGGAAGTGGCAGTTAGAAAACGACGCGTTGAAGAGGATTACCAGTATGGTAAGAAGGGCATCGGGAAGGAGCTTAAGCAACCTGTTAGGGATGCGGTCAGCTCCTGGGGACTTTTTGATTTTGAGACTCTTGACATGGGACCTAACCTCCTCCAGTGTCACCGGTTTTAACGGTGGGTCTGTAGGCGGCAGGACGGCCTTCCTTCTCACGAAGGTATCAATCTTATTCAAATGTGTCTCAGGGCATGGTTCTGTAGAGGGGGAACACTGTTTCTCAAGGCAGCTCGCCAGGACCTCCGCCTTTTCGCTATCGAGAAAAGCCGGAGGCCCCGTCGAGGTCCTCAGAGGCGGGAGGGTCGTGCGCCCTTCCATTCTCAGTGTGCGGGCTAACTGCCAGTAGGCATTATGAGCAGGGGTGATCTCTGCTAAGTGATCTCCCCACCTGTCGTTGCGGTATTGAGTTAAATCTTTCTTTACTCTAGCTTTTAACCTATTTGCGAGGTTTTTATTTTCAGGGGAAGGGTTCTTAATGGCCTCCCTGCGAGCTAAGTTCTTATCGCGAATTTGGTCACGTAACCAAGTGGGAATTCTCCATTTGGAGTCATCATTGTCTGGCACCTCACGCGTATTTTCTGCGATTATTGCCTGTAAGCCAGAGGTAAAGGTACCAATGGCTTGGTCAGTGTCAGCCGGAGTAACCAGAGAGCCCTCTGACGGGAGACTGGCTAAAAATTGTGGGTTGGGGGATTGGAGTGCCTTTTCGACTTTATTCCAATCAACAATGCTCTTATTACGCAGTGCAGAGGGGGCCTCAGGACCCAACTCATATAACACCGGCAAGTGATCCGAGTCCATAACATTGTGAACTCTAATGCTACGCAGCTTAAGACTAACTCCTTTAAAAAGTGCTAGGTCCAGGATGTCATCGCGGTTCCCAGGAATTGCCGCAATATGAGTTGGTTCCCTCGGCGGTATAATGTCAACCACCGAATTGAGAGCAAATGAGTGCAAAAGTGAGCCTCTCGCGTTAGTATAGTTACAACCCCAGAGTTGATGCTTTGCATTGAAATCACCGGCCACTATGACCGACTCATCCAACCCAAACACCACCCTGAGGTCGTTTGCTGTAAATGCCCTAGTCGGGGCTGCATAAGCCGACACAAGTGTTATGGGCTTGTGCCCTGACATTGCCAAGCGGCAGACCGATACCTCTAGGCCCTCTAGGTTAGGGGGCTTGAGAGGACTCACATGAAGGGCACGTCTATAGTAGATAAGCGTGCCCCCCTTGTCAGTTAACCTATCATCTCTAACGAAATCATAGTGCGCGATTTTTGGATCCCGTGATCCTGCCTTAAGAAATGTTTCCTGTATCATGAGCACATCAATACGGTGGTCTCTAAGAAATTCCGCAATCTCCGTACGTTTTTCACGAAGTCCATTACAATTAAAAATGCCTATGGTAATTGCAGACGGTAAAATACGAGGGGCCGTACTACCCATTGTAGGTTCCCATATTTCTAACTGTCCTGAGAAGCTCTTCGTGCTCGGCCATTGCCATGAGCTTCTCGATCGGCGAGGAGGCGCGGCGCACTTTTGTCGCCAGGATTTGTACCTCGTCTAAATTAATTTGAGTGTTAGCTAATTCAATTACTAACTGCAAGTCAGCAACCGCGCCTCCTTGCTGAGGGCGGGGGTGGTTGGAACCCATTGCTGAGGGTAGTACAGTCCCTCTAGGTTGGAGGGGTTGTTGTCTAGACCATGCATTCCCCGGCAGGGGGGGAGGGGGGTAAGCAAAGTTAGCCGGGGGGCCTTGCACCCAGGCATTCTTTGTCACCGGTCTGGGGGCACGCGGAGGCACGCCCGTGGGCTCATCTTCATTTAGGATTTCATATCCCGGGGGCGGGCGGCCCTGCACCGCGCGACCCGGTGCCGGACGGAGTCCGGGCTCAGGGAACTCCATGCGGGAGGAGAGGTCCGGCACCCGGCGGCTGCCTGGAGCCGGGCCCCTACTCCTATCAGCAATCTTGGGGAATTTAAGACACCCCTTCCAATTGGCCTTATGGGGCCCTCCGCAATTTGCACAGGGTCCCCTGAGCTCAGAGTCTTTGGGACGTGGACATTCACGTGATTCGTGATCCTCACCACAGTGTACACATCGGGCCTGGCGCTTGCAGAACCGACTGCTATGCCCGAAGAGCTGGCAATTAAAGCATTGTGGGACGTGTTTCCCCTTATGGGGGGTCTCCACTCTCAATCCACTCAACCCAAGGATTGATTTTAGCTGGTAAATAGTTTTACCAATTTCGTTTCGATTTACGATCACATAAACTTGATCATAGGGCTCTCTGGTTGTCGGTTTGTGCATTCTATGCACTGCAATTACTGGGTAACCCTGTCTCTCTATGTCTGCTTTTATTAGCTCAGAGGTAAATTCTTTGGGTACTCCCTTAACTACGACCCTGAGGCGGCGCTCATGGCCGAGGGGGAAGGTACTGAAACCGCCAACTAGCAACTTTTGCCAGCCGCGGAACTGCTCTATGTTCGCAGTTTGGAGTATGATTTCTTTAGTGGTCATGGAGGCCCTAAGAAAGCCCAGACCCATAGTAGCCGCGCGGTTGGATACATCTACCCAACGGTTCTTATCTTCAATTTGAATAATGGGCGGTTTTTTGTCCCTAATGACTGTGGGCTTGCCCGGGCGAGCGGACAAGGGGGCACTAGAAGAGGCTGCCTGTGTGGCCATGCCCTGAGACTGTGTTAACGCGGAATCATTTACCCGCGGTCGTTTTGGTGGCTCCTGAACCTTTGAAGGGGAAGCCGGGCTCGGTTCTCCGCTGGTCCCAGAGAGGTCCTCTGAGGGAGGGGGAGACGTGAGGGTTCGCGTTTTACGCTTTTTACCTTTAGATTTTGGGACCAGCTGAAAGCCGTCCTCTACCAGAAAGTTATTTGTTTCCATTGATTTTGCAGCCTCTGAGGCTGGGGGAGGCATAGCAATGCCGTCTTGCTCCAATTGGGAGGGTGTGAGTGGGATGGGGGCATCTGACCCCTGAGCCAACTCAAAAGTAGGGGTGGTTAGGCCCGAGTTATAGTATCTGTCCTGTTCATGTGACTCCCAAGGAGTCCTAGCTGAATGCTGCCCATTTGGCAGGCTGTCCCGACTACGGGACCTAGATCTGACTGAGCCCGATAGGGACCGAGCTCGAGGTTGGCTCAGGGGGGATCTACGCCCATCCCGGCTGGCACGCTCATGCAGATGGGCTTCAAGCCCCGGGTCCAGACGGCGTGCTCCAGGCGAAGGACGCGGCGTGAACGCGAAAGAGGGATACATAGACTTTTTAGCATATTCCTTAAGGATACCTGGGTGATACTGGGCCACGAAGTTCGCAAGCCCTTCTCCCCATTTGACAGTATTGACTTCTTCGTTACTACTCATTTTTACAGATTACAACATTCCACATGCAGGAATAATCAGAACTAACAATTAAAATTGTTCAGACTTACCCTAGACATTATTCTAGCACTAATCACTAACTTAACTAATAGCGTCTCTATCGCAAGTTCGCCCGAATGTTCAGGTCCGCACAACACACAAGCCACGCCTCCGGCGCGCATGCGCGCTGACTCGTAAGCAACTTCACTGTGGAAGTCCGTCCGTTAATTGCACTTTTATTAGCGAAAAACCGGCGTTAAACGCCGGACACACATCACAGAAAATCCAGACACCTCAGCCAGGGTAGGCGAGGGAGGCCCGAACGCGAGAAGCACCAAAATCGTAGCTAGATTAAGGACACGACCATTCGCTGTCGCGGTCAGAACGAGAATCCTTTTGAGTGACACGCGGGATAGGTTGATCACTCGAGAATAAATAAGGGTTCGACAGCTCACGGTTTCCTGGCTCTGCAAGCTGTTGATTGGTGGTTCGTTCATGCGCGGCCTGCGCATGCGCGGCCTGCGCACGCACGGCCTGCGCATGCGTCGCTGCGCGCGCAGCGCGCTCCGCCTCGGCGCGCTCCTCGGCGTGGCGCTTAGCGCGACGCTCTTCGTTGCGGCGAAGTAGCTCTTCCAGCTCTTCCCGCTGCTCGGTGGTGTCGGTTGGAGGTGACTCCGGTGAGTCCCTCGGTTCTGACTGCATTTGCAGCCGGGGATTGCGAAGGGGCGCCCCGCTCTGCTCGCCTGACTGCGCTTGCAGTTGGCGGCGGCGGGCGTCCGCCTCCTGGGGGTCTGACTGGCTCCTAGTCAGCACCATGGTTCACACGCGATATTGTTACGCGAACAATCTACACGCGAGACAGAAACAGCTGATCGGTCAGGTTCTATCTATACAGGTTCGTTCGTGCCTAGCGTTCGACTTGCAACAACTGGATCGGATGCTTGTTGTTCAAGTTTGCTGGTCACGAGTGGCTCTAAATTACTTTTACTCACTTTGCAAACTATGTTTTAAATTTGGTTGATTTTGGTTGAGTTTTGAGCCAAGTGAATTTTTAATTGAAATTACGTCGCGGCGTAAAATAAAAAAAAATTAAATAATTCCAAAAATTATAAAAGTCACAGGATCGGTGCTCCACAGGTTCAGGGTTCGGGTTCTGGTCGAAATTTGTGATTCGCACAATATTTGACCGTTTTGGAGCACTTGGAAATTCCAAAAATAAATTGCGTCGTTGCGCAAAAATATTCGGGAAAAATCTATAATTTACACTAGCAGTACTCCTAGAGTACGCGGTTCAGGATCAGGTCGAATTTCGTGATTATCACGAGAATTGACTAAGTTAGAGCACTCACAAAAAATTTGGAAAAACAGAAACAATTCGATAAAATCGTAAAAAATGATTTTAAAAATCCCGGAACTTCACGTCTATACGTGAAATGGATCAGGGGTTCGTATTCCGGGCTTTCCCAGGTTCAAGGATCTGAAGACCAACTCAGGGTCTGATGATGTTCACTCACTGATTCTATATCCTCGGCTCGAAGGACCAAAAACTGTTAACGACGCACTCACGGATCTCGTGAGGTCCCGAAGTTAACAGCTTGATACAGCTACGATAGCTCTTCAGGTTCATACACAGGAGGTTGTAAGGCTCCTGGAGTTTTAATTACTAAGGGATCGATTGGCTCAAAACAAAGGTTCAGATTTAACACTTATATTGTTTTAAATCACTGGCTCTAGTGTGCATTTCCTAGGGTTCTACCACGCGGGAAGAATAGCACTAACAAACCCGACTCTGGCTTAACCATCTTTTAAACACAACACTTAAATCTATTACACGGGATATAACACAGAAATAGTCACACAAAAATCAATCAGCGAATCAGTATTAAATAGTTAATAATGTTCATACTTCCCTATAAGCTATTTACACGCTAAACACTATTAAAGGAATACTTGTTCTTAGTTGGGCGGCTCGGGCCGCAACACGTAATAAAGAAATACTGTTTCACTGACTTTAAGTCCTACCTAGACTTCACTTAGGTCATAGGCTAGGGGATCTAGATTGGTTCACTATGTTCGGATCGGATCACTACTGGTTCGGTTCTGTTTCTCACTATGAGTTTACAACTTGGGTTCACGACGCCAACTGCTCTCCAAATGAGCTCCCGGCGTATTTAAGCAAGTAATTGTTGCGCAACATTTGCAACATATTGCGTGATGGAAAATTCCGTTCAGAATGATACCATCCTACGCTGAATTCTCGTGGTCAGACCGAGAAATTATAGGGCATCGATACACAAAGTTGTTCGAAAACTTTCGCTCTTTGCCGTTTTACGTTATGGTAACGACTAACGTACTATATACTCGACTACACAATCCTCATGGTAATTATGAGCGTGCTATATGCATCGCCTCACAATCCTCATGGTAAGCTGGCTCTGACCGGTAGAAGCCTCGAGTGGGTGTGTCGAGATCTCCTACCAAATCGTTCACTGGCCGCTCCTAGCACTAGTTGCCAGTGAAGTCTGGGTACACTCGATTTACACATTCGTTACGAGTCTTTATCTAAGCTCTAGATAGGGGGATCGGGTTCTAAGGTTTACACAAGTGCTAATGAGTCGTTACACTACACATATGGCCTCTTGTACGGGCAAAAACTCGTAAAATACTTAAATATTTCACTTACGTACTAACTATGAAACATGGTTCTAGGAAGTAGTCCTAGGGCTTATAGCTACTTACAAAACATGTTCAGGGTCTTAGTTAGACGATGTTCAGTCGGGTCGGGGTTCGGTGGGGCTATCGTCAACAACTATTAATGTAAAATAACAAACTTCGACCTATGTTGATATAACGTTATTTACTTGTAATACCATCAGGAATACGTGGTTAAAATTGACCGGGCTATTCGGGCCCACGGTATATAGACCAGGCATTCGCGTACACTTTTGAGATGGAATGAATATTATTTTGTAATACTTATATGACTGTTTATTGAATATTTGAAGAAAACGAATAATTTGGAGAATTACAGTTAACAGCAACAGAAACATTTATTACGCTTAGTGATGAAAAAGAAAATAGAAATATTATGTTTTTATTCCTAAATCAAAAACCAGGTAAAATACATCGCTGTTCATTCAATAATAAAAGTAAATTTTATTAATAATTCAGCACATGCAGTTATTTTTGCAAACATTTAACGAGTTTTATGGATGCAATTATTCATTCACTAGCCATTCTAAATTTTACAATGGATTATATTAAATTTCACAAATAAATAGCAAACTTTGGTATTATTGTCCTATCCAATTTAGCCGTTTGTTTCATACCCACCGGTCTGTCGAAATTGACTAATCATAAACCAATGCCCAACTTCAAACACGCATACGCGGGTAAAGGACAGGAAACCTGACAGTGCATTTTTAATTTTTTTGCTTGTCATTTCAATGCCAGGATCTTATACGGGACCTTTTTAATGCTATGTCTACAAGCTCTAGCTTTACACGTCTTCAATCGACCCCTACTCACAAACACATGCCATGTTTTACGAAATCTTTCTAGCAACGACCTTAATTAGAAGAACTTGTACCGGGCTCCTGCATATTGAACAGCTATAAGGCCTAAGGATTTGTTGTTTATGTTAATATTCTAAATACGAATAACTTAATTATGATTACCTAATCATAATTAAAACAATTCATCTTTTTTAACGTTAGGAAAATGCTTTTACGCATCCCAACGATTGCCATTCCACTTTTATGGGCGTGCCGCAACGCCTTGGCGGGCTATGCACACACTTACAAATCTTCTCTTGACAGCTACTTGAAGTTAAATGATGACAGTTTGTTTCTACCAAGTGGCTGGTCTAGTTTCAGTAGTTCGGTGATTTTAGTCCGGTTCATATAAATTAGTTCGAATATATATGAACCGGACTAAAATCACCGAACTACTGAAACTAGCCAAGAGGCTTCTATTCTTCTTATATTCAGCTGGCCGGAGTCGGCCAGTGGATAAAAAAGGTAGCTAGATATAATGTATTTGACTCTGGATGGAATCCTGAACTTTGCAAAATCAGGTAGGGCCAAATCTGGCCGTTGATTTATAGCTTTTTTGTATCTTCTTCTCATGTTTTTTTGTATTTTTGTATCATTTGGAAGTTTAAGAGCTAATGTTTGTTTTATACGAGTACCATACTTATATACCAGGACTACCTACTTATTTCATAACTAGTCTAAAAATTATTCCTGACTACTTTACCACACCTCTGCGAACGAAGTCACGAGTGGGACTCGTGACTTCGTTCGTGGAGGTGAAACAATTTAAATGTTTATTTTTGCTTCAGCTCAGCTTAGTCGGGTAAAAAGTATCTTATGTGTTAACCAGGATCATCATAATCTACCTGTAAACCAAATTTTACGGGAACACAAATAAGAAAATCTCACTGGAAAGCGACAAAAAAAATACGTTGTATAGCTTATTAATTTATTTTACCTGTAATGTACAAACATGACTATAACTTTATTATATTTATGCCACACCTGTCCATGTCCATAAAGTGACTTTTTCAGCACGCTGAGCGTACGGAAAAAGCCGCTTTCTGGCCAATTGTAGATATAAAATGATGTACACAACACGGGAGGTAATAAAGAAATCACTCGATCGCATATTTACATCTCGCGCTTGCAGCTCAGGCCGCAAACATCTGCGATCTCGGCTTTTCTTTGTATTACCACAGACAGAAGATTTTTAACACTCCCTTAATCACTTTTTTGGAAAAATCTTTAATGTACAACCACTATCCCCTAATCTGGCCCCATTCATACGGGGCGAGATCTCGTATGCGATTTTCATTTTATTGCGGCGATTAAACAATCAAATGTACTCATCGTCCCTAGGTAGCTCGCAATGTAATCGTACTCGCATACGAGTTATCGCTCCGTCTAAATGGGGCCTATCTTTCTACGATTGGAATATATAGGTTGATTGGAAATTCGACGTATTCCTTGAAAGGAGTTTTTATACAGCTCTTTTACAATGATTTAAGGCCATTCAACCAGGGGTCAAAACTCATTGGTTTTCAAGTTATTTGACTTTTTAATTTTTTTTTTGAAAACCCGCCTTTCGACGTAAAACTGGTGATTCGGATGTTGACTAATAGGTATTGAATTTTACAACATAATATAGTCACATGATGAGTCAAATTGTCATAACACAAAAGAAATAAACAAAAAATGTATATAAAAAATATAAAGTTATGAAACCACAAAGTTTAAAAAAAACGATATTTTTTTATCGTCTTAAAGAAAAATTAAAGTCAATTTCGGAATGCTTAAATAACACTGAAAAAACAAATGTAGGACAACTATGTGCTTAAACGCACTTTTTCGTGCTCAAAATGGCGAAATGTTATTTTTTTCATACAGACTTAGTACAGCGATGGAGCGGATGACGTCATAAGTTCCTACCGTTTTGTATAGAGCGTTTTCAATGCTCAGCGCGATCTGCTACTTTTGATAAAAATTTGTGGCTGTTATACTTATACAAATGTATTAGGTGTCATATAGATATTAGTTCATCACAAATAGTACAATCGATTTACGATAGAAAAAAATCGAATCAACAGGCGAATTGTGGAAAAACAACTTAAATTCTGAATATAAAAACCGGTCAAGTGCGAGTCCGACTCGCGCACCGAGGATTCCGTACAAACTCGTCAGTAGATACGTCAATGATTCAAGAAAAACTGTATGGCGATTAGTTTAGTAGGAGCAAATAAATATGTGTTATGAATTTGCAAATTTCTAAAAAACGGTGCAAGTTAGGAAAACCGTTATATTTTTCCTGTAATATGATGATATTAATAATTGGTAATTATAACAGATTTTTCTGTTCAGTAACTTCGAGGATAAGGCATGTTCACGTAATAAAGTAGCCACATCACTGAGCCTTCACAGGTACATTGAAACTTTTTGTAATTTTACTGCATGACATTCCAAAATAAGCATAATCAAGTTTAAAAAAAATATGACATCGATGTCATTGAGTAAATTAAATCAAAATGCCGAGAATTAACGAAAATATTCGTAAATTAATTATAGTCGCCTATTGCACCGAAAAGAGTGTCTTGATGCGGCAACTAGCAAAACGGTATAAAATATCTAAGGATGGTGTGCGAAAAGTGATCAATAAGTTTGGACAATTTCATACTCTACATGATCTACCTGGTCGCGGTCGAAAAAAAGGCTGCGTGAAGCCTAAATTGGACGCCGCAATAGCTTCCTCGTTCCGCCACAATCCATCGGCCTCTGTTCGAGATATCGCCAAAAGGGTAAAGACATCGGTTGGAAATGTGCAAAACGCTAAGAAGAGGAATAATCTACAGACCTCAAAGCGGTCTACGATTTCGTTCCCCTTGCTGTTGAGACGGCCGGCCCTTGGGGTCTGGAGGCAAAACTATTTATTCAAGCCTTAAGTAAACGCTTGCGTGAGCGTGGTTGTGATCCAAGGTCTGGTTCGTACCTAGTGCAGCGGATCTCTTTGGCTATCCAACGTGGGAACGCGGCGGGTATCCTGGGGACGTTTGAGCCGGGTACGTATCAGACAAGGCGCTAGGTGTGGGGCTCTGCTATGTGTTTATTTATTTTTAATATTATTATTTTTTTTTGTTGTGACGAAGCGTGTTGCGGAGAATGTTTTTTGTAATTGCTTGACGAAGCATGTTGTGAATATTGTTCTGTTCTCCATACTGACGAAACCTGTGGTGGATACTAAATTTGTTTATGGACGAAGCCTGCGTAGTGGATTTGTAAGGTATGTATACTCTTTTATACTGTGGTTTTTTGAATAAACATTGGGATCTACAGACCAGAAAAAAACAAAAAATCCCGAAACGGGCCCCCGCCCAGCTCCAAAGAGCGAATTGTCGTGCTAAAACATTAAACAAGTTTTTTAGCCAAAATCGCGACCGATGCATCTTAATGGATGACGAAACATATGTAAAAAGAGACATGAGAACCTTACTGGGGCCTCAGTTTTATACGTGTGTGGCTGGCCAGGATGTTTCAGAAGAGCACAAGTCCATCGCTTTTGAAAAATTCGCCCCTAAAATCCTAGTATGGCAAGCTATCTGTTCATGCGGGCTTAAGAGTTCGAGCTTTTTCACTACTGGCACAGTCAACGGAGATGTCTACCGACAGGAGTGTGTCAAGAAGCGAATTTTGCCCTTATATAGGAAGCATGCACGTCCCCCAATATTTTGGCCTGATTTAGCTTCAGCTCATTACGCTCGAGCCACCTTAAATTTGCTAGACGCTCAAAATGTTATTTTTGTTGCGAAAAACATGAACCCGCCAAATTGCCCACAACTTCGCCCAATTGAGAGGTACTGGGCAAAAATCAAGCGATTCCTGCTCAAGAAAGGTGCAGTAGCGAATAGTGATGCTGACTTCAAACGAATCTGGAACGCAGCCGCTCGTCAGTTCACTGTTACGTCAATAAGTACACTAATGGCAGGCATTAGAAAGAAAGTACAACAATTCGCCAATTCTTAAGGATTCCTCAAAAAATGCATTCTATTATGTTTTTTAACTGTTTACTTATATAATTAACTATTTTTGTTCTCTGTAGCGCAAGAAGTAAACGATTTATTTACATTTTTCTATGGCTACTTTATTACGTGAAGATGCGCCTTAATAGGGGAATGGTATTTTTTTGAACTTTTTTCGATCTAAATCAAAAAGTACATGTGAAAAAAAAATTAAATGGTTTTGGAATCTACAAATTAAGTTGTTTCGTTTAGTACACCACTTGATACAAAGCACAGCTTAAAATTTTTGACCTCCCATTTCGGCCCCGTTTAAAAAAAAAAAGGTAAAAGATTTTTTTTTGTCAAGAACTTTTTAAAACTATTCCAAATTTCAAATTGATAGCAGTAGTAGTTCCTGAGATATCTAAATGTGACAGACGGACAGACTAACAGACAGAGTCGCGCCATAAGGGTTCCTTTTTTACCATTTTGAAAAAAAACATGCAAATACTGTTCAAAATTTTACAAATGAAAGGATTTGAAGTCATAAGTTTTCGTATTTTGTTCCAAATTTTGTAACACTTGTAACACGAGCTTACCTATAACAAACCATCTTTAAAAATATGAAACTCGACAGTGTGTTTCGCCTCTCACCAAAATCACATACGTGTTTTAAGGTCTCTCATTATGTCTGAGTTGCTTAAAGTAAAACTTTTGGAGATAATATCCCATCAAAAACATTACATGTAAAAAGATGCAAGTCTCGCAACGCACGCAGCTTCTTTAAGAACAATAAAATGTAATATTGTCTTCGGTTTCACTATCGGTATCACTTATAGTTGTTTTATTACTATGAACAATAAAATGTGTTCCTCCACGGTTAAAATCGAAAGGCAAGTGGAAATCGAGTTCTGTGGAGACCCCCCCGTTACTGACTTGGTTTAACATTACTTACATCTTTTTTGTTGTAAGAGAACTGCGTTGCGAGACTTGCATCTTTTTACATGTAATGTTTTTGATGGGATCTCATTTCTTTTTGTAAGTGATCTTCTTTTATTTATTACATTTCAATCCATTCTATTTCCCATATGAACTACAAAACTAACTTTGTAATATATATTAACTTATGTATTTGTATAGGATTACAAACTTACTTATTCAGTTCGTACTGAAATTGCAATATTTTTAGGTTTTGCATGATAGGCTAAAAACTTGGAGCTTGTGTTTAAAATTTGGAGCTTGTGGGTTTATGTAAGAATTATGATGATCAGTCAGCAGTTAGTGAGTCAGTGACAAAACTAAGAAACTTTGAGGTGCAATCGTTCTTAAACTACATGTTCAAATTAAATGTTACTGAGAATATATCTAAGTCATATGTTCCCTATACCTGAAAATACAAGGTTCTAGCTTTAGCCAGCACAATATATATTGTGCTGGCTAAAGCTAGAACCTTGTATTATTACAGGAGGTTAAAAATGGCCTGAATGGCTTCCAGAAAAGAATGGTACGGCCGTGCCTTTGTTTTACTCGGCTTCGCGGGGGCACTGTCGTGCCCGTAGATATTGTTTGTGTTAATTTATTAATTGTTTCGGAGTCACGGGTAGTTTCTATATATTTAAATATTTATTTATCTACATACTAGCTCCACCCGTTCTCGATAAATGGTGTAACTAACCCGACTTTGTTTTACGTATACACCGTAGGCCCTGCAACACGATCCAAAAATTAAAACGTAGATTCTACTCCTCAAACAATGTAACTTTTGTTCAAACACTTTTAAAAAATATTTAGAATTAAGATTTTCTCATTTTTATATCAATTAAATAATATTTTCAATGTATGTTAACGTCAGTCTTATCGAGTATCTTAGGTTAATTTAACAACATAGGAGCAGAAATTATTCGAATATTTTTTTACCTGAATGATCATTCGAATAAAAAATAGTTCACGATATTTTTATTCGCGGATGATTCATTCGCGAATAAACGATTCGCGAATTAATCATTCGACAACTTTTTAAATGACGGATGATTTATTCGTTATCTTATTCGAACAAATCCACAAAAAATATTTAAGTTAAAATACGAATAATTTTTAAAATTACTTGTTTTTACCGTATATTGGTTCTAACACATAATGTGTTCCTAAAGGATCGAACCTTTTAGCACAATATTTTTAACTCCGGAGTCCTTTTTTAGAGCTGGGCTGATAGAAAAGGTTTAGTAGAGTTAATGATTTTAATAAGGCTCGAGTATTGGTAGGGCTCAAGCCTTTTTTTAAAGTCAGTCTTTTTTAAGACATAAGCATTATTGAAATTCTTATTATTTATGAATGCAGCCGCAGTTTGAGTCTGCGCCTAGTTGTATGGAAGTCTTAACTAATTAGTAATTAATTAATCCATAGATAAATGCGAAAGTAAGCGTGGGACCGATTGAGATGATTTTAAGAAATTTGGTATGCCGATAATTTGAGATCCCATAATAGGGTAGTTTTTTATCCTGCAAAACAGCCCTTAACTCAACCTCCACCACCACCACCATCATCATCATCATCATCATTATCATCATCATCATCATCATCATCATCATCATCACCACCACCACTACCTAGACTTGAGTCTTTTGGAACACTGGTCAACTTTTATCCAAACCGCTAAGATTTGCAGCTTAACATTAAACATTTGTCTTAGTCAAACCAGTAAAAAAAGTATGTTTTATATAAGGCAAAGATCTTAGTCTGTTCCGTTACTACAAACAACAGTCTTTCAGTTCTGTTTAGTAATTATTATTTCGAGAAAAGTTAATAAGGTATTCCAATAAATAGTTATTCGTAGCAATTCATTCGCGAATAATTCATCCGCGAATAAATTATTCCACGAATAATTTATTCGAATAACGATAATCATATGCTAATTTTATTCGTAAGGCGCGAATAAATTGGTAATTCTTATTCATTATTGGCCATTCGAATAAATTTTGCCCATCTCTGCATAGGAGTATATCGTTAGAACGCTACACTAGTGCCCAGAATGTTTGAATGTAGTAATAAAATATGGGCCAATTAGGGTGCTTAACAAAGTATTTGCAATGATTTCATAGAATTAAACGAAATACTGAAGTTAACAGAAATTTATCATTTATATAGATTTCAGCGAAAGGTATTTTACTGCTATAATCCTAACCTTTTCTGCCGGGCGGTGTTTCAGTAATAGCAGCCCTCATTTTCCGAGCTCACTCTAGTGTTAGTTGTATGACATAAGTCATACAACTAATAATAGTCCAAATTAGGCTTCATTCTATTTCGAATTGCTATCATTTATTAGGCCACTATAGTATAAGAAAATTGGGAATAAGGGCACCAAAAATGTTGGGTACATAATGTCGAAAATGAGCACAGGGCTTCCTTATTAACAAATTCAAGAATTTTGTAAACCGTAAACTCATGTCTAAATCTTATTAGAGCACACAAGACTACATGAATGATGAAACACCGTGGGATTAACTGCTACTAGAAATACATATATTTTAAGACAATGTTTAATTAATTGTGTTTTTTTCTGTTTTTGTACTTGCCAATTGTTTTGACACTTGGAGACCATTTACATCTGTAAGGAAAATGGTTTTAATTTTAATTTAGTTTTTAAGTTATATCGTGAGTCACAGATGTTTTTATATGTCTGTAAGATATTTAGTAAATATTCTCAGTTTGTATGTTGACGTTTGGAGATCCTTTACACCTCCAAAACATAATATTTTGACAACGGAGACTCCTTACATCTCCATTAATTTTACTATCAATTTATTTTCTATAATTTTATTTGTCTTGTTTGGACGTATAGACAGACCCTTTACATCTCTATAAATGTAGTTTTAAGTTTAATGTAATGTATTAATGAAATCTTATTATTATATTAACGCCATATTGTTGTAATACTTGTTGGTCGAAAAGAGAAACTGGTGGTGAGTTTCTTCTCACCAGAAGGTAAGAAGGTAAACCCGATGCGCTAAAAGAAAAGAAGAGATGAGACATGTAACAAAAGAGCCCTTGAGGGCCTACTTGCAGAAATAAATTATTTTATTATTTTTTATTTTTAAGCTGTCAAGATAAAGACACAAAAAATCCCGAGGTCTGTAGGTTTATGATGCTACGCTTTGTCACGCGATAAATAAGTAATAAAGCATCCGCCACTCTCACACACTATATGTCAGAACGTGACGGATGCTTTATCACTTATCGCGTGACAAAGCGCAGCATCATAAGCCTACTGGGAGGTGAGTTAACGTCAGGATTGTCATTTTAATGTTACTTTTAGCAGACTTGATTTTATCTCGAAAGCGCGTGCTAATTTAAGAAAAGTTGCTTCAGGACAAATTAACTACATTAAAGTTCTAAATTAGGTAGTAGTAGTCTAATGACCTCGCACGGGTAGTAGGGGGAGAGGTGAGAAGTTAAATTTCGTAGTTTTTCTTTCTCAGTATATTATTTCTACTTTAGGTGATAGTCTAAGGGTCCTTCCTTAATAGTAATAAAATTGAATGGTATTATAGAATATTTTTTCTGCCCTCCGACCGGAAAGCGTCACCTTGCCGGCCGCTGCGCTAAGCGAAGAGGCCGCTTTCTGGCTCCGTCGAACAGAAAAATAGTATATGTACAAACCTTGGCCAGTAGATAAGAAAGCCTCAGATCACATGTAATTGTAGATCGAAGCGAACTTACTTTACTGGCCTCGGTATGTAATGTACTACAGTCAAACCTGGATAAGCGAGAGTTCAAGGGAGCACAATCTCATTCTCGCTTATAGAGGTTTCTCACTAACCCGAGTTTCTCGCTAATGCAGGTACATGGGTAGCATTTGTCTCTTATAGAGGTACGCAGCAATAACAAGTCACAGTGATTTTTCTTTCAACAAAGGTCCATCTATGGAAATGTTCTTATCGAGAGTTTGTTTTATCCATTTCAAAAAGCACTTTTCGATATTGGGAAATTCAGAAACTCTAGTCCTCTTAATATTTCCATGTCCATCAGAGCACTCAGACTTTATAGAGTCTTTTGATTTTATAATTTTATAATAGGTGAATTCTGGTAAATTAAACTCCCTCTGAATTTCATTTCGCGATTTTCCGGATTCAAACGCATTGACTATTTTAAGTTTATCACTTAATGAGAGTACTTTAATTTTCCGTTTTGACATGATGCAGAACAGAACTTTCCTTCGCAATTGATTAACTATAAACTGAGTAAGTCCGACAAACAGGACGGTACACAGGCACACGTGTCCATTCGAAAAGAATGCGATAAAATAACAACGTTATTTAGTTCCACCAAATAGAATAAGTACAATATTGACGAGAAAACAATACAAAAACAATGGAAGGAAGTTCCACGAAATAAGAATGAGTCATAAAATAGCAGATGATAAATTTGTAATTTGTTACTGTATGTGTGTATCTTTTATGTATGTATTTTTATTGTAGCTATAGTTCTTCCTAAATAATATAAATAAATAAAGCTCGACTGTCGCTTATAGAGGTATAAATAAGTAGCCGTCTCACTTACGGAGGTCCATGAGGGAAAAACGACTCTCTCTTACAGAGGTTTCTGTTTCTCGCTAATAGAGGTTTTGGGAGCTTAAAATGACGGGTCCTGGCTATTACTCTCACTTATAGAGTTTTCTCACTTATCCAGTTCTCACTTACCCAGTGTACGGGATTTAAAACTTAAATAGCGGAGAGCAAGAAAACCAGCAGCTGACTTTTCCAATTTAATTTGACAACTAAACGTAAAACAAAAGGTGTAAAAATAGAACAAGAAATAAAGAATAAATAGACAACATAAAATACAGTATAAAACCTCAACATCATCCCCCCCGTGTAGCAAAGCTACACAGCTGACTCTTGTAACAGGGCCAGCTTCCTGGTAGGCCTCCTCATTATGCCTCCTTTGGTAGATACATCCGCGACGCGAACGACTCCATCTCTGCCCGGGTGGATAGAAACGATTCGGCCCATGGGCCATACTCCTCGTGGCAAATCGGGGTCGACCACCAGCACCACATCGTCCACTTTCAAGTTTGAAAACTGACCTTCATGCTGTCGCTTAGGTCTGAGAGTGGGCAGGTACTCTTTCAGCCATCTAGCCCAAAAGTGTTCAGAGAGACGGAGAACTTTTTGCCATTCTTTTCGTAACGAAAATACTCCGTCATCGAGGCGTACCGGTAATTGTTGGTTCGAGGATGATCCTATCAGGAAATGGAACGGTGTAAGGCTCTGGCATTCCTGGTTCTCAGTCACGTACGTCAGGGGCCTTGAGTTAACTATAGCCTCCGCCTCAAGGAGAAAGGTGTGCAATAGCTCTTCCCTGGGCGCTCTCTCTTTCAGGGTTGTAGAAAGCGCAGACTTCACCGTCTTCACGAGCCTTTCCCAGCAGCCACCCATGAATGGGGACGCCGGTGGCAGAAAACACCATTCTATTTGTTTGCCAGCAGCATATTCCTGCACGGCGTTGCTGTAGAACTCGCACAAATGACGATTGGCTCCAACGAAACATGTGCCGTTATCGGATAGGATCTTGAGTGGAAATCCGCGACGCGCAGCAAAACGGCGTATGCATAAAATTGCGGAATCTGCCGAAAGACTGGTTACGATCTCTAGATGCACTGCGCGTGTCGTCATACAGGTGAACAGAGCAACCCACCGCTTTTCTCTGCGACGTCCAACTGACACCTCCACAGGGCCAAAATAGTCAAGGCCAGTGTTAGAGAACGGGCGTTTATGATGTTCGAGGCGTACGTCAGGCAAATCACCAGTTGGGGGAACTTTCGGTTTCGCTTTTCGTTTGATGCAGTATAGGCACGTTCCCGCAATTTTTCGAACTTCGCTGCGACACCGGAAAATCCAATACCGCTGTTTAATCTCGTTGACGACCAGTTCGTTGAACGAATGTGCAGCTTTCGTATGGTAGTGGCGTATGAGAAGACGTACGGTTGGGTGCCGACCATCCAAAATGATAGGTGATGTGGTGGCGTAATCAAGGTTCTTAATGTGCTTTATTCGGCTGTCCAGTCTGAGTAAGCCGTCTTTGTCAAATATTGGGCAGAGAGGATGAAGTTTACTTGACTTGGGTAGGGGTTTGGCATTTTGGAGAAGTGTTATTTCTTCGCTGAAGCTGTCGTTCTGTGCTTTCCGAAGAATCTCCACTTCGGCCCTTTGCACCTCTATAGCAGAGAGTGGTGAAAGCTGGAGGGAAGGAACGTTGTTCTTTTTGGAATTTTGACTGTTGTGTGCCAAAAGTGACCGAAATTTGTACGCGCACTGAATGACGCGCGCGGTCGCACGTATCAGTCGTAACCACTCACTAAAACGTGAGGGATCCGGTACAACCGATGAAGGTTTATCCAGATGGGTTAAGCCTACATGCACCTTGGTTGGTTTCCGTTCTTCCAAGGCAGATGTAGTTTCAGGCCCACGCGATGGTTCTTTGGGCCACTCACAAGCTGGCAGCAGTAAAAAATCAGGTCCAGAGAGCCAACGCGACAGGTCGATGTCCGAGTCTTTTAGCCTTGTAGCATCATCTGCGACATTCAAACCACCAGGTACAAATTTCCAGTCATCGACGTTCGTTATTTCTGTAATTTCACCTACACGGTTCGCTACGAATGGTTTGAATGTCCGTGCGTCGCTGCGAATCCAACTCAAAACTGTGGTTGAATCAGACCAGAAATGTGTTGAATTCGGGTTGGCTTGATGACCGGTGCATATGGTGTTGGCATATCGAGCAGCGATGAGGCCTGCTTGGAGCTCAAGTCGTGGTATTGATGCAGGTTTTAGAGGACTAAGGCGCGCTTTACCACCAATCAGAGACAGCTTCACAGAACCGTCTGAGAATGTAAAGCGCCAGTATGCGACACAAGAGTATGCTTCCTCACTAGCGTCAGCAAAAACGTGGAGCTGTCTGTCCTTGATGCCGTTATTTTGAAACCCGCATCTGTACCAGCGAGGAATTTTAATATCTGTAATCCTAGCTAGCTGGTGAGACCAAAACAGCCATTTTCTAATTGTGTCTGGTTGCAGCTCGGTATCCCAATCGATACCAGTTCTCCAAGTTTCTTGAAATAAAATACGTCCTTGAATAACCAGTGGAGTTAAAAAACCTAGCGGATCGTATACGCACATCAAATGAGACAACACTTTCCGTTTAGTTAGCTTGATGTTTTCAGGAATTGGGGACCCATTACGAAAGCTAAAAGTATCGCTTTGTGGATGCCAAATGAGTCCCAAAGTCCTGACAAAGGCTTCAGGGCCTACGTGAATATTGTCAGGTGGAGGAGCACGCAAGTCCTCAGGAACTGCAGCGAGTGCGGAGGGTACGTTGGAAACCCACCCTCGCATTTCCATTCCTGCGGCCTTGTGCACTGCTACTATATCAGCTGCGAGTTGTGAGGCTTCCTGTACGTCATCCAAACTGCCCAAAAAATCGTCCATATAGTGATCATGGATGACAGCTTTGGATGCCGCGGGATACGACTTCTGCAATTCCTGGGCGTTACGGTTTTTGATGTATAAGGCTGTGCACGGGCTACATGCAGCACCAAAAATAACAGAAGTCATCCTGTATTCCTTCAACTCACAGCTGGGACTGTCCCTCCAAATGTACCGCAAGGCATCACGGTCTTCCTCCCTAATTTTAACCTGTGGGAACATTTCCTTCACGTCAGCTGTCATTGCAACGTGACCTTCACGGAAGCGAAACAGAATATGAAGTAATGGCTGCAGAAGATCTGGGCCAGGCAGCAGAAGTGAGTTTAAACTGACACCTGACGTCTTCGCAGCTGCGTCATGAACTACTCGAAGCTTCTTTTTTTGCGGATGTATGACAGGAAAGTGTGGCAAATACCAGCGCAGTGTTTGACGTGTATCGTTTGTGTCAACATTATCTCTATAGGTGTGCCTGGGACACTCTTCGGCGTAACCTTTCCCTATCATATTGTTAATAAAGGCACAATAACCGTTTTTAAATTCAGCATCTCTAGACATGCGCCGTTCCAACCCGAGAAATCTCGAAAGTGCATGTGGATAGCTATCGGGTATGTTTGGGATGTCTTTACGCCACAACAGTCCTACCTCAAACCTACCTGATGGCAGACGTTTAGCCGTGGTGTCTAAAATGTCTAAAGCATGCTTGTCCTCCTTAATACACATAGTGTCGGGCTTAGAGATACCTATAGAGTCAAGGCGAAAATAATCCTTGATAAGGTCGTTCATGTAGGAGTCGCTACTGTCGTCGACAGCGACGTGGTTTATAAAATGAACAGGTTTTGTCCAACTATTAGACCTGCCGTGCACTACCCAACCTAACGCTGTGCGGCAGGCAACGGGTTGATTCCTAGGACCTGCCCTCACTTCGTGGCTAACGGTCAAATACCAATGCTCGGCACCGAGCAAAATCTTAGGCGTAGCGTTGGTCAGTGTAAGATCATCAATTAAATCTGCCAGGTGTGTATACTTCGATAAGTCACTGTGGTTGACAGTTTGTGTAAACAACGAGAGTGTATCCATAGCCTTAGCATTTGTCACTGAAAATGTCTCAGAACAGTGTTTACCCTTAATAGAAAAGCTCACGTGTTGAATCGGTTTATGTGTTGACATTCCTGCAACTCCGTCGACTTTGATTGACTCCATGGGGCCTGATGCTCCAATGCGTCGCGCCACCTCCGAGTCGATCAAGGTCGCCGTTGATCCATCATCAAGTAAAGCGTATGTATCATATTTTCCGTTAGGACCACTCACTTCGACAGGCACTATTTTTAAATATACACGTGTTTGAGCGGGTGACGTTTTGTTACTTATGTGTTCAACGATGTTCGAAATTGTCACAGTTTTATCAGCGTTATCACAATCGTTTATGGTTCCAGTTACGATGTTGTAAGACGGAGACTCGTCTGCAGCAGCGCTGCGTGTTGTGTTTTGTGTCGAGGACGAATGCAACAGTGGGTTATGAAAACGTTCGCACCCGTCAATGCCGCAACGACCAATTTTACAAGTCTTCCAACGATGCGTTTTAGACTTCAGACACTTATAACAGATCTTAGCATCGCGCAACCAGCGCCACTTATCATCTAATGTCAGAGCTTTGAAATCTTTGCAATCACTCAGTTTGTGTTTATTATTACAGAAACGACATAAGTCACCAGTGCGTGTGGATGTCACGTGAACGTTTTCACGACGTGTGAAATTCGGTGTGAAATTATTTTCACGGCGTGTAAAATTGGGTACAAAATTATTGCTGACTGTACCTGCGCGTTTATTAAAATCTGGCATCAACGTGCCGGGTCGCTTAGCGTAATCGGCGACCAAACCAAATCTATTGTGCTTAATAGCCTCAATGTCAAGAAACGCAGATAAAAGTTGTATTTTCGGTGCAGATCGATCACTATTATACGCAAAATCTTTCCACTGACTGTACAATATAGGTGTCAATTTACTCAATACAGAGTGGAATAGTTCTACAGAGTATATGTGTTCTTTCTGGTCTAAATTGTTAATTACAGCTATACAATTGCGCAATCTACAAGCGAAATGATTCAACTCTCTTTGATCAAAGCTTATCTTAGGTAGATTCCGGACGAGTGCGATCTCGTGCAGCACGATCATCTCGGGGAGCGCGAACGTCTGCTCCAGCATGTCGAGCACTTCCTCGGGGCGCTCGGTCGTGTACAGCAGCGACGATACACACTCGAGAGCTGGACCACGGAGCGCGCCGGTCAAACGCACGAGATTCTCTGCGGGTGTAAACATTTGTTCAGTATTGCGATAGGTCCGCTTGAACATCAAGAATTCGGTAGCTTTACCGCTAAACGGCATAAGTTCAACTTTATGCGAACATCTATGCGAATAAGAATTTTGTTCAATTTGTTTCGACATTGCATACTCTTTATTGTGCTTGTCGACTACTGGCCGTGAAAATGACAGCGTATTTTTTGAAGTCGACGTTTCAAATACATTTGACTGAGTTTTGTCATTTAATGGAATTTGAAATGTCACGGGTTTTTTGTAAATGTTACGCTGATTTTCATGATTTTCAGGGATGAACTTGGATGAAAATTGCTCAGCAGGATTGTTATGAAAATTCGTCGATGTTTTTACGTGAATATCGTGATAGTTTGTTTGTTCTTTCGAAAAATTTGGCATATTCGAATCGTTTAAAATCTGAGGATGAATATTGCTACGCTTGTGAATGGGATTTCTCGCGGGAGCGGGAACCATAGCAGTGCTATCCTGTCGCGAAAACGATGGAGCGTTTATAGCATAGTCATCGGTATTATTGTTCGGATGACTGCTATGGTTTACGTCGTGAACCCATGATGCGGTACGAGAATAAGAATGACTGACCGATTGTTCTGAGCGTTCGTCGGCTTCCTGAGCCGCCAGACATGCTTCCATCTCCAGTGCTTCAACTTGCTGCGCCTGTTGAATGAGCTTACGTTCGTGGTCGAGCCGTAAACGGGCGAGCTCCTGCTCGCGAGTAGTTTGTGCGAGTTGTTGCTCATGTTCGGCGCGCTGTCGCGCGAGTTCTTGTTCGCGTTCAAACAGCTCCTGTTCGCGCTCCATGCTGCGACGGGCTAACTGTGCCTCCGCGGTCAACCTGCGTGCCTTTATCGTGGCTGACGACCGTGAAGACCCCGACATGCGCGACCTGGAACTTGGTGAAACAGTAACGTGTTCTGTGCTCGTTGTAGGGTGCTGGCGAGGCGTCCCGGAGCCAGGGTTGCTCACCGCGGGCGTTTCAGTGGCATCGGTAGAAACAGGGTCCTGATTCGTGGACCGACCGAGCCCACCCGCGACGGGCATACCTGATTCCGAACAAGCCTCTCCGGCACCGCTTGGCGGCGCCCGCTGCTTGGTTTTCGATCGCGTGTTCATTAAAAACGGGAGAAGGACCAAAAATGTACGGGATTTAAAACTTAAATAGCGGAGAGCAAGAAAACCAGCAGCTGACTTTTCCAATTTAATTTGACAACTAAACGTAAAACAAAAGGTGTAAAAATAGAACAAGAAATAAAGAATAAATAGACAACATAAAATACAGTATAAAACCTCAACACCCAGGTTTGACTGTATTTCTCAAACATGCAATGAAATGTCGTCATTACGTGCGTTATAGCTACCTTGAAAGTACGCGGGCGGAACAACTCGAGAGGACAGTAAAGGAATTTCATACAAACTGAAAGGCCTAAGCCGGGACGTATTTTTTTTAATTTTTTTATAAACAAGGCGTCTATGTTCATGTTCATGCTGTGTTCATGAATAGGTTAAACAGCTGAATTATATATAAATATATATATTTTTTTCTAGTGGCTGAATGGTTATCGGACCAAAAATTTCCGCGTTAAAATGCCTATTAGACACGAACTGATAACAAGAATAAAAATCTGTATGATTTAATGTGTTGATGAATAAATTTAAAATATTGTCTATACGTAAGTCACCAGAGACGATAGACGATACTTAAAATCCTCTGCATTTATTTTATTTATTGTAGAAACTAAGATTCTTATTATCAGGTTGTGTATAATAGCCCTAATAGGGTGTATTCGAACACTACACACGCGAAATAAGGAAGACTTCCGTAAAAATGCACTATTTCTTGAAATTTCCATTCCACATTTATTTGTGACACAGCATTATGGCGTTCAGCCATTAAAAAAACATTACACGATGTTTGTTATATTTTGCAATTTTATTTATATAAAATCCACATGAATATCATTTAATGGTGGTTTTGTCCCATGTGTAATTTAACACGTTCATTACGGTATCAGGTTTAATAGAACCGATGATGAACTTTCCTACGGAGCGGCATTAAAAATGTTGTTCCTACCGCCGCTGCTACGGGACAAATATTATATTCGCTTTGCGAAGGAGTACAAAAGTAGGCTCGAAAAGATCTGTCGTAATATTTATTTTATTTGAAGTTATTCCAGGTATCCGATTTACAAACGGCCGCAGTAGTACAATAATCTGTTCATCCAAAGTACGTTAAAATACAAAAATATACAGAAATTGTAACCGGGAGCTAGTAAAATGCAAATAAACAGAGGCATGTCAAACAGATCTAATCGACGCTTTGACGATGTATTGGAGAGTTAAGAAGCAGGTCCAAAATATATGATACAGTTCCAACTGAAAGTTAACTAAATGGGCTGCCGCAATAAACGTGTTAATCACTAAAAAAATTCATAAGTTTGCTTCAAGTAAGAGCTGTAACAAACTGGAATTTTTCCGCTTCTGTCAATCAGAAGGAGAGATTAGAAGACGTCGTGGCTAGAAACCCAGACTTGGATGTGATTAGAAAATTCCTTTGGTAACCAAGTTTTTACTGGGTACAATGGAATCCAAAATTCCCTGTTTGGAGCCGGTTACGCAGTGGGCCTGCGTAGTGCTGATTAGAACCAAGTTTTGTAACAAAGTGGGAATCCGAAATTCCCAGATGGTACGAATCGGTAATAGAAAAGTCCCGTTTTGTAACCAGTTACAACACGGGATTTTTTCCCGTTTCGAAGCTGGTTACCAACCGCGGTTACGAATCGGTAATAGAAAAGTCCTGTTTTGTAACCAGTTACAACACGGGATTTATTTCCCGTTTCGAAGCTGGTTACCGACCGCGGTTACGAATCGGTAATGAAAAAGTCACATTTTGAAGCCAGTTACCGAATGGGATTTTTTCCCGTTTCGAAGCTGGTTACGAACTTATTAGTTACCAAATGGTACCAAAGGAGAAAATTATGTTGAAAGACCTTTGGGATGGAATTAATCACGGGCATTTTTTTTATAATTAGAGACCGGATTTGAAGTAGTGATATCAATATTAATATGGATATGACTAGTGCAATTTGTTAAATACATGTCATGTTGGTTATATAAGGTCTTAATTTTTACTGTCCATTATGCAGAAGAAATACTAAAGAAGAAGAACTTAAAAAAATAAACTATTTCAAAAATTAACAAACAATGTTTTTATTTATTATCACCATAATTTTTGCCCAATATTTACAAAAGCTTCCAAAAAGGTTTTTACGTTATTGTTCCGATAAGTAACATTATTTTTGTGTGTAGAAAAAATAATAAATTATTCCAGTCATATCCATATTAATATTGAGACCGCTACTTCATATCCGGTCTCTATTTGTAATACAATAAATATCCTTATATATTAAATTATTATTTTTTTAGAAAAATTACTAGTATGAAGTTTAGTTCGGCAAATAAATAAAACGTTATAACTTATACAAAACATAAATAAGCCTAAGATGGATTTTATATTTAATCCGACGTTATAAAACCTTTGTATGTTCCGTAGGTTATATGCGACGAAAAAAGTAAAATTTAAGGATTACTAATGTTTGAGCAAAAATCTTATCCCGAAGTATCTAAAGTAATAGTATTTTTGTCAAATTATCATTTGGCAAACTTTTCAAATAACCTCTAGATTAACCAATCTAGAGGTTATTTGAAAAGTTTTCTTTATTGTACTGTGGCAGTTCATATGATTTTTTTTAAGTTTGTATCAAAATAGTAATTTGCTTAATTATGCGCGTTAATAAATGTAGCTATCATTTGCCAAATTTATGCTATGAGTTGAGTGTGCGAAGTAACAATTTGACCAAATAATTTTTTGGTATATAATATTAGTCGAAATAAAACGTTTGCTTAATAAACGTTTGTCTTAATAAAACTTAAGGAAGTAAAATTATCCCAAATGATAATTTGACCAAATGAATAAAATGCGAAATGTAAATTTGCTAAAGGTTCGTTTGGGAAATGAAACTACTGCCATAAGCTTTTTGGGAACTGATATTTGGCGAAAAATATTTTGCCCAAATTTAAATATATTTAAACTAAAATCATTTCGTTATGTGCTTTATGTGAACGCCGGCTTGCAGCCAGTTAGAAAAGAGACCGTCATCTCAGTACTTTATAGGTAAAACAGACCTATTGCTTAGACTGCTATCGTCTAAATAGACTCTCATGTTTACCAAACTGCGTCTTATTTGTAATATGTATAT
The DNA here is from genome assembly GCA_947034925.1 of Eudemis profundana. NCBI lineage: Eukaryota > Metazoa > Arthropoda > Insecta > Lepidoptera > Tortricidae > Eudemis > Eudemis profundana. Next base: position 22,912,539 of record OX344795.1, on the reverse strand, counting down.
AATTTTGAGTTACCTAGCAGATGATATTTCAACTAATTTGCGTAATATCTATACATATAATAAAATCGTATTTAATAAAAAAACACGATATTAATTTTAGCCTTGCTAGAATATGGGGTGGCACTTGTACAATAAACAGCACAAAACAAACATCTCTACTCCTTTTTTTTATGTTCATGTTCACTGATACCATTGTATTGCCCATTTTTATGTCCATGACCATTTTTGAGACCGCTTTGTTGTACTTTGTGGGGTTTGACGTAAGCTTTTATATAGAAGTCTATGAATAGTATAAGCATGAAGAGATTCTGAGGCAGGAACACTGCTGCTATCCAGCGAGGGTAGGCGCAATCAGTCTTCCATACTAGAGTAGCCATGTGCAGAACGATGCACAAGAACTGCAACTGGAAACAAAACAATACACAATTGTTATGGAAATTTAAACCTTGCCCTGTTTAAAAAGCTGTCATTAACATCTCGAGGCCGCAGAATGTGATAATTTGTATTTCTTATCGTTTGCGAGTAAAAATCTGTTAATCTATTAACCAATCTTGGATATCCGGCTGTCCTTATATTCACATTCATGTTTTAGAATTATCAGAAATATGTCTATGTCACATATAAATATTTATACCTACTTAAGGTAATTAAAGTCGCATGGTTTTCCTTACAGAGATAAGGGGAATATTTCACTTTAACGATATAAAATATTTTTGTCACATTATGTTATATTTAATTGCATACTTTGTTTGCACAAAACAACATGGCAAATCCTAAAAAAGACTAAAATACGTCGTCGGCCGTTGATGTGTCAGCGCTCTCTATTCAATTAAATGAATCTTTCTTTCGGACAAATAATTACATCCATAGAATATTAGTAAAATTGATGTCACTATAACTTACAAAATTGCATTTATTTCTTAAAGGGGCAAACCCTCTAGTTGGCCTGGCCCAGAGCGTTAAGATTAGGCAGTCATGCCTACCAGCAATGACACTTAAAATGCTATTGGCACTCCCTCTTAGCCTGGCGGCGATTTTTTTGCGTATTATGCCTTGAAAACCGTCCGCGCGGGCCTCAGCGAACATAACGGACGCCTATACGACGGACATGACTGTCTATTACTAGCCGACATACCACTTTGTCCACCTGGTTGGACGGTTGGTAATTTTTAGGGTTCCGTAGCCAAAATGGCAAAAACGGAACCCTTATGGTTTCGTCATGTCCGTCCGTCCGTCTGTCACAGGCATTTTTCTCACAAACTACATGATCGATATTGATGAAATTTGGAATATGTATAGGTGTCTTGTATGAGCTGCTATTTACTTAGTTTGCTAGTTAAACAATTAAAATAAATATTTTAAGGGGGCACATGTTTCGGAAGCTAAAAAATCTTTTTTTCAGCAAATATCAACGCGTGGTACATAAAATATCTTTTTCATCACATTTGCTCGAAAATGGTGTCATTATACTTAGGTTCTGCGGGCTGTAAATGACCTCTTACGCCCTAGGGCGTTTTTTTTTTTAAATTTGAAACGATGGTTCTGCTTTTCTCTTATTTGTCATGTTCAAAGGAAACGTCAACTTACTTTTTTAACTTTTATCACTGAAATATTTACTTAAAGAGAACTGTTATTGCAAATACATGTTAACACATATTTCGGTAACATTATTTAAATGTTTAAATAGTGTATTTCAGTATTTTACAAATATGCAATCAACTAAAATGGCCGTTGTAGGTCTTTACCGCTATGGTTTCCGAACGTGAGTTGACATTCGCATTATCTATGGATATATGTCACTTACTGATTTAATATTTTCTTGTCATACTGAGTGGATTAATAAGGTTATTTTATTTAGATTTCCTCACAACGAGCGAAGCGAGAAGGAGTTTTAGGTATCTTGCATTCACAACATACTCCACTCATTGTCGCTTCAACGCACGAGCTCTTGCAGATATAGTATTTTTATACCTTTTAACATATTATATCAGTAATACTTATATTACATCTTCATTATATTCGATAAACGTTATATCAAATGTCTTTTATACTCATAGAACATTATATCCAATGAAGTTATATTTTTGTCGTTATATTACGTTTAGTTTGCTTGAGTGATTATATTCTTAGAAATTATGTCAAATGTTGTTATATACAGTGAAAATATATCTAAAGTTGTTATATCAATCATTACACACCCGTAAAATGGATTATAAGAGTAATGATAAAAGAATATTTTACAAAAAAAAAGAGTATATTTGAATGAACTTTGTAATAAGTTGCGCCCATTTTGTGAATGACCAGTTAGGTTTTATTGCCCCTTTTTAGGGTTCCGTACCAAAATGGTAAAAAAGGAACCCTTATGGTGCGACTCTGTCTGTCTGTCTGTCTGTCTGTCTGTCCGTCTGTCACAGCAAGATATCTCAGGATCTACTGATGCTATCGACTTGAAATTTGGAATAGTGTTAAAAACTGCTAATCCGAGCCTATGGAACAGAAAAAGAATCTTATACCTTTTTTACTTTTTTTTTAAAGGGGACCGAAATGGGATGTCATAAATCGAAAGTTGAGCTAATATATCGAGTAGGATATCAAATGAAAGGGCTTAATATGTAGATTCCAAAACAGTTTTTATTTTTTTTCTTAGACATGTAGTTTTTGATTGAAGACAAAAACCGTTAAAAGAAATACCGTTCCCCCCCTATTATCTCCGAAGATACTGAACAGAAAAATCTGCAATAATTACCGATTATTAATATTATCCTAAATATTACAGTAAAAATAAAATGGTTTTGCTAACTTGCAGCATTTTTAGAAATTCGCAAAAATCGTAAGACAACCTTATTTGCTCCTACTAAACTAACCGCGGCATATGTCGATGTATGGGCACAACAGTTTCACAAGAGCAAAGTTAAGTTTGTCCCACCATACAGTTTTTCTTGAATTATTCACGTATCTACTGACGAGTTTGTACGGAACCCTCGGTGCGCGAGTCCGACTCGCACTTGACCGGTTTTTTTTTTATTGGACAAAATGAAATATTTTGCTTACCTACTTATTGCTTACCAAAATTTGATTAACCGTGGATCGCTCAATGCAGCTCAAATATTTAATTTGCTGACCAAAATAATTTAGAGCAGTTCAGTATATAATTAATTGCAGATCGATTTGAAGTTGCTTACCAACTAGCTATTTTGGCTGACCAAATACATATTTCAGTTCACCAAAATAAGAATATTTTGCTGATCGATTAAATGATACCCATTAGTAAGGTTATTTATTTAGATTTCCTCACAAATGTGATGAAAAACGTTGTGTGTGTCACGGGCGGTAAAGGAATTACAATTTCGTGTTATTAAAGGTCCTCGGCTTCGCCTCGGGCTATTGTACCCTATTACCGACACATTGTGTAGGTACATCGACTTGGTTAGTTAAAATTAAAAAAACATATATTTCAAGTAAATTCAATAACTTTTAGAGTTAAATATTTTTTTTATGTAATATCTTGGGTATTGCTCTACTATACGAAGGTTAAATGGAATTTCTACTTGCTCTTTTTCTATCTATCATTCCTATTTATTTATATATTAATGATCCTATTTTAAACTTGGCGATAGAAATAATAACTTTACTCGTACTTGTCTATCTACCAAACAATATTCATTCAGTGCATTAGAGGAAAAGACTTGCAAATTGAACTTTTTTTGAACGATTATAATATAGATATTCTATGTATAACCGAACATTGGTTAGAAAATAATGAACTAATGCCTCAATTTAAGATTCACCAGGTGGGTAGTTCGTTCACCAGACTAAGTTCCATACATGGTGGGTCATTAATCATATTAAATAGACAATTAAAATTTAAGTAACGCAAGGATATTGTATCCTTGTCTGTTGAACGGACCATAGAACTAAGTGCCGTAGAATTAGATCAATTTATTGTTGTTTGTGTCTATAGGCCGCCATTAAGTGATTTCGAACTTTTTGAAAACGTAATGGAATCTGTGCTTCATAAAATAATTGCTACTTCTAGTAAGAAATTACTTATATGCGGCGACTTCAATGTAAATATTTTGGAAAATTCAACATTAAGTGTCAGACTGTTGAATCTTTTCAAATCGTGTAATCTCAAACACATATTTATGGAGCCAACAAGAGTGACTGCTACTAGCGCCACCTGTATTGATAACATTTTCACTGATATTCTTCCTAATACCAAACGTATAATCAGCAATTTGGAATCAGATCATTTAGGTCAATTAATTGTATTTGAGTCATTAAGGAATAATATCTTGAGAAAACAAATTACTTTTGTACCAGTAACTACGGACCGTGTCGAACGAATGAAACATAGTCTAGTTCAGGCGCTACCCTTTTTATCTTCCGACACGACTCCTAGCGACATGTACAATTCATTCTTTCACACCTTTATGGAACATTATAACGCAATATTTACTTCTAAATCGGTCGTGGTTAGTGGTGCACCAGTTTTTAGTGAGTGGGCTACTGTGGACTTACATAAACGTAGACAGGAATTGTATGCCTTGTATGAAGAACGGCGGTTCAATACGAGTGATGAATTTAAAGAGCATGTGAAACAATATTCGAAGAAATTTAAGATAGATTGTCATTTAGCTAAGCGTAATTACTTAAGCCAGAAAATAAGAAATAGTTCTGATATTATTAAAACAACCTGGAAAGTAATTAATGTGGAGACTGGTCGATCGAAGCACTCAGTAAACGATCTTAAACTAAAAATTGATGGCAAAATTGTAGATTCCAATTTAGAAGTAGCAACAGAATTTGAAAAGTTTTTTACCGAGATACCAGTATCCACAACTAAGCATTTAAATTCATCACCTTCGGCTGCCGTTACACTGTTAAAAGATAACGCCCCAGAATGTAGTAAAGACTTTCATTTTGAACATGTTAGTACTTCAGATGTAGTAAAGGCGTTTAAATCAATTAATGTCAAAAAAACTAGTGACCTTTGGGGAGTCTCTGTCCATGCTGTTAAATCCCTAATAGAAATCATAGCGCCTGACTTGGTAGTCGTGTTTAATAACTGTGTTGATTGCGGTGAGTTTCCTGATCTAATGAAATATAGTAAAATAACACCTTTATTCAAAACAGGTAGCACTACTGACCCCACTAACTTTAGACCAATATCTGTGCTACCAACTTTTAGTAAAATTTTTGAGAAATTAGTTTTGTCCCAATTAATGAAACATTTTAATACAAATAACTTAATGCATAATAAGCAATTTGGTTTTACTCGGGGTCGCTCGACAACCGACGCTGGTGTCGAGCTAATTAAACATATTTTCGATGCCTGGGAGGAGTCATGTGATGCTTTAGGTATTTTCTGTGATTTATCCAAGGCATTTGACTGCGTATGTCATGAAACATTGATCGGGAAGCTGCACTACTATGGAGTCAGAGAATCGGCACTGAATTTATTTAAGTCATACTTACAAGGTAGAATTCAAAGGGTTGACGTGAATGGACAGCACTCACCGGGGTCATTGGTCTCGATGGGTGTACCGCAGGGATCAATATTGGGACCATTCCTGTTCCTTATTTACATAAATGACTTGCCATACCTCGTTAAGACCCACCATGATATAGTATTGTTTGCAGACGACACCTCACTTATCTTCAAAGTCAAGCGACAGCAGCAAGCTTACAATGATGTAAACAATGCTATATCTAAAGTAGTGAATTGGTTCAATGTTAACAATTTACTGTTAAATGAAAGAAAGACTAAATGTATAAACTTTGTCACGCGTAACGTAAATCGCGAGCAAGCAAGTGTCATTGTGAAGGATGAGGAATTGGAACTAGTTGATAGTACAGTCTTTCTTGGTATAACATTGGATTCTAAACTCCAGTGGGGTCCCCATATTGGTAATCTCTCGAATAGACTAAGTTCTGCAGCGTTTGCAGTCAACAAGATCCGACAATTAACAGACATAAAAACAGCTCGATTAGTATATTTTAGTTACTTCCACAGTATTATGTCGTATGGTATTCTGCTGTGGGGCAGTGCTAGTGCTTCAGAGCTTAATACTATATTTGTTCTGCAGAAGAGGGCTATTCGAGCGATATATAAGATGAATTATCGAGACTCACTTAGAGATAAGTTTAAGGAAATTAATGTAATGACATTGCATTGTCAATACATCTATGAGAATATTATGTATGTACATAAAAATATCATGAATTTTAAGAAGAACTGTGACATACATAATATTAATACTAGGAATAAACATAAGCTCGCAGTGCCCACCACTCGGCTCCATAAAATAAAAACATCATTCATGGGTAATTGTGTAAGGTTTTATAATAAGCTGCCAAGGAATATAACTGAATTATCTATTAACAAATTTAAGAATTGTGTAAAGCGTAAACTCATGTCTAAGGCTTATTACAGCACACAAGACTACATGAATGATGAAACACCGTGGGATTAACTGCGACTGGAAATAGATATATTTTAAAAACAATGTTTGATTAGTTGTCTTTTTCTGTTTTTGTACTTGCCAATTGTTTTGACACTTAGAGACCATTTACATCTCTAAGAAAAAATGGACTTAATTTAGTAAATAAGTATTTTCAATTTGTATTTTGACGTTTGGAGATCCTTTACACCTCCAAAACATAATATTTTGACAACGGAGACTTTTTACATCTCCATTAATTCTAGTATCAATTTATTTTCTATTTTTTTATTTGTATTGTTTGGACGCATAGAGAGACCCTTTACATCTCTATAAATGTAGTTTTTAAGGTAATGTAATGTATATTAAATTATTAAAAGAGAAACTGGTGAGTTTCTTCCGGCGCTTCTTCTCACCAGAAGGTCATTACCCGAAGCGCCAAAAAGAAAAGAAGACAAAGAATGTAAGACATGTAAAAGAGCCCTTGAGGGCCTACTTACAGAAATAAATTTTTTTTTTTTTTTTTTTTTATTTTTAATAGTTTCAAAACTCATTGCGATTAATGATGCTGCTATTTCAATTGTTACAACTTATGAGGTATCTGATCTCTCAGGTCATCGTACAAAATCGTTGAAAAAATGTCCTCGTTTTAAATCGGACAAACGTTTTTTTTTCTAACACCATTCAATTCATCATATCTAATGAACATACAATCACTTTTCAAAAGTGGAACTTGCTAGCGTATGGCCGAATAAATGTTGTAGTTGGACAAGCAAGGTAAGCCCTCTTGAGCTAAATTGTTAGGGTTCCGTACCAAAATGGTATAAAACGAACCCTTATGGTGCGACTGTGTCCGTCTGTCCGCCTGTCACAGTCAGATATCTCAGGGGCTACTGCTGCTATCGATTTGAAATTTGGAATAGTTTTAACAGTCGCTAACCCGAGTCTTCTAGATATAAAAATATCTTATACCTTTTTAACTCTTTTTTTAAAGGGGGCCGAAATGGGAGGTCGATATCTTTAAGTTGTGCTATTATACTAAGTGGAGTATCAATGAAAGGGCTCCATTTGTAGATTCCAAAACCATTTTTAATTTTCTTCTTGATCATGTACTTTTTGAATTAGGACGAAAAACGTTAAAAAAAAATACCATTCCCCCTATTATCTTCGAAGTTACTGAACAGAAAAATCTGTAATAATTACCAATTATTAATATCATTTTAAATATTACAGGAAACATATAACGGTTATCCTAAATTGCACCGTTTTTTAGAAATTTGCAGAAATCTTAAAACATGCTTATTTGCTCCTACTAAACTAACCGCCATACAGTGTTTCTTGAATTATTCACGTATCTACTTACGAGTTTGTACGGAACCCTCGGTGCGCGAGTCCGACTCGCACTTGACCGGTTTTATTTTTAAGAACTTTCACAGTGTTGGTGTAAGTGTTTTAATAGTAACTCATGCATTATTTTTATTGTTCAATAGCTTCATTTGAGGTCGGTTATTTTAATTTTCGTAGTTATTCAAAGGATGTTATAAGATTTCAAAGTGTCCGGTAGATTTTTTAAATGCCCATGCTCTAATAAATATACTCGTAATTCGTAAACTAATAGCTCCTATTTATCACTGCATTGACAAGCAGAAATTTATTATTGCTTCCTTTAAGGTTTTTCGAGCGGCCTGTACTAAATACTAATAAAAAGAGGGTCAAGAATTCGCTTTACGACATTCATTTTGCTTTACATTTATATTACTACATAGCTCGATACATATTGCCCGCGCAAGGCTATATGAGGAGTCTAGAGATGGGCGGTGGGTAAATACCCAAGGTATTTACCGGGTAAATACCCGGGTATTTACCCAATCTACCCGGTAAATTGGGTAAATACCCAAATTGGTGGGTATAAACTATTTGTTTATTATTTTTTACAAATGTCATTAAAAATGTTGTTGATATATATACGTATAGTAAGAATAAATGCTATGGATAGCTAAATAGGCATCTTACGTTACATCAACAAAAGTAATGATACACTTTTTATTAGGGTGTCCCAGATTTTACGCAAATCCAAACTGAGTAACGAATACCCTCTAATTATGTTTGTTATGTGCTAAAATGCTCCTAAAACAAAAATCATCTAATTCTGTGTATGGGAACCCGTGCCGACTTCCGGTTGAGCTAAGTTTGCACCTGGTTTCTTTCGAATCACATACCAACCAGGTGCAAACTTAACGCAACCAGGATTGAAGGGCGCAACTATTGTGGCTCTTTTTATATAAATAAATCGCATTTTATTATTTTGTACCAAAGGTGGCGACTAATTAAGAGCTAGAAAATAGATTATATAAAATACCGCATTGCATTTTCAAAATTCAGAGAGTTCTTCATATCTGTGAAGTTACTGGAAGTGAAAAGCTTGAAATGCACATGTAGTTGCACACTCTGATTCTGTCTGACCATTTATCTTATAGAAATTCGTCATAATTAAACAAAAAAAGTCAAAGCAGAAACTCAATCCAGGAATCTATTATATCTCGGTTGCGTTAAGTTTGCACCTGGTTGGTATGTGGTGCTAAGGAAACCAGGTGCAAACTTAGCTCAACTGGTTAATATGAAAAATTTAGGATGAAGTCGGCACGGGTTCCCATACACAGAATGAGCTGATTTTTGGTTTAGGGGCACTTTAGCACATAAAAAACATAATTAGAGGGTATGAGTTACTCAGTTTGGATTTTCGCAAAATCTGGGACACCCTACTTTTTATTCATCTTTAATTTTTGGTTTGTGTCTTGGTCGAGACGCTGACAATTTTAAGTATAATTGAAGGTTACAATCTAAATATGATGATAAAACCTTTAGAACCTGTGTCTAGAATATGTGAGTGCAATAAATGATTGATGTTTGATGTTTGAAACTTAACAAAACCATCTAGAAAAATCACAAAAAAGTCTAGAATATGTATTATACTTTCACAAAACTCTGTGGTTTTATGACCTTCACATAATTTGGTTGAAATATTCTCCTACAAAGGACTCTTCTAAAAATCTCACATAATCTTCTAGGAATCTCATCGAAATCTCTAGAACCATCATAGATACCCAGATAGCTTCTTGTAACATATTATGAACTCCTAGATATCTTACATGGTAACATGGCCTTTATGAAGCCTACTTTAACATCTAGAACTTCATAAACACTATAATGTATCACAGAAGATTCTGGCTCCTTAGTAAAACCACCTAGAAACTTCTAGATATGTCGAAAAACAGACGGAAAACTTGATAATTTTGTATATTGCTTAATTTGTAGACCCTGTAAATTTCATAAAACCTTCTCAAAACTTGACGGAAGCTTCAAAAAACCTTACAAGGACATTTAGGCGTATTATTGTTACATCTGGAACACATAAGCGTGGCTAGAAATACAAAAGAAGACTCTGGATTCCTTGTAAAACCACGTAAAGACTTCCAGATGTCTTATGTCATTTGGGAAACTTGATAATCTTATTAACATTTCATATATTATTTAATTTTTAGAATTCTAGAAACTTTATAAAATCATGTCAAAACTTTAAAGAAGCTTCAAGAAACCTCAATTCTTCTGTTGGTTACCTATAGTAACATCTAGAATTCATAAAAATGACAAGAGTTACCACAGAAGATATTGGATTCTTTGTAGGGCTATGGAAACTTCATAAGACCATGTCAAAACTTTACGGAAGCCTCGAGAAACCTTACAAGGCCTTTTAGTTCCCTACTGTACATCTAGAATATTCATAAACATGACGAGAGATACCACAGAGAGATACCATATAATAATATTATTTCATTTGTAGGCTTCTAAAGACTTTATAAACGAAACTTAGAAACTTCTAGAAATCTCTTAGATCTCTTTAAAACCTTGTAGTACCATCTATGAAGTTCGTAGGATCTAGTATAAATCCTATAGAACCATCCAGAAGATTACGTTTCTCTCTTCAAGACTACATTTAGGGACATCAAAGAAACTTTTAGAAATATGGTTAAAACTCTATGAAATTCATAAAACATGAAGAAACTTTAATGTAACTTCTAGACGTTTCTAGACATCTTCTAGAAGCTTCTAGGAATCTGAAAACTTTAAAATACTGTGTAAACACTACTAGAGTACTCGTAGTATATTAAGTCCTCAAATAATTTCTAAAAGTTAACAATAAATTACCTATTTAGACACTTCGTAGAAATAATTTTTCACGAAACTATAAAAACCCTTTAATAAAGTCTTAATAATTATACAACTTCACTTCTTTACTGAAATTGAAATAAAATTATTGGACAGCCTTTTGAATCTCATAGAACCAGCATGAGATGAGAGGACTAGTACTAGTCTTTACGGGAAGCTTATATATATATATATATATATATATTTCATATAAAAAAATAAATTTAAAATCGGACTTCGAAAGTTTACAGAAAAACTCAATATCATTCCTTTAATAAAACAAACATATTTTATTAGGTACGATCAAATCAAATCAGTTATAAACGCTAAGTCTGCAGAAAATATTCGGTAACAGTGCATTATCTAACAATCCAAGTTATATTATATCATTCCAATGACGACAAAATGTATTTTTCTCAATATTTTATCCCTTGCACAAATTAATTTATTCAATTGTTAATTATCTTGACTCTCAGTAGTTTCTACCCACCAAAATGGGTAGAAACGGGTAAATACCGGGTGGATTGGGTAAATACCCGGTATTTACCGGGTAAATACCCATGAGCGCCCATCTCTAGAGGAGTCTCAAAAAGCCAAACAATATAATGTTGAATACCTATTTATAACTTTAGTTTTAAATAATGCTGGCATCAATGGCCAATTGGAAGTATTTGTGTTGTTTTAGACTTCTCATGTTATTTTGAGAAAACGTCCATCAACAATTCAACATAGTCAAATAGGTACCTACATTCCAACCAGATTTGATACTCATCGATGAAACGGATTTCATTTATACGGAAAACCAAGCTACTAGTTCTAGCGCCCTCTACGAGAATCTACTGTTGTTATCTCGTCTGCCTGCCTTGACTGTCTAGTTTGTACAAAAGTGTGAAGTTGAGAAGAGAGATGGCGCTGTTGTAAAACTTTAGATTTCACCCTATAAATGAGATGGGCACCGAATTTCGTTCAATTATTTCCATAGGCCGTCATAGTGTTATGTCAATCATGGATCATGGAACTGACATAAAAACTAAATAAGTAGTTATTCATTTTTAATTTCAAAATTATCCTAAGACAATCAATACTTACAATTTGCATCTGTGTGATATATTTCTTCCACCACATGGAAGTTTTCATACTCGGGACAGCCACAGTCAGGAGGTAGTAGGCATACATGATCACGTGCACGAACGAGTTGATCACACCCACTAGTGTTCCGTGGCCGCCTGGAATTAAACTAGGTTTTTAGTGTTGTTCAGAACTATTAGGTACCTACCTACTACTTTGTGACATTATACGCTTTGTATCTTTCCTCCGTGATTTGATGCGTTTCGCTAAGTTGCAGTTCCGGCCATAAAGGTCGCTTCTCGTTGGCTTAACTATTCCAAACTACTCTGAGCACCTTTATCGAAAACTACCGTGGAATGGGGTTACATTGATCAATTTCAAAACTAAAATGTCTTTAAATCCTTATATGATCAATAAAAAAAGAAAAGAAAATAAATACTATATCGGTTTTCCTTCCTTTATCGATTTCACTAGTTAAAAAAATATTTTTATTTTCGTAACTCATGAAAAAAAAAAATTATTTCCGTGATCAATTTTACACTGATATTGGGATTGCTTTGCTACCTCTCCCTTTTTTTTAACGGAAATCGATAGTTATAACGAATAAAACTTCAAAACATGAAAAAAAAACCTTTCGCAGGTTTAGGATCTACAGTGGTCTAGGAGGCAGACATATTTTAGGAATTTATCAATTTAAATAGGAAACAATCGGAACTATACGCAATTATCTTAATAATATAAACGAACCTATCTCTTCGGGTGTCACTGATCAGTGAACAAAGTTAACCCAAAATAAACGACCAATGACACCCCATACTGTAAAAATCGAAAAAAGAAAATGACCGTCAAGGTTATGATTGAACAAGAATCTATGTTAAACGCCGTTACATAGCTGATCCAGTGAGTATAATAAAAAAATGTATTCATCATACCAGAAGTGGTACTTTAAAAGTTAAAGAAGCTATTAAATGTACACAAAACGAACACCTTCATATATGTTTAGTGTTTTTCTATCGATCGACATCTTTGATCAAACAGCCACTAGTCAGACACTGACTGCGACGTTTGATGATCCCAACAGTAAAAAAAAATTCGAAGGATGCTCTCTGAAAGCGTTTTTAAAGTGAATATGAATTGAAAATTTTATCAAAGTAACCCCAGGAATCAAAGTTAAGTATTCCATGGTACTCAGGATATATAAAGTAAAAACTAAAGTAGGTGCTCAATAATATTTACGTCACCTCAGATCGTAAGCGACCTTTTTCTAGTCGCTACGCTGAGAGAAAATCTGACTTCCTGGCCAGTGGCCAGGGGAAGTCGTAAAATTATGTGCATACCACGGGCGCAAATAAAAAACCCATCTCATATTTATGACCCTCACTTACGGTTTTGGACAAACACGATGTAGGACGTTCTTTATTTTACAGCCTTTGGTGTGCAACCGAATTACAAGTACCTGGGAAGTACGTGACAGCTCCCCACGTCAGCATGACCATGCCCGTGTGATGGTACACGTGGAGAAAAGACACGTGACCAAACTTCTTGCGGAGGACGAAAAATATCTGCCAAAAAATACTGTGCGTCATGTTATTGGTCATTTGACAACAAAATAAGATTAAAAGGCCTTAGAAAGTAATTTCTGATTTGCATGAGTATAAAACGGAGACGTAACGAGGCTAATATTTCGTTCTACGTGTATTTTGTGTAGTACAAGAGCAAATAAGTTTTTGTCAAAAAAAAGATTTTTTGACAGAAACTTATTTGCTCGTAGGTCTTTTAGGTCTGCTAGAGGTACCTTAGAATTATGATGATCAGTGAGTGAGTCAGTCAGTCAGTAAGTGACAAAACTAAGGAACTTTGACATGCAATAGTTCTTAAACTACACGTTCAAATTGAATGATATTGAGAATATATATAAGTCTTATTGTGCCCTATATATATATATATATCTGAAATTTTAGGATTTTAGCTTTAGGCAGCACAAAATTATAGGAAGTTGAATGGCCTGAATGGCTTCGAGAAAAGGATGATACGGCCGTGCCTTTGTTTTGCTCGACTTGGCGTGGGCACTGCCGTGCCTCCAGATATAATGATGATTAGGTATATAATAAAACAGTATTAACACTAAACAACAACAACAGTTAAAACTAAAGTAACTAAATCCCTTTTAACAAGTCCGCATGCGGCATCGATTCAAAAATTGTGTTCTTAAAAAAAAATTAGTCATTCTCCAATAGTACAAATGTTGATGGACAAAATAAAGCTTTGTTACCACCTAAAATTAACACTAAAATAAACTACTATAAATACTAAATTGTCATTTTATCTATCAACAATTTGATAAATAATTTACTAAATTCGATTTTATCGATATTTTTAGGATTCCGTACCTCAAAAAGAAAAAAACGGAACCCTTATAGGATCACTCGTGTGTCTGTCACAGCCAATTTGCTCCCAAGTACTGGTCCGATTGAGTTGAGGCACATATATTAAGGTTAATGACACAATCACGAACATGTCACGAAAATATATGAATTTTAACCATGGGGGCCACTTTTGGGGTGTAACTAGAAAATTAAAAAAAAAAATAGCGCATTAATATCGTGTGACATATTAAATGGAATGGCTCACTGTGAGAATCTTAAATATATATTTTTTATAATTGTTACGACTATATCAATAGTTTTGATAATAGGCAAAAATTGACCATTCCTCCCCCCTTATCTCCGAAACTACTGTAGGTAGAATTTAAAAAAAAATATGGAAACTAGTCCTACACCTATAGATAACAGGAAAACCTATAAGAATTCTGTGCAATAAAGTATAATTCTTTTATATTATTTTGAACGTACGGAACCCTCTCCACGCGAGTCTAACTCGCCCTTGTCCGGTTTTGTCAAGTTATACATTTGCATTATTTGGCATTTACTGTTGGTAATCGTTAAATTTATTAAGATGTAAGCGATTTTTATTTGGTGATAGTGTATGCGATACCAAAATTTAATTTACAAAATATTTGTCGCCATTAAAAACTTAATAGGTACTTGAAGTACGTAGTGTACCAATACGTACGTGTAGAAATTTGTAGTATCGCATTGTGTGGGAAAGTTGGATTGCGGACGATGGATTCTACTACGTCAATCCAACATAGACCTAGGCACTAGTCCCACCGCCGGCGAGTAAGCGAGTAAAGTTAATAATAGTTCATTGCGGGCTGATCACGCACAGTGTGATCAATCGACCTCTCCAGATCTGCAATGTAATGCTACTCGCCCAACTTTACTCGCTTACTCGCAGGCGGTGGGACCAGTGCCTAATATTCGATATACATTTAAACTCTATATAGATCTGTGGCTAGAGGGATAACAAATGATCCCATAAAGTTCCGTATTTTCTTTTAGTGGTACAGAACCGTAAAAAAAGTGTAGCTTAAGGAGATTCAATTCGGTCGGTTTTCCGTTCAAACCAAAATAGGGTTATTTTTTGCTTCTCCGGCATCAATTATGTTTAAATGTGTTTTATGTTATAGCTTGACAAGTTGACAATCACTATTTGCGCGAAATGACATAAGAACTTTCAAGAAGCCAAAACAATATATAATTTTATTAAATAAAACTTAGAGCAACACTGAAAGGCGGCGTCATGACGTGCTTGTCCGGTACTCAAATTTCTGCCATATTTGGCGAGGGGAGAACGAGGTAACGCAGCCTTACTTACACACGCGTACATGAAAAATCGTCTATCACTACGAAACGAACTCTTAACGAATAGAACAGCACATTGACCAATTCACATTCACAAATATACATTTTACATTGAAATAGTGTAATGACGTGACGCACAACATTGATAAGTTTAGCAGAACATATGGAAACGAGAGGTTGCTTGCTTGTCAACTAGGAAACAATTTTCAAATAATGTCAAATTAGATTTTTGTAATTTTTATGTTTTAAAGGATGTAAATAATGATAATTTGATTGGTGTTACTTTAGATGTGAAAGGAAACACTATCTCTTTGTACGTTTGACGTGTTATATCTCCTTTTGCAACGAAATACGGAATAATTCGGCATATTCACGGAGATCTCTTCAGGTGAGTTACTAGATTTAGTCTGACGACTAATCCAATTGCAACTACTTTTATACAATGAATATGAGCACTGGCGCAAATTGCTTGGCAGAGGTGAAATACTAAAGCAAGGGTCTCCCCACGAAGCGCTGCTCAAAAAAAAAAGGTTAAGTTTCAAGTTCGTTCTGGGTTTTTGAGACTTTTGATGTCATTTCGCGCAAAATGTATCAAGCTATAAAATAAACTTAAATGATGCTGTGGAAGCAAATTTTGAATGGAAAACCTACCGACTCATATCATCTTAATGTAAAATAAGGCTTACCGTATCTGCAAGATCAAGAATCTTCAAGAGGAAATAGTAGTGGACGTATCTGGCAACCCTGAGGGCTTTCTCATCAGTAGAGTAGTCGACGGGCTCGCACAGCCATTTGTAATCGAACCCCCATGCGTACAATACCGACTGGAAACATAATTATTACTAAATATTGAGAGACTGAATGCTGCTCATCATTAAAAAGCAGAATAAAACCACAAAATTAGTGTTGAGAAATAGTATTGTTATTTATTATTGAATTAAGCTATTAACTGTTATCATTTGCGTATTGCACATAAAAACAGCCCATAAATTCAAGCGTATAAAATCATAGCTTCGAGCGTTATAAGTGTTAGGTAGGTACCACTCTCCGACTCAGAGTAGGTACCGCAACGACTGGCCAAAGTTGGCCCACAAGTTTTTGCAGAAGATCTGATACACAGGTTGTGCACTGTTTATAGGCTCTGCTGCTTGGACAAACGACTGACCTCAGCACAGCAGGTCGTAAAGAAATTAGTTTATGTTAAGAATTCCTTTGCTATACCTACTGATGTCCAAAAAGAAAAATGTCCAAGGCTTCAAAACTGTCCAATCAGTAATTTGACCGGACATAAAAATGTCCAACTATAGAAACACCCGGCCAGATAAATGCCCAGCTATAATAACGGCCAGTCATAAATATGACGAGCTATAGAAATACCCGACCAGATACATGACCAGCTATAATCATGGGTAGCCATAAATATATCTAACTATAGAAATGCGCGACCAGATATATGCCCAGCAGGCTGTTTTTAGTCTATAGACTCAAATCTTTGGTTATTATGTCAAAACAAAGGCACACAAAAATAAATTATTCTCATGCTATTGGGTATTTTTCCGGTTAGACGATATTATTACCGGTATTTTTAAGATTAGACAACTTTATCAATGGCTATATTTGTTATTGGACATTTTTATTGTTGGTCAATATCAATAGTGGCAATATTTAAGTTTAGGGAATTTTAGCATTGGCTATATTTAGTATAGGACATTTTTATGGTTCGGCAATTTTATCATTGGCCAAATGTCTATTTGGACAATACCTTTGGACGTTCGCCTTTTTGGTTTTTTTTTCTTTTTGGACATCAGTATCGCAAAGGCTTTAATTGCATAAAAAACACATCCATTAAACAAAAAGTATACGTACACCGATAAATATTTGAGTGCATAGTAACACTTGAATAGCATTGTACACTATAAGGACTCTCTCCAAGTTGAAAGGGGGACGGTTCTTCATCCACGCCGGCCCCCATTTGAGAACGAACATGAGGTAGACTCCTAACAGCGTCAGACCCTGGTACGGTCTCGCTGCTAGGAACCATGTGTTCGTTCTAGGGTCTGAAATCAAGTTTTCATTTATTTTTAATAAAAGTATGAATATCACGTTACTGCTTATTAGTGTTTGTTTTAAGCATCAGCTGAAATATTAGCGCGGCGTACGTAATAGTGTGTATGTGTGTGTAGCCAAATGTTTACTACCAAAAATCACTGCGAGTGCCTGGGGCATCTTGAGTCCAGTAATTCACGCAAGATGGCTTGTATTACTGTACTCTTTGGTTGTAAGACCACGGACCTAGGTATGGTACAACAGTGTAAGTTTCGCAAGAATAAAGTTCATGAAAACAATTTTTCATCACACTTGCTTGAAATGGTGTCATTACACGTAGGTTCTGCGGGCCGTAAATGACCTATTACGCCCTATGGCGTAATGATTTTTTTTTTAATTTAAAATGCTTTACTCTTATTTGTCACGTTCAAAGGAAACACCAACTTACTTTTTTAACTTTTATCACTGAAATATTGATTGCAAATATTCTAGTCTTACAATTTAAATGCTTTTAATTAAATCAGAAAAGTTAAAAAAATGTAAACTGTTTATAGTATATAAATAAGATAACAATAATATTTATTTCCAAAATCATCAATTACAATGTGTCCTTAATGTCTGTATTTTAGGGTAAATAGAGCTCATCCCCTATTTAAAGTGACAATGTATATCTTTTAATAACACATTTTTTAAGACATTATAAAAATGTACACGAGTGTCTGCTATTTTGCAATTTTCCCTGTTCATGTGGTAAACTTTCAGTGATTTATTAAGTTTATTGTAGATAAACGGTCCATTAAAAAAAAGAAAGAATGGTAAAAGTGAAATGAAACATTTTTGAGTTGAACCCAGGAATCAAAAGATGGGTTGACTACCCAAAAGACGGTGGATACGATATTTATAGAAAAAAAAGGAAAAGACTATTCGTACACAAATTCATGCTGAACATTCAGTGAAGGTGATCTTAGTCGTTCAGTTCTCCCTACAAATGAAAAAAATCCACGAAAACATGAATTGGTCGTTGATGCGTCAGCATCAGTCCTAGTTATATTAGCACCAGTCGAAACCAAAGTTTTAATTATTCAACATAATATTGTTTGAATTTTCAAATTTTCGTGTTTTATTGAGCGGATAAAATATAATAAGCTATGAACTTAAATACATTTCTATCAAATTGATATCGTTAAAGTAAATTATTAATTCACTTTTCGTACGTACGGAGAACCGGGTATCTCGTACTAGTATTACCTTATTTTTTACTCTCGAAATAAATAACACTGTGTGCGTACAGTTACTGGTTAGCCCCCTCCTTGCCCCCTCGTGTTGAAGTCGATTCGTAATTTGTGGTTTCAATCATCGCAGTGACTGAGTACGTTTTTGCCTGGTCTAACGGAAAACTGGTACACGCCATATATAGGGTGATTCGGTACACGTGAGCAGGATTAATCCTATGGATTCAGTAAATTATATGCTACTGTTTCTTACCAGTATTAGTGAAATTAACATTAATTTTTTGTTGTTGTTGATAACAATAAGGTTTGAATTATTAGCAGCATTCATGGTCACTCTACAATTAGTAACTATACTTCCGTCAAGTACTGATACTCTTCGCTTTGCCAGTCAACGTTTGTAAACGTTGACATTGCGAAAATGACTATGATAGTTTACTTTCTTCATAATAACAATGCTGTCATAACCAGACATCGGAAATTCGTATGCTTTATGTACCTAAACTTTGGCTTCGGCGTCGATGTCGAGTTGTATGGAGGCGGACTCAATTTAATTTTATTATTATATTTCCCGGTATTTTTAAATTAACTTCTACGGCTAGCATAAACACATACTACCTATGTAAGTGCTTTAATTAACTATTTGCAGTTATTTTCCATATACTCGTTTTTTAAGTCGGTTAAAAATAGCTATAATCTAAACATATTCACGGGATACTACATTATTGTGACGTTTTGTATGATCGCGGAATCCCGGAACTTACACAATTAAAATCAATTTTTTAAGAAGCAGAGCCCATATTTTGCTTATCTTTTTTGGCATTTTGCCAACTATAAGTATAATAGCATCCGAATTTCTCATGCCTGGTCATAACAGTTAAAGTGGTTTTATCTTTATTAATTTGTATTTTTAGGGTGACCATGATTGTAGAGTTAAGCTTTTTTTATTTAGAAGCAAAAAGAAAGGAAAAAGTTATGGATGTTTCACTTAAATACGTGGTATCCATTAACATTTACTGTCCTCTCTCCCGAATCACCCTGTATAATTACTGTACACGTAAATCAAAAGTCTCCGTTCGTTTGTGTGGTAGTCAGCAACGACTATATTTCCACATAAATGAATTTTAAAAGACCTACACGAGAGTATAATCGTCTAGTAGAGAGTAAAATCAGTCACACAACGCTCGTATATGGATACGAATACTTACCTATCAGCCCGTGTAAACGGGCCAAGTACAAGCGCAGACAGCAAGCGCCATAGCGGTAAGCGTCCAAGGTCGATGCCCTTTGGCATAAATAATTTTGCTTTGATACTTTAAATCAGGTGTAAATTCAAGTCGGACTTCAGTTCAGTAAATTTGTGGCCTTACTAATACCCTTTGTGGCCTTTATAATTAAACCACAAATTAAAACAATGTAAAATGATCAGTTAACCGACGTAATAACGAGCGTGATAAGGCATTTACTCGCAATCGTCTATGAACAACGAGCACTATAAAAAGACGTATGCGTCGTTCAATTTGTATACAGTTACGCTCGCTCATAATAAGTGACAGCGCGAACCATCGGTAAACGATTAACCTTGTGACTTGGCGTTTTAAAATGCATATGTATGCTACCCATGAATAAGTATTTCACTCTATAGAAAACCCAGAACAATTGAATATATTTATGAATATCAGTGTCATCGATCGGATTTCCATATGAAGCTTCATCCCCTATAACATCCGTAGCTGAAAACAAATCTGCCTTTGTTCAATATTTCATGCTTCCCGTCCCATCGAATAAACCCTCTCCCTTTACGACACACTAAAACTAGCTTGAACCGTTTCTGCCAACACCTCTTCTTAGTACCCTATACCTAATTCTAGCACAACTGTGTCTAGCAAAATATGCTACCTATCTTTTCTATTAATAAATATAGTGCAAAAGAGCAGGTCGGGTTAGATACAAAAACAAAAGTATCTATGAAAGTGGAACGTTTGTAATAATCTGGACACAATTCTATTGTGATGGGTATAAAAACGCTTAGATCTTTAAATGATTGGCTTGCTTAGCTACTCTTGCTTCTAACTGTACAGCAATACGGCTCGATTTCCTGCATGCCAAAAACACTCCCACTACAGAAATCCGATAAACTTTGCTCACAGCTAAGGTCAAAATAAAAAAATCTTCTTAAGTATATAGTTTTGCTTAGCTACGCCACTAGTAACACAGATCGGTACGCTTCTACACTTGTTATGAGAATATTCAAGGTGTGGAACTCCCTGTCAGCATTGTGTTTCTGATCAATTTACCTGGGCACTCCTAAGACAAGTTCATAAGTATCTTCCGAGTGCGTTCGCTCTATCGTACGCTCCATCAAGGCTCAATTTCAGACATGATGTGAGTCAGCAGCAAACTCGTTTAATACAAAAAAGATAACCGAAATAATAGCAACATGTCAGCAACAGACAATATGGTGCCCTGCCGGAGCTTCTATTGGAGGGCGGTACCTTATATTCACTATCACGATTTGTACTTATCATACGTCGTTATCGCGGGTGCAAAAACGATTTGACAGTTCAGAAAGATTATGAAAAACAAGCAATAACAGACGCGAAACTCATTTTGAGGAACATTTCTGCCTACTCGTACGAGTTTAAAATTTATCAACATTAGGTATTTCTAATACGAAAAGAAAAGAGTTTGCATTACGACTGCATAGTTTTTTTTATTTTTTTACGACTGCAGGTTGGGTAACCTCCATACATACTACGTATTAAATAGATTAACTATGCAGTCGTAAAGAATTAAAAAAAAACTATACAGTCGTAATGCAAACTCTTTAGTCACTTTTTCTATTTGACATTGTCATTTATTATTAAGCAAAAAAAGCTTCTATGGAACGACACTTCAACATTATTTTTTACCTTTGTAAAATGGGTATATTTTTAAAGACCGACTTTGTACAAATGGGGTCATTTTTATAGTCAATATTTTGGACTACTTGTAGCTACTTCTTAGACGACCACTATGATACCAATAAATGTTAGTTATGTTGTTTTTGTATACATGCCTTCAATTTTTATAGACCTTTTCTAGCGAAAACTCTCCACATGTAAAGAGGTTCTTACTCTTCTTAGATGCTTAGTAGCTGTAGGCAGAATATGTCAATTTCTACCAAAAAGACATTCTGTTATATGTGCGCTTTATGTCATTTGTTACTGCACCCGCGATAACGATGTATGGTACTTATCAATGCTATGACAAAACAGGACGCAAAAACTATGTTTTTTTTACTTCGACACGATTCATTCGGTTATGGACACCTCCATATTCATATCGATATCCATGTGCCTTCGAGCCGTAAGTATTACATCGTGATACATCTATATGAATACTTTTTTATGCGTTTCCATTTTGTGACAGACAATACTGAGTAAAATTCGTGACAGTTTTTACTCCTTGAAAATCTGCGACGGTAATGTCTGCCATTGCATCTTATCGCATTCATATTAGGATTTAAGCGGTGTTTAGAAGATTTTATTAATTAAAAAACTTACCTGTGAGATCTTCAAACACATATCGGTATCCTTGCCAGGCCGCTTTCAAAATCAACGCCATTTTTTCTGTGATTTGCTCTCAACGTGCCTTAGTCTCGGCCGAGCTGTTACAACTGTCTACCACAGTGCACCTAGCGGTAAACTTGCATCACAGATCCCGAGCAAACCAACCTCTTCAAAAACTATAATTATACTAAACTTTCAACATGAACTTTAATTAAAACACCGATGAAGCAATTAATAGCATTAGCATTTCAATATTGTCATTGTTTTTTTATGTTTCGTTTCACAACGTTTGATAAAGAGCGGCTAGAGTAACGATTCCAGGATTTACTGTCATTAAGTACAAAAAGAAATTCGTCCACTTGAATTGACCATTTGGAATTTTGACCAAAGTGTAAATCTGATAAAAAGTAGTTATGACCACATTTATTTTCGTTAAAAATTAATTAAGTCTGAATTGAATTATGGCCATTTTAAAAAATGTGCAAAATTTAATACGCACAAAGTGAATAATGTCTAATTTTATTTCAGACCGTAATGTAAATTTAAGCTTAAAACGAATTATGTCCAAAGAGAATATTGTCAACATATAATTCTGTCTAGGATGAATATAGTATAAAATGAATAAGGGCCAAGTGGAAAATTGTCCTATTGATGAGCTTGTACCTTTAAAATCTTCAATAACGATGGAATGTTGATGTCTATAATAAAAAATATGGACGTAAATACAAATGGACGTATTTCCATTTGTACATATTTCAAGTAGTAATACTTCCGAGTGAACGTAAATACCAATGGACATAATATTTCCATTGGTACATTTCAAATGATAATACTTCCAAGTGGACATACATACAAATGGTTATTATTCTTGTCGGCCTATATTAATTTTGGACAATTTTACCAGAGGACATGATTCTATTTTGGACAATATTCTGGATGGAAAACTTTCCTAATAGGTATATTTCAAATTGGTATTTTTCCCTATTTGACGACTAATTCTCTGTGGACGAATTTCTTTTTGTACTTAATGACAGTAAATCGATTCCAGCTGTGGATAAAGTAATCTTCTGTCAACAATTGGCAAAATTATGTTTTAACTCTTGTCTTACTTTCTGAATTTATAAGTTTTCAGCTAAGAAAGTGCATCTTTGGTCTAGAAACTTGTTTACTACTTAGGATAGCTAAGAAAGATCGATGTGTGGGTACATCTAGTACCTATTTGTGACCTGTTTGTCGGGCGTAATCAAGATGATTTCTATTCGAGATTCCATAGAAGTGACGCAGCAACGCTGTCCATTCCATACGATCTCGTTAAATAATACAACATCATTTTTAGGGTTCCGTAGCCAACATGGCAAAAACGGAACCCTTATAGTTTCGTCATGTCCGTCCGTCCGTCTGTCCGTCTGTCCGTATGACACAGGCATTTTACTCAAAAACCCCATGATGGATATTAATGAAATTTGGAATATAGCCGCTACTTAGTTTGGTAGTTAAACAACTAAAATAAATATTTTTAGGGGGGGCACTCCATATATGTTACAGAAGCTAAAAAAAATTTTTCAGCAAATATCAACGTGTGGTACATAGTTCGACAGCTCTTTAAAAAACACTATAAGGTTTCAAAGTAATGTTTTTGATTAAGTGAATACATTTGGAAATAATCGCTCCGAAAGTTATGTAAATTGTGTCCCCCCTCTATCTTCTAAACCGTGTGTCTGAAAAATATTGCTATGAAGATACGCTCTTTTGTTGTTGTACTTTTTTTACATCGTATTTTTTACCTTATAGTTACGGCTATGGAACCCTACACTGAGCATGGTCCGACATTCTCTTGGCCAGTTTTTAAATAACCGACTTCAACGTCATGCTCCCTAGCAGAACCACCTTGGCTTTGATGAATTTAAACATAATATAGGAAAAATTCTATATAAAATCTAAACAGGGTGGGAGGGTCTATACCGACATACTTAAGCCATGAATTCCTGGTGGTGTGACGAGTAAATAATCAACATGGGTCGAATATTGTCATTTTATATTGATAGTCTTATGGAACAAAATAAATCAGTAAATTCAGCCCGTCGTTATAAACATGTCCTTACTGGAGGAAAAGTTATCAAAAAGAAAAAAAAAGCTAAAATGGAAACGAAAGGTCAATTTTTTGGCCTCGTAGTTGCTTACCATGAAATACTGCGAAGGTTAATTGCTGTTTAGTTAAAGGATTTAAAAAAAATAGTAAAACTATCTTAGTCACATTTAATAGGGCTTGTTACACACTTGGGAGTTTTCATTTCAAAAATAATGAATATCTCTGAAAGTAAGCGTTTTACGACTATACATCACATAACTTTTTTTACTCGTCACATCATGGCTAAAGTATGTCGGTATAGACCCTCCCACCCTGTATAATTCTAGTACCAATAAAAAAATTCTATGTCAATAGTTTCGCCGTAAATTTTTGATTGCAAAGGTGGTTCTGCCAATTATATTTCTTTTGCAGCTTATGGTACAGGCACGCACATGACATAGTGACGTTCAAATATTTATGAGCACCTTATTCGCTTCGATATTATAATGGCTGTGCATATATGAACAAACGCCTGAAAGTAATTCATTCCACACATTTTGTGTGTTTGCTAACATATTGAATTCAGGCGCAGCGATAATTATTTCTTACATAAAGTTTGTGGCATCGTAAGTTCGTATATTCAAAATAAATTGACGAATGTCGTGAGCTAGGTCGGTATAGAATTATTAAAGAATTATTTGACGTCATGTATGTGCCTGTACCATAAGCAGCAAAATACATATAATGGTGGTTAAATTCATCAAAGCCGAGGTGGTTCTGACGTCGGGAGCATGACGTCGACTTCAAACGAACCTATTCGACAAATCTCCCTCGATTTCTTCAAACTCCCATCATTAGATCCTGACTTAGTTGCAATGAGAGCAATGTTGTACGATGGCAACGAGTACCCTTTCAACCAAATAATAATGGCTAACAGCTTAATAAACAGTACGACAATCTGAAAAAAAAAATTAAGTGTGGCTTATAATTTCCGAAATTTACTTTTGTGTTAGTCGCAATTATTCCGTTCTCCTAATTTCCTAGTGGCATTTTTTCCCAATATTTTATTTTCCCTTGGCATTGTTTCACAAACTTGTTTTTTTTCTTTTGCATACTTTCTCAGTCTTTGTTATTATCAATCAATAAAATTCTTAGATTTTTTTTTCAGAGAGCTGATTCTCCCTGGTCACATAATTGTATGTCAGTGCGTTTACGGTACGTCAATGGCTTTTGAGCATCGGTTTCGTCGTAATGAAATAAAATAATAAATATAAAAATAATTATGTTGTGAAAGTGGAACTATTTTGTTAGGGTCAGCACATCTCGCCAAAATTTGGACATGTAAACTTTACTAACTTATGACTAATAACAATACCTAGGTATTTGTGGGGTCTGAGGTGCCGTACTATAAGAACGCGCCGATGTTAGTTCGGGATCAATTGTCTAGCTAGCCAATAAGCTTGATATCGTGTTAGTAGACCGACCCAAGCGCCGGGCAGTACTTGTCGACATCACCATCCTCCACGACAAGAACCTTCGCTAAGGCCGAGAAGGACCAACTCAGCAAGTACCTTGAATTGGTTACTCCCATGTGGGGGGCTTGATTGAAAATTAACAAAAATAAAATAAAAGTACAAGAGGAAAAAGTAACCGTATTAATCAACACTATTCAAATTTATTAACAGAAAAAATAATTCCTACTTAATTAAGACAATAGAAAAAAAACCGGTCAAGTGCGAGTCGGGCTCGCGCACCAAGGCTTCCGTACAAACTCATAAGTAGATACGTAAATAGTTAAAAAAAAAAACTGTACGGTTAGTTTAGTA
The DNA here is from genome assembly GCA_947034925.1 of Eudemis profundana. Lineage (NCBI taxonomy): Eukaryota > Metazoa > Arthropoda > Insecta > Lepidoptera > Tortricidae > Eudemis > Eudemis profundana. The sequence continues at coordinate 22,886,398 of OX344795.1, read as the reverse complement.
GGAGCAATTAAGTATGTTTTACGATTTTTGCAAATTTATAAAAAACGGTGCAAGTTATGAAAACCATGGTTTTGGAATGAACAAAAATAGGTCCTTTCATTTGATACCCCACTTTATATAATAGCGCAACTTAAAATATTCGACCTCCCATTTCGGCCCCGTTTAAAAAAAAGTAAAAAAGGTATAAACTTTTTTTTTATATCTAGTAGGCTCAAGTTAGCGACTTTTAAAACTATTCCAAATTTCAAATCGATAGCAGCACTAGTTCCTGAGATATCTGACTGTGACAGACGGACAGACAGATTCGCACCATAAGGGTTCCTTTTTACCATTTTGGCACAGAACCCTAAAAAAGAAAATAGTAAAATTAAACAGTGATAAAAAATAATAATTGGGAAAAAATGCCACTAGGAAATTAGCAGAACGGAATAATTGCGACCAAGAAAAAATTAAATTTCGGAAATTATGAACTCAACAAATCACACAAAAAATGTGCTTTAGTTCACTTGAAAAATTATCGGCAAACCCGAATTTACTACATGATCGTCAAGTAAATGATTATCAAATGTTGACGAGCAAAATAAAACTTTTTTACTCGTATCACCTAAATAAACCTTTCCCTTATCGGCATTGCTGTCGCCATCATCTGCAGTCGTTATCAGCCACGGGACCACGGGACAGCTAATTTAACTGTCCCGTAACTGTTAATTTAACACCAAAATAGGTGCTAATTTTATTACAAATAGGTGATCATCACTGATATTGATTGACGCTAAACATAACGCCAGGTGAGAATACGTTTGTGCCATATCCAGCCATTTCCATACAAATCGACTGGATATGGCACAAACGTATTCTCACCCGGATAAGCGATTTGTTACTTTTACTGTGATCTCGTCGTTCAGATTGCTGTCATAGAGGTTCAGAAAGTCAGATAGTAGTCATTTTAGAGTACATACCTTACCAGACAAATCTGGTCAAAAAGCATAGCCCAAAAGAAACGGTAAAAAGAGCTAGTGAGTTGATGATGATATAAAATTTTCATGGTCCTATTTTGTAAGGAAACCTTCAGTAGGTAGGTTTAGGTGTATTGAGTTATTTTCCGTTCCGATAATTATTTATTCACCATTTCATCATCACAATACAGTTGAACAAAATGTATTATATGCCCACAAAACAGCAATTGGTTTTCGTAAAACAAACACACATAAGCTTAATGACAAACACACCCACACACAAGCTGAACATGGGCTATTGTTCAAATAGAATCCCTAGTGAAAAGTTTCATATTTCATAATAGTAGGTAGGTATCTAATGGATGATTCTAACATTGCGTGTTTGATTTATAATTAAGTGACAGTCATAACAATTAAATTTCAAACATTTGTAAAAGACGTACTGCCAATTACGAAAATAATTTTTGGCTCATTTTCACTTCCCAACTAAGTTATCGCAGAGCATTTAGTTGGCAAACCAATCTTTGACATATTTATATTTCGCAATATTTTTATTTTATTTCTCATATATTTTATTACCAAATTTCGCTAAGCTAAATTCATTAAACAAGCGTTTTACCAAACTTAATAATTTATTGCCCAAAAATTTTTGACCGAATTAAAACTTTGCATAGGTACTTATTTATGCCACACGGCCAAGGAAAAAATATCTTCATCACCAAAATATGAAATAAATGATCACACGCTAGAAAAATCATTAACATAAACAACAACAAGACCATCTCTAGACTTACCGGTTAAGTTAAATTGTATCCCTTAGAGTTTAAATAGAAGCCTCGCGAAGCGGGATTTCGTCGACTTCATGGCGGGTCATGGTTGTTTTAAAAGAAAACTAAACCCTCTTTTCAGCCCAGATAGTTACAAACGAATAATTTATGCCCTCATTCGGTATAATAATATAATAGTACGTAAAACTACCTACTTAACCAAATAAACCATATTGTAATATTACTCGTACCCTTTAATATGGTTTGATAATTATTAGATTTGAAACGAAATGCCGTACAATTTTGGCAAAGAAATGTTATATGCCATTCAACACATCACTTTACACATACTTTGAGATAAAAGACTCATTAAAAACTGTTTAATAATTTGCCAAAACGCAAATTGCGAGAACATAATAATGCAACTTTTTTGTTATGCTATTTGGCGAACAATTGTTTGGGAAGTGATAATATGCCACTAATTTTCAACGGATACTTGTGAACCTTTTTAAATTTCTTAAATTATTTATATTGTACAATAACATAATGACACGAGTAAAACATACATTTTAAATACAGGTTAATTTGGGCAATGTAAGTAAAGATCAACCCTACGAATACCTTCATTATAAGCTGCTGTTTCGTACCAGTATTAGTGAAATTAACGATTTTTTTTAGTCTTAAAGTGATGTCATAACAGTCAAAGAGGTTTTATTTTTATTAAATAGTTTTTCTACGGGTTACCGTGATTGTAGAAAATTAAGTTTTGTACTAAACAAAAAGTAAAATGAAAGGAAAAAGGTGTGGTTGTTTCGGTTGAATACGATGGTAAATTAACATTTACCATTCATTAACTTTAACTGAATCCGTGGGGTTAGTCTCACTCACGTGTCAAAATCATCCGGTATAATTATTTTCAATGTCAAGACAGTATAAAATTGATTAGTTCTAATTTCTTAGTAAATTAAGGTGTTCAGACTCTTAAAATTAAATTTAAGAATGCGATACTAAATTAAATAAGTATTACAATATAAAACTTTGCATTAATTCATCATATGATAAAATTGATCATTTTTTGATTCAAAACATTTTAACTAGGTACCTAACTTATTTTACAATTGACTTTGTCATGGGAAATAATAATTATCCTTGCACCATTATTTCACCCTAAATCCTTATACTACAATTAAAACGAACTAGGCATTTAATTAACATAGCATCACAAAATAGTTAAAATATTAAATTAATTTCTTAAGTCTTTTTGCTAACATTCCTTCTTTCCTTCATTAACATCTTGTTTAACATTAACATCTCTTATAGTTTCACCTGTTACTTTAACGTCCTCTTTAGTAACGTTATTGTCATCTCCGTTTGCAACAATTTCTTTATTAACATATCCGTTTTGGGCCATTTTCTTTGATTTCATGTAATTTTGGTAGTAAAAGTTACCAAACATATATAAAAATAGGCCAGCATTCAAAGATAGCAAGAAATTGATAACCTTTGGATAGTTACAATCACAGAACATAACAGGGAAGTTGTGATAGAAAATAATGCAGAACTGAATCTGGAAAAAAGAAAAAAAAAATTTAAATATTAATATATCAATGATACTATAATGGACAAAAATAAGACTAGCTATTATTCCAAATTTCCAATTTTCATAGCTAATACTTTAAGTTTTATTTATAAAATAATTTGATCAAATAACATAATCTTCACTTATCGAAAAAGAGCTTGTAAATACTATTATAAGTTGCTGAATTATCGAATTTTTGTTAAGTGATTGAAAGTAGATTGCTACAATCAAAATTCCATTTACTTATAAAATTTCCAAAATAAACGAATTTCATTCATAAAATATAAAACAATGCTTACCAACTGTAGCGAGGTAACATGTCTTTTCCACCACAAGTACTTTTGATACTGGGGTCCGAGCCCCGAGATGAGGTAGTACGTGTACATGATAATGTGGATGAAAGAGTTGATGACTCCAAGAAGAGTGCCGTGACCTCCTAAAAAATAACAATCTAGATTTAGAGTTCATACAAAAAATCTTTTCATTTGTCATTTTCTGGACAGAGTCTGGAAAGCGTGGAGTGCTTCAAAACGTTATTGAAGTTAGTGTAAGCGGTGTTTTTAATTGAGAATATGACAAAGATATTGATAATATGAACTAGCTGATTGAATTAAAGACAAATGTTTATAGTTTATATTTGATTTTATTGCATGTAGTGGAATACAAGCCAAAAATGCGATTTCAGTTGGAATTTTTGTTAACTAGAGTGATGTTTGACATTTTTAAATAAATGATGAATACTTAAATGTGGCGTTATCTGGTTATCCTATTTTTTTTCTTTTTTTACTCTATGTTAATAAGCCGGATCTAAATTCTAACTTCACAGAGACAGTTTCGAAATCGTTTTTTTATTAGTTAAAAAACCCTTAAAGTATAGTAAGAAAGGGACCTAACTGTCGGTGTCGCTCTCATAGAAATGCCGCAAAAATCTAATGCAAATACTGGTACAGAACAAGAAACCTCTCTTCCTACTTCTAAAAGAAAAACTCCTACATGCTCTTTTACTACGGTCAGGCAGGCCACAGAAATCAGTACAGAAATGGAAAATACTTTTGTAACAAACTTGAATGGAAATTATCATACAATGCGTTTCATTAGAGTAAGTAACTGGCCAGTGGCCACCATTACGGGGTAGCGAGTTATTGACAATTTAACCCAATTCGTGTCTTTAGAGGTTGATTTATAATAATAATAATTAATAGTAACGACTACAAAATATTAAAAGTATTTTTTAAATTTTATTCGTAACTACGTAATTAAACATTTTACGTCCGACAATAAGGTCCCTTTTCAAATACGTTAATCATTTAATGTTCGCCAAGACAAAACTACAGGATTTTGGTAAGAGTTTTAATACCAAAGTGTTCTAAAATTAAGACCATCAAAATTAATTGTAAATTTATAGTCGTTTTCAAACGCTAAATATTTTACCTCCGACGATAAGGTGCCTTTTCGAAAATATATACTTAGTAGTTGTACCAACTTTTTACTAAACTTTACCTTGAATTTCGAGACTTAAAAAACTACTTTTTTAAGATTTGTTGAGTTAATTTGATCTCATTTGGGTATGTTTTAGCTTTAACTACTCCTCAAATAGCATGTTATCCATGTAACTTCCAACAACAACATACTTTTATTGGGTGTATAAGCACGTATAATTTTGAATTAAATCTCATAATCACCTTTTCTGACTTTTGAGTTTCAATTTTTTTTAATATCTATTAAACCTACACGCAAGTTTGTTACATGGTTCAATAGCTAAATGTATGTAGATTATGAGGATAGCAATAACTCAATACCGACAGTGAGGTCCCTCCATGCTGATAAGGCCACACATTGCATATCAACTGAATGTTATTAAACCACAACAGTCCTGAAATCAAAGGTTGCGTCGTAAAAACATCTAGATTTGTCTAGAACCATAGATAAAATAGCTTAATTCGACGAGCGTTTCAAACATCAAACATCTAAGGTTTCTTAAAACGCCTGAATTCGCCCAAATTTCTTTTGATTACTCTGTGCATCATTATTATATTTACCTGGCAACGATCCCATTTAAATCGAAGTGTATCCGTTAGGACCCCTATTACCAAGATAAGATATTTACCTGGCAAGAATTTCACCCCAATCCAGGCACAGATGGGCATCATAAAGTGATGGTAAAGGTGCAGGAATGAAATCTGACGATTCTTCTTTCTGAGTACGAAGAAGATGGTATCCAGGAGTTCGATGACCTTTGCCATAAAGTACCACCAAACTGCTGCCGCCATCTGTCGGTTAATTTATATTTTCATTTTTGGTGCCGTGAATCTTCATGGTTGCGATAAAGAGATTTTTTCATGATATTGCTGGATTGGATGAATTTATTATTAGTAGTAATCAAAAGTGCAGTCAACTACCTTACATTGAAACTAAAGTAAAGTAAATATTTCAGTTTCTGGACGTTTAAGTAAAGTTTAATAAAATAAAGATTTCGTAGTTTAAGTTTAATTATCGTTAGAAATAAAATGAAAACTGAGAATGGTTCGCCTATAAGATTAGATGGCATTATTGCATTTATCAAATTTTACTTGAAACAATTAGATAGAAGTTTCAATTTCAGGCATGTTTAATTTTTAACTATTTTTAAGTAGGTAACAATTCGATGCAGCGCTCTAGGTGTAGGTATTTTTTATTCCTAAAATAATTTAATCGTTTTTGAAATTACTTACTCTCTTAGCCTTAGGAGAATCTGAATAGTCCACTGGTTGGCAAGAGAAGTTATAGTCGTTCCACCACCCGGAAACTAAACCCTGGAATCAATATGCTTTTTATTAACAAAACAAAAACGGGTCATTAAGGATTCAAAATCAATAGGTACATTCATACATTTTTAAAGCCGACATCAAAACAAGAAATTTCCCAGTTCGCGGATTGCATGTCCCCTGATTACTCGGAACTGATTTGTAAAAATGTTTTTTTTTTTTTTATTTAATGGTACACTTTCAGTCGGTCCCGATGCAAGCAGGTCAGAACTAAATTATTATTATAAGCATACATTTCGCGATTTATTTTGCTTTTTATATATTAACTCGTGCATTTGTTATCGGTCTGCCGTCGTAAGTAGGTTGTTTTGAATTGATTCATTTTGTATTAGCTACATTTTACAACGCTGCAATGCGATACAGCAAACAGTTGCTATACTAACGCGATGCTGTTGCTGGACGGGTATAACATAGCCCACGTAAACATGATTGTGCATCGCTGATATTGCGATAAAAATGCGTCGCAGCATCGAAACAAATGCATCGATTCTGACGCCATTCGGGGCGCTCTTCAATGATGAATTTTTTGCAGTGTTAAAATTGATAGTGCATTTGCATCAAACTAACTAAGACTAAAGAAGAACAACAAACTGAACATATGCAGTTTTTATGTTAACTACGCAGAAAAACGGGAAGATTTATTTATTAAAACATACTAAAAAAGTACACTATAAATTAAAACCTATAATAAAACTATTAGCGAGCCTTTGCGAGAGGAACCTGCCTGCGCGAGGGTCGCCTGTGGCCTCCCTAGATTGTTTTTCCGAGAAAAATTTGTTTTGTAATGAAAATTACCTTAATTGTCTGAGTAACCCAGTCAGCCTGGCTAAGTTACTGAAATATAGAAGTCTCAGTTCAAGATACATAGCCGATGGCAATTAGCATACAATGAAAAACCCAAAGATATTGAGCGATCGAAATATATGTCTAATTCTATTTGGATGTCAAAGGTCTACTAAGTGAAATGTCCTACACATTGTATTTTATACTCTGTACCTATACTATGTTAGGTACCACTGCTTTATAGTTGTAAAGTAATAAAATAAAGTTAAAAACTAAAACCCGACTACGAAAAAGTCTAAAACAAGAATCTTAGGTTTTAGTTCGCCAGGTACAGATAAATTGCATTTTTTTAAATTTAGAGAACGTTTCAAGTATGCCGTCAATCGTTCGTAGTCGGAGGCCCCGGCAAGAAGACAAACAAAATAGGGGCCTCCGACTACGAACGATTGACGGCATACTTGAAACGTTCTCTAAATTTAAAAAAATGCAATTTATCTGTACCTGGCGAACTAAAACCTAAGATTCTTGTTTTAGACTTTTTCGTAGTCGGGTTTTAGTTTTTAACTTTATTTTATTTACGTATTTTTAGTTATTATTCAGTTACGGTTTTAAGCGCCTTTTCCTTCCTAAGAACCATATCAGGGTGTGAGGCCAACGACCGAGCTCTTTCATGAGCACCCTCCATTTAATAGTATTTATGCCACACCTGGCCATAAAGTGGCTTTTTCCGCACGCTGCGCATACGGAAAAAGCCGCTTTCTGGCCAAGTGTAGACATAAAATGATGTACACAACACGGGAGGTAATAAAGAAAGCCCTCGATCGCATATTTACGTCCCTCGCTTGCAGCTCGGGCCGCAAACTTCTGCGATCTAGGCCTTTCTTTGTATTACCACCCTAGTTGTGTAATACAAGTAACAACTATTAATGACAAGAATTACAACAGTAACACTTAGATACATGGTTTGCTTACAACGATATAAGATACTTTATGCTTTGCTTTTGTCCCGCTTAAAATTACTACGAGACGGGGTGTTTGCGGAAGAGCTCGGTTTTCGGCCTCGCAGCCCGAAACTCGGCCTTCGGGCTCGCAAAAATCAGACTAATAGGTATACGTAAGTAACCAGGGGCGCTCGGTACCTTTGGTCCGACGCGGTATTCGGTCTTTGTCCCGCTTAAAATTATTGCGGAATGCTGGGTTATTAGGTGTTTGCTGGGTAGTTCGGCCTTTGGCCTCAAAGCCTGAAGCTCGCCCTTCGGGCTCGCAAAATTTAGACATTTATATACAGTTTGCGCGAAGAAACCAGGTGCGCTTCATGCCTTTGGCTCTGTGCGGTACTGCTTGCGGAGGAGAAACAACATGAATTGATATGTTAATTAGTCAAAAAGTATGAAAACCGGTGACATTAGCAAAACATATGCACATGCCACACTTTTATAAAATGGTTTTAATTGGAACAACTTTAGAATTATCAAAATCAATTCTAACGTGTTTTACTTATACTGCAAAATAGGTACAAAGAAAAGATATCTTTCACTAACACCTATTTGAATATCGTGATTCAACGTAACTAAATCTTGTCATATATGATTCCACTCCTCGCCAACAGATGGATTAAAGCAGTTTACAACACAGTGTCATCTGTTATTGAGTAGAAAGAAATAATTATTATAGGGGTGCCACTAAGTGTGACTAGAGTGATTTATAGATATCGATTTAGGGCCTTATCATACTGGCGATTTGCGGGCGAGTTTTCATACGTGTCCGTCAAGATAGCGTACACCGTAAAGATATTCAGAATCTGATGCAGCCAATAAATAGTACCCAAATAGTACCGACGAAATACCTTGGTGAAAAAAATAGTACCCTTAAACTTTTCGAAATATAAGGCCTCTTCACGGTGTACGCTACTGGGGGTCAAGCAGGCGTACACCGTTTGTATCTCTGGAACGGCTTTGTTTTTGGAAACGCTTTATATCTCAAAAAATAGTACCCAAATAGTACCCTAGGGCCCTAAAATTTCATTTCTGTAGCTATCGTAGAAGCCGTGTTTGTATGAAATTATGAAAAATATCTTGGCCACCGCATACTGTGCTACTGCTACAGGGCTGCGGAAACCAAACTATCCCGGCCGGTAGTATTCATTCACTCTTTTTCTAGAAGCGGATCTTTCGGAAATCTGAAAGGGTTAATTTTGTATTTTAGGTGCACTGAGTTATTCAATTCATACGTAACCAATGTCGATACAAAATATCGACTTCATCTTAGCCACACCTCTAGTTGAGTAGCTTAGCAAACTGTCATTGCGGATAGGGAAAATCGACATGTACAATTATTTCAATATTAATACAATAATACGTACCGGTGATAATATATGCCTCCTCAAACATATTTTTAAATCTGCTCGCAGTGAGGCAGCATATTTACGGCATTACAACGATTTTATTTCAACATTTTTGATGTGACACAACACACGCGTCAGTTGGCGGCATGAAAATGACATGTATTCGGCAATGTTCGCAAATACGAAGTTACCCGATATCTCTCAATACGAATGACACATGTAAAGGTCTAGCATAGCAGGCCATTAGGATATTTAGCAGGTGTCAAAATATCAATATATGTTTTTTCTTTTTCTTTCAAATATATTATGAAAGTAACGGGTGATGACGTTTCGTGCCACGACTGCCATAACTGCACATTATGCTAGCCCTTCTGTAACGAATCGTCGGAAATCAAGCTGTTGAATTTCGTTCTTGTTGTTATTAAAATGAAAATATTGTTGCATAATATACTTGTATCAGCATGTGTGATACATTTTTGCAATAGGTTTTTAAAGCTCTTTAATTTGATATGTAACTCGATGCTACTCGATGACTTTTATTTTTTAATCCTTGAGTTTTTTGAGAATTACGGCCTTTATATTAAATTTCAGTTTCAACTAACTAGCCTATAACCCGCGCAGAATCAAGACGAATCTAACGATACCCCACATGTTTGAATCGGTTTAGTAGTTTTTGAGTTATGAGGGAACAAACGAACATACAAACATACAAATATACAAACATACAAACATACATACATATATACATACGGTGCTAAAATCATAACCCTCCTTTTTGCTTCGCCGTAGTCGGGTAAAAAGGCAACATGGAAACATTTCTTTTTCAACTCCATCATGATCTTCTTGACAAAGACCATATGTCTTTACAACTGGCTATTAATTATAAAGAAAATTAAATTAGAAAAACGTCATATTATGCAACTAACAAACAATCTACGTTTATGCCATTGTTGTTTCTTCCTATTCGCGATTCTGCACAAAATAAATTCCACACAACTGAATTTAATCACATGCGTAATGCTTCACAGTCGTTATTTCTACGCAATCTTATTTCTTCCTAGTAGCGATTCTACACAATATGAACTCTACACAATTCAATTTAATCACATGCACAGAGACTTGAAATTTTCACAGAATGAGTGCTGATATAACAACAAACAATAAAAATAAAATAAGGTGAAAAACAAAAGGGACCCCCTTTCAAGAAATATGTGTTTCTGTCGGTCTGGCACACTTAATACGGTTCAAAAGGTACATATCTTTTGACTTGAAATTTTCAAAAAATGTGTATTTCTATTGTCACTAAAAGATGTTATCTTAAACCATAAACCATTATAATTAAACTAGCGACCCGCCCCGGCTTCGCACGGTGTTTCTCTATTATATTATGCATGTATTATACATATAAACCTTCCTCTTCAATCACTCTATCTATTAAAAAAAACCGCATCAAAATCCGTTGCGTAGTTTTAAAGATTTAAGCATACATAGGGACAGAGAAAGCGACTTTGTTTTATACTATGTAGTGAAGAAAAATCAAGAATTAAAGGGGGCAAACAAAAAACGTGTTTTTTGGCGTGTTTTGCTCGACAGTGGTACGTAGCCCTTAGCGTCTGAATCCGACTCGCACTTGGCCAGTTTTTTTTAATTCATTAATGTTGTAAAGATTTGTAGTGCTTTCCATGACGCAGCACGTCACTATTTTTATGATAAAATTGAATGCCTGTTGTAGGACCTGTCATCCAGGCCTCCGCTCACACGGATAAAATACGGTATTCCCTTGACTTGTCTAAAAATTTTTTGTCTAATTTCAGTTTGTCTAACAACTTTTACTATAATGAATTTTTTGTCTAAAGTCAATATGTATAAATTCATTTTTCATAATTATTGTTTTGTCGAAACTCGTTTTACCTAAATTATCATTTGCATAACTCTTGTTTTGTCGAATATTATTTTATCTAAAACTCACTTTGTCGATTCTTATTTTAACTAATAATTATATAGCCGAATATCATTTTAACTAAATTTTTTTTGTCTAAAAACTCAATACAAAGGTTACATTAAGCAAAAAGTAGGTTAGGTTAGGTTAGAACTGCGTCCCCCAACAAAAACAAACTGCTGTCAGAAAAGTAGGTTAGGTTAGGTTTGAACTGCGTCCCCCAACAAAAACGAACTGCTGTCAGAAAAGTAGGTTAGGTAAGGTTTGAACTGCGTCTAATACTAATAATATTATACAAAACCATAAATAATATTTTTACAGCAGCCCATAAAGCCACTCTGCTTGGGTAAATTATTAGGGCGTAGAACGAAAAGGGGGGACGGGGGGGCGGAGCCCCCCACAAGGGGGGCTCGGGGGGCGAAGCCCCCCGCATTAAAAAAAACTCAAACCATAAGTTCAATTAGGTTAGGTTAGGTTAGGTTAGGGTTCGAACTGCGTCCCCCAACAAAACCGAACTGCTGTCAGAAAAGTAGGTTAGGTTAGGTTTGAACTGCGTCCCCTAACAAAACCGAACTGCTGTCAGAAAAGTAGGTTAGGTTAGGTTTGAACTGCGTCCCCCAACAAAAACGAATTGCGGTCAGAAAAGTAGGTTAGGTTAGGTTAAATGAAACATTATACGAAATAAGTATAGAACAAACAAAATTATGCAAAATGTATGTTAGACAAAAAATAATTATGTTAAACAAACATTATATAAATGTAGATTATACTAACTAAAAATTAGACAAAACAATATTAGACGAAATAAATTTAGGTAAAATAAGGATTATACAAAACGAGTTTCACTCAAATAAAAATTAGGCAAAATGAATAATTATGCAAAACAATATTAGTCAAAATGAAATTAGGCAAAACGAAAATAGGCAAAAAGTTGTTAGGCAAAACAACGTACAACCATAAAATACACGTCACTTAACGCCTGGTCAATTTATCATGGTTGAGTTATTAATGACGTGAATGCTAAACAAAGCAAGAAGGGGCTTGTGGGCAAATACTAGCTTTTTTTTCGGAATGTAGGATTTTCGTTTGACTTTTGCCTCAGCTGATGGAAAGCGAAAGTAGTCTAAGATTGAGTACGTTTCAAACAACTTCTGTCTGCGGAAACAGACACCGCAAAGGAATTGTAATCAATAGCAGTGTAGTCTAGAAGGGCATCTTAAATCGCGCAGCGCGTCACGAGGCGAATTAAACTTCATATGGATGAAAACCCCCACAGCGCCTAAAAGTTCGATTAATGCTAGATAACCCTTACTTAGTACTCGTAGGCTAGGCTAGTAAACTCTTACCTCATAAACTAGAAAAATTGACATAAGCACTTGCGACACATTGTACACTAAGATCGTATTCTTGAGGTCGTAGGGCTTGCGGTCCCTCATGTAGCGAGGTCCCACGGAGGTGCAGAAGTAAACGTAGCTGGCGAGGATTGTGAGAAGGGGCCCCGGACCCGACATGAGCGTCCATTCTTCAGTTCGCGGATCTGGAAGAGTGAAATATAACACTTGATATTGTGTCGAAACGTCAGAAATCAAAGCAAAATGAATATTTTTATTGCATTGGACAAACTACAGCTTCATTTTAGTTTAAGTACAAAAATTGTGAGTTATCCGTAATGCGATTTCAAGGAAAACCATCTTGAAACAGAAAAACAAGTTTTTCTGTCACAGCAGGGTGTCGAAGATTGGGCATTAGCGTGTCGAGCACTAAGCGGTTTACCTTAGATATAATAGAATTAAACAAATTTCTACCAACTTAAAACTATATCAAATTGGTTCCCAAATGGTGAGAGAATGCATAAATACTCAAAAATTATTCGTTATTTTCCCTCTTTGGAATTTATTTTCGTGAAATGTAAATGGGTACAGACCTTGAGAGTCTTTTTAGGAGATTTGATGTATTTTAATTAATTCATATAGCAAAAACGTTAATTCATATTCATAATATTGTAAATGTTTAATCCCATCAATAACATTAGGTGTACGTTACTGCGTGGCGAGACTTACATCTTACATCTTCTTACATGTAATGTTTTTGATGGGAAACATAATTATCTTGGTGGAACTGAGAGTCAGACATTTGATTTTAGAATAATTTGATGGGATCTCATTTCTTTTTGTAAATGTTCTTGCTTTATTTATTATATAATTATATTTTCCATTTGAACTACAAAAGTTACTTTGTAAAGGCATGTATAGGATTGATTTAAACTTATTTGTGCAGTTGTGTCTGAAGTTGTATTATATTATTGTATATTTTTAGGTTTTCTTTGACTCAATAGGCTAAAAACTAATTGTCTAAAATTTGGAGCTTGTGGGGTCTGCTAGAAGTACCTTAGAATTATGATGATCAGTAAGTGAGCGAGTGAGTAGTGACATAACTAAGGAACTTTGAAGTTCCACTACACGTTCAAAGTGAATGTTTTTAAAAAAATATCTAAGTCATATTATGTCCTATATATACCTAAACATTCAAGGTTCTTGATTTAGCCAGCACAAAATTACAGGAGGTTGAAAATGGCCTGAATGGCTTCCAGAAAAGGATGGTACGGCCGTGCCTTTGTTTTGCTCGACTTGGCGGGGGCACTACCGTGCTCCCAGATAACAGACCATATTTATATTACCTCTCGTACGTTGCAGTTTAGACATTGTGAAAGCTGCAGACACAATTTAAAATTGACGTCGGCCTTGCAACGTTAGCCAACATTGAACATTAGAATAGATAAAAATAAACTATAATTAAAAAAGCACGAAATCATGTAAAAGACGAGATCCGACCAGCCTAATCACCATTATCTAAAACAACATCTATTAAGCGATTTGGTGCAACGCTGGTTTCGCTGGCTGCAACTGTTTCTCAACCGACATTCAGAAGATTGTTGGAAAGGCAAAAACGAAAAGTATTGTTTGCGCGTGCATAAATTTAAATAAGTACTTAAATCATGACTATCGCCATAGAACCGTGAGATTGCTATCTCTTTTGCAATTAGTTCATTTATATGCAACATGCCAATTCTTAGGTTTCATTGAGTTTTGATAACCTTGACACTGAGCTTGCATGGTATACATGCTTATTAGATAATATCTGCGGGCACGGTAGTGCCTCCACCAAGTCGAGCAAAACAAAGGCACGGCCGTACCATAATTTTCTCGAAGCCATTCAGGCCATTTTCAACCTCCTGTAATTTTGTGCTGGCTATAGCTAGAACCCTGACTTTTCAGCGATATATAGGGCATAATATGACTTAGATATATTCTCAATAACATTCTATTTGAACTTGTAGTTTAAGAATTATTGCACGTCAAAGTCTTCTTCTAAGGTACGTCAAGTTCTAAGGTCGTAAAGCAGACCCACGAGCTCCAAGTTTTAAACATAATTAGTTTTTAGCCTATAAAGTCATGCAAAACCTAAATATATTACAATTTCAATACAAACTGCATAAGTAAGCTTGTAATCCTATACAAATACATGTGATTACAAAGTTACTTTTGTAGTTCGAATGGGAAATAAAATGGATTGGAATGTAATAAATAAAGGAATACCACTTACTAAAAGAAATGAGAAGCATAATTATCTTAGTTGAACTGAGAATCAGACATTTGATTTTAGAATAATTTCGAGAATTTAGAGAGAAAAATGGGTTAGACGCACATTGACCGCTAGTCGCAAAATGTCCTAAACGCAAAATGTCCCAAACGCAAAATACCCTAAACTCAACATGACCTAAACGTATAATGACCGAAACCCATAATGACCTAACTAAACGAATATTGTCCTAAAGTCGCAAAATGTCCTAAACGCAAAATACCCTAATGGCATTCAGCGGAGCGAGGATAGGTAAATGAAGTGTAACTAGGGCATGCAATACCGGTTTTACTTGTATGGGCCAATACCGAAAAACCGGTATTATCCATACAAAAAAAACCGGTATTGCATGCCCTAAGTGTAACCACAAACACATCCCTCGCTACGCACCCCTGGTGGAAACGCAGCCTAAAATCTAACCAAAACCTCGACTTGTCGTGGTCTGAGAATAACTTTTTAATTATTTGGTGGTAATTAAACTTCGATTCGTTTCTTATTCTTTGCAAAAAATCGTATAACTTCGGGTGATTACCCATTTTCCTGTTCAAACGAAGATGCCACCCTTCTACCGAGTTATTAGTGCGGTGTTTGTCAGTAGAACAGCTTAATGACTTTGGCGTAGCGTAATAACTTGCAACCATTCTCTGTGAAAGTATTTCGTGATTACTCTCATGTTCTGACTATTGGGCCTTCAGACGCACATTGGGATACATTTCAAGAATAGCTTACCAATTTTCTGTTATTAAATTCGCTGGTAGTAACAATAAATTGCTGACGAGTCGCAATACCTTCCTTGCGTCACTATATTTATGTAAGTTTAGTTTTCAAGCCTTTTTTCACACAGCCCTTGAAAATTACAGCTAGAAATAACTATATTTAGGGAAAACGTGACGGACAGCATTTATAACAGCCACTTCGAAATCGCATTTAAAATATAAATATTTAAAATAATAGTGTTCTAGATTCTAAAGTAGTTTCGTAGCTTTTTCTTTTGAGATGTAATGCTTCATTGTTGAGCAGATTATTTTAATTCAGGTCCTTAACAAAGGTTTTTGAATGATATCTAACGAAACTTTTATAACGACCGGTGATTTATAAGTTTTTCATGTCATTTACGTTTTCGGTACTGTTCTATTCATGGATGTTAATAGTATTTTATGCAACAGTTGTATAAGAAGGTTCAAAAAATGCGAATTGCGTGAGTTGCGATACGAGCTGCGAATGCGGCGAGTATCGCAAATAGAGACGCAATGAGCGTTTTTTGACTTAATTATACAACGTTGCATACAATACTTTTTCTACGACAGGTTTTAAAATTATAAAATACAAACAAGGCATAACCTGCAAAGAAGGCAAATATGACGCATGACTGTCAGTATGTGTCTATGGTAAACTTTTTATTTTTTAAATGAAGTTGACACGCAGTGAATATATTAAAAAACTTTTGTTTTTATGTTGGCATCAATGAATTTAGTTCAGAAAGTTTTGTTTTTCTTAAAAGCCGTAGGATTTTAATTGTTTGTTAAGTTGGTAGTTGTGCATTTTTACCGTAAAGTTAAAATTGAGCGCTTAATCCTTGACCTCAGTTTAACCTAGATTTAGAAGTCTGTGGTTGCTAGCAATAACGTAAAGTGGCTATAACGACACTAGTGCTGTTATGGGGAATAGAGTATAGACTTCTCTGAACTCATATTATATATGTTCTTATATTAGTGTTCGTGACCAAGTAAAAGACAGATAACAGTACAGGAGTAGAAAAAACTTATTACAGTGGCTACCTTCAGTTCATACGATTACTTATAAAAAAGGCCAAAGTTTTTTGGGTTTGTTAAAAACATGCTTACATTTGCATATCATTTTACCGACTACTCATTAGATTATTACCAATGTTTCTAGAAGCTTGTGGTAATCTGAACGTTATGTTTATGTTTAATGGTTTTGGTTTTTTGTGTAGAGGAAACAATAGGTTATTTATTATTTTTTTTTTTTCTAAATTGATTTCGCTTTTGGGTAATACAAAATACGCATTGGTGCTAGGAGCTCAGATGAGTTCGAATAACGATTCAACTTCAGCTTGCAGGAGAACTTATAGTGAGTGAACTGACTGCATCAAGATATGAAGGGTCTCGGGTCATCTAGAGACCGGCCTATACTGCGGTAGGTCTTAGTCATAAGAACTAAGAATCATTGATGTCCGTTATATCATAATAAGCATCTTCAAACTGGTCACGTTTAAACCAGTGAATAATGAAGATACAATCCATTATATATGCAGACTAAAAGTGTATAAAGCTATGTTTATCAGTGGGGGCATTTTGCATTATTATTCGAATAACATACACGTTTTATTAGTATCTGTACGGTTCCATCATTTTATAGTTTATGCATATAACCATGCAGTCTTGGAGGATGCCTTAAACAAGTATTCATAATTATGTATTAATACAATCATTCGTTATACGAGTACTTCAGTTATAATGGGTTACGTTATTTCGAGTTTTGCGTTGTTGACGAATGAAACGAAATGTTGTTTTTATTTAAGAAACAAACAGCCTTAAGTAACATTACAGAACATCATAGCTACAAAGCTACAATTATTAAATTAGTAGACCTATAGTGTCCTATAGGTAAATTTTTTGATGAAAAATTAACAACTTCTGCGACCATAGTCATGTGCAATAGTGCATTGAAAACGGTATACATTATATTTAAATACCCATTAAACTTCCATTTCCAAAGAGTTATTACTTAAATATTTTAACCAGTACAAATCTAAATAAATTTTACGGAAAAAATAATAATGATCACCACTACTATGAAAATAACGTAAAACAAAGTTTTTAAATACTGCCAACGAGCTACCTACCAAACACATAAGCATCCATGCACTTCATCATCATAATTCTTTACTGTGCACCAAAACAAAATAGCCTAAAACACTTTTATATCTTATCCATTATTTAGTAGATGCACACCAACAGTTTACTTTTTAGCAGTAGATTGTAAAAAAAACCGGCCAAGTGTGAGTCGGATAACCGTCGAGCAAAAATCACAAAAACAACACGTTTCTTGTTGTTCCCCTCTCTATATTTTAACTTCTGTTTGTTTTTACCCGACTACGGCGAAGCAAAAAGGAGGGTTATGATTTTAGCACCGTATGTATATATGTATGTATGTTTGTATGTTTGTATATTTGTATGTTTGTATGTTCGTTTGTTCCCTCATAACTCAAAAACTACTAAACCGATTCAAACATGTGGGGTATCGTTAGATTCGTCTTGATTCTGCGCGGGTTATAGGCTAGTTAGTTGAAACTGAAATTTAATATAAAGGCCGTAATTCTCAAAAAACTCAAGGATTAAAAAATAAAAGTCATCGAGTAGCATCGAGTTACATATCAAATTAAAGAGCTTTAAAAACCTATTGCAAAAATGTATCACACATGCTGATACAAGTATATTATGCAACAATATTTTCATTTTAATAACAACAAGAACGAAATTCAACAGCTTGATTTCCGACGATTCGTTACAGAAGGGCTAGCATAATGTGCAGTTATGGCAGTCGTGGCACGAAACGTCATCACCCGTTACTTTCATAATATATTTGAAAGAAAAAGAAAAAACATATATTGATATTTTGACACCTGCTAAATATCCTAATGGCCTGCTATGCTAGACCTTTACATGTGTCATTCGTATTGAGAGATATCGGGTAACTTCGTATTTGCGAACATTGCCGAATACATGTCATTTTCATGCCGCCAACTGACGCGTGTGTTGTGTCACATCAAAAATGTTGAAATAAAATCGTTGTAATGCCGTAAATATGCTGCCTCACTGCGAGCAGATTTAAAAATATGTTTGAGGAGGCATATATTATCACCGGTACGTATTATTGTATTAATATTGAAATAATTGTACATGTCGATTTTCCCTATCCGCAATGACAGTTTGCTAAGCTACTCAACTAGAGGTGTGGCTAAGATGAAGTCGATATTTTGTATCGACATTGGTTACGTATGAATTGAATAACTCAGTGCACCTAAAATACAAAATTAACCCTTTCAGATTTCCGAAAGATCCGCTTCTAGAAAAAGAGTGAATGAATACTACCGGCCGGGATAGTTTGGTTTCCGCAGCCCTGTAGCAGTAGCACAGTATGCGGTGGCCAAGATATTTTTCATAATTTCATACAAACACGGCTTCTACGATAGCTACAGAAATGAAATTTTAGGGCCCTAGGGTACTATTTGGGTACTATTTTTTGAGATATAAAGCGTTTCCAAAAACAAAGCCGTTCCAGAGATACAAACGGTGTACGCCTGCTTGACCCCCAGTAGCGTACACCGTGAAGAGGCCTTATATTTCGAAAAGTTTAAGGGTACTATTTTTTTCACCAAGGTATTTCGTCGGTACTATTTGGGTACTATTTATTGGCTGCATCAGATTCTGAATATCTTTACGGTGTACGCTATCTTGACGGACACGTATGAAAACTCGCCCGCAAATCGCCAGTATGATAAGGCCCTAAATCGATATCTATAAATCACTCTAGTCACACTTAGTGGCACCCCTATAATAATTATTTCTTTCTACTCAATAACAGATGACACTGTGTTGTAAACTGCTTTAATCCATCTGTTGGCGAGGAGTGGAATCATATATGACAAGATTTAGTTACGTTGAATCACGATATTCAAATAGGTGTTAGTGAAAGATATCTTTTCTTTGTACCTATTTTGCAGTATAAGTAAAACACGTTAGAATTGATTTTGATAATTCTAAAGTTGTTCCAATTAAAACCATTTTATAAAAGTGTGGCATGTGCATATGTTTTGCTAATGTCACCGGTTTTCATACTTTTTGACTAATTAACATATCAATTCATGTTGTTTCTCCTCCGCAAGCAGTACCGCACAGAGCCAAAGGCATGAAGCGCACCTGGTTTCTTCGCGCAAACTGTATATAAATGTCTAAATTTTGCGAGCCCGAAGGGCGAGCTTCAGGCTTTGAGGCCAAAGGCCGAACTACCCAGCAAACACCTAATAACCCAGCATTCCGCAATAATTTTAAGCGGGACAAAGACCGAATACCGCGTCGGACCAAAGGTACCGAGCGCCCCTGGTTACTTACGTATACCTATTAGTCTGATTTTTGCGAGCCCGAAGGCCGAGTTTCGGGCTGCGAGGCCGAAAACCGAGCTCTTCCGCAAACACCCCGTCTCGTAGTAATTTTAAGCGGGACAAAAGCAAAGCATAAAGTATCTTATATCGTTGTAAGCAAACCATGTATCTAAGTGTTACTGTTGTAATTCTTGTCATTAATAGTTGTTACTTGTATTACACAACTAGGGTGGTAATACAAAGAAAGGCCTAGATCGCAGAAGTTTGCGGCCCGAGCTGCAAGCGAGGGACGTAAATATGCGATCGAGGGCTTTCTTTATTACCTCCCGTGTTGTGTACATCATTTTATGTCTACACTTGGCCAGAAAGCGGCTTTTTCCGTATGCGCAGCGTGCGGAAAAAGCCACTTTATGGCCAGGTGTGGCATAAATACTATTAAATGGAGGGTGCTCATGAAAGAGCTCGGTCGTTGGCCTCACACCCTGATATGGTTCTTAGGAAGGAAAAGGCGCTTAAAACCGTAACTGAATAATAACTAAAAATACGTAAATAAAATAAAGTTAAAAACTAAAACCCGACTACGAAAAAGTCTAAAACAAGAATCTTAGGTTTTAGTTCGCCAGGTACAGATAAATTGCATTTTTTTAAATTTAGAGAACGTTTCAAGTATGCCGTCAATCGTTCGTAGTCGGAGGCCCCTATTTTGTTTGTCTTCTTGCCGGGGCCTCCGACTACGAACGATTGACGGCATACTTGAAACGTTCTCTAAATTTAAAAAAATGCAATTTATCTGTACCTGGCGAACTAAAACCTAAGATTCTTGTTTTAGACTTTTTCGTAGTCGGGTTTTAGTTTTTAACTTTATTTTTTTATTATAGCGGCAATTGAATTACACATTCTGTAAAATATCAAGTCTCTACCTATTGCGGTTCCAAAGAAACAGCCGTGTGTGAAACGGACAGACGGACAGACGGACAGCAGATGCTTAGTTATAGAGTCCAATTGGTAGCCTCTCTGGGTTCGGATCCTTAAAAAACTGGACAAGTATTAGTCGGACTAGGACAAGTTTGCAGAGGTCAAAAAATGGTTTTATTAAAAACTATACATATGGCAACAGGGGGAAACTACAGCAAGAGGAATTATTAATCTTGGTATAGGTACCTTGGTATTGGCAATAGTTCTTTCCTTTATTATAAAATGTGTCTACATACCTACTGAAATAAATGGGTGTGTAATCAATGTCATGATCGATATAACAACTGTAGATATATTTTCACTGCATATAACAACATTTGACATCATTTCTAAGGATATAATCACTCAAGGGGCATACTAAACGTTTAATATAACAACAAAAAATATCATTTCATTGGATAGGATGTTCTATAAGTATAAATGACATTTGATATAAGGTTTATCTAATATAATGAAGATATAATATAAGTATTACTGATATACTATGTAAAAAGATATAAAAATACTATATCTGCAAGTGCTCGTTCGTTAAAGCGACAATAAGTGGAGTATTTTGTGATCGCAAGATACCTAACACTCTTCGCTTCGCTCGTCATCGTACCTAACTGTGACTCTGTCATAGCTTTTTATCTTGGACAATAAGTAGGGTATGTTGTGATCGCAAGATACCTAACACTCCTCCTCGCTTTGCTCGTCGTCGTACCTAACTGTGACTCTTTCACAGTTTTTTATCTTGGACAGTAAGTGGGGTATAGAAATTATCCGTTCAAGAGAGCTAATGCTGTTAAAGAATACAATGCCATTGAGCGAACAATGCCATTGATAGAATACAATACCACCAAAAAAAAATAACAATGCGTAACACGAGTAAACCCTGGCGGTCTACCTGGCTCCCCGTTAAATCTGTAAAAGCAAAATGCATTATTATTTTTTGTTTGAAAGTATTTGCCGCCTTATCATTACGGTCATAGAACCGATAATCCGTTGAAAGCTCATAGTATCTCTAAGTCTTTTCTCTACGGAATACGCATATACGTTGTGATCTCAAGATACCTATTCTACCTTAGATTCCATAGACTTCTTATATATATTTTTCCATATATTCCATAGACTTCATAAATATTTCAAAACAATAAAACACAATTCGTCTGTTACTTTAGATTCCATAGACTTAGGTGTTCCTGTAATTTATAGGTGAAGGACTAGTTTCTGTATTTTTTTTCAAAATTTTCGGTCCAATAGTTTTGGAGATAATGGGGAGGGAATGGTTAATTTTCACCTATTTTCTTAAATAACTTCAAAACGATTTATATAAAAATTATAAAAAAATATATTCGTGATTTTTACAGCCATCCCTTTCATTTTATATGTCACACAGTATAATTCGCTAACTTTCTTTTATTTTGTAGTTTACAAACGTGCAAAAGAGGCCCCCTTTTTTAAAATCTATATATTTCCGTTACACGTCCGTCTTTGGGTAATCTCATCGACATTAGTACCAAATTTCAACTCAATCGCTCCAGTACTTTTGAAACAAATTAGCTGTGACAGACAGACAGACACGCGAGTGATACTATAAGGGTTCCGTTTTTTTCCTTTTGCGGTACGGAGCCATAAAAAGACAGATTATAAAGATACTTTTTAGAGCTCGGCTAAAAAGTGAGAACTGTTAAACTAATTTTATAGTTTAAGTATGGCTTCTTGCCAGTCGGTGCCAAATAGGGACGCAATATGACGAACACTAATCTACTATCGTGTATTCCGACCATAATACTTATTATAATCACCATTACGAGCATGAGGCTCAGCGTGATTACAATGAACTGATTACTATCATTTTGTCACGTACGCTTTACAGGTATTACCCAATTTCATTGATACGCGAATCGGCGCCATTTGCTAATGATACTTTAATGGTTATTGCTATATATAGCATAACGGAGACAATTTTATGCTCAAGGATATTGCAATTATGTGATAATGCCTAGACGACGACGTTGGACTTGATGATAATATTTTATAGCTACCGAAACATACTTAGAATACACTGAATACAGCCGCGAAAATCAACCAATAATGGCCCATTTTTTAATTTTAGTGTTTACGGAATTCCCTGGTTTTGCCAGAAATATAACTTTTAATTATTTAAGGTGATTCGAGTCGGTCGGTTTTCCATACAAACAAAAAGAGGGTCATCGTCATCATTGCGTCGACGACATCAATCGTGGTTGAAATGTGTTTCATTTTAAACCTTGTAATATTTTGGCTGCGCGAAATGACGTGAGAAGACTCTTAAGACCAGAATTAACGTGCAATCTGCCGTTTAAGGTCAGCGCCATTTCGTTGGGGATAGTGCAATACCGCGTAAGTAGCACATGTAGATAAGGTTTCAATTTCTAACAAATTTGTTTGAAACTGAACCTTATCTACATATGCTACTTACGCGGTATTGCACTATCCCCGACGATTTATCATGTAAAACTAAACGTTTATTTTTTAGCTTTTTACGTGTTTCATTCCATTTTACGCAGTGCCCATGTTTGAGCACTGTAGGTCAGGATGGGTAGACTACACATATTTACAAGTTTACGCTTTAGTGCCAGTGGAAGGGTTCCCTTCATTAGCGCCTTCATGGATCAGTAGCTCTTCAAGGCATTTGCAACGCGTCTTTCGACTTCCTTATCTTGCCTGTTGCTGAAAGAGACTATCTGGCCCAAGTAAATATACTCGTCGACGTCGACATTATGCATGGTATGCCCATCCACCTCGACCCTACGTTTTATGCTGTATGTCCTCATTTGAATCTTTAGGCGATTCATTTGAAGTCCAACTTGAAGGCTTGCTATGCTCAGTGATCAAATTATAAAATAAAACACAATTCAAATATAATTAATGCCTTTGAAGCAAACGATGATCCTCTTTATATTTGAATGGCAAATTGACCGACTCGAATCGCCTTAAGAGCGTTTATTCTGAAAAATATGGCAACGTCGCATTTTCGACATTTTTCTTCATGACGTTATACCGTAAATGTTAATGTTTTTATTTTTTCTGATTTGTATTTATGGAGAGGTTCCATAAATTGTACAAAGTACTGATAATATAAATGGGTTTTATGAGAAAATTATTATTGTTTCAAATGGGATGTGTATAAATAATAACGATAAATGAATATTTTACAAGTCATCTAATTTATTTAATGAAACACTTATTGAAGCTACGGCAATTTTAATGGTGATGAACAACCAACTGAGTGAAATGATTCACTATAAGTATGATGAGATCATCTACATAAGTAATGTTGCTTGATTAAGCAGTGTGGGTAAATATTGCATAATAAGCTAATAGGAATTAGGCGCTAAGTTAATATTTGTCGGATTCTTGTATTTTTTGCAAAGGCATGATTGTGCGTAACAAATGTCATCATCATCCTGTTTCTTTCTACTGCTGGACAAAGGCTTCTCTTTCCGATAGCACAATATTAAATCTTTTCTTCTCGAGCTGCTACCAGCTGTTTAAGTGGTCATATACATATTCCTTAGCGAATATTGTTGACGCTCAAACAAAAGTTGAGTATAACATTTCTCATGAACCCCAACATGCCTTATTATCCTTTATTATATTTTATTTTAATCGCGATCATCTACCAATACATCAAAGTTAAAACCGGAAAACAGACGAAATTTTGAAATACTTATTTATCAACATTAGATTATTTGTTTTTAAATTACTTTTGGAAAAAAACTTATGTTTAGGCTCGGAGGAGTCGCCTGGGAGATTAGTCACTTTTCGACTGTATGTCATTGCGTTGTGGTTCTGTAACGTGTTATGATTCTATTACACAGGGTGTTAGATAATAAACGGCTAACCTGTGAACTAGGGAATGCAACTCGGTTATTTTTTGTATGGGAAAAACTCGGTTTCTGTTAAAACTCGAGTTTTTTCATACTAAATATAACCGCTTACAATCCCTACCGTGAACTGGTGACAGGGGACACTAAGGTCTATCCAATAAAGCTAATATAGATTTAGTAAAAGTGACGCCATTTTTGAGGTATTTTGACTTATGTAATTTTTCTCAAAATTGATACCCTCGGCTAGTTTTTTTGCGGTACCGCGCTATTTTTTAAATTTTTCATTAATGTTTATTAAAACGTGATACTTTTCATGCGAATTTATGGATATAGATAATTTTCAATGATTTCAATTATCGGCATTCCGTACTTAATACTTTTATCAGTAAACTGTACAATCAAACAGTTATCCCAAAAAGTCGGCCCTAGGCAGGTTAGAATTCAATAAAAACATGTTTACAAAATTAGAGTAAAACGGTCAACCCTTTACTACAGAGACGTCGACCGTACTGTACTGCCACGTAATGTGCGGTCCATCACCCTTGTTATTCAGTATTTTATTCTTGTTATGGCATTAATTACATCGTGCTTACTGTTTTAAAATGTGCATTAAATTGACATGTTTTAAGCTAATGGGCACGCCAGTGTCCATGTATTCTTTTTACACCACACGCGGTCAAAGTTTAAAAAAATACTCCATTCCCAAGTTTGAATAAAATTACAATATATAGTTCCACTTAAGTGCTATTGTACAAATAATAGCACATTTATTTAAAATTATTTGGACTTAAAATAATAAATGAAAAATAAAAAAAATAGCGCGGTACAGCAAGAAAACTAAGCGAAGTTATCAATTTTGAGAAAAATTACATAAGTCAAAATATCTCAAAAATGGTGACACTTTAACTGAACCTATATTATTTTTATTTGATAGACCTAAGTGCCCTCTATCACTAGTTTCCAGGTTATCCATTAATTACGTAACACCCTGTATGAATGGATATAGATACAATTTATGGATAGACTAGCTATTTCCCGCGGCTTCGCCCGCGTTGTTCCCGTTATTGTCCCAAAGAAACTCTTTACCTGGATATAAAGTATCCTTTGTTTCAATTCAGGACTTGGTCTACTTACATGCCAAATTTCTGCTTGATCCATCCAGTTGTTACCCCGTTATTTAGTAACAAACATCTTCACAAACTTTCACATTTAAGTATAATATTAGTGTGAAGATTTTCGAAATTTAAAAGTTTAAATAAGTATACAATTTAATATAACCAGAGATCGGAATAGGTAGAGTATATTTACCTAAACTTCGAAGAACATAGTCGAAAAGTGGAGAGTCCCTTACAACAAAATTTTTATCCGGGACTTAAGTCTCGGAATCTTACTAAAAAAATATATTATTGGTATTCTTTAGCACATTTCTCGAACATTCTCAGTAATGCTCGAGAAATGTGCGAAAGAATACCAACAGTATATTTTTTTTAGTAAGATTACGGGACTTAAGTCCCGGAAAAAAATTTAGTTGTAAGGGAGTCTCCACTTTTCGACTTTGTTCTTCGAAGTTTAGGTAAATATACTCTACCTATTTCGATCTCTCTATATAAACTTTCAACCCCTATTTAAACCCCTTAGAGAATGAATTTCGAAAAACGGTGATATCACTTTTCTTGTAATCTAATAAAAAGTCTAAACATGACGTTTCAAACCTCTTACTTCTAAAATCTTAGACTCTCCATACAAATTTTGAACCCCTATTTGAACCCCTTAGGGGATGAATTTTGAAAAATCCTTTCTTAGTGCACATTTAGACCTTATAAGGATCCTACGTGCTAAATTTAGAATTCCTAGGACCAGCGGTTTGGGCTGTGCGTTGATATACAAACTTTCAACCCCCATTTAAACCCCTTAGGGGATGAATTTTGAAAAATCCTTTCTTAGTGCACCCTTAGACCTTATAAGGAACCTACGTGCTAAATTTGGAATTCCTAGGACCAGCGGTTTGGGCGGTACGTTGATATACAAACTTTCAACCCCCATTTAAACCCCTTAGGGGATGAATTTTGAAAAATCCTTTTTTAATACACCATTAGACTTTATAAGGAACCTACGTGCTAAATTTGGAATTCCTAGGACCAGCGGTTTGGGCGGTGCGTTGATATACAAACTTTCAACCCCCATTTAAACCCCTCAGAGGATGAATTTCGAAAAACGGTGAAATCATTTTTCTTGTAATCTAATAAAGAGTCTAAATATAAAGTTTCAAACCTCTTACTTCAAAAATCGTAGACTCTCCATACAAACTTTGAACCCCTATTTGGACCCCTTAAGAGATGAAGTTTGAAAAATCCTTTCTTAGTGCACCCTTAGACCTTATAAGGAACCTACATGCTAAATTTGGAATTCTTAGGACCAGTAGTGTGGGCTGTGTGTTGATAAACAAACTTTCAACCCCCATTTAAACCCCTTAGAAGATGAATTTTGAAAAATCCTTTCTTAGTGCACCCCGAGACCTTATAAGGAACCTACGTGCTAAATTTGGAATTCCTAGGACCAGCGGTTTGGGCGGTACGTTGATATACACACTTTCAACCCCCATTTAAACCCTTTAGGGGATGAATTTTGAAAAATCCTTTCTTAGTGTACCTCTAGACCTTATAAGGAACCTACGTGCTAAATTTGGAATTCCTAGGACCAGCGGTTTGGGCGGTACGTTGATATACAAACTTTCAACCCCCATTTAAACCCCTTAGGGGATGAATTTTGAAAAAACTATTTTTAGTACACCATTAGACTTTATAAAGAACCTACGTGCTAAATTTGGAATTCCTAGGACCAGCGGTTTGGGCGGTGCGTTGATATACAAACTTTCAACCCCCATTTAAACCCCTCAGAGGATGAATTTTGAAAAACGGTGAAATTATTTTTCTTGTAATCTAATAAAGAGTCTAAACATAAAGTTTCAAACCTCTTACTTCTAAAATCGTAGACTCTCCATACAAACTTTGAACCCCTTAGGGGATGAATTTTGAAAAATCCTTTCTTAATGCACCCCTAGACCTTATAAGGAACCTACATGCTAAATTTGGAATTCTTAGGACCAGTGGTTTGGGCTGTGCGTTGATAAACAAACTTACAACCCCCATTTAAACCCTTTAGGGGATGAATTTTGAAAAATCCTTTCTTAGTGTACCTCTAGACCTTATAAGGAACCTACGTGCTAAATTTGGAATTCCTAGGACCAGCGGTTTGGGCTGTGCGTTGATAAACAAACTTTCAACTCCCATTTAAACCTCTTAGGGGATGAATTTCGAAAAACGGTGAAATTACTTTTCTTGTAATCTAATAAAGAGTCTAAATATAAAGTTTCAAACCTCTTACTTCTAAAATCGTAGACTCTCCATACAAACTTTGAACCCCTATTTGGACCCCTTAGGAGATGAATTTTGAAAAATCCTCTTTTAGTGCACTCCTAGACCTTATAAGGAACCTACATGCTAAATTTGAAATTCCTAGGACCAGGGGTTTGGGCTGTGCGTTGATAAACAAACTTTCAACCCCCATTTAAACCGCTTAGGGAATGAATTTTGAAAAATCCTTGCTTAGTGCACCCCTAGACCTTATAAGGAACCTACGTGCTGAATTCGGAATTCCTAGGACCAGCGGTTTGGGCTGTGCGTTGATAAACAAACTTTCAACCCCCATTTAAACCCTTTAGGGGATGAATTTTGAAAAACGGTGAAATCGTTTTTCTTGTAATCTAATAATAAATCTAAACATGAAGTTTCAAAGGTCTTACTTCTAAAATCGCAGACTCTCCATACAAACTTTGAACCCCTATTTGAACCCCTTAGGGGGTGAATTTTGAAAAATCCTTTCTTAGTGCTCCCCTAGACCTTATAAGGAACCTACGTGGTAAATTTGGAATTCCTAGGACCAGCGGTTTGGGCTGTGCGTTGATATGTCAGTCAGTCAATCAGTCAGTCAGTCAGTCAGTTTCTTCTTTTATACATTTAGATTGAACTTACCGCTGTTCCGCTCCATAAATCGTTTGTATGAGTCTATGATAGACATGTTGAATGGAGGATTAGCCACCCCTGAAACAAAATAATCTTATTTAAATAGAAATATCGAGATAGAATCTTGTTATATGTAGATCGATCTAATTTTAAAGATATTCAGTAGATATGGTAACTAATTTTGTCGATTTTTTCTTTTCTAGCAGGATGTTCTCTCATCTCATTAGTGTGTGTATGTATGTATCGTGTTGTTGTTACAGTAGTTTTTTTTAACCGTACGTAGAGTTTAGAACCTTGATTCCATATTCATATACCTATTGGACCTAGCTGACCCGGTGAACTTCGTACAACCATGTTCATTTTTAAATAATTGATTATATGTTCATTCTGGTCTAAAAACTTACCAAGCAGCTAAGTAGAATTAACATAACAAATCATTTTAAGCAATTTTACGACGTTATGCATGACAGCAGCTGTGTGTGTGATGTGTGTGTGTGTATGTAAAAGGAGCTTTGAAAGAACTTGGCTTCCGGTTAGATCTCACTTCTTTCATTAGCGGAACCGTTTATTGTTTATGGGGTATAACTGTTTATTTTACTATTGCCCGCCATTCCCCTTTCACCCCCACCCCCTTTACAATTGTCACGTACGACCCGTATGTATGTAATATTGTCGAAATTGCACAGTTTTTATATATGTTACTTCCAGCTTCAAACGTGTCTGCCAAATTTCGTAAGTGTATGTTAGTCCGCGCATATCTCGGAAACTATAAGTCGGATTGCAAAAAATATTTTTTAGTTGGACTAGGTATAGTCTTACTTAGGAAACTGTGCAAGTTTCATCAAAAGCGGTTTTATAGTTTTTGACATAGAGAGTTATGCGTGTATCAGTCACTAGGAAAACGTGTGCTTAACGGCGTGATTCAATTACTACTGAAATTCAGAAATGAAGAAATAAAAAGTAATTTAAAAATAAACCGACTTCAAAAAAGAAAGAAACAAATTGTATGATAAAAAAATTGGAGTAAGTAATGGTATTAGACTGGAACCAAAGACTACAATATTATACTAGGTTATAGACAGGCAACTCGGCCAAATTTCTAATCATCGTACTTGTGCTGCCATCTATCCTTCATTACACGTCAACAAATCTACACACACATATACACCCACACCCACACACATACATACACGCATACACACATATATATATAGCTACGTATATATAGGCAATTATAGTTTGGCATGGTATGACACATCTTAGAAGTTACGTTGAAATAAGTTTCTAATTACAATCACCAAGTTTAAATCAAATGCGCCCAATAAAGCAAATTAATTTAAATTTAGTGACCTCAACTAAAAACTTATTTCTACGTAACTTCTAAGACGTGCCACACTGCATACCTAGTTTGAAAGAGGATTACTAAGGAGCAGTGTAAATAAAAAGACCAGTTTCCGTTTTCTAGTTTTACTTATACCTACTTATTTCAAAGGTGAATTTATCTTCGCATTCGTTTTTAAATTCTCAAGAAAATGTACTTATCATCTTTCCCTTAAAAGTCAGATCCACAACTGTGCTTCGATATTTTAATTTTTTCTGGATTGCTAGCAGGATTCCGAAATCTATGCAATTGGATCCCTGAAAAAGAAAAAGTATTAAAGATGATATCAACGCCGAAATACGCAAACCTATTTAGTACCACGAAACATTTATTATAGAATTGGTAAAAGGTTCACTTTGTTGGATATTCATAGGCGATTTCAATTCCGTGGTTTCCGTGTCTAAATTATAGTAGACCAGTAAGCTTATGTATGATGTCACGCGATAAATAAATGATAAAGCATCCGCATCCGTCACGTTCTAACTAATAGTGTGCGAGACTTGCGAGAGTGACGGATGCTTTATCAGTGATAAATTATCACTTATTTATCGCGTGACAAAACGTAGCATCATAAGCTTACAGCTTTGATAAAAAAAAACCCAGAACATTATAATTACCTTCTCCGTCACGAACTTTGCGGCCGGGTAGTCAGAAAATTCTGACCGACATTTTGTTTAAAACAAAACTTAACACAACAGAAGGGTAACAGCACATACAACGGGGCAATTAATGCTCAACTCGACGTTGAAATGAAATAAATAATTGAAAATACTGCACTCGACAAATTTCCCGACATTTTTTATTTGATTGATGTCAACCAGCGCCGATTTCTTTTTTTTGGGAATGTTATGGCCAACCAGCACCGCCTTGACAGACTATTGTTGCCATGTAACAAACAATAAATAATAACATGAGTGGTTAATTTTAATTAATTGAAATTTAAATTTAAATACATTTTTATATTCACACGATTTTTATATGTATTATCTGGTATATATTTTGTTTATTTAATTACATTCACATCATTACGTATATTAAAAGAAGGCCAAGTGGTACGTGTAATGTAAGGTAGATGGCAATCA
Source organism: Eudemis profundana (assembly GCA_947034925.1). Taxonomy (NCBI): domain Eukaryota; kingdom Metazoa; phylum Arthropoda; class Insecta; order Lepidoptera; family Tortricidae; genus Eudemis; species Eudemis profundana. The sequence continues at coordinate 22,855,148 of OX344795.1, read as the reverse complement.
AAGCAAAGCGGTTCACTTTTTTTCTATTGAGTTACCGGGGCATGACTGGAACCGACCTCAAAAAATAGTTGACATAAATTGTTTAATTTCCTCCTTTTTTTGAAGGTGGATTAATCTTTTTAAATTACTTTTTATTATTTACAAAAGCTTAGATAGGTACGTGAGTAATAGGGTCATCAAACACGAGTGTGTTGCCTTTCTCCATTCTTACAGAACTATTTGACATTGAATGCGCTGTTTTGCAATACGATTTATCGTGTCTATGATATCCTTTTAAGTAATCGAATTCATAAATAGGAGCACGTTCTCAGTGCGATAGGATTTTTTTAAATGTTGCCTCAGAACTCCGTCTTAAACATTGAAACAATCACTGAAAATATATGTACGTATATGTATGTATTTAGATCGGTCAGTATGGACAAATTTGAAACTATAAACATACAAAGATCTCTTCGTAGGAACCATGTCGTCGATTTTAGTGACAAGAAAAACTGCATACATTTTAAAAATAAACATTTACTCAGTTCGGGAATCGAACCCAGTCGTATTGACAGCTTAAACCTATATTATTTCAATTTAGATATCGATATTGTATGTCATAAGCAGTAAATGTTAATACTTAATACTATGATATATAATGAGTTTAATGGTATCCAGTTCTGATAATAGGACCTATGAGGAGTTGAGGGAATTTACCAAATATTATAGGAACAAAGAAAGTTCTAAATTTTTTATACACAATAGTAGGCATCTCGTTACATTTGTCGTAAGAATTGAATGTTTAAAAGGTAGTCAGTTATTGAGAAATTATTTTACTGGTGCTAATTTACTTGTGGTACTTCCACCAAGACACGCCCCTGAATAAAAAACCGGTCAAGTGTGAGTCGGACTCGCGCACCGAGAATTCCGTACAAACTCGTAAGTATATACCTACGGAAATGGTTCAAGGTAAACTGTATGGTTGGACAAACTTAACTTTGCTGTTGATAAACTGTTGTCCCCATACATCGACATAGGTCGTGGTTAGTTTAGTAGCCGCAAATAAGTTTGTGTTACGATTTTTGCAAACTTCTAAAAAACGATACAAGTTAGGACAGCGGTTATATTTTTTCTGTAATATTTAAGATGATAATTGTTACAGACTTTTTTGTTGAGTAACCTCGAAGATTATAGGGAAATGGTATTTTTTTGAACATTTTACGTCCTAAATCAAAAGTACATGATTAAGAAAAAAAGTGGTTTTGGAATCTACAAATTAAGCCCTTTCATTTGATATCCCACTTGAAATATAATAGCCCAACTTTACATTTTCGACCTTCTATTTCGGCCTGTTTAAAAAAAGTATAAAAAGATATATAAGATTTTTTTATGTCCAATATCCTCGGGTTAGAGATTTTTATCACTATTTCATATTTCAAATCGATAATAGCAGTAGATCCTGAGATATCTGGCTATGACAGACGGACGGACTGACAGACAGACGGACAGACAGAGTAACACCATAAGGGTTCCTTTTTACCATTTTGGTACGGAACCCTAAAAAAATAGACTAATGAATAACTTGGAATTTTGCACAATATATGCATTCTTATTTTGTTTTGGCAGTCAGGGTTTAAGTCAAAAGAAGCGTTCGGAATTATAAGTCAATAAGCAAAATACTTTAGGTCTACCTTGGGTTATACACCGTGGGTACGAGTAACCCGACAAACTTTTAACTATAGATTTTAACAACTATAAGGAGTAAAAAAAGTTATGTGATGTATAGTCGAAAAAAGCTTACTTTCAGAGATATTCATTATTTTTTAAATAAAAACTCCCAAGTGTGTAACAAGCCCTAATAAAAGTGACTAGGATAGTTTTACTAATTTTTTAAAATCCTTTAACTAACCAGCAATTAACCTTTGGAGTATTTGATGGTAAGCTACTACGAGGCCAAAAAAATTACCTTTCGTTTCCATTTTAGCTTTTTTTTCTTATTGATAATTTTTCCTCCAGTAAGGACATGTTTATAACGAGGGGCTGAATTTACTGATTTATTTTGTTCCATAAGACTATTAATGTAAAATGACAAAATTCGACCTATGTTGATATAACGTTATTTACTTGTAATACCATCAGGAATACGTGGTTAAAGTTTGTCGGGTAACTCGTACCCACGGTGTGTAAGGTATGCTAATGTGATGGTTCCCTTCGTTTTGGCATGATATTATAGTTAGCAATTTTTAAAACTAATCCAATTATCAAATCGATAGCAGCAGTAGTTCCTGAGATTTACCATTGTGATACGGAACCCTAAAAACGTACATAGCTTTAAAATACAATGACATGATGAAATCTGTACGAAATTCTGTATTGTATCCGTAAACTTTAATCTATAATTTCTGGGATGAACTATGTAAAAGTACAAAGATAAAGCTGTGTGAAGTGAAGTTACAAGAAAAATTGCTTTTACACTCCAGCTTATCCCTTTAAATATTAGTCCTTACGAGTGTACTTCAGAAAATTGTTGATTCCAGTATTATTAATTAATTCTTAATGTAAATTAGTCTCCATTAAATCCAGTTTTATATCAACCATATATCTAACATTCCGCGTTTCCTCACTGTACAAATATAATGTGTAGCTTAGAAATTGAAATTTAAATCAATATGCAACACTCAACAAAAAGTAACATTGTTCTGTATGACACATCTTTGCTGTTATTGGTCTTTAAACACTGATTTTATAGACATAACAATAAATTTACACCAACCTGAGCTAGTTGTGCCTTCCTCCAACTCTAAATTTGCACTGACTTTTAAAGTTAGACAATTTGATTTATTACTATCAATTAAAATATCTTTGGCCGCAAAATATACCTTAAAGTTAATTTACAAGTACTAATTACTATAACTGCAACTAATGAGGCTAAATATATTCCTCCCGAACAGGTGATTTGGGAAATTACACTATAAAGTCAATTAACTTAGTCAGAATGTTATATTAGTCATTTATGGAAATTTCAGTGTCATAAATCTGTAAAATAACTGTTGTTTCAATGTACATGTCCATTAAGTCGCTTGATAACTTTTTATCTTGTCGCATCAAAAAACAAGTACCTAGGCTAAAAAAGATAGTGATTTGAAAATGCGACTCGTAATTTAGCTACATTTACATGTTTTAAGAGTTCTTTTTTAAATTTTTGTTCCTTTATAAATCATATCTTATCTGTCATATTATGATTTCACAAACCATCTTGAACCGAGAAATAGGAGTCACGCGATGTTTAAAACATAATTTTCGGTACCTACTGAATTACGTGAACTTTGTACAATGTTAACTTCCAATCTCCTAGACGTTCTACCACTTAAATTTACGAATTATCAATTTCACACAACGTTCATAAAGGATGAAGCTAGGATACCAAGACTTTCCCTTTCAAATTATACTTTTCAAGTAGAAGTAGCGATAGAGGTAGGTAGTTAAGTTGAAGACGAGATTTAGCCGGTATTCTAATTATTGGAATGATTTTAGATGATACAGTGTGGAATCCAGATGAGAAGGACTTTCACACAACCGGCGATATTTAGTTGTTACTAACCGGACGTCTTTTATTTGGTGCATCCTCTTTTTACACATCAACTTATACGATGATTGGAATTGGAACAATCCTTCCCAGTCCATTTCACCATGTTCGTGAGCGCGAAATTCTTTCTACACTCAACACAAACGAATAATTATCGTAAATTTTGATTAGTATATCAAACAATAAGCTATTTCTCACGCATAAAAAGTCAACCACATTGTCGCCAATCGTAGCGTAACTAGTCAAGTTAAACTAAACTCTTTGTTTTGGAGAAAAGTGCGTTATTCCATTGAAGATCTCGGTGAGATATTGTTTCAAGAATGATGTAGAAAGATAACTGGAAACAGTTTTTGCCATCATTTTAATTAAGTGGATTGTTGCAATGTAAGTACTGGTAATTAGTCTAGCGGTTCTGAATTCCAAATCAGTTTAATACTCATTTAATATTTAAGATATAAGATTTTTTCCTTGTTGGAAAAAGGAAAATCAAAATTTTATGATAACTATAACGCATTTTTAATTTAGAATTATTTTGTTAGGTAGTGTGCTCTTGCGAGTAATAGATGTGTTGCTGATTAAAGATATGCTTTATTAATGCCTCGTTTTACATAGGAAGGTATTTATATAAAGGAGGAGAGATGCGAGTGTATGCGTGTTACGTTAACCACTACACCTCCCCTCTTATTGAAAAAATAATACTAGAGACATTATTTTAGATTATTTTTCTCAAACATGTAAGCCTAACGAAATATGAAACAATATAATACAATGTTATTGGGGACTAAATTTTGTGGCATAAAAATTACTTTATATACTTATACATTAAAATACGTAAAGAAAGACAGCGACTGTTAATGCAAATACCGAAAGTCAATTGTCATGTTACCTCAAATTTGATAAAAAAGACTAAAAACTGATTTTGTAATTCTTCGTAAGTGAAACGTTTAAACATGAATTGATTGAGCATACTGATGAGACTGACTTTTTTATATCATACTTTCCACGTCTATTTTTTAAACACCACCAGGACTGACTCACTCCGCGATTCCGTTGCGCGGTTATTATTATTATCATATATCGCCACTTATGAGTGGTAAAAGCCGGCGACCAGAAAGAGCACGCGTTAGTACGTGTTATGCGATAGAGAGACGGTCGGATGCGGGTCAGCTCCGTCCGGTCGTCGGACGCGAACGACAGCTGTTTTGTTAGGAAGAGAGGATCCATGCATAGCATACTTATTCTGTGGCACTACACAGACTGCTATCATAGTATTTATCTTATACATAATATAAGAGTTAAATTAGACAGCTGATGAATATCCACCCATGGCTCCCAGCCTTGAGGAACATATTTAGGTTAACCAAACGTGTTTGGCGCTAAACCAATTAACATCCCTTTTGGGAGTCGGTAATGACTGGCGTGTCACTGACACGTCGCATACCCCGCTGTTTCTTTGTAGGAATTTGTATGTCCTCTAATTTAGCTACCATGGCTTAGAAAAATGATAGTTAAACATGAATAATTGGAGGCAGAGTAATAAATGTTACGAACTAGGGTAATAAATGTTACGAACCAAAGTCTGAAGTAGGTTCCATTGTCCCTTTCGCATAAGGTTCTTTTAGTAAATTACCCTGTCGCAAAACGACTTTTCACAATAATTACGTATTTCTTGCAAAACACCCCCGTTTGTAAAATATCCCGTTCTCAAAATGGACCTTAATCAAAACTACCCGTTTGTTTAATTTAATGTAATAGTTGTATATGACACAAAAATAAGACAATATTTTTATATGTCCAGGCAGGTCTCGAGCCAATGATGCAATCCAAAGATTACAGATGCAAATGCCATCTTTTGCAGATTGATTGCTTTTAGAGATTTTATTTCTCAACAAAAGAAACACTGCGGAGCAGTGACAATAGGTATAGGGACTTCCCATCTTTTTATTTCCCGGATACGGTTAAAATGTTGGTCTAGGTCACTTAATACTGGACTTCGTTTATCAAAGGGCGTAATTAACACGTATTTTCTACTTACGAATGCCTTATTCAATAAACAGCACTGCTAATTGTTATATAATGATGCAATCAGCGGTATTTAACGACGTATCTTTACTAATATATACGCAATAAACTAAGCCTTTGCCCGTGACTTCTCTCGCACGGCCGGTATATACTTCCTTTAGAAATCCTGCAGTAAACCCGAGATATAAATATTTTGTCTACTGGAAATTAACCCCCACATATTTATACTTAATTTTTTTCCTATTTCTTCTCTATGTTTACGTTAATGCTTTACTGCAGCACATTCGGCAAATATCAAAATTTACTGCCACCAACTGACATCCTTGACAAAAACATTCTGGAATAAATTCTAAATTTAAAGCTGAGCAAATCCTGGCATCAAGCCTCCCTCCCAATCCGATACGGTGGACTCGTTTTGCGCAAAATTTCCAGTGTCTTACTACCATTATTTCTGACATCAGCTTACAGCTCATCCGATCTCATAAGCAAAATCCTAAAGGATATTCCGTCAAACTATGAGATCGCGGCTCTTCTGGATGCTAGAAATGCCTGGTTGTCTGCCTGTCCGGGGCAAAATATCCAATCCAACCCCAAATCACAAAGGGACGATGCTATAGGTATCCAAATTGATCACATCTTTGTTGACCCACAGCACAGGTCTAGAACAAGCCCGCTTAACTGCAGTCTGATGTTTTAAGGAGGGGCTGGGCAGTGGCTAAATGCATACCCGTCCCCAAATATAGACATTTTAATAATGAAATAGGTACTCATTTCGGATAGTTTATATTCTAATTATAGATTTAAGCGAATAATGGCATATTGAATAAATGGTGTAAGTATATATAAAATAGAGTTAAAAACGAAATATTAGCTAAAGCAAGATCCTCGCGTTTGATTTCAACCACCAAAAGAAGAGACAATTTATGTAAGCCTGCTGCAATAAAACGCAAGTATATTGTTTTTGTCTTTCTCGTAGTTGGGTTTTACTTTAAAAGTTTATTTATTTACCCTAAGAACCGTCCCCTTTCCGAGCAACACACCAGAAGCTTTTTTTCTCGTAATTAGTACGAGTGTGTGTGACTAGCATATCGATATACTTATCTCTTTTTAAAACACCCGTACAATTCCCATAGCTATAGGACCTATTTTTTCATAATGACAGAATATTAAATGGTAACAAAAGTATCTGAGTAATAACCTAATAACAGCACGATATATTCCATCACTATGTCACAGTACCTAAAACAATAGATAATAGATGCAATAGTCAATCAGCCATATTTCTTGACATTTTTATTCATTTCTATCGGATCACACTTTATATGCTAACTAATCCGTCAATTACGAGTATTTTACAGTTCTAGATAACAATGATATTTTTCATCACACTTGCTTGAAACTGGTGTTGATACACGTAGGTTATGCGGGCCGTAAATGACCTATGACGCCCTAGGGCGTAATGGTTTTTTTTTAATTGAATACGCTGGTTCTGTTTTACTCTTATTTGTCACTAACGACCCGCCCCGGCTTCGCACGGTGTTTTTCTATTATATTATGCATGTATTACACATATAAACCTTCCTCTTCAATCACTCTATCTATTAAAACAAAACCGCATAAAAATCCGTTGCGTAGTTTTAAAGATTTAAGCATACATAGGGACATTGGGACAGAGAATGCGACTTTGTTTTATACTATGTAGTGATGATGATGATGTTCAAAGGAAACGCCAACTTACTTTTCTTACTTTTATCACTGAAATATTTATTTAAAGAGAACTGTTATTGCAAATACATATAATGACATATTTCGGTAACATTAATTAAATGTTTAAATAGGGTACCTATTTCAGTATTTTGCAAATATAAAATCAACTAAAAATATTGTGTGTGGCACGGGCGGTAAAGGAATTACAAACTTGTGTTAATAAAGCCCTCGGCTTCGTCTCGGGCTTCTAACAAACACTCGTTTGTTATTCCTTCCTTACCGCCCTAGATACACAATGTACTATTTTAGACTGACCATCTGATCATCTTATCCACCCATTTTGGATAATAACCACAAAATCAAAAAATAACTGACTTCAAACGAGCCTACTCGACAATGTTGGCGAGTAGTAGACCGGTATTATAACCGGCCCTAACACACTCAATAGACACCTACACACTTTAGGTTTTAGCGACACCTCCCTCTGTCCGAACTGTGGGATGGAGGAGACGAGCAAACATGTGCTAGCCGAGTATGTGATGTACGCGGCAATGCGAATTTTATTCGGGAAAGATGAATTAGAAGAGGAAGAGCTAAAGGGCATTAACCTCAAAGATGTCCTTCTGTTCTGCAGGAAAACTGGGAGACTCGAAGTGAAGCGCTGTGTGGGAGCACCGCCGGGACAGTAACCGCTGGCTCCAACAACAAGGAACTGAATGAACACACACACAAGTGATCGAAAACCCGCCTGACACCCGCTGGGCGTCCCCACACAACATCATCATCATGATAGCCTTACTTGTGACAAAATTTTGAACTGTTGTCTTGTGATATTTTATGTAATTTCGTGATTTTATTGTACCTTCTTTGTGATGTCAATCATGTTTCATGTAGGTAATTTACAGTCAAATTTACAGAATACAATGGGTACTTTTAATTACCAATTCAAAATAGTCTTTGCTATTTTCTTAATTAATATACATATTAACAAAACAAAGCAGTATTTACAAGATTTTTCATCACACTTGCTCAAAAATGGTGTCATTACACGTAGGTTCTGCGGGCCGTAAATGACCTATTACGCCTAGGGCGTAATGGTTTTCTTTTTAAATTTGAAACGCTGGTTCTGTTTTAATCTTATTTGTCATCTTCAAAAGAAACTCCAACTTACTTCTTTAACTTTTACTGAAATATTTATTTAAAGATAACTGTTATTGCAAATACATGTAAACACATATTATGATGCCACACCTGGAAAAAGCCGCTTTCTGGCCAAGTATAGACATAAAATGATGTACACAACACGGGAGGTAATAAAGAAAGCCCTCGATCGCATATTTACGTCCCTCGCTTGCAGCTCGGGCTGCAAACATCTGCGATCTCGGCCTTTCTTTGTATTACCACCCTAGTTGTGTCATTTACTATTTCGGTAACATAAATTAATTGCTTAAATAGTGTATTTCAGTATTTTGCAAATATAAAATCAACTAAAAAGGCCGTTTTAGGTCTTTACCGCTATAGTTTCCGACCGTGACTTGACATTCGCATTGTCTATGGACATACGTCACTAACGTCATTTTCTGTTTTAATATTTTCTTGTCATACTAGGACGATTAGTAAGGTTATATTATTAGGATTTCCTCACAAGTGTGATGAAAAACATTGTGTGTGCCACGGGCGGTAAAGGAATTACAAACTCGTGTTATTAAAGCCCTCGGTTTTATCTCGGGCTTATAACAAACACTCGTTTGTAATTCCTTACTTACCGCCCTAGATACACAATGTACTATTATTTAGTTTTAACTTGTCCCGCTGCATACCTGTAACCAAATCTTGCAAGTTAAATTGACCCACTTAACGTTTTTCTCTTGAGCTGAATTTTTGCAAGGGTATGTAGATAGTACAATGCAATATTATCATGATATATGCAGCTGATCAGATGATCAAACCGGATGGATGGTATAACGATAATTTAAATTATATAAGATAAGTCTAGCGAGTTTAGGCTCATTTGATTATAGTACAATTCATAATTAAATTCCAACGAATCTACCACTGTGTTGCCATTAAAATTGTACGCTTCATTACTAGTAAATTATTACCCGGAGAAAAGTTGCTCGTAAATAATATATTTGTTAGTAATTTTACAGGTAAAATTTAAATACACTGTCCAAGTAAACATACGTCTATTCAAACATATCAGGTTAATAAATATTCGATTATAACTATTTCGTGATAGAAACATTCATATTGCAATGACAACACTTTAGGTTTCGTCAACATTTGGTATCAGTTTTAGCACAATCTGAAGAGTTGCATACATTATATGTAAGTATATGAAAAACATTAATAGAAAAAAATCAGAGGGGCTACCACGAAAATTGAATTACGAAAATACCGCTGTCAAATGGTATGGCTGTGTTTGTCACTCTTTACTATATTCGAATCACAAAGACAGCCATACCATTTAACGGCGCGGCGGCAGTTAGATCTTCGTGGTACCTACCCTCCTTTAAGATGAACAAGGTGGCGGCTATGACACTTTGACTTGTCACTTCATTCATTTATTCGGTTCAGCATTCGGCATCTGATATCTTATTGGAACGGTCGAATGTTTTGGAAAGTCCGACGGCCACAAACCCGCCAAAAGAAAGTCCCTACATCCCTAAAATCAGAATAACCAACCCTCACGACTTAGAAGAAGAGAATAGACTGAAGAAGCTAAGAGAATGTGCCAAAAATAACGACGTGCCATATGGGTTTACAAAAAACAGAAGAGAACTTAGACTTTACCCTAAGACGAGTAAATCCCGTCAGAACATAATCGAATTGCTGAACAGTTTCGAAGGAAAAATAGTATTCATCGCCCCCAGACCGTTCGCAGACAGGGAAACAATGTATTGATTGTAATTAGAAATGAAACATACGGAGAAACAGAATAAGAACAGATTGAAGAAATGGAAAGATGCATTGACATAAAGCCATCAAAAATAACCAAGCTAAATAACGACAGTAGTTTGCACCTCGTAATTTTCCCTTCCAAAAGAGGCAACAAAACGTTTACAGCCACTGAGATAATTTCTAGAATGAAATCAACGTCGGAAAGATTTTTTGGAGCCCCAAGAATCAACGCGGAACCATACCGCAGAAACATGAATCGAATAGTACAATGTAAAAAGTGCTACAAATTTGATCACACAAAACAATCATGCCATGGCCCGCAACTATCGCCCAGAATCCAAATAACAATTGAAGGTAGAGAAGTGACAGTGTGCAGGGCGTGTCGACAAGAGTGCGACCACGGTGCCAATAACGCAACCTGCCCAGTCTTTCAAAATGAAATAAAGAAAAATGAATTAAAACTACAAAAAATGGCCGAAAAGGAAGCCAAGAAACACGAAAGAATCAATAATTACATACGTCCGGGGATCTCTTTTGCCAATAAAGCTAGTGAATTTCCACCGCTTGTAACCAGAGAGAACCCAACAAGAGAGACTGTCACAGCTGAAACGTCGCCACCAGAGCAATATACCCAGCCAGCTCAACAACCCAATGTAGCAAGAAGCGGACTCGTAATGACGCAAGAAGATGCTATAAAACTAGCACAATGCATATACGCCTACTTCAATGGCAGTTAAAACACATTTTAAAAAATTAAAAATACTGCACGTTAACGCTCAGGGTCTGAGAAATAAATTTACAGAAATAAAAGCGCTGGCGGATAGATACTTACCCCACATTATAATTATAAATGAGTGCAAAGTGGACTTTGAAAAACAAAAATTCGACATACAGAACTACAACAAAGTAACGCACAGCAGGGAGACGCACTTAGGCACAGCGATGTATATTGCTACTGGACTGAGATGGACCCAAACTGCTCTTACACCTGGATGGGAAGAAGAGGACGGTAAGATCGAGGGTGTTGCGATCAAGCTAGTTTACGACCACCGTTCTGGCGAATATATAAAGATAAAAGGGGTTTACTTGCCCATCCCAGATCAACACCACGCTAGAGACGAACTCGAAGACACGCTCATGGACGAACCATCGCTAATAATAGGTGACCTGAACTTGCGAATGAGAGAGCTAGGACACTCCAGAGACGCAGGCTTCGGTACTCTCGTGAAGAAGCTGCAACAGGAAGGAGTGTGTGAATTAAAGCACACAGGCCTTCCATCGCGGCCAACAAACCAAAGTAATAACATTCTCGACGCCGCTATTTTTACACATGAATTGCAACAAGGAAGGGATTTAAAAATGAAACAAATTACGTCGATCGGATCGGACCACCTCCCATGGATCCTAGAAATCAAACTTGACGTCGACCGCGAAGCAAAACTCACGAGAAACATGAAGAAGATCACGGAAAGTGAAAAGAATAAGAGAGCCTACATGACCACTTTGAGTGAAAAAACCCGGGACCTATTACCAATAAACAATAACGACTCATGCGAAAAATACATAGAAAATCTAGAAAAGGCCATCACGGACACCTTAGATGTACACGCGCCACTCAAAGAACACAACAGAAGAGACTTTTTACCAAATGAAATAAATAAACTAGTTGATCAAAGGAACCGGGTGAAGATACGAGCCTGGACGAAGAGAAATCACGCGAACCCCGAGGTCATTCGACTAGCGCGCTCTGAATACAACAGACTTAAAAAAGAAGTTAAAGATGCACTCATGAACCTCAGAGAACAGAGTTGGCTGAAAGTACTCGACGATCCTGCGGACAGCAGAGCAAAGATGTGGAAAATCCAGAAAAGTATGAAAGCCCCAATCCTAAAACTGCCAAATATCGAAGGCTGCACGAATGAAAAGGAAATAGTTGACACACTCGTGGACGCAGCCATAGTCAAGCAAGCAGACATAAACCCAACAGATGAGGGATTTGAGAAGACCACTCCTTTCGAACCCATGGACAGGACATCGACAAGAGAGATACGTCTCGAACTCAAGAAATTTAAAAACAAAAAGGCTCCAGGACCGGACCAGATAAGAGCTGATGCTCTGAAATTGGGAGGAGATGTCTTCCTTGAAGCCTACAAGCCGATAGCAGACTATGTGCTCACTACAGGCTATTTCCCGAGGCGGTGGAAACTCGGAGAATGCATCTTCATACATAAACCCGGAAAAAATCACAGACAGGCCTCCTCTTACAGACCGATTACACTCCTCAATATAATGGGGAAGCTGTGTGAAAGACTGATTCTCTCAAGGCTACAGGGCACGGTAAATAAGATGCAACCTCCGTTTCAACACGGTTTTACCAGATTCAGAGGGACAGCCACACAGATACTTCGTACTGGTAAAATAGTAACCGATGCGCTGGCACATGGGGAGAGCGTATCAATGATATGCACGGACTTGAGCAAGGCATTTGATTCTATTAACCACAAAGGCCTGATTAAAAAGCTGCAAAACGCTGACGCTCCCAACAATGTCATCAAAATGATAGAAAATTACCTCGAAGAACGATCCCTAAAAGGACGATTTCGGACTATGAATGGAGAAGAAATGCAGATACCTCATGGAGTCCCCCAGGGTTCGATCCTCGGCCCGGTTATCTTCAACCTATATGTCTACGATATATGGGATAGTCACGACAGAATCAGAGGTCTAAAACTGTCTCAATACGCGGACGACCTGTGTATTCTTAACAGAGCCACAAACCCCGACCACGCTACTATGAGAGCGGAGTGGGCAGCAGAAACTATCGTGGACTATTACGACAGACGGGGCCTGAAATGTAATGTCGACAAAACCGAGTGTATATTGTTCACGAAGAAGAGAGCATTTAAGCCAACTGTTAAAATAAAAAATCAGACATTGACATATAAAAAAGAAATAAAATACTTGGGAGTAATTTTCGACAAAACACTCAAAATGAACCCACACACAAACCAAGTCGTAAAGAAATTGAAACAGGTACGTGGTGCCCTCGGTCCCATTATCGGTTTTTACGCCAAAACGGAGCTCGAAACAAAGCTAGCTATCATCCAAGCCTGTATTCTCCCTATTATGGACTATGGAGTGGTAAAACTACTATCAAGGTATAGCAATTCGAACCTACAAAAAATTGAGAGACAATACAGAATGGCGCTGAAGAGTGCTGGCCAGTTCCCAAGACGTCTAAACACGGAGACTCTGTGGGAAATCGCGGACTTGGAGGCGTGGCACCTCCGAGCTGCCGACCTGAATCAGAAGATGCTGGAGAAGATTGCGACGCTAGGTATAGAGGACCTCGACACTCCCGGAGATGCTTACCTGGCGCACGGTGAATTCAACCCACTATTAACAAATAACAGAATGGGCGAAATCATGTATATCCGTAACACAGACATGAGACGTTGGCCTCAAGGCGCGGATGCTCCTCGCCCTCTTAGAATTTAATGGAACTGGATACTTAAATTATTATAATTTTTTTTTTTTATTTTAAATGAAGCACATGCATTATATTTACTTACATCTTTACTGAATAACTTGTGACATAACACCTCCAGCTAACACAGATCTTTTTTAGACATAAGTTAGCTGACACAATCCTACGGGACCTAAAAGATGTACACATTAATAGGTAATAAACATATTCTCATTCTCATTCTCATTCGAATGTATTCTTTGCCTCTTGCGATATTTGTTGTTGTTACTGTAAATTTGCATTTTCAACGTGGGTTTTGCGTTTATGCAAGGAAAATGGAACCTGTGCCAGGTCCCTCTCATATGAAAGAGAATGTTTCTCTTTCACCACAAAAGAAGCGACCTAAAACGCATATGGTTGTTTCGGAGAAAGTTATGGTTATGAACGCGTCTAAACATATCTACAATACGTGGCCCGAGGACAAGTATTGGTCTCTGATGGAATGCTCAAAAAAAGTGGCAGATTTACTTGGAATATCAGAAAAAACGGTGAGAAACATCGTCAAAGAGCACAAAATAAGAGAACAATTAGACTCAGAATAGTTGTCATCGGCGTGCCCAAGGCAATGCAGAAAGCGGAAGTTTTTAAATATATCTACCAGCAAAACCTAGCCGATACTATGCCTAACATGCAAAACTGCAAAATTGTTTATAGTATTTTTTCTGGGAACACCCAAATACTCCGAATTTATTTTATTCCGAATTTACTTATTCCGAATTTCAAAACCCCGAATTTCATAAATCCTAAAAAATAAAATTCCGATTATTGAAAAACACGATATTTATTATACCGAATTTCAAAAATCAGATTTTTCTATATTCCGACATTTATTTCTCCGAAAAATTAAAAGCTCGATGTACCCTTTGTCCGTAAAACGGAATTCCGATTTTCATTTGTCCGAAATTTCGTTACTAATTCGGAATTTTGTCATTCGGAGTTTTGAAATTTTGTAAACTCTTAATATTATCGAAATATGAGGCGCAGGTTTTAAAGTCTGAAGAAAGTCAGGACTTTTTTGACAAAATTTGATAATTATTTTTATAGTTTTTCCTTAAGGAATACGCTACGTTCAAATAATAATAATGGCTGAGATAATATTGTATTTTATATGCATTGGAGAATATGTAACAAAACCCGAATCGGAGCACCCCACTATCCACGTGGTCTTGTCTGCTCTACCCCTAGAGTGTATATAGAAAGCCGGAGGCGCGGAGGGGGAGCAGCCCTCGCCCGCTGTAGCAAAGCACAGGCACAATGTCAGCCGTAGCGGCTGAGGCTGGACGCCGAAGGCGACCAACAAGCCGAAGCTGCGAAGGTGAGCATTAGGGCCTGTGCTTTGATATGCAAGGGCGAAGGGGCTGCTCTTCCCGCAGCGGCGGAGCAGTTGCGGAGTCCGACCGACTGTTTTTAAGTCCTGTATCTACGTTTATCATTATTTAGTCAAAATTTTTATTTTTCGATATTTTGGAATTCGGAGTTTTGATAATCGGAATTCGTACTTTTGATGTATCGGATTATTATAGATTCGGACTTTTCATTGTTCGGTGTATGGAATCTCGGACTTTTGAAAATCGTAATTCTTACAGTTAGACGTTTTGTAATTTCGGAATTTTAAAAGTCGGAGTTATGAAAAATCGGGATTTTAATAATAGTAATTTTAATCCATTCGGAATTTTAAAAATCGGTATTTTGATATTCGTGATTGTGAATATCGGAATTAAGTTTTTCGTATTTATGTAGTGTACCCATTTTTTCTACTCCTGTACTGTTATCTGTCTTTTACTTGGTCACGAACACTAATATAAGAACATACATAATATGAGTTCATAGAAGTCTATACTCTATTCCCCATAACAGCACTAGTGTCGTTATAGTCACTTTACGTTATTGCTAGCAGCCACAGACTTCTAAATCTAGGTTAAACTTAGGTCAAGGTTTAAGCGCTCAATTTTAACTTTGCGGAAAAAAATGCACAACTACCAACTTAACAAACAATTAAATTCCAACGGTTTTTAAGAAAAACAAAACTTTCCGAACTAAATTCATTGATGCCAACATAAAAAAAGTATCTTTAATATAGTCACGTCACGTCAGTCAGTAATTAAAAAAAAAGTTTACCATAGACACATACTGTCAGTCATACGTCATATTTGCCTTATTTGCAGGTTATGCTTTTAATTTTGTATTTTATATATTAAAACTAGTCGTAGAAAAAGTATTGTATGCAACGTTGTATAATTAAGTCAAAAAACGCTCATTGCGTCTCTATTATTTTCAACTCACGCAATTCGCATTTTTTGCAACATTTATTCAACAACAACTATTATGCAACAGTTGTATAAGTAGGCTCAAAAAATACGAATGGCGCGAGTTGCGATACGAACCGCCGTGGCGGCGAGTATCGCAAATAGAGACGCCATGAGTGTTTTTGACTTAATTATACAACGTTGCATACAATACTTCTTCTACGACTAGGTTTTAAAATATAAAATACAAAATTAAACATAGCTCGCAAACAAGGCAAATATGACATATGACTGGTTGACAGTATGTCTATGGTAAACTTTTTTTTTAATATGAAGTATAATTGCTAGTGACACGCAGTGACTATATTAAAAATACTTTTTTTATGTTGGCATCAATGAATTTAGTTCGAAAAATTTGTTTTTCTTAAAAACCGTAGGAATTTAATTGTTTGTTAAGTTGGTAGTTGTACATTTTTATCGTAAAGTTAGAATTGAGCGCTTAATCCTTGACCTAAGTTTAACCTAGATTTAGAAGTCTGTGGCTGCTAGCAGTATCGTAATGTGACTATAACGACACTAGTGCTGTTATGGGGAATAGAGTATAGACTTCTCTGAACTTATTGTATGTTCTTATATTAGTGTTCGTGACCAAGTAAAAGACAGATAAAAGTACAGGAGTAGAAAAATGGTTTTTTTTTCAATGGCTGAACGTCGTAATTACGGATGTAACGTTACACAGTTTTGCCGATACGATACCGATACCGATATATAGTAGTTAATATCGGCGATACCGATACCGATATCTTAGCTAAATAATGAAGTATGATCTTCAGATATTTATATGTCCTTATTATAACTAACGGCAATGACTACTGGCTATATTTACCAGAGAGTCAACCTTGAAATTGTAAAGTAAAAATACATAAATTGTCAACTCTCATTTTTTTTTTATTAAGAACCGAATATTTAATTAACATAGTAATTATCACTGCACAAGGTAATAGACCAATACATAAATTAAATCAGAAATTACTTTTTGCAGAATTTTTTTCATACAGCAAATTCTTTTCGCGCTCTTCAAATATCGGTTGTATAATATCGGCGATACCGATATATCAACGATACCGATATATCGGTATCGGTATCGTTACCTCCCTAGTCGTAATGCTGTGTCGCAAATAAATGTGGAAAGGAAATTAAAATAAAAACACATTGTAAGTAGGCCTAGGCCGGCGATGTTGTACGAAATTACATTAAAATGCTAAGTGTCAAACCGCACCGGAAGCGAGGTACGTTGTGGTCTATTATAAGACACATAATGTAAACATTTCATTGCATGCTCGAGAAAAATATGTTTAGTCAAGGATCATTAAAACAAGAGGACTGTCATACCTACTCGTATTGTGTACATAATTTAAAGGAAAAAGCCACTTTATGGCCAGGCGTGGTAAAAAAAAAATCTATCACTAAATAAACTACAAAAGTGTAAACTTATGGGGTCAAACGCCAAACGAAAAACGTTACACGCTTGATTCCCATACGACGAAGCATTTCATACTATCTCGATAATATTTTTGTGTGTAAAACCGCTGCTCGAAACACGTTCACGCACCGGGAATGCCGCCAACAAATGAATGTTTTTACAAAGCTATTGTCCTCATTAAACATCTGTCGGTTTTATGGTGCTAACTAAACGATTAGATAGGGTGACCGACAGTCGTATTGGGGCTAACATCAACACATCTCATATTTTATAATAAGAACGTATGCACATATATGAATTATCATGTACTTGATCCGTTGTAATCTGATGGAAACAAATACCATGAGCTCCACAGCACATGTGATGCTGATTATTATGTCAACACGTATAATATGCCCATTTGCATGCTAAACACATGACGTTCTTCACATGCACGCCTTGCGTATTTAAAGGTAAACAAAGACTTTTCCGTAAGTACTAAATTCCGTAAGTACTATATATTTTCCGTATTTACATCAAATCAACTGTAGATTAGGTACTAGAACGTTCAGTAGATCAAGAGATGGCACTGTTCACTTGCCAAAGAAATCTTACATGCAGCATGCATTGTCACTGGGTCCATAATTCTATATTAAAACGCATACAGCAAATCTTCCAATTTTGAGAAGTTTGACAACGCATACCGTTGTTACGCATAATTGTATATTCGCATAATATTAAAATGTATATTTTAAAACGCATATTTTCATTCGCATACCATTAACACGCATAACAATGACTAAGTATAACATTACTATTAATGAATAATAAAAACTATATTTTAAAACGCTTAATCGGACGTTGGAAGCGTCGGAGGTTTAGGCAGCGTTTACTACCTAGTAGTAAGTAAAACCAAAAAAGTTGGAATTGTGTGAACAACGGGTATAAAACTTGGAATAACTTTTCAATAACGCTCATTTATACCAAACGCATAATTTTATGCGTTTGGTATGCCTAACAATAGTATGCAAATTTCAGGCATGCCAAATTAATCGGCTAGCCAATTAACTTTACTTTTTATTACTATGCCATTTAAGCGGTATACTAAATCATCGTATTTTTAGACTGTTATGCGTTTTCATAATAGGATTTTTAAATTATGCCCAATAAGGGACACCCATTGTCACTGTTACGATCTTTCTCATCTTAAATTGTAGAAAGTGGGTTGATTATTATACAAAAAATGTCACTTCATTGTCGTTCTGCCGTCTTTCATAGAACTCCCGGTGTAAACACACCCTAAGAAAAATTACTTGCACGGCTGGCTTAGGATTCAACATTGCACTTTTGAACCTTTATCACTGATTAACGGCTGACCAAATACATGAGGTTTGGCCATGTTGCGGAATTTCATTGGAACTAATTAACACTGGCAAGAATTATAGGACTGTACAGTCAGCACACGGGAAAGTTACGCCAATTGCCACCGTTCTTAATTTAGCCGTGTATTCATAATTCGCTATCAGTCGTGTGCCCGAAGTACGCCTGATTCCCAACCAGCAAAAATGTCATAAAAGCTAGGCCCGCTGTTAAGAACAATGGCAAGTGGCGTAACATTCCCGTGTGGCGATTGTACATGTCACGTCCATTTTACTCACTGATGCCGACTTAGCTTATTAGTTCTAAATAAAACTCGCTTAGCTCGTTTTATAAAACCATGCATGTTTTGAGATCTCTCAGTATACCTACATCAGTTGCTTAAGTTACTAATGAAATTTAAAGTGTGTCGTAGTATTTTCCGGGGCGGTTTTTTTTTTTTCAGTAAAACTCTTCTCAGTTTAAGTAAGACTATCTTTAATAATCTACTAGTGACATCGGACAATGAATGATGGACGTGGTATTAAGTAAATTGCTTAATGATTGTTTGGCTAAGGCAGATTGCCGGTTTAGTTGAAGATTGAGCTGTAAAGGGACTATAATTTCCTATTTTGAAAGGCTGTATATTGAGTCTATTGTTTCCTAAGTTTGTAATTAAGACGAGACTTTGCGAACAATTGAGAAAGTTAGTTTTTTTCCTTTAAAGCCTTCTAGAATACACGAAGAATATAAAAAAATTGCGAATTTTAAGAAAAATATGTAACGTTAAACCGTATGTTCAGTTAGCGTAACGAACTTCTAAAGTCGGCCTCAACTATCATAATTATTGTTCGATATCAAGTAACGATAAGATTACTCTTAAATAAAACGTAATTTCGATTGATATTAGATTTGAGGTCAAATCAAATTGCTTAGTTTTTGAGAGATGTCCAAAATTTTAATGTAGTAATAACATCGAAATCGATGTTACTATGAAACCATAGTAAAAATTTTACAGATAAGAAATTTGTTCTAACGAAACATTTTATCTTAGTGCTGGATATAATTTGTGGTTTTTGAACGCATTATAGTAGGTTTATGACGTGTGTGTTGATAACCATTTTAACATATTAGACACAAATGAATCGTTTTTAAAGTTTTGTATAAATGTCCATATGTACCTACAAATTTGTACCTAACTTTCGGTGTGTGAGTTTGACTCGCACTTGTCCGGTTTTTTATCATTATGTATTTGTTTTTTGGTAGAAAAACTGTTATTGTATTTGTAACACTTCAGATGTCAGTAACATTTGGCATGGTTTATTAAGAATAAAAGGCATGAATGAGCACATGTAAAGGGGCTTGTTGCCAAAGATAATAAGACTTTCTAAATGGCGGGAGTCAAAACACTTTTCAATGAAGGTTTACAGCTGGGGACGTCGCAGAGGTGGCAGGCATGTATGCAACATGTAATAAAAGTAGAAGAGAAAATGTGTCACTTGGACGGCTTGATGAATAATGTTGTACGCACCGAGGGTTCCGTACAAACTCGTCAGTAGATACGTGAATAATTCAAAATAAACTGTATGGTGGGACAAACTTTTGTCCCCATACATGGACATAAAATATGTCGCGGTTAGTTCAGTAGGAGCAAATAAGTTTGTCTTACGATTTTTGCGAATTTCTAAAAAACACTACAAGTTAGGAAAACAGTTTTATTTTTTCTGTAATATATAGGATGATATTAATAATCGGTAATTATTACAGATTTTTCTGTTCAGTAACTTCGGAGATAATAGGGGGGAATGGTATTATTTTTAAAGGTTTTTGTCTTAAATCAAAAACTACAATAAAAACGGTTTTAGAATCTACATATTAAGCCATTTCATTTGATATCCCAGTCGATATATTAGCTCAACTTTTGATTTTCGACATCCCATTTCGGTCCCATTTAAAAAAAAGTAAAAAAGGTATAAGATTTTTTTCTGGCCCATAGGCTCGGATTAGCGGTTTTTAACACTATTCCAAATTTCAATTCGATTGCATCAGTAGATCCTGACATATCTTGCTGTGACAGACGGACAGACAGACAGACAGAGTCGCACCATAAGGGTTCCTTTTTTACCATTTTGGTACGGAACCCTAAAAACAAATAAGCAGCTAATTTTGAAGTTCTATGTTTAAATTGTCAACCTGACTGCTATAAATAGTTTTAAAATGTTTTCACTAAAAAAAACACCGTTCCTTAAAATAATATATTTATTACTAAAAATGTTAGCCACCGTTAAAAATATATAATGTAATTACTGATATAAAGTGTTTGGCTACATGTGAAATGTTCACATGACAATAACAAAAGTAACTTTGACACATTTGATAGTGATAGATATGTCGTAGTTTTTTTGGTCTTGAACCTTGAATTAGAATTCGGAGTATAAATGTATTACTAATTTTGCTATAATGAAGGTATTCAATCAATCCATCAATTCATTTATTTTATAAATAGACAGGAATACATGAGCAATAACAAATTCATGCATTTTATGTTTTACTAATTATTTTCTAGTCTGTATTGTAACTGAAACTAAATTTAAGTGTTGATTTGTATTTTTTTCTACTCCTGTAATTTTATCTGTCTTTTACTTGGTCACGAACACTAATATGAGAATATACATAATATGAGTTCAGAGAAGTCTATACTCTATTCCCCATAACAGCACTTGTGTCGTTATAGTAGCAAAACGATACTGCTAGCAGCCACAGCCACAGACTTCTAAGTTCTTGGAAAGGCCTCACTTCCCGGCCTCTGTAGTATTGTACAGATGTAGTGCAAAATGATTTTCTATCGTGAAAACTCGGATCTCAATTGGAATACGATGGCACCCGAACTGTCAATCAATGATTGTATTAAATGAGTGACGTTTTTATATCCATTAATATGGAACTTTATTGTTTAGTGTCAAATGTCAAAGTGAAAAATGGCGGCTGTAAGATGGGTAATGAAGCTGATTGAGAGAGCACGATAAATACGAACTTTTCCGATAAAGTACGATGAAAAATCATTTTGCACTACATCTGTACTATTACTTGACGCACCGGCGTCCGTTGGTCTCGGCTAGGGCATGCAATACCGGTTATACTTGTATGGGCCAATACCGAAAAACCGGTTTTTCGGTTTTGGCCCCATACAAGTAAAACCGGTATTGCATGCCCTAGTCTCGGTGAACTATCAAAAGTTTATGGGTGACGGATAGTCACTGTCGCTCCTTAAAAATAAAAAAAAACTCGTGCGAATTTTGTTCGAAAATTACCGAATTAATGCAAGTGGCTCTTTCAAAACCTGTTTCTTTCACGCCAATTCTACCCTATAACTAATATAGATAAATACTTAATAAACGCGTAGCAAGACTATGTTTGTATGTTAAAAATGGTTCCAAAAAAGAATATAACTTTGTGTCAAAAATAAGTATTATGACGCAAATAGACTGATCTTGAAATTTAGTCTGTTTGCCTTTTGTTTGTAAGCACATTACGCAAAAACGACTGGAACGATTTCTATCAAATTTGGTGGATAAGTAGATTATGGTTAACACATAAGATACTTTTTATCCAACTACGACGAAGTAGAAATAAGATATTTAGCTAATTTTACCCCGGACACGAAGTTGCAGTGGGTCCTCTAGTTAATAATAAAACTAACTGATATGTATTAGATAAGATTATAATAACTACATTATGTGGAACTAAAACATTATTTTTTTTATTTTATGCATTGGTTATTTGCAACTTTGCTATTGTAACCAATTATTAGTAATGGCCGAAAACTCAACGATTTAATTAAATACTTCGTAAGTTTGAAGAAAAAAAGAAACTGAACCTGTTTTTTCACCGACAACTTTCATTTTCTTAGCTAACAAATATTTTTATCGTTCATTGCCCATGGTGTTAATTTAATTAATTATCATGTCTCAAAAATTATATAGCTTTATTGAATGTTTACAAATTCGACAGGAGGGAATGAAAGTTTATGCCCAGAAAGCCGAATGACCATACATCTTACATTCATTGATTATCCTGCACTATAAATATGTAACTCATAAAAAACTGTTCGGAAGTCATCTTTTGACCTGTGAAACACATTGCATTTATGACAGTTAACCAAGTATGTCAATATCGTGTTAATCTCTTAGTTTAGTTGTATTAATTATATTTACTTGCAATTGTGTAGAACCAATTGTTCTTTGAACCTGGATTTTATTGTTCCGTACCCAAAGGGTGCCAACGGAACCCTATTACGAAGACTCCGCTGTCTGTCTATCTGTCCGTCTGTCCGTGAGTCAGCAGCACCTGTGCAGTCGGCAGCGTCTGTCAGCTTTGATACCGTAATAGGTAGAGACTCGAAATTTTCACAGAATATGTATTTCTTCGCTATGATAGCCATGGCATCTTTGACTCTGGTCTTATTTCGGATCCATCCGTTACGTTTCCGGTCTCGTAGAATTATCCCGAGCATCGCTCTCTCCATACCCCGCTGCGCGACTCTGAACTTCTCAGCGGATTTCTGCGTAAGAGTAATGATTTCTGTACCGTAGGTGAGCACAGGCATGACACATTGCTCGAAGACTTTGGTTTTGAGATGGAGGGGTATTTTGCCACGTAGTATTTGTTAGTTGGCGCCGAACGCGGCCCATGCCTGCGCGATCCGCCGCTCCACTTCTGCAGTTTGGTTCTCAAAGCCCAGCGTAACCTTATGCCCTAAGTATATGTATTCGGTCACTCTTTCCACTGGAAGCATTTATATTTTTATTGTCGCTGAAAGATCAAATAATAAAAAGAAAATTAAATCAAGAGTTAAAGGGGGTCCTCATACAAGAAACGTGTTTATTTGCCGTTTTTTGCTCGATTTTAATAATGGTAAATAATTGGTAGAAGCTTGATATATTCACAGTATGTGTGTTTTTATTGCAGCTATAATAAAAAATAATAAGAATAAAAAAAGGTTCAAAATATAAGGGGTCCCCATACAAGAGACGTATTTTAGGGGTCTTTTTGCTTGATTTACTCATACATTGGAGCCACAGAAATATATCGAGATAGAAGGATATAGTGCGTCGATTTGTATGGCAAAGCAGCGTGTAACGTTTTTCGCTAGGCGTTTGACGCCAAAAGTGCAATTTAGTGATGGAAAACATAAATTTTCCATTTCATTTGGTAGTATTTGAACAATTAATTATATCATTATTATCAGATCTTCAAATCTGCTAATAATATTGACGGAAACTGAAGTTACGCCACTTCTTTTTAACACGCGAGGTACATACACTTTTTCCTTCTACCTCGATATATTTCTGTGATTGGAGCATTTCATGATAACATCTACTTTTTGTCGCTTACGTAACGCTACAGTAGCTGCCCTAATAAAACTTGTTAGCTGCTATGAAACACTACCAATCTTAAAGCCAAGTTATGATATTACCACACCGATATTCAGCTTCCTAATTTTACATGTGAAAAGTATTAAAAATGGTAGTGTCTAGTGTCGTTACGTCACGTTTCCGTGGAATGCTCCTAATGTTTATTGTTTATTCATTGTAAGTGTATTTATGTTGCCGATATAACAATAAATAATAAAAACTAAATAAAGTTAAAAATAAAAAGGGGTCCCCATACAATAAACTGTTGGCGGGGCTCCGGTTATTTGTTTTAATAAGGTCCTTGCTAATTTGTGATTAATTAATTGGGCAAACGTTGTTTTTAAAATGAATATTTGATAAACGTTTTTGGGCATTTCTCCAGAAATAGGTCTGCGATTCTTTCATCTGTCTCCATACATTTAGTATGAAAAAGGGCCAGATGAATGAGGTGACCGCAGACACATTTCTGGAGAAATGCCCTTTTGTGAAAGTCAAAGTCAAATATTTTTATTGTAGATTGCGGGTAACACAAAATATATTTATATGGTTAGATCGGCGCCAACACAATCAGCCAGTTATGGCATACAATAATTAACATTTACATAATACATACTACACTAACACTATACTTAAAACTACCTAGTAAATGATTGGATACCATCTTGGCAACCGCATATTGTGCCATGGGGCTGCGGAAACCAAGTATCCCGCACTGTAGTATTCATTCAGTCTTCTATAAAGCATCTTTCGGAAATCTTAATTACATATGCATTTCAAGTGCACCGATAATGAGTTCGTACCTAACCAATATCGATAAAAATATAAATTTCACTTTAACGACCTCTCTAGTTAAGTAGTTTAAGTACAAACTGACATTTTAGATAGCGAATTTGACAGAAACCAAACGTCAATGACTTTAAAAAGAAATAATGGTTGTGTTCTCGGCTACCGTTGTGATCTGACTTGTTTACTTAAAAAAACCCATTCTTGGGGTGATCTTTGCCCTAGTAAAAAACCACCTAATTGCCAGGATCTGTTACCTGACACCATGTCTTATTTCTGTTGGTGGGTGTGGACGTTTCTGCCCATCGTTCTTGGGCTGATTAGAAACTGAGGGGTGTTGGTTCAAAAGGGCTTATTTCTGTATGAAAGCCATAGAAAAATAAGCCCTTTTGAAAAGACACTCCTCAACTGATATAGACTAACTGTACCTATAAGGCACTGGTCCCACCGCCGGCGAGTAAAGCGATGAACTATCGGCGATTTATGCGACAAAAGATCGTCGCTCCCGTGTAAATAAAAGAGAGAGATGTATTATAGCTGAGCGATCAACTATAAAATAGTTCATCGCTCAGCTATAATACATCTCTCTCTTTTATTTACAGATGTATTATATTATAGCTGAGCGAGCGAGCTGAGATGTATTATAGCTGAGCGATCAACTATAAAATAGTTCATCGCTCAGCTATAATACATCTCTCTCTTTTATTTACACGGGAGCGACGATCTTTTGTCGTATAAATCGCCGATAGCTCATCGCTTACTCGCCGGCGGTGGGACCAGTGCCTAAAAACTGTGCAATTCTGACAATAGTACACAACTTATATGGCTTGAATTGAGAACCTCCTTTTTTGAAGTCGGTTAAAAAATAAGACAGATATTTGATTTTATTAACATTTTAGGTTACGTAATTGCCTTTCGAAGTTAAGAACTTATGCCACATAAATTTATGGCTTCATTTTTAATATTCTGCTATATGTAACCTATAGATCTGTCTTGAGAATAGGTACGCTATTTTGATGAGAATAAGATAGCAGGAAAATATACTGAAATAGTACATTACTCAAATAGGGTGGTAATACAAAGAAAGGCCGAGATCGCAGAAGTTTGCGGCCCGGTAAGCGAGGGACGTAAATATGCGATCGAGGGCTTTCTTTATTACCTACCTCCCGTGTTGTGTACATCATTTTATCTTCACTTGGCCAGAAAGCGGCTTTTTCCATACGCGCAGCGTGCGGAAAAAGCCACTTTATGGCCAGGTGTGTGTGGCATAAACCTAATACAATGTTTAAAACATGGCGACGGCGCAAGGTGTATTTAACGTTCTTCCATGAGAGTTAACATTGTATCAACGAAGTTAAGGGCAAATGCTACCTTCAAATAAGGATAATAATTGAAGGCACATAATAGTATTTTATGCAACAGTTGTATAAGTGGGTTCAAAAAATGCGAATTGCGTGAGTTGCGATACGAGCCGCGAATGCGGCGAGTATCGCAAATAGAGACGCAATGAGCGTTTTTTGACTTAATTATACAACGTTGCATACAATACTTTTTCCACGACTAGATTTTAAATTATAAAATACAAAATTAATCATAACCTGGAAACAAGGCAAATATGACGTTTGACTGACAGTATGTGTCTATGGTAAACTTTTTTTTTAAATTTAAAATATATTTAAGTTAAAAATACTTTTTTTATGTTGGCATCAATGAATTTAGTTCGGAAAGTTTTGTTTTTCTTAAAAACCGTAGGAATTTAATTGTTTGTTAAGTTGGTAGTTGTGCATTTTTACCGTAAAGTTAAAATTGAGTGCTTAATCCTTGACCTAAGTTTAACCTAGATTTAGAAGGACACTAGTGCTGTTATGGGGAATAGAGTATAGACTTCTCTGAACTCATATTATGTATGTTCTTATATTAGTGTTCGTGACCAAGTAAAAGACAGATAACAGTACAGGAGTAGAAAAAAATAATAATTTTAGAACATGGTGGTTGCTTTACAAATAGACTAAATGAACAAACATACTAAAATAATACGTTGTTTTGTCATAATTACTATCATAATTTCCTCCGAGTAGAAATTTACTTGTCGTTTACCAAATAGGACGGATGAGGATGTATGTTTATTAACACTTTTTGATAGCTACAGAACTCGATTTCCACCGACTTGCCTATTATTTACATGAAGGATTCTTTATTTAAGAACTATAAAATGTGTTCCTCCCCGGTTAAATAATAGGCAAATCGGTGGAAATCGAGAATCGAGTTCTGTGGACAAGTACTGATTTGGTTTAACATTACATCTCAAAACTTTTTTGTTGTAAAAGAACTGCGTTGCGAGACTTGCATCTTTTTACATGTAATGTTTTTGTAAGTCGTCTTCCTTTATTTATTTCATTCCAGTCCATTTTATTTCCAATTTGAACTACAAAACTAACTTTATAATCGGATGTATTTGTATAGGATTACAAACTTATGTGTGCAGTTGTGGCTGAAATTGCAATATTTTTAGGTTTTGTAGGATTTGATAGGCTAAAAACTATGTTATAAATTTGGAGCTTGTGGGTCTGCTAGAAGTACCTTAGAATTATGATGATGAGTCAGTGAATCAGTCAGTCAGTAAGTAAACTACACGTTCACATTGAATGTTATTGAGAATAAACTTAAGTCTTATTGTGCCCTATATATCCCTAAAAAGTCAGGGTTCTGGTTCTAGCTTTAGCCACCACAAAATTGGAGGTTGAAAATGACTCAATGGCTTCGAGGAAAGGATGGTACGTACGGTCGTGCCTTTGTTTTGATCGACTTGGCGGGCACATGTCAAAAGGACCACAAAACACTAAAAACCAATGTATGTAAATTATTTCGTCTATTATCACTAAATGCTGTTGGAAATAGATTTGCCAGATGACTGGGAACTCCGGGAATATCCCAGAATTACTGTTTTTGTCCCGTGTCCAGGAGTTACACTTCATAGTCCCGGATTTTGAACACCTACTTACTACTAGTTCATTTTTTATTAACATTTAATTTATCAGGTCGCTCTATAAAAATAAGCGAGCAATTTTTTTTGTAGTTTTGTTTTTATGTGCAATGATAAGAGCTAACGTTGTTTTCATACCAACTGAACATCGTAAAAACAAACACTTTTGTCGATTTTTTGCCAAAGTTTTATTTCATTCATCAAAAATACACTGGGATTTATAAGTAGGTATGTTTCTTTTTACACTAGATATAAACTACTATTACTACTATTTACTTACTTACTTTACTATTACTACTATTTATAAGTAGGTATGTTTCTTTTTACACTAGATGTAAAATATTACAAGTAAAGCAATTATCTAAAATATTTAACTATTTTCTTATATCTTCCTACTGACCAAATTCGTAACCCTCGGATTGTCCCGGAAATAAAATGAAATGCCTGAATTTGGCAACCCTAGTTGAAATCAAGGAACTTAAAATAAAAAACCGAACGTAGCCTCGCTAACAGATAACTGAAGCACTTCTAGTGGTCCGGTCGATTTGTACTTACGAGCCACACGTACACATCAACAAGTTTTTCCTATTACGAGCAGCACGCACACATTGCGTTAAGCGATCCGGCCTACTATATGTGCTTCAGTTATTTATTAGTGAGGCTACTACTAGCCGGACGGCTATTTATTTTAAGGTCCTTGGTTGGAATAAAAATGGATACAAAAAGTATCCCACTACGAAAGAAGTAAGATCAGTATTTTTACCAACTGGCAATAAGTAAGCAGACCTAGTTCATGACCGAGGTGAACGAAGTGTCTGCTTTAGCTTAGGCAAAAATTCTTTCATAGTCCGGCCAGTGGATATCTATTCTCTTCCGTAGATCGCATTTCTCTTGTTATTATACAAATCGACGAACTATTTCCTTTTATCTCGATATACTTCGGTGTTAATAACCATATTATACAGGGATGTTGCCCTAGCCAACTAGTTTTTGATATCACCAGTGTACCGCAGTAAGGCTTAAAAAATTAACAGGTGAAACCTGACGAAGCAAGTTCGTATTGTAAGAATAATACCATGAATGATTAATATGCTGGTTACAAAAAAGACTTGACCGATGTTCAGCAGTGGACAAAACTCACAATATCCTTTCCCTTAAGTGTTGTCGGCTATTATCTTGTTAACTAGTACCTACCTAACCTACCAGGTCCTCATAGCTAGAGTATGTTTTCCATTAATTATAACAGCAATTAAGTATTCATAGTGGTAGTGGTCAAGCGACGCACTTGGTATTTATGTTTTCTAGAAAAATACTTTGTAAACATCTGTACGTTTACTTTTTAAATGGCGTATTACAGTACAAAAGTCTCGGTCGGTTACGTCCTTATGTCACGGAGCGGCAATAAACGTTAGACCAATGTTTGCGATAATCATACTCATCAAAATATAAGGTGAGTTTAGGTTATAGGTTTACACGGGCTAGGTTTCCGCAATTCGACATCTGATATGCGCCTATTTTGCGTGAAAATATAACGTGTGACGGAAGGATATTGTGTGACAGGTGTAATTACTGTACAACTAAACCAAGTTCCATATTAAACACACGTCGTTTCGTCATTTTTACGCGCTTTTTGATTAGGTTGGTGTCAACACACAAAAATCGTTTGATTTAAAATATAAAATACCTCTATTAAAATATAAGTATGGGTTGCCAACAGGCAATGTTATCATTAAAGAGAGATGCTATTTAAGTGTAATATTTATAAAGCACACGTCATTTATTATTAAGGTCATTCACCCCCAGTGGCAACGAAATCACCGATCACTATTAATCGGGCAACATTGTGTGATCAAGTAGGTTAAGTGGCCATGAATTTTACAGGAAAACTGTCGCATTATCAAATTATCATTAACATTGATTGATAATAGCAGCATTGTTTTACGTAAGAGGGTATCATTAAATTACGGGTCAAGGGTATACAGCCTATCCATCTTCACCTGGTTATTTAGTAAACAACTTTCTTTTATCAAAACTTAATTTTATAATGAAATAAAATGTTCCCAGCAAAATTATCTGTATAGAGAGGTAAAAAAGTTCGGGAATATGATTTTTTTGTACATATTGTTCATATAATTGTCGATTATAGATCGATATTTATATTTTTTTATCAAAGAGATGGTGTCTAATTACGGTTACTACTATACATACAGGATGTCCCTAAAACCAACATACACACGAAAAGGGCAGATCGACCAGCTCATAAGATACCAGATTAAGTAAATTTGACCTCAGTAAAAATATCTTACTTTTCGGGATATTGACGATTACGTTAAGTTTGCACTTAATTTGTAAGTGACATCAAGCACGCCAGGTACAAATTTAGTTCAACCGGATCGTATGAGAAATTTTAGATCAAATCGGCAGACAGTCGGTAGACAAACATAATACCAATTAATTTTGTAACAAAATATCATTATCTCAAAAAGTATTACAGTATTTAGTAAATGTTATACCATTTTAGAAACAACAATAAATGTGCAATTTTTTACGTCTTGAGCCGGGTTGTGTTGGTACATTTTTTTTTTTCACCATCCTCGTTCGAAATCAGAGGTGAAATTTGGAAAAATCAGATTTCTTTTTGTTATTCTACTGTGTCTACAACATGAAGAAATTAACAAAAATAGGAATTGCGTCCAATAGCATAATTATTTGGCAACCCATAGCAAAAACCAGATTTGAAAAATACTTGATATTGTCATGACACTAAAAACACCGCGTCAGGGTATCAATTACCACGAATTTTGCAAAAACATCAATATTTCGAAAACTAAGACATTTCTACTGAGGTCAAACTGAATTAATCTGGTGTCTCAATGAGCTAGTCTATCAGCTCTTTTCGTATGCACGTTGGTTTTAGGGACACCCTGTAGGTATACAAATGGTCATCATTGCGCGATTGTTTCAGGTAAGTTTTTTGTCATTAACAATTGCGCCATTATTTTGGTTCCTATGCTTTCTTATTCTTTCCTTATTGACATATCAAAACAAATCTAATTTTCTTTGGTTTACAAGTAAAAATTGTGAAATAAAAAATACGAAATGTCAAGTACTAGCACACTCTGTCTATGTTTAAATACCTAGACTGTGTGGCGTGGCCTCAAATATATTCTTAGTAAAGCCGGAGCAAATTTAGATTAGGTACTTTTTCGTCAAGAGTAATAGATACTCCGGTCATATGCTTTAAAATAGGCAAGCCGGTGGAAATCGGGTTCTATGAACGCCACGCCACTGCTGTATTGTTACGTATTTAAAACTCAAGCCATGGTTTATATAATTTTGGATTTTATGTCTGTAAAACAAGGCTTAAAATTAAATTATTTCTATAATGTATTGCCGTACAATTTGTTGTGGTATGAAGTATGTGTTCGACGTAATTTAACTGTACCGCACTGCATTGAAAATAAAAGTATACCATTCCTGCAGAATCCAGTTTCATTCTAGTCAAGCAACTGATATTTTTATTAAAAATAAATTTTGTTACCAGTCCTTGAATAGTGTGGTTGGAAAAAGATCGAAGGACTCTTTCAATTGTTATTTATTATCATTTGTTTTATCTTTTTTCATTCTTTTTGCAAACGTGTGCTCCGTGTCGTGAACATTGAAATTAATCTGAGTCGAGGACAGTAATTAGTATTGTTTCATTCAAGAGTATGGTTTAAATTGATAATATTAGTTGGTTGTTAAATTCTATTATTATGTTCTAAAAACTGGATTACAAGTAAGTCTGCGTTTCCATTGATTAAAATCCTAAATAAAAAAAATTGTATTACCAGTTCTTGCAATTACCCTCCTCACAAATTAAAATAAATAGATTTGTTTAAAAATAAATTGCAATATTTAATACATACATACGTACGAACTTACCATTCATAGTTTAGATCACACACAGGCAACACTATGCAATATGCAATATGAATTCAGGCACCCACAAAAATCACAACACAATCATTAGTCGAAAATTAAAAATAAAATCGTATACTCAGTAAAATAAATAAAAATAATTATTTTCAATTGGTTTATCCAGATACGAGTGAGCTGGGCACAGAAGTTGATCAAAATGCAGCGACCTCGCGGCTACCTCTCTTAATAAGCACTCAAGCGCAGGCTCTGAGCGAACAATAATAGCTAAGCCAGGTGGATATATTTAAGAAGCCACACCGCCGCATTTCATTGCAAAAATCGTGCGTAAGTATTTACAATCGAATGGACGGTATTTTTTTTAGAAATACATGGTGTGTGATTTTTATTCTCAGATACTTTAAAAAAATAGCAATATTTCAAAAAAGTAACGTTACAACGTTTCATAATTATGTTTTCTTTTAATAGACTTTCTATCTACACCTACAGCATACTTAATATGAATTTCATAATGTTACATCCCATATGGATTTCCTATATTTGGCATACCTACGATTTGTTTGTCTGATAGTATTGTTATTCCGAATTTTATTTCGCATATCTTTTCTCTAGTTTTAACGGAAAACGTTTTGGAAAATCTTTTACGTAAGTTGCGTCTACGGTAAGTCTGCAGAGTTCGAAAAAAAGGTTTTAGTTATAACAATACACATGGCAACATCACAAGCAAAAGGATTCATTAGTCTTGATACTTGGCAAATATCTTTCCGTTTAATACGTATATACTACACACCGTGATATTAAATACCTTTTCTTGTTAGTTAATTATTTTTAAACTTTGATATAACTGGCTTAGTTGCTAAACCATGCTGGCATGAAACCTCTTTGTGAAGATGTAGCTATTTTCTAGTTATATAATATACATGTAATGCACGTATAGGGCTAAAGCACGCATATAAGTTTAATATGCGTATATGTGTATTCCTCAATGTGTTTCATAAAAATAAGTTTAAGTAGGTATTTTATTTTTAACACTATATAACTTGGGTGAGGGAAGGAGCGAATTCTCCTAACACAAGTTTTGACTTGAAAGGAGAATTCGACACACTTACGTTAAGACTGTTGAAAAAAAAAATAACTGCTAAGAAAGCATTTTCAACAGACGATATTAGTCTTGTGTCTTAAATATGAGTCCTTAGATCTAAAAGACGTTTCAATTTAACGTCAGTATCGCCTTATTTGCAAAAAAATATCGAATAGTTGAAGGGATGGAAAGGATTGAAACTCTTTTATGTAGCCGATCAAATAAACCCACTAGCCGCTTAATTTACCACTATAATTGTTAAAATTAACGTCAATGAATGCAACATTCCGTGAATGTTACAAAAGTCGTGGTATTGTTATCAGCATAATGTATTTGTTGTTTTTGATATAAGCAATGAGAGTTATCAGCAATCATTTTGTCACCAGCTGACCACGCCGTGGTCTTTTGAAAATGAGTGTCTAAATAAAAATCCACCCTATTATTACTCCTAAAGATTTTTACATATACTATCTAAAAAAACTCTCATCACAGTGTTGTCAACCGGTGTCATGAGGATTTCAATTTTTAAAAAAACATAACTTGGCATTTTTGTAAGTAATCTTTGTAAGCAAAAACTTGTAATTTTTTTATAATGTCAAAATTGTGAAAATTAGTTTTATATGTAACACTAGCATTGTCCCACGGCTTAGCCCGCGTTGTCCTCGTTATTGTCTCAAAGGAACTCTTTACCGGGATATAAAGTATCCTATGTTTCAATCCAGGACTCGGTCTACTTACATGCCAAATTTTAGCTTGATCCATCCATTTGTTACCCCGTTATTAGGTAACAAACATCCAAAAATCTTCACAAAATTTCACATTTATAATATCGACGGTGGAAAGGAGAAACCCTTTAAGCGCCATTTTGGGCGGAATTGAGTTATATAGTTATATCGTTGAAATAAGCTTTTTAGTTTCGTCATGTCCGTCCGTCTGTCTGTCTGTCCGTATGTCACAGGCATTTTACTCAAAAACTACATGATGGATATTGATGAAATTTGGAATATAGGTGTCTTTTATGAGCCGCTACTTAGTTTGGGATATAAATAATTGAAATAAATATTTTCCGGGCGGGCACTCCATACATGTTAAAGACAGTAATTTTTTTTTTTTCAGCAAATATAAACGTGTCGTACATAGTTCGACAGCTCTTTAAAAAACACTAAGTAATGTTTTTGATTAAGTGAATGTATTTGGAAATAATCGCTCCGAAAGTTGTGTAAATTGTGTCCCCCCCCCCCCCCTCTATTATCTAAACCGTGCGTCCGAAAAATATGAAAAAATCACGAAGGTAACGCTTAATTAATACTTTCAACGAAAATTATTTTCAACAAGATCGAATGTACCGTTTTTGAGTTATTGCCGATAAACTGCGCTTCTCAACAAAATGACGTAATTGCTATGAAGATACGCTCTTTTGTTGTTGTACTTTTTTTGCATCGTATTTTTTACCTTATAGTTACGGCTATGGAACCCTACACTGAGCATGGTCCGACATGCTCTTGGCCAGTTTTTTCTGCGTCGTTTGAGTCGGGTTACATGGCGATCTGGTGACTTTGATGTCGCTTAAAGAGTCCTAAAAATAGTTAACCAGTTCAAAAAACATTACTTTACGTGACACAAAATTTGAGTTAAAAATAATCGGTGTCACTTAACTATACAAATGTTTATAAACGTCTAGCAACAAGTTTCTAGTGTTAACCGACTTCAAAACAAAGAGTAAATTTGTATCTAGGTTTCTTCCCCGATTACTTGAAGACGGCTGAACCTATTTGAAAAATTCTTTTTTTGTTTGAAAGGGTATATTTCAGATGTGGTCCCATTGCAACCAAATCAGGATCTAATGATGGAATCTTGGAGAAATCGAGGGAACTCTTCAAATATCATAGTCACACATATGGCGATTTCGATATGAACTTAAATGTCAATTTCATTTCAAACATCATATTTGTGATCGATTTTCAATCATGCAAAGAGGTTCGATAGTTATAAAAAATGCGTTGATTCTATCTCGGCTCGGCGAATAAAGAGTCCTATGATAGCCTATTACTATATATATATATTAGTTTAGTGCAATATCCGTCAAATATGTTAAAATTTATTGACGATAACCAAAATAAAAAAAAAAAAACAAGGACAGCCTATTGTATGAATTGCTGATCAACCAGGGAACAATTTCAATTCATTCGAAAATAATTTTACGAAGCGAGTTAACGAACTAAACCTTTTTATCAGTTTAGGTATGTAGTTTCACGAGAGCTGAGGCCACGCACCCAACAACACTGTCATGTAATGACAGTGGGATTTTGAAACGAGTGTTCTTTTTTCGTACCGATAGCAGGTTCAAAAGTGAATTGCAAGATAGACCAAAAAGTTTGTTTAAACTATAGCATTGTGTTTATTTACTCACTTATTCATTTCATTCATTCACTTTTTTGCAATGAGTACTTCATGTAACTGTGTGTGTAATCATACACCTCAACTCTCGTGAAACTACCTACCTATAGGTAAACAGAGACACTTTATTTATGATGAAAGAGGTTACTATCATCTTTAATTGTTTATGCAGATTAGGTACTTTCGAGTGGTTGTCAGTGTCATGTCATGTGAGTTTTTTGTAGTGGTTAGAATTATTATTATATTAACTAAAAAATTACATAAATACTCCACCAGAAAATTTAATACTTAAGTAAATAGAATAACAGAGACAATCACCTCTGCAAATCCTGCAACGATTTTTTTAAGCGTCGCACGCAGACCGAAGAATGGATAAATGGCAACATATTAACGTAATATCCTGACGTGTAAAGATTGTTTACAAGTAAGTTCATTGACCCAGCCACCTGTTTAGGGTTGGCACAAAGCAGTTTTTGGTATAAATGTTTAAAAGGCTACAACTTGAAAACGGTAGGTAATATTAAGTATTTCGATAGTTTATATGGGGGAAATATAGTGCTAAGGTTGAACTATCTGCCAGTTCCGCGAAGGTCCCTCGTGGAAATCCAGCCTGTATATGCCTCTGAACGAGACATTTATTTTTCGAAATAAGAAGTTCTATTTTCGAAATCTGGGGGCACGGCAGTGCCCCCGCCAAGTCGAGCATAACAAAGGCACGGCCGTACCATCCTTTTCTCGAAGCCATTCAGGCCATTTTCGGCCTCCCGTTATTTTGTACTGGCTAAAGCTAGAACCCTGAAATTTCAGGAATATATAGGGCACAATAAGACTTATATATATTTTCAACATCATTCAATTTGAACGTGTAGTTTAAGAACTATTGCATGTCAAAGTTCCTTAGTTTTGTCACTGACTCACTCACTGATTCATTCACTGACTCACTGATCATCATAATTCTAAGTTACTTCTAGCAGACCTACAAGCTCCAAATTTTAAACATAGTTAGTTTTTAGCCTATAAAGTCCTTAAAAACCTAAATATGTTGTAATTTCAGTCAAAACTGCACACATAAGTTTGTAATCCTATACAAATACATGCGATTACAAAGTTAGTTTTTAATCGCAGTTCAAATTGAAAAGAATGGATTGGAATGTAATAATTAAAGGAAGACCACTTACAAAAAGAAATGAGATCCCATCAAAAACATTACATGTAAAAAGATGCAAGTCTCGCAACGCAGTTCTCCTACAACATAAAAGTTCTGAGATGTAAAGTTAAACCAAGTCAGTACCGGGGGGTATCAACAGAACTCGATTTCCACCGACTTGCCTATTATTTAACCGTGGAGGAACACATTTTATAGATCTAATAATTGGCAAGTCGGTGGAAACCGAGTTCTGTTGATACCCCCCTGGTACTGACTTGGTTTAACTTTACATCTCAAAACTTTTTTGTTGTAGGAGAACTGCGTTGCGAGACTTGCATCTTTTTACATGTAATGTTTTTGATGGGATTATATTTGTCTGTTTGTCTTTTTCGTAGTTATGTGGCTGGCCACTGATAGTTTTCCTGTTTTTTTATTCCTTCACAAATAAGTATTTTTAGGGTTCCGTACCAAAATGGTAAAAAAGGAACCCTTATGGTGCGACTCTGTCTGTCTGTCTGTCCGTGTGTCACAGCAAGATATCTCAGGATCTATTACTGATGCTATCGATTTGAAATTTGAAAGTGTTAAAAATCGCTAACCCGAGCCTATTGGATAGAATATAGTAGATTGTGTCACAAGGGAGCAAAATGATGTATTTACGGCGAGGGCGTACATTGAATCGGAGCGTAGTGAGGGATGCAAGTGTTAACGCCCGTGGTGAACATAATTATGCTACCTTGTGACACATACTGCTTTTCACACCGACTATGAGGAAAATTCAAATAAAATGCTACCAAAATAATGAAATAAATTTAATCAAAGTGCATCACACAGCTTTTTTAAAAATGAAAATTTACATTGGAGCAATGGTGAATGGTTAAGTTTATCGTCTTGTTCGGTAGAGATATGCTAGTATTATTTTGGACTTGAGTGTTTGAGCATCTGGTTCTGAAGTAAAATCGAACAGCGGAGAATGATTTTCCTCTTGAGGCGACAATGGTGCATCATAAGAGGTTGATGGAATAGGTGATATCGTTATTTCTGTCTCTGATGGAGGCCAAGTTTTTTTGGAGTTGGATTGGTGGGCAGATGTTGCGGGAAGGGGCAGAGGTGAAGCCGGTCTACGTTTTATATTGCTGATTACTTTACTAGATATATTGCGGGCTATTTCTCTAGGAATAGATGTCAGTTTATTTTTGCCAATAACTTGTCTGTTGCATTTGCCATCTCGATATTAAAAAGCGATTACTATTCATTTCAGCGGGGCGTAGCGCTCTATATGCATCTACTATTTTCTTATAATCTCCACAAATAACAAATGTTCTTACTGTTTGGTTTTTGTGTCCGGTAAAATGATTAACACTGAATCATCATTGTGTTTTTGCACATTGTCTACTGTCAATGTTAACAGTTTATTACCCCGACAACCACCTTTAATCCCGAAAACACACCTAAAACAACAAAAAAGTGATTTATACAACAATGCAGGTATCAATCATACAATAGGTAAATTACTTAACTAACGTCGATTTACTTGCTTTCATTAGGAGATAGCGTTGGTTGGGTGCTTCATTTAGAAAGGTTTCAACATTATTTGCAGTCAACACTTTGGACTTTTTCGATTTGTGGCCTTCTGCTGATCTTTTTAGAAATGCTATCAGTTTTGTGGACGTGTTTTTTTGGTATTGATTGTTTCTTTAAGCATCGAATATATGCTCCATAAAGATGAAGCTTGCATCGTTCGGGATAACTCCTGAAAATATACGAGCAGCACTGATTCTGAGAACGACTTGATGCCCTTAGACGCTTTCCATTTCATGAAGTTATCATAGGCTTTTAAATATTTGTGCCTCGATTTTGTGGGCAGCAATTTATCCACAACCATATATGCTTCTTGCTTTATGTATTCTGGAGTTAATAATTCTGAATCCGAATACGCCGAAGACATTTTCATTTCTTTTTACTTATCTTTTAATTCGAATGCAAAATGGCGCCAAATACTTATTCCGAAATATTTTTTTTTATGATTTTTGTGGTACATATTAGAAACAAATTCCTCTAGTTTTTTTAATTATTTCTGACAATGAAAACCACATGATAACCAAACAATTTAATGTTTACACTCTACAGATAAAGTATTACCTTGCTACTTTGAATCGCCAAAAATAGCATATTTCTTTACTGCCTATCGATTATGTATTTTATATCGATTATCGAAACGAATGTTTTTAGTTTTTTCAGTAAACAGTAACTTATTTTTGCTTTTTTACAAAACTAGTCTTAAAATAAGTTTATATTGGAATATATAGGTATCGTTATATTTAGTATATTATTACAATTTTAAATGCTCATCTTACTAGACGCTTGTGTATCATCGATTTAAAATCTATTACTATTTTATAAAGTTGTGTATTGGTATGGCATATTCTAAGTGGGTCCAAACTAAAAAAAAACATGATCCTTGAACAGAAAAGTAGCACTTTGATCCCTCTTATGAGGGAGCAAAATACTTTTTTCTACTCCTG
Organism: Eudemis profundana; assembly: GCA_947034925.1. Classification (NCBI taxonomy): domain Eukaryota; kingdom Metazoa; phylum Arthropoda; class Insecta; order Lepidoptera; family Tortricidae; genus Eudemis; species Eudemis profundana. The sequence continues at coordinate 22,816,115 of OX344795.1, read as the reverse complement.
TACTTTTATCTGTCTTTTACTTGGTCACGAACACTAATATAAGAATATACATAATATGAGTCCAGAGAAGTCGATACTCTATTCCCCATAACAGCACTAGTGTCGTTATAGTTGCAAAACGATACTGCTAGAAGCCACAGACTTCTAAATCTAGGTTAAACTTAGGTCAAGGATTAAGCGCTCAATTCTAACTTTACAATAAAAATGCACAAGTACCAACTTAAACAATTAAATTCCTACGGTTTTTAAGAAAAACAAAATTTTCCGAACTAAATTCATTGATGCCAACATAAAAAAAGTATTTTTAATATCATCACTGCGTGTCACTAGCGAGTATACGTCAAATTTAAAAAAAGTTTACCATAGACACATAGGGTCAGTCATATGTCATATTTGCCTTGTTTACGTGCTAAGTTTAATCTTGTATTTTACATTTTAAAACCTAGTCGTAGAAAAAGTATTGTATGCAACGTTGTATAATTAAGTCAAAAAAGGCTCATGGCGTCTCTATTTGCGACACTCGCCGCCGCGGCGGCTCGTATCGCAACTCGCGCCATTCGCATTTTTTGAGCCTACTTATACAACTGTTGCATAAAATACTATTTTCTGAATAGGAGATCTGAAAAAAATCTTTTAGCATTTTTACTTTTTTTTAAAGGGAACTGAAATGGGATGTCGAAAATCAAAAGTAGAGCTATTATATCGAGTGGGATGTCAAATGAAAGGGCTTAACGTGTAGATTCCAAAACCGTGTTTATATATTTTCTTAATCATGTAGTTTTTGATTTAAGACAAAAAACGTTAAAAAAATACCATTCCCCCCTATTATCTCCAAAGTTACTGAACAGAAAAATCTGTAATAATTACCGATTATTAATATAATCCTAATTATTACAGAAAAAATAAAACGGTTTCCATAACTTGCAGCGTTTTTTAGAAATTCGCAAAAATCGTAAGATATACTTATTTACTCCTACTAAACTAAACGCAACATATGTCGATGTGTGGGGACAACAGTTTTTCAAGAGCAAAGTTAAGTTTGTCCCACCATACAATTTATCTTGAATTATTCACGTATCTACTGACGAGTTTGTATGGGACCCTCGGTGCGCGAGTTCTACTCGCACTTGGCCGGTTTATTATCTATTTAAGACTGAAACGCTCACTTTTTCGTTCATAAGAAATCAAAAATAGCTTTGGACACAAAACAACGGAACTTTCACGTTATTAAACAACTTGTAAGGGTATCCTAATGCTAATTAAAGCACTTGATCTAGCAATCGATGACCTATCTGTGTTTCAACCTTGAATCACGAAATTTCAGTAAGTATTAAAAGTCTTTTGCAATATGTTTAGAAAGTAACCAGATAGACTTAGAGGAAGGCCGTCAAAACGCAAGTAATAATGATAGAACTTTTTTTTTTAGTTTGGATTTGGAAGCGGCTCGTGACTTAGTCTGCTGGATAAAATTATAATCCGCCTGTTTGAGTCCCTTCGGCCGCTTACGAAACCATGTTCGTGACCAGTAATAGGCTACTTGACCCCTTTTTAAAGTTTGTCTTATATTATTAATTATGTATGTAAACACGTTATAGCACACAAAATTATACAAAAGCAATACAGAAATCAATGTTTGTGTACAAAGGTGAACCCTGTAATTATTATCTGATTAACGGAAACCCTTTCTATGGGTTAGTCTAATTTCGCCTAAGATGCAAATTGTATAAATTGCAACTTGTCTAAAAAGCACTTTGTCTAAACATGTAATTCTCATTTCGCCTAAGATGCAAGTAGAGATTTTTATCTCTACAGAACTCTTTGTACCTAACAAGTTACGGAAGGATTACTGCGGTTTCGTAAGAGTACCTACAAAAAAGTCTTTATTCGCAACTGATATAGTACTGTAATGGCAAACGTATATATACCTATATTTTTATTTATTTATATGAGATAAATATTGTGTAATACTATTTTTTTAAAAGCGTGTGGGAAGGAAGCTTACAAAAAGGACCTTGGTTGTGATATAAAACTAATGGCTTTCGAAATAAATTTAAGACTGCCAATCAGGTCAACCTTAACAAAAAGTCTCAAGTTTAAGACTGCGCCCTAGCGTAAGTCGCGGGCGCTGTTTAGGCATTTCGCTAGACGTGTGCGTTTACGCACACAGAAGCGAGTGTACCTAGCTTGATGAACCGGGCAACGGAACGCAAAATAACATAACAAATATTTTTTTTAATAAATAATTTAATATGAGTTTTTAAATTAATAAACTTTATAAATATTTGATTTCAAATTTTATATTATTATGAACCATGACTTCGGAATCTGGTGTGAATAAATAAAAATCGTATAATTTTCCAACTAACTTTAAATAACAATCATCATCATCGTCGTCTTTGTCGTCGTCATCGTCGTCATTATCATATTTATCATCATCCGAACTCAATCCGAACTTAATCCGAAATTACTCCGAATTCAATTCGAATTCAATCTGAACTAATCTGAACTCATTCCGAAGTAAAACCGAACTCAATCCGAACTAATCCAAAATTAATCCGAACTCAATCCAAAGTCAGTCCGAACTCAATCCGAATTCAATCCGAACTAATCCAAAATCAATCCGAACTCAATCCGAAGTCAACCCGAAATCGATCTGAAGTCAATCCGAATTCAATCTCAACTAATCTGAACTCAATCCGAACTCAATTCGAAGTCAACCCGAACTCAATCCGAAATCAGTCCGAACTCAATCCGAAGTCAACCCGAAATCAGTCCGATCTCAATCCGAAGTCAGTCCGAGCTCAATCCGAAGTCAACCCGGAAAAGACAAGCGCATTAAATGTGTGTGTGTGTAATGTGTGTGTGTGTGTGTGTGTGTGTGTGTGTGTGTGTGTGTGTGTGTGTGTGTGTGTGTGTGTGTGTGTGTGTGTGTGTGTGTGTGTGTGTGTATACTTATCTCTCTCTACATTGACTGCAGGTTCAAAAAAAGGAGAACAGAACTCTAAGACAAACAAAAAAATTATAATAATTAAAATGGTTGGTACCCATTAACGTAGTGTGTCCGGTTGTTCAAATATCATTATGTATGTATATGAATCAGTCACACAGCGCATACTACCTTGTAAGTTAGTCTGACCAATTTAAACGTTTAATTAAAGTATACTCAGTGAGCAAGTTATTCGCATGCAAGTAAATTATATAGGCCAGTGCTTTTTTAACCTTTTTCACGGCACGTCTGTGTGTTAAAGATTTTGCGACCCCCACCCGTTTTGAAATTTTAAAACTATATCCTTTTAATCTTTATTTTTGTATATTTTTTCAGGTCAGTTCATCTAATAATTGAACTGATTTTAACTGTCGAGAAGGTACTTTATATAATATTAAGAGACTAAAGCACAGTGTGTGATTTGGCCTTAATTTGAATCACCTCCGGTTTTCGTCGCATTACATTAACCTTTTAAAATTAAAGCCCCTAGTCACACTCCCGCTGTTCTCATCTCGCATAATAGTAATAAAATAAATCGAGAAACATCCATAGAAAGTCATAGAAACCATAAATACCTAACTTCTCAAGACCCGTCGTTTATTAAATAATTATTCTAATATAGGCATATTAGACTAATTATTAGCTAGAACTAGCATTAAACAAAAGTAAAAAATAACGTCTGTAAACGACGTTATAATTAGTTTTCTTAAAAACTTTTTTTATTTTTTATTTTGACAATCAGAAGGGGTGTTTGGTTCTTTTACTTAGCGTTTCTGTATAATTAGAGCTACAAATGGTAAAAAAATGGAACCTCTTTCCTACGCGATATCGGAGATAAGAATTTCACCTTCTCACCACTCAAATATTTAAAGAAAATATTAACATACAAATTATAACCTACACGCATATAATATAATCAGGTATCAGAAATTCGGATGCTTTTATACCAAAAGTTAGCAAAATTCCGGAAAAAGTTAAGTAAGTATGGAATCAGCTTTTTAAAAAATTGATTTTAATAATGTAAGTTCCCTGATTCCGCGATTATACAAAACGTCATAGTAATGTAGTATCTCGCAAATATGTTTAGCTTATGGCTATTTTTAACCGACCTTAAAAAAACGAGTACATGAAAAATAACTGCAAATAGTTAATTTAAAAGGTTAGGGCTCATAAGGACCAGGTTTCAGAATGACCATGCAAGTAAAAGGTCTAATTTGCATCAGGTCTGAGTTGTAAAATGCCAAAGAACGTAAAACGTCCTATTATTACAACGACTCTGTATAATATGGACTTATTTGCACTCTTGTTTTCATAACGGCGAACTATACAAAATACCGTAATAGAAAATTGACAAAGTAGCAGAATACATGGATAGTAAAATAACAGGGTAACATAAGGCCGAATGTGTACAAAGTCTTAGTTGCAAACCGTCTAAAATTATTGAATAACAAGGAAGTGATAAATGGGAATTTATTAACAATTATAACCTTGTAATTATGCAACCACTGCGTTCTGTTGCCTAAACTTTATAAATTCAAGACGTAGTAGCAATTTAGACAAAATGTATAATGTGTCATTTTACAACCAAGTATAAAACCTGGTATTAAATCAAGTAGTAATTGTGCAACTACGGCAATTTGTTGTTAGGACGTTCCTGCAACTAAGACATATTACTCACCAGGTCATTGTTCAAAATAGTCATTTTGTTTATTGAGACATGATGCAATTAGGACGATTTGTTTACTTAGTCTATATGTAATGTAGTCCTTGTGAGTCTAACCCAGATTTCGCTATAGCGACCTAAAGTTTAAAAATATCAAGTTGCGTCGCGGTCCTCTGAGCAACATTTCCGAGCATAAATGAAGATACTCCCGGAGGTTGAGGAGCATCTTCATTTGTCTCTCGCTGACCAACAAGAGGGTTGGCGCCCTCTTGGGGGCAAGAGGCATTAGTCGAGGCCCGGAGCTGACCCGTTCTGCTGGAGGATGTCCTCCAGCAGAACGGGTCAGCTCCTGCTGAGGCTTTGCGGGCTCCATGACGCCTCACCCCCGCTCCTCGAGATATCATGTGGTGGCATTGGGTTTCAGCAACAGCTTAACGAGGGCGGACCCCTTCCCAATATCACATGATATAATTCATCGGAGAATACACCACAAGAATGCTGATATAACCGTTCTGCTACGGAGATAATGTTTATTTAAAACATAAAAACATCGTGAATGTCAATTCAATTGATACATTGAACACTATATTCAGGCATCGGAAATTCGGATGCTTATATATATTTTGCTGTCAGTGACAATATTGAGTTGTATGGAGGCGGACACAATTTAATTTTATTATTAAATTTCCCTAGATTTCTAAATTAACTTATTATGCTGACATAAACACATAATACCTACTTACGTATTTAAATGGGGTTAGTGTCAAGTCAAGTGGTCAAAAACGCAGCGTGAATCAATCCAAAAATCACTTGGGTAAATCTGCAGACCGTCGAATACGCACTCGGTCTCGGACAAACCACTTATTTGTTCAGTTGATTTTAGATGAGTTGCTTCATGGATCGATTACGAATTCGAATATCTGCAAATTTACCCAAATGATTTTTAGGTGACTTGATGTAGGTCTAGACCACTTGCATTGTTGACCACTTGATATTAACCCCACACTTTTACTCAATTTATACATGAGAAGCAAAATTCTGTGGGTCTAGTGAAAAGGGGTACAAGTCACATTTAACCTAGGAGCAAAAGAGCTTAAGTCATATGATAAAGCTTTTGTTCCTGGTATAAATGTGACCCCTTTTCACGAGACCCACAGAATTGCAGATTAATCGAACACTAAGAAATTAGAGAACATAAGTAATTAACGTTCCGATTTGATATCTACCCTCTTTGATCTCAAACTTTAGATATCTTAACCAAGTTCCTTACTTATTTAAATTAATTGAAATTATTTTTTGGGTCTCTAATGTACCCTATTTCCATAGAAACGGCTCAAAAACTTAGAAATGCACAATAAGTCTGTTATCGTGCAAGATAAAAACATGAAATTTTCAGGGCTTATTGCCATGTTAATCCTTAATCCTATAGCATAAAAATTGAACAACCCTTTTGATAAACTATTAAGTAAAAAAATAAAATGTGTAAAATGTTTATACAATAATGGCGTCTTTTAACTTTTTTTAACGACACAGAGCTGTATTTTTTAACAATAATAAAGTACATTTTCTAAAAGGCAATGGAAAAGAGATTCAGTTAATATTGCCGTTAATTTAGGAAATAAAAATACAAACCGGTTACAAGGAGGTCAATGACCGCGCATTCAAAAAATTCTAACGTGAGAAATTTTCATGATAGGCAACTGGGGGTTTGATTATAGGTTTTATATGACATCAGAGTATTGATATTAGTATTTTATGTAACGAGCCGCGAATGCGGCGAGTATCGCAAATAGAGGCGCAATGAGCGTTTTTTGACTTAGTTATACAACGTTGCATACAATACTTTTTCTACGACTAGGTTTTAAATTATAAAATACAAAATTAATCATATCCTGGAAACAAGGCAAATATGACGTTTGACTGACAGTATGTGTCTATGGTAAACTTTTTTTTTAATTTAAAATATACTTAAATTAAAAATACTTTTTTTATGTTGGCATCAATGAATTTAGTTCGGAAAGTTTTGTTTTTCTTAAAAACAGTAGGAATTTAATTGTTTGTTAAGTTGGTAGTTGTGCATTTTTACCGTAAAGTTAAAATTGAGCACTTAATCCTTGACCTAAGTTTAACCTAGATTTAGAAGTCTGTGGCTGCTAGCAATAACGTAAAGTGACTATAACGACACTAGTGCTGTTATGGGGAATAGAGTAGGTATAGACTTCTCTGAACTCATATTATGTATGTTCTTATATTAGTGTTCGTGACCAAGTAAAAGACAGATAACAGTACAGGAGTAGAAAAAAATTATAAAATAGAGGTGCTCAAAACTGATCGTAAATCCCACACTGTGTAAAGCAATCATACGTAAAATGATACAAGAGATGATAAAAAACAAAATAAACACAAAAAGTGCCCTTCCAAACCACCATGGACGAAGTCCTTGAAATGTAGTTAGAAGGTACTATTGCAAAACAATAATCAGATGAAAAGCAATAATAATAACCCAACAAGATTTACACGGTCAAGTTTGTTCGTGAGAGTCGTACACATAAACGAAGAATTATTAAGGCGGATCTCACACTGCAGTGCGAATCGCGGCGACACGCGACTCAGCGATTTTCAACTTTGTATGTAGAATCATCGATTTGTATAGAAAAATCGCGGGGTGGCGCACACTGAAGTCGCGACTCGCGCGTAGGCGCGTAAATCGCGGCGACTCGCAGCGACTCGCGGGCGTGTCGCCGCGAATCGCAGCTACTATGCGCAGCTACACGGAAAAAATCGCGGCGTCACGCCGGCGACTCGCGACGTCACGCCGGCGACTCGCGGCGTCTGGCGATTTCAGTGTGTTCTTCGCCTAAGTAATTTGAGCTTGTACCGACAAAGTATTTTTCTCCAACATGCAATGAAATATTGACATTAGATGCCTTATAATAGGCCGCAAAGTACCTCGTTTCTGGTGCGGCTTGACACTTGGCATACACCGTGCCCCCGAATAACACGAAAATTTTTAACCACGTATTCCTGATGGTATTAAAAATAAATAACGTTATATCAAAATAGGTCGAATTTTGTCATTTTACATTAATAGTCTTATGGAACAAAATAAATCAGTAAATTGAGCCCCTCCTTATAAACATGTCCTTAACTTTTTTGGACTCGTAGTCACTTACCATCAAATACTGCGACGGTTAATTGCTGTTTCGTAAAAAAAGTTTAAACAAAAAATGTAAAAGTATCTTAGTCACATTTATTAGGGCTTTTTACACACTTGGGAGTATTCATTTAAAAAATAATGAATATCTCGGAAAGTGACCGTTTTTCGACTATACATCATTTAACTTTTTTTTACTCCTAATAGTTGTTAGAATCTATAGTTACAGTTTTTCGGGTTACTCGGGGGCACGGTGTATAATGGAATTTCATACAACATTACCGGCCTAGGCTAGTTCTTTGGAGTGTTATTAATTTATTTCATTGCATATTTGAGAAAAGCACTATACATACCTCGGCGTGAAATGGGGTTACCAGCCTCGTAACTATCTGGCCTCACGTTCGCTCGGCCATCTATATGTACTCGGCCGGCAACCCCTCACTTCCCGGCCTCTGTAGTAATGTACTATACTATTGGGCCGTCATCATTTATGTGTATGAGCGTGACACGAAACGACGCCTTCAGTGGCTCTCCAGGCAATTTGTCTACTAATCTATTGGTATATTTTCCCGACTCGTGAAATATTTGAATCTTTCGAGACATACGTATACAGGCAGGCAAAAGGTACCATTTACCTAGTTGTCTATAAATAAAATCCTAGCAATAGGGTACTGCCACTGGCTGATATTTATGATTTTCAGGCCGAGGTTTAGGCGACATCTTGACCAAATATTGTACGTGTATCTAATATCTATCTATAGTTTGTAGGTACTTTTAAGTATTTAAAAAAGGTAAACAAAAAAAATACGTGACGTTAGTCGTTCAGCCAATGGTAACATTAGTTTGATTGGCTGAAGGACCCAAGTCACGTATTTTTTTATTTACCTTTTTTTAAATACCTAGAAGTACCTACATACCATAGACTATATAAATGTGTTGAAAAAAAAAAACAGAACGTTGGTTCGGAAATTTTAGAATTGCGCATATTTTCGTCAATACAACGGCCTTTCTACCGTAACGTTGGGCGTGCAGAACCGGAAAATTTTAGTATGACAGAACTGGGAAATCCCGGTACTGCCATACTCAAATTTCCAGGTTCTGCGCGCCCTAGGCCGGTAAATGTTGAAGAAGGTTGTAGGACGAAAAATAGCTTAATTAAAATCGTTTGAAAATACTGTTTTGATTTTTTGATACTTGGTCTAGATTATTCAGGTTATAGTTTTGTATGTCAAGAGTAAATGACCGCCAATTATCAGCTGAGGTTAGTTTTAACTGTAGTTTTAATGGTTCCTAATAAGATGCGGTCTGTGAGCGGCCTTAACTGTCTTAATGCATCACATACATCGTAACAGGCATAAAATGCACATCTACATACGTGTTATATTGTCTTCCCATAGGTAGGTTAGTGTATCCACTGGAGTGATTCTACATGAACGCATTTGCATGTTTTTCATTTGTATTAAGATTAAATATGGAAGTTAGATTATCTGTAGTGTCTGTGTTTTAATCCTGTAGGATATAAAGTATGATAAGTCACGAGACCGAAACAACAGGAAAAAGTAATGCAAATATATTATATTTAGTAGTTTATCGCTACCTATAAGTACTGTGCTCGATTTCTTATGGCACCTGGTCGATCTCTTTTAATGTCAACATGAATCCATTATCACGTCAATGTAGCAAATTGTATGCCGTAGGTACATTTACAACATAAATTGATAAATATAATCTCAGAAGCTAGGTTGAGGGACAGACGACCAAGGCGCCACATCCTGACCTTTGTTGGGCATGATTAGGAGGATGTGCTCGAGCAGTAGGACAACGTTGGTTCTATAGTCACATATTTATTGCGCGTTCACAGGTCTCAATAATCTCATTTCCGAAGTCGAAACCCAAAGCATTAGAGTGTTCCAAAAAATACTGTTTTTAATACACTTGCTCAAAAAGTAGCTGTAAATCGTGCACAAAGTTGTATTTTGTGCAGTAGTGAACCCTCTGAGACAGTAGTACTACCACGTAGTTCAACTGGTAGTACAAATGATACACTCTAAGGTCACTAGTACTACTACTAAAAATACAAGAAAAACACCCGGGTTTTGTCATAGACCACAGTGTTAAAAGTTCAGCTGGTAGTACATATGATACACATGTCAGATGTAAACAATAGTACATTATATAACTAGGGTGCATTAGCGTGGCGTCTAAAGAACTCGATTCCTACCGGCTTGCCTATTGCCATTTGAGCACATTATTCTACAGCCCTTAAGGAAAATGTACGCCAAATCTGCACCGGCTTGCCCAAGGATGTTTTTTACGCCACGCCACTGCTAGGGTGGTAATACAAAGAAAGGCCGAGATCGCAGAATTTTGCGGCCCGAGCTGCAAGCGAGGGACGTAAATATGCGATCGAGGGCTTTCTATATTACCTCCGGTGTTGTGTACATCATTTTATGCTTACACTTGGCCAGAACGCGGCTTTTTCCGTACGGGCAGCGTGCGGAAAAAGTCACTTTATGGCCAGGTGTGGCATAAAATACAATAGGTAAAGATGCTTTAAAAAAAGCTTAAAAGAAGGTTGATCAATAGGTACGCATATTCCTCCATCAATACGCATATTGGTCCCTTCGAGACCATGGACGCGATGTGACGTCCAAAACGTTGAGGTAAATAAATATATTATAGTTTATTTTATACGCGGCTAAGGTCCCGTATATGTTATTATTATAGTAATGTTAATATAGTAATGGAGTTTACGTGAAAATAGTTTTTCTCGCCTCTTTGCTCCTCGCAATGAACGCAACAGACTACAGCACAGTAGTACTACCGGTCCTCCATTACGGTAATTAGTACTACTGGTAGTACTAATGACCTTAAGGTGTATCATTTGTGCTACCAGTTGAACTCCGTGGTAGTACTACTGTCTCAGAGGGCTAGTGAATGAAATACTGAATAACTTTCTTACACAAAATGGATTCAGAAAGTCACTAAGTGATTTCTGCCTATACACAGGAATAAATACCTTCATACTTATATTTGTAGATGATATCTTAATTATTGGAAATGGATGCAACATTATAGAAAAATTAAAAGAACAATTTCAAGCTAAAAATATGGGAAATATGAGCAAATTTTTGGGAATGGAAATATCAAGAACAAAAGACAATATGGAAATAAAACAAACACAAATTATCGAGAAGATTTTATTAAAATTCAATATGCAAGACTGCAAAGGTTCTAACACTCCTATGTAAGTTGGTTTAATAGTAAATGAAAACGAAGATAATTATATGAACAGATATTCTTTGAGACCTCATAGGATCACTTATGTATTTGGCGAAAATCAGCAGGCCAAATATAGCATACGCAACTGGATTTCTCAGCAGATACATGAACTGCCCGACGCCCACACTGTGGAGAGCTGCGAAGAGAATCTTGAGATACCTGAAAGAGACAAAAGAAAAAGGATTAGTATACAGAAGAGAAGATAATAATAACTTATTAGCTTTTTCAGATTCTGACTGGGGAAGTGAGAAAATGGACAGAAAAAGTGTCAGCGGGATGGCTATATTCTATCGAGGAAACTTGGTCAGCTGGAGTTCCAAGAATTCGTAGCACTCTCAACAGCGGAATCCGAATATGTTGTAGCAGCACCATCTGTAAGTGAAATAGTTTACATTAGAGAAGTGTTAAAAGATTTAAATTGAGATAAAAACTTAACCTGTTTATTGTCAATTGATAATCAAAGTACAATTAAAATGATTGAAAGTTATGAGAACAGTAAAAGATCCAAGCATATCGATATTAAAGTACATTTTATTAAAGATGTTGTAAACAAAGACTTAGTAATGTTGAAATATATGTCTCTACTAATGATAACAAAGCCGATATACTTACCAGATCATTGTCTCACGTAAAACATTACTATTTCTGTGAATTGCTTGGTTTATACTAGTTATAAGTTTGTATACGGCCATATTATTTTGAGTTGTTGATAATCTGCATTTATTATTAAATGATAAGAGCATATTGCTGTGTAAAACTTAACTAATTTGGTTATTTTTTTTAGTGTTTACGTTTAAGGTTATATTAGATGTCAATTTCAATTGTCAAAGTCAGAATGTGGTCAGAATAACAACTCAAAAGTGTGGCAAGTAATTAAGTTGATTTTTGTTTATGCATGTTGAAGTTAATCTGCCAACATTTTTTTATCGTATAAAATTAAATTGTTTTAAATTGGAACTTGACCTTGAGACGGGGTATTGGAATACAATTGAATCGTGTAAAAACGCCTTATAAATTATAGTGTTGGCAGCACTGTTCGTTTCGCAATGGCGAGGATCTTGTTGTATTGTAGCATAGGGTGTTAGGCTGAAGTTAAATAAAGTTAATCTTTCTGATTTATGGGGCTTTTATTTAATAACAGAGTGAATTCCAATATTACTTTATAACGTTATGTTAAAAATTTAACTACCGTCATAATTCATACTTAACAATCTTTACGGCACAAAAATTACAAATTTTATAAATATATTCCAAAATCTACAAGGGATGTTGTTGGTTCTCCATACAAATAAAAAGCGTGCCATCATTTGATTCCACGACATCAATCGTGGTTGAAATGTGTTGCTTTTTATAGCTTGATAATTTTTGTCTGCGCGGAACAACATTGCGTAATCCATATCCGCATTCGTTAGGGTAGACCATGGTTCAAACAAACCAAGTTAATGTTCTTCCCAAGACAGCTATTTATGACTTTGGGTATGGTGACATTACAAGATCATGTTCCCAAATAAAGTATCCGAACAAACGGTGTTGTTTAAAAAAATCCGCTTTTAAAAAATGTAATGTTCAGCTAGTAACATTAGATATTTTACTTTTCACCCAAATAAACAAATAACACGTAAACAAATATTTATTTATTTAATAATTGATTATGGATGGTACATTTTCTTTAATTATTGAATTCGTAACCTTAAACAATGGCCTCGATTACAATCGTGGCCTAACCATGTCAGAACTCGGTAAGAACATACCTGGTTTTCTTGTACAATGGGGTAGACATCTCCAGTGAAGACCGTGTCTCGGCAAGAGAAAGATGTCCTCCGGCAAGAGGAGCGTAGGTTTATTAGATTGGAAGTCAGTGGCTGACGAGCATGTTCTGTGGCGCACACTTGGAGAGACCCAATAGCCAGCAGTCAAATGTGATAGGTTGATAGTGACCCAAAGGGTGCGACTCTATTAAAAATGATGATGACTAAAATGAAAAACAAATAGCGTTTAGTTAGATTAGATTATTCAAAAATATTGTACAATTATATTTTCTTTTTTTTGTTAAACAAAAAAAATATTTTAAATCCTTTATTATCCTTATTTAGCAAACGCTTCACATTACAGTTTTCAAGTTATAGCTTGTTCAACTTTCATGATAAAAAACCGCGTGTTTCATTCAACCCTATCAGAAACAATTAGAAACGGTCTACAAATAACTGGCCAAGAGCATGTCGGACCATGCTCAGTGTAGGGTTCCATAGCCGTAACTATAATATAAGGTAAAAAAATACGATGTAAAAAAAGTACAACAACAAAAGAGCGTATCTTCATAGCAATTACGTCCTTTTGTTGAGAAGCGCAGTTTATCGGCAATAACTCAAAAACGGTACATTCGATCTTGTTGAAAATAATTTTCGTTGAAAGTATTAATTAGCGTTACCTTCGTGATTTTTTTCATATTTTTCGGACGCACGAATTAGAAAATAGAGGGGGGGGAGGACACAATGTACACAACTTTCGGAGCGATTATTTCCAAATAAATTCACTTAATCAAAAACATTACTTAAGAACCTTATAGTGTTTTTTAAAGAGCTGTCGAACTATGTACCACACGTTGATATTTGCTGAAATTTTTTTTTTTTTAATGTCTTTAACATGTATGGAGTGCCCCCCTAAAAATATTTATTTTAATTATTTATATACCAAACTAAGTAGCGGCTCATAAAAGACACCTATATTCCAAATTTCATCAATATCCATCATGTAGTTTTTGAGTAAAATGCCTGTGACATACGGACAGACAGACAGACAGACAGACAGACAGACGGACGGACATGACGAAACTATAAGGGTTCCGTTTTTGCCATTTTGGCTACGGAACCCTAAAAACGGTTAATACCTTTTTTATACACGAACTTTTCACAAACGTCGGAGGCAAATTAATTTGACACATTGCCCACCACGGGGATTATCGTTATAAACAAAGAACAAAAACAAACAATAGCGTAAAAGTAGGAGGATTGTACAAAATGTTAAAGAAAAATATTTTGATATTTTTTTCTTCATTATTACAAGCATTAAACTATTGCAGGACAATTGTACATATATGTTATTAAACTATATTTTCAGGAAAGTCCCTCGTTTCATTTCACCCGCTATTTATGGTTGCATTTAAAACTAAATTTGCAGAAAGAAAATTAAGACTTTGAAAATTTTCATTTTTCATTTCATTTAATTTATTTATTCAAGAAACAACTTACATTGTATGTGAATATTTCATTAATAATAAACATTAATAATACGCTACTTACATAACTAGGTCTTAATCTATAATCAATTGTAATTAATTACAAAATCCAGTCTACACATTTACAAAAAAAAATCATTATACAGTGTGTAAGTCTAATTACGGGCGCATCTCTTAACGGTGGTTAGTATAGGACAAAGTAGATAACATCTACTTAAAGTTGCAACAATAATTTTGTCCATACAAAATAATTCAGCCCGCAATGTAATGCAAACACACTCACGTTATACGCTCGTTGACAGTTACGTTGACATTTCGGTACCGCCGTACCGCAACCATGTTTACAGTACATTGCTGCTGAGAAATTTAAAAAAAATATGGGGTCGTAATGAACTGCAACTTAAAATAACCTTTTACTTCATGATTACACTAATGAATACTATGTCCGATTTAATTTATCGCCCGTATTAGACTTACACGCTGTATAAATATCATTACTTACTATTCTACTTTCCAATGTCAACATTCTATGAACTACAGATTTGTTATGACTATTTATACTAATGGTAACGTATCATCTAAAAGAAAATCACTTGTAGAATAGTAGCACTTCTCCAACAATAGCGCTTTAAGTTTGACTTTAAAAACATTTATGGCCCTTATTGTTTTTAGAGAACCTGGTAATTTATTATAAAACTTAATGGCTTGATGCTGCGCGCAATGACTTACCACCTTGAGTGTCGGCTGTAGGTGACACGTCAAGTTTTTTACCTTCTTGTGCTTTCCCGTATTTGTCTTTCCTGGACTGATTCAATTTTATGCAAGTTTTTTACGAGGTCTGTGATAAGTACCAAGATGTACAAAGAGGGAACCGTTAGTATTTGTAGGTTCTTGAAGTGTTCAACGCATGACTCCGTTTGTGGTATACGCATCATTGTCCTTATCGCTCGTTTTTGTATAATAAATGCCTTTTTTATATTATACTGATAGCTATTACCCCAAAATTTAACACTGTAACGAAGCTTAGACTCCACTAGTGCGTAATAAACTAAATTGAGGTGAGAGACATCTAAGAACTCTCGCAAGCTTCGCAAGGCATAACATGCAGAGCTGATGTTGTTCTCAATTTGCTCCAGCTCTTGTTTCCAATTCAGTAATGAGTCAATATAAACACCAAGGAATTTAACCACTTCTACACTAATTATGTTGTTTCCATTCAGCATGGCGTTAAGTTTTTCATTAGTTTTAGCCGTTGTCTTAAACAGCATTGTGCATGTTTTACTTATGTTAATTTGCAGATTATTAGCCTCAAACCATGTATCGAAGAGCTTCAGAACCATATTAACTTTCACTTCTAATTGTAATATGTTGCTGGCAGAAATGATGGCGTTAGTGTCATCTGCAAAAGCTGCTTCTACACCTGCAAGTCATCTTCCTTTTACTACACGCATTTATAATCTAAACGATGTAAGTGCACAATTTTTGTGTTGCAATTACGTCCTTTTGATTTTCATCGTTACTGTTTTGGTCAATGAACATGAATGCATCGTAGATTCGTAACCTTGCACTTTACTCACACCAAGGTAACAAATGCGGGTGTGCAAGAACGGAATGAATGCCGCTGCGTACTTGCTTCACCAATAAATACTACGATGGTGGTGCCAAAATGAGTGGCAAACATAAGTTGTAAGTATTGGTATGAACAATTATAATCAGGCTTGTGCAACACTTTTACAGTCGGATGCTATACCTAATAGCACAGCGTGACTACTATTGCGTTATGGCAAGGCCGCAACTGGGGTGCTATGCCACGGCCGCATTGCAAAAGATTATATTTGTTAAGTATATTTTTACGGTGCATTATTGCTCCGCAGTGCTGTCGCCTGGCCCTTATACTATACTAGAGTCTGTGCGGAAAGAGAATAGGATTTAGATTGGGGGACGCTGTAATGCTTTTCTACCGTATATGCCGTATTTCCTGTTCTGTGGCCATACTGGTTAGGTTAGTTCCGTTTTTCGCCACGCCTATTCTCTTTCCGCACAGACTCTATACTATTAGGCCACTTAGGCCGTTTAGGAGAGCGCGACACCTATTCAAGGTCGAGGCGTTGGTAGACAGACGGTGCGATCGGTATTGATTGGAGCATGCTTACGCATTTGTAAAACTTTGCTTGTAGTGCGTTCGTTCGCGGCGCGCACACATACAAGCCGCGCGATTAGGTAGGTACATGGATGTATAAAATAGAAGGATACCGCGCGGTCTAAGACGCGGGTGAAGCCAAGCAATGGCCGCCGCGCTTTGTACGCACGCACGAACACATCAACCAGCATAATGGGCCGGTCGGCTGCCATTGGGCCGCCAACCCGCACATGCTCACTTCGGCGGCCATTGCTTGGCTTCACCCGCGTCTTAGACCGCGCGGTATCCTTCTATTTTATACATCCATGGGTAGGTACCTACTTTTTGTAGGAAGCAGGGCTCGGAAACCATTCCGAATAGAATTACGGATATTGTTCATTCACCCGAGAACGGAAAGGTTTTGGTTTTTGTTTGTGATCACCGGTTAAAGAACTGTTTAATTGAGATACCGGTTTTTTATCAAGATTGCGTTCCTTTGGAGCGAAATTAAAAGTTTAAATCGGAAATGACGAAACAAGATAGAACGAGCTGCTATATCTTTTTTATCTTGAGCTTGTTGCCAGCGGGATGATTTGTTTTTCGGCGTGCGTGTAAATAATAATTGCGTATATTTTGCTTTTGTGCGTTGCTATATATGTACATAAGTGTTTCTTAGCCTTTTATTATGGGCTCAAGCCTTTTTCAAGGTCAGCCTTTTTTAAGACCTAAGCCTTATTGAAATTCTTTATCTTTATGAATGCAGTCGCAATCTAAGTCAGCGGCCTAATTGTATGGGAATCGTAACTAATTACCTAATAATTAATCCATACATAAAAAAGTAACCTTGTGTGTCGGTGTGAAGGTAAAAACCTTTTCAAGCTTAAACCACGGGACCGATTGTGATGATTTTTTGATGAAATTTGGCATGCAGTTACTTTCCGATAATAAGTTCCGAAAATTGACATAGGCTAGTTTTTATTTCGGAAGCCCTTAATCGACACTCACCCCGTCGGACCATCATCATCATCAACATCATCTTTATCACCATCATCATCATCATCACCATCATCATCACCATCATAATAATCATCACCATCATCACCATAACGTAGGCCTGCCATTCGTCCGAGTTTCCCCAGACTTATCCTAGTTAAGAGAGCGTCCGGGCGGGCTTTCATTTGTAGTCCGGATTTGCTACTCGCTCGCTGCCCACGAGAGGTAATGCACTCCAATGCCTTCCTGTTGACGTGTCCGGGTTTTGAGCTGTCAAATTTTGAAGACGGCAGCCCTACTATAACGTTACTTGTGTTATTTTATTTTGCATGTTGCTTCTACCATCAGGTAATTTAGTAATACAAATAATTAAATGATTAATCTAGTTAAAAATATACCTAATTCTTAAAAACTTAACATCATTTAACTAACAAAATTCCCTTAGTAAACTTCGACACCCAGAATTTAAATATTCCCGACAAAAAATGTAAATACATCGCGCTAAACAAAAAAACGGAATTCGGTGAAGCATCACCGGAGCTACCCCTGCGCGGGGCCTCTGAGCCGAGGTCGCCGATATTACCGGTTATTATTCTTATCGCGAGCATTAAAATTTCGTTCCTCCATGCTTACCGGTAAACGAAATGATTTCGTTCCGTTCCTACCAATAACCGGTTTTAGCAAGAACGGTATAACAGGATGAAATATTATTGATCGTCCAAATTTTTCCTTGGCATTAGGTATCAATAAAAGATGCCGTTTCTAAAAAAAAATATAGGTAAAATTTTCACAAAATAATGAGCTATCCGAAAAAAATATTAGTAACGTGAGGATTAAAGTCTTCGCACATTACAACAACTCAGCGGCGACTCGACTCATGCTTAATATTGAAATAGTGTACAACGCGTAGAACCTTAGAACACTCGTCGACCATTTCAATATTAGGCATAGAGTCGAGTCGCCGTTGAGTTGTTGTAATGTGCGAAGACCTTTAAACGTGTCGACCGACGCGTAAGTTTGTCTCGGCGACTAAACGCGCGGGCGGGGTCGAGGTCGCGGGGAGGGGATCGTTGCCCTCTCCCGCACAGTGCGCTACCGCGGTATCCACAAACGTATGTTTTTTTAGGATAACTTTCAGCTGCTGTTTCTCAACAACTTTCCACTGTAATAATTTGAACGAAAAAAAAATTCATCCTGTAAACCGGTATTTCAACAATATTAAACGGTAAATCGAAACTGGTTCCGAGCCCTGGTAGAAAGCTAAATTACTGCTATTATACTGTACTGAAGAGAATATATACATACTGAAGAGAATATATATATTATACTGTATTGAATGAGGCGTTGTACCAATATTACAGTCTAGCCAATAGTTTAACTCCGTGCGTTTCTATGAAGTTAAGCTACCTACTCAACTACTGGATGTATCCATAAATATTATGACCAGGGGTCGAACTTTTGGTGCCGATGACGTCAAGCTACTTACCTACAGAATGGTTCAGTTTACGTTTTACATTGATTTACCGTTACCGTAAATTACCGGCGTCGTAAAAGTTTTGATTTCATTCGGCCACTAGGTACTTTCATTGGTTTGGTGTCAATGGTAGTGCGCAGCGCACACACGAGAGATAATTCACAACTTTTATGATACGTCATTTTTACGTCATCGGCACCAAAAGTTCTACCCCTGATTATGACATAAGTACCTATGCCTTATTTTGTCACATGTTATTGACAGGGAGCGTAAGTTTCGTGCCGATGACGTAAAAATGACGTCAAGGTAGGTACATACAGCATGATTCATTTTAGGTTCACTACCTTAATTAGTTAGTGTTAATTGTAGAAGCCATTTTATAAATCGAGATATGTCGCCCTGTGTTATCTTATTAATAGAAACGGGAAATTTGAAAAGAAATCAGAAACGCTTTTTTGATATAGAAGGGACCGCATGAATATAATACATTCGGATAAGTATAATATGTCAAATCGCATATTCGATTAATATTTCCAATTTTCCGTTAAAATAAAAAAACAACGACGTACCCATTTTTACTTACAAAATGTCTTCTACCATTGAAGCCAATCAATAAAAAAAGAAGTAGATTATAATTAATTCCTAATAATAATAATAGATTATAATAATAACGGTAAATCAATGTACAACCTTAACTAAATCAGCCTGAATGTAGGTTGACGTCATTTGCCTGTCATCGGCACAAAACACGCTCCCTGGTTATTGAATACTAAGAAGTACTGATAACGCCATCTACACTATATGCTGAAAAACACATCTAACGTCGCACTCCTCGACTGCCTTTGCATGTTGCTCAGTTCAGCTTTGAGCTAAACCACTTACCGTCGACTCAGTAGTTATTTGAAACTCAAATAGATGGCGTAGTTTGTATTTCTTTGTTTCGTGGTAATAATTGTTATTTTAGAGGTCCCTTTTCTTTGGCTTTGGTAACCCAAGCTAAAGAAAAGTATGAATTTTCATATTCTTTTCCGAGACTTTACTATTACGATACTTTAAGAGATAAATAGTGCGTAATAAAGGTAATATCTTATCAAAGTGTAATCAAACCCTAATCAAGGCTATGCAAGTACCCATTATTTTTTTAAATTCTCACGCTTACTTTTTAATTTCAAGGAAAGGTTCGTTAAATCTGAGGCAAATTGGTTTTCTTGGGTAATTTAATCTGCCGCCCGCCATGTTGTTTTTTACGCCAAGACCGCGGCAATGTTTTTAGCGCAAAAGGGCATAACTGTCATATATCTCTTAGGTACATAATATTTTTTGTAGTGTGACGTTAACCATTAGGCTGCCGCCTAACTGAGTTCCCTCGTTACGGAGGTATAACTGCACTTTAAACAAAACTTGAGTGAAAAACTGGCCAAGTGCGAGTCGGATTTTTACGTGGAGGCTTCTATATATCGTAAAAAGTTACCGCAAAACAATAAATAACAGGTGTTTTATAGATTTAAAGCCTATCTGTGTATATCTGGTCGATATTCATCTTCATGTTGGGGGTTTTATACAAATTGACAGATACGATATACGTCACGTAAGATTATGTGAATTCAACTACTATAGTACCCATAGGCTGGAGACTAACTTCACACCTACATGCAAAGTCACGAGGTGACACGCTTCTTTTTCCTAGTTCCTTTTTTATCGAAAGTTGGAAAACATCATGGCTATTTTCACCTTGCTTACTGCACGGAACAACCCGAGTATGCTACAACCAAATCAATAACCCAAATCAGTCATGAAAATTTTTCAATCAAGAATGTCGTCTACGACTAACTCTTTTTCTCGCATATTTTTTTTGTAATACTTATCAGCCGCAGAATCTCGTACTAAGAATCACGACCAATATGATCAACGTAATGTAGCTTACGTTTTTAATTGTATTAAGTAGGTAGGCAGCGCAACGTAGGGCAGCAGAATATACATAGTAGGTAGCAGGCCCGCGCCGACCCCCGGCAGCGCCTGTGTGCAAACCTATGAAGCCACCTCTTTATTGTCGTCGTGTTTCGAATTCTGGCGCCCCTATTGCCTTGGCGCCTGTGTGCGTTGCACACTTCTCACACAGGGGCGGCGCGGCCTTGGTAGGTAGGTATGTTGACAAGTATATTTATCTGGGCTAGATATCATCCTACTAAAACAGGCAGCTCAAGGATATTGATCGTGCATCGATATCGCCTGGAAAAGCTCCAGGTCCATGAAAACGTCAATGAAGGGCAACCTTCCGGTTTCACTAAAGCGCAAGCATATCAACAACGTGCTTATTGTAACTTACGGTAATCAAATTTGGACTCAGGCTCAAACTGAAAAGTCCGGATTCAACATTTGCCAGCGAGCGGAGGAGTGCAACAATCGAAAAATCGATTGCATCAGAATTGCTGATCTGTGCTCCAAAACTGGTAATGCAGATGTGGGAGCGAAGGCCGCCAAACTCAAGTGGGACTAGGCAGGGCACGTTTGCCGAATGTACGTAGCAAGTCCAACAAGATGGCTACCAAAACAGAGGCCGACCGAAGAGGAGATGGCAGGACGACTTGGACATATATTGCAAAAAGTGGCAGTGGAACCATACACTTAATAGGGACGAATAACAGACAGGACGAGGAACCTCCCCGTTTGCCCAGCAGTAGAATACTTAAAAAAACTAAAAAAGTAGGTAAGTAATCAAACCATTTGAAATACACATATTTAATTTCAGTACACATTCTAATGTAGGTAATTGCTTTACATCGTAAATGAAGCGGTACCTCAACTAAACAATATTTTACGTCACCCTAGGCGTCAGTGGCATTTACCACACGCTCCGCGGGAAGAAAATAACACTTCCTGACTAAGGAAATATGTAGGTAAAGCTGTGAACACACCAAGAGCGGTAATTAGTAAAGCCTACGATCTGGGTAATCCTTTATTATACCGCCCTAGGTAAATACACACCCACCTGTGTGTGTACATGTACACACACAGGTGGGTGTGTATTTGGAGGCTAAGAAACCCTACAAAACATCCAGTTGTTTTGTAATTTCATGCAGCCAAGAATCGAGATGCCATCAACACAATGACCCCAAATTTCCAATTGCTACAAGATATGAACTTTTAAAACGAAAAATAACCGAACTTTGCACTGAAATTACACAAGTTCCAACCATTTTGGAATGAATTATGTGGCAAGTTGGTTAGTCAAACATCAACAAACAAATTGTATTACTGGCTGGCGGTTTAAGCCAGTCCAACGGTGGAATTAGACGAGATTTTCTTTTTCTTTAACGTTGATGAGAAAAGTATTGCTGTTAGGATATTGCGTGACTTTAGTAACCTCATTTCTAACGTAACGTAGCAAATATAGTCTTGCTGGCTGGACATATAGTCGAATATTGAGGCAAAAGTTTAATAAAAATAAAGAATTAGGCTTCAATATTCTCATAGGCTTCGAAGTATTAACAAGGTAAGGTGTTCTTATAGGTTTAAGTGCAAAAAAGAAAAACCAACGAATTCATTAAGAATTAGGACTTTCAATAGTACCCCACAAAAACATTCAATGTAAAAAATGGGCCGAGTCATGAAAATTCTTCTCCTAGAAACATTGTAAAATTGTGTAGAGCTAGGTCAGGCATCCTTTGAATAGCAGGTATTAATAACATTTTGTAACTTAATCATCACACATCTCCTATCCTAACGTATTGTATTTTTCAATATTTTATGTATTTTAGAGCTGTGTGATTGCAGGTCGCAAAGTAGGTATTATTAAACTAGTTTACAATTTACAATAAGGATTTATGAGGACGCATGACCTAGTCGTGCTTAATTTCACAACACTTTATACGAGAAAAAATATTGTGACTATGTCCACTTTTCACGCTAGGGCTGCAGCTGGAAATAAGATTTTGGGCAAATAACGTTCCGTCGCGTCGTGACCCCTGACTTTGCCTAGTTGATTTTTTAGGATTCCGTACCAAAATGGTAAAAAAGGAACCCTTATGGTGTGACTCTGTCTGTCTGTCTGTCTGTCTGTCTGTCTGTCTGTCTGTCTGTCTGTCCGTCTGTCACAGCCAGATATCTCAGGAACTACTGATGCTATCGATTTGAAATTTGGACTAGTGTTAAAAGTAGCTAACCCGAGCCTATTGGACATAAAAAATATCTTGTACCTTTTTTACCTACTTTTTTTTTAAAAGGCTCCGTAATGGGACTTTGAAAATTGAAAGTAGGGCTATTATATTGAGTGGGGTATCAAATGAAAGGGCTTAATTTGTAGATTAAAACAGCATTTTTCTTTTTTTTCTTAAATAAGTAGTTTTTGATTTATACATTTTTATGTACCATTCCCCCCCTATTATCTCCGAAGTTACTGATCAGAAAAATGTGTCATAATTACTGATTATAAATATCAACCTGAATATTACAGGAAAAATAGAACGGTCTTGCTAACATTAATACCTTTTTAGAAATTTACAAAACTTGAAATCCCTAGCGGCGAGTAGCAAAACTAAGCGATGGCATGTTTCTCGCTAGGGGATTTCCGGGCAAAACTAGATGGCGCTAAAACACTAAACATTTAACGATGTTATAATTAAACAAAGAAACATAGTATAGTAACAATTAGTTCGTAAACAGCTAATAATAAATAAATTTAAATACATTTAAATACTGTGTCACGTTTGCAAAGTTAAATAATTGTAAATAATATTATAATTATTTTACCAAGCTTATACATAGATGGCGTTGTAAATTCGGGGAACAGCTTTTTGTATGGAGAATGACAGTCCTCTTGATTTAATGGTCCTTGCTATTAAATAGAATCATTACACGTCAGGTTCTAAATATTACAGGGAAAATCTAACTGTTTTCCTAACCTAACTGATTTTTAGAAATTTGCAAAAATCATAACATATACTTATTTGCTATTACTAAACAAATCGACATACAGTTTTTCTTGAACTATTCGCGTACCTACTTATGAGTTTGTACGGAACCCTCGGTGCGCGAGTCCGACTCGCACTTGACCGGTTTTTTTAAAGTTCCTCTAGGTCTATAGCTGCAGATAAAAATATTCAATGTCAAGTCCCTTTTCATTTCTTGATATTTAATAGGTTTATAGTTTCCTATTGCAATTCACATTAAACACTGGCCACCAGTGTAATGACGTTTCAACTCATTTCTCGCCGGTTTGCCCAATATTGGCCATTTAAGCACTTTATTCTACTGCTATTCAGGAAAGCATGAGCCAAATCTGCTCTGGCTTGCCCAATTACATCTTAGACGCCGCGCTACGGCTAACCACTGGCAAAACTTCAGTCTACAAATCCGCCCGTGCCCCTAGATTATTTTTGTAGTAAGGGTTTTCAACTTTATTTTGATTAAGTTTTAGTTTATTATTAATTTTAATGTTTTCTTACAAATTTAGGAACCACCATCTTGTTATTTCTGCCGCCACCACTTACGCATTGTTAGATCGGTCCGAAGTGTAGGGTAAAGGCACCAGTGATCAGCCTCATAACGACTTCGTAAAGTTTGAACAGTTGGCATTTCTACAGCATTCGTCGAACAAAAAAACGGAACACATGATTGGATTATTTGTTTATTGTAGTTTTTTAAACAATTGATGTCAAAAGCAATATTTTTCTTCATAAAATAGATATTTAAGCTTAAACAGAAACTTACTCTTTTTCCCAGGTGGTCAGCCTCAAAAATCCAATAAACAGCCTTGTTGATACCCAGTACTCAGCCCTTCGAACTAAGACAATGATCGTGGCTGTATACTGGATACGCAACGCCCAGTGGTCAGCCGCGAAAAAAATAATTTAAAATGCGGCTGATTACCTACTGGGTTTTTCCTCGATTAGGAAAAGACATGCCTTATTTAATTAAGTTTAATGTTTCTAACGCTTGCAATTCTAAAAATAATTAAATAATCCAATCTTCTACCCCGGGAGGTTAACCATTGGATCTTTTGTAAAAAAGTGGTATCTAATGGTCAGCCCCTTCAATTTATGAGTAAATCAGTGATACTTTTAAGTAAATTTAATATAATTCAATACACATGAAATAATGCATGAAGCCAACTTGCATAAAAGACAATCATATTTACTAATAACACGTTTTCTCTTACCTGAGCTGTTTAGAGAACACCTCGCATAGTAAAAAATATGGCGGACATGACAATACTGCTCTTGTCGATAGACAGCACCTGTCTGTATGAACGAGTATATTTCTACCCCCTGCTCCCCTGCCGCTTCTGTCATGTGACATATTAGTCAATAAGGAATCGGAGCTTCTATTTAAGTACACGTCATTAGTGTATTGTGATTATATCAATATTTATGACCAATAAAAGTCGCAAAAGGCTGACCACTGGGTCCTGGCTGAACACTGGTGCCGTTACGTTACTGGTGTAGGGTGTAGTACGTCAACACATTAATTTGCAATATTTTTTATAGAGCTTGCATACTGTGTTATAACTTATAACTGTACTCTATTGTAGCTATAGGTAATGTCTTCCTTCCGTCAGTTAGGTTCTTTCGTAATTGTGTAGTGTGAAAAAAAAACTAACAATATCGTAGTCGAGTCTAATCAAGGCCTAACTGAGCTTAATATGAAAGTTCTGCTGATGTATGGCTAATAGAAGCAGGACGGGCGTCTCATCCGTCACTCACTGGGATCCATTTAGTTCCTGAACAGCTATGAAATAGTCGTAACTGTATGTAGTAGCCATACGTAATATGCTTTTTTCTTTAAGGGGAGAATACAGTCTTTGTAATCTCGGTAAGATTGCTGGAGGATATTCAGTAGTAATTTATTTTAAGTGTATTTTTAACAGGTATGTGCAGCTTACCAACTTTTAATATTGTTTTCGGTTTCTGCGATTAATAATCAGTTATTGTAATAATACAATTAAACGTATCAAATCGCGTAAATTACTGAATTTTAGATCCCCACGCTTGGTAACCCTATAAAGTGTTCATAGTCGCGGGTAGAGGACATAATATTCTTTATGCCACACCTGGCCATAAAGTGGCTTTTTCCGCACGCTGCGCGTACGGAAAAAGCCGCTTTCTGGCCAAGTGTACACATAAAATGATGTACACCACACGGGAGGTAATAAAGAAAGCCCTCGATCGCATATTTACGTCCCTCGCTTGCAGCTCGGGCCGCAAACTTCTGCGATCTCGGCCTTTCTTTGTAGTACCACCCTAGTTGTGTAATGTACTATTTCATCACAGTTGCTCGAAAATGGTGTCATTACACGTAGGTTTTGCGGGCCGTAAATGACCTAAGGCGTAATGGTTTTCTTTTTAAATTTGAAACGCTGGTTCTGTTTTACTCTTATTTGTCATGTTCAAAGGAAACGCCAATTTACTTTTTAACTTTTATCACTGAAATATTTATTTTAACATGTAAGCTTGCTTATATTTCGGTAAAGTTAATTGAATGTTTAAATAGTGTATTTCAGTATTTTGCAACTATAAAATCAACTAAAGTAGCCGTTTTAGGTCTTTATCGCTATTGTTTCTGAACGTGACTTGACATTCGCATTATCTATGGATATATATGACGTTTTCTGTTTTAAAATTTTCTTCACATACTGGGTGGATTAGTAAGGTTATTTATTTAGATTTCCTCACAAGTGTGATGAAATACATTGTGTGTGTCACGGGCGGTAAAGGAATTACAGACTCGTGTTGACCGCCTTAAATACACAATGTACTATTACGTCACACCTGGCCGCACGCGTAGCGGGCGGTTATTGCCACTTCATGGCCTAGGGAGACGTAAAATGTTGTACTTTCCACGGGCGGTGGCGGTAGTAAAGAAAGCCTCAGATCGCCATTGCCTTCGACTCGCGTGTCGAATACCTGCGATTTGAGACATTCTTTATTTTACCACCTTAGGTAAGTAATGTACAGTTTTTTCATCAGACCTTTAGTTGTACAAACTATCCACTTTAAAACCTGAAAATAAAAATAAAAAACTATAAGGGTTCCGTTTTTGCCAATTTGGCTACGGAACCCTAAAAAGGATCCTTATTTGACCTATACCTACCATACCATTATATGCAGCAAATAAAGGAAAAAATAAATGGTTCATCGTATAAAGCAGTGAGAGAAATGGCAGAAAGTAGATTAAGTTGGAAATAACTCCACGGACAAGAGGCGACAAGCTCTTAAATATATGATGATGGTGACTTGAATATTTGTAATGAAGTTTAAGAATTGAAGATTGTCAGCACCACCTGCTTGGAATCCCGGAAATTATTTTCTCAGTCTATCTGCAGCCACGAGCGCTGTAAAGGGTTACGCAACATCGGGATGTATAATAAAATGGTCTCGGTATAAAATAGTGGTAACTGGGTTGGCGGTTCGTTTCTCGGTGCACCCCACCTTTTTCATTGACACTTCGTTGAAACATCAGTCGTCCTCGACTACGGCACTTGTAACTGTAACGAAACTTCAAAAAAAAACAGTTTCAAAGTACTTTACGCTTTGATTGAATAGAAGAACTTTATAATAAAATCGTTCACAGCAAACTTTCCGTTTCCTTATGTGTCATCCTATTATTTGTTCAACCGAGTTTCTGCATACGTTTAAACGCAGTGCAAATTAAACCATGTTTGTAACTGTAAATGTAACAAAAAATATATTTGGTGTATTTACGCCAAACTTATAGGGCATAACTTCGGGTTGGTGTGTCATCATACTCGTCACAAAACTGTATTTAGTGCGATTACGATACGATTTCTGCTTATAAATAATAACGATACAATTTCTGCCTATAAACCGCAAGTGTATTGGAAACAAGTTGAGCAACGACTACAGCTCAACATGGGAAACTATTACAGAGTTAAAACCTAGTTGGATATTGATTTCAAAACTTCATTTGCTAATAAGCTATATTTCCTAGTTTTAAAGCTGACGGTTTTCAATTAACATAATGTTACGTCCGTGGGGTAGGTAACGGGATAGAAAATACACTAATTAACCACTAATTAAAAATGCAAACTTGATTACAAAATTACTAATTAACAAGGCTTACTTACTTAATAAATCACTGTCCTAAATCACTTCACTATAACGCACTTATTAACTTTTCACTTAGGTTCGCTTCGAGATCTTCACTTCTTCGCTGTTTAGTTCGAACTGACTGTGGGTTTTTTTTAAACTGACAAACTCGCAACCCATTCCCGGGCATAGCGATTGTCGGACCGAGTGGTCGGCCGTGGCGTTCCCTGGGGTTGAACCAGGTCGCTAGCCGGGTCCGGCTAGGGTGGTCACCCTCGAGTGTCGACTGCGTGACACATACAGTCGACACATAGGTCGGGCTGGGTGAGTACCGGGGGTGCCTGGGGTTGAACCAGGTCACCTTGTCCGGCCTACCTCGAAAGTATCGGGCTAGGTGGGAACCAACACGCCTGGAGTCGAACCAGGTCGATGGCCAGGGCCACCTTGGCTTTTCGCCGATTGCTCAGAGTGAGCAGCGGACCAGCGGGAAGGATGAAGCGGATCAACCTGTCCTTATGTGAACGTGTGTATCGAACTAATGGGAGTTTTAGTTGCCGGTTCGCTAAAAACCTAGCCCAGCTAAGAAGATTCAGATTCAGATAAGTAATTGATAAAATAATTATGGTATTTTACAGGTCATTTTACATTAATTATCATCAAATATAAATTACAATTACTATTGAATTATTGTTATTATATTATACAATGACTCCGTTAAGAAACTTAGCTGAGCCTGAGCGAGGTCGGAGTGAAGTTAAACCAAGACATTCGGGTCCTGGGGCAAGTCGGGACGCGGTAACTGTGGGGTCGTGGGTGCGCGGCTTATATATCCGGAGACCTTTGCTCTAGAATGTTCCAGAGAAATCCTGTCTTGAATGTTCGGTCCAATTCCAAGAAACCCCACTTCTCGGTACTCGACGCATCGCGAGTGTTCTAGACAATCTAGATTGTTCGATGTTCGATTCGGCTGGAACATTCCCGACTATTGCTGTCCCTTTCTAGTTGTCTCTTTCACACACTTCTCGAACCTTCTCAATATAGCTGTCTTTCTCTAATAGTGCTGTCTCTTTCACTCCTTCGAGAAATTTCGCCATATACTGAAGTGTATTTCAAAGGCCCATAAGGGGTCCTGAAAACGGGTTTTAAAGGTTATTGCGCCATCTGATAGAGGGTGCCTTGAAACGGACTGAAAACATGTTTCGCGCGCCTGAAAACAACGGCAACTAGGGTGAATTTTCAATCTTCTAGTATGTGAAAGAGCCACCTCTGAAACGGCCTGAAATCACTTTTCAGCCTGCTGAAAACGCTTTTAAACGTGATTTTTCCACGTTTAAAGTTTTGACCTATACCACCGGCGCAGCAATAATATGCATTTATTTTGTATTTATACTATGGCATTGTATGAATTTTTAAGATTGTCTCAGTTTATTTTACTTCAGCGGACACTGTCATTTTTGGACATACAAAGAGTTTGTGTTAGGTTAACTCGATAGGGTCATTTTTCAAAGAAAGAAAGTGATTTAAGTCAAAGGAAAATATAGTAGCTATATGTATAGTGAGTAAACTATTTTTCACATCCTCCATTTGACATTTCACTTAGAGCTAGATACAAGCACTGTACTGTTCCGGTAATTTGGCCAGGATTGTCGGTTATTACATTTTTTTATTTCAATTCATCATCATCATCCTTTCAGCCGTAGGACGTCCACTGCTGGACATAGGCCTCCCCCATAGATTTCCAATCAGTTCGGTTGGAAGCAACTGGCATCCACCGTGAGCCAGCAGCAATTCAATTAGCTACGAAGATTTATGAAATTTTGAAATTCGCATCATCAAACTGGTTCTAAATTCAAAACCAAACAAAGCATTCAATTAACCACCTGACAGAGGATTAATCGTCCCTTATCACTGTCAAAAATGGCGACTGAATAATGAAAGTTTTATAAGCACCGCAGACTGTTTACTAATGATGGTGGAGTTCGGAGGTGTGGGCAGCGTCATTAATCTAACCAATGGTGTTGTGACACTGTTGCAGTGAATAGAACCGCTTCAGGGTGATTATTTATTACGTATAGCTTAAAAGTTCAAGCGTTAAGGTGATTCGAGTTAGTCAGTTCTCTATACAAACAAAAACTGGGTCATCACTTGCTTCTATGGCACCAATTAAGTTTGAAATGTGCTTTATTTTATGTGTTGAATGTATTTTTAGCAAAAAACGTTTGGTTTCAAATTATGTTAATAAACGTCGCTGTCTTTAATTGACCGATTACACGTTAATTATGTGTTTTTGAACTTTTTGAGTCTTCTCATGTCGGTTTGCGTTTGCGCTGACGAAATGTATCAAGCTTTAAAATGAAAGACATTCCACCATAACTGATGCCGTGAAAACGAATGGTGATCCTCTTTTGTTCGTAAAAAAACCCGATAGACTCGAAACTCAGTTGGTACTAAAAACAAACAGGACAAAATGAGAATATCTGTAAATAGTATTTCTCCACTAATTGGAAATTTTGAACAGTCTTCTGCCAACAATATTTGAAAATTATAGTGGCTATTAAACAGTAAATAAAAATACATCATCATTATGCATCATAACTAAAGTGTTGTTTACACCTATATCGATTTGTGTACTTGGTTTCGCGTCGGTAGATGTGGGGAGACCCTAAGATAAAAGACGTAAGATGACCCGTTTGACAACCGTTAAACAATCCTCAGAGATGGCGATTTTAGACGACCGTATGGCTACCAGGGAAAGCTCAGTGGAGCGAGGATAGGGAAATAAAGTGTTTCTATTGGTTCATGACAAACACATTCCTCGCACATCCCCGGTGGAAACGCAGCCTAATTAAGGTGATTCCAGTCGCCTGATACAAGTTTAGATGAATTAGAAGTTTACAATACCTACAAACTTACTACACGATGTGAGCGAACGATGTTTAGAGAAGCTGTTGATATATGTGGCTTTCCATAAGATAAGGGACCTTATGACGGTTTCTAGTTACGGAGATATGGACGTTTTAGTGAAATCCTTCAAAATAATCATTTTTTCTTTTATGCAAAATTGTAAAATATAGGAATAGACGTGTATTTGTAGCTTGGTTTCACTGCTGTACGTTAATTTTTTCTATATAAAAATTGGGTTCAAAGTTTAGTAGAAAAGGGACCTTATGGCAGATCACATACAAAAATAATAAAGCTGTTGATAAAACTTATTTCTTTTTTATACCACGACACGACGGTGGTGTTTGGGCTCATATTATTTCGTCTTGTCGAGTACTTTGAACTGAGATGATATCCAGGGTCTGATGATGAAGCCGGAAGGTATCTATGGGAACTACGTAAAAAAACGACGCAACCCCATCGTGTTTGGGCTCATTCGTTTCGCCTTGACGAGTACTCTGAACCGAGATGATATCCAGGGTCTGATGATGGAGCCAGCAGGTGGCCATGTGAACTTCGTAATAAAACGTCGGAACGTGATTGTGTTTGGGCTCAGTTGTTTCGTCTTGACGAGTACTCTGAACTGAGATGATATCCAGGGTCTGATGATGAAGCCGGAAGGTGGCCATAGGAACTTCGTAATACAACGTCGGAACGCCATCGTGTTTGGGCTCAGTTGTTTCGTCTTGACAAGTACTCTGAGCGGAAATGATGTCCAGGGTCTGATGATGGAGTCAAAAGGTATCTATGGGAACTACGTAAAAAAACGACGCAACCCCATCGTGTTTGGGCTCATTTGTTTCACCTTGACGAGTACTCTGAACCGAGATGATATCCAGGGTCTGATGATGAAGCCGAAAGGTATCTATGGGAACTACGTAAAAAAACGACGCAACCCCATCGTGTTTGGGCTCATTTGTTTCGACTTGACGAGTACTCGAACCGAGATGATATCCGGGGTCTGATGATGGAGCCAGCAGGTGGCAATGCGAACTTCGTAATAAAACATCGGAACGCGATTGTGTTTGGGCTCAGTTGTTTCGTCTTGACGAGTACTCTGAACTGAGATTATATCTAGGGTCTGATGATGGAGCTGGTAGGAAGCCATAGGAACTTCCTAATAAAACGTCGGAACCCCATCGTGTTTGGGCTCATTTGTTTCGACTTGACGAGTACTCTGAACTGAGATGATATCCAGGGTCTGATGATGAAGCCGGAAGGTGGCCATAGGAACTTCGTAATAAAATGTCGGAACCATATCGTGTTTAGTCTCAGAGTACTCGGCAAGACAAAACAAATAAGCCCAAACACGATGGGGTACCGACGTTTTATTACGGAGTTCCCATAGACACCTTCCAGCTCCATCATCAGACCCTAGATATCATTTCGGTTCAGAGTACTCTTCAAGACAAAACAAATGAGCCCAAACACGATGGGGCTCCGACGTTTTATTACGGAGTTCCCATGGCCACCTTCCGGCTCCATCATCAGACCCTGGATATCATTTCGGTTCAGAGTACTTGTCAAGACAAAACAAATGAGCCCAAACACGATGGGGTTCCGACGTTTTATTACGGAGTTCCCATGGCCACCTTCCGGCTCCATCCATCAGACCCTGGATACCATTTCGGTTCAGAGTACTTGTCAAGACAAAACAAATGAGCCCAAACACGATGGGGTTCCGACGTTTTATTACGGAGTTCCCATTGCCACCTTCCGGCTCCACCATCAGACCCTGGATATCATTTCGGTTCAGAGTACTTGTCAAGACAATACAAATGAGCCCAAACACGATGGGGTTCCGACGTTTTATTACGGAGTTCCCATTGCCACCTTCCGGCTCCACCATCAGACCCTGGATATCAAATCGGTTCAAAGCACTCGTCAAGACGAAACAAATGAGCCCAAACACGATGGGGTTCCGACATTTTATTACGAAGTTCCCATGGCCACATTCCGGCTCCATCATCAGACCCTGGATATCATTTCGGTTCAGAGTACTTGTCAAGATGAAACAACTGAGCCCAAACACGATGGGGTTGCGTCGTTTTTAGGGTTCCTTAGCCAAAATGGCTAAAAAGGAACCCATATAGTTTTTTAATTTTTTTTCTTCAAAAACTTACGAAAAAAGACATTTTTTTGGCGGTGTCTATAATTTTTTACCATTTTGTCATGTTTCTCTTTAAACCTTTTTAGAAAAAAAACTTTTTTTTTAAAACATGAAAACGTGTTTTAGGCGAATCGCAAAACTTTTTGAGTATTTTAGAAAAACCTTGTTTTTTTTCAAAAATAAAAAAAAACACGTTTTGGCGAATGCCTATCATTTTTGACCATTTTAGAAAAAGTTTTTTTAATTTTTTTTTGAAAATCTTACGAAAAAAGACATTTTTTGGTGGTCTCTATAATTTTTGACCACTTAAGAATAAGAATCTTTTTAATTTTTTTTCAAAAGATCGACAAAAACAAAAAAGTTTTTTTTGGCGAATCCTATCCTACCATTATGATTTTTTTTATAAAACTCGGTAATTTTTGGTTTTATAGAAAAGTAGTCTATACAAAACACATCATCATAACACCATGGAGTGAATTATTCACCATTAACGTTATAATTATGAGAATAACTCTTAATTGATCAAGATTTGAAGTACCTACATTTCTAAAAACTTTTTTCTTCGGTATTCTGTTTTAATACAAGTTTAGTAAATAAATAACGTTAATATCGTGCCATACTGTAATTATCAACAAGTTTTGCCTATCATTGGTCATAAGGCCATAATATCCCATACATTTGGGAAAAGGGACCTTATAACTAAACACTTAAATTCAACGCAACATTATTTGAGAATTACTCTTAAATGATCAAGATTTGAAGTAAATGTCTAATAACCTTTTTTCTTCAGTTTTCTGTTTTAATACAAGATTAGTCAATAAATAATGTAAATATCGTGTCATACTGTAATTATCAATAATTTTTGCTTATGGCTGGTCATAAGGTCCCTTTTCTCAAATGTATGGGAATAAATTTGTGATTTTTACGTAACTTCAATCGTTTATAAATCAAAAAATACGACTTGTAGAATAATAATGACACTTTTGAGATACTTGTGTAGACTGATTAAATATAATTTAGAACTTCATTATACGAAAATTGTAAATATTATAGGAATGATGAAAAATATAATAAAAATATCCCAAAATGTACAGTCAAATATCTCTAACTATATACAATGGTTTAGATTACAATATATTAAAAAACAGGCCGATTTTTTTTTTTTTTTTTTCTCATAAGGGATCATTCAACAATTACGTGATCACCGGAGGGGGGGGGGGTCGGGTGCTTGTATATACATTGGATTATTTGGGGGAGGGGGGGGGGGGGGAGCATCCATGATTACGTCATCATTTTATAACTTGTTAGCTAAAGAAATTTTCTAAAAAATTAAAAAGGTGTAGAACTAGCTAGAAATACTTTTAATTAGAAAAGTAATCAAATTACTTTAGTCATCCATCAGAGAACATTATTGTAAAGCCAATTTAAATTTGAATTTTTCATCCTTAGATGGCTCCTTTCTGTATGACTGGATTAGCTTTATTTCTGTGATTCTTTCACATTACACAACAAAGTTTAATTATGTTGATTTTTTTGTATTTGAGTATAGTACGTAAAAATATAAAATAATTTCAGCAAAAAATATGGTTTAATTTCTTCTGTGTCCTATATTCTCCGCTAGGCAATAGTGCCGAATATTCGGCATTTTTTGCCGACTAGTCGCCGACTAATCGGCCGACTACAAATGATGCCGAATAGTCGGTGTTCCCGACTAGTCGGCCCATCTCTAGTTCTTACCTTTTGCATTTTGCCAAATGACACACCCTCTTTCCAAATGTAGGTAATTTAAGACCCATAGAAACATGACATACGTGTCAGTGCTAATAAACAGCAAACATTTTAAGCACGGACGAAGATTACGTAATCAAGGCGAGGGGGGGGGGGGGGGTTAAAACAAAAGATTACGCTGTGATCACATAGGGGGGGGGGGGGGGGGGGGTTAAAAAAACGGCCAAAAATGATCACGTAATTGTTGAACGATCCCTAAGCGACTTGCTCTAATCAAAGGCTGATTTTTCACGACCTGGAAGTCACATTAAAAAAACCATTACTGATTTCCAAAGAAAAACAACTTGAGATACATAATCAATCATCATCTCTATAACTTCCAACGGGAACATACTTAAAATTAGTTTCAAACTTCTTTTGACGATTTCTCAAAAGTGCAATTTTAGCATGTGCGGGTTAGATGTTTTTTTAAAAAAAAAGTATGGGACTTAGGGTCATGGTTTTTTTTGTATTAGATAGCTTATTTAACGCAGATTTAGGATCTGTGCTTAACTCAATACCTGCTATAAGGTCCCTTTAGCCATGGAAAGCCACATATAATGAATTGCACAGATGATCGCCAAACTCATAGGAGCTAGTACCGTGAGGAGACAAACTTAAACAAATTGACCAGACCTAGTCCCAAATTTTATTGAGTGCTAGTCTAATGTCATTGGTTGGTACTAAAAAAATAACTGAGATATAAGTAAGTAACGCGTTTAATTCAGTTGACAGGGGCGCCCTGTTGACCCAAATCAAAGAAAAAATCCCACTTTCGTACAAATTTTTGTGGCAGTGTTATAATTCTTCTACTAAACTTTTGTACAAAACAAACCTCTTGGCTTCTTCCGTTGGCTGTCAACAGGGAGACCCCATGGGACCTGCTATTTTTAGCCTCGCCATTCATCCAATCATAAAAACATTGAGCTCGAAATTAAACGTTTGGTATTTAGACGACGGCACACTGGGAGGCGAAGCCCGCACCGTTTTGGCTGACCTACAGAAATTAACGGCAGACCTCCATTCGATCGGTCTCTCTCTAAATTTTTCAAAGTGCGAACTTTTTGTTCCAAACTCTTCCGTCGACAAAGATGTCATAATTGAAAACTTTCAGAACATAGTCCCGGGTATAAAAGTAATTGACGAAAATACGCTTCACCTTTTAGGCTGCCCCATTCTAGACCAATCATTTACTCAATACATAGACACCAAAATCCAAAATTTTATCTCTGTTTCGGACCGAATACTCAAAATCAATATGCATACAGCATACACCATTATTCGACACTGTTTATTCGTACCCAAATTTACATACGTTCTCCGTGGTAGCCATCTTTGGAAACATCCCAATCTGCTCACCAAATTAGACGACTTGATAGAAAAAACACTTACATCTATTCTCAACATTCCTTTCACCGAAAGAACCTGGACACAAACCAGCCTACCGATCAGATTCGGAGGCATTGGCATCCGCAAAGTATCCAGTGTGTCACTCCCTGCTTTTCTCTCCTCGGTGCATAACGCTCAGAGTTTGATCGGGGCAATTCTAGCCCCTTCACTTGGGAATCCAGAGGCCGCCCATTGCTCCGAGGCTAAAAAAGTATGGGCCCTAACCTGCCCTAACACAGACCCGCCCCCCAATCCATGTTCGCAAAGGCAATGGGACGAGCCGCTCTGCCGACTAGTACGGGATAACCTTTTAGAAACGTCAACTAGTCCGGCAGATCGAGCTCGTCTCCTAGCTACTGCAGAGTGGGAGTCGGGCCTGTGGCTGCAGGCCCTACCATCGCCCACTATAGGAACTTTATTAGATAATAATACTTTCAGGCTGGCAACAAGTCTGCGGATAGGGACTGCAACGAATGTCCCACATCGCTGTCAGTGTGGTTCCATGGTCGATAATCTTGGTCACCATGGTCTCTCCTGCGGCAGAAGCGCTGGCCGCATACCTCGGCATGCGGGCATCAATGACATAATCCGAAGAGCCCTAATAAGTGTCAAGGTGCCCGCTGTCTTGGAGCCAGTTGGCCTGTCGAGAGACAACGGCAAGAGGCCTGACGGCATGACGTTGGTGCCTTGGAAGATGGGTCGACCCCTGGTATGGGATGCCACGTGTGTGGACACGCTCGCGCCAACCCATCTTCCAGGCACCAAAATCAGTGCCGGCACTGCTGCGTCCTCAGCGGAAGACCTCAAGCGCCGCAAATATGCCTCCCTAGGGAGTGGCTACCTATTTGAGGCGTTTGGGGTCGAAACACTTGGACCATGGGGACCAAGTGCGCGCCGACTCTATAAAGATTTGTCGGCGCGCCTAATAGACACCACTGGTGAACAGAGGGCTGGCCTTTATTTTGCCCAAAGGATAAGTATTACCATCCAACGTGGCAATGCGGCCAGCCTTCTGGGCACGCTACCCGCTGACGGCGACTTGGAGCAGATTTTTTATCTTTTATTTTATAGTTTTATTATTGTTTTTGTTTAGTTTAAGTTATGTTATTGTTGTGTATATTCAAATTATTAAAACACCTAATTCTACATAAGTAAGTAATATAAATAATCTAAGACTGTAAAACATTAAAATAATATTTGTTGTTTCAGGACTCAAATCCGGTAATAGCAGCTTTTACATCGTTACGAGCCATGCATACTAAGCACTTAAAGGGATAAATTCGCCTTTGTACATATACCTTTATTTTTCAACCATGTACTGTGCTTTGCCTTATGTTGTGCAATAAAGTGTTAATTATACATACATACTTAATTGACATATAAAGGAAGAAATGCAGAAAAATAACCGTGTGCAGAACCCTGGATCACCTTTTGCACTAGTCCGGTATTTAGTTATATTTTTCATAAATGTTTTGAAGGATCATCTCATATAATATCGAATTATCCGCATACATCACATGATAACTGCCTTCGTCATTAGCTATTGTAAGATTATAAGTATTAATCTACCTACTAATAAAATTCTCATCTCATATTTGCAAATTATTTTACGTAATAAATAATATTTCGTTTACAAATTGTTTGTCGATGAAAAAACGAGTGCTCAACTGGTTATTGCGTAAACAGTCAAATAAATTGATGTAATTAAATTCTGTGGGGCATTGTTTCAGGGATAAAAAAGTGTTTGGTTAAATTAAAAGTTTATATTTTTCTTACACAGTTCTTCGAAGCTTATTACTTTATTAATTTCAAATTTTGCTGTCATTAATAAAGCGTCAATAGACGACTGTGTTAACGAAAACTCGCCCTCTAGCTGGGAAGACCTCCTTACGTTCGCATTTAACACGCTACATGTATCCAAAAAAGATCCCAGACAATCACTTACTTCCAAAATCAAATCAAACTGCGCCCGCCTAAACAACATCAATATGACACACAATCGTCTCGAAACACAGAAAAGATCAACCGACATTTTCAAAATAGTAGAGGGAAAAGTGAATGACGGGGACATAAAAGGTGCTGCACGCATCCTTTTTCCAATGACACTTCAGCTCCTGACACACCGGAAACGCTTGCAGCGCTGCAGACAAAACATCCACCGCCTCCTCCATCACCCAATAATCCTGCCCCGCCCAGTCCAGCTCTGCCATGCCTTCAAGCATCTGAAGACGCAGTGATGGTCGCCATCATGGCATTCAAAAGTGGTTCCGCAGGCGGCCTCGATAGTATAACGCCTCAACACTTGAAAAACCTGATCACTGGAGTTCCTGGTGGCAGGAATAACAATTTACTCTCGAGCGTCACCCATTTAGTAAACCTTATGCTTGCAGGCAAGGTAGATACCAGCGTCGCCGCTACTTTATACGGTGCAAACCTCTGCGCACTACGAAAAAAAGATGGCGGCATTCGTCCTATCGCTATAGGTTCAACGTACAGGAGGTTAGCATCAAAAGTTTGCTGCAGAAGCATTGCCCAGGACTTAGAGGCTAAATTTCAACCAACACAACTGGGATTTGGTTCTAAAGGTAGATGTGAGGCTGCCGTCCATGCTTGCCGTACATTCTTACATACCCCTAAAGCGCAGATACTGGTAAAGGTAGACGTCAAAAATGCATTTAACTCTATAAGCCGCGGCGCATTGTTAACAGAAATACAAAAAAATATCCCCAGCCTTTATCCGTACCTCTGGCAGTGTTACAGTTCGCCATCAAACCTAATGTACAAAAACCACAGTATACTGTCTGCAGTCGGCTGCCAGCAAGGCGACCCCCTCGGCCCGGCTATTTTCAGCCTTGCAATTCATCCAGCAATTTCGGCATTAAAATCAAAATTCAACATATGGTACCTCGATGACGGGAGCATTGGCGGTGAAGCGAATGAGGTCCTCAATGACCTGTCATCCTTAATAACAATGTTTGAAACACTCGGTCTGGAACTGAACATGAGTAAATGCGAACTATACGTAAGCCCTGAAAATGTAAATATACCCCAAATTATACAAGATTTTGATACCATCTGTCCGGGAATCAAAATCGAAACGAAAAATTCACTCCACCTACTAGGAGCGCCCGTTTTCGAGGAATCGATACCGGACTTTATAGAGTACCAAATCAATCGCTATTCTCAATATTCTGATAGACTACTCCAAATACCCTCCC
The DNA here is from genome assembly GCA_947034925.1 of Eudemis profundana. Taxonomy (NCBI): domain Eukaryota; kingdom Metazoa; phylum Arthropoda; class Insecta; order Lepidoptera; family Tortricidae; genus Eudemis; species Eudemis profundana. Next base: position 22,776,741 of record OX344795.1, on the reverse strand, counting down.
ACATGGCCCTGTTCATCCTTCGACTCTGCCTTTTCGCTCCTAAATTGACATATTCGCTACGATGTAGCCCTTTCTGGAAATATCCTAACCTGTGCGAAAAGGTAGATAATAGTATCCATCTTCACATAGAAAAAATTCTGAACATTCACATCAACGACAGACAATTCATTCATGCCACCCTACCTATCCGATACGGTGGTCTCGGCGTCAGACAGATTTCCAGTATTGTCCTTCCCGCGTTCCTTTCATCAATACACAGCACAATAAGCCTTACAAGAAAAATCCTGACTCCATCTCTCCCCGGTTGCGAGATATCATACCTGCCAGAAGCCGAAAATGCCTGGAAGTTGGCTTGCCCAGGAAAAGATCTACCAATTAACAGAAACATCCAAAAAAATCTGGGATGATCCCATCTGTCGCCAGGTCCACGAGTGGCTCCTCCAGTCTGCGGCATCTAGCCTAGATAAAGCCCGACTTCTGGCTTCCTCTCAACAAGAGTCCGGCTTCTGGCTTCATGCTTACCCCTCGGCCAACTGCGGAACACTTCTAGATAATAACTCTCTTAGGCTGGCTGTCGGCCTCCGCCTAGGTGCCAATATTGTTGAACCCCATAGGTGCCCATGCGGAGCCGAGGTGGACCGTCTGGGCTACCACGGCCTCTCCTGCAGGAGGAGTGCAGGCCGCCTGTCCCGCCACGCCTGCCTTAACGACATAATCCGTCGGGCTCTTGCCAGCGTAAACGTGCCGGCTGTACTAGAGCCACCTGGCCTCGCACGCGACGATGGCAAGAGACCCGACGGCATATCCCTCATACCGTGGAAGTTAGGCCGTCCTCTTATTTGGGACGCCACCTGCGTGGACACGCTAGCACCATCGCATGTAGCCACCACGTCCCTGAAGGCAGGCGAGGCGGCATCGGCGGCTGAGGCGATGAAACGCCGCAAGTATGCTGGGCTGGCTAACAACCACATATTCGCGGCGTTTGCGGTTGAGACCCTCGGGCCATGGAGCTCAGTCGCCCATACTCTGTATAAAGAAATAAAAAAAAGATTAGTTGACTGCTCCACAGATCATAGGGCTGGCTCGTTTCTGGGCCAGAGAATTGGAATTGCAATTCAACGAGGGAACGTAGCCAGCCTTATGGGCACCCTCCCGCAGGGCGTCGACCTAGGCGAGCCCATATATTATAATTAGGTTAGGTTAATATTAGGTTAGTACTTAGGATTTATACTGTTGTTGTTATTTATTACTGTCCATTAAATAATATAAATATGAATAAAGCGTGCAAGAGATCCACTAAATTATATATTTTCCAACAGTTTATTTTATACACAACATTCTCTAGTGACAGCAAGCGATCTTTCGTTTGAGTTTTTCATAGATTTGCCAAACGATGTGCTTTTTAAATTATATCCGCTTTGTGGGTATTTTCGAAGTTGCAAGATGAAGTTAGTAACTAGGGAGACGGCAGTTGCTAAGCTTTGGTCAATCACAGACAAATTGAATGAACTAGTCGCAGTGATAGTCAGTTTAGAGTAGGGTGGAGCCAACCGATCCTGAATTAAACGATGGTCATATTAATAATTATTACTTAATAAAGTGGTGTTTTTAGACCCGCGTGACATGGTTAATTTTTTTTTCGAATTCTCCAGGGATTTAAAATTGTTCTATATAAAAAATGGTCTCGATCACTCATTAGCTCATTACTAAATGTTTTATCCCAATACAAAACAAATCATAAAACCATTGCAACAGTTTGTTATGCGAAATAAGGAGAAATCAACAAATGCACGTTGGTATACGTACTTGTTTGTTTATAATACTCATACTCATATAGTTTTGAGTAAGAATGGATTACACGTTACACTGTCTTGATACTGATATTACTGACATGTCACATTTCAAGAGAATCTATTCCACCACTAAATGTATCCTCTAGATTAATTTGGATATTATAAAGAAAAATAATTTTGACATAAAAAAATCATGTTTTTCTCAGTCTATCCGCGACTACGAACGCTGAATAGAGTTACAAAACGTCGGGACGTAAATATTAAGTAACCACACAAGTAAATAATAAAATAGTAATAATAAATTTCTATTTATTTAGGTATAAACCCATTGGTACAAATTATATCACAATAATGAAATGAAATGAAATTAAATTACAACAAATTAAATGAAATCAATTACAATAAAAATTAAATCACTTTACATTTACATTAAAATTTAAATTCATTAATAAATAATAAGAGCTAATAATTTGAAATGTCTACCGCTACCACTAACACTAACACTAAGTCTACCACTTCATGACAGACACCTCAAACCTGAAACACCTGAAACTATGTCCTGGATACTTTTACCCCGGTAAAGGATTCCCGTGGGACCGGAATAACGTCGGCAAAACCACCGGTAGTTACTAGTTCTCTATAAAACTTCAAATGGATTTGTGCAATATTTGTCATAGTACGGTACAATTTTACAAACGCTAGAACTGAAGTTTTATTCTATATAATTTTACTTAGTGGTTTTGTGGAACTCCCTCTTCACTGCAAGCCGCATATTAAGCTTAAGCCATGAACAATTGAATACGAGTGTCTCACCTCTAGCGGAGAAGCCACTTTCCCGCAGTGTCGACATTTTGAGGACATTTAATGAAGTCACCAAGTTTCTAAGCGCTATCCACAAGCTATCTGGAGCATAGTGCTGAACTTACTTTGGCTACCATCTAATTTAGTACAGGGGCTCTGTGGCAGTGCACTCTAAATAAACAGCAGTCATTTAAAGATATGGCTGCAAGTTTAATAATAAAGAAAGCGACCTGAATTTCATAAGATATTACTTAAAAAGGCCCAATAAAGTCAGACCAATGTATATTTTTATTTATTTCAATATATGACATTAAAAAATAAAACATTACGCCCTAAGAAGGTAAGCAGTACCTATCGAGTCAAACTACTGTTTGACTAAATCACGAAAGTATCTTGGTGGATTATTTGTCAACGTGTCTGTGTTGGCCCGAATTGCGGGTTCGGGCGTATATTTTTTGCATCAGGATTCATATCTCAGAGCCTTATCACACTAGCGATTCGCGAGCGAGCTGCAGGCGAGTTAGAAGCGAAGTTCCATAAAAATGTCGCTCGCAGCGAACTCGCCGCGAGTTCGCCGCGACTGGTTTTGTATGGAAACTCGCCCGCAGCTCGCTCGCAAATCGCAAGTGTGATAATGACAAGGATCTTAACCTATGTCACTCACTAATCCACAATTTCGCCCCTAATATAATGGACTTGTTTCCTGGGTAAAAATAACATAAATTTAATTAGTCCGTAAGTTCAGTTATCAAAACATACTTAAGTAATACGTAGTTTTTCTATTGTCAATCAAACGAAAAAAACCGATCAAGAGCGAGTTGGACTCGCGCACCGAGGGTTCTGTACAAACTCATAAGTAGATACTAGAAAACTGTATGGCGATTAATTTAGTAGGAGCAAGTATGTGTTACGGTTTTTGCAAATTTCTCAAAAACGGTGCAAGTTAGGAAAACCGTTATATTTTTCCTTTAATATTTAGGATAACATTAATAATTGGTCATTATTACAGATTTTTCTGTTCAGTAGTAACTTCGAAGATAATAGGGGGAATGGTATTTTTTTTAACGTTTTTCGTCATAAAATAAATCCAAAACTACTTAGGTATTAAAGAAAAAAAAACAAAAACGGTGTTTTAATCTACAAATCAAACCCTTTCATTTGATACCCCATTTCAGTCCCCTTTAAAAAAAAAGTAAAAAAAGGTATAATTTTTTTTTTCTGCCCAATAGGCTCGAATTAGCGGTTTTGAACACTATTCCAAATTTCAAGACGATAGCTTCAGTAGATCCTGAGATATCTCGCTGTGACCGGCGGACAGACAGACAGAGTCGCACCATAAGGGTTCCTTTTTTCACCATTTTGGTACGGAACTCGAAAATACTACTTAATAATAATTCGGGAGTGGGGGCTCGTATTACTTTCACGTGGTAAAAATTGAGTCACGTGGATCTTTCAACGGCTATATTTTCATTATATTTGTTTAATTCACTAAAGAAAAAATACGTGTCCAATATTTTTTGATAATCTAACTGACGGACTATGTAATAAAATTTAGGAGAGAAGCCTATTTGACCCGTGAACTAGAAATAACAGTTCGTAATCGTCATCATGACGTGAATACTTATTTCTTTGGAATAAGGTCGAAGAGTGTAAACATTTTTCTGACGTCGATTGTACAGCAAACTTATGCTGTCGTTTTCTCATGAAATATATGATTTACCTATCTATTACTAGATCATGGAGTGACGGCGTAGTTGTGAATTATGTGAATTGAGTATTTGACAACTTTTTTCTGTAATATGTTATTGAAAGATATTGCAGTAATATAAATATTAGGGACTTCGAGAGCTTTGTTCTGCAGCTGTGTTAAAACTTGCGTTTGGTTACAAAAGCTACCAATTTTTTAGGGGTTATTTAATGGTAATAATAGTTTTTAATATTTTCATACTTTTAACTTGGACATTCTCACCCAAATTTGAACGTTCAAGAAAAAAGTTACACGTTAAGTATTGAACTCAAAACTTCAACATATTCCAATGATTTCAAAAGTAAGGATAGGCCCATCCGAACCGTTCGGAACTATTTTCCTCGTAACAAAAAATGCAGCTATAAAGACCAGCAGCTGCGCAGTGCACGCGCCGCGTGTCGAACTGCCGACTGGCAGTGATTATGCGGAATTTTTACCGCCAAAGCTTTGGAACCGTCTGCGCGCTCGCTTAGCCCTGTCCTTTGTATACGTCAATGACATATTCCCTTATTTTAACAGGATCATATGCAATTTTTACAAATTTCGGCTACTGTCAACATCCCAATATCTAGGCACTGAGGCTGCCTACTGTTTTGGAAAGGCGACTGTGCCGGAACTAGCTGTAACAAGTTATTGTTGGTAGTTCAGTATCCGGCACGAAGTTTCACCGTATTCATATTTTAAAAGAGCTGGCAGACAGGGTCACATCCTTCATTGCGATTTTGCTAACTTTTAACTGAATAAAACTTCGCATGACCTGCAATTTTGAACAGACTACAACTTAGTTTATAATATCATTTTTTTATTAATCAATAGTTATTATTATTGCGATAGGTAGATGCAGCCTTATTATCTTTATTTCCACTAAAGAGGCCATATTATTATTTCTTTTTTGGGTATTCTATTCGCCAAATACACATTTCTTTCTTAAATTGTTTCTTTCTAATTGATTCATTAATCTTTAGTACCTACTTCAAAAATTTGCGAAGTGATGTATAAACTTTTGTCTCCAATTGCTTTATATTTATGAGACAATAGATACAAAGATACGTACAATAGTCGCTAGTAATTCCGTTACAAATACATCGAAGAATTCAACATGGCTTAGTACTACTTAAGTGGCAAGATGGTATTGTGGTAAACACGTTTCGGCAAGACAGAGACGGTGCTGGTTCGACTACAGTATCATATCTAGTGTTTTAGTATATTTGGTATTTGTATAATAAATATTTTTATTAAAAAAAACCCAACCGCGGTGCACTTTAAAAGTGCATAAAATCCGCCATTTTGTTTATTTTAACGAACTTCATACCCAGTGACACTCGCGCCATCAAGACGAATAGGAAAATAGGAACGGACATACATACATACATACATACATACAGGTCAAACACATAACTCTCCTTTGGGCTTCGCCGCAGTCGGGTAAAAATACGCTTTTATGAAAAAGTAGCCAGGTTTTTTAATAGACTAAATTGTACTTTCGTATACCGTAATGAAACTTTTCCGAATAACAACGAAAAATGTCTCATTGATAACAATGAGTTACTAGTTACCGTAAAATTGTTACTCGTCGGTACAACATTTGAAACTCTCCTTCGGATTGTTCCATAAAACTACACTCGTGTTTTAAGGCCTCTAATTATATATCAGTTGCATAAATTACTATTATTACTACAATGACAGAAAGCTATTAGAATCAGCTAGTCGAGAAATACTAACATTTACTTATTACAGAAGAAATATCCAATTCTTTTAGAAATGCCAATAGATTAAAGGAAAAAGTGTAGTTATTTTAACCCATACTGACAACATTAAGCTGTCACAGTATTTTTGTATTGCTTGTCGTATATTATGTGACTGTCTGCGTATGTCCTAAGGGCCTTATCACACTGACAATTTGCGATTGCGTTGCAAGCGTGTTTTCATACAAAACCTGTCGCGACGGCCTCACGGCGAGTTCAACGCGATCGAAATCTGTATGAAAACATGCTCGCAACTCGCTTGCAAATCGCCAGTGTGATAAAGCCCTAAAGCTTCGACGCAAATCACACGACACACAAAATATAAGAATAATATATTTTTCTATGGACATGACGGCACCGCGTTGACGTATTTTGCCAAGGGTCATGTCAAACGTGTATTAAACATTTTCCTCGGGGGCTTTTATTTATGGAAACAAAACACCAAATCATATCAAAGCGCACCCACATCGGAAAAGGCTTTAGATGTCGCCTGCAGGGCTGACCTGGTTATAAATGGCATGTATTTAATAGTACATTAGTATCTAGGGCGGTAAGAAAGGAATTACAAACGAGTGTTTGTTATAAGCCCAAGGTGAAGCCGAGGGCTTCAATAACACGAGTTTGTAATGTTATACGTTTAGGGTGGCAAACAAGCATACGGTATGCCGGTGGAACGGGGGAAAGGGAGACAATGTCAGATGAGTGAAAAGGGGGTAACGGTAGATGGTTGAAAGGGTGAAACGGGGGAAGAATGAAAGGAAAAGATTGGAACGGGCGAAAGGGTCAAATCGTGAAGTGGGTAAAGTACAAGGTGTGAAAGAGGAAAGAGTAATAGGGTGAATGGGGGGAAGAGGTGAAAGGGGGAATAAGTGAAAAAGGGTGAAATGGAGAAAATAAAGTGAGAAGGTGACAATTGTAAAACTTTCTTTCAAAACTCTTTTTAGCTCACAGCTGCTGTTATGCATAATGTCGTAAAATTGCTTAAAATGTTATATTAATTGTAATTTATAGTGCAACTTGGCAAGTTTTTGGACAAAAATGAACATGGTGGTACGAAGTTCACCAGGTCAGCTAATTTATAATAGATGAGCTGTATACTTCATGGAATTTTAATTACATCGTTAAAAATTACTACCGATTAAGGCAATCAGACCAAATAATTCGTGTAGAAATAAATACCTGATGTTATCGAAAGCAATATTTCCGTCGATTACCGATCGCTTAAAAACGCACAGTATGCGAAAAAATGTCCGTTTTGGCAAAATTATTGTTTGTGCTGAAGCAACTATTCCAATATAAATAGGTACGTTTCCGAGATAAAAGCAAAAGTCTGTAAAAAATTACATTTAAATGTTAATCCTGACGTTAGCTCACCCCCAGACCCGGAGATTTGTAGTATTTTTTATCTAGCCTAAGAAAACCCTGGGCCTATTTTCAAGACTACACCAATTATTCGTAGCGATATCCTGAATTTTATTATTTTATATTGTGTATGAACTTAAAATGAATGCATGAATTACCACAGATTTTTTTAAATCAGGTGTCCGTCACATCTGACGCAATCAAATTAAGTGATAAAATTCATGAATCCTATCCTGGTTTCCTAGAGTGTCGAAATTTACGTTTTTTGCTACATAAACGGCCATATCTTTTTTTCGCGTTAATTTAGAAGTTTAATTTTTTCACAGCTTCAAGGGACTTGAGTATATGGTTTTAATTTCAACTTGATACCTCCACGTGTTTCCGAGATAAATGGTCTTGATAGATGTACAGACAGATGGACAGACATACGGAGAAACGGACAACAAAGTGATCTTATGAAGGTTACGTTTTTTCCTTTCGAGGTACGGAACCCTAAAAAGGTCTTGTCAAGATTTGAATTCATGACCGTGTTTTATCTCCATGGTTATTGAGATAGGCAGCCAGTGAGCTCGTGACGGATCCTTTTATTTAGTACTGACTTTATATTCTCTTATAAAAATGTAGCTTTTATCAAGCAAAAGTGCGGAAAGGGTAAAATTTATTAGTCAAGTTCACCCGACGAGGGTTTTTAATCCGAATGATGATGCGTCAACACGCAAGTATTACAAATGCACCAATCACTTTAGTTGTAAAAGACGGTTCACTAATCATTCTTCCAGCTTGCTTATTGTAGTTGCTTGCTCTTTCTTGTCACTTTTACATATAAGAATAGTACATTACCTACTACTGAGACCATAGAAAATATGAGTATATATGTAAGTAGTATCCTCAGCTGGTTATGGTTGATGATTGAATCAAGGCAGTCCCTAATGCAGCTGAGGAATGTAGTTACGCAGCTACTTCTCTTAATAAGTACAAGAACATGTTATAGTAGTTTATAAATAAGACTGTTAAATAATGAAAGGCATTAAAATTGGAGTGCGGGTTAATGAAACGAGCCGAAAGGCGAGTTTTAATATAGCATCACACGAGTGTTTTAATACCTTATTATCAGGGTTCGGATTAGGTAGTGCCATTTCCGGTGAATGACCTTAAACATTGAACATAACATGGATAAGACTTGGGATTCCGGCACTCGAATATTTTCACTGCAAATATTATCGACATAATATTTGCAGTGCAAAATTTGAAGAAGACGCAAAAATAAACTTTCAACTTTTCATATGAAATCCCGGGTTCCATATTAAGCTTACGCACCGAAGTTCCGCGAAATGGCACTACCTAATCCGACCACTGCTAATTATGTACAGTTACATATGTACACTGCTATATCTACATACATATTATAAGCTCTCTATGTTGTATTCGGGAACGCAATTTACGAGCAGCAGGGACATTTCACGCACGTCTCACAACCGTACTTTGTATTTTAAAATTCAGAGACCAACTAGAGTGGACCTCTACCTACTAACGTAGATAGGACATTTCAAAATAATAATTAGCACAATATAAGTACATAAAGAAATAAAATAAAATAATAAAACGTACGTACGTACGTACGAACTTCAAAAACGTAAAAAAAATATCAAATAACGTGCGAGATTTGTGAAAATTGTTAGCAATTCACATTTCAGCTGTAAAAGAAAGACTATGTTAGCATATTAAAGATTTTTCAAAAAGCAATAAGGTAATTATAGGTGTGTGTTAAAAAAATGCAATAAAACGTATTAAAATATTTTTTTGGTTATTTTGACTGTTTTTCTGTTTTCTGTTGTTCGGTTTGTGTGTTTGTCTGTTAATCTGTATAATTGTTTTTATGTGCATCACGCGAAAACTATTTGAATTGATTTTCATGAAATTTGGCATACAGGTAGATTATGACCCCGGTTAACACATACGATACTTTTTATCCACCTAAGCCGGAGCAAAAAGAGATATTTCACTTATTTCACCTTCACGAATGAAATCGCGAGCGGGTATACTAGTTTCGACTGATCATAGAATTGAGGTCAAAGCAAATTGCTTTGTTTTAATGTAGTAGGTAATAACATTTTCACCGATAAGAAATTTGGTTTAACATAACAGTTTATCTTTATGATGGTCGCAATTTGCGGCTTGAACGCTTTTTTGAGGGTTTATGTTATGTGTGTAGATAAAAGAGTAAATTAAACCAATTCACTGCCATTGTTGCGTCTTCTATAGAGCACATGATACAAAAGACGCGAATTGAGAGTTACTGGTGAAACGCTGGGAATACGTAGATAAATAAAAAGGACCGTTAATTTGAATTAGGAGTTAAACTTAGTGAGCTGTCTAAATGTCTTAGTGGCAATGGGTTGAGAATATGTCTCGAAGAACCGATGGCCGATGGGGCGTAAAGGATCTCGAATGGAGACCACGAACCGGAAGACGTAGCGTAAGTTGACCCTGAACTAGATGGTCTGACGACCTGGTTTAGGTCACCGGAAGTCGAAGTCTTTGGGGGAGAGAAGGTTGCAATGACAACGATGAGCTTTCTAAATCCAACACAACCAACAGCCGTGTACTATCACAAAAATTGACAGAAAACTTCCTTCAGAAAATAAAATTAGACGTAGTAGGTAACACTGGATGTTGTTTATCTCTACGCCAGCAGTAAATGATATTGTAGGTATTTTCTCGCTTAAGGCGTTTGCGATAGAGTGTGTGTAGGTATAGTAGGTACCCGGTGTTGGTGTCTGAGGTATGAAGACTGAGTTTCAACAGGCTTGTGTAAAGGGATCGGAACCTGGTAATAGTTTTCAACTCGCGTCGGGACTCAAGTGTTCCCGGCGGTTGTTAGCGATTTCACTATTTCGCAGTTTGCGCTTTAAAATTTCAAACTGGTGGTGAAATTTCCAAAGCATTTTGCTAGTTTTGAAATTTGGGAGCGCTCTCATATCGCTTTCGGGGTGTTATAACGAGCATAGAATTTGAGGGATGATGTGTTAGTGTACATTTCAAAGGAGTAGTGATGCATACATATTTAACCTTATACCGGGTGTTGACTGTAACAGGAGCAAATAATTAAAACTTAGATTCTACTCATCAAACAATAAAACATATGTTCAATAACTTTTAACAATTATGTAATATTTAAATTAAATTGTATGTTCGCATTGTCACTGACAAAGCACGGTCAGCCGTGCTCCGCTTCGCAGCTTCTCACTGCTCTTGAGCTTTGTCATGGTGGGCGAGGGTTCTCTCCCTCCGCGACTCCGGCTTTACAAAAACACAAATGCCCTGGGTCGAACTTTCGCAGCCTAATATGTCGTACTCATAACATAAACTGCTATGGCATTTGACTTTAGGACATATGATTTATTGCTTTGTATATTATGACTAGAGATCGGACAAATTTGCGTCATCGCTGGTAAATACTGATTATTTTCTTTAATAAATGTACATTGTAACAAACCCCGTGTATTTTAAGACTATCAAAATTAAATCTCAGGTAACAAATTAATTAAACGATTAATATTTGATTATATTTTTGAGTCATGTCCACATTTTTTAGGAGCGATGACGCAAATTTGTCCGATCTCTGATTATGACTCGTAGGTTTTGTCTTACTATATTAGTACAAATCATAATTATTAGGTATTTAAAGCGTTAGGTCATGTAATATTATGGCTTATGATCATTAGGACGGGACATAAGAAGATTGTGGCAAATAATAATTATGGCAAATGAATAATATGTCAACAGTGTTTAGAGCAAAAGTGGTATATAGCATTTGACTTTAGGACATACGATATTATGAATTGCGAAGGAGACCCCATTTCATGAGGTACATTTTATCTCCGCGAAACAACTCGAGAAGTCCCAAAAAGTCAGAATAAACATGCAATGGGCTGTTTATGGTCAATGCAATCTATTAGCATCATACAAAACTAAAGCTTAAATTACGAAAAATACATATTTATTGGATTTTTGAGATTTTGCATATTATTTTGCGCACACAAAATGTACCAGCTAATTTCAAAATTTAAACACATTTCATCTAAAATTAATGTCGTTCAAATGGATTCTTAACATTCTTTATGTTTGTATACAGAACCGAGGGACTCGATATCTCCTTAAGTTTGTTTTATATAACAATCTTAATAAAGAGAGAGAAAAGGAAATGATACATTATGACAAATATAACATTATAACCACCCTTTACGCCACCGTAATTAATTTTACCTACACGCATATCATAAGCTCCTCTATAATGCGTTAAAAATCCGCAAATTATAACCAGCATAAAGATAAACTGTTTTGTTAGAACAAATTTCTTATCTGTGAAAATGTTACTAACGATATGATAGTTAAGGCCGACTCTAGTTTATTTCTGAATTAAAAAAAAAAACGGTTGCATGAAATGCGTGAAAAAGTTTTCATTCACCGCCATTTGATATTTTTAAATTTGCTGTTTTTCAACACATCATAGAGATCTATAAAATGATTGTAGATAAAGCAGTGTATGTAGGTAACTGTACATAATTAGGCATTAAAACACTCGTGTGATGTTTTTATGAAACTTACACCCGTATGATGTTATTATGAAACCCACACTCATCGTATTGTATTTTAATGCCTTTCATTATGTAACAGTCACATAAAATAGTATCAAAGTCACAAATCAACCTCTAGAAAGAAACAAAAAGTCAAAACAGTAACTCAATAGTTATCCGTGCTTCTGTACATCTCTGAAATCTTGATTTTCTTCAGATAGCCACAAATCTGATAGTCACGCTGCATGTTATTACGTATATGCTGTGGTATATGTTCGTCCAGCGGGTTGCTTGGCCAGCCGCTGCACGCTGCATGAAGTTCGAGAGGTGACCGTGTTTTTTAAATAAGTCGTTTAAAGTAGAAACGTTGAAACGTCTTCTATCAGTACATACATATAATAAAATCGGAGAAAGAAATTTCATGAAATTTGGTATACGGATAGACTATGACACCGGTTAACATAATAAATACTTGTATCCGCCTAAGCCGAAGCAAAAAAGAGACATGATTCAACTTATTTCACCTCCACGAAGGGTTCTACTAGTTACGTAATAATAATGTAACCAATTTATATTTTGTAATGTCATTTTGTATTTTACTTTTTATATATGTATTGTAAAATACCTAACCTAAGAAAATAAAGATTATACTGAAATGTAATTACTAAATGTTTGCTATATAACGTACATGAACAATTCTGGTTTAATTTATCTCATTACAGAAAACGCCTGAATAAACACCTATTTAATGTATCTAAATATATCTACAAAAAGTCTTCCTTAACTTTTTTAGAATTAAATTACATACCTACTATAGCTTGGCAACTTCGTTGGTGACACTCCCATGTGTGCTTTTTGTTATGTGCAGCCGTAACTACTTACACAAGTTACCCGACGACCGAGCCAGCCGGACCGGAGACTGCCTCCGTCGGTCGCCGTTCGTGTTGGCGGACTCAATTTAATTTTATTATTGAATTTCCCGGAATTTCTAAATCATTTTTTAAATTGTAATGAACGCATACTACCTATTTGAGTATTTAAATGAACTATTTGCAGCTAACTGTAACTTGTTTTTATTTGTTTTCCATGTACTCGTTTTTTGAAGTCTCGTAAAGGTAGCCAAAACCTAAACATATTTGCGAGGTACTACATTACCGTGACGTTTTGCTCAATCCCGGAATCTACATTGTTAAGAGGAAACAGTAAGGTCGAGAGAATTGAAAATTAGGTATTTGTAAAATTTGTCGCTATCCCGCACTGCCCGCCTCTCACCTGCAGAGTGCGATAGAGACAACTGCAGCTTGGACCGAAAATACCTTTTAAAATTTCATGAAGACTACGTTTCGTAGTCCCCTAATTTCTTCCCCAAAACTTAACCTATTTAACTAATTTTTTCATTAAACATTAAAGAAAGGCTTTGGCCGTGTTCCTATGTTTCCTTTTTTTTTAATAATTTAGTCAAATTTGTTTTCTGGATGTGTGAACACAGCGGAAAATCTGGCATTTTTTTTAGGTTTTTGAAGGTTAATATCTCTTTTGAGAATCAATTTATCGTAAAAAGGAAAACATAGGAACATATCAATAGTAGCCATAGATTTTTGGACAAAAAATGATTGCTCTACTGGCATTATCCAGGGAGGAAACAGGGGACTACCTTTGTATGGAAAAACTGCCCTCCTGTTTCCTCTTAAAATCAAAATTTTAAGAAGCGGATTCCATATTTGCTTAACTTTTTCCGAGATTTTGCCAACTTTAGGTATAAAAGCATCCAAACTTCCGATGCCAGTTCATAATCTACAGGTACCTAATCTACCTGTGTACCAAATTTCACGGAAATAGGTCTCGTATTTTCTGTATAATACACAAACAAATATCAAATTTGTACGATTTTATAATATTTTTTAAATATTATAAAATCGTACAAATTATCTCAAAATTATAACGATCACCGCTACAGGGCCATTTTGTTGTAGGAACGTCAATTCAACTGTTTGTCACGATGCTTTCTCTAAAGTTTCAATTTGTAAATTAAATAAAGCACAAAATGCCTCATTCGTTGTTTGTATCTTATAGAATCGACTTTGATGACTAAGAATAATTTTTAGGGTTCCGTACCTCAAAATAAAAAACAGAACTTTTATAGGTTCACTTAGTTGTTCGTTTGTCCGTCTGTCTGTTAAGACCCTTTTTCTCAGGAACGCGGGCAGGTATCAAGCTGAAATTAATACTAAATAATTGTCATGTCTGCAATCCCTTGGACCAAATAAAAAATCAAACTAAGTCAACAAAGTTAAAAGATAGCTGCTGCTGCTGCTACGGGTGCTGTTTATGCTCCGTTTAGGCCGCATCTTTTGATGCTCGCACGGGAATTAAAACCTCAAAGGTACTTTCGGTTTGACCTAGAATCATGAAATTTGGTAAGATTTGAAAAAAAATCGGTTTAGTAGAAGTAGTTGAAAAAGCTGCTGCAAGATTTGACCCAAACAAACCTGACACAAACACGGTAAGCTAAATAAAACCGTTTAAAAACCCAAAACAGTAAATTTGTTGTTCGGGTATTATTATAAACTATAAGTTTGTACGGAACCTTCACCTTTTTTATGAAGTAAAATTTGTGTAATGTATCACTTGTATTCACATTACAAAGTTGATTTTTTTTTTCAAAAATATACCAAGATCTGATTAGGACAGAACTGCTGTCGGCTCTTGGACTATCGATTAATGGACGAGCTGGCAATCGAATCGGCAGTCGGAGCAATCGCGGTACTTTGGCCTCGTTACCATGCATTTGGAAATGTAGTTGAATTCCGGACGCTGTATGGCCATTTTAAGAGAACTCTTATACAAGATGGTTTCGTGAAGAGAGCACAATATTTTTTTCATCACACTTGCTCGAAAATGGTGTCATTACACGTAGGTTCTGCGGGCCGTAAATGGCCTATTACGCCCTAGGGCGTACTGGTTTTCTTTTTAAATTTGAAACGCTGGTTCTGTTTTACTCTTATTTGTCATGTTCAAAGGAAACGCCAACTTACTTTTTTAACTTTTATCACTGAAATATTTATTTAAAGATAACTGTAATTGCAAATACATATAAACACATATTTCGGTAACATTAATTAAATGTTTAAATAATGTATTTCTTTATTTTGCAAATATAAAATCAACTAAAATGGCCGTTACCGCTATGGTTTCCGAACGTGACTTGTCGTCTTGATATATGTCACTAATGTCACTGTCAGTTTTACAATTTTTATTTAGCTTAAGTAAGGTTATTTTAATTAGATTTCCTCACAAGTGTGATGAAAAACATTGTGTGTGCCACGGGCGGTAAAGGAATTACAAACTCGTGTTATTAAAGCCCTCGGCTTCGTCTCGGCCTTGTAACAAACACTCGTTTGTAATTCCTTACTTACCGCCCTTGATACACAATGTACTATTGATTCTTTAAGTTTCAATATAACAGAAATAACATCATTTCACTCTACAACTTGACGCTGCTGGCTGATTGCAACATACAGTCATCAGTTTTAATTGGTATGATTTTAAGTATGGAGAACGAACACTAACCTTCCAAAATTGGTTTCAAAGACAGCTGATTGCGTAAAGGTCGCTATGGTTACGGCTTATGGTGTGGTCGGTATGGTATGGGCTTTTAGTATGTTTTTTTTTAACTACAAAGGTACCGGGATTCTTGTTGGTTACAAGTCAGCGTTAACATTAGAATACAAAATGGCAAGATTTAAGTATTAAAACTTTCCAATACTATTTAGTAAAACTTTTTAGACTAATTAAAATTGTTTGATGTTTACTTTTTTCTCGTATATGTGTAAAAAAAAATAAGTTTAAACGCTCCCATACATTTAGTACAACGTTCCTTGAGGCTGTTATTTCCCTACCGTAATTGGGATATTGCTGGTTTTATTAAAATAAAGTTATTGATGTGATTTTAGTCATTGGGTTAACGTACTTTCGATATTAGTTTAACGTTTTCTGATATCTGTTACATTTACGTAATAATCGCCTGGCTACACTTAACGATTACACCCTATATAGGCTACGGAACCATTTATGGGTTTTAAAATGTCAGGTTTGAAATGAAAATCAATATAAACTCTACCTTAAGTCATTTCATTAATGTATGACATGTCACGAAAACAAAAGAAGTCATTACGTGTTACTTATTTGTATAACAAAGCCGAGTACATCTTCGTACAATATTTAATTTGTAAGGTAGAAATCGAGTTCTATGGACGCCCGTTGCTAGTTTCAATCACTGAAAATGACGTTCACTTGGTTACGGAACAGACAAGCAATATTCAGTCAAGATTGTTTCCTAACTTGCGGCCAAACGCCATAAGTTACGTAAGAGGAAACTGTTGATCAATCGTATGTCAAAATAACTTATGGGCGATCTTAGGACCTCACAAATAGGTCTGCCGGGCAATGCATACAGATTTAAAAAGTATTGTTGTCATAGTAGAATTACAGGATGTGGCATGTCTAACTTATGGCCTATATTATTTTAATTTATTGATTAGCAGTTGAGCATTTAAAAAGCTGCTTGCCCGATATCCTAATTCCAAGTCCACTATTTAGACTAAAATATTAGGCCGAACAGATGGTGAGATACCACATTCGATGTTAGGTCCCGCCAGCGGATTTTATACTAAATTCGGTCGGACGGGATTGGCCTGTGCTTAGGACTATCCTAACTTGTACTGCCTCTTATCAAATCAAATCAATTAATTAATTTTTGCAAGTAGGCCTCAAGGGCTCTTTTACAGGTCTAATTCTTTTGGTGCTTCGGAAAGTTGGTATGTGACCCCATTTTGTGGATTCCGGAGGTTTGCCCTAGAAGCGTTTTAGTATCCTACAATCGCCACGAAACAGTTTCAGAATCTTGCAAATGTCGAATCACTTCCAGAACCAATGCATATGTATCGAAAACGTTCCAGACTTGACTAATGGATAAAGGGCAGTTGTGTATGAGTCCGGCCGACTCGATCGGATTTATGTGGGCATACCGCCGTCTATCGGGTCTTGTTTATTTATGGGACGAATCGTGTCAATGTATCATGGGGTACATAGGGTGAGCTATCAAAATGGGTCAGTGCGCAGAAGTTAGGAATTATGAGAGGTAGAAACATTTAAGGCACAGTAACGTCGCGTTAAAAACATCCTTAGGCCTTAGGTAAGCCAGAGAAGATTTAGCATATATTTACCTGTAGTAATAAAACAACTTAAACGGATTAAATCGCGTATATTACTATATTTTAAGTCCCGACGTTTCGTAACCCTTTTCAGCGTTCGTGGTCGCGGGTAGACTGAGAAAATCATAAATTTCCTCTGTCAAAATTACTGTTGTGCAAACCTACCCACTTTAAAAAATACAAATTCAATATTAGTGTTGCCAGATGGGCCTAATGTGTATTATGTTCACACACATGCCAGAAGGGCTTAAATACCTAACTTTAGAAAAAAAAAATAAAAAAAACTAGCGGCGCTTCCAAAAGGCATACTTGATAAGAAAGAAGGCCAAGGAAACTTATCAGCCACGCCTTATGCAAAAAAGAAAATAATTTAAGCAAAAGACTCTAGGTATGCTATTTTTGGTAAAACAAATCAGAAAAAAGTTTAGTGTTGCCAGACGGGCCTAATGTGTAAAGACGTTCACACACATGCCTGAAGGGCTTACTATCCTAACCTTAGAAACTAGCGGCGCTTCCAAAAGGCATACTGGATAAGAAAGAAGACGCCAAGAAAACTTATCAGCCTTGCCTTATGCAAAAAGAACATATTAAGAAAGTAAGTAGTGATAAGTTTTCTTGGCGTCTTCTTTCTTATCCAGTATGCCTTTTGGAAGCGCCGCTAGTTTCTAAGGTTAGGATAGTAAGCCCTTCAGGCATGTGTGTGAACGTCTTTACACATTAGGCCCGTCTGGCAACAATAAACTTTTTTCTGATTTGTTTTACCAAAAATAGCATACCTAGAGCCTTTTGCATAAGGCGTGGCTGATAAGTTTCCTTGGCCTTCTTTCTTATCAAGTATGCCTTTTGGAAGCGCCGCTAGTTTTTTTTTATTTTTTTTCTAAAGTTAGGTTTTTAAGCCCTTCTGGCATGTGTGTGAACATCTTTACACATTAGGCCCATCTGGCAACACTAATATTGAATTTGTATTTTTTAAAGTGGGTAGGTTTGCACAACAGTAATTTTGACAGAGGAAATTTATGATTTTCTCACTCTACCCGCGACCACGAACGCTGAAAAGGGTTACGAAACGTCGGGACTTAAAATGTAGTAATGTACGCGATTTAATCCGTTTAAGTTGTTTTATTACTATGAGTGATAATCGCGGAAACCGAAGACAATATTATATATTTACCTGCTCAAATGCCTAACATTAGGAAAGCCAGTGAGAATCGAGCTCTATGGACGCCTTGTTATTGCTAAAATACCACGTTGTAACCAAGTTTAAAAATCGAATTCAAATAATACAAGATGTAAATTATGAGATTGGCTAGGGAATGATTTTTGAAAATGCATTAATATATAATGGTGCCAAATGAGATAAAGCGTCACTCTTCTATCGAAATAATAATTATGTTAATAAACAATATTAAACACTCAGCATATCGTGCCCAGTAAGACATAGTGGTCAAGGAGAGTAAATGGGTTATTCTTCAGAAATGTCTGTGGTCACCTTATTCCTCTGGCCCTTTTTCATACTAAATGTATGGAGACAGAGGGAAAAGTCGCAGACATATTTCTGAAGAATAACCTAAATACCAAAATGTCTGTTCAAAAAGCAACTATTATGTCTACACTTCGTTAACACGTCGAATCTTTGGTACACAACTTACTCGTCTTACTCAGTTTCTAAACATTTTCTAGATGAAGTATCTTACTCGATATTTTGATATAATAAGAGCATATATCTGAATCGGTTTTCGCGAAATATGGGTTGTATTTATACGGAACAAGGCAGCTTTTGGAAAGAAAGCAGCTATGGGCAACATACGACCTTAGTTAGTTGCTTTTAATTATAGGGGCTACAGAAAGAGCGATTTCTGTATATTAATTTCCTATGGTGCTATTAGCTATAGCTAAGAGTGTGATCAAGCGATCTATGATAAATGTAAAAAGGTTAAAGAAAATAATAGCCAGTAGCCCTAACGTTATTTTCTGTCATTTTTTGTACAGTTACTATGCGTTTTTACCAATTCAACTGACAGATCACTATTTGGGAAGTGAGAAACAGTTTTATTTGAAGTTCTTTTTTAAATCTAAACATATTATTGCAAATGCACAGCTGTTTAGTGGTATGGAGAAGAAAGATCGTAATTCTCTAGCTGGCGAAATTATCATGTTAAATTTGACCTCTTTATTCGTACCTATCGTCGTCATCATCATCAGTCAGGAGAAGGAAATAAGCCTCCCCCTAGAAAAATATCATTTTTGGTGTATGCCGTAACCTGCACATTTGGCAGGCCAGTTGGTGATCGTAGTTAGTATTAGTGTATGTATACTGTAGCATACAGTGGTCATTGGTACATAATTCCTGGTTCATCGGTCGTGTCACCCGCAAAATTATACGAAGTAGTTCTCAGACGTTTTATTGAGTATTGACCACATACCAGAAGACGCAATGTGAGTAGATCTCCCAAAAGATGAACTACTGACCTGCTGACCTGCGTGTGTGTCTGTGAGTCCGCTGGATGTGGGGGGACAGGACCACTCATGGTGGCGTTCTTTGGGGGAGCCTCACGTCCAGCTGCGGACGTATTTCGGCTGATGATAGTGAATGCGCGGTTTATACGTTTAATGGTATCATATTAAGCATTCACTTGGCCTCGAATCAGGCACTAGACAGAATGTAGGCCGAGCCTCGACGAAGTTTTCGCGGACGCCAAGTTTACGCAAGGTACATTCAGCGAGATATCAGGGGGGTACATCCTTGGAAACTGTCCAGAAGGGCTAATATACAGCGGGTGCATTGTTGATAGCTGTTTTCTTCGGTCAATTAAAGAAATGAACGCATCATACCTTACTTTCTTTCTATATTACATCACATCATCAGCCTATATATACATACGTCCCACTACTGCTGGGCACAGGCCTACTTTCATAGACGAGAATGAATGAGTTATAGTCCTCACGCTAGCCCACTGCGGATCAGGGACTTCACATACACCTTTGAATTTCTTCGCGGATCTATGCAGGTATCATCACGATGTTTTTTCTTAACCGAAAAGCTAATGGTAAATATCTACATAATCATATTTTATACATAAGTTCCGAGAAACTCACTGGTACGAGCCAGGATTCGAACCCACGTAGACATGTGTAGCGAGTGAGTGAGTGATTTTAAAAGAGAAGACACGATAAACAAAAACTTTTCCTCCCTGTCTTGTCACCATATACCTAAATGCTCTCTCTTTCGTTCGGAAATATTTGGATTACGATGGACGCCTATAAGAGCTAGTGAGCCGTTGACACACCACGGAACTACTGATCTTATAAGAGCTAAATGAGCTGTTGACACACCGCGGAGCTACTGATCTAAAAGAGTTGGTAGTGACCCTGCCTACGAAGCACGAGATCCTGGGTTCGAATCCCGGTAAGGGCATTTATTTGCGTGATGAGCACGAATATTTGTTCCTGAGTCATGGATGTTTTCTTATGTATTTAAGTATTTGTATCTATTAAATATATCGTCGTCTAGTATCCATAACACAAGCCTTATTGAGCTTACTATGGGGCTAGTTCGATTTGTGTAAGATTGTCCCCTAATATTTATTTATTTATTTATTTATTTACTGAGCTAAAAGAGTGATACATATCTTTGAGAGCTAAAGATTCATATCACTCTTTTAACTTTAGTGACACATTTTGCGCATGTCTTAACCCACGACCTCTGCTTGAAAGGCATATGTCCGAACCACTCGGCTACGGGGTGAAAAGTTGTCTATTTTGTTTGGTTTGCTTCAATTTTTGTTTATAATATAATATTACTATAACCAACTTAAAGATTTTTTCACTCCTGTTTGCTTCCGTCAGGCTGTCAATGTATAAAAGTATAAACCTGGCACTGTTTTTACCATAGTAATCATCTTGAACATGTTTTCACTCGAGTATAGGACACGTTTGTCCTAATCTCTTCTATTCCTTCCTTACTTTATTCCTGCTACTATTCGTTTTGTGTTAGCATGTTTCTTTCTTGAAACATGAGTGAGTAAACGTTTTACTTTTGCGGCGCCACTTCTGTTTTTAGCTGTACCAAAAGTGTTCGGCTTCTCATATCTTAGAATGTGTCTTTAACGAGACATGAATATGAAGTTTGTCTTACAGATTCTGCTCCGTTTAAACGTAAATCGTTCAGACAAATCCGCGGTTTAATTTTAACTTTTAGATTCGTTACGCGCTCATGCTACTATGAAATTTGATAAATCTCCGTGAAATAGTGAGACTTTTAGAATTAGGTACTGTGCAAAATTTATACGGCCTTTTTTTGACTAAAAAAGAAGTGTAAACGAGTTTTATTCGGCATAAAATGCTGTTGCTTAAAATCCTGTGGGTTTTGGCGTAAAAAAGGCATAATTTACTTTAAATACTGGAATTCTAGAAAATACTTAAGTCTTTTACCTCCTCACTTTGTATTCAAGTCGTTATTTGCCCTTTTAAAGATTAAAATATACGGACACTACCCTCTGTTAAAGATCGTAACTTCAGTATTAGTTACATTTATATACGTCTTTACGAGTTTATAGTGCAGAAAAGGTCGCTGTAACTTGTATTTTTTTATTTTCATTTATTGGAGAACAAACAGAAACAAGTGTTCAACGGTTTTTGATTATTCTAAACACTACCTCTAACTACCACTACTAACTACTAACTCTTTTTCTGCAAATAAACAATATTTAAATTTAAATTTTGAATTTGAAGACCACGCTTCTACTCCGTATGTTATCACTGGTGATCAAATAACTGAAAGAATAAAAATAATAGTTAAATAAAAGTTCACAAGTAAACTACATGTTTACTACACATTATAAAATTTTTACGTGAATTTTTTACAACTTAGAAATATCTTAACAGCGCGAAGTACGTTTTAAGTGGGCAAGTAATCAACGACATATATACCGTTTTAAATTCTTGTTTTAAAATTCACAGTATCCTCGTTAACGAGTAAATTCCACCCTTTAATCAAGACTGATATAAGCAGAATCCATTCTAGAAGCTCATCCCAAGCAAGTTATAACGCTACCTTTGACTCAAAGCGCGGACAGGAAAAATCCAATAGAGTCCTTTGTGGTCCTCTCATCGGAATAAAACAAATTTTCACAGACGTGTCGACGTTATCGTTAGGCAGTTCACGGACTAAGCGATGTTTGACCGAGCGAAGTGAGATTTTTTGACCAACGGAATGAAATGAAATGAAATATGAAATGAAATAATTTATTTCTGTAAGTAGGCCTCAAGGGCTCTTTCACATGTCTGATTCTTTCTTTTGGCGCTTCGGCAAATGACATTCTGGTGAGAAGAAGCGCCGGAAGAAACTCACCAGTTTCTCTTTTAAAATAAACATTGAGCATTACAATAATTGTGAAAATGCAATTTCAATAAGTAATACAATTAATCAAACAAGTGCTTAACTAATAGCTATACATTTCAATAAACATAAAACTAAATTTTTCAGAGATGTAAAGGGTCTCTAGGGGTCAAAACAAGATAAATTAAAAAGAAATATGGGAAATAGAGAGACACACTAAAATTAATGGAGGTGTAAAGATCTCCAAACGTCAAAATACAAAATGGGAAACGAGAAATAAACTACTAAACTATCATTAAATTTACATGCTTTACAAAAAAACAAACTTACAGAAATTAAAAAATCTGTGATTCGCATAATATAACTTAAAAACTAAAATTAAAACATTTTTTCTTAGAGATGTATGTGGTCTCTAAGCGTCTAAACATTGGCAAGTACAAAGAAGAATTTTAATATAGCATAATCTTAATGTTGGAATGGAATGAATGGGTTTTAGACTCGACTAGTTGGAATTATGACAGCTCATTTATACTGGTTGGTGATTAAATTAAGATTATGAATATTATAAAAACGGTATGAGTTACAGATTACATTAGTTTTTTGGAGAATTTAAATTGATTAAATCTGAAGAATGTGCTCTCGATTTTTTTTAAGCCTGACTCTTGCAAACTTTATTGGCTGTAGCAAAAATCGGACCCGGTGGGTGCCGTGGCGCTCCCCGGAGTCGAACCAGGTCGCTGGCCGGACCACCTTGAGTGGATCGGACTCGGTGGGGGCCGGGGGCGTCTGGGATCGAACCAGGACGCTAGGCCTAAGCCACCTTGAAGTTACGCTGATTGCTCAAAGTGAGAAGCGGACCAGCGGGAAGGTTGAAGCGGATCAACCTGTCCTTATGGGAGTATGTGAATCGAACGAATGGGAGTTTTAGTTGCCGGTTCGCTAAACCTAGCCCAGCTAAGAAGACTCCGGCAAGGAACTTAGCTGAGCCCGAGCAAGGTCGGAGTGAAGTTAATCCAGGACATGCGGGTTCTGGGGCGAGTCGGGACGCGGCCCTTGTGTGCTGTTGTCGCGAGGAGGTCGACTCCGCCGACGAGGACGACGCTGCCTGCGACTCTTCAACTCCGTCCGACGACCTGGCAGCGATGATTCTTTCGAATCCTGCTGAGATGTCGTCGTCCGGGTCAGTGAGGAAGCTCCTAGGGTGCCGGGTGAAGCGGCCTCTGATGAGCCTGGACCAGCTGAGCTCGTCGTCGGGATCTGGAAGAGAGGGTACATAGTATGTATGTATGTATGTAAACACTTTATTGCACAAAATAAGACAAATTACAGGGTTACAAGATTAAGGTATATGTACAAAGGCGAACTTATCCCTAGTCATAGTCGGCCGCTTTCCTAACAAGTGGATTCCTATGTTGCGTAGCTGTCCTAAAGTCGCGTTTCGAAGCCATCTTAAAGAAACCTTGAATCGAGGGAAGCTTGTATTCAAGGTGAAGGCTAAGATTCCTTACATACCATGGAGTCACGTGTGCGAACACTACACTGGCGTAGGTCATAATGGGACGAATACAAGTTTTGTAAAGTGTCAGCTTATTTCTAAGCGACATTTTACTTCGCCTGTTGGTCACCCCGCCTAACATATTCATGAAAAAGAGGGCGCGGCCGCGAACGCGTTTTATGTGACTGAGGAAAGACAAGAGTTTGTCGAGTATGACACCTAGGTATTTAACCTCATTAACCCAGGGGATGGGTAAGCAAAAAATACAATCGCAGCACTTTTCTCAGGATTAACTTCGATGCGCCAAAGATTAGTGTCTGTCAATTTTGATGTTAAAATTTTAGCTGGATAGTATGTCACCTTAGTTCTTTTACGGATTTCCTAACTTTTGATAATAGTATAACTGTATGGCAAGTAGAAGTGGCAAGCGATTGGGTATATAGCTCGAAGACCAAGATGGTCTGACGACCTGGTTAAGGTCACCGGAAGTCGACGGAGGCAAAAAGCTTGCAACCGTTCGTTGTGAAAGTCTTTGGGCATCTTCAGCAGTGGATGTCTACATATTGAAACAACTAAAATATTATATTTTGTGAAAAAAAACCCATAACTATAATTATGTAAATATATTTTGTATGAAAGTAAATTAACGTTTTCTTAATTATTGCACGAAAATTCACTCAAATCGTATTGACCTATTCAAAGCCGCTCTTTGTTTCATCGTGTGCGGCTAGCCTTAATTAGAGTTTACCTGAATAATTCATTCTATCGTATAGAGAATTTTCATCGCATTGATTTTAATTTTAATGAGATATATGCAGATTGGTATTCATGATTAAGGATGAAAATATTATGTATACCTTTTTGCCCAAGCTTCGCTTTCTTGTTATTTTTAAACGACTTCCAAAAGAAGGACGGTTCTCAATTCGTCTGTGTTTTTTTTTTATTTTTTTTTTGTGTATTTGTTCACCGATTACTTGAAGACGGCTGGACCGATTTGGAAAATTCCTTTTTTGTTTGAAATGGTAGACTTTCAAGGTGGTCCCATTGCAACCAAGTCAGGATCTGATGATGGAATCTTGGAGAAATCGAGGGAACTCTTCAAATATCATAGGCACACATATAGCGATTTCGGTATTATTCGTAATTTCTCGTCCATCTCTTATTAGCAACAAGTTTTTAGTGTTAACCGACTTCAAAACAAAGGGTAAATTTGTATCTAGGCTTCTTCCCCGATTACTTGAAGACGGCTGAACCTATTTGGAAAATTCTTTTTTTGTTTAAAAGGGTATACCTCCGAGGTGGACCCATTGCAACCAAATCAGGATCTGATGATGGGATCTTGGAGAAATCAAGGGAACTCTTCAAATATCATAGGCACACATATGCGATTTTGGTATTTTTCTTACTTTCTCGTGCATTTCTTATTAGAAATAAGTTCCCAGTCTTAACCGACTTCAAAACAAAGAGCAATTTTTATGTAGGCTTCTTCCTCGGTTACTTGAAAACGTCTAGACCGATTTGGATTTTTTTTCTTTTAACTAAATAGACTTAACTCTATTTGGTTAAAATAATATTTTTCCAGCGCCACTAAAAATTTAAAAATAAAGTAAATTTTTAAAACAAAAAATATAAACCGACTTCCAAAAACTTGCCAGCTAAGGAGCTCAACACAGCCAGCTTTACGTGGCAGGCACCAACTTCAAAAATAACAGGTTAAAAAGTATAAATATCTGTATATGTATATATGAATCGTTGATTATCCATTTCTTTGGGGTAATTAACATATTATTTTTTGGTTTTTAGTTTAAGTTTTTGGAAGTCAGTTTTTATTTTTTGTTTTAAAAATTTACTTTATTCATATCGATGGCAAAAAGCGAGAACGTAGTAACCGCCACTTGGTCAAAAAATTTTTTTTGCATATTCGGAATCAGCGAATTTTTCTGCGTCGACTGGTCTGGGTCCCATGGCTCTACGACGCTTAGAAAAAACTGGACTACGTTGCAAAACGAATGTATTTTTTTGACGATGCCCACATCTAATTGCTGTAAACATCCAAATAGTAGCAATTTTCTAAACCAGTACATTTACGCTAATTTTGTTTTTTCATAAATCAAAGGGTGTGCCGGTTACAGCGTTGCCGAAATTTTGTTCCGTGGCGGTTACAGCATTTATGCATGTAGTGAAAAAATTACGAACCAAGCTTACTGCAACTATCCTAAAATAAATTATCTATGATTGACGCTTACTACATTTCATTCGAAAATGAATTAACAGTAAGCTACAGTAACGACATTTGAAACACAACGTGAAGTGGGTAGTGCTTGAAGATACAGCAATAAAAATGTGCGCTCGCGGCGATGTGGCTCGTGAATACGACCTGTGATTTAGTCTATCGGCGATCGCCGGAGCGAGTGGGTGTGCGTAGTCTGTGTACTCTGTGTGTCCGTGAAGTGAAATATTTTTATAATTGAGGTGATAGTTGTGTTCAAACAATTGTTTAAGAATTATGTTGAAAACTTATATAATAAGTAATACTTACATACAAAACATCTTTTATAGTTAGTGGGTTTAATAGGTAGTGAGTTTTATATCGATAAAAGTTACTTAAAAGACAATTTAATGCCAAAACTGAAGATAAAATGTAGAGAGTTTTAAAGTTTTCACGGGAATATTAAACCTCATTACCTATAATATTTAGTTTTAGCGGATAACAATATTATAGTCTGATTAACCCTAAGAATATTTATGTTTGTTTTTAGCACGATAAGTACAAGGTTGTGATTTTATATGAGAGATTTTATTAGCCTTTTGAAATGTAATAAGCAACGGAGGTTTTAAGTAATTTTCGTAATTATTTATCTATTTATTTAATCTTTATTGCACAATATAAATAGTACAATTGGCGGAATTAATGCCTTAAGGCATTCTCTACCAGTCAACCAATGGGCTAAACAGAAACATTGTTTTGGTGCAGGGCCTTTAACGTCAATTGGAAAACTTAAGATAAATTTACAAATATACCTACAATATAGGTACATACATACAGTATATACTTACACAAATACAATATTATATAATATACTTACATATACTACTTTACGTACCTTGTGAAAACCTCATGTCGATAATTAGTTTTGGACAGCATTGAAGAGATGCTTGCGCAACATGCGCTTGAATGTGAACTTGCTTTGTGCTTATACAGAGAGAAACGTAATGTTTTTATACAGAGAAATTGAGACTAGATAGTATTTGATTATGTTAAGACGGTAATTGTTGCTTCTGATCTTTTAATTTGTAAGAAACCTGCATTTAAAATTTGGAAACATTTTAAAAAAGTATGTTGATAAAAGTTGATTGATCCTTAAGTCGTTTTATTTTCACAGTTTCTTTTGCCGGTGGACACTTACCACATTTCAGTTAGTCCTATAAAGAACGTAATGACATTTACGTCAAAATTATTGAATCTTAAAATAAATATGCATCTGGTTACAGCATTTATGCTTTATGGAAATAATACCCGTTTCACCATTTTAGTACATTTACTTCTGGCGTTTGCAGCGTTTTCGCGTAACGAAAAAAAGAGTTCAATTGTCGTAACCGCCACTAAGTCGTAAACCAGTCTGTTTTGTTAAATATTAAATATGCCAGTTGAAAGAAAACCATAAGTTATTAATTAGATCCAAATATCAAGCATTTTCGTTCATAAATGAAAGAGTTATGTTTTTTTTTCTTGAAATCGAAAAGTTTTTTGGCTCTGGTGTAAAGTTTGCATTTTGGCGGTTACTACGTTCTCGCTTTTTGCCATCGATATATACCTAGATGGGATCGTTGGTAACCTTACATGACTTGGTACCAGGATGAAACCTACACGACATGAACGATAATAAAAGTTAAGCGAAAAAAATTATTGGGGGTCCTGATTGCAATTGGGATACAAAAGTTTAAGAAAAAGTGTTTAGACCAAAGACCTTAAACACTTATAGCCTAAACTACAACAGTATTCTGTTTACAAATTGAACACTTCATAAATAGTTATTGCATCGCACAAAATTGAATTTTTGTGCGGGTTGCGAGACCGTTTTATACAAATCGACCAAGTTTTAAATCAAACAATGCTTGTATTACGGATACTGGATGATTGCACAACGATATAAATGTATTACAATAATTATATATCAATGATTCAGGAACATATTCTCGTGCTTATCACACAAATGCCTGGGACCTCTTGGTTCGTAGGCAAAACCGCTCACTACGCTGAACATGTCGCCAAAAGAAAAATAACTTGTTGGTTTTTAATAGAAAGAAATCAGCCGCTGTGAGCAAAGCCACTGTTACAAGTTGAACAGGAAATTGTATGGTATAATCGCCCATTTTTCGCTTCTCCCATAAAAAAGCGCGTGATTGCACATAAAATTGTTTTGTAGCAATATCTCTCTCGTATCAACACCTCAAATCATATTCAGACGATAAACTTAAGCCGTGTTCTTACTTAAACGCCCCATTTACCGAAGGAGCTCCATACCAACCGCAGCAGTTGTATTTATTGTGTAATACTCTTTATACTACATACAACTTTTAATTTACCGTCCTTTAAATTCACGTCTTTGAATGAACAAAGTCTCAAGCGTAATAGGTTCTACTGTTACATGTGATACTGTTTCATAGAATATAATTTTAAGTCAGATTTTAAACGTTATACCGTTGAAATAAGGTTTTGAATCGAGATTTTTCGATAGATACAAGGGTATGGTAAATCTGCGAAGTTGTACAAGAAATCATAGCTAAAATTGTAACATCTGAACGTACAGCCCTAGGTTTTGGCAAGAAAACAAGTGAATAAAATGAAATTATACGATTTATTTAATACTTTTAGATATACCTGATATTTGGCAGTTGGAAAGCAAATAAAAACGAACCTGTTTTTAAATAAAAAAATCAACCTTATTAATTCAATTATCTGAGTATCCTTGTAGTGTACCTAAGTGTGAGCCAGAATTACACTTCTATACATCGTGAATGCAATGCTATTTAGCCCATTACATGTATCTGTACTTAGTCGTTACATTTGGCTTACACTGGAAGGTACTACATTATTAATTAGGTGTCCCAACAAGGCTTAGTATAGGGCAAGTCCGGGGTAGTTGGCCATAGTTTTAAATTGTTACAAATAAATTATATTACTTCAGAACCTGCGTCCAATCAAGAAAAATCTAACGATAGTCGACACGTTTGTATCGGTTCAGTCATTTTTGAGTTATTAGAGAACAGACGAACATACATACATTTATGTATATATACGGCACTAAAATTATAATCCTTCTTTTTGTTTTGCCGTAGTCGGGTAAAAAATACGATGTAAAAATTACACCCACAAATGAGCGTATCTTCATAGCAATTACGTCCTTTTGTTTAGAAGCGCAGTTTATCACCAATAAGTCAAAAACCGTTACTTAATCCTATTTTGTTCAAAATAATTATCATTGAAAGTATTAGTGAAGCGATATCTTTGTATTTTTTTCATTTTTTTCCGACACACGGCTTAGAAGATTTTCACAATTTTCGGAGCGATTATTTCCAAAGATATTCACTTAATCAAAAACATTACTGAGGAACCTTAAATTGTTTTTAAAAGAGCTGTCGAACTATTACCACTAGTGATGGGTCGCTACCGGTAACTTACTAAAGGCGAGAATATTCCCAGTAACATTACCAGTAATATTACCCACGATCGGTAAGATTGGGTAATATTGAAAAAAATGTTAGAATGTAGATGTTTTATTCGTGTTAAGTACTAACAGAGTTTACATTGCACCGATTTTTAACCATAAAAGTTACGAATCTTTTTAAGTTAGTAAATTACCAATCATACCAGTAACATTCTCAATGTTACTGGGTATTTTCCCAATGCTACCGGTAATATTACCAGGTAAGATACGAAACTACAGTTTTACTTGAGATTTATTGATCAATTACTTAGTTCAAGGAGCAATATATGAGTATCTGGAGGTACGGTAGTGCCCCGCCAAGTCGAGCAAAACAAAGGCACGGCCGTACCATCTTTTTTTCAAAGCCGTTCAAGCCATTTTCAGCCTCCTGTAGTTTTGTGCTGGCTAAAGCTAGAAACCTTGAATTTACAGGGATATATAGGGTATAATAAGACTTAAATATATTTTCAATAACATTTAATTTCGACGTGCAGTTTAAGAACTATTGCACGTCAAAGTTCCTTAGTTTTGTCACAGACTGACTGACTGATGATCATCATAATTCTAAGGTACTTCTAGCAGACCCAAAAGCTTAGCTGTAAGGCTATCATGTCATGCAAAACCTAAAAATATTGCAATTTCGTAATCATCAATATAGACTGCATAAGTAAGTTTGTAATCCTGTATAAATACAGGCGATTACAAAGTTACTTTCGTAGTTCAAATAGGAAATAGAATGCTCCTTGAACTAAGTAATTGATCAATAATTCTCAAGTAAAACTGTAGTTTCGTATCTAACCTGGTAATATTACCGGTAGCATTGGGAAAATACCCTGTAACATTGAGAATGTTACTGGTAAGATTGGTAATTTACTAACTTAAAAAAGATTCGTAACTTTTATGATTAAAAATCGGTGCAATGTAAACTCTGTTAGTACTTAACACGAATAAAACATCTACTTTCTAACATTTTTTTCAATATTACCCAATCTTACCGATCGTGGGTAACTTACCGGTAAGTTACTAGTAATATTCCAGTTGGAAACTTACTGGTAACGGGAATGTTACCGCCGACCCATCACTAATGACCACACGTTGATATTTGCTGAAAAAAAAATGTTTAGCTTCTGTAACATGTATGGAGCCCCCCTTAAAATATTTATTTTAGTTAGTAGCGGCTTATACAAGACACCTATATTGCAAATTTAATCAACATCCATCATGTAGTTTTTGAGTAAAATGCCTCTGACATACGGACAGACGGACGGACATGACGAAACTTATAAGGGTTCCGTTTTTACTATTTTGGCTACAGAACCCTAAAAACATAATTCCCTTGAAAGTAATGTGTTTTGCAAAATTAGGAGTAATTTATCTAATGAAGAAATTACAGTTAGACTTCAAAGGTCATAAAATCATAGCGGATTTTCGAGTACTTAAATATAAATCACTCTTTATTGGCAACGAGAGGGCCATATCATTCTACGAGATATCTATTCAGAGGCCATGCCAACTCTACGTGGCTGGAATACCAACTAGTGCACCACAAAGTTACTTATACACCCCCTACACATTATTAATGACACAATTGTCTTAGCACAAGAAAGCTTTTCGTACTAAGGGAGATTTCAGAACGGTACTGTTAAGTTTGTATTATTTTCAAGATATATGGGAGTTGCACTATCTGTCTTGGTGTAAAATGATGTGTATATGTGTTGAGGTCTTTATAGTTGGGTAGTAAAAGTTGTTTAAGGCTGTTTCGTGCACTTTGGTATGACAGGCAAATAGGCATCGAATAGGCATGCTTTGATAGTTTCGACCTAGATTTACCGCCTAGTATTTTAAATTGTTCCTTCATTCGAGCCATTCGTTTTTAGGATTGTGGTTATCTGAATCAGTTGTAATTTGAAAAAAAAGCAGCAATATTGTTTAATTCCATGAAATACTATAAATATGTATATTCGTATGGGATGCTAGGTACGGATAAAATCAAATTAATTATTATTTTTTTTACATCAGTGAGCCATTCCCGATTTCATCACCATGGTAGATGTTTTTATAAAAGAACCGGCCAAGTGCGAGTCGGGTTCGCACACGAAGGGTTCCGTACCACCGCGAGGAAAAAAAACCGGCAAAAAACACGTTTCTTGTATGGCCCCCTTTTATTGCTATTTTGTTTTTATTATTTGTTGTTATAGAGGCAATAGAAATACATATTCTGTAAAAAATTCAATATTACCTATTGCATTCAAAGCTTTCCAGCTCACCCGGTTCTTAGCACCCTTTGAGTACGAAACCCTAAAATTAGAGTAATTATTATTATGATATTAAATCGCCCGTCAAAAAATTATAAACTGCAAACTTGGGCACAGTAAACAAAAACAATGCAAACTTATTTAAAAGAATGAGACAAAAGGTGGTCTTATCACTAAAGAGTGATCTCTTCCAGAATACCTTTGGGTAGTAGAGAACTCCATTTAGAAGATTAGATATTGAATACTCTACAATAACAAGGTGCAGAATTGAATTATCGTTCATGAGAATATCAAAATATAAGGTTGAAAATAATTAACAAATGCGAAAAGGCAACACAATATCCTCTGAACTGTTTACCAAAGTATAAAGACAGCCAAGTAGTTCGTCTTCGCCGTTTAGGAGCGCGCGACTCGTATTCAAGCTCGCCGCCCGTCGGTTCTATAAAATACTTACTTACTACGACGTACCTAACTTTTATTAGGTTGACCTCAAACGATTGTACATATTTCAACATGAAACTATCTGATGTCAATATTATTAAGTATAACAGTTTAAATAAATTAGTACCGGTGCGTTTACATGTAAGTAACGTAACGAGATTTCGGCTCGTTTCATAAAACCACTCTTGTGTTTTAAGGTTTAAGGCATTTTATGTATCAATTGAATCAACTACTTTTTAATTGGTACACGTTTAAAAAATCTGTTAATTTTAATCATCACTGTCAAACATAAAGTAAATTTTTAAAACAAAAAATAAAAACCGACTTCCAAAAACTTAAACTAAAAAGCAGAAAATAATATGTTAATTACCCGAAAGAAATGGATAATCAACGATTCATATATACATATACAGATATTTATAGTTTTTAACCTGTTTTTTTGAAGTCGGTGCCTGCCACGCAAAGCTGGCTATGCTGAGCTCCTTTTATCCTTAGCTGGCACCGACTTCAAAAAAGCAGGTTAAAAACTATAAATATCTGTATATGTATATATGAATCGTTGATTATCCATTTCTTTCGGGTAATTAACATATTATTTTCTGCTTTTTAGTTTAAGTTTTTGGAAGTCGGTTTTTATTTTTTGTTTTAAAAATTTACTTTATTTTTAAATTTTTAGTGGCGCTGTAAAAATACTATTTTAACCAAATAGACTAAAGTCTATTTAGTTAAAAGAATTTTTTTCCAAATCGGTCTAGCCCCAAGTAATCGGGGAACAAACCTACATAAAAATTGATCTTTGTTTTGAAGTCGGTTAAGACTGGAAACTTATATCTAATAAGAAGTGCACGAGAAACTAAGAAAAATACCAAAATCGCTATATGTGTGCCTCTAATATTTGAAGAGTTCCCTCGATTTCTCCAAGATCCCATCATCAGATCCTGATTTGGTTGCAATGGAATCACCTCGGAAGTATACCCTTTCAAACAAAAAAATAATTTTCCAAATCGGTCCAGCTGTTTTTAAGTAATCGGGGAAGAAACCTACATAAACATTTGTTCCTTTTTTGAAGTCGGTTAACACTAAAAACTTATTGCTAGTAAGAAATGGACAAGAAACTACGAAAAATACCGAAATCGCTATATGTGTGCCTCTAATATTTGAAGAGTTCCCTCTGTTTCTCCAGGATCCCATCATCAGATCATGATTTGGTTGCAATGGGACCATTTCGGAAGTATACCCTTTCAAACAAAAAAAGAATTTTTCAAATCGGTCCAGCCGTCTTCGAGTAATCGCGTAACAAACATACAAAAAAAAAAAAAAAAAACATTCGGACGAATAGAGAACCGGCCTTCTTTTGGAAGTCGGTTAAAAACTACCGTATACCGTGCTGTTTACGGCGGCACTTGAATGTACCTCTCATTAAGTGGACTTGTTCGATAAAAGTTAAGCACATAAAATTAATTAGAAAAACCGGGTCAAGCGCGAGTTGAACTCGCGCACCGAAGGTTCCGTACAAACTCGTAAGTAGATACGAGAATAGTTCAAGAAAAACAGTATGACGGTTAGTTTAGTAGAAGAAAATAAGTTTGTGTTCCGATTTATGCAAATTTCTAAATACGGTGCAAGTTAGAAAAACCGTTATATTTTTTCTGTAATATTTAGGATGATATTAATAGTTGGTAATTATTACAGATTTTTCTGTTCTGTAACTTCGAAGATAATAGGGGGAATGCTATTTTTTTGTACATATTTCGTCCTAAATCAAAAATTTCATGATTAAGAAAAATTATTGGAATCTACAAACCCTTTCATTCGTTGCATAACATATGCATAACAACTGTAAAATTTCGACATGCCGTTTCGGCCCCCTTTAAAAAAAAAGTAAAATAGGTACAAGATTTCATTTATGACCAATAGGCTCTGGTCAGCAAGGTTTTACACTGTTCCAAATTTCAAATGGATAGCAGCAGTAGTTCCTGATATATCTGGCTGTGACAGACGGACAGATAGAGTCGCACCATAAGGGTTCCTTTTTTATCATTTTGTTACGGAACCCTAAAAATAAGTTTCTTTCAAAAACATGGTTATTACGAAAACATATATACTTAATATCCTTTTAAATTCTAAATGCCACCACATCAGCCACATGGAACAAATAGAATGCACTACAACTTTTAAAACCGCTTCGCTTCTGATCTCCTGCCCCTACCCTACATATTGACAGTTTGCGATGAAGTAAGTATGAGTATGATAGCAATTTCCGGGCAACGTGAACGTTTAATATAAACGCTTATTGAAAGGGGAACGTCGTTGCGGTGACAATAGGAGCAACTGTAGCTCTACGAAGAGTTTTGATACTTTCTTGATTTTTTGAACGTCATTTAAAACTTAAAAGCGTATGAAAAAGCACATGTATAAATATCAAACCCCATTTATATTCTTTAAAATTTTAATGTAATTTTTGCTGTTAAGTAGTTCGCTTATATTAGTTAGGGTAGGTTAACCACAGACGATGATGGGAACAATTTCTATTCTTTAGCTTTCCGCATTAGGAATGGTGAAGCGAACCGTTACAATGGGTCGTCGCTGGAAAGCAATAATGCTGTAACCCGCACCACCATCGAAAATGATTTTTTTTGCATATTCTTAGAATGGCATAGTTTTTATTTTTCTGCGATTATAAAATAAAATATATACAGGATATTTTTTTTACCTAAACTTGTAATCACGAAATGAAAAAACGCTGTAATCCGTATAAAATCCCGTGTTTTCAACAGCGTTGTGGTTTACAGCAAAATTGTTTCCGCGATTAGTTCGTCGTGATCATGTACAGCATTTTTAATTTCTGTAAATTTCAACTCCTGTCCAGTTTTTGCCATTTACAGCATTTGTCGGGAGCTGTTGTAAATATTTAAGCTATGGTGTGTACAGCATTTTAAAGATACAGTAATAAGTGAATAATGACAGTAAATACATTTTATAATATAGAGTAGTTTGGTATGTATGTCGTTTTAAGTAGTCTGTAGGTTATGTAAGGTGGCAAACAGCTGCAGTGACCTCACGGATATCCACTATGACCCACTTCGCAATTTTTTAACAGCACTACACAGGTGCACTGTTTAGTATTGGTTTAGCTAGTTGGTTAGTTTTAACTTGTCTCATTTTTAAGAGCAACCATACTCAGACATAATTAACTTGTATTCTCTTAATCTAACTTAATCTTCACACTGTTATGCATGAGGTGTTTATCTTTAAGTGACTGTTACACTACTCATCGAAATTATTGTATGTTGTTACTGAATTGTATAGGTGTAAACTGTCGTTGATGAACCTTAAATAAATAAATAAAAAAAAATAAGGGTTGTTTTAATTTGTTGATTGCTAGTTGTCTATTTTTAAAAGATAAAATCATGTTTTAAAATAAATATAAAAGTTTACAAAGTTGCATTTATAATATAGAGGTTATAATAAGCTTTAATTAAAAATAACATGTTTATTAATTATCCGTTGAAACTTTAATGCATGTAAATTATACATGTAATATGTGTCGTTTTAAAATCCAATCTGTATTCAGTTGAATCAGATAATAATATGTTGATTTAATAAATTATTAACCATTTTTTTTTAAATAGCACGACTTCCTCATAGTCCTCTGACACCGACCAGTTATGGCCATTCAAAACCATGTAAGTATAGTATATAATAGACTTAATATTTTTGGTCTACGTTTTTTCAAATATTCGTCTTCGACACTCTTTTTAGTTACTACCTTGGCCCAACCTTGGTGTATTCGACAGAATAGTCTACTTACGATTGGTAGGTAATGTTTATTGTCACAGACTATTCGAGTTCTAGACCGCGGTTAGAGCTTTGCATACCTAGTAAACCTAGGACTCCTGTTACTTGGTTATAGATCTTAATTGGGCGCCATAAGTTGGGATGGCTAGAATGCACATGCATACTCGTATGCGCATGTCGATGAGCTTACATTTCATGCTTAGAACGAGTTTCGCTTCATGAGGTAGTGTTTTCATCAACCACAAGTTCCTCCAGGCGTTTTCGATACGTCTTTATTTATTTTGCAAAAATAATAGAGGAGATTAAAATTGTAATACCTTGTATAGGTCGATAAGTAATATAATTCCGTTCTCAATCATCGTCTAAACCAAATGATTGAAATGTGTATATCTATGCTGTTGATGTAGTGTATATACACATACATAAAGACCAACAACATAAAACAATACCTAATGATTACTTGGTACAGTCAAGGGCAAAGATAAATATCCAAACAAAGTTCCAAAATATGTATACATATACCTTACTGCCATAATAATAAGAGCTGTATACTTATTTTTGAAACTTTGTGGTGTATACATATTGGCGCCCTTGACTGTACCTAATAGACAAAATATACAATTTTTCCGTTAATATCTTCAATATTCATAGCATATAAACTTATTCAGAAAATCCACGTGTGGCGACACCTTTTTAGTGATGTGAATAAGTAGGTTAGCTAGGTTAAGGTATTGTCTATTAAGAACTGTCGCTGTCGGATATGTCATTATTATTCCTTTGGTTTTTTTTTCATGATAAATATACATTCATATTATTATGTGGAAAAGGGAGTAATTATTTAGAATATCTCCCTGTAGTTCGTACCCACACACGATTATTTCAAAACTCACATTTTAAAATGGATAAACAGATACTACATTTTGCCCTTACACCACTTCATTCATACCTGTTTCCTTTCATTTATTCAATTACAGCAACATTGCGATACAAAAATCTTGACACTTTTTTGACTTACAGCATTTTAAAACGACTGTTAGATTTCGTAAAAATATTGTTTTCATACAACATTTTTGTAAGTTCAAGTACAGCATTATCGCGTGCCATGATTAGAAAAATCGAATCGATGTAAACGAAAAAAGTCATATTGAAAAAAAGTTTATAAATATTAATTTTATCACCAAAATCATAAACTTAGATTTTTTTACAACGTATGCACCAAAGGGAGTTAAACAATCCCTTTCCATTTTCCAATTTTTTTTTAAAGTCATACGTTGTTTGGCTGCAGTGAAAAGTTTACTTTTGGTGGGTTACAGGATTACTGCTTTCCAGCGACATTATGTTGAACATTTGCAAAATAGTCATAGTATTATTAGGTACAAAATCTGGCTACTCAAGGAGTAGTTCAGGTATATAACACAAGCCTCTCAACGCCGAGCATGTACTATATAACAACGTGCTTAGAATATCGATAGAGTTGTTAAGCTAGGGCCTCGTGCAAATTTCGATTTGTGATATTAGCGATCTTGTGCGATATAAGTAATGGTGAATTTTTAGGGTTCCGTAGCCAAAATGGCAAAAACGGAACCCTTATAGTTTCGTCATGTCCGGCTGTCTGTCTGTCTGTCTGTCTGTCCGTATGTCACAGGCATTTTACTCAAAAACTACATGATGGATATTGATGAAATTTGGAATATGTGTCTTTTATAAGCCGCTACTTAGTTTGGTATAATTAAAATAAATATTTTTAGGGGGGGGCACTCCATACATGTTAAAGACAGTAAATTTTTTTTTTCAGCAAATATCAACGTGTGGTACATAGTTCGACAGCTCTTTAAAAACACTATAAGATTCCTAAGTAATGTTTTTGATTAAGTGAATGTATTTGGAAATAATCGCTCCGAAAGTTGTGTAAATTGTGCCCCCCCCCCCCCCCTTCTATTTTCTACACCGTGCGTCCGAAAAATATGAAAAAAATCACGAAGGTAACGCTTAATTAACAATTTCAACGAAAATTATTTTCAACAAGATCAAATGTACCGTTTTTGAGTTATTGCCGATAAACTGCGCTTCTCAACAAAAGGACGTAATTGCTATGAAGATACGCTCTTTTGTTGTTGTACTTTTTTACATCGTATTTTTTACCTTATAGTTACGACTATGGAACCCTACACTGAGCATGGTCGGACATGCTCTTGGCCAGTTATTTTTTATTCAAATGGAAAACCGAAAGAGGGATCGGTTCAGATGAGTTTGTTGTTTTAAATCGATACCTAAACCTATTCCTGAGAAAAAGGGAACTTTATATCCTAAAAAAAACCGGACAAGTGCGAGTCGGACTCACCCACCGAGGGTTCCGTACAAATTTATAGGTACATATAATATAGTACCTACCCTATTAATTTTGATTTCTTTAGTAAAGTCAATTTTTTTATGATTTAATTAATAATAATAAATAAATAAATATTAAGGGACAATCTTACACAAATCGAACTAGTCCCATAGTAAGCTCAATAAGGCTTGTGTTATGGATACTAGACGACGATATATTTAATAGATACAAATACTTAAATACATAGAAAACATCCATGACTCAGGAACAAATATTCGTGTTCATCACACAAATAAATGCCCTTACCGGGGGTATTATAGTCTTTAGGTATTCGTCGTGTCGTAACAAGTGTCCAATCATATTTCCTCTTCGGTTTTTAATGGTTTTTAAAATACACCTCCTTACACCTCCAACGGAAAGTACCTACCCTATAAATTTTGATTCCCTTGAGAGTGTCAAAATATACCTTCTTTGCGGCATAAACGGCCGGATCTTTTTTTTTTATATTAACTTAGAAGTTTGATTTTTACACAGCTTCAAGGGACCATAGACCTTAGTATATGGCTTTCATTTCAACTCGATATCTCCACGCCTTCCCGAGATAAAGGGGCTTGATAGACGGACAGACGGACAACAAAGTGATCTTATAAGGGTTCCGTTTTTTCCATGTGTGGTACGGAACCCTAAAAATGACACAGATAACCAGGGAGCGTACTTTTGGTGCTTATGATGTAAAAATTACGTGAAGCTACATACAGCGTGATACACTTTAGGTTTTAGATTGATTTATCGTTACCGAAAATTACCGGTATCGTAAAAGCTATAAATTAATTTTATCACTACTTTCATTAGTTGGTGTCAATGGTAGAAGCTATTTTATAAATCAAGACGTATATGCTTGTGTTATTTTTTTTTAAACGGGAAATTGGAAAATAAATCAGGAACGTATTTTGATATAGATGGAACCGCATGATATAATACATTCGGATGATATAGTATATGTCAAATCGCATATCTGCTTAATATTACCAATTTTCCGCTAAAGTAATAAAAAAACAGACGTATACATTTTTACTTACATAGGTTTATTACCTTCAAATAAGTTAATAATACCACTTGAAAATGGAGGCCATATTTGTACATATTGTAGAAAACTTATGATATTATGCATGTAGATAAAGTTATTTATGCGATTGTACATAATTGGGCATCAAATCACTCGCGTGATCTTATTACAAAACTCGCTTCCGCTCGTTTCATAAAGCCACACTCGTGTATTAATATGCCTCTCATTATGCACCAGTCACATAAACAACTATTAGTCCTTGATACATCTTGTCCCCGCGGAACAACAAAGCTATTTGCTTAAAGCCAAAAAAGTTTTTTTTTTGTAATAATAATAAAGCTCGTCGAATGATGTTTATAGAAAGCGCTGACCATAAACGGCTTATTGCATGTTTT
This sequence comes from Eudemis profundana, assembly GCA_947034925.1. Lineage (NCBI taxonomy): Eukaryota > Metazoa > Arthropoda > Insecta > Lepidoptera > Tortricidae > Eudemis > Eudemis profundana. The sequence goes on along the minus strand of OX344795.1, from coordinate 22,736,678 downwards.
TTATCACTTTTCACTTCTTCTCATGTTGTTTCGCTTAAATTAAATGTATCCGACTACAAAACGAAACACATTTCAACGAATTTTGATGGCGTTAAAGACGTTTCTTAACCCTTTTTATTATTTTGTATTGAGAACCGTGCATCTCGAATTACGTTACGACGTAATCGCTGAAGATTATTCAGTGTTTATATCACATCATTTACTGATGTCGTTAATCGTGGAATCCATGTCGAATACGAACCTAGGTATACGACATACATGTACCTACATGTAACGTGGCACATCGAGTGTGTCTGTGACTCGCACGGGCAACTCCCAAGCCGTCATGCAAAAAAGATTGGCTCGCTGTTGAGTTGTAGCAAATCGAATTTCCAAACGCGTTTTGAAAGTATTCCAGTTTGGCAACTTATTTTGAAAGTTCTTAAGATGATAAAACTTTATGAGACCGATAATGGTAGTCGAAGTCGAATTAGTCTAGGGTCGGTTGTCCAACAGTGAACCATCAAGATACACTGAACCACCGCCATATTGAAGAAACTGCGACGTTGCCAGTTTGACCGATCGTGCTAAAACATGCCGTCTAAGAACCCTTCCCCCCTCCCGTAGTGAGCCAGCGGCAGCGGCTTAGGCCGGACGTGTGATAGCACTTTGTTTAAATTTCGTCGAAAAAAGATACTTTTCACAAGTAAGTGTCTGGATTTTTGTATATTTTGTTATTTAACATATGACCAAACGCTGTATGGTGTTAAATTTGATGTAGTCTTAGTAATTTTATGAGCACATTGCGTTGTGACAATTCCGTTTATAACCTATCTTTTTTTCGTATTTTAAGTTGAATGGTGTGGTTGTTGAACAGTGAACCTGGTTCACATAGTACTCACTGAGCCGGCTCACTGTGTACCACACGATATATAATATATAATAACTTTTAGTTTTTGTAAGAAGAATACGTTTTTTATTTCTTTATATTCATGTATATTAAAAATACAGATGATTACTAAGTATTGTGTTAGTTTTCTTTCATATTTCAGCTTTTTTTACTGGTAATGGCATTATGGTTCACTGTTGAAATAAGGATGGTTCAATGTAAACTACCCATAGTATACAGTGAACCAAATATATTTCCTTTTTTTAAACTAGAAGAATACGTTTTTATTTCTTTATATTCATGTATATTAAAAATACAGATGATTCCCAAATATTGTGTTAGTTTTCTTTCACATTTCAGCATTTTTTACTGATAATGGCATTATGGTTCACTGTTGAAATAAGGGTGGTTTAATGTAAACTACCCATAGTATACAGTGAACCAAATATCATTTTTTTTAAAAACCTACTTAATGGATGTTAGTTAGTCCAAAAAGCATTTTGTAACCTATACATAAGATACCTTATGAAATTACCTAAACAATGACATCAAAACCAAATTTCTAGCTTTATTTTCTAGCAAGTTCTGCGACTTCAAAAAAAAGGTGGTTCACTGTTGGACAACGCACCCTACTCATTTACCACCGATAAATAAATAGAAGAATGGCCGCATACACGCGCCAAACTTATAAACTCGGGGTTACAAAATATTTATACTCGTATAAGTACCAAGAAGTTTGGCTAAAACTATAAAAGTTGTTAAGCACAGCCGAGTCATGCGCTCGCAATAAATGGTCACCTGAACAAACTTTCCGAAAGGTCGCATTTTACTCTTATTTAACTTTTCTCTCCGTCAGTTGATAATGAAATTCCCAAAAAGATGCTTTGACCTTTTTTTTAAGTTACTTTTAGTTTTTTTTTCTCAAGGCCTGAGCGACTAATGACATTTCAACTGAATCTTACTTAGAAGAGATAGAGTTTACTAGTTTGAAAGGCATCACGCCTTAGCCCCTCTTTAGGAATTACGTACGCAGTGCCCCATATCTGCAGTTCTTTTTAGCAGTGTCAGCGAGAGGGATGGCGCTTTTTAATCAGTGCGTTTAATGTTTGTTCAATGTATATTTGGCATGAAGCCAAAAGAGAGAAGAAAGCAAGCAGAAAAACTATATGAAAAGGTCGTTAGTAACGCTGTTACAAATACATCGTAAATTTCAATATGGTTGGTAAGTGACCAGGAGGTTAGCACGTTGTACCGGCAAGATAGAGACGCTGGTTTGAATCCGGCCTTGGCTACAGTATAGGTCACGTTTAATTTTTAGGGTTCCGTACCTCAAAAGGAAAGAACGGAACCCTGATACGACCACTTTGTTGTTCGTCTGTCTTCTGTCCGTCTGTCTGTCAAGACGCTTTATCTCGGGAACGCGTCGAAGTATCGATTTGAAATTAAAACCATATACTCAGGTGAACAACTTTATTTAAAGTATGTGTTCGGAACCCTCGGTGGGCAAGACCATCTCGCACTTGTCCGGTTGTTCTATGTATTTGGTCTTTGTGTCAATTATCTCAAAAAGTAAGTTGATGTCGTATTTTACCGAAATCTAAAACAATTTCCCGAGGACCGACACAAAAGGCATCTATTCTACCAACAAGAACTAAGCTCTTAAATTAATGAGGAAGGAAGACACTAAATGGTTTCATGGCAAAAAATGTGTATTATACTAATTTTTAATTAAGTTAATTAATTTTTTTAACCGTATACTCTTGGAAATAATTTGATACGCTAAATTTGATATTGTGGTCAAAGCGTGTCGTAAAAATGTGGGGTGATGATTCTGTTAAAAAATGAGATTTTTTTCAGACCATGGAGAAAACCAAAATCAATCCAATTTTCGGGTTATTCCCACCTTTTACCACCAAGTTGTTACCAGTGGTAACAGATGGGAAAAAAATTCCCACTAGTTACCACTAAGCGGTTTAGTGGTAACAAGTGGGAATTTTTTTCCCATCTGTTACCACTAAAACAATTGGTGGTAACTAGTGGGAAAAAAATCTTTAGTGGTAACAATAATATATTTTACTGGCTTATGCTCACGACTTCGTCCGCGCAGAAGGATAAAAAGTATATGTAGATTTCAGAAGGAGACCATTTCTGGTTTGTAGTGAGTAGTCTATAATAATATATATTATGCAAATTTAAAAAGTATGCTATATCTTAACTCCAATTACACCCTCTAAGAGGATTAATTATGATAAATGGTGAAATCACCTTTTTTATTTTTTAATAGGTGTAATGTATTTGCAAAGTCCTTAGCTTTTTAAAACCGGCCAAGAGCATGTCGGGCCATGCTCAGTGTAGGGTTCCGTAGCTATTCATTCAAAAAAGTGCTCTACGTTTAATTAAATAGCAAAGAGCGTGAGCACTTACGTCTTTTTCACGGGCACTTACGTCGTTCTTGACGAGAAGTTTTTCAGCTATATCTCAAAAACGGCTGAACCAAATTTGTTCAATATAGTTTTCATTGAAAGTGTTTTTTAAGCCTCACTATTGTGATTTTTTTCATAATTTTTTGATCAGCGGTTCAAAAGTTAAGGGGGGGGGGGACGCTCATTTTTTAACTTTCGGAGTAATTATTTACGAAAATGTTACTTCTATCACAAAATGATGTTTGAAGACCCCTATTGTTTTTTAAAGACCTATCCGACACCCCACACAACAGGATTGAAGCGAAAAAAAAATTCACCCCCACTTCATGTGTATGGGTTCTCTCGGCATGACAAATACACATACTTGTACCAAATTGCAGCTTTCTACTCTTAACAATCACTGAGATAAACCGCGGACGGACTGTAGGTTTCATGAGTACCTATAGGCGGGTTTGTATAATAATATTTGGAGAAAAATAAACGAAGAAATTCAACTAAGTAACAAGATTAATATCTTCTAAGCGGCAGTTCTCAGTAAATAACAATAGGATTGCAGTCATAAAATGGCACTGCACTTCACCTGCATAGAAGCGAAACGTAACAAGCAGCTTTGAACAGTTACGGTGATTAGTACGGTCGTGCACAGAATAGAGTCGCAATTTCTTTGACAAAAGGATGTAGTTACTGCGATCATACGCTTAACCCTGGAGATCTTGTTTGCCATTCGTTATCTATTTGAAGTTGGCGAATGCAACCCAGTGATTTTCCAAATTTGCCTGAGCACCCATCTCGGTGTAAAAGTGCGAGTAACTCCGTTTGATGTTATTTTGTTAAAATATTTTAATTATGTTTTGTCGTGGTCGGTTGTGGGTCGGTTGTCGGTTACAATATATCCCATTTTTGCCATCGATATGTACATATAATACATAAACGGTAATCGGTAGGGTAGAAATCATTGTTACCTGCGGGGCGTCAAATCTGGAGTTCATCACCCATCACCAAATTTCGAGAAATCTCTATCGCACTGACATATTTGAAAGAAATAGTAGGAGATAAAAAAAATCGAAATGCGCGATCTTCGCGCTAGCCGGCCTGTGGTTTATCAAAGTTTTAAAGTAACGACGTTCCTAAAAACCTTATTAATGCATTTTTATATGTTACTGATATAAACAGAATAGAAGATTAATAACTAATCCTCAAAAAACGAGATATAGTGACAACCCTGAAAAATCGGCCGCTTCGTAAGAACTCGCTAGAGGAGTCGGATGACATTGCCTTTGGCCATCTATAATTGTATAGTACGAACTCCCCTCGGGAGTCGGGTGACATGTGAGCAAAGTTACTGAGAACTCGCTAGGGGCGTTCTTGACAGTGAAAGTGTTAAAGAATTAGGAATGACTGAATTGATATTTCGCAAGAAATGATCAGGTGGAAATGACGGATATTTCCTCAGTATCATAAGAAGTACCTAGAGTGGATGATATTTTTTTCTCGGCTGCTGATTTCACCATTCTAAAGCTGCGCAGAAGCCCACTCCAAAGAAACTTCCATACAAGCCACCTGCTGCGCAGGTCAACTTATATTATAGGTACTATCACTTTTTTTTCGTGGCACCAGCGACAGCTAAAGGATGTTATTTCCAACATTCGTTAAGAATTGTATGTAGGCTACGGCCGCTGCCAATGCCAATATTTGTGACAGAATCACGTTCCATTTAGATGAGTTTTGTTAGCTCAAATATCTGGCTTTGAAGCCTCATACCTTTCTCAAAAACGATTAATTTTACAGAGCTATTAGTGAGCTCAAATGTTTTCGAATGAAATATTCTTTTAAAGTTATAAAGTAAAAAATGTGAATAAACCCATAGTTATGAATTAAACATTTTTTAAAGGCAAAAACGACGAGTTGTGTAGGAATCGTAGTCTGTCGTCTCTGCCTGCCCAAATGGGATACAGGTGTAAGTATGTATGTATGTACATATATCTCCAGACTTCATCAATAGCATTAAATAAGCTAAAAAAATTGGTGGTAACTACTGGGAATAAAATTCCCATTTGTTACCACCATTTATTTTAGTGGTAACAGATGGGAATTTAAATTCCCATCTGTTACCAGTGGTGAAAGATGGGAAAAAAATTCCCATCTGTTACCACTGGTAACAAATTGGTGGTAACAGGTGGGAATAACCCCAATTTTCAACAACGTCAGTATTTGACCTTTTAGAGTTTTTATTTTAATAAAATTATTAATCCCTTTGACATACAAACGAATGAAAAGTGTGACGTAAGTTTACTGTATATTTAACATACCCATTACTTTACCACGCCTCAAATTGATATTCAAAAGGGGAAGGAATAAAAGATTTTTTTGAGGTCGGTGCCAGCCTCGTACCACCTAGGGTAGCAAATGACTACGTTTATTCCAAATATTAAGGCTGGCACCGATGGTCGGTGAAGAAATAAAAGTTTTTTTTTAAGCCGGTTTTATTTTTTTTTAATTACTTTTTTTATTTTCTTAATTTCATTACTAAGTTGGATTACGCCGTTTAGTCAACGACACGTTTTCCTAGTGACTGCTTAACTCGCTATCTCAAAATCTACTCAACCGATATTGATGAAACTTGCATAGTTTCCTAAGTTGGACTATACCTAGTCCAACAATTTTTTTGTAATCTAACTTATAATAGTTTCTGAGATATGCCTGGACAAACATACATACATACATTTACGAAATTTAGCACACGTTTAGAAGCTGGTATAGACTAATATACATAAAAACTGAGCAATTCTGACAATATTACATATATACCTATGGGTCGATTTGAGAACCTTCTTCTTTTAAGTCTGTTATAACACTGCATAACATTATGCAATGACTGACATACAGCATGTCCGTAGCCTCTGGACAAACATGAAAGGTACAGTTGATTAGGGTATTTCTAACTAATATACAAAGTAAAGAATATAAGTACAGTACTTACGGAGAAATTAACGATTAATTATTTTTTTACTTTTCAGCATCCTACCATACAGGTATGTAGGCACACAGTAATCGAAAGTCCTTTAACATAATGCAACCTCGTTGAATTGCATGATAAATAACTTTTTTCTATTGTACCTACGATTTTCTTTTCAAATAATGACACTTATTTTGTGGGACATTGACATGAAGTGTCGTCGTGTGTAATAAACGTGTGTCGTACTTAAAGTTATTATATTATATAGAACTACAGTTCCCTTTATTGAATATATAATACTGAAATCATTTAATTTTCTCTACCCGCTACACCTAACTAAAATCACGGACAGCACTAATGAAAAAAAAAAACGCTTTTTTGAAACATTTGAAACTTCGTTTACAAATCTAACGCAGTCACTCGTGAGAAAAAGATTTCATTTCTAACTTTGTCGAAATCTAACTTAGTTAAGAGCGCTTCGTAATTTGTTTGAGAATTTCTAAATGACTACGGCAGAACTTAGAGGGAGAAAAATTAACTTTGCTGAGGCTTTCAAACCTGTTGGATGAATTAATAAAATAAAGTTAACAATCGAATTCAAGACTTATTTTTAGATAACTAGGTACCTACACCATATGCTTTAAATGACATTTATAAATAATTTCTCTAACATTTATCATTATCATAATTAGCCTCTTGCATCGTGTAAGCTAATTTTCTACTGGGGTACAGAGAGGAGAGCCTTCGAAATAAAACCAAAGCGTTTCTACAGCAAGTCTTATATTATTAGTCGAGCCCGACCCTTAGATCAATCCCACATTAATCTTAAAAAATTAACTTAAACTAATATTTAACTAATAACCAGCGTTCAACATTTTTTTAAGCCTGACAAACTTGCGACCCTTATTGGGCGTGGCAAAAGTCTAACTAGGTGAGGGCCGTGGCGTTCCCTGGGGTCGAACCAGGTCGCTGGCCGGGCGACCTTGAGGGTTCAACAAGATGACTGCAATTGGCCAATAGTTTATTTTACCAAAACGGACCAAATTATTCCCCTAATAATGAAAACCACCCGGTACCTGCTTCTGGAGCCCTAAGACAATCGCCCAGGGGCCTGCCGCGCACCCGGCCCCGCTGAGGCACTAACCAGCCCTATCTGGCAAACGGAATACAACTCGCCGCAGACCTGCCGCGCGCTCTTACGCCCTGTCCGGCTGAGGCGCTCGTGCTCGACCCAGCCCGACACGGTGAGCGAGAGGCGAGCTACCACCGGTGGAGGCACAGGAGTCGAGGGCGTACTATCTCGAACTGCCGACGGCCAGGACCCAGATTAGTACCACAGCCAAAACTAAGCACCCCCTACTAAACGAAATCAAACGTTAGAGACTTGTCGACACAGGAGAACTACGGTAATATGCCCGGTCAGTGGTTAACTCACCGTGGAAGAAAATCGGACCAGCTTATCACCGCTCAATGTCGCTCTGTCAATTCCACGCGGGTGCTTCTAGGACGCTAAGAGCCCCCCACACCACAACAATAACGGCTGAAAACATGGAAAATACGGAGACAAATTGCTCGCAATAAAATCTGTCATAAAATGATTATTATATTAGACTTACATTTGAAGAGCAACTTACCACAATATGAAATAAATAGTTTTAATCGGTACGAACAAGCGCCATGGCCGCGAGGCTCCTCTGGTTCAAAAACCACACATCAGTGCTTGGTCCTAAGCGATTGTTTTTTCTTTACACCCCGGCTTCCAACATTTCAGCGTACTCAAACTAACATTAGCAAAATCGTGCAACCGAAACAATTTTCAAAATACGAAGAAAATTAACTAACGAACCCTAATCCTGCGAACTTTCTTTCACTACTTTCAGTTTCTCCCATGGATACTCCTTTTATTTCAGTTTCCGTAAAATACAATGCTAATAAAATAAAACTGTAACGCTCAATACATTTATACACTATGTAAACTTACTAAAACCATGGCCATGTCGAGCTTAATGCTATTTCGCACTTTTTGTTAGTGTTAATCGATTATCTTTAGATGTATAATTTTATTAAAATGGAAAAATTGTACCTATTACTAAGTCGGTTAACACTTCTCGTATCAGCCTGTGGAATGTTATGTTAATGTCATAACAAAAACAGACAACCATCATTGTAAACACGTCACTTAATTTTTCACTATTAATGCACTTCAGTGAGTGTAAGCTATTTAAAAAAACACGTTTCTCTTAAAACTAAATACATTAGCAGAAGTAGCAGCCGAATTATGTAAAAAATATTAGAAAAATAGTATCCATACGTAAAGACTTTCATTGTTTTCATGATGTCACTTCTACTTCAATGTCAAATAATTTTTTTTTGATTGACAGAGCATTTTCAAAATGTAATTTTTTAGTCATGGACATGAATAAACAATAAGTAGGTATTATGTGTATTTCCGTAACTACAATACCGTTGAATTTCATTGCTCAGGAGGTCGTAGACGGTGAATGCAGTAACAATGGCAGCTTTTCGACTGTACGCGAAAGATTCCCGCCACGGAGACAGCCTAAAAGTGCACGTAATAATTGTAAAGGCGTGCTCGGCGAAAACCAAATTTGATGCGAGTTGTTCATCAAAATAACCATCCGTCATAAGTTGCGGTGGAAGAGCTACGTCGTATTTAACCGTAAGTACACGGAAATTTTTACTTTAACGGATAAGAATCTTGATGTTTTGATGTTGACCTTGACTTGTCAGACGATAGGATTGTAACAATGAATACATGATGTAACACAATTTTAATTGATCTATCATTATTTTTAACCTAATTTTAAAAAGTGTCTGTATTTCAACATGTTATCTACCATAACCGTGTTTCTCACCGAAACTTTCACGGGTTTAAACATAATATGGTTTTCGTTAGTTTACATACTGTATTTATAATTATTCTTTAGGTTTCGTTTTTCATACTTTCCCCTTCCTTTATGACCAGGGGTCGTACTTTTGATGCCGATGGCGTAAAAATGACGTCAAGCTACGTACAGCATGATTCATTTTAGGTTTTAGATTGATTTATCGTTACCGAAAATTACCGGTATCGTAAAAGCTATGAATTAATTTTATCACTGCTGTCATTACGTGGTGTCAATGAAAGAAGCCATTTTATAAATCAAGATGTGTCTGCCTGTGTTATTTTATTTATTAAATCGGGAAATTGGAAAATAAATCAGAAATGCATTTTGATATAGAAGCGACCGCATAAATATAATACGTTCGGATAAGTATATATCAAATCGCATTCGATTGATATTTCCAATTTTCCGATAAAATAAAAAGTAAAAAACAGACGTATACATTTTTACTTACAAAATGTCTTCCACTATTGACACCAAACAATGAAAGTAATACCTAATTAATTCATAACTTAAACGATTACCGGTAATTTACGGTAACGGTAAATCAATGTAATACCTTAACTAAATCAGCCTGTATGTATGTTGACGTCATTTGCCTGTCATCGGCATCAAAAGTACGACCTCTGTTTATAACCGAATTTTCTGTCATCCACTTCCCTCGCTTTTTAGGGTTCCGTACCAAAATGGTAAAAAAGGAACCCTTATGGTGCGACTCTGTCTGTCTGTCTGTCTGTCTGTCTGTCCGTCTGTCACAGCAAGATATCTCAGGATCTACTGATGCTATCGACCTGAAATTTGGAATAGTGTTAAGAACCGCTAACCCGAGCTTATAGAATGTAAAAAAATTCTTGTAACTTTTTTACTTTTTTTTTAAAGGGGTCCGTAATGAGACTTTGCAAATTGAAAGTAGGGCTATTATATTGAGTGAGGTATCAAATGAAAGGGCTTAATTTGTAGATAAAAACAGTATTTTTGTATTTTTTTTTTAAATAAGTAGTTTTTGATTTATGGCGAAAAACGTTAAAAAAAATACCGTTCCCCCCCTATTATCTTCGAAGTTACTGAACAGAAAAATCTGTAATAATTACCAATTATTAATGTCATCCTATATATTACAGGAAAAATATAACGGTTTTCCTAACTTGCACTGTTTTTGAGAAATTTGCAAAAATCTTAACACATACTTATTTGCTCCTACTAAACTAATCGCCATATAGTTTTTCTTGAACTATTCATGTATCTACTTATGAGTTTGTACGGAACCCTCGGTGCGCGAGTCCGACTCGCACTTGGCCGGTTTTTTAACCGGCTTTCAAAAGAAGGACGGTTCTCTATTCGTCTGTATGTTTTTTCTTTTTTTGTGTATTTGTTCTTCGATTACTTGAAGACGGCTAGACCGATTTGGAAAATTCTTTTTTTGTTTGAAAGGGTACGTCAGAGGTGGTCCCATTGTAACCAAATCAGGATCTGATGATGGAATCTTGGAGAAATTGAGGGAAACTCTTCAAATATTATAAGGACACATATAGCGATTTTGATATTTTTCATAGTTTCTCGCGCATTTCTTATTAGAAATTAGTTTCTAGAGTTAACCGACTTCAAAACAAAGAGAAAATTGTATGTAGGTTTGTTCTTCGATTACTTGAAGACGGCTACATCGATTTGAAAATTATTTTTATATTTGGAAGGGTATATCTCCGAGGTAGTCCTTTTGCAACCAAATCAGGATCTGATGATGGAATCTTGGAGAAATTGAGGGAACTCTTCAAATTTTATAGGCACACATATGGCGATTTGGGTATTTTTATAGGGTCTCATGCATTACTTATTTACTGTAAAATTGTCCTGTTTCGTCTGTGCCGTCCATAGCATGTGTTATTATGTATTTGTTTTAGGATTCCTCAATATATCCTGCACAGAAATCAAAATTTCGGTTTACCGAACACTCTCCTCTCGTGTGAAATGTCAAAATACTCTTTGGTACTCTTTGCTAAATCAGCAAGGAGTGAAAGCCATTATATAATTAAAAAGTAATAATAATATGGAGTGACATCTTATATGGGGGATCAGTAAAAAAAGTGTTCAAACGAATGGAATAAATAAGATTTCGAAATTCAAAATACATAGTTCGGAATCTCCCCACAGAGGCGCTGGCGTAGCAATCGATTATGAAATGAATTTAGCACATTTCGACGGATACTTTCCGATACATAGAGACGATCCTCATTACCCTCCATACTACAGAAGAATGATTCAAACAGAGGCTACAAAGTTACGAGAATTTGCGTACCTGGGCGTAAGGACGTGTAACATACAATTCATTGATTTTGAACATAGGGGCCACTATTGAGTGCTATATATATATTTTTTATCATCCAAAAACTTGATTTAGCTCAGTTGGTACATTACTACTACACAACTAAGGTACACAAGACTCTATGATATGCCCCGCGCATAACACAAAACAGTATGATAAATACTACCAATAAATATTACGATAATTATAGCATGGTCGGTGGAAAATAGGTCCCAAAATCCCGTGGCTCGCAATAACACTGCCGATGTACTACTTAAACCGAAAGGGCCTATGTTAATACAATAAGCATGTGCAGTTACATCTATTTATGCACGAAAAGTAAAATACTCATTTGTCGTTGGTCCGAGATGTTTGCGACTCCCTCCTGCGTCCTTTTTTAGGGTACCGTACCTCAAAATGAAAAACGGAACTATTATAGGATCACTCGTGTGTCTGTCTGTATGTCTGTTACAGTCAATTTGCTCCGAAAGTACTGGACCGCTTGAGTTAAAATTTGGTACATAATATATATTTAAATAAATAACCCAAACACTTCCGTGTAACGGAAATATATGAATTTTAAACATGGGGGCCACTTTTGGGGGTCAACTACAAAATTAAAAAAAAAGTTAGCAAACTATATCATGTGACATATGACATATCAAATAAAAGAACTCAATGTAAGAATCTCAAAGATAATTTTTATATAAATAGTTTTGAAGTTATTTAAGAAAATAGGCAGAAATTGACCATTCCCCCCTTATCTCCGAAGCTATTGGACCTAAAATTTTGGAAAAAATACGAAAAATAGTCCTAACTATACCTATAAATTACTGGGAAACCTATCAAAAGTCTGTGCAATAAAGTATAATTGTGTTGTATTGTTTTGAACGTACGGAGCCCTCTCGACGCGAGTCTAACTCGCACTTGTCCGGCTTTTCAGTACCTGACATTGCCTACGCGTCCTAGTGACTCTTGTGTAAGAATCCAGATCCGGCCACCACGAAGTTTCGCTGATTGCTCAAAGTAAGCAACGTACAAACAGCAACACAGTTAAACTATACACTTCAGAAATGGGAAATACTGCAAGAAAGAGAATCACACTTGAAGGCGTCGTGTTATGCATGTGTGCGTGTGTTTATGAGTATAAATTGGCTATTATTCAAAAGAGTTTTGAAACAATAATTTTTCTTTTATGGCTGATCCAACGTCATTATTGACATTAATGCCATATTATTGAATTCGTGGAAAATAATGAATGAATAATAAATATAAATTACATTATATTGGTGCATCATATCAAAAATATGAACACCAATAAAAGCATTTGCAATATAATTAGTTTATTTCATCCCAACGTTCGTCTGAAAGCTAAATCATAATTTTGACAAATTCACCTGTCTTGTTGAAATAAAACCTTTATTTACAGTATGGAAAAAAAAACTTTGCCCAAACAACTACAATGACAAAGCTCAAAGGCACATTACACATACGCAAACGTTATTTGATTTGAAGTTGACATAATACAAATATATATATCTCTTTCAATCGTTATCATTTTCTCTCTGCTCTGTCTTTAATGGGCAGTTAAGTGTGTTGCTGTTTGTACCGGGAGAGGTTAAAACGGCTCAACCAGTCCTTATGTAGAGTGTGTGATCGAGCTACTACAACTATCCCAATAGCTCGAGTTTTAGCTGTTGGTTCGCTACCCCTAGCCCAGCTAAGAAGATTCCTACAAGCAACTTAGCTGAGTCCGACCATGTCAGAGTGAATTCACTTTCCTTATTTCGCGTTTTAAATTTATACTAATTGGATAAATCCTTCAGATGCACTTGATACATAATATTTCACTAGGTACTGTTTCACTGCATACGTCCATTGATGAAGCTTTTATTGAATTATTAGCATCATAAGGTTATTATCAACACACGTGTTTATAAACTGACTCTTATTCTTATGCCCGTAATGCAGCTTGTAACAAACACGTGCTTTTTACTTTACATTACCGCAATAGTGTTTTTAACCCTTAACCACCTACGAGCGGTCTCTCGGACCTCTTTAAATATAAAATCTATAATATATGTACGTGTGCGTCCTGCGTATCGTACCACAGTCTGAGTCCATGTACCTTTTCTTTGTATCTATTCGAGCCTCGTAAAGTACTCAAGAGGTGAGGATGGGTGTTTGATTGGATCTGGTAGTTGTAAAGCCGCGGTCAGCGGTCTGTGAGACCTCGGGTAATTGCTCTGTTCAGTAATTGCATTTAGTTAGATTTTTGATTATTGAATGATTAGAAATAATGAGCATAATATTTATAGGTACTGTAGTTTTTGGCTATGTGAGGTCCTCTTACCTAAGAATAATATTTTCCTTACAAAATTGCAGAGTTTGGTGAGTTAAACACTTTAAGGTTCTTAAGTTATATTTTTGATTAATTTAATACTGTTGGAAATAATAGCTTCGAAAGTTGCAAAAATGGTCCCCCCCCCTCTATCTTTTAAACCATAAGTCCAAAAAATATGAAAAATCAGGACGGTAACGCTCAATTAATACTTTCAACGAAAATTATTTTCAACATGATTGAATATACCGTTTTTGAGTTATTGCCGGTTTATCGGCGTTTCTCAAAAAAAAGGACATAATTGGGTTATCCCATTATTTTGTAATGTATGGTTATTCAAAAACCATTTCGAGAAAAAGGGTTGTAGAATTATTCCCTGTTATTAGATAATGTTTAGAAATTAGTATTATATAGTTATTTGTAATTTATCATTTGACCACCTTTATGGTCGTGATTGGTAAGTTGTATCGACTCCGTGATCTATAATACTACAAATAAGCCATGTCCGGAATGTAAGTAGTAGGGTGGATTTTCGCCATACAAATTGTTATGCCATACATTTAGTTTGGCATACAAATGTCGCGAACGAAAATCCACCCAGTAATGTGACTTTTTTGACATGACATGACAATTTATGTAAGATCTTTAAGAAAATGGATTGATTATGTTATAAGTCCGTTTTGGATCCATCACTTTTAGGCTAGTCTATGCTATGGTTGAAATTGTCAATGTCAACATTATTTTCATGTTATTTTCTTAGACAAGAACGAAGTGTTGCCAGGAAAAAAACACAATCAATGACATTTTACAGACATATCCAAAAATCTAACTAAAGCATGTCTCAAATAAACCGATTATGTAGTGACGTCATAATGAAAATTTCTTTAAAAATTAAAATAAATAAATTTACTTGGTTAATTGCAAAAACAACGAAATTATAGCCTTCTTTATCGAATAAAAATATAAAAACTAGACCTTATTTTTTTTGGGATACCCCAATTGCTATGAAGATACGTTCTTTCGTTGCTGCACTTTTTCACATTGTATTATTTACTCAAGTATGACGAAGCGAAAAGGAGGATTATATGATTTCAACGCCGTATGTATGTATGTATGTTCGTCTGGTTCCTCTTAATTCAAAAACTACTCAACCGACTCAAACATGTGGGGTGTCGTTAAATTTGTCGTGATTGGACGCAGGTTATATGCTAGTTAGTTGGAACCAAAATTAATATAGGGACCATGATCCTCATAAAAAGTGAAGGATTGAATAAGTCATCAAGTCGCATCGAATTATATGACAATTTAATGAGTTTTAAAAGCTCATTTAAAAAAAGTATCACACATGTATTTTTTTCCATTTCAATTCATCAACAACAAGAAACACGTTCAACAGCCCGCGCTCACTTATTAAATGATTGAGTTTTGGTCTTTAAGACATAGAATAAATCAAATAAATCGATATTAAAGTTTAGTTTGTCATAAGTGTCTTGACTTGCACTCTCAGCCATTAAAGAGTGTGCTAAACAGGGAATTCCCGGTTCTCACATAGGTACTAAAATTTCCCGGTTCTGCACGCCTTATTCGTCGACGTGTGTTGCGAGGTTGTTTCACACTTTGCAGCTAGTAAACCTATGTAGTTCACAATATCAGTGATGCAGGATACGCACGTAATTTGCGCGTACTGTGCAAACACGGACATCAAACAAATATTATCGCTACTACTAGTGGCGGAGCGGCGCGGTGAATTGAACACCAGAGTTTCGAGCTTTGTATGGCTCTGAACAGTCTGAACGCAGTATTAATCGGATGCAACCGTATGCTTGCTTCTACTGCGACGTAAAAATGCCTTGTTTGCGCTTAAAAATACGCGGCTTGCCAAGGCTCAAAATCTGTCGAAATAAATCGGGTTATAAAGTTTATCATAAATAAAACACCTAAAACAACGTTTATCGTAAATCAACGTAACTGTTTAACACGTAAACATAAGCAATAAACAAATTATGAACTAACTCGAAACAATAACCGTAACATGAGTTTTCTGTTTGCTCTGGTTATTACGGTAAGCCTCTTTATACGATGTTTTATTCATTGGAAACGTTTTGCAAGGCTAATAGCCCGATTTGTGTTAGCGAGTTCAAATATTGAAATTATTATGGATGTAGATATAAGAAAGATAAACGGCTAGATTTTTAGACGTTTATAATCGTATACCATCAAGAGGTAATAGGGATGTGTGTAATCAACAGTAACCGACCTTGCAAATTTTTATTTTTAATCCTGACTAAATGGGCTTAATAAATACCTGACTAAATGGGCTAAATAAGTACTAATTCGGTATATAAATCTCATATCAATTGAGAAAACACGGGCTCTATCAAAAATGAAGTACCATAAGTCTCCAGGGCCAGACCAGATACCAGCGGATATTTGGAAGAAACAGCAGGGACCTGTAATACCATGGCTCACTAAGCTCTTCAATTGTTTCCTTATAAATGGCAAAATTCCAGAATCTTGGCGCAATAGCACTTTATGCCTAATATATAAACATAAAGGAGATACTGCTAAATGCGGTAACTACAGGGGGATAAAGCTCACGTCACATACACTAAAGACGCTTGAAAGAATTATCGCCTACCGCATAGTCGCTTACACATGTATAACTCAAAACCAGTTTGGATTCACACCTGGAAAATCGACTATCGATGCCATACAGACAATAAGAGTAGTTATGGAAAAACACCGTCTAAACAAAGAAAATCTCTACCTTTTGTTTATCGACCTAGAAAAGGCTTTTGATTGAGTGCCCAGAGGTCTGGTGTGGCAATCGATGAAAGCCCAGAATATATCTGAGTACTATGTAGCACTAATCCTGGATATGTACAAGAACACCAATACTCGTGTCAGGAGTCAGGCTGGCCTTAGTGACTCATTTCGCGTCCAAGTGGGAGTGCATCAAGAATCGGCACTAAGCCCACTACTATTCAACCTCTGTATGGACTATATCACACGAGACATACAGAAGGCTACACAAGAATGTATTCTATACGCAGACGATATAGCTCTAATATCAAAAAATGCTACGGAACTCCAGGAAACGTTTAATCAGTGGGTAAGGCAAATTGAGGGACTACGCATAAGCAGCAGTAAGACCGAGTACATGGAGAGCAACTACGGAGGGGCAGCAGAAACGGGTTGTAATATCTATATCAACAGCTGCACACTGCCCAGAGTGGATCACTTCACGTACTTAGGCTCGATGCTTTCTCCAGATGCAAATGTTGATAAAGATGTCACCCACCGCATTAACACAGCCTGGTTTAAGTGGAAATCATTGTCCGGTGCTCTATGCAACCAGAAAATGCCCATACGCATAAAGGGAAAGCTATTCAAAACTGTGGTAAGGCCAGCACTGACATACGGGGCAGAGTGCTGGACTATGAAGAAAGTACACGAACAGCACAGCTACATGTCACCGAGATGAAGATGCTCAGATGGGCAGGAGGAGTTACCCGGTTGGACAAAGTGCGTAACGAGTATGTTAGAGGATCGTTCAGGGTTGCACCCAATGACGAAAACACAAAAAGCAACCGCCTTCGCTGGTACAGCCACATCCTAAGACGCGAGGACGATCACGCCGTCAAGAAAGCCCTTATTAACATTCCAGATCGACCACGAGGAAGAGGACGTCCGCCTGCCACCTGGTGGACAAACATGCAAAAAGAGATCCAACAAGCAAACCTGAGCATAGAGACAAGCCAGAACCGAGCTCTCTGGCGCAGACGTACAAGGAGACCCGACCCCAGATAAACTGGGACGAGGGGTGGCCAAAGAAGAAGAAGTACTAATTCGGTACTAATTGAGTACTAAATTTTGTTACCGAGAATATTTCACAAATACAAACTTAAGCTCAATGGTCCGTACGAAACGTACTCGCTCTGTACCGACCAACTTGAAATGAAAATCAACAACGAATGGATATTTTTTAAAGTGTTGTATTAAAATCTGAAGGTAAGTTTTGAGTACATACAAATTTTACATGGACGTCCGTTACTTGAATTTACATTTTTGGCTGCTGGTCGGTACGGAACGAGTACGTTCGGTACGGACCAGTTTGAACTTCGTATATTAGGATAATGCGAAGACGTATAATTATTCTATGCTAGGTACTAAATAGTACAATTTGACTTCTATTTTATGCGATGGTTTATTCTAAAAAAATAAAATATGCACGCAATGTATCACACGGCCAAGCGCCTTAAGCGTGATGACGACTCGGAGGTGCCGATCCGCTTCCGTTAGGCTTGCGTATGGTTGACTGCTAAACGATGAGGCAAGGCGGTGTCGTTCCGGTGCCGAGCTGTTATGTATGCTTTTATATTTAATATGTGTGCCAGGCCTAAAATTATTAATTTTAAACACTTTTCTCATGACTGTTCACAAGGGCTATGCGCACAAGGCGCCTATATACTTTTTGACCTCTTTCAAGTTACGTAGGTTACCATACGGTGGTCGGATCATGTAGGGTTACCGTCGATCAAATCTTGGTCCATGTTTATCAGCAACTCTGTGAGCACAGGCACGAATGACAACATGCATCCATCATTTGATGCGGATTCATTCGGACGCGTTCTCATCAATCACGTCTCGCTTCTAATCAGCGCGTATCTTACATATGTATCCTACAGCATACCACTCTGTAACACACGAACAAACGAGTGGCCAAGGCCATGCCAGAATAACTCGTTGGCCAGGAATGCTATAGCTCCCGAGGGAGCTGTGAGTTTATTTTTAAAATATAGAACCTAAGGAGGTTTCAAATCAGCCAAAGTTTATTTCTTATCATCAAAACTTGGCTACCAAACCATTTTACTGTATATAAAACTTACTTACTATTATTTCAGAGAGTTTTGCAATTGTTTTAGTAAATTTCATCTTGAAAATCGGTACAATCTGGCAGTATGGCAAGTCAAGTTTCAAAACTAGACGCTGTTCTTAGCATTATCTGTGGAAGACTACATTGAAAAAGTTGACAGAGGACAGTTGAAATTATCTTTTAGCGGATGCGATTAGTTTATTTCATTTTTATGTCTTTTTTTTCTCGCAAATGTGATGAAAAACATTGTGTGTATCACGGACACTAAGGGGATTACAAACTCGAGTCATTAAAAATAGCCCTCCGCTTTCAGCGTCGGGCTTTTAATAGACTCTCGTTAGCAATCCCCTTCTTACCACCCTTAATGCACAATGTACTACTTTTTAACATGGAGATTTTGATTTTGTAAGGGTTTTTTTATATCCAACCCCCTATTTTAAGGGATTCCGTACCCAACGGAACCCTATTACTAAGCCTCCGCTGTCCGTCTGTCTGTGCGTCACAGGGCCCTAGCTTTTGAACCGTAATTGTAGAGACTTGTAATTTTCACAAAATGTGTATTTTAATTGTTGCTAAAAGATCGATTAATAAAAAGAAAATAAATCGAGAATCAAAAGGGGTCCCCATACAAGAAACGTGTTTATTTTGGCGTTTTTAATAATGCTTACATTTAATAATGGTGTTTGATATTATAGTATCTGATATTTTAAATAATAAAAATTATGTTGCCGAATACTATGGCATAATAGTACATTACATACCGAGGTAAGTAAGAAATGTCTCGTACATGTTTGTCGCCCTCGGCTCCGACAATTACATGTGATTTGAGGCTTTCTTATTAATTGACCAAGGTTTGTATACTATTTTTCTGTTCGACGGAGCCAGAAGGCGGCATCTTCGTTTAGCGCAGCGCTGCCGTCCGTTAACTAAAAGGTCGCTAACCCTCAGGGGGTCGATTTTGATTTTTTAGCGCCATCGTATGTAAAAAAAAATACTCTATCGATCTGTATAGGAATCATATTTGTAAGGTTTATAGTTTTTGAAATAGTTTTTGCATAAAGGTCGTTATTCACTATATTGTTAATACTTTACACCACTAAAAGTACGTTAACCATCAATATTTAACTAAAAGGTCACAATTAGCCCTTAACGCTATAATGTTTTGAAATTGTTTAGCATCTTTACTTAGCAAAAAAGACGCATTTCGACACTACTACACAAGAAAGTCGTGAAGGGACTTTAGTCACTTTCAAGCCAAGATTTATTTGGTATTTTTACATTAATATCCTAGACTAAAAAGGCGTTTCTTGAAAAAACTACACTAAAACGACTTTAAAATCTGTTAACGTCTTATTAACGTTGGATTCATAAGACTGAATTCAAATAATCCTTCGCTAAAAGTACGTTAAGCCACAATACTTAGCTAAAAAGACGCAATCGGCTCTCGCCGCCCCCACCCCGCGCTGCGTGTTCAACGGTTTTTGGTTGACACTCCATGGCAGTGACGCCTAGGCTATTATGGCGGAAGACCGCGCGCACGTACTAGAGCGGAAGAATTCCCGCCAAATGATTACAATGGCTGACAAAATGCCTAGCTGGAGGTAAGTGAATACTATTATTGAAAAGTATTATGCACAATATTATTATACGTAGTGAAGTGTTTCATATTGTATTTTAAGTAAAGTAATAACCGATGATGAGATTCCGCTAACGTAGTAAACCGATTTTAATGTGGTTTTATAAATAACCATTTATTATTGTAAATTATCTAAATATGATTTTATTTAACTTACCTACTGGATAGCTTAAATATTTGGTACCTACCTTACTAACCCGGGGTCATGGGTTTTACTAACATTGCATTGCATTCATGTCGGTCATTCGGCCTAGTGGTTCGCGCTCTAGACTAAAAAAGAAGGTCAATGTACTAGGTCTTTAGCTTCGAATCCCGCAAGTGGCTAATGTTGAGTGCTTAGCAGCAGTAATTAATAACATTTTGACCCATTATTAACCCCCAACACAGCAAAGGGGTATATAAGTTTGACCGCTAAGTATGTTTGTCTGTGTGTCCGCCCGTGGCATTTTAGCCCCTAAACGGGTGAACCGATTTGGATACGGTCTTTTTAGTTTCATGAAAATCAGTTCGTCCGTTTCGGAGTAGAGCAGCTATTGTGTTATGCGGGGTGTTAATGTTTAGTTTTATTTGAATGGACATTTATTTGGGATTGGATTAATAAGTGTACTGTTGTGTGCCTGCCCGTGTTTGCATGATTTATTTTGTCTTACAGATCCAAAAGATCGCTGATTTCTCAGCGAGCTAAAGCAATGGTCGATATGGTAGGTGCTGAAAATAACGATGCGTCACTTTCATCAAGTACAGTTGAAGAGAAAATTAATAAATTATATGCACGACCTTACTCTATGACATCGTCGGTGTTTGATACATTTTGTGATACACAAACTACAATAAATTCATACCACTTTCAAGATCTAGATAAATATGTAAACAAGTTAAAGCAAGAGACGTTTCCTTCAAGTACCAAAAATACCACTTGCAAATCACCATCTACTCAAAGTAAAACACCTGCAATTGATCTTAAGGACTTGACTTGTTACGAAGTAATGCCTTCTGTATCTGAAGAACAGCAAAGTTGTAAAATGAATAACGTACAAATTCCCGCTGTTCATAATAACAATACACCAAATACTGAAGTTTTTTCGCCAGAATCAACATTGCCAGGTACTCAGCCTGCACCTGATTTTGAATCCGATGACTCAGTTCGCGACAAAGACTATGTTCCGACTGACTCATGTGATGATTCCGACGATGATTTGCCAGCTGCATCTTCTAGTCGAAAAGTATTGGTGAATGCCCTGCAAACATCAAAATTAGCCAGACCTACGCCGCGCCATAGCACTATCAATTTCTGCAAATGCGTAGAATTACAGAATGATGAGTGCCAGCATCATAGTAATGCCGATGCAGTACAGGAGAGTTCTATGAACAACTCTGGCTTGAATCAAAACACTCAGTCAGCACCGCTTAATGAAACCATTCGCGACAAGGATTCAAATTCAATTCTCGGTTATAACGACAACCTGACTACTGCAACTTCAACTCAAAAAGCTTTGGTTAATGACAACTTACAGGAGTCAACATCAGCCAGACCAGCGCCGCTCCAGCTGCTCATTCCTAACAACCCCTCCCCTCAAGGCTCAAGCCAGTCGGAGCAATCTGCTCAAAAGATTTTGAAGAAAAGACGTAACACTGTCGATTTTGGCGAAATAAGACCCACAGAAGTCGAACATGTAACACGCAAACGCCGTAACACTATTACAACTATACAAGAGAGTGAAACACAAAGCTCAGACTGCGTTCCATCTAAGAAACGAAAACTTTACGACACCAGTTTGATCCATAGAAAAAAAGAAAAGCAAGAATTGAAAATGATGGAATATACTGTAAAACAGGGTTGCAATGAAAAATGTTTAAAAAAATGTTACACCTATATCAACGAAGAACAGCGCAAAAAACTTAACCAAGAATACTGGAGCCTTACTTGGACTGAGAGACGATTATACGTACGGCAACGAGTAGCTACTGCAATTCCAAAAAGGAAATACACAAATGAGCCCAAAAGAAAGCCAAAAAGGTCCTTTACACTAAAGTCAAGCGACGGAAATGCATTCGAGGTGTGTAAAGTTTTCTTTTTGACAACACTTGGGTTCAAACAAAATAATGATAAAATTTTGAGATTCGATGACACTACGAATGATACCGACAAGCGAGGCAAACATGTGAAAACTCCCGCTTATGATAGACAGTTACTTACCCAACACATCCAATCGTTCCATCCGTATGAACCGCATCATAGACGAGAGCACGCTCCTTTGAGACGTTACTTACCAAGTGACATAACTATTACTCACATGCATAAGGATTACTCTGCAAAGTACCCCGATGTAGTTGTGTCCTATGAAATGTATCGTAAACAATTAAAAAGCATGAACATTTCATTCACACGACTTGGCAATGAAGAGTGCGAGACGTGTGAGAAGTATCACTTACATATTAAACAAACTTTTCATGATGCAGACACCCAGTTGGAGGCAGGATGTCACGAGTGTATAGAGTATAATCTGCACCATAAAAAATATACAAAAGCAAGGCAACTTTACAGTGAACATAAAGATTTGCCACAAAATGAAAACCAAATTTTTTTTTCTGCGGATTTAGAAAAAGTAATTATGCTCCCGCGAATGGAAACATTCAAGTCAGTTATTTTCTGCCAGCGCCTTATAGCCTTCAACCAAACTTTTGCACCTATTGGAAAAATTACCAACAGCAACAAACCGGTTACTGTAATTTGGCACGATGCAATAGCAGGACGCAAACAAGAAGACATAATGAGTGCGTATTATGCCTTTTTGATTCGTAATCGCGATATTGCTAATGTGAACATTTGGCTCGACAACTGTAGCGCCCAAAATAAAAACTGGTTGTTATTTTCATTGCTAGTTCACATGGTGAACAGCGATTTGATTTCCACCAACAATATCACATTGAATTTTTTTGAACCTGGACACACGTTCATGAGCGCTGATCAAGTGCACCACCAGGTTGAACTAGCAATGAAAAAAAAAGGGAAATTGTACGATTTTCAAGATTTTGTAGACGCTGTTTCATCGATAAATAATAGCAAAGTAATAGTACAGTCGCTCTCACCAGAAAACTTTATTAACATACCAAATATGACATCAGACAGGCGGATTCAAAAATCCAACCCGAGAGCCTATTTAAGTAACATGGTGCAAGTAGCGTTTAAACGAAACGATTACGATCTGTTTTACAAAAATGATTTTGACGATGAATTTACCGGATTGCGTTTCATGAACGACAAATATCTAAAAAATCCACGAATAATGAGCATAACTCACCGCTCTTCACCAAAAGGTATAGGGGAAGGCAGAAAATCTGCTATAATTAATAAATTGACAGCTATAATTCCTCCACACAAAATGGCATTTTGGAGAAATTTGCCAATAAGTAACGAGACCGAGACAAATAATATTAGAGGGAGAAATACTATATAGGTTAGGTTTAACTAGTTCGTAGTTTGTAGTAGTAGTAGTGTGAGATAAAGTGTCTTAATAGACTGATTCCAATGCCATAATACGATACGAGTAAACGAGTCGTATGTGATAATTTTTGTAGACATTTATAAAGTTAAGTTGTTATAAATTTAGTCTTAAAATACAAGTACTTACCTACTTAAAAGACTGATTCAAGTGCCATTACTTATAAGACAATACGAGTAACGAGTAGTATGTGATATTTTTTTAGACATAAGTAAAGTTAATTTGTTAAAATTATAAATTGACTATTATGATACCTATGTAAGTACTTAAAAGATTGATACGTATAACGAGTAGTATGTGATAGACGAAGAAGTATAGTACATTACACAACTAGGGTGGTAATACAAAGAAAGGCCGAGATCGCAGATGTTTACGGCCCGAGCTGCAAGCGAGGGACGTAAATATGCGATTGAGGGCTTTCTTTATTACCCCCCGTGTTGTGTACATCATTTTATGTCTACACTTGGCCAGAAAGCGGCTTTTTCCGTAAGCGTAGCATGCGGAAAAAGCCACTTTATGGCCAGGTGTGGCATAAAATATGTTATAAATTGAGTATTAAGATACCTAAGTACATAAAAGACTGATTCCAAGTGCCATTACTTATAATATAATACGAAAGAATTAAGAGTACTGTAGGACCTATGTGATAAATTTTGTAAACATTTAAATGTTAACTAGTTGTGAATTCAGTAGGTACTAAAAGATACCAAAAAATATTTAATTTTTATTCTTAAGGTGCAGTTTTAATAAACGACTTTTATGCAATTTGTGTTTCCTTTAAAAATATTCCATCTATAATACATAACTAAAACACCATTAAGCTCAAAAGTTTAACGTTTAACGGCCTTTAAGTGTAGTAAAGGTTACATAAAATTTCCCTTTACAAAAACGCAATAAGACGGTATATTCAAATAGTTTACCTAAAAAGACATTAAAGTACTATGATGTTGATATAGCTAAGATTACAATTAAATGTAAACCTGCAATACATAGCTAAAAAGCCACTTAGTACCTTAAAGCCATTTTAGTTAAGTAATATCGAATAAAATTGTGAAAGAAAAAAATATGTGCTTTTTTTTGTTAGTATCATAAACTAAAAGGTCGCTAAGGTGTACTTAGTGACCTTTTAGTCATGTATTTCTTTTAATTTACTAAAATTATGCACAGCTAGAAGGGAAAAAGATTTTTTTTTTAACTTAGGACTAGGTATTTGTTATCAAGATTATCGTGAATTGATAGTAAATTTGATATGCTAACTCTGGACATTTACCTTTTTTTTGTAAAACATTAGGCTTTCAAGTAGCATATTTTTAAAATATTTCCCGCGTATTTTGCTCATATCTACAAAATTACATTTGTGGCTTAGCGACTTTTTAGATAACGGACGGCAGAGCGGCCGGCAAGGTGACTCTTTCCGGCCGGAAGACAGAAAATGATGTTTATGGTGGCAATAAGTACGTATTAAATTACTGCAAACAAAGGGATATCACAGAAATTATCCGTTATTAACAAGAATCAAGAATATGATAGATATGCTTAGAATTCCTTTTTTGGACCGTGATTCGACGAGTTGGCCAAAGTTATGGAACTAAAATATCTGCTTAAAACAGAGACCTCGCAGGAAAATTAGCATATGCCTTGGTGAGATGAACAGACGTTGTATAAACGATCATGCGTCTAAGGGTGAGCAACAAAAAAGGAAAGGTAGAAAAAATAAGCCAAACGACGAGTTCTCTCTTTAATATACACGTGCACTAATCTGCAAATGACAATACAGATGCATCCATTACTCACTAGAAGCAGTAATTACTGCTGCAGACAAATTTGTCTGGCGACGCGCTCATCGATCACGATTCTCGTCTCTAATCAGAAGCGTATATTTCCTTGGTTACGCAAAGGAGCATACGTCGACCGTAGGTTCAATTGGCGTAAGGGACATTGATTTACCTGTCCCTTACCCCAATTTACCCTACGGTACTCAAAACCTCCTACAAAAGCCGGTTATCTTAAGGTTTAACTCTGAGTTGCTTTGACTTCCACGAATATATTTAATTGGTTCTGAAATGTTCCGACTTTGCGCTATAGTGATCAGTATTTTTAAGATTTAGCCTACGTTTACAAACATATTTTTTATTTACTTGTGTATTGATGGAGGTAGAATATTACATCTAGCCTAGCCTAGCTACACTAGGCTAGGCTAGATGTGTCTGCTAGTCCTTAGGTGAGTAGCATGCATTTTAGTCACAAAAGAAATAGTACATTGTGTATCAAGGGCGGTAAGTAAGGAATTACAAACGAGTGTTTGTTACAAGCCCGAGGCGAAGCCAAGGGCTTTAACAACACGAGTTTGTAATTCCTTTACCGCCCGTGGCACACACAATGTTTTTCATCACACTTGTGAGGAAATCTAAAGAAAATAACCTTACTTAACCTAAATAAAATGTTAAAACTGACATTGACATTAGTGACATATCCATAGACAATGCGAATGTCAAATCACGTTCGGAAACCATAGCGGTAAAGACCTAAAACGGTTGCATTTATATTAGCAAAATACTGAAATACACTATTTAAACATTTAATTAAATATTACCGAAATATGTGTTTACATGTATATACAATAAAATAACAGTTCTCTTTAAGTAAATATTTCAGTGATAAAAGTTAAAAAAGTAAGTTGGCGTTTCCTTTGAACATGACAAATAAGAGTAAATCAGAACCAGCGTATTCAAATTAAAAAAGAAACCATTACGCCCTAGGGCGTAATAGGTCATTTACGGCCCGCAAAACCTACGTGTAATGACACCATTTTCGAGCAAGTGTGATGAAAAATTATCTATATACATCAGTAACTGAATTGATAAGCTTCACGAGTTCGGCTTTTATTTGATTTGATCTGTAAAAATAGCAATTACTTAGGCAAGTGCTACGAATAAAATATTGGGGTAAAAAATCATGTTCGATGGACCGAGCAAGCCGGGTATATCCGGGTGTCTCTCGGGACGCTGGACTGACGGATAGCCGGGATTTCTCCTTGTTGTAGTTTTTATTCCATTATTGTATCGCCAAATGTTTTTTGCTGTAGATTTGTTGGGATTTGGTGAAGTTTCTCACGAGCGGGATAATGGATTATAATTTTTTGTGGGTATTATGCTCTTACGATAGTAGGTAAACTATTGATCCGAGGTTTAAGGTGCCAAAGGTGCACTTTTACATCTAAATAAGACAAACTGAATTTAATTTTGAAACTAAAACTTACCTTACCTAACCTAACTTAAATAAAATATATTTTTTTAAAGTAGGAGATCTGAAACTTTTTACATATCATTAGCGTGGCGTCCATACTACTCGATTCCCATCGGCTTTCCTAATATTAGGCAGTTCAGCACTTAATTCTAGTGCTCTTATAGAAAATTGAAGCCAAAGCTGCTCCGGCTTGCCCAAAGATTTCTTCAACGCCACGCCACTGATACATTATGTAGACTCATCTCATTGTTATAACTTAGGAAAAGTGATCTACCCATTTTTAAGGTTCCGTAGCCAAAATAGCAAAAACGGAATCCTTATAGTTTTGTCATGTCCGTCCGTCCGTCTGTCCGTCCGTCTGTCCGTATGTCACAGGCATTTTACTCAAAAACTGCACGATGGATATTGATGACATTTGGAATATAGGTGTCTTGTATGAGCCGCTACTTAGTTTGGTAGTTAAACAACTAAAATAAATATTTTTAGGGGGGCACTCCATACATGTTACAGAAGCTAAAACAATTTTTTTTTTCAGGAAATATCAACGTGTGGTACATAGTTCGACAACTCTTTCAAAAACATTTTAAGGTTCTTAACTAATGTATTTGATTAAGTGAATATCTTTGGAAATAATCGCTCCGAAAGTTGTGCCCCCCACCTCTATCTTCTAAGCCGTGTGTCCGAAAAATATAAAAAAAAATTACAAAGATAACGCTTAATTAATAGGTACTTGAAACGAAAATTATTTTCAGCAAGATCGGATTAACCGTTTTTGAGTTATTGCCGATAAACTGCGCTTCTCAACAAAAGGACGTAATTGCTATAATAATAATAATATAATAATAATTTATTTATTTCAGGCATCAAAGGCCCATAGATAAATACCTTACAATCTAACATACATATCATACAAAAATAAACTTAACAACTAGGTCACATTTCACTGCGATGTGGTAACGCTGTTCGGGGTGTCAGGTAGCCGCCCGCGGAAGCGCCGGAACATGACACCCTTCGGCCAAAACTCTTCATTGGTGAAGGTCGCGATCTTCTCAGTTGGAACTCTCACCACATAAGAATTAAAATTCAAGTTGTGGCGAGACTCCAACTTAACGACCCTCAGGATGAGCCCTGTCTTTACGCGTACATATTCCACGATCTCCTCAGCCTTCGTAGAATAATGTAAGCGGGACACATACAAGAGCGTCGTCGGCACAGCGGGACGCAGCATGAAGACTTCAGCTATGAAGATACGCTCTTTTGTTGTTGTACCTACTATTTTTACATCGATTTTTTTATTTACCTTATAGTTACGGCTATGGAACCCTACACTGAGCATGGTCCGACATGCTCTTGGCCACTTTTTTAAATTCGTCTTAGGTGGTTAAAGGTAGGTTAAAAAAATTGTATGGGGATTCGGGAACATGATTTTTAAAGTTGAAGACCTCAAACTTCAAAAGATAAGAAAAACGGTTTCACTGTTTTTCGAAATTCATTCCTTAAAGGGGTTGAAAGTTTAAATTTTGATTTTTAAAGTAAGAGAGGAACTAGCACATCAGATCTGTTCTTTTACAGTGGCGCATGCTACATATATGCATATACAGAATTTTATACGTAAGAGCCGAATGCACAGGTTTAGTTAAACATTGCAAAAAGAAACATCATGTTGTCAAACATGATGTTATTATGAAACTCGAGGGGCTTGTTTCATAAACCCACACTCGTATTTTAATTGTTTTCATTATGTGTCAGTCACATAAACTACTACATTAAAACTAACTGTCTCATAAGCCACACCGCAGACGAAGCGGACATAAATTAGTATTAACATAAAACAATTAATTACCGTACACAACATACTTCAACCCAATGAATTAATTTAAAAGAGCTTTGAGGACATAAAAGTAATATTTGTGCAACATGCTGCAAAACCAGCGGTTACCAAACTGCCGCAGTAGCACAGTAGGCTTAGCAAGCATTGTCAGTAATTTCCCCAAAAAAATGAGAGAGAGCAAAGGATGACCGACATTTTGATAGATTATATTATAAGAGAGTAGTTGTACCTAGATAGTTTAATGCACGAATGTCCTACACTTTTTATACTATTACCCTTTTACTTTACTTTTACCCTTTTTCATTAGGTATTTTTTTTGGTTCCTCCACTTTCTCAGCTCTTAAATAGTCAAAACTCGCGCGCGTCTTTAAACTCGAGACTTCCAATATTGTTACGTACTTTACTTTCTCAAGAAACCCAACTCCGCCCCGATTGCCGCGGGCTGAAATCAAACCAAAAGTTGTTACAGCGTGTCTTGTATAATGAAATACTTTGTGATAAGTACTCTTAAATCAATAACGGTAAAGTTTGGTTGATTCTTGCAGGTATGAAGTCTTTGAACCTCGTTGCATGAGGGCTACAGCTATGAGCTTCGGAGTTTTTTTAGTCACATACGTATGTCGCAAAACCGATAACCGCTGGAGTAAGCGTGTTCTGGAGTGGAGACCGCGTCTTGGCAAACGTAGCATGGGACGCCCTCTGGCCAAATGGCGGGACGACTTACATAAGAGGGCTGGCAGCGACTGGATGCATAAAGCAGTAGACCGGCCTCTATGGCGTAACTTGGGAGAGGCCTATGTTCAGCAGAGGGATTGCAACGGGAAAATTATTAAAAAATAGAAAATGTTGTTTTCTGCACTAACTATAAGGTTTATGAAAAAAAATATTGTAACATTTCTTCTTATGCTTAATTAGGTCTATCCATCACGATAAAAAAATGCCAAGAGCGATTTCGTCCCACCGTGCGTCGCCAACAGATAACTGAAGCATTTGTAGTGGGCCAGTTGCTTTGTAGGTACTTACGAGCCGCATGCATACATTAACAAGTTTTTTCCGACTATCCGCAGCACGCACACATTGACCTGACCAACCAACTTTAAAGAAACCGGCGGACTAGAGGTGCTTCAGTTCTTTGTTAGCGAGGCTACGTCCGGATATTTATTTTAAGGTCCTTGGCTGTATCCATACATATTGCATTAACTACCCGACGTTTTAATTATGCCCTGAAAAAACTGACGTAGACTTCATAGTTTGCAGTAAACGTCTACCAGCAGAGGCCGCGAGAAGCGCTAGAGCTCCGCAGAGCACGTAAGTATGGTTGTAGTTTACATAAGCATTTAGGGTAGCCTGTTACTTTAAATATTAATGTACCCATTTTGACTGCATCCTTAATACCCCTCAAAGATATTAAATCATGGATCTTTAGATATCATTATATTTATACTAATAGCAGCATTTAATATCAAAAGAAAAGATCAAAGATAAAATTATCAGAACCTGTAACAATATTTCAGGCTCTTGATATAATTGAGGGGCTAAATCGGATAATTCAATTAAAGTCCAATTCAATCGAAATGAGCAGCCTAATCTCTTCGTTTCATTCGTACGAGAAACGGGTAGTCTCGGGAGAAATTAATCGCACGATTTGGGGCGCTATTCTTAAACTCGGCATCCAAAAGTTTAGAAGTGATAAATTTGCACGTGAAATTATTCCAAAAATTAAACTTCTAAACCAAATCAAATTAAACGTTTGAACTATGCAACACTTTGAAGTGTTAAATTAAGCGAATCACCACTTCATGCATGCGATTGCCTATACATGCATGGTCGTATACTTTATTACGCCAAGAATACAGTAAGTACAATGGTGTTAAATATAATGACTAGATCGAGACAGTCAGTACAAGCATGCAAACGATTAAAGAATTTTACACTAGGGTACAAAATAAATATAATTAATTAAAAAATATTAGCATTATGAAATGCTAAAGGATTGTCTCGTCATCATCATCATCATCATTTCAGCCATAGGACGTCCACTGCTGGACATAGGCCTGCTCCATAGATTTCCAATTAGTTCGGCTGGAATCAAGCTGCATCCACCGTGAGCCAGCAGCCTTAACTAGATGAACCAGTTCATCAGACTGTCCATCTTGTTGGTGGCCGTCCGAAAGGATTACCTAATTCTACATAACCCGAGAAAATCATTCACACTGTAGAAACATCCGTCGAGTAGCCAGCTATTTAAATTTCTTTTAAAATTATTATCTTCCACGTTCTAATGTCATTGCACAATTGCACATGTTGAAGGCATTTTCCTTATATAACATTTTAAGGCAGCGCGGTTGTTGCAGCAGATACCTCCCTTTCAATCTTGTCTGTCTTTGCGTAATTTTTCCACGCTTATCAAAGTAATGTAAATGGGAGTTTACAAAAATGCAAACTTCTCTGATATATAGACTTGGCAAAGGCAGGATATGTAACTTTTTGGACAAGGGGACATAACTATCATCAAACCACGAACCGCAAATGGCTCTGATACATTTCTGGATCTTTAAAAATTATCGACTTCCACAGAATAAGGTACCCCAAAGAGTTTTATTAGTCCATACTTGCGTACAGATATTACATAGCCGTGATAGGCGGTAAATGCGGTTTCTGTTGAAACAGTGACACGTAACCGTTTAAGCGCAAAAATAAAGCGTTTTAATTTTGTGGAAACTTGTTCGATATGCGCCTTCCAATAGTTACATGTACGTAGTTAATTTAAACCGCTTTATATCAAGTCGTGGGCAGTTGTTAATAGGGGTGACGACTGGGTTATAAATATATCATTCTACTTATTTAGTCCGTCAGTTAGATTATGAAAAAATACGGGGCCCGAATTTTTTGGTTTGTCAAATTATTAAAAATCAACAGAGGTATAGATCATCAAACTTCCGGAAAAGGGGCTTGTGACGTCACTCCTAGGTGAAAATTGTACCAAAGAGTGACGTCACTCGAAACTTCTAAGCACTGTATCCTCATCATTTCTTGTTTGTCAAAAAAAAAACAAAAAATACGTGTACAATATTTTTAATAATCTAACTGACGGATTAAACAGCTTTTTTAGTCATCTAGCCTATTATCACGTCCGATAGCGGCATAAACAATTTATAGAATAAATTCCGAAGATTTACAGTTAGTTTATTGCTTAAAATGGTGTTCCTTTTAATCCTAAGTTAGTCTATAAAATAAATTTTGCGATTCTTTTGTGAATATAGTTCCTGTAAGGGTAAATATGGTTATTATTAGATTTTTTGTATACAGAGTGAAAGAAGGCTGGGTAAGGCAAATCCCCTTTCCGTTAATTGCCACTATGATACATCTAATTCTTATGTCAATACACTAACTAATATGTTTTCTCAAAGATGCAATGAAATATTGTAATGTCAATATAATATAATAAATAGGCCACAAAGCATCTCGTTTCCGGCGCGGTTAGACGAGAGGTCTTTGGTGGAATTTCATACAACATTGCCGGCTTAAGTTAGGTTAGGTTAGCAAGTTTTTTTCTTAATTTCCATTCCACATTTATTTGTAACACAGCATCACGGTGTTCAGTTATTAAAAAAACAATAAACGGTGTTTATTATATTTTGCAGTTTTCTTCTTCTTAGTCGTATCCATCATGACTGATGATCGTGGTTGCTGGTTGTCTTTCTGGCACGAATACATTCCCGCCATCGACTCCGGTCCATCGCGTTCCTCACTACATCGAAGAATTTTTGAGATGGTTGCTCGCATTTAAGCTGGTCGGTCCATCGTGCTGGCGATCGGCCACGTGATCTTTTGCCTTCTGTATTTCCAACAACGATTAACTTTTCCAAACTTTCGTCTCCCCTTCTCATTATATGGCCAAAGTAACTCAGTAGGCACTGTTCGCAGATTGTTGACAATCGCAAGTTAATTCTGAGTTCCGACAGTATCGATTGGTTCGTGCGCCTAGCTGTCCATGGTATTCTCAGCGTACGCCTTCAACACCACATCTCGAAGGCATCGATCCGTTGTTTC
Source organism: Eudemis profundana (assembly GCA_947034925.1). Lineage (NCBI taxonomy): Eukaryota > Metazoa > Arthropoda > Insecta > Lepidoptera > Tortricidae > Eudemis > Eudemis profundana. The sequence continues at coordinate 22,703,740 of OX344795.1, read as the reverse complement.
TCTCTGCTTTTTATTGTCCAGGTTTCAGCTCCGTAGGTGTAAATGGGAAATACTAGGGCTCGCACAAGACGTATGTTTTTAGAGACTCCACGATTTTGCCAGTTTTATTTATATAAAATTGACATGAACATAACAAATAACACATTTTAAACAATTTCCAATCATTTTAAATTGCAAATTTAACTACACGAATACACATTTCAAATATTTCATTTAAATATTCGCGGTAAAAATGTGTAGGTACTAAAAGAGTTTTTGGAAAGGAAATTGAAAATTTTTCATTCTGTAATTCTATTTTTGGACTACTTTGCTTTTAGTGTCTCTAGAAAATAAAGTTTGATTTAGTTTTTAATTTATTTCATTGCATATTTGAGAAAAGCACTATACATACTTCGGCGTGAAAAGGGATTGCCTGCCTCGTAACTATCTGGCCTTGCTTTCGCTCGGCCATCTATATGTACTCAGCCGGCAACCCCTTACTTCCCGACCCCTGCAGTAATGTATTGTTAGCATAGAATGCTTCTAAAGACGCCGTTTCTAGTATTGAGACAGAGAAATTCGTCGAACGCTTTCAGAATACCGCCCCAAACCTTAGATTAATACTTAATCCGGCCCAAATTGTGCAGCGCCGAGCGATTGTCGGTCGCTTTTATTTCACCTTGCGATTAAAAGAATGCAGGATTCAGTCTTCGTTTCAACGGGTAATTGGGGATACTAGCCACTTCTAATACAGTCAACGTAGAAAGTAGATCTTTTAGCGACTTATTAAAAATAGGTAGTGTCTCATGTTTAACAAAATGTGAGATAGTAGTGTTAGACTCAAACATCATTACCATTACAGTACATTACACAACTGGGGTGGTAATACAAAGAAAGGCCGAGATCGCAGAAGTTTGCGGCCCGAGCTGCAAGCGAGGGACGTAAATCTGCGATCGAGGGCTTTCTTTATTACCTCCCGTGTTGTGTACATGATTTTATGACTGCACTTGGCCAGAAAGCGACTTTATGGCCAGGTGTGTCATATCATAAAATACATTATTTATTTACATTATTTTATAGAAAACACAAGCTTAGGTAGATTATCGATCAATCCAAGGAGTCACAGGACGCGGGCGCAATAGGCTAGACGACAAAAAAGCTGTTTAATCCGTCAGTTAGATTATTAAAAAATATTGTACACGTATTTTTTCTTTTGTTTGACAAACAAAAAATAACGAAGATAGAATGCTTAGAAGTTTCGAGTGACGTCACTCCTTGGTACAATTTTCACCTAGGAGTGACGTCACAAGCCCCCACTCCAGAAGTTTGATGATCTATAACTTTGTCGATTTTTAATATTTTGATGAACCAAAAAATACGTGTCCCATATTTTTCCATAATCTAACTGACGGACAAAATAGAATTATATATTTTTAACTCAGTCGTCATCCCTATTCCCGCGCAATACAGTCTGACGGTGACGTCTATCATGACGCCATAGTGATGTGCCACGCTCTTAGTGATGTAACACGGCGCAGCAACTTTTCATTCGATAAATGGCTAACAGTAGAAAGGAACATATATAAATACAAGAAATCAAAGAACTTAGAAAAATTAAATGGTACTCAACAGTACTGTTCAACAGAAGCTACCTGGTATATCGCTTTGTTAAATTGGAAAAAAAAATACTTTTCATACAAAATAAATGAATATTGAGTTGAAAAGACACTTCTGAGTAAGTCAAAAGTTAATGTCAACTATGACAGTGTTGGAATTATGACAGCTCATTTATACTGGTTGGTGATTAAATTAAGATTATGAATATTCTCAATAAAATTAAATTTGAACTTGTAGTTTAAGAACTATTGCACGTCAAAGTTCCTTAGTTTTGTCACTGAATCCACCATGCATACCCACAAGCTCCAAATTTTAAACATAATTAGTTTTTAGCCTATCAAGTCATAGAAAACCTAAAAATATTTTAATTTCAGTCACAACTGCACAAATAAGTTTGTAATCTTAAACAAATACATGCGATTACAAAGTTACTTTTGTAGTTCAAATGGGAAATGGAATGTAATAAATAAAGCAACAAACACTTACAAAAAAACATGAGATCCCATAAAAACATTACATGAAAAACGGCGTTGCGGGACTTGCATCATTTTACATGTCATTTATTTTTGATGAAATTTATTATAAGATAGGCAGTAATGGCATTTATAATCGTGTCGTAATTTTCTTTAGCAGCAGTATTGACAAAGTACGAGACGCGCAATAATGTATTTTATCAAACCAAATCAAATCAGATCAGAGCAATCATGCGAGCTCATCTACAGGAATTAGCCCTAATGAGTGTCCAAAAAAATGGCCGTCTCACGCGAAGCGTGGAGATAAATTAGCGAGGGAATCGGAATGAGCTCCGAGGGATTTATTAGTGATTTAAGGGCTAATGAATAAAGCCCTAAGGCTCTATAGATGGTAGATATAGAACAGAGGTTCTGTTTTGGTGAACACACTACCTCGTCTTTTGAAGACGCTGCTGGCTCTTTTTTATAAAGGCAAGGAATCCTAAAACACGTAAATTCTTTAGTTAATAGAACACGCCCAAATTGCTATCCCTGAGGTACAACCAGCTTAAAAAGTATGCTGCCGTCCATAAACTAAAAGGCCGCTACTTTGTATGAAAATTCATACAAAGTACAGTCAGGGGTAAAGATAAATATCGTCACAAAGTTCCAAAATATGTATATGTCGCAGTGAAATGGCCAAAACCGCGATTTGGTCAAATCTCTAAGGGATCTCCAAATCACGCAGGATGTTAAAATGGCGAATTCATTTTAACATTTGCCTAAATAAAAACAGTAATTTGATCAAATCCCTGAGTCTGTTTAGTGAAATGAGGAAATAAGGCAACTCGTTTTTTCATTTCACTAGATTTGTTTAACGATTTGATAAAATCCTTGACACACGTCAGTGAGTTGACAAAACGAACTCGCAAAGTAAACTCATTTTGACATTTCACTAGACACGTTTAGTGAAATGATAAAAATCTCAACTCTAGTACAGATTAAGTCACCCGTGCCGTCGTGTTCCCTTCCTCCTGCACCTTTCCGTTCCCCCCTGATGCCCTTACGTGTTAGGCACCGGCCCCCTACTTTTACGCGCGTTTTACTTGAATGGTTGTTTCTATAAAAGGTAACAGTAATTAAAAATCAATGTCAGTCCCAGTTTGTGATTATATCAGATGCCTCAGAGAGATGATGGTCAATTTTTTAGCGGAATTCAGTGATTTGATTAAATCTCCAGTCCGTTTTAGGGATATGAAAAAACGGCTATTGGACTTTCTCATTTCGCTTAGAGATTTCATCAAATTCCTTAAATGTTTCAGGGAAAAGATAAACGAGTTCATTAAGGCAATTCAGTTTTAACAAGTTTAGTGATTTCATCATATCCCTGCCTAAACAGTTTTAGTGAAAAGATAAAATAAACGAACCAGAACAATATGATCGGTAGGTAATCCTATTTCCTAAAGAATCGTGGCGCTTTAATGAAATTAAATATTTGGTAAACATGTAGGTACCATGTTCAATAATTATTATCATCATCATCAGCCGAAAGATGTCTTTTGATGGATATAGGCCTCCCCTAATCACCCCACCATGACCGGTCGTGTGAAAATCTTCTCTAAGTCATCAGTCTACCTTGACCACACTGCGTTCTCCGGCACGTGATCACGATTGAAAAACTCGTCGTACCTACATATTAATCAAATAATTTAATTTACCATTTAATAGGATTACCTACCGATCATATTGTTCTGGTTCGTTTATTTTATCATTTCACTAAAACTGTTTAGGGATATGATGAAATCACTAGACTTGTTAAGTAAAATGTTTAAACTGAATAGCCTTAAATAACTCTTTTTTTTTCTGAAAGAGTTAAGGGATTTGATGAAATCTCTAAGCGAAATGAGAAAGTCCAATAGTCATTTTTTCTTTTCTAAAAATCACAAACTGGGTCTGGCATTGATTTTCAACAATGGTTATTTTTTATACAAACATACACACTGAATAGAAAACGCGCCTAAAAGTAGTGGGCTGGTGTGCCTAACACGTAAACGCGTCCGCAGGGAACGGAAACGTGCAGGAGGGAGGGAACACGACGGCACGGGCGACGTAATCTGTACTAAAGTTGAGATTTTTATCATTTCACTAAACGTGTCTAGTGAAATGTCAAAATGAGTTTACTTTGCGAGTTCGTTTTGTCAACTCACTGACGTGTGTCGGAGATTTTATCAAATCACTAAACAAATCTAGTGAAATGAAAAAACGAGTTGCCTTTTTTATACAGACTCAGAGATTCGATCAAATTACTGATTCTTTCTAGGCAAATGTTAAAATGGATTCACCATTTTAACATTCTGCGTGGCATGGTGTCATATCCCTTAGAGATTTGACCAAATCACGATTTTGGCCATTTCTCTGCGACATATACATAATACATAAACCTTACTGCCGTAATAATAAGGTTTGTATTTACATATTTTGCAACTTTGTGTGGATATTTTTCATTGCCCTTGACTTTTCGACGCTTTCTTCAAACATAAAAATTGCAAATCAAACACCATGCCATAACACTGTCAAAACCGAAATTGAACTTTATGCTGGTACATGTATGTTTCTTATATCGCTTCTCGCTCGCTGACACCTTTAGGTGTTGTTGGCGTGGTAGGCACGAAAGTACACGACACTTAGGTGTTCTTGGCGTCCAAAGGTTTAATAGGCGTGTGGACTGGATTTTGTTTCTGATGTAAAGTAGATTTTACAATATTTAAAGAATAAATATACCTTTACCTATAAATATTACACTGATTACTGCGAGTATACCTACCAGCCACAAATTGCAATCAAAAGTAGCCAATCGTACCGAATGCTGGAAACGCCTCGTACAAAATGAACGCATTCTGTGAAGTCATCATTTGTGTCCTCGCTGCACTCTCTTTCTGTCTGTATGAAAAAAATTGCAATTTATCATTTAGAGTATGAAAAAGTGAGTTTAGTTACCACACATCTGGCGGCACGGCAGTGCCCCCGCCAAGTCGAGCAAAACAAAGGCACGGCCGTACCATCCTTTTCTCGAAGCCATTCAGGCGATTTTCAGCCTCCCGTAATTTTGTACTAGCTAAAGCTAGAACTCTGAAATTTCAGGGATATATAGGGCTCAATAAGACTTATTTATATTTTTAATATCATTCAATTTCAACGTGTAGTTTAAGAACTATTGCATGTTCCTTAGTTTTGTCACTGACTGACTGACTGACTGATGATCATCATAATTCTAAGGTACTTCTAGCAGACCTACAAGCTCCAAATTTTAAACATAGTTAGTTTTTAGCCTATCAAGTCCTTAAAAGCCTAAATATGTTATAATTTCAGTCACAGCTGCACACATACCCACCGACTTGCCTATTATTTAACCGTGGAGGAACACATTTTATAGATCTAATAATAGGCAAGTCGGTGGAAATCGAGTTCTGTTGATACCCGCCCGGTACTGACTTGGTTTAACTTTACATCTCAAAACTTTTTTGCTGTAGGAGAACTGCGTTGCGAGACTTGCATCTTTTTACATGTAATGTTTTTTATGGGATTTATTTTTCAGTGTTATTTAAGCATTCCGAAATTAACGTTTATTTTTCTTTGGGACGGTAAAAAAATATTTAAAATTTGTAAAGTTCGTGGTCTCATAAAGTCATAGCTTTACAATAACTTTTATATATATTTTTGGTTTATTACTTCTGATTTATGATAATTTGGTATTTCTATGACTATATTACGTTGTGACATTCAACATTAGTTGACATCGCCATTGTCTAGCAACTATTGAGGCTGGCTCAAGCTCTGTAAAAAATATGAGAATTGAAATAAATTTTATTTATTTCATTGCCTAGAAGTATTAGAAACGGACTTTGAGGAATTTAGTAGTTTGATGAAAACCCACTATTGATAATGACTTAACATTCAAGAATCAATAAATTGTGCTCGTGATTCTGATTAAGAAAAACTCAAAATAACCTAAATCTGTAAAAAGTAAACGGTACGCCGTATATACGTAAAAATACTTATCTGGAAATATAAAAAATACATTTAGAGATCGTTACAGTATACGAGTATCAAACGACTTTCGAAAAAAACGTTAGTGAGCTAAATAATCGTTGCGTTTGTAAGCGCAATACGAAACCTCATTTTTTAGCAGATATTCTTCCGAACTGAAAAGAGCCCTTAAACGCTACAGAAACGTTTTATTTAATTCCATTGAAAAGGCATTAAAGTGCGCCTGAGTGGGGATCCTCGTCCGTATCACAAATTAATTCCGTTATTTTGTTCGAAATGCGTTCTCTACAATAGCCGCCGTAATTTGAATTCAAGCGTATTAAGCCTTGTTTGTTTTCGATGTTTATATTGAACATTATATTCGTTTCGTATTCTTAAAAGTTATTAATTTATTCAGGCGTTGCGTTACAAAATTCCATAATAATGCTACTTTGTTGTTCCGCTAACAAGGTTATTTAACATAATAATATGTAATATTCATTAGCGTATTTTTTCTTTTATGTTCGTATGTTTGTCCGACGGTGACTCGAGTAGCTATCGTTTTTTCGATCTTCCTGTCCTGTATAGGAGCGGTCACTGTTCGCTACGAACTACTAGTCATTTTCTTAGTCAATGTCAATATGCGTTTATTCGCTACCGATTACAGACATTGATTAAGTTTTTACATGAACAATGGCGTCCGCCTGACTAATGAATTGCCACGACTATTCTCACGACCTCCCCTGGTACGTGCACTACCCAAAGTGAACTCAGTGATCTGAATGACCATAGAATGAATCAGTGTATGAAATTAAAAGTGACATATCCACCGAAACACCATCAGATCGCTAGATGGGACTAGGCGTCACGAAGTTAAGGCGCGATAGGACCTGGCTCGCATTTCACATACAAACTAGGGTCGGGCGGAATGCAGATTATTGCAGATTATCTTCGATTTCTAACATAAAAGTATACGTTATCAACCCAAACATGAGAGGATGCCCTGCATGACTGTGAAATCATGATTGTCAGGTATTAATTTTGTCAGAAAAGGTAACTGGTGATGAACAAAATGAAAAAAAATGAAAAAAATACTTTATTTTATAGTGTTTTCGCGCTACTTTGCTATCGAGCGAAGTGTTCGCTATCGTGTTCTAAGTGAGAGGAAGCCCTAGATACAGTTCTGAATATTATTATATATGTTTTACAGTGACCTAAGAGTCAAATAAGTGCTCTAAAAATGATTTGGAAACTAGGCTTCCGTGCCCGATTCTGGTCTCACCTCGCCTTAAGTTATACGTGAATAAAAATACATCAACCCTATGTTAAATTGCGTTAACAGATGTCTTATGTTTATTATTAAATATTGTTGTTGTTGTTGTGTTAGTGTGTTGTTGTTTTGTACATATAAAAGAAATATACATTAAGTTTAATAGACTGCAGAGTCTTGAGTAAAGAGCTAACATTACGTCGGGCGGCCGAATTATACAATGTGCCGTTCACCAGGGCTCGGACACCGGTATCGAATCGGATATTTTTGTGTACAGTGTATCCCTTTGATCATTTGTTTAATTTGACATTAACCAAAAACTATTCCAATTCGCCTCGGTCTACCCTACCCCGTTGATAACAATAATTATCACCTTCCAGTAGGTTAAAAACCGGCCAAGTGCGAGTCGAATTCGCACACAAAGGGTTCCGTACTATCGTCGAACAAAAAGATGCCAAAATCACGTTTTATATGAAGGCCACTTTTTATTTCTTACTTTTTTATTTTTATTATTTTTTGTTATAGCGGCAATAGAAGTACTCATTTTGTGAACATTATGAAGCATCTACCTATTACCATTATTAAAATCAAGCAAAAAGATGGCAAAAACACACGTTTCTAGTCTAGGGACCCGCTTATATTCTTCAAATCAAATCAAATCAAATATTTTATTTGCTAGAACACAGTATAGGTCTTATATATATAACAAAAATACTTCCGATGTGCTCAGCCTGCAAGCAGGCGTGCAAACATTTGGGCGCGATTCATTAATTATAAATTTAACAATTACAATATTATACAATAACATAAAATATTCATTTAAAAATAATTAACATTACGTGAAGACAATACAAGACAAAAAAAATAGAATTATAAAGTCATAAAATAATAATAAAAAATTGAGAATAATAAAATTGAGATGTCAGTTACGTTCCAAATAATTCTTAACACTATAGAATTGATTTAATTTTCTTTTTATTATTTGTACCTTTAGCAAAAACATACACATTTTGTGAAAATTTCAAGCCTCTATGTATTACGGTTCAAAAGATTCAGTCCAGTGACTGACCGATACAAACAAGTTTTTTGTATGGGGACCCCTTTTCTTTTTTCATTATATTTTATTTATATTATTTTTTGTTATAATAGCAACAGGCTTAGTAATAGTGTTCCGTGGCCACCCTTTGGGTATGGAACCCTAAAAATCAGTTTCCTCCCTAGCGCCAATTTAGTAATGTAGGTACATATAAAGTGGCTAGTTAGTAGGAACATTCCAAAGAATAATAGTCTCTATTGTACTAAAACTAACAGTGAAATGCCGCATCATGTGTGTTACGAAATTAATTACTGGAAATAATTACCAGGGTTCGTTTTAATAACCGCACATTGTTAGCTATTTATAAGCGAAGGGTGTGATGATACCATAATTAAAGTTATTTATATCTTAGACGGTTTGTTCCACACTATACTGAAATTAGTTTAGGTACTAAATTTTATAAAACGATTGAATTCAAAATGTATATTTTTTTATTTCATTTTAGAAGTAGGTAAAGTTTTTACCATATGCTTATAATATCAAATAGGCTGTTCCGATTTTCGTCTAGCACAAAACACAACAAGGCCAGTAGAAATCGATGCGTTAAAATGCTAAAATCGCAAAGCATGATGTAGTTCTGATTTTTTGTTATGTTGTTTGGACCCGTTAGGGTAGTGTGAATCTGATTTTGCACGTTCTAAAAAATTGTGCTAGCTTAGCTAAACGCGCAAAAGTACGCAATTTTTGAAGTTTTTTTGATTTCTGCTCTAAGTATGTATTTTTTGACAGTAACGTCTATGGCACAAATTAACTACATTAAATTTGCTATATATTAGGTTCAATTCATTTCTACTGTAAGTGTGATAGTTACCGAGAGTTAAGGTTTTGAAATTTATGACACTCCAAAAAGCAGGGGTGCACTTTTAGAGAGAAGAAGAAGAGAAGAGAGAAGAGAGACATTTATTTTGTAACCAAAAACAACTAAACTAGATTGCAAACTTAATCTATTCTTAAAACTACAATGTGTACAATGGTAACAAAAATGGAACCCACTCAGCATGTGTCGCGACACTCGTGAGTGTCACGACGCTGATCTTCCGTGGGCCCAGAACAGAGTATGTGCAACAGCGTGCTGTGTACGTTCGTATGTACCGTGCAGTATGTAGGTGCGTGTGATAATAAATAAGTATGTGAGTGTGTATGTGTGTGGAGTGCAATTATATGATAATTATTTAAAATAATAATAATAATAAAATGAAGGTATATGGGGTATGAAAGGGAGTGCGATATAAATACATACTTTATTAAATTAAGCCTTCTGATGGGCGATAAAGCAATATACGGGACGCGCTTGCAAGTTACAGGCTATAAATCAGCCCACAGACACACGGTAAACGTCAACCCAGACACAATTGCTGAGCAAGCAGATGTTGCTTGAGTAATTTTTTAAAAAGGAACTTTGAAGGAGCTCTTCTAACTGGGGGAGGCAGATTGTTCCAGCATTTCGTAGCAGCATACCGAAAGCTGCCACGGAATGCTGCTGAACCGTGTCGCGGGCATATGAGTCGAAGAGCCTGCCGTTCAGGGGCACGTGAAAAAGTGAGCTTAGAGTAAAGATAAGGAGGTTGCCTGTCTCGTATCACATCAAATAGCAGTAAGGCCAAATGATATTCTCGACGAGCTTCCATTTTCAGGAGACCACCTTTGTTTAGGAACGGGGTGACGTGGGCTCGAGGTGGGACCGGATAACAGAACCTTACACAGGCATTTTGCAGGCGTTTTTGTGTTCGGCTTGCCGTTTAGATTCAGAGCCGATTCTCAGCACAGTTGTTACTGGGATGGTCTTGAGTGCTTTGATTTTTTTTTAAGCTTATCCAGTAGCTTGGTCGGCTTCTGCGACCAGTTGCTGCGCATAGAAAGGCTCTGCCCTAGCTCTATAGAGTTAGGGCATGCTACTCATTACTTGTGATGGTGGTGGATCTAAGGTGATGGTGGTGGATCTAAGTTGGGCTAGTTGCCCATTTGTGACCAGCCTGGCAGCTTGGAGGCGTTAGGCTGGCAAGAGTAAATATGGGCCGTGCAAGATGGCCGGCCGGTAAAGCATAGAAGTTGCAGAGGGACCACGTAAGGGAGAGACTCCCAGGACCTCCCCCAAGGGGGTGGTCCCTGTCAATGCAGCACCTCTTTTCCCCCTCCTTTGTTCGAAGTCTCGCCTACGCATCTGATCCAAGAGGTCTACTTCTATCTCTCGCTCTAACTTCGCTTTCAGGGTATAATCATCGGGGGGGTCAGTGACGACGTGTTTGGCACGTCTGATTCCTCTGTGGGGAGGCCCAGTCGTGTCATAGTCGTCTAAGATTTTAATGAGAGGGTTGGAGTGGTGAGGTAGGCTATTGAAGTATTTTTTGGAGATTGTTTTGAAGTATTGAGGTACTGAGGGGATCCCAAGATCGGCGTGGAGGTCCTCGTTCCTAATAAACCAGGGGGCCCCCACTGCCCATCTGAGTGCTTTGTTTTGTAAGACCTGTAGACTCCTAAGCCGCGATGGTGATGCGTGAGCAAAGACCACACTGGTATAGGAGAAAACAGGCCTTATCACAGAATTGTAGAGGGTAAGTTTCCCCTTACGGGAGAGTTTGCTCCTTTTCCCCAGAAGGGGGAGTAAGCGAGCCATGAAGAATGCCGCTCTATCACGGACAGTCTTGATGTGACGGAAGAAGTTGAGATGCCTGTCAAGTGTGACTCCCAGGTACTTGGTGTGATCACACCAAGGTATCTGGGTGCCATGCAGTGTAATGCGTGAGGTGAGTATTTCGTGTGCATGTGAGAGGCTTCTTGTAAAGAGAATTGCTGCACTCTTCTCCGGGTTTACCTCAATCTTCCATGTCCTACACCAATGCCCTAGGGCATCGATGGCAGACTGAAGAAGAGAGACAATCCTGGGAAATCCTGTTAGTAGCGAAAGCCTTTATCCGACAAGTAGTCCTTGATGGTCAGGACTAGATGGTCTGGCACGCCAAGGTTATAAAGTATAAGGACATTGGCAGAACATTAATACAAAAAAATAAAAACACTAGAATTGTACACTTTCCATTGGTGTACCTCTTTATTTTTGACCGCGAGAGACGCCGTGGAAAAATATTTGCTGATAATAAAACAACACTCACACACTCAAGACTATCCAAGTAACAACTGTGCTGAGAATCGGCTCTGAATCTAAACGGGCAAGCCGTTCGGGTTATGTTCATAAAGCTTGAAAGAGCACCCCTGCTTTTAGGAGGGCCATCAATTTCAAAACTTTAACTCTCGGCAACTATCACACTTACTATAAAAATTAATAGAACCTAATATATAGCAAATTTAAGTAGTTAATTTGTGCCGTAGACGTTAATGTCAAAAAATGCATAGTTAGAGCAGGAATCCAAAAAAAATCAAAAATGGCGTACTTTTGAGCGTGTAGCTCAGCTAGCACAACTTTTTAGAACGTGCAAAATCAGATTCACACTACCCTAACGGGTCCAAACAACATAACAAAAAATCAGAACTACATCATGCTTTGCTATGAATATTAATAGTACATTGTGTATCTAGGGCGGTAAAGAATCTTTTGATCTTTTTGTTAGTTATCCGGACACAAGAGGAACAAATCCCTCGGCAGGCAGTAATGAGTCTCTCAACGTCTAAATAAAGTATATTTTCACGGAAATTTAAAGCTTCTGTTATCATGAAATGGAAGGTTGTGATTTTTTAACTCTCGCTCTTAAACGGTTTGTTCAATCTTCATTAAAATAAGTGTGCTGGCCAGTTAGTTTGGCCCATTGTTATTGTTCATTTACGGTGATTCGAGTCGGTCGGTTTTCTATACAAACAAAGGAAAAAGGAAGGAAGGGAAGGAAGAAAGGGGTCATCGTACGCTTCCAGCGCATCAATGGGCATGTGGTCTAATGTTGAATTTTACAATATAGTATAGTCACATGGATTGGAAAATACTAAATTGTCATAACACAGAATAAATAAACAAAAACACATAAAAGTTATAAAGTTATGATATCACAAAGTTTGAATTTTTTTTTTTATTTTTTTTATCGTCCTAAAGAAAAATTTAAGTGAATTTCAGAATGCTTAAATAACACTGAAAATATTAATGTACGGCAACTAAGTGCTTCAACGCACTTTTTAGTAGTCAAAATGAGAAAATGCTATTTTTATACTGACTTAGCACAGCGAGACTCAACGATGACGTCACCATCGGCGTCCGTTTTGTATGGGGCGTTTTCAACGCTCGGTGCGGTCGGCTACTTTTGATTGCAATTAGTGGCTTTTATAGTAATCCAAGTGTAGTCGTTATAGGTATATATTTGTTCCACACAAGTAGTAGAATCGATTTACATCAGAAACAAAATTTAGTGCACAAGCCTATTATGTTTGAATTATGTTTTATTTTATAGCTTGATACAATTTGTCAGCGTCAAATGACATGAGAACTCGCAAAAACTCAAAAATATAGCAATAAACATATATAGATACAAGAAATCAAAGTACTTAGAAAAATTAAACCGGTCTGTTCACAGGTGAGCGCCATTTAATTTTTCTATGTAAGTACTTTGATTTCTTGTATCTATATATGTAACATAAAATGTGGTGTAATTTCCCCGCATAAAAAACCAATGAAGAAACAACATGTTTCTTTCATATAAAGTATAGCAATAAAGTTTGGTCTCAAATGATCATAACAGATGGCACTGACCTTAAACGACAAAAATTAAATGCAGTTTTAGAGATTTCTCATGTCATTTCCGATGTGTTATATTGCTTTCCCAAACGCTTATTTTCCTTGCAGCTAATTTTCACAGTCGCGTTGTTCGTGTTTCTTATATTTTTTCGCCACACCTGGCCATAAAGTGTTTTTTTCTGCACGCTGCGTGTAGATATAAAATGATGTACACAACACGGGAGGTAATAAAGAAAGCCTTCGATCGCATATTTACGTCCCTCGCTTGCAGCTCGGGCCGCAAACTTCTACAATCTCGGCCTTTTTTTGTATTACCAGCCTAGTTATGTAATGTACTATTAAAAACGCATTATTTTATAGCTTGAGACATTTTGTCTGCGCGAAATGAGATGCTGGGCTCTGTGGCGTACCTTGAGAGAGGCCTATGTCTAGCAGCGGACTGCAACGGGCTGATGATGATGAAATGAGATGAGAGGTCTCAAAAAACCAGAACTAACGTGCTATTGGGTCTTTCAGATCAGCGCCATCTTTTTTTTGTTAAAATTATATACTTTTTTGGATTTTTGAGATTAGACAATTAAATTATTAGACCATGGATGCATAAACACGCAGTCTTCTCAATTTAATATAATCTTCAGCGTTGGCCGATATCAAAGAAAGTACGAGAAGTAGGTAAACGTACTATACTGCGCGAAGTTTGCCGTGCTTTGGCTGTGGGCGGGGTGGCCTCGGTGCGCGCGCCAAACGGGTCTATTGTTTCGTTGCGAGCGCGGGAATTCTTGTTTTTTGCATGGAAACGCGCGACAGTGAAATATCTGGTTATATTCTCTAATCTGTGTCTCAAGTCAGTTCGCGCAGGTGAAATAAATTAAATGTCACTTTTTGCTTTACCTGTATTCAGGTAAAATTAAAAGTGCTAACAAAAAAAAAACCGGAAATAATGAATAAAAACCAGCCAAGTGCAAGTTGAAATTGGATGCGCACACGAAGGGTTCTACCACCGTCGAGCAAAAAAACGGCAAAAAACACGTTCCCTGCATGGTGACCCCTTTTTATTCTTAGTTTTATATTATTTTTATTATTTTTTGTCACAGCGCCATTAAAAACCCACATTCTCTAAACATATTATCAAGCACTTACAAATTACCATTATTAAAATCGAGCTAAAAATGCCAAAAAACACGTTTTTTGTATGGGGACCCCTTTTAATTCTTGGATTTATATTATTTTTATTATTGTATCTTTTAGCGACTATAGAAATACACAAGTTTTTCACTTACGTGAAAAATTAAGTCTGTCTATTACGGTTCAAAAGATACCTGTGGCTGTGGCAGACCGACAGAAATATTTTATTGTAAGGGGGTCCCCCCTTTTATTTTGTTTATATTTGTTGTAAAAGCGATAATAGAAATACACATTTTGGTAAAAAATTCAACTCTCTACCTATTACGGTTGAAAATATAGAACCCTGTGATAGATGGACAGCGGAGGCTTAGTTATAGGGTACCGTTGGCACCTCTTGAGTACGGATCCCTAAAATAGACTAGTTCCTTACAAACTGATTATGTCACTGTAACAATTAGGATGTATATTTTATCCTTAACTGGAGTGTGAAAACAGTTGCTCACTGATCGACTTGTCGTATTCAAAGCGCCCGATCCGTGAAATCGTAAAATGTTCATCGATTGTCCTGAATTTAATATCAGTTTCACAGCCAAATGAAGTGATTAAACAGTATGGTGCTCTGTATTGCGCGATAAACAGCGTTGTGCTAGGGATGCCTGTGCATTTTTAAATATAAATCATTATTTATTGACTAAGCTACGATTTCGGGGGTGCAACTCAGGTAAACGTCCTAGTGCTCTACACGCTAATGCCCAAAGATTCAGATTCAGATTCATTTTTTTCATACATTACACGATAAATTTTATTTTCCATCACACTTGCTCGAAAATGGTGTCGTTACACGTAGGTTATGCGGGCCGTAAATGACCTATTACGCCATAGGGCGTAATGGTTTTCTTTTTAAATTTGAAAGGCTGGTTCTGTTTTATTCTTATTTGTCATATTTGTGGAGACACTGCCACCTAACACTGCCACCTAGTAACATTCGTTGGAAGAAGAAGACAGTTGCATCAATTCTACGACAGATGGCGCTTACATCAACGCCCATACAAAGACTGTCATCTCCATACAGTTCTACAACCCGCTATCGAAGTTTCTGAAACCTATTCCAATATATAACACTCCAACAATCTTCCTTCGGACCTCGGTCCCCAGGCACAACACCCGCCTGGAGAAAGATCTCTCTTCAAAAGAAACGCCAACTTACTTTTTTAACTTTTATCACTGAAATATTTATTTAAAGATAACTATCATTGCTAATACATGTAAACGCATATTTCGGTAACATAAATTAAAGACAAAAGAAGAGAAGAGAAGATTTTTGTCAAAGATGTGCGGGGCGTTTCCCAAGGCACCATTCTATTAATGACATTGTTCGTCGGGCTTTGGTCTCTGTCAATGTCCCATGCGTTTTGGAGCCTCCAGGTTTGTCTCGCACGGATGGCAAAAGGCCGGACGGACTCACGTTGGTTCCTTGGCAGAGAGGGCGCTGCCTTTTATGGGATGCAACGTGTGTAAGCACTTTTGCTGCTACCCATATGAGGCAAACCATGAGGGCGGCGGGCTCTGCGGCGGAGAGTGCCGCTAAATTAAAACACGCCAAATACTCTGCCTTGGAGACAGCGTATGATTTTGTTCCGGTCGCCGTGGAGACGGCTGGCCCCTGGGGTGAAGAGGCGCTCGGACTCTTTAAGGAGATTGGTCGGCGTCTGCGGGAGAAGGGCAATGATCCTCGTTCTGGGTCCTGGTTGGTCCAACAAGTCTCTGTTGCCATTCAGCGGGGCAATGCTGCCAGCATAATGGGGACTTTTGGATCGGGCTTGATGCAGAGTGGGGGTTTATAAGGTTAATTTTTATTTATTTTTTGCATAGTGGGTTTTTTTTTTTTTTTTTTTTTAAATTGCTATTTTTAAGATTGACGATGCTTGTTGCGGATAAACATTTGGTTTGCATGCGTTATTAAGTAAGTTTGACGAAGCATGTAGCGGATGATTTTCATGTCTTTCTGTTTTTTTTTTCTCCTGGAATAAATGATTCTTTCTTTAATTATAGTTAAATCATTTATTTGCAAAAAAAAAAGCCAATCTACAATAAAAAAAAATCCGCAACATGCTTCGTCAACTTCTAAAGTATAGGTACAAAATAACATCCCCAACACGGCTCGTCTATAATAACAATGGACCTTAAACCAAAACAAAATACAAATCCGCAACACGCTTCGTCAACACTGCCTCCCCTTTAAAATACTCCGCCCCGCACCGCACCCGGCTCAAAAGTCCCCATAATGCTAGCAGCATTCCCCCGCTGAACAGCTAATGAGACCTGTTGAACCAAATACGATCCGGAGCGAGGATCACAGCCCCTCTCACGCAAACGACGCCCCAACTCCACAAAGAGGTTGCGAGCCTCCGCGCCCCAGGGTCCCGCTGTTTCGACCGCCACCGGCACAAAATCATAAGCTGACTCCAAGGCGGAATACTTAGTGTGCTTTAATTTAGCAGCATTCTCTTTAATTAAATGTTTAAATAGTGTATTTCAGTACTTTGCAAATATAAAAAAATTACCGCTATGGTTTCCGAACGTGACTTGACATTTGCATTGTCTATGGACATATGTCACTAATGTCACTTTCTGTTTTGATATTTTTTTTGTCATACTGGGACGATTAGTAAGGTTATATTATTAAGATTTCTTCACAAGTGTCATGAAAAACATTGTGTGTGCTACGGGCGGTAAAGGAATTACAAACTCGGGCTTATAACAAACACTCGTTTGTAATTCCTTATTTACCGCCCTAGATACACAATGTACTATTACATGTCAATTTACATGAATCAGTATTATGATCGTCAAAACAAATATAATAATTAATAACAAAAATGGCTCCCGCTACCGGTGGTGTAGTGCGTGAGTGCGTCGCATGAACTATGGGGCTAGAGAGGGAGGAAAAACTGTCTCTGTTTCAGGCCCTTGAACCGACCATCAACGTGTCTGCGCAACGACTATCGGACCAGGTGCGCGTCCAAATTTTCTAGTGGACCCCCCAAAAGTGCCCCCCATGATTAAAATTCATACATTTTCGTGACATGTCCGTGTTTGGATCATTAAGCTTAAAATTGTAACCAACTCAATCGGAACAGTACTATCGGAGCAAATTGGCTGTGACAGACAGACAGACACACGAGTGACCTTATAAGGGTTCCGTTTTTTCCTTCTGAGGTACGGAACCCTAAAAATTAACACGCACATTGTTGCGAAGGCCTTCTCTCAAAATGGATGTGGGGTTGGGTCACGTGGTACTAAAGAGCTCCACCTCATCGACACGGCCATTTGCCAACAAGCCCGGCGGGACATGGGGTCTCTCTCGGCTGCTTGGATTGACTACAAGAAGGCCTATAATTCGCTGCCTCATTCATGGCTGGAGAGGATCTTGGAGCTGTATAAAGTCAATACAGCTTTAAATCCTTCTTAGGCGCATGTATGAGACAGTGGACCACAGTCCTTTGTCAACCAGGTGGCGTAGAGCCCCTGGTCAGAAGGACTTTATAAGGATTGAGAGAGGTATTTTCCAGGTTGACAGTCTGAGTCCCCTGTGGTTCTCCCTAGCCCTGAATCCACTCAGTACTCCTCTGAAGGATTCAGGACTAGGCTGTCGGCTTCGGAGACGAGGTGAGGTCATTTCCCACTTGCTGTACATGGACGACCTCAAGCTATTAGCACCCAAACGCCCAGGGGTGGATTTCAGAGCGTTTCAAACGCCGTCATCACCAATCCCGAAATTTCAACGATCACTTTAAGAATGTATCCCATAATTTTGATAAAATCCGAAAATAGTACCTGTTTTTTCATGTTTTAATCAAAAATTATGTTATTTTTTAAAAAGATGTCATCATAATATCGAGATTGGTGACGACGGCGGTTAAAACGCTCTGAAATCCACCCACAGACTTGTTGGAGCTACTGAAAGTCACACAAACTTTCAGTAACGCCATCAAAATGGAGTTTGGTGTAGATAAGTGTGCGGTCATGCATGTACATGCAAGACCGCACACAGCGGGGGAAAGTTGTAAATTCTCCGAATTTGCAATTTTCCGAGACAATGACTCTCATGTCTATCTCCGAAGCTGAGTATTGTGGACGTGGACAGGCGGTGAAGGAGTGCTTCTTCTGTCGCTTCGATTTTGTCTGGCGGCAACAAGGTGCGTGCCTTCAACGCTTGCATGATGCCCCTGCTCACTTACTCCTTTGACATACTAAGGTGGACTCAGACTGAGCTGGACGCCCTGGACAGGCGGGTCCGTCTGCTGCTCACTACACACCGCATGCTACACCCACGATTGTCAGTTATGATACCGTATATCCCGCGTAAGTGTGGGGGCTGTGACTTTTTAAACGCCAAGGACCTCCATAACCGCGAGGTGTGCAGGCTCAGGGAGTATTTCCTAAACAATGAGTGTGGGATACATCGCGCTGTAGTAGCAGTAGACCTTCACCCCTCTCGCCTTGGCAAACGAGAACTGGCGCAGACCTAAGGTGCTTAGCACCGACGACCGCAAGAACATATGGAAGAGCAAGGAGCTATACGGGCGGTTCTACAAGGCCCTTACGGGGCGCGATGTAGACCTGCCTGCGTAGGTGAACTGGCTACGCTTCAGTGATCCCTTCGGGGAAACTGAAGGTTTTTGTCTGTGCAATTGCGGACGAAGCTATGATGACGAACAACTACCGGAGATATACCGCATGTTGAGAACGAAACTGACCCAACTCAAAAAAACAGATTTGTGGGAAATCGCAAAAAACGTGGATAAACCTAATAGTCAATAACAGTTCTCAATATGCGATATCCTGAGGGACGGTACGGTCGACATCTGTCGGGCATGCCGCCGTCCCGGAGAGTTTATCAGGCATATTATCTCCGGTTCTTGCCATCTAGCTAACGGCGAGTACTTACACAGACATAATCAAGTAGCCAGGATCATTCTCCAGCAACTTGCTGTTCGATATGGTCTTATGGGGTACTATAAGTACGCACCAATGCCGGTTCTCGAAAATGGTCATGCCACGCTCTATTGGGATCGATCTATCGTCACGGAAAGGACTATTGTAGCCAATAAGTCTGATATCTTGTTAATAGATCCAAGCGCCAGGCAGCGCTCGCGTCGACATCACCATCCCCCATGACGAGAACCTCATGAAGGCCGAGAAGGATAAACTCAGCAAGTACCTTGACTTGGCCCACGAGGTTACCGCCATGTGGGACGTTGATTCGACGATCATTGTTCCGATAGTCGTTTTTGGGGCTTATAGCGAAGAATCACAATCTCGAGGCTCTTGCTAGATGGCTGGATAAAGAGTCAGATACAGAAGGCGGTAACTTCTGGACACGGCGCGAATAGTTAGGAGGTTCCTCTCTCTGCAGCCCTAACCACCGGTAGCTTGGGCTGGGCCTCGCTGCCGGCCCGACCCTAGGTTAGGTTTTTTAATGTGTTTATATTTTGTAATTACATATTGAATTTTACTTTTTACACACACACACATATATATATATATATGTATTGTAAAATACCTAACTTAAGTAAATAAAGATTATACAGATATAATAACAATAAATTAAGCAAAACGCAATAAATATGTTCAATACTTGACACCCTGCTGTTACCTCTATATTGCTAATGACCTAATATTCAAGATGGCAACTACTGGGACAGTGTTGAGCACACGGACGATGGCCTTTTAGTTGAAGAGGAAAGTATGTGTTTACTTAAGGCTGTACTTACAAGCGAAGCCACTGTTAACTGACCACCCATAGACTTTGACACGTTGCAATAGAGTTGAAATTCCTTTACAAGTGTACGTACAGTTAACAGTATGTTCGATTGTACACGGCCTGTATTTTGGTAAACGCCGATTTTGCGAATTTCCATTTTTTTGCGATCCATAACTCTAGTACAAGACAATAAAAATGCTTGCTAGATAATGTTTTAGAATATATACAAATATTGATCAGTTGGGATACAGTCCTAAGCGCTTTAAGGGCAGGATTTCCGAAATCGACCTCCGGGAGAATCAAAATTAAGTAACGAAATATTCATATTTTTGGATCGAAAAAGAAATACATTATAGTTCAAGAGTGCTTCTGTGTTTCTGTGCGGTTCAAAACACGATACTTTTAACTTCGCTCGATCATAATTCGTCACGAAAACAGGTAATTTTTTAACAGTTTTTCCAGTTTTACTCGAGTTCTATCACACTTATACCACCAAAAAATATGTCAATCGATAGATAATGACATTTTACCGGGACCTGTGCGGTTAATTTTTTTTTAAATAATTTATTTTTTAGTAGCTCAGTACTATATAGCAACGTAGCCCACGCGCTGTGGCTTCAGATGCCCGCCGGGCTTGTCCGAGGCCGGACCTGTGTCGCTTTCGAGCTCGTGACAGCTCTCCTCACTCAACGGATAAAATAAACGTCACGCTAGAATCACAGCGTATACACTCTAACAGTAATCCAGCCTTTGATATCGAGTGACACGCTGACGTCACTTGAAATTACGAGTTTACATATCGATATTAAAATGAAAGACTATTTAACTTATCATTATTTAAATTTTAAATCGGGCGAGCTTTAAATTATTGTTTCAAACTAGGGCTCCTGATATCCGTGATACACGCCGAACCGTAGCTACGTGTTCTTAACCCCGGCGGTACTAAGATCACGAATTTCACGGACACGGCTAAATACGTAGCCCGTATCTGCGTTCGTGTCCTGATTCACGTGACACGCCAAGGTACGTATCTCGGCGTGTCACGTGAATCCGGCCCGTACTTGCGTTCGTGTCTCGGCTACGCTCGGGTAGCTAGCGCACGTCTCGTCGGATTGGATCAACGGCCCGCCTAAACTATAAGTGCCTTTTCACACGTCCCGGTTGCCGGGTAGCCGGCGCCGGGTACCCGGCGGCGAAGTGTATGGCCATGTACGTTAGCTTACGCCGGTACGTATGAAAGTTAACGTGCATGGCCATACACTTCGCCGCCGGGTACCCGGCGCCGGCTACCCGGCAACCGGGACGTGTGAAAAGGCACTAACAGTTAGGTATATGTATAGTGCTCGACCAAATGTCATATAAGATCCTGGGCGACGAAAGAGGGTCATAATTTTTTTCAAAATGGCGGAAAATTTTCAAATTGGTCGTAGAGAGTTGAAATTTTGCATCGGGGTAGCTTTCGGGCCCCTAATTCAGATGGTTAAAAAATTTTTTGAAATTCAAAAAAAAAAAATTTGTATGGCTTTTTTTTTTGAAGCGCATTGGCGTAAAAACGGTGGCAGATAGGTACAGGGTGCTCGACCAAATGTCATAGAGGTTTGCAAGGAGATTCTAACTCCATTTTTTTTTTCAATATGGCGACTTCAAAATGGCCGCCGATTTTCAAATTGGTCCGATGGGGCCCAAATTCGGTATCGGGGGGTTTTTGGGGCCTACAAGTCCGAATCTGGAATCAGATTTTTTTCGTTCATACAAAAAATATTTTTAGGTATAACGCGTATCGCATGAACGACACATAGCTCGTTAAAAGTGACATCTGTCATTTTAAATTGGGTAAGTCAAGTTTATCAAAAGTGTGCAATTTATATACTTTTTCGATAGTTCCCGACGTAATGATCTAGAAAATACCCCTTTTGCATTTTTATTCCCTGTAATTCTTCCCAAATATCGTGTTAAACTCACTTAAAAAAAGGGACGCCCGCCGGCAGACAAAATTAGTGCCTAAATTCGTAAAAAAAAAACAAACGTATCTGTGTGAAGTCTGTGTTATGCCGCGTCCACACCAAGCCAACGAAGGCCGGCGAAGCCCCTTCGTTGGCCTTCGTTGGCTTGGTGCGGACGCGGCATTAGCTGACAATTGTGACAGACCACTTCACACAGATACGATTGTTTTTTTTTTTACGAATTTAGGCACTAATTTTGTCTGCCGGCGGGCGTCCCTTTTTTTAAGTGAGTTTAACACGATATTTGGGAAGAATTACAGGGAATAAAAATGCAAAAGGAGTATTTTCTAGATCATTACGTCGGGAACTATCGAAAAAGTATATAAATTGCACACTTTTTATAAACTTGACTTACCCAATTCAAAATGGATGCAATTTTTAAAACCTGCGCTCCCAAAAACGTGTAAATCCACACCTATGCCGGTTTTTTCTGTCAAAAAAAAAAATGCATGCAACATTTTAAATCTGCACTCCCGAAAACCCATAAATCCATCCATACCCGTATATAAATCGGTCACTGAATTTAAATACTTGGGTCATTGGGTATTAATTTCATTAATTGATAATTACCAATTGAAATTATCAGGTTTAATGTTCATTGTTAACACTAAATTAAATTTTCGCCTAAAACGGTTCTAAGTTTACTCTTCGTTTAACATTCGACATCACAGATACCAGATACAAACTTAACCAGGCCGTATATTATAGTAGAACTACTGTTACACTTGTGCTATGGCACATTTCACATTTGTAAGTTCATTTGAGGTCAAAAATTTACGCGATCGCGCAGCGGGCGGCGGGGAGCTCGAATTGCTTGTCGTCTTCGAACATCCCCCCCTTAAGCATATATTTATATATGTTGCATTTTTAATAATAACGAAAGCATTTGGACTAATAAGAAATATTTATTTTATTTTAAAGATTATATTATATTTGAAAGCTTTGACAACCCTATATAAACTACATGCTTTTTGATCGAAATCATCGTTATTATGTTGATTTAAGGCCGCCGGCCAATACAGAATATTGTTTTGTTTGCAACGTTGTTAATGGAAATCATTTAAATCACAGTTTTTGGTACTATATACATATCATCAAGTCCTAGAAAGACTGTGTTTACAACTTGAAAATCGTTCCGAAGAGTAACTTTGGAGTTTTCAAAAGGAAAGTAATTAAATAGTCAGCCAGCCGTTATTAAAATTGATCCGCAAAAAAATAAGCAGTTAAATCATTTGGGCAGCATACAAAGATTTGATTGGCAATAAATAAAAATCAGGCGACAACTCTTGTTCAGCACACAATTTAAAAACGGTTAACATTTAAACCAATATTAATCTGCTTTTTTTATCATTTGGCTGCCTAATAAACAGTCGAGCTGCAAAATAATTACTTGGGCAGCAAGATTTTACAATTGGTCACGGTGATATATACTGACTGAGTGTCACTGTGATATACAGGGTGTCACTGTGTTATATACAGGGTGTCACTGTGATAGATACAGGATGTCACTATGATATATACTGAGTGTCACTGTGATATATACAGGTTGTCACTGTGTTATATACAGGATGTCACTGTGATATATACAGAGTGTCACTGTTTTGTATACAGGGTGTCACTGTAATGTATACAGGGTGTCACTGTGATATATACAGGATGTCATTGTGATATATACAGGATGTCCTGTGATATGCACAGGGCGTCACTGTAATATATACAGAGTGTCACTGTGATATATACATGGTGTCACTTAATATATACAGGGTGTCATTTAAGTATTTTATCAGTGATTTTTACCGGTTTGGTATTTTTGAGGATAGTAGAAGTGTAAAATGAGTGATACGAGTAATGATAAAAGCGTTGAAGAAAGGATATGATTTATTCCCGAATATGAATCGGACAAGGACTGCAGTAATAATTGCAAATGTCATACATTTATCAAGCCATAATATTGATGATTTTAATTACTTTAAGTTACGATTATTACTGAAGAGTGATCACAACATACCCCCACTGTCCAAGATAATAAACTAGGGATGTAACGATACCGATACCGATATATCGGTATCGCCGATAATATACAACCGATATTTGAAGAGCGCAAAAAGAATATGATGTATGAAAAAAAATCCCTATAAAAAACTGTGACAGAGCCACAGTTAGGTACGACGACGAGCGAAGCGAGGAGGAGTGTTAGGTATCTTGCGATCACAACATACCCCACTTATTGTCCAAGATAAAAAAACTGTGACAGAGTCACAGTTAAGTACGACAACGAGCGAAGCGAGGAGGAGTGTTAAGTATCTTGCGATCACAACATACCCCACTTACTGTCCAAGATAAAAAACTGTGACAGAGCCACAGTTAGGTACGACGACGAGCGAAGCCAGGAGGAGTGTTAGGTATCTTGCGATCACAACATACCCCACTTACTGTCTAAGATAAAAAACTGTGATAGAGCCACAGTTAGGTACGACGAAGAGCGAAGCTTTTAAATTTTTTTATGGGTATCTAATTTATGCCCATTACACAGTATGTTCTTAAACATTATGATTAAAAACGTTATGCGCATAAATGTATGATTATTTACAGTTATGACCTTAAATTTTATGCAACCCGACCCTTACCCATTCCGAATATGTATGCAACTAAGTATCAAAAAAAAATGTTAGATGTGCTCTTTTGCGTTATGGCGGCAGAATAGTTGCGCCCATTTTGTGAATGACCAGTTAGGTTTTATTGCCCCCTTTTTTTTGATGGATAAAATGAAATATTTTGCTTACCTACTGATTCATAGTAATAAAACAACTTAAACGGATTAAATCGCGTATATTACTACATTTTAAGTCCCGACGTTTCGTAAACCTTTTCAGCGTTCGTGGTCGCGGGTAGACTGAGAAAATCATAAATTTCCTCTGTCAAAATTACTGTTGTGCAAACCTACCCACTTTAAAAAATACAAATTCAATATTAGTGTTGCCAGATGGGCCTAATGTGTAAAGATGTTCACACACATGCCAGAAGGGCTTAAAAACCTAACCTTAGAAAAAACTAGCGGCGCTTCCAAAAGGCATACTTGATAAGAAAGAAGGCCAAGGAAACTTATCAGCCACGCCTTATGCAAAAAAGAAAATAATTTAAGCAAAAGACTCTAGGTATGCTATTTTTGGTAAAACAAATCAGAAAAAGTTTAGTGTTGCCAGACGGGCCTAATGTGTAAAGACGTTCACACACATGCCAGAAGGGCTTACTATCCTAACCTTAGAAACTAGCGGCGCTTCCAAAAGGCATACTGGATAAGAAAGAAGACGCCAAGAAAACTTATCAGCCTCGCCTTATGCAAAAAAGAACATACGAGGGGTGGCTGAAAAGTAATCTACCCTGGCTATAAATAGTTAAAAAAAAACACTGGCTAGTATGAATTCGTTTTTATTGACTATTCTTTTTTCAAAATTTCGAGCATGCATTTGTTTCTGGCTCTTCATTTGTTTTTGGCGCTTGAATGCTTGCAGCATGTCGGTAGAAAAAAATAATTTGACCAAAATTGAACAGCGTGCAGTGATTAAATTCCTTACTAAAGAAGGAAATACGCCTTCACAGATTAAACAGCGCATGTTGCCCGTGTTTGGTGATTCGTGTCCTTCTGATTTCACCATAAAATTTTGGTCTAAGCAGTTTAAATCGGGCCGTGACAGTCTAGAAGATGATCCTCGTAGTGGGCGGCCAATTTCTGCTGTCACTGGTGAAAATGTCGCCAAGATGAAAAAAATCATTTTAGAAGACCGTCGAGTGAAACAGTGGGAGATAGCTAGAGATATGGGCATTAGTAAAGAACGGGTAAATGAAATAATTCATAGCCATTTGAATATGTCTAAGGTTAGTGCACGTTGGGTCCCTAAAATGCTGACTGCGTTACACAAGGACAGGCGTGTCAAATGTTGTCAGGAGTTTTTAGACATGAGTCGCGGGAAAGAGGAAGAAATTATTTCCAGGGTCGTTACATGTGACGACACTTGGATTAGACAATGGGATCCGGAAAGTAAACAAGAGTCACTACAATGGAAATTCAAGGACGAAAAGCCTCCTCGGAAGTACAAGATTCGACCATCGGCTGGCAAACTTATGGCGACAATTTTTTGGGATGCTGAAGGCATTTTACTAATAGATTATTTGCGAAAAAATACTACAATGAATGCTAATTATTATGCAAATTTACTTTGCCAGCTTCGGGATAACATAAAAGAAAAAAGAAGGGGTAAACTCAACAAATGAGTTCTGATATTGCACGACAATGCACCTGTGCATACGGCCCGCACCAAACAGCTAGCCATAGCCAGAAATGGCTTCGAAATCATCGACCATCCCCCCTACAGCCCAGATTTAGCCCCCTGTGATTATTTCCTATTCAGACTTCTGAAGAAAGATCTCAGGGGGCGAAGATTTTCAACGGATAATGAGACGATAGCCGAGTGAACGAGTATTTTGACGACAAACCGAAAGAATTTTTTTTTAATGGCCTAATGTCATTATTTGACAAATGTAATAAATGCACCTTGGTAGATGGAGATTACATAGAAAAATAAAAAATAACTAGCCAGTTATGTCTTTCCTTTCATAGTGAGGTAGATTACTTTTCAACCACCCCTCGTATTTTAAACAAAAAGACTCTAGGTATGCTATTTTTAGAAGAAACAAACACCGTTCAGTGTTAAGGTTTTACAGTGCTGTGTCTCGCCCGTCCCTTGATGAGATTTAATACAGGATCCCAGGCAGGTGGTAGAGATTTAATCCGTTTAAGTTGTTTTATTACTATGAGTGATAATCGCGGAACCCGAAGACAATATTATATTACCTACTGATTGTTTACCAAAATTTGATTAACCGTAGGTTGCTTAATGCAGCTCAAATACTTAATTTGCTGACCAAAATAATTTAGAGCAGTTCAGTATATCATTAATTGCAGACAGATTTATAAATGTTTGCTAACCATAAGTTGCTTACCAACTAGCTATTTTGTCTGACCAAATAGATATTTCTGCTCACCAAAATATGAATATTTTGTTGATCGATTAAATGATACCCTTTTTAAAATATGTACAGTAATAAAACATAACTTTTGTTGGTTTGTCTGGTGGTGCGCGCACAACGCAGAAACTACCGGACAAAAGCATTTTTTGCTTTCGGCGGTGTTCGTCAGATTCCGATTTCGTCAGAGGACATGTAGGTCAGATTCCGTTTTCGGCAGATTCCATGGAGGTCTGATTCCGATTTCGTCAGGTGCCACATACCTATGTCTGATTGCGATTTCGACAGATTCCTAATAGGTTTGCATTGCATTTTCGTCAGATTCCTAGTAGGTCAGATTCCATTTTCGCCAGATTCCTAGTAGGTCAGATTCCGAGTAGGTCAGTTTCCTATTTCGTCAGATTTAAATATTTCTAGATTTTTCGCTGTGGTGATATCAAAAATGGCGTGCATTTCACACTACAAGACGGCAGACGTCATTTCAGGTCACATTTCATAAACCTAGAGGTATTTAAATCTGCCATTTCAATCCATTTTATTGATTTTGCGCTAGGTACTTAATTTGTACTGTATATTTTTACACTCGGCAAGGCTTCTTTTATTTAAAATGTTAAGATAAAAAATACGAGAGTAAAAAGTATGCAGTTGCTTATCTGCTCCAGACATGACTAATGGTATTTCTTCATTATGTTTCTTCCTTAGCGCTCCATAGATAACGGTTTGGTATAACAAAAGGGTGTTCATAAATGAAAAATATAATTTTACGTAAAACTTTCATATCTTTTGCACGTTGTGAAATTCCTGGAAATTATAATTATGATTACAACCAGAATTAAATGTTGTAGATTGGGGCTTTGGTCGCCACAAAGCCGAAATTATGTTATATCGCCAATTCGCCATTATTCATTTACCGTTACATTATAACAGGAAATTTAAGTCTAAAATCTTAACATGTTTTCCTACATATACATATTCCTGATAAGAATAAGGCATAATTTGTATTTTTTACACGCTTTTATTTAGTTTCACCTGTCCCGGTGTCTGTCTGTCTATGTCTGTTTGTAAAATAAATTTGCAAGGATATATAAATCAGATGACAATGCAATATTTTTTTATAGATTAGATTCATTTATTTTTCAATAGTCTTACACAGCTGTATAAACAACATATGCACACATACTGAAGTCGTCTAGGTATTTCATGTGTGAAATAAAAAAAAAAACAAGACATAACTAAAAATAGGGACCGAAAGTCAAATTGAGGCATTTAAATATAGCTAATTGTGGTCTACGTATTCTCTTATGCTGTATAGAGTGTTATAAAGAAGTAGGTTTTTGACTTGGTGGCGGAAAGTGTTGATGTTAGTTTGGGCCTTAATTGCTTTCGGCAGCTTATTGTATAGTAAAGTTAGGACACTTTTTCGCCATATTAAGCCTGCATGTTGTTGGTATGATCTTAAATTTCTCTAGCTTTAACGGAAAATATTATGCAAAATCTTTTACATCAGCCATTTAGAACATATTAGTTTAGGTTAGGTTTCTTTTATAGTTATTCTGAAAAGTCAATATTATCTGTAAAATAACAATTATGCGTAAATAGTATTCGGGCCAATAGAACATTCGGACAAATAAAATTATGCCAAAAATAGGCGACCCCTTTTCAGCATATTTTATCTTGTTGGGCGCTATCTATCATCACCAACGCGCTTAAAGTCACTCTGATTATTTTTAACATGCAACACTATTTCTAAAATATATATCGACACCGATGTTAATATCTGTAGATTTTTAAAATATTCTCTGCATCTCTCGCGGTAATTTGCATTAACCAAGATTCAGATGGCACGTTTTTGTATTTTGAGGATACGTTCAAAATCGGTTGAGATTCCCCATGATATGATACCGTAGGATAGTATTGAGTGTATGTATGCGTAGTATGCTTCTTTTAGATGGTGGCTTGAAATGAATGGCCTTAGTTGCTTAACCGCATAGACATCTTTCGCTAGTTTTTTGCAGACCGAGTCTACATGAACTTTCCACGAAAACGTGGAAACTAATTCAAATCCCAGTAATTTTACATGCTGTACATTTTTGCTTTATCCTTTAGGAATTATGTACCCTTGCAATATTATTATGACATTAAGCTGATCTGATGATGGAACCGGATGGTAGCAATAGGATCATCCTAATAAAACAAGATAAATTCTCCGTGTTTGAGCTCATTTGATTAGTATTGACGCGCAGTTTCCTATTAAACAAATAGTACAGTCGCCAATAAAAGCTTGTCTCAAAAAACATTTTGTGACAGAAACTTATGTTGAATGTTTATTTTTTTAAGTTTTATCAACGCATTTTAAACGCCTGGGAGAGCTTCTGGTCCACGAAAACACTAATGAAAGGCAACCTTCCGTCCCTAAAGAGCAAACTTGTCGACATTTTTATCCTACCTGTCCTAATTTACAGCACCCAAACTTAGTCACTGATAGAAGCCGCTCCTCAGTGGAGCCGCAGCCTAAATAAGCTTATAGTAAATAAAAAACAATTTTCTTTTTTGCATTATGTTAACTGTAACAAAATAGAGGTAAATCCCAGTAATAACGACTATGAAAGAGCGACGGTATAATATTTTTTACTATATTTGTTTGGCAGTAAATAAACATTTCGCACGTTTTCTTTATTTAAGCAATCGATAGGCTTTATTTTAGCCCTAAAAACTACAGTATTAAACTGAAATACTTTCCATTTAATCTGTTATTTTGCAAATACCTACGCATCCAAAGCGCCTTATCCACGGCTAAGTTAGCACTGGGGTATTTCGGGCAAAATAAATTCCCACTTAAGCCTAAATATTGCCTCGGGAACGTTCGGGGTTTTCGCGAGAAATTTGTTCGACGGTGAAGCGAGAAAATTAAGTTTTCTCTAATATTAAATTTAATGGTGCCTTCAGTTGTGGGGCGGTTGTGGAGCATCAAGGTATACAGGGTACATAGGCACGTGAGCGTGACGCTTGAAATCCTTAATATTAAGGATTCCTTAATACACATATGGGTCTGCTGTCTAGCTTTTTAAATTGTTTTATTTATGTAATGAGCCTCTTGTAATGTGTTTTTCTGGTGTGGAATAAAGTATATTTGTATTGTATTGTAACTACTTTGAAAAAGAGGATGAGTCACATGCCGCACCGTACTTAACTAATATTTAAGGCTCGATTCCTAGTCCAAGCCTTACACCAGATTCCATGTAAAGGGACTGATTTTTGTTGATTAAAATTCCTTAATTATAGCTTATTATTGGCGATAGCCAATAGACGCCATCTAATAATCAAATATCGCAAATTGTCCAATCCATTAAAATTATTATGATATAAAACTTATCTTTTTCTAGCTTTCGAGCAGTAATAAGTTGAGACTTGGAATTTTTACAGAATGTGTATTTCTGTTGCTACTATAACAATAAATAATAAACACAAAATAAAATGAAAAAGTAAAGGGGGTTCCCATACATGAAATGTGTTTGTGTCGGTCAGTCACAGGACTGTGTCTTTTGAATCGTAATAGATAGAGGCTTGAAATTTTCACACAATGTGTATTTCTATTGTCACTAAAATATCGAATAATAAACGGAAAATAAAATCAAGAATACATTAAAACGTATATTTTGGATTTACTTTTTTGCTCGATTTTAATGTAGGTACCTAATGGTTACATGCTCTATAATGTATTCATAGAATGTGTATATTTAATGCAGCTATCGAAAAGGGGTCCCCAAACAATAAATGTGGTTATTGGCATCTGTTTGGTCGTCGCTGGTATTTTAAGAATCAGGATTTTTTGTGTATGTAAAACGGTTCCATGGCCAAGGTAGTCAGCAAAAACGTACAGCGGTAGAAAATTGAAACATATGCTCTTTAGGAAAGGTTAGGAATTCACGCAGACGAAGTTGCGCGGCGCCATCTATTTTTTATTTTACTAGCAATTTCCCGCGCCTTCGCCCGCGTTGTTTCCGTTATTGTCCCAAAGGAACTCTTTACCGGGATATAACGTATCCTTTGTTTCAATCCAGGACAAGGTCTACTTACATGCCAAATTTCAGCTTGATCCATCCAGTTGTTACTCCGTTATTTAGTAACAAACATCTAAACATCTTCACAAACTTTCTCATTTAAGTATAATATTAGTGCGAAGATTTTCGAACGTTAAAAGTTTAAATATACAATTTAATATAACATGTGGTTTTAATACATAGAGTACGCTCTCCAGGACAGTAGTTGACACAGTGCATTTTCAAATAGTCCAGTTGCACGCAAATAAAAAATCCGATACTGTGTTTTTGATGGGATACATTATATTATAATACCTTGGCTTGGCCTACTAAGTGAGCACTAATAAATTATTATAGGACAAGAAAACGACATAATAAATATCAAGTACTTTTAAATTGTTCATTGATAAATACAAATGTTGACGACCACTGACTCTTTTGTTTACCAAATTTCCACATTGAAAAAAAAAACGGAGTACGAATTTTATCAGAAAACTAAAATGTGTTCCTCCACAGTTAAATAATAGACAATTCGGTGGGAATCGAGTTCTGTAGACACCCCCCCCCCCCCCCCCCCGGTACTGACTTGGTTTAACATTACATCTCAAAACTTTTTTGTTGTAAAAGAACTGCGTTGCGAGACTTGCATCTTTTTACATGTAATGTTTTTGATGGGATCTCATTTCGTTTTATAAGTGATCTTCCTTTATTTATGTCATTCCAATCCATTATTTTTCCAATTTGAACTGCAAAACTAACTTTGTAATCGCATGTATTTGTATAGGATTACAAACTTATGTGTGCAGTAGTTGTGACTGAAATTGGAACAATATTTGGAGGATTTTTGGACCTGATAGGCTAAAAACTAGCTATGTTTAAAATTCGGAGCCTGTGACTCTGCTAGAAGTACCTTAGAATTATGATGATCATCAGTCAGTCAATCAGTCAGTGACAAAACTAGGGAACTTTGATATGCAATAGTTCTTAAACTAGACGTTCAAATTGAATGATATTGAGAATATATTAGTCTTATTGTGCCCTATATATCCCTGAAATTTCTGGGTTGTAGCTTTAGCCAGTACATCATTACGGGAGGCTGAAAATGGCCTGAATGGCTTCGAGAAAAGGATGGTACGGCCGTGCCTTTGTTTTGCTCGACTTGGCGGGGGCACTGCCGTGCCCCCAGATACATACTTTAAAATATTTTCAACACATTTGCTCATAAAGTTAGTAAGGCTCTAATTTCATTATTACATAATGTTACCGCACAATGTACCTGATAAAAAACCTCAAGTTGACAAAAGTCAGGTTTGTTTACCAAATTTCCACATTGAAAAAAAAAAACGGAGTATAGATTCATACAAGCTCTTAACTGTTGAACATCGGAGGGATTACTTTTGTTTTTTGAACTGACAATGACCCGAGTCTATTACGAAGCCTCCCTCCGCTGTCTGTCTGTCCATCTGTCACAAGGCTGTATCTTTTGAACCAGATTTGTATATTGTCGTTTTGTTAGTAGATCTATGTAGGAACATGTCATTTTTGTTATTTCTACTATGGTACTGTTACGTTTAAATGTTAACCTATACCTAGAGCTATGTAAAATAATATAAGGATACTGTTACCATACTAATCAGAATTATAAATTACTAATATTAAGCTAGGATTTACCCGCGGCTTCGCCCGCGTTGTTCCCGTTACTGTCCCAAGGGAACTATTTACCGGGATATAAAGTATCCTATGTTTAGATACAGGACTTGGTGTACTTGCATGCCAAATTTCAGTTCAATCCGTCCAGTCGTTACCCCGTTATTTATTAAGGCGCGGTAGGACCTGGCTCGCATTTCACATACAAACTAGGGTCGGGCGGAATGCAGATTATTGCAGATTATCTTCGATTTCTAACATAAAAGTATACGTTATCAACCCAAACATGAGAGGATGCCCTGCATGACTGTGAAATCATGATTGTCAGGTATTAATTTTGTCAGAAAAGGTAACTGGTGATGAACAAAATGAAAAAAATGAAAAAAATACTTTATTTTATAGTGTTTTCGCGCTACTTTTCTATCGAGCGAAGTGTTCGCTATCGTGTTCTAAGTGAGAGGAAGCCCTAGATACAGTTCTGAATATTATTATATAAGTTTTACAGTGACCTAAGAGTCAAATAAGCGCTCTAAAAATGATTTGGAAACTAGGCTTCCGTGCCCGATTCTGGTCTCACCTCGCCTTAACAAACATCCAAACGGTAACGACGGGGGCGAACCCGCGGGTAAGTAAATACTCGTATATAATACATGCCTCATGGCTTGCAACTACTAGGACGAGTACATAAGGCTAGATCTAGTCTAATTTAACCATTGCTACCCAATTTGTTCGTGTCACCGGTGTCTCTCTAGGGAACCGCCGGTCATTAGTATTCACCAAAATTACTTTTAACACTTTACATGCTAAAATAAACCTTAAAACAATTGTGCAAGACGTTGTACATGGCATTAGTAAGATGCTGCAATACCACATGTGGACAAAGAGATGTAACCGATCAGAAATTTCTATTAGAATAGATCCTTTTATACACGCTGGGCAGTATAGCTCTGAGCAGTGGAATAATTATTACCATCGAATTAAAAGCATCGTGTCAAATTTTATTTGGAATAATTTCCATTGAAAAATATAAATAAGCAAGTAAATAGCAAATTAGTCGCAGTCCAGTGGCTGGCAATGTCCGTGGCTGATAGATAGAAATACAAAATTATACACGTTATTTTACTGTAGGTATTGTTTTATACCTACCTATTTTATTAGGACCATTTCTTACTACAAATGTGATGCTGCAACAAAGCATTATGACATTTCAAAAGTAGTGTACTTAATTCTGTTACTTTATTGTACTAAAGCCATCATGCACATACGACATTAATACTATGGTATCTAAATAAAACTCCTATAATTAATTAATTAGGGTTTATTTAAACCGCGACTTAACGTGCGTGACAATTCCGAATATTTAAGAGCAAGAGCATCAAAGCGGGAAAGAGAGAGGTGAATCTAAGCTGCGTTCAATGTACCACACTCTTCCCCACTTATTTCATGCTACTACTACTAAGCTAATAAACATGCTACATAATATATTTTATGAAATTATATAATATTTTTTTTTTGTATACTAACTTATGTTATTTCCAATGACTGTGAACAAGGTAACATTTGGTTCACATGTCGTTTCCACTGTAAGCCTTCCACCTCAATGATATAGCTGACTCCAGGTATGGAGTTGCCTATGATTAAACCCTGAACCCATGGCCTGCTACCCTTCCTATAATCCTTTACCATGACTTTCTGTCCCAATTCAAATTTAGTTTCTCTATTTCCTTGATCTCTTTTCTCTAACTTCTCCCTCACTACATCGGATATGAGCGGTGGTCGCAATAAGCTGAACCTGTTCCTTATCTCCCTGCCTAACATTAACCGAGCTGGTGACACACCAGTGGTACGCTGGGGGGTGCTTCTATAATCCAATTGAAATGGATTGACAGCGGAGCCTAAACTATAGCCACTTTCTCTTATCTTAGTTATTGCTGACTTAAATGTTTCTACGAATCTCTCCGCTGCACCATTTGTTGCTGGGTGATATGGAGGAGTCATCGTGTGCTTTATGTCATTTAATTTACAAAATTTTTGAAATTCTTCACTAGTAAATGAGCGACCATTTTCTGTAACCAAATGCACAGGGTAGCCAAATCGTGATTTTAAGCTTTCAAAAATGTCAATGGTACGATTACTTGTAATATTTGGCATTTCATATACCTCGGACCATTTTGTGTAGCTATCCACTATCACTAAAAACATTTTGTTGTAGAATGGACCCAGAAAGTCAGCGTGTATCCTATACCACGGTGATGAGGGTACAGGCCATGGTTTCTGTGTTTGTGTGGGAGTTTTGCTATTTTGCAAGCATACCTGTGCTTCTTGGTTTCTGTCGATTGTAGAATATTTGTTCGATCCTTTCATTTGATCCGTTTGTATGTAGTAGGGCTGCTTCTACCGATCTGCTCACTTGCAAACATTTCTCCAGTGACAATTCCACTTCACTTTTCATTAGTTCATACTTGATGACTTTTGAGGACACTCGTTCCATGCACTTCTCCTTTATTTGATCATCTGGATCTTTAAACTGGCACTTTCCAGACAATTTTCGTAATTCCAATAAATAATCTTCAGTTTTCTCATTAGGTAATTGATGTCTTTTACGAAACTCTGCCCTTTCCACTGCCGTCGATAAAAGTTTTACATATTTAGTCTTGAGTTTTTTACACAACTCTTCAAAGGTTGACTTGGCTGATTTAAGTGGTGAACATAGATAGGTTAATGTTTCAAACACATTTGGAGATAACTTTGTTAGTAGCAGGGGTACCTTTTTGTTGTCCTCAATGTCGTTAATTACAATAAAACATTCAAATTGTTGTTCGAATACCTCCCAGTTTTCTCCACCAAATTGCTTCATTTCTCCACACCATGACATTTTTGAAGTTTTTTGTTTTAACTGTATTTGTTGGGATGTCTCCGTTGTTGATTTAGCTTTATAAAACTCACTTAGAAGTTTTCTTAATCCATCTAAGTTTGTGTCTGTTGAGAAACTGATGTTTTCAGCCTTCAATAATTCGTGTAATTCTTGCTTTGAACACTTGTAAATATAAGTTCTTTTTCCCGATTTTATGAATTTTATTTTATCCTTTATTTGCTCTAAAACCTCCTCGGCATCATTTTCTTCGGCACTAGAATATTCAATTTTATCAGAATCTGACAACCTCGAATTATGGATGTGCTCATGCGAAACGGCGTCGATGATGTTCGGTGGTTAACTTCACTTCACTAATATTATTATTTATTTAGGATCCCATCCTTGTCGCCAATTATGGTATCTAAATAGAACTCCTATAATTAATTAATTAGGGTTTATTTAAACCGCGACTTAACGTGCGTGACAATTCCGAATATTTAAGAGCAAGAGCATCAAAGCGGGAAAGAGAGAGGTGAACCTAAGCTGCGTTCAATATACCACAAATACATTGGAATCTCTTTCATATCATTATCTTTTTCATATTACAAACTCGAGTCATTAAAAGCCTTCAGTGCCGATCTTCTAATAGACTCTCGTTAGTATTTCCCTTCTGACTTCCCTAAATACACAATGTACTATTATATGTTCATAACACTCGGTAGAACCGAGAGTTGGGCCACGGTACGTACATTGAAAAGCAAAAAATACTAGCAGTTTTGCCGCTGAACGGACTGAAAAAACACAAACTAAAAGCCTAAATCTAACAGATCCGTGCATTTTGGCCATTATGCCGCGGCACGTAGCGATAATGAAGTGGCTGCTGCACGCATGCCTTCCTGTCAACCTATCAAAACTGCAAATTATACTAAAATAACCTCCATGGCAACGTAATAAGAGTGTCTACATTGCAAATACAAGCCGGTCTTCCGTTCGCGTAATTATGATGCACGAAGTGACAACGTACTGGAACTAGGCTGCTCCTTGATATTTTAACAGTAAAGAGTTTGTGTATGCTGGAGTGTAAGATAAATGAAAGAAATGAAAGAAAGTAATTTTTATGCGCAGACGTTCCATACTTACGTAACGCACACAATAAAAACACGCTTTAAATAATTTAAGTACTGAATAGTGATCTAGGCTGTTACTGAACCAATGACTATTCATATGCCTGTTGTCGTCCGTACACTTGCCGCAGTTGTACACTTTTTCCTATTGCAACTCTGGGATAAACCACATACCGGCGGGCAAACACGCGCGCTAAAAAATCGGAGTTATGAAAAATCGGATTTGTAATAATGGGAATTTAAGTCCATTCGGTATTTTAATATTCGTGATTTTTCGTATTTATGTAGTGTACTCATCCCTGCGATACTTACTGTCATTAGCCTTTTACAGCCTGAGAATTTCGAAGAAAACGAAACACGAGTATGCCTACTGAAAAAGTACTTATACGGTCTAAAGCAAGCTAGCAGACAATGAAATAAAAAACTAGACAGAGGACTGAAAGAAATTGGGCTAACTCGGACAATACTATCTAGTATGCATTTACTTTAAGAATGTCGAGTACAAGTGACGAAGTACAGTTAGATTTGGATACCACGCCACCAGATATTTATTCTTGAGGCACAAAACGCTAGTGACAGTTTGTTGCCATCAAAATCAAGAGAAAAATACATAAGAGCTTACGAAAATTTCATGAAATGGAAATGCGACAAAAAAGCCTAGTCGTTCTCGGAGAACGTGTTTTTGGCTTACTTTAATGAGTTAGCCAACAAATATAAGCCCAACACGCTGTGGTGTATTTATTCCATGTTAAGAAGTATGATTGATTATGATGAACCGCAACCTTCTACCTCATATGCCAGTGATTTTTGTGTGCCGCCTACTCTGACTAAAGGAGAATAAGAACGCCCATCCACCTCCTATGGGAATGTTTCACTATCTCCAACATTTACAGTTACTCAAGAACACCACAGTGAAATTTTTAATAATACTATAACACATACTGTGCAACATCCAACAAAAACTGTTGCGTATCATTTTAGTAATTGTACTTTCAATAATTGCTTTAGTAATTAAAATGTATTTTTCATCACACTTGCTCGTAAAGGGTGTTATAACACGCGGGCTTATAGACCAGCTCGAGCCGATTTACCTCCCGTGGGTTATAAAAATCTCTAACTCCCACGGGAGGAAAAACTGTATGAAAATCTATAACTCCCGTGGGAGTTATGAGTTTAGTTTTAAAATATAGAACCAACCCGTACGTCACTTCAGACTAAGGAGGTTTCAAATCAGCCAAGGTTTATTTCACATCTTCAAAACTTGGCGACAAAACCAATTTTAGAGTATATAAAACTTATATGGTATATTTTACTATTATTTCAGTAATTTTTGCAATTATTTTAATGCAATTAAATTAATTTAGTTTAAAATTTTATTTTGAAAATCGGTACAATCTGGCGGCATTGCCTGTCAAGTTTAAAAACTAAACGCAGTTCTTAGCATTATCTGTGGAAGACTATATTGGAAAATGTTGACAGCTGAAGTTGTCTCTTAGCGGGTGCGTTTAGTTTATTTGATTTTTATGTTTTATTTTTTTTCCTCGCAAATGTGATGAAATAGTACATTGTGCACCGAGGGTAGTAAGAAGGGATTTACTAACGAGAGTCTATTAGGAGCCCGACGCCGTAGGCGGAGGGCTTTTAATGGCTCGAGTTTGTAATCCCCTTACTGCCCGTGGTACACACAATGTTTTTCATCACATTTGCGAGGAAAATAAAATATGACAAAAATAAAATTATTTACTGTCAACTTTTTCATATAATCTTCCACAGATAATGCTAAGAACTGCGTTTAGTTTTCAAACTTGACAGGCAGTACCGCCAGATTGTACCGATTTTCAAAATAAAATGTTTAACTAAATTATTTTAATTGCATCAAAATAATTGCAAAAAATACTGAAATAATAGTTAAACATACCATATAATTTTTGTATACACTAAAATTAGTTTTGTAGCCAAGTTCTGAAGATGTGAAATAAGACTTGGCTGATAAGAAACCTCCTTAGTCTGAAATGGCGTACGGGTAGGTTCTATATTTTAAAACTAAACTCATAACTCCCTCGGGAGTTATAGATTTTCATACAGTTTTTCTTCCCGTGGGAGTTATAGATTTTTATAACCCACGGGAGGTAAA
Organism: Eudemis profundana; assembly: GCA_947034925.1. Taxonomy (NCBI): domain Eukaryota; kingdom Metazoa; phylum Arthropoda; class Insecta; order Lepidoptera; family Tortricidae; genus Eudemis; species Eudemis profundana. The sequence continues at coordinate 22,664,909 of OX344795.1, read as the reverse complement.
ACAGCTCGAGCTGGTCTATAAGCCCGCGTGTTATAACACCCTTTACGAGCAAGTGTGATGAAAAACATTGTGTGTACCACGGGCAGTAAGGGGATTACAAACTCGAGTCATTAAAAGCCTTCCGCCTACGGCGTCGGTCTCTTAATAGACTCTCGTTAGTAATCCCCTTCTTACTACCCTCGGTGCACAATATTATACCTACCTAATTTTTTTTTTCCTCCCAAGTGTGTTGAAAAATGCGTGTGCTTTGTTCATTACAGTCTTGGCTCTATTACAGCCATGTGCAATACCGCCTCGACTGTAATGACCAACTTCGCACACTTGTATCATAATGTACTATTAAAGTTGACAGAAGACTACACATTAACGTACCTATATGATAAAAAAAAAACATACAGACGAATTGAGAACCGTCCTTCTTTTGGAAGTCGGTTAATAAAGAAGAAAAGTGTATACATGGTTATTGCAATGCAGAATGGTGTAGCAACGAATACGATCGTAGATCATGTACTGGATACGTATTTATTTATGCATCAAGGTGGTGCCATTACGTGGAACAATTTTTTATTCTTAAATAAAAAAATAAAAAATTATAAATAATGCACTATTTTTAAGGAATCATCATATTTACTGGAAAAATTTTGAATTCTCATAGCTTAATGTGGAAACACCACAATTTTATTATAATTATAGATACATCGAGCTAATGCATTGAAAAATAACTGTAGTCGATCGTATTTGATTTTTCAATGCATTTGCTCGATGTATCTATAATTTTAAATTATAAATAGTTTTTTAAAAATGTTGTCTGCTTGTGCACGCATCAAAAACTACCGCACCGATTTCAATGAACTTTAGTGTACAAGTGGATTATGATCCTGGTTAACACAGTGGATACTGTTTATCCAACTAAGCTGAAACAAAACAGAGACATGTAACTTATTTCACCTCCGTGAACGAAGTCGCGAGCAGGTCCAATAATAGTCAATAATATTTCTTAGAAGAGCTCCATTAGTACATATTAGGAATTATAATAAGATTGCAGTACATAGTTTTAATATATTACTGTAACATTAGGAGCCACGAATGGCTACATTACTTCTACGTGCACTGTTCGCTAAGTCTTCGTAATGAACGACGGTACTTTGTCACTTATGTTCTAATTAAAATACATTGTTGGCTCTTTTATTCTTTCGGCCATACGTTTCAACAATGTTTTATCGAGTTTCTCTGAGTTCTACTAGGAACCAAAAGGAAGTGCAAATTGTTCAGCTGTTATATTTACAAAGTAGTGTTAAATACCTACTAAGTTAATACCCAGTTATATTACAACCAACAATAGGTAACTTTAACTAAAATGTGTTTTAAAAAGGACCTGATCACAAGAAAGTTTTTTTTTTCCACATTTATTCGGAAAGAGGGAGTCTTGCTTTTCAAAGTTTAAAGTAGGCAAAAGTATTTAAATGAGCGACAGTAATTATGCGCAAAGTTTGTCTTTTGTGGCGAGATAAAAAATACTGCTACGCATTGTTTTAAGAGCCTTACACAAAGCGTTTATTAAACGCGCCAAAAGGTAATCTTTTTTTTAAAACGCTTTTATTAGATTCACTTACTAACAAACAATGTAATGAAATCGTGTAAATCAATTTTAACTTATTTCAAAATTTTTCATTCTGAATAGTTATTGATATAAAAAAAAACTTATTCACACATTTCTTTCCGATAAAGCCACCAGTAAAAGCTAGATAACAGTAGGCTTATGATGCTACGCTTTGTCACGCGTTAAATTACTATCACTACATAGTATAAAACAAAGTCGCTTTCTCTGTCCCTATGTCCCTATGTCCCTAAGTATGCATAAATCTTTAAAACTAAGCAACGGATTTTGATGCGGTTTTTTTAATAGATAGAGTGATTGAAGAGGAAGATTTATATGTATATTACATGCATAATATAATAGAGAAACACCGTGCGAAGCCGGGGCGGGTCGCTAGTAAGTGATAAAGCATCCGCAACGTTCTAATAAATACGTGTGTGAAAGTGACGGATGTTTTATCATTTATTTATCGCGTGACAAAGCGTAGCATCATAAGCCTACAGAATACACATGGTTCCGTAATATATAATAAATACAAATCTTTTTATCCTACCGACTTGCCACATTGCAGATGGATGTAAATTGTCTGTCAATTGCAATTTGCTTACACAAACACTGACTGGCAGCTCACCGGCAAATCCAGTTAAGAAATGATCAAGTACGTAACATAAGGAGTTTCTTTGTATTTGTAAATATTCAATTGTCCTTGGTTACGTTCTCATTTTGTCCTTATTTCGTTATGACCCTTTTTAAGAGTTTTGTTTACTAGCCCAAATAAAATAGTAGGTACCCTTTGACAGTCACTTTATTCAAACACTCCCATGTTTCACATGATCTTAAGTGGCGAAGTTGCTGGTCGTCGCAGTATGTTAACTTTAACCTAGAATATATATTTTAGGATATTACTCTGAGCTTAATGACTGACGACAATTGATGCCGGACAATTTACAGCATTAATACTCGCATCGTATATAATCTAATACAGTGTACATTATGTACAAGGTATGAAATCCCGAGTACTTTTGTCCAGGAGGCACTGATTAATAGGAGCGTAGCATTGTTAGTGTAGATTAAATGTTGTACGAAGAGACTACTACATTTTATGTCGTTTACAGCTGAAATCAAAACTTTGGGTGAATGGTTACTATTGTATTTATGAACTTTTTTAATGATAAATGCAAAAAAAATGGAACCATTCACATGGACTTGGTTGAGTTGGATTCTCCGGTATAAATTTATTTGCTCGGCTGTACAGTGAACCCGTATAAATTAACTTTCCTTGCAGTATTTAAACTGCGTTATAAGTAATACTTAATCAAGTGGGCAGTAACAATACAATACAATACAATCATACTTTATTGCACACCAAAAGAAAATTACATTGCAAACTTATATAAACATAGTGGTAAACAATAAAATAAATAAATAAATAAATATTAGGGGACAATCTTACACAAATCGAGCTAGCCCCATAGTAAGCTCAATAAGGCTTGTGTTATGGATACTAGACGACGATATATTTAATAGATACAAGTACTTAAATACATAGAAAACATCCATGACTCAGGAACAAATATTCGTGCTCATCACACAAATAAATGCCCTTTACCGGGATTCGAACCCAGGACCTCGTGCTTCGTAGGTAGGGTCACTACCAACTAAGCTGAAGCGGTCGTCAAACAATAGGCGGTCTTATCGCTAAAGAGCGATCTCTTCCAGACAACCTTTGGGTAGCGCAGTCTATGCAAAGTTGACAAAAGTAAATGAGTAGGTGGTGAGGAATAACGATGCAAAAGTATGCTCACAAATTACTAAATATAAGGGAAGAGGATACACATACATTTATAAATAAATACATAAACCTACATATACAATACAAGTGGGCAGTAACATATGATGTTTTCTTCTAACATATATAGTTTTACTAGCTTGCGATAGTTCATGTTGCATAAAGCAGGTGATACCCCGACGGGAGAGGTCTGTACCGATCTCAATAATCAAAACTTTACAACATCTTGTAAATAATGGTCGGCACCCTTATAGTTGCTTCTATAATCTGACTGGACCAGAGACGGGAGTCCCCTGCGTGAGACAAACCTATCCTAAGCCGCGATAAAGGATACCGTGGATAGATCACCATCAAGTTCAAGATGAACAGCGCCTTGGCCGACAAACACTCGAAAACGCAAAAATACACCTTCACCGGGCAAAAAGGGCCCCGTAAAATCGGTGCCAACCCTAGGCCTAGCCTCAGTGACCCTATCAGGAGGAAGGTCACCCATCTGAGGCTGCATTGTGGCTGCCTTGAGTCCAAAGCAAGGCAAGCACCGAAAGACGATACTCCGTACAAGTCATCGGCTGTTCAGAATCCAGAACTCTTGCTGCAAAATGCGAGTACATTGCAGCAAAGAGCCCTTGAGGGCCTACTTACAGAAATAAATTATTTTTATTCTAGCAAGAGAGTTCTTAAAGTGGCAATGAGTCACCAACACCAACTTGGGAAGCAATATGGTGTGGGGCGCCGAATAAGACAAACTCGCATTGCGAAGCCGACCTCCAACCCAGAGTTCTCCTGACTCGTCAATAAACGGGTTGAGGCGAGCTATCGCATTCTGTAATTTGGGACGCCCCTTTCTCAAGTTCTCCAATACCTCCCCAAATTGTTCTTCCTGCACAACCCGAACCCAATGAAATAGGGCGGCACTCCGCTCTTCACTGGCGAGAACGCTACCGCGTGACTGGTTGTCAGGGTGGTGACAATTGTGTATGAATCGCTTGACCCAAGCGGTCACTCAAACAAGCTTGTCGAGGGAGCTATACCGTTCTAGCAACCAAGTAATGTCTGGCGCTGGAGCTGTCTTCACAAAGTGGACCTTCAACCCAGTAGATAGGGTCCCAGTCACACGACTGGCAAGCCGGTGTATATCTGGTTCCAATAACCAATTTGGTTTCCACCACAATAGGTGGGCAACAAGCTCATGCGCTGTGCAACCCCTGGATGCCACATCCACTGGGTTCATTTCACTCGACGGGCACGTGTCTCCAAAACAAGCCAGTCTCAGAGTTCTTGATCAGCGAGACACGGTTGGCCACAAAGACCTTCAATTTATGGACTGACGACTTCAGCAAGCACAAAACAATCTGGCTGTCCGTCCATGCGTAGGCACCCTCCGCAGGGTACACTGTGCCCTTCAAGGTGGAGGCCACACAATCGACCGCTCCGGCGGAACTGACCGTCCTCAGCAGACGGCAGCTCCAAACCCGCGCTCGGTTGTTCTGCATCTCCCTGTTGATATTACGAGTATGTTGAAATAATTCAAAGCATAACGTAGTGAAAAATTCAAAATTACGTACTAAATGTAGCTTTTAGTATCTCAGTGCGTACCTTAGACTCGTAACGGCACCCGGCGTCAACATCAGTAATAAATCATTTTAATTCGGATCAAGGTTTGTGCCTGTAAATGTCAGCTTAAAGCCAAATTATCTCACTTCGGCCGTGTAGACACAGCTTAACTGTTCTATTTTATAATTGTTTTTTTTTTGGTAGTAAATAAAAAGAAATGCTATCTTAATAGATAATTCTGTATATTTATTTAATAAGTTCCTGAGTATTGCACGCTAAAAACCCAAAATGGTTATCTTCCAAGTAAATACAAATTTAGTCAAAAATAAAAATATGTCAATAGTCTATCCTATACATTACATGTAAATATTTGGGGGCAACAAACAACATTAAAAAAAATATTTTGTTCATTTTAAGGAACGGTAGTATTTTGATTTTAAAAATTTCCAAAATCCGAGAAAAAAAGGGAATATTCTTTGTACATTTCCATTAAAAGCTAAAACTTTAATTGACCGACCACTACTTGATGTCATTGTCAGTTGAACAGATAGCCTAGATTCGTTATAAGAACAATGACCAAAAGTCAAACAACATCTTGCTTGTGTTCGCCACAGAAACTTTATGTTGCAGAGAAAAGAGTAAAGTTTCAGCGACTTGTTAGTAACATTCTTTTTTAGTTTGTTTCTAGCTTTGATACTAACTACGCTGGTTTGAAAGTGTCCAAGTAATCTTGACTTTGCTGTATTTTTTAAAATGTGTGTGCTTTCACTGTAATATATAAATATGTAGTACTTAGTGTGTTTTTGCTGTCGTTGTTTTTTTTTAAATTTGAACCAAGTTTAAAGATTAGTAGTTTTTAACACGTTCGCGGACAGTAAGTCACACTTGTTTGACAGAAACATTATGTATGGAATTTTTAGAACTGTTACAGCAGGTTCGTCACAGTTGTGCCATTATATGACAACGACGCTATGAGTTTCGTTCGACTGCGATAGGAACTCTGTCACAGTATAATGCTAGGAAGAGTTTAATTTGTGACAGGGAATGCTAGTAAGAGAGCAATCAAATACTATTTATTCAGTCAATGCTTCAGCTCTGGAGTCTACAGGTCTAGGGCTAACAGTTCGTAATATCAAATTCAAAATGTTTAGTAAGCGCTGTAGTCGGGTGGATTTCAGAGCGTTTCAAACGCCGTTATCACCAATTCCGAAATTTCGACGATTCACATTAAGAATGTATTCCATTATTTTGATGAAATCCGAAAATAGTACCGTTTTTTTTCATCATGTTTTAATCAAAAATTATCATAATATCGGGATTGGTGATGACGCCGGTTGAGACGCTCTGAAATCCACCCAGTCTCTTCCCAAGGAGTATCATTTATGGATGAAATTGGACCTATCTAGGGCAGCCATCCGTCCGGGTTTCCCCGGATTTGTCCTAGTTTAGAGAGCGTCCGGGGAACGTTTCATTTGTAGTCCGGGTTTGCTTGCTGCGGACTCATGCCCCCACCCCCCCCCCCCCTGGAAGCGAAAAAAAAACTGCGTTGCTGTTGAGATATCCGGGTTTTAAAAAATCTCCAAAATCCGGGGATTTACGCTTTTTGTCCTAGGTGTCAAATTTTGGAGATGAAAGCCTAGGTGAAGCTGCTCGTTCGCACTTTTTTACACAGTGCTAAGCAACCCATACACCCATTACGATGCAAGCAGTAGAAACAGAGAACGAACAATATTATAATTCAAAGATTATTACCTAACATTATTATTACTGTATTAGTTTATCAAAAAATTGGTATATTCATTCATGCCTGCGTTTTAAATCCTTGCCACCATTAACACTAGTTATAGGGCAATAAACAGTTAGTAAAGAAGCCTAGTCATTGCAACACACCATATTATGCTAGAAAACCATGTAATAAATGTTACTTATGATGATGGAAATAATGCTTTAAAAAGGCTTCGTAGCTCGAAATTCACCACCATCACCATAGACTACTCAGCAGCGCACTCGCCGGTTGACTAAGCAAACTTTCAAACAACCGCGACTGCTATAGCATCTGTGTGCATGAGAGGGGGGTACGATAGCCGAGCCGGCAATACATGTTTAGCTTGTTTGTGTGCGAAAAGCTTGTTATATGACAGTAAGCGCATCTGGATTAGAGAAAAAGTGACAGTAAAGATAGATCTACTAGTATTTACTATGGCAAAGCGCATTCTTTAGCATTTGCGCTCAGGAAAGAATCTCAAATCAAGACTGCTATGGAATGCGTGTCACAAAAGTTACCTACTCAAAATTAGAATGCTATAGAATGTCTGTCCGCGAACGTGTTAATATTAGAGTATAGAGTATAAGTATAGAGTTTGTCTCAGGGTCCGGGTCAAGGTTATCCATATACCCACATCGATAACCGGTCTATCGTCTTACGAAACCAGCGGAGTCTGGTAATCGCTTACCATGCTTATAATTCACCTGTTTTATTAATGTAATCTTTCTATCATTTAAAATAAAATAAAAAAAACCGGTCAAGTGCGAATCGGACTCGCGCACCGAGGGTTCCGTACAATCTCGTCAGTAGATACGTGGATTATTTTCAAGATAAACTGGTTGGTGGGACAAATTTAACTTTGCTCTTGAAAAACTGTTGTCCCCATACATCGACCTATGTCGCGGTTAGTTTAGTAGGAGCAAATAAGTCTGTCTTACAATTTTTGCGAATTTCTAAAAAACGATGCAAGTAAGGAATAGTACATTACATAACTAGGGTGGTAATACAAAGAAAGGCGGAGATCGCATAAATTTGCGGCCCGAGCTGCAAGCGAGGGACGTAAATATGCGATCGAGGGCTTTCTTTATTACCTCCCGTGTTGTGTACATCATTTTATGTCTACACTGTCTTGGCCGCGCGTATGGAAAAAGCCGCTTTCTGGCCAGGTGTGACATAAAAACGTTTTATTTTTCCTGTAATATTTAGGATGATTTAATAATCGGTAATTATTTCAGATTTTTCTGTTCAGTAACTTCGGAGATAATAGGAGGCAAGGTATATTTTTAACGTTTTTTTTTTGTTTTAAATCATAAACTGCATGCCTAAGAATAAAAATAAAAACGTTTTTGGAATCTACATATTAAGCCCTTTCATTTGATATCCCACTCGATATAATAGCTCTACTTTTGTTTTTCCACATCCCATTTCGGATTCGGACCCCTTTAAAAAAAGTAAAAAAGAAAATTATACGATGTTTTTGCTATACAATAGGCTCGAGTTAGCGATTTTTACCACTATTCCAAATTTCAAGTCGATAACATCAGTAGATCCTGAGATATCTTGCTGTGACAGACGGACAGACAGACAGAAAGAGTCGCACCATAAGAATTCCTTTTTTACCATTTTGGTACGGAACCCTTAAAAAACAAAAAAAACATGCTCTCGATAGTTTATTTCCGATTATACTATGATAGGTATATAACTACAAAATTTAAAAAAATGAAATCATTGTGTTTGAACCTATTTTTAATAAGAATGCACGAGTGACTTTAAACGATACCCAAATCGCTATATTTGTTCCTATAATTTTAGAAAAGTTTCCTCGATTTCTCCAAGATCCCATCATCAGATCTAGATTTAGTTGCAATGAGACAATCTTGGAGGTAGATATACGCTTTCAACAATAAAAAAAATCGTCAGCCGTCTTCGAGTAACCATTAACAAACATAATATAAACTATTTATTTATTGAGATAAAATAAAAAATGTACGTCACGTCATGCATGCAGTCTCTATAAACATCCCCAATTTTTTTTATATGTTTATTTATAATATTTGAAGAGTTTCCTCAATTTCTCCAAGATCTCATCATCAGATCCTGATTTGGTTGCAACGGGACAACCTCGGCCCCTTTCAATAAAAAAAAAATAATAATGTTTAGATTTAGATTTTTGATTTTTATATCTGGGCAAGACAGAGACTCTAGTTCGAATCTGGCCTTGGCTGCAGCGGGTTACGTTTAATTTTTCTATGTAATAAAGTAAATTTTTAAAACAAAAAATAAAAACCGACTTCCAAAAACTTTAACTAAAAACCAAAAAATAATATGTTAATCACCCCAAAGAAATGGATAATCAACGATTCATATATACATATACAGATATTTATAGTTTTTAACCTGTTATTTTTGAAGTCGGTGCCTGCAACTGCCACGCAAAGCTGGCTATGCTGAGCTCCTTAGCTGGCACCGACTTCAAAAATAACAGGTTGAAAACTATAAATGTCTGTATATGTATATATGAATCGTTGATTATCCATTTCTTTGGGGTGATTAACATATTATTTTTTGGTTTTTAGTTTAAGTTTTTGAAAGTCGGTTTTTATTTTTTGTTTTAAAAATTTACTTTATTTTTTAATTATTAGTGGCGCTGGAAAAATATTGTTTTGACCAAATAGACTTAAGTCTATTTAGGTAAAAGAAAAATTTTCCAAATCGGTCTAGCCGTTTTCAAGTAATCGGGGAACAAACCTACATAAAAATTGTTCTTTGCTTTGAAGTCGGTTAACACTAAAAACTTGTAGCTAATAAGAAATGGACGAGAAACTAAGAAAAATACCAAAATCGCTATATGTGTGCCTTTGATATTTGAAGAGTTCCCTCGATTTCTCCAAGATCCCATCATCAGATCCTGATTTGGTTGCAATGGGACCACCTCGGAGGTATACCCTTTAAAACAAAAAAAGAATTTTCCAAATAGGTTCAGCCATCTTCAAGTAATCGGGGAAGAAACATAGATACAAATTTACCCTTTGTTTTGAAGTCGGTTAACACTAGAAACTTGTTGCTAATAAGAGATGGACGAGAAATTACGAAAATTACTGAAATCGCTATATGTGTGCCTATAATATTTGAAGAGTTCCCTCGATTTCTCCAAGATTCCATCATCAGATCCTGATTTCGTTACAATGGGACCACCTCGGAAGTCTACCCTTTCAAACAAAAAAAGAATTTTCCAAATCGGTCCAGCCGTCTTCAAGTAATCGGTGAACAAACACACAAAAAAATAAAAAAAAACATACAGACGAATTGAGAACCGTCCTTCTTTTGGAAGTCGGTTAAAAAGAGGAAAATGTTGCATATCCAACGTGATTATGAACGTGGATTTTGTTACCTCAAATAGTGATTCAAAAAGAAGAATCAATATAACAAAGTTTCGTTTTATATACACATATATATACTCTTTATTGCACACCAAATATATATGGTGCTAATAAATTAGGTACCAATATTTTTAGGGCTGCTAGTACTCAGCTTTCTGCGTTCACTTATATATAAAACAAAAAACAAGTTATGTATGTTTTTTGGAGAAAATTCGGGAAGTAAGTTTGCTACGTAAAGCACCCTGCTAATGAGGTAAACAATAATCAATGATTAAGACCTCATTGAGTATCTTATGGTTACGAACTTTTCAATATGAATGAACTGCCCACTTAACAGAAAATGACATCCACTTGACAGAAAATGTTGTTGTCAGTGAAACAAACTAACAAATTATGGAAATGCAAATTTCTGAAATAAATAAATTGAATTGAATTGAATTAAATAAATCCACCCTAATAACAGTATGATTAAGTTTGAGTAGAATTTTAATTTATTTATTTTGTTCGGGAAAGGAAAATTAAAAATATCATATAAAAAGTTGCTTGTGTTATGTAAGTTAACATCTCTTAAAATATTGGTATCTAATTTGTTAGCACCGCGCGTAGCGCCTGATCAGTCTTCTACACTAAAACTCTAATCTTTCTACGCATCTAAATAACACTGATGAATAAAAAAAGGTATATTTGTAACATGATTTTTTTACTAATTAGGTATGTTTAGGAAAGGTTAACGATAATAGAATAAATATTTGATTATTTTAGGAACTATTCTTTTACTCGTCTCTTTGCCTATAATAAAATGTTGTTTACCAGTGTAATGTGTATCATGTACAAATTACACTGTATATTTTAGTGTACATATATACTCGTACTAAAGGAACTAAACTAAAATGAGCTAGCTTAACTTAATTTAAAACATATAGTAATTACCTCCTGGATCTCCCGGTCCTCACTTTAGGACATAACATTAAAAAAATCTACAGCCAAATGTCAAACCCGCATAGATCGTTTCCGAACGATACTGTCAACTTAAAAAAATTAACACCGTGTCATTGATGACCAATCAGCGATCAGGTCGGCTTTGATATCTGACACGACTGGCCGACCTTATTTATCTCACCGAAAGTCTAATTATAATATCCTCCTGAATCCTGGAGGTATCGATTTCGCCGAAACTGATACTTTTTCAAAAAATCGATTTAGTAAGTGCCCCCTAATATCGGAAAATTAGTAAAAAAAATCATAGAGTTTCCCTCTCGATTTTTCTTTATGTGCTCACGTGGTACGTGGGGACTTTGTCCTCACTCGAGAACAGTATCAAATAGACAGAAATACTATCATAAATCAACTTTATTTTCATGTATATATATAAAAATGACTTATTTGTACTTATTATAGCACAGGCTTATAAATTCGATGCCATAATGTCAGTAACAAAAAAAAAACTTCGTATGATAAACTTGGACTAAGCGCTTATTTCACTAACGTTAACTTGAACTAGAATAAGTTTCCGTTAAAAAATGTTTATTTTTAGATTAGCTTTTTTATGGAAGACTCTATTTTTTTATATAATCGCAATCTGCACGTCACAACCAATGAAATAAAACCAAACACGGCGAATTTATCGTACAATTTAGATGATCCTTTATCTACCATCCAGCTCCATCATCCGGTCAGCTCTATCTCATGGTAATATTGCATTGTCATCTGATTTACGTATTTTTGCAAAATTTTAGCTCATTCTGTTGAATATAACTGCTTCAAAATTGAGTTGCAAGATTCCACCCGAACAAACATAGGTACAATACTAATCACGTAAAAAGAACGCTGGTGGTGGGGCTGCGCAGTAGGCAATTTATCGGTCTATTTGGTGGTATGAGGTGCGGCGCGGGGAGGGCGGGTGTCGCGCCGCGTCATTGCCGGGGCGCTATTGGTTCGTCAGTCGACCTTTGCTTTTCGCACTGTGTTCACGTCACGTTCGTTCTCAAAATACTGTCGCGCACAAAAGTGTCTTGTTTATTACAAAATGGTTTTACATAGACAAGTGAGAAAAATGATTTATGATGTATATTGTTTTATGAAGAGAGAGGCAGATAAAAATGCAGTGGATGATTTAAAACAAGCTATAAAACGGACCGCGCAGGCAACAAAATGTTCCGAGTCTACGGTGAGACGAATTGTTAAAAATGCAAAAGGTTCTGAATTCCTCCCTGTGTTTCGAACTCCCGGCAAAAATAAAAGAATTAAAAAAAAACCCATTACAGATATTGATAGTTTTGACCAAGGTGTTATAAAACGAATTATCCACAACTTCCATATCACTCAAAAAGAATTACCTACTTTAAGAAAGTTACGCATTAAGTTACAGGATGACCTACATTTCCAAGGTTCTACAGCAAGTCTCAGCCGTATAATTAAAAATTTGGGTTTTAAGTGGAAAAAAACAGAAACCAATAGAAAACTTTTAATAGAGCAGTCACAAATTCGATTTCAAAGGATTGAATATTTGAGGCAGATAAAAAAATATAGAGAGGAAGGAAGACCTATCATTTATACTGACGAATCATACGTTGATAGTTCCCATGTGTCACACCATTCTTGGACAGACGGTCCCACCGACGGTATTAAAAAACCTCTATCTAAAGGGAGTCGCTTGGTCATAGTGCACGCGGGTAGTGAAGCAGGTTTTGTACCAAATGCTTTGCTGACTTTCAAAGCCGGTACAAAAAGTGGCGATTACCATGACAACATGAATTCGGAAAATTACGAGCGATGGCTCCGTACTAAACTGATACCGAATTTACCGCCCAATTCAGTCGTGGTAGTCGACAATGCATCGTACCACAACAAGCAACTCCATGCTGCGCCAACACCCAATACAAAGAAAGCAGACATGCAAAGCTGGCTCCGTCAAAAAGGAATTCAATTTGAAGAATCCATGTATAAACCGGACTTGTACAATTTAATAAAAAAATATAAAGATCAATTTAAGAAATTTAATATGGATGTCATACTAAACGAAGCCGGACATTCTGTACTTCGTTTGCCCCCCTACCACCCAGACCTAAATCCCATAGAAATGGCTTGGTCCCAAATAAAGGAATATGTTGCCAGCAAAAACGTAAGTTGGAACCTCACACACATCACTAACCTGGTTAATGAAAAAGTAAATTTGATGGGAGCAGCAGAATGGGGTAAATTATGTACTAAAATTAAGGACATTGAGGCAGAGTATTGCAAAAGCGATCATGTGATCGACATGATGACGGAAACATTTATTATCGCCGTAGGGGATGATGATTCTGACTCAAACGATTATGAAAGCTCGAGTGTCGACAGCGACGACGATGAAGGAGTGGCCACCTCTAGCACCAACACCGCGTCCTCATCCGGTTTCCGTGTCACCTCCGACGACTTAATGGAAGGAGTTTCAACTCTACATTAAGTATTTATTTTTTATGTAAATAATAAGTGATTCATTCGTTTAAATTGTTTTATTCCATTCTACACAGAAACATGTTTTTAATTCCATTTAATGATATATCAACTAATACTCAAGGATCCCACAGTCAAACTGTGTAAACAGTTATGGGGGACGATGTTTTACTATAAAGCGTCATAGCAACTGTGTGTTAATAAATAAATAATAGATTATTATAATAATATACTTTTTAATCGAACCGTGCCGCGAGCGAAAGGCTAGTTCAAAATTAAAACAATAAACATAGTACTTTCGTGCGCGAGTGTACCAATGCGCAAACATACCCCCTCCACTTTCTTCCAGCGTTCTTTTTACGTGACGCGAACTGTATCCGAAATGGCATGTCATACGACTAAGTTAAGTGAAGTCTCGTCAACGTCAGGAATTAAAGTTATTAGGTGATTTTGTATTTGGCCGGTTGACAAATACTTTGACGATTTGCTACGCAAAAACTCACTTCGAAATCTGGAAATCAATCTCAATTTCCTATGGATCCCCGAATACGATTTTAATGGGATTTAGTGATTAGGAAAGGCAGTTTCTTGTTCTTTAAGATACAGTCGGTTTCGTGTTGACACAATGACTTTTGATTTGGTACGAGGCCCCATAGACGCGTCGGCAATCTCCTTTGGTATAAGTACGGTAAACACATAGGATACTTTTTACCCGACTAAGCCGGGGCAAAAAGGAGACATTCAACTTACTTCACCTCCGCAAATGAAGTCGCGAGCAGGTTCACTAGTTTTAAATAAAAGTCCGTGAATATTTCACAACCGACACGCTTGTTATTTTCACCCTGTACAATACTAATCACGTAAAAAGAACGCTGGTGGTGGGGCTGCGCAGTAGGCAATTTATCGGTCTATTTGGTGGTACAATACTAATCACGTAAAAAGAACGCTGGTGGTGGGGCTGCGCAGTAGGCAATTTATCGGTCTATTTGGTGGTATGAGGTGCGGCGCGGGGAGGGCGGGTGTCGCGCCGCGTCATTGCCGGGGCGCTATTGGTTCGTCAGTCGACCTTTGCTTTTCGCACTGTGTTCACGTCACGTTCGTTCTCAAAATACTGTCGCGCACAAAAGTGTCTTGTTTATTACAAAATGGTTTTACATAGACAAGTGAGAAAAATGATTTATGATGTATATTGTTTTATGAAGAGAGAGGCAGATAAAAATGCAGTGGATGATTTAAAACAAGCTATAAAACGGACCGCGCAGGCAACAAAATGTTCCGAGTCTACGGTGAGACGAATTGTTAAAAATGCAAAAGGTTCTGAATTCCTCCCTGTGTTTCGAACTCCCGGCAAAAATAAAAGAATTAAAAAAAAACCCATTACAGATATTGATAGTTTTGACCAAGGTGTTATAAAACGAATTATCCACAACTTCCATATCACTCAAAAAGAATTACCTACTTTAAGAAAGTTACGCATTAAGTTACAGGATGACCTACATTTCCAAGGTTCTACAGCAAGTCTCAGCCGTATAATTAAAAATTTGGGTTTTAAGTGGAAAAAAACAGAAACCAATAGAAAACTTTTAATAGAGCAGTCACAAATTCGATTTCAAAGGATTGAATATTTGAGGCAGATAAAAAAATATAGAGAGGAAGGAAGACCTATCATTTATACTGACGAATCATACGTTGATAGTTCCCATGTGTCACACCATTCTTGGACAGACGGTCCCACCGACGGTATTAAAAAACCTCTATCTAAAGGGAGTCGCTTGGTCATAGTGCACGCGGGTAGTGAAGCAGGTTTTGTACCAAATGCTTTGCTGACTTTCAAAGCCGGTACAAAAAGTGGCGATTACCATGACAACATGAATTCGGAAAATTACGAGCGATGGCTCCGTACTAAACTGATACCGAATTTACCGCCCAATTCAGTCGTGGTAGTCGACAATGCATCGTACCACAACAAGCAACTCCATGCTGCGCCAACACCCAATACAAAGAAAGCAGACATGCAAAGCTGGCTCCGTCAAAAAGGAATTCAATTTGAAGAATCCATGTATAAACCGGACTTGTACAATTTAATAAAAAAATATAAAGATCAATTTAAGAAATTTAATATGGATGTCATACTAAACGAAGCCGGACATTCTGTACTTCGTTTGCCCCCCTACCACCCAGACCTAAATCCCATAGAAATGGCTTGGTCCCAAATAAAGGAATATGTTGCCAGCAAAAACGTAAGTTGGAACCTCACACACATCACTAACCTGGTTAATGAAAAAGTAAATTTGATGGGAGCAGCAGAATGGGGTAAATTATGTACTAAAATTAAGGACATTGAGGCAGAGTATTGCAAAAGCGATCATGTGATCGACATGATGACGGAAACATTTATTATCGCCGTAGGGGATGATGATTCTGACTCAAACGATTATGAAAGCTCGAGTGTCGACAGCGACGACGATGAAGGAGTGGCCACCTCTAGCACCAACACCGCGTCCTCATCCGGTTTCCGTGTCACCTCCGACGACTTAATGGAAGGAGTTTCAACTCTACATTAAGTATTTATTTTTTATGTAAATAATAAGTGATTCATTCGTTTAAATTGTTTTATTCCATTCTACACAGAAACATGTTTTTAATTCCATTTAATGATATATCAACTAATACTCAAGGATCCCACAGTCAAACTGTGTAAACAGTTATGGGGGACGATGTTTTACTATAAAGCGTCATAGCAACTGTGTGTTAATAAATAAATAATAGATTATAATAATAATATACTTTTTAATCGAACCGTGCCGCGAGCGAAAGGCTAGTTCAAAATTAAAACAATAAACATAGTACTTTCGTGCGCGAGTGTACCAATGCGCAAACATACCCCCTCCACTTTCTTCCAGCGTTCTTTTTACGTGACGCGAACTGTACATACATTAGTATTTTATGCAACAGTTGTATAAGAAGGTTCAAAAAATGCGAATTGCGTGAGTTGCGATACGAACCGCGAATGCGGCGAGTATCGCAAATAGAGACGCAATGAGCGTTTTTTGACTTAATTATACAACGTTGCATACAATACTTTTTCTACGACTAGGTTAAAATATAAAATACATGGACGTCACGCGTGTCTCGTCCGGTCTCTCCGAGTGTGTACAGCCGGCATGACAGTTGTGTCTATGGTAAACTTTTTTTTGATATGGCTGGTGACACGATGTGACGATAATTAAAATACTTTTTTTTATGTTGGCATCAATTAATTTAATTCGGAAAGTTTTGTTTTTCTTATGAATCGTAGGAATTTAATTGTTTGTTAAGTTGGTAGTTGTGAATTTTTATCGTGAAGTTAGAATTGAGCGCTTAATCCTTGACCTAAGTTTAACCTAGATTTAGAAGTCTGTGGATGCTAGCAATAACGTAAAGTGACTATAACGACACTAGTGCTGTTATGGGGAATAGAGTATAGACTTCTCTGAACTCATATTATGTATGTTCTTATATTAGTGTTCGTGACCAAGTAAAAGACATATAACAGTACAGGAGTAGAAAAACAGTATAAATACATTGAAAGTTAAATAAAAGCTTGTAAAAATCTTGATCCCCCTCTATTTTTCTATTTCTAAGGCTGGACTAGGAACCGCCGAAGATATATCTTCTGTTATCCTTTGAATATTTTCAAAAATATTGCTATCTTCGTCGTTGCTTTCCGATTTAGATATAATGGAACCATTAGATTCAAGATTATTTCTGACTAAACATCTTCGCCGTCGGATTCGTCGAAGTTAACGTACTCCTCTATTTCATAGTCCTTTTAGCCTGAAAATCGCTAATAAAACAAAGTTAACATTCATCTAAGATCAAAAAATCTGACATCTTTGAGGCCGTTTGTACTCGTACGAGAACATAAACATACATGTTAAGACCGCTTGTACACGCACGAGTACGTAAACTTCAAAGTTATTTTTGACTAAAGTTTTTTAATTTTCTGGAGGAAATCAACTTACTAACATATGAAATACACCAAACATTTACTAATCAAAACGAAACAAAAATATATAATTAGACTTTCGGTGAGATAAATCTGGATTTACTTACCGCGGGGCATGGTTTGGCCAATGGTGTCAGATCTCAAAGCCGCACTGATTGCTGATTGGCCATCAATGACTCGGTGTTTATTTTTTTAGGTTGACAGTTTCGTTCGGAAACGATCTATGCATGTTAACTTATTAAGCCGGTTTGACATTTGGCTGTAGATTTTTTTAAATATAATGTCCTCAAGTGAGTACCCGGGGATCCAGGAGATACATATTTTTTGTTTTAATTAGTAAATTTTAGGTGTATTTCATATGTTAGTAAGTTAATTTCCTCCAGAAAATTAAAAAAACTTTAGACAAAAATACGATGAGCTCTGAAGTTTATGCGTTTAAGCGTTCTTAACATGTATGTTTATGTTCTCGTACGAGTACAAACGGTCTCAACGATGTCGGATTTATTGATTTTAGATGAAAGTTAACTAGTATTTATTTGCGATTTCCAGGCTTAAACGACTGTGAAATAGAGGAGTACCTTAAAGGCCTTATCACACTAGCGATTTGCGCACGAGTCGTGGGCGAGGATCCATACAAAACCAGTCGCGGCGAACTCGCAGCGAGTTCGCCGCGAGTGACATTTGTATGGAAACTCGCCCACGGCTCGCAAATCGCCAGTGTGATAAAGCTCTAACTTTGACGGATCCGACAGTTTTTCCGAGGGCGAAGATATTTATGTCAGAATTAATCAGTTTGTTTTTGTTACTGACTTTAAATATACATAATAAAGTTGCTGAATTTATAAGCCTGTGCTAAAATAAGTACAAATAAGTATTTTTTTTATATATACATACATGCAAATAAAGTTGATTAATGATAGTATTTCTGTTTATTTGATAATGTTCTCGAGTGAGGACAAAGTCCCCACGTACTCGCCTAAGGACATAAAGAAAAATCGAGAGGGAAACTTCATGATTTTTGTTACTAATTTTCCGACATTAAGGGACCTTTTACGAAATCGATTTTTTGAAAAAGTATCAGTTTCGGCAAAATAGATACCTTCAGGATCCAGGAGGATATAGCTCTTAAACTACATACAACATAGAAAAATAAAATAAGGTAGGAAAAAATCTATTAGCAAAATGGCTGTACAAGATCTAATATACATAGGTATGTATATTAGATCTTGTACAGCCATTTATGGCGCTTAAACTGGAGGTAATAGCGTTATAGCTAACTATATAAGTTACGTGATACTTGGGCTGTTATGATGAATCCACAAAATATTATTATTAAGTAAGTAAATATTAAGGATTTAAAAAGATGCCTGACCTGGCTCCACATGATCTCACAACTTTTTATACAAGAGAAATCTTGAGCAATATGCCATTTGTATGCCTGCCATGTTTGTGGTGTAGAAATAATATTTTTTAATTCACTTTGTATAAAAATGATAAAATACTAACCGCTTGTAACATTGCTATAATGTTGCATTGTTAATTTGGCAGCTACCCCTTTGTGGATAAGACTCATAGTTATTTTGTTAGTTCTGATCATTTACTTAGAATTAGACAATTTTCATATATGGATACATAGGTTCACATGAAGGAAAAGAAGACATTTCACTCAATCAAAAAACATTTTATTATGAATCAGTGCATTAAAAAGTCGCTTATATCACATTGAATTTCATCGTGCATCAATTCTGACTTAAGTACCAGACCATTGTTTTTATCTGGAGTAAGTTTCAGGTATAAACTGACTTAAAATATCCATATACCATGTTGCCTTCGATCGATTGTGCAACTTTTTAAAAATATTAAATACAGTAGTAATCTCAGTATTTGATATACTTTCTCTCCACGTCCATATGCGATGAAAATATCTTCTCATTTAGCAGTCATATATCAGTAGAAGGTTTAGGAAATTAACTAAGGTATTTATTAGTCATGTATTTATCTTCTAGGCTCTAATCTTACAATAAAGTCATCGACAGGTTTCATCATAATATCAAACTTTACTCTTAAAGGCTCAGTGTATTGTGACGGGTCCAAGGATTTAGAGGGTAATAGTTTGTAGTTGCGCAATAGGTTTGCTAAGGCGGTTTTCATTGACATCATAGCATAATTATAACCTGAAAAAAAAGGAATTATTTCAATGTTAGAATGCAGGCAACGAGAAGAGAAGGAGTATTCTACTAATATTATGAATATTTGGTAAATATTCAGCATTATTCGCTGTAACAAGAACTTTGTCTCCGAGAAATCTATAACCTTTTATATAATAAAATTAACTGATCCTTGAACGATTCGGGGTCATGACTCTAAGGGTAATCTTAACAGCGTAAAGTACGATTCCTTAAGCAAGTGAAAAATGCCATCTTTCCGACAATTCAAGGCCTAAGTTACGGGCCCTTCTAGGAAAATATTAAAATTTTGGACCTGAATGCTCCAAATTACTGTATGTGTGTGAGCTTTTTATTTCGAGTTCCACCAAGTTTGTCATTTTAGTTCAGAATGCAATCAGCTAGCATTCGTAACAGTTTTAGTAAAAACGCGCCATGAGATACGCATTTCATTAAAAAAATTCGACTACTTAAAATCGAAAATAATGAAGATAATTTACCTAGGCAGTTTCTAGTAGCATAGCTAAATGGTATAAACTGAACTGGATGCTTCAAGGCACTTTCAAGGAATCGTTCAGGTCTGTACAACTCGGCGTCTTCACCCCAATATTTTTTATTTCGATGTAAACCCCAAATATTCATGAAGATAGAAACGCCTTCAACCAGGGTCGTTCCGTTTGCTGTAATAAAAGAAAATCATTCTTAAATGAGTGTAGAAGCATTCCAATAAAAAAAAAAACACGTATGTACCATACACACCTACGTCATGATAAAGTTTAAGGTTCAAGGAATTCAATGTAGTTAAACAGGTATTGTTATCCATAATGAATAGGGTATTTGCCTGTACTACTCAAAATAAAATATATTTTCATGTAGTTAGTTTAGATGCCGCGAAATTTTAATAATATTTTTAATTCTAAAATAATGATTTTTAATCTATATGACACGAGACCGCAAACACCAATCACAAAGTGACGTCACATTTTACTTAAACAAACATGACAGACGTGTCAACTTGTCACCGTGTTGTGTCATTCGGAAATCGTTATTTGCAGATTTTTGCTTATAAAAAATAATATTGACATTATTTCTTTATAAATATTATAGAACGCAATCGTCTAGCCAGGATGTAAATTTTTAAACAAAGCGGGTAGTTCCAATTTATAAGGGTGGCATGATTTTTTGCTACAAATCCTGATTTCTGTTCCATGGAATTTGGAAATGTGAAGACTTCTATATAAGTATGATCAAGTGCAATAGCCAATATTCTTGAAAGAAAATATTTTAAACGCATTTTAAAATGACTCAATAGATGACATAAGTTATAACCTCAAATTGCTCTTTGTTTGAGTATAATGACGTCATACAGACCACGTGAGAATGTATGGTGTTTCAGCAGCAAAATTTAAACGTGTATTTACGTGTTTTATTTTTGTGTTTTATCATCGTAATTCGGTTCTCATTAATGTAAAATTTATTTTTATATCTTAAAATTGTTCTGTAATTGACTTTTCATCACACTTGCTCGAAAATGGTGTCATTACACGTAGGTTCTGCGGGCCGTAAATGGCCTATTACGCCCTAGGGCGTAATGGTTTTCTTTTTAAATTTGAAACGCTGGTTCTGTTTTACTCTTATTTGTCATGTTCAAACGAAACGCTAACTTACTTTTTTAACTTTTATCACTGAAATATTTTTTTAAAGATAACTGTAATTGCAAATACATATAAACACATATTTCGGTAACATTAATTAAATGTTTAAATAATGTATTTCTTTATTTTGCAAATATAAAATCAACTAAAATGGCCGTTACCGCTATGGTTTCCGAACGTGACTTGACGTTCGCATTGTCTATGGACATATGTGACAAATGTCACTGTCTGTTTTAATATTTTCTTGTCATACTGGGTCGCAAAGTAAGGTTATTTTATTAAGATTTCCTCACAAGTGTGATGAAAAACATTGTGTGTGCCACGGGCGGTAAAGGAATTACAAACTCGTGATATTAAAGCCCTCGGTCTCACCTCGGGCTTATAACAAACACTCGTTTGTAATTCCTTACTTACCGCCCTAGATACACAATGTACTATTACATACGTTTTGATAAGTAGGAAAGTACCCTATTATAATAGTACATTACACAACTTGGGTGGTAAAGAAAAGAAAGGCCAAGATCGCAGGTATTTGCGGCCCGAGCTGCAAGCGAGGGACGTAAATATGCGATCGAGGGCTTCCTTTATTACCTCCCGTATTGTGTACATCATTTTATTTCGACACTTGGCCAGAAAGCGGCTTTTTCCGTACGCGTAGCGTGCGGTAAAAGCCACTTTATGGCCAGGTGCGGCATAAAGATTCTTTTCGTGGTCGAATAATACTCTAATTTCTCCTACCGTGTAAGCAACCATGCTGTAGCTTATGTCATTTATTAGCGGGTAAGGTTCAGAAAGCGTAATGTCACTGGACAGCTGTATAATCAGATAAGAGTAAAAATTACATAACCTCGTAAGACCCAGAGTACTTTTAGAATTTGTGTCAAGGTGCGATCAAACTGCTGCTCAAAAGATGTTAATGCACCGTAAACGTAGTCAGGCGTCATGTTTTTGACGCGTGCCTTCCAAAGAGGTGTTTAGAATACGCATGGGTAGTACACATGAACACTGGCTATTTTGGTTTGAAAGGTATGCGTCAAAAATCTGACGTATGGGTCACGTCACTGCGTTTACGGTGCATCAACGTCTTTTGCGCAGCGGTGTGCACAGTATGCGTTAAAAACGTGACACATGAGGTACATCACTGCGTTTACGGCGCAGTAATGTCTTTGTAGCAACGGTTTGATCGCACCTGTATATGAAGTATCTACACGGGTACAAACTTACAAGGTTAAGAGAGGGTAAATCACTAGTAAACTTACGCAACACAACGTCATTGTGCACTTCTCTCACTATAACCGGCACTGCTGGGTACAACCGCATGGTCTCCTTAATAACTGCATCTAAGTACTTTAGATTCGGTAGATCCTCCACTGTGAGCGGACGATCTGAATCCCCGAAAACTTCCTGCAGTCTGTTGATTGATAAATATTATTATGTATACTGTGTATAGTTTTTTGGTGTTTAAGTTCACACTAAAAACTACAAAAACATGTAACCGGTCATTGACGCGTTAGCTCCATCTATTAGCATCATTCGAAACTAGGCTTTTAATTACAATCAAAATATATTGTTTTGCTTTTTAAGACTCATGTTCTCTTGCGTAGACAATTATGTTCATACATTTGGTCTATAGAAAATATCTTAATTAAAATTTGTGTCGTTAAAGTAAATATCTCGTTTCGTTTTTAACTGAGTGACTTAAATCACCTTAGGACAGTAACCTACGGATCCAGTGCGATCGCACTAGGTAGGTACTTAAGTAAATTACGGACAGGTTCTGTCGGGTGTCGAGTGATTAGAGTCGGCATTGCTATTCAGTGTGGTAATGCGGTCAGACTTCTGGGCACCCTGACGGCCGGGAGAGACATGGAGGAAAGGAGATTGACCAGGTTTGGACCAAATGTTGCCCAGAGATGAAAATACCTCTAACGAGTTCCTTGCGTTACCCTCTATTAGAAAATACATATATTTTTAAAATCGGTCCAGGAGAAAAAAAACTACATGAATTTTTGTTTTTAAGGGTTTTTAGCGAGCGAGCGCTTTCGGCTTTACTTTGAACTTTTAGTTTTTTGTTTGGGAGCGATTACACGGCGGGTGGAAGCTCGAGAGATGAAGAACACAACATACACAACATGGACTCCACAAGATCCAACACCCCAAACACTTCACACACACACGGAAGTGTCGGTGCGGCTGACGCTGTGCCCTCCACCTCCACACAACACTCACACCCGCGGGACGGTGCTGTATCTACAGTGCCGCCCTCGACCACACGTGCCTTCGAAGTCACGTCAGCGATCCGAGGAGGCAACACCACACACCGTGGCGGTGCTGTATCTACAGTGCCCCCACGCAAGACACACCGTGGCGCTGACGGTGCTGTTTTCACAGTGCCCTCACACAAGACAGTCCGTGCGAGGCAGAAAAGCGGCTGGGAAACAGGCGGCTTCGAAACTTAGCGCGTGGACGACAAAGACAGGCTCGGCGCAGGCGAAAGGCCGTACTGAGCCCATTTTAGACATACCGGGTGAGCCCCAGGAGGTCGTTTCGGCGGTGGAGCAATCCACTGCTCCGGAGCAGACGCCTGTGGAGGAACTCGACACAGACGACACATCCTCGCAACTCGACGCTGGCTGGACTATCTGTGAAGGGCCCAAGAGGCGAAAGGTGAGACCCGCCAAGCGGGACGAGCCTGGACCCAATGACGGGGACTGGAAAAACAAAAATAAGAAGCAGCGCAGAAAGTCCAGGCAGCGACGGGAGGCGCAGGAGCACACGACGGCTCCGGTGCTTCGGCAACAGCCAGCTGCTCCCAACAGGATGGTGCAGACAGCCGCTGGGCTCCCAGTAGTAGGTCCTGCTACACCTTCAGGGACAGGAGCAGAAGACAGGACCGCAAAGAGCAGCAACCCGGAGACCAGACCCTCGGCCAAACGGGTCCGCCTGGATGAGCCGATCTCAACAAGAGGCGACCCCAAGAGGCAGAGGATCGAGTCGACGGGGGATGCACCGCGGACAGCTTACGCGGACGCTGTTAAGGCAGAACTGTTGGTTGCTATCACGACAACGACTACGGGGAACCTCACACAGAAGCTGTTGGATGAGGTCCAGCAACAGCTGTAGGCGCTGCTCATGCAGGAGGCCTCGCAGCCATGCAACAGCCAGACGTCCGGCCCGCTGTTCCGAGGTAAGCCGATCACCACGAACGGAGTCCTGAGGCTGTGGTGCGAGGACCAGGCCACTTTGACATGGCTCAAGCGCAGCGTGGCGACCGTCACCCTCTCTACGGGGGAGAAGGTCGTCGACGTCGTGAAGCGGCAGAGCGAGGTGCCACGACGAGTACGATGCGGCATCGAGTTCCCTGGGCTCTGGGAAGACTTCCGCCCGGTTGCGCGGACTCTTCGGTACCAGAACCGGTGGGCGGAGATTGACCGCTGGCTACTCCACAGAGTAGAATGGCAGGAAGCGGAAATGTTTGCTATCGTCAGCATACCAGTTGTAACTCTTGGAATTAAACAGAGCTGGTTCGGATATGGTCTTTTAATGGACTGCCAAAAGTAACAATATAAAAACAAAAGTCTATAAAAATACAAAAACGTATAAAAAGGTAAAATAATATTAAAAGAGGTGCGTCAGGCACACCAGCGACGTTGGTGCAGGCTCTCGTGGACCACGAGCGCCGACTCGGCTTCATGCTGGGTTCGGTGTACGTGCGGTTCCAGGGACTGCGGGGTCGGTACGAAGGTAGAACAGCAACATTGCGGGTCTAACCTGGGTACCTGCAAGCAAACCAGAGAGGCCCTCCCGGCAATCAACCCCGGATTGTCGCGGAAGCTACGCCAGCTAAAGAGGCCATAGCTCCATCTTCTAACCGGAGCTATCACTGGACAAGTCCTACTAAACAAACATTTGTTTACTCTAGGGTGTGTTACTGACAGCCCTCTGTGCATGGAGGTGGAAGAGACAGCCGCCCACGTCATTCTCGAATACCCGGGGGTGGACAAGTACCGGGCACACCACCTCGGAACACCGAGGTCACTCCCAGAAGTCGTCGGCAACGTCAAGGGTCTGCTAGGCTTTCTGGTAGAGCTGGGTTGGCAAGAGTAGTGCCATCAACCCATCACGCAAAATAGGCGCATGTTTGTCGTCGAGTTGCGGAAAATAAGCCCGCGTTAACCTATAACCTATCGATGACAATGACGACGATTAGACGACGAGATTACAGTAAAATCTGTTACTTTTAATGTAAGAAATAATTAATTTTTAGTGCCAATCAAAAAGTTTTTTTTCATGACTCCTGGGATAGATCTTAAAGCGCTTTAGTATACAGTCTAGTGTAAGCCTAAGGAGCATAATGCACTGTGTCTTTAGTCTGGGCAGCACTTGGTCCAACTCCCATACAAAGTTGGTCAATCTCCTTTTCTGTCTCTGGATTTAATGCATTGTAATATATTTATTTTAATGTAATTTAAATAAATTAATTAATTTACTGAAGAGAGTTATGATTATTTAGTCTGCAAACCTTAAGGTGATTCGAATAGGTTGGTTCCTCATATAAACACCACGAGGGTCATCATTTGCTTCCAGCACATCAATTGTAGTTGAAGTGTGTTTCATTATATAGCATTTCATTAGATATATTTTGTGTGGGCAAAATGACAATAAGCTTCAAAAAACAAGAATGAATGTATAATTTGCAATTTAAGACCAGCGCCAACCATTGGTATCTTTTGAACCCCAACGTTTTTTTGCTAAAAATATATATACTTTTTTGTGAGAGTTCTCGGGTTGTTCCGCGCAAACAAAATGTATCAAGCTATAAAATAAAATACATTTCAAACATAATTGATGGCGTGGAAGCATACGATGACCCTGTTTTAGTTTGTATGGAAAACTGACCCACTCGATTCATCCTGAGCAATAATTGACTTACTCTTGGTATAATTTAGCTTGTACGTCTTGGTATCTGGAAAGAAGGACGGCGGCATAACAAGCGCCAACGGCCGAAGTGTCAGTACCGGCCAACATGAGGACCATGGTCTCTTCACAAAGTTCCACGTCAGTGTAGCCTTTCTGGCCACCGGATTCGAGGATCATCAACTCAAGAAAAGTGCGCATGCCATCTGAAAGAATAAATAGTAATGATATTTAGGGTTAATAATTTAATGTATTACAACGGTTTTGATAAAATTCGGTAATTTAAGGGCAATTCTAATAGCGTTTTAACCGCTCTCAGTTTCCTGGTAGAATTTTTGACTATTTTCCTGTAGGCTCGGATTACCATTTTCTGTTATTTTCTACAGGTACTGGTATTCTACAAAATAGCCTAAAATAGTAATCCGAGTCTACCCGTAGACTCAAATTCTACCACGAAACTGAGAGCGATTGAAACGCTATTAGAACTACCGTTAAATAGAGTTTTACTTTGTTATTTAATCTACTTAGGTGTCATTTACAAAAAAATCCGTCCAAGTCATCATTGAGTGAAACTTGCTCTCCCAATGACTAATTAATACTGGTAATGCTTTCATTAGAAAAACTCCAAAAATCTTTTTTGTAATGTACACAAAATTATTGTTCCTATTTAAGAGTTAGGTCTAACAATGATATATTTTTTTATTTAGATCCTTACCTCTGTCTCGTAGTTCATTGTTGTTGCTTTCCAACTCTTCCCTTTTCTTTAGAATGAGCTGAAATAGAAAACAAGGCAACATTTAAAAACGTGCTATTTACTTACTATTACACACAAAATACAATAGTATCTTATATATCTTGTGAGGTGCATCCAATGGATTAGATATAATTGATTATAATAACTCTAGAAATGAATACAGTTTGAAACCTTTTCCGAAATGTAACGAAAGTATTATTAGGTGAAATTTACTCTTTAAGTATAGGCTTATCGAATTTTAATAAATGTACTGATAGTTTTGACTATGCGATCTAAGTCCCCCGCTTGCATTAAATTTGCACTTGGTCAAGTGCAAATTTAATGCAACCGGGTAAATTTCGATTCGCGATTCGGCGAAATCGCGGAGTGAGCCACACGTGGCTCAGCAGGTAAGCTAAAAGACTTACCTCGTTGATGAAAGTGGACAAAACGTTCCTGTGTTTCATGAAGTCCATGTAAATGGGCAAGTTTTTGTAAATCAAGTCAGGATGCAACCATGGTGTGAATATTCTTTCAGCGATCATATGGGCTATCCTTCCAAACGAGAATAAAAATGGATGGTCTGGATCAAGTTGGGACTTAATTTCTACTCCCATAGTGGTTTCTGGAATATGAGAATAAATTTAAAACCAATTAACGTTTATTTTGATTTAAGCGTTGCTAGGAATCTAGAAAAAAAATTAAGAAATTAGAGCGGTTAGAAATAAAATCCATTTAAAATTACTATAGATTCCCATTGTGCATTTTTTGTTAGTAAAAAAGACTAGTTTTCGCAATTAAGCCCCTTTATACGTATTAAGTTTGACTAGAATCTCAGCTCAAATTGTCTGTTTCTTTGGATGTCTGTTTTTGCACTTTGTGAACAAATATTTTATGTGAGCTTAATATGAACAAACGGACTTACGAGGTAAATATATACACCCACGGATAATGAATTGGGGTCACTTTCTATATAATTGCTCATAAAATACGATCTGAATTCACTGCCCGTGAATGTAAAACTCTACCTACCACACACTGCATCAAAAGCATATGCTGTGACATATCTCCATAAGGAAAAATCTTCGTCATTCGATCTTGCCTTCAACTGCTGGACCATGACATTGCTTTGTTTATCAAAAATTTCCACGAATTGATTCAGATTTTTCAAACTAAACACCGGGGCAAGGATTTTGCGACGAGGTCGCCAGATATTAACTGTGAACAAAATTGAAGCCATTAAGGTCGGTCTCATTGAGTCGG
The DNA here is from genome assembly GCA_947034925.1 of Eudemis profundana. NCBI lineage: Eukaryota > Metazoa > Arthropoda > Insecta > Lepidoptera > Tortricidae > Eudemis > Eudemis profundana. Next base: position 22,636,668 of record OX344795.1, on the reverse strand, counting down.
TAGGTTTTCCATATAAAACAAAAAAGGATCATCATTTAAATGTGTTTAATTTTATAGCTACATTTCGTCAGCGCGAAACGACACGAGAAGGTCTCAAAAAGCCAAAAAATAAAATATTTTAGAAATAAACGGCGCTGACCTTAAATGGCCATGGCCAATTGCACGTTAGTTCTGTTTTAAGAGATTTGTCATGTTGTTTCGCGCGGTCAAAATATAACAAGTTATAAAATGAAACGCATTTCAACGACGATTAATGTCTTAGTAGTAAATGAAGACCCTCTTTTTGATTGTATGAAAAACCGACCGACTCGAGTTCCATGAAAATGGGAACATTTTTAGGATTCCGTACGTCAAAAACAAAAAACGGAACCCTTATAGGATCACTTTGTTATCCGTCTGTGTGTCTGTCCGTCTGTCCGTCTGTCGGTCTGTCCGTCTGTCCGTCTGTCCGTCCGTCCGTCCGTCCGTCCGTCCGTCTGTCTGTCAAGACCCTTTATCTCAAGAACGTATGAAGGTATCAAATTGAAAATAAAACCATATACTCAAGTCTACAGTCCTTTGAAGCTGTAAAAAACACAAATTTCTAAGTAAACGTAAAAAAAGGCTCTTTATGACGCAAAAAGCGTATTTTTCGACACTTTCAAGGAGTCAACATTTAAAGCGGACTTTCCGTTGACCTAGAACTATGAAATTTGGCAAGTAATACCGTCTTATACTACAAGTACAGGCAAAAATTTGAAAACTATACATTTGTAATTAAATAATAAAAATATAGCCTTTATTTAAAGTATTTGTTCGGAATCCTTGGTGGGCGAGTCCAACTCGCCCTTGTCCGGTTTTTTTATTTCTTAACAATATGAACTGGTAGTGTAGACTGCTGGTATCAATGTTTTCTTATTTTATATCTCGTATAAACGAAGACACTGTTAAAGTGACCGTTAGTAGATCTTGTCCCATTGTACCTAATAAGCTATACAGATGAACAGTTAAGAGTATCTTAGATTGTACGTAGAAAACGTTTTGAATTACTTAGAAAGAAAAAAAATACTAACATGGTGCGAATATACTCCCGTTTCCTATAACTGTTCGCATGTACTTCATCGTGAAGTTATCTTTGTGTAAACATGATTTTAAGAGCGTGTCTGCTACCACAGGATCAGTTACGTCTGAAATAAATAAAAATATACATTATGCCACACCTAGCCATAAAGTGGCTTTTACCGCACGCTACGCGTACGGAAAAAGCCGCTTTCTGGCCAACTGTAGACATAAAATGACGTACACAGCACGGGAGGTAATAAAAAAGCCCTCGATCGTCGGTGGCAGCTCGGCCCGCAAACATTTGTGATCTCGGCTTTTCTTTGTTTTACCACCCTTGTTGTGTAATGTACTATTGTTAATAAACTTACGAATTTAAATTAATGAATAAAAACACAAATTAATTTTTGACCGGCTTTAGCAGATTCCATTTCAGTAGATGTATGAAGTAAATATCCCCAACACGGTGCGGTGCCGTCGTTTTTTCGGCACCGCGCCGTTTGACGATGACGTTGACGGTGCCGTGTTGTGTAGATGTGGCGTGGCTCTAATGACTTTTCCTGCACGAGTGTTGTAATGTTCTTTCGTAATAACTGTTTTCCGCACTGAATTTTATTTGAAAATATGCACTAATATGTTTTGTAACGAATTTATACAGAGAACGATGTTGACAATGGCACTGCAGTACCTTCAAAGGCATAAGCCACATTCATAGTTTTAATTCAGTGAATGTTAACTACTTACTTAAATACAGTTTATTAAGCAACCAAAATGTTGTATGACCGCTATGCTCGTTTGCAATACGCGCCACTCTTTGAAACAGCGCCATTACATCTGAAAACATAATTAAGATATATACAAATTGGCTATGATTACGAAAATCATTAATCAGGAAATGATTAATTTTAGGGTTCCGTACCAAAATGGTATAACAAGAACCCTTTTGGTGCGACTCTGTCTGCCTGTCCGTCTGTCATATCACAGCCAGATATCTCAGGAACTACCTATACTGCTGCTATTGATTTGAAATTTAGAACAGTGTTATAAATCGGTAACCTAAACATACCGGACATAAAAAAAATCTTATATCTTTTTTACTTTTTTTTAAAGGGGCCGAAATGGGATGTCGATAATTTAGAGTAGGCTTTTATATACACCGTGTTTTTATTGATTTCCGTTAACTTCGAGGGCACATTCTCCAGATCTAATTAAGTTAATTTCTCTAGAAACTAATTTGTAAGTTACAACATTAGTTTCGTTACACTGTAACTCATACCTAAAATACTCATATTTAAAATATTCCTAATCTTAATTTTATCACCAACCAGTATAAATGAGCTATCATAATCCCAATCCCAACACTGTCACAGTGTTAATTTTTGATTAATTCTGAAGTGTCTTTTAAAATGGTTATCAATCAGTAAAAAAAAATTTTTTTTTATTTAACAAAACGCTTTTTGCCAGTTAGCTTCTGTTGACGTACGAAGCAACCTGTCGAATTTCACGGAAATAAAAAAAACACAGTGTATAATGATTTTCCTAACTTCTTTTTCTCACCAGAAGGGCATTACCCAAAGGGCCAAAAGAAAAGAAGTGAAAACAATATAATGAGACATGTAAAAGAGCCCTTGAGGACCTACTTGCAGAAATAAATTATTTTATTTTTATAAATTATATCGACATCAAACAAAAGAAATTTTTAAATACTGTTTAAATGTTTTTTATACTTTATTTCTTTACAAAAATTACGTCAATGTTTCCGATACTTGACTCTCTTTCTTTTTCTTTTATAAAAATAAACAAAAGTTATCATCTTTGTTTCACCCTGTTCTGCAATGCAACCGGTAAAAACTTAAGTATGTCCTGCCCGCGAAACAACCACTAGCACTAGAGCGCGAATCTCTACGTTCACGGTTATCTACAGTGAAATTAAGATGTACTTACTCAGGGCCAGCTTGTTTTGTAACGTGCGTTTGGGTCGCATAAGGACACATAGGTATTTATGCTCATAAGTAGTAATATAAAAATAAGCCCGAAACAATTAAGTCGAAGGCAGAGCATAGGAGCAAGGAAACCTGCTCGCGTGGGTTTGTTCAGGCCAAACACGTTTGGTCTAATATCACATATTTTATGCTATAAAATCTCCAGGTCTGGTGGGAGGCGGTATCACATTGAATGCATGATACAATAAAACAAAGTATGTTCTTCCTGAGATTCAACTATCCTACGACACGATAATGTTGTCATAGGTATAGTGTCCGACCGAAACTAGTTATCACGGCCGAAACCGAAACCGAAACCGAATTTCGGCTTTGATCTCAGTTTCAGCCAAAACCAGAACCGAAACCGAAACTTCCATATAAGGTCATGTTTTCATGGGAAGAAAAAAACGGTCAAGTACGAGTCGAACTCGCGCACCGAGGGTTCCGTACAAACATGGTTCAAGATAAACTGTATGGTGGCACATACATTTTCGTTACGATTTTTTAAAAAAACGTTGCAAGTTAGGAAAACCGTTATATTTTTCCTGTTATATTTAAAACCGTTATATTAATAAATAGAGTCTGTGCGGAAAGAGAATAGGATTTAGATTTGAGGGCGCTGTAATGCTTTTCTACCGTATTTGCAAAAAAAAAATTGTCATACTGTTTAGCTTAGTTCCGTTTTTCGCCACGCCTATTCTCTTTCCGCACAGACTCTAGTAATAATTACAGATTTTTCTGTCCTGATACCCCACTAAATATACTAGCCCAACTTTAATTTTTCAACCTCCCATTACGGCCTCCTTTAAAAAAATAATAATAAAGGTATTAGATTTTTTTATGTCCTGTAGACTAGGGTCAGCGATTTTTAAAATTATTCAAAATTTCAAATCGATAGCAGTAGTAGTGCCTGAGATATCTGGCTGTGACAGACGGACAGACAGACAGGGTCGTACCATAAGGGTTCCTTTTTACCATTTTGGTACGGAACCCTAAAAATGATCTTCATTTTTAAATATATATTAATGATTTAGTCTCCGATATTTAGAGTAGGTAATCATTAATTGTAACATATTATAACTTCTCATTTCAAATAAATTACCTGTGCTTTTTGAAATAAAGACTGTCTGATCGCAGCACGAAACCTGTCAAATTCAGTTTCGGTTTCGGCCGTAATTTCAGCCGGATGGCAGCCGAAACCGAAACTAAGCCGAAACCCGTTTTTTTGCCGAAACTAGGCCGAAACCGAAATATCGGTCGGACTCTACATAGGTATAGAACTATATATTGCTTTTGTCGTAACACATGACGTCACATGACGTCATCAGCTGTCACGGGAAGCTGTCTTAGTTCAAAATACTTAATGGCCGAAATACCTAATGAATGATTAATCTAAAGTTTATCTACGGACGAACGGAAAATTTAAAATTAAGGTGATTCTAGTCGGTCGATTCTCCATAGAAATAAAAAGGGGGTCATCATTCATTTCCATGAGATCAATGCTCGATTGCACGTTGCCCTTAACTTGATAATGTGCACCGCAGTTCACAAATTCGTTGGCCATCTTTTTGTATTTTTATGCCACACCTGGCCATAAAGTGACTTTTTCCGCAAGCCGCTTTCTGGCCAAGTGTAGACATAAAATGATGTACACAACACGGAGGGTAATAAAGAAAGCCCTCGATCGCATATTTACGTCCCTCGCTTGCAGATCGGGCCGCAAACTTCTGCGATCTCGGCCTTTCTTTGTATTACCACCCTAGTTATGTAATGTACTATTTCCAACTCCTATCGCACGTTACTGTCGAATCCCGGCGAGGCTTGAATTATGGATCTTCTGTATTTTTTGCGAAGTTAAGGGTTAATTCTGTTTTTTTTTTAGTTTTTATGTCGTTTCGCGCACCCAACATATATCAAGCTATAAAATAAAACACATTTCAACTATAACGATGATGCTGTGAAAGCGAATGATGACCTTAAGCCTTGAAAAGAAAGTTTAAGCCTCGGGAAAAGATAGGCTAAATACACTACAGATTGCATGCGTAAGTTTGAGTTTGTGAAATTAAACTAGTACCTATGCATAACTAATATGGTATAATGTACATTTTGTATAACTATTTTAGATATAACGTTCATTGGGTATAATGTATCACTGATATAATCTGATACTATAAAATAGACCAGTCCTGTAATCATTTTAGGTACGCTTATTAATGAAGAGTGTTAAGTATCTGGCTGGCGATCATAACAAACTCCACTTAATGTCCAAGATAAAAAAATGTGACAGAGTCATAGTTAGGTACGACGACAAGCGAAGCGAGGAGGAGTGTTGTGTATCTTGCGATCACAACAAACCCCACTTACGGTCCAAGATAAACACGGTGATAGAATCACAGTTAGGTACGACGACGAGCGAAGCTAGGAGGAATGTTAGGTATCTTGGGACCACAACATACCCCACTTACAATACAATACAATACAATCATACTGTCCGAGATAAAATCTATCACAATAATTTGTCGCTTCAACGAACGAGTTCTTGCAGATATTGTATTTTTATACCTTTTAACATATTATATCAGTAATAGTTATATTATATCTTCATTATATTAGATAAACGGTATACCAAATGTCTTATACTTTTAGAACATTCTATCTAATGAAATTATATTTTTAGTTGTTATAATAAACGTTTATTATGCCCCTTGAGTGATTATGTTAAATGTTGTTATGTATAGTGAAAATATATCTAAAATTGTTATATCGATCATTACACACCCTGTAAATTAAAGGATAAAGATTTAATTTCAACCCCTACCTGAGATTCTATTCATTTTGAAGGATGACATGTGAAAATTACTGTCGAATTGGTTACCTATATCATCATCATCATCGTCATCATCATAAACTAAACTAAAAAAATATCAGTATCAATCACCCTTTCAATGTGTTTTATAATTATATAAATAAAGTATACATTTATTTTGTCAAATTTCACTTGTTTGTTTCCAGATTAAGGCAGACGTAACGTATTTTCCAAAAATATACCTATTAATACAGCATTTCATGCTTTTTGTTCTATAAATACAGACATCTAAAATTGTAACATTGGAGAGGAGCACTGCTTATCCTAAAGCACAGGTCTACCTATTTAGAAAGCAGCGTTTTTCTAGTTTAAGAAAAAAAAATGTTCTTTTCAAGGATAAATATTCTATTATGCAAGATTATTCTTTCTTAGTGAGAGACTTTACGAAGTTATAATTTTTTTATTGAAGTGGACTTAAAAATAATAAGAGTAAAATATAATAATATGCGATTGAATAACTATTCCAATTAATTATTGTTCTATGGTTTATAGCTTCTTTATATCAAAAATTTTATTATACAATAGTCAAAATAAAGCTTTTCTACTTAAGACAAAGCCGGCAATAAAATTAACCTAATAAAAAATAAAAGAAGAAATAATGGTACCTTCATGACTGCCTCCCAACAAATGCGCATGACCAATCACAGGCAACTCTGGTAGACCCCCTGACGAGATCTCTTTATGCACTTTGCGGATCCTTCTCCTTTGCCACCATATGTGTATAACCCAGAACACCGTGGCAGTAATAAATAATTGCCAAAACATTTTTAAAACTTTATCACGACGGTTAAATGGGACTGTTTCTTTCAGACAATATTGTTTAATGCAGGTTTTGGAGTTAAATTTCTTGCGTAATTTAATACGCGTAATAATACCTGTCTGTTAATTTTGATTGTTTAATATTTACGTTAAGTTTTCAATTTTTTCCTTAGAACTTGTGTCCGCAATCGCAGTTGACCGGAGAATGCATACATCGCGTCTGTGAACATTGATATAGTTTTGTCCGCGGTAAACGGCAAAGGACCAAGACTAAAGACGTCATCTGCGTCACTACAGGGAATTTTAACCGGTTGATACGTATTGAGGGCTGTAAGACGCGATTCCGACGTCATTTTAGCAAATAATTTATCAATAAAACCGGCCAAACCGGCCAAACCGGCAATTTGTTCACAAATCTTGACTTAGTATGGTTTTTTAAGGGGTCTATATTGGGTTGTCAAAGTTTTTTTCTTCGGTGTCCTCATAATTTACTAACCTAACCTAGTTTTTGATAAAGAGCAGTTCGTTTTGTTGGAGGACGCAGTTCAAACTTAACCTAAACTACTTTTTGATAGTCGTTCGTTTTTGTTCGGGGACGCAGTTCAAACCTAACCTAACCTACTTTGTGATAGAAGTTCGGTTTTGTTGGGGGACGCAGTTCAAACCTAACCTAACCTTCTTTTTGATAGCCGTTCGTTTTTGTTGGGGGGCGCAGTTCAAACCTAACCTTACCAAATTTTCTACCTAAGTGAACCTTTAATTTGTGTTTTTAGGGTTCCGTACCAAAATGGTAAAAAAGGAACCCTTATGGTGCGACTCTGTCTGTCTGTCTGTCTGTCTGTCTGTCCGTCTGTCACAGCAAGATATCTCAGGATCTACTGATGCTATCGACTTGAAACTTGGAGTAGTGTTAAAAGTTGCTGACTCGAGCCTATTGGATAGAAAAAAAATCTTATACCTTTTTTACTTTTTTTTTAAAGGGATCCGAAATGGGATGTGGAAAAAGAAAAGTAGAGCTATTATATCGAGTGGGATATCAAATGAAAGGGCTTGATTTGTAGATTCCAAAACCATTTTTGTTTTTTTTCTTTATTTTGTACTTTTTCATTTATGACCAAAAACGTTCAAAAAAATACCATTCCCCCCCTATTATCTTCGAAGTTACTGAACAGAAAAATCTGTAATAATTACCAATTATTAATATCATCCTAAATATTACAGGAAAAATAAAACGGTTTTGCTAAATTGCATCGTTTTTTAGAAATTTTCAAAAATCTTACACATACTTATTTGCTCCTACTAAGCTAACGGCCAGACAGTTTTTGTTGAACTATTCACGTATCTACTTACGAGTTTGTACGGAACCCTCGGTGAGCGAGTCCGACTCGCACTTGACCGGTTTTTTATACTAAGCAGAGTTAATAAATAAATGCCTAGTAGAAACAAAAATGCTTTCGGTATTTAAATTTTAGAAAATAAGTATTAGGCATAAAAATAAGTAGATCTAACAATATTATGCATTTAGCCTATTAGCAATTAAAATTTTAGACTAATAAATTTTAGACCAAAAATGCTATGAGATAAAATATGTATTTATGCTAAAAATAAGTACATGTCATTAATTATTATGCTAAACATTTTCGACCAAAAAATTTTAGCCCATTAAATTTTAGACGATGCCAAGGGAATCCTTTTTTAAGATAATGATTTTAGCATCACTTAACTTTTACGGTGCGTTTAGTTATTGTTAATTACATTATAATGTCCGTGCAGCTATGTATTGGTGGGAAATTTTACATAAAACTCAAAGAATGTTATGTACCTACTTCTGCATCCTATCTTCATGAACGTACGTTAAAAACGTGTCTGCCCATAAACAAAGTGAAGCGTAAAAACAATTCCACTATAGTCCGATTTCTAATTCAAGACCAATGTGGGTTGCCACTACAAAAACGTAAAAAGCACAATGGTATTTATTTAATTATGAAAATATTACACTTATATTGTTAATACGAGTATATTAGTAGTTTTAAACTTTCAATTTAAATAAACAAGTCTCTGTTACTTATTTACATAAATATAAGATGCCTGAATTGATATACATGCACAGTTGATTTTTGGTAGAAAAACTGTTATTGTACTTTTAACACTTCCGACTAAGCTATAGACTAAGCATTTAATCATGAAGACCTAATTCTATGTTTGAATTGTAAATCTGACCGCTATAAATAGTTTTAAAAGTATTTTAATTAATCTTTCTTGTCACTGTTCCTTAAAATTGTTTACTTTTTATCAAATATATTAGTCACGATTTAGAAATATATTAATAATTTAATTATTGATATAAAACGGTTGGGTCTCTGAAATGTTCACTTGACAATAACATAATTTATTAAGTAACTTTAACACATTTGACAGTGACAGATATGTCGTAGTTTTTTTGGTATTGAATTAGAATTCAGAGTATATAATAATAATAATATGCGTTATTAATGCAGGGCAGCTTGTGGCGAGCTGTTGGGGAGTAGCGACCCCACGAACCCGAGTGCTCCGGGGGGTCCTTAGGGAGGGTCATGGGATTTAGTGAAAGGACCTCCGCCTCTGGCTTGCCTTAACCGGCCGTCCAGAGTGGAGTCGCGTGAGCTATATGCTCCAGGCGTGGAAGTGTTAAAGGGCATAACGCCGCGAGTACCCTCGGAGAAAGCGCAGCACACCTCTCGACACCCTGCAGCCCTCGGCAGCGGTGTTGACCCTGGGCCATTGCTCATAATGTCGCTATTTAACAGGGGCCCATCAGCGGAGGGCAAGTCACGGTCTGTCAGTGCTCGAAAGCCATGAGACACTTTTCCTGACAGGCGCCGTCATGTCTCAATCCATAGCCCAGTATCTAGTCCATAATTCCACCACCATAACCCAGTAAAGTTAGATTCCATCAATCAACAATAGTCCTTGCATCTGGCGGGGGCTGTCTCTGCGTGCGTCCCATGACACGGGCAGGGACAGCATCCGCTGGGTGTACACGTTGCCTTTCATTAAATGGTCGAAAGGGCCTCTACGTGTTGGCTTCGGCTCTGAGCACGCCTCCCAAAGGGCCGGGACACCATTGTCCCGAGTACGCGAAAGACATACAGATAATAATAATAATAATAGTATTTTGTCTGGCGGCAACAAGGTGCGTGCCTTCAACGCTTGGGTGATGCCCCTGCTCACTTACTCTTTTGGCATACTAAGGTGGACTCAGACTGAGCCGGACGTCCTGGATAGGCGAATCCGTCTGCTGCTCACTACACACCGTCAGTTATGAGACTGTACATCCCGCGTAAGTGTGGCGGCCGTGGCCTTTAAAACGCCAAGGACCTCCATAACCGCGAGGTGTGCAGCCTCAGGGAGTACTTCCTAAACAACGAGTGTGGGATACATCGCGATGTAGTAGCAGTAGACAGAAGCCTTACCCCTCTTTCCTTGGCAAACGACAACTGGCGTAGACCTAAGGTGCTTAGCACCGACGACCGCAAGGACATATGGAAGAGTAAGGAGCTACACGGGCGGTTCTACAAGGCCCTCACGGGGCCCGATGTAGACCTGCTCGCGTCGGTGAACTGGCTACGCTTCGGTGATCTTTTCGGGGAAACTGAAGGTTTTGTCTGTGCAATTGCGGACGAAGTTATGATGACGAACAACTACCGGAGATATATCCTGAAGGACGGTACGGCCCACATCTGTCGGGCATGCCGCCGTCCCGGAGAGTCTATCAGGGATATTATCTCCGGTTGTTCCCATCTAGCTAACGGCGAGTACTTGCACAGACATAATCAAGTAGCCAGGATCATTCACCAGCAACTTGCTGTTCGATATGGTCTTGTGGGGTCTGAGGTGCCGTACTATAAGTACGCACCAACGCCGGTTCTCGAAAATGGTCGTGCCACGCTCTATTGGGATCGATCTATCATCACGGACAGGACTATTGTAGCCAATAAGCCTGATATCGTGCTGATAGACCGATCCAAGGGCCGTGCAGTGCTCGTCGACATTACCATCCCCCATGACGAGAACCTCGTGAAGGCCGAGAAGGACAAGCTCAGCAAGTACCTTGACTTGGCTCACGAGGTTACCGCCATGTGGGATGTTGATTCGACGATCATTGTTCCGATAGTAGTTTCGGCGATCGGGCTTATAGCGAAGAGTCTCGATCACCATCTCAAGAGACTCTCGCTAGATGGCTGGATCAAGGGTCAGATACAGAAGGCGGTACTTCTGGACACGGCGCGCATCGTCAGGAGGTTCCTCTCTCTGCGGCCCTAACCACCGGTAGCTTGGGCCCCGCCCCGCTGCCGGCGGCACCCTAGGTTAGGTTTTTTATAATCTGTTTATATTTTGTAATTTCATTTTGTATTTTACTTTTTATATATGTATTATAAAATACCTAGCCTAAGAAAATAAAGATATACACGAATAATAATAATATTATACATGTGAAAATTTGTAAGGATGTTTGGATGTTTGTTACCTAATAACGGGGTAACATCTGGATGGATCTAGCTGAAATTGGGCATGTAAGCAGACCAAGTCCTGGATTGAAACATAGGATACTTTATATCCCGGAAAAGAGTACAATAACGGGAACAACTCGGGCGAAGCCGTGGGAAAATGCTAGTTAGGTATAAGTCAAAAACCTGTGGACAGAAGTCTAACGAATATTTAAAAAAATGTATATTACCGGCATGCGGGCTTTTATGAAACCTGATAATAATAATGTCCTATTGGCAACTATAAATCAAAAACCTGTGGACAGAAGTCTAAGGAATATTTAAAAAATGTATATTACTAGCATGCGGGCTTTTATGAAAACTGATAATAATAATGTCCTATTGGCAACTATTGTCTACCAATTTCCTAGTTTCTCTTGTAGGTCTTTCTTATTTAGGTATTTCTACTGCGTAATTGTCGTTATCAGTATTGGTACAGTAGTGATTCAGATAATGGGTTTGTTCTAGGGCGGCGATAGAACAATAAGTTGACGTTGCCATAAACAAACAACGAAGAGCTGTGAAGTCGGCAAATGTTAATGTTGAACACTTTAGTAATTTCCCATAACTCAACATTGACATTTGTCGACTGTATATTGTTTGTGGTTGAAATTTTCTAAAATGACAATTTAAATTTGTAATTTTGGTTTTGTGATTTAAGAGTCATACTAAGAAACTACGTCTCATTATACAAATTTAAGAAAAAACACGTGCCAGTAGCACGCCTCTAACAGAAGTAACAAAGCAACATTTAAAGGTACGCGCGCCTTCTAACTATGATACAATGAAATAATGTAAGTACCTATGACCCGTCACAGCCAATGACGTCGTTTGAACTCTACTACCTCATAACTCAGAAGTATATTGAAACTCGGATACAATGGCCACATTACCGAGACGTACTCACGTACAATATCGGGAAGGAAGAGCAAGAGGAAGGCCGCTAGTTCATTGAGATCAAAACTAGCCCTAGCTGGCAATAGCGAGTTAATTATAGGAGCAAGTTGAAGTCTTTGAAGGAGACATTCTAAATATGTTTTATAAACCGTAAATGTTCTCAAATTGGCAATGCATTTTCCATGATTATTATAAAACAAATGTAAGCAGAGCTGCAAGTTCTATGCGTATGTTAAATAAAAGTATTTACTAGATCGTTACGATCCTTTTAATACATTTAGGGTTCCGTACCCGGAAGACTAAACTAAAATCCGTTGCTGTCACTTTGATACTTGCCTATTATTAGATTTATAAAATGTGATCCTCCATGGTTAAATAAAAGGCAAGTCGGTGGAAATCGAGTTCTGTTGATACCCCCCCGGTACTGACTTGGTTTAACTTTACATCTCAAAACTTTTTTGTTGTAGGATAACATGCGTTGCGGGACTTGCATCTTTTTACATGTAATGTTTTTGATGGGATCTCATTTCTTTTTGTAAATGGTGGTATTTGTATAGGATTACAAACTTATGTGTGCAGTTATGACTGAAATTGCAATATTTTTTAGTTTTTTTTAAGACTTGATAGGCTAAAAACTAACTATGTTTAAAATTTGGAGCTTGTAGGTCTGCTAGAAGTACCTTAAAATTATGATGATCATCCAGTCAGTGAATCAGTCAGTCAGTCAGTGATAAAACTAAGGAACTATGCAATATTTCTTTATTTATTTATTATTTATAACAGTTTAAGCATAAAGTTGATGCTCATATTTTTTTTTGGCATAAATTGTCCTATGGCATAATTGTTCCGTGTCATACTTATACGGAGTCACAATTGGTTTAACCATAATGTAAATTGTCATACATTTATTTAGTCATAATATTGATGATTATAAGTTGTTTTTGTAAAAATTGTAAATTTCATACATTTATTAAGCCATAATATTGATGATTATAAGTTGTTTTAGTAATGATTTTAAATTACATACATTTATCAAGCCATAATATTGATAATTATAACAATCGTATTGCATAAATTTTGATAATGGACTTGCGATGGTTTGGGTGGAAGTATTTTTAATTTCTACTCTTTACACAATATTAGTGACTTCACACAGAACCAAATCGCTGCCAGAAAAGTAGGTTAGGTTAGGTTAGAACTGTTATCTCACACATAACCGAATCGCTACCAGAAAAGTAGGTTAGGTTAGGTTAGAACTGTTATCTCACACATAACCGAATCGCTGCCAGAAAAGTAGGTTAGGTTAGGTTAGAACTGTGACCTCACACAAAACCAAATCACTGCCAGAAAAGTAGGTTAGGTTAGAACTGTTATCTCACACATAACCGAATCGCTGCCAGAAAAGTATATTAGGTTAAAACTGTGACCCAACATAAAAGAGAACTTTTAAAAAAACTTTTAAAATTAGTCTTATGCGTTTAGCAATTTATGCATTTACTTAGTATGGTTAAAGTGTTATATGAGCAACCTATTTATGCCTTTAGCATTTTATGCATTTACTTAGTATGGTTAAAGTGTTGTATGAGCTACCCATGTATGCCCATTATAAAGTATGCTTGAATAAATGTATGCATATCAACTATATTGACATTACACAGTATGTCCATAAACATTATGATTAAAATCGTTATGCGCATAAATGTATGACTATTTACAGTTGATGTGTATGACGAATCCTCGTATGCGTATCAAAAATATGACCTTAAACTTTATGCAACCCACCCCTACCCTTCTTAAACTGCACGTTCAAATTGAATGATATTGAAATTATAAATAAATCTTATTGTGCCCTATATATCCCTGAAGTTTCGGGGTTCTAGCTTTAGCCAGTACAAAATTACGGGACGCTGAAAATGGCCTGAATGGCTTCGAGAAAAGGATGGTACGGCCGTGCCGTTGTTTTGCTCGACTTGGCGGGGGCACTGCCGTGCCCCCAGATATTGTCATTTTATATTGATTCGGTTTAATTGTATGTGCAATAAAGTGCGGCAAACCGATGTATGTGGCATTGGCGTCACTATGCGTAATGTAGATTACAACCGGCAATGATTTATAAGCCAACGATTTATTTAATTACTTAATTGCATAAAACATGTATGGCTTTATTGTGATCTTGATAAAGCCTATAAAATATAATGATAACTTTTGTAACACAGGTACAACCTAACGTAGAAATCGTTTACTAGTTGGCCAATTAAATATTTTTAATTGCAATATTACGTTTGCCAAATAAAAAATGCAACAAATACTTTCATCGTAAATTGAATGTATTTCACAAAATAAAATATTTAAAAGTTAAAATATGGAACGGTGCGAGTGGTTTTTCCTCCTCACGTCATCCCAGGCGTTCTTAACATTCGCTGTCTAGCCGCGTTAAAACGCGATGGACAACCATTCCATGAGGAAAAATCCCTAGTATATAATATATCATCGGTGAAACCTTTGCCCCAGATCCCTAACATTCGTTAGCTTCTGCCGCAAGCTGGGCTAATGATTATATACCTTGTAAGTACGGAGTCACGTTTTCTAGAAGCCGCCGGCTCAGTAAATGCTCTCGTGATCTTGTGGTGCGACGAGTGATTTGCGCGGTATATTTGGCTAACTTAGCAAATCTTGGGAAATATTCTCCAGAAAGGCAATTTTTTAGGTGCAATCAGTGTAACGCAGCAAAAGTGCTGACGTTTGTAGCGTCCAACAGCAGTCACCCTCACTGCCATCGGGTATACAGGATGGCCCATTTCGATCGGTCAGTATGGGAAAGTCAGAAACTATAAGTCATACGAAGATCTGTTCTTAGGAATCATGCCATCGATTTTAGGGACAAAAAAATTGCGTACATAGATGTGAAAAAAAAAATACTTTAACCGGGAATCGAACCCGGTTTTGGAAAAAAAACTTACTTGAATTAAAGATATTAAATACAATGGATTGTATTCGTTTTAGATATCGTGTTTCCTAGTAACATTTACTGCTTATAACCTACACAATCGATATACAAATAGAAATAATGTAAGTTTATGTTTAAGAACGACCTGGTTCGATTCCCGGTTAAAATAAAAGTTTTTTTTTTTCAAATCTATGTATGCAGTTTTTCTTGTCCCTAAAATCGATGACATTGTTCCTAAGAACAGAACTTCGTATCTCTTATAGTTTCGGACTTTCCCATACTGACAGATTGAAATGGGCCACCCTGTATATGTTACAGTACAGTCAAAGTGACGGATCCTTATTAGTCTCTCCTTTCAGAACGCGCCCCCCGCTTCATGCCTGCGTTATCCCGGTGGCAGCTGAATTGTCAGGGATTCGATAATAAAGCGTGGCCTACCACATGAATCATGAGATATAGTGATGGCCTCTTTGGCAAAAAATACTTTTAAAGCAATATTTTAATTTAATCAAATCCTGGTGTCTTTTCTGTAAAAAACAAGAAATCTCGATGTTTACGAAGCTAATGTCGGTGACGAGTTAACCTTTTTGACCATGAAATTTTAAGCTATAGCTGTTTGATCATAAACAGATCAGCCTTATCGCAAATGGTTGGTACGAATGTTACGTCAAATGATTGGGTTAATCGATTTCTTAAAAGCGCCTACAAACTTAAATCTCCGAACCTAAAACATAAATCCACGTACAGATATAGTTCTAAATAATTTCTTAAATATTTATCCATTTGAGGATGCCTCATTAACTGATTTATCATATAAAACTTGTGCTTTTATCGCCATTACTTTGGCACAAAGGATGCACACGATCAGGCTACTGATAAAATTAGAAAATATGCCAATAAATAATAACGTAATTGTAATCAAGGTCAGAGAACCAAAGTTACCGACATAGTGACTCGAGCAAGCAAGCTGAAGTGGCAGTGGGCTGGCCACATCTGCCGCAGAACTGACAATCGCTGGAGCAAGAGAGTACTGCAGTGGAGACCGCGTACAGGTAAACGCAGTGTGGGACGCCCCCCGGCTAGATGGAGCGATGATCTGCGCAGGGCGGCTCGCAGCAACTGGATGAGTATAGCTGATGATCGAGCAAAGTGGCGCGTCTTGGGAGAGGCCTACGTCCAGCAGTGGACTGCCGCAGGCTGATGATGAATCAAGGTTACAAATTTAATTATTACTTCGAGGCCTGGAGCTGGCCAACCAATCAACAGATTGCCCTATATCCGCGAAAATCCTAGTATTTGCCCAGCACTCGCAGTTCAAACTTATGTTAGTAGGACAAAAGAATTGAGACGCCATCAAACTAAAGGATACCTCTTTTTTATCGAAGGCCGTATAAAAAACGTTGGATCTCAGACCTTAGCACACTGGGTTAAAAAGGTATCACGAGACAATGGCATTGACATAAGCATTTTTAGCGCTCACCATACACGGGCAGCATGAACATCTGCCGCGTACCCTGCCGGGGTTAAGGTGGTTTTCCACCGGCAGGGCGAGACGAGACGCGACGCGGATTGAATTGATATTTGTATGAAATTTTCAATCCAATCCAATCCAATCGCTAGGAGAGGATTGAAAATTTCATACAAATTTCAATTCAATCCGCGTCGCGTCTCGTCTCACTCTGCCGGTGGAAAACCACCTTTAATCTGGAGACCGTTTGCAAGGCTGCAGGTTGCAGTGATCGTTCCAATGTCCTTCTTAAGTACTATTGTATAGACATTCTGGAATCAAATGATAATGATTTTACGTATGCTATATCTGACATTCGCTAAATAGGATTAATTGCATTTATCCCATTAATATTATACAGTTAAGAATCTGATAAATGTAAATTGAACTTTAAATAAGGTCATCACAATATTGTTGTCAATTTCGTAGCTAATCAGCATTATAATGATTGGAATTACCAGTTTTTTTACTTTTCATTTTTCACATATTGAACATAACAATGCTCTGAACATCTGCATGTAATATATAGTAATCGTATTCGGTTGGGCTACGAAATATAATTAAGAATCAAACGAACTTACCTTAGTGATGTTTGATTCCAATTATGTAAGTATCCCAACTGAACACGATTACATCGTCCCATCCCACCCTAGCCCAAAGGATAAAATAAATTATAAAAAACTTGTCTACAACACAAAATAGCTAACTCTGAAAAAATGAGGTCAGGTAAGCGCAGGCGAGGGTAAGCCGATGCCGGCGGGAGAGAGACGGAAGTATGGTTTTGCTTTTTAAGATATTATAGCTCTAAATGTGTGACAAGGACAGCACCATCTCATGTACTGCTGCATGTAATATATATAGTAATCGTCTTCGGTTGGGATATTCACATAATTGGAATCAAACATCACTAAGGTAAGTTTGTTTGATTCTTAATTATTCTTTAATTATATAAACGACAAACGAATATCCCTACAGATTTCATGCCGTCTAAAATCTAAACTTACACCTTCGCCTTAATATCACTTCACCAAAATATAAAGAATTCAAAAATGTCCGAACAATCTCAAACCACACATTGATCCATTTTGCACAATTTAAAGGGTAATTTTCAAATATCACAATGTCTAGACATGGCTGTGTTCTTGTTTAGACGACAAGCTGGAATGACCGGCCTACCTGGCACTGCTATTATTTTAAACAACAACCATTCTGTCATCGACCAGTAACTTTTAAATAAAATTAATAAACAGAAACGGTATGCCGGAGCGCAGGATCGACCTTCAACTTCATGCTCTGTAGTCACCCGCTCACTCCCCTTAGCGATGTTACGAGTTGATTTTATTCCAACTCGGATAACTCAAGTTGACTCGGCCGCTAACTCGAATCGAAACTCGAGTTGACTTGACTCGCATCAACCGCATGTGATCCGCTTTGCGGCAACAGCCAAACGGATCGGCGAGTCAAGTCGAGATCAGCGTATTCGTAACAAAGTGAATATTCGCCGTTTTAAGTTGGAGAATCGCTGACTCGCGTGCACTCGCATAACTCGCATTCGTTATCCAGTCCGTATCAATTCTAGCTAGAGTTAGGTATGCGAGTTCATTCGAGTTGCGAATGAACTCGATTTGAATCAACTCGTTTAGAGTCTGATTCGAGTTATTCGAATCAGATAACTGGACTCGCCCATCGCTAACTCCCCTGAGCTATCGAGTCGTTAAGGAAGCTGCCGAAATACAACGTCAATTTAATCTTCACTGAACGCAATCATGCAATCATCCACTTTAAGTTAAACCATGAATTAGTTTGACCGCCGAATACTGAATTGTCTGTTGAACATATTACAAACAATGATAACTATTACACTTTCAAGATAGGTAATAATAGTTCGTTCGGTTAGCTAGAGTCTATAAGCTCAATACTGCGGAACTGTTTTATTTTCCGTCCATATCTACAGTAGCACTAGCAGTAACAAGCGGCAATGTTGGAAATTCGGAACATGGGCCTTGGCTAACAATGCATTACCAAACAATTCACCCAAGTATTAAAGGGGTCAAATACCTTAAAATTATTAGTGAAGTATGCATGTCATCGTTATTTTTCAGAACCTGGCTTGTACTGCCATGTCTTTATGTATGGTACCTGTGTTGAAAATAAATAAGAAAGACAACAAAAACATATGTAAGTAATGTTTCATTGTTTTTTACATCATGAGACAAAACAGAAAATAAGTATTTTGAAAAACAAGCTGTTTTGCTAAATTCAAGTATTCTATTACCATAAATACAAAACACAGCAAATAAGTAAGACAAAACAAATTATCCAAGACACGTAGAAAAATCTACTTACAGGTTTTTACATAAACATATACCTACTACTAGTATGAGAAAATTACCACCAATTAAGGCAAGCAGACGAAATAATTCGTGAAGTTTTGAAAATGGGCACAGGGCTTCCTTAGACTGTAATGATGACAAATTAATTTCTGCCACTAACTCTCTACATCTTTATACAAAAAATGAACTTAATACAATTTATTTTGATTATTGGCATTTACAGTAGATTATTTCTACTTTACTTGATAGTCCACAGCTCCTTCATAGCAATGGGATTGATAAAAATAAATTAAAATAAAAAATAAAAAAGCTTTTTATTCCTTGCAAGACAAAAATACACATCATTAAACATTTCAATAATAAAACTAAAAAAATTAAAAAATCTAATAAATTTAATTTGACATAAGTAGATTGGAAACATTAACTTGATACGATTATATATGCAAATTGGATTCAAAGCACGAGCAAACATTTTATTAACACATTATATACTTACATTAAGTTTGAGTGCATTAAAATTTACAATCATTATTCATTTAGTATGTCAATAAGTTAGACATATTATTTTAGTATTATTATTTAGAGCATTAAAAAAAATAAAAAAATTAAATCATTAAATATAAATAATTCTAAAATTAATTATTTTGCAAGAACCCCTCTTTGATAAGTATTGTAAAATATAACTGATATCATTTCGCCAACTGTGTATTTTTAAGTGATCGGCAATAGACAGACGGACAACAAAGTGATCTTATAATTGTTCCGTTTTTTTCCTTTTGAGGTACGGAACCCTAAAAATGACAATTAAATTGAATATTTAGAAACGTCATTTTCTATTATAGGCCATGGAAATCGACGCGTTAAAATGCTAAAATCTCAAAGCATGATGTAGTTCTGATTTTTTGTTATGTTGTTTGGACCTGTTAGGGTAGTGTGAATCTGATTTTGCACGTTCTAAAAAGTTGTGCCGGCTGAGCTACACGCGCAAAAGTACGCCATTTTTGAAGTTTTTTGGATTTCTGTTCTAACTATGCATTTTTTGACACTAACGTCTATGGCACAAATTAACTACATTAAATTGGCTAAATAATAGGTTCTATTCATTTTTACTGTAAGTGTGATAGTTGCCGAGAGTTAAGGTTTTGAATTGAAATTGATGAAACTCCAAAAAGCAGGGGTGCTCTTTCAAGCTTTGTGTTCGGCTTGCCCGTTTAGATTCAGAGCCGATTCTCAGCGCAGTTGTTACTTGGATAGTCTTGAGTGCTTTGACATTGAGAACTATCAAGAAACCTCGCGGGGGTGGTAGGGGGAGAGGTAACAAGTTCGGTTTCGACACTTTTTTTGAAGTTATTTTACTCCAAAAATATGCACGCCAGCGATAATCGTATAAGCACATTGGCCAATCACTAAGACATGGCAAATTTATTTCTGCTACTAACTCTCTACACTTTCATACAAAAAAATGGAAAAAATAAAAAAATAACACTAGAATTGTACAGTTTTCATTGGTATACCTCTTTATTTTTGACCACGAGAGACGCCATGCAAAAATATTTTCTGATAATAAAACGACACTCATTTGGTGTTTGAAAAATATACAGGGGGGAAAGTTTAATCAAACTGGTAAGGGCAATTTATCTAAGTACCCGATATTATCGAAAGCGACCTTGTAAAATACTGACTAATTTAACGTTATTTTAATTGCCAATTACGTAAATATGCTCAGTTGGCGAAATAATGGTCAGTTTTATTATTTTTTTTTTTTTGATAATGCCAATCAATTCCATTGCTATGAAGGACTCTATGAAGCAGTAAAAATAAAATAGGTACTTTAAATGCTAAAAATCGAAATCAGTTCAGGATTAACATATTTATTATTAATAAACTTGAAATGATATGTGAACATTTTAATAATAAAATCAAATAAATAACTGTTACGGTTACGTCACAATCTTGAATAGTCTCAAACGAAGTCATGTGTATACCATGAATAAAGAATAAATGTTATCTTGAAAGTTTATTCTATTAAGTAGCACTAGAAATGTTAAAAGAAGAAGTTAATTATTCTTTTAAACCAACACACATTATAGAAATGTGCTAT
Source organism: Eudemis profundana (assembly GCA_947034925.1). NCBI lineage: Eukaryota > Metazoa > Arthropoda > Insecta > Lepidoptera > Tortricidae > Eudemis > Eudemis profundana. The sequence continues at coordinate 22,615,712 of OX344795.1, read as the reverse complement.
GGCTTGAAATTTTTTTGTAGTTTATTGAGTACTTATAAAGAACTAATGACACTAAAACATAACTTGGCGTCTAGTGTAATCAAGAGGTTTAGGCTACTCACGTATTTATTTTCCTACTATAAGTACGGCAATTGCTTTTATTTTTTGAATTATAGCTTTTTTGGTACCTATTGTCTAGTTCGCTTGATAGTCCACGAGACCTTCATACCAATGGGACTGATTGGCATTGTAAACAAAAATATCTAAACTTATGTTTTTTTTTACCGACTGTGCTGTATTTAAGTAATCTAAATTTGAAATAACATAAAATTAGTAGAGATTCTAAGGGATCGCTTTCGATAACATCAGGTATTTTGATAAACTGGCCTTGCCGGGCCGAGTTAACTTTCCACCCTGTATATTTATCAAACACCAAATGAGTGTCGTTTTATTATCAGCAAGTATTTTTCCATTCCGTCTCTCGTGGGCAAAAATATTTTTTTGTATGAAAGTGTAGAGAGTTAGTAAGTAGCAGAAATAAATTTGCCATGTCTTAATGGTCGGCGAATGTTCTTATACGATTTTCGCTGGCGTGATTATTAGTGTAGTAAAATAGCTTAAAAAAAGTGTCGAAACAAAACTTGTTACCTATCCCCCTACCACTCCCGCGAGATTTCTTGATAGTTCTCAATGTCAAAGCACTCCAGGGGTGTCCCTTATTAGGCATAAATTAAAACTCTTATTATGAAACCGCATAACAGTCTAGGCATACGATGATTGAGCATACCGCTTAAATGGCATACTAATAATAAATACATAAATAAATATTAGGGGACACGGACAATCTTAGACAAATCGAACTAGTCCCATAGTAAGCTCAATAAGGATACTAGACGACGATATATTTAATACATACAAATACTTAAATATATAGAAAACATCCAAGACTCAGTAACAAATATCATCACACAAATAATATTTGCTCTTACCGGGATTCGAACCCAGGACCGTCAGCTTCGTAGGCAGAGTCACTAACTACTAGCAAAGTATAAAGACAACCAAGTAGTTCGTCTTCGCCGTTTAGGAGCGCGCGACACCTGAGCGTGCCTAAGGCACAGGGCTGCCGCTCGTCGGTTCTGTAAAATACCTACTTACTACGAACGTAACTTTTATTAGGTTAACCTCGATCGAACGAACAATCGTTCGAGGTCAACCTAGTAAAAGTTACTTATTTCAGTATGAAAGTATCTGATCGCACACATCTGATGTTAATGTTATTAAGTATAATAGTTTAAATAAATTACTATTGGTATGTGTACATGTAAGTAACGCAACGATATTTCGGCTCGTTTCATAAAATCACTCTCGTGTTTAAGGCATATTATGTATCAATAGAATCAACTACTATTTAATTAGTACACGTTTAAAAAATCTGTTAATTTTACTCATCACGGTCAAACAAAATAATTATCTACTCTATTTAATTGGTATAGTTTGATCACAAAACTATCAAACATTCTATAAACGACTTAAAATATAACATTTATATAGGTACTAATAAAATACACACCTTTCGGGATCCTTAGGAATGCAGAAATATGACAATTCTGGATTTTGCGCATTATTCTTCAAACATCCGAACACACTGCAGTAAGTCTTCTATACTTTGCTTCATCCGCAGACATTTTGAACGTTCGACCGCTCGCTACGATTGCTCAGCCCTGACTAAGCACGCGGCGATGCTTGCCTGTGGTGCGTCCGTACACGGCGCGCACACGGCGCGCACACATGCGCGCTCCCGATGTACCTTTTATCGGAACAAAAACTACCATATACCGTGCTACTAGGCTAAACCGGTCGTCAATAAAAACGCATACAAGTTAATTGGCTTACCGACTGTTTTGGCATACCTGAAATTCGCATAATATTATTAGGTATACCGAGCGCATAAAATTATGCATTCTGTATTGGCAGAGTGCAAAGCGGGTGGAGGGGGTAGCCTAAACGATCACAGCGCTCGCTACGGCTAAAATTATCATTTTTGTCGCTGACTTTTCTCACTGAAAACAACAATTTTAATATTATTGGCAATAATGTTACTGACTACCATTGTCCAAAATTGTGTAATATAGTAAAATAACACAAGATTTCTTAATATTTTTCACAATATTTACTTACTTCTTGTTTGACAGCGCTGACAATATTGTCCATAATGGCCGCCTATCACGTGGCGCTGTCGTCGCGCTCGGTCCCAATAAAATGAACGTTTCTGAAAAATTATTCCAAATTTACACCCGTCGTTCACAAACACCTAACTTTTTGGATTTTTCTTAATACTAGGTGGTAAATGCTGGCTAAACCAAATTGATACCAGAAAAGTAGGTAAGGTTAGGTTAGAACTGTGACCCTTAACGAAACGAATCGCTTCCAGAAAAGTAGGTTACGAACTGCTACCGGAAATGTAGGTAAGGTTAGGTTTCAATTGCAACCCCAACAGAAATCAACTGCTACCAGAAATGTAGGCTAAGATAGGTTAGGTTTGATTTGAACTGCAACCCCACAACAGCTGCAACAGGAAAGGAAATTTCAACGTTCGATCAGGCGTATTAAAATTATTATTTTTTTTATACTTATGACGAATACTTAGTCATTACTAGGCATATTACTGGTAAAAAAATTAAAATATGCGTTTTAAAATATACATTTTAATATTATGCGATTAGACAATTATACGTAACAACGGTATGCGTTGTCAAAATAGGAAGAGAGCACTCAAGACAACTGTGCTGAGAATCGGCTCTGAATCTAAACGGGCAAGCCGAACACAAAACTTGAAAGAGCACCCCTGCTTTTTGGAGTTTCATCAATTTTAAAATCTTATCTCTCGGCAACTATCACACTTACAGTAAAAATGAATAGAACCTAATATGTAGCAAATTTAATGTAGTTAATTTGTGCCATAGACGTTAGTTTCAGAAAATGCAAAGTTAGAGCAAAAATCAAAAAAAAAATCAAAAATAGCGTACTTTTGCGCGTGTAGCTCAGCTAGCACAACTTTTTACAACGTGCAAAATCAGATTCACACTACCCTAACGGGTCCATACAACATAACAAAAATCAGAACTACATCATGCTTTGTGATTTTAATGTTAATTTCCACTGGCCTATTATAGCAACTTCATATTTGAAAGTTTCAAAAACTCGATAGGGCATGTTCCCGAGAAAAAGTAGTTTTTATTTTCACTGAAAAACATTGTTTGTGGCCCGAGCTGTAAGCCAGGGACGTAAATATGCGATCGAGGGCTTTCTTTATTACCTCCCGTGTTGTGTACATCATTTTATGTCTACACTTGGCCAAAAAGCGGCAGCGTGTGGTAAAAGCCACTTTTTGGCCAGGTGTAGCATAAAGTATATTTGTGTAGACAAATGGAGAGACAGTCAGACGGATAACAAAGTGATCCTAAAAGGGTTTAGTTTTTAGCCTTGAAGTACAGAAGCCTAAAAAATATCAATTTATTCTAGATGGCATTCTCTTTAAAACACAGCAAAACGTGCATTATTAAAGTATTTATTTATAGTAATAAAACAACTTAAACGGATTAAATGTGTGTGGTTGTTTTATTACTATGGGTGATAATCGCAGAAACCGAAGACAATATTAAGTATTTATTTGTTAAAGATCATAGGGTTATTTTTGTCATATCATGATATCATGATCAGGGACCGTACTTTTCGTGCCGATGACGTAAAAATGACGTCAAGCTACATACAGCATGATTCACTTTAGGTTTTAGATGGATTTGTTGCTACCGGAAATTACCGGTATCGTAAAAGCTACGAATTAATTTTATCACTACTTTCATTGGTTGGTGTCAGTGGTAGTCAACTTCGACTACCAAGAATCCGCAAGACTACCGGCGCAATGGGTGGCTTAGAAAATATTAACGTCATACCTGGCAGTCGCCTTCTTAGAATCATGGGTAAGTTATTTACTACACAAATTGATTAGCATTTGACCCTAGGTACATGGCTAATGACGTAAGTTTGTGCAAATATAACGTATTTTTTCCTTGCATTAGGAGCGACCTTTTCATTGTTAATAGTACATTACACAACTAGGGTGGTAATACAAGGAAAGGCCGAGATCGCAGAAGTTTGCGGCCCGAGCTGCAAGCGAGTGTTGTGTGGTATCGCAAACACTAAAAACCATTCACCGAATTTCATTTGGCCAAAAACTATTCGAATTATTATCGTTCGTCCGATGACAGGTTTCGTATTTTTTTTTCTGTTCACGTTTAGTAAAAGTTTAGTTTGTCCGAAAAACGTTTGCCATCTCATTCACTTGCCCTATGAATTGTATTTTGTTTTGTTGCCCATTTTTCATTTACCCAATGATACTTTTCGCACTGGATACGTTTAGACATATGTTCAGTTTACCTTTTAACGATATCCCAAGTTATTTTTCATCACACTTGCTCGAAAATGGTGTCATTACACGTAGGTTTTGCGGCCGTAAATGACCTATTACGCCCTAGGGCGTAATGGATTTCTTTTTAAATTTGAAACGCTGGTTCTGTTTTACTCTTATTTGTCATGTTCAAAGAAAACGCCAACTTACTTTTTTAACTTTTATTACTGAAATATTTATTTAAAGAGAACTGTTATTGCAAATACATGTAAACACATATTTCTGTAACATATATTAAATGTTTAAATAGTGTATTTCAGTATTTTGCAAATATAAAATCAACCATTTTAAGTCTTTACCGCTATGGTTTCCGAACGTGACTTGTCGTCTCGAATGTCATTGTCAGTTTTACAATTTTATTTACGTTAAGTAAGGTTATTTTAATCAGATTTCCTCACAAGTGCGATGAAAAACATTGTGTGTGCCACGGGCAGTAAGGGAATTACAAACTCGTGTTATTAAAGCCCTCGGCTTCGCCTCGGCCTTGTAACAAACACTCGTTTGTAATTCCTTACTTACCGCCCTTGATACACAATGTACTATTTCGGCAGAGGTAGGTACGTTTCCCTAAATCTAAATAAATGTTATTTTAGAAAAGAAAATTAGCTGTAATTAGTTTTCTAGAGAATTAGTTCGGAAAGGTCAGTAGGTTAGGTTGGTTCATAAAAAAGTGGCCGTTTGGGGAAGTGACTTTAACAGAAAACTTACATAGGCCGGAGGACAAAGGGGGGAATTTTATTCACGCAATACAAGACGTCGAATTGAGGTGAACTAGCCCGCGCAAGAACCTTAAAATAAATAGCCGGACATAGCCTCGCTAACAAATAACTGAAGGAAAGTAATTAAATGGTCAGCCGTTATTAAAATTGATCCGCAAATAAAAATAAGCAGTTAAATCATTTGGGCAGCATACAAAGATTAGGCTGGCAATAAATAAAAATCGGGCGACAATTCTTGTTCAGCAAACAATTTAAAAACGGTTAACATTTTAACCAATATTAATCTGCTTTTTTTATCCTTGGACAGCTTTTCGCACAAACGCGTCTATCCTAAGCGAACTGAGCATCAAGACCAGACTGTCAACCATCTGTCTACGCAGAATATTAGAGTTTTTCGGTCACATAGCCAGGAAAGAAGGCCACAATCTTGAACAACTCATCGTTACTGGCAAGGTTGATGGCAAACGACCCAGAGGCCGCAGTCCAACTAGATGGGCAGATCAAGTCCGTAACACTCTGGACACCCAGCTACATGTCGCACTACACGATGCCAAGAATAGGCGCAGATGGTGAGACATCGTTAGAGAAAAGCTGATTCCACGGGGACTTCACGACCCTCAGCAATGAGGAATACGACGCGAGGAGGAGGAATCTGCTTTTTTTATCATTTGGCTGCCTAATAAACAGTCGAGCTGCAAAATAATTACTTGGGCAGCAAGATTTTACAATTTACACGTGTGCGTACTGTGCGTATTTTGTCATTCGGTAATTGTCAGCTGTCAAGTAGCAGGTGTCACTGTGATATATACTGGGTGTCACTGTGATATATACAGCGTGTCACTGTGTTATATACAGGGTGTCACTGTGATTGATACAGGATGTCACGACACTGTGATATTTACAGAGTGTCACTGTGTTATATTATATAACACAGTGACACTCTGTATACATTACAGTGACAGCCTGTATATAACTTATATACAGGCTGTCACTGTAATGTATAAAGGATGTCACTGTGATATATACAGAATGTCATTGTGATATATACAGGATGCCATTGTGTTATATACAGGGTGTCACTGTGATAGACACAGGGTGCCACTGTGATATAAACAGATTGTCACTGTGTTATATACAGGGTGTCACTGTAATGTATACAGGGTATCACTGTGATATATACAGGATGTCATTGTGATATATACAGGATGCCATTGTGTTATATACAGGGTGTCACTGTGATAGACACAGGGTGCCACTGTGATATAAACAGATTGTCACTGTGTTATATACAGGGTGTCACTGTAATGTATACAGGGTATCACTGTGATATATACAGGATGTCATTGTGATATATACAGGGCGTCACTGTAATATATACAGGATGTCACTGTCATATATACATGGTGTCACTTGATATATACAGGGTGTCATTTACGTATTTTTTCAGTGATTTTTACCGTTTTGGTATTTTTGAGGATAGTAGAAGAGTGTAAAATGAGTGATAGTGCCTTTGCTACATCCCAACCAATGGTTGATTGTAATAAATAGCTCAGCGATTAGTAGACTGAATAATAATATTATAGGGAAAAGTACCTCTGTTGAAAAATATTTAACTTGGTATATCGTTAAAAGGTAAACTGAAATTTTGTCTTAACCTATGCAATGCCAAAAGTATCATTGGTTAAATGGAATATTGGCTATGAAACAAAGTACGTATCGGATTATAGGGCAAATGAATGAGACGGTAAAAGCTTCTCGGACAAACAAAACTTATACTCGTACTAAATGTGAAATGGTAAAAAGACAAATTTACAAAGCCTGTCATTGGACAAACTATAATGATTCGAATAGTTTTCAGACATCCCCGTACAATAGGATTTTAATTGTTACCTCTTTGTAACTTTACGACTGACTTTACATTGTATTTTAACCTAATGTATAATAGTATTTTATGCAACAGTTGTATAAGTGGGTTCAAAAAATACGAATTGCGTGAGTTGCGATACGAGCCGCGAATGCGGCGAGTATCGCAAATAGAGACGCAATGAGTGTTTTTTGACTTAATTATACAACGTTGCATACAATACTTTTTCTACGACTAGGTTTTAAATTATAAAATACAAAATTAATCATAACCTGGAAAGAAGGCAAATATTATGAGGTTTGACTGACAGTATGTATGTGTCTATGGTAAACTTTTTTTTTTAATTTAAAATATACTTAAATTAAAAATACTTTTTATGTTGGCATCAATGAATTTAGTTCGGAAAGTTTTGTTTTTCTTAAAAACCGTAGGAATTTAATTGTTTGTTAAGTTGGTAGTTGTACATTTTTACCGTAAAGTTAAAATTGAGCGCTTAATCCTTGACCTAAGTTTAACCTAGATTTATAAGTCTGTGGCTGCTAGCAGTATCGTTTTGCGACTATAACGACACTAGTGCTGTTATGGGGAATAGAGTTATAGACTTCTCTGAACTCATATTATGTATGTTCTTATATTAGTGTTCGTGACCAAGTAAAAGACAGATAACAGTACAGGAGTAGAAAAATACATTTATATACATGTAGGATTATAAACAATGTTTCAAGTTCTTAGTTCTCACTGATTTCCCTCTTGAGTTCCGTATACCGCATTGGTCATTACCCCCTTTCTCTTTCCCTTTATTTTCCTTGTCGTCCAAAACCGTGACTGAAATTCTAAAACTACGCTTGTGGAAAACTAACGTATCATTGCGTTTGTAATATCTTTAAAGTCATAAAAATAAAGTTTAAATTTGAATGAACAATAATAAATCCTAGTGTTTATAATTATTTTCCAAAGCAGTTGTTTTGATGTTTACATATAAACAGTATGCACATAAGGTTTGTTTTGCTAGAGTATACGAGGCAAAAGAGAGGGATGCTGAGCAGAGGTCAATTGTTTATTGGCCAGTATTACAGTATAGTAAAAATGTAGTATTTTAGTAGGAAATGGTCTTAAGTTAGATCCTTTTGTGCACAAAGAGCTGTGCTGCAATCACGGCTCTTTAGGGAAGGGTATAAACACGACGGTTCCCTGTTAACGTATCAACACTTTAAGGAAAATAGTGTATTTAACTATAGGGAATACCCTACCTAACGTGAAGTATGTATGGTATGACCTGATAGATGGATGGACGGATTTTTTCTAAACTACGTGGCAAGAAAAATTCTCATTACCTTCTAAGACTGAGTGTTGGCTTCTACCCCAGGCTTCTACTAAAAGATAATGTAAAATAGTGATATTATCAGTTTCATTATCAGTTGTTTACTTTTCTAAACGTCTGAGTGCCTAATAAGTACTAACTTAAAATTGTTTATATAATCAAGCATGATTATAATTGCCCTGAGATTAATATCAGGCGAAACAAGGCGTGGAAATGGGCTAGGTATAGCTCGAAGAACCGATGGCCGTTATGGCATAATGCTTCTCGAATGGAGACCATAAACTGCAAGACGCAGCGTAGGCCGACCCCCCACAAGATAGTCCGACGACCTGGTTAAGATTGCCGGAAGGCAATGGACGCAGAAGGCACGCCACCGTTCATTGAGGAAGTCTTTCGGGAAGATCTATGTTCGACAGTGGTCGTTTCAAGGTTGAAATGATGGTGATATATCAGGCGTCACAAAAAATATAGTGAAAAGAAATATAAATATATATATAGTACAAAATAATTGAACTTAGGTATACTATAAAAAGTATTTATTGTGACAATTAATATAAGTATTAAAATATTTTTATACTGATCTTATAATTAGGGATGTAACGATACATAGTTTTGCCGATACGATACCGATACCGATATATTGTAGTAAATAATCGGCGATACCGATACCGATACCGATATCTATCTATTAGCTAGGTAATGAAGTATGAACTTCACATATATGTTTGTCCTTATTATACCTAAAACTTGGCTATATGTAACAGAGAAGTCAACCTTGAAGGTGTAAAGTAAAAATAAATAATATGTCAACTCAAAATTCATTTTTTTTTACTAAGAACCAAAGATTTAATTAACATAGTATCATTGCACAAGAAAATAGACCAATATATAAATTAAGTCAGTAATTAAAATTACTTTTTGCAGATTTTTTTCATACAGCAAATTCAAATATCGCGCTCTTCAAATATCGGTTTTATATAATCGGCGATACCGATATATCGGTATCGGTATCGTTACATCCCTACTTATAATGTATATATGTCACCGTAAAATTGCGAACACCGTCAGTTTATAATCTAACTCGTCAGATTATAAACTGTCGATAAATTGTAAACTGTACCACACTGCTTAAAACAATCGTATTACATTTCGGTAGTTTATAATCTATCCAGCAGAAACCGTCAAATTGTGAACGGCATTGCATTTACCGGCAAGAGTTTACAATCTGTCGAATTTCATCACCCGTAAAATTGTGAGTTGTCCTTGATTGGTCGGTTTTGACGGTGGGTCTTTCTACATCCGTACAGCTAGGAAACAAATAGAGGATATAAATAAAAGTAAAGCCGAATCTGTGTAATATCCGTACTTTCATACGTGCTCATAAAATAAAAGTCGTGTTCATATAATAAAATAAAAAAATAGTATGCCTAACAGTTATTTATCACTGAATACTTCACTGATTTAGTACAATAGAAATTGTCAAATCACTGTGCACATTATTTACGTTCGCCGGTCGATGACTTACGAATGACAACTAACCAAAGATGGCGACGCGGGGCACATAATTCAACCAATCAGCGAGCAAGGTTTGTAATTTGATGGTTTCCAATGGATAGATTATAATCTACCATATTTGGTACAGTTTACATTTTTTCGACAGTTTATAATTGACGAGATAGATTATAAACTAACGGTATTCGCAATTTTACGGTGACATATATATTTATTGAATAACCTAATTGATATCTTATCAGCAACCACAATCCGCCAGTTAATTGCACGTCAACCATAGGATCAAAAGAGGCATAAAAGGGATTTAATTTACGAGTTGGCATTAAGGAAGCTTCGAGAATTTAGCGCAGCTGTTAGGCAATAAAGAGGTATCCCCGTATCCCGGCAATCCCGGGTGCTTACGGGATCGGTATAAATAAGTGGGAATTAAATAGAATTGTAGATTGTTATCACGGCCCCGGAACTGTTGGAAGATCTGAAAGTGGACTTTATTTGGCGCAGTTTGCATTTGTAATACTTTTATTTGCGAGCGAGCATGAACTCCAGAAAGGGTCGCGGGAAGTCAGCCGTGGCCTGGGGAACCAAACGCTAAACTTATAATAAGGGCGCCTTGCGAATGGTCCACCAACACGAGTAGGGGTTGGTCGTATTTAAATAAAAGGAAGGTCTATTCTCATGAGCGTTGTTTAATTATATCTTTAAACTATTATTTTAACAATTTAAGCCAATCATAAGATCTAGCGCAGGGTTGTGTAACTTACTAAGTACTAGCGCAAGTTATGAAATTAACGTACGAAGTTTCTATTTCAAGATTTAGCCCTTGGCTATATAAACAAACCTAACTTAAAAGAAAAGGCTGTACTATCGGGGTAAAATCCGAACCCAAACGTGAGGCAGACGCAAAAAATTATAGACAAGCGCAGGGCAAGCGCAGATTCACGGAGCGGCTTTTATCTCAATAGTACATACCCAATGCGAGCGTCCCCGCAATACACATTTAAATAGTAGGAAAAGATCTTCCACTAGGGTTTATGAAACTATGTAGGTGTAAAGTGGTGGTGTCTATCCAATCACGAACATCCCGGAGTAACGGGGTATATAAAGATCACTTAGCGTTCAATCCGCGGAGTAGAGGCGGCTTCACACGACACCACACGACGCTCTGGTCCTCACAGCACTAGCGCAGATGCCAGATGACGCAGCTCTCCTCACAAGTAGGACTCCGACCAAAGACGGGGTGATTTAAGCCTCAGCGTAGAAACCCTGAAACGTTATTTCAGACAAATTACATTCTAACTCGATTTTAGAAACTTGTGCAAAGGATTGCAACTAACGGCTTGATTACTAATGAACCAATCATTAAACTTACCATAAAAATGGGTTTATTTCAGATGTTGTGCGATTTGACCTTTATACTCGGGTTCGCTGAGTTCTCTGGAATGTTAAATATACATTAGAAATACATTCATACTATCACGCCTATTTAAGGGGGACAATCATAGTCTTGTACTCACCTGTAGTGTACAGGATGTCGCTTTAAGCATTTTGACCTTTATACTCGGGTTCGCTGAGTTCTCTGGAATGTTAAATATACATTAGAAATACACTCATACTATCACGCCTATTTAAGAGGGACAATCATAGTCTTGTACTCACCTGTAGTGTACAGGATGTCACTTGGAGCATTTTTACCAGGAATGCTAGCACTGGGAGACGAAGGCTGTAACAATAAATATTATTTCCATGAAAGATTGTAAACGTGGACTAAGTAAAAATCATTTAAGCTCAATGCATAGCTGAACAACACTCACCAGTAAAGGAGGCAGCTACTTTCCATAGAGATTCGAAGTAATTAACGCGTAATGGAATTAGACTACCAATTACGTAACCGGCACATGGTACCCGATATATATCGTGAGCGCCAGAGAAACGCTACAAACACGATATTAAATGTTCCTCACCGACGCGCGGCTTGAACAAACACTCCTCAATCAGTCTTCTAATTATTTTACATTTTCATGTATTTTTCATCTCTCGAAAAAAAACACCTAGTCACCTCACCGACGTCTTCCTTTTTTTTCCTCCCACTTCGACCAGTCTGCGCAAAGGCACCACGCTATTCAGCCAAACTAAACGATTGAGAAAATCGACTTAGGAACGCGGTCCGAATCGATGCTTATTAACACATTGAGATCTTGGCTGAAACGTTGTAAAAAAAACTTAGGATATTTTATTGACTCGGTTTTATTAAAGACTGACTTAAACAAACAGCAATATAGTGCGTACCAACCTTAGGAAATCAAAATATGGATTAGGAATCGATTTATGCGAATATCGGAGTGTTCATTGGAACGAATCGATAAATAATCGTGATGTTGCCAGTAAAAGAAATTGAAATTAAGCTGAAAAATGCGTATTGTTACTAGCCCAAAAAAAACAGGTGTTACAGTACCCTTCCAGTTAGTGAAATAATTTTATTTCAGAATTTTACTAAAAATTCTGAAATAAAATTATTCTACACTGTCAGATCTACTGAACAGAGCAGAAGAATCAAGGGAGGGGTCATCTCCGTCCGCAGGGGAAGATGTCTGAAATCCTTAACCTACGAAAACTCATGAGAAGTTTTTTTTTTATGTACTTAAACTAAACCAACACCCTGTCTATGTTTGGATAGATATCCCTCTATCAAACACTGTTGACACCTTAAACTAAACAGCAGAAAGCATAGGCAAAATATTTAAAAAAAACCTAGCAATGCTTAAATTGAACCTTAGGTATTAGAGTAAAGAAAATATTATAAGTCGTTCACTAAGTCTGGAACATTACCGCTATGCCGACGTGACACACAGCCTGGCAGGAAGCTCAATAAACTAGAATCAAGAACCTAGCAGATTATGCTTAACATAACTCTGCCAAGCGAGGCGTGACACACAGCCAATAAGAGAACTTGCAAATTAAAATCTGTAGACGAGGTATTATCGTTAACAAGACAAACAAGGGGGCGTGACACACGACCTACAACCCTTTGCGACGCATATGGAACAAAAGCCATTTCATTAGAAGCCAAAGGCATATCAAATTAAAAAAATTATAATTGAAATAGGACGCACTCTGGTGACAGAATGTCCATTTCTCAAAGTATCCATGCAGATAAAAACTTTAAAATTGTTTTTATCTCAAGAATTGGTTACACCCGTTGTGTAACCAACCGAAAACCTAAACTACTTACTAAAGTAATCCTTAGTTTTAGAACGGCACGAGACAACACAATTAATCTAATGTATCGATAGATACCTTAGCTAAACTTCTTACCTATCTACTTAACTAATTACTTATATTAAACCCGGGTGTACTTAAACTAATACATACCTTCAGTTTACACATACCAAATTTAAACCAACAGTCAGGACCAGATGTTCTCCAAACAACAAAAGCCTACAGTCCAGACCAAAAGAAATCATTCCTACAGATAAACATTCCAAATTTAAGCCAACTGACAGGACAAATCTTCTTCTAACGAAATATTACCTGCACGTCCGGTCATGCGTTCTAAGCTAACCTTACATTAAACCTGTGGTGCAACATAAAAAACACATAGAAGAACACTATGCTAAAACACAAAACATAAAGAGGCGCAGAACACAGTTCGCAAGCCACGCTTTACTTGGAACGAATGCCTGAGGTACGCGCTAACCTTAACTACCTGGGGTGCTGCTGGAGGCAGACACAAGTGGGTCGGGTGGCTGACCGTCACCACGAAGCAATAAGTCCTTGATGTGGAATTTACCCAAAGGCTTCCCGTCCATGGACTTCAACGAGTAAACCAATGGAGAATGTTTCCTACTGATTACGCACCTCTCAAACTTGGGCGATAGTTTAGCGCTAAAATATTTAGCCGCATTGGAAAGAGGAAAGCAACGCTTGTAAATAATTTGACCCTCGTCAAATTGAATAGGGCGCTTCCGCAAATTATAGTATTTAACGTTATGAGTGTAAGCCTTTTTAAGGTGGCCTTGCACTCTTTTATATACGTCACAAAGCTTAGGTAGGTTAGAGGAAAATGGCTCGCGTTCCACGACCACCGAGACCGGGTCTACAGGAACATCGAGATTGAGCAGCGCTCCATCTATCACCATCTCTCGACCATGATTTAAGTAAAACGGAGTAAACTTTGTACTCTCGTGTACGAAGGTATTTAAGGCACATTGGATCTCGGAGACCTTTTGGTCCCAAGTACGATGATCCGACTGCACGTACGAGGCAATGGCTCGAACAATATCTCTGTTGGAGCGCTCAGTTTGGTTCGTTTGCGGGTGGTATCGCGGGTTATAGAAGACGTTAGGAACGTTATATCTAGACATGAGGTCCCTGAACTCCTTCGAGGTAAACTGAGGCCCGTTATCGATATATATATACTTGCATACTCCATGTAGTAAGAAAACACCCTTTTCTATACACTTGACAATTGCCTTCGCCGTTACATTACGTAGAGGAAACAAAAGAACATATTTGCTAAAGTAATCGACGCATACGAAAAGATATTGGTTCCTAGCGTAAGATGGAGGGAATGGACCTAAGATGTCACACGAGACAGCTTCCCAAGGTTTAGTAACAATCCTAGGATTACCCATTAGTCCTGCTCGAGCAGTGTTGGCAGGCTTGTAGCATTTACACACCTCACAAGCGGCAACATACTTCTCGACATCCTGAAACAGGCCTGGCCAGAAGTACGCCGCACCAATTCGCTTATGGGTCTTAGCAACACCAAAATGTCCAGAGGTCGGTGCATCGTGACACTGCTGGAAGATTTCCTCACGATGTTCTCGAGGCACTACAAGCTTCCAATCGAATTGCGCAGTAAGATTATATTTATTTTTAGACAAACGATACAGTTTCCCGTCAGTAATGGTAAAGTTAGGAAAGAGACGAGGATTTTCCGAGCAATCTTTCAATAGTTTTTGGTACCACGGGTCCTGCACTGTTATCGGATCAAAAGTGATAGAGGAGATCTTAATTCGAGATAGAGTGTCAGGTATGATATGCTCTTTGCCCTTTCTATGTATGATCTCAAACTCGAACTGACTCAAACGACAAGCCCATCTATTTAACCGTCCTGTCGGGTTTTTAAGTTTATAAAACCATTGTAGAGAACTACAATCCGTGACTATGTAGCACTTTGATCCCTCTACGTATGCGCGGTACTGCTCAAGAGCAAAAATCACGGCCAAAAGTTCCCGTTCCGTTGCTGTGTAGTTAACCTCTGGCGCACTCAACGTTCTACTACAATAAGCCACCGGGTGATCCACATCGTCAATCCGTTGAGTTAAAACCCCTCCAATCGCAAACGAGCTGGCATCGGTATGTATGTAAAAAGGTTTACTAAAATCCGGGCATCTCAGAATAGGAGCAGAGATGAGAGCTGACTTAAGAGTGTTGAAAGCTTCATCCGCCTCGGAATTCCACTCAAATCTAAGTTTTTTACTAGTCAAACGGGTTAGAGGACGGGCAACTTGGGAGAAGTTATTAATGAACCGGCGATACCAGCCTGCCATACCCAGGAAACGTTTCAACTCTTTAGGATCTTTCGGAGTAGGAAAATTCATAATCGTTTCAACCTTACCAGGGTCTGTGCGTAAACCGAAACGATCGACAACATAGCCAAGATATTTAAGCTCACTGCGACAAAACTGAGACTTCTGTATATTGATAGTTAAGTTGGCATTTTTCAGCTTTTCGAAGACCCGTTTGAGAATATCAACATGTTCTTCAAATGAAGATGTACAAATTACTATGTCGTCGATGTACGCAAAGACCCGGTTGTCGAACTCGGCGGAAAAAAGGCTATCCATCAGCCGCTGCATAGTCGCACTAGCCCCCACCAATCCGAAGCACATCCGATTATAATGATACAATCCACGTCTAGGTACTGTAAAAGCCGTCTTCTCCTTAGAATCAGGATGAAGTGGGATCTGGTGATATGCCGCACTAAGATCCAAAGATGTTAGATACTTGGCGTCGCGTAAATTATCGATAATATAGTTGATATAAGGAAGTGGGTATGCATCCGATTTAGATACCGCGTTAAGACGACGACTATCCAGACACAGCCGTAGCTCGCCGTTCGCCTTGGGCACCATAGTGACCGGTGAATTCCACGGCGAATGGGAGGGCTCAACAATCCCACTTTCTAGCATACGATCAAGTTCCGCGTCCAAAAATTTTAACTTTTCCGGGCTGAGTCGATAATATTTTTGTTTAATCGGTGCAGCATCACCTGTATTAATGACGTGTTGAATCAGGGAGGTTTCACCTAATCCGACCTTATCCGTGTTAATATTATCATAAAGAAGTTTTATTTTATTAATCTCACACTTCTGGTGTGAGGTCAACGAGTCATAGTTATGCAAGCCATCTTCCTCCACGCTCCCAACCATCGACTGGGCAGACGCCACATTAGAAGGAAGACAAGCAAGTACATCAGGAGCTAAGTTAAAAGCTTTCCAAAAATTTATTCCAAAATGAATTGGTAACCGGATTTCCGGCTGTATATGAAATTTAACTAACCGAACTACACCTTTATATGCAATAGGCAAATTCATATAGTAACGACAAGTGTAACTAACGCCATCCGCGACACGCAGAATCCGAGGCTGTTCAAATTCACACATTTCTAAAGACAAATCCATAAATTGGAGGTGCGCATCCATGCCTAGCACAGAGCATGATGCGCCACAATCCAAGAGCCCATAGACGTTCACATTCAAAACTTGAACGGCTAAGTAAGGCCGATGATCATTAGCAGGAGGCAAGAAGTAAGTTTCAACAGGTCTCGCGGCATCCGAGGATGAAGCAAAACGCGAGACCCTGTTGTCTAGTTTTTTGGACTAGTAGAAGGTCCTTCTTGATTACAATTCGGACACTCGGGCCGACGCACGCCCGGATGACCGCATTCGAAGCACACGACGTCGCGAGAGCGCATACAACGATTAGTTTTATGACCAGGAGTCTTACAACGAAAGCAAAATGTCGTTGTGTTGGGTGTAGGCCTACCAACTGACGATACCACTTGCTTACGGGGCGCGGCATATGGGGTTCGAGGCTTCACTTGCACATCCGGAGCCACCGTGTAACCAGACGACGACGGTTCAGCAAAATCGCCAGCACGCGTGCACGCCAACTCTAGACGCTTACACAAAACCTTTAAGTCAGCAATTGAGTTTACATCAATTAGCGCGAGCTCGCGGCTATACTCCGGTCGAATGTTCCGAAGCAAAATATCCAGACGCTCCGGCTCCGTCAAGGCAATAGTCAAACGTGAGAACAGACTCCCCATTATTGACAGGTAAACAACAATCGACTCATGACGAGCCTGTGTTCGCGCTCTTATCTCGCCTAACAATTTGTGATCAAAGTCCGGGATGTCAAAGTCTGCTTTAAGCGCCTGCAAAAGATCAAAGTAATCCTTGAAGGAGTCCTTATTGGAGCGGTACCAAAATAAAGCGGGTCCGTCCAAAATGTCCGGAAACCCATTGAAAACTATCCGCTCAGGAATCTCGCGGGCCACTCGTAACTCCTCTAGACGCGTAGTGAAAGCACGAACACATGTGTCCCCTTTGAATTTAAGGTTTAAGCTAGCTAAATTGTAGCGAGGCTCAGCACGACAGACAGTCTTGGGCTCAGCCTTAACCGGAGAGCTATAAATTTCGACCTCAGAGTCCGACGATTCCAAATCAGGGTTAAGTACAGTTAAGCAATTCACTAAAGTACCTTTAAGTACCTGCACCCCCTCAACATCACCTGACAAACGCTCTACGCGGCTTAGATAGTAATTTGCACGACCTATCAGTCTCTCCCGGCACGCTTCCGACAGTTTCGACCCAGCAGCAGCTTCCTTCTGCAACGCTAGGACCGCCTTACGACATAAGCCTACCTCAGCAGCGACATCTGACGGAGTGCCGTCACCTACCGGCTTTAAGCTGCCTCGTCGAATAAGCGACCGAGTTTGACGCAGAAGCTTGCGCAAATCCTCACATGTGGCAGTAGGTTGTGAAGGAATGTTTAGTATGGTGAGTTCGTGTAAGATCTCTTCCTTTAACAACCATTCTACTTTTATAGTAAAGTCCATTTTGATGACAATACACAAAACTTATATTTATCAAGTCAGAGTATCAAGCGTTATAGCTAATATTAAAATTCACAGTTAAATTATTTAAAGGGCAACGGATACCACAAGTATCACCAAGCGTTGAACCACCGTTACAAGAAAACAAGTTCCTAAAGTTAAATTATAGTAAAATACTTTATAGACACACCTTACACCTACTGACTACTCATGAGCACAGAACAAAACTACCAACCACTCATTCAGGCCTTAGCGTTGGGCAGCCACTGTAATACTTTTATTTGCGAGCGAGCATGAACTCCAGAAAGGGTCGCGGGAAGTCAGCCGTGGCCTGGGGAACCAAACGCTAAACTTATAATAAGGGCGCCTTGCGAATGGTCCACCAACACGAGTAGGGGTTGGTCGTATTTAAATAAAAGGAAGGTCTATTCTCATGAGCGTTGTTTAATTATATCTTTAAACTATTATTTTAACAATTTAAGCCAATCATAAGATCTAGCGCAGGGTTGTGTAACTTACTAAGTACTAGCGCAAGTTATGAAATTAACGTACGAAGTTTCTATTTCAAGATTTAGCCCTTGGCTATATAAACAAACCTAACTTAAAAGAAAAGGCTGTACTATCGGGGTAAAATCCGAACCCAAACGTGAGGCAGACGCAAAAAATTATAGACAAGCGCAGGGCAAGCGCAGATTCACGGAGCGGCTTTTATCTCAATAGTACATACCCAATGCGAGCGTCCCCGCAATACACATTTAAATAGTAGGAAAAGATCTTCCACTAGGGTTTATGAAACTATGTAGGTGTAAAGTGGTGGTGTCTATCCAATCACGAACATCCCGGAGTAACGGGGTATATAAAGATCACTTAGCGTTCAATCCGCGGAGTAGAGGCGGCTTCACACGACACCACACGACGCTCTGGTCCTCACAGCACTAGCGCAGATGCCAGATGACGCAGCTCTCCTCACAAGTAGGACTCCGACCAAAGACGGGGTGATTTAAGCCTCAGCGTAGAAACCCTGAAACGTTATTTCAGACAAATTACATTCTAACTCGATTTTAGAAACTTGTGCAAAGGATTGCAACTAACGGCTTGATTACTAATGAACCAATCATTAAACTTACCATAAAAATGGGTTTATTTCAGATGTTGTGCGATTTGACCTTTATACTCGGGTTCGCTGAGTTCTCTGGAATGTTAAATATACATTAGAAATACATTCATACTATCACGCCTATTTAAGGGGGACAATCATAGTCTTGTACTCACCTGTAGTGTACAGGATGTCGCTTTAAGCATTTTGACCTTTATACTCGGGTTCGCTGAGTTCTCTGGAATGTTAAATATACATTAGAAATACACTCATACTATCACGCCTATTTAAGAGGGACAATCATAGTCTTGTACTCACCTGTAGTGTACAGGATGTCACTTGGAGCATTTTTACCAGGAATGCTAGCACTGGGAGACGAAGGCTGTAACAATAAATATTATTTCCATGAAAGATTGTAAACGTGGACTAAGTAAAAATCATTTAAGCTCAATGCATAGCTGAACAACACTCACCAGTAAAGGAGGCAGCTACTTTCCATAGAGATTCGAAGTAATTAACGCGTAATGGAATTAGACTACCAATTACGTAACCGGCACATGGTACCCGATATATATCGTGAGCGCCAGAGAAACGCTACAAACACGATATTAAATGTTCCTCACCGACGCGCGGCTTGAACAAACACTCCTCAATCAGTCTTCTAATTATTTTACATTTTCATGTATTTTTCATCTCTCGAAAAAAAACACCTAGTCACCTCACCGACGTCTTCCTTTTTTTTCCTCCCACTTCGACCAGTCTGCGCAAAGGCACCACGCTATTCAGCCAAACTAAACGATTGAGAAAATCGACTTAGGAACGCGGTCCGAATCGATGCTTATTAACACATTGAGATCTTGGCTGAAACGTTGTAAAAAAAACTTAGGATATTTTATTGACTCGGTTTTATTAAAGACTGACTTAAACAAACAGCAATATAGTGCGTACCAACCTTAGGAAATCAAAATATGGATTAGGAATCGATTTATGCGAATATCGGAGTGTTCATTGGAACGAATCGATAAATAATCGTGATGTTGCCAGTAAAAGAAATTGAAATTAAGCTGAAAAATGCGTATTGTTACTAGCCCAAAAAAAACAGGTGTTACACATTGTTCGATAATTTCTATGCGCTGTTTAGTGAAAGGCCTGGGGTGTTGATTGGAGGGCTGGTAAAGTTACTTGGCTGCGACGCTCTCTCAAGGTGGCCCAGGTCAAGCGACCTGGTTCGATCCCAGGGAACGCCACGGCCCTCACCTATTGTTTTAGTGAGTCGATATTTGTTCGAGGATTAGTGCATTCCTTGTTTTTATACAGATGACGATGATCCTATTTATGTCATGGTTTTTGCTAAAATGAGTTTCATTTTCGTGAAAACACCTGCAAGAGTGTATCAAAATACCATGTGCGAAGCTTAAGTTAAACTTTTTTGCAACACCATATTCCAGGTTTAGGATTGGACATTTCAATAAGGCTCAGTTCGAGAACACGAAACCTCTACTCCCAAACTTGCTGTCGGTCAATTTTCATAAATTTATTGGGTCCGACTACTGGCCTCTGGATAAAAAAGGGGATATCTTAGAGGAATAAGTCTCCTCCAAGCAACGTAAATATTAGTTCGTTAGAAACCTTTAAAAGATATTATAGGCTCAAAATTTCCGACGATGATGAAAAAGTGGTGCGGTGTTTTGAAGCGCGTCTCTCGCTCTTTAAAAGGCATATATTAAGGCAAGCAATAACATCGAATAATATTTAGTCATTTTTTGTTTGTAATTAGTCCCTCTATTAAACATATACCTACCATTTTATTTGATAAGTTTTACTTAATGGTTGTTTTGTGAACTTAACGTTTTAACAGAATTTATGGCTAGACTAGGTATATTTGTTTGCCGGTAACTCATGTACCGTTAATCCATTTTTCCTGTCATTGTTGCTCAATATACTGAAAAGGAATTTGGGACCTATACTATTTCAAGTAAACTGGTATAGTGGTTACTGTTGACACTAGACTAGGGTTCCCAATATCGGTATATTTTGTATGGACAACACCAGACCCTAAACACAACATATATACCACCTAAACACAAAATCGAGCTTTAGTTTCCGAAGTGAGGATCATAAATGCTGCTCTCTTTATTATTGTATTATCATCTTCATCATTTCAACACAAAAATTTCCACAACGAACGGTTATACGCTTTTTGTCGTCATCTACTTCCAGCGACCTTAACCAGGTCGTTAGACTATCTTGTGGCAGGCCGGCTGCGTCTTAGGGTTCGTGGTCTCTATTCGGTAACCTTTACGCCGCATCGGCCATTGGTTATTACACGACTGCCCAAAAAAGGAGTGTTATGTTTTTTGAGCTAATATGCCAAGCCCATTACCACTTCAAGTTGCTAACTCTGACAGGTACGTCGTTCATTAATGTGTTCATAATTTTACGTCCTACCCTTGTTTCGTCCCGGAGAGAAAATCCAACTTCTCAGATTTTCTCTCTGTGTTACATTCCTCTGTAACTTTTGAACCTAATCAGCTACATTCACATTTTA
Source organism: Eudemis profundana (assembly GCA_947034925.1). NCBI lineage: Eukaryota > Metazoa > Arthropoda > Insecta > Lepidoptera > Tortricidae > Eudemis > Eudemis profundana. The sequence continues at coordinate 22,594,083 of OX344795.1, read as the reverse complement.
ACAATTGTGTTTGCCTCAACTGCTCCTCCAACGGAATTTTGGCTAGGGGAAAAGAGAAAGCAACGAGTTCTCAGAAGAGAGCTACTGGTTAATTTGTTGTGTGACCAGTCAATTTTGACGATAACTATTATCATAAGGTTATTCCCATTTTATAGGTAAATGCAGCAATGTACTTACATCGAATTGAATACCTACACATTTTTAAAATTATTCAACATAGTGGACAGGGGTAATAAATACTCTTACCGTCAAGTCCCCACTGCCACTCACGCTGCCTCTGCTATGATATAATTGTGGACAAAACAATAACATTGATAATTGTCGGGGTTTCACCTTGCTCTTGGCCTAAACCCTTTGACGCACGGCTGTACGTTCATTTAATTTATTCTCAATTACTTTTTATGACAGCTGATGTTGATTAAGATAATCGAACTATATGTCATATAATTTGCTTTTCAATAATTACTACACAGTACCTAGGTACCTATAATATTCACGTGTAGTATACTAGTATACGAATATTTTGACCTATATTTTACTAGATTCCTAGTAGAAATAAGTTCGCCTTTATACATAGCTATTAATTTTTGTATTTTTTTATGACTGTATGTGCAATAAAGTGTTTACATACTTACTTACATAAATATGACGTACTAACGAAACGACGAAAAAATGCATAGTTTCAAGAGGAGCTTGAACATTTTTGCGGTTAGGTACAATCTTATTATATTTTTAATGTACTTACGAAAACCATTTTTGAATAAAAAATGTTACTAATATGCATACGTCGATATGGCGGGTGAAGTAACTAATGAAATAAAGAGCACATATAACAGAATGTCTATTTGGTAGAAACGGACATATTCTGCCTACAGCTACTAAGCATCTAAGAAGCTCTTTACGTGTGGAGAGTTTTCGCTAGAAAAGGTCTATAAAAATTGAAGGCATGTTTACAAAGACAACTTAACTACATTTTTGGCGGATTTGAGTTATTGGTATCATAGTGGTCGTCTAAGAAGGCACACGGCAATTTTCAATCTTTCCAGAGACGCAATTTTTGATAAAATATTTGAATATGGGATTTTCTAACTGAGACCATGGTATATTACAGCTTACCATACATTTGGTCAATTCCATCCTAAAATCTTTTTTGACGCATGTATGCTTTTCTGAGTTGAAATGTCGTTTTTTTTTGGGGAAACTAACGTTGCACTTAGAGTGCAATATATTTTTTTATCGCGAGGCTGTAAGTCAGGATAATCCTTTATCCACAACTCACAAATTAATTCGCACGTTTTTTTCCTTCGCGGCATTTTTAAAAGCATTCTGCAATAATTATATTGTGAACACAGTTATCAGTACGGATAATTGATAATGTCCTTACTAATAAAAGACAACGTCAAATAGGAAAAGTGACTAAAGAGTTTGCATTGCGACTTCATAGTTAATCTATTTAAGTATGTATGGTACTCAAGTCAAGTATGGAGGTTAGATTAGAAATACCTAATGTTGATAAATTTTAAACTCGTACGAGTAGGCATAAATGTTCCTCAAAATGATTTTTTTTTTTTTTTTTAAACCTGACAAACTCACAACCCGCATCCGAGCATTGTGATTGTCGGGCCGGGTGGTTGGCCGTTGCGGTCCCTGGGCTCGAACCAGGTCGCTGGCCAGACCACCCAAGGGCGTCCGACCGTGTGCCGTACACACAGTGGACACGCACATCGGGCTGCCTCAAAATGAGTTTCACGTCTGTTATTGCTTGTTTTTCATAATCTTTCTGTACTGTCAAATCGTTTTTGCACCCGCGATAACGACGTATGCTAATATTATAACTGTGAAAGTTTCTGAAGGTGTTTGGATGTTTAGATACTAAATAACGCAGTAACCACTGAATGCTTTAAGCTGAAATTTGGCATACAAGTAGACCACGTCCTGGATTGAAATATAAGATACTTATATCCCGGTATATAACGGGGATATCTTGGAATAATAACGAGGAAAACGTAGGCGAAGCCGCGGATAAATCCTAGATAATAAATAAACCCTAATCGAGAACCTTCTCCTGTTTTCAAGTTGGATAATAAAGACTTTTTTCTACTCCTGTACTTTAATTTGTCTTTTACTTGGTCACGAACACTAATATAAGAACATACATAATATGAGTTCAGAGAAGTCTATACTCTATTCCCCATAACAGCATTAGTGTCGTTATAGTCACATTACGATACTGCTAGCAGCCACAGACTCCTAAATCTAGGTTAAACTTAGGTCAAAAATTAAGCGCTCAATTCTAGCTTTACGATAAAAAAAAGTATTTTTAATATATTCACTGCGTGTCACTAGCGAGTATACGTCAAATTTAAAAAAAAAATTACCATAGACACATACTGTCATATGTCATATTTGCCTTGTTTACGTGCTATGTTTAATGTTGTATTTTATATTTTAAAACCTAGTCGTAGAAAAAGTATTGTATGCAACGTTGTATAATTAAGTCAAAAAACGCTCATGGCGCCTCTATTTGCGATAGGCGGCTCGTATCGTAATTCGCGCAATTCGCATTTTTTGAGCCTACTTATACAACTGTTGCATAAAATACTATAGAATAGATACAAGTATTTTAAACTACTCATGATATTTTAACTACTTTTTAAGAGTTGCTATTACAGTATTGACTTGAATTATCAGTACCTTTACAAAGAATTGTTACGATTTCTTTAGCAACCTTGAGTTTCTTTATGCATTGTACAATATTAAATTAAAGGAAGATTGCTCCATATTGCATAAACAGTTTTGCTACTAGGACGCGACGCTCAGAATATTCACTTTTATTTATTAAAATTATCTTTCTTTCTTTTACGCTTAGGTCGGTAGAGCAATCGCCAGCACTTTCTAACCTTCATTTTTAATCCCCCGACGGAAAAAAAGGGTTGTTATAACTTTGAAGTTTGTACCGCTGTATCGGGGTATCTGTGACTTTGTGTGTATGTCTATGGTATCGTAGCTCCCAAACGGGTAAACTAATTTTGATTTAGTTTAGGCATGCGCAAAATGTGTCACAGTGAAAAGAGAGATATGAATCTTTAGCTCTCAAAGATATGTATCACTCTTTTAGCTCAGTAAGCTCCGCGGTGTGTCAACAGCTCATTAGCTCTTATAAGCTCAGTAGCTCTGTCACGGTATACAGTAGTTTTTGTTCCGAAAAAAGGTACATCGGGAGCGCGCATTTGTGCGCGCCGTGCACGGACGCACCACAGGCAAGCATTGCCGAGTGCTTTAGTCAGGGCTGAGCTATCGATGCGAGCGGTCGAACGTACAAAATGTCTGGGCACGAAGCGAAGTATAGAAGACGTATATACTGCAGTGTGTTCGGATGTTTGAGGAATAGTGTTTTAAGTGTATCCATTAATTTTACTAACAGTTAAATGAAGTTTCATTTATTACTACCTAGCATAAACGACGTTTTTCTAAGTAATTGATTATCCAAAATAAAAACTTTTAGGTACTAATAATTCGGACTATACAAACTTTTTACAAATGATGTACCTATACTTTATCTACTTACTAGTATTTACTTTCAAAACGTCGAGACGCAAATATTTACTATTATTTCATATAGTCACATACTTACTCACTAAAATTGTATTATAAATAATAGCATTGAATTTGCACTGAGCTTAGGTCTATTGGAGTTCTTTGTAAGTTACCGCGTGAAACACATGCCGCGTCACCTGGCACGCACAAAGGATGCCGCCGCCCGCCGCCATTTGCTTATCGCCTTTCATAATGAACGCGTGCGCAGCGGTGGCGATCAATCAATGTATACCAATTAAATAGAGTACCTAGATAATTATTTTGTTTGACAGTGATGAGTAAAATTCACAGATTTTTTTAAACGTGTACTAATTAAGTAGTAGTTGATTCTATTGATACATAAAATGCCTTAAACACGAGAGTGGTTTTATGAAACGAGCCGAAATATCGTTGCGTTACTTACATGTACACGTACCAATACTAATTTATTTAAACTATTATACTTAATAACATTAACATCACATGTGTGCGATCAGATAGTTTCATATTGAAAAAAGTAACTTTTACTAGGTTGACCTCGAACGATTGTTCGTTCGATCGAGGTCAACCAAATAAAAGTTACGTCCTAGTAAGTAGGTATTTTACAGAACCGACGAGCGCCAGCCCTGTGCCTTAGGCAACCTTAGGTGTCGCGCGCTCCTAAACGGCGACGACGAACTACTTGGTTGTCTTTATACTTTGGCTCTGTGGTGTGTCAGTACTGTAAGTAGCTGCAAATCCGAATATTTTCAGACGAAAGAGAGAGCATTTAGGTATACTGTGACAAGACACGGACGAAAAGTTTGTATTTTCTTGCAGCTCACGGCTGAATAGAGCAACCTGAGAGCGAGTGAACGAGTGAGTTAAAAGATATACTGAGTTGTTTGAATCGGAACTGAGCTAGTGAGCCGGTGAGCTAGACCGATTGATATATTTAGTTCTTTTGGCTCACTCACTCGCGAGCTACACAATGTCTAATTTAGTTTGAAAGTTAATTTAATCGAAAGTGTTCTTAGCTAGGTTTCCTCAAAATCGGTTCAGCCATTTATGAGATAGTCTAGTTTGAAATGAAAAGGTCGGAGATTTTTACGTAATAACACCGTAAAAACGGCATTTGGTACAAAATTGTCATTTGAAGAATAATATATTTTTATAATGTTTTTGAGGTTATGTTCAAGTTAAGTAAGTGAGTTTCAAGACCAATTTATTAAGTATTTAAGGAATCTGAGGTGAAGTTTTTAATTTCGTTTATACCAAGCCAAGCCACGCAACCCACATGATCAAAAGTTAATTCTGCAGCTTGTTTAAGATTCCGACGAAGTGAGAAGGAGGAGGCTCCTTTTCAAGGTCGGTTGAAAAAATTATGGATGGCAGCCTCTAATTAATTTTAGTTGTTATTCTCAAGGTTCTAAGCTGTGTTTAATAAAGATCAATCAGCAAATTCAACAATGCTGAGGTTTTCCTGTACATGTAGTTTAGTTTGTTATCTTTTGAAACACCGGCTAATCTTTAAATAAATATTTTCCATGGAAAAGAAATATTTATTTTAACATGACACAACTGACCTCAGTACTAGGAAATTGCGTTATAAGAAATATACGTCCACAGTCCCTTGACATTACCTTTTGTGAAACAAGTAACTTTACGAGTAGGTACGTTACTTACGTCATGATATTAGCTCAGGCTTAGATTTTGCCTGCGTTAGATAACCATTCGTAAACTGTTTCAAACAAATTACGCGACTAGTCCGTCAATTGTAAACCGATTTAAGAAATTGTTCAAGTGTGATTCAGATTTGCACATGAAGGGTTGGGTAACACCGCGCAATTTTGGATTGACTTATTTGATTTGGGTAGAGAAATCGAAAAGGACACTAAAATCTTCTTTATTAACAATTCATTCATTAATTGGCAATACAAAGAATAACAAGATCATAGAAAACGTAAAATGACTTAAAATTTATCCTAAACTAAAATAAAATAATTAAACTACGTATAAGTAAACTAAACTTCGGCAAAAAAGAAAAAATCATTAAAACACCCCGCCCCGCATCGTACCTGGCTCAAAGGTCCCCATAATACCAACAGCATTCCCTAGCTGAATGGCTAAAGAGACCTGTTGAACCAAGTACGATCCAGAGCGAGGATCACAGCCCCTCTGTCGCAAACGACGCCCTAACTCTATAAAGAGAGCGCGGGCCTCCGAGCCCCAGGGTCCCGCTGTTTCAACCGCGACTGGCACAAAATTGTAGGCTGACTCCAAGGCGGAATATTTGGTGTGCTTCAATTTTGCGGCATTTTCTGCTGCTGAGCCCGCACACCGCGCGGTCTGCCTCAAATGGGATGCAGCAAATGTGCTGACACACGTTGCATCCCATAAGAGACAACGCCCTCTCCGCCAAGGAACCAGCGTCAGGCCGTTTGCCGTCCGTCCGACTCAACCCTGGCGGCTCCAAAACAGATGGCACATTAATCGACACCACTAAAATTGGATATCAACTGGATGACAATCATTTGGATACTGTTTACAAAACTCGCAGTACGAACGTTACGAATAATGGACACATGAAATAGGCATTTATAGGTCTAGGGTAGGGGTACCAGCTGTAAAAGTTTCATGGCGCGATAGTTCTAAAGCTAAGGCAAATAGCCTAACCTAACTTACAGATGTAGTGAAAAATGATTTTCCATCGTACTTTATCGGAAAAGTTCGTATTTATCGTGCTCTCTCAATCAGTTTCAGTACCCATCTTACAGCCGCCATTTTTCACTTTGACATTTTACACTAAACAATAAAGTTCCATATTAATCGATATTAAAACGTCACTCATTTAATACAATTATTGATTGACAGTTCGGGTGCCATCGTATTCAAATTGAGATCCGAGTTATCCCGATGGAAAATCATTTTGCACTACATCTGTACATACTGGTTAGTTTTCGATCACCTTTTAAAATCATTCTTTTTTTACTGTTTCAGAGAAGAACAGCTGTCGACAAAATGAACATTTATGAAATTAAATGTTTTTGGATACATTTTCAGGTAGCATCGCAGTAAGCGTCTGCTATTCCAAACATCAACTCGTTGATTCAACAACGGTCTATTCACTCGTGTTTTGATGAGACCTGGGTTTTATTGGCCAGAATACACAAATGACATTTTTTTGTGCTTGAACAGGTGCTAGCTCTAGGAGCTGTCACAACTATCGGACTTCGTGGCTGTAGGCTGCCTCAACAAAAACCTCAGCACCACGATAGATGACAGCGGTCCACATATATGAAACAATGACCGTTGCCTGAAGGTATAAGATGCGTTAATAATGAAAAGCATGAGTCACGTCACTGTGTTTACCGTACTTCAGCATATTTCGAGCAGCGGTGTGAGCGCACCTTTAACTCATATTAGAGCATTGCTATAATGCGTCATACGATGTTATGTTCGCAATAACAGCAATTTAACTACCAGGTCAACCACTACCTTGACCGGTCGCGATGCAATTATTACCTATCGCTTTCCTGAGTTCCTCCAGAGTTATTTCAGCACTACGAACTAATAGACGTGCACAAGAAATAAAATGTTTTTCCAGCTCGTTTTGGTTGCTATGGCGGTTTGGATTTTTTATTTTAGGTGGCAAAGACGAGGAATTTACCAAGTCCATAAAGAAGTACCGTTTTGTGATCTTCCTGGATTACCTCTACTTGGACAGGCCCATTTGTTTGCTGGCACCAATGAAGGTGAGTTATTCAATTTAACCTTGGGAGGTCCAAGATTTTGTCTATGAGTTTAGTAAAAGTTGAACTTAACCAACTTCCCTTTGCAATACTGATGCCCAAAAAGAAAATAATTCAAAAAGGCGAAAGTCCATAGGCAAGTCCAAATAGAAATTTGGCCAATGATAAAATTGCCCAACCATAAAAATGTCCAATGCTAAATATAGCTAATGATAAAATTGCCAAAACTTAAAAATTACCACTATTAATATTGTCCAACAATAAAAATCTCCAATTCTAAATATAGCTAATGATGAAATTGCCGACACTTAAAAATGATCACTATTAATATAGTCTAACAAAAAGTTGTCCAAATAAAAAAAAATACCAGTGATAATATTGCTCAACCGTAGAAAATGTGCATTAGCATGAGAATAACGTATTTTTTTACTCAAAGCTAGGTCTTGGAAAAAAAATTATGAGGTTCATTTTTTGTGATCCTTGCTCATATCTTTGAAGAGTTTTGACATAATAACCAAAGTAGATTTGAGTTTATGAAATAAAAGCCCCCTGCCGGGTTTTACAGTTGAACATTTTTATGGAAGGCCATTATTAAAGCTGGTTATGTATCCGGCCGGGTATTTCTACAGTTGGAAATTTTTATGTCTGGTCAAATTACTGATTAAAAAGTTTTGACGCCTTGGACATTTTTCTATTTGGACATCAGTGTCTTGCAGAACACTTATGTCATCAAATCATTTTTCTGCTTAGCTCAGTCGTGACCTAAGAAGCTAGCTAGTCCTAGTTTTTATTTTGAGTGAGTAAATAAAAAAATAAGTGAGTTTTAAGCATAAAGTACTAGTACGTACAAGACTTAACGTGTTCTGGTAACAATGAAAAGAATTATATAGCTCTAAAGGGAGGTTTTTTAATGTATTAGTAAAGTTTATTTTTAGGGTCTATCGATGTCGGCGCCATCTATGTTATACTAGTATTAATTTAATTTAATTTAATAATGATTTATTCACGAATAATTACAAAATATGTCTTATAGACTTACAATACACAAAAAAAAGAAGCATAAAACGTGCCTGAACTAGGGGGTCCTGTGTTTCAGGCAGAAAAAACGACTAAATAATTTATATTAAATATTCACAATTACTAAATCTAAATGTACATATAATTGAAACTTAATGACAATTTGGTATGCTTATTGACTACAGAAAAAAAGAACAAAAACAATTACGAGTACCTAAGTTACAAAATTAAAACAAGAATCACTTTATGACTATTGATAACTTCTCTGTATCTTCGTACGACATGCTTTGTAGGGCTTCGCATGTGTTTACATTTAACATAATTGAGCGGATAAATGTCAAATTTTGCGTTTAACCTGTTGTACTCGTATAAGAATGGAATTCAATTTGATATTTTCGCGCCGACTTTGAAAGGTGATAAAATTCCTTTAAATTTTATTTGTATGTTTAAGGTTAGGTGTTACGGATTTCTCCTAAGAAAACAAAAAAAAAGGATCGTCGGATTATTTTTGGCTTTTCAGTTTTAGGATTTGGTTTTGTTAAAGGCGTTTTTTTTTTAATTTTTTGTTCAAAAAAAAAACAACATTAGTAACAAAAATTTTACAAAAACAACAAAGTAACGAAGCTATTTTACTACTATAGATACAAAGATTAAATAAATAGAAAAAAAAGTTAGTATATTTGATTTTTTTATATGTATTTAATCTTTGTATCTATAGTAGTAATAAAAATTGTGGTGTTTCCACATTAAAAAATCTAAATCTCTCTCGCTGACTTGACACTGCTCAAATAGTAGTGCGGACAGGGGGCACTGCGTACGCATGTCCTAGAGTGGGGCTAAGGCTTGAAGCCTTTCAAAAAACAGATACAAAAATCGTAAGTAACGTTGTTACAAATACATGAAAAACTTCGACAGCTTTACTTGTACCCGGGTGGTGTAGCGGTTAACCCGTTGTTCGAATCCCGCCTTGTGGCTACAAGTGGGTATGTTTGATTTTTTCTATGTATTAATCTTTGTATCTACAGTAGTAATAAAAAATGTGGTGTTTCCACATTAAAAATTCTAAATACAAAGCTACTTTTTAATAAAGATGGCTGAAATAATTAAGTTTTTTTATTAGTGTATAAACTTATTAAATACGTATACAATTACAATCTAGCCTAAGTACAGACTAATCAGTAATATAAATTTAACCTAGTTTTACCTCACCTTATTCTGCAGCTCCTAAGGTAAATGTACGTTATGTACGCCAAATCTGCACCAGCTTGCCCAAGGATATCTTTTACGCCACGCCACTGCTAAGTACATTATTTTGAAATCTTTGTATAATGTGCATGTTGGTTTGTTTCGTACAGCCCCACAGCTGTATTCCATAAGTCCACACTAGCATAAGGACTTGTTTATAGAGAAGTAGTTTGTTGTGTACTGACAGTGAGGAGTGTCGTCCCAGTAGCCAGTAGATCTTGTTGAACCGTATTTCAAGTTCTTTTCTTTTTTTTTTAACGTCAGCTTTCCAGCGAGGCTTCGCACCAAGCGTCATACTTAAGTACTTGACTGTATTTTCGTGTGGTATGCGTTGTTGGTTTATATAAACTGGGCAGTGCTGATCTTGTTTATTTGTAAAGTTGTCATAAATGGATTTAGACTTATTTAACTTAATTCGCCATTTCTTTGTCCAGTTAATAACTTTGTTCACAGCTACTTGAACGTTTTCCGCTGCTTCTGCATGAGTACTTCCAACCGCCATAATAGCGGTGTCGTCGGCAAAGGTCGCAATAGTGTTTTTATCTAGTTCTGGAATATCACTTGTACAGTAGGTACAGGACCGGGCCTAGTACGCTGCCCTGTGGTACTCCAGCTTTTATTTCGTTGATTTCTGAGTAGGCATTTTTTTGCCTTATTCGGAAAACTCTACCTGTTATGTAGGAATGCATTATGTCTGTAATCGACTTGGGTAACAATCGTTTTAATTTAATTATGAGGCCTTCATGCCAGACTTTATTGCAGCAGACTTTCTTGTTTTCAAGGGTATTTTCAATTGTATTTGTGATTCTTTGTAATTGGTCTAATTGTCGAATGACTCTCTCTAAAGCCAAACTTCTTTTGGGTAAGAGTTTTTCAAACAGTTTTGACATGATAGGCAGCAGAGAAATTCGCCTATACGACGTGGTGTCGGAAGGTGGCTTTTCAGGCTTAGGTATCATTATTACCTCAGCGACTTTCCATGAATCTGGTACATATTTTAGCCTAAGCGCAGCATTAATAAGGGTTCTTAATAAGCTTAAGTATTGCTTTTCTTGGAAGATTGTGTAGTATTCCTCCCGATATAAGATCAAAACCTGGTCATTTCCTAGGATTGATATGTTTTTTTTATTTCTAGTTGAACTTTTCTAGGTGATACCAGTTTTAGTTCGAATTGATCTTCACATACGAGTAAGCTGTCGTCAATTGGTTCGACATTTGACTGAGAATTGTTTGGTCTAAATATACCCTCTAGGTATTGAGCGAATTGTTTTGCTTTTTGTTTATTAGTAACTGCCCAGCTTCCGGTTCCAAGACAAATTGGCGGAATATGATCCATGGGACGTCGTCTCCGTAGTTGTTTCGTAAGATTATTTAACACGTTATTGTCTTGTGAAGACCTAGATTAGTGCCATATTTATCTCTGCTTTCTTTTTTCCGTTATTAGTTGCCAAATTTCCTTCGGGTATGCGTTCTTGGTCTCTTTTTAGGTCACTTTTTATTATTTCTGGCGTATTTTTTTAAATTTAGCTCTTCTTGGATTTAATACTTTGAGGTTTATACTTTTATCTAATTGCAGTTTAAAGCTCTCTCAGTCAGTTTGTTTGTTAACAAGGCTAGGGCTAGTTTCCTTATCTAATACTTTTTTATGTATTTTTAAGTTTATAGCTGAGTGATCTGAGTTCATATCGTAACTTTGCTCAGTTTCTAGATAGTTACGAGATATATTTTTGTATACAAAGAAGACTATCAGGTCTGGATTTTTAATGGGTCAGTTGGCCAATATGTAGGGGATTTTGTTGATTCAACGTTTTTGTAATGGCATTCACGAGTTCTCTTCCTTTTGTGTTCGTGAGTCTGGAGCCCCAGTGCGTATGTTTTGCATTGAAGTCGCCGCCTAATACAAATCTTTCACCGAAACGCTGCAGAAGGCTTATATACGTGAATTTTTTTATAGTTTATCGAGGTGGACAATATATAGCTGCCACCGTGAGTGGGTATTTTTTGGTTTGGATTTGAATTGCTATGCATTGGGCCTCCGGGTAGTTCGTGTTTGATTTGTTCATCATGTTGCATATTTGATTCAACAATCAGAGCACTGCCGCCTCTGCCTTTGTTTGCTGGGTGTAGTGCGTGATAAATGTTATAGCATTTAAAAGTAATGTATAATTGTAAAGTGTGTCTCTGATACGAGGCACACATCAATATTTTCTATGTCTAGGATTACTTGAAGTTCATTCTGGTGTTTCAGTAGTCCATTACAATTCCATGCCATAATATTTAGGGACTTGTGCATGGTTATTTCTTCTGTATATTATGTATAGCTATATTAGTGCTATTTTCAATTCTTTTCAGACGTTCGTCAAATGACGCCATGAACTTTAAAATTTCATTGAGTTTGTTTTCCTCAGTCTTAGTTTGCTCTTGACGCTGCATACTTGAGGCATTTTAGGCTGCTGTCTGAGCATAGGTGAAATGACTTTTGAGCTGGGTTTCTACTGAATAGCGGGTGAAGTATTTTTTGTTGAACCCTGCTTGTTTTTTGGCGGTCTTATTTCTCAATTTCTGCATTTCCTTGGCTATCAAACAACGTCCGTAGTTGGCCGGATGCGCTTGGCTTGTCTTCTGCTCGTTTCTTGCAGTCTATAGTAAGGCGTTTTCCCGTACATTTAACACACCGCGGTTCTTTAGCGCAGTATTTATGCGTATATCCATAAACTTGACAGCGTTTACATTGGGGGATTAGTTTCGATGACTACAGCGGTTGAATGTCTACCACACATCCTAATTTATATTTCAGCTGATAGATGTTATTGATGCTTTCCTTGTTATTGAATGTAAGCATAAACATGTTAAGTGGTTCTTTGGTTTTCCAGCTTAATTTGTTTACAGCATCTTCAATAACCCTTAGATTTTAGGTCTTTTATTATTCTTTCAGGCTTACAGGAAGATGGCAATCTTTTCACCATTACTCGGATGGGTCTTTCTGTTTGTTTTTTTATGAATGCCAGTGACAGTTATAATCTTTTAGGACCTTTGTGATTGCTTTATACGACTCCTCGTTACTTGCGTTTATTTTGACACCATCGCCGTTCAACATCTTTATTAAAAAGGTACCAATTATTTGATTTTCTGACAAAAGTCATAGATTTTTTGATAATTTGTCACGCCATCCACGACGACGGGGGGTGGCTGCGGTACTTTATTTTCCTTTACTTTATTTTGTTTTATTTTTTATTTATAGGATTTTTTTTTCTTGTGGCGAGAGTGTGAATTTCTTTTTTCCTTGATTGTGATCTGATCCACTCTGGTTCTTTGGCGAGTTCTTCCTCGTCGGTGCCGTATTCAGCATCCGGCGACGTTACTTCCTTAGTCGATGTTGATGCAACTATAGGTTTTGTTTCCATAGCACATTTCAGCTGGTTTTGAAGAATTTCAACTTGATTCTTCAAATCTTCAGAAAGGCTTTGCTGTTTTAATCGCTCTTACCTTTCTTCTCTATATCGGTCGTATTCGTATAACATCCGTTCCGTTTCGGTTATTAGCTTGATATTAGTTTTAGTTGGCGTATCCATGGTTAAGGCAGGCGATAACTTCGCCTTAACAATATCTCACTAGGTCATCTCGTCTCGGCCGTATGCGATGGCGTTTTGCGGCGTAATCACTATGCACTGTTGGTAATCGCGTTCGCGACCGACACAACTGTTCTAAGCGAAAATCGTACGATCACTGATAATAAAGAAGTATTCTTTAATTTGTGGCTATAGATAATGTGCATAAGTCTAATGTACCTAATACTATAAAAGTAATTTAGTTTTATCGATCTCCTGTATAATCGCCTTCCTTGCAGTTATGTTGTTTTTGTAAACATGCCTTTAATAGTATGGTAACTTTCGTTACAGAACGGAACAAGATTAATATTTTGTTAAATTAAACCTAGGGGCTTACTACGGGCATTTTTTTTGAAAACGACCTTTAAATGCTCTTTTTCAATAATAAATAAATTATTTAAAGATAACTGTTTTTGCAAATACATGTAAACACGTATTTCGGTAACATTAATTAAATTTTTAAATAGTGTATTTCAGTATTTTGCAAATATAAAATCAACTAAAATGGCCAGTTTAGGTCTTTACCGCTATGGTTTCCGAACATGACTTGACATTCTCATTATGTATGGATATATATGTCACTTTCTGTTTTAAAATTTTCTTCTTATACTGGGTGGATTAAATTTAGATTTCCTCACAAGTGTGATGAAAAACATTGTGTGCTACGGGCGGTAAAGAAATTACAAATTCATGTTAAACAAACATTCGTTTGTAATTCCTTGCTTACCGCCTTAGATATACAATTTGCTATTGGTATCAGGTTCAAATTACAGTCTAATCTACCTGAATTCAAACCTTTTTTTTTTGTTTTATACAGATCGAATGAGTTTGTTACAAAAACTTGGTCGGATTTCACTAAAAGTAGGAGGCATCTCGTCATTATGGATGGTCAATAAGTTGTATGTTGGTAAGTACGAGTTTATAACAGCTGAATGTACCTTCGTCTAGAGGCAAGCATTCATGCGGGGGATAAAATGCCGGATTGAACGTCATGAACTCGTGATGTGGCCATACAACACATTTATTCAGAATTTATTGTGAAAGAACTATCAAATAGTACAGTACTATTTATATTTGTTGTAATACATTCTGAAAACCAACGTTCAATTTGAAATTCAAGATGGCGTATGATGCTTGGGGTGGTGCACCCTGGGCAACTTTCCCTCCGACGTCTTTCTTATAGTGGGCACTGCGGACAGGGCAGCTTGCGATCTGTGCCGCTGTGAGATATTGGCAGCCACCTCACAGAGCTGGGCAGAGGGTCAACTACCGCCGGATCGGATGTAGGGGGCGTTTGTCCTCCTGTGGCGGCAAGGGAGGGACCGGAGCACCGTGTGTCTGGTGCCGGTACCTTTCTTCCCCGTGGATGTAAGGAGGCCGGTGAGGAAAGGCACACTGTTCATGCTACAGTGTGCTTTTTCGGTGAGGGTTCGCCCGAGAGCGAAGGTGCCGGTAATCTCGTTGTAGAATGTTCGAGATCACATGGCATCACCACTACGGCACGCGACGGTAGCTTCCTAGAGTTTTAGTGGGTAGGCCAGTCCTTTCTGGATTGGAGGGCCTCACATAACCAATGCGTAATATGATAATATCTGACTCGATTATCGTATCGATATATGGCTATATGTATATTTATATCGATCGTAATATATACCTCGATCTGAATAAGACTAGAAGAGTGTTTGAAAAAAACATACTTTTTCTTAAGGTCTTTTAAGAGGCCTTAGGAAAGGTGTTTTTTTCAGCCAACAGATTGAAGTATATGATAGTTGAGATGCATGTCGACAGCATGCTATTAAATCTCATTTATGAATAAGGTGCTTAGAATAAAAACAACTTGATTGATATGCGTTTAAAATGTCGAAAACAGCACAAAGTTTTAGCAAAAAAATAAGTAAGGAGGTATTTTTTAAAAATACATTTTCAATCATAAAACTTAGAAATTAGCCTAATTAGATTTTTCTTGCAGTTGTTGCCGACCCAATCATTGCTGATGTAGTGCTAAAGTCTTGTTTAGACAAAGATGACACTACCATGAAATTCTTGCGAAAACTTGTGGGCAATGGAAGTATTTTTGCTCCAGGTTAGTTAATTTCAGTTTAAAGGTTTATTTAAAGTTATACCATAATGGTCACAGTACTTACCGCAACATACAGTAAACGGCCATAAAGAATGCAAATCGGCAATCATCGCATTTCCGAATACAAACGAATGCTAATTTCCATGTACATCAATTATTAGATTAATCGTTCATCAGAATTTGAATTTAGAACTAAGTGCTTTATTGTTGTTTTGTTTTGATTTCACGTGGAATATAGAGCTGTAAAACAGATAATTTAGCTTTTAATGATTTTGTTGTCGGCAGTTCTTTGTAATGCAGGTCTAATTTCAGTAGTTCGGTGATTTTAGTCCGGTTCATATATATTAAGTTCGAATATATATGTACCGAACTAAAATCACCAAATTACTGAAACTAGGCCGTAACGCCGATGAAAATCGTACACCATTCTTCGAACAACATCATAATCAAAATCGCCCATATCTAAACGAAATTGTTTTTTTGGTCTCCCATTTTTTGGAGAGCTGAACTTTGTTCCACTAGAATGTGTATCAGTTCCAGTACCGACTTCGTTTAATAAATTGTTCAAAGTTCTTCTTGAAATTCCAGTGGCATCTGCAACTCTATGTTGAACCTTCTTAAAATAATTACTTACATTATAACATCCTCATGCTTTTTTAAATTGGTCGGCTTCAGTTACGAAATATTTATAAACATTGTAGATAATTTCGCGTGACCCCTACCCTACCTTTTTTTCCTATAGATGCCATAGAACAAATTTAATTTTGTAAAAGTTTTAGCAACTCTATATATATATATTGACTTGGATATGTGACTGCACTCTCTCGCATTTGAACCACGACTGACAAAACAAACGTTATGGTGTGTGCGACACAGATATCGCTATACGAAGTCGAAACTAGCCGATTGCCTCTTTCCAAAGGTCGATGTGCATTCTTTATCGCCGTTTACTGTACACATATTTAAGTATGAAAAAAAAATATGAAAATTCATTTAGTAATTTTATTTTGGTGCATGCTTCGTCGTTTCCTTTGGTGCGTTTTACTACATCCAGTGATTTACAAATTTCATAGGATATTTGTTAGTATAGCACTAAAATCCATAATGTGGATTAAGTCATAAGTACTAGTTATTATTTTTTTCATTATTTTTCCCATAATATCCACTCCCACGTAAACCTACCTACATTAAAACCTCTTTTTATTTTTTCACCGCAACAAAAGTCACGTATACACATATATAGTCAAGGAATTTAATTTCCAACCCACCTAAGGTCCAATATCGTATAGCATACTGGCATCATAAGAGCTAGCTTAGAGTACGACGTTACTTTGACATATCACACGCGTTGTTTTGTGTCAGTAACTAGGTAACAGATTAACAACGTTGACATGGTGAACTGAAATTTGGAACGTCAAGGCACTACCAAAAAAGGACGACAACCGCGGAATCGAAATTCGAAGAA
Source organism: Eudemis profundana (assembly GCA_947034925.1). Taxonomy (NCBI): domain Eukaryota; kingdom Metazoa; phylum Arthropoda; class Insecta; order Lepidoptera; family Tortricidae; genus Eudemis; species Eudemis profundana. Next base: position 22,577,361 of record OX344795.1, on the reverse strand, counting down.
AGTCCATCTTTCTCGCTCTTGCAATATTCGAATGAAAGGAACGCAGATAACGAAATTTAGATTATCGACGTTTGAGATAGACTTTCCGGAGTCTGGATTCGGAATTATTTTAAAATTTTCTCGATTGACACTGACACCAACTGACACATATTCGTAATTAGATGAGCAAATGACTTCGCAAAGAGGTTATCTGTAATATGCAGTGACAAATAATACGTACCTATTGACATTTAAATACTATTACTGAAATAGAAATTTCGACCTTAATGCATCGTGAATGCTTAACAACATTTCAATGAAACGGGTAGGAAATTAAATCCCTTGACTGTACAACCGACATGCTATAAAAAATACATATTCATGTATCTTAATTAAATTAAATTTGTTTTATTTATTTTTATAGTAAATATTTGGCGTCCGCGGCGCAAGATCGTCGCGCCCCTATTTAGTATAAAAAACCTCAACTGTTTTGTCACCGTGTTTGAGGAGCAGAGCTCCGTAATGGTGCAGCAGTTGGAACAGGAGGCAGACGGGACAGACTTCTCCTTTTGGAAATATATAACGACGTATACATTTGATGCAATTTGTAGTAAGTATATTTATGCTACACCTGGCCAAAAAGTGGCTCTTACCGCACGCTACGCGTACGGATAAAGCCGCTTTCTGGCCACGTGTAGACATAAAATGATGTACACAATACGAGAGGTAATAAAGAAAGCCCTCGATCGCATATTTACGTCCCTCGCTTGTAGCTCGGGCCGCAAACATCGGCGATCGGCCTTTCTTTGCTTTACCACCCTAGTCGTGCCCTAGTGGTGTAATGTACTATTAAAGACTATACGTACATTATAAAGTAATGTTGATACATTTTTTTATAGACAAAAAAAAATTATGACAAAATACAATGTCGTTGTTTTTTCAACAGTGGAAAAAAATCATAAAACCATTAGTTGACGATTTACATACTCAATTAGATAAATAAATGATTATGTATATATGATATGATTATGTAGATTACCGGAGCATTGTTTTTTTTTCTTAGCTCAAGCTGAAGTAAACTTTTTCTTCAAAAGCAGTAAGAAGAAGGTGCTTGCTTGTTATTTAAAAAGGCTATGGGCACCACGCGGCATACCAGTCAAGTGGTGCATAATCTGACCAATACAAAAAATATCGATAGATTGTCCCATTGTCCACGATTTTAATTTAATCATGGAGAGCGGGAAATTCTGTCGATATTTTATTTATTACCTCCGATCTCAGTTTTTGTAAAGGTTTCTACAATTACAGAGCTTTTTGATATTTTTTCTACTCCTGTACTTTTATCTGTCTTTTGCTTGGTCACGAACACTAATATAAGAACATACATAATATGAGTTCAGAGAAGTCTATAAGTCTATTCTGCATAACAGCACTAGTGTCGTTATAGTCGCAAAACGATACTGCTAGCAGCCACAGACTTATAAATCTAGGTTAAACTTAGGTCAAGGATTAAGCGCTCAATTCTAACTTTACAATAAAAAATGCACAACTACCAACTTAACAAACAATTCAATTCCTACGGTTTGTAAGAAAAACAAAACTGTCCGAACTAAATTCATTGATGCCAACATAAAAAAAGTATTATAAATATCGTCACTGCGTGTCACTAGCGAGTATACGTCAAATTAAAAACAAAGTTTACCATAGACGACACATACTTATTATATTGTCAGCCATATCATATTTGTCTTGTTTGCGCGCTATGTTAAATTTTATATTTTAAAACCTAGTCGTAGAAAAAGTATTGTATTCAACTTTGTATAATTAAGTCAAAAAACGCTCATGGCGTCTCTATTTGGGATACTCGCTGCCGCGGCGGCTCGTATCGCAACTCACGCCTTTTTTTTTTAGTTATAACGTAAAAGTATAACGTATGTTTACAGGTCAATTCACAAGAGCTGGCACGAATGGATTGAACGAAAGTTATGTTACTTGTCACGGTTGAGTGACGTTATTATACGGGAGGCTCCAAATATTTTGTAAACAAGTACATAACAGTTCCTCATTATTCAAGAAAAAATAATGTAATTTTCTTATGGCGTGCAATAAAGTATAATTGTATTGTATTTTTTTATTAAAGACTAAGTAGGTGGTACAAAGGTTTTGATGGTTCGCTACAAATATGTTACTATCAAGCAGTTTTTATTTAATTATTATACCCTGTTTTCATACTGACGCCGTAATTTATGAAACCATGGCAAAAATATGCGAAGCTCATACGAAATTTAGATATTTCGCTACAATTTCCGCGCTTCACAGTGTCAGTGTGCAAACAAGGTTACGATTGTGTAGGTAGGGATTTTTTTTTGTTCATAAAATGCACAATGTAGACTGGGGTAACCTAAGTTATGAAAGGAGATTGTCTAAAGACACAATAATAGCTTATTGAATCAACCTGTATTTAATCATTTCGTGATGCACATATATATTATCATTCATTCATTCAATCCATTCGTGCCAGCTCTTGTGAATCGACCTGTACTAAGATATCATTGGTATGGGACGCTATATTTAAAAAAAGGAAGCTTATAATTGTATGTACAGTCAATATTGCTGGCAACCCTAGCCAAGTAAACAGCTCTTTAGACCGCTCTTATCTTTTTTAATCATAAAATCCTAGGAAAGCTCTTAAAGTGGTGTCTGTGTATATAAAAAAGACCGTGATACATACGTGCAAGACATGTTAGCAAAATGTAACATACAGAAGGCCAAAAACAACAAAACACTTCGTTGGTAAGACACTGATTGTGACCGTTGCACCTGCGATTGTATTCAAATTTGGAAAAAGCACTAATTAACACCGTCACTAACCAAAAAATATTAAATTACTAACGGTACTGGGATCAGCTGATTGGATGCAACTGATATATAGTGAGATTCGATAGAACTGAACAAAAACAATAACAAATATGTTGACTGACAATTTGGATCTATTGTCTATGGATTTACTGTGAAATAGTGATTGGAAAGGTATAACATTAATTAATCAATCCATTTGACATTCATGAAATTATTATTAACTACAAACTACAAGTAAGTGAGAGGAACTTAAAGTATATCGTACTATTATTAATCAGATACTTTTATCATTATTAAATATTTTGTAACAATGAAAAGCTAGGGCGGAGAACTATGTTTTACCACCCTAGTTGCGTAATGTACTATTCTTTTTATTTTTACCACACCGAATTTAGGGTTTGGAACTAAGACGCGACGCAATTTTCCATCGCTGATTATTTGGAAATATGGTAGAAGTATCGCAGGGGTCTTCCGAAACCAGCAAAATTTTGAAAGTGGTCTACGAGAAACGAAAGCTTGGGAACCTCTGTTTCAGATAAACCATATGGGACACCCTAGATCTGTTCACACTCGTATTAATTACGAGAAAAAGGTTTCGTTGTAGTAAAATGAGGGTATTTAGAAATCAAAAATCCACCAGCTGGCAGCAGGGTGGCGAAAGGTCTATTTGGCAGTAGATGTATCCATCTTATATGGATAGGTTGGCGAGGTTTTTTGTACATATCTATAGACATTTAAAAGAATCTTCTTCTTATCATCGGTTAAATGTTTTTTGACAACTTTTGCCTGTTTTGGCGGTTTTATTCCCGATACTCCAGGCTCACACATATTCTTCTAAAATTAAGCTGGATAATCGGGCATTATACAATAAGTACTTGATTCACATAAAAAGATTGCATGATAAAAGTGTTTGAACATAGGTACCTTTTCAACAATATTTTCAAGGGAAAGCACAGTCCGTAAATTACAGAGCCAAATTGTTGCTATCCAGTAGTAAAAGTCCAGCCAAAAAACAATGTTTTTCGAAGTCAAGAAATGGGAAAGCAAAGTCGTATTTCTAACAAAATCGGAAGACCAGAATAATGCGAATAAACGTTTCTTTAATCTTTGTCACTTCTTGTCAGTTATGGTTATTTTTTAATTAAGGCCATATATAGCTATGGCCTTATACCAGACGACGACGAAGCAGAAAGGAGGATTATAGCGCCGTATGTAAAATCAAGGCCAAGTGCGGGTAGTTCGGAAAACACCCGCCTCGCCAGTCTTTTCACAACCATGGACGTCACGGCTTGTCCGAAATGTCAAGATGATGGTCAAGAGTTGATGTGATGGATGAGTATGATTTCACCAGGCCATTGCTGCCCTTGGCTGCCCGCCTTTGTGCGAAACCTATGCAGCAGTTCCTCTTTATTGTCGTCGTGTTTCGACTTCCGGCGCCCCTATCACCTTGGTGCCTGTGAGCGCTGCACACTTCGCACACAGGGGCGGCGCAGCCCTGTACCAGGCTCACATAATTTGTCACTTCTTTTGGCGGTTGTAATCAGACGAGTAAAAACGCAAGGATCTTGTTTTAGCCTTTTTCGTAGTTGAGTTTTCCTATATACATTTATTGGATATGGCATTCATTGCCAAAATCTATAATTAAAAAATAATCTTTCCGAAATACTAATCGATATGAAAATGTCATTGTTAATAAAAAGTAATACATTTTTAAAGAACGGACATTCCCATCACTAGGAATCCAAAGACATTATAGATTTTTACATTTTAGATGAGTAAAAAAATTTGAGTAACATTTGACATATAGAAAAATGGTATTGACTAAGTTTGTTTTTACTGAAATATGAATAATTAATGGATATTTTAATTAAAAATGAATGAAAATACAAGGTTTATGTATATAAATGATTGATAAGGCTATGTTCGTTCTTAAAAAGTGCGTGATTACGAAGTAATGAAGGTAAATCCGTTTGTTTACTTGTTTGTCCTTTTCTATTGAATCTCACTATAACTATTCCTTGACAGCTCGGGCAGTGCTGCCACTGTAGAAAAAAATCGTTCAGAAATTTCATTCTATCGAGTCGGAATATCGATTGTAAATCGATAATAGTTGAGTACGGTTGTCGCAAGAGGACGCTACTGTCTGTTCAAATTGAATCACTACTTTAATACGATAATTAAATCCACGAAAAATGAGTAGATTCTCTCCGGATATTACTGCCATAGGAGGTGGATCTGAACCCGATTTATCGACAATGGACGACGAATCACGCCAATCCAAGATACGGAAGAGAAAACAACCGGACCATGAATGCGACTGCAAACAAGAGCTGATGGGAATGCGTAATGAGCTCTCTAGAATTACCACCCTCCTTGTTAATTTCACGGGGTCCCAAGAGCATAGCATGAGCCTGGTGAACAAAAACATATCTGACATCAAGGAACAAATAGATGAAATTAAAACGTCAACATCAAATATATATACGGAACAAAACAAAATAAAAACACATATCGAACAATTACAACAAAAAATTACATCTCACGAAGAAAAACTAAAATCGGTTGAGTCTGAAGTCAATATGCTGAAAACCGCTTCCTTACCAACTACAAGTGCTCAGCCTTCACCACTCGCAAACGAAGAAATTATTTCCGAGTTAAATGAACGTAGCTTAAGAGCTAAAAACATCATTATTGCGGGTATTAAGGAACAAACCACCCCAGACGCTGCCGAACATCTAACCAAAGACATGGAGGAGGTGTCTAAAATAGTATTGAGCATTATGCCTGATTGCCCAAAACCCGAGAAAATCTTCCGTCTTGGAAAAGCTGGCGATGGTAAAAACCGGCTTGTCAAGGTCTGCTTTGGATCAGACGATACAGCGCGTAGGCTATTACAAAATAAGAATAAACTGTCTAAAAACTACAAACTGTACTCTGACCAAACTATTGCCCAACAAAAATATATGGAAGAATTAAGAGATCAGCTAGCCCGACGAGAGCAAAAGGGTGAAACCAATCTCACTATTAAATTTGTGAAAGGAATGCCGAAAATAGTTAGTACCTCATCAAAAAACTAAATACAGCACCAGTAAACAGCGGATACCCGGCTCCAAACGCTGTTACTGGTAATATAACATATCAAGACATCAAAAGCTTTCAATACCTCGATACATCAAAATCTCGCCTTAATTTCTTCTATACGAATATTCGCAGTATCTGCAAGGAAGGAAAGTTTGATGAACTCAAATGTATCCTAAAATCCATACCAACTGAAGTGCATGTAATCCTCTTAACGGAAACTTGGATTAAGAATGAAGACCAAGCAATATGCCTAAAACTTCCCAACTATACTCACTATTTCAACTATAGAGATGACAGAACTGGAGGCGGCGTTTCCGCATACGTGCACAACAACCTACGACACAGCCTTTCAGAGTCGCTTTATTCAGGCGGAAACAACTACCTGTGGATAAAACTTGAAAAGTATGATTTAGAAATTGGTGTCGTATACTACCCTGGAGACACAAATCTAAAAATATTTCTAGAAAACTATGACAGTCAACTACAACGAAAAAAGAGAGCGATAATCTTCGGCGATTTTAACATCGACTTGTTAAAAAAAGACAAAAGGACCAAAGATTATAAAGAAATCTTAAACGAATCAGGTTTTAAGCTGCTTAATAACGTGGATGAAAAATACAGCACTCGAGTTACACCAACCTCCAAATCGATAATTGATCACGTAAGTTCCAACCTAAAAGAAAACAACTATCACCTGGCTACTGTCGAATCCGCACTCTCTGACCACAAACAAATTTATTTAGAGCTAAGAAAATACAAAAAACCGCCTAAACAACGTATTAGTTATGAAGCGATAAATTACACCAAGTTGTATAACTCTTTCGACGACCCAGATCTAGTAGATACGGAAGACTATTCGGCTTTGGAAAATTTGATAATAACAAAAATTAAAGAAAATACCGAGACTAAAACCAAAATCTTGAACAAACCAAAAGATGACTGGATAAACAAAAATATACTTAACCAAATTGAAGAAAAAAATCAACTATGGGCCAAATTGAAGGACAATTCAGAGAACCAACAGCTAAGTACAGAATTCAAGGAAAAGCAAACTGCACTTAAGAAGGAAATAAAGAAAACAAAAGAGGCTTACTACAACAAGGAATTCAAGAAGTGTAAGAACAAACCTAAGAAAATGTGGAACTTAATAAGCAATCTAGCGTGTAATAAAACTAAAGCCAATTGTGATCCACCAAAACTTCTAACCGAGTCTGGGTTTATAACAGACCCGATAGAAATATGTAACACTTTCAATGAATTCTTCTCAACAATCGGATCTACCCTTGCTAGTCAAATTTCAGCGCAATATCACACAAATGTAAATACCAACTATTGTAATCCTAGAATAGATGATAACAAACTGTCCAGACTAGACCCGTGCAGTGCAAAAGAAATAGCGACAGTAATTAGTGATCTAGATGTCAATTGTAGTAGCGGTATAGATAGCATATCCACAAAAGCAATAAAATGTATAAAAGACAAAATTATAAATAGTCTAACTAAATGCATAAATCAGCTACTTTTACAAGGCGTTTTCCCCGATAGTTTAAAAATAGCTAAAGTTAGTCCAATATATAAATCAGGCAACAAAACAGATCCGGGTAACTATCGCCCAATCTCAGTTCTTCCAGTGATCTCCAAGATACTTGAGAAAGTTTTGTACACGAGGTTAAACAACTATTTGGAATCTACAAAATTTATCTCAAGTAGACAATATGGCTTTCGACCGATGTCAAATACACTTTCAGCCACAACTGATATAATAACTCAAATCAAATCAAATATTGATGGGAAAAACATAGTGTTAGGAATATTTATTGACTTGAAAAAGGCATTCGACACGGTTAGCCACACACTACTGCTAAACAAAATGTGTGAAATTGGAATCACTGGCGAGGCACATAACATTTTTCAGTCGTATCTAACAAATAGAAAGCAAATTGTCAAAATCAACGAACATCAAAGTAAACAACTACCGATTACGTGCGGAGTCCCACAAGGATCAATATTGGGGCCATTACTTTTTCTACTCTATATAAACAATATAAATGATCTCAATCTACATGGTACCGTTACTCTGTATGCCGATGATACTTGCTTATTTTACTTTGGATCATCTATTGACAGTATTATCACACAAGCACAGGAAGACCTTAATACTCTCTACACGTGGCTCCAATGCAATCTACTTACTATTAATGTTGCAAAAACCTGTTACGTTATATTCAAAGCCAAGAATAAAAATATTCCTCCTCATGCGTCGCTAAAAATAAATGATATTCCTATAGAGGAAAAGACTGATGAAAAGTATCTGGGCCTAAGAATCGACAATTATCTGACATGGAATGCTCACTTAGGTAAAATTCGAGCTAAACTCTCCTGCCTCATGGGTTCACTTCGCTTGATCGCGCGATGCCTTCCGAAATATGTAAGACAGACCATCTACAATTCTCTAGTAAAACCGCACTTAATGTATCTTATTGAAGCGTGGGGGAGTGCCGCCAAGACTAGAATTGCTGATATCCAAATTGCACAAAATAAAATAATAAAAATGTTGTTCCACTACCCTTACCGAACAAATACTTGTAGGATATATAGAGAAACTAGGCTTATGAACATCAAACAGTTATTTGTATTCACCACTTGTATGTTGATAAGAAAGATTCTGGATAAAAAGATTCATAGCAATATTTCGTTTAAGAAGAACATTAGCAGTCGTTCTAGCAGAAGGACAAATCAAATAATATTACCCAGAATTAGGACGAACTATGGTCGAAAAACAATTACATATGAAGGAGCCCAACTGTACAATAAACTGCCACTAAACATTAAAAATGCAGAAACGATTATCCAATTCAAAACTAAGCTTAATGAACACGTATTAAATGATAATTCACTTCTCGCATAATTTAAATAGCTTTATAACTCCAACTTTACTATCTATAATGAGAGTATCCATACATTTCATCTTTTTGTTTCAATCTATATGTATTGTAACTGACTCTAAATTTAAGTATTAACACTACCACTAACACTATTTGCATAAGTAATCACTAGTTTTATATAGTATTTTAAAATCACATCTACTCGTATTATCTTTGCCCATGTTCCATTAACCACCCTAACCTTAGCCATAACGTCTCATGTAAGTGACATTGTAATGTCTTAATGAGAGAATAAAGATCTTTAAACCGAATATTGTTCCTACAGTCACTTCTACTTTCGTCTTTTCAGAAACTAGCCTAGGCATAGACCTTAACTCCCAAAAGAACCCAGACCATCCGTTCCTGGAGGCATTTGACGTGGCGGCGCAGCTCGCGTCAGAAAGATTATGCAGCCCTTGGATGTACTTGGATTGTGTATACGAACGGTTACCTAAATATAAAACGTTTATAGCAAACAGGGATCTGATGTATGAGTTCGTTGACAAGGTATATATATATTTCTACTCCTGTACTGTTATCTGTCTTTTACTTGGTCACGAACACTAATATAAGAACATACATGAGTTCAGAGAAGTCTATACTCTATTCCCCATAACAGCACTAGTGTCGTTATAGTCACTTTACGTTATTGCTAGCAGCCACAGACTTCTAAATCTAGGTTAAACTTAGGTCAAGGATTAAGCGCTCAATTTTAACTTTACGGTAAAAATGCACAACTACCAACTTAACAAACAATTAAATTCCTACGGTTTTTAAGAAAAACAAAACTTTCCGAACTAAATTCATTGATGCCAACATAAAAAGTATTTTTAATTTAAGTATATTTTAAATTAAAAAAAAAAGTTTACCATAGACACATACTGTCAGTCAAACGTCATAATATTTGCCTTGTTTCCAGGTTATGATTAATTTTGTATTTTATAATTTAAAACCTAGTCGTAGAAAAAGTATTGTATGCAACGTTGTATAATTAAGAGGAAATAGTAAGGCCGAGAGAATTGAAAATTAGGTATTTGTAAAATGTGTTGCTGTCGCGCAATGCCCAACAAGCGAGCTATCATAGTGTGAGTGCGACTGTCTACGTATGCGTGGCGCGCGGCCCCCACCGCCGCGACCGCCGCGCTCGCAGGCCAGGCCTCGCACCTTCAGACGGCAAGTTGTTATACCTACCGACATTGCAGAGTGATTGTTTCGTGTTATTGTATTACCTACCCGCTGTTTGTTTGACGTTGGTTATTGTTTACTGGACTTGTTTCTTTCTTGGCTTCACTGTTTTGACTCTGCTTATTGTGTATTGGATTTTGAGTTTTTCTCGTGAAAAGGAGATAAATAATAAAAATAGTGTAGATAAAGTGCATATTGTGTATAGTTGTTTATATTTTAGTGAGTGTAAATAAGTAGTGAATTGTTTCACTCGAACATATATCCAGCAATAGCTGTTCAGCACTAGCGGTCTGAAACATAAATCGTGAGTATTTTTTTAATTATATATTTTTTACATTATTTATATTAATCCACCACACAAAACTTAACGGATCGCTGGCCAGCTCCACTTCTATGCAGAACAAATAATTAATCGAGATTTCAGCTCATTCTAATTAGTCCAGACGGCCATCATAGTGTGCCGATGCCGACACTTTAGTAATACATTTATAGGTTATTTTTACTTGCTGTTGTTCACCTACTTTTATTTTATTGAGATAACTAAAACTTCACGTACCTAGGCAACATAGATACTTATCACAACCGTTAGCAGAGACAAAATACGTAATAGTATATAGACAGACTACCTAAGTACCTACAATCTGTTTAGTTCGTGCTCGGGCGCTACCGCGCGCACTCGAACTTTTCTGCATAGCACTTGATTGGGATATGGAAATATGGTCTACAACCACCACCCAGTTCGTTGGATTTTCCCTTGTAATAATATTCTGGCAGTAACGAAATTTTAATGCTTACCTTATAAGTACCCAATCTTTTTGTTTCAGATAAACCCTCTCTTTGATTACGATGGGTAAAAGAAAAGGGAATAAAAAGCGTTTACATTTAAACGCTAAACGAAAAAAACATCACTTTGCTATAAAGCGTCAGATCCATTTCGCTACGCGTTCAATCTCCAGGTTGGTATTTTTAGGGTTCCCTAGCCAAAATGGCAAAAACGGAACCCTTATAGTTTCGTCATGTCCGTCCGTCTATCTGTCTGTCTGTCTGTCCGTATGTCACAGGCATTATACACAGATATTGATGAAATTTGGAATATAGGTGTCTTTTATGAGCCGCTACTTAGTTTGGTATATAAATAATTAAAATAAATATCTTTAGGGGGGGCACTCCATACATGTTAAAGACAGTAATTTTTTTTTTTTCAGCAAATATCAACGTGTGGTACATAGTTCGACAGTTCTTTAAAAAACACTATAAGGTGCCTAAGTAATGTTTTTGATTAAGTGAGTGTATTTGGAAATAATCGCTCCGAAAGTTGTGTAAATTGTGTCCCCCCCCACCTCTATTTTCTAAACCGTGCGTCCGAAAAATATGAAAAAAATCACGAAGGTAACGCTTAATTAATACTTTCAACGAAAATTATTTTCAACAAGATCGAATGTACCGTTTTTGAGTTATTGCCGATAAACTGCGCTTCTCAACAAAAGTACGTAATTGCTATGAAGATACGCTCTTTTGTTGTTGTACTTTTTTACATCGTATTTTTTACCTTATAGTTACGGCTATGGAACCCTACACTGAGCATGGTCCGACATGCTCTTGGCCAGTTATTTTTTGTAATTTAATGTAAGTAGCCAAAGATGTAGCACGCTTGCCGGGTACCTAAATATTTGTTCACTCCCATTTTTATAATAAAATAATGAATTAGTGTCGTTTCTTTTATTTTTACAGTGATGAAAACAAAGAGAACTCAGGTACTTCATCGCGAATGCATGAAACTTTAAAGAAGAATCGAGACGTATTTGAAGAAAACGCAAGCACATCTTCAGAGTCTACACTTTCTGATATTAATCTAACAATTTGTGATGCTGATGATAACAATTGTGATGAATTCATTCAGGACGAACAATTAGAAGGACGCAGAATCGTCGATATAAAATATTTGTTTTCCGAGCTTTCAAATATCAAGCACGAACACACAAATTGCACGTTTGCTGATTTAAAGTTTTTAGTAGAACAGCGAAATGGATTTATTAGCAAATATAAATTTGAATGCAAAATGTGCAAAAAAATTGAAATTGTACAGTGAAGACCCAAAATTGAAACTTTCTGCAAATAAGGCTGTTGTAGAAGGAATAGTCTGTTCAGGAAATGGGTATGCTCAATTAAATGAAATGTGTAGTGTGTTGAATATGCCAAGTATTAGTAATAAAACATTCATGAAGATTGAACAATTTTTGGCACCAAAAATTGAAGAATGTGCTCTCGACGAGATGATCACAGCAGGTCAAGAGGAAAAAAGGCTGGCTATCTTGAATGGCGATGTCGACAAAGATGGTTTTCCTCTAATAACAGTAGTTGCAGATGGATCTTGGGCAAAACGGTCATACAACAGTGGCTATAGCTCTGCGTCTGGTGCTGGGTGCATAGTTGGACTGCAGACCAAAAAGGTGTTATTTCTTGGAGCCCGAAATTCCTACTGCTGTATTTGTGCTAGAAGTGCAAAATTGGATATAGATGTCCCTGAACACAGGTGCTTTAAAAACTGGAATGACAGCGCTAATGCCATGGAAGCGGATATAATAGCAGAAGGATTTTCAAAAAGTGTGGAGATGCATGGAGTAAAATATAATAAACTTATAGGAGATGGCGACTCTAGTATCATGAAAAAATTGCTATTGAAAAAGCCATATGGTCCTGACTTTATTATAACTAAAATTGAGTGCAAAAACCATTTGCTCCGCAACTTTTGCAACAAAATCAAAGCACTAGGGAAAAAAACAAACAATCATAAAGGTTTTGTACCAGTCGGCCTGAGAAAAAAAGTTGAATCAAACGTATTGCGCATGAGAAAAGCAGTGGTTGGAGCTGTAAACTTTAGAAAAGAACAAGATAATACTAATCACAGCGATAAAATAAAAAACCTAAAAATGGACATAAAAAATGTGGCTAACCATGTGTTTGGAGATCACAAAAATTGCGCGTCTTATTTTTGTAAGCCGGAAAAATATATAAATGACGCAAATTTGGTACCCGATCTCCAATCTTGTGGAATATGGAAGGATATTCAGCAGTACCTGTTAATGTTGATATCAAATGCAGAAAGCCTTATTCTAGACATTACCAATAACACGGTGGAGCAATTTAATAATGTTATTGCGAAATTTATTGGTGGCAAAAGGGTGAACTACACTGCAAGAGGTTCGTACCAGACACGGTGTTTCGGTGCAGTACCTTCGTGGAACAGTGAAACGGCTATCCACTCACGCCTTTCAAAAAAAGTTCAAGATTGTAGCCCCGGTAAATATACTAAACAATTTATAGAAAAGAAACGGCGCTCCAAAATAAATACAGAATCGTGTCGAAAAAGAAAAATTGCGTTCGGCGACGATATACAAAACAAAAGAAGAAAAGTTACTGGACCTGATGAGAATTATGGTCAGTTGGATTTAGAACCAGATATGCCACCTGAGGTATTTGAGCAAAAGAAAAATGAATTTATGTTGGAGTTAAATAACACGAAATTTGACGAGCTCGAACAAAACACTGTAGGCCAAAGCGATAATAAGTTGTGGGCAGTTGAAAGACGTAAGCGCCTTACAGCATCCAACTTCGGTCAAATTTGTAAACTAAGAAAAACAACATCAGCAACAGGACTATTAAAATCTTTGCTGTATTCTCAATTTAAAGGCACTCTTGCCACAAATTATGGTAAAGAAAAAGAAGATGAAGCAATACAACAATTCATAGACGAAACAGGACTACCAGTATCAAAATGTGGATTATTCGTCGATAAACATAAAACGTTTTTGGCAGCAAGTCCTGATGGTCTTGTCGAAGAAGATTCTATAGTAGAGGTAAAATGTCCTTACAAAATAATTGATTTAACACCCAAAGAAGGAATAGAACAAAAGAAAATTGACTTCTGCATATTTAAAAACGATACGCTAGAATTAAAGAGGAATCATAATTATTACTATCAAGTCCAAGGGCAACTACACATAACTGGCCGAAATTTTTGCTATTTTATTTTGTGGAGCTCTAAAGGCTTACTTTATGAAAAGATTAAAAGAGACAATGTGTTTTGGCAGAAAATGGAACCGATATTGGAAACCTTTTACTTCGAGTGCGTATTGCCAGAGATAATCGACGGTCGTATACCTACCACGAAATTTAGCCGTGAGAGAGAGGAAAGGATTGGCCACGGAATAGTAATTTATGCCGCACCTGGCCATAAAGTGACTTTTTCCGCACGCTACGCGTACAGAAAAAGCCGCTTTCTGGCCAAGTGTAGACATAAAATGATGTACACAACAGGAGGTAATAAAGAAAGCCCTCGATCGCATATTTACGTCCCGAGTTGCAAGCGATTGCAACTCGAGCCGCAAATTTCTGCGATCTCGGCCTTTCTTTGCAATACCACCCCCCTAACATTAATTATATTATATTTTATAATAAACTGCCAAGGAATATAACTGAATTATCTATTAACCCTAGATGTCCATTTTTTTACTAAAAATGGCTCTCCTGTAAAATTTAGAAAATAGCACTTAGTGTCATGTCTTGGCACTAGTGTCATGCCTCTCAGGTACGGAGCTTACTTCCTGGCCCTACCTGGTTGTAAGCCCTACTTCCAAAAATCGAACAGCAAAAAAGACTGCTAAATGCACTTCGCGCTAAATTTTTACTAGAAATATCGATATCGATGAACAACACTAGGATATCGATAAAATTATCGACTACGTGTCACATCACAGAGAGTGTATACGTATTAGTCCGCGCCTCCCCAACCCAGCCTCTCCCCCGCAGAGTGCGATAGAGACAACTGCAGCTTGGATCGAAAATACCTTTTAAAAGTTCATGAAATCAACGTTTCGTAGTCCCCTGTTTTCTTCCCCAAAACTTAACCTATTTAACTACTTTTTTCATTAAACATTAAAGAAAGGCTTTGGCCGTGTTCCTATGTTTTCCTTTTTTTTAATAATCTAGTCAAATTTGTTTTCTGGATGTGTGAACACAGCGGAAAAATCTGGCATTTTTTTAGGTTTTTGAAGGTCAATATCTCTTTTAAGAATCAATTTATGGTAAAAAGCAAAACATAGGAACATATCAATAGTAGCCATAGATTTTTGGACAAAAACTTATGGCTCTATTGGCATTATCCAGGGAGGAAACAGGGGACTACGTTTGTATGGAAAAAATGCCCTTCTCTTTCCTCTTAAGTCAAAAAACGCTCATTGCGTCTCTATTTGCGATACTCGCCGCATTGGCGGCTCGTATCGCAACTCACGCATCTCGCATTTTTTGAACCCACTTATACAACTGTTGTATAAAATACTATTACATACTGTTATTATATTTCTCATAAGTCAAACACCTGTCAATTAAAAACATAATATTAATACATTAAGTACGGCAGATTTTATTTTATTCAGGGGTCGGATACCGGTATTTTCTCCATACAGAAATACCGGTATTTTTTCCGTTCTTTTCGTAATTTGGTTTATTATTTATTATTTTAATCGGACAATCTAATAATACGAAATAATTACTGAATAACCACATTTTTATTAAAAAAAAACCCGACCGCGGTGCACTTTGAAACTGCATAAAATCCGCCATTTTGTTTATTTTAACGAACTTTATACCCAGTGACACTCGCACCATCAAGACGAATCTGATGATGTATCATTTATCAAAATCGGATGTGCCGTTGAGTAGTTACGAGCGGACATAGGAACGGACATACATACATAAATACAGGCCAAACACATAACCCTCCTTTGGGCTTCGCCGCAGTCAGAAAAATACATGAAAAGCACAAAAAAAACCCTACATAAAAAGCATAATAGGGTTTTTGCAAAATACCGGTTCCGAGCCCCGATTTTATTTACTGCGGAAAAAAACATAATTTATTATAAAACTTACGAGTCATTCACGTTTCTATTGAAACGTAGCTTTTCAGTCTTTAAAATGGTTACCTTTGTTAAACAAAAAACTTTTCACAAATTTTCATTTCCCAAACAATTTTTCGTATAATTGTAACGCAAACCCAATGTTTGGCAAGTGAAAGTTGAAACATCGAAGTATCATTGAAATTTGCCCCATAACGCCAACTTTTTAAAATGAATACGGCATTTGAGATTCATTTGAGCAGACGGCAATTTCAAATAGATTTCATATCGTTTAAAAGACAAATACAGTCTTTCTACGATTTTATTATATATATAAATATAAATTTACATAAATAAATAGTGTCTAAAAATATGTCACTTAACAACTAGGCACATACTAAATAAGTAATTTAGTCAAATAGCCCGCCCCGCGTCACTCCGGGAGCAAAGGTGCCCATCACGAAAATTGTGTCCCCCCCCCTCTATCTTCTAAACCGTGTGTTCGAAAAATATAAAAAAAATTACTAAGATAGCGCTCAATTAATACTTTCAACGAAAATTATTTTCAACAAGATCGGATTAACCGTTTTTGAGCAATTGCCGATAAACTGCGCTTCTCAACAAAAGGACGTAATTGCTATGAAGATACGCTCTTTGGTTGTTGTACTTTTTTTACGGAAAGTAAATTTTTGGTCAGCCGTTATTAAAATTGATCCGCAAAAAAAAATAAGCAGTTAAATCATTTGGGCAGCATACAAAGATTTGGCTGGCAATAAATAAAATTGGGCAGCAACTCTTGTTCAGCAAACAGTTTAAAAACGGTTAACATTTTAACCAATATTAATCTGCTTTTTTTATCATTTGGCTGCCTAATAAACAGTCGAGCTGCAAAATAATTACTTGGGTAGCAAGATTTTACAATTGGTCAGCAGAGGGTTTAATTGAGATATACAGGGTGTCACTGTGATATATACTGGGTGTCACTGTGATATATACAGGGTGTCACTGTGTTATATACAGGGTGTCACTGTGATAGATACAGGATGTCACTGTGATATATACAGGGTGTCACTGTGTTATATACAGGGTGTCACTGTAATGTATACAGGGTGTCACTGTGATAGATACAGGATGTCACTGTGATATATACAGGGTGTCACTGTGTTATATGTATACAGGGTGTCACTGTAATGTATACAGGATGTTACTGTGATATATACAGAATGTCATTGTGATATATACAGGGTGCCATTGTGTTATATACAGGGTGTCACTGTGATAGATACAGGATGTCACTGTCAGCAGAGAAAACATGTCTGTAAGCAGTTTAATTGAAATATACAGGGTGTCACTGTGATATATACAGGGTGTCACTATGTTATATACAGGGTGTCACTGTGATAGATACAGGATGTCACTGTGATATATACAGGGTGTCACTGTGTTATATACAGGGTGTCACTGTAATGTATACAGGGTGTCACTCTAAAAACGAAACAGCTCCCAAAAATAGGTAGGTTAGGGTTATTTTTTTTTGATGACCCTAAAACGAAACGGCTCCCAAAAATAGGTAGGTTAGGGTTATTTTTTTTGATGACCCTAAAAACGAAAAGGCTCCCAAAAATAGGTAGGTTAGGGTTATTTTCTTTTTGATGACCCTAAAAACGAAACGGCTCTCAAAAACAGGTAGGTTAGGGTTATTTTTTTTGCTGACCCTAAAAACGAAACGATACACGTTGTGAATAAATAATATAACTTCTAAACATTATGAGATGTATAAAAAATCGAAATACCAATTTTATATGAGCCCATCACAGTGACACCCTGTATACATTACAGTGACACCCTGTATATAACACAGTGACACTATGTATATATCACAGTGACACCCTGTATATATCACAGTGACATCCTGTCCTGTATCTATCACAGTGACACCCTGTATATATCACAGTATCACTCTGTACCTATCACAGTGACACCCTGTATATATCACAGTTACATCCTGTATCTATCACAGTTACACCCTGTATATAACACAGTGACACCCTGTATATATCACAGTGACACCCTGTATATATCACAGTTGACACCTGCTACTTGACAGCTGACAATTACCGAATGACAAAATGCGCACACGATTGGCGGCAGAATAGTTGCGCCCAGTTAGATTTTATTGCCCCCTTTTTTTTGATGAACAAAATGAAATATTTTGCTTACCTACTGATTGCTTACCAAAATTTGATTTACCGTAGATCGCTTAATGCAGCTCAAATATTTAATTTGCTGACCAAAATAATTTAGAGCAGATCAGTATATCATTAATTGCAGCCTGATTTATAAATGTTTGCTTACCATAAGTTGCTTACCAACTAGCTATTTTGGCTGACCAAATACATATTTCTGCTGACCAAAATATGAATATTTTGCTGATCGATTAAATGATACCCTTTTTTTACATCGTATTTTTTACCTTATAGTTACGGCTATGGAACCCTACACTGAGCATGGTCCGACATGCTCTTGGCCAGTTTTTTTAATAGATAGAGTGATTGAAGAGGAAGGTTTATGTGTATAATCATCATTCGCTTGCCCTTTTCCCATTAAAAAAAAAAAGAAATGAAATGAATGGAAGGTTTATGTGTATAATATATGCATAATATACCTAATAGAGAAACACCGTGCGAAGCCGGGGCGGGTCGCTAGTTTATTATATTTCGATGCGTTTAAATAATTAAAATAATTACTCGTTTACCAACTGGTACTTTTAACTGAAACATTTGACTAGGTACAAATTTCATGTACTTATTAAGATTTTTGTGAGAAACCTTGTTTTAATAATGCAAATTATAAATTAAATATAACTACTTACTAAACTAAACTTAAGTAAAAAGTAAACTAAACCTAAGAAAATAAACTAAAATAAAACAAAAATTATCTAAAAAATTGGGCCCCCTGGCATGGTGCCGAATATGCCATAGAACAAGAAATGCCAAAAGACATTTTTAACTTTATGTAAAGAGTTATGACAATCGATATTATGACAATATTTGTTATGCGATTAGAGGGACACCCAATTTGCATCTTTTTCAAATCAAATCAAATTCTAACCAGATAGTAACGTGTTCAGGTTCAAAGTCAAAGTCAAATATTTTTATTGTAGATTGCGGGTAATACAAAGATATTTATATGATTAGGGCGCCGACACAATCAGCCAGTTATGGCATACAATAATTAACATGTACATAATGCATACTACGCTACAGGTACTTAAAACTATCTAGCTAAATTCTTTCAAATAAATATATTAATGTCAGATGTGTTTAGCATTTCAAATTACATTGGCACATAGATACATGTCGAATCGAATATATATTACTTATACAGCTATAAAGTGGTCATTAATATTATAATACGCCTTCTTTAAACACCATTTATACAGCTTTGTTTTAAATTCAGGTAACTCGGTTTGTTTTAAGTCCTCAGGCAGGTGATTAAATATCTTGACTGACATATACAGAATGCTTTTCCTGTAGTGTGCAGTTTTGCAAGTGGGTAGTACAAGATTAAAGCCGTGGTTCCGAGATGTCGTTCTCTGAGACCTGATTGCTGTTTCAAAACTTCGGAAATGTTTCCTTACATATAGGCAAACTTCAAAGATATAGAGAGACGGTAACGTTAACAAGTTGAATTTTATAAAAAATGGTTTGCACGAGTCCCTCGGCCCTATACCAGAGATTGCCCGAATACATTTTTTTTGTGTCTTAAAAAGTGTTTGCATATATGAAGAGTTGCCCCAGAGTAAGATGCCATAGCGCAGGTTCGAAACAACATGACCATGATAAGCTAATAGAGCTGCATTTTCGGATGCAATATTACTTAGTTTCCGTAAAGCGAATACAAATCTATTGAGCTTTTTTGCGACATATTCCGTATGCGTCTCCCAATTGCCATGGCAGTCCAACATGATACCTAGAAATCGTGTTGATGTTACTTGTTCTATTTCACAATTGTTGTATTGAATAGCCATTTTCACGGGATTTCCTTGTGGTGCATAGAACTGCATGGCGTTTGTCTTTTTTAAATTAACCTTTAATTCATTGCTCTGAAACCACCGGTTGATGTCACAAAAAGCTTGATTAACTTCTGCTTCATATGTGTTTAGATCATTACCACATATAACTACAGAGCAGTCATCTGCAAATAGGATAACTTTATGGTTGGTCACATTTGGCAGATCGTTTATATAGAGGAGGAACAGTAGTGGGCCTAATATACTCCCCTGAGGCACGCCTTGTTTAACAGTCTCCATGTTCGATTGTATGTTTAAAATTGTTTTTGTCTCTGGACAAAACGATTGAACTTCTGTGTACTGCTGTCTATTGTCTAGATATGATTTGAGCCAATCATAGCAGTTCCCTCTTATTCCATAGTTTCCCAGCTTTTGGAGAAGTATGTCGTGTGAAACCAGATCAAACGCCTTAGACATGTCCATAAAGATGGTCGTAACAGGCACTCTTTTATCTCGACATAAAGTCGTAATTTTAAGTAGTTCAAGAATGGCTAAGGTGGTTGATCTGCCTTTCCTAAATCCAAACTGACTGTTAGTTAATAAGTCATACTTTTCCAAGAAATTAACGAGTCTATTATGTAGTATTTTTTCATAGATTTTTGACAGTATGGGTATCAGAGCTATCGGCCTATAGTTTTCGGAGCAGTGGGGATCACCCTTTTTGAATATGGGTTTAATAATTTTGAATATGGGTTAAATAAGTTCAGGTAATATTAGCTGTTCTGGTAGTAGTTCGTTTTTGTTGGGGTCACAGTTCTAACCTAACCTGACCTACTTTTCTGGTAGCAATTTGTTTTAGTTGGGGGTCAACAGTTACCTACTGTTCTGATAGCAATTTGTTTTTGTTGGCGGTCACTTATTAACACGATTCCCCTAAAGATCCTATTTTTGTCTTTATACTTTATATCATAATAATTAATTTGATTTAATGTTTATTGTCTAATGATTTTCTGCTTTAATAAAGCTTTTGATAAAATACCAATTGCCTTAACTTAATGTAAGTTTCCCTTAATGAGATTATATTCTGCTGAGTGAAAATTTAACCAAATGAAAATATGCGTACTAAAATTATTCTAAAGATTGCATAAACTAAAAAAAACGGTTGCTAAAATTTGGTTGGGTAGTGAAATTTTACCATACAAGAAACCCTCTACAAAATAATGACCACCCCTATACTAATAACAATATTTGTTATTCTTGACAGTTAATAAGAAGTAAACGGAAGGAGCTGGGAGCACGTGATCTCAATGGAGTAACTGATAAAAGTAAGTACACTAAGTACCAACAGTCAGAGTGATATATGTAGTTTATTATGCTTACTTTTGACT
Source organism: Eudemis profundana (assembly GCA_947034925.1). Lineage (NCBI taxonomy): Eukaryota > Metazoa > Arthropoda > Insecta > Lepidoptera > Tortricidae > Eudemis > Eudemis profundana. The sequence continues at coordinate 22,556,039 of OX344795.1, read as the reverse complement.
AATTTTGTGCGCAACCTATGAAGACGTACTTTGATACTGTGGTACGCAAAATAAATAGGCGCATATTTGCCGTTGTTTTCGGAAAATTAACCCGCGTTAACCTTTGCTACCGTGCACACACTGATTTTCTCCCACCGCCCACCGCCGGCGAGTAAGCGAGTAAAGTTGGGCGAGTAGTTCATTGTGGGCTGACACAGTGTGATCAATCGACCTTTCCAGACCCGCATTGTTATGTTTACTCGCTTACTCGCCGGCGGTGGGACCAGTACCAGTACCTTAAGTACAAAATAGAATTATCTACAATCATGGTCACCATACAACAACTAACTAGTAAAGTTAATTTGTAGATTCTAAAACCATTTTTATTTTTCTTAATTTTGTACTTTTTGATTTATGACCAAAAACGTTCAAAAAAATAAAATTCTCCCATATTATCTTCGAAGTTACTGAACAGAAAAATCTGTAATAATTACCAATTATTAATATCATCCTAAATATTACAGGAAAAATAAAACGGTTTTCCTACATTGCATCGTTTTTTAGAAATTTTCAAAAATCGTACACATACTTATACGGATTAAGCTAACCGCCATACAGTTTTTCTTGAACTATTCACGTATCTACTTACGAGTTTGTATTTGTACGGAACCCTCGGTGCGCGAGTCCAACTCGCACTTGTTTTTCTAAAATGGAACGCCAAGCTGTCTATACGGTTAGGTTACTACTACATACAGGAAGAGCACTACTTAAGTTTTTTACCTATATGTGTTTTTATTAATTCATACAAGTTACGTCATCTTTAATATATTAGGTGCCGATCAAAATAATATGCGCACATTTCTCGAGATGATGATTGAGTCATCAGGGGGAAAAAATGGGTACACGGAGCTAGAACTGCGAGAGGAGGTCCTCGTCATCATCCTTGCTGGTACTGACACGTCCGCTGTTGGAGCCGCGTACACTACCCTGATGATGTCCAGATACCCTGATGTGCAGGAGAAGGTATACCAAGAGTAAGTGTGTCCAAATCAGACCGGTACGCGTACGGTAAAAGCCGCTTTCTGGCCAAGTGTAGACATAAAATTATGTTACACAACACGGGTAATAAAGAAAGCCCTTGATAGCATCTGCGATCTCGGCCTTTCTTTGTTTTACCACCCTAGTTGTGTAATGTGCTATTGTCATCATCTTTCTCTATTTGTCTTCATTGTTTTATGGCACCCTTAACTTTGTCGTCGTGTATCTTATTACTACCTATATGCCTATGTCTATTGATTCATCATATCCTTTTGAGAAACTTAAGGACATCCCGGGTATCGGTCATCTGTTCTGTTGTTCATTTAAGATTTACGATCGTGGTTAACCTGAACACCTAAAATGTATTTCTACAGATTGCTGGAAATATTTGGTGACTCCAATCGTCCCGTGACCGTACAAGACTTGCCTCGTCTCAAATATTTGGAGGCTGTAATAAAAGAGACCTTGAGAACATATCCAGCAGTGCCAGCTGTTGTGAGGGAAGTCGTTAATGATGTCAAACTACGTATGAATCTTTGATTATGAAAATAACTAAAGACCTTTCTCTAGTCGTGACCAACTGTAATGTGCGGGCACATAACATGGTCTAAGTCCACATTAAAGGTGTTGGTAATTGACAGTTTAGTTTTAGGAGACTTTTGCATCTCCATAAACGTAATCTTTCCCAAAATTTCTATTCAATTTAGCCCATTTTCATAGTTAATTAAGTCTTTTTTACAGCATCAGGTACAACATTGGTTAATGGTGTGAGTATCCTCATGAATTTCTGGGCCATGCATCGCAATCCCACGTACTGGGGCGATGACGCTGAGCAGTTCCGACCTGAGCGTTTTCTAGAGGGACCTTTGAAGCATCCAGGCCAATTCATGCCCTTCAGCTATTCAATGAGGAATTGTATCGGTAATTTCATTCTTTTTTATCAGTTTTATTTACCTTGGCCTCGTATATTTGTTTTTAAATCTCACGACAGCTTTTTCAAGTGCTTATACTAAACGATTATAATGCTCAAATTGAGTTCCCGTGACAATACAATATTATAATAATGTCGACTTGGTTGAGGATCTGATGATCGAGTCATAAGCTAATGGAACAGATAATGACAAAAGATAAACTGTTTAACTTTTTTTAGTGTTCCGTACCAAAATAGTAAAAAAGGAACCCTTATGGTGCGACTCTGTCTGTCTGTCTGTCCGTCTGTCACAGCCAGATATCTCAGGAACTACTGCTGCTATCAATTTGAAATTTGGAATAGTGTTAAAATAGCTAACCCGAACTTACTTACATAAAACAAATCTTGTACCTTTTTTACTTTTTTTTAAAGGGGTCCCCGAAATGGGACGTCGTAAATTAAAAGTAGGCCTGGGCATTTCTCCAGAAATATGTCTGCGGTCACCTCATTCATTTGGCCCTTTTTCATACTAAATATATGGAGACAGATGAATGAGTCGCAGACATATTTCTGGAGAAATGCCCGCCTACTGTATCAAGTGGGATATCAAACAAAAGGGCTTAAGTTGTAGATTCCAAAACTAATTATATTTGAAGGCGGATCACCGTACGTGTAGCTTCCGCGTACGTATACCGAAGAGTTGGCAGCGGAAAACCAGAAACAGAGGCAATTCGTCGCTTGGATTCGTGGTGCGTTTCCGTTGACGTACGAAAAAGTCATCCGTAAACCGCAGACCAACGACACGACGCTTTGCCAGAATGACAGCTTGTCAATCTCGTTCCAAAACAGCATCAAAGAGGCGCAATGGCCCGTCATATTTTTTTTTTAGATATTTACAAAAAACTACTAGCGCCATCTAGCGGAGAGTAGCAAAACTATGCGATGGCCTGTTTCAGATTACAGAAAAAATATATATTAAATACAATCATTACTCATCAGATATCGGGAAAAAAACCATAAAGTAGGTAACAACGATTATTAATAACTCTAAAATAGTACTACGTTAGGAAATCTGACACTAGTATTACCATAAAAATAAAATAACACTAGCGCCATCTAGGGACATAAATCTAAAGTAAGGTCTTGTAAAGCCAGGTAAGAAAATGTAAATGAATAATAATTATAAAGATATGAAATGCGTGCTAAATACATTCTACAAGTTTGTACGGAACCCTCGGTGGGCGAGTCCGACTCACTCGTACTTGACCGGATTTTTTTATTTATAGCTGCCGCAAATACAATTCTGCCGTCCGATCACTAAAAGTAGTCTAAGCCACATATGGCCAATTTTGAGTTTTCTATATGGGCTAAGAGAGAAAAAAAAGCCGCATCGACCTATCTTGGTTTTATTTTTCTATCTTATGTAGTTTTTAAGATACAGAATCGTCCAACACGGCTAAGTGCATGATTTTTCGGAGTTTCCACAATTAAAACATGACTAACCATCATTGCTAGACTACAACCTGTCTAAGAATGGTTAACTGTTGGATTCATCCAAAATCCTCTCTCTAGGTACATGGCTATAAGCTCGTTATGCACATAACCTTAACAAATTCCTGGTTAACATACTTTTGCCTCTTTATAACAATGTTTTTTTGTGTGAATCATTCAGAAATTACAACGCTAAACTACTTTAACCGTGTTTTTGTAGGAAATTTATTGTGATTCTCATTACAAGTGCTACGCTAAAAACACGTCACTATGTTAAGCTATGCATACATTGCTTAAAAAAATAATAATACTACACTTGAACCCGACGAACCAGCATCGCTACACTAAAACCTGGCTATGTTCAGGTCACATTCTCTAAGGCTGGGCGTACATGTTAGCATGGTTCTTCAATGAGATGAGCTCTGCACACGGATGGTTGATCGTATTCGGTTTTTACACACCCTAGTCGAGTGCCAAAGCTTATACAGTAAATAGTGAACCTATTATACGTCGGATACCTCGATTCGGTAATTAATTATTTTGGATTAATTTGGAAATCTAAAGCGAAAACCTATGATATGTACGCCCAGTCATATGCACGGCGCCTGCAGCGGAGTCGTTTATTGGTGGGACGGTGCATTCGAGTAGGTTATTCTATGCGGACGTACTGGCTGCGTGAACTCAACAACATACAGCGAACACTTTAATTAAGAAAACTAGTTAACCAGATACTACTGTTGCCATGAATACGAAAAATTTATACTCGTAGGTCAATCCCGATAAAATTTTATTGACATAACGTTACTCTGTATTCTTTAAACTATACTTCTTGTGTCTATAAAAACAGTCGATTAAAACGGTTGAATTCTGGCAACAATGTGCAGATTGAACTGTTTATCAATATTACATATTTTCCAAAATCTGCGGCTGGAGGGGGTTAACAAATTAATCGCTGCGTGAAACCATAAATACGCAAACACTAGAAATGTCATATTAAATACGTTGTATAATTATGTAGGTATGTCACCCTAGATGGAACATAAGAAGGACAATGCGTCCGCGCACCTTTGCAATGGAGATTGACAATTCTATTCAGGATACCCACATTGAACTAAACTCTCAATAACACAAAGTTCAATATTTTTAGCATGTTACATAATTATTGCAGAAGACAATGAACTACAAGAGAAAAATATTTTTCGTTTATTCCATTATTAATTATCAAAGAATGAACAGAAAAAATATCATTTTTGTTTAGAAGGGAACAATCAGCTTAGTTTAGGCAGCATTATTAATTCTATGATAAAAGTTATGTTTAATTCCTCAGATACAGCTCTTTAATAAAAACCACCAAATACCACTTTTATTGGTAAATATATTTTATTTACTTGCCACCCTGAAATTGTATTACCAGATAAAATTAATTTTACCAAAAACCGGAATTCGGCATTGTTATGTCATCTGATTTGATCGAGTTTGCTCCATAGTCTGGCCCAATTTTATTTATTTATTTAAGGCATTCTCTACCAGTCAACCATTGGGTAAAACAGAGATTTTAGTTGGTGCAGGATTGTTGGACAATAACAAGCCCAATTGGACATTAACAAGCTGTGGCCCATTCCAGGAAGGTGCAAGTTCCAATTTTACAAGTCAAACCAACCAGTGGTGTTGTTATAATGGACCGATGTTGCTAGTTTACTAGTAGAATTGTAAAATTACAACTTATTAATTAGTAACTTCGTGAAACGAGCCAATGGTGGCAGGCTTCAAAAGCAAAAAAGGAAATTTGACAGTGTATCTCACTTCCTTCCACGCATGAAATTTTCTATGGGTGTATATCTTTCATTTATTTGCTTGTCATTCCATTGCCAAAGACGCGTTTTTTTTTAATTTTGAAATGTTTCCCATTTAAAGTAGAATAGAATTTTTATCTAGTTTCCCATAACACTAAATTGCCCATGCATACTTAGAGTCAAAAAATGAAACGCTTATAAAAACAACTTAATTTTGCACGGTTAATCGAACGGAATAGAAAAAGCTACCAAACATTAGTTTAGACTTATATCATATGGAGTATGGTCGTATGAACTTATAAGTATTATAATAATTTTATCTTTATGTAGGTATTTATTAGTTTAAAAAATAAATCATTTATCTTTTCTCATTTTATTAACTTACCTCAACTTCTCAATAATCTTGCTTTATAGTGGAATATCAATAGATTTTGTGGAAACTGTAACTTTATCGAATAAGTTTACTACTCTTAAACATAGTTAGCTATGGCGGTTTGTCATTTAACGTGTTTTAAATTTTTTTAAAACACATTTTTTTCGCAAGTCCGTGGTTAGAAAATGACTAATGGCTGATAATGTGTTTATTGTTAAGTTATTTTCATTTTATTTAGCCATAAATACATAGCTATAAACCGAATAAGTAACTTAGCCATATTTTAAGTATGCAAACTAAAACAAATTGGAAATGTTAGTAAAAGTATGATAAAATATTACACTATAACATAGTTAAGGTATACTTAGCCACGTTTTAGTATGCAAATACTATATTTTTTGGTATTTAATTGCACGTCTAAAACACAAAAGGCTATTTATATAAATATATAAGCATTATTTTACAAGGAAGTACATTAATATGACAAGCATAGACATAGCTCTATTTGGTGTATAACAAAAAACCTACATAAATCTTCACATTTTCTAGAAATATTTATTTTGGAGTTTTTTGTTAATAACTCGAAAGTACGTTTTGTGGCTTAGACTACTTTTAGTGATCGGACGGCAGAATTATTCTCGTATCTCGGAAGAGATAATTTCTACACTGCACTTTTTTATTTTTCTAATAGCACTACTAATCTAATTGAATGACATTTTGTCTGTACCCACTAATAGACTTTTAGGAAATATTATTGTCTATAAACCTACGTAATGGGTTAAGTACTAACAGAAGACACGTACAAAATATTTTAATACAGTCTCGACTTTCGAACCATTCAAGACAGGACTTGAATGGTTCGAAAGTTACATTTTTTAAATATCATTAAGACAGACACACTAGAACTAGATGATTATAAGTAACCTCGTATCCTCGAAGGAGTAAGAACTCCGAATTCCAGAACCATGAATCCACTTTCACTTATTACAGTTATTACTACTGCTAGTATTCAAACACCAGTGTTCGCACCTCGGTCACAAATTTTGTGAAGTATTTTTTATTAATTGACTCTTAATCTTCTTTCCAGGCTCAACATATGCGATGATGTCGATGAAGACGGTGTTATCAAATTTAGTCCGACAGTACCGCTTGTTACCACCCTCGGATCTGAAGCCCCAACAGTGGAGCGAGCCACTGAGGGTCAAGTTCGACGTCATGATGAAGCATGTAGACAACTACATGATTAGAATAGAACATAGAAACAAAGTACATTAAGGTGATTCGAGTCGCTCGGTTTTCCATACAAACTAAAGGATGGTTAAGAATCGACTTTAACAACATCAAATTTAGCTAAAACATTTTTCATTTCATTTGATATATTTTAACTGCGCGAATCAATATGTCTCAAAAATCATAGTAAACATGCCATCGGCAAACTAAATATTTAATCACTAAAAATACATTAATTTTTGTCTTTTTGAGACTTCTCGTGTTATTTCGCGTAGACAAAATGAATCAAGCTATAAAATAAAACAAAATTATCTCTACCAGTGACCACATATGCGGCGCGCGTCCTGTCACGCGACAATTTAATTAGTCTATCTCTTTCCATTCAACATAATTCGAAATTGACAGATTAGTTTGTGTCTGTAGTGTGTATGTCGGCGGCCGATCGTATAATTCGCCAAATCATGAAATTCCTAGGCATATCATGTGGGTGGTGTAACAGGTGCACGAGTCCGACTCGCACTTGACCGGTTTTTTTAATTTTTATGAAAGCAAGTGTAATCAAATTGCGTGATGCTCTAGTTCACACGCATTTGTTTTTGATTGTTTACTGATTGACATACTTTCATTTGTTAAAATGGAGTTGCATTTTAACAACTTTGAAAATACTGACGTTTAATGAACAGAAAGTTAATTAATCGTCATAAACAAATAATTTAAAGTGATTCAAGTCGGTCAGTTTTCAATACAAACATAAAAGGGGTCATTGTTTGCTTCGACACCATCAATTATGTTTAAAATGTGTTTTATCTTATAGCTTGATACATTTTGTCGACGCGAAATGACAAGTAATACACGCGATATCATCAGTATAAATGGTTTAATAAAATAACCGCAAGTTAATAAAATAATACAATGGAAAATATGTTGTTTTCTTCGCCCCAAAATATAACTTACCTAAGCAGAATAGTTTTTTTGACAATATTTTTTACTTCCTAGGGATAACTCAATATGTTCACGTTTGTTAGTGATTTCCCTTAGGACGGAGCTTGGTGTATTTGCTGTTATAGCCCTTACTCTCTTTATTTTAAGAAAGAGATTCCTGAGTTTGAAAAAATAAGTTGTAGAATTGTCGAACTATTTCCTATGTTGTTTATTTATTAACTAAACCGATATAAATTGAGTATTATTTCTTTGCGTTCTTATTATCGGAATGCTCTAGAGTGAGCGTTGTATTAAAACCTTTTTGAGAACTTGCAACGCTATGGCTTAATATTTGCCTAAAAAAGGAATTTCAAATGCTTCCTACTGTCAGAAAATAGCTGTAGAATAGAATAAGTGACCCAAGCAATAAAAATAGCAAGAAATTGTAGAATTTGGACGAAGTTTATGTTTAAGATAGGTGGTTTAGTTAGATAAAAGACAATGCCGACGTTATTCATCACATGCATGAAATACGAACACAATATAATCGCAGTCGGTACATTCTAACTCGCCGCTTGTCTGCATTTTGCGCACGGCTATGCAATGGGCGTTTCTGATCTCATTTTTTTTTCACTGTTACTTACCTTGAATTTTCTACATCGGCCGATTTAATGTTTATTTGCATTATTATCACTCTTTGTTTCAGCTCCTCTAGCATGTTAGTCTGGTCTAGTCTTTTTTGACCCATAGAAATGCATGAAACTGCATACCACTACGTAAGCTAAGGCCGTCGGGGGTGCAGCAAGATGTTACGCATTGGTTATGTAGGGCTCTCAGCTCCAGAAGGGATTGGCGTACCGACTATAACTCTGGGATGCTGCCCGCCTGTACGTTAGTGGTGATACCGTGGGATCGCTCGCAAGCCACCACGACATGTCAGGCACCTTCGCTATAGGGATAACCCTCTCCAAAAAAGGCACACTGTAACATAACCAGTGTGCCGTCCCTTACCGGCTGCCCCCGGACCGATGGTTGACCCCTGGGGAAGTCAGGGACTGGCACCACACACGTAGTGTCCCGGTTCCTCTCTCACTGTCACGGGAGGACAATACGCCCCACCCCGTGACCACGTGTAGTGAGGATGATATCCGGGAAACCATCCCTTCAACCAAACCACCACTACACCACCAACCCTTTGATCAGCAGTGAATCGGACCGGATCATAGGCCTTCTGCCTTCAGCATCCCTGACCAACCCAAAGTAAGGATATAGGCTAGCAAAATCAACGCAACTCGACAACAGTTCTAACCCTTGCCCACCCCAGATGCTGCCCATTATCTGCCAATGCCTTAGTCTAGGCGAGAGGGGTACCCATTACACAAGACATCGGCAATCGGCAACACCCTAGGTTACTCAACTACCCATCCTCGCTGGCCGAGAAATAGTGATGGGTTGGAAAGTCTGCACAGGACGATTCCAACCCATTGCCGACGGCCGAGTCTCCCCCGCCCCCTGACCGTGGGCCCCCTGAGGTCCCTCTCCCACCATCCCTGAATTCTCGGGAAAACTGCAAGCAATTTGTCAAGTATTAGCCACCAACAACCAATTGCTACTGCTTGTTGTTTCCAGGGTGCACCGGCTCAAGCAGTACCCTTCCATGCGGATCAAACCGTGATCAAGATGGATTGTTAAAGCCCGAGCACGCGTGGAGGAACCTGACACCCCAGTCTGGCCTAGTCTTGTTTTCGACCCGAAAAAATGCTTGAAACTGCATACCACTACGTAACATAAGGCCGTCGGGTGTATAACCAGATGTTACGCATTGGTTATGTGGGGCTCTTCGCTCCAGAAGGGATTAGCCTACCCACTTAGTGGTGATGCCGTGGGATTGTTAAAAAGCCACCACGACATCACCAGCACCTTCAATCTCGAGCGAATCCTCTCCGAAAAAGGCAAACTGAAGCATGGCCAGGTGCCCGCAATGCCCCCCGAAAAGAGACGTCGGAGGGACTAAACCGTCGAGGGACAGGACCCACACCGACGCCTCGCCCTCTTGTCCCGCACCTGGGGAGTCCTCTGAAAAATACAGTAAACCCTGGTTCGGAACGTAACATAAGTGTGGAATTTAGGTCAATGAAAAAATTTAAGATAAAATAAGAAAAATATTTCATAATCCTGATTCCGCAGACGGTAGACCGTACATCATAAAATTATGTTTCAAGCACAGGCGTGATCAGAAGAAGTTAAATATCATGAAAATAACAAGGGTTTAAATATTTACCAACAAAAAATTGACAACTTTCGTTACGTTTTGGACGGAAACATTTATTAAAGGGTTTATTTTTTTGCTACCCAGGTTATTCCATTTGTGACCTTGGACATTTTTATTGCGTAAGATACTAAAATAGTTTCGAAACCTCTAAGTGTTAGGTAACAGTTTTTTTTTGTTATCAGCATGGTAAATTTAAGGGCAGGATTTCCGAAATCGACCTCCGGGAGAATCAAAATTAAGTAACGAAATATTCATATTTTTGGATCGAAAAAGAAATATATTATAGTTCAAGAGTGCTTCTGTGTTTCTGTGTGGTTCAAAACACGATACTTTCAACTTCGCTCGATCATAATTCGTCACGAAAACAGGTAATTTTTTAGCAGTTTTTCCAGTTTTACTCGAGTTCTATCAAACTTATATCACTAAAAAACATGTCAATCGATAGATAATGACATTTTACCGGGACCTGTGCGGTTCAGTTTTTTTTAAATTACTTATTTTTTAGTAGCTCAGTACTATATAACAAAGTAGCCCACGCGCTGTGGCTTCAGATGCCCGCCGGGCGTGTCCGAGGCCGGACCTGTGTCGCTTTCGAGCTCGTGACAGCTCTCCTCACTCAACGGACAAAATAAACGTCACGCTAGAATCACAGCGTATACACTCTAACAGTAATCCAACGCCTTTGATATCGAATGATTAGCTGAATATTAAAATGATAGGTTATTTAACTTATCACTGTTATTTCTTCATCATGATTAGTAAATTTTAGTCTTGTGCAAAACATAAGCTTCTTCAACTGTATACCATTGCACACATTTGTTTTATTTTTAACCGACTTCCAAAAGAAGGACGGTTCTCTATTCGTCTGTATGTTTTTTTTGTATGTTTGTTACGCGATTACTCGAAGACTGCTGGACCGATTTGGAAAACTCTTTTTTTGTTTGAAAGGGTATACTTCCGAGGTGGTCCCATTGCAACCAAATCAGGATCTGATGATGGGATCTTGGAGAAACCGAGGGAACTCTTCAAATATTAGAGGCACACATATAGCGATTTCGGTATTTTTCGTAGTTTCTCGTCCATTACTTATAAGCAATAAGTTTTTAGTATTGACCGACTTCAAAAAAGGAACAATTGTTTATGTAGGTTTTTTCCCCAATTACTTAAAAACGACTGGGCCGATTTGGAAAATTATTTTTTTGTTTGAAACGGCAAGTATACTTCCGAGGTGATTCCATTGCAACCAAATCAGGATCTGATGATGGGATCTTGGAGAAATCGAGGGAACTCTTCAAATATCATAGGCACACATATAGGGATTTTGGTATTTTTCTTTGTTTCTCGTGCATTTCTTATTAGAAATAAGTTTCCAGTCTTAACCGACTTCAAAACAAAGAGCAATTTTTATGTAGGTTTGTTCCCCGATTACTTGAAAACGGCTAGACCGATTCTGAAAATTTTTCTTTTAACTAAATAGACTGAAGTCTATTTGGTTAAAACAATATTTTTCCAGCGCTACTAAAAATTTAAAAATAAAGTAAATTTTTAAAACAAAAAATAAAAACCGACTTCCAAAAACTGTTAGTAAATTAGGCCTTATTCCTTAAGATACGGCTGTCAAAATCTCTATTGTATGACAAGAGACACTGCTGAGTTTTCCGTTTCATAGGGTAAGGTTAGGGTTAGTACCTCATGACGTTGTCACGTTCAACTATCGTCAGTAAACCGACTTTACAGACAATCGAATATGTCAAAGTCGAAGTCAAAGTTGAAGTCAAAGTCAAAGTTGAAGTCAAAGTCAAAGTTGAAGTCAAAGTCAAAGTTGAAGTCAAAGTCAAAGTCCGAGTCCGAGTCCGAGTCCGAGTCCGAGTCCGAGTCCGAGTCCGAGTCCGAGTCCGAGTCCGAGTCCGAGTCCGAGTCCGAGTCCGAGTCCGAGTCCGAGTCCGAGTCCGAGTCCGAGTCCGAGTCCGAGTCCGAGTCAGAGTCCGAGTCCGAGTCCGAGTCCGAGTCCGAGTCCGAGTCCGAGTCCGAGTCCGAGTCCGAGTCCGAGTCCGAGTCCGAGTCCGAGTCCGAGTCCGAGACCGAGACCGAGTCCGAGTCCGAGTCCGAGTCCGAGTCCGAGTCCGAGTCCGAGTCCGAGTCAGAGTCAGAGTCAGAGTCAAAGTCAAAGTTTGATCCCTATATGTGTGCCTATGATATTTGAAGAGTTCCCTCGATTTCTCCAAGATCCCATCATCAGATTCTGATTTGGTTGCAATAGGACCACCTCGGAGGTATAAACCCTTTAACACAAAAAAGAATAGGTTCAGCCGTCTTCAAGTAATCGGGGAAGAAACCTAGATATAAATTTACTCTTTGTTTTGAAGTCGGCTAACACTAGAAACTTGTTGCTAATAAGACATGGACGAGAAAAAATTACGAAAAAAATACCGAAATCGCTATATATTTGAAGAGTTCCTTCGATTTCTCCAAGATTCCATCATCAGATCCTGATTTGGTTGCAATGGGACCACCTCGGAACTCTGCCCTTTCAAACAAAAAAAGAATTTTCCAAATCGGTCCAGCCGTCTTCAAGTAATCGGTGAACAAACACACAAAAAAAACAGACGAATTGAGAACCGTCCTTTTTTTGGAAGTCGGTTAAAAACTAACAATGTTTAAAATTTGGAGCCTGTGAGTCTGCTAGAAGTACTTTAGAATTATGATGATCATCAGTCAGTGAATCAGTGAATCAGTCAGTCAGTCAGTGACAAAACTAAGGAACTTTGACATGCAATAGTTCTTAAACTACACGTTCAATTTGAATGATATTGAGAATATATATGTCTTATTGTGTATATATCCCTGAAATTTCAGGATTGTAGCTTTAGCCAGTACAAAATTACAGGAGGCTGAAATTAGCTTGAATGGCTTCGAGAAATGGATGGTATAGCCGTGCCGTGCCTTTGTTTTGCTCGACTTGGCGGGGGCACTGCCGTGCCCCCAGATGAAATATGTACCTACCTTTCACATTGTACGACACGATGCCTGTTGGTCTAATTTATTTATAAGTAAATAATAAATCTACAATATCTCCCAACTGTAACCGGCAGTGATAATATTATCATGCTTAGTTTAAGTTTATTTTTCTACTCCTGTACTGTTATCTGTCTTTTACTTGGTCACGAACACTAATATAAGAACATACATAATATGAGTTCAGAGAAGTCTATACTCTATTCCCCATAACAGCACTAGTGTCGTTATAGTCACTTTACGTTATTGCTAGCAGCCACAGACTTCTAAATCTAGGTTAAACTTAGGTCAAGGATTAAGCGCTCAATTTTAACTTTACGGTAAAAATGCACAACTACCAACTTAACAAACAATTAAATTCCTACGGTTTTTAAGAAAAACATAACTTTCCGAACTAAATTCATTGATGCCAACATAAAAAAAGTTAAGTATATTTTAAATAAAAAATAAAAAAGTTTACCATAGACACATACTGTCAATCAAACGTCATATTTGCCTTGTTTCCAGGTTATGATTAATTTTGTATTTTATAATTTGAAACCTCGTCGTAGAAAAAGTATTGTATGCAACGTTGTATAATTAAGTCAAAAAACGCTCATTGCGTCTCTATTTGCGATACTCGCCGCATTCGCGGCTCGTATCGCAACTCACGCAATTCGCATTTTTTGAACCCACTTATACAACTGTTGCATAAAATACTATTATTAACTAAACGTTAGGTACCTATTAGAAAAACAACCGTTTTCTTTTCTAACATTACGATGATCCTTTTATTTTAAGTGTTTCGATGTCATAGATAGGTACCGACCCCCGGTACCGGTAGATAGGGTCGGTGGATATCTACCTGATATAAACTTAACCAGAGAGTACGTAAGGTAGTAGACCTACTGTTACAATTTTGCTGCGGCAATTGCGGCATAAGTTGACACATTTACACAGGTTGGGGTCACGAAAGTTCATTTCGAACGGGATCGCGCCGCTTGTTCGTCTAAGGGGGGCGGGGAGCTCGAATTGCTTGTCGTCTTCGAACATCCCCGCCTTAAAATGTCCAAATTGGTCAAAATCCACGGCTTTGCCCAAATTATGATAAGAGATAATTACTATTTTGAAAAAAAAAATATCTTGTCGAGTTTCTAATGCCAGTTCTTCTCAGATCAGAGGTTATTTTATTTTCATCACACTTGCTCGTAAAGGGTGTTATAACACGCAGGCATATAGAGCAGCTAGAGCAGATTTTATAACTCCGATAAGATTAATATATACTATTTCTTTTCTATACGACGAAAGATGTCACGACATTGTCAAAGACAATAGGAAGACATTTTTGTGCTATTAGTGATGTGAAATCCGTACATAAAATAAATAGGTATAATTTGAAATTTGCATAACGATGGAGGACGATAATATGGTGTTTATAAAGAGCGAAAAAGGCAAAGATGTTCTTTTAAAAAGTGGATATAAATATTATTTTAGAGGTGATCGTAAAGATGGTTCCAACTGGAGATGTGTGAATACGACATCATGCAGTGCATCGATAACTATTGATAAACCAAGAAGTCACGTCCTCAGACAGAGTGTTCATACATGTAAGCCTAACGATTTGAAAAATAAAATTGATATTTGCGTCAACAACTGCAGATTGAAGGTAACGAAGACTATGAAGCCAATACAAAAGGTTTACGAAAAGGAATTTGAAAGTCTAAAGGAGAATGCATCAGTAAGGGAATCGCAATATATTCCAGAGTTTAAATCAGTAAAGGATTCCTTGTCTGATTTGTTAGATGAGGTTCCCAAACGCTTGTTTTCCTTGCTGAAATTTTTCTTTTCGCTTTTTTTCCCGAAAGTGATTATCACCATTCACTTTTTTTCCTCTGAAGCTTATTTTCACAGTCGCGTTGTTTCCGTTTCTCATATTTTTTCGCCTCAATTTTAACCTGCAGTTAATTTCTACATTCGTTTTTTTTCTTTGGTGTGTTTTTTTCTGTGTCTCCTTTTTTCCCGCAGCCAGTTTTTATACACAATGTACTATTATGGCCAGGTATGATTACTGATAAGTAAATGCAAATGTAAAAAGATGACAATAACTTTCAGGTCTACATATTATACTATAGCAGTCAGGGGACCTGATCTATTCTATTAGGCTGCGGCTCCACTATGGCAGAGACGAGCGGAGCGGAGAAGTGTCGTGTAGCGATCAACCAATCACATTCGTTTTCGCTGTTTCCATTGAAGCGAAGTGGAGACGAGATGTGGATTTCAACTGATGTGATTGGCCTACTTGTCTCCTCTCCGTTCCTCTTGTCTCCGCCTCAGTGGACCCACAGACTTAGGGTTCCGGAGCCAAAATTACTAAATAATTTTACATCCAGAAAAATTTATATTTGCTTTAGGGAAATATTGCGAGCAAAAAATATGCTACTAAGTAATAAACCGAATGTGAAAAAATGCGTTTGTGAACAAATGCGATTAAAAAAACTCACTACTAAGAAATAGTAAGACAGGGAAATTAGAGAAATGGGAAATTATGAGACTAGGAATAACCGCGAAAAGAAAATTTGCCGCAAGGAAAACAAGCGTTTGGGAACCTCATCTAACAAATCGAAATTAGATTATTTGTGAGGACTTCTTAATTAGCGACAAGCACAACATTTTTGTGTTTGCAACACCGTTAGCAAAAGATGCGATTAAAACGTCTACGAGTTTTTTGGGTGATGGTACCTTCAAGGTAACTCCGTCACTATTTTACCAGCTATCATTGCTATATATCATAGACAATTTCCCGATGCATATTAAAAAGAAAATAATGGACTCAAACGTGTTACCTATTTACATACGGCTGTCAAACATGGGCCCCTACTGCTGACTCCAGGAAAAAAATCAGGTCATTCCAAAGAGCGCTAGAGCGCAGTATGCTAGGTATCAAACTTAGAGACCGTATCAGGAGTACCGACATAAGATCCCGAACAAAGATTATTGACGCACTCGAAATGACTGCAAAACTAAAGTGGAAGTGGGCGGGACACGTCGCTCGCCTAGATGACAACAGATGGAGCCAGCGCATTTTGCACTGGAGTGTTATAACCGGCAAACGGGAACGGGGACGTCCCCCTCGCCGCTGGAGAGACGATATCGTGTCAGTGGCCAGTAACCTGTGGGCCCGTCTGGCCCAAAACAGGCACAAGATGGAGGAGGCCTTCGTCCAGAAATGGAAGGACCCCACGTAGTACTTATAAGTTAAAAAATATATAATTTTAATTAGTGTTTAATGTTGACTTTTTTTTTTGTTTTTTAATTCTAACTTTGTTTTAATTCATTTTTTCAAACTATGTAATTGTTATTTAATTTTGGGGAATAAAGGCTTTTTTATTTATTTATTATACGCTGCATATCGACTTCAGCAAAAGTAATGATGAAGCTACTACAATTGTACCTGTGATTTATGCTTTGATTTCGAATAAGTTAGAAAGTACATACAAACTACTATTTTCCATTTTGAAAGAAAAACTATCACTAAACGTTAAACATTTTAAAAGTGATTATGAAATTGCAGTGACAAACGGGTTACAATAAGTTTTTAAAAATGTAATAATAAAAGGATGTTATTTCCACTACCAGCAAGCTGTATGGAGAAAAGCTGTAAAACTGGGAGTAACTGAACACCCGATGGGTAAAACCATAACGCGACAGCTATGCAAATTGGCATTATTTAAAGCATCAGCAATACCTGAAGGTTTTCGCTGTATTACTCAAACCATGCCTGATGTAGAAGAATATGTCCAGTTCGAAGAATATTATAGAGAACAATGGATGAAATAAACGACGCCCGAGGTGTTCAATTGCTACAATGAAATGAATAAAACTACTAGTGCATTAGAAGGGTGCCACCATAGAATTGGTGTGAGATTTGGCCGCCACCCGAAACTGTTTTTATTTCTGATCAATTTAAAAAAAAAGAGGCAAAGTATCACGATTTCCGAATAAAGCGAAACTTAGCTGGAGGGAAAAAACAACTAAAGAAGCGACGAACTCATATATACCAGGAAACAAATATAATTCAAAATTATGTAAACCGAAACGTATCTATAGAAGAAGCTTTGAAAACACTTAGTCACAACGATAATTTCAGCTTTAAAGGTTATGATAGTTCCGAACCAGAAACAGAAAATTTTGATATTGACATTAATGCCAGTTCAGACCAAGACGTTGATGATCATCCCGACAAGAGCGATTCTTCAGACCAAGACATTGATGCTCATTCCGACAAGAGCGATTCATCAGACCAAGACGTTGATGATTATCCCGACAAGAGCGATTCTTAAGACTATAACATATTTTAGAAAAAAAAAGTTATTTCACTTTATTTCGTCTTATTTTGAAGAAAATAACAAAGTGTATAACACTTTTATCTACTTAGAACATTTTTAAGTTATTAGATGTGTAGTGCGTCGCTAACCTCCATAATTAATATAAGTACCCAAATGATACATGTTTATGTGATTTATAAAAAAAATATATTTAAAGTAATAAAACAACTTAAACGGATTAAATCGGGGTGTCCCTTATTAGGCATAATTTAAAACTCCTATTATGAAAACGCATAACAGTCTAGGCATACGATGATTGAGCATACCGCTTAAATGGCATAATAATAAAAATGTATACACGTTAATTGGCATACCGACTGATTTGGCATACCTGAAATTTGCATAATATTGTTAGGTATACCGAACGCATAAATTTATGCGTTCGGTATAAAAAAGCGTTTCTGGAAAACTATTCTAAGTTTTACATCCGTTGTTCACATACTCCTAACTTTTTGGGTTTTTCTTATTACTAGGTGGTAAATGCTGGCTAAACTAAATTTCTACAAAAAATTAGGTTAGGTTAGGTTAGAACTGCGACCCTTACGGAAGCGAATCGCTTCCAGAAAAGTGTAGGTTAGGTTGGTTTGAGCTGCGGCCCCAGGGTGGATTTCACAGCGTTTCAAACGCCGTCATCACCAATCCCGAAATTTCGACGATTCATTTTAAGAATGTATCCCATTATTTTGATAAAATCCGAAAATAGTACCTACTATTTTTATGTTTTGATCAAAAATTATGTAATTTTTAAAAATATGTCATTATAATATCGGGATTGGTGAACCCCCCAACAGAAACGAACTGCTACCGGAAATGTAGGTTTGGTTAGGTTTGAACTGCAACCCGAAAGAATCGAGTTGCTACGAAAAATGAAGGTTAGGTTAAGTTAAGTTAGATTTGAACTGCAACCCCATCAGAAAAGGAATTTTCAACGTTCCATTAGGCATATTAAAATTATACTTTTTAATATATATGAAGAATAATGTTATACTAAGTCATTGTTAGGCGTAGTAATGGTATGCGAATTAAAATATGCGTTTTAAAATATACATTTTAATATTATGCGAATATACAATTATGCGTAACAACGGTATGCGTTGTCAAAATAGGAAGATTTACTGTATGCGTTTTAATATAGACCCATTAAATCGCGTATATTACTATGAGTGATAATCGCGGAAACCGAAGACAATATTAATATATTTAAAATTATTGTTTTATTATTTCTTACAAATAGGACTTACGTTCAGCCTGGAAAAAAGAGTAGAAGTTAATATGGGGGCCACTATTGTGATGACAGGCGTCACTCGCACAAAGATATAGAAAATAGATAACAGGCCAGGCTATAAATTGATTACCATGAAATGCTATGGCTATTATTGTGTAAAAATAAAAACTGAGCGGAATTACGAATGTAGTAAACTGCGGTTACGTTGTACCCATATTGTGTGGAATCACGAATAGGTTGAATCCCAATTGCGTTAAAATAGCGGCTGTGTGGAATCACGAATGTGGTAAACTGCAGTTGCGTGGAACCCATATTGTGTAGAATCATGAATAGGTTGAATCCCGATTGCGTTAAAATAGTGGTTGTGTGGAATCACGAATGTAGTAAACTGCTGTTGTGTTGAACCCAAATTGTGTAGAATTACGCATAGGTAGAGTCGCGTTTGTGTAGTCGATCGCATAATCCATTTTAGGGATTAAAGGAGATTGACAAGGTTTTGACCAAAGTGCTGCCCAGAGATGAAAATACCTCTAACGGGTTCCTTGCGTTACTTTCTATTAGAAAATACATATATTTTCAAAATCGGTCCAGGAGAAAAAAATACATGAATTTTTGATTTAAGGTTTTCTAGCGAGCGAGCGCTTTTGGTTTTACTTTGCACTTTCAGTTTTTTGTTTGGGAGCGATTATCAATAGTACATTACACAATTAGGGTGGTAACACAAAGAAAGGCCGAGATCGCAGATGTTTGCAGCCCGAGCTGCAAGCGAGGGACGTAAATATGCGATCGAGGGCTTTCTTTATTACCTCCCGTATTGTGTACATCATTTTATGTCTACACTTGGCCATAAAGCGGCTTTTTTCGTACGCGCAGCGTAAAATCTGTTACTTTTAATGTAAGAAATAATTAATTTTTAGTGCCCATCAAAAAGTTTTTTTTCATGACTCCTAGGATAGATCTTAAAGCGCTTTAGTATACAGTCTAGTGTTAGCCTAAGGAGTCAACTACCATACAAAGTTGGTCAATCTCCTTTGATTTTGAAAATCGGTACAATTTGGCAGTATGGCCAATCAAGTTTCAAAACCAGACGCTGTTCTTAGCATTATCTGTATATACTCTACATTGGAAAAGTTAACATTTAAAATTGCCTTTAGCGGGTGCGCCTAGTTTATTTGATTTTTATGTCTTATTTTTTTCCTCGCAAATGTGACGAAATAGTACATTGTGTATCTAGGGCGGTAAGTAAGGAATTACAAACGAGTGTTTAATAACACGAGTTTGTAATTCCTTTACCGCCCGTGGCACACACAATGTTTTTCATCACACTTGTGAGGAAATATTAATTAAAATAACCTTACTTAACCTAAATGAAATTGTAAAACAGACAGCTGACAGTGACATTAGTGACATATTATATCCATAGACAATGGGAATGTTAAGTCACGTTCGGAAACGATAGCGGTAAAGACCTAAGACGGTTGATTTTATATTTACAAAATACTGAAATACACTATTTAAACATTTAGTTATGTTACAGAAATATGTGTTTACATGTATTTGCAATAACAGCTCTCTTTAAATAATTTTTTCAGTGAAACAAGTGAAAAAAGTAAGTTTTGGTTTCCTTTGAAGATGATAAATAAGAGTTAGAACCAGCGTTTCAAATTTAAAAAGAAAATCACTACGCCCTAGGGCATAATAGGTCATTTACGGCGCGCAGAACCTACGTGTAATGACACAATTTTCGAGCAAGTGTGATGAAAAATATTGTGTGTATCACGAGCAGTAAGGGGATTAAGAACTTGAGTCATTAAAAGCCATCCGATTTCAAAGGCTCCGCTTTTGATCTCCGCTAATGACTCTCGTGAGTAATCATCTTCTTACTGCCCTAAATGCACAATGTACTATTTAATACGCCTAAATTAAATAATAAATAAGTTGACAATAAAGCAATATTGCTGAAAGCCACAATGCCATTCATAGTGAGTTTAGACATTATTGTTTTCAAACGACGATTTTCAGTTCTATTTTTGCGCTACTCGCTTGTTTAGCAGCTCGCTATCCAACTTGCGGGCAAGTGGCATTCTCCAGCAACGCCTATCGTCCTATTGTTATTAATTCAACCGACCGCGTGATTTGCCGCTATACTCCGTCAGTGATTTATACATGGTTCGTGATTAAGAGTGTAGATAAAACAAGTAAAGTCTACTTCTTATGTAAGGAAACGCTAATGTTATACTCGTACTATATAGTAATAAAGCAACCGCTAAATTAGTTAGATACCAGGTTCTCCGTTTAAGGCTGGTGCATGTTTTCCACCCTATGTTAGCGCTTATAATTTTGTGCCAGCAACCCAAACTACTATAGGAGCATTCCATGAAAATATTTCGTAACGGACACCACCGTTTTAATACTTCCGAGTAATAAATTCAGGAAGCTAATCATCAGCATTGTAATATCATAACTCGGCTTTTAAGATTGGTAGTGTTTCTTAGCAGCTAATACGTTTTATTAGGGTAGCTGCCATAGCGTTTCGTAAGGGACAAAAAGTTGATGTTTTCATGGAATGCTCCAGTACCATTTTACTTTTGTTCTCGGTTATTTCTTAAACAAGCTATTTACTAGTGGCTCTGTGAGCAGTAGACCTCAGGAGTCATCCAAACACCATGGCTCCGCCATTTTGAAAAAAAATGAAAACGGAGTCGACAAAATAAATTTATGTAAGTATGAAACCCGCTTACAAAATTTCACGAGAATCGGTTGGGAAATGTGACCTGTATGTAGAGGAGAACAGACATCCGCCGTAGATACGAAAGCATTTTTACCTAAGCTAAGCTGGAGACACTGCGTTCGCTTCGCTCACTCGGCCAATGTTGCTCAAACAAAAAAATTTAGGGATTAATTTAAAAGAACCAATTAGTACTTGCATTTTAAGTTATAAACTACCTACGCCTATAATCAAGGAACGCACCACAAATCATTGTAAGGAATCTGCTCAAAGGCGACTCCAATTAAGCAGGAATAGTTGCGATCACGGAATACCATCATGATAGGTAAACTGGGCTCAGGAATAATAGTCCCAGGAGACAATTGGCGAGGCCGATCTCCCAAGACCTGTTTGGTTTAAATTATTCCTACTGTACTTGCCTGTAAAGTACAGGCTATACTATAGGCAGCTACGGTAGAAATAATTTTAAAGGGTTCGGATGAAATCCTTAAAAGAGCCATTTGCCCCCATAGACGCAATTACCTCAGTTGACCTTAACTAAGTTTGTTTTACCAAAATATTAATAAATAATAGATGTTTTGACTAAAAATCAAATTAAATACAAGGTTTATGTATATAAATTGTTGATAAATCTACGTTCGTTTTTAAAAAGTGCGTGATGCTGATGAAGTGATGAAGGCAAATCCGTTTGTTAACGTTGTTGCTCATTTCTATCGGATCTCACTATAATAATATAGTGCAACTAGCAATTTCCTGCGGCTTCGCCCGCGTCTTCCCGTTATTGTCCCAAAGAAACACTTAACCGGGATGTAAAGTATCCTTTGTAATCTAGGACTTCTACTACTTTCAGCTTGATCCATCCAGTTGTTACCCCGTTATTTAGTAACAAACATCTTCACAAACTTTCACATTTAATTTATTTTCATATTAGTGTGAAGATTTTCGAATGGTAAAAGTTTGAATATACAATTAAATATTATTTATTATATATATTATATATTTTATTATTATTATTTATTATAATATAACCAGAGATCGGAATAGGCAGAGTATATTGAAGAACATAGTCGAAAAGTGGAGGGTCCCTTACAACAATTTTTTTTTTCCGGGAATTGTCCCGGAATCTTACTAAAAAATTATGTTATTATTGGTATTCTTTCGCACAATTCTGGAACATTCTCAGTATAGCTGTCTCTTTCTAATAGTGCCGTCTCTTTCACTCCTTCGAGAAATTTCGCCATATACTGAAGTGTAGTTCAAAGGCCCATAAGGGATCCTGAAAACGGGTTTTCAGGTTATTGCGTCATCTGATAGAGGGTGTCCTGAAACAGACTGAAAAGGTGATTTCAGGCCCTTTTCAGAGGTGGCTCTTTCACATAATAGAAGATCGAAAATTCACCTAAGTTGCCGTTGTTTTTAGGAGCCTGAAACATGTTTTCAGTCCGTTTCAGTACACCCTCTATAAGATGGCGCAAAAGATATTTGACAAGTATCAAAACTAATTAATCCTCTTGCTTGTTATGTCGCCATATGAATATGGTTAAATAAAACCTTTTTCAGCCTGTGTAAACTTAGCGTAATCTAAATGTATAAAAGAAGAAACTGACTGATTGACTGACTGACTGACTGACATATCAACGCACAGCCCAAACCGCTGGTCCTAGGAATTCCAAAGGGTCTAGCCGCAATCCTATAATGAAACTGCCCCTGGCTGAAATGTATAGGCTTCTTAGGAGCTTTTATTTGTCTTATTATAAGATATCATTTTACCAGATTTCAAGCCTGGAATCCCAAGAGGTTTTGAAATTCGGAATAAAATATTTCAGAGTTTTTAAGGTGTTCCCGGTATAAGTAGTCGTAGGGCGGGCGGCCTCTATGCATTAGTAAGACATTTTTGCCCTGTTGCCCTAAATGGATTTTTTCAGAAAAAAAATATTTTATGCAATAATATATTCTACGTTATATAAGTAAAAATTGAGGTTGTCCCTATCTCATAAGTATTTTTAAAAAAATCTTAAAAATAAAATATATATTTTTAAGGCTTTATAAATAAATTAGAACCTTGGATTATTTTTTGAAAATTAGTTATTATTAGGTACATGTGACATCCAAATTTCAAAGAAATCGAACTATTGGTTTAGCTAAAAATAAATATAAACGATTTTTTATTTTTTTTATTTTTGTCCAAACCAAGAGGATTCCAGGCTTGAAATCTGGTAAAATGATATCTTGTTATAAGATAAATAAAAGCTCCTAAGAAACCTATACATTTCATCCAGGGGCAGTTTCACTATAGGATTGCGGCTAGACCCTTTAGCATGTAGGTTCCTTATAAGGTCTAGGGTTGCACTCAGAAAGGATTTTTCAAAATTCACCCCCTAAAGGGTTCAAATAGGGGTTCAAAGTTTGTATGGAGAGTCTATGATTTTAGCAGTAAGAGATTTGAAACTTCATGTTTAGACTCTTTATTAGATTACAAGAAAAGTAATTCACCGTTTTTCGAAATTCATCCTCTAAGGGGTTTAAATGGAGGTTGAAAGTTTATATATCAACGCACCGCCCAAACCGCTGGTCCTAGGAATTCCAAATTTAGCATGTAGGTTCCTTATAAGGTCTAGGGGTGCACTAAGAAAGGATTTTTCAAAACTCACCCCCTAAGGGGTTCAAATAGGGGTTTAAAATTTGGAAGGAGAGCACGATTTTAGATGTAAGAGGTTTGAAACTTCATGCTTAGACTCTTTATTAGATTACTAGAAAAGTAATTCACCGTTTTTCGAAATTCATCCTCTAAGGGGTTTAAATGGGGGTTGAAAGTTTGTATATCAACGCACCGCCCAAACCGCTGGTCCTAGGAATTCCAAATTTAGCACGTAAGTTCCTTATAAGGTCTAGGGGTGCACTAAGAAAGGATTTTTCAAAATTCACCCCCCAAGAGGTTCAAATAGGGGTTCAAAATTTGTAAGGAAAGTACGATTTTAGAAGTAAAAGGTTTGAAACTTCATGCTTAGACTCTTTATTAGATTACAAGAAAAGTAATTGACCGTTTTTCGAAATTCATCCTCTAAGGGGTTTAAATGGGGGTTGAAAGTTTATATACAGAGATCGGAATAGGTAGAGTATATTTACCTAAACTTTGAAGAACAAAGTCGAAAAGTGGAGACTCCCTTACAACTAAATTTTTTTCCGGGACTTAAGTCCCGGAATCTACTAAAAAAATATGTGACATTCCACGGGTACCAGTACCTTACCTTATGGATATTGTCGCTTGCGTCCTTCTATCTTGATGTCCTATAGTAACGGAGTCGGATACGACGCAAGCGACTATATACATAAGGTACCTTTACCCGCGGAACGTTACATATATTATTGGTATTCTTAAGCACATTTCGCGAACATTCTCAGTATAGCACCACCACCAGTATACAACCTACTCTTGGAAAGGGTTCAAAAAACCTTTGTAAGGTATTTTTATAAAAAAGTTTATGGGTATTACCCTTATTTATATCCCACCAAGTTTCTTCTTGGAATGTTGGGTTTCCAATCCTTGGAAGTAAGGCGAAATTTCAGTTTGCTCACCTTCGTCTGCCGGGTTCTACGGGGAGAGTCGGATTGCTTGGAACTCGTGGAGCAACTAGTTCGCTTGTATGTTCCAGAAATCCCTCGTATTACTCTTAGACCGCGGACTCGCTGCCTGTTAGCTGTACCGGCGGCTCGCACTGTGTCACACAGGAACTCACCGCTGCTCCGGGCCTTGACACTGCTAAATGCGCTTCTGACATCAACACCTGAATGTGACCTGTTTGCGTTGCGATGGACGGCTGTGTATAGAGAGTGCCTCAGGTTTTGTGAGATGATGGATGATAGGCCTTCTAGTGTTCCGCTATGATTATATTTACATAATTATCTAGTTAAGTTTTTTGTATTTTTTTTATTGTTATGTAGTTTCACAGTGCATTGGATTTTAGTCTGTAATGCTGTGTAAATATGTTTTTGTCATAAATAAATAAATAAATAGCTGTCTCTTTCTAATAGTGCTGTCTCTTTCACTCCTTCGAGAAATTTCGCCATAACTATACTGAAGTGTAGTTCAAAGGCCCATAAGGGGTCCTGAAAACGCCTGAAAACGGGTTTTCAGGTTATTGTGCCATCTTATAGAGAGTGTTCTGAAACGGACTGAAAACATGTTTCAGGCGCCTGAAAACAACGGCAACTTAGGTGAATTTTCGATCTTCTACTTTGTGAAAGAGCCACCTCTGAAACGGCCCGAAATCACCTTTCAGCCTGCTGAAAATGCTTCTAAAGCACGGAAAATCACGTTTGAAGTTTTAACCTATACCACCGGCGCAACACACATTACTTTTGCGCTTTTAAGAAATATTACATATGGATGTAATATTTCTTAATAAAACCTTTTTTTGACCTCTGCAGATTTTACGTAGCCACACTCTATAACATGAGAGCTGTCAGATTTGTGTATAATGGCATCTGTCACATCTTTCGAACACTGGGCGTGTGAGGCGTTTAGGTTAAGTTTTAAGAGAAGTTTGCTTTTTTATCGTTCCTTGTTTAAACGGTACGCGATTTCTTCGTATCGATGCCTAAGGTTTAATATTGAAGCAAGCCTCCCTGTGATCTCTACTGAAGCTGAATTATTCATTTCAAGTCACAGGCAAATTCGAAACTATGCTAACTTCTGCATTCACACTTTAGCTACCTCGCGAGTACGTATTTCAATCCATTCATGCAGTAGGTACACGCGATATAGAACAGTGATAATACTCACGAGCAAAAGTTTCGGGTCACCGTAATTTAAATAATAAAAATAGGTTTTGTCCAATATTTGACACTTGTTTCATTTACATAATATACTATTCTTCATAACACCTGGCTGTATTAGCAATATCCGCTAACCCATCATAAAATTATTATTATCCAAAAATGGTGATTTATGCGATATTTTACTCCGTTAAAGTATTTTACATGGGTTTTTACGAGTTTGATCTAAACCTGAAATGGCTATTATTTTCAGTGTTATTTTTGCAGATAATATCTAAAATTAAATCAAGATCAAAACGCGATACAATCATTTCACAACCCTGGAGTATTTTAGGAAATATGGCGATATTTCACTGACCCAAGATTTTTGACCGCGAGTGTACCTAAGTGTCACGTACCTACTACACCAAAATGTAACATAATATGTGAGATGTTACATTTTGGTGTGTACTATACTAAATAGGTACTCATACTAAACACGACATAGCCCAGTTATAATTATAATAATAATTTTGAGTAACGCAGGGCAGCTTGTGGCGAGCTTTTGGGAAGTAGCGACCCCACGTACTTGAGTGCTCCTAGGAGTCCTTAGGGAGGGTTCATGGGTAACAGTGAAAGGACCTCCACCTCTGTCTTGCCTTAACCTGGCGGGAGTGTGGTAGGGTGTAGCATACCCCAACAATAAGTTACTTAGGTATATTTTTTTGTACGTTAACACTACAATTTCGCGGCTTCGTGTAGCTGGAGTTAAGGGTTTGCAGAAGGGAATTAGGACGTGATCTCAGTGTTGCACTGGTCAGCATTTGAAGTACACGCACTCAAATGTCCGTGGGGTATGTCACACCCCGCCACATAGTTCGTGTATACTTTTTTCTATTGTTTTTCTTCTTATAATTGAACTATTTATGATTAATTTTTAGGTTTTAGATTTAAAAATCTCTGAAAGCTGATGAAAGACGACTTGTGAGAATGTTTGATGGGTTTTAAATTACTCATCAGACAAATGAAGTTCATTCAAAGTATCAGAGCATGCCAATTTTCCTAGCAAAAAATGTACTGATCCAATGCAAATAACTAAGATGTTCCTATGTTACTATAAAAGTTTTTATATTTTTATTTCACTGTAGATATCTTGTTCTTTTCAAGTTTCAAAAATATTTGATATATTTTTTTAATATTACAGATGAGTACGTTTATTTTTGTTACCGAAACCAGTGTTTCACATCTCTAACGTAAAATAATAACATGTATTAAGAATTTGAATTATTATAATATTTTTTTTATACTAACCTAATCCCCATACATAATATAAAGTTGTCATTCAACGTAATTTTGGTGGTAAACTAAGTTAATTTGGGTTTTGTCCTGGGGTATGTCACACCCCACCACACACTCTAAGTAACTTTACGGCACCACACTCCCGCCGGGTTAACCGGCCGTCCAGAGTGGAGTCACGAAGGCTATAATGCTCCAGGCGTGGTAGTGCTAAGGGGCATAACGCCACGAGTACCCTCGGAGAAAGCGCAGCACACCTGTCGACACCCTATAGGCCCCGCACCGGTGTTGCCCCTAGGCCAGTTCATATGTCGCTATTTCATGGGTGCCTATCAGCAGAGGGCAAGACATGGTCTGTCAGTGCCAAGAAAACAATGAGACACTTTTTCTGACAGGCGCCGTCATGACTCAATCCATAGCCCAGTATTTAGTCCATATTTCCACCACCATAGCCTAGTAGAGTTAGATAGATTGGATGGATCCAACAATAGTCCTTGCATCTGGCGGGGGCTGTCTCTGCCTCCGCTCTCCGTTCAGTGTAACCCACTACTTGTCATTAAAGTGTCGAAAAGGCCTCCCAAAGGACACCATTTTCCTGTGACAATGAAAATCAGTGATATACAAATAAGATTTAATACAAGCAGAGCCGCTGTCGCTGGTGCTAAGCTTTTTGGTTTCCTTGCCATTGTTCCTAGTTACATTTTGTGTTTTTCATCAATTTTGTAATGAAGTATTTTATTTAATTGAAATAAAACTTAAACTAAAAACGAAAACTAAGCTATAACAAACAATAGAAATAAAAAAGGAACACCGATCAATAATGCATGGGCTTCAACTCGGTGCCAAGTGGAAAGGTTCCCATGAAACTAACCGTATTTTCATGCATAATTAAAATATTTGCAGCTAGCAGCATAAACGTCATCATTTCTGTAAAGACTAGATTGTCCAATTCATATGATTTAAATGCATCAAAAATTACTACTAATAATGGCAGGAAAATAAAATGGGCCGTTATTTTTAATGTTGAATGTGTAAAATAGACGTGAAAACAAACACAAGTGACACGCATGCACAACGCCTTCAATGGAGTATAATGTCTAAAAATGTACGAACCTAATCCATCAAAATCACACCGAAATCTTTTTTGATAATGAGTTTGGTGCATTTATTTACACACAAAGGTCAATTCATATTAAACGCGTCACAATGCAATGATAAATAAGAACACTGATGCCAGTACTCTTTACAAAATACGCGTGATCCAAATAATACCCTAGGTAGAAAGCTTAAACCAGAAAATGACTACAGAGCGGAGCAGCGATGGCTGACGCGGTGTAATGGACTGGTCATCTGGATTAAAATCATACCTATAGGATACAGAAAGTGTGGGGTTGTGGGGGCGGTCCAGAAACAATTCGTTACTCATAAATAAGTATTAGTAATATACTAGTAACAAAATACTTAAGTATGATTACAGGTATTTTTTTAACACAGAATGGACTTTTAGAGAGAAAAACGTGTGCTATTACTACACACTACAGCAGGGTTTCTTAACCTTCATTTCGCCGAGCCTCCCCAAACCAAAAATAATATTTTCATGCCCCCCTTAAGTTTTAACAAAAATAAGAAACACACATTATGATTTATGACACTGACTTATCGAAACTTGTACATATAGCAGCGAATGAATGGCAATTCGGAACCTTTAATTTACCAACGCGTTAAATCGATTTTTTTTTTCGGAAATGTAAACGTACCTATTACGCCCCCCCTGACACTTCTCCGGGGGGCGTGCCCCCTTGGTTGGGAAGTCCTGCACTACAGTATATCTTTTTAATAAAAACGGAAGTCATAAATAAACTGCGAATGCTGTTGAAAATCTCAGGTAAGTAATAAAAAGTACCAAATCGAAAAACATAGAATATTTTCTGTAGGTACATTTATATTACGTGATCATAGCTCACACGAACTGATCAGCTATTCATTGGATCTCGGAGGCGAGGTTCTCAGACACACAGTATACGTATCCGCATTTCCAGATAATCCAGATTCCATTTGATTCTGATAAAATAAATATTCCGAAATTCATAACATTACGACATCATCAAGCATCACCAGTTTTTTATAAAGATTGAGAAGACCGCAAAGCATAATTAATTGATTCAGGGGTGACCGGATTCAGGATTCCCATATTAAATGACTAGCTAAATGTTACTTTGTTAATATGCTCCTAAAATGTATCTAGGTTAGTTGCGACTAAGTTGTTCTTTCATTTATTTATGGAATGAAATGAAACTTCATTGCACAAAAGATAACTCATCGTATAAAAAGTGAACTTAATGCCATAAGACATTCTCTACCAGATAACATAAGGGTAAAGCAAATAACTTGATTATTTTATGCAGTATTTAAATTAAATAGGCCCAGGGTATTTAACTAATTTACTCTCACATCTGAAAGAAACGGGATGTTTCTTTATTTGTTTTTTTAATGCGGGTAAATTACACCACATTTTTAAGTTACAATTACCATATAGATACAAGAAATCAAAGTACAGTGTACAGTACAGTACAGTGGGCCGCTCGCCTCTGGGCGCTGGGCCGGAAATCCAGAGGTACCGGGTTCGATCCCCGGTCTGGACCACAGGTGAGTACCATTTAATTTTTCTATGTACTTTGATTTCTTGTATCTATATATGTAACTTAAAATGTGGTGTACTTTACCCGCATTAAAAAAACAAATAAAGAAACATCATGTTTCTTTCATATGTAGTAGTAATATTAGCGCCATCTCTTTTATGCGTTGTGTAATACGTGTTCTCATAGATGGCGTTTAGGTTAAAAACCTATTAAACTAGAATGATACGAAAGTCAAAGTAGATGGTAAAATTGAGAGCGCTCGCTGCGTGCTCCGGTGGCAAGTGGTTAAGGCACTGGGCCGGAAATCCAGAGGTACCGGGTTCGATTCCCGGTCTGGACCACAGGTGAGTACCATTTAATTTTTCTATGTACTTTGATTTCTTGTACCTACATATGTAATTTAATCTCCTCGTGAGAGTTCTAACAGCCCAGTGACCTCCGTAAAAGGAGGCTGGTCACGTTTGATGTTTTTGCTGCCGGCTAAAAGTATTTAGATATTTTAAAGCACCTTGAATGTGGAAAAGCTATTTTGCTGCTGATGTGTATTGCCAACAATTGCAAACGATGATGGAAAAGCTAGCCATTAAACAACCCAGACTGGTCAATCGATCTAGCCCACTGCTGCTTCAAGACAGCGCTCGACCGCATGGGATAAACGTAGTCATTCGGTAGTATTGGTAGTGGCCTCAAAAATCTATTAGTTGTTCCTTTTTTGAAGTCGGTTTAATTTTATTTTTTTTTATTTTTTTTTAACGTTTTTCATCCTAAATAAAAAACGACAGACAGTGCCATCAACCCATCACGCGAAATAGGCGCATGTTTGTCGTCGAGTTGCGGAAAATAAGCCCCCGTTAACCTATAACCTATAACACTATTCCAATTTTCAAATTGATAACAGCAGAAGTTCCGGAAATAACTGTGACAGACGGAAAAAATCGTATCATAAGGGTTCCTTTTTACCATTTTGGTACGGATCCATAAAAAAAGGGAACTGTTACTTTAAGCCTATAGACGTACGTATACACGGCGGATTCTAATCGGTAATCAGGAGGATACATGGTCACCTACATTAATGATTGAAGTAAAATCACGTGATCACGATACGTCAAGTGCCATCGCTTTCGCGGAAAATTTGACAGATCTTGTAAATAAACTTTTCTACGAGTATGAGTAGTTAGGGCGTGATAAATAACGAATTAAAATTGATAAAATGAAAAGAATGCAATTCCGACGATTTAAGTAGCCGCCACACGAAGGACTGACTCACATGAAACCTCGCTGCTTGCCTATTGCTCCTACGAGGATCCCGAGCAAAGTATCTTAAAATGCGTCGATCCAGATCGTCAGGACGACGTCGAGGCCGGCCGGGTGCTTGAGCGTGGTTTGGCACTGTGAATTGTCCGAAGTCACAGAAGTTTTAGTTCATGCGGTTTATCAAACTGTGCGTGAGAATTGGTACGTTTGGATGAATTTCGTGGAATAATTCTTGAGTTCATCTTCAGCTGTTTGGTTTGTATTGATAAACGTACCTACAATATTGTAACGCTCGATATTTTGAGCACAATATGGTCGAGGCATGTTTTTTTAATTACTAATTTACTTTTTTCATTCAATATTTGCGACTTCTATGACTTTGTTTACATACATGACAGTGACATGTTATTCTCATAAATTATCATTGTCATTATTTTTTTAAAGAGGTTGTAATCTCACAGATACAGATTAGTAGGGTGACAAGGAATTTAGGATAAAACTGATTTCGAAATAAAAATTATCACAGAAAAAAAAATTGTTTAGATGTAACTAATTACGACATCAACGTGACCGCTAACAATTACTGAGTTAGAAAAACTGGTACCTGATTACCGATTAGATGCCATCGTGTATAATCCAGCTGTCGCATCATGTCAAAGTCATCATAATTAAAAGTCCTCAAGTAGGTATTTTCCTTTACCCCCTAACAATACATATCTGTACTAGTTACTATGACCTTAATAATGGAACTAAAAAAATACATTATATTTCATCAAAATTGTACTGTCGGAGTAAAGGACATTCCAATCTGCCGGCACTGCCGGGAGCCGGCTCGCTTGATCAGATATTCATTGGACATGCCGTGCTCTGCAACTTCGCATCTCAGACAGTAATCCCACCGCCTACAATTTCGAATGCATGCTGTGTTTACACAAAATTGAAACCACAAAAACTAAATAACTACTTTGAAATACGATTATTAATACATAGACCAAATACCTACATTGAATAATTAAACGTAACCTACTGTAGTCAAGGTCGGGTTCGAACCAACGTCTCTGTCTTGCCGGTGCAACGAGCTGGTTAGCTCATTCATTCATGGTTGGTTAATTCAAATTTATTTATTACCAAAAACATAATTAAAAAAGTACTCAACAAAACGGAGGTAATAAAGAAAGCCCTCGATCACATACTTACATCCCTCGCTTGCAGCTCGGGCCGCAAACATCTGCGATCTTGGCATTTCTTTGTTTTACCACCTTAGTTGTGTAATGTACTATAATAATATAAAATAAAGTAGTATATTATATCAATACGAAAAAATATTATCTACCTGCCTAAGTTTGGTAATGGGTACCAGTCTCAGCACGTGCTAGGCGCTAGCCTGAAGCCCAGCGCTGATTTTCAGACTGGCCCCTTATATGGGGTTGTTTGTAACACTACGTACAAACAAATAAACTAATTAAAACAAAAAACAGCAAAAACATGCAGAGAAAAAAAAAACAAGATAAAGGACAAGAACTCTGAATACTTAACCAACCCGGCCTTGGCTACAATAGGGCACGTTTAATTTTTCTATGTATAAATTTGGTCTTTGTATCAATAATCATTATTCCTGTGTTATTTTCATAAAACCCAGAGTGATCATCATTTTAACCCTACATCACACCTAATAGTTCTTTGGTTAAGACGTTGCGTCGTCTGAACCTGGCTATCAGCGACCTTAACGAGTGCATTAGTCCTTAGTAAAGCAGGACCAGCCTGGCAGTATCTAATGAAAATATTTCCTTCTTTCCTTCACCCAAAAAAAAGAACTCTCGTTAGAAATCCAGAGGTATCACAGATTACAAGAAGTCGCTTGCAAACTACTTTGTGAAGTAAATTCAATCTATGAAAATATACCAGTGCTAGGACGGCAACAGCAAACGACAACATTCAATTTTTAGAAGGTTCACAAAATACACAAAGAAAACAGTAATAAAACTAATAAAACTGAGGGAGGAGGAACTGCTTAAAAAATTGGATAAAAGTCGTGCACTGCTAAACGTACATTAAATCCGGGAATAATATAATAATTTTGCTATTTGTATAATAGTCTGTTCATAATTGATTTTAGTTTCCGCGATTGTTTATTTTATTACAATAGGCTGTTTCCTGGGTAAAAAAAAACATAGTTTTAATTAGTCCTCAAGTTAAATTATCAAAAAATATTGAATACGTATTTTTTCTTTTGTTGATCAAATAAAAAATGACCAAGATAAAGCGCGTTAAATTGCGTAGTGAGAGGGCTCATGACTCTACCACGTGGTAAAAATTGAGCCATGACGTTAAGTCACGCAGAAAATACGTGACGTGTCCAATATTTTTTGATAATCTAACTGCCGAGGTATGTAACAAAAATCTGGACACCTATTATTTGACGATTGTATGGATTTCAATTGTTTTCCGCATTTCGGACGGATACTCTTCTTAATGAAGGTATAAAAATTAAACATAATAAAACTTTTTAAATTACTTATTTTCTTTTCAATAGTAAAGTAGTTTTTTCGTGATCGCGTGTGTGTTAGTTACATTTTTTAAATGTTGTGTTGTATACTTAAAATTAGTCAATCTGTGTTAATATTTTTCTGCGTCAAAAAAAACACCAAATAATACACCAACAGCCTAAAAAAACTTACTGTCGTCAGTACTTGAAGTAAGAATAAGTAACATGCGAATATTCTATTGAAATTGACGAAGGAAGACTATGAGTTAATGAATCTTAGAGTCAAGTTAATTTAAATAACCATGCGGATAAACATAGATAGTATTTAAATTGAGGCTGTTATGTTGCGGCAGGACTGACTCACTCCGTGATTCGGTTGCGAGGTAAATCTTACCGCATGGAAGCGGAAAAAAGAGCACGCGCTATGTACGCGTTGCGATAGAATGAGACGGTCGGATGCGGGTCAATTCCGTCCGCTCATTCGACGCGAACGGCAGTTATCAAGAGAGGCTTCTCAGGGCTGCCAGATTGTATAATTGGATAAGAAAATTGTATAATCGGGAGGCTCATTGTATCGTCTTTTTATATCCTGACCTTCCATGTATAATTGGATACAAAATGCCACAAACTATTTAATTTTTAGCACAAGGCTAATAACGTGTCAAGTATCGCTTATGTTGCTTTATGGGGGTTCTGATTACTCCTATTATAAGTTCGGCCATTCTAATCATGAGAAGTTCAAATGTTGAAACTGGCACCGAACCCTTCCTGCTTATTTTGATATTATTTTACAGGAGAACGAGATCAAACACAATTTTTTTTAAATAACCTACTTTTATAGTAATAAAACAACTTAAACGGATTAAATCGCATATATTACTACATTTTAAATCCCGACGTTTCGTAACCCTTTTCAGAGTTCGTGGTCGCGGGTTAAAGTGTATTAATATACGCGATTTAATCCGTTTAAGTTGTTTTATTACTATGAGTGATAATCGCGGAAACCGAAGACAATATTATATAACCTACTTTCAATTAACGTATTTTGATAAGAAATGCACGAGTGGCTATAAAAAAATATCCAAAACGGTAACAGGTCATGTCTGTACAAATGCCAAACTGCATAAAAAAATTAATATTGTCAAAGTGTAGGTACTAAATGTTTATGCCATCAAGATATATATTGCCTAATGTTTAAGGGCAAAATACGCTATCGTCAAAATTTCTTTTAGTCAAAATGTTTCAATGGCAGAATGCATTATGGTCTAAATGTTATTGTATCTGAACGTTTTTAGGACATAACACTCAGAGGTTAAAATGTCCAAAATGCGACTGTGTAAATGAACTCTACTCGAAATGTTTCATTGACAGAATGCATTACGGAATAAAAATAATTTTGTCTGAAAGATATACGGACAGAATGCTCTTTGGTCGTAATGTACAAAATGCTATATTTCTATTCGAGATGTTTTTAAGAAAGAAAGAATTACGTTCGAGGTACCATTTTGTTTAATTATTCAGGGCAGAATATATTATTGTAAAAATATTTATCAGTCATTCAGTATTTAGTACCTTTTTGGCCGTGGTACATTTTAATCCATTGAACATTCTGGCACTTGTACGTACAATGTGGCACGTATACCAAAATTACCCGCTATCATTTTGCCAATTGTTCATTCAAACATGTTGACATTAATGTGCTTTTTGAATTTGGACAATTTAAAAAAGGGACTTTCGAACCCACTAAACATTTTGGGATCTCGACCATTTGTATCTTGTTGACTTTTTCTCTCATACAATTTAGCTCTCTGGTTTTTGTGACATTTAAGAGCCCTACGACGGTACCTTTGCTTAGGTTATTATCGCGACCTGCAGCTTGCGATAATGGCGGCATAACCCTACAGATTCACTTTTAGTGTAATGAAGCAATGCCCTAATCCATGTTTACCAAAATTGGGGAGCGCTCTGACTTCAATGGGTGTTATTATGGGGGGGCCGTCTGGTTGCATAACAACTATTGTCATATTATTAATTGTCATAACAGTTTAAGCATAAAGTTGATGCTCATATATTTTTTTTGGCATAAATTGTCCTATGGCATAATTGTTCCGTGTCATAATTATACGGAGTCATAATTGGTTTAACCATAATGTAAATTGTCATACATTTATTTAGTCATAATATTGATGATTATAAGTCGTTTTTGCAATAATTGTAAATTTCATACATTTATTAAGCCATAACATTGATGATTATAAGTGGTTTTAGTAATAATTGTAAATTACATACATTTATCAAGCCATAATATTGATGATTATAATATAATCGTATTGCATAAATTTTGATAATGGACTTGCGATGGTTCTTCAAAAAAGAAACGATTTATATTATTGAAGTATTTTTAATTTCTACTCATTACACAATATTAGTGACCTCACACAGAACCAAATCGCTGCCAGAAAAGTAGGTTAGGTTAGATTAGAACTGTTATCTCACACATAACCGAATCGCTGCCAGAAAAGTAGGTTAGGTTAGGTTAGAACTGTTATCGCACACATAACCGAATCGCT
Source organism: Eudemis profundana (assembly GCA_947034925.1). Lineage (NCBI taxonomy): Eukaryota > Metazoa > Arthropoda > Insecta > Lepidoptera > Tortricidae > Eudemis > Eudemis profundana. The sequence continues at coordinate 22,519,701 of OX344795.1, read as the reverse complement.
GCCAGAAAAGTAGAATAGGTTAGGTTAGAACTGTTATCTCACACATAACCGAATCGCTGCCAGAAAAGTAGGTTAGGTTAGAACTATGACCTCATACAAAACCAAATCGCTGCCAGAAAAGTAGGTTAGGTTAGGTTAGAACTGTGACCTCACACAGAACCAAATCGCTGCCAGAAAAGTAGGTTAGGTTAGAACTGTGACATCACACAGAACCAAATCGCTGCCAGAAAAGTAGGTTAGGTTAGGTTAGAACTGTTATCTCACACATAACCGCATCGCTGCCAGAAAAGTATATTAGGTTAGAACTGTGACGCAACATAAAAGAGAACTTTTAAAAGAACTTTTAAGATTAGGTTTATGCGTTTAGCAATTTATGCTTTTACTTAGAATGGTTAAAGTGTTGTATGAGTAACCTATTTATGCGTTTAGCATTTTATGCATATACTTAGTATGGTTAAAGTGGTGTATGAGCAATCCATGTATGCCCATTATAAAGTATGCTTGAATAAATGTATGCATATCAACTATATGCCCATTACACAGTATGTCCATAAACATTATGATTAAAATCGTTATGCGCATAAATGTATGACTATTTACAGTTATGCGTAATGATGAGTATGACGAATCCTCGTATGCGTATCATAAATATGACCTTAAACTTTATGCAACCCGACCCCTACCCGTTATTATGATTAACCCTTAAATGCATGGTGTGCGATGTATCGTACATAACCAAAACATAGTAAGTGTTTGAAAACTAGATATATGTATTATGTTCTTAAGACTGATTTTACAAGGAAAACTAAAGTATTTTCACATTTATTACTGATTTGTTGGCATAACTGTATCATAAGGATTTTACGTCTATTAAATTTAATAAAGTTCTCTCTCTGAAAGTAAACAATATTTATATATTTGTTCATGTACGATCTAGCGCACATTATGCACTCCCAGCACTTTTACAATACCTACTATTAGCAGTATCGAAATTATTCTTGCTAAATAATTTAACTCGGACATGATTCTGATGTTAGTAGTAGGTTATTTTATTTCATATTTCTTATTAATTAGATAAACAACTAAAGGAAGGAATTGTGAGGAATTTATCTTTGATTTATTGTTATTTGAGATTACATAAAGTTCAAAACATTTTTACTAAATTTTCTGTGGCTGATTGCATTATTCCTTGATAAAATTAAAAGTTACTGAAAAAAAATAGTAAATTACACAACTAGGGTAGTAATACAAAGAAAGGCCCAGATCGGAGGAGTTTGCGGCCCGAGCTGCAAGCGAGGGACGTAATTATGCGATCGAGGGCTTTCTTTATTACCTCCCGTGTTCTGTACATCATTTTATGTCTACACTCGGCCAGAGAGCGGCTTTTTCCGTAGCCACATTTTTTTTTTGGTAATGATAAAAAAAATCATGCATTTAAGGGTTAAAGAAATTAGTAGTTCGGAGTTACTCAATAGCGGAAATCCTAGTTAGGTTGTAGGCACTGATGATATACGAGTAACAGGGCATTTTTCCAGTTCTTTCCGTGCCATTGACATCGGTGGCATGATTAATGTCGAAGTCTTGAGAGATTTGCGCAACATTAAGCATAAGCATAAGATTAGGCCTTACATAAGTGAAACTCTACGCATACGCATAGTTGAGTCACTTGTTTTGTCTATATTAAATTATATGGATGTAGTGGTTGGTCCCAGACTATTAGCTAAAACCAAAAGGCTCATCCAGCGCGTCCAAAATGCTTGTGTTCGCTTCTGTTTCAATGTCCCACGGAGGGCGCATGTTACACCATTTCTGAGCAAACGAAACATCCTTAAAATGAAACATTCTTGCTCATCAAAAGGACCAGGGGCCTGTTTCATAAACGTGACAATGACAGGCGACAGGTGACAGGTGACAATTTTTTGTTTCATAAACATTACCAATGACAAATAAGTCATGGTGGAAAAATTACAAATAAGTCAACTTGTCGCGACATTTCGACATATTTCTGTTTCATAAAATTTTTCTCTTGACAGGCGACAGGTGACAATTTTTCGAGAAAATCTTGACATATTTGTTTTATGAAACACTAAATTGTAATTACAATTGGACATAATTGTAAACTTGTCGTCGATTTCTGACAGGCGACCTCACCCAATGTCAGCGGTTGCGCCTAACTTACTAGTCATTTGAAACATGGTGCTATCATCAACAGATAGAAGTTCGTAGTAGCAGTGATGATGTATATTAATTTAACTTACACTTAGGACAAGAATAAAATGTTTTTTTGATGTTGTTGACCTTCCTTTTCCTTCAGTTCAGCCATGTTGTATCACCCAAATATTTTTTTTTTGTTGAATATGCCCAACCCTTTCATCTACTCTTCGATTTCCTTCCATTTGTTTACTTGTCGTTTAAATCAAATATAAGGCCTAAGATACCGTAAGGTCGGGGTACTTTGGCCAAATGTAGGGTAACTTTGCCCACATTGTAAATCGCATATCTCAAATCTATAAGGTCTGATAATAAACATAAAAACATGAATGGTCAGCTAAAACCGCAGCCGCCGTGCCGTAATTTAAATGCAATAGTAAAACCTGAATCGAGTTAATCCCTATGGCCAAAGTTACCCCCCCAGGGCGAAAGTATCCCGACCTTACGGTAGTTTTGCTGTCCATTTCCCACGTTGTCAATGCCAAACCACCTAAGGAGAGTGAATATAGGTATAATTACTTGCATGTGCAACCAATCTACTTACATGCCAAATTTAATTTCAATCCATTCAATTTTTACCACGTTTAGCAATAAACATCTAAACATCTTCACAAACTTTTACATTTGTAATAATTAGTACGAATATAACAGATGTTTCTATTGCTACCCTCCTACCACGTTATCATTTTCACAAAATCTATGCAGTGACAATTTTGTCACAAGCAACGATAATTATGTCGATTACCATGACAAAAAAGTCAGTGATAATTTTCTTAGAAACCGACAATTTGGAACTGACAATGGTAGACTTTTATGAAACGTAATTTACAATGACAATTTTGTCAACTATTCACCTGTCCCAATTGTACATATTTGTCACGTTTATGCAACAGAATTTCTTGTGACAATACGACTTTTTTGTCAAAAACTGACAATTTGTCGGATTGTCACGTATATGAAACAGGCCCCAGGAAACATTGAGACACGACACAAGCTGTCTTTGATTTATTAACAGTCACTAGTACATACCTGCGGTTTATGTCCCAATAGCATTGACCGAGTGAGATTGTGAGAGTGGATAAGGTACCCTTGTACCATTTGATATTTTTTTTTTAAACTTTATTAGTCCATAATATTGTTTGCAGAGCGGAGACGGACACCGCTAATGTCACTATCTGTTCGTCCTTGAGACTGATACTCATATTATACAGCCTGTAAATCTAATACGGGCGAATATTGAAACGGTGGTCAGCATAGGACCTCAGAAGCATATTTAGATAACTATTGCTTAAAACCACAATGAAAATATTTACCATACAAAATAATTCGGGCCGCAATGTAACGCAACACATTCAAGTTGACAAACACGCTAGTTGACAGTTACTTTAAAAAAGCTCCTATCTTGCAATGTCATAACAAGCATGTATGCGGTACATTGCTGCTCGGTAAATTTTCAAAAATTAATTACGAGGTCACTATTAATTGTAATTTAAAAAATCATATTAATTAATGATAACACTACTAAACGCTATATCTGGTTTAATTGTTCGCCCGTATCAGACTTACACGCTGTATATCAAGATGCTATAAAAAAACCGATTGTTTTATATTTTCAATTTAATTTTAACTTGTATAATGTAGTATTTAATTGGCCTGTGCTTTATTTATTTTTTATCTTGGGTTTTATTTTGTTTAACATATGGCCGTGACCAGAGACAGTGAGGTTTGATTTGGTCGGTTGGCACCATTGGTCGGAGGTGTCATTAATGGTTGCGTTCACTATAAGTGAAAATATTTTAACGTACTATTACAGAATAAATAATAGTAATTACCCTGACTGTCTGTCCTGGACCAATCATACGAGTTTCTCGGCATGACGTCACCCCTACTTGGTTCCACCGGAAGACCAGCGCTGGCTCTAAGGTCAGCATTTTGCTGAGGTGGGACTGTTTTGTGGCAGCGTATCTTTAATTTAATGTATAATACTTTTTTGTATTTTATCTTGTGCTGTTATGAATAAATGTATTTTCTTCTTTCTATTTTCGAGTATTTGGTAAAGAAACACGCCGTCTACCTGATGTAAACTGAACATGTCATGCAAATTTCTCAGGACTTCGACATTAATGATGCCATGATGATGCAATCACCGTAGTAATGTCTAGCCTTTATTTTACCAAGGATCGTGTAGTTTTTAGACATTTCATAAGCATTTAAATGAGTTCTAAATTGTTTAATGTATGTTAAAATACAATCAAATATAATTATCTTTTCCTTAACTCGGTATAGCTGAATCACGGTATGTCTGTTTCGGATTCAATTTAGGTCTTAATTAAATGCAAGGTCAGTTTTAAAGGCTTGTGCTTATGCGAAGCGATACGTTACCTATTATATTAAGTACATATTATCATTATTTTCTGTATTAGCTCGACAACATCCTGCACTGTTTATCTGTATATCGTCGACTAAAGTCGCAAATCTCTTACCTTCCATTATTTCCCATTCAACGTTACGAGGCTTGCGACTTTAGTCTACGATATATAGATAAACAGCTACAACAGATAGCTTTTTTACCGTAAATCTTTTTTACAATAACAAAAAAAATAACAGCGAACCCAATGAGCAAATCCTCTTCCATGTCTACTCTCGTCGTAAAACGCACTTGCACTGGCGTATTTACCATATGTTATATAAGTACATATATATATATATATACGAAACGACGTTATACGAAATGTTTACCGGTGATCCTAACAAGTTATTAAACTTAACGTTATACAGCATTTTATAACCTCTGTGTAGGAGTACCATTATATTATTTAACAAAAGTTATAATTTGTTACCGTGTTGCAATGAGTTTCTTTTTAAAGTTCTACTAGTATATTGTTACATAACACAACACTTTATAACACCCGTGTGAGAGCACCATACCACAGCTTAGTCCACTGTCGCAGTTAAGAACGATGATATATGATTCTTGAGAATCCTTTGAACGCACAAAGATCTGTTAAAACTAAGTTAAAATAGATCTACTTTTATTATTTATTAATTATTTTTTACAATCATCAAGAAATCTAATTTTGAAAGTAGAAAATATTTTATAATGCCACTAAGTAAAATGCAAGGTTTCGTCTCAATCCTATACAAAGCAGTACCTAACTGCAGCCGTTGAAATCTCGCAAATAAAAGTTGCAAATGCATTGTCACCCTGAGGACTAAGGTGTAATACTTTATGCCCCTCTAATTACACTGGATCTCTTCCGCTTCAAACCATAACACAACAACGCGATACATTGATTTTTAGCGACAGAAATATGTATATCTAAGGCAGGTATCCAGGTGGCCCGCATAGGGCGCCTTCCATCTCGGGCCTAGGTCGAAACCGCGTGGGCGAGAACTCATTTAAGTGGTTGACCACACACACACACACATACACGTAAATGCACATACCTAAGCTCAAGGTATAGCTTAAGTGTACGCAGTTACGTAATACCCTAGAACTACACACACGTAAGCTATACATAGGTGTATAGTCATCAAAAAAGATGCCATCAAAAGCAAACTTATAGCTTCGTACCGTGCAGCACCGCTTACTGCACAATCCTTAAATGCGATCGTTTGGGAGAGGTGAAATAATTTGATTAAACACGGAAAATAAGACAATCTATTTAGGACAAAGCCCTCTTTAACGCGAATAACGAAATTAAATCTTGCCCGAGATACTTACTGTCTGTTTTGATAAGAAAAGAAAGGCAATGAAATTGTGTCTAAGCCAGGTAGATAATCTTTGAATAAACAGGAGGTAGTGAGATACAGAAGAGTTAATCCCATCAATAACTAAATATTTTTACTACAAAAAACCCGACCGCAGTGCAATTTAAAAATGCATAAAATCATAAAAACACTCGCGCCAGCAAGACGAATCTAATGATGTATCATTTATCAAAATCGGTTGTGCCGTTGAGTAGTTAAGAGAGGACACAGGAACGGACATACATACATACATTATTATACATAATATATATACTTTGGGCTTCGCCGCAGTCGGGTAAAAACATTACATGTAAAAAGATGCAAGTCTCGCAACGCAGATGGAAGATTATTTATTTGAGAACTATAAAATGTGTTACTCCACGGTTAAATAATAGGCAAGTCGGTGCAAATTGTTCGGTTCTGTTGGCACCCCCCCGGTACTGACTTGATTTAACATTACATCTCAAAACTTTTTTGGTGTGGGAAAACTGCGTTGCGAGATTTGCATTTTTTTATATGTAATGTTTTTGATCAGATCTCATTTCTTGAAGTGGTCTTTCTTTATTTATTATATTCCAATCCATTCTATTTCTAATTTTAACTACAAAACTAACTTTGTAATCGCATGTATTTGTATAGGATTACAAACTTACTTAAGCAGTTTGTGTTGAAATTGCAAACTGGCTAACAGCTATTTATGTTTCAATTTTGGAGCTTGTGGATCTGCTAGAAGTACCTTAGAATTATGATGATCATCAGTCAGTCAGTGTCAAAATTACGGAACTTTGACGTGCGATATTTCTTAAACTACACTTTCAAATTGAATGTTACTGAGAACATATTTAAGTTTTATTGTGTTCTATATATCTCCGAAAATTCAGGTTAGGCAGCACAAAATTACGGGAGGCTAAACATGGCCTGAATGGCTTCGAGAAAAGGATGGTCCGTGCCTTTGTTTTGCTCGACTTGGCGGGGGCACTACCGTGCTCCCAGATATGGAACTTATGTATTTTTGATGACTTTGCTGACAGCAGAACTGGCTAATTTAAATAATCCCAAACAGTTGTATCCACAAAAAATAAAATAAAAAGGTCCTTTAAATTGATAAATGTTTATGTCCCGAGTTGGTACAACTATGGTTCAAAGACTTATTCACGTCGCGTCGTGGCACGATGCGATTGTACAATAACGACCTTTAATATATGACCCACATGAGCTCGAATCTTATGGAGCAAAATGAATACTATAAGTGTCAACTGTGAGTTGTTCACAGGTGACCTTACTACATTATGAGTATTCAAAGAATATATCTGGGAAACACAAATTAAATATCGTGGCTATACTTATAGCAATACGGAAAGGAGGCGTCATCAGATACTCAAATTTCTGTCATATTTGGCGAGGGGGGAACGAGGTAACGCACACTTACTTACACACGCGTACATGAAAAATCGTCCATCGCTACGAAACTAACACGTAACAAATAGAACAACACATTGATCAATTCACATTCACAAAAATACATTTTGCATTGAAACAGTGTAATGACGTGACACACAACATTGATAAATTTAGCAGAACACCATGGCGACGCGAGGTTGCTTGATTGTCAACTGGTAAACAAACTTCAAATAATGTCAGTTCAGATTTTTGTAATTTTTATGTTTTAAAGGAAGTAAATAATGATAATGTGATTCTAAATACTTTAGATATGAAAGGAAACACCATCTCCTTGTACGTTTGACGTGTTTGATCTCCTTTTTCAGCAAATACGGAACAATTCGGCATATTCACGGAGATCTCTTCAGGTGAGTTACTAGATTTAGTCTGACGACTAATCCAATTGCAACTAGTTTTATAGAACGAATATGAGCACTGGCGCAGATTACTCGGCAGAGGGGAAATACTAAAACAAGACGACTCCCCATGAAGTCCGCGTTGCTCTAAGTTACTATACAATGCAATATCATGTCGGTATAAAACTATATTTTCATTTTGAATTTTGTTAGACTGCTATAAATTTCCATTTGCATTTCGCCCAGTAACACAATGTCACACACAGCATGCCACTATACGATGTCATATTAGACCTTATACAAAATTGCCCATACTCTTTAATGTACATGTTTTTAGTATCATGAAGCAAATAGATAAGCAAGAATAATATTCCTATATTATAATATAGGAATATTATTATTTACATGAAGCTAAATTATTACCGAATTGGCCAATTCGGTAATAATTTAGCTTCATGTGACACTCGTAAATACTATGCAAACTTACCAAATTTATGCCACACCTGGCCAAAAAAGTGGCTTTTACCGCATGCTAGGCGTACGGTAAAAGCCGCTTTCTGGCCAAGTGTAGACATAAAATTATTTACACAACAGGAAGGTAATAAAGAAAGCCCTCGATCGCATATTTACGTCCCTCGCCTGCAGCTCGGACCGCAAACATCTACGTTCTCGGCATTTCTTTGTTTTACCACCCTAGTTGTGTAATATACTACATATTATGCTTCACCAACCTTTGTAATTAACTGATAAAGAATACCTTTATGCTAATATTCTACGAATAAATTGCCTTCTGTAGATTTGAATGCAATAATGAAATACGTATTTGTTTATTATTATATATTTAATTTAATCATTACATTGAACTATATGCCCTAGCTTAACAGGCATTATATACCCTTACTTTTAATTTTTTTAACAATAACGCTATCTTTTTGAATGATCGATGCCACTTCTCCATGTTTATGTTTCATGTCTTCTTTTAAGTGTATTTTACTTTGGCGATTTGCCGTTTCTTTCTTTACATAGGATTTAATGTAGAAATCGCGGAAAAGATATATCATTAGTCCTAAATTAAAGAAAATAGTGAAGAGCAAGATGTAGGATATTTGACAACTTGAAATGCAGGCACATATGCTCACATGTAAGGTGATAAGTCCAAATTGGATCTGAAACAACAAAAAATCAACATAAAAGGAAATAGTAGAGATAGAAATAGGATGAATGTCAAGCTAAACTAAAGAGAGATCATCTCAGGTAAGTTACGTGGGCTTATGAAAGGGGTTCTGATTCAGGTTCCGGGTCATTCCAATACCTGTAGCACAATTACTGCGGCACCAAACAGTTTGTTGCGCGACCAATATTACAAACCAACCCTTTATCATTCAGAATATTGCAACAGAGAAGTGCAGCCCGAGGCAGGGAAAGTCGTGATCATAATCACTCATAAGCGTATTGGCAATGTAAAGTCTGTTCGTTTAGTTAGTTTAGGTAGTTAGTTACTTAAAAAAAGTGAAACAATAAACCACGTTCGGGTCGTTCAACCAATCAAAGTAATGTTTTGTATATGTCCTACAATACCATTGGCTGAACGACCCGCGTCACTTGGTTCTTTGTTTACCTTTTTTTAATACTTAGAACAACAGAATATAGCCCTGTGTAATGCGAATATCTTCATTAAACTATTTTAGATATTTTGTCTTCATCATATTATTTATTTACATTTCGGACAATTCACGTACTTAACAAAAAACCGCTGAAAGCGACAGACGTCTTTTATACTCATTTTCTAGAAAAAAAACTATTTAAGTGTTTTTAATTCAATGTAGCATTGTAGCCAATATGCCTCATATCGTGTTATTAGATCAATCCAAGCGCCGACCAGTGCTCGTCTACATCACCATTCCTAATGACGACAACCACGTGAAAGTCGAGAAGGACAAACTCAGCAAGTACTTGGCTCACGAGGTTGCCGCCATGTAGGATGATGATTCGACGATCATTGTTCCGATAGTCCGGCTTATACAATATAGTAGGCTTGTGACGGACGGACAGACAGCGGAAGCTTAGTAGTAGGGTTGGGTTGGCACCCTTTGGATACGGAACCCTAAAAATCGGCCGGATTCGCACACGGGAACCCTTCGTGTACAACCGACGAGCAGAAAGGTGCCAAAAGACAGGTTTCTTGTATGGGGACCCCCCTTTTATTTTTAACTTTATTTTGTTTTTAGGGTTCTGTATCTCAAAAGGAACTCTTATAAAATCACTTTGTTGTCCGTCTGTCCGTCCGTCCGTCCGTCTCGGGAATGCCTGGAGGTGTCCGTCCGTCTAGGGAATGCCTGGAGGTATTGAGATGAAATGTAAACCATATACCTACTCAGGTCTGGTCTATGGTCCCTTGAAGCTGTGAAAAAAATCAAATTTCTAGGTTAACGTGAAAAGATATGGCCATTTATGCCGAATAAAACGTACGTATATTTCGACACTCTCAAGGAAACCAACATTTATAGGAATCTTTCCGTAGACCTAGAACTTTGGCAAGTAATACCGTCTTATACTAGAAGTACAAGGTGGTACAGGCAAAATCAGAAAACTTGTAATTAAATCATAAATTAAGTAATAAAAGAACCAAATTGTGAGAGACAATAATGCATTATTCAAATAACCGAACTATGCGAAGAAAGTGTTTAGTTCAGTCATTATAGATTTTGACCCGTGAATAATCAGTTCTTGGATTTTTTTCGTAGGTCCCTCGGGGGGATCAGTGGGAGTGTAAATTTAAAAAAGTACCTAGACTGAATCAGGCTCCTGCGTATATTCGAAAAACGGTTTTTCTTAAATAACTCTAATTTAAATTTAAAGGAAATTTGATTCTCTACAAGTTTGGTCCTAACATTTTTTCTTCTAGGATCGATATTTTGGAAATTAAATTTGAAAAAAAAAGCGACAAATTCTAAATATTTTCATCATCTCGTTTGTTTTCAACTTAACGGCATAAATGAAGAGAACTAAACTTGTAGAGAATTAAATTCTGAACAATTTTGGTTCCCACCTTATTTCCAAAATATCGATCTTAGAAAAAAAATTGTAAGGACCAAATTTGTAGAAAATCAAATTTTCTACAATTTTTGTCCTCACGGTTTTACTGTAAAATCAAAAATGGCCGAGTTATTCAAGAAAAACCGTTTTTCGAATATACGCAGGAGCCTGATTCAGTCTACTTTTTGAATTTTTGAATTTACACTCCCAGTGACCCTCCCGAGGGACCTACGAAAAAAATCCAAGAACTGATTATTCACGGGTAGGGTCGGTTTTTTGGATATAATGACTGGACTATTATTTGACAACTCAATGACGTCGCATGCCATCAAGGTTTAAGCAATGGGAAATCAATAGCCATTTAATTTTTCACCACACTTTCTCGAAAATGGTGTTGTTACACTTAGGTTTTGCGGGCCGTAAATGACCTACTACGCCCTAGGGCGGGTGTTTTTTTTTTTAATTTGAATACGTTGGTTCTGTTTTACTCTTATTTGTCATGTTCAAAGGAAACGCCAACTTACTTTTTTAACTTTTATCACTGAAATATTTATTTAAAGATATTTGTTATTGCAAATACATGTAAACACATATTTCTGTAACATTAATTAAATGTTCAAATGGTGTATTTCAGTATTTTGCAAATATAAAATCAACCATTTTAAGTCTTTACAGCTATGGTTTCCGAACGTGACTTGACATTCGCATTGTCTATGGATTATGTCACTAATGTCACTGTCAGCTTTACAATTTTATTTAGTTAATTTTGTTTAGTTTAGTTTAGTAGGTTATTTTAATCAGATTTCCTCACAAGTGTGATGAAAAACATTGTGTGTGCCACGGGCGGTAAAGGAATTACAAACTCGTGTTAGTAAAGCCCTCGGCTTCGCCTCGGCCTTGTAACAAACACTCGTTTGTAATTCCTTTACTTACCGCCCTAGATACACAATGTACTATTGCGTAGTTTGTCTCGAACTTTGTATTTCATCGAAAAAGGAAATAATATTATATTTCATTTCTGGCAATTCCTAAGCCTTCTAATTTCGATTTGAAATTATTCGAAACGGCTGTGATCCGAATGTGTTCATTAGTAAGTTCAATCCACAATGTAAGGCATATTAATCTCAATCATCTATTTCTTTCTCCATCTTTTATCTAGGATTTTTTTAAAACTACTAAACTTAATTTAATGGATTCTACAGGATATTATTACAATGATATTTTAAAAAATTAACGATTTCAGGGCAAAATCTACTCTGCTTTAAACTCTACTCTGGTTATATCTATTTGAATCTGATCAACCATTTATACAACAATGAATTTATGTGTTTTTAAAATTCAAAATATTATTATAGTTTGCATAAATGAAATATAATGCAACATAATTGGCTCACCAGTTGAAATGACGTAATATACTTCTTCCACCATAGATATTTCGTCAGGCTAGGGAATGCTGATAATCCATAATAGCCATACATCACAACGTGTACAAGTGAGTTGATTGTTCCGAGAAATACAAGCGCATCAGTCGGATTGAACTTCAGCGAAAACCACGTAGAAAGCGCCATCAGGGAGTGATGGTACACATGAAGAAAGGTTACTTGGTTCATTTTCTTTCGTAGCACGAAAAACACAGTGTCCAAAAGTTCTGATATCTTTGCCAATAAGTATATGTAGATGCCGTAAACTATCTGGAATCAAAACATGTACGATAGTAAAATAAAATATAATATAAATTGGTAAGGACTGGAAAGAGTCAAACACACAACAACGTTTTAGAAACTGAGCGCCTTCCTTTGGGCAATAAAATAGTTAATGCCACACCTGGCCATAAAGTGGCTTTTACCGCACGCTACGCGAACGGAAAAAACCGCTTTCTGGCCAAGTGTACACATAAAATTATGTACACAATACGGGAGGTAATAAAGAAAGCCCTCGATCGCATATTTACGTCCCTCGCTTGCAGCTCGGGCCGCAAACTTCTGCGATCTCGGCCTTTCTTTGTGCTACCACCCTACCTAGTTGTGTAATGTACTATAACAGTGGTACCTACATATAATTATGTTTTCTCAAACATGCAATGAAATATTGACATTACGTGCCTTTGCCTGTAACAGGCTGCAAAGTACCTCAATTCCGGTGCGGCTAGACGAGAGGCCTTTAGTGGAATTTCGTACCAAATTGCCGGCCTAGGCCTGGAAGATGTTTTTTTTTAATATCTATTCTACATTTATTTGTGACTCAGCATCACGGCGTTCAGCCATTAAAAAACAATAAACGATTTTTGCTATATTTTGCAGTTTTATTTATATAAAATCCACATAGACATAAAAAAAAACACATTATAAACTAACTCCAATAATTTTTAATAGCAAATTTAACTACACGAATACACATTTAAAATATTTCATCTAAATATTCACGGTAAAAATGAGTACCTACTGAAACAGTTTTTGGAAAGGAAATTGAAAATTTTTCATTCTGTAATTCTATTTTTTGTCTACTTTGCTTTTAGTGTCTCTAGAAAATAAAGTTTGATTTTTTTGGAGTGTTTTTCAATTTACTTCATTGCATATTTGAGAAAAGCACTTTACATACCTCGGCGTGAAAAGGGGTTGCCAGCCTCGTAACTATCTATATGTACTCGGCCGGCAATCCCTTACTTCCCGGCCTCTGCAGTAATGTACTATTTTATCATAAAGTTGCTACATCGTACCTATGTACATACATGCAATGAAAATTAGACATTTAGAGCCCTTAATTTTCGTGATGTCCACAGCAAGATGCGAACACTGACTCATACTACTTGTAAAATCTGAGTATGACCCAAAAAAAATCTATATTCGAACACGTTGGAGGGCTTAACAACTACCTCAGAATGACAACCCACCTTAAGTTCTTAAGTTTTACATCGTTCTCTTTTAGATAAAACATGTAAAACTTCTCGAAAAAAAAAAACACTAGTGGCTACAAAACAAGTTGTATGTTTTTTTTGCATCTCCGTGAAGTCATGGTACAATAACACCGAAAATTACTAGCAATTAAGGCAAGCAGACGAAATAATTCGTGTAGTTTTAAAATTGGGCACAGAAGTTCGTGCCTGTCATTATAAAGGTACTAAGTCTGGGGGAAATTTATAGAAAATTTAATGTAGTTAATTTAAGCTGAAGCAACTATTCCAAAAATAAGCATGCGTTTTCGAGATAAAAAAAAGTCTGTAAAAACTGATATTTAAATGACGATCCAGAATTTTTAGTGCCTTTATCTAAGCCTAAAAAGCCTCTTTTTTACAGCCTAAGGAAGCCCGGTATTCATTTTCAAACTACACTAATTATTTATGCCGCTATCCTCATTTTTCTTATGCTAGTATCCGAGATTGACTTTGCCTACCCTAAAAAAGTTAAGTATTAATATTATGCTTTGACGTAGTAAAGTTAACTTGATGTTATCAGCGTATATTGTGCCATGACCATAACATCATAAGCCACTAGAAGTAAGTATGGGATTATGATCATAATCGTACTTTAAATAAAACAAAAAAATCTCTAGGGATTCATGATGACACATACAAGAAAATATGAGAAACTTACAACATTCTGTGATGTTTCTCCTTCAATAGCGCATTTTGAGCTGACTAAACCATAGTTGTAGATAATATGTGAGCCCTGAAAACGAATATTCCTTATCAATATCACACTTCGTATTCAAACAGTGTGTATACGCAGCACTGCGTGTGACTATTAGTGTGTACGCACTGGAGTACAAAGGCTTAAAATAGCAGTTGTCATTTTAGTAGGGTTCCGTACATCAAAAAGAAAAGACGGTCCCTTTATAGGATCACTCTATTCGTCTGTCACAGTCAAATTGCTCCGAAAATACTGGACCGATATAGTTGAAATTTGACTTAAAAATTGAATTGATTGATTTTTTATTTGAAATTTGGTTCACATATGTAAGTCGGTGACCAAAAGAGGAACGTGTGACGAGAAAAAATATTTTTTATGGCACACCTGGCCATAAAGTCTCTTTCTGATGATGTATGATGTACACAACACGGGAGGTAATAAAGAAAGCCCTCAATCGCATATTTACGCCCCTCGCTTGCAGCTCGGGCCGCAAACTTCTGCGATCTCGGCCTTTCTTTGTATTACCACCCTAATTGTGTAATGTACTATAATATGCCACTTTTGGGGGTTTAATTAAAAAAAAATACAAATAAGTTTTGGAAACTTTAACGTGTGACAGGAAAATAATAATTCATAATTATTTTGGTATTATGTATTACATACATACCAAATAAAAGATGTAGCATGATACCGCAACTTGGAAAAGATTGTATATCGCCAAAGGTATTCTGAGCTGGAAAGCGGGTCGCTTAGCCATGTATGCTGGTCCCCATTTTAGCACGAACGCTATATAAACCAGCCAAATCGCCAGTATTGGCAACGGGGTGCTCATCAAGAACCAATCGTCCACGTAATCCACTGAAATCAATGAAGTTAAATATTTAATACCAGAAATTGCACACAACTTCGGATGCAAGATTAAAAAGGCCCATAAGATTCTTTTTTGGCATTGTAGACTGATAAAAGTACCCTTTAACCCAGCGGTCGGCAACCGTTCAGCTGCCAAGGGCCACATAGTAGACATAGTAGCTAAGGAAATTGATACGGGCCACACTTTGTTAATAATTTATGATTTTATACAATTCGGAATATACCGACCGCAATACAGACCGGAATATAGGGCCGCAAGTAAGCGGTTCACGGGCCGCAGGTTGCCGACCGCTGCAGTTTAACCCATCGGTTCAGAGGTTTACCATTGATGCAGAGGAACACATATTCTTACATAAATTGTCTAGTGTTTGAGCTAAGTTGTAGAAACTTCATACAATTTCATGCATTCGTACTCATATCGCAATGTTAAGTATTTTCTGTAATTAGTACGAGAATAAGGTTTAAAAGCTACATTCATTGTCATTGTAGTCACATTCGCGGACATCTTCTGATGAAAAAATACGGCCCACCTGGCCGTATTTTTTGGAATGGAATATAAAACAATAATTTAATCACATTGTAATACAATTATACTATAATGTTTGGATCAATATGATCGTACCGTACCGATCGTATTGTCTCCATAGAACATAATATCTGTAGGATATTGTACTGGCAGTCAAATGTTGGTCTTATTGTTGTTGATATTATAGTAGTAGTTAATTTGAATGTGTCATAATTAAGACTAGATCGATTTATGTAAGATGTCGCCGCAATGCTTATCTGGGGGCACGGCAGTGCCGCCGCCAAGTCGATTTATTAGACACTGCCTACAACTTTGTTAGTAAAGTCGAAAAAAAATATTTGCTTCATCCCAATTGAGTAAAAAGTATCTTACGAGAATAACTTCATCGTTGGGCAACGAAAAAAAGGGTTTGGAAAGTCGAAATCGGTTCAGCTGTCTTCCTATGATGTGGCGGTAAACTTAATATAATTGGGTAGGTAAAGGTTTTCAAAGATGTCGTCGCCACCATGTCAAACTTACATATCTGTAATTTTTGTGAACTTGGATTTTAGACCTAAACCTGTATAGGTTAGGTTAGTTCTAAAATCCAAGTTCACAAAAATTACAGATATGTAAGTTTATCATGGTGGCGACGATGTGTAGTATATATATTTTTTCGATAGATCCCGACGTAATGATTTAGAAAATACCGCTATTGCATTTTTATTCCATGTAATTTTTCCAAAATATTGTTTTAAATTGTCGATTTGACACTTGAAAAAAAGGGACGCCAGGCTGACAAAATGAGTTCTAAATTTTTGAAAACATTTACCTACCCAATTGTACATACATACTTGCAAAACAAACATACATAAATATATATTTTTTTATTAGGAAACTTTTATGGCTTAATCGGGGGGCACGGCAGTGTCCCCGCCAAGTCGAACAAAACAAAGGCACGGCGGCCGTAAGTACCATCCTTTTCTCGAAGCCATTTAGGCCATTTTCAACCTCCTATAATTTTGTGCTGCCTAAAGCTAGAACCCTGCTTTCAGGGACATATATGGCATAATATGACTTAGATATATTCTCAATAACATTCAATTTGAATTTGTACTTTATCAACTATTGCATGTCATAGTTCCTTATTTTTTTCACTGACTCACTCACTCAATCCCTGATCATAATTCTAAGGTACTTCTAGCAGACCCACAAGCTCCAAATTTTAAACATAATTCGTTTTTAGCCTATTAAGTCAATACAAAACTTAAAATTATTGGAATTTCAATACAAACTGCATAAGTACCTAAGTTCATAATCCTATACAAATAGATGCGACTACAAAGTTACTTTTGTAGTTTAATTGAAAATAGAATGGATTGAAATGAATAAAAATAAAGGAAGATCGCTTTTAAAAAACAACTGAGATCCCATCAAAAACATTACACGTAAAAAGGTGCAAGTCACGCAACGCAGTTCTTCTACAACAAAAAGGTTGTGAGATGTAATGTTAAACCAAGTCAGTACCGGGGGCCTACTTCTCCTCCTCGAGGGTCTTTTTACATGTAATGTTTTTGATGGGATTAGTAATAACAGAACTCCTAAAGTAACTCGCAACTGACCGCACCATTTTACTTTTTAAAGTTTACTGGCTAATAACCTTTTGGCCGCAGTGCAAAACATTTTTAGGAGGTATATTATATATCAACATCTTTTTTTTCAATATCTCATTCAGATTTCCATTATTATACCTACCTTATGATTATCAAGATGATGAAAAAATATTTTTACTCACTTTCAGTTTTTACGACTTTAAACGTGGTATATTATAGACATTTTACTATACACGAAACACTTCACATACAATGTAATCACACTAATATTATAAAGGGAAAGTTTATGAGTGTGTATGTTTGTTACTTCTTCACGTCTAAACGGCTGGAGCGATTTTAATAAAATTTGGTATGGAGTTAGCTGACACCCTGGATTAACACATAGACTACGTTTAAACCGCGGGTAAATACCGCGGGGCACAGCTAGTTAGTAAATAAAGCCAGATCAGCTGGCGATAAAAACGCAACTAACGCAAACCATCCTAATTTTTTAAATGCTAACTGCAGTTTGTCTCATTTCTTACTCGACTTGTATCGACGTATTTCAAAATGAAACTTAGGGGGCTTTATTACTGCAATAATTAAAACTTACGTTCAAAATGTTTACTCTGCAATGTTATCTAGACAAGGTGGTCTAGCATAACTGGCCGCGACTTCGTTTCTCGCGCGACAGAGCATCGTCTGTCACTGTCACACTATATTGAGTGGAAAGAGATAGGTAGCATTTATACGCGCGACAAAGAGTCGCGAGTCACAGTTGTGCTAGAGGTACAGGATTGACTCACTCCGCGATTCCGTTTCGCGGTAATTATTTTTAAATCTCGCCACTCTAGAGTGGAAACAAGAGCACGCTTTATGTACACGTTATGCGATAGAGAAAGACGGTCGGATGCGGGTCAGCTCCACCCGGGCATCCGACGCGAACGGCAGTTTTGTAAGGGAGAGAAGGAGAGTTATTCTGTGTCTAGACCTAAGTTCTTAGAGTTCGAAAAAATAGTGAAACGCTTCGAGTAAAGGAGGTAGTGTCCGCCTATCGGTGGCTTGTCTTGGCGGGGCACTACCGTGCAGCCAAAAAATTGTTTATTTGCACTAATAAATGTAATTACTAAAATATAAAAGAAATACAGGAAAGATTAAACTTATAATCGAATGTAAGGAAATAAAACAGTCAATATAGTTAAATGTCTGTTTCTGACTCTGTGGGTCTGAGCCTCGACCATCCTGGACTGGTAACTAGTAATTTAGCTGGTAAGAATGAATGACATATTACAAAATTACTTCGTTTATGTATTTAACGAGTATTATTATTTATTACTGATTTCCTTCTTACATTTATAACTAGCTAGTTTAAAACTAAATTGTTGATCATTAAACGATACTGGACATTATTAAAATCTAATTAGATATGCAATTTTACATTGTTAATGCCACGATTGGCTGGTAGACTGTAATAGTGAAACATTGTATTCCTCAGGAATATATTACGTGCGAAGAGTAAATTATCAATTTAAAAGGTATTTTCAAGTCAACATTTGAAGAAGTGTTCATGTTTTCGCAATAAAACTGTTTTGTTGACAATAATAAAGTCATTGTCACAAAATACAAAAAAAAACACAAAAAGTCAATAGTGAAGAGTCCCGAGAGAGAACATAAAAAATAAGTGACTCTTCATTTTGGTGTCTTCACTGTCTTCACTGGTGCATCTTCAGTCTTCACTGAAAATGCACCTGTGAATGTCAAAAACTCCTACCGGCTTGGCAAAATAAACATTTGGCCCGACCGGCGTTAGACACTTTTATGTCAACAAGTATATGTATGCAGCTCTTTGTCTAGATGTATAAAATTGTTGGTTTCAATGATAACTAATTGTCAACAAAAACAATTTTATCGCGAATATGTCCAAAATATCAAGGTCAATAATAGTCAAGAGTACCTTTTTTATTTATTAAGTATTTACATAATGCACCTGTGAATGTCACGAACTCCTACCGGATTGGCAAAATAAACATTTGGTCCGATCGGCGTTAGAAACTTTGATGTCAAAAATTTTATGCAGATTTTTGTCTTGGTGTAGGTATAAAATAGTAATTTACGCATACTAACACATAATCTGTAATATTATATACTTACCAACTCCTTTGGAATACCAAGCCACATGAGCGGCATTACTTCCATTATGGTTATACATCACTTAAACACAATTGGTATTTTTATTGATGACACCCCACTATCGACCGCGCCGGTCCGGCACTTAACTCGAAATGACGGCATAAAGAATATGGATTAAAAATCACTAATACGAATACGAATACCTAATTGAAACCACGTGCGCAAATAATGGCTGCCGATTTCATTCAATGTCACTTTTGTTATTGACATTCGTCTTTAATCCTATGAACTTTGGCGTTTGTATTTTTTCGCTCACATAATAATCAATTATGTAAATAAATTAAGTTATGTACGCAGAAGACAAAGACACTTGTCCTATTTTGTGCAATGAAGCACTTCGTGTATATATACATACATGCTTTAAATTCTCAGCAAGCGCTTTCCAAGACGATACACCAAGCGCAAAATACTTAGCGGATAGTAGATAAGTATTTGTAAAAAAACAATAAATAAAAACCGACCTCCAAAAACTTAAACTAAAAACCAGAAAATAATATGTTAATTACCCCAAAGAAATGGATTATCAACGATTCATATAGACATATACAGATATTTATAGGTTTTAACATGTAAGATTTTAGAAGTTTATTTTAAAATTTTTAGTGGTACTGGAAAAATATTGTTTTAACCAAATAGACTTAAGTCTATTTAGTTAAAAGAAAAAAAATCCAAATCGGCCTAGCTGTTTTCAAGCAATCGGGGAACAAACCTGCATAAAAATTGCTCTTTGTTTTGAAGGTGGTTAAGACTGGAAACTTATTTCTAATAAGAAATGCAAGAGAAACTAAGAAAAATACCAAAATCGCTATATGTGTGCCTATAATATTTGGAGATTTCCCTCGATTTCTCCAAGATTCCATCATCAGATCCTGATTTGGTTGCAATGGGACCACCTCGAAGGTATACCCTTTAAAACAAAAAAATAATTTTCCAAATCGGTCCAGCCGTCTTCAAGTAATCGGTGAACAAACAGAAAAAACAAAGAGGAATTGAGAACCGTCCTTCTTTTGGAAGTCGGTTAAAAATTACGTACTGAGTAAAAGCTTAACTTAAATAGGTAGCCATATTGAATAGTTTTGCACAAAAACATGTAATGTTTTGCATTAATTCCTAATTAAAATGGCATGTGTTACTTGATGACGATAAATAAATAAAAATAAAATAAAAAAATATTTATACAGTAACACAAATTGTTTTTACAGAAAGTGTTGGCGCCTCTTTTTAAGTATACCTGTGTTAAGAGGCACCGCTCTTCTTAGGTGGTAATTAACATGTATGACACGGTTTTTTTTCTAAATAAGTTTATTACTGATGATAGCAAGATTAAAATTTATGAAAAGTGAAATACTTGGAGGTAAAACAACATATGTAGTGTCAGAAGGTGGACGTTGATGAGTTTATGACTTAATTGTTTTCTTTACAATAATTAAAGGTCGGCCAGTGGTGTTTTGTCGTCATAATATACGTTTATTACAATAATATATGGTTAAGCGACTTGCACCAATATTTATGTTGAATATGATAATATTTTTATAACGTAATAAATAGATATATAATTTGAATGTCTTATGTTTATTTTTAGGTGGTAGTGTTTGTCTGTCTCAGACAAACAGTCAAAATGATACCAATATTTTCACTTACGTGTAATCCTACCTACGAGAATGGTTTAAATAGGTTACTTATAAAAACATAATTTGAACCGTTGAAATGGGAATACGGAAGAAGTGAACCCAAACGGTTAGAAGTCAACGTTGCTGCTTTCCTTCCACTTGACCTTACGTAAGTAGTACGTGTATCGTCCTTACGTAAGCAAGTTTATCTAGAAGATCATAAGTGAAAATAATATGTTACGTGGGCTTATTTATACCAATTCCTTCTTCAAAAACTAAAAATAAAAACCGACTTCCAAAAACTTATAAACTAAAAACCAGAAAATAATATGTTAATTACCTGCCTAATTAACCGGAAGTCGGTTTTTATTTTTGTTTTAAAAATTTACATGATTTTTAAATTTTTAGTGGCGCTGGAAAAATATATTGTGTTAACCAAATAGACTTAAGTCTATTTAGTTAAAAGATTTTTTTTTCCAAATCGGTCTAGCCGTTTTCAATCAAATAGCCGTAATCGGGGAATAAACCTACATAAAAATTGCTCCTTATTTTGAAGTCAGTTAAGACTGGAAACTTATTTCTAATAAGAAATGCACGAGAAACTAAGAAAAATGCCAAAATCGCTATATGTGTGCCTATGATATTTGAAGAGTTCCCTCGATTTCTCCAAGATCCCACCATCAGATCCTGATTTGGTTGCAATGGGACCACCTCGAAGGTATACCCTTTAAAACAAAAAAATAATTTTCCAAATAGGTTCAGCCGTCTTCAAGTAATCGGGAAAGAAACCTAGATACAAATTTACTCTTTTTTTGAAGTCGGTTAACACTAGAAACTTGTTGCTAATAAGAGATGGACGAGAAATTACGAAAAATACCGAAATCCCTATATGTATGCCTATAATATTTGAAGAATTTCCTCGATTTCTCCAAGATCCCATCATCAGATGCTGATTTGGTTGCAATGGGACCACCTCGGAAGTCTACCCTTTCAAACAAAAAAAGAATTTTTCAAATCGGTTCAGCCGTCTTCAAGTAATCGGTGAACAAACACACAAAAAAAAAACATACAGACGGATTGAGAACCGTCCTTCTTTTGGAAGTCGGTTAAAAATTTACGATTTCAGGAAAATACGGCATTTGAATAATTTACACATTTGAAATAAAATGTTTGACTTCAAAATGAAAACCCCTTTGTATTGAGATGGGCGCCATGGGGACAACATGGGAGGACATATCACAAGCTGCCCAAGACTGAAACAAATTGAGAGAGAAACTTGATTCAGGACCTACTCCCCTGCAGTAGTGTGTACGTAATAAGAAAAATCCTATGTTTGCAACTTTTAAAAATATGTGTACTTTAATCCCAAGCCCTTTTACGGTTCCGTACCCAATTAGGGTGCCAATGGAACCTTATTAGTAAGCCTCTGCTGTACGTCTGTCCGTCTGTCACAGGGCTGTATCCGCATAAATATTCAGAAACCTGGTAAAAAATACTGTGAAGACTTGTAATTATTTGGAAACTTAAGTATTTCAATTATAAAATTGAAAAAAAATCCTTAAGAACAAATTAAGGTAAATGCAGGTATTACCTGCGGTATCTACCTTAAGGCAATTTTGAAATTGACTATAATTTTTAAGTAAACTGATTATCCTCATATATAGTTTTTTATTTTTATATGCTAGTGTTAAGTATAAGAAACATATTTACGAAGTCAACTGCTTTAAAATAAAGGACTATCACATTAAAAAAATTAAAGTGACTGAGTCGATTGTTGTTATTATTACCGACCCATAAAATAAATGTAAAGTTAATAACGCTTTTTAAGCAGCTAATACCGATCGTAACAAAATGAAACAATAGAATAGGCATAGGGTGCCGGTAATAGAAACAAAAAAAACTACTTTTACTCAAACGGAATAAACATAGAACAAACCACAACAAGTAGCTACAAGTAATAATACTTAACACAATAAAACAATCAACTTAAAAATGAGTTACGTATGCTAGTCCGAGTAGATACGCATATAAATGCGTAAATTAAAATATGTTTTATTTTTTATAATAGAAGATTTAATTTTGTTATTTTTTTTTATGAGACAAGGTTACCATGTGATCATGTGTACTCGTAGCTGTAAATAAGTTAATGTTATTAAGCCTAAATATATTACTGAAGCAGATGCTCAATTTTTCATTTTCTGAGAGCAGTGAGACTGTTTTTTAACACTAAACCATTATTTTCATTAGTTTATTTGCGAAAACAACTCCGCTTGTCTACTTTAAGGCCGCTAAACTGGACAAAACCGGTAATGTTGGATAGACGCAAGAGCAAACCTCCAATCCCTAGTCAAAAGCCGGATTGCGAATTGGACTGAACTGCAATCCCTAGTCAATGGCATGTTGCATAACTGTACATTCCCTAAACATACTCCGCACGAACGATGGTTCGCACAAACGGCACATCGCATAGATGTGCGTCGGCTAATTATACTTCGCACGAACGATGGCCTGCTCATACGGCACATAGTATAGACGTGGGTCTGCTAATTAAATTTCGCACAAACGGTAGTTCGCACAAATGACACGCCGTACAGTCGACTATCACGTAATCAAACGTCGTACAAACAATACTTCGCACGAGCAGGGTGTCGCACTCGCGCAGTAAACCCCTGTTCTTATCAATTATACCTCAGGTGGATCGTTTTGTTCTGGCTCGTCTATTTTATCTTTTTACTAAAACTTTAGGGATATGATGAAATCACTAGACTTGCTAAGTAAAATGTTAAAACCGAAATGAAATGAAATGAAATTAAATGAAATGAAATGAAGTTTATTTACGCAAATATGGTACACGGATATAAGATGTTGGATACAATTTAGTCTCGCATATTTGGACGCTAATGCGACGTGTAAATATTAACATTTTAAAATTCTAGAAAATAGACAGTGAAATGTCTTTCGTACATTTAAATAATTTACAATACAGGATTAAAATATATTACAATCAAATTCAAATTACCAAAATGTCAATAATAATAAAAATAACAAAATTAAATTACAAAATATCACTTATTGCCTTAAATAACTCGTTTTATCTTTTCCCTGAAACAGTTTAGGGATTTTATGAAATTTTGAAGGGAAATGAGAAAACCCAGTGAGCATTTTGCATTTCCCTAAAACGGCTTAGATTTTGGTCAAATCACTGAATTTCACTAGAGATTTTTGACCCAACGCGCTATTAAATATTTTAACATCTCCTGGGAGTTCGTCATCTCCCTAAAGGATTTGATCAAATCTCTGTATTTATCATATCTCCGCTTGCGACATATCTAGTTATACTTACTTTACATATTTACCTACGTCATTTCACTAAACCAGTTCAGAGATTTGATCAAATCACCGATACCATGTTACAATAGAGATTTTATGAGTTGCCTTCTTTGGCTAACTTCATTATTTTAGTAAACAGATTCAGGGATTTGATGAAATTACTGTTTTTTTCTAGGTAAATGATAAAAAGGATTCGCAATTTTAACATCCTGCGTGATTTGGTCATATCCCTTAGAGATTTGTTCAAATCTCTGTTTTGACCATTTCTCTACGACATATACATATTTATAAACCACGTCAAAGTTTCCTCAATTCCTTCTGGATCTTATGGCTGAACATGATTTTAAAATAAAAATAGGTTCCATTTGGAAATAGGGTGGACATCGAAAAATATGTTTTTAATCGGTTGGACTTCTAAGGTGACAAACCTTAAAAAATACAACCGACTAGAGAACCTTCTTTTTGTGAAGTCGGTTTAAAATTCTTTTAAAAAATGGTGTTTGTGCATTACGCATGAACTTCTGGACCAATTTGTTTTCTTGTACCCAACTTTTCAAAAAACTTTTCTTTTGTAAAATGCGCGAATGGCGTCTATTCGGGGGTATAGCTAGTCCCAAATCGAGATGTATTATTTTATTTATGTTTGTGCATAATAGAATGAATGTATACGAAATATATATCAGAAATCTTAGTCATTAACCTTAAACTGGTTCGTATAGGTGTCGTTTTTTTCTGGTACGGAGTTCACATGTGAGTATAAACAGGTTATATAGAGTGTATTTTAAGGCACGTGGCATATGATTATTGCCATTGAAATACTGCTAATGTGTTGCATAATTATGTGTGCATTTTGATGGAATGCGTGATTAAAGCACTTACTCACCAAATTAATTATGCAGTAACTCTAACACAGCTTGAACGTGAGACTCTTAGTCGCTCGACAAATACTACCTATCCTTTTTCATTTAAACTTTTGGACCAAAAAAAACAAATTTGATAAAAAAATAATTTTATTCAAATATGCATATTTTTATTTTTGGTACTTAAATTTTTTTTAACCAAAAAAAGTGTGACGTCATTTGACGTCTTTGGCGGTCAAATGGTAATATAGTGTGCTAGTGACAGGGCCAGACCTTGTCGGGCTACTTACAAGGAAGGGGACCCAACTGTCCGACTCCGATTTGATTCAGTTTGATATATGTTATAGAGTAGTCTAAAATAGCAGACATGTATTTTTTTTAGCTGCCGAAGTTCATCTTTTTAGGAGATATTGTCCTTTAAAGTACTGAGAAGTGACTAAACCCTCCAACTTCTATAGAAAAAAAATTTTAGCAAGTTTCTAGTTAATTAATACTACTCTGTAACATATATCAAAACTAGCTTATGCCCGCGACTTCGTCTGCGATGTAAATTATAATTAGGCAATTAGTATTCATAAATAGTTTCTAATATTTGTTGACAGATGTGGGTGGATTATTTCAAAATAATTAAATTCACTTCATAAACCACCGGTTACTTACATAATCTACTAATTGAAGAGTACAAAGTTTCAAATCATCGTCATGACTCTTCTAATATATGCTACGTATCGAATTTCAAACCTCTTAATTTAAAAATTGACCGAAACCCCTAACCAAACCGTACTGTACCGTTTCGTTTGGGAGCGTAGTCACTAACCAAACTCAACCCCTACTCAACCCGTTTTGGACGTAAATTTTAATAAATCTTGAAATAATTTCAGTTCTATTCAGTTCATCAGTTTTAGATCTCCTACTCAAAAAATCGTATAGTTTATAAACAAAATTTCGACCCCGTTATACCCCTTTTTAGGAATGAATTTCGAAAAACGGTGAAAATACCTTTCTCTACTCATATTGAAGGGTCTACGGTACGAAGTCTCAGTTCTCCAACTTCAAAGATCGTTTGGTCCCTATACAAAGCTTCAACCCCCATTTAAACCCTTTTGGGGCTGAATTTCAAAAAACGGTGAAATAATTTTTCTTAACTCTTACCTACTGAGGAGTCTATGTACGAAGTCTAAAATCTCCTACTTCAAAAATCGTATAGGTCCCTATACAAAATTTCAACCTCCGTTATACCCCTTTTAGCAATGAATTACGAAAAACGGTGATACCTAGTATCTTTCTCTACTCATATTGAAGGGTCTATGTACGAAGTCTCAGATCTCGAACTTCAAATATCGTTTGGTCCCTATACAAAGTTATAACCCCCATTTAAACCCTTTTGGGGATGAATTTCAAAAAACGGTAAAATTTGTTTTCTTAACCTTTATTGAAGGGTCTATGAACGAAGTCTCAGATCTCCAACTTCAAAAATCGTTAGGTCCCTATACAAAGTTTCAACCCCCATTTAGACGCTTTCAGGGATGAATTTCAAAAAACGGTGAAATCAATTTTCTTTACTTATATTGAAGAGTCTATGTGCGAACTCTCAGATCTCTAACTTCAAAAATCGTTTGGTGCCTATATAAAGTTTCAACCCCCATTTAACCCCTTTTGGGGATGAATTTCGAAAAACCGTGAAATTACTTTCCTGTACTCATATTAAGGAGACTATGTACGATGTCTCAGAGCTCCAACTTTAAAAATCTGTTCAACCCCCATTTAACCCCCGTTGGGGATGAATTTTGAAAAACGGTAAAACCACTTTCTTCGACCTTTATTGAAAAGTCTATATACGAAGTCTCAGATCTGTCACTTAAAAATAATTTGGTCCCTATACAATATTTCAACTCCCGTTTAACCCCTTTTAGAGATGAATTTCGAAAAAGGGTAAAATATCTTTTCTCTACTCACATTGAAGGGTCTATGTACGAAGTCTCAGATCTCCAACTTCAAAAATCGTTTGGTCCCTATACAAAGTTTCAACCCCCATTTAACCCCTTTCGGGGATGATTTTCGAAAAACGGTTAAACCACTTTTCTCTTCTCCTATTGAAGGGCCTATTTACAAAGTCTCAGATCTCCAACTTCAAAAATCGTTTGGTCCCGATACAAAGTTTCAACCCCCATTTAATCCCTTTCGGGGATGATTTTCGAAAAACGGTTAAACCACTTTTCTCTTCTCCTATTGAAGGGCCTACTTACAAAGTCTCAGATCTCCAACTTCAAAAATCGTTTGGTCCCTATACAAAGTTTCAACTCCCATTTAACCCCTTTCGGGGATGAATTTCGAAAAACCATGAAATCACTTTCCTGTACTCATATTGAAGGGTCTATTTCCGAAGTCTCAGATCTCCAACTTCAAAAATCGTTTGGTGCCTATACAAAGTTTCAACCCCCGTTTAACCCCTTTTAGGGATGAATTTCGAAAAACGGTGAAATTACTTTTTTCACTTATATTGAAGAGTCTATGTTCGAAGTCTCAGATCTCCCACTTTAAAAATCCTGTGGTCCCCATATAAACTTTCAACCCCCATTTAACCCCCTTTGGGGATGAATTTCGAAAAATCCCTTCTTATCCCTTTTTTACGTTATACAACCACCCTACTGTGAAAATTTCAAGTTCCTAGCTTCAGTAGTTTCGGCTGTGTGTTGATGAGCCAGTAAGTCAGTCAGTCAGTCAGTCAGGACATCTTCTTTTATATATGACGAAGCGTGGATTTAATTAGTAGTCAAAATCCAATTTAAAATGGAAACATGTTTAAATGATTTGAGAGCGGGCAATTTAGTAACCCGAATGGAGTGGTTCGATTCAATGACATTGACAGTTGTTGACAGTTAGAGTTTCGCGCGCGGGTTGGACGGGATATAGGAAAATTAATGTGTTGTGTTCGCGAACCAAACCATTGGCTCTTAAACTTGTAAAAATCACAGTAATTAGTGGCAAGAGTGTTCACATGAATCCAAGTGATTAGTTGAGATAACGAAGTGTGTCCATTTCCGAGTGTTTCCTTGACATACGCGCCCAAATAGTAACAATGATTGAGACCGATCGGCTAAGCTATTTATTCACTTCGACATCAGAAATGGGATTACCCAAGGAATTTTGGAAGTCACATACAGATCAGAGTGAACATATTTCACATAAGTATGAGTGCAAACGATGGGAATCTGCTTTTGGTATGCAACAAGGAAAGTGGACTTGATTCAAGCGATACACTACAACATTCACACGCTGCTGATCCAGAAATAGCATAAACCAAGTGGTATCTTGATAATCATCTGGCTGTCGACTACAGTAGAGGTTGGGAAATCGAGTCACTAAGAAATCTTCTGTCGATAAGGTTGTGGAATTATCATATTTGATGATTGAGCACTTGGATAACAGTAAGTAATTAACTTCTCTCTCTCTCTCTGATAAATCTTAATAGAAATGGTTAGTAGGTACATAATCATTGCCCGTGAGTGTGCCCATCAGCCCCGGGCTTGGTGCGGGCTAGTTCTCGGATGTTAGTGAGCAGGCTGTGGTCCCCGTACTGGCACTATGCAGTGGTACATAATTATTGGCATACTCTGTGTTAAGTACATTATGTGTTCATCATCAGCTTAGGAGGTCTTATAAATTAAATTAAAACAGAAGTACTTAATACAGCGATGCAAGACTGGTAAGCATAGCATGTTTAGATGTAATGTGCTCTCCTCTTTTGTATGTCTGTGATCATGATTAAATCTAATTTGATTATTTATTACTCAAATTAAAATTGCAGTATAAGTTGCATATCATGTTCCGAAAATTGAGATAATTTAATGGAATATGTGATTAATACACGGAGGACTTTGGACACTTCTTTTAATCAACTATCGCTCTATTTTAATCACAATATTGATTATAGACAGGTCTCTATACAAATTACATTTATCTTTCTATCCTGAAGGCGGGGACTGGAGTGAATTGACATGTCGTTCAAAGAACGAATTCAACATTCTTACATTCAAATTGAATATGAATCATTCAATTCTAAGCGGCCAGAGTTGATTGTAACAAAACCTTATTACAATAACAGTATAGGTGAAGTAAACTTTTACAAGTTAATATCTAAATTTCCTAGCTTTGATTTTTCACACATGCTATAAAGAAATGGTATTCTAAAAAAAACAATGATTATGGGTCATTAAATTCACAGGGTTAGGATACACATGTGTCAGAGTAATCGGAGTGCATAGGGTATAACGGTCATGTTAGTTAATAATAAGGGATTCGTCATGTTCGTTACGTAGATGACTATGACAAGACTGTGTGACAGATACTAGCCTGTGTGGCACATACTAGCCTGTGTCGCACATACTAGCCTGTGTGGCACATACTAGCCTGTGTGGCATATAATGGCCTGTGTGGCACATACTGGCCTGTGTGGCATACACTGATCTGTGTGACACATAGTAGCCTGTGTGGCATACATTGGCCTTTGTGGCGCACTCTAGCCTATGTGGCACGCATTAGCCTATGTGGCACGCATTAGCCTGTGTGGCACGCATTAGCCTGTGTGGCGCTGACGAGCCTGTGTGGCGCTGACGAGCCTGTGTGGCGCTGACGAGCCTGTGTGGCACTGACGTTAGGTGGAATTAAATTTCCTATGTGGTAGGGTAGGTATAGCAGTCATCATTTTGAAATAATCTTGTGAGCTAAGTAGTATTTGCAAATTAAAGGAATGAACATTCTTTCTGAATAATCAATCTAGCTGGGGGTGCAAATGAGTGTTAGGAATAGAGTCATGCAACATAAGGTTAGTCAGGGTGACCGAGTGGCGTATGGTATAAACCATTGTCTATTATTCAGTCATAAATGCTAAGTGTACGGGAAATAGATTTACACACGAGGACGTGTGACTATGCAGGGTGGCCGTGACGAAGCGTGGATTTAATTAGTAGTCAAAATCCAATTTAAAATGGAAACATGTTTAAATGATTTGAGAGCGGGCAATTTAGTAACCCGAATGGAGTGGTTCGATTCAATGACATTGACAGTTGTTGACAGTTAGAGTTTCGCGCGCGGGTTGGACGGGATATAGGAAAATTAATGTGTTGTGTTCGCGAACCAAACCATTGGCTCTTTAACTTGTAAAAATCACAGTAATTAGTGGCAAGAGTGTTCACATGAACCCAAGTGATTAGTTGAGATAACGAAGTGTGTCCATTTCCGAGTGTTTCCTTGACATACGCGCCCAAATAGTAACAATGATTGAGACCGATCGGCTAAGCTATTTATTCACTTCGACATATATATAGATAAATCAAATCGGAGTCGGACAGTTGGGTACCCTTCCTTGTTAGCAACATTTTTAAGGGTGCTTATTTATTGTGTTTGTGATAAAAATATTGGATTATGTGACTAAATAAAAACACTCGTGTGATGTTAGGTATATGATACTCGCCTGTGGAATCGTTTCATAAACCCACACTCGTATTTTAATGCCTGACTGCAACCGATATTTGTAATTTTTTTATAAGATCCTATTAAAATAAGCAAAATAAGAAAATATTGTGTGATTATGTGAAAGTTTTGAATTTGATCCTAACGTGTTACTTTTGTATGAGCCTGCAAAGTTGGGTGATAAAATCCATTTTTAACCTCCGACGTAAAAAGAGGGGTGTTATAAGTTTAACGCCAATGTCTGTCTGTCTGTGTATCTGCCTGTCTATCTGCGGCATCGTAGCTCTCGAATGGATGGACCGATTTCGATGCGGGTTTTTTTTGCTTGGAAGCAGGTTTCCTCGCAGTTCAAAGAATATCAGCTCTTTTCCAAAATGATCTAAGGTATTTTTGGCATAAAAAGGAATTTTAGTACAAAAATAACATTATAAAAGCATGAAATAAAGCTTAAATCAAAAATTTAAACCCCCCGACCAAAAGAAAAACTCTAAAAAGTAAAAAATAATATGTACCTTACCTACCTATCTATTGGCCTTTTATGTTTTAAGAGAAGTTATTGTCAGGGGACCTATTACATGCAGTAATAAAACAGAAGGTCCCTCGACAGCAACTTATCTTAAAACATAAAACACCAATAGATAAGTAATAGGTATACCAGGTGTTGCCTGTACTAGGAGCAAATAAATAAAACGTAGATTGTACTCGTACTCCTCAAAGTGAACAACATTGTTCAGCGACATTTAAAAAAAACTTATGTTTTAATTTTTGGTACACTTTAAAGTTTATTTGAAACCGCAATGTATAGCAATATTTGTAGCGTGACAAGCGACGTCAATTAGACTGATGCTAACGTACACTGAAAATACTATTTAATATGTATGAAAAAGATAAAATCTAAAGATAACAAACTTTTTAAAAGTTGTTGAACGAAAGTTTTATTTATTTGCTCCTGTTCCAGGCAACACCCAGTATATTATTTTTTACTTTTAAGAGTTTGTTTTGGTCGGGGGTATTTTATATTTTTAATTTAAATTAAAATATTAAAAACTATTACTAGCATTGAATAACCCATAAAATGTATGGTAAACCGTTACGATAAACAAAAGTTTTCACATAGTTGCAGAAGAAAGTTCTGATTTCCCCAATCAAAGTATTATATCGTGACGTCATGTCAATGTCATGTTAAGCCTTTAGTTTGAAGTGTTTTTGACACGTTTTGGGAAAGTCTAAAAATGTGATTTTAACATTGTTGTGTCTCGGTGAGTTTTTATGATATTCAAGTAGTATTTTCACAAATATTTCTATTATTGAGAGGTCTATAAAATATCACAAAAAAAGTTGTCAAACAGCCAATTATGTACAGTTACATACAATGCGAGGTTTTCGTTTTTCAGACAAACTAGACAGGGTCTCTACTCACATAATTCGGATGTTGACTAATGTTGAATTTTACCACAATATCAAATTATCATAACACAAAAGAAATAAACCAAAAATGTATAAAAAATATAAAGTTATGAGACCACAAAGTCTAAAAAAAAAACGATATTTTTTTATCGTCTTAAAGAAAAAATAAAGTCAATTTCGGAATGCTTAAATAACACTGAAAAAATAAATGTTGACAACTATGTGCTTAAACGCACTTATTCGTGCTCAAAATGGCAAAATGCTATTTTTTTCATACGACTTAGTACAGCGATAGAAGCGATGACGTCATAGGGAGGACCTATTTTGTATAGAGCAGGGGTTCCCAAACTTATTTATACTTCGACTCCTTTGGCGGGTTGTTAACTTTTTGCGACGCCCTTGTAACCCAAGATAAGTGCGGGTCGTTCTAGGTTTAACTTACGGCGACTTGAATTTCTCGTGTCGCGACGCCCCTGGGACAGTGTCGCGACTCCTCGGGGCGTCGCGACGCACAGTTTGGGAAACCCTGGTATAGAGCGTTTTCAATGCTCAGTGCGATCTGCTACTTTTGATTACAATTTGTGGCTGTTACACTTATACAAATGTATTAGGTGTCATATAGATATTTGTTCCTCACAAATAGTAGAATCGATTTACGACAGAAAAAAAAATCGAGTCAACAGGCGAATTATCGTTTCAAGTAACGTACGAGTTTGTCAAAATTGTTTGTAATTGACATTTCATTTCGAATAAAACGTCATGACTGATATTAGAAATAAAATCAAATCAAACTGGTTTGGTTTTTAGAGTTGTATGTACGAAATGTGAATATAATAATCACATCGGATTTGATGTTATTATCCAGGAAAAATAATATTTTCACACATAAGAAATTGGTTATAACGAAACAGTTTATCTTTATGCTAGTAGAATTTTGTAGTTTTTGAACGCAATATATATGTCGGATGGCGTGACTGTCAGGAAGGGTTAACTGCAGAATCCTCGCCGTTGAGGTATGTTGATTGAAGAAGAGCATTCATGTCAGATCAAATAGTTTATTCGTCTGATTCTTTTGGCTGCTTTGGTAAATGACATTCTGGTGAGAAGAAGCGCCGGAAGAAAGTCACCAGTTTCTATTTTAAGTCATCAGGCATTACATTACAATAGTTGTTACAATATTATGGCAGAGGTACTCGAGTGAGCAAATAGACAATTACGTTACACAGTATGATTCATTTCACTATTAATCGACAGAATTACAATTATCAAGTAGCAACTAACTACTTGCAGACGAACTGACAGAATCGTAAGACAAGTGTTATCATCACGACAGTCAGAAAGAGAATGACACTCTTGCCCAACGAGCACGTCCACGCGCACCGCAACCGGTCGTTACGTCACACGGCGTTCGCCGCCATTTTAAATCTAAATTATTGCTGCTGACCCCGACATATTATATATATAAGGTTTATGATGTTTGTGTAGATATTTTTTTGTAATCATTAATTACGTCTACAAATATAGTTTATATTATAGGTTTACGCGAGCTAGTTTTCCACAACTCGACGTCTGTTATGCGCCTATTTTACGTTTAAAAACATACATATAGATTGACGACCGCTTTAGCTTAGTTGGTAGTGACCCTGCCTACGAAGCAAGAGGTCCTGGGTTCGAATCCCGGTAAGGGCATTTATTTGTGTGATGAACACGAATATTTGTTCCTGAGTCATGGATGTTTTCTATGTATTTAAGTATTTGTATCTATTAAATATATCGTCGTCTAGTATCCATAACACAAGCCTTATTGAGCTTACTATGGGGCTAGTCTGATTTGTGTAAGATTGTCCCATAATATTTATTTATTTATTTATTATTTATTAAAAATATAGCGATTTGCGAATTCACACCGTAATATCTGTCTGTCAGCACGTTTAGTATTCATATTGATTATTTTAAATGTATGATTGATGCAAAGATCAAATACATTGAAAATGTAAACAAGACCTACTCGGCTGCCATAAACAAAATTCAAGTATCTCAGTTTTAGTAAATTTTACAGGAGAGCCAAAAAACGTAAGTTAGACTAATAAACCCAAAAACTACAGTAACGTTAGTCAAAGCCGAACGTGTAACAGCGTCTCTGTATTACCGGGACGACGTCAGACAGAGACGAGACGGTTCGAGTTGGTTAAAGTCCGGTCATGAGTTTCACTCTCCCGTGCAAAAAAAAAACTATTTCCCGATATGTCTCAAACAAATGGTCAATGGAAACTTCCATCGAGTTACAAAAAGATAATATGGAATTTCAGTAACTAAAATGAGGTTTTCATATAAGGCTTGTAGGACATACCTATCGGGAAATAGTTTTTCTTACACAGAAGGCTGCACTTTATGTACTTACCTATTTTCTCTAAAATCGGATGCAAAAAAAATCTACTGCAAAATAACCGGGCTTTCAAGCTAAGTTGATGTAGTCAAAGTGGATTACTAATCTATAATTTTGTAAAACAAGTTCCGTAAGAAAAAATCGTATGTAAATAAGTTATCTACACAAGGACATGATAAATAGGAAGATTGATCTGACGGTAGGTAGAGCAAAAACATAATATATTTACCATCAACGGTGATTAAAGCAAGGTAAAGTTTTTTTTACACCGCATCATGGTTGAAGAGGTTGGCAAGTCAGAGCGAGACGTGTTCCGTTGTTACCATCGGTTTCCGTATTATATTGCGCATAACTTCATCCAGAGGGAAAAAAAGTTACGTTGTTCGTCACTTTAAAACAAAACTTATACATATCTGATATGACAAGAAAAAGTAAAGTAAAATATATACCTATTAAGTTCACATAACTTTTATTAAGTCTATCTTTTTGTTTGGTTATGCGCTGTCCGCATATACCGGACCGCAGCCACCTTCACCAGATCATCAGTCCTCCTAGATGCACCTGTCTAAGCTGCGCTTTTCGGTGCATGGCCACTTAAGAACTCGTCGGCTCAATAGTTCTACGAGCAATGCGCCCTACATAACACCACTTAAAATGACTATGTATATCTTTTGTTAAAATATACTCGGTAATCATTTACGCTACTAAGATCTCGGATTTGCCAGAATTATCTACTGTAGAGTGACTGCTATCTGACATCTGTAACTCTAACAACAAAGTAACATGATCAGCGGGCTCATGATTACGCATTATCGGACCTGGTTATGCATAGTTACGCATTATTGGTTTTTCCCTTATCGGACAAGCGTTGGTTACCACATCAGGATTCAGGTTATGTACCTACATGCATAAGAAAAACTCATTAGTATATAGCAACCGTTAGTACACACAATAAAGAAAAAACCGGTCAAGTGCGAGTCGGACTCGCGCACCGAGGGTTCCGTACAAACTCGTAAGTAGATAAGTAAATAGTTCAAGAAAAACTGTAGGGCAGCCAATAAGTATGTGTTACGATATTTGCGAATTTCTAAGTTAGGAAAAACGTTATATTTTTCCTGTAATATTTAGGATGATATTAATAATTGGTTAATATTTTTCTGTTTTGTAACTTCGAAGATAATAGGGGGGGGGGGGGTGATATTTTTTTGAACATTTTTCATCCTACCCCATTTGATACAATAGCACAACCTAAAATTGTTGTCCGCCCATTTCGGCCCCTTTAAAAAGAAAGTAAAAAGGTATAAGATTTTTTAACAGTAGGCTCGGGGTAGTGACTTTTAAAACTATTCCAAATTTCAAATCAGTAGCAGCAGTAGTTCCTGAGATAATATCTTGCTGTGACAGGCAGACAGACAGACATAGTCGCACCATTAGGGTTCCTATTTTATCATTTTGGTACGAAACCCTAAATAGACACTACCTACCCTCTAATTTCTTCCCTACTAAGGGGACTCGGGCGGTATCTTAATCTACCAGTGGCGTGGCGTCAAATATATTTTAAGTAAAGCCGGAGCAGATTTGGATTACTTTTTCTACATGAGTAGTAGTAGTAATACTCTGGTCATATGCTTTAAAATAGGCAAGCCAGCGAGAATCGGGTTCTATGGACGCCACGCCACTGCTTTCTACCTACCCTTCTAATGTGCACGCCACTGGCAATCGTTGGGATTTGAAACTGAGTCTTCACGAAGGATCTCCTATCCCCAATTCCCCATCTCCACTTAAATTAGTACCTACGCTAAAATAATGACTGACTATATACTTGAAATTTTGGTGTTCAAAATTCACGGTTAGATGGCTCGGACGCCTGATGGTTAACTGGTTCAGTCACGCGCTCAATACCCGCCAGAGCCTAATCGGTTCATCCGGCTTATCAGAGGGTTCCGTCCGATTTTACGCGTATTTAGCGGGAATTGCCGCTGTCGGTGTTTTTGGTTTAAGCTATAAATTCTGAATAATCCCGGCTGTTGGTGATTTCAGATAGTATTTTGAAATATAAAATAAAATTACGAAAATAAATTACGGTAAAGAGAAAAAAAAGTTACTTGTTTACTCTCGGGTCGATGGTCTAACCACGACCACTGACGCATACATTTTTTATTCAATACTATTAGTCATAGATTATTTATCATCACTTACTAAGCGACTTTGAGGCCCAATATGGAGCTCACTGGGGTTTGTCTATGAATTGACCTTAGAAACTGAGGGAAACAGGTGCGGAAAGACGGCCATGAAAAATAAATATAATATTAATTAAGCAATAGACAAAGAAAACTGTGCGTGTTGATTAATGTTTATAATAAGTACGAATAAACTCTTCTTTGTGATTAATTTAAATATTTTACGAGAATGGATTATCATGATGATGATGATGATGATGATGATGATGATTATGAATGATGATGGATTGGTTATGGTTTGGAAAGAGCGCTTCTGTAAACACTACTTACACTCTTATCACTAATAAATCTTAATCCTCATTAAAAAATAATAATATTCTCATCACGTCTCAAGCAAGCATCACGTTTTAAACAACCTTTGCATATGGTAAACAGCAACAAACAATAGCTAAAGAACTTACTCCGACGACATACGTGTGATTTTCCATTGCGCTCTGGGCAGGTTTGGCAATACAAGGTGAAAATAGTGTGAAGCCAGTGTTGCCAGAGGCTGCACAAAATTTCCATTTTCCGAGCGATTTCCCACAAATTAATGTCCCGAATCCGTCGCCGCCCGCAATTTATAGCGGATTTGCATCCAACTAAGGATACTTTTTCCCGGTCGAACGGTGATTGCAAAGTCTAATGGGGTAATTTTGTGATGCAATTTCGGGTTATATGGGACTTAGATGATGTGTAATTTGAGTAATTTAAGCAAGTTGCTTCAGGCTTTTAATTAATTGAGTATAACTATAGCCGTCTTTTTAGTACATTATACCTACCTGGAAAGTTTTTCAGTATGTATTATCATTATGAATCATATTGCCGCTATAACAGCAAATACTAAAAACAAAATAAAGTTAAAATAAAAGGGGATCCCCATATAAGAAACGTGTTCGTGCTGGTCGGTCATAGGACTGTATCTATTGAACCGTAATAGATAAAGACTTGAGATTTTCACATAATGTGTATTTTTACTGTCGCTAAAAGATCAAATTGTAATAAGTTACTTAAATTAAGAATGAAAGAGGGTCCCGTACAAGAGACGGGTTTTTATTGACGTTTGTGCTCGATTTTAATTATGGTAATAAGTGGATCCTTGATATATTAACAAAATAGGTATGTATATTTACTGTCGCTAAAACAGCAAATAATAAGAATAAAATAAAGTTACAAATAAAAGGGACCTATACAAGAAACGTGTTTTTATGGCGTCTTTTTACTTGACAGTGGTACGGAACCCTTCGTGTGCGAATCCGACTCGCACTTGGCTATTTTTTAGTTGCTTTCATAGTATAAATATGGATTCTTCATTGTAATAGGATGGATTAAATATTTTTTCGAAACATTTTTTAGACGTCATAAGAAAAGAAAAGTCGTGGAAAAATATTCACTGATTATAAAACGACACTCAAATAGTGGCTAAAAAATATATAGGGTGGAAAGTTTTCCTGGTCCTATATGAACCTAATGGACCAATATACTATAGATGGTATATTGTCCTATAGGTTCATATTTCCACGCGTCGAGATAAAATACGTCTGTAAAAAGTGACATTTAATAGTACTTTTTGATACAAGTGCGGAAAGTATGTCATTTTTCACGAGTCCCGAGGTGTCTTGGCCCGAGCCGCCATAGACGAGGGACAAGACTCGGGACGAGTGGAAATGACACTTCCACACGTGTATCAAACGACGTTTTTTAATACACTTGCAAAAAATGACAGCGAAAAAGAAACAACACAGTAATTAAGAGACAATTTTTTGTTTGTTTTTGGCCTAATACAAATGGAGAGTACAATTGGAACACTTATTAAGAGTAACGCTAAAGGTTTTTGAGGGCAAGTTTAAAGTTTGTCATCTGGATCGATGGCTCTGGTTCCTGCCAATTAGTTGGTGAATAACTACGTTGTTGCCTATTAGAAATAGATGGTCCTGGTTCAGTTCACAAATATCATTGTAAGCATGAGAGGGGCCGGGTTGAGGTTCATGATTATTAGAAGCGGGTGATTGTTGTTTAATTTGAAACTGTTCATTCGGTGGCTGTATATGGATTGACCGTGTCATTTGGTTTCCAATTTATATTTTATCATCGATGGAGTTTTCTATATATCCTTCAGTGACTTGCGTCGACTTCAAACCACCATGTCGTTTTAGGGTTGTTATATTAGCCCCAGAATCAGCGAGTAATGTGGCAGAGGTCCTTCTAAAACTATGACCATTATAAAGATCGGCATCTGGTAACTTTAAAAAATTGGCTATTTCTTTTGGCATATTTCCAAACTTGTTAATGCCTATAGCTTGTGCAGTCCATTTGCCTTTCTGGTAATTTTGAAAAAAACGGTCACTTTTTCCTTTCGATGCACGCTGACTATAATATTTTTTCACAATTTCGTAAAATAAACCATCCACCGTAAACAATCTAGGGATGTTATTTTTAGTGTTTGGTATTACGAACATATTTCACGTGATTTTCAATATCATGAATTGTAACGTCGGCAAGTTCGTCACGCCTACATGTTCCAAAAATACCGAAAATGAGTGCAACCTATTAACAAATTAAACACACATTATTAGTCAAATTTATAGTAGAATACTGTAATTAATTATTAAACAAAAATGGTGTATATTTTTTTAACCTTTGTAGCCAGAAATTGATGATCCGGAGCTTCGTTAATAAATTTTTCAATATCAGGAGCTGTCAGAACTTTGGATTTTGTTGTTGGATACCCTACCGATTTTCGTTTCAAAAATGCAGTCAATTTCATATAACTCTTTACATCAATATCGTTTTGTGTTTA
Organism: Eudemis profundana; assembly: GCA_947034925.1. NCBI lineage: Eukaryota > Metazoa > Arthropoda > Insecta > Lepidoptera > Tortricidae > Eudemis > Eudemis profundana. The sequence continues at coordinate 22,480,041 of OX344795.1, read as the reverse complement.
AATCATAGTTTTTAACATTGAGTATCTTGACCACATTGTAGATACCTGATATTTCTTAGATAGTTCAAGAAAGTAGGCCATAAGTACATTTTCTGAGAATGACACCGCTCGATTTTCTCGTTTTACTCGTATCATCGTTGAATTACTCATAGACGGCCAGATATTTCTCCTTAGACTTCTCTGGTAAAATACTATTCGTTGCCGTTGACGCCTTTGCTCGTATATCTCTGGTGGTGTTAAATTTATTCCAAAATCGTCTGAATCGCTCATTTTTCACAAAAGTGTTATCAAACTAATGCGTAATAAATTACAAAATTAAAACCGTGAATGAAAACGGCGGGAATGAAACAAAATGTGTTGTTACTTTTAATTGACGAACTTTTTTCAACGTGGCAGCGGTTGTCACCATTCAGCCAAATAAAAATAAACTATTTTGGGAATAGACAAACGTTCTAAGGTAATTTAACTGCATTTAAAAATGGAAAAAAGCAATATATATTTAAATACTTAATAATTCATTCATTTCCAAGTAAAATGGAATCTTTAGTGCACGAAAGCTAATTGTCATTTATAAAAATCGAAAAGCCTGACTCATATTATCTTTTCTGTGACAATTTTTATTTTTTGGGTCTTGCATAATACTATGAGATGAGTATTATGCGAGACCGCTGACTAAACTACTCATTGGTAATACTCAAGAAGCATACTTTTTAAACTATTTTAATATTAGATTACCGTTTAATTGTTTATATATATGTGGATTTAATATTTTAAACGTATGAGATGCATACTTTCAATGTCCACTGACGTAATAAAAAACTAAGAACGTATTAGACCATATTAGTTGGATGTATGTATTTCAACAACAGTAAATTAAAAAAAATGGGAAATAAAAAGCTTTAGTTCACAAAATCGAACTTTGCGCACGATATACAGCTACAAAAAGTACCACTTTTTGAGCAAGTGTATTAAAAATGACCATTCTGATGTTAGGTCACCCCCCGGAACCAGGGATTTTAGTGCCTTTATTATGACAGCCTTAGAAAGCCTTAAATTTAGAACAATTTTCGTATGCTATATGGATACTATCCAACAATTAGATGTTATAATTAATTGCTGTGTTAGCTACTATCAGCGGTATACTGCTAATATAGGCAAAGAACGCCCTTGCAAGTTACTTTGCCGGCTGGCATACAAATATACTTCTTGGTAATTTAGTATGGAAGCATTCCATGAAAACATGTACTTTTTTGTCCCTTACAAAACGCTATGGTAGCTACCCTAATAAAACTTATTAGCTGCTTTGAAATACTACCCATCATAAAGTCAAGTTATGATATTAATATACCGACATTCAGCTTCCTAATTTTACATGTCAAAAGTATTAAAAAGGTAGTGTCCCTTACGAAATGTTTTCGTGGAATGCTCCTATGATGTCCATACTTACCTTTAGTTTTTTTTCACCAACAGTATGAATATTGAGCGGCTAGGCAGTACAGGACCAAGTTCTTTCTATATATGTATGCTGCACAGCCTGCCTGATGTTGAGCATTGTAGCCAGGAACTCTATTTTTATTGGAAGGAAAAGGAACTAAGTTAGATTATTCTACCCAACGTCTACCAAAAAGCAGCAACAGTCATCTATTATGTCGGACGCTAAGGACCTACAAAAAAATCTTCTCTATCTATATTTTTCGCATTATGTAAAAATACCCTAGCAATAATAAATAGCTATGTAAATATTGTTGTGTAAAATGTTCACAACTTTATTTTTAGTGATGCAACGAATACGAATACGATTATTCGTATTCGCCGAATAGTAGACATTTACCGAATATTCGTATTCGGCGAATACTACTACGAATATATAAAAACTAATATGTTTGTACGCAACTCTAATTACTGGCAGACTTGGAAAACGCGCGTCGTCGGCACGTAAAAATACGACGTGTGCATGACGTGTGTTCCGTACAAACTCGTGAGTAGATACGTGAATAGTTCAAGAAAAACTGTATGGTGGTTAGTTTAGTAGGAGCAAATAAGTATGTTACGTTTTTTGCAAATTTCAAAAAAATGGTGCAAGTTAGGAAAACCTTTATATTTTCCTGTAATATTTAGGATTATATTAATAATTGGTAATTATTTCAGATTTTTCGGTTCAGTAACCGGAAGATAATAGGGGGAATGGTATTTTTTTGAACATTTCCATCCTAAATCAAAAAGTACATGATTAAAAAATGAATAAAAATGGTTTTGGAATCTATAAATGAAGCCCTTTCATTTGATACCCCACTTGATATAATAGCCCAACAATAAATTTTCGACCTCCCATTTCGGCCCCAATTAAAAAAAAAGTAGAAAACGTATAAGATTTTTTTGATGTCCAGTAGGGTCGGGTTAGCGACTTTTAAAACTATTTCAAATTTCAAATCTATAGCAGCAGTAGTCCTGAGATATCTGGCTGTGACAGACGGACAGACAGACAGACAGAGACGCACCATAAGGGTTCCTTGTTTACCATTTTGGTACGGAATCCTAAAAAGAAATCGCCTTAAACCAGAAAATCTACAAATTTAGAAGAATAGAAATTCATCAAATAAATTGGTATTTTATTATCATGGCGAGATATTCGTTTTCGTATTCGCCGAATAGTAGGTTTAATATTCGTATTCGTAAAAGTAGTATTCGTTGCATCACTATTTATTTTTCTTTAGGTTGTCTTAGAATATTTACAATGACTTGATTTTAAACATTTTATCCGCATCTTCTCAAGGAAAGATCTTGATAACAAAAATAAATCAAAATTTCAGTAGTTTTTGTTTCTAGTAAAACTCTTGTGCCATCGCCATCTTCTTGGTTTTCAAATTATTATAATTTTTTCAATAATTTTTTTTTATTTGTATGAGCATACGCCAGACCAATGCTGCTCGATAATTAATTATTCCAGTAAATGGGCATGGAAGAGAAATGGTGTGCTTGCCATAGTACCTAGTTTTCGGGTTAAGCAAAACTCATGGTAATGCTAACTATGCGAAATGGCTCTTAACGTTTGGCTTCCGATTCTTGAAGGCAAATTTTGCAAGTAATATAACTTCATTAGGCTATGGCAGGGTGTCTTAAACTGTGGTCCATGGGCCCCTTAGGGGTCCGTGATACAAGAGCCGGGGGTCCGTGGCTATGCATATAACACACACTTTCAAGTGCCCTTGATTTTATTTTTCTCTGGTTGTATTCGGAAAGGGTCCGTAAAGGTTTCGAAATAATGTAGGGGGTCCGTGCCCAAAAAAGTTCAAGAACCTCTGGGCTATTGGGTTATATTATGTGTTACACACGAAAAGGAAATCTCTCTTTCCTTTTATTCTATATATTATCTCGATAAACGTTAACAGGATATTTAAATATTTGTCTTAAATTTTATAACCATTGGCGCGAGATTACAAAAAATAACATGGCACAAAGCTACAATAAAATTTAGTAATGACCAATTTTCAATTCTTACCTGCTAATTAAGAAGATTGTAGTTGAAAAAGATTTAGCGCCTGATCGGATCTGTATATCAGCACTGTTGTTTATATCAATCAGCACTGATCCTTTGTAAGCTTCTTTGCGACGTTATTATTTTCTTGACTGTTCCTCAAAGAACTTTTTTTTTTCAATAAAAGCTGTTTAATGCTATTAAATAAAATCTTTAACAAACCCTAATTAAGATACATTGAAGGTTTTAAAATAGGTATTTTTTTGCATATACATAGTTTTTTGACCGTAAAAGAACACTAACGAACTTTCTCCTACACTATACCCTGATAAGCTGAAAAACTATAATTCAATGTGAGTAGGTTCTGAGAAAATGGACTTAATGTAATTTACGGAAAGTCGATTTTCTTAAAACATTATCTCATTGACTTATGGTTTTTTAGCTTGTCAGGCAGTAGGTAGAGCGGTTAGCTAGGGAATGGAAATTTGGGAGCTGTTGGTGACAAGTCAAGTATTAGCACTAGAAGACCAAGTGTTCTTTTATATTTGTTTCAGAAAATTATGGATTTTTACTACTATGCTTTTCATAATAAACGACTCTATTATTATCAAACAATTACTTTTTCTTTTTAACCCAGACCGTTTATATCAGTCATTAGAATCGAATCGAAATCGAATCTATTCAAAATAAAATGATGATGAACTTTTCACTTAGGAGATTTCAAAAACCTAGTAGATTTAAACGGGAACACCCAAAAACTCCGAAATATTTTGTTCCGAATTTCAAAACTCCTAATTTCATAATTCCTAAAAAATTAAATTCCGATTATATAAGAACATATTTAAAATACCGAAATTCTAAAATCCGATTTTTTTATTTTCAGATATTTATTACTCCGAAAAATTAAAAGCTCGACAAGTGTTTCTTGGTCCGAAAAACGAAATTCCGATTTTCAGCTGTCCGAAATTTCATTACAAATTCGGAATTCTTCAATTCGGTCAAATAAATATCCAAAATAAATAGTGCTTTTAACTGAGGATTTTGTTCATAAGAATGATGAAATTCGGAGTTTTAAAAATCGGAATATTGAAATATTTATTTGGGGTTTCCTTCGTGATTCATAATATCGTATGTCCTAAAGCCAAATGCCATACCTTAGTCCGCTTTGTATTGACATCCAATGTATGGGGAGGTCGCCAACTGGTATAGGATAGATTCCCTTGGTACAGTTGTATATTGGGTCAATCTGAGCTGATTTAGCCCGGTAGCCATGAACCCCCTCCTGGTGGGTAGGGAGGGGGGGCACTCAAAGTGACGCTTTACCTTGCTTCGCACAAAAAATTCTATTGACTTCAATTTGCCTACCACCTCGTGTTTGGTATCATTTTCGTATAAATCAAGGACGAGGAATTCAATTTCGATATAATTTGTATGAAGTTTCATACAAAAAAACTCAAATTTTGAAGAAAATATGAAAATTACACTTCTTTTTTTTGAACAAAAAGGTGTATATTGAAAAAAATATGAGGGTTTTTGAGTGTAAAAAAATACTCTTAGACGGGAAATTTTATCAGCTTTAATACAATATATATTTTATGTAACCTTATCATACAACCTCAACCTGGAAAAAATCAAACGTGCTACGCGATAGTCACGAAGTTATTTTTTCAACCCGTCTCTCTCAAGAAGGTCGCATAATATACATGTAGTACATGCATCATATTTCAGAAATGTATAAGTGAGCATGAAAAAAGAAAAATTAAAAAAATGTACTTATTTTCCGAACTTCCATTATAAGTTGGTTTTTCATACAAAATACATGGAGTACCAACTTAACTTTGCTGGTGCCCTGTGCTTATAGTGTGATAAATCATGAAAATATATTTGCTCTAGATTAAAACTCAAAAACATGTGTGTAACTATACTATAGTTGGCTATAAAAAAACGTGTTTTACACTATATTATCGTATATTATTAAATTATATCATTCTGTGTAATGAAATTAAACCAAATACCTGAAGAAAATCGTAGTTAACTTTTTATTTGATTCTCCACTCGAGGTGGCATTTCCCAGCACAATTGCACAGTTCAATGCACTTTAAGGATCTTTTTTGACAGTTGCACCTGCCACTGTCTTGCACTTGCACCTAACGAGTTCAGTAGGTAGTCCACTATGGCGTAAAGTTGTTGTTATGGGAATCCATATCGCAGCCCCAATCTGCTGGACCTGCCAAATTTTGAATGGGCACCACTGCTTGGCCCCATTGGTGTATATCCTGGTAAACGGCCCTTAACAGATGCTGCTGAAAACTGGCTTCTGTTGGAGAAATATTATATTCTAGCTGTAAGTAGATCTTTGATTGAAAAAAGTTCCTTTCGACACTCCTTCAACGATGTACACTCACGGACTTTTTGTTTGGCCATTTAGGGTTCAAATTACATTAATCGTGTCATAGATGTATGTACGTGTATTACACGAGAAAATTATGCTAAACCCTAAATGGCTTAACAACTAAAGTCCGTGAACGTACAATGGCTGAATCTGAAATATTTTTACGTAATTTACGTCTAAATGCGTAGTTGCAATTCAAGCTACGCTGGTTTAGTTTACTACTGACTTATTGTACACTAGCATTTACCCGTGGCTTCGCCCGCATTGTTCCCGTTACTGTCCCAAGGGAACCCTTTACCGGGGTAAAAAGTCCTATGTATCAATCCACCCAGTTGTTACCCCGTTATTTAGAAACTAACATCCAAATTTCCAAACATCCACACATCTTCACAAACTTTCAGATGTAAAATATAAGTGTGATGTGTTGTCATTGTAATGATATATTTCTGAATCAATGGTTCGGTGTCTTCAGGTTTCCCATCTGCCAGCATGTGGGAACTAGAGGTTACACATGGAAAAGATTCCATGCCTCGAAGGCAGTTATCTTTCCTCTCCCATTGCACATTGATACAGTGTCGCATCCAGTTAAAGCATGCAATATTGGCAATGCTCTGGCTTTTTCAGGACCTGAAATAATACAAGGTTAAGACGCTGACACGACAAAACACGAGTGAGCACAAATACTAGAATACCTAAAGAATAGCGCATTCTTGTGTCGTCCCTTTTCATGGTTGCAAGGGTCGATGTTATGCCGTCCGTGATATTTAGTTTTTTTTTTCAGTTGGCACTTTTATAGTAAGATAAGCTAAGTGCAACATCCTTATGTTGCACTAAGGAAGAGTTCTTATTGGTTCTCACTATCACGTAAGAAATTGCCTCATCCTTTAGGTATTCTAGTACCTATTTGTGCATACCCGTGTCTTGTCGTGTCAACATCTTAATCTTGTATTATTCCAGGTCCAGAAAAGCCAGAGCAATATTCCATGCTTTAACTGGATGCGACACTGAGCCAGCATTCAACGGGAGAGGGAAAAAAACTGCCTTCGAAACATGGAATCCTTTTCCATCTGTAACTTCTGATTCCCAAACGCTGGAGGATGGATATATTGAAGACGCCGAACCATTGATTCAGAAATCTATCATTATAATGTACAATAAGTCAATAAACGAAACCAGCGTCGCTTGAATTGTAACTACGTATTTAGACGTAAATTACGTAATAGTACATTACACAATAGTACAGTATCAAGGGCGGTAAGTAAGGAATTACAAACGAGTGTTTGTTACAAGGCCGAGGCGAAGCCGAGGGCTTTAATAACACGAGTTTGTAATTCCTTTACCGCCCGTGGCACACACAATGTTTTTCATCACACTTGTGAGGAAATCTGATTAAAATACCTTACTTAACCTAAATAAAATTGTAAAACTGACAGTGACATTAGTGTCATATAACAAGACGACAAGTCACGTTCGGAAACCATAGCGGTAAAGACTTTAAATGGTTGATTTTATATTTGCAAAATACTGAAACATTTCATTTAAACATTTAATTAATGTTACAGAAATATGAGTTTACATGTATTTGCAATATATAACATATCTCTTTAAATAAATATTTCAGTCATAAAAGTTAAAAAAGTAAGTTGGCGTTTTCTTTGAACATGACAAATAAGAGTAAAACAGAACCAGCGTTTCAAATTTAAAAAGAAAACCATTACGCCCTAGGGCGTAATATGACATTTACGGCCCGCAAAACCTACGTGTAATGACACCATTTTCGAGCAAGTGTGATGAAAAAAATATTTCGGATTAAGCCATTGTTCATAATTTAATGAGTGTCTAAAGAATTAACTATTTTCAATAAAAGATACCACACATGCAGATGCGACAGCCAGAATATACTTTTCCAACAGAAGCCTGTTTTCGGCAGCATCTGTTAAGGGCCGTTTACCAGGGTGTACACCAATGGGGCCTAACAGTGGTGACTATTCAAAATTTGGCAGGTCCAGAAGATTGGGGCTGGAAGATGGATTCCCATTACAACAACTTTACGCCATAGTGGACTACCTACTGAAAGAAAGAGACACGTTACAGTGGCAGGTGCAACTGTCAAAAAAGATCCTTAAAGTGTATTGAACTGTGCAATTGTGGTGGGAAATGCCACCTCGAGTGGAGAATCAAATAAAAAGTTAACTAAGATTTCCTTCAGGTATTTGGTTTAATTTCATTACACAGAATTATATAATTTAATAATATACGATAATATAGTGTAAAACACGTTTTTTTATAGCCAACTATAGTATAGTTACACACATATTTTTGAGTTTTGATCTAAAGCAAATATATTTTCATGATTTATCACACTATAAGCACAGGTCACCAGCAAAGTTAAGTTGGTACTCCATGTATTTTGTATGAAAAACCAACTTATGATGGATGTTCGGAAAATAAGTACTTTTTTATTATTTTTCTTTTTTCATGCTCGTTTATGCATTTCTGAAATATGATGCATGTACTACATGTATATTATGCGATTTTCTTGAGAGAGACGGGTTGAAAAAATAACTTCGTGACTATCGCGTAGCACGTTTGATTTTTTTCCAGGTTGAGGTTGTATGATAAGGTTACATAAAATATATATTATATTAAAGCTGATAAAATTTCCCGTCTAAGAGTATTTTTTTACACTCAAAAACCCTCATATTTTTTTCAATATACACCTTTTTGTTCAAAAAAGTGAAGTGTAATTTTCATATTTTCTTCAAAATTTGAGTTCTTTTGTATGAAACTTCATACAAATTATATCGAAATTGAATTCCTCGTCCTTGATTTATACGAAAATGATACCAAACACGAGGTGGTAGGCAAATTGAAACTAATAGAATTTTTTGTCCGAAGCAAGGTAAAGCGTCACTTTGAGTGCCCCCCCTCCCTGACCACCAGGAGGGGGTTCATGGCTACCGGGCTAAATCAGCTCAGATTGACCCAATATACAACTGTACCAAGGGAATCCATCCTATACCAGTTGGCGACCTCGAGGTCAATACAAAGCGGACTACCTCTTTATATTATGTGTACGATATATGTATTAGGCTGCGAAAGTCCGAATTTACGGCTCTCGCTGGTTAGGACGCGTGCCGACACAGAGCACCCTAGAGTGTTTTTGTAAAGCCGGAGGCGCGGAGAGAGAGCAGCCCTCGCCCGCCCTGCGTGCTTTGTCTCGCAAGTCTGACACCATACCCAACGAATTTTTTCTATGTCCAAAAAATATTGGTGATCTCCATATCCATATCTGTCACACATGTCCATATCTCGGTAGTTATCAAGTTTAAAAAAGTATCCCATACGAAACACGTTTGTTTGATGTATTGGAATATTATGGATTCGGACTTTTCATTGTTCTGTGCATTGAATTTCGGCATTTTGTAATTTCGGATTTTTAAAAATCGGAGTTATGAAAAATTGGAAGTGTAATAATAGCAATTTTAATCCATGCGGAATTTTAAAAATCAGTACCTATTTTGATATTGCTGATTCTGAATATCGGAATTAAGTTTTTGGTATTTATGTAGTGTACCCATTTAAACGCATAAATTTTTAACAATCTTGAACATAATTTAACATTCAATCTCGATAACAGCGAAAATAGTATTTTATGCAACAGTTGTATAAGAAGGTTCAAAAAATGCGAATTGCGTGAGTTGCGATACGAGCCGCGAATGCGGCGAGTATCGCAAATAGAGACGCAATGAGCGTTTTTTGACTTAATTATACAACGTTGCATACAATACTTTTTCTACGACAGGTTTTAAAATTATAAAATACAAACAAGGCATAACCTGCAAAGAAGGCAAATATGACGTATGACTGTCAGTATGTGTCTATGGTAAACTTTTTATTTTTTAAATGAAGTTGAGCAGTGAATATATTAAAAATACTTTTGTTTTTATGTTGGCATCAATGAATTTAGTTCAGAAAGTTTTGTTTTTCTTAAAAGCCGTAGGATTTTAATTGTTTGTTAAGTTGGTAGTTGTGCATTTTTACCGTAAAGTTAAAATTGAGCGCTTAATCCTTGACCGCAGTTTAACCTAGATTTAGAAGTCTGTGGTTGCTAGCAATAACGTAAAGTGGCTATAACCACACTAGTGCTGTTATGGGGAATAGAGTATAGACTTCTCTGAACTCATATTATATATGTTCTTATATTAGTGTTCGTGACCAAGTAAAAGACAGATAACAGTACAGGAGTAGAAAAAGGACTAGAAGGATCAGTAGAATTATAAAATAATACAACAGTATTACAATCACGCATATTGGTTTATTTGGTATCTTAGATATCATTTCTAGAGTTTCTAGTTCAATGCATACATTAATTGACAGTTATAAGTAATTCTTACTACAAGGGTACAAAAATAAAATGTTACTATCTACATCTAAAAACATGCGTTTTAATACTTGAGTATGTTTTACACAAGTTCACTGATAATAAAAAAGTAGGCATCAGTGAAAACTGAACGCAATTGTGAAAGGTGGTGAAAGTTTAATTAACATTAAAAGTAATGTACCAGAAAACTGATTCTACTGCATGGGCCGAATGGTAATATGCTTTATCTATCTATTAGCTTCTGATAACTTTTACCGTCATGTTGGTGCCCGCCCACTACGATATATCTTCTGATTCATTGAAGCAATCGTTTGAGGACTTTTACATCGAATCAGCTGCCAGCCCTTTGATCTATATGCCTTTTATTTAGCTTACTCTGATTTACTTAGTTAAATGGCTCTTGTTTGTCACTTTTACCACCTACATTACCTTCAGCCAGTTCAGTGTGTTATTGATATTGTAACGAAATATTTATAATTTTTTATTTAGTAGCAGCCAATACAATTTAAAAATATGATATTCTTCAATTTCATAACAGTGTGTTTATTTTTTAAGTGTAAATTTAGAATTAGCAAATACGCGTAATTAATAAATAATATCTAGCATAGTTTTAATGACGAGTTAAACGAAATCAGCATTTGCAAAAAAAATTACGAAATTAATATTTATAGTAAAAATGATAAAATAAATTAAAATATCATTATTACTTATGTTTTTATATATTTTTAATGTAGATGTAGTTCTTTAAACGGATGGTTAAGAATTTAGTATAGTAATCAGTAGCTATTATTCATTGTTACTTAATATTTCAAGCTAGGCAACTTAATTAGTTGTGACAGATCAGTCACCGAATGCATTGCAGGGTTAAAACGGACAAATATACTGTACTAAACATGAACATACTTTTTAGGTTAAAATTGGAGACACAAAATGACAAATTTAAATGTTTATTTACCCATAACTGTTCATGTATTATCTATATTAGGTATGTAAAACTATTTCAATAGTTACTATCAGTCTGATGTCAACAACATTAATTCTACCTAATTATATGTATTTTATTTACAGTTGCTATTTTAACATCCAGAAATATTTTGAGATAATTAATATCTATTTATTTACGTTACCGAGAGAACCAGAGTTTGTCCACCAACATGGTTAAGGTGCGATAGATACTCGAAATGCACATTTGTATTCAAAGTTAATATTCAAAGACAAATTTCATTAAATAAGTATTCCTACCCAACCACTTTACGCACCTGATATTTGCATTTGAGATTTGATTGCAAATATTATCAAACCAGCAAAATTATAGAACTAGAGAACTAAATTCAATTCGTGCTGGTTGCAGCGTTGAAAACTTTTCTGATTTACTTTCTTATGATATCTCTACTACTTTAAAACAGTGTTGTTCACAATAACTTAAAATAAAATACTGCTCTGCATATCAGCAAGTAATTTCTGGCTGCCTTCCAACTGAAATAAAATACTCAGATAATTCCTGGTGACTTTTATTTAAAAATATTGCCGGTATTTCGATTTGGCACTAAATTTGTCCCATGTGTTGTTTCAACAAATTGTTTGTGGTGAATAGGAAAAGGTTTTCGTTGGGCTAGTGAAAAAAGTTCAAAGCAATATTTTACAATTGTTTTGTGCGAACCATATAAATTACATTTTTGAACCATAATATATTATGTTCCAAAGCTATAAAAAAACGTTGTTAGGGTTCCGTACCGAAAGGGTGCCAATGGAACCCTATTACTAAGCCTTCGCTCTTCGTCTGTCACAGGGCTGTGTCATTGGAACCGTCATAGATACAGACTTGAAGTTTTCACAAAATGTGTATTTCTGTTGGCAATATAACTAAAAGTAAAAGGGGAATACTACTATTACAAGACACATATTTTTTCTAGCAACTCATTACAATAATGGCAATAGGTAGATGCTTGATATATTCACAGAAAGTGTTTCTTTTCTCTATATCGACAATAAATAAAAACAAAATTTTTTGCTCGACGGTGGTACGAAACCCTTCGTGTGCGAATCCGACACGCACTTGGCCAGTTTTTGTTAAGAAAACACACCTCATTCCTTGATTTTTAGAAAAGAAATCACATCCCAACATATATGATTTAATATGTTAGAAATCATCTCTTAATCTAAATATCTAATTTTGCATACGATATTTACGAATTCTCAATACATTTATTTTTATGCCACACCTGAGCTTCCGCGCGTACGGAAAAAGTCGCTTTCTGGCCAAGTGTAGACAAAAAATGATGTACACAACACGGGAGGTAATAAAGAAAGCCCTCGATCGCATATTTACGTCCCTCGCTTTCAGCTCGGGCTGCAAACTTCTGCGATCTCGGCCTTTCTTTGTATTACCACCCTAGTTATGTAATGTACTATTTTAATACGTTTGCTCATAAAGTGGCACTTTTTGTAGCTGTATATCGTGTGGAAAGTTGTATTTTGCGCACTAGTGCTTTTTAGTTAACTTTTGAACACTAAAGAATACCTACATTTATATGCAAATAAGTAAACTACAAAGTAATAATAAATATATTTCTTGCTACGAAAAGTCCACTTTTAGAGAAAGTGTATTAGAAATGTATTAAATACATATAAATAAGGAAATAAGAAATAATCTTTACATAGTTTGTAATGGATTAATCACATCGAATTACAATTTGTCTCCATAATAATCTTATCATCATCATCATTTCAACCTAGAGACGTTCGCTGCTATGCATGGGTCTTCCCAAAGAACAATAAAGGTTAAAGTACACATAACAGATCGGCACCAAAACTGTCGCAACTCGGTTCGAGCCGTTCAGTATTCATTGTAAGAAACTCCATACTGTCACTGTTTGTGGGGGGCTACACGGGTTTATTAGTTATTAGAATAATGTTTTAAATATTTTGCAATATCAGATTATTTATGGCAAAAATATGAGTTACGAGCCAACGAATGTCAGTGCTTTGAGACAGTTTCATCATTCGAAAACTTTTGTCCCCTTTTTTTCCGAACTAAACGCAATACTGCGGCTTACTCAATATTTTAATGGTACAGTTTTAAGGCATTCAATACGTATGAAATGTAAACTTCGCTTTCACACCCGTAATAACAATCTGACAGCTATATTTCAGGACCCTACTCGACTGTGGCGCCAACTGTTGAGCACAAAAACGGTAGCCCTCATTATCGGCATCGGAACGGCAACCAGCGTCTCGGCTCGGCACATGCTAGTGATCCACAAACGGTGCGTGGGCGACTCGCAGTCGCCACGCACCGCTACACCTTTCAAGTATATACGTAGCTTAGTTCTTCTTCATTTACAATATTTTAACCAAACATTATAAATAATTCGCGAAAAAATGTGTTAAAAGAAGTGATTTCTTTTCAATAAACACTTTTTTTATATTAGTATAACACCTGTGAGACATCTTCTGTATCATAGAGACATGGTGAAAGTTTGAAATTTAAATTTTGCCAATAAACCAATGCGAAATTTGATAATCCTATAAAAGTATTACCGTTTTTAGTCAGAAATTGTCATTTGATGTTTGAAGATGTGATTCTGCCAAAACAAACGACGATGGTGGCCAAATGTTAAGTACATTATCTAAAATTAAATTATATCATGCGTTTACCTGCTTATCAAACAACAGTCATTGGCAGGGCTCAAACTTTTGGTGCCGATGACGTCAAAATGACGTCAAGATGATACAGCATGATTTACTCCAGGTTTTGAATTAATTAATCCTTACCGGTGTCGTAAAAGTTATGAATTAATTGTAGTATGTGTGTTCTACGATTAACACCAACCGATGAAAGTAGTGACATAATTATTTTATAAACTATACGATACCGGTAAGTTATAGTAACAGTAAATCAATGTAAAACCTAAACTGAATTAACCTGTATGTAGCTTGATGTCATCGGCACCAAAAATTTGACCCCTGGTCATTAGTTAATTAAAATGAAACGAGCTACCTAATTTCATACAATATTGTTGATTTTAATAACTTTTAAATAGGAACCGCTACCAGTACAAACATTTTCCTACATTTTAGATTTACTACAACGATTTTATGTTGCACTCTGAATGACAATAACATATATAAACAAATTTGCACATAAGCCAGTTAACGTTTACGAAACATTGGGATACAAAAGACACTTTTTGTAACCCAATGTATAGTAAAAATTAAATGGCCTCTTCAATAAAAAGACATAAGTGTGGTGCATATTTCAACATACATACGACATTTTTAAGGGCAAAGAATTTTAATACAATTCAAATTAATTTCCTGCTACGCACAAACATCATAGGCACATACGGGATTTAAAAACAATTCGTACACAACTTCAACATCCCATTAGACTTCATCCCTATCTATTATTCTGTCTAAATCGATAAACTGGTGATTATATCACTATCTATCTACAATATTAAAACCTATTATGTTAAATTTCATCTACACGAAGTATTTTATAATCGGTTATAACCCTGATGTTTTTCCATTCGTTAGTATTGTGAGTGACGTAGCTTTATTTTACTCATTCTTGCTTGCAAAACTGTCTATACTTATATTTGAAATTATGAACTACGTAATTACTAAGCACTAAATTACGATTGTCTTTAAAATTATTTTAATCAAGGTCTTTGGTGTAAAATCACTAAAGCCGAGTTATGCACTAAATGGTCTTAGTCACTATATTACTCTCACTTGGACTGGAACTACCCTCCAACCTTTGTAGTTTGAGGTCCTGAAATGATAAACATAAAGGTAATTAATCCGATGATCCGATTAATTATAATGTTAATGCTTTGTTCTACAACAAACGAAACGACACAACACACCAAAACTAAATAATGTATTAGATTTAAATAGTATTCAAGTGACGACAATGCAAATTGTATCATATATATTTAATGAAGCTAACTACCTATCGTACCTATTTTTTTAACCTGACATAGTCTACGAGTCCTACTGACTCTTGGGTAGGTATCAACAAGGTGAGGGCTGAGGCGGTCCCCGGGATCGAACCAGGTCGCTAGTATCAGACCATCAGGAAACTTCACTGATTGCTCAAAGTGAGCAACGGACCAGCGGGAGAGACCTATCGTATTATATGGAATTGAATTGAGCAGATTAGAAGACTTTAATAATAAAACCTACCCTAGACGAAGCAAGACGTTGGACGATGATTTCGAGCCGATCGCCCGCCGCCGCAATAAGAGGTACTGTTAAGCAACAGTCGTAGTCCACCGTTCTGGTTCCATTTACCTAGTAAACGAATATGCATGGTTAAATTATCATTTGCAAAATGTCCAGTCCAGCATTGCAAAGAAGAAATACGCCATTATCGCCATTACACCTTCCAAGTGTTAAGGAATCTTAATAATAAACTCTAAAAATCAAATATTAGTCTTTGTACATCTAGTCAGTAACGCTGATGAGGGTTGACTTACGCACTATTCTTAACGGAATACAATTTAAAATGAAAGAAACTCTAATATACATATAATAAGATATGTACCTATGAAATTACCTTTCACCACACTTGCTCGAAAATGGTGTCATTACACGTAGGTTTTGCGGGCCGTAAATGGCCTATTACGCCCTAGGGCGTAATGGTTTTCTTTTTAAATTTGAAACGCTGGTTCTGTTTTACTCTTATTTGTCATGTTCAAAGGAAACGCCAACTTACTTTTTTAACTTTTATCACTGAAATATTTATTTAAAGATATTTGTTATATTTGTTATTGCAAATACATGTAAACACTTATTTCTGTAACATTAATTAAATGTTCAAATGGTGTATTTCAGTATTTTGCAAATATAAAATCAACCATTTTAAGTCTTTACCGCTATGGTTTCCGAACGTGACTTGACATTCGCATTGTCTATGGATTATGTCACTAATGTCACTGTCAGTTTTACAATTTTATTTAGGTTAAGTAAGGTTATTTTAATCAGATTTCCTCACAAGTGTGATGAAAAACATTGTGTGTGCCACGGGCGGTAAAGGAATTACAAACTCGTGTTATTAAAGCCCTCGGCTTCGCCTCGGCCTTGTAACAAACACTCGTTTGTAATTCCTTACTTACCGCCCCAGATACACAATGTACTATTTTATCACACTTGCTCGAAAATGGTGTCATTACACGTAGGTTTTGCGGGCCGTAAATGATCTATTACGCCCTAGGGCGTAGTGGTTTTCTTTTTAAATTTGAAACGCTGGTTCTGTTTTACTCTTATTTGTCATGTTCAAAGGAAACGCCAACTAACTTTTTTATCTTTTATCACTGAAATATTTATTTAAAGAGAACTGTTATTGCAAATACATGTAAACACATATTTCGGTAACATTAATTAAATGTTTAAATAGCGTATTTCAGGATTTTGTAAATATAAAATCAACTAAAATGGCTTTTTAGGTCTTTACCGCTATGGTTTCCGAACGTGACCTGACATTCGCATTGTCTCCATAGACAATGCGATGTCACTAAAGTCACTGTCTGTTTTAATATTTTCTTGTCATTCTGAGGCGATTAGTAAGGTTATATTATTAAGATTTCCTCACAAGTGTGATGAAAAACATTGTGTGTGCCACGGGCGGTAAAGGAATTACAAACTCGTGTTATTAAAGCCCTCGGTTTCACCTCGGGCTTATAACAAACACTCGTTTGTAATTCCTTACTTACCGCCCTAGATACACAATGTACTATTACGTGTTGAGTCCGTTTTTATGTGGTGACACAATACAAACCCACAATTCAAGCCCATAATTTTAAAGAAATACATCAAAATGGAAAAAGTAATATCGATCCAAAAGGTTTTAACAGGTCGGATTTAAAAACAGTGTGAATAATAGATGAAACCCTGAGCTTACCTGCAAAATTCTATCAAAAGGCCTGAGTAGTCCAACAATATCAGCTGGCCCACCCTTCCTTATTCGATTAATGTAAACGCCTCTTTCGTACAAACCATCCGATACAGAGAATCCGTAATCGTCATAGATGGCATCTTTGTAGAGTATAACGTGATGTATGGAGCCTCTACCAGGGGAAAGAGTCTCGCTGCTGTAAAGACCTATGAAGAAAGACAATATTTAAATACTAGCTGTCCCGGCGAACTTCGTCCCGCCTCAGAATCGATAAACTGAACTTTTCCATGAAAACACGATCACGACGCCATGTACTGTCAATAATTGTATTTTCAAACCATCTAGGGACCCATTCAAATATGCACACAAAATTTCATCCAAATCGGTTTAGTCATTTAGGAGGAGTTAGGTGACAAACACATGGCAGAATTATAATATATAAAGATATATTAGAAACACGACAGACGAACTGAATTTTTTACCGATAGTATAATGACGTGATTGCGAAACACTCGATTCATATTTTTGGTTTTAATACCATGATAGCAAATTATGATCATTTAGTAACACGGAATTAAAATCGTTGCTAAAGGAAAACTTACTGGGCACGTCATTTTCATAAACAGGACTTGTAGAAAATTGAAAACTAGTTCCAGGTACGTTTGGTTTCAATGGAGACTTTTGCGGCGTTGTAACTGTGTAAATTCCGTTGTTCAAGTAATCACTATCCCAGTTAGTTCCCCTGCTCTTAGGCGACACAATACCATATGGAGCCATCTGTATGTAATCACATTTACAAGACGCCTTTTCCATATTGTGTAACTGACAGTCCTTCATATTCGTAGTAAGTATTTCTATTTGCTGTACATCATCTTCTCTTGTGATATTTTGTTTATTTTTTAATGTATTTTCTGGGATTATACACGTGTTTTCATAGTGAAAAGTCTTGAGCGAATTGTTCAAGGAGTAATTTGGCAGCGGCAGGTCATTTACGCTGTACGGAGCAGCTGAATTGAAATTTGATGCCATCAGCTTATCTTCATCCGTGGGAGAATATGGCTGCTTGTCAGCTAGTCTACTTTTATCAGGTACAGCGTATTCTATAACTTCCGAGTTACCTACAATGTAAACTAGATTACAACGTTAGGAATATTTGATTTTCTTATTACTATAAAGATTATGTCTTACCACAACTTGCGCTAGATCTCACAGGCGTATTTTGATCCCATGATTCTACAGCGCTATCATTTGATAAACCTGGGCTGGAAGTGGAATGACTGGAGTCTCTTGCACTTGATTCTGCACTTTCTACTGAACCTATGGGAAATAAAAAATTACATACATTGATTTTTGTGGAATTTAAAACATTTACATAAAAATATTATTATGTAATTGCGAAATAATTGATCTGTAGACATTAGAATCAGATGGTTTATTAAGAGATCTATTTATGATTTAGGAAAAAAAGTGCTTACCAGTAACTTTCCTACAAAGTTGTAATTGCACTCGTTGACCACTTTGTTGTAGTAATTTGATGGCTTCCGAAAGCGGCTTATTCAAAACGCTTTCTCCGTTAATTGTTAATAGTTCATCTCCTATTGCTAATTTACCACATTTTTCAGCAACGCCACCTTCATGAAAAATAAGACGTTCAAAATCTTTTTTGGGTTAAAGAACGTTTTATATCAGTAAAGATACAAAGGTTTTAAAGCACAAGATAAAAACAAATTTTATTTTATCATTTTATTTGCCTACCTTCAACGAGTCCACTGAGTAAGATAGGTTGCGTTACATCTTCACTGCCGGCAATAGTTAAACCCAGAGGTCCATTTTCTTGTTTTATTAACTCCACGGTAAAAACTGCAGTATTTTCATTGCTACCATTGCTCCTTTCACTTTCCTTCGCACTATTATTCGGACTATCTGTGTGGTGTCCTGAATCGTCACCGTTGTGTACTACCGCTTTAATTTCTATGTTGCTAAAGCTTTGTAAAGCTAATTTCGCATTATGTTTATGAATATTGGACCAATCTTCTGTTAGGTCTCGTTTTCTTATTTTAAGCGTAATTATGTCATCGGGTGAATTTTGGAGAATGTTGAATGCAGTATCCTGAAAGTAATGATAACTTTTCATTTTCTTTTCCTTTGTATATCATGGCACAATAGAAAAAATCTTTTAGAGATCGTTAACTATTATTTGTATCGTGTATTATTCATTCACTTTAGTTCTCACCAAACTGTAGTTACCTAGAACATCCTTTATGAGTAGGGTTTTCAACATGTCAGGAATGCGGCCAGAATACGAAAACGTTATTTTGTACGGATTTTTTAAGAATAAAGAATTTTAACGTAGTTTTTTCATAAGTAACTTTTTTATTTACCTTACTTAATACAAAAAAAAACTTCATTTCAACACTAATTTCTTCTTCTTCACTTCACAAATTTTATTAGAAAATCAGGAATTTTGTCAGACAAATAAAAATTTGTATCTGGTAACCCTATTTAAGAGCCCTTTAAATAATCAATTTGAAATGTTTTCAATCCAGGCTATGACGAAAGTATTCATAACTAGCATTTACTCACATTTGCCAGTGTCATTGCCGTTATTATCCTATAGAATCTTCCTAGTTGTATGCCAAATTTCATGTCAATATATTTATATTTTCCCACGTTACTTAGTAACAAACATGTAAATATCATCACAAAGTTTAGGTTATAATATTACTAGTAGGACGTAGGATATTAGTGACAGAAGTGTATTATGAATATTATAATTTTGTATGAGGTTTTAACTCGTGGAGGCTAATACTTTGTTTTAATGTACGTATACATACGTTTAGTTTACGTGTACGTATACATATAATACAAGAGCAACAAACGTGAATTTTTAATAAGACATTCAATATCCTTTAGTATGGATAGGGCCGTATTTGAAGCAACAATAATACTTACTAAAGACAGATTGTGTAAAGGCTGCCCATTAATGGCTAAGAGCTGATCTCCAGGAGCAAGTGCCCCACTGCGGTGCGCTACGGAACCCGGTTTGATGTCCGATATCACCATCGGCTCCTCGTTGCTTAAAAGCTTTTGCTTGCACCCTGAAACAGTGTCATACAATTTCAACGGTTCTATGAGCCGTCATCTAATTTTTTGTGTTTCTGCTCTATCCTGTGACATAAACATTTGATTTAGTTAATTAATATTGTGACTCTCAGTTTATCCAATAACACTGTGGTAACCGTAAATAGGTAGCAGTTAATCGACGCATCGGCTATTAAATCATATTCACAGTTTATGGAAATAGACAAACTAAAAAGTTGACAAACTTTATAATGGTCCTAGGAGAAATAAGATTGAATCGAATAAAACGTAACGAAAAAATACTGGTACATTAACCGGGTCACAGTGCTGTGTGAATCTATCGCTCGCAGTCAATTCGGAAAATGCTTCCCTCTTTCGGTAATGAAGCCAAATATACACGTCACTGGTATTGACACGTCTCAAAACAAGATCGATGATATTAGCAGTGATATAAATTATGTTTCGTTTATGTGATTTATATGGAAGTAGGTAATACTATTAGCTAAATCAAGGTTGAGTATAAAACATATATATGTCGTATCGTGATAAAATAACAACGTTACATTAGCCAAAAATATCTGATTGTTGGCTTGGATAAAGTCGCAGAGAGGGCGCTAGTTATGACTGACTATCAAGTACTAGATTTTTTTGAGTAATGCAGGCAGTTTAGATTAAAAGGAGGAAAAATTACGTTGACGGATGAATTGTCAGTCTTCTTTGGAAAATGTAAGCGATTGTGCTCATCTCTGGGAAATTATCACTAAGCCATACCATTAAGGTGACCAAAGGTGACCCGGAACCCAAAGGTAATGATTTTAGGCCTTCCTCGTTATTGCATACTACAATGACTTAAAAATCGGAATTAACGTCTATTTTGATTACGCGATTATCAATTCCGATAATACTTCTACAATAAAAAATAAATATAAAATAAAATAGTTTATTTCTGCAAGTAGGCCCTCAAGGGCTCTTTAACAAGTCTGCTTCTATTCTTTCTTTTGGCGCTTCGGGTAGTGACCTTCTGGTGGCAAGAAGCGCCGAAAGAAACTCACCAGAAAAATGATTAAATATAACAACAAGTATGACATTATTACATTCGATTTCATTAATACGTTACAATAAACTTACCTGACCTTTTACATTTTTAGAGATGTAAACGGTCTCTAGGCGTCAATAGAAGACAATTAAAATATTAGAAAATAAATTGATAATAAATTTCATGGAGATTTATCTTTACATCTCCATGAATTTCCGTTGTCAAAATATTAAGTTTTGGAAGTGTAAAGTATACCTCCAAACGTCAAAATATAAACTATAAAATGGGAATGTTTACTAAATATCTTACAGAAATGTAAAAATTCTGCGACTCACATGATATAACTTTGAATTGAAGGGATGTTTACAAAAACAACATTATAACTAATTAAAAAAAAACAACCAAATCATAAAAAAGGCTTTGTGGTTAACAAGGGGGATTAAATTGTGTACAAAGAAAAAGAGGTCGCTATTGTGGAAATATGGGATAAGACCAACAGAACAAAACAAAGAAACATATAAATTGTTCAGTAAGCGTCTAAAACGAATTATCAATCTAACACAGCGAGCCAAAGTACATATTACATAAAAAAGAGCCAAATTAAACCAAAGCAACATGGAATATCATTAATAAATTTAAAAATAGTGAAACCGGACACTCATGGCGGACACGCCTTTAATCAAATACGACATAACAATGCTATTATAACCAACCCACATGACATTGCTTCAATGACGATTTTGTGAATCAAGTATCCAAATCAAACAATATTAAAATACAATATTTATGGTACAGATGGATCAAAAAGAAGTGTTAAGAGTTATTACTAGGCTTAAACATACAAATAGTGTTGGCCATGATGGAGTGCGCACTGAAGTAATTAAATCTTTCGCTGTGCCGCTATCGCATATTTTCAATCTTATGTTTGAACAAGCAGATCCCTGCCACTTAAAAACATCAACAATAAAGCCAATACACAAGAAAGACTATGTAAATGATATGTCAAATTACCGGTCAATAGCTATACTACCTATCTTTTCAAAACTAGCAGAAACCTTGATTTACAATCGTCTTTACAATTTTATGGAAAAATTTAACGTCTTCGCAAAGGAACAAAACTACTTCAGAAAAAATCGTTCTACTCAATTAACAGTGTTCGATTGCCTTCAACACATAATGACAAGTGTCAATGAAAAGCAGCATGTTGCTGCAATATTCATAGATATGACGAAGGCATTCGATTATGTACACCACGATCTCCTCTTATCCAAGTTACAGTCATACGGAATCCGTGGTAATGCATTCAACCTTCTCAAATCTTACCTAGGAAACCGTAAACAGCTATGGCAAAAAAGTACCATCTATAATCGTTTTAAAACCAAAGTCATTCACCAATCTCAAACTAAGGTTATGAAGTTTGGTGTACCTCAAGTGTTCTTGGTCGTTTACTTTTCCTCGCATACATAAATGACCTTCCGAACTACATTCCTCACCCAAAGGTTCTATTCGCAGATGACTGCACAGTTATAGTAAAATCTACCGACTTAATACACTGGAACAAGAAATCAAGTCCGCTTTGACCTACACGGGACAATGGCTGGAGGGCAACAATCTAATTATAAATGTCACTAAAAACAAAATTATGAAATTCCAGCAAGCACAAGCGAAACCCACTAATATTGTACTTAATTAATTTCAAAAATGAACAATTCTAATCACATGGAGAAATTATTTTTTTACGAATATTTAGGACAAACATTGTAATTGGAAATATGAATAGCATAGATCAATAATGCTCTAAAATAAATAGATTTATCTACCCTCTTAGACAATTAGTTAAAGTAGTAAATAAGGAAACGTCAATCACTGTCTACTATGGACTTGTACATTCTCTTATTACATACAGTATTATATTTTGGGGTAATTCGATCGACTGGCGTGAAGTATTTGGTATGCAAAAAAGGTGCTATTGTTGGAATACATACTTGGGAGAGTTGCAGACCTTTCTTTAAAGAACTAGGCATTCTAACTGTACCCTCATTAAATATAATGGAGTGTCTAAATTTTATAAGGAAACACGAGGATAACCTCCGACAGCGAAATAAGCTCTCAAATCCACGTGCATACTGTGTTATCCTTAGAAAAAGCATTTTTACCATGGCAAGAAATTTTTTCAATAAGTTACCGGACTCAATCCAAATACTACCAACCAACAAATTTCGTAAGACGTTACGAAAAATCTTAAAAAACAAATGTTATTATGATGTAAACATAGATCTATGATATACCTAGATACACAATCAGCCGGAAAAAATGGCCCCACAAAAGTGCTAGCCGATCGGCTTGGCTAGCTCATTTTGACTTAGTCTGGTTTCAACCATAGACGGTGACGGTTGTCAAGAATGACGAAATGTTGCGTAAAAAAATGCGTTAATAGCAGCAAAAAAACAAGAAAGAAAGATGGGATATACTTCTTTAATTAAGGGCCAATTAATATTGAGCAGAATTACAAGTGATCTCATCGTGATTTCATAGTTTTTTAATATTAATTTTGTTAGTACAAATGTATGGATGTCACAGACCAAAAATCTAAGGAGTCAGCATTCGATTATTTTCTTTTTTTTTATAGAATAATTAATTTTTAGAAGTAATTTTTAAATTATTTCAATTTAAGATTCCCACAAAATCCGTAGCGACGAGCACAATGGGCCGCTATTATAGCACAAGATAGGCGTGATGAACACGCGCGTTTCGGGCGCGGCTAGACGAGAGGTCTTTAATTTTTAAAGAGAAACAAAACTGCATTAAGATTCTTTGAAATTCTCTTCGCCTTTGTAATGGAATTGATTGATGATAAAATAAAATTAATGATAGATTTTACGATCTTTTTTACTTGTAAGATCAAATGTTTATTAGAGGGTTTATCCTGAACAATAGTCCTATCAGTTAGTGGAATATGGTGCTCCCAAAATATGTAGAGTGGAGGTCTCATCTTTTTACAACGTGAGTGAGTGATCCATTTTGATGAATCCGTGAGTGATTCAATATGTTTTGAGTCTCAATTTGAGAAAACCCAGATGATTTTTGCAAAATAATTAAGTAGCTAACTTTACTAGAGTCTGGCTAATGAAAGATGAGACTGAGATTTATTCAAAACTATTTAAATGGCGACATTATACAAACGTCAAATGTGTCAATCGTCATTAGATTTCTGAGGATAGTATGCTGTGGTGATTTTGATACTCAATATGCAGCATAAGAAAGTAACAGTTTCCGAAAACACTTACTGATTTGTTTTTGCTTTTCTTTCCGTGGCTAATGTGGGGAGTGAAAGATCATAAATAAACACTAACACTTTAATAAACACTATGTACTTACCAATTTTCAAAATCGGAAGAATTAAAAAAGTGTCAACAAAACAAAAATCGGCCCAAGTATCACTACCGTTTTTGTCACCCTATAAACAGTGTTGCAACCCGTTGTTTTTTTAAAAATTGCCGCTATTTTTTAGTCTCATCTTTCACTAGCCAGACTCTATGTGAGCCAAATTACGGATAGAAACGGGCGCTGAAATTTTGTAAGAATATATAATTTTGGTCTTTCTGTATAACAAAAAAAATATTAAAATCTTTTAACAAAAAGCTACTCCATTTATTTGCTGTTCACTTTTGACGTTAACAACGTAGTCACTTTTTGATAGGTGCCAATAAACTAAAGTTTTCAAATGTTCGTTTGCAAATTTGACACATAGGTGTCATGGAACTAAGTTATCTTTTGAATGACAGTTTCATATAGATACAACTTATAAATTAACGTTATTAGCGTATATTTGAGTGTAACTACAAATGTCATTTTGCGCCAGATTCATAGACATTTTTCTTTGAAACTGTGTGTCTATGATATTATACGTCAATGGATGTAAACGAATATTTAAATGATCCAAAAATTATATGATCCATACTTGATAAGCTGACATAAACATGAATAAGTTTTATAAGTTTTCATTCATCTCTGTAAATATGATTATTATTGTTTAATATTAATATTTAGATGCATAATTTAATAGAATAATAACGACGTCAATATCCTTGTTATCTATAATACTTAATTAAAGATTTGGACATGTAATTATTCAAGCACCCTTAAACATTTGTACGCCTCAAATGGCAAAAAGTGGAGAACTTCTTCAAAGGCTTAGCCTGTAGCACCTGTTTTGAAACCCGCTTTTAACAAATAAATGATTGACTTTGACTTGTGATTAAAAATGCTCCTTTGTATAGTGAGATTGGATAGAAATGAACAAAAACAATAACAAATATTTTGACTGACAATTGCATCTATTGTCTATTGATTTATTGTGAAATAGTGATGGGAAAAGTATAACATTAATTAATCAATCCATTTGACATTCATGAAATTATTATTAACTACAAGTAAGTGAGAGGAACTTACAGTATATTGTACTATTATTAATCACAATCAGATACTTTTATCATTATTAAATATATTGTAACAATAAAAAGCTAGGGCGGGGAACTATGGGTAATTTAGATCAGTGATTGACCCAGTGAGTCACCCCCAGGGGTCCACGGAAAACTCGCAACGGGGTCTACGTTAGCGTATAAAAGAAATAGGGGTCTACAAGTTATAAGTAAGTGGGAGTCTATGAAAATGTTGGCCTGACTTTACGTAGCAATGTAGGCGATGCAGATATGCTAATAAAAAAAATAAAGGAGTAAAAAAAACAAGTGTACACATAAAATGATGTACACAACACGGGAAGTAATAAAGAAAGCCCTCGATCGCCCTTTGTTTTACCACCCTAGTTGCGTAATGTACTATTCTTTTTATTTTTACCAAACCGAATTTAGGGTTTGTAACTAAGACGCGACGTAATTTTCCATCGTTGGAACTGATTATTTGGAAATATGGTAGAAGTATCGCAGGGTCTTACGAAACCAGCAACATTTTGAAAGTGGTCTACGAGAAACGAAAGCTTGGAAACCTCTGTTTCAGATAAACCATATGGAACACCCTAGTTCTGTTCACACTCGTACTAATTACGACAAAAAAGTTTCGTTTTAGTAAAATTAGCACGTTAGTTTACACACATACATTACACGTACAGTACATTATCCACGTTTACATAGTTCCGATATCCGTAATAACACGAATAAACGTTTCTTTAATCTTTGTCACTTCTTGTCAGTTGTGATTATTTTTTAATGACCATAGATAACTATGGCCTTATACCAGACGACGACGAAGCAGAAAGGAGGATTATAGCGCCGTATGTAAAATCAAGACCAAGTGCGGGTAGTTCGGAAAACCCGCGCGGCTAGAAAATGTTGACACCTGCCTCGCCAGTCCCTTCACGACCATGGACGTCATGGCTTGTCCGAAACATCAAGATGATGGTCAAGTTGATGAGTATGATTTCACCAGGCCAGGGCAGCGCCTTTGTCCGAAACCTATGCAGCACCTCTTTATTGTCGTCGTGTTTCGAATTCCGGCGCCCCTATCGCGTTGGCGCCTGTGTGCGCTGCACACTTCGCACACAGGGGCGGCGCGGCCTTGTACCAGGCTCACATAATTTGTCACTTCTTTTGGCGGTTGTAATCAGACGAGTGAAAAGGCAAAGATCTTGTTTTAGCCTTTTTCGTAGTTGGGTTTTCGTATAAGTATAAATTTATGAGATATGGCATTCATTGCCAAAATCTATAATAAAAAAATAATATTTCCGAAATACTAATCGATATTAAAATGTCATTGTTAATAAAAAGTAATACATTTTTAAAGAACGGACATTCCCATCACTACGAATCCAAAGACAATATGTGACGTTCCACGGGAAAAGGTACCTTATGGTTGGTATTGAGTTAAGCACAGATCCTAAATCTGTGTTAAATAAGCTATCTAATACAAAAAGAATCACGACCCTAAGTCCCATACTTTTTTTTTAAAAAAACATCAAACCTGCACATGCTAAAATTGCACTTTTGAGAAATCGTCAAAAGAAGTTTAAAACTAATTTTAAGTATGTTCCCGTTGGAAGTTATGGAGATGATGATTGATTATGTATCTCAAGGTATTTTTCTTTGGAAATCAGTAATGGTTTTTTTAATGTGACTTCCAGGTCGTGAAAAATCAGCCTTTGATTAGAGCAAGTCGCTTCTGAGAACGAAATTAAAAAAAAAAAAATTCGGCCTGTTCTATAACATATTGTAATCTGAACCATTGTATATAGTTAGAGATATTAGACTGCACATTTTGGGATAGAAATAAAATCACATTGTTAACGAAATATTTTTATTTTAATTAAGATGTCATTTTTATTATATGTTTCATCATTCCTATAATATTCACAATTTTCGTATAATGAGTTCTAAATTATATTTAATCAGTCTACACAAGTATCTCAAAAGTGTCATTATTATTCTACAAGTCGTATTTTTTTATTTATAAACGATTGAAGTTACGTAAAAATCACAAATTATTCCCATACATTTGAGAAAAGGTACCTTATGGCGGGCCATAAGCAAAAATTATTGATAATTACAGAATGGCACGATATTTACATTATTTATTGACAAATCTTGTATTAAGACAGAAACCTGAAGAAAAAAGGTTATTAGAAATTTACTTCAAATCTTGACCAATTAAGAGTAATTCTCAAATGTGACGTCTTACGTGAAAAGGTACCTTATGAGGGTTTCTAGTTACGGAGATATTCAATGTTGTGTAAAAATTGTGTTTTTTTTATTATGTATTTCCATTTAGTAAATTATATGTTACGACACGTCTTTGCCTATCTTTATTTTTGTTATAGGCGAATTAAAGGCTGAATAATATGCTTCTACAGTTTAGTACAAAAGGTACTTTATGGCGGTGTAATTTAAAAATGTTAGAAATACTTGTCGTAATTTGCTCAGTTTTTGTCCTTCATACCGCCGTGCCGTGGTATTATTTTGGCTACACCGCCAGTACCGCCACGCATCTGTCCTACTCTCACCAACACTTTACGTATCGTTCTCTCTCGGTCTTGCTGGCCGCTCGGAGTCTCAGCCGGCCGGCATGAGCAGTATTTGCTTACTTTTTCGTTCGAATAGTTGTGAGAAGTGTTCGTCGTGGATTTTAGCGTGTTTTAAATTAAAAAGATTATTTTTCTTAAGTGGTCAAAAATTATAGAAACCGCCAAAAAACGTCTTTTTTCGTAAATTTTTCGAAAAAATGAATAAAAACCTTTTTCTAAAATGGTCAAAATGATAGGCATTCGCCAAAAAGTGTTTTTTTATTTTTGTAATTTTTTTGAAAAAAAACAAGGTTTGTCTAAAATGGTCAAAAAGTTTCACGATTCGCCAAAAACACGTTTTTATGTTTAAAAAAAAATGTTTTTAAGACTTTTTCTAAAAAGGTTGAAAGGGAAACATGACAAAGTGGTAAAAAATTATAGAAACCGCAAAAAAAAGGCTATTTTTGTAACTTTTTTTGAAAAAAAAATTGAAAAACTTTTTCTAAAATGGTCAAAAATGATGGGCATTCGCCAGTGTATTGTTTTTTTTATTTTTGTCAATTTTTAAAAAAAAAACAAGGTCTTTCTAAAAATGGTCAAAAAGTTATACGATTCGTCAAAAACACTTTTTTACCTGTTTTAAAAAAAATTTTAATAATTAAAAATTTAAAAAAACGACATACAAATGTATTTATTTTTATTTTTTTTCAATTCCGCATCTGTGGCACCCAGTGGCCCTTTCCTTCCAAATTTTCAGCTTTCTAGAATCATTTCGAAAATTTTTGCTTACCATTATGCAGGCCGCATGCTTGTTTGCCACCGTCGTGGTATAAAAAAGAAATAAGCAAAAGTTGCTAGTAAATTTTATTAATGAATTTTATCAACAGCTTTATCATTTTTGTATGTGATCCGCCATAAGGTACCTTTTCTACTAAACTTTGAACCCAATTTTTATATAGAAAAAATTAACGTACAGCAGTGAAACCAAGCTACAAATACACGTCTATTCCTATATTTTACAATTTTGCATAAAAGAAAAAAATGATGATTTTGAAGGATTTCACAAAACCGTTCATATCTCCGTAACTAGAAACCCTCATAAGGTACCTTTTCACGTAGGACGTCACATATAGATTTTTACATTTTAGATGAGTAAAAAAAAATTATAACATTTGACACATAGGAAAATGGTATGGACTAAGTTTGTTTTTACTGAAATCGATACCTCCTACGTATACTGAGCTAAGTGCAAAATCACGATTTTACAGGAGGGCTCTTCAAAGGTACAAAGTTCCATAACCTAACCTAACCTAACTCATATGTTGAAATAATTTCATGAAATTTTCAATTATGCGAAATGAACACATTTTGCTTAAATCTACATATTTACTTTTTCGTAATTAATAGCAGTTTTTGAAAAACCGTTACTTAGCCTAGAACTCGTAAATTTCACGTATACTGATACGTGAAATTTACGAGTTCTAGTTTTTGATAAACTGAGCCAACTACCAGTTGATCCAGTATACGTCGTAAACTATAATTAGATGAATATGGCTATATTTTTATTATACTTGCCACTTATTGCCTTTTATGTGTGATGTACCATTAAATATCTAAACAAACTCAAAGCTCGTGCTCGAATGGATTTTATCAGTTAGTTTTCGTCTGATTTGTCACTTGTACCAGTATACGCCTGAATCAATTTATTATGAACCAGTATACTGCTAAGCTTATTTTGTATGTTATGTTGGTGGACATAACATACAAAATAAGCTTAGCAGTATACTGGTTCATAATAAATTGATTCAGGCGTATACCACCGCAACACCGATGGTTGGTTAATTGCCAGAGCGTCTCAGCAGAGGGTTGGCTTCTTGTTTTCTGGATGGCGAACTCGTCTCTTTGGACTTTCGGTATTAAATTCGTTATAAAATGAAGTGCTGACGAGACGTCAATTTGGCGGCCATCTGCAATTAAGCCGTCGCGTTTCACCCGCGTTTCGGAAAGTATTTTTTGATAAATTATTTCCAATTGGACAAATTCCTCTTGTCAAGACATATTGCGTCATTCCGTCTCTGAATTGTTTCAGGGTTCTTTTTTTATTGTCATGAGAATGCGACGACAGTCAACCGAGATGGACTCCTAAACTCATCTTTACAACGGGCGTGAGTAATTAAAAAAATTTAACTTTAAAATTCCATGCCACGTTGCTTTATTGTGTTGAGGTTAACACGAATCTTGTCTCTTCTTGGAGGCCATAAGACGCCTGTTTGAATTACGTTTAACTACGCTTAATCACGTTTTGGGTCCGTTTTTACTAACTTTTGCGACCATTTTTGTGCGTGCGGCACCTTGTTTTACGTTTTGCCCGCTATATGCACTTGATGGCACTTTCTCTGTTTCTCTATTCTCTCCTATGACTTTTTACATACCGTGTCACTCGGATTTGGTAACCCAGCTATGGCCATGTCCAATTAGGTCACAATTTATAGTGTTTTTCCCCTTAATTCTTAAAGGCATCATGCTTTAATATCTAATAACTTTCATAATGCCGCTTTGCCGGATACCTTTTCCCTGCTCTTACATTAACCTTTTGCGGTTGTTTAACCTTACAAGCTGCACGCTTTTCTAAATCTGTAACGGTGCATTGACGGACAACTACCACAACTGGGACCGTGGGAGCTGGAAGCCGCTGAGCGGCTTAAACCTGGATACAGTTGGCGTGGGACTCCGCTGATGACTGCATAGTTAACAGGGGTAAACAACTTCTCCCAGGTCGGCGACACCCTTGTTATTATTTAAGTTATCATAGATATGCAGATAAACGTATCTTTGGTTAAATTCTAACTTATAAAACTTATTATAGTAGACTAATAAAAACCTCGCAACAGTTTTTCATGGTTTAATTGCAGGAAACTGTGGTGTGGTATGTGTGTGTAATATTATGATTAAAATTACCAAGACCTACAGTTCCGCTATCTGGCATTTTTGGCAGATGTCTGGCGCCGGAAATATTCTTTACTTTTCTTTATTTTAATTATTGTTATTTAATTATTGATAGCTTGCTTTATTCTCAGTCCTGCTACAGTAGTGAGGACTGGGTTCTGGTTTTTTTCCTATTCTAACATTATATATAGTAAGAATTATCTAAGGTGTCCGAATATTCCTAAAGAGAATGGACAAGCATTCGGACACCTTAGATAATTCTTACTATACTTGGAACGTTGATAGTTATTATAGATTACATTTGTCGAACAAAGATATTACATTACACACTTGTAGTATATTAAATACTTTACAATTGGCAAAACAGATTTCTTTCCCTCCGCTGCTTCATTTTGATGTATTTTGTGTGAAATTATTTTTAATTTAACATAATAACCAATCACGTAACAATACAATAACTAAAGGGCCAATTTTTATACGTAGTATGTAGAAAAGACGTATGCCGCATCGACTGTCGTTCGCGCATAGTGGACCAACGTCCGCCCGCATCGACGACGAGCGAGCATACTGAGCCAACTGTCACTTGCACCACGCCCGCGCCGACCTTCCCCGAAAAGTGTACCGCGTATAGTGGACCAAGCGACTTGGCTCAGTATACGACGTCCTAATTTAAAAAAAGGTGTTAGTTGGCTCACTATACGTCATTTTATTTCGAAAACTAGCAGTAATTTCTTCACGAAATTTTTATAGCATGTAGATATATAAGTATTTTGTTAACAAATATCCAAAAAAGCGAAAATCGTAAAAAAGTGAGTTAGCTCAGTATACGTAGGAGGTATCGAAATATGAATAATTAATGGATATTTTAATTAAAAATTAATGAAAATACAAGGTTTATGTATATAAATTGTTGATAAGTCTATGTTCGTTCTTAAGAAGTGCGTGATTACGAAGTAATGAAGGTAAATCCGTTTGTTGACATGTTTGTTCATTTCTATCGAATCTCACTATAAGTAGGTAGGTATTAACCAATGAAGACGAAAGGCATATTGGTTCAAAAACCGTCTAGGATGTATTAAGGTGAAACGAAAATTGCTACTAAAAGTAGCCGTTACTAAAATATTGCAAGGTTTATCGCTAATAGGCTACTTGATGA
Source organism: Eudemis profundana (assembly GCA_947034925.1). Taxonomy (NCBI): domain Eukaryota; kingdom Metazoa; phylum Arthropoda; class Insecta; order Lepidoptera; family Tortricidae; genus Eudemis; species Eudemis profundana. Next base: position 22,447,658 of record OX344795.1, on the reverse strand, counting down.
CAGTTCAAATCAGCTTCTTTTTATGAAGTGTCAAAACGCTCCGAAAGTATGCAGTTTAGTATGAAATACTATCTTGTGACGTCATGCTCAACATGGTGCCTTATTTTTAGTTTTCGTCATTGTAAAATCGTTGATGGCACAAAAATAAGTTTGAATGATTTTATCCGGGCTGTTTTGGAAGCGTAATTTGCTGGTTAGAGTTAATGAATTTATTTTGATTGCTGTCAAATACCCTACTTCCAGTTGTAAATAGAAACGAAAGATAAAGGCTACCTATTATTTAGACAAATTCCAAATTCTATGAATTACTCTTAGTATTGGAATTCAAATAGTTACCAGTAATAGTGACACCTAGACCAGCGGTCGTCTTCGCCAATTTAACATTAAATACTCCACTCGACGCTTCTATGGTGTTCGGCATACTAAACTCGACATTCAATGTCAGATACTTCGGGTTATGGGAGTCATTTCGCCTCTGTAGAATCTCGTTAGCAACGTCCAAGGTCAAGTTTTCGTGGCCGTTGATTGACATTACGCGATCTCTTATTTGAAGGCAGCCGGATCTAAAAAATGGACAGTTGAATAATAGTTGTTTATGTGACTGTTACAATGAAAGGCATAAAAATTCGAGTGTGGGTTTATGAAAGGGGCCGACAGGCAAGTTTCATAATAAAATCACACGAGTGTTTTAATGCCTAATTATGTACAGTTAAATACCTACACGCCTTTATCTACACACATATAAGGTGCTATCTTATTTGTTGCAGATATTGTTACAGCTGATAGTACTAGGTTCTTGGAGGATATTTAAGGATGAAACATTATAGCTTTTACGATGTGTTTTTGGAACAAACTGAAAAACAAATTTACTATTTAAAAACTATTAAATGAGAACTCATTGAACAGATTCTAGTACCTCTTTTACCTAACAAATACCTGATTGTCAATGTCATGTTATTTGCCATCTAATTGTGTCGTTTGCAAACAATTGTAGACATGAGTGACATGCCAGATAGAACGTCTTGTCAGATAAATGCACATCGTCATTATTTTTACACGAAATTAATAAAATTTTTGATCGGTAAATGAAAACAATAAAAACATAAGAACAGATTTCTTATATTCTATTTAAAGTTAACTGTCTTAACGTAAATTATCATATGTTAAAATATCGGCAACTAATAAATTAACACCTTACGCTCTCTATGATGTGTTCGAAAACCGCAAATTAAAAATGTCAAATAGCGGTAAATGAAAACTCTTTTCACGCATGCCACGCAACCATAGGTTTTTTTTTAATTCAGAGACAAACTAGAATCGGCCGCAACTGTCATACATATCGTTCTATCAAGTAACGTATGAGTAAAGTGGTCAAAATTGTTTGCAATTGACATTTCGTCATTTCGAATGATTCAATTAGAATTGAAGTCAAATCAAATTGCTTTGTTTTCTAGAGATGTTTGTAATGTGATTATCATAATATCATCGAAACATTTTCACAGATAAGTAATTTGTTCTAACAAAACTGTTTATTTTCATGCTGGTAGTAGTTTGCGGTTTTTCAACTCATTATAGTTAGAGGGTTTTGATATCTGTGTAGGTAAAAATTATAAAAACAGTGCAATGGACAGGATGCACAACCAAAATATTAAATAACTGATTTTATCTTTTTATGGTTTTCATATCACAAACATTTTTAAGAATTTAAGGTTTACATTGCATTGTCGGTATATCATGTCTTTTAACATTTTCAACGCGGATTGAGGTGATTCGGGCTCAATCTAGATGTCATTCTAGTGCGGAGCGAACAATTATAGTGTTATCTCTATTCGGGGCTGGCAGAATCAAATCATACATATTGCGTGCAGTATCTAGATGCCATAAGAGAGAGAACAAAACTTTTAAGCGGAATTACCTATAAGCAGGTGACTGTAAAGCCACATGCGAAATGACTAGTGCTGTGTTCTCCTCATGTACCGCCAGACCGCTGCTTTGTCCAGGTGGAACCTCCAACTGGATGTTCAAGGAGTCTGTGCGGCAGACCCCCATGCTCATGTAGTTTTGTTGACTATCTGTTGAACAATCAGGAAAAAATTGAATATTAAAATAGTGATTGTTTTGTTATCGTCGATGCGTCAATAAAGTTCATCATCAGTTAGTTTATACAAATTACCATTACGGCATACGTGCTACACTACGAAGTGTTTTATATGTTGGGGAGAGCCCTCGAATGAAAAACAAAATAAATTAATCTTATATTATAATGTATAGGTAGAAGAAAAAATTAAATAATCCACATAACTCGATTTCCACCGACTTGCCTATTATTTAACCGTGGAGGAACACATTTTATATAATGAAGATGTAGAGAGTTAGTAGCAGAAATAAAGTCATCTCTTAACCGTTCGGCAATATTCTTATCCGATTTTCGGTGGTTTCTATAGTTTTGGAGTAAAATAACTTCAAAGAAAAACGACGATATTGAACTTCTCGCCTTTCCCCTTACTACCCGCGCGAGGTTTCTTGATGGTTCGCAATGTTAAAGCACTCAAGACTATTAAAAAAACAACAGTCCCGAGAATTAGCTCTGGATCTAAACGGGCAAGGTACACAAAGTTTGAAAGAGCACCCTTGCTTTTTGGAGTTTCATCAAATTCAAAACCTTAATTTTCTGTAACTATTATATCTAGAGTAAACATGTGTAGAACTTAATTTATAGCAAATTTGAATGTAGTTAATTTGTGCTAAAGCAACTTTTCCAAAATTAGCATGTGCTTTCGAGATAAACCAAAAGACTGCAAAAAGATAGCAGATGCAAAAGCCTGCAGTTTTATTATCGTGACAAATTCGTAGGTGGATATTTCTATTTGTAAGAGATAAGGGATTTATCAAAGCTTCAAGCATAACTAAACGTACTTCTAACCAAAACAAACTAAACTTAAGGTGATTCGAGTCGGTCGGTTTTGCATACAAACATAAAGAGGGTGATTGTATGCTTCTATGCCATCAATTATGTTTCAAATGTGTTTTATTTCATTTGCGAACAAATAAACAGAATTTAAAATGGAATCAGACAATGACCTCTTAATGTTTGAATGGAAAACCAACCGACTCGAATCACCTTCGATAAAAAACACGCCAGCACCTATTCACGAGTTTACTTAGAGATATTTTTCCTGTATATTTTTCCTTGTTAGCTAATCTACATATATTCAAAGTAAGTACCTAAATATCTTAATAATGGTTTTTTGATAATTCAGCAAGGTGAACACGAAGGACTCATATTGCAGGTTTATAGGCACAGACGTGAAATGTGAGGTCGTTCTGAAACCTGTATTTATGCGGTAATAAAATGAATTAATAACTATCGTTGCTTGCGACGGAACAAGGAAAATGTATGGCTTAATTTTTCACAACAATTGGCGTGAAACATTAAGAACGCTACAGTATTTTAGTTGCAAAAATAAAAGTAATACAAAATTTCGAACACGCGCCTGTTTTTATACAACATAGCATGCGACAAGGCTCTGCAATCCATGAGACTGTCACAATGAATATTATAATAGGCTCGACGACAAAAAAAACTGTTGAATAATCTAACTGACGGACTAAATAGAATTATATGTTTTTAACCCAGTTGTCCCATCCCTATTGTCTGTATAATAACTAATTAAATATTTTAAAAGTCTGTTTTAAGGGATCCGTACTAAAACGGTAAAAAAGAAACCCTTTTGGTGCTACTCTGTCTGTCCATCTGTCACTGCCAGATATCTCAGGATCTACAGCTACTATCGATTTGAAATTTAGAATGGTGTTCAAACAAATTTGACGGAAAAAAAATCTAATACCTTTTTTACTTTTTTTAAAGGGGGCGAAATGGTATGTCGAAAATTAAACGTAGGGTATCAAATGAAAGGACTTATTTTTGTACATTCCAAAACAGTTTTTGTTTTTTTTAACTATATATTTATTGATTTAAGAGACAAAAAATACCATTCTCCCCTATTATCTCCGAAGTTACTGAACAGAAAAATGTGTCATAATTACAGATTATTAATATCATCCTGAATATTACAGAAAAATAAAACGGTTCTCCTAACTTGCATCGTTTTTTTAGAAATTTACGAACATCACAACACAAACTCATTTTGTTAGTTACTTAATTAACCGCGACTCCGCGACCTATATGTCGATGTATGGGGGCAACAGTTTTCCAACAGCAAAGTTAAGTTTGTCTCTCAACTCAGCTTAACTTGAACTATTCAACTTTGTGCTGGTATGTTCGTACGGAACCCTTGGTGAGCGAGTCTGACTCGTAATTGCTTCCGCTGTCTGTCCGCCTGTCCATGTGTCTCAGGGCTCTATCTTTTGAACCGTTATAGGTAGAGACTCGAAATTTTCACAGAATGTGTATTTCTTTTGCCACTATTACAACTATAATAAAAACAAAATAAAATGGAAAAGAATAGGGGGTCCCTATAAAAGAAACGTGTTTGTCTCGGTCTGCTACAGGGCTCTATCTTTTGAACCGTAATAGATAGAGACTTGACATTTTTACTGGTTATATACTTCTATTTTCCCGATAAGATCAAATAATAAAAAGAAAGTAAAATCAAGAATTAAAGAGGGTTTCTATACAAGAAACGTGTTTTTGTTGGCATTTTTGCTTGATTTTAAAAACGGTAATAGATATTCACAGAATGTGTATTTCTATTTCCGCTATTAGGTACAACAAATAATAAAAACGAAATAATCTAAAAAATAAAAGGTGGTCCCGATACAAGAAACGTATGTATTTGGCGCCTTAATGATCGTCGGTGGTACGAAACCCTTCGAGTGCGAATCCAACTCGCACTTGGCCGGTTTTTTAATTAAAATTAATGTACGCAGATAGATGCAGACATGAGTGTTCCCTGTGTGACACATTCTTAGTATAACAAAGGGGTTATGTTACTTGTTGAGTGACATAAATTAATATTTTATCTTTGAAGAAAAAGTTGTGTCCACCCTTAAGCAGAAAAAATGACACTGATGTTTCCTTTGAAGAGAACAATGAGTCTCTTTAAAAAAAAGTAGGTGGAGTCAGTAATTCGCCTGTTGACTCGATTTTTTTCTGTCGTAAATCGATTCTACTATTTGTGAGAAACAAATATCTATATCACACCTTATATATTTGTATAAGTATAACAGCCACAAATTGTAATCAAAAGTAGCAGATCGCACTGAGCATTGAAAACGCTCTATACAAAATGGAAGGAACTTATGACGTCATCCGTTCCATCGCTGTACTAAGTCTGTATGAAAAAAATAGCATTTTGCCATTTTGAGCACGAAAAAGCGCGTTTAAGCACATAGTTGTCTTACATTTATTTTTTCAGTGTTATTTAAGCATTCCGAAAGTGACTTTAATTTTTATTTAAGACGATAAAAAAATATCTTTTTTTTTTAACTTTATATTTTTTGTTTATTTCTTTTGTGTTATGATAATTTAGTATTTTCCAATCGATGTGACTATATTATGTTGTAAAACTCAACATTAGTCAACATCCGAATTATGTTTTGCTGTAAGCTGGCTTTGCAAAAAACTCAATAATCGAAACTCTACGATTTAGATATCGGTATTATCAGGATAGGATGAGCGTTATTTAAGTACTTTTTTTACCAATAACTTGACCTTAACTTACCATAGTCATCCTGCGAACCTAGTTTTGGCATCGAACTTTGCCTGTAGTTTCTCTGCCGGTGTTTCTTTGCGTTCAGCGTGGATGTGCCGGATATCGAATTTTCTGAAACGAAACAGAGAACGTTGTAATGTAGGCAGGTGAAAAAAATTAGGAAGGTGACTATTCCTGTGTAGCTGTATATGATTGTACATAATGTTTTGTTCTATTTTATTTGACAGCAAAAGAGTGGAATAATTGGTAAGCAAATCGCTATTACAAATACCGAATATAATGAAGGTCACGCTTAAAGATCCCCTTGCTCAACTAAACATAGACTCAGTCATGACACCTTACCCTTACATGCCGTCTAGAGCGGTCACCTCATTAGACTAAATCAACGGAGTTGTTATCAGTAGCGAGGATGACCGTCGAATCCCAACATTAAATTTTTTGTCAGAATACCTATATCTGTCGGCGGCCGATCATAGAATTCGTCAAATCATGAAAACCCTAGGCATATCATGAAATGCTGCCATTTCATGATATGTCTAAGATTTGGCCAGGCATATCACGATGTGCCAAATAATAAATACGGCAGATCGATGAGAGTAACGTATTCGTAAATTTTCCTAGCTACATACTGGGTAGATCGTAAAGTAGTAGCACTTGCACTGGCGGCTCATGAAATGGCGGCATTTTATGATATGCCTAGGAATATCATGACATGCCTAGGAATATCATGACATGGCGGCATTTCATGATATGCCTAGGCTAGGAATATCATGATATGGCGAATTATACGATCGGGTGACGACATCTTATCTACGGCGCAGGGTGCTGCGTCATTGAATCACGCAGACGAAACCATGCATTCTGGTCTATTTTTCTTCTCTTCTTCTTTCTTGTCGTTCCCTCATTACTGAGGATCGTGACCAACTGTAATGTCCCTCCACATAGCGCGGTCAAGGGTCGTATTTTAGAGGTTAGTATTTTGTTGATAAATAAGGTGTATACAAATTCCTAATTATCGCGGTAACATCTATATGGATTAAGATAAAGATTGCATGCAAGTCGACGAAGTTGAAACATATAGGATACTTTTTGGGTCGGTAAAGCGTTCCCTTAGAATAGTAACGGGAATAACGCAGGTGAAACCACGGGTCTTATTAATTGATTTGCCTAAATGTTGCTAGGCAAATCATCAAACGATGAGCTTTGAACGATATGGCGGATGCTAGTTAGCCAAATCATGAAATGGCGGCGTTTCATGATATGCCTAGGAATTTAATGATTTGGCGAATTCTACGATTGGCCGCCGACATATCTAATGGCATCACACTTATTTTTACCAAACTATGCGACGTCAAATTTCAAATCATTCCGACAACCATAAATCGACGAAAATTTACTATAGTTTATTATTTAACAAAAAAAGTGGGATGATGATCTTCCTGTTAAGTTCAACCGTTAAACGGGACGCACTTCATGTGACAATACTCGCCATTTGTCAAGTTGACAGTCTGAACTAACCTCTAGAACCGGCATCGTATGAATTGGGTTTTGATCTAGAGAGAATTACTTGTTTAATTCGGAGATTCTGTTTGGTAGCCGTAATATTAGGGCTAGAATCCCTCCTTGTACGCGACGATCACGGAGTGTTTAAAATCGGACGTATTGTTAGCACCAACTGCGCCGTCACCGGACTTGGACCCCCCAGCTTGGTGCTGGTCTTTCGACCCTTATTTGACGGACTATACGACCCAGACGGAACTGTATTGACGCGAGAAAGCCGCCAGAAAATCCGTAAGTATTCAATTTGGTCCTACATTGGTGGTGTTAAGTTTTAGGTTAAATTTTAATTTTTTAATTGGTTACAAACTAGCGTTCTCGTAATATCTACCAGGCCGTGAAAGCCGCGTTATAGTACCTACTTAAAGTTTATTTAATATAAATTGCATTACTTTTTTGTATTTTACTGTTTAGCCAATAAATTTAAAAAATACGTAGATAACGATCGAATCAATTATACAGTAACAATTAGTCATCATGTCTCGGGCGAAAATCATACCGAATCCTAAATTGCCAAGAAAGACGATGGCACGTCGTGTCGCTGATCTATTCGTCGATAGCTGTATCTATTATATACGTGTATTCACGATCCGGCACAGATCCAGCTTTAGATAAGACAAATATAGCTAAACATTAATCACCAGTCCTGTCAACATTGCAATATTAACTCAAGCCTTCATATCATAAGGTTTAATGTGCTACAGCGGTTTAAGTACGGGTAACATTTTCCCAATAGCTGTACGTTCGCAGTTTGAGGGTTATAATGATTATAGAGTTAATTCTTAGCGAGCCTCGGGCGAAACTGCTCAGAAGCACCCAACTTGAAAACAGGTGAGTGGTACAAAATACAGGCTATGCAGTATCTTGCAATGTTAGTTAGCATTATATTCTAGGGTTGGTCTCGGACGGACTAGAACGCAATTTGACTAGTTTGATTTTAAAGTACTGTATAATGCATTAGTGAGAAGCAAGTTGGAGGCGTCCACGATGGTGTGGAACCCTCACGAATACGTACGTGCTACTGTTGGTAAAAGTTCAAAAGACTTTTCTGCGAATGGTGTACCTACAAAAAGATCTACGGCTACGAGTATTACCCTTTCTTATACCCCACATTTTTTTTACTTGGGAGTGTTGGATTTAATTCCGTAGAGCTTGCTTGTAGTTGCATGTCGCGTCCTCCACGGTGATTCCAGCTGTCCATAATTAGTGGAGGTTCTCCATTCCGGATATCCCTAGGATTCCCTTACGACCACGTAAGCGCGTGCTTTTGGCAGTGCCTCAAGCCCGCGCAGCATCGCACCGGAACTTGCCGCTCAACGCGCTCTTGATATCAGATCTGCACCGGAGTGTGACTCGCTTGCATGGCAATGGGCGGCTGTGTGTCAGGGGTGCTTGAGATTTTACGAGATAATGGATGACAGGTCCTCTAGTGTGTAATGTTTTTATTGTTAATCTTGAGTTTCAAAGTGCAATAGTAACCTATAATGCTGTGTATTTTATTTGAAAATTAATAAATAAAATTCGTCATTACACGAATGGGCTCGAAGATTGTTGATAACCTGAATTGAAACATATAATACTTGTAGAATATGTATAAACTAACGACACGATAAATTGATCATAGATTATATTAATTGAGGTACTAGCATACTAATCACCTAAACTGACTTCTCTAGACTTGATAATTATGTAACGGTTTAAAGGGCTAAAGCTGGTGAGGATGTATAGGAAAAGAATCTTTTGCAGTCACCTATCCCGGCATTTCGAGTTTTTGTCGTTATACTAAAATAGGAAGTATGCAAACTAGTCATTTAGCGTTTTAGTTGTTATAAGATTTAGGCCTACGATAGTAATGCTGAAATGAAGGCAAAAATCAAACTAGTCAATGTTACGTTCTGTCTGACATAAACCTCTGTTACAAGAATACAAAAATAAGTATCTTTGTATTTAAATAACCGACTTTCAATAAACCTATTTTGATAAGTAATGCACGAGACTCTATGAACAATAACCCCTCGATATGTCAAAGATCCTATCATCAGACTGTGGTTTGGTTGCAATGGGACCAACTCGGAACCCTTTCAAACAAAAAAATAATTTTCCAAATCAGTTCAGCCGTCTTCGAGTAATCGGTGAACAAAACATACACACGAATTGAGAACCATCCTTTTTTTGAAAGTCGGTTAAAATCACAGTGTGCGTGTGGATTGAGTGAGCACCCTTCTGAAATAAAAAAAAACATCCTGTTCATTTAGTAAAAGTTCTAAAACAATTGTAGAACTAAATCTCTGTATTTGTAAAAAGATAAATCAAAAGATATAACCTTTAACGTGTGCTCACTCAGTTCTCACAAACTACCAACGATATCAGGGAATGTATTCATTTAACAAATAATATTTATATACGAATTTTTAGTAAAACCTGTGCTTACTTACCTTTATAATTTGTAGATCACCTAGTAACGTATTTAAGATTTTACAAATAATTTCTTATGCTCACTCAAACCGCACACTTTCGAAAACCCGATTTCTGATGAAAAAACTGAAGATTTAATCTGCTATATATGTGTATAGTTTAGTAAAACTAATCTGGGAATTTGTAAAATACAAAACGAACCACTAACGTGGCAGGTTTTTGGATAATAAATAGTTGTTAATGCTCACTCAGTCCACACGTTACAAGTAAGTTAAAAATGTAAATATCTTAATATTTGTAGTATTACATAAACTATAAATTACTTCAGCTTTTAGTAAAAATTTTTACTAAATATCCACCATCTAATATTTTATATTCGTTGTCTGTTTTTAAAGATATTCAATTGCAATTTTTCTAATGTAAGTAGATCGATTAGGTTGACCACACTTTATTATATTATGGTCATATCCAAAATATAGTTCATTTAAAAAATATATGAGATCAAAAAGGTTACTACCCCTGGTACGTCACTTTGACATTGAAAGATGTTTTATTTTAATTTTTTGATCTCGGATTAAAGCTTTTACAGTAAATGAAAGGTAATAATTACGGATCAGGTAACTCTTAATTGTAATAAGTATGTACTAACCTAATCAAAACAATTGTTTACTTTAAAATTTAATTCATGGATATACCATAATATAATAAAGTGTGGTCAACCTAATCGATCTACTTACATTAGAAAAATTGCAATTGAATATCTTTAAAAACAGACAACGAATATAAAATATTAGATGGTGGATATTTAGTAAAAATTTTTACTAAAAGCTGAAGTAATTTATAGTTTATGTAATACTACAAATATTGAGATATTTACATTTTTAACTTACTTGTAACGTGTGGACTGAGTGAGCATTAACAAACATTTATTATCCAAAAACCTGCCACGTTAGTGGTTCGTTTTGTATTTTACAAATTCCCAGATTAGTTTTACTAAACTATACACATATATAGCAGATTAAATCTTCAGTTTTTTCATCAGAAATCGGGTTTTCGAAAGTGTGCGGATTGAGTGAGCATAAGAAATTATTTGTAAAATCTTAAATACGTTACTAGGTGATCTACAAATTATAAAGGTAAGTTAGCACAGGTTTTACTAAAAATTCGTATATAAATATTATTTGTTAAATGAATACATTCCCTGATTTCGTTGGTAGTTTGTGAGAACTGAGTGAGCACACGTTAAAGGTTATATCTTTTGATTTATCTTTTTACAAATACAGAGATTTAGTTCTACAATTGTTTTAGAACTTTTACTAAATGAACAGGATGTTTTTTTTTATTTCAGAAGGGTGCTCACTCAATCCACACGCACACAAAATCACAAGGTCAAAGCTTTTAAGACAAACTCTCATTGCAGACTGTACTTTTCTTGTAGTTATAATGGCAAATTGCATTTAAAGTCAATAAAATGAAACAACTCTAAACACGGTACGTTTATCTTATGTAATGTAGATGATCCTAAGGCCACCTCTGGCTTCATCATCATATCGGCTCTATATCATTATATAACGGTTCTTCTTGTATTGTAATGGTTACTATTGTCTTTTCAGAATAATTATAAATGAAGCTTAATTTACCTATTCTAAGTGATATAGGTAATAGATTTCACAAAGTATTTTCCGTTAAAGTAAATATAATTCGGACAAACAAAACGTATTCCAAATATAGGAAACCCCATTAAAATATTTCATTGTCATCTGATGTACACTTTGCAAATAATATTCAGCTCAATCGGAAACCAGAAAGTGGGTCAAATTTAACTTAAAAGTTTTGATTACAGACACAGACACCTGTACCTAATACAAGATGAAGACAGAAATATAGTACATTACACACTAGGGTGGTAATACAAAGAAAGGCCGAGATAGCAGAAGTTTGCGGCCCGAGCTGCAAGCAAGGGACGTAAATATGCGATCGAGGGCTTTCTTTATTACCTCCCGTATTGTGTTCATCATGGCCAGAAAGTGGCTTTTTCCGTAAGCGCAGCTTGCGGAAAAAGCCACTTTATGGCCAGGTGTGGCATAAATCAATTTACAGTACACGCTACCGCTTTTGACCTGCACTATGGCGATAATAAGTAAGAACGTATGAACGGCAACTTGGCTCGTATAACTCAAAAGACTTAAGTTTTGATGTCTATAACGTACCGGCCAGAGCACTCACAGCAACTTAGGTACGACGACTACCAGTTTAATTGATAATTAAACCGAGGAGTTTCCACATTCTTGATGCTGTTTTTTGTTGATGTTAAATAACATATCGTCGTTACTTTAAGAAAAACACGTATCTACCACTGACTCCAGGAAAAAACGCAGTCAGTGATATGACGTTCGTTTGTAACACATTTGGGTAAAACATTGGAAGTTAACGTTGAGATATCTAGCATAAGTGGCAATCAACCTTAGTTATAAGAAACGCCAAACCCATTTACAACATAAATACATATTAAACGACTATTGTTAAGAAATAGTACATTACACAACTAGGGTGGTAATACAAAGAAAGGCCGAGATCGCAGAAGTTTGCGGCCCGAGCTGCAAGCGAGGGACGTTAATATGCGATCGAGGGCTTTCTTTATTACCTCCCGTGTTGTGTACATCATTTTATGTCTACACTTGGCCAGAAAGCGGTTTCTTCCGTACGCTACGCGACGCGCGGAAAAAGCCACTTTATGGCCAGGTGTGGCATTAAGGTTTATTTTTTTTTCACCAAAGTAAAGATTACATAGCTTCCGACTTAAAAAACAAAAAAAAAAAAAAAACAAACTACCATTTGAAATGAGCTCTCGGAGAGACTAATTCACGACGTGTTCTAAAGAAATCGCCCCTGACTGCAAATCGGACCACTTGACTAAAAGAATGATAGCAGTTGAAGCTGTGATATATGGTGAGAGCGCTTAAACTTTTAACTTTAGCCCAAGTGGCCTTAAGTAAGTACCCAACTCTGAAGCAGACTATCGTGAGCTAAAAGCAGGCTTACCCTAATATAAAACAAAGACCATTTTTTGGTGGAGTACAATCATACGATAAAAAAAAACCGGTCAAGTGCGAGTCGGACTCGCGCACCGAGGGTTCCGTACAAACTCGTCAGTACATACGTGTATAATTCAAGAAAAACTGTATGGTGGGACAAACTTAACTTTGCTCTTGTAAAACTGTTGTCCCCATACATCGACATATGCCGCGGTTAGTTTAGTAGGAGCAAATAAGGTTGTCTTACAATTTTTGCGAATTTCTAAAAAACGCTGCAAGTTAGGAAAACCGTTTTATTTTTCCTGTAATATTTAGGATGATATGAATAATCGGTAATTATTACAGATTTTTCTGCTCAGTAACTTCGGAGATAAAAGGGGGGAATGGTATTTTTTTAAACGTTTTTTGTCTTAAATCAAAAACTACATATCTAAGAAAAAATATGAAAACGGTTGTGGAATCTACATATTAAGCCCTTTCATTTGACATCCCACTCGATATATTAGCTTAACTTTTGATTTTCGACATTCCATTTCGGTCCCCTTTAAAAAAAAAAGTAAAAAATGTATAAGATTTTTTTTCTGCCCCATAAGCTCGGATTAGCGGTTTTTAACACTATTCCAAATTTCAAGTCGATAGCATTAGTAGATCCTGAGATATCTTGCTGTGACAGACGGACAGACAGAGTCGCACCACAAGGGTTCCTTTTTTACCATTTTGGTACGGAACCCTAAAAATATCACATGGATATTTCAGATATCTTTATTTTTACCTTTTATGCCACACCTGGCCATAAAGTGGCTTTTAAAATGATGTACACAACACGGGAGGTAATAAAGAAAGCCCTCGATCGCATATTTACGTCCCTTGCTTGCAGCTCGGGCCGCAAACATCTGCGATCTCGGCCTTTCTTTATTTTACCACCCCAGTTGTGTAATGTACTATTACAAATTTTAAATAATGAACCTGTCTTCTATAATAAAATCTTGCTAATTAACTCTGACCTGTTTTTCGGTTTCAGTTTGAGCTGAAACATCGCTTGCGTATGTAATTATAAATCGGACGACGCGACGATGCAATATTATTATGACATGAAGTTGATCTGATGATGGAGCTAAAAGGAGGATGTGAAATCATCTAAATTACATAAGATAACCCTTGTTTCTTAACCCAAAAAGGGTACCGCTGGCAATAAAAAGCTTGTCTTATAAAAATGAAACTTTTGACAGATTTTTTTTTTACCTCTAGTATATCTTCCTCCGTGTGCTATATGCCTGGGCGCGACATGCAGTCTGGTGAAGCCATTTTCACAGTTCTCCAAATAACACATGACCTCTTCAGCAGTATAGTTGTTTCCATCGATGACATGGTCATCAAAGGCCAGGAGCTGGTCACCAGGGTGCAAGGCGCCGCATCTGAAAACACTTTCATATTAATATGGGTTTCATGTTATTCAGATCATCGATCGTTTGAACGTCTTATAAGAATAATGCAGGTCGCGTTTCGAAAGGTATCTTAAAGGCAGAAGATATTCTCAATTCATTTTTATTGGTAAAGTTCAACAAGCCAGACAATGATACCCAGGACCATCCGCAATGACCCTTGGACGAAGATTTTGTCTGTCCAATTGCGGACTAGGTAATTGTGATATATGTGGGTACTTTATAAGACCATATACATGTAAGAGGGTAGTTTTATATTCCTTTGTCTCGGATTAAATATTGGAGCGAACGGACGTGTGTTATTCCTGCAACCCTTAACCTACGGAGGCACCCTGTCTCATATTTAATTCTCAGTGGCGACGATTTAATTGAACTTTTACGCGTGATTAGTATCCAGTGTTTGTGCGCGTTAGCGATAACAAGGACAATGTCAATAGGCAAAATAGGCGAGTTCAACATCGAGTCGGACAATTGGCAGTTATACGTGGAGCGACTTGAACAGTATTTCGTGTGTAATAGTATTAAAGCGGAGTTACAAGTGCCTACGTTAGTGACTGTGATTGGGGCCGAGTGTTATGAGCTGTTAGTAAACCTGTGTACGCCAGATAAACCTACCGCAAAGACATTCGCGCAATTAACGGACATTTTAAAAAAACACTTACAACCGAAACCGAGTATTCTGGCCGAGCGGTACAAGTTTAGGCATAGGAAACAGGGAGACGACGAGTCAATCTCTAATTATGTGGCGGTTTTAAAAAAAATGTCCAAGACTTGTGATTTTGGGGCAGGGCTCGGAGAGAGCCTAAGGGACCAGTTTGTGTGTGGAATACGCAGCGAGACAGTTCGACAAAGACTTTTTGCGGAGGATGAATTGGATTTTGTGAAGGCATTTAATCTCGCGGTCAGTATGGAGGCGGCGGAGAAGGACGCGGCGATAGTCGAGGGGCGGCGGAAGCCGGTCAGTGATGAACCGGTGTCCTGTCAGGCTATAGCGGCAGGGGCAGCGCGGCGGCCGAGCGCGGCGGGCCGATTTCGGGAGCAGGGCGCCGAGCGCGGCGAGAGCGCCGGGGGCGGCGGGCGCAGCGCTCGCGCCGATGTCCGGCGGCCGGCGGCGGCGGCACCGTGGGCAGGTCGGCGGAGCTCGGACTGCAGCGCCTGTGGCGGCGCGCACGACGCGGCCGCCTGCCGGTTCGCGCGCTATGTTTGCAGGATTTGCAATAAGCGGGGGCACTTGAAGCGAGTGTGCCCATGCTTGACGGATAACCATAATGCGGAGATTTGGAACCAGTGTGATCAGCAGCGGTCGTGTAGTGATGATAGTAACCTGAGTGACGAGGTAATTATAACAGTTAACCAGTTATCAGTAACGGCGTACAAGCCGATTGTAATTAAAATTAATGTGCAGGGCGATGACCTAAACATGGAGTGTGACACGGGTAGCGCCATATGGTGTATTAGTGAGGAGGTGTACGATAAATTGTTTTCGCATATGAAGATGGATAATTGTAATCTGAGATTGCGTTATTATACAGGGGAACTGGTAAAACCTTTAGGTTTAGTAAAACCATTAGTAAGATATAAGGATCGACAGAAATATTTAGAGTTGTATGTAATCAAAAATGGTAAAACCATGTTGATAGGCCGACAGTGGTTGGTCGAGTTAGGGATTCAAGTACCTATACCCCACGGAACTCATTGTAGTGTCAATAGCGCGAGTGTAACCCAAGAGGAGTTTAATTTGTCGGAATTCAGTTCCAGATTTTGTAACGTGTTTGCGGACGGTTTGGGGCGGTTCACCGGCGGTCGCGTGAGCATACACTTGCGACCCGAGGCGCGGCCGGTGTTCCTGCGCGCGCGCCCGCTGGCGTATGCGCTGCGCGCGCCGGTGGAGCGCGCGCTGGACCAGCTGGTGCGCGACGGCGTGCTCACCCCCGTCGACCGCTCCGACTGGGCGACACCAATTGTTCCGGTGATGAAAAAGGACGGTACCGTAAGAATTTGTGCTGATTATAAGCTAACTTTAAATAAAATGCTGGAGGTCGATCGATATCCGTTACCTAGGGTGGAGGACTTATTGGCACGGCTGTATGGGGGGCAGCGATTTAGTAAAATCGATTTGTCGCAGGCGTACGCGCAATTTGAGCTCGATGACTCTAGGAAATACACCGTAATTAACACTCATAAAGGGTTGTTCCGATATAATCGTCTCGTTTACG
This sequence comes from Eudemis profundana, assembly GCA_947034925.1. Taxonomy (NCBI): domain Eukaryota; kingdom Metazoa; phylum Arthropoda; class Insecta; order Lepidoptera; family Tortricidae; genus Eudemis; species Eudemis profundana. The sequence goes on along the minus strand of OX344795.1, from coordinate 22,431,318 downwards.
GGCTCGCGTCGAGCCCGGGGTTATTTCAGAGACGATTAGAGCAAATGTTTGCGGATTTGCCCCACGTAGGTGTATTTCTTGACGACGTCATAATTACGGGCAGCGACACCAAATCACATGCGGATAATTTAATTAAAGTGTTTGAGCGCTTACAGGCATACGGTTTACGGGTAAAGAAAGAAAAGTGTGCGTTCTTTGCGAAATCAATTAATTATTTAGGTCATGTGATTAGTGAGGACGGTGTGCACACGTGTCCTGAAAAAGTAAAAGCCATAGAGAGCGCGCCAGCGCCGCGAAATGTGTCCGAATTGAGAGCCTTTATAGGAATGGTGATGTATTATGCAAAGTTTGTAAGTAATGTGAGTAGCATTTTGGCACCATTATATAATCTATTAAAAACCGGGGTAAAGTTCGTTTGGTGCGGAAAGTGCCAATTCGCGTTCGAGGCGATTAAAAAGGCTCTCGGTTCGAGTGAGGTACTAACACACTACTCGGAAGACCTGCCGCTGGTGTTGACAGTGGACGCGTCCGCGGTGGGCGTGGGGGCGGTGATCTCTCACGTGACGGGGCGCGGGGAGAGGCCCGTGGCGTATGCGTCGCGTACGCTGACGGCAGCTGAACGCGCGTATGCTCAAATAGACAGGGAGGCGCTGGCGATTGTGTATGGAGTACGAAAATTCCACCAGTATTTATATGGTCGCAAGTTTACACTACGGACGGATCATAAGCCCTTGACGCATATTTTGGGGGATAAAGTAGGAATCCCAGTAATGGCTGCGTCGCGAATTCAGCGTTGGGCGGTTCTATTGTCGGGGTACGAGTACCAAATAGAATATGTAGCATCGAAAAACAATTGTGCGGATGCATTATCGAGGCTACCGCAGGGTAGGAGCGCGGCAGGCTGTCAAAACGAATTAACGTATCTGAATTTTGTAGAAAGCTTCCTACCGGTAACAAATCACGAGGTACAGGTTGCGACTACTAAAGACAAGGTTTTAAGTAGGGTGATAACTTACGTACAGTCAGGGTGGCCAGCTTCCTGTCCAGATGACGAAATCAGTCCGTTTTTCACGAGGAGACACGAGTTATATGTGGATCGCGGGTGTTTGATGTGGGGATATCGGATGTCAATACCCAGCTCCTTGCGCGAGACCATACTTAAGCAGTTGCATGTTGGCCACATGGGTATAGTCAAGACGAAGTCCTTGGCACGCAGTTACGTGTGGTGGCCCAATGTGGACGCAGATGTGGAGGCGTTGTGTAGGGAATGCGAGACCTGCGCGGCGGAGGCGCCCGCTCCTCCACGGGCTACACCTAGTCCTTGGCCCTATTCTACTCAGCCCTGGACTAGGGTTCATGTAGATTTTTTGCAGTACCGAGGTAAAACGTATTTGATTATCGTAGACTCGAGTTCGAAGTGGATCGAAGCGTGTGAAATGGCGCGGACGACTGCGGCTGCGGTTATAAAGGAGTTGAGGGCGACCTTCGCCCGTTTTGGGCTGCCTGTCGTCTTGGTGTCGGATCAAGGGCCACCTTTTACGAGTAAGGAGTTTAAGCAATTTTTAACACATAACGGTATAGAACAATCATTTTCCCCGGCGTACCATCCGGCGTCTAACGGAGCCGCAGAACAAGCGGTCAAGTTATGTAAACGAGCGATTAAAAAGGCGGCTAGGGACGGGGTAGATTTCGAAACGGCGTTGCAAGCGTATCTTTTAGCATATAGGAATTCCGTACATAGTACCACGGGTGAGACTCCGGCAATGCTTCTGCAAAAACGGAATTTACGTTCGAGGTTAGATTTATTACGCAGCGATCGAGCGTTGGAGGGCAGGGTGCGCGATGCCCAGCGCCGTCAGGTGGAGGCCGCGCATGGCCCCACGCGCCACCTGGCCGCGGGGGATACAGTGTGGTCACGAGATTACACGGGTGTGGATAAATGGGTAAAGGGCACCATTGTAGGCAAGGAGGGTTCACGGCGCTACACGCTAGATAACGGAGACGGTCGACTTCTAGTGAGGCATTTAGATCAAATAAGGCGCAGATCAGTTCTGTCAAGCGTACCATGTCCTAGGAGCCGGGGGGTCGACGGGGGTGAGCAGGCGGAACAATCGCGGGAATCAGTGGTACAACCGGGTGGTGCGGTGGATATGGGTAAGGAACTACCGGAAGCGGTCATAGAAGAGGAAGTACCGGGGGTACTACCGAGCGTAGGTCCGGGTGAAGACGCGATAGCCGTTCGTTCTCCATGTCCCCAGCCACCCACGCGATCGCCGGTGGTGTTGAGACCGTTACCTGGTCGTAGTCGTAAACCTATGTTGGAGATAGATTAAGTAATAATATTTTAGGCTTATATAAACCTTTAGTTAAGATGAACATTTTAGTACTATGTGATTTAGTGGGGAGGTGTGATATATGTGGGTACTTTATAAGACCATATACATGTAAGAGGGTAGTTTTATATTCCTTTGTCTCGGATTAAATATTGGAGCGAACGGACGTGTGTTATTCCTGCAACCCTTAACCTACGGAGGCACCCTGTCTCATATTTCTCAGTAATGATGACAAACAACTACTGGTGATACATCCTGAAGGACGGTACAGTCAAAATCTGTCGGATATACCGCGCCGTCCCGGAGAATCTATCAGGCATATTATCTCCGGTTGTTCCTATCTAGCTAACGGCGAGTACTTGCACAGACATAATCAAATAGCTAGGATCATTCACCAGCAAATTGCTCTCTGATATGGTCTTGTAGGGTCTGAAGTGCGGTACTATAAGTACGCACCGATGCCGGTTCTCGAAAATGGTCGTGCCACGCTCTATTGGGATCGATCTATTATCACGGACAGGACTATTGTAGCTAATAAGCCCTATATCGTGGTAGTAGATCGATCCAAGCGCCGGACAGTGCTCGTCGACATCACTGTCCCCCTTTACCAGAACCTCGTGAAGGTCAAGAAGGACAAACTCAGAGAGTACCTTGACTAGGCTCACGACGTTACCGCCATGTGGGATGTGGATTCGACAATCATTATCCCGATAGTTGTTTCGGTGAACGGGCTTCTAGCGAAGTCTTGAATAATCAAGACTTCGCTATAAGCCCGTTCACCGAAACGAGATGATAACTTCTCAAGAGACTCTCGCTAGATGGCTGGGTCAACGGCCAGATACATAAGGCGGTTCTTCTGGACACGGCGCGCATTGCCAGGAGGTTCCTCTCCTTGCAGCCCTAACCACCGGTAACTTGGACCCCGTCCCGGTGCCGGTGGCACCCTAGGTGATCTTTATGTGTTTATATTTTGTATTTGCATTTTGTATTTTTTGGTTTTTATATACCTATGTATTATAAAAAGACCTAATCTAAGAAAATAAAGATATACTGAGATAAAACTAAAATATTTTGAATACCTACTAATTGCTTTAAAGAAGATAAATCTTGCATACAAATATGAGTTCGAGTGTATCGAACACTAAAATGACCTCAACTTAACAAGTGTCAAACTCATAATTAATCGCAATGGCGCTCTTGCAAAGAACCTTTTGAACAAGAGCCAATAGGCAATCAATATAACTGTAATTTGTTTAGATACTTACAAAATAAAAACTAAAAAAAACGTATCTACAATTGAAATGGAATAAATTCAAAACGTTCAAAACAATAACTTGCAAAAACGGTTACTTTGTTAACTACTTTAAAGTAGTCTTAAATAGTAGAATATAATTAATAATAGACTATGCCGAATAATTATAATTAATTATAAATCTTTGCAGCTTTTTGTGAATAAGGATTTCTGAAGGAGGGTTTAGGTTTTTTTTATCACCGGGATGAAACTTGCTTACATTGCTTATTTTTTCGTCTGAGTCTTTAGTGCTTATTTTTTAAGTAAGCCTTTATCTTATTTCAATATTATTGAATACCTACATAACTTGATATAAAAGTGCATAGTTCTGTAATGCATAATATGTAGTTATACAAGTACCTGATATCTACAGAAAAATTATAATTGATTCGAGTGCTTTACACTTAATATTTTTGCAAAAAAAACCGATAAATATGTATTCGTTACAAGTTTACGGTATACAAATATGTCACTTTTGTGTAAGCGTATCACAAAAAATAAAGGTATGTCACGACAGCTACATAATTGTAGGATTGTTGATTTGTAAATATACAAGAGGAAACTTGTAATATTACAACTAGAAATATGTAACAATTTATTTAGCTTCTTTGATGTTGAAAGTACTTTCACTTTATATGCAATACGCAAGAATTACATTAATTATAATAATATAGTGATCTTTCTACGAGCAATACCTACGTACCTAGGTAGATACCTACCAACTGACATTACAATGGACTTGCAAGCTAAACTGACCATTTTAGACCTCCTAAAGAAAAACAAAAACATTATTTTTGGTAAATTTATTGTTAAATGGAAATACTTAAGGCACACTATGTGGCAAAAATGGAAAAAGCGTACAATGTAGTAGATATTCGACGGTAGATTTACTCACTCTGAACCTCTTGATTAAATTATGTAAAATCCGTTATGGTCAAAGTTAAATTTATACGTTCGCTATATGTCCTAGGACGTCTTACAATAACCTAATTCTTCTTCGCTATCACTGCTACTTGAACTAAACATTTCGTAGTACAAAGGGTTGGAATCGCTAAATATGATAAAATACACTGCAATTACTAGTATTCGTCTATACGGTGCTACTAAGAGGGTGTGACACACGTTTAGAGAATTGTTAACTTGTAGGTACAATTCTACACATTTGTTTAATTATTACTACAATTTCATGTAGCACAAAACAATACGGAATATGCATTAATTTTTTTTAACACATATCTTAACAATATTTGAAAATACCGTAAAAAAGATGACATAAAGTCAAAATAAAATTAAAATCGACCGAGAAATACGGAAGATATAAAAATTTTAAAGCACTAATCAGACAGCGATTAGACAGAGAGATCCAATATGGACTATGACGTCATAGTACATAGCCGCCATACAATCTCTATACTATATTCTCTTTTACTAGAAAGAGATAGAGATAAATATTTGTTGTCTTATATCTTGGTTATTTTTAGAGTTATTCGAAAAATATTTTTTTCCTGCGGTTTCTTATATGAATGAACTTTTATTAAAGTTCCCTATTCCTTCCATATTCCCTATTGTCAGCTACGGTATGAGGCGCGTATAGATTTTGTTACTACTATTACTCTTCAGTGGAGAGTGGAGAACTGATAGTTCCATCGCGGCAATAAGCTTTGATTATGGACATGATATTAGGGAATGAATTGAAGCTCGCAATTAGCCGATCGGATAAGTGACGTCATGCGGATTATCTTATGGCTGCTCGTGAAACCTGTTTGAAATCAGACCCGGATTTGTTAGCGTTATTGGTGTAAGTTTGGTTAGTAATTTGTGTCACGTAATTTGAGCTACACTAGATTTTGTCTTTGGAAATACTTGTTATAATTCACTATCTACGAAATAAGTATGGGATTTTAGTTCTTATTCTAGTAATATCTTTGAGTCCACAACGCTCTAAGTACTTGCGTTAAGAAGACGCAGCGAGCAAGTGTGTACGTTGAAACATTAGTTTGTTTCATATTTTGAACCACCGTGCTAGATTAATGTGTAAATGTACAATCAAATTAGGTAAATATTCGTTGCTTTAAAAGAAAAATCTTCCCATGAGGAATACTCAAATGAAAATTCACTTCAACAGAAAACGAAGTTGTTTACTTAATTTTCTGAAAACGAAGTAATCATTTTCGTATTATATGATCCTGCCAAACTACAATAATTACTACCCGAATACAGTGAAGCGAAAAGGATCCGTTATAGTTTAATTTTCAGTCATATAATTTCTAACAGAACGAAACGTCTTCATATTTTTCAAAACTCATTTTAATTCCGTAGAATATTGCATATTTCCAAGCTTTCTCCAGTTTCTTAGTATAAACTTATTTAAATGTGACGATGTGCAGAGCACATTTCTCCTTGTGCAACAAATTACTGTATTTAATTTATTTAAGTTTAATATTAAGCCACTGCAATATTTCCTGTTTTATTATGATACATATTCTGTTCATATTCGTTTATTTTTATTATGTTGATAAAATCCCCAAGTTGTCTATCATGCTATTTGGCACTCTGTTAATGGTTCTTTATAGACCAGAAAAACCAAATCAAATGACACTATGCCTGGTTATTTTAAAGAAAATCCATGTTTCAAATCGGCAAAAAACATTTATATTATAAAAATATTTATTAACGCAAATAACTATCAGTCTACAAAAAGTTCATTAATTTTATTCATTTACACATCGTGACATTAAAAAACAAGTGACAAAATAATCAAACAGTAAAGTTGTAAGCAGCGTGTAGTAGTTATAATGACTTTCAACATATAAGAGCAATTTTCAATTGACCAAAACGAGTCAATTTATAGAAAATTGAGGTACCAAATTTGACATTACACAGAGAACGACAATTCAGATGCTAAACATCCTCTCAATTATCAGAACCACAGTGTCATTTAAAGTGATAAAAATACAATGTATCTTTATTATTGGCCTGCATCGACACTCGAAATTTAAAATAAAACGGTCATTATTGATATACTGTCACTTTAAAAGTCTTAACAACAATTTTAACGTTAAAAATTGCTAAAGGACAAGTGTCATTAAAGCGAGAAGCACACTATTGCTTAAGATTGAGTCTTGATATTGATAATACACTATAAGTTCAAACTAAAGTATTAAGAATAGATACTGTGCTCCATTGAAAAATTGTAGTACTTTCCCTTTGATCTCACCCAACACCGTCACTAAACAAAATATGTCAACCTTCTTCACAGAATCCACTGAATTCCACTTAATTTCTACCAAAAATGACATTGTTCCAATAAGTCGCGGGTCTATTTCCACTATTCGCCATAATGACACTAGCGCCCTCTGTCGTTTGAAATAGAGCTAGAGTGATCGGTGCTTTGTATTGCGTTCCTTACAATCACGTGAGTAAGATGGCGTTGTTAACTCAAAATCGACATATTTTGCATAGTGGCGTTATGATTTTCAAGGAGCGATATGCATATTTAGGGTCAAGCATGCACTTCAGAGTAAAATTCTCATTACTAATGTATGTGTACACTACACATATTTGCTAATAAATTTTAAAATTGTATAAATTAAAAATATCATGTTTATCACTCACCTGTCACTTATACTTGCCGGCAGTATGCTGTCAATAAAAACAGCGTTGCAGCTCCCAACTCTCTGGTATGTGTCGGAACCAGAACTATACACGTCGTCAGAGTACCTTTGGTTGGCCAGAAATAGTCCCAAATCTTCGTTGCAAGGCCTCTCTATTTCTATTAACAGAGGTCCTGTAGCTAGCTTCACAGACTCCATTATTGAAACGTCATACTCAATCGTGAGGCTGGTGACTTGAGGACAGTTCTGGAGTATCTGGTGAACCTCCGATAATGTTTTGTTTGTGAGGGAAATCTGAGAACAAAAGAAATCAATAAGAAACCGTTCCTAAGTAGGTACCTAGGCCACGCTAAATTGGGATTGACAAGTTTTAAGCGACTAGAGAAAAAGATTTTCTATTCAATCCGGATGTTTTAATGCAAGGGTTACACCAGCATTAATAGGTTAATTTAAATGCAATTATCTTCTGTTCCTTAAAAAATCCCGATACCTTCAAACATTTTTCTTAAGGTAGCTTTTTAGGTAACTCCTAATTTATTCGAGCGCCTAATGATTTTGCTCTGGCATATTTACTTTTATCCGTAATTGTAGCACCTGATTAAACTAAGGTTGCATTTAATTTGTAGACAATCAATATAAAACCAAATTTATGCTTAATACGAGTCGTTTTTGGTCACAGTAATTTATATTTAATCATATACAAATACACAATTAAGTTGGTTTGAGCACACACGTCATTTGCATTGTCATTGAGGCATGAGCAATTGAGCAGTCCGTCATACGCTTGACCTTTGGGGCCACTTAGGCCGCTGACATCGTAGACGGCTAAAGCAACCGATCCAGCACGGCAAGTAGGTTTGCAAACTATTCAATTTTAATATGTATTAATTTATTGATGTTTTTAAATGTAAATGTAATGTGATTTAATTTTGTTCTTAATTCCAATTGATGTAATTTAATTTATTGTAATATAATTTAATAATGTAGTGTCTGTAATTATTTAAAAAATTTAATGTTGTACCAATGGGTTTATTTATACGTGAATAATAGTATATTGTGCACCGAGGGTAGTAAGAAGGGAATTACTAACGAGAGTCTATTAAGAGCCCGACGCCGTAGGCGGAGGGTTTTTTAATAACTCGAGTTTGTTATTCCCTTTACTGTCCGTGATACACACCATGTTTTTCATGACATTTGCGAGGAAAAAAAATAAGACGAAAGTAGAATTATTTACTGTCAACTTTTTCAATATAGTCTGCAACAGATAATGCTTAGAACTGCGTTTAGTTTTCAAACTTGACAGGCAATACCGCCAGATTGTACCGTTTTTCAAAATAAGTTAAGTAGTAGTTAAGTTGGAATCTCGCCACAACTTGAATTTTAATTCTTATGTGGTGAGAGCTCCTTCTGAGAAGATCGCGACCTTCACCAAAGAAGAGTTTTGGCCGAAGGGTGTCATGTTCCGGCGCTTCCGCGGGCAGCTACCTGACACCCCGAACAGCGTTACCACATCGCAGTGAAATCTGACCTAGTTGTTAAGTTTATTTTGTAATTTGATTATGTATGTTAGATTGTAAGGTATTTATCTATGGGCCTCTGATGCCTGAAATAAATAAATTATTATTATTATAATGTATGTCTTTCCCGTACACGAGACAATAGTGTCCCGGCCCTTTGGGAGGCGTGCGCGGAGCCGAAGCCAACACGTAGAGGCCCTTTCGACAATTTAATGAAAGGCAACGTGTACACGCAGCGGATGCTGTCTCTGCCCGTGTCACGGGACGCACGCAGAGACAGCCCCCGCCAAATGCAAGGACTATTGTTGATTGATGGAATCTAAATTTACTGGGTTATGGTGGTGGAATTATGGACTAGATACTGGGCTATGGATTGAGACATGACGGCGCCTGTCAGGAAAAGTGTCTCATGGCTTTCGCGGCACTGACAGACCGTGACTTGCCCTCCGCTGATGGGCCCCTGTTAAATAGCGACATTATGAGCAATGGCCCAGGGGCAACACCGCTGCCGAGGGCTGCAGGGTGTCGAGAGGTGTGCTGCGCTTTCTCCGAGGGTACTCGCGGCGTTATGCCTTTTATCACTTCCACGCCTGGAGCATATAGCTCTCGCGACTCCACTCTGGACGGCCGGTTAAGGCAAGCCAGAGGCGGAGGTCCTTTCACTAAATCCCATGACCCTCCCTAAGGACCCCCCGGAGCACTCGGGTACGTGGGGTCGCTACTCCCCAACAGCTCGCCACAAGCTGCCCTGCGTTATTATTATTATTAAAATAAAATTTAAAACTAAATTAATTTAATGACATTAAAATAATTGCAAAAAATACTGAAATAATAGTAAAATATACCGTATCAGTTTTATATACACTAAAATTGGTTTTGTAGCCAAGTTTTGAAGATAGGAAATAAGCCTTGGCTGATTTGAAACCTCCTTAGTCTGAAATGACGTACGGGTAGGTTCTATATTTTAAAACTTAACCCATAACTCCCTCGGGAGTTAAAAAAATTTCATACAGTTTTTCCTCCCGTGGGAGTTATAGATTTTTATAACCCACGGGAGGTAAATTGGCTCGAGCTGGTCTATAAGCCCGCGTGTCATGACACCCTTTAAGAGCAAGTGTGATGAAAATGACATAATCTTTTGTTGAGATACAATAAAATTATCAGTACGGGAAAAAGAATAACTCGTGTGTTTTTGGACAAGGCATATGTTATTTTATTAGACGTTGTCGCTAATCTATAATGATGATGGGAAATAAACACTTTTTTCACATCTTCTATTCAGAAAAAAAGTATTTTACTTCGTCATAAAAGAGATCAAAGTGGTATTTTAACATCCAAATTTTAAAGAAATCAAACTATTGGTTTAGCCTTAGAGCATTTAGGGTTTAGCTGAAAATAAATAAACACTATTTTTTATTATTTTCGTCCAAACAAAGAGGATTCCAGGCTTGAAATCTGGTAAAATGATATCTTACAATAAGACAAATAAAAGCTCCTAAGTAAGCTATACATTTTAGCCAGGGGCAGTTTCACTATAGGATTGCGGCCAGACCCTTTATTCAAGTAATACTTAGGTACTGTTATGAATTGATCGCAGTATCGCGCAGTTGTAAAATTTATGAATACCAATTAATTCATTTTAAAATAGCGTTACCAGCGTTAATCCAAATAGTATTGAACGAAATTGTATTTAACTTTAAATATTTTGTTAATCGGCTTAGCACCACAGTAATCAGTTATGGCGCAAAAGCGTAACCACATTCAGATCATGCTTTTAAATAATAGATTGCTTAATTAACGAACACAGCATTTTGATAGCATAATAAAGGGCAACGTTATGAAGAAAAACGAATTAAAATACCGGAACACACCCTTGCAGCGTGTTTGGTTCTAGAACTCATCATTCAGAACCAAGCAGGATAATGCACTAGTAGAAGACCCCATTAAAAATAAAAAGTTGTTCGAAAATGATGGAACACATTGAGTATTTAAACATAAAGAATCTTGTCGACGATGATAGTTAAAATTTACATTATTTTCATATCTTTTTTATTTTGAGCAGAGGTCCGAACAACGATAAACGATAATTTATCTCCATGCCAAAATTAGTAGACATGACATTATATTTAACCATAATAGTACATTAAGATACGAGTGGGCAATGTTGGTCATTACAGTCGAGGCTGTGTTGCACAGCCTGAGCCGTCAGGCGAGGGCTGTAATAGCCGAGAGTGAATGACTAATGCCCACGAGTAAATATACGACGTTTTTCAACACACTTGCCAGGAAAAAAAGAATTATTAAAACAATGATTAAAAATTATTTTTGGTCCCAATCATACTTTAAACATGCAATAAATGTATCACATCGAGCTCGGCCTATATTTATTGGTCAACTCATTGAAGTAGGTACCCCAAAAATATGTTATAGGAGCGGCTGTTCATAGGCTTAGGCTTAAACTATAGATTAAACCCAAAACTACCCTTGAGACGATCAGATATTTTTCCAGGATTATTTGCAAGTTTACGGTCTTCCCCTGGGCAAACGCAACCACTCCGAAGTGCCAGACGTTGAGATTTGTGACTGAATAAGTAGACCGAAATAATGGAAAAACAGAGCATATCATGAGAAAATCAGATGAAAATTTCGCCCGTGCCTCCCATACTAGTTGCTTATTTCGTATTACGTCTGGTGTGTTACCCGGTATATAGATATGTCGACAGACTCAAAGGATTAATAGTACCAGATTTGGTTCTTTGACGAATAACGGTAATTTAATTCAGCTTTGCAAGCTTGGAGCACGATTCACGTCAAATCAGGTTTAGGTGCGTTGAAATTTGTAGGTGGACTCAATATGTGGCTCTATAACGGTAAATATATGAATTTTAATCATGGGGGCCACTTTTGGGGAGTCAACTAGAAAAAAAAAATGAGCGAACTATATCGTGTGACATATTAAATGAAAGGGCTCACTGTGAGAATCATATATATTTTTTTATAATTTTTATATCAATAGTTTTAAAGTTATTTAAGAAAATAGGCAAAAATTTACCACCCCCCCCCCCCCTTATCTCCGAAACTATTGGACGAAGAATTAAAAAAAAAAATATGGAAAACAGTGCTACACCTAAAGATTATATTATTTTATTAGCATAGGGAAAAATATTGAAATAAAAGTTAAATTTTCATTAAACACCCATATATATATATTAAGACTTTATTGCACAATACAGGGAAGCACAAACGGCTAACTTAATGTCATAAGGCAAACCAGTATACCTACAGTAATTTATACGAGTTAGCCGCCGGACCAAACAGAAATATTAAGTTGGTGCAAGAAGGTGTAGTCTAAAACCGCAATTTGTTAACACAGATCATAATTTTACATAATACTTATCAGTATTGAATTATGTACATAAATATGCTATGAAATATTCCTACATAAATCATTTGTTATCGAACATGTTTTACCTAATTACTATGAGTTTTATGAAATGTTAGTGAATGTTATCGTATTTTATAACGTCATATAACATTTATAACAGCCAATGTGGGAGCACCATTATTTACCTGTTATTTGTATACATTATTAAGATCCGATCTCTCATTGTCTGTCTATCAATCCCTAGGCATTTTGGGATATTGGTTAGGCATCCGGCAACTAAATGACACCAATCCCAGCGGTGTAACCTGCATCTTGAATTCATGAACGCATTTAGAGTTTCGCCGTACAGCCAATTTCAAATATTATGTATGTTATACGTAGCTGTCTTTGCATGGAACAAAAACTTAAGAATAATAATACTTTTGAATATAGTTTTGACTTGCAATTTTTACAGAATGTGTATTTCTCTTGTCTTTATAACAAGAAATAATAAAAACAGTATAAAATTAAAGGGGGTTCCCATACAAGAAACGTGTTTGTGTCGGTCAGTCATAGGACTGTATCTTTTGAACCGTAATAGATAGAGACTTGAAATTTTCACAGAATATGTATTTCTATTGTCGCTATAACAGCAAACAATAAAAACAAAATAAAGTTAAAAATAAAAAGGGCTCTCGTTTTTTTGGCATCTTTTCGCACGACCGTGGTACGGAACCCTTCGTGTGCGAATGCAACTCGCATTTGGCCGATTTTTTAGTGTGTTTTCGTTGATATTACATTTTTTGCATTTCATCCTTATGAAGCTAATGTTTTTTTAACTATTTAGCTGTTACTAGATTAATAAATAGTACATTACTTACAGAGGCGAGGAAGTAAGGGGCTGCCGGCCGAGTATGTACTCGGATAGATAGTTACGAGACTGGCAACCCCGTTTCACGCCGAGGTATGTACTATTATAAGGCACGTAATGTCAACATTTCATTTCTTTTTTGAGAAAATAGTAGATTGTGTCACAAGGAAGCAAAATGAAGTATTTACGGCGACGGATTCTAAAGTATAATCCGGAGCGTATTGAGGGATTCAAGTGTTAATGCCCGTGGTGAAAATAATTTTCCTACCATGTGACACACTGCTTTTCACACCGACTATGAGGAAAATTCAAATACAAATGCTACCTACCAAAATAACATACACATATTGTACGATGTAACATAACTACCATATTGTACAATCCTTCGCTTCGTTCAGGATTCAATATACGTCCTCGCCGTAAATACGTAATTTTGCTCCCTTATGACACAATCTACTATTGTATGTATTGTCGTTTACCGTTGTTGACTGTATGCATGCCGGGCCGCGCTAAGCGGCGCTAGGTACGTTAATTGGTGAATTTTGTGGTGGAGAATATTTAGTTTTAGGCTTCAGTAAGGTATATATAGAACCTTCACTAACCCGTTAGACTTTTTAAATATTGTTGAATTCAAGAAATTTGTTATGAAAAGTAATTTTTTGGTCAGCCGTTATTAAAATTGATCCGCAAAAAAAAATAAGCAGTTAAATCATTTGGGCAGCGTACAAAGCTTTGGCTCGCAATAAATAAAAAGTAAATTTTTAAAACAAAAAATAAAAACCGACTTCCAAAAACTTAAACTAAAAAGCAGAAAATAATATGTTAATTACCCGAAAGAAATGGATAATCAACGATTCATATATACATATACAGATATTTATAGTTTTTAACCTGTTTTTTTGAAGTCGGTGCCTGCCACGCAAAGCTGGCTATGCTGAGCTCCTTTTATCCTTAGCTGGCACCGACTTCAAAAAAGCAGGTTAAAAACTATAAATATCTGTATATGTATATATGAATCGTTGATTATCCATTTCTTTCGGGTAATTAACATATTATTTTCTGCTTTTTAGTTTAAGTTTTTGGAAGTCGGTTTTTATTTTTTGTTTTAAAAATTTACTTTATTTTTAAATTTTTAGTGGCGCTGTAAAAATACTATTTTAACCAAATAGACTGAAGTCTATTTAGTTAAAAGAAAAATTTTCCAAATCGGTCTAGCCTCAAGTAATCGGGGAACAAACCTACATAAAAATTGATCTTTGTTTTGAAGTCGGTTAAGACTGGAAACTTATATCTAATAAGAAGTGCACGAGAAACTAAGAAAAATACCAAAATCGCTATATGTGTGCCTCTAATATTTGAAGAGTTCCCTCGATTTCTCCAAGATCCCATCATCAGATCCTGATTTGGTTGCAATGGAATCACCTCGGAAGTATACCCTTTCAAACAAAAAAATAATTTTCCAAATCGGTCCAGCTGTTTTTAAGTAATCGGGGAAGAAACCTACATAAACATTTGTTCCTTTTTTGAAGTCGGTTAACACTAAAAACTTATTGCTAGTAAGAAATGGACAAGAAACTACGAAAAATACCGAAATCGCTATATGTGTGCCTCTAATATTTGAAGAGTTCCCTCGGTTTCTCCAGGATCCCATCATCAGATCCTGATTTGGTTGCAATGGGACCATTTCGAAAGTATACCCTTTCAAACAAAAAAAGAATTTTTCAAATCGGTCCAGCCGTCTTCGAGTAATCGCGTAACAAACATACAAAAAAAAAAAAAAACATTCAGACGAATAGAGAACCGGCCTTCTTTTGGAAGTCGGTTAAAAATCGGGCGGCAACTCTTGTTCAGCAAACAATTTAAAAACGGTTAACATTTTAACCAATATTAATCTGCTTTTTTTATCATTTGGCTGCCTAATAACCAGTCGAGCTGCAAAATAATAACTTGGGCAGCAAGATTTTACAATTGGTCAGCAGAGAGTTTAATTGAGATATACAGGGTGTCACTGTGATATATACTAGGTGTCACTGTTATAAATACAGGGTGTCACTGTGTTATTTATATACAGGGTGTCACTGTAATGTATACAGGATGTCACTGCGATATATACAGAATGTCATTGTGATATATAAAGGGTGCCATTGTGTTATATACAGGGTGTCACTGTGATAGATACAGGATGTCACTGTCAGCAGAGAAAACATGTCTGCAAGCAATTTAATTGAGATATACAGGGTGTCTCTGTGATATATACTGGGTGTCACAATGATATCACTATACAGGGTGTCACTGTGTTACATACAGGGTGTCACTGTGATAGATTCAAGATGTCACTGTGATATATACAGAGTGTCACTGTGTTATACAGGGTGTCCAGTAATTAATAGCCAATCTTCTAACCACTGAGAGGGCACCTTAGGCTGGTTCAGAAAATCGACTTTTAGGTTTAGTAAAAGTTCCTTGGTTTTCGAGATTTTCACACTTTTCTTAATTTTCAGTTTTTGGTCTCGTGTTTCACTGTAATGATCGTCTAGGTCACAAATGAAAATATTTTTACTGGCTATTAATTACTGGACACCCTGTATACAGGGTGTCACTGTAATGTATACAGGGTGTCACTGTGTTATATACAGAGTGTCGCTGTGATAGATACAGGATATCACTGTGATATATACAGAGTGTCACTGTGTTATATACAGGGTGTCACTGTAATGTATACAGGGTGTTATTTTTTTAATGGCCCTAAAAACGAAACGGCTCCTAAAAATAGGTAGGTTAGGGTTATTTTTTTTTATGACCCTAAAAACGAAACGGCACCCAAAAATAGGTAGGTTAGGGTTATTTTTTTTTGTAGACCCTAAAAACGAAACGGTTCCCAAAAATAGGTAGGTTAGGGTTATTTTTTTTGATGACCCTAAAAACGAAACAGCTCCCAAAAATAGGTAGGTTAGGGTTATTTTTTTTGATGACCCTAAAAACGAAACGGCTCCCAAAAATAGGTAAGTTAGGGTTATATTTTTTGATTATATATCACAGTGATACCCTGTATATATCACAGTGACATCCTGTATGTATCACAGTGACACCCTGTATATAACACAGTGACACCCTGTATCTATCACAGTGACACCCTGTATATATCACAGTGACATCCTGTATCTACCACAGTTACATCCTGTATATAACACAGTGACACCCTGTATATATCACAGTGACACCCAGTATATATCACAGTGACACCCTGTATATATTACAGTGACACCCTGTATATAACACAGTGACACCCTGTATCTATCACAGTGACACCCTGTATATATCACAGTGACACCCTGTATATATCACAGTGACATCCTGTATCTATCACAGTTACACCCTGTATATAACTCAGTGATACCCTGTATATATCACAGTGACATTCTGTATCTATCACAGTGACACCCTGTATATAACACAGTGACACCCTGTATCTATCACAGTGACACCCTGTATATATCACAGTGACATCCTGTATCTATCACAGTTACCCCCTGTATATAACACAGTGACACCCTGTATATATCACAGTGACACCCAGTATATATCACAGTGACACCCTGTATATACTATATATTACAGTGACACCTGCTACTTGACAGCTGACAATTACCGTATGACAAAATACGCACACTATTGGCGACAGAATAGTTGCGCCCATTTTGTGAATGACCAGTTAGGTTTTATTGCCCCCTTTTTTTTGATGAACAAAATGAAATATTTTGCTTACCTACTGATTGCTTATCAAAATTTGATTAACCGTAGATCGCTTAATGCAGCTCAAATATTTAATTTGCTGACCAAATTAATTTAGAGCAGTTCAGTATATCATTAATTGCAGCCTGATTTATAAATGTTTGCTAACCATAAGTTGCTTACCAACTAGCTATTTTGGCTGAGCAAATACAAATTTCTGCTGACCAAAATATGAATATTTTGCTGATCGATTAAATGATACCCATTTGTTATTGTTAGTGCATGTACTGACTGTATAAGCTAGGCCGAGTTTTTAATCTTGTATCGCACCACCAACAAGGCCGCGGATATTAACGACAAAAACCCAGCAGCATGATCTTCAAAGTTACTGGAACAAGCCTGAAGAGAAATATGCCAACCATAGCACACAAACGTGGGTTTATTGAATGATGAATGTACTTACATGATCAACTTTCAGGAGTCGGTCCCCGGGTTTGATCCTAGATGTATTATACGCCGCACCTCCAGGCCGCACGTGCGTCACCACCAGCGGTTGCGCGTCCAATGACCTGCTGTTCAGCACCAGATCAGCGCTGCCCGAGGAGTTCTCCGGCAGCCCGCCGCGTATAGTCACACCTAGCGAGCCGTTCAGTTTCTCCACCGGGACCTCTGCTAGCTTTGTCGTGATGTATAGGGAGTTTTGTGACGCTGTGGGAAAAATATGGAAAGCAGAATTTTTATTAATAACCTATCTAAAATGGACTGCTGGCCAAAGCCTCACTCCTTATTTGCCATTCGTCTCTGTTGCGTGCATCCCCCAACCGAGCGAGCGAAGCAAGGTTGGGTAATAGTACATTACATAACTAGGGTGGTAATACAGAGAAAGGCCGAGATTGCAAAATGTTTATGCCACACCTGACCATAAAATGACTTTTTCCGCACGCTGCGCGTACGGAAAAAGACGCTTTATAGCCAAGTGTAGACATAAAATTATGTACACAACACGGGAGGTAATAAAGAACTTGCAGCTCGGGCCGCAAACTTCTGCGATCTCGGCCTTTCTTTGTATTACCACTCTAGTTGTGTAATATACTATTTCGTTTGTTTGTCCGGCGTCTGTCCGGCAGGTCGCTTATACAGGTCACTTACCTCAACTGATTTTCGTGAAATTTTGTGATCAGTTTTGATAATTATACAGATATTTGTGACGCTCCAGTCTTACGATTTTTTTTAATGGAGGTTGACAGATTCGCGATATCTGTAGCTCACTAGGGAATATTATAGTTGCTCATATCACTTCTCTTAAAAACTGTAATCGCTGGAATAGTTTACCTATAGAGAAATTCTAGGGATCGCAAATTTAGTCAGAATTCTCTAGTTAGTAGTCGTAAGTAAATGACGAAATTATTCAAAACAACAGGACACTACTGAATCAAGATGAGCTGATAATCAGGCTCACTTTGAGTGTTCATGATTGTCGCGTGTTAGTTTACACCGTGTCCGTACTCTCTTATATGCTCGCATGTGTGTAATGTTTTCTGTCCTTAACTAGAGCGGTCCAAATCTCTTTGGATGAGTAATCGAGCACTAAAAACATGATTTATTGTTTGGGTGCATTTTTTGACACTCACCATAATTAGGCATATAGTACTCGACCTCCAGGGATGCCCTCTCCTCCACATTGTCAAGTAGCCGCAAAACCTCCTCATTGGTGAGTCGGGCGGTGGAGATCCCATTGACGCTGCAGATTCTGTCGCCAGGCGCGAGCCGGTCTGACTCGTGCGCAACTGAATCCTTGGCAAAGCCGACGATGGATGGGACAATGCCTGGCTCGGAGCGGCCTGAGAACAAAAATAGTACCTATATAATACACCAAGGATAAATAATATCACAGACAGTACATACAAAATAACATGTCGCTGGTGTTTTTAGCCCGAACCGTAGATGACGGCCATAAACACGCGATCTGGGGCTTTCTTTATTAGTTTAGCCAATAAGTCGGATTCTCTCTCCACGAAGCGAAAAAATATTATACCACCGGAAGACCTTAACAATGTACGGTGTCTGTTTTCAAAAAAAATGAAATTCAGATAGATGGCAATTAACCTTATGGGAAAATGGTCGCAATTAAAGTTAAAATTTCAGGTATTTGTTATATATTGAGAAACGCATTCCTTTACGAAATGGCTAGGCCAGTCATGACGTCCGCGACTAACACTGCTGTGTTCATGGGAATTTAGATAGATGTCAATTACCCTTACCCTACCCGACCCCGTTGTACCCCACTCTACATCGACCGCTTTAATTGAGTCAACTATACTCCACCCTATCTCACACACACACGACTTTTAATAGGCGGTTAGTACCAAAAAAAATAACCTATGCTCATCCTTAGGATTCATTCGAACTTTCTTCACGTCAAGTTTTATCAAAATCGACTGACCAGTAGCCGTGAAAGCTAAACTGTCATACAAAACTTCACGCTCTAAATCGTGTCCGTCAAGATAGCGTACACCGTAAAGATATTCAGAATCTGATGCAGCCAATAAATAGTACCCAAATAGTGCCGACGAAATACCTAGGTGAAAAAAATAGTACCCTTAAACTTTTCGAAATATAAGGCCTGTTCACGGTGTACGCTACCGGGCGTCAAGCTGGCGTACACCGTTTGTATCTCTGGAACAGCTTTGTTTTTGGAAACGCTTTATATCTGAAAAAATAGTACCCAAATAGTACCTTAGGGCCCTAAAATTTCATTTCTCTAGCTATCGTAGAAGCCGAGATATTCCATGACTTAACGGTGTACAAAATTTCACACCGTCAAGCTGGCGTACCCGGGAATTTCTTATAGAAAGAGCTCACTATATCTCGGGTTTAAGGGTACTATTTTTTTCACCTAGGTATTTCGTCGGTACTATTTGGGTACTATTTATTGGCTGCATTAGATTGTGAATATCTTTACGGTGTACGCTATCTTGACGGACACTCTAAATCACCTCCTCGTCGATACTCTATTTCCGCGCGCAAAAAATCAACTTTTTCATACAACGTTTCATTTCAATCGGCTAAACGGGACTTTAATAGTATTATTTTAAACGAGTCGACCCGTATGCGACTTCGTGAGCGGAGGCGAAATAAGTTAAATGTCTCATTTTTGCTTCGGCTTAGGCACATAAAGAACATCCTATGTGTTAACCGGGGTCATAATCTATCTACCTGTGTACCCAATTTCATAAAAGTCGGCCCGGTTACTTATTTTACGTAGTATTACTTATTTTTAACACTCCCCAGTACATTTTTGAAATTATCTTCAATGTACAAACACAGTCTTTCTACCATTTTACTGTATGTATAGACAGATAATAAACAAACAGTAAGTTTCGTATTTGCGCTGGTAATATATCAATATAGCAGAGCCAATATTCTGGGTCGCTAACATAAACTGTAAAAAGTCGTATGCTAATGCAGCTAGCTTATTGGTTGGTTTCAGTATTGATTTTGTAAGCAAGTGGACTATATTATTCGTATTATATTTTTAAAAGTAAATAAGGGATGATTTCCAGGATTAAAACCATCCTATGTCCTTCCCAGGGTTACAAATAATATCCACACCAAGTTTCATCTAAAATTAGTTCATTCACGCTCAAGCGTGAAAAGGCAACAGATAGACGGGTGCAAATCGAGTTGCATAAATTTTTAAGCCATATTTTTGATAGGTATAAGTAGTTTCGTCAAAATCATCATTATGAATAACTGTTAATAGTCATACATTTGTGCCCATAATGTTTTAAACCATAATGATGAAGTGCATACATTATAAGGGTCATAAATTTGTTGCGCACAAAAACTTAAAGCATAAGTATAATTCGCCATACCGTTTTTTTAATTCTATATTTTTGCTAGCAGTAAATTGTCTAACCTAATCTAACCTCATCTACTTTTTGATAGCAGTTTGGTATTGTTGGGGGATGCAGTCCAAACCTAACCTAAATAACTTACTTTTTGATAGCAGTTTGGTATTGTTGGGGGACGCAGCACTATGGTTCGCGTAGAACAAGCTAGCTGGACAAAATTATTTTACGACATATATGCGTTGGTATGTACATGTTATGTACAATTATCACATTTTTAGTTACTTTCATATAATTTTATGAGTTTGGTTTACAGATTTTAATCTTAGCAGGGTGAAAATAAAAAAAATGTACCTAATTAACACCAAATATTTTATTATAAAAAAACGCAATTCTAATTAAAACTATTCTTACACTACTTTTTCTACTTTAGAATACTAATATAATCGTGTATTTGGCAGGCAAGGAATCCATTTAAAGTTACATAACACGAAAAAAAAACATTGAAATAGAAATTAAGAATTAAATTAAAATACACAAATAACCTATATACAAATACAATAACTATACAGAAAACTGTTATTCATTATCACTATTATCATCAGATGAATCATCTATTGAGTCATCTGTTGAATATACCTACATGAGGATTTTTTATAATATTTTCATCAGTCTCCAAATTTATAGAATTGACACTAGGGGCCATTAATAAGTCTAAAACTTCAGAAGGGATCTTTCCTATTTTTTATTTTCTTCCGAATTTTCACGATTGTGTAGAAGATTTGCTCTCAACATAACATGCCAACGCTTCATCACTTGTCAAACACCTATTAACGTTTGTTTCACTCGATTTGTTCAGTTGCATACTATCCGCTGACTCGTTCAAATCTCTGATCCTTTGTGCTAAATTTCTATTGCCCGATAAACGAGCTGAAACTTCTGCAGCGTAGATTAGTTCGCTCGTGCTTCTGGACTGGATCAGGTCGTCAACTCGTCGACGCTTCGTCTTCAGATTTGAATCCGCAAACTCGGTCGAAGGTCGTCCTACTTTTGGTAGGCCTTCTGAGGATGTACTTGGCATACACTGTATTATTGATAAATACATCAAATTTAATATCAGCACCCTGTAACCACTCTGAATTCGTCTCTAAAAACTGCTGTTGTTTTTTTTCTGCCTGACTGCACATTTCACTTATTTTCGACGATAATCGAGCAATTTTTACCTTCTTGGCCCTCAACAACTGTTCAGTGGCTCCAGTAAAGTTGTATCTCGATGAGATAAATCGAAATAAGTCCTCATTTCGTGTTGACTTATGGAGTTTAACCCATTCGTTGAAAAAATCCATTCTTCGTATCGTGAACACAGCATCTAAGAAAAAAATTAGAAAAAAAATGTTACTAAATTGTCCGCAAATTCAAACTACATTCATTTAAAAGTACATAAACGTATATATAATATATCCAAAAATTACGCCGGGTACACGTGGGTACATGTGATTTTTTGACCGATGAAGTTCAAAATATTCACTAAAATGTACATTTATCGATGAACACGACTGGTTTAAAATGGGTTATGATAAAATTTTGTCCAAAATAATAGTAACAATAGATAGTCCATACCTTTATGTTCCAGTTCCATCACTAATAAAATACAAATAATTTCTTATGCACGCACAGTAACTTCATAATCCAAACGCAATTATGCAAATCATTGCAGTGAAAATTATGCAATGTCTTTATATACTTACCTTAATTACTGCGTTATTAGTGATTTTCATTAGTAATGACACTTGTAAATCTTAATATACACGTGTTAGCTATAATTAGTAATAAGAATATGTAAGGAATTTAAAGGTGACTTTTGTCTAGCTAGCTTGTTCTACGCGAACTATAGTGCGCAGTTCAAACCTAACCTACTTTATGCATTACAATTGTTATGCCTATAAAACAATAACAACAATAAAATTAACACGAAAAAGAGCATAAAAAATGATAACAAGACGTCGAAGCCGAGCGGAAACTGCAGCACGCCCATCAGCCCCGCCCGCCTCGTCCAGCTCCTCACCGACCTCGTCTGGCGACGAGTTCGCGACCGCGGCCGACAAGTGGGTCGAGCGACGACGAGTGCGGGCCGCAGCCACCACCGCCACGACCACTTGCGCGGAGGGGACGGCCACCGCTGCCGGCACGCTTGGGGCCTGCGGGGCATCCTGCAGGAGGTTCCTCTCTCTTTGCAGCCCTAACCACCGGTCGCTTGGGCCCAGGTTAGGTTTTACATTACATGATTTTTCGGACTTTTAGCCCCCCCCCCCCCCCCATTTCACACTTTTTCTATCTATGTAAGTAAGAACATATTTATTAATTGATTTACATACTACTACACATAATATGGTTATTTTATGTATCTTACTAATGTTTGGATTTATTTGTGCCACCCAGTGTCAAAGTATGGGACAATGGTACCTATCCGGTATCACCCTCAGAATGTTGATTCAGCTCTTTCTGTCACGGGCCATCAACGATGCAATTTTTCTTCTCATGATCGCGTGGATACCGTCCACTGACAATAGCTTGGCAACTTCGTTGGTGACACTAACATGTGTGTTTTTTATTATGTGCAGCCGTAACTACTTACACAAGTTACCGTCAACACGAACAGCTGCCTGCGGAGGCTGCCTCCGTCGGTCGCCGTTCGTGTTGGCAGTATCTTGTGTAAGTAGTTACGGCTGCACATAACAAAAAGCACACATGTGAGTGTCACCAACGAAGTTGCCAAGCTATAAATAGAGAACAATTTTTTAAGGTTAATAAATTTTAAACGTCTTCTTAACTATCCTGAAATGTACTCGTAGGTACCTGCATAATGATCGTTTGATAATATAGTCTCGATTTAGTTCTACAAACTCCCCAAAGACAACAATATTAGTGTCATTAATTTAAAATGGAACTCAATACAAGTTCATAAAGCACCCATTAATTAAGTACTAAACTAACCCATTAATACAACTCTAACTAAGCGTGAAACTGCGCATAAATAATGAATCTACGTGCTCGGGTGAATTTGTAATTTGGTCTTTACCGAATCTAAAACTTAAAACAAGTTTGTAGATAGATATATAGACCTAAATTTTCTCCGCGAAGCGAATATGCGTTACTGAAAACGTGTAGAAAACGTAAGTACTCATGTTGCTAATATGTCAATGCAATGGCGATAAACATGATGTTTTCGTTTTACTTTCTTGGAAACGAATAATTAACGGAGATTAAATCTTAATGGTTTATAGATATAGCAGATTTCCTTGCGCGAAATGATTTGAAATAATAATACAGATGCCATTTACTTTCATGATTTGAGACGTCCACTGCTGAACATAGGTCTCCCCCAAGACTTCCAGCGACCTTAAAATTTGGTTAAAGTTAGGTTAGGTTATCCATATGTCAGCCCCTCTGATAAATTGGGGCGGCCCACGCTGCGTCTGCTACCATTTACTTTTCACGTTACAGAAATATGACATTGTTTTTTTTTTCTTATACGCAACTCAATTTCAACACCATAGTCAAGAAAAATAAAACCACTATCAAAACTATAAATGCTTTAACTGAACCCCTAACGAACTATCTACGTTTTCTAAACTAAAACAGTTCGTATTAACGGTAAACTTTACCAAACCACCCAAAGCACAAAGCAATAAAATTACATTGTTACCTTCAATTATAACTTACGCCCAAACAATGTAAGTTGTGCTTGCGCTAAAAGCTTGGAAATGCCGTAAAATTTTCGAAATTATGCTTTACGGCTTAGCTAATATCACTATCATCTAAATGAGCTTTCAAAGGAAAGTGCCATTTCATATTTTATGATCCATTTCTATACTTTTATGAAGGTTGGAAGTACTTAGCTTTATGGACGTGTTACTCGTATACTGAGTGAAGAGATCGCACACTTTGTTGCTGAATGAGTTATGGAGGAATCTTTAAGGTTATTACGAGAAAGGTTAGGACCTAGTAACACCTATTATACTAAGTTGTTATTTCAGGGCACATACAAATTTTAAATAGTTCTTTAGGTAAGGCTTGGCTAACGAATTCTGCTACATAGTGATTAGATTAACGAAACAAAAACAAATTTTATAACATTTGTCGTTTTACAATATAAAAAATATCAACCAAAGTATTGTTTCTAATTTATGGACGGCACAGATGTTCATTGATTTGAAGACACAACAACAAAAACCAATAACAAGTGGTCTTCGCCCTTCGCTTTTTAAGTGCTTGCACGTATTGCAGTAATTATCTCAGATAGTCCCTAAATTTAATCCGCCTATTAGTCTTGAACAACCTTTATTAAATTGTGCGCTATTACATTCAATATCATTATTATAACTGGGATGAGATTTTGTACGAAAAGGCATATTTGGACTTAGTGCATTCGGCTTCAGGGAAAGATGTGGCCCGACTGAAAGCCGTTAGAGAACCAGAGTCTGGGGCGGGGTTGCACGCATTGCCATTACTGCACTTAGGAACGTTACTCGACAAAGATACATTGAGAATAGGAGTAGCCTTGAGGCTCGGCGGTAAGGTCTGTGAACCACATGCTTGTGTGTGTGGAGTGATGGTCGAAGCGGATGGGCACCACAGTCTCAGTTGTTCACGATGCGCAGGCAGGATCCCCAGGCACTGTGCTATCAAAGAGTTGTACGTCGTGCTATGGTATCAGCAAATGTACCATGTATAGCCTCAAGGTTTGAGCCATACAGATGGCAAGAGACCGGACGGTCTTACACTGGTTCCGTGCGCAAAAGGCCGTAGCTTGCTGTAGGATGCAACTTGTGTAAGTACTTTTGCACCCACTCATCTCAGTCACACAAGCAGAATGGCAGGTGCTGCGGCAGAGTGTGCAGCTAAATTAAAGCATAGTAAATACACGAACCTGGAACCAGTGTATGACTTTGCTCCGGTTGCTGTTGAGACTGTTGGGCCGTGGTGTACTGAGGCAAATAATTTAATAAAGGATATAGGGCGTCGTTTGAGGGATAAGGGCTGTGATCCCCGGTATGGTTCTTACCTGGTTCAACATATATCTCTGGCCATACAGCGGTGCACTGCGGCTGGCATATTTGGTACTTTTTGACGGGGTGAGGCCGGGATTTAATATTTTTTTATGTTTTGTGTTTTTGTTTTTCTTTTTCGTATTGTTCGACGAAGCCTGTTGCGGATTTCTTTGCATTTATTTTGACAAAGCTTGTTGCGGATATTTGCCACCATGGGAATTTTGGATATTTGGTTTGTATTTGGTAAGTTTTTTTACGTAAATAAATGAGTTTGTATTTAGCTATTATAACTGGAGTACGATTCACATCACATTAAAACTCGGCACCCCATCAAAGCAAAGCAGCTTACAGCGTAATTAAACAAAACTAACACATCCTTGTCGTCCTTATTGCGCAAACTAACTAATCAGTAGAACTAACCTAGTTTCCTGCATCGGGGATACAATAACGTTACAGTCTGCCACATATTTCCGTACAGGTTCTGAGCTTGATTTGATTCTCCATGGGCCGAAAAATGACGTGAGACGATAGATAGATAGATTCATTTATTTCTTATTGAAAATTACATAGTGTTTTATTATCTAAAACTAAAATGAATTCACAAAAAGATCGTCAAAAATAAAAATAAAAAATATTATTGCACGACCAAGACCATGAACCCGCTCGGCTACGCAAAGATGGCAACGAGAGCACGCGCTGCAACTCATCAACGGTCATCCTCGATATCCCGTCTTTCCCATTTTCCAATATTGGCTAAAGGTTAATTGTGGTCGACCGGCTGCGGCATTCTGTGCCCCCTGGTGTATCCGGCTGGTCCGGGTCAGGCAACGTCCTGGCTGAGTGAACTACCTGTGTCCATGTACATGATTATTGACCGAGCGAGAGCAAAACGTGATAGAAGGGTCTCCGTTTCAGTTTGAGCAAAAATGCTTAACCTGCTGCCGGCTGTTCTCCTCTACAGGTCGCATTTCTCAACCGATCCTCGTGAAATTATGCTAGCAGGTTCGATAACTATTTTTGTAGATTAAGGTTTGCTTTTTTAGGGTTCCGTACCTCAAAAGGAAAAAAACGGAACCTTATAAGATCACTTTGTTGTCTGTCTGTCCATCTATCAACCTGTCCGTAAATATTGGGGAACAGCTTTTTGTATGGAGAATGACAGTGATCTTCTTTTAATGGTCCTTTGTTAAAATGAAGCAATGTTCGATGTATGCAAGCATTTTACTATTCATTCTGAATTCTGATGTTTGACTAACACAAATGACTAGTTACGCAGTGATTGGCGATTTCGTTGTCACTGGGGGTGAATGATCTCAATGATTTATAATCAACGCGATGTCGTGTACCGTAAGGTCGGGGTACTTTGGCCAAATGTAGGGCAACTTTGCCCGCCTTGTAAATCATATATCTCAAATGTATAAGGTCTGATAATAATCATAAAAACATGAACGGTCAGCTAAAACCAACCATACGGCAATGTGTCGTAATTCAAATGCAATAATAAAACCTGAATCGAATTAATCCCTATGGCTAAAGTTAACCCCCCAGGGCTAAAGTACCCCGACCTTACGGTATATAGCTTTTTTAAATCGATATCGCGGGGTTATTAATTAGCGTCTCTATACTAACAATTCTACTTGATACTTGTATCCCGCGGCGTGGTAACCGAATCAGAGTCGTTTTCAAAAAAATATGTCCGTAGTTAGGGTTTTATTAAACAACGTCTTCATCTTGTTTTTTGTGTAACGAAACTTACCATACAATTTATATGGTTAACATTCGTTACACAAAAATTAAAGTTAACACTTTGTTTTATAAAGCCCTATTTACGGATATCATACTCAGAATCATGATATAAATGAAAAGTGCTCATGATTCTGAGTAAAATTTTATAAGATACGTAATAACGATAATACTCGTAAGTACGACGTGATCCATATTTTGTTAGTTTTAACTGGACTTTTAAATAGGTACAAATGACGCTGAGTGTCCTCCAATTAATTACTACCTACTGCAAATTATCGTACACGCATGCAGCCAGAATAGCTTATTTATAATAGTATTTTATGCGAATTGCATGAGTTGCATCGCATCGCAAATAGAGACGCAATGCGCGTTTTTTGACTTAATTATACAACGTTGCATACAATACTTTTTCTACGACGAGGTTTTAAATTATAAAATACAAAATTAATCATAACCTGGAAACAAGGCAAATATGACGTTTGACTGACAGTATGTGTCTATGGGAAACTTTTTTTATTTATTTAAAATATACTTAAATTAAAAAGACTTTTTTTATGTTGGCATCAATGAATTTAGTACAGAAAGTTTTGTTTTTCTTATAAACCGTAGGAATTTAATCGTTTGTTAAGTTGGTAGTTGTGCATTTTTACCGTAAAGTTAAAATTGAGCGCTTAATCCTTGACCTAAGTTTAACCTAGATTTAGAAGTCTGTGGCTGCTAGCAATAACGTAAAGTGACTATAACGACACTAGTGCTGTTATGGGGAATAGAGTATTCTCTGAGCTCATATTATGTATATTCTTATATTGACCAAGTAAAAGACAGATAACAGTACAGGAGTAGAAAAAATGTTTAAACTAATTTGAACATAAAACGAAACGTTGATGAGTTGCACGATGGGGTATTAATAAAAAAAACCTGTACGTAAGGAATAATTAAATGATCTTATCATCGTTGTGTCTTGTTTTACACCTCATTTAGTTTTATTTGCAATTAAAAACGCCTGTTTAGGAATACCTCGTATTTACATCCGTGAGATTAACCTACCTTACCTACCTTATTACCTACCTTAAGTAAACCTGGTAACTATAAGCATACCTCCGGTAGTGCAAAATGGACGCCACGTTCTGGTAGTTGGCTTTGGTCACGCCTTGCTTTCTGAAGCGATTTGGGAACCGTGATAACCTCAAACTAATTCGCAGTAGGTGGGTAGAAAACAAGCAAGCTACGAGTATATTTTAGTCATATCTTTACTATATTAATATTGTAAACTCATAAAAGACAAAGCACTGTATTCCTCAATTTAGGCATAATAAAATCGATCATCTTTTTTTACAATTTGGGGATTACACAGACAGAAAAATCTAAACTGCTCAAAAAACGATTCCGCACACCCATGGAACAATATCATTTCGCGGACAATGCTGCGTATACTTTTATACTCGTATAATAGTACATTACACAACTAGGGTGGTAATACAAAGAAAGGCCCAGATCGGAGGAGTTTGCGGCCCGAGCTGCAAGCAAGGGATGTAAATATGCGAATGAGGGCTTTCTTTACTACCTCCCGTGTTGTGTACATCATTTTTTGTCTACATTTGGCCAGAAAGCGGCTTTTTCCGTACGCGCAGCGCAAATGGTAATGTTCAAATGTTAGGAGAAAGACACTAAATATATTCCGGCAGTAACTGTATAAAGCACGTGTAACAACCTTAGCGGGCGATGCTGCTTTATGCTACACGCAGTTTGCGGGTGATTCCGTAGCCTTTACTGCCCGTTTGAACGTGATCCAAACGCGATACTATCGTGGACGCGGTCATTGAGGAAAGAAACACGCGCCCTGCGAGTGCCTCAGCATTTAGTTTGCGTATTCGTGTCACGTCAAAGAATAATAATTGGTTTTTACTAATTTATAACCGGTTTTCCTTGTACCTGGGAATTTCTCCACCAATTGGAAATTTTGAACAGTTCCCTGTCAACTTCCTCCTCAAATTATAGCAAATTAAACATTAGAAATCGTTTTATATCATAACTATATTATTTTGTATACCTATACCAATTTGTGTACAAGTATCAATTTTATTAATATTTATTGTATTAATCGTAATCAGGCGACAGGGGACTGTTTTTGTACTCTTGGGACAATGTTTGAACAATCATTCTAATAAACATACTCAATTATGTAATCGTCTTTTTAAATTTACAATAGATGATTTTTACTAAATTATAGCACATCGCTAATATCATCTGATACTTATCAAATTTTGGGGTTGGGACAGGATAGAGGACTGTTTTGGAGATGTTTAAAAATTTGTAATTGAATGTACTTTTGGTATTCTGTTTGACAAGTTTAAAAATATGGCTGACATTTACCATGGTTTACCGTCATACCGGTTTGGAAGGACTTTGCAGTGACTTCGGCGCAGAAAAATAGCCATAGTGTTTCTGAAGTCATCCTACTTTAATGCTAGAAGTATAGTTGCATTATGGTCGCAAGATACCTAACACTCCTCCTCGCTTCGCTCGTCGTCGTACCTAATGGTTACTTTGGAAATATTTTTCTTTATTGGTAGTAAGTCAAAAGGGTTGCAGTCATTATTATAGATTTGTATTGTGTTGTGACTATCTATAATACGTAAATAGCACAAAGTACATTTACATATTCCCATCGTGTATATCTCGTCTAGGTCACACAATAAATTTTATTAAACGTTCATTTACAAAACGTTAGTTTGCCAATAGTTGTGAATAATAAATGAATAGTTAATCAAATAATGATTTGTAATATGAGGTTTTTTCAAATAAATAACTTGTGTAATGAATTATTTGTGAAACGTAATTTTGCAAAACGACTAATTTGTCAGTAGTTAATTTGCCAAACGTTGTTTTTAAAATGAATATATAATCGCGGGTGCAACATTTTGACTCATTCAAGGCCTCTTCCTAATAAAACGAAAAACATTTATTATAAACATATTGTTTTAAGGATTACATTTTAACCTCTTTTCTACTGATTTGTGTATAAGAATTTAAAATAAATGTTTAAATAGTTAAAGTGCTATCGCGGATGCAACCAAATCGGCCCACCTCTCCGGATCACAGTATAAAAACAGAAATATCTTTTAACTGTCAAATATTTAAAATGTTTTGCCTATTTATATTGAAAGACAATAAACAATCAACTATAGAAACATAAAAAAAGTATTAAAAACTGAAACTATCAACAAATTATTCACTGTTAAAACGATCGCGGGTGCAACATCGTATGATTCGCAGTTGATCCTAAATCTTAGAATGCTAAGGTTTTCAAGCGCTTTAACATCCTGAATATGAAGTCCATATACCATAACAATTAATTTAAGACCTCACCCTACACGATGGTATCAAAAAGAGTAGTTCGTCTCTAGCGGAATCGCCCATTTGTGAAACGTTTTTTGTGAAATGATTGGATACCATTTAACATGCATACATTTTTACTTCATATGCATTCAATCACATTTTTCCAAATAAGCGATATTCCAAATAGTGGCCCACCTAAAAAATATTGAATTTTGAAATCTGAGTCTAAAAAATGAGTTTTGATGAAAGATTTTGTTTACATCTTTTGCCGTTATTGTGATTGTAGAATTAATACAAGACAGTTGAATTATTAAACGTTACATCATACGTGAACGAGCATGCCGGTAAATCGCAGTTAGGTAAATATTACATCTGTGATTTATTCAAGCACTAAAACTGAAATGTAGCAAATATAATAAAGCTTATGAACAGCATTAGTATTCAAACTGTTTCCATAAAATTGGGTATTCATAAATACTCGTATCACGGGGATGAATATTCGATATTTTTAACCTGATCGAAAACTCTCGCCGGGAATACAAGTGGATAAAGCCAACATGAGCATGTTTGGAAAATGTCGGTAATACGTGTTATCAAACAATTATTATATATTATTTATTACACACACATAATTCGATCGTACACAGTTGAATAAACAGGTTGGCAGATTGACGTATCATTAAACATAACTATTAAAAATTGCTTCGCGTACATAGCAAAAGTACGAGTATTTTGGCTTCGAGAAGCTTATTCTGTTTGGAATAAAGAGAAGCCTATGTACGATACGAGCTATATTTCTGTCTTTCCCATTCCCATTTATTCTTTACTTTCCCATTTACCATAGTTATTTTGGATAACGATATTATCATCAAATATTAATTATGAACGTGGTGCATTTTGCTACATGCATTATTGAAAACTAAACAACGAAAAGTGCAGTTGGCGTGAGACAATAAATTAGACATATTGGTATACCATTTCAAGCATGATATGCAGCCGTATA
Source organism: Eudemis profundana (assembly GCA_947034925.1). NCBI lineage: Eukaryota > Metazoa > Arthropoda > Insecta > Lepidoptera > Tortricidae > Eudemis > Eudemis profundana. Next base: position 22,399,606 of record OX344795.1, on the reverse strand, counting down.
TAACACATATTAGAGGTTTAGTGCGTGCAATATTCGCGGTAGTTTGACGGAGATTAATTTGAAATCGCACCTGATTAGTACCAATTAATTCTGCTGAAGCTAATCTGTGTTATGGTTTATTGTGACACATTATGATGTCAAATCATATGAAGCTGAAAATTACTTAGTTTATTACTGACTTATTTTTAAAACGGGAAAACATTGAACTTAAATACTTACGCAAAATAGGTGCATATCTGTTAATATTCAATATCTATCTATTTATTTATTGCACTAACATATTCAACAAGTTTTACTTAAATCTAGAACTCTACTACCTAAATAGGCTCCACCCCCTTAGCATATTTGATGTTTAAGAATATAAGACTACTTACATTGTTTTTGAAAAAAAAAGAAAAAGAGAATGTTGCCTTTAAATACTAAAACTCTAAACTATATGAACGTCTTAAGCCTTGAGAATCTGTCGTCGACTTGCTGAAAATAATAAGACCGCGTTAACCTATGACTGTCTACCTACCTACCGAAGTAAAAAACAAAACATTTGTTCTACAAACTTATTTTCCCACTATATTATATTGAGTTGAATTTTAACCTATACATGTAGTGTAACTTACTGTAAAGTCGTTGACTTCATGTGAAAACTGATACTTCACCTGCCAAAAATACGATGTGATAAAGTAAATTCAAATTATAATACTAGATCACTACTTATATTAGAAGTACTTGTTGCCACCGATTTACTACGTGATTCTAGAAATCGACTTGATTCCACCTGACCCAACAATTACTCGCAGTCTATTACATAGCGGACGCCTTATTCATATTCATGCGGTGGACTATGCGACTTAGATTCTACAATCTACACGAAGCGCTGAATTTAACTTACGACTTGCTCCTGAGTCAACGCTCGCTATAATGTCGTAATTTTTGTGGCTCAGTTATCACTGGTTTAAATTCTACGCGATTCTAGATATCCACATGAATACACCTGACCCAGAAAATACTCGCAGTCTTTTAAATATATCTAGTGGCCGCCTTATAAATATTCACATGGTGCACTAGGCGACTTAGATTCTACATAAAACGCTGAACCTAACTTACCAAACGCTCTTGAGACAGCGCTCACCATGATAGCAGGAAATCAGTAAATACAAGTACGTAAAAGAACACATTTATTTGACCACTTCATACGTGCTTGTTGGTCCTGGTTTACTCCGGGATTCTAGGAATCCACCTAAATCCACCTTACCCAGCAATTACTCGCAGTCTATTACATAACGGACGCCTTATTCATATTCATGCGGTGGACTACGGAGCTTAGATTTTACCCGAGGCGCTGATTCTAAATTACCAAATGCTATGGGATATCCGAGAAGTCGTTGATTTGATACTGTGGTATACCTACATTGTGAGCTTCTTTTTCCATTACTGTCTAAAAGATTTTATGTTTACCTTTATGAATCTTACCTACCTTCAATTCTATTTATTTTTGTGCATAATTTTCGAAATAAGTATAATTATTATGTACGTTTTAATTCATTGACATGGTTTGTTTTAAGTTCAAACATAATATGTAAGTACAAACTGAATATAATTTGGTACAACTTTACTATCATAATTAAGTGTTACGGAAATTATAAAGCAGAATAAAGGAGCTGAAGTACAAGATGATTCGATGGCAAAAAGGGGAAAAGTAGTAATCGCCAAAATGTAAACTTTACCCCAGACCAAATAACTTTTCGATGTCAGACAAAAATCATAACTTTTTTATTTATTAACTTTAAATCTGGATCAAGTGTATAACTTATAGGTTACTTTCAAATGGCATCCTCAAAATCTAACAGAAGTGACTTGTTGACGTTTTAGTGGTTTTTACGCCACTGGCACTTTTAACTTACATAAACGATGTAAGTGAAAAAAGTAAATGTACTGAAATCGTACATTCAGTAAGAATTCCATAAAGCATAAATGCTGTAACCAGTATCATTTTTATCGTTTAATTGTTATGACGTAAATGCCATTAAATTGGCTAAAGAAGTAACTTAAATGTAATAAGTGTCTTACTGACAAAGAAACAGTGAAATTAGAATGACTTAAGTATCAATTAGCATTTATTTACCCACTTTTTGAAAACCTCGAACAATTTTGCGTACAAGTTTCATGTCAATTAAGGTCTCAATAGGAACAATTAGTGTCGTAAAATTTTAACTACTAACTAGTCTCATTGTCTCTTCATGTTACAAATAAAGATAAGTAACATTATTTAAAAGGATTTTTAAATATCAATCAAAAAATCTCACAACACTAACATGCTATAAATAAAAAAAATCTTAGGGCTAATTTCATTATAATACTGTTACATTTTAAAACTAAAGATTTTCTTAGGTTTAATATACTCGGAAAAAATAAGGTTATTCCGGTAAGTCCGAATCCCCGACAGGTCAACAAGAAATATTTATTTGTTTCGCAATATTACATTCATTTATACATCTAAACAAAACATTTACATGCGTTTGGGAAATGTGACCTTTATTTTTGATAAATGGAGTCTGTTTTATATGGTGATCATACCGAAATTACTCAAAAATAATAAAAATGTTGGTCAATAATATGATTGTGCGAGTAAATGTCAAGGTGCTCTTTGCTGGCAGTCCCAATAATTGTCATCTCAGTATATTATATTTTACATTTTCTGAATAAAACGGCTGTGACTTAAGGATAGACAGACGGACGAACATACAGACAGATATGACAAAATTATAAGCGGTCCGCTTTAGTCATTTTGATTATGGGGACCTAAAAAGAGGATGACAAGCATTGGGACCATGAAATAAACTGATAGTCCCAATAGATGTCAGCCCTGTCAAATATCTTCTTTATTGTAAAATTGACGAGTAAAATATCAAAGCCACGGATATATCTCATCGTTAAGACGTCGGCTACAAAATATAATTTTAATTTTATCTTATTTATGCTAATCAAAATATGGGTGACGAATATTAATACAGCGACGCGTACGTTTTAAGAACTCAAATAACTACTTTTTCTTAGCCACTCTCACTTTGAAATAGGAACTTCACAATAACACTCTGAAATACAGTATAAAAACTAACACACCGTTTACACACCGCAGGCACAAAGCTCGCACTACGTACACACAACCTATCGGCGACGGCGAATGGCGATCGCCAACCGACTAGGGAATGCAAACCGGTCAACCGGTTAACCGAAAAACCGGTTAACCGCCTGTGTTTGGCAACGGTTAAAAACCGGTTATCGAGTCCAGAAACCGGTTTTTACCCGAAATGTAAAAAACTATTGTAAATTGACTAAAATCCTGTAATTTTACCTTACTCCTTTCCGATTATTCATTTGTTTTACTCTGCGAGTTCATAAACCTTTAAAAATCAATCACATTGGTACTTTTACTATCTTCCTTTAAGTTTTTCTGCAGATTGAAGCGATTTGAACATTACACACTAATAAAAGTACTTTTATTAATCAACAAACTCTCATCTCTTTCTTTCTTTCTTTATGTTTTTTTCTTCTTGCCTGTAGTTTTTTTTTATTAGTAAGGGGAGTTTGCTATAGTCAACAGTCAATTCAGCCTGATTCAATCAACGTCTGATTCGTAAAGTATTTGCTAAATTAAGAGTTTTTTTTAATATTTCCCAACGTATTTTATTTATAAACACCACCATAGGAATCACCACAGTCACAAAAGTTTTATACCTAAGACAATTATTTTCAACAAATTTTCAGATACATAATCGTAAAAATGAACTAAAGCTAACGCCGAAAATCCAATTCGATGTCAAAAACTTGATACTTTGTGATTGTGTTAACTGATTCCCAACCTGTGGTAACCAATATTACTTATACCTTTGTTGAAAGAAAATTTCTTCACTTTCTCTATAAAATCATGGGAATGTAGAAGTGTCTGCAAGTATCTGGTGTAGCAGGTACTTTAGCGATGTGATCTTCGCAACTGAGTGTTGGTTACCATTCGATAAAGCACATACATACAAGTCGGTTGAACAGACTGATTTGTAGGCGGTAAGCCACCAATCACAACGCCCCGAGCGCATATTTTAATGGCAGTAACGTGACGTTGTTCGTACATAATTCATAGTGTATTTTAAATGGCGTAAATATGATTTGATTTTTTAAATCATGTTCAAATTAGGTGTATTAAAATGATCATAGATAATCATGAATGACAGTAAGTGTGATGATTTGTTTTTTTACTACATGCATAAATTACACTGTAACCGCCTGAGAACAGAAATTGTGGCCGCGCTGTAACCACCGTACCCGTTGAATTATACAAAACCGAATTTATCGTAACTATACTTGGTTATTATTTTGCTGATTTTTAGGCGTTTACAACAATTCGATGAAAGCGTCGTTAAAAAAATACATTCGTTTTGCAACGCTGTCCAGTTTTTTTTAAGCGTTGTAGATACATGGAACCTAGACCATTCAACGCAGAATAATGCACTGATTCCAAATAATTATAACATTATGGTACAACACGAATATACTAATACTTTTCACTTATGCATTCATAGCTATTGTATTACTGCCAACATCTTAACTGGAAATTATAATGTTACTTAAATGTGTATAGGCGAGACCGCGAGCGAGACGCAAGTTAGGTACCAAAGTCATAATATTCTAGGAGCCATATGAACGGTGTGTTGAATTCTGGCCCAGGTTTATTGAAGCTTATCTGTAAATAGTTATTTGTGTACTATAGTATTAGCAAATGTTTGGGATATCTCCCGCTTAGCATTTAGAATCAAAAAGCTCTATTCCAGAAATCAGACTGTAAGATAACTTACAACCAAAGGCTAGACACATGATAAATCGTACTCTTGACAAAGAAACGTCGCATATCACTACCGAGCCTTACGATATTGAACGTTGTTCAACTACGGAGGTTGTTGGAAGATCTTTGATACCTAGAGAAATGTCTCATATCATTACCAAGCCACAAGACATTGAACATTATTCGAACAAGCAAGTACTAGGCATACGAGTAGTATTGCTACAAAAATGTCCCATGTCATTACCGTGACTAAAGACATGAGACGTTACTGAATTAAGGGCAGAATCTCAATGTAGGTAGTATCAGCGTTTCACGGACGGATCGCATGTAAATTTGTCTGCAGCTACAATTTGAATATTTAGACGGTCCTACGTTTGTGGTGTAAATGAGTCTTGTCAATATGTGGTTATAATTATTACACGAATATGATTTCGTCACAGAAAGAAACGAGTGATAAAACGGTGGGCATTTTAATGAAATATGTACTTCAAAACACTTTTAGTTTTTATGCTACCACAAGCGTTTACCCTTCGCTTTACCTGCGTCATTCCCATTACTATCCCAATTGCTTTCCGGCGTCGATATGGATTTATTTATTTACAACTCCACGCGTTCCTAAGATAAAGGGTCTTGACAGACGGACAGACAGAGGGACAGACAGACTGACAACAAAGTGATCTTATAAGGGTCCAGATTTTTCCGGTTGAGGTACAGAATCCTAAAAAGCGCCCTCTAGACAATCCTCGTATGATTAATCTATATTTATACATCTATTCAAAACAAAGTCGAGTTAGCTTGGCAATTTCGTTCGTGACACTCCCATGGTTCGCGGGAGACGGGAGCGGGGAGACACGGGGGTCCTATGAGGTGTGCGCGCGGCGGGGGCGGCCTGACAAGAGCTCAGTCAGTCAGACGGCCGCCGGTGCTGTTAGCGGTAATTTGTGTACATAACTACGACTGCACATAACTAAAAGCACACGAGATAACTACGCAAAGATGAGTCTGCAGATCGGAAAAGTTATTGGATGTGGAGCCAAACAAATTGTACATAATGTATATACATATCTATTTTAAAAATTGCTTTGTGGCCGCAAAAGTGCAGTTGGAAGGCAGTTCTTTTCCAGGTGAAATAACTGCATCAAAATTGTAAACCAACTTCGCAGTCCGCTTGCAGTCGGCGTGCAGTTATTTTAACTGCAAAAAATTTGCCTTTGCAGCTAGAAAGCATCGAAAGACAAATCCGTACGTAATTCGCATCGTGTGTAGCGGTGCTTAATACGTCATCGTCCCCCGCCCCCCGCGCGGACCATGGGAGTGTCACCAACGAAGCTGCCAATCTGTAGTTATAACATTTATAACTACCTATCGAACGGGTGGGCCGATTTTTATGATTTTTGATTTTTTGGGTTTGGGTCTGCCCCGAATAACAAAATAACTATTAAAACATCTGAAAAATTAAAAATAGTGAGTCAAAACGAAGTTTGCCGCGACAGCTAGTAAAGACTAAAGATGATACATTATTGCTTGTTTTTCTCCGCCATCCCCAACTCACTCTCTTACAGTACACTTAATCAGTCTCCACGCTGGCCCAATGCGTATTTGGGACTTCACATACACGGTTTTCCTCACGATGTTACGTTTTTTTTTTCATAATTTTAAGCATGGAAAAACTGCATAACCAAACAGACAAAATTTGACTTCACGCTAACAATTTCTTAATTAGGCACAAGGAAAAGTAGAAATGCGGCAAATATGGTTGTCGTAGGCTATTTATATATTTTATTTAATTCTATTCACGGTTCAAAAGTTCCTTTATAATACTCGTACGCGCCGAACAAAAACGTCCGCATAATGTCTATCTCCCGGCAGGTTAATGAAAGCCCTGAATAATTAACCTGTCCCAGTTCTTAACCAGGTTAAGTTAATTATTTATCGGGACAAGGACGGAAAGAAAAAATAACCTGTTTGCAAATCGCGGAGATCGGATATTGAAAATAGGATTAGAAATTTTGCTTCCAGTAAATCGAATTACAATTTAGAATAAGGGCAAGGCAGTCTTACTAAGTTTAAGAGGGATGTATTTTAACTTCTATTACGAGGAATATATGGGATTCCATTTTTTTTTCGTTTTATTGGTATACGAATTACACTAGAATTTACTTAATATAAATAATTTGTACACAATTATTATGCGACACCTGTAAGCTTATGATGCTACGCTTTGTTGCGCGATAAATAAATGATAAAGCATCCGTCACTCTCGCACACTATTCGTCAGAACGTGACAGATGCTTTATCACTTATTTATCGCGTGACAAAGCGTAGCATCATAAGCTTACTGATGCATAGTTAGCATTTAAGATCATAAAATCTATTTTACTATGGTGCAGTAAGTTGATGAAAATAGACAAAATATACAGTAGGTAGGTGACATTTTAAAACCAAATAACGAACGCTTCTAGAAAGAAACCCCGAATTCAAAAATAAAACTCGAAAGAAGTGATAAACAACAAGACTGGAATTCCAAAATTACAGACCCCATTTTTCACGAACGCGATCATTAAGGCCCGCTAAGGAATGCAATAAAAGATCTTATTAATTTATTTTTTTACAAAAACAGTATAAAGTAGAACTGTTTTATTAAAATGAAATAAAAGAAATTGCGCATACGTTTCGACATATCTAACAACTCACTACGTAACTCTTTACGATATTGATAATAAAGACTAGAGTCGCTTGATCCGCGTTTTCTTATCATGGTCGATGCACTATTCAACATAGTAAAATAACGAGTGCTCGGGATCCCTATTCCGTTGACATTACGTCTATTTTCGCTTGGTCCACGTGTACCCAAGTTTTTAAGAATCATCCGAGACGTGATCGATCTTTAATTCACGAGCTCCTCGCTCAGCTAAGTGGTTCTGGAGTTTTCAGCGAGCTTTTCAAATGTTTTCAGCGAGGTTTGAAATGTTTTCACGGTGCTACCTAGTAGACTAATGTTTTGGATCGTTAAAGTGTGAACCTTTCAGTGGAAATGTGCGGATTGAGTTAAATAGATATCGAAGCTCTCAGATTGTGGGATCGCTCAATCTTTGACTCAGCTTTATAAAGTGAATAATGTAGGTTTTTGGATAAGTTCACTGACCGCATTTATATTTTATACTTACTTCGTTCAATGAACTACGCGTCTTTGAAACTGTGTGCATCCATTTGGTCGAATGTAGCATAATAACGAATGACTTTTGGTTATTTCAAGATTGAATACCAGCTAAATTGTGTTGATACAACTAAGTATAAAAAAACAACGTTAAACTATCAATTAAATGGTCGTGGTTAATTGTAAAACCTTTATTCGAATACATCGGTCTCCGTATTTCATTTTAACAGTGGTGTTTTAAATAAGTCAGGTAAAGGCCTCCTAGTAGGTACATACCTCGGACTACAATACTCGCTCTTCCAGAACATAGCTTGTTTTTATTCACTATAGTTACAAAAACTTAACGGAGGGAAATTATGTCTATTTCGTTAAAGCCCGTCCCACTTTATATAATTATGCAAAAACATTTGTGCGATGGACACTGAACTATTAACATTAATCCATCACTAGCGACAATCATAACGTAATCCCGAGTGTAGCTCTAGCTGTATTAATTCATAAGGTTAATCACACGAGGGCACGCTTCGCTAATGTAACGTGAGTTCACGACACAAGCGATAGCGGAGAAATGAAAAATATTTTTTTTTTTTTAATTTTTATGTAATGAAATATATTTTTTTTAAAGTCCGTGACAAATGACACTATGGAATTCTTTTAAAACGAAAACTATTAAGTTAATCATTACCATACTTAAAATAAAACACAAAGCTGGGTATAATTACTAGTTTAGGCGGAAAGCATCGTAGATATACGATCTCGATATATAATGAAACGTTAATGTTTTATGAATAAAACGATTATAAAAATGTTAGCCCATATGTTTGCGTGTCTACAAAGTCAGCATAATTCAAGTTATGTTTTACCATAAACAACGTAAATGACTAAACAACGAAGACTGGTTGACACTCATAGAGGACATCTTAATTGACAGAAGACTTCAACCAGCTTCGTCAGTTCGGTATAACGTTTTTTGTAAACATCCCTTCAATTAAATTGTTATGCTTGTATATTTTATTTACATTATCACCTCGTAATTAACTTAGCGGCCCTTCGCCAGTACCCCAGCAGTTGCCCGGTTAACTCACGAATCAAACTGACTCACCGGCATCACGCAATGTGACTCATTGAATGCAAAGGGGTTAAATAAAAATGCACTTAAAACCCCGTTCGTGTGTTTATTGTGGTATATTAATTTGATTAAAATCTACAGGATGACTATTAGGCCATGCATACATTTAAATAGTAATGTTATTATTATTGATGTTTTTTGGGCCTTTTATGTGCCGCTTCGACCATTGCTGATCTATTGTGGCAGCCCTTTTGTTAGATTTCACTGCAAAGGCCCGTTGAATCTAAGAAATTCCAGATTCTTTGGGCAGTGAGTAGTTGTATCTCTTCCGGTAACAGAATATGTCGCCCTAGATGGATACTTCGTTTGCGCATGAGTGGTCCGCATGAGCAGAGGATGTGCATGGCAGTCTCCTCTGACTCTTGGCAGAACCTGCACGCTGGATCCTGTTTCATACCCATTTGAAACAGATGTTTGTTCAGTTTGCAGTGGCCCAGTGAGGATTCTGGTCACTGAGCAAGTTTTAAATCTTTTGAGTGATAATAGCTCTGTAGATTTCTTGCTGTTGAACCCTTCAATTTGGGTTTTCGAGTGCCTTTGTCCTTTTACAGACTTCCACAGCTCGATTGCCCTACCTTTGTACAGGTTGTGTAGCAGTAGTAATAGTAATGTTACCCGTGTCAGCTTTAACTAAAGACTAAGTGACATCCCGCGAATTTGTTCCCGTTAATTTTCGAATTTTCAATGCAGAATTTCATCCCTGTTGAAACAGGGATGACACTCTTAGAAGTTGAGTTTTGACATAATCTAAAGAACATGACGGTGCCTCAAATTTCGTCTCGCTATCTGGAGTGGTTGAGGCTAATTGTTTGTCTGTCTGCAGTTTTAAATATATCTATCAATATACATAAAATTGTTCCAAATTTATTGTTTATTTCGGTCTTTGGTCGAGTGGTAACAGATGCTTTGAGACGCGAAATCCATAATTTGTATTAGATACAAATGGGTTGAATTGGTAACCTCTTTTTTTAAGGTCTGTTAAAAAGATAGAGAATAGTAATAAATACCAAAGCAGATTATAAAAATGTAAGTAGGTAGATACTTTATCTCCGTAAATACTTTGTATAAAACACGTTTCACTACTGGTGCTCAAACTTAACATTCTAGGAACACCCAGCTATTAGCCAAAAGGAAATAACCCGAAAACCTCGAATATCCTGCAACCATTCGTCATCTCAGACGTTTTAACGGAAAACGCTGGTTACAGAGGAGGACGGTGAATTTTAATATCGCTCCGAGCTATGGGAATGCCTTTGTATAACTAAGAAAATTCATTTTAAACTGACTATGAATAATAAAACTTGGAAATTACAAAGTTTATAGTCTACAGGTTTGTCAGTCTCTTAAAATAATAATAATAATAAATAAATAAATATTAGGTGACAATCTTACACAAATCGAACTAGCCGCATAGTAAGCTCAATAAGGCTTGTGTTATGGATACTAGACGACGATATATTTAATAGATACAAATACTTAAATACATAGAAAACATCCATGACTCAGGAACAAATATTCGTGCTCATCACACAAATATATGCCCTTACCGGGATTCGAACCCAGGACCTCCTGCTTCGTAGGCAGGGTCACTACCAACTAAGCTACAGATCCTGTCTAAATACGTATCATGGTAAAAACATACTGACAAAACTTTTAAACCTACAATTACCTAGGTGCTAAAAGTAAACATATACCTAGGTACCTACTTCTTAAAAAATAAATATTAATTACAAAAACAACCTAAATGCATAAAGTCTCTTCCAAAAGCACGGAATTTCTTACCAAAAACCTTCCAAGTCGACAAACGACAGTCGACCAGATTTCGAAGCACGTAAGATTCCAATCGCATTTTTCCAAAAATCATCAAAATATCTGCGAAGTAAAGGCAACCGAATACTTAAAGATATAAGATGCTTTTTCGAAGAAATCCTTTGACGTGAAATCTTTTGTTTTGCGCTGTTCTAAGTGGCTTGCACTGAGCCGGTGAATTAAAGATAGCACACGTACTTGCTGAGTCAAAGATTGACTATACCTTCTGATCTGATTTTAGACTTGTATGGATTTAGAGTTTTTGAATGTGAACAATATATCAAAGATACAAATATTTACGGGCTTTTTAGATACTTTCAAGGGTTTTACGTTAATAGGAACTAACTATTTAATACAAATTTTAACGTGTGTTTTTTTTTTCTTTACCGTCAAGAGCCTGATGAAAATGATTAGCACTATAACGTGTAACACCAAATCGATACAGTTTAAACAGACACAGATAATAATATTATTATCAAACGGAAGAGGATGCAAACATATTGAACATTACTACACCTACAGTAATTAAGTCTTGTCAGACATTCATGCTTACCCTGTTATGTCATAATTGTGGTCTTAGCTGTAACTAAACATTAGCGTAGGTATAAACATAAAGAAAATGGCAATAACCCTCCTTTGGGTTTCGCCGCAGTCGGGTAAAAAGTAACTGCCCGTGAAATGACGGCCGTCGACGCTTTGAACCGATTAGAGACATTAATCATGAGATGGTTACGTATAGTAAGATAAGTACATTTTAAAGATTAAGAACCACAATACCAAATGTACCGACAATGAGTAATCAATATGATGTAATTAATATGACGGAAATCAAATGTAAAACGCGTTTTAGACCCGAGTCATAAAAGGTTGAATATATGTACCTACTCAAAAGGCGAAAGTATGAGGTGTTGTGTAGGTTTAAGTATATAAGTGAGTCTATCTATCATAATCAATCGGTCACATCGTAAATATCAAATGGGTGCAAATGATAGAAATATTAGTGGAAAAACCACTTCCATATCATAAAAACTCACCGAGATACTACAATGTTAAAATCACATTTTTAGACTTTCCCAAATACGTGCCGACACGCTCCCTACTGAAGCCCGTTATACAGTGAGGTCACTATTCATACGTTGTTAGGGGAAATCAATAACTTTGTTCTGCAACTATGTTAAAACTTGCGATTATCGTAACGGTTTCATAACAAAAGTTACTATAAATTTTATGGGTTATTTAATGATATGAATAGCTTATAATAATTTTATACTTTTAAAATGGACTTTCCCACCACACTTTGGAGGCTCATAAAACAAGTTACACGATAGTATTAAACTCAAAACTTGAACATATTTTCTTATTATGCTTATTTTAACAGGATCCTATATAATTTTTACAAATTTCAGTTACAGTCAAATACCCAATTCGAATATCCTTTTATGAAATACCTAGCAGGTCTCTGAAGACGTTCATTTCAATCAATCAAAACGTATTAGGGTTCGTTTTAATTTGTCGAGTTGGAGACATAACAAATAGTTTGTCCCAGCGGTTAACTGGTAGAGAATACCTAATGGCATAGAGTTCGTCGTTTGTACTTTCCTGTATTGTGCAATAAAGCCTAAATAAATAAATAAACCCTTCATCACCGTCATCGATTTAAGAGCTTGTCGGTGAAGTGTTGTCCAGCTCATCCTGTTGTGTGCATTATCCGTAACGTCTCTTTATTATGAAGATTTTTTGTGTTTTATTGGCTCTATGTATATTCTGTCAAAAGTCCTATGTCTGTTGCTTTTTTCCTTCTATATTTCTTCCATTATTCTTTTTGTCAGTTGTCGTATATTACTAAACCTACACTCAGAGTCCGTAAACAAGTTAATGTCCCGTTTCTCTATAATTAGAATTGTAGTGTATTTGAGTATGATTTGATCACAATCTGTACTTACCGGCGAATTGGATTGAATTGGCTTAATCGTGGCTCGAACAAGAGACCTTAATGCCGGGGCGGGGAAGTTCGCATATACATAGTTGAGGGTATAAGGTTATGGCAATAAGCGAGCGGAGTAGAGAGCGGATTTCAAACAAAGCAATGATTTCAAAATTAAACACGATATATGAAGATATTATATATTAACTTCAAACCAAATAATTAAAAGGCAATGCGGTTTAACAGTATAATAGTGTATTTGTTTTGGGTCTAAGTTACTCTATACATGCATATTCCATTTAAAATAAGGTTTTCTAGTACAACGCCACTAGTGTGCACGACGCACGTGTGACTAAGCTGTTTGATAGGAATGTCGCTATTTTTAAGAGAATCATGATCATTTTATAGTATTGTCTTGAAATTTATTATGACACCATATTTTTCGAGCTGTCATTTTACAATGTTGAAATAAAATTAAATAGCTTGGTATGAAAGCGCTTCCTCTTTGCGTATACAATGCAGCCTTATTACAATTTTGAGCCGCTGATTACAGTAATTACAGTTACATAATGACTCAAGTTAACTAATACGCAGACTAACTCTAGTTCATTTAGATGCGGAGAATATCAGCCTCGAACTACTAGCTATAGCAACTAGTTAGGTCGCGTGTCCTTTTTTGTTCGTTTTCTATGAATAGGTCGAGCTAATGTAAGGAAATATTTCTTTCGTAATATTATTAATTATTTTTCATCACACTTGCTCGTAAAGGGTGTTATAACACGCGCGCTTATAGACCAACTCGAGCCGATTTACCCCCCGTGGGTTACAAATATCTATAACTCCCACGGGAGGAAAAACTGTATGAAAATCTATAACTCCCTCGGGAGTTATGAGTTTAGTTTTAAAAGTCGTACGTCATTTCAGACTAAGGAGGTTTCGAATCAGCCAAGGCTATTTCACATCTTCAAAACTTGGCTACAAAACCAATTTTAGTGTAAAATAAAACTTATATAGTATATTTTACTATAATTTCCGTAGTTTTTGCGATTATTTTAATGCAATTAAATTAATTTAGTTTAAAATTTTATTTTGAAAATCGGTACAATCTGGCGACATTGCCTGTCAAGTTTAAAAACTAAACGCAGTTCTTAGTATTATCTGTGGAAGACTATATTGAAAAAGTTGACAGTTGAAGTTGTCTCTTAGCGGGTGCGTTTAGTTTATTTCATTTTTATGTTTTATTTTTTTTTCCTCGCAAATGTGATGAAAAACATTGTGTGTATCACGGGCAGTAAGAAGATTACAAACTCGAGTCATTAAAAGCCTTCCGCCTACGGCGTCGGGCTTCTAATAGACTCTCGTTAGTAATCCCCTTCTTACTACCCTCGGTGCACAATGTACTATTACGTCTCTTTTATTAAAAACTAGCGACCCGCCCCGGCTTCGCACGGTGTTTCTCTATTATATTCATCATCATCATTTCAGCCATAGGACGTCCACTGCTGGACATAGGCCTCCCTCATAGAATTCCAATTAATTATGCATGTATTATACATATAAACTTTCCTCTTCAATCACTCTATCTATTAAAAAAAACCGTATCAAAATCCGTTGCGTAGTTTTAAAGAGTTAAGCATACATAGGGACATAGAAAGCGACTTTGTTTTATACTATGTAGTGATGATTCATATCTATGTTACTTAGCTACCTTTCTGGGAAGGGGACTAAAGTATTACTTTTTGTTTCTAGGAATAAGACAGAGGTCATAAATCAAATTTGCTTAAAAAAATCCATGTATAAAAGTGCTTAATTAATGAACAGTATAAATTCAGACATAGAAATATTTATGGCAAAAACGTCAATTAACTAGGGACTTCCTTCCGATATATTTTTTTTCGGTAAATGCCAATGTACGGTAAATGTACTTACGAGCAGCACGCACACATCAACTAGTTTTTTCCTATTGCGAGCAGCATGCACACATAAGTAGCCGGCGGATTAGACATGCTTCAGTTCTTTGTTAGCGATGCTCCGTCCGGCTATTTATTTTAAGGTCCTTGAGTAACTGTTTCAAATTTAATACATATTTCGAAGTAACATTTCACACTATATAATAAAACATCCATGGGTAGTAATCGGCATTTTAGTAAATTTCTCTTTTATCCAGTGAATATTAAATGTGATTTAAGTAATTAATAGGCATACATTTTAAGGCTTTTAAAATTAAAATAAACATAAATTTCGATAGCTAAAATTTTATTAGGTACTACCGTGTTTCTTACACAAAAACTTACCTAATTTTAATGCTATTAAATCGAATTTTGTACAAAGTAAACTAATACCAAGAGTGCATTGTTATGCAAGTCGCATATTCATGTTATGCGTTGTCTCATAGTCATAACTGTCATAGGAAAGTGCAATTTATCAATAAATTAATATCGTTGGGAATAGTGTCTAGGACAATTTTATTCCTGCCGCAAAATGTCTATGTCTGAGTGTAATACTTACTTATTATGTGTATTTTTGTAGTTGTTTGTAGTTAAAAAACAACAATGTTAAAATTAAACAATAGATCTCAATTTGAGATTCCTTCGGTTTGAATCGGGTACGAATATTTGGCCTTCGTAAAGGGAGATACTTAAAATATTCGCAATCGTCACTCCCATACCCATTCCAGGAAAAATTGGGATCGTAAATAGAAAGTAAGGCGAAGAGGCGATAAATGAAACGTTCTGCCTAACGCCCATAAAATATGTGCGAGGAATCGACGAAACGCTAGCACATAATACATTAAATAACGTTCTCACTTGAAAATACTTTTAGATCATTATCGTCTTTATTTTTATCACATCGCGAGAAATAAATGTATCTATTGACGAATCGGTGGCATTATAGATATACGACAGGCCTATGACTGCGGTGCTGGCTTAGATAGCTAAGTAGCTACTGAACAAAAATACTTAATAGTACATTACTGCAGAGGTCGGGAAGTAAGGGGTTGCCGGCCGAGTACATATAGCTGGCCGAGCGAAGCGAAACAGATACGTAGACAGATAGTTACGAGGCTGGCAACCCCATTTCCCGCCGAGGTATGTATAGTGCTTTTCTCAAATATGCAATGAAATAAATAAACTTACTTATTAGTACTTACTTAACCTGAATAATATTTTATAACACAAACTTTCTGTCAGAAAGTGACGTTAGTGACATATTATATCCATAGACAATGAAAATGTCAAGTCACGTTCGGTCCAAAAGCTGTTTCAGTTTACATTTTTACCGCGAATATTTAGATGAAATATTTTAAATGTGTATTTGTGTAGTTAAAATTGCAATTTATAGTACATTACTGCAGAGGCCGGCAACCTCATTTCCCGCCGAGGTAAGTATAGTGCTTTTCTCAAATATGCAATGAAATAAATAAACCAAGGTACTAATATCCTTACTTACCCTAAATATTATTTTATCAGAAAGTGACGTTAGTGACATATTATATCCATAGACAATGCAAATGTCAGGTCAGGTTCATAAACTATATACAACCAAAAGCTGTTTCAGTTTACATTTTTACCGCGAATATTTAGATGAAATATTTTAAACGTGTATTCTTGTGGTTTAGTTTGCAATTTGTAATAATTGGAAATTGTTTATAATGTGTTATTTGTTATGTTCATGTCAATTTTAAATAAATAAAACTGCAAAATATAGCAAAAATCGTTTTTTGTTTTTTTAATGGCTGAATACCGTGATGCCTGTGGCCCAAATAAAAGTGGAATGGAAATTAAAAAAAAATACATTGCCGGCCTTGTAGGTATCAAATTCCATTACGTGCCAAGTGTCAAGCCGCACCGGAAACGAGGTACTTTGCGGCCTATTTTTAGGCACGTAATGTCAACATTTCATGCCATGTTTCAGAAAAATAACTTACGAGTAGATAAGGGTCAGTCCGAATTAGTGGGTGTAGAGGCGTGAACTTCTATTAGATATTCATTGTTTTACCTATGTACAAATTACATTACATTTTTAGGGGGAGAAGGCCAAACACGACAGCCTATGTAAAAAAAATGTTTAAGAGATCTGACGAAGGGGGAGGGACGGAATCTGGATATCTTTTTCTATAGATGACCTGTAAGAAATAGGTATAATTATAATATTACTTTTTAAATCTTGTAAACGTTGTTTTTGGTTTGGTAACCATAGCTAATACAATCATAAAACGGCAAGTATATTTGTGCTGTGAAATACAATTATATCAAATAATATTAATTAAAACCAGAGCGATCTCAAAGCTTTGTTCTAGCAATCTCAAGCATTAACGTCATTACGACCGTCATTACCGTCCCGACCATATCGGCCGTTGGTTTGATACCGAATTGTCTCCTAATTATCGTAAATAGTGGCGGACCCAATCAAGACGGGCAATGAAATGACCCGACCTCGGCTGCGGCAGTATTTACGGCTCATTCGCACTAAGACAATAGTTGGGTGGCGTTTGGTCTCAAACGTAAACCGACTGCATGATATATTTTCTTTACTAAAGCAAATATTTATTTCTCGAGGCTATTGTTTCTCCATATTAGATGTATGTTTAAGTATAAATTAGTAAACTCACAGCTTATATACTTAGTTTCAACACGTATTTTACGATAACTCATTTTACTTTTCATACAAACAGAGGATAATACAGACAATAACAAATTTCAACGTAATATTTAACATTATTTTCTTCTCGCTTTTTGACCTGTAAGGGTGATCCCTTACTACTGGCGATTTGCGAGCGAGTTGTGTATTGCAAGTTTTGTATGAAAACATGCTCGCAACTCGCTCGCGAATCGCCAGTGTGATAAAGTCCTAAGGAACGGCATGTGCTTTGCGCTAGGCCGGGAGCCAGTGACACCCCCCCTCGACCAGGTTAAAAAACGCATGTAAAAGGATTCAAATTAAGACGTTTTTTTTATTTGAGTAGTTGAGTGGCCGCTCTATTTTATAGAAAGTTTCAGTGCTTTGTTATTTAACGCCCAATTTCACACACATGACACATTAAAACGACACAAACAATGAAAAATTACCAACGTGAGTCCGGACTCTGTCTGAGTCACCGGCACAAAAAGCGAGTGTTTTGTTTCACGATACGTCGAGCGTGGCGGGGCAATGAATAGTAATCCGGCTGAAAATCGTCAGTGTTTTAAATGGAAATGACGTGGCAGAGGGCTCGGAGGTGCCTCGCTGGCAGAATTGTATCTTTTTAATTTACTTTCCGCAATTTGGGGCTTCGGGCACAAATTACCCCCGGATGATTATTTCAAAACACGCTCAGATGGTGTTTATTTTTCAGTGCTTTGTACGGTTGATACGCTGGGTTCATCGAAACAGTGATATGATTTTTTAAATAAATATCAGCAAAACAAAATAATACGATAGGTGATTTTCTTCCAGCCGATGGATTGAGACGACAGGTTAATATAACATTACTTTTATTTTGAAATTGTTGATCTAAAGTTGAAATCGAAAGAATAAATACTAAATTTTATCTTTTAGTTACTAATTAAAATGAGAAATATTTTGTAGCAAAGGTTAGGTTTGAAGTATTTAAATGGACAATATATTACATCGCTGGTTGCTAACTGATATTAATAACCACATTTTTACTTAAAAAAAACCCGACCGCGGTGCACTTTGAAACTGCATAAAATCCGCCATTTTGTTTATTTTAACGAACTTGATACCCAGTGACACTCGCACCATCAAGACGAATCTAATGATGTATCATTTATCAAAATCGGATGTGCCGTTGAGTAGTTACGAGCGGACACAGGAACGGACATACATACATACATACAGGTCAAACACATAACCCTCCTTTGGGCTTCGCCGCAGTCGGGTAAAAAAACTGTTCGTGGGCGGTATTTGCAAGTATCCAATCGATTTTATGTTTTCAAAAAACACTAATTGGACATTTGAATTCATTGTTTTATATTGATTAACCTATGTTTGTATTATTATAGAAAGAATGAAAAATACTATACATACCCAGGCCAAAAAGAAAATTTCTGGATTTCCACCTCCCGGCCTTTGTTAAAACATAATATTTCAATTTCTTTCTGAAATCCGATAATTAATTTACCAATTAATAGTATGTATATTTAGTTAAGTAGTTCTTTGTGATATGCAATGCAATATTGTCACAATTATTGTAATGTTTTTAAAAGAGAAACTGGTGAGTTTCTTCCGGCGCTTCTTCTCACCAGGATGTCATCTGCCGAAGCGCCAAAAGAATCAGACATGTGAAAGAGCCCTTGAGTCCTACTTGCAAAAATAAATTATTTCATTTCAATCAATAAAAAAGTCAATAATAACCATAAACGTAACTAACTTATAGAAACAGCTTGAATTATAAGACTAAAACTAGTACACCACTACAAATCATTAAATTATTTTTTTCAGAGACGTAAAATGGCTTGCTAATTTAAAAAGCTTGCTAATTTAACTTGTAAATGGGCTTATTCTCTGATAAGCCCATTCACAAGTTAAATTAGCAAGCTTCGTCAGAGGCATACTACTGTAAAGTCAGCAACAGTCTCCAACAACTTCGACAAACACATACATTTAAAAACTGCAATCCGCAACAGGCTTCGTGTTCTCTACCTAAACCTACATGCATTACTTAAAGTTAATTATGTACATTACTTGTCGATCACTTTGCAACATTACAACTCAAGCATCAAAATGAATTCTGCGACTGCTGGACACTGAGGCAGATGTTCCTAATTTCAACTAAGCTTTAACTTAAGAGAGAAACTTAGCAATTAATTCCGACTCAGGTGACGGACTCAACTCAGGCTTGTACACTCAGACTTGTCGGCGACAGGTTGTTGTTTATGTTAAGTAGTTTGTGTTTGGTAATTGATAATTTGCATATTTAAATTGTTTCAAAGATTGCCTTTATAAAGTTCGGTTTAGATGAAATCGGGGAAAGATGCGCTTGTACAACTAATTACGAAAATGTATTCTTCTTTGTAATATTTAAAGTTAATTATTGCAATGGAGTTAAAAAAAAACCGTTTTAATATAACGCCTTTTTAGTGTAAGTTTAATTTTTAAATAAAGTACTTATGATTGATGAACTTTAAATAAAGTTTTGATTTTTGGTTCCTAGTTTTGTTGATATGAATATTTTAGGGAAAATAAATATGGCATAATTTATTTACTTTTATTTTTATACTTGTAGGTACATAATTACTTAAAGGGTACTAAAATATATAAAGTATTTTAGTTTGTGTAAGAGAACTTTCCACATTTTCCCTCATCTCTTCTAATTTCCTAACAAACATATAAACTCAAGCGACAGCACTATCCTAACTTGTATTGCGTTTCCGAAATTAGTACACCAAAATGATTTAAGTTCGCAAACTGCTTTAAATTCGTGCCCTTAATTCACCCTCTAATTGCGCAGTAATTACAAACTTTTCCTAACTTGTAATAAATGTGGGAACTAAACAATGGATACGGTCACTGTCAACTTTGGGGCCCGTTTCCACAGTTTTCTACGATGACTGATTTTTTTAAAACATTAATTAATTTACAAGTTAAAGGTTTACAAAACCCGACCAAGTGCGAGTCAGAATAGGGAATATATGCGTGATTTTTTGTTTACTTTAACAAAAGCCCATTTATGTAAGAAATAGTAAGAAATTTTTTTTTCCAAATTATAGTTATTCAAAAAACATTATTTTCTTAGTGTTAATAAAATAACCAAAATATAAACCATCAAATAATTATCTCTATCTCTTTCTATGGCCGTCGTGTACTTTGATGTCACAGTCCATATCGGATCTTACTGTCTAATCGCTGTCTAATTAGTAGTACATATATCTTCTGTATTTTTTGGTCGATTTTAATTTCTCTCTATGTCATCTTTTTGATGGTAGTTTCATATTTTGATAAGAAATAAGATAAAAAAAAATCATACATATTCCCTATTGCTCACGAAGATTTTCGTACCACCGTTGAGCAAATGTACTGTAATTTTCATTTAGAAAATATAGAGTATGGAGCCTGCTTGTCGCCTGGCCGTAAACTGTCAACCTTAGAACATAAATATTTCAGCGGTCGGGAGGTGAAGTTTACTGTTCGCGTGATAAGGGTTTATGTAGCGTGATGGGCTCAATAGTTGGGCACACTGCACTATTTCTCAACATCACTTCAATTCGGAGACATCCAATGCTTAACATTGGTTCCTAAGACTTTTACAATTACTCAATCTAACCGAACCTAACCTTAAAATAAATAGCCGGTTTTGGCCTCGCTAACAAATCACTGAAGCACCTTTAGTAAGCCGGTCGCCTAACGCTGGTTGATGTGTACGTGCTGCTCGTAAGTACAAAGCGACCAACTTACTAGAGGTGCTTCAGTTGTCTGTTACGTCCGATAATTTATTTTAAGGTCCTTGCCAAAGATAGTCGCTTTTGTCGACCTTATGTCATCAGGTTTTTTTTTTGTGTGGGTCGACTCCGTGTTATTAAGTACCTAGAGTCAGAGATGGACGTGACATGAAAATTGTGCTGGCGAGAGCTTTTGAATGTATTTAGTTAGCTATATTATTTTTCTTTTTTCTTAACAAATATATAAAAAAATACAAAACAAAATAATAAAAGCTAGACTGCTGGGCGTGATCAGGGGTGTAAAAATTGAAAACTACCGTTGCATTGCACTGCATAGTTGTCAAGTAGGACCCCGGTTTGTTTTGTGTCAAACAAAAAATAAAGGTCCTGTCATCTCAATCTGACTTTGATTTAGTTATCTAGGGGCAGTTTTATAAAGTATTGGGCGAGATTCTTTACATTTAGTATTACTATTTCAATAAAATAAATGTAAGCAGTGTAACGAAACCACTCCAGAGACCGGCGGTCAGTCCGAAATTCCTAATTAAATTCTTTGTCAACACAGGTACTGCCAAAGGGATTTTAAGGGTAATTTAGTTTATGTTATTATTTATATACACGTATACATATTTATATGTATATATACCCTAGAGGCAAAGGTTTGTCGGGCACCACCTGCTCTCTACTCTATTTTTTGCTATTTTGACGAAATATATTAGTCATTGAATACAAATTAAATGGACGTAGAAGCAATAGCGTGTCCTAGTTTAAAAATAATATAAATAGTATACTAAATTATGATTGAACCAGGAATCCTTCTAATATTATAAATGTTAATGTTTGTGAAGTTGTGTTGGGTTGTTTCGTATTCTTATAAAATCCTATCCTCTTCTATCCTAATAATTATAAATATTAAAAGTTTGTTAAGATGTTAGGAGGTTGGGTGATGTTTCCGGCCTTGAGCTCCTGAGGAGCTGCCGTCTTATCGGCCCCGCTGCAGAGGCTCATTAAAAAAAGGAGGATATTTGTAACTAAAAAACAAACATTCAACCTCCTCTCATCCAACAAATATAACTAGACCAAGTCCTGCATCGAAATTCAGTTACTTCATCGAGCATGATGCAGGCGTGTCTGCGGATAAATGTTAGCCTGAAAGAAACAAATAAATATGTTATGTTTATTTCAGGCCAACATTTACCCAATCATGACAACAGTGAAACCGTGTGAGAACCCCCACACCAGCGTCTTTCATGTGTCATCGTCTTGTCTGCGCCCGCGCAGCATCAATGTAACGTCGCCAGGGTGCCAGTGGTATCTTTCACCGTCGATGTTGCATCAGCGCCCGCGCAGCGTTGACATGACGTTTTTGCCGCGAAGCTAGTGGCAAACGTCGGTGACTCGTCAACGCCCGCGCAGCGTCACCGCAACGGACGGTACGCAATGTAATCCCTTCGCCTACCACCGCGTCACCGCACTGCGCGAATATTGCGTCGACGCTCCAAGACGCCGCTACCGTCGCAGCAACGTTACGTGAACTTACTTCCTGGACGCAATCATGATGACGATGCTTGGTAGATGCCAGTAGAGGGGTCTATAAATGTTGCCCTTCAATTTACGTGACTATTTTAATGGTTACTTAAACTGTAACAAAAGAGACCCCCACACTAGCGTAATTTAAGCGTCGTCGCTGCGCGGGTGTAGTCAAGACGCTGTAGGTGAAAAACTTGACTAAAGCACCTGTTGCATGTAGTAGTAACCTGTCCATATAGACAGTTTGACGTTCCATTTTTGAAAAATGACATAAGTTCCACGTCAATTCCGTACAACTACTGCATGCAACAGGTGCTTTAGTTAAGTTTTTAGGGTTTCGTACCAAAATGGTAAAGAAGGAGCCCTTATGGTGCGACTCTGTCTGTTTATCTGTCCGTCTGTGACAGCCAGATATCTCAGGAACTACTGCAGTTATCGATTTGAAAATTGGAATAGTTTTAAGAATCACTAACCCAAGTCTATTGGACATAATAGAAAATTTACAACTTTTTTCCTGTTTTTTACAGAGGGTCGAAATGGGAGGTCGAATATTTAAAGTTAAGCTATTGATCAAATGAAAAGGCTTAGCTTGTAGATTACAAAACCATTTTTTTTCTTAATCATGTATTTTGATTTAGGGCGAAAAACGTTAAAAAAAATACCATTCCCCCCCTATTATCTTCGGAGTTACAGAAAAATCTGTAATAATTACCAATTATTAATATCATCCTAAATATTACAGGAAAATTATAACGGTTTGCCTAACTTGCATCGTTTTTCGAAATTCGCAAAAATCGTAACACAAACTTATTCGCTGCTACTAAACTAACCGCAGCCTATGTCGATGTATGGGGGCAACAGTTTTTCAATAACAAAATTAAGTTTGTCCCACCATACAGTTTATCTTGAACTATTCACGTATCTACTTACGAGTTTGTACGGAACCCTCGGTGCGCGAGTCTGACTCGCACTTGACCGATGTTTTACCTATACGTGGTCTCTTACAGTACGATTATTTCCAATTTGACACTCGGCAATTCTCGACAGCCATCGGGAGAGATCGGAAATGCAAATGACACGAGATACATGGCTGCATATTCGTAATAATTATCATAGTGTGAACCCAACAGTCTAAAACAGTGATGTAGATCACCTGCCATAGTGGCGTTTTTTTTACAGCGGACCTATGAATAACACAGAAGTGGATTGAGTTAATTATTACATTGCATTACTAACAACACCAATATTAAATGAATAAAAGGGAATTTACTTCTTTAAAAGCGTTATTTACAATAGGTTTTAATATTAACAGTGTTCGGGTCTAGCGTGCACTTTGGGGTATACCTATGACTTCAAACGTTATACAGAACCATAAATGTTCCTTAGGATTCCGGGAATGAATTATTACTATAGATGCAAATAGCAAAGAAAATGCAAGCTTAATAATATCCATTTCCAAAATCCCGAGGAACATCCATGTTTCTGTATAACGTTTGAAGTCATATGGACCAAATTGCACTCAAGATCGGATCTCTGATTATTAATTAGGTATTATATTTATATACTCTATGTGTAAACACGAACCTTTACGATTAAAACCGAGACGTCCCGAGTGTCAACGTTGAAATAATCGTACTATAATATCTCTTTCTATTAATTTTACAAAGTGTTTAAACGATCTCTTATGTAAAATCGCCCATGGCTGCAAAGGCCGTAGCAGGATAAGGGAGGAAAGAATGCCCTTGAATGATTAAGAGCTGTTTATTTTTTCTATAGTTGCTTGCATTTAGTTGTATAATTGTGCAAAGTTTGGTTGAAAAATTCCCAGTGGTTCAGCCGGGAAAAAATAAAAACAAAATTTATGAAATTTGACGTATCTCTAAAACTATAAATCTTTATCATAATATCTTTAATTCATTTTGGTTAATTAAATAGTATGTATGCCTTAAAAGAAAATTGAGTCTGTATCTTAACAATTTCTGTAAAAAACACGTAAGTCAAATTTTCAAAAAAAAGTTTTTTTGGTTCCTGAAGGAGTGACCACTTTAAGTGACATGTCTAAAGAAGCCTTATTTAACGATCTGTCAGTCATGTAAGTTTGACGGTTAAAATCGAAAAGCAACAGTGTCAAAATTAAAAAACTATGTTAGTCGAATTCTGTTACATTTTATTCCTATACTATTCTAATACTGCCAAAGAACTTTCTTTGTAAAGAACTAAAAATAAAATAAATTTATGGCATTTACTCGAAAATGTATCAACTTAAAAATGTCTTTTACTTCTTATTTTAATCACTATCGCTATCTTTATTAACGGTAACATATCTGGTAAAACGATAAGTAAGGCTGATGATGATTACCTATTTGAAAAAAAAGTTTTATAAGTTAAAAGGCGACAATTAATACAAATATATTTTCAAGCCAAAATTAATGGAAATGTCAAAAATTGGTTTATTTTTAATTCTTTACAAAGAAGATTTATTTTTAAGTTCTTTGGCTGTATTAGAATAGTATAAAAATAAAATAAAAACCGACTTCCAAAAACTTAAACTAAAAACCAAAAAATAATATGTTAATTACCCCAAAGAAATGGATAATCAACGATTCATATATACATATACAGATATTTATAGTTTTTAACCTGTTATTTTTGAAGTTGGTGCCTGCCACGCAAAGCTGGCTGTGTTGAGCTCCTTAGCTGGATATGTATATATGAATCGTTGATTATCCATTTCTTTTTAAAAAATTACTTTATTTTTAAATTTTTAGTTTACTTTATTTTAAAATTTTAACTAAATAGACTTAAGTCTATTTAGTTAAAAGAAAAAAAATCCAAATTGGTTTAGACGTTTTCAAGTAACCGAGGAACACACCTACATAAAAATTGCTTTTTGTTTTGAAGTCGGTTAAGACTGGAAACTTATTTCTGATAAGAAATGCACGAGAAAGTAAGAAAAATACCAAAATCGCTATATGTGTGCCTATGATATTTTGAAGAGTTCAGCTCGATTTCTCCAAGATCCCATCATCAGATCCTGACTTGGTTGCAATGGGACCACCTCGGAAGTCTACCCTTTCAAACAAAAAAGGAATTTTCCTAATCGGTCCAGCCGTCTTCAAGTAATCGGTGAACAAACACACAAAAAAAATTAAAAAAAAATAAAAATTAAAAAAAACCCCGACCAAACATAACAAACGACCTGATGACCTTGAAGACTTGAACCGATTTCCACCAAACATAGCTAAGAACACTCTCGACTGATATACCTTTCAAACAAAACCGCATTAAAATCGGATCATCCGTTTGGGAGCTACGATGCCACAAGGACATTTACACATTTACACACACAGACACGTCAAACTTATAACACCCCATCGTTTTTGCGTCGGGGGTTACAAAAAACATACAGACGAATTGAGAACCGTCCTTCTTTTGGAAGACGGTTAAAACTATAACACAATCCGACCAACATAGTTTTTTAATTTTGACACTGTTGCTTTTCGATTTTAACAGTCAAACTTATGTGACTGACAGATCGTTAAATAAGGCTTCTTTAGACATGTCACTTAAAGTGGTCATTCCTTCAGGAACCAAAAAAACTTTTTTTTGAAAATTTGACTTACGTGTTTTTTACAGAAATTGTTAAGATACAGACTCAATTTTCTTTTAAGGCATACATACTATTTAATTAACCAAAATGAATTAAAGATATTATGATAAAGATTTATAGTTTTAGAGACACGTCAAATTTCATAAATTTTGTTTTTATTTTTTCCCGGCTGAACCACTGGGAATTTTTCAACCAAACTTTGCACAATTATACAACTAAATGCAAGCAACTATAGAAAAAATAAACAGCTCTTAATCATTCAAGGGCATTTTTTCCTCCCTGATCCTGCTACGGCCTTTAATGCCACTGCCTGTAAATCTTATGCGCAGTTATTTATCTTGTTATAAGATATTATTTTGACTAGACCCATAATAAAACATAATATCCACAATCCCATCCCGAATCGTACAAAACTCAATCGCCCGTCAGATTACTATCACTCACGCAAAATGTAGCGACTTCGGAGCGATTTGAAACGTGGCAGTTGCGCTACAAATCTGAATTAAGCCCCGTTGTGCCACGTAGTGTCACGTTGTGCCACGCTGTGCCACGTTGTCCTGCGATTGCCCCGATTGACGGGCCGGCCACGTCCTTTGCCTTCAAGCTTAAAATTGATGGCGAAAAATTCGCCGCTATTTTCCAAAATGCATGATTTGATGGAGAGGCACTTTTGATGGAGGCTATGATCGTTTTTTTCATTCGTTTCTGTTTTGATTATTGCGGCTTTGATGTAATTTACAATTATTAAGTTAAGAAAATTTGATTATTCACAAGTATTATATACATCCTATAATCAGATTGCATTACATGTGTCTGACGGCGTAGAAGAGCAGCCGGGGTATAAGATCAGACAGCTGGTAGTTGATCGTATGTTTCTATTAGCTGGCATGAAATGAAGTGAGGTTGGATGTGACACTAGACATACCCCTTTGCCTAAAAGGCTCAACTCAAGGTCCATAGTGTGGTGGCACACTATGGACCGAATTGAGGAAAAAGAGGACATTCGTACTTTTTTTCGAAAAACGTATTTTAAAAAATACTATTCGATGGAAAATGTTACAGAGAATAATAAATGTGGTATATATTTTTTCAAAATAATGCATATTTAAGGCAGAAAAAAATAAAATGTGTTTTTTATGCGACCCAAAAATAGAATCTTATCTCAAAGAAACTATGAGAGACTGCGGTTTCTAACCTTCAGGATTTTATTATCCTACCTTTACGGAGTACGAAATAATAAAGAGCTTTATGCCACACCTGGCCATAAAGTGGCTTTTTCCGCACACTGCGCGTACAGAAAAAGCCGCTTTCTGGCCAATTGTAGACATAAAATGATGTACACAGCACGGGAGGTAATAAAAAAAGCCCTCGATCGCATATTTACGTCCCTCTCTTGCAGCTCGGGCCGCAAACTTCTGCGACCTCGGCCTTTCTTTGTATTACCACCCTAGTTGTATAATGTACTATTGTTTTGTAGGCGCCCCTTAGCAATGAAAGGGGCGCCCACAAAACAAAGCAGTTTATTACTCCGTAAAGGTAGGATAGTAAAATCCTGAAGGTTAGAAACCGCAGTCCCTCATAGCATAGTTTTTTTTGAAATAAGATACGTATTTTTGGGTCCTATACAAAAAAACACATTTTATTTTTTTCTGCCTTAAATATGCATTATTTTGAAAAAATGTATACCACATTTATTATTTTCCGTAACATTTCCCATCGAAAAGTATTTCTTAAAATACGTTTTTCGAAAAAAAGTACAAAAATCCTCTTTTTCCTCGATTCGGTCCATAGTGCATCAGCTCCAATTCCGTGCTCAGCTCTATTTTTTGCTTTTCTGCTATGCAAAATAATGACAAATCAAAAACAGAACTAAGTCAGCATTACTACCCAAGTAGCACACAAAGCTGTATAACAGCTGAATAATTGGTTTAAATTACGTTTAAAGCTGTATAAGGAAGCTGTATAAGAGCTGTATAACCGGTTATACAGCTCTTATACCTCCTATTTGGGCACAAATTATTCAGCTTTAAGTTCACACTGCTGCTTAAGAGCGGTATAACAGCAACATAACAGCGGTATAAAGGGTAACACCAGTCATATGAGCTGTATATCGACTGAATAAGAGGTAACATGTTACCCTTTATTCAGAAATTGTGTCACATGTACACTCTTTTATTTCTTTTAAACCGGCTCTAGCTGACGAAGGTCTGTATAAAAGTGTACATCAATGAAATTAACGTAGGAATGAAGCAAACATTTTATCTTTGACGTGCGAGTTAATTGTCTTAATGGCGGATGGTGTATACAATCTCATATGATGATGGTGAATACAGTCATAATTCGAAGAAACTGTTTGGGGATGCAAATTTACTGACATTATGGATACATATTGTCTAAGAAAATTTTAGTGGGCCATGAAAATATTCAGTTTTTAATTAATTATGTGATGTAAATAAACCTTCATAAAAACTTGGTGAACAATTTTCAGAGCTTTGAACAGAGTTTTAAAGATTATAAGTTATTATTAGTATATTAGGAAGTAAAAACGAAAGCATTACATTCATAATTCAGGCATAATAATATCATAAAAGTTGGAAAATGAATCAAATACATATAGGTTATACAATAAAATGGTGGTTTGATGTAAATACCGATGTGAACCGTTTGTAGTCTAATATTCAGCAAAAGGCTGTTTAAAGATACCTTATGTGAACCACTACTAAGTCTAAGCCGTTAATTCTGTACACAAGTGAGTCCCTAAATAACTACCAGGCCTATAGTGAATGTTTAAACAGCTACTATGCAGATAGTATCAATAGCAGTATAAAAGCTGATTAACGGTAGATATGTTCAACAATAAGCTGTGTTATGCGCCACAAATGAACCATTATACGACTATTGGCTGCATAACAGCTCACATGTGCTCCCTTAATAAGTCAGCGAAATATAAGTTCACAAATACCTCCTTATACAGCACTAAGCGTAAAATTACCCACTAAACAGCTCTTATTACAGTTAAAGCATTGGAATATGTTAAAAGCTGAATAAAGACGTTAAAAATATACCTTTATAGCACTCTAAGCGTATTAATGGTGGTTTTGTGGGCCGTTATTCAGCTCTTATTCAGTCTAAGCCGTTTTAATATTGACTGATCGCTGTTATGCAGCTACAGGTTCACCGGTGAGTTCTTAAAACACTCTTAATAAGCATAAAGCTTTAAATAGGTCTAAAGGTGGGTAGTTATACAGCTATCTGTGCTACTTGGGTAATCTCTGATATATATATTGCAATAAATGGCGTTTAATGTGTTAATCAAAATCACTCATCCCAACAATATCAATTACATGTTATTGCACTAATTAACTATTAGTTAAGTTAATTGTTTCAAGGATCTGCTGCTACAATCCCTGTATTAATTACATATGTAAGTACGCCATTGTTACGTTTACCTAAATTATCTGCTCACTTATGTTTTACAATGTAAAACATCTTCTAAAACTATGTCATAGTTTGTGTCCGTCAAGATAGCGTACACCGTAAAGATATTCAGAATCTGATGCAGCCAATAAATAGTACCCAAATAGTACCGACGAAATACCTAGGTGAAAAAAATAGTACCCTTAAACTTTTCGAAATATAAGGCCTGTTCACGGTGTACGCTACCGGGCGTCAAGCTGGCGTACACCGTTTGTATCTCTGGAACGGCTTTGTTTTTGGAAACGCTTTATATCTCAAAAAATAGTACCCAAATAGTACCCTAGGGCCCCAAAATTTCATTTCTCTAGCTGTCGTAGAAGCCGAGATATTCCATAACTTAACGGTGTATAAAATTTTACACCGTCAAGCTGGCGTACCCGGGAATTTCTTATAGAAAGAGCTTACTATATCTCGGCTTCTACGATAGCTAGAGAAATAAAATTTTAGGGCCCTAGGGTACTATTTGGGTACTATTTTTTGAGATATAAAGCGTTTCCAAAAACAAAGCCGTTCCAGAGATACAAACGGTGTACGCCAGCTTGACGCCCGGTAGCGTACACCGTGAACAGGCCTTATATTTCAGAAAGTTTAAGGGTACTATTTTTTTCACCTAGGTATTTCGTCGGTACTATTTGGGTACTATTTATTGGCTGCATCAGATTCTGAATATCTTTAGGGTGTACGCTATCTTGACGGACACCATAGTTTTAGAAGATGATGTAGATTGTAAAATAAGCGTTACTTGAATTTGTAACGGTACAATAATCCAATACAATTCTATGAAAAAAAATTATGTGTATTTATTTGTAGGATGACAAACTCAAAGCTTATACAGCAGAATCCTATTGATAGTAATATTGCTGAAAAACTGTGAATGCCTTGATTCTGAAATTGTATTTTTAACGTCTTTTCATAAAACAACATCCCCAAACTCCACTTGAAAGTCTTAACTCGTTCAAGCACTAACCTATTTCCAAGCTATAAATTTATTTGCTACAGAAAAGAAGGTTACAGAAATTTCATTTCGCTGAATCCAAAATTGAATTCTTTCCCCACTGCTCCAATAATCAAATGAATAATCCATTTACAGTGGCATCGCGGAGTGTCCGGGCGAATCAAAAGAAAAATTTTGTAAATCGAGAATTGTTAAACAACTCCCAAGGTTCTGTCCGCACATTCTATGTGATCAAAACCTCATGAAAAAATTTCAAGTGCATTTTCAAGCATACGGCTTTTAGGTCGAAGCATCTTACAATCTAAAACTTAACACGCCTTGTTACTGATCGTTTGCTATGTTGTGTTTTGTGTTAGATCAATGTTTGGGGTAAATCTGCCAAATAGGGCACTGAATATGGTAATACTAAATAGTTAAGAAATAAATGTGCTAAGAATCTCCAATAATATAGAAAAAGTAAACTAAGGTGAATTGTACATTAAAAGAGGCTTCAACCTGACGTTGGTTTACTTCAATACAAAACAAACCGAACATGTTTTCATAGAAATGTTTCACCGTTAAAAATGTTTAAAAACAAGGCACTTTTAGCAAATAGTTCAAAGCCTGCAGACTGAACCCCGAAAGCACGACAGTTTTAACTTCGGCCTGGGACACAAGCAAAATAAATTCATGCTCCAACAGAGTCCGCCTAAATTGTGTTTTTATTCTATTCGTATTTCGATAGTCCATTACTGTAGGTGAAATTTGAGCGTCAAGTAGAATTTTTAATATATTTAATAAACGAAATTTGTCGGAGTATACGTGCGTTTCATTCTTTATGAGGAGTTTGGGAATAACAAAGGCATTATTGTGTCTGTTTAGGTAATCTTTCAAATTGGTTCGTGTGGCGATATTGTTGAAGTATTTCAGCGAAAATGTAAAATTGTGGTTAAGTCTTTTGTACCGCTTACGTTCGTTATTCTTTAACTTCTTTGTAATTCTGTCCTATTTTTGTCGTTTAAGAGTCCTTAGACAATTTAAAATGTTCTCAATCGAAACTATGGCAAAAGTATTGAACATATCAACCAAGTGACTGAAGTACATGATAGTTGTGTATGAGTTTTAAACAGAGAGGGGTTAATATTTTGATTTTATTGAGCATAGTGGAATACAAGAGCTAAAAACGCGATTTCAGCCTGAATTCTGGCAATTTAGAATGATGTTCGATTCAACATTTCTCAATGAAAACATATTACATGTCAACTGCCTGTTATTAGACCACAACGACCCTGAATTCAACGGTTATGTCGAAAAAACATCAACACTCATTTTGCATCATAAGAAAATAGCATAACTCGATGACCGTTTTAAATGTCAGTTCCATTTACCAAAGGGACATTTGACAATTGATATATAAATTGTTTATCCTCATAGCTGTAGCAACAGAGTCCCATAGGAAGTTTTTAAAATGCCCCGATCCATCATTTATTTGCATGTACCTTTATACATTACGCTAAGCGAGTTGAATTCAGAAAGTAGTCACATCCCGAGGCAAAAAAAAGCATTAAATGATAATTTTTAGCATAATCCTATAGATTTAGGTAAGTTCTTCCTGCCCAGCTTTCTCAGTCAACCGTACCTTAAGAGCCGTCAGTTCAGTATCGTCCGTCAAGTTTCCCTCGAGACCGTTTATATATAGCCATTGCGTAAAGTATGGCTGACCTTAATTATGGACACTTTGGACGGGGGCCATGCGACGTAAACAACCGCAGGAAGTTACGCTTTTAGGGTTCCACGGGAAAATATTAAGAGGTTGATGGAACCAGTATGCTACTTACGGTTCAATGAAGTATGTTTTTGCTGTACGTATATCACGTATTCTGACAAGTTTTTAAGTGAAGTCAAGTGAAGTTGTTCACTTGAATGTTGTTTTAGTTAATCACTCACGTTGGATTTTATCTACTTTTAATAATGGTCGAAATAAATATATAAAAACGTAATAATAGTACATTACACAACTAGGGTAGTAATACAAAGAAAGGTCGAAATCGCAGAAGTTTGCGGCTTGAGCTGCAAGCGAGGGACGTAAATATGCGATCGAGGGCTTTCTTTATTACCTCCCATGTTGTGTACATCATTTTGTGTCTACACTTGGCCAGAAATCGGCTTTTTCCGTACGTAAAAAAGGCACTTTATGGCCAGGTGTGGCATAAAAATACTTATTATCACCCTTAAAATGTATTACAATAAAAATTAATTTTAAGAACATACTAAATATTAATTTTAACTTACCTACAATGCGTGTGTGATAATAGAAACATATATTGGGGCGAAACCTCGATCAAGTCTAGGTCAATTGAATATTTCATAAATTAGTTTTCGAACAATTCAGCAACTCGCGCAATGCTATATAATAAAGACACTTCTTCCGAGCATGAAAAAAAAATTGTAACAAATTTATATTCAAAAACTGACGAGTCAGTTACCATCAGGTACTTCAGAGGTTAAGTACTGGGCCAGTGCTTTATCAAAATTACAATACTATAAACAATT
Source organism: Eudemis profundana (assembly GCA_947034925.1). NCBI lineage: Eukaryota > Metazoa > Arthropoda > Insecta > Lepidoptera > Tortricidae > Eudemis > Eudemis profundana. The sequence goes on along the minus strand of OX344795.1, from coordinate 22,366,271 downwards.
AAGGAACCACACTGCCTTGAGATTTTGCCAAGATGGCCATTAATTACAAACGCTTTTGAAAGAAAGTGGATTAGTGGAAAATGGATTAGGAGAGAATGGTTGTTTTATTTATGTGAAAATATTTTCAACGTATGTAATTATCGCAGAATCACTGCTGCATGGATTATTTCAAACCCACGTGATTTGAAACAGGAGGGATTGGTGTAGTGAAATGTTGAATATTTAATAAAGTACACAGAATTATGTCCGCATACTTGTTTGATCGGATACCTACAAAATAATTGTAAAAAAATAAAACACAACATTTCTTTGGCAAACTGAAATCCACATTTTGAAACATTTGAGAAATACTTAATAAAATACTGCACTTGTTTTCTCAGTAAAGATATTATGCAATAAAGTTTTAATAAATGAAGATAACTAAAATGTACTCAAACAAATGCAATGACGGAGGTAAATCGGGATATTGAACCAAAAAAATAATTCATGACATTGAATAGTAATTGTTAATACCCAATTCTCAAACTACATCACAGTATAGTGCGGTGACTGTGCCTGTAAAGTAAATCAAAATTTTGGCCAAATCTTAAGATTACATGGCGCTTCTTTACCAAACAGTATCCTATCATCCTAATTTTCCATTTACCCGTGCAAAAAGGCGTCAGTCCCGCCTGACCCGTGACTAACGCCTTTCAGGACGTGACGCCCCCTTAACAGGCTTGAATAAGTTTCCGTAGCTGATTTTATAGCCCGCCTGTTTTCGCGCATCAACACCTTACGCCTGCCTTTAGTTCTGAGGCCACAAAGTGTGATAGGTAACATTTTTTACACGCCTTAAGCTAAAATGATCTGGTCTGCTCATAAGTTTGAAACTTCCTAGATCATCACGCAGAAAAAAAATATTATTAAACCGCGATTAGAGTACGATTAAGCATACCTATACTTATTTCGTTTTTGAATGAATACATGAAAATGAAAATACTTATTTCAGTATGAAAAAGTTCTAAAAATTGGGAAAATATATACGTTATTTTACTTACTTAATTAAAATAGAAATAATGTAATAATTATGTGGACAATAATGACAGATTTGTGAAATACTCACGACTTTAATATTATTTAGTAAAACAAATGACACAGCATTTACCATGACTAGGTAGAGTTGTAAAATGTAGTGAATAATTCTGATGAAGCATACGTTATAAATCTAGTATAAATAAGTGTCTGCACTTAAACTATGAAGATATTATAGATTGACTTATAATTATATTTATTTATTTATTAGGGAAGTCGGTCTGAAGAATAGAGGTGGTAATCCACGCTCTGAATCGTATTTGGTGCAGCAAATTTCATTGGCGATACAGCGTGGCAACGCCGCCAGCGTCATGGGCACTTTTGAGTCAGCTGCGATTTGGGGGGATCCTTTTTAACGAAAGCTTAGGGACAAGTGACGAAGCCTGTTGCGGATTACTTTTGTTGGTAAGTGTGACGAAGCCTGTTGCCGATTTAAAGTTGTACCCACCTTACGAAGCCTGCATTGCGGATTTAATCTTATGTGGTGGTCTTTTACTTTTTTCTATTTATCAAGTGTTTTTGTTGAATAAATATTATCAGTTTTATTATATTTATTAATTGTATGTAGTTTTGTGGTAGCGGTACTTCGGAATTGTATTCTAATCGCGGTTTAATAATAGAATTCGCGCGATCGTTCTGGATCTGCGACGAAGTCTTGAGGGGAGGTATATGTTCAGCAATAGATATTTTATAAAATTTGAATTTGATAATAAATTATTTAAAAACAAATTAAATAAATTGCGTATTGATAAATGTTACTACTCAGTTGACGAATTTTTAAATGACAAATCATTGGTAGAAATTAAATAAATAAATTTTGTACTTATATAACTGACATTTTATAAAACTGCATGTATCTCATTTGAAATCCAAATTTAGCTTTAATTTAATTTAATTGTATTTAATTTTTACTTTAATTAAGGACCTATACTCGTATTGTGCGCCCTAGCAGGGTATCATGTACCTACTTAAATTACATGTAAGACCGTAAATGATAATATGAACATGATTGCAATGGATTTTGGATTTGCATGATTGGAATGGATTATGATTATGATTAATTGAAATAATATAATTACAATTATGATTATGATTTATAGGGAATAGTTATTTCAGTTTGTTTTAGTATTTTGAGTTTTGTAACGACTTTATTTGAAAATTGTGGCGTCAATCTTAAATTTGGTGGCACAAGCATTTTATTTTAATTTAACGTCATTTCAGCCGGGTGACCAGGACAACAAATCTACTACTAAACATTAGTGATCCCCAAAAAAGTGAAAAATAACCAGCTGCACAACATAATATGTGAACATACTCATTATTGGCACAAACACACACCATTGCAGTTCGTTTTCTTTATCTACAACCAGGACTGACTCACTCCGCGATTCCGCTGTGCTGCTGTTATTATTACATTTTGACCCCTATAGGACACATTTAATATTGTCATCAATTAGATTCTAGTAAATTTGATAATCCAACAATAAACATTTATCATTGTTTTTCTATTTATTTCGTATAAAAAGAAAAAGCTATCTTTTTCCTTTTAAGTCCCACATACAATGTTGAATGCACTGGGTTGTGATACCTATATGTAAAGTAAATGACGGGCTTAAAACCTACGGCTCCGTCTACCAGTTAACATATGAAGTAATCAAAGGAGAAATATACGAATATTGAAATTTCAATATGTAAATGATAATAACGACATTTTTACTGTCTTCGGTTTCCGCGATTATCACTCATTGTAACATTTTTATTGTGCACCACGGAAGACAATACCTTACGTACTCGAAACTCCAAATACTCGACTCTAAATTTCGGGTAACCTATCACAAACACTAAAAACCTTTCACCATTTCACGTTTAGTAAAAGTATCGTTTGTCCGAAAAACGTTTTCCATCTCATTCACTTGTCCTATGAGTTTTTAGGTACGTATTTTGTTTCTTAGCCCATTTTTTGTTTACTGAATGATACTTTTGGCACTGCATACGTTTCAACAAATTTTCATTTTACCTTGTAATGATATCCCAAGTTATTTTTCGACACAGGTAAGGTACTTTTCCCTATAATATTGTTTATGTGGGTCTCTTTTGTGATCCATAATATCGTATGTCCTAAATTCAAATGCCATACCGGTTTATGTTATGTATACGATATATTAAGCTGCAAGAGTCCGAATCTAGGGCTCTCGCTGGTTAGGTTAGGTTAAAGCACCCTAGAGTGTTTTTGTAAAACCGGAGGCGTGGATGGAGAGCAGCCTACGCACGCCGTGACAAAGCTGGCGCTGGCGAAGCTAAGACGGAGTCTGACACGGGTATGGTGTCGTTCAATTCATCAAAAGTTCAAAAATATTGTCCATAGAATCGTTACATCGGACAAATGAAATAAAAGTGAATCAAAAAAAGTCGAATGATTAATAATCAGAAACGTTACATCGGATAATTGATATTACGATGAAATGAGAATTGTCGAATGATTAAAAAACCGAACTAATTAATGCCTAATCGTAAGAATTCAAAATGGATTTTCCAACAAACGAAAAAATTTTAAACAATATTTGTCGAATAGTTTTTATCGAAACAAAATTCGAACTAACATTTTTACTGTTTCAGATAGGTAACCCAAATTTCGACTATGTATAAAATCAGATGCCATTATTAACGCTATAACTACCTGTAATTTACCAGGAAACTTAAGCTGTAATAAGAATTTAATTTTTGTCGACTATCCTAGCGGTGGGCGTGGCGACCAGAGAGAGCGCGTTATATGCGTTAGAGCGAAACGGTAAGATTCGGCACATTTTTGTAACCCTAACGTAGGTCTTGATAAACAAAGCTTCTGCTAGCTACAATGCTTGTTCTGTGCTATAACTAGATATTTTTATAGAAACGCTGGTTCTCTTGCCTCGAAGCTTGCGGATCAACGTTAAGTCAAATGACGTCGTGAGCCGGCCCAAGCGGCCAACTGGAGCTTATGAATAAGAAATCGAATCTTGCGCACGCCTATGAATTATCAATGAATAACTGTTGTCCAAAGCAAGCTTCAAGTAATAAAACAACTTAAACGGATTAAATCGCGTATATTACTACATTTTAAGTCCCGACGTTTCGTAACTCTTTTCAGCGTTCGTGGTTGCGGGTAGACTGAGAAAATCATTCCTCTGTCAAAACCTGATCTGATTTAATCCGTTTAAGTTGTTTTATTACTATGAGTGATAATCGCGGAAACCGAAGACAATATTAAGCTTCAAGTGTTTGGGTATGTTTGGAAATAAGTTTGTAATTGCTGATAATCTATATATATAAAAGAAGATGTCCTGACTTACTGGCTCATCAACGCACAGCCGAAACTACTGAAGCTAGGAACTTGAAATTTTCACAGTAGAGTGGTTGTATAACGTAAGTAAGGGATAAGAAGGGATTTTTCGAAATTCATCCCCGAAGGGGGCTAAATTGGGGTTGAAAGTTTATATGGGGACCACCCGATTTTTCAAGTAGGAGATCTGAGACTTCGCACATAGACCCTTCAATAAGTGCAACGAAAAGTAATTTCACCGTGTTTTGAAATTCATCCCCAAAAGGGGTTAAACAGGGGTTGAAACTTTGTATAGATACCAAACGATTTTTGAAGTTGGAGATCTGACACTTTGCACATAAACCCTTCAATATAAGTGCAGGAAAGTAATTTCACGGTTTTGTGAAATTTATCCCCAAAAGGGGTTAAACGGGGGTTGAAACTTTGTATAGGCACAAAACGATTTTTAAAGTTGGAGATCTGAGATTTGCACATAGACCCGTCAATATGAGTACAGGAAAGTATATTCACGGTTTTTTTTTAATTCATCCCCGAAAGGGGTTAAATGGGGTTGACACTTTGTATAGGGTCCAAACGATTTTCGAAGTTAGAGCTCTCAGACTTTGCACATAGACCCTTCAATATGAGTACATGAAAGTAAATTCACGGTTTTTTGAAATTCATCCCCGTAAGAGATTAAATGGGGGTTGAAACTTTGTATAGGCACCAAACGAGTTTTAAAATAGAAAACTGAATGAACTGAATAGGACCCAAATGATTTCATCATTCATTAAAATTTAGCTCCAAAACGGGTTGAGTAGGTAGGGGTTGAAAGTTTGTTTAGGGATCGTATAATTTTTAAAGTAAAATGTTTGAAACTCCATGCGTAGCATATAGCAATTAGTAGATTGTTTTTTTGTATAAGTAACAGGTGGTTTATGAAGTGAATTTAATTTTTTGGAAATAATCCTTAAATTAGTCCATTTAAGGATTATTTCCAAAAAGAATTGATTTTCGCGGTAAATGTGCAGTTATGGGCTCAATATTTGAGGGTTTTGTTCAATTACAACCAAGCTTATGAACAAATATCAGAAGCAATTTATAAAGAGTAAGTAATTGCTTAGTTATAATTTACACCGCAGGCGAAGTCGCGGGCATAAGCTAGTATGGGTATATAAAAATAACTGGTGTCCCTAGGCATAATTTAAAACTCCTATTATCAAAACGCATAGCAGTCTAGGCATACGATGATGGAGCCGATGATACCGCTTAAATGACATAATAATAAAAACGCATACAAGTTCATTAGGATACCGATTGATTTGGCATACCTGTTGTTATACCGGTTGTCAGGTTAACGTAAGTGGGCTGGTGTGGACGGCAAAGCTAGGTGAGATATGAGCTACCCGTTGTAACGCCAGTGGTTTGGTTTATTTACCGTGTCGCAGGTTCTGCGTGTTGTCTAGAGCGTATTCGTTGAGGTAGTCTGGCTTATCTAGAAAGAGCCTCGGATGCTGGTACAGATTCAGTCGCATGGGGGGCAGAAAGCTGTTATAATGGAGAGATCTCACCGGATTCGGTAGAAACCGAGCAGTAAAGTGTAGACTCCTCGCATCGGTTTGATGCGGCAAGTACCGCCGGCAGGGTGCTGCAGGACCCGTCTCTAACGGAGCGTCAGACCGTACACACACAAGACCATAATCACAAGTAGGCTATATAACATAAACGCACTGAACACTTGACTAATGTCCTCAGATGATTCGGCACTTCGTTAGGTATCACGCGTAGTTTGTCTTAGCGACTTTCGTTATTTACACGAGGTAATAGTTCAGGACGCGGCGCGGTTTCGTAAGCATATTATGTTGACGCTTCGCTTTTTTTGTCGGTAATCGTTTTGTTTCGACCGCAGGGTTCTAAGAGCATTAATGGGGTCCAGAGCGATTCCAAGAGCACGTCCTGTCCGTGTCGCAAACCAAATGCGATTCCCCGCCCGCGTAACAACGGTATGTGTTGTCGAAATAGGAAGATTTACTGTATTCGTTTTAATATAGACCCAAATATAACATCAATTCAATTCTGTAATAATATTGCCGTCTACCGTACCTGCCTGAGGAATTAGTATGTATTCAGTATGACTATATCGAATATGGAAAAACAAATTAGGTAGAATACGAGCATAAAATAATTCGCATTTATATTTTATAACTATCTGTAAGAATACTGTTCATAGATACGTGTATGTGTGATATAGTTAGAAACTTACGTGGAGTCAAAATGATAAGTTGAATAAACTCACACCTACTTTCAGCTTGAATACAATAACATAAACCGTAAGCATTTGTGATTAACTCGATAGCTCCCATTTCCTTATTATTTTAATTTCAGAAAGTAAACACCTTCCCTCCAATTACTGTTTTTTTTAATACTGAAAAGTTAGTAATTGTGATTAGACATTGTGGAAACATTAATTTTCAAACATGCCTACTGCGTGCAGTAATTTGGCGCCTCCCTCAAATTATACAGAGGGAATAATGATGTATGGTAATCTCTTGATTGCTGAATTGTCGTTGCGATTAAGGCTGGTTCTACGGCGTCTATAATCACAAGACGCGTTTGTTTTATTAAACAATTACGTGTTAAGCACTTCCTACACGTTAATTAACAAAAGAACAAATTATACAGTGTTTTATTTTGTATTGATGAAACGAATAGAAATCGGCTATTCGCTGTCAGGTATAACTAGTAAGTCACCAGTCGATTTTCTTTTTTCCTCCTTCCGAAGTTGAACACAACAGTTTTGAATGCAGAACCGGTTCAAAGGTTACGGAGAAGTCTGTTGGTCTCAACTACCCTTCTATTAAATTTCAGGAAGATCAGGTAAACGGTACCTAATCGAGTTATCGCCCAACAAATAAACATACAGACATATACTCGTAATGTCAATGTGTCATCTTAGGCTTCTCACGCACTAGGCAGCCTGGCTGTCACAACTAGGCCTTAGATGACTTTAGGGCTTCCAAATCTTCCAATATTGGTAGATATTATTTGTATGGAGTGCCAGGACCCCGGTAAAAATATCGATACTGGAAAGTCTAGCCGGCTCATCACCTGGTTCAATTTGTTCACTAACGACTAGGGTAGGAATAATAATCAATATCAAATTGTATTCCAAACCCCATGCATGAATTGTACTGATCACAATAAACCTTATTATAAAACATCACGTAAGTTGATGAGAGCACATTTGTATTGAGTCCGATAAACTGTTTACAGTCCAAACATTCCAACCCGAACTTAAATGGGACTCCAAATACCGATGTAGAATTTAAATGGGACGAACATCATTGGATCAGATGTTATTGTAAATCGTATCGTGTATATTAGTAAGTGGTTACGATTACATATTATATGAAAAGTAAGTACCTGCCTAATCTAAGGCATTTGAGTATCTTTTTCTTCTGTTATTCAGAAAAAGTGAGCAAAAGTGGGTCAGATTGCCCCAGGATATGTTTGATGCCACGCCACTGATTAAGTATGTCCAGCTCAACAGCAGCTCTTTGCTGCGTTATTACCAACCCGTTTTCCGTGAAGGTACAGCGTGCGTGAGAAAGAAAATGATGGGTAGGTTAGGTAATATTTAATATACGTGACTAATGATGTTGCGTCCCGTTGTGCTAGCTCGGCTGATATTATTAGCAGTTAATTTGCAGTTGAAATTGCAAAAAAAAAACCCATTCTAGTGCGAGCCGGATTCTCACACGAAGTTTATTGTACCACTTTGTACTGTACACTAAGTACACATACTGTTAAAATTTCAAGTCTAACGATTCAGGTTCAAAATAACACAGTCATGTGGCAGACGGACGGACGGACAGATGGACAGTGGATGTTTTGTAATAAGTTAATTTGGTTAGCACTAATAGAAACGTTAATAAATTATACAAGGTAGGTAAATAATACATTTTTATTCATAGAAAAAAATATAACACGCTATACTTACCAAAAATACTTTTTCATGAAGAAACTTTTATAGATTTGCACATTTTAATGCAAACAGTGGCAACGGCTTACCAAACCAGGAAATGCCTGATAAAACTACTTACACATATTAGAATTTATTCCATAGAGTATAAAAATACTAATCTAAACTTTATTTACAGTTTCAAAAAAACCACGTAAAGTTACAAACGCTGACGTATGCCAAAGCGCAGCAAGTTAATGGACGAAAATAAAACTGTCGTGCAAGAGAACATCTATCTCGATGGATCGTAGTAACCTATAAATGTGTACTCTTGAAGAAAACAGCCCCCTGGGATTTGATATGGGGGAGTATGACGTTGAATATTATTGGAATGAGTTACTTTATAACATTAACAAGATGTTGTTCAAATGTATTCGTACATGATACAATTAAATAGAACCGTTTGAAGATAGCAAACTAATTAACTATAAAAATAATTTTAAAAATCGGACAACAATACCACATAAAAATAATCTTATTCTTTGTATAAATATACATAATACTTGATCCTCTCCATCGGGGCCTGCAAGTGCGGCCTGTTGCTGAACGTATGCTCGGAGCTACTCAGGGGCCACGGCTGACCGGGCTGGGTTCGAAACAGTTATTTCACTGTTTTCCATTTAGTTATAAATTACAGCATAGAATTTTCGGGAGCTGCTTGCTGAATGGCGCCGTGTTTTTATAATGCAGAAACCAGTTGTAAGGATCATAGCAGGTGTCCCTCCCGGTACGACACCGGCTCGACAACTCTGCATATCGCTAGGGATTATGACTGTACCGTCTCAATACATGTTCAACATCGCGAAGTTCATAAGATGTAATATTAACTTATTTCCGACGACCTGAAAACTAACGATTAGAGACCGGATCTGATGTAGCGATCTCAATATTAATATGGATATGACTAGTGCAATTCGTTAAATACATGTCATGTTGGTTATATAAGTTCTTATTTTTTACTGTGCATTGTGAAGAAGAAATATTAAAGAAGAAGTTACGATAAGTTACATTGTTTTTGTGTGTAGAAAATAGTATTTTATGCAACAGTTGTATAAATGGGTTCAAAAAATGCGAATTGCGTGAGTTGCGATACGAGCCGCGAACGCGGCGAGTATCGCAAATAGAGACGCAATGAGCGTTTTTTGACTTAATTATACAACGTTGCATACAATACTTTTTCTACGACTAGGTTTTAAATTATAAAATACAAAATTAATCATAACCTGGAAACAAGGCAAATATGACGTTTGACTGACAGTATGTGTCTATGGTAAACTTTTTTTTTTAATTTAAAATATACTTAAATTAAAAATACTTTTTTATGTTGGCATCAATGAATTTAGTTCGACAAGTTTTATTTTTCTTAAAAACTGTAGTAATTTAATTGTTTGTTAAGTTGGTAGTTGTGCATTTTTAACGTAAAGTTAAAATTGAGCGCTTAATCCTTGACCTAAGTTTAACCTGGATTTAGAAGTCTGTGGCTGCTAGCAATAACGTAAAGTGACTATAACGACACTAATTCTGTTATGGGGAATAGAGTACAGACTTCTCTGAACTCATATTATGTATGTTCTTATATTAGTGTTCGTGACCAAGTAAAAGACAGATAACAGTACAGGAGTAGAAAAAATATTAATTTGTACCAGTCATATCCATATTAATATTGAGATCGCTACATCAGATCCGGTCTCTACTAACGATGTCTAAGAAGTAATCATAGCGGAAAACTAAACCGTATAATCGGTCCAAAAATCTATCATGAAATCCCGAATGCATTAAGTAATCAATCAACGAACAATTGGACTTTTAATAAAATTAATGAATTAAAAAATGGCTCGTCGGAAAGGCATTTCAGGATATATCCAAATTCTATGTATATATAGAAAACTAATTATTATTGTCGAAGTATTAAGTACATTTGTGAATGTTAGGAATAAATTTTAATTACTATCGCTTTATTATTTGTAATTTAATTTATTAATCTTAATGTAATATTTTTGTAATTTTTCTTGACATGTGAAATTTAAAAATATTATATAAATAAATGAGCAGGTAATTGAGTATGACTATGCTCACACCTCTGGAGTTCACGGCCGGGGACATAAATAATACGATATTTACTCAATGAAACAATAACTGTTTATTTTATTTACGTCACACCTGGTCATAAAGTGGCAATTACCGCACGCTGCGCGTGCGGAAATTTCCACTTCCTGGCCAGGAGGAGACGTAAAGTGTTCTACTTACCACGGGAGATAATAAAGAAAGCCTCAGATCGCATTATTTATAAATAAATAATAAATATTAGGGGACAATCTTACACAAATCGAACTAGCCCCATAGTAAGCTCAATAAGGCTTGTGTTATGGATACTAGACGACGATATATTTAATAGATACAAATACTTAAATACATAGAAAACATCCATGACTCAGGAACAAATATTCGTGCTCATCACACAAATAAATGCCCTTACCGGGATTCGAACCCAGGACCTCCGGCTTCGTGGGCAGAGTCACTACCAACTAAGCTAAAGCAGTCGTCTTCGGCTCGGGCGTCGAATACCTGCGATCTGAGACATTTTGTTTAACCTCCCTAGGCAAGTAATAAACTATTGCATTATGGAGAATGAGAATCATGCCACACCTTGGCATAACGTGACTTTTTCGAAAAAGCCGCTTTCTGGCCAAATGTAGACATAAAATGATGTACACAACACGGGAGGTAATAAAGAAAGCCCTCGATCGCATATTTACGTCCCTCGCTTGCAGCTCGGGCCGCAAACTTCTGCGATCGGCCTTTCTTTGTATCACCACCTTAGTTATGTAATGTACTATTGTAGTTTATAATTAACCCTCAAAGGTTAAGGTTATTAAGTCTGCGTATAGTATGCGGGTTTACATAGTTTCAACGTATCTAATCAAGTTTACATCAAATTCTGAGAGGACCAAATTGACGCACTGCAAAGCGATAAACTTATTCATAACATAAATCTCTTTCTTGGTATTCAAATATGTACTTTATAATCCGCAGAATAAGGTTGCTTGTAAATTATACAACTGTTTAAGATATGAGGTTTGGAAGTTTGGGAGTTGATAAAGGCCGGTTTAAATCCGCTGCAAAGGCGTGTATTTGCGAAGCTCCAGACAGTATTTCCCTTGGCAACTAATTTTGAGGTTGGAATAAACACACGCCTCATTAAGCTGTTTATATTTACCAGGGAACTAGCTACGTTGATTGGCTTTGAGCAAATAAAAGTTAATATACTTCAGTTTCAGAGATTGAGGACCTTGTTTTTAGTATGAGACATGAACTAAAATGAATAAAACTTGTAGGTAACGGTTTTAGTATATAATATAAATGTATTGAATTTTTTTCAAAAATTTTAGTCGATATAAAGCTTTTTTATATAAGAAAATAATTATTTAATATGGTTTCACATTCACACTAATCAGTAAGTACGATTTTTTGTCGGTTTCTTGTAACAATTAAAACTTTTACACGTGTAAACTGCGATAGTCACTGTTATTTTGCTACGACAGAGTACAAAAATTTACCATCTACTTTTGTTACCGGCTGAAACTAATTTGTATAAATCACGCCAAATTAGAAGTCTGAAAATTAATAAATCATCGACATCGTTGGTCCCTTTCCAATCCTGCAAGTCATCTCATAAATGTTTCACAACTTCAATATTTAGGTCAGATGTGGCCAAGTAAACCACGAAACACCTAAACCGTAGCAAATTTCATTGCGCCCGATCTCATACATAAACGCTCATATTAATAATACAACACTTACGCCTTTGATGTCTCTTCGCACGCAGTGTTGGCGTCTTTGGTGGCTTTGTTTTCACACTCCTGTAACAGTAGAGCGGCTCCTCTTTGCTCCCTTTCTGTTTTATTAGGGGTAGTTTGAGATTCCCGAACATTATTCATCACAGATTACTTATTCACTCTAAATTTGACTACTCTAACATCACAAATAACACTAACTCGTATCACATTCATGTCCTAAAATTGGTTAATCGCTGTGTTTCCGCATCTTTCGCCACCTTTTCCCAAAAACATTGTTTGTATACGTTATTTATAACAAAACAATTTTAAATATTTACAAATGTCGTTTTTAATCAAACCAAATCTGTCATTCCACGTTTTTCAATCATAAATATTTTAAATATATACTTTGCACTTTTGTCCGAACCAGGCATTCATCCAAGCAATTTCAGTAACATTGCACTCTCAAAACTGTTTCAAAACTTTTCACTAGACTCTGAGCTCTAAATTTCACTTCTCAGGATATTCACTCTAAATCACGACTCGTCTCAATATCACCAGACGTGCGTAGCGGTTCTCTTTCACAATTTTGTGAGATGTTTGTATCTGCGCACGCGTTGATTTTAAATATAGAACAGGCGCGCGTCTGCCGAGCGCGTCCGCTCCGAATATTACTAATATAATAAACGGGAATGTTTGTTTGTCTGTCTTGGAAATAACTCCTAACAATGTTAATCCAGTTACACTGAACAAATACTAATATGGACAAGTTCATTACTTTTATTTACTTATCTTGCCTTACTTATGTTTCCGGAAAGGCTTTTGTTATTTATATTTGTCAACTAATAACATCAATGACAATAGGTACTGTAATGAATAATTCACAAAATATATATTTTAAGTCAAATATGGTAATTTTTTTGCATAATATACCTACTCGTTGGAATAATTAGTTGCGTGTTTGTAGTATAACATCTTGTACTTTTCGATATTTTTTTTTAATAGGCGCGCTTACCCTGACTTACCTTAATTAAAGCCTAAAAGAAATAAGCTAAATATCTGTTTTTCTTTGCCGTTGTCAAGTAAAAAGTAATTGATGTATTAACCAGGATCATAATCTATCTCTATACCAAATTTCATGGAAATCGGACCGATAGTTTTTGCGTCATGCACACAAACATAGACTTTCTACGATTTTATTATATATATATAGATAGACTAATATTTATTTATTTTATTAGTTTGTCTATCTTCTTTGATGTTAGTTATTCTTTCTCATTTACACATATTAGCTGAAAGCGATCCCCTACAGGAATAAGTTCGCTTTTGTAGATAATTATGGATCTTTGTAACTGTTTCTGTATCACTTCATGTGCAATAAAGAGTTGACATACATACATACTGTACATTAAACAATGCACACGGGTAGTGTTTCAGATGAAACGTTTTAATAAATCATAAATTATTTTTATCTCTATGAAAATCATCATAAGTAATTAATTTCGAATCCGAATCGGTAAATCTGAATAGTTGCGTTAAACACTAAAAAGAAGAAATTAGGTAACGTCACAATCATTAAAACTAGTTCAGTGCTAATAAATAAATCTTGATACAAATATTACATGCAATAAAACATTAATAGCATAGTGTAGGTACATCTTTTATCTCTCTTTAATGGACGCAGTGCATCTGGGACACGTGTTTGATGCTCGGTATAAATAAGTAAGGATAGCAAGAAATAAGTTGGAATACACTAAGGATGCTACATTTTACTTTAAGTAACTGTGTAATATGATGAATTAACAGTAACTCTTCGTTACTGTTTACGACATGTGACGCACGGATTTGGGTTATAGCAAGTAAGCATTAATATATTATAAATAGATTTAACTAGCTTTAAGACACGTCTTTGTCTTTGGTCTTGTCTGGGATATTGTCTTGTACTGAATACAACGAATATCATCATGAAGGAGTATTACTTCAAACCCCCATAGTCCCCATCTGCAACCTGTATATTACAACTGAAAGTTAAGTTTTGATCAAGTTTTCGTACGTACGGGAGCTTTAGAAATAAGTTTAGTTCTTAAGGAATATACAGAAGTTATATAGAATAGAGTAATCCGAGAAAGTAGATCAGTAGGTTGGCTAAAATGAGGGTAATTCCATGGCAGACAGTGAAAGATAACATTTATTTTTCAAATAAGTATCAACTACAAACTTTTTCTTTAGAGTAGAAGTTTTAATTATATCAAAAGCCAAACGAAAAACGAAAAAAAAAACAGGAATGTCCTCAGACTGATAGATATATAGACAGATTGATATTTTGTGCAAATAAATAATCGGAATAAAATACTCTATTAATTTGTTTCTAAAAATTTTAATAGTTTATTTGTCACTCTGATAAACAAATAACATAACAGAACAAAATATAAATACGCCAATCAGTAGTTAATTTCGTAATTCATTACGAGTGATAGATTTTCTTACATTCAAGTTCATCATCATAGGCAACATTATTGACATCTATTTGAGCTTAAGCGGTTTTGGCTGAATCTGTGTATAATGGTGGAAAGGAATTTACATCACAAACAAAATCGATTCTGTGAATTTAGTTGGTTTTCACTGTTGAAGAATTTTATTTATGCAGTACATATGACAAAACTTACTAACAATGCTTAGATTTTTTTTTGCAGACGACGAAATACCTACATGTTTTGATACTAGGTTACACTGTAAAAACCTACTATATATCACTTATAAGGTCTTAGCAGAAGGGATATTGGCATTTTTATTACAAGTTGTATCATTCCAAAACCGCTTAAATGACAATAAGATGTTCTTCCTGTTGAGAAAAATTAAAATCGGTGCTTAACCCACACTTAGTCGTTTTTGGTTGTTAAATATTGGAAAAAAACAGTTTTAAGCGACCTTAAAATAATGTTAAATCAGGAACGGAGCGTCGTATCGCAAAACGGGTTTTGACAGTATGTAGATCTTCAAAAGTACATTCTAAGGTGTTAATAACTCATTTTAGCCTAGAAGTGCGCTTAAGCGGTTTTTGCACCAAGGAGACGAATACATTAATCCTATCTAAGTCAACAAAAATAATTAGAACTTTCTGGAAACTCTGTGCAGACACTAAGTCGTTAATTGGTTTGTATTACGTACTGGTATTCACATTTCCCAACGTTGCCAACTACGAGTAATCTTGTAAAATTCTCTTATAGTTCCATCAGAAATCAGAGCTAATAGTGAAATGGACGCGGATCAGATAAAAACATCCACGTTGCTGTGGATCTATTTCCACCGCGCGGCTTCCGGAGTGAATCATAAGCACTTTTTTTACTCTCTCATGAATGAGTGAACTGTATAGATTAGCATGTCAATCGTTATAGGTCTTTATGGCGGGAAATTATTATACTATTTAAGTAGAGTTTTCGGCCAACAGAAAAGACCAGCATACCGGTTGAGATAGCGTTTATTAGGGGGCCTATGTCCGAATGGAAGTATTTTGGTTTATATAATAGTGCGAAGAACTCGCAGTTCACTTGATAGATATGTGAACTGCGTCGAACTTTCTGTCGCGCATACTTAACATTATCCCCCCCCAGTACTCCCTAAAGTATTCTGGCATGAACATTTCCATTATAATTTATCAAAACAAATTGTTTTCCTTATCGACGATTTGGAATCAAATCAAAAGCCTACCTATACAAATCGTGACAAAGATGAATAGAAAACTGGTTGCAAGAACAATAAATGTTTATAAGCAAGCAATATTAACGCAATGATACAGGGTTTTCCTAGTGCAGATTCATGTAATAATTTAAGTAGGTACCTACTAATTTTAGACCCTCTTGCCTCTGGGTTATGTTGTAACTATGATTATTAAAAATAATTTTATTATTTTTAGGGTTCCGTACCAAAATGGTAAAAAAGGAACCCTTATGGTGCGGCTCTGTCTGTCCATCTGTCACAGTCAGATATCTCAGGAACTACTACTGCTATCGATTTGAAATTTGGACCAGTTTTAAATGTCGCTAACCCGAGCCTACTTATACATAAAAAAATCTAATACCTCGTTAACTTTTTTTTTAAAGGGGGCCGAAATGGGAGGCCGAAAATTTAAAGTAGTGCTATGGTATCAAGTGGGGTACCTACCAAATGAAAGAGCTTAATTTGTACATTTTAAAACCATTTTTTTTCTTGATCATGTACTTTTTGATTTAGGACGAAATACGTTCAAAAAAATATCATTCCCCCCTATTATCTTCGAAGTTCCTGAACAGGAAAATCTAAAATAATAACCAATTATTAATATCATCCTAAATTTTACAGGAAAAATATAACGGTTTTCCTAAAATTGCACCGTTTTTTAGAAATTTGCATAAATCGTAACACATATTTATTTGCTCCTACTAAACTAACTGCCATACAGTTTTTCTTGAGCTATTCACGTATCTACTTACGAGTTTGTACAGCACCCTCGGTGCGAGAGTCCGACTCGCACTTGACCGGTTTTTTTTAATGTCTTACTTGTTGACGGGACAATGGTGACCCGGACCTTTGGAAGGCGTGCGCGGAGCCAAAGCTAACGCTTAGAGGCCCTTTCGACAATTTAATGAAAGGCAAAGTGTACACCCAGCGGATGCTATCTCTGTCCGTGTCATGACAATAGTCTTGTACCTAACGGGGGCTAGGTGCAAGACTATTGTGAATTGAAGGAAACTAAATCTACTGGATATCTATGGTGTAATGTATAATGGTGGAGAAAATATGGACAGAAAACTGGGCTATTGATTGAGACATGACGGCGTTTGTCAGGAAAAAGTTCCACGCCTGGAGCATATACCACTCTGCGACTCCACTCTGGATGGCCGGTTAAGGCAAGCCAGAGATCTTTTCACTCTTACCCATGGACCCTCCCTAAGGACACCCAGGAGCACTCGGGTACGTGGGGTCGCTACACCCCAACAGCTCATCACAAGCTGACCTGCGTTATTATTATTTACAATTAATGTCATAAAGAACTAAATATTAATTCATTTTACATGGGAATTACCAATAAGTTATTTATCTCGTTAAAGGTTAAAAAGGATTAAGGATCAAACTCAGTTAATTGAATACGAGGTTAGTAAATTAATTTAGTTCATGTGTGAAAATCTAATTTAAATATTTTATATAGCAATGAAACCCTTGCTCGGTGTTATAATATAAACGCGACAGTTAGAACTTCGTTAATACGTTAGATAGCTGATTAATTTTGCACACAAATACTAAGACTAAACAATATAGTAGTATAACGTCTTATTGTATAAACGCATTATAATTGGATAAGACTGTATTTGATTCCCAGAATTGAATCTGCTTGCGAAGTTCGAGAAACTAGAACTACCAAGGTAGAATTATAGGAACGAGATGAGACAATATTTAGAGTATAATTTCAAGCGATATAAACCTCAATTATGTACGGAGACCGAGGTAAATTATAAGTGAATTGAAACAGAACTGATCGTGAAACTGAATACCATTAGTCAGTTGGAGATTCTGCTATTCTACGGCGGTATACAACTAAATGGTATCACGTTACAATATGACAATTCGTTGATGTCCTGATATACCTTTAGTTACTTACGTAGGTATGTAGTTGTAGCTCAGTGCACAGTATATGTGCATAATATATTGTATATTACATATATTCAATCACGTTTAATTTAATTACCTACGTAACATACAGTATAAGCTACTAAATTACTCGGAGTTGCATAGTAGGGACATATACCAGGTTACGGATACTTAGTACAAATACCTTATACCGACAGTTAAAAAATTTATTGATTTATTTGTAAACGTTACCATCTGACGTACCCGCAAAATGCCCTCTGGAGTACGGTGTATGTTTATTATATTTAAAGGAAAAGGATCTGAAAAAGCAAAAACCAACCAGGTAATACGCAAGATAATAGGGGGGGCACGGCAGCGCCCCCGCCAAGTCGAGCGCGAAGCAAACACTGCCGTACCATCCTTTACTGGAACCATTTCGCCGCATTTTCAGGCCCCTATTTGAGAACCTCTGGATAAGACCAGAACGCAGAAATTTTTGTCACCCAGTAAGCTATAATCACATACTTAAAATCCAAAATTTCAAGTCTGTAGGTCATTTAGTTCCGAAGTTAAGCGAAAGCAAAGTTTCGCATTTATGACACTCACTCACTCATGATCATCAGAATAGAACTAGTACTTCCCATAAACTCAGAGAGCTGACATTTGGTACAGAGTTAGGGTTTAATGGCCACATAAACGGAAAGGTACATAAATACGAAAAACTTAATTCCGATATTCACAATCACGAATATCAAAATACCGATTTTTAAAATTCCGAATGGATTAAAATTCCTATTATAACATTCCCGATTTTTCATAACTCCGATTTTTAAAATTCCGAAATTACAAAACGTCTAACTATAAGAATTACGATTTTCAAAATGCCGAGATTCCATATTCCGAACAATGAAAAGTCCGAATCTATAATAATCCGATACATCAAAAGTACGAATTCCGATTATCAAAACTCCGAATTCCAAAATATCGAAAAATAAAAATTCCGAATAAATAATAAGGATAAGGACTTAAAAAACAGTCGGTCGGACTCCGCAACTGCTCCGCCGCTGCGGGAAGAGCAGCCCCTTCGCCCTTGCGTATCAAAGCACAGGCACTAATGCTCGCCTTCGCAGCTTCTCACGCTCACATTGTGCCTGTGCTACGGCTCACATTGTGCCTGTGCTTTGCTACAGTGGGCGAGGGCTGCTCCCCCTCCGCGCCTCCGGCTTTCTATATACACTCTAGGGGTAGGACAGTCAAGACCAGTGGGGTGCTCCGATTCGGGTTTTGTTACCTATGTATTTTCCAATGCAATTTCATAAATCCTAAAAGAATAAATTCCGATTATTGAAAAACACGATTTACCGAATGACAAAATTCCGAATTAGCAACGAAATGTCGGACAACTAAAAATCGGAATTCCATTTTACGGACAAAGAGCACATCGAGCTTTTAATTTTTCGGAGTGATAAATGTCGGAATACAGAAAAATAGGATTTTTGAAATTCGGTATAATAAATATCGTGTTTTTCAATAATCGGAATTCTTTTTTTTTAGGATTTATGAAATTCGGAGTTTTGAAATTCGGAATAAGTAAATTCGGAGTATTTGGGTGTTCCCAAACGGAAAACTATAAAAACTAGGATAATCGAAGATCTGGAGTACCTGGTGACCCTGATTAGAAAACACAAGAGCCCAACCAAAAATAAAAAGAAAAAATGTCAAATAAGAAAATCTAATAAAATAAATCAATATGCCCACGTTTCTACAAAAAGAAGTGAAATCCCACAAAAAACATTCTGTAAAAAACACACAACATTAATTATAATAATAAAGAAATCGCAGTAAGGACCTTAGACTTGGCACGACTTTGTCTAGATTTCATTACTTTTTAGAGATAAACAAGCAGCTCCATCGAGACTTGGCTACTTTTTTACAGAATGTTTTTGGTGGGATATAGATTTCTCCAGATAGTGCAGTCATTGAAGCATTATGGCTCCGAATTTTTTACTGTGAACCGAATTGCATACAATTTTGGAATTAGGTTCATCTTACCCTTAACTTCAAAAGTGAAAATGATTTGAACTCCGCAACCACCCTGGGGGTGGTTGCCACCCCTTCTCGGGGGTGAATTATTTTTTTTTCAAAATCGTCTCGGAAATCGATAGAAGGCCTAATTTTAAGCAAAAACTCTTCTATAAAGTTTTTCAAAAAATCCAATACATTTCAAGTTATTGGCAATTGAAAATTCGCATTTTTGTCACGTTTTTCATCGGTTTTTTACAAATATCTCCAAAAATATACGTTTTATCGAAAATTTTATACGGAACAAAATTGTAGCAGGTAAAACAATGAACAATTTGGTTTTTTATAAAGTATTCTAAGTGCAATATTAAGCTAGATATTAAAGATCAAAGCCGTTTTTTATTTTGTCTGAAATTTAATCGATGTGGTCAATGCCATCTAGCGGCGAGAAGATGCATTTTATGCATTTTAATACAAAAGGGTTCTGTAGTGCTTGAAATAAGCTTTAAAATGAGCACTATTAAAAGTCTTTTGCACGTAAAATAAGTGAGCTGTATTGCAAATAAGGGGAGCATCTAATGTTTTTTCTTTTAAATCAATGGGTTTCATAAGTGCCATTTCCACCAAAATTAAAATTAATCGTATTCCGCTTAGAATTAACTTCATTATGAAGAGTTTGATAGATAGTATCAGTTTGGCTGCTTCAGGACACATATTTTTCAAAAAAGTCACGATTAAAAAAAAAAAACATAATTTCAAATTTTTAAAACACCCACTTATTTTTCATAATATCTCAAAAATTACGACAGATACGTATAAAAGTGTACGCATTAAAATTTTAGGTATTTTTCTGACAAACAATTTAGTTTTTTTGTCTTCTCTGTCAAACAAAAATTGACGGAGATATGATTGTTTAAAGAGCGCGTGGCAGCGCAATCACAGCCTCTCTTAAGCCCTTTAACCCTTCACCGTTTTAGAAAAAGGTTTTTTACTATATATTGCAATGAAGGATGTTGTAGCTCTCTTAATTACCTTTACAATGGTTTTTTATAAATTGTGATAGCATGAAAATTGAAGGAGTTATGGTCCAAAAACTTATCATATTTTTTTCTACTTAGTAACTGAAAATTTCGAAGTGTGAATATTTGGAGCAATGTGAAAGTACGCAGTATAATAGAGACCCACAACTATTGTAATGTGTATATATATACATAATATGGCTCATATATTTTGGAAACGTAGGCATGAATACATACCAACGTTCTTATATGTATATATAACACATTTGAGTGAAGGGGCCAACGAAAATACTATTATGCAACAGTTGTATAAGAAGGCTCAAAAAATGCGAATTGCGTGAGTTGTGATACGAGCCGCGACAGCGGCGAGTATCGCAAATAGAGACGCAATGCGCGTTTTTTGATTTAATTATACAACGTTGCATACAATACTTTTTCTACGACTAGGTTTTAAAATCTAAATAAAAAATACAATAATGTCGATAAAAAAAGCATTCACGCTCTAGTCAAAAGAAATGTCAGTGCGACAAGATAACGGGGTCTAGTAATCATATATATTTACTGTTTTAATTTAGGGGTAGTCGGTCATCTGTATTTGTAATGGGGGACACACGTGACCCCCATGGCGCCCAATGTGTTAAGGGTAGAAAAGCTTAAGAATATGATAATCATTTTCGAGAGTGTGGAATAATATTTAAATCCTTTTCATTTTATCAAAAAAAAAATTTAACAATTTTTTATCAAGGGGTAGTTTTCAAGGGTTGAAAGGGGGTTAAAAATTTGATAATTATTATAGAGAATATAAAATATTACTTACTCTATACTTACATCTTTTTATGTCATACCAACGTATTTTTTTGTGATTTTTTCAATTTAGGGGTTGTTTGCAATTTCAAGGGGTTGAAAATTATTTTTTCTACTCCTGTACTGTTATCTGTCTTTTACTTGGTCACGAACACTAATATAAGAACATACATAATATGAGTTCAGAGAAGTCTATACTCTATTCCCCATAACAGCACTAGTGTCGTTATCATCACTTTACGTTATTGCTAGCAGCCACAGACTTCTAAATCTAGGTTAAACTTAGGTCAAGGATTAAGCGCTCAATTTTAACTTTACGGTAAAAATGCACAACTACCAACTTAACAAACAATTAAATTCCTACGGTTTTTAAGAAAAACAAAACTTTCCGAACTTAATTCATTGATGCCAACATAAAAAAAAGTATTTTTAATTTAAGTATATTTTAAATTAAAAAAAAAGTTTACCATAGACACCATACTGTCAGTCAAACGTCATATTTGCCTTGTTTCCAGGTTATGATTAATTTTGTATTTTATAATTTAAAACCTCGTCGTAGAAAAAGTATTGTATGCAACGTTGTATAATTAAGTCAAAAAACGCTCATTGCGTCTCTATTTGCGATACTCGCCGCATTCGCGGCTCGTATCGCAACTCACGCAATTCGCATTTTTTGAACCCACTTATACAACTGTTGCATAAAATACTATTAATATGAGGTAATTATGTTAGAAAATACTTTACAATTTCACCACTTACTATTAGACATGTTTTCTAGCGATAAAATGGCTCAATGTCAATTTTTCCATTAAGGGGTTGTTTACACCCCTTAAAAATAATAGGCGGAGTTCAGATCATTTTCACTTTTGAAGTTAAGGGTAAGATGAGCCTAATTCCAAAATTTCATGCAAATCGGTTCACAGTAAAAAAATTCGGGTATCATTTAATCGATCAGCAAAATATTCATATTTTGGTCAGCAGAAATATGTATTTGGTCAGCCAAAATAGCTAGTTGGTAAGCAACTTATGGTAAGCAAACATTTATAAATCAGGCTGCAATTAATGATATACTGATCTGCTCTAAATTATTTTGGTCAGCAAATTAAATATTTGAGCTGCATTAAGCGATCTACGGTAAATCAAATTTTGGTAAGCAATCAGTAGGTAAGCAAAATATTTCATTTTGTTCATCAAAAAAAAGGGGGCAATAAAACCTAACTGGGCGCAACTATTCTGCCGCCAATCGTGTGCGCATTTTGTCATTCGGTAATTGTCAGCTGTTAAGTAGCAGGTGTCACTGTGATATATACAGGGTGTCACTGTGATATATACAGGGTGTCACTGTGATATATACAGGGTGTCACTGTGTTATATACAGGGTGTAACTGTGATAGATACAGGATGTAACTGTGATATATACAGGGTGTCACTGTGATAGATACAGAGTGATACTGTGATATATACAGGGTGTCACTGTGATAGATACAGGACAGGATGTCACTGTGATATATACAGGGTGTCACTGTGATATATACATAGTGTCACTGTGAATACATGGTGTCACTGTAATGTATACAGGGTGTCACTGTGATGGGCTTATATAAAATTGGTATTTCGATTTTTTATACATCTCATAATGTTTAGAAGTTATATTATTTATTTACAACGTGTATCGTTTCGTTTTTATGGTCAGCAAAAAAAAAATAACCCTAACCTACCTATTTTTGAGAGCCGTTTCGTTTTTAGGGTCATCAAAAAGAAAATAACCCTAACCTACCTATTTTTGGGAGCCGTTTCGTTTTTAGGGTCATCAAAAAAAATAACCCTAACCTACCTATTTTTGGGAGCCGTTTCGTTTTAGGGTCATCAAAAAAAAAATAACCCTAACCTACCTATTTTTGAGAGCTGTTTCGTTTTTAGAGTGACACCCTGTATACATTACAGTGACACCCTGTATGTAACACAGTGACACCCTGTATATATCACAGTGACAGCCTGTATCTATCACAGTGACACCCTGTATATAACATAGTGACACCCTGTATATATCACAGTGACACCCAGTATATATCACAGTGACACCCTGTATATTTCAATTAAACTGCTTACAGACATGTTTTCTCTGCTGACAGTGACATTCTGTATCTATCACAGTGACACCCTGTATATAACACAATGGCACCCTGTATATATCACAATGACATTCTGTATATATCACAGTAACATCCTGTATCCATTACAGTGACACCCTGTATACATATAACACAGTGACACCCTGTATATATCACAGTGACATCCTGTATCTATCACAGTGACACCCTGTATACATTACAGTGACACCCTGTATATAACACAGTAACACCCTGTATATATCACAGTGACATCCTGTATCTATCACAGTGACATCCTGTATATAACACAGTGACACCCTGTATATATCACAGTGACACCCAGTATATATCACAGTGACACCCTGTATATCTCAATTAAACTCTCTGCTGACCAATTGTAAAATCTTGCTACCCAAGTAATTATTTTGCAGCTCGACTGTTTATTAGGCAGCCAAATGATAAAAAAAGCAGATTAATATTGGTTAAAATGTTAACCGTTTTTAAACTGTTTGCTGAACAAGAGTTGCCGCCCGATTTTATTTATTGCTAGCCAAATCTTTGTATGCTGCCCAAATGATTTAACTGCTTATTTTTTTTTGCGGATCAATTTTAATAACGGCTGACCAAAAATTTACTTTCCAAAAAATTCGGAGGTAAGACCGTATTTTTCGCTTCAATGACTGCCCTAAGAATGCAGGAAACCCTGCCTACGATTCACGACTGCCCATGTAAAAGGTAATCGGGATTTAGCGAGGCTCTGCGAAAATGGTACTATACCAAAAACGTACCACGATGAGTACCTATCGTCGAACGCTATTTCAAGTATCCGCATGTGACTATATTCCTAATAGTAACATTGATGATTCCTTAGTGGTTAAATTTTAATAAGTATTTTTCAACTTATATCCTGTACAATTTACTTCATTACATTATACGAGTATTTTCAATAGATTATTCAGGTACAATTTGGTATTATGCGAGTTTGTTTTGGATGTCATCTGTAGTTCTTAACTTCAACTATTGCTTAGTATGTAAAGTTTAACTTCGTAACGTGCAGTTTTGTTTCGCCCTACATGTGGAGCCACATAATACCAGCGTTAAACCACCTTCTGTGACTTGACACCATACTGAGTGGACTTATTTTCTGCTCGTAGAAAAAAACGATGTTTACTACTTTCTTTTAGTTAGGTATAATGTATCTGTGTTTATTTGCATGCGAAATAAAAGTTGATTCATTCATTCATTTTTGACAAAAAAAGTAGCTTTTAATGTCCCTTACACCCTAACTATTTCATAGATACCGCGGTCGTAAACGATTTTTTTTTTGGGGCGTATAGGTATTCTATTTTCCTTATTTCTTCGCCAAACAAAAAAATTATTTTTAAAACACACCACACTCGTAGCTGTAAATCGTGCGGAAAGTTGTATTTTTCGCACTTGTGCTTTTTACTTTTCAGCTAATTATTGAACACTAAAAAAAGTTTTCACATCTGCGGATTTCAAAAAATGTCATAATCAACATCCCTTTTTCAAACTTAGCTCGAAATATAATAAAAACTTTATATTGTGCATTGCCCGCGTTATTTAAACTTCTATGTTAGACTGCAACCACCACAATATCACACAATTATATAATAAATTAGGTACTTACAGAGCTATTCATTAATTATTGACATTTCTGAAATCATCAAACTACCCGAACGGCATTACAGGAAAGATAAAGGAATTGCAAATTTAGAATCAACTTGCGCAGTTCCACGGACTACAACTGTAAGGTCCGGTAACGAGGTACTATTAAACCTGTAAGTGTATAATTAAAGCCTACCACGTAGGACGGTAGTCCATTCCGGTCCCTGTAGCGTTGTTAATGTATATATGCTTTCAGTGTCCAGTGAAGTTAGTCTAACATACGGATGAGAATTTTGAACGCGTCTGCAATGGGCAGCATACAAGAACTAACATATTATAACCATTTTACATACACATTATTTAGGAACTTATTAACTATAGCATAAGAAAATGGAAGATAACGGTACAAATAATTCGTGTAGTTTTGAAAACGGGAAGCGTTGGGACTTCCTTAGGCCGCCAAGATAAGGCACTAAAAATCCCCAGGTTTTGGGGATGAGCTAACGACAGGATTGTCATTTAATTGTCACTTTTACAGACTTTTTCTTTCCTCCGGCTGGAAAGCGTCACCTTGCCGGCCGCTGCGCTAAACGAAGATGCGGCTTTCTGGCCCCGTCGAAAAGAAAAATAGTATACAAACCTTGGCCAGTACATAAGAAAGCCCCAGATCACATACAAATATGTGATCTGAGATATTTCTTACTTTCCTGGCCTCGGTATGTAATGTACTATTGCTTTTATCTCAGAAACGTATGGAAATATTGGTATAGTTGCTTCAACACAAATTAATGGAATACAATTGGTTATAAATTAGGTTCTATACAGTTTTACAGTAGGTATTTATGATATTTACAGATAATTAAGGTTTTGAATTTGATTGTATTATTTCTTGCAGTGCTTCTTTCTTACAGAAATATTTATTTGGAATCGCGAAAGTCAGACTAGGGTTTTAGGAAATGAATTTAATTGGCTTGAGTCAATGATATTCTGATCTGTTTCTTATCTTTCAAAAGAAATTTCGGGTTATTACAATATCACTCCGTAGAAGTCCTCTGCTAGGACGATTATCTTTGGCCAATTTAATACAGAGCAAGTTGCAGATTTCAACAGATTTTCTTAAGCCAGGTAGGAAAAATGCATAATGTTCGGTTATAGACGTAAAGGGTTTAGATAGTAAAATGGGGCTTAAAGCCTCAGTGTTTGAAAACAACACCCTATGCAATGCATGCCCACTGATGATATGAATGTTGTGTGTAACTTCATAAAAATATACTTGGTGGAAATACCCTCTAGAGACGAATGGGCAAATGAACAAACGTCCTTCGAAGAGGGCAGCCTAATCTGGTTCACGGATGGCTCAAAAAAAGCAGTATAGGTAATTTGGTAAACTATAGAAAACCAGTGTGCCCGTCTTTCTCACCGTCCCGTATATCCTGCAAGCACTAAACCTGCTTCCATTGGCCTGCGTTTTGTTACTTCGGCTACATTATTGGACGGCGGTAGTTATGTTCCGGATAATGAAGCGACCCGGCGGACGTATGAATGTATCCAGTTATCATGAACACAATGCAGCCACAAAATGTGTAATGGACAAAGCATTTGTGAACTTTGAGAAAGGGGATGCAGCTTTTATGAGATGTTTTCTGGGCAATATTGTTGTTAAAATTATATAATAATTAATGCTTAAATCCAATTTAATTTCTGCTTGGATAAATTTGAGATAAGATCAGACCAGAGAATTTGAGATCTGGGCTTAAACACTTACCGCGGTATTAAGCACTTGATATTAAGCGACGATGAAATCTAAGATGAAGCATACGTAAGATACCATAGCATAGTAGGGCATTTTCTTTTTTTAGTGTACCTTGTCAAAAACCATGACCGTATTTTAAAAATGGTTTTAGTGAATGTAAATATCCACAATAAAGAGGATATTCTGAATTTATCGATATCCTATTTATTTTCGTACAAACAAGCACAGTTTTTTAAGTATCGACAAGTTAACCTGCCATTGTAGTAAATCCCTGTCAGGCTTGTGACGACTTAAATATAGTCTTTTTTGCTATATAGTCCTTACTATTTTTAGGGTTCCGTAGCCAAAATGGCAAAAACGGAACCCTTATAGTTTCGTCATGTCCGTCCGTCTGTCTGTCTGTCTGTCTGTCCGTATGTCACAGGCATTTTACTCAAAAACTACATGATGGATATTGATGAAATCTGGAATATAGGTGTCTTTTATGAGCCGCTACTTAGTTTGGTATATAAGTAATGAAAATAAATATTTTTAGGGGGGGCACTCCATACATGTTAAAGACAGTAAAAAAATTTTTTTTCAGCAAATATCAACGTGTGGTACATAGTTCGACAGCTCTTTAAAAAACACTATAAGGTTCCTAAGTAATGTTTTTGATTAAGTGAATGTATTTGGAAATAATCGCTCCGAAAGTTGTGTAAATTGTGTCCCCCCCCCCCTCTATTTTCTAAACCGTGCGCCTGAAAAATATGAAAAAAATCACGAAGGTAACGCTTAATTAATACTTTCAACGAAAATTATTTTCAACAAGATCGAATGTACCGTTTTTGAGTTATTGCCGATAAACTGCGCTTCTCAACAAAAGGACGTAATTGCTATGAAAATACGCTATTTTGTTGTTGTACTTTTTTTACATCGTATTTTTTACCTTATAGTTACGGCTATGGAACCCTACACTGAGCATGGTCCGACATGCTCTTGGCCAGTTATTTCAATATTTATTCAACAAGATTTTGCGTTTATACCATAGGTTACGTTTGTGGTATTATACCATAACATATTTTTAAATATTTACGAAAAAAATATAAT
Source organism: Eudemis profundana (assembly GCA_947034925.1). Classification (NCBI taxonomy): domain Eukaryota; kingdom Metazoa; phylum Arthropoda; class Insecta; order Lepidoptera; family Tortricidae; genus Eudemis; species Eudemis profundana. The sequence goes on along the minus strand of OX344795.1, from coordinate 22,338,071 downwards.
TTATTACAGTAACTCAAAAGTATTGCTAGAAGGATGTTTGAACTTTAATTTTGTGACGTGTGCTACCGTGATATTCTTTATTTTCTTTATTTACAGTAACTCTGTAGCAAAATATTTAGTAATAGTAATTGTATTGATTATTATTTCTATGTAGTCAAACCCTTTTATGATCAATTTAGTTGAAAGCGTAAGAAAACAAAATTAATTAGTGGGGCAGTCACAAAACTGACAGGCCTAAAATTCTAAAGCCGGGGTTACATGGCGCATACAAGTAATATAAAAAAGGAAATGGATATTCATATTCTTCTTCTTCAAGTGCCATCTCCATCCCGGAGGTCGGCGACCATTTGTCCATATGTCGATCTATCTTCAGTAATGCGAATTAGTTTTTCCGTGCTCTCAGCCTCCAACCACTCCTTGACATTCTTGGTCCATGATGTTCTTCTTCTGCCCCGGCCTCGTTTCCCTTCTATTTTACCCTCAATTATTAGTTTTAACAAGTCGTATTTTGTATTTCTATATATATGTCCGAAATATGATGCTTTTCATATTATTCATATATATATATATATATATATTTATTATTATTTTGATGTTATTCATATTAGTCATGTTTTAAATTACACATAGGTAATTTTATTGCTTTACCATACCAAGAATACAATCAGTCTTACCTTACGAGTACATTTAAACATAATATGCATAAGATATAGCGATAGATAGTTTTAGCCATGAAAATTTGACTCTTTAAAAATGCATTTAAAAAGTGATTTTTGATAGGAAAACGTAACCGTTGCTCGAATACTAGGAATGTCCTTAATTTCACATACCACATAAAATAATACTGTAACAAATGATAGAAAGTTTCAATATAAAACGAATACAGCTAAGGTACTTTATCCGCCCATGTAACACCACCTTCATGATGTCAGTTTTGTGACTTTGGCAGTGTCAGCCTATATGAGACGATGCAAAAAATCACAAAATTGATGTAACGTTTCCTGCTAAATTGTAATTGAAATATAATCATAAATTCAGTTTTCTGTATGTCACCATAGTTTATATGTAAAACACCATACATAGAGTTTGTTATTTTGATTCCAGAATATTTGAAAGTTAGAAAATATGTAGCTACAGTTTATTATAGAAATGTGGTCGCAAACGTAACTGATGAAATGTGTACGGTCTCCAGTTCACTGAAACAATCTTATTTAACAACACAATTTCAAACACTGGACATTTCAAACTAATGGCTGACTGATTACCAGTGTTGGCATTAATCGAATACAAATGTAATTGGATTATCAATCCAAATACAATTGTATTCGAATACAATTGTATTCGATTAACTCGTTAATCCCAATTACTTTAATTGGGATTAACGAGTTAATTGTTAATTGCAAATACTGTAATTGTTAATCCCAATTAACCATAGCTTCAATTACTTTGGTATCACGGTTATATCGAGGGTGCCTTTCAATGTTTTCATACAAGGTCTCCAGGGTCTGATGATGGAGCCGGAAGGTGGCCATAGGAACTTCGTAATAAAACGTCGGAACCCCATCGTGTTTGGACTCATTTGTTTCGTCTTGACGGTACTCTGAACCGAAATGATATCCAAGGTCTGATGATGGAGCCGGAAGGTATCTATGGGAACTACGTAAAAAAACGACGCAACCCTATCGTGTTTGAGCTCATTTCTTTCGCCTTGACGAGTACTCAAAACCGAGATGATATCCAGGGTCTGATGATGGAGCCGGAATGTGGCCATGGGAACTTCATAATAAAACGTCGCAACCCCATCGTGTTTGGGCTCATTTGTTTCGTCTTGACAAGTACTCTGAACCGAAATGGTATCCAGGGTCTGATGATGGAGCCGGAAGGTGGCCATGGGAACTTCGTAATAAAACGTCGGAACCCCATCGTGTTTGAGCTCATTTGTTTCGTCTTGACGAGTACTCTGAACCGAAACGATATCCAGGGTCTGATGATGGAGCCGGAAGGTGGCCATGGGAACTCCGTAATAAAACGTCGAAACCCCATCGTGCTTGGGCTCATTTGTTTTGTCTTGACGAGTACTCTGAACCGAAATGATATCCAGGGTCTGATGATGGAGCCGGAAGGTGCCCATGGGAACTCAGTATTAAAACGTCGGAACCCCATCGTGTTTGGGCTCATTTGTTTTGTCTTGACGAGTTCTCTGAACCGAAATAATATCCAGGGTCTGATGATGGAGCCGGAAGGTAGCCATGGGCACTCCGTAATAAAACGTCGGAAACCCATCGTTTTTGGGCTCATTTGTTTTGTCTTGACGAGTACTCCGAACCGAAATGATATCCAGGGTCTGATGATGGAGCCGGAAGGTGGCCATGGGAACTCCGTAATAAAACGTCAGAAGCCTATCGTGTTTGGGCTCATTTGTTTTGTCTTGACGAGTACTCTGAACCGAAATGATATCCAGGGTCTGATGATGGAGCCAGAATGTAGCCATGGGAACTTCATAATAAAACGTCGCAACCCCATCGTGTTTGGGCTCATTTGTTTCGTCTTGACGAGTACTCTGTACCGAAACGATATCCAGGGTCTGATGATGGAGCCGGAAGGTGGCCATGGGAACTCCGTAATAAAACGTCAGAAGCCTATCGTGTTTGGGCTCATTTGTTTTGTCTTGACGAGTACTCTGAACCGAAATGATATCCAGGGTCTGATGATGGAGCCGGAAGGTGCCCATGGGAACTCCGTATTAAAACGTCGGAACCCCATCGTGTTTGGGCTCATTTGTTTTGTCTTGACGAGTTCTCTAAACCGAAATAATATCTAGGGTCTGATGATGGAGCCGGAAGGTGGCCATGGGCACTCCGTAATAAAACGTCGGAAACCCATCGTTTTTGGGCTCATTTGTTTTGTCTTGACGAGTACTCCGAACCGAAATGATATCCAGGGTCTGATGATGGAGCCGGAAGGTGGCCATGGGAACTCCGTAATAAAACGTCAGAAGCCTATCGTATTTGGGCTCATTTGTTTTGTCTTGACGAGTACTCTGAACCGAAATGATATCCAGGGTCTGATGATGGAGCCAGAATGTGGCCATGGGAACTTCATAATAAAACGTCGCAACCCCATCGTGTTTGGGCTCATTTGTTTCGTCTTGACGAGTACTCTGTACCGAAACGATATCCAGGGTCTGATGATGGAGCCGGAAGGTGGCCATAGGAACTCCGTAATAAAACGTCAGAAGCCTATCGTGTTTGGGCTCATTTGTTTTGTCTTGACGAGTACTCTGAACCGAAATGATATCCAGGGTCTGATGATGGAGCCGGAAGGTGGCCATGGGAACTCCGTAATAAAACGAAAGAACCCCATCGTGTTTGGGCTCATTTGTTTTGTCTTGACGAGTTCTCTGAACCGAAATGATATCCAGGGTCTGATGATGGAACCGGAAGGTGACCATGGGAACTCCGTAATAAAACGTCGGAACCCCATCGTGTTTGGGCTCATTTGTTTTGTCTTGACGAGTACTCTGAACCAAAATGATATCCAGGGTCTGATGATGGAGCCGGAAGGTGGCCATGGGAACTCCGTAATAAAACGTCGAAACCCCATCGTGCTTGGGCTCATTTGTTTTGTCTTGACGAGTTGGTCAGAGTACTGGTCAAGACGAAACAACTTAGCCCAAACACGATGGCGTTCCGACGTTTTATTACGAAGTTCCTATGGCCACCTTCCGGCTCCATCATCAGACGCTGGATATCATTTCGGTTCAGAGAACTCGTCAAGACAAAACAAATGAGCCCAAACACGATGGGGTTCCGACGTTTTATTACGGAGTTCCCATGGTCACCTTCCGGCTCCATCATCAGACCCTGGATATCAATTTGGTTCAGAGTACTCGTCAAGACAAAACAAATGAGCCCAAACACGATGAGGTTCCGACGTTTTATTACGGCGTTCCCATGGCCACCTTCCGGCTCCATCATCAGACCCTGGATATCGTTTCGGTACAGAGTACTCGTCAAGACGAAACAAATGAGCCCAAACATGATGGGGTTGCGACGTTTTATTATGAAGTTCCCATGGCCACATTCCGGCTCCATCATCAGACCCTGGATATCATTTCGGTTCAGAGTACTCGTCAAGACAAAACAAATGAGCCCAAACAAGATGGGGTTCCGACGTTTTATTACGGAGTTCCCATGGCCACCTTCCGGCTCCATCATCAGACCCTGGATATCATTTCGGTTCGGAGTACTCGTCAAGACAAAACAAATGAGCCCAAACACGATGGCGTTCCGACGTTTTATTACGGAGTTCCCATGGCCACCTTCCGGCTCCATCATCAGACCCTGGATATCATTTCGGTTCAGAGTACTCGTTAAGACAAAACAAATGAGCCCAAACACGATGGGGTTCCAACGTTTTATTAAGGAGTTCCCATGGCCACCTTCCGGCTCCATCATCAGACCCTGGATATCATTTCGGTTCAGAGTACTCGTCAAGACAAAACAAATGAGCCCAAACACGATGGGGTTGCGACGTTTTATTATGAAGTTCCCATGGCCACATTCCGGCTCCATCATCGGACCCTGGATATCATCTTGGTTCCGAGTACTCGTCAAGGCGAAAGAAATGAGCCCAAACACGACGGGGTTGCGTCGTTTTTTTACGTAGTTCCCATAGATACCTTCCGGCTCCATCATCAGACCCTGACCATCATCTAAGACACATGTAAGTGGATGTGAGCTCTGCCGTTCCTATTTTTCAAAAAGATGTCTTGCCTACCTTATGATGCGTAGCTAAATCAATTGTTAATCTCAATTAACGATTAACGAATAACAATTACGTAATCGTTAATTGCAATTAACAATTACTTTTCTGTAATTGGTAATTGTTAATTGCAATTAACAGATCAATCGTTAATCGTTAATTGTTAATTGGGATTACATTTTTGCCAACACTGCTGATTACACGATAGTAATTTTGCCATTTCCACAAAGAATTTCTGATGTGATTTCGATCGTCACAACGTTGACATATCAGGGGGCATCAATTACAGGCATCATGATTTAAATTTAGTTTTAATCCGAAAATTATAAGATTTAATACAAACAATTCGTTCATATGGCACACAAGAGTCTAGAGTCTAGTTTATGGAAATCCATTAAAATACAAGATGTTACATATATAGATACAGAAAATCAAAGTACACAGAAAAATTAAAAGGCACTCGCCTGTGTACAGACCGAGAATCGAACCCGGTACCTCTGGATTTCGGTCTGTACACTTCCTGTATCTATATATGTAACATAAAATGCGGTGTAAAATTTCCCGCATTAAAAACCAATGAAAAGAAGATGTTTCTTAGTAAATATTTTTAACATTCCACTTTTTATATGTCGATATTGCAGGGGACACTTAAAAAAAAATCACTTAAAAAATTTAAATTACACTATGCATATCTCACATACGAGTATTTATTAAAATCATTACATTAATGAATATGTAGGTTAGGTGTCTGAATCGTTGAAATAAGGAAAATTTATCCACATTGTAGTAAAAAATAAATATTTATTAAAACAATGGGGATTAATTCTCCTTGACTTGGCGGGGGCACTACCGTGGAGCAGATTTGAACTCGAGGGACATAAAAAAGACGGGGGGTACAACAAGAAAAAACCGGTCAAGTGCGAGTCGGACTCGCGCACCGAGGGTTCCGTACAAACTCGTCAGTAAATACGTGAATAAATCAAAATAAACTGTATGGTGGGATAAACTTAACTTTGATCTTGAAAAACTAAACTGTCGGTATTTATTTGCATTTGGATAACTAAATATGGTAAATAACTAATAAAAAAAAGTGTTTAGTCCGTAAATTGGACTATTAAAGCTATGTTCCATATTAGATGTTATGTGCCAACTTATTGGTTTAATTACCTTAGTTAGATATTAAGTAATGTATAGAATTACGTTTTGTTTACTGTTTAGCATGCCACCACTCAAAGCTCAACTACAAAAATGTACTTAGAATAAGCTTATCTCATAAAGTGAAATGTAATATTTCTTTTGAGAAAATAAAAAGTCTTAAACCTCAAAAACTGTTGTCCCCATACATCGACATAATTCGCGGTTAGTTTAGTAGGAGCAAATAAGGTTGTCTTACGATTTTTGCGAATTTCTAAAAAACGCCTTCCTGTAATATATAGGATGATATTAATGATCGGTAATTATTACAGATTTTTCTGTTAAGTAACTTCGGAGATAATAGGGGGAATGGTATTTTTTTACGTTTTTTGTTTTTAATCAAAAACATGTGTAAGAAAAAAAATAAAAACGGTTTTGGAATCTACACTTTTAGCCCCGTCATTTGATGTCCCATTCGATATAATGGCACTACTTTTGATTTTCGACATCCCATTTCGGTCCCCTTTAAAAAAAAAGTAAATAAGGTATAGGATATTTTTCTGTCTAATAGGCTCGGGTTAGCGGTTTTTAACACTATTCCAAATTTCAAGTCGATATCTTGCTGTGACAGACGGGCAGACAGACAGTGTCGCACCATAAGGGTTCTTTTTCGGAGTTATTTATGTGTGTGTGTGTGTGTGTGTGTGTGTGTGTGTGTGTGTGTGTGTGTGTGTGTGTGTGTGTGTGTGTGTGTGAGAGAGTGTGTATGTGTGTGTGTGAGTTAGTGAGTGACTGAGTGTGTGTGAGTGTGTGTGTGTGTGCGTGTGTGTGCGTGTGTGTGTGTGTGTGTGTGTGTGTGTGTGTGTGTGTGTGTGCGTGCGTGCGTGCATACGTGCGTGCGTGTGTGTGCGCGTGTGCGTGTGTGCGTGTGTGCATCGTGCGTGTGTGCGCCTCAAATACAAAATGTGTTTTATATGTCATGCTCAACAAATGCCATACAAATATTTGAATATTCTAACTACTTCTCATTTTGAACTGTGACGAAGCCCATCGCTGATTTAAAGTTGTAGCCACCCGACGAAGCCTGCGTTGCGGATTTAAACTTATGTGGTGATGTTTCCTTTTATCGTGTATTTGTGGGTGTCACACGTGTATTTGTGTGTTTACTAAAACGGGTTTTTAGAACTAGGTATCTTCAGAATGAGACGACTTCAACAAGGTTTCCAACAACTTAGATGGTCAAACGGGAGGATCGCAATTTACCCCTTACCCCAGTGGGACTGAGGTCCAATCAGTTAATCACTTAAACTAGTAGGAGGTTTTTGGTTAAGGGATGGAACCCGTTAAAACTAATTACGAGTGTAATAACTCAACCAGAGGTTACACCGGAGTACAAAAGCCGAAACGGCGGATTTACTGGCCACAGTTTTCCAATTATGGCACCTACATGAAAATATACACACAGTGGGAATGAGTAACCCAACAAACTTTAAGCACGAATTCCTAACGGTATAAAAAGTAAATAATGTTTTATGCACTTAGGCCAAAATTTGTAGTCTTACATTAATAGTCTTATGAAACAAAAATAAACAACTGGAAGAAGAGATACCAAAAATGAAAAAAATACTTCGTAGTCGCTTACCATCAAACTTATTATTTGTTATTACTATTGAGCTAAAGGAATCATCGCACTAATATTAAAAATGTGAAAATTTGAGAAGGATGTTTAGATGTTTGGATGTTCGTTACTAAATGACGCGGTAACAACTGAATTGATTAAGTTTAAATGGGGCATGCAAGTAGACCAAGTCCTGGATTAAAATATAGGATACTTTATATCCCGGTAAAAATTTCCCTTGGGATGATAACGGGAATAACGTGGGTGAAACCGCGGGTAAATTCTAGCAAAGAAATAAAGTAAAAGTAACTTAGTCACATTTATTAGGGCTTGTGATTCACACTTAGGGTTTTCCATTTCAAAAATAAGTAATCTCTTGGAATGTACCTAAGCGTTTGTCGACTATACATCATACTTTTTTTACTCCCAATAATTATTAGAATCTATAGTTAAAGTTTGTCTGATTACTCGATCCCACCGTGTATACGTGTTACAGTTAGTAATACAATTTGGAAAAGCCATTTAAATAAGTTACTAAATAGAAGATAGTATAGTACAGTAAACGGCCATAAAGAATGCACATCGGCAATCATCGCATTTCCGAATACAAACGAAAGCTAATTTCCATGTACATCAATTATTAGATTAATCGTTCATCAGAATTTGAATTTAGAACTAAGTACTTTATTGTTGTTTTGTTTTAATTTCACGTGAAATATATAGAGCTGTAAAACAGATAATTTAGCTTTTAATGATTTTACTGTCGGCAGTTCTTTGTAACGAGAATGAAAATCGTACACCATTCTTCGAACAACATCATAATCAAAATCGTCCATATCTAACCGAAATTGTTTTTTTGGTCTCCCATTTTTCGGAGAGCTGAACTTTGTTCCACTAGAATGTGTATCAGTGCCAGTGCCGACTTCGTTTAATAAATTGTTCAAAGTTCTTCTTGAAATGTTAATTTTAATTTAATAATAAATGAATCGATTGAACACATATAATAATAATAATAAATAATAAAAATTTTTATTTATCTGCTCACAAAGGATATACAATGTTACAATTTCACAGATACAGTATTGCGTTTAATAATTGTGTAGTCCTTTGTGAGAGACTGGTGTCTGAACTAGGCGTGAGCCTGTATTACAGATCACCAGGCTCTCACCCCGGGAAAACATGGCAATATACATTTACATAACAATTAAATCAAGACAAGTTACAACATATCCTTCTTAAGTAAACTATAATTACAGAAGTTAAAAACAAAAAAAAACAAAAAATCTAACATGCAATAGAATTTTTATAACTAAGTACATAAATGTTTTAAGTACTGAATGTATGTGTAAACTCATTAGTGTGTGTAAGTGTGTAGTATGTTAAGTAAGTAAGTGTGTCATCTTTATTTGAAATCTAACAAATCTTCTATCTCATTATAGGTAAGCGAAAGTAGCCAAGTTGTAATTTTGTGTTTACATTCTCTATGGGTTAGTGCATATATGCTGATTAATCTATTTATTTTATTATACACCTTTGGGCTAAGATAGTCGAAATGACGGCGAGAAATGGCCAGACGAAAGTTATTAACAACACAGACATGGTCAATTCGACGCCTGTTTTTTACATAATCCACGTCAAATGTCAGAGTTTTGTGTTTCTTTAATGTAATCTGTCGAATAAACAAACTGCGTACTGTTAGGACTTTGCTCTCAGCATAAAGGTCAACAGTTGGATATCTGAATGGATTTTTGTGAATTACTTTTAATACTGCGCGCTGAGCCCTTTCCACCTGCAGGAGATTTGTTTTTCCGGCACCTCCCCATACGCCAATGCAGTAAGACAGGAGTGATTGAACCAATGCAAAGTAAACCATTTTTGATGTGTCTTTTTCAACTACTGACCTAAGGCTTTTGAAAATGAATAATAATTTTCGGATTTTGGAGGTTAGCGCTTCAATATGTAACTTCCAACGTAAGTTACTGTCGACTATTACACCCAGGTACTTAATACTATGACTGCGAGTAAGGGAAGAGCACGTACACTGAGCAGTTCGCAGCGAACATTTATGAACAGCAACTTCCGAGAAATCTACATCAGGCTGCGAGGTTGATAGTGGCGAGAAGGTGATGAATTTAGATTTATCTATATTTAAAGTTAAAAGGTTATCAGACAACCACTCTGCTATGTTCTTAAGTGCATTTTCCGTTGCTTTTTTTGCAGTGGTCCAATTATCTCCATTCACAATTAAAGCCGTGTCATCAGCGTATGTAATGATTTGGCAATCTCGCAATTTAAGAGTGCAGAGATCGTTTATGTAAATGAGAAAAAGGGTAGGCCCTAAGACACTGCCCTGTGGCACTCCGTAACAAATACCAATTTCATTACTCAGCGTATGTCCGATAGTAACCCTCTGTGTGCGATCTGTCAAGTAACTTCTAAAAACATCTAATACAATACCTCTAATTCCTATAGCTTCCAACTTGTTAAGAAGAATAGGGATTGACACAGTGTCGAAGGCCTTGGAGAGGTCCAAGAAGACACCGACAGTCTTTTGTTTCAGTTCTAAGTTCTTGATGATTGAGGAATTAAGGGAAACAACAGCATCCTCTGTAGATCTTCCAGGCCTAAACCCATATTGATTTGGAGCCAGAATATTATGTTTATTGAGGAATGCAATGAGACGTTTATTCAGAATTTTTTCAAAGGTCTTGGAAATACAAGTCAGGACAGATATAGGACGATAGTTACTTATATTATCTTTATTGCCGCTTTTAAAGATAGGGTGAACTAGAGCCTTTTTGAAAGCTTTAGGGAAGTTTCCTGTTGTGATACTTAAGTTAAAAATAAAGGTAAGGACAGGTATCAGTTTATCACGATTAGACTTTAGTATAGAAGTGGAAATCCCATCATAGCCAACAGAGCAGTCGTTTTTTAAACTAAGTATAGTGTCCTCCACCTCTGCGTCATCAACAGGCAAGAGAACCATAGAGTTTAAACTAGAGGAACAATACACTAGTGAGGGACAGTCAGTAGTCTGCAGATTGCGCCTATCACGAATTACGTTTTGTGCAAGGGCACTACCGACACTTGCAAAGTAATTATTTATAAAGTCCAATGATTTAACTGGATCAGCACATAACGTCAATAAATCGCTAGACTCTGATTTACCTGGTTGGAGGTTTGCAATTTGCTTGATTACTTTCCACGTTTCTTTTGGTCTACCCTTGGCCTTCTCCATCCTTTGCTGTTCGTAAGTCCGCTTAACTTTTTTCAGTAGATTATTGCAAAAATTTCTATATCTAACATAAGTCGTTTTAGTAATTAAGTTATCGGGTTCTTTTTTAGTTTTTAGATGTAGCATGTCGCGGTTTTTAATGCAGCGAAGAAGACCAGGGGTAATCCACGGTTTAATTGTACGGCATCTCCTTGGTGTCAGTGTTTTAGTTGTTCTTTTCATTATAATCGAAGAGATGATTTTTATAAAATTATCGGCAGCTTAGTTAGAGTCACGCAGAGCGAGTATGCATGAGAAGTCAGTATTAAGTATATCCTCGGCTATAGCAGCATTATCCATTCTAGTTGTAAAATGACACGTTAAAGAAGGAGCTTTATATTCGGTACAGAATACAACAGGTGCATGGTCCGTAATAAATGAGTTTAGAACAAGGACAATACTTTTCTTATCACTCCTTAACATTACATGATCTAGGCAGCTGTCATTTCGAGTAGGAAAAGTATGAGCTGGAAGCAGTGCATGAGATGCAGTCACGAGGAGATAGTCATTTGAACGTGTGTCAGAGGAATTTGTGGCAATGTTAATGTTTATATCACCAAGTAGAACTAGCGAACGGAAAGAGGACAATTGGAACAAAATTCTGTCTAAACTTTCTACAAACAAATTAGTGCAATATGTAGACGGTGAGCGATAAATTGCGACTACGGCGATAAGATTTTTAATTTTTAAGATCAGACAATTTGCGTCCTGTAATGCAGGTTCCTCTAATGATATGTCATGGATAGTTTTAACATAAATTATAAATATGTACATACTTCATAGGTAATTAATTTTTGCGGCAAAGTTTTCTGTTTTTATACACTCACGGATAATGAATTCGGTTCATTTTCTATGAACAATTATATAGAAAATGACCCGAATTCATTGTCCGTGAGTGTATGTATATCATTGTTTGTTACAGAACTGTGGAAAATAATGATAATAAAAACGCATCCAGTCTCATTAAATAGATAGCTATTTGGTGAATAAATTGACCTTTAGATCAAGTTCAACTTACACAAATTACTTACAAAAATTGTACGGAATATGTTTTATTTTTTGTACAAATATTATATTCCGATCAAAGGAATCCCTCTTTGTATATGATTGATTCATTTGTGTTACCGACGACGTATAGTGTCTCTTTGATATATCGTTTTAACTTTATATTTACTTGTTGCAAGAACTATCTTTGTTCCACCGTCAAAATAGACTTGTTCAGAAAATGCACGTCATTTTCTTTGAAAGAAAGAAAAGTAAAAGCAATCAGAAACGAGACTCTACCTTTAATAAATAACCCCCATTGTTCGATGTTGACGTCGATATCAGCTTACAATTAAAAACGGGGTCCTTTAAATAAGAAACTATTAACGTATTATGTATGTATTTTTACCTCTAATTTAAAGTCTTCTAACCATTGATGTAAAAAGTAACCCCTTAATCGACAGATTTACTTTGAAACAGTTTTGGAGGCAAAACCTATACCTATCTGCAGCAAGTATTAACAATCTCACCTGTTTAATGTTTACCTAATCCATCCTAAGTCGTAAAATTAATTTTCTGAACTACACCACTTTGCACACCACGAGAGTCTATTAAATCACTGAGTAATCTTCACAGAACTTTAATTAACTCTAAGAAAGTTATTACTTCGGATCTTTGGGAGTTTCTATGATATACAACTATTTATAAGCCTACCGACCTTTAGGTTAGATTAATGATTCTCAACCATATCCATAAGAGTACGAGTTGATTATCTGAATGTGAAATCAACGCTCTAGTAGTTTTGTTTCGACATAACAAATCGTAGGGTCGTAATGAGAACATTTCTGGATGCCAAGAAATAGTATGTATGTAAGTAAGCACTTTATGTCACATAAAACCATACAGAAACAGTAAAAAGATCAATACTTATGTACAGTACTTTTATCTCACGAGCACGGGTGAGGCATGATTGCGCGGGTGAAGCATGATTGTGCGGGTAGATGCACATGCACATTGGTTCTGTGTGAGTAAGCTCGGGAGCGCTCAGCTCAATGCCGGCCCAGCCGCCGATCAGGTCAGTAGTGTCTGCAAGTTTTCGTCACAAATTACTGACAAGTACCATCAGCGTGACAAGTTCAAGCAAAAGGAGAAGAGTTGTTCATAGTGAGGTAAAAACGTATTCATATTTAACGTGAGTGCGTGTTTGTGCATTGCTTTTCCTTAGCCAAAGACTGATTTAAAAGTTGTATTAATAGTTCGCACTATTATCATATTTTTTACTTGATTTTGATCGCGCCTATTTAAGTAGCTGAAATTAAAAAACTTCACTGTGTAATTAATAATTTAAAATATACAATATAATTAATGTATTTATTTCGTTTTCCCATGTCTCCTAAAATAGTCTGTGCAAGCCATTAAAAACGTCAATGTACAGAATAAATTATTATTTTTCAACTTCATAACTTTTTACTACTTCATAATTAATACATTATTTTGTTGATTAACGATATATTTGCTGACAGTATCTGCAGTTACGCACACAAGCGCGCGTGTCCATACGCGTCACAACTACAATGATGGCTCACCCGCGCTCGTGAGAATAAAGTACTGTACAGAGGGTGTCCGTCAAGATAGCGTACACCGTAAAGATATTCAGAATCTGATGCAGCCAATAAATAGTACCCAAATAGTACCGACGAAATACCTAGGTGAAAAAAATAGTACCCTTAAACTTTTTGAAATATAAGGCCTGTTCACGGTGTACGCTACCGGGCGTCAAGCTGGCGTACACCGTTTGTATCTCTGGAACGGCTTTGTTTTTGGAAACGATTTATATCTCAAAAAATAGTACCCAAATAGTACCCTAGGGCCCTAAAATTTCATTTCTCTAGCTATCGTAGAAGCCGAGATATTCCATGACTTAACGATGTACAAAATTTCACACCGTCGAGCTGGCGTACCCGGGAATTTCTTATAGAAAGAGCTCACTATATCTCGGCTTCTACGATAGCTAGAGAAATGAAATTGTAGGGCCCTAGGGTACTATTTGGGTACTATTTTTTGAGATATAAAGCGTTTCCAAAAACAAAGCCGTTCCAGAGATACAAACGGTGTACGCCAGCTTGACGCCCGGTAGCGTACACCGTGAACAGGCCTTATATTTCGAAAAGTTTAAGGGTACTATTTTTTTCACCTAGGTATTTCGTCGGTACTATTTGGGTACTATTTATTGGCTGCATCAGATTCTGGATATCTTTACGGTGTACGCTATCTTGACGGACACTACAAAGGTGAACTTAGAATAGTGTGACTATTACGATATTATTTACTTGATTTGATTGATTGATCCCAATCTTTAGTTTCGGATAGGTAAAAATTATAGTTCTAAGAAATTACTAAACTTGACCTTTTGGGATTTTAGTGTGAAATAAAAGAGATTTTTCTTGCGGAGAGCGTGGGTCACTAAAATGAAAGTGAAACAAAAAGTATGTTTACTCGTATATGTAACTAACTTTCGATACGATAACAAATCTGTTTCAAATTTTGATTTAATAATATAGTGTGTTTAAAATAACAAACTACCAAAACTTCATTTCGGTCAAAAAATTATATTTAAAAAAAGAAAAATATTGGTTCTGAACAAAACCGGTGCCAAAGAATAAATTAAACACATAAAATAGAGAGCAGACTAAAAAATAAAAAAAACTGGCCAAGAGCATGTCGGACCATGCTCAGTGTAGGGTTCCATAGCCGTAACTATAAGGTAAAAAATACGATGTAAAAAAAGTACAACAACAAAAGAGCGTATCTTCATAGCAATTACGTCCTTTTGTTGAGAAGCGCAGTTTATCGGCAATAACTCAAAAACGGTACATTCGATCTTGTCGAAAATAATTTTCGTTGAAAGTATTAATTAAGCGTTACCTTCGTGATTTTTTTCATATTTTTCGGACGCACGGTTTAGAAAATAGAGGGGCGGGGACACTATTTACACAACTTTCGGAGCGAATATTTCCAAATACATTCACTTAATCAAAAACATTACTTAGGAACCTTATAGTGTTTTTTAAAGAGCTGTCGAAATATGTACCACACGTTGATATTTGCTAAAAAAAATTTTTTTTACTGTTTTAACATATATGGAGTGCCCCCCCTAAAAATATTTATTTTAATTATTTATATACCAAACTAAGTAGCGGCTCATAAAAGACACCTATATTCCAAATTTCATCAATATCCATCATGTAGTTTTTGAGTAAAATGCCTGTGACATACGGACATACAGACAGACAGACGGACGGACATGACGAAACTATAAGGGTTCCGTTTTTGCCATTTTGGCTACGGAACCCTAAAAAAGATTCCGAAAAACCAAGAAAATCTACATTTTTTGAAGTCGATTGTTGCGCAGTCGGCGTGCAGTTGTGATGAAGTTCCCATACAAATTGTAAGGAGTTGCAGTTGGGTTGCAGTCCGTCTGTATCGGCCCTAAAAGCAAATTTTTGGTAGAAATGAACTTTTGGCAGTTTTCTACGAGGAAAATCAAAATCCCGTTTGATAACCGAGTTAGCTACGAAGAATATTTTTTCCTCGTAGAACGCTAGTTATAAAACTTGGTTATCTACTACGGTTACTCTACTATTGTACTAAGATAGTAAGACATAAAACTTACAAGTAATAATATACAAAACCATAAATCGTATGTCCTAAAGTCAAATGCCATACCACTTTATGTTATGTGTACGATATATTAGGCTGCAAAAGTCCAAATCTAGGATTCTCGCTGGTTGGGATGTGGGACGCGTGCCAACGTAGAGCACCTTAGATTGTTTTTTGTAAAGCCGGAGGCGCAGCCTTCGCCCACCGTGACAAAGCACAGAAGCCGTGCGAAGCGCAACGGCTGAGGCTGGTCGCCGATCAACAAGCCGAAGCTGCGGAGTGGAGCACGGCCGACCGTGCTTTGTCACACAAGGGTGCAAGGGCTGCTCTCTCCACAGCGCCGGAGCTAAGGCGGAGTCTGACAACATAGCCATCGAAATATTTCTAAATCCAAAAAATATTGTCGATTTGGGAGTACACATCTCGGTAATTATCAAGTTTAGGATAAATTTGCCCATACTAAGCACACTTGTTTTAGTGTATTCTATACGTAGCCATCGATTTTTTTTGACAAAAAATATTTTTCATCGAATTCTCGCCTCTTATCCCTCACACCCTCGTCTTTCTCCTCCCCCTCTCAATAAAGTACCTAAATAAGTTACCTAAATAGTTGGGCCTCCTTTGCTACACCCTGACCTCAACCTGTATTAGGATATGTAACTATTAGGACACATGATGATTATGACAACCAATATTAGGATGTGTAACTATTAGGACACATGATCATTAGTACTTAAGAAAATTGTGCAAATAAGCATGAGGATATTCAATATTAAGGGGTGGCCGTCTGGTTGCATAACAACTATTGTCATAATATCGATTGTCATAACACTTCAAGCATAATGTTGATGTTCATATTTTTCTTTTGGCATAAATTGTAGTATGGCATAATTGTTCCCTGTCATAATTGTACGGAGTCATACTTGATTTAACCATAATGTAGAATTTCATACATTTATTAAGTCATAAAACTTATAATTATAATGTCTTTTAGTAATAATAATTTATCAAGCCATAATATTGATAATTATAATTACTTTTAGGTACGATTATTAGTAAAGAGCGATCATAACATACCCCCACATACTGTCCAAGATAAAAAAAACTGTGACAGAGTCACAGTTAGGTACGACGACAAGCGAAGCGAGGAGGAGTGTTAGGTATCTTGCGATCACGACATACCCCACTTACTGTCCAAGATAAAAACCTGTGACAGAGTCACAGTTAGTTACGACGACGAGCGAATCGAGGAGGAGTGTTAGGTATCTTGCGATCACAACATACCCCACTGACTGTCCAAGATAAAAAAAAACTGTAATAGCAATGTTGTGAATAAAGCAAAGTACTCTGCTTACTTTACTAAGAAAATCAGGCTTATGCGTTTTGCAGTTAATGCGTTTATATAGTATGGTTAAATTGTTTTATGAGCAACCAATTTATGTCCATCATAAAGTATGTTTAAAAATAATTATGCGCATCTAATTTATGCCCATTACACAGTATGTTTTTAAACATTATGATTAAAAACGTTATGCGCATAAATGTATGACTATTTATAGTTATGCGTAATGATGAGTACGACGAATTCTCGTATGCGTATCAAAAATATGACCTTGAACTTTATGCAACACGATCCCTACCCAATATTAGGATAAACAGTATTATGGCATTTACATTAGAGCAAACGTTATTATGGCAAAAGATCATTGTGACCAAAGTTATTTTGAAATCAAATATAAACCCGTTTTGACGTGCAGTTTGCGATTAAACAGTACAGCCGACAATAAAAGTTTGTCTCAAAAAAATAATTAACGTTTACCAATAATATGTAAAAACTTTGTTTTATTGTCATTTTGTAGGTAAACCATAAGACGTAATCATTGGTTTACCTATTTTATCAATATTTATAAATTCTCTAAAACCATTTACATTTTCAAAAAAATATATCTGAATTTTTTGGGAAGTTGGTCTATTTTCATATCGAGAGGTTATCAATATGTATAATACATAACTCCAAACCGACCTCAAAATACTCGCACCGTTTATTACCATTTGGAAACTCATATATAAGGTCCTAATTCATTAGTTACAGATATTTCTACAGCTGATAGTACTCGGTCTCGGGAGTATATTAAAGCATGAAACATTATAGCTTTAACGATGTTTTTTGGAGAAAAAGGAAAAACAAATTTGCTACGTAATAACACCCTGTTAATGTGATCACGTCGATAAATTAAATACTTGATTGTCAATGTCATGCTATTTTCCGTTTGATCGTGTAGTGATTTTTGACATGACAGATAGTGTTATTGTGACATGTGATAATGCACATGGTGATTTTTTTTAGACGAAATTATAATTAATTTTTTTGTTAGGTAAATGAAATCAAAAAAGTTATATGAAAAGATTTCTTAATTTCTATTTAAAGTTAATTATTTTAATGTAAAGCATAATGTGTTAAAATATCTGCAACTAATAAATTAGGACCTTATATTATCCTTTGCTTCTCGGAGGAGGACGACATCATTACGTGAAATAATGCACGTATAGGTACTGAAGCAAATTGAAATCCGCTACACATATTCATGAAGTTTGGTTTTGGAGGCTCCATTTATGTCCCGTTGCTTTGACGGTGTCTAGCTAAACCCTGCACATTTGGGTAAAGCAAGGATATATGGAATATACCTTGATGAAGCTCTGCTCCATAGCCATATATACTACCTTCAAAATTAAACCTAATATCAAGAGTCAAATTAGACCAATGGATGCTTGAGATTTAGACATTTAAACCAAACGATTTTAGAGAAAAACATTAATATGTCCGTATAAATTATTAGCCAAAATATTTTGCAACAGGTTAGAGTAGTCATGATAGAAGTGCTAGGATTTATAATTTGAATTATTTAATTAATATTCCACCAATACATTTCAAAACTCTTGGCGAACTACTGTATATTTACAGTTTGAGTTGTACTTGAGACTTCTTGTATATTCAATTAAGCTTGAATTACGGAGTGCACCTGTATAATTAATTTGTAGCAAACTCATTTGATTCAAAAATTCTTCTCAACATTTTCGTCATCTCAATACTCTTATTTTATGAATATTATTACTTACAGGACCTTTAAGAAAACATAAACCACTCCAAATTGCAGCAGCTCCGACGCAAATTTCCGCATAATCATAATGTTTAACATGCAAAAATTCCTCCACTTTTTAGAATATAAAACGCTGCGCTGTTTACGAGTCTCCACAGTACGGTGTTTTCTAACATTACCAAGTCTGCAGGAATAGTAGATTTCTTGCTCGTTTAAATTTACCACCACATACTTTGTTTGTGTTTGTGATTTATTATATTGTTTTCAAAGTTTCTCTTTACTTTTGTTAAACTACACAAAAGGTAGGAAACTGTATTTCAAAGATGTAAAAATAATATATTTATTAAAGTTAAATATGGATAACACCATTATCATGATGAATTGCGATCAAGAAGGAAAAAAAACTGTTTTAAAAATCATTTACTAGATAAACTTTCCAACATTAGTTTCCGAAATATAGAAACTGCTTATTATTTAATTATATTATAAAACGTTGTTCTAGAAACTTCCAAAATTATGTATATCAATGAGTATTTGCCGATGCATTTTTATTAATAGTTTTGCTTTAATGTACCGAAGATTACTTACAGTACGATTATTTTCACTTTGACACTCGGGAGGTGTCAAATTAATCGTAAAGGTTCGTGTTTTTACATAAAATATTCAAATCTATTTAATATAATTAATCCCATCAAAATGTTAAACCAAGTCACTACCGGTGGGGTGTCCACAGAACTCGATTTCCAATGACTTGCCTATTATTTATCCGTGGAGGATTCTTTATTTAAGAACGATAAAATGTGTTTCTTCACGGTTAAATAATAGGCAAGTCAGTGGAAATCGAGTTCAGTGGTCTCAAAACTTTTTACTAACTTGAACTGCGTTGCGAGACTCGCATCTCGCATCACATGTAATGTTTTTGATGGGATCTCATTTCTTTTTGTACGACCGTCCTTTATTTATTACATGCCAATCCATTATAATTCCCATTTGAACTTCTAAAGTAACTTTGTAATCGCCTGTATTTGTATAGGATTACAAATTAATTATGCAGTTTGTATTGAAATAGCAATATTTTTAGGATTTGCGTGACTTGATAGGCTAAAAACTAATTATGTTCAAAATTTGGAGCTCGTATGTCTGCTAAAAGTACCTACCTTAGAATTATGATCATCATCAGTCAGTCAGTCAGTGACAAAACAAAGAACTTTGACGTGCAATTAGTTCATAAACTACGCGTTCAAACTGAATGTTGTAGAGAATATATTTAAGTCTTATTATGACCTATACTAAGTATATATCCCTGAAAATTCAGGGTTCTAGCTTTAGCCAGCACAAAACTACAGGAGGTTGGATGGCCTAAATGGCTTCAAGAAAAGGATGGTACGGTTGTGCCTAAAATCCCTGTACTACTTTAATATTTTTAGTAAGGCGATGTAATAATTAAATAGGTTTACGGTAAAAAATGTCACCGTGGCAGGTGATGTACATTACTGTTTAGATTGACAAGTGCGCTCTATGATGTTATGAATATGCAGCAATGTGTCTCGTGTCATTTGGACTTCCGATCTATCCCGAAAAATGCCGAGATTTGCCGAGTGTCTAAGTCCAAATAATTGTACTGTAACATTTAAAGATACCCGAGTGATCTAATTTCATGGTTATTAAAACGAAACAGTCTCAATGCCTGCTAACGCTAAGTGAAGTTCAAAGTTATTAAACAAACTTCAGTCAGATTTGTTCAACATATTGAATCGGAACAAACTGTAACTTGACTGCGAACAAAAAACGAATTTTCCATACTCTATCTACGCTTGAGGTACACTTTGTAACACTGTCTGCTTTGTAGTCTCGTTGCGTTTTTACCCCAGAAGTAGAAAAAACGGGTGCTATGAATTTGAAACCTTTGCCTATGTGCCCAGACTAAATAAAACTGCATTGGTAGCTTTTAAATGGATCTCCTGATTTCAAAGCGTTTGGATAAATCAATACGGTAGTTTTTTTTATAGGAAAAGATACATCTGGTTATATTACGGTTGGGTACAAACACTATTATACTATATGTAATGTAATAAAACTACCGGCCAAGTGAGAGTCCAATTCGCACACGAAGGCTTCCTTACTACCATTGAGCAAAACACGTTCTTGTATCAATTTTTAATTTTAGTCTGTTTCTATCATAATATTTTACATATTAATTATTTTCTACAAGAAACAACAATTACATAACATTAAAATTAACTTAAACCTAAGTTATGTTAATAACTACACTATGTAAATAAAATGTTATAATATTGAGAAAGAAAACTCGTAGCGAAACATTTTGTATACGAAACGTTTGTACTGTTATCATTTCTGATTGATTGATGACTAATTCCCTTGAAAGTAGCTCAAACACGTAAACTAGATCTAATTAAATCAAACTGAAAAGAACAGTGTACTCTCTGTTCACTCTCGTCTATGAGAGTATCACTGTGCCCAGCAGTGGGGCGTATATGTATAGGCTGATGATGAAAAAGGACATTGTAATGTAAGAAAGTAGGTAATTCAAAATTAGTAACTGCTTGTTCTGTGATTTTTTTTCACCAGTGTCGCGTAACGTAGAGTCGCGCCGCCACTGGCCCCTCAGGTTATGCACTCGTGTACATCTCACTCGTATAAAAACTTTGAAACTCACAGAACCCTAAAACTAAGCGGTCTTGTTTACACGACTCGCATAGCGGAAAAAATTTACAACACTTGGCCTCGACAGCCACTTCGAGCGTGCATGATAAAATCACCACGCTACCCCTGCGCACCCTAACTGTATATTACGACGTGATAGAATCCAAATTGCCTTGTTTTGATGGTAAAGTTAATGTTGGAGGAACTAGGGATGCCCAGTAATAAACTAATATGAGATTTCTCGCCTCGTCGCCTATTGGATTGTTTGTTTGTTTTCGACGCTTTTATTGGTTTAATGGGGATTTTCGTTTTATACGGGCCGGGGTGTTATGGGAAGAATTGCACTGATATGATTAATATTATGTTATGTTTATTGTTATTTCGGTGTTAAATTGGTAAACAAATTTAACATATTGGCCAAATTTGAATTGTATTTAATATTTATGGGTAAGTATATTAAATTATTCCGATCAAGTTTTATATCCTAATGAATGAATTAATGATTTTTAGTAAAAACCATTTACTAAAGTGTACTCGTATGGTATAAGCACTGAAATAAACATTCAACAAATGTCTGTATTGCATCTTTTTTTACATTTTTATATTATTTAAGACACACAATAGAACGTATATATGTAGGTAAAATAGGTTTATTCTTACGCTCATAAACAACCAGAATTAAGGACGTAAAGTAAAATTATTATAAATTATATGATGCGTACTATTATTACGCGAAAACGGGCAATACTACATCAGATATCAAAATTAACAAGATCGGCCATGTCGACCTAAAAGCCAAACCGAAATCATAAATTAACCAACATAAGCAAACCGATGGTTTACAACTCCCGTTTCCCTCTTTACCCCAAAAAACTTCCATAAATGTGATTTATCTGCACACAGTAGAACAAGCCAAGTTCTTTTGGTATTATGGTACAACGGCCTTATTTCCATATCCATGGTAAAACAGAGAGCTATCTTACTATGAGCTTTATAGTCACATATATCTTTATGGAAACGAAGCTAGGAACATTTCCTGGAACATTAAATTATAAGCGCTACTGTGTGTACTGTGTGATAGTGTGTGACAAGTGGAAGGGTTTTTGCGACCCGAATTATTTTTAGGGTCCGCTTTGAACCCTTTTATGTAATTGAGTAGTTGTTTTGTATATTTTGAATAAGTTCGGCGTATATTGATAATGTTGTAACTAGAGATGCAACGGATAGTGGTTTGGCTGGATACCGGATACCGAATATCTGGCCGTCGCGACCGCCAGATATCCGGCATCCGGGTGCCGAATATCCGGCCAAAACTTTTTTACCTAAAATACCTAAATGGAGTAAATTCGACGGCGTGTGGGCGCAACATGTTTCTAGTTGTAGTCATGTTGTAGGCAATTTTTGATAGAAAAGTGAATTTAATTCACACTCAGTGCGCATTGAACGGCGGCATGTTATAGTTTACGATTGTTATAGTATAGTATAAGTTTGATATTTATGTTACTTAAATTTTCTTCTTATATTAGGTACTTAATTACTATTCGGTATCCGGCCGGATACTACGCAACTATCCGATATTCCGCCGGATATTAAAATGTGGCCGGATAGGCCGGATACCGGATAGTGACCGGATATCCGTTGCATCTCTAGTTGTAACACCAGCGTAAGAATATAAGTAGTTAAGAGGTTTTCTGTTGACGCTACAACAATAACAATACCTATCTCAAAAGATACATATTTAACGATTTTTTCAGATAATAAAGCGCTCCGCTTCCAAGAAAGAGCGCAATGACTAAACATTACAATAATTAATGTCTTGTGACGCGAATCTCAGCACACGCTTTTATAAGGTAAAAACGACGTGCATAAACGTTCTATCGTTTCACCGACCCCATAAATCGTACGAACATTGTCTTAATAACTTTTTGATAATGATGGAGGACCCCTTTCCTTCTGATAGGGGGGAATAAATTCACTTCTCTATTAATATTTTTAGTAATAAATTCCTTTTTTCACGAAGTTAAACGTGAGTGAAACAAAGTTGTGGGTTGGACTGGACTGTATTAATGGATGGATGATAAAACTCACGTAGTAAAGATATAAATAATTTAATTTCGCTAAATATTTACAATGACAACGTAGTCTCCGAAACAAAACGAGTAACACTGACATATGTAAAAGAATGTGTCACACAGAAACGTAATAAACTATAAAAATATGGTAAAGAGTTTCCAACATTCCACCCCCTTGTTCAGAAAGTGCACAAAATGTGTAGTGGCTACGTCCACCACCCTTAACAAATCATCCTCAAAGCAGCATAATCTACACAATTATGTCCTGTCGAAGTGGAGCCAGCTTCCTGGCAGGCTGGCTATCCTTTAGTCGCTACGTCAGCCACTCGAACAACATCTCCACAGTACGGTGTTTTCTAACATTACCAAGTCTGCAGGAATAGTAGATTTCTTGCTCGTTTAAATTTACCACCACATATTTTGTTTGTGTTTGTGATTTATTATATTGTTTTCAAAGTTTCTCTTTACTTTTGTTAAACTACACAAAAGGTAGGAAACTGTATTTCAAAGATGTAAAAATAATATATTTATTAAAGTTAAATATGGATAACACCATTATCATGATGAATTGCGATCAAGAAGGAAAAAAAACTGTTTTAAAAATCATTTACTAGATAAACTTTCCAACATTAGTTTCCGAAATATAGAAACTGCTTATTATTTAATTATATTATAAAACGTTGTTCTAGAAACTTCCAAAATTATGTATATCAATGAGTATTTGCCGATGCATTTTTATTAATAGTTTTGCTTTAATGTACCGAAGATTACTTACAGTACGATTATTTTCACTTTGACACTCGGGAGGTGTCAAATTAATCGTAAAGGTTCGTGTTTTTACATAAAATATTCAAATCTATTTAATATAATTAATCCCATCAAAATGTTAAACCAAGTCACTACCGGTGGGGTGTCCACAGAACTCGATTTCCAATGACTTGCCTATTATTTATCCGTGGAGGATTCTTTATTTAAGAACGATAAAATGTGTTTCTTCACGGTTAAATAATAGGCAAGTCAGTGGAAATCGAGTTCAGTGGTCTCAAAACTTTTTACTAACTTGAACTGCGTTGCGAGACTCGCATCTCGCATCACATGTAATGTTTTTGATGGGATCTCATTTCTTTTTGTACGACCGTCCTTTATTTATTACATGCCAATCCATTATAATTCCCATTTGAACTTCTAAAGTAACTTTGTAATCGCCTGTATTTGTATAGGATTACAAATTAATTATGCAGTTTGTATTGAAATAGCAATATTTTTAGGATTTGCGTGACTTGATAGGCTAAAAACTAATTATGTTCAAAATTTGGAGCTCGTATGTCTGCTAAAAGTACCTACCTTAGAATTATGATCATCATCAGTCAGTCAGTCAGTGACAAAACAAAGAACTTTGACGTGCAATTAGTTCATAAACTACGCGTTCAAACTGAATGTTGTAGAGAATATATTTAAGTCTTATTATGACCTATACTAAGTATATATCCCTGAAAATTCAGGGTTCTAGCTTTAGCCAGCACAAAACTACAGGAGGTTGGATGGCCTAAATGGCTTCAAGAAAAGGATGGTACGGTTGTGCCTAAAATCCCTGTACTACTTTAATATTTTTAGTAAGGCGATGTAATAATTAAATAGGTTTACGGTAAAAAATGTCACCGTGGCAGGTGATGTACATTACTGTTTAGATTGACAAGTGCGCTCTATGATGTTATGAATATGCAGCAATGTGTCTCGTGTCATTTGGACTTCCGATCTATCCCGAAAAATGCCGAGATTTGCCGAGTGTCTAAGTCCAAATAATTGTACTGTAACATTTAAAGATACCCGAGTGATCTAATTTCATGGTTATTAAAACGAAACAGTCTCAATGCCTGCTAACGCTAAGTGAAGTTCAAAGTTATTAAACAAACTTCAGTCAGATTTGTTCAACATATTGAATCGGAACAAACTGTAACTTGACTGCGAACAAAAAACGAATTTTCCATACTCTATCTACGCTTGAGGTACACTTTGTAACACTGTCTGCTTTGTAGTCTCGTTGCGTTTTTACCCCAGAAGTAGAAAAAACGGGTGCTATGAATTTGAAACCTTTGCCTATGTGCCCAGACTAAATAAAACTGCATTGGTAGCTTTTAAATGGATCTCCTGATTTCAAAGCGTTTGGATAAATCAATACGGTAGTTTTTTTTATAGGAAAAGATACATCTGGTTATATTACGGTTGGGTACAAACACTATTATACTATATGTAATGTAATAAAACTACCGGCCAAGTGAGAGTCCAATTCGCACACGAAGGCTTCCTTACTACCATTGAGCAAAACACGTTCTTGTATCAATTTTTAATTTTAGTCTGTTTCTATCATAATATTTTACATATTAATTATTTTCTACAAGAAACAACAATTACATAACATTAAAATTAACTTAAACCTAAGTTATGTTAATAACTACACTATGTAAATAAAATGTTATAATATTGAGAAAGAAAACTCGTAGCGAAACATTTTGTATACGAAACGTTTGTACTGTTATCATTTCTGATTGATTGATGACTAATTCCCTTGAAAGTAGCTCAAACACGTAAACTAGATCTAATTAAATCAAACTGAAAAGAACAGTGTACTCTCTGTTCACTCTCGTCTATGAGAGTATCACTGTGCCCAGCAGTGGGGCGTATATGTATAGGCTGATGATGAAAAAGGACATTGTAATGTAAGAAAGTAGGTAATTCAAAATTAGTAACTGCTTGTTCTGTGATTTTTTTTCACCAGTGTCGCGTAACGTAGAGTCGCGCCGCCACTGGCCCCTCAGGTTATGCACTCGTGTACATCTCACTCGTATAAAAACTTTGAAACTCACAGAACCCTAAAACTAAGCGGTCTTGTTTACACGACTCGCATAGCGGAAAAAATTTACAACACTTGGCCTCGACAGCCACTTCGAGCGTGCATGATAAAATCACCACGCTACCCCTGCGCACCCTAACTGTATATTACGACGTGATAGAATCCAAATTGCCTTGTTTTGATGGTAAAGTTAATGTTGGAGGAACTAGGGATGCCCAGTAATAAACTAATATGAGATTTCTCGCCTCGTCGCCTATTGGATTGTTTGTTTGTTTTCGACGCTTTTATTGGTTTAATGGGGATTTTCGTTTTATACGGGCCGGGGTGTTATGGGAAGAATTGCACTGATTTGATTAATATTATGTTATGTTTATTGTTATTTCGGTGTTAAATTGGTAAACAAATTTAACATATTGGCCAAATTTGAATTGTATTTAATATTTATGGGTAAGTATATTAAATTATTCCGATCAAGTTTTATATCCTAATGAATGAATTAATGATTTTTAGTAAAAACCATTTACTAAAGTGTACTCGTATGGTATAAGCACTGAAATAAACATTCAACAAATGTCTGTATTGCATCTTTTTTTACATTTTTATATTATTTAAGACACACAATAGAACGTATATATGTAGGTAAAATAGGTTTATTCTTACGCTCATAAACAACCAGAATTAAGGACGTAAAGTAAAATTATTATAAATTATATGATGCGTACTATTATTACGCGAAAACGGGCAATACTACATCAGATATCAAAATTAACAAGATCGGCCATGTCGACCTAAAAGCCAAACCGAAATCATAAATTAACCAACATAAGCAAACCGATGGTTTACAACTCCCGTTTCCCTCTTTACCCCAAAAAACTTCCATAAATGTGATTTATCTGCACACAGTAGAACAAGCCAAGTTCTTTTGGTATTATGGTACAACGGCCTTATTTCCATATCCATGGTAAAACAGAGAGCTATCTTACTATGAGCTTTATAGTCACATATATCTTTATGGAAACGAAGCTAGGAACATTTCCTGGAACATTAAATTATAAGCGCTACTGTGTGTACTGTGTGATAGTGTGTGACAAGTGGAAGGGTTTTTGCGACCCGAATTATTTTTAGGGTCCGCTTTGAACCCTTTTATGTAATTGAGTAGTTGTTTTGTATATTTTGAATAAGTTCGGCGTATATTGATAATGTTGTAACTAGAGATGCAACGGATAGTGGTTTGGCTGGATACCGGATACCGAATATCTGGCCGTCGCGACCGCCAGATATCCGGCATCCGGGTGCCGAATATCCGGCCAAAACTTTTTTACCTAAAATACCTAAATGGAGTAAATTCGACGGCGTGTGGGCGCAACATGTTTCTAGTTGTAGTCATGTTGTAGGCAATTTTTGATAGAAAAGTGAATTTAATTCACACTCAGTGCGCATTGAACGGCGGCATGTTATAGTTTACGATTGTTATAGTATAGTATAAGTTTGATATTTATGTTACTTAAATTTTCTTCTTATATTAGGTACTTAATTACTATTCGGTATCCGGCCGGATACTACGCAACTATCCGATATTCCGCCGGATATTAAAATGTGGCCGGATAGGCCGGATACCGGATAGTGACCGGATATCCGTTGCATCTCTAGTTGTAACACCAGCGTAAGAATATAAGTAGTTAAGAGGTTTTCTGTTGACGCTACAACAATAACAATACCTATCTCAAAAGATACATATTTAACGATTTTTTCAGATAATAAAGCGCTCCGCTTCCAAGAAAGAGCGCAATGACTAAACATTACAATAATTAATGTCTTGTGACGCGAATCTCAGCACACGCTTTTATAAGGTAAAAACGACGTGCATAAACGTTCTATCGTTTCACCGACCCCATAAATCGTACGAACATTGTCTTAATAACTTTTTGATAATGATGGAGGACCCCTTTCCTTCTGATAGGGGGGAATAAATTCACTTCTCTATTAATATTTTTAGTAATAAATTCCTTTTTTCACGAAGTTAAACGTGAGTGAAACAAAGTTGTGGGTTGGACTGGACTGTATTAATGGATGGATGATAAAACTCACGTAGTAAAGATATAAATAATTTAATTTCGCTAAATATTTACAATGACAACGTAGTCTCCGAAACAAAACGAGTAACACTGACATATGTAAAAGAATGTGTCACACAGAAACGTAATAAACTATAAAAATATGGTAAAGAGTTTCCAACATTCCACCCCCTTGTTCAGAAAGTGCACAAAATGTGTAGTGGCTACGTCCACCACCCTTAACAAATCATCCTCAAAGCAGCATAATCTACACAATTATGTCCTGTCGAAGTGGAGCCAGCTTCCTGGCAGGCTGGCTATCCTTTAGTCGCTACGTCAGCCACTCGAACAACATCTCCACAGTACGGTGTTTTCTAACATTACCAAGTCTGCAGGAATAGTAGATTTCTTGCTCGTTTAAATTTACCACCACATATTTTGTTTGTGTTTGTGATTTATTATATTGTTTTCAAAGTTTCTCTTTACTTTTGTTAAACTACACAAAAGGTAGGAAACTGTATTTCAAAGATGTAAAAATAATATATTTATTAAAGTTAAATATGGATAACACCATTATCATGATGAATTGCGATCAAGAAGGAAAAAAAACTGTTTTAAAAATCATTTACTAGATAAACTTTCCAACATTAGTTTCCGAAATATAGAAACTGCTTATTATTTAATTATATTATAAAACGTTGTTCTAGAAACTTCCAAAATTATGTATATCAATGAGTATTTGCCGATGCATTTTTATTAATAGTTTTGCTTTAATGTACCGAAGATTACTTACAGTACGATTATTTTCACTTTGACACTCGGGAGGTGTCAAATTAATCGTAAAGGTTCGTGTTTTTACATAAAATATTCAAATCTATTTAATATAATTAATCCCATCAAAATGTTAAACCAAGTCACTACCGGTGGGGTGTCCACAGAACTCGATTTCCAATGACTTGCCTATTATTTATCCGTGGAGGATTCTTTATTTAAGAACGATAAAATGTGTTTCTTCACGGTTAAATAATAGGCAAGTCAGTGGAAATCGAGTTCAGTGGTCTCAAAACTTTTTACTAACTTGAACTGCGTTGCGAGACTCGCATCTCGCATCACATGTAATGTTTTTGATGGGATCTCATTTCTTTTTGTACGACCGTCCTTTATTTATTACATGCCAATCCATTATAATTCCCATTTGAACTTCTAAAGTAACTTTGTAATCGCCTGTATTTGTATAGGATTACAAATTAATTATGCAGTTTGTATTGAAATAGCAATATTTTTAGGATTTGCGTGACTTGATAGGCTAAAAACTAATTATGTTCAAAATTTGGAGCTCGTATGTCTGCTAAAAGTACCTACCTTAGAATTATGATCATCATCAGTCAGTCAGTCAGTGACAAAACAAAGAACTTTGACGTGCAATTAGTTCATAAACTACGCGTTCAAACTGAATGTTGTAGAGAATATATTTAAGTCTTATTATGACCTATACTAAGTATATATCCCTGAAAATTCAGGGTTCTAGCTTTAGCCAGCACAAAACTACAGGAGGTTGGATGGCCTAAATGGCTTCAAGAAAAGGATGGTACGGTTGTGCCTAAAATCCCTGTACTACTTTAATATTTTTAGTAAGGCGATGTAATAATTAAATAGGTTTACGGTAAAAAATGTCACCGTGGCAGGTGATGTACATTACTGTTTAGATTGACAAGTGCGCTCTATGATGTTATGAATATGCAGCAATGTGTCTCGTGTCATTTGGACTTCCGATCTATCCCGAAAAATGCCGAGATTTGCCGAGTGTCTAAGTCCAAATAATTGTACTGTAACATTTAAAGATACCCGAGTGATCTAATTTCATGGTTATTAAAACGAAACAGTCTCAATGCCTGCTAACGCTAAGTGAAGTTCAAAGTTATTAAACAAACTTCAGTCAGATTTGTTCAACATATTGAATCGGAACAAACTGTAACTTGACTGCGAACAAAAAACGAATTTTCCATACTCTATCTACGCTTGAGGTACACTTTGTAACACTGTCTGCTTTGTAGTCTCGTTGCGTTTTTACCCCAGAAGTAGAAAAAACGGGTGCTATGAATTTGAAACCTTTGCCTATGTGCCCAGACTAAATAAAACTGCATTGGTAGCTTTTAAATGGATCTCCTGATTTCAAAGCGTTTGGATAAATCAATACGGTAGTTTTTTTTATAGGAAAAGATACATCTGGTTATATTACGGTTGGGTACAAACACTATTATACTATATGTAATGTAATAAAACTACCGGCCAAGTGAGAGTCCAATTCGCACACGAAGGCTTCCTTACTACCATTGAGCAAAACACGTTCTTGTATCAATTTTTAATTTTAGTCTGTTTCTATCATAATATTTTACATATTAATTATTTTCTACAAGAAACAACAATTACATAACATTAAAATTAACTTAAACCTAAGTTATGTTAATAACTACACTATGTAAATAAAATGTTATAATATTGAGAAAGAAAACTCGTAGCGAAACATTTTGTATACGAAACGTTTGTACTGTTATCATTTCTGATTGATTGATGACTAATTCCCTTGAAAGTAGCTCAAACACGTAAACTAGATCTAATTAAATCAAACTGAAAAGAACAGTGTACTCTCTGTTCACTCTCGTCTATGAGAGTATCACTGTGCCCAGCAGTGGGGCGTATATGTATAGGCTGATGATGAAAAAGGACATTGTAATGTAAGAAAGTAGGTAATTCAAAATTAGTAACTGCTTGTTCTGTGATTTTTTTTCACCAGTGTCGCGTAACGTAGAGTCGCGCCGCCACTGGCCCCTCAGGTTATGCACTCGTGTACATCTCACTCGTATAAAAACTTTGAAACTCACAGAACCCTAAAACTAAGCGGTCTTGTTTACACGACTCGCATAGCGGAAAAAATTTACAACACTTGGCCTCGACAGCCACTTCGAGCGTGCATGATAAAATCACCACGCTACCCCTGCGCACCCTAACTGTATATTACGACGTGATAGAATCCAAATTGCCTTGTTTTGATGGTAAAGTTAATGTTGGAGGAACTAGGGATGCCCAGTAATAAACTAATATGAGATTTCTCGCCTCGTCGCCTATTGGATTGTTTGTTTGTTTTCGACGCTTTTATTGGTTTAATGGGGATTTTCGTTTTATACGGGCCGGGGTGTTATGGGAAGAATTGCACTGATTTGATTAATATTATGTTATGTTTATTGTTATTTCGGTGTTAAATTGGTAAACAAATTTAACATATTGGCCAAATTTGAATTGTATTTAATATTTATGGGTAAGTATATTAAATTATTCCGATCAAGTTTTATATCCTAATGAATGAATTAATGATTTTTAGTAAAAACCATTTACTAAAGTGTACTCGTATGGTATAAGCACTGAAATAAACATTCAACAAATGTCTGTATTGCATCTTTTTTTACATTTTTATATTATTTAAGACACACAATAGAACGTATATATGTAGGTAAAATAGGTTTATTCTTACGCTCATAAACAACCAGAATTAAGGACGTAAAGTAAAATTATTATAAATTATATGATGCGTACTATTATTACGCGAAAACGGGCAATACTACATCAGATATCAAAATTAACAAGATCGGCCATGTCGACCTAAAAGCCAAACCGAAATCATAAATTAACCAACATAAGCAAACCGATGGTTTACAACTCCCGTTTCCCTCTTTACCCCAAAAAACTTCCATAAATGTGATTTATCTGCACACAGTAGAACAAGCCAAGTTCTTTTGGTATTATGGTACAACGGCCTTATTTCCATATCCATGGTAAAACAGAGAGCTATCTTACTATGAGCTTTATAGTCACATATATCTTTATGGAAACGAAGCTAGGAACATTTCCTGGAACATTAAATTATAAGCGCTACTGTGTGTACTGTGTGATAGTGTGTGACAAGTGGAAGGGTTTTTGCGACCCGAATTATTTTTAGGGTCCGCTTTGAACCCTTTTATGTAATTGAGTAGTTGTTTTGTATATTTTGAATAAGTTCGGCGTATATTGATAATGTTGTAACTAGAGATGCAACGGATAGTGGTTTGGCTGGATACCGGATACCGAATATCTGGCCGTCGCGACCGCCAGATATCCGGCATCCGGGTGCCGAATATCCGGCCAAAACTTTTTTACCTAAAATACCTAAATGGAGTAAATTCGACGGCGTGTGGGCGCAACATGTTTCTAGTTGTAGTCATGTTGTAGGCAATTTTTGATAGAAAAGTGAATTTAATTCACACTCAGTGCGCATTGAACGGCGGCATGTTATAGTTTACGATTGTTATAGTATAGTATAAGTTTGATATTTATGTTACTTAAATTTTCTTCTTATATTAGGTACTTAATTACTATTCGGTATCCGGCCGGATACTACGCAACTATCCGATATTCCGCCGGATATTAAAATGTGGCCGGATAGGCCGGATACCGGATAGTGACCGGATATCCGTTGCATCTCTAGTTGTAACACCAGCGTAAGAATATAAGTAGTTAAGAGGTTTTCTGTTGACGCTACAACAATAACAATACCTATCTCAAAAGATACATATTTAACGATTTTTTCAGATAATAAAGCGCTCCGCTTCCAAGAAAGAGCGCAATGACTAAACATTACAATAATTAATGTCTTGTGACGCGAATCTCAGCACACGCTTTTATAAGGTAAAAACGACGTGCATAAACGTTCTATCGTTTCACCGACCCCATAAATCGTACGAACATTGTCTTAATAACTTTTTGATAATGATGGAGGACCCCTTTCCTTCTGATAGGGGGGAATAAATTCACTTCTCTATTAATATTTTTAGTAATAAATTCCTTTTTTCACGAAGTTAAACGTGAGTGAAACAAAGTTGTGGGTTGGACTGGACTGTATTAATGGATGGATGATAAAACTCACGTAGTAAAGATATAAATAATTTAATTTCGCTAAATATTTACAATGACAACGTAGTCTCCGAAACAAAACGAGTAACACTGACATATGTAAAAGAATGTGTCACACAGAAACGTAATAAACTATAAAAATATGGTAAAGAGTTTCCAACATTCCACCCCCTTGTTCAGAAAGTGCACAAAATGTGTAGTGGCTACGTCCACCACCCTTAACAAATCATCCTCAAAGCAGCATAATCTACACAATTATGTCCTGTCGAAGTGGAGCCAGCTTCCTGGCAGGCTGGCTATCCTTTAGTCGCTACGTCAGCCACTCGAACAACATCGTCTCGGCCTGGGTGCACCGCCACAATTCGACCCATAGGCCACACCCCTCTTGGTAAGTCTGGGTTGATCACCAGGACTACGTCACCAACTTTTAGGTTTTCGAATCAACCTCCGTAGCCTTTCTTTGGCTTAAGGGTGGGCAGGTATTCTTTGAGGCACCTGTTCCAAAAATGCTCGGAGAGGCGGAGTACTTTTTGCCATTCCTTGCGAAGTGAGAAAACTCCGTCATCTAAGGTGGCTGGCAACTGCTGGTCTGAGGAAGGTCCAATTAAGAAGTTGAACGGTGTTAAGCTTTGGCACTCTTGATTTTCTGTCACGTATGTTAAAGGTCTAGAGTTCACCAAAGCTTCCGCTTCCAAAAGGAGGGTATGGAGCAGCTCTTTTTTGAGGGATCTGTCTTTTAGCGTGGAGAAACGAGCAGATTTGACCGTTTTTATAAGCCTTTACCAACAAAAGGGTACCTAATAATGAGAACTAAAACATTTATAATAAAGAATTTATGATAAAACAAATATAAATATGACAATTCAATAAAATAAAGAATCTACTAAAGTTAGAAACAAAGATATAGGTAATAATATAAATAAAAACACAAGAGTAACATACAGGTTGAGCCAATTCTGTTGGTTGTAACGAAGTCTGTTTCACTGCACCTTGATTTTTTTACGAAGGCGATTACTGAAATACTATGTGACGTTTGTATACCGGCCACTATATTGTTTACCTGAAACAAAAAAAAACAATTACAGTATCACAAATAACATTTAAATAGAATACTAGTGGACAGTTTGCACAAACATAACCTTATATATAAATACCCTTGCCAGCCTTGTCCTGTCATTTACCTTGGCGAATCAGAGACGACAAGTATTCTTAGTAGAGGTTTACCTTTGTGCAATAGATTCTAAACTGTCTGTTCAGTTTGTCGTGGCTCCCAAGCCGCCTTGTCGTCTTTCCTTGATCGTGTTTAGTTGTCAACTGCCCGGTTATTTGCCTATATTTCAGTCGGGCTCTGTCTGTCTGTCTAAATTTAATGTCAGTTTTGTCAAATCAGTCCGCCAGCAAGGTGGAAAAACGCCTTAACAGATGCCAAACAAAATACTTAAGCGTGGACACTTTTGTAACCAAAATTTTGCTAAACCGATCAGGCCAGGCAAGGCTGATATTTTTTCAGTTATTGCAGGGCATAACCGATTATTCCTTTCACTTGGACGTGTATGCATCAGGTTTGCACTTCTTGTTCATCCACTGGGCTGGAGACACATGAGTTGATTTTAGGCCGAATTGAGACGACGATTCGGTTTAGCTTAGTGAGAATGACACCTATGAAGCTGTATAGAGGTTTTGGGTTCAAATCCCGGTAAGGGTAAATATTTGTGTGATTAGTACGAGTATTTGTTCCTGGGTCATAGATGTTTTCTATCTTTTTAAGTATTTATTTATCTATGTATATAAGTATATCGTCGTCTAGTACTTAAAGTACAGTCAAGGAATTTAATTTTCAACCCACCTAAGGTCCAATATCGTATAGCATACTGTCATCATAAGAGCTAGCTAGACTACGACGTTACTTTGACATATCACACGCATTGTTTTGTGTCAGTAACTAGGTAACAGATTAACAACGTTGACATGGTGAACTGAAATTTGGAACGTCAAGGCACTATCAAAAAAGGTCGAAAACCGCGGAATCGAAATTCGAAGAAAGTCCATCTTTCTCGCTCTTGCAATATTCGAATCAAAGGAACGCAGATAACGAAATTTAGATTATCGACGTTTGTGGTAGACTTTCCGGAGTCTGGATTCGGAATTATTTTAAAATGTTCTCGATTGACACTGACACCAACTGACACGTATTCGTAATTAGATGAGCAAATGACTTCGCAAAGAGGTTATCTTTAATATGCAGTGACAAATAATACGTATTGACATTTAAATACTATTACTGAAATAGAAATTTCGACCTTAATGCATTGTGAATGCTTAACAACATTTCAATGAAAAGGGTAGGAAATGAAATTCCTTGACTGTACAAGCATTGCTTAGTTTGGTACTAGAGATTTGTGTAAGACTGTCCCCCAATAATTGTTTAATTTATATTTATTTATTAATTTGTCACACAGCACTAGTGCATTATTTAAAACCGCACTAAACTCGAACGATATTGATATTTGGATCCGACTTAACTAAAGTGATAAATCTGTATAATCTGTGACGAAACGTTAGAATAACCGGTTATGATCATTTTCGCAACTCCTAAACTTTTTGAACAAAGTTCGTTAACTCGGAACACGTACACCTCAGACTGAAAGCATTTAATTAGCAAAGTTACTTGGCTCTGGTTTGGCGGTGCATCCGTTTTGAAAGAATTTTCTGGAAAGTTTGAGGCTTTTCAGAACTTGGCTGTGTTTCGTGAGTTTCTGGTAATTTTGGTTTTATTAATCAGATAACGACAATAAGATTTATCCGAAATGGTGTTTTATACGATAACAGACATTTGTCTTTTGGGCCAGACTGATTTTAAGCGCGTGGGACGCATTGTACCCGATTTCATTACAGATTATTTTGTTTTCTTGAGGTGATTCGTAGCTATTTTTGATGAAGATCTAGTCATTTTTAACGTAATATACTGAGATGGATTTTCGAGAAGGTTTTTTTTTACTTGTTATACGCAAACCTTATACACAATTAATATTAATAAAAACAATATTTTTTATCCATCTACCTTGGACGTTTGTATACATATACGTTTAAAGACACTTTGACGAATATTGTATTACTCTTATTCGCAAAGATTCAAACTCAGATTGACATTATTATGTGCACTTTTCATTCGAAAGTTACAATTCGTAAACATAAAGTTTGAATAACATTTACACAATTATTGCACTTTATAGTTTTTCAAAATTAATTGTTTATAATAATACATTGTTGCATATTATTCATCTCTTTAATAATAAACAACTAATAACAGTAAAATGATTCTAAACTAAAATAATTGTACTAAAGCTAAAACTACCCGTTAAATTATATCTAAGTATCTAAAAACGTATGGCGCGGTGCCAAAGATGCTGGCAGCATTTAATACTTACTTGAAATCACACTGTTAATATCTGTAAACTTGAACACAACTAAATTAATTAAATTAATCACAAACAAACCTCCCGCGTTAGTCACGTGTAAAAATCTCATCAACATCAAAACCTATTGAACCGCGACAAGACTAGTCATGACGCAACGCAACAATTTATGAAATTCACGAACATTGGAAAATGGTACATCGACGGGACCTGTTCGTTTAAATTACTCGATACGAGTAATTCAATGCATTAATTTTGCGCAAACTTGAACCATGCACAAAATACGATCACCACCGATACGCAGTAACTATCACGTTGCAACTCTCTAGGGCGGTTAAATTATTGGCACCAATTGCACTGGCATGCAATATTATTGAAATAGGAAATGTAGCGTGCATTAAAGTTAGTTGCCACCAACTGCACGCGCGGGATTACGATCGTCATTACAGTTTGCCACCAAGTCTAATGTAGTGGCGGGCGCTGGAATATGAAGTGCCGTTTTCGAGTTACAATTTGTTGATAGCGATCGTGACTGGAGGCTTTGGCTGATTGTTTTCTATGCAGTTGGTGACATGAAAATGGGTTAGTTGGAAATTGAAATTAGTTTGCAGGTAGTAATGCCGGGCGGTCGGCCCGTCGTCCATCTGAAGCTCCGCTATAATGGCTATGTATGTATGTATGTATATACGTAAACAGTTTATTTATAAATAAATAGGTAACATGGTCAGTCACATAATAGCTACTATTAACAACGGGATATTTATGTACCATGCATGTTTATTTCTATGAGTTCCCGATATTTCGGCACTGTTGCAAGCGCCATTATCACGGAGTTTTTATAATAGGTACACATCTCTTCAAGCAATTGAGAGCTTGATTAGGCAGTCAGGTTTGGACATCATTCATTCAGGCATTTTTTAAGCAGGCCTACCCTCAATACTGCTAAAAATATGTGTAAAAAGTAATTTAGAAATGCCAGAGATACTCATAAATCTAAGCGCCTAAAGCTATGACTTATAGGTATAAAATTAAAATAAATGTACTGAAAATATTATCCCATCAAAAACATTACATGTAAAAAATGCAAGTCTCGCAACGCAGTTCTTCTAGAACAATTTTTTTTTTGAGATTGAATGTTAAACCAAGTCGGTTATTTTACTCAGTATCGGGGGGTTCCACTGACTTACGGGTTCTAGCTTTAGTCAGTACAAAATTACAGGAAGTTGAAAATGGACTGAACGGCTTTGAAAAAACGATGGTAAGTACGGTCGTGCCTTTGTTTTGCTCAACTTGGCGGGGCACTGCCGTGCCCCCAAATAAATGTCACATGAGGAATTTATATTAAATAAAATATAATATTAAATATTTTAATTAAACCCTCACTAAACTATGTGTTCACCACCACCCTCATGCATTATGTCTGAAATGTCAACAGAAAGCGATTTCTTAAATAAGGAATAATACACCTGTGTACTAAAATTGCTTAATGAATTTTTTAATTATTTTTATACATCATTGTTGCCACCTAGTACATTATCGCCAAACTCTTCCCATATAATTGGAATATGCTGGTACATCCCTTCGTGCAGTATTTATCAACCGTTTCGCCGGAAGCTGCGTGTAAGTAAAGCAAATATGTCGGGCGGATGTGGGTCGTAAGTCACGCCGCGACGCCCGGGCGGCTTCCGGGGACTGATTCACCGGCACAACCTCGCTGAACGGTCCAAATGACGTTGGTTCCTATTATTGATTATAAAAAATCTTAGATATAGTTATTAGTTACTACTAATTAAAACCTACATAAATACTCGTAGACATAAAAGTAAGTTGAGAACCGAAATATGCCTGAAGCGTGGTAGTGAGGTAGGTATGCCAATGCTCAACTATTCACTGTTACCTTCTACCACGCCTCATGTATGAGGTACAAAATTAAATCAAGGGCAAAGCAGTAGTAAACTCCTAGATCCATGCTTCTATCGCAAAGCTACCATACTACAACGAAGTACCTACTAATAATGTTGTAGTAAAAATGTCATAAGCACACGTTTTAATACTGTGAACTCCTTTGATAGTTTCATATCGGAGCTCATTATTGTCATGTAAGTGACAAGGTGGAACAGGGTAAGTAATATTTATATTGCCACCGGTTAATCGAATGTGTACACGTAATAAAACTGACCGAGTGTACGTCGGACTTGTATTCGAGGAGTCCCGTACTACCATATATTTTAAAGAAGTGAATCATTTAAAACCATTAATTTTAAACAGTTTTATATTTATCTGAGGCTTTCTTTATTACCGCCCGTGGTAAGTAATGTACTATTACCCCTTTATGAGTTGAACTTCGAAAAATTATTTCTTTTCTTTTCACATCACCCGAAGAATATGTGTTTCAAATTCCATCTCGCTATCTGCAGTGGTTTAAGCAGTACGTCTCTCCCAGGCGAGGAAGTGGGATTTTCCGCACGCATAGCGAGCGGTAATTGCCACTTTATGGCCAGGTGTGACGTAAAAAATTGTATAAAAATTAACGTCGACCGTCAAATTTTTGTATAAAATTGTGTGAACTATACTTTTAGGTATTTAAAAAAAGTAAACAAAAAAAACCACGTGACTCAGGTCGTTCAGCCAGTCAAAGTAACGTTTTGTATCTGTGGCACAATACTACTGGCTGAACGACCCGTGTCACCCGTGCGGCTATTGCAACTAATAATAAAAATAAAATAAAGTTAAAAATTAAAGGGGGTCCCCATACTAGAAAGTGTTTTTTTGTGCCTTTTTGCTCGTCAGTGGCACGGATGCGGATGCTTCGTGTGCGAATCCAGCTCGCACTTGCCCGGGTTTATTTAACATTTTCATTACACATTTTTGGTTACAAACGGTATACGTATTTTTTTGATACCATACTCTATAGTGAGTACCTTGATAAGTCATCGGTTAACAAGTTGATAAGTCGATTATTATGAATAATAAGATGATAAGAAAGAAAAAACAACATTACTTAAAAAAGCTCATAAAATTACTCATAAAACAAATTAAACATTATAGTTCCACTAAAAAACTGATTTTTGGGAATTAAATGAAACATCATTTTTACGGATTTTCGTCCTAATGTATGGGAAATAACTTGATAAGTCATTGGTGAATATGCTGTTAAGTCTAATATCATGCAAAATAAGAGGATTGTACCAAAATACGTATCATAATCGTAAAGGAAGCATAAAATTATCCTACAATCAATCAAGCTATACCTAAATGTGAGTTCAAGATTAAAATCAAACTTTAAAATCGCCGCCCTGTAAAATAGCCATTTTGGACTTATCAAGTTCTTCACGCCATGCACGGTATTTACCGTGATATAAATTATCCTATGTTTCAATCCAGGAATTGGTCTACTTGCATGCCTAATTTCAGCTCAATCTATTCAGTTGCATCCCCGTTATTTAATAACAAACATCAAAACATCCAAATATCCAAACGTCTTCACAAACTTTCACATTTATAATATTATGTGATGTGATTGCATACAATGTAATTTCCCTCATTGTTTTTAATTTTGGTATAACCCGAACATTTTTCCAGACGGACTGTACACGGGACAAAGCAGAATTTATGATATCTCATTTCATTACTCGTTTGTGTCTACGAATTACATACCTAATACCTATACCGTCTCTCGGAGCTTACTAAGCTCATAAAGTACTTAAGGACACTCACACTCGTACCTTTTTAGGGTTCCGTACCAAAATGGTAAAAAAGGAACCCTTATGGTGCGACTCTGCCTGTTCGTCTGTCACAGTCAGATATCTCAGGAACCACTGCTGCTATCGATTTGAAATTTGGAATAGTTTTGAGAGTCGCTAACCCGAGCCACCTGGACGTAAAAAATCTCTTATATCTTTTTTTACTTTTTTTTAAAGGGGTTCGAAATGGTAGGTCAGAAATTTAAAGTTAGGCTATTATATCAAGTGGGATATCAAATGAAAGGGCTTAATTTGTAGATTTCCAATATATTTTTAGTTTTTTTCTTAATTTTAAACATTTTGAAATAAGACGATAAACGTTAAAAAAATACCATTCCCCCTATTATCTTCGAAGTTACTGAACAGAAAAATCTGTAATAATTACTAATTATTAATATTATTCTAAATATTACTGGAAAAATATAACGGTTTTCCTAAATTGCACTGTTTTTTAAAAATTTGCAAAAATCATAACATATAATTATTTGCTCCTCCTAACTAAACAAATCGACATAAGTACAATTTTTCTTGAACTATTCGCGTATCTCGTACAAGCCTTATTGAGCTTACTATGGGACTAGGTCGATTTGTGTAAGATTGTCCCGTAATACGTATTTATTTATTTATCTACTTATGAGTTTGTACGGAACCCTCAGTGCGCGAGTCCGACTCGCACTTGACCGATTTTTTTACTATTATTTGACAATGGGTTTTCAGGCGTAGGGCTCCTCGTATAATTTTTCATTTTCACACACCACTTTGCTTAACAGTATTAGTCTTTTCCTAAAACTTATTTAGTGACCAGTCGTGTGTGTGTGTGTGTGTGTGTGTGTGTGTGTGTGTGTGTGTGTGTGTGTGTGTGTGTGTGTGTGTGTGTGTGTGTGTGAGTGTGTGTGTGTGTGTGGCTAACAAAAACCGTTTTATTGATCACAAAATACCCATAAACCAATGTTTGTTTTGATTCGGTACAAAAACCTAAAATATGCGATGCGAATATTCACTATACCCAAAGACGCTCTTGGCCGCTTTTTCAGTAGGGTTCTATTCCTATTGTCGGCATATTTTATGAAAAGCTATCGTGTTCTTATGTTATTGCTAGCGAATGAATTTAGTATTGGAAAAACGGACTATTGTCCGAGCCCGGATCCCTTGTGAGGGGTTTATAAAGGATAAGTCCGTTGGGATTATTTTATTCGTGTTCAACGAATGGTTTATTAGAATAAAAATATTTTAGAACGTTCGCGTAATTTTATGAAATTATACGATTAATTAAGAAACCAAAAATAGTTGAAAGATTAATATACAGAAGTTTAGAAAAACTTAGCAAAGCGCTTAATTAAATACCCTAGGTCTTTTTAAAAATTTCAGTTTATAGTTATTTTGAAAAGTTTCAATAAAGCTACATATCATTTGTGGCATTTTTTTTAAATTTACATTTCGTCAATAAATAATGCACTGACAAGGCAGTCACAGGCTGTACGAATTAATTACCAATAAAATGTCCCAATTTTAAAATAAATAGCATCAATAAACATCGGGACATGGTACGTGGTGGTGGTATGGTAAAGTTTAACAACTTACCGCTCAAATAGACACAGTAGATGAATAAAAATAGCAGCAAATAGGTATATGTAAGAAATATTAGTTAAACAACTTATGTTATGACATGTTTTATATTTATGTGGATTCAGTACAGCAATCATCATTTAACTACAGCGTAGTGTCATGGCTTTATGGTATTTCGTGTTACTTTTTCAAAGGTCGGAACTGTCGGAAGAACTTTTCGTTTCGGAAGGTTCATTTTAATTCGAAGGAGTGGCTTTGCCCAAAATTAAACTTCGATTTCTAATTCAATTCAATATGGTTGCAGTAAAATTATACATACTTTCAATAGTACATTTTCGTTTTGCTTGGGAATACATGTAGTTATTTTATTTATGAAAAACTTTGAAGATACATCTTAAATCAACTGTTTAACCCCCCAACCACCTAAATGCAGTCTCTCAGATCTCTTCATATGTTAAACTAGTAATACAGTGGAACCTCGATAAATCGAAACTCAAGGGAAACACCAAAAAATTCGTGTTAGCGAGGTTTTGACTTATCGAGGTCTTCGACTTACAGAGGTTTTTATTCATAAAGGTTAAGGCTTCTGTACTTTTTAACTTCGATTTACAGAGGTAAAATAAATAAAAAATCGAGTTATAGAGGTATATATTCACAAACTTCGAGATACAGGGTTATAAAACAAAGGTATAGAGGTAAAGTTCATCTATTTCGAGGTATAGAGATAAAAAATGTCTTGCAGTGAGTCATCGGTAACTTCGACTTATGGAGGTAAAATATTCCGTGTTACAGAGGTTTTGGGACTTGAAGGGAAGGGAACGGCATTTTATTTCGTGGTGGGATTTCGTCTTATCGAGGTTCGACGTATCGAGGTTTCACTGTATATAAACGTGTGTATTCCGGTGTTACCTTGTTACAGAATATCGTTTCACAGAAAATGATTCAAAGAATATTTTAATGTTATATTCTCATTCCATTAAATTTAATTACTTTCAAAAAATATTCATTTGAATGAAATATGTTTCGAAGAAAAACTGTCCAGTGAATGTCATTACCTATGTCGAAAAATTGTTTAAAAGACGAATCAACTAATACAATTATTACTTATTTACCGACAGTTGTTAGTTCGATGTATCATTCTAAGATATTTTCATTTCGCAGAATATGCACATACAGATGTTTTGCAAATTGCCTGACAACTTTTTTGTTAACTTGAAAATTGTTGATATAAGGGCCCCAGAAGGTAACATTTGTTCTCTGAATAAATATGGTGTCATTATGACAATATAGAATAAACTGGGCAAAATGGGAAAGAGGGACGGGGGGGGGGGGCGAAGCCCCTCGGCAGGGGGGGCTTAGGGGGCGAAACCAATAGAAAAAAGATCCCTAAACTAGGACTAGCTTAACTCAGGTATGTACAATATATGATTCTACTACTCGTAAATATCCCGGTGTTCATTGTAGTTTTCAGGTAGGTTCGTTAGTCACCTTGCGTTCCTCAGAGTGGAAATAGAAGCCCCGCGCAGCGGTGCTTCGTCGACTTGCTCCCAAGTCGTTATGTCCATAAAGTCCAATAAGGTTAGGTTAGGTTTTCATTATCAGAGCAATAGAAAAAAAATTGATTATTAAGTTTACAAACAGCTCCCGGATGAAATGATTTTCTTTGTGAAGAGTATTATGTGAATCAAATAAAATAAGAATAAAACATATTTCAGTTGTTATTCTACGATATGAATATTTGTCAAATTTAAATTTCTTGAAATAATAATCGACTTACTGAGTTTCTACGAAATACATGATCTTAAATTGATTATTCTGCGAAAATAAGTTATGAGAATCACTTTCTGTGAAACAAAATTCTTCGAAAATATTGTCGATAAAAGAAAGCACAACCTGTTGTACGAGTATGTTCTGTATCACGGCCATTGACCATGTACCTTTTTTTCCGGTCCGCAGTCTGTGAGACCGCAGGTAGGTGGTTACGCAATTTCCATTCGGCCGCGTACGTAACTGAGTTTTGTAACCAGCTACGAAATGGGAATATTTTTTATCACTTGGAAACCAGTTACGAAGGAAGAATTGTTTGTTTTTATTTGTAACTGATTTGTAAATGGCTACACAGTGGGAAATATTTTTCCCAGTTCTAAATCCCGCTACGTACTAATAGATATTATTTGTCTTAATTGCTACCGTAAATTCTAACATTACTCCAAAGAGTAACACTCACTCTCTCTGACTGAGGAGCCATAGGAATTTTATTCCCTCTTAGAGAAGTTAAATTTTTTATAGCCTATAACCTGGCCGAGTACTTTCTCGACATATTGGTAAAGATTGTATCAAATTTGGAGGGTTGGCATTCCAAAATCAATAAGTATATAGGACGCAAGAATCCAACTTTCCCAGCACTAATAGAAACCTTGGAAAACGAAAACAAATGCTACGACATTTCGTATAGCGATCAAAACAGGAACTACAAGAAATAAAAAAAAAACAGAAATATGAAGACACCAACAAAGAGATTGATCGAGCTATACATGATCTACGCATTGGTACCATTAATTTAGGACACTGCATTGAACTAAAATGCCCTTATGTTGTTTATAATAATCTTCGCCTAGTATTATTGCTGCGTCGCCAGATACTTTTATTTAAACACAGGAATGGTGATATTTGGTTTAATTTATTATATATATATAACTACAATGTTTTGTGTATTATTATTTCTATATATCTTTATTCGCTTAGGTTAGGGTTTTTACAATATATATATAAAAAGTAACATACAAAATGAAATTACAA
Organism: Eudemis profundana; assembly: GCA_947034925.1. Lineage (NCBI taxonomy): Eukaryota > Metazoa > Arthropoda > Insecta > Lepidoptera > Tortricidae > Eudemis > Eudemis profundana. The sequence goes on along the minus strand of OX344795.1, from coordinate 22,293,430 downwards.
AATATAAACACATTATAAAAAACCTAACCTAGGGTGCCGCCGGCAGCGGGGCGGGGCCCAAGCTACCGGTGGTTAGGGCTGCAGAGAGAGGAACCTCCTGACGATGCGCGCCGTGTCCAGAAGTACCGCCTTCTGTATCTGGCCCTTGATCCAGCCATCTAGCGAGAGTCTCTTGAGGTGGTGATTGAGACTCCTCGCTATAAGTCCGTTCGCCGAAACGACTATCGGAACAATGATCGTCGAATCAACATCCCACATGGCGGTAACCTCGTGAGCCAAGTCAAGGTACTTGCTGAGCTTGTCCTTCTCGGCCTTCACGAGGTTCTCGTCATGTGGGATGTCGACGAGCACTGCACGGCGCTTGGATCGATCTATTAGCACGATATCAGGCTTATTGGCTACAATAGTCCTGTCCGTGATGATAGATCGATCCCAATAGAGCGTGGCACGACCATTTTCGAGAACCGGCGTTGGTGCGTACTTATAGTACGGCACCTCAGACCCCACAAGACCATATCGAACAGCAAGTTGCTGGTGAATGATCCTGGCTACTTGATTATGTCTGTGCAAGTACTCGCCGTTAGCTAGATGGGAACAACCGGAGATAATATGCCTGATAGACTCTCCGGGACGGCGGCATGCCCGACAGATGTCGACCGTCCCGTCCTTCAGGATATATCTCCGGTAGTTGTTCGTCATCATAACTTCGTCCGCAATTGCACAGACAAAACCTTCAGTTTCCCCGAAGAGATCACCGAAGCGTAACCAGTTCACCGACGCGAGCAGGTCTACATCGGGCCCCGTGAGGGCCTTGTAGAACCGCCCGTGTAGCTCCTTACTCGTATTATTATTATTATTACGCCCTTTCTCACCTGCCGATTGCATTCTCAGCTGCGACGCTGCGGAATCCGAGGTCCACTATTGACCATGGTCCCAGATTTGTCAAGTCCGGATTACCTATTACAGTGGAGTGACTACCACCTGACCTCCTCTCTATATGTATGCCTGAACAGGCAGTGGTTCAAGCGTACATATAGCAGAGTGTTGCTACCACCGTTTTTTTTAATGATTTTTAACTAGTTTACAATAAAGAAGTTACAAACTGAGATAATTAATTCTCAATACGTAGCTGGGTTTCAAAGCGATAAAAAATATTCCTATTTCGTAACTGGTTATAAACAGGGAAAAAGAAGTTACAAACTGAGATAATTAATTCTCAATACGTAGCTGGGTTTCAAAGCGATAAAAAATATTCCCATTTCGTAGCTGGTTACAAAACTCAGTTACGTACGCGGCCCAAGGGCGTAATGTTCAGGTATTTCAGTTATTTTTTATGTTACTGGCGATGATTATATGTTCGAATTATGACATGTAGGAGAAATGCAAAACCCAATACAATGTTTATTAATAGGCATCGGATACTCCTGCGCCTATTTACCTAAACTTCGGCGTCGGCGTAGGTATTGGAATGGAATGGAGGTGGACTCAATTTATTTTTTTGCTTTTGTTAGTAAACTTACCGGGATTTCCCTCCCGTTAATCTAAAAGTAAAATATCCTTTACTTGTACTGTACAACTTTGCGTACAGTACAAGAGTAAAATCCTAAAACTGACATTTGATAAGTTGGACGTAGTTATGCAATAACGTTCCAATCCACAAAACGAAGTATCAACCTTCTGTCTTTAAAAACAAAGTCCATAATCCAATAAATTTTGCAATGAACGTTATTGCATAACTACGTCCAATTGACTTGGATAAGTTATTTTTACATACTGTTGTTACAAGTGAAATTGAAAAATTTGTAGGGAATAATAAGGGAAAGGGGTAGAGAATAACATTCATTTTTAAAATGATCAAATACTTTAATCGCCCCTGAACAAAATATATTTATTGACATATAAGTCATTCTTAAGACATTCTTTACATATAAGTCATTTTCATCAAAGTGTTTTGAACTAATCACACTGTTTTTACTCGGAAACCAGTCCTTTCTCCCAGTCGCATCGACTCATTTTTCTTTTAATGTGGCTTTAGCAGGAAACCTAAAACATCACAATGATTAACTGTAATAAACATAAAATAACTGCAACAAAATAATTGCTTGAAATGCAAAATTAATATTTTATATTTATTTAATACGTTGTCAGTGCATTAAATTTAAATATACTATGATTTATCTTAAAATGGTTCCATTCATTCATTCATCCAATCATATCGATATTTTTATCGAACAGGTAACTCACTACTGTTAGTTCATTCAAAATGGACTCATGAGAATTGACAAGGTAAAAATGAACTTTATCGGTGAATTAATAGAGTCGACTTCTAAATAAATGCCAACTAAATTAAATCGAAATAAAAATATTTCGGAAAACTCATTTTATTTACATACCTGTGGTAAGAAATGCCTCCTTTCGATAAATTTTGGATGCGACTTCTATTTGGGCACCTTAACACAGAACAGTTTGGCATAATTGCTTGTTTTAAACCTCACGAAAATGTAAAATAGCAGAGCTCTGCGTGTGACGGCGGTTACATAGCAACTATCATGAGCGCTTAGACGTTTTTCTCGCTATAAGGTCATTTTGCCCCTATAGCTGAAACGCGCGCCACGCCTACTGACCATATCCATGTTTCTTATAAATCCGTGTGACTACACATTGATAATGACGCTTGTTGCTGTGACAGTACCTAGCATATTTTTGGTAGTTTTTGTTGAAATTTGATTAGAAATCAGAATATAGTTGAAGTCATATATATTTGATTCTCCCAAAAAGATTATAGGTTGACAATATTATCATATTATAAACAAAAACATTATGCGAATCGGTATGTACGAAAAATGTCTTCATTGTTTTAAGAATATGTCAATAGGTACTTTTTATTGCATAATAAGTCCATGTTTTAGAGACCAGCATAAAATATTATTTGATTACTTTAATAACGGCCATGACACATTGACGGGAAATTCCCGGAACATGAACCAACTACCGGTATTGTATTGTAATTTAATACAAACTGTACCTACATTTCATATAGCTCGTTATTTTTACGAATCTGTTCGCTTTATTAATTATGAGCAATTACTGCTCTTATTTACAGAACATGGCGCATGCTTGTTAAATAATCTGCAAATTTATCGACAGGCTATTGTTTCAATTGGAATGAGTAATGATGGGACTGGGAGCTGTTTGTTCACTTTATCCGTACAAATATTTACTGTAGAACCACAGCATAAATACCAGAATTATAAACATTATTTTTCATATCCATATGGGTTTCAAACCGTATATTTTTCTGTATTTTATTATACTAATAATGAAACTTAACGGGCCTATGCAAGATTTCTTGACGTCACGGGCGGGAACAGATAATTATGAGATCTACATGAATTACCACAATAAGTACTAAGCAATCAGTTATAGTAAGTATATTTTCACGCCACTGCTCGGAAAGGCAGTATTACGAACGACGCGTTCTTAGACAGGAATTATAATCCAACACAACAGAAATAGCATTGTTGGTCAGTTTACAACAGTAATTTGACCAATGAGAGGCATGCCGTATGCCTCGGTGGCATTATAATAGACCAATCAGATCGCAAACTGTGCCGCAGCACGTCACGCGACTTCGACAATACTTCATACAACCAAATACAACCACTGTCCCGCTAGTAGTTGGCAAAATTAGATAAAAAACAAGTGGGTGTCACTTTCGTCGGTATTTGCGAATTTGGTATAACTTATTTTTTTTTAGATTAAGTTTTTTCATAATATATATACATAATAAAAAGTAAATTTTAATGTTAGCGTACAAAATATAGACACATGAAATATTATCTGGGGGCACGGCAGGGCCCCCGCCAAGTCGAGCAATTATTATTTCCTCGAAGTAAACGTGAAAAGTTCTATATTACGTATCGGCCGAAAGTGCAATAGACGGACTCGTGTTCTTCGAGGGCCTCGTCTTCCAGTCGGCCCCCCAATCACTCGTTCATATATTGCTCACTTTCGGCCTCTACAACAATGTACTATTTATTCATAATAATCATTTTTAAGTATATTCTAGATATTTCACCACTTCATCGCTTATCGTGGCTTTTTTAACGCATCGAAAAACGATCGTACCTATTTTGTTTTTCTCCTCATCGGAGCTATCTGGTTTCGAACGTTGAATTTTGAAGATTTTGAAACATCTTTTTTTACTACTGTGAATTGAATACCTTCATGAATTATCCGTTTGTCTTCTACATAATGCTTGTGAAAAAAAAAGTACTTTATCGTTGTATAGTTAGCGCTTAAACATTCATGAAAACAAAAGCCTACTTTTAATGCTTACCTATATAAGAAATTATTTTCTCTAATAACGCTCTAGAAAGATTTTTTTAAGTTTTGAAACTAGAAATAAACAGTTTATTTTCCTATGGCAACTGCTTAAATTAATCAGAAAAACATGAGTTGCATTTTTATTAAAATCTGTTTCAAATGCAGCATAGTAAAGATAAGTCTGTTAGGTACCGGTTAAGTTTCAAACTTTGCCGACGACAGCCCCATAACAGTTTAAGCCGACACACGAACGGATTCACGGATTCTACTAAAATAATGAAAAAAGTTTAAAACTTCCTAGCACAAATTTCTATGCAGTGAAAGTTGTTCTTATAAAATGACAATTAAGTGGGATTGAGATCGTTTTTGAGAAAATGGTGTATGCGAATGTTTTTTTTTGCGACCATAAGCATAGTCTGAGATGATTATGGTCATCAGACTGGACAATTATTATATTATGGTCATCAATATTTTTTTATCTTTTAGTAATAGGTTTAAGATTTTAAGTAAGTGACAGTGCCGTTCATAAATAAGTATAAGTTCGACGCTTGCAGCAAAAATTCAAAGATTTAAGAAATGATTGAGGAAATCTAAATTATAGTGAGACAAATACTGTCTCAAGCTAAAACTTTATTTAGTTTTATTTTAGCCACAAAAGATTTATAATTCATCAAATATATATTCAGCCTTTTAAGTTCTAGGTAGATCAAAATAATCTTGTTCAAAGTTAGTATTATCAACACTTATCTAATCAAGATTTTCTTTTTTGATTTAGCAGTTCTTTTTCCCTAGAATAATGACTTCTTGCAACATATTTGTACACTTCTTAAGGTGATTCGAGTCACTCGGTTTTCCATAACTAACTAACTTGTTTGCTTCCCTGAAATGAATTATATTTAAAATGTTTTTTCGTTTATAGCCTGATACATTTTGCCTTCGCGAAATGATATGAAAAGTCTCAAAAACCCAGTATTAACGTTGCAATTGGGACTTTAAGGTCAGCGCCGTCTATTAGCATCATTTGAAACTAAACATTTTTTGCTAACATTATATATTTTGGCTTTTTGATGTCATGTCATGTAATTTCGAGCAAATAAAACGTATCAAGTTATAAGATTAAACACATTTCAAACATAATTGATGCCGGGGAAGCAAACAATAACCCCCTGGCTCAAATTACCTTAAATAAGGATGTTTCTTGAATATAAGTGAATTATTTTCATTGGGTCGTTGATGTAGCGGTTTCTCTTTTTCTCTCTAATAAACGCGTTGGAAGCATGAGCATGCCGTATCAATTGATTACTTACTTAATACTTTAAGCAAAACTTGCTTTTTACAATATTCAAGGTAAGTATGAACATATCTCTAAAGTAAATATGACGCTCGTTAATTCTCGCAAACATTCATAATCAAACATGAATCTGTAAACAACAAGGTACAATTTCTGGAGTAGTTTGCCGTCGGGACGAAAGCCAAAAATTTCCAAAGATTTATTCACAAAGTTCGAAACCATATCAGTTTTGACGTTGATTTACATTCCTATTCCGGTACAGAAGAACATAACTACCGGGAATTTTGTTTCTAGAAACGATCTTTTGTGTAATCCCTGCATTGTTTTCGAGCGTTTGCTGCCCGATAATAACGGTTCTATGAAACTTAAGGTTCGGTTAAAATTGAAAACGAGAGTCATGAAGATACGTCAATAATTTTCGTATTTTAAGTGGAGTTAGGAAAAGTTCTTTGTTACGATTTATTACAGCATTTGCGCACTTGTAAATTTATCTACGTACTACAATGGAAAACTATACATTTTGACCTTAGTTTTTTAGCTTTCAGTAGGTACTTAATTTTAGCGTCATCTTCAGTTTTACCGTTATTCATATTTGTTTACAAGGGTATCCTTTCCAAATTTGAGAACAATCCAACGTTTGTAAAACTGTCAAATACGCTAATTAACATATAGGTTAAGTTTAATAAATGTAGTTATTTTATTCCTAAAACTGTGTTATAAGTTGACAAAACTAATGATCTGTCCGTTAAAGTATTAACGTATAGTTCCAATTTCCAATATCCATTTCTTTAAAAGCGTTGCGAGCATCACTGCAGGTCGCTCGTTATATTTTACTGTTACAACCTGCCCCACGGTATCTCTAACTTAGGGGGACATTTTCGTTTACCGGTCTTAACGTCGACATGAAATGGTAAAACATTTGGGAAAATAGATTGAAAATTTGCACTAAGGTACCGAGTTTACAAAATAATATTTACATGAAGAAAGTAGATTCCTGGGGACGGCTGCAAGGTTACGAAGTTTCTCTTTCTTTAAGGACCACAGAGGACATTTCATTCCTGAAATTGTATTTTGTAATGAAATATCAATTGATGAAAGGAAGTAATTAATATACGCATCAGAAATACGGATCGCATGACAAATTTACGTATTTGCAAGCAATTCAAACTTCTACGATTACCAAGTGACCACCTTAATTCCAAATATTAAGACTGACACCGACCTCAAAAAAGAGATTGACATTATTATTTACTTTAGAATTATTAACAGATACAATTTGTTTATTTAAGCACGCTGTCCGTTTCGAAGTTTGGCACGACAACAGTATCTAAGCCAGATAGCTATAATAGCTTACTGTAGGTAGACGAGGGTAAAAGAAAATCAAATTCAAACATTTTTGTTTCAAACATTTGTTTAGCTGCTAAATATACATTTAGATTTAGCGCACCGAAATAAAAATATTATGTCCAAAGAATAACTTCGGCTAAAATACCTACACTTAATAACAAAATTTACTGCTCTAATTTTCCCAAATACGCTGTTTCCTCAGTTTGTAATAAAAATGAGGGAAGCATTTCTTTGCGATTTGATGTCTTATTACGGTGTGAAAAAGTTCAATTTCCCTTTTCATTACTTTTGATGAAATAGGTATTTTGTTTTACACGCAATAATTTTTCCTTGTTAAAAAATGATGTTTGACGGCCCGGGAAGTAACGTAATTTACGTCTTCATGAATTTAAATGTGGCGTTAAAGGACATAATTATAAAACACTTAACTTTCCTCCTAAGAGATTATTACGATAGGCTTGAATAATCAATCAATAAACGTAATAATTATTGATTTATTACGTTTGGAACTTTGGACCTACATTCTTATTTTCATACAAATTCAGTTTTGTTTCAATATTCAACAGAGTTGTCGATTCCAATAATTCATATTATGCAATTTTAGTCGCAATAATAGAAAGAAATATAAATATGTGAGTGTTCTCTAACATAGTTAAACGCGTTTACACAAACGTACCTCCTCATTAACACCTCTTTGTTTAAATAACGTAAAACTCCCCAAAGAGTCGCGCACACTTGTACAGTATGAAGCGCAACTCACGTATGTTTAATTTAAATAACACTACGATTCTCTCTGCTTACGCCCATAGACTTGAAATTATCTCTGCGCTGCAGGCTCACGGTTGCGTTGGAGTAAAACCCCATAAAAGGTTTTTCATATGTCATCAGTTTTATTTACACTTAGTAATTTTTGGTTTATTTTAGCGTGATTTAGTTCTTTATTAATAAATAACCAAAAATGTTCGACCCCTTTTGTTTAAATTTATAGTCACACTGATGGTCTATTCCTTACCCTACTCTTAGCCAACACTCTGCATGTCATTATGCCAATGTAAAAAGTATTGCAATCTCATGATTTGGGCTTACTCTGACACATAATTTCGTTATTTGAATCCATTATTTCGGTTATTAAAAACTATCATGACATAAACAGAGACGAACTAAAGGAAAATAATATTTTAATCTCAAAATGTAGAACTTGTAATGAACTACAACTTACAACTTGATTACAGTCAAAGTGTTTTAAAGATTACAGGTTGACATCTTAAAATAATATATAATTTTTCACTTTTAAAGAGTAAGTTTTCTAAGGCATCTGCCTTAAAACAAGTTTACTTTAGCCACTTCCACTCCCTCGTGTCCTATAGAACACTCCTCTGGGGTAAACTCTATGGACGCGAAAAGACTTCTCATAATGCAAAAGAGAGCTATCCGAACTCTTGTAGTAGTTACGCCCAGGCATCCCTCCCTGTAAACAACTCTTCATTTCTCAGCGTATAATGAAATGACTCGCTACTCGCAACATTTGTTTGTGAGAAGTTACCTTTCTCAGTTTTTACGCGTAGATGTCCCGGGAAAACAGCTTCGTTCTACTGGGCGACTGAAAACAATTCCTTGTCGCATGACACTTTCATGCAAGAACCCTCGCGTCATCAGCCCGACTTACTTTGAACGTTTACCTACCGATCTCAGAAATGAGCCATCTGACGAAACATTTAGGCGTCAACTGAGAAACCTTTTGTTGAATAACCCTCTGTACTCAATAAAGAAGTACACAACTCATTTTTAAATTAGTATTTTTGTTTTTGTATACGCTTAATTTTATTTTTTGTATTGGGAGACATGACTTGATTATCACTTGTTACTTCTATATTTTAAATTGTTACACATTTTAATTTTTTGATGTTAAAATAATTACTTTTATTGTTTTGTTATTAAAAATTGTGATGGCGATTATTTAATCGTCAGTAATTTTATTGGCGTGATCGTTTGAACCATTGGAAACTCTTACCTCTCTGCGAGAGAGCGTCCAACCGAAGCGAAATCTACTTACCTACCCGGTTTTGAGCCAGTGCAGCCACGATGTACCTTGCATAACCTCTTTGTCATTGCCCTTTCATGCCCAAGTCTCCACTCGTACCCGCCTCGTCTTACAAATACAGTTGTGCGGCATCTTTCGAGTATAACCTGATTATTATGTAACTGGAGCAAACAGCGGGATAAAATTTGTCACATCATTTTCAGTCAGAACCTTAGAAATTATTTAGGTTGTGAACCCTGATTTGACAGGTCGGTGATTTAACTTTTTTTCGTTATATTAAAGGTATGCTGATAGCCTTGTTATACATATTTGAAAAGAGGGTATCACACACCGTGGAATGCCATGGAAGATTTCGATTTAAAAGGGGTTAATATCCCTCTTCCTCACACAATAGGTATTACTCATTGTCCTGTTATGATTTTCTTGTGCATAATATTGGTCTCTGATAGTATAAAATAAACATAAGTTAAATATATAACAAATCATTCCTATTATTCAAAAATCCGCATCTATATATAAGACATACACAAAGACATATACCTACGTTTATAATTAAAATTCTTCGTTTTACTTTCTTTGAAGCTGTCAATAGTACATTAGGTACTTACCTAGGGCGGTAAAACAAAGTACGTCTCAGACCGCAGGTATTTGACGCCCGAGCCGAAGGCAAGGGCGATAAATATGCAATCTGAGGCTTTCTTTATTACCGTCCGTGGCAAGTACAAAATTTTACGTCTCCCCCATGCCAGGAAGCGGGATTTTTCGCACGCGTAGCGTGCGGTAATTGCCACTTTATGGCCAGGTGTGACGTAAACATAATAACCTCTTAGAGAAAAATCCAAGTAAACCACAAGTGCTTCGACCTCTTCATTTCTCAACATTCTCTTTAATACTACACCGTGCTAAAGTAGTTGGATTATCTGCAGCCTTTTCAAATAATTCTCTCCACAATCACCTCTAATACTATTTGAATAGGGATAAACTTGGCTTAGGTTTCCAGATTATCCTATATCGAATGTCTGAGAACCTTCTCGATTCACTAAGTAAACTGTATGTTAAGACGCTTGTGTACACCAAATGTATCAAAGGTTTTAGGAGCAGTTGACTTATTATTACCTATATAATTTTATATCGTTGAATTAATTATTATTCTTTCAACTTCGACCTTTATGCCTTAATTCATATAATATTTTGTTGTATGTTTAGTTATTACAATTTAAATCAAATAATCAAAATGGAAATTTCCACAAGGGATGATATTCTTTGTATTCAAATCATACACTTATCGTGATCAGAATTATGGTGGCTTTTGTTAGTGTTGTCGGATATTATAACCAAAATAATTAGCCGAAGACATTCTTATGTTTTCTAGTCACTATGTAATGTAGTGATTGTGACACAATCTATAAATAAAGAGTAAATATAAAATGTAGATGTTAAAATTGGGTTACTATTATGTTGCATAATATTTTTTGGTCGAATCATCATTTGGCAGAATTCATCATTTGGCAGAATTCATCATTTGGCAGAATTCATCATTTGGCATAATGCATTTTATTCTGAAACTTTAAACTTTTCGGGATTGTTATAAAACAAACCTAACCTAACCTAACCTATTTAACAGGATAATGCCTTAAAGAGTCCTGAAAATTCTACAGTTTCAGAATAAAATGCATTATGCCAAATGATGAATTCTGCCAAATGATGATTCGACCAAAAAAGATTCTGCAACATGAGGTGCACCCGTTGAAATTTGTATGATTAATAATAAGTTATTTCAGTTAGTAGTTCTATGCATTTGGTAAGATTTGGAACCGAATTCTGAATGTGAAATACAAAATTAGAGCCGCAGAAGACCAACCCAAACAACTGCTAGCAACTTCTTTCGCTGTATTCTCGTTTGCGTAAAATTTACGTTCTAAACAATCAAAGTAAGTATTTATGCGAAACAAACAATGCCGTCGGCAGTCCGTATTAATTTAACTTTTTTTTCCAAAAGTTTTCCAATTAAATAAACCTGAGTGTACCTACTTTGCGAGTGTTACTGTTGTGCCGTACAAAAAGGACGTAAGCTACTAAGAAACTCTAGTAAGATACCTTTTTTCGCAGGACAAGGGAAGACTTGTCTAGTTCTTAAAAATGTTTCAGCATTTCATTAGGAGGATTTGTTTTTAAATCTTTAGGTACTTTTAATTGGAATTGTTCGCTTCATTTATAAAAGAGCTCGCTTTATATTTGAATTATCGAACTTTTATAATCTTCTGTCTGTTTAAACAAATATTATTAATAGTTAAATTATCTACTGTAATTGTATGAATCTTGCTACGAATCTAAAACCTTTCCAAGACAGTGGTTTTGATCATTTGAGACATGATTGTCATAATGCTCGTAACAAGCAGCAATTTTATCATCATGGAAGTCACAACCTGTAATCATCAACCCCACAAATATTGTGACCATCATGCAACCATAAGCGTATAGTGTAACCAAAACCATACTAGAGATCAAAATATCACTGTCAATGAATATCATCATCATGTTTATCGTCGAAAAATAAAAACATAAAAATATACATTCGCATAATTTTTCTTTTTAACCGACTTCAAAAAAGGAGGTTATTAGAACTTTTCTTGGCCCAAAATCAGACTTTGAAAGTATTTTGCCCATGATTCTATAGATAATGCAAGCTTTTACAATTTATTTCACAGCTATTCTTGAATGGCTGACATTTACATATAACATTGCAGGGCCTTAGCGAGGGCTTCATGCATGCAGACATTGACTAACAACAAATTTCGACAGCTTATTCATGGACACATTATACAAAACAAAAGTTCTCAAAACATTACGATATTATTTTATTTAGATTATGTTGATACATTCCGTAATATTATGTCAAGTTATAAAACTCAAGTTGTGCAGTTAAAAGTGAAAACAACCCCCATGAGGCACTTAGGGGTCAACTACGAACATAATCATTTAATGGGATGACACCATTTTGTTTCAGGATGGTTGAGTACGGGTAGATTTTAAATAGATGGTTGGCAGTCCACAACTGTGCGTTTTGCTAGAAACTTCCTGCCTCGCACGACTGAACAGTGGAATAAATTGTCGCCTGCAGTGTTTCCGGACCGATTCGACCTCCAAACCTTCAAGAAAAGAGCGTACTCCCACCTGAAAGGCCGGCAACGTACCTGTGACTCTTTTGGTGTTGCAGGTGTCTATGGGCGACGGTGATTGCTTACCATCAGGCGACCCGTCTGCTCGTTTACCCCCTATTTCATAAAAAAAAAAAAAAAAAAAGAAAGTCGGCCTCAAAACCTGCTGCACAGTTTAACCAGTGGGACTAGAACTTTACAATTTAATAAAAACTGGCCAAGAGCATGTTGGACTATATGCTCAGTGTAGGGTTCCATTGCCGTAACTATAAGGTAAAAAATACGATGTAAAAAAAGTACAACAACAAAAGAGCTTCATAGCAATTACGTCCTTTTGTTGAGAAACGGTTTAAAAGATAGAGGGGGGGGGGGGGGACACAATTTTCACAACTTTCGGAGCGATTATTTCCAAAAATATTCATTTAATCAAAAACATTACTTAAGAACTTTAAAATGTTTTTAAAAGAGCTGTCGAACTATGTACCTCACCTTGATATTTCCTGAAAAAAAAAAAATATTTATAGTTTCTGTAACATGTATGGAGTGCCCCCCTAAAAATATTTATTTTCGTTGTTTAACCACCAAACTAAGTAGCGGCTCATACAAGACACCTATACAGCGTGTAAGTCTAATACGGGCGATAAATTAAATAGGACATAGTATTCATTAGTGTAATCATGAAGTAAAAGGTTTTTTTAAGTTGCAGTTCATTACGACCCCATAATTATTTTTTTTTGAATTTCTTAGCAGCAATGTACCTACTGTAAACATGGTTGCGGTACGGCGGTACCGAAATGTCAACGTAACTGTCAACGAGCGTTTAACGTGAGTGTGTTTGCATTACATTGCGGGCTGAATTATTTTGTATGGACAATCACTTTGTCCTATACTAACCACCTTTCGCCCGTATTAGACTTACACACTGTATTCCAAATTTCATCAATATCCATCGTGTAGTTTTTGAGTACAATGCCTGTGACATACGGACAGACGAACGGACGGACGGACATGACAAAACTAAATAAAAGCTTGTAAAATAGCTAAGAATTGTATCTGAGAAGTATAAAATTGTCATTGTAATAAGCGAAAAAACTTGAAAAAATGCATTTTTAAGAATATCATAACTCATAAATTAGTTATTATGCTAATTAAAATGAATTTCTTCCCAAAAAATTTAGTAATGCATAATACTCTGACGGCGTTCCTTGATTTGTGGCTCTTAAATCCACTATAAATCTTTTCTACCATTTTATTTCTCCACTTTGGTATAAAAGATGAACGCTGAAAGGAGTTAGCATGAGAACTGGGAATGTACTTGAAATTACTGCTGCTCTGTGGCTTAATATACGTCTTTGTACAAGATTTATGATGTCTTTATTAAAAACGCTTGGCAATACAGGCGTTTTTGTAGAATTATTGCTTTGCGCATGAAAAAGAAAGTTGTCTTAGTTGACATTCTTACTTTGCGCAAAGATACTCGTACAGTACCATAAAAATATTCGAAATATGAGCCTATTCCTTTATTTTATTAATTTTCTTAAAAGTTATGTGGTAAAGTTTGTATCCCATCAAAAACATTACATGTAATAGAGGCCCCGGCAAGAAGATAAACAAAAAAAAGGTGCCTGCGACTACGAAGGACTGATAACATACTCGAAACCTTCTCTAAATGATAAAATAGCAATTTATCTGTGCCTGGTGAACTAAAACCCAAGATTCTTATTTTAGACTTTTTCGTAGTCGGGTTTTAGTTTTTAACTTTATTTTATTTACGTATTTTTAGTTATTATTCAGTTACGGTTTTAAGCGCCTTTCTCTTCCTAAGAACCATATCAGGGTGTGAGGCCAACGCCCGAGCTCTTTCAGAAGCACCCTCCATTTAATAGTAATAACAAGAATTACAACAGTAACACTTAGATACATGGTTTGCTTACAACGATATAAGACGCTTTATGCTTTGCTTTTGTCTCGCTTAAAATTATTACGTACACGTAAGTAACCAGGGGCACTCGGTGTGCCTTTGGTCCAACGCGTTATTCGGTATTTGCCCCCTTTAAAATTATTGCGGAATTCTGGGTTATTGGGTGTTGAGGAGTTAGGCCTTTGGCCTCGAAGCCTGAAGCTCGACTTTCGTGCTCGCAAAAATTAGACTAATAGGTATACGTAAGTAACCAGGGGCGCTCGGTGCCTTTGTTCCAACGCGGTATTCGACATATACAATTATTTCGATATTAATACAATAATACTCGTACTTACCGGTGAACTGATAATATATGCCTCCTCAAGACATATTTTTAAATCTGCTCGCAGATAGGTAAGTAATATTTACGGCATTACAACGGTTTTATTTCAACATTTTTGATGTGACACAACACACGCGTCAGTTGCCGGCACGAAAATGACATGTATTCGGCAATGATCGCAAATATGAAGTTACCGTCATATCACTTAATACGAATGAAAAATCTGAAGGTCTAGCATAGCAGGCCATTTGGATATTTAGCAGGTGTCAAAGTATGAAAATGGTTTTTTTTTCTATCAAATAGGTATATTATGAAAGTAACGGGTGATGTCATTTCATGCCACGACTGGCATAATGACACATTATGCTAGCCCTTGTCTAAACGAATCGCCGGAGAGCAAGCTGTTGAATGTCTTTCTTGTTATTATAAATGAAAATATTTTTGCATAATATAATTGTATCAACATTGTGTGATACATTTTTGCAATAGAATTTTAAAGCTCTTTAATTTGATATGTAACTCGATGCAACTCGCCGACTTTTATATTTTAATCTTTTAGTTTTTTGAGTATCACGGTCTTTGTATTTAATTTTGGTTACAACTAACTAGCCTATAATCCGTGCAGAATCAAGACGAATCTAACAACATCCCACAAGTTTGAATCGGTTCAGTAGTAGTAATTTTTGAGTTATGGGGGAACAGACGAACATACAAACATACAATTATACAAACGTACATATGTATACGGTGCTAAAATCATAAAGGACTATTTCCACCAAACAGAATTTTATGGCCTTTAAACGATACTGAATCATATGTGTACTGTTTTTAAGTCTACATTACCAAGCTGCGCACAATAGCTTGACTGCGGGCGTCTTTCGCGACAGGTGATCGTAACCAAAAGTATGCTGCGACACGCGATCGGCTCCGTTCGCTACCGATCGGCCGCGTTCGGTTGTCGACGTGTGCGATCGGAACCTTTCGGCTGTCGATGCCGCCGTCGCGAAACTATTTGACTGGGTGCGGATACGTTCCCAGGCAACCGTACGGTGCCGATCGTGTGCGTCGACATTCTGTCGGCCGCGAACGGCTATTACCGGCCGATCGTATGCATCGACACGCTGCCGGACGCGATCGGTTATCGCCGCATCCGTTCGTATTCTTTCCGTTCCGATCCGATGCGGGCCGTTTAGTGGAAATAGTCCTTAACCCTCCTTTTTGCTTCGCCGTAGTCGGGTAAAAGATGCAAGTTTCGCAACGCAGTTCATCAATAACCCAAGTCAGTACTAGGGGGGTGTCCACAGAACTCGATTTCCACCGACTTAACTATTATTTACCCGTGGAGGATTCTTTATTTGAGAACTATAAAATGTGTTACTCCGCGGTGAAATAATAGGCTGGGTTCTAGCTTTAGCCAGCACAAATTTACAGGAGGTTGAAAATGGCCTGAATGGCTTCGAGAAAAGGATGGTAACGGCCGTACCTTTGTTTTGCTCGACTTGGCGGGGGCACTGCCGTGTCCCCAGATAAATAATTAATCAATGAGTGTATCGACCAATGGGTTCAATAACCTATCACCTGTTGGTATAACAATGTGTTGTGTCGTTGTGAAATTATCGCATGAATTATAAGTATACACTTGTTTAAGTAGATAATAGAATAGATGATAAATTTGAAAATTCTCTAAAAATTATTTTGCAACTCCAATGTTCTCACTTGAGTATGTATGAAGAACACAAGCGAAGAAAAATCCATATCACAAAGTTAACGATACATTTTTCTGTATTATTCTTTCTTTTGTTTTTTCTTTTTGTTTAATTTCTCTGTTATTTAATATTCGTCCCAGTACACCGCCCGGAGCGAAAAACCTTAAACACACTTGCCTTTTATTACTTGCAAGACTTCCAACGTTATTCTTAAAATGTTATTAGAGTACCACATTAGTTTAAAAGAAAAAGGCACTGTGGTATTATTACCTTTTTATTTCGTGACTAGCGCGTTAAAAATGTGTGTTCCTGCTCGCTTTATTAAATGCATGCCTTTGTGAAACGATAAATATATAGCACATTGTACTGGTTTTTATAAAAGAACCAAAAGCGAACTATTCAAGTGAAAATCCTATTAGATATGAATTAATTATGAGCACGTAAGTAAGATACAAATATAATATATTTGATTGAATTTCAATTAATTTACTTTATTTCTAATAAAGAAAACATTTGAGACCCATATACTCGTAATACCCACTTTTTATAAAATCCAAGTAAATGTATAAAAATTTAAATAATCAATTAGTGATAAATTAAAATTATTGCGTAACATATATTAGGTAATATCGTTAGGGTCTCTGGCTTTGCTTCAGTATTATGCTTTATTTATCTCTCAAGTTTAGTTTAAGATTAAACAAAATACCTACATCAAAATGACTTTATTATTTAACTACTAGGTACAACATATTGGAAAGTATCCATTTCCGCTCTTGTCCAAAACGTATCCATTTTCCGAGAAGGCCTTTTTGGGCAGTATACTTAGAGGCCATACTAAACTTGACCAACCCTCGCCCATAAAACTAGGGTTGATACTGGGCTCGCATTTACACTTGTTTTACAGATTTTACGATGAGTAAGAACTCTTCCTAAAAGTAGAGTACGTGTAATAAAACTCCGTTTTACTTTATGTTGAGTAAATGGAATCATCCATAAACATTTGTTTATTTACATATAATTTATATATCCGAAAGAAACTAACTTCATTTCACTGTTTATCAGTTATGAATGAAAGCAACAATGTAGAAAATCGGCCGAGGGCAAGTCGGATTCGCACACGAAGCCAAAAAACAGGTTTATTGTATAGGGATCCCTTTTTATATATAATTTTATTTTGTTTTTATTCTTTGTTGTTATAGCGGCAATAGAAATACACATTCTGTGAACATATCACGCATCTAATTATTACCATTATTAAAATTAGGCAAAAAGACACCAAAAAAACACATATCTTAAATAGGGACGCCCTTTTATTTTTCACTTATTTTTAGGATTCCGTAGCCAAAATGGCAAAAACGGAACCCTTATAGTTTCGTCATGTCCGTCCGTCCGTCTGTCCGTCTGTCCGTATGTCACAGTAATTTTACTCAAAAACTACATGATGGATATCAATGAAATTTGGAATATAGGTGTATTGTATGAGCCGTTACTTAGTTTGGTACTTAAACAACAATAATCAATATTTTTAGGGGGGGCACTCCATACATGTTACAGAAGCTAAAAAAAATGTTTTTCAGCAAATATCAACGTGTGGTACATAATTCGACAGCTCTTTAAAAATACTATAAAGTTTCAAAGTAATGTTTTTGATTACATGAATATATTTGGAAATAATCGCTCCGAATGTTGTGTAAATTGTGTCCCCCCACCTCTATCTTTTAAACCGTGTGTCCGAAAAACATTAAAAAAATCACGAAGGTAACGCTTAATTAATACTTTCAACGAAAATTATTTTCAACAAGATCGAATTAACCGTTTTGAGTTATTGCCGATAAACTGCGTTTCTCAATAAAAGGACGTAATTGCTATGAAGATACGCTCTTTTGTTGTTTTTTTTTACATCGTATTTCTTACCTTATAGTTACGGCTATGAAACCCTACACTGAGCATGGTCCAACATGCTCTTGGCCAGTTATTTTTATTATTTGTTGTTGTAGCGACAATAAAATACAAATTTTGTCAATATATCAAGCATTTACCTACTACATTATAAAATCATATCTTGAGGACCCCTTTTAATTCTTGATTTCATTTTTATTATTACTAGCATTTACCCGCGGCTTTGCCCGCGTAGTTCCCATTATTATCTTAAGGGAGCTTCCTACTGAAATATAAAGTATCCTATGTTTCAATCCAGTACGTCTAGCATAACTGGCCGCGACTTCGTTTCTCGCGCGACAGATCATCACCTGTCACTGTCACACGCAAGAGTGGAAAGAGATAGGTAGCATTTATCGCGCGACAAAGAGTCGCGTGACACAGTTGTGCTAGAGGTACAGGACTTGGTTTAATTGTATGCCAAATTTAATCTCAATCCATCCAGTTGTTACCCCGTTATTTAGTAACAAACATCCAAACATCTTTACAAACTTTCACATTTATAATATTAGTGTGTGATTTTAGCGACTATATATAAATACACATTCTGTAAAAACTTCAAGCCTCTATCTCAGCGGTCGGCAACCTTTTAGCAGCCAAGGACTGAGTAGCTAACGAAATTGACGCAGGCCGCACTTTGGTAATGATTTGTGACTTTATACGATTCAGAATATAACGATCTTTACATACAAAATAGCTAGGGAGGCTCGCGGGCCGCTAGTGAGCGGTTCGCGAACCGCAGGTTGCCGACCGCTGCTCTATCTAATACAGTTCACAAGATACAGTCCTGTGACTTACCTACACAAACACGTTACTTTGTATGGGGACCACCTTGACTTTTTTTATTATTTGTTGTCATACCGGCAACAAAAATACATACTCTGTGAATTTTTCAAGACTTTACCTATAACGGTTCTAAAGCTATAGCCCTGTGACGACAGATAGACAGGCAGACGGACAGTGTAGGCTTAGTAATAGAGTTCCGTTGGCACCCTTTGGGTACGGAACCCAAACTGTCGCAAGGATTTAGGTATCGATCATACCTGTGTGAAGTGATAGTTGAGTTTTAAGTAATAGTACATTACTTCAGAGGCCGGAATGTAAAGTGGTGCCGGTCGAGTACATAATAGATACGGCCGAGGATAGCGGGGATGGCTAGTTACGAGGCTGGCTACCTCTTTTCACACCGAGGTATGTGTAGTGCTTTTTTTATATTGCAATGCAAGAAATTAAACTTTAATTTCTAGAGAAACGAAAAGTAAACTAGGCGAAAAATATAACTGATTAGGTACTATTTCTTTGTTGTTTTCGTAGAAACTCATATTCAATAACAAGATCAACAACGCGCAAAAAATGCAATAAAATTGAATAACTCAATGAAAAATTTACAAGGTTGCCTCCAAAATGATAAAAAAATACGCATTTTTTTTACTCAGCCCGTTTGAGTAGAGATTTTTACCGCTAATATTTATATGAAATAATATTTGAAATGTATATTTGTGTAGTAAAATTTAACTTTCAGTATCATTGGATTTTTTTTAGTGTACTACCTACATTTTTATGTTTATGTCGATTTTATATAGGTAAATAAAACTGCACATATAGCATTCATCGTTTTCTGTCCTCCGGCCGGAAAGCGTCAACTTTCGGGTCGCTGCGCTAAACAAAGTTGCCGCTTTCCGGCCCCGTCGAACAAAAAAATAGTATATACACCTTGGCCAGTAAATAAGAAAGCCTCAGATATTTCTTACTTTACTAGCGTAGGTATACTAAGGTAGGTAGGTAAGGTAAGGTAAGGTAAGGTGGGTAGGTAGGTAAGGTAAGGTGGGTAGGTAGGTAGGTACTATTATTTTTAATAATCGTAGTGGCAGAATGGTATAACCAAAAAGCAAATATAGCTTATAGTTTGTTTAATGGCTGAAGGCTGTAATGTAATGCTGCCTACAAATAAATGTGGAATGGAAATTAAAAACCAGCCAAGTGCGAGTCGGATTCGCACACGAATGGTTCCGTTCAACCGACGAGCAAAAAGACTTCAGAAGCGACGTTTCTAGTATGGCCCTTTTATTTTTAAATTTATTGTGTTTTTATTATTTTTTGTAATAGTACATATTATGTGAGCATATCAAGCATCTACTCATTACCATTACTAAAATCAAGCAAATATCGCCAATAAAAACACGTTTTATGTATGGCAATCCCCTTTATTTCTTGCATTTATTTTGTTTGCTTCTTTAGTCTTATAGTAGAAATGGAAATACATATTCTGTGAAAATTTTAAGTCTTCTAGTCAACGTTTCAAAAGTACGAACACTGAGACTGACCGACAGAAACACGTTTGTACATACTGTGAAAATGTGAATTACCTACCTATTACGGTTTCAAAAATAGAGCCATGTGACAGCGGAGGCTTAGTAATAGGGTTCCGCTGGCACTCTTTGGGTACGGAACCCGAAAAAAGATGAATAGAGAAAATTATAAATGAAATGCCATTAAAGGCCTCTCGTCTAGCCGCACCGGAAACGTGGTGCTTCGCAGCTTATTATAAGGAACATATCATCAATAATAATATACAATATATATAATAATAAGGGCAGCTTGTGGTGAGCTGTTGGGTAATAGTGAAAGGATCCCCCCGCCTCTGGCTTGCCTTAACCGGCCGTCCAGAGTGGAGTCGCGAGAGCTATTAACGCAGGGCAGCTTGTGGCGAGCTGTTGGGGAGTAGCGACCCCACGTACCCGAGTGCTCCTGGGGGTCCTTAGGGAGGGTTCATGGGTAAGAGTGTAAGGTCCTCCGCCTCTGGCTTGCCTTAACCGGCCGTCCAGAGTGGAGTCGCGAGAGCTATATGCTCCAGGCGTGGAAGTGTTAAAAGGCATAACGGCGCGAGTACCCTCAGAGAAAGCGCAGCACACCTCTCGACACCCTGCAGCCCTCGGCACCGGTGTTGCCCCTAGCTAGGCCATTGCTCATAATGTCGCTATATATTTAACGGGCCCATCAGCGGAGGGCAAGCCACGGTCTGTCAGTGCCACGAAAGCCATGAAAAACTTTTTTGACAGGCGCCGTCATGTCTCAATCCATAACCCAGTATTTAGTCCATATTTCCACCGCCATAGCCCAGTAGAGTTAGATTCCATCAATCAACAATAGTCCTTGCATTCGGCGGGGGCTGTCTCTGCGTGCGTCCCATGACACGGGCAGGGACAGCATCCGCTGGGTGTACACTTTGCCTCTCATTAAATTGTCGAAAGGGCCTCTACGCGTTGGCTTCGGCTCCGCGCACGCCTCCCAAAGGTCTATCTAACACAGTGTATAAGTTGTTTATTAACAAAATATGGAACCTGATTTCTGAAATAAATGATTTTTATTTTATTAATTTTTTATTTTATAAATATTTCACACACTAAGGTTTCTTTTTGTAATGATCTCACAATTTTATAAGCATGAATTGACCCATGCCTAAGCAAATTTCCAGTTGAACAAAACGAAATTCAATATAATCCACCCATTCGTTTACTTTATACTTCTCGTCTACCTACTCGAATAATCACAGCCGCCATCGCCATCAAAAATATACAATGACTAGACAACACAAGCGGCACCTAAAACATTAGTTTAAAGGGTAACCCGGTGCAAATAGTGGCCCGTTTTATTATTTAATAGCTAGATCTGATTTGTTTCTGAAAAAATATGGTATGGTGTCTGTTAGCATTAGCAAGAAGAAATATATTATAACGTGTAGTGCTTATAACATAAAAGGTATACTTATCATGGTTTGAGGGATAAGTATACCTGTTATATTATAAGCATCTTTACACGAATCTTTGTTGATCTTAGGAACCGTCAAAATACAGAATTTGTATTGTTTTTAAATAAGTTATTTATATTTGGAGCGTTTTAAAGATCCGGATCCTTCACATCCTAGGCTTTAGTAGTGAAGAAAAATCGGATTTGATTAAAATAGAACTAATATTGTCTGCGGTTTCCGCGATTTTATTAAAATAAAATATAATTGCCAAACATGCGGTGTCCGTTCACATATAGATCTGCGGCGCTTATAAAAAAGCCGAATAATTCCGTTATCGAAGTTCCGGGCCGGTCGTAACTCCGGTCTGTCACCGGCAACGAGAAGCTAAAGGAGCGCTTGTAAAATTTATGGCAAGTTATTACAGCTCGTCGAACTTAACGACTGATTTGTGAAGTCTATTTAAATGTTTGCTTCTTGATTCGTTACGATTCTCTGTAATTCGCACAACTGCACCGCGCGAATGTTGGTTAATAAATTCATATGGTTAGATTTCGTCACAAAGGAACAAGATTAACATTAATATTAATAATAGGTAATTAAATTATTACACATTTTTCTGTCAGTAACCTTTAAGATAATAATAGGGGGAATGGTGTTTTATGAACGTTTTTCGTATTAAATAAATAATTAATTAATTAATATTAGGGGACAATCTTACATGAATCGAACTAGTCCCATAGTAAGCTCAATAAGGCTTGTGTTATGGATACTAGACCACGAAATATTTAATAGATACAAATACTTAATTACAAAGGAAACATCCAAGACTCAGAAACAAATATCATCACACAAATAATATTTGCTCTTACCGGGATTCGAACCCAGGACCAAAAACTACAAGGTTAAGAAAAAAAATAGTTTTGGAATGTACAAGAGCTCCCGTTTTGACCTTCTTTAAAAAAAATAACAATAACTGGCCAAGAGCATGTCGGACCATGCTCAGTGTAGGGTTCCATAGCCGTAACTATAAGGTAAAAAATACGATGTAAAAACAG
The DNA here is from genome assembly GCA_947034925.1 of Eudemis profundana. Lineage (NCBI taxonomy): Eukaryota > Metazoa > Arthropoda > Insecta > Lepidoptera > Tortricidae > Eudemis > Eudemis profundana. The sequence continues at coordinate 22,270,577 of OX344795.1, read as the reverse complement.
TACGACAACAAAAGAGCGTATATTCATAGCAATTACGTCCTTGTTGTTGAGAAGCGCAGTTTATCGGCAATAACTTAAAAACGGTTAATCCGATCTTGTTGAAAATAATTTTCGTTGAAAGTATTAATTGAGCGTTATCTTTCTAATTTTTTGTATATTTTTCGGACACACGGTTTAGAAGATAGAGTGGGGGGGGACACCATTTTCACAACTTTCGGAGCGATTATTTCCAAAGTTATTCACTTAATCAAAAACATTACTTAAGAACCTTAAATTTTTTTCAAAAGAGCTGTCGAACTATATACCACACGTTGACATTTTGTGAAAAAAATTTTTTTTAGCTTCTGTTACATGTATGGAGTGCCCCCCTAGATTTTTTTATTTTTATTATTTAACTACCAAACTTAGTTGCGGCATCTACAAGACACCTATATTTCAAATTTCATTAGTATAGGTCTTGTAGTTTTTGAGCAAAATGCCTGTGACATACGGACGGACGGACGGACGGACGGACGGACATGACGAAACTATAAGGGTTCCTTTTTAGCCATTTTGGCTACGGAACCCTTACAAAAAGGGCATAAGATTATTTTTATTTCGATTAGGCTCAGTTTAGTAATTTGTAATACTATTCTAAATTTTAAATCGATAGCAGGAGTAACTAGTTCGTGAGATATCTGGCTGTTATAGACTGACAGACAGGCAGTCAGAGTCGCACCATAAGGGTTAATTTTTTACCATTTTGGTACGGAACCCGAAAACGTGCATTCATAGTCTATTTAAATGCTTTGCAAAAGCAAAAGTGCAAAAAGGTATAGTCAGCATCAATGAGTCAGTAACACCCAATAAAGCGCCAATATACCGTGCCCCCTGTAATAGGAGAACATGATTAAAATGTAGGTTGTACTCCTTAAACTAAACAACATTAGTTCATCGACATTTAAAAATAACTTTGTCTTGATTTTTAATACACTTTAAAGTTTATTTGCAGACGCAATGCATTGCGTTTCTGTAAATGTTTGTCGCGTGACAAGCGACGTCAATTAGACTGATGTTAACATACATTGAAAATACTACCTCCTTATTTTGTATGAAAAAGAGATAATCCAAAGTTTACATAATTTTTAAAAGTCATCGAACAAAAGTTTTATTGTATGAGGAGTAACAAATAATTAAAACGTAGATTACGATTATTTGCTCCTAAGTACTACAGGGCCCACGCTATATATCGCAACATATCTTTATTACTATAGTCACAAAGTTGTGTGACGATATATGTGGCGCTTAGAATGTTATCAGCTATTTGATGCTGACTGTAGTTACATTAGGAACTGGCACACCTCCAGAGATACCTCCAGAGATAATCTGACACCGCTTGTCCTAAATAATGGGGATCAGGGTAGGAAAAAGAAATATTGCATTTATATACGTTCACAGTTTATTAGTATCAGATAGGTTATATGTGATATATCCAACTACCTTGCTAATATAATTATTCAGCTAATTAGAATAGACTAGCCAAGCTCTCCCATAATACACTTGCTGCAAAAATAAGTATGCTATTAATATGCACTCTCGACTTACCTGCAGTGTCCGCAGAAGAACTTTTTTGAACTTGCATATAGACACCGCTCATAAGTTCGCGTAGTATAACAGCAAATTTATATTTCCTATGCCTAAACTTATACTCACAGTTCTAGATTTATTTATACGTCACCATTATCTAGGGTATAAAGGGTTGTCACGAGTACTCTATTGAATAAAATTGTTCTCCTGACTTCCGATTGTATCTGCTTAAACTCAGGTCAATTGACATTTTGTTCAGCGAAATAGATCCCAGTTTAATCGTCGTAGCGTAATCATAAATTAGCTAAAACTCTGAAGCTGATTATAGTCCAATCTATCCACCGCTAGGGTTATTACCGATACTCTTATCGAACTGCATCCTCTGGCCCTATGCGCTAGGTTCATTAAAGCGACATCCGATTTTATTAGTCCCAGCGTCGCCCTCTTCGGCAAATATTTGAGAAAGCTATCGGCGAACGCACGCGTGTATATTTGAATAGGTCTGCTCCTAAGGATTAGTTGGCAAGTTGGACCCAACTTCAGTATGTGAGATGGGGTAACTGTAAATACAGTAGCGTTGCTCTTTATGTCTATTGCGGTACAAGTTTTACTCGCAGTAGTTGTTTAATAAGACCTACTAAATAAATTTATTTAGTAGGTCTCAAAAAATTTCATAATTATGAAAAATGCAACTACTTTAACTTTCTAGGAAACATGTAAGAAAGAAATATCGTCCACAAAAAATATATAAAGGCAATGGTAGTACTCGACCTGGCCATAACACAAAGGAAAGTTTTTTATTGAGTCACTAAAGGGCTTTTTGCGTAAGAAAAACTGTTCATTGCTTCATTAGTACCTGAAAATTTCAATTTGTTTCGGAACAGTAATTGCAACGCGATATAATTTCATTCAATAAAATTATAATATTCACATCAGCTTAGAATTACACTAGGTACCCTAAACCACAAATTATGGAAACAATATAACCGTTATCTTTGTGTGCACATATTAAGTTCGATTTAAATATCTGTATTCTCATTTAGACACTGCAATAACAGTTACATGAGAACTTATGGCTTAAGTTTATAGTGCGGTTAGTAAATCATGGGCAAAAAGACAAAAAAAATTATGACACTTGCTCTTCCACATGGATGATTTGAAGTTACATTTGCTTTTGATTGGACCGAGTGCAAAGAAGGAGGAGAGGGAGGCCTTTACTCAGCAGTAGGATACCTCTTAGGCTAATTTTATTTTTTTCTGTTGGTTTAGTGAGTTCATTCTCTTTATACGTGGGTGACTAATGTAGTAATGTCCCTCCAAGAACTCTCAGTGATGTTTCAGAGGGTTTTAGTACGATTCATAAATCGTAGAAATACCATGCATGGAAATAATAACGCGGCATCATAAATCCGACGACACTACAGCACAATAATGGAAGGAAGAAATATTACATATCTTTGTTTCACGTATGACGCGCGGAAAGAAAATGGCGTCACATTCCGATGAGTCTGAACTGCTGAGATACACTCTTGGGCAAATAAAATGGGCTGGTAGAACTATTTTTAGGTATGTGCGAACTTAAACTTTGTACCGAAGGTTCCGCCTTTTGAAGTAAGAACATCTCTTGAACATAATACATTCATATGATGCAAGTTATTTCTAACTATAAAGAAGCTATGGTAGACGAGTGGTTCGGACATGCATCTTTCAAACAGAGGTCGGGTTCGATTCCTGGCTACCCATGAGTTATGCAGAACTTGTATGCGAAATATTATTAGATAACTAGCACTTACCCGCAGTTTCGCCTACGTTGGTCCCGTTATTATCTTAAGGCATCTCTTTACGAAAGATATAATTTCCTATATTTCAATCCCGAACTTGAACTTACATACCAAATTTCAGCTCTACCCATTCAGTTGCTACTGCGTAATTTAGTAACAAACATCTAAACATCCAAACATCTTCACAAACTTTAAGGTTTATAATATTAGTGTGATGTGATTTACCGTTAGCTGTTCAGTGATGGAAAAACATAGCGAGGAAACGTGCATACATCCGCGAAGAAATTCAAAGGTGTATGTGTGGTTCCCAATCCGCAGTGAGCTAACGCGGGGACTGTAGCATTCACTCTCGTCTATGAGAGTAGTCCTGTGCCCAGCAGTGATACGTATATAGGCTGATGATGATGAATGTAAGTTATTTCAACTACGGTCGTTTACTTGTTTACTTTAGTATTTTTTGGATTTCATGCAATTACTAGTATAAGCTACATACAGTTTTACGGTACGGTAGGAGTAGTATCGGAATGACAATAAAAGTTACCAGGCGGTTGGACGTGGGCTACCTAAGTCGGCATACGCCTCTTCTCGCTCGCTCGCTCGGATCTTTATTCGTTTATGTGTCACCTTTATTTGAACACAACACAAGAACTCAAAACAACGCATTGCAAAAAAGTATGTTTGCTATTCATCATCCCTTTTTTAGGGTTCCTTATCCAAAGGGTGCCAACTGAACTCTTTTACTAAGCCTCCGCTGTCTGGCCGTCTGTCGGCTTGTCACAGGGCTCTATCTTTTGAACCGCAGGCAGGCAGATAGGCAGAGACTTGAAATTTTCACAGGGTATGGCTATTTCTACTATAAAATCGAATAATGAAAACACAATAAAACCAAGAATTAAAGGGATACCCAAAAAAATAAGTATTTTTGGCGTTTTTTTTTTGCTTGATTTTAGTAATGCTTGTTATGTTTACAGAATATGTATTATGTATGTCAGACCTTTTACACGTGCAGCTTGTGGACCAGCTGCACTAAAAAGGCGCTCAATGCCCTGCGAGTCCAGTACAATAATGGGTTCAGGATGCTGTTGGGATTGCCACGCTTTTGTAGTGCGTCTGGCATGTTTGTCGAGGTGTACGGACAGTTTCATCTATATATGTGGGTTTCTATTCCACGACAGTTTCTATTCTAAGCCCCTGAACCGATTTCGACGAACACGTCCCAACATCCAACAGTGTATCGTTAAAATCCCTGAGTTATCCAGAGTGTCATGACGTCATCATAAAAACAATATGGCTGTTTTTGTACGCCATTTTGTGTGCTCGGTAGAAAAGAACTTCCGACCCAATCGATGGGGGTATCAAAATAAAGAGATTTAAAAGCTGATCATACAAATATATAGTTTTGTTAACTTTTAAGCTTGCGTTCATTCATAGCAATCGTGTTTTTTATTTTTAATAATGGTAAGGTTTTTGGCGTTTTTTCCCTGATTTTAGTAATGGTAATTAGTAGATAGCAGGTAGCTTGATATATTCACAGAATGTGTATTTCTATTGCCGCTATTACAAAAAAATAATAAAAGCAAAATAAAGTTAAAAATAAGAGGGGGTGGGTCCCTATACAAGAAACATGTTTTTTGGCGCATTTTTGCTTGTGGGAGCTCCGTACCACTGACGAGCAAAAATTAGACCCTTCGTGATCGAATCTAACTCTCACTTGGCTGGTATTTATTACATTACAAGGTTTTATTTAGTTTTCATCTTTAATTCTTAATAAAATAAAGTTTAATAAAAACAACCACTCGTCATCCACAAATTGTTTTAAATAAAAAAAAATACATATCTCGTATTAAGAGTTAATTCGAAATAGTTGCATCATGTCTTCATCAGTATCAAGTTGTCGCGTGTCGGCAACAGACTGTACTTTAAGGAAAAATGTCAAGCAATTGGAATAAATATAAAATAGCAGAAAAACCCGGGAAAGTTCATGTCCCGGCGACATTGGAAGTTTGTTCTTATTAATAAAGTAAAAACGTGACGAAGTTAATGTCTGACGTTCATTTTATGTTAATTATGGTTTTGAAGTTTGTTTTGTTTTGACAGAAAATAATTAACATTCAAGTTGGGACTTAATTAACGTGTTACATGTATAAAGCGGTGCGTAGCAAAATTACGAAAATTAAAATTCCCACGTATTTCCTTGTGTTACAAGGAATTTTGTACGTCGGCATTTTCAGCATTAGCAATATTGATTTTCGAATTATCATCATTAGGTATTTTGTTCATAGAAATTCTAACATTGGAAAATGTGAACAATAGAATAAAAGTAGATTAGGACATGCGTCTTTAGGAATTTCCTACGTTAGATATATAGATTTTCAAAGTTTTGGTTTTAGGAATTTCGTACGTAGGAATTTTAATTTTCGAAATTTTGCTTAGACGGATCTAAAGGTTATTAAAGGCAACGTTGATCTCTAACAGGAAACAACTTTTTGAAACATTGATCTTCGAGTGAAGATATATTCTTGAGCGTGTTAGATATTTTTGTCAAGATTTACTCAAACTGACACAAACACTGATTAACATTTTATCGAAAATTAAGTAAAACAAACACTTTTTTTTCTATCCAGTAGACAGGTAGCCGACAAGGTTACACCAAGGACGCTTAGAGGTAATCATGAGTTTTCTGAAGTATTCGATCAATTTCGCCCTTAATATTGAAACAGCTTCATCAAAATCTAGGCACGTAGTCACTCATAGTGGGTGAACCCTATTGAAAATCGTGATTAATATTATGACTCCAGGCTCATTGTTCAGATTTTTTCAAGAATTCCGCAAAAAACATTAAGTAGAAGTACCCAAAACAATCAAACAATTGTCGTTTAAATAATTTTATTGATTTCGGGTGATATAAAAATATTGTGATTACAAAAAAACTTTCAATGTAAGTCACATCAAGTTGCAAAAATCTGCAGCCTTGTTCTAGTAAGTCTACGTGATTTATCAGAAGGAATGGTCGCACGCTTTTTGCCTCAATCGACTTCCGGCGACCCTATCCAGGTCGTCAGACCTTGGGGTGCAAGTCAGGTTCCTCCACGCGTGCTCGAGCTTTACCAATCCATCTTGATCACGGTTTGATCCGCATGGAAGGGTACTGCTTGGGCCGGTGCACCCTGGAAACAACAACAAGCAATGGCCATTGCTTGTTGGTGGCTAATACCTGACAAACCGCTTGCAGTTTTCCCGAGGATCCGGGGAGTGTGGGAGAGGGGCCTCGGGGGCCTACGGGCAGGGGGGGGAGGACATGGATCTGGAACCCACGGAAAAGGGCAAGCACTCGGCCGTCGGCAATGGGTTGGAATCGTCCTGTGTAGACTTTTCCAACCCATCGCTACTTCTCGGCCAGCGAGGGTGGGTGGTTGAGTAACCTAGGTGTTGCCGATTGCTCCCGATGTCTTGTGTAATGGGTACCCCTCTCGTCTAGACCAAGACATTGGCTGCTAATGGGCAGCATCTGGGCTGGGCAAAGGTTAGAACTGTTGACGCGTTGCGTTGACTTTGCTAGCCCTTGGCCTTACTTTCGGTTGGCCAGGGATGCGGTAGGCAGAGGGCCTATGATCCGGTCCCGGAGGCTAACCCTTCCACCCTGACGGTCCCTCGGCGTGTCCTCTGCAATAGCAGAGTCCACTGCTGACAAGGGATGGGGGTGTAGTGGTGGTTTGGTTGAAGGGACGTTTTCCCGGATACCATCCCCACTACACGTGGTCACGGGGCAGGGGCGTTTGTCCTCCCGTGGCGGCGAGGGAGGGACCGGGACACCGTGTGTCTGGTGCCGGTCCCTGCTTCCCCGGGGGACGGCCATTTGGTCGGGGGGGAGCTGGTGAGGGAAGGCACACTGGCCATGCTACAGTGTGCCTTTTTCGGAGAGGGTCCGCCCTAGGGCGGAGGTGCTGGTGATGGCGTGGCGTTAGTAGATTCCCATGCCATCACCGTGAAGGCACAGGTGTCGGTAGCATCCCTGGGTTTTAGTGGGTAGGCCAATCCCTTCAGGAGCGGAGAGCCCCACATAACCAATACGTAACATCTGGTTGTCACCCCCGATAGCCTTAGGTTACGTAGTGGTATGCAGTTTTATGCATTTCCCGGGGTCAAAAAAAAAAAGGTCGTCAGACCTTGTTGGGCGCCGATCCATGCTGCGCCTTCCGTTTCGTGGTTTCCATTCGAGAACCTTTACGTCCCATCGGCCATTGGTTCTTCGAGCAAGAAGATCGGATAAATGGAACTGACAAACACATATAAGAATATACAAATATAAAACACCAATGCATGACACCCTAACACGGTAACACCTTACCGACTCATATCATAAATCACATTCGATGTGTGCGGTCGATTATTGTATTCTCTCAAAACAATTAGTACAAAAATGGATCTTTAATACCCGTTACAATGAATGCAGAAGTTCCCAAATGTCATCTGACACGTTTTTCTTACAGTTACCAGAGTCTCGTCGTCAGAGTCTGTAATAAAGTCCATAAACCTTTCAATTTAAGAGAAACCTAAGAAATTTACATTTTACATGGCTTTCATACGTTATACAAAAACGTAATTTCCTTTCTTGCTACCGTTACCAAAAATAAAACGCTATTCACTCAACGCTTGATAAATGGCATTCAATATTATGTCGCTAGGCAGCATTAGGAACGCATTTCGCCACCTCGGTCTGTCTCTGTCATGTGGAACAAGTTAGAGAAGTAAAGCGGGTTGAAAAATTATTATACAATTTTGCAGGTCAAAACCCATATTTCCGATAACTATGAAAAAACTTTCAAACTGAGACAACTTTGTACAATAGATTACATTTTCTTCTCGTGTTTACCTGTAACAAACAAAATTCAAATGAGATAATTTATTGGTGATGAGAATGGTTACAACTCATTATAGAAGTGTTACGGTATATGAGATATCTCATCAAAAGTTGGTAGTGCTTATTAAATTCAATATAATTAATATCAAGAAAAAAAAGTCTTATCAATTGACAAAATCTAATGTTGTCAAGACAGCCTTTGAATATATCTTGATCCATCATATTTAACCGTGGAGGAACATATTTAATACTTCTCAAATAAAGAATCCTTTCTCCACGGGTAAATAATAGGCAAGTCGGTGGGAATCGAGTTCTGCGGACACCCCCCCCCCTCCCCCCCGGTACTGACTTGATTAAACATTACATCTCAAAACTTTTTTGTTGTAAAAGAACTGCGTTGCGAGACTTGCATCTTTTTACGTGTAATGTTTTTGATGGTATCATCATATTCTCGATTCATGGGTGGTAAGGAATTTTCCGATAACACCTCTCAATATTGTTAGCAGAGCATGAATAATTTTGATGTCCGTGATCCCTTCACACAAGACGAGATAAATTGCGTAGGTATTACATCCATCTATCATGCTTAGGTCAACGCCAGCAGACAGATCCAATCTGTGTCAATTTACATATTTTTTACAAACAATATTTCGCTGAGATCGTGTTAGAAGCGGATAGCGATGTTAAAACGATTTTTTTTATACTTAATTTTAAAACTGCTTAGACAACAACAAAAGCAATAAACGCTGACTCACCTTAAAACGAACGATTAATTAACACTCGTAGCTCATTTTAAAGAGATCGTTACACTATCTCCCGATCAGGAACTGCTTTATGTCGTCATAAGGGCATTTTTATTTTAAAATGTACGGTTAGGGGAAACTTAAACTATGTTTAAATACTCGTACCGTCTAACCTGTCCGTTGGTGACGAAATATATGGAGTTTGACCATTAATCGTTAGTTTTGTGACGACCTGTTAACTACTAATTATGAGGATATTTTAAATAAAAAAGCCCATAAGACCAAAAAAGTCATTCGGCTCGGCTGGGCTCGGCGCCGACCGACAAAAAAATACTTTTTTTTCGCTCTTATTGTGTGAACATGAAGCTTTTATTCTTACCAACTTAAGTAAATTCTTCGTCAGTAGATGTAAGGATGCCCTAATTTGGACAATATTTTCATTGTGTTACCTCTTAAAAAAAGTTAAATAAGTAATGACGAAAAAAAGTGTTACCTCTTAAAAAAAGTTAAATAAGTAAAGAAAACCATACGGTTGACTACTGTTCAGTTCAATTTTTGTTTATCATTATGATTTAATATTTTTAATAATTTGTTTAAATTTAGCACATTTTACGTAAATCACTGTAAGTGAAAGAGTGGTGTCTCTTAATACAGGTATTTCATATACTTAAAAAGAGGTACTAGTCCAGTTATGTTAAAATAGTGTAATATTTTTTTTTTCAATCAGAATGTTTCTGGCTTTATACTATATTCGAAATGATTTGCTTTCATTATTTGAAATGGAGCACAGCATGCTGAAAAAAAACGGACCTACCAGGTCCAAAATAATGTGTATACTGTGCTCAAAAATCAGAACTCGTTAGCCGCAATTTGGAGTAGTTTTGGGCCACAACTACTACACATTTATCACAAGCATATACAGAGGGCTAGAGTATTCTTGATTCTAAGCAAAAAAGCCAAACAATAAAGTTACCTTTTTTGAAATTTCACATCTAAGTGTCACAGCCCGCTGCCTCCTGTTCCTTGTCTTACTACTCCAGTATACTGTCTTCGAACAACATGCGATGCTTCACCGTGATAAACGGACGCACTGATAACGACTGATCTGTCTCTACTTAATCGAGATACAAATTTGTCCTGATTTCTTCTAATTTGTTTTTCTTTAAGAGTATTCCAGATTGTTACTGCAATAGCAATTATTGCTGTTTTTACGACTGCTCTTTATTTATTTTCTTATATTTCCTGCCCTACTAGGGGTTGGCGATCACTCTTAGAATTTTTATTCAACCTCCGTTGTAAATTGCGATATTGTGTGTTCAGTTCATCCCGAATCACTGTCTAATAATCTTCTACTATCCATCCAGTAGTCTCAACTGTAGGAGATCATACCTACGAAATATAAATTTTCATAAAATCGAGGCGCGTTTTTTTGTCATTCCAAACTTTGTAATGTATTCATTATAATTTGATCTTATATACTGTCTAAATTATTTTGTCGTTGATTTTCTAGTTGCATTTTTGTTAACATGTCGTAATGCGTTTTATAATTATAATGTTAAGTAAAAATGTATTTGCCAAAAAAATCGTAGCTTGTACTGTGGATATTTATAACAATAAAAAAATCCTTAGCAATTGGGTTTAGATTTCGTAAAACATTAAACGTAATTATTTACCGTAGACTACCCTTACTCTGATTCACGAGGTAACATTGATCATCGATTTTTCAACTATAAGAAGTTGGTTTTTGAATGGATTCAGAACAATTTATTATTAAGGTAGGCTACCTCAGTAAAAATAGGTAATAAACGTGTTCAAAATCAAAGGTATTTGGGTTTAAAAAGCGATGATCAATGTTATTATCAAACCGCGTTTAGAAAGGGATTGAGCTCATATGTCATTTTTGAACTAATGCATGATATGACATTGTCAGTGGTAGAGTATGCAGATAAATTAAATTGTTATTTTGGTACAATGAAGTTCTAAAGCATGGAAAAAATATCAAAATATACAGCGTGTTTTTATTGATTTCCGATAGCATTAAGAGATAGTTCTTCAGATCAAATAGAGTTACTTTCTTAAGCACCGTTTTTAAAGTATTTTAAGTATGATTTTATAATTTATGTACAATTGGTAAGTGTTGTCATTGATGTAAAGTCAAAACTGTCACAATTGCAATTTTACATTTACGCTAAAGGGGGTGAAAGTGAGAGGTCACACTTGTGATCAACACGATTCTGATTTAGTTTGTATGAAAAAGTAAAAACAAGTCTCATTTTGAATTTAAAAGAAACCCATATACAAGTTGATTGCTGTTAATGTACTAAGCGACGTGTCGAATTAATCGTAAATAAAAAAACACGGTGTATTACTTAAATAAAATACAAATGTTGTAAATAATTACTTTAAGAACCATAAAAATCATATTTAGCTATTAATTCTATTATCTATAAGGGTCTGCACTTATGAAGATATCAAAGATTGGTTTATGATTATATTTAATCATTTATTAAGTACACTTGTGCTAACGGTACACTCGAATCCCTTTCTCAACGCGGTTTGATAATACCCCGTGAATCAGAGTAACTCCAGTCCACTAGTTTAGATTAGTTCCAGGCGCACCTAGCGACACATTCTAAAAGCCCATTAAAAAAAAATATATAGCTTTTTACTGTTTTTGATGAAAACAAAACACTGTATCATTAAATCAGATTGAGACAAATCCCTTTAGTAACCTCGTAACCTCATCCCAAGGATCTTTAGCATCAAAGTGCCCATACGTGCGTATATAATATCGTTTCTCCGACACCAATATACAATATTAGATTTCTGAGCTACCCTTATCACAAAGCATTAATTCCTTTGTTTGCTACAATTTGCTGAATTAAATAACTCTAGGTTAATCTAACCTCTCAGCTTTGGCAGGTCCAGTTATTCTGGTCCTGGCACAAAGTAAATGCAAACACCTTAGCTAAGTCTTTGATAAAAACTAATTTGCACAGAATTAAAGCTTTGTTCAAACAGAAGAGCCGCGAACGGTTAATTCCCGCATTGTCTAGCACAATTGGATTCCACTAGTTGTGCTGAAAAGTTGTAATTCCATTGCTCAATTGAAATCCATTCGAATTTAATTCCTACTGCTTGGTAATACAAGCCAGTGAGAAAATGTGCAGCAAAATGGAGACGAGAGTTTTTCAAAACGTCCGTTGCAGTCGAGTTGGCAGGAAACATAATGTTTGAATTGGAAAACTGCGCTTAATAATGTCTGTTAGTTGGTTTGACCGGAACATGCAATGGTTTTATATTAGCATAAGTACTCAAATTAAAAAATATGGGCTTATCGACTATTTTAGGCTTTCAATTCGTCCGGCATGGAATTGATGTAGGATTAGATATTGACCTTTTTGCAGTTTATATTAAGATAGGAGATATTTTGTTACTCTTGTAGTATTTCTTGAAATTAATAATATTAAATTTATCCCATCGAATAGTTAACAATAAATATGCATATGTTATGAGCATTACATACATTCGATAAAGTGAATAGTTTCTATTCTCATAGTTACTTAATACTTTCGTTAACAGTGCGTGTGCTTGCTGTCCAATGTTGGTTATCCATCACGTATATTAATAAACTAATGTTAATAGGTTTTTTTGACCGAATGGCTACATTTCTAGATCTTCGACCATTAACTTTAGTCCAAACGAATATTCAGTATCAATCAAATTCTTCATATCCCACTCCCACACGCACTCTCGATTTATATCTGCTCTTTCCTTTGATATTACCTATCATGATTACTTGCAGCACAGTCTTATTTTTTCATATAGTTACCATTTTCATGTCAAGTCAAGTCATGTTCAGAGCTCGGAATAGGTAGTGCCTTTTTACCTAAACTTCGCGGGAGGACGTAACTAAGAGTGGTTACAACCATAAAAAATAATTGATTCTTTTTATTGAACCCGGGATTTCCCTGGTTTAATAATAATACATTATCCATATGAATTCACGCTCAGGGTTAGATTATTAATGAAATACAATTGTCTAATGCAGAAATTTTGAATGAAGTCGATTTTTGAGTTCTCAATATATCTTGTATTTCATTAATAATTTAACCCCGAGTGTGAATTTATGTACAATATATATTCTTATTAATCCCAGGAAATCTCGCGTTCAATAAAAATAAATAAATATTTTTGGTGGTTGCAACCACTCTTATTTACGTCCTCTCGCGAAGTTTAGGTAAATAGGCACTACCTATTCCGAGCTCTGGTCATGTTGTAACTGTAACAGCAAGCAGTTAGATAGATATTCACCGTAATTGCGTCCCATTGATGCAAAATGTTAAAGGTATAAAAATTACATTTCGAACGAAATCAAAACGTACACACTACACACAAATGTACAATTGCAACAGAATACTTTATTCGTCTCTCTTTTCTGATATTAAACCACTTATCAGCTTAAATTTACGGCTACTTTGGACGCTAATTGTTTTCCGGATTTTCTAAAGACTACTTACATTCGGATATAATATTTATTCAAATACAGGTCATGTAAGAATAAATAGAGTGATCTGGTGGATGGTGATAGTCTTCGCCCATGAATGTATGTGCTACACCGGAGGTGCTGCCTAATACATGGCCGACCTTTGAAAGCCATTTTATAATTTTAATTTATTTCTTTTTAATTTCACTTATTTCAGATAGAGGCTTGGTGAGGCCACAAACTTTTTGATATTGTTATGCATACAAATCTTATGTGGGAACATTTTGACACATAATACTTCGGAATATTTTGTATAAGACACCTACCGACCAAAAAATAACAACACCTGCCCCCTTCCTGTAATCATTGAAGATCATCAGACTTCAAGGGCGGTAGCATGTTGCAAAAGTTTAGGTAATTTCTAATCCTTACTCTACTCAACAAAGTATTGTCATTAGAATTCATCTTCAATGTAATCGAAAATCAAAGTAATATGTTTACAATAATAAATAAATTTGATCATATTTTCTGAAAATATTCAATACAATTTATATTCGAAAATATCGATTCACAATTTATAATTTTCTTCTTGTCAACATTAGGCGTTGGATAAAGGTCCGCTTTTAAAATAATTGTCATCTCACTTATTATTCACGATCACTGTTCGAACTTATTTTCTGTCAGTTTCAATAGTTTTGAAGTAAACCAGTTTATGTTACAGTCCACTTTGTTAATCCATCACCATCGCAAATCCCGTAAAACGCCGTAAGGAGTGCCGACTCGATAAGGAATAGCGGATTTTTCCTAAAAACACCTATCTTTAAATTTCGTGTAAGAAATAATAACCTATAAACTGACAGTATCAGATTCTCGAAAAGTTTGCAAATTAGCTCTCTTGCCAACGTCAGGTTTATTAGACAAAGGCTCTCACTAAAATCACGGAATTACGGTGTAAATCATAAACACATAGACACTGACGCCCTTTGATGTTCGTTTCCACGCTTTTAATGCTCCTTTGACATCACCCTCAACTTTGTTGAACTATTGCTTCTGCAATTGAATTTTAACCTTAATTCCAACCAGGAAAGTTGATCATGAATAGACAGGGGAAGCGTTGCAGATATGAGTCGTTTGTCTGTCGTTAAGGTTTTGAAACGATACGTCTAATGAGGATAAATCCAGCTGTTGATGACTGCGGCGCAGCTTTAGAAACTGTATCATCAATTATAGCACGTCTGTATCTGTGACTTGCAAGTCTTTTGAATCTATGCAATCTCTTTACCAAAGTCTGATTTGTAAGAGGGTTTTGCTGATCAGTAAACATTGAAATTTTAACTGAAACTGTGAAGTGAACTTTCTAATCCGTCAGTTACCGTGTAACCGTTTTAAGATGATTCGTGTTGGTCAGTTTTTCATACAAACATAAAGAGGATCATTGTTTGCTTCCACGCCATGAATCATATGTATTTAAAATGTGTTTTATCTTATAGCTTAACTTTGTCTGCGCGAAATAGCATAAAAAGTGTCAAATAAACAGAATTAACGTGCAATTGAGCCTTAAAGATTAGCGCCATCTATCAGGATCATTTGAAACTAATCGTTTTTTACTAAAATTATTTTTTTTTTTGGCTTTTTGAGAGTTCTCGTGTCATTTCGCGCAAATAAAACGTGTCAAGCTAATTTAATGCTGAGGCAGCAAACAATGACCCTCTTTATGTTTGTACTTGGAAAACCAACCGACTCCAATCACCTTTATAGCCTGACAGAATAATTATGGCAGTGTAGGACTACACAATATATCTCAAGAACACAATCTGGGTTCCATGTTAATGCTATGAAAACACTTAAAAACTGAGAGTTCTATGACTTTAGCGCATGTATGTCATTTTCGGCCACCCATAAGATGGGCTAGTCTGAATATGCTACGTAGCTTCCTTAAAGGTACTTTACTTGAGTTAATGACAGGATTTTTGTACGTAGCTCAGAGCCCCGCAAGTTATAACAAAGAAAAGAAAGTAAACTGGTTTAAAGAGCTCAAGTTAGACACAGAGCATGAGAAAAGACGCCTTTGACGGTGATGTCAAAGGAATGATATTTTAAATGAGATACGCTACGGTTAAAAAAAGTGGCACTCGGTATGAAATGAAAAATGCATTAATGTACATACCTACCCAATAAGGCCGTTTTTTTGTTGCTTATGTAATCATTTGTAATACCTAGTGAAAACATTGTGTCAAAGTTAAATACTGTAAAATATTATTTATCTATTTTCTGTTTAACAGCCCGCGCATTGGTCCTTTGGTTTGATACTAAAGGTGGAAAATAGTAGTCTAAGCAAGGAGTTATTGAATAATTTATGATTTTATTGAAACTAAATGTATAAAATTAAGTAGTTAAACACAAGATAAAATCATGAGGTTAATTGATATTCACAAATAAACGTATTAATAACTTCCAGATGATATTAAAAATAGTGTTCACGCGCATTGTGTCACGTAGTAGAGTAAATGTTTTCGTGTGGTTTTAGGGCCTCAATAACCTTTTAAACATATGGTTATGGTGTGTTTTACAATCGTTAAATTATTTTTTCTACTCCTGTACTGTTATCTGTCTTTTACTTGGTCACGAACACTAGTATAAGAACATATATAATATGAGTTCAGAGAAGTCTATACTCTATTCCCCATAACAGCACTAGTGTCGTTATAGCCACTTTACGTTATTGCTAGCAACCACAGACTTCTAAATCTAGGTTAAACTGAGGTCAAGGATTAAGCGCTCAATTTTAACTTTACGGTAAAAATGCACAACTACCAACTTAACAAACAATTAAAATCCTACGGCTTTTAAGAAAAACAAAACTTTCTGAACTAAATTCATTGATGCCAACATAAAAACAAAAGTATTTTTAATATATTCACTGCGTGTCAACTTCATTTAAAAAATAAAAAGTTTACCATAGACACATACTGACAGTCATACGTCATATTTGCCTTCTTTGCAGGTTATGCCTTGTTTGTATTTTATAATTTTAAAACCTGTCGTAGAAAAAGTATTGTATGCAACGTTGTATAATTAAGTCAAAAAACGCTCATTGCGTCTCTATTTGCGATACTCGCCGCATTCGCGGCTCGTATCGCAACTCACGCAATTCGCATTTTTTGAACCTTCTTATACAACTGTTGCATAAAATACTATTATTTATGCCACACCTGGCCATAAAGTGGCTTTAACCCTCAATTCACTACCTGAGTCCACTGGACTCACATCAAAATTTCAAATTGCCATTACTTTAACGTTTGAGCGCCTAGCTTCGCCCCCGTCCCAGTACCTTCCTGCAGTGACGCGGGCACCGCGGTGGCGAGATGAAGTGCGCCCGCGCATGCTGATTTGGTGAGCTATTACGTCGAGTGAGTCCCGTGGACTCATACTAGTGTAAAGTGTAATATTTTTGAGTCCCATTTTTCTTTAATCGTATGGCATATCACACGTCGAATACAATTTATAAATTCAGTTTGAGATTCATTAGCCATTTGACGGCGTCGTCGTTGAGATTGATCAGGTCTACGGCGGCGGGGCCCCCTGTGTACCGCCTTAGAGGACAGTCACATGAGTCCCATGGACTCATACTAGTGTGTTAGTACGAAATTATTTTTTTAATATTACAATTTACAAATGTTGGTACTAATAGTTGTCAATATTGCTATAAATCATGTAATTTAATATTGTTTGTTATGCCATTACAAAAAAAAGAGCAAAGACGGCATATCTATGCACCAAATGTCTGAAGCCAATATGTTTGACTTGCTCAAAAAAGATATGCCGATGTTGCCTGTAAGCAGTGGAAAAACACATTGCACGTTTTTTTTTCTTGTATAGAAGCATACATTTTTTTTTTTTACTCAGATTTCATGTACCTTTGAGACTCTAAAAACGATCAAATGAAATTATTGTTAAGAATATTTTTTATTTTTATAAAGGTTTGAAAAACCCTTATGATTGTTAAACTCTTAAAATAAGTTTATTTAATTATTGAGAGGATCTCAATAGTTTGTAAAGTTTTGTTAATTTATTCTAGTGCCTTACAAAGTGCTTAAATAAGAATAAAACTGATTAAAAAAAAAACATTGTGTTATTTCGGAAAACCACACATAAAAAAATATATGAGTCCCAAGGACTCATAGAAAGTGTTTACGTTAGTACATTTCACCTAGTGGATTGAGGGTTAACCGCACGCTACGCGTACGGAAAAAGCCACTTTCTGGCCAAGTGTAGACATAAAATGATGTACACAACACGGGAGGTAATAAAGAAAGCCCTCGATCGCATATTAACGTCCCTCTCTTGCAGCTCGGGCCGCAAACATCTGCGATCTTGGCCTTTCCTTGATTTACCACCCTCATTGTATAAATTTGTAGACGATACTTCCCTTCTCTTCAATGGGACAAAAAATAGCTACGATGTCGAATTCAATCAAAGCAAGACTATGTGTATGTAGTCCGTGCATTTAAGATTTTTCAAAAAAGTAACTAGGGTGCGTCAAAAGAAACTATAAAACGCAAATAAATACTTTTTGAAAATTATCACGCAAAAACTGTCAGACCGATTTTCATAGGATATGGTGGACAGATAGACTATGACCCCGGTGAGGGTACTCGTATAGGACATTTAACTTATTTCAGTTCCGCGAACGAAGTAGCGGGCACGTGTTCTAGTCAAAAATTGGACAGATACGGGTAAAACTATATGACACACCAACTTCCTGTAACTTTGCAAATATTTTATTAAAAACAAGATTTGTTTAATACTACGGTTAATTCAAAATCAAACAAAAGTGCGAGCAAAGCATCAATACGCAAAGACGTCAATACTCAAGCAGCGACGTGCTCAAGACCGCTGACGCAGGGCCACTGAAGCCAAACTCTTAAAAGTGTGACGTCAGATGGCTCGAGTGCCTCAGGGACGTGTCTCGCAGAGTCAGTGTTATGAGGTGCTCTTGAGTGGTTATTGATTAAAGTGGAGTATTAGGGTTCGCGAATTCGTAATTTATGGTCGCTTCACCTGTTTCTTTCTTATTAACTTTTAGATATGGAATGCAGTACTCATTTAGTTATCTGAGTGAGTACTAAGATTTTTTGTTGTATTTTCAATATTTCGTAAAACATGAATTTGGATGCGTTAATAAAGTTACCTACCTAACGTATCCAAACGCATGGCACTGTAATGGATCTGCACTACTTTCTTTACAGAAAAGATAGATTGTCTGGTCTATCATGTCATTTTCATTATTTTCATTTATTTGCATAAATACTTCTGATTAGTTTTCTTTTATATTTCAATATGTATACTAAAATTTTTGCTATTGTTTCATAAAATTATCATGTATTAACCCTTAATTTGGCACTGTATGGTGTGTCATAACAGTCTCTTTGGCCATCGTCTTTGGTCTTTTTGTATTTTTTTCCAACTCCAATCGTATTTTACTTTTGAATCCCGGCGAGGCTTGAGTTATGGACCTTCTGCATTTTTTTGCCAAATTAAGGGTTAACCATCAATCATTACTGCTTTTACACTTATATTATGAGGCATTTAAAATATGTTATGTTCTTACGAATACATTACGTGAAGGTATTACTTGTGGGGCAAGTACGCCCTGCTGGTAATCGTGTATTAAATTTACACGTAAAAGGTTTTTGTAGATTTTTACTGTAGGCATCACAGTGACCGAAGATACCACAAGCAAATACAGTATTTCATTAGAAATTAACCACGGAACCAAATGTTCTATCTATAGGAAGATCGACAGAGCGCCGCCGAGTCGTAATATAAATTGGAGGGCTTGTTTGTCGTCTGAGGACATGGAGAGCCCCGTCCGTTTCATGTTAAGCACTTAAGTGAAAAGTTCACCGTAATGACGTTTCGTCTAATTCTATCCCACTTCGTTATCAGACTCGAGGTATTTTTCTACTTATATTTATAAATAAAAAGCGTATTCTAAGGAATTTTCTAAATGTGTATGTTTTATGTCTCCTTTTTTCACGGTTTATTTTTCATGTATATCTTTTATTTCGATATTAGCAGTGATTGTCGATTTGGTTGCCACAGGGAGTGAATGACCTTAATCATTTATAATTAACGCTATTTATTCAATGTTTTATAAATTTATTGAATGAATGAATAATGTTTATTTGTTTTATTACAATCGTCAAATCGCTTAATTTTCTTTATCTATTTTGTATATCGTCTCCATACAAACGTTTCTACTTGATATCCCGCAGCGTGGCAAACAAATCGCCGATCATCGATTATAAGCAATAAGGAAAAGAAAATGTTTATTGCAAAAATATTTTTTTTATGTCAGTCAGATTTTACCATAGTCTCAATAAATAAAAATAGCTCAATCTGAACGAATCATCAATCTCAATATTTTATAAAATGCAACGAAATTGGGCCGCCACTCAATATCTGCTTGAAAACTCTGAAGAGTTGACAACCGAGGGTCCAACTGGGCCCTGAAAACAGGCTGTTCGAGACACCTCTTCAATATGAATAGACGTCTGATATCGGATTTGCGCTTACTTGAGCCCAATTATTAAATCCATATTCATTGTTTAATAACCCCTTAGAATTTAAATTTATTGTCGACTAGGTCACGGGTGGTAATTAAATGTTTCAGTAACTAATAGGTATCTAACGGCACAAATCATGCAAAGATGACAGAAGTTATGAAATGGAAACTGAATTTCATCTAATTTATACTTCTAATAATCCGCTATGTTGGGCTATTCTCCAGAAATATGTCTGCGACTCATTCATCTTACATTACATTACATTTAGTATGAAAAGGGGCCAGATGAATGAGGTGACCGCAGACATATTTCTGAAGAATAGCCCTTAAATAAAAAGATATTATAGTGTACCTTTTGATTTAGAATAATATAAATTTTCGCATCTTCTGTATGCTTGAGTTTAATTTCAATCAGTGTCTGGCCCTATTCAAAGAACAGCGGGTGTTTCCATTGTCTGTTCCAGTGTAGCACTATTTCTAATAGTTTCCCAATACATGTCCCGTCGGACCGAGATGGATGTTCACACCTTTCACTGGAAAATTACGGGGTATCCTGAGTTATGGGTCGCGGGGCGATGCTTCAATTGGGAATGAATAATGAAATAGTTCCAGAATTTATCGTATCAAAACGTTGTGGGACGACTCATGTCTTTATTTTCCGGCTGTGGCTTTTTTCTTGCTTTCTTATCTTTGCATATTACAAAATAAATAAAGAAAATTAAGCGATTTGACCCCTTCGGCCGGCATCGCAACCATATTTCGCAACCAGTTGCAAAGGAAGAATTTTCCTCTTTTGTTGGCAATTAGTTGCCTTAGCCGAATATTTTGTCTTAATACGCAACCAGTTGCGAAGATGTTATCCACTTTCCATCATGGCAATTAAGTTCGCAACCAATTGCCAAACATATTTTTGTTTTCTGGCTACGCAACGAAGAAGTTATATAGATAGATGATAGATAAAGTAGATAGGGTATAAAAACTTTTTCAACCTTGGGAAATCCATGTTTTATTTTAGAAAGCTTATCGCAACTAGTTTGAAATATTACTTTTTATTGTGACACTATTAGGACAAACCAAATCGTTGGATCGTGACGATCGAAAAGGTTACCTACCTAAGTTTCTGACAATGTTCTAATGTGCAAGATTAGGTATATCGCGCGCTAAAGGTTTTTGAGCTATAGCTTCTATATTTATTGACAGATTTTCAAGATTTAAACTACGTTATGAAGCTTAGTAAATTGTTTATATTTCTGTTGTACATTTGCATAACTTAATGTTTTTAGTTTTGCTGTAAAACCTAAATTTCCGTATTTTTCTTTTGATATTGAAATTATTGTGTGAATAATTCCTAAAGTATAACATTTATTAAAATCAAATGTAACAGTAATTTATAGTACATCTAATTACCTTCCATTTGATATCTCTTATGTGGATGTGAGATGTGTAGTTTTGTCACAATTAAACACGGAAGCGGCTAGATGAATGACGTCATATTAGGTGACCTTGACCTTTCAGAGACTGTCTCCCGGCAGTTTTGGAGTCCAGAGTACATGCCTAATATCATACTAAAATTTGGTACTGGTATCCAGAAGTAATTTTTTTTCCATAACCCGGTGCACTACGGGAGTATATCGCAGGTTTTTGAGCTATAGCTTCAATATTTATTGACAGATTATCAAGATTTAAACTATGTTATGAAGTTTAATAAATTGCTTTTGTTTATGTAGTACATTTGCATAGCTTAGTGTTTTTAGTTTTGCTGTAAAACCTAAATTTACGTTTTTTTTTTGACATTGATATTATTGTGGGAAGAATTCCTAAAATATATAACATTTATTAAATTTAAATGTTAAAGTCATTTATAGTACATTTAATTACCTTTCATTTGATATCTCTTATGTGCCTGTGAGATGTGAAGTTTTGTCACAATTAAACATTCTTAAGAACGCGGGACCGGCTAGATGAATGACGTCATATTCGGTGACCTTGACCTTTCAGAGACTGTGTCCCGGCAGTTTTGGGGTCCAGAGACCATGCCTAACAACGTACTAAAATTTGGTGCTGGTATCCGGATGTGAACTTTTTTTCCGTAACTCGGGGCACTATTAGAATTATGATAATCAGGGAGTGAGTGAGTGTGTCAGTGACAAGACTAAGGAACTTTGACGTGCAATAGTTCTGAAACTACAAGTTCAAATTGAATGTTATGTCTTATACACAGAACAGAAAAAACAGTAGAAGTGTAAAGTGGGCGTGTTGCGCGTGCCATAGTTACGTACAATTGTACGCAACCAAGCCCAGTTCCCCGCGATCGCTTGTGTGAGATAGTTGTGCCGACGAAACGCAAATAAGACGAGAAGTACGCCTTATTGTTCCATTTTGGAGTGTAAAAATCATAGCCGCACCAAAAACATCTCCCATGGTGGCATTTCATATCATCGGTTAAGTCTTAATTCTATTTTATTTAAATAAATTTCTCATTTTACGACCTCAAAGACATTTTTATGCATTTCACTATACAAAACTAAACTTAAAGTCAATGGAATAAAGTCGATTTTAACTCACAACAGAATTAGACAACAACCTAGAATGTTCTACGCTACTCGCAAAACGCTCGCTACTCGATAGTACATTGACCTCACTGTAGTAGAGATAGGGTGCTGTCGATATATGTTCGCAATTTTATGCTGGCATTCGATTGTAAATAATGTGTATTCCGTTTAACTATTATTAAAAATATAATTAAACGGCACATAATTAACTCCTGCGTACATTTTAATGCATGTTTCCGAGAAACTGACTTAACCACTTTTCAGATTCCCGAAGGATCCTTATCAGAAAGGCAAATGGATTGATGCCACTGGAAGACAAAATTGGATGCCAGCTAAAACAAGCACTATATGAAACGAATTCGAGTTTCTGTTTACCTACCATATGATCAGGCTACTCGCTATACTTTAATGGCGATGAGAGTACTTCTTAAAGCTCTCATACACAACACTACCTATCTTATGATATGATCCTTGATTCTAATCCTTTATTATTGACTCGCTTTATGTTTTATTTCCGTCTCTTATGCAAACAAAATTTATAAAACATAAATTAAAAAAAATACTCGTACATTTTATTACCATAATTTTATCGATATAATGATTACAAAGCGTTGGGCACAACACTAGAATATCTCTACCGTCGAGCGGCCAAACTACTTAGATAGATACTATAGATTTGGGCTCTGTTGTTTAGCTATTGAACGCTAGATGGCAGCACATAGTATGACAAATAGATATTTGGGATCAATACGTCGTAAGTCGTAAAATGTGTAGTGTAATTTCGACAATGCGGCATTGTTATAAAGTTTCAATTATGCTAACGTATCAAGGTGCATAGTCTTGTATAAAATAAAATACTAAGACCAATCAAATTCAAGATTTCATTGTATGTGTTTTTGTCATTGTGTGAGATTGGCGACAACGGTTCTCGCAGTTATTGAAGCTTATGCCACTTCCACTGTTTTTTTTATTCCGTGGTCTTATATATCCTTGAAAATTCAGGGTTCTAGCTTTAGTCAGCACAAAATTACAAGAGGTTGAAAATGGCCTGAATGGCTTCGAGAAAAGGATGGTACGGTTGTGCCTTTGTTTTGCTCAACTTGGCGGGGACACTGCCGTGCTCCCAGATAACTAGACAAAATGAGAATAGTACATTATGATACAAGTGGGCGAAGTTGGTCATTACAGTCGAGGCTGTGTTGCATAGCCCGAGCCGTTAGGCGAGGGCTGCATAGCCGAGTCTGTAATGACCAATGCCCACGAGTGTCATACGACGTTTTTCAACACACTTGCGAATAAAAAATAATACTTATCATTTTGAATTTCTATTTTGAACATATTTATTTAGTGGTTTATCTATCCTCTTCTACCGTCGCCTCGTCGTGTGGTGTCGGTCGGCGTAGCGCGGGCGCGCTCATGAACAGGCAGCACTCGGCGGCGGACTGGTGGTGGCGGCGCTGCGCGGGAATCATATCCGCACCGCACGCCGAGCCCCACGACGACGTGCTCTCATTGGTCGATTGCCGGTTATTACAGCACTTGTGTGGCAATAAACAGTAAAAAGCACTTGTGTTTAATAAGCTGCGTTCCGCGCATAAGAACCACCAAATAAGAGCGACTTTATGAGCAAGTGTGTTGAAAATATATAATTCACAGGCACCTTTTTCATAAACAAATAAATCCCTATTTCTTTGATCAAATTAGTCTTTCTATGGACGCCATCTTTTATGCGTAAGCCGCACTAACGCGAAGAAAGGTGTCTTTTCACCCAGCATTAATCATAGCGTAATCCCGGATGATCCTCAAGTAGGTTATTAAGGGGAAAGTATTCGATACCTCCTATAGAAGAGCTTTAGGGCGAAAGGGGAACTTTCTTTTTGTCTCGGGAAAGAAATTACACTGGTTAGCATTAATTTTTTTGCTTTACTTTTGATGCAGGTAAAAATAAAAAAATACCGGAAGTGGGAGTCGGACTTGCTCAGCAAGGGTTCCGTATAAATACTTTAAATAAAGACTACATTTTTTATGATTCAATTGCAATTGTATAGTTTTCGGATTTTTTCCTATGGACTGAAACCACGTTGTCTGATCTAAGTACTAAAGTTTTCAGTAACCAGCGGTTAGGGAGACAACCATTTTGATATTTTTAAACATCGAAAACAGAATCCAAAGTAGACTTTTATTTCAGGCTTTTTGGGAAGGCACCGGTTATCATAATGCTAAATTTAACACGAAATACTTAGTGAACGGATTGCAATAAATAAAGTCCTTAATTTAACGCAATTAACAGTGTATAAGTAGGTAACATAAAATATGTAAATAACATACTCACATTTAATTTCGTAACCTGTAGATGTCAAGGGGCAAGCTAGGTGACTGTGCAACTAAACTCAAATTTGCTACGTCATAAATGTAATTGAAATTCCGAATTATCATGTGCCCAAACCGTTTCCATATTTAAATAGGCCTGCGTCATACGCGTGCAACACCGCGGGGACCAGTCTACGTGGCTCGCAGCAATCGAGATAATTGGACGCTCTGTAAACAAGAGTTTTTTTTTATGACTAAAGCCACAGATTGACGAAGTGGCAGTGCTCATAAAGAACTAAAAGTATTCCCGGCAATGGGAAACTTACGTTCATTTTATATTGAATGTCAATCAATTCAATCGAGTGGAGAAAAAAAAATATTTACAAGACCAGTTGGATAAAAGAAACGTCAGCAATAAGAGTCAAATACAGATAACATGCGCTGAACGTTAAAGGCTCCGTCCAAATATAGCGGTACATTATTATGCACGGGAAGTAAATAGGCATTCAGAAAAAAGGTCTTTTATAATTTTAACGTGTTTAAACAACAATAATATTTACAGAATTTAATGTGGAAACAAAACAATATTTATTGCGATTATTGATACAAACACCAAATACACTGAAAAGTTTAATTTATATAGCAATAGAATTTAAGTCCTTATTTGATACTTTAAAAATCTGGCGGGGCTGTGTCGGGACACACGGCCGTTGGTTAAACGTGAAACTTCTATGGCAGGGAGTCGGGGCTGTTTGTTAAGCGCGCCTTGACAGTTTTGAAACGCCCCCGATACCGCCCCATTCGCTCACCGCCGGACATTAGATAGAGTACATATGGTTTATAACATTCCTAATTCACTCGTGAATAATTTCTTGCTTTGGCACCAGCTGAGGCAGATATACTGAATATTTCTATTATTTTTAACACTCTGTCTGTTTGTGTCCATCAAGATAGCGTACCCCGTAAAGATATTCAGAATCTGATGCAGGCAATAAATAGTACCCAAATAGTACCGACGAAATACCTAGGTGAAAAAAATTGTACCCTTAAACTTTTCGAAATATAAGGCCTGTTCACGGTGTACGCTACCGGGCGTCAAGCTGGCGTACACCGTTGGTTTCTCTGGAACAGCTTTGTTTTTGGAAGCGCTTTATATCTCAAAAAATAGTACCCAAATAGTATCCTAGGGCCCTAAAATTTCATTTCTCTAGCTATCGTAGACGCCGAGATATCCCATGACTTAACGGTGTACAAAATTTCACACCGTCAAGCTGGCGTACCCGTGAATTTCTTATAGAAAGAGCTCACTATATCTCGGCTTCTACGATAGCTAGAGAAATGAAATTTTAGGGCCCTAGGGTTCTATTTCGGTACTTTGAGATACGAGTATAAAGCGTTTCCAAAAACAAAGCCGTTCCAGAGATACAAACGGTGTACGCCAGCTTGACGCCCGGTAGCGTACACCGTGAACAGGCCTTATATTTCAGAAAGTTTAAGGGTACCTACTATTTTTTTCACCTAGGTTTTCGTCGGTACTATTTGGGTACTATTTATTGGCTGCATCAGATTCTGAATATCTTTACGGTGTACGCTATCTTGACGGACACGTCTGTTTTTAATTACAGACTGGGTGGGTGCCGGGGGCGTCTGGGGTCGAACCAGGTCGCTTGTCCCGGTTCATCTCGATAGGGCGGACTAGGTGGGGGCCTGAACGTCTGGAGTCGAACCAGGTCGTTTGGCCAGGGTCGCCTTGACATTTCGCTGATTGCTCAAAGTGAGCAACGGACCAGCGGGAAGGATGAAGCGGATCAACCTGTCGTTATATGAACGTGTGTATCGAACTAATGGGAGTTTTAGTTGCCGGTTTGCTAAAACCTAGCCCAGCTAAGAAGACTCCGGCAAGAAATTTAGCTGAGCCCGAGCAAGGTGGGAGTGAAGTTAAAAGCTGAGCCCGAGCAAGGTCGGCGTGAAGCTGAAGTTAAATGATGATGTGAGTTTTGCCTCGCGCGGGTATTTATAGACTCCGTACAGTGCCACCTGGTGACGCTTGCGTTCCGGAACAACTTTCGTTGAGTCATGAGTATGGCCTAATGACTAAAGCTTCTGCAATCGTAACCAGATTAAGACAGGCGTATAAACCAAAAAAATGTAATTGAAGAGAATCTAGTTGCTCAGTTTTCTCTGTACCAAATAAATATATTTCCATTCAATTTGCTACACAGAAGACTCTATTTACTATAGGTTATATAGGTATTTTATTACACATTAAAACAACAAAGCTTAATGTATAACTTCTGTAAAGTTTATTAAATACATTAACACTGTAACTTTACAGATATGTACATACATCTATAATGTTTATGTAATAGTATTTTATGCAACAGTTGTAGGTATAAGTGGGTTCAAAAAATGCGAATTGCGTGAGTTGCCATACGAGCCGCGAATGCGGCGAGTATCGCAAATAGAGACGCAATGAGCGTTTTTTGACTTAATTATACAACGTTGCATGCAATACTTTTTCTACGACTAGGTTTTAAATTATAAAATACAAAATTAATCATGACCTAGAAACAAGGCAAATATGACGTTTGACTGACAGTATGTGTCTATGGTAAACTTTTTTTTTTATTTAAAATATACTTAAATTAAAAATACTTTTATGCCACACCTGGCCATAAAGTGACTTTTTCCGCACGCTGCGCGTACGGAAAAAGCCGCTTTCTGGCCAAGTGTAGACATAAAATGATGTACACAACACGGGAGGTAATAAAGAAAGCCCTCGATCGCATACTTACGTCCCTCGCTTGCAGCTCGGGCCGCAAACTTCTGCGATCTCGGCCTTTCCTTGTATTACCATCCTAGTTGTGTAATGTACTATTTTTATGTTGGCATCAATGAATTTAGTTCGGAAAGTTTTGTTTCTTCTTAAAAACCGTAGGAATTTAATTGATTGTTAAGTTGGTAGTTGTGCATTTTTACCGTAAAGTTAAAATTGAGCGCTTAATCCTTGACCTAAGTTTAACCTAGATTTAGAAGTCTGTGGCTGCTAGCAATAACGTAAAGTGACTATAACGACACTAGTCCTGTTATGGGGAATAGAGTATAGACTTCTCTGAACTCATATTATGTATGTTCTTATATTAGTGTTCGTGACCAAGTAAAAGACAGATAACAGTACAGGAGAAGAAAAACATAACTATATACAATTGTTACCTAAATTGAACTGCTTTATTATAGTTTCGTTATTTTTCGTATTTGCTTAAACTGATAGAACATTATCAATAATGAAAACGATCTGAATCAACACAAAAAAAGAAAAAAAGGCCCTATGAGAAGGATGCAGTAATTGACACTGAACCTTAAAACCTTTTTCACCTCTTAAACAAACCAGAAAAAAACAAAAGATCCGATCTCATACTCGTAACACCGGAGGGTATAATGCTTGCATATTTTATAAGTCTGCGCGATTACCGTACAAACGTAGCCAGCACATTGATTTTAATAATATCGCTGTACAGTATACATATGTATAAGTAAAACACAGTAAGATTAAAATAACAAAACGTGACGTAATCGCATAAAAACATGAGAATTAGTACCTCGACGTTTCGGACGTACCGTGAAGCCGTATCCGGTCGCGAAGGGACTGGAAATAATCACATCACACTAATATTATAAATGTGAAAGTTTGTGAAGATGTTTGGATGTTTAGACGTTTGGAGGTTAGGGTGTTGTTACTAAATAACAGGGTAACAACTGAATGGATTTTGCTAAAATTTAACATCCTAACCTAACCTAACCAAGTCCTGTAAGGAAACATAGGATAGTTTATATCACGGTAAAGAGTTCCCTTGGCATAGTAACAGAAACAACGCCGGCGAAGCCGCGGGTGAATGCTAGTATGCAATAATATGCAAAGTGATAATCAAGACTAAGTGCGGGTTCGGCCGTGTGTAAGGCACACGGTCGGACGCCCTTGGGTGGTCTGGCCAGCGACCTGGTTCGAGCCCAGTGACCGCAACGGCCAACCACCCGGCCCGACAATCACAATGCTCGAAAGTGGGTTGTGAGTTTGTCAGGTTAAAAAAAAAAAAAAAAAGTGCGGGTAGTTCCAAAAACTCACGCCGCTAGAAGATGTTGACACCCGCCTCCCCAGTCCCTCCACGGTCATAGACGTCACGGCACGTCCGAATCGTCGCCGTCGCGGTAATAGAGTGAAACCTGGATAACTGGGACCTCAAGGGACCCGCAAATTTGCACCCTTAAAAAAGGTTTCTTTAAGGTGGCTTCTAAACGGTTCTTTGGGACGGCTCTACAACATAGGAATCCACTTATTAGAAAAGCGGCTGACTATGTTCCCTCTGTTCCAGGTCCTGATGACGAGCTCCGCCGGTCCGGCCTCATTCGAGGCCGATTCACCCGACGTCCTCGCACTTTTCTGTCCGATCCGGACGACGACATCTCAACAGGATTCGAAAGAATCATAGCTGCGAGGTCGTCGGACAGAGTCCAACGTACACAGCGTCGACCTCGCCGGCGGGGTCGACCTCCTCGCGACAACAGCACACAAGGGCCGCGTCCCGACTTGCCCCAGGACCCGAATGTCTTGGTTTAACTTCACTCCAACCTCGCTCGGGCTCAGCTAAGTTTCTTGCCGGAGTCTTCTTAGCTGGGCTAGGTTTTAGCAAACCGGCAACTAAAACTCCCATTAGTTCGATACACATGTACACATAAGGACAGGATGGTCCGCTGCACACTCTGAGCAATCAGGGAAAAGTCAAGGTGGCCCTGGCCAAACTACCTGGTTCGACTCCAAGCGTTCAGGCCCCCACCTAGTCCGACCTTATTGAGGTGGACCGGGACAAGGTGACCTGGTTCGACCCCTGGCGCCCCCGGCACCCACCCAGTCTGACCCCTCGGGGTGGTCCGGCTAGTGACCTGGTTCGACCCCAGGGAACGCCACGGCTGACCACCCGGTCCGACAATCGCTATGCTATGGGTTGCGAGTTTGACAGCTTCCAAAAAAAAAACTCACCTAAACACGTAAACGACACATTTCATCGCGTGTCTTTCGGCTTTTATAAACGGATAGGTCACGCAGTGATAAAAATTTATTAAGACTTCTTTTCGACACTTTTCAATTACCTATACAGCCGGACTATAGAAAAACCAAACTAAAACTTGCGGTAATTTAGGCAGAATTAGGAAAGTGCAAAATTCGTGAGTAGACTAAAAATCAGTAAACAAAACAGAAATGTATCTGCAATAAGCTCCGAGTCGAAGAGAAAAAAAATATGTCATACATCTCAGTTTCACAGGTTACCTATAATATTCAAATAAGTCCCAATTAGAGAGGTAAATAAGACGATACAATCGAAATAACTAATCCCAGATATAGAAGTATGTTGTGTTCCACTAACAGAGGTAATTCAGTGCTAAGGTGTCGGGAGGGACCTCAGCATAAGTTCCAGACATTCTCACTTATCCAGGTCCTAATTATCCAGGTCTCACTGTGTTTGGGACGTTGCGCAGTAGAATGCTTATAATAGTGATCCTGTGGCGCCCCTCTGAAGGCGAAGGTGGCAATTGTTGGGTTTTTAGACGGTACTTCCAACAACATCTGCGAAAGCCCCTCTTACCCGTGGCGGTACCCCGGCCGGCCGGGATGCGTAAATGCTTCTTCCCAACATAAAAAAAATTAAAACCGGTCAAGTGCGAGTCGGACTCGCGCACCGAGGGTTCCGTACAAAATCGTCAGTAGATACGTGAATAATTAAAGAAAAATTGTATGGTGGGACAAACTTAACTTTGGTCTTGTAAAACTGTTGTCCCCATACATCGACATATGCCGCGGTAAGTTTAGTAGGAGCAAATAAGGTTGTCTTACGATTTTTGCGAATTTCTAAAAAACGCTGCAAGTTAGGAAAACCGTTTTATTTTTCCTGTAATATTTAAGATAATATTAATAATCGGTCATTATTACCGATTTTTCTGTTCAGTAACTTCGGAAATAATAGGGGGAATGGTATTTTTTTAAACGTTATTGGTCTTAAATCAAAAACTACATTGTAATAAAAAAAAATAAAAACCGTTTTGAAATCTTCATATTAAGCCCTTTCATTTGATATCCCACTCGATATATTAGCTGAACTTTTGATTTTCGACATCCCATTTCGGTCCCCTTTAAAAAAAAAGTAAAAAAGGTATTAGGATTTTTTTCTGTTCCATAGGCTCGAATTAGCGGTTTTTAACACCATTCCAAATTTCAAGTCGATAGCATCAGTAGATCCTGAGATATCTTGCTGTGACAGACGGACAGGCAGACAGACAGAGTCGCACCATAAGGGTTCCTTTTTTACCACTTTATTATTTTTTATACGCGATTAATTCCCGTTTTGTTAAAATAATGAGTGAAAATGGTAAATGTAAATCAATATAGTATAAAATAAATTAACATTCAGGTAGGGGTTGACTTAAAACGTAAGACGACGGAGATCACATCGTGTGACCGTTCGCGTTCGTTGTGGAAGCTTGGTACAAGTTGTTTGCGCCAAAACATATGAGATGTCACAAAAACACTAAAACATGCAATAGGCCACTGATGCGTCAGCGCCATCTATTATCATAATTCGAAACTAAACTTTGAATAACTAAAAATATATGTACGTTAATATCTATGTTGTTTTTCGCAGACATAATGAAACTATAACATAAAACACATTCTAACCAAAATTGATGTCGTTAAAGTCAATTGTTTCTTTTCGTTTATAAGGAGAACCGGGCGACCCGAACCGTCCTAAATAATCTACACAACTGCAGCAAATATATTTATTTACACTCAATATTGTTGGAGATAATCCGAATTGGGTAGAAATCTAACGTTTTATTTCTTAGAACCGTCTAAATTGAGTTTATTTCCAGGAAATAAACCTGTGAAGTCCCGCTGTCATATGCACTTCGAGAATACAAGTATTGGTTGGGTTAGGAACAAATTGCCAATTTTCTAGTTCACTAGGTCAGCACTTTAGTATTCTTTGTAGTAACAAAGTTGCTGAATTTATTAAAGCGGAAGTTTGTAACTGACTGGAATGAGCAACATACGCAAGATTGGTAACTTTTTAAACCTATTTCCTCTTGGCTCAAGCTGCCGTCTCTAAAAGTGGCACGAGTGCTTTAGATAACGGTATGTTCATTAGTATTTCGTTGTCTGCTGTGATGCACAAAATTGAGCATCTTGAAGTTTAATGTTTATCAACTATGTACTGTTTGAAGAAATTGAGAAATTCTGCCTTTGTTTACTTATTGTTAGTTTTAGTTGCTTTTGAGGCATCTTCATACACGGAGGATATTTTATACCTTGAACCTGAACCTGAAAGTCATAAAAAATTCTTTCACCTCCATTGCTTGGTGTAGAAATTTGAACACTCGCTTCGCTCCACGCATACTAAAAAATAGTCTTATACTTTTGTTAGAGTAAGGTTTAAATAAGCGGTAGCAAATAGCAATTAGTATCCATACGGTACTCTTTATATCTTCAGTATATGTACAGTAAATAGAGAAAGGGATAAATCATATACACGGTGGACTCGAGTAACCCGAAGAACTTTAACGATAGATTTTTTTAATGAAAACACCCAAGTCTGTAACAAACAAGCCCTTATAAACGTGACTAAGCTAAACAGTAATTAACCCTCGCAGTATTTGATGGTAAGCGACTACGAGTCCAAAAAATTGACCTTTGTTTCCATTTTAGCTTATTTTTGCTTTTTGATATCTTTTCCTCAAGTAACGACATGTTTATAAGGAGGGGCTGAATTTACGGATATATTTTGTTCCATTATTAGTGTGAAATGACAAAATTTGACCTATGTTGATATAACGTTATTTACTTGTAATACCATCAGGAATACGTCGTTAAAATTTTTCGGATTATTCGGGCTCACGGTGTATATTATTGTGCACCTACGTTACGGTTAACTCTAAGGCGAAGAACACACTGAAATCGCCCGTCGCCGCGATTTTTTCCGTGTAGCGGCGCATAGTAGTTGCGAGTCGCCGCGATTTACGCGCCAGTGTGCGCCACCCCGCGATTTTTCTATACAAATCGATGATTCTAAATACAAAGTTGAAAGTCGTGTCGCCGCGATTTTCGCTGCAGTGTGAGATCCGCCTATGGTTGGCCGTACATAGACAAAGTAATAGTGTAGTATAATAAGTAATAACGTTAGAAAGCTCATTCATACACACACTTGTTTTTAAAGCACTTGGGTGTGGATAAATTCTAGTACTATGGGATCAGCGTTTGTACTGATTTATTAACACGTTGGGCGCAAAAAAGTAGCCCTTACTCGATACACATAGTTAGTGTGGCTCTAAAGTGTAGAAGTAAATTTGCAAATTAATGTTTCGTAAATAAAAGGAGTAAAAATTTTCGTGAGATTTTTAGTGTATCAACAACTTAACATTTAAATAAATTTTCATCACACTTGCTCTAAAATGGTGTCATTACACGTAGGTTCTGCGGGCCGTAAATGGCCTATTACGCCCTAGGGCGTAATGGTTTTCTTTTTAAATTTGAAACGCTGGTTCTGTTTTACTCTTATTTGTCATGTTCAAAGGAAACGCCAACTTACTTTTTTAACTTTTATCACTGAAATATTTATTTAAAGATAACTGTAATTGCAAATACATATAAACACATATTTCGGTAACATTAATTAAATGTTTAAATATTGTATTTCTTTATTTTGCAAATATAAAATCAACTAAAATGGCCGTTACCGCTATGGTTTCCGAACGTGACTTGACGTTCGCATTGTCTATGGACATATGTGACAAATGTCACTGTCTGTTTTAATATTTTCTTGTCATACTGGGTCGAAAAGTAAGGTTATTTTATTAAGATTTCCTCACAAGTGTGACGAAAAACATTGTGTGTGCCACGGGCGGTAAAGGAATTACAAACTCGTGTTATTAAAGCCCTCGGTTTCACCTCGGGCTTATAACAAACACTCTTTTGTAATTCCTTACTTACCGCCCTAGATACACAATGTACTATTATACATAGGTAATGAAGGAGCTTATGCTTAAATAAAGTGGACAAGGGCTAATAAATATATGTTATTACCAGGCATCGGAAATTCCGATGTTTTTATACCTAAAGTTGGCAAAATCTCGGAAAAAGTTAAGCAAATATGTAATCGGTTGCTTAAAATTTTGATTTCAATAATGTACTTAGATTCCGGGATTGTACAAAACGTCACGATCATTTAGTACCTCGCAAATATGTTAAGATATTCGCTATTTTACCTGACTTCATAAAACGAGTACATGGAAAACAACTTCAAATAAATAGTTCATTTAAATACTCAAATAGGTAGTATGCGTTTATTACAGTTTAATAATAATAAGTTGATTTAGAAATTCCGGGAAATTTAATAATAAAATGAAATTGAGTCCACCCCCACACTATTCAACACTGTCGGCGACGCCAAAGTTTAGGTATAAAAGCCTCCTAAGTCCGATGCTTGGTTATTACTCTGAGTGACTTATATTAAACAGTTTACCACACATTCTCGTCCAAACCCTGTTTATTTAGTGATGCTTGTTGGTTTAATAAATCCATCATCACACTGCTTGGATGAAATTTTTAAATCGATTGAAGAAACCGCAGAAAGTATTTTAAAAATAAAAAATTACGTGCCTATAAATGGTTTTTTTTCCTTACTGAAAATCAACTAGACCAAATTAATGTATTCAAATTGCGAGGGTATTAAGCTTAAAGCTTGCCGAGAAAATATCACAAAACTAGGCAAACTCTCTCAGATTTATACTACCCACAGTTTCCTAGACATAATAAGGACAAAGTTCTCAACTATCCCTTCCACAGCGGAACCCAAATATAAAACAATAACAAAAAACAAGACCCCAGATATCCGGGTAGCGTTATGATATTATGTTATTGGCGCCTAGCCAGAAAGTCAGTTGCACACTTAAGTGGATGGTCCTTCGAACCGGATCTGAAATTCAGATGCCCTGCAAAAACGGTCTTTAGTGCCTGCGGGATAAGTGGTATAGTAACAATCAGTTTTGCCCCTCATCGTATGGTTTGGTCGTGTAATTTTTAACCTTGACTCAATTGTATAGCTTACAATTTAGCATGTCTCCGTTTATCATCATTTGACTTACCTAAGATCCTACAGGGAATAATAAAAGCGTATTTTCTTGTCTCTGAGATGACTCGAATTTCAACAGATTTTGATACGAGAATATCTGAATATGAAAGGAGGGTTTTTAATAACCGAATTGCTGAAATGCCTATCTTAAGTGTAAATATATCTACTTGAAACCCAAACCAAGGCATAATCATTTTATTCTGATAGCAGAATTGAAAATAAACTAACAACTCTTCTAAAATATCATCGTCCCTTTGGCCATAACTAGGTCATATCATATTTTCGGTGCAAGCTATTTTTCACAAATTTGATAAAGGCCGTCCAAATTCAGATGTTTAAATTTCCAAGTTGCCTACAATTTTCATAACAACTTACAAAGCACTCAAGGCAATTAGGGTTCTGTGACCAAACTCCGTGAAATAAATGCTCCAGTACGTTTGCCCCTTTTAAAAGGAACAAAAAATGTAAATATTGAACCCGGTAAGTAACAAGTTCCGTTATATAAATTAGAGTTCGAATGGGGCAAACTGAGAGCGAAAACTATACAATATTTTTTCAATTGGGATAATTCGAGATGATTTGAGATTATTGCAAATTAACGTATTTTCAGGCAATCATAACTGGTACCTACCTGGTTACCTATGCTGAATATAATCATGGTAGTAAGTAGCACCTAATTAACTTTTCATAGCAGACCTTTTTGTTTTGAAAAACCATTCTTAGTTTGTGCATTTTAATAATAAAAGACTCGCCCACCGGGGTCCCGTACAAACTTGTAGTATGTATTTAGAACACATTTCGTAACTTTGTAATTATTAATTTACATTTTTTTTAATTTACATAAATAAACTGTGGGAAAACTGTTACCCTTATACATCGACATAGGTCGCGGTTAGTTTAGCAACTGACAAAATAAGTTTGTATTGCGATTTTTGTGAAATTCTAAAAAACGATGCAAGTTAAGAAAACCATCATATTTTTCCTGTAATATTAAGGATGATATTAATAATCGTTAATTATTACACATTTTTGTGTTCAGTAACTTCAGAGCTAATTGGGGGAATGGTATTTTTTTGATCATTTTTTGTCTTTAATCGAAATCTACATATTTAAGAAGAAAAATAAAAAAATCCAGGAAACAGACTCGCAATCATTTAATACTCATTCCGAAGCTCGACACACAGATAGAAAAACTATTGAAAGAAAATGATAAAAAAATACTGATTTGTTAGGAGTTAAGAAAACGCTTCAAAATGTGAATTTTCAACTTGAGAGAATAACTATGTTAGATAGTTTATTCCTACCGACCAATATTATACTTACAGATTGAGAAAACATTTTGGGAAATGGGCGGTCAGGCGCAGGTATTTGCGGAGCCCTCTGCACCCGAAAAGATGTGAAAGCAGCGCAGTCACCGTCAATACCACAGGTATTGGAATCTTTAGGGTTGCCAAACATTTATTGGCATAAAAATACGTATGCATTGTATACTACATTTCACTGAATATCCGCTATATTTTATTTACGATAACGATTTATTACAGTAAACGTGTAGTCTTAAATTACAAATTAAGTTTAAAGCAAAGCGTGTGCGGAGGTGAAATGAGCTATATCTCTTTTTACTTTGCCCTAATCAGGTAAAAATTATGTTAGAGGTATGTTCCAAAAACTATTTATTTCGTTGTATTACTTATTTTAACCACCACTCCCCACTTTTTGGCAAAATCTTTAATGAGCTCCAATACTACTCAATAAAATGAAAAAGTGGCAGACTACTTTCTTGGCTCACTTTGCAAACACGGTTTTTCAATGATTTTACTATAGTAGGTATAGGGTCGGTTGTCCAACAGTGAACCATCAAGATACACTGAACCACCGCCATATTGAAGAAACTGCGACGTTGCCAGTTTGACCGATCGTGCTAAAACATGCCGTCTAAGAACCCTTCCCCCCTCCCGTAGTGAGCCAGCGGCAGCGGCTTAGGCCGGACGTGTGATAGCACTTTGTATAAATTTCGTCGAAAAAAGATACTTTTCACAAGTAAGTGTCTGGATTTTTGTATATTTTGTTATTTAACATATGACCAAACGCTGTATGGTGTTAAATTTGATGAAGTCTTAGTCATTTTATGAGTACATTGCGTTGTGACAATTCCGTTTATAACCTATCTTTTTTCGTATTTTAAGTTGAATGGTGTGGTTGTTGAACAGTGAACCTGGTTCACATAGTACTCACTGAGCCGGCTCACTGTGTACCGCACGATATATAATATATAATAGCTTTTAGTTTTTGTATGAAGAATACGTTTTTTATTTCTTTAAATTCATGTATATTTAAACATACAGATGATTACCAAGTATTGTGTTAGTTTTCTTTCATATTTCAGCTTTTTTTTTACTGGTAATGGGATTATGGTTCACTGTTGAAATAAGGGTGGTTCAATGTAAACTACCCATAGTACACAGTGAACCGAATATCTTTCCTTTTTTTAAGTAGAAGAATACGTTTTTATTTCTTTAAATTCATGTATATTTAAACATACAGATGATTACCAAGTATTGTGTTAGTTTTCTTTCACATTTCAGCATTTTTTACTGATAATGGCATTATGGTTCACTGTTGAAATAAGGGTGGTTTAATGTAAACGACCCATAGTATACAGTGAACCAAATATCATTTTTTTTTAAAACCTACTTAATGGATGTTAGTTAGTCCAAAAAGCATTTTGTAACCTATACATAAGATACCTTATGAAATTACCTAAACAATGACATCAAAACCAAATTTCTAGCTTTATTTTCTAGCAAGTTCTGCGACTTCAAAAAAAAGGTGGTTCCCTGTTGGACAACGCACCCTATGTTTATATTATTACAAGCCTTTCAACTACTTAACAGAGCGCCGGAAAAGTTTATAACAGAAATATCAATGTTTTAAAGCATTGTAAAATGCTTTAAATATAATCATACAGTGCCGCAACGAAAACCTTTTATCGCTCGCAACCAACATAATCCTGATAAATCGCCAGCCCTGCGACGAATAAAATTGCAATATTTTTCCGCGATCCGCATCGCAATTCGGCAAATTGAAAAACTAGCATTCGACTGGGGCCCACTTGCTTTGCCCACCGTGAAATTAACCGTTGGACCGGGCTTTTGTATCCGATACATGAAAGACAGATAGCGATGGAGATTACGAAGGTGAGAATAAAATAATAGTTATGGTGATTCAAGTCACCCGAGTTCATACAAAGAAAAAGAGTTTATGTACCTACATTATCGACATCAATGTCGGTTCACATGGATATTATCTCATAGCTTGATACATTTTGCCTGCCAGTTTTGTGATTTTTCAATTTTAAAACTATAATATTATCTTATCAAAGAATAAAATTCTGTTTTACCAGGCGTACGTCACTCCGCGATTTTTCTCGCGGTAATTATTATTATTCCTTGCCTAATGCATTAGGCAAGGCCAGGGCTGCCCCGACACCCGGCAGCGCCTGTGTGCGAAACCTATGAAGCAAGCTTATTTTTCATTACTGGAGGATGCGAATAATTGATAAATCTGGTTCATTTACGTTAATTTATAAATATTATTAGATTCTAGTGGTTTTATTAATTTTACAATATTCAATTTTGAAAAGAATCTTTCTGCGATCTTTTTTCCTTTTAAGTCCTATAATATACAATTTAGAAAGCACTGGGTTGTAATACGTATAGGTAAATAATAATAAATAATAATAGAACCACGGAAAACAATACCTAACCTACTCGAAACTTGAAATACTATATTATTTCGACTATGTATAAAAGCAAATGCCATTATTAACGCCATAACTACCTGTAATTTAACATGAAACACAATCTGTAATAAGAAGTTTATTTTTTGGATTTACGGTTTAAAAGTTAAAGGGGGGGGGACACAATTTATGCAACTTTCGGAGCGATTATTTCCGAAAGTATTCACTGTATCAAAAAAAGTACATAAAAGCCTTATAATGTTTTTAAAAGAACTGTCGAATTATGTACCTCACGTTGATGTCTGCTGAAAAATTTTTTTTTTAGCTTCTGTTACATGTAGTAGCGGCATCTACAAGACATCTATATTCCAAATTTCATCGGTATACGTCTTGTATTTTTTGAGTAAAATGCCTGTGACATACGGACGGACGGACGGACGGACATGACGAAACTATAAGGGTTCCTTTTTAGCCATTTTGGCTATGGAACCCTAAAAAAGACGTCCTGTAATCATGTTTGCATTGTTTTTTTTTTGTGTACAATGAAATATTATTGCATTGTATTGATACTTAATTATTAAGTAAAAAAGAGCAGTTGTCACAAGCGCGGGACAACTATTTATTTTATAGACAAAAATATATCTGCTCCGCCAATTTCCTTTAACAGTGCCAAGTATGGAGCACTGTATAAAGTTAAACCATTTAATTGGCATTCGATTAAATAGGTGGCAGACTACAGTTTTCATGATTAAGAATGTCATTGGACAGTGGACCAAGAAACTCATCAGTTTCTTGGTCCACTGACATTTTATTGTGATATTTTATTTTGTTATATTCAAAACGAAGAATTAGGTATCATCGTTAAAAAAATTAAATCACTTTATGGATTCTGAAATATAAATAAGTAGTTTAACAGTTCATTACAAGTTTTATAAAGGCCGTAACAGGATAAGGGAAGAAAAAATGCCCGTCATGACTAAGAACTGTTTTTTTTTCTATAGTTACCTAAATACTTACATGTAGTAGTACTATTGTGCCATGGTGCCATGCCAAGTATTGTTGAAAAATTCCCAGTGGTTCAGCCGGGAAAAAATAAAATCCTTTAACATTTATGTAAATAACCACATTTTATTAAAAAAAACCCGACCGCGGTGCACTTTGAAACTGCGTAAAATCCGCCATTTTGTTTATTTTAACTAATTTCATACCCAGTGACACTCGCACCATCAAGAAGAGTCTTATGATGCATCATTTATCAAAATCGGATGTGCCGTTGAGTAGTTACGAGCGGACATAGGAACGGACATACATACATACATACAGGTCAAACACATAATCCTCCTTTGGGCTTCGCCGCAGTCGGGTAAAAACACGTACTAAGTCAAAATTTCCCAATATTACGAAGTGTCCTTGCAGATCGTACTCGTTCCGTACCGACCAGCAGTCAAAAGTGCAAATTCGAGTTACAAATGCCGAAATCTTAAAATGTACCTCCAGGTTTTAATATTAAACTTTTAAAAAAATGATCCAGTCGTTGTTAATTCTCATTACGAGATTCTCAAAATAGACTACTTCCATACAAAACTTTGTCTGGGTGTAACTTTTTTTGGTGAATTAAAATGAAGGCGCAGGTACTAAATCTTATCGTAAAAATATTCTGGTTATACGAGTAAAACCTCTAACTGGGTGAAACCGAAGTTATCCAGCCACCCCGATCGTCAAAATGGCAGACTACTTTATTTGCGCTATAATTATTTTTTTAGCGAAGTACAATTTTTTTCATTTCTGGCACAAAATAGTACAAAAACTTGACATCTAGCACAAATTCCAAAAAATCTCTCATAGTTCACTAATTCTGACGACCGATTTAAGATCGACGATCACCAATTTAAGTGCCATGGTCCGTAGGGAATGTACTCGCTACGTACCGGCCATCTCCACACTCAGTCGGCTATACTGCTCGATCCATTGACGTATTTTTATCTAAATGAGTACTAATTTGGTACTAATTGAGTACAATTATTTGATACCGAAAATAATTCAAAACGACAACCTTAAGCTCAATGGTCCGTACGGAACGTGCTTGCTCTGTACCGACCAATTTTTAATGAGAATCAACGACTGGATATTTTTTTTTAAAGTGTAGTGTATAGTATTAAAACCTGGATGTAGATTTTGAGTACAATAGGGATGACGACTGGGTTAAAAATATATCATTCTATTTAGTCCGTCATCGTCTTAGATTATAGAAAAATATGGGACACGTATTTTTTGGTTTATCAAATTATTAAAAATCGACAAAGGTATAGATCATCAAACTTCCGGAGTGGGGGATTGTGACGTCACTCCTAGGTGAAAATTGTACCAAAGACTCACTCTAAACTTGTAACAGCAAAAAAATTACCTTTAATACTTTTAATAATCTAACTGACGGGCTAAGCAGTCGGCGTTTGTTACTCGAATTTGCATTTTAGGCTGCTGGTCGGTACGGAACAGGTACGTTCTGTACAGGCCAGTTTAAACTTCGTATATTGGGTAACTGCGAAGAAGTATATTTATTATATGGTACTAAATAGTACAATTTGACTACTATTATAAATGATGATTTAACCTCAAAAATAAAATATGGTCTGTACGCAACGTATCACACGAAAGGAAATACCTACGTATTCGAGGAAATCGCCATTC
The DNA here is from genome assembly GCA_947034925.1 of Eudemis profundana. Classification (NCBI taxonomy): domain Eukaryota; kingdom Metazoa; phylum Arthropoda; class Insecta; order Lepidoptera; family Tortricidae; genus Eudemis; species Eudemis profundana. The sequence continues at coordinate 22,229,108 of OX344795.1, read as the reverse complement.
GAAATTCCAATTTCAAAATCCGTTTTTCAGTGTAGTGTACGGGTTTAATTTTTTTGTAGCCTTTGTTCTTTTATAGGTTTGTAAACTATTGGCACTTTATTCGAAATACAGTTCTTTTTAATGCAGTTTGATCTGCTTTGGATGTATGTATCTGTGTATTGTTAGGGTGTGCGAAAGGGTTTGATGCGACAATAATAAGCGTAGATAAATGAAAATACTTATCTCCATTCCGCCGGTATCACCACTGTTAAGAACAATAACCTTTGCAAATTCATTTAGATCCTGGTATTCCGAGTGTGAAGCTAAAATGGCCCACATTTATAGCCCAAGTGTCAACGTGTGAGCGACATGACTGATTCCTTTGAAGTGAATGACGGAAACGACTTAATGGGCGACTGTGTCTAATGATGACTGAGTGTGAGTACGGCTGCGTCGGATTAAGAACATAGTACTCGATCGCTTGATTTACTAGTAGAGAACTGTATCACCCAAGCCAGGGCAATTGGCTAAGGATTTACAAGTTAGGTACTTGCCATACATGATCGCTTATCTTTCTGGCATTGAACTGAATTGAAAACAAATGAAATATTTGTCGTATGACAAAGGTACACGCGACGCAGTTGTGCCAGAGGTGCAAATCAGGTTCATATACAACTGTGTTAACATAAAATAGAAATCCACGCAGGCAAATTGCGAGTCGGCAGCTACTGGTATTTTAAGAAACAAGAAAAAGAACGGACTTTAAGTCAATCTCGGCACAGCCTTCTTATTATAAAGAAAATTAAAAAAAATAAGGCAGTCCAGATTACGAGTCTACTTCAGCCTCAATTCAAAAAGTCCAGAAATAAATTTAAATATCTGGTTTTTTGTACACAAGTACACACAAAACAATAGAAGGAGAAAAATTATAATTTTGCCAGATAGTCCAGAAGCACAGAGAAGAAAGTCAAGCAAGCACAAGCACAAAGATAATTTTAGCGAAACGTGCGAGCTATTTTGCTACTCAATATTTGCATACGAGCGACATACATTCGAGGTCAGTGCAGTTTAAGTTCTGGCGCGGGCGCATCGCAAAGACTAAAGTAGGTAATATAGAGCGCACCGCCGGCCGCCACTTGCCTCGCAAGTCGCAACAGAACTGGCCGCCTTGAGCGTCACACCGAGATAAGAAGCATGCAAATCGGGTGCGCTTGTACACAAAATATTTATAAGTTATAAAAGTATTGTTTTTATGATAATTAATGTTACACTTTTTATATTTGATGTAAATATAAGGCAATTGATTAATTTATATAGGTAATACTATTTTAGAATTCAGTTTAGTTTTAAGTTTTAGATTACATATAAGTTAAATTTAATTAATAAAACTTATTTATTGCTTAACTTAGAATTAAGTAGGTACACCACAAAAATATTTAACTAAACCAATTATATTTCAAGCCAATATGAAGACCTTTCCCCAAACATAAATTCACTTCAAAGCAATATTAACGTAATTGACTTAAAATGATGAAACGTTTCTGATCTTCGATTTACATCTATTTAGGGAGGAAACTCATTGAATACTAATTCGATTAGAGATTTGACTTGGTAATTAAATTGGTTGCTAAATATGAATAAGTATGTTAGCAGTATAACTTGGACATCCTATTGATACCTACAGCTTGATATCTCCACGTCTCTTCTTTGTCAACGGAATTGTTATAAATGGTGGACAACTGGAATGGGTAAATATAAGAACGTTCTAAACTGTGAGATATGAAAATTGGTTCTAAAACCACGTTGCTAAAATTGGTGTTCTTTCAGACTGAATCCACTGCTTTTCAAAATCTAGTTCTGATGATTGTAGAGTGATCCCACGAGGAATTTAGGAAACTCTTAAAATGTACGTTTGAAGTCGTTGTTTTTTAAATTATTTTTTTAAGATATACATCTGCATAATTAATATTAGCAAATAATTTGCTTAAGATAAAATTGACCCAAAAGATGCAAATGTTCCATACTATATTCATAGCAGTTGTGTCAAAAGTTAAATACGCGAAGTAAGATGTTAGACTTAAGGCTTTTTAACTTGGGAAATGCGAAATGTTGCTAATAAATCTACAGTTTTCTGCAGTATTTCACTCTGAATCTACCTTTAAACGTGTTTACTGAACTCGGGTGTAACTTTATATAGCAAGGGTTGTCTCAAGTTTAGAACTAAATCGACTTTGGTAGTGTATTTTCGCTTCAATGATTTTATTTACTCTCATCTATGTGAGTAGGTCTGTGCCCAGCAGTGGGACGTATATAGGATTATGATGATGATGATTTTAATTAGCTGCAACAAAGCTCAACGGATACCTAAGTACAATATTTGTTCCAGGATTAAAGGAAAATAAAATAACATATTTTCATTTGCCGAAATTTTTGTTCCTAATATTTTTTGTCCTAAATGTAATTGATCCTAGTGTTTATTGTGTCTAAAATTCAATTATCGAATGATAAATGTGCATAACTATGACGCTTCTAATATTCAGTGTACTAAAAATCTTTCGGTTTTGTTGGCGGTCGCAGGTCAAACCTAACCTAACCTACTTTTCTAAGAGCAGTACGTACTTTTTTGTTGCGGGACGCATTTCAAACCTAACCTACTTTTCTAACAGCAGTTTGTTTTAGTTTACTTTCAAATTACAAATTTAGGGATAAAATAGTTTAGGTGCTCTAATTGTAGCCATTTTAATAAAAGACAAAATAATTCATATGACTGGTAGTATTAGGAATAATAATATCAGGACAGACATGCTTTAGGACTTTTAAATGTGTATGCGCAAAAATGAATATACTAAATGAGTAATATGCCATTCAACATTATGCCAAACATTCTCGGCCAAAAAATTTTAGGACAATCAACATTATGCGATACGACAGACACCCAGTATGGATATATAACATAATATTGTTAGCAAGAGCAAATTCTCTTCGGTGTACATTTCAAATTTCATTTAATTTGTTAATCCAATAGTACATTTTGAGTTTACAGAAAAATCCAAAGCACCCACAATGCCAGTCATATATACCGAATAGAGGCCTGTTTGACGACGTTTAAGCAACAAAAAATAAACTCTATTATGTCAGTATATGTCAACCGCTCTGATCCGCTTAACGTGCTGAATATTGTGAGAAATTTTGACCTGCTCCGCACCGCCGCATCACCACCATACTCTTCCGCTGCATCGTACAAGGTAAGCAGGTCTCCCAGGGTCAAAATTATTCGTCGGATTATTCTTTTTCTATCCAGCGACGTAGCCTCGCTCTTGATGTACCGCAACGTATAGAATCCATTTGCCTATTTACACAATCTGCCCATCCAGTGCCTTCAGCCAATCACGCAAAATAGGCGCATATCAGAATTGACAACATTTCATTTTAAGAACACTTTAAAATGTATATACGATTCGAAAGCATTTTGTCTCCTGAACACTACACTATTTTTATAATTTTTTTATATCGCTTAATATAAAAAATACAAATGAATAAAAAATATGTTCTCATTTTACCAGTTCTAGGTACAATAGATGAAATGCCAGTGCCTTTTGCCACAGAAAAAATAAGCTGTCATAATTTTGAATTTGACATTGTCAATGCATACTGTCAGATCGCTTACGTTTTTTCGATCGCGATAAGACTAAAGTAATGGTTTATTCTACCGTAGAACTGTAGTTACACCCTTTTAGAATAAGAAAATATTAATAAATTAATTACAAATCCTGGTGAAACAAATAAACTATCAGCGTATGCGTCTTTTCAAACCAAATACAGAGAACCAATAAAATTAAAGGCTCAAAAAATGAAAGGTTGTCAATTGCGGAAAACTAGTCCGCGTAAACCTATGACTGCTCTTTAGTCGCAGAGTTTTGCAATAGACCATTAAATTTCTTCATTTGAAGGTTGAAAGCTATACAATTAAAACGAAGATGTTTGCAGTTGATTACACATTTTGATTACATTGATTGCTATGATACAGCTACCATTAATGCCCAAAATGTGTTCTTTTTTTGTATTTTTTGGAGTTCAATAATACTTACATTCCTTACTTATTTCAATTACCTCATGATCATATGTAGCCGTGCGTGCACAGCAGGCGTTATTGCGTTAGGTATTTTTTTTTAAATACAAAAAATACTATTTAAATTCCCAAAGACAACCAAGGTAATTTAAAGTGAAAATTTTACTTTTAAATCAAAAAAATAAGCCTGTTAACTTATGCAAGAAAGTCACAGCCCTGGCACTTAGAGCAAATGTAATTAGCTGGTACAATTTTAGAGTTAACGCGTGTCATCCTTGTGGATAACGACTTGCCTTATAATTAATGGACGCAGTGCCTTGAGTTATTGTTATGGCTGGTTTAATGTGTAGCTAATGTTGCACTTTTCCTGCAGACTTCTGGAACGATCGCATCACAGTCAGGTCTGGTTATTATAACCTTTTATCTTTTGCTCGGAACTTCATTCGAGTGAGTTAAACGCTATCCTAATTTTTGTTGGCTGTCGTAGTAGTATTAAAATTTTGACGTAATATTTATTCAAACCTTTTGGAAATTGCGAAAATCATGGGATTCAACTTGTATTTTTAGGGTTCCGTACCAAAAGGTAAAAAAGGAACCCTTATGGTACGATACATTACATTTATACACGATTAATAAGGTATAGATTAGTGTGGGTAGAGGTGACACTACATGACTCTGTCTGTCTGTCTGTTCGTCTGTCAGACAGAGCGGATCTCAGGATCGACTGATGTTATCGACTTGAAATTTGAAATAGTGTTAAAAATCGCTAACCCAAGCCCATGGACAGAAAATAAATCTTATACCTTTTTAACTTCTTAGGGTTCCGTACCAAAATGGTAAAAAAGGAACCCTTATGGTGCGACTCTGTCTGTCTGTCTGTATGTCTGTCCGTCTGTCACAGCAAGATATCTCAGGAACTACTGATGCTATCGACTTGAAATTTGGAATAGAGTTAAAAACCGCTAATCCGAGCCTATGGAGCAGAAAAAAAATCTTGTACCTTTTTTACTTTTTTTTAAAGGGGACCGAAATGGGATGTCTAAAATCAAAACTGAAGCTAATATATCGAGTGGGATATCAAATGAAAGGGCTTAATATGTAGATTCCAAACCCGTTTTTATTTTTTTCTTAAACATGTAGTTTTTGATTTAAGACAAAAAACGTAAAAAAAAATATCATTCCCGTCCTATTATCTCCGAAGTTACTGAACAGAAAAATTTGTAATAATTACCGATTATAAATATTACAGGAAAAATAAAACGGTTTTCCTAACTTGCAGCGTTTTTTAGAAATTCGCAAAAATCGTAAAACAACCTTATTTGCTCCTACTAAACTAACCGCGGTATGGGGACAACAGTTTTACAAGAGCAAAGTTAAGTTTTTCCCCACCATACAGTTTTTCTTGAATTATTCACGTAGGTATCTATCTACTGACGAGTTTGTACGGAACCCTCGGTGCGCGAGTCCGACTCGCACTTGACCGGGTTTTTTTTAAGGGGACCGAAATGGGATGTAGAAAATCAAAAGTGGAGCTATTATATCGATTGGGATATCAAATGAACGGACTTAATGTGCAGATTCCAAAACCGTGTTTATGTTTTTACTTAGACATGATGTAGTTTTTGATTAAAGACAAAAAACGTTAAAAAAATCCATTCCCCCAATTATCTCCGAAGTTACTGAACAGAAAAGTTTGTAAAAAATTACCGATTATTAATATCATCCTAACTATTACAGGAAAAATAAAACGGTATTTCTAACTTGCAGCGTTTTTTAGAAATTCGCAATAATCGTAAGACAAACTTATTTGCTCGTACGAAACTAGCCGCGACATTATGTCGATGTACTGGGTCAACAGTTTTTCAAGAGCAAAGTTAAGTTTGTCTCTCAATACAGTTTGTCTTGAACTATTCACGTATCTACTGATGAGTTTGTACGGAACCCTCAGTGCGCGAGTCCGACTCAGACTAGACCGGTTTTTTTTTTAAGGCGAGGCTAGACCAGAATCGGGCACGGAAGCCTAGTTTCCAAATCATTTTTAGAGCACTTATTTGACTCGTAGGTCACTGTAAATCATATATAATAATATTCAGAACTGTATCTAGGGCTTCCTCTCACTTAGAACACGATAGCGAACACTTCGCTCGATAGAAAAGTAGCGCGAAAACACTATAAAATAAAGTATTTTTTTCATTTTGTTCATTACCAGTTACCTTTTCTGACAAAATTAATACCTGACAATCATGATTTCACAGTCATGCAGGGCATCCTCTCATGTTTGGGTTGATAACGTATACTTTTATGTTAGAAATCGAAGATAATCTGCAATAATCTGCATTCCGCCCGACCCTAGTTGTATGTGAAATGCGAGCCAGGTCCTAGCGGGCCTTAATAAATATTCTTTTCTCAAACATGCAATGAAATATTGACGTTGCGTTCGTTATAATAGGCCGCGAAGTACCACGTTTCCGGTGCGGCTAAACGAGACGCTTTTATTGGAATTTTATACAAAATTGCGGGCCTGCAAGATGGTTTTTTCCATTTCACATTTGTGACCCAGCATCACGTCGTTCAGCCATTAAAACTAGGCGATATTTGCTTTTTGGTTCAGTTTTATTTGTATAAAATCGACATGAACATAACAAATAAGACATTATAAATAATTTCCAATAATTTTAAATAGCAAAATTAACTACACGAATACACATTTAAAAGATTTCATCTAAATTAGCGGTAAAATACTCAAACAGTTTTTGGAGAGGAATTTGAAAATGTTTCATTCAGTAATTTTATATTATCAAACCGCGTTTAGAAAGGGATTGAGCTCATATGTCATTTTTGAACTAATGCATGATATGACATTATCAGTGGTAGAGTATGCAGATAAATTAAATTGTTATTTTGGTACAATGAAGTTCTAAAGCATGGAAAAAATATCAAATTATACAGCGTGTTTTTATTGATTTCCGATAGCATTAAGAGATAGTTCTTCAGATCAAATAGAGTTACTTTCTTAAACACCGTTTTTAAAGTATTTTAAGTATGATTTTATAATTTACAATTGGTAAGTGTTGTCATTGAGTAAAGTCAAAACTGTCACAATTGCAATTTTACATTTACGCTAAAGGAGGTGAAAGTGAGAGGTCACACTTGTGATCAACACGATTCTGATTTAGTTTGTATGAAAAAGTAAAAACAAGTCTCATTTTGAATTTAAAAGAAACCCATATACAAGTTGATTGCTGTTAATGTACTAAGCGACGTGTCGAATTAATCGTAAATAAAAAAACACGGTGTATTACTTAAATAAAATACAAATGTTGTAAATAATTACTTTAAGAACCATAAAAATTATTCAGTCATTATCATTCAAATCATATTTAGCTACTAATTCTATTATCTATAAGGGTCTGCACTTATGAAGATATCAAAGATTGGTATATGATTATATTTAATCATATATTAAGTACACTTGTGCTAACGGTACACTCGAATCCCTTTCTCAACGCGGTTTGATAATATTTTTGTCTAGTTTATTTTTAGTTTCTCTTGAAAATGAAGTTTGATTTCTTAAAGTTTTTTTTTAATTTATTTCATTATATATTTGAGAAAAGCACTATACATACCTCTGCGTGAAAAGGGGTTGCCAGCCAGCAGTTATGAACTATCGCTACCGCTCGGCCATCTATATGTACTCCGCCGGCAACCCCTCACTTCCTGGCCTCTGCAGTAATGTACTAGGTCCCGACGACGACCTCAGGCAGTTCAGCCGCGCTAGAGGCCGCTTCACCCGGCGCCCTAGGAGTTTCCTCACTGACGAGCTCGACGACATCTCAGCAGGATTCGAAAGAATCATCACTGCGATGTCGTCGGATGGAATCCGACGCACACAGCGTCGTCGCCGCCGGCGGGTACGTCCTCCTCGCGACAACAGCACACAAGGGCCGCATCCAGACTTGCCCCAGGATCCGAATATCCTAGATTAACTCCGACCTTGCTCGGGCTCAGCTTAGTTTCTTGCCGAAGTCTTCTTAGCTGAGCTAGGTTTAGCGAATCGGCAACTAAAACTTCCATTAGTTCGATATACATACACACTCTACATAAGGATGGTTTCAACCTCTCCCGCTGGTCCGTTGCTCACTTTGAGCAATCAGCGAAACTTCATGGTGGTCCGGGCCAAGGGACCTGGTTCCATCCCAGGGTACGCCACGGCCCCCGCCGAGTCCGATTTATGTCAGAGTAAAAAAAAACAAAAAAAAACAGTAATAAAAAACTGATACACATAACACACAAAACAAACGACACTGCTAATTGCAGTGATGCCATTTTTTATAGGTAACTTAGTATGTAAATGTGGACTTTACAGAGGTTAACTACTAAGAAAATTAAAAAAAAAGCTGTTTGTGAATGAAATGAACACATAGGAAAAAAATATAATTGACATATATCATTAATTTGCAAGAATTAAAATCCCAAATAACAAAGGTCACTATGGAAAAATCCACTTGAAATTTGATCAACATTGTTAATATTAGACAAAGAAACAGTATAAACCAGAAGAACATAATCAATCGTTAATTGGTTTTTGCTTTACGTTCGATAAAACCTTTAACCCCACCGTAACTCCAAAACGAACGTAAAATATAAGGGCCCGGCGTAGCTCAGACGAAACACCTTTAGAAACAATGGGGCATGAAAATTTTACGCATTTTTATCAGTACAAAAGCATTAAAAATGTTACATCCCTGTGCCCAATGTGGAGTGCCAATGAATTGAAATAATACAACCTTCCATTTAAATACAGTTCAATGCAGACAAGATACAATTATTTTCAATTCGCATGACTAACTCACGGAAGGAAGTGTGGGGCTCAAGATTTAATTTATTAGTGGCCTCTGCATAATTTTATATTGTTTAAGAAAATTACAAGGACTTTTTCTAAATAAGCCCTGCACGGCTAGTACAAGATAACCGCGATATATCTCGCGTGCAACACAGCATGTAACACGACACGACGTCGCATCATGACACGATGCCGTGTCGTAGCACGACGCGATATCGTACTGTGTTGATTCATTGATTGTAACATCCCTTACGCAGCGCAATATACGCGTGTTTTCATTGGCTGTTAAACGAAATACGTCGCAACCGTCTTCTGCTAGCAAAGCTGGGATTTGAGGTAGGTAATTTAAAAACGGCCAAGTGCGAGTTGGATTAGCACACGAACAGTTTCGTACCACCGTCGAATATTATCAAACCGCGTTTAGAAAGGGATTGAGCTCATATGTCATTTTTGAACTATTGCATGATATGACATTGTCAGTGGTAGAGTATGCAGATAAATTAAATTGTTATTTTGGTACAATGAAGTTCTAAAGCATGGAAAAAAAATCAAATTATACAGCGTGTTTTTATTGATTTCCGATAGCATTAAGAGATAGTTCTTCAGATCAAATAGAGTTACTTTCTTAAACACCGTTTTTAAAGTATTTTAAGTATGATTTTATAATTTATGTACAATTGGTAAGTGTTGTCATTGATGTAAAGTCAAAACTGTCACAATTGTAATTTTACATTTACGCTAAAGGAGGTGAAAGTGAGAGGTCACACTTGTGATCAACACGATTCTGATTTAGTTTGTATGAAAAAGTAAAAACAAGTCTCATTTTGAATTCAAAAGAAACCCATATACAAGTTGATTGCTGTTAATGTACTAAGCGACGTGTCGATTTAATCGAAAATAAAAAAACACGGTGTATTACTTAAATAAAATACAAATGTTGTAAATAATTACTTTAAGAACCATAAAAAGTAGTCAGTCATAACGCTATCGTCATCAGAGCTCTCAGTATCATCACCTGTATGAACAAAAAAATGGATAAGTTAGCGTTTGATACGAGTAGATTCTATAATGTAAATTTGATATTATGCTAATAGGTTAACCTACCAATGTTAACAATTACTTCATTTCAAGGAATTTCCATGTTTTCTCTCAGCCAGTAGTCATTTTCAATATGTTTCACGTGAGTCACCTCTTTTTTCCAATCGTTCTCGGTGATTGAGGCTAATGACTTTAGTGTTATGGCCTCAATCTCATTTTCACGCTGTAGTACATTTTTTTGAGATACTCTCTGCTTAACTAAATGCCATATATCAAAGATTGGTTTATGATTATATTTAATCATTTATTAAGTACACTTGTGCTAACGGTACACTCGAATCCCTTTCTCAACGCGGTTTGATAATAAGAAGCCGCCAAAAAACTGGTTTCTTGTATAGAGGTCCCATTTTAGTTTTAACTTAACTTGGTTTTTTTTAGGGTTCCGTACCAAAATGGTAAAAAACGAACCCTTATGGTGCGACTCTGTCTGGCTGTCTGTCTGTCCGTCTGTCACAGCAAGATGTCTCAGGATCTACTGATGCTATCGACTTGAAATTAGGAATAGTGTTAAAAACCGCCAACCCGAGCCTATGGGACAGAAAAAAAATCATATACCTTTTTTACTTTTTTTTTAAATGGGACCGAAATGGGATGTCGAAAATCAAAAATTAAGCGAATATATCGAGTGGGATATCAAATGAAAGGGCTTAATGTAGATTTTAAAACCGATTTTATATTTTTTCTTAGACATGAAGTTTTTGATTTAAGACAAAAAACGTTAAAAAAATACAATCCCAAAATCTGTAATAATTACCAATTATTCATATTATCCTAAATATTACAGGAAAAGTAAAACGGTTTTCCTAACTTGCAGCGTTTTTTAGAAATTCGTAAGACAACTTTATTTGCTACTACTAAACTAACCGCGGTATATGTCGATGTATGGGAACAACCGTTTTACAAGAGCAAAGTTTAGTTTGTACCACCATACAGTTTTTCTTGAATTATTCACGTATCTACTGACGAGTTTGTACGGAACCCTCGGTGCGCGAGTCCGACTCGCACTTGACCGGTTTTTTTTATTTGTTGTTACAGCGGCAACAGAAATACATATTCTTTGAGCATTATCAAGCATTCACCTATTACTATTATTAAAATCAAACAAAAACACCAAACAAAATACGTTTCTTATATGGTCTCCTTTAATTCTTGATTTTATTAATTTTTACTGCTTGAGTATTTAGTGGCATTTTGTGAAATTTTAAGTTTCGTGTATGGGGACCGCCTTTTCTTTTTCATTTCTTTTTTTGTATTATTTATTGTTACAGTGGCAACAGAAATATACAATCATCCAATTACGGTCCAAAAGATAGAGCCCTGTGACAGACGGACAGCGGAGGCTTAGTAACAGAGTTGCGTTGGCACCCTTTGGGTACGGAATCCTAATTATCTACAATAAGTATGCGCTATCTCTTGGCTCTTGTATATGGCTAGTATTTCTTCAAGTTCGTCTACTGTACAAGTTTCTTCGTTGGTATAAATATCGATTGATGGACAACCATTTCAGATATGATTATTGTGTTGGTCGTTTAGAGGTAGAGCAAGTTCACTAAGATAAAAACGGGGTAAGATGATTTGAATTAAAATGTTGGAAACTCCGCACAGATGAAATCCAAGGGCGATATTTAGTCTTTTATAATTATTATAATTATAAACCTTATATTAGGACGTTAGTTGCACCGCCTACAAATTTGGTAGAGAATACCTTACGGAATTCAGTACGACATTTGCACGATAAGGGATTTTTGTACAATTAAGTTGAATAAATCCTAAAGAGAAAGAACTTATAATAAAATGAAATTTATTAATTTTTAATCATAATGTATGTGGATGCAGTTCTAAAATGAACATTATTTTTCACATTCTTGTATGTGAATTCCCAAAATGTAACATGACTGCATTACTCATACAGTGTAAGTAAAGCATTTTCCCAAATGCAAACGCCGAGTGTATTTTGTACATTATGAAAATTTACGAGCACATAGTTCCTACTCGGGTTACAGTTCTATGTTATATTATTACTGAAATAGATGAAGTTACTCCAAATGTACGTGACGTTTTATTGCTGAAATTTTCGTAAATATGGTGTGTTTTTGTTTTGACTGGATGAACTCATTTTTGCTTCGCCGTAGTCGGGTAAAAATAGGCTTGGATAAATTATTTAAGCTTGAACATGATCTGTAAGTAAGTATGATGTAACATAGTTAGTATGAATTTCTATGTCTCTACGACAAGATAGTTGGGTTAGCATTAATTTAATCAATAAGATCTATTGTACCCTATCTTGAGCAAATAAATAACTTACTTACTTATTTACTATGTGCGAAAAATGTATCTAAACTGTAAATAAATGTAAATGTATCTAAATGTGTTTAAACTTTACTTATATAAGATAAAGCAAATAAAAAAGGTTTTTCGGAAATTTGTATTCTAAATTGGGCTTGAAAGTTTGTAGAGGTTACCTATGTTTTTTGATGTGGGAGATTTGAGACTTCATACATAGACTTTTCATTATATTGTAAGTTTAGAAAATTTATTTTCTGATCGGTCTTTCGATATTCATCCCCTAAAGAGATTTAATTGGGATTGGAAATTTGCATGGTGGACTTCTGATCTTTAAAGTAGGTAAGTGACTTGAAACTTCATACATAATTATGTAGACTCATCATGATAATTTACAAAAAGTGATTTCACCGTTTTTAAGAATTCATCCTCTAAGGTGGATTAGTTGAGGGTTGAAAGTTTGTATCGGGTAAATATGTTTTTTGAAGTAGGATCTGAGACCTTTACATACAATCTTCATAAAAAGTAAGAAAAAATGATTTTACCGTTGTCCGAAATCATTACCGTAATGAAGTCAAATAAAGGTTGAAAGTTTATGTATGAACAAAGCCAATGCAGCTGCGACCTCTAAATTTATTGTTATTATTATTGTAGAGACGGACGAGAAAGTGTTTTTGAGAATTGATCTTCTAATCTATAGGGTACATTTGTACATTTTATTGTATTAAGATCTCTTTTTGACTTTGGATTTTTATCATAATACTTTCCAGACGCCTACTTGTTTAGGTCCAGTAATCCCGAGGGAAAATGTATGCGCATACCTAATGACCTTATATTGTGGTTCTATCATTTACGTATTGTTTGAGTATTTTTGTTCAGCCACATTGAAATTCAATTAGTTTATATTATACTTCTGTTTATTTTAGTGTTTATTCTATTATTTGGGTTTCATCTGTTTGCAGTGTTAATTGCATTTGAGTCACCAATTTTATATTTATAGAGCAACCCGTCGGGTGCTTTGCCAAATTCGGGATATTATGAAACAGAATCGTGGAACATCTATAAATTCTATACTTATTTAGAGTCGAGATCGGTTTCGAATCTTAAAAAAAAAAACGACAAGTGCTAGTCGGACTCGCCCACCAAGGGTTTCGTACAAATATTTTAAATAAAAACTACCTATATATTTTATACTTTTTTACCGATTTAGATTTTTCCCTAGAAGTATCGTAGTATAAGACGGTATTACTTGCTAAATTTCATAGTTTCGCATAACTTGCCTTAGGTAGTATAATGTAAAAAGGCTGTAACGCCCCAGGATATAGCCTTACTATTTTCAGAATTTACAGGCTTACCTATCTGAATATATGTATGTGTCTTCAACTTGTAGTTTATCTTTCAGGATTATTGTAATAAATATATAATAGTTATCTTTGTTTTATTATTGTTTGTAAATGTTCTGGAAATAAAGAAATAAGAATATATATTTTTTAGTATGGATTTATTATGACAACTGAGTAGAAAAATTATCTTGAAACTATTAATATACTTAATGAGTAATTAGATCAATTAAGGATACTAATTAGCTGGGAGGAATAAAATAAAACATTGTCACTTACCAGAATTGGGTTACAAGGATACTTCATAGTTCGTTTACTGACATCCGCTGACTTTGTAAGAAAATCATTGTTATTTTCAAATATAGGATTATTTTATTTGCTTGAATATTTCTGTTAATATATAAAAGCTTTTTTTCTTCCATTTCTGTTAAAAGGAAGCCTTGGCGACGGATTCTTCTTGGACACATAAAGAAAGATTAGTTTGTAAGAAAATCAGATATAGGGCTGTTGTTTATTGGTATGGGATAGCTCGGCGGTATGTTTTTCATATAATACACTAGGTTTATCATCATTAATAAGCAATAACCACATTTTTACTAAAAAAAACCCGACCGCGGTGCACTTTGAAACTGCATAAAATCCGCCATTTTGTTTATTTTAACGAATTTCATACCCAGTGACACTCGCACCATCAAGACGAATCTAATGATGTATCATTTATCAAAATCGGATGTGCCGTTGAGTAGTTACGAGCGGACACAGGAACGGACATACATACATACAGGTCAAACACATAACCCTCCTCTGGGCTTCGCCGCAGTCCGGTAAAAATTAGTCAAAATAGGACAGCGATGTGGTAGAATGTCGGGTCAGTTTTTGGCCAGGAAAAACGAAGATAACATTTGAGGAGCTGAATTGTATTACTAGAGTTATGATTTGATTATGGTTGCAAGCTAAAATATTGTATTTTAGGAGAATTAGTTGTTAAATAACATGGAATGACAGATTTACCTTAGCTTTTCTTGGGTAATTTTCGACAGTAAGGAAGTTACGTCACGGTTAATAACCTGAAATTTGTTGGCACTAAGATCTGCACTTGCTAAATATCCATAGTTTTGGCACTGATAAACCGTAGATCTATCTAAAAGTCGGCTTCAAAATAGGGATTTTTCTATATAAAATGATACGTCATTTTACGATAGAATTTTTTGTCGTTTAAAACAATAGCTTGAATAGAGTCGGAACCATAGCCAAATAATTGTAGATTAGAGCTGTCAGATGTTGAAAAATACCCGACTTTATTGGTAAGATTTTGAGAAAGAATTTAGAAATTTAAATTCATTTAATTTATTCAGTAGTATTTTGTAGATCAGATTGGCAGAAATAATAGCAAAAATAATTATGAAGTCTGAAAAGACGGGTTTCTTAAATGTGCATTGCAAAGTACCTAAGCGGAATCCTGGTTCTTGAGCTGACAAATTATTCCGACAAACTGGGGTAAATTAAATTAGGATTCTATCTAGACACGCGGCAGCGTGTCAAGCCAAGTTTAAGCAAAACTGGCTAGCCAGCGACAAGTGTAATATTACACGAACCACTTGGTGCCACTTTTGACCCTTCTATAACTCAAAACCTCTTTAACGTAAACACATAAAACTACGTGTGTTTAATTATATCCATAAGAACATTTAGAAGCCCAAATTTCATGAAGCTAGCTTTAACGGTTATAAAGATATGAAGGTCAAAAAGTCGTAAATTTTAGCACTGACTGACTGGCTGACTCACTGACATATAGTAGCTAAACCTACTTCGAGATGACCTAGAAGGATGAAATTTGGAATCCAGCTCGGTAATTGTGTGTAAGCGTAGGAAAAAATCTAAAAATAAAAAAAGTTAAAAAATAGGGGGGTCCCCATACAATTTTTTTTTAATTGTACCCAAACCTAACCTACTTTCAGATGATCTAGAAGGATGAAATTCGGAATCCAACTCGGTAATTGTGTTTAAGCGTAGGCAAAAATCTAAAAATAAACAAGGTTAAAAAATAGGGGGGCCCCATACAAATTTTTTTTTTAATTGTATCGTTGGAACCGTTACAAGCAGATATCTGAAACTATCCCAATATATGTATTATTATATTTGCTATATAACAGAAATATAAAAATAAAGTTAAGTCACAAAATAAGTGGTGTCCCTATACAAAAAACTTGTAATACGCGCTAAACAACCGGCCAACGGTGTGTCGTTGGCGGCGCGCGGCATCACATAATTTTACACTATCTCTAATATTCAAGAGAATGTAGACAATAGCATAAAAAAGAAAACCATGCAGCGGAAACGCAAGAAAAAACATTAAATCTCAATACCAGCCTAGTTTTCTCTACAAAAAGTAATGATATCCCATCAAAAACATAAATGTAAAAAAGGAGATCCAAGTTCAATACAAAAATTATGCTAGGCTGTGGGCTTCGCTGCAAAAAGAATGGAGATCTAAATGAGTGCCAAGTCCTATGCAAAATCCAAATATGTATTTATAGGAACAAAATAACATTATGAACAAGTATTAAACTCTATTTCTTTGCTTTATTGCATACCTATAACAATTGCTGTTATTTAAAAATGTGAGATCTTAAAGTAGGTTAGATTTGACTTGGCCAGTTTTTATAAGAATTAAAAAATATACATATTATATGTTGAATAACTTTATAAAATGACTGATGTAATGAAAACTGGCCAAGACAAATTGTTCTTACAAATCGGATGGTCAGTTCAATTGCCATCTGTTTGTAATTTGTAAGTAGTTTAGCGTGTACTAATACTTATTTTTCCCTAGGTTTCTATCTGCTCAATGGATAGGACTCCTTATATTCATATCCATTCATATGTTTATTTACTTTGTGTGTGTACATTTTCCCATACGGCAATAAAGGTCGGTAAATGAATTGGAGTATTCTGCACTAATTAGCCTATACAGAATAATGCTTATTTTAGGGGTTATTCTGTTAAATTTTGTTTACTATTTCTTTACTTTTTCATGCAACTTAATTGATTCAAAAATTTACTACAATATTTTAGCACCTGGTATTATTTGTTCACTTTAGTTTAGTTATAGCTTTGAGTTGGCAACATTCTGACATTGACATATTATTTCATTATACAGGGATTTAAATTTACCTAATTTAACTGTATTTCAGATAATATCTGAACAGAGCTTTATGCTACTGACATAAGAGTCATAATAATATTACTGACTTATCAATATCTTCATACAAGTTTGGGCTATTTCATTCGAATTGTAAAGGGGTATTTTTGGGGTATAGGATTCTATTCTTCAAGGTATAAAGAAAGGAGGAATCCATCCAACTTTCAGACTAGACGCTAAGACATGACTTTACAGATGTAACTCCTCCCAGCGGACGGATTTTTAGTCGCTTTATTCTGTTGACCCTTGTTTGCCCTTGGTTTCAAAGCGATAGTAGATTGAATCTTGTAAGAAAAGGATGTTTAATATAACACTCACAAAACAGAGTAATTTTTCATTAGTTTTCTCTGAAATAAGCCTGAGTTGGAGAGTATTCTGCCCTGTTCGGAGAGTAAGAGTATATCGTTCATTCAGCACTAAAAAAATAATGATCCCTTTGCAAATGTCCTCTCGAACTGCGATTAGATTGCGTGCTAATCACAATTGAACTCTGAGAGCTCCCTCTGAGCTAGCGGGAGGGAATCGTCCAAGCAACAGGCTGACGATTCATCACGGACACGGAGGACGAGTGTCCGTCCTATTGCCGCTTAGTAACAGAGTTCAATAGCTTCAGAAATGATTTCAAAGACTTGACTTACTGAATTAGCTGACTACAGCTTCCTACGTGAAATATTTGTCTAAGTCTTTCGTTTTCAGCATAAATAACCAACAACATATAGTTAAAATGCATTTATTAGTTAATCCTATAGGATCTTTACCAATTTCTCACATAATTGAAAAGAGCTTAGGGTTACTTTAATGAAATTACTAGGTTTCCCAACTAGAACAAAAGGTGCTTATATAGCCTTTGTACAGTCAAATGTTGTACAGGAGCTGTTCAAGCGCTGTATAGTTCTCTCTAAGCTGTAGTGTAGGATATTTGGAAACCTTTCAATAGGTAAGCGGTAAAAGAGCCGTTTACTAGCATATTATATTTCCTATGGTAATAAAAAAAGATCTGAAAGCGCCATTTTAGAGCCATAAGAAGTAAAATTGAGTTAGTGGAGTATTATATGTATACCACCGTGCCGTGAGAATTACAAAAATACCTAAAAGGCAAAGGAGTTACAAAAGAGTTATAAGGTGCTTAAGGTGCTATGAGTATTACGAAACACTCTTATAGTGCTTAAGGTGTTATAGGAGAGTTACGTAACGCTCTTATAATGCTTAAGGTGCTATAAGAGAGTTACGTAACTCTTTTATAGAGCTTAAGGCGCTAATACTCTTAATACCGCCTTAAGCGCTATAATACAGTTACGTAACTCTATAATAGCGCCTCAAGCTCTTAATAGTAGGCGCAAAAAGCTAGTATGCGTCCTTAACAATTACCTAACACCTCTTTACCACTATCGTAGAACCTAAAAGCCTACAACAGCAAATACTAGCAGCATTGTACAACTTAAGCATGTAGAAAAGATGACACTAACTCTCGGAGCGGCTTTATCAAGACGCCATTACAATTTTTACTAAATGTATATTTTTGAGGTTATTGCGATATGCTAAGACGTCTAACACGTGCACAAACTCACAAACTTTACGTAATTAAAGTCGCTATTACTTACCTGTGATTCAACGACACTATTTGAAACTTTTAATGTCTTATTAAAGTAATAATAAAATTTCGTGACTTCATTATTGATAAATTGTTTACATTAAAAATTGATTATTTCAGAGACCGTGAAAACCATAATATGTACATATATTTACAGAAATCTGGTAGTGGTGAAAATTAGTGCTATCTATTTTTTTACGTACACAAGATACCTACAAAACAATGTCGAACTTAATGATAAACTATTTTAAATGTGCCATTTCACATATACCACTCCAACTTGCTTACTCTGAAAGCCATATTCATGATCTTGGTTGTTCTTCCTGATATTATCAAACTAAGTCTATATGGCATAATTCTCCTAGACACCATTATGGAGTGGAGATGATAATGAGATAAGTTTATTATGAATGTAATGCGATTTATTCATTAGCTATCAGGGACCGTAACTATGTATTTCGGATTAATTAATTAATACATACTTACGTCATTATTCCCCAATTTCCGCCTTATTGATGTAATAAACTTACCTGTAAATAATAAAAGATGTTGGTATTAGTTTGCTATATAAGAATCCTTGAAGAATGAAGTTGCTTAATTAATAGTTCTCCAGTTTCAGAATAGTAATAGTTTGCGTGCGCTTTGTACCAACTAATAGGAGGATGGTGCGCGGCTGTGCCAACCTGCGTAATTTCACTTTCGCGTTTACTGATAGATTTTTTATTTTGTGATTAGCTGTGGGCCTTTTTAAACCCTTTAACGCTCGATGTCAAGCAAAAATCATCAAAGAGAAAATATGGAAGGGGCACAGGTCACAGGATCCGAGACCGAGATGGAAACGAACCGAAGACTACGTAACGTCAGTCTGACAATCTGACTGATTGATACATATTACATATCAAATAGTTAATCGTTGGACAGTTTGTCTGTCATTGTGTGTTAGGTTACAGTCCCTTGCGCGGTTCTAACAATTTCACAGTGTGGATGACTGGAATATAGTTGTAGGAATTAATCGCGTCCATAAAACCCGACTCCCACGTTTCCAGCTTGCCACTTTATGTGGCTTGCCATATTCACAACCGTTTTTTTTATGCCATTTGAGCATGTTGTGATACTGCTCGTGAAAAAAAAGTAAGCCAACTTGGCTTGCTCATGGCAAAATTGACGTTACGCTACATTCGGTAGTAAGTAGGTAAGCCAGTGTTTCGGTAAGGTCTAATATTAACATTGTGCAGTTTAACTGGCCAGATTTTGTTAATATTTTCCAACTGGACAGGTACTTATTGTTCGTGAAATTAATTTACACTAGGACTAATTAGGCCTTTTCTTGCATGATGTATTGTTTCGGTGATTGCATTAATGACGGATAACTAAATTAGTTTCTTGTTTATAGAGATATTTGAACCACATAATGTAATAATAGGTAATGTTCCAAAAAATTGGAAATGTTATAAATGACGAGTAAATAAATAATTGCTTGAAGCATAATTTTACCAAGTGAATACCTACCAAACGAAAAGAACATTGGAATATTAGCGGATTAATCAGGCGAATAATGAAAATTTTACATCAAAATAAAATGGGATGAAAACAAGTATAGTAGAGCATCCCTAGGTGTGATGGGGGAAATGAACACTCAATGGATCTGTCACCTCAACCAAATCCTAATGTATTATTTGGTGAATAATAATATATTTGTCGCAGCGTCGGAGTTTCGCCTACGAAAGAATGTCAAGTTTACTTGAGTGTGTTTGGTTGCGATACAATGACGTTCATTCAATAATTGGCTTAGCGCTGTCATGGTTGTTAATCTTTTGCATGTCAGAAAATTGGTGAACTGTACTGGATAAGGAATAGGATACAGTGATGGTTGAACTGAGCTTCCTGGACGAAGAGACACACCGCTTTGTATTGTAGCCAACCTCACTGCATTTCTTCGTTTATTATGACTAATTAGTGATACTATCAAGCTCCAACCGATGGAAACCTACGCTCGACTGCGGATTATTAGCAATCTGATGGACACCCTGACGATGCCTAACCCAACCCCCGACGCCGACATATTTATACAAACTTAAATATTATTAGACTTACTTTTTTATTTATTTATTTTTATTTATGACAAAAACATATTTACACAGCATTACAGACTAAAATCCAATGCACTGTGAAACTACATAACAATAAAAAAAAATACAAAAAAACTTAACTAGATAATTATGTAAATATAATCATAGCGGAACACTAGAAGGCCTATCATCCATCATCTCACAATACCTGAGGCACTCTCTATACACAGCCGTCCATCGCCACGCAAACAGGTCACATTCAGGTGTTGATGTCAGAAGCGCATTTAGCAGTGTCAAGGCCCGGAGCAGCGGTGAGTTCCTGTGTGACACAGTGCGAGCCGCCGGTACAGCTAACAGGCAGCGAGTCCGCGGTCTAAGAGTAATACGAGGGATTTCTGGAACATACAAGCGAACTAGTTGCTCCACGAGTTCCAAGCAATCCGACTCTCCCCGTAGAACCCGGCAGACGAAGGTGAGCAAACTGAAATTTCGCCTTACTTCCAAGGATTGGAAACCCAACATTCCAAGAAGAAACTTGGTGGGATATAAATAAGGGTAATACCCATAAACTTTTTTATAAAAATACCTTAGAAAGGTTTTTTGAACCCTTTCCAAGAGTAGGTTGTAGGTTGACTCGTGAGGGTTCCAGACTATTGCGGACGCCTCCAACTTGCTTCTTACTAAAGCATTATAAATAATTTTTATAACAACTGGGTTATCAAAAGCTCTGGCGTTACGCATAACGAAACCTAACCTACGGAAACAGTCTGCGGTGAGCGTCCGAATATGCTCAAGAAAAGTTACACTAGTGTCAAATACTACACCTAGGTCTTTGACTGAGGAGACTCTATTAATTAGCTCGGAACCTAGCATGTATCGTGCATGAATAGGAGCATGAGCACGACTGAAAGTGCACACACAACATTTAGCCCCATTAAAACGAAGTTTATTGTCCGCACTCCACCGGCACACAGCCGCGATATCCTCTTGGAGTGACTCGCAATCCATGACTCGCTGCACTCCGTACACCAACTTCAAGTCGTCGGCGTAGAGGAGACACTTTGCGTTTTTAACGACTGATTCCAGATCATTTACCATCAATCCAAATAGCAAAGGACCAAGAATAGAGCCCTGACTAACACCAGATCGAGTATGGAACATGGCCGAAACGAAATGACCGTGCTGTACATATTGTTGTCGATCGCGTAGATAACTAGCAAAGAAAGTAAGTAGATTTGGAGCGAATCCAATTATTTTAAGCTTATGAAGTAGCACATCGTTATCCACACGATCAAAGGCTTTTTGAAAATCAAAGTAAATGACATCGACTTGAATTCCTTTGTCAAGGAACTCTGAAATGGTGTTAGTCAGGATTAAGAGGTTAGTGTTAACAGAGCGGTTCTCTCTGAAGCCATGCTGAGAGTCGCACAAAAATGGTTTTAGCTGTGCAGATAATGCCCGGTGGAGTATGGATTCAAACAGTTTCGCAAGTGTTGACAGGACGGCTATAGGCCTGTAACTCTCCACATTGCCAGTATCCTTAGTCTTTGGGATTGGCCTCACCCTAGTGATCTTCCATCTGTCAGGATATGTGCCTTGGGAGAGAGCCAGATTAAACATATAGCAGATAGGTGTTATAAGGTGTTCAATACATCCCTTCACTATGTATGCCGGCAAATTATCAGGTCCTAAGGCGCTGTTGGGTTTCAGGCGCTTAACGGCTGCTATTACTTCCTGCATAGTAATCGTGCTTAGGCGGATATCATTTGAGGAGAGCTTCTGACTGGTGTCCTCACGATAGTGACCGTCAAGAAGTGGAACATCTGGTAAAAATACACCTGAGAAAAAACTAGCAAACGCTTGAGCTGTATCCGACCCTTCAAACTTATTGCCTTCAAGACTAACCTGGGATACGAAGCCGCCTTTGGATTTAAGGCTGTCTATGTGTTGCCAAAAAGCGCGTGGGTTACTTTTAATTTTTCCCTGAATTTGAATGATGTAGGCGTTATAAGCTAATGTTATTCGCTTTTTGATATCCGCTCTCAGGTTCGAAAAAGTACTATATATGGCACTGTTCTTTGTTGCTTTCCATTCCCGATGAAGATTCGACTTTTGTTTAATGTCCGTAATCAGGTCGGCTGTGAACCAAACTGGATAGCGACGGACGCGCCTTTCGAAACGATGTTTTTTCGGGAAACATTCATCGAAAATGTTATAAACCGGTTATTTACCGGATGTATTGGCAAAAATATTGAAGTGCATATTTTCAAGTCGCTCTCATCTCCAAAAACTAGCAAGGCAAGGGAGCCTTATTAAAAGCCTGAAAAGTTCTCTCGCTCAGATTCCGTCAAGCTAACAATACGCCACACTTCTATACGCCTTACCGTGCGATTGCTAATCCATTGTCCCCACAATACAGGCTAATGACAATGCTATCGCACGCCTTCACAGCCTGTGTAGTCTGTGCCGTAGCCTCAATACAGCCTGTTTGACACGTTTACTCGTGTACCCGTCAAGCCTACAAGATCTGTTCAGCTTTGATAAACAGTGAAATGAAAAATGAGATTGCATTGAACGTTAATAGTTTGAAATTTAAGTTGTGTGTTGAGTCTTGATAATCTATCTGTAAAATCGCAGGAAGACTTTGTACATTAAAGATTTTTTAAAAAAAGTAATTGGGGAGAGTTAAAAATAAGTAATAAATCCTAAATAACTGGTTTTTGAAATTTTTATCTGTTCGTCTGTTTGTTTTTTTCGGGCATCACATACAAACTACCGGTCCGATTGCCGATGAAATTTGGTATACAGTTATATTAAAACCCTAATTAATACTTTTTATCTGCCTAAGCCGAAGCAAAACAGAGACATGTAACTTATTTCATCTTCGCGAACGAAATCGCGAGCAGGTCCACTAGTTTGTAATAAGGTTCCAACTTTAAACATGTGAACATAAGAATCGAATCAACGTCGCCGTAGAAAAAAAGTAGATTGCTGAAGAATTGAATTTATATCACTGATACAAGTATTTTATATTAAACTAGCTTTGCACGGGTGCAATGCTGATACTAAATGCATGTATTATATTTACATATTATAAACCTTCATCTTGCTTGAATCACTCTATCTATTAAAAATAACCGCATCAAAATCCTTTGCGTAGTTTTAAAGATCTAAGCAGACGTAGGGACAGACAGACAGCGACGACGCGCGCCGGAAGCGACTTTGTTTTATACTATGTAGTGATAATCTATTAGCGGAAGGGGGTGTGAAACTGTATCTGTCTCACTCGGACTTGAATCGGTAAGTGGATTATCGGCCGCCACTTGGCTCTCGCTCGGGAAAGCTAACTAGGTAATGGAATATATACGGGACTGCAGGCTGGGCGCACACGACCGGGAAGAACTGATTTTCCAACCGTATCCAGAAATGTAATTATATTGTGTCAATTTAACGCTGCGATTATCGGTAATTTCTACGGCAAATATTCGTTACGTAGCAGCGCGCTCCACAAAATAACCAACAGGTAGAAGTGGAGAGCTGCAATCAAAAATATTAATCGGCGGAGTCAAGATCCTCAACAGTCCTGGAACCGACTTAGAAGAGAAGAGAAAACGATTTATAAATAATAAATATACGGTCACAAATCGACTAGAAGATAAATATTTCTTATCAATTTTGGTACTGCCTAAGAATGGCATAGTAGAATAGGACTCCGCTTAATTTTTAGAGTGGGTTAAGTTAAGTTACGTTTGGAGGGGTTTCGTGGAATGCAATCGCGCCCCATGGCACCCCCTCAAATCAGCACAGAGAGTAAAACACCGTAGAGGTTTTAGTGGGTAGGCTCCTCACTAGGAGGAGAGAGCCCCACATAACCCCCAACTTCCATCTGGCTTTCTCTAAAGCCCGGGGGATACGCGTAACGCGTTTCCATTGCGTCAAAAAAAAGGTTAGGTTACGTCAATTTCCAAGTTTAAATATTTAAAAAATTGCCCTTACTATTTTTCATTATTTACTATGATTTTTTAGGAACGGTTAGTGATTAAAATTTTAGGAGTTACAAGAAAAACTGCTACCTAGTTAATTTTGCTACACAAAGAAATGGCTTTTTAGGTAGGTACCTGTTCGACGGCTATCCTCTCTTTGGCGTAACTTTATCTGTCTTTTTTTTGTTAACGGTGTAGAAATGCATTACGCATACCCCCAGGCATTATCAGGCCCTTTCCCAGGCCCTTAAAAGGACCCTTCTAGGAGGTTATGTGTGGCTCACCCCTCAGAAGGAGGAAGCATACGCACTAAAACCACACCGAGTGAACGCACGCGACAGCTAGAGACATGCCAGAAGCCAATTTTGTCTGCAACTTTTGCTAACTTTTTTTTCTGTAAGCCTTTTTAAAGGATTTTATGTATCTATCTATATCTTCCTGTCGCATTTCTGTAAGCAGACATGTACTTGCTCCGTAGTTTTCTTCTGGAAATTAAATTTTTACCCAAATCTGCCTTCTCCTTCTCTTCTCTTTTTCTCTGATTAATTTAGCCACCCATTTTATTGCTAGTAGCAATAAGATACTATTTAACTCACTTCGAATGTTTTCCATTGCAAGCACAACGTGAAACTAACTCGTGAACTAGAATGCAAGCGTGCCAGCTACAGTCATGTGTATACGTATTAGAAATATATGCATGCAAGGACGCAAATTGCATGCAAGTTTAACTTACAAATGTATTTTCTGCCCTCTGGCCGGAAAGCGTCACCATGCCGACCGCTGCGCTAAACGAAGATGCCGCTTTCTGGCTCCGTCGAACAGAAAAATAGTATACAAACCTTGGCAAGTAAATAAGAAAGCCTCAGATCTCAGATTACATGTGATCTGAGATTTTTTTTACTTTACTGGGGGGTATTGAATGTACTAGTGTGCCAGTTACTTCTACATACCGGTAACTTATATGCACGCTACTGATCTGTTTTACAGGCATGTGTATTCTTACCTTAAAAGCTACGTGCAAAATGCGACGCTATGTCGTACTCCTTGCACGGAGTTGCTTCCTCTAGAAGGCATTCGAAAACTGTTGTACGTGTTTTATTAACATCCTCTCTTTTTGTTAATCAAATTTTGAGAAAGGCCCGCGCTCCGAGTGTATAAAATTTCTTTAAGTTATCCAACAGGAAAATTGGCATCGCAACCTCGTTTTCCGGAAGTTTCTGTGTTCACGCTTTATGAACAAAGGTTTGTTCTGTCTCTGGTATATTTGTACTTTTATTGGAGACTTCCTTTATTTTGCGCTAAAGTCTAAACACAAAAAAGTGTTACCAACAATACATGTCATCTTCAGAGTTTCGTACCCAAAGCGTGCCAACGGTAGCCTATCATACTAATATTATAAATGTGAAAGTTTGTGAAGATGTTTGGATGTTTGGATGTTTAGATGTTCGGATTTTTGTTACTAAATAACCGGGTAACAACTGAATGGATTGACCTGAAATTTAGCCTGCAAGTAGATCAAGACCTGGATTGAATATAGGATACATTATATCCCAGTCAAGAGTTCCTTTGGGCACTAACGGGAACAACGCGAGTGAAGCCGCGGGTAGAGGGCGCCACCGACCCATGTCAAGATCAGCTGTTCTATATTTACATTTTTTTAAATATGTAATCTTAATAAAGTGCCTATGAATTCGTAGATTTCGAAACAAGAGCTATCGATATACCCGTGGTGTTGTTCGCGGACGATGATTCTTTGGAAAAATGTAGTAAAAAGTGTAAATAAAATACGGGCGAACGTTAGCCTGGTGTTTTCAAAAAAAATCTGACATACGGACAAGTGTGAAAAAACTATTTGAACTACAAGTGACAATTTCGTGCGGACTATTGTAGTGTTTTAATTAAAAAGTGAGCGAACTTGAGCTGAAAAATACTAAAAACTATACATTTAAACTAATTATATTCTGCGTATTTATTCACAACGCCATCTAGCGATAGCAAGGCGCATCACTAACTCGGGAGTAATAAAGTGAAATAGACTATTAAGTTTACTCGTGCGCACCCATCCAGAGGGCACAAGTACGAGCGAGATAGCTATTGTTCTAAGGAGGCCCACCGCATTATTCATTAGGAACAAGCCCCGCCCAGTCCCCAGCGCACTTAGCCGTCGGCAAAAATCGAACAAAAGAAAATAGGCCTACGCTTGAATTTATATTCGCTGAAATATTATTTCTATTTGTTAATTCATTATCAAAATGTCCTTATATGATAATGTAACTGTACGAGCACATAGAAAAAGGTTCAATTTCTCGGATGACATGCTATTATGCTCACATAGTAAATCGAATTGCAGTCAAAATAGCGTACCAAATGTTTCGTCTGGAGAAATATCACTGCTTAAAGACCTAAAAAATCAAGTAGGCGTCTTGCAGACAGAATTAGGCAGCGCAAATGAGGAAATTGCCAGACTTTCCTTGGAAATCTCAGACCTGAGGCATTCAAATGACAACTATAAGAAGAAAATTGCGTTGTATAAGACCGTTACATCTTCGGATATTATTAGTAAAAATCGACAAGCTATAAAAACGCCTTCTAGAATGTCATGCACTCCAACATATAGAAGAATTAAACAATTATGCCATTTGAAAACATCGAGTACACAGCGTCCCAATATACTATGCCGTATGATGGATACAATAAATACTTCCAAAACAGACAAGGAAAAATCCATCTCCTGTGGGAGCGACATAGGGAATGACACAATTGTCTTACTCCCGGACATACCTGCGAGCTCATCTACTCCCAAAAAACTTCTAGTCTCTGAGTCTGGAGCTGGCGAGTCACTCAAAAGCAGCCTGGAAGTACCAGTGATAACAAAGACTAGTACTTCGGAAGTTCAACGCAAGTTATGCATTATAAGCAGCAACAATAGGAACGCAGTACTCAAAAGGGCCGAAAACATATTTACAGACTACAAGATTTGTCACTACCTTTACACACATGGAAGTACTTCCCAACTGCTGCAAGATATGGATAAAAAGCTTCAAGACTTCACTATAGAGGACCTATGCATAATCATGATTGGACAGGAGGACTTCCATCGATCAAATAATTATCAAAATTCTGTAAATTTAATTAGAGATAAGCTTAGTCATATAAATAACACTAATATTATTATTTGCACTCCTACTTTTAAATTAATTAGACATAGCAATCTTTTCAACAAGCGAATCGAAATATTCAACAATATATTATATTTTGACATTTTGCAAAATGAATATGCATTTCTATTGGACTCAAATAAGAATTTAGAATACTCAAAAAAAATGTTCTGGTCCCGGTCAGGCCTATTAAATAACTTTGGCCTAACCACGATTTTAAACTATGTTAAAACCTGCTTGCCTGATATTTACAGCAGAGCGTATGCATGTCATACGGTAAGTCCAATACAGAATATAGAATTAAATGACACGCACGAAAAACCTAACACCAGTAACGCTTTTTTAGGCCTGACTCAAGGCTGAGCGCCTCCTATTCCTCCTCGGGGAACTCGGGCAACTCGGCCAACCTCAACATTTTTCACCAAAATGTCTGTGGAATTACAAATAAAACAGATGAGTTAGAAATTTATTTGAGTAAAATGACCTGTGACATTGACTATGTATGCATAAGTGAACATTTTCTCACTACAGAGTCGGCACCTCTTTTTAACATGTCCAGGTACACCATGGCTTCATATAATGTACGAACTAAAAAAAAGAGGGGCGGCAGTCTTATACTGGTGCGTGCTAGTAGAAAGGCAGAAGAGATAACCTTTTGTAAAACATTGTATAAGGCAGAATGTTTTGAAATATGTGGTGTAAAGGACTGCGAAACAAATGTTTACATATTTTGCTGCTATCGTAATCCTTCCGATAGTAACTTAGCTGATTTCTTAGAAAAATTAGAATTATTGCTTGAATTTGCATTTAATAAAAAATGTATAATATGCGGGGACTTTAACATCAATCTACTAAACCCTGATGGGAAATCTGCTGAGTTTCTGTCAATACTTAAATGTTACAACTTCAAACCACTTATAGCTGAGTCAACTTTCAAACGTAACCAGTCCGAGTCTTGCATTGACAACATACTATGCAACTTATCACAAGACTGTATTATTAATACGCTAGTGGATCATAACGGTTTGGCTGATGGCCATGCAGGATTGTTCTGTAAAATGCATTTAGATAATGTGGATGTCGAAAAGAACAAACCTGTGGTTTTTACGGAGCGTCGCCTGCTGAGTTCCAGTAATAAATCTGCATTTAGGGAAGGTCTATTAAAACAGAACTGGAACAATATTGGTATCAATAACTTTCTTAGTAAATTAAGTACTCTTTATAAAAACTGTTTTAAAAAAAAGAAGAAAAAGAAGGAACCTAAACAATCCAAAATTCCGTGGATATCTAAAGGTATTAAAGTTGCAAGTAAAATGAAGCGCTTCCTAAGCACCGTAGATAAAAGCAACTGCCATACATCAATACAAAATTACCGGGATAAGTATATCTCAATATATAGACGCATAATAAGACACGCGAAAAGAAATGCTGTACAATCACAAATAAATATGGCTCACAAATCATCTAAACAAATTTGGGAAGTTATAAATAGACATAGGAATAAGTTACGAGTTAAAGAAAAGAACAACTTCTTTTTAAAAACAGACAAAGTTATAAGTGACCCTCAAGAACAGGCTGATCTTTTTGGCCATATTTTTGACCATGGGAACATGGCTACATCAAGTGATATCCTGACATCTTTGGACGTACTCACAAATAATACCCAGAGAGTTCATGAATCCATGATCCATGATAGTGTTACTCCATTTGATGTTCATCAGATTGTGACTGCAATGGTACCTAAATCATCGGTCGGATATGACGAAATTCCGATAACTGTAATTAAGGATAATATAGACCTGTTATGTGAACCGTTGGCACTTTTTTATAATAACTGTTTTGACTTAAGTACATTCCCAGATCAGTTGAAAATAGCAAAAGTTTTGCCAGTTTATAAAAAAGGTAAAGAAAGTGAACCAACGAACTATAGACCCATATCGTTATTGCCAGTTCTTTCCAAGATATTCGAGAAGCTGATGAAAGTTCGATTACAGAAATATCTCGTCCGGAATAATGTGCTGAACCACCGGCAGTTTGGGTATCAAAAAAGCATCGGTACCAGTGAAGCCATCGATACTTTAATACACGATGTTGTTACTCGACTAAATGACAAAAAAAAAGTCGCTGGTGTTTTCTTGGATCTGAGCTCAGCTTTTGACACTGTCGATCACAGCATATTATTAGCCAAACTCGAGCACTATGGCATAAGAGACAGTGTACTAGCATTATATGAGTCATATCTAAGGAACAGGAAACAGTTCATTGAGCTTAAGTCAGTTATTAAGGGAAATGAGGTAGCGGTAAAGTCCAAAATGGCGACAGTAAGTAGAGGAGTTCCCCAGGGATCTATATTGGGCCCCTTACTCTTTATCGTGTTCGTGAACGATATAGTTAATTACATCACTAACTCTGTACCATGTACCAACCTAATTCTATTTGCCGATGATACCAACGCTGTAATAGCTGCTGATAATATGTCACAGTTAAATGACAGAGTGAATGCTGCTTTATTGTTGTTTGATAGATGGTTCACGGTAAACAACCTAAAACTCAACTCCAGTAAAACCAGCGCCATGTTATTTAAGGCTACAGCTAGAAACTTGGATACCTTGGCGATACGAGTCAATGGGAATAAAATTGTACAAACTGGCTGTGTGAAATTTCTAGGCATTCACATTGATGAGCTACTGAAGTGGAAGAACGAAGTTCAGGCGCTTAGTAACTCCATAAGTTCCGCTTGTTTTGCGCTTCGTAGCCTACGGGATGTCTTAAAAACCGAACAACTTAAGTTAGTATACTACGCCCTAGTTGAAGCTAAACTGCGTTATAGTATAAAATTATGGGGCGGTAGCTACAACTATAATATTGACAGTGCCTTTAAGATGCAAAAAAGGGCAATTCGCACCATCGTTCGCATCCCGCAGAGTGAATCATGCAGAGAGCATTTCGTAGACCTCCAAATATTAACTGTACCATGTTTATATATCCTCGTACTACTCACGGACTTCGTGAAGCACTCAAACAAATGGGAAAACACGAAGGAGAAGGAACACAGATTGGCAACCAGACGTAAGGATTTTACATGCAATTTAGTGCCAAAGCTAAATATTGTGAAGCACGCGGCATATTACCAGTCTGTTTTCTTATATAACAAGTTACCTGTGGAATTTAAAATGATTACAAATAGTAAGATTTTCAGTGCAAGACTCAAACAGTTTCTTTTGAATAAATCATACTACTCAATAGTCGATTATGTGCAAAACCAAAGATAACATATTACTTATTACTTTATTGACTTTATGCTCTGATCTCTTAATTTATAATTTTTAATGAGTCCAAACTATTCACTATGCAATGAATTTAATTTTATGTTACATTATTACTGTTATTTTTATTTATATTGTGGAGTGTACTAATATTGCAATTTATATTTCTTTAGATTAGGTAGTATGTAGGTATTTTAATTAGTATAAGAATTTCAAACACAATTGTAATTGTTAATGAATAAATGAAATGAAATGAAATGAAATGTAAATGCTAGTTTGTTAAAATATTGCGTTGTTATTTATACTTAACGTGTGCCTACGCTAAATATCAGCTTAAGGATGCGTCTCCACTGACGCGGAGCTGGGCGGAGCGGAGCTGAACGGACCGTTAGTTGAGCAGTCACAGTGCTCGACATCTCCACTCCACGTTCGCGGAAACAGTGTAATTGGTCAACTTACGGTCCGTTTCGCCCCGGTCCGTCCAGCTCCGCGTCAGTGGAGATGAACCCTAATGGGTTGAAGGAAGATAACATCTTTAAACTTTAGTTACCTACAAGATTGAACCTCAGCAAACATACAAAAATTGCAATATAATAAAAAGCTTGCAAAAATAGGTACTTTTCTCGCCATCCTTTTTTTATTGTTATTATTAATTATATATCTCTATCTAGTCATGAATGGATAACTCGTGAACTACTGATGGAGGGTACATAGGTCTACCTAATAAAGCTATCTACCCAATAGGTCAGTAAATAAGTCACCGTTTTCGAAATGTACTTAAGGATCAATTCTGAGAAAATTTTATATCATAAAAATATGTCAAAAATTGTGGTATTTCTACTAGACCTAAGTAAGCTTTATTTGATACACCTAAATACCCTCCTCACGCCCTCCTCCAGCTCACAGGTTATTGATTCATTACCTAAGTATATTATATATTTATTCGTTTTTAAGTGCAAGATCTAGTATTCTCCCCAGCGGAACTCCTCCCTCGCACGTCCATGCGTAATTTTTCACTGAAGCTAGCGTCTAATAAATAGCGAGGGAACTTTTCGCATTTTTCCAATTACCTCTTCTTTATGTCTTCGCATTTCAGTTAAGTTTCAAAATATGTTCACGAGCTAGATGTTTAAAGTTTGCCCACTGTCGATGTTATAAAGGGCTACGTAATAAACTAGGAAACTTAAAGCTAGTTCCACGTATGATATAATATGTTGAATACTGGTGCCATCATTGATAAAGTGAATTTTCATAATGATGATAAAATTGAAACTTAAAAGATGAGAACAAAGAAAATATGAGCAGGGTTGTATCGCAGTATTGACATTTCAGCGATAACGAAAAAAGTCAAACCGTCTAAATCGCTTAGAACTAAACTTAACTTAGGTTTTCTTTAAACTATATTGGGTGAGATATCCATGGGGTAGAAAAGGAAAAGTCTAAAACCAAAAGATATCGAATTTGGTCTAAAGAGAGAAATTTTGGTGTAGCTGAAACTGCATTCATAAATTTCCATAAAATGGGGAAGGCACTTTTAACTTCTTTCAAATTTGATAGTGTATTTCTGAATCATAGAAGTTAACGCTACAGTGCATGATTTTTTTTTAACATGGCTATGAACATGAACTTAGGTACCACACCCAGCCAGGACATTGCCTGACCCGGACTAACCGGATACACAAGGGGGCCCAGATTTTTGTAGGGAGTGGCACGCTCTGGGATGGGAGGAGAAGGCCGATTAGCCGCACTCGGTTGACCACAATCAACCGATTATGCAACCTTTAGCCAATATTGGAAAATGGGAGAGACGGGATAGAGCATAGAGGAAGAGCGTTAATGAGTTCCAGCGCATGCTTTTGGTCTAGGAGGTAGGGGCGCAATGTTCATCTGATTTCCTCATGAAAATACTCTGTTTCTCCCTTATTTCGGTCTACTTCCAGTCACAAATCTCAACGTTTGGCACCTCGGAGTTGTTGCGTTTGCCCAGGGAAGACCCGTAAACTTACAAAAAATTCTGGAAAAATATCTGATCGCCTCAAGGATAGTTTTGGGTCTAGTTTTGCCAGAAGGTCGTAAAGTTGCAAAATTAGGGTCCAAATTTATTTGATAGCCTCAAGGCAGATTCTTACATATTTTGTTGTACAAACCAAAAACTACCCTTATGGCGATCAGATATTTTTCCGTGCTTCTTTGCAAGTTCTTTGCAAGTCAAACAGTTTTCCGTACAAGCACCCCGTACAGAAAAATCAAAGAAATCAATCCCTCTCTTCTTTTAGGTTAGGTTGGTTAGGTAGCTTGAGTACCTCAGACTAGAAATAAAAGCCCCTTTGCGTGGCTTCGTTGACTTGCTGGTGGAACGTAGTTGCTTCGAAAAAAAAAAGAAAGTAAAAGCTCTCTTTATCACTCCATTAGTCAAAATTCATTAAATATGATGACTATTTAGATTTTATTGCTTACAACGTCTGCAAAATTAAAACGATCATTTAAATACTAAAAAGATCATTATACATGCCTTTGAGTTTTGAGCATGCTACTCGCTCCGCTATAAGGCCCGGGTGGAAGGAGGCGTGCTTCAAGCTCATTGGAACTGGTTTGCTGGTCATGCTATTAATCAGTTTTAGATCTTCTATTTTAAATATCGTTTGGTGTGCCTACGCAAAGTTTCAACACCCTTTGGCAACGGTAAAATTACTTTCCTCAACTTATTAAAGAGTCTATGTAAGTCTCAGATCTCCAACTCAAAAATCGTTTGGTCCCCGTATAAAGTATAACCCCCCACTTTAATCACTTTTGGGGATGAATTTCGAAAAATCTATGTACGTAGGACATAGTCTATACAAGCCCCGATGCAAAAGATCTCGTCTAGTAAGAGCATTTTGTTAGGCATCAGGTAAAAAGTGTATACTGTTTAATACAGGTGCTCTAATATTATTATTTAGAATAAAAATATTTTACCCTAATAATTTTAAAATGCAAGAAAAATCAATATAATAATGACTGTTTAGTAGTCATTATGTTATGATATAAGTTAATATTGTAATTGTTTTGAAAAAATATACCTCGCCGAGATTCTTAGCGGGTTCTTCTCGGGGCAGAGGTTTTTACCCTGGAACCGGTGGAAATCTTGACATTCATAGGTGCATATTAATTTGCGTAAATTAAAGAATAAAATACTTTGACTTTGAGAGATTTTTTTTTTCATTTTCTAATTCAAATTATTTTTGTCACGAGTTCGAAAGGTTTCTGTTTCTGCCCAACAGTGTTTCTCAAGAAATAGCAAAGTATCTCAGGGTAGTAACCTAGACCTTTAACATTTCTCCTATATCATAAGCGCACAATGTAGCTTAAAAACAACCAACCCTACATACTCGCTCTCCTGTTCAACATGGGCTGCAATATCCCGGTACAAGCTGAATAAGATCTAATTAACAGAACGCCCGCTTCTCTAATCGTCCCACATCAAAGTTGCCTGGATCGTGCTGCATTTGAATTTCAGATGTGGTTTTCTTGTTTGCAGTAGTTGGAGTGTAGCTTTGCGTGATTCTTGCTGAGTGAGGTACGATGAGAATGGTACACACGTTATTTATTCGCGACTGGCAGCCATAAGCACTATTATTTAATTGCGAAGGTCACGATCACGATTCCACTAAAATTCTGAACATAGCGATGTAGAAATTCCATGGCAACCATGAACTTTGTTAACAACACTATCTCTTGGATAAACTGTCGATTTTGTGGTAACATTATAACGACTAGTCGAATTGTAATATTTTTGTTTATAAAATAGGAAAGTTTTTATCCACAAACGGTAAAATAAAAGAACATCGCCTGCGCAAACGGAGCTGTTTCATAATTTTATCGCTTTCATAGTTGTAATAATTTAGGGTTCCGTACCCACATAGTGCCAACGGGACTTTATTACTAGGGCTGCACTGTCACAGGTATATATGTAATATGTTTATATGGGCATGTATTTGAATATCGAAAGTGAATAATATCTAATATTAAAAAGTCGACGGTTAAAATATCGAAAGATCTTAATGTCTACTGTCATAATATCGACGACCAATTATTCCTACTTGGTCACGCAATGGCTACGGCGCTGCGGGCAGTGCAGTCCCACCGCCCTGGCGAAACGAAGCGCATGCACCCATGCTGTTCCAGCGGGCGAGGGTTGCCCTCACTCCGCGCCTCCGAATTTGCAAAAACACTCTAGGGGTAGGGCAGACAAGACACGGTTTTTTGATGATCGATATTTTATGTTTCGATATTAACATATCGTCGCCGTAGAGCGAAAAGTCACCAAATCGTTCATGGTCACTTTTGAGTTATGAGGGTTTAAAGAAAAAAAAATTAAAAAAAAATTTACTGAAATTATCTTAAGATTAAATTGTGGTTTTATATGTGTTTATTCATTGAAAACTGCTATTCTTTGGGCTCAAAATGGATTTATATTATTCACACTAACGATTTAGGAGCTATAGGCGATAATTAATTTTTGCCCTTAAATATTACACCTTAATTATGACTTAGTGATTTTTTGAACGAAGTTAATGATTATTTGCCCACATTTTAGTGCGTCTAGATTTGACTAAGTAATGTTAGTTGAATTATGACTGCTATGATAAAGTGAAAATACGTGTTAGTTAAAAACTACTTACTATAATATTTTTTTGGATTCTGCTAAATATTTAAGGATCAAATTAAATCACGTTATTTAAAATTCTGCGAACACTTTATTCAAATAAAATGGACAAAAATCAAATAAAGTTGACCTACAAATCAAATTAAAAGGAGCTTCAAAACAAAAAACTTCAGAGTTCCAAAACCAATTAAAATTATTATCAGAAAATCCGTAAGAATAACAATGTTCTTAGTAAAATAGCGTAGTAGTAGCATCACAGTCACTCTTCGACCTCTTCGTCTATTTCTGTGACATCAGACTCACACAATCTGTTAATAACTGTCTTTTTGGTCGGCAGACTTTGGTACCATGAATGGGGCTCTCGAGGAATAACTCCTTTAGTGCATAAATTTAAGAGATCTTTTTTTTTCGCCTCATATATAGGCAATGCCTGTGGATATGCCTTTGGAATGGGATAGGCTTTTATCTTATTGATCCAGTCCTCGGCGTCGTCATGGTTGTCTGGTTCATGAGATACAAGCCCCTTGCGCCTCTTTGTGCGTCTCAGTGGCTTTGGCGGGCCACCATAAATCTGTTGGACATTAAATTCAGAGTAGCCCCTCATGGCTGTAGCGAAATTTGACGACACTAGGACGCTGCTTCTCAAATCTGAGACACTTAAATTTAAGCCACGTCAATTTGTTGCCGTCAGTGTCGTGTGTCGTGTTTCTAACGACAGCTTCATTCAACGCCCTGACATCGAACATTTCGTCGTGAAGTAACTCTGTTACGACGTATAGTGGAGCAGATTCTCGGTGTCTTTTGGAACGGGCTCGTTCCATTATATTTTTCCAATCGATCATGGAGTAAACTGACGTATGTCTCTGCTCTCTTTCGATTGAACTAAGCATCTAGTCCACTTCCATATGAGTATGCCCACTCTCTAGATATTTTTGCTCCAACACTTCCAAATGCACACTGTCTTTTTGAATTAAGTGAATTAAAAACGCAGTTATATATTGATTTCTGTTTGGCCCGCACACGTATCACTGTAAATGGTTTTATTTGGCGGTGGTGGCTTTTATTGTTGTCGGCAACTGACTTATCCAATGATCTATTGCAGGCTTGGCTGTATATATGGTATAGTTTTGTACATTCAGCTTTCGTGTATAATAGAGAACACCCACTCCGCATACAGGTTTCTATATTAAACACGAAAGCTGAATGTACAAAACTATACCATATATACAGCCAAGCCCCCTCATGACGCATATTGCATAACGTGGAATGAAACAAATGGTAAAAGAGGCAGCAATGAAATAGCTACTGCAATAGATCATTGGATAAGTCAGTTGCCGACAACAATAAAAGAGGTAACCATTTACAGTGATACGTGTGCGGGCCAAAACAGAAATCAATATATAACTGCGTTTTTAATTCACTGAATTCAAAAAGACAGTGTGCATTTGGAAGTGTTGGAGCAAAAATATCTAGAGAGTGGGCATACTCATATGGAAGTGGACTAGATGCTTAGTTCAATCGAAAGAGAGCAGAGACATACGTCAGTTTACTCCATGATCGATTGGAAAAATATAATGGAACGAGCCCGTTCCAAAAGGCACCGAGAATCTGCTCCACTATACGTCGTAACAGAGTTACTTCACGACGAAATGCTCGATGTCAGGGCGTTGAATGAAGCTTTCGTTAGAAACACGACACACGACACTGACGGCAACAAATTGACGTGGCTTAAATTCAAGTGTCTCAGATTTGAGAAGCAGCGTCCTAGTGTCGTCAAATTTCGCTACAGCCATGAGGGGCTACTCTGAATTTAATGTCCAACAGATTTACGGTGGCCCGCCAAAGCCACTGAGACGCACAAAGAGGCGCAAGGGGCTTGTATCTCATGATCCAGACAACCATGACGACGCCGAGGACTCGATCAATAAGATAAAAGCCTATCCCATTCCAAAGGCATATCCACAGGCATTGCCTATATCTGAGGCGAAAAAAAAAGATCTCTTAAATTTATGCACTAAAGGAGTTATTCCTCGAGAGCCCCATTCATGGTACCAAAGTCTGCCGACCAATAAGACAGTTATTGACAGATTGTGTGAGCCTGATGTCACAGAAACAGACGAAGAGGTCGAAGAGTGACTGTGATGCTACTACTATGGTATTTTACTAAGAACATTGTTATTTTTACGGATTTTCTGATAATAATTTTAATTTGTTTTGATACTCTTAAAGTTAATCGATGCGGGGGGCCTGCGGCACTGGGCGAAAAGTCACTAACTTGCGAGTGAATTTCAATCAAATCACGTCGGCGTACAGTGCATCCTATATTGTAAAATTAATTAAATATGATTAGTTATTGTATTGTATATTTTTTTGTAGGGTAAAACTCATTAAAACTGTTTAATTAATTATCGCTTTGGTTAAATGATGTACATTGCCTTACGACTATGAATAAAAAATAACTAAATAGAGTTAGTTAATTTTCGCTTTCACACTTTTGACATACCAGGTATTCAAAAAGTAACTAAGTACATTAAGTGACTTTTTGAATGAGGTTCTTCGTGGTTAAATAGTTTAGTAATACTTAGGGAAAAAATAACTAAAATGACTTAGGTACGCTCATAAGTAAGTGACAAGAAGTTTAAAAATGTATAACGGAATTAGGTATTTTTCGACTAAAATATTGATTCTGAAGTGAGTTTTTAGTTAGTTCTTTAACTTTGTAAAATTGAAACTATGATCGCTATTGCTACCGCAATAAGACTGAAATTTGGAGAAAAAAAATGCGATTTTGATGACATATATAAGTCAATTTTGGCCATTTTGTGATTTGGTGACTTTTCGCTCTACGGCGACGATATATCGATCATTCGGTTGTAGATATTTTGAACTTTCGATATTTTAGCCGTCCGGTATTTACGTTTCAGGAATTCCAGACGTCGATATAATGATAGCAGATATTTAGCTCGTTCGATATTTTAATTTTCGATGTTTTGACCGTCGACTTTTTAACATTAGATATATTAACTTTCGATATTCAAATACGTGCCCGTTTATACAGAATGTATTAAGAGTAAACAACATTTTTTTTTCATTATTATAACAAAACGGGACTTAATCGCGTAAAAACATATTATTACCTCGACGTTCCGGACGTGCCATTAAGTCCCGTTTTGTTATAATAATGAGTGAAAATCGTGAAAGTTTAAATCAACCTTTTTTAGGGTTCCGTACCAAAATGGTAAAAAAGGAACCCTTATGATGCGACTC
Source organism: Eudemis profundana (assembly GCA_947034925.1). Taxonomy (NCBI): domain Eukaryota; kingdom Metazoa; phylum Arthropoda; class Insecta; order Lepidoptera; family Tortricidae; genus Eudemis; species Eudemis profundana. Next base: position 22,190,315 of record OX344795.1, on the reverse strand, counting down.
TGTCTGTCTGTCTGTCCGTCTGTCACAGCCAGATATATCAGGAACTACTGCTGCTATCGATTTGAAATTTGGAATAGTGTTAAAAATAGCTAACCTGAGCTTATTGGACATAAAAAAAATCTCGTACCTTTTTTACTTTTTTTTTAAAGGGCTCCGTAATAGGATTGTGATAATTGAAAGTAGGGCTAATATATCGAGTGGGGTATCAAATGAAACGGCTTAATTTGTAGATTAAAATACCGTTATTATTTTTTTTCTTAAATAAAAGTTTTTGATTTATGACGAAAAACGTTTAAAAAAATACCATTCCCCCTATTATCTCCGAAGTTACTGATCAGAAAAATGTGTCATAATTACCAATATCAATCTGAATATTACAGGAAAAATATAACGGTTTTCCTAACCTGCACCGTTTTTGAGAAATTTGCAAAAATCATAACACATACTTATTTGCTCATACTAAACTAATCGCCATACAGTTTTTCTTGCACTATTCAAGTATCTACTTATTAGGATTATTATTTGTATGTCTTTCCCGTACACGGGACAATGGTGTCCCGGCCCTTTGGGAGGCGTGCGCGGAGCCGAAGCCAACGCGTAGAGGCCCTTTCGACAATTTAATGAAAGGCAACGTGTACACCCAGCGGATGCTGTTCCTGCCCGTGTCATGGGACGCACGCAGAGACAGCCCCCGCCAGATGCAAGGACTATAGTTGATTGATGGAATCTTACTCTACAGGGTTATGGTGGTGGAATTATGGACTAGATGCTGGGCTATGGATTGAGACTTGACAGCGCCTGTCAGGAAAAGTGTCTCATGGCTTTCGCGGCACTGACAGACTGTGACCCTCCGCTGATGGGCCCCTGTTAAATAGCGACATTATGAGCAATGGCCAAGGGGCAACACCGCGGCCGAGGGCTGCAGGGTGTTGAGAGGTGTGCTGCGCTTTCTCCGAGGGTACTCGCGTTATGCCCTTTAACACTTCCACACACTTCCTAACACTTCCACTTTGGACGGCCGGTTAAGGCAAGCCAGAGGCGGAGGTCCTTTCACTAAATCCCATGACCCTCCCTAAGGACCCCCCGGAGCACTCGGGTACGTGGGGTCGCTACTCCCCAACAGCTCGCCACAAGCTGCCCTGCGTTAGGATTATTATTAATATTAGGAAGATCATTATATTTTCTCTTCCTAACTTGAATATTTTTTTTTAGAAATTTACAAAAATCTTAAAATATTATATTACTTCTAGCCTCCCTACTAGAGCCATCTAGCGGAGAGTAGCAAAACTAAGCGATGGCCTATTTCAGATTACATAAAAAATACAATGATCACTCATCAGGAATCGGAAAAAAAACATAAAGTAACAATTATTATTAAAAACTCTATAATCGTAGTATGTTAGGAAATCTGACACTAATAATAAATAATAAAAATAACATACCACTAGCGCCATCTAGGGACAAATCTAAAATAAGGTAGTTTGTGGCAGTGATTTTAATTTAATACACAAAAGTGTGCTTCAAAACATGATTCCTTCATGAAAAATTATACATGAAAAGTAACTTAGTTGACAAAAAATTATTTCAATCAGCCAATAACAAACAGTAACGTTTAAATTACAAGTAAAATTTACGCGCTATTTAGTACCTAGTAGATGTCGCTGTATCATACGCTGCATCGCGCTGTTAAGATTTTTCTTGGTTTAATAGGGCTAAGGTGGGTTTGAGGCATAGCCAATAGCCGTATGGTATCGGTAGGTACTCAAAAAAAATTTAAAGGGGTATCGAATTTAGATTTAGACAATTTTTTTTTCTTAACTATGTAGTTTTTGATTTAAGACGAATAGAGATGGGGGAAAAGCGTGATTTTTGTATTGTATCGCCATGACTGTCGTTCCGATTCCAAGAAAATCACTGTGAAAAATCGCCGTGATTTTGTCACGCCTATCACTCACATCACAATATCTATGGTTCGGTTATGTAAGTGACGTAATAGACGCATATGCGTTGCCGAATAAGCGCGACTGACGCCGTCGCACCGCTGCCGCTGCCGCTGCTGCTCGGTTTTTGAAAGTTTTCGTGACGTGAGTGACTGAGATAGTTAACAGGATGAAGTAACAACCTATGTGATTTTGGAACGTCGTTCCGGCGCGGTTAGTGACGGCGATGTCTTTAAGCGGCTGATCACCGTGATTTTTTCATCGTGACATTATTTATCAATCACCCATCTCTATGACGAAAAACGTTTAAAAAAAATCATTCTCCCCTATTATCTTCGAAGTTACTAAACAAAACAATCTGTAATAATTACCAATGTTAAATGTCATCCTTAATAATACAGGAAAAATATAACGGTTTTCCTAACTTGCACTGGTTTTAAGAAATTTGCAAAAATCGTAACAAATAGTTATCTGCTTCTACTAAACTAATCGCCATACAGTTTTTCTTGAACTATTCATGTGTCTACTTATGAGTTTATACGGAACCCTCGGTGCGCGAGTCCGACTACCAGTTCTTTTTATTATAATATTCTTTTTTTATCAGTTCTTTTTATTTTACTTTGGTCTTGACCAGTTTTTTTTATTATACTTTTGTTGAAAATCATACTTGCAGACGCAATTTTTCGTAACATTGCATCTGCCTGATCAGTTTTCTAAAATTATTGTATGTAAGTGCCAAATAAAAAAAGCACACTTTATAAAAAATATTTTAGAGTGAATAAAAAATATTGTTTCTACAACTCATAAAATGTGAAATCACATCAGTGGCGTTGTGTACTACTAAATATGTTCTAGGGCAATATCGAGCTGGTTTGTCTTACTTTTTCTTTTAGAGCAGAGAATAAGCTGCGAATGCATTGAAATAGGTAAGTCGGCGAGAATCGAGTTGTATGGACGCCACTCCTCTGTATCATATACGTATCACATTTAATATTGCTTACCTAAATAAAACAAGAAAATTACATACTTTAAAATTTAATACCTACCTGAAACTGTGCCACCCTAGTAAGCACGACATAACCAAATATTAACAAGGAACAAGTTTAAAATATGTCTTGTCGGGAAATAAGCGGCCAAACTCAGTCAGCTTTGAATTTCAAATTTGCGGTTATACCGTTTGTTTTGCGGCGTGCGCGCGACACTCGGTGTTTCTCCCGATGTGTTTGATACTAGGTACATTCAATTTTGAAATTCCGATATTAAAGCAAGGTTTTTCCTTGAAATAGGGACATAGAGCCAACTCACACAATTCAAGATTTGTGTAAAGCGTAAACTCATTTCTAAAGTTAATTACAGCACAAAAGACTACATGAATGATGAAACACCGTGGGATTAACTGTGACCGAAAATAATTGCATTTTAAAATAAAGTCTATTAGATTAATTAGTTGTGTTGTTTTCCGTTTTTATACTTGCCAATTGATTTGACACTTAGAGACCATATAAGTATCTAAGAAAACAAAATGGTTTTAATTTTATTTTAATTTATATCACGTTAGTCGCAGAATTTTTAACTTCTGTAAGATATTTTGTAAACATTCTTATTTTATATTTTGACGTTTGGAGATCCTTTACACCTCTAAAACATACTATTCTGACAACGGAGACTCATCTTCATTAATTTTACTAGTCTATTTATTTCTTATTATTATAATCGTGTTGTTTTGTCGCCTAGAGGCCTATTACATTTCTAAAAATTTAGTTTTAAGTTTTATGTAACGTATTAATGAAATCACATGTAATAATATCATACTTGTTGTTATATTATAGTACTTTTTGATACAAGTGCGGAAAGTATGTCATTTTTCACGAGTCCCGAGGTGTCTTGGCCCGAGCCGTAAGGCGAGGGACAAGACTCGGGACGAGTGGAAATGACACTTCCGCACGTGTATCAAACGACGTTTTTTAATACATTTGCGAAAAATTACAACGAAAATGAAATGATTGAATGATTAAGAGACAAATTTGTTTATTTTTTGGCCTCATAAAAATGGAGCACTCAATTGGAACACTTATTAAGAGTCACGTTGAGTATCCTGACCACATTGTAGATGCCTGATATTTCTTAGATAATTCAAGAAAGTAGGCCATAAGTACATTTTCTGAGAATGACGCCGTTCGATTTTCTCGTTTCCAGTCAATGAATTGCTCATAGACGGCCAGATATTCCTCCTTCGACTTCTCTGGTAAAATAATGAATAGTAGTTGCCGTTGACACCTTTGCTAGTATATCTCGTGGTGTTGAATTTATTTCAAAATCGTCTGAATCGCTCATTTTTCACAAAAGTGTTATCAAACTAATGCGTGATAATTATTAATTACAAAATTACAATCATGAATGAAAATGGCGGGAATAAAACAAAATGTGTTACTTTTAATTGCGAACTTTTTCCAACGTGGCAGCGTTTGTCACCATTCAGCCAAATAAAAATAAACTATTTTGGGAACAGACAAACGTTCTAAGATAATTTAACTGCATTTAAAAATGGAAAAAAGCAATAAATATTTAAATACTTAATAGCTCATTAATTTCCAAGTAAAATGTAATCTTTAGTGCCGGAAAGCTAGTTGTCATTTATAAAACTCGAACAGCCTGCACCATATTATCTTATCTGTGACAATTTTTATTTTTTGGGTCTCGCATAATACTAGTATTATGCGAGACCGCTGACTAAACTACTCATTGGTAATACTCAAGAAGCATACTTTTTAAACTATTTTAATATTAGATAACAGTTTAATTGTTTATAATAAAAACAATCAAACGTTATATATGTGGATTTAATATTTTAAACGTATCAAATGTATACTTTCATTCAATGTCCACTGACGTAATAAAAACAAAGAACGTATTTGACCATTAGTTGGATGTATGTATTTGAACAACAGTAAATTAAAAAAAATGGGAAATAAAAAGCACTAGTTCGCAAAATCGAACTTTGCGCACGATATACAGCCACAAAAAGTACCACTTTTTGAGCAAGTGTATTAAAAAATATTTTTAAAAGGAGAAACTGGTGAGTTTCTTCCGGCGCTCACTAGAAGGTCACTGCCCGAAGCGCCAAAAGATATAGAATCAGAATTGTAAAAAAAGCCCTTGAGGGCCTACAAACTTGCAGAAATAAAATATTTTATTTTTTTATTTTACTCGCTCTTTATTTTATTAAAGTGATATAAAAGCTGTGGTAAGACTAAAAATAATAAATTAGCATTTGCAATTAATTTATAATTAATGAAAAATTCCTGTTAAAAATAAAAATTAACATCAAACACAGAGAAATAAACATTAATTACAGACACAAGTGATAGTTGTTAAAAATTTGGACTCTAAATACATACCAAAATTACATGTTTTTTGCATTTTGCAAATCACGAGTCATACTTAACACACATTTCAGCTTCCTGATGTGATAAAAAGAAATTTCGGACTTTAATAAATTCATTATAGCCCTGCTCCCACTACACGCTCCAATTAAAAGTTACAATTCACAAATTAACTTCCACACGTTATTTATTATCGAAGGTGAGAAGAATTTACATTTTGCAATTAGTATTTCTAGGGTTCTGACTAATTTTGGGTCGTCCATTAACGAAGCGTTACCGACATGGCGAATACTAAAATGTATAAAAGTAAAATTGAGAGATTATCGTGACTGCTTAAACAAACATAAAAAATAAGTGATGTGAATATATATTTATTGCATAAATGAAAAGAAAGAAGAAGCATATTTCCGAGTATTTGCAAACAGAAATTGCAAATTATATCAATGAAGCATCCATTTCTCATAAAAATTATACGGCTACGAATATTTTCATAACATACACTGAATAGAACACCACTAAAATTTTCCTTTTCTTGGGAAAACGTTGGCTTATTTTTCGAGAAATGTTTTCCAATCCAATTGAAATTATGTTGTTCTTCATCAAAGAACCAAATGATTTAACTAAAACACATTCCGTTCCGTCCTGTTGTAACTACGATTCCTGATTAAATATGTAGTAGCATCGCATAAATGGCGTATCATGAAGTTGGGTTCATCTAATCAGGTTGCTAGCTGATTTCAAATTCTGATATACTGTTCACCCGGGACGCGGTCAGTAAGGCTCTATTTGACTTGCATTAAAAATGAGCCAAGTTTTAGTATTAAGGCAGTACTTATACAAAGGTTTTGTTATTTTATTAAATCTCCAAAAATTCTTATGTCTTCTTCCTGCTAACTTTTTTGTGTAATAAGTATCCCATCAAAAACATCACATGTAAAAAGATGCAAGTCTCGCAACGCAGTTCTCCTACAACAAAAAAGTTTTGAGATGTAATGTTAAACCAGTCGGTGGGAATCGAGTTCTGTGGACACCCCCTCGGTACTGACTTGGTTTAACATTACATCTCAAAACTTTTTTGTTGTAGGAGAACTGCGTTGCGAGACTTGCATATTTTTACATGTGATGTTTTTGATGGAATCTCATTTCTTTTTGTAAGTGGTCTTCCTTTCATTATTACATTCCAATCCATTCTTTTCAATTTGAACTGCAAAACTAACTTTGTAATCGCATGTATTTGTATATGATTACAAACTTATGTGTGCAGTTGTGACTGAAATTACAACATATTTAGGTTTTTAAGGACTTTATAGGCTGAAAACTAACTATGTATAAAATTTGGAGCTTGTAGGTCTGCTAAAAGTACCTTAGAATTATGATGATTAGTGAGTGAGTGAGTCAATCAGTCAGTCAGTGACAAAACTAAGGAACTTTGACATACAATAGTTCTTAAACTACACGTTCAAATTGAATGATATTGAGAATATATATAAGTCTTATTACTTAAGCCCTATTTATCCCTGAAATTTCAGGGTTCTAGCTTTAGCCAGTACAAAATTACGGGAGGCTGAAAATTGCCTGAATGGCTTCGAGAAAAGGATGCTACGGCCGTGCCTTTGTTTTGCTCGACTTGGCGGGGGCACTGCCGTGCCCCCAGATAATATAAGCACGATCTCCAAGGAATTATTTCCTATACCTACATTTCAGTTAAAAACTTTCAAAGCTTATTATTAAATTTCTGCCTGAAAGTCTTTACAAAGCCGTGTGATAATATTTTAAAACACATCTATGAATAGGGTACTATCCTGACAGATCAAATCAGTTATTATTTATAAAGTGTCACAACGCTCCGATAGTATGAAGTTTGTGTGGAAAAAAGTAAAATGACGTCATTTTACTCAAACATCTAACCATCATTGTATTTATAGTTTTTGATCTTTGAAAAAATCGTTTAAAAAGCTAAATAGGCAGGTAACGTTAAGTTATTTTTTGCAAATTTTAAAGAGCAGATTTAAAAGCTAACGAGTAGTAATTTATATTGACTAAAGGTAAATACCCTATTGTGAAAAAATAAATAACTTTGTCGTACTCCTATGAAAACGAGCAAACACAAGAGATGATAATGAGACATTCTGCCCATTAACACATAATGAGCACGAAACAAACCAATTGAGCAACAAAGCCAACTTAATTTAAAAAACTTTAACACGACAGTATGAAGTGAGAGAATGAGACAACTTTGAAGTTTCCAACGAAAGTTCAAAGTGGTTTTCTTCTTTGATGTTCTTGAGATAAAATTTCACATGCAAAAATAAAATTAGAGGGCGACGAGCGTATATTCAAGTGTAGGTACGCTAAGCAAGCGTAGCGTGTCATGTGTAATAAGCATGCAAAAAGGAGATGGCTGTTTGAAGAGCGCCGTACTACGGAAACTCTTCGAAATCTCATTTTGCCGAAGATTTAATAAGGTTTTGAATAATTTTAAATCCTAGTAAATTAAAAAGAAAGTTTTTATAGACACTACAATGTTATTGATATTTAAACATTCTACACTGCTAATTGCCTTTTCGAAATGTTTGTACACATGGGTGTCTTACGACTAATAGCAGTTTTATTAATTCAATTGCTTTTGGTACTGGCACTTAATTTCCTTGGTATTATTTTTCTCTTTTTTACTAATACTACTTTCGGCTGTACTGAATTCTTTTTAGAAATATATTTCCGAAGTTCAAATGGTAGGACGCTTATTATTTCCGGAGCATAATTTAAAAGGACTTCCATGCGGTACTTTTTCCTGAACTGATGTGTATTGTTGAACATAATTTTCATGAATGAGTAACTCCGTAACAAATGCGTATCCATTTACATATTCCTCGGATTTTTAAGCAACCACTATTTACTTTTTTATTATTTCACAGGAAGTTTTATGTACATCATACTAACTACATAATTGTAACTTCAGTTTATAGTCGTAATAATAATTGAGTTGGCAAAAACAATATTTTCACACATAACATTATGTTATGAGCAAATTCTGAGAACCCTATAAAGGTGAATCATAAAAACTTTTATGTATCTCTGATATAGAAGAACCTTTTCCTCAATTGAAGGGGGACATCAAAACAGATCATTAGGGTCATTAAGGACCTTCGGGGCAATCACAATGGGAGTGGAACGGCCACTTCTGAGGGAACTAGCAAATGATTGATCATGACGAAATTACACGAATTTGATTCCTTTCACTGGGGATAAGTAACCTTTAAGTCAGAAATTGTGTTTGTTATTCATTTATGGTTCATCGATTCATTATTTCGTTTGTTCATGACGCTGCTTCAAACTGACTAATGTTGTTAAAGAATTGTTTTCATCATTCATCATCATTTCAAATTGGAGGCGTACTGCTGCACATAGGTCTCTTCCAAAGACATTCACAATGAACAATCGCGTGCGTTTTGCCTTCATAGACTTCCATAGAGATCTTAACCAGGACACCGGACCATCTAATAAACTTAGGTACCACAAACGAGTATAGTACACATTGTAATAATAACGTTTGATTACGCAGGGCAGCTTGTGGCGAGCTGTTGGGGGGTAGCGACCCCACGTACCCGAGTGCTCCGGGGGGTCCTTAGGGAGGGTCATGGGATTTAGTGAAAGGACCTCCGCCTCTGGCTTGCCTTAACCGGCCGTCCAGAGTGGAGTCGCGCCGCGAGTACCCTCGGAGAAAGCGCAGCACACCTCTCAACACCCTGCAGCCCTCGGCAGCGGTGTTGCCCCTGGGCCATTGCTCATAATTTCGCTATTAGGCTAACAGGGGCCCATCAGCGGAGGGCAAGTCACGGTCTGTCAGTGCCGTGAAAGCCATGAGACACTTTTCCTGACAGGTGCAGTCATGTCTCAATCCATAGCCCAGTATCTAGTCCATAATTCCACCACCATAACCCAGAAGAGTTAGATTCCATCAATCAACAATAGTCCTTGCATCTGGCGGGGGCTGTCTCTGCGTGCGTCCCATGACAGGGGCAGGGACAGCATCCGCTGGGTGTACACGTTGCCTTTCATTAAATTGTCAAAAGGGCCTCTACGCGTTGGCTTAATAAAAATAAAATAAATAAAAAATATTTATTTATCACCTCACAAAGGATATAACAGTTACAGCTTTCACAAGTAGAATATTCTTAAAAGTTTTACTAAGATCCTTTGTGAGACTGGAGTCTGAGCTAGGTTTACACCTGTATTACAGATCACCAGGCTCTCAGGCGCTTCGGCTCCGCGTACGCCTCCCAAAGGGCCGGGACACCGTTGTCCCGTGTACGGGAAAGACATACGTTTGATTACACCAATAAGATGCGAACCGTGTACTTATTTTTTTAAATTGACCACGCATATGCGACAATAATTCCCACAAGCCACTAGAACTTTTGTTCGAGATTTACTAATAATTTAGTACGTAAACATAATTTGCCTTCACGCCATTGATGCCGTGGAGGCAAACAATGACGCTCTATATGTTTGTATGAAAAACCAACCGACTCGAATCACCATAAGCATTAGGCCCATCTGGCAACACTTTTATTTTAATTTCGATTATTTTAAAGTTGGTAGGTTTGCACAACGTTAATTTTGACAAAAAAAATAGGTTTTTCTCAGTCTACCCGCGACCACGAACGCTGAAAAGGGTTACGAATTGTCGGGACGTAAAAATTAAGTAATACACGCGATTTAATCTGTTTAAAGTTTAAATGGCTTTATTACAATTGTTTAGAAACTGTTTCAGGATTTCTGAGTATATATACATATAATATTCAAATAATATATGATCACTAAAGTAAAAGTCATTGAAAAATCTACATCTATTGACATTTTTATTATAATAGTTGTATATAGAGAAATGCAAGTATCATACTAGTTCTGATTCAATACATAAATTAACCCCTTTATTTTTTTGGTGACTAAACCACGTCTTAATTGGGTTCGTAGAAATAAAAAAACAGTTAATGAAAGCACTGCGAGATACTTTTCAAATAGCAGCCATTTTTCGGAAACTATGTGCTTCATAAAGTGCGAGTATAAATAAATCTTTAATCAATCACTATCGTTAGAAAGATTCTTTTAAAATATTGACAGTGACACACCATGCTGATTAATTTGCAATCACTTTTATATTCTAAATATATAAAAGAAGAAGTCCTGACTGACTGACTGACTTACTGATCAACGCACAGCCGAAACTACTGAAGTTAGGAACTTGAAATTTTCACAGTAGGGTGGTTATATAACGTAAGTAAGGGATAAGAAGGGATTTTTTGAAATTCATCCCCAAAGGGGGTTAAATGGGGGTTGAAAGTTTATATGGGGACCATACGATTTTTAAAGTAGGAGATCTGAGACTTCGCATATAGACCCATCAAGATGAGTACAGGAAAGTAATTTCACGGTTTTTTGAAATTCATCCCCAAAAGGGGTTAAATGGGGGTTGAAACTTTGTATAGGCACCAAACGGTTTTTGACGTTAGAGATCTGAGAGTTTGCACATAGATCCTTCAATATGACATGAGAAAAGTAATTCCACCCTTTTTTGAGATTCATCCCTAAAAGGGGTTAAACGGGGGTTGAAATGTTGTATAGGGACCAAATTATTTTGAAGTTACAGATCTGAGAATTCGTATATAGACTCCTCAATAAAGGTCGAAGAAAGTAATTTTACCGTTTTTCAAAATTCATCCCCAATGGGGAACATCCTAAATGGGGGTTGAAACGATTTTTGAAGTTGCAGCTCTGAGACATCGTACATAGTCTCCTCAATATGAGTACAGAAAAATAATTTCACGGTTTTTCGAAATTCATCCCTATAAGGGCTTAAACGGGGGTTGAAAGTTTAAATGGGGACCAAACGATTTTTAAAGACGGAGATCTGAGACTTTGCACATAGACCCATCAATATGAGTACAGGAATGTAATTTCACGGTTTTTCTAAATTCATCCCCAAAAGGGGTTAAATGGGGGTTTGAAACTTTGTATAGGCACCAAACGATTTTTAAAGTTAGAGATCTGAGAGTTCGCACATAGATCCTTCAATATGAGATAAGAAAAGTAATTTAACCCTTTTTCGAAATTCATCCCTAAAAGGGGTAAAACGGGGGTTGAAATATTGTTTAGGGACCAAATTATTTTTAAGTTACAGATCTGAGACTTCGTATATAGACTCCTCGATAAAGGTCTAAGAAAGTAGTTTTACCTTTTTTCAAAATTCATCCCCAACAGGGGTTAAATGGGGGTTAAAACGATTTTTGAAGTTGGAGCTCTGAGACATTGTACATAGGCTCCACAATATGAGTGTAGGAAAGTAATTTCACGGTTTTTCGAAATTCATCCCCAAAAGGGGTTAAACGGGGGTTGAAATTTTGTATAGGCACCAACGATTTTTGAAGTTGGAGATCTCAGAGTTCGCACATAGATCCTTCAATATAAGTAGAGAAAAGTAATTTCACCCTTTTTCGAAATTCATCCCTAAAAGGGGTAAAACGGGGGTTGAAAGTTTAAATGGGGACCACACGATTTTTAAACTAGGAGATTAGTTGCAAAAAGTAATTTCACCGTTTTTCAAAATTCATCCCCAACGGGGGTTAAATGGGGCTTGAAACGATTTTTGAAGTTGGAGCTCTGAGATATCGTACATAGTCTCCACAATATGAGTACAGGAAAGTCATTTCACGGTTTTTTGAAATTCATCCCCAAAAGGGGTTAGATGGGGGTTGAAAATTTGAACTTTGAAGTTAGAGCTCTGAGAAATCGTACATAAACTCCTCAATAAGAATAAAGAAAAGCAGTTTTACCATTTTTCGAAATTCATTCCTAAAAAGGGGTCAAACGGGGGTTGAAACTTTGTATGGGGACCAAACGATTTTTGTAGTAAATCTTGAACTTCGTTCATAGACTCATCCATAAGAGTAAAGAAAAGTGATTGCTGTTTTTTGGAATTCATCCCCAAAGGGGTTAAAATGGGGGTTGAAACTTTGTGTAGGGTACAAACGATTTTTGAAGTTGGAGCTCTAAGACATCGTATATAAACTCCTCAATAAGAGTAGAAAAAGTGATTTTTCGTTTTTCTAAATTCATCCCTAAGAAGGGGTCAAACGGGGGTCAAAACTTTGTATGGAGACCAAACGGTATTTATAGTAGATCTTAAACTTCTTACATAAACTCATCCATGAGAGTAAAGAAAAGTGATTGCTGTTTTTTTGAAATTCATCCCCAAAGGGGTTTAAATGAGGGTCGAAACTTTGTATACGGACCAAAAGATTTTTGAAGTTGGCGATCTGGGACATCGTACATAGACTCCTTAATAAGAAAAAAGAAATGTGGTTTTACCGTTTTTTCATCCCTAAAAAGGGATCAAAAGGGGGTTGAAACTTTGTAAAGGGACCAAACGATTTTTGTAGTAGATCTTGAACTCATCTAAAAAAGAAAAGAAAAGTGATTGCAGTTTTTTGAAATTTATCCCCAAAGGGGTTTAAATGGGGGTTGAAACTCTGTATAGGGTCCAAAGGATTTTTGAAGTAGGAAATCTGACACTTCGTACATAGATCCTTCAATAAGGGTACAGAAAAAATGTTAAACCATTTTTTGAAATTCATCTCCAAGGGTTATAAATGGGGACCAAAACTTTATAAAGGGACCAAATGATTTTTAAAGTAGGGTATCTAAAACTGATTAAACTGAATAGAACTCAAATGATTTCACGGTTCATTAAAATTTATCTCGAAGACGGGTTGAGTAAGTAGGGGTTGAAAGTTTTTTTAGGGACCCGTACAATTTTTAAAGTAAAAGGTTTTTAACTCCATGCATAGCATATAGCAATTAGTAGATTGTTTTTTTGTGTAAGTAACAAGCGGTTTATTAAGTGCATTTAATTTTTTGGTAATAATCCTTAAATGGACTTAAGAATTGATTTTCACGGTAAATGTGCATTGTGCAGTTTTGGGCCCAATATTTGAGGGTTTTGTTTAATTACAACAAAGTTTATGAACAAATATCAGAAACTATTAATTGCCTATTAAGATTAATTGCCTAATTATAATTTACACCGCAGACGAAGTCGCGGGCATCAGCTAGTGTACTATAAGCAAACATAATCACTTGCAGAATGAAGATTTTTTTTATTATGAATACTTTGTGCACAAGAATTGCATCAGAATCATTTTCGAACTCCATAATTAAATATAGCCGCTGGTGCTTGTATACGCTTTCCACCGTCCACTTGACTAACTCCCTATTCGGGAACATGAGTAGTTACGAGACTTATGTACACTTTATTTAATTTTGTTTGATCCAGCTGCGCCCGAGTATGTAAGATCCCAAACTCAATTCACAAGTTCTCGACCTGGCTGTACTTTCTGTACCTACATCTCGGCCCAATGTCCCTTCTCATCGCATCGGCTTTATGTCAGATTTCTTTTCTGCCCAAGACACTCCAAAACACTACAGAAAACCAGTTTTTTATTAATTGTGCAGTACAGACTAAATAAAATCACTGAATAATAAATAATGTTAAAATATACTCGTTATCATCAAATATGTTCTAGAGACCTTAAAACGAAAATGTATACATTTTATGACCCGCTATCTCGGGTTGCTAGTATAATTTGTTTAATAGCGTGGCACTTTTGCATGACCTAAGACACTGATTCCAAAACAATGAAAATCTAAAGTATTCATTGTATATTTGAATGTTGTATCAGTTAATAAAGAGGTAATACGAGGATTGTAACGTGAGCATATAAATGTCTGTTTTCTGTCCTACCCTCACCTGAGCAGTCCTGTTTGGCTACACCTACAAACGACATTTGTAAACGTTGCAATTCAATCCACTTAGAGCCATTGTTCGTTCATAAAAACCCTGGCCATTGTGAACCGAAACCACCGCAGTGTTGAAAGAAAAGACACCGCATTTGATTGTGATCCGAACTCTGCAGTTTTTTAAGAAAAGGCATTGCATTTGCTCTGGCGCTTTGTAATGCAATTCGTTTTATTTGTTTGCTGATTGTATTGCGTTTAGTATGAGAAAAGTTTAGATTAAAATTTTGATGCAATTTATAGAATTTCATGACTAATGTGGTATGGAAAGAATTTGAAGAATAAACTGATATTATCGTAAGGTTTTTGAATATTAATTTTAGAGTCTTATTTTATTGGTTTGATAGTTCTTTGATATAGTTCATAACGAACGTATTTACTTTCAATTACAAATTGTTTTAAGTTTTGCAAATATGACAGTTCAATGATTAACTGTGATTCTGATTAGGAATGGATTTTCCTCGTCACTATTCTATGAATTCACTACTATCGGTAGCGTAGCTTGAAGTATAGTTCTTTAATACGAGCTCGAGCATTCAAAGTCTTCAATTTTATTATGGGCTACCAAAATATATCCACTGCTTCTCACACGCGCAATAAAATTTCCACAGCTTTTAGATAATGTTATTCTGGTTGCTGCAGTTAACAGAAATTGTTAATAACCCTATCTGTGCCTGTAAAAGTCGTGAATCGTTTTTGTATCAAGTTCAGTGACACATCTGTCTCCTCACAACTATACTACCCACGGTAGAATTCACCGCTAAGGAAAATGAAAATTCGCGTTGTCCAAGCGTCAAACCGATTCCCACGTATACATGCACTCTGTTTCAGCCGTATCTCGGTGTATTTAAACCCATTTTGGATTGAAGTTTTGGTTGTTTTCGTAAAGGCGAATCTGAATTTTAGATGCGCCTTTTCGGGCTGTTTGGGTGAATGCCAGGGTGGTCTTCCAGGTCGTTTGTTCATTACGGCTTCAACGGTTTATTGTATGGATTTGTAATTGGTTCATTATTGTGACAATCAATTTGAAAATGAACCCATCCAGCACGGGTGTGCTTTGGAACAAACGAAACCTCAATGTTTCTGAAAGTAAACTGATTAATTAAACACCTAAATGACGATTGTTAGGGTGACGGGCAGCAAAACGCAGTAAATCTAGCGATTAATTGCACTATATCAACAATAACAAACACATGTAAGAAAATATTACTTTTTATATTAATCGGACTTTCTCAGTTTCACTCATTAAGTGAAATTTAAAAAAACTGGCCAAGAGCATGTCGGACCATGCTCAGTGTAGGGTTCCATAGCCCTAACTATAAGGGAAATAACTATGAGGTAAAAAATACGATGTAAAAAATTACAACAACAAAAGAGCGTATCTTCATAGCAATTACGTCCTTTTGTTGAGAAGCGCAGTTTATCGGCAATAACTCAAAAACGGTTAATCTGATCTTGTTGAAAATAATTTTCGTTGAAAGTATTAATTAAGCGTTATCTTTGCAATTTTTTTTATATTTTTCGGACACACGGTTTAGAAGATAGAGGGGGGGGACACAATTTTCACAACTTTTGGAGCGATTATTTCCAAAGGTATTCACTTAATCAAAAACCTTACTTAAGAACCTTAAAATGTTTTTGAAAGAGCTGTCGAACTATGTAGCACACGTTGATATTTTCTGAAAAAAATTTTTTTTAGGTTCTGTAACATATATGGAGTGCCCCCCCTAAAAATATTTATTTTAGTTATTTAACTACCAAACTAAGTAGCGGCTCATACAAGACACCTATATTCCAAATTTTATCAATATCCATTGTGTAGTTTTTGAGTAAAATGCCTGTGACATACGGACGGACGGACGGACATGACGAAACTATAAGGGTTCCGTTTTTGCCATTTTGGCTACGGAACCCTAAAAAAGAACGCGTCATGTAATTTATGAAGGCATAAAACTCTGCGTATGATACGAATCCCGATAGTTATCATATCCGATAACATTTTATCATAATCAGAGCTCGGCAGGGGTGAGCCATTTTTACGTCATTAATGTCGAGTGTAGATATTAATATAGATACATCTTAAAAAGAAATATTAAAAGAAAATAAAACTTTATTGATTAGAAATGAACTAAAATTACAATACATTATGTACAAAACGAGTAAGTACAAAGTTTTTTATTTATTTTAAATTTTCTTAGTTATTTTTATAAAGAACTATAAGTTTTCTATATTTTAAATTTTCAACGCATTTCTTCTTGAGTTTAATATTGACCTATAGCCGCTCTTAGGCACGGGGGTCAAGCCCCTTCACTGCCCTTAGAGCATGGGGGTCAATTTTATTGTTATGTATTACCTAGCTTTATATTTTTTTCCTAAGATCTCCTTTCTCTCTAAGATCTTCCTGGGATCAGACGCCGCGAGGTCGTACCCTTATTTAACGCAGACCTAAAAAAAGGGAAAGTAGGTACAAGATTGATTAAAATACGATATGGAATGGGGCGTTTCTCCAGAAATATGTCTGCGGCTCATTCATCTGTCTCCATACATTTAGTATGAAAAAGGGCCAGATGAATGAGGTCACCGCAGACATATTTCTGGAGAAATGCCCAATTTAGGTGTCTCTAAGCACATACATTCTCACAATACTTGTGGGACAGATACCTTTTTCGAGTGGATATATGCCCGCTAATTCAATTAAAATGTGTTAAAAAGTATCCTCAGAAGACCATGGGCAGAAACGTCCCCACCCACCAACAGAGATGAGAATGTGTCAACTAATAGATCTTGACAACACGATGGATTTTTACTATGGCGACGATCACCACAAGAATGGGGATTTCTCGGAAAATCATTTTTTGTTTGCCATAGGAAGGGTCCCAAAACGCCCCTGTGGAACACCGCACTGCAGTACTCGCGGTTTCCGTGCTCTCCTCGTTTTGTAGAGCACTACCGATGTCTACACCCACTCACTGCGCTCTCCCCTCTTCTGGTCGCGTAGTCCCTAACCGTCCTGGGGACTTCCCCAGGGAGTTTATGGCGTTCATGGTGCACCTAATTCAAACTGTCACTAATGTTCTGGCCCGTGGGCCCTCAAGGAGCTGGATGATGCGAAACGCCAGTATTCTCTCTAAGAGCTTCCCGACCTCATCCAGCAGGACGTTCGGGAGGATACCCCGAGGAATATGCAGGACTCGACACGTTTCTGAGGGAATTTAGCCTACCCTGTTTCCAGCATTCCGGAAAGATCCCCTCCTTTAGGCAGTAACAGGCCAGGTAATGGAGCCAGTAAAAGGGCCACCCCCAAGAATGGCCTTACAAGTTAATGGCTATGTTGTATAGCCAGAAACTCCTCTCGCGCTTCGTCTTTTCTACCCCAACCAGCCACTGATCGCCTTCGAAAGATTTCTGCATGAGCCTGATGGAGTGCTGTAGAGAGCCACCGCAGTGCTGACAATGCATCAATGCCAAGAGCACGGCGTGAGGCTGCCCCATTACGGACCCTAGAGGGTCGAATTTGCAGGACTGGGTGGTGATGTAGCGCTTGTGATGAGCGACACTACCTGAGTGCGGTGACTGCGACGGCATTGGTGTTCCAATTATACTAAAATTAGCCCCGTTGGCAAGCTTTCGTTTTGTATTTATAAAAAAAAGTATTAGCAACGTTAACTTTCTGCACATGGCTGTGACAAGTCACAAATCTAAATGAGAATGACCCCTATAAATAATGTGTAGATACTTAAATAATAAATATTACTTATATTGACAAACGATTAGTTAATATTTTAGCTAGCTAGTATTAGCGTTTACTTGTACGGCAGAATGAGTACATAGTACATTTTTACACCCAATTCGAAAACTATATGAAATGGCAATAATACCATAAAATCCTTCTAAAAGGAAACTCGTGACAAACTACTTTTAAAATGCAAAGAACCACTTAACTGCCCTGTATTTTCCTTTTTTTTAAATGCATGCACATTAAAAAGTGATCAAAAGACAAGGAAACCCGATTATACCTACCACAAAGCACACAAAAGGCATTTATGAAACTACAAATGTACGATATTCTCAGTGTTTGGCACATAATCCTGCCTCTAAATACACATTTTTGCAGTCCTCGCTAAGCATTATCTGCTACGAAACAAAAAAAACATTAGCAACACACAACCTGTGGAAAGAAAAAGAATATTTGGTTTCCGTTGCATTTTTCTGTAAAATAGCGGGGATAATGCTGCTCTAGTTCCACAGATGGTTAAATATTTATGCAAGAACGTCATTGGTTAGGTATTTTTGTCCAAGAAATTGGTAATTTTCAGGTTGTATAATGGAACGCAAATATTTGGGCTCTATTCTACGATACTCAATGTTCTACCAACGTCACAATAGTTTGAATTTACAAGACCCACGGAGATTGCAATATTATTACGGTAAGTAATACTTATATCGTCATAATAACACCATCGTTTAAGGTTTAGCAACACTTTGGTCATAAATAGCGTCAGCCGGTCGTAAAGAATGTAGATGTGGATGTACGTAAATAAACAAATAAAACCACAACAACCGGGTAACAGCAATAAGGTTATGTGATTTGCGAAGCTCATTGTGTTGTACGGCTTTAAATAACTATTAATTAGACGAAGATTTTATTATATAACGTCACATTATAATATACCTACACCTGCCTATACAATAGACACGTGCAAAAACACGATTTCATGGAATCCCGTAATGTCTAGGGCAGTAAACTTTAAGTTTATCAGTAAATGTGAATTTTAAATAGTACATTGTGTATCAAGGGCGGTAAGTAAGGAATTACAAACGAGTGTTTGTTACAAGGCCGAGGCGAAGCCGAGGGCTTTAATAACACGAGTTTGTAATTCCTTTACTTACTAACTCGTGTTATTAAAGCCCTCGGCTTCGCCTCGGCCTTGTAACAAACACTTGTTTGTAATTCCTTTACCGCCCGTGGCACACACAATGTTTTTCATCACACTTGTGAGGAAATCTGATTAAAATAACCTTACTTAACCTAAATAAAATTGTAAAACTGACAGTGACATTAGTGACATATATCAAGACGACAAGTCACGTTCGGAAACCATAGCGGTAAATACTTAAAATGGTTGATTTTATATTTGCAAAATACTGAAATACACTATTTAAACATTTAATTAATGTTACAGAAATATGTGTTTACATGTATTTGCAATAACAGTTCTCTTTAAATAAATATTTCAGTAATAAAAGTTAAAAAAGTAAGTTGGCGTTTTCTTTGAACATGACAAATAGGAGTAAAACAGAACCACCGTTTCAAATTTAAAAAGAAAACCATTACGCCTTAGGGCGTAATAGGTCATTTACGGCCCGCAAAACCTACGTGTAATGACACCATTTTCGAGCAAGTGTGATGAAAAAGATTTTTATGCCACATAAACATTAAGACGCATAGGTAAAAAAAAACATGAATATAAATCTGACGAAAATATGTATAGCAGAAGCAAAGTGTACTTGAAGCAAATTATAGATAATTAAGAAAAAAAAATTGCGACTCAACTCTGAGACACTGAGACTTGTCCACTTACCTTGTCCTGTATTTAATTCTCTATTCCTGTTATCTTTTATATAATTGGTTTAACACCAAAAGTTAAACAGTGACACAAGATCTGATATTGTCTAATTTAAGTAAAAAAAAAGTCGGAACTGAGTGCAAGACTCAAATGCCACCCCGATGTTCCTACAAAGCTTAATTCACTCGACTCGACGCTTTTTAAAGTTTCGACACTTAAAAAGAAACTACTTTCATATCAAATAGGAGCTCAACGAAGCTCGGAAACGTTAAGAGTATTCCAATAAATTTATACTTCGACAGACTTAGCGAAACCCTTTTACGAAGAAGATTTCTCTTTTTAATGTACACCTCGCCAGTAAGAAGCCGATGGAAGAATTCCCTAGTTGCCTAAAATATTTATAAAAAAACCTTTTCACGACGAAAAACGCGCCGCTAAGAAGGGTGTAGTATCTCAAAATGGGGTGTTATTATTTCATAATATTGAGTTGAGGTTTTTAGTGGGATAATACCTAAAGGAAAAGGGTTAAGATGGTTGGGGCCTGGCTTGATTATGCTGGAAATCCGCTTTGGGAATTGACTAGGATTTTATTACAAACGCCTTCAACTTCGCCCCACGACTTCGTCTACGTGGATATTTCAACATTTTCACATAAGCATTCCCATCCCACGTTTTTCCTCTTTAGGTCTCATTTCCCTATTACGGCTATACTGCCGCCGTAATTCAAAAGGACAAATCGCAAAAAAATAAAATTCTTACATGCAAAATTGTATATCAATGGATCATATGACATTTACAAAAATAATTTTGGTAAAATTTTCCAAAAAATCATTAAGCTAAACGTAAGTGCACATTTATTCTAATTATTTTGACATAAAATATTATTATATTACATTAATATTTTATGTCAAAATATATAAATTATATTGACATAAAAATTCAAAAATAGCGCGATACAGCAAAAAACTAGGCGAGGGTATCAATTTTGAAAAAAATTACGTACCGTTACGTCAATTAGACCTTAATTAAAGAAAAAGTTAATCTTGTTCCACAAAGGAACAATAAAACCATACATAATATGAGTTCAGAGAAGTCTATACTCTATTCTTTATAAAAGCACTTGTGTCTTTATAGTCGCAAAACGATACTGCTAGCAGCCACCGACTTCTAAATCTAGGTTAAACTTAAGTCAAGGATTACGCGTTCAATACTAACTTTACAATAAAAATGCACAACTACCAACTTAAACGACAAATAAATTCCTGCGGTTTTTAAGAAAAACAAAACTTTCCGAACTAAATTCTTTGATGCCAACATAAAAAAAATCAGCTTTCTTATAAGCCTTAATTACGTACTTATATGCTGCAATAGCACTATCACATTCCAGACTATACATATTAGAATTTTTAAGGTAGTAAATACACATCAAAGAGTATTTTTCGAATACCTTGTGAAGCCTGCGGGGATGAGATTACGAAATAAGGGGGAAGAGGGAGCCACCCGGATATAGCCTTCCAATAATAGCAGCATTTCCCCGAAAAATATGTTATTCCAGGTGGAATTTAAAAATGTGTAAATGTGTTTCTCAACTTGGCAAGATTTGGTCGCAAACAAGCAAAGGTACGCAGGTCGAGGAAAGTCGGAAACCACGAATATTTCCAATGTTGTTGGCTCAGTATAAAAGCCTTTAGACGCGTATTTCTACAGCGCATTTTGTTACCGTAAATGCAAATTCAGTTAACGATCGTGTTCTAGCATGACAATCAAAAGTAGCTTTCTATACGTCTAGCGTATCTGCGCCACGCAACTATTTGTCCAGCGACAAATTCTACCATTATCTTTCCATTGTATTCAGTTCGAGTGCGACAAGAGAAAACGTGTTGCGCGACAAGCGGAGTCAAAGCCAGTTTTGTTAAGTCCTCTTAAGAGCACTAATTTGCGTACAGTATTGCGCTTCTCTGAATTCCTCGTTCCCTATTTTTTCATTGAGCTTGCTAAAGTGAACAGGCCGTGAACCAGTGAACCAGCGAGCTAATCTTCGGTTCCGTAAAACATATGCAAATTAACAATACTTTAGCTTATCTATGTATATAAGAACTAAATTTTTCAAAATCCACATTAAAATTAATAATTATAGTTTTATACGACATATTTTAACATCAGCAGTTAAATAAATAAATATCAACCTAAATATTTTATTAAATGATATGTCTTCGTCAGGATTCGAACTCGCGTCTCCAACGGCTCTCTGGGCCAACACAGGAAGTAATTTCCAAGTCATCCATTTTCTCAGGTCAGTCATCAGTCTCTTCATTTGTGACGTTATCCTGGGTGACGTTTGTAGCGCCATCTATCGTTAAGTAATTACAACATATATATACGGCACTGTCATCCCAACTCGTACTGAGAAATCCAAAGTAACGATGTGCTACACCCAAACATAATTATGTTTTTTTTTTATGGTAGCATTAACGCCTGCCAACAAATTTTAAATATTTTATTAGAAGAGAAAAAGACCAGGATAACGTCACAAATGAAGAGACTGGTTGAGACATTGGATGACTTGGGTACCACTTCGATGGCACAATTTGTAGTGCGCCTGCGGGTCTCCGGGCACAGGCGTGTGGTTGGAGATCCTGGTTAGAATCCTGCCTAAGGCATATCATTTTTCAGTTTTTCTCTTCAAATGAAATATTTAGAATTCGTTGGCAAAGGTTAATGATATAATAAAAAATCATAAATATCGACCTAGTCACAAACGAAGCAATTTTTGTTTTATGTGTACTAGACGATGATATACTTTACTTACATACATACTTATTAATCTTCCTAAATATTAGTAGGTATTAAGCTTTGCTGTGTATGTTACTAAAACTCAATAATATACTCAAAGTATCTAATAGTAGGTAATAGCATACGTCTCTCGGGTTGGAAGATGGATGGCTCGGAACATACCTGAAAAAACAAGCGAACGTGAGACCGTGAGAGTAATGTATTATGACACAAACTATTATTAAGTACCTACTGTACTGCGCAAAATGTGATTTTCGTGAAGCGCTATATTATGTTATATTTATGCCGGATGTTTAGTCCAGATTGGCCTACTCTGGGAGCTAATTAAGTTATAACACTCTGTTCTGTAAAATATACAAAGCATATCTTTTGGACGTGAATCCTTTGTCGCGTTACTGCAAATATTTTCTGAAACATATTGAAGGCAAAGATTCCCAAGACAAAAAACCGAAATATTATACCAGCAAAGTCTGGGTCAATTTACTTAACTTTTATTCATAGGATTACGCAGACTTTATTCAGTAGCAATTTTCTTTGTTACCTTAAATTAGTAGTCCATTTACGTACCTCGCTATGACAAAGTTCATAGGGAAATTACTGGATTTCAGCTTTTTCTGTTTTTTGTTAGACATATTCTAATAACTCATAAATGCGAGTTTGCTTTGTTCAATGAGGGCTAATTTTATAACCACTAAATAGGTAATGAGCCTAGAAAAAAGGTAAGTATGTATATCTTATTTTTAACTAGCACTTACCCTCAGCTTTGCTTACGTTATTCCTGTTCTCTGGTGGAAACTCAGTCTGTTTCCACCAGAGCTGTGCGAGGTAGCGAAAAAATCCACCAATCAACGTGCCTAGCCTCGCTTAGCGCGGCCCGGCATTGGTGGATGTTTTCCTCGCAAACTGCTTCGCTACCTCACACAGCTCTGGTGGAGACGCAGCCTTATTATCATAAGGAAACTCCCACCAAAATACCTATTCTATGTTTCTAGTAGGTACTTGGTTTATTTGATCATTGATCTGTTATTTAGTAACAAACATCTAAAGCATGTACACGCTACTTCAGTTATCCGTGTGTTCAATAACTTCACAAACACATTTCACTTGTAAATATGTATAAAAAACTACATAGCTAAAGTGAAATGTCCTTTACAGGAGTATCAGGTTATCGGCTATAAATCGGGTGGACTATTAAGCTGTCTTAGATAATGTTGGGGTTTTGAATTCGATGTCTTGTGCGCAATACTTATATAAATATATGGTTATAAGATCATTCAAAGCTCGCTGATTTTTTTTATTAAAATCTTGGGTTTAAGGGGTTGCCAATTTAGAAACTAGCTACAATATTTTTTTATACATGAGTCGGGTGATACACAACATAAGAAGCGATGTTTTCGCCTTAAAGTTTAGCCGCATAAAGTACTTCCAAAACAATTTTAGGCAGTATAAAATCGGTGATATTTCATTAAAAATGAAGAACAGGAATGACAAATGTGAACCTAAATCAGTGAATAACATAGTCACATTGCACAAAATGAAGCAAAATAATGAAACCGTCACCCGTAAAAGTGTGTTAAGTCTTTTTTACTATTTATTATTTATTTGTATATTTATTCAAATGTCAAACACATTAGTATAGGTACATCGTCCCACAAAACTGTTTCCACAGTTTGACTGTGGGATCCGTGAGTCTATCTATAGGTACAATATTACAAATTTTCATTACATAACAGGTACCTACCTAGCAGTGGCGTGGCGTAAAAGATATCCTTGGGCAAGCCGGTGCAGATTTGGCGTACATTTTCCTTAAGAGCAGTAGAATAAGGTGGTCAAATGCCTGATATTAGGCAAGCCGGTAGGAATCGAGTTCTTGGACGCCACGCCACTGCTACCTAGATAGATAGGTAGGTAAATACCTCGACAGTAATCAATTTAAATAAATTAAATACTGTCGAAGTAGTATTTAGGCTTTTATAAATTTATATATTTATTTAGTATTAGTACTCGTATATTCTTATATCGTTATTCTTACTCTTTACGTCGGCAAGGTGTCGGATAAAATTTACAAAATCTTGAGATCTAACGACATCAACGTGGCCTTTAAGACAACTAATACTTTGCACTCAATACTTTGTAATTGGAAAGGTAAAATTGAGAATGCGAAAAAGTCTGGAATTTATAGGCTAACTTGTTACGATTGCAATAAAGTATATGTGGGGCAAACGGAGCGTAGTTTCACCACGAGGTATACAAAGCATGTTGCGTCCTATTGGCATAACCATTCAGAAAAGTCCAATTTCGCAAAACATTTAATAGATGGTGGCCATATTCTGCCTGAGGATCATTCTCTTAGTATTTTACATATTTGCGACAAAGGGTGGCGCTTGAGTGTTCTAGAACAGTTAGAAATAATTTTGTACAACAGTAGGGGTGCGGTCATTAACGAACGTATTTTTGCATTTCACTCACACTTGCAAGGGGGTGTGGCTTGCCTATAAATATGGCCGACCAACATGGCGGCCACCTCCGGGGTGGTTCGGCTAGCGACCTGGTTCGACCCCAGGGAACGCCACGGCCGACCACCCGGTCCGACAATCGCTATGCCCATAGGGGTTGCGAGTTTGTCAGATTCTAAAAAGAAAGGCGGCTATCTCATTCCATCAAAGGACGCCGGACTGTCAACATCTCCAGGTTCTCCGGAGGATACCTCGTACAGAGGCGAAACACGTGTCAATTTTTGTATGCATATTTGTATCCGCGTGAATGCATAAAAGAATACTCAAGTAATTATAACGGACTAGCACTAACTGACTAACACGTTATCATATCACGGATTAGCAAAGTAATATTTTTGTTTTAATTTACCAAACGTATGTAAAAAAGATACAATTTATTATTTACTTGATTGTACAATCATTAACACGTCAAAATTTTCAAGTATTGCTACGTGAATCGTTAACGAAATATACTGAAGGAACGTGACTAAATAAGCAAACATCCCGAACAAACATGTAATCCGTGTAATATCATACATCGTCATGATTTGAGCCCTACGCTTTAAAAATATACTTAGCCTCTGCACTTATGTTTTTATCAATTGACAAACATAAAGGTTTTTATCAAGGCTATCGACAGAAATGAATTAGTTTTTCCACATTTTTTGTTGTACAATAGAGACGTTGTTTAATTGCTAAGAGTTTCTTTGCAAGATTCAGTCAAAAATCATATTCACTAAAGTAGGTACGTATAAATTATTCGACACAAAGGTTAATATGTAGTTTCTTATTTATGAAGTTAGTGCCGTAAAATGGCGGAAAATGAGACAAACCAGAGATTTAAACCTCGATAAAAATGTATTTCTACATGTGGCACGTTGACTTTTATACTTAAAATATGAAATTTCGTTTTTTAATAATTACCTGTTTGTCGTTTCATTTCATCATTTTAACGATAAGCACAAAATAGTAGCAAATCCTAGCTCACGTAGTTGGGGTTAGTATGGATAGCAATGAGGTGAGGTGGGAAAATTGCTACGGTTGACACTTTTGGATTATGCAAATTACAATAGCTTGACTTATCGATATTATGTTTAAGGCCGTAGCAGGATAAGGGAAGAAAAAATGCCCTTGAATGATTAAGAGCTGTTTATTTTTTCTATAGTTGCTTTCATTTAGTTGTATAATTGTGCAAAGTTTGGTTGAAAAATTCCCAGTGGTTCAGCCGGGAAAAAATAAAAACAAAATTTATGAAATTTGACGTATCTCTAAAACTATAAATCTTTATCATAATATCTTTAAATCATTTTGGTAAATTGATAGGTATGTATGCCTTAAAAGAAAATTGAGTCTCTATCTTTGCAATTTCTGTAAAAAACACGTAAGTCAAAATTTCAAAAAAAAGTTTTTTTGATACCTGAAGGAGTGACCACTCTAAGTACCATTTCTAAAAAAGCCTTATTTAACGATCTGTCAGTCATATAAGTTTGACGGTTAAAATCGAAAAGCAACAGTGTCAAAATTAAAAAACTATGTTGGTCGGATTCTGTTACAGTAGAAATTCTTTTTCTAGAGCGAATTCACTTAGCTTTGTACCTGACGAACAATACTCATTATCTGCATTGTTAACTGTGGCCACAACTTCGACTTCGAGATGTAAGGCATTATAGTGCACATAATTTTTACACTAAATTAGTCTTTAAGTCGAGCAAAATAAGGTTTACTCTTAAACAAAGAGAACACAGATGTTGGTCACTTCGTAAGTGAAAGAGCAGCAAAGTACGTATCGATGCTTAGAAAGACGAACGATGTATTCTCTTTGTTTAAGTGTAAACCTTAATTCGTTTGACTTAAAGACTAATTTAGTGTAAAAGCTATTTGCACTTATAGTGCCTTACATTTCGAAGTGGTAGTGGTGGCCACAGTTAACAATGCAGACAATGAGTATTGTTCGTCAGGTACACAGCTAAGTGAATTCGCTCTAGAAAAAGAATTTCTACTGTACATTTTATTCTTATACTATTCTAATCTAATACAGCCAAAGAACTTAAAAATAAACCTTCTTTGTAAAAAATTAAAAATAAATCAATTATTGACATTCCCATTAATATTGGCTTGAAAATATACAGGGTGGTTTTCGATAATCTGTACATATGAAAAGGGGTGAAATTTCGGCCAATTTTATCGGTAAAACTGATTTTAATTTTTGTTTGTGGTCATTCGTTTTTTTTTTTACAGATTTTTAAACTTTCAGTGAAATTTTCGGCAGTACATCTGTTTGCCACGGTATAACTTTTGAACTAATTGCTTAAAATTGTAAAAAAAAATTGCAGGGTCATGGCAATAGACACGTTATTTAGTAGCAATAACAATAAACCACCGACTTGAAGAAACACTCGTCAAAAAAATTATAATTGTGAAAAACGGCTGCAAAACTTCAGTTTTTTTTACGGAAAACACCGTTTTTCTCGAAAGTTTGCGAATATTGTGACCATTTTTTCATGCTTATCTTCGTTTAGCACTTAATTGTGATCTTACAAACATTTTTTTCTTACAGCTTTGAACAATAAGATCAAAAGTTATACTGCGTCAAACAGATGTACTGCCCAAAATTTCATAGCAAACTGTAAAAATCTGTAAAAATTTTTTTTTTGCCCAGAAACAAAAATTAGTCATTTTTACCGATAAAATTAAATGGAATTTCACCCCTTTTAATATGTACAGATTATCGAAAACCAGCCTGTATTTGTATTAATTGTCGCCTTTTAACTTATAAAACCTTTTTTTTTCAAATAGGTAATCATCATTATTTCTAATTAAGCCTTACTTATCGTTTCACCAGATATATTCATTCGTAGGTAGGGTGTTGTTCACACATTGCCGCAATTGTGTACTACCTATCGCACGCAAGATATTTATCAAAAATTATTCAGCCTGCCGAAATTCTTAGTGGACCTTTTTTGAGAAACGGTATTAGTGTTACCGTTAATGAAGATAGCGATAGTGATTAAAATAAGAAGTAAAAGACATTTTTAAGTTGATACATATACGAGTAAATGCCATAAATTTATTTTATTTTTAGTTCTTAACAAAGAATATTTATGTTTAAGTTCTTTGGCTGTATTAGAATTGTATAAGAATAAAATGTAACAGAATCCGACCAACATAGTTTTTTAATTTTGACACTGTTGCTTTTCGATTTTAACCGTCAAACTTATATGACTGACAGATCGTTAAATAAGGCTTTTTTAGAAATGGTACTTAGAGTGGTCACTCCTTCAGGTATCAAAAAAACTTTTTTTTGAAATTTTGACTTACGTGTTTTTTACAGAAATTGCAAAGATAGATACTCAATTTTCTTTTAAGGCATACATACTTATCAATTTACCAAAATGAATTAAAGATATTATGATAAAGATTTATAGTTTTAGAGATACGTCAAATGTCATAAATTTTGTTTTTATTTTTTCCCGGCTGAACCACTGGGAATTTTTCAACCAAACTTTGCACAATTATACAACTAAATGAAAGCAACTATAGAAAAAATAAACAGCTCTTAATCATTAAAGGGCATTTTTTCCTCCCTTATCCTGCTACGGCCTTTATGCTCCTACACAAAACGATTTCTATCATCATGACCCAACTGTCCCTCGTCGTCCTAACTCACCCCTCAATACACGCCTACTCACCCCATAAAAATCCTCAAATACTGTTGAACCGTTTTCTATGTTAAAACCATTCTAATAAGGAAAATATAACTTATGTTTTTTTTTTTGTTTTAAATAAGCCTCGTACGTATATAAACGATATCTGATAGGTTCATGAACAGTTTACTTTGTCAAATCTCACATAAATACTAATTGAAATTCAGACAAAAATCCGCTGCTTTGGAACATCAATTTTGGTAGCGATTTTATTATATAGAGTTGCCAGAAGAAGAAGAAATATGTCTAAAAATAAAATAAAATTTAAAAGCATCCTGAGCTCGAAAATTGAAGGAGCGACTGAAAAAATAAATTCTGGATTCGCATCCTTAATACCCCCAGAATCCCTACTACCCCATTTTACGGTACTCGCAATGTTACTATTTACAGCTATATACTTCTAACCTAGACGGTAAATAAATAGAGCAAGAGAAGCTTTAAATGCCTACAAAAGTTATTATTACGCACATTTAGTGCACGAGGGTCTTGTTTGTCTTGTTGCGGTGAATATCTAATACTCTCTAATTATTTACAAAACAAAAAAAACTTATTAAATCTTTTGGTAGCACTCTGAAAAAAAAAATGCCCGAATAACAGCTAAAAGAGTTTTGGGAAGGCTAAAGATGTAAATAAACAGAAAAGTACTTAATGTTTAAATATTCAATTCATGGCTTCAGTAGGTAAACATGACATGCAAAACAAATTCAATTTAGTCGGAATCAATTTCCACAACATTCCACTTTTGAAAACTCGTAAAAAAAAAACAACAAAAACCCGCGTTAAAAGTAAATATAATTACAGTGCCAAAATAAATATATATCACACCCACAATTTCCGGGGTGAGTTTTACCAAACGGCGCGTTTCTTACCCTCACCTAATCCGGGACAATTTACATATTTATTGGCTATGCTGGGGACAGATGTGGTACCTAATCGGCACCCCAACTTTCCCGGTAATTAAAAGAGTTCCCGTAAATTTCTTCTAAACATAAACATCCTATAAGGCTTATTAAAAAAGTTGGATGAATATTAATTAAGAGGTTAATGAGGCCGTATAAAAGTGAACTTTTATATTGATAAAAGTTGGCAGGTGATTTAATGTAGAGACGTATACAAGTATGTGAAGGGATACTGCGCAAGTGCGCAGTGTTGCTTCAGGGAAATTTGTTTGTTCAATATATATTACTTTTGCATTCCAAGGACTGAGAAAAAATGCCTCATGTGTGTCTCATTGTGCTTTCCACGCTTATTTTATTGATATTTAGTACCGAAATTCAAGGATATTATGGAGGTAATATTATCCCGGCAGTTACCGCATCAAGGCAAAATTTTAAGCAAACAGCACTGCGAACTGAACCCGATTGAGCTGGTATGGACTCAAGTAAATGGATTTGTAGCTAGCAAAATAACAACCTACAAATTGAGCGATATAAAACAATTGTTACCTCAAGCTTTAAATGAAATTAGAGCTGAAAAATGGCATGCTTGTATTACTCTCGTTCCGAAAGGGGAAGAGAATTTCGGAACAATGAATGGAATCGTTGATGATTTGGTTGAACAATTTATTATATATGTGAATGATGCTTCATCATCTTCATCATGTAGTGAAGATGACATTTAATTCATATATCACAAAAATCAAGACTGATATTATAGTTATTGTTGGGCCGGTGGTATAGGCCAAAACTCCAAATATGATTTTTCGTTCTTTAGAAGCGTTTTCAGCAGGCTGAAAAGTAATTTCAGGCCGTTTCAGAGGTGGCTCTTTCACATGCTAAAAGATCGAAAAGATTTGAATAAGCTAACCGCGTGAGTTTACGAGATATTAAATTTTAGGTTGCTCTCGAGTGAATTTGCATATTTAATTCGCATGTACAATTTCAGGGCAGGATTTGCCAACACTCAAATTATTACTAAATCTGCTTATTCCTGACTGCATCTTATGCACAGTAAGCCCCTTTTTATTGTACGAACATTTCCATTTTTTCGGTGACATTTTATGTTGGTTATTTTCTTGTAACTTACTGTTCATAACCAAACATATCCCTTTTTTTAGTTTGATTATTTTCATATAATATTTTAACTAATAATAGGCAATTTGCACACATTGATAAATTTTGATATGTAATCATTTCCGTTTACATTTCGACGCTGGAAAGCAAACACGTAGTAACTCACAAAAACAAAATTTAATCACAGATGAAAGAAGAAATAAAGATTTTGTTAGTTGCTACGTTTTGATTTTTTTTCATAGAAAGCAAAAACGTAGTAACTGGCATCACCAAATGTATGAGATAGCCTTTTCTTATAATTTTTATGAACAGCGAAAACCCAGTAACCCACGTGAATTTGAAGAATGAAAACTATATAATAATGTCTTAAACGTCACAGATGAGACAATCTGGGTGAACAAAAGGTTGGAACGGTATTTGTTATCGTATTGTAAGTGATTTAGAATGCTTTTAGTGTATTGCTAAAAAATCTTGCACGCCCTTTAAAATGGCGTTAATGTCAGGATAAAGAAAATCACACGACATTCCAAATGTACTTATTTTATAAAGAGTTGAGATGTGTCCTTTTTGTATCTAAGTTTCCTTTTGTATTAAATTCTTGTGAAAATAAAATTACTTGATTAATCATTAATTTAATTACGTCAGATATTTACAATCCATGGGTGTCAACCTCACCTAGCCTTGGTGCATCCCACTATTTAACGAACGAGACTCTTACGATTAAATTATGGCGGTATATCTATTTAAACTTTTAAACTTTAAATATAGCTAGTGACCGGCAGCAGCGTTGCTAGTGAAAAGAAAACTCGGGCTCGCCACTAGTGGTCTGTGCTTGGGACTGAAGCGCTCGCCAATACTCCGTTGTCCATCGCGGCGAGTGCGAACAAAAATGATGAGTGTCACTTCATAATGACCCTCAGTTGCCGGTGACCCCGTTATTTTCGGCCATAGTGGTGACGGTCGTGGTCACGGCGGGGTGGATGATGCGACACCGAGAAGGTTACTGTCACTACAAAAAAAACCTGCATTGGGCAACTTACCATGCTCGTTTGCTGAGTGGTGCGAAACGGGGAAGGCCTGTGTCCAATAGTGGATGACTAAAGTTACTTACTTACTTAAAAAATATTTATGTAATTGAAAAAGGTTACATTTTTAAAATCAGCACAAAACCTATAACTCTCAGGAACAAAATTCACTCAATATTTGGCTTAATAATTAGGCGGATCTCAGACTGCAGCGAAAATCGCGGCGACATGCGACTCAGCGATTTTCAACTTTGTATGTAGAATGTAGAATCATCGATTTGTATAGAAAAATCGCGGGGTGGCGCACACTGGCGCGTAAATCGCGGCGATTTTTTCTGTGTAGCTGCGCATAGTACGAAAAAATCGCGGCGACGGGCGATTTAAGTGTGTTCTTCACCTTAAATCATGTTTACGTCGACTCACTTTCGCCCCTTGCACCGCAACGAGTGATGGCGTAAACGTCCGTCTAATAGCCGCAACAGCCACTTTCAAACGAAATAAGCCGCAGGAGCTTAAATTTTAGACCCTAGAACAGTGAAGTAATTACTAAGTGTTTAGTTTTATGTGATCCTTGTAAACGCAGTAAAAGTCAGGACTCTCAAATTTAAACCTATGTCAATTTGTGTGAAATACTATTCGACTAAATATTATTTCCCGCCAAATGGCGTAATTGCGATACATGCAAATGTATAGGCGGCAAACGCGTAGTAACTCGCACTAGCGGCAGAATGCCGCGACGGGACGGACGCCGTAAATGAATAAACTTGAAGTTGTACGGAATTCAAAGTGCTGTAACTGCTATGAGTTAAAAACTCGAGTTTTTTGTACTGTTTAGGGGGTGTAAATTTCAAGAAAAACGAATTTACAACAAAACTAATTTTCTTCGTATTTTCCCCATTTTCCATCGTATCGACAGGTGGACTCGACCTATCGCCGCAAAAAAAAATCTTGTTTCCAAAAATGCAATAAATTTTTTTTTGACCATGTGTCAGTTACTACGTGTTTGCTTTACGGCGTCGATATCAATAATATGACAACTTGAGCGCCAAAGAGTTTAGATTCAGGTGTTTGGCCCTTTATAATTCCACAATGTTTATACCTACAAGACATTACATTGTTTGATACATAAATTTCACCTAAAGGTATGTTTTCCGACTGCAAACAGGCAAATAGGCGTTCCCCTAGGTAAACCTCAAGGAGATAAAGCCTCGGGAAAGATTTATTTGATATATTACCGTGAATTTCTGGTTCATCAATTATATGTATTAAATTTTCACCTTATGTGCGAAAGCAGACACAAGTAATGTCTGCTTTCACAGTAGGCACAATTAATTTAATGACTCACATGAAAATCACACAATCACATGAAACGGTGATTTCGAAATTTAGACATTTTTCCATAAATATTGAGTTTTAGGTATTTTGAGCATTTGACGTTTTAATCTTGTGACAGTTTTGTATCAAGTTAATATGAGTTTAAGACATTTTAAGACATAGTTGAATTGAAAATTCACAATAAAGACAATTTGAATTATAGTCATATCAAGAGTATGGTATTTTAAGAAGTAGGTATAAGTCATTTCAACTTTTAGACATTTTGAAACTAGTCTGTTTTGACATTGCGACGTAAAAGGAACATGGTATTATGATATTTGGTTGTAGAGAACTGGTAACATTTTTTTTTATCTAGTTCACCTAGAGTAGGTAATCATTTCGTACTGTTTACAGTTTGTTCCGTATAGCATTACAATAAATAAAACAGAAAAAATTTGCTTTTCTAAAGTAGACTCGAAAATAAAACATCGAAGGTGTTAAATATTTACGTCTAATTTATTCAATAACGCTTTTTTCGAACTTGGTGTATCAGGATTTGTAAATAAAAAAAACTAAGTTCTAGTTTGCTGAAAATTAAAACAAGTGTTCTTATACAATACCCAAAGAGACAAAGATAAGTAGCACTCACCTAGCAACATGCTTGAATTTTTGTTCTGGAGAAATTGGAGGGTTTAGTCACTTTTCAGAACTTTAGAGGTCAGTTTGTCCCAATAGGTTGAGATTAGGCAGCTAAAAAAAAATACGTGTCTATTATTTTAGGCCATTCTGTAACATATATCAAAATAAATCAGATCGGAGCCGGACAGTTGGGTACCTTTCCATGTAAGAACAAGAGTAAAAGAGAGAGGAGACTAATCTATCGGCCGCTGAGGTAATGGTGAATATTTAAGCAGAGTATTACGCAAATAGCAGAAACTTTTTTATTAGCTGATGATGTTTTAAACATTGAGCATCGCTAAGCCATGAAAATAAATTGAATACAGAGTAAGACACCGAGAGCTAGATGATGTGGTAAAATAATAAAACAAACAGTCCCTAAAGACCAATAATAGTCTGTAACTCATCACATACTCTGCTAGAACTACATACTATTCAAATTTAGCCTAAACTTTGCCCCTAGTCGCTGACAAAGCAAATGTCTGGGCCAAACAGTTTTGTTTCCTTAAACAATTACTCTGTCAGGACCGCCCGTCACTTCTTAACACCAACTTAAGTAGTATCGGTGCCCAAAATCTGATACTAACATAGCGACATAGATCGCTTGCCACAATGGTCGGTAAAAGCGACACCGTCGCCAGCAAAGTTAAGTTTGTACAGCTATAGAGGCGAGTTTAATTGGGAAGTATTATTTAATTAGTGGATACACGACCCTTTAGGTCACATGCGAGGACGAACATACTTGATTGGCAGTCGGAAATTTAGTTTGATCGGTTTAATTGTTGGTAAATGTAGTTGGTTAATTTCGGAGCTTCTATTAACCAAGGTACGTGATAGAATCAGAAATGAGAAGATCCGCAGAAGACGTAAGATATATTTCTCATAATATGTACGATGAAGTGGTACTTGCCTAAGCTATTATAAAACATTTAAGTAAAAGTTCTGGAATGGAGATAATGAATTGGAAAACGCACAATAGGTAGTTTTTAAGTAATGACAACCTCGTTATGGTACTGGTAGCTGGAGTGCTAAGTAGGAACAGATGTAATTTCTATTTCATTTTTATTATTAATGTTTTGAATGTCATCATATTTTTTTTCGATGGCAATAATTCCACCAGTTGACAACAAAACAAAAGTACTCTTTATATGTAAATGGCAACAATTATAGCCTTCAACAATGGCGTTATTTTCAATGAGAAATTGTTAGTTTTTAACCTCATTTGGAGATCGATAGTAAAGTGTGGTTTGTAGTGGCTGAAAATAGACTTCAAGTACAGTAACAATCTCGTAATCTGTTCTAAGTATCAAGTTAATAAATTTCTACCCGCAGTATGCACCTATTTTTTTTGTAGAAAACTGGTTTTCTCGTTAATAACGTAACTCTAGGACATATACATACTATTTAAGATAGCTAAGGAGAATCGGACTGTAAATATATTTTCTAAATAAATTTAGCCACACACTTAATAAACGTAACAAAATATTATAGCATAAACAATGGACGTTTTTCCAAGTGAGTGCCCAAGCAACATAATATCAGGGTCCCGAGCGCACATAAATTGCCCGCGCGCCGTAAATCTGCGACCGCGGAATTCTTTCGACGCCATTTTGAAATTAACGCGCCATTTTGAGGTTACCGCGGTTTTATATTAATAAAAAGGTTTGAGAATGTGGAATTTAATCTGGTGATTGGTGTCATAGGGAGATTGGGAAATAACGCAATATATTGTGATTTGTTTTGTTAAACATTTTCAAAAGGGCCCGGTAATTGGATAATAGCAAAGCCGGAGCTTAAATTGGAGTCTATCGGAAAATTTCCATTTAAAATTTCGGTTAAGCAAAACTTAAATATTAATAAACAACTTCTAACCTGTCAACTTTGTGATAAAACATATGCAGTTTAATCTTCAGTTTTGTGACGACCACTAACTGCTAAGTATTACTTAATGGTACATGTTTAAATGAAAATGTCCATCAACGGACTTTGTACAATCCGATTGAATTATATAAGTACCACGTCTCTACACGAAAAGACATTTCAATTCCTTTGTCATTGTCACCTATTAGGTTGCAATTATTGCTCCATTGCAATACGCAATATAGTATTCGCTATATGCGTTACATTAAAATCATTCGATGATAAGGAACAAATCTACGCTTTGAACTAGTTCTGTGAGCACAACAGAACTGTCAATGTGAAGCTATCCAATGGCGTGCAATCACAACAGACACAGTAAAGCTTTAAACAGTTACACTGGCGAGCATTCATAACGGCGCGAGTTAATTTCGTCCGAAAGATTAACGGGCTAATTAACGCGTCGAACGTGCACTGTACAGATTTAGGTTTCATAGTGGTGCGGTTCTAATAGATAACAGAAATAAACGGCGACCCTTATTAAAAATTACATCATAACAAATGCACGATATAATGATACATTTCTCCGCGTATCCTTATTTCCTTAAGTCAGGTTTTTTTATATTTATGTAATTTGACGTCACAAAGTGGTTGTAGAATCCTACTATGAAAATAAACAATTTTAATTTTTGATTTGAATTTAACAAAATCGGTTGAGAAAACTTGTTAATGTGCATTTTATTAAAAAAAACAAGGACCAACAGTGAAATAATTTGTTATGAATTTAGAAATTACCCGACATATTTTAATTTTAATTAGTTCGTTATCCTTTCCGTGTACATTTTGTGGTAATTAGAGTTGATTCAAACCTATTTTCTTTGCTTTGAAATTACTCAAATTGCGGATAGCTACAACAACGACCCAGAACTAAAATAGATTCAAAATTTAAATAAATTCATTGGTATTTGAGTTATTGGTGCATTCACATTACCTATACTATTAGGTTAACTCTGTCTAAAAATGTTTCAGCAGTAATAAAGTTACTACATATTACTTTTGTGACCTTATTATTAAAGAATTATCGAATAAATCATCACCAATGCAAAAAAAATCGGCCCACCCACGCGTAGCTATTATCAGCCACTTTGGCCAGATCAACGCATCCATCTAACCCACTGTGCAGTGTTAACTCTGCACTGCCCACCAAGTGTAGTTGCAGCTCGACAGTGTAGGGGTGCTAATCAAGTGTTTATTTGAAAACTCAGATTAAAGCATTCGAACGTTCTTATTTAGGGAATTCCGTTGGGTTTAGATAGTTTTCATTCCAGGCCAGTGTAGATGAATGGTTACCGTTTAAATTACTCTGATCTGTTTATATTATTATTTGAGGTTTTTTTCTGACATCACTTACGAGTCATTCATACTGACTCTTGGGTAGGTAAGTATCGAACAAGGTGGGGGCTGAGGCGGTCCCTGGGATCAAACCAGCTATTTGAGGTATGTATGTAATACGGTGTTGAGTATTGCACTCGTACTTTCGAGGATATTTGAGTCATTTTCAAAAAAATTGTACACAATTAAGGGATTTAATTAAAACAAAACTTAATTTATTACTTGGTGTTACGAAAGTTACCCATATAGTTTGTATGCCTAAATTTCGTAACACAGAGGAAGCGATCGTGATTTTGTTTTTATTAGGCCCTATGTACAATTTTTATGAAAACGACTCATTTAAGTGGCGTCAAAACATAAGCTCACATTAATTCCTTCTTTCTTTATAGTCTGAGCTGTCGTTTATAATTATAATCGCTTCATATCGGACATAAAATGTAACCAGTAGTTAATAAAATATAAGGTGGACAATAATAACCCCAAACCCTTCACTAACTATAAACGTTCAGCCAAGGGCTAAATGAAGTGATTGGTAAATAAGAGTAGCCTCTACATGAAAATGTTAACAATTATTAATTGCAATGAAATGTTGACATTACGTGCCTATATAATAGGCCGCAAAGTACCTCATTTCCGGTGCGGCTTGGCGCTTGGTATTTAATGGAATTTCGTACAACATTGCCGGCCTAGGCCTGCAATGTGTTTTTTTTTTATTTCCATTCCATTTATTTGTGACACAGCATCACTGCGTTCAGCTAATAATTGATGTTTTCTATATTTTGCAGTTTTATTTATATAAAATCGACATAAACATAACAAATAACTCATTATAAACAATTTTCAATAATTTTAAATTGCATACTTAACTACAAGAATAATTATACTTACATTTAAAATATTTCATCTAAATATTCGCGATAATAACTACCGAAACAGATTTTCTATTTTTGTCTACTATACTTTTAGTGTCTCTAGAAAATAAAGTTTGATTTTTTGGAGTGTTTTTAATTTATTTCATTGCATATTGGAGAAAGGCACTATACATATCTCGGCGTGAAATGGGGTTGCCAGCCTCGTAACTATCTGGCCTCGCTTTCGCTCCATCTACAGTGCGTTACCAGCAAGCAGGCTTTTTTTAAAGTAGGGTAAAGTAACGTTGTTTCTTAACCTAACCATGACCTTCATTTAATTCATCGACTAAAATTCCGATTTCATAAATTTTCTAACAAAATTTTAATTGCACGCAATGTACAGCAAAGTACTAAATTGACAATTAGATGTAAATGCCAGCCCTTCATTCTATGTTTATAACGAAGACATCAAGATAAATGCCTGCATCTACCTATTTCAACAATTAGAGATACCAGGATTGCTACACCTAAGAAAACTACGGAAAAACAACACTAATAAAATAAAACTTATAAAACAATACGAGTACTAGACATTTGGACCTGTTTGAAGTGATCGAGAATCCTTTCTTCAATTTGTACGTGCACAATTCCGTTATAGGCCTTTCAGACTAACCAGATAGGACCATGCATTCTCTGGACCTCGCTAGACAGCCATTGTTATCAAACGAAGATTATGTGGATGCCGCTGATTTCGAAACCACTCTCGATAAAGTCTCAAGGCTTGAGGAACATTTCCACGTGTCGCACAAATCATGTCAGATAATTCACATGTGTCTTTAGCCATTTTAACGCAAAAAATATCAGTTTTGCAAATAAATGTTTGTTTTGTAATTTGACAAGCCAATGTCAATACTTTTGTAATTTTCATGTCAAATTTTAGAAAAAACTCTTTAAGCTGTGTAAAAAACTCCATACATAAACGTAATGATAAGGACGGCATTAATTGTGGGATTGTTTTTCTCAACTTTTCACCTCCGTACCACGACATGCCTTGTACAAAGTGCATCAGCGATATAAATAACGATAATTACGTAGTACACCTACTAAATTTAAAGTGCGGATTTAGGAAATTGAATTGTGCAGTTAAGGCGCGGTAGGACCTGGCTCGCATTTCACATACAAACTAGGGTCGGGCGGAATGCAGATTATTGCAGATTATCTTCGATTTCTAACATAAAAGTATACGTTATCAACCCAAACATGAGAGGATGCCCTGCATGACTGTGAAATCATGATTGTCAGGTATTAATTTTGTCAGAAAAGGTAACTGGTGATGAACAAAATGAAAAAAAATGAAAAAAATACTTTATTTTATAGTGTTTTCGCGCTACTTTTCTATCGAGCGAAGTGTTCGCTATCGTGTTCTAAGTGAGAGGAAGCCCTAGATACAGTTCTGAATATTATTATATATGTTTTACAGTGACCTAAGAGTCAAATAAGTGCTCTAAAAATGATTTGGAAACTAGGCTTCCGTGCCCGATTCTGGTCTCACCTCGCCTTAATTCGCATAATTAGGATTTGCTAATACTTGCAAACGATTGCTAATGAAGCATATTATTATCAGTTTTAATAAAAGCCCGCATACCGGTAACACACTGTATATGTATGTACTCGGCCGGCAACCCCTCACTTCCCGGCCTCTGTAGTAATTTATGTTGTAGTACAATAGTACATTACATACCTACCGAGGCCAGTAAAGTAAGAAATGTCTCAGATCACATGTTGATGTAATTGTTGGCCTAGGCGAAGCCGAGGCTTTTTTATTTACTGGCCAAGGTTTGTATACTATTTTTCTGCCGGAGGGCAGAAAACTATGTTACAACAAGATAGTAAAAGCAGTAGTAGTGGGTTAGTTACAGAAAGCTAGTAACTGCTAATTAATTTTAAAGGATATAGGAAGAAAATTGCATCAGTATAAGATTAGTTAAATACGGAATCCTAAAAACTTCATATCCTACAAGATCATAACGCGAGTGGGGCGGCGCGCGGACAGATTTAAGACGTCAATTAGTAAGGGGCTAAATTGGTAACCAGGGGAGGTAAAAATAGTCTCAATGTACCTTGCGTTTTAAGCGGAACTAGATGTGACAGTTAAGAAACTTAATAAATTCAAAAAAAAATATCATTATCTTCATAAAAATAAAATATGCACTGACTAATTTATAAGTAAATTAACGTTATATGAGTAATTTAAAAAAAAAATACATAGTTAAGGGCCTAATAAAAACAAAATCACGATCGCTTCCTCTGTGTTACGAAAGTTAGGCATACAAACTATATGGGTAACTTTCGTAACACAGAGGAATAAATTAAGTTTTGTTTTAATTAAATCCCTTAATTGTGTACATTTTTTTTGAAAATGACTCATAGTTAATTGTATAATATTTTTAAGTACTGTGCAACTATTAAAGTACATAATTAGTTTTGATAAGTTAAAGATTCTATTCAAACATTTTGACCGTTATAATTTTATGCTTATTTAATTTTCCAAGTTTTCTAA
The DNA here is from genome assembly GCA_947034925.1 of Eudemis profundana. Taxonomy (NCBI): domain Eukaryota; kingdom Metazoa; phylum Arthropoda; class Insecta; order Lepidoptera; family Tortricidae; genus Eudemis; species Eudemis profundana. The sequence continues at coordinate 22,149,891 of OX344795.1, read as the reverse complement.
CAGGATTCTCCTAATTACGTAGTTATTTTATCATATCTTTTTAACAATTCTGGGATCGATTTACAGTGTGATGTTTCATGGAGGTAATCACAATTATAATTTATCAATAATTTTCATTAAATATAAAAATATCTTGAACAGAAGCAAACAGGTTCTTAGTTCAATTTATTTCACATGAGGTCTGTACTTATAGGTATGCGCCTGTATTGTAATCAGTTATGATAAATAGTTAGTCACATACCAATGTCGATGGTTCGCTAAAAGATGGATGAAAAAACTATGTGGCCAAACTAAACAAACTATTAATGAGCCTGCTAAAGAAATATACACCTATTCTGTCATTGATTATCTTCCCTTAGTTAATCTCGCAACAACATTTGTATTTTATTATTTCAAGTCTAAATTGTTGAGCGTGCGCAATACAATTTACTGGCTACATCCTCTATCTTTAACTCCGTGTAAAAAGTTAACACCACACAGCTGTCGTGACGTTTCAGTTTCGGTCTTAAAACTTTCCCCAAGAGCCATTCAAAACCCGACTCACGGCCCCACTAACAAAGCCCATTTCACTTCGACAGCTACTTTGTTTACGAGTCTCGCGCCGTTTGGTGATGTTTAGTAACGCTTCGGGTTCCGACTGTACTAAATGAAAGATCCCATTCATAATATCACTAACAACAGTCTCTTGTTTCACGAAAATGAACTATATTAGTTATAAAAATTGGGCTTAAAATTCGTTGTAGTAGAATGGTAATTATCTTCTTTTTGATGTAGGGCTGTCCAAATGCGGGCTTTACTTGAAAGACAACATTATGTGTGATTGTGGTTATGTTGGCACCTAAGTATTTTGTCACAGATATTTAAGCATTTGGCCGCGGTGTATTTTTGGAGTGTGACAAGCCTAGCTCTAAGTGCTTGGAGATAATTTATGGAAGTTTTTATGGGGCGTTAGGGTTGACTAACGTTAGTTTAACAAATACCTATTTCTCGGCTGTATCAAGATTGCATGGCACATTGTAAATTTGGTACAATTAAAGATTTGTGTAATAACGTCGCTGTAATAGCCGATCTCTGAAATAAGTAGTAACAATTGTTTGAAATCTGTCAACATAATATGAATTCGCTTATGCCGTTGACATATTTTACAAACTAGCAGCTTGACCTGCAACTGACTCCCCATTATTAAAGTCCAAGAGTCAAATTACATCGGGGACGACCACGGACTTCGACAAAATGCTGAATCGCAGAGCAGTACTGAATTACTAATGTCATGAATTTTAGCTAGTCAAACTTTTAATGTTCAATTTAAATTCGTAACTGAACGACTGCATATGGGTCATGCAATTTCGTGCCACAATATATTTTCCTAAAATTCATTGAGATATATCTAAGTAGGTATAAATAAATAATAGAATATGTGTTTTTTATATTTCCACTGTTGCACCATTTATCATCACTCATCCTAGCAAAACTAATTGTAAAATAAATACCCAAATTAGTAAAACCAACCACTCCACTCCATCATGTTAACGTCAATCAATATCCCATAGATGCAAGTCTCGAAACGCAGTTCATTTACAACAAAAAAGTTTTGAGTGTTAAACCAAGTCAGTACCGGGGGGGGTGTCCACAGAACTCGATTCCCACCGACTTACCTATTATTTACCCGTGGAGGGAGGATTCTTTATTTGAGAAGTATTAAATGTTCCTCTACGGTTAAATAATAGGCAAGTCGGTGGGAATCGAGTTCTATCGACACCCCCCCCCCCCCCCCGGTACTGACTTGGTTTAACATTACATCTCCAAACTTTTTTGTTGTAAACGAACTGCGTGCAGCTTTGGTAACTAAATTCCAGGATTTATTGACAGTAATACTTTGTTATTTCATAAACCATCCTTCTTTGCAAACATGTAACTTAGTGATATATTGTATACTATCCGTGTTGCTCTATTTTTACGGTTTGTCCTTGAGTCACCGACGAACTGAGGAAACGTTTTATTTTATTTCATCGAAGTAATTATAATATCCTCGAAAGAACTTTTCCCTGAAACCGTATTTTACCTAGGCTTGATATTAAACAAAACTAACTAGTAGTAGTAGGTATTATGATGACCTTTTCAAAAATCTGAACGAAAAGTTTTTGGTGCTCGAGAAAAGAGTTGTCGACAAAATTAAACATTTGATTAAACGGTAGGCATCTCCTTTTTTCACGATAATAGAAACATTGATAAAACGAACATATACATTGTGATTTTACTGAGGGCATACATTCCACATCTCCATGACATATCCCTACGAAACAGGCCAAGGAAAATCAACAATAACCAAACATCAGCAATACGGAATATTATTCCGATAAATCGTCGCTGGCAAAGGGCTTTGTATAAAAACAGGCAACTCCGATCCATCATATAAAACAACTATGCCATAAGCTAGCCAGCACGCAGTATGAATAGTAATGCAGAAGATTAAGTGGGAATTCCGAAAGTTGCCAGTTTGCTCCTTCACTACTAAGCTCCTTCCCGTTTCCTTTGCTGCAATTACAACCATTGGGTCTTGTAGCCTGGAGTAATTTTATGTGCACCAATGAGATATTTACTAACATTGATGAGAACCTCTATAGGTAGGTATGTTAATATGAACGTCAACTTAATATTTATATCTTTATTTATCTCCTTGATTAGTAATTACATTTTTATGTGCTGTTATTGAATTGAAATATTAGATCCGACTTTTTAATATCAACGTTTTGCACCTGTTTCAATCTTCCAGGGGCTGAATTTTGAAATATCCTTTCTTAGTTCCTGTCTACGTTCCTTCAAATTTCACCCGGCTAACTGTTGTGGTTCAGGCTGGAAATTGTCTGCCAGTATGGGAAAGGAAGGTAAAACGGACTACTTAAGGAAAATTCAATCATGAAAAATATCCAACAGATTTATTGTTACGTTTCCAACATTAAATAATTGAGCGTTTATTTATTTTTACTTAAGTACTTGTAATACTTTAATCAAACCACAGTTTATGAAGATATTGGATTCCCAAAATCTTCGATTTGGTCCATTTTGCCCGCATGTGAAGTTCAAACGGACCACATATGAAGACGCGATTATTTAAGAACCAAATTCATATGCATGCACTTAACTTATAGTAAAAAGTTCAGAAAAAACCTAGCTTTTTGATCGTCGTGCTCAACATCGACGCAACTGTAGTTTGTCTATAAAGACAAGCAGGACAATTGTTTCAGCAAATAGACGTAGACGTGAACAATAAAAAATCTAATATTTTATTTTTTACTGGAGGATGTCCTTACATTGTTTTTCTTTTTAGTAACTTTTTTAATTAATTTCTCTTTACCTTTACTTTTTACCATTTTATTTTGATGGTCAGTTTTGCCCGTTCCATTTTGCCTTCTTGGTAAGTAAGTTTAGGATTAATCATTCTAGGTCACATTGACGGTAAACTTTGCATATTGCGGTATGAAAATAAAGTCCAGTAAAGATTAATTAAAGTAAACCCACTTAGGAATCAAAATTAGTAACATAAAAAGAGAAAGTTTTGATAAAAAAATACCATTTATTACATTGAAATGCTCAATATGATGCTTATTGTAATATTTTTTTTGTTACCTATCAAGTATGATCGCTTCGAGGTCACTGACCGCAAATGCGCCAGAGACGACTGTCAGATTAACGTAAATTTGCAATTCATAGGACTGATAAGTCCAAAGATATTAGCGAGGTCCGTTTTACCCACAGGGTCCGTTTTGCCTTCCTTTCCCCTACCTTAATCACGGTAAAAGTAAAGTTATTGTTTGCAATATCACTTAATGATTTCAAAAACATTACACCACTTTTATTACCCGACTGCGGCGAAGCCCAAAGGAGGGTTATGTGTTTGACCTGTATGTATGTATGTCCGTTCCTATGTCCACTCGTAACTACTCAACGGCACAACCGATTTTGATAAATTATACATCATTAGATTAGTCTTGATGGCGCGAGTGTTACTGGGTATGAAGTTTGTTAAAATAAATAAAATGGCGGATTTTATGCTCTTTTAAAGTGCACCGCGGTCGGGTTTTTTTTAGTAAAAATATTAAGTTATTACATAAATAACAATAGTAGATTGTTGTTGAGGTCGCAAAGTAAGCAATAGATGGACGAGTGAGTTTGAGGACCAATCCGGAGGGGACCCTCAAAGAATACGAATCCATCTACAAGAATACGATCCACAAAATTTTGAAAAACTTCTGGTGCTAGGAAAAAGACCACGCAGACGATCTCCTATTCGGTGGACGGACCAAGTGAGAATATTACTATAGCTTGGCAACTTCGTTGGTGACACTCACATGGTCCGCGCGGGGGGCGGGGAACGCAAAGACGACAAAATTATACTAGGTTATAGAAAGGCAACTAGGCCAAATTTCTAATCATCGTACTTGTGCTGCCATCTATCCTTCATTACAGGTCAACAACAACAACAATACATATACTTACACCATGTTTTTTTTATTTCGGTTAAATTCCACAGGTTGCTTCGTACGTCAACAGACGATACCTGATATACCGCTTTTTGTAAAATAAGAAAAAAAATTTTTTTTTACTTTTCATACAAAATAAATTAATATTGAGTTGATAACCATTTTAAAAGACACCTCTGAGTTAGTCAAAAGTTAACGTCAACTATGACAGTGTTGGGATTATGACAGCTCATTTATACCGGTTGGTGATTAAATTAATATCATGAATATTTTAAAAACGGTATGAGTTACATCATTAGCTTCTAGAGAAATTAACTTAATTAGATCTGGAGAATGTGCCCTCAAAGTTAACGGAAATCAATAAAAACACGGTGCATAAATCGATGGCAAAAAGGCGGTTTCAACCTGCACCGAGACCGAGAGTCGAATTTTAAACCTACACCGACTTGACCGACTAGTGTTGCCTTGAAAAAACAATTAATAATTTATCTCGAGTTAAACTTAATTTCCTGAAGTTCAAGTTTAAATATATTTTTTAATTCACAAGATTTTTATATATATTACCTGTTAAATATTTTGTTTATTTAATTACATTCACATAATTACGTATATTAAAATAAAATCCCAAGTGGTTTTGTAATGTTAGATGGCAGTCAAACCAAAGCGGTCCAGTTCTTTTCTATTGAGTTACCAAGACATGTCTCTTGTCAGGCGGTCCCCGCTGCGCGCGCACTTAATAGCATCCCCGCCCCCGTCGCCCGTGGACCATGGGAGTGTCACGAAGGAAATTGCCAAGCTATACATACTATACTGGTCTTCCTATCACCGCTGCCTTGTGAAAAGCCGAAGACAGGACCGTATGGCGAAAGACAGTGAAGACCTCTCAAACTGGACTCGACCTTCAGTAATGAAGAGTACGACGAAGAAAATTTCAACGCAGATATCACGACAGATTTTTTTTGTAATTTTGTTTCTATGATTGGTCTATATAATGTAGCCGAGGCATAAGGCGTACTCTCATTGGTGGTTATAAGCTGTCCAACGCTATGATGAAATATATTTTGAGTATAGTCTTAACGAATGACAACAGATTCTAAATATTTCATTGGAAGAGAAAATTTTAAAAATTATATGTGTCGGGCAGGATTCATACGCCACCCAGATGGACGTCACAAATGAGGAGACTGGTTTAAAAATTAGATGACTTGGAGTGGGGGTTTCGCTTCGGTGGCACAATCAGTAGCGCGCCTGGGTTGGCCCCGACAGCCGTTAGAGACGCAGGTTCGAATCCTGCCCGAGCCACATAATTTTTCTCTTCTAATAAAACATTTCTCCAACAATACAGTAATGTTTGATTACATTGTTGGCTTGTCTCATTCGCTCTCCAAGAACTCAATTCCGACTATTTATTGCTACGTCTCTCATTTTAAGCTTTTTGGTTTTTTCAATTATTTACATAATTTCCTCGCTTACTGCTGTTTATTTATGTTGAAAGAACTCGTAGAACTCCCTTATCCCAAAAGTTTTGTGGGTCACCGAAGCTCGTACGCTTTTCAGTAACGTGTTTAACTTAATGTAAACAAATAAAGAACAGTACCTTTCGGTATACATTAGATCTTCTGCTTGGGAAACTACACCTTCGCTTTGATCAAAGTAGTAGAGGGCTTGTATGTGCGGTAAAGTATTAGCTAACAATTATTTTATTTTCTGGCGTATTTTCATTACATTTGCGAGGAAAAAAAATAAGACTATTTACTGACAATTTTTTCAATTTAGTCTTCCACAGATAATGCTAAGAACTGCGTTTAGTTTTCAAACTTGACAGGCAATACCGGCAGATTGTACCGACTTTCAAAATAAAATTTAAACTAAATTAATTTAATTGCAAAGCATTTATTGCAAAAATTACTGAAATAATAGTAAAATATACCATATAAGTTTTATATAGGTACACTAAAATTGGTTTTGTAGCCAAGTTTTGAAGATGGTAAATAAGCCTTAGCTGATTTGAAACCTCCTTAGTCTGAATAATATTTTAAAACTAAACTCATAACTGCCGCGGGAGTTATAGAGTTTCATACACTATTTCCTACCGTGGGAGTTATAGATTTTTATAACCCACGGGAGGTAAATCGGCTCGAGCTGGTCTTTAAGCCCACGTGTTTGCTTGATGAAATACGACACGAACAAGTGTGATGAAATAGTATATTGTGTATCTAGGGCGGTAACGAAGGAATTACAAACGAGTGTTTGTTACAAGCCCGAGGCGAAGCCAAGTGTTTTAATAACACGAGTTTGTAATTCCTTTACCGCCCGTGGCACACACAATGTTTTTCATCACACTTGTGAGGAAATCTGATTAATTAAAATAACCTTACTTAACCTAAATAAAATTGTAAAACTGACAGTGACATTAGTGACATATCCATAAACAATGCGAATGTCAAGTCACGTTCGGAAACCATAGCGGTAAAGACTTAAAATGGTTCATGTTATATTTGCAAAATAATGAAATGCACTATTTAAACATTAAATTAATGTTACAGAAATATGTGTTTGCATGTATTTGCAATAACAGTTCTCTTTAAATCAATATTTCAGTAATAAAAGTTAAAAAAGTAAGTTGGCGTTTCCTTTGAACATGACAAGAGTAAAACAGAACCAGCGTTTCAAATTTAAAAAGAAAACCATTACGCCCTAGGGCGTCGTAATAGGTCATTTACGGCCCGCAAAACCTGCGTGTAACAACGCCATTTTCGAGTAAGTGTGATGAAAAATATATTATTAACCAGCAGTCAGTGGTCGACAAAAAAGTGACCATTAATGGCAAACCGTATATTTTTCGTCACAATGTTGACAAGTTACTAAGACGTTATTAAAAATAACGTAAGATTAATCGTACAAGTTTAAATAAAACTTCCCATAGACGACAACAAATATGTTATATAAACTAGTGCCTCTGTAAGGCTCTGCTATTTTCAAAAATTTCCAACAACTGAACTGGCAAAACAATCTATGTAATTATAGAACCTGCTCACAAAATTTCACGAGAATTGATTGAGTTATGTGACCTGCAGTGGCGTGGCGTCCAAACAACTTGATTCCTACCGGCTTGCCTAATATCAGGCTTTTGACAACCTTATTCTAGAGCTCTTAAGGAAAATGTACGCCTAATCTGCACCGGCTTGCCCTAGGATATCTTTTACGCCACGCCACTGGTGACCTGTACATAGAGGAGAACAACTGGACATCCACCGGACAGGCAGATATACGAAATCATTCTTGCCCAAGCTAAAATGGAGACGCTTCGCTCGTTCAATCGAATAGCATCAATAGTTTCATTTGAAAATGGATCTGTCACGTCCAAATACTCTTTTTTACCAAAACTGTGAGTTATAAAACGCATTTTAAAAACTAACAACATTTTTTCCACCGTACCTTCCATTGAATATTCGTTTACCAAACACGTTTTTTCTTATACATCTTTTATATTTGAAAAATTCGGTAAAATTCGAGTGCCATCGCATCTTTACGCTTCAGTAAGTGTGAAGTACACTTCAATCGGAGCGATCACTGAACCGCTCATACGATCTCGTGGTTTATATACGAGTATTCGTAGTAACAGCATATAGATTTATCACCGTTACTTTGTAAAATACCTTAATTGAATATTATACTCATAATGCGTAATCGGTGATTTGGTGATTATGTAAATAAAACAAGGAACTAAAAGGCAAGGCTTTGATTCCCTCAACACAATTGAAAAATTTAATGGCTCTATGACGTCAGGCATTATTGTCCAAAAACGAGTAAAAAAGGGAAGTTTAGCAGAAGAATTGCTCTAGCACCGTGGTATTACGCGGTGAACATAGGTGCTAAAGAGATAGAGAAGCGGGAGGGTGGGATAGGAAGTAGTTAGAGGGAGGGTATATCTATCAAGAGTATCAAGTAGTGTAGATAGCAAAATATTAAACACACAGAGGGCACAATGCATAGAAAAGTGTGCGAAAAAACCGGACAAGTGCGAGTCGGACTTGCCCACCGAAGGTTCCATACAAATTTATAGGTGCATATATTAATATTAAAGTCCTCTATAAATTTTCATTCCCTTAGTTAAGACTATATCTTTTATGATTTCATTACAAATGTATAATTTAAATAAATCCTCATACTTGTAGTATAAGACAGTATTACTTGCCAAATTACATAGGTCTAGGTCAACAGAAAGTACCCTATAAATTTTGATTCCCTTGAGAGTGTCGACAAGGACGTTTTTTGCGGCATAAACGGCCGTATCTTTTTTTTACGTTTACTGAGAAATTTGATGATAATGTTTTTTTTTAACTCGATACCTTCACGCGTTCCCGAGATAAAGACTGAGAGACGGACGGACCGACACAACAGACGGTCAACAAAGTGATCCTATAAGGGTTCCGTTTTTTCCTTTTGAAGTACGGAGCTCTAAAAAGAGACCCCTAAGAGAAGAAAACTCAATATTAATGAGCTCTATAAATATAATAGTAGAATATATTACCTGCCAGTTTCAGTCCAATACGCTTGCCCGGCGGTTTCAACAGTTCTATGTGCGTGCGCCGTAGCCCGCGCTCCGTACACAGCCCCGAGTCCGTCGACAGAGACGTCTGCGATTTGAATACTGTAACCAAACATACGGCATGTTAGCGATTTTTATAGAAAAAATTAGACATTGTGATATTTGAAATGACGAACGACACCACGCAGACAAATACCTTTTGCTGACAAACTTGAAGCATTTACTCCGATTCTAGCAGGCTTATGATGCTACGCTTTGTTGCGCGATAAATAAATGACAAAGCATTCGTCACTCTCACACTTGTACTTGTTAGAACGTGAAGGATGTTTTATCATTTATTTATCGTGTAACAAAGCTTACCATCATACACCTACAGGAAAAGGTACCACATTGCCGCTTGTCAATAATAACGATTTCTAACTGCACCTTTATTTGATTGCGTAGTGTCACCATTTAAATTTGTTCATCTGTGTGATGTAAATATTAGTTTGGTAGAGAATATCATGAAATAATATTGAAATACGTTTAAATTATCCATGTGCATATGACACAGAACATATACACCAAGCGCGCTTCACCCACAACGGCTAGATCCTATCATAAGTAGTAAAAACTCAAGTTTCCAAACTCTTACAATAATATCCATTAAAGAATACATAATGCAGTATCACACCGAATAAGGTACAGGTACAGATAAAAACACAACGACGCACTGAGCACTTTGATGCGTCTTTTTTTCCATAAAATTTTACGATATCCCAATAATAGACCAGATCCAAATATGATAAAGAAGTCAACATCATACCTAAAATACCAATTTACATGTTTATTCTTCTTCTTTATTTGTATAAAATGTGGCGTCTATGCCATAAAACGAGGAAACACTTGAGTGTGTCCACTGGTACAAATCTCGCAACTTTTACTGTTACGGCACTTGGTAGCTGTTTAGCGTCTGATATAACGCGCAGCTTGCTCGATTTATCCCTACCTTTATTGTTCTGTCTTGGCAGCACTTGCTCCTTAGTATTTACGATATCAAGGAACGTTTATATCTTAAAAGCTACAGTAGCTCGCTCAAGCTGAAGTTGAGTATTATATTCCGGCGTTAATGAAAATGTAAAAGAATGACGTTTTTTGAATAGATTGTCGTATATAAAATAAAATATATGATCAAGTAGTCCGCTGATGGTAAAAGTAACATAACGCGAACCCACCTGCACTCGCATTCAATTCCCGTCAACCTACGAAATCATTCCAATCCTAACGGAATCAAACGAAAAAAATATCAAATGTCACTCTGTGTAACAAAATATTGGTGTTGTAGTAACAGCTTCATCATGTCGCCCGGTCACTGTGAAAATAAAAACTGACGTCACCGAATCGGGTTTCAGAGCAAGTCATAAAAAGTTAGCAATATTGGATGTTTGTGGAGACGAAAGCGATAAATCATAAAAGAATGATGAACGAATTGGCGAAGGAACAGAGAATGTAGTCTTAGCGAATAAACGACAGCTTTTAACTGCAAAAATAATGTTTTTGTCAACCCACTGGCCCTAAATATAATTTACCGTGCAGGCAGAAAATCTGACTTCCGGACCGAGGAAGATATTACTTGTTACTGTATACCACCAGTGCTTATAAATGAAACATTTATTTGTTTTGCGTTTGTTTCCCTCCACTTCGGCTTATACGTATCTATTGCGTATTGTATACGAAGTAAGTATTCCATACTAAATACGGTATTTTTCTACTCCTGTATTTTTATCCGTCTTTTACTTGGTCACGAACACTAATATAAGAAAATACATAATATGAATTCAGAGAAGTCTATACTCTATTCTCCATAACAGCACTAGAGTGTCGTTATAGTCGCAAAACGATAGGTACTGCTAGCAGCCACAGACTTAATCATAAATATACATATTACAAATAAGGGACCAACATATCTAATCATCGATCATCGTCTCATCACTAACGGCCGCCAGACATTTTGTTTTGACGTTCACTTGACCTTCAATCGGCAAATCACAGTGCGGTAAGCGCTCGTCGCGTCTCCCGCGCCCCTTTAGTTTTGGCGTTTCAATGAAACAATCCAACGAAGCGATGTATTTAGGTTTAATGGTCTGTGGTTGCAACCTAGTATCTTGGTGTCCAGGGCGGTTATTGGAATTGCAAAAGCATATTGTGACATCTGTGATTTATTTTTTTGTTTTAAGGGTTCCGTACCAAAATGGTAAAAAAGGAACCCTTATGGTGCGACTCTGTCTGTCTGTCTGTCTGTCTGTCTGTCTGTCTGTCTGTCTGTCCGTCTGTCACAGCCAGATATCTCAGGAACTACTGCTGCTATCGGTTTGAAATTTTGAATAGTGTTAAAAGTAGCTAACCCGAGCTTACTGGATATTAAAAAAATCTTGTACCTTTTTTACTTTTTTTTTAAAGGGCTCCGTAATGGGATTTTGAAAATTGAAAGTAGGGCTAATATATCGAGTGGAGTATCAAATGAAAGAGCTTAATTTGTAGATTAAAATACCGTTTTTATTTTTTTTCTTAAATAAATAGTTTTTGATTTATGGCGAAAAAAGTTTAAAAAAATACCATTCCCCCCCAATTATCTCCGAAGTTACTGATCAGAAAAATGTGTCATAATTACCAATTATTAATGTCGTCCTAAATATTACAGGAAAAATATAACGGTTTTCCTCACTTGCACCGTTTTTGAGAAATTTGCAAAAATCATAACACATACTTATTTGCTCCTACTAAACTAATCGCCATACAGTTTTTCTTGAACTATTCATGTATCTACTTATTAGGATTATTATTAGGAAGACCGTTATATTTTCTCTTCCTAACTTGAATACTTTTTTAAAAATTTACAAAAATCTTAACATATTTCTTCTACCCGTAGGTAGTAGGGATACGAGAGCCATCTAGCGGAGAGTAGCAAAACTAAGCGATATATCAGATAACATAAAAAATGTCTATTAAATACAATGATCACTCATCAGGAATCGGGAAAAAAACATAAAGTAACAATAATTATTAAAAACTCTATAATAGGACTATGTTAGGAAATTTGACACTAGTAAATACCATAAAAATTAAATACCACTAGCGCCATCTAGGGACACAAATCTAAAATAAAGTGTGCTTCAAAACATGATTCCTTCATGCAAAATGATACATGAGAATGAGAACTAACTTAGTTGACAAACAATTATTTCAATCAGCCAATAACAAAAAGTAACGTTTAAATTTAAATTACAAGTAAAATTTACGCGCTATTTAGTATCAATAGATGTCGCTGTAGCATACGCTGCATCGCGCTGTTAAGATTTTTCCTGGTTTAATAGGGCTAAAGTGCGTTTAAGGCAAGGTTGCTGTTAGTCGTAAGGTTGGTCTACTTACGAGTTTATACGGAACCCTCGGTGCGCGAGTCCGACTCGCACTTGACCGGTTTTTTTTTATGAATTTGTAATGACTGAGGTTACGTATACCTGTAATGTTACATTTCATGAATTATTACAATTAAACACATTATCTCTTTCTCTATCTTTTCCTAGCCATTATCTCACACGGTGGTCTCCTCCACTTTACTCTGTTCCCGACGTTATCCTCGGATACCTGACACTCAATTATGTCCTTTAGCACTACATCTTTCCTTTACCTATAATTTTTGGTTATATGTTGGTATTTTGGCTACTGTTAAAGTCTGTGCGGAAAGAGAATAGGCGTGGCGAAAAACGGAACTAACCTAACCAGTATGGCCACAGAACAGAAAATACGGCACATACGGTAGAAAAGCATTACAGCGCCCCCCAAAATTAATCCTATTCTCTTTCCGTACAGAGTCTATATATGTTTCGAAAGCTCATTAACTAAAGATTGAATTAATAGTAATGGTGCAAATCATTACTCGTCGCTGTTTTACTTTTCGGTTGTAAATTTATAACGGATGGGAAAATTTTTGCTGCAATCCCCTCAGATTTAAAAAAGTTTGTTTCAGTTCTCCTCGGTTCGATTTTGTACGGCTGATTTGCTAAATACGGTGCAGTTTATTTTTTGAATTTCTTATTTTTGCATTTTTTTTATTTTTGCATGCCTACTCAGTCAGTAGGTACCAAGAATAGATGAGGTATGCTAAGCTAGGAAACATATGATCTCGCGGAAGAAAAGATTATATAAAATAAATATAGTTATCTTTAACAGTATTCTGTTCAGTTATTACTTGTCGCATTTAAATTTATTTTTCACACAAACCGCCTTATCTACTTAGGAGTTATTTTGTTGATGTTATATAAAAGTGGAAGAAATGAGTTATAGATTGGTCCTACCTAATCTCGTACGATTCCAGCCAATAGATTTTTGTGTACGACACATAATGTTAAAATTGCTTCAAATTTCTGCTTTTGCCGAATTTAACCTTCATTTTTATATTTATATTTTAAGTAAAAATATTTTTAGCCAAAAAAAGCAATATTCGAAACAACTTCGACGTCCACGTCTGCCATGCTTGCCTGTCCAGAACTGAGACTAAGGAACTCGCAAGCGTGTAAATGGCATCCGAGCGTTTGTAGAGGCTTGGAGCTTGTAAGTGTTTGCGAAGCCTCGACAAGCGTGTAAACGTACGATTATAGGTACCCTATATATATATGTCTATCAAGTATCATGATTTTTATAGATGCTCTAACGACAGAAATCTTTTTTTCGCACTGATTTTTTTACTACGCCTATCTTTCTGTTATTCAGTACCTAATAACAGTCTTCATTAGATCCCTTTAGTTTTACAGGTACGTATTTTATTTGGCAACCAACAATTTCACGTTGAGATATCCGCTCACATCTGCATAATAATTTAAAAGAGAGCACAAAAATAACCCCGCATCCAACGTCCACGGCCCCAACTAGTCCATTCATCAACTTTTTGTTTGCAGAATCCCCGCTCGCTGATTACTTTAATTCTTGTTTGCGTCGTTAGTAAAACTTGACGTTTCATTTTGAACAGTAAGAAAGATTGTTCCAGGTTTAATTTGTTATGTAATAACAGTTTTTCAAACCTGCTTTAGTGTTTTTGATTTTCTTGTTATCAGGTAGTTTTTTTTTATTAATATAGGCTGCATTTTAGCTGCATTTGTGCAGACTTATAGCACTAACCTCTCAAAATCTCTCAACAGTAATTTGCCATAATATGTATATTTGTGGGTCCGAAATATTATATTAATTTGACTTACATCGACCTCGTCTATGGTGGAAACCTTAATATGTAACATTAGGAAGTACTCTAATCTTTAAACAATTGTGTTATATTTCCGACTCATTCGACTAAAGTTGAAAGGAAATCTTTATTCGGTTATTTTTTGAATAAAGTGTATGCTCATTTAAGAGACATATAATAAAGCTATGTAATGCGAATATTTTTTATTTTAACTTGTTTATTATAGCTTGTTTATAAGCAGTGACCCAGCGGACATAGCTGTCCCCCACTTTTATATGAAAATAAGGGTTCGTCCGCTGGGTCACCCTATTTAATTGTTAAAAACTAGTTTTATTATTATTTTTACGTAATCTATGTCTAGATGTTTTCTTAGATTGTTCCATTTAAATTATGCTAAAACATGCAAAAGGTGAACAAATAAGGAAAAAGAGCAATCATTATAGCAAAGAAAAGTTGATTCACCCTTTTACAGGTAATGCGTCACGTACCAGTACACTGAAATGAAGAGTTTATTTATTTTTTCGAATAACATTCACCTTATCAAAATAAAACGTAAAAACAAATAAAGCCCCAGGCTTCTCGCCAAATGAGCGTCATAGTTTAAATGGACGATACACTAGCCCTGGGGTCCGCTTTCATAAAGATGTATACATAGTTTATTTTTTTTTGGAAGTTACACTAGTGCTTGGGTTTCATTGCAAGTTTTTATACGAATACACTCTTGCACAGCGACATTTACAAAATATCCCGTATCTATGCTTAAGAACATTCTTCGAATTATAATATTTATATCTTATTGTATCCTTCTTCGAAGTTCCCTGAGGATTAAACTGAACCACCCTAGTTATGTAATGTACTAATTGCTCGCCTTTAATTCTTAGCAGATAGCAAACTTTGAATTAAAAAAGTGTCTTCGTTTTCAGATTTTTAACCAGATAAATGTTTACTAAATCGTAAATGAACATTATAGGTTACACACAGTGCTATTTATACTTCAAAGGTTTCTGTAACGTGACTATATTTAGGAAGTATAATGGAATAATTACAAGCATTTTTAATTAAAAATACGTGAATGTGTTTTCTATTTTTATTTTAACAAAGTAAACCAAAAATTTATGAATTTAATATAGTATTAAGACCAGTGTGATTGTAACTTGAGAAAATCTGTCAAGCATGTACGATTAAATAAATATGAAGCAAACATTAAAAACCATTTCGTTGAATGCCTTCGACTTTTGACAAGAAAGACCGTTAACAACAAAAGAAAATAACGAAAAATCAAACAACAAAGAATTTACGCTTAGACCTTCCAATTATAAATGCGATCGAAAAGTGTGAAAATCTCAATATTTTCACAAACGAATAATTAAGACGATCCCTTTGTCCGTTCGTGTGTAACTAAATGAAACGTTCTGAGCTGTAGTTGACATTTCTTTAAATTCCGGCCTCAGTAGAAATTAGCTAGCGTTCGCGTTCCCGGGAATCATTTATCAAGAGGGCGAAATAAGAAGTAAACACAAGTAAATCGCGAGCTCTCGTTAAATCTGCAATTAGAGTGTGGTAGAAGTGATGGCGGTTTGAGTAAAGAAAATGATGTCCGTCGTAATACTACAAATCTTGCATCGTCGCATAAATCATCGCGTAGGGACCAGTAAACATCTTAATTTTTAATTCACTAAAATCTTACTCTACATAGCTAACAACAATTTTTTTACCTAAAGCATTAATAAATTTCATGACGGATGGACAATGTCGTAACAGTACGAAAATACTTTTTAAACTAGAAATCTTTTTAGAGTTCCGTAGTCAACTAGGAACCCTTATAGTTTCGCCAAGTCCGTCTGTCCGTGGCTTAGCTCCACGATCGTTAACTAGTACTAGAAAGCTGCAATTTAACATTGGTATACTGGTATATATATACCCATTACGCCGACAAAGTAAAAACTAGAAAAAAATATTTTTTTTTTTAGGGTACCTCGGGTAATCGGGTAGGGTGATATGTAAATTGAGGGTGATTTATTGTTTTCGCTCCAACCATATGGCGTGGGATGCTATTGGATAGGTCTTTAAAAATAATACGGGTATTTGAAAAACATTTTTTTATAAAGTAAAAAGAAATGCGAGTCCATGATTCAAAAGTTAAAGGGGTGGCAACTTTAACTTTTGAATCATGTCATGGATCCAAAAAATTAGTAAAAACCATTAAAGTAAGTCTTAATAACGATTTTCAATAAAAACTATTTTCAATTCATTTTTTGCGTTATTACAAAAAACATGCATTTTTTCATCCGCAGTGCAGTTTTTTGTAGTAAGGCTACGAAACCCTGGTTGGACATGGTCTTGGCCGATTTTTTCTTCTAAATACGAATTATAATGTTTAACTGGTAAATAAATGCTACGCAAAGAACTAGATATTTGTGTGAGAAAAAGTTCATTAAATTACAGCGTGTACGTAGGTAACTTATTACTTTTTATGACATTTATCTCATATAATATTACTCACTGTCGACGACGGTCTCATTTTCGGTGGTCGACGATTGAAAATTTCACAAAAATGCTTAATTTAATTACAGCTTGCGTTTCACAACTTTGCAGTAATCTTTACATTCCCCATATTTAACAAAAACGTTATCTTGTTATTTTCAGCCAATTCTTCAAATCGAGTCAAATAAAATCCAGATATATCCGCTGTTACTGAGAACCCACGGGAAAAAGAAACATCGCGTGTGCCAGTGTGGCGGTATTTCAGCGCGACAAATTCAAGGTTATTTTAAACTCTCAGCGGTACACATCATATTAAAGAGGTAATTGGGAAGCACATGTCTGGTTTAACAAAGCTTAAGGTTGGGGATTCCATTGGGTTGATAATTGTGTTGTAAAATGCACACGGTGCTAATTTATGCTTAAAATTCTTTATTATTAGAATTACCGCTAAAATTTTTAGATATTAGATTAGAGATAGCATTTTAGAGATCAGAGCAACTGCAGTCAGTTGCTCATACCATACTAAGCAGTCATTTTTATTTTTCGGCAATCTATTTTTATATGCATAAGGCAGCTCTGCCTTATGCATATTTTAACATTATTACATTAAAGACCAAATAATTTATGATTTATGTCTGCCGTACTATTATAATTATTAATAAATAAAGATTTATAAATTAAGTGACTCTCATATTTTTTCGGAAAACTCGACGAAATTGTAAAATCCATAATTTCATCGGTCATTAACATTCATCTGGACAACGACCAGTGGACCCAAGCCACCTTGCCTATCAGGCATGGAGGTATTGGGATCCGCAAAGTTACCAGCATCTCTCTACCCGCATTCCTTTCTTCTGTTAACAGTACTCAAAATTTAATCCTTAAAATTCTAAAAGATAACCCCACTAATTTCGAGATCCCTTTTCTGTCAGACGCCGTTATTTCTTGGAGGGCAAACTGCCCCAATAGTGACCTGCCTTCGATCCCCCATTCACAGCGACAATGGGACGAGCCGCTCTGCGTGCTGGTACGGGATAATTTATACGAAACGTCTACCAGCCCCGTGGAGCGAGCTCGTCTGCTTGCCAGTTCTAAATGGGAGTCCGGCGCGTGGCTACAGGCTCTTCCCTCCAAAAATATTGGCACGCTCCTCAGCAATGAGACCTTCAGGCTTGCAGTATCGCTGCGCCTGGGAGCGGCATGTGTTGCCCCGCATCGGTGCCAATGTGGTACCAACGTCGCTCAAACCGGACTCCATGGCCTGTCCTGCACAAGGAGCGCTGGGCGCATCGCGCGGCATGCCAGCCTTAACGAAATCCTGCGCCGAGCGCTCGCCAGTGCAGGAATACCAGCCGTCCTAGAACCAACAGGCCTGGCGAGGGACGATGGAAAGAGGCCGGATGGTATGAGCCTCGTCCCCTGGAAGTTGGGACGGCCGCTGGTCTGGGATGCCACGTGCGTGGATACATTAGCGCCGCCGCCGTCCCACCTTCCAGCGACCTCCACCAAAGCCGGAGCCGCTGCGGACGCAGCCGAACACCTCAAGCGGCGCAAATATGCAGCCATAGACACTGGCTACATGTTTGAGCCGTTTGGGGTAGAAACACTCGGACCCTGGGGACAAAGTGCCCTAAAAACCTACAATGAGATAGCAAAGCGGCTAATTGACGCGACGGGTGACCAGAGGGCAGGCTCATACCTATGCCAAAGGATAGCCTTAGCTATTCAGCGAGGTAACGCGGCCAGCCTCCTGGGCACCTTCCCTCTGGGCACCGATCTGGAGCCCGTACATTATTTATAGATTCATATTGTTAATCTAGTTTTAGTTTTTAGTATATTTTTAGTTTTAATTTAGGTTTATTTTTTTTAGGTTTAGTGCAATACGATTGTTATAATTATCAATATTATGGCTTAATAAAGTATCATATTTTGGGTACGAAAAAATATTGTGAGTGATGATGATGAGCTACAAAAACTAGCAAAATAATTATATATTTTATCTTTTGTACTTTGTCGGATGTTTTTATCTCACTAAACTTATCACAAAGTTAACTTCTTAAGGTGATTTGAGGTGGTCGGTTCTCCATATAAACAAAATGTTGACTCGAATATTGAGAGTTCTCATACCGTTTAATGCATACAAAATGTATTGAGCTTCAAAATAAAACATATTTCAAATATAATTGATGCCCTAAAAGTGAATAATAATAATGACCCTCTTTTTGTTAGTATATAAAACCGACTGACTTGATTCATCTTAAGACACTGGATGTAAGAGTATATCCCTAGTTAAGTTAACTGTATCGGACATTAGTTCCGGAGGAACCTCATCAGTGCCTAACTTCTGTATATAGAAGATATTGAACCCATTCATAAGGTGAAATCAAATTTCATCTCAATCTATTAGCTGGTAACGGGTTCGGAGTTTGATTTGATTCCGTTCTACAGCGGTTGTGGATATATTTATAGTTGGTTTATTTACTTTATAGTAGTCTTATGCTAACGCACGAGCCCGGAGTATCCTTCAATTTCATATCATCTTCGATATTTAGATATTTTTGGGTAACTAATTGAAGGTAATTTGCTTATTATACGAAAAACTACAGAACTCGTTGCAAATGCTCACCTACGTCATATGGTGATTAAAGCAAGCATAAAGATC
The DNA here is from genome assembly GCA_947034925.1 of Eudemis profundana. NCBI lineage: Eukaryota > Metazoa > Arthropoda > Insecta > Lepidoptera > Tortricidae > Eudemis > Eudemis profundana. The sequence goes on along the minus strand of OX344795.1, from coordinate 22,130,497 downwards.
TTTGAAAATTCTTACAATAAAATGATGAAAAAATGGGGGGGAATGGCGGATTAATGTTAGTAGGTAATAGAAATCAGCTCGGTTTATTTATTAACATAATTTTCCAGTGATTGATGATTCAAAAGTGGGTGAATAAACTGTATCTCCTTTTCACCAGTAACTACTGCGCTGATTTGGGCAAAGGACATCCATTTTTAACAAATGTTATTTGTTGCCTGAGCGCTTAATGGACTCTAGTCACTATACTAAACCTAGTTTAACTGAATAATTTTACAGGTGTAACGCGGTTATAACTATTTATTTACCTTTTATTTTCCAATGTTGGACGTTTCGAATCTCACTAAATTAGACGTAATCTTTGGTTCATAGAAAAAAATAAAGTATTTTAAGTTGTAGGTATTTTATTTTTACTGATTCCATTTTTTACCCCGGAAGAATGAGAAATGGGAGAGAAACTTTCAATGAGAGCACCATGACCATAATAAATAGTACGCATAAAGGAATTCTATAGCAAGCATCTTTAAGGCGATTAACTTACGGGACGAGTCTAAGCTGATGAAATTACGGGTCAAAACTAATAAATACTTAAGAAGAATTTAGTGTTTTAAGTACGCATCAAATAAGCGTTTTCAATGCCTCCGTTTGGTAATCTAGTTTTTTTTTATAATACCGAGGCGGCTAGTATTTATTATACAAAGTACATCAAGACCGTTAATTTCGCCTAAAAAACGTATGTGACTATTCCGTCTGATAGCGGAAAATAAATATACCAAAAAGCGACCGTATTACGAGGACTAACTGCGGGTCAGGCCTATCCGTAACTCGGCGGGGCTATATCACGTAAGTTTACGGAGTTTTGTGTGCACTACACTCCGCCAGGAAAGGTGTAAACAGCTTAACTTTATATTTGCGGTCTATGTGTAAGGTAACTGCGTAAAACTCTTATTTATTCAGGGAGTATAACACATTTTACACGCATAAATGAAATATAAAACATCCACTGCAGTACTTAATTTAAATTACCTTTTAAGACATTAATTTTCTTTCCGTACCTAGAGTGGAAAATACAATCTAATTTGAATGATAGAGCGATTATTGTTTATTTTATCAATTTATGCGCTTAAGGTGAAAATATTGTGCTGTGTACATAATAAATTATCTCTTCCAATTAAAAAAATATAGAACATTGTTGTAAAGACCGAGAAATAAACAATAGAACTTTCGGGTCGGCCCTCGAAGAGTATTTATTTTTGTTGACGGTATGAGCCTTACGCATTTCTGTAATTCCTCGAAGAGTATAAGTCCTCCTATTGCACTTTCGGTATTCGTCGTCGAAACTTAGCATATCTAGTGCTTTTCACACCTACTGCGAGGAATTAAAAAAGTGAGAATTTCACTTCATATATCGTGACAACAACACCAATTGACCACTTCTATAATGCATATTGACTTTAAATTCCGGTACAGTTACAACACTACCAACAATATAAGCATTATTTTTGCATACGATTTCAAAAGTATTTCACCATTCGCACCATCGTCTCTCTTACGCCACCCAGCGGGGAGATAAATAAAATTACCTACAGCAGCCCGTCGTTTCAAAGAGTCACGCGCACCCATAGTAATGGATTACGTGATCTTTTGACTCCCGATACGTCCCGTTTCCATTGTGTAGGTATTTTCTCTGGCAATGCATGTTTGAGTCGTTTTTAATTTTGAACGTGAAACTTCTGCTGAGTTTAGAATTGCATTTTGTTAAAGTTACAGTTTCTAGCTTATTTTAGACAGCAAAATTTAGCTAAATATCAATTGTCTTTGCATTACGGAGAATTTGCTTTTTTAGAACAAATGCGTCATACTTAAACTTTACATTGCATATAGTTATTATGGGACCTGGATGTATACATCCGCGAAGAATTCCAAAGGTGTATGTGAAGTTCCCAATCGGCACTGGACCAGCGTGCCGATTAGGACCTAAATATGTACAACAACCCATTCATTCTCATCTATGAGAATAGGCCTATGCCCAGCAGTGGGACGTTTATAGGCTGATGATGTTAGTTATTATTTATTATGATAACATCACGAGCATCACATGATACTCTGCTCAGATTTTTAAACAAATATATTTTCCGTATATTGGATAAGTTTTTTTATTACAAAACTGATAAACTGTGCATGTCGATATTTATTAGACCACTTTATACAATAACAAAATTCAGTAAATGTATCTACTCTTAAAATACATTTTTTGAAACTCTATGTCGCAAGCACGATTTCACCAATTTTATATATGTATTGGGAAAACTTTAGTCCTATAATTTTATTATAAAACACGTTCCTATCATTTCAGGTTCCTATATCACTCCAAAGGCAACGGCGAAATCAAATTAAACTCCAAACACGTTACTGATTGCGATTAAATTCGATTTTCCTCATGAATAGGACCAATATCTTCGTTATCCAGTTTATTGAGGAGTTTCAAAGCCAATAGCGTAACTTCGAATAGTACTTCAAGGAAATAGATTTGTGATAAGTTGATTTGAAACGTAAGTCATCAAACAATTTATGCTAAGGATCTAATTTGCAATATGAATGAGTTACTCAATCACTCTTGCCAAACGAGCCTCTTTGGAGAAAATTGTGACACTTATAAGGACATATTAGGGCAATGCTTTTAGTATTCAAGCGATGTCCTAATTTTCCAGACGGTGGAGTTACCTAATATGTTTAAACATAGTAAAAATTTGTGCTTATTTTTCTACCAGCAGACTTAGTGGATACGTTTTGGTTATTTAACTCATTAACTTTGCTACTTAGGTTTAAAATTTATTCGGCAAACCTAGCAACTTTTAAAAACAAATTATCCAAGTAGAAAAATTGTCAAAATATTTTACTTCTCAGTAGAACTGCACAAGGATTATTTTTTTAACACCAGGCTAATAAAAAACCGTCGGTAATGATTAAACTGAGACTAATCACCGAACTTCTATCTTCCTCGTCATCTATTTCTGCTACAAAAATCGCCGAAAAAAATATTACATTCATCAGTTACAAACAATATAACTTAAAAAAAACTAACTTATTTTTTGTTTCGATGCTGAATGAAGTAGTTCACGAAGATTAAGATAATGTGTTCCTCTTTAATTTACTTCTAAAACTTTCAAATCTTATCAGATCGAAAATAAGAGAGGTAAATTATAATCTCCTTATGCCGTATCCTGGTTTATTACAGCCAACTAAAGTTTACGCAGTACGTGACGGACTCCTTTTTAATTAAATTTCTACTACGGTTTTATGTGGTAATCGTGTCGTGCCAAGACGGACAGGGAAAATAACTTTTTTATAACGTTGAACTATGTAAGTACCTCGTATTTTGGTATTTGGCGAATTAAGCTATTTACGCTTTAATAAATGAATGAAAAGTATACTTTCCAACAAACCTATTTCCATTGTCAGTTTGTTACTCATTTAATCATACTGTTAAAAATTAGGCAATGCTGATCCCAAATTGGTTCAAAACATAAAAATAAAAGAAGGATAAAACATAAAATATTCTAATTCTTAACCCGGCAAAACAAAATGAATAGATGTTTAAGCGGTTCAATTTTTATTTAGAAACTAAAATTTTATTTCATCATCTAGGAAATCAACTTTCCAAATTAATTCCCGCAAATCAAAATTTTATCTCAAGTGTCTTGCACGCTACAGGTTAACTCCATCGTAAAGTAACCTAACGTGTCTTATTCCTCAACTATAATCTAACACATATATCCATCATAAGGACTAAACGACCTAAAATGAGACCAAATATTATCCCAGTCAGATGGTTTGAAATGCGAGACTGCACCGCATTATAATTAGTGACAGACAGAACTCATGAATCATACAGACATCCTGCGCGACTCGACAGCTTCCAACTACGTATATGTACGTACGTATACTTTGATACTTTGTAAATTACAGTAAAAGTTGGCATAGATTTTAAAGAAATACGTTGTTAATTTTAATGAAGAACAGGAAATACGTGATTTTTCCAGTATTTTTTTTTTCGACTTAAAAAAGTTCATTGGGCCTTTTTCTTGGCAGCAATTACGCTGCTGGGAAAACATAATGTCATAAAATGAAAACTACGATTTTTGGGTTGCGACTTCGAAAAATATTTTTCACATGGTGGATTTTAGAACCACGGTATGCTACCAGAAGTCCTAAGCCTATACATCACACTATGTTTATGGTCATACAGAAGTTGTTACATACTATCGTAGAAAGTACACATTCCTGATCATTTTGAAGTATTAATAACCCCAAAAAATATGTAAATAAACGTGAAATACTTACAATATAACTAAGAGTTCTCCACAAGCGCTCAAAATCACGCGCAATTTCACAAGGCACTGGCAAATATAGGGTTTTTGACTCGACGGTGGTACGGAACCCTCCGCGTGCGAATTTGACCCACACTTGGCCGGTTTTTTGCGTTATAACGTTATGTATCACAAATACAAACAAAATCTGAAGGCCTAAGTCCCAAAATTTCTTAAATTCAAAATGATCTAGTCTGATAATTCCTAAAACTGAGTGTTAATGTAAAAATAAGTCAAAATTGTTCATCAGCCACTCTGTCACTCGCATGTTTTATTTATTACAACGGGAAAACTACAGAAAACAGATGCATTTTGTTCCGCAAAATTTACTTGTTCTATATCGTATGCATTTTGAAACGGAGACATTTTTATTTCAAAAGTATTTTATATCATTCCAAGATTCCGTTTTATCGGTACTTGGGAAGAGTTAGAATCGGTCGTTTTGGATTAAAGTCATTATAAATTAAGGTTGTTCTTTGAATGAAACAATTCGAAATTTAAAAATTATAGTACTATACCAATTCAATACGGAATTTAATTAAAGCAATGACTAAGACAGTATGAAACATTTTGCTTTAATTCATAAAATTTTAACAAATCTTACCCTTTTTTATTAAAAGACTGGAGACACCCGAGAAAGCTCGAGAAATATCGTGCGTGTAAGTCTCTTAAAATATCACGAAGTTCATCATCAGTGCAAATAATAGGTGCACGCAGAAAAAAATCTGGCAAGAGCATTAATGTAAACCATTCACGCAATTCCATGTTCTGCGATAATTCCCAGCAGTACCACGACGGTTTTACGACTAATAAATCTGCGGCGGATAATTTCAATTTTGCGTTTTATTGTTGCTAAATTGGAAACCCAACGGCTTGGAAGACGGCTCTGTTTCGCGAGTAATCTATGGCTGGATATGGGCTACATGAAAACCTGAAAGTGATATTTTTTGCCTAAGCCTTGATTAAGTAGATTGAGCGCTCGAAAATTAAATACTCAAAATAAATGAAGCGCTGCATTGCTCGCTACTGAAAGAAATTATTACAAAATAAAAGGTACATAAAAAAGTAATTTGAAAAAAATAAACCGACTTCAAAAAAACAAGAATTAACAGTTTTTTACCAACAATTTTTTTGAGGTCGGTGCCAGTCTCGTACCTTTATTCCAAATATTAAGGCTGGCACCGACCTCAAAAAAATTGTTGTCATAAAACTGTTATTTCTTCCTTTTTTGAAGTCAGTTTAATTATTTCAGTTTACTTTTTATTTCTCCATTTTTTCAGGACTAATCGAATTACGCTGTTAAGTAAACGTTTTCCTAGTGACTGATACACAAACAACTCTCGATCTCAAAAACTACTGAACCAATTTTGATGAAACTTGCCCAGTTCCGTAAAGTGACTAAAAAAAATTTTGAAATTCACCTTATAGTTTTTGATATATGCGCAGACAAACACACAGACATATATACATACACTTGTAAAATTTGACACACACGTTTAGAGGCTGGTATAAATAGACGAACATATACAAAAACTGTGCAATTCTAACAATATTACATACGTACGGGACGAATTGATAATCTCCTTTTTTTGAAGTTGGTTGATAACTATAGTATATTTTTAAGGAGATGCTATCTCACAGGAGTTACCGTAGGTTCTTGTCTTTGACGAGTCAGCATCATCATTTTCATAGTCAGTAACATCCAAAGTGCCATAAATAACGCAACTGATATTTGTTATTATCGGCACAAAGAAGTATAACAAATATATTGTTCGCTTTGAATGTTAGCTAGATTATTTGATTCTGACTGTACTTGGCAGTACTTGGGTATGGCCGCCAAAAATTGTACAGTAACAGTCGTGAACTGGTAACGCACGGTAACATTCGTGAATGTGGTGGGTATGGCCGCCAAAAATTCTACAATAACGGTCGTGAACTGGTAATGCACGGTAACATTCGTGAATGAAAGTAACACACGTGAAATTCGTAAAGCCTAGAGCACATAAGGGATTTTTTTTATTATTTTCATTGGTATGATTTGGGATACTCAAAATAAAAAAACAAGTTTGAGCAAAACCTATCCTTAAAATAATAAAAAAAAACAAAAATGTCATTTAACGTAAAGTTTAATACTTCTAACATGAGGTACTCAACTATTTTGTAATTTAAAAGTATGTAAATTATTTAAGAATTATTAACGTAATCAGATCTTTGCATACATTCTTTGAAAATTTAGGCAGGTAATCAATCAAACAACAACCATACCTATTTGTCACAGAAACATCAAATATTTTTAGTCAATACCAATTAGTAGTAAATCACTACGTTTCAATAGTGCACACTCAGCTTAACAACAGTTCACGAATGTTACGTAACATTCGTGAATCGAAAATGCTGTGGACATAAACTTAAAAATTATATATTCGGTGAGTTTTGAAGTTAGAAAGCACCTAATAACTTTATTTATTAAATGAATAGTCTACCTACGTCTACAATTTATAATTATGTAATAAAGTTGTGTCCCTACCGTGAATATTCACTGTACAAAACGTGAAATAATGTCGAGACAAAACACCGGCCACTTGTTCCTTTGTCATTTGTCGTACAAAAAATCGCGGATTCTTTTCCGTAGGTTGAACAACCTGTAGTGTGGTGTAGCCATGACTCAATAAATAAAGGTTTTTGCGGCCCTGAATTCTTGTTATTTCCATTGTAATATAGTAACATACGTGAGGTAACATTCAGGAACGAAAAGTGAGACACATGTTTGAAATTATTTTTGATACACTTTATTGCGGTATTTTATTAAAATAATTCAACAGAAAAGTAGCAAATTTAGTGAACAACGTTAGCTATTCCGAACTTATAACGGGTACGTACGAATGAAATAGTACATTGTGTATCAAGGGCGGTAAGTAAGGAATTACAAACGAGTGTTTGTTAGAAGCCCGAGGCGAAGCCAAGGGCTTTAACAACACGAGTTTGTAATTCCTTTACCGCCCGTGGCACACACAATGTTTTTCATCACACTTGTGAGGAAATCTGATTAAAATAACCTTACTTAACCTAAATAAAATTGTAAAACTGACAGTGACATTAGTGACATTATCCATAGACAATGCGACTTCACGTCACGTTCGGAAACCATAGCGGTAAAGACTTAAAATGATTGATTTTATTTTAGCAAAATACTGAAATGCACTATTTAAACATTTAATTAATGTTACAGAAATATGTGTTTACATGTATTTGCAATAACAGTTCTCTTTAAATAAATATTTCAGTAATAAAAGTTAAAAAAGTACGTTCGCGTTTTCTTTGAACATGACAAATAAGAGTAAAACAGAACCAGCGTTTCAAATTTAAAAAGAAAACCATTACGCCCTAGGGCGTAATAGGTCATTTACGGCCCGCAAAACCTACGTGTAATGACACCATTTTCGAGCAAGTGTGATGAAAAATATATTTTTCATCACACTTGCTCGAAAATGGTGTCATTACACGTAGGTTCTGCGGGCCGTAAATGGCCTATTACGCCCTAGGGCGTAGTGGTTTTCTTTTTAAATTTGAAACGCTGGTTCTGTTTCACTCTTATTTGTCATGTTCAAAGGAACCGCGAACTTACTTTTTTAACTTTTATCACTGAAATATTTATTTAAAGATAACTGTTATTGCAAATACATGTAAACACATATTTCGGTAACATTAATTAAATGTTTAAATAATGTATTTCTTTATTTTGCAAATATAAAATGCCGCTTACCGCTATGGTTTCCGAACGTGACTTGACTTCGCATTGTCTATGGACTTAAATGTCACTAATGTCACTGTCTGTTTTAATATTTTCTTGTCATACTGGGGCGATTAGTAAGGTTATATTATTAAGATTTCCTCACAAGTGTGATGAAAAACATTGTGTGTGCCACGGGCGGTAAAGGAATTACAAACTCGTGTTATTAAAGCCCTCGGTTTCACCTCGGGCTTATAACAAACACTCGTTTGCAATTCCTTACTTACCGCCCTAGATACACAATGTACTATTTTCTAACTTCGATCTGCGAGAGGTCGTAATGGGACACAGAATTTTTGTATGAACGCAAAATATAACCCTTCTTGCTTCTTTTTTTAAGTTGGTTTATTTTTTTTTTGAACTTCATTTTCTTATTTTCAGTGGTAATTGAATTACGCTGTTAAGTACATGTTTTTTTAGTGACAGACACGCACATAACTCTTACACACACACACACACACATTTAGAAGCTGGTATAGAGTAACATAGAGTGTATAAAAATTGTGCAATTTTGACAATACACATGGGTCGAATTGATAACCTCGTTTTTTAACTCTGTTAAAAAGCTGTAACTGTGTCCGGACTGAAGACATTCACAGGAAAATTACCTACTAAAATTAACCACCCTCATCACCAGTCATTGTTTTGTGAAAAAAAAAACAAAATAAATAAGGATCACGGGCCTTAATTTTGTAGCATATTTTCCTTATTAAACCAATGATAAATTGGCAATTTCGTGTAATCGAATACCAACTTCCTGCAACAGTTACCTACAAATCAACTGTGAAGAGAAAAAATCCAAATTTACTCGAGAAAAAATCCAAATTAAAGCCCTCGGTTTCACCTCGGGCTTATAACAAACACTCGTTTGCAATTCCTTACTTACCGCCCTAGATACACAATGTACTATTTTCTAACTTCGATCTGCGAGAGGTCGTAATGGGACACAGAATTTTTGTATGAACGCAAAATATAACCCTTCCAAAAAAAATCGCGTTTTTAACAAGAAACGTTAACTAACTGAAATTACATTGTATATATAATTACGAAATCCTGCTAATCAGACATACCTTTACAAGTTATTATAAAATAAAATGACGTAAAAGTTATACATATTTAAGTGAGAGGGACATTGTTTTTTTTTCAAATGTACAATTTTTGGCGGCCATACCCACTTAACTATACATTTGTCTATAAAAAGAATTAGCTTTTGGCATGCACTTTTCCCATTTGTTATGCTCTATAAAATGTTAGTAGATAAATAAATACAAAATACTGTAGGTACCACGTTTTCACCCCTAACAGCCGCGGTTTAAGTACTATGCACCCATTTCGAGGTTTAACGCTGACATTTATGACCGAAGTTCAGTTTTTTGGGCGTAAATTTGGATTTTTTCTCTTCACAGTTGATTTGTAGGTAACTGTTGCAGGAAGTTGGTATTCGATTACACGAAATTGCCAATTTATCATTGGTTTAATAAGGAAAATATGCTACAAAATTAAGGCCCGTGATCCTTATTTATTTTGTTTTTTTTTCACAAAACAATGACTGGTGATGAGGGTGGTTAATTTTAGTAGGTAATTTTCCTGTGAATGTCTTCAGTCCGGACATAGTTACAGCTTTTTAACAGAGTTAAAAAACGAGGTTATCAATTCGACCCATGTGTATTGTCAAAATTGCACAATTTTTATACACTCTATGTTACTCTATACCAGCTTCTAAATGTGTGTGTGTGTGTGTGTAAGAGTTATGTGCGTGTCTGTCACTAAAAAAACATGTACTTAACAGCGTAATTCAATTACCACTGAAAATAAGAAAATGAAGTTCAAAAAAAAAATAAACCAACTTAAAAAAAGAAGAAATAAAAGTTTTTTGCCAACAATTTTTTTGAGGTGAATAAAACCTTAATATTTGGAATAACGGTACGAGACTGGTACCGATCGCAAAACAGTTCGCATAAAACTTTTATTTCCTATTTTGAAATCACTTTAATTTTTTTACATTATTTTTCTATTTATACTAAAATTATAATAATACTTATATATTTCTGTATATGCTAAATATTACATTCACAAAGGATGGGATTTTATTTTACAATTTATATTTATTTTGTTAGGTGATGTATTAGGTAGGTATATGTATTTATCACTGTGCGAAGCTCTGACGGGTCGCGAGTAGTACGTAGAGTTATCTAGCCTAACTTGTTTGGTTCCTATATTGTGTTTCTTTCAGCAGTTACTCTTCCCTTCCTCAATTAGGCACCAGGGTCAATGTAAAATAGTAAAACTATACGTCACTTTCGACCTTCTCACAGGGAAAACAATAGTAGCCTCATTACAGTTCACAAATTACAAGTTGTTCATTGACACTTCTGCCGCGATTGGATTCTAAACATTAAAAGCTCAGACATCCGGCTCCCTTACTCTGAAAGCTATCTATAAAGTCAATTAACATTTAATTAAACCTTAAGCATGTCAAGCGCTAAATAGAATATAGTCTCTCAGGAATATCTCTTCCGAAGGGAAGATATCTTCCGAGAAACATTCATGACTCTGTGACGCCAAGGGCAGGTGCCCCGTGTTATTTTTAAATGATTGTCTCTTCAGTATAGATGAAATAGTTATCTTACTATTAAGATGTTTGTAATTCTTTATATAAATAAAGAATAATCAAAACTAGTTCAAATTGGTTTGATTTTAGTGAGGTAAGCGGAGAAGAACAATTATAGATGTTATATTTATAACATGAAAGAAACATGATATTTCTTTATCGGTTGAATAGGGAAATGGCAGGTACTTACTGACTAGGGGAAATGATTTAAAACATTAATGCTTACCAAAAATAATATATGCATATATTCATTCACTCATTGTTTGTCGCTGGTATTTTATTGAAAGCCAAATGTGGTTTTAATGATTAATTTATGTTGTGTATTAATAATACTCTCTGTTAGCAGGAACATATGCAGCGACTTTCTTGAAGTAACGAACCGCAGTAATTGTTGATTTTCTGGAAAGAATATTAGAAACAGTCTCGTCAAAGTTATAGATAAAATGGATCTTTGGATCTAACTATGTGATTTCCACTGAAACTGTTAATTTTATAAACTAGAATAGAATTTTATTATGTATTGAATTGGGATTTTGGAAGGCTTAAATTATCAACCACAGGTTGATATTGGAATACAGGAATGGTGGTTTGAAATCGGAATTTAGTTAAGATGTGGTTATTTTAAGAGGAATTGTTGTTTAAAGACGTAAAAATGACAAGCTTACCTGAGATCTGCATTGGTAATAATAATGAAGGATGTCATATTTTAATATGTGAAATTTGCGTTCTTGGTCCATCCGTTATCCGTCCATCATACATTTACTAAATATCCAAAGGTTTGGCGTTGATAAATTGGAGGATTTAACAAAAGTTAAATCCGAAATAAAAATTCACGAATATGAAACTTAAAGGTTATGTTATATAGAAAAATTGACAGTTTAGAATATAGACATTTAGTCGTTTAAAAATGAGTCTTGAATAAGATTAGATCTGTTACGAACGAGTGTTGACAGAACCAAGACGAAGAAATATTCATTCCTTTTGGCCTACAAAAGGATTGAATAATTTTATTTCAAATTTTAATTTAGAGGACGCAAATTATAAAATCATGTTATTTTAATTAATTCTTAAGCAATGTGTAAATTCAGTAGCCATAAAATTAATTTTAAGATAAAACCTCTTTGTTGACTTGACATTAAGAATCAAACTGGCAGGTATTTTTAACGGAAAAATAAAACCGTTATAATTTGAAATGTGTTCGATTAATTTCGATTCGCATTTGTTTCGGGGTATATAAGCAGTACAAAACGAGGTCGGAGGGATTATCCCTGGAGCCGCCGCGAGGAACACATCAAGAAGTCAGAAAATTCTACAAGACCCTGAAGAAAGTTCTACGCCTGGAAGATCTCAACGCTTGGAAGACGGCTGAAGAAATCCTACGGACGGCGAAGTGGAGTTCAGAAGTACTCGCTGTCTGGAAGTCTGCTGAAGATCGTGGATTTTTGTAAGAACTTTTATTCTTTTAGCCTAGGTACCGAAACAGTGGAAACCTTACGGTGTCAACATAAACTGTTTCGAGGGCTCGCAGTAGCCTACAGGCCAAGTAGCTAGTTATATATTTGTAGTGGGACTTTAGCCAACCTTTAGCTTTTGGGGCAAGTAGACGCTTCGGTGTCTATAAATCTTACCCGAATGCTTATAGATTGAGCGACTGGCCTAAAACAGTATATATATATTTATATAAATAAATGCAAATAGATTTATTGTCTTAGATTAGAGTTCACCGTTACGCGAATATAATGAAGCATTCTATATCCGCGTACGGGTGACTGATTCCTTTGTTAATGTGTATACTAATTCTATTTATCCTAGGTTCTACTTATGGAGTTGGTAAGCTCAGAATTTCATTTCATTTCTATTTTTATGTGTGTGTATTTTCCTTACGATGGCAAATAATGAGTGTTTTGATAGATTGCTCTGTAAAATTTATACAGAACGGAACTTAGTCATTTTTTTTGACATTTTTGTATTAAATTTGGATTAAATAAATATTTCTGTAATTTCTGGGGTTGGGAATTAAAACATGCATTAAATGTATTAGTAACATTATCTTGGCAACATTCGGTTTCGACATTCTAATAATCTTTTCAGAGTTGTAACTTTTATTGATAAACTTCAAATTGTTTGACAAAGTACATCTGATTTGATTCTTACGTAGTTGTCTTAAGAGACAAAATTGCATAATAAGTTTTGAAACTTAACTTTATTTAAATGAATTTGGACTCATGTATAAAACAGAGTTTGACATTGACAATTTGACAGTCGATAAAAGACTGTGGATAGTTATAATTTAATTATTTTTTATGGGTGTTTAATCTGAGATGGCTTAATTCTATTTCTCTAAAATTGAAAAGTTCGTGTGTCTTGTGGTGATTTGATCTTGCCTGATACGTCAGAGGGTACAATAGCCAAGGCTAGTTCCCTGCATTTGGACCAATTAGCCAGAAGATACACGGGTCCAAGGACTCACTTTTAGTAAGATTTCCGATACGTATCTCTGGCTCAAGAGTCTGGTTTACGTAAGATTGAATCAAGAATTCAGATCTTGTCGGGATCTCACTAGTTTTCTAATTGATTAGATTTTGAAAGAGCCTTCCTCGGTGAAAACATCTCGTGAGAGTTAACATGCTTAGGGGATGATTTATGATCTTTTTCCAAGGTATTCAGAAAGGAGGATTTCATCCAACTTTCAGACACAGACGTTTTGACATGACAATACGAAAGTAATGCCTACCGGCGGACAGATATTTAGCTGCATTTTTCTGTCTATATTGCCCATGGTTTGAATGCAGTGGTAAATTATATTATGTGAGGAAAAGGGGCTATATATTAGCACCTCGCATCTAGAGTATATTTTGTTTTAGCTGTCTCATAATATAGCCTGGTTTGATGGATACCCTGTCTTCCTGAAGTACAGGAGTGTGTTGTCAGAACGGTGCTACAAAGTTGTTACCCCTTTTGCGAAATCTCCTCTCAAGGAAAGACTAGTTTTTGAGCTAGTCATTAATGGACTCTAATAGCCTCCTCTAGGCTGGGCGATAGGGAATACCCAAGCATCAGGCCGAAATTCCGTCGACGTCGCCGGGGAGTGTGACGGCGTCCAATGGCCCTTTAAACTCTAGAGTTCATTAACTACACTTAGGTAAATTCAGACATACCCTGACTGACATGACCACTAAGCTTATACTGACTACAGACGAATACCTGGCTTCATTCCTTTATGAGTATTCTATACTTACTTTTCCTTTACCTTATTTCGCATCATTACACTAATTTGTGATTCTATATCTGTCTAGTTTTCTTTATGGACTTGTACTTTCAACCTAGAAATTAGAACTTTCAAGTAAAATGTTCTCAACACTTATTTTACAATCATTTATTCATCTTTATATTAAAAGAGGGTATCTTTTACCGAGTTCTCACTTAATCGAAAAGTTCTTGGGTTGCTAGTAATTATTTCACAGCGTAGAACGGGTTGTCCTGACTCTATAGATCACAGATTGGCCATAAGTTGTATTCAAAGCAAACTATTATTGTAATAGCTCTTAAGCAATTAAGACTACCTGTACTCTGTTGTTGTCTGATTTTGTAAATTCTTACTATGTGGATTTGAAGTGCAATAAAATATACTTGTATAATAAAATCTTATCATTTTATAATTATATGGGGTGGCTTTGAGTCGTGGACTATTATTAAATATAATAAGGCCTCGAACGTTACAGAATTGGTGGGTGCCGTGAACAGGATATTTTGCACTTTGAACCACTTTTCCCCATTTAGATTGCGACTAGTGATATGCAAAATTTAGGTTTTCAATACTTGTGGTAGTTTGCTTTGAATTAGGTCTGTATTTGCAGGCCAGAATTGTTGTTGTGAAAACGATAGATTAATTGTGAGAGCTTGGTATAGGAAACATTCTCAATGTCTTGTGCGGGCTTCTTGTTGAACTTGGCGGTTACTTGTGAAGCCAGTAGAAGATTCATTTTATCTTCTTGCTGTAGAAAATAAGCAGCTTGCCTGTTTGTCACAGCTGAAAAGAAAAAAAGGTATTTTTAGTTCATTCACAGTTAATATGTTTTAGGTACCCTGCTTAAGAATTTACAGGATATGTAGTAATGTATTATTTTAATAATAATAGGTAAATTTAGGATAGGCAGGATAACATAGGATAAGGGTTTATCTCATTTAATACTAACCTTTGTTGCATTTTCCTTAGGCATTTATAGATTCTCCGTTCCTTTTGGAATCATGTTTTTGAAGTAAGATTTCTTCTCGGAAGACAAGAAGTTATAATCTTGATTAATTATCTTATGTTTAAATTACTCAGGAGCATACTAGTAGAGTTTTGTTGTAAACCTTTAAAACCAGTTTTTCATAGAACTTGATTCAATTCAGTTCACTAGATTGCTTTAGCAAGTAATCACTTTATGAAGTTTATTGTCTTTCAACTCAGTTAATAAGACCATTTTAGGGAGGATGCAGCGCTGGTCGGTATTATAGTGAATTTCTTAAACAGTTTCAAGTTATTCAAGTAGCATTTGTTATGAAGTTGGATTCTTCATAAGAATATAGATTATGATGTAGGACTATTTCACTTTTCTCATAGATTTCTGGATAGAATCACTATACACTCTTTGAACTCTGGTAGATGGGCACTTCTTGAATCTGGAGTAATCAAAACTGTTTTGTTTACAGTATAGGTTAGGTTAATTTCTTTAGTTTATTGCCGAGCATTCGGTGTTCTTGACAATATCTTCTTCTTGTCTTTAATCTCACACACAAAGCAGAGGAAGCGTAAATTCTTTAATTTTGTGAATAACCTGTTGATAATACGAATACTATTTCGGCAGGAACAGTCGGTTACACTAGCACACGAAATCCGTTCATTTCAGTTCAGAACCGCTAACCTATATGCAGCACATATTTGTAGTCATTTACCACTTTAAAACACGGGTTTTACTTAATTTATTTCATTGTTTTCATAATAAATAATTTACGAGTTGTTTACATAAGACGCCATTTTGAGAAGCATCGGTTTTGTCATTTATTTATCTGTGACTTAACCCTGTGTATGTCAAGAATGTTTAAGACAGAATTTGTTCAATATAATGCACAATTATTTTGAGATAAGTTTCACAAAGAGTGAACAGACAACTTCAGCAACATATTGGGAATTTGTAAAGTCATCAATTACTCAATTTATACGGTTATCACTTGCACAATCTTTACGTTTCTTAATTACACAATTTTGTGATTACTTTGACAAGCGGAATGCAAATAAAACTATCTATATCTTTTAATTTAGTAGTCAAGTAGGTTGGATTTCTATTCTAATAAAAACATGGATAGTAAGCCAGGAACGTTGCGTTAGTGTACATTTACGACCAGGAAAAAAAAAAATCTCGATGCACACTCTAGCGTAGTTAGGCGGGTTTGGAAAATTTAAGATAGCGGCATGGACAAAAAAGCAGGGGGGGGGAGGTTCGTTGGGACGGGTTTTAATAGGTTTTTGAGTATTTATGATTTTAACAGAGATGTATCGCACATGCGCTAAAATAATTACAATTTTAATTTGTTCATTATAGTGTACATATCATTGAAGGGTTAAGGGGATTTAAATTTTAATCAGATTTAAAAATTTTAGAAAATAATGTCCAATGTAATGGGTCTACTAATGGTAGATGGAACTAGTTTTCATTTTAATACTCTGATAGAATCCTAACGACTCTAAAAACAATACTGTTGCATCTTACAACCTCTTGTACCTTTAGAGATTTTTACGGATAAGTCGGGAATTGGGATTAGGTAAATAAAAGTCGTTTCAGCATAGGTTGGTAGTGGGCCTTACTTCCAGGATAGTTGTAACTTGACTGTGGGCAGCTTTCTTTTAATTCTATTAGAGATAAGAAACAGTAGTATATACTTGGAACAAAGTAAAAAGACAACCAAGTAATATGCGAAAATTATTTATGCCTTCATGCGATTAATGGCAATGACCCCTTGTAAGAAAAATTACTATTAAACACTAGAATGGTTTAGAACTGATAAGACAGTCCACGAAATGCATTTTGTTGTGATTCGAAGCCATTTTACAAACAAGGGTTGTGTTCTAGCAGTACTATAGAATCAATGGTTTTGAAATTAAGATAGAAATAGTGTTTTGAGGGCGGTCAATGTTTAATATATTAATATGTGAAGTAAGCATCAGTTAGAGTTCACTTATTGCTCTGGTAAGAGTTGAATGGAGAGCTGTTTCATAGTTATTTTACGTAGATACAGACCTATACATAGGAATGCAAATAGGGAACATCTAGATAATTACAAAACACTACTTGCTCGAGATAGCCTAGGATATTTTAAATGGATGATTGCAAACAGACATTACATAATATCTTTGTTTTAGGTAGCCTAACAGTAAAATATCTTATTTAAAGCCTTATTTTAATTGTAAACTTAATTGGTACTGGAAGTTGATTGGCAGAGGAATTGACAGAGTCCTGTTTCATTTTGGATTTGAATAAAAATCGGTAAACATTTCGGAGTCATAGTTAATAATGGATAAAACATTATTTTTATAGAACAAGTATAAACTTATAGAAGACTGTCAATTCATTCTGCCTAGAAAAACTTCTAGTTTCTTCGTGTGGGATGAGAAGTGTTTCATTGCTGATTTCTCATGAACATAAAGCAGTTTTTCTTGTTACACGGAGCTCGGAGCTAGAGATGAATCTTCTTGGAACTAGATGAAGTAACTTGATGAGGTGGTTGAGACAGGAGTTATAGTTGCTTGAAACCAACAGCTCCTTCCCCACTAGAAAAAGAAAATAAGAAAAGAATATTATTAACAATAAAATATGAAAGTTGAAGCCAGGACAAGTTCCATTTTCTCAGTGACAGATACAAGTATATTTTTGTAGATTTCCTTATTTAAGTGAACTAATCCTTATATATTTAGGAATATTTAATTATAATAGCGGTAGAAAACAAAAATTTAAGATTTCTAATAAAGTTACAATTTAAAAATTTGCAACTTTCACATTTCCAGTGTGCAACAATACATTTCTTGAAGTTATCGATCTTGAAGTATCTTCTGAGTTATAAAATAGCATTGAACTTTGATAGGTAGCCTAGTATTTAACTGCAGTTTAACTTGCATGGTTTTTTTTCTTGCATTAAGAATAAACGGTGTAAAAAATATGTTAGCGTTTGGACTAAACACAGAAAAGTATCCATAGTATGACCAAAAAGATTTATGCATACTTACAAATAGAAAATCCTTTCTTTGATAGTATCAAAATATAAGAAAACAGTTTCAGGCATTGTTTTGTAAAGTAAGAGACATGTTCTAGCCGGATAGTCGGTAGGTGTGCTATTTCTTGCTCTGCTCTCAGTAAATTCAGCAATCTTCTTACTCTGAAAAAAGTATAAGTAGTTTAAATTAAAAAAATATATAAGGACTACAGGAAAAAAAAAAAAAAAAATTGTAGTCTAGCTATTGTCAATTCGCACACTTTAAACACAAAATAATAAAAGTGAGTGGAAGACAAAAATAGTTCATTAATCAACTAGAGTAGAAATGCGGGGAGGGCTCAACGTCACAGAGGTTTGCGGCCCGAGCTGCAAGCGAGGGACGTAAATATGCGATTGGGGGCTTTCTTTGTTGCATCTCGTGTTGTGTATATCATTTTATTTTTACAGTTGGTCGGGAGTTGGCTTTTTCCGTACGCGCAGTGTGCGCAGGGGCCCACTTTATGGCCGGGTAGGGCATATTTAAAATAGTTAATAGTAATGAAGTCCTACACATAGATTTTACTGAGCACTATAGACAAATTTTGTAGACAAAAGTAAACAGTCTAGCTCTTAAAGTTAGCTTAACTTGCAACCCCAAAGTCTAGACTCACAGCCTAATCAGCCTATGCTATAAAAAAAAAAAAATATTTTAACATCACTATAGGAATGTATTTACTATTTAGTAAATAATTTGTAAATAGTTCGTTATATACAGATTACAGCATTTATTGTCAGTGCCAAATTATTTTATGTGCTAAGTGACACATATGTATGCTTGCTTTTTATAAAAATAATTAATAATTATTCATACTTACAATTTAGGAGATTTATTCACAAACAGCAGCCTTTTCATTCTGGAATTCATATCCTTATTCACCGCAGATCATGGAGAATACTGAAATATTATAGTGCATAATATTGTTCTCGATTTCCGCGATTATCACTCATAGAGTAGATAATGCTATAATTTAACGCAGCTTAGAATCTTAGGTATTTTCATTTCCCTGTTACCAAATAATTCTTTAATGATGTCATAATCCCCAATATAAAAATTGAGAAATTTGCTCTTGTTAGAGAAATGGCTACCATCCCGTTCTCTTATCGGCCACCATCTTGAGTTCCTGGTGTAATGTCATCATAATTCTTTCACTGCCTTGATCCATAAATGCTTGTGCCAGACTTCCTCTGTCTTTTCTTTTCAATATTCCTATTTAAGATGCCATGTTGATACAGGAACCCCAGCATAGTTCATTTTCAGTATTCTCCGATAATCATTCTCACTGAAAAGTTTAAGTGAAGCAAAGTTAAAATATAGAAAGAATGAAATAGAGCCGGAGACATTCTAAATTACTAGCGTTTTAAGATATAAAATAGTACCGGGGATCTCAAATTTTATAAGCTTAATACTTTGCCATAAAGGGCTATCCTAATACACTTAAAATAGAAATTGGTTGGCTAGCTCTGTGAAAAGGTACTTCACACTTATACACTTAGAACAGATTCAAGTTCATTTTGCGGACATCACAAACACTTTGTTTGTAAAGAAATCTACATTTAATGGCTAGAAGTTTACGTTCAAAGTTATGCTTTCTAGAATTTTCAAATACCGTATACGCCAGTTTACTTTTAACGGAGGTTATTGGTTAAGTACTGCGTAAGAAATGTCAAAACTTACCTGTGGAATCTTTTGTTTTCCCAGCAAAATTTAACGAAATAGGTCCTTCCGAAGGAATTTTGAGTATCCTTATGATATTAGATAGCTATTTAACTTTGCTTCCATGAAGAAATGTTGTAGTGAGCTCGTGAAATCTGTAAAGAATATTTGAGAAAAGGTTATTCACCCTTGCGAGGATTTACATTGACAATCATAGCTTATAGTAACTTTTGATGTATATTGTAGTTAGCTTACCTGTTTTAAGACATATTTATTGTGAATTATTCACATTTCGTTTTGATTTCAACACATTTTAAATCTCCAAAACAAACTTACTTACGGAAGGCGGTAAAATTATCGTTGATGAAAAGTCGCTGTCATTTTTTTGACGACTCCAATTTCAAATTTGACGTTTAAGTTTGACGCGTTCGAGTAATCATAGTGAGGCGTTTTTCGTACACGGTTAAGTCAGATGGTGTAGTTGGATGATTTGTCTATAAATCAATTATTCTAAAAATATTGATAATTATAACATTATAACAATTATTTTATTGTATTTTAGGTAGTTTAATTTAGTTTTTAGATTTATTTAGTTTTAGGAAATTTAAATTTTATCTTGTTCTAATGTGTTCGTTTTTGTTTGGTTGGTATACCTATTTTTCAATAAAGGAGTATTTACACAAAATTTTAAAATTATAATTATATGATATATTTCGAGTTGTGTGCTGTTGAGATATGTTGACTGAAGAAGAACATTTATGTTAAATCAAATTGTTTATTTCTTCTGATTCCTTCGGCGACCTCGGTATCAACCTAACCATAATGTTGCTGCCCTTGTGCAGATAACACTCAAGTTCTTTGCATGATGTTGCCTAACCTGTCAGTTAGTTTATAAAGGTAGCAAACATTAAAAGCGCAGCAATGCGTTAACTAAGTTGTCTGAATAGTTCACGAGTCTTCCACTGGTGGCGCTAGTAATGCGAAACGACGATTATGCGAATATAATTCTGTGCGGATTTAATTGTAATGGTTGTTATCGGTTTTAGTATATAGTACGTCATACGTCGCGAGTTGTCGTTTATTTTAGTAGCGAGTGTGTACAACTTTTAAGTGAATGAGTTGTGGTATTCTAAACGCGAGTGTATAACCAGACTTAGAGTGAACGTTCGGTGCGGCGGCAAATTTGAAAATATAATTGTGTTTCGGGTTTTAAAGCACAATAATACGGTGTTTGACGGTTTTAGCTTTTTGCGCAAATGGTTATTTGTTGCAACGAGTGAAGTGTATTTTTTTAAGTGTAGTGCAGTGAATTATAGTGTGGAATGCAGTTCAATTAGTGTTTGTGAAAAAGTGACAGAAAGTGTTTAAGTGTTTAGTGAGTGTGTAATAATTGGATGAGGTGACTTCTGAAATTTCGTCGACTACCAGCTGTGGAGAATCACAGGAGAAGAGAAGAAGAAGACTCGTCTACACCGATCGGAAAGTAGTCAGCGGCCGTGATCGTCTAGTGGTTAGGACCCTACGTTGTACATCTTAGAGTCGACAACTTTTGGAACTGAAAAGGGAGCCGAGACAGCGTTTTCGAAAAGAAAACTTAATTAGTAGTTAGAATTGTTGTTATTGTATAACTTATTTTCATTTTAACTTGTTCATCATTATCATTTTTTTTATTTTTAGTTATATCATCATCATCAATTTCATTATCATTATCATCAATTTCATTATCATTATCTTCAATTACACTATCATCATCATCAACTTCTTTAACAAATCATCGCTTTCATCGCCATCGATAACTTCTTTATCATCTTCATCAATTAGACTATGGGGGGGGGGGCAAATCTTAGTTCATAGTGGTTTCTTTTGTTTTATTATAGGATTTAGTTCTTAAATTTAGTTTATTAATTTTAATTTTAGTTTTGAATGTATGTATATTTGTCTTTTTATTTTAACCTCTTTAAGCTGAAGAGACTAACATGGGGATGATTTCGTTTTTTCCATTTGATTGTGTATCAAAAGGGTTTGATTCGACTGAACGGGGTCAGATGAGAGAGTATGGTATGGAAGCAATTGTGAGGGCTGGAAGAAATAAAAAAAAGAATGCAAGGTAGAGTGCCTTTGTTTATTAGATGATGCATGAAAGGGAAAGGAACCTTGAAAGGATGTTTGGATGATGATGGGTTGCTAGAGTGTGCAGGATTCCCTCGGTTGAATCGGACTCGGTATGCGATCACCAGTCTAATTGTATTTAGCCTTGCGAACTAATACAATATGGTGCCATTTACAGACTGTTGGTGTGAGGCTAGGTGATTTAATTTTTGCTGTTGACTGGCGCGTCAGTAAATGGTGCTACACTCCACAAGAAGCTAGGAACCCGAACTAAGTACATACCCGCCTGTTCAGCATGTGATTCATTCAAAAGAGCTGTACTACGTACTTGTGGAACGCAGGTTGTAAGAGCTCGTCCCTGGGGGGGGGTCGCAAAATTTATTTATTAATAAACCACAAGATAGAATCTTGGTTGATTTGATTGAATCATTTGTTTGGATGTTAGGAGGACAAGCACAAAGAAATTCAAGGGGCAGTTTTGGTGGTTTAATCTTTGAGGCTAGCTTTGACGATTGGGAATTTAACGTTTGCGGTTATTTCAAAGCAGTTATTCTGTCTTGATAGGAGGGGCAGGTGCTAAATCTGTAAGGTTACGACTGAGAATCTAGATGAACAGAAGGGTCTAGTATTCAAAAGGTATGGCACAGGCTGGATCCACAGGGGTCTGAGGTGTAAAAACCTTACGACTGTTGGGGCAGAATGCTGTGGCCGTGGACAGTCTATTCTCATTTTGATGAGTGGTGAGACACTTTGGTTAATAAGGCGAGGCTGTTTCCTGTTGAGTAATTGTTGAAATACACACCACACTTACATTGCAAGGTGAAAATATAAGACGGACTGGGTTAGGTTTAACCTTTTGACCGCCATAGTCGGTAGAGTTCTTTTGGATGGTTATTGACTATAAATTTGAATCAGCGTTTGCTGATCTATGTTATTTGATCTTTGAGAGGGTATAATAATGTTTATAGCTTTATTTATAAAGTAAGAATATTGAAATACTTCAGTTTTGACTTTCATATTAGGAATTTGTTTTGAGTTGGCGCCCAGAAGGTTAAAGAAGGTTATGTTTGTTCTACGTCTTGGAAGCTTTGAACAAACAGGGGGGGGATTGTGACGCCAAGGGCAGGTGCCCCGTGTTATTTTTAAATGATTGTCTCTTCAGTATAGATGAAATAGTTATCTTACTATTAAGATGTTTGTAATTCTTTATATAAATAAAGAATAATCAAAACTAGTTCAAATTGGTTTGATTTTAGTGAGGTAAGCGGAGAAGAACAATTATAGATGTTATATTTATAACATGAAAGAAACATGATATTTCTTTATCGGTTGAATAGGGAAATGGCAGGTACTTACTGACTAGGGGAAATGATTTAAAACATTAATGCTTACCAAAAATAATATATGCATATATTCATTCACTCATTGTTTGTCGCTGGTATTTTATTGAAAGCCAAATGTGGTTTTAATGATTAATTTATGTTGTGTATTAATAATACTCTCTGTTAGCAGGAACATATGCAGCGACTTTCTTGAAGTAACGAACCGCAGTAATTGTTGATTTTCTGGAAAGAATATTAGAAACAGTCTCGTCAAAGTTATAGATAAAATGGATCTTTGGATCTAACTATGTGATTTCCACTGAAACTGTTAATTTTATAAACTAGAATAGAATTTTATTATGTATTGAATTGGGATTTTGGAAGGCTTAAATTATCAACCACAGGTTGATATTGGAATACAGGAATGGTGGTTTGAAATCGGAATTTAGTTAAGATGTGGTTATTTTAAGAGGAATTGTTGTTTAAAGACGTAAAAATGACAAGCTTACCTGAGATCTGCATTGGTAATAATAATGAAGGATGTCATATTTTAATATGTGAAATTTGCGTTCTTGGTCCATCCGTTATCCGTCCATCATACATTTACTAAATATCCAAAGGTTTGGCGTTGATAAATTGGAGGATTTAACAAAAGTTAAATCCGAAATAAAAATTCACGAATATGAAACTTAAAGGTTATGTTATATAGAAAAATTGACAGTTTAGAATATAGACATTTAGTCGTTTAAAAATGAGTCTTGAATAAGATTAGATCTGTTACGAACGAGTGTTGACAGAACCAAGACGAAGAAATATTCATTCCTTTTGGCCTACAAAAGGATTGAATAATTTTATTTCAAATTTTAATTTAGAGGACGCAAATTATAAAATCATGTTATTTTAATTAATTCTTAAGCAATGTGTAAATTCAGTAGCCATAAAATTAATTTTAAGATAAAACCTCTTTGTTGACTTGACATTAAGAATCAAACTGGCAGGTATTTTTAACGGAAAAATAAAACCGTTATAATTTGAAATGTGTTCGATTAATTTCGATTCGCATTTGTTTCGGGGTATATAAGCAGTACAAAACGAGGTCGGAGGGATTATCCCTGGAGCCGCCGCGAGGAACACATCAAGAAGTCAGAAAATTCTACAAGACCCTGAAGAAAGTTCTACGCCTGGAAGATCTCAACGCTTGGAAGACGGCTGAAGAAATCCTACGGACGGCGAAGTGGAGTTCAGAAGTACTCGCTGTCTGGAAGTCTGCTGAAGATCGTGGATTTTTGTAAGAACTTTTATTCTTTTAGCCTAGGTACCGAAACAGTGGAAACCTTACGGTGTCAACATAAACTGTTTCGAGGGCTCGCAGTAGCCTACAGGCCAAGTAGCTAGTTATATATTTGTAGTGGGACTTTAGCCAACCTTTAGCTTTTGGGGCAAGTAGACGCTTCGGTGTCTATAAATCTTACCCGAATGCTTATAGATTGAGCGACTGGCCTAAAACAGTATATATATATTTATATAAATAAATGCAAATAGATTTATTGTCTTAGATTAGAGTTCACCGTTACGCGAATATAATGAAGCATTCTATATCCGCGTACGGGTGACTGATTCCTTTGTTAATGTGTATACTAATTCTATTTATCCTAGGTTCTACTTATGGAGTTGGTAAGCTCAGAATTTCATTTCATTTCTATTTTTATGTGTGTGTATTTTCCTTACGATGGCAAATAATGAGTGTTTTGATAGATTGCTCTGTAAAATTTATACAGAACGGAACTTAGTCATTTTTTTTGACATTTTTGTATTAAATTTGGATTAAATAAATATTTCTGTAATTTCTGGGGTTGGGAATTAAAACATGCATTAAATGTATTAGTAACATTATCTTGGCAACATTCGGTTTCGACATTCTAATAATCTTTTCAGAGTTGTAACTTTTATTGATAAACTTCAAATTGTTTGACAAAGTACATCTGATTTGATTCTTACGTAGTTGTCTTAAGAGACAAAATTGCATAATAAGTTTTGAAACTTAACTTTATTTAAATGAATTTGGACTCATGTATAAAACAGAGTTTGACATTGACAATTTGACAGTCGATAAAAGACTGTGGATAGTTATAATTTAATTATTTTTTATGGGTGTTTAATCTGAGATGGCTTAATTCTATTTCTCTAAAATTGAAAAGTTCGTGTGTCTTGTGGTGATTTGATCTTGCCTGATACGTCAGAGGGTACAATAGCCAAGGCTAGTTCCCTGCATTTGGACCAATTAGCCAGAAGATACACGGGTCCAAGGACTCACTTTTAGTAAGATTTCCGATACGTATCTCTGGCTCAAGAGTCTGGTTTACGTAAGATTGAATCAAGAATTCAGATCTTGTCGGGATCTCACTAGTTTTCTAATTGATTAGATTTTGAAAGAGCCTTCCTCGG
The DNA here is from genome assembly GCA_947034925.1 of Eudemis profundana. NCBI lineage: Eukaryota > Metazoa > Arthropoda > Insecta > Lepidoptera > Tortricidae > Eudemis > Eudemis profundana. The sequence goes on along the minus strand of OX344795.1, from coordinate 22,104,909 downwards.
TGAAAACATCTCGTGAGAGTTAACATGCTTAGGGGATGATTTATGATCTTTTTCCAAGGTATTCAGAAAGGAGGATTTCATCCAACTTTCAGACACAGACGTTTTGACATGACAATACGAAAGTAATGCCTACCGGCGGACAGATATTTAGCTGCATTTTTCTGTCTATATTGCCCATGGTTTGAATGCAGTGGTAAATTATATTATGTGAGGAAAAGGGGCTATATATTAGCACCTCGCATCTAGAGTATATTTTGTTTTAGCTGTCTCATAATATAGCCTGGTTTGATGGATACCCTGTCTTCCTGAAGTACAGGAGTGTGTTGTCAGAACGGTGCTACAAAGTTGTTACCCCTTTTGCGAAATCTCCTCTCAAGGAAAGACTAGTTTTTGAGCTAGTCATTAATGGACTCTAATAGCCTCCTCTAGGCTGGGCGATAGGGAATACCCAAGCATCAGGCCGAAATTCCGTCGACGTCGCCGGGGAGTGTGACGGCGTCCAATGGCCCTTTAAACTCTAGAGTTCATTAACTACACTTAGGTAAATTCAGACATACCCTGACTGACATGACCACTAAGCTTATACTGACTACAGACGAATACCTGGCTTCATTCCTTTATGAGTATTCTATACTTACTTTTCCTTTACCTTATTTCGCATCATTACACTAATTTGTGATTCTATATCTGTCTAGTTTTCTTTATGGACTTGTACTTTCAACCTAGAAATTAGAACTTTCAAGTAAAATGTTCTCAACACTTATTTTACAATCATTTATTCATCTTTATATTAAAAGAGGGTATCTTTTACCGAGTTCTCACTTAATCGAAAAGTTCTTGGGTTGCTAGTAATTATTTCACAGCGTAGAACGGGTTGTCCTGACTCTATAGATCACAGATTGGCCATAAGTTGTATTCAAAGCAAACTATTATTGTAATAGCTCTTAAGCAATTAAGACTACCTGTACTCTGTTGTTGTCTGATTTTGTAAATTCTTACTATGTGGATTTGAAGTGCAATAAAATATACTTGTATAATAAAATCTTATCATTTTATAATTATATGGGGTGGCTTTGAGTCGTGGACTATTATTAAATATAATAAGGCCTCGAACGTTACAACTCTTAGGATTTTCTTGTGTTTCTAGTCCTCGGCTAAAATCGCGAACCTCGTAACGTTATATGGGAAACAATGGAAGTTATGAGGTATACGACTTAAACCGACATTGTATTAGCTTTAAAACTTCGCACCTCACAGATGTTATGATGTTTTCCATTAATTGATATATTATTTCTAATCACAATGTAATTCCGAAAATATGACTGTAGGTCGTCAAATATCAATCACAGTCACTTTGTACTATTAAAATGAAATAAGACTCTTGGTTCCTTGTTTGGAGTGTGGTGTCAAAGGCTTCACAGTTCTATAGCAACGGATATAGATGATTCACGATTTTTTTTGGATGAGATCATTCACGTGCTTATTTTGCAACAAATGAAAGGTTACTACGGGTTTATAACCAGCGAACTACTGTTCGAATCGACTTACAAACGTAGCTGGGACAAATCAATGAGTATATAATGTATTACTCGTATGTCGTGTGTATGGTGTGTTTAGGAAAAAAAAAATTGACTAGTAGAATTATATATCAACAAATTCTACGAGCTTTGCTCTTGTCGGTGGAGTAGACGCAATTTCTCATTCAGTAATTGACCAAGCTAATTAGACCCCGGTAGGACACGATATCCACTCTTCCTATGAGCAGTTGTATGAAGTTTTTTGTAGTCTCCTTCTTCTATTCTTCCCTCAGTATTTCAATTAATGATATAATGAAAATAATTACGCCAAGTATACTCTAAGTGTAGTATAAGTGAGAAACTATCGAGCTTTTTTGGCGATTCTTGTGACAAATGATATATTTTTGAGATGTACCTACTCACAAGGAAAGGTACACAAATGTCCGACTGCGATTTGATTCATTTTGATATATGTTATAGAGTAGTCTAAAATAGCAGACAAGTATTTTTTTTAACTGCCAAAATTTAACCTCTTAGGAGAAATTGTCCTTCAAAGTACTGAAAAGTGACTAAACCCTCCCACTTCTACAGAAAAAATAAATTCAAACATTAATCAACTAGCAACCTTGAATTTGGGGTCATCTCAATTGCGTAAGATAAATCCACCGTGTTTGGATTTATTTGATTGGTTTTGACCTGCAGTTTGAACTATACAAAAGGTACAGTTGGCGACATACAGCTCGCTTCGAATCTATGTTAGAAGCAACTTATTATTCCATTATAAAATTACTTAGGTATATGTTATTATTAGTTAGTTAGTTTCCTTGTAGTCGCAGTCGTACGGACAAATTATCCAAACCTCTGTCCCCAGTCGCTTCACCAGTCTTAGTCGTCTCAGATGGAAATTGTAATTCAATTCGTAATCGAGTTGGGTGTACAAATGTGTCGCCACAAAGGAGACGCGACGTACAGTAAAACGCATTCCAACTTGTAGTTGTTTGAGCCAAAGAGGAATCAGTGCGGGTACTGAGTGAATGGTTCGAAATTGACAAGTTTATGTGGTAGCTTACAGTATTTTTAGTTAATCAATACAATCTAAAATTATAGAAGCATCACACTATAGTCATGAATTGATCAAGTTTTGTGAATATTTTCTTAATGTTCCATTCATTCTTTTTCTTAAAACAATCCAGAATTATTGTTACTCGTACGAAGGTAAGGAAAACAATAGTCGTCTGAACACACTTCTTCATCTTCCACAGATCTTGGTTATATCTACTAACTAATTTGAAACACTAACAGCAGAAAAGAATTAAACTACATTATTTTCGAATAAAAATTCAATAAAACTGTAAAAAAACTTTCCAAAACGTCATAAAATGGAATGTTCACGCTGCTATTAAGTTAGAACATCGTGACTGAAAATTTATAACTTTGACGTGGCGCCAGGTCGCAGTTCGACCTTTTTCAGCAGAGCCGAGGTACTCGTGCGTGACTATTTTATTGCAAGCTTGTTTTAACCTGCGACTTTTGTGAAAAATTACGGTTTGCTTCCGGTTTTAGTTGTAGTTGCTTAAAACGATACAAGCGATTATTATTTTCGTGTAGTATCGAAACCTTATTTGGAAATCAGTAATAATGATCTGAGTAAGTATTATACTACCGAAAAATAGCAATATATTATTTACATCTATAGAGAATCGTTCGAGCTACGATTTATTACGCTGGCCTCGTTAGCATATTCGTCTAAGAAACATTTAAGGGTAATTTTTCCTCAACCATTCCGGAGTTTCCTGTTCAGCGCAAAAAAGGTCCAAACAACCAAGAATTCCCTAGTAAAATACGTCTTTTTATACAACAGGACAGTTTTCGGGACTTCGGAACTCCACTCGCAGGGTTCAATCTTGAGATAATTTACTTCAAACCACTGGAAGTTTTAACGCCTCTTCCAGACTTTTCCCTTAAGCGTGAAGCATTTTTTTAACACGAATGCAAGCCCCAATCTCGTTTGAACGGTGAATAAGTTTAGGAAGTTTTAATTCAATGACTGTGAAACGAATATTTTTGAATTTCCGGCAATGACAAAGTGCCTGGAACGGCTTGACAGTTGGAAAATGCTGCCGAGATTCAAAATATTACGCAACGCAAAGGAATAGCTTTTGGTGTATGTATCTGAAGGTACGGCAGTGCCCCCACCAAGTCGAGCTTTCTCGAAGCCATTCAGGCCATTTTCAGCCTCCCGTAATTTTGTGCTGGCTAAGGCTAGAACCCTGAATTTAACCGTGGAGGAAGAAATGTTATAGTTCTCAAATAAAGAATCCTCCACGGGTAAATAATAGGCAAGTCGGCCGTGCTTTTGTTTTGCTCGATTTGGCGGGGGTACTGCCGTGCCCCCAGATATCGACTAAAGTGATGTCCAACTTCAGGGGTAGAAAAATCGCATCGGGATTTTAAAATAATTCCGGCTTTTTGCTAGTTTACGACTGAGGCACCCAAGCATCAATAGTCGACTTACGAAAAACATAGGAACTGATATATTAGCTCGTAAACTTAGGTACACTGAAATCGGGAAATATAAGTATCCCGCCTATAGAGTCCCCTGCTCCCCCTGTAATGTTCTGCCTCACGGAATTCCACTTGACCATTATTCTGAAGGCAATCTGTATGCAGTACTACTTACTAGCTTACTCTGTACCTATTTAACATAGTTTATGCACGGGTGTTTGAAGGGTGTGGTATACTTGTACCTGTAAACTTAGCTCATAATCCGTTAAGATCAAAGCCAAAATTCGCCGTATCGTACGAAATTCTACTCTTTTGTTTGCGATTAATTTTGGCCTCACCTGAATGAAAGTAAAGACAAGGTGATGACTTCATATATATTCATGATCATTTATGTCATATTGACATATAAATAAGGTGCTTAATTTACCAAAGATAACTACGACACTTTGTAGAATATTATTCTAATATGCTTAGTTCAGTTAAGTCCGTTTCTATAAAATAACTGAAAACGTGTACTTGTGACAGGTTAAACATGGAAAAAAGCGAGAGCCTTAATAGTTTTTTTTATAATTAAAATGTTTTTAAGTTCACTGTTCAGCTGCTAGCTGCCGTGTAGATTGTATTTCCCTATTGAGGAAAGCAATATTTTCTAAAATTTAGAGCAATTTTTAATTTATCCAATAGTAAAATGGACGACATTTCCAACGGACCAAAACCGTGCTTAATTTCATTCTGTTCCTGACACAATGCTTTGTTCGAATTGTGATGTGCGTGCGTGAATTGTTTAGTCTTTTTGTCAGTCATGTTTTTTGTAAATTGTACTTAACAATACCTGTAGATTGTATGATGCATTCGGCCGGTATGTGACAGTATTGTATGTATATCTGTATTTATACACTACTTTTTGTACCTGCACAAATCATGAAATACATTTATAAAAAAAGCATTTACAAACTCTAATTTCTAAGTCACTTGCAGTCCAACTTTACATAGTTTTTACCTTTGCTATATAGTTTATGTGTATCGGTCAATTTTATTTAGCGTCACCTGTTATTTCGACATGACTTGCTTCTGCCCTGAACATATGAAGTTTGATCCTTATTATTAATATGAGACTGTACAGACGTAGGGTAAAGCGTATTTAAATCAACGTTATTGAAATTGCTTGAAATTGTGATTTATTTAAGTCATGGTCATTTGTATGGGCTTAGCCGTGTAAATGATTGTCAGTCATTGCCAATATGGACACTTGTAGAATATGAGTGAGACTTGTGATACTTGTCTTCTTTGCATTTCTTTCTCTTTAGCAGAGTGACCATATTGTTTGCAACTAACAAATTACTTTACAACTTTGTGTAATTATGTTAAATTAACGTATTTAATATCCTATATACTTATGTTATTATGATACTGTTTTAATTCTTAGTTAAGAAATATCAAAACCGATCACTTCTCCGATTTTACTCTGTATAGCACAAAATATTTCAGGAAAAAAGTATGTGTTAACCAGTGTAATTAAACATTCTAACTTATGTATTTAAAGTAAATCGTTAAGCTTGCTTAATGATTGTGATGATTTCTACCAAGGACCATTAAAACAAGAGGACTGTCATTCTTCATACAAAAAGCTGTTCCCCGATATTTACAACGCCATCTATGTATAAGCTTGTTATAAGAATTATATTATTTACAACTAGCTATTTCCCGCGGCTTCGCCCGCGTTGTTCCCGTTATTGTCCCAAAGAAACTCTTTACCTGGATAAAAAGTATCCTTTGTTTCAATCCAGGACTTGGTCTACTTACATGCCAAATTTCTGCTTGATCCATCCAGTTGTTACCCCGTTATTTAGTAACAAACATCTTCACAAACTTTCACATTTAAGTATAATATTAGTGTGAAGATTTTCGAATTTTAAAAGTTTAAATAAGTATACAATTTAATATAACCAGAGATCGGAATAGGTAGAGTATATTTACCTAAACTTCGAAGAACATAGTCGAAAAGTGGAGAGTCCCTTACAACAAAATTTTTATCCGGGACTTAAGTCTCGGAATCTTACTAAAAAAATATATTATTGGTATTATTTAGCACATTTCTCGAACATTCTCAGTATAACTGTCTCTTTCTAATAGTGCTGTCTCTTTCACTCCTTCGAGAAATTTTGCCATATACTGAAGTGTAGTTCAAAGGCCCATAAGGGGTCCTGGACACAACAGCTATACTGAGAATGCTCGAAAAATGTGCGAAAGAATACCAATAATATATTTTTTTAGAAAAAAATTTAGTTGTAAGGGAGTCTCCACTTTTCGACTTTGTTCTTCGAAGTTTAGGTAAATATACTCTACCTATTCCGATCTCTCTATATAAACTTTCAACCCCTATTTAAACCCCTTAGAGAATGAATTTCGAAAAACGGTGATATCACTTTTCTTGTAATCTAATAAAAAGTCTAAACATGACGTTTCAAACCTCTTACTTCTAAAATCTTAGACTCTCCATACAAATTTTGAACCCCTATTTGAATCCCTTAGGGGATGAATTTTGAAAAATCCTTTCTTAGTGCACATTTAGACCTTATAAGGATCCTACGTGCTAAATCTGGAATTCCTAGGACTAGCGGTTTGGCCTGTGCGTTGATATACAAACTTTCAACCCCCATTTAAACCCCTTAGGGGATGAATTTTGAAAAATCCTTTCTTAGTGCACATTAAGACCTTATAAGGATCCTACGTGCTAAATCTGGAATTCCTAGGACCAGCGGTTTGGGCTGTGCGTTGATATACAAACTTTCAACCCCCATTTAAACCCCTTAGGGGATGAATTTTGAAAAATCCTTTTTTAATACACTATTAGACTTTATAAGGAACCTACGTGCTAAATTTGGAACTCCTAGGACCAGCGGTTTGGGCGGTGCGTTGATATACACACTTTCATCCCCCATTTAAACCCCTTAGGGGATGAATTTTGAAAAATCCTTTCTTAGTGCACCCCTAGACCTTATAAGGAACCTACGTGCTAAATTTGGAATTCCTAGGACCAGCGGTTTGGGCGGTGCGTTGATATACAAACTTTCAACCCCCATTTAAACCCCTCAGAAGATGAATTTTAAAAAACGGTGAAATTATTTTTCTTGTAATCTAATAAAGAGTCTAAACATAAAGTTTCAAACCTCTTACTTCTAAAATCGTAGACTCTCCATACAAACTTTGAACCCCTTAGGGGATGAATTTTGAAAAATCCTTTCTTAGTGCACCCCTAGACCTTATAAGGAACCTACATGCTAAATTTGGAATTCTTAGGACCAGTGGTTTGGGCTGTGCGTTGGTAAAAAAACTTTCAACCCCCATTTAAACCCTTTTGGGGATGAATTTTGAAAAATCCTTTCTTAGTGTACCTCTAGACCTTATAGGAACCTACGTGCTAAATTTGGAATTCCTAGGAGCAGCGGTTTGGGCTGTGCGTTGATAAATAAACATTCAACCCCATTTAAACCCCTTAGGGGATGAATTTCGAAAAACGGTGAAATTACTTTTCTTGTAATCTAATAAAGAGTCTAAACATAAAGTTTCAAACCTCTTACTTCTAAAATCGTAGACTCTCCATACAAACTTTGAACCCCTATTTGGACTTTTTAGGAGATGAATTTTGAAAAATCCTTTCTTAGTGCACCCCTAGACCTTATAAGGAACCTACGTGCTAAATTTGGAATTCCTAGGACCAGCGGTTTGGGCTGTGCGTTGATATGTCAGTCAGTCAATCAGTCAGTCAGTCAGTTTCTTCTTTTATATATTTAGATTATTCAACTTTGAAAACGTGACACAGTATTTAAATGTTAGAATTTATTTATTATTAGCTGTTTACGAACTAATTGTTACTGTAGTATGTTTCTTTGTTCAATTATAACATCGATAAATGTTTAGTTTTTTAGTGTCACCTAGTTTTTGCCTGGATATCCCCTTGCGGCTGGGGCACGATCCAAAGTATGGAGAATGACAGTCCTCTTGTTTTAATGGTCCTTGATTTCTACATAAGAAAAAAAACAGAATTTATGATAAATGGTATGAATTTTAACTAATGGTGGTTTTAGTCGTACGGTTTTAAAATAACATTAAAACTCGCAGAAAACCAAAAAAATATACATGTTTAGCAAAAAACGTTTGCTTTCAAATGCTTATAATAGATGGCGCTGACCTTAACCACTTTTATTCTGGTTTTTTGAGACTTCTCATGTCATTTCGCTCAAACAAAATATATTAAGCTATAAAATTAAACACATTTTAACCACGATTGATGTCGTGGAAAAATAATTGCCTTCTTTATATTTGTATAGAAAACCGACTGACTCGAATCACCTTAAATAGCAAAACTAATAAACTAAAATAGAACTTGTTACTGGACATATTCCACATGTATCTCTTATCGTGCTCGTTTTAGACCAGCCTTTGTCGTCTAGGATTAACAATGGGCATTTATCTCTGGCCTCAAATAAGCTGTCATATCCAGGCGTCTTTTCATATAATATATCAGTTCGTTAAAGCAATATGGTTCCGTGCCCCTAAACGTCGCACTAGGCATACCACTATGTTCCTGGTCCCATTACACGCCACTAACTACGGTGCCAATGCTGTGCTATCTCGTATACCTCGTCTCTTAGAGCATTTAGACAGGAGGCGCCTTCAACGCATCTTTCCGAACAAAAAAGTCTGCCGCATTCAGAGGGGGGCAGGGTAACACACATATAAAAAAACTACCCACAAATGCAAAAGTCTCTCTCATTGCTACGCACTCATACTAAAATAACTGGCCAAGAGCATGTCGGACCATGCTCAGTGTAGGGTTCCATAGCCGTAACTACAAGGTAAAAAATACTATGTAAAAAAGGTACAACAACAAAAGAGCGTATCTTCATAGCAATTACGTCCTTTTGTTGAGAAGCGCAGTTTATCGGCAATAACTCAAAAACAGTACATTGGATCTTGTTGAAAATAATTTTCGTTGAAAGTATTAATTAAGCGTTACGTTCGTGATTTTTTTCATTTTTTTCGGACGCACGGTTTAGAAAATAGAGGGGGGGGGACACAATTTACACAACTTTCGGAGCGATTATTTCCAAATACATTCACTTAATCAAAAACATTACTTAGAAACCTTATAGTGTTTTTTAAAGAGCTGTCGAACTATGTACCACACGTTGATATTTGCTGAAAAAAAATTTTTTTACTGTCTTTAACATGTATGGAGAGCCCCCCCTAAAAATATTTATTTTAATTATTTATATACCAAACTAAGTAGCGGCTCATAAAACACACCTATATTCCAAATTTCATCAATATCCATCATGTAGTTTCTGAGTAAAATGCCTGTGACATACGGACAGACAGACAGACAGACAGACAGACGGACGGACATGACGAAACTATAAGGGTTCCGTTTTTGCCATTTTGGCTACGGAACCCTAAAAATACAACAACACAAATTTAACTTTTCACACTAATGCAAAAAAATGCAATAAAAAGCAAGTAAATACACAACTTGCTTCATAGGATGTAGGCGTAATCGCCTAAAATTCGAACCGATTATTGGGCTGCGAAGTGGTTGGCGTATATCGATATCGATATTTTTTCGAGACGGTGAAGATGGCGCCTTGGTGTACGTATAAAAATATTTCGTCAATTATGGAATAATTTACTGGACTATAAAATTGAATATACTACTATAAATATGCTACTACTGCATTTAATTCGGTTTTCTATTTCACTTAGAATCTCAAAAAATTATATTTAAAACATGAACATTATACTTTAAACAACTAAGTCGAAGTATAATTTTAATAAAAGTGTTATAATAAAAATTGATTAGAAATAAAAAACCAATATGACTAGGTATTCTTTATCGATACTTACACAATTAGGTTTGGTTAAATTTTTACAATGTGGTCTACTTCGAAAACTATTTCGAGGAATAACCTGCTAGAGCTGGAGCAGTTTACTTTAACGTAATAATATCAAACCAGTAATAAATTAGGTTATAGGAAATTAGGTGGATCCGAAATGAACACTATTTAACATATCTAATAGGTACCACCAAGGTTACGTTTTATAGAATACCTTTAAGAACAATAGGGAATATGCATTGTTTTTTTCTTTGCTTTAATAAAACCTCACCATTCATATAAGAAACAGAAAGAACAAATATTTGAAACATGAAAGTTTTAAATTCTTATTAGTTATTTGTGTTTTATTCAAACTTAGGTTTTATACCTACAAATAAGTTAATAGTAGGTACCACTTGAAAACGCAGGCCATATTTGTTAATATTGTAAAAAACTTATGATAATTATGCATGTAAATAAAGTTATGTATGCGACTGTACTTAATTAGGCATTAAATCACTCATGATGTGATCTTATTATGAAACGAGCCGAAGGCTCGTTTCATAAAACCATGCTCGTATTAATGCCTCTCACTCATTATGCACCAGTCACATAAATAACAATTATATTGTGAAAAAAATTAATCTATTTATGTATTTTTAAATTCAGCACCATAGAGCTTATCAAAATAAGACTACATAACGTTTAGGTACTATGTACAATTTATTCACAAGAATTGTTTTCTGTCAGTAAAAATAAACATCACTACTATGATATACTTTACGAGTAAAACCCGATATCAATGAGCTCAGTGGTAACAATTTAATGTAGTACTGTATATTTACAGTAAATTAAATTATTCCCTTTTTATCGAAAAAATATTCGTCAAATAGCGTAGCACTACTGTGGCAGATTTATGACTTCACGTACACTTTAAAACAGTTGATATAATTTTTAACGAATCGACCTTATAGCCGTAGACACAAGGTTCATTTTTCAATTAAGTAAGAGTTGGCTTCCCTACAAATGTTGCGAAGTGTCATATTGGCTTGTGTTTGCATACAAAATGTTGAAGACAGTAGTCCTTATTACCTGAAATACGGTGAGACGTCAAACGTCAAAATAGACGCCATTTTGTTCTTTCCGTTAGGATCTAAATGAATGTCTTCAAATCGATTTTATATAATCGATACTTGGCTTCGAACTTTAAATAAAGCGTTTAATACGAAAATAATGTAAATATAGTGAAGTTAAAGCAAATATTTACTTACATGTGAAATGATATTCCATCTTTTTGTAGATTTGATGTGGTGGAACGTTTTTTGCACCCAAAAACAGCACAACGGCATTTTCACGGAGCTCGTCATGCGCTGAGAACGATTTCGAGACTGCGTATAATCGATTAATTGAAGTAGTTTTTATAATCTGCATGCACATTGTGCTTGCGCCTTTGGCAGAGGGGAAATAATATGAAAGGCTTCTCCAGTCTAAATGCTCTAAGACCTCGTCTGTATAACCAAGAATTTTATATGACTGATCCATTCGTTGGGTCTAAAAATAAGTTCAAAAATGGCCTTTATAAAGTACTGACCAAAAGTGACCAACGACTTTGAATAACAAGGTATTACTTAATATATTACTTCATAGTTAGTTCATTATTATCAAATAGGCATCGTTTGTGGCACTCTTGGACTAAATAGTATTAGTAATAGTTAAGTAAGGAATGTAATAACTGCATCACATTTGAATTTTTTTGGTTTTCGAAGAAGGTCAAGGTGTATTGGCTAATTTTTGTGATTCTGCTCTCTAAAGCAGTCTACTTATATTGTATTTCTCTTTTTTTCTGTGTTCGCTTCTCTATTAACGTCTCTGAGTGTTTGCATTGTAATACACTGACAATGATCCCGGTTGTACTCTTTAGGGTATGGCCTGAACTCAGAGCATAGAATACTAGAGAGAGGACAAGCCGCCGGCGACCGTGTCGCAGCTGTAAGCTCATTGTGCATACTCTGCCGCCAGTACACCGTCCGTTGTTAGCGAGTGTGCCCGCGTGCTGATCACAGTGAAAATTTTGTTTTCTGCCAAAATGCCGAGTTGTGCAATAATTACTTGCAAACATCGCAGTGATTTAATTAATTTCCACACCAATGGGATCACTTTTCACAGGTAAATACTATTTATTTCTAATAAAACCATGAATTTAACTAATAATCTGACTTGTATCCATATAAGCTTATACATGTTTGTCATTTAATATATTGTATTACATTGCTGCTGTACAAGTTACATTATTGCGAAGCACAGTGTTTACGCCGCAATGAACGGGGTACACAACGATACATTCAACGACAAAGTTTCTCATAGTGCAGCAGCGATGTCCGCCATATTGTGCGCTGCGGATAGTGCTGCGCGGCACCTATACCACGTATCGATAAAACCAGCCCAGGATTAGTGGATGCTAAAAATAATTTAAAAATGAAAGGATGGATACTGTCTTTAATATAATATTAGGTATGAAGTATAAATGTTGTGTAATTGTTTAGCTAATGATTTGTACGTATGCAATGCGTTGATAAAAAAACTCTATGATTGAATTTCGACATTTTAAAATATTTTTTTGTGCAAAATAAGCAATTCCTTTTCTTTAGCTACATACTTTTTTTATAATACTAGTAATAACTTTAGCTATTTTAACTGGCGATTAAACGTATAGAAAATACAATTGTGGAGTTATTATATTTTTTTAGTATTTTATGTGGTAAAAATCAAATATTATATACCTAAGTTTACAAAGGGTTTGAATTGTATGGCATACTAGATTTTGCCCCCCGCGTTGCCCGCGTAGAAATCGTATTTCGCATATCCCTCAGGAACCGTATTTTTTCCGGAATAAAAAGTATCCTATGTGTTCCCATTTAAAACTTGAACATCAGATCGATAAGGTTAAGTTGGTTAGTCAATAGTCTACTCGGTCCACGATATCGAGTTAGTATAGCGTTCTCCCTGTATAGTGTCAAATTAACCGCTTGCCTTTACCTGCACAGTAAAAATGCAAAATGAGATAAGAGAGTAGTAAATAATAAAGGCAATAAATGCATTATTTGGGTTCGACCAGGTGTAAAATATAACATGCAACAATAATGTCCATTGTTGTTGGTGCACGTGTAATTACAAAAAAAAACTGTACAAGGACTTTAGTTAGTGTCCTTATCATATTTTGAGTTCTTTGTATTACCGACTACAACAAAGCCTATTTTACTGACTTAACAAATTACTAGCGTACCAGAGACAGATGTTGACTGAACTTTTAACGCTATGTAAATCCATCCTTTGTGCGTTCGTTACCCTTATCGCTGACCATATATATACATAGCATGCTATCTCAGATTTCTAGTACTCACTCGACGTGTATCGAGTGTAATTTAAACTAATAATAGAGTTTTTAAAGATTTCCAAGTGATCCCGAAATTAAAGAAAAATGGATAGCAGCAACATGCAGAGGACCTGTTTGGTGGCCATTAAAAAGAAGCACAATATGCTCTATACACTTCACAGAAAATCAATTAAATGAAAAATGAAAATTTCATACAAATTTTAATTCAATCCGCGTCGCGTCGCGTCGCGCCCTGCAGGTGGAAAACCACCTTTAGTCAATGAAATATTAATAAAAAAATATCCCAAATATGCATTACTGAAAACGTAGTATATAGTCTGTTCTTTTAGGCATTAAAGAAAAGGTAAAGAAACCACGTGACTCGGATGATTCAGCCAATAAAGGTTACTTTATGTATCTGCGGCACAATGCCACTGATTGAAGGATCCGAGTTACGTGGTTTCTTTGTTTTTTTTTAATTGCCTAATAGAACACACTAGTTATTTTATTGTTATTAGTGGAAGTGTAAATCAGAATTGAGAAGAAATTATTTAAGGCATTTGTCAACAAAATATGAATCATAATAATTAGTAAGTAAACATTTGAAAACCCAAGGTGATAAATTTTACGAATTATTAGTCATTAACTAAATTAAATATTACGAATTATTAGACATCTACTTAATAAATCAAATGTCTTTAACATTTTGATTGCCATAAATAATTATTATAAGCAATTATTAACAATGATTCCGAATATTTCAATAGGTACATTAAATTATCGACAGATACTCTTTTTTCGACAATTGTTCAATATCGATATCACGGTATCGCTGGCCTAGTACCCGCAATTATCGTTGTGTGCGTGCGTACTGACACGACTCGCTGCTCATCCGCATGTACACAGACATGGAAATGATGCGCGTGTATTCTGCAATAGGAGCGCCGATATACAAGTGTGTGTGATTTAGGTGTGTGCGTGCTTTGTCTTTACAATTACTGGTTCTTTGTGTTGGTTAAAGAACTTGCGACAGGCGGATTCAATACAAAATCGACCGCATGTCCGATCTCCTTATATTCTTACATCTGTGGGCCTGAACAAGCTATTCACTATACAGGGCGTCCCACAACTAAGCGACGTTAAGATCACATACCTTAATTAACAATGTTGATAGAATATTTCGCTCTATGGAAATATTACATAATTTTTCTAAGTTTATTTATGGTTACTAAGCGGTCGTTTCTTTTAAGTTGCTGCAGCAAAAACTCAATTCGTCGCTGTGCCTGCAAAAGTCGCTATGTGATTTTTTTAGATTTTTGGTTTTTTATGCCATTTTGAACCTTATATCAGTACGCGTAGGCTCCAAAAACAGTATCACGCTATCTTTAATATTTCTGGTTGTTGCAAATATAACCATGTGAATTTCATACATTGAATGTTCGTTTTAAAATAACTAAGTGTCACTAATCACACGAGGGTACCTTTTCATTTCTACAACTAAACAAAAAAAATCACCCGACATGTGTTTGGGTGCACATTGCGATATTTTCGTACTGGTTGCATCGCGTCCTATCGCGTCGTTTGCGCCCGCGATGTGTTTTTCGGTACATAGCGATATTTTCATATAAGCTGCGACCAGCAGCTCAACATTTTAGTGCTCGATTGAAGAGGCACATAGTTGTTTATTCAATAAAGTTTACCATTTTGTGTTTCGGCTGTTCTATCGCAAACGATGTTTTCTATTTGGGTCATTATTTGAGCGTTTCACCCGCCTCACTTTCGTGGACACATTATTGTTGAGATCCCGGCAGATTTTAATGTAATTTTAAGGTATTTGTTAGTAGTCCCGGATATCTACCAAATAGCTCGATATTAAACTAAAATCTGAGGGAACTTCGACAATAATGTGTCCACGAAAGCGAGGCGGGTGAAACGCTCAAATAATGACCCATTTAGTTCAATCACAAATCATTTATTACGACAAAGTGTATTGTGCCAAAGCGTGAAAAGGTACGTACATTAAAAATACATAGTGCTATTAACATTGAATATTAAGGATTACCGTTTTTTTTACGTGAATATTGGTTCTGTATCGAGGTTCTTATTCGATAATGCTTTTACGGTGGTACCGCAATGTTTTTTTTCCTTAATTATGAGAATGTACCTAGCGGATTTACAAGTATAAGACCTGGTAGGAGAGCTGGTGATCCAACTGTGACAGACATAGGAGGCCTACTGTATGTAAACGGCGACTTTAAATACCAGCTTCGTCATTCAAATGAATGGTCCACTTCACCACAAAGACGGAATAACACATCTGAAGCCAAAGAACCTATAAGGCATTTCGGCGGTTTAGGGCCACAAATAAAAATGGCCACTTTTTATAATGGCCATTGCTCATAATGCCCATAACGCGAAAAGACTACGACACAAAATGTCTGCTACATTCAATGTCTACTTGTAATAAGACCCCTTTTTTTGCATTACCCACTTTGTAAAACCACCATTTCTGGAAATGACTACTTTCTGAAACGTCTCCTTTTTGAAACGGATGTTTTAAAAAATGCCGGGTTCTTGGCTTGACTACTTCTAGTAATGCCCATTTACATGTTATGCTAAAGATACTGAAAAGGGTGGAAAGCATTGGTGTGAACCACGTGTGAACCTACATTAAAATAAAGAGGGCTATTTAATCCATTTTTATTCGTTTACTTATCATAACAAACTTCTTAACATAAATTGAGGTGGTCTGAGGCAGATTTGTGGGGTAATGCGTTTTTATTTGCGATGAAATTCAAACCAGTGACACTACGTAAATCATTACGTCACTGGTTCGGAACAACAACTTTCTATAGAAAACCAAAACGCTATTTTCACAAATCGGTCTGTACACTCTCGCCGTAACTTGACTAACACAAACAACATAAAATCCATTACAACAAAATTTACTATCAAGATTTTCACTTTTGTGTAATTTTTTGTAAAATCACTTTTTTAAGGAATGCTTTGAGGAATTTATAGGCTAATATATGGACAACGAACGATGGCCCTCGTGGCGTTTTCCAGAAGTGATCAATTCAGAACTGGGCAATGTCAAAAGTGGCAAATAAAAAAATAGACAATTAATTGGGCAATTAAAGCTGTGATCATTTTATAAAGTGGTCATTTCCAGAAATGGTTGTTTTACATAGTGGGCAATATTAGAAGTAGGTATTACATGAAGTGGGCATTTTACTATGTGGGCATTATAAGCAATGGTCATTTTTATTTGTGGCCCTAAACCGCCGAAATGAGCACAAGCATAGGTACCGCATATATTTCATAGGTACCGCCTCCATAAAATAACTATGTGTTATTTGAAAGCACAATTCAAATAAGGTGTATACTAATTTAATATAACTAAGTGCTGGAAGCACACATTCAGTCTTTTTAGGGCTCAAACATTTATCGCTATGTGACAAACTAATGATCTTTTTAAAATATAAACTTTACTTTTCTTTGCATAGTTTTGAAAATATACTCCAATAACGTAAAAAGTCACGATATATTAGTATAACCAAAAAATATTAACTTGTTTCTAATATCTAACCAGAAAAACAGTTTTTTGTGTCTCCTGAAAAGTAGGTCTAAAACACATAGCGACTTCTGTAGGCACAGCGACGAATTGTTCCCACTTATCCCATTTCTTTTCATAGTAACTTAGTATCAAATATCAACCTTCCCTTGCTCTCGTAATGAGGTAATAAATAACCTTCAATGGAATTGATCTTATTTTTAATAGGTGCAGAAAAAGAACGAACCTCCAGGTAAAAAAAAAAAAACTTTCCCATTCACGTAAAGCATTAAGCTTTTGTTTATTTTCTAAGTAAGCTCTTTACTTGTGCTCAACTACGTTTTCTACTTAATTAAGGCTCTATTAATATTTAATTCTTAGCTGAAGATTAATTCTATGAAAGACTGAATGGAAATATTACCTTAATTAGCTTTAGGCGTGCATAAATCATTCATAATCTTTAGAAAACCAGGCAACCTAAGCAACATCCTAATAGAGTGTTTCTACACCCATGTCATACATCCTCTATTTGCGTTTGGAAAGGTCATGACCACCATTATTGCAACCAGTAATCAGTGGTGTTATTATAATTATGAAAAATTATATTAGAATCGAAATCGATTCCATTATGGAAATCCAGTGGGTCATGATTTGAAATTTAGCCGGCCATGGCCCATGGCGGTACAATGGCGATCATTCTTACGGGTCTCAAACACATGATTGAGGATTTATACAATTAATATTATGTGTGTAGATAAAAAAATGTATGCAACTGTACATAATTAGGCCTTAAAACATGAGTGTGATCTTATTAAACCACACTCGTGTTTTAGGGCCCCTTATTATGTATCAGTTGCATAAACTACTATTGTACCTCTCAAATTTAGTATTATTAGTTCTTAATTTAATTTTTCGAAATCGGACCAGAGAGAGCGAGAGAGAGAAATAAAATAATTGGCTAGTTTACCGACCAGTTGGTTACTATACTATGGGAGGAAAAACCTGCCGCTACTGGCTCAGGACATAGTGGGTGGTGGTGGAAGTACAACCGGTGTCCCTGGTGTCCTTGGGGACTAGCGGCAGAAGCAAAGTAGCAGGTTTCGCAATGACGTATCAATTAAAATACTGACAGCATACGTCCAATCTCATTACTAACGCAAACTTTTTGCCTGTTAGTCACGATCGATGTACGCAACGTTTTGCCTTCATCAATTCAATTTTATTAGCCGACAGTTGGCATCGTATCGCATTCATTACCATTGCCATTACAATGATGTGTGTACACTATCGCATGTCTGATTGTACAGCACATTTGTGGTACTAATTTGGCTCAATATTGGCAGAACAATCAGCGAATGACGCTGGAAATACAAACCGTAATTATAGTAATGATATACGTGTGTACAGAAGGTATGTTAATGATATTAAGTAATATATATCACAACTATTTAGCATTATAATTGGGTTTTTAATGAATGGGTGTACTTTTACACAGATACATAGATTATTCATGAATGTCATAGGTATATCTACATGTAATAAATAAAAATAGCCAGTTTAATATTGCTTATTCATGCGTATTCATAAAATCGTTTGATGTTTTTGAAGTACTCAATGGATATTACTTATGGATAAAATTTAATATTTTCGTTCAAAGTGAAGACCAATCGCTATATTATTCCTGTAGGAATTAAATAACTTTTTAGTCCCACATACATTTTAAAATTAGCCAAGTCTCCGCAGTTCTTATATTTTTTTGATATGTGTCAGTGTTTCTAGCTTCTTTAGAATTTTTCTACTCAAAATGTTTATAGCATTTATTTTATTTTTTAATACACTTGCTCAAAAAGTGGTACTTTTTGTAGCTGTATATCGTGCGCAAAGTTCGATTTTGCGAACTAGTGCTTTTTATTTCCCATTTTTTTTAATTTACTGTTGTTCAAATACATACATCCAACTAATGGTCAAATACGTTCTTTGTTTTTATTACGTCAGTGGACATTGAATGAAAGTATACATTTGATACGTTTAAAATATTAAATCCACATATATAACGTTTGATTGTTTTTATTATAAACAATTAAACTGTTATCTAATATTAAAATAGTTTAAAAAGTATGCTTCTTGAGTATTACCAATGAGTAGTTTAGTCAGCGGTCTCGCATAATACTAGTATTATGCGAGACCCAAAAAATAAAAATTGTCACAGATAAGATAATATGGTGCAGGCTGTTCGAGTTTTATAAATGACAACTAGCTTTCCGGCACTAAAGATTACATTTTACTTGGAAATTAATGAGCTATTAAGTATTTAAATATGTATTGCTTTTTTCCATTTTTAAATGCAGTTAAATTATCTTAGAACGTTTGTCTGTTCCCAAAATAGTTTATTTTTATTTGGCTGAATGGTGACAAACGCTACCACGTTGGAAAAAGTTCGCAATTAAAAGTAACACATTTTGTTTTATTCCCGCCATTTTCATTCATGATTGTAATTTTGTAATTATTAATTATCACGCATTAGTTTGATAACACTTTTGTGAAAAATGAGCGATTCAGACGATTTTGAAATAAATTCAACACCACGAGATATACTAGCAAAGGTGTCAACGGCAACTACTATTCATTATTTTACCAGAGAAGTCGAAGGAGGAATATCTGGCCGTCTATGAGCAATTCATTGACTGGAAACGAGAAAATCGAACGGCGTCATTCTCAGAAAATGTACTTATGGCCTACTTTCTTGAATTATCTAAGAAATATCAGGCATCTACAATGCGGTCAGGATACTCAACGTGACTCTTAATAAGTGTTCCAATTGAGTGCTCCATTTTTATGAGGCCAAAAAATAAACAAATTTGTCTCTTAATCATTCAATCATTTCATTTTCGTTGTAATTTTTCGCAAATGTATTAAAAAACGTCGTTTGATACACGTGCGGAAGTGTCATTTCCACTCGTCCCGAGTCTTGTCCCTCGCCTTACGGCTCGGGCCAAGACACCTCGGGACTCGTGAAAAATGACATACTTTCCGCACTTGTATCAAAAAGTACTATTATGCCACACCTGGCCATAAAGTGGGCGTGCGGAAAAAGCCGCTTTCTGGCCAAGTGTAGACATAAAATTATGTAGGTTCACAACACGGGAGGTAATAAAGACAGCTCTCGATCACATATTTACGTCCCGCGCTTGCAGCTCGGGCCGCAAACTTCTGGAATCTCGGGCTTTCTTTGTATTACCACCCTAGTTGTGTAATGTACTATATTAGCTATTAGTATAGCTACGTTCAGATTTAGGGATGCGAGTCCCCATTAGGTAAGACGTAGAGGGCCCCATAATCCCGTGAGCGCCCTCCATTTTCCTATGCAACATTACCCCTGACAACTTACTTCTGGCCCACTAAACACCAGCTCACCTTTCATCCCAAACACGTATTACGAATAGACACGTTACTTTGGGAAAAGTAAGTTCATACCTCATTTAATCGTTACTTCTTAGCTCGAAATATTATAACGACGATGACGTTTTACTAAATAAAGTACTATCTGCAAATGTTAGTATAAGAAGATTAGTCAGTTTAGAAATGTAGATCCCACCAAAAACATAAATGTAAAAAAGGAGAGCCAAGTTCAATTGGATTTATAGGAACAAAATAACATTATGAACAAGTATTAAACTCTATTTCTTTGCTTTATTGGATACCTATAACAATTGATGTTATTTAAAAATGTGAGATCTTAAAGTAGGTCAGATTTGACTTGGCCAGTTTTCATTACATCAGTCATTTTATAAAGTTATTCAACATATAATATGTATATTTATAGACTCCGCCACCCAAAGGTTGTCTGGAAGAGATCGCTCTTTAGCGATAAGACCGCCTATTGTTTACCACTATTTTTATATAAGTTTGCAATGTAATTTTCTTTTGGTGTGCAATAAAGTATGATTGTATTGTATTGTATTGTATATTTTTTAATTCTTATAAAAACTGGCCAAGTCAAATCTAACCTACTATACGTGGTCACGGGGTAGGGGCGTATTGTCCTCCCGTGGCGGCGAGGGAGGAACCGGGACACCGTGTGTCTGGTGCCGGTTCCTGGCTTCCCCTGGGTCGGCCATTGGTTGGGGGAAGCAGGTGAGGGAAGGCACACAGGCCATGCTAGTGTGCCTTTTTCGGAGAGGGTTCGCCCTAGGGCGAAAGTGCTCGTGATGGCGTGGCAATAGTAGATCCCATTCCACCACCATGAAGGCACAGGTTGGAAGCATCCCAGAGTTTTAGTGGGTACGCCAATCCCTTCTGGAGGGGAGAGCCTCACATAACCAATGCGTAACATCTGGCTGTCACCCCCGATGGCCTTAGGTTACGTAATAGTATGTAGATTCATGCATTTCTCCGGGTAAAAAAAATAGGTTTATAGGCTGATGATAAACATTATAATTGTTAGGTATATTAAGTAGAAAATTTTAGACAGAACTCCAATCCACTCCAGATAATAAAAGCACATCATTGTCCCAAAGCAAAGAGCGTTAAACGCGCATTAGATTCCATGCCCGCTGATTACTCGGCATCACGTCTTCTAGTACCCATTCAATTTTAGTACGACTCTAAATATGACATTTATATTAAAAGCAAAGTAGGTAATCATCGTTATCGAAAATCCTCGAATCTCGGCCCTCATTTGAGCTAATTTCGAATTTTGTTTCACGAAAACATTTCCTCTCAGTATCCAATATACTCCCTATTGCTCTTTTGCCCCCGGCTACGTCTGAGATTGCAGTGATTCGGCAATTTGGCTCAAGATTGTTGCTTTTGAATATTCTTTCTTATTTTTTTTTGTATTTTCAAAGTTTATTTTTATTAGTTTTCGGATGACGTTTCTCTTGTCGCTATCAGTAAATGGACTTGTGAAATTGGACCACGTTTGCTAAAAAAACGTTTTTGTTATTGGAAACAATACCTAACGATAGTTTGATGTTACCCTTGAACTTCACTGATTGGGTTTATTAAGTCAATTCTTGTTTCTCTAGGTTCATCCGTGTGGTTCAGGCAATAAATACATTTTAATGATGTGGAGTGGGCTGAAAATAAGTACGTTTCAAATAGTAACTAATCGGGTATACAAATAATTGTACCAAGTCTTGTTGTAAATTGTTTTCTATGTATTTAAGTATTTGTACCTATTAAATATATCGTCGTCTAGTATCCATAACACAAGCCTTATTGAGCTTACTATGGGGCTAATTCGATTTGTGTAAGATTGTCCCCTAATATATATATATATATAATATATATGTATATGTCGGATTTTCACGCGTGTGAACTGACTGTCAGGTCAGGATGGGTTAAACTGCAGAATCCTAGCCGTTGAGGTATGTTGGTTAAAGAAGTGGATTCATGTCAGATCAAATCATGTATTTGTCTGATTCTTTTGGCGACTTCGGTAATGACATTCTGGTGAGAAGAAGCGCCGAAGAAACTCACCAGTTTCTCTTTTAAATCATCAGGCATTACAATAGTTGTTACAATATTATGGCGTAGGTACTTGAGTGAGCAAATCTAGACAATTACGTTACACAGTATGATTCATTTCACTATTAATCGACAGAATTACAATTATCAAGTAGCAACTTTAACTACTGGCAGACGAACTGACAGAATCGTAAGACAAGTGTTGTCGCCACGACAGTCAGAAAGAGAATCGACACTCTTGCCCCACGAGCCCGCCAACGTGTACCGCAACCGGACGTTACGTCACACGGCGTTCGCCGCCATTTTAAATCTACTTAGTACTACAGTAGTCAATTGACGATCTTGGATTACTTGAATTATCGCTGCTGTCCACGACACGGCCATCCTGCAGAGCACACGTCCTCGTGTGTCTATCCTGAAACAAGCAAAAAAAAACAACACAGTACGCCATTCGGTCATTCCTGACAATAATCACCAGAGTGACAAAAAAAATAAAAACCGACAAAATAATTTTATTTTCATTTGTCCGTAAACGTTCTTTACGCTACAACTAAACACATAGCAAAGGTGACTATGAAAATAAAGTGGAATTTGTGGTTTATTATTTCTCAATATTTACAGTGGTACAAATCAACTTTTAACCAATTACCAATTGAATCATTACTTGGATATTTAGGTGCACACATATGGTCTAAGACTTATGTAACAACAGCAAAGATTAGCTAAGTAAGAGACTGGCAACCTGTTCGTGGCCTAATGGCAATTAAGCCCACACAGCAAGGCACATGCTTGCTATTACGCGCATCCACCAAATGGATCGCCGTGCATCCCCCTGGACTACACTACGGTCTGCAGTAGACCCGACCTCCACTAGGGCTAGCCGCGCACCGCGCATCCACGGACTACTCAGAGCAGATACCGACTTCTAACGGACTACGGCTACGATCTAACCTCTAGTATAGTCGACCAACCGAACCAAGAACCATCCCTCACTAAGCAACTAATAAAAAATCATAAAACAATATTATTGTTTCAATTACCATCCCGATTTTCCTTTTCTACAGTAATGTCAATAGGTATTTGGCTTTCAGGCATTTTTCGCAGCCTATCGTGTGCGTACTTATAGGTGTATCTAGAGTTTAGTACTTTCAAAACAAAACACTATTTTGTGGTATCAAATGGACCTTGGAATTTGGGGCGAACTTTATCTAGTTCCCTTCTCGTTTCCTAAATCAAAATAAAAATTCAAAGCTAGAGTTCAAGTACCCATTACAACTAAACATTTTTCAAAAACTAAAATTTCAAGAAAACTATTTCTTTTGTCCGGCTATATTCATAGCGTTAGAACCATCTCCTTGGTTACTCGACATACAAGCAACCCCGTGATTCTATGCGACACTTCCGATCACCACTGAGATCATTATAACTCTAAAGGACATTTATCTTGATTACCAAATTTAAAAATCACACAAATTGTACTATACGGAAATTCTGAATTACTAAAATTAACGGGTATTTGTCTCTCGACCATTTTTAGCACATCGCAATATTTTCAATCACTAAAACTCATAGAACCGTGCTTTTTCTCACATCAGTAAACTTTACATTACTTCCAAACACGAACACGTAACTAGGTATTTTTAAAATCATTAGATTTAAAGGTAGTTGAAAACAACGGTTGACAATATTTATTTTCTTTTCGAGAAACGTAGTTTGATTCGGTTTTATAACGGAGAAAACTATATCCGAAACAGCTCGAACGATTACAATATCATAATTCGAACAATTGTCGGGTAGAACGTAAAAATAAGTGACTGTCATAAATAGCTACTTCGTAAACTTCGTTGTTACTGTTAACTTTTTCATTGTTAATCTTATATGGCAAACTAAAGGTTTTCTGACTATTTAAAAGTAAAGTTTCGCTTTGTGAGAAAATACTCGGGTCAAAAATCGTTATAAAATGGATACGACTCACCAGATCGCATTGGATTTCCACACACTCGCGAATCTTGCAGGTGTTGGTGCCTGTTGTTGACTAACGCGCCTGAAGCGCCGTTGCCGCCCATGTCACCTTGTATAGTGGCTCATCCGTAGTGTGCCGTGATGTAGTCCAAACGACGTATCTTCTTTTGCTCGCGGCAGCAGATCATTGATGATATTTTTTGTGGCTTCAAACCGTACTTCTTGAAGGATTCTTCATTGTTTGTGACTATATTTCACGGTGTTGACTGTTGTGCAGTGTAAGTGCCTCTTTATTTTCGGAGATCACAATTAATGATGTTGCGGTCACACTTTCTTCAGAGATTCCATTTAAACAAAACCGGCAGTGTTGGATATTCTGAATACATTAACGTTGGCTGCGCTGTAGTTGCTGGACTTGCTTTGTAGGTAAGAAATTGTCTTCTTTTCTAGTAAAACCATTTTTGTTTTGTCACAATGATTCTACATGCAGTAAATGAATCCGTTCGCTTGATTATCATTGACTCACATGTCCACTGTGAGATCCAAGCATTTGCAAAGCATGTCTAATTCGCTAGACACAAAATCTCATAACTGCCTTTCACTGGATATTGACGAAGATGTGGAATGCCTCAAACACTGGAAATCATTCACATCCTGTGGGCGCTGATTACATCCCACTTCTGATGTCAGATTTTCACGCGTGTGAACTGACTGTCAGGTCAGGATGGGTTAAACTGCAGAATCCTAGCCGTTGAGGTATGTTGGTTAAAGAAGTGGATTCATGTCAGATCAAATCATGTATTTGTCTGATTCTTTTGGCGACTTCGGTAATGACATTCTGGTGAGAAGAAGCGCCGAAGAAACTCACCAGTTTCTCTTTTAAATCATCAGGCATTACAATAGTTGTTACAATATTATGGCGTAGGTACTTGAGTGAGCAAATCTAGACAATTACGTTACACAGTATGATTCATTTCACTATTAATCGACAGAATTACAATTATCAAGTAGCAACTTTAACTACTGGCAGACGAACTGACAGAATCGTAAGACAAGTGTTGTCGCCACGACAGTCAGAAAGAGAATCGACACTCTTGCCCCACGAGCCCGCCAACGTGTACCGCAACCGGACGTTACGTCACACGGCGTTCGCCGCCATTTTAAATCTACTTAGTACTACAGTAGTCAATTGACGATCTTGGATTACTTGAATTATCGCTGCTGTCCACGACATATATATATGTAATATATATATAAATTGGATTAGGTATCAAGTCTTATTGTAATCCGACTTTACCCCAACTCTTTCATGTCCGTACAGTTCTTTGTTCATGAAAGATACCTATACCTAAAGCAAAGACGAGACAATCTTCAAATGATTGAATACCTCAAAGCTGCTAAACTCAAATGTCAAGAAATGTATAATGAAAATCTCTTTACATCGCAAATTAATTCTAATCTGAAATAAAAAAGATTTAATAACAAGCACTACACTTCCTCTAATCCTTCAGGCTTAAATTTTAATTCCCGAAAAACGCCTTTCACCGACATTTTACCCGGGGCATCCCCTGTATTTTATATTACCGACCTACAAAAAAGGTTTCATGACAAAAACAAATTTATCCTTTGTCCTTTGCTTTTGTCGGGTGTCCTCTCTTAATGATTCCGTCAAAGACTCTTAATTAACAATTTTATAAACAGTACATTTTGTCGCCAATTTCAGTTATAATTATTCGCTCATGTAGAGAAAGCCGATATCGAAAACTTCATTAAAAAGCTTTTGTCTGGCATGTTTTTTAATTGCCTTCTTACAACCGGTTATAGTTAAAATTAGTTTCGTTACTAAGGTATATACTGAGAGACAAGACAATGTACACTACTGCATGTTTTAATATTGTATGTTTTTTAGAGGTGTACTAAGAAACTGTTTTTCGAATACTAAATAACCTTAAGGGGGATGAAGGTTTATATAAAATAGACGGAATTTCACGTTGTCGACGAAGTCACGGGGTATCATCATCTACTTGTATTAAAATTATAACCCAAAACCTTTTTTATTACATTGAATTCGTTGAGCATGATAAATAATGCATATTAAGAAATTAACTAAAATGATACTTTAATTAAACACATAATATGAGACACTACGTGAAAAACCAAATGCTTAGAGTTCGGTTGAGACTGACTTCAGGTGATCATTTATGCAGCAACGTAGACCAACAATGCAACATAGCATGTCATCAATATAAACTGGCTAAAACGTCCTTAAATTGTGCCATAGCTGACATTACGCTGACAAAAAATCGGTAAACAGGGCACTCGGTGAGCACAGTTTCTTCAGGTATTGCAATGGGCTAGACCAGCGGTCGGCAACTGCTTAGCAGCCAAGGGCCATGTAGTAGCCAAGGAAATTGACGCGGGCCGCATTTTGTTCATAATTTGTGATTTTATACTATTCGGAATATAGCGACAATAATAGAAACCGGAATATGGAGCCGCAAGTGAGCGGTTCACGGGCCAAATGCGGCCGACGACTAAAAAAAACTGTTTAGTCCGTCAGTTAGATTATTAAAAAATATTGTACACGTATTTTTTCTTTTGTTTGACAAACAAAAAATGACGAGGATAGAGTGCTTAGAAGTTTCGAGTGACGTCACTCCTAGGTACAATTTTCACCTAGGAGTGACGTCACAAGCCCCCACTCCAGAAGTTTGGTGATCTATAACTTTGTCGATTTTTAATATTTTGATAAACCAAAAAATACGTGTCCCATATTTTTCCATAATCTAACTGACGGACTAAATAGAATTATATAGTTTTAACCCAGTCGTCACCCCTATTGTCCAATGTATAATTTCTTGTCTTGTCTATTCGTTTACTCGTGGCATATAAAGCATTAAAAAACTCACCGTCTAGCTCATAGCCCTGTTGGCTCCACTGCGGTAGTTCTTGGCTAAAGACCTTGGGGTCAGCACGGCTCCCTATGGAGATCTTCAGGCTCTTCCACAGCTTCATCCTGACATTGCGCAAGCACTGACACTGATCACTGCACTACACTTGGTCACATCTGAAAAAAAGAAAGTTAAATGTTAACATGTTCTATTACCTACTTCTGAAATGACGTACAGGTAGCTTCTGTATTTTAAAACTAAACTCATAACTCCCTCGGGAGTTATAGATTTTCATACAGTTTTTCCTCCCGTGGGAGTTACAGATTTTTATAACCACACGGGAGGTAAATCGGCTCGAGCTGGTCTATAAGCCCGCGTGTTATAACACCCTTTACGAGCAAGTGTGGTGAATTAGTACATTACATAAATAACTAGGGTGGTAATACAAAGAAAGGCCGAGATCGCAGAAGTTTGCGGCCCGAGCTGCAAGCGAGGGACGTAAATATGCAATCGAGGGCTTTCTTTATTACTTCCCGTGTTGTGTACATCATTTTATGTCTACACTTGGCCAGAAAGCGGCTTTTTCTGTACGCACAGCTTGCGGAAAAAGTCACTTTATGGCCAGATGTGGCATAAAAGTAATTGAATCTGTGTCATCACATCTAGTCATTATTATTATTTGTTATTTTTCTCTTCTTTGCTTTCCATTGACGTGTGATCTTTGACGTGCTTTCTTGCACAACTATGCATGCTATACATTAATTTACCATAGGCTAAGTAATACCATTGCATATAAGTATAATTTTGGATTTAATTTGACTGGACCACTTCAGCAGCGGTCTCTTCTTTGAAAAAAAAACCAGTAAACTTTGACATGTAGTACCCTTGCGGGCTGCTTGTAGAATAAAGTTCATTATTTCAATTTAATTGACTCTTTTCACTGTTGTTTTCTTATGATATTTAGATTTTATTTCTAGCAACTTTCTAGAGTAGTATATTTTTAACCGATTTATATTTTTAATGTTTTGTCGATTTTATTGTTGCTACTGGTTCTTGAATAAAGTGTTGCTACTCGTTCTTGAATAAAGAATATTTTGACTATGACTCTGATTTTGAATTATTTTAGTAAAAGTGCTTATTGGGGATCATAGCACCGCACATCAAATGTACCTCAGAGCACTAGCCTTGTATTTGCGTAAGACAATACGCCGCAGACCAATTCCGGCCCTTTCATAGGATCAGAGGAACCAAGACAGGCTTATAGACGCGTCCCAATAACAAACAGTATCAACCTAATTTTCAATCAACGCTTGCACAATGCCACGGTCCAGTGGCGATAATCCGACGCGCCCAGCAAACAATGCACCGTGCACAATGCACTGCTGCACTGAAACAAGTCTTATGTCTAATGAACATACACTATACTTACGACTTTTTAGTATAGAAACATTTGTACTCTTACTATAAAAGGTGGTAACTGACGTTATGTTCCTAATAACACAAGCCATTTTGCATAGCTGTATAGTTATGCCTTGACCTGAGGAAATGGAGGCATTGTTTTGGTAGTTTACTGTCTTAACTAATGATGGCAGTTTGAAATAACTTAGTAACTGGTACCAACAATGATATTGTTATATAAAATGAGCAAGATAGTGAGCCACGTTATGCGGGTAAAGTGCACAAAGAGCGACAATTCTGTTGTCTACTAAATAGGCTACTATTATGAATATGCAATTTGAAATTGGCCGTCTCGACACTCGACATGCGAATGCGATGAAATGATATCTTTTTATCCATATCTTTTTTTTAAGACCTAACATAATTTACGCACTACTGGGAGTTTTAGTTACCGGTTCGCTACCCAGCCCAGCTAAGAAGACTCCGGTAAGAAACTTAATTGAGCCCGACAACGTCCCAGTGAAGTTAATTCAGGATGTTCGGATCCCGAAGCAAATTGGGTCGCGAACCTTGTGTGCTGATCAGGGCTCGGAACCGGTATTTTGCAAAAACCCCGAAACAGCGACGATTCTTTCGAATCCCGCTGAGATGTCGCCGTTCGGATCAGTGAGGAAGCTCCTAGGGTGCCGGGTAAACCGGGCCCTAGTGAGTCTGGATCTGCTGTATGGCTCGTCGTCAGGTCCTAGAACACATGGAACATAGTAGGCCGCTTTTTTAATAAGTGGATTCCTATGTTAGGTAGCTGTCCTAAAACAGTGCTTAGAAGCTATCTTAAAGAAACCTTGAATCGAAATGAATCAAGAGAACATTGTAATCAAAGTGAAGGCTAAGATTTCTAACATACCATGGAGTTTCCGTCATCCTAGGTAAGAACTTATTTTGTATGACCTGTAATGGTCGCAAAGGTGATTTCGGCACATGAGCGAACACTGCACTAGCGTAGGTGCCTATAAATGTCACAATTACTAACCTTTTAGTTTCACTCGCGCATGGAGGCACGCTATAAGCTGTGCTAATTTTTTTTTGCTTTGTTACAAAAACTGTCAATAAATAGCTGTTTATGCAGAGGTCTTAAAACACGAGTGTAGTTTAATAGAACGAGCCGAGGGCGAGAGATTAAGTGTGATATGTACAGGCAAAAAAGATATCATTTCGTCGCATGTCAAAGCAAATTGCATATTGGAGATGCATTGCACAAAACAGGACTTATAATGGCAAGCCTCAAAGAGGGTAGCAGGGTTGTATGCAGATATACATTACTTTATCTACACACAGTACAATGATGTGTTCGGGAACAGGGAAGAATGTCTGCCATAGCATTGCCATGGCCGACTAGATTTCAAATGATGACCAACTAGACCTTCGTAATAGCATCGTTTTCGATGTTATTATGATTTTTATACATTATATTAACACTGGCCCAGATACCACACTGACGGTTTCCAAACGCATAATAGAAGATTTATGATTTGGCCTCCCATATCATAAATCGAACGAACATAATCGAACGGAAACGGATAAAATGATTTTTCTGCCCTCCGGCCGGAAAGCGTCACCTTGCCGGCTGCGCTAAACGAAGATACCGTTTGCTGGCTTCGTCCAACAGAAAAATAGTATACAGACCTTGACCAGTAAATAAGAAATGTCTCAGATCACATGTAATTGTCAGCCGAGGCCTCGGTATGTAATGTACCATTATTTAATCAGAACGTTCGTTATCGCTCTCTGATTCACAAACATAGCTAGGATATAAACCGAAAGAAGCAGTACTTGTTTCAATATTTTAATATTAACTACGTACTATTTAAAAATACCTACTTACCTCTTTAATTTCCGTGTACATAAGTTCAAGAAAAATATTTCTTTCGTGTAAACGTTTCTTTCATGCTACTACTTAGGTTAGGTTAGGTTATAAAGAGCGTAAATGAGAAGATGTTTATTTTGTTTTTACTTTTTCCGCGGTGCAACAATGCGACGGTAGGAAAATGTGATATTTTGCAAATGGCTAGTTGGTAAGGCTACGTATTTACTTTATACCCCATATTTATTCAAGTTTTCAGCTGGACACAAAAGAAAATCGGATCAGCATAATCATAACAAAGAATGCGCTTAAAATTCAATATGAAAAGGTACTGAAACTGACAGATTCGCTACGATATAGCCCTTTCTGGAAATATCCCAACCTATGCGAAAAGGTACATAATATCCATCAACCATCTACACTAGAAAGATGCTGAACATTCATTTGTCGGCGGCAGAGGGTAGGAGTCGTCAGGATGTCCATCAATTGCCAATAATCCGCAGTCGTGTGTAGGTTTCCATCGGTTGGAGCTCGATAGTATCACTAACTAATCATAATAAATAAATAAATGCAGTGAGGTTGGTTGCGGGATGTGTCCCTTCGCCCAAAAGGCTCAGGTCAACCATCACTGACTCTGATTCCTTGCCCAGCACAATCATCAATTTTCTGCCATGCAAAAGATTGACAACAATAACAGAACTAAGTCAATTTTGAATAAACGTCATTGTACCGCAACCAAAGACACTCAAACATAAACAAACTTGACATTCCATTGTGGGGAAAACTCTGACACTGCGACACATTCATATCAATGACAGACAATTCATACATGCCACCCTACCTATCCGATACGGCGTTCTCGGTGTCAGACAGATTTCCGGTATTGTTCTGCCAGCGTTCCTTTCATCAATTCACGGCACGCTAGGCCTCTTTGGAAAAATCCTGACTACACCTCTCTCCGGATGTGAGATGTCGTACCTTCCAGAAGCCTGAAAATGCCTGGAAGTTGCTTTGCCCAGGAAACGATCTATCGATGAACAGAAACATCCAAAAAAATTGTAATGGGCCCTTCTGTCGTCAGGTCCACGATTGGCTTGGGCCCTCCAGTCTGCCTCATCTAGCCCTGCCTAGATATAGCCCAGCTTCTGGCTTCCTCTAAAGAAGAGTCCGGCTTCTGGCTTCATGTATATCCCTCGGCCCACTGTGGAACATTTTAGACAACAACTTTTTTAGGCTGGCTGTCGGCCTCCCCCTAGGCGCCGATATCGTTGATCCTCATAGGTGCCCCTGCGGAGCTGAGGTAGACCGTCTGGGTTACCACGGCCTCTACCGGCCCCTACACTTGCACACACACACTTGCTTGCCATAGGGCTGGCTCATTCCTCGGTCAAAGAATCGGAATCGCGATACGAGGGAATGTAGCAAGCTTTATGGGCACCCTTCCGCAGGGCACCGACCTCGGCGAGCCCATATAGTCTTAGGTTTAGTTTAGGTTAATTTTCTGTTAGTATTTAGACTATTCTCGTGTACCTAAGTTTAGATTAGTACTCAAATTAATATGACATCAATAAGAACTAAACTATAGTACATTACGGCAGAGGCCGGGAAGTAAAGGGTTGCCGGCTGAGTACATATAGATGACCGAACGAAAGCGAGGCCAGATAGTTACGAGGCAACCCCTTTTCACGCCGAGGTATGTATAGAGATTTTTTCAAATATGCAATGAAATAAATTAAAAACGTTCCAAAAAACCAAACTTTATTTTCTAGAGACACTAAAAGTAAAATAGAGAGATACCAACACAAAATATAAACCTTCTTAGAGAAGAAACTTCGGGTCAAATATTTTTTTTTCTTTTGTTGTTTCATAGTAACAGAAAAAAACGTGGGATGAACCAACCGGGCAAACTGAAGATTGTGGAAAGCGAAATGCAAAGGAAGAATATACATCTTCTAGGACTTAGCGAGACTCATTGGAAGGGCCAAGGGCATTTTTATTCGGACTGTGGAAATAAAGTGTTCTTTTCGGGACCAGAGGATGATAGCAGCAGAGGAGTGGCTTTTGTGGTACCACCGAAGGTCGAGAAATGCGTGTTGGGGTATAAACCAGTCAATGATCGTATAATTACTATACGACTGAATGCCAAACCATGCACGTTAAATGTCGTACAAGTTTATGCTCCAACGGCCCAGTCTAGCGAGGAAGAGGCGGAAATCTTTTATGGTACACTGGTGACGACACTTAGAGAGATACCAAGGAGAGAAATTACTGTCATCATAGGGGACTTTAACGCAAAAGTAGGCAACACTGCAGACGACGACCATCTTCGTCGAGTAGTTGGGAAGTATGGTATCGGAGAACGCAACGAGCGAGGCGAACGTTTGCTCCAATTTTGCAGCGAGGAAAGTTTCTGCCTCAGTAACTATTGTATCTATTAAATATATCGTCGTCTAGTATCCATAACACAAGCCTTATTGAGCTTACTATAGGGCTAGTTCGATTTGTGTAAGATTGTCCCCTAATATTAAAAAAAAAAAAAAAAAAGTAACAACTGTTTTCGCCATCACATCAGGCGGCTATATACATGGATTTCTCCTGGCGATAGATACCGTAACCAGATAGATTATATTTTAATAGGTTCACGGTGGAGATCATCTATATTGAACGCCACTACGCTCCCTGGTGCTGATTGTGGCTCAGACCATCAACTCCTAGCAGCAAGCATACGGACTCGTCTAAAGAAAATTATTAAGCCTAAAGCGAACCCGAATCTACGTAGAGTGGTCTTGGCTAGTTTTAGACAGAACCTAAACCAACAAATCGCGAATGTATCATGCGTAGGTTCAGCACAAGACAGATGGAGTCTTCTAAAGTAGCTGATCACCCAGGCTGCTAGCCAGCACATCATCAAGAAACAAGACATGAAGGACTACATAACACCAGCGACCAGCCGTATTATCCTCGAACGACGCGAGCTGAAAGAGAGAGGTACAAGTTCAGCTATTGACCAGGAACGGTACACGGAACTCAGTCGCGAAGTCCAAAGAAGATGTCGCCAGGACTACAATGCGTACATCAACAACATTTGTATTGAGCTGGAACAACATAGCATACGCAGCGAGACCAGAGATTTGTTTTCGAAAGTGAGGGAGCTGGCTGGGGCGCGAAGCTTTAGAACTTGTGCCATCGAAGACGAAAGCGGGAATATCCTGACAGACACGTCGCAGGTTCTGGAACGCTGGAAGCGATACTGCGCAGAACAATATGATACAGGAAGCTCAACAACTCGGGGAGAGGAGTTGTCACCAAACGAACCCGACATCCTTCGTTCCGAAGTGGAAAGCGCTATCAAGGCCCTTAAATGCGGAAAGGCGCCAGGTAAAGATGGCATCACTGCCGAACTGCTGAGGAACATGGGAGAAGTAGGAACAACAATAATGGTGGAAATATGTAATGATGTGTGGAGAACGGGAAAATGGCCGACTGAGTGGACAGAGTCTGTGTTCATCCCCTACACAAAAAAGGATGCACTAAGACTTGCGGCAACTATAGAACAATCGCACTGATCTCCCATGCAAGTAAAATCCTCCTACACATCATTAATCAGCGGCTCAACCATTTCCTCAGAAACCAGATACCGGAAGAACAGGCTGGCTTCGTGAAAGGAAAGGGCACAAGGGAACAGCTTCTTAACATCCGTCAAGTTATCGAAAAGAGCAGGGAATTTAACTGCCCAGTCGTCTTGTGTTTCATAGACTACACTAAAGCATTTGACCGTGTGCAATGGGACAAGTTGTGGACTGTGTTACGCAAGATGGGGACTCCTGAGCATCTGATTGGCTTGATTCAACACCTATATGCTGAGAACCGCTCTTTTGTCAGAATCGGCACCGACTGTTCCAATGTGTTCGAAACAAAAATGGGAGTGCGACAGGGCTGCATCCTATCCCCGGGCCTGTTCAATATATATGGGGAGTATATCATCCGCAAGGTGCTCGAAAACTGGGATAAGGGATTTCCGTTAGGAGGAAAGAGGATATCGAACCTCAGATACGCCGATGACACAGTCCTTTTAGCGACGTCTGTGGAAGATATGCAGGAGCTGTTTCAGAGACTCGAGACAGAGAGCAACCTCATGGGTCTCACAGTAAACAGGTGCAAGACGAAGCTTATGGTAGTAGACCGTGCCGAAAAACTGCCCAGAACAAGTACCATCATCCCTGGGGTTGACACTGTGGACCATTACGTGTATTTAGGCGCACTGGTCTACAGTGACGGCAGCTGTGTACCGGAGATAAAAAGGCGTATTGGTATGGCTAAAGACGCGATGACACGACTAAATGTCATCTGGAAGAAGAGGGGCATTACCAACACCACCAAGACCCGGCTAGTACGCGCTCTAATTTTCCCCATATTCCTGTACGGCGTGGAAACATGGACGACACGAGCCCGAGAAAGACAAATGATCGATGCATTCGAGATGTGGTGCTGGAGGCGCATGTTGAGGATACCCTGGACCGCCATGCGCACCAATGTATCGATCCTTTCACAGCTTCGTGTAAGAACCCGCTTATCCACAATTTGTCAACAGAGGATTTTGACCTACTTTGGCCACATAATGAGAAAGGGCAATGAAAGCCTTGAAAAGCTGATCATTGTTGGAAACACGGAGGGTAAACGAGCCCGGGGTCGGTCTCCAACCAGATGGAGTGATTAAGTAAAAGGCCCATCCTCAACCAAGTTCTGCTCGGTCGTCAGAGACGCGATGAACAGGCACCGGTGGAGGCAGATCATAAAAACTAGGTGTAGACCATCCACATCCACCGATGACCACGATCCTCAGTCATGAGGGAGCGACCAGAGAGAGAGAGAGTAACAGAAAACTGAACTGAAATGAGCAAGTTTAAACCCCAAAAAACTTAACGTAAGCAACACCGCCAGGAAAATGTAATAATTCAAATTTCAAACCCCAATTATAAGTTTATTCCTCAACTCCACCCTTTAGCGTCTCGGGCGAAAAATAATGGTTTCTTTGAAGTACAAATTCTGTACCTCCAAGGAAGAACGCTTTAAATACGTATCCAACTAATAGGCACTTAGTCCCTTATTCTATTAGATGGTACAATTGGTCGTTTGAGTCACGTCCAAAATAAGCCCAAATGAAATGTGGCTGCTAAAAAAAGACCGTTCTTAAATAACTGCCTGCTGTCCGTTTTGAGGCGTTTGGTTAACCTGATGGCTGTAATAATAAAACGAGAATATAATGGGTTTCTTTTCATATGGTTTTAATCTTATGAACCCAAAGTAGGATTCTTCAATGCATACTTTATAAAACAATAAAGAGTTCTTGAGAGCAAATTTGAGTCAAAAGATATAGGTACAGTACAGTTACAAAACATTTTGTTAGTAAATTACTATAAAATAAATATTTTATATGCGATATTTTCTAATGTATTGTGGGTGTACCTACAAATTAAAAAAAAAATAACAAAAAGTGACATCAAGGGTTCTAATAGACTATTAGCCCTTATCAACGTTCGTGCATCTTAGTCATACACAGTACGGGATAGGGATCTGACATCGCTTTGATAAATTGCTGACTTTGCCAAAGACAGCTGTGTATAGATAGACTGACTAATTCGACAAATTGGTATCTCCCATAGCGCGTTATTTTGAAATTGGAACTTTATTTTCAAAGCTCAGGGTTGCTTTTCAAGTGACACAGTTGAGGTAAATATGAGGTTTACAAAGTAACCAGGTAAATCAATTTCCGCTAATCCTTTTCCAAACTAATATCACGAGCTAAGTTTATGTTTGTTCCACTTTCACTCCATCCAGCCGGTTCTACGAAATCCCCTGTTCATCCTAACATCTTCACTCAATACGTGCAAAATCATAGCAACTACTTTTTAGGGTTCTTTACCTCAAAAGGAAAAAACGGAACCCTTATAGGATCACCCGTTTGTCTGTTTGTCTGTCTGCCACAGCCAATTTGCTCCGAAACTACTGGAGCGATTGAGTTGAAATTTTGTACATACACGGTGTAACATGAGGAAACTGAATAATTTTAACAGCGTATTCATGACCATATTTGAAGTTAAAAATGTCGTATAATGTTTGCTGGATTCAGCTCGGTGTTTGAGATATTTGCGTTTTTACCCGACTGCGGCGAAGCCCAAAGGAGGGTTATGTGTTTGACCTGTATGTATGTATGTATGTCCATTCCTGTGTCGTAACTACTCAACGACACATCCGATTTTGATAAATGATACATCATTAGATTCGTCTTCATGGTGCGAGTGTCACTGGGTATGAAGTTCGTTAAAATAAACAAAATGGTGGATTTTATGCAGTTTCAAAGTGCACCGCGGTCGGGTTTTTTTAGTAAAAATGTGGTTATTGTTTAAACAAGTTGTAATGAAATCTCCAGTAGAAAGCACTCTAATGATTCCACTTTTACGTAATACCTGCTTTAAAACAATTTGTCTGACACGGAAAATTCATTCTTATCCTAAGGTTTTGTTTTACTGGTGAAGGAAAATTAATTACGTATGAAACCATTAAGAAAAATTAATTAAAATCATATTTCGACCTGGGTTCATATAACATTTTTTGCTTCTTACGACCTCAGGAATACGTTGTTAAAATTATTCGGTTTCCTCATTATTACACCTGGTATATAACGGTCGGTGACCCAAAATGTTCATATGAATTTTCAACATGGGGTCACTTTTGGCAGGTAAACTAGAAAATTAAAAAAGTTAGCAGACTATATCGTGTTATATATATTAAACCCATCAAAAACATTACATGTAAAAAGATGCAAGTCTCGCAACGCAGTTCTCCTACAGCAAAAAAGTTTTGAGATGTAAAGTTAAACCACCTATTATTAAAATGTGTTCCTTCACGGTTAAATAATAGGCAAGTCGGTGGAAATCGAGTTCTGTTGATAACTTGATACCCCCCCGGTACTGACTTGGTTTAACTTTACATCTCAAAACTTTTTTGTTGTAGGAGAACTGCGTTCTGAGACTTGCATCTTTTTACATGTAATGTTTTTGATGGGATTTCATTACTTTTTGTAAGTGGTCTTCATTTAATTATTACATTACAATCCATTTTTTTCAATTTGAACTGCAAAACTAATTTGTGATCGCATGTATTTGTATAGGATTACAAACTTATGTGTGCAGTTGAGACTGAAATTACAACATATTTAGGTTTTTAAGGACTTTATAGGCTAAAAACTAATTATGTTTAAAATTTGGAGCTTGTAGGTCTGCTAGAAGCACCTTAGAATTATGATGATTAGTGAGTGAGCCAGTCAGTCAGTCAGTCAGTGACAAAACTAAGGAACTTTGACATACAATAGTTCTTAAACTACACGTTCAAATTGAATGATATTGAGAATATATATAAGTCTTATTACTTAAGCCCTATTTATCCCTGAAATTTCAGGGTTCTAGCTTTAGCCAGTACAAGATTACGGGAGGCTGAAAATCGCCTGAATGGCTTCGAGAAAAGGATGCTACGGCCGTGCCTTTGTTTTGCTCGACTTGGCGGGGGCACTGCCGTGCCCCCAGATGAAAGGGCTCACTGTTTGAAGTTGTTTAAGAAAATAGGTGAAAATTGACTTTTCCCCCCTTTACTACGAATTTATGGGAAATGAAATTATGCAAAAAATACGGAAAATAGTCCTTTACCTATAGATTACAGGAAAACCTATAAAAAATATATGAAATTTAAAGTAACTTACGAAACGTATCTCTATTTGTGTGTATGACGGAACTCTCTCCACGTGAGTCTAACTCGCACTTGTCCGGCTTTCACTCCTTATTTATTTAGCTTAGGGTATTTTGCCAATATCAACGCGTAAACATTTCACACGAGAGGACAATTATCGGTAAAAAAAAATTGTGAAGGATATGTCGTGGGAAAATTCAAAATAGAGTTCATGACTTCGGCCGGGAAGTAAGAGGATGCCGGCCGAGTAAAAGAAGTGGATGACAGAAATAAAGTGTACAGCGGAAAGTACGATAAAAGAAGAAAATAGGTTCAGTCAAGGGCAAAGATAGGTAAATATTCACACAAAGTTCCATAATATGTATACAGAAAACAATGTTTTTGAAACTTTGTGGTGAATACAAATGTTGCCCTCGACTGTATGAAGGTAATACAGAGTATAGATCATTAGTCGTGTCGCTTGTACTCGCAATCCATTATATTGCTCAAAATTACAATATCCCGAGGAGGAGGAGGCGAGGACTTTAGTATCAAACATCTTTACAAACTTTCACATTTATAATATTACCGGGATATGAAGTACCTGTGCATTCCACAGTATAACCGACCTCTATGGTTTGGCTGCCCTTCGTGGACGAGCTCCACACACCGCCATGCGCGCGAATGCTGGCTGAAATTGGCGACGCCCGATTTCGAGCGTCAATTGTTTTTCGGCGGATTTCTTTTACGGCGGCTCTGTATGATTCTCGGGAATTAAATAAAAAATAAGTGTAAATATATGTGCGTTGTGTATATAATTTTGTAAATACAACTTGTACGATATATGTGACTATTTGTGCGGATATAAAGACAATTGGGTCCTGGCCGGTGACGGTATGTGTGTGGGAGCAAACGGACAAACACACGCCCCGGCTCGAGCAAGCGACCTGGAGTTCACATTTTTAAAGGTAAGCCACCCATATTGTTCGAAAGCTGTTGGTGATGCTGCGCAGGGGGTCAAGCTAACCAGTCTATGGTTTACATCCACAAGCTATCGAAGGTTAAAATACTGTACAGTACCTTACCCTATGTTCCAATCCAGGATATGGCTTGCTTGTACCTATATCCATTCATTTGTTACCGCGTTATTTAGTAACTAACATCCAAACATCTAAACATCCCAGCATCTTTATAAACTTTCACATTTTTAATATTAGTATTATACAAATTATTCTACTCGTAACACATATGTAACATTGTTTATCGGAAATAACTCCCCTGTCATAAAAAATTCTTAATTTGAAGGATAGGTAAATAACTATAATTATACTTATAACTAATATACGATTTTAAGCTAACATGGTCATTCACGTAATAACTACTATTAACAACGGGATATTTACCATTTATGTAAACATACATGGTAAATATCCCATTTTTAATAGTAGTTATTACATACTTTACAGCGATTTTGAACTATCTATGGGTCTCCCCACATTATTTGATAACGCCGATTAGCCGCGCGCGCCAAGCCGAAACACGTCTTTTTCACCCTTATAGCGTGGACATAAAGCGATTTCTGACCGGTTTGCCGATTTCGCGTCGATACATGTAAGACTCTAATGCGGGTACACAAGCGTCAATTGAAAACTTTTTATCGGAATACACATTAGGAATCGTCCTAATACTACGCGACTACGCGATTATCGCAAGTTCACGCGAATTTTACGCGCGCGAACGTGCGATCAAACATAATGAACTCGATTAGATGTCCTACTTGAGCGCGACCGTATCGCGCGATTGTCAAATAGGACACCTATTCTGATTGTTTTTCCATCCATTTAGTCAGATTATAAAAAACCATTGTATAATGTATAACAACTAAAATCACATTATGTAAACATTTTAAAGAAAATAATCAAATACCGGGTATTGCCTGTAACAGGAGCAAATAATTAAAACGTAGATTCTACTCGTCAAACAATAAAACTTTCGTTCAACAACTTTTATATATTATGTAATCTTTAGATTTTATCTTTTTCATACAAATTAAACATTATTTTCAATGTACGTTAACATTAGTCTAATTGACGTCGCTTGTCACTCTACAAACATAAAAAAACATCGTAATACATTACGGTTTCAAATAAACTTTAAAGTGTACTAAAATTAAGACATATATTATTTTTAAATGTCGCTTAACAAAATTTTGTTCAGTTTGAGGAGTACAATCTACGTTTTAATTATTTGCTCCTATTACAGGCAACACCTATCCACCATGTTGCGTTATACGTGTATTTACATGATAATAATTAATACCTCATCCTGTGCCTGAGTAAAACGAAGCGTTTAAGTGAAACAACTAACTTAAATGTTATAATAACTAGAACATTCCACTGCAAAACATTTCAAAAACGTGAGCAAATTGAATAAGGTACCGCATAAAGCGCTAAATTCTCCTGAAAATCCCTGTCGTTAAAATAAGCCGGGAACCAACGAGCAGGCGAGCGTATTTGATGATCCGTAATAATTATTATCATTATTATTTCAATTACACGTGAAGAGTGCGAAGAGACTTGTAAATCTAATGTCACTTTTGATACGTCGGCGTGACCAAACGGAGCAGCGTAAAAATGAGAATATGATATTATGCTCTAATTTTGCGACAGTTAAGATATTTCATTGAGGATTACATTAGAAATGTTTGATCTGCGCATAACATTTCCTATATAGGTAAGTTTTTACATCGTGGGTATATTTTTTGACGAAGTATGTCACTGGAGGTTTGAACAATCAAACGTCACGGTCGTCCGTAGATACCTCCCTGAGGGCCGATGATGGTCATAGCATAATACCTACTACCCACGCTCAGGAGGGTTAGTCTCTCTTTTAGTAAAAGCGTCCTGGCACCCGTTGTCCTTCTCGCGGAACAATACATTTAGTGACGTGCTGCCGGTTCCGATTTACACACTACACACACACTACACACGATTTATACACTATACAGCCCAGTGTAAATGTATCGGAATAAAATAAATCCCTTTCTAGTTTGTATAAACTGTCAATATATAGTCTAAATGCTATACATAACTTCATTTTCAATTACTGTAAAAAAAGACCATTCAAGCATACAAAAGTTACATTGAACACGAGGTCTATTTCATTTTTGTTGGGGTCGCATATTAAATGGAGAAATGGACGGAATAGACGCTAGGAGAATAGAACCATACGCTCACAGCCATCGCTTAACCCAAGCGACCCGTCGGTAACGATTACCGTTGAATTAATCCACCTAATTGCCGTGGGCCACATTTGTCATGCGACACAATAAGTGTTGGCATCTCGGCTACAGAGTATCCAATCTGAGCTAAATTCGTGAACGTTTTGAGCCTGCGAATATGACATGATTGTGTCGATTAGCATCCCACTGTAAGGTAAATTGTAACCACCGCAGGTAATTGCAATAATGTATTTAAATTGATGTCATGTATCAATCAGATCAACAATGAGATCAGATCAACTTTACAGTCACTTAGACTTTGAGTTAGAGTACCGCCGGCTGCATATCGCATGCCTGAATTTAATTATTTTTCGTCGTCGTTACACTCCTCCAAAGTTGTCGTAGTCGTAGGTATCATGTTGTGGATGGTGTGTTTCTCCAACGCTATGAAATGAAATGAAATGATATGAAATGATATGAAATGATATGAAATGATATGAAATGATATTTTATTGCCAGACTACAGGTGACATAGATAAGATGTTACAGTCATTCTTGGTACCTTTTCCGTAGCCTACCACATTTATGGTGTACAATATTATTTTTATTTTCATATGAGTATGCTAATCGTATTATACAAATTAAATTTTACCTTTATTATTAAAAAAGTCAGTTACACAATAGAACATATTTTTCAATAGCCATTTGCTAAGCACATTTTTGAATTTATAGTCATCGAGGGTCTTAAAGCTATCCGGAATGTTATTAAATATTTTAACTGCCATGGTATAGATACTTTTTCTGTAAAAAGCTGATTGTGATCGGTGTGTATTTATAAGTTTCTTGCTATTTCTTAAATTATGTTTATTTGCTTCATTCGTCTGAAAAAGATCGGGGTTCTTTTTCACAAACATTGCAAATTCTTTAATGTACAAGCAAGGCAGTGTTAATATTTCATATTTATTCTATTCCTCTCTTACGTGTGCACGTCTGCTGATCTCGTGCAGGGGACAATTCTTTGGGTAAAGGTTGAGTAAAAAGGGGTACAAGTCACATACACGGTAAAAAATTTTTGATCGTTAGTGGATTCTCTTTAGCAAAAAATAGAAAATCCGTGTTTTTTTCAGTCAGCATCTTTCAGTACTAAAATATTGAGAAACAGCAGCTGAAAGATATCCTAAAAAAACATACGTATGTGGATACCGCGGTAGCGCACTGCACGGAAGACGGCAACGATCCCTCCCCGCTACCTCTACCCCGTGTTGAGTCGCCAAGACAAACTTGTTTGTCGACACGCGTAATCCTCAAATTACTAATATTTTTGTCGGACAACACATTATTTTGTAAATTTTTTATCTATTATTTTTATTAGAAATAGCATCTTTTATTGATACCTAATGCCTAGGAAAAATTTGGACCATCAATAATATACTGTATATACTAGGTCACAACTCTTATTATAAGACTTATGTTCAATTTCACCACATAGTGTTAGTTTTTAACCGTTATTTAAGAGCTGATTACATGTCAAATTGTCAAAGTCA
Organism: Eudemis profundana; assembly: GCA_947034925.1. Lineage (NCBI taxonomy): Eukaryota > Metazoa > Arthropoda > Insecta > Lepidoptera > Tortricidae > Eudemis > Eudemis profundana. Next base: position 22,062,021 of record OX344795.1, on the reverse strand, counting down.
AAGGTCTTTCAATTTAGGCATATTAAAATGCACCTATGAATGTTAATATTTACCATTAGCTCCAATGCCCGAGAAGAAGCGGCGTAAGAAACTCTGCTGGGTATTTATTTTATGTCATACAATATCATACACTTATATCATAATTTAATGAATACTTCACAGTTTTTTTAACAGTAGGTTCACTTTAGCTTAAAAATGTATGATTACTCATGCAGGACGTTATTATTTCTAAATATGCCCGAGTAATTAGAGCAGTGCCCCCGCCAAGTCGAGCGCGAAGCAAACACTGCCGTACCATCCTTTACTGGAACCATTTCGCCGCATTTTCAGGCCCCTATTTGAGAACCTCTGGATAAGACCAGAACGCAGAAATTTTCGTTATCCAGTAAACTATAATCACGTACTTAAAATCCAAAATTTCAAGTCTTTAGGTCCTTTAGTTCCGAAGTTAAGCGAAAGCAAACTTTCGCATTTATGACATTCACTCACTCATAATCATCAGAATAGATCTAGTACTTCCCATGAACTCAGAGAGCTGAAATTTGGTGCAGAGTTAGGGTTTATTTAGGGTATGGCCACATAAAGGAAAAACTATAAAAACTAGGATAATCGAAGATCTGGAGGTACCTGGTGACCCTGATTAGAAAACACAAGAGCCCAACCAAAAATAAAAAGAAAAATACTATGTCAAATAAGAAAGTCATATAAAATAAATCAATATCCCACGTTTCTACAAAAAGAAGTGAAATCCCACCAAAAACATTCTGTAAAAAACTAGCCAAGTCTCGATGGAGCTGCTTGTTTATCTCTAAAAAGTAATGAAATCTAGACAAAGTCGTACCAAGTCTAAGGTTCCTTACTGCGATTTCTTTATTATTATAGTTAATGTTGTGTGACTTGGCCGTTGAACATTCTTTATACGTTAGTGGGTACAAGTCAATTTTGTTTACACGTAATATTATATCTGTACGATATCGAGACTTGGCTAGTTTTTTACAGAATGTTTTTAGTGGGATTTTCTTTTACGACGGATCTAAATTTAGGCACTGTAAGCTCTGTAAGGTAATCAGTAATTAACAGCAGTAATCAGCTGTTAATAACTAACAGAGTACGGTGAAATTGGTACCGCAACGACGGCGGCTGGGTTATTTTATTCAAAAATATGTCTGCGGTCACCTCTCATCATTCCTCTGGCTCTTTTTCATACTAAATGTATGGAGACAGAGGAATGAGTCGCAGACATATTTCTGGAGAATAGCCCGGCTCAGCTCAAGCCGCTCAGTATTCTTTGTAAGGGACTCCATACTTAGCGTCATCGGAACGCTAACGTCTCGACTCGGCACAGGCTTAGCGGCGCGTGGGCGACTCATCCCCGTATCACTAGAACCACAGAATTTATTGCAGTGTTGCTTTAGTCGATCCATCCACTCTACCCGGTATCTACTATCGGACGTAGAAAGGTACCTTCGTCAAATACATATCCAATGAATGTCAGGATTTGAGTCGGTGCTGTGGGGGAAAAAAGCTGTTTCCTTACTCCGAGCACTTTCCTCCAATACCAAATCTCCAGTACGCCTATCTTTTTTTTCTCGCGCTCTATCTCTGTCTCAGGGTCCATATTTAATCATCCATGTGAAATAGAAATAGAATAGTGTAAACACTCTAGTGTCATTACTCAGGTTTGAATTCAAAGTTTGCCATGTGTCTTACATCCCAGCACCAGCATTTCTTAAGACAACAACTATTTAGCTAGCAATACTATGTACTCGTATGTCCGAAAAGCGGTCGCGTTTGATAATATCCAGCGTCATGACCATCATGTTTGTAACAATTTTTACCAAAACCCCCGACTACAGAATTCGGCAAACGCTGGGCTTTTCTCACCATATGGTAGCCCGGATAATGGATAGCCTCGGTTCCTCGGGTCGTTAGCTTGACGAGTCTCCGTATTGTTACCAACTTCCTTTATACACAAAAGAGCGTAAATGACAAAATTTTCCTACTACGATATGACCTTTCGTGTCAACAAATCTCCGGAGATCTATTCGAATTCAAACGTCGATTATACTTTCTCTTTTACGCTGTATTAAGAGTGAATGAGATGTAACGAATGTTTTGATGTTTAAAGGGTCCGACTGAACCCGAGTGTTACCGAGTGTTCACGAGGATATTTGCTTAGCGTCACCCTTCATTATTCGTTGGAACGTTGCTCGGTTTTGAAATTAATGGGGGTGATTGAAACCATTCACGAGTGAAAAAAAGGGTGTTAAGACGTTGAATTGATGAAGACGAAAATTGTAAAAGGTCAAGGAAGCTTACAAAAGTTTATTAGGCAGTCATCTAACTCTAAAACAAAGATGGTGTATCGTTTATAATCTGTAGGTATGCCTCTGCCTCAAACTTGTTAAAGTGCCCTTGTGGTCTAATAACAAAATAAAGTTTAATCATTTTTAAGTTAATTACAATGCACTACATGTTCAGTCAGTTTCTTAATTCATACTTTATTCTATCTGGTCATCAAAATATATTGTAATGATTTTTTATTAAAGCATTAACGACTGCCAACGAATTCTAAATTTTATTAGAAGAGAAAAATTTCAATTTTTTCAATTTTTCTCTTCTAATAAAATTTAGAATTCGTTGGCAGTCGTTAATGCTTTAATAAAAAATCATGTTTGGGGTGTAGTACATCGTTACTGTGGATTTCTCAATACGAGTTGGGACCACAGTGCCATACATATGGGTTGTAAGGACTCAATGGTAGCTGGTGCTACATACGTCACCCAGAATGACGTCACAAATGAAGGGACTGGTTGAAAGATTCGATGACTTGGACAGAGTTTCGGTAGCCTAGTTGGTTAAGGCGCCTGCTGGCCCGGATAGCCGAGGAGATGCAGGTTCGAATCCTGCCTGAGACATATAATTTTTCAATTTTTCTCTTCTAATAAAATTTTTATTGTAATGCTTGGACTATAAGTATTTGCCTTGCTTTGGTCTTCTTATCATAATTAAAAGAAGTAGATATCTACTTCTTTTAGTGAGGGCGTCTAAATTAATCATGTAGTAACTTTTAGGGCCGATACGGATAGGCCGGACGGCGCGTCGGCGTGCAGTTGTGATGCAGTTCCCATACAAATCGTAGGGAGTTGCAGTTGGGTTGCAGTCCGTCTGTATCGGCCCTTACTCCCGACACATTTCAACTCACTTCAAGTATCATTATTGTCAGGCGTTATTCCGACATAGTAGTACGTTATATATATCCCACATATAATCTAAACTAAAAACGAAACTAGTCAACTTACAATTGGATCGCAAAGCTGTAACGTTTAACTGTTAAGCATTCCCGAGCTGAAACTAGGAACTAAACGCTCAACTTTACCAATAACAAGGAAAATACTTTCCAATGCACTGAGCACGGAAATGCAAGAGTTGTGACACTATCGATACACTATCTCGCAATAATGTATTACAATACGTTTTAATATTCTTTACGACAATATTATTTCGGCCTTTGGTAGTCCTCAAACGATGTTTTTTTTAATTAGTTTTAGTTTTTGTAAAAAATCGTGCCATTTCATACTACTGATGTAAATAGAAACCTTAAGCTTAGTGTTCAAAAAATCTGACATGCACGTGATTGAATTATATATTGCATTCTCATGAAAAAGATTATATTTTGTTGACCTATGCATAGGGTGGTGTGCACTTGTACTAGAGGTACCGTGTGCAAATACTGGTAAGGGCAAATATTTGTGTAATGAGCATGAGTACACTATTTAAGTATGTATTTATGTATTTATCTACATAAGTATTTACATAGTACAAGCACTGCTTAGCTTGGGACTAGCTCGACTCGTGTAAAATTGTCCCCCAATATTTTCTGTGCAGAACCAGGAAATTATAGTATGGCAATAGGTACCGGGAATTCCCGGATCTCTCCTACAACCCATTTCCTGGTTCTGCTCGCCCTTTCGATTCAATTTATGTACTAGATACATTTTTTCAGATAAATTCATAATAATATGTGTTATAAAATTCATAAGCACTATGATAGTGCAGGTGCGATTAACTATAATGGCCGCTTTTAGTCCCGAAGACCAAACAATCTTTCAAACTAAGTAAGCATGAAGGCGGGCGGTGGGTGTTTTGTCCAGGATAGAAAATGTACACGGTTACCCTTAAAATTACCTAGCTGGGTGTAGTATTCAAATTCCTGCTTTTAAGGATGGATGTTCCAGAAGTAAATAACATTTATTTAATTATTTCTGCAGTATACGTCTAATATATCATTGTAACAATAATATCAGTAGCTTTCTAGTTATCTAATTTTATATCTAAAATAGATAATTTGAAGAAAATTTTATCTTTCACCTTCAGAGAACTTGCGAATAAATTCTAGTATTTCATATGATTGCAGTCCAGTCGAATAGGTAACAAACAGTTTTCCAGCACAAATTTAAACAGCCACGTGTAAAATATCGATAAAACATCGATAAATCCAAAATCGCGCTCGAATCGCATCGCTATGATTTATCTGAAGCGATTGTTGCCGAAGAAAGCGTTTTATTACCGGGCCATAAAGCTGATAATGGATAAGTTATGGCCGGCCAACTATTTCAAATACACTGGCCTTTGCGGGGTTAGATTCGATTTCGAAACAAATGTACCTTTTGTGGACTAAGGGTTGATGAATTTCGACTCTTTTTAGGTTTATGTGCCAAAATGGTAAAAAAGGAACTCTGTCTGTCTGTCTGTCAGTCTGTCACACACAGCCTCAACTACTGCTTATCTCAGGAACTACAGTAGTTCCTGAGATAAGCAGTAACTGCTGCTATCGATTTGAAATTTGGAATAGTGTTAAAAATCGCTAACCCGAGCTAATTGAACATAAAACAATGCCTGTACCTTTTTTAGGGTTCCGTACCAAAATGGAAAAAAGGAACCCTTATGGTGTGACTCTGTCTGTCTGTCCGTCTGTCACTCTGTCCGTATGTCCGTCTGTCCGTCTGTCCGTCTGTCCGTCTGTCCGTCTGTCCGTCTGTCCGTCTGTCCGTCTGTCCGTCTGCCCGTCTGTGCTTCTGTCTGTCCGTCTGTCACATCAAGATATCTCAGGATCTATTGATGCTATCGACTTGAAATTTGGAATAGTGTTAAAAACCGCTTACTCCCGCCGGCTCAGAAGCCTATTGGACAGAAAAAAAACTTATACCTTTTTTACTTTTTTTTTAAAGGGGACCGAAATGGGATGTCGTAAATCAAAACTAGAGCTATTATATCGAGTGGGGTATCAAATGAAAGGGCTTATTGTGTAGATTCCAAAACCATTTTTTTTTCTTATACATGTAGTTTGTGGTTTAAGATAAAAAGAAACGTTAAAAAAATACCATTCCCCCTATTATTTCCGAATTTACTGAACAGAAAATATCTGTAATAATTACCAATTATTAATATCATTCTATATATTATAGGAAAAATGAAACGGTATTCCCCACTTGCAGCGTTTTTTAGAAATTCGCAAAAATCGTAAGACAAACTTATTTGCTTCTACTGAACTAACCGCGACACATTATGTAGATGTATGGGGACAACAGTTTTCCAAGAGCAAAATTAAGTTTGTCCCACCATACAGTTTATCTTGAATTATTCACGTATCTACTGATGAGTTGAATTGAACGGTTGGTAGTTTCAAACGGTAAAAATTTAACCAGCTCAATTATTAGTTTTTACAAAATACCCATCCGTTTTAGTTGATTTTGCCACACAAATAGGTTTATTAGGCTTGTTTCCTGATTTTTGTTACATCGTCTGTGAATTAGACTATCAAAAATATTGGTACGTATTTTTTCATTTGTGAATTTAACAAAAAATAATGCCTTGGTAATTTTTTGTTTGATTGGCAACAGAAACATTGCGTATTCAATATTTTTTTATAATCTACCTACCTTACGGACTAATTGAAATTAGGTATATTTTTTTTACCTACGACACAAGGCCTATTGTTGTGTTGTGAGACAATAGGCCTCATCCTGATGCGAGAGTCCAACTTATAATAGACTGGATACCTACAGTAGTTATTATACATATTGCGTAATGGAAACTAACTCTACGTAAATGCTGTTCCATCTACTGAAGATAAAAGAAAACTCACTTAACAATAAATCAGGCGAAACTTCATCACAAACTCGATTCTTCCGCATAAATACTAACGCAGTTCTTAATTTCTCTTTAAAACCTTAACAACTGTCAAACTAGCAACGCCGAGAAGCAGGACATTAATCTTGAACGTACTTCGCAGACTTGCGACACAGTATCATCATAAAATACAGTACTTTGAGTTCATTTATGATCCCGTTGTAATTTGTGCTCGAAAGTCCCAGTATTTATCGTGCAGCTGTAGGCGCTAGCACTATCCTGCGCAATAAAGGAAATAATTTTACTGTTTTTATTTGAGGCGCAACTGTGAATGCATGTGTGAGTGTCAATGAGATTCATGCATGTTTCCAATGTTACTGAAATTCCGTATTACCAAATCAATATTTATTCACCTTTTCTGCCTCAACATAAAATTGGTGTTAGCAAAATAAACGTCATTTTCAATTCAAAACGTGGTAGTAAGGTAGAGGTCCCACGGACGGTGACTGGGAGAGAGTTGGACGTATTACAATCACTTTGCCAGCAGGGCTCGGAAACCGGTATTTGCTCCATACAAAAATACCGGTATTCTTTCCGTTCTTATCGTTCTTTGGTTTATTATTTAGTTTTTTAACCAGACAATCTAATAATACGAAATCATGACTTAAATATATTTCTGAGCTCTACATAAAAAGCATAAAATAATTCAAAATATTGGGCTATTTCGGGGTTTTTGCAAAATACCGGTTTCGAGCCCTGTTTGCCAATAACCAGTAGTTCTCCTTTGTAAAGGCCTGTATACTGAGAAGGTACTGTCTTTGGTAATTGTGGTGTGCTCGGAAGTCCGGGCGTGCATTAAAACTTCTGTTAACTTTTACATTATTTTAACCCTGCAATGATGAGCTACCGACTAATTCGAGTAATGTGCTTTGGAATGCCAGATTTACTTAAATGGGAGAAGATTATTAATTAGAAAGACTCCACGTCGAAAATTAGGAGTCTTAAATCGGGTTAAAAATTGTATTATTCTTTCTCGAGTTACAACCGCCTATAGATGAATGGAATGGTAAAGTGATATATACACTACCCATTCTTTATTGCAGCCCTCAAATAAACGTAAGACATTATTTATAGCACAGTAGTAGAACCTCAATAATTTCGGCATCAAGTCCGCCATTTGTACTTTCTTGTATTGTGCAAAAAAGTTAATAGTACATTGTGCACCGAGGGTAGTAAGAAGGGGATTACTAACGAGAGTCTATTAGACGCCCGACGCTGTAGGCGGAGGGCTTTTAATGACTCGAGTTTGTAATCTTCTTACTGCCCGTGATACACACAATGTTTTTCATCACATTTGCGAGGAAAAAAAATAAAACATTAAAATGAAATAAACTAAACGCACCCGCTAAGAGACAACTTCAACTGACATTTTTCAATACAGTCTTCCACAGATAATGCTAAGAACTGCGTTTAGTTTTTAAACTTGACAGGCAATGTCGCCAGATTGTACCGATTTTCAAAATAAAATTTTAAACTAAATTAATTTAATTGCATTAAAATAATCGCAAAAACTACGGAAATAATAGTAAAATATACCATATAAGTTTTATTTACACTAAAATTCGTTTTGTAGCCAAGTTTTGAAGATGTGAAATAGCCTTGGCTGATTCGAAACCTCCTTAGTCTGAAATGACGTACGACTTTTAAAACTAAACTCATAACTCCCGAGGGAGTTATAGATTTTCATACAGTTTTTCCTCCCGTGGGAGTTATAGATATTTGTAACCCACGGGGGGTAAATCGGCTCGAGTTGGTCTATAAGCGCGCGTGTTATAACACCCTTTACGAGCAAGTGTGATGAAAAATAAATAAATAATTGCTATTACTTATTATTATTCAGTTGTGTATATTATTTTACTGTACATAAGTACTACATAACATTAGCCTTATTGTGTCAAATCGGGTTCATTTAGGAAACAAAAGTAACAACAACATTTTGTTCAGTTTTAAAAACTACTAGCTGAATAAAACACATTTAATGGATTATAAAACGTATATTCAATTAAAGTTGGACCTTGGGAGACATATCTTGTTTTATTATAACACGAGTTGTGTTTATTTTTAACTGACTTAGCGTAAGGGTTCAGGTATTGTAATAAGTAATACCTGTTTTTCTAATCCTGCATTCGATATACATAAATTCTCATTCGCGTATGTTTGCGCTTGAAATGTTGCGGATGAATGTGCTCATGCATATTCCCTTGCACGGTGGAGATAGACTGAGTGAATATTCGGGCGCCATAATCACCAAGCAAAGCTTCGTCACCACCTAAACGTACCTATTCGATCGTTCGTTCAGACGTGGTACAAGCTGCAAGGATTTTGTCGATTAATAGAAATAGTGATGTTATGATCTTATTATTGACTTAAGTCCGATGAAGCGGACGCTGAGTGGCAACCACATATTGGAAAAAACGATGTAACGCCATGATAAATTAGGAGCCATGGTACTTTCCGATGGTTCAAGTCTGGTTCGAAGAACATACGAGTAGATACAAAGAACGTCACAATGATCGGACTGTCCGATCATTGTGACGTTCTTTGTGTTTGTGACTCGTTCTAAGGGAACTTTTTTGACTTATGATAATGAATGTTCTTCAGTTATTTCGTGTTAAGGTTTGCACCGAGGTTAATTTTTATTGTTAAATTAAATGAAAAACAGCTATAGGTTTACACATTTGTTGTCTCATCGGTCTGCCAACTCTGGTATAATAACAGTCTCTAAGTGTATTTGTATGTCTTTAATTATCCTTTTAACTATCACCTTTCTGTGCAAGCCATAACTGGCAGCTCTCCAAGCCCGAGCCCTGAATCACCTTTCGTGTTAAATTCAGTTTTGCTTCTTGTCACGACTTCTTGTTGTTTGATCTTGAACCTTGTTAAAAATAGCCCATAGCTGTTTATTGCATGATTTATTTGATTCAGTATGACCTTAACTTGTTGGAATATATCGAAGACACGGTATAAAAATAAAATTAAATCAAAACAACAATGCAACCAAGCTAATATAGACTAAATTGAGAAGTGTTAAGACTGAAATGGAAAGCATTGCAATTTAGATATAGTACATTTTAGGTTTTAAGTTTTACTTATTGCAATTAGCGCAATGTGTACTAAATATGGTGCTGTTAGTTAAGCTTCAAGACAGATTAGTGCTTAATTGAAATAAACTTTGCTCATTCGGCCAAAAGCGAGAAATAATTAGTAACGCAACTATTTTACTTTAGTTAAAGTTAACCAGTAGAGTTGCTATCAACTATTTTGACATAAAGGAATTGCGTGTTAAACAAATTCATTAATCATATCAATTTGTGATTTTAGAACATAATTATGCAGTTTCAAAGGACCGGATATAATATAAGTAAACCAGAATATGGTTACAAAAAAACTTCTTTAATATTTAATCTAAAAGTATACTATCCATGTTAGTTTCTAACATTATATAGCAGTAATTAAAAAAAAGTAAAGCGACTTCAAAAAGGCAAGATATAAAAATAACTGGTCAAGAGCATGTCGGATCATGCTCAGTGTAGGGTTCCATAGCCGTATCTATAAGGAAATGTGCTACAGATAAAAATAAAGCTAAAAATAACCAACTGACAAAAAGTCTTAAATGCCGTGTAAATCAATGGCACTTAAAACTTTTTGGTTGGGAAGTTTTTCAGCAATAACTTCAAAACGGTTTATTCCTTAGTATTCAAAATAATTTTCGTTGAATGTATTTATTAAGCGTTACCTTCCTGATTTTTTTCATATTTTTTGGACTTACGGTTTAAAAGTTAAAGGGGGGGGGGACACAATTTATGCAACTTTCGGAGCGATTATTTCCGAAAGTATTCACTTAATCAAAAAAAGTACATAGAAGCCTTATAATGTTTTTAAAAGAACTATCGAATTATGTACCTCACGTTGATAATTGCTGAAAAAAAAAATTTTTAGCTTCTGTTAAATGTATGGAGTGCCCTCCCTACATTTCTTTATTTTTATTATTTAACTACCAAACTTAGTAGCGGCATTTACAAGACATCTATATTCCAAATTTCATCAGTATGCGTCTTGTAGTTTTTGAGTAAAATGCCTGTGACATACGGACGGACGGACGGACGGACGGACGGACGGACGGACATGACGAAACTATAAGGGTTCCTTTTTAGCCATTTTGGCTACGGAACCCTAAAAATCAAGGTCGGTGCCAGCGCATATTTAGGTACTGCCATATGTATGGAAAATATGACAAGTAACTTCTGTAGAACCCTTCATGAAACTTCATTGCTGCTTCGGCGCAGACGCTAAGGGTTATCGATGTGTTTCAGATTTATTATTGGCGAATAATTTTAGAGTTAAAATTTAACGTATTTATTAGTTAAACTTTTTTGCACAATACAAGAAAGTACTAATGGCGGACTTAATGCCGTGAGGCATTCTCTACCAGACGGACGGACATGGCTAAATTAACAGGGTTTCTTTGACTACGGAACCCTAAAAAGTAGGATTTCAAACTAGCTCCCGACATCAGTGATGTAATTCTTACACATTACGGTCTATAATATTGCCTAGGTCTTCAAAAAGCATATCGCACCGCATTTATTAAAATTCCTTATAAATAAATAAAATAAAAAACTGGCCTAGAGCATGTCGGACCATGCTCAGTGTAAGTGTAGAGTTCCATATCCGTTACCATAAGGAAATGCGGTATAGATGAAAATAAGGTTAAACATTAAAACCTGGCCACGAAAAACGCTATGACAAGATTCCTGCTTGCGTGAGATGTTTCATGACTTTTGCCTATTATTTCAGAATATAGGGTTCTTACAGAGGAGCTCGGTCTTCGGCTTTGCAGCCTGAAGCTCGTCCTTCAGGCTCCCGAAAATGAGACTCATAATATATGGTTTCGGACTTCGGCCTCGGTTGGACTTATTGGGGATATAAAACGCTTGCAGAGAAGCTTGCCAGACTTCGGGCTCGCTAAAATTGTCTAATTTGCGGTTACGTTAATACGGTGTGCATAAAATGACCTGGGGCGCTTCTTCCCTTTGGCCTCGCTTGTATTTACTGCGATATATAGAATAGAATGCTTACAGAGGAGCTCGGCTTTCGGCCTCGCAGCCTGAAACTCGCCCTTCGGGCTCGTAAAATGGGACTGATGTATATTTTTGCATAAGACGACCTGGGACGCTTCGGGCCTTCAGCCTCACTTGAAATTACTAGAGGGCACGTGCAGACGACCTTGTAGCTTTAAACTTCCTTCACAAGATCAGTCACAAGTGGCCCGCGAAGTGATAGCGGAAGCACCCTTATTGGAAAACTATCTTTTAACACTTTAGCAACCACGTAGGGCTACGCGATAACATAGCAAACTCCGAATGTACATAGGCCGATGTATGCTAGAGCTATTGTAACCGTATCGGCGAAAAGCGCGCTGTTGAACGTGTTTCTTGTGTTATTGTTGATGGCTTTTATTTTATGATTTTTACTCCTTTACTTTTTTGAGGATCACGGTATCTAATTAATTTTGGTCCCAACTGAATAGCTATTACCTGCATCCAATCAAGATGAATCTAAGGACACCCGACACTTTTTACCGGTTTAGTCATTTTTGAGTTAAGATGGAACAGACGAACATACATACATGCATTTATGCATACATACGGCACTGAAAGTATAATCCTTCTTTTTGCTCTGCCGTAGTCGGGTAAGTCGGGATTTACGTTATTTTGTTGAGAAGGGCAGTTTATCGGTAATAACTCAAAAACGGTTAATTCGATCATCATCATCATCATCATCATCAGCCTGCGGCAGTCCACTGTTGGACGTAGACCTCTCCCAAGACGCGCCACTTTGCTCGATCATCAGCTATACTCATCCAGTTGCTGCTAATCCGATCATATTGAAAATAATTTTCATTAAAAGTATTAATTGAAAGTTCGTAATTTTTTTCATATTTCTTGGAGACACGGTTTAGTAGAAGACTTCTTTTCTGACCGAATATTTGCAAAGATATTCACTTAATCAAAAACTTTACTTAGGAACCTTTAAGTGTTTTTAAAAGAGCTGTCGAACTATGTGCTACCCGTTGACGTTTGCTGAAAAAAAAATATTAAGGCTGGCATCGACCTCAAAAAATCTTTATATTTATTTCTTTTTGGAAGTAGATTTAAATTTTTTAAATAACTTGTTTAGTTTCAGTAGTAAGTTGGATCGCTATTATGTCAACGACACGTTTTCAACTACTGAACCGATTTTGATGACACTTGCACAGTTCCCTAAGTTGGACTATGCCTAATCCGTAATCCATAATAAAAATATTTTTTGTAATCCGACTTAAGATATAAGATATGCGGATATGCGCGGACACATACATACATACATAAGAAGGCTCAAGGTCGCTCAAAGGGCAATGGAAAGAGCTATGCTCGGGGTTTCTCTTCGAGATCGACTCAGGAACGAGGAGATCCGTAGAAGAACTAAGGTTACCGATATAGCTCAACGCATTGCAAACCTTAAGTGGCAAAGGGCAGGGCACATTGCTCGCAGAACTGATGGCCGTTGGGGTGGTAAGGTTCTCGAGTGGCGACCACGTACCGGAAGACGAAGTGTTGGCAGGCCTCCCACAAGGTGGACCGACGATCTGGTGAAAACCGCGGGAAGCCGCTGGATAATAGCAGCACAAAGCCGACAATCGTGGAGATCCTTGGGGAAGGCCTATGTTTAGCAGTGGACGTCTTTTGGCTGAAATGATGATGATGATGATGATACATACATTTACGAAATTTGGTACACATGTTTAGAAGCTATAGAATAACATATAAAAACTGTACAATGCTGACAATATTACATACTCTTTTTTGAAGTTGGTAATTTTTTTTAAATAGTCTCATATTATATACCTACAACGTGAACACAAAAGATTTAATAATCTACTCAGACTAAAATTCCAGAACCCTAATAATTCCATCTTGAATATTAATAATAACAAGTATTATTTGAAAGTTTTAACAAGTATAATCCCAAGACTGACCAATGACATAAAACACGCTCCAATAGATGCTGTAACACGACACTTCTAAATTCACAACGAGACTCCCTTACACTACGGATGTTTTTAAATCCGATACTCGAGATCTCCTGTCGAAACATCTTGAACATTCTAGCCTGATTTGCAAACATGTATCGGGTATCGGATACTGATCCCTTGTATTGTAGCGCAGTTCCTTGTCAATATACATTTTAAAGATTTTGCAGTGTAGTAAAATTTAGTCCCGCCATTGTCAAAGTATACCTATACATATAATAAAATCTTAGACATGGTATGTTTCTTTGCGCATCACGCGAAAACTACCGGACCGGACCGATGTGCATGACATTTGGTATACAGGTAGATCATCGCGGTTACTTAGGAAACTTTTTATCCGACTTATTTCACCTCCACGAACGAAGTTGCGGGCTGGTCCACTAATATTTTATAAATCCAGAGCAAACATTTTTCTGGAAGTGTTCCATAATGCCAAAGCCAAAGTATAAAGACAACCAAGTAGTTCGTCTTCGCCGTTTAGGAGCGCGCGATACCTACGGTTGCCTAAGGCACAGGGCTGCCGCTCGTCGGTTCTGTAAAATACCTACTTACTACGACGTAACTTTCATTAGGTTGACCTCGATCGAACGAACAATCGCTTGAGGTCAACCTAGTAAAAGTTACTTATTTCAATATGAAACTATCTGATCGCACACATCTGATGTTAAGTTATTAAGAAATATATTAGTTATTAAGAATAATAGTTTAAATAAATTAGTATTGGTACGTGTACATGTAAGTAACGCAACGATATTTCGGCTCGTTTCATAAAACCACTCTCGTGCTTACTAAGGCATTTTATGTATCAATAGAATCAACTACTATTTAATTAGTACACGTTTTATCTATTCTATTTAATTGGTATAGTTTGATCACAAAACTGTCAAACATTCTATAAACGACTTAAAATATAACATTTATATAGGTATGTCCGTCAAACCCTCCAACTTTGCCCACCGTCCAATCTTTGCCCAGGAAGAAAACAGACATTTTGTACGTTCGACCGCTCGCATCGACAGCTCAACCCTGACTAAAGCACCCGGCAATGCTTGCCTGTGGTGCGTCCGTAGTTCCGTACACGGCGCGCACACATGCGCGCTCCCGATGTACCTTTTGTCGGAACACAAACTACCGTATACCGTGCCAAAGCGGTACTTATTTCAGTCATCATTTTCTAAACATGAACTTCTGTTCAAAAAAAATGGGCGACGAAAAAATAATGATTAATTGATTACATCTAGAAGTGTAGAAGATATTTTGGCTGGTGTATATTTTTACATTATATGAACAAAAATATACTTTTAGTTATGTTATAAGTGTTTACACCAACATTATATCGTTACCGATATTTTGATTGCCTTGAAATTGATTGTGTACCTTCACGTGAATTCACCAATAGTATTTTAAAATACATACAAACAAACACTGTACCACTGACTAATCAAACATTTAATTAACTTAAACTTCTTTCCATACGAAGAACCCAAAAAACAACGTAAACACAATTTCAGTCTCAACAACGCAAAAAATAGGTAGTTGGTTCCAGTTTTAATATTTATAAGCGTGTCATTACGCACCCCCGGGATCGAACCCACATCAATCAACGATTAACTTTGACAATTTCATTTTTTAATTTCTTCACCATGCGAGATAATGACGCACATGCGTCACTTTTATATATTTGATCTGTACCGAAATCGTGTGAAATACCTAATTAACATCTTGTAATATAAAAAAAAAGTATCGTTAGAGAAAATCTGGCAACTCATAACGATGCGTCCACGAACACCAAGCAACCCAGGTAATAGTAAAAATTATCTAAGGTGTCCGAATGTTCGTAAAGAGGATGAACAGACATTTTAGATAATTCTTACCAATTATTCATGTTCAAAAAAAATATATACGCGGGCAAGGTAACCAAAAAAATGTTTGCACGCCTAATTGTCTAAAGCTAAAGTTTAAGGTCCCCGTAGCATTAATTCTTCAGAATTAAAAATTATTTATGTGTGACTTTATTACGGGCATTTTTATTTTAAAATCTACGGCTAGGCGAAACTTAAGCTATGTTCAAATACCGTCTAACCTGTTAGTCCGTGACGAAATGTATGGAGTTTGACACTAATCGTCAGTTCTGTGACGACCTGCTAACTGTCAGTTAACCTTACGATAATTTCGCTCTAGGAGAAAGTAGGTAGGATTCGTACACAAGAAGCATTCGTACAGTGGTTGTATTTCCACTATCCAACATGCTGAAGCTTTCATATTTTGTGATTGTCGCTCATATGCACAGGCTACCCTAAAGGAGTGATGGTAGAGCGGCAACAGATTTCGCCAGAAAGAATTAATATGTGTTGCGCTACCCGAAAGTAATTTTCAGTTCTCATTTTTGTGCACCTGTTTCTATCCAATTTTACTGAAATTAAAAAATACTATAATGTAGCTTATGAATAAGTGCTTGAGAGTAATATGTGAATAATTGTTTTGGAATTACCTTAAAAGTTGTATTTTTTTTTTCTATTATTTTGGTTGGGTTACCTCCGTTCAAAATGTATGTAAATGCATGTAAGTAAAAAAAAAATATCAAGAATGTTATAATTACAATACCAGGTAAGATATGCCTAAAATTTAACTAAAGCAGGTAAAATAGGTAGCTAAAAATCCTGGGAAAAATCGATTAGTTTACGAAGCTACCTTACGTGTCGGGTGCTTTCGCACATTCCCACTTTTTGGGAAATCATTATAGCTTAATAAAGTAGTTTTGTGTCAAAACTGAAATATACTATTATTATAGCCAGATAAGTGAACGATTAAGTAGCATTAAGTAATTTCATTTTGTAATAGCGGCTTACTTTTATTTTTACAAGCCATAGAGTAAAAAGTGTACGAATTCTACCTGCTTTCCCCTATTCCAACTTCCGTATCCATATGACGTTACAACATAATTATCTTAAACACACCTTAAAAACATTGCGTCGTTAATGTAGAAACACAGTCATTTTAAATTAATGACACTAATGAGGCCAAATAGGTACTGATTCAATTTGATTATTCTTAATTACATATTTCATTTATTAAGCCTTCATAATCACTCATCGGAATTTAATAGAATGTAGGTACAGATGTGCCAAATTTATATAATGGTTATTAATTACATTCATTTGTTTCAAGGGTTAATACGGAATGAAATATTTCGCACTCAATCCATAAGAGGGATGATGATTATGAAGCTTAATTGGTATCCTTGAGGAATGGTGAGTAATAAATAAAGAAGACCGAATTCCTGAGTGATGAGAGTATTGATTCCTTAGTCTTGGATGTTTAGTATCTATATACGTAGTTATTTATCGATATAAGTATATAGTCGTATATTAGATACTCATGGTAAATACAACGTACAAGGTGCAAGCATTGTTAATTTTGTGACGCACAAGGTGGACAGTCCGTGTTAATATTCCCTATACACTATATTCCGCTATGTGACAAAGTCTATACAGTTTTGCGTTACTTCCTGATCACCTGAAAGTGCTTATACAGGGTGGGAGGGACTATACCGACCGACATACTTTAGCCATGAATTCCTGGTGGTGTGACGAGTAAATAATGTTATATCAACATGGGTCGAATATTGTCATTTTACATTAATAGTCTTATTGAACAAAATAAATCAGTAAATTCAGCCTCTCGTTATAAACATGTCCTTACTGGAGGAAAAGTTATCAAAAAGAAAAAAAAGCTAAAATGGAAACGAAAGGTCAGTTTTTTGGCCTCGTAGTCGCTTAGTATCAAATACTGCGAACGTTAATTGCTGTTTAGTTAAAGGATTTAAAAAAAATAGTAAAACTATCTTAGTCACATTTATTAGGGCTTGTTACACACTTGGGAGTTTTCATTTAAAAAATAATGAGTATCTCTGAAAGTAAGCGTTTTTCGACTATACATCACATTACTCGTCACACCACTAGGAATTCATGGCTAAAGTATGTGGGTATAGTCCCTCCCACCCTGTATAGACAATAGTGCTCTTTAAGCATCTGCACAAGAATTTCTAAGATTGTATCTACCTACTTAGCGCTACGGCCTCCGAAGATGATTTTTTGGTAAAATCAATGTTGAGTAAACGCAATGGTTACCGTGAATACTTATTGTGCTTTTATACGATTCATATGGCTGGAGCAAACAATAACACAAGCTAATTGCACAAGCAGTATGCTCAAGCTTGATGCGGCCGTTACATGCGTGTAACGGGTTACAGTTTACACTATAACCTGTTCAAGTGACGCAATATGCGTAAGCTACTTGCACTGTGTACAAGCACCGTAAGCGAGATCAAATGCCTAGTTTTCAAATGTGCATTAGCAAATGCGTAGTTTTCTGGCAGTTAAATTTCCGTAACGGAAAGCAAGAACATACCTGCTGGTATACTCTGATGGTTGACAATGCGATGGTGGTCGGTAAGTAATGATACCGATGGTCCCTGCCGAAGTTTGAGCAAGGTCAAATAAAGCTAAACAAAAATATTTCATCTTATCTACAACTATCTTGGGTACTTGACTGTAACTGGAATTTGTAAAAATTATATAAGATCCTGTTTAAATAAGCATAACAAGGAAATATGTTCAAGTTTTGAGTTTGATACCTAGTGTAACTTTTTTTATGAGCCTCCAAAGTTTGGTGGGAAAGTCCATTTTAAAAGTATACAATTTTTAAAAACTATTAATATCGTTAAATAGCCCATAAAATTTATAGTAACTTTTGTTATGAAACCGTTACGATAAACGCAAGTTTTAACATAGTTGCAGAACAAAGTTATTGATTTCACCAAACAACGTATGAGTAGTGACGTCACTGTATAATCAGTAGGGAGCGTTTCGGCACGTATTTGGGAAAGTCCAAAAATGTGATTTTAACAGTGTAGTATCTCGGTGAGTTTTTATGATATTGAAGTGGTTTTTTCACTAATATTTTTATTATTCTTGACCTTGACCTTGCTAAGTGATGTTTTATTTTGTTTTTATTATTTATTTTTTCATTGTATAATTTGATTTATTCCATTTATTATTATAACAAAACGGGACTTAATTGCGTAAAATCATGATATTACCATGGTATCGGCTATATAGCGAAGCATGTGTTGGAGTCTGGATCAAACCACTGGATGGAGTTTCATAATACCAAGATCCTGTCTACAGAACGCAATTACTATAGTAGAATTGTCCGTGAAGCGGTTGAGATCAAAAAACACCGCAATTTCAATCGGGAAGATGGTTTTAAGCTTTCTTCGTCGTGGAATCCGGTCATCAGCATGTGTCAATATCATCAAGTGTCTTCCGGCAAATCGCCTGATGTTGTTAGTGTAGTGTGTCGGCCGAGTGACAACCCTAATATGCAAAGTATTAATCAAGACCAAGTGCGGGTAGTTCGGAAAACCCGCGCGGCTAGAAGATGTTGACACCCGCCTCGCCAGTCCCTTCGCGACCATGGACGTCACGGCACGTCCGAAACGTCGAGGTAATATCATGTTTTTACGCGATTAAGTCCCGTTTTGTTATAATAATGAGTGAAAATCGTGAAAGTTTAAATCAATATTTTATTCCATTTAATTGACGATCTCGCTTTAAATTCTTATAACTTGACATGCAATGCAACTTATAATGTAATTTTAAAACGAGAAATAAATAATCTAATCTAATGTAATCTATTGAGAGGTGTTTATAACATATCACAGAAAAAAGTTGTCAAGTAGCCAATTGCGCACATTATGACGTCAGAGGGTACGGTTACGTCCCGAGAGCAGACATAAGACTGGAATAGCAAATAAGCCCGACTTTTGGTCCTCGGGCATAGGTGCAGTTTGTCCGGGATAGTGTTGTTTATCGGAATTAAGGTAGAACACGTCTGAATTTTCAATGAAACTGATATTAGAAACGTGATTTTAGAAAAAAATGCAAAATAGCAACTCGTAAAGCCGGTTGGCCACGTTCTGTTTCTTTTTATCGGATACATTTTAAAGGAAGTTTAGGGATTTTTATAATTCTATTCCACAAATGAACTTGTAAACGTGAGGAGTCTATCAATTTTTATGTTGTCAATATGCAATTCACTCGCATGAAGCATTTTATCATTTCCAACGCCGGCCATTAAAAATAGCGCTCACTCCTGTTGTCCCTAATTACATTTTGAAGAGCTTAGTTGGAACTTGTCATCATATCGTTATTTTCAGTTACATATAGCATAACGGAAAATTAGGCGAGACAGCACGATACCGGCTTTGTATGACAAGATCGCATGCCTTCGGTGTGACACCCCTTTTATACCTAATAGAATATTACAATCTACCCCTTCAAATAAACTCAAGAGTTTACAATACCAATCTAAGTCCAAGTCGAAACGGAAATTACCCAGATATTATCACTACTGGGTAAGGGCTCATCCCTTAGCATTATTAGGGTCGCGCTCGTTCAGGTTATGGCATGACGAGATTTCCCTCGTTTGTCGCCATTATTGCAGCCGTCGCACAGTGGTGCCAAAGTCAGAAGAGGTTGTTGAGATTTTTAACGAAAAAATGATTTTTTTATTTCGATATCTGATCACTCTCGTGGCAGTCTCATGACTGCCACGAGAGCACAGTTTATCCAGTGAACGATGACGATCACTGGATAAAAAATATACTTGGTACGTTTGTAAATATACCTAACCGTCAAAGAAGACTGGCTTCTCTCCTAATGACGAACTTTTAAGAACTACTGTCATTCATAAGATATCTTATATTGTATTTTGAACATGTGGTCTGTGAGGGGGCCGGGGGACGATGACGTATTGAGCACCGCTACACAAGATGCGAATTACGATACGGATATATCTGCCTATATCCCTAAAGGCCGAAGCAGTCTTTTGGTGCTTTCTGGCTGCAAGTGCAGCTTGAAGGCAGATTTTTCGCAGTTAAAATAAGTGCACGCTGACTGCAAGCGGACTGAGCAGTTGGTTTACAATTTTGATGCAGTTATTTCACCTGGAAAAGAACTGCCTTCAAACTGCACTTTTGCAGCCATAAAGCAATGTTTAAAATAGGTATGGATATACATTATATACAACTAGCATTTACCCGCGGCTTCGCCCGTGTTGTTCCCGATACTGTCCCAAGGAAACTATTTATCGGGATATAAAGTATCCTATGTTTCAATCCAGGACTTGGTTTACTTGCATGCCAGATTTCAGCTTAATCCATACAGTCCTTACGGGGTATTTAGTAACAAACATCCAAACATGTTCACAAACTTTCGCATTTATAATATTAGTGGGAAGTGGGATAGGATGGGATTTGTTTGGCTTGACATCCAATAACTTTGCCAATCCTGTGTTTTTATTGTGTGCAGCCGTGGTGAAGTTACCGCCAACACTAACGGCGGCCGACTGCGGCTCCTGTCCGACGGCCCCCGTCGCGCGCACACTTCATACTTCATACCGTCCCGCTGTACTTCGTCCCCCGTCGCCCCCGGACCAGTGGAGTGTCACCAACGAATTTGCTAAGCTATAATAAGTAAAGGAATAGTACATTACACAACTAGGGTGGTAATACAAAGAATGGCCGAGATCGCAGATGTTTGCGGCCCGAGCTGCAAGCGAGGGACGTAAATATGCGATCGAGGGCTTTCTTTATTACCTCCCGTGTTGTGTACATAATTTTATGTCTACACTTGGCCAGAAAGCGACTTTTTCCGTACGCGTAGTGTGCGGAAAAAGCCACTTTATGGCCAGGTGTGTCATAAAGTAATGAAATGGTCAGCCGTTATTAAAACTGATCCGCAAAAAAATAAGCAAATCAATCATTCGGGCAGCATACAAAGATTTGGCTGGCAATAAATTAAAATCGGGCGACAACCCTTGTTCAACAAACAATTAACAAACGGTTAACAATAACCAATATTAATCTGCTTCTTTTATCATTTGTTTGCCTGATAAACAGTCGAGCTGCAAAATAATTACTTGGGCAGCAAGATTCAACAATTGGTCAGCAGTTTGATTGAGAGGTGAGCATATTAAATGAATGGGTATCTATATAAATAAGTGGATTGCGTTTAGTTTGAAAATTCAGCAGTATTGTGGGCAGAGCGAAACAGACAACACGTGACGCGAGCAGCCAATCGTGTCCGGTGTTGATGTTTTGTCATTCGGTGATTGTCAGCTTTCAAGTAGCAGTGTTATTTGCGTATTTTATCGGTGATTTTTACCGTTTTGGTATTTTTGAGCATAGTTGAAGTGTAAAATGAGTGATACTAGTAATGATAAAAGCGTCGAAGAAAGGATACGACTTATTCCCGAATATGAATAGGACATGGACTGCAGTAATAATTGCAAATATCATACATTTATCAAGCCATAATATTAATGATTATAATTACTTTTAGTTACGATTATTAGTGAAGAGAGATCACAACATATCCCCACTTACTTACTGTCTAAGATAAAAACTGTGACAGAGCCAGAGCAGTAGGTACGACGACGAGCGTAGCGAGGAGGAGTGTTAGGTATCTTGCGATTACAGCATACCCTACTTACTGTCCAAGATAAATAACTGTGATAGAGCCACAGTTAGGTACGACGACGAGCGAAGCGAGGAAGAGTGTTAGGTATCTTGCGACCACAATATACCCCACTTACTGTCCAAGATAAAAAAAAAACTGTAATGGCAATGTTGTGAATAAAGCTAAGTAACTATTAAGAAAAACAGGCTTATGCGTTTTGCAGTTTATGAGTTTATACAGTATTGTTAAATTGTTTTATGAGCAATCAATTTATGCCTATTATAAAGTATGCTTAAGTTTTTTTATGGGCATCTAATTTATGCCCATTACACAGTATGTTCTTAAACATTATGATTAAAAACATTATGCGCATAAATGTATGATATTTACAGTTAGGCGTAATGCTAATGATGAGTATGACGAATCCTCGTATGCGTATAAAAAATATGACTTTATGCAACCCGACCCTTACCCATTCCGAATATGTATGCAACTCAGTATCGAAAAAATGTTAGATGTGCCCTTTTGCGTTATGGCGGCAGAAT
This sequence comes from Eudemis profundana, assembly GCA_947034925.1. NCBI lineage: Eukaryota > Metazoa > Arthropoda > Insecta > Lepidoptera > Tortricidae > Eudemis > Eudemis profundana. The sequence goes on along the minus strand of OX344795.1, from coordinate 22,039,690 downwards.
AGTTGCGCCCATTTTGTGAATGACCAGTTAGGTTTTATTGCCCCCTTTTTTTTATGGACAAAATGAAATATTTTGCTTACCTACTGATTGCTTACCAAAATTTGACTAACCGTGGGTTGCTTAATGCAGCTCAAATATTTAATTTGCTGACCAAAATAATTTAGAGCAGTTCAGTATATCATTAATTGCAGACAGATTTATAAACGTTTGCTAACCACAAGTTACTTACCAACTAGCTATTTTGGCTGACCAAATACATATTTTTGCTCACCAAAATAAGAATATTTTGCTGATCCATTAAATGATACCCATAAATAAAATGTGTAATCGCGGAAACCAATTAGAATAATTATAAACAATAGAAACAAATATTTTGAGAAATCATATCAGGACCACTGTGCGTTATCCGTTATAGGAATCGTTATAGATTATAGATCACGAATCATTGTTATGGATTGTTAGACGCCATTATTGGCGATCGTTTTGGGTTATTACTGATCGTTTATGAGCGATATCGATGTGGATTAGTATTCGGTTTCATTTCTGCGTAATTTCCTTACTTTTGAATAATGTTAATACTGACGACGCAAATCTGTAAGCAGTAACAATAGCACAATTAGTTTGTATATGCTTAAGAGCAAACGTCTAAGGGTGCCAATAATAGACAGGACAAAAGAGTATCGTTACTTACATCTACAATTAAATTCTTTGACGTCGTCATTTAATACGGCTTTATCATTTCCATCAGCATTACCATTTCATTTAATAACTTCGAAGTATTTACATAAGAACCGCCATTAAGCTTTAACGCGTACAAATTAGCAGAATCAACAACTAAATAACGATAACACTGCCCAGGAACACAATGACGTATCTGTCGACAGTATCCAACTAACAAACGTCTTTTTATTACGCTCCATCAGCGAAACTGAACGGTCCCACGGACGCAGTAAAAAGGAAAACTTTCCAGAAACTTCGAGAACGTTCCAGAATCTTTGAAAGGACACGAAATGTATTGCCATGTGTTAGAGAAGGACAGCGGACAAATGTCCGTAGTTCTGTACACGTGACGCTTTTTTATTTCTCCGAATTGCTGATTGTCGTAACCACGAATTAATTGGGTTTCTCTGAATCGAGGTTTTAGTTAAATTGTAATTAGTGTCGGTAAAAAAAACAGTTGCTTCTGAAGTTTTGAGGTTATTTATCTCAAATTGATAAAATAATTTGCGTTTAGAATAAATATTAAACAGCTATTTTTCGAGTAGTTAAACAAGTGCAATTAGTAGTTTTCTTCAGTGAAATTCGTATACGTCGAGGAATACATTTTATAGTTCTCAAATAAAGAATCCTCCGTGGGTAAATAATAAGCAAGTCGGTGGACATCGAGTTCTGTGGACACCCCTCCGGTACTGACTTGGTTTAACATTACATCTGTGTGAATTTCAACATGTCTAAAATTTTGCTAATTTTGGTGGTATTTTTTATTTTGATAGTTAGACTTAAAATAATATAAGAATATCACTTCAAATGTCATAGTAAACATAGTGTTGAATCGGCCCTTGATAAGACATAATAGTTTTTGAGATCTTGGGAAATCATTAATTTCACAACCCCCTAAATTGTAAGTTATCACCTGAATTTGATTTTAACACCACCAAAGTTTCACATCTACATCAAAATTAGAGTTCCGTATAACTTTCTGAAGAAGATTCCTCTATTTGAGAGTTTTCATGACCAAAATAGACGCAAGGGATCCTTAGCAAAAAGTTATGCAGTAACTTTTGACCAACCAATTGGACGATTTTAGACTACGCTGATTTCATTATAAGTCAAACAGAACGACAAGAGACTGCTACCAATGATCTGAACATCGACACGCAGGAGAATCCAAACACTCCGAAGGAAAAGGAGAAATTCAGTATTGCTGAATAGAGAATAGAGGTGCAGGCAGATCTGCAGGTCAGATAGAAACTGTCCAGAAGTTAATCTAACTGGGCAGTATAATATCGAAATATGTTGGAACTAAAAAGAACAGCGTTTGGAGATTAGTCAGAACTAGGGTTTCACAGAACTTTCGCCTTCTGCAGCCCCAAAAAATGAGAATGAGGAGGAAAGTTAAAAATCTTTCAATCAAATATATAAACAGAGATTACGCAGTGTATTCAAGAAGTCGTCAACCTGTCAAATGTTTATGTTAGATTCTTAGAATTTACTAACTCAAGAAATTATCCAACAAATGCTTCTTAGAAATTCTGCAATTGTTTACTAGATCAGGTGTCACTTGTCAGTGAGCAAGGCAACTTTTGAAAAAAAAAACTATGTTATGTGGTATTTCTAGCTACTGCACTGCAAGCACTGCAATGTCCCATTTGCACTATTTTAAATGGAAGAATTCATGCCCTGTACCAGTAACAGTCTCGTCGTAAAGCAGGCATTTGTTAGCCATTTTTCTAGGGTTCTACCAGAGTGCTACCCCCGTTAAGGGCAACATTCACATTTGTCGCAATTTACGACAGGCAAGGGAGACAATAGAACTGTTTTTTGTGGTGGAACTGCAGGTGTGTTCACGACCTCCGGTGATGTTTCTTACGACCCAAAATCCCTCTTTAAGTTCCCTTTAAACTGTCTCATTCTGCCAAAGTTTTTGAAGCCGTTCTCCAGAATATTGTGACCCTAAACTGCCTACTCCACCGATTATATCCCGTGGTTTCCCTGCTTGGTATGCTAGACGAAGTCTGATTCTTGCTGGCTTGTGGCAAATTCAGCTCAGACACTCATCGATACCACCATGTTGGGTGTCTATCTGCGTCAACTGGTAGGTGACGTTTCTTTACTCCTTCAGCCTGTCTAAGAAATCAGTCCTTAGATTGGACAGTGTGTGACTTCAGGACTTTTAACTAAGAATACCAATAAGCATGACACTGTTGTAAGGTGTACAATATTCTGTATCTTCATATTTACTTAGCTTACTGATTGAATCCAAGTGAATGCTAGTTGGTACCTGACAGGCTCATCCTAAATATAGGGGCAGTATTTATTGGCCGTGATCAAGGTACAATTGGAGAAGCCAAAATACCAAGATTCTTGGCCTTCGAATAATAATAAAATTAATAAATTACTATTGACTATAGTCTATCTATAATGACTGTAGTACAAATTGGATGATATATCGTGCCAAGTAGTTCTGAATTATCTCAAATTAACAAAAATGTCCAAAAACTATTTAAAAGAAAACAGCCACACAGCCACACAGCCACACACAAAACAGCCACCAAAATCACAAAAATACCACCAAAATTAGAAATTGTACTTTAAAAATTTATTAAAAAACCCCTCTTTATATCATAAAATTTGCTGAATATAATTAAAAGGAAACTATGCATCTATCACGAGTATGATTAACCTCGTGAAAAAAGTTGCTAAATTGTTATTAAATCAAGCCACCAAAATTTAGAAAATTTGTATTTCATTTGCACCTAAATTAGATATTGCCTTGTTTTCTCCGAGAAACAAACAAAATAGCGCAATATCTCTTTTTACTAGATCAGAACCTAACCAGCAAGTTACACTTATTTGACTCTTAGTTTTTCGTTTGACCATAAAATCAATTTCAATATTGCCCACCAAAATTTATTTTATCTTCAGGACACCTACTATTTGCCTTGTTCAGAGCCCCATTTTATGTTTACATATAATAATTTATAGCATTGATAGATGCCATAACTAATGGGAAATACAAGGGGACTACATAAAAAGTAAATTTTTAAAACAAAAAATAAAAACCGACTTCCAAAAACTTAAACTAAAAACCAAAAAATAATATGTTAATCACCCCAAAGAAATGGATAATCAACGATTCATATATACATATACAGATATTTATAGTTTTTAACCTGTTGTTTTTGAAGTCGGTGCCAGCTAAGGAGCTTAGCATAGCCAGCTTTGCTTTAATTTAGAACTGTGTCCTTACAAAATAAACAATTGATAGAAAAGGGGCTTAGATTAGGTTAAAACATTTAAGCAACTAGAGTTTTGCACGAGTTCTTAGCTATGAAAAGGCCAAAAAAAGGGAGTCAGGGGGGCGAATCCCGCCTCAAGGCGGGCTCGGGGGGCGAAGCCCCCCGCATGAAAAAAAGGTTTAACAGAAAAAAGTAGGTTAGGTTAGGTTTGAACTGCGTCGGAGGGGTCGAGCACGTGGGCGGTTCTTGAACCGCATGCTCCCCCAGTAGGGCCGCGGGTTGGGGAACCCGCATTGCACGGCCCTACACGTCTGGGGGGAAGGTCAAGCGTTTCTGGCCTTCCCCTCCTTTGGCGCGGGTGCCCTGGCGTAGATTAGAGCCAGGGCCGCCGGGGGGCGTCATGGTGGCACAGTGTGATCCCAAGACGCCCCTGTACAACGGCAAGGAGAGGGAAACGCCGCTGTGGGTTTTAGTGGGTATACTCCTCCCCCCCTCTGCTTACAGAGGGTGCGTGAGAGGAGGGAGTCCCACATAACCCCCCACCAATGGGCCTACCCAGCCCGGGGGGTATGCGTAAAGCATTTCCCACAGCGACAAAAAAAAAAAAAAAAAAAAAGGTTTGAACTGCGTCCCCCAACAAAAACGAACTGCTGACAGAAAAAGTAGGTTAGGTTAAGTTAGGTTTAGGTTAGGCTTGAACTGCATCCCCTAACAAAAACGAATTGCTTGAAGAAAAAGTAGGTTAGGTTAGGTTTAGGTTAGGTTTGAATTGCGTCCCCTAACAAAAACGAACTGCTGGCAAAAAAACTTCACTTATAGACTGAGAATGTTATGAAGGAACGGAGGATTTTTAGGCGGGTTTTTCGAGTTTTTATAACGAGATATTAATTATTATGATTATCATAGTTCTGCTAAAGGTAATAGTTTACGTTTGAGGATGGAAAGAAAAAAAATGCCAAAAGGCATTGCTATTCGTTTCAAATTAGGAATATAAATATCTGCCATACATGCGACTACATGCCATGTATGCGACTTGTTTTGGTTAGGTTGTGAGCTTTTTCTTTCTAAAAAATATTTGTTTAAATGCTATACAAAGTAACAATTATACAACTAGTTTATTATGAAAATTGCTGGTTATGATTTATGAAAGTATGCGCTTCGTTGTTATACAAAATGAATATTATGTTTTTTAAATATTATACAAGGTGACTATTATAGTATTTGGTAATTATAAAAAATTACATTATGAGAATTGTCTATTATGTTTAATGAAATTATGCAATTTGTTTTTATTCATTTTATTTTTATACTATTTAACTACTTATACACGTTGAAATTATGCAATCCGTGTTATGCAAAATGAAAATTCGCAAATTGTTTGTATGCAAATCATTACACACCCAAGAAATGGACGAGAAACTAAGAAAAATACCAAAATCGCTATATGTGTGCCTATGATATTTGAAGAGTTCCCTCGATTTCTCCAAGATCCCATCATCAGATCCTGATTTGGTTGCAATGGGACCACCTCGGAGGTATACCCTTTAAAACAAAAAAAGAATTTTCCAAATAGGTTCAACCATCTTCAAGTAATCGGGGAAGAAACCTAGATACAAATTTACTTTTTGTTTTTTTTTTTTTTTTTTTTTTTATTTATTTGGATGAACAAACGGTCACTACAAGTTTTTTAATAAAATATCTTAAAAACTAACTTAAAATATGTGAGACCCACACCGTTCACCACTTTCTGAGTATATATTAAATAGAAACATCGTTCGGAGTGAGGAGGAAAGTGATAAGATTTGTTCAAAATGGATGAATATAACAATCATTTTGTTCATACGTTATACAGTGAGTCAAAAACAAATAAAGAAATGAACATGACATGACTTCATATAGACTAGATATACTTACAATTTACATTTATTTTTCGTCGATCAGTGTCTCTATAATGAGTTTTTTATATGTACTAATTTTATTCCCAAAGATGTCTATTTGATTAAAACGTTTATTATACGTATCAACAATCCTGCGCAGTGGCGCGCGCTTACCCGCGTTTTGAAGTCGGTTAACACTAAAAACTCGTTACTAATAAGAGATGGACGAGAAATTACGAAAAATACTGAAATCGCTATATGTGTGCCTATGATATTTGAAGAGTTCCCTCGATTTCTCCAAGATTCCATCATCAGATCCTGATTTGGTTACAATGGGACCACTTCGAAAGTCTACCCTTTCAAACAAAAAAAGAATTTTCCAAATCGGTCCAGCCGTCTTCAAGTAATCGGTGAACAAACACACAAAAAAAAATAAAAAAAAAACATACAGACGAATTGAGAACCGTGCTTCTTTTGGAAGTCGGTTAAAAATCAGATTCGTTTATAGTTACTTTAATTTTTAACGTGCGAAGTGTAAAGGACATGTCACCAAAATTAGATTTTGGACTGATTTTTATTTTCTATTAATAAACTAAAAACTTTGTGGGAAACATATTTATGGCTAAAGATAGTAAATTGGATGATATTACCTGAAAAAAAATATTACATTAAAAAAATAAATACTCCTTACCCAAATTATCACCTCCGCCGCGCTAAAAACGCGCTGGGATTTTCACCCCTTTGTTGTAAATGAACTGCGTTGCGAGACTTGCATCGTTTTACATGTAATGTTTTTGAAAATTGATGTCGTTTTTAGGGTTCCGTACCAAAATGGTAAAAAAGGAACCCTTATGGTGCGACTCTGTCTGTCTGTCTGTCTGTCTGTCTGTCTGTCTGTCTGTCCGTCTGTCACAGCAAGATATCTCAGGATCTACTGATGCTATCGACTTGAAATTTGGAATAGTGTTAAAAACTGCTAATCCGAGCCTATGAAACAGAACAAGAATCTTATACCTTTTTTACTTTTTTTTTAAAGGGGACCGAAATGGGATGTCATAAATCGAAAGTTGAGCTAATATATCGAGTGGGATATCAAATGAAAGGGCTCAATATGTAGATTCTAAAACAGTTTTTATTTTTTTCCTTAGACATGTAGTTTTTGATTGAAGACAAAAACCGTTAAAAAAAATACCGTTCCCCCCCTATTATCTCCGAAGATACTGAACAGAAAAATCTGCAATAATTACCGATTATTAATATTATCCTAAATATTACAGGAAAAATAAAACGGTTTTCCTAACTTGAAGCGTTTTTTAGAAATTCGCAAAAATAGTAAGACAACCTTATTTGCTCCTACTAAACTAACCGCGGCATATGTCGATGTATGGGCACAACAGTTTCACAAGAGCAAAGTTTAGTTTGTCCCACCATACAGTTTTTCTTGAATTATTCACGTATCTACTGACAAGTTTGTACGGAACCCTCGGTGCGCGAGTCCGACTCGCACTTGACCGGTTTTTATTTATATTGTTAATCCACTTTTTATTTGTATCGAGAACCGGAATTACGAATAAGATTTAACGTCAACTGCAGTAGTTTTTTTTTTATTTTATATTCTTATATACAACGCAAAATGAAGGAAGGTTCCATCTTCTTTTTATTTTATTGTGGTTGTTCAATCAAAGTTTTTGTGCGAATTCACATGAGCAGTTTATTATAACGACATCTGAAGTAGTTTCTAGAAAAAGTCAGTACTTTTAGTGCTCTTCTCTAAGCTAGATGATGTGCTTGTATGTAATGCGCCATTAATGCTTACTACCACTCTAAGTAACCAGGCTCGTAAGCACTAATTTTACTAAAACCTATGTTAGGTTACATAGTCACCTAGTATGTTCGATGTATCTAAGCATAGAGTATCTATGTTAGCTTTCCATTACACAAAACTTTTACTTGATGTAAAGTTTTGCGTGCAGGGCGCTTGGGGAGGTATGGAAAGGGAGTAGAATATTTTATTTACCGTAAATTTCTTACAATCTTTGCAGTACTTTCTATTATCCTATATTTAAGTATTTATGCCACCAAACATCATAGCGTCGCATTGTTGTGTTTTTGTTTAAAGAGTAAGAGAGCCAGTGTAAGTAGGTACAGACGCATTACAATTTAATCCTCGGGGTGACTACGTACCTACCATTTACTAACTATAAAGGTTGCATGTGATATGTTTGCTAAGTTTGACACTTATTGGTATTAAGTAATTGTATGGGTCATCAAAAAAATAACCCGTAATATATTTGATCAACTTTATAGACCCTTATTCCCTTTTATTACGTAATCTAATAAATATCTTAATCATAATGGATCGCAGTGGCTGCATTAGTGCATCAACAATTGACCCCCATCTGAGTAGATGAGAACGGGATGCTCTATGCTTCGCTTCATTGGCTGATTGATTGACGTATCGCGCTAATTAACCGCTCCTAAGTTGGGCAATAGCGTTGACTGAACAACAAAACGACTAGTTAATTGGTTTACAATTTGATAGTAGTCATTGTTAATATACCTAGTATTGGAGAACACTCTTACACAAATCGATCGGAACATTCGGAACCCAAACTAAATAATGGCCACAGTACAAACGACGGTACTAAACGACAATATAACTACCCCAAGTCTCAGGAACAATCGGGCTAAATATGTTCTCAAAATGTAGTATGTAAATGTTTAAGTAGATGCACTCAAGGAAAAGTTGTTGTTTAATGATCTTCTTAATTGGTCCGTATTGCTTTGTTCCTGGTTCGTCACCACTATCAGTCGTGTCGCCTCAGTAAATAGTATCAAGACCTATTTCAGAATAATGTTACCACGCTAATCAGTCAAATTCTTTCAGTGTACAAGTTAATTATGCACTTTTATGCCACACCTGGCCATAAAGTGGTTTTTTCCGCCCGCTGCGCTTACGGAAAAAGCCGCTTTCTGACCAAGTGTAGACATAAAATTATGCAGACAACACGGGAGGTACCTAATAAAGAAAGCCCTTGATCGCATATTTACGTCCCTCGCTTGCAACTCGGGCCGCAAACATCTGTGATCTCGGCCTTTCTTTGTTTTACCACCTTATAGTTGTGTAATGTACTATTTTAATTCTTCAAAATATAAAAATACCTGCTTCTTATTAAGACTCATTAGATGACTGAAAAATATTTCAATGTTGGCCTTTTTAGGGTTCCGTACCCCAAAAGGAAAGAACGGAGCCCTTATAAATCACTTTGTTGTCCGTCTGTTTGTCTGTCTGTCTGTCAAGACCCTTTATCTCGGGAACGCGTGCAGGTATCGAGTGCAAAATAAAACCATATACTCAAGCCTACGGTCCTTTGAAGCTGTGAAAAAATCAAAGTTGTAAGTTAACGTAAAATAAGTTTCTGTCAAAAAATATTTTTGAGACAAGCTTTTTATTGCCGACTGTACTTTTTTGTATAATATTAAATTATCATCTAATTTACACATTCTTGCAAAATTCCAGCTCAATCATAAATTGAGAAGTGGGTCAAATTGAACTTGCACTAAATAAAAGCTTGTAAAAAAAGACGTGGCCGTTTAATGGCCGCAAAAAACGTATATTTCGACACTCTCAAGGAAACCAACATTTATAGGGTACTTTCCGTTGACCTGGAATATGGTGAATGAAATTTAGCAAGTACCTAAACTGTCTTATACTACATTTACAGGGAAAAATCTGAAAACGATACATTAAATTTGTAATTAAATCATAAAAAATATAGTCTATATTTAAAGTCTTTGTAAGGAACCCTCAGTGGGCGAGTCCTTCGCACTTGTCCAGTTTTGTTTTATTCGATTTAATACGACCAAATGTCATTACCGTGTAGTTTATAACTATCGTGTTTCAATGCAGTTAATTTGAATTTATTTATTCTTATACAGAAATATTGTATAATATTACATTCCAGATTAGCAAAATATAAGCTTTAATCGCGTATTTTAGATTTTATTAATATTTATTACATTTTCCCCGTTAACAATATTTTTAACCACAGGTATTTTCTCTTACATTTTTGGAATGTAAATGGAAATGGAGTTTTATTTCTTATTAATTATATTATTTTGTTCAACTGTAAATAATAGCCAATAAGTTAAAATCTGTGTCACTATTTAGGATTATAGATACAAAGACCAAATACATAGACAAATTAAACGTAGGTAACCCACTGTAGCCAATACCGGATACGTTCAATTTAAGTAGTGGGTTACGTCTAATTTTTCTATGTATTTCGTCTCTGTATCTATAATCGTAATAAAGATTGTGGTGATTCTACATTAAATAGTACATTACACAACTAGGGTGGTAAAACAAAGAAAGACCGAGGTCACGGATGTTTGCGGCCCGAGCTGCAAGCGAGGGACGTAAATATGCGATAGAGGGATTTCTTTATTACCTCCAGTGTTGTGTACATAATTTTATGTTTACACTTGGCCAGAAAGCGGCTTTTCTCGTACGCGTGGCATGAGGTAAAAGCCACTTTATGGCCAGGTGTGCCTAAAAGTCTAAACACATTTTGTCACTACTTATTTTTAATAGACTAAATGATAAAGTTTTTAGTTCAGACCTATTTTTAGTGCATATGCGCTTCAATTATTTTTAACTGAACAGTTAAAATAATCACGAAAGCTCACACATGTAAACTGATTTAAAGTTTCACCAATTTCACTCATTATTATAACAAAATGGAGCTTAAATCTATTCTAAAGGGATAAAAGTAATTTTATAAATGACATGTGAATTTTGACCTATTTTTTTCTGTTTGATTTTATTTAATAACTAGACGTTTATGAAGTTGCTTATTATATATTTTTTATCTTGTAGAGGTCAGTAAAAGAAACATGAGAAAACTATATGTAGAACTACTAATATTTTCTGCAATAAATAACAGGAACTTTAAAAATTATGTGAACATATTTCTACTTCTTAAACATACATAACTATTGTTACAAAAGAAAGTACAGTAGGTACCTATTGACTGGAACAGGTTATATTTCTTGCAGAACAGAAGCAAAATATTTTATTCCCAGGCAATAAAAAATGTCCCCGGTCCGGCTCTATAAAACTTAGTCACATGAAAGATGAAGTATCGGATGTAGGCATGGGGCTATGCGGGGAGCGATTTTATTTATATAGGATGCCTATGAGTGTGGCAAATATATAAATACAAAAATAGCGTTCATTCCCATTGCTATCGAACGTAGAGTTAAAATTTCGTATTGATACATTTATAGGTAGTTACGTACAACTGGTGGAAACTCAATATAATAATTATAGCAGTCTAATACTGTTGGTAATAGTGTGATTTTAAGCTAACATGGTCATTCACATAATCACTACTATTGACAACGGGATATTCACCATGTAAAACAAACATACATGGTAAATATCCCGTTGTCAATAGTAGTTATTAGGTAATAGTGTAGCCCAAAAAAACACTTTTTTTATTTTTTGATAGGCCACCCCCTTATTTTGTTACACATATTATTTTAATAAAATACACCAAGTTTTGTAATTTTATCTCAACTATAAAGGGGTGCTCAACGACTTTGAAATTTTTAATGTTGTATGAAACCAAAAAAAATTAAATAATTATTTTACTGATTTTTATTTCAGTAATTGTTTTTACACTGCTTGGGCATGTGATTAATAACATGTGAATTCGAAAAATATTTTTTATTATCATTTGCGTTTACGTAATTAAATTAAACGTTAGTGGGCACAATCAACAACAGCCTAAAATGAGACACTAGCGTCCAATTACCAATACCAGTATGGGCTATTATCTCGCTTAACAAACATAGGTAGTTACAACAGATATATAACATTATGTGTAACCAAAATTGACTTGTACCCACTAACGTATAAAGAATGTTCAACGGCCAGGTCACAAAACATTAACTATAATAATAAAGAAATCGCAGTAAGAAACCTTAGACTTGGCACGACTTTGTCTAGATTTAATTACTTTTTAGAGATAAACAAGCAGCTCCATCGAGACTTGGCTAGTTTTTTACAAAATGTTTTTGGTGGGATATATTTGAACCGAGGTAAAGTTACGAAAACTACAGTTTCGTATGTTTACTATGTTCATTAATATGGATGAGATTTAACTGTCGCCATAGTAAAATAACGAATGTGTCAGATTCGCACGATTAGTAATAATTGCCGCCATAGAAAGTTAACGAAAATGGCAGATTCGTTAATTATTTAAGGGGTAATCACGTTTTCTGCCAAGGCAAAATACCTTATCTACACTTCGCAAGTTTTCCATGGGATAAATAATTAGAATATCAGATTCGTGAAAATGTAACTTTGAAAGCTTAAAAGATAGAAGTCTGAAAATTGGTGGAAGTATGAACTATCGAACTTGGTACCGATCTACATCAAAAACTCATTTTTGTCAAAATTACACTTGTGTTAGTTTGGCATGGGATCGACGATATCCTTCCGTCCGTCCGTCTGTCCGTATGTCACAGTAGGTCAATATTTCCGGAAATAATCGCTCCGAGTTTCGCTTCTGAGAAGTTGCGAAAATGTGTCCCAACGGTGTAAAAGATGGGATCTTCTCTGATGGCATAACAACTATCGTCATATTTTCGTTGCTCATAACTCATTTCGCATAATGTTCTCACTCATATTTAGTATTTGTCATTAATGATTATTTGCATAAAAGATTGTTTGTCATAAACTTTTACAACCAAGTTAAAAGAGGACGGAAAGAATTCAAACCAAGAACCACGGCGTGTAGAAGTAAGGATGGGCAGCTAATTAACGATAAAAATGAGATCGTTCAAATATGGGTCGAATACTTTCGTGAACTCCTTAACAGCTCAGTGCAACCTAAGCCACTTTTCGTATCAGTACCTGAATATCAATTAGACAATCAACAAACCGATGACGTTTTGAACCCCACGATAGAAGATACAAAAAGAGCCATCCAATCCATTAAAAATAATAAATCCCCGGGAATGGACGATATCCAAGGCGAACTAATAAAATATGCTGGAACTGGTTTCGAGAAGGAGTTTCACCACCTGGTAGTCCAAATTTGGAACGATGAAAAAATGCCTGACGAATGGAATACATCTGTTATCTGCCCCCTACACAAAAAAGGCGACATACTGGACTGCAGTAATTACCGAGGCATATCTCTTTTGAACACCGGTTATAAAGTTTTTGCCAGTATACTTTTCAATAAACTAAAGTCCTATTTAGAATCCAGCTTGGGAGAGTATCAGTGTGGCTTCCGTCCAAACAGGTCCACAATTGACCAAATCTTCTCGCTTAGGCAGATCCTTGAGAAAACATATGAGTTTAACATAAACACCCACCATCTTTTCGTTGACTTCAAGGCTGCTTATGACAATGTGCACAGAGGTTTCCTATACCAGGCTATGATGGCGATTGGCATCCCAACAAAACTCGTGCGCCTGACGGAGATGACTCTGAGAAACTCTCAGAGCGTTATCAGAGTTCAAACAGAGCTATCAGAATCCTTCAGAACCAATGACGGCTTAAGACAAGGGGATGCGCTCTCGTGCTTACTATTCAACATCGCTCTCGACAAGTGTATCCGTGACTCAAAGATCGAGACCAAAGGCACTATATACTACAAATCCGTCCAAATTTTAGGGTATGCGGATGACCTTGACGTGATAGGAAGATCCCTACGTGCAATGGAGAGTGCATACCTCGCTCTTGAAAAATCAGCTGCGGAGGCCGGTCTCCAAGTTAACATGGCCAAAACCAAGTACCTGAAAGCGTCAAAAGACCAGCAAGAACTACTACAAGGAATTAATATTGGCAATAACAACTTCGCCAGCGTCAAAGATTACGTATACCTTGGGTCCTTAGTAACAGATAACAATGACGTGTCTTCAGAAATAAGCAAGAGAATAATGGCTGCCAACAAGTGCTACTTCGGCCTTCTAAGATACTTTCGTTCGAAACTTCTTTCAAGAAGCATAAAACTTCTTCTATACAAAACCTTACTAAGGCCCATACTCACCTATGGTTCTGAATGTTGGGTGTTGAGTAAAAAAGACGAGAATTCCTTGTTAGTGTTTGAGCGAAAAATACTAAGACGCATTTTCGGAGCTGTGATGGAGGATGAGAGATGGCGTACGCGTTATAACCACGAGCTATACCAAATGTACGATGAGCCAACCGTTATAAGAGTCATAAAGATCGGACGCCTGCGATGGGCAGGTCATGTGCTGCGAATGGACGAGGCCAGAGTACACAAACGCCTTCTAGAAGGCCGGCCGGAGGGCCGCAGGAGTAGAGGCAGGCCCAAGCTCAGATGGTTGGATGGCGTGGAACAGGACACTAGTATATTAGGGGTGAAAAGTTGCAGAAGGAAAGCCGTGAATAGAACGGACTGGAAGGACTTGCTTGACCAGGCTAAGGCCCACCCGCGGCTGTAATGCTTCAGATGATGATGATGATTGTTTGTCATAATTGCGTTTGCTGATAATTTTGATAAGCAGAAACAGACTTCGCATAATATTATAAGTAATGTTGTTGAATATAATAGTAATTGTCGGCCATAAAAAGACTAAGCATTAAATGTGTTTATAATGTATGACAATAGATATTATAATATGGTCACAATGTATTGTGGAGAACATAACAAAAACAAAAAATATAGTAACCACTTTTAATTTTTACACATGCAGTAAAAAAAAGTAAATCATTTGTGTAAGGTATGATGGAAAAAAAGAATAAAACAAACCCATTTTTAGGGTTCCGTAGCCAAAATGGCTAAAAAGGAACCCTTATAGTTTCGTCATGTCCGTCCGTCCGTCCGTCCGTCCGTCCGTCCGTCCGTCCGTCCGTCCGTATGTCACAGGCATTTTACTCAAAAACTACAAGACCTATACTGATGAAATTTGGAATATAGATGTTTTGTAGATGCCGCAACTAAGTTTGGTAGTTAAATAATAAAAATAAAAAAATCTAGGGGGGGCACTCCATACATGTAACAGAAGCTAAAAAAAATTTTTTTCACAAAATGTCAACGTGTGGTACATAGTTCGACAGCTCTTTTGAAAACATTTCAAGGTTCTTAAGTAATGTTTGTGATTAAGTGAATACCTTTGGAAATAATCGCTCCGAAAGTTGTGAAAATTGTGTCCCCCCCCCTCTATCTTCTAAACCGTGTGTCCGAAAAATGTAAAAAAAAAAATACAAAGATAACGCTCAATTAATACTTTCAACGAAAATTATTTTCAACAAGATCGGATTAACCGTTTTTGAGTTATTGCCGATAGACTGCGCTTCTCAACAAAAGGACGTAATTGCTATGAAGATACGCTCTTTTGTTGTTGTACTTTTTTTACATCGTATTTTTTACCTTATAGTTACGGCTATGGAACCCTACACTGAGCATGGTCCGACATGCTCTTGGCCAGTTTTTAGGTTAGGTTTGTTAGTCAGCTTGTGTCCCTCACAGCAGAGCTAGAAGCCCCGCGCATCGGGGCTTCTTCGACCTGCTGGCGGGTCATAGTTGTTTAGAAAGAAACCCCTAATCAAAATGCATTTTCATTGTTACCCTACTAAATGAACAGCCTAAGGATTAACCAGCCATATAGTCGTTGATTGATACATTGTTGACGCATTGGCGAAATTTCATCCCGGCAGTTAACTAACTGCCGTCGTTTAAAAAAAATACGGAGGTAACCTATAAGAAATAAATAAATAAATATTAGGGGACATCTTATACAAATCGAACTAATCCCAATAAGGCTGTGTTATGGATACTAGACGACGATATATTTAATATGGGGGGCCGTCTGGTTGCATAACAACTATTGTCATATTATTAATTGTCATAACAGTTTAAGCATAAAGTTGATGCTCATATTTTTTTTTTGGCATAAATTGTCCTATGGCATAATTGTTCCGTGTCATAATTATACGGAGTCATAATTGGTTTAACCATAATGTAAATTGTCATACATTTATTTAGTCATAATATTGATGATTATAAGTCGTTTTTGCAATAATTGTAAATTTCATACATTTATTCAGCCATAACATTGATGATTATAAGTGGTTTTAGTAATAATTGTAAATTTCATACATTTATCAAGCCATAATATTGATGATTATAACAATCGTATTGCATAAATTTTGATAATGGACTTGCGATGGTTCTTCAAAAAAGAAACGATTTATATTATTGAAGTATTTTTAATTTTTACTCATTACACAATATTAGTGACCTCACACAGAACCAAATCGCTGCCAGAAAAGTAGGTTAGGTTAGGTTAGAACTGTTATCTCACACATAACCGAATCGCTGCCAGAAAAGTAGGTTAGGTTAGTACTGTTATCTCACACATAACCGAATCGCTGCCAGAAAAGTAGGTTAGGTTAGAACTGTTATCTCACACATAACCGAATCGCTACCAGTAAAGTAGGTTAGGTTAGGTTAGAACTGTTATCTCACACATAACCGAATCGCTGCCAGAAAAGTAGAATAGGTTAGGTTAGAACTGTTATCTCACACATAACCGAATTGCTGCCAGAAAAGTAGGTTAGGTTAGGTTAGGTTAGAACTGTGACCTCACACAAAACCAAATCGCTGCCAGAAAAGTAGGTTAGGTTAGAACTGTGACCTCACACAGAACCAAATCGCTGCCAGAAAAGTAGGTTAGGTTAGGTTAGAGCTGTGACCTCACACAGAACCGCATCGCTGCCAGAAAAGTAGGTTAGGTTAGGTTAGAACTGTTATCTCACACATAACCGAATCGCTGCCAGAAAAGTGTATTAGGTTAGAACTGTGACGCAACATAAAAGAGAACTTTTAAAAAATCTTTTAAAATTAGGCTTATGCGTTTAGCAATTTATGATTTTACTAAGTATGGTTAAAGTGTCGTATGAGCAACTTATTTATGCGTGTAGCATTTTATGCATTTACTTAGTATGGTTAAAGTGTTGTATGAGCAATCCATGTATGCCCATTATAAATTATGCTTGAAAAAATTTATGCATATCAACTATATGCCCATTACACAGTATGTCCATAAACATTATGATTAAAATCGTTATGCGCATAAATGTATGACTATTTACAGTTATGCGTAATGATGAGTATGACGAATCCTCGTATGCGTATCAAAAATATGACCTTAAACTTTATGCAACCCGACCCCTACCCATTTAATATATACGAATACTTAAATACATAGATAACATCCAAGACTCAGAAACAAATATCATCACACAGATAATATTTGCTCTTACCGGGATTCGAACCCAGGACCTTCAGCTTCGCAGGTAGAGTCACTAACCACTAGGCTAAACCGGTCGTCGACCTATAATAATACTTTCAACGAAAATTATTAACAACATGATCCGATATACAGTTTTTGAGTTATTTCCGCTTCTCAACCAAAGGGCTTACCTAATTGCTGTGAAGATACAGTCTTTTGTTGTTGCACTTTTTCACATCATATTTTTTAGGGTGTCACTCTAATCGCATAGCGACTATTGTCATAATATCGATTGTCATAACTATTTACGCATAAAGTTGTTGCTCATAAATGTCTTTTGACATTAATTGTTCTATGGCATAATTGTTCCCTGTCATAATTGAACTATGTCATAATTGTTTTAAACATAAGTAATGTCGATTGTCATACAATTTTTAGTCATTATATTGATTGTCATAATTATTTTTAATCATTACAATTGTAATGCATAAAGTAGGTTACGTTTGAACTGCTATCAAAAAGTGGGTTTGGTTAGGTTTAAGGACTGCTATTGAAAGTAGGTTAGGTTAGAACTGCGTACCCTAACAATACCAAACTGCTATTAAAAAGTAAGTTAGGTTAAAACTGCGTCCCCCAACAATACCGAACTGCTGTCAAAAGGAAGGTGAGGTTAGGTTAGGTTAGGCAATTAGGGGTGCTAGACAGGAAACCTCCCAGAGTGTCGGGATTCTTCTCATATCTCTTGATCCGGTTGATCCGCAAGAAAGGGAAGCGTCTCGGCCGGTGCACCCCGGGAGCAACGGCAAGTGATTTCTTAGGGGCCCCTAATTGATCACTTGCCGATGCTGCAAATGAACCTATCAGGGAGGGTTGGGGGGGTCCCACACCGGGCTTCCTCTGTTAGCAGAGGACTCTCCAGGTGCGGCAGGTAAGGGTGGAGTGCTTCCGCGTCTCCTCTTGGGGGGGCACTGCGGGCAGGGAAACTAGGGTCCTGCGCCACTGCGTGGTGGGTGAGGTGTCGGGCACGGGTTTCGTCCCTCCGATGTCTCTGGCTGGAGGGTACTGCGAGCAGGGGAACTAGGGTAACATAACCAATGCGTAACATCTGGCTGTCACCTCCGATGGCCTTAGGTTACGTAGTTGTATGCAGTTTCATGCATTTCTCCGGGTTAAAAAAAAAATTAGCCAATTTACTGCTAATGCTAACAAAAATATAGGATTAAAAAATGGTTGCCTAATACCTATTCTTTGAAAACGTTATGGCGGGTTATGGCGGTTCATACTTATGCTTAAAGTTTTTATGCACAACAAATTTATGACCTAAATCGTTATGGTTAAAAACATTACGAAATTTTAAGTCATAATTTTCATAGGCATAACTAGTTTCGTCATAATCATCATTACGCATAACTGTTAATAATCATAAAGTTGTTCCCATAATGTTTTTAACCATAACGATTAAGGGCATACATTATAATGGTCATAAATTTGTTGCGCATAAAAAACTTTAAGCATAAGTGTGAATCGCTATAATAATTTTGCGCATAACGTTTTCAAAACATATTAGTCAACCATTTTTTAATCCTATATTTTTGTTTGCAGTAAATTGCCTAACTTAGCCTAACCTAACCTCACCTACTTTTTGATAGCAGCTCGGTTTTATTGGAAGACGCAGTTCGAACCTAACCTAACCTACTTTTTGATAGCAGTTCGGTAATGTTGAGGGACGCAGTTCTAACCTAACCCATTTTTTGATAACAGTTCGTGTTTGTTGGGGGGCGCCAAACGTAACCTTCTTTATGCATTACAATTTTATGACTAAAATTATTTATAATCATCAATATAATGACTAATAGTTGTATGAGACAATGATGACATCTTGCATTTATGACAGGGAACAATTATGCCATAGAACAATTATTGCCAAAAGACATTTATGAGCAACAACTTTATGCGTAAAGAGTTATGACAATCGATAACCATAGTCGTTATGCGATTAGAGGGACAACCGTCAGTTGTATTGAGATACTTCGGATAGGTATCTTCGCGATGTCTCATTTTCGAGAGCCCGAAGGACGAACTTCAGGCTAAAAAGTTGAAGGCCGAGCTCCTCTGCAAGAACCCTATATTCTGCAGTAATAGGCAAAAGGCATGAAACATCTCATGTAAGCAAGAATCTTGTTCTAGTCTTTATCGTAGTCGCTTTAATTTTTAAGTTTATTTTCATCTGTAACACATTTTCTTATAGTAATGACTACGGAACCTAAGGCTGGAAAAAGTGCTCGACCGACCGTCAGCGCTGACCGTCGGTTGCGAAAATGCGTTCAGTGCTACGCTGACGGCGAACGTACGCTAACGGCGAAAGTGTATGTACGCGCGTTCGGTCGGTCGTTCCGTCAGCGAAGCACTGAACGTGCTCCTAAAATCTCATACCGCGTCGGTTGACCGACTTACGCGAACCGACGAGCCGGACCGACGGCTCAACCGACCGTACGCGCGTACCAAATCACGCGCGTACCGTCAGCGTAGGTGTGTGCGCGTTCTTAGACCTGCATAGATATAGCTACGTCGACCGACGGTCAGCGGTGACCGTCGGTCGAGCACTGTTTGTAGCCTTACACTGAGCATAGTCAGATATGCTCTTGGCCAGTTATCCTTCTTTTAATCTTCCCTTCTATGCTGATCTTGAAATTATTGAATCACACAGGGTATACATATGTCCTTTTTCTGTCTCTGTGTACAGGTCACTGATAAACATTGAACTTTAATATCTTTAACGCTTCTTCCATGGCCACATGTCAAGACGTATCGGAACTAAAGTTTCAGTTCTAGTCCAGTGTCCGAGCGTTGTCTACATAATATATGGAAATTTTAAATCTAGCGCACGAACTCCTTTGTACGGGATTCACCTCTTGTTTGAGTAATGTCGCGATGGGCAATAAAGTTTAGGTAGGGGATTTATCGTAAGAAATGTTTATATTAGATGGCAACTAAACTTCAACGTGCAATGCAAAGTTCAATTAAAGTATTAGAACAATGGGGTTACAAAAACTTTCTAATAGTAAGTCTTAATTTTGATCAAATTAATTGAATCAAACGTTTGAATGTAGCCAAAATGTTCTCCGTTAAAAGCATGAAACAAATGTAAAGAAATGTAATTTGTTACCAACTGTCCGTTATAATGATTTAACGGGTCTGAGATGAAAAATAACTGAATCGTTTACTTCGAGAAGGGCACAGCTCTGTTATTTATCCGACCTTTTTTGTTTGAACTAATTTAAGAAAATATGTTTTTTGTTCACCGTGGGTAAATAATGTTTTCTTTACTCGGGTAACAGTCCACTTTCCAGAATTGATTAAGTATTCCAACTCTTATTCGTAACCGGAACCCTTTTTCGGTCGAAGGAAAGTGAAAACAAAAGGTCTCTCAGTACAAATTAGCAATTGAAAATAATGTGCTTGAGGAAATTAAAGAAAATAATCCTTAATTTTATTTGTCTCACTCATTCAACACCGTTTTTTTTTCAAACCAAAATGTGTTTTAATACATTTTAATGCGCCTACCCAAAAGAGGAGTTTTTTTATCTGTATGTTGGTCTATCCGTGGCATTGTAACGTTCAAATGCGTTGACTGTATATGAATGCGTTTTTTAGTCCTTGTTTTTTAACCACAAAATGGCGAAGCGCCAAATATCACTTGTAGAGCTATTATTATTAGGCGCTAAGAGAGATCTATTATTAGTTTAATTAAGTTAATAGTGAACAAAATGTTGAAATCTTCTTGTCTTGAAGTAGCTAAAAAATACTTCACATCCATGTTCATCGAGTGCTATTGACTATTTTTATATGATCATACAAATATTCAGCTCACTGACTCAAACATCAAAGGGTCAAGCAGACGATTCACAATCATGTCCTTATGTGTCTCTTTCCATCGCCTGGGGAAACACTCTACGAATACGCTCTATTACACATACAGAAAAAACATATCATCCTATGTATAATCTGAAGGAACAACACATGGTGTCGTTAATATTTTTCGTTGGATAACCCGGTTTTATTTTTACCTCTTCGGTTATATTTAGTGGTCTAGTATGTCGTTGTTGGTCGTTGGTACGTAATTACTAACTAGAATTCTGAAACTAACTTAACACAGTTATTTGCATTGTATAGGTACACCTGATTTTTTCCTATGTTCAACGTTACTAAATTTGAACTCATAATATATGTTAAAAATTTTGAGAGATCACGACAAATATTTAAATATTTTTACGCGTAATTTTATAATACAACATGACATTGTTGTTTTAGAATTAAAATTACATTTCATATAAGATATATTCAGATTCCAAACAAACAAACACATTTACAAAAGCTGTAGCGAGTTCCAGAACTACTAGACAATTTCAATCTAATCAAAGTAAACTTAGGGGTCTTATTTAGTAGTTTGTACATGAATAGTGCCGCGCAATGTTCCAGTTATTTCGTTCCTAATTATTATTCAGAATCACGGGCAAAGTTGCCGGAATGAGTAGTGCGTAAATTAAAGGGGAGTACCAGGCTTCAGAGGCATTAACCCTTTAGTGGGTAACGGCAAGATATTTGCCGTCATACGACTCAGATATATATATTTTTTTCTCAATGAACGTGTTGTTAGTTAATATAACTTTTGGTTCGCATAAGAGAATATACTCGTACCAATTTACGAAAAAAAGAATAGCAGATAAACGTTATTCCAACCCATGTTAAATGATGATTCTTAGGCCTGAACTTAGATTTTTAACTATTCCTTACAATTGAACAAAAATGTTTGTAAATAAAATTTTGTTTGCTGGATTTATCCGATAGTCACAATTCTCTACTTTCAGAGACAAGATTGGCGATATAAAGTTTAAAGAAAAAAAATCCGTTATTTGATAATTTAAAAAAATGAAGACGGCAATATATTTGCCACTATCGGTTAAGTGTCTGCTGTTTATTAAAGGAAAGGGTGGGTTCGGCTACAATTGTTATTGATTTATATATGGAGCAATAGCTTAATTCAATACTTAAAATTTGCCTTTTACCTTTATTGCTGAATTAGCCGTGTTAGTTAGAAATGACAACGGAAGTAAAAGGTCGGGCAGCTACGGGACCCTGACTATAAGCATGGCCCGATATGCTCTTGCCTGGTTATTTATTTGAAAGAATTCAGTTTTAAGTTAAATAAAGGTTTTAATTATTTCTTATCATCTATTGGTTTTTAATTTATTTATTTTAGATACGTCGTGCCACCGCACCCGTAGTTCCCCCGGCAAACTGACATGACGGTCTTGTCACTTAATGCCCTTGGCTGATAGCGGCAAACATATTGCCGTCTTATAATTCGGAAACCCTGCAATAATATTATACATTTCTCTTTCTCAAAAATCATAAAAAAAATCATTCATGCTGTGCGTATCGTTAAAGTTTTCGATTCATTGCTTTAAAAAAATAATGGTCAAAGGGTTAAGAAAGTTCCCCAGTTTAATACACATTACAATTCCGAATTTTCATAACTCCGATTTTTAAAATTCCGAAATTACATAACGTCTAACTGTAAGAATTACGACTTTAAAAATGCCGCGATTCAATACACCGAACAATGAAAAGTCCGAATCTATGATAATCCAATAGGTACATCAAAAATACGAATTCCGTTATCAATATACCGATTTTCAAAATTCCGAAATTCAGTACACCGAACAATAAAAATGGGAGGAGAAAGGAGGAGGGCGAGGTGAGAATTTGATGGAATATATTAGTACTTAAAAAAAAATTTATGAGTACGGTGTCACTTTGACATATATTTTTTATGATGTTATCGTATAGAATACACTAAAACAAGCGTGTCTTGTATGAGATGTCCGTTTGTGCGCAGTCGGTCAACATCCCGCCTTACCTCCGGCGCTGCGGGGAGAGAAGCCCTTCTGCCCTTGCGTGACAAAACTGCGGAGCGGAGTACTGGTGACCGTGCGGGCGAGGGCTGCTCTCCCTCCGCGCCACCGACTTTACAAAAACACTCTAGGGTGCTCTGTGTCGGCACTCGTCCTAACCAGGGAGGGAGAGCCCTAGATTCGGACTTTCGCAGCCTAATACAGATATCGTACACATAACATAAAGTTGTATGGCATTTGACTTTAGGACATACGATATGATGGATCACGAAGGAAACCCTAAATAAATACCTCAATATTCCGAAATATTTTAATCCGATTTTTAAATCTCTGAATTTCATAATTCTTACGAATACAATCCTCATTATTAAAAGCACGATGAGAAATATCGGATAGCTGAAAATCGGAATTCCGTTTTCAGACCAAGAACACATCGAGCTTTTAAATTTTCGGAGTAATAAATGTCGGAAAATAAAACAATCGGATTTTTGAAAGTCGGTATAGTAAGTATCGTGTTTTTTAATAATCGGAATTTTATTTTTTAGGAATTATGAAATTCGGAGTTTTTAAATACGGAATAAAATATTTCAAAGTTTTTGGGTGTTCCCCAATTTTATACTTCATTCTTAATTCACCTTCAAAGTACAAAGCACACAATTTACTTACAAGGAAAGGTACCCAACTGTCCGGCTCCTATTTGATTTATTTTGATATTATGTTAGAGAGTAGTCTAAAATAACAAACACGTATTTTTTTTAGCTGTCCAATCTCAACCCATTGGGACAAACTTACCTCCAAAGTACTGAAAAGTGACTAAAACCTCCAACTTCTACAGAAAAAAAATTTAAGCAAGTTGTTAGTTAATTACTGGTTTGATATTATGTTTGAAGAACATGAAAAAATAATAAGCACGTGTTTCGTTATATAGGCTCAAAGTCATATTTTCCTAAAAAAAACACCCTGCAAAGTTTAAACCCTTTGAGGGTGTTTTTTTTTTAGGAAAATATGTGGAAAATATATGGTTAGTTTGTCCCAATAGGTTGAGATTGGGCAGCTAAAACATAATACGTGTCTGATATTTCTAACATATCGAGGATTTCAGGCCAAAGGGGCGTATACGCAAAGCAAAACGCTTGCTTATACGCCCCTTTAGCATGAAGCCCTCGATATATCAAAATAAATCAAATCGGAGCCGGATAGTTGGGTACCTTTCCTTGTTAGTTTAAAAAAAAGATTTTTCACGCTTTCGCCTTTTTCATATAAATAATAGCCCTGGACAATCAAGCCCTACTTTTAACGGCTCGGGAAACGGTTTTTTTTTAATGGGAATTCTACTTGTACTGGTAATTAAAGCAGTGTCGGAGTATTTATTCAACTTAGGCACGTTTATTATCATTTGGCATTGTCTTATTTAATTTAAAATAAGGGGTTTTACCCAGCAGCAAAATAATAAATAATGTAGATATAAAATACATAATATCGGGGGACAATCATACACAAATTGAGCTAGTCCCAAACTAAGCAATGCTTGTACTATGGGTACTAGACGACGATATATAATTATACATACTTATATAGATTAATAAATACTTAAATAGATAGAAAACATCCATGACTCAGGAACAAATACTCGTGCTCATCACAGAAATATTTGCCCTTACCAGGATTTGAACCCGGGACCTTTAGCTTCGTAGGCGGTGACACTCCCACTGAGCTAAACGTGTCGTCAACGTTATGTCGTGTATGTATTATAATTAGGTATATAAATAATTACTGTACAGAAGAGGATGATAGAAATACCGTAAAAATACACTAATTTTACCTACTAACGAGTAGGTTCACGGTAGCATTAGATATCTAAACTAATTCAATGCTTCCTAGTATTGTTCTCCATCGTTACTCCACCCCACCAGTTTCGACAACATCAATTTCTTTCTACCCCTTATCGGGTCCACTAATTCTAGAACATCCACTTTGTAAGGATTAGCGAGAACCAACTAGGAATTACATGAAAAATGGACGCCATTTGTCGTGGCGGGGATCGCTAAAACAATACACAGGAGCCACGTCAAATTGCTTTTATTGGTCGGATGTTCAAGATATAAATAATCTTGTTAATGTTATTCTTTTTTTAATAACTTATTATATCTTTGTATGGTATAAAATATTTAGTAAGCAATTACGGTTCTTTTAAGCACCACTCACTCGAGTTTCCTGCCTTCCAGTTATTTGTAAAAAATAATCATAAAGTACGTTTTGATTACGTTATTTTCTTTATTATAAGCTGTCGATTGCATTCAAAAGGTAAAAATCGAATATTCATATACCTACAACACCTTTTCTCCAAATTCAACTTTATTAGTAACATGCCTAAAACTACCCTTAAATATGTCCATCTTCGTCATTAAAACTTAGAATAGGACAGTAAGAGATTTACTTCGGTATTCACGATGGAATTAATGTGCAACATTTCATGATTCTGTACCGATTAATTTTATTTATTCTGACTGGAGACCTTTCCCGCAGTAAACATGTCAGCTTCTACTTATTTCATTACCTAATCGTTTTTGTGAACCCTATATTTATTGAGAGCTTTTCATTGCAATTATTTTTCTTCTTTGGTACCTATAAACTAGAAAAAATATGTTAAGAACCAACTGAATCTCAGTAAAAAGAAAAATTATATTCAACAGTCACGGGAATGCCGCCAGGGACCTCATAAAGCTAGTAAAAACCTTTTCACACCTCCTATTCAGAAAAAAGTATTTTGCACCCTCATAAGGGGGATCAAAGTGATACTTTTCTGTTCAAGGACAACAGGGTATTTTTAGTTTGAACCTACTTAGATTATGCCATACCATAGACAGCTTTATTAGTATATTACACACAGAGGGCGGTATAATAAGGAATGGCCCAGGTCACAGGTGTTTATCATAAATATAATATGGAAGTGGTAAATTCGTCCCGTCCGTAAAAAATAATAAACGTATTATAAAATAATAAGAGACTATAAATTTAACAATTTAGCATTTCATTTAATTAAAAATTTGTGATGCTCTTTGATTAACTATATATTTCGTTATTTTGGTAGGTAGCGTTTTTATTTGAATTTCCCTCATAGTCGGTGTGAAAAGCAGTATGTGTCACAAGGTAGCAAAATTATTTTCACCACGGGCGTTAACACTTGAATCCTGACCTCGCTACGCTCGGGATTCAATTGTAGAATCCTTCGCTTCGTTCAGGATTCAATGTACGCCCTCGCCGTAAATACATGTCGGGAATCCGCTGATGCGGCGCTAAGGTTTACGGTGCGACGTGCGGGGTGCAAGGAACGACGGGCAGATTGGGCGAACCTTGACCGTGCGCGGACGCACCTTTACGGTGGCGCGTTATTATTGTGTCAATTTAACTAAGTACATAGTTTTAGAAATCTATTCAGGACAATGGACCTTTATTATTGTTTATTCTAATTAAAAAGTGTATTGGACCAATTTGACTATTTTATTATCTCGGGGAGCCCACTGGTGAATCCCTTCAAAATGCCCACAGACGATGAAACTTTGGACTTGCAGAACGAAACTGCGACATCAGAACTGGGATCACCCCGAGATAAAAATTGTGGGACTAGTGACAGTGATGTGAACAGTGAATTGTGGCGCGAGATGTTGCAAATGCAAAACAAACAGATTATGAATCAAAATCTGCACATGCTGAATTTAATTGAAGCACTGAAAGCTCCGGTGGCGACTACTAGCGATATAAAGCTCCCTGAATTTGATCCAGAATTGAATGGAGCGGACCCACGAGCTTGGTGCAACACTGTGGACCTCTGTCTCAGTGAGAGACCTCTTCAAGGCAGTGCGCTCATCATAGCGCTGAGTGCTGCCTTAAAAGGGAATGCATCCCAATGGTTTTCGCAAGTATCGTACGCGGGCATGGAGTGGACTGACTTTAAAAAAGTATTTACCGCACGATATGACAGTCACGAGACGGCTGCAGCTACGTTAATCAATATGCAGGCTTGTCGCCCTAAGGAGAATGAACTACCTGCTAGCTACGCATCTCGCCTTATTACTATGCTGGTATCTAAGTGGCAAAACTTTAATTGCGAACAAATTGCAATTTCAACTGTGCTCGCACATATGGCTCAGTACGACGATCGCCTTAAGAGGATTGCTTTCACAAATGAAGTTGTGACTAGGGACAAGTTGCAAAGAGAGTTAAATGCACTTTATCATGTAAAGAGAAGGTCCAGTGAACCGTACGAGGGACCGACAGGTGCAAAACGATTTAAAACGCAGACTGTTTCTATTAGATGTTTTCAATGCGGGAAGTCAGGTCATAAAGCTGTGGATTGCCAGCTGAAGTACAAAAAAATGCATGAACAAAAACCGCAAGGACCAAAAAAGTTGATGTGTTTCCGTTGTGGAGTGGTGGGCCACTTCGCTTCTAAGTGTCCGACGTTATCTACAGGGCAGAGCAGCGCCGACGACAAAAAACATGCGGCGGGTTCTCTTCCTAGTTCGAGTGCGTCGAAGCAGAGCTACCGCGTTAATCAGTGCAGTGTGGTTACTCCACGTGGTCAACTGATGACAAACGGTCAGTCATATGAATTTTGTTTTGATTCTGGAGCTGAATGTTCATTAATTAAGGAAAGCGTTGCTAATAAGTTTCCTGGACAACGATTTCACAATATTGTAACATTAACAGGGCTTGGCCAACACACGATTCACAGTACAACGCAAGTCTTATCTGTTGTTTATATTAACGGGCATTGTTTAGAGATTCTTTTCCATGTTGTTCCCGACTCGTGTTTATGTTATGAACTTATGGTCGGGCGGGAAATCTTATCACAGGGGTTTCAAGTTGCTATTACTACGAATGCCGTCGTTCTGTTTCGGGACAATGCTCAAGTGTTTTATAACGACGTAGGTGTTAAAACTGATTGTGGGAATGAAATAAGTTTTGACGACATCAATAGTGACGTTCCCATGAGTTTTAAAACGCAATTGATAGAGACCTTACAAGAATATTCTTCGTTCTTTGCTGAGAAAATTTCTGAGCGTAGAGTGACCTCAGGACAGTTAGAGATACGTCTAATTGATCAATCACGTATTGTTCAACGACGCCCTTATCGAATGAGTGCAGAGGAGCGCAAGATTGTTAGAGGAAAGGTTGACGAGTTACTGCATGCTGGAGTTATACGTCCTAGTTGCTCTCCATTTTCGAGTCCAGTGCTTTTAGTAAAGAAGAAGGATGGATCTGATCGAATGTGTGTTGATTATAGGGAACTTAACAACAACACGGTTGCTGATAGATATCCCTTGCCATTAATCGAGGATCAGATTGCTAGACTTACTGGTGCTAAATGGTTCACAGTTCTCGACATGTTGAGTGGTTACCATCAAATCCCTGTTCAACCCAACTCAATTGAGAAAACTGCTTTTGTTACCCCTGATGGTCAATGGGAATATATCGCTATGCCATTTGGATTAAAAAATGCCACGTCTGTTTATCAACGAGCAGTGGCAAATGCACTAGGTGATTTAGTGCATGATTACGTCATATGCTATGTAGATGATATTCTAATTGTTTCGTCTGATGAACAACAGGGACTGGAGAGACTTCGCCTAGTTTTAGATACCTTGTCTAAGGCCGGATTTACACTCAACCTCAAAAAGTGTTCCTTTCTTAAGAAACGTATCGAATATCTTGGTTTTGTGGTTGAGGCTGGTAAAGTAAGCCCTAATCCTTCAAAAATAGAGGCCCTCACTAAACTCGAACCTCCTCAGACTGTAACTCAACTAAGGCAATTTATTGGGCTTGCCTCTTACTTTCGTCAGTTTGTGCCAAATTTTTCAAGGATTATGGGTCCATTGTATAAGTTGACAAGTGGAAAAGCAGTGAAAATTGACTGGCAGCCCTCGCATGAGGCAATACGACAGCGTATAATATCACTATTAACGTCAGAACCCGTTTTAATGATTTTCAATCCGGATGATGACGTCGAGATCCATACTGATGCCAGTGCAGATGGATATGGGGCCATTTTAATACAAAAAGTTGATGGTAAACAACACCCGGTGGCTTATTACAGCAAGAGGACATCCTCTGCCGAATCGCGGTATCATTCATACGAGCTAGAAACTCTTGCAGTAGTAAATGCTATTAAACATTTTCGACATTTTCTGCATGGCCGTAAGTTCATCGTAGTTACTGATTGTAATTCAGTAAAGGCGAGTCAAAATAAAATTGACCTATCTCCTCGCGTTCACCGATGGTGGGCTTATCTTCAATCATTTGATTTCCAAATAATTTACCGCGAGGGTTCTAGAATGCAACACGCCGATTGTCTTTCAAGAAATCCGATTTCCGTGGTTGACCCTTCTTCAAACTCCATTGGTCGTGTAGCCCAAAAGCGTGTTGACATTGCTCAGTTAGCGACAAACTGGTTGCAAGCTGAGCAAGAAAGGGATCCTGAAATTCAAAAGATTATTTCAGACCTTCGTAATGAGACGCTCTCAGAAGATATAAGGAAAACTTACGAGATTCGCTCCAATGTTCTTTATCGTAAAGTTCAGCGTAACCGTCGAACGAGATGCTTGCCCATGGTACCTCGAGCTTTTAGATGGTCTGTGATTAACAATATTCACGAGTCGATAATGCACTTGGGCTGGGAGAAGACACTCGAGAAGGTCTATGAGCATTATTGGTTTGAAAATATGGCAAAATATGTCCGTAAGTTTGTTGAAAGTTGTATAACTTGCAAAATAGCTAAACCACGTTCTGGTAAAGTACAAGCTGAACTTCATCCAATCCCAAAAGTAAGTGTGCCTTGGCATACAGTACATATAGACGCATCCGGCAAATTAAGTGGTAAAAATGACGTTAAGGAGTATGTCTTTGTTATTATTGATGGGTTTACAAAATTCGTTCTACTGCATCATTCGCAGAATATTGATTCCAAAAGTAGTATCAAGGCGTTGAATTCCGGAATCAGCTTATTTGGGGCACCCAGTCGCGTCGTAGCAGATCAAGGTCGATGTTTTGCTAGCAAGGAATTTGGTGATTTTTGCAATTCGTCGAACATTCACTTACATCTTATAGCTACAGGCGGGAGTCGTGCAAACGGACAAGTGGAAAGGACCATGAGTACACTTAAAAGTATGCTTACTGCTGTCGAAGCTAGTAGTAATCTTTCATGGCAAGACGAGTTAGGCAGCATTCAGCTAGCTATCAATTCTACTGTGAATCGAGTGACTAAGGCCAGCCCCTTGGAGTTAATGATTGGTAAAGTGGCGAGGCCATTGGCTCTTATGGCTGTTAATGACGATAATGTAGAGATCAATATTGAAGAAATTAGAGAACAAGCGAATCAAAATATTATTAAAAATGCTAGTTATGACAAAACTAGGTTTGATAGTAGCAAAGCCTCTGTTTCAAAGTTCTGTGTTAATGACTATGTGTTAATTGAAAATGAAGAAAGAAATCAGACAAAACTTGACCCTAAATTCAAGGGACCATTTAAAGTAGTTGAAGTATTGGATAACGACCGGTATTTGTTAAAATCTCTTAATTCAAAACGCACTTACAAGTATCCGCATGATCGAATTAGACGAATGCCTGACCTTCAAGGTCCATCTGAACTCAATGTACATTCTGATGCGGAAGATAGTCCAGACAACAAGTAACAGTTTAGTATGAGCGCTTCACAGACTATGGTTACTAGCATCAGTGTGTCTAGTGACTGATACCGTTGGAGCGGTGTAGTAAGCCGTTGGGGCGGCTGGATTCTTTGTGTTGGAGCACAAAAATGGTGGATTATGACTGTAAAAGAGTCGTTGTAGCCACTGGGGCCGTAGCGTCGGCTGAAATCTTGTGCACAAGTAGGTCTGAAAGTCGTTGGAGCGACTTGAACTGTGTTGAAGCACAGTGAGCATGTTTTAAGAGAGCATGCGCGAGCTGTTGGAGCAGCTGGAGTCTGATTGAAGTCGGTTTGAAGCTCATACTAATCGGATGAAGTGACGGATTGAAAGTCTGGTATCTAGAAACTTAAAACAGAAATTGTCTGGGGAATGTTGTGAAAGTCCAGTTTTGCTATATAGTTTAAGATTTGTTTGGGTCATATGATCTGGTTTACTGTGCGCTGTCTGAATTGTTTCAGGAGAGCACCCGAGGACGGGTGATGGTCAGTGATGGCCGTGTCGGGAATCCGCTGATGCGGCGCTAAGGTTTACGGTGCGACGTGCGGGGTGCAAGGAACGACGGGCAGATTGGGCGAACCTTGACCGTGCGCGGACGCACCTTTACGGTGGCGCGTTATTATTGTGTCAATTTAACTAAGTACATAGTTTTAGAAATCTATTCAGGACAATGGACCTTTATTATTGTTTATTCTAATTAAAAAGTGTATTGGACCAATTTGACTATTTTATTATCTCGGGGAGCCCACTGGTGAATCCCTTCAAAATGCCCACAGACGATGAAACTTTGGACTTGCAGAACGAAACTGCGACATACATAATTTTGCTCCCTTGTGACACAATCTACTATTTTATTACATCAAACTTGGTATCAAAACAGTAATGGCGTAATTAAGAAAAATAGGAAGAACTACTTTTCAAACGTCGTAAAAGATGCAATCGATTAAATTTCGACGAGATTTATAAAAAGCTATGAAAATTTAACAAATCGATACAAAACTACAATAAAAGAATAAGTATTAGTAAAATTTTTAGAGAGAACTCGATTCTTCAAGCAAATCGTGTGTAAAACCGGTTCTCTTATTCCCGGATAAAGAATATAAACAAGTGTAAGGGTCAAACGTGACCGGATTTAAAAAGCGGACCAGGACGAGTAAATTTTAATTTTAAATAGGGGTGACCTTTAAAAAAGGTTTACGATCCCTGGTCTATGATGGTGGCTTTGTTTTTAAGAGAAATGTTTACATGTTTCATAAAGGAGGTGCAGGGTTAGTAAACCACGGATTCATACTTACAGAAATAACGCAACAAAGTGTAATTTGCCTGTAGGATAGTTAAAAAAACGTGTTTTAATTTTTCTTATGGTAACAATTTTTTCAGCGAGTCTCATTCTCACAAATAAATATTAACTATACAACAAAGAATACAACTTGGGCAATTCGGAAGCCTTACCACTCTGAAAACATATTTTGAAACCTGACCAACAACTGTAAACGATCAATTTAAGGGACATAAACGGTTTTTGCTGTCACAATCAAAAATGCTATCCTTTTTTGCGAAGTACGGAATCCTAACTTTGTCCAGTAACTCTTGCCTGAGTGAGTTTTAACTCTCAATCGAGGTAAAACAGCTAGTGCACGCATCACCAAACCCGCTCAGAAGCTTGTTTGATACTGTATGGAGTAATTCTGAGAATAAATTTTTACAATTTTGTTCGTCAATAACGTCATAGATAAATTCAAATATACAAATCGAATTTTCACTTGCTTTGTTTGAGTTTAGTTGCAAGCAGCTTGATTACAATATTGATATCGGTATCCATCAATCTGAATAGGTAGAGGTACCCTTCAGCTACCGCTTCAGGTACTTTTTTGCTAGAAAAAGAGACCGTCATAACCACTACTAGTTATTAACCACGGGATATTTACCATGTAGTATGTTTGTTTTTATTACATTATATATTTTATGAGCTCATTCATGGTAAATACCCCGTGGTTAATAGTAGTGATTATGTGAATGACCATGTTAGCTGGAAATCGTATAAAGAGACCAACATCCATATTGTAGTGTTGTCTTCGGAATCTGTATCGTCCATCCAAACCACGAACGCCAATTTGTTCGGATTACTGGTATTTTTGGATGCCAGCTAAATGTAAAGCCGTATTGGACTGAATATTGCAGTCCACTGCGAAAAGCTTTATATACATTTGAATTTTAAGCACTTACGTCTTTTAAACTGATGCTTGAGATTAAATAAATAGATGATATGGAGGATTTTAAACGAATAAAGGCCAATAGACATTAATGAAAGAGAATATTAATTGAAAAAGGAGTCCGGAACGAGAATATTCGTCCGAGAGGTTTAATTGATTTAGTTAGTTTTGTTTTCCAAAAAAATATTAAATATACTTAAACAACTTGGTTTCAAACAATTAGTATATGTAGCTACAAGGATAACCGATGCGCAATGTATCTAAGATATGTATTGATCACGCTTATTAAAATATAATTAAAGATAATATCAAAACTGTTTCCTGCTATGACATGAATCTATCCGACCATCTATCTGTAAATATATCTGTTAATATCCAATGTAAACCGATCTTAAATACGAATCATGTATCGAAGCGAGCATTTACTGTACAGCAAAAATGTAACTTTACCCAATTTTTTTTAAGCTTGACTAACTCCCAACCCTTGTGGGCGTAGCGATAATATGACAAGGTGGTCGGCCGTGGCCTTCCCGGGGGTCGAACCAGGTCGCTAGCCGGACCACCCCGAGTAAATCGGACTGGGCCTTTACCCAATGCCTAGCTGAATATCAATGGGAAGGAATATTTAGTAAATAAACCTGTCCCAGTAAATTAACGGAACTTGTAATAAACGTTATTTAACATTACGTTGAAATATACCTAGTGAAGATATGTGTAGAAGCGTATGGCGTGTAATTTCAGCGGAAACTTGCAAAACAAACAAATGCAAGAGCAGCGCGATGGATGTACTTGTGAGCAAGTCAGCGGGCGAATGCGCCGAGCCGCCGCGCAGCTGAACCGGTATTTACATGTAAACAACGTTTTTTTTTAGAATAATGAAACATAATATAACATCTAATAACTTACTAAACTGTTAACAATATGCTTAGCAGTTCGGGCGGTCGACCATGGACGCGGTGCGTGACGTAGTGGCGTGCGTGACGTCACACCTGGAGGGCGGGCGACAGGTTGCCGCGGTTTTTTGCAACCTGTCGCGCGCTTTCGAGATGATCGACCACAATCTCCTTCTCGCCAAACTGTCGCGCTACGGGTTCACAGGTGATTTTCATCGCACCATTGCCTCGTTTTTAAGCAACCGCAGACAGGCTACTTACGTCCTAGATACAAAATCCGAACTCGAATCTATAGGCAGCTGCGCGGTTCCGCAGAGATCCGTTATGGAAAAATAATCTGTTTCTCATCGTAGTAAATGATATTACAATTGCCTGTAACGAGCCCGAGTACGTAATGGTCGCCGATGATACATGTAGCATAGTTAGGGCTGCCATCCGTCTGTGTTTCCAAGCGTCCGGGGAAGGTCCGGGGAAAGTTTCATTTGTAGTCCGGGTTTCCTACTCCACCCCCCCCCCCTCTCCCCGGAAGCGAACAATCCGGGGATTTACACTTTTTGTCCTACGAGGATCAAACTGAAAGTTCTTAGAAAATCAAAAACTGAACAAACTATCAAGGGTGTTTTCTATGGACTTTTTGAGCTTCGGTCAAATAATGAGGTATCCACCGAGTAAAAATCTTCCTAAGCGCTAAATGTTCATGAAGGATTTTGTGGACTTGACTCATACCGATGCCTAAGCTTGTGCGAATCTGCTGATAGGTCACTCTTTTGTCAGTCTCTATCATACGCCGCACAACACTGATGTTATCTTCAGTCGTCGCCGTAGAAGGCCGTCCCTCACGCAAATCATCGGTAAGATTAGTGCGACCACGTTTAAATACATTAAACCAGTTGTAAACAGTGGCACGAGATGGGGCTTCATCGTGAAAGGCCAATCGAAGTCTATCATAGCTTTCTTGTTGATTTAAATGACATCGAACGTCGTAAAAAATCAATGCACGGAAATTTTCTCGCGTTAAATTCATCCTGACGTAACACAGACAATTTTCAATTTGCCGCCAAATCGCGAAACAAATGACAGATGAATGGAATACATACACAATAATATTAACAAAGAGTTCCATTTTCAAATTTAAAACTTATTTTTTCATTATATATTTTAAAAGTGGCCAGTCCTAAAAACTTTCAGTGTCGCCCTCGTAGGTGTCAAATGTTGGAGATGGCAGCCCTAATCATAGTCAATGCTGATAACATAGAAAACTTGAAGTCAAAACTATGCCAAATAACGAGTCATATATCAAAGTGGTTCTCTGCAAACGGGATGTTACTAAATGTGGAGAAGACAAATATCGTTCATTTAAATTAAACAAAATAACATGACCCATTAAACATAACATCAAATAATATAAGTACTTGTTCCTCGGGTCGATGCAACTAATATAAGTACCTCGGCTTCATAATTGACCCCGGACTAACTTGGCCTCCACACATTGACTTTGTATGCGACAAACTGTCTTCGGCGTGTTACGCGCTATCCAGGCTCGCCCCGACGTTATCAACTAGCAATTTAAGGAAAGCCTACTTCGGTTATTTTCATTCAATCCTCATACAAGGTAGATATGAGCGCCGCGCCGGCGCG
The DNA here is from genome assembly GCA_947034925.1 of Eudemis profundana. Lineage (NCBI taxonomy): Eukaryota > Metazoa > Arthropoda > Insecta > Lepidoptera > Tortricidae > Eudemis > Eudemis profundana. Next base: position 22,004,215 of record OX344795.1, on the reverse strand, counting down.
CCGCCGCCGCCGTGAGTTCTTGCGGCGCGCCGCCGCCGAGGAAAACACGCGGCGCGCCGCCGCATCAAATTGAGGCTTGCTTTCTCGCTCGCACTCGTAGCCCGCCCGCGTTTGCACACTCAGTCGCGTCGAGTATTTAGTCGAATGAACGTATGTTTGTTTATATCACCTCCAATTGATGTTTACAACGCAAGTAAAAGAAATTCACGTAATAAGAATGAAAAATCCTCCACGACACAAAAACACACAATTTTAAGTGTGAAAGGACTATGGGCATTGTATAGGCAGCAGTGGCGTGGCGTAAAAGATATCCTTGGCATTTGACTGCGTAAATCATAGAATACTTCTCGACAAACTTGAACATTATGGCATACGTGGCACTGCTCTAAAACTATTTGAATCTTATTTAAGGCCCGGTAGGACCTGGCTCGCATTTCACATACAACTAGGGTCGGGCGGAATGCAGATTATTGCAGATTATCTTCGATTTTTAACATAAAAGTATACGTTATCAACCCAAACATGAGAGGATGCCCTGCATGACTGTGAAATCATGATTGTCAGGTATTAATTTTGTCAGAAAAGGTAACTGGTAATGAACAAAATGAAAAAAATACTTTATTTAATAGTGTTTTCGCGCTACATTTCTATCGAGCGAAGTATTCGCTATCGTGTTCTAGGTGAGAGGAAGCCCTAGATACAGTTCTGAATATTATTATATATGTTTTACAGTGACCTACGAGTCAAATAAGTGCTCTTAAAATGATTTGGAAACTAGGCTTCCGCGCCCGATTCTCGTCTTACCTCGCCTTAACTGATCGCTCTCAGTATGTCGAGATGACAGAGCTGGATGTTAAAGGTGCTGATGTTGTCAGCTCTATAGATGGTACAATAAGTTGTGGGGTGCCTCAGGGATCAGTGTTGGGGCCACTATTGTTCATAATATTCATAAATGACTTTCCGGACTACCTCTCTTGTGGCACCCCATACCTCTACGCTGACGACACAAGCATACTTCTGATGGCGGATAGTTTTGATGAATTTGTAATTAAAGCTAAACTGTGCTGGACAGATATTACGTACTGGTTCTGTTATAATAAATTGCAAATAAATTGTGAGAAAAGTTTTTATATGACGTTTCGACGTAGCACTAATAGCAGTGATTTTGTATGTGACCTACCTATACAGAAATCTAATTGTATACGATTCCTAGGTGTTGATCTTGATCCATATCTTAGGTGGAATAGCCAGATAGATAAAATTAATAAACGGCTGGCGAGTGCATACTACTATGAAAACTCTTTCCAAAATAGCTGACAAAAAGACTTTGTTAACAATTTACTTTTCATACTTTGAAAGTATTATTCGATATTGTATTGAAGTATGGGGTAACGCATGCAATATCAAAATACTTCTCATGCAAAAAAAGCTATCCGAATAATTGAAGGTTGTAAAGTTGTACCTGTTACAGACAAATGTTTATTGACAATAAGATCCTCACAGTTGTTTCTCTTTACTTATATCGCATTTCCCTGTATGTACATGGAAATATCGAGAAATTTCCAAAAGCGAGACAAAGGTCTGATCACAACTTAAGACAAAATGATAATCATGCATTGTTCAGGTCCAAGTTCAGCCACTTTAACAAAAGTATAACAAATAATGCTATTAAAGTGTATAACAAATTGAGTAACGACATTAAAGATTGCAGTGATATAGTAACTTTTAACAGAAAGCTGAAACAATATTTTTTAAGCAGACCTTATTACACAATTAATGAATACTTTGCCAATGTACTAGATTAATGATTAGGACATAATTAATTGGACATAATATAATAATAATGTAATAATATGTACTAGACGTAAGTAATTAACGATTTATTTGTGTCATTCTAATTTATTAATATTGTATTTGCATGTTTACTTGTATACGTATGGCAAATAAACAATTTTGACTTTGACTTTGAGAATATATTAATTAACGCTGCCGTGTATATATATATCCAAACAGCTTGTGAATATGTCAGAGTTAATCTCCCTAATTACCAAACTTACGGCCAACGGAACCCAAGAACGTCGCGCAGGCCACACCTGCTGGTACCTTCGCGACGGCGGCTGACAAAAGCGCGCGCGGAACTCAGCGTTGTCGGCCCTAATATTTACAACTGTGTCCCTTCAGACATTAAAAATGCAAAAAGTAACGCCATATTTTCAAAAAAACTTATAGCACCGCTATTAAGTCTTGACTGCTATGACGTTAACGAGTTTCTACAGAGGGATCGTTGACCCAATCATTGTTGTGAACTTGTGACATTGTATCTAATATCATAATATTGAATAATGTAATATAGGGGTTCCCAAAAAGTGCTAAACTTGTAAGTGCACCACGGGCTGAAAAAGATTGGGAACCCCTGATGAAATATAATGTAATGTAATATAATAAAATGTAACGTAATATAATGTAATTCTAATAATACCTACTTGACGTGTAATTGATGTGTACAGTTATGAATAAAGAATCTGAATCTGTTAAGCAAGATACGTGACCTCTAATATAATAGCTCATATAGGGAACTTTACTGACAACTTTTTTTCTGTGATATGTTATAGAAAGACCTTTCGATAGTAGATATATGTAAAAAAAAAAAATTTAATACCATAACTACTGACCGAGATACAACAATGTTAAAAACACATTTTTAGACTTTCACGAAAACGTGCCAAAAACGCTTCATACTAAAGCCTACTGTAACATGACGTCACGATACACACTTTGGGAAAATCAAGAGCTTTGCTCTGCAACTATGTTAAAACTTGCGTCTATCGTAACGATTTAATAACAAAAGTTACCATACATTTTTTAGGTATTCAGTGGTATTAATATTTTTTTATATATTCATACTTTTAAAATGGACTTTCCCTCCCAACTTTACATGCTCATAAAGTTACACGTTAGGTATCAAACTGAAAACATTAACATATTTACTTATTTTGCTTATTTTAACAGGACATTATATTATTTTTTACAAATGTGGGTTACAGTCAAGTACCCAATTAACTAAATTTCACCTATTTAGCATTTTAGCGATTTTTAAACGATGAAAAACTGAAAATTGAGGTGATTTGACCACGGAGTAAAATTACGTCATAATACTTATTTATAGATACTTTAGGCTAACTGAGCGTTTTGACGCTTCATAAAAAGTAAGCGATATCTTTCAGGAGTTTATTTTTTTTAAATCCAGCCTAGATTTACGATTAAATATTAAATTGTACGTCAAAATTATTTATTTAACTCGTTTAGTCTAATTTGTTATAATAGATTTGTGCCATTCTCAGGAATTCTCGGAAACGTTCTCAGTTTTGTACGGGAAATGTTCTCGAGAACGTTCTCGCTGCATACAAAACGGAGAACGTTTCCGAGAATGGCACATTTCTAGTTACGAATAATCTGAATTGATCAGAAAATGGACTTGAAATATTTCGCTAACAATGCATTTTTTCTTTCAACCTCTCAACTAAGGCAATAACAATTCTTGTAATAATAAATTGAATCTCTTCCATTGTCGTTAAGTCGACCTCAGAAATCCAGAAGTTCTTTTCAGCCGAACCTAAGTACCACATTATCCTGCTACTGTGCGGTGCATTAAAACCACAAAGGAAACGTCGTTAACCTCTCACGGGCGCCTAAATGAGCCGTTACAGACACCAGATAGTGTCCAGAAACGTGACTGGTGTAAATAATTAGTAACCAGTATCAGTACAGACAGACAAAACTCAAAAAAAAATTTGAAAAGTATACAAACGTCAAGTCCTGCAAAAAATAAATACGAATTTGTAATGTCTATAAATAGTTACCTGAATTCTTAAGCAGTCCTGAGCATATTTAACATTAGCAGTAAGTACAAATATAACGGAGCAGATGCTTACCTGAAAAAAAGGAAAAAGTAATATTTATAGTATGTGAAGGAGATATAAATAAAATAGGTAAAAATCGGCATAAAAGAGATTCGTTGGTAATTAATTAATTAATCAAGTAATTCATATTTTACAATAATCGGCAAGTGAAACAAGATCCTCCGTTTATTTTATTTGTTAAATACATCCCTGTTTTCAATTGTAAGAATCCTTTCAAAACTATTTTCCGGTATCTCCTTTTACGTGTTATATCCATTGTGTAGTTACATGAATTTCACTGAGCTGGTTTAAACACATTCAAAATATAACACAACAAAATGAAGGAGTTTAGTGCGGCAAGTAGCGGCCATTAATTTCAATTTGGCAGTGTTACCACTCCCGTTGATCGCCATCTGTTGTGTTTACATTTGATTAACAGCCGGTATGAAATCCCAATTCAATTATAGGCCTTTACTTTGTTTAGCCTGCGAAATACGACTAAACAAAATCGCGTGACTTTGACGTGCGTGAATTTTCGCGTGACTTTTTACGTCAGGGGATATTTGTTGACACTAGCAAGGTTGACAGATGACCTGGTGAAGATTGCTGGAGTCCGACCCAATGGATGCCACAGGATCGGTCAACGTACGGCCAGCGTTGAACGTGCGTTGGCTGACTAGTTTACTAGTTTCAGGACACGATAAATTATAACAGAGCAACTGTCTTTTGATAGCAGATTAATTAGTGTTTCCTAGAATGTGATGCGAAAAGGTTTCATTCTTATTCTTTTATCTGTATATAACTTCCGAGAGGTCGCAGTCCGCTGAGATGGTCCGACCAGATCCGCTCATCTCTTGACACCAAGTTGCATGACGCCCTCCATGATGCCAAAGACAGAACTAAGTGGCGCTCTACTGTTGGACGCGTAATTGCTCTGCAAAGGAGAAATCACGACGCTCAGCAATGAGGAAATCGACGCGAGGAGGAGGGAGGAGGTATAGAACTAGGTAAATGGGTCCAGTAGTTTGCTGGTACAATATTGAGAACGGGGGTCGCGGGACACAAGTAGTAGAGTAGCGTGCCCTCGGCAATAGTTGCCCTATTTTTCAAAATTTTAGTACTCTGCTAATGATGTACAACTATACAATGTTGCAGTAACATATAAGTGATAATACATAAAATTAATATAAATATATTTAATGTACTTAGATGAAAATAAATAAGACAGGTAGTTTGGAACTCTCTAAATGGATACATATTCTTTTTAATGTTTATATGTATATGGATGTGTTTGTAGCCAAAATGGTTAAACCAATGTCAACCATTTTTAGCACAAGAATAGCTGGATATCTCCAAATAACTAAATATTACTTTTTATCTGGCTACAATGAAATGAAAATGAAGGCTACGATTTTCTTGCGGAGTCGCGGGTATGTTTATTGTTAACAAATACTAATACACTTTGCCATTTCCTTTATATATAACATTAAATGCACACTTGTATAGTTCGCGTAGCCCTCAGCTTGTTTAATGATTATACAACTGAATGCTATGAAAGGTAATTAATTATTACCGAAATATAAGTTGTTGTCTCAATTGTTACTTTATCCAATCTATTGTTACAGATTTCAGCGCATTCTACCAACATTATTTTTGTTCTAGATTTGAATACATTACTGTTTAGTTAGCCTCTTTATTGTCGATTTGAATACACTGCTTTAACAGTAATTTAAAATACATAGGTAAGGACTTACCTACTTTAACAAAAAAATCTTGTTCATTATAAATAGTATGGTCAACTTTCGTTACACAAAGGAACAAGATTAACATTTTGTTAACTTAACCGCATCTCTATCGATATTTAGAGTTACAGACGACGAAAAGGAATCATAGTCGTATAATCACCCAACTCCCCGATACCTACAGAAGTGTATAAACAGTTAGATTTAGAATTTCTTTAATAAAGTAGCGAACCTCCCCGAATCAATCTTGCAGAATGACCCCCTTCCGCTTTCATCTTTTTTTCATTAAGCCTGGATTCCGCCAGTCCGTTATCAGTACAGGGACCACTAGTGAGGTGCCATTTGCCGTTTCGAATGCTGAATCTGCGAGTATAAGGTTAACTTACGTTAGCATCTCGTTTCTACGAATCTGTACCTACCAGGTGCAAAGTTGCAAACTACGTTCATGCACTTTTTGGTTTCATTCCTTTCAGTCTTTTTTAGGGTTCCGTACCAAAATAGTAAAAAAGGAACCCTTATGGTGTGACTCTGTCTATCTATCTGTCCGTCTGTCATAGCCAGATATCTCAGGAACTACTGCTGCTATCGACTTGAAGTTTCGAATAGTGTTAAAAGTAGCTAACCCGAGCTTAATGGACATAAAAAATATCTTGCACCTATTTACTTTTTTTTTAAAGAGCTCCGTAATGGGACTTTGAAAATTGAAAGTAGGGCTACTATATTGAGTGGAGTATCAAATGAAAGGGCTTGATTTGTAAATAAAAACACCGTTTTTATTGTTTTTCTTGAATAAGTAGTTTTTGATTTATGATGAAAAACGTTAAAAAAATTACCATTCCTCCTTATTATCTTCGAAGTTACAGAACAGAAAAATCTGTAATAATTACCAACTATTAATGTCATCTTAAATATTACAGAAAAAATAGAACGGTTTTCCTAACTTGCACCGTTTTTTAGAAATTTGCAAATCGTAACACGTACTTATTTGCTCCTACTAAACTAATCACCATACAGTTTTTCTTGAACTATCTATCTATCTACTTATGAGTTTGTACGGAACCCTCGGTGCGCGAGTCCGACTCGCACTTGACCGGTTTTATTTATTCTTAACTTACCCGCTCGCAACTTCTTTCGCAGAGGTGAAATTAGTTTTTTTTAATTACTTACAATTAGATGTTTCCTCATCCATATAACTAAAAACATTATAACATTCAACATGGGTCGACATAAATAATTAGGTACTAATTAAATGGTTAGACATTATATATCTATGGTGGTTGAATGTTATCTCTTAGTCTTATTACTCTTAAAATACAGGGCGTACCTCAAATATTGTAGATAAGATATTTTGCCGAAATGAGACTTTATTTTATTTTCAAAAGTAGCATTCAAAGATTTTCTAAAATTTACTTGCTTCTTGTGGGCATAAATAGTCTTGAAATTTGAATCAAACATTTTACGCTATTAATTTCTTTTGAAATATTGTGTTACTTAAGAGGAGTTTTTTTGTCCATTCTTTCGTTTGGAATCATAAAAATACGGAATGTTTCTTTTCACATTTGAGTCGGGTTGATTCCTAAACGAAGCAAGTAATTTTTAGAAAAATCTTTGAGTGCAGTATTACTTACTTTTAAAAATAAAATAAAGTCTCCTTTCAGCAAAATATCCTATGGATATAGATATTTATGATACCTACTTTCCCTTCATGACGGAGACGCCCTGTATATAGTACCTTACTTTAAAAAAATATTTGAATCAGACAAAAAACTGGCAGAGTGTATTTGAAATGCTGTCTCAGTTTGATTTGTTTCCGACAACATAGCAGTTTTAGACACAAACAGTACATTTGAGGGAAGAAATAAATGTTTAACAAACAGGACAATTCAGTTTCACCCGAATGTACGCTCTCATCCTCACTCCGTTCAATTTTACCTTTTTCTCGCAAGATACGGACTACCTCCGCTCTGGATCAACAGTTTACCCCACAATCTAACCTAGTTCTATGTTATTAAGTTGGCACACTGTTTTTAATCGGCTCCCCAGCCCTGTGTGTTGCTCTGTAAAGTCACTGTGAGCGGATGAGATAAGCCATTGCTGATTTGTTTTGTTGTTTGTTATTTTAGTTTCTTTCTGCGTTAACAATGCAGGTATTTTAACGAGGTTTTTGGAAGACAAATAGGTATAATGCGACTACACTTAGTTTGCAGAGGCCGAAAAAAAGGTTTTACTAAAAAAATACAAATGACAACCTAACAAGCAAGAGGATTACTTAGTTTTGATACTTAGCAAATATCTTTTCGTTTAATAAGTAGAGGTATATAATGAGTCTACATTACCTACTGAAATAAATTTGAGGATGAATTTCGAAAAACGGTGTAATCACAGTTAACAGATATCAAAACAGCTCGATTATTATATTTTAGTTGGTATGGTATTCTACTCTGGGGCAGTGCTAGTGCTTCAGAGCTTAATACTATAAATATTTGGTCTGCAGAAGAGGGCTATTCGAGCGATTTATAAGATGAATTATCGAGACTCACTTAGAAATCAGTTTAAGGACATTAATGTAATGAAATGCCATTGCATTGCCATTACATCTATGAGAATATTGTGTATGTACATAAAAACATCATGAATTTTAAGAAGAACTGTGATATACATAATATGAATACTAGACATAAACATAAGCTCGCAGTGCCCGCCACTCGGCTCCATAAAATACAAACATCATTCATGGGTAATCGTAAGGTTTTATAATAAACTTCCAAAGAACATAACTGAATTATCTATTAACAAATTCAATAATTGTGTAAAGCGTAAACTCACTTCTAAAGCTTATTACAGCACACAATACTACATGAATGATATAACACCGTGGAATGAACTGTTACTGAAAATAATTATATTTTAAAATAATGTCTATTAGGTTATTTAGTTGTGTTTTTTTCTGTTTTTGTACTTGCCAATTGTTTTGTTTTGACACTTAGAGACCATATACATCTCTAAGAAAAAAATGGTATTAATTTTATTTTAATTTCTTTTTTAAGTAATATCATGTGAGTCGCAGAATTTTTATATTTCTGTAAGATATTTAGTAAACATTCCCATTTTATATTTTGACGTATGGAGATTCTTTACACCTTCAAAATATAAAATTTGACAACGGAGACTCTTTACATCTCCATTAATTTTACTAGTCTATTTATTTTCTATTATTTTAAAACGCTAAAACGAAACAAAAGGTAATTCATAGACAATGCAGATTCTAGGATAACATTGACGAAAACTCCATGAAATTAAAAAGCTAACCAAACCTATATTCAGTTGCATTGGAAAAAAAACTGGACAAGTGCGAGTTAGAGTCGCGTAGAGAGGGTTCCGTACGTTGAAAATAAAAAAAAATTCAAAATTCTTTATTTCATAAAATAACACATTTTAGTGGTCTAAGGGATGGAGCCGGCGTAAGCAAAAAATTGCCTGTGTTGGGAGTAAACAAAGAGTGTGAGGACAATTATACTTTACTGTACATACTTCTTATAAGTTTTCCTGTAATCTATAGGTGCAGGACTATTTATCAAAATTATAGGTCCACTAGTTTCGGAGATAAGGGGGGGGAATGGTCAATTTTTGCCTATTTTATTAAATAACTTCGAAACTATTAATATAAAACTTATAAAAAATATATACGTATTTGAGATTCTCATAGTGATGATGAAAGGGCTTTTCCTTTAATATGTCACACAATATAGTTTGCTAACTTTTTTTTTTAATTTTCTAGTTGACCCCCCAAAAGTGGCCCTCATATATTTCCGTGACACGTCCGTGTTTGGGTCATTAACCATTGTACCAAATTTCAACTCAATCGGTTTAGTACTTTCAGCAAATTGGCTGTGACAGACAGACAGACTGACAGACAGACAGACTGACAGACAGACAGACACACGAGCGATCCTATAAGAGTTTCGTTTTTTTCTTTTTGAGGTACGGAACCCTAAAAAGTAGGTAAATTTGATACAAACTTATAGTAAACCTGATAAAACTCTGTAGAATTTGCAAATTTTAAAACCTACTTACTCATTATCATATCTGGGTCATTCTCATTTAGATTTGTAACTTGTCACAACCATGTGCAGAAAGCTATCGTTGATAATATTTAATTTTTCTTTTTTTACTTGCCTACGGGTCTAATTTAAGTATAAGTATTAGAATATTTAACTTTCTTGAAACCCTTAACTTTTGCACATGGTTGTGCTTGTGATACATCTATGTCACAAAATAAGAATGACCCATATCATTAATCCTTAAGCTATCCAGCTAAAGAGATAAGCATGCTCCATCCAGAGAGAAAAATAGAACTAGGTTCTTTTTAAATTGAGAGCAATCAAGCACTACCTTCGAGCTAAGCATGCTCCATCATTGACTTGATCGTGGCTGATCGACAGGCGGGATCAAAGTCCAATGCTTGTCTATACTTGCCCTCTTTAAGAAACGAAGCAGGCAACTATCCAGCCGTTCAAAAGTTCGTAAAAGCCATGGTTTACAATGCAAGTAACAATTTACACAAAAACAATCGGCGCATCTGCTTAAATGTTAGCGCTGTCACGTGCATTCCAAACTACTGCGAACTGTAGTCCGTTTTAAAATGTATACAACTGTTAAATTTATCACATTTTGGTAGGAAAATTAGCAATACATTTGCGGTTACTAAATCGGGATGTAACCAAATGGTCTGCGCGCGACACGCGTCCGAATGACATTTGATTGAAACACGCTTCATGCGTGAACGTTTCGATTAACATTTTTAGTGGACCTGTGTGCGTATAGCCTGCCTTACGCATATATTGCCTACGTAAAATGTGCTCCAAGTTTCCAATAAATAAATTATACCCTGCAGGATCTGCGGGCGTGTAGTATCGACTTTGGAATTTTATCAAACTGCAGGGGTCGTAAGAGGCGACAAAGGCATAAATTAGAGATGTTGGTTGCAATCATCTAACTGTGATCGCCAACCTGCCCGCCGATTCTAGTGATTAAGGCGTACTCTCCAAAAATATATATTCTTTTACGACGATTTCCAATAGTGGACGTACGATTGAATTGTGTCCTCGCCTACGATGCATCAAGACTGTTCTCGGATATTCACATTATTGTAACATATATAACATCCTAAGCTAGTCCCTGCGGCCGCATTATAAGTTAAGTGGCCTCTAGATCTCAGTGACGAGACAACTACGATAGCGGTTCTTCACGTTCAACATGTAGAAATAAATATGCGACCCCAAACAGAAGCTTATAAAAACAGATATCAAAACCGAACCATAACGAACTGGCCGACGTTACATATTTCTTCCTTCCTTCCTTCCTTATCTTCCCGCTCCTAATCTTAGGGAACAAAAACATATGTAATCTACGGCGATGTAAGATATCAATCATCAGGATAGAACGACAAAGACATACGAGCCGTACATGCTAGAAGGATTCGATTTGGGACGAAAGGTTACAGAAAGATCCGATTAGGAATAAATACGTATATTGTTTCCTTAAACTCACCCCATCACCAGCAGCAACAATCAACTACTTTTATCCGTCTCTGAGACAACGTTTTTGCAACTTTTCGCTTTAGATACTTTTAGTTGCATCTATTGCCACTAGCTATACAGAGCTACAGTATAAAGAAATGTTGTATAGGTATCGCTGTTGATTTGATTGGCGCCTTCCATATAATCTGGAAGAGATCCCTCAAAGGGATAAGTTCGCCTTTGTACATATACCTTAATTTTGTAACCCTGTAATTTGTCTTATTTTGTGCAATAAAGGGTTTACATACATACATACATAATTATAAAAGTTTTCGATAATATCTATCTTTTTTACTTTAAATCAAAATAACGTCAATATCACTTATTTTCTAAGAAGATATTTAGCAAAGAAATGTATTTTTACCGAGTAATCTATGAACACATAGTGGCAACACATCTAGCGGACAAGCTGGTAGAATACCTACTGACTCGCGTGACCTAAGGATATTCATTCATTCTATTTTATTCTATAATTTCAAAATAGTTTTAACAATAATGTAAATAGAGTAACCAGACACAATAACATCTTTGTTCCAGGTATAACATATCCTGCCGTATCAGACGCAAGGGGCCAGCGTCTCCCAGCGGAGACATTAGTCCATTATACGAACCGTGTGATTGGTCGGATTGTAAACTGTGAAACATTCCGTTTGTTGTGATTGGTCCTTTTGGTTGTCTCAGGGGATAACTGGGAATGCTTTACTAATTAACCATAAGTTGAATTATCAAGTAAAACCATATGTTTGATAAATGTTCATTACAAACATATAGTATTTGGTGTGGAAGTAACACTTACTAGTTTAAAAACTATAGTCTTAATTTTTTTTCTTAGGTGCAATTAATTCTACGGAACGAAATTAATCATTATTTCTCCAATTACAAAATTCAATATGTTTAATGTAGTAGGTAATCCTGTTAATATATTACTGAATACAAAATTAACTTCTAATCCCCATATCCCCTTTTTTGTCGGTTTCTGAAAAATATAATACTTACGAAAAAAAAAAACCAGACGATTGCAAGTCGGACTCGCGCACCGAGGGTTCCGTACAAATACTTTAAATAATAGTACATTACACAGCTAGGGTGATAGTACAAAGAAAGGCCGAGATTGCAGAAGTTTGCGGCCCGAGCTGCAAGCGAGGGACGTAAATATGCGATCGAGGGCTTTCTTTATTACCTCCCGTGTTGTGTACATCATTTTATGTCTACACTTGGCCAGAAAGCGGCTTTTTCCGTACGCGCAGAGTATTTTATATAGTATTTTATATGATATGTAAAGTTTCCCTATACTTGTAGTATCTATAAGACGGAATTATGTACTTGCCAAATTTCATAGTTCTAGGTCAACGGAAAGTACCCTATAAATTTTGATTCCCTTGAGAGTGTTGAAATATCCGTTTTTTGCGGTACAAACGACCTTATCTTTTCTTTACTTTAACTTAGAAGTTTAATTTTTCACAAATTCAAGGGACTACGAGTATACACCTGAGAATATGGTGTTATTTTCAACTCGATACCTCTACGCGTTCCCGAGATAAAGGGTCTTCACAGACAGACAGACAGATGGACGGACAGACAAACGCACAACAAAGTGATCCTATAAGTGTTCCGTTTTTCCTTTTGAGGTAGGGACGGAACCCTAAAAAAAGTAACCATACAACTTTGGATTGTTCGGTAAAGGACGAATAGTACACTTAAAGTCAAACTCATAATATATGTGGGTCATAACTTGAAACAGGGCAAAGTGAAGCTAAGTTACAAATAACTAGTCGCAAGTTCCAAATACTTGAAACTTGGCTGTTACAAGTATCGATCCTGAGGCTCAAGTCACAGTTGTAAGAACTTGGATTACAATCGTACGTACGCGGTTGCTAACATTTTTTGATATGAAAAGCGATTAGACCTTAAATACTGCGTTTTAAAACCGTCAAGAGGATTCATACAACAGCAGAAGAGTGGCGTGGTTAGCTTAGTTACTTCTACTTAGCGGTGCCAGATTTTCGGTTAATCAAAACTGAGACAAAGTTAAAGAAACGCTTTCGGAGCTATTATTTCTGTAAATATTCACTTTATAAGAAAGTTTTCTTTGAAAACCCCTATTATTGTTTGAAGACAAAATCAAAAGAAAGTCCCGGGTCTGGGATCCGCGGCCTAGACCATAAGTTGGAGCGAAAGAAATCATCCCAATTAACATACACCGTGGGCCAGTACAACCCGACCAACTTTAACCACGTATTCCTATAATAGCGTTATATCGACATAGGTCGAATTTTCTCATTTTACATTAATAGTCTTATGGAACAAAACAAATCAATAAATTCAGTCCCTCGTTATAAACATGTCCTTACTGGAGGAAAAGTTATTAAAAGGAAAAAAAAAGCTAAAATGGAAACGAAATGTCAATATTTTGGCTTTGTAAGCGCTTACCCTTTAATACTGCGAAGGTTAATTGCTGTTTTGTTAAAGAATTTTAAAAAATCAGTAAAAGTATCTTAGTCACATTTATTAGAGCTTCTTACACACTTGGGAGTGTTTATTTTAAAAATTATGAATATCTCGGAAAGTAAGCGTTAATCGACTATACGTCACGTAACTTTTTTTACTTCTAATAGTTGTTAGAATCTATGGTTAAAGTTGGTCGGGTTATACGGGCCCCCGGTGTATAGAGGTGCCCTAAAAAAATATTTTTTGTAATTTTTATTTTACCACTTTTTACACACTTGGGAGTGTTTATTTTAAAAATTATGAATATCTCGGAAAGTAAGCGTTAATCGACTATACGTCACGTAACTTCTTTTACTTCTAATAGTTGTTAGAATCTATGGTTAAAGTTGGTCGGGTTATACGGGCCCCCGGTGTATAGAGGTGCCCTAAAAAAATATTTTTTGTAATTTTTATTTTACCACTTTTTTGGCATAATTTATGTAATACTCGTATACCCATACCAAATTGAAACTTTCTAGTACTAACGATCACTGAGCTAAGCCTCGAGCAGACGAACGGACAGACAGACAGCCGGACATGCCGAAGCTGTGAGGGTTCCTAGTTGACTACGGAACTCTAAAAAGTACACTTATTCTTAGTTTCTGCTAAGCATTAAAAATCCTGTTCATTCCAATTACACTACTTTCATTATTTATTTTATTAAATATTTGGCTTTGAAAAAAAATAATAATATAATAATCATGCAATCTATATACACTATAATAATCATAGCTTTGAATGTAATCTAATCTTTATTAAAATCCTGTAGCTACTACATACGAGTACATTGAGTTTTGTTAAACAGGAAAACACATATCAACTCCGTGAAAACTGTGTAGCCAGAAAAACCGAGAGAAACAATAAGAACCGCTACTGCGACAAAAGAGTGACCCAATGACCCCTCTTTATCTCTCTTTACCCGCCCGGTCCAATACCCAGCTTTTGTCTAAGTACAAGATAAGGGAACGTTGATTTGAATTAGAAAATCGGGCGCGAACCATTCGACTCATGATAAAGGCGAAGAGAGGCGTACATTGCGCGCTGGAATTATAGAATTAAGTCTGAAGCACAATAAGTAAGTATATTTAAGCTAAAGCAGTATCTCAACGAAGCCTCACACGCTCGCCCGCATGTCTGGATGCGACGTATCATAGACTGATATGGCAAAATACCGGAGGGGCTCCCGTTTGTGTCATAATTCAAACTTTTGTATGGATTTGTTGAAACAAATCCATACAAACAAGCAAGCAGTAAACTGCGTGCGCAAGAATTATAGGTGTGCATCATGTGTACCTACTGTTTGTGACGTAAGAAAAAAAAATGGTGATGGTGGTCATGATGAT
The DNA here is from genome assembly GCA_947034925.1 of Eudemis profundana. Taxonomy (NCBI): domain Eukaryota; kingdom Metazoa; phylum Arthropoda; class Insecta; order Lepidoptera; family Tortricidae; genus Eudemis; species Eudemis profundana. The sequence goes on along the minus strand of OX344795.1, from coordinate 21,989,165 downwards.
AATCCATCATAATGTTGACGATTAAGAAACGCAACCAGCTCCTTTGAATACCTATCCAACGAGTATACGAATATTTAAAGTTAAGTACCTACTGCTTCAATAATGTATTTACACTACCATTTTTTTAGTTTTAACTTTATTTGCTTTCGAATCATTGTATTGTTTCATAGTAAAAGGTCTGGGATAAAAATAATTGTTTACACAGAATTATTGCAAAAAAGGCGTAGGTAATGGTCGTGTTGCGTTGAACCTTTTATACTTTCAGCATCTATCAAAGAAAATAAAGATTAAAGGGCAATAGGTACCTATTAAATATACAAAACATGATTAATTTACCGTAATATTTTGCAAACCCTCATTATAAACGTCAAAGCGTATACTGTTTTTATTACAAAAAGTCGTAAAAGTCATTGAATCTCGTAGATGTTACGTTTTTGAATTAAACATGGCACACGCTTCACTGACTCCCAGCAAAGACAGTCGCGAAGTCGGATCCTCAATTCATATATGCTCTGATGTCGTGTCAGTCACATCCATTGTTAGCTGTCGCACAAGCGTGACGTGGAATGTCTTTGTGTTGTCTTATAAAAACGTGTCTTGTATTAACTGTTGAGGTTTTATAGAGTTTCCTATCAAGCGCCTGTTATATCGAAGCAGCGAATCCAGTAATCCACATATCATCTGTTCTACGAGTCTAAATAATAAAAAAAAACCGGTCAATTGCGAGTCGGACTCGCGCACCGAGGGTTCCGTACAAACTTATAAGTAGATACATGAATAGTTCAAGAAAAACTATATGGAGATTAGTTAACTAGGAGCAAATAAGTATGTGTGAAGTTTTTTTCATATTTCTCAAAAACGGTGCAAGTTAAGAAAACCGTTATATTTTTCCTGTAATATTTAGGACAATATTAATAATTGGTAATTATTACAGATTTTTCTGTTCAGTAACTTCGAAGCTAATAGGGGGAATGGTATTTTTGTAACGATTTTCGTTATAAATCAAAAACAACTCATTTAAAAAAAAACAAACAGTGTTTTAATCTACAAATCAAGCCCTTTCATTTGATACCGCACTCGATATAATAGCCCTATTTTCAATTTTCGAAGTCCCATTACAAAAAAAGTAAAAAGTTACAAGATTTTTTTTACATACAATAAGCTCGAGTTAGCAGTTCTTCACACTATTCCAAATTTCAAGTCGATAGCATCAGTAGATCCTGAGATATCTTGCTATGACAGACGGACAGACAGAGTCGCACCATAAGGGTTCCTTTTTTCCCATTTCGTTACGGAACCCTAATAGTATCCCTATTTAATTTATATGAAGTTGAGTAAACCGTGTCATCGGTTCAAGAAAAAAAACTGATGTTATCAAAAAGACTGATACCGTGGTCTTTATCAATACAAAAAAAAACAAGAATATAGGTACCTGCAAGAAAACAATTGAGTTCTGTAACGAGCCTTAGTCATGAAGCAAAGACTAAAAAGGTGTCTTAGTGATTTTATTATTATGAATATCTAGGCACATACTAGCATGCGCCTCTAACAGACTTGCAAGCTATAGTGAGAGACATAAGATAATCTTGCTAATAGCTAAGCGAGTGTAGCTGGCACCTTTGGGAATCATAAGTTACAACTAGACTCCACTAAGCACACCTTTGGTGCGGCTTTTGCCCCAGAATTTGGGGGCACAAAGGAAATATTCTAAAATCTGATATTTATTTTAATTTAACACGACTGATATTGTCAATAATAATAAACATCAATGACGGCAGTAGTTATTTGTAGCACCTAAATTCCCAGTCAGGGCCCTGGGCACGCCTATGATCCTTTTATGCATCTCTTTTTCGGAGTAAGGCATCACATTGCCCAAAATGGCCACTTTGCTAACCAAACATAGAAATAAAAAATGACAATGAATATCATTCGTAATGTAAAAAACTGGTTAGAACCTTGAAATAAAATGAAATTATTTATTGAACAAAACATATATGTAGAGGAAACATTACTCCGTGTCCTAATATCCTGTGTTACAGAACCCAATACTTATCCAGTAATACAGCTGGTAATAAAATAAACCAAGCAAACACGCGCCGAAAGTTAACGCCCAAATAACTACTAGTGATCTTGCCGAAAGATCTGAGAAAGATATACTTATGTGTTCGGTTGAAAAGTCTACTTCTACGAAAACCATTAAAATCATGATTTTAAGCCTTAGTTGACTTACGAAACGGCAGTGTACGCAAGCTGATCCCAATACAAGCGCAGGGCCCCGAAGGCCAGATTTCCCGGCAGGCAATTTATTTGCTAATATTTCGCCCAGTGAATTAAATCCAGCGACCGACATGTCTTTGCAAGTATAATCGCCTTACTACACTTGATTCTAATGTTTATAAAGCAGTAAAGTTTTGACCGTCGAATTGACCGGTTTTTGTGATTTTAATTCATTTTTGTGGTGTGATTTGAACTTTCGATTTGAGTTCGAATTTTGAACTCAAAAGTTTAATAAGTAGTTGATTCTTGTTAGCGTGAATTGCAGAAAAACTGTACGTGACACAGAGGAAAAATCATAAAAATGTTACACAAGGTAGGTACACAAAAAAATCATAGGGGCATTTTCATATTAGTAAAAAAAAACCGGTCAAGTGCGAGTCGGACTCGCGCACCGAGGGTTCCGTACAAACTCGTAAGTGAATAGTTCAAGAAAAACTGTATGGCGGTTAGCTTAGTAGGAGCAAGGACCATTAAAACAAGAGGACTGTCATTCTCCATACAAAAAGCTGTTCCCCGATATTTACAACGCCATCTATGTATAAGCTTGGTAGGTATAAGAATTGTATTATTTACAATTATTCAACTTTGCAAGCGTGACACAGTATTTAAATGTTAGAATTTATTTATTATTAGTTGTTTACGAACTAATTGTTATTGTACTAGGTTTCTTTGTTCAAATATAACATCGTTAAATGTTTAGTTTTATAGCGCCATCTAGTTTTTGCCTGGATGTCCCCTTGCGGTCGGGGCACAATCCAAAGTATGGAGAATAATAGTCCTCTTGTTTTAATGGTCCTTGGTAGGAGCAAATAAGTATGTGTACGATTATTAAAAATTTTTAAAAAACGATGCAATTTAGGAAAACCGTTTTATTATTCCTGTAATATTTACGATGATATTAATGATTGGTAATTATTACAGATTTTTCTGTTCAGTAACTTCGAAGATAATAGGGGGGAATGGTATTTTTTTGAACGTTTTTGGTCATAAATCGAAAAGTACAAAATTAAGAAAAAAAATAAAAATGGCTTTGGAATCTACAAATTAAGCCCTTTCATTTGATATCCCACCAGATATAATAGCTCTACTTTTGTTTTTCCACATCCCATTTCGGACCCCTTTAAAAAATAAATAGGCTCAAGTAAGCGATTTTTAACACTATTCCAAATTTCAAGTCGATAGCATCAGTAGATCCTGAGATATCTTGCTGTGACAGACAGACAGACAGACAGACAGAGTCGCACCATAAGGGTTCCTTTATTACCATTTTGGTACGGAACCCTAATGAACGCTTGTTTCGAAGATAAAAAAAACGGATTTTGTTTAATTTCATCATTTAGACATTATGGTCTGTTTTTTATTTAAAAATCAAGAATATCGGAATACTTGGTAATATTCAAAAAAGTATAATAAACTATAAAAGTAAAAAACATATCCTTAAATATGACGTTTCCAAACAAACCTGCTACATTATCGTTTGTCGATAAGGATTTAGTAATCGGTTTTTGGTATAAAAATACATCTATAAATCGAGAAATAAACTTCAATTAGTTCACAATTTACTTGAAAATATACTTTAAGGTCTGTTTTTTATTTCCGGAGACAAATATGACAGCTACAAAAGTCAAAAGTAAAAATAATGTGGCCAGCTTTTAAGAAACAGTGTTGTTCTTTGTGTCGGTTCGTGGTGTAATTATTAATAACCGATATAATAAACATTATTATTTACGTTAAAATATATATTTTTAGGTACTTATCGTAAATTAATTACATATAATATCTACATTGTATTCAACCTTTAACCTACTATTGGATAATTAGTGCCTACGTATGTGATTCCGTTGCTTGTAATTATAACGCAGAGAAATAAAGCGGCTTTGGCGTATTTTCAGCTTTGTAAGATAAGTAATGAGTTTCGAATCAAATAAATTAACCATTAAATATAAGAATTATGGTGTATTTACTAATATTGTAAATATGTCCAAAAGGGTGGCGTTTTTACTTAAAGTATTGTATCATTTTGGAACTTCGCGGATTATCCACTCATTGTGTTACGTTACAGATACTTTAATATCAATGAACATAAGTACATACCTACCTAAATTTTTGTCGGTAAGTACCGGTTGTATCACATCACTATTTATTAGTTGTAAAAAACAGGCAACACATGAAATGTCATTTTTGTGTCCGGAAATAAAAAACAGACTGTAAATAGTCAATAACGCACCAAAGTTAATTTGGGCCTACTCTTTGGAATTAAGCCCAAAATCTTAAAATTACCATCTTATGTTCAGTATGACCATTGGTATGTTTTTGCTGAAAAAAACCTGCGTTTCATACAAGACATGCTAGAAATGACAGCAACATCCTGCTAATAAATAAATCGGGGGAAGAACGAGTACTTGGGAGAGGACTTGGGAGCATTCAAACTGCTGAAGCATAACACCTTTCTATGGAGCGTGACTATGTGTCTTTCAAATGGTTCAGCTCCTTAGTCAAACCAATTTGAGCTGTAAGGCTTAAATGGAGCCACTACAATAACTGCAAGTTGTGGGACGGTTGTTAGTGGAAGTTTCATATGAAGTTGTGTCAAGGGAATATCATATTTAAGGCCACAGTGGGAAATACTTTAGAGAATGTAACAGGTTATGAGTTGAGAATTCTAACTCAGTCATGGGTTAAGAATTCTACCCAGAAACGGTTTCCGTTCGCGTGGAGTGAGTGATTAAGTGTATGAATAATATGATGATGCCAAAATAGACTATTTCAATACAGGCGTTCAAGCCCCTGTGGCTTTTCATGTGTGGAGAATTTAAGACGTCTCAAAAGTTTACAAGCAATGGAAAATTATAAGTAAGGTAACCGTCCTAGTGCTCGACACACTAATGCCCAATACTCAAAACCCTGCTGTCACCTCTATTGTTAGTGACTTGAGATGGCGATTATTGTGGGTCCGTGTCGAACACACGGACGTCTACCTTATCAGCTACCCTTATGCCCTTTGAGCTGTCCTATGATCAGCATAACAACCAATACTGGAAGTTTATTTTTTTAATTCAAGTACCTTTACACATTCTCTTTCCACATTGCCTTTCGTTTTCCACTTTCATAAAAAAAAATGTTAATCTTAATCAGTAAATACGTGTCCGTCAAGATAGCGTACACCGTAAAGATATTCAGAATCTAATGCAGCCAATAAATAGTACCCAAGTAGTACCGACGAAATACCTACGTGAAAAAAATAGTACCCTTACACTTTTCGAAATATAAGGCCTGTTCACGGTGTACGCTACCGGGCGTCAAGCTGGCGTACACCGTTTGTATCTCTGGAACGGCTTTGTTTTTGGAAACGCTTTATATCTCAAAAAATAGTACCCAAATAGTACCCTAGGGCCCTACAATTTCATTTCTCTAGCTATCGTAGAAGCCAAGATATAGTGATATACAGTGATAGTACTATTTTTTGAGATATAAAGCGTTTCCAAAAACAAAGCCGTTCCAGAGATACAAACGGTGTACGCCAGCTTGACGCCCGGTAGCGTACACCGTGAACAGGCCTTATATTTCGAAAAGTGTAAGGGTACTATTTTTTTTCACCTAGGTATTTCGTCGGTACTATTTGGGTACTATTTATTGGCTGCATCAGATTCTGAATATCTTTACGGTGTACCTACGCTATCTTGACGGACACGTAAATACTACCATTTTTGGGGTTCCGTACTAAAATGGTAAAAAAGGAACCCTTATGGTGCGACTCTGTCTGCCTGTCTGTCCGTCTGTCACAACCAAATATCTCTGGAACTACTGCTGCTATGGATTTGAAAGGTCATTGGGCATTTTGTTCGGGCATATGACCCACGGCGTACACAAACGAAATAGGGCTAGTTATGTAGGTAAATGTATCTGCTACCCAGTGGTATGAGTCTCATTCTTGTAAACCATGGGAAAATTGAGAAAAAAAATAAAAATTATTTCTTATCATTATAGTATTTTTGCAATGAATTAAGTCAGAACTATTGGAATTATTTCAAAAATACTTTGAATAGCTTATTACGTTGCTGTAGTTATATTGTTTAATATAAAGAGGAACCAAAATAACATCCAGTTCAAAATACCATTTTTTTATTCTGCTTGATCAAAATCAATTGTTAATTCGTCTAAACAACAATCACTCCAAATCAATCGCAACCACTTCTTGATGCCTGGCCCACGATAAAAAATCGTACACATAATGTTGAATAACTATTTTGTGCCGGTTGATACATAAAAAAATACATATTTAGAAAAATGAGATTAAATTCTTTATTTTAAAACTAGTTTGGTCTCTGTACGCGAAAGTTCGGAAAGCGGGTCAAAAACGCCCAATGACCTTTGGAATAGTTTTAAAAGTCGCTAACCCGAGCCTACCGGACATAAAAACATCTTATACCTTTTTGCCTTTTTTTTAAAGGGGGTCAAAATGGGAGGTCACCAATTTTAAGAGGGGCTATTATATCAAGTGGGGTATCAAATGAAAGGGCTTAATTTGTAGATTTCAAATCTATATTTAGTTTTTTTCTTAATTATAGACTTTTTGAATTAGGACGAAAAACGTTCAATAACATCCATCCATTCCCCCTGTTATCTTCGAAGTTACTGAACAAAAAGACCTGTAATAATAACTAATTATTAATATTATTCTAAATATTACAGGAAAAATATAACGGGGTTCCTTACTTGCACCGTTTTTTAGAAATTTGCAAAAATCATAATACATACTTATTTGCTCCTACTAAACTAATCCCCATACAGTTTTTCTTGAACTATTCACGTATCTACTTACAAGTTTGTACGGAACCCTCCATGCGCGAATCCGACTTCAGAGACAGAGTCGTACTTGACTGGTTTTTAAATTTGAAGGCGGTTAATTTTCATCTGATCACATTTCAGTTTACGTGTCAACCCATTAGGTACCACTAAAGATGTACAAACAATTTCACTGCTGGGTGAATCCATGATGAATCCTGGCTTAGCTTCATCTCGTTTATCTTATGAGCAACCAGCTTTAGATTCCAGCATTCCTTCATCTTGTGTAGATCAAGCTTTACGATGACAATCGTAAAGTTCGTTCAAACAACTCCACACAAACTGCCCATATATTGCGTTTCACTGCTCGGGATCTGTTCAAAAACTAAAATAGAACCACACACAATCTTTAATTACCTCCGCTTCTATGTTCCTACAATAGATCAATAGTCTATCAAAGTAGTAACACCGAACCCAAACGAAAACCAACTTAGTCCAAATAGAAATTAAACTCAAAATCATTTACGAACTTTCTTGGGGCGCAGCGTTCGAAAAGTAATTGTGTATCGTTAATAGTAAAGCTTAAAATTGTTTGTGATGTGAAATAATATTGGTGTAGTAGTCGTTTCCCGTTGATTCTATGAACTGTTTGTAATTAAATTTATCTGTACCTACGCTTCAGACGACTTTGATGTACCTATTTACTTGCGGGTATTGTTTAAAAATGAAATTGAATGGTATTTAAATCGGAGAGTTATCATTGTTTTGTACGTATACATGTGGTTTGTTTTTTTTTCTTATAGTTACAATCTGAATATACTTTACTATTACTTAATTCATACGTCATTTTCCTGCATGAACTAGGTCATTTGGAGCCAGTTTTTACTTAAATTCCTTTTAACAAGATATGATTTATTTATTACCGAAATATTATAGAAAAATATTATACTAGTAGTATACCAATAATTTTATGCCCCTAAAGAAAAAAGCTCGTAGATGCTGGCAGTTTTTCTCGCTGTTAATACAAAGTTTATACGTTATGCTTCTAATGTTGACTAGGGATTGCAATCGGTTATTTTTAATATGGATAAAACTCGAGTTTTAACTGTAACCGAGTCTTTTCTATACAAAGAATAACCGAGTTGAATTCCCTAATGGTGACCTACACTAGTTGAGGCACGACAAAACTCGACTTGCTAGAGCTATCCTCTCTCTGGACCTCACACATACCGTGGCTCTTAAAATGTTGTACGCTTGAAGAGATGAGCTAGCAGATAAATCACATGTACGGGTTGAGGGCTAGGCAAGTATATACACTGGTGAATTTTCTTCAATACGCTACCTATGGTTAACTATGATTTAGTTGGCGACACCAGTTTCGTTTGTATAGAATTGTCTCTCAATATTTTTAAGGTTTGTTTGTTCATATTCGCGGCACTTCCTTAACTATACAGTCTGTCCGGCCCATTGCTCTGATCTATGTTGCAACAGATGCACCTCCATTAGTGGTTTGTCGATTACAAGCATCAATTGATAGCTATCGCACACATGTCGATCTAGGTCAGATACGAGTTGTTCATCTATCTTAGTCATTTCTTTCAACAAGGTATTATACCTAGTCTAGTCTAAAAACTAATAAAAGTTAGCTAACAAAATTCCAGTGAAACAGTCTAACTTTTAACTGAAAAAATGCAGGTCACAATGAACTGGTAGTCGTGAGAAAGAAAACAGTACAGATAGTATTATTTACACTTATGTGTGTGATTTATTTTAAAATTGGAAATCATTTTGCTAATAATATAATTGATTAGGATTTACCTATCCATTTAAGACTCTCTTTGATTGCAAACATTTCATAGGTACTTAAATACATAAATAGGTAAAAATCGGATATTTTCTAGTAGGAAAATGTTTTTCTAATATTATAAAAAAAATTAAACCAAATTCCGCTACTAAACTGTAACTATTTTATTTTATAATCGATCATTAATAGTACATTGTGTATCTAGGGCGGTAAGTAAGGAATTACAAACGAGTGTTTGTTATAAGCCCGAGGTGAAACCGAGGGCTTTAATAACACGAGTTTGTAATTCCTTTACCGCCCGTGGCACACACAATGTTTTTCATCACACTTGTGAGGATATCTTAATAAAATAACCTTGCTTTTCGATCCAGTATGACAAGAAAATATTAAAACAGACAGTGACATTTGTCACATATGTCCATAGACAATGCGAACGTCAAGTCACGTTCGGAAACCATAGCGGTAACGGCCATTTTAGTTGATTTTATATTTGCAAAATAAAGAAATACATTATTTAAACATTTAATTAATGTTACCGAAATATGTGTTTATATGTATTTGCAATTACAGTTATCTTTAAATGAATATTTCAGTGATAAAAGTTAAAAAAGTAAGTTGGCGTTTCCTTTGAACATGACAAATAAGAGTGAAACACAACCAGCGTTTCAAATTTAAAAAGAAAACCATTACGCCCTAGGGCGTAATAGGCCATTTACGGCCCGCAGAACCTACGTGTAATGACACCATTTTCGAGCAAGTGTGATGAAATAGTACATTGTGTATCAAGGGCGGTAAGTAAGGAATTACAAACGAGTGTTTGTTACAAGGCCGAGGTGAAGCCGAGGGCTTTAATAACACGAGTTTGTAATTCCTTTACCGCCCGTGGCACACACAATGTTTTTCATCACACTTCTGAGGAAATCTGATTAGAATAACCTTACTTAACCTAAATAAAATTGTAAAACTGACAGTGACATTAGTGACATATATCAAGCCGACATGTCACGTTCGGAAACCATAGCGGTAAAGACTTAAAATGGTTGATTTTATATTTGCAAAATACTGAAATACACTATTTAAACATTTAATTAATGTTACAGAAATATGTGTTTACATGTAATTGCAATAACAGTTCTCTTTAAATAAATATTTCAGGAATAAAAGTTAAAAAAGTAAGTTGGCGTTTTCTTTGAACATGACAAATAAGAGTAAAACAGAACCAGCGTTTCAAATTTAAAAAGAACGTGTAATGACACCATTTTCGAGCAAGTGTGATGAAAAAATAATTATGAATCTTAGCCAAGCATCTACCTCTATTGCAGGATTTCTTAAACTGTGGTCCATGGACCCCTTTGGGGTTCACGATACGAGAGCCAGGGGTCCGTGGCTCGCATACGACACTAACTTTCAAGTATGTGCTCGACTTTCTTTCTCTCCGATTATATTCGTAAAGGATTCGTAAGATTTTTTAAATATTGTAGGTGGTCCGTGGCCGAAAAAAGATTAAGAAACCCTGCTCTATTGGGATCGTGTCCGTGTTTCGTGTACCCGTAGCCAGATCTCCGTTGCCTTGTAAGACGGAAACAGAGATCGGAGCCGTTCGGCACGTGTAATTAAGATACGTAGCTCCGTGTTACACGGAGATGCGTTTCTTAATTACACGTGGCTGCGATCCGTCCGTGACGTTTAGTGAAGATTCTATGTATATCTTTAAGACCTCCGAATGTAATGCGAAGCGAGAGTCGTGTTTTTAATTTCGGTTTCTTTGCTTTTGCATTTTAAATTAAGTTTCAAGAGTGACCATAATTATAAATATTTTGACATAGTTATTTTACATTTGCCCGCAAACTATTGTCATCTTTATCTGTTTCTTACTATCCCTAGTAAGAAACGAAATAAGCCGACCAATTTACTCCCGTAAATAATAGAGAAATTAATATATTTATATGCATTTTTATAGTCGTGCAATGCATTGGCAAGTCCCTGGTTTTGTCTAAAAAAATCATATTGTCTGGTCATATAGGAAACAGACTAATGCCAATAATCACATTAATTACTTAAATAGAACATCTGGAATCAATTCAAAAATATAACTCAAGTTTGATTCAAATAAAAATAAACTACAAAACAAACAATTAGGGTCGGTTCGACAAGCTTTCATTCAATACCCGAGCGGAGCCGCGATCCGCAGATACGTAGCCGAACGCAGACACGGCTACGTATCTTGGCGTGACCGTGTAGTACGGGATCTTAGTACCGCCGGTGCTAAGGACACGGAGCTACGGTTCCACGTGTAACACGGATATCAGAAGCCCTCGAAACCAACGATAGCGCACTGCTTATTAATTTGCTTCTTTTCACTTTTTTGCTTTTTTTCTTCTGTTCAAAAAATTAGGAGATTCTTAATTAGTCGGTACTTTTATCACTATCGAACACAAGCCATACCTATTATACCTTCTTCTTAGATTTTGTACTGTTTGAAATTAAAATTCGAGTATTTTTATTTTTTAAGTGCAATATTTTTACAAAAACCTATTCAAATCTATATTTCATGAACAATTTCAACAGTGCCAAGTGCCAAGATACTCTCAACAACGGACAATTAATTCCCACTGTCTTGCTTTTAGTGCATTCTGAGACCGCGCGGAACCGCTGTAAATGAGCCTTTATTTAGTCTATTTACATACTTTACGTAGCAATTACGTTTGATAGGTTTTTTTAGTTACCTTTTAAGCAGAGAATTTCCTTGGACTCTTTGTCTGTACCAATGGAGTATAAATGTTCAAGTAAAGCTCAGTTCTAGCTTTCAATGTAGGTGCAGCCTTAAATTTTAAATGAAATCATAAATAGACTGAATATTATTCCTAAAACCTAGCTCAAAAAAATATATGTTATTAAATATTACGAACACTTGGCTTACCTAAAAATATAATGTACCCTCTAAAACATTTTCACACCAACGGACAATTTTTTTATCAAATCGTATTTGCATTTTTATTGTTTAAAAGGGTAACAACTCTGCTTTTATTTTATTGCTTGTCAGATATGCGGGTAAACCCATCACTTACTAAACTCTGAAATTATAACACTATAAGTAAACTGCCTTCGGAAAATAAAACAGCGTAACTAATGGCCGATTCCCCATGACTTAAGCTGTTTTGGGTACAAATATAGTAGGTATTGAAACTTACAAAGGGTCCATCTTTCGAAAAAATTCAAGCAAGAACCGTCACACAAACAAAACAGAGTTCAAAGTTGCATGGCAAACTGTAGTGATTTTAGTTCACGACAACTATAGGTCTATAACAACTTAGGGCCGATAAAATAACAAATAATACGTGATGGTGATTTATTTTATGCATCATAAAATGGAGGATAAACAATATAGCTATTAAATATATAGTGAGTCGTAAGAAATCATTGTAACGAATCTATCGCGGAATTGTCTTTATGACCTTTATGAGCCTGTTCGCGCCGATACGTCGATATTTGATAAAATCGTAGAAATCAAATATATCGAAGTTGCTATACTGCTTTGTGGAGCAAATAGGTAGGTATAAAGCGGGGTTGAAGGTAAATCCATAATATCGAATCTTATTATGTATATTCGTGTTCAGTTCCGATCTCTGTTACATTGGATTATCTCAGTACTGTACAGTCGAGTTCATTTATGTCGAAACGAGTGAAGGGATATTCAGACTAAAATCTACATGACGCCTTGTTCTTCTGTCGAAATTACCTTTCCCTGCAGATAAATTATTTGGACAGTCAGCGTCACTTATCATACCTACACGAATTATGAGCTTAAAAATATCTAAGTATACAAGATTCTTGATAAGCTAGTTGAAGTCTTTGTCCATGTAGATATACTGTTTACTGTTTGTCGTGAGCACTATGAAAATCATGTTTAAAGGCATCTTTCATGGCATCATTCATCTTAAGCGTTAAATATTACTGACAAATACTTTGAGCTACACGTATCTACTCGTAAGAGGGTTGGCAAAGCATATCTTACCGATACAAAACAGTCTGCCATTTTTATGAGGAAGAAAGAGATCTATGTAACCTACACTTACAAACACGTACTTAACAATCGTCGGTTACTGTAATATCTGTGAATGTTATATCCGATTGCAATTGGTTGTTAAGAACGTCTCCGAAGGCCTACAGATAATATATAGTACATTACACAACTAGGGTGGTAAAACAAAGAAAGGCCGAGATAGCAGATGTTTGCGACCCGAGCTGCAAGCGAGGGACGTAAATATGCGATCGAGGGCTTTCTTTATTACTTCCCGTATTGTGTACACCATTTTATGTTTACACTTGTCCAAATAACGTTTTTTTTCCGTACGCGTAGCGTGCGGTAAAAGCCCTTTTTGGCCAGGTGTGGCATAAATTATGTTTCTACACAATTTGGTACGCGTCTCGCTGCTTAACATGAAAAGACTTAAACTGAAATTACATAATAAGAATTCAGTGATGATAAATGTGTGTCTCCATTATCTGCCGTTTAATTGAAGAATGCTACAGTTACAACAATACAACCTGAATAAAACATGAAACAGACAATAGGGAATATGCATGATATTTTTTATTTACTTTAATAAAAGCTCATTCATATAAAATACAGAAGGAAAAAAATATTTTTTGAATAACTATAAAAATAACCAAGATATTACATAACAAAGATTTATCTCTATGTCTTTCTCGCAAAACAGAATATAGTATGGAGATTGTATGGCGGCTGTGTACTATGACGTCATAGTCCATATCGGATCTCTCTCTCTAATCGCTGTCTGATTAGTGCTTTAAAATGTTTATATCTTCCGTATTTCTCGGTCGATTTCAATTTTATTTTGACTGTATGTCATCTTTTTTACGGTATTTTCATATTTTGTTAAGAAAGCTGTTAAAAAAAATCATGCATATTCCCTATTTCATGAACACAAAGATACACTGAAAGACTAACTACTCTAGTCTTGCTTTTTGACGATTACTTGGAAGATCAGTACACCTGGCTAAAGCTACTCCCCACGAATTTCGCGTCGCTCTGAGGGCAAAATCTAATTGCTTGGTCACAATATTTAACTCTGCTGAGGAAACTTTGACTTTTGAAATACGTCCAATGAAAACTGCGTATTTTCATTAACTAATGCTAAGCACTGCATTTTATTCGTGGTAATGATATTACTCAAGAGTTCACACTCCTTATATTATAATTTAACTTAGGTAATCATTTTATTTATTCTGTGGTTCAAACTTTAGTTGTACGACATTTGTAGGCTATTATTAAAATTTACCGACGAAACAACAAATAACATTTCGAATAAATTTAGAAAACTAAGTAGGTATTTTTGTGGCAAGTTTTAACGTTTTTTAATTAGATCAGGTATTATATGGCATTTTATTATAATAATCTTAAAGTTCCCTTTTAAGTATCCACGATACCGCAGAGTGAGCTATAAAATTACTTATCTCTGAAACAGGAACCACCGTTCGGATGTTTTTTTATTGCGCGGGGAAGTTATTATGTAGGGGTGTAAAATAGGGGTGCGTTATTTAATTTAGTAGGGTTCTAGCAATAACATTGTGACCCCAAAATTCGATGCATTATGGGGTCAATTCCGCGATATCTTAAGTTGTAAAAGTAATTTATTAATTTAAGTTGGTAGTAAATAATTTTTACTTTTATCTGCAAAAGATTACCGTTATAAAACCAATCTTTTAAAAAAATATATTTTTCTTAAACACAAAAATGAAAAAGCTTCTTTCAAATACGTATTACGTTTCCGGTATTACTTTTCTCTGAAAAATTAAAACAAATGAAAACATCTAAGAGTTTACCTCCAAAGTAATTAATATAATATAACTAATAATATGCTTGGAAGAAAAAACTGACGTAGATATCACCTCTATGCACTTCCTACTTGCTGGCCGTTCCTGTTTTATTTTCACACAGCAAAATATTTTCCGTTACAAAACAATAGCCAAGATTGTTAACTGCAACGAAACAAAATTAAAGTAACGGAACACAAAGGGGGCTCACACGCAATAAATGTAAAGCGCATGCTGTTAGTGCTACAATTTGGCAAATGAAACAGTCGTGAATCCAGGAACGTTTTTATTTTCCTATTAGAGCCACTTGTGAAAACGTTAGCCGGACTCTACACGTTTAGGACTCCTTCCCTGGTAGTAACAGTAACAGTTAAACTTTTCAATGTAAAGTGCCACGATTGAAATTGTTACCTGAGGTCAACAAAACGCTAAATAAAATAAAATTACTTTGGTTAGGTAGTTACCCAAAAAATATGTGATGGAATATAATGGTTAATTTTATCGGCCTTTAAAAGATCAAGCACCTAAGCCATACAATAATCCGAGAGCAATAAATTAAGAAAAAATTAAAAACTCGCACAATTTTCCGACTATTTTTTCATCGCATATGTTTCTGTATTTAGCTACCAAAACATAAAATAAATATCCAGACACGCGGCAGCGTGTCAAGCCAAGTTCAAGCAAAACTGGCTAGCCAGTGCCGAGTGTAATATTACACGAACCACTTGGTGCCACTTTTGACCCTTCTATAATTCAAAACCTCTTTAACGTAAACACATAAAACTACGTGTGTTTAATTATATCTATAAGGACATCTAGAAGCCGAAATTTCATGAAGCTAGCTCAAACGGTTATAAAGATATGAAGGTCAAAAAGTCCTAAATTTTAGCACTGACTGACTGACTCACTGACTGACTGACATATAGTACCTAAACCTAACCTACTTCCAGATGACCTAGAAGGATGAAATTTGAAATCCAGCTCGGTAATTGTGTGTAAGCGTAGGAAAAAATCTAAAAATAAAAAAAAATAAAAAAAATAGGGGGGTTCCCATAACAATTTTTTTTTAATTGTATCGTAAAAAAGAAAACCATGCAGCGGAAATACAAGAAAAAACATATAATCTCAATACCTGCCTAGTTTTCTTTACAAAAAGTAATGATATCCCACCAAAAACATAAATGTAAAAAAGGAGAGCCAAGTTCAAGCTCCTTTTTTACATTTATGTTTTTGGTGGGATTATATTTACATCGTTCGCTTATTCAACATCTAAGGGCTTATGTGATACTAGCTGTTCCCCGCGACTTCGTCCGCGTGAAATTCGAATTTCCATGTGGGTGTTTAAAGGTGCACATACCTATTTTACCGCAGGCTAATAGTAGTACCGCTTTCTATATTACCAAAACCACGTAAAACTGGCCGTGCGCGAAGCAGTAACTACCCCCTAAGAAGCAACCCCTTTTGTCCCCCTGGGGATGAGTTTCGAAAAACGGTAAATTCACGTTTCTTTTATTGAAGAAACGTGATAAGTCAGGAGAACAACTTTTTAAGAATGTGTGGATAATAATTTTCTTGGTTTCTATTAAAAAGGATTTTTATGTAACATTATACCTCTAACTGTAAGAACCATTCTCTATACAAACTTTAATAGGTACCTTTATAATATGAATTTCCAAAATACACTTTTTTATTCTTTTTACGTTGTATATAAATAATGTACTCAGCATATTCCAAGTTTCTAGGTTTAGTAGTTAATGACTCTGTCCAAATTCAAATTTTCCACCCCCATTTAACTCCATACAATTGGGTATGAATTTCGAAAATCGGCAAAGTTACTTTTCTTGACATATAATGAAGGGTTTACATATCAAGTCACAGGTCTCCTACTTTAAAAATCATGTCCCAAGTATACAAATTTCAACTCCGACCTTAGTCCCTTAGGAAATGAATTTTGAAAAACTGTGGAATCACTTTTCTTTAAATTTAATGAACAGTCTATACATAAAGTTTCAAACCTTCCCATGCAAATATTCAACCCTTTTAAACCCCTCAAGGGAAATAAGAACCTCTGCACATGTAAAGTTTCTAGATCTATAAGTTTTTGTTCTGTTTTTCAAACGTTCAACCTCTATTTATTTTAATTCTTAAATTAGATTAATTTCGGAAAACGGTAATAATGGCTTTTCTTGGCTCATTATAAAAAGTCTATCTATGATGTCTTAGATCTCCTAATGTAAATATCATATATTCCCGATACAAACTCTCAACCCCTACTTAAGCGTTTCGGGGATGAATTTCAAAAACGATTAAAACACTCTTCTTTTAAAACAATGAAGAATTTAAACATGAAGTTTCATAGCTCTTACTTAAAAATGTCGTAATGTCCCGATACAATTTTTCAACCCCTATTTAAACCCCTTCGAGGAAGAGTTTCAAAAAATTGTGAAATCAGTTTTCTTTTATTCTAATAAAGAGTCTAAACATGAAGTTTTAAACCTCTTACTTAAAAAGATTGTAGAGTCCCGATACAAATTTTAACCCCCATTTACCTAAACCCCTTAGATAATAAATTTCAAACCACGTTGAAATTACTTTTCATTGATTTAAATGAAGAATCTAAACATGAAGTTTCAAACCTCTTACTTAAAAAGATCGTAAGAGTCCCCATACAAACTTTGAACTCCCATTTAAACCCCTTAACTTAGAGAATGAATTTCAAAAAACGATGAAATTACTTTTCATTGATCTAAATGAAGAATATATACACGAAGTTTCAAATCTCTTACTTAAAAAGATCGTAGAGTCCCGATATCAACTTTCAACCCCCATTTAAACCCCTTGGAGGATGAATTTCGAAAAACGGTGAAAACACTTTTCTTTTATTCTAATGAAGAGTCTAATCATGATCGTTCAACCCTGTTACTTTAAACATCGCAGACTCTACATACAAACTTTTAACCCCCATTCTAAGGGGTTTACCCCTTAGAGGATGAATTTCAAAAAACGGTGAAACTACTTTTCCTTTAGTCTAATGAAGAGCCTTTAAACCACTTACTTTAATAATCGCAGACTCTCCATACAAACTTTCAACCCCCATTTTAATCCCTCAGGGGAGGAATTTCGAAAAACGGTGAAACTACTTTTCTTTCATTCTAATGAAAAATCTAAGCATGAAGTTTCAAACCTCTTACTTTAAAAATCGCAGACTCTCCATACAAACTTGCAATCTTCATTTCAACCCCTCAGAGGATGAATTTCGAAAGATGGTGAAATTATTTTTCTTGTATTCTAATGAAAAATCTAAGCATGAAGTTTCAAAGCTCTTACTTACAAAATCATAGCCTCTCCATACAAATTTTGAACCCCTATTTGAACCCCTTAGGGGATGAATTTCGAAAAATCCGTTCTTATCTCTCACCTACATCATATGACCATTCTACTGTGAAAATTTCAAGTTCTTCGCTTAAGTAGTTTCGGCTGTGCGTTGACGAGTCAGTCAGGACTTTGCCTTTTATATATATAGAAGACTAGCTTATGCCCGCGACTTCGTCTGCGGTGTAAATTATAATTAGGCAATTACTCTTTATAAATAGTTTCTGATTCATAAGCTTGGTTGTAATTGAACAAAACCCTCAAATATTGGGCCCAAAACTGCATATTTACCACAAAAATCAATTCTTTAGTCAGTCCATTTAAAAATTATTTCAAAAAAATTAAATTCACTTCTTAAACCACCTGTTATTTACACACAAAAAAAAACAATCTACTAATTGCTATATGCTATACATGGAGTTGAAAACCTTTTACTTTAAAAAGTTGCACGGTCTCTGAACAAACTTTCAACCCCGACCCTACCTACTCAACCCGTTTTCGAGATAAATTGTAACGAACGATGAAATTATTTGTGTTCTGTTCAGTTTAATCAGTTTTAGATATCCTACTTTAAAAATCATTTGGTCCCTTTATAAAGTTTTAAACTCTTTTGGAGATGAATTTCAAAAAATATTTTAACTTTTTTTCTGTACCCTTATTGAAGGATCTATGTACGAAGTATCAGATTTCCTACTTCAAAAATCCTTTGGACCCTACAGAGTTTCAACCCCCATTTAAACCCCTTTGGGGATAAATTTCAAAAAACTGCAATCGCTTTTCTTTCTCTTTTCGATGAGTTCAAGATCCACTACAAAAATCGTTTGATCCCCATACAAAGTTTCAACCCCCATTTGACCAATTTTTAGGGATGAATTTCGAAAAACGGTAAAACCACTTTTCATTATTCTTATTGAGGAGTCTATGTGCGATGTCTCAGAGCTCCAACTTCAAAAATCGTTTCAACCCCCATTTAACTCCTGTTGGGGATGAATTTCGAAAAACGGTAAAACTACTTTCTTCAACCTTTATTGAAGAGTCTATATACAAAGTCTCAGATCTGTAACCGAAAAATTATTTGGTTTCTATACAATAGTTCAACCCCCGTTTAACCTTTTTTAGGGATGAATTTCGATAAAGGGTAAAATATCTTTTCTTTACTCACATTAAAGGGTCTATGTACGAAGTCTCAGATCTCCAACCTCAAAAATCGTTTGGTCCCTATACAAAGTTTCAACCCCTATTTTACCCCTTTTGGGGATGAATTTTGAAAAACCGTGCAACAACTTTCCTGTACTCATATTGAAGGGTCTATGTGCGAACTCTCAGATCCCAACTTTAAAAATCGTTTGGTCCCTTTACAAAGTTTCAACCCCCATTTAACCCTTTTCGGGGATGAATTTCGAGAAACCGTGAAATTACTTTCCTGTACTCATATTGAAGGGTCTATGTCCGAAGTCTCAGATCTTCAACTTTAAAAATCGTTTGGAGCCTATACAAAGTTTCAACCTCCGTTTAACCCCTTTTAGGGATGAATTTCGAAAAACGGTGAAATTACTTTTTTCAACTTATATTGAAGAGTCTGTGTTCGAAGTCTCAGATCCCCTACTTTAAAAATCGCCTTCGGGGATGAATTTCGAAAAATCCCTTCTTATCCCTCACTTACGTTATACAACCACCCTACTGTGAAAATTTCAAGTTCCTAGCTTCAGTAGTTTCGGCTGTGCGTTGATGAGCCAGTCAGTCAGTCAGTCAGTCAGGATATCTTCTTTTATATATATAGATTAAATACTCTAAGTTTAAAGGAGGTTTAATAGTGACTGATAAGTGATAACAAACGGGACCGACCGGTAATGAGTCGCGCATGTCATTACCGTAGATAATTATTGTCATCCGCGTGGAAAAGTCACACGCATACGCTGTGACTTTGAAGTTTTGAAAAGCCTTTCACTAAGATACCTATCAATTTAGGTATAGATGTAACAGAAAATAATTTTATATTATTTATGTCACACCTGGCCAAAAAGTCGCTTTCTGGCCAAAGTCGCTTTTTGATGCAAAAAAGGCCAAGGCCAAGTTTTTTGTATGAGGATTAATAATTTAATTCTTGATTTTATTTTGTTTTCATTATTTGATATTATAGTGAAAATAAAAATATATACGCTGTGAAAATGTCAAGTTATCATCTATCATAGTTCAAAATATAGAGCCTTGTAACAGACCGACATAAACACGTTTCTTATATGGGGAAGCCCTTTTCTTTTTCATTTGATTTTGTTTTTATAATTTGTTTTTAAAGTGGCAACAAAAATACAAATTCTGTAAAAATTTCAAGTCTCTACGTATTACGGTTCAAAAGATAAAACCCTGTAAGGTACGGTCAGACATCGGAGGCTTAGTAATAGGGCTCCGTTGGCACGCTTTGGGTACGGAACCCTAAAAATACCATGAACAGTCAAGCAATAACACTGAACGTCACAAAAAATGAGCGGAAAAATAAAATTGGATAAAAGGAAAATTCTCAATACGAAGCAAATAAAATAATCCAATATAGAGCATTGTATCTATGAAATAAAGTTATTATGTTAGATTTCCCTCGCGTGGGGTAAGCGCTCCGATTGTTGACTGGGTACAAATAACGTTTCAACAGTTAGCTCATATACTCTGTTTTGCTTTTATGCCCCCAGTGATTGTGAATGTGAGGCAGAGTAAACAAGTAGTAGGAAATAGTAAATGTTTGCTTAAAACGTAGGACTTAATACAGTGGGGTAAGGTGCATTGTTTATGTAGGTATCCCAAACATATTACGGCTAATGTAAATGCAGATATGGATATGAATGACTTTAAAATAATTATTATATTATTTGGGTATAATGAGAATGCTGACTGGCCACGAAAACGATGCCAATTAAATAACAATATCCTTAAAAAAATAAGTAGATACATTTTATTTTAAAATATGTAAACCGTTGTGCGAATACCTATATCTCACAACAAAAAACTATTTGACCATTGATACCCGTACTATCTTAAATAAGCAGCACACCTCTTGTATACCTAGGTATTTAAAGATGATCATTACAGAGAAGGTTGGTTTATGAATAATACAGAAAAAAAAATAAAGTAAATTTTTAAAACAAAAAATAAAAACCGACTTCCAAAAACTTAAACTAAAAAGCAGAAAATAATATGTTTATTACCCGAAAGAAATGGATAATCAACGATTCATATATACATATACAGATATTTATAGTTTTTAACCTGTTTTTTTGAAGTCGGTGCCTGCCACGCAAAGCTGGCTATGCTGAGCTCCTTTTATCCTTAGCTGGCACCGACTTCAAAAAAGCAGGTTAAAAACTATAAATATCTGTATATGTATATATGAATCGTTGATTATCCATTTCTTTCGGGTAATAAACATATTATTTTCTGCTTTTTAGTTTAAGTTTTTGGAAGTCGGTTTTTATTTTTTGTTTTAAAAATTTACTTTATTTTTAAATTTTTAGTGGCGCTGTAAAAATACTATTTTAACCAAATAAACTAAAGTCTATTTAGTTAAAAGAAAATTTTTCCAAATCGGTCTAGCCTCAAGTAATCGGGGAACAAACCTACATAAAAATTGATCTTTGTTTTGAAGTCGGTTAAGACTGGAAACTTATATCTAATAAGAAGTGCACGAGAAACTAAGAAAAATACCAAAATCGCTATATGTGTGCCTCTAATATTTGAAGAGTTCCCTCGATTTCTCCAAGATCCCATCATCAGATCCTGATTTGGTCGCAATGGAATCACCTCGGAAGTATACCCTTTCAAACAAAAAAATAATTTTCCAAATCGGTCCAGCTGTTTTTAAGTAATCGGGGAAGAAACCTACATAAACATTTGTTCCTTTTTTGAAGTCGGTTAACACTAAAAACTTATTGCTAGTAAGAAATGGACAAGAAACTACGAAAAATACCGAAATCGCTATATGTGTGCCTCTAATATTTGAAGAGTTCCCTCGGTTTCTCCAGGATCCCATCATCAGATCCTGATTTGGTTGCAATGGGACCATTTCGGAAGTATACCCTTTCAAACAAAAAAATAATTTTTCAAATCGGTCCAGCCGTCTTCGAGTAATCGCGTAACAAACATACAAAAAAAAAAAAAAAAAAACATTCAGACGAACAGAGAACCGGCCTTCTTTTGGAAGTCGGTTAAAAACCGAACAAGTGCGAATCGGACTCGCCCACCAAGGGTTCCGCACAAATTTTTAAGAACATAATAAAATTCAATTACCCTATAAATTTTGATTCCCTTAGTAAAGACTATATTTTTTATGATTTAACTAGCGACCCACCCCGGCTTCGCACGGTGTTCCTCTATTATATTATACATGTAT
Source organism: Eudemis profundana (assembly GCA_947034925.1). Taxonomy (NCBI): domain Eukaryota; kingdom Metazoa; phylum Arthropoda; class Insecta; order Lepidoptera; family Tortricidae; genus Eudemis; species Eudemis profundana. The sequence continues at coordinate 21,966,711 of OX344795.1, read as the reverse complement.
TATACATATAAACCTTCCTCTTCAATCACTCTATTAAAAAAAACCGCATCAAAATCCGTTACGTAATTTTAAAGATTTAAGCATACATAGGGACATAGGGACATAGGGACAGAGAAAGCGACTTTGTTTTATACTATGTAGTGATAGTGATTACAAATATATAGTTTTTTGATTTTTCCTTATTCTTGTTGTAGTACTTTGAAATTTGGCAAGTTATACCATCAACGGAAAGTACCCTATAAATTTTGACTCCCTTGAGAGTGTCAAAATAAACGTTTATTAAGGCATAGACGGCCGTATCTACTTTTGCATTAACTTAGAAGTCTGTTTTTTTTACAGCTTCAAGAGACTGTAGCCCTGAGAATATGGTTTTATTTTCAACTCAATTCGCATTCCCGCACGCATTCCCGAGATAAAGAGTCTTGAAGGACAGACGGACGGACGGTCGGACAGACAGACGGACAACAAAGTGATGCTGTAAGGATTCCGTTTTTTCCTTTTAAGATACGGAACCCTAAAAACGCTTAAATCTAGAATTTATAATCCGGCTATAAGGGTTAATGTCTTTAACTGCATTTTGTTTTCATGTTTAGGGTTCCGTTTCCAAAAGGTGCCGACGGCCTATTACTAAGCTTCCGCTGTCCATCTGTTCATCTGTCCGTCTATCACAGGGCTCTATGTTTAGAACCATGATACGTAGAGACTTGGAATTTTCACAGAATGTGTATTTCTATTGCCGCTATAACAACAAATATTAAAAATTAAATAAAGTAAAACTAAAAGTGGATCCCCATACCAGAAACGTGTTTTTTGGCGTTTTTTTTGCTCGACGGTGGTACAGAACTATCCGGAACAAGCCAATTTTGTCAGCCAGGTGATAGCTGCCTATATAATGGACGATAGGCAATGGACAGATTACTGCGTCTTTATTGGTTGGCTGGTGAAATTGGCTCTTTGAAACAATGCAAAATTATCTGTGGAAACTATTAGGGCTTTTTTTTATTATCTGTACCACCTGGTGACAGTAATTATTTTAAGCCCACATTAGACGAGCAGATATATGAATATAACGTGTTATAAGCCCTGCCGAAATAATCCTAAGTATATAGCAGATTCTTTCCAAGAAAACGTTCAGACGCGCGCATTCCACCCAGATTCCGGCCTCAGTGGTCGGATCAAGAATTTTTATTATCAATATTACAGTGCGAGGCTATGGGCGTGTTTATACGATTATTTGTTTATGTGCGGGAATTTAATGTTAACCTTTTATGTCCCAGGGCGGCTACGAAACCTACGTCAAGTAACTAAAGTACTATTACCATATTCCAACCATCACACAACATCAGGTAATAGAGCGACGTCTATTACTCAAAAATCCGTGCCGCGCCGTGCCGAAATCAAATGACAAATGTTTATTAAGGACGTTCTAACTTATTTTAATTTATAACCAAGAAGTCCGCTTTGAACAATAAATAAGAAAAAATGAAAACATGGTACTGACCACTGGCCTAGATCATTGTTTTGGAGGCCCCGTTTTAATCTTTTTTTTAAGGATCTTTTGCCAAATTGACAATGCCAGCTTTCTTAAGCGTGTAATTAACTACACAATTTACAAACAATAATTAAAAAATATACAAGGTAATTTGATGTAACGTAACAGATTTAATCAATAGAACTATTTTTAAAAATTAAGTTTTTTTACGACGCACCTTTCATAAAATAACTTGCTGAAGCTTGTACTTGTTGTGCTGCCATGATTATAACATTGTTCATGAAATGATATTTCATACTATCTTTGGCCCCCACCTAGTCCGACCCTCAAGGTGGTCCGGGCCAAGCGACCTGGTTCGATCAGAGGGAACGCCACGGCCCCCACCTGGTTCTATTTTTACAACAGTCGTCAGTAAGGCTAGTAAGTACTGTCGGATTAAAAAAAAATCTTTGGCGCAAATGTGTAAGACGCAAACTCATAATATTATGAAATCAATATATCCATGGTCGATTTTTCACAGAAACTTGACGGTTAAGCACTATTTAAATTTTATGAATAAATATTTGAATCATACAAATTATGTCCAATCTAACTTGCTCAATCTGTATAAAAATGTGAACATCATTACCGTGACGTCATTTCCATGGCAACTTATTAAACTTGTTCAGTTCAGATTATTCTAGAGTAAGTCGGGAACAACGAATAAATAAAAGACGAGCGATGCGCCTGTGTTGCGCGTTATTAAATCTGTCTATCTGTCGATCCAATAATCGAGAGAAGCTAGAGCATGATTTTTGCAAATGGGAGAAACATGTTAAATTGTATAACCTGTCTATGAAATGAAGATATTTTTATACAGAATATGGTGATTTAATGAGTTAAATATTTTATTTTTTTATGTATGTTTGTAACCCCAGTCAGCTATTGGGTAGTGAGTGCACTGTTTTTGCAACAAGAATCTCGATAGTTTTGCAAATGCTGCCGAGAAACTTTTTACTTAGAAAAACTTTTCAGCGTGTGCAAGCAAAATTATTTACATTGAATGAAAATCCAAAAAATATATGTTATTAAATATGTAAATATTTAATTTCATTCCTTTCAAATTCAAAACACAACGTTTTGCCGACGGTCCGATCTTGGACGATTTGGAATAGGACGCTTTTTTATTTAATCGGAGCAAATTTTGATTTGAACTTGAAACTGGTTTTTGAGATTCCGTTAATATCGTGCCGCATATATTTTCATAAATCTGTTACTTTTACATACCTTTTCTGTTAGTGAAAGCCGGTGCGTTGTCGGAGGGAAACCCTAACATTTGTGGATCCCAACGAGTAGTCATTAGATCCTACCTAGCAGTGGCGTGGCGTCAAATATATCCCACCAAAAACATTCTGTAAAAAACTAGCCAAGTCTCGATGCAGCTGCTTGTTTATCTCTAAAAAGTAATGAAATCTAGACAAAGTCGTGCCAAGTCTAAGGTTCCTTACTGCGATTTCTTTATTATTATTATAGTTAATGTTGTGTGACTTGGCCGTTGAACATTCTTTATACGTTAGTGGGTACAAGTCAATTTTGTTTCGTACTTACCCTTGTGTACCCTTCAACGGCCAAGTCACACAACATTAACTATAATAATAAAGAAATCGCAGTAAGGAACCTTAGACTTGGCACGACTTTGTCTAGATTTCATTACTTTTTAGAGATAAACAAGCAGCTCCATCGAGACTTGGCTAGTTTTTTACAGAATGTTTTTGGTGGGATTTCACTTCTTTTTGTAGAAACATGGGCATATTGATTTATTTTATTAGATTTTCTTATTTGACACAGTTTTTTTCTTTTTATTTTTGGTTGGGCTCTTGTGTTTTCTTATCAGGGTCACCAGGTACTCCAGATCTTCGATTATCCTAGTTTTTATAGTTTTCGCTTTATGTGGCCATTAAACCCTAACTCTGTACCAAATTTCAGCTCTCTGAGTTTATGGAAAGTACTAGTTCTATTCTGATGATCATGAGTGAGTGAGTGAGTGTCATAAATGCGAAACTTTGCTTTCGCTTAACTTCGGAACTAAATGACCTACAGACTTGAAATTTTGGATTTTAAGAATGTGATTATAGCTTACTGGATGACGAAAATTTCTGCGTTCTGGTCTTATCCAGCGGTTCTCAAATAGGGGCCTGAAAATGCGGCGAAATGGTTCCAGTAAAGGATGGTACGGCAGTGTTTGCTTCGCGCTCGACTTGGCGGGGGCACTGCCGTGCCCCCAGATTGTTAGTAAAGCCGAAGCAGATTTGGATTACTTTTTCTTCAGGAGTAGTAAATATTCCGGTCATATGCTTTAAAAAATAGGCAAGGCGATGGAAATCGGGTTTTATGGACGCCATTCCAGTGCTACCTAGGGAAGGAAGGAAGGGAGGATACCTAGGGAATTGTGTAACACTATTTTCCTAGTTGAATAAGTATTTTTTTTTTTTTTATGTCCACCAATATCATAAATCCTATATTATGCGTTCGGAAACCGTATAATAATGACTACTATTATTACAACCACTAACGTAACGTGTAACGTGCATTATCTGTGCCAGTGTTATAATAATGTCTCAAAAATCATTATAACATTGGTATACATAGTCCCTACTTTATGTTATTGCGTTGTGCCAACTGGAAAGTGATAAAGCGCCTGCTGCAACGGAACACTGAACTAAACGGCTGTACTTACTCTGAACTCAGAGCCCATAGCTATAGGGCCAGTTGTAGTACCGCCCCAACCCATGGATACTCTATGTACCTTATTACAAGCTTTTATTTAACTTGCAACGTTCGTATGTGGTTTTAAAATTTGCGGTTCAACTGAAATTTGGCATATTCGGTGACAATGTAAGATTACCTAGTGTACCATCAAGCTGATGGCGAAAAGGAAAGGCGGCCATAAGATCATTTAAATTACATAAGATAAATCCATCGCGTTCTGGCTCATTAGATTCGTTTTGAAATGCAGTTTACGAAAATACAAAACAAATCAGTCGGCAATAACTACTATGTTGCTCAAACACAAGAACTTAAAATGTTCATGAGGATACCATCTGTATAAAATACAGAAGGTACCATCTGTATAAAAAAAATGCATAGCGCAATTCACATAGTCTGAGTCGGATTCCTTTATGCATTACTAATAAAGATACTCATTTATGTCATAAGACTCATAAGCAATACATACTTTAACAACCACTTAATTTTTAGGGTTCCGTACCAAAATGGTAAAAAAGGAACCCTTATGGTGCGACTCTGTCTGTCTGTCTGTCTGTCTGTCTGTCTGTCTGTCTGTCTGTCTGTCTGTCCGTCTGTCACAGCAAGATATCTCAGGATCTACTGATGCTATCGACTTGAAATTTGGAATAGTGTTAAGAACCGCTAACCCGAGCTTATAGGATGTAAAAAAAATCTTGTAACTTTTTTACTTTTTTTTTAAAGGGGTCCGTAATGAGACTTTGCAAATTGAAAGTAGGGCTATTATATCGAGTGAGGTATCAAATGAAAGGGCTTAATTTGTAGATTAAAACAATATTTTTGTATTTTTTTTTAAATAATTAGTTTTTGATTTATGGCGAAAAACGTTAAAAAAAATACCGTTCCCCCCCTATTATCTTCGAAGTTACTGAACAGAAAAATCTGTAATAATTACCAATTATTAATGTCATCCTATATATTACAGGAAAAATATAACGGTTTTCCTAACTTGCACTGTTTTTGAGAAATTTGCAAAAATCTTAACACATACTTATTTGCTCCTACTAAACTAATCGCCATATAGTTTTTCTTGAACTATTCATGTATCTACTTATGAGTTTGTACGGAACCCTCGGTGCGCGAGTCCGACTCGAACTTGGCCGGTTTTTTTTTTTTTTAATTCTTAATGTTGCGCGTGTGTGTATCACCATGAATCTCCCAAAGTTTTGTCTTGAAGCTAACAGATCAGCCTACTTTTGTTCGTGTTACTAAGTTTATGTATGGTGTTCACAATCAAGGAAATAATGTACACTTAAAAGGTTTCAGCAATCTCGCCAAATCCACAAGCAAGTGTGCACTTGATTTCTAAACGTAGGACCGAAATCAAAACTTCCGCTGCTACAAAAAGATAACAGAACGGAACTTCGAACAAGAAATTACAAACTTGAGTAGTTTTTAAGTCGGATACACGTAACTTATGCCACAAGAAATGTTCTTATCCGCTGCCGACGAACGCCAATGATGCGAAACTTAAAATTTCTCTCAGAATTACTTCATTTTCTCTTGAAATACGCCCGGGCCACTCCGAGTCAGCCAAATGTTCAACTTCGTAAACTTCCAAAACTCCAGTCACAGTTTTTAGAACTTACCCAGCACTTGCATTCTCTGCTTGAATTATTGCATAATATACATCGGCAATAAAAGTGGCCGATTGTTCTGAACTGTTATACGACCGTGTAAAGAGTTCGACGTTTGGCTTTTACGGTTTTATAGTGGTGTTAAAATGGGGAATGCCCTCGAACTAACAAGGTTGGTGCGGTAACAAACTGCGCTGACAACAGCTCGCTCAAATTGCGTTGGCGTGGTTTGCGGACTCTTTTAGACGCTTTATAACTGGAAGGCTCGTAACTTCATACGAGGGTACGGCAAGTTGGTTCAGATTGTAAAAAAAAGTTGTGTTCTACCTACGTTTGCAGTTTGGCCAGAACGTAAGTTACAAAATAATAATCTGCTCAAGAGCTTTTATCGCCGGTGCCAAGTCTGTTATATATTTAGTATAGGTTTTTGTTACGTACATGATAAATGATAGAAATATTTCCTGACAAACTTCATTTTATATAATACATTACATACCTATTTGCCATATTTAAGGCTGCCTGGTGCCTGTTGTATATAATTTGTGTAAAACGTGTTTGATTCCATTTGGGTTTCTGGTCTTTTTTGCAAGATGTACAATAAAATGTACGTATTATGCAGGCATAACATCGTGCTTAACGCCAAAATATCCTTTGACAGAAGAAAGGTATAATTTATTGGGCTTCATACGTATCTAAAAGGTAATAAGTACATTACACAACAGAACTAGGGTGATAAAACAAAGGCCGAGATCGCAGATGTTTGCGGCCCGAGCTGCAAGCGAGGGACGTAAATATGCGATCGAGCGCTTTCTTTATTACCTCCCGTGTTGTAGACATCATTTCATGTCTACACTTAGCCAGGAAGCGGTTTTTCTGTACGCGAAGCGTGCTAATACTGCACCCTACCAGTTTATGGCCAGGTGTGGCATAAATTAAGTAAAAGCTAGCTATTATTATCTTACCAATATTCCAGGAATATATGGACGTAGTTTCGGGAAAAGGATTCAACCCACACGAACCAATTTTAGAATTATAGAATTTAAATGCTTAAAAAAAAGGTTGACATTTCACTAATGAATTTTGTGTGTCCTTTTCCCTATACTACGTCCTACAGCGTTCTAATATCATTTCTTATCTATTGGTATATTAATACTTCATTTGGGGATCCATATCACGAGATGTGACAGGTAGAGACAGCCACGGTAATGATTGCGGACGTCATTCCGCTGTTATTGAAACCGATGATTGAACGGCGGCGTTAATGGTATATGAGTGTTTATGATAAATATATTCCAGTCATGTAATGTAAAAATAATTGATAGATTCAAACGACGATACCACAAAATATTATCATTTGTGTTATTTTTTATATTATATTTTTTTATTGTCCTTACCTAAAATTAAAAAACCGGTCAAGTACGAGTCGTACTCGCGCACCGAGGGTTTCGTACAAACTCGTTAGTAGATACGTGAATAGTTCAAGAAAAACTGTATGGCGATGGCGGTTAGCTTAGTAGGAGCAAATTAGTATGTGTTACGATTTTTGAAAATTTCTAAAAAACTATAAAATTTAGGAAAACCGTTATAATTGTGCTGTTATATTTAGGATGATATTAATAATTGGTAATTATAACAGATTTTTCTGTTCAGTAACTTCGGAGATAATAGGGGGAATGCTATTTTTTTTTATGTTTTTGGTCATAAATCAAAAAGTACAAAATTAACAAAAAAAAAATGGCTTTGGAATCTAAAAATTAAATCCTTTCATTTGATATCCCACTCGATACAATAGCTCTACTTTTGCTCTTCCACATCCCATTTCGGACCCCTTTAAAAATAGTAAAAAGGTATAACGTGCAGTCTGTGGGTGAGTTTTACGCAAAGGGCCTATAATGCTATTCGAGTGCAGTACAACAACATACTCAGATTGCTGTTAAGGCGGCCAAAACACTGTAGTGCGTCAGGCATGTTCGCCGAGGCGCATACAGATGACTTCTTTGCCATCAGGCGTAAAAGAGTAGCTTCACTAATAAGACGTGTGAGAAGCAGTGGCAACAGCCTTCTGAGAGTGTTGGCGGAGCGACTCGACTGTCCTCTTTCTAAATATTGGGTTGAGATCACGATAGGAAGGGCCAAATAATAATTATTCTGAGTTTTCTTTTTATATTCTTAAATTCTTTGTATTGTTAATCGTAATTGTCACTAACGTAGTTTTTTAAGTCCTTAACACAATATGGATCGTGTAGGTCTGAAATAAAGATATTTTTTATTTTTTTATTTTATAAGATTTTTTTGTATCCAATAGGCTCGAGTTAGCGATTTTTAACACTTTTCCAAATTTCGTGTCGATAGATCATCAGTAGATCCTGAGATATCTTGCTGTGACAGACAGAGAGACAGACAGAGTCGCACCATGGGTTCCTTTTTTACCATTTTGGTACCGAAGCCTAAAAAGAAAGCTAATCAAGTAGTTCAATCAATAAATAGTTTTTTACCCGACTGCGGCGAAGCCCAAAGGAGGGTTATGTGTTTGACCTGTTTGTATGTATGTATGTATGTCCGTTCCTGTGTCCGCTCGTAACTACTCAACGGCACATCCGATTTTGATAAATGATACATCATTAGATTCGTCTTGATGGTGCGAGTGTCACTGGGTATGAAGTTTGTTAAAATAAACAAAATGGCGGATTTTATGCAGTTTCAAAGTGCACCGCGGTCGGGTTTTTTTTTAATAAAAATGTGGTTATTGTCTGTCTATCCGTTAAAAATCTTTTTTCGGGAGCGAGTAATAGGATAAGGAAATTTATGTCGAACATGCTTATATAGTTTCGTAAAGGCAATGTCGATTCAAATTTAAATGTGGATATACTCACTATACATATATAGTAAAAAAAGTATCTTGAGGGGTTATTTTGTTTTATGTTTTATATTATGTACATGACACATAAATGCGGGTAGTAATTCTGTTATGTTACCGATTTATCTGGGTGTGTAATGATCGATATAAAAATATTTAATATATTTTCTATCGATATATCAACATTTGATATAATTTCAAAGGGTATAATCACTCATTGTGTATAATAAACGTTTGGTATAATTTTAAAATATATACATTTATTTCGTATATTTAACGTTCGGTATAACGCTCATTTCTTATAACGATTATATGGTATATATACAAATCATAATATATAACAATCAAGAGGTATAATAGGTATATAAATAAATTAACCTTACCTAATTTTTGATAGCCATTCGTTTTGGTAGGGGGACGCATTTCAAACCTAACCTACTTTTTGATAGCAGTTCGTTTTTGTTGGGGGACGCAGTTCAAACCTAACCTAACCTAATTTTCTACCTAAATGAATTTGCTTTATGTTTTTTAATGCGGGGGGCTTCGCCCCCCGAGCCCCCCTTGTGGGGGGCTTCGCCCCCCATTCCCCCTTTTTCTTCTGTGCCCTTATAATTTACTAACCTAACCTACTTTTTGATAGCAGTTCGTTTTTGTTGGGGGACGCAGTTCTAACCTAACCTACTTTTTGATAGCCATTCGTTTTGGTAGGGGGACGCAGTTCAAACCTAACCTAACCTACTTTTTGATAGCAGTTCGTTTTTGTTGGGAGACGCAGTTCAAACCTAACCTAACCTAATTTTCTACCTAAATGAATTTGCTTTATGTTTTTTAATAGGGGGGCTCCGCCCTCCCCGTCCCCCCTTTTTCTTCTGTGCCCTTATAATTTACTAACCTAACCTACTTTTTGATAGCCATTCGTTTTGGTAGGGGGACGCAGTTCTAACCTAACCTACTTTTTGATAGCAGTTCGTTTTTGTTGGGAGACGCAGTTCAAACCTAACCTAACCTACGTTTTGATACATTATATCAATAATGGTTATGCCAATTGTATTTTATATGAAAATAACGTTATACCATAAGTTCATTATAGGAAATCAGCATTATATACTTAAAGAATGCTATATTAAATGTTATTCTATCAAATGATCATTATAAGAAATAATAATTATGTCATATGTAAATATATTAAGTGTTGTTATATGATTTAATAATTATATCAAATGAGCGTTATTGCGACTAATATTATACCAAAAAATTTTATAGCCATCGTTACGCACCCGATTTATCTCTTTCTGGCGAGACATTTTCAATATGCTGATTCATAGCACACTAGGTTAATAACATTAACTTTGAGCACAGCACATGCGGCCGTTCGTTGTAAATTTCTTTAGCGAGACCATAGGGTAGGGTTCAACATATTCAGCAGTGAACGTTTCCGGGTTGAAATTATAAACCTTAACCAACCATCAGTAAGCAAATGATTTCAAAATCAGTGATACGCACCTTTAAACCTTTAACCCAATTACTCCATATTTTGAGATTCAAATGCCCTCATCTACGCCATGATTATGTATGATTATTATTTCGAGCGACTATGTTCTCATCATACCCAAGGGTCTGACCCTCTAGAAGCAAATACCTCTACATTTTCATTCCCCATTTGAATAATCCTTTTCATATCAGTCCCTTACTTTCGTCATATAATTGAATTATGATATTATCTAAAGCTTTGTGACGATGCGCAGGTTTTCAATTTCCCTTGAGCCTTTTTTATCCCGCCGAATTCCATTTTAAACTCTATTTAAAAGTGTTCAAAACAAAATACAGAGTTAATCATTTAATTCTTGTAGGTATAGCAAAATTATTTTAGATATGATTAGTTCTTGAATAATAAAATTGATTCAAATTGAAGTATCTATATCAGTAGGTGTCACTCCTTCATTCACTAGTGCAGTTCTGATCCATATACATCAATACTTCTGTAGTTCAGTTCACCGTTCATGTATCTTTTCGTTACCTGAGCTACTTATGTATCTTAAATTGAACATTTTGCAAAGGTGCAAAAATATTTTTAAAGATAAGATTGAATAAGTTGGCTCAATGTTTCCGTGAAAGAAATTCATACGACTGATACGGTGTTCCATATCTTTATCAACTGAAGTAGATAGACCTGTTGAGCTACAGAACTAAATTGAACTACTGAAATAAAAGAGTGATATACTTTTCAATGAACCAAAGATGCATATCAATCTTTTCTTTAAAGTGACACATTTTGCGCATGACTAACTTTAATTAATTATTTCCCCTGTGTACGAAGAAGAATGAAACATTAACGAAATGTATAGCACTAAGTGGACTTTCAGACAATTAAGAATAGGTAAAATCTGCTAATTTTACAATACAAAACCACTATATAATATTCAACCATTCAAAAAGCGCTACTGTAAATAAACCCGCACAGCTCCAATTAGGCATGCAAGCGACGTAAACAAAGTTTTAAACCGCGTAAGTGTATCCTACTTTTAAAACTTTAAAATCCACTGAATGGGCCCCAAAGCCGTTTTTGCACTTCACAGTATAATGTCCCTGGTACGTGATCCATTAAAAGAGCAAATAACTTTTTAAATCTCCAAGACGTGACAGTAGCCGGACCCATTTGCAAATTAAATGTGGCACTTAAACGTTGTAAGATAATAGTAGTGATTCTGCCATTGAGTAGGGCGATTCAGTAGTGCGTTTGAGTGCATCTTAATTGTGAGAGTCAATTATTTTGACAGACTGATTTTTTTTAACCAGATATGTTTTAATAGCAGTACGTTCCAAAATTGAAAAATTGCCTCTCTCTGACTCCTCTTGCTTTTCCCAGAGACTAAAAGACATTTTCAGCTGAAATTTAGCTTAGATTTCCTTACTTTGTTATACAAATTTTAAGAAATGCTCTTTGTTTACCTTATTTGTTTCTACAAAAAATGTTCCTATTGCAGCCTTCCAGCTCCTTATTTCTCTAATTTTATACTACTTTGTGTCTGACATTCTATGAGACAAGACACAGTGTCCGCCACTGCAAAGCATGTTAGGAAATAATAAGGTTAATTTTTTGGTTAGGTACATATACTATTTAATATTTTCAGTAATTTGCCAGTATCAAAAATATTTTCATTACATTAGTCTGAAAATCTTGATGATCGTGAGAAACACGGGCAGGTAGATAATTAATTGCCAACCCTGATAATTACTTTGTCTCAACTTACTACAATTAATTATAATTTAGTCCTTTACGCGACCTTTCTAATGATCTAGATGAGCTAGCTGAAGGTCTCCCAGCCTCGAACGATTAGGTATCCCATTAAAATGATGTACTTACATTAGAACTTTAGGATACAAATGTTTATTCAGATAACTCGTGCCAGCCCTGGATAATCATGGCTTTAGTGCGGTGTGTTGCATAAATTGGCAATCATTTAGACATAACTGGAATATAGTTCACACTTAATCATATACCACTAAAGTCGATGTGTTCAAATTTACTGTTTAAATGGTATGTAAATGTAAATCGAAAATTACTACCTCACAATAACAGAGTCATTTTTAGGGTTCCGTACCAAAATGGTAAAAAAGGAACCCTTATGGTGCGACTCTGTCTGTCTGTCTGTCTGTCTGTCTGTCTGTCTGTCTGTCTGTCTGTCTGTCTGTCTGTCTGTCTGTCTGTCCGTCTGTCACAGCCAGATATCTCAGGAACTACTGATGCTATCGATTTGAAATTTGGAATAGTGTTAAAAGTAGCTAACCCGAGCCTATTGGACATAAAAAATATCTTGTACCTTTTTTACTTTTTTTTAAAAGGCTCCGTAATGGGACTTTGAAAATTGAAAGTAGGGCTATTATATTGAGTGGGGTATCAAATGAAAGGGCTTAATTTGAAGATTAAAACACCATTTTTATTTTTTTTCTTAAATAAGTAGTTTATGATTTATACATTTTTATGTACCATTCCCCCCCTATTATCTCCGAAGTTACTGATCAGAAAAATGTGTCATAATTACTAATTATAAACATCAACCTGAATATTACAGGAAAAATAGAACGGTCTTGCTAACCTTAATACCTTTTTAGAAATTTACAAAACTTGGAATCCCTAGCGGCGAGTAGCAAAACTAAGCGATGGCATGTTTCACGCTAGGGGATTTCCGGGCAAAACTAGATGGCGCTAAAACACTAAACATTTAACGATGTTATAATTGAACAAAGAAACATAGTATAGTAACAATTAGTTCGCAAACAGCTAATAATAAATAAATTTAAATACATTTAAATACTGTGTAACAAAGTTAAATAATTGTAAATAATATTATAATTATTTTACCAAGCTTATACATAGATGGCGTTGTAAATTCGGGGAACAGCTTTTTGTATGGAGAATGACAGTCCTCTTGATTTAATGGTCCTTGCTATTAAATAGAATCATTACATGTCTGGTTCTAAATATTACAGGGAAAATCTAACTGTTTTCCTAACTTGCACTGTTTTTTAGAAATTTGCAAAAATCATAACATATACTTATTTGCTTCTACTAAACAAATCGACATACAGTTTTTCTTGAACTATTCGCGTATCTACTTATGAGTTTGTACGGAACCCTCGGTGCGCGAGTCCGACTCGCACTTGACCGTTTTTTTTATGCCTAATCAAGCACATGTAATTTTCTAATACGTACAAAATAGACGTCTTTTTCCCTGGGCTTTACACGCGTTACAAAGTTTAGTATTATAAATGCAAAACTGTACGGCACTGGTGTTAGGTCGTTTAAGGCTAGAATGCAAAGAAATGAAAGTGCGTCTCACTCTGTAGAACAACATTTAATATATTTTTAACCGATATAACACTTAAAATGATATAGTATTCAAATGTGATAACAATTTTTCATAGAATCAACATTTGGCATACTATTTATTTATTATAAACTAATTTAGTAGAATATAATTTAATATAACAAGCATTTGATATAATGGACTTTAAATTTAATACTATTTTCTTAGAATAATCAAATGATATACCCGATAAAGTAATTCCGAATTGCGCCCCCCGACCACAAAATAATTAATAGTACTTTGTACAGAAGTCGCACTGTCTAACAAAACCCACGTTACAAAAATGCGCCTAACTCATACGTTCTCGCTCTAATTCATAACGCGCGCTGTTTCTGGTCGCCACGCTCACCGCTAGGGTTGTCGACAAAAATACAATTATATAGCTTGAATTTCCTAGTCAATTTAACAGTTAAAACAATATTTGCGTGACGTTATACAGGAAGTTTGGTCCATCGTTTGCCAAATTAAAATGGCGGATAGGTGGGATGGACTAAAGTCGAATCTGATGCCAGCACCGGCCCCAAGGCTCGCCTGGGTTGGCGTTTAACCCAAAACCCATGAAAGAGAGAGACAGCTGCACTTATTGTCCTGCTCTTACACAGGACAATAAATACAGCAGATAGCAGTATTTACCTCTTCGCCCGTGTTGTTTTCAAGAAAATTATCTTGTCATGCATAATCGATTTCACTCAAGTTTGTGAAAGTTGACCTTCAACTCCAAGTCCAAATTTACGAATGATAAGTTTTACATCTTCACAACCTGCAAACCTGGTCGCCGAAAAATGAAAACCCGCGAAAAGACAAAGGAAATTCCAAAGAAGATACAGCTTTAATGTTTGGGCATCGTTAATTTGCCTGTTGCATCCGTTACAAAAATCGGGAAAAAATGAAGTTCATGAAAGGTTCTTTGGGATTATTGTACATCATTAGAAAGAGGATAGAGCACAGAATTTCTTAAAACAATTTTAAGAACGTGGTCCCTTTTAGTTTTTTTTTTTATTGCAAATCAAAATTGATCTTTGACTAAATTTTTACAAGTTGTAAAACATTTGAGGGTCAATAAAAAAAAAACTAGCGGTAACATGTCAGTAATTTTGACTATGATATAACCGTGGAACGGTACATATCACGATGCAATAAACATTTCATCTCTTTTCCACTTCCTTTTTTTTTAATTCAAATTTAAACGCGTCGGCCCTGTAAATTCTTTAAAAACAACAAAAGAAAGCAAAAAAAAATACACGAGGGCCAAAAAATTTTTTAAAGAGCGTAGAGGGTTAGAAAATAACCCCATCTATCCGCCGTTTTAATTTGGCAAACGATGGATCAAACACCCTGTATCACTGTTTTGATACACGTCGTCATACATACTTACATACGTGCAGGTCAAACACATAACCCTCCTGTGGGCTTCGCCGCAGTCCAGTAATATACATACTTTCGTACATACATACATACATACCTACATATATAAATACATACATACCGATCAAACACATAACCCTCCTTTGGGCTTCATAGGTTTCGCACACAGGCGCTGCCGTTGCGGTAGCAATAGCGATCATAGTTTCAATTTTACAAAGTTAAAGAACTAACTAAAAACTCACTTCGGATTCAATATTTTAGTCGAAAAATACCTAATTCCGTTATACATTTTTAAACTTCTTGTCACTTATTTATGAGCGTACCTAAGTAATTTTAGTTATTTTTTCCTAAGTATTACTAAACTATTTAACCACGAAGAACCTCATTCAAAAAGTCACTTAATTTACTTAGTTACTTTTTGAATACCTGGTATGTCAAAAGTGTGAAAGCGAAAATTGAGTAACTTGAGGCAATGTACATCATTTAACCAAAGCGATAATTAATTAAAAAGTTTTAATGAGTTTTACCCTACAAAAAAATATACAATACAATAACTAATCATATTTAATTAATTTTACAATAAAGACTGTACTGTACGCCGACGTGATTTGATTGAAATTCGCTCGCAAGTTAGTGACTTTTCGCCCAGTGCCGCAGGCCCCCCGATACACTTCAGAGTTTTAAAACAAATTAAAATTATTATCAGAAAATCCGTAAAAATAACAATGTTCTTAGTAAAATAGCGTAGTAGTAGCATCACAGTCACTCTTCGACCTCTTCGTCTGTTTCTGTGACATCAGGCTCACACAATCTGTCAATAACTGTCTTATTGGTCGGCAGCCTTTGGCACCAGGAATGAAGCTCTCGAGGAATAACTCCTTTAGTGCATAAATTTAAGAGATCTTTTTTTTTCGCCTCAGATATAGGCAATGCCTGTGGATATGCCTTTGGAATGGGATAGGCTTTTATCTTACTGATCCAGTCCTCGGCGTCGTCATGGTTGTCTGGTTCATCAGATACAAGCCCTTTGCGCCTCTTTGCGCGTCTCAGCGGCTTTGGCGGGCCACCGTAAACCTGTTGGACATTAAATTCAGAGTAGGGGCCCTCATGGCTGTAGCGAAATTTGAGGACACCAGGACGCTGCTTCTCAAATCTGAGACACTTTAATTTAAGCCACGTCAATTTGTTGCCGTCAGTGTCGTGTGTCGTTTTTCTAACGATAGCTTCATTCAACGCCCTGACATCGAGCATTTCGTCGTAAAGTAGGTAACTCTTTTACGACGTATGGTGGAGCAGATTCTCGGTACCTTTTGGAATGGGCACGTTCCGTTATATTTTTCCAATCGATCATGGAGTAAACTGACGTATGTCTGTGCTCTCTTTCGATTGAACTATGCATCGAGTCCACTTCCATATGAGTATGCCCACTCTCTAGATATTTTTGCTCCAACACTTCCAAATGCACACTGTCTTTTTGAATGAAGTGAATTAAAAACGCAGTAATATATTGATTTCTGTTTTGGCCCGCACTCGTATCACTATAAATAGTTACCTACCTCTTTTATTGCTGTCGGCAACTGACTTATCCAATGATCTATTGCAGTAGCTATTTAATTGCTGCCTCTTTTACCATTTGTTTCATTCCACGTTATGCAATATGCGTCATGAGGGGGCTTGGCTGTATATATGGTATAGTTTTGTACATTCAGCTTTCGTGTATAATAGAGAACACCTACTCCGCATACAGGTTTCTATATTATACACGAAAGCTACAGCGAAAGCTTTCTATATTATACTGTCTCGATCTGTTGAGCACACCAAGCTTCTTAGAGGCTAATTTAGCCTTACCCTCTAAATGGCCGCGGAACTGGACTTCACTCGATATGTCGACGCCAAGAATTCCGATAGTGGCTGTGGCAGTTAGGGGGATGCTCTCAAAACGAGGTGATGCGACAAACGCGAGCTTTAATAAGCGTATTATAATATAATACTTGACGACGTTAAAGAAAAGCCGCTCGAATATCAGACCAGACAGCTGGTAATTCGCAGTTAAGGGCAGTTTCCATCAGTTTGTACACGATGTCAGCAATTACAACTAATTGTAACAAAACGAGGGAATGCAGTGAGGTCGGATGCGATAAGATATGTCCCTTTGAAAAAAGGCTCAGCTTAACCATCACCAACTCCAACTACTCGTCCATTCATAGTTTTTACCATTCAAACAGAAAATATTCACAGCAGAACGAAAGATCATGTTGAATTTATTATCGTCGTATCGTAACCAAATACACTCAAGCATAGACAAACTTAACATACTTTTGTGGGACTACTCCAACGTAGGTACTTATAATATCAACATAGGCCGACGAAGATGTTAAGATAGAACAACTTACTCAGCAATTTAGGATATACTTTCAGAGTATGCGTAATAACGCACTTAGGTCCTGTCATTAAGGGCTGTGTCACCCTATTGTATAGGCGTTGACCGTTGAAAATTTGGACAATTCATTATAAAAAGTAAACAATTTACTAAGAAACTAATTATAAAAGAGCCTTTTATAACTGAATATTTTACTAAATAAATAAATACCAAGATTTGTAACAACCCTAGTAACGTGTGCGGCGTCGACATTCTTCAACTTCGCTTCTACCTTGTCAATGTTTTTGCGAACGCAGGCAAAATGCATTCAATGGGGAGACTGCTTCGGGAGAGTACCTATATCTGTTTGTATGCCTAGTTGTAATCAACTAATTTCATATAGCTATACGTAGTGGCACAGTAAAAGTACCTACTAATGACGAGACATTGAACTTTATCGGTGGGTGGGGTAGTCAGATGCATGATGTTAATGAAGAATATTTTTATTGACTTACTACATGTAGATGTATATTTTCTGGATAGTTATTTATAACCTACTAACGTTGAGCAGAAAATGGCCGAAGAAGCCCAGCCGAGTTGATCCCAAACTAAAAAACTTACTTATGTCCCTATTCGATTCGAAATACTTTGGTTTAGGTCCATAAGTTGATTCTGGCAGATCAAGAGGAGCCAATATAAAAATCGAGTAGGCTGTATTAAGGGCTCAACCGCATTATAGTAGAAACGTTACCTTCGTTACAATCCATTTACGCCAGCTACTGAGTCATGGCTTCTTCCCTTAAATATTGATGATAAAATAACGATTAGATGAATCGACTCGTTCAGTTCCCCATATAAAGATAATAGGATTACGAGTACGTTTAACGACACAATCTGTCGCAATGATGCGCAAAAAACATGAGAAGTCTCAAAAATTTCGTTTCGAATTAGAATAGGTAATAAATGGCGCTGACCATAAACGGCCAATTGCACAGGAATATATCGAATATCGAGGTAGAAGGAAAAAGTGTATGTACCTCGCGTGCTAAAAAGAAGTGGTGGCCACCTATTTTAAATACCGTTAACTTCAGATGCGTCTCGTTAGGCTATGACTTCCAGCAGAATCAGAACCGATTTCCGAAAAATGCGGAATGTTCGATACAAAAAATGTAGCACATAAATAAAATGGGCCAGGTAGATCACCATTCCGCTTAAAAGTATTCCGAGCGGAATTCATTGTCGAAATCATTTTCAACGCGAATGGCTCTCGTTTACTGTTGTTCCAATTTTATATGCATTTCGTATGCTTTTAACGATGCAAACCAATTGCACATTCGGTACTGTTCGAGATATCTTTGCTACTTCTATCCGGGGTTAAAGGGCTAGTTGCCAGACACGAGCAAAATGGTACTATAAGATGTACAACTTAATGCAGAGTGGGGGTTTGCGTAAATGCGAAAAAAGACCGGACTACTTGAGCTTTTTAGTGTTTACCTGATCTCACCTTAGCATCCCGCTCACAAGTATTTGGACGGTGCAAAAATGATTGTCGACTTACATCCATATTCAAGTGATGATCGATCATCGACGGCGATGTACTGCAACACCATTGAAAAGCCCTTAAATTATACGCTTAAAGCAATGTGGTTTTATATCGGCCAAATAATAGTTCTGTAATTGTTATGTATTGTAATGCAATGGATACTGTGAGAACTGCATCTGGGTATGCGGCCTCACACTATCTCCGAGACAGATTGGCGACTTTTGGAGAACATTCCATAATTTTAATTCTTACGTACGCTGCGCGTACGGAAAAAGCCGCTTTCTGGCCAACATAAAATTATGTACACAACACGGAAGGTAATAAAGAAAGCCCTCGATCGCATATTTACGTCCCTCGCTTGCAGCTCGGGCCGCAAACTTTTGCGATCTCGGCCTTTCTTTGTATTACCACCCAGTTATGTAATGTACTATAATACTCAATTACATATACATTATACGAGTAATTTTCATAATGAAGAGAGAACATCGCCGTTTTGCGTTGTTTGTCAGTCAGCGTCTCGAGTTTTACTAATTTGAAGATTCAAAATAGAAACACGATGGAGGCAGCAATATGAATTCACCTTTCAATTTCCTTACGTGATGTTCCTGAAAATATAAACCATGTAAGAAGTATAGATGGATGGAAAGTGTTAACATTCCTGACAAAACAAAAGGTGCCACTCGTAATGTCACTACTAACACATTACCCACCGTTCCCTCTAAGTGATACTCAAAGTTTTGAGTGTTATGGCTTTCCTTCGAAGCGTTTAGTGTTTAAACTTCAGTGTATTTCAGATCGCTCCAAGGGTCGCGGCACTTCTAATACTTAGCTCTTGACGAGTATTAAACAGTGCCTTTGTGGAACCTTTACCGTAAGTTTTAAATTGTTTTTACATAAATGATGATGCGTAAAAGAACTTGTACCCAAGATCGATGATATTGTTTCCATCTACAATGATCAAAGGCAATTAATAGGGCAACATACTAAAGCCACTCTAATTGACAGTAAACAGAATGAGTCGGAGGTCGGACTATACGTGTATAATATTACGATAATGGAACAAGAAATATTGACAGCAATATGACAATGGCTTAGTCATACATTTAAGAAAAAAAAACCGGACAAGTGCGAGTCGGACTGGTCCACTGAGGGTTCCGTACAAATTTGTAAGTACATATAATAAAGTAGGTACCCTATAAATTTTGATTCCCTTAGTAAAGATTTTTTATGATTTAATTAAAAATGTATAATTTTCAGATATTTCCCTATACTTGTAGTATAAGACGGTATTACTTGCCAAACATAGTTCTAGGTCAACGGAAAGTTACGTTTTTTGCGGCATAAACGGCCGTATCTTTTCGTTCGCCACAGCTTCAAGGGACAATAAACCTGAGTATACAGTTTTAATTTCAACTCGATACCTTCCACGCGTTTCCGAGATGAGGGGTCTTGACAGACGGACAACAAAGTGATCTTATTAGGATTCCGCTTTTTCCTTTTGAGGTACGGAACCCTAAAAATTAGGATAACTGAAGCGCACACCGGACTACAAAACAACTAAAATATAGGGTGCAGCGGCTAAATTGGTAAAATCTGAACCTTCCAATTTCTTCGGATTCGTCATGTCGTTCTGTCATTATTAATCATGTTGTGTTCACTTTCTATCAGGTGATACCAAGGCCAAACGCAAACCCATCATCCTTAAAAAAGTGAGATATGTAACATATAAAAATTATCAAAGATCGGCACTCCATAAAACCTGAGGGGCAAAATATTGAGCGTAAACCTATCTTCCCATTCCATTTTCATCATAAAAACCAAAAAAAGCCTGGAATAAAATGGCAAGTATGAATCAAACGTTAGCCAAACATGAAACGTGTAAACTTTAAGCATTACGTAAAGTCGTATTAAAGTAACATGCCTTGATGTGAATAATTTTTTTTTAACTTTAGCCTATAATAACAATCATTTACTTAACTTTTAGCCAGTTCACAACTCATTGGTATTTACAATTTATTATCACAATTTTTGGTACTTAATTCAAAAACACAAAGTTGGCTTATTGAGAATGGCCATGTGTGACTGCCAGGCTGATTGGAATATATGAATGACAGTTAGCTTTCGTACACTAAAGATTTCTAGGTATTTCTTTCATCGACACTTTTCGCAAATATATTTAAAAACGCCGTTTGATATACGTGAGGAAGTGTTATTTTCAGTCGTCCCAAATCTTGACCCTTTCCTGACAGCTCGGGACCTCGGAACTCGTTCGATATTATATACTTTCGGCATTTAAATGTATCAAAAAACTACTATTTTACTACGAATTTCATTTAAAGCTTGAGTTTAATATTTTCGCGTTAGATAAGCCTGACATGGCGCAGTTTTACAGTTTACGTCAATCCTATCCCATCAAAAACATTACATGTAAAAAGATGCAAGTATCGCAACGCAGTTCTCCTACAACAAAAAAGTTTTGAGATGTAAAGTTAAACCAAGTCAGTACCGGGGGGGTATCAAGTTATCAACAGAACTCGATTTCCACCGACTTGCCTATTATTAGATCTATAAAATGTGTTCCTCCACGGTTAAATAATAGGCAAGTCGGTGGAAATCGAGTTCTGTTGATAACTTGATACCCCCCCGGTACTGACTTGGTTTAACTTCACATCTCAAAACTTTTTTGTTGTAGGAGAACTGCGTTGCGAGACTTGCATCTTTTTACATGTAATGTTTTTGATGGGATCTCATTTCTTTTTGTAAGTGGTCTTCCTATAATTATTACATTCCAATCCATTCTTTTCAATTTGAACTGCAAAATTAACTTTGTAATCGCATGTATTTGTATAGGATTACTTATGTGTGCAGTTGTGACTGAAATTACAACATATTTAGGTTTTTAAGGACTTTATAGGCTAAAAACTAGCTATGTTTAAAATTTGGAGCTTGTAGGTATGCTAGAACTATATATATATACATACATATATATATATATATATATATATATATATATATACAACGTGTCCCAAAACTCAACGATAAGCCGGCACCAGAGGATGGAGCTACTTATGATTAGTCGAGAAAAAATAAGGAAAAAAATATATCTCAAATTATTTTTTCTCGACTAATCATAAGTAGCCGGCACCAGAGGATGGAGCTACTTATGATTAGTCGAGAAAAAATAATTTGAGATATATTTTTTCCTTATTTTTTCTCGACTAATCATAAGTAGCTCCATCCTCTGGTGCCGGCTTATCGTTGAGTTTTGGGACACGTGGTATATATATATATAATTATGATGATCAGTGAGTGAGTCAGTCAGTCAGTGAGTCAGTGACAAAACTAAGGAACTTTGACATGCAATAGTTCTTAAACTACATGTTCAAATTGAATGATATTAAGGATATATATAAGTCTTATTGAGCCCTATATATCCCTGAAATTTTAGGGTTCTAGCTTTAGCCAGTACAAAATTACGGGAGGCTGAAAATCGCCTGAAGAATGGCTTCGAGAAAAGGATGGTACGGCCGTGCCTTTGTTTTGCTCGACTTGGCGGGGGCACTGCCATGCCCTCAGATAACATTGGTGCCGCGACTTAAAATTAGATATTGATTTGACAGCTTACCAACCCATGTCATCCCCATTATCCGACTGGGATTTGATTTTGAATAACTAATCACGTAATTTGCAGGGTTCATAAGGAAGATATGGATTTTGGATTAACGTGAAAACAAAATTCAAGTTCATTTGGTTGTTTTACACATACTTATTTAGAATAGACTTTGAAAAATAATCCTCGTGTCGTCTCGTCGTCAATTAGATATGATTAAACAAGGGGAAGTGTCTCAGTGGCCGCTATCTATTTATGTGTACGTTCAGTCAAAATTATGTTAAACCACTAGGATTCAGATCATAATTTTTCCTTCAGAGTAATGTGGTTATTCAAGATTTGACTAAGGAATGAACTAGAAAATAGGCTCGGGTATAATCGTAGATACCTATGTGCAAAATGTAAAAAAGATTAAATTACGATTACGAGAGAACTGATAATTTTAAGCAGTAGCTTATAACAGAGGTACCTAAATTAACTTATTTATAGTAGAGACAATGTGCCATACCCAATTCCACGAAGCCTCTTAGTTATGTAGTAGTAGCCCGCAACGACTTAAAACCCTAGCAAGCGAAACATACTTTCATTGAGGTTATTCATGTCTTTATAATAAGTTAATGTTTATATGGATCAATCTAAGGCTAAGGTACATAATAATATAAAATATTACTGCATGTAGTTTTGAAAGAAAATAAACTAAAACGAAATTCCAGAAGCACATTCCCAACTTCGCACCTCGGATTACAATCTAGGGGACCAAAGTTGGACAGCAAAACTTAAAGGTGACCAGACCCTCAAACTTGCGTGTCTAGTTACCTCAAAACCGCTGACCTACTTTTCCCAACTCAAAACATCATGCACAAGATTGCGCCGACGAAAGATGAGCTAGTAAGCTCAAATGGAAGTACGTCACCCAAGAAAAGAACTACAATAACATGATAAAACTTGTTCCGTATTTTATTAAAGTCTACGTGTAGGAAATCGTACGCCGGATAGAGCACAGGATGTGTGAGAGTCCTGGATGTGCTCTCAAACTATTGGATTAGTCTTTGGGGTCCAAATATTGCAAGTTTGTCAGGCTTCAAAAAAAAATTAAATAGTTCTTTATAATTTTATTAAAAAGTAGAACGGACTTTTTTTCTTTAACTGACTGTCGAGGTACCTCGTTATAAGTATATATTTCGGTCCTCTTAAAAATCAACTCAAAATTAACATATTATTATTAGTCGTAATCAAAATTTTCTAATTAATTAGTACCTCCCTCAAAATATAAAAGACTCCTGATAATTAACACAACCAAGCGTTGGATTTCGAGAATTGTAATCCAGAGTACTAATTTCTGTAGTGATTTATGAAAGTGTACTTAGAAACGATGTTACAGAAAGCTAGGAAGCAATCAGTCACGTGTCACGTCACCATAATTTCGAGTAGGGCTTATGCCACCTAATTTGCATAATGTCAAAATCACTAATTTCACTAAATTTCAAATTGCCATGGGCTCATAATACCTAAATATCAAATTGTCTCATTCCTATAATGAACAAATTTCATAATGATTTTGAACTGCCACGCCGCCTGTTCGCTTAAATATTGAAATGTACATTTGGTTCAAATACCAAATTCCAGATACGAAAAATTTTTAAAATAACTGAAACTGAAAACTCCAGAGCGGCAAAATGTCACAGTTTCATAATGCCTAATTTTTTTTTGCAATCTATAAAACGTATGTAGCAATATTTTATTGAATTTTATTGGTCTAATTTGTATATAATCATATATTAATATATTAAAGAAGTGAATATATCGATTTCAATAGCAATTCATAAATTTCATTTCAATTTATACATAATCTTTATTAAATTGGCACTTCAATATAAGTGGCCAGAAGATAAGTATATTATACTTGTACATGAAGCTTAACTAGCCTTTTTGAAATTTAGGTATTCTGGCACCTGGTTGTTTTGAATTTATAGTGTTCTGCGATGAAGGTGTTGTGAAGTTTGTCCATTATGAAACTAAGGCATTTTAAAATTCAGCCATATTAAGGATATGGTGTTATGAGAAAAAAAGTGTATTCTGTGATTTAGGTATTTTGACACTAAGTTATTTTGGGATCTAGGAGTATTGGTAAAAGGGTAAATTGGAAAATAAGTGGGATAAGCCTACTCATAATTTCGCTTGCGCATGTTTTTCAAAATCTCTACTAAAGTATTGGCTGTAAATCGGTGCCACATATACCAATCGATTTTTAATGTGAAGTTGTTTCAATACCAGTGATCGTTATCATATCTAAATCTAGAAAAAGTTTGAGTCATTTTCAAAAAAATTGTACATAGTTAAGGGCCTAATAAAAACAAAATCACGATAGCTTCCTCTGAGTTACGAAAGTTAGGCATACAAACTATATGGGTAACTTTCGTAAAACAGAGGAATAAATTAAGTTTTGTTGAAATTAAATCCCTTAATTGTGTAATTTTTTTTTGAAAATGACTCTTCTGAAAGGGAAATTACGTAAAAATAGCCCTTTTCGAACATTTACCCGGCCAAGGTCTGAGCTTGCGGATCCAATAATGGTGAAAGTTCTTAGAACTAACAACTAATGAATTTTGCAAATTAATCGCGCAAACCACAAAATCAACTTTTATTTCACCATTAGAACCAGAGACAACATTTGTTTTCCCTACCTGAACAAGCCACATCCAGCCACATTTCCGCCTTCACGCTAGATTTCTCCTTTCTTGGCTCGACGCTGCGCGGTTTTAATAAAGCGAACGACGCCACTCCAACCCGACAGCGACAGCGGAGCGTTCTCATTTCAAAACTAGAGTGTGATTCTGTAAGGTAACATCGGCGCGTTCGTTCACTATCGTTATTTCATCTCTTCTCGAAAGAGTGAGAGAAAGAAGGAGCTGGTCGAAAAACGCAGCATTTATGACAGCAGTCTTAGAGGATCACACGTTGAGCGCGCTTTCTGCGTATTTTGAATCCTGACAAAGGTGCTGCGTTCGTTCATTATCATTATTTCTTTCAACTGGAGAGAGTGAACTGGTCGAAAAACATAGCACTTATGCTCTCTTGAGAATGGCACGTAAATTCACGCGCTTTACTTGCATTCTGAATTGAGCGAGAGATGCTCCTCACATCGACGTTACGTTCGCTCTCTCGCTAAAGAAAAGACCTACAGGGCGTACAAGTATACTTCGAATGTGTTTGTTCGAAGTTCATATAGTGACCTCCCTCTCGCTTTCTTGTCAAAGAATATTTGAGTGAGCAGGACGCCACGATATGAACTTAGGCCTTGATCCAAGATTTTTGCTCTCGGGAATGACAAACTGAGTACTTTGCTACGCAAAAGAGTGAGAGGAGGAGTGAACTGGTCGTATGTCAAAGAATATTTGAGTGAGCAGGAGGCCACGATATGAACTTAGGTCTTGATCCAAGATTTTTGCACTCGGGAATGACAAACTGAGTGCTTCATTACGCAAAAGAGTGAGAGAAGGAGTGAACTGGTCGTATGTTCTGTTAGATAATAGTAGGTCGAACGCGCTTTCAGTACATTTAGAGAAAACGCGGTATATCTAGGTGGTTTTATGCTTGGCTTTAATGGCTTTTAGGTATGAATGTTTAATTAAACTGCCGGTTTTGACGAAGTTATCAAATGCTTTGAAAAGTGTTCCTTTGAGCTTGGCAGGTTATTTTGCAAGTTTTCTCTTTACGTTGAAATTTGATGGACGCGAATACGTTTTAATGTTTTGTGTTGAGTCATAGTGACGACACAAAAGTTTTTTTTTTGTTTTTAGTTATACAAATGTATTAATCTTTTTTAACGGAAGTAAGTAAAATCATTTGTTATGTCCAACATACAGCAATATATTTCTATAATATTTGAATAAGTACCATATTTTTTTAGTTAAATGTCGCTTACTTAAAGGCCCATCTTTATGTTGATGTTGTGTTGAGTTAAAAAAATCATAAGTATCTAGTAAAGGTGCAAAATTGGAACACTCTTGTTACATAAGTCCTTCTGTGATCGTAATGTACGCATGTCATTGCATGAAAAATACGCAAGTAATTGTAACGGGCTGGCACTAATTGACTAACACGTTATCATATCGTGGATTAGCAAATCAATATTTTTGTTTTAATTTTTCTTTATCATAGTACAGGTCGATTCACAAGAGCTGGCGCGGATTTTGTATGAAGCCAGCGCTTAATTTCATATTAAATCTGCGCCAGCTCTTATAAATCGACCTGTACAATGGGTAGACAATAACCACGAAATTGCTTACATTCGTTTATACGACAAAATAATGAATTACTCTTTTCCAAACTGTGCCATATAACGCGGGGCGTGGTAACTTTTTTTAAGTGAAACATAAATATTTAGGCTGGGTTATATTGCCTAGGAGAATTAAATTAAGTTTTTGTTGTTTCTTTAACTTCACACGCAGACAAGTTAAAGAAACAAGTGAAATCTCAAAAAAACAAAATTAACGTGCAATCGGCCATTACATTTCAGCGCTATCTATTAGCATCATTTTAAACTAAACGTTTTTTGGTATATTTTTTATTGGCTTTTTAGAGTATTTTCGGGCAGGGAAAATATATGAAGCTATAAAATACATTTCAAACATAATCGATGCCGTGAATGCAAATGGTGACCTTCTTTTTGTTTGAATGGAACCGACCTACTCGAATCACCTTAATATCCTAGCAGTGTTTATGATAAGCTCTAAAAGGTGTTCCTTTCTGTCCTGTCTTGGCCAGGCATACTTCAATAGTCAAGTATTTTTTGTCAAAATTTTATTTGATACAGGAAACTCAGTCTGTTGCAATCTATTATTAATGGTTCGTGTGGAAAGCTTTTAATAAATAAACAGCCGGAACAGGCTGGGATTCTTTTTCATGTCAATGTAAAAATTAATGTAAAACTATATTACTGTACTTATACTTTATTCCACGGGGTAGGATTAATATTTAATCGTTTTATAAACTCAAATATTTTCGTTTATGAACACATTCATATTTTTTTTTATTGAGGTTTTCAACGTTACACGTGACAATAATATTTTACAAAGTCGTTCAGAAACAAACGACTTATAGTTTAAAAAGCGGGCAATTGCGAGTCAAACTCCCACAGGAAGAGTTCCGTACAACCGTAGAGAGAAAAACGCCAAAAAAGACGTTTCTTGTTTGGGAACCCCCTTTTATTTTTTTTTTGGCTATCGAGGCAATAAAAATACACATTCTATGAATATTTTATGTCTTTACCTGTATAATGGTTCAAAAGATACAGCAGTGTGATGTGTCAGACGGACACACGGGCAGCGGAGGCTAAGTGATAAGGTCCCATTGGCGCTTTTTGGGTACGAAACAATGTTACCCCGTGGAGCAAAGTAACCGCAGTTTATGGGACTCAAAAACCTTTGTGACAATTTAAAATCGATAGAAAGTTCGTAATTATATCACTAGGAACATAATTAGCTTAATTTGTGGTTCAATTTAAACGCAAAAAGTTCAGATACTGTTAAAAATGCCAATACAGTTTCCTAATAACCTTTTGGTCGTACATAACGTCTTCTGAAGGCAAATCATTATCCAGTGTGTAATATTAACATACGCACAGATGTGTAAATTTTTGTAATCAGCAGATTGTTTTACATTTTTGTAAACTTGCTGTACAGTATCATTAACCATTATCAAAACCATAAAATAGTTTATTAATACACTCAGTTCGAAAGTAAAAACTACATAAACATTTTTAGAAGATTGAATATATCATAAATAGAGAGCATTTTTTCTGCACAGCAATCAAGTAGAGGATTACATAGAACATTACATTTTTCGCCTTTATAAAACGAACAGGCAAGGTATCATTGCGGTGCGTTGGTAATTTTCTAAGGTCTCTCAAACTAGCATCAAGCAGCCGGATTATTTTGGAAAAAATTAACCCTTTAAATAAAAATTAAATTTCAGTTCAATCAATAAATATTGTGAAGCAATTTCTTTGTTGATATTTATTTCGACGCCGTTATCAGATGAAAGAAGTTCACTGCTAGAAAAAGGCTTCCCCCAAAGAATATTATCATTAGGGGAATATGCCGTGATCACTATACGTACAGCAGCAGGCAGGTTGGCGGTCGCAGTCAGATAGCTTCTTACTGCACCCATGCGGGATCATCATCTTGATACTGATACTAAATCATAGGTGCCCAAACTTGTCCTTGTCCAAAGTCACGTGACGTCCTGCGACACAGCTCGCGATCTGATTCGTCTATTATCATACAGCGTGCTCTCATTGGTCAAATTGCTGTTGTAAAATAAACTTTTGAAGATGAAGTAGGTATACATTAGCCAAAGGGTAGAATATGAGTGTCTTTGTAATCCAGATGTTTTACGAATGAGTAAAACGGGTTACTTGATGAAAAATGCTCAAATTCGCCTGTCAACACTTTAACCATCCTCGGTAAAATTATTACGTGCTGACCTTTGTCACTACCCGTCCTGAGTTTCGCAGGGTTTTTGTCTCGTTCGCAATGGGGTCAGTTAGTGCTCCTGGCGGTTCAAGTCACGAACGCAAGTGTGGAAGTACAGATGAAACAAACATTGCTAATCCTTACATATACAAAAAAAAACATTGTAAGTCCAACCTTTAAACCTATTCCAAAACATTTTGTATTGTTGAATTCAATATGCGATAAATATTGGTGACTAATGCCAATTGACAGTTGATGTCATAATTAATTACTTATGTAATTTTTTTTATATGAGCAAAATCTGAAAAAACTGTGTGTGATCATATCAATGGCACATTATATTTAGTAGTTCGTCTTTATACTTTGACAATGGTGCCAACGAGATCATAGCTCTTAGTTGAATTTTTGACTGACTGCATTCTTAAATATAATAATTTGGTCATAAATACCACCGATCCCTAGTCGAATGTCTCCTTTAAAATAAAAATAATAGTATAAACGTGCAAAAGAAATTGATAAACATTTTTGCTACCAAAAAATATGTAAACAAGAACATGAACCTAAAGATGCAATTGTACTTAATTAGAATAATCGTTATTTTTGCATCGAGTTTCGCGTGATGACACATCGTTTGATTGATGTGACGAATTTTGCGCTTTAAAGGCTGTACACATACTAAACATTTTAAATACAAACGAACCCGTATCGTGCTTCGTGCGCATATTAATATCCGCAACGTTTTACAAAATAATCAAAACACGTGTAAACAACTCACCGCGCTCGGCCGCAGTTTGGCACGGCCGCTGTTTGACAAGGGTCCGACACGAGACACCAGGCTAGGGGTAGCACTGCGTTAGAGTATCTTGTTCTGATCTCGAAATAACACATATTTTAAACAACATACTCCTACAAAATGATACATGTCATAACATATATTAAACACAACCCTCATTTTGTAACTAGCGTTATGTTACTCTTTTAACTAGAGAAGATTTTAGATGCTTCTAATAATTATTATTTATTTAAAACTGAATTAAAACAAAGGCAAAATGTGTCTAAGTATCTATAAATATATACTCGTAAATGTAACTCGAACTTAAATTAATAAAAAGTGTTATTCACAGATTTTAGACCCTACGTTCAACATAAAAATTGCAAATCAGACGCCACGTCATAACAGTGTCAAAACCGAAATTGAACTTAATGCTGATGCATATAGATATAATATAAAATCGCTCCGCGTTCTAAAGGGGGCAGCCTTTCTATGCGCAGCAACTGGTCGCAGAAGCCGACCAAGCTACTGGATAAGCTTAAAAAAAAGTTCTAAAGGGTGTCGAAGAAGTTAAGTATGTACAATTAGGCGAAACTTAAGATATGTTTAAATGCCGTCTAACCAGGCCTTAGAGCAAGCAACACGGAGAGGAGACGACTTGACGGGCTTGTCCAGTACAAAATTTTCTGCCATATTTGGCGAGGGGGAAACGAGGTAACGCACACTTACTTTCACACGCCTCCATGAAAAATCCTCCATCACTACGAAACTAACACGTAACAAATACAACAACACATTTATAATTTGTACAACATAAAGAAACATTTCGTATTGAAATAGTGTAATGACGTGACGGACACATTTGTAAACGGACGGTTTTGTAGGCGTGGGAATGTGTCGTTCCTTATTATCGATAAAAGTTTTAATCGACTTCAGAAAAAGCAGGTTGGCAGTTCGTCGGAATCTTTGTTTATGTATATTCCCCAATTAAGTTACAATTCAATCTGATGATATTAAAATTTTGGAGAAATCGAGGGAAATCTTCAAATATTGTAGGCACCAATGGCGCTTTGGATGTTTTTTGTAGTAACTCTAGCATTTCTTGTAGAATAGGTTCGTTTAAAGGTACTGATACATTTGCTTAAAAATAAGCATGCTTTTAAGCATGCTTAAAATCAGCATGCTCTGTAGCTGTCCAGGTTTGCCAGAAATAAGCATGCTACTTTTGAGCATGCTTTCAAATAAGCATGCTCAAAGCAAACGATTGGACACACTTGCTAATAAGCACAGGTTTTCGGCCAAGATGGACTGTTTTTTTGTGGTATTCAGACCCATCATTCCCACCCAGTATACAGCACCATTTCTATACGAAAATAACTCAAAAACATAATCAAATACTCCCTTTATATAACCATCATGAAATTCAAACTAGATAAAAGGGCATTTCTCCAGAAATATGTCTGCGACTCATTCACCTGTCTCCATACATTTAGTATGAAAAAGGGCCAGATGAATGAGGTGACCGCAGACATATTTCTGGAGAAATGCTCAAAATTCAAAATTCTTCGCCCTTTCATTTAAAATTCCCGCCAAAGAATCAATGACACTAGCATGCTAATAAACAAGCCTGTTCAGACGAGCTTGAAGCATGCCCCCTTTCCATCCATGAGCACGTGCTCAATTGCTCATTTGTGGCATGTGTGTCTAGTCATTGCCACTAATAAGCATGCTTAATTCGAGCATGCTTAAAAATCAACCGCTGTTTGATGTGTAAGCATGCTACCTGAGGCGCGGGTGGAAGGGGGCATGCTTCAAGCTCGTCTGAACAGGCTTGCTTATTAGCATGCTAGTGTATAGCATGCTTGTTTCTGGCAAATCTGGACAGCTACAGAGCATGCTGATTTTAAGCATGCTTAAAAGCATGCTTATTTTTAAGCAAATGTGTCAGTACCTTTACCTTACGATTACGATTGACTACAGCGTCGATGCGGTGCTATGCGGGAATTAGTGATTTAAGTTTTAGTAATAATTTATTTCTCATGTATGTGAAGGTACTTTTGAGAAATAAAAAGTTCTTAAACCTGATAATCCATGTCAACTGACGCGGAGCAGAGATAAGATTAAATTCTATTTTTTTTTAATCAGGAAAATACTGTCATATGCTGCAGTACTATGTAATCAAGTTATGAAATAAAGCATTTCAATCAAAATTGTTAAACGAAAGTAACCCTCAGTGGTAAAATAAACGATGGAATAGATAACATATTTATCAATAAAATAAAACAATCCTATTAACCGCACTAACGTCAATATGGCTGGCAATACGCGCTAATGTCGCACGGCTGGTAAATGCGGCTGTCCATCAGAAAAGAGACTTTACGCTAACGCCATAAGGAGCCTTTTTTGATGGACTGCCACTGCCACAAATAATTTCAATGGCGGCAGTTTGACAACTACTCAACAAACTTAAAATAACGCCGAGCTCGATTTTTGTGATTAAAGGAAGTAAAATAGTGATAATTTGATTCAAAATTACTTACAAGTGAAAGGAAACGCAATCTCTTCGTAGATTTGACGTGTTAGACCTCCGTTTGCAGCAAAATACAGCACAAATCGGCATTTTCACGGAGACCCGTTCAGGTGCGTAACTAGATTTAGTCTGGCGAGCAATCCGACCGCAACTACTTTTATAGAACGAATACGACCCACGGTACACATTACCTTGCAGAGGGGAACGCCCATGTAAGTCGTTTCCTCTCCGTGTTGCTCCAAGAACCAGGCAGTCTGTGAAGAAACACCAACGCGGGTAAGCGCGCGCCTCTGCGCAGGCTTGTTGATACGTATAATAAACGCTTTAATCAAATAGACATCTTTGGGAATAAAATTAGTACATATAAAAAACTCATTATAGAGACACTGGTCGACGAAAAATAAATGTAAATTGTAAGTATAACTAGTCTATATGAAGTCATGTCATGTTCATTTCTTTCTTTTCTTTATTTGTTTTTGAACTGCTCACTGTATAACGTATGAACAAATGATTGTTATATTCATCCATTTTAAATCACTTTCCTCCTCACTCCGAACGATGTTTCTTTTTAATATATACTTAGAAAGTGGTGAACGGTGTGGGTCTCACATATTTTCAGTTAGTTTTTAAGATATTTTATTAAAAAAATTGTAGTGACCGTTTGTTCATCCAAATAAATAAATAAAAAAAAAAACATACCGTTTTGACACTACTCGTCAGTTTTGTGATGTCCGCTAACTGCTAGTTTATGGTAGGTTACGTAAAAATCCGATTTTAAGCGATTGGCAGCATCATAAAATATCACAAGTTCGTCCACCAGAGTATCATCCACCGTTCTATATCAGACGACGCAGATACACGCAGTACACACGGTGAAATACAGGGTGGAAAAAATCTATGGACCCTGGAGGGGAACTACCTTAAATCCTTTAGTTAGCTAATTCTACTGAAAGGAAACATTTCTTTATTTTCAAAAAGAAATAAAACTGCATTAAAAGATTTCCTGAAATTTGATTGTCTCACCCGAGAATCGGACCAGCTAAAAAATAAGCACTCACTATTTTATTCTACTAATCAATAGGGCTATTGTTCAGGATAAAATCTCTAATAAACATTTGGTCTATTGGCATCGAAATGACTCAAATAATACAAATTAATTCCGCTTAGCATTAAACAAACAGTATTTTCACTTTATAAGGAGATGTGATTGTAACTATCGCTATTAACAATCTGGGTTTAGTAGGATCGACATATTGTCGGGATTACCTACACAAAAATGCCAAGCAAATCCAAGCCTCGCCCCGATACGTATTAAAATAGGCAAGCCGCAGAGATAAGGATTATTTTAACGCTATGACCATGTCCTAGTACTCATTATAATAAATGTACGTAAATATTTTAAAAGTTAAAACAATTCGTATTTATTTCGCTTCGTCGTGCCTAATTAGCCATCTTTTTTTTAAATAAACTTGAATTACGAAACGCAAATTCGTGTTATTTAATCAACTGAAACTGACAGTTAAGTAAAGGAAACGTAAGATAAAAGGTAACAAACAATTCCTAAATATACACCTCACGGAGACCTGTGCTCATTTGCAAGTTCACATTTGCATTCGGAATTTTTCGGTAAATCCTCGTAATTTTCTCTTAAAAAAGCGTTCAGTACATGAATCGAGAAAAAATCCCAATTAGCTTGTTTGTGGTATGGTTTTGAGTACAACAGTTATTTATTTAGCACGGTTGCACAAGTGTCCAGGTATATTTCCGTACCTTAGAGCTTAGAAGCATAACACTATATGTATCGAAAATAATAGGACTTACAGTGTTATGCTTCTCAGGTACGGATTTAGCTCGTGGAAGATATTTTGAGAGCATTTTACCCACAGGATTTTATATTCTAGATAATATGAGATTATGAGTACCTACGTATTTAATTCGTCTTGTAATATTTTACCAACGTAAAGCACACAATATACATTTAATAAAATCGTAGAAAAGCTGTTATGTGTTGTATATTAAGAAAAAAATGTTATTTAACTTAAATTAACCTCCGCGAGCTTTGAATATCTTCATATTCAAAGCTCGAAAATATTTCGATCTCACGCCTTAGCCCTTTGCAGCGTGATATTTATACTCTGACTCTTTTCTAAAACACTAAAACCGGTTTTTGTTTGTTTTTGCCGGACACGTCGCCGGATGCATTCAAAATAGACGGCGTGACTTGGCGTGACTCCCCAAAGAGTCGCCAGTGCAAAAAGAGGTATAGTCGCTCACTACGTACGCTTGGTCGCTTAGTCACACACACGCGTACAAAAAACTGCATCAAACATACTATGTTTGATGCAGTTTTTTGTACGCTCCTTGAAAATCATAACGTCATTAAACGAAAAACACGATTTTTGGGTACGGGGCTTGAAAGTTTCCGAAATATTAAAACGTCTAAAACTACTTTATTTGCAATAAAGGTATCATTTTTATACTGTGTTTTGTTAAATACGTGACTATACTTTTTACCGATAAGAGTAGATTCTGTCTTTTATGTTTTATTTATCTGATAATTGAATTTAAAGAAAATAATAATGTCACTTTTCCATAAATTTTTGCTTAATGTCACTTTTCAAGCCTGTGATTTCCTAAACTTTAATTTAGTTTAAGGAACAATGACACTATATCTGGTTATTTGGAAGAAAAATCCATGTTTTTGTACAAAAACTCTTAAAGAAAACTTGTTAAATGACATTTATTAACGCAAATGACTATCAGTCTTAAAAACAGTTAATAATTTTATTCATTACACACCGTGACAATTAACAAGAAGTCACAAAATAATCAAACAGTAATGTTGGAAGCAGCTTCTATCAGTTATAATGGCTTTAAACATAAAACAACATTTTTCAATTGACAACACGAGTGAATTTATAATAATTTGAGCTGGAAAAATTGACACTACATCAAAAATGACGACTAATAATGCTAAAAAACATTTTAGTTATTAAAACCACAATGTCATTTAACGTACTAAAAATACAGTACATCTTTATTATTAGCCTGCATCAATACTCGAAATTTAAAATAAAACGGTCATTATTGATATACTGTCATTTTAACAGTTTTAACACAAAGTATAACATTAAAAATTGCAAGAGGACAAAAGTCATTAAAGCTAAAATTACACTATTGCTTTAAATTGAGTCTTGATATTGATACTACATTAAAAGTTCGAACTGACGTGTTACGAATAAATACTGTATCCAATTGAAAAATTTTAGTACTTTCCGTTTAATATCACAGAATACCGTCATTAAGCAGAAAATGACAACCTTCTTCACAAAATCCACTGAATTTCACTGTATTTCTAATGATAGTGACACTGTTCCAAAAAGGCGCGCGTCAATTTCCACTATTCGCCGTAATGACACTAGCGCCCCCTGCCGTTTTAAATAGAGCTAGAGCAATAGGTGTCTTTGTATGGCGTTCCTTACAATCACGTGAGTTAGATGGCGTTGTTAACTCAAAAACGTCATTTTTTGGATAGTGACGTTATGATTTTCAAGGAGCGCAGGTTTAGAATTTTTAGTTAATATTTTAGCATAGGTGGTTACCTGTTGAATGGGTCACGTGTCACGTAATTGTGATGGCTGATGGCGCTCAGCGGGCCCAGATAGAGTGTCGCTCAATGAGTACCTATTAAAGCCTAAAGAAGATAAATGTATTGTAATAAGCATGGAAATATAGATAATAATTACAGCAATGTCCTACAAAATTAATATAAATATCAAAAATAATAATCGTAACCAAATTAACTAACTAAGCAATTCATAAATATAATAAATAATTAAGATTATCCATTAAATATTCTGTCATCAAGTAACAACATTCACCAATCAATAGTTTGAAGAGCCTAGTTTTAAATCCATTTAATGGTGCACTCTTCATATTAACTTATTCAAAATCTTGCTTGCCCTGCAGAACAAGCTTTTCCGCATCAAAGTTGTTCGTGAAAACACAGAACATATAATGTCGACAAAGCGACGTTTTGTAAACTTTACAGGAGAGCGTTTTAAAGTTTTTGGGGAAAAATCATAGTCCTTTTTAGCCGATTTAGAGAGTTGACTTCTATAAACATATTAAGTAAAATTGTAATAGCTATTAAACAATAATAACGTTATTCTCAAAATCTTAGGTATTACTAAAATACATGTCTCTTGAGTAAAAAACCTTTAACCGACACCACAACTTCATAAATGGGCCCTAGAAAAAGCAATTAAACGACCTTTTTGATACATTAATTACTGGAATATTGACTTAAACAACTACAGTTACTGGAATATTGACTTAAGCGATTACTATTTATTTAGACATTAAATAATTAATTGCATTTCAAAGTATCCAACATAATCGCTAAAACATAAAATAACGGTGACTTTGTAGTTGTTTTTGCGATAAACAGTTGGGTGTTATCAATGAAAAATTTAATAGAAAAGTTGCCGCTTAAACAGTTGGAATACGTATTATGGAATAAAAATGACACCGGATGCAACACTTAAATAGGTACTGTCAGGGTCGTGGGAGGATCAGGGACTGATACAAGGCAATACTTTAAGTACTTTCGTTTATTCAACTGCACGTTACTAGGTCTAAAACAGAAGTGATCCATTTGTTCCTCCACTAGAGCGAGACAAAGGCTGCCAGTCTGTCATTCAAGGCGGTAAGGTTTGTATATCATGGTACAAACCTTACAGAACCTTACTTTATAAAATATGTACCTGTAATAAACACTTCAGTGCTGACACATTCAATACGCGTATTTTTTAAAAACACTTTATTTGAGTATGTATATAAATACGTGAGCGCTTAAGTGACACAGTTAAAATTAAACTCAAATAATGTGTCGCCTGAAGGGGTCCTTTCTAAAATTGTGTTGCGAGCTATTCCTATTAATTTTTTCAGTTACTTTTTCGAACAGCATTGGGTTAGCTTTTATAAAAACGGCAATTTCAAAAATAAAGTCTGTGTCTACCTTTACTTCAATTTTTTGTCATTTATTCATTCGTTTATACGTGCTAATCATGCTACAAATATTTTTCTACGGCTTGCCTATACACGTACTGTACTTAAAAATTAGGGTTTGGGAGTTATATTTGGAACACATCAAATCCGGTTGCAATGTATGTATTTTGTTATATTTGTTAACCAAAATTAGGGGTAGGGGTTTAGGAATCGAAATGGATAAATGAACATGTTTTCATCACTATTTGGTATATTCGTCTCACTTTAATAATTAAAAAAAATGCTTAACGAAAAAAATCGCCCGAAGCAAGAACCTATTCTAAAATTGGTTACTATTATTATACGATACGATACGTCAAGCGCAGGCAAATAAAAAAAATCTGAGTCGCGAATACGCAAACCAATTCTATTTTTATCCAATGAATCCCGCCAAAAGGGCTTTCAGATTTCGACCGGCCGCTTACTGAGTTCAAAAAGAGTATTGTATCCAGCTCTTTGACTCGAGAGGGCTCTGAGAGTTCAATCAGGAGGAATCCGATGTGACGGAAACGGGTATATAAAACGGAATAAGGATTTTTTCCTGGTGCTATGAGTGCTCAGCATTTCGGAAAGGAATTGTGCAGCTTTAGGACGAGTAGATACGGTTTAATCTAGTATTGCGCTAGTGTAATCGTCGATACTTTAAACGTTCCACTTGTGTATCGAGTGAAGTTGTGCACGTGCTCACTAGTATTAAATAAATTCTTGATATCGTACCAACCTGGTAAATAATTTGATGGATATATACTTTCTGTCCACATGATCCACGAGTGCTTTTCTCATAGAAGGAGTGGTGTGTGAAGGAGTTACACATAAGTAGGACACATTTGATCCGCCCAAACCGAAGCAAAAAAAGATATTTAACTTATTTCACCTTTCAGCCTTTGCACCTTTTATTTAACTAAAGATACTAACTGCGCTAAGAGGTACCCTCGAGACTCATAGTCAACGAATATGCGCAACATCCTCGGTTATAATATAACACGATAACGAATTGGAGTTGGACAACGGATGGATGGTGCCTTAATCCTGTCCCGGTACTTTAATCTATGTATACGAGTATAAAAGGCAATGTCCTGACTGACTCATCAATGCACAGCCGAAACTACTGAAGCTAGAAACTTGAAATTTTCAAAATAGAATGCTTATATGATGAAGATGACGGATAAGAAGGGTTTTTGAAATTTATCCCATAAGGGGTTCAAATTGGGGTTCAAAGTTTGTATGGGGACCATTAATTTTTTTAAGAAAGAAATTTAAAAGTTCATGTATAGTCTATACATGAACTTCATAAAAATTAAAGAAAATTGAGTTCACCGTTTTCCGAAATTCATCCGCTAAGGGGTTTAAAGAGGGTTGAAAGTTTGTGTCGGTAATCTAGAATTTTAAGTAAGAGATTTGAAACTTGAGGTTTGAATTCTTCATTACAATAAAAGAAAAGTCATTTCACCGTTTTCCAAAATTCATCCTCTAAGGGGTTTAAAAAGTGTTGAAAGTTTGAGTCGGAGTTCTACATTATTTTAAGCAAGAGATTTAAAACTTCATGTTTAGACTCTTCGCTATAATTAAAGAAAACTATTTTCACGGTTTTTCGAAATTCATCCCCGAAAGTCTTAAATAGGGGTTGAGAATTTGTGTTGGGAATATATGATTTTTATATTAGGAGATCTCAGACTTCATAGATACACTTTTCATAATAAGTAAAAAAGTAATTTTGAATTGCTCAATTAATCGCTAAAAACTTCAGCCACGTAATTTGAGCGTAGTGTGGGTTCGGTCGAGTTTTCGGTTGACAATTTTTCCCATAAATGTATTCGACAGTATCGCGACGAATCACGCTCCGATGTTTTTCGTTTGTAATCGTATTTTCTTATTATTAAAGTCTCTGAGACGTACTCAATAGTACGTCTCACAGAATATAACACAAATATTTACGCCACTGACCATGTGTATTGACACGTAAATATTTGTGTTTGAAAACCTTGCGTATTTTCTACGTCCGTATAAAAGAACATCGATGTACCAAGCTCTAAAAACAAAATAAAAACAGATTTTTGCTGTAACTCTTCAAGCATTGAGTCCAACTGAATGTTTAAATTTGAAGATCTTCAGAAGGGTGAACTAATATTTAGTACACCATTCCTCCTTCCGAATTTTGGTAGAAGAGCAGTCGGCCAACAAAATTTTGAAATTCGTACATGAGCATGAACAGATCGGTTCAGATGTTATGAAGTGATCATTCCCTCATCCGTCATCAACCTCTATCAACTATTTTCAACCAAATTTCAGAAAGGTTGGATAAAGCATCTCGGTAAATAAATAAATATACAAACATATAACGCCGATGTTCAAACTCATAACCTTACTCCCTCCGTTTGCTTGGCTAGTAATCGTAGGCATACGAAAGGTTAACACTCCAAGATTCTAAAAATGCAAGTGAAGACATTTTTAATAAAAGAGAATGTCCTTGTTAGGGAAAGTCTGAAACAGACCAGACGAATGGGTGTTTCAACCCGGAGCCGAGCCCCGACCCCCGCGGTCGACGACCTGATAACGTTTGGCTGTTTTCATTTTTATTAGCATTTGAAATTAGGTTTAAGTTACCATATAGATAAGACATAGTGGGCGTTCTTCAAAAAGTGTAGGTAGGTACAAGAACTTTTTTCAGAGCCCAATTTTTTTAGGCTTTTCTAATATAAGCAAATTCAATATAAGATAGAAGTTAAATGTTTTCTGAACGGAAGTGCAAACAACTGTCGAATATTTTTTAAAGTTTTATGAATACATTATTATGTTCCGTTTTTGTAACAAATCTTATTCATGTAATTAAATTTATTATAATAAAACAAACTGAACAATGACCATGACCTCAGGGTGAGAAAGGGAAAACATTTAAATCGTTTTATTATTCATAACCAATTGTCAATTTTCAGTTATTTCAGTGCTTCATTTATTTGACCTTTTTTGGTCGACATTATTTTAGACGTCAGACCGTAGGTACTAGCTAATTCGATCACCATTTCTACTAAATTCACTAAATACGATAATTGAAAAATACAACTTAAATGATAGAACTCTAAAACTAAATACGGTACTATTACAATTACAAAAGTTCCTCTCATGATAAACGGAATACGCGAAAAGGTGAAGTTACTCGCGATACCCGAGTTCGCTTTAATATTTATACGTAGGTACACCAGGTAAGTACAATAGGTACATACTTTACACAAAATCTGCACACAGATACCTAGAGCATATGCAAATAATATCAGCGTAAACAGGCGTAGGTACACGTTCTTTAAATAAAAATAAAAAACTTGGTTAATTCTAAAATTATATAAGGATTTAACCTTATTATTCACAAAAAATCAGGAAATATATGTATTTTTCATAATTTTTATGTTAAGTAATTGTAATGGAATACAAAAATATTCTCACAGTTCAATAACAATGCAATTTGTCGTAAAAATAATTGAATAATTTTTGGCTGATTTTGCGCTAAAAACTTCTAACAAATCAAATTAAATTGGCATCATAAAAAATGAGTACGTATGTAGTTATATTTTATTTGTTGTTTGCATCAAGAAGAAATAAATTATAAATATTATGTTAAATCTTGGAACTAATATTTATTGCGAATGTTAAAACGCAAAATTGACTAAAGTATGGCATCAATAGTGTTCTAATAATTAACTTTGAAATATTTGCACAAAAACGGCTAATGGCGAAATTTTCGCTCCAATCGCTTCAGTCAAATTCCTCTGAAATCGGGAAAATTCCGACAAATCGAACCCGTGACGTTATCCAACAAAATAACAAACGCCAATAATTACCGGCCGACCCTCAACAAATAAAGCCCAAAAACCCCGACGCATCAAAACTCTCCAATCAAGGAAAAAAAACTCACCAATATAGCAAAAATCCTGGCGAAAAGCTTCACAAATTAAACAATTCTGTTCACTCAAACCATTTCACTGTCACTGATTATAACCACGTACTATTTTCGTAATACCGAAGTTCACGAACGGGGAGTGACGACCTACGTCTGTTCCCTCCGGGCACCGGGAGTCAACTGACGATTGACGATCCCTCCCACGTTTCCAGATGTTTGGAATTTCGAATTGGGAAGGTTTTGATTACGTTTGATTTATGACAGGTGATGTTTGACGGCCAGTTACACCCTATTACGATAAAAAAACACCGTTCAAGAAGAAATGTAGTTTTAGGTACATACAATCGTAGCAAAATGTCAAGACTATCTATCACTCACATTTTAGAGCTTTTATACAGCGCTGCGTCACTTATGTTGATTTTGGCACTTAATTTTTTTTAACGTTAACTTAAACTCTAAATTCACATCAGGTTAAATGTCAATTCAGACTTTAAGTTAAAATTATAATCCAAGTTAATAATCGTACTACGGAATAAAACTATCTTTGAGGTTTAATACTTTTCTAAGCACGGTCCATACACACAAAATCGTTGATTTAATGAAACACTTTTATACTTTACGAGCCAAATTATCATTATTGATGATTATTTATTTTTATTGTTGTTTGAAATGTCAATAAATATTTTGACGTAAAGCAAATTTTGAAAGCTCCTGTGTTGATTGCATTGCCGCATGGCTGAACTAAAACACGAATAAGTATACTTTTTTTATGTTGGCCATCGTTATCGAATTTCGAGGTTGAGATTTAATTTAGTGGGTTTGTTAAATATTCCGTTTGTGTCTCTTTTGTCAGTCATGGAACAAACTGTACTGTGGCTGTCTCTAAGTACAATGTAGATGTAATTGAAGCATCATAAAATTCGGTTATATACTAATACTATACCTACATGTTAATTAATTGTGGAAGGCAATTACCTAAAATCTATTTGTAAATGTAGAAATCCGAGTATTAACCTCCTTTCCATTCTATTTACTATCTATGGATTTTGGCTATATTTAGGTAAACTGGTAGAGGTAAGTTCGCCTTTTGTACGAGAAGTTTTCTTTTGTCCAATAAAGTTTAAATAAATAAATGTTTACTTTTAAAAAAAACGGTAGCACGGCGTTGTCAATTGTTATTCTGCTGGATTTTGTAAAGTGCAGTTCATGGAATAAATAATTAAAACGTATTTGGAGTTTTATTTTGTATTTGAATCATTTTCTTTCTTGACTTTCTTGACATTATAACCCAATACAAAACGCAACGCAATATAAAATTGTTGGAGTGGTTATTTTGAGATAAATGGATAAAAAAATAATAAAATGATTTAGGTAAGTATTGTATTTAGTGCTTAATTTAGTTTCAATCACATGAGATTTTAGTCAGAAACTGGTTGTCTATCCATTCCTAAGACTGTATGCAATTTTTTTATAAGTCATATATGTTATATATTTAATTATTCGGTGCGTAAACGTAGTTCTGTGACTACGAATAAGTAGTAGGTACTTTTTTATTGTGTCATGACACTCATGGCAAATTTACATTTGTGCGTATACTGCGTTACTGGTTCATTCTGCTGTAATTATTTTAAGAGTGTAAAATACAACTTCGTAATA
This sequence comes from Eudemis profundana, assembly GCA_947034925.1. Taxonomy (NCBI): domain Eukaryota; kingdom Metazoa; phylum Arthropoda; class Insecta; order Lepidoptera; family Tortricidae; genus Eudemis; species Eudemis profundana. Next base: position 21,923,881 of record OX344795.1, on the reverse strand, counting down.
TGCATAAATAGGTAGGTTAGTGAAAATAAAAACAGATGACACGTGATGACACTTGTCGGAAACCTTTTTTTTCAGTGTGATATACGAATGATATGGATTTCGGGCATTGTCTCTTCCGTACAATGATTCTGATTGATGACTTCATTCATGGGCATCAAGCAGCCGTCGCAGACGATACATATAGGAGCACAGCTACACAAAGAGGAGGCTGGGGGAGGCGCCGTCGCAGCCGGGTATGCTCTCGTCGCACTTGCAGACAGTCGCGAAAGGTGCAGTCGCATCAACGCCGGTGGGACGAGCAGCAGTATGATCCGCTGAAGCCAGGCGTGCTGCCGTCGTAGTCACAAACGGGCACAGGAGATGCAGCCGTATCAACTCCGACAGGACGAGGAGCAGCAGGTGAGGCGTGACGGAAGACCCGCTCCAGTTTTACGGTATGTTGAACGAGGTATAAAGAAACACACGATTATGAGATTAATTATTATACTGAAAGGTGTTTAATAGGTAATACCTAATTGGCTAAAGTGAATGAGATTGTTATATAAGTGAGTATCTAGACACGCGGCAGCGTGCCAAGCCAAGTTCAAAGCAAACTGGCTAGCCAGCGCCGAGTGTAATATTATACGAACCACTTGGTGCCACTTTTCACCCTTCTATAACTCAAAACCTCTTTAAGAGGAAACAGTAAGGTGGAGAGAATTGAAAATTAGGTATTTGTAAAATGTGTCGCTGTCCCGCACTGCCCGCCTCTCCCGCGCAGAGCGCGATAGAGACAACTGCAGCTTGGACCGAAAATACCTTTTAAAATTTCATGAAAACAACGTTTCGTAGTCGCCTGATTTCTTCCCCAAAACTTAACCTATTTAACTAATTTTTTCATTAAACATTAAAGAAAGGCTTTGGCCGTGTTCTTATGTTTTCTTTTTTTTTAGTAATCTAGTCAAATTTGTTCTCTGGATGTGTGAACACAGCGGAAAATCTGGCATTTTTTTTAGGTTTTTGAAGGTTAATATCTCTTTTGAGAATCAATTTATCGTAAAAACAGGAACATAACAATAGTAGCCATAGATTTTTGGACAAAAAATTATTGCTCTACTGGCATTATCCAGGGAGGAAACAGGGGACTACGTTTGTATGGAAAAACTGCCCTCCTGTTTCCTCTTAACGTAAACACATAAAACTACGTGTGTTTAATTATATCCATAAGGACATCTAGAAGCCCAAATTTCATGGAGCTAGTTTAAACGGTTATAAAGATATGAAGGTCAAAAAGTCGTAAATTTTAGCACTGACTGACTGACTGATTCATATATAGTACCTAACCTACTTCCAGATGACCTAGAAGGATGAAATTTGGAATGCAGCTCGGTAATTGTATGTAAGCGTAGGAAAAAATCTAAAAATAAAAAAAAGTTAAAAAATAGGGCGGTCCCCATAAAATTTCTTTTTTAATTGTATCGCTGGAACCGTTAATGAAATTTGGAATCTAGCTCGGTAATTGTGTGTAAGTGTAGAAAAAAATTAAAAATAAAAAAAATTAAAGAATAGGGGTCCCCATACAATTTTTTTTATTGTATCGTTGGAACCGTTACAAACATTAAATCTCAATACCTGCCTAGTTTTCTTTACAAAAAGTAATGATATCCCACCAAAAACATAAATGTAAAAAAGGAGAGCCAAGTTCAATACAAAAATTATGCTAGGCTGTGGGCTTAGCCGCAAAAAGAATGGAGATCTAAATGAGTACCAAGTCCTATGCAAAATCCAAATATGTATTTATAGGAACAAAATAACATTATGAACAAGTATTAAACTCTATTTCTTTGCTTTATTGGATACCTATAACAATTGCTGTTTTTAAAAATGTGAGATCTTAAAGTAGGTTAGATTTGACTTGGCCATTAGTGACATATGTCCATGACATATGTACAGAAAGTGACATTAGTGACATATGTCCATAAACAATGCGAATGTCAAGTCACGTTCGGAAACCATAGCGGTAAAAACCTAAAACGGCCATTTTAGTTGATTTTATATTTGCAAAATACTGAAATACACTATTTAAACATTTAATTAATGTTACCGAAATATGTGTTTACATGTATTTGCGATAACAGTTCTCTTTAAATAAATAATTCAGTGATAAAAGTTAAAAAAGTAAGTTGGCGTTTCCTTTGAACATGGCAAATAAGAGTAAAACAGAACCAAAAGCAAAATATACATGATGTATTTAATATTTTATGGTGTGTCTACTTTAATGCAACTTTATAAATAAAATGCTAACATGAAAATAGCAAGTTAATGAGAAACTACTATTTAAATAAAACTTGCTACAATCTACAGCAGCGTTGTTGTCAGAAACTTTATAGAAACAACTGAAGTTTGATATTTTAGTTGCTCAGTGAATATTTCATATAATTCTTACAGATAGTTGAATAAGACTAAGTCCGTAAGGATAAAGGGACTGTAAAGTTGTTCAAGTCGGTCCATTCTCCATACAAACACAATGAGGTCCATCATTTCCTTCCGCACCATGAAATATGTATGAAATGTGTTTTAATTTACAATTTGATACATGTTGTTTGCGTGGAATGACACTTACTTACTTGGTGCAATTTGCACGTAGGTATTATACAATACAGTGCGAGATAAAATAAAATTTAAACTCGCTTATCTTTTGTCACATTTATCTTGCGGGTGGGCCACCTAGCTCGATTCGTGTAAGATTGTTTTTCAATATTTACTATTACAACGTAAAAACAAAACTTATCTTCAAGAAACGGTAAAAGAGCTATGGTTCCGTCATGACCAGATTAGTCATGTATGAAAAAGTATAATTATAGTTTCAGACTGTTTGTTCCTAATTTTAATATAATTCCTAAGATTCTATACTGTACGTACGGGTTGTGCGCCCGAAGCGTTCAGATTTTCCTTATTACTTTAAAAGTATTCACTTTCGAAATGAAATAACGCATTTATAATATTTTATTACTTTTTTATTTGTTTACCACATTTGAGAAAATCAAATTTCCGTACTTGGTTAAAAAATCAATAACGTCTTGGCTAATTTAATTAAAATTTATGAGTCAGTAGAGTGGTGTCCATAGAACTCGATTCCCATCGGATCTTTTCTATCTATTTAAGTATGTATTTTTCTATATTATTATGTACATAGCCGTCGTCCATTGTACAAGCAAGCATTGCTTGTTTTGGACTAGGTCGATTTGTCTGAGATTGTCCCCCTATTTTTTTAAGCCAAATCTGTTTCGGATTGCTCAAGGAAATTGTTGAGGCCCCACCATTAGCAAGTTAGTACTATGATATTATGAAGGACTGAAAAACGTAGTATATATATATATACCACATCCCGTCAATAATTTTAATTAAATTAGAGAATAATAATGGAAGCAGTAGGCTTATGATGCTACGCTTAGTCATGCGATAAATAAGTGATAAAGCATCCGTCACTCTCACGCACTATTTGTTAGAACGTGACGGATGCTTTATCATTTATTTATCGCGCGACAAAGCGTAGCATCATAAGCCTACAGCTCTTTCATTATTTACGCAGAAATCAAATTTCGACCGAAACATAACCCGCTTTCAAATATCATCTTCAAAATTATTTAAAACCATCATAGAATTACTTTAAGACGGAATCAATTTCAACTAATTACTTTCATAACCTTATTTTACTCTGAATTATTTTATGACAAGGGCAACCTTCAGCTGTATAACATAAAGATCATTTTTAAAAACCTATTCGGATGGTAATGCGAGGTTGACCAAGTAATCGATTTTGTACGCGCGGCCCGACCAGGGTTTCCGGACTCGAATTTAAATTATACTCGACCCTTGAATGTGATCCTTAAATTAGTTTAAAATTTAATATTTCAGCTGAAAATGCCCAATTCTAAATAACCTTTTAAATTATGCTATAATAAATATTATATTTCATCAGATTAAGAATTTTCTTTTGTAAACAGTACCTTAGTAACTGCTACTTATGAAATTTGTGAAAAATTGGATCAGTCATTCAAATTTGTCAAAAGTATACTTTTTACAGATCAAATCAATCATTAGGAAATATGTGCAGTGCAGATGAGCTTATCTAAAGTAATAGTAAATATATTATATTAACTAGTACAGTATCTAAACTAAGTACGCGTTTTGGCGCACGTAAACGCACGCTTAATTTTACTTTTACCCCCATGTTCCGTCGCGGCGTGTCTTTGCAGTCCCAGTATGGCAAGACTTTCAAATCACGTATTATTTACACCACTAGCCCAGACAGCTAACGTGCTAAGACACGTTTGTCGTGACTAATGTGCGCCCAACATTTGTTCAAATGTTTACAAACGGACAAGCTTGGTCGGATACTTGGGCCAAGGCTGGCCAAGGGGAGTGTCTGGCAGACGGCCAATAGCGATGAATCATCACGGCACAGACCACGGCCGATTTGTCAGCATTACAAGTCTGCGGACGGTAGCGCCTCGCAGTGGCGGACAAAAAAACGGGACGACATAATTGACTTGCGAATTCAATTTCAGATTTCTATAGTAAAAGTTTCAGTACATTCATGCATTTTTTTAAAGAAAATATTCTAGTAAGAACTTGTATGGTCTATGAATATGTTAGTTACGAGTGTTTCGGTGTCGACTAATTTGATTAAAATTTATTGAAGAAAAATATGAAAGGCTATAACCGTGTAAGTGAACAAAATATGCCCCTGACGTTATTAGCTAATGAATACATCCTATGTATTGATAATAATGTCGGTTATTAATCTGCCAAGTTTTATGTCATAATTATTGACAGTTTCCCTGCAATGTCACTTGAAAGTTTTTTTTACTTTTCTAAATATCTTTAAAACTACTGGTCCGTTTCTTTTCTGATTAACGTATGTTGTTAATGGCTTAAAGGGGAATAAATTCGCAAAAAACAAGACATCTCTAGGTCAACATTAACTTGGTCATTTTTGATGTCAAATATTTCAAACTTTTTTTTTGATACTTGTGACTCAGGGACACCCACCATTTTTTTTACACTGATGTGACATCTCTTTCCGTACAAATATATATTGGTCTGAAATCAATCGGCTTGGAGCAACATGGTGATTTTTTAATTTTGAGAAAAAAAAAAACTTTCAAGTGACATTGCAGGGAAACTGTCAATAATTATGACATAAAACTTGGCAGATTAATAACCAGCATTATTATCAATACATAGGATGTATTCATTGGCTAATAACGTCAGGGGCATATTTTGTTCCCTTACACGGTTATAGTCTTTGAAGACGTAACTCAGGTTGGAAAAAATAATAAAGAAGTAATCGTAGAAAATCATTACAATACAGAATTATCCTTTTTATTGTCTTCGACTCTATAAAACAAAAAAGAAACCATGATAGGGCACCTGTTACCACACGACTCCTTACCTTACTCAGGACTATATTGGCACACAACAAAAAAGACTGGCGGTTGCTCCAACTACAAGAGCTCTTAAATGAAAGAAGAAGTGATAAAACTACTGACATGAATTCTTATAATGCTCTTCAGTCGGTAAACATGTCATTTAGTTCAAAAGGTATTATTTTTCTCAGGATAAACGTGTCGAAATGGGAAATATAAATAGATAAAAAATGCAATTAATGATTGATTACGTTATTGTTACACGTGCCACCCAGAGTTGAGATCACAAATTCCTAAAATAATTTACATGAAACCGAGGTAAATTTTAAAAGTTCTGAAGTCAGAAGTAACTTCCAAGTTTCCAAGAAAAGACGCGTCACGCTCGCTTTCAACTTTTCTACTTCATTGAATCCTAATTACCTGCTCACATATACGGGTGCCGTTCAATTTGATTGTCATACGTTTGCTATTTTGCATAATTTCTTTTATCTACATTCGAACAACATAATCAACGTTTAGTATACAAAAAAAATGATTTTTTACATTATTTCCAAGTAGGTAACTCAACACTCCTTTTTCCATTACAACATTTGGCATAACGGTAATAAAAACTAATAACATTTGATATAAAGTGCAAGAAGTGTAGTGATCATGTGATCTAATAATATTTGATATATTATACGACTATAAATGTTCACTGCGGGTATAATGATATTAACGAATAGCTCGTTATGTTTATGAAATTTTGCTTTCCGTTGTCACGAAACATTCATATTATGATTTTTATACACTTAATTTCCGTTAACTTTCACCCCTTCTTTTAATTCTTTAGATCTAATTAAGTTAATTTCTCCAAGAAACTAATGTCGTAACTCATACCGTTTTTAAAACCAATATTCATAATCTTAATTTATTCACCAACCAGTATAATAGCTGTCATAATTCCAACACTGTCATAGTTGACATTAACTTTTGACTAACTCAAAAGCGTCTTTTAAAATGGTCATCAGCTCAATATTATTTGTTTCTGTATGAAAAGTAAAAATACCCGATAATGTTCTGTTGACGTACGAAGCAACGTGTCGAATTTAACGGAAATAAAAAAACACGGTGTATACTTAAACAAGGTGACTAGTATCCAAGTTGTTAATTATTCAATTCCAAATTATGATTATTGACTGACCTATAAAACATATCTTCTTTATAGTGTAGGGTTCTATAGCCGTAACTATAAGGTAAAAAATACGATGTAAAAAAAGTACAAAAACAAAAGAGCGTATCTTCATAGCAATTACGTCCTTTTGTTGAGAAGCCCAGTTTATCGGCAATAACTCAATAAAAACTGGCCAAGAGCATGTCGGACCATGCTCAGTGTAGGGTTCCATAGCCGTAACTATAAGGTAAAAAACGCGATGTAAAAAAAGTACAACAACAAAAGAGCGTATCTTCATAGCAATTACATCCTTTTGTTGAGAAGCGCAGTTTATCGGCAATAACTCAAAAACGGTTAATCCCATCTTGTTGAAAATAATTTTCGTTGAAAGTATTAATTGAGCGTTATTTTTGTATTTTTTTTTATATTTTTCGGACACACGGTTTAGAAGATAAAGGGGGGGGACACGATTTTCACAACTTTCGGAGCGATTATTTCCAAAGGTATTCACTTAATCAAAAATATTACTTAAGAACCTTAAAATGTTTTCTAAAGAGCTGTCGAACTATGTACCACATGTTAACATTTTCTGAAAAAAATATTTTTTAGCTTCTGTTACATGTATGGAGTGCCCCCCCTAGATTTTTTTATTTTTATTATTTAACTACCAAACTTAGTAGCGGCATCTACATGACATCTATATTCCAAATTTCATCAGTATACGTCTTGCAGTTTTTGAGTAAAATGCCTGTGACATACGGACGGACGGACGGACATTTAGCCATTTTGGCTACGGAACCCTAAAAACGGTTAATTCGATCTTGTTTAAAATAATTGATTAAGCGTTGAAAGTATTAATTAAGCGTTACCTTCGTGATTTTTTTTCATATTTTTCGGACTCACGGTTTAGAAGATAGAGGGGGGGGGGGGGGACAATTTACACTACTTTCGGAGCGATTATTTCCAAATATATTCACATAATCAAAAACATTACTTTGAAGCCTTATAGTGTTTTTTTAAGAGCTGTCGAACTATATACCACACGTTGATATTTGATGAAAAATATTTTTTTTAGCGTCTGTAACATGTATGGAGTGCCTCCCTCAAAAATATTTATTTTAGTTGTTGAACTACCAAACTAAGTAGCGGCTCATACAAGACACCTATATTCCAAATTTCATCAATATCCTTCGTGTAGTTTTTGAGTAAAATGCCTGTGACATACGGACAGACGGACGGACGGACGTGACGAAACTATAAGGGTTGCGTTTTGCCATTTTGGCTACGGAACCCTAAAAACCGGTCAAGTGCGAGTCGGACTCGTGCACTGAGGGTTCCGTACAAACTCGTAAGTGAATTGTTCAAGAAAAACTGTATGGCGGGACAAACTTTGCTGTTGAAAAACTGTTGTCCCACCCATCGACATTGGTCGCTGTTAGTTAAGTAGCGGCAAATAAGTATGTGCTACGATTTTTGAGAATATCTAATAAAATATGCAAGTTAGGAAAACCGTTATATTTTTCCTGTAATATTTAAGATGATATTAATAATTGGTAATTATTACAGATTTTTCTGTTTAGTAACTTCGAAGATTATCTTGCGCGCGAATGGGAATTTTTGTAACGTTTTTCATCCTAAATCAAAAATTGCATAGTTTATAAAGAAAATTAAAAAGGTTATAGAATTTACAAATTAAGCCCTTTCATTTGATACCCCACAATAGCCTATAGCCCTACTTTAATTTTCGACCTCTCATTTCAGCCCTCTTTAAAAAATAAATAAAAAAAGTATAAGATTTTTTAATGTCTACCTAGTAGTCTCGGGGTAGCGACTTTTAAAATTATTCAAAATTTCAAATCGATAGCAGCAGTAGTTCTTGAGATATCTGGCTGTGACAGACGGACAGACAGACAGACACAGTCGCACCATGGGGTTCCATTTTTGTACCGAACCCTAAAAACAACTAAAACTGAATATCATGAGTTTTAACTCCAATTTATGATCTAGTTTTGCTACTACTTATTTTTATTAAAGGATTAACTCCCACACCATTTAATTTTGCTTTATGATTAGATCTTTATTACATGGCATTAAAGATCAAACTTAATTAAACCCACATGTCAGGCATTTGCGAAAATAATGCATTTTGCTGTCTAATAATATGTTAATCGTTAATATTTAACCCTTAACATTCATTCATATTCTACGGGTGGTATAATATAACGCACTCAAATAAAAAATATATTAGTACTGGTGTCTTGTTTTACTGCTAGTAAAGTCAAAACATAAAATCATTGAATAATTTACATAAAGATCTTTAGAAATGATAAAAAGGCAAACACGATTTAAATATAAATACTTAAAAAGTTCGCGTCTGGCCTTATATGTCTGGCCTAAATGAATTAAAGGAGCCCTACTAAATCGTTTAATGTACTTATAGTTGACGGTACACAGTATAAATATCACTGAAGGCCCGGCCCGACGTTAGTATTTTTTTGTCTGATAATTTAATAATTTACTCAGATAACCCTTATTTACTATACTATATAGTCATAATTAAAATGTCGCTTTGATTGAATTGTGTCGAACCATTCCTATTTTTTGTATATATTATTTTGGTACTTAACAGTGGCGTGGCGTAAAATATATCCTTGGGCAAGCCGGTGCAGATTTGGCGTTCATTTTCCTTCAGAGCTGTAGAAAAAGGTGGTCAAATGCGTGATATTAGGCAAGCCGGCAGGAATCGAGTTCTTTGGACGCCACGCCACTGGTACTTAACCTTATTTTGTTACCATGGCACTAGGATAAACATTTATTTTTTATCCAGTAGGGTTTTTTTTATATACAAACACCTAATTGTAGAAATGTTCAATTACTTGTCCTTTTCTTTCCTAGATGTCCTACTTACACAGTTTCGGTAACTAGGCAAATACCAATCGTAGGTACGCCTATAATCTCAAAATGAAATAAAAACAAACTTGAAGAATGCAACATCGATTTTGGTCCAGTTTACAGTTCTGCTGACACAGATGCTACCATGTCACATTGATTCAAAGTGATACTAGTTAATAAGATTTGAATTGTTTTAAACTGCATATTTAGTACGTAAATATTTAGTATTAGATACAAATTTTTGATAGTCCCTTTTGCCTGAGATACAAGGAATCCTAGTTGAGGCATAGGATCAACTCTCTAATCGTATATTTTAGTTTTTAAATGCCATTGTTGTATAATACGTTGTTTAATAAAATTCCATTCTTATCTAATCTAATCTTTCACCTCCATAAATCGAGTGATAGAATTATGTTGCCTCTAGTTATTCTTAAACATATTCGTTTACTCACCGTCAATCTAGAGAACATGTCATCCATGTTACTATCATCGAACTATATTTTGGTCGGCAGTGTATACAACGTGCTGTATTGACTTTCCTCAGCAATGACGGATTCCCTTGGGTAGCCTAAGTAAGTTGTTATTTACGTCTCAGAGCATCCTATACGCATCAATGTGCTCTCTGCTCAGTATTTACAAATAAACACTGATCATACTATATGTGGAAAGCAATAGATACCCATGTTACTATTGTAATCCTGATTTGACTTATATAGGGTGAGTGAGAAGGAAGGAAAACGTCTTACTCAGGTTACTTTTCTCTCTTTGCTAGACAATGAATGAAGGCAAACCAAGTGTACCGTAAACACATGTTTCTATGGTTCAATGCACTTAACTATGGTTCAAACTATAGAGTATCTCCTAATATACCGATATGCCGTGCCAATTTTGGATTTAGTCATGTGAATAATAAAGAATATATACTGCATCATATCACTATAGTTAAAAATGTGTGTGCATGTGTTCGATTGTCTACACGAGAGTGCTTGATCGTTTGGTCCATAGTTGTGTGCATTTGACCATAGAAACCTGAGTTTACGGTAACGAAAATTCTGTTTTTCCAACGACAATCGACTTTTGAATTAGTTTGAAAAACTTATGTTAATGAGCACATTATTACCTAGTAGTCTAACTCCGGCCGGGCGTTTAGGGGAATTACGCAAGTACACCAGCACTTGTACTCAATAGACATGGCACCTTGGGGTAACCCGCTTATTTCCAAAAAGGTCCTATTGGGGCTCTGTGTCACTCACACATTCATGTGTGATTTGGGTGGTCTTTGAAATGAAAGTACTAAGTATTTATACCGCAGTGTTATGATATAAGTGAACTGTAAGATTTCAATATCTATTAAATACCTGTACCATTTTTCTCACCATTAAAATATGACGGATTGGGCGAAACGCGATAAAATCAAAATCTTTCAACTATTAAGGAAGACCGACTTAAATACGAAAGCGAAATACTTTGCACATGTATGCATCTTCTGAAACGATTTCATCCGATAATCCCTACGTTTTAATATACTTTGCTTATCCTCGTGGTAGACTTTGAATCATTTACGGTGCACTTGGCTTTTCGAGTATTTGCGGAGGAAATGATATCCCCTTGAAAGGAGTTTAACGCATAATATTTAACTTTGAGGCTATGTTATATCAATAGAAAGTAGAAAAATATATTTTATGATAGGTACGCACTTTGCTTAACACCTCCTAAAATACTACTGAACAAGAAATTTTTTTTTTAATAAAACAGGATGCTATTCGCACCAAACACCGTACAGCAGAAGTTTTAGTTGATTCCAACAATGAAATATGTGACATCTCACTTCAAATACTACAACTAATCATCTAGACACGCGGCAGCGTGTCAAGCCAAGTTCAAGCAAAACTGGCTAGCCAGCGCCGAGTGTAATATTACACGAACCACTTGGTGCCACTTTTGACCCTTCTATAACTCAAAACCTCTTTAATATAAACACATAAAACTACGTGTGTTTAATTATATCCATAAGGACATCTAGAAGCCCAAATTTCATGAAGCTAGCTCAAACGTTTATAAAGATATGAAGGTCAAAAGTCGTAAATTTTAGCACTGACTAACTGACTGACTGATCTATATATAGTACCTAAACCTAACCTACTTCCAGATGACCTAGAAAGATGAAATTTGGAATCCAGCTCGGTAATTGTGTGTAAGCGTGAGAAAAAATCTAAAAATAAAAAAAAGTTAAATAATAGGGGGTAAATAAATAATAATATTGCTGTTATTTAAAAATGTGACATCTTAAAGTAGGTTAGATTTGACTTGGCCAGTTTTTATCAGAATTAATATATATATATATATATATATATATATATATATATATATATATATGTTGACTAACTTTATAAAATGACTGATGTAATGAAAACTGGCAAAGTCAAACCTGACCTACTTTAAGATCTCACATTTTTAAATAACAGCAATTGTTATAAGTATCCAATAAAGCAAAGAAATAGAGTTTAATACTTGTTCATAATGTAATTTGTTCCTATAAATACATATTTGGATTTTGCATAGGACTTGGCACTCATTCATATCTCCATTCATTTTGCGGCGAAGCCCACAGCCAAGCATAATTTTTGTATTGAACTTGGCTCTCCTTTTTTACATTTATGTTTTTGGTGGGATTTATTTTACTACAAACACCTAGGTCCCTAGAACAATACCCTCAGCTCATGCGAATATCTTGAGCGCAAATGATACACCCAAGCACCTACGAGTAGGTATGATGACAGCTTTTATACAACAAATCACTAACCGAAATATCTGAAAGTTAATAAATGCCAAAGGTCCTCTGTAGTGAACCCTAGTGTCAGGGCTACTACAAAAGGCCTACAATAATAATAGTACTTAAGACTGACTGTAGTTAAAGCTTTTTCAGAAGTTGTCAGCGCTTAAACATGCAAGACCAGCTCCATTCCCTCTGATGCAAATTAGCCTGCGCCCAGGACTCACTATTCCAACCGCTGCTAAAAAAGGAATTCCCAGTAAAAAGTAGTTAATAATAAAATTTGTCAACTCCCATTAACGAGTTCACGTACTACGGGAATCGAATTAGGCTTCGTAGTGTCGTTTACACCAACAGAGACCTTTAAAAGGGTTCTGTTGGAACAAATACAGAGTGGAAAATTTTGATGGGCCCTGGAGGGAAACTGCCTTAAATCCTTAAGTTAGCTCATTTCACTTAAAGGAGATATTCTTTTATTTTTAAAAAGAAACAAAACTGCATTCAATGATTTTTTTAAATTCGCCTTTTTCACCCGGGAATCGAACCAGCTAAAAATTAGAAAAATGACCACTCGCTATTTTGTTCCACTAATCTATAGCATAAAACCTCTCTAATAAACATTGGCCTTAGAAATAAAAAAATATCGTAAAATCTCTCATTTATAGTATTTTATGCAACAGTTGTATAAGTAGGCTCAAAAAATGCGAATGGCGTGAGTTTCGAATGCTTCTTTTAAGTAAAATGAGCTAACTTAAGGATTTAAGGCCGTTTCCCTCCAGGCCCATAATTTTTTTCCACCCTGTATAATTATATAAAGATGCCCTAGCAGATTTTTTTCGTTTCCTTGTAAGCTGTTTGGTTCTTTATTACTAGACTTTAACCCCTGCTTCTCCCGCATTATTCGTGTCATAATTACTAATCTGTGTTTTAATTCAGGACATGGTTTAACTGTTTGCCAAATTTTATCCTTACCACGCGTTATAAAGTAACAAGCATCCAAACATCTTCACAAACCTTCCCATTTATAATATTAAAATATTTGTTTGAATTCAATTACTAGCAATTGACCAATTGCTGGTCAGTAATTCCTCCCTCAGTAGCACTAGCACCTAATAGACCGGGAGACAGTGACTCAAAATTTCCGGTTATTTGTACCAGGATGGCGATCCTACAGAAGTCTATGTATTACGTAATGACGAAAGGGAAAATTACGATCATATAGCGCTTGCACCGGCGGCCCAAACACGTGGGCGGTAATCGAACGTGTCGGAAAAATAACGAAAGTCAAATGATTTGTACCACAAAAATTCTTGTGCTTTCCGATAGTCGATGAAAAATTAAGTAGGCGGTAGTGTAATGCCATATAGGTACTTCGCCGGTGTAGCTTACAGCCCGCCATACCGACGAAAACACGTTAATTAAAAAAATAAAAATTCAACCATTTGTACCAGGCTAATTTTTACACAGCTAATCATCGCCGAGTAGCCCATTCACGAAAATCACCATGCCTTACTTACCGCCGTAAAGGAGTAATTTTTTTTTTGGTAAGCTGTTTGTACCACCCTATAATTTTTTTAACAATGTAAAAAAAACGTGTTATTTTAATATAGGGGTTATATCGTCTACATACGCGCTGAACCCCGCCCGGCAGCACAGAACACGTCGCTAATACAACACACACATGCACACGGTCGCCTCGGATGCGCAAATAAATGCAATTAGAAGGCGCGAGACATCTTTAGCGGAGGTCGGGGAACTCGGGGACAAGTTACAAACTCTTGAGCAGTAAAGTGTATGCACGATCAACTTGACTGAGAGAGGCCGCTTGATTAGGAATCGGATCATGTAAAACTACAGACAGTTCATTCCGGATAACGTTAGACTCTGGACAAAGAAGCAGGGAACATTTTCTGCAAAATTAATTGTAATTTTTAACACAGTTTGTTTCAGTTTTGTTTTCTTCCGAAGAAAACATGTTAGTGGCAGTATGACTTCTCGATGGCCGTGTGACGACGCACGCCGGGGAAAAAGTCACTAACTTTCTCTGCACAACAGAATCACTGGTATTTAACGTTAATATTACTATTAATCACTTACTTACTTAAGAATTACAGAAACCGGAAACAACAAAATTTTCAAATGATATCGACACGGTTCACGGTTCACAGTGCAATATACATCTTGCTTTATTTCGAGTAAACTAGAACTACTTAGGTTTTTTATTATTTGCAAACAAGGAAGTAGCAGAAATCATTGGTAAATCGCTAGCTCTCACAGCTTAAATTTTCGTACGTTAATACATTTGCCTTGACGCCGCACGGAAAATGCAGGCTCGTTCGTAACATATATGTTTTTTTTACTTGTCTCTAGTAGAACTAAGACAACGTTTCCACAGCGATCCTGATATACTGTAATTTTATGAATTACCAGAAACCCTTCGTTACTGTTTGCAGTGGTTTGCAATATGTGACGCACGGATTTGGGCTATAGCAAGTAAGCATTATTATATCCAAAATAGATGTAACTAGCCTTAAGAAACATCTTGGGCTTACTTTTGCTATACAAGTATAGCAAAAGCAAGCCCAAGATGTTTCTTGTAGTGTGAGCCAAGGCTCACACTACCTACTTGCACGTTACTAAATACAACGTCTATCACTGTTATAAACTCCTTAGTGAATTCGTGGTTTATAAGAATTATAAGTAACTTTAGAAATGTCAGTAATTTTCAATGTCACAATAAAAATATGCTTATTTACGATATAAAGTGATATATATTGAAGGCTCTTTACTTCAAACCCCCGTAGGTAGGTTTACGGATCTCACATTCAACTTGTCTATTACAATACATAGTACCTATTATCTGAAATTGCAAACAAAATTTTCAAACACGATCGGTAATATGGTCATTAAGTTTGTGGTTATGTTGGTCAGTCAGCCATCGCAAAGGAATAATGCTCGATCAAATTAACTGTGGCATTCGTAACTTCATTCTCCATTAAACAGTAAGAATACTTTCAAATTCTGTACTTTTTATAAAGTTATTATAAAAGAACTTTATCTACCGGTATCACGGTAGCAAGGATCTCAAGGAAAATCTAAATAACGTACCTAGTATGTTTCTAATATAAAAAAAAGAATAGTACATTACACAACTAGGGTGGTAATAATACAAAGAAAGCCCGAGATCACAGATGTTTGAGGCCCGAGCTGCAAGCGAGGGACTTTAATATGCGATCGAGGGCTTTCTTTATTACCTCCCGTGTTGTGTACTTACATCATTTTATGTCTACATTTATGTACGCTGCGCGTACGGAAAAATCCGCTTTCTGGCCAGATGTGGCATAAATAATATAAGCTACGCTCTATTTTGTAAAGAAATAGTACTTTTTGATACAAGTGCGGAAAGTATGTCATTTTTCACGAGTCCCGAGGTGTCTTGGCCCGAGCCGTAAGGCGAGGGACAAGACTCGGGACGAGTGGAAATGACACTTCCGCACGTGTATCAAACGACGTTTTTTAATACATTTGCGAAAAATTACAACGAAAATGAAATGATTGAATGATTAAGAGACAAATTTGTTTATTTTTTGGCCTCATAAAAATGGAGCACTCAATTGGAACACTTATTAAGAGTCACGTTGAGTATCCTGACCACATTATAGATGCCTGATATTTCTTAGATAATTCAAGAAAGTAGGCCATAAGTACATTTTCTGAGAATGACGCCGTTCGATTTTCTCGTTTCCAGTCAATGAATTGCTCATAGACGGCCAGATATTCCTCCTTCGACTTCTCTGGTAAAATAATGAATAGTAGTTGCCGTTGACACCTTTGCTAGTATATCTCGTGGTGTTGAATTTATTTCAAAATCGTCTGAATCGCTCATTTTTCACAAAAGTGTTATCAAACTAATGCGTGATAATTAATAATTACAAAATTACAATCATGAATGAAAATGGCGGGAATAAAACAAAATGTGTTACTTTTAATTGCGAACTTTTTCCAACGTGGCAGCGTTTGTCACCATTCAGCCAAATAAAAATAAACTATTTTGGGAACAGACAAACGTTCTAAGATAATTTAACTGCATTTAAAAATGGAAAAAAGCAATAAATATTTAAATACTTAATAGCTCATTAATTTCCAAGTAAAATGTAATCTTTAGTGCCGGAAAGCTAGTTGTCATTTATAAAACTCGAACAGCCTGCACCATATTATCTTATCTGTGACAATTTTTATTTTTTGGGTCTCGCATAATACTAGTATTATGCGAGACCGCTGACTAAACTACTCATTGGTAATACTCAAGAAGCATACTTTTTAAACTATTTTAATATTAGATAACAGTTTAATTGTTTATAATAAAAACAATCAAACGATGTGGATTTAATATTTTAAACGTATCAAATGTATACTTTCATTCAATGTCCACTGACGTAATAAAAACAAAGAACGTATTTGACCATTAGTTGGATGTATGTATTTGAACAACAGTAAATTAAAAAAAATGGGAAATAAAAAGCACTAGTTCGCAAAATCGAACTTTGCGCACGATATACAGTTACAAAAAGTACCACTTTTTGAGCAAGTGTATTAAAAAGTAATTTTTTAATCCACATATATAACGTTTGATTGTTTTTATTATAAACAATTAAACTGTTATCTAATATTAAAATAGTTTAAAAAGTATGCTTCTTGAGTATTACCAATGAGTAGTTTAGTCAGCGGTCTCGCATAATACTAGTATTATGCGAGACCCAAAAAATAAAAATTGTCACAGATAAGATAATATGGTGCAGGTTGTTCGAGTTTTATAAATGACAACTAGCTTTCCGGCACTAAAGATTACATTTTACTTGGAAATTAATGAGCTATTAAGTATTTAAATATTTATTGCTTTTTTCCATTTTTAAATGCAGTTAAATTATCTTAGAACGTTTGTCTGTTCCCAAAATAGTTTATTTTTATTTGGCTGAATGGTGACAAACGCTGCCACGTTGGAAAAAGTTCGCAATTAAAAGTAACACATTTTGTTTTATTCCCGCCATTTTCATTCATGATTGTAATTTTGTAATTATTAATTATCACGCATTAGTTTGATAACACTTTTGTGAAAAATGAGCGATTCAGACGATTTTGAAATAAATTCAACACCACGAGATATACTAGCAAAGGTGTCAACGGCAACTACTATTCATTATTTTACCAGAGAAGTCGAAGGAGGAATATCTGGCCGTCTATGAGCAATTCATTGACTGGAAACGAGAAAATCGAACGGCGTCATTCTCAGAAAATGTACTTATGGCCTACTTTCTTGAATTGTCTAAGAAATATCAGGCATCTACAATGTGGTCAGGATACTCAACGTGACTCTTAATAAGTGTTCCAATTGAGTGCTCCATTTTTATGAGGCCAAAAAATAAACAAATTTGTCTCTTAATCATTCAATCATTTCATTTTCGTTGTAATTTTTCGCAAATGTATTAAAAAACGTCGTTTGTGATACACGTGCGGAAGTGTCATTTCCACTCGTCCCGAGTCTTGTCCCTCGCCTTGCGGCTCGGGCCAAGACACCTCGGGACTCGTGAAAAATGACATACTTTCCGCACTTGTATCAAAAAGTACTATTTTGGTCAGCCGTTATTAAAATTGATCCGCAAAAAAAAATAAGCAGTTAAATCATTTGGGCAGCATACAAAGCTTTGGCTGGCAATAAATAAAAATCGGGCGGCAACTCTTGTTCAGCAAACAATTTAAAAACGGTTAACATTTTAACCAATATTAATCTGCTTTTTTTATCATTTGGCTGCCTAATAACCAGTCGAACTGCAAAATAATAACTTGGGCAGCAAGATTTTACAATTGGTCAGCAGAGAGTTTAATTGAGATATACAGGGTGTCACTGTGATATATACTAGGTGTCACTGTTATAAATACAGGGTGTCACTGTGTTATTTATATACAGGGTGTCACTGTAATGTATACAGGATGTCACTGTGATATATACAGAATGTCATTGTGATATATAAAGGGTGCCATTGTGTTATATACAGGGTGTCACTGTGATAGATACAGGATGTCACTGTCAGCAGAGAAAACATGTCTGTAAGCAATTTAATTGAGATATACAGGGTGTCACTGTGATATATACTGGGTGTCACTATGATATTACTATACAGGGTGTCACTGTGTTATATACAGGGTGTCACTGTGTTATACAGGGTGTCCAGTAATTAATAGCCAATCTTCTAACCACTGAGAGGGCACTTTAGTCTGGTTCAGAAAATCGACTTTTAGGTTTTGTAAAAGTCCCTTGGTTTTCGAGATTTTCACACTTTTCTTAATTTTCAGTTTTTGGTCTCGTGTTTCACTGTAATGATCGTCTAGGTCACAAATGAAAATATTTTTACTGGCTATTAATTACTGGACACACTGTATACAGGGTGTCACTGTAATGTATATAGGGTGTCACTGTGTTATATACAGAGTGTCGCTGTGATAGATACAGGATATCACTGTGATATAAACAGAGTGTCACTGTGTTATATACAGAGTGTCACTGTAATGTATACAGGGTGTCACTGTGATAGATACAGGATGTCACTGTGATATGGACCTCTTGACCTGGTCTACCTCCAGTGTCACTGTGACGTGTCAGTTATGGGACACCCTGTATATATATTTTTTGATGACCCTAAAAACGAAACGGCTCCCAAAAATAGGTAGGTTAGGGTGATTTTTTTAATGGCCCTAAAAACGAAACGGCTCCTAAAAATAGGTAGGTTAGGGTTTTTTTTTGATGACCCTAAAAACGAAACGGCACCCAAAAATAGGTAGGTTAGGGTTATTTTTTTTTGATGACCCTAAAAACGAAACGGCTCCCAAAAATAGGTAGGTTAGGGTTATATTTTTTGATTATATATCACAGTGACACCCTGTATATATCACAGTGACATCCTGTATCTATCACAGTGACACCCTGTATATAACACAGTGACACCCTGTATCTATCACAGTGACACCCTGTATATATCACAGTGACATCCTGTATCTATCACAGTTACACCCTGTATATAACACAGTGACACCCTGTATATATCACAGTGACACCCAGTATATATCACAGTGACACCCTGTATATATTACAGTGACACCTGCTACTTGACAGCTGACAATTACCGTATGACAAAATACGCACACGATTGGCGACAGAATAGTTGCGCCCATTTTGTGAATGACGAGTTAGGTTTTATTGCCCCCTTTTTTTTGATGAACAAAATGAAATATTTTGCTTACCTACTGATTGCTTACCAAAATTTGATTAACCGTAGATCGCTTAATGCAGCTCAAATATTTAATTTGCTGACCAAAATAATTTAGAGCAGTCCAGTATATCATTAATTGCAGCCTGATTTATAAATGTTTGCTAACCATAAGTTGCTTACCAACTAGCTATTTTGGCTGACCAAATACAAATTTCTGCTGACCAAAATATGAATATTTTGCTGATCGATTAAATGATACCCTTTTGTAAAAGATTAGACAAAGGAAAAAATAAGTTCATTATAGTGTATATGCTGTAACTGTTTCAGGCCGACATTCAATAATTTGGCATTTCTAAAGTATATTCGATAGTAAAATATTGAAAGTGTCAATACTTATACCTCTAATTTATTCACCAATGCTTTTTGCCCCTTCGGTCGACTCTGACCACTTCCTAATTCGTCCACTCCTACAAGGTTCTTTTCCTAAATTGTCTCTTGTTGTGTTCCGTATTCGTCCACTTCCTATTTAGTCCATTCCTAAGCTACGTTTAGCTTACCTATTGGTAAGGTAAATGTAACCTTCGCCGAACGCGACTATTCACCAAACGATTTGTTCCTCATTCGTCGTATTCCTGTTTCGTCGGATTTTCAATATCAAATGAAACTAATAAATGTATTTATAATATTTAAATTTCACACCTTATTTAAAACGAAATCTTTACAAAAATATATAGGGTCCTAATTTATTAGTTGCAGATATTTTAACACATTATACTTTACATTAAAATAATTAACTTTAAATAGAAATTAAGAATTCTTTTCATATAACTTTTTTGATTTCATTTACCTAACAAAAAAATTAATTATAATTTCGTCTAAAAAAAATCACCATGTGGAATATCACATGTCACAATAACACTATCTGTCATGCCAACAATTGTTTGTCGTAAATGTCGTAACGGTTCGGCGGGAAAACTGCAAATGTCATTGTGAAGTGGCCAGTTACAGTTAAGTGGTACGTAAAAGAGCTACTAGAATCTGTTCAATGAGTTTTCATTTAGTAATCACATTAACAGGGTGTTATTACGTAGCAAATTTGTTTTTCCTTTTTCTCCAAAAAAACATCGTAAAAGCTATAATGTTTCATGCTTTAATATACTCCAGAGACCGAGTACTATCAGCTGTAAAAATATCTGCAACTAATAAATTAGGACCTTATATATTACTTCCATGTTCCTACAAGAAACAAGAACCCGACGGAACGTTAATTATTATTATTAACGTTACTTACTATCCGTAATAATTTGTGTGTCAAGGTTTTAATTTTACTGGATAGTCCTTTAAATATGAAATAGAAAATGAAATATATAGGTTTTTTGTATGGAAATAATACCAGTTCCGAAACCCAAGACAACTTCAGAGGTAGATAAATTAAAGTGGACAAATTAGGAAGTGGGAAACTTTGGAAGTGGACAAGTTAGGAAGTGGGCAACTTTGGAAGTGGCCAAGTTAGGAAGAGGACTAATTAGGAAGTGGATAACTTTGGAAGTGGACGAATTAGGAAGTAGTCAGGGTCGACCGGAAGGCTTTGCAGCCTTTGAAATCATTGGTTTCCTGTGGGTAACCAACGGGTAACGGCGATTCAGTGGAAACAATATTTATTATGTCTTCTATTATGTGCAGAATTGACAATATTTCAAATTTTCTACTCCTTCATTTTATGAGCTGGATAGAAAAAAGGTGGAATTTTAAGCTACCCGTATTTTTTCCTTTTCGTTTTAACTCAATTTTTCAGTTAAAAATAGCAGTTTGAAAAGTAGCTCATTCTAAAAGGGCGTATGTAGAAAATGACGTCACTTTCCCAACTAGAATCCAGAGCGACAATTACGATTTAAAAAACTAGAATCCAGAGCGACAATTACGATTAAAAAAATAACTGTCAGGCGTTACAGCGTTGTCAACATAGGAAGTTCGGGAAGACAACGATGCTTTTGCTCCTCTTATTTGGGCTGGATTATATTTATCACTTGCCGATGTGTACTCCATCATCATAATTTCAACACGCGGCAGATTCGTGCTATCAGCCTGAGAAAAACCTTCTGATGTATTCATTATATGAAAAAAATCGGTGTCCGGTAAAAGAATGCCAAGTTAATAATGCTTGAATGCGTTATCGGAGTCCAGTGGGAAAGTGCCAAGTCTTTTAAGGTCTTCGAAAACGTGCAAATGAACCAACGGTAAGAAAATTAAACTTCTAAAGCCGCTAAGCAGTTGTAACAATTTTCAAAACAAATAAACGTCAGACGGCAAGTATGTCAGAAAATGACAACCGGATACCATACACTTTTTAATCGTTTCAGCACTAAGGTCTCTCTCGATAATGCAGGGAAAATGACGTCACACTTCCGGTTCACACTAATTGACGATTTTTTCCAAAATGAATGGGGAAAAAAATCCAAAAATATTTTTTTTGAGCATAAAATACAGTTTTACCCAAATGGTTTTCGAATTAAGATCTTTTGAAAATATGAAATGTTGTCAATTGCATGTTAGCGAAAGACAGTACAAGATATCTTTAATCGCTTTTCTGTTGTCCTCGCTGTTGGCTCCGATATATCGATAGCAACATCATCCATCCCTTTCTCCCCGACGCCACAGACTAAGAAGGACAAGGAGTGACGGCAACGACTATCGGTGGCGATATCGGTAAATACTCGTTAACCAAGGACGTAGCTAGGATTTTGTTAAGGGTTAAGGGTTACCGCGATACGTCCCCTGTTAGCTGTGCCCACGGCTCGTACGGTGGCATATAGAAACTCGCCGATCCTTCCTGACCTGATCTTACTGAATACGTTACTGGTATCAGCACCTGTGTCTGCTAACGTGGCGATGGGTGGCTGTGTGTCGGGAGTGTTTGAGATTTTGCGAGGCGATGGATAATAGGCAGTCTAGTATTCCTATATGTTAATGTTAAGTTTAGTTACATAAATAAATAAATAACTAAATAAATTAACTGTAGCTTGAACTGATAATAAACCTTCTAGCGTAACGATAATGGTAATAACTTTTCAATATGAAATCGCAAGATCGTCTGAATAAACATAGAAAAAAACTATATTTTCCTGTATTGCATTGCCAAATCGTCCATATTTTTATAAGTTGTATTATCTGCGGCCATAACCAAGAAGGTTTATCCGCTTGTCGCCCGAGACAAGCAATCTGCAGTAAACTTGAGCCAATGTTCGTTGTTTTACCCACTTGTTTTAAGGGATTGTTGAAAAATGTTGAATTTAATATCGCATCGTCGTCCAAAACGCTGCCAGACGGTTTCAATTTGAACTGACATTTTCTCGTAAGCAAAATAGGTACCCCAAGGTCAAAAAGAGAGAAAGTGATGTTATACACTCACGGACCATGAATTCGGGTAATTTTCTATATACTTGTTCATAGAAAATGACTAGAATTAATTGTCCATGAGTGTATTATTATCTTAAGTTGCTTTATTTATAAGACTGTTATATATTAATGAATGGTTCTGAGTCTTGTTGCTGAACGGAACAAATTTCGCAAGATCTTGGGACCGACGCAGGGGGACGGTGGTAGTTGGAGGATCAGCAAGAAACAAGATCTGGAGGATCTAGTATCTAAGCTTAAATATTGGAAATATCAAGTCAGCAAGACTTCGTTGGCTCGGGCATCTGGAGAGAATGCCTGAGGATAGCGCGGTAAAAAGGACATATGGGTCGGCCGGTAGGTCGCGCCCGGTCGGCCGGCCCAAATCCCAAACGATATTTTAAAGGGGTTTCTATGGTATTTTATTTAAATAACTAATTTTTTAGTAGCTCAATAGTGCCTCAATATATCCCATCAGAAGCTCGCCGGGCGTGTCCGAGGGCGAATGTCGCTTTCGCCGCCGGGCTTCGTTCGATCGCTCAACGAACAATAGTACATTACTGCAGAGGCCGGGAAGTGAGGGGTTGCTGGCCGAGCGAAGCGAGGCCAGATAGTTACGAGGCTGGCAACCCCATTTCCCGCCGAGGTATGTATAGTGCTTTTCTATAATATGCAATGAAATAAATAAAGTTACTATTATAACCTTACTTAATATTTTATAACACAAACCACACAAACTTTCTGTCAGAAGGTGACATATTATATCCATAGACAATGCAAAAGCTGTTTCAGTTCACATTTTTACCGCGAATAATTTTAAATGTGTATTCGTGTAGTTAAAATTGTTTATAATGTGTTATTTGTTATGTTCATGTAAATTTTAAATAAATAAAACTGCAAAATATAGCAAAAATCGTTTTTTGTTTTTTTAATGGCTGAATGCCGTGATGCTGTCTGTGGCCCAAATAAATGTGGAATGGAAATTGTAAAAAAATACATTGCCGGCCTAGGCCGGCAATGTAAGTATGAAATTCCATTACGTGCCAAGTGTCAAGCCGCACCGGAAACGAAGTACTTTGCGGCCCATTTTTAGGCACGTAATGTCAACATTTCATGCCATGTTTGAGAAAAATAATATAGTGAGCTAGAATCACAGCCTATATTATTATACGCTTACAGGGATCCAGCGCCTTCGCACATGAGGTTGGCAACCCCTTTTCACGCTGACCTATGTACATATATATATAGGTAGCACTTTTCTCAAATATGCAAATAAATAAATTAAAAAAACTCCAAGAAATCAAACTTAAAGTTCTAGAGAAACTAAAAGTAAAAGAGACGCAATGAGCGTTTTTTGACTTAATTATACAACGTTGCATACAATACTTTTTCTACGACGAGGTTTTAAATGATAAAATACAAAATTAATCATAACTTGGTAACAAGGCAAATATGACGTTTGACTGATAGTATGTGTCTATGGTAAACTTTTTTTTTTAATTTAAAATAGACTTAAATTAAAAATACTTTTTTTATGTTGGCATCAATGAATTTAGTTCGGAAAGTTTTGTTTTTCTTAAAAACCGTAGGAATTTAATTGTTTGTTAAGTTGGTACTTGTGCATTTTTACCGTAAAGTTAAAATTGAGCGCTTAATCCTTGACCTAAGTTTAACCTAGATTTAGAAGTCTGTGGCTGCTAGCAATAACGTAAAGTGACTATAACGACACTAGTGCTGTTATGGGGAATAGAGTATAGACTTCTCTGAACTCATATTATGTATGTTCTTATATTAGTGTTCGTGACCAAGTAAAAGACAGATAATAGTACAGGAGTAGAAAAAAATATTAACAACTCACAATAAATCTAATAAAATAGAATTACTTACAGCATGAAACAATTTTAATTTTGCCTCCAAAATTATTAAAAAAAATACCTACGCGTTTTTTCCGCGGTTTGACTAGACATTTTACCGCTAATATCTAGATGTATGATTAGATTATGCTTAGTATTAATATAGACTTAATAAGACAGTAGGTTGTGACATACTGTTACAATTTTGCTATGATACAGGTTGACACATTTGACACAAGTAGAGGGGGTTATAGAAGTTCATTCTGATTGTGTTTTTGCGACTTGTCGTCTACGGGCGGAGGGGAGCTTTAAATGCCTGGTGTGCTTGGAGAGTCTAGCCTTAATTTTAAAATTCATCGTGTATCTTTTCATGTCACCTGGTACCACCGATGGCTACACAATTTTACCGATGGCTACAAGATTTGTTATTCCTAGGTAGAATTAAGTAGTTGTAATATTTTAGACCGAGCACCAGTAATGCACTTAGTCGGTGGCCTGCAGACATAATTGTACAATTTCCCCGACGGCACGCTAAACGAGTGTAAAATTAGTTTTTATTGGCAATCGACAGCCCACTCTATTGCACTGGGCTAAAATAGTACACATTGCATAAGGCAGTATTCTCTTTTTATACTTTACATAATTTTTTAATCTCTTCAATAGGTAAATAATACATTATGATACGAGTGGGCGAAGTGCAATGATTTTTTTTTTTTTTTTTTTTTTTTTTTTTTTTTTTTTTTTTTTTTTTTTTTTTTTTTTTTTTTAGATTTTCCAGTAGCTTGGTCGGCTTCTGCGACCAGTTGCTGCGCATAGAATGGCTCTACCCTAGCTCAGTAGAGCTAGGGCATGCTACTCACTACTTGAGTGGTGGTGGATCTTAGGTGGGCTAGTTGCCCGTTAATGACCAGCCTGGCAGCTTGAAGGCGTTGAGCTGGCATGAGAAGGTGTGGACCGTGCAGTATGGACGGCCGATATTGCACAGAAGGTGCAGAGGGACCACGCAAGGGAGAGACTCCCAGGACCTCCCCCGAAGGGGTGGTCCCTGTCAGTGCAGTACCTCTTTGCCCTCTCCTTTGATGGAAGTCTCGCTTACGCATATCGTCTAAAAGCTCTATCTCTATAGCTCGCTCTATGGTCGCTTTTCGGGTGTAGTCGTCGGGGGGGTCAGTTAAGACGTGCTTGGCACGTCTGATTCCTCTGTGAGGAGGTCCAGACGTGTCGTAGTCATCTAGTACCTTGATGAGCGGGTTTGAGTGGTGTGGTAGAGTACTGAAGTACTTCTTCGATAGAGATTTAAAATATTGAGCTACCGAGGGGATCCCAAGATCGGCGTGGAGATCCACATTCCTAATGTACCAGGGGGCCCCCACTGCCCATCTGAGTGCTTTGTTTTGGAGGACCTGTAAGCTCCTAAGCCGCGATGGCGATGCGTGAGCAAAGACCACACTGGCATAGGAGAATACAGGCCTTATTACGGATTTGTAGAGGGTAAGTTTCCCTCTACGGGAGAGTTTGCTCTTTTTCCCCAGAAGGGGGAGTAATCGAGCCATAAAGAAAGCTGCTCTATCGCGGACAATCTTTATGTGACGGAAGAAGGTAAGGCGCCTGTCTAGTGTGACTCCCAGGTACTTTGTGTGATCACACCAAGGTATCTGGGTGCCATGCAGTGTTATGCGTGAGGTGAGTATTTCGTGTGCATGTGAAAGGCTTCTTGTAAAGAGAATTGCTGCACTCTTCTCCGGGTTTACCTCAATTCTCCATTTCCTACACCAATGCCCTAGGGCATCGATGGCAGACTGGAGACGAGAGACAATCCTGGGAAGGCGGGGATATGAAGTGTAGATGGCAGTGTCGTCGGCAAACAACGCGTATTGCACACATGGTATTTTTGGAAAATCATTAATGTAGAGAGAGAAAAGGGTGGGAGAGAGCACGGAGCCCTGGGGGACCCCGGCTCGTACGGGATGGTTAGCTGAACGGGTTCCTTCCATGAGACAGAAATGTAAATGGGTACATTTATGTTCGACTAGGCACTTATAGCTAGGAGCGGCCATCTAACGCCGCGGGAAGGGACCTGCGACGTAAATACTCGTGGGAAACTTTTCGAACAAAAACGTGTATCCACACCTTGATTAAAATCCCGGTCGGACCAAGGGACGGAAACGGAAGTCGTTCTATTTTGTTCTAGAAGCTTTACACATTATTGGACGGCCCCTTATGGAAAATTCCATTGCGCAATAGGAGTCTATATATATTGGACGCCCACTTGAGGAGCGCAGTTACTACCGAATATCTGAGCCGACAATAGCTCCCAGAACCCGATCCTAAGTTAGTGCTAAGTGAAAGCACTAAGTGAACCTTTTTTTTTTTTTTGACCCCGGGAAATGCATAAAACTGCATACCACTACGTAACCTAAGGTCATCGGGGGTGACAGCCAGATGTTACGTATTGGTTATGTGGGGCTCTCCGCTCCTAAAGGGATTGGCCTACCCACTAAAACCCAGGGATGCTACCAACCTGTGCCTTCACGGTGATGCCGTGGGATCGCTATCAAGCCACCACGACATCACCAGCACCTCCGCCCTAGGGCGGACCCTCTCCGTAAAAGGCACACTGTAGCATGGCCAGTGTGCCTTCCCCACCTGCTTCCCTCCGGCCAACCGGGCCGTCCCCCAGGGAAGCCAGGAACCAACACCAGACACACAGGGTCCGCATGTGTATCCGGTGTCAGTCCCTCCCTCACCGCCACGGGAGGACAAACGCCCCTGCCCCGCAGCCGTCTACGGGAGGACAAACGCCCCTACCCCGCAGACACTCCCGCGTGTCCTTACGGACCGCGGTGGGCCAGTCCTCCGCCTCCCGCCCCCAGCACATGAGGTAGCGGCAGCCTGCAAGGCTGAGCTCTCGGGACGCAGAGGACTAGTCCACCGCCACCACGCAGCGGCACAGGTCACCCGTCTGGTGCCTGCCCGCAGTGCCCCCCAAAAGGAGACGTCGGAGGGATGCTGCCCGTGCCCGACGCTCCGCCCTCGCGTGCCGCACCTGGAGAGTCCTCTAACAGAGGAAACCCGGTGCGGGACCCCCCAACCCCCCCTGACAGGCTCATTCGCAGCATCGGCAAGTGATCAATTAGGGGCCCCTAAGAAATCACTTGCCGTTGCTCCCGGGGTGCACCGGCCAAGACGCTTCCCTTTCCTGCGGATCCACCGGATCAAGAAGAATGAGAAGAATCCAGACACTCTGGGAGGTTTCCTGTCTAGCACCCCACTAAGTGAACCTAGAAGAACCTAGAATCAGAACCTAGATGTACCTAGCCTCAGTGAACCAGTAATAAATATACCCGCGTTGCGAACCAATTCGCCCATCAAGTGAACAAGTATTCTTTTACCTAGATTTAAGGCGTAAATAGTAAGAGGAAGTATAAGTGTTGATTTTATTTTGATTACTGTTTTATCTGATTGACTATTTTTGTGTGACTTTGTTTCCGTGTATATTTGTTTGGGCTTTCTTCCCGAATCAGTGTCAAAAAATATACAAGTGATAAAAATAACTTAACTTTATTGAGTGAGCCTTAGTTATTCCTAGTGTCCGACCGAAGATTCGGTTTCGGTTTCGGCCAGTTTCGGCCAAAAATCATGTTTCGGCCAGAGTTTCGGTTTCGGCCAAAAAGCAGCCGAACCTTTCGGCCGGGCCGAAACTTACAACATCGTACTTTCGGGTCGCGTTCGGGTAACGTAGGGTGCGCTCGGCACGGCTGACAATATGGCGTCGCTCGCCTAACTCCGCCGGCCACTGAATCAGTGCTCTTTGCTCGTGTAGTGACAGTGACGCTTGTGTTTGTTCCCCGAATAATCATCCTCCTGCCCTTATCCCATTTAATTGGGGTCGCCGCAGCATGTTTTTTTCCTTCCATACCTCTCTATCACCCGTCATCTCGTCACTCACCTCCTTTCTATTCATATCGTCTCTCACGCAGTCCATCCACATTCATACTTTATACCCTTCTAGTCACATGGTTATCATCCCTCCGCATAACATGTCCATACCACCGTAGTCGATTTGCCATTATAGCATTTCTTTTAATTTAATATAGACATGTATGATATTATGATTATCATATTTTAATAATAAACTTTTTTTTTTATTATATACCATTTACTATTACCAATTCGCTGTCTCAGTATTACAGTTAATGTAACATTTAAAAATTTTCACCTTTTAGGGAAGTTAAATTTTAACCCAGTGTCACTATAGCAATGTTGAAATTTCATTCGATATGAACGTAATATTAGGCTGGCGAGATGTTTCATTAATCTAGTATTTGGAAAGAACGGCCCACTGACATTTTTATTCAACGTTTTAATCACGTTTATAAAAGGTTCGGTTTCGGTTTCGGCCGAAACTAAAATCAAACCGAACCTTCGGTTTCGGTTTCGATATTGGCAAAAAAACATGTTTCGGTCGGACACTAGTTATTCCCTTTAATCCAGGAGATTTACGACCTTCTGTTGTGATCCAGTTTTAAATAAGCTATTGAAGATAGACTTTCATCCTGTTAACTGCGCGACCCCACGCGATCCGTGGGTGCGTAGTTAACACATATCATTTACAATTTCTGTTTTGTACATATTTATTTAGTGGTTTATCTATCCTCGTCTATCGTCACATCGTCGTGTGGTGTGCGGGCGCATGCTCATGAACACGCTGCGCGGGGATAATATCCGCACGCCGAGTCCCACGACGAAGTCCTCTCATTGGTCAATTGGCGGTAATTACAGCACTTGTGCGGTAATTTAAAGTAAAAAGCACTTGTGTGTAATAAGCTGCATTCCGCGCATAAGAACCACCAAATAAGAGCGACTTTATGAGCAAGTGTGTTGAAAAAGAACTTTTTTTAATTAACTTGCAGACTTTTTTAGCTATTATGCAGCAACAGCAACCAGTAACAATGCATTGTTTACTTGGGAGCAGCATAACATACTTAGTATATCGACTCAACGTAGGTTCGATTCTACGTTATGCGTGTCATTACGAACTAAGTACGTTATATTACTTTGCATCACACTTGCTCGAAAATGGTGTTGTTACACGTAGGTTTTACAGGCCGTAAATGACCTATTACGCCCTGGGGCGTTATGGTGTTTTTGTTTTAATTTGAAACGCTGGTTCTGTTTTACTCTTACCAATTTGTCATGTTCAAAGGAAACGCCAACTTACTTTTTTAACTTTTATCACTGAAATATTTATTTAAAGAGAACTATTATTGCAAATACATGTAAACACATATTTCTGTAACATTAATTAAATGTTTAAATAGTGTATTTCAGTATTTTGCAAATAAAAAATCTACCATTTTAGGTCTTTTGCGCTATGGTTTTCGAACGTGACTTGACATTCGCATTGTCTATGGATATATGTCACTAATGTCACTGTCTGTTTTACAATTTTATTTAGGTTAAGTAAGGTCATTTTAATCAGATTTCCTTACAAGTGTGGTGAAAAACATTGTATGTGTCTCGGGCGGTAAAGAAATTACAAACTCGTGTTATTAAAGCCCTCGGCTTCGTCTCGGCCTTGTAACAAACACTCATTTGTAATTCCTTACTTACCGCCCTTGATACACAATGTACTATTAAAACAATCTCATATTCGAGGTGTGCACACAGTCATGATCTCTTGAACTATTAAAAGAATTCAACCTAAGCTTTGAGTATACAAACAAGAAAGGGTCTGGCCGGTCTGCTATAGTAAAATCGCCCCTGGCTCAATGTGAAAACTGAATATGCACGTTTATTTGCCTTATTATCAAATATAATTTTACTGAATATTAAGCCTTAAATACTTACGATTAGCGAAATAATTAAAAAAAAAAAAAAACAGTTTTTAATTTATTTTGGCTAAATTACTTTATCGATTCAGACGTCCTTCGGATATTTTATACATATATTTAAGATATGTTTATAAAAAAAAAATGAAAGTCCTAGCTTCTTTTAAAGTCAACATTTTTGTCTGTATAAGTTTTTCGTTTTTTTTTTTTTTTACTTGCAAGTTAGCGACACCTACCATACTTTGATATAATATACACAATTTAATAATCTATTACATATATTTTTTTCAAAAATATTAGTTCGGATCAACAAAGTGGAAAAAAGCAATTTGTCTAAAATGGCGGAAAAAAGAACACCCATGAACGGCAACTTCTTCAAATAATGGAAATAGCTAATTCTGCAAAAAATACTTTCATTTTTGGAAACTTTAAATACTTAAAGCGAATTGCTCTGATACTTAAGATTGTCATACCCCATTTATTCCTAGGATGCTAGAAACGGAATCTAAACAATCGCTCTAGAAATGAAAACTTACGTCACAAAATTCCCTTTGAAACTCCGTGAAAACCACTTTGAAATCATTTGGCTAGCTTTTTATTTTACACGTTACTCGTATATCTTTTTATATATATTGTAAACAGAGAAGAGATAGGTAATATGTGGTACTACATTTTTCTCCATATATTTTCAGTGAACGTTATGTTTATTACTCATATACATACATGTAAGAAAAACGCTCTTTGAGTTTTTAGCACAATTATATTATAAATAACTAAAAATGAACAGCGAACACGTAAACACAAGTTTATTTATAGAATATAAAATAACAATCACTCAGGATGGTTGCAGTAAGCTTACTATCTAACAGACCCTAATCGTTATCACTGTCACTTTCTATAGCAATATTTAAACCGTCGTTATTAAATAAGGAGCTAAGTTTCAAATTAGGACGCGGTATTTTTGATAAATATCTGCCATATGACAGATAATATACAATAGCTGAAATGTGTGAACAACAGCCCACCGTCCTTAATCCATTTGCACATTCGCAGCAATAATTTTCAATTGCATCTATACCACTTTTATCTGGATTATACATTATAAAACATTTGTATTGTTTCTTTGATATGTGACGTGATTGTATAGATATTTTTAAAATATTTGTTTGGTCTTTTACATATGCCATATTTAAGTTCCCTGTTTCATCCAAAACTTCGGCTAAGTATGAAATGGCTTGGCCGTATTGATAACTGCCTGTAAACAAAATTTTCATATCGTACTCCGTTAATTGCGGAAAATCTGAAACGTCATTAGCTGAAATGCTTTGGAAAGGAAGTTTTTTTCGCAATAAACCTTTTTCTTCCACTATCGCAGCTAACACATTTGGATTGCTCTTTTGTATGCTCATTCTCTCGAAAATAGCGGTGGTCATATTTTTGTCCGAAGTTAAAGATTTTCCAAAACGGTTCAAAAAATATGAAGCTATGCGGCACAAGCTTTGTATTTTATCAAGCATTTTGTTATCAAATGTCTGGTCAAGTAGTTTATATTTTTGTTTTAAGGCACCATGAACTGCTTCCACGACCCAGCGAACTTTTGTAACATACCGGGACTCATTGGCCTCTTCGGTGGTCAGCTGTTTACGTTGGCCTTTGAGAGCGGGCATCATTACTCGGTAACCTTTAGATTCTAAAAAACCTACTACATCCCGGAAGCCTCTATCCAAGACAAATATGTCGCCAGGTCTAATAAGATTTTTCAAACTGGGTATGACTTTTCGCATAATGCTTGCATCGTTCTCAGTAGCATGGAAAGGTCCTAACATGTCGACTATAAAACCATCTGTTGTACTTATTGTGAACGGCTTGCATAAATGTGTTTTTTTCTGACCGGAATACGATTTGCGTTGATACTCATTATTGGAACTTTTTTGGTGGTATATATAGGTACCATCAAAAATGAGTATCAAAACATTCTCCACATCAAAAAGTTTTTTTGCTAGTTCTGTTGTATGATTGTTAATAAGCCATTGGCGACTAAATGCATTGTGACCAAATTGAAATGGAAGAATGTCTCTTTCAAAGGAATCTATAACGTTCGCCACATATTCTGACACTATTTGATATCTAGAAAGCTGCAGTAAAGTACCGATTATTCTGTTACTATTGCCTGTACGTAGTTTTATTAAAAAAATCACAACAGCTTGTATAATGTCACATTTTGTTTGTAAAGAGTGCAATTCGTTTTGAATAATATTAACATGTTCCCAAGTAAATCCCGTTAAAAGAGCAAAATGGTCATCGGAGACAGATTTATTTACTATTTTCTGAATTAATGGCAGCTGTGTTTCAGTGACTAAACAACCAAATAACTCTGCTATCTCTTTAACATTTACGGCCGCTGTGGTTGAATAGACTTCGATCAGCTTTAAATCATCTTCATAGAATTGACCATTAATCAAATGTGATGAGCAACATCTATTTTCGGTTGGAATATAAATATTTCTTTTGGAGTAAACTAGTAATCTCGCCTTTTTAGGTACGGTTTGTAAGTTGTTTGATTTAGAATGACATATGAAGCAGTACCTGTGAGTAGACAGTGTCCGTTGTAGTGGTAACTCTATCCTCTCAACTGAGCATCTACTACTAACATTAAATGCGACGAGTTCATTTTCACTGCTTGAATCACTGAGAATAGTCCCTTGATGTAAGTTTGAACTTAAGGGCACAATTGGTGGTTTAGTACGATAGGCTTTCGTGCGGCAACATGAACATAAAATATCACCATGTTCAAAAGTCTGTAGCAAAGAATCCGAATAGAATTTTACATCGGCAGAAGACAATAAAGTCTTTTTTACACCTTTTGTTTTACAAAATTGTTTTTTGCAACTACTGCAATTACGAATAGATTCATTGGACGCTGACATACTTTAATTAATCACTTACCTATGTTTTGTCTATTACAAACGATTACGATAAAGATTAGGTATCTTATCAATATTTATCTAATTACAATTAATATTGAATACTCTAGTATTGCAGTTTAAATGTGCTTATATCTGTAGAATAGTCTTCCCGCACAAAAACTACAGTACAAATCACTTAATGTAACTGTATTATTTTCTTCACGACTTGTGCCACATGTTAAGCATTTTTTTAATAGTTCAATTTCTTCCTCCTCCAGAAGTACTTCATAGTCGGGTAGGCAGCTACGAAACAAAGCGACCTGCATATATTTCGGCAGGTTTACTTGCTCAAATACTTTGCATTTGACAACATCCAACTGAAAATTATCATTTATTATGTAGATTGATTACTTCTACATCAATTCACAAAAAAATGTATAGAAAATATGAATTATGAGGCTTACGTTGTTTGGCAGGGATTGGTAACTATTTTCCAAATAATCTTCTGTCCATCTGGTCATTTTGTCAATAATTAAATCGTACACTATTTTGTATAATGTCGGGACACGTTTTTGAAACAATCGTTTTATAACTGTATTTTTATTTATAACTAGTTTTGCATTATCCGATGCAAACATTTTTCTCGTTCCCGCCAATTTTTTTAAGAACTACGTGCCGTGTACTCCACATAGGTGCATTCTAAAATTAAAATAATAAGCAGGATTTAAATACGAAGCTCGTCGTGTTCGAAATTCAAAATGTGAGTCTTTGAATTTCGATCACGGTTAGGGTTGCCAGATGATAATTTGATAAAGGAGGACTGATGGGTCTAAAAAGGAGGATTTTCTGTAGAAAAGGAGGACATGTCCTCCTTTTGGATACCATCTGGCAACCCTAAACACGGTAGAACAACTTACGTTTTCTGTTTACGTTTACGGATCCGATTTGAATAACACTCCTATACAAATTGCTTTTTTCCACTTTGTTGATCCGAACTAATATTTTTGAAAAAAATATATGTAATAGATTATTAAATTGTGTATATTATATCAAAGTATGGTAGGTGTCGCTAACTTGCAAGTAAAAAAAAAAAAAAACGAAAAACTTATACAGACAAAAATGTTGACTTTAAAAGAAGCTAGGACTTTCATTTTTTTTTTATAAACATATCTTAAATATATGTATAAAATATCCGAAGGACGTCTGAATCGATAAAGTAATTTAGCCAAAATAAATTAAAAACTGTTTTTTTTTTTTTTTAATTATTTCGCTAATCGTAAGTATTTAAGGCTTAATATTCAGTAAAATTATATTTGATAATAAGGCAAATAAACGTGCATATTCAGTTTTCACATTGAGCCAGGGGCGATTTTACTATAGCAGACCGGCCAGACCCTTTCGATTCTATTTATAAGACGCACATACTTATGTGCAGTCAAACGAAATGATTTGTAAGTAGGTACCTACCTACACCCGGAGGCGTATTTACCCTAGGGCCATGCGGGCCATGGCCCGGGGCGCCAATCGGCCAGGGGCGGCATAGCCGCCCCAGGCCGATTGCTTTTTGTTGCGGTTTTGGCGCCATTCAACTGACTTTTACTTCTCAACTTTTTATTTTATCGAAAATATGGTTGTAAGTTAATTTTCGGCAATATCTACGGAGCGCGTCTGTTATTAAAAACATACGGCGTGGAAAGTACAATAAGTACATGCTCCGAATAAGGGTGCGGGCAGGGCGCAGAGTAAAGAGAGGGCGGTTTCTCAATATTGAAGCCTATTTTGCAAAACCCTTCTGACGCTTTGTGCCAGATTCGCGTAATGTCAGATTAGCATAATGCCAGATTCGCAGAATGTCAGATTCGCATAATGCCAGATTAGCATAATGCCAGATTCGCATAATGTCAGATTAGAGGAATACCATTTTGATCTCTCACTCGACCATTCTGTATTAGGAAAATACCCGTGAGTGGCGGTGGGTTAATTTTCGTTAATGGTGGCAAACCGACGTAATATCTGTCATAGCCTAAATACCTCTTAAATTTATATAATTTTCTTATATATAAAATAATGTGTTGAAAAGTATACTTTTATAATACCAACTAAAAGGTGCCCGCGACGTCGTTCGCGTAAAACTTTTTAACCGTACTCGGATAAATCATTGATCTGCCTACCCCAAAACTGGTTAAAGTCTATCCTATCGAATAAGATGAAAATAATAAATAATCAGATAAGTATCATAATCATATGCGTTTTATTATGTTTGTTAGTCAATCTGTCATCCAGTCAGTCAGTATTTCGGTGTGTAGGTGATGTGTAATGTGAAATCAAATCTGGCATTCTGCTAATCTGGCTTTTTGCGAATCTGGCATTTTGCGAATCTGACTTTTTGCGAATCTGACTTTTTGCGAATCTGGCTTTTTGCGAATCTGGTTTTTTGTGAATCTGGCTTTTTGCGAATCTGACATTTTGCTTTTCTGGTATAAAGCGTCTAAACTGGATTTAGACGAATAATCCAGTAACCTTTGTCACCGGAAAGTACGGGTTAGGTACTTTGCGCCAATCCAGTATTTCTGATTTTTTGCAGACTTTTTTATGATGTGAATGAATAATAATATAAGTTTGCGACCTCGAGCGCCAAACGCAACTTTGTCAAAAATCGAAAAAACCGCGAATTTTTCGGTTTCAGATTTTAGCGATTATAACCCTTAAGGACTAGTTTTTGATAGTACCTTCTCAGGACGTTTTTAAAGTACAGTAAATTTTCTACAATATGAAATATAAAATTATCCCTGTAGACCCAATAGTTTCCGAAATAAAGCTTTTCAAAATTCATAATATTTTTCGAACTTCGCAATTTTGGTGAGGACATTGACTTGCTGATGATCCTCACTGCGATCGGCGCGGCCCTTTCAAGAGGGCTAAAATAACTTAATTTATTGATTTTGAATAACTCAATTTACTAATTAACTAATAAACCTATTAACTTTTGTTGTCCTTACCTTTTTTATTTCATTATTCGTAGCTTAGCTTATCATTAAACATCATCGTTTACACTTCTCATTTTCTTTTTTAATATCACATAACGTACAGGGCTTCGATAGTATAACAGGGGTTACGAAGAATCAGGGTCAAAATTCATTCAAAACGACAGAATATTGCAAAAAATTGCGAAGTTCGAAAAAATGATAAACTTTGAAACTATTGGGTCTACAGAGACAATTCTAGTGTCATGGGTATTGTAGCAAATTATTTAGTCTACTTTAAAAACGTCCTAAAAAGGTACTACCAAAAACTAGACCTTCCCAAATTTTCACGGTTTTTTTGATTTTTGACAAAGTTAAGTTCCGCTCTCGATGCAAAGTATAAAGACAAACAAGTAGTCCAACTTCGGCCGTTTAAGAGCGCGCGACACGTATTCACAAAGACGCGCGATAACTCGTCTGTGTGAGTGCGATCCATCTTGGAGCATTCTTATTTCTTTGCTTGTAGTGCGTTAATGACTTTGTAAACAAATTAGTAGACCGCAAAAAAAATTAAGTAGACGTTATTAAAAATGTTGTATTTTGTTATTAAAATATTTTTTTTCCTTGACTTTTGGGGCGGCAAAACATTTATTGGCCCGGGGCGCCAAATTTCAAAATACGCCCCTGCCTACACCTGTACACCCTGCATACTTGTATATTTTTTGCATACCTTTCTCTTTGACTGTATCGAATGTAGGCTAGCATAAAGAAAGTATTTTCGTAAGTTTGTTACTTCAGGACAGCAAGTACTGGTAAATATTACTTTTGGTCGACAAATTTCTTTTAGTATAATAAGTACCTATAATTTATGTAAATGGACGGTATCGACAGATGCGTTGCCCTTTTTGCTGTTGGAGATCTACTGATTTTTACTTCAAATCTCCTGTGTTCATGTTCTTCTCATTTTTTCTGATCACTTGGTCTGATCTTATTATGCATGTACCTACATTGCAAAGGTAGGTACACTAGTATGTTGGTGAAATTAAATGTGCAGTTTCCATAATGTAATGTAACCCAAATATCAATACACAATAAAATGCATTGATTCATTCAAGTTTTGGTAAATGTAAATTCGATGTGATCCTATTAGGTATAAAAAAATAATTTAATAACTTACTGCAATTGTTCTCTTCACTGTGACGTAGCGCTGCAAGAAACGCTCGATAAAAGAGGCACTTACTTACCGCTAATCGTACTCATAAAAAAAAACCGGTCAAGTGCGAGTCGGACTCGCGCACCGAGGGTTCCGTACGAACTCATAAGTAGATACGCGAATAGTTCAAGAAAAACTGTATGTCGATTTGTTTAGTAGAAGCAAATAAGTATATGTTATGATTTTTGCAAATTTCTAAAAATCCGTGCATGTTAGGAAAACAGTTATATTTTCCCTGTAATATTTAGAACCTGACGTGTAATGATTCTATTTAATAGCAAGGACCATCAAGAGGACTGTTATTCTCCATACAAAATGCTGTTCCCCGAATTTACAACGCCATCTATGTATAAGCTTGGTAAAATAATTATAATATTATTTACAATTATTTAACTTTGCAAACGTGACACAGTATTTAAATTTATTTATTATTAGCTGTTTACGAACTAATTGTTACTATACTATGTTTCTTTGTTCAATTATAACATCGTTAAATGTTTAGTGTTTTAGCGCCATCTAGTTTTTTTCCCGGAAATCCCCTAGCGTGAAAAAGGCCATCGCTTAGTTTTGCTACTCTCCGCTAGATGGATTAATGGATGGATTAAGTTTTTGTAAATTTCTAAAAAAGTATTAAAGTTAGGAAGACCGTTCTATTTTTCCTGTAATGTTCAGGTTGATATTGATAATCAGTAATTATGATACATTTTTCTGATCAGTAACTTCGGAGATAATAGGGGGGGAATGGTACATAAAAATGTATAAATTAAAAACTACTTATTTAAGAAAAAAAATAAAAATGGTGTTTTAATCTACAAATTAAGCCCTTTCATTTGATACCCCACTCAATATAATAGACTTTCAATTTTCAAAGTCCCATTACGGAGCCTTTTAAAAAAAAAGTAAAAAAGGTACAAGATATTTTTTATGTCCAATAAGCTCGGGTTAGCTACTTTTAACACTATTCCAAATTTCAAATCGATAGCATCAGTAGTTCCTGAGATATCTGGCTGTGACAGACGGACAGACAGACAGACAGACAGACAGACAGAGTCGCACCATAAGGGTTCCTTTTTTACCATTTTGGTACGGAACCCTAAAAAGGATAAATGTCCGAGTGTCTGATAGTACCGAGTCATTGATTGCAATACATGTTTTTATTTGTGTAGGAATTAGGTGTAGAGCCCTGAAATTTCATTTCTGTAGCTATCGTAGAAGCATATCGCGCCGTCAAGATGGCAAAATCAAGGCAAACCCGGGTACGGCAGCCGGTGCGAAATGCGGTGAATGTGGTGCGATGTTGTGTTGGTGTTTGCACCGCTAAGTTCTATGATAGCTGGAGATATGAAATTTTAGGGCCCTAGGGTACTATTTGAGTACTATTTTTGAGATATAAAACGTTATTGAAAACAAAGCCGTTCCAGAGATACAAGCGGTGTACGCCAGCTTGACGGCCCGGTAGCGTAAACAGGCCTTATATTTCAAAATATTTAAGGGTACTATTTTTTCACCTAGGTATTCCGTCGGTACTATTTAGATACTGTTTAAGTGTTTATGGATGGTGTTAGATTTTGGATATCTTTACAGTGTACGCCGTCTTGATGGTCACAGGAAGACGGCACTGTACAAACTTCGTATTTTGAATTTTGGAATAACTCCGCTGGCAAACAAGAACTATCTTGCGGTTAGTGGGTAAAAGCAAAGTCCCGTCCACCGCTCTATAGTTAGATTAATAATAAAAATATTCGAGAGCAAACCTGAGTTAATACGAAAGTCCAGCCAGACGCCCCACTTACCTTCAACTCGATAATATGGAACCGTGGGATTGTATTCAAAGATAAATGCGACTTAATTGGCTATTGGCTTCTATTTTAGCTTAAAGGGTAAAAGATGGTAAGAGGCTGCTGGATTGTTTGCTAATACTAAAAATGGTTTGTAGTAACTAACATTTTTAGTAATATTTCTTATTGACCAAGAGCACAAAGCGAGTGAGGTCTATCAGTAGATAGACTAAGGGGCGCGGCGTTGTAGGTTTCTGTGTTTATTTGTCCGGTGATATCTCAAGTACCGATAATCCTATCTACCTGAGATTTGGTAGAAAGGCAGTTGAGGCCAATAGAATTTTCAAGTTCAAAGATAATCTAATTGAGCCCTGAAACAGTTCGGAATTGTGAGTCATACTTTCTAGCGGTAATATGGCGTCGTACAGAATTCAAAATCGCATCAAAAATTTTTACGATAAATGTAAGAAATTGTACGCTAATTAAAAAAAATGTTCTACACGTGCTTACGATATAAACCAATGCTTCTGGTGACAGCATACTTTCTGACGGGCGCTATCTATTTCAATATAAGTATATATAAGTCGAGTTTTCGACTTTCTTAAGAATCAGTGAATATGTAGTTATGAGAAATGTACGCTAATAAAAAAAATGTACTGCACATACTTACGAAAACGTACACTCCTCAAACACTGTCTCTGATTCATAAAAAAAGCTGTAAAGTCGAGTGCTAAATTATGCTACCTAGCGGTGACAGGCTGATCATGATTATTGTTTTCGGGTAAGTTTTTGTAGTACCTACAGTCGAGATCAGAAATGTTTACACGTTTCGACCTCATTCCAAAGAAATAAGGACAAAAAATGTAAACATATTTTTGAGGTCGACTGTATATTTTCTTAATGAGCGTACAATTTTGTACATTTCTCTTACAAATTTTTGATGTGAGTCTGAATTCCGTACGATGCCATGACCCGCTTGCTAGTTTGCTTCCCTCTCACATAAAAAATACTAGCAAATTAAAATACCTACGAGTACCTAAAAACGCTTTATGACCTGAACGTACACTACTTGTACATATTTACTGATTCATAAGAAAGTAGAAAACTCGACTGCTACATAGTGAAATAGAATAAGAATTCTCATTTAATGAAGTAGAATTTACAGGAACCGTTTTTGCATCGTCATAGGCTACATTTTAGTACAAGAACAGTAGGTACATTTAAAATTCAAATTATAAACACACTAAGATTAACAAGTGAGACAGAAATGCTTCAGCTTCATGCATCCTCAAAAAAAAATACAACAACAATATATACAGGGTGGAAAGACACGACGATCCTTCTCGCAAAGGGGGGTTAGTTTAAGTGATGGAGAATCGATTCGTAATGTTTAGATTTTTGTTACGATCAATTAGTAAAAATATTAAAATTAATTAATATTCTTCTTAGTGACAACCCTACTATTGCTACGGACTATCTACCTACTTACATGTAAGTGTAATGTGACACTTTATGTTTACAAAAATATTATTGTACACATAAAGTGTCTTTGTGATAAAGAGGTGGGTAGGATTGCAATGGAAATAAGTTCAAACAAACAATAACTACTTTATTTACAACTGAATAATTATTGATTCACATTCTATGTTCAAAGTTGCCTCCGTGCATTATAATGCAGGCTGCAGCCCGTGCGCGAGTATGCCGGTGTACCTTTGCTAATATTCGGTCTCGAACGTTTCTACGGCGCAGGCTGGCGAAAGCAATGGTTAACCTTTGCCTCATTTCTTCGGCGTTGTCACACTCCGTTTTGTACACTATATCCTTGATAATCCCCCAAAGAAAAAAGTCCAAAGGCGTCAGATCCGGAGATCTTGGCGGCCAACGATGCGGTTCAAACCGGCCGATCCATCTATCTCCGAATTCGTCGTTCAGCGCTAGTCGCACTTCGTTAACAGAATGGGCCGGTGCACCATATTGCTGGAACCATACTTCTCTACACTCGGCCACTGGTAGCTCGTCAAGGTAATTCTGCAACTCCGTATTCAAAAGTTCCAAGTATCCAGCTCTGTTCAAAGTTGGAGGCAAAAAAACAGGTCCAATCAGTGTATCCCCGTGTATTGCAGCCCAGACGTTAACGGACCACCGATATTGGTGACCCGAATGTCGGTATTCGAACGGATTTTCTTCTGCGTAGATATGTTCATTTCGCCTATTCCACATGCCGTTACGCGAAAACACACTTTCATCGCTCCAAATAATGCGGCGGATGAACAGGCGATCTTCCTCCAGTTTATTCAAAAGCCAACGGCAGTATGCTTCTCGTACAGGGCAGTCCCTGGGCAGCAGAGCTTGAACCCGCTGAATGCTGTAAGGGTGAAGACGTGCACGTTTCAAGATTTTGAGTACTGCGGTATGAGTTAAGCGGAAATGTCGAGCTGCCTGCCTCGAACTAGCCCTTGGATTTTGCTCGAAATACCGAAGCACTCGCTCTTCAAGCCTTGGTGCAATGTGAACTATACCTCCTCCCCGTTGGTCGTTTTGGCCCGTTCGTGGTACTATGGGCTGATTATTTGCCACGCGATCAAAGGCCCGTAAAATTGACATACGGCTAGTTGGGTGTGGTGGAGGATATCTTTGTCTGTAGCGTCGTAACGTCCCGGTGGCATTATAATTACACTCCCCGTATAACATTAGCAAATTTAGGTAATCGCGGGCTCCCAATGGCATTTTGGAAATAGGTTTTATCGCGTAATTTGCAATTTGTCAATTTCATTTCAAACATCATATTTATGATCGACTTTCAATCATGCAAAGAGGTTAGATAGTTGTAAAAAATGCGTTTATTTTATCTCGGCTCGGCGAATAAAGAGTCCTATGACAGCCTATTACTTTAGTGCAATATCCGTCAAATATGTTAAGTATTCAATTTTTTGGCGATAACCAAAATAATATAAAAAAACATGGACGCTATTGTATGAATTGCTGATGAACCAGGGAACAATATTAATTCAATCGAAAATTATTTTATGAAGCGAGTTAACGAACTAAAACCTTTTTCTCAGTTTAGGTAAACATTTTACTTATAATGAAAGAGGTTACTATCTTCTTTAATTGTTTATGACGATTGAGTACTTTCGAGTGGTTGTCAGTGTCATGTCGTGTCATGTGAGTTATTTGTTGTGGTTAGAATTATTAACTAAGAAATTACATAAATACTCCACCAGACCAAAAAATTAATACTTAAGTGGAATAACACAGACAATCACCTCTGCAAAGCAAACCCTGCAACGATTTTTAGCGGTGCACGCAGACCTAAGAATGGATAAATGGCAACATGTTAACGTAATATCCTGACGTCTAAAGATTGTTTACAAGTAAGTTCATTGACCCCGCCACCTGTTTAGGGTTGGCACAAAGCAGTTTTTGGTCTGAATGTTTAAAAGGCTATAACTTGAAAACGGTAACATATATTTCCATAGTTTCTATCGGGGAAATATAGTGCTAAGGTTGAACTATCTGCCAGTTCCGCAAAGGACCCTCGTTCCGTTCCACCCTGTATACCGCCCGTCAGAAAGTACCTATGCTTCCTAGCGGTGGCAGATTTATCATTGTTTTCTCGTAAGTGTAGTCATTTTTTTTAATTAACGTACGATATCGTACATTTCTCGTACATTTTTGATGCGATTTTGAATTACGTATGACGCCATATTACCGCTAGAAAGTATGACACGGAAATTAACCTACGAATTTAAACATTTTGCTGTTCTCAACTCGAAATTTGTTTGACGGGTAACCAAATTTCGATTTGCTTAATACCTAATTACTGCTGTGGTATTCAATATTACTATGATCAGTTAAAAATCAAAAGAAAATCTATGCACTGATGTAAGTAACTGAATTTGTTGGTCTCGTTTCCCCAACTTTGGCTAGTTACGGAGGTCAAAGAGCAGTCCCTCCAAGATCTGATTTGACCAGCAAAATCAGTACCTAATATATACTCCGATAGAAATGAGAAAAACCGCTACTTAAGAAATTATTATTTTCTATTTTATAACATATTTGAGCGCTGAATAAAAGTGTTTTCTTTCTTTTCTTCGTACAGATACAGGAAGAGGGTGAACTCTTAAATATTTCAATCTACAATATATGAAATATTGTTATTGAACTCTCCCCACAACAATGGCATGCGTTTGATTCATCTTCCACGCTTCCCTAAATTGACAATTTCTTTTATAATAATGGTATAAGGGTTCTGTAATAAATATAGGCACGACTATAAAATTTACAAAAAATACAGAAAATACGAATAAAGGTTGTTTTTTCCGTAAATATTATTTATCTATATACCTATCTATATCGTAAAGGAAATATTCATGCAATCTATTCAGGTA
Organism: Eudemis profundana; assembly: GCA_947034925.1. Classification (NCBI taxonomy): domain Eukaryota; kingdom Metazoa; phylum Arthropoda; class Insecta; order Lepidoptera; family Tortricidae; genus Eudemis; species Eudemis profundana. Next base: position 21,880,059 of record OX344795.1, on the reverse strand, counting down.
GATATTATGTACAGTTACAAAATGGGAATGCTGTACCATTTGCCACTGTTCTTAATTTAGCTGTGTAATGCAAATCGGGCGTACCACATAACTGCTAACGAATTATGATTACACGGCTAAATTAAGAACAGTGGCAAGTGGCGTAACATTCCCGTGTGATGGTACGAGTAGTACATTTGCAGATTTGATAAATAATGAAGATGAACTACTTGGTAAAACCGACTAACTAATCTCATTATTGTCGGCGACTATTCAGCAATTTAGGCGCTAATGGAAAATCAAACCAAGTTTTATTTCGACTTGTTTTCTAATTTCACTACGTAGTTGTTGTTCGTATAATTAACAATAAAACTACTTTTAACGGCAGTTAAAATAAATTAAGGAACCCCAAAACTTGCTATCGCGACTTTAACTGGAGTCCGATCTCATTTCGATTAATCCCCCCTCATTAGTGCATTTTGATTGATGTGGCGATGACGCGAGGGCCGAGCCCTCAGGAAACGCCCTTTGTGCCGGCAGGGGCCGACGACAATGACAATTCCGTGTCGATAATGTGACCTTTGATCGCTTTGAAGTTCATGACTTTGGCGTTCTGGACGTCTTTTTGTCATTGGAAATGCCAAAAGGAAACAACTGGACCTTATACGATTATTGTTCGCCCGTCCGTACATTGGTCCTAATGTCTGTCACCTAAGACTTCTGGCACGGGTAGAGCACAGGTCAAGTTGAAGCTTGAAATTATCATCATCATTCACTTTTCGTCGATCCTAAATTAACTGTCAATCATTGATAGTGACGAGCGTAAAGCAAAATGTATAAATATATATTTTTAATGTAAATATATATTTACGTAAGTACAAAATATATTTATTAGTCAACAATAATAATCAACATTTATGTATAACTATATGATATAGCTATTGTTTATCCTAAATAATTAATTTTAAAAGAATATACAGGCTGTATTCGTTAAGTGTAGCCAGGCGATTATTACGTAAATGTAACAGATATCAGAAAACGTTAAACTGATATCGAAAGTACGTTACCCAATGATTAAAATCACATCAATAACTTTATTTTAATAAAACCAGCAATATACCAATTACGGTAGGGAAATTACAGCCTCAAGGAACGTCGTACTAAATGTATGGGAGCGTTTAAACTTAATATTTTTAATATTACTACTATAATTTAAGAAAAGTTATTAATGTGATTTTACTCATTGAGTAACGTACTTTTGATATGAGTTTAAAGTTTTCTGATATCTGTTACATTTACGTAATAATCGCCTGGCTACACTTAACGATTACACCCTGTATACCTATTATAAACATCCTTATCAACTGACAAGAATCACTTACATTATTTTAAATTCTATCATATCTATACAGACATAAAATGTGCATTCTAACTTCTAAGTAGGTAGGTACCTACGTAATAATACAAACAACACGAGTACGACCCTGGCGGCCTACCTGGCTCCTGTTAAATCTGTAAAAGTAAAACGCATTATTATTTTTTTTGTTTTAAGGCATTTGCCGCCTTATCATTACGGTCATAGAACCAATAATCCGTCGAAAGTTCATAGTGTCTCTAAGTCTTTTCTCTACGGAATACGCACCTGCCGAGTGTCGGGCGAATGTGAAATGCTAAACAAGTTAAGAGGAAATAGGAGGGCAGTTTTTCCATACAAACGTAGTCCCCTGTTTCCTCCCTGGTTAATGCCAAAAAATCTATGGCTACTATTGATATGTTCCTATGTTTTCCTTTTTACGATAAATTGGTTCTTAAAAGAGATATTAACCTTCAAAAACCTAAAAAAAATGCTAGATCTTCCGCTGTGTTCACACATCCAGAAAACAAATTTGACTAGATTATTAAAAAAAGAAAACATAGGAACACGGCCAAAGCCTCTCTTTAATGTTTAATGAAAAAAATAGTTAAATAGATTAAGTTTTGGGGAAGAAATCAGGGGACTACGAAACGTTGTTTTCATGAAATTTTAAAAGGTTTTTCGGTCCAAGCTGCAGTTGTCTCTATCGCGCTCTGCGGGGGAGAGGCGGGCAGTGCGGGACAGCGACACATTTTACAAATACCTAATTTTCAATTCTCTCGGCCTTACTGTTTCCTCTTAAGATCGCGGTTATCTATAAAGTGCATTCACTTTACTGTGTAGTAAATAGATTCTATAATCTAATAATTTTTCAAGGCAGTTATACTTTTTTTGAAACTATATTCTCATTATCCTAATCTGCGGTTAACCTCTCAATGGTGTTGTATTCTTAAACAGCATTAGCTCACTTCAAGGGATAAAATCTATACTTTACTCACCCTACAGGCATCTACTAATTTAGGTAAGTCGGTTCTTTACTAGTAGCCTAATTTATTACCTAAACTTCATTTTATTTACTGGTTGGTTGGTACACATTCGTGGCATGTTAAGTTTTAAAAATATGATCAGTATTCAATAGGCAAACGGTCACAGAAAAGTAGGTTAGGTTAGGCGACCTCCTATAAAAATGAACGGTTACAAGAAAAGTAGGTTAGGTGAGGTTAGAACTGCGACCTCCTACAAAAACGAGAGGCTCTCAGAAAAGTAGGTTAGGTTAGGTTAGAACTGCGACCTCCTTAAAAAACGGAAGACTCTCAGTAAAGTCAGTTAGGTTAGGTTTGAACTGTGACACTGTGCCAGACAGGAAACCTCCCAGAGTGTCTGGATTCTTCTCATTCCTCTTGATCCGGTTGATCCGCAGGAAAGGGAAGCGTCTTGGCCGGTGCACCCCGGGAGTGATTTCTTAGGGGCCCCTAATTGATCACTTGCCGATGCTGCGAATGAGCCTGTCAGGGGGGGTTGGGGGGTCCCGCACCGGGTTTCCTCTGTTAGAGGACTCTCCAGGTGCGGCACGCGAGGGCGGAGCGTCGGGCACGGGCAGCATCCCTCCGACGTCTCCTTTTGGGGGGCACTGCGGGCAGGCACCAGACGGGTGACCTGTGCCGCTGCGTGGTGGCGGTGGACTAGTCCTCTGCGTCCCGAGAACTCAGCCTTGCAGGCTGCCGCTACCTCATGTGCTGGGGGCGGGAGGCGGAGGACTGGCCCACCGCGGGCCGTAAGGATAGGCGCGGGAGTGTCTGCGGGGTAGGGGCGTTTGTCCTCCCGTGGACGGCTGCGGGGCAGGGGCGTTTGTCCTCCCGTGGCGGCAAGGGAGGGACCGGGACACCGTGTGTCTGGTGCCGGTCCCTGCTTCCCCGGGGGACGGCCATTTGGTCGGGGGGGAGCTGGTGAGGGAAGGCACACTGGCCATGCTACAGTGTGCCTTTTTCGGAGAGGGTTCGCCCTAGGGTGGAGGTGCTGGTGATGTCGTGGTGGCTTGATAGCGATCCCACGGCATCACCGTGAAGGCACAGGTCGGTAGCATCCTTGGGTTTTAGTGGGTAGGCCAATCCCTTCAGGAGCGGAGAGCTCCACATAACCAATACTTAACATCTGGCTGTCACCCCCGATGGCCTTAAGTTACGTAGTGGTATGCAGTTTTATGCATATCCCGGGGTCAAAAAAAAAAGGTTTGAACTGTGACAACTTTACGAACTTTAATTCGGCTTCATAACTTTACACTTAAACATTATGCAAAATATTATTCTGCGAAATCAATATTTGTTTACAAGACTATTATGATTATCAGCAGTATGCCAAAATATGGTTCTGAATTAGAAATATCTGCATAGTGATTGTATACTTAAGGATACTATTTATGCTAAACGTAATTCTATCAAACGACATTTCTGTCAAGTAACATTATGCAATACAGAATTATGTTAAAGAATATTCTGCAACACATAAGTGAACCATTTTTATGATATTGGAGTGGTTTTTTCACAAATATTTCTATTATTGAGTTCAGAGGTCCTTCTATAACGTACCACAGAAAAAAGTTGTAAAATAGAAGATAAGAGATAAAAGATAAGATCGAATTACCTACAGAATTAAAAGAGTGATAAACTGATAATGCTTCTCAATGCACGAAAGATGCAAATCAATTTATTGTGCATGACTAGCTTACGATAGGTATACATATAAAGATAAATAAAAAAAATATATTTGTTTTCATATTTTCATACTAAAGTGTGAAACATTTTTAAAAACATAATATTTGTGTAAAAGAAATCGTGTGAAGTCATTTATGCATTATGAACACCTTCGCGAATTTCTTTAATATGCATGTATACCTACTGAGATCCAATTCTAAGTATCTATCCTCCTGACACCGAGCATTTAACTGAAATTCCTTGCCACTATAGCCGAATGTACTTTACAAAGCATTAAACTGTTTCTGTTGCAAAGTCCGAGACCTTGTCTGTTGAAAAAAAACGCAAACTAAGGTGTTTCTCAAGTTTTCACTAAAACAAATGTTTTTTAATATTGTTTGATAAAGACATTGAACATATTTCTGTTTAGGTATTTTTTGTCTTTTATAAAGGACTTTAGGTCATTCAAGCATAGTAGGTTACGTGAATAAATTAAATAAATTATTTAAAATTTTAATGAAATTTGTGCCACGTGCCGCCATAGCTTCTGAGCACGCGTCGCAAGAATGGCGGCCACTAGGTAGGATATCTCTATCGAACTTCGAGGACAAACTATCGCCATTACTTAAATTTCATTCGCTGTGAGCAATCACGTGTCCAATATCTTTTTAGCGGGAAAAAACAAACACTCGGGAATTGAGGCTACCTGTAGGTCGTCGTCCATTATCGACATAAGGAGTTAAAAAATATTCGGACTTTAGAGTACCTACAGTTTATTTAGCACTTTGTAAAGGACGCGAGGTGTCAGGAGGTTATTGTTTATTCATATTTCAGTAAAAACAAACTTAGTTAATACAATTTGGCTATATATCAAATGCTAGTCAACATTTTTTACTCATTTAGAATGTTGAAATCTATGTTGTATTTGAATTTGTAGTGATGCGAATGTCCGTTCTTAAAAAAAAAATACTTTTTATTAACAAACAATTACATTTTAATATTGATTAGTATTTCGGATAGTTTATATTTTAATTATAGATTTTAGCGAATAATGGCATATCGAATAAATGATGTAAGTATATAATAAATAAAATAGAGTTAAAAACGAAAACTCAACTACAAAAAAGACTAAATATTAGCTAAAACAAGATCCTCGCATTTAATTTCAACCAAAAGAAGAGGCAATTTATGTAAGCCGGCTGAAATAAACGCAAGGATATTGTTTTAGTCTTTCTCGTAGTCGGGTCTTACTTTTTTTACTTTATTTATTTGCCCTAAGAACCTTTCCGAGCAACAAACACATCAGAAACTTTTTTTTCTCGTAAAGTATAGTCTGTTTTTTATTTCCGAGGACAAAAATGACATTTCATGTGTTGCCTGTTTTTTACAACTCATAAATAGTGATGTGATACAACCGGTATTTACCGACAAAAATTTAGGTAGGTTCTTATGTTTATTGATATTAAAGTGTCTGTAACACAATGAGTGCATAATCGGCGAAGTTCCAAAACGATACAATACTTTAGGTAAGAATGCCACCCTTTTGGAGATATACACCATATTTCTCATATTTAAAGGTACATTTTATTTGATTCGAAACTCATTACTTATCTTACAAAGCTGAAAATACGCCAAACCCGCTTTATTTCTCTGCATTATCATTTCAAGCAACGGAATCACATACGTAGGCACTATTTATCCAATAGTAGGTTAAAGGTTTAATACAATGTAGTTATTATATGTAATTAATTTTCGATAAGTACCTAAAAATATATGTTTTAACGTAAAAAGTAATTTTTATTATATCGGTTATTAATAATTACACCACGAACCGAAACAAAGGACAGCACTGTTTATTAAAAGCTGGCCACATTATTTTTACGTTTGACATTTGTAGCTGTCATATTTGTCTTCGGAAATAAAAAACAGACTATAGTACGAGTGTGGCTAGCATATCGATATACTTATATTATGTTTTATTTAAAACACCCATTCTTCCCATAGGACCTATTTTTTTATTATTACAGAATATATAATGGTAATAAAAGTATCTGATTAATAGTAGCACGATGTATTTTATGTTCCTCCCACTTAGTTGTAGTTAATAAGAATTACACGAATATCAAATAGATTGATTAATTGATGCCCTTTCCCATCACTATTTCACAGTAAATCAAAAGACAATAGATGCAAATGCATTTTTGTTCATTTCTTTCGGATCTGACTTTAATAATTCTCTAATTAAAATTGTACGGTCACGGACTTCAATTGTTAAGCCATTGAGGATTCAGTCTAATTTTGTAGTGTAATACACAATCTATGAGACGACTGTTGTAATCTGAACCCTAAATGGCTCAACAATATTAAAGCCCGTGAGTAATACTATCACTCCTTACCTAATTAAAAAAAATGTTTCTTAGTTTCTGTCCAAAATATAATTTGAGTCATAATCACATAAAATCATATTTGACCATAAAGACAATGTTTTTTAATTATTTCATAATTTAACCCGTCAAGTGTCCGACCCTCTGAAGCGAAATGTGCGGGAAATGTCCCATACAAGCAAAAAAGTTCCGATTTCTCGCGGGAGATAAGAATTCTACCTACCTTAGATATAATTATATGTGACGTGTTATATATCGTTAGAAAGCTAGATAAATTTCGAGTTTGATTCAATTAATTTTAGACATGCCACTTACTTGTATTGAGAGACAAATATTTTTATTTTCCACGACTTGAAGTTTTTGCACAAACCGCCACAATTCATTTACGATTAGCACTTAATTTATAGCCACATATCACATTACACACACACTACAATGAAACTGGCCAGTTTACGCGTCGATTTTACATAATATAACTACCACAACACTTGTATTTATTTCACAACAAGCATTTATTTACGTTGTTGACAAAAATGCGTGCGAACCGGCCATTGATGCCATACAATTCGCATACATTAGCCGCCATTGCAAATATTGCGACTTTCAAAAGTTTCAGACTTTTTTTGCTAGAATATTTAGTCGTGCGGCTAAATTTTGCATCAAAAATATAAACTTTATTTAATTGCGAGTAATTTGATATAAATTACATGGTATAATCACTAACCGTTTAAAAGATTTCGACATGTTTACACAACACTCGGATCACAACAAATCTTTTCAACTGTCAATATGGCGGACTGAATTCAAACACGGAGTTTAAAAATTTTTGCAGCCGCCAATTCTCAATTCTGATTGGTTGAAAAATTAAATTTGGTTGCTACAATAACTGTGATTTGCTAGTAAAAAAATTCAAGACTGCCAACCAAATGCATCGCAGCAGAAAAAATGGCCCAATGAGCGGCCACCTCTGCGCACTAACGTAGGCCACGGGACGCTACCCGCACAAAATTTCTACGCACTGCCGTTAGTGCGTGGGACGCTCGACGGGTTAAATTAACGCCATCTAGACTTCAGCTAACAAAATAGAATGTACATTGTGTCTCAGGAACTGACGAAGCATACTCCATCCTCTGCCGCACTTGCAAGTTCCGATAACTTACCACAGATGGCGTTTTAGGTAATTAAATTGAAAAAAAGCTGGATTGAAATGGACTTTTATATTTCTGTAACTGAAGAGTTATAATAAAAACAAGGTACAGTCAACTTTTGTCTCTTGAAAATATTCTAAATGAGGTATTTATAATCTTTTTTCGATTTGTATTTGGAATTTGTCTACATCCTTCATCATGATGTCAAACTTGACCCGTAAAGGCTCCTTGAGTGTGGCTGGATCAGCGCCCTCTGGTGGCAGCAGCCGGTATTTGCGAATGAGACACGCTAATGCTGTCTTTATTGACATCATAGCGTATTGATAACCTTAAAATAATATGAAAGTAAGAAATTTGTTGTAAAACTCAGCATAATCATAGGTATATCGTACATCTTTCTATTATAATAATTTCTATGAATGTATTAAATATAATAAGAATGTCTATGAAAGATCAAGATGAGAAGGATATTGAACTGGGCGGGATACTCAGCGTCGGACTGGCCCTATAGCCGAGGTGGCGTTTGCCAGCCGGGCCACAACGCGGCGAATAGCACCAACAACCGCCCCCGGCTTGTAGTTCTTGTTGTTGGGCCCCGGGCTTGGGGAGCTGGAGCCACTCGAGCCCTTGCGGCCCAGTCCAACCCTTGCTTGCTTGAGTGTTTGGGAGGGTTCAGAAAGCACCTGAGCCTAAAAACAACTGCGCCCTATATTCCCCATACAGTCCTCTCCAAATATTAAGCAGATTTCATTAAGACGAGCATGATCGTTAAGGGCCTCCAGCCCGCTATGAGCTGCGCCGACGTAAAGTCATCTGCGTCCTGATCACAGTACTGGCTCCTTACAAATCCTCCAGGAAGTGCTCCAGTATGAAGTCATCTGCATTCTAACCCCAGTACTGACCCCACCACAAATACTTAACATAATTGATGATTCTTACCAAGACAGTTCCTCAAGCCATAACTGAAGGGCACAAACTGTGCAGGATGCTTGAGGGGCTCCTGGAAGCGCTCTGGCCTGAAGACGTCTGCGTCCTGGCCCCAGTACCGAGGGTTGCGGTGGATCGCCCAAATGTTCACCACTATCCCTACACCTTTCACTAAGGTCAAGCCCGAAGCTGTAATACATATTTTACTTTAGTTTATATACCTAACCAACAGGTATAAGACCTACCGAACGGGATAAAGACGAAATAAAAAATAAAAAAATCTAAGGTCAACTGAGTTAATTGCGGCTATGGGGGCAAATGCGTCTTTTAAAGCCAATTCATCTGAACTCTTTAAAATTATTCCTACCGTACATGCCTGTAAAGTACAACGTATACTATAGGCAGGTACAGTAGAAATAAATTTAAAGAGTTCGGATTTAAAGAAATCCTTAAAAGACGCATTTGCCCCCATAGACGCAATTACCTCTGTTGACCTTATTCCACGTTTATTGTATGGTTTTTATAATTATTTATATTATTTGTTGTTGTAGCGACAATTACGATTCGAGGAGATGATAAAAAAAACCACTTACGTAATTCGGTATCATTTTGAATAGATCGAACAATAACCGGCACCGGAGGGTACGCTCTTAAGGTCTCCTTAATGACAGCTTCTAAGTACTTCAGTCTTGGAAGATCTTGTGCGGTCAGATGTCTGTCGGAGTCCCCAAAAACCTCACGCAATCTATATGAAAAAAAATTGAATACACAAGACGAGAAATAAGCATAACTAGGTATGATTCAAGTAGTCTGGAAACAGAAATTGCAAGAGATTTTCGGTTATTCTTCAGAAATATGTCTGCCCTTTTTCATACTAAATGTACGGAGTTAGAGGAATAAGTCGCAGACATATTTCTGAAGAATAACCTTTTTGCACAATACAATTATTTGATACATAATATTTACTTGGTCTTTTTATTTTTAATTCCGAATATTTACATGACCAACATTTCAGGGCCATCGCAACAAACATAACAATACTCTTTATTAATCTCAGAGCAATAGTAAGGCAAAGATCCCCAAACTAGGCTCGGCCTGCATCTTAGGGTTCCATTGAATAATTAGAAAAGGACTTCTTTAAAAATAGTACAAAATTCTCTTGCAATATTCTAATATGAAAAATCTATTTAGTAGAAAGAAGTACCTAGTTTGATAACAATTGTATTGAGAAGACTTAGATTGTAAATATAGATGTGTCAATAGAATTTCAGTCGTTTGATTGTTACCAGTTAGTAGGCAGTTCGTGATAATATTTCTTGCTTTCTGAGAGGTAGAAACATCCAATAAACATGCAATGAGTATTTACTTCGATCACTATAGGATAGTAACAAAAAGTCAAATGCGTAAAATCTACGAAGTTGTGTTTTTATTAAAGTTCAAAATACTTAACAAGGACCCCAACTTTTGAGGCCATAACACAGAACTTGAGAACTTAGTAGAAAGTTTAAAACATGTTTTGGCGTACCTAAACACAGTACCGCCAAGTGTAAAATAATTGCAGTACACAATAAGGAGATGTTAGTGTACTTTAAAATTTTGATACGCTTGATACAGATCCAGATTTCTTCAATGATGATTGATAACTGAATAATTTACACTGCAGACAGCGACGAGTGGTGGCAATTCTGCCGTCCTAGTCTAAAAGGCAAATTTTTGCTATGGAAGTTCATAGTAAAATGTCGCCTTTTAGACTAAGACGGTAGAATTCCAGAATTGTCACCTTTTTTAAATGGGTTTGTTGTGATGCCATAAGCGCATGGGCGTGACTTGGTGTTATTAAAAAAGGCATAGGCCATAAATTACTTACTCTTCAACCACCTTATCCTGCACATCAGGATACCGCGACAGCATCACAGCGGTGAAAGAGGCAGCGACTGCAGAGGTGTCCGTCCCAGCGACACTGATCACTAGAGTCTCTTCCACCAGGTCTTGGTCAGTGAACTGAGAGGACTCTAGAAGCATCTCAATGAATGATTTCGATCTGGATTCTTCTGTAAGGTAAACAAGATAAATTATAGTTAAGAATCTTTTTACCTGGTTTGCTAGTTGAGACTGACCTTTAGGTTTTAGTCCACCCCTAATTTGCTCTTAATTGTTTTGTGTTACAATGTTTGAAAATAAAAATTATGCTGGATTTAAAAATTTCAAATTAGGATTTTCGCCTATTTGAAAAGTGTTATGCTAAAGCATAAAACCCTTGATTAATTAATAGGGACATAGATACATGGTCACCTGAAATTGGCTGCACATTTGTCTTGGCCTTCTGCTCCATTTCCATTCTTTTAGCCTTTATGACCTGAAAATAATTTATATTATCATGTTAATTCTTGGTGTGACACTACCAAAAATACCTCGGTTTGTGGCTGACGTAACACAGACACAATTATTTTTTATCGGTTACTAGTTCACCATCTGTACTCATTAGCATGTTAAGAGACTCCCAACGCTTGCTACGCCAAGCTTAATAGTAATTATAAGAAATGTATATCTCCTCACTTGTTCCACAAAGTTTTCCATCAATTTTCGACACTTTTCCGCCCGTTTGTACTGCGGCAAGAGTCTATAAACCCAGTCAGCATACAGCCAGGGTTGAACCATGCGGGTCGCAATCAGCTGGGTAATCTCATCCAGAGCATCCAGGAACGCCTGGCTAGGATTCGTTTGAGCGTTCATTTGGACGCCTAATGTTGTTTCTGCGGGGTAACAAGGCCAGGTGGATTAAGAAGGACATAAGTAGATAACTTACTTTTCCTGGGATTTGGTATACATCAAAACAAACCCCTAACAGAACCCAACCCAGGTGATTCAACCAATACTAATTTTTTGGATCAATTCACACTTTTATCTAGTCCCAACATTGGAACTCCATGGAATAGTACATTACACAACTAGGGTGGTAATACAAAGAAAGGCCGAGATCGCAGAAGTTTGCGGCCCAAGCTGCAAGCGAGGGACGTAAATATGCAATTGAGGGCTTTCTTTATTACCTCCCGTGTTGTGTACATAATTTTATGTCTACACTTGGCCAGAAAGCCACTGTGTTGTGTGTGGCATAAAATATTTTTAGCGGTGTTATTAAAATATCATAAAAAATAATGCAACTCTTGGAGTTACCTTGGATTTCATAATCTGCAGCAAAATGTTGGGTTGTGTACTTAATACGTTGCGTACCGACCATATTTTATTTTTGAGAATAAATCATCACATATAATAGGAAAAATATTTAATTGAGCTTCTAAAATTCTAAACGAGCATTTTAAAAAATGGTTGCCTTTTTTATTTGTACAAAATCTTTAAATAAATTATTGTGTCTATATTACTTGAGCTATAAATAAATCATAAATGAACTGCAAATAATGTCACATGATAATTATGTTTGGTATACAAAAATAATATTTGAGCTCAATCATTAAAAAAGAGTACTTTTTTAATGATTGAGCTTTTTTTTTAATACTTGGTAGTTTTTATATGAAGTATGCCTTTTAATATTGATCTCCTAACACTTCACACAAATAATACCTACACTTCGATCTTTATTATAACCCTTTACACTCGGCTTGAAACGATCGTGAGCGTTGATTTTGAAAAAATACTTCGCGTACGTCAAACGGCTTTTGCGAACCCAACCGATGTCGATCGATCGTGCGGCTATCCTAGAAACAGACAAAATATACAGAAGGCTCATGCGTACGCGTCGGGACTCGTCAGTCTCGTTGACGTGGAGTGGGAGATGGCTGCGTTCTTTGAACGTAGGACTCCCTATCGTAAGTGTTTTTTTTTAATTAATTACCATTAAGTATCTTCGTAATTTTTAATTGGTCAGGGTATAGCAAAGGGGGCGCAACTATATATAGGTATTTGGGGGGGGAGGGAGGGAGGGGGTGTTGGGGGTGAGAGGGGGGGTGGTTTCGAGGGGGTAAACAAATTTTTTTTTTCACTGGGACAAAATTTTCGGTGTCGCGAAATTTAGGTCAATATAACACCCCGTTTTTATGAATGAATCCAGTAAATCATGCTAAAAGAAATATATTTTGCTCTTTGACTTTTTTTCCTACAATCCATATTCACCGAAAAATTCGGGTTCAAATATCATTACTTTCAAGGAGCCACGGACTAGATTCGGACTTGTGTGGAAATGTCCATTTAGGAGCCAATATCTCGGTAATTGTCAATATCCTAACCTAACTTACTTTTCTGGTAGCAGTTCGTTTTTGTTGGGGGACGCAGTTCAAACCTAACCTAACCTACTTTTTTACCTAATTGAACCTTTGTTTTGAGTTTTTTTTCCCTCCGCCCCCCCGTCCCCCCTTTGTCCTTCTGCCTATATAAGTTTTTTGTGAAAGTCACTTCCCCAAATGGCCACTTTTTTATGAACCAACCTAACCTACTGACCTTTCTCTAAAAAACTAATAATAATTAATTTTCTTTTCTAAAATACCATTTTAAATTTAGGGAAACGTACCTACCTCTGCCAAAAAATAACCTGGGATATCGTTAAAAGGTAAACTTAAAATATGTCTAAACGTATCCAGTGCGAAAAGTATCATTGAGTAGGGTGCGCCAAAGTTCATATAAAATTGCAAATTCGATTATTGGAACTCCGAAAATGTATCTCATAAAATTTTACAACCTAATGATCATTGTACATATTTATTTTTAGCAATAGTCATTGGAACTCCGAATGTATTATAATCATAATGTTGTTCAACATAAATAACTTTGTTACTATAATTTAGGTATATATAATATTTCAATATAACGTTTTCAAGTAATAATATTTGGTGTAATATATATTTTAAAATATATCGCTGCTTAGTAATAATCTATTCATATATATTTTTCCAAGTTCACATTTTTAAGCAATAAGCTTTTGTAATATATTTTTCAAATTATACTGAATTTTATGAATGACCCTAAAAACGAAACAGCTTCCAAAAATAGGTAGGTTAGGGTTATTTTTTTTTGATGACCCTAAAAACGAAACGGCTCCCAAAAATAGGTAGGTTAGGGTTATTTTTTTTTGCTAACCCTAAAAACGAAACGGCTACCAAAAATAGGTAGGTTAGGGTTATTTTTTTTGATGACCCTAAAAACGAAACGGCTCCCAAAAAATAGGTAGGTTAGGGTTATTTTTTTTAATGGCCCTAAAAACGAAACGGCTCCCAAAAATAGGTAGGTTAGGGTTATTTTTTTTGATGACCCTAAAAACGAAACGGCTCCCAAAAATAGGTAGGTTAGGGTTATTTTTTAACGTAAAAACGATACACGTTCTGAATAAATAATATAACTTCTAACTAAACATTATGAGCAAAATGATTCTATGAAATAAGTTCAATTATGATTGCATATGCGTTCCGATACACGTTGATTTCTAATTATATAACTTATAATCATTATGAGCAAAATAATTATATGTAATAACTTTATTAATTAAGTAATTCTTGCCAATAACATTATAGGTACAGATAACATCTAAATAATAACATTATGTGTACAAAAATTCGATTTTCTAATTATTATAGGCAATGTAAGTAGTAGTAATAATAAATATTAAAAAAAAAATATGAGCAAAATTTTTCGGAGAAATGATGAGTATAGTCACAAATCGTTATTTGTTTAAAAAATCGAAATACCAATTTTATATGAGCCAATATGGAACCCATTGAGTAAATGAAAAATGGGCAACGAAACAAAATACGTAACGATTCATAGGGCAAGTGAATGAGATGGGAAACGTTTTTCGGACAAACGAAACTTTTACTAAACGTGAAATGGTGAACAGAAAAAAATTCGAATAGTTTTTGGCCAAATGAAATTCTGTGAATGGTTTTTAGTGTTTGCGATAGGTTACCCTAAGGCAGTAATAGTGACTTTCCGTATCTCCGGCGCTGCGGGAACAGCAGCCCTTCCGCCCTTGCATGACGACGCACGGTCACTTCGCTCGGCTCCGCAGCTTCGGCTTTTTGGTCGCCTTCGGCGACCAGCCTCAGCCGCTCGCCTCACTCGTTCCCGCGCTTCGTCATGGCGGGCGAGGGCTGCCCTCCCTTCGCGCCTCCGGCTTTATAAAAACACTCTAGGGCGCGCAGTGTCGGCACGCGTCCTAACCAGCGAGAGCCCTAGATTCGGACTTGTGTGGAAATGTCTATTTAGGAGCCAATATCTCGGTAATTGTCAATATTTTTGCGTCCTCTGTACGATCGCATCATAAAAACCACCACTTCACTCAAACCCCATATCTCGGTAAATATTGGTCGGAGAAAAAAAGTTTACATAACAAAACATGCTTATTTTGCCGTGTTTTATAGGATTTATTAACAAAATTGAGGGGTTATATTGACATCAATTTCACGACTCCAAAATTTTTCAAAGTCCCAGAGCCCTTCAAAATTACTGACCTTTGAACCCCAATATCTCGGTAAATATTGGTCGGAGAAAAAAAGTTTATATAACAAAACATGCTTATTTTGCCGTGTTTTATAGGATTTATTAACAAAAATGAGGGATTATATTGACATCAATTTCACTACTCCAAAATTTTTCGAAGTCCCAGAGCCCTTCAAAATGACTGACCTTTGAACCCCAATATCGCGGTAAATATCAAGTTTAGAGAAAAGTTGCCCATACAAAACACGCTTATTTGAGCGTCTTCTATACGATAGCATCATAAAAAATAGGTGTTATAATGACACCACTTCCATCAAAAAAATTTTAAGTCTTGCGCCCCCTTTGCTATACCCCAACCTAATTTACTATCGGATTGCTAAGACTACTTGTGTGTGTGACATGTTTTTATTATTTAGTGTTGATTGGAATGAAATACATGTTTGCAATTTGTTTTTGAATTTTAACTATCACGATCGTGCGATTTCGGTTGCATTGCATATAATTGAACTCTCACGATCGTGCGATTTCGGTTGCATTCTGTGATGTTGGTTTAGTAGGTATAATTTATTTCTGTACATAGCCTGGCTTACTAACCGGGATGTTTTGCTTATTTTAGGGGCTCCGTTGACCGATAAAATAATAAAAGATCTGCTCACAGATGTAAATCTGTCAAATATTGAAGGTTTAGACGACGATGGTTTGGAATGTGTGCCTAATTTCTTCGATAACCTGGCGAGTGATGGCTTGCTCTCGGATGAAGAAATTTCTGCTAGTCATGAAGTAAGGCCACGGTCACGTTCTCCCCTTAGTTCACCACCATCTTCCCCACGACCAGCAACTGCACCACTTAGGACATTTTCGCCGTTACAAGTCGGAGCTGGAAGACGATAAGGTCGAGGTAGGTCGGTACCTAGAAATGTTCGAACAGGCAGAGGTAGATCTGTCCGTACACGAGGAACTGTACGCAGTGGAAGATCCGTATCAGCACCCGTACCTCGAAGTGGGATATGGAAGCGAGCTCTATTTACGGATAAGCCACACCTCGTTACTAGTGAATCCTGTCCACTCTCCGGTAGAGTACTTTGATGAGTACATTGACAACGAGTTCGCGGAAGAGATCGCTAGATGTATGAACTTATATTATATGCGACGTACATGCGTGGAAATAAAAACGACCGCATCTGCAATCTGCAAGGTGTTTTCGATTTATCTAGTTATGGGTTGCGTTCCTTATCCTAGATTGCCCATGTACTGGAGAACTGGGACTAAATTGTCATTGGTGTGCGACATTATCACAAGAGACAGGTTTTTAGCCGTTCGCAACGCACTTCATGAAGTTGATTCGGATTCTCCCCAGGAGAATGAGAAATATAATCTTATAAAAGTCTTAACTAAGCTGGAGGCTAGCGTTTTTTGTCATGTTGATTATTCTGTAATGTTGCCTGAAAAATCGCTGTGATTTAGCGCCTAAACTATGGATAAATACAGGTTACTTAGTTTTATGTATATAACCGTGTTTTACTCATTTAAATTCTTCAAGAACCGTATGAAATATGACGTTTCTGCACAATCAAACCATGACCCTCACGAACGTGTGAGTTACATATTATTCCTGAGCCACACGAACGAGATGGTCTGATTGTGGAAGACCAGCTCGATCAGGATTTTTTTTGTTATTTTTCCTAGACTCCTTATGAAGTAATAATATAGTTACTCAATGTCGCTTCAAGCTGTTAAAGATTTTTTCCTCTCGGGTGTAAAGGGATAACTAAACTTAAAAAACTATTTGATCAACAAAATTAATATTATTGGTATATATATTTGATGAAAAAATCTTTTAAATTGAATTTATAGAACGATATTCTTAATGAAATTTACAGGATAATAGATTGCCGTGTTAGTCTGCTAGGGGGGTAGCTGATGTAAAAAGTCGATTCAACCCAGAACCTGACCTCCCGCAAAACAGAAGAAGGGTGAGGGGAGGCGGAGCCCGGCACAAGGGAGGCTAGGGCATAGGAAAAGCAAAGAAATTAATCCCCTTTTTCTTTTGGTTAGGTAGCTTGTGTCCCTCAGACTAGAAATAGAAGCCCCGCTTTGGTTGCAGTTACTTCGAAAAAAAATACGAAAGTAAAAGTTCTTTTATCACTTCATTAGGTCCCTCAAAGTGTAATTTTTAGATTTCAAACATTTGCAGTTGCGTAACAGAATAAAATATTCGATTTGATTTATTCTATGTAAATCTCACAGAGAAAAGCTCAATAATTAAAAAAAAAAAAATTATATTTTTTGCTTACCGTTGCTGCAAAATTAAAACGATCATTAAATACATGCCAAACAGTTTTTGCGTAGTTCTAAACACATTAAGATATCCACAAGATATCACTCGATTTGATTTATTCTATATCTCACAGAAAAAAGCTCAATCATTAAAAAAGATGCTCGTTTATATTTATTTGCTTACCGTTTCTGCAAAATGAAAATGCTCGTTTAAATAATAATAACTGGCCAAGAGCATGTCGGACCATGCTCAGTGTAGGGTTCCATAGCCGTAACTATAAGGTAAAAAATACGATGTAAAAAAAGTACAACAACAAAAGAGCGTATCTTCATAGCAATTACGTCCTTTTGTTGAGAAGCGCAGTTTATCGGCAATAACTCAAAAACGGTACATTCGATCTTGTTGAAAATAATTTTCGTTGAAAGTATTAATTAAGCGTTACCTTCGTGATTTTTTTCATATTTTTCGAACGCACGGTTTAGAAAATAGAGGGGGGGGACACAATTTACACAACTTTCGGAGCGATTATTTCCAAATACATTCACTTAATCAAAAACATTACTTAGAAACCTTATAGTGTTTTTTAAGAGCTGTCGAACTATGTACCACACGTTGATATTTGCTGAAAAAAAAAATTTTTACTGTCTTTAACATGTATGGAGTGCCCC
The DNA here is from genome assembly GCA_947034925.1 of Eudemis profundana. Lineage (NCBI taxonomy): Eukaryota > Metazoa > Arthropoda > Insecta > Lepidoptera > Tortricidae > Eudemis > Eudemis profundana. The sequence continues at coordinate 21,862,187 of OX344795.1, read as the reverse complement.
CCCTAAAAATATTTATTTTAATTATTTATATACCAAACTAAGTAGCGGCTCACAAAACACACCTATATTCCAAATTTCATCAATATCCATCATGTAGTTTCTGAGTAAAATGCCTGTGACATACGGACAGACAGACAGACAGACAGACAGACGGATGGACATGACGAAACTATAAGGGTTCCGTTTTTGCCATTTTGGCTTCGGAACCCTAAAAAGATAGTTTAAATACATGCCATATAATAGTACTCAAATTGTACTATTTAGTACCTATCAAAGAATACTTGTACTTCTTCGCAGTTACCTCATATACGAAGTTTAACTGCTCCGTACAGAACGTACTCGTTCCGTACCGACCAGCAGCCAAAAATGCAAATTCGAGTAACAGACGCCGAGGTAAAAATTGTACTCAAATTGTACCTCCAGGTTTTAATACTAAAGTTTAAAAAAATATCTAGTCGTTGTTAATTCGATAACGAGCACGTTCTGTACGCACCAGTTTAAACTTTGTATATTAGATAACTGCGAAGAAGTACCAATTATTCTATGCTAGGAACTAAATAGTTCCAATTGAGTAAATTCATTTGTGATAATTGATTTATTAATGTATCACACTTTGAGTTCTGAGTATACAGCAGAGGAGAAAAGCTGCATTAGTTTTAAGAATGAGCAATCTGGTGCGTATACATTTTTAAACAGTTTAATTGTGTGATGAGCACGAATATTTGTTCCTGAGTCATGGATGTTTTCTATGTATTTAAGTATTTGTATCTATTAAATATATCGTCGTCTAGTATCCATAACACAAGCCTTATTGAGCTTACTATGGGGCTAGTTCGATTTGTGTAAGATTGTCCCCTAATATTTATTTATTTATTATTTATTAATTGCCTTTATTATTTTAATAATTGTTAATTTCAGATGCTTTACTGTGCTTAGACCATTCATATATGTGCCAACCAAGAGGTTTACGTGTTGTACTGCTTGCTGCGTTAAAAAAAATGGGATACCTACGTAGACAATCTGGGAGTCAATTTTGAAAACTTTGTATTTTGAGAAAAATATATAAAGGAACGAGTGAGTAACGTACCACAGACTGCGTCAAAAGTGTAAGTCGTGAGGAACTTCCACACAGAGAAGGTGCCCTGGTCAACCGAAGGTCTTATCTGGTCCACCATCACGGCGCTCTGCCTCACAAATACCTCCACGAACCGATTCAGGTTCTTCATACTGAATGTCGGGGCTACAAGTTTTCGGCGAGGTCGCCATATGGATACTGAAAATATTAAAAAGCAAAGTAGGTAGCAGGTTGGTAGCAAGGTAGGTAGGAATGGACAAATGTGATAAACATAAGTTACTCGTATACAGTGTGTTACCGGTATGCGGGCTTTTATTAAAACTGACAATAATATGCTTAATTAGCAATCGTTTGCAAGTATTAGCAAATCCTAATTATGCGAATTAACTGCACAATTCAATTTCCTAAATCCGCACTTTAAATGTAGTAGGTGTACTACGTAATTATCGTTATTCATATCGCTGATGCACTTGGTACAAGGCATGTCGTGGTACGGAGGTGAAAAGTTGAGAAAAACAATCCCACAATGAATGCCGTCCTTATCATTACGTTTATGTATGGAGTTTTTTACACAGTTTAAAGAGTTTTTTCTAAAATTTGACATGAGAATTACAAGAGTATTGACATTGGCTTGTCAAATTACAAAACAAACATTTATTTGCAAAACTGATATTTTTTTGCGTTAAAATGGCTAAAGACACATGTGAATTATCTGACATGATTTGTGCGACACGTGGAAATGTTCCTCAAGCCTTGAGACTTTATCGAGAGTGGTTTCGAAATCAGCGGCATCCACATAATCTTCGTTTGATAACAATGGCTGTCCAGCGAGGTCCAGAGAATGCATGGTCCTATCTGGTTAGTCTGAAAGGCCTATAAACGGAATTGTGCACGTACAACTTGAAGAAAGGATTCTCGACCACTTCAAACAGGTCCAAATGTCTAGTACTCGTATTGCTTTTTAAGTTTTATTTATTAGTGTTGTTTTTCCGTAGTTTTCTTAAGTGTAGCAATCCTGGTATCTCTAATTGTTGAAATAGGTAGATGCAGGCATTTATCTTGATGTCTTCGTTATAAACATAGAATGAAGGGCTGGCATTTACATCTAATTGTCAATTTAGTACTTTGCTGTACATTGCTTGCAATTAAAATTTTGTTAGAAAATTTATGAAATCGGAATTTTAGTCGATGAATTAAATGAAGGTCATGGTTAGGTTAAGAAACAACGTTACTTTACCCTACTTTAAAAAAAGCCTGCTTGCTGGTAACGCACTGTATACCGATTATGGCATTAGAGAAACGCAACCTAATAAAAAGTGAGTCAAACATAAGAGCTCGTCCAGAAATCATGCGATCGTCCATGAGGGGGGTGGGGGTCAGAAAAATAGGCCAAATTTGGACACATGATTTCTGGACGAGCCCTAACGCTAAAGCAAGTTAACAATAACTTTGTTTATTTCCAGTACTGTCTTTTCTTAGAACTTAAACACTGTAATAAAATAAACATCTTACAGACGTGTAGTAAAAAAATACAATACAATTCCATAGAGTTGGTGAAACCCTAGTGCAGAATTCAGAAAGTGTAGTGGCAGGTCATTGGTGTAAGTGTCAGTAGACTAAACTTAAGTCGATATTTGCGTGGCTGTAAGTTGTTACCAACCTGGTGCGTAAATGCTTCCATTACCAACGAGGAAACGTGCAAACTTCATAACGTTGTCCTTTTCTAAACAGTTCTTGAGCACGATTTCTGTAGCCACTGGATCAGCTATCACTGCAACATAAAACACAGTTACCTACCGCTTTCTAGATATTTGTATATTGTACAAATATTACTAGCCCTATTTCGATTAATTGCACTCCTTTAAATGTAAGATTGTAAGCTGAAGTTACGAAGCCTGTCGCGGATTACTTTTGTTGGTAAGTGTGACGAAGCCTGTTGCCGATTTGAAGTTGTACCCACCTGACGAAGCCTGCGTTGCAGATTTAATCTTATGTCGTGGTCTTTTATTTTTTTCTATTTATTGTGTGTTTATTAAATGAGATTGTGTAGTTTAGTTAGTTTTCTAATTACCTATAAAGCATATTTTGTTCCTTCAATTTTATTAAATATAATACTACAGTTAATCTTGACTCAAATCCGTTCAGCTGAATTGTTTACTTCCTAAGCAATGATGCTATCAATGTTATTTTTGCCTGTGTGATATAGATAGAAATTGTCTTACTAATATAAAGTCTGCTCGCTACCCAGTAAGACGCCAGACCTCCGCGATTGATCGTCAGGCGTCCAGACTTCTGAAACATCTTCATTTGATCTGTAATCATAAACATTTGTGAATTAAAACAGACATTCACCTTTTAAAAAAGGCTTCAAATTTTTTTATGGGAAGAAAGAAATTGGGGAGTTTTTGGGGCACTTTCCTTACATCTATAACCAAACCTAAGTGAGTGTCAGGATGGCGGGTGTATATCAACAAATGGAGCTGTGGTATACCTTAGGAGTTAGTGCTAGCAATGTGCCAAATGTGCGCCAAAATTGGGGCAATGTGCTCTTTAAACTCCAGAGATATTTAAGAAATAAATGAGTCCGCCATTTTGACGTCAGGTTGGCGGGGCATTTCCAGTTCTAGCTAATGGCTGCCTACTCACGGGTGAAAGTAGTGCCTAAGGTTAGTGCTCGCAATGTGCTTCCACATGTATGAAGCACAATCAAATTCAGAAAGCAGTTAAAGAGTAATATGGAATTGAATATAAGTTTATATATATAGACGCCTGCTTATTTGAAATAGCAATAAAGATGTTATATTGCTATTATAGCTAGAACTGAAAATGCACCCGTCAACCATACGTCACAATGGTGGACTCATTTATTTCTTAAATATCTCTGGAGTTTAAAGAGCATATTGCTTCAATTTTGGCTCACATTTGGCACATTGCTATAGCACTAACTCCTAAGGTATACCACAGCTCTATTTGTTGATGTACACCCGCCATCCTGACACTCACAAACCTATAGGTCATCATCATTAATTTAAGAGTTACACTCTTGTCAGTGGAGTAGCTTCCAATCTTGCCTAATGTACGCCAGTTTCTTGACATTTTGATAGGACACGACAACAAATTTTTCCTTTACTTGGTCCATGTAAATGCATCTAGGTCTTCTTCTACCTCTCTTTCCTTCTACCTTTCCTTCCAGTACTGTTTTAAAGAAGTTGTCGTGTATTATCAAATATCCTATAATTTTTCCTCGTCTATTTGCGATAATATCCAGGACTGTTCTCTTCCCTTTCACCATCATTAATATTTCTACGTTGGTTTTCCTCTCCGTCCAGCTTATGCCTTCCATTCTCCTCCAGCACCAATAGGTCCTGAGATCTATAAACGAACCCTTTAGGCTAGCTTACAGAATAAATACTTGAGTTTGAGTTTAATTATCTTAAAGCACCGAAAAATACATCTAGCAAGAAAAGACGCCACAGGAATTGACATCTCTGTGGATTCCCGTCAATGAGGGTATTTAGAAATCAGAAATCCACCAGCTGGCAGCAGGGTGGCGAAAGGTGTATATGGCAGTAGATGTCGAAATCAAGTTGTGTGATTGGTGGATCTTGACGCCTACTGTCCAAAAGACCTTTGGCCACCCTGCTGCCAGCTGGTGGGTTTATGATTTCTAAACACCCTCATTCGCTGCAGCTTTTCTTTAATACAATAATGTACTTGTACGTACCCACAATTAATCTCCACGTCAAAAAAACGGAAACTTAAGGCCAAGGTCCTAAAAGCGGTTGCTGCAGTAATTAAAAAAAACCTTTCAAGTGCGAGTCGGACTTGCCCACCGAAGGTTCCGTACAAAAGTGTAGTATATAAATAGTTCAAGATAATTAAACTGTATTGAGAGACACGTTTAACTTTGGTGTTGGAAAACAGTTGTTCCCATACAATACATCGATACAGGTCGCGGTCAGTTTAGTAACTGACAAAACAAGCTTGTGTAAGGATTTTTGTGAATTCCTAAAAACGATGCAAGTTAGAAAAACCATTATATTTTTCCTGTACCTAATATTCAGGATGATATGAATAATCGCTAATATTTACATATACATACTTACACATTTTACTGTTTAGTAACTTCGGCGATAAAAGGAGGGGTATTTTTTTACGTTATTCATCCTAAATCAAAAAGTAAGTACACGGTTAAGAAAATAAAAAACCGGACAAGTGCTAGTTGGACCACCAAGTGTTAGTCGCCCACCGAGAGTTCCATACAAATACTTTAAATAAAGACTATGTTTATTGTGATTTTATTACAAATGTAGTTTCAGATTTTTCTTACTCTTGTAGTTAGTATAAGATAGTATCGTTTGCCAAATTTCATAGTTCTAAGTCGACGGAAAGTATCCTATAAATTTTGACTCCCTTGAGATGAGAGTGTGATAGGTACGTTTTTGCGACATAAATGGCCGTATATTTTTTTACGTTAACTTAGAAGTTTGATTTTTTTACAGCTTCGAGGGACTGTAGACTTCAGTATATGGTTTATTTTCAACTCGATACCTCCACGCGTTCCCGAGATGTGTGTGTGTGTCTTGACAGACAGACGGACTGACAACAAAGTTATGTTATACGGATTCCGTTTTATTCCTTTTGAAGTACGGAACCCTAAAAAATAAAAACGATTTTAGAGTATACAAGTCTTTTTTATAGGGTACGGCATTAGGCCGTTTGCATTTTATCCCCAGACATGTATCCGAGTTTTTGTCTACGTTATGTTAATATTGCGAGCTATAGTGTGTTGGTCTTACGAACTAATTACTTACTAATTTTACTTAATATTTTGAATTTCTTTTTTTTCAAAGTTTTTATATTCGAAAAATCATTTTGTAACTATACATTCTTCATTCTTTAATTTATTATTTACAAGATTTACAAGGTCTATTTATCTTTTGCCCATGGGGCAGTACTACGAATAGCTTTGCAGACTTTAATAATGAGCGTTCTGCAGTACCTAGTTGGCAAACACCTCATGTATAAGAATTTATTTAAGGCCAATAGGCTCGGGCTAGCGATTTTTAACACTATTCCAAATTTCAAATTGATAGCAGCAGTAGTTGCTGAGATATCTGGCAGTGACAGAGAGATAGACAGAATCACACCATAATGGTTCCTTTTATACCGTTTTGGCACGGAACCATAAAAACATATTATGATATCAAAACAATCACAAATTTAAGACTTGTTTAAAGCCAGTTGTTGTGTTAACATAAAACAGGTCTTGCACATCGAAATATAATAAGTATGGAAGCGTAATTGAAGCTCAAAATCGGCCCCACGGAATATGTACTAATACGGCGGAGCTAGCTACTGAAGAAAAAACTATAGCGGCAAATGAAATGTTCACATCAGTGGCTTTGTAACCAATCACACATAGAGTTATGCCGTTCTCGAGAATTCTCGGAAACGTTCTCAGTTTTGTATGGGAAATGTTCTCGAGAACGTTCTCTCTCCATACTAAACGGAGAACGTTTCCGAGAATGGCACATCTCTAATCACAGATTTTTGTCTTTTAAACGATACGCAACCTATCCAAAAATGAATTCTTCTCAAACTTAACACCAATAATTGTCATAAATGATTTTAAACTCACACATAGTAAACATCAAGTTGGTTACACACAAGACTTATTGATTATAAAAAGTGAGGGCAAATTTCAACGTCAATTTTAAATCAAAGAGCAATAGTAATACATAGGGTAAAGAGAGCCATCTTGCGTGAATTACTGGACACAAGATGACCCAAGCGCTCCCAGTGGATTTTGGTACCTAGTAAACGTTTGACTAACTACATACACACTAATATATCTCCTCTCGGTATACATACATTTTAGCTAGGTACACTGACCTTGGTTCGAGTGCCCTAGCACGCCAACGTTTTACTCCCATGGTGCTGAGGTTCCGCTGTGGCTACCTACCACCATGCAGTCCAAATATTGTTACAGCCATAAAGGCTAACAGTGTACCTACTACCTACAAGCTTAAAAAGCATGTTTTGAGATTTTGTTCAGTCTGCAATGCAGAATGCAATTTTACCGAAATAAAAATGGTATTTGGTATGGATATTTGACGACAATATTTAATTCCGGTTAAATGGCATTCCCAAGCATTGACTGAACAAAATCTGGGGAGAAGCAATAAAATCAAGTTTTGCCTGACGTCATCATGATTGTCTGCGTAGGTACATGCTTATTCCGAAGTTGGGAATAAGTGCTGTTTTCAATTCCCTGAACACGCCAGGCGGAATGTTGTTAAACAGAAGGTCTTTTTTCATATCGCCAACTCTCTCCACGCTGAGGATTGCGCACTTCGCTTCGAAGAGGTCTATGTAGTCACTTATTCGAAAATTGTTAGGATTTTACTTATCTATGTTGAAGGCTAACTGTTCTATCACGAGGCAATCACGAGGTCGTTCCTGTGATGTGGTGGCGCTCGTCACGTTGCTGTCCGTTGTTGTGGAACTCACTGCTATGCCGCGGGAGACGCGGTGTGTGCTAGTGCCACGGTGAGTGAGAAGTTTTAATATTTGTTCCTGTTGCGTTTGTTGAACGCTGAGGAATTGTGCAAATTGTTCGGCATGCATTTCGTCGCCAATTAAATAAAATCTCTTAATACCGTAAATTAGCATTTTATTATCACACAAGCAAAATATTGACAGTAAAATAGAAAGCATTTTTACTAAAACAACGTGACTACACGGGATGTGATTTTACAGGAGATCAATAAAAAAATGGCCACAAGTTAAATACTACATCATTAATTATTTTATCATCCTTAATTTTTTTTAATAATTAAAATAACTTTGTCACTTATGCCGTTTTTGTAAAAAAAAATATTACTTATGTTGTTTTTGTAAAAAAAAACAATATTTTTCATAGAATTTATTTTTTTTACATTTTGATTGATTCAGGTTTGATTGGCAAATTTAGTTTATTGCAATGGTAATTTAATTCTACATTCCATTATCGTTATCTTCGCCATCCTTATTTTAAAGACACAAGAAGTGAATTTTAGATAGTTGGGATCATCATAGGGCAATATATTTTTCTGCAATTGAATGAGACCAATAACTTGCATTTGCAAAAAATTACAGTTCTGTTGTTTTTGTAAACATCCCTTCAATTGAAATAATCAAAATACGATCAAAATTACTCAGAAACCAAAGAGTTCACTAAGAAATTTAGTTTATAACAGCTGGAAAGTCTTACTCCATGTACACATCACATTTGTAGTAATGTGTAATTAATAAATCTGTTATTAATTTTAACTACTTATCATTATAATAGATATTTTTAAATCAACTATAAAATAATGTCATCAGTATCAAAGACAACATAGGTAATGTAAAACGTGATCTGCTTATAACGGAAAAACACAAAGTTGTTTACCACATGACAATAGATGGCGTTACTTTCGACGCAAACACAGAGTTCTTTTAAATTTCATGTCCCTGTTTTAAATCACCTAACCTCCATGACTTTACGGTGAGAAACAAGACCGATGGGATCATGGACGGTCAACTACAGAGAAAAGCAACCCCCTTGCCATACTACGAATGTATGACATAGTGCAGAATGGATATACATTCATCTATCTTAGACAGTAGGTTTCATCATGTTTTTCCTAGTATAATGTACCTACCTATATATTAAAATAATTACACCATATTAGAATAAAATACTCAGGCATTGTGAAATAAGGTATAAATGTATACACTCGTACTACCAAGAAATAGCAATTAAAGTTAAGGAAATTGGAGGAATTTAGATGATTATCCAACAATTCCTGTTGATAATCACTTCAGTGCAATTAAAGATATTTTTCTACTCCTGTACTGTTATCTGTCTTTTACTTGGTCACGAACACTAATATAAGAACATACATAATATGAGTTCAGAGAAGTCTATACTCTATTCCCCTTAACAGCACTAGTGTCGTTATAGTCACTTTACGTTATTGCTAGCAGCCACAGACTTCTAAATCTAGGTTAAACTTAGGCCAAGGATTTAAGCGCTCAATTTTAACTTTGCGGTAAAAATGCACAACTACCAACTGAACAAACAATTAAATTCCTACGGTTTTTAAGAAAAACAAAACTATCCGAACTAAATTCATTGATGCCAAAATAAAAAAAGTATTTTTAATTTTAGTATATTTTAAATTAAAAAAAAAGTTTACCATAGACACATACTGTCAGTCAAACGTCATATTTGCCTTGTTTCCAGGTTATGATTAATTTTGTATTTTATAATTTAAAACCTAGTCGTAGTAAAAGTATTGTATGCAACGTTGTATAATTAAGTCAAAAAACGCTCATTGCGTCTCTATTTGCGATACTCGCCGCATTCGCGGCTCGTATCGCAACTCACGCAATTCGCATTTTTTGAACCCACTTATACAGCTGTTGCATAAAATACTATTATGCCACACCTGGCCATAAAGTGGCTTTTACCGCACGCTACGCGTACGGAAAAAGCCGCTTTCTGGCCAAGTGTAGCCATAAAATGATCTATCTACACAACACGGGAGGTAATAAAGAAATCCCTCGATCGCATATTTACGTCCCTCGTTTGCAGCTCGGGCCGCAAACATCTGCCATCTCTGCCTTTCTTGGTTTTACCACCCTAGTTGTGTAATGTACTATTACAGCTTTCAATGTCAAATCAGCCTACCTGCATGAAAATGGTATTTACTATCGAATGAAATTATGTAATACCACACCACACAATGTACCTGATAAAAAACCTCTCGTTGACAGATGTCAACTTTATTTACATAATTTCTATATTAAAAAAAAACGAAGTAAGGTGCTAACAAATTAGCTACAGATATTTTAAGAGGAGATACCTTATGTTATTATAATTAAAATTAACTAGAAATTAAGAAAACTTTTCATATATTTTTTTTGGTTTTCATTTACCGAACAAAATAAATAAGTTAAAATTCTACCAAAACTTAATGACCTGTTAGTTTAACTGACAAGAGCATTTTTTGTCAAGTGGACGTTGTTTTCTGTTAAGAGGCCAGTTCATTTATATTGAACTAGCTGATGCCCGCGACTTCGTCTGCGGTGTAAATTATAATTAGGCAATTAATCTTAATAGGCAATTAATAGTTTCTGATATTTGTTCATAAACTTTGTTGTAATTAAACAAAACCCTCAAATATTGGGCCCAAAACTGCACAATGCACATTTACCGTGAAAATCAATTCTTAAGTCCATTTAAGGATTATTACCAAAAAATTAAATGCACTTAATAAACCGCTTGTTACTTACACAAAAAAACAATCTACTAATTGCTATATGCTATGCATGGAGTTAAAAACCTTTTACTTTAAAAATTGTACGGGTCCCTAAAAAAACTTTCAACCCCTACTTACTCAACCCGTCTTCGAGATAAATTTTAATGAACCGTGAAATCATTTGAGTTCTATTCAGTTTAATCAGTTTTAGATACCCTACTTTAAAAATCATTTGGTCCCTTTATAAAGTTTTGGTCCCCATTTATAACCCTTGGAGATGAATTTCAAAAAATGGTTTAACATTTTTTCTGTACCCTTATTGAAGGATCTATGTACGAAGTGTCAGATTTCCTACTTCAAAAATCCTTTGGACCCTATACAGAGTTTCAACCCCCATTTAAACCCCTTTGGGGATAAATTTCAAAAAACTGCAATCACTTTTCTTTTCTTTTTTAGATGAGTTCAAGATCTACTACAAAAATCGTTTGGTCCCTTTACAAAGTTTCAACCCCCTTTTGATCCCTTTTTAGGGATGAAAAAACGGTAAAACCACATTTCTTTTTTCTTATTAAGGAGTCTATGTACGATGTCCCAGATCGCCAACTTCAAAAATCTTTTGGTCCGTATACAAAGTTTCGACCCTCATTTAAACCCCTTTGGGGATGAATTTCAAAAAAACAGCAATCACTTTTCTTTACTCTCATGGATGAGTTTATGTAAGAAGTTTAAGATCTACTATAAATACCGTTTGGTCTCCATACAAAGTTTTGACCCCCGTTTGACCCCTTCTTAGGGATGAATTTAGAAAAACGAAAAATCACTTTTTCTACTCTTATTGAGGAGTTTATATACGATGTCTTAGAGCTCCAACTTCAAAAATCGTTTGTACCCTACACAAAGTTTCAACCCCCATTTTAACCCCTTTGGGGATGAATTCCAAAAAACAGCAATCACTTTTCTTTACTCTTATGGATGAGTCTATGAACGAAGTTCAAGATTTACTACAAAAATCGTTTGGTCCCCATACAAAGTTTCAACCCCCGTTTGACCCCTTTTTAGGAATGAATTTCGAAAAATGGTAAAACTACTTTTCTTTATTCTTATTGAGGAGTTTATGTACGATTTCTCAGAGCTCTAACTTCAAAGTTCAAATTTTCAACCCCCATCTAACCCCTTTTGGGGATGAATTTCAAAAAACCGTGAAATGACTTTCCTGTACTCATATTGTGGAGACTATGTACGATATCTCAGAGCTCCAACTTCAAAAATCGTTTCAAGCCCCATTTAACCCCCGTTGGGGATGAATTTTGAAAAACGGTGAAATTACTTTTTGCAACTAATCTCCTAGTTTAAAAATCGTGTGGTCCCCATTTAAACTTTCAACCCCCGTTTTACCCCTTTTAGGGATGAATTTCGAAAAAGGGTGAAATTACTTTTCTCTACTTATATTGAAGGATCTATGTGCGAACTCTGAGATCTCCAACTTCAAAAATCGTTGGTGCCTATACAAAATTTCAACCCCCGTTTAACCCCTTTTGGGGATGAATTTCGAAAAACCGTGAAATTACTTTCCTACACTCATATTGTGGAGCCTATGTACAATGTCTCAGAGCTCCAACTTCAAAAATCGTTTTAACCCCCATTTAACCCCTGTTGGGGATGAATTTTGAAAAAAGGTAAAACTACTTTCTTAGACCTTTATCGAGGAGTCTATATACGAAGTCTCAGATCTGTAACTTAAAAATAATTTGGTCCCTAAACAATATTTCAACCCCCGTTTTACCCCTTTTAGGGATGAATTTCGAAAAAGGGTTAAATTACTTTTCTTATCTCATATTGAAGGATCTATGTGCGAACTCTCAGATCTCTAACTTTAAAAATCGTTTGGTGCCTATACAAAGTTTCAAACCCCCATTTAACCCCTTTTGGGGATGAATTTAGAAAAACCGTGAATCTCTCGTTTGGTCCCCATTTAAACTTTCAACCCCCGTTTAAGCCCTTATAGGGATGAATTTCGAAAAACCGTGAAATGACTTTCCTGTACTCATATTGTGGAGACTATGTACGATATCTCAGAGCTCCAACTTCAAAAATCGTTTCAAGCCCCATTTAACCCCCGTTGGGGATGAATTTTGAAAAACGGTGAAATTACTTTTTGCAACTAATCTCCTAGTTTAAAAATCGTGTGGTCCCCATTTAAACTTTCAACCCCCGTTTTACCCCTTTTAGGGATGAATTTCGAAAAAGGGTGAAATTACTTTTCTCTACTTATATTGAAGGATCTATGTGCGAACTCTGAGATCTCCAACTTCAAAAATCGTTGGTGCCTATACAAAATTTCAACCCCCGTTTAACCCCTTTTGGGGATGAATTTCGAAAAACCGTGAAATTACTTTCCTACACTCATATTGTGGAGCCTATGTACAATGTCTCAGAGCTCCAACTTCAAAAATCGTTTTAACCCCCATTTAACCCCTGTTGGGGATGAATTTTGAAAAAAGGTAAAACTACTTTCTTAGACCTTTATCGAGGAGTCTATATACGAAGTCTCAGATCTGTAACTTAAAAATAATTTGGTCCCTAAACAATATTTCAACCCCCGTTTTACCCCTTTTAGGGATGAATTTCGAAAAAGGGTTAAATTACTTTTCTTATCTCATATTGAAGGATCTATGTGCGAACTCTCAGATCTCTAACTTTAAAAATCGTTTGGTGCCTATACAAAGTTTCAAACCCCCATTTAACCCCTTTTGGGGATGAATTTAGAAAAACCGTGAAATTACATTCCTGTACTCATATTGATGGGTCTATGTGCAAAGTCTCAGATCTCCGTCTTTAAAAATCGTTTGGTCCCCATTTAAACTTTCAACCCCCGTTTAAGCCCTTATAGGGATGAATTTCGAAAAACCGTGAAATTATTTTTCTGTACTCATATTGAGGAGACTATGTACGATGTCTCAGAGCTGCAACTTCAAAAATCGTTTCAACCCCCATTTAGGATGTTCCCCATTGGGGATGAATTTTGAAAAACGGTAAAATTACTTTCTTCGACCTTTATTGAGGAGTCTATATACGAATTCTCAGATCTGTAACTTCAAAATAATTTGGTCCCTATACAACATTTCAACCCCCGTTTAACCCCTTTTAGGGATGAATCTCAAAAAAGGGTGGAATTACTTTTCTCATGTCATATTGAAGGATCTATGTGCAAACTCTCAGATCTCTAACGTCAAAAACCGTTTGGTGCCTATACAAAGTTTCAACCCCCATTTAACCCCTTTTGGGGATGAATTTCAAAAAACCGTGAAATTACTTTCCTGTACTCATCTTGATGGGTCTATATGCGAAGTCTCAGATCTCCTACTTTAAAAATCGTGTGGTCTTCATATAAACTTTCAACCCCCATTTAACCCTCTTTGGGGATGAATTTCCAAAAACGGTGAAATTACTTTTTTTAAATTGTATTAAAGAGTCTATGTTCGAAGTCTCAGATCTCCTACTTTAAAAATCGTATGGTCCCCATATAAACTTTCAACCCCCATTTAACCCACTTTGGGGATGAATTTCAAAAAATCCCTTCTTATCCCTTACTTACGTTATATAACCACCCTACTGTGAAAATTTCAAGTTCCTAACTTCAGTAGTTTCGGCTGTGCGTTGATCAGTAAGTCAGTCAGTCAGTCAGGACTTCTTCTTTTATATATTTAGATAAAACCGGTCAAGTGCATATCAATCTACACGAGGCTAGTTTTTCAAGCTAGGATAGTAAATCAGGCTACACGAGGCTAGTTTTTCAAGCTAGGATAGTAAAATCAATGGTGGGGGGACGCTACTAGCCTAAAAATAGAACTCCATCCTATTAAAACTGTCCTGGCTTGTAAACTAGCTTACTAGCTTGCTATCCTAGCTTGAAAAACTAGCCTCGTGTAGCCCGGGCATCAGTGTGTGAAAATAAAATTGACTTGTATTCTATTGAATATTGATAAATTCGTAACAAAAAATGGGTCTTAACAAAGGTTTGTAGAATACGATACCTTCATCGCTTCCCCGCAGCAAGTACGCATGTCCAAGGATCGGCCATGATGGCAAATCTCCAGGCAACTTTTTGGATAGTTCTAAGATCTTCCTCCTGTCGAATCTGCTGTACGCCACCCACACGAAGCCTGCCAGCAGCAACAGTAACCAAAGCATCGTAATTGATTTTTTTTATCAGTTGAGATTCATTTTTATGTCATAAAATGTATTTTAACCTATAAGTAGCGTTCCCAAAAAAACTACCTCTTTTGTCCTTATTTATTTTATTATTACAGTTCTAAATCAAATGCTACTTTATTTGTGACAGTATTGTCACCACCTGCAATACCAAAATCCCTTTTCTTTATACTTATGTATCTAATTTGTCACAACCATAAAATAATGTTCTTCTTTTTTTTACGTTGGGAGATGTTCATCCCACACGCGCACCGGTTACACTCAACTGAACTCGTAAGTAAGTCACTGTAATAACGACTTCATTCAGATAAAGGACTTACATCGATTCTTACGTCGATCTGTCCACCGAGACTAGTAAAGAAAAGCATAAGGCGGATCTCACACTGCAGCGAAAATCGCGGCGACACGCGACTCAGCGATTTTCAACTTTGTATGTAGAATCATCGATTTGTATAGAAAAATCGCGGGGTGGCGCACACTGGCGCGTAAATCGCGGCGACTCGCAACTACTATGCGCAGCTACATGGAAAAAATCGCGGCGACGGGCGATTTCAGTGTGTTCTTCGCCTTAGGCTGGCCGCAGGCGCAACGGCGGGCGGAGTTTCCGCGACGTCAATTCATGACTAAACGATCTACGACGAACAGGTACTTATTAAAAATGCTAACTATGATTTATACACATTGCGCGGCCTAATAGAACAAATTTCCACGATGTTTTGTATTTTATCTACACACATATTATAAACCTTCTATGTATGTTGCGTTCAATAACTACAATATAAATGACCAGCATAAAGATAAACGTTTTGTTAGAACAATTTTTTTATCTGTGAAAATATTATTACTATACTATACTGGATAATAGCGTCAAATTTGATGTTATAATTACATCCAAATTTCAAACATCTCTGAAAAACAAAGCACTCATTTGACCTCAATTCTAATATCAGTCGAAATGAAGTTTTATTCGTAATGAAATGTCACGAATTTGCAAGTTATTTTGACAATTCTCGCACGTGACTTAATATCGAACGATACGTTAGTAGCGGCCAACTCTTTCTTCTTCTCTTAGTCGTATACTCTTGGCAAAGTAGTCATGGTCATGGGGGTCGTAGCAAGGCCTTTTTAACTGCCCACTTTGCCTTTTGGGAGCCCACTCTAATTTGTCCCTGAATTTAAAAATAAAAACTACGGTTGTGTGACATGCGTGAAACAAGTTTTCATTTATCGTCATTTGACATTTTTAATTGACGGTTTATGAACACATCATAGAGTGTTTATAATAATGTGTGTAGATAAAGCAGTGTATGTTACAGTCACAGTGACTGTTACATAATAGAAAGCCAAATTTTAATTATGTCACAGTAACGAAAAGCTATAAAATACGAGTGCGGGTTTACGAAACGAGCCGACAAGCGCGTTTCATAATAACACCACAACAGTGTCTTAAATTAATGCCTAATTACGTACAGGTACATACACTGCTTTATCTTAAACACATTTTATAAGCTCTCTATGATGTGTTCTAAAACCACAAATTAAAAAGGTCAAATAGCGGTAAATGAAAGTTTTGCTTACGCATGTCACGCAACCATAGTTTTTTTTTTATTCAAAGACAAACTAGAGTCGGCCTTAAGTATCATATCTTTCGAGATCAAGTAACGTGCGAGATTTGTCAAAATTGTTTGCAATTGACATTTCATTGCAAATGAGGTGAAATCAAATTGCTTTGTTGTTCAGAGATGTTCGAAATTTAAATATCATAACAAAACAGTTTATTTTTATGCTGGTTGTAATTTGCGGTTTTTGAACACATTATAGAGGATTTATGATATGAGTGTATATAAAATTTGAAAAAAAAATAAACAATATTTTTTTATAAAAAAAAGTCTGCACAGTCTTATAGAAATATATATGACCTAGGTCTAGTCAGTTAACATTGTTTTTTTACCATTCCCTAATTTAAAAATTATAATTATATTAGAAAATAAACAAATGAAATATACGCGGTTTCACTAAGCAGAACGAATTTTAAATATCGACCTCGTAATGTAAGCACCTAAGTTATATAAAATAATATGTAGGGTACTAGGGATACTTATGAAAATCGAGATTTTATAAACAAAACGTCATGTTTACAGGAGCTCTTACGACTTATAAACACTACCGCGTGTATCGCCAACCAGAAGAATTATTTAATAGAACCGCAATTAGAATAAGATTAGATATAATTATAGTAAACAAGACACAACATTTATTATTACATATTATTATTAATCTAAATATTATGTGACTTGGTAAAACACAACGCAACGGTCATATAGGTACTTGTATACGTATGCATTGGATAGACATATTAAATGGGTTGAAATAGTGATCCCTGTACCCTGGTAGCCTTAATATTCGGCTATTTAGGTGTATAATATTTTTTTCACACCTATTCAGAAAAAAGTAGTTTGCTCCCTCATAGGAGGGATCAAAGTGGTACTTTTCTGTTCAAGGACAACAGGGTATTTTTAGTTTGAACCCACTTAGATTTTTTTACTGGTTCCGCCAATACATAGAAATAATAAATATTTGGTTGGGTTTAGCTAAAAATAATAAAAACATCTCGCAATCGACGTACAACGCCACCTAAGCAGCTAAAATTGGTAACTTTCTCTAACGTTCCTCCTTAAACTTTTCTTCGACGGTGAAAATTTTTCGTTGGTAAACAAAATATTTTTGGGATCGTGTCTCCATAGCAACTGTTGACATCATGCGAGCCTTATTTTCCTAAACGATCGTTTAAGTACTAGACTTTTCTTCCACTGTAGGCCCTTTAGGTCATAGGTACCTAAATACATTACATAATAAATATTATAGTTGAGTAGAGAGTGTCATAGACTAAATAACATTGAAAAGTTAGCATTTATAGTTTAGTCTATGGGATCCTAATGGAAAGATTAAAGTCGACGAGTAGAAAAATACTATTATGATATAATACTCTATGTTGCTAATTGTGTCTTATAACAGAAATAACATAATTCCGTGCTAATATTACACAGAAGCATTAGCTGTATGTAAATGTGCATAAAGGAAAAAACAGTTCCTTTTATTATTAAGAGCAAATTGTTATTCAATTTTCTTAGGTCTATCTAACAACTTAATTAGACCCCAGTCTTCCGGCAAGACTAATTTGTTAACATAATGTGCTTAGTAGTTATATGTACAAGATTTTTCTTTTACTGGGGCAGTATGGGAGAGTTCTTAATCGAAGGAGCTAAGGTGAAACTACATATCGACACCTTTAAACTCAAAGGACGTAAACGCCGTAGGTTTTAATGGTGCTTACGCCCTTTGAGTCTAAAGGTATCGATATAAGTATATACCAATACGTCTTAATTTTTTTATTTTTTTGAGTTCCGTGCCAAATGGCGACTCTCATAATTTTATATGTCGGGTACCGGTAGCTAAATGCTATGTACTCGAATTTTCTTATAGTGTTCTAGGTCCAAAATCCACTCTACGGGATTGTAGAATCGTGCATGTTATGACGTCTACTTCTATGCGTCGTGCACGCGCTGACGTGTATCAATACTACCCGTTTGAGCTAAATTTGCACCTGGATTTTATGGCGTTACCTACAAACAAGATGCAAACTTAGCTCAACCGGGTAGTTCTGCAGATCACTTTGATTTATATTGATAGATAGTATACCATATCAAGGGCAATGTGTCGACACTTATATCGAGATAATGATGTTTACTAATTAAAACGGCAAAAACAAGGATTAGTTAGAGACAGATCGTTATCGTGAAAACCCAACGACGTCAGCGTGATTTTTTCATGCAAGTCGCTTAGTCATTAATAAATTATCGGTGTTGCTGTAGCAATTGTACAGATCTAGGTATTTCTTATCGATTCAGTATAGTAAATATAGCCAAAATAAACGAGTCAGTATACACCAGTGGCGTGGCGTCCAAAGAACTCGATTCCTACCGGCTTGCCTAATATCAGGCATTTGACCACCTTATTCTACAGCTCTTAAGGAAAATCTACGCCAAATCTGCACTGGCTTGCCCAAGGAAATCTCTTACGCCACACCACTGGTATACACATGGGTTTGAGGTTTATTACGGAATAATAGAATTCATCGATTAGTGGTTTTATAATGATTTTGCGTTTTTCCGTAGTTTTGTATTGCAAAAGTTTGTATACAAACTTTTGAAAATACGATTCAATATGAGGAATAAATCACAGCACAATTGAAATATATCGAGTTTAATTTCAAGCTTACTATAAGGTAAAATATATTTAACGTACCCACCGAAAATTCGTATTTGTGCACTCGAAAAATAAATAATAAAACCCAGTATTATGTCGGTTGGCAACCCAACTAAACCTTAACCTTAGTATACACTTACGGACAGATAAATTCGGGTCGTTTTCAATATAATTGTTCATAAAAAGTGACCCGAATTCATTGTCCATGAAGGTAGTTATAACTAGATATTTTACTCTTACGTGCAACATAACAGCCGCCAGATACTGCCGCCAAAGTCAAGGTGTGTTCATCTCAAAATAATTAAATAATAGTAGCACTTTAGGTACTCTTGCAATCAATAACTTTTCTAAAGTATAATAATTTGGGTCTCCGGGAATTCAAGTAGCAGCAAATGCGTTTGTCCATGGACAAAAGGGAGTGAAATTCGTTTGACTCATTATCTGCAGCATCATCAAACACATAAACAAATTCACGTTCTATTCTCCAAACGCACATTATAGTCGTCCACATTTCTCAACATAATGTCGTATTTTACTCTCAGCGGATCGTGATACCGGGCTGGATTCAGACCCGCTGGTGGGAGCACCCGGTAGCTGCGCAGGAGACACGCTAATACGGACTTCATTGACATCATGGCATACTGATAACCTGGAATTATTTTTCTAAACTATTATAAAATTGTAAAAACATTAGTGAGTTACGAAGTTATGATTCCAAGAAAAATGTAAACACATTTTACGATTTCCTTGATAAGTGACCAACGCTATCTTACGGACGATTTGCGGATGAAATTTTGGGCTGATTCTACTACACATAAAAAAGTTTTTATTACAATAATTTTATACACAAGTTTTTTTACTGACGGTATTTTACGTAGTGTTCCGTAGTAATCGGTAAAAACGAACTCTTCTATAAGTTCACTTTGTAGTATGTCTGTGAAATAATATTTAGGTACTTAATCAATAATTTTGATGTAAGTGTAGAAAATATGTCATTTCTTACGCGTCCTAAGGTGTCTTAGCCCGAGCTACCAGGCGAGGGATAAGACTTGGGGCGAGTGGAAACGATACTTCCGCACGTGTAAACGACGTTTTTAGGGTTCCGTATCAAAATGGTAAATAACCACATTTTTATCAAAAAAAACCCGACCGCGGTGCACTTAGAAACTGCACAAAATCCGCCATTTGTTCATTTTAACGAACTTGATACCCAGTGACACTCGCACCATCAAGACGGATCTAATGATGTATCATTTATCAAAATCGGATATGCCGTTGAGTAGTTACGAGCGGACACAGGAACGGACATACATACATACATACTGGTCAAACACATAACCCTCCGTTGGGCTTCGCCGCAGTCGGGTAAAAAGGAACCCTTATCGTGCGACTCGTCTGTCCGTCTGTCACAGCCAGATATCTCAGGAACAACTACTGCTGCTAACGATTTGAAGTTTCGAATAGTTTTCAAAGTCGCTAACCCGAGCCTACTGGACATAAAAAAAATTCTAAACCTTTTTTACTCTTTTTTAAAAGGGGCCGATATGGAGGTCGTATATTTGTGCTATTGTATCAAGTGGGTTATCAAACGAAAGGGCTTAATTTGCAGATTATAAAACCATTTCTTTTTCTTACTGTTTGATTTAGGACGAAAAACCTAAAAAAATACCATTCCTCCTATTATCTTCGAAGTTATTGAACAGAAACAAAGTTTTCTGTTAATATAATATAAATAATTACCAATTATAAAATAAATGTCATCCTAAATATTACAAAAAAAATATATAACGCTTTTCCTAACTTGCATAGTTTTTTTAGAAATTAGCGAATATCGTGATACAATCTTATTTGCTGCTACTAAGCTAACCACGACCTATGTCAATATGGAGACAACAGTTTTACAACAGCAAAGTTACTCCACACTTAAAAGTACAGTTTTTTGAGGAAGTGTATTAAAAAAGTTAATTCATCATGTCCTGTTTGTATGTCAACTGTTAGGTGAGTGCTACAAAAAAAATAAACGTTTTCCTACGTACTGCACTAGCCAAATATTATTGAGGTCTTGTTTTTTACTTACCAATGCAGTTCCTCATTCCGTGGCTAAAAGGAACGAATTGTACTGGATGTTTCAAGGGACCTTCCAAAAAGCGTTCGGGTCTGAAACAATCAGCATCTTCTCCCCAATAACGATGGTTCCTGTGCATTCCCCAGATGTTCATGATGATTCTTACGCCTTTCACTAGGGTCGTTCCCGTTGCTGAACATAACAAAATATGTAACTGCACAATGCACACAACTAACTATTGCTGAATAACGCTTACACCGTTGGAAGGATTAAGATAAATCTTGGCACACATATAGACAAATTTGTTAAGATATGATTATTTATGATATGATTATTAAGATATGGTATAAAGGTTAGCTGGAAGAGATATCTTACAGGGATAAGTTCGTCTTTATACATAATAGGGTGGATCAAATTTTTTATTTTGTTTTTGGTTGGCTACCACGAGAAACTTGTTACTCCCTAACATGATATGAGATGAGTGAACATTTTTAATTTATTTAAATGTTTTATACAATGCTGTCAAAGTTTTCTAAAAAAGTATGAAAACCGCCACAAGTGAACTGAACTTGTGGGTAAATAAAAAGCAGGAAATCGTTTTTAAGGATTGCAAAAACTATATAAAATGAAAAAAAGTCATATTTAACAGTCCGAAATAAAAAAAAACGCTAATGAAAAAACGTTAAATTTACGTTTTCACACTATTTTTAGGGTTCCGTACCAAAATGGTAAAAAAGGAACCCTTATGGTGCGACTCTGTCTGTCTGTCTGTCCGTCTGTCACAGCAAGATATCTCAGGATCTACTAATGCTATCGACTTGAAATTTGGAATAGAGTTAAAAACCGCTAATCCGAGCCTATGGGACAGAAAAAAAATCTTATACCTGTTTTACTTTTTTTTTAAAGGGGACCGAAATGGGATGTCGAAAATCAAAAGTTGAGCTAATATATCGAGTGGAATATCAAATAAAAGGGCTTAATATGTTGATTCCAAAACCGTTTTTTTTTTTTTCTTAGACATGTAGTTTTTGATTTAAGACAAAAAACGTTGAAAAAAATAGCATTCCCCCCTATTATCTCCGAAGTTACTGAACAGAAAAATCTGTAATAATTACCAATTATTAATATTATCTTAAATATTACAGGAAAAATAAAACGGTTTTCCTAACTTGCAGCGTTTTTTAGAAATTCGCAAAAATCGTAAGACAACATTATTTGCTGCTACTAAACTAACCGCGGCATATGTCGATGTATGGGGACAACAGTTTTACAAGAGCAAAGTTAAGTTTGTGCCACCATACAGTTTTTCTTGAATTATTCACGTATCTACTGACGAGTTTGTACGGAACCCTCGGTGCGCGAGTCCCACTCGCACTTGACCGGTTTTTTGTTTAATCTTTTTTGGAATTAAAATGGCATAATTTTCCGGAATTCCAGCCTCGTTTTGATGAATCCATTCCCTTTTGAACGGACCACAAACTACTGCAGATGCCTCTGTGACTATTTTGACGCACCTTTCTGTGGCATAGTGATGCACCACGGTATAATTAAACGATTAATCAACATTCCATGAATAAATAACCAAATCGTATTAAATAGGGGGGTAGGAAAAATCATGTCAAATAGGTACTACTATATTTGTAAAGCTTGGAAGAGTACTAAATGTTAATGTATCTCTTTTATTTATATTTTTAAACGGTTTTATTTAGCTTACCGTGTTTGTGTCAGGTTTGTTTGGGTCAAATCTTGCAGCAGCTTTTTCAACTACTTCTACTAAACCGATTTTTATGAAACTTTGCACACAGATTCTGTTTCCGTGACAATACAACATTATGATAAATTCAAGGTGGTCTGATGATGGAGTCAGGACCTGGAGAGTGGAACTCTTCAACCGTTACTACTAACTCCATCGAGCGTGGGCTCATTCGCTTGGTATTGACGAGCACGATTCGTTAAACCTGGTGACGAGGGTCTGATGATGGAGTCAGGAGGTAGAGAGTGGAACTCTTCAACCGTTACTACTAACTCCATCGAGCGTGGGCTCATTCGCTTGGTATTGACGAGCACGATTCGTTAAACCTGGTGACGAGGGTCTGATGATGGAGTCAGGAGGTAGAGAGTGGAACTCTTCAACCGTTACTACTAACTCCATCGAGCGTGGGCTCATTCGCTTGGTATTGACGAGTACGATTCGTTAAACCTGGTGACGAGGGTCTTATGATGGAGTCAGGAGGTAGAGAGTGGAACTCTTCAACTGTTACTACTAACTCCATCGAGCGTGGGCTCATTCGCTTGGTATTGACGAGCACGATTCGTTAAACCTGGTGACGAGGGTCTGATGATGGACTCAGGACCTGGATAGTGGAACTCTTCAACCGTTACTACTAACTCCATCGAGCGTGGGCTCATTCGCTTGGTATTGACGAGCACGATTCGTTAAGCCTGGTGACGAGGGTCTCATGATGGAGTCAGGAGGTAGAGAGTGGAACTCTTCAACTGTTACTACTAACTCCATCGAGCGTGGGCTCATTCGCTTGGTATTGACGAGCACGATTCGTTAAACCTGGTGACGAGGGTCTGATGATGGAGTCAGGACCTGGATAGTGGAACTCTTCAACCGTTACTACTAACTCCATTGAGCGTGGGCTCATTCGCTTGGTATTGACGAGCACGATTCGTTAAGCCTGGTGACGAGGGTCTCATGATGGAGTCAGGAGGTAGAGAGTGGAACTCTTCAACCGTTACTACTAACTCCATCGAGCGTGGGCTCATTCGCTTGGTATTGACGAGCCCGATTCATTAAACCTGGTGACAAGGGTCTGATGATGGAGTCAGGATGTACAGAGTGGAACTCTTTAACTGTTACCAGTTACCCGTTCTTCCCGTTACCCCTTCGACTTTGGTCTTAATTGGTTGATATTGACGAGCGCGTTACGTTAAACTTGATGGCTAGGATCTCATGATGGAGTCAGGAGGTAGAGAGTGGAACTCTTCAACCGTTACTGGTAATTTCTTTGAGTGTGGGCTCATTCGATTGGTACTATTGAGCTCAATACGTTATACCTAATAATAATAATAATTTATTTATTTCAGGCATCAGAGGTCCATAGATAAATACCTTACAATCTAACATACATAATCAAATTACAAAATAAACTTAACAACTAGGTCACATTTCACTGCGATGTGGTAACGCTGTTCGGGGTGTCAGGTAGCCGCCCGCGGAAGCGCCGGAACATGACACCCTTCGGCCAAAACTCTTCTTTGGTGAAGGTCACAACTTAATGACAATAATAATGGCTTAATGACAACGGTCTGATTATGGAGCCAGGAGCTGGATAATGCATCTCTTTCACCGTTATTAGTAACTTCTTCGAGTGTGGACTCATTTTTTTCGTATTGACAAGCCCGTTACGATAAATTTGATGGCGAGGGTCTGATGATGGAGTCAGGAGGTAGAGAGCGGAACTCTTCAACCGTTACTAGCTACTCCTCCAAGTGTGGGCTCATTCGCTTGGTACTGTTGAGCTCAATGCGTTATATTTGATGGCGACAGTCTGATGCTGGAGTCAAGAGGTAGAGAGTGGAACTCTTCAATCGTTGCTAACAAGCCGTTAAAGTTTGGTCTCATTTAATTAGTATTCACGAGCCCTATACGTTAAAGTTGGTGCCGAGGGTCTGAAGCATGCCCCGGTAACTCAATAGAAAAAAAGTGAACCGCTTTGCTTTGATTGCCATCTACCTTACATTACACGTACCACTTGGCCTTCTTTTAACATACGTAATGATGTGAATGTAATTAAATAAACATGATATATACCAGATAATACATATAAAAATCGTGTGAATCTAAAAATATATTTTAATTTAAATTTCAATTGATTAAAATTAACCACTCATGATATTATTTATTGTTTGTTACATGGCAACAATAGTCTGTCAAGGCGGTGCTGGTTGGCCATAACATTCCCAAAAAAAAGAAATCGGTGCTGCTTGACATCAATCAAATAAAAAATGTAGGGAATTTTATCGAGTGCAGTATTTTCCATTATTTATTTCATTTCAACGTCGAGTTGAGCATTAATTCCCCCGTTGTATGTGCTGTTACCCTTTTGCTGTGTTAAGTTTTGTTTTAAACAAAATGTCGGTCAGAATTTTCTGACTACCCGGCCGCAAAGTTCGTGACGGAGAAGGTAATTATAATGTTATGGGTTTTTATCAAAGCTGTAAGCTTATGATGCTACGTTTTGTCACGTGATAAATAAGTGATAGTTTATCACTGATAAAACATCCGTCACTCTCGCACACTACTAGTTAGAACGTGACGGATGCTTTATCATTTATTTATCGCGTGACAAAACGTAGCATCATAAGCTTACTGGTCTACTATAATTTAGACACGGTAATCACGGAATTAAAATCGCCTATGAATATCCAACAAAGTGAACCTTTTACCAATTCTATAATAAATGTTTCGTGGTACTAAATAGGTTTGCGTATTTCGGCGTTGATATCATCTTTAATACTTTTTCTTTTTCAGGGATCCAATTGCATAGATTTCGGAATCCTGCTAGCAATCCAGAAAAATTTAAAATATCGAAGCACAGTTGTGGATCTGACTTTTAAGGGAAAGATGATAAGTACATTTTCTTGTCAATTTAAAAACGAATGCGAAGATAAATTCACCTTTGAAATAAGTAGGTATAAGTAAAACTAAAAAACGGAAACTGGTGTTTTTATTTACACTGCTCTTTAGTAATCCTCTTTCAAACTATGCAGTGTGGCACGTTTTAGAAGTTACGTAGAAATAAGTTTTTAGTTGAGGTTACTAAATTGAAATTAATTTGCTTTATTGGGCGCATTTTATTTAAACTTGGTGATTGTAATTAGAAACTTATTTCAACGTAACTTCTAAGATGTGTCATACCATGCCAAACTATAGTTACCTATATGTGTGTATGCGTGTATGTATGTGTGTGGGTGTGGGTGTATATGTGTGTGTAGATTTGTTGACGTGTAATGAAGGATAGATGGCAGCACAAGTACGATGATTAGAAATTTGGCCGAGTTGCCTGTCTATAACCTAGTATAATATTGTAGTCTTTGGTCTGAAGATGGAGTCAGGATATGAAGAGAAGATAATCTTCAACCGTTTAAAGTACCTAATCTCTTCAACCAAACGGTTGGTCGTTTGGTATTGACGGACCCAATACGTTATACATGGTGACGAGGGTCTGATGATAGAGTCAGGAGCTAGAGAGTTTAACTCGTCAACCGTTTTTAGTAACCCCTTCGAATACAGCCTCATTTGGCTGGTATTGATGAGTCCAAATTACGCTTGCTAACGAAGGCAATGATGATGAGTCACGAGGTGGAAAGTCGAAATCCTCAACCGTTACTATTAACCCTTTCGAGTTTAGGTTTTTTGGTTGATATTGACGGTCGGCTGATGGAATCAGGAGGTAAAATGTGGAAATCTTCAACTGTATGTTGAAAATTGAAGTATTTCGATGTTACTTAATACCAACGAGTTTTGTGTAATTCGGTTTGTATTGACAATTAGTCTGGTACGTTATACTTAGTGCCAAGGGCCTGATGACGGTGTGAGAAAACGGAAAGTAAAAATATTTAACTGTTACTAGTAACCCCAAACCGTAGGCGTATATCGTCACAGTGTGGCAAGGCGAGCCCATTCACGTATTTACAAACACCCAAATGCCTTTAACTCGGTCCTTATGCTTACGTAGGTGCGAGCTACATTGGGATAATATGCGTAGTTCGTGATACGCAGAAAGTTACTCTGCAGCTCCGCAGTATTGAACGTGTAATCATCGGTTTTGCACCCTGAAACTCGTCATTGGTAATCGCAAGAATGAGATGAGACTTTACCTTTAAAATTGATTAGTAGCTTTCGCTTTCTAATTCAATCATCAGTTCCTCGACCCCAAGTATAAAGTATTGGAGTCATCAATGCCAACCAAATGAGTCCAACCAAACTAGAGAGGGTTACTAGTACCTAATGTTTGAAAAATTCTCCTGTTCAGCTCCTTTCTTCGGGCTCACAAAAATGAAATGAGGATAGTTCAAAATAAAGAATAGTTTGCGCAATGGTTTTTAGTCAAAAGTTGAATATTAAACTAAAAACTAGAAAATAAAAATAGGTAAAAAAACTTTTTAAGTTAAACGGTTTTATCTTATGTTAAAAATTGTACCAAAAAGTAAAAAATAAATTTAGGACACAAAACTGGATCTTTTCGAGATTTTAACATCTGTTAGGTGGAAAATCGTCCAATAAGCGGAATAACTAATAATCTGGGACTTAACATACTAAATAAAAACGTGGGGCGCATTGTATTTGCATCTATCTATATCTCTACATATTATGAAACAATATATCCGCCCGCATCTGTTTGTCTGTCCGTATAAACATGACAACTGCTGGACTACGTTGATGCGGTTTGCACTAACTGCTTGATACTTTGAGATGGTTTTAGAACAGTTACTTTGCTTAATGTGTCTATTACCTGTGTGTAATAATCCAGGCAAGGCATGATGCGGGTGTTATTAATTATGTAAATAGGAAAACTCATGTATTTAGACAAAGCCCGTCCAAAGGAATATTATTTAAAGATTGCGCCCCACGTTTTTATTTAGTATGTTAAGTCCCAGATTATTAGTTATTCCGCTTATTGGACGATTTTCCACCTAACAGATGTTAAAATCTCGAAAAGATCCAGTTTTGTGTCCTAAATTTATTTTTTACTTTTTGGTACAATTTTTAACATAAGATAAAACCGTTTAACTTAAAAAGTTTTTTTACCTATTTTTTACATTATTAATTATTATTAAACGGTTTTATTTAGCTTACCGTGTTTGTGTCAGGTTTGTTTGGGTCAAATCTTGCAGCAGCTTTTTCAACTACTTCTACTAAACCGATTTTTATGAAACTTTGCACACAGATTCTGTTTCCGTGACAATACAACATTATGATAAATTCAAGGTGGTCTGATGATGGAGTCAGGACCTGGAGAGTGGAACTCTTCAACCGTTACTACTAACTCCATCGAGCGTGGGCTCATTCGCTTGGTATTGACGAGCACGATTCGTTAAACCTGGTGACGAGGGTCTGATGATGGAGTCAGGAGGTAGAGAGTGGAACTCTTCAACCGTTACTACTAACTCCATCGAGCGTGGGCTCATTCGCTTGGTATTGACGAGCACGATTCGTTAAACCTGGTGACGAGGGTCTGATGATGGAGTCAGGAGGTAGAGAGTGGAACTCTTCAACCGTTACTACTAACTCCATCGAGCGTGGGCTCATTCGCTTGGTATTGACGAGTACGATTCGTTAAACCTGGTGACGAGGGTCTTATGATGGAGTCAGGAGGTAGAGAGTGGAACTCTTCAACTGTTACTACTAACTCCATCGAGCGTGGGCTCATTCGCTTGGTATTGACGAGCACGATTCGTTAAACCTGGTGACGAGGGTCTGATGATGGACTCAGGACCTGGATAGTGGAACTCTTCAACCGTTACTACTAACTCCATCGAGCGTGGGCTCATTCGCTTGGTATTGACGAGCACGATTCGTTAAGCCTGGTGACGAGGGTCTCATGATGGAGTCAGGAGGTAGAGAGTGGAACTCTTCAACTGTTACTACTAACTCCATCGAGCGTGGGCTCATTCGCTTGGTATTGACGAGCACGATTCGTTAAACCTGGTGACGAGGGTCTGATGATGGAGTCAGGACCTGGATAGTGGAACTCTTCAACCGTTACTACTAACTCCATTGAGCGTGGGCTCATTCGCTTGGTATTGACGAGCACGATTCGTTAAGCCTGGTGACGAGGGTCTCATGATGGAGTCAGGAGGTAGAGAGTGGAACTCTTCAACCGTTACTACTAACTCCATCGAGCGTGGGCTCATTCGCTTGGTATTGACGAGCCCGATTCATTAAACCTGGTGACAAGGGTCTGATGATGGAGTCAGGATGTACAGAGTGGAACTCTTTAACTGTTACCAGTTACCCGTTCTTCCCGTTACCCCTTCGACTTTGGTCTTAATTGGTTGATATTGACGAGCGCGTTACGTTAAACTTGATGGCTAGGATCTCATGATGGAGTCAGGAGGTAGAGAGTGGAACTCTTCAACCGTTACTGGTAATTTCTTTGAGTGTGGGCTCATTCGATTGGTACTATTGAGCTCAATACGTTATACCTAATAATAATAATAATTTATTTATTTCAGGCATCAGAGGTCCATAGATAAATACCTTACAATCTAACATACATAATCAAATTACAAAATAAACTTAACAACTAGGTCACATTTCACTGCGATGTGGTAACGCTGTTCGGGGTGTCAGGTAGCCGCCCGCGGAAGCGCCGGAACATGACACCCTTCGGCCAAAACTCTTCTTTGGTGAAGGTCACAACTTAATGACAATAATAATGGCTTAATGACAACGGTCTGATTATGGAGCCAGGAGCTGGATAATGCATCTCTTTCACCGTTATTAGTAACTTCTTCGAGTGTGGACTCATTTTTTTCGTATTGACAAGCCCGTTACGATAAATTTGATGGCGAGGGTCTGATGATGGAGTCAGGAGGTAGAGAGCGGAACTCTTCAACCGTTACTAGCTACTCCTCCAAGTGTGGGCTCATTCGCTTGGTACTGTTGAGCTCAATGCGTTATATTTGATGGCGACAGTCTGATGCTGGAGTCAAGAGGTAGAGAGTGGAACTCTTCAATCGTTGCTAACAAGCCGTTAAAGTTTGGTCTCATTTAATTAGTATTCACGAGCCCTATACGTTAAAGTTGGTGCCGAGGGTCTGAAGCATGCCCCGGTAACTCAATAGAAAAAAAGTGAACCGCTTTGCTTTGATTGCCATCTACCTTACATTACACGTACCACTTGGCCTTCTTTTAACATACGTAATGATGTGAATGTAATTAAATAAACATGATATATACCAGATAATACATATAAAAATCGTGTGAATCTAAAAATATATTTTAATTTAAATTTCAATTGATTAAAATTAACCACTCATGATATTATTTATTGTTTGTTACATGGCAACAATAGTCTGTCAAGGCGGTGCTGGTTGGCCATAACATTCCCAAAAAAAAGAAATCGGTGCTGCTTGACATCAATCAAATAAAAAATGTAGGGAATTTTATCGAGTGCAGTATTTTCCATTATTTATTTCATTTCAACGTCGA
Organism: Eudemis profundana; assembly: GCA_947034925.1. NCBI lineage: Eukaryota > Metazoa > Arthropoda > Insecta > Lepidoptera > Tortricidae > Eudemis > Eudemis profundana. The sequence continues at coordinate 21,832,053 of OX344795.1, read as the reverse complement.
GTTGAGCATTAATTCCCCCGTTGTATGTGCTGTTACCCTTTTGCTGTGTTAAGTTTTGTTTTAAACAAAATGTCGGTCAGAATTTTCTGACTACCCGGCCGCAAAGTTCGTGACGGAGAAGGTAATTATAATGTTATGGGTTTTTATCAAAGCTGTAAGCTTATGATGCTACGTTTTGTCACGTGATAAATAAGTGATAGTTTATCACTGATAAAACATCCGTCACTCTCGCACACTACTAGTTAGAACGTGACGGATGCTTTATCATTTATTTATCGCGTGACAAAACGTAGCATCATAAGCTTACTGGTCTACTATAATTTAGACACGGTAATCACGGAATTAAAATCGCCTATGAATATCCAACAAAGTGAACCTTTTACCAATTCTATAATAAATGTTTCGTGGTACTAAATAGGTTTGCGTATTTCGGCGTTGATATCATCTTTAATACTTTTTCTTTTTCAGGGATCCAATTGCATAGATTTCGGAATCCTGCTAGCAATCCAGAAAAATTTAAAATATCGAAGCACAGTTGTGGATCTGACTTTTAAGGGAAAGATGATAAGTACATTTTCTTGTCAATTTAAAAACGAATGCGAAGATAAATTCACCTTTGAAATAAGTAGGTATAAGTAAAACTAAAAAACGGAAACTGGTGTTTTTATTTACACTGCTCTTTAGTAATCCTCTTTCAAACTATGCAGTGTGGCACGTTTTAGAAGTTACGTAGAAATAAGTTTTTAGTTGAGGTTACTAAATTGAAATTAATTTGCTTTATTGGGCGCATTTTATTTAAACTTGGTGATTGTAATTAGAAACTTATTTCAACGTAACTTCTAAGATGTGTCATACCATGCCAAACTATAGTTACCTATATGTGTGTATGCGTGTATGTATGTGTGTGGGTGTGGGTGTATATGTGTGTGTAGATTTGTTGACGTGTAATGAAGGATAGATGGCAGCACAAGTACGATGATTAGAAATTTGGCCGAGTTGCCTGTCTATAACCTAGTATAATATTGTAGTCTTTGGTCTGAAGATGGAGTCAGGATATGAAGAGAAGATAATCTTCAACCGTTTAAAGTACCTAATCTCTTCAACCAAACGGTTGGTCGTTTGGTATTGACGGACCCAATACGTTATACATGGTGACGAGGGTCTGATGATAGAGTCAGGAGCTAGAGAGTTTAACTCGTCAACCGTTTTTAGTAACCCCTTCGAATACAGCCTCATTTGGCTGGTATTGATGAGTCCAAATTACGCTTGCTAACGAAGGCAATGATGATGAGTCACGAGGTGGAAAGTCGAAATCCTCAACCGTTACTATTAACCCTTTCGAGTTTAGGTTTTTTGGTTGATATTGACGGTCGGCTGATGGAATCAGGAGGTAAAATGTGGAAATCTTCAACTGTATGTTGAAAATTGAAGTATTTCGATGTTACTTAATACCAACGAGTTTTGTGTAATTCGGTTTGTATTGACAATTAGTCTGGTACGTTATACTTAGTGCCAAGGGCCTGATGACGGTGTGAGAAAACGGAAAGTAAAAATATTTAACTGTTACTAGTAACCCCAAACCGTAGGCGTATATCGTCACAGTGTGGCAAGGCGAGCCCATTCACGTATTTACAAACACCCAAATGCCTTTAACTCGGTCCTTATGCTTACGTAGGTGCGAGCTACATTGGGATAATATGCGTAGTTCGTGATACGCAGAAAGTTACTCTGCAGCTCCGCAGTATTGAACGTGTAATCATCGGTTTTGCACCCTGAAACTCGTCATTGGTAATCGCAAGAATGAGATGAGACTTTACCTTTAAAATTGATTAGTAGCTTTCGCTTTCTAATTCAATCATCAGTTCCTCGACCCCAAGTATAAAGTATTGGAGTCATCAATGCCAACCAAATGAGTCCAACCAAACTAGAGAGGGTTACTAGTACCTAATGTTTGAAAAATTCTCCTGTTCAGCTCCTTTCTTCGGGCTCACAAAAATGAAATGAGGATAGTTCAAAATAAAGAATAGTTTGCGCAATGGTTTTTAGTCAAAAGTTGAATATTAAACTAAAAACTAGAAAATAAAAATAGGTAAAAAAACTTTTTAAGTTAAACGGTTTTATCTTATGTTAAAAATTGTACCAAAAAGTAAAAAATAAATTTAGGACACAAAACTGGATCTTTTCGAGATTTTAACATCTGTTAGGTGGAAAATCGTCCAATAAGCGGAATAACTAATAATCTGGGACTTAACATACTAAATAAAAACGTGGGGCGCATTGTATTTGCATCTATCTATATCTCTACATATTATGAAACAATATATCCGCCCGCATCTGTTTGTCTGTCCGTATAAACATGACAACTGCTGGACTACGTTGATGCGGTTTGCACTAACTGCTTGATACTTTGAGATGGTTTTAGAACAGTTACTTTGCTTAATGTGTCTATTACCTGTGTGTAATAATCCAGGCAAGGCATGATGCGGGTGTTATTAATTATGTAAATAGGAAAACTCATGTATTTAGACAAAGCCCGTCCAAAGGAATATTATTTAAAGATTGCGCCCCACGTTTTTATTTAGTATGTTAAGTCCCAGATTATTAGTTATTCCGCTTATTGGACGATTTTCCACCTAACAGATGTTAAAATCTCGAAAAGATCCAGTTTTGTGTCCTAAATTTATTTTTTACTTTTTGGTACAATTTTTAACATAAGATAAAACCGTTTAACTTAAAAAGTTTTTTTACCTATTTTTTACATTATTAATTATTATTAAACGGTTTTATTTAGCTTACCGTGTTTGTGTCAGGTTTGTTTGGGTCAAATCTTGCAGCAGCTTTTTCAACTACTTCTACTAAACCGATTTTTATGAAACTTTGCACACAGATTCTGTTTCCGTGACAATACAACATTATGATAAATTCAAGGTGGTCTGATGATGGAGTCAGGACCTGGAGAGTGGAACTCTTCAACCGTTACTACTAACTCCATCGAGCGTGGGCTCATTCGCTTGGTATTGACGAGCACGATTCGTTAAACCTGGTGACGAGGGTCTGATGATGGAGTCAGGAGGTAGAGAGTGGAACTCTTCAACCGTTACTACTAACTCCATCGAGCGTGGGCTCATTCGCTTGGTATTGACGAGCACGATTCGTTAAACCTGGTGACGAGGGTCTGATGATGGAGTCAGGAGGTAGAGAGTGGAACTCTTCAACCGTTACTACTAACTCCATCGAGCGTGGGCTCATTCGCTTGGTATTGACGAGTACGATTCGTTAAACCTGGTGACGAGGGTCTTATGATGGAGTCAGGAGGTAGAGAGTGGAACTCTTCAACTGTTACTACTAACTCCATCGAGCGTGGGCTCATTCGCTTGGTATTGACGAGCACGATTCGTTAAACCTGGTGACGAGGGTCTGATGATGGACTCAGGACCTGGATAGTGGAACTCTTCAACCGTTACTACTAACTCCATCGAGCGTGGGCTCATTCGCTTGGTATTGACGAGCACGATTCGTTAAGCCTGGTGACGAGGGTCTCATGATGGAGTCAGGAGGTAGAGAGTGGAACTCTTCAACTGTTACTACTAACTCCATCGAGCGTGGGCTCATTCGCTTGGTATTGACGAGCACGATTCGTTAAACCTGGTGACGAGGGTCTGATGATGGAGTCAGGACCTGGATAGTGGAACTCTTCAACCGTTACTACTAACTCCATTGAGCGTGGGCTCATTCGCTTGGTATTGACGAGCACGATTCGTTAAGCCTGGTGACGAGGGTCTCATGATGGAGTCAGGAGGTAGAGAGTGGAACTCTTCAACCGTTACTACTAACTCCATCGAGCGTGGGCTCATTCGCTTGGTATTGACGAGCCCGATTCATTAAACCTGGTGACAAGGGTCTGATGATGGAGTCAGGATGTACAGAGTGGAACTCTTTAACTGTTACCAGTTACCCGTTCTTCCCGTTACCCCTTCGACTTTGGTCTTAATTGGTTGATATTGACGAGCGCGTTACGTTAAACTTGATGGCTAGGATCTCATGATGGAGTCAGGAGGTAGAGAGTGGAACTCTTCAACCGTTACTGGTAATTTCTTTGAGTGTGGGCTCATTCGATTGGTACTATTGAGCTCAATACGTTATACCTAATAATAATAATAATTTATTTATTTCAGGCATCAGAGGTCCATAGATAAATACCTTACAATCTAACATACATAATCAAATTACAAAATAAACTTAACAACTAGGTCACATTTCACTGCGATGTGGTAACGCTGTTCGGGGTGTCAGGTAGCCGCCCGCGGAAGCGCCGGAACATGACACCCTTCGGCCAAAACTCTTCTTTGGTGAAGGTCACAACTTAATGACAATAATAATGGCTTAATGACAACGGTCTGATTATGGAGCCAGGAGCTGGATAATGCATCTCTTTCACCGTTATTAGTAACTTCTTCGAGTGTGGACTCATTTTTTTCGTATTGACAAGCCCGTTACGATAAATTTGATGGCGAGGGTCTGATGATGGAGTCAGGAGGTAGAGAGCGGAACTCTTCAACCGTTACTAGCTACTCCTCCAAGTGTGGGCTCATTCGCTTGGTACTGTTGAGCTCAATGCGTTATATTTGATGGCGACAGTCTGATGCTGGAGTCAAGAGGTAGAGAGTGGAACTCTTCAATCGTTGCTAACAAGCCGTTAAAGTTTGGTCTCATTTAATTAGTATTCACGAGCCCTATACGTTAAAGTTGGTGCCGAGGGTCTGAAGCATGCCCCGGTAACTCAATAGAAAAAAAGTGAACCGCTTTGCTTTGATTGCCATCTACCTTACATTACACGTACCACTTGGCCTTCTTTTAACATACGTAATGATGTGAATGTAATTAAATAAACATGATATATACCAGATAATACATATAAAAATCGTGTGAATCTAAAAATATATTTTAATTTAAATTTCAATTGATTAAAATTAACCACTCATGATATTATTTATTGTTTGTTACATGGCAACAATAGTCTGTCAAGGCGGTGCTGGTTGGCCATAACATTCCCAAAAAAAAGAAATCGGTGCTGCTTGACATCAATCAAATAAAAAATGTAGGGAATTTTATCGAGTGCAGTATTTTCCATTATTTATTTCATTTCAACGTCGAGTTGAGCATTAATTCCCCCGTTGTATGTGCTGTTACCCTTTTGCTGTGTTAAGTTTTGTTTTAAACAAAATGTCGGTCAGAATTTTCTGACTACCCGGCCGCAAAGTTCGTGACGGAGAAGGTAATTATAATGTTATGGGTTTTTATCAAAGCTGTAAGCTTATGATGCTACGTTTTGTCACGTGATAAATAAGTGATAGTTTATCACTGATAAAACATCCGTCACTCTCGCACACTACTAGTTAGAACGTGACGGATGCTTTATCATTTATTTATCGCGTGACAAAACGTAGCATCATAAGCTTACTGGTCTACTATAATTTAGACACGGTAATCACGGAATTAAAATCGCCTATGAATATCCAACAAAGTGAACCTTTTACCAATTCTATAATAAATGTTTCGTGGTACTAAATAGGTTTGCGTATTTCGGCGTTGATATCATCTTTAATACTTTTTCTTTTTCAGGGATCCAATTGCATAGATTTCGGAATCCTGCTAGCAATCCAGAAAAATTTAAAATATCGAAGCACAGTTGTGGATCTGACTTTTAAGGGAAAGATGATAAGTACATTTTCTTGTCAATTTAAAAACGAATGCGAAGATAAATTCACCTTTGAAATAAGTAGGTATAAGTAAAACTAAAAAACGGAAACTGGTGTTTTTATTTACACTGCTCTTTAGTAATCCTCTTTCAAACTATGCAGTGTGGCACGTTTTAGAAGTTACGTAGAAATAAGTTTTTAGTTGAGGTTACTAAATTGAAATTAATTTGCTTTATTGGGCGCATTTTATTTAAACTTGGTGATTGTAATTAGAAACTTATTTCAACGTAACTTCTAAGATGTGTCATACCATGCCAAACTATAGTTACCTATATGTGTGTATGCGTGTATGTATGTGTGTGGGTGTGGGTGTATATGTGTGTGTAGATTTGTTGACGTGTAATGAAGGATAGATGGCAGCACAAGTACGATGATTAGAAATTTGGCCGAGTTGCCTGTCTATAACCTAGTATAATATTGTAGTCTTTGGTCTGAAGATGGAGTCAGGATATGAAGAGAAGATAATCTTCAACCGTTTAAAGTACCTAATCTCTTCAACCAAACGGTTGGTCGTTTGGTATTGACGGACCCAATACGTTATACATGGTGACGAGGGTCTGATGATAGAGTCAGGAGCTAGAGAGTTTAACTCGTCAACCGTTTTTAGTAACCCCTTCGAATACAGCCTCATTTGGCTGGTATTGATGAGTCCAAATTACGCTTGCTAACGAAGGCAATGATGATGAGTCACGAGGTGGAAAGTCGAAATCCTCAACCGTTACTATTAACCCTTTCGAGTTTAGGTTTTTTGGTTGATATTGACGGTCGGCTGATGGAATCAGGAGGTAAAATGTGGAAATCTTCAACTGTATGTTGAAAATTGAAGTATTTCGATGTTACTTAATACCAACGAGTTTTGTGTAATTCGGTTTGTATTGACAATTAGTCTGGTACGTTATACTTAGTGCCAAGGGCCTGATGACGGTGTGAGAAAACGGAAAGTAAAAATATTTAACTGTTACTAGTAACCCCAAACCGTAGGCGTATATCGTCACAGTGTGGCAAGGCGAGCCCATTCACGTATTTACAAACACCCAAATGCCTTTAACTCGGTCCTTATGCTTACGTAGGTGCGAGCTACATTGGGATAATATGCGTAGTTCGTGATACGCAGAAAGTTACTCTGCAGCTCCGCAGTATTGAACGTGTAATCATCGGTTTTGCACCCTGAAACTCGTCATTGGTAATCGCAAGAATGAGATGAGACTTTACCTTTAAAATTGATTAGTAGCTTTCGCTTTCTAATTCAATCATCAGTTCCTCGACCCCAAGTATAAAGTATTGGAGTCATCAATGCCAACCAAATGAGTCCAACCAAACTAGAGAGGGTTACTAGTACCTAATGTTTGAAAAATTCTCCTGTTCAGCTCCTTTCTTCGGGCTCACAAAAATGAAATGAGGATAGTTCAAAATAAAGAATAGTTTGCGCAATGGTTTTTAGTCAAAAGTTGAATATTAAACTAAAAACTAGAAAATAAAAATAGGTAAAAAAACTTTTTAAGTTAAACGGTTTTATCTTATGTTAAAAATTGTACCAAAAAGTAAAAAATAAATTTAGGACACAAAACTGGATCTTTTCGAGATTTTAACATCTGTTAGGTGGAAAATCGTCCAATAAGCGGAATAACTAATAATCTGGGACTTAACATACTAAATAAAAACGTGGGGCGCATTGTATTTGCATCTATCTATATCTCTACATATTATGAAACAATATATCCGCCCGCATCTGTTTGTCTGTCCGTATAAACATGACAACTGCTGGACTACGTTGATGCGGTTTGCACTAACTGCTTGATACTTTGAGATGGTTTTAGAACAGTTACTTTGCTTAATGTGTCTATTACCTGTGTGTAATAATCCAGGCAAGGCATGATGCGGGTGTTATTAATTATGTAAATAGGAAAACTCATGTATTTAGACAAAGCCCGTCCAAAGGAATATTATTTAAAGATTGCGCCCCACGTTTTTATTTAGTATGTTAAGTCCCAGATTATTAGTTATTCCGCTTATTGGACGATTTTCCACCTAACAGATGTTAAAATCTCGAAAAGATCCAGTTTTGTGTCCTAAATTTATTTTTTACTTTTTGGTACAATTTTTAACATAAGATAAAACCGTTTAACTTAAAAAGTTTTTTTACCTATTTTTTACATTATTAATTATTATTAAACGGTTTTATTTAGCTTACCGTGTTTGTGTCAGGTTTGTTTGGGTCAAATCTTGCAGCAGCTTTTTCAACTACTTCTACTAAACCGATTTTTATGAAACTTTGCACACAGATTCTGTTTCCGTGACAATACAACATTATGATAAATTCAAGGTGGTCTGATGATGGAGTCAGGACCTGGAGAGTGGAACTCTTCAACCGTTACTACTAACTCCATCGAGCGTGGGCTCATTCGCTTGGTATTGACGAGCACGATTCGTTAAACCTGGTGACGAGGGTCTGATGATGGAGTCAGGAGGTAGAGAGTGGAACTCTTCAACCGTTACTACTAACTCCATCGAGCGTGGGCTCATTCGCTTGGTATTGACGAGCACGATTCGTTAAACCTGGTGACGAGGGTCTGATGATGGAGTCAGGAGGTAGAGAGTGGAACTCTTCAACCGTTACTACTAACTCCATCGAGCGTGGGCTCATTCGCTTGGTATTGACGAGTACGATTCGTTAAACCTGGTGACGAGGGTCTTATGATGGAGTCAGGAGGTAGAGAGTGGAACTCTTCAACTGTTACTACTAACTCCATCGAGCGTGGGCTCATTCGCTTGGTATTGACGAGCACGATTCGTTAAACCTGGTGACGAGGGTCTGATGATGGACTCAGGACCTGGATAGTGGAACTCTTCAACCGTTACTACTAACTCCATCGAGCGTGGGCTCATTCGCTTGGTATTGACGAGCACGATTCGTTAAGCCTGGTGACGAGGGTCTCATGATGGAGTCAGGAGGTAGAGAGTGGAACTCTTCAACTGTTACTACTAACTCCATCGAGCGTGGGCTCATTCGCTTGGTATTGACGAGCACGATTCGTTAAACCTGGTGACGAGGGTCTGATGATGGAGTCAGGACCTGGATAGTGGAACTCTTCAACCGTTACTACTAACTCCATTGAGCGTGGGCTCATTCGCTTGGTATTGACGAGCACGATTCGTTAAGCCTGGTGACGAGGGTCTCATGATGGAGTCAGGAGGTAGAGAGTGGAACTCTTCAACCGTTACTACTAACTCCATCGAGCGTGGGCTCATTCGCTTGGTATTGACGAGCCCGATTCATTAAACCTGGTGACAAGGGTCTGATGATGGAGTCAGGATGTACAGAGTGGAACTCTTTAACTGTTACCAGTTACCCGTTCTTCCCGTTACCCCTTCGACTTTGGTCTTAATTGGTTGATATTGACGAGCGCGTTACGTTAAACTTGATGGCTAGGATCTCATGATGGAGTCAGGAGGTAGAGAGTGGAACTCTTCAACCGTTACTGGTAATTTCTTTGAGTGTGGGCTCATTCGATTGGTACTATTGAGCTCAATACGTTATACCTAATAATAATAATAATTTATTTATTTCAGGCATCAGAGGTCCATAGATAAATACCTTACAATCTAACATACATAATCAAATTACAAAATAAACTTAACAACTAGGTCACATTTCACTGCGATGTGGTAACGCTGTTCGGGGTGTCAGGTAGCCGCCCGCGGAAGCGCCGGAACATGACACCCTTCGGCCAAAACTCTTCTTTGGTGAAGGTCACAACTTAATGACAATAATAATGGCTTAATGACAACGGTCTGATTATGGAGCCAGGAGCTGGATAATGCATCTCTTTCACCGTTATTAGTAACTTCTTCGAGTGTGGACTCATTTTTTTCGTATTGACAAGCCCGTTACGATAAATTTGATGGCGAGGGTCTGATGATGGAGTCAGGAGGTAGAGAGCGGAACTCTTCAACCGTTACTAGCTACTCCTCCAAGTGTGGGCTCATTCGCTTGGTACTGTTGAGCTCAATGCGTTATATTTGATGGCGACAGTCTGATGCTGGAGTCAAGAGGTAGAGAGTGGAACTCTTCAATCGTTGCTAACAAGCCGTTAAAGTTTGGTCTCATTTAATTAGTATTCACGAGCCCTATACGTTAAAGTTGGTGCCGAGGGTCTGAAGCATGCCCCGGTAACTCAATAGAAAAAAAGTGAACCGCTTTGCTTTGATTGCCATCTACCTTACATTACACGTACCACTTGGCCTTCTTTTAACATACGTAATGATGTGAATGTAATTAAATAAACATGATATATACCAGATAATACATATAAAAATCGTGTGAATCTAAAAATATATTTTAATTTAAATTTCAATTGATTAAAATTAACCACTCATGATATTATTTATTGTTTGTTACATGGCAACAATAGTCTGTCAAGGCGGTGCTGGTTGGCCATAACATTCCCAAAAAAAAGAAATCGGTGCTGCTTGACATCAATCAAATAAAAAATGTAGGGAATTTTATCGAGTGCAGTATTTTCCATTATTTATTTCATTTCAACGTCGAGTTGAGCATTAATTCCCCCGTTGTATGTGCTGTTACCCTTTTGCTGTGTTAAGTTTTGTTTTAAACAAAATGTCGGTCAGAATTTTCTGACTACCCGGCCGCAAAGTTCGTGACGGAGAAGGTAATTATAATGTTATGGGTTTTTATCAAAGCTGTAAGCTTATGATGCTACGTTTTGTCACGTGATAAATAAGTGATAGTTTATCACTGATAAAACATCCGTCACTCTCGCACACTACTAGTTAGAACGTGACGGATGCTTTATCATTTATTTATCGCGTGACAAAACGTAGCATCATAAGCTTACTGGTCTACTATAATTTAGACACGGTAATCACGGAATTAAAATCGCCTATGAATATCCAACAAAGTGAACCTTTTACCAATTCTATAATAAATGTTTCGTGGTACTAAATAGGTTTGCGTATTTCGGCGTTGATATCATCTTTAATACTTTTTCTTTTTCAGGGATCCAATTGCATAGATTTCGGAATCCTGCTAGCAATCCAGAAAAATTTAAAATATCGAAGCACAGTTGTGGATCTGACTTTTAAGGGAAAGATGATAAGTACATTTTCTTGTCAATTTAAAAACGAATGCGAAGATAAATTCACCTTTGAAATAAGTAGGTATAAGTAAAACTAAAAAACGGAAACTGGTGTTTTTATTTACACTGCTCTTTAGTAATCCTCTTTCAAACTATGCAGTGTGGCACGTTTTAGAAGTTACGTAGAAATAAGTTTTTAGTTGAGGTTACTAAATTGAAATTAATTTGCTTTATTGGGCGCATTTTATTTAAACTTGGTGATTGTAATTAGAAACTTATTTCAACGTAACTTCTAAGATGTGTCATACCATGCCAAACTATAATTACCTATATATACGTAGCTATATATATGTGTGTATGCGTGTATGTATGTGTGTGGGTGTGGGTGTATATGTGTGTGTAGATTTGTTGACGTGTAATGAAGGATAGATGGCAGCACAAGTACGATGATTAGAAATTTGGCCGAGTTGCCTGTCTATAACCTAGTATAATATTGTAGTCTTTGGTCTGAAGATGGAGTCAGGATATGAAGAGAAGATAATCTTCAACCGTTTAAAGTACCTAATCTCTTCAACCAAACGGTTGGTCGTTTGGTATTGACGGACCCAATACGTTATACATGGTGACGAGGGTCTGATGATAGAGTCAGGAGCTAGAGAGTTTAACTCGTCAACCGTTTTTAGTAACCCCTTCGAATACAGCCTCATTTGGCTGGTATTGATGAGTCCAAATTACGCTTGCTAACGAAGGCAATGATGATGAGTCACGAGGTGGAAAGTCGAAATCCTCAACCGTTACTATTAACCCTTTCGAGTTTAGGTTTTTTGGTTGATATTGACGGTCGGCTGATGGAATCAGGAGGTAAAATGTGGAAATCTTCAACTGTATGTTGAAAATTGAAGTATTTCGATGTTACTTAATACCAACGAGTTTTGTGTAATTCGGTTTGTATTGACAATTAGTCTGGTACGTTATACTTAGTGCCAAGGGCCTGATGACGGTGTGAGAAAACGGAAAGTAAAAATATTTAACTGTTACTAGTAACCCCAAACCGTAGGCGTATATCGTCACAGTGTGGCAAGGCGAGCCCATTCACGTATTTACAAACACCCAAATGCCTTTAACTCGGTCCTTATGCTTACGTAGGTGCGAGCTACATTGGGATAATATGCGTAGTTCGTGATACGCAGAAAGTTACTCTGCAGCTCCGCAGTATTGAACGTGTAATCATCGGTTTTGCACCCTGAAACTCGTCATTGGTAATCGCAAGAATGAGATGAGACTTTACCTTTAAAATTGATTAGTAGCTTTCGCTTTCTAATTCAATCATCAGTTCCTCGACCCCAAGTATAAAGTATTGGAGTCATCAATGCCAACCAAATGAGTCCAACCAAACTAGAGAGGGTTACTAGTACCTAATGTTTGAAAAATTCTCCTGTTCAGCTCCTTTCTTCGGGCTCACAAAAATGAAATGAGGATAGTTCAAAATAAAGAATAGTTTGCGCAATGGTTTTTAGTCAAAAGTTGAATATTAAACTAAAAACTAGAAAATAAAAATAGGTAAAAAAACTTTTTAAGTTAAACGGTTTTATCTTATGTTAAAAATTGTACCAAAAAGTAAAAAATAAATTTAGGACACAAAACTGGATCTTTTCGAGATTTTAACATCTGTTAGGTGGAAAATCGTCCAATAAGCGGAATAACTAATAATCTGGGACTTAACATACTAAATAAAAACGTGGGGCGCATTGTATTTGCATCTATCTATATCTCTACATATTATGAAACAATATATCCGCCCGCATCTGTTTGTCTGTCCGTATAAACATGACAACTGCTGGACTACGTTGATGCGGTTTGCACTAACTGCTTGATACTTTGAGATGGTTTTAGAACAGTTACTTTGCTTAATGTGTCTATTACCTGTGTGTAATAATCCAGGCAAGGCATGATGCGGGTGTTATTAATTATGTAAATAGGAAAACTCATGTATTTAGACAAAGCCCGTCCAAAGGAATATTATTTAAAGATTGCGCCCCACGTTTTTATTTAGTATGTTAAGTCCCAGATTATTAGTTATTCCGCTTATTGGACGATTTTCCACCTAACAGATGTTAAAATCTCGAAAAGATCCAGTTTTGTGTCCTAAATTTATTTTTTACTTTTTGGTACAATTTTTAACATAAGATAAAACCGTTTAACTTAAAAAGTTTTTTTACCTATTTTTATGAACGAAACTAGATGTAACAACTTTTCTATAGTAGCAAAAAGGATTGTAGCAAAAAAAAATATTCATACATTCAATGATCCACCCTAATACATAACCATTGATTTTTGTACTGTTTCTGTATAATTTAATGTGCAATAAAGTGTTTACATACAGTAGTAACAACATCTCATGTTAGCTTGATAGCAGAGCTTGGTACATGAACACGATAATATTTCCACTAGGAATTATGGGGACGATGGCAACTATGCGCGGTAATGACGTTTACAATCGTGATGAGTGCGCTCGCTCAGGGAGAAAATATATGTTGACTAAAATCAAAAGCTACGTTGATACTCACGCAATTTCACGTCATTATGGACCTCTCTTGCTATAATAGGTGCAGGTGGATACAATCGCAACGTTTCCTTAATGACTGCTTCCAAATAGTTGAGCTTTGGCAAATCCTCAGGCACTATCATTCTATTTGAGTTTCCGAATACTTCATACAATCTACAAAATACACGTTTAAAGAAAGATGATAACAATTTCAGTAGGTACCTACAATGGACAGAACTTTTACCGTCATAATGTCCTTAAACAGTACTGTTCCTTGAAACTTACTCTTTATAAACAGCGTCTTGTATATCCGAATAGCGAGATAATAGAACTAAAGCGAAAGAAGTCCCAACAGCTGAAGTGTCAGTACCAGCTATCATGATCACTTTCGTTTCTTCTCGGAGTTCTATATCATTGTAACCTTTATCTCCGCCTGATGACTCTATTATCATCTGAAGAAACGACGAAGGCTTTGATTTTATTCCATCTGCAATGTTTATTCACGTTTTAACTAGTAGTTACTTTTCTAAGTGAGGTTTCATTTTAATCTACAAAAGTTTAGTCACAACTATCCGTTGTAGTTACTCGAAAGTTTCGAATAAGACATGTAGTTAATTTGCTAAGACAGATGGGAAAAGGATTAATAGATCAAATTCAAAATAGAATGTGCACTTACTTATATTTTCTGTTTTATCTGGTCCGTTTGCATTCATACTTATTCGTTTTTCTTTGATTATCTGTAAAAAGAACACGTATTGTTAAAAGTATTGTGACTCTTTAATTCCCTTCACTTATCCTTTTCCGTTCTGTTATGAATAATAATAATCAATTAAACTACGACTGCTTCATAATAAAATTTTATCATCTGGGTTTTTTTTTGTACCTTCCGTTTTTAGGGTTCCGTAGCCAAAATGGCAAAAACGGAACCCTTATAGTTTCGTCACGTCCGTCCGTCCGTCTGTCCGTATGTCACAGGCATTTTACTCAAAAACTACACGAAGGATATTGATGAAATTTGGAATATAGGTGTGTTGTATGAGCCGCTACTTAGTTTGGTAGTTAAATAACCAAAATTAAATATTTTTAGGAGAGCACTCCATACATGTTACAGAAGCTAAATCTTTTTTTTTTCAGAAAATATCAACAGTTCGACAGGTCTTTCAAAAATATTTTAAGGTTCTTAAGTAATGGTTTGTGAACACCTTTGGAAATAATCGCTCCAAAAGTTGTGAAAATTGTCCCCCCCCTCTATCTTCTAAACCATGTGTCCGAAAAATATAAAAAAAATTAAGAAGATAACGCTTCATTAATACTTTCAAGGAAAATTATTTTCAACAAGATCGGATTAACCGTTTTTGGGTTATTGCCGATAAACTGCGCTTCTCAGCAAAATTTGTTGTACTTATTTACATCGTATTTTTTATGTTACAGTTACGTTACGGCTATGGAACCCTAGACTGAGCATGGTCCGACTTGCTCTTGGCCAGTTATTTTGATGTCCCTCCTTATTTCAACGATTCAGACACATCAGGTGTCTGGGGAACATAACTGATTTTTTTTGAACCATGGTCGTCTTGCGTTTCAAAGCGTTGACATGGTTATGCGCGCATGAATGTAAACAATTGAAATGGTGGTAAGTGATGGATTCTAGAGCTAAAAATGTTTTACCCTTTGCCTCAAATTTGTGGACTATGAGAAGGCCTTTGATTCTTTCGAGACGTAGTCTGTTTTGGATTCTCTGCAGCGATGTCAGGTTGACTGGCGATATATCCAAGTTCTGAGAGAATGAACATATATGGCGATAGAACGTCCTATTGCTGCATTAGGGAATGGGTTTAGTATGCTGGTTTTATATTTGATATCCTTAAGTATACTAAGCCCATCCCCTTATGCAGCAATGTTTATGTTTATTTATTGCAACCATGGTATTACAAGATGTTATAGTATTACAGGTACAGCATGGACCCTGTTAGGGCTTAGCAAATTATATTAAAATTAAAATCAAAGTCAAAATTAGTTTCAAAATCAAAATTAAAATCAAAATCAAAATTAAAATTAAACATAGTTATGATATTCTAGGTTAGTACGTACATAAAATAGGACATTATATCCCCATAGCTATTCACCAACATATTTGAGGATATGTTTAAGATGCTGGATTGGAAAGACCGCGGCATTATGTATCATCAATGGCGAACACACATCACACTTGCAGTTTGCAGACATCGTGATAATGACCGAATAGTGGGCACTTACGGTGCGACTAGTGTGGATTTAACAGTAGTACCTACCTATGTAGGTATGTAGTACTTATGTAAGTGTCAGTGGCGTCGCGTAAAATATATCCTAGGGCAAGCCGGTGCAGGTTAGGCGTACATTTTCCTCAAGAGCTGTGGAATAAGGTGCTCAATTGCCTGATATTAGGCAAGCCGGAAGGAATCGAGTTCTTTAGACGCCACGCTACTGGTAATTGTCCAGTCTCAGGATTAAAGACGCTCAGTGAGCTCTAGAGAAAGCCATTGTCAGTGATTTGTTAAGGGATTGTATCAGAAATAAGATGATCCGTCACAGAACCAGAGTGACAGACATAACTCAAAGAATTGTCAAACTGAAATGGCAGTGGAACCTGAGTCTTGATCAGTCTGCACTCATCCGCGCACTAGTCGAGTCGAATTTATATCGCTCCTAGGTTATTTTTAAGGCGTAGATTATTTCTTACATTAGTATTTGTTACTTAGTTTTAAATAGTTTGTACATGAAGTTAATTACAGTTATATCATCGTGACTGAACTTTCATTCATCTATCCCAACACTCATATCGTACCCAATATTGCCAAAATAGTATAGCGTTATTTAAGTCGTCCCACCCTGACAGGGATTTACTACAATGTCAGGTTAACTTAATAAGATAATTAAAAAACTGTGATTGTTTGTACGAAAATAAATAGAATTACGATAAATTCAGATTATCCTTTTTATTATTGTGGATACTTAGGTACATTCACTAAAAAAAAAATGTTTAAAATACGGTCTTTCTATTCGGCAGGGTACACTAAAATATAAAAATGCCCATCTAATGAAACGGTCAAACCTCTAATCCATGTAGTATTAAAAAATATTTCTTAAGGTGTGTGGAGGTCAGACACTTAACACGTTCACTGTCCCCATACAAAACTATAGGTCAATGTCACAAGTCCCAACTGTGCAATCAGTATGGGGAAGTGACCCTATAGTGGAAGCACGGACTCTTGAAAAAAAACCTTCATGACCCCACATTCGAGGCACCGGGACAGGGAACGTGTTAATATAAATATGAAGGTCACTCCAAGTGTCTGCAAAGGTTTCTGGTAGAGTTGGGTTGGCAAGAGTAGTGCCATCAACCCATCACGCAAAATAGGCGCATATTTCTGCCGTCCGATCACTAAAAGTAGTCTAAGCCACAAAACGTACTTTCGAGTTATTAACGAAAAACTCCCAAATAAATATTTCTAGAAAATGTGAAGATTTCTGTAGGTTTTTTTTTATACACCAAATAGAACCATGTCTATACTTGTCATATTAATGTACTTCTTTGTAAAATAATGCTTATATATTTATATAAATAGCCTTTTGTGTTTTAGACGTGCAATTAAATACCAAAAAATATAGTATTTGCATACTAAAACGTGGCTAAGTATATCTTAACTATGTTATAGTGTAATATTTTATCACAATTTTACTAACATTTCCAATTTGTTTTAGTTTGCATAATTAAAATATAGCTAAGTTACTTATTCGGTTTATAGCTATGTATTTATGGCTAAATAAAATAAAAATAACTTAACAATAAAAACATTACCAGCCATTAGTCATTTTCTAACCACGGACTTGCGAAAAAAATGTCGCTGTACTACCACGGTACGGAATATTGCTTACTTTAAAACACGTTAAATGACAAACCGCCATAGCTAACTATGTTTAAGAGTAGTAAACTTATTCGATAAAGTTACAGTTTCCACAAAATCAATTGATATTCCACTATAAAGCAAGATTATTCAGAAGTTGAGGTAAGTTAATAAAATGAAAAAAGATAAATGATTTATTTTATTAAACTAATAAATGCCTACATAAAGTTAAAATTATTATAATACTTATAAGTTCATACGACCATACTCCATATGATATAAGTATAAACTAATGTTTGGTAGCTTTTTCTATTCCGTTCGATTAACCGTGCAAAATTAAGTTTTTATAAGCGTTTGATTTTTTGACTCTAAGTATGCATAGGCAATTTAGTGTTATGGGAAACTAGATAAAAATTCTATTTTACTTTAAATGGGAAACATTTCAAAATTAAAAATAAACGCGTCTTTGGCATTGGGTTGACAAATAAATGAAAGAGATACACCCATAGAAAATTACATGCGTGGAAGGAAGTGAGATACACTGTCAAATTTCCTTTTTTGCTTTTGAAGCCTGCCACCAGTGGCCCGTTTCACGAAGCTACTAATTAATAAGTTGTAATTTTACAATTCTACTTGTAAACTAGCAACATCGGTCCATTATAACAACACCACTGGTTGGTTTGACCAATGTAGACTTGTAGAATTGGAACTTGCACCTTCCTGGAATGGGCCACAGCTTGTTAATGTCCAATTGGGCTTGTTATTGTCCAACAATCCTGCACCAACTAAAATCTCTTATGGTTTAGGTTTTACCCAATGGTTGACTGGTAGAGAATGCCTTAAATAAATAAATAAAATTGGGCCAGACTATGGAGCAAACTCGATCAAATCAGATGACATAACAATGCTGAATGCCGGTTTTTGGTAAAATTAATTTTATCGGGTACTACAATTTCAGGGTGGCAAGTAAATAAAAAAATATTTACCAATAAAAGTGGTATTTGGCGGTTTAAAGAGCTGTATGTGAGGAATTAAACATAACTTTTATTTAAGAATTAATAATGCTGCTTAAACTAAGCTAATTGTCCCTTCTAAACAAAAATAATATTTTGTCTGTTTATTCTTTGATGATTAATAATGGAATAAACGAAAAATATTTTTCTCTTGTTGTTCATTGTCTTCTGCAAATCGTTTTATTTTATTCAAATATTGCATAAACGGTCATAATTATGTAACAGGTACAAAATATTGAACTTTGTGTTATTGAGAGTTTAGTTCAAGGATATCCTGAATAGAATTGTCAATTTATATCTCCATTGCAAAGGTGGGCGGACGCATTGTCCTTCTTATGTTCCATCTAGGGTGACATACCTACATAATTATACAACGTATTTAATATGACATTTTTAGTGTTTGCGTATTTACCTATGGTTTCACGCAGCGATTAATTTGTTAACCCCCTCCAGCCGCAGATTTTGGAAAAGATAATAATATAGATAAACATTTTAATCGACTGTTTTTATCGACACAAGAAGTATAGTTTAAAGAATACAGAGTAACGTTATGTCAATAAATAAATCTATCTAATCTATCCAGTAGTTTTCTTAATTAAAGTGTTCGCTGTATGTTGTTGAGTTCACGCAGCCAGTACGCCCGCATAGAATAACCTACTCGAATGCACCGTCCCACTGGAGGCGCCGTGCATATGACTGGGCGTACATGTATGTCATAGGTTTTCGCGTTAGATTTCCAAATTAATCCAAAATAATTAATTACCGAATCGAGGTATCCGACGTATAATAGGTTCAATATTTACTGTATAAGCTTTGGCACTCGATTGGGGTGTGTAAAAACCGAATACGATCAACCATCCGTGTGCAGAGCTCATCTGATCGAAGAACCATACTAACATGTACGCCCAGCCTTAGAGAATGTGACCTGGACATAGCCAGGTTTTAGTGTAGCGATGCTGGTTAGTCTGGTTCAAACGTAGTATTATTATTTTTTTAAGCAATGTATGCATAGCTTTAACATAGTGACGTGTTTTTAGCGTAGCACTTGTAATGGGAATCACAATAAATTTCCTACAAAAACACGGTTAAAGTAGTTTAGCGTTGTAATTTCTGAATGATTCACACAAAAAAACATTGTTATAAAGAGGCAAAAGTATGTTAACCAGGAATTTGTTACGGTTATGTGCATAACGAGCTTATAGCCATGTACCTAGAGAGAGGATTTTGGATGAATCCAACAGTTAACCATTCTTAGACAGGTCGTAGTCTAGCAATGATGTTTAGTCATGTTTTAATTGTGGAAACTCCGAAAAATCATGCACTTAGCCGTGTTGGACGTTTCTGTATCTTAAAAACAACATAAGATAGAAAAATAAAACCAAGATAGGTCGATGCGGCTTTTTTTTCTCTCTTAGCCCATATAGAAAACTCAAAAATGGCCATATGTGGCTTAGACTACTTTTAGTGATCGGACGGCAGAATTTGTCGTCGAGTTGCGGAAAATAAGCCCGCGTTAATCTATACCGATATTAGACTGTGGTAATATAATAACTTGGCTTTAAGATGGGTAGTGTTTTAGCAGCTAATACGTTTTATTAGGGTAGCTACGTAAGTAGTTATGTAAGCGACAAAAATTAGATGTTTTCATAGAATGCCCTTAAAGTAGAATTAATAGGAAGAACAGCAATTGGGGGCTTGACTGTAACTGAAATTTCTAAAAATTATATAAGATCCTGTTAAAATTAGCATAATAAGGAAATATGTTCAAGTTTTGAGTTTGATATCTAACGTGTAACTTTTATTATGAGCCTCCACAGTTGGGTGGGAAAGTCCAAAAGTATAATATTATTAAAAACTTTTAATACCATTAAATAACCCATAAAATTTATAGTAACTTTTGTTATAAAACCGTTACGATAAACGCAAGTTTTAACATAGTTGCAGAACAAAGTTATTGATTTCCCCAAACAACGTAGGAGTAGTGACGTCACTGTATAACGGGCTTCGGTAGGGAGCGTTTCGGCACTTATTTGGGAAAGTCTAAAAATGTGATTTGAACATTGTAGTATCTCGGTAAGTTTTTATGATATTGAAGTGGTTTTTTCACCAATATTTCTATTATTGAGAGGTGTTTCTATAACATATCACAGAAAAAAGTTGTCAAGTAGCTAATTATTATGAAGGGTCAATATAACCTGGTCTACAAAATTGTCCATATATTTTGTGTATTTTCGACATTTCCAATAACTCGGCAGCAAGCGGTAGACGAAGTCGGAGTACAGCCAGGGTTGGCATATACGCGCGGCAATATAACTGGTAGCTTTGTCAGACGCCTCCAGATATGGATGGTAGTCTTGGTGCTGGGCGTTCATTTTTACACCCAGATTCGTCTCTGAAAGTAGTAGAAATCCTTACTTCCCTTTTTATTTATGGAAAATATGTTATAGGCACGGCATCTTTGAGTACAGTAGTCCCTTGGGATGTTACAGATACATTGGATGAATGTCAAAATTCGGAGACATGGGCTTATTACTCAATTAGCTAAAGGAATTTCCACGAGAACATCACAGGTACATGGGAACAGTAACTTATTTCCTTGAAGCTGTTGGTTTTTTTTACTAACCTGACACAGCGTCCAAACTGTACTTTGTCACATACTTCCATATGGAGAAATCTCCAGTCCCCACCATGGGTCTCAGCAACTCGACCAGCGTTGCGCTTTGTTTCGTGAATATCTCTACAAAACCATTCAGGTTCCGTGGACTGAAAGCAGGCGCCAAGATCTTGCGACGAGGTCGCCATCTGTTCACTGTTACATTCAATATATTGTCTGTGATTTTTTTGTGTTACCTAGGTACTTAATTTACCTTATAATAAAAATCACTCAAAACACTATGCAATATGCTAGATTATAATTTGTCAATATTGTCTTTAAAAGTACTATGCTTACTTACCTGGAGCAAATATGCTACCATTCCCGAATATTGCTCGAGTGAACCGTACAGTATTTTCATCTTTTTCTAGGCAGGTCTTCAAGAGCAATTCGCCAATCTCCGGATCCACCACAACTATCAATTAATACGCACAAAATTCAATATATTGTTTAAAATTAAATAGGCTTCATGGCCGCACATAGGCACAGTTAAAAGTCATTTCAGATAAACTTAATGATAATTAATACGTCCAGTAATTCTATTTCTCAATTTATAATTATTTGTATTGTTTTAATTAGTAGTTTATTTAATTGTACCTGAACGGAAGGGTTGCAAATGTCATTGGGAAATTATCGATTAGAATTGGACTGGAGTCGAGGTTGTTGATGGTCGATGAGGAATAATTATATGTCTGAATCGGAATCTGAAGTTTTTATTCCTGAAATCTAGATCTACTGCCGAAGGTCGGCAATATAAAAGTCAGGACACAAGCCTATTACGCATACGGCAATAGAATCTACATGCAACAAAACCTAACTTTATTAGTGCCCTGGCTGGACATCACGCTCCATTTATAAATTTGCATACATTTGGCCTGCTAGCGCTGTATTAAATTAGTAGTTTTACTTAAAAATTGATCTTTATTTTTATGTAGGTAATTTATGTTGCCGTGCGATGACCAAGTCGTTCTATATGTTTATTAAAAAGATAAAGATGAGTAATATTGATACGGTCATAAATTAACTGACTTGATTTTATATTTTATCTCACAACTTGTTGCGGTACCTAAATATCTCGCTCTCGTATTGGGGCAGTAACAGTCTTTCAGGTTATCGAGTTGTTACCCTAAATACAAGTCCTAAAATTGAAATAGTTATTTACTTCCTAGTCAACTTGCTTACATAAGTAAAGCTGGCTGGCCTGCCACACAGCAGTTACACCCCCCTGTTGGATGGCATCTCGAGCAAACTTTTGGAACGCTGTCATTCGATCTGAAACGATTTTGTAGACCTCATTATAAATCCAATACTATATGCACGGTTATGTCAGTGGCAAACGATAATTGTCAAAACGTAGCCCGAATGAAACGGGAAACAATAACTAACACACAATAAGTTAAAAAAAAATAACCGACTTCCAACGGACACGAAAATGCCAAAGGAATACTCAAATATAGCGATTACGGGGCACACCTATAGATATATTTGCCTGTAATAAGTATTTGAAAAGTGCCCTCGGTTTCGTTAAGATCCTATGATCAGATCTTGATTTATTGACAATGAGACTACGTAAGAAGTAAACCATCTGTCAGTTTGCCAAGCAAATACACAGTCATCGTATTTCAAGATTTCTTTTCAATTCCAGTCTATACTCGGTCAAACCCATATCTAAAGTTAGCAGGTTACCAGAGCTTACCTTCATCAGTTCCTATATATAAATACGCCTGTCCAATAAGCGGCCATGCCGGAATTTTTGTAGGTAACTCCTTAGCTATTTGTCGCAACTGTTTTCTATTTCTGTACCCAACCAGCCACCAGATCCAAATCCCCAACATTAACAGAAGCCACGTCATTTTTCTAATGCTTTCCACTTCTTTCTAAATTGTTTAATGTACACCTATTTAATTTTTATATCATGGTAATTTACTCTGCGGTCAAAGGGAAAATGATAGTGGCGTTAACAATGCTCTCAAGTTTTATCGCCACTAGCGTGAGAAAATGCATTACATTAAAGTGCAAGTTGCATTCTCGACAAGGGTTCTTTATAAACGTAGTCAAAATTAAAAACCCTTTTCAATTCATTTACTTAGTTCAATGGGTCCCGAAGTGTGAGCGACGGCGCCCTGGTGTGTCGTAGTGAGTAAAGAGAGGCTCCTTGATAACGTCATGCTTGTGCGATATACATACTCGTATATAACTGTCTGAGTCTACAACTAGTTTAGTATCATTGTACCCTCTTTTAAGGCGGGGATTTTCGAAGACGAGAAGCAAATCGAGCTCCTCGCCGCGCATAGACACAAGCCGCGCGATCGCGTAAATCTTTGAACTGAATTGATCTAACAACAAATGTCAAATGTGCCATAGCACAAGTGTAACAGTAGTTCTACTACAATATACGGCCTGGACGGTGTCTGGTATCTGTGATGCCCCGTGTCTATCATCTTGACTAGTGCTCTGAACCGAGATGATGTCCAGGGTCTGATGGTGAAATCGGAAGGTGGCTATGAGAACTCTCGATGCAACCCCACTTATATGTATATACGGATGTGGATGGATTTATGGGGTTTCGGGAGTGCAGATTTAAAATTTTGCATGCATTTTTTAGGGTTCCGTACCAAAATGGTAAAAAAGGAACCCTTATGGTGCGACTCTGTCTGTCTGTCTGTCTGTCTGTCTGTCCGTCTGTCACAGGAAGATATCTCAGGATCTACTGATGCTATCGACTTGAAACTTGGAATAGTGTTAAAAGTCGCTTACTCGAGCCTATTGGATAGAAAAAAAATCTTATACCTTTTTTATTTTTTTTTTAAAGGGGTCCGAAATGGGATGTGGAACAACAAAAGTAGAGCTATTATATCGAGTGGGATATCAAATGAAAGGGCTTAATTTGTAGATTCCAAAACCATTTTTTGTTTTTTTTCTTAAATTTGAATTTTTTGATTTATGACCAAAAACGTTCAAAAAAACACCATTCCCCCCCTATTATCTTCGAAGTTACTGAACAGAAAAATCTGTAATAATTACCAATTATTAATATCATCCTAAATATTACAGGAAAAATAAAACGGTTTTCCTAAATTGCATCGTTTTTTAGAAAATTTCAAAAATCGTACACATACTTATTTGCTCCTACTAAGCTAACCGTCATACAGTTTTTCTTGAACTATTCACGTATCTACTTACGAGTTTGTACGGAACCCTCGGTGCGCGAGTTCGACTCGCACTTGACCGGTTTTATTTATTTTTAAATGACAGATGTCACTTTTGATAGAAAAAGCGTCATGGGTGTATACGTTTTTGGGAGCGCAGGTTCCAAAAATTGCATCCATTTTGAATTTAAATAGTCTGTCATTTTAATATCGACAAGTAAACTCCTTTTTTCTAGTGACGTCAGCGTATCATTCGATATCAATGGCACTATTACTGTTAGAGTGAATATGCTGTGATTCTAGCGTGACGTTCGTTGAGCAGTAAAATTCAACCCGCCTACGGGAGCAACACATGTCCGGCCCCGGACAAGCCCGGCGGGCATCTGAAGCACAGCTTTTTTTTGGGTGGTCTGTGTCCCGTTTGGTCAATATTACAAGCTCCAAATAAGTTCGCGTTTAAAAAATCTGTGCGTGATTTCTATGCTGGTAGAACTGAAATCTCTTAGTGTATCTGCTTAGACGTGTCATCTGTATTTATATATGTGTATTTATTTATATATTATATGGTTATCCCTATCTATGTAATTATTATTACTATTATCTTTAGTATATGTATTATATCATGTATTTTTCTTTTTGTTAGTAGCACCGCCCACAAGTTATCTGCTTTGCCCTAAGGTTAACTGGTAGAGAATGCCTTATGGCATTAAGTTCGCCTTTTGTACGATAAGTTTTCTTTTGTGCAATAAAGTTTAAATAAATAAATAAAATATTGGCCAGTATGGGAAAACTAGGGTTGTGTCGTCGGTAAGATGCGCTAAAAATTTGCTCTTAAATGTTCCTTCCTCTCAATCTAAATTCTATACGAAATCCTTTACCTTCCAGGCCATACGTTTATGGAACTCCTTACCTCTCGAGTTAAGATGTGCTGAATCTCTTCCTATTTTTAAAACCAAAATTAAAGAGCATTACCTATCCGTCCCGTAATATTTTTAAATTGTGTACTTTTTGGAAACTGTTTCTTTGTAAAGCCTGCTGACTGTTTTGCGGTTAATTTTTTCCCCTATTTATTTATTTGTATTTATGTATGTATATGTAGGTTTATATATCTATTTATTTATGTATGTTTATGCCCCTGCGGTTATTTATTTTTGGTACCAAATTAGCCCTCGCTCTTGTTACCTTTCGCACCACCTACTGTTTTTTTGGTTTATTTTTGTGTCAATTCCGCTACCCAAAGGTTGTCTGGAAGAGATCGCTCTTAAGCGATAAGACCGCCTGTTGTCTACCTATTTAAATTGTTCTAATTATGTAAGTACCTCTTGTAATGTGTTTTTCTGGTGTGCAATAAAGTATACTTGTATTGTATTGTATTGTTGTGCCCCTGTAAAACTAGGATTGTGCCCCTCTGAAGCACAGCGCGTGTAGCCCATTGTTATATACTACTGAGCTACTAAAAAATAAGTTATTTAAAAAAAATTAACCACACAGGTCCCTGTCAAATGTCATTATCTCTCGATTAACGTGATTTTTGGTGGTATAAGTATGATGGAACTCAAGTAAAACAGGAAAAACTGTTTAAAAAAATCCTGTTTTCGTGATGCTTTATGATCAAGCGAAGTTGTAAGTATCGTGTTTTGAACCGCACAGCGACACAGAAACACTATTGAAATATAATATATATCTTTTTTGATCCAAAAATATGAATATTTCGTTACTTAATTTTGATTTTCCCGGAGGTGAATTTGGGAAATCCCCTCCTTAAGTCTCGGGATAAAATACTAAACTTGCCAGAGCGCCTTGCACTGAAAATTCCCCGACGGACGGCAGCTAATTTAAAGTCAAGTGAAAAAAAAAGATCCATCTTAAGAAAAAATAACAACGGCAAATCAGATCCCCAATAAAAAAAACCGTGTAAATATAGATAGATTAATTTTATCACGTTTCGTGTCACTCATTGTCAATGCCGTGGCTTTGTATGATAATATAATTGGCAAGCCAATTATCTATTATTTATTTCACTTCAAAACAATGAGGCTGAGAAAATAGCTTCCCGACTTTTTTATCTATTTCCCTGTAAAACGTTCCAACGAGAGACTTAATGTTACATGGAATAGCAATAATATATAAGGTAGCATGTTAAAATCTAAATACTGCAGGCGTATTTCTTAACAGAAATATAATATATAGGTCTAATAGTACATTGTGCATTAAGGGTAGTAAGAAGGGGATTACTAAGGAGCAGTGGCGTGGCGTCCAAAGAACTCGATTCCTACCGGCTTGCCTTATATCAGGCACTTGATCACCTTATTCTACAGCTCTTAAGGAAAATGTACGTGAAATCTGCACCGGCTTGCCTAAGGATATCTTTTATGCCACGCCACTGCTAAGGAGAGTCTATTAGAAGCCCGACGCTGAAAGTGGATGGCTTTTTAATGACTCGAGTTTGTAATCCCCTTACACATAATGTTTTTCATCACATTTGCGAGGAAAACAAATAAGACAAAAAATCAAACAAAACTAAACGCACCTGCTAAAAAGCAACTTCAACTGTCAACCTTTTGAATGTAGTTTTCAACAGATAATGTTATGTTGTCATACTGCCCGGTATCGATATTCAAAATTAAAGTTACTTAAGTAATTGCAAAACTATCTGAAACAATAGTAAAATATACCGTATAAGTTTTATGTACAGTAAAACTGGTTTTGTAGCCAGGTTTTGAAGATAGGAAATAAGCCTTGGCGGATTTGAAAACTCCTTAGTCTGAAATAACGTACGATTGGGTTAAATCCCTCGGGAGTTATCGGTTTTCATACCATTTACCACTCGTGGGAGTCATAGATTTTATAACTCCTACGGGAGGTACATCGCCTCTAGCTGCTCTATATTTATGCCAGCGTTTTATAACACCCTTTATGAGCAAGTGTGATGAAAACATATGAAATATGGTAATGAAATTTATTGAGAGCTGTACCTTTAGCACAACTGCGATATGCGACTCTCTGTCGCGCGATACATACAGACCCAGGCTCTCAAATAAACTGAATATCCTGAAGTACAAACAGCAACACAGTTAACTATACACTTCAAAAATGGGAAATACTGCAAGAAAGAGAATCACACTTGAAGGCGTCGTGTTATGCATGTGTGCGTGTGTTTATGAGTATAAATTGGCTATTATTCAAAAGAGTTTTGAAACAATAATTTTTCTTTTATGGCTGATCCAACGTCATTATTGACATTAATGCCATATTATTGAATTCGTGGAAAATAATGAATGAATAATAAATATAAATTACATATTATATTGGTGCATCATATCAAAAATATGAAGCACCAATAAAAGCATTCTTCTTAGTCGTATACTCTTGGCAGAGTAGTCGTGGTCATGGGGGTCGTAGCACGGCCTTTTTTACAGTCTCCCGCCATCTCTCCCTCACCGACGCATTTCTCGCGCACAGATTTAGGGATGATTCTGTTAGGGCTTTCACTTGATCCGTCCATCGCAAAGGAGAGCGTCCTCTGGATCTTGAGCCATTAACTCTACCCTGAACAACAAGTCTTTCCATAGCGTCACCTTCCTTACGCATAACGTGGCCAAAGTAGCTCAAAATTCGAGAGTGAACTATTGCTGAGAGTCTTTGCTCGATCTTAAGCTCCTGGAGAATAGATATGTTAGTCCGGTGTTGAGTCCATGATATCCGCAGCATTCTTCTCCAGCACCACATCTCTAGGCTATCAATGCGTTTCCGTTCCCTCTCTTTTACCGTCCACGTTTCTGCACCATAGAGTAACACTGGGAACACTAAGGATCTTACAAGGCGCGTCTTTGTTGCTTTCGTAATATTACGGTCTCTCCAGATCTTAGATAACCTTTCCATTGTAGTCCTTGTCATGGCTATGGGCTATAAAAGCATTAGCAATATAATTAATTTATTTCATCCCAACGTTCGTCTGAAAGCTAAATCATAATTTTGACAAATTCACCTGTCTTGTTGAAATAAAACCTTTATTTACAGTATGGAAAAAAAACATTGCCCAAACAACTACAATGACAAAGCTCAAAGGCACATTACACATACGCAAACGTTATTTGATTTGAAGTTGACATAATACAAATATATATATCTCTTTCAATCGTTATAATTTTCTCTCTGCTCTGTCTTTAATGGGCAGTTAAGTGTGTTGCTGTTTGTACCTATCAGAACTGCAATTGCGATTTGTAAAAATATATACATGGATCATTGTATTTAGAATTCAACGACATCTGTATGAAATATTGGTTAGCTTGGGGCTATGTCGATTTGTATAAGATTGTCGCCGCTGACAGTTTAATACCACCTGTCCCTCGTTATGTATTATTTATAATACGGAGTGACGGAGAGGAGCGGGGAGGAGATCATGGAGCCCGCAATTTTGTGAAATTTTAGCCACAATGGAGCAGTACCCCGGGACGCATCGTGCTTTTTGTGTACAAGCGTATTATCGAAACGCTGATTCAATAGCCACTGCTCAACTTTTGTATCATGCGGAATATCGAACACGAACTTCTACTAAAAACTCGTAGATATCTAAAAAGTCGTAAAGAAAAACGTCAAAAGTTACATAAGAACTTCATATACACTTACTGCGCTTTTACCTGGAGTCATTATCAGATACCTACGTATTTTTTTTAATTACTGACGATACGTTAATGGATTAGACTTTCTTTATTACCGTCCATAGTGTGTAAGTACACAATTAAACGTTTTCCTCTGTGAGGTGACGTAATATTATTAATTTTTTTCATCACACTTGCTCGAAAATGGTGTCATTACACGTAGGTTCTGCGGGCCGTAAATGACCTATTACGCCCTAGGGCGTAATGGTTTTCTTTTTAAATTTGAAACGATGGTTTTGTTTTACTCTTATTTGTCGTGTTCAAAGGAAATGCCAATTTACTTTTTTAACTTTTATCACTGAACTATTATTTAAAGAGAACTGTTATTGCAAATACATGTAAACACATATTTCTGTAACATTAATTTAATGTTTAAATAGTGTATTTCAGTATTTTGCAAATATAAAATCAACCGTTTTAGGCATTTACCGTTATGGTTTCCGAACGTGACTCGACTTTCGCATTGTCTATGGATATTATGTCACTAATGTCACTGTCAGTGTTACAATTTTATTTAGGTTAAGTAAGGTTATTTTGATCAGATTTCCTCACAAGTGTGATGAAAAACATTGTGTGTGCCACGGGCGGTAAAGGAATTACAAACTCGTGTTATTAAAGCCCTCGGCTTCGCCTCGGCCTTGTAACAAACACTCGTTTGTAATTCCTTACTTACCGCCCTTGATACACAATGTACTATTATAGCTGTACGAAAACGTCGGAAAATAAAAATAAACAATTTTAGATTTCGTTGACGTTGCCTGATCTCGCACAATGCTTCTATTGGAAACGGTCACCTTTTCTTCTGACGACACGTGCGCGGCAGGCGATAACAAAACCAATATAATATGTCATCATTTCTCAACGCTCAAGTAAAAGTTGAAAAGGAAGAAAATAAAACTAAGACAAGTTTTATTTTATTATCTATGGCAAATTTTATAAATATGGCAATTGGCAATCTGACTATCACTACTTTTTTCTTGATAGTAGAATAGAAATAACATGTACTTTTCAATATGTTATTTCTATTCAACTATCAAGAAAAAAGTAGTGATAGTCAAATTAACATAAAATAGAAGAAAAAAAGGAAAAAACAATACGAAATTTAAAATACCTAAAACTAATTAAACTTTTGTATATTTTACATACAAAATTTTGTATTTCGCTATAATAAATAACATGTTACACTTTATCATAAATAATAAATAATATTCACTTCAAACGAAAGTTGTATAGAAACAAAAAAAATAGTATACAACATTTACCTATTTAAGCTAGTTTTCGTGCTATTAAATATCATAATGAGTGAAGAAAAATACGTGATTCGGATTTCGGAGAAGCATTTAAGCTTATATTTTTTTCTAAATAAAACTGAGAGCACATCCCGCACATTTTTTTAAATTACCCTTTAGATTTACTCAGACGTCCATGAGCGTTCCCGCGGTGGCTACTTTCTCAGAATATGTACTTTTCAAGTTTTTCTCGCTGAGAATCTTTAGTAGGTACTTTCGAATCTTATACGTAAAAAAACAAAATTTGGGACACTTTTTTCACGAATAAGATTCGAATGTACTAACGAGTCTGAGCCAGAAAAACCTCAAAAGTCCAGTAAGGAACATTTTCATGGATGAGTATTTTTCTTTACTAAGCTACTAACGCCATCTATTACAGCCACTGCTCGATGGGCGCGAAGTCGACGTCGGCGGCGTTAGTAAACCGCACGAGGTGCGCGCTTCGCCCGCCAGGTGCCGCTTGTCGTCTGAAGAATTCTGCGACATTGCCGCTCGTACTGCCGTAGGGGATACCGCCTGAAATTCACACACGTACGGAAATCACAAGTTTGTACAATATCTTGTTTCTTAATTACAGTGTCAAAAAACTTCTGGGCTATCATCATAACTGATTGGAACTGTTTCCTAGTCACCAAATATATGTTGCTGAAAAGACGAAAACTTAACACGGATTGTAAACCATTTATACATATGCACCACTACTGCTGTGGGCTACATGCCCCTGTGTAATTAGCATAGTATTGTGTAGCTGTAATTAGTAATCTGTAAATTTGTAAATGTTTTGAGTCCTAATCCTAGTTATATTACACAACTAGTGTATTCTCGATTTGTGTAAGATTGTCCCCGATATTTATTATTTTATTTAAATATTATTTTTATATTTATCAGCCACGGACGTCCGAAGTGCGGCTCTGAGCAGACCGCATCCACCGGCTCCCCGCTACCTTCACGAGGTCGTCCGTCCACCGAGTGTGGGGCCGTCCTACTATACGCTGCGCTTACTTATGTGTGGTAGCCATTAGGAGCATTCCATGAAAACATCAACTTTTTGTCCCTTACGAAACGCTATGGCAGCTACCCTAATAAAACGTATTAGCCGCTAAGAAACACTACCAATCTTAAAGCCTAGTTATGATATTACAATGTTGATAATTAGCTTCCTGAATTTATTTCTCGGAAGTATTAAAACGGTGGTGTCCCTTACTAAATATTTTCATGGAATGCTCCATTACAGGACTATACTGCCCCAACGGTTATCCGTTCTCCGGGCTGCGGCCTGTCTACTGCTACTTTAATCATGCATTCTTGCGAGCTATGTCAGTTACTTTACATTGGCATGTCTGATTCTATCGCGCAGAGCAACTCCAGCATAGCCTTTCCCATTGCACGCTGCTTGACTCCAAGACGCCTTATTGGTTCCATTGTGAACGACCACGTCTTGGTTTCATATGTCATCACTGGCAACATACACTGTTCGAAGACCTTCGTCTTCAGTTACTGAGGAATTTTGGACGAGAAAGTGTAAAGCAGTTTCCCGAATGCTGGCCAGCCGAGTTGGATTCGACAGTTAACCTTCTTCTCGAAGTTGGGCTTATCTAGCTGAATAATTTATCCCAGGTATACATCGCTGCACCCATGGTAAACTCACGAATCTACCACTTTGACAGATTCGCAAATTCGATCGTAATCTGTATAGGTTTAGGTCTAAAACCCAAGTTCACCAATATTGCACATTAGCAACTTTACCACGGGTGCGACGACATACTCGTCTGACTTCGAGTGCAGAGCTCCCAACAATCGGGTATTTGACTGTAACTGAAATTTGTAAAAAATATATAGGATCCTGTTTAAATAAGCATAATAAGGAAATATGTTGAAGTTTTGAGTTTGATACCTAACTTATAACTTTTTTTATGAGCCTCCAAAGTTTGGTGAGAAAGTCCATTTTAAAAGTATAAAATGATTAAAAACTATTAATATCATTAAATAACCCATATAATTTATAGTAACTTTTGTTATGAAACCGTTACGATAAACGCAAGTTTTAACATAGTTGCAGAACAAAGTTATTGATTTCCCCAAACAACGTATGAGTAGTGACGTCACTGTATAACGAGCTTCAGTATAGCGTTTTAGCATGTATTTGGGAAAGCCTAAGAATGTGATTTTGACATTGTAGTATCTCGGTGAGTTTTTATGATATTAAAATGGTTCTTTCACTAATATGTCTATTATTTAGAGGTGTTTTTATAACATATCACAGAAAAAAGTTGTCTATTAGCCAATTATCGGGTAATGCGTAACCCTAGGAGATGAAGTCCTACTGTGGTGGAGTCCTAGTTACTTGAATAAAAATATATTTATTCATTGAAAAAAACGCAAAATAGATGATTGATGTACATATATTTACATAGGTATTTGTCTTAGTATCTGATACGTATGGAGTGCTTTTTAAAACACTAAAAACATTTTACGTATAAATTAAGTAGTCTACAGACTCCATTTAAAATAATATATAAAAAAACATAAGGAAATGTGCACAGGTGTTAGTCGGTGCCTGATCATACCGCATGAAGACAATCGACAGGAAAAAGCCGATCAAGTGCGAGTCGGACTCGCGCACCGAGGGTTCCGTACAAACTCGTAAGTAGATACGTGAATAGTTCAAGAAAATCTGTATGGCAGTTAGCTAAGTAGGAGCAAATAAGTATGTGTTACGATTTTTGAAAATTTCTAAAAAACGATGCAATTTAGGAAAACCGTTATATTTTTCCTGTAATATTTAGGATGATATTAATGATTTGTAATTATTACAGATTTTTCTGTTCTGTAACTTCGAAGATAATAGGCGGGAATGGTATTTTTTTCAACGTTTTTGATCATAAATCAAAAAGTAAAAAATAAAAAAATGCCTTTGAAATCTACAAATTAAGCTCTTTAATTTGATATCCCACTCAATATAATAAATAGCTCTACTTTCGTTTTCCACATCCCATTTCGGACCCCTTTAAAAAAAAACGTAAAATAGTTATAAGATTTTTTTTTT
This sequence comes from Eudemis profundana, assembly GCA_947034925.1. Taxonomy (NCBI): domain Eukaryota; kingdom Metazoa; phylum Arthropoda; class Insecta; order Lepidoptera; family Tortricidae; genus Eudemis; species Eudemis profundana. Next base: position 21,798,958 of record OX344795.1, on the reverse strand, counting down.
TATCCAATAGGCTCGAGTTAGCGATTTTTAACACTGTTCCAAATTTCAAGTCAATAGCATCAGTAGATCCTGAGATATCTTGCTGTGACAGACGGACAGACAGAGTCGCACCATAAGGGTTCCTTTTTTACCATTTTAGTATGGAACCCTAAAAACAATAATTGCTGTAGTAAAATTTAAAAATAGAACAACATGTTGGTAAGTAGGTATATGTAGCCAGTAGCCACAATTAGACATCATGGCGAAACGGTAAGAGGGATTTCAACCATTTTTGAGACGTATGAAGATGATTTCCACCACTTTCGATACAGATCACTAGGTATGATGAAGGGAAAATGAGTCATATTATTTTGTATTATTACCATAAGAAAGTCCAGGGCCTGGCAGCGGCGGACTCTCACCACCGTCGGGCCGCGCTAGGGTTGCCAGCAAACAGCACACCACAAAAACCACCAACGATAGCTGAAAATATAAAATTAATGATTAACAAATTACGTACAAGATACCCTATCCTATACTTAAAGTTTCATCATCATTATCATCATTTCAACCTTGAGACATGTACTGCTGAATATAACTCTCCTCCAAACACTTCCACAACGAACGGTCGCACGTCTTCCACCTCCATCGACATGCGGCGACCTTGACCAGGTCGTCAAGCCATCTTGTGGGGGGCCGACCCACGCTGCGTCTTCCGGTTCGTGGTCTCCATTCGAAAACCATCGCCTCTTCGGCCATCGAATCTTGTTTGATTAAAACTGTACTTGCTACCGTAATGGACCCTGTAACACCGTTCAGGTCCTGTATCCTAACTCAGGATCTAAAACAATGTTTTCTCTATGTACCTATGTGTGTAAATAAATTCATTTCACAAATAATGCTTTCCGTAAATAACTGTCTCATAAGTGTCATAGGCGTCATAGTTGTCTTGAGCATAGCACAAAATAAAAAAAGTCTTTTGGGAAGGCCTCTATGTTCAGTGGACGTCTACGGGATAAAATAATGGTGTTTACGATGCCCGTAGATATTGTTCACTATATAATTTTTGTATGATATCTATAATTATTTTATTGACTAAATCAATTTCGTGCAATAAATAAGTAAATACCATGTTACCCACTTACATTGCATCAAAATTATAATTCAAATTGCATGCATCAAAATAAAAATAAAACACAGGAAATCTTACGCCATCCAATTACATCGGTTATTCAAAATGAGCAATTATTTTTATTAAGCAACATGCAGAAAGGTTTGTAAGTGCATATTGATTCTAAGGCGTCGCTCTTAAATAAAACAAAAATAGGTTCATACTTCTATGAATGCGGATAGTTTAAGATAACATACTTTTAATATCATTACATCACAGTGCACGTGTTCACCAAATTCTGAGTCAATCGATATGCTAAATGATCTTTTAAGATCCACAACAATGTTATTTTTCTCATATCTTGATTGGTCATAAACATATTGCAAAACAATGAATTTAAAGATACCTAAATGGTTCATAATTGAATAGAAAAAAAAACCGGTCAAGTTTAAGTCGCACTCGCGCACCGAGGGTTCCCTACAAAGTTGTAAGTTGTAAATTTCACATCGTCGTCCGGCTACCGTAATACAAAGGGCGTAAGCTCCATTAGAACCTACGGCGTTTACGTCCTTTGAGTCTAAAGGTATCGATATGACGTCGTATAAAATCGAGGTGTAAAGTTGGAGTAACCCGGTTATGGTCGTCAAGGTCCCAGTGTCGATTAAGGCAAACTAGAGCGCAGGCGCAAGCGCCTATCTCATAAAATATCATGTGGGCATGGTTAGTAACCTTTACATTGTAAAGGTCTTTAGTAGGACTGCCTACAAGTTCATCTACGCTTAATGAATCGTATGTATGACTCATTCGTATTGCGTCCTGGCGCCCATTTTATTAAATTAATCAGATAGTTTCAAAAATATAATATAATATAAAGTCTGGCCAATCACATTAACTGTGGTAAAAGACGGCAAAATTAGCGTCTATTAATAACCGACAAACCACTTTGTCCACCTGGTTCGACGGTTAGTATTTTATTTCTTAACCAACAACCTGGTTGGTTAGTTATTTTTTTAGTTCTTAACTGAAAACCTGGTTGGTTGGTTGGTATTTTTTTTCTTAATCGACTAACTGGTTGGTTAGTTGAAATTTTTATTTTCTGACTAGCAAACAGGTTGATCGGTTAGTTTAATCTCAACCGATACCTTTGCACTTAGAACGTAAGTCTTCGGAAAACGTCATCGTACGACGAATTTTCTTGAAGGTTGGAATTTCAAACTAACCAACCAGGTAGCCCGTTAAGAAAAAAAAAATACCAACCAACCAGGTAGTCAGTTAAGAAATAAAAAAATTACTAACCAACAAGGTCGTTTGTTAAGAAAAAAAAATACTAACCGTCCAACTAGGTGGGCAAAGTAGTTTGCCCGTTAGTAATAGACGAAAATTTGTGCGACAACCCTCTTCCTCTTTAACACTAGTCACAATGATGTTCGGACTGGATTGATTATCCTGGATATTACTTTGTAATTACGAACAGAGCAACTGTATTCATCCCTTCGTAACACTATGGAAAAGATATAAAAACTTCAGTCTGGTTAAAAAGTGGTATTCCATTGCTTCTCACTGACAAAAGCCGAGGGTAACCAGAATTCATTACACTGCTACTGTTAAACTCGGTTAGCACTCAGATTCTATCTACCTATACATATAATATTTTTGACTTTAGGTTCAATTGAGAAAAGGAAAAAACTACGCAAAATAAGTTGAGAACCTAATCATCTTTTTTCGCTCTATTTACTATTAGACAAAATATATTTATTAACAAACTAACCCTAGGACCTTTATACGACTTTGGTAAAAAACTAACAGGAAATGTTGTGTGGACTTTTATTTTATTTAGGTATATATTTTTTATTTTGTTATTATTTTATCTACTTTGTCACCAAAGATTGCTCAAATCTTATGCCGCAACCGCAACATAAGCTAACATCGCAAAGCCAATCTCGAATAAGACTCATGTTATAATATGTTCTGCTGATGGAATACCATATCACCATTGATATGGTATTCCAACTTTAAAATTGCGACTTTGATTAAAATGTATCCATCGTGAGACCGCGTGATATGTTTATGCCACTTCTGTGACCAATAGATTAGACTATTATGTATAGCTCTATGTAAGAATATTAATTAATTACCTATGTTTTGTGGTATTATTTTGCCGTAGTTGACATTTGTTCTTATAAAATATATTTTTTACCCGACTACAGAAAAGCCAAAAGGAAGAGTTATGATACTTCTGATTTTAGCAGACTTGTATTTTATTATGTACTACACAAGATTTAAAAAACATACTAAATATAAATCATATTGTTTCAAACCAAAAGATCCAGCAAGTAACTAATAATTATTACAGATCAAAATTATGTCACATCCATCCGTCCGTCCATTGACCCCTTATTTTACCACTTTGTTTTCAAACGGAACCAGTCCTAACTGTATAAAAAACGAATGATGATGAGTTATGTAATATATTTTAGCGTGAGATTTTACACCTCGACATAGTGGCCTTGAACGTGACTGAGGTATACAATCCCCACACGAATTAACCTTGTCATCTGTACGCAACTTCCTGGTAACATTACGAACACCTATCATCAAATCAAAAATGACATAATTAGCAAAAGCAAAAACCATAACGAAAACTTAGAAGTTTTAATACTTAATACATAGTATGCATATCCTCCATAATGTATCGATTGCATGCATTGATGTTGCCAAACCATTAAGTTGACGAATTACTATATTAGAAGTTTTATGAATAATCCCATGCATGTAATTGGGTTTTAACAATGACATTTAAAAAAAATCTTGACTATTCTTCATTTTATCCGTTCAGGACACGTTATTATATACGCTGAATCGATACGCATATGAAATTATAGTATGCAGAGATATTCTATTTCAGTGTAATGTTATCCATCATTGTAAATATGTGGATGTATATCGCGTATATTTCAGTTCAAATATTTTTATTTTTTCTATTATACCTACTTATGTGAAGCACCAACTAATCCCAGATCTCAAAATTACCTTGCTAACCCTCACATCTACACTGGCAGGCATTAAGAAAGCTTAGAATCAATGAAGAATGTTTAGAAGATTAGGTATATTATGATTACATGACAACTGTTTTGACCAAAATATCCTTGTCTTTGTGAAGAACATGGAATGCGAAGGTTAGATTGCATAAGACACATCAGATTATACAACTACTAGCGATAAAAGCTTCGCTTCGAGGTTGGACACGTATAAGGTAACAGCGTGACCCTAGATACTGTCGTAAAGAGATAAACTGACTATTGAGTAACAACACTGAAACAATCTTTCGCTTTCTAATTCTAATTTATATATAAATTGATGCACTATAATTACCCATGTAGCTCTATCATTTTGTGCAAAAGGTTTCATCGTTAATTTTCTAAACGATTGAGCAGGAATAATAGAGCATCTTTATCTTAAATATTGCATAGTCACAAAAAATATTTTCAACTTATTTTAAATTAGAATTTATACCAATTTCAAACGGTATACCATAAAAAAATATAAGGCAGAGAGACAACTTATATTATAAGATGTAAGAAAGTTACAGACATAAGTAACGCCCGCTGCGGTAGTAAGTGTCAAAACTAGGTAATTACCTTTCTTAGCCATTGACTGTACTATATTATTGCAGGATATGTGCCTGACTTTATTTTATTTAATCAATACATAACTGTCCTTACAGGCTGGCCTAATTCGACAGCATTGAGTTTTCACACAATATGGACAAAGATACACAAGCACAACAAAACTACACATTATCAATATAACATCAGACATACAGTGCGGCCCTTGTGAATTAGTAATAAAATAAAATTATTATCTATGAAACCAATTGTATTGCTGAATAGGGATACAGTGACCTTTGACTGTACAACATTTAGCCCCATGTGACCTTAATAAGCATTGTTATTTAAATGCACAGGATATAACAAATGCACTAACCTGTCTTGCGTACATGGCGAATCAGGCTACAGTGACGCGCGCGACCTTGCCTGCGCTATTTATAAGGCCACCGAACATAGCTGTATCGATACTTACACTCGATACTACATCGATAGTCATGTATCGGGATATTCAGTATGAGTTCGTAGTAATTTCTAACGCCGCCGTTAGAATTGTGCCGTTCTCGGGAATTCTTGGAAACGTTCTCAGTTTTGTAAGGAACGAGAACGTTTTGCAGAACATTTCCCGTAGAAAACCGAAAACAGGCACATCTCTGCGCCGCCGACATCGCTTGATATCGATACTGCTATATTACCGTAGAGCGAAACACGAATACTGTCTGCAAAACTGAGAAACAGTGCGACACATGTTTGTGTGGCGAAGCGTATTGTAATTTGTAAGCTAAGGCCAACCACTGTTACAAACATTCGATGATAGACAAAAACACAAATACGAAATAAAATTAGCCCCAGCAGGTAGCAAAGTCTTTGTAATATTTATTACCGTTCCCATTTAAAAAATCACAAATAATCGAATCTGATATAAAAAGGCAATCAGTTCATCATACCGCTTCGCTTTTAATTTCGAGGGAAACGCTGCTATCCTGCGAAAATCTAGGATGAAGGACCAAGCGGTATAAATTCCTTGTCGCTGGACACATTTTAGCTTTGCACCGTCATACCTGTATGACAAATTCACACTAACATTATCTACCATCTTTCTTGTCGTTCCCTTATTACTAAGGATCGTGACCAACTGTAATGTCCCTACACATAGCACGGTCAAGGGCCATATGGGCTGCCCTCTGCATGGTACCACAAGCATTTTTATGGTGTCAAACCACCTTGTTGGATTCGTCCTCTGGCGCGTCGGCCTTCAACTTGGCCTAAAACAATGCATCTCTCAAGGCACTGCTGTATAGAACGCATAATATGGCCGAATAATTTGAGGATCCTCTCATTACAAATAGCTGACAGTCGCTTCGTATTTTTCAGCTCCTTTAATATGGAATCTTGTCCTTTGTCATTGCCGTAAATGGGATCTTGACCATCTTTCTCCAGCACCACATTTGGAACGCGTCGATCTTGTTTCTGTCTAGACTCTTCAGGCTCCATGTTTCTGCACCGTACATGAAGATGGAGAACACCAATGCCCGCACCAGCCGTACCTTGGTTGCACGACGAATACCAGGGTTTTTCCAAAGCTTGTCGAGTTTCGTCATTGCACTTTTGGCCATTCCTGCTCGGGGTCGAGGTTCGACAACGTTGTCCGACATGTCAGACGACGAACAATTTTGATTCCTTGCTTAGTTCACTTAGTTCAACCATCGGATCAAGAGGATATTTAAAATTTCACTTGGCTCGCCCCTCGAAACACGATGATCATTAAATTCCACTTGGTTAGACCCTCAAAACTATAGTAAAAAATCAAACTTTAGTTAGTCTTAACCTCATTATGTCGAAACACGTGAAAAAAAATATATTTCGGATAAAATTGATCCATATGTTGTTAGTTATACAATAGTACATTGTGTATCAAGGGCGGTAAGTAAGGAATTACAAACGAGTGTTTGTTACAAGGCCGAGGCGAAGCCGAGGGCTTTAACAACACGAGTTTGTAATTCCTTTACCGCCCGTGGCACACACAATGTTTTTCATCACACTTGTGAGGAAATCTGATTAAAATAACCTTACTTAACCTAAATAAAATTGTAAAACTGACAGTGACATTAGTGACATATATCAAGACGACAAGTCACGTTCGGAAACCATAGCAGTAAAGACTTAAAATGGTTGATTTTATATTTGCAAAATACTGAAATACACTATTTAAACATTTAATTAATGTTACAGAAATATGTGTTTACATGTATTTGCAATAACAGTTCTCTTTAAATAAATATTTCAGTAATAAAAGTTAAAAAAGTAAGTTGGCGTTTCCTTTGATCATGACAAATAAGAGTAAAACAGAACCAGCGTTTCAAATTTAAAAAGAAAACCATTACGCCCTAGGGCGTAATAGGTCATTTACGGCCCGCAAAACCTACGTGTAATGACACCATTTTCGAGCAAGTGTGATGAAAAATAACTTAAATAACTATGTTAGTAACTAAACTAAGATGCTGAGAGGTCCAGTGCCTGATTAGGGCACTGTCCCATCTCTCTGCCACAATGGTCAGGAGGCTGTGGCGGCTGGCGCGCACTCTGCGGAGCGTCGCGGCGTGGTCGCGGCGCAGCGCTTGCGCAGCGTCGCGGGGAAACCATCCAGATGCGTGTCCACGAACATGCCCGACGCACTGCAGTATCGCGGCAGCCGCAACAGCAGCCGGAACGCGTCATTGTACTGTACACGCATGGCATTCATGCACGCTGCGTGTACCTTGTCCATAGGCTGCAGGTGTAGGTACAACTGTACAGCGATGTAGAGTACGGAATAGTGTTATTTTAACCTGCGCAGTACGGTACCTACGGGAAAAAACACGTAGAGATCTTTTAAGTTTCAATAAAGAGGACATATTTGTTTTTTATTATATTTTCTGTGTTTAAATTTGAATATAGCAATCCTCGTAGTTTGAGGCGAACCAAGTGGAATTCAATGATCCTCGTGGTTCGAGGGGTGGACCAAGTGGAATTTTAAAAATCCTCATGGTTCGCGGATCATCTAAACAAGTGAAATTTTAAATATCCTCTTGGTCATCGAACCAAGGACACTTCGACCATCGGGTCGAAGTAAGTGGAATAAAAAATCCTTATAGTCCGACATGTCGGATAGACAGGAATCAAAATTCCTCGTCGTCCGTCATGTCGGACAACGTTGTCGAACCACGTGGCCGGAGGGTGCTCGACTCTACTGTGTATTGCCACCATCATTAAAAATTTATGACGCCAGGTACACAAACGTATGTAACATATCAACCGTTAATTCGTTTTTTATAACCAAAAACAATGTTGTTTGCACCTGCCAACGTGCCGCGCGTAACTCCATAGCAGACATAATCACGTGAGAACGGGCGGTCGTCAAATTTCTCAACGTCCGTCGTGCGCTATGGCATTTACGCGACCCCAGGCTTCCGCCGTTTATACTGCACATTCCAAAGATATAACGCGAATTATGAAAAAAAAACAACTTCTTGCATTTATCATACAATAGACCGTACACTGATCTTATTTGCTCTCAGGTGCTGAAACAACCTCCACGTACTGTATCCTCAAAAGTGGTATGCAGGGCCAATGCCTTTTAACACGGTGTGATTCTCAACAATATATGGTATTTTTTTGACAAAGGTGCTGAACAGTTCATTAATTATTCCAGAAAGCATTACATATATACCAGAGAATTGCAGACAATCAAAATATATTACTTTCCTGATGTTAAGCAGTTACCACAGCTGGTTGAACGCTTGCAACGCCAGAATTACTTTCGTAGGTTTATCTACATATACGTATACAGACGATAAAACTTCTACGACTCTAATAATTAGACGGATTTGGCGTGCATTTCAGGTAATCACCCGAGAAAATTACTTGGTTATAGTGTATATCCTCGAGCCCTAAAACTTCACAGAAATGTGGATTTCGTGGAGAGTAGGTAACCTAAACCAGACATCAAACAACCAAATCAAATTCGTCGTCGGATTCAGACGATTTTATTTAATGTCCGTAAGTACGTGTACGTCGCGCAGACCCCCTCCCCCGTAAAAAGTGGCAGACTGTTCAGAATCGGAATAAAATCGTATGGCGATTCTCTTCCATGTTAGGTACTTTAAGGCTGAACTTAAGAAAAATTATAATAATCGCAAATTTCATGAACTTAATTAATACATTATGGCATTACCAGTTGATTCACTTTGTGGGATACCGAACATTTCGCAGTGCACGCAGGCAGGAGGATTTAGACAGCGACTTCAATCTGCATACTGTGGGTATATTGACAAATGAGAGAAGAAACTGCCCCAGGCTGCGGCCAAACTGCAACAAGGAACAGGTTTTTACTATGTCAATCTGAAATAAAATTACTTGGTACTTAGTTGCGACTCTAACCAGTCCTTTATCTGACGTTACGTTCTGAAAGCATTATCTTTTGCATAAGCGATCTAGATCTCTCCTTCCTTGATTTTGCACATTCAATGTCAATTTCTTCCGACAGGTTATACCGCTTTGTAGGGTACCGCGTTCTTAGAGGATACAAGATAAACACACTAAAAAAGTATATGTTCAGCATGTAGTTAAATAGTGCATGTGCCTGTGCGTTTGCGTGTGTGTGTGTGTAAAGTGGATGAATAAAAAAGAGAAGAGTTACAAAGTTCGCTATTACCTACTCGTGCAAATACATTGAAAATGTCAACGGTTGGTAACTAGTATCAACAGTCATAATTAAGATTATGTTTTTACATTAAATTCTAAAGAACCAAATATTTGTAGTAAATATATTGGTTCGAACATATTAAGTGTAATAATTACAAAACCGTGCATCAGATTTCCTTGACTCTGAGTTTCGGTCCGTCTCGATCCGTTTCCAAACGTTTGCACAAGTTGGAGTTGCAAAATGTAAATCAGCCAACTGCGGGGAAAAAAGCGGTGCGAATTAATCTTAACTTATTAAGAAGGGTTCGGAATATGATTAGATGTAGAAAACTGCACTTGTAATGTTATTGTCAGCAATATTTATGTCTTTAAACAACGGAATTGGCCATCATACTAAATACAATCAGGTGAGAAGAGATTTTTATGTAGAAAATTAACCAATAATTGTATAGTATAGTTTTGGAATTATACATGGATTAATCACACTATAATATCACACTTATAAATGTGAAAGTTTGTCACGATGTTTTGGATGTTTAGATATTTGGATGTTTATAACGGGGTAACAACTGGACGGATTGAGCTGACATTTGGCATGCAAGTAGACCAAGTCCTGAATTGAAACATAGGATACTGTATATCCCGGTAAAGAGTTCCCTTGGGACAGTAACGGGAACAACGCGGGCGAAGCCGCGGGTAAATGCTACATACATGTAATAAATATTTACCTTTATACCATGGTAGAAAAAGATTTCACTGATAGTTTAAAATAAAAAAGACATAGTGGTGATCCCCGAACCGCTCCCGCCGTACTCCAATCGAGAGCGTAACGAACATCACAAACTAGAGCAGGTTGCTCGTGACGAATTATTATGGGAAATCGGTAACCACGAGGCCATTGCCGTAACGCCGGTAATGCCTATTGTGGTACCGAGATGGTAGGACAGTTGCTTGTGAAAGCGATATTGATTCTAGTAAGATCTGGGGTCAAATGGAGTGATTTTGAAGATATGGGCCTATGAGGGATAAAAACGATCTTCGATCCGCAACAGGAGTTGAGGATATTAATCAAATATCTAAATAACAGTTTGTAAAATAAGACAATAAGCCAAGTAAAAAGTGTATGAGCAGCTAGATCGCAACTTGTCGGTTGTTATACAGTCGTAAAAAGCGAATAAACTTATTATCAGGCTGAGGTCTGGCAGGCCACCAGCTTTCGTAATACGAGTAGATTGTCAACATCACCACAATAATACGTTGCTTGAGTACCACTGACATGAAAGTGCTGCGAGTAAAGTAGGGCGAGTAGCATTACATTACGGATCTGGAAAGGTCGATTGATTACACTGTGCCTGGTCAGCCCGCAATGAACTGTTACTCGCTTACTCGCCGGCGGTGGGACCAGTGCCTTATGGTGGTACTTAATCGGCTAGGGCTGTTAACGCTAAGGTTACATCTTAGTTTAACAAAATAATCAATGACGCAAAATGAATAAAATGTTTTATTTTTCTTAATTGATGGTACTTAATGATTTTAATATTTGCACGAAAAAAATATTACGAACAAGTTTTTTGGTGTCATCCACCAACTCACCGAACATCATCCTCTAAATATGTCATGATATAATATCATACCATATTGCAAAAACATATATTACAAATAGGCACGGAAGCGCTTCTCGAACAAACCTACTAAATTTAAAATGAAAAATAAAATGAAACTAATAATAATTCAATCAATTGTCAGATCGGAGCCTAATTTCCTCTACACACTTCGCAATAATTAAGCGAATTGCACCGACCAAATTATTTTTTCGATCCAATTGTCAAAATGTCTAAAGCTTAACGCAACCTTTACAATGCAGTGTAATTTGTGCAACGCAATGAGGAATTTCTTTATATAATTTATTTGCAATCGGCTAAAATAGAGCAGTGGTTTGATGTAATTGTCTGGCAATTTTTCTTTTTTCTCTTAACACAATAATGAATTTAGTGTGCTGTCTGGATTTTCTCAACAGCGTCTTGAAAGGAATTGCATGGACTGTCTGAAACGGTGTCGTTGATCTTGCTGACTTAAGGTCTAGGTCACGTACTTGTAATAGTTTCAACTATTTCAATTAAAAAATAACAATAAAAACAACCTAAGAGGCTTTACGACACTAAAGTTCATTTGAAGATTTATTATTTTTTCTTTCATTCACATTCATTATTATATTGATCTTTGGTCATTTCAATAAAACCATTTCATCGAATTATTGTTATCGATCATTTACTCGTTTTGTTTCTTTTTGTATGTGTCTTATAAATAAAATAATATAAAAAATGTTTAGAGCTAGGTTAGTACCCAAACAATATACACAAGAAGAAACAAAGACATTGGGGATTCATTTAACAAGCTATTAAGGTCGTTTTTTATGCCTGAATAATACGAGTAAAGTGCATACTGATATTGTGACCAATAAAACTATTTTATATCTACAACTTCATCTTATTTTAACTAACAACAATATCTCAGGTGCTTTCAACTTTATTTATTATCTTATACTCTACATATGTTCTCAATTCTACAACATCATTAACCTGCTTCAGTCTACTTCAATACAAACTAGCACATTTGTGACACTGGGGATAATTTCGGCCCATCCATCATTTGGGCCTTTCACGTCATCTTGTACACGTTTGACAATGATATCCGGCCGTTGTTTCGTAACTACCTCCAAGTGTTTATCTGTTTCGTTAATCGTTTGCTCCACGCCACTCTTTTTCATTTCTCTACTATGGTGGCATGGTAGACTAATGGACAAGTTACAAGCGCTGTAAACGGTGCTTTAAAAAAATACGTAGTTAAGGTGATTCGAGTGGGTAGGTCTTCCATACAAACATAAAGAGGCTCATTGTTTGCTTCCTCTACTGTTTGAAATCGTGTCGTGGAATTATGTTTAAATGTGTTTTATTTTATAACCTGTTTCATTTTGTCTGCGTAAAATGACATTACGGGCTTAATTTAACAAATATGGTTAGCTTTCGTCAGCAAATTTCATAGTAATTTTACAAGTATAGCATAATTTTCATCAAATTAAGGAATTAAGTAACTAGATTCTAGCAAATTACACTATACACCAAAAAAAATCGACCAGCTGTTCGTAGAAAGCTTAGCTATAAGAACTTGTACAATAATTTTAGTTGACTAGGACTAGGTATCTTACCTACGTGTATCAAAGATCTCGTATGCATCGTTCCATACTTTTTCTATTGAAGCTTACTTTTTAGCAACAAGAAAATACTAATTTTAGATTAATAATCGTGCAACTAACCAATACGCATAACATTTTGAACAACTTTTAGAAACTATTATATTGCTGGGTGAAAATAACATAAGCATATTTGAATTTATGTAATTAACATATCCGCTATTTCTCAAAACTTGCACCACCAACCGTAGTAAAGCGAGCGGCCCGCGGCAATCGGTCCGCGACGCGCCACCGAGGAGATAAAAACGATCGGCAACCCCGGGCCCGGCTAGTGTCCGCCCGTCCGTGATGTGAGCCATGCTGGCCCGCCGCTCATCCATACCGATCCATGCGGACCCATGTCTATACATGCGGAGTACCCGCTCTTCTATGCGAAACATCCGGTCTCGCCCGCCGAAACAAATCCTACCAATGTTTCTCGTGATAGTGCTAGTGTTGTGCGAGTGTCAAGCAATCCGCGTTCCGGTGGTGTGGGACGAAAAACCAAATAGTGAAGTGTCAGATCAGGTAGAATCGTTCCCAGTGACGCTGCAACAACAAACCCCGCAACAATCCATTCCAACAGAATATTTTGAATACAAAGCGCACAAGCCCCAATTCGCTGTTGAAATCGCAGATTTCCATGGTGTTAAAGATCCACAAAATCACTATAAAGCCTATCCTGTGAGACCGTATACTGGTAAAGATAAACCGGAGCTTGGAAAATATCATATGTTGGATGAAAACAAAACATTTTATAAACCATACCAGCAATATGTGAATGGTAACGAAGAATGGCAAAGTCACATTATTCCAACAGCTTCAAGCTATGAAGTATTTCATCCTTATAAGGCCGAAGAACCGGCCCTTCAAGAGCTCTATAAAGATCCAATTTTAGATAAAATCAGGAACGATTTAAAAAACAGTAAAAATAATTTGCAAAAATACGAGAAAGACGCTGGTGAAGTAAATATTGAGGAAGGTGAATATTTAGAGAGTCCGGAGCAAACGGATCAAAAGAAAATTCCTCACAAAAATATCCCTGCATCGTTTGAGATCCATAGGCCGCTACGACGGCCAGTGTACTACAGACCTCCACCTAATGCTTTTAGACATGAACAAATTTTAAATCACAAATTTAGACACCCGTGGAACCAAAATTTTGTAAAAGTTAGACCGTTACACTACCGACCGTTAAAAAATCATTTACACAACCTTAGACAACATCATGCCCTAAAATATGACGATGAGCATAATGAATATCCACAAGTTCCTCCTTCAGAGAATTTTGCTGAGCCTCCCGATGGATACGACATTTATTTAAAGGGACAAGATCGCTACAACCAGTTAAGAAACAATATTGATGAGTCCATAAATAAAGCCACATTAAAAAATCGACCAGCTGCATATCAAAAACTGGAACTACAAAGCAAAGACACTAGAGAAGAAAGTAATGAGAACGACTTCGTACCCATTAAAAGTTACGCACAAGTTAGAAAAACCGAAACTACTAAACATCTACCAAAATCAGCAGCACTAGTAGACGCCACTAGTTATGATGACATTGTTAATGCACACAGATTAAAGGAAGCTGTTAAGAGCACTAAAGCTCAAACTGTTTACTCCGAAGAAGGATATGAAGATGCAGCATATGACCATGCTGGTGAACAAAAACATGCTTCAGACCATGAAGGTCACGGTGGATTCCTGAAAGAGTCAGAAATTAGCGGAGGAAAATACAAAACGCCGTCCTTCAGTGGTAAGTACCAAGATGCTAGTGGGTCGGTTTACAGAGATAAGAAAAAACATGGTAAAAAATGGAAAGACGATGATACGGACAAAGAAGATCAAAACGATTCCGAAGACTACTCTGAAGATGAACACGAACACTTAATAGAGGAAGATGCATATGGAAATGTTCCAGATGATGACGTACGGCATAAACGTGAACACGATACAGATAATGACCAAGATCATGAAGACACAAAGGATAATTTATCACGTGTTGTACAAGATGAAGAAGAAGAAAAGGAAGAAACCGATGAAGACACTATAAATACGTCGAATAATAATGATACAAGACACAAAAGGGAAAATAAGCTGGCCAATACTACTGATGTAACTGAAAATCTTAATAATGATACTGAAACTCACGGTGTTGATAAACGTAAAGTAAACTTTGTCGTACCAGAGTTTGATTTTAATTCGACATTATTTAATGAAAAAGAATTTAGTAAAATAGCTAAACTAAAGGTTCCTAAACTAAAAAAGAGCAATTTAAGAGACAAATATCCATATTACTTTAGGAATTTAAAGTCTGTTAATAAAAATTCCCCATTACGTTATGCCGAAAATCTGAAACTGATTCCTTTAAAATCTAAAGGAGGAACAGAATTTTATGATTCGCGATCTAATATTGAATGTGCCGAAGTCGATGACGAAGTCGACCCTGTACCAACAAAAATTAAAAATAATGGAACCAACACTTCTGAGGAAAACGATGATGACGACGATTCCACTAAAGCTGATAACGAAACATTTGAAAATTTGAAAAACAAACAACGGCTTAAAGGTCTCGGTGATAAAATTGATTGCTTTAAAGTTAAATATTTTGGTAAAAACCCACTAGATAGTCCGTTCTTTAATGAAGAATTAATTGCTAACCCGGAACCAATTAAAACTCCAAACCTAGAAACATTCAAAGTAAACAACTTTGGGAAAATATCCTTACTTAAAGATGACAACTTTAAAACTGCAACAGATTTGGTTGCGTTAAGAGGTGTGCTAAATAACGGAACGACTGTACTCCAAGATACTATTGCAAAAGCAACGGAAGGATTAAACTCTTCTCTACAGCTACCGCAGAACATAAATTCAACAAATGACACTGAAAAAAATAGGATTTATGCGGATATCGTAGAAAATATCAAAAAGAATTTCCATGGTTCGTTTATGGGACAAAGTAAGACGAAACTCTTTAATAGCTCACTGATAGCAAATTCTTCTGGTATTAACGCCGAGCATAACAATACATCATACTATCCATTTACAAATAAAGAAAATGTATACAAATCAGCTATTTCGGTACGACAAAAACGAGCAGCACCGTTCATATATGAACCATATAAAATTATTAGAGAAGGCCAGAGCCAGGATTCTAAAAAAACAACTACCACAAGTAACATTAGCCCACTTATTAAGCAGCTGCAGACAAGTAAAATTGTCGAAAAGGTGTTAACTTTTAGTCATGACAAAGATCAACCAGTCAAAAGAAACGTCGGAACACGTATATATAAAGATATTAGCAGAAAAAACAGGGAAAAATATGTCAACAAGGATGATAGTGGTTTTATTGATGTCAATGTCGATCGACGAAGAGGTGAACCGAGGTATGAATTAAAACCTGCAAATCACAAAACTCATTATTCACCAGTTGATCATAAAAAATCAATGTCTGTTGAAGATTACGAAACCCAAACCAATAAAACAATTACACCGTCAAAATTCAGTAAATTATCAAATCCTAATTTTAAAGAATCTAAATTTTCTCCATCATCTTTAGAATCTGCGGCTTCAAAAACAATAAGCCAGGTAGTCAGTACAACGTCTATTCCCAAGTCTTTGAAAAAAGTACAAAAGCCTGTAGAAAGTGAAGAAAGTGAGGAGGACTACGATGAATATGAGGACGATGAAGAAAGTAAAACTACTACTACAACAATCAAACCATCTTTCCGAAGAAGAGCTAGACTTACTACAACTACTGAAAAACCACAGGATGATTATGTAGATGAAGAAGAAGAATCGACTGAACCACCAAAGTTACGATTAATCACAAGATTTCACAAACCACATGTAACTGATAAGCCTGTAATAAAAAAAGAGATTTCTAAATACAAGCCTACTGAAATTGATAAAAACGACGACGATGACCTTAATACCCCAAAATATAGAGAAAAGAAAAAGAAAACCAGAAAATCAACACTAGTCACTGATACTAAGAGATATGGTGATGATGATGATGATATGAGGAAAGAAGAAATCGATGCAATGATTGGAGTCAAACAAAATATGAATGACTATATGCCTAATTACGAAAAAGAAGCTGATAATGTTATGGAAAGCATAAAAAAGAAAGTACCTGACTCAAGTGAAGAAGACGATAATGATGATTATAATGAGGAAGAAGACGAAGATGACCAAGAGGATGATGAAAACGATGGTGATGATAATGATAATGATTCTGAAGAAGACGATGACGAAATTTCAACGGTGGATAAAGAAGAAGAATTCGAAAAAGAAGAAAAATCTGAGCCAATTATACTAACAACACCTGAACCAACGAAACGCACTCTCCATAAAACAACTGAAGCACCTATCTCTACAACAGAAGCACGCAGTGCAAAAATAGAAATCAAACCAGTGATACATAGAAAAAAAGTAGAAATACATAAAGAAATTCCAGTAAATATATCAGCACCCCATATAACACAATTCAGGCAAGATATAAAAGAAGTTGAAATAATAAAAGAATTACCGCAAAAACGTAAAAAACCTCAAAAAAATGTAGAAGTTCTAAATCTCTTTAAAGATGAACATTTGGCTTCAGAAATAAACAAACTGAAAGATGTAGAAATATTTAAAGAAAATTTAGACCTTAAGCAAGGACCTAGACATGGTGGAAATTATAGAGTCGCTGAAATAAAATCAGCACCAGTTGTAAGTTCCACACAAATACCTTTGCGAAGAAAAGTGCTAACAAGACAAAGAAATTCCCAATTTACCCAACAACCAGAAGAATTAAATATTAATAAAGATACTGGAGTTATCTTGAGGCACGGCAGACGATCAAAATCGAATAAAGATGTGCCGCTAAACGACAATGAACAAGCTAATGCAAAACATATTGAACTAAGTGACGTAGATCAACCACATGCGCTACACGGAGGTAATCTGAAGTCAATACAAGATAACTTCAAATCTCGTGGAAACAACAGGAGTGCGAAACTGATCGAACTTGATGAAGAATACGATGACAATGACGATGACTCAGGCGACATGCATGGTGGTAATTTCAAATCATACGATAATTCTAGATCAGGAGGGGGATTGCATGGAGGCAACTATAGAAGTGCTAAGTTAGTACAAGCCGAGCAACCAGATGACTCGGAGAAAATGGATAAAGAAACATTACAGTCAAGAAGCAAGATCACGAAAAGCGGTAGACACGATGCCGCAGCTCTACTTAATGGCTTTGCAAAAGCTGTACCTATATTGACCACAACACCAAACTATATTAAAGATCCAAGTAAGCGAATGTACTATTATGTTGATACATAATTTTTAAGTTTCCTACAAAATTATAAGTTATTGACAATCAAATATACAGAGTGGCCCTTTTCGATTGGTCAGTATGGGAAAGTCTGAAACTATAAGAGATACGAAGATCTGTTCTTAGGAACCATGTCATCGATTTTAGGGACAAGAAGAACTGCATACATAGATTTGAAAAAACAAACTTGTATTTTAACCGGGAATCAAACCAGGTCGTTTTGAAAAATAAAACTTACATTATTTGGATATCGATTGTGTAGGTCATAAGCAGTAAATGTTACTAAGAAACATGATATCTAAAACGAATAAAATCTATGGTATTTAATAGCTTTTATGCCACGCGTACGGAAAAAGCCGCTTTCTGGCCAAGTGTAGACATAAAATGATGTACACAACACGGGAGATAATAAAGAAAGTCCTCGATCGCATAATTACGTCCCTCGCTTGCAGCTCGGGCCGCAAACATCGGCGATCTCGGCCTTTCTTTGTTTTATCACCCTAGTTGTGTAATGTACTATAATTCAATTAAGTTTTATTTTCCAAAACGACCGGGTTCGATTCCCGGCTAAAGTGAAAGTTTTCTTTTTTCAAATCTATGTATGCAGTTTTTCTTGTCGCTAAAATCGATGACATAATTCCTAAAAACAGATCTTCGTATGTCTTATAGTTTCAGACTTTCCCATACTGACCGATATCGAAATGGGCCACTTTGTATTTCATACTAGAGACCCGGCCCCGACTTCCGTCACAGGGGTGAAATATGTTAAATTTCTATTTTCGACTTAGTCGGGTAAATAGTATCCCATGTGTTAATCGGGATCACAATCTGCCTGTCACCAAATTTCATGGAAATCGGGAGGGTAGTTTTTGCGTGTCGCCGCTAACTAGCTTAATTAGCCATTTAGTTAACTGCCTAGCCTTTTCTTAAATATGCAATAAAAAAATCAAAAACACTCCAAAAATATAAATTTATTTCCTAAATACTTACACTTTGAGCAAAGTAGATAAAAAATAGAATTACAGAATGAAAAATTTTCAATTTCCTTTCTAAAAACTGTTTCAGTACACATTTATACCGCAAATATTTCAATGAAATATTTTAAATGTGCATTCATGTAGTTAAATTTGCAATTTAAAATTATTGGAAATTGTTTATAATGTGTTATTTGTTATGTTCATGTCGATTGTATATCAATAAAACTGCAAAATATAGTAAGCATCGTTTATTGTTTTTTTACTGACTGAACGTCGTGATGTTGTGTCACAAATAAATGTGGAATGGAAATTAAAAAAAAAATCTAGCAGGCCTAGGCCGGCAGTGTTGTATGAAATTCGATTAAAGGCCTCTCGTCTAGCCGCACCGGAAACGAGGTATTCGTACTTTGCGAAATAGGTAAGGCACGTAATGTCAATATTTCATTGCTTGTTTAAGAAAAGAATACGAGTATTGCTTCCTATACTGATAAGGCTATTTAAACAAATTTGTTATCCATATAAGTATCCCCTCAGAAAATGATAAGTTTTTTATATAGTGAAATGATTGGGTCTTTACCATTTAATTGTATGAAGGATTAGACGACAACGCAATAACCGTTAAGTTTTATAGAAATTAGGTTATAAGTAGAAAGTGCCACTAAAATTTCGTATCAATAAGTTGTAAAAGTGTTGAACGAAAGCATTGAGTAAAATCTCACTGTCTATATTTCTTTGCTAACGAAACCTTCTGTGATAGACTTTAGGGTGGTCCTTATTTTGTTGATTTTTTTATTCGTCAAAAATGTAAGACTTTTATTTTATTTAACTATTAGTGATCGTTACTCCTCAACGACTGTGGATATATATTTTCTTCTTCTATGGCACCTAAAAACTAGCCATGTATATCATTCATCAGTCAATTTGAAGAAACTATAAATCAACCGGATTTCTGTTTTTCATTTTATTGTCACTTAGCAGTAGCGTCTTCTCAAATTAAAGAAAGACCACATAATAACGATCACCCTAATAGACTTTTTAACATTGTTAATTATTTAATCAAGTTTACTAATATGTTATTATCATAATAATTATTTATATTTACTAAATAAATGTTGTAAAATGTAATGATAAGTTTTATTTCAAAGCTACACCTTGGCAGATAAGTTTGGAAAACATGCATCTAGAAAGAGTTTTCTGTCACTATATGTTGAGTCTAATTAAAGAGACTTTAATCTAACAATACACAAAATTAAAATCCTAATAAATAAATTTCTTTTTGCAAATTTCAATCGTATAAAAATCTTATTATATTTTTTTTCGTTTTCATACTTCTTTTTCGAACGGTATACGAACTTGACAAATTGTTTTGTCACGTTTACTTTAATGATGATGTAGTTTCATGCAAAACCCCATAATTACTTATTACTTAATTTCATCGTGACCAATTTTCTTGTTGAATACACATCTAGGTTATACTCTAAAATCCGTTGGACTCGTATAGTTTTGACAGAGCACATTGTAATGGTTTCGATCGCGAATCTATTGATACTTGCGATCGTTCAACTGGGGGCAAAAAGCCGCTTTCACTTTTGGCTATGCGTTAGCTTGTGTACAATTTCGACTTGTATCTAAATCGAGTTCTTTACTTTGTCTCAGATCCTGCAATAAACAACTAGGCGTTAAGAAAAAAAATATAATTTTCAACTCTTATTATATGGGTAAATAATTTGATATCATTTGAGTAGTTACAATGAGGGCAACCGTGAATGAATTTCGCCGCTAGAGGCCCTAGTGTAGAAAAGTCAACCCCCCCCCCCCCCCCACCCAACAGTAGCAAATGTCCGCTCGTGTCCAAAATACCGCATTCCCGAAATACCAGATTTTTCACAAAACCAGATTTTCGATTTATGAGATTCCTGTCTTACCACATTCCCGTTACACTAGATTATAAAATCGTAAATTACTCAAGGATCTAAATCACTTTGTTGGGTGTGTTATTTTGGGAATCTTGTATACGGAGAATCTGGTGTATCGAGAATCCGGTATTTTAAAAAACTGGTATTTTAGGAATGTGGTATTTTGGGAATGACCGCAAATGTCACTGTTATGGGGCTGCAGGGGTTTATTTGTTAGAATATTGGTATCAATATTTTACAATATCTGAGATTATTTATGGCAAATATGAGTTTCGGGTGCGGATCAACGAATGTCAGTGGTTTGAGACAGTTTCACCATTCGGAAACTTATGTCCTCTTTTTTCCGAAGTATGCACAGACAGGGTTAATATTTATTATCGTAAAGTTACAATTGAGCGCTTAATGCTTGACCTAAGTTTAACCTAGATTTAGAAATTTGTGGCTGCTAGCAGTATCGTTTTGCGACTATAACGACACTAGTGCTGTTATGGGGAATAGAGTATAGACTTCTCTGAACTCATATTATGTATGTTCTTATATTAGTGTTAGTGACCAAGTAAAAGACAGATTAAAGTACAGGAGTAGAAAAAATATAATTATGTTATGTAAATGAAATAAACCTTAAACATATATGTATTTATTTTGTGGCAAGTCTTTGAAGTCTTACATTAGCTCTTATTCTAAAGGTAAGTTACAACGGGAGTATCATTAACACAACTAAAAATAATTTAAATAAATACCTACTAATCAATAATTTACATTGCAATTCGATTTGGCATCGTTCGTTCACGTAATAAATAAAAAAAAAATTCCACATAGTGAAATGTAATTGGACGCTTTTAAATTGTCTATTTATTCCATTGAAACACTTAAATCGATAGATATCGACATCATATACCGAAAATGTAATAAATAATTTTAATTTATTAGTTTTAATTTTCTAGAATAATTTAAATTGCATTGTTTCTCAATAGGATATTTTTTAGTATCAGAACTAATAAACAGTTAATAAATAATTAATAACAATACAAATTATTACAAGAAAACTCAAAATATTCATAGTTTTAGTCAAATATTTTACTGTGTTCATAGAATTTCATTGCATTTTTTCACTTGCAGTTTTCAAAGAGAAAAACTAAGTAGAAAACCTTTGAGTCCGCAGTGTTCTCTGTATCAAAACGTCCACCGTGTCAAAAGGTCCACTGTGTCTAAACATTCACTGTGTCAAGAAGTCCACTGTATCAGCACTCCCAATGTCTCAAAACGTTCACTGTGTCAGAAGTAGTCAGAACGTCCACTGGGTCAAGGCGTCCACTGTATCAGAATGTCCACTGTACCAGAATGTGCACTTTATTAAAATGTCCACCGAATCAGAAGGCCCACTTTATAATTATATTCACTGTATTGAAAAGTCCGTAGTGTTAGATGATTCACTACGTTATAATGTCCACTGTCTTAATTTTTTCACTGCATCAGAACATCCCCTGTCTCGAAATACCCACTTAATCAAAATGTCCACTGTATCAGAACGCCCACTTTATCAAAATACCGACTGTATTTAAAGATTAAAGATGGGTTCCGAAAAAAAAACGGGTTAGACTAATTTGTCTAAAAAACAAATGGTCTATGTAGCAACTGATCTAAAAAGCATTTCATCTAAATATGTAATGGTAGTGTTGACTTTTTGATATAGTGGACGTTTTGGTAGGATATTTCTATAAAAGACGTATCGATACAGTATAGTATTTGATAGAATGGAGCGTTTTTAGTGGACCGTTAGGTAGGGTGGACATTTTGGCTGAGTGGCTGAAATGGTAAAGAGGACGATTTGATAGAGTAAACATTTTAAAGTGGACGTTCTCTCTGATACAGTGGATGTTTTGATACAGTGGACACTGTGGACCCAAAGTGTACAAAATACATCAGTAATTCTATTTGTATGTAGACCAGTAAAACTGACTAAGACTAAAATCTTAATACTGTGTATTACGAGTAATATTTATAACTAAATTGAACAGTAATCTCCTGAATAGCTACGTTTACTTATGTTTCCTTCTCTCAACTAGGTTGGTGTTTTGTGAATTTCTAGACGGTGGATGATTCATCGGCTTCCATTCTGACTCAGATGAAGGCACAAATGCTGCTACTATATCTTCTCTGTCAATTGAATCGTTTTCTTCTTCTTTGTCTTCTTCTCCAAAGAAATCTATGATAGGATGGTAATTGTAGTTTACCCTTTTGCTGTTGGGGTCCTTTACAGATTTATTTTGTTCCTGTTGAGCAGACGTTATCTTTTCAGTTGTGACAGAGTGAAGTTTCGGAGCAATGGTACCTTTTCTCGGCGGTAGATTTTTTTGGTTAGTATTGGTTACTTCATCTTCGGCGTCCTCGCTAAATTCTTCCATAGTATCTATGTTGCTACCAGTAAATGATTCTATAGCAGATGTTCCGGAAGAAGACAAGTCATCTGGACCTCCAGAAATTTTCTTTCTTATAGGGCGACGACTTGGCCTTCCTGCTCCTCTTTTGAACTGAGGCGTACTTTTGAATTTATTCGGAATATCATTGGAGAAGGTAAATGAAGACGGTGCAGACGGTGTTGGAGGTTCTAAATAGCTTGGTAAAGTGACAGAATCGAATGTGCCAACAGGATTTCTTGATATTGGAGGGCGTTTCACGTTTCTAATAGAAGTGGCCTGGTTGAAGGAATCTGGGAAATAAGCATTACCGTAAGAATCAGTAGGACTAGAGGGAGGCACAGCAGGTATTAAAGGTATATTAATGTTGAGTTCATCATCGTTTAGTTTAGCATTAGAGAAAGACGTACCGGTTATTAGGTTATGGTTATCAGAAAATGGTGTGAAGGACTCCAAGGGCTTGTTAAAGGTAAACGGCGGGTTTTTAGAGATGTTAGGCCTTTGGACGGTGGATTGTACGTTCTCAAATGCGTGGTTCCCTTGCTCTGCAGATAGTTCTTCAACTGGCATGGTTTCGCCTGAGGTTTCGTGAATCCTATGTCCCAATGGTGGGAATGATACGCTGTAGCCTTCGATGTGGCAGGAACAGCATGTTGGTACCTGAATTGGAAGAATAATCAAAGTACAATAAACTGAGACAGATATCAAGTCAGTTCGTCAAATAACATAGGTACTTAAGCACAGTTTGCAATAGATAGATAGTAATGTCATGGGGTCAACAAGTTTGCAGAAGTAACACGCTTATAAATGAAATTGTTAGTTTCATTTAAATTACGAGTTTTACACTTTTTCTTCATCCCCTTTGCAACAAATATTTTTTTGTAAGTTTGGCATTTTTAAAATCGATAATAGTTTTTACCTTGAAAATATCCATGTGTAATCCATTCTGTTGGTCCCAAGTCAAAAGTCTGTGGTAGTTATAGACTTGGACGCATTTTGACTTAAAATTGTCCGTTAAATATGTACAGGATTCTTTAGGCTTTCTGAAATTAGAATTAGATACCATTAGCTGGTGATACAACACTGATTAGAAACACCAACTGAGGAGCAGGTCATTGGTTTTTAGTAAAGTTATCATAATTTTTTGTTTTTTTCGGTCGTAATGGTTTATAAAACCGTAAACGTAATTTTAAAAAACCGGTCAAGTGCGAGTCGGACTCGCGCGCCGAGGGTTCCGTACAAACTCGTAAGTACATAGGTACGTGAATAGTTCAAGAAAAACTGTATGGCGGTTAGCTTAGTAGGAGCAAATAGTATGTGTACGATTTTTGAAAATTTCTAAAAAACGATGCAATTTAGGAAAACCGTTTTATTTTTCCTGTAATATTTAGGATGATTTTTCTGTTCAGTAACTTCCAAGATAATAGGGGGGAATGGTATTTTTTTGAACGTCTTTGGTCATAAATCAAAAAGTACAAAATTAAGAAAAAAATAAAAATGGCTTTGGAATCTACAAATTCAGTTCTTTCATTTGATATCCTACTCGATATAATAGCTCTACTTTTGTGTTTCCACATCCCATTTCGGACCCCTTTAAAAAAACGGTGCAAGTTAGGACAACCGTTATATTTTTCCTGTAATATTTAGGATGTCATTAATAATCGTTAATTATTACAAATTTTTCTGTTCAGTAACTTTGAAGATAATAGGGGGGAATGGTATTTTTTTAACGTTTTTCGTCATTAATCAAAAACTACTTAATTAAGAAAAATAATTAAAAATGGCATTTTAATCTACAAATCAAGCCCATTCATTTGATACCCTATTCGATATAATAGCTCTACTTTAAATTTTCAAAGTCCCATTACCTACGGACCCCTTTTAAAAAAAAGTTACAAGATTTTTTTACATACAATAAGCTCGAGTTAGCAGCTCTTAACACTATTCCAAATTTCAAGTCGATAGCATCAGTAGATCCTGAGATATCTTGCTGTGACAGACGGACAGACAGACAGACAGACAGAGTCGCTCCTTTTTTACCATTTTGGTACGGAACCCTAAAAATAGAGTGCATAAGCGCTTTTCTAGTTGAGCCATTGATGAATCGCAAATTTATATTTTTAATCAAAGTTTCATACTCGCTACAGACTTGCGAAGAAAAGACGTAAGTCTTTTCTTTTTAAGTACTTACAAGCACTTCTCCAACCGCAGTGTCTGCGTGTGTTCGCCAGTGTTCACTATGTACTTCCACTGGCCTGACGTTGCGCGAGCGCGCTGTGGCCGAGCGTACTTTACAGTGCTCGGACACATGAAGCCGGCTTCTCCTGCGCTTGCGAAGTCTCTGTTAGCTGTATCGCCTCGTCTGAAATAAAGTCAAATATTTTGGTTGGGAACTGTAGTATGCGGTATTACTTGCCAAATTTCATAGTTCTAGGTTAACGGAAAGTACCCTATACATTTTCATTAATTTAATAGTGCCGAATATACGTTTACGGCTGTATCTTTTTTTACGTCAACTTAGAAGTTTGATTTTTTCACAGCTTCAAAAGACTGTAGACCTGAGTATGGTTTCATTTTCAACTCGATACCTCCACGCGTTCCCGAGATAAAGGGTCTTGACAGACAGACAGTCGGACGGACGGACGGACGGGCAGATAAACAGACAGACGGTCAACAAAGTGATCGTATAAGGGTTCCGTTTTTTCCTATTCAGGCACGGAACCCTAAAAATGAGATACCATCCGACTTTAGTAAAGGTTAAACCTAGAGAGAAGACTGTTGTACCTATTACCACTTCGAAATATGGATAAAAGAACTTGAATTTTCCTCGCTGTTACCTATCCAAATGGATAAACAAACGAAGCCCCTGTCAACTGACCACCCATAGACTTTAACATGTTGCAATAAAGTTGATATTCGTTTACAAATGTACAGTTAACAGTGTGTCAGATAGAGAATCACGTATCTTAATTCAATTGGAAAATATATTGTTAATTGATTATTATTCGATTACTTTTACAAGTCTTCTGTATTAAATCCGCCACGCATTATCCGCTTACGGCATTAGGTTTGCCATTTGTACTGTCTTGTATTGTGCAATAAAGTTTAAATAAATAATGGATGTATAAGAGAACAAAGGCCACGAAATTTTCCAGTTTATTTTCGCAGAACACCTGTCATTAGTCTGGACAGCTAATCTGTTCTTCATACTACTCTGAAGGAGTTTGTTAGTTGCAGTCTGCAGTGATATTTTAAAAATAAGATTTTACTTATTACCTGTTTGAGACAAGATAGTGTTCTGCCGTGTACTTCGCTTCCTGGGCAGCCGTGACGCCATCTAGGGCGCCTTCTCCGGGGTCCCTAAAGTCCGCTAGCAGGGCCCCTGCTGCTGCCTTGTTGCGCCGAATCGACTGGACTATAGCGTCTCTGAAAACGCCACAGAAGTTAGTAAGTATTTACTTTTTATGAGTTTATTAACTGAGTGCCTTAGAGGGTTTACCCCTCCAACGATATGATGAATTAATTTTAAATATGTTCAGCTACAGCTTAATCAGGACATTCCGTGCAATATTTAATGTTTTTATTGAGTCAGTAAGTACGCCACACTCGATGGTGTTTTGTGCGTTGCATGTCCGTCATTCAGTTTAACTTAAATGTGTTGTATTTTCATAGCACACAATCATTTCTAATTAATTTTCAAAACTGGCGAATTGTTGATGTGTATTTTATTTAATACAAATGAATAAATTTATAATATTTTATAAGTCCATCCACTTCAATTCACATCGGTATTCAATATCTCGGTTTTAAAACCTAATATACCTACTGCTTAAGTATTATTGCTTTCATTCGGAATACAAGATAATGGTATTTAGCAACGATTTGTAAGTTTCAAGGTCGTATTAATTGAGGTATGTATTTTATCATGAAACAATGTAAATAGAATACAAATACGTCACAGAGTGAAATGTGAACGTGCCTACTTTTGCTATAAAGTAAAGTTTAAAGATAAGGTTCACTGGATTTTACGTATCCAGTTAGTTCAAATATACTACATTTACTCGTTTGAGCTGAACCACTTTCACACTCAATAGAACGCAGTTAAATACTTTTCTCTTCATCGATATTAAAGTGAAACAAGTCATTCAACAAGACAACTTCAATTTAGACCGTAGCAAAACTTTATAAGTTTCAATATTAAATAAACGTTAGTGTTTTATTTGATTTTTTATTATAAACTATTTAGCATCTTGTTCTCAATGCTCTTACGCAACTTACGCAAGTTGACCTTCATTATTTAACTGAGAAGAATGTAAACCGTTTAAGTGGATCTTAGGCCTATCGAATCTTAAAATTGAATTGTGTTTGATAATCATTTCTAATCGGTATCCGGTTTGTATAATTCAGATGCCTTTACCTTACAACGAAAGCCAACAATGGATTTACCTGAATAGTCCATTTATTGGATGTTGGTTGTCTTTATGCAACCGACTTATAGAATTTTAATAGTGTCTAAGATAACCTCATACACCGACCAACCGATTATTGTATACTACACAACTACAACATGGTTCCCCTCTATGCGCGGGGCCTGTACCATTAGTTATTCTGGCTGTATGGCAATCCGGCACTAGTAAAAATTGACAAACATCAGAAGTCACAGCAATACTTACGTAGGGTAATCTTCAGAGTACAGGCACAGGGTATTGGTGAACAGCTCGCACTTGGCTTGCTCTCCTGGCTGAATGACTGGTAGCTTCCTCGCGGGCGCTGGCCGTCTTCTCACTGGACTCAGGGTCGGTTCGGCTGTGGTGCGACGCGCAGGGGGCTTGGGCGGGAAGGTTCCTCGACGGATGAGGTTGCCTGAAAAACCATTTTACGAAGATTTTAGACGTGTGTATATCGTCGTCGTCTAGTACAATCAGCGTCAAATTGTCTGTAGCATCCAAAGCGCTATATATATCGTAACGTTTTTGTACCTATAAAAATAAAGGCATGTAACGATATAGGTAGGGGATCAAAAGGCTCTACGAGTGACAAGCGTACAGAATTTGGGGCTTAACTTCACATCCGATCTGTCATTCCGAAACCACTTAACAGAGACCTGTAAAAAAGCCTTCAAAAACCTAGGTTTCATTTTACGTTAGACGAAGAGCTGTTTTAATACTGCAGCAGTGAGAGTCCTGTATAACGCGCTGGTGAGGAGTAGGTTAGAAAGCGGCGCTCTCATTTGGAACCCGCATAAAGCAAAATATATAGCCATGGTAGAGAAGATTCAAAATAAATTTATTAGGCATCTTTACCAAAAAGAATACGGAGTCTACCCGTACTATCCGCTCATGTCTCGTACACACTTTATCCTGGAAATGGTAGGGTACAACAAGCTGGAGGTACGAAGCAACCTGGCCTTAGCTAGCTACGTTTTTAAAGTGCTAAGGGGTGAAATACAGTTAGGATCGTTGGGGCTGGTGGCGTTGCGACGCGCGCCGCGCCGCGCCAGCGCCTACTAGTGACACCTCTTGCTCGTACCAACCTACTTGCAAATGCGCCACTGGTAAAAGCCATTCAGATCCTAAGCCAAATGTCAGTCAAAATCGATATGTTTAA
The DNA here is from genome assembly GCA_947034925.1 of Eudemis profundana. Taxonomy (NCBI): domain Eukaryota; kingdom Metazoa; phylum Arthropoda; class Insecta; order Lepidoptera; family Tortricidae; genus Eudemis; species Eudemis profundana. The sequence continues at coordinate 21,770,105 of OX344795.1, read as the reverse complement.
TTGTACTCTGGCTGAGTTCGCGGAAGACACGCGTACCTATGTTATAGTTAATAAGATAGTTAGTAAATAGTAGTGTTAAGTATTATCAAACCGCGATATAAATATAATTATAAGACAGTCGGTGATATCCTCATAGTTTAAGTGCAGACACTTATATATAATAGATTTACAACGTATGCTTCACCATAATTATTCACTACATATTACAACTCTACTCGTTCTTGTTAAATTCTGTGTCATTTGTTTAAAAAAAATATATTAAATTTGACAGTTTTTGACAAATTTGTCCTTATTTTTCAACTTATTTTCATGTTATTGAATCGTGACCGAATCGCTGTACCCGTCGAAAATAAATTTGTATAGTACTCGTATACAATATGAATCGTGGTAAAGATTAAGGCTATAAAATTTGAGGCATTAGTTTTAATCGCCGAAAACGACTGGAAAAAAAGTTGAACCACGTGAATTTTATTGAAAACGACTTGAATTTGGAAATTCCTCGTACTGAAGTAGGTACTTGTTGTGTCAAATGTGAACGTAGGTACATATTTAACACTATTTAGCACACTAATTATCTATTTTATTTTCTTTGTACCATGTAATGATACAGACAGCTCTGAAGACGATAGTGTTATGAGGGAATAATTTTTGATGATGTTCCTGAATATGATTATTACATTATCTCTATTTTATTTAAGCAGGTAATATAATTAATGTTTTTTCCAAGCTTTAAAACTTTTGCGTGCTGAAATATGTATTTTCATTTATCTGCACACTCTACCATTGACAATTAATTCAAAAATGACATATGTGCTCAATCGTATTCTAATCGCAGTTTGATAATAAATATCTCATGTTTTGGATCGTTCTGTTAGTGATATATTTTTATTACAAAATAATTAAATAAAAATAAAAAATATAAAGTTGCCGTCAATAGACTTTGCTAACTTTGTAAATTACCGCCATATTGAAATTGTCTCTTAATGATGACTTCCATTTACTAGTGATGGGGAAGACTCTTACTTTACTCTTTTATGTCAAAAATTATGGGCTATTAAAGTATCGAACGCAAGAAACGGGTATTTTTAATTTGCTTAATCAGAAGACGAATCGTTACTTGAAGATTATGTATCCACCAGTATTTATCACAAAAGGTGCCGTTATTTCATCCGTAGCTCTATCGATGATGCTGTCTAAATGTTTTATTTTATTTTCTTATGTACAGAGCGTAAGTTAGGTAGTGTGTAGCAGCTTTACAATATCACCAACTTTAGTCAGAACGCTATCATCATAGACAATTGTAGAATTTAAAAAAAAACAAAAACGATTATGTCATAATAACCTATGTATAAAATTTAATTTTTAATGAAATATCCAAGATTCAATTATTTATTGTATGGTTTTATATTTTACGACAACGACCGTTTAAATAGTATGGTTTCAGTGGTGTTTGATGAGGTGGTGTGAAAATTCAAGGAGAAACAGCGACAAAACAAAGTTACGCCTATTGTTTACATAGTTAGCAAAGTCTATTGACGGCGACTTTAATATAGCATTCGATTTGTGTTAGATGTCTCCCAATATTTAGTATTACAAATTACAACTGTGATAATTTACTTTAGCTATAGCTTGTTTCGCGTCATCAAAGTCCCTAAGGTCACCTAGGAAAATAAAAATTATCATGTTCCGTTTTATCAAGAATATTACTTGCATTTTTAAACCAATGTCAATATTTGAAATATTGTAAGATTACGTTAACTTTATGAAGAGATTAGCTTAGATTATAAATAGCTTCTGAATCCGAAATATTATATGAATCTTAAAGTTAATCCGCAAAACTTCTTGCGCAACACGTTAGCGACTATTTAAAAGTCGTGAATAATAATTATGTATAAGATTTTGATAACTTTACCTATAATTTATAAGTTACCGCTGTCAATCTTTACAACTATTAATCCAATGTTTTATTTCAAAATAGGAAGTTGTAAAACGAATCTCCGTTAAAATGCTAATAATATAATGTTTTTTGCATAATATAAAAACTCTCGATTTTACCATTATGGGCTGTAAACCACAGCAATTCCTGATAATCAACATTATTATATTATTTAAATGCATAAGATTATGCTAAATTAATGTAGCACATTTCTGATCAAACAGATTTTCCTAATATCAAAATTAAAGCCTGGTGAAGTCCGAAATGCTCGAAATAGATTAGAAAGTAACGACGAACATTGTTCGCAACTAAATTTTGAAATTTCTGAGGAAGTAAGCCTTTCTAATACAATAATACACTTTAGAATTCAGTTAGGAGTAGTTATGATGCAAACTAAATTATGTTATTGCATATTTCTCTTTTATCTCACCTTTCCTATCAATAAATCTATTCAATGCTCGAAGCTTCTCGGCAACCGGCAGATCCTGGGCCAGGGTCTGATTGGTCGCATCCGCCATCAGGTCCATTGTACTGTTCTCTGTCATGTTTTTACTCCTCACCGTGGACAGCCGGGAACTTTCGGTCGTCGTAGCTTTAGTAACGTTCTAGAATGTTCAAAAATAATGTATCACGATTAAAAAGGGAAAGAGAGAAAAAAGTGGGCAAGGTGGTGAGAAGAAAAGATATAAAAGGTAACTGAACGTGACAGGGTAGCGGTATATTAATGGTCGAGTGGCATGGAAAAGGATTTTTGGTAGACCAGGGTAAAAACTCAATCTAGTAGTAGAATCTACAGGAAAAAACTGACTAAAGAGTTCACCTATACCTATTTCAACCAACTAGTTGAGTTGAAACTTGGTTAATATTACCAATCAAACTGTATGATTTTTAAAACAAGGTTTAAATATAATGACAAATGTCAATCTACCTCTTCTTTTCATTGTACTCCATTAAAATGAACAATTATATAAAACATAATAATTTTAGTCAATAATAATCATCACCATAACTTTAAAAGAATGGTTGGTACAAATTGCTCAACGATTAACAACTCGGAAAATGATGTTCAGGCAGACTACGGAAAAACGAACTTCTCGTTAGGTTAGGTTAACCTTTCTTCTCTGCCTGAGACAGGAGACTACCAAAGTATTGTAACGGAAATAACGCTGTTTAATAAGATGTAGGCAGTAATAGAGCGTTACTAGAGAATCCTGATATACAATTAATGGAACGAAATCGCCAAATGAAGTTGCCACAGTACTTACAGCAGCATCCTCTTTCGTCTTCTTAACTTCAGTGTTTTCTGTGTTCACGTCTGTATCTGTTTTGTTCACTGTTTTAGATTTGTATCTCCTCTGAGGTATTCTACGGTATCTCCGTGTTTCTGATGCTTTGGTAGTGGTGGAATATTCGAATGGTTCGTCATCTAACTGTGTGTCAGAGTCTTCAATGAATGAGCGTCTGAGAAGTTGTGCTTGGGGCAGTGTGAGGGGTTGTTTGACTTCTCTAGGTTCCTTGCCGGAGCGCACAGCTTTGCGGATGAGGTTGGCCATATCTAAGAGGATCGGAAGCATGAGGTCTGATGTCGCGTTGGCGTTCCCGAACATTGATCTCACCTGGAATTGAAATAATAGAACTGGTTTCATGTGTGTTTTTAATTAGTTGTATGTTTCGTTTAGAACAGGTCGCGTGACTTTAAAATGCCTTAGATGTTTAAAACGCTTAACAATTTAAGCTATTTTCTCTTTGTTTCATTTTAAGACGAGTCTTGATGTTTTGATATTTTTCGACATAACTGTTGTGGCTTATTAGCATCGAGTTGACATGTACCTATTTTATTTATTTTCATTAAAAAATCTTGTGTCTAACTTCACTCTAAAATACCAAAATTCAAGCTGAAATCGCGTTATTGCTCCTGTTTTCCATAGCACGCAATAAATCCCAATAATAGCTCCCACATCGTTTAAAACTGTATCTGAACTTCCTCTATAATGCGTTCAAAAACCGCAAATTATGACCAGCATAAAAATAAACTGTATTGTTAAAACAAATTTCTTATGTGTGAAAATATCAATAATAACATTGTCTTACGTAACACATTTGTTATATCTACATAATATCATCGAATTCGATGTTATTACATTACATACTTCAATCAGTTGGTTGATATTGTCGATACTTTTATTGAATACATTTTAAATTTTATAAGGCTTCTTAAATCAAAACACTCTATATTTTTTTTCACACCTCCTATTCAGAAAAAAGTATTTTGATCCCTCATAAGAGGGATCAAAGTGATACTTTTCTGTTCAAGGACATCAGGGTATTTTTAGTTTGAACCTACTTAGAATATACCATACCATAGACAGCTTTATTAATATATTATACACAGAGGGCGGTATAATAAGGAATGGCCCAGATCACAGGTGTTTGCGGTCCGAGCCGCAGGCGAGGGCCACAAATATAATATGGAAGTGGTAAATTCGTCCCGTCCGTAAAAATAATAAACTTTTTATAAAATAATAAGAGACTATAAATTTAACACTTCATTCTATTAAAAATGTATGATGCTCTTTGATGAACTATATTTTTCGTTATTTTGGTAGGTAGCGTTTGTATAAAAATTTTCCTCATAGTCGGTGTGAAAAGCAGTATGTGTCACAAGGTAGCAAAATTATTTTCACCACGGGCGTTAACACTTGAATCCCTCACTACGCTCCGGATTCTACTTTAGAATCCCTCGCTACGCTCGGGATTCAATTGTAGAATCCTTCGCTTCGTTCAGGATTCAATGTACGCCCTCGCCGTAAATATATCATTTTGCTCCCTTGTGACACAATCTACTATTTCATCACACTTGCTCGAAAATTGTGTTGTTACATGTAGGTTTTCCGGGCCGTAAATGACCTATTACGCCCTAGGGCGTAATGGTTCTTTTTTTCTTTGAATACGCTGGTTCTGATTTACTCTTATTTGTTATGTTCAAAGGAAATGCCAACTTACTTTTTTAACTTTTATCACTGAAATATTTATTTAAAGAGAACTGTTGTTGCAAATACATGTAAAGTAAACACATATCATTTTGGTAACATTAATTAAATGTTTAAATTGTGTTTTTCAGTATTTTGCAAATATAAAGTCAACTAAACTGGCCGTTTTAGGTATGGCCGTATGGTTTCCGAACGTGACTTGACATTCGCATTATCTATGGATATAATATGTTATTTTCCGTTTTTCTTCTCATACTGGGTGGATTTATTCATTTAGATTTATTAGATAAGTGCGAAGAAAAACATTGTGTGTGCAACGGGCGGTAAGGAAGGAATTACAAACGAGTGTTTGTTAGAAGCCCGAGCGGAAGCCGAGGGCTTTAATAACACGAGTTTGTAATTCCTTTACCGCACGTTGCACACACAATGTTTTTCCAGATACACAATGTACTATTACAGCGAATCTTAGTTAAGATGTACTGTGTAACTGCGTCCCATGACAATAATTATTATTCCGCGTTGCAGAACTAGACGTGTACTGATTTGTGCTACAAAATGTTTAGCTTATAGATTAAAGTACGAGTAAGTATGTTACAAGTAAGTAGGTATCTCACCGCCCGCTGCGATAATTACGACAATTACATAATTCTAAGAACAAATACGTACTTCTGTGTAATAAAATACACCATTCCAACTTATTAACCTTAACCATTATTTGAAAAACAAATCAAGAGAACTATTTTATCTATGATGTCATGGTCGTGGGAATTGCACAGAAATGCTTAAAAAGTAGGACAAGTAAACACTTGTGAAATATTCAAAGATATACCTTATTACAAAAATAATAAGAACCATCACAAATTAATTGAAATTAACTAATTATAGTATTTTTCATTGAACCTGATTCTTGGTTGAGGTCGTTATATTTTAAGCTTGTATATTTAATGTTATATAAAGAGTTGTATTGTCTTGAGAACAAAACTGACGTCACACACTCAAAAATTCATTTTGTCATATTAAAAACCAGTGAGGTGTGGTGTGGCGGTTTACTTGATTGTGGTTTATAAAATACTGGCTTGATTAACAATATTGACAATATAACCCAGTTGGCGCGCTCATGTATTGTTCCATTCATTACTTTTATGTACCTACCTTTCCTGAAGTTAAAATTGTTCCTATGGGTTATACTCTGTATGTATGTATGTATGTAAACACTTTAATGCACATAAAATCACACAGAAGCAGTACAAAAATCAATGGTTATGTACAAAGGTGAGCTTATCCCTGTAAAGAATCTCTTCCAGCTATGGCTGAATATTTCCGTGCCTGTTCCTAGTCCGACCCTCTCTCTAAAGGGGACTGGGACTGGTGACATGGTTTGACCCCAGGCGCCCCCCGGCCCCCCCAAGGTGGCCCGGGCAGCGACCTGGTTCGACCCCAGGGAACGCCACGGCCCCCACCTGGTTCGACTTTTGCCACGCCCAATAAGGGTTGCAATTTGTTGAAGTCTGACATACTTGCAACTTGCAAGTATGTCAGACTTCAAAAAAAAAACCGTGGTGCCTGTCGGCAAATTATATCAGACGTTTAAAAAACTTCACTTAAATAAGTGAGTGATAGATAATCGCGGACACCGAACATTAACTGCTACTTTAATTATTCAAGAGTTTATTGTGCCGTATTTATAATTAAATGGTACTGCAAATATTGTTTTCATCGTGTGATTGTGCTATTTTGGTCTTGTTTACGGAACTAAACTAAGGGAAATCCGTGACCTCTTCCATTAAGGTAGGTCATTTTTATATTTAAAGAAGTATTAAGTATACAAGTACCTATATCATTAAATTTACATGTGTAACGTTGTGTTATCCATTATCTTATGTGGCAAAAACATAGTGAAGAAATTTGAGCAAGTTGAGGTAACTTAATATGTAACCGTGATCGTGTCGATTTCTTCCCTGCTGCTAAATCAAAAATCATGGTCAGAAAGCGTACTCCGAAAGAAACAGACGACAGCGTTAGCGATAATTAGTCCTGGTTCTTGTACAGTTATTACAACACCAAACAAAATGATAAGGACGAAAAGTGCTCCTTGTAAATTCTTAGGAATGTAAGAAAAAATACGGGATTTATTGCTTAATTTATTTTCGTATATATATATTGATATGTACAGTGTTTATTTCAAACTAAATACCCGCGGCTTCGCCCGCTTTCTTCCCTTTACTGTACTTAGAGAACTCTTTACCCGTTTTTTAGTGACAAACATCCGAATCGATTTTTGTAGACCCCCCCCCCCCCCCCGGTACTGACTTGGTTTAACATTACATCTCAAAACTTTTTTGTTGCAAGAGAACTGCGTTGTTCCCAGGGTTCTAGCTTTAGCCAGCACAAAATTACAGGCGGTTGAAAATGGCCTGAATGGCTTCGAGAAAAGGATGGTACGGCCGTGCCTTTTTTTGCTCGACTTATGAAACGGTACCTATACTATACTAGCTGTTGCCCGCGACTTCGTCCGCGTGAAATTCGAATACCCATGTGGGCGGTTAAAGGTGCACATACCTATTTTACCGCAGGCTAATAGTAGTACCGCTTTCTACATTACCAAAACCACGTAAAACTGGCCGAGCGCGAAGCAGTACCTACCCCCTAAGAAGCAACCCCTTTTGTCCCCCTGGGGATAAGTTTCGAAAAACGGTGAATTCACGTTTTTTTTATTGAAGAAACGTGATAAGTCAGGAGAACGACTTTTTAAGAATGTGTGGATATATTTTCTTGGTTTTTAGTAAATAGGATTGTTATGTAACATTATTGTCGCATATAGGTATAAGTTAATCATGTATAAATAGGTAGGTGTAAGAATCTCTTTGAAATTAATTGTTTACATTCAATCATAGCAGATTATCATTTCTATAAAACCTTTAGCTGATTTATATGTCGTCATTTATCAATGATAATTGTCTAAACAAAACCTATGTAAAATCCAATCATACAAGTATATAGAATAAGCTATTTTATTAAACGCATCCAAACAAGGTTTGTTTCACTAAACGCGAGGAATCGAAGTATTTACGTATCCCCACTCCATCGTGGTACTTCGTCTCCGCGCACCCCGCGCACCGCGGCTTCTGATTGGTAGAAATAACAGGCGTATGATTGGTCGAAATAATGTTTCCTAAATATTTTATACTTTTACAATTCTTATTGGAATTCTTGATTAATGTTTGTGTATAATTATGTGTCTATGATTGTAACCTGATTTATAACTGTGTTTATTCAATAAATAAAAGTTGGTTACACTCCACCTAATTACACGGCGCCTGCGCGTCCTACGCAGTGCCTTCCCGCGCATGCGCGAACGCATTGCGCAACAGATCACACACACAGGTATAGAATCAGCTGATTGACTATTATAAAACAAGCAATCAAACGATTCTAAATTCATTCACTTTACACGGCTCAGTAGAGCAGTTTACCAACTTTAAATATGTAAACAAGTTCTTCTTATTTAAATCCTATTAGGATGACCTTTTTAAAATACAGTCTGCACTCAACAATTGGACCTTCGAGCTACCGGATCCAGAGCGACGATCACTAAGGCGCTCAAGATTTAGAGGACCAGGGGCTCAAACAAACAGCAAGAAAGAAACACGTACGCGCTGAATGATCGAGTTCAGTATCTTCGTGAAATTAATTTTTCACTGTACTCGGTTTACCGATTGTACGCCAGCTTTCGCTGAAGAGGTGCCGCCTCGAGTCTCTCGGCGGTTACCTATCAGGATTCTGGATCTTTCGGGACCCGCTTCCTGCAACGCGTCGTGTTTGGACCTTAAGGCTTAAGTGCCTTGGTCTTTTGGTGACTTTAGTCACGAAGAACGCCAGCTTAACTGAGCACGCAGTTTCTAGTCAGCCACCTAGCGGTGTTAACGGGCTGACCAAGTCTCTGCGCATCGAAGGATCTACGCCACTGCGAGTGAATCAACTTAGGGTTAGGGTTAAAATCAGTGTTAAATTCAGTGTTAATGATAGGATTAGGTATTGTGTTAGTGTTAGGTATTTGTTAGTGTTAGGTTTGTGTTAGTTTTGTTAGTGTTAGTTTCATGTTAGTTTGTTAGGGTTAGGGTCCCCCACGTGCGATATGTCAGAAACGAAGAATCTACGTTCCAAGGGACCGGTTCCCGAGGGAGAGGAGACTCCGTCCCAGGGAGAAACCACTAGTTTAGATACGACAACATGGAGCAAAGGCACCGGCCAATCCGCAGACACAGGCAGTACCGCTAAACAATCCGTCGCGAGTAAAAGCAGCGCGAAAAAATCCGTCACTAAAAAACCCGCCGCGAAAAATCCCGCGCTTCAAGAAGAAGAGGAGGAGGTAGACGACCAGGAAGGTAGCACGCATACGTTAATAAACGCGAACGAGGATAGGGTCGCGAGCAGTAGGTTAGCAGTACTTATGGCCGAACTGAACATGCGTAAAGCCGAACTAGAATTAGCTGAGCGGGCCGCGGCCGCCGCCAAGAGTAGATTAGAGATTGTTCAGCTCGAGGCCGAACAATCTACCTCAGGCGCCGGCGCCCCCTTAGTACCGGAAAATAGAATTCTAGGTTGGGTAGCACAACAGAACAGCTCTAGACCTGCGAGCCGTAACCCCGAACCGCCGCGTAGGGTAGATCGTGCGTATCATAACGCGGACATGCTAGGTAGGCAGTTATACGCGCCGGTAGCACCGCGAAACATTCCTGACCTCCCGACCTTCGACGGGTCAATTTTAGACTGGGTAGCGTTTAAGGCCGAGTTCGAAGACACGGCCCCCTTATGTACGGACATAAATAACGTCAGCAGGATACGTAGGGCACTCCGAGGAGAGGCGCGCATCGCAGTCAAATCGATTATGTACACAGTGTCGGATCCATATATAATAATGGATGCATTGGAAAAACACTTCGGCGACCCCGAAGAAATCGTTTTGACTGAGATTTATCAAGTTAAAAAGATGCCGCGCCTGGCCGAGGATAGCTCTAATATCATAACATTCGCGGGTCACGTGGCCAACGTAGTGGCCACAATAAAGTCTCTTCGACAGGAAAAATACCTATACGCCCCGGAATTTGTAAACAAAATTGTAGACAAATTAAATTTAATCGTACGGTACGAATGGGCAAAGTACAAAAACGCGCATCAAAACGAGCCCGATTTAGTTGCGATGTCTACATTTTTGAGTGAGATAGGTAGTGCGGCTCGGAAAACACACGGTAGGCATCCTAGAACGCGAGCTCACGTACACACAGTGAGTCACGAATACGATAATCGCGATCTTTCACCACCGTGCGAAAAAGCGTTTTCCCGACCGCGACCTACACCACGACCTCGCGATTATAGCAATAGTAGCTGTTCGGACAGTGAATCGTGTAGGAATCCCATTAGGACGGTCGCGCAAGTAAATCAACGTCCTAGTAAGAAACCCGCTACGGCGCACAAACCACGCCCCCGCCCGACATTAGAGGCTCCCGCGCCTACTGCGGCGGTACAGTGCGTGAACTGTAAGAAAAATCACAATTTGAGTGCGTGTGCGGATTTTATTAAGACGTCGATTGCGGAACGATGGGAAATTGCGAGAAAACTGAAATTATGCTTCAGGTGTTTAGGAATTGCGCATAAACGCCCGAATAAATGTAAATATCAGCCATGCGGTGTGGCTCAGTGTGAAGCGGGTCATCACAAACTTTTACATGGTTTGATTGCAGCGGCGACGCCCGCAAAAATTAATGTTAGCAGCGTTAATTGCATTTCGCGTTCGAATACCTTTCTTAAAGTAGTCCCGGTGGAACTGACAGGCCCTTTAGGCACCGTTACGTCCCACGCGTTGTTGGACGAAGGAGCAAGCGTAACTTTGATTCAACGCGATATAGCCGACCAAATAGCGCCGCGACACAATAACGAACCACTTATGATAGAAGGGGTAGGTGGTCATATCATGAACGATAAGGATTCGTGTAAAATCAAGCTAAATATTCGCGGATTTTGTAGTAGAAATCTAGAAAGCCTAAACGCACATACCATTGCTCACCTACATTTGTCTCCGCAAGAGGTTTCGCGTGATATGGTGGAAAAATGCGAGCATTTGAAGGACATAGTAGAAGAGCTGTGTTATGAGCAGGCTACACCTACAATCCTTATCGGCCAGGATAATTGGGAGCTTATAGTATCGCGACAAATTATAGCGGGAAAGAAAAATTTACCAGTAGCTAGTTTGACGCGCCTCGGCTGGGCGTTACACGGGACGTACGTAGCGCCTAAGCACGGCATAGCCACGGTTAATCACGTAAAAACACTCACGACGGAGAGTGAGATTCTTTCAACTATGAAGGAACACTTCAGCATAGAATCGTTAGGGGTAGAAAGTCGTACGCAGAAATCCGACCCGAACCAACGCGCGTTGGACGTTTTGAACGCAACTTGCACTAAGATACCCGATGAGAATAGGTACGAGGCAGGTCTGTTATGGCGTTCGGACAACGAGACACTACCCGACAATAGGAATCACGCGTTACGCCGCCTTTATAGTCTAGAAAGAAGACTCGATAAAGACGAAAAATTGAATAAAGAGTATACCGCGCAGATAGATAACTTGCTGAAAAAAGGTTACGCAGAGGAGGTAAATTCAGATCCGCCGGCGGACGCGCCTAGACTATGGTACCTACCGCATTTTCCAACCATTCACCCGCAAAAGGGAAAAATGAGGTCGGTATTCGACGCTAAGTCTCAAGCCTTCGGAACCAGTCTTAACGACAAATTACTAGCAGGCCCCGACTATTTAGAGTCGTTGTTCGGGGTAGTTGTTAGGTTCCGCGAGGGAAAAACGGCCATAATAGCGGATGTTAGAGAAATGTTTTTGCAAGTAGGCGTAATAGAAGCTGACCGTGACGCATTACGTTTTTTGTGGAGGGGGGAGGACAGGACGAACCCGCCTAAAGAATTTAGAATGAAAAGGCTAATTTTCGGCGCAGCGTCATCCCCGACCACGGCATTATACGTGAAAAACAAAAATGCAATGCATCACAAGGACGAGTTCCCTAAGGCAGCCGAAATTACAATCAAAAACACGTACATGGACGACATGTTGATTGCACTTGACGAAAACGAAACCGAAGTAAAAAAAATTGTTAACGAAACTTACGAGCTTAATCTCAAAGCATCTTTCGAATTGCGCGGTTTCGCATCGAATAACCCAAATGTTTTAAGCGACGTCATTGCAAGCAACACGGACTCCTCCGTAATAGGAAAAAACGAAACCGAACGGACGTTAGGTCTTATATGGAATCATAAAAAAGACACGTTAGGTTTCAACGTTAGTTTACGCAACACGCCGGAAAACGTGTTAAACGGTTCAGTTTTGCCTACGAAACGGCAGGTGACAAGTAGCGCAATGTCGATTTTCGATCCTATAGGGTACATCAGCCCGATATCGGTCTTAGGAAAGGCGTTAATGCAAACCGTTTGGAGGACAGGTATAGGCTGGGATGATCAAATCACCCCAGAATGTCAACCGGCGTGGTTGTCGTTTATAGAAAATATACAGCAACTGCGAAACTTAGAAATACCGCGTTACGTATTTTCCAGCCAACGGAAAGGCTGTTTGCATATATTTTGCGACGCATCGGAGAAAATTTACGCTACCGCGGTATATTTCGTAAGCGACGACGCGCTCGGGCAAAAAGTATCCACGCTAGTAGCCGCCAAAGCGAGAGTAGCGCCTCTCAAAACGATTTCTATACCGCGTTTAGAGCTACAGAGCTGCGTACTAGGTACCCGCTTAGGTAGTACGGTAGCCAAAGAAACAAGTTACGAAATCGAGAAAAGCTATTATTGGTCCGACTCGCGCACCGTATTAGCATGGATTAAGGCCGACCCGCGTACGTTTAAGAGCTTCGTTGCTCACAGATTGGCGGAAATAGAAGATACCACAACGCCAGCCGACTGGCGCTGGGTACCGAGTGCGTTAAACGTCGCCGACGACGCCACTAAGGATATTCCGACCCAATTTGATAAGAACCACCGATGGTTCCACGGCCCTGATTTTATTAGGCAAAATCAGGAAAATTGGCCTAAAGAAAAATCGCCACCGACGGCGATAGCGCTCACCGGCGAAGAGCGAATCGTAAAAAGCGTGCATACCGCGAACGTAAAAAAATCCGACGACAATTTAGCGTTTCTGCCTAACGTAGATAGATTTTCTAAATTTACGCGATTGGTTCGCGCGTCTGCCTGTGTCTTGGTTGCGGCTGAGGTATTTAAAGCCAAAATGCTAAAGAGAAATCACGAAACAGATATGAAAAACGAGCATATAAAAATGGCGGAGATACTACTAATGAAAAGAAGCCAGCAAGCATCATTTTCCGAAGACTACAGACACTTGGAAGCTGGGCGGCCGCTACCGAAAAAGTCACCACTGCACAAGATCGCATTGAGAATAGATAATGCGGGCCTGATGACACTGGACAGCAGGATTGATCGAGACGTATCCAGCATCCCGGTACTTCACGCCAAAGAAAAGTTCACCCGACTACTGATTCAGCACTACCACGAACGTTTCAACCACGGTAACCATGCCACCGTAATAAACGAGCTGAAACAGAGATACTTCATAATCGGATTACGCAACACAATTCGATATATTTGCAACAAGTGCCAATGGTGTCGGACCTATAAAGGGACTACCCTCAAGGTCCCCGTAGGCGACTTACCAGCTGAGAGGCTCAAATGCAATCAACCACCTTTTACTGCCACGGCCTCTGACCTATTTGGGCCTATGACAGTAACGATTGGACGCCGACATGAAAAACGATGGGGCGTATTATTTACGTGCCTCACAACCCGAGCCGTTCACCTCGAGCTAGCCGCGTCACTATCGGCTTCCTCACTCATACTCGCACTACGTCGTATGATGGCAAGACGCGGAAATCCAACCATTCTCTACACTGACAACGCAACCAACTACGTCGGATCAGAGAAAGAATTGAATGAAGCTCGAAACACGCTCACAGAAACAATAAAAGTCTTCGCGCCGGCCCGCAACATAATATGGAAAAAAATCCCGCCCGGAAACCCAGCAGCTGGAGGCGCCTGGGAAAGTATGGTCGGCTGCGTCAAGGCAGCGTTAAGAATAACATTACGAGATCGAGCACCGCACGAGGAGGTCCTTCACACACTCATTTTGGAGGCGGAGCACATAATCAACTCTCGACCTCTGACCCCCGTCAACCCCGATCTCGAGCAAGAATCGCTAACCCCAAATCATTTCCTGCTACTGCGATCCAATGCCATGAACCCATTCGGCACCTTTAAAGACGAGAAAATGTCTCTGAGCTCTTGGAAAACAGCGCAAGCACTAGCAGACGTATTTTGGAAACGATGGATAAGCGAATATAGACCGACCTTAATGCCCCGCGCCAGTATGAACCCGAATAACTACAAGTTACAAGAAGACGACGTCGTAATCATAGCTGACAACACTATGCCGCGCGGATTATGGCCTAGAGGCATTGTAGCAAAAACCTATCACGGCCCTGACGGCCACGTTAGGCAGGCCGATATCCGCACGCGAGCAGGCACATTCCGCCGCCCAGCTTCCCGTCTAATAGTTATATGCTCCAAAAACGGAGGTGCTATCGCACGTGGGGGAGACTGTCGCATATAGGTATAAGTTAATCATGTATAAATAGGTAGGTGTAAAAATCTCTTTGAAATTAATTGTTTACATTCAATCATAGCAGATTATCATTTCTATAAAACCTTTAGCTGATTTATATGTCGTCATTTATCAATGATAATTGTCTAAACAAAACCTATGTAAAATCCAATCATACAAGTATACAGGGTGATTGGAAATTCGACCTATTTCTTGAAAGGGGTTATTCTAGAGCTTATTTGCAATGATTTAAGTCCAATCAACCGGGGGTCAAAACTCAATGGTTATCAAGTTATTTGACTTTTAACTTATTTTTTTTAAAACCCGCCTTTCGATCTAAAACTGCTAATTGTGAAAAAACTACTAAAATTAGGAATGAAAAAGAGCCATCATCTAATAGCCAATAAATGGTTGATTACGAAAAATTCAAAAAACATGCCAAAACCTTTGAAAATGTTACCAATAAAAGAATTTAAAGTCAAAAGTTTTTGGATTTTGTTCAAAATTCTGTAATTCTTTGAGGCATTACTTAAAAAAAAATCATGACACTTCGCGTAAAAATTACTGAAATTAGTTCCTCAGTTTATAAGCTTTCTAAAAAGGTAGAATTGTTGAAATTTGTTGCATAACTTTTTAAAATAACATTAATAATAAGAGAAGTGGTAGGGAATTTCACCTAGCGTACCGGACCCTTAATCAGTTTGTTTGTGTCACTTTAGTTTCTCCGTGGGCTTTGTTTGTCTTCGGTTTCTTATTTTATCTCATCTTCTTAGGATTGGAATCACTAAAAGTTGCCTTCGGTGATATTTCAATAAGTAATTTATCAATCAGTTCCCGGTTGCGTTAAGTATGCACCTAATTTGTAAGTTACACCAAGGAAACCAGGTGCAAACTTAAGGCAACCGGGAACTTACAGATAAATTACTTATCGAAATATCACGGAAGGTTACTTTTCGTGACTTCTATCCTAAGAAGATGAGATAAAATAAGAAACCGAAGACAAACAAAGCCCACGGAGAAACTAAAGTGACACAAACAAACTGATTAAGGGTCCGGTACGCTAGGTGAAATTCCCTACCACTTCTCTTATTATTAATGTTATTTTAAAAAGTTATGCAAAAAATTTCAACAATTCTACCTTTTTAGAAAGCTTATGAACTGAGGAACTAATTTCAGTAATTTTTACGCGAAGTGTCATGATTTTTTTTTAAGTAATGCCTCAAAGAATTACAGAATTTTGAACAAAATCCAAAAACTTTTGACTTTAAATTCTTTTATTGGTAACATTTTCAAAGGTTTTGGCATTTTTTTTGGATTTTTCGTAATCAACCATTTATTGGCTATTAGATGATGGCTCTTTTTCATTCCTAATTTTAGTAGTTTTTTCACAATTAGCAGTTTTAGATCGAAAGGCGGGTTTTAAAAAAAATAAGTTAAAAGTCAAATAACTTGATAACCATTGAGTTTTGACCCCCGGTTGATTGGACTTAAATCATTGCAAATAAGCTCTAGAATAACCCCTTTCAAGGAATAGGTCGAATTTCCAATCACCCTGTATAGAATAAGCTATTTTATTAAACGCATCCAAACAAGGTTTGTTTCACTAAACGCGAGGAATCGAAGTATTTACGTATCCCCACTCCATCGTGGTACTTCGTCTCCGCGCACCCCGCGCACCGCGGCTTCTGATTGGTAGAAATAACAGGCGTATGATTGGTCGAAATAATGTTTCCTAAATATTTTATACTTTTACAATTCTTATTGGAATTCTTGATTAATGTTTGTGTATAATTATGTGTCTATGATTGTAACCTGATTTATAACTGTGTTTATTCAATAAATAAAAGTTGGTTACACTCCACCTAATTACACGGCGCCTGCGCGTCCTACGCAGTGCCTTCCCGCGCATGCGCGAACGCATTGCGCAACAGATCACACACACAGGTATAGAATCAGCTGATTGACTATTATAAAACAAGCAATCAAACGATTCTAAATTCATTCACTTTACACGGCTCAGTAGAGCAGTTTACCAACTTTAAATATGTAAACAAGTTCTTCTTATTTAAATCCTATTAGGATGACCTTTTTAAAATACAGTCTGCACTCAACAATTATACCTCTAACTGTAAGAACCATTCTCTATACAAACTTTAATACCTTAAATATGAATATCCAAAAAACGCCTTTTTATTCTTTTTACGTTGTATATAAATCATGTACTCAGCATGTTTCAAGTTTCTAGGTTTAGTAGTTAATTACTCTGTCCAAATTCAAATTTTCTACCCCCATTTAACTGCATTCAATTGGGTATGAATTTTGAAAAACGGCAAAGTTACTTTTCTTGACATATAATGAAGGGTTTACATATCAAGTCGCAGATCTCCTACTTTAAAAATCATGTCCCAAGTATACAAATTTCAACTCCGATTTTAGTCCTCTAGGAAATGAATTTTGAAAAACTGTGGAATCACTTTTCTTTCAATTTATTAAACAGTATATACATAAAGTTTCAAACCTTCCCATGCAAATATTCAACCCTTTTAAACCTCTCAAGGGAAATAAGAACCTCTGCACATGTAAAATTTCTAGATCTATAAGTTTTTGTTCTGTCTTTCAAACTTTCAACCTCTTTTTAATTCCTAAATTAGATGAATTTCGGAAAATGGTAATAATGGCTTTTCTTGGCTCATTATAAAAAGTCTATCTATGATGTCTTAGATCTCCTAATGTGAAAATCATATATTCCCGATACAAACTCTCAAACCCTATTTAAGCTTTTCGGGGATGAATTCCAAAAGAAGGGGAAAACACTCTTCTTTTAAAACAATGAAGAATTTAAACATGAAGTTTGATACCTCTTACTTAAAAAGATCGTAAAGTCCCGATACAATTTTTCAACCCCTATTCAAACCCCTTCGAGGGTGAATTTCAAAAAATGGTGTAATCAGTTTTCTTTTATTCTAATAAAGAGTCTAAACATGAAGTTTTAAAACTCTTACTTAAAAAGATCGTAAAGTCCCAATACAAACGTTCAACCCTCATTTAAACCCCTTAGAGAATGAATTTCAAAACATGGTGAAATTACTTTTCATTGATTTAAATGAAAAATCTAAACATGAAGTTTCTAACCTCTTTACTTAAAAAGATCGTAGAGTCCCGATACAAACTTTCAACTCCCATTTAAACCCCTTAGAGAATGAATTTAAAAAAACGGGAAAATTACTTTTCATTGATTTAAATGAAGAATCTAAATATGAAGTTTCAAATCTCTTACTTAAAAACTTTCAACCCCCATTTAAACCCCTTGGAGGATGAATTTCGGAAAACGGTGAAAACACTTTTCTTTTATTCTAATGAAGAGTCTAAACATGATCTTTCAAACCACTTACTTTAAAAAACGTAGACTCTCCATACAAACTTTCAACCCCTATTTTAACCCCTCAGGGGATGAATTTCAAAAAATGGTGAAATCACTTTTTTTTTCATTCTAATGAAGAATCTAAGCATGAAGTTTCAAACCTCTTACTTAAAAAGATCGTAGAATCCCGATACAAACTTTCAACCCCCATTTTAACCCCTCAGGGAATGAATTTTGAAAAACGGTGAAACAACTTTTCTTTCATTTTAATGAAGAATCTAAGCATGAAGTTCCAAACCTCTTACTTTAAAAATCGCAGACTCTCCATACAAATTATGAACCCTTATTTGAACCCCTTAGGGGATGAATTTCGAAAAATCCGTTCTTATCTCTCACCTACGTCATATGACCATTCTACTGTGAAAGTTTCAAGTTCTTCGCTTCAGTAGTTTCGGCTGTGCGTTGATGAGTCAGTCAGGACTTTGCCTTTTATATATATAGAAGATTATTGCCCCAAACGGTAACTCTTTAATAACAAGAACTATAACTCCATCGAAAAGAGTTACTATCTTGCACATACAATTTTATTATACTATAGCGTATAATAAAATACCATAATAAAAATTCAATAACAAACCGTTTTACTCCAATCTGTTTACGTTAAGCAGATTATGAATGGCGCCGATCAGTGATGTAATGGATGGCTCGCAGCCATAAAGAGGCGAAAGCGCTCACGTAATACGAAAGCAGCCCAGTACCTTCGATTTTACAAAATTTACGTCAACTTACTTACTTGAGGTAAAGGCCAATAAGCTCATAAACTCAACTTTCATTCAAACGTAGTTTTATCCTTATATTAAGGTGATTCGAGTTGGTCCATACAAACGAAAAGAATGTTAAGAATCGACTTTAACAATATCAGATTTAGTTGAAATGTTATTTCATTTCATAGATTTTATCTGCGTGACATAACACGAGACGTCCGAAAAAGTCAAGAATAACATTATAACGCCCATTATGGTCAGCGCCACCTATTAGCATCATTCGAGACTAAAGCTTTAATTACTAAGAATATAATGTTTGCTTGATTTCTAACTATCTGTATGTTCGTATGGAGAACCAAACGACTCGATTCACCTTAAAAAGGGGAGGGATGGAGAAAAATATTAGAACGAAAAAGTGATAAATGAAGAAGTATCTCCTCAGAAGAGTGAGGAAAACTAGAAGATTATTATAAACGGTATAAAAAGCAAGGGGAGATTTTTGGTAATCTTACACGATAAACCGTCCGATTGTTAGGTATAGGAAAGATTAATGGACATCGAGTAAGTAAGAGAAAAGGACCTAGTTCCGTAAACAGCTGCAATGAAGTACAGCTGCAAAGATACCAACAAAAAAATAAGGGTTCCGTTTTTGCCATTTTGGCTACGGACCCCTAAAAATACTTTTTTATTTAAGAAGACTTCTAAGTCAATGTGTGTCTACACACACGCGGTACACCAGTGATTCAAGAATTGAAGTGCGTTTGAAGATTTAATAAATGCATTTTTGTTGGTATCATTATATTAACTATGTTTGTAGCTATTCTGTAATATCCTATAATAATTGCACTATCACATAATACCTATGAGATGAGGGCTGTGCTACTATCCGTGCCTATTACAATTACTGATCTTTCGAAATTAAAGTAGTCTCGCTAGTAACACAAAGACAAGCAACGAGATACGTCCGTTTTGGTCTATTTACGATATCCACGGCTGCAGAATGCAATCTAGATGTATTAATTACTAGAAAGCCGATTTTCACAGTTACCGCCCGAGTTCTTGAACCAATAAAGTTGTGAAACTGGAATCGAACTTATTAAGAACAAAAGCAGACTGATAATGACTGGAGATCGTTTGCATATTTTTATTGATATGTGTTTAAGTTCCACTACTCCTAATAAGTTCCCATGACTATGACTCAGCTTAGAGTACCTATATTTATTCCGATATCGACAATTTGCGTATTTAAATGTAGCAGCGAAGCTCCGTGTTTCTCAACTGGAATACTTACAAGGAAAGGTAGGTACCCAACTGTCCGGCTCCGATCTGATTTATTTTGATACCTATATGTTAGAGAGTAGTCTAAAATAATAGACACGTATTTTTTTATCTGCCTAATCTAAACCTCGTCTGTACGTGTTTCGGTTAATATCGGATGAAACTCATATTTTCCTA
Source organism: Eudemis profundana (assembly GCA_947034925.1). Lineage (NCBI taxonomy): Eukaryota > Metazoa > Arthropoda > Insecta > Lepidoptera > Tortricidae > Eudemis > Eudemis profundana. The sequence continues at coordinate 21,749,914 of OX344795.1, read as the reverse complement.
AAAAAACACCCTTCAAAGTTTGAGCCCTTTGAGGGTGTTCTTTTTAGGAAAATATGAGTTTGAGGTGAAATGAAAAAACACGTGTCTATTCTTTTTTCATGTTCTCTAACATAATATAATGAAACCAGTAATTAACTAGCAACTTGCTTGATTTTTTTTTCTGTAGAAGTTGGAGGGTTTAGTCACTTTTCAGTACTTTGGAGGTCAGTTTGTCCCAATAGGTTGAGATTGGGCAGCTAAAAAAAAATACGTGTATTATTTTAGACTACTCTCTAACATATATCAAAATAAATCAGATCGGAGCCGGACAGTTGGGTACCTTTCCTTGTAAGTTCCATCACTTTGTATGGAGTTTAATATACTCTTGAAAGCAAGGAAAACAGTAACGTCTGCTTTTTAACATAATTTTATTCGTTTATGTCTATATTTTGATTGTAGAATATTGTTGGTCTGCCTTATAATTGATACTATATGCCTGTTTTATCATCATAGTCGTTATCACGGGCAAATACTAACTAATACGTCCATTATACTTCCCTTCATTTTAGTCGTATCTGATCTCAATGATTAAACATCAACTTTTAAAACGTGTAAACACCAAATGCATAAAGCTGGTTTTAAGTGCCCGGGCAGTAAAGCGATCCCTAAGCTGTTTCTTATAGGTCAACTAACCAACGGGTCACAAGGGTTAATGCACTCGATAGACGGCATGATTACGCGTTCCCTCGGAAGCGTACATAATCAACAACCACACATTAGTGATCAGCACAAGCGCATGCCAATATTATAATTACATATGGATTTCCTTCACGACACACACGCGATTGTGTTTCCGAAGTGTGGAATGAACATGAATTTACTGTAACTATTTTTTAATTATGTTACTGGGTCTCGCCTATAAAATGGAATGAATAATTATAGATTATTTTGTATTAAAATCACTAGCACTTCGAAAACTATTCCATCAACCCAACTCTAAAAAGAACTCGGGAGCTTAAATTTCGTGCCAGACAGAATTAATTTAAATAAAAGAGGGAGAAGACGGCCCAGAACGCAAAAAAATAATGAAGAAATAAAGGAAACCCCCACCAAAACATTTTCATGCGAAGTAACGCCAAGACGAGTACGCTTGCACTGTAAAAATGTTATCAGATCTTATTGAGAACCAAGCTCCTAACTCTACACGCCCTAACTAACCTAACACTCTTTAACTCTTATCGTAGCGTATAGCCCCCCCCCCCCTTATTTTAATGGATGGGGGGCAAAATGTACTGATTTCTTAATTTTTATGATGCTTGTGTGGTAATCCTAGCTTTCACACCAAATTTCAGCTTTTTATGACTTCAGGAAGTACCCTAACAATTATGATGATCATCAGTCAGAAGTGAGTGAATGATGAAATATTTGTATTTTAGATATTAATAATATATAAAGTATAATAGTCATACATTTGAAACCTGTCATGTTTAATATAGTCGGACTACGCTATGTTTGCAGAGGTCGAAAAAAGGTTTTAAAAATATACAATATATGGCAACATAGTGAAACTATAGCAAAGGGAATTTTTAATCTTGGTATGTACTTGGCAATAATTCTTCTCTTTATTACAAAATGTGTCTACATACCTAATGAAATAAATATCTAGGTCAGTCTTGCACTCATCGATCTAGTTCCTACCAAACTAAGTGATTGGTCCCAGATTCTTGGATAATATCTATGTTTTTAAGTATTATATTTAAAAATGTACCTACATATACAAACATTGCTTTAGTTTGCAAGGGACTTCATGTTTTTCGCATCCTAATGTCAATGTCTTCAACGTCTTATAGTTGTCAAAAATAAACAAGAATGCTGTCATTACGCTTTGATGTGGAAAATTTGGTCAGATTTGTAAAAATATGAGCTACTGTACAGTTAAATTGTGTAATTACAATGCTAGCATTGTCATGCTAGGCAACCAATTATTCAAAAGACGGTATCATATTTAATCGGTAAGTGAAATTCGTAGAGATAGAGATAATAATGGAGACAATTTTTGTCTTGTTTAATTGGTTCTTCTTAAAATATAACAATAAGTCGGTCTCGCTTTTACAACGTCTATTCTATATTTTTTATCACGCTCTCACATCTTGATATGGAAAAATAGTGCAGTGCGACAAATCTCATTTATTCGAACATACGCCTATACTAGGTTTAGGGTATGTTCGAATAAACTCTTATTACAAATACATATTGTTTTTATTCTGTGTATCTCTGAATTATGATCCCACCAAATAGCTGTTCTCTTCATTTGCCTCAGTAGACATTGAAAACATTTGTTTTTAAATTAATAATCTAATACTTTTTTATGGACAATCGAGCTTTTTCAGTCGTCGGTTATTCAGATTTTTGAGAAAGAATTACAATTGGTAGAAGTTTCTGATGCAATAGTTCTAATAGCATTATGCAAAATATGTGTCATTAGGACTCCATGTGGTCCGTTTACTCTTGACATAATATGCTGAGAATTTGGAGCACTGTCCAGACCGCATTTATAAGGGCAGAGTTGGGTAAATACGACGAAACGCTTCGAGGAAACGTAAGTAGAGCCCTGCGCTTCCGTTGCCTCGTCTTGGCGGGGGCACTACCGTGCTCCCAGATACAGTATCCTCTCGACATGTTGAAATTTTTAATAGCTCTTGTATCTAATGAATTATATAAATGTATGTTTCAGTCACACAAAATGAGACAAAAAGACTTGGATACCTCACACTTTCCGAAATGTTTTCTCTTACGATCATTCACTTACATAATTATCAAATCACACGAGTAACCGATGATTGCTTACGTTTCGTTAAATTATCTTCTAAATCATCGCAGTAATAAAGCTATAAGATTATGCATGAATGGAATGACGATCATGGACAATTACAAGTAGGGAATTCATTAATATTAATGGAGAGAAGAATAGCTGGCCGCCAATCGAGTATGTCGAAAGCGTTGCATCCGATGTCAGCCACAAAGATGCTGGGAATTTAACCAGAGTGAATAATGTTATTTGCAAATTTGTGATATTATACCGCAATATTTACTAACAAGTAGTAATAAACAGCAGAATTAAATTTGGAGATCGACCTTTTAGGGTTCCGTACCTCAATAGGAAAAACATAACCCTTATAAGATCACTTTGTTGTCCGTCTGTCTGTCCGTCTGTCTGTCAAGACCCTTTATCTCGGGAATGCATGGATGTATCGAGTTCCTTGAAGCTGTGAACAAATCAAATTTCTAAGTTGACGTAAAAAAAAAGAAACCTAATTTTATAGGGTACTACCCGTGTTGACCTAGAACTATGAAATTTGGCAAGTAATACCATCTTATACTACAAGTATAATCTAGAAATAAAATTGTTATTGAATCATAAAAAATATAGTCTTTATTTAATGTATTTGTACGGAACCCTCGGTAGGCGAGTCCGACTCGCACTTGTCCGGTTTTTTTTTATTTGCATCGGTTATATACATCAAACTAAGTAGTATGAATTTTTAGGATACCCATTTTAAAACGCAATTAAATAAATATTGCCTGCCTCTTAGTGTCGTGCCTTGATTACAAATAAATGATTATATTTGTCCTGCTCATTATTTTAAATTAACGAGATTTACCCGGGATTAGTAATCTAGTACATAAAGAAGGTATAGTGACAATGAAAAAAAAGAGGGAAAGTTATTTTAAATCGCCGCTCTTTTTCAATACCAGACTATCAACCAGACACTCGTTTTCCTAAGAAGTGTGCGGCAGCAACAGTAGCAAAATTAGTATCTCGTCACTTTGAGGTCCAGGACATCAGTGTTCTTACGTTGGTATATTATTGGAGATTCTCTTTCAAGATTAGGTCACAAAATTTAGACTGTCCAGATGCCATGACATTTACTCAAAGGGATTGCTACGAGCAGTAAGAACCATGGTATGGACGACAGTACTTGTGTGACCTTACTTTCATATTCTCATGTTGGAGAGCAGAGAACGTTTGTATCTGAGTTCGCAAGAAGCTAAATTAAGGCCCTGAATATCTTTTACACAATTTATATACGAGTATGTTACTTAAGTCGAGAAAACACAATGCAGTTTTCGCTCGATTTATTGTTAATATTTTGATCGTGTTTGTGATGATGATTGACGTGTAAATTAATTTGGTTCATCCAATGATATGCCATAATTTCAGATGTCACATCATCAGGACAACCTTTACATCATTATAATTTGCTGTAGGGTAATGATTAAATATACGTTACGATACCGGTACACTTTATTGTCCTACTTTTTGTCGCACTGAATACATAAAAGTATATTATTTGTAATGCTACCTATGTTGAATAACATCACCTAAGATAGATTATTTGATAACTAATAGTTTATATCTGTTTTTTAAGGTATGGAAGCAGAGTTAACGATGCATGGTGCGTAAGCATGTAGCTCATATAATTGCCATGCTATTACATAACGGTTTATGCTGGCTGAGGGTTCTTTTCCGATTCGGACATAAAAGCGTATTTTCATGCTGACATAGTTTCGACGTTTTCCAATAATTTTAATTGTATTCGATTTATACATAAGATAAGACCTAATTAAATATGCTATAACTTACTGAATACATTCTCAACGACCAAAAGCTAGAATTATTCCCTGTCCCTGGTAAAGCGAACACCCCAGGCAAAGTGAATTCGGCCTCTCTTTTGTGACTTATTCGCCCTATAGGATTTTCGGGATCCTTCGCTCAATCAGCGGCATGCGTCGTAGGGAGCGATTGTTGCGCGCGTAGTCGGTGACGAGTCGAAACGTGATTTTTGTGAAAAAAGATCGATGTTTAAAGGTAAATCCATTGTCTGTTATCTTGTTATATATATTTTTTTCTCGAATCTTAATTGTCGATGCTACTATGGCCTATTAAAATATCTTCCGTTTACAGCGCATTTCTTTTAGAACGAAGCAACGGTTATTTTTTTAACGTGCTTAATTTCGTAAACTGACTGATTGGGCAAAGTGGATCGGGCAAAGTGGACCTTGTGTTCAGCTGTTCACTTTTGCCCGTGAGTTTATATTTATAAGGTTCAATTCTCTAATCACAATATTTTATTCAAACGGTATATAAATATCAAATAAAGATCGATCAGAGCTCAGGAGCTGTAAAAGGGGCAACATACGTTATGGATATGGCTATCAGAACGTGCTTAGAGTGCAATTACAATAACTTTGCAGAGCGGGACATGGCAACACCTCCGGTTAAAGTTAAAAGTGAAATTTCTATGAAAATTTGACTTTTAAATGGAGGTGTTGCCATGTTCCGCTCTGCAAAGTTATCGTAGTCGCAGTCTAGTTTCACTTTGCCCGGCACATAGTTTCACTTTGCCCGGTACTCTGGGCAAAGCGAATAAAACATCTTTTTAGGGTTCCGTAGCCAAAATGGCAAAAACCCTTATAGTTTCGTCGTGTCCGTCCGTCCGTCTGTCCGTCTGTCCGTCTGTCCGTCTGACCGTCTGTCCGTATGTCACAGGCATTTTACTCAAAAACTACATGATGGATATTGGTGAAATTTGGAATATAGCTGTCTTGTACGAGCCGCTACTTAGTTTGGTAGTTAAACAACTAAAATGAATATTTTTAGGCGGGGGCACTCCATACATGTTACAGAAGCTAATATCAACGTGTGGCATTTAGTTCGACAGCTCTTTAAAAAACACTATAAGGTTTGAAAGTAATGTTTTTGATTAAGTGAATATATTTGAAAATAATCGCTCCGAAAGTTGCGTAAATTGTGTCCCCCCCCCCCCCCCCCCTATCTTCTAAATAGTGTGTCCGAAAAATATGAAAAAAATCACGAAGGTAACGCTTAATTAATACTTTCCAAGACAATTATTTTCAACAAGATTGAATTAACCGTTTTTGAGTTATTGCCGATAAACTGCGCTTCTCAACAAAAGGACGTAATTGCTATGAAGATACGCTGTTTTGTTGTTATACTTTTTTAACATCGTATTTTTTACCTTATAGTTACGGCTATGGAACCCTTCACTGAGCATGGTCCGACATGCTCTTGGCCAGTTTTTTTATTTTTTTATTCAAATTTCAAAAACTGTTTATCATTAGGGGCTAATTATAGTTCTTTTTTAAAGATTATTAATTAAAGACTGATTACAGACATTTTTTTCATTTTTTCCTTGTAAAACTTTTCTGTTACGTCCAGTCAAAGGTAAAGGTGTTCACTATGCCCGGACTTCCCCTATATAATATATCAACAAAATGAAGACACCGATTTGCTTGACACCAGTTTGCAGTCCAGCATATCCTGTTATGTGTGTGTTCACATTTATGTTCGTAGAATGTCTGAATACGCGTAGAATACGCTATTAATATCTGATTCAAGACAAAAGTCCTTATGAGTATGAACTGATGGCTTATACATATTTAATTAATACTTAAAATACTACATGGTTACCATAAGTAGTCTGAGCGAATTTGAGACACTGCGTTTTTTTTGTTTGTGCCCCCATACAACCACAGTATAATACAATAATTTTTCTTCCTACAAAAGTTACATCAGGCGCTTGAATGTGTGCGCGCCGTGTACGAATACACTACCTATTAGCAAAGATTTAAAAATGCGCTACAATGCTCCAGACAGAATGGATCGCACTCACACAGACACGCGATCGCGTGTAAATACGTGTCGCGCGCTCCTAAACAGCCGAAGTTGGACTACTTGTTTGTCTTTATAGTTTGATACAACTATGACATCAAAACGCTACAACAAACCCAAAAAAAAACAATTGCGTGAAAACTATCTTTATAGTAAAATCAGACCCAGTTTTCGCTTTCTTACAGTGAGGTAACTCACCAAGAAAAATGCCCGTGTACTCTCAAATCTGATCAATCCATCTGAAGTCAAGTTGAGTGAAGAAACTTTGCAATCGGTAGCGCGCGTGAAAATGCGACAAAAACCGGCCTCGTTCGCTCGGCCGAGTGGAAGCGGACTACTTAGAACAATGCTCAGTATCGTACACCGATCTAATAGAAAAGTAGCAGCAGTTTTGATTCGATCTGAGTAACGTGCTTGAGCACGTTACTCGTCTATATATGGCCAATGAAAATGTTTACTACTTACTTATAGTTTAGCGAGCTTAGTGAAAATGTTTATTTGTTTTTACTAGCTTTTCACAACAAACTTCAAAAAAAAGAACACTATTTCAAATTCAAAACGTCAATTTGACGCTGAACGACTGTCAACATCGACAGACGTGCAGCGTCAACCCCAACGTTATACACAACGTACATTATTCATTTAGATTTTCGACATTCTATGTGTATCGAACTTATGACATTCGATCTTAGATATTTTGCTACGTAACCAATTGTACATATAGGTATACACTATAATTGACAATTTGACACCTATGTATAATTATCATTAGAATTTAAGTGCGTAGTAAATTTTCCTGAGGATGTTTGATAAGATCATTGTCTGCATCTTGACTTTGACTTATAAAATATTAGTCCAGGATTAGGTGTTATAAAATGCAGAGAATTATCTGCACGCTACCTGGTTTTGGAACTACGCAAAGTAAGCAGGTATTTCTTACCACAAAACCCAATGATTTAATTGAGGTCATATTTCGCGGCTACTATATGGTTTGAATTTCTGACTCCTAGAGCCAACGATGCTTCAAATACGTTGTATTCCTTCTCAAAGTATTCCCTTAATGAATCTTATTTGGTAAATGTCAAAATCAATAAAAATTACAAAGTCTACCATCTTAAATAGGCAAGTAACCTGTGTCCCGTGAATATCAATATTCAAATATCACAATATTTAACCTAGCCTAACGAAAGCGTATATGAATCAATCAACACGCATAAACAATTAAACTTACTTTCCACTTTTTCAGTACAATTTGTGTTAATCATTTCCTTAGAGATGACGGGTACAACCGGTAAACTCATTAAGCTGAGCTAGCGAAACTATACTAGCGAGAGCGCGTATACTAGCATGGCGAATTTTTAATGACATGGCAGTGTGATGTTAGTTTAGTGGAAGAACCGTTAAATTAGTTGACTTGCTGTTTGTCATATTGAAACTGAGAAGAATTATAGGATTTCAATTAACTTGACATAAAGACATGCGTATAATAGTACATTACGCAACTAGGGGAGTACAACAAAGAAAGGCCGAGATCGCAGATGTTTACGGCCCGAGCTGCAAGCGAGGGACGTAAATATGCGATCGAGGGATTTCTTTATTACCTTCCGTGTTGTGTACGTTATTTTATGTCTACACTTGGCCAGAAAGCGGTTATGGCCAGGTGTGGCATAAAGTAACCATTATATATTAGTAATCTTTCTGTGCACCTATTTGCCCCATAGGCCACATTTTTTGCCGAAGCACTTTTTGTTATAAAATCATTTTAATACGACCATTTTATCAAATTTACAATAAAAAGAAGAATATTTTTACTACTAAAGTGATTTGACCCGGTTTATATAGAGAACCAGTCGGCTCTGTAATAATTATAATCACTTTAACGTCAAACGTTACAGTACCTATGAACATCACAAAAAGTATGTAGTATTTATTACTCACTCGTTATGATTAATAGTTGTTGCACTTATGAGTAGGTACTTCGCAGAATAATTCTTATAAGCTTATAAGAAATTTCGGTCACTATATTTGAACGAAATCTTAAAGAATTCATGCTTACTTTGTCTTAAATACTAAGGAGAAAAAGTACTGGCGACCTGCGCAGAAGTAGATAAGTATTTTTTTACTCCTGTACTTTTATCAGTCTTTTACTTGGTCACTAACACTAATATAAGAACATACATAATATGAGTTCAGAGAAGTCTATATTGTATTCCCCATAACAGCACTAGTATCGTTCGTTATAGTCGCAAAACTGACTGCTAGCAGCCACATACTTCTAAATCTGCGTTAAACTTAGGTCAAGGATTAAGTTAAGCGCTCAATTCTAACTTTACAATAAAAATGCACAACTACCAACTTTACAAACAATTAAATTCCTACGGTTTTTAAGAAAAACAAAACTTTCCTAACAAAATTCATTGATGCCAACATAAAAAAAGAATTTTTAATATCGTCACTGAGTGTCACTAGCGAGTATACGTCAAATTTAAAAAAGTTTACCATAGACACGTACTGTCATATTTAAATTGCCTTGTTTGCGTGCTATGTTCAATTCTGTATTTTATATTTTAAAACCTAGTCGTAAAAAAAGTATTGTATGCAACGTTGTATAATTAAGTCAAAGAACGCTCATGGCGTCTCTATTTGCGATACTCGCCGCCACGGCGGCTCGTATCGCAACTCGCCCCATTCGCATTTTTTGAGCCTACTTATACAACTGTTGCATAAAATACTAGTATATACTCGTATGTCTGTATTTAAACACTTTATTGCACATAAAATTATACAGAAACAATACAAAGATCAATGGTTATGTACAAAGGCGAACTTACCCCTGTAAGGGATCCCTTCCAGCTAACCTTTGATTAAATGAGAAGGAATAACTAAAGTCAAGGAAGATAGACAAATCAACAAATATAGTTAATTCACTTACACAAAGAAAGGAAACTAAGGCAAATTTTGAATACACATGTAAACTTAATGTCGATATACTATCATTAGATAATACATGAAACATAAAGAAAATATTATCTAATTATATACATACTATCGTAAGAAATAGATACAAATATACATATATATGTATTTTTATACATAGTATTTTTTATATTTCACAAATAAAATCGTGACTGAGCATTCAATATCATGAAAGTTAAGTACATGATCTTGAATGCTCAGTAACGATTTAAAGACGGTATCTGTTTCTGCTAAACACCGCAAGACCACAAACACGTACAAAAAAGCGTATCAATATTTCTGTGCTTATATCACACTATTAACATATAACTTGATACAAAATGGTTATTGCATCATGTTACGTATGGTTTGGGAATTTTGCTAATCGATTAGATGTTGCCCTACTATCGCATTATACACGTAGCTATTTGAAGTAACAATATTTTTTCACATGAAAATTTACGAATAAACTTCCTACTCGAATACTGCATAACCTGCGGATTCAGTTTTTAGAGTTACGTACTAAATTCGACTAAAGAGAAATCTTAATAAAACAAACGGTAGCAAAGTAAATGATTAAACCGTTACATGCATAACTTTCGGAAGTAATGTCGCATTTTGTCACTTAGGCATTTATCTCCGTATGAAAGCCGTATTATGTGTTCTCAATTTAAAAACACCACTAATACTCTAACTGTTATAATCAACTGTCAACTCAAAAGTAAGACACATAAGGTATCTTTTCAAAGGAACATTATACACCGTATATGAAACATTTAGATTATATACTGTTGATGTTAACAATGCACTGACTACCAAAAAAGTGCACTTATTTTGCGACACGGTGGAGAGAATTGGCTCCCACGATTATATTGGCTTTTCTCGGATAATGTTGCAATTAGCTATGTGAACGGAAAATTAATAAGAAAAAAGGTGTTAGGACATCACGCAAGTTTGATATTAACTAACTTTAAGGCAAGTGGATAAGTGGCGCGGGTTAGAGTGCTAGGGCCATGACAATAGGGTTATTAGCAGAGCTCGGAATAGACCGTGCCTATTTACCTAAACTTCGCGGGAGGACGTAACTAAGAGTGGCTACAACCACCAAAAATAATTATTTATTTTTATTGAACGCGGGATTTCCGGGGGAACGGGGAAGAAGGATCGGACACACACGCCGTGATGATTACCTTCACTTAAAATGGAATTGACTAATAGGCTAATTATTATTATTTTTTTATAACTCTATGATCAAATAGCTCCTTAAAAATTCAAAACTTCAATGTATGAAATAAAAATTAAATGCGTGTTATAGCTATACACTACACGACGACTAGGGTGATACTGATAATATAAAGAAAGGCCGAGATCGCTGATGTTTGCGGCCCGAGCTGCAAGCGAGGGACGTAAATATGCGATCGAGGGCTTTCTTTATTACCTCCCGTGTTGTGTACATCATTTTATGCCTATACTTGGCCAGAACGCGGCTTTTTCCGTACGCGTAGCGTTCGGTAAAATCCACTCTATGGCCAGGTGTGGCATAAAATACTGAACTGTGAACGTATTGACAGACATTTAAGAAGTTACATTAGATGAATAGGTACTATGGGTATTTGATAGGTGGTATAAGTATGGCTACTCAAAGCTTAAAATAAAATAATGACAGGTCGACCAAGATGAAATCTTATGATAACACTGAATACATCATGATAGTGATGGATAAATATGACGAAAATTATGGAGATGAAAGTTTATAAACTATAAAAGCTTACACGATTTCACTAGTCAACCGGTATTGCAAATATTTGGCACCACAGCGGGAGGCCAACAGCTGATGTTACCGATAAGTATTGTTACTAATGGTGTAATAATTTTTGTTTTTGATTCCATTTTGCAAATAACTCACAGGATCGATGCTTATGAATCAAGATAGGACCCGTTCATATTTATTGTAATTATACTATATTGTAATTATAGAGCTTCACTTATGTTTTCTTCTCTCCGTGTGCTTTTTAATAAAGCATATAATATTGTATTAAAGAGACTGAAGGTGTACTGTAGTAAACCTGAATATTTTCTGCTGTTATTTGAAAAACAGTTAATATTGTAAGATTAGGTACGTATATTATATATATACAAAAAAAATCACCTACTATTAAAATACCCTGATCACATTTAACCAAAAAAATTATAAACCGATTTTAAAGCTTTGTCCTACGTCCACTATTATCTCCCGTTGTACAAATAAAACAAAACGCTACGCATCCTTGTTTATCTTGTAAGCAGTTAAGATTCCGATCCATTACAACAGCAGTAATTTTATGATCAGAGTGCTTCAGTATATTTTGAGCGTGCTTTTACTATCAGAACTTCATCACTGCTTGCATGACTGAAGTTTGGATTGATGGGTAACCACCATAAATGATTCAGTAGTTTGATAGCTTACCTGTGACAAGTTCAGTGGCTGCCGCCCCGGCGGCGTGCTAACCTGGCTCGCCACGAGCGATGCTAGCGCCACCCTCTGGTTCCCCGACATCGCCCTGATGATTGGCAGGATCTGCGCGAACTTCCCCACATGGTCCTTCCTCTCCAACGCCCGCAGTACTGCATCCCTTATCATGCCTTCTTTGGCCCGTAGCTTATGCGATGATTTGTAATTCTTCAGATTCCGTCTCGTCGTCGTCTCAGCGCGATCCTCCAGATCTTCGAAAGAATCTAAATTATACTGCGGTCGATGAGAATTGGTTACTCCATTCGGCTTAATAATCCTAACTGGAGGTTTCACTATAGTCTGATAATGTCGCGACTCCTGTGCTATCATGATCTCCTCGGCATCATGCGGCGTGAACTCAAAGTCCTGCAGATCATCATCAGCAACCACTAAAGCTACAACTACCACAAAAAAAAGTTTAAAAGCCATTGTCACTGTTATATTTTAAACTGTTACCACCATGCACTGCACTCGATTCACATTATTCAAATTATGCAATAGAAATCTCCGTGCATATTCGCGTGGTGCGCGCGCGTCGCTTTCCTCCGCCGCGCGTCGAATGAGCGCGTGAGTGCGCGCGATCATCTTCGCATATACAGGTGTCAGATTATTCCGGAACTGGCAACTTTCTCCGGTACCGGGTCACCTGGGTCACTATTGATAAGTCATTGCGTTTATCAACGCAGTTACTCCTAAAAGGTGTTGCATGACGATCAAAGTTTTTATAATGCTTGTGGTAAACTGAAGTTCATCATAAATTAACACTTATATTCGTAGCCATAAAGGTGTTTGGCATTTTCGTTGACTGTTGCCGGTGGTAACAATGTAATTGTACAAAGATTTGATGGAATGATAATCCACTTTTACAAACATGCTTTCACAGTTGATTGTGTTACCGAATAACTAATAATGGTTATGGATATTGTACGCATTGATTAGAGATCGGTTGCAAAAGTGGCTTTTATGCGACTTAGAACTCTATTTACGAGTACATTTTTGTAAAATCAAGTGTTGTAAGTGTAGTTTCGTCGTGAAGTGCGGTTTCTTGGCGCGCTTGTGATAAATCGTTTTCCTTTGAATGCTTATTATCTAACTCTTATTATAATAAGTATTGAGTGGAGGATAAATTGGAATGGCATTTGACTTGTTATTTTACGACATCGTAGGCGCAAAAGCGATCTCTCTTGTCTGTTAATTTACATTGTTGTGAATATTCATTATACCTCGTTCATCCGCTACATGTGATAATTTCTTATGGAAGTTTGTTAAATGTGTTGCAATTCCTTTTTTTTTTGAAGCCTGATATACTTGCAAGTCTTACTGACTGTTGCAAAGATCGGACCAAGCGGGGGCCGTGGCGTTCCATGGGGTCGAACCAGGTCGCTGGCCGAACCACCTTCAGTGGGTCGGACGATTGCTCAAAGTGAGCAGCGGACCAGCAGGAAGGTTGTTCCTATCCCGAAAGTGGCCAGTTACTGACAGTGACAGTTTACCCTGACTTTCTAGTTAGTTACTGCATATCCCAATAAATTTCTGAAAAATGATACTATATAATATGTTGATATTGAGTACCTATGAATTGCTGTACAATGCTCAGGGTAAGAATGATAAGTACTCGGCAACACTTTCGTTCACCGCAGCGCCTGCACTCCGCGTTAAGCAACTTTGTGTTTGCTATTGCTTACCTATAGGTTGTTCGGAATTGTTATGAAAAAAAACTCATGTTTACCGTACCTTTACAATTAAAATCTACTAAATTAAGAGTTTTTTATTTGTGTACTTACCTATTTACATATTGGTTGATAAATCATTTTCTAACTTGCACTATTGCACGACAAAACATTACCTACTTAAAGACTGAATAAAGAAGAGTCAAAAAGTTTGAAATGTTTTAATCAACAATATGACAAAAGTATTGATAATATCAAGCAACTGATTGAAGTATTCAATATTTCTTTATGAGTTTTAAACAGTGGGAATGTTTTAATTGGTTTTATTGCGTGAGCTTAAGGCGCGGTAGGACCTGGCTCGCATTTCACATACAAACTAGGGTCAGGCGGAATGCAGATTATTGCAGATTATCTTCGATTTCTAACATAAAAGTATACGTTATCAACCCAAACATGAGAGGATGCCCTGCATGACTGTGAAATCATGATTGTCAGGTATTAATTTTGTCAGAAAAGGTAACTAACTGGTGATGAACAAAATGAAAAAAAATGAAAAAAATACTTTATTTTATAGTGTTTTTGCGCTACTTTTCTATCGAGCGAAGTGTTCGCTATCGTGTTCTAAGTGAGAGGAAGCCCTAGATACAGTTCTGAATATTATTATATATGTTTTACAGTGACCTAAGAGTCAAATAAGTGCTCTAAAAATGATTTGGAAACTAGGCTTCCGTGCCCGATTCTGGTCTCACCTCGCCTTGACACGATAGCAGCTTGCATTTTGGCAATTAAGAGATGTTTGACACTTACATTCCTTAATATAAAATAAATAAAATGTATGTCACCTATTACACCAAAACAGCCCTGATTTAAATGGTAACAGAAACGAGTAAACATCAAGACCCACCTTGAATCATAAAGAAAATAGCCTAAATCGATGAGCGTTTCATACGGTCTCTAATTTTGTTTCACCGTTCAAAATGGCCAAATTATGCTTTTTGACAAAAATGTAGGGTCTATAAAGTCAGACTTTGCAGAGTACCTTGGCTCTATACATGAGTTCTGAGTACGTTTTTACAGTAGGTAAACATTATTATACTACCTAAGTTGAGTTTTGTGTTTCTTTTTTTAATTTTTTTGGTGGTATAACAGTTTTCATACAAATTTTCCAATGATTTATTACCTTAAAAGTCCACTTCAACACCGAAGTCGGTATTACTTTGTAATGTAATTCTGCCGTTTCAAAATTTCAAACTTTTAGTCCACCGGTCTAGAATTAATTGCGTCACTGCTAGAAATAATTGGTGACAAACTACGACCGACATATAAAATCAGGTAGGTAAGCTGAAGAATAACGTTATCACGACTTTATGTGCCCCCTGTACGCACAAACACGCGATGCTTCAATCACAAAGAAAGTAACAAGTAATATCGCCACCGCAGCCATTTAATCTGATCATCTGAGCATTTTCCTAGTTTCTATAATACTCCCACAATAGCTGCTTGCAACAAATTATATACCCATCACATTACAAAGTTATCTCTAATCGAGGCAGACGAATTTGAACTGTATTTAGAAAGACATAAGAGCTGGAGAGTAGTAAAGACAGTTCGTAAATATTCGAATTACGGCTATTGCGATTGAAATTGTGTAATTTTGTTTGTTTTGCTTCGGATTTCATATAACTATGACAACTTCTTATAGGATTATCTATGCTTACTGAAACGCATACATTATAGTATTATTTTAACTTTGTCTCTCTCGTGTTTGAATGCCTCATGTATGTATATGACTCAAGGGATAGTATAGTAATCAAATCGACTTCGCAATCCGCATATTTGAGAATATTGGAGATGAATTTTGTGTTCATGATATTACACTGAGTACACGTATGTAGCAGTATACACCGTGAGCCCGAGTAACCCGAAAAACTTTAACTATAGATTCTAACATCCACCAAATTTATATTTGGTGTTTTAAAATTGATAAATGAAATTTGGGTAAATACACTTGCAAAATATTGTTGAGTAATTTCATTGTTTTTGGCTTTCCTGTTATGTAAAAAAATTACACGTGATGTCTTCTCGGACCCCTTTGTGGACGAGCCCTAAACAGCAATTAACCTTCGCAGTATTTGATGGTAAGCGACTACGAGTCCAAAAATATTACGTTTTGTTTCCATTTTAGTTTTTTTTTTCTTTTTGATATCTTTTCCTCAAGTAAGGACATGTTTATAAGGAGGGGCTGAATTTACTGATTTATTTTGTTCCATAAGACTATTAATGTAAAATTTCAACATTCGACCTAAGTTGATATAACGTTATTTACTAGTAATACCATCAAGAATACGTGGTTAAAAGGTTTCGGGTTATTCGGGCTCCCGGTATATATAGGTATAATATACGGCGCATTTATATAAGTAAACATCTATCATCACCAGCGTATTTATACGCCTCACTGTTGGGCACAGACTTACTCTCATAGACAAAAGTGAAAAAGCCGTAGTCCTCACTCTGGCCCACCGTGGGTTGGGGACTTCACATACACTTGGTATGACATATACATATGTGCATACGTAAAAACAACGTATTGATAAGTTGGCGGTCTCAAACCAAATGTTCATATATGAATTTTAATATTTCTGTTTGGCCCAGCGATTAACGTACTGGTCGAGAATCCCTTATGGCATAAGTTCGTCGTTTCTACCTTTCTGTATTCTGCAATAAAAATAAAATAAAAGAATGGATTCAGGCAATCCAACCCACTCCCATATGAGTTGGCGTTACGTACAGTATTGCACTTGATCAAATATCGTCATCTCACGACTATTCAATATAACTGACTATAAAATAGGTACGAGTACTGCTCTTAGAATTTTTCATCATTTTAATCTGGAGACGCCCCCTGCTAAACATAGATCTCCCCCGGCGGCTTCCATAACAAATGGTCGCACGTTTTTTGCCTTTTTCGACTCCCGGACAGGTCGTCAGACCAGCTTATAGGAGGGTTGCCACTTGAACTTGCTAACTCGGACAACTGATAGGTAGCCAATCATTTCACAAAAACCGTTTCACAAATTTTCATTTAAAAAAAAACGTTCGGCAAATGAACTAATGACAAATTAGTCGATTCGCAAAGTAACGTTTTACAGATTGTTCATTACACGAATTATTTACTTGATATAAACTCATATTTAAAAATCATTATTTGACAAATTATTCATTTATTAATTACAACTATTGGTAAAATAACGTTTGGTAAATGCACGTTTAATAAAATGCATAGTTTGGTTTAGCCAACATATGACTCGACGGCAATATCTAAAATTGTAAATATATTTTGTATTGTTTGCATATTGTTAGTCACAGTACAAATATGTAATTCTTTTAGGGAAGTAATTAAAAGGTCAGTCGTTATTAAAATTGATTCGCAAAAAAATAACCAATTAAATTATTTAGGCAGCATACAATGATATAGCTGGCAATAAATAAAAACCGGCCAAGTGCGAGTCGGACTCGCACACGAAAGGTTCCGTACCATTATCTATAATAAAATTGCTGTTAATTCTCGAAAGGAGGCTTTTGCTCGTAAATCTTTGAAAGGCGCTAGATGTAAATACAATAAATTGAATAAATATTATTAAACATGTATTGAATTCTGTTTTTAGTATTTGTTGTTATAGCGGCAACAGAAATACATCATCTGTGAAATTTTCAACTGTCTAGCTATCTCGGTTCATGAGATACCCGAGATACGAGGTTTACAAGGTAAACGAGCAAAAAATCACGTTTGTTGTATGGGAGCCCCCTTAAATATAAATTTTATTCAGTTTTGATTATTTGTTGTTATAGCGGCAACAGAAATACATAATCTGTGAAAATTTCAACTGTCTAGCTATCACGGTTATTGAGATATAGCCTGGTGACAGACGGACAGACATCGAAGTCTCAGTAATAAATAGGGTCCCGTTTTTACCCTTTGGGTACGGAACCCTAAAAATCGAGCTACAACTCTTGTTCAGCAAACAATTTACAAACGGTTAACATTTTAACCTATATCAATCCACTTTTTTTATCATTTGTCTGCCTAATAAACATTCGAGCTTCAAAATAATTACTAGGGCAGCAAGATTTTCCAATTTGTCAGCAGAGAAAACCTGTCTGTAAGCAGAGAGGTGAATTGAGAGGTGTGCATATTAAAAGAATGGTTAGGTATCTATATAAATAAGTGGATTGCGTTTAGTGGTTTAGTTTAAAAAATCAGCAGTGTTCGTTATTGTGGGCGGGGCGAAATCAGACCACGTGACGCGAGCAGCGAATCGTGTGCGTGTTTTGTCATTCGGTGATTGTCAACTGTCACGTAGCATATTTACGCATTTGTCAGTGATTTTTACCGTTTTGGTATTTTTGGGGCTAGTAGAGGTGTAAAATGGGGGTGCATGACGGTTGCTATAACAACTCAAGATATATTTTCGGTCGATATAACGATTAATGTATATAATTTATTATTGATATAATAACATTTGGTACATTCTTATATGCCCTAACTATCATCCGGTATAATAAACTATGATATAATGTACATTTTCTATAACTATTTTAGATATAACGCTCATTGGGTATAATGTATTACTGATAATTATAATTTGATACTATAATATAGACCAGCCCTGTCGTAACTTTTAGGTACGATTATTAGTGAAGAGCGATCACAACATATACTTACTGTCCAAGATAAAAAAAAAACTGTGACAGAGCCAGGTATCTTGCGATCACAACATACCCCATTTACTGTCCAAGATAAAAAAAAACTGTGATAGAGTCACAGTTAGATACAACAACGAGCGAAGCGAGGAGGAGTTTTAGGTATGTTGCGATCACAACATACTCCACTTATTGTCGCTTCAACGCACGAGCTCTTGCAGATATAGTATTTTTATACCTTTTAACATATTATATCAGTAATACTTATATTACATCTTCATTATATTCGATAAACGTTATATCAAATATCTTTCATACTTATAGAACATGAAGTTATATTTTGTGTTGTTATATTAAACGTTTATTATGCCCCTTCAGTGATTATAATCTTAGAAATTACGTCAAATGTTGTTATATACTTACAGTGCAAATATATCTTAAGTTGTTATATATATCAATCATTACACACCCGTAAAATGGATTATAAGAGTAATGATAATAGTACATTATGATACAAGTGTTCGAAGTTGGTCATTACAGTCGAGGCGGTATTGCACAGCCCGAGCCGCAAGGCGAGGCTTGGCTTGGCTCTATAGCCAAGACTGTAATGAACAAAGCACACGCGTATCATACGACGTTTTTCAACACACTTGCGAGGAAAAAAACAATTAGGTAGGTATAAAATACATTTTTAATTACTAAAGCAATTATTGAAAGTACAATTACTAAAATGATACGCAACAGTTTTTGTTGGATGTTGCACAGTATGTGTTATAGTATTATTAAAAATTTCACTATGGTGTTCTTGAGTAACTGTAAATGTTGGAGATAGTGATACATTCCCATAGGAGGTGGATGGGCGTTCTAATTCTCCTTTAGTCAGAGTAGGCGGCACACAAAAATCACTGGCATATGAGGTAGAAGGTTGCGGTTCGGGACAAAACTTCTTAAAAGGTAGCTCCAAATTGATTGCTTGTTGTTGGGTGCAAATCTAACTGTACTTCGTCACTTGTACTCGACATTTTCAGACACAAATCAGCAAATTATAAACGAACAAATGTTTGCAAAAAATGGCGCGGAGGTTTATTTTTTCGCGCGCCGTATCTTTGATTGAATAACTATGCGCGCGCAGGTTAAGTCCAGAGGCACCGAACACCGCCATTCAGCCACAATATATTTATTAAACTAAATAATTATGTATTTCTAATAAGAATTTACGGTAATTAATGATTTAAAATATTTTATATTTTAAATGCTTAAATAGATAATTAGATGAAGTATAATCTTATCTTATCAGATTTTGACTACAAGTTTATTTATTTACAAAATAATAAATCTTTTGGTAACAACCTCTTTACGGATATTAAAAAAAAGTGTAATAAGAAAAACACTAGTGTGGCAATGTAAAGTAAAACGCACTAGTGTGTAATAAACCGCATTCCGGGCGTAAGACCAAAGAAAAAATAGCAACTTTACGAGCAAGTGTGTTGAAAAAGAATATTTTACAAAAAAGGGAGTTTATTTGAATGAACTTTGCAATAGTTGCGCCCATTTCGTGAATGACCAGTTAGGTTTTATTGCCCCCTTTTTTTGATGGACAAGGTGAAATATTTTGCTTAATTACTGATTGCTTACCAAAATTTGATTAACCGTGGGTCGCTCAATGTAGCTCAAATATTTAATTTGCGGACCAATTTGCGAATTGTACATTTGTTAAATGATTATTTAACATTCAATATATTTGCAAAGTGTTACATTTGCTGAATGTACATTGGTCGAATGGTCATTTATAAAATGAGGATGTTTAGAAATGGTATGTTTGTGAAATGAATTGTTTGTGAATCGTTATTTGTTAAATGATCATTTGTGAAATGTTTTTTGTGAAATTACGGTAAGCCCAACTATATCGGTTACCTTGGTTCTTCCATGAGTTTCCTTATTTCTAATTCAATGGCTCCCTTTGTAAAACTTTGAGCGACTCTAACACGACGTCGCATCGTGAAACGATGCCGTATCGTAGCACGACGCGATATCGTATCGTGTTTATGTAAGAGCCCTAAGCCTTAATAATGCTCACAGTGAAAGACTGCGGCTTCTACTCCTTATGTCATCACTGGCAACTCACACTGGTCAAATACCTTGGTCTTGCTTGAGACATTGCGGGGTTTTGGGTGATGTAAAGATCATTTTCATTTCATTCATCATCGGTTCGTTTTATTTTTTCTTTTCGTAACACATTCAGTGCCAAGCTCTCAAAAATCCATACAAACATAACCCGATAGTCGGGTTGTTGGCAATTAATGTGTTAAGTTATATTTGACTATAATTGATGCATAAACAAAATAATAAACAGGTATAATTTTCAGTACATTCCTATATTTAAAATAAAATAGATCTTTCATACACAAAAATCAGATCTTACAGACAAACCAATATCGTATCTTATAGAGACTAGACAGTTATTGAACTGAGATTTACATCAAATACTCAATCCTAAGACGCATCAAATATACTGCAATGCAACGGCAATGGCTACTACAAATTTCAGAAGGCAACGTTACCAAAATGTCATTTAATGGTGTTAAAAGATATTTATTAAAACAAACATTTAATTGTTTGGATGCAGCACATTCTTCTTGACTATTTCTATAGGCCGACAAGACAGTGATGTATAAAAAAAGTCAGATGGCGCTACAAGCCTTACCAGGCGTGTTTATAATTTTGAGGCAAAGGAATTAATAATTCTGTGACTTGGTTTCGGATTTCGGTGGAACAATCTGAAGTGTATCTGTACTCGTATTGTCCTGGGGAGCCGTAGGAAATGCGGGTTCGTGACCCTCCCCACTACTTATAAACTACTTATAAAACCTTCGCTGACAAGATGCAGAAACGACACTGATACAGCTTAGGATCAACCAACGTCTCTCGTCAGGTCTGTGGCAAAATATCTCGATCTCGTATCAGCCTATTTAGCGATCAGAAACTGTGTTTCACAGACTTTAAGATCGTCTGTTATAAGACTGAAGGGAACATACATAAAACCTAATTTGCTTAATATACAGGGAGTATAGACATACGAGTATAAGCACAGACCACCTCCACTAGACGGAGCATGCCATACGACACGAGCTCACCACGCATATGGGCGATTAAATATCGGTAGATATTACTAGTACAACGCGTGTTTCACATCTTTTTTATCATTTTATGTTTCGAGATTGTCGTCGGATTGAACAGAAATATTTATTTCACATTTGGTGCGCACACAAGTCAGAAACATGGTCGCAACTGAACGAGCGGCCGGTCGCGTAATGCTATGCAATTGCCCATATCTGATGTGAGCGCACGCCGCCCAACATGCTCCGTCTAGTGGAGGTAGTCTGTGCATATAAGTGACGAGACATTGCAGTATAAAATGGCGTCTATTGGAGTACTCAGTAATGTTTCGAAAGAGAACATTGGATAACAATTTATAAAATTTAACATAGGCAACAGTATAAAATGCATAAATCAGAAATTAACTAGATAGATTTCTCAATAGTCCTGTTACAGCTAAAACAAAAATTTAAACATGAGATTAAATATAGGCGGTTTACCTTTTTAAACCATCATGCTCAATGTCAATTTTTTTTCATTCCAGGGCAGCCGTTTTGTAAACACACCTTGACAATATTATGTTTTAAATGAGTAAGTAAGTAAATAATATTAGAAAAAAGGAGGTAAATTCATTTAAGTGTTTACCTTTAGCGGAAATAGAAGATTTCGCTTCGTGTGAAATTGCTGTTTACGCTCGTCGCATGCCATGTTTCTGAAGCCGACGCCGGTTTGTTAATTTTTTTGGTAGCCACGTAGACTAAATGTTGTTATACTTGTTTCAGTAAAAGGAAATCTTCATGAGAATATGTTAATACATAGCACCGTTGTAATCCAACAAAATAATAAACATAAGTGCAATATTAATTATATCTTTACATTAAACATTTTATTCTTGTATACTATTATCATTTAAACAGTAACGTACGAGTACATTTTTAATCACTGTTCTGTGGTTACATATTAATCTACAATTTACGATGCAGTTCTTTCGTTTGTCACATACTTCCTTATTTATACAAATTATTTACAATAACACCAATCAACACAAACACGCACACAATCAAAAGTACTATAAATTAACAATTATTTACAAAATATTAACACAGTATTTCAAGTTACATAATTTCAACGTAATTGAAATCGAAACTTAAAAGTTATATTATCACGAGTCCACACTTGTGCAAAAAATGTGTTAAAACATGAAATCAGTGCAAATGTTTGGCAAAGTCACGAAATCTTCTTAATAGATTAGAAAATACAAGATTCAGTCAATTTCTAAGACTCCTTTGAGTGCGTAAAAGTGTCAAAAATATTGTGACAATTTTACATTGACTCAATGATAGCTCAACGAGGCACAGATAACCGTTACATATGTAATAGTTATAAAGCTACAATGATTTAAATTGCCATAATGCTGATTTTTAGAGTGCAACTTTGTCTTCATGCAATCTTACAACTACCAGGTGCAAGGTTCTGTGGCCTCATTCAACTATATACCTCTTCAGATGTCACATTCAAACTCCGAAACTCTTTTATTCCTCCCATCGGGCATCATTTGAAAATGTCCGTCCCTGCCACCTATTCTAGGAAAACCACTAAAACTATTCCTACTAACCAAATTAGTCTCTCTCCCCTCTCGTTCTTTGTGAAAACTTGAAGTGGAGAGTTTCTCCTTTCTCTCTCTTTCGTTTGAAGTTGGTGAATTGAAGTTGGTGTCGGTGAAGTTTTTGTCGGTAAAATTTTTGTCGGTGAAGGTGCGTTCGTTGAACTCGCCGTCGGAGAAGTTTCGGTCGTTGAAGGGGACGTCTCGGATGCCGAAACCGCCCATTCTCGGCGTGCCGATGCCGAATTTGTTTAATAGATCTTCGTAGTTTCTTTCGCGGAAATTGAAGCCACGGTTGTCGTATTTCGTGGGGCCTTTGGTAAGTCTGTGAATATAAAGTAAATTTACCAGGCAGGCTGTATAAAGACAAAGAATAATACTAAGGAAGGTACAGGATAATATTAGCATATATATATATATACATATAAATATATAAATACATACTAAAATTCTATCCGATTTTTCGGTTCAACGCCGATTTCATTCGGTATACAGTAGCAACCAGCAACTCACACGGTAGATACCCAAACACTTCAGTTTTATAGTACACGAATTACAGTTTACTAGACTTACTCTCTAAAACACCGTCTTTCCCGATCGTACTCTGCCGACAGACCCTCATCGTCATGAATAATGGCGGACGGATCGCTGTACACAGACGACTCCTGATAAAATGAGTCTAAGTCCACGTAGTTCCCTTCCGATGGTTCGTTGTCCAAAAGTTCTGCTAGCTGGGACTTGAGGGCAGCAAAGGTAGGTCGCTGAGAAGGGTCTGCGTGCCAACAGGAGTGCATGGCACGATACAATTGCGGCTTGCAGTGGGGAGGCCGCTCAAGGCGATAGCCTTCTGTGACAGCGGTGAGGACTTCGCGACCGGACATCGCTGCGTATGGTGTGGAACCTGAAAAGAGATGGCATTGTAAATGAGTCAGATAACCCGCTCAAGTGTTCTCTAATCTTCATAATGAGATGGTTTGGTTCGATCGGTTGGCACAATTGACTGGCGCTGTCATTAAAGGGCGTGATTTTTAGTGCCTTGACGGCCTAAAGAACACATTTTCAAAACTACACGACTTATTCGGGCCGTTATTCTCAATTTTCTGAGTCTAATAAACGTAAAAAAGGAATACACTCTACACACACGGGTAGGACATCAATTTGAATTCCACACTGCAGCTTAATTGAACGTATTTAGTCATTCGATAATAATCATTAATGTGCTCACCAAGCGTGACAATCTCCCAAAGCGTGATCCCAAACGCCCACACGTCAGTGGGATGGCTGTAGACATTGTAAAGCAAAGCTTCGGGTGCCATCCACCGCACGGGTAACGCGCCACGGTTCCGCGACGCACCGCCGGCGGCGCGCGACATGCCAAAGTCAGCGATCTTGCACAGTTTGTTGTGGTCTACCAGAACGTTGCGGGCGGCCAGGTCACGGTGGACAATCTGGAATTTAATATTAAGAAAAGTTAATTACGTATATCTTCTCGCATACACCTTTACGCTCTATAACTAAGTACTTTGTCATCCACTACTCATCGACTAAAGTTTTGTTGTCTTTATTTTTTGCTTAAGTGTTTGAAGACAACTTTACGAAAAGTATACAAATAACCGTTTTTTTTTTTTTCAATTTCCATTATCGTGTGCGCCGCATGTCATGACGACAATGGCAATTACTATTCCATCATGTATCGCGTTTGCTACTTATAACAGAAGAAATATGGTTTGATCTAGAGAAGATATTAACTACTACTTCAGTAAGAAAGTCGAAATTCTTCCTAAGTGAGGCTCTGGATAGGATTCAGCAAACTGTCGACGATGATGACAAACTCACCCCTTTAGAAGCTATGTAGTCCATGCCCCGAGCGACGCAGTAGGCGAAGACCGTGAGATCCCGCGACGTGAGCGCACCGCTGCCGCTGAAGCGATCGGGCCTGGAGCGCCGCTCGCGCAGATACGTGAGTAGCTTGCCGCACATCACGTACTCCATTATGAGGAGGTACGGTTCTGGAAGATGAAAGAAGTTGCTTCAGTGTATGTAGCTTATTATAAGTGTATTCATGTAAACACTTCATTCCGCATAGAAAGGTGAACTTTATCTCTGTAAGGAATGTCTTCCAGCTAACCTTTTGAGTAAATGAGAAAGGACGGCAAATATCAAACTATATAGGTATACAAACTAAACAATTTACTTACAAATTTGAAAATAGGTAAAAATAATAGTTATTATAACCATAAATATAGTAAATAACAAACGCATACACAAAATATAACGAGACATGTAAATATATACATAACCTAGTAAATAAAAAAAGACATATCCTTATCGGTATCCCCTTATTTGGTATAAAATCACTTCGTCGAAATTCATTTAGGATAATGATTCATTTCGTATAAATTCAGATGGCATAAAAATTAAAGTGTATAATTACATTTCGTATAAAATTCAAATGCTCCAAAGTCATTTTCTATAATTTCGTATGATATAACATTCATTTGCTCGAAACATTATTTCTTATAAGTATTATAAGGTATAACATTAATTTGCTCGAAAATTTATTTATTATAAGTATTATAAGGTATAACATTCACGGGGTATAACTGTTAAAAGTTCGATTTTTTTGTAAACCCTTAATATTATTGAAATATCAGGCCCTGGTTTTACAGTTTGAAGGAAGTCAGGACTTTTTTGACAAAATTAGATAATTCTTTTTGTAGTTTTGCCGTAAAAAATACGTTCAAATATTAATAATGGCTGAGATAATATTGTATTTTATACGCATTGGAGAATACATAGGTAACAAAACCCGAATCGGAGCACCCCACTATCCACGTGGTCTTGTCTGCCCTACCCCTAGAGTGTATATAGAAAGCCGGAGGCGCGGAGGGGGAGCAGCCCTCGCCCGCTGTAGCAAAGCACAGGCACAATGTGAGCCGAAGCTGCGAAGGCGAGCATATTAGTGCCTGTGCTTTGATACGCAAGGGCGAAGCGGCTGCTCTTCCCGCAGCGGCGGAGCAGTTGCGGAGTCCGACCGACTGTTTTGTATACATTGTGATGATTAGACATTTTGAATGTTCTCCGTTTTAAATATGCGATCAAGTAATTTTTATACAAAATGAATATTATGCATAATAATTGTATACATCTTAAATGTTATGCATAATGATTTTATACATTTTGAATGTTAGACATATTGAAGAATAGAGATTTCGTATTTAGAGCTTTTAAATGTTATACGAAATGAATTTTAACTGAAATGAATGATTATACTAAGTGATTTTATACGTTTTGAATTTATACATTTTGAGTTTATACCATTTAATTTTATACGAAAAAAGGTAGACCCATCCTTATCCCCAGTAACATGTATAGCTCTGAGATTGTGGATCGATGCTCAGTCTTAAGGTGGGTTTAGACCAAACGAATTCTAACACATTCTACTCGTAACCCCACTCTACCAAATTCTTTGTGTGTACACAAAGAATTTGGTAGAGTGGGGTTAGAATGTGTTAGAATTCGTTTGGTCTAAACCCACCTTTAGAAAGTTATCGCGAGTAAAGGGGGTGCTAAATGCAGAAAGCATTGCTTAGGTGGTTCAAAAGACGAAACATTAAACTTCATGGATGGCAATTGCTTCCAATCATTAGAATCCGACTACAAAGAGCGTGGATAGTTATGACGTGTTTAATATTAATATTTTTTCTAATCTCTTTTTATTTATTTAATCTTTATTAAACAACACAAATAGCACAAATGGCAGACTTAATGCCTTAAGGCATTATGGACAATAATAAATAACAACAACAGTATAAAATCCTAAGTACTAACCTAATATTAAACCTAACCTAATTATAATATATGGGCTCGCCTAGGTCGACGCCCTGCGGGAGGGTGCCCATAAGGCTGGCTACGTTCCCTCGTTGAATTGCAATTCCAATTCTCTGGCCGAGGAACGAGCCAGCCCTATGATCTGTGGAGCAGTCGGCTAATCTTTTTTTTATTTCTTTATATAGAGTATGGGCGTCTGAGCTCCATGGTCCGAGGGTCTCAACCGCAAACGCCGCAAATATGTGGTTGTTAGCCAGCCCAGCATACTTGCGGCGTTTCATCGCCTCAGCCGCCGATGCCGCCTCGCCTGCCTTCAGGGACGTGGTGGCTACGTGCGATGGTGCTAGCGTGTCCACGCAGGTGGCGTCCCAAATAAGAGGACGGCCTAACTTCCACGGTATGAGGGACATGCCGTCGGGTCTCTTGCCATCGTCGCGTGCGAGGCCAGGTGGCTCTAGTACAGCCGGCACGTTTACGCTGGCAAGAGCCCGACGGATTATGTCGTTAAGGCAGGCGTGGCGGGACAAGCGGCCTGCACTCCTCCTGCAGGAGAGGCCGTGGTAGCCCAGACGGTCCACCTCGGCTCCGCATGGGCACCTATGGGGTTCAACAATATTGGCACCTAGGCGGAGGCCGACAGCCAGCCTAAGAGAGTTGTTATCCAGAAGTGTTCCGCAGTGGGCCGAGGGGTAAGCATGAAGCCAGAAGCCGGACTCTTGTTGAGAGGAAGCCAGAAGCCGGGCTTTATCTAGGCTAGATGCCGCAGACTGGAGGAGCCACTCGTGGACCTGGCGACAAATGGGATCATCCCAGATTTTTTGGATGTTCCTGTTAATTGGTAGATCTTTTCCTGGGCAAGCCAACTTCCAGGCATTTTCGGCTTCTGGCAGGTATGATATCTCGCAACCGGGGAGAGATGGAGTCAGGATTTTTCTTGTAAGGCTTATTGTGCTGTGTATTGATGAAAGGAACGCGGGAAGGACAATACTGGAAATTTGTCTGACGCCGAGACCACCGTATCGGATAGGTAGGGTGGCATGAATGAATTGTCTGTCGTTGATGTGAATGTTCAGAATGTTTTCTAGGTGAAGATGGATACTATTATCTACCTTTTCGCACAGGTTAGGATATTTCCAGAAAGGGCTACATCGTAGCGAATATGTCAATTTAGGAGCGAAAAGGCAGAATCGAAGGATGAACAGGGCCATGTGGGAGGGTATTTGGAGTAGTCTATCAGAATATTGAGAATAGCGATTGATTTGGTGCTCTATAAAGTCCGGTATCGATTCCTCGAAAACGGGCGCTCCTAGGAGGTGGAGTGAATTTTTCGTTTCGATTTTGATTCCCGGATTCATGTTCAGTTCCAGACCGAGTGTTTCCATCAATCTCTTAATGCCTTAAGGCATTAATACGTGTATTTTTTTTCTTACCGTGTTCAGTGCAGCAAGCGAGCAGCGTGACGACGTTCGGATGTGTCCCGATCTTCTGCATGATGTAGATCTCGTGCAATAGCTCCTGCTTCTCCTTTTGCGAGGCTGACTCCTTGATGCTCTTCACAGCGACCAATCGCGTCAGTCCACATACGTGTATTTTTTTTCTTACCGTGTTCAGTGCAGCAAGCGAGCAGCGTGACGACGTTCGGATGTGTCCCGATCTTCTGCATGATGTAGATCTCGTGCAATAGCTCCTGCTTCTCCTTTTGCGAGGCTGACTCCTTGATGCTCTTCACAGCGACCAATCGCGTCAGTCCATCGTGCCCGTTGAGGTCGTCTGCTTCGGCTTTCCATACCTGAAACAGGACAGCAGTAAGGTTTGAAAATCATTCCACTTTTGTGTTTGCTCTTCGCTAATCAATACTTACTCGAAATACGGATTTTAATAAGTTAATTGTTTCTGTATATCTGAAAGCCAGTACATGCCATTATGCCTAAATTTCAATGTACACGCTCTGCAAAAAAAGACTTTAGATAGAAATAAGCTTTAATAAAAATCAATATTTACCTGTCCAAAATTTCCTTGTCCTAATAATGTTTGAAGCCTCAATTTATTTCTAGGAAACTCCCACTTGTTGTCCGGCTTAGTCGGCGTCGGCAGCGGTGGTCGTGCTACGGGTGTTATGGGAGATTCTTTCTTCACTTCGTCGTCATCAAAGTAACCTTCGTACTCCGTGTCTATCTCTTTGGTCTTCTTATTTAAAATATTCCTTAAAACAAAAACTACTATCCCAGCCACTGGTAGAAAACCTAATCCAGCTAAGACATAAGATGCTGTATACGTCTTTTCAGGTTCTATCACAACTTCATTATCAGAAGGAACTTTTCCACCTTCTATAGCATCAACTAATGTATTATTCTCTTCCTTTTCTATTGAAGTATCTGGAATTGATGTTGGTTTATAACTAGACTGGGATGACGTTCTTGAAGTTACAATCAAAGGTTTTATAGTATGTTCTGTACCTGCCAAAGTTTCCGCCGCAGTAACGGGACTTGTTGGCAACTCGGTCGTAGTCGAAATTGTAGTCATAAATGTAGGTCGAAGGCTAGATATTGGAGCAACAGTCGTAGTAGTAGTAGGTCGTCGTCTTCTCAAAATATTTTTTGGTCTAATCGTGCTCCCATCATTAGAACTATCATAGCCGTTTTGTCTAAATAAATTAGCCAATCTCTCAGATATTCTTGATGTAGTTGCTTCATTTTTCAGGTCGCTAACTTTAGTTGTTACATCATTATCTTCATTGGCACGATGCACATAAACAACTGGGCTAGACGGGATAATACTACTTTCTGTGGTTGTTGTTCGTATTCTTATTCTGTGTTTGTATGGCACCCTCGAAGAAGGTGCCGGTGCAGGTGTTGTTTCAGTAACATTAATTAAAAATACTTTCGATGTTGTATCATTTTCTTTATCTACCAATGTTTCCACGAGAGTACTATTATCGGCATCTTTACTATCAGTTTTATTCTGTCCTTTCATTGAAGATGTTATTGATACCGAAGTGACCACAGCTGTATAAACCGTCGAAGCTTTTTCTGTAGTAGTATTCACGATTATAATGGGTGGGATATTTTCAGTACTTGAAGCAACTGTGACTCTCGCGGGCCTTCGTCGCAAATTAAAGTAACTTCGCGTATAATTTCTTGGTGCTATAGTGCCGTTTCCTTTATTTGTAATATTTTCTTTAACAGTCGTGTTTGTAATATTGTTTTCTTTCGTAATAGTATTATTTGTTCCGTTGATACTTCTGTCAATCGAACTTGGAGTAACATTTATTATTATAGGTTCTGTGACATTCAGTTGACCAATATTCGGTGGTTTGGATGTTGGTTGTGTAGTGCTATGTTTTCTATACGCATTAACCAACCCTACGTGTCGCTGTGGTGCTGGCCCCTTTACAGTGTTTCTTATTTTATTTTTTTCTATAGTATTTTTAACTACAGATACATCCATTTCTTCATTTAGTTCTTCCTCATTGACACTAGTGTTTTTATACTTTTCGGTTGCAGAGTATCTGGAGTTAAATTTTCGTCTTTCTGGCGGAGCCACAATAAAATTAACTGCCTTAGTCGATGCTGACAACGATGGAGAATCTGTTAAATTATCGTTAATAGTTTGTCCACCAATCTTTTGACCAAAATGTATAAAAGGTGCCATGTCTTCTACAGGTAACTCAGATTCGAGTGGTCTAAAATGATTATAAATTTCCTCCGACATGAAAAGTGTGTCATTTCTTTTATCTTTGTCATTTTCCACCTTTAAAAGTTTGGTATTTTTTATATCAGTACTGTTAATAGCAATATCTTCAATTTGTTCATCTTTTTTATGGACATGAACATTGGGTGCCTCTGTCGTAATATTAACAGGTACATTATTCATTGATGTAGTAGTTTCAATTTCAACAGTAATATTTTCGTTGATTTCATTTGTAGTAACAGTTACATTTAATACTGGAGTTTGAGTAATATTATCAGTATCTGAATAGTTAAGCAGATATAAACCATGGTTAGACTCATCAACTTGGAATTCTTCATCCGGCTCTAAATCTACCTCTTTATCTAACCCTTCAAATTTTTCTGGTGGGATGTAAATTATTCCATTTTCAGTAGAAGGGCCTTGAGTTTTGTTAAGCCTTCTGTTGTTTATAAAACCTGCTCGACTTCGACTGTCTTGATATACTTTGGGTACAAATAGGTGCCTTATCTCATGAGGTTTAAGATCTTGTTTGATCTCCCGTGTTCCATCGATAGTCGTGAGTCTGAGACTAGGAACTGCTTCATTGCTTGAGTTGTCAAAGGTTATCCTCTTGACTATAGAGCTATTTGCATCTCGGACTTCTATTTGGAGAAACGTTGTGTTGCTCCTGAAAATAAAGTGATTTATTTATACTTTATATGAAAGAAAGATTTCTGTCTCTTCATTGGTTTTTTAATGCGGGTAAATTACACCACATTTCTATGTTACATATATAGATACAAGAAATCAAAGTACACAGAAAAATTAAATGGCACTCATCTGTGTACAGACCGGGAATCGAACCCGGTACCTCTGGATTGCCGGCCCAGCGGCTCAACCACTCGTCCACCGTGCCACCCCCCGTGGGGTGGCACGGTCTATATATGTGATTTATTTATATTAATATAGTTTTTAATAGACAATATTATGACTCCAGAATAAATTTATCTACATTTATAACTGTATGGGACAAATAAAAACCTACTACAGAATTTCATACGTAATGCATTTTCTAAATAAACCATCTGAACCAAATCCTTAGGAGCAGTTTTATTAGCAGACCCGGTCGCTCGACTAATGTATTGTGGCAATCATTATTCATCTTATCCTATTTAGCTGTGCCATAGAAAGCTTACGCGACCAGTGATGTTGTAGCCAGTTGACTCGACGTAACTCAGTCAATACTTACTTATGTGGCTTATTAGCTATGTTAGCTAGGTTGTTGATGTGTGTCGCCAGCCGACCATTAAGTAGCTGGCGCCTTCGAGCTGCGAGTACCGCGTGCAACTGCGAATCTCGCGTTGCGTTGACACTGCTCTGCGTCGTCGTGCGTCGAGCATTGCCTGCAATAGTCAGAAAATATTTCTCTTAATACTTGTCACGATAAATTGCTAACTTAAATATATATAGAGATTAGAGATGCGTTATCAACCAATGTTGATAACGCATCTCTTAGAGACTACTAAGTATATCCTTGACGGAATTTACTAAGCCTGGTGAAACCCGATAAGTGACTAAAACATTTTGTGTCAATTATCGGGTTTCACCAGGCAACCCGTGTAAAGGCTAACATATAAATCCATAATCCAATTAATGACGATCAATTAAATATAAGGATCTATATAGATACCTTCAATAATAAGCTCATCTCTTTAGCTAAGGATGATAATAAAACACGCCTTGGCAGAATGTTATGTGATTCCTTATTTAATCTATCTGATGGATTTTGAAATAATGGATTTGGTACGAACATAAAATCTTGCGCAACTAATAATCAAATAAACCTATCAAAATCTTCCGTACCTACGTGTTTAAATATTCATAGTTTTACTTCTGGCAATTTAAATTCAATCTTCGCCAAATAAAAAACAGATTGTATTAAGACAAAACCACAATCTTTCAATCTATATTAAATTCAATTTAAGATTTTATATTAGTATTCGAATTGAACAGTAATTAGTATGAAGATCAAATGATTCAATGTCAAAAATTTGTACTTATCGACTAAAGAATTGCGTGATGACCAACAATTGGAATAATTACATGCAATCATGTAGTGGCAGATACTTACCAGCTTCAAACTAAATCTAAAACTTGAAATCTAAACGAAATAGTACCTTAAATCAAAGGTAAAACAGTTCATTAGTACTTTATAAGATGGTAATGATATCTTAGTTCAAATTTATACAGCCGAATCAAAAGCAACCTAATGTCAAAGAATAAACGTGTAAATTCGCACGGTTTGGATGGACCGGCGTCTGCGCAGCCTTCACCCACTATCTTGAAATGGCGTGTAAAGACAATAGATGCGTTTGTACACAGATGGTGACCAGCGAACTTTGAGTAAAGGTAAATAGTAAACGTAAGACATACCAAAATAAAAATCGTAATTCGTTGAGTAATTTCGGTATTTAACGGGGGCTTATAAGGCCAAAACAATCGAACTTTTGCGGACTAATCACGACTTATAAATAGTACAATTTTGATACTATAAATAAGGTACACGTCTGAGTGTTCGACACTATCCATCTTAAATGTTAAGTCATTAGCAATAGAGGTGACAGTGTGTCGACTATTGGACATTAGCGTGTCAAGCACTAGGACGTTTATCATACAACTGAAAATAATATAAATAAGAGAAAAATATAGATTTAGAAAACCTAAATAAGAAAGAATGAAAATGAAGGATCTAGAAAATCAATAAAGGAAAGACGTGTTGCGTCGTCCCCAAGTGTATTAGATAAGGGCAAGCAGATGACGATAAGTCTTATACTTTGAAGGTAGCCATTGATTTTATCACTATCGTATTGTTTTTGGAACAATCTATCCAAATAGCCAAAAGAATTAAATTCGAAATTATAAACGCAATACTTCACAATTCACAATTTAAATAACTTGACAAACACTGTTTGATCGTAGTGTCAAATATGTCCTATTAATTTGTAAGGATAATTGAATACTAATAACATGGTTAAAATTAACTTCACCATGCAGCAACTGGTCTGAAAAGCATAAAATTATATGTATAACAAATCATAGTTGTAAGTGAAATTTCAATCGCCTAATTGTTACGATCGATACGATCGCCTAATTGTTAATCAATTAACCTTTGGCTATTCTTAATATTATAAATGTGAATTACTCTGTCTGTTTCACGCTGAAACCGCCGAACCAATATAAATGGAATTTAGTAAATAAATTTAATTTAAATAATTGAACTATTGTTATATAATTTAGCTATTAGGATATCACCATTTTGTTTAAAAAATTAAAAACATCTCATGAATTCGACTTGCTGCGGCCCAAAAAGCCCTGAATTTATGAAGTCCTGTATGATTTGATCCCTCATGGAAGTACCGACGTGCAGAATATAGAAATAGCCTTATTTTGTGTCGGAGCCCAAGATACTCTTAGGGTTACGGAGCCACTGTAGTAATTTATTAACTCTATAAGGAATGGAATCCCGTTCTCTATTTTCCAACCCGAACAGTGCAGTAGGAACACAAGTTCTTCAACCTCCGTTGTGCAAGCCTTGGTCGCAAGTATACTCTACATACTCTACATTGCGAAAAACGCGTCGCATGCGCACCGTGCAGCGAAACGTTCACGAACGAGAAATTCATAATTACTACTTAAGTATATTCTATTTATTTGTCAAGTAGATAGTAGTAGTAGATAGTGGTAGTTTGATAGAGTTTTATAAAGACAAAGATTAGATTATAATAAATAAATAAATATTAGGGGACAATCTTACACAAATCGAACTAGTCCCATAGTAAGCTCAATAAGGCTTGTGTTATGGATACTAGACGACGATATATTTAATAGATACCAATACTTAAATACATAGGAAACATCCATGACTCAGGAACAAATATTCGTGCTCATCACACAAATAAATGCCCTTACCGGGATTCGAACCCAGGACCTCCTGCTTCGTAGGCAGCAACCAACTAAGCTAAAGCGGTCGTCGAATTTATTTAGACGACTAATTGTCAAATTACAGAAAACGCGAACGGGTACACCACACCACACATTTTTGTATTACATTCAAAATTTCCCTCTATCATACCTACATTAGATCAACCTCAACATTCCGAATCCATAAAATTAGAAGCCACCAAAGTCATATCTCTAAATAAACGAAATACCCGTAATTACAGGCACAGTTATGTAGGTACCTATTAGGTGTAGGTACCTGTGTGTATCTCTGGTTGATCTCACGATACTGTCTAGTCGTAGTTTAGTTTTGGCATGTCACGAGCCAGTTATAAGTCACAAGCGAAAAATTTTTTCGTCACCATTTAAAATCAAATTTTTTTTGGAGATATGCAAACGTTTGGTTTGGCTAGGTTTCATGTTTTTACCCGACTGCGGCGAAGCCCAAAGGAGGGTTATGTGTTTGACCTGTATGTAAGTATGTATGTATGTATGTATGTCCGTTCCTATGTCTGCTCGTAACTACTCAACGGCACAACCGATTTTGATAAATGATACATCATTAGATTCGTCTTGATGGCGCGAGTGTCACTGGGTATGAGGTTCGTTAAAATAAACAAAATAGCGGATTTTATGCACTTTTAAAGTGCACCGCGGTCGGTTTTTTTTTAGTAAAAATATTTAGTTATAAACTTTTCTATTGACACTAAAATAACATTTTCCTTGAGCTTTTCATCCACATTTATTTTAGTTTTAGGTCTTTGTTAGGTAATGACCGAAAATTACCATCTAGCTGACAAAATGGCATACCTACCAGTGGCGTGGCGTAAAAGATATCCCTGGGCAAGCCGATGCGGATTTGGTGTACATTTTCCTTAAGAGCTATAGAATAAGGTGCTCACGTACCCGATATTAGGCAAGCCGGTAGGAATCGAGTTCTTTGGACGCCACGCCACTGATACCTATACAAAACAACCAATAGGAAATCGTTTATAACATCTGTCTTAACGTACTGAGACAGTTTCCAAACTCATTACGCCCTCTAATACTTATGCCTAAAGCAGATAAGATTTTTTTTCTTATTCTTCTGCCTGTTTTTGATGACGCTGGAAATAGTGAAAAACCAGGTTCTAGGTACAGAAAAATGCCGTCCCGCCAGTATTTTGTGACTCGATTCCACCGTCCGGACGGCTAGTAACGACATACAGTAAGGGCTAACGGTGCACTCGCGCACCGCAATGCACCGCTGTTTGACATAACGTGGCGTAGCGGTCCGCTCTGATGACCAGTAATTATTGTTAAAAGTAAAACCCTTTCAGAGAAAACATACCAAATCGAAGCACTAAATTCCTATAAGGGAATGAAGGTACCTATGCCTATGACATAAAGATGATGATAGCCACCTCCAAATTAAACGAGAAAGACCAACAAGATGGAGTGATGTGCTGGTGATGACAGGCGTAGTCGAAGTACGATGGATGCTAACAGGGAGCACTAGTCATTTTGGTGTTTTACGAGATAGATGTACTTCCAGCAGTGGACATCTTTTGTCTGATGATGATGCATGCCGATGATGAAATAATTAAGGTCACACAAATAAAAATGGATACCAAAACTAATACCGGATGCTATAAGTATAGAGACTTAATATTAAAAAATCTTACCTACGCCTTATCTCTTCGACAGCATCAAAATATTGCGTGGGGTCTAACTGATATTTTTAATCATCCTCGTAATAGTTATAATCTAAAGAATTTTGCCATAAATGTTCACTAATAAAAAGTAATTATGTTCGAGAGATCGAAGATAACTAAGACTAGTTGTGAGTTATACATAAAACCTGTTAGCGTTTGAGTGGACTGTGAATCAGTGTAGCGAATAAAGAAAAATAAACAAATTTTTTAAACAAAAAACAAAAACCGACTTCAAAAACTTAAACTAAAAAGTAGAAAATAATATGTTAACTACTCCAAAGAAATGGATAATCAACGATTCATATATGGTGCCTGCCACGCAAAGCTGCCTATGCTGAGCTCCTTAGCTGGCACCGACTTCAAAAATAACAGGTTAAAAACTATAAATATTTGTATATGTATATATGAATCGTTGATTATCCATTTCTTTGGGGTAATTAACATATTATTTTCTGCTTTTTAGTTTAAGTTTTTGGAAGTCGGTTTTTTTTTTTGTTTAAAAATTTACTTAATTTTTAAATTTTTAGTGGTGCTGGAAAAATATTGTTTTAACCAAATAGACTTCAGTATATTTAGTTAAAAGAATCATTTCCAAATCGGTCTAGCCGTTTTCAAGTAATCGGGGAACAAACCTACATAAACATCGCTCTTTTTTTGAAGTCGGTTAAGACTAGAAACTTATTTCTAATAAGAAATGCACGAGAAACTAAGAAAAATACCAAAATCGCTATATGTGTGCCTATGATATTTGAAGATTTCCCTCGATTTCTCCAAGATCCCATCATCAGATCCTGATTTGGTTGCAATCAGACCACCTCGAAAGTCTACCCTTTCAAACAAAAAAAGAATTTTCCAAATCGGTCCAGCCGTCTTCAAGTAATCGGTGAACAAACACTCAAAAAAAACATACAGACGAATTGAGAACCGTCCTTCTTTAGGAAGTCGGTTAAAAATAGTAGTCAGGGTTAGCAAATTTGCGATATAATTTGTATAGGATATAAGATCGTTTCAATAAAGATAGGGTTAGGTTCCAATGGATTATACGGATTCTAATGGAATTCGTCCGACAATAAATTGCAAATATAAGATTATATTTAAAATAACGAATTAAAAAGGAAATACACAGGATGATAATACACCTACATATATACCTATTCACTTCGCAATTAGGGCGTCCGATACCGGTATTTTTAGTATGGACA
Source organism: Eudemis profundana (assembly GCA_947034925.1). Lineage (NCBI taxonomy): Eukaryota > Metazoa > Arthropoda > Insecta > Lepidoptera > Tortricidae > Eudemis > Eudemis profundana. Next base: position 21,712,330 of record OX344795.1, on the reverse strand, counting down.
ATTAAATACCTGGACTCCGGTACTGTCTTTACTTGTAAAGACAATACCGGTGTCGGCTATTTATTTTAAGGTCCTTGGTTGTCACTGTCACCGACTGCAATCAACTATCGAGTCAGTGATAAAAGGTGGCTAACGGGGTTTTTTCAACGTCCATATCCACTGAGTTCAAATTAATTGCAGCTTCTATAATTATATGAATCAATCAACGTTAACCCTTACTATTTCATAATTAAAACGCATTAAATCAATAATTAGTAGCCGCGAAAGAGTTCAACTGTTAAATTAAGAAATAAGAACATGACAATTCCAAATTAAATAAGTATGTATAAGCGTTTATAGTTATAGTTATTGTATAAGCATTTATTTCAGACTTGTTGTTGGCTTTAAAGTGTATCTTTATAATAGAAAGCATAGTTCATTCATACCTAATTACCTAAGTTTGTTGTAGTTAAGGAAATTGTTCGGGTCTTGCAACCCGGTGCATTATTGCCGACTTCCAGCCATGCAGTCCTTCTTTTTTATGCAAAATGTAGCAACAATAATATGGTCAAAATTTTTGTTTGTTACTAGATTTAGTTTAAAAAAACTTATCTATAGGGTAATATATAAAATGATATGTCTTAGTGGGAACTGTTGAGGAGTTAGATGCATGTTAATCTTAAAATCTATACCATAGTGTTTTGTATGTACGTCTATCTCTGTTTGTTCTCCAAATAAATAAAATAAAATAAAATAATTACTTCTCATTTAGACAATAGCGACCGTAAATTAAAATTATAACACATTTAATTACACAGCCATCAATTGTTTTTAAGTTAGATGACTAGTAATGACTTTACCGTGTCAAGGACTATGACGTTTTTGACGTCAACCATTAATGATATATAACTGTCCGATTGTAACACGTTAAACGTCATGATGATGAGTTGATGACGTTTGGCAATCGTTTCTTTATACGCGTCGTCGTTATAATGATCCGTTATGATCAATGGTGTGTTAATAGTGTTGTAACAGTTCATAAGTAAACTGTCAGAGATAGGAATATAGATCAAATATACTCAACATCAATACGTAGGGGCATTTTTATTTTTATAATTGTACCATTGACTATTAGTTTGTGGTCTTCACAAAATTGTCGATTAATTTTAAACAGCATAGCTATGCTAAGTCACGAAGTTGACAGGTTAGATTTTATTCAATATAGCTTAGGTAAGTACTTTTTAACCGACTTCCAAAAGAAGGCCGGTTCTCTATTCGTCTGAATGTTTTTTTTTTTTTTTTTTGTATGTTTGTTACGCGATTACTCGAAGACGGCTGGACCGATTTGAAAAATTCTTTTTTTGTTTGAAAGGGTATACTTCCGAAATGGTCCCATTGCAACCAAATCAGGATCTGATGATGGGATCCTGGAGAAACCGAGGGAACTCTTCAAATATTAGAGGCACACATATAGCGATTTCGGTATTTTTCGTAGTTTCTTGTCCATTTCTTACTAGCAATAAGTTTTTAGTGTTAACCGACTTCAAAAAAGGAACAAATGTTTATGTAGGTTTCTTCCCCGATTACTTAAAAACAGCTGGACCGATTTGGAAAATTATTTTTTTGTTTGAAAGGGTATACTTCCGAGGTGATTCCATTGCAACCAAATCAGGATCTGATGATGGGATCTTGGAGAAATCGAGGGAACTCTTCAAATATTAGAGGCACACATATAGCGATTTTGGTATTTTTCTTAGTTTCTCGTGCACTTCTTATTAGATATAAGTTTCCAGTCTTAACCGACTTCAAAACAAAGATCAATTTTTATGTAGGTTTGTTCCCCGATTACTTGAGGCTAGACCGATTTGGAAAAAAATTCTTTTAACTAAATAGACTTTAGTCTGTTTGGTTAAAATAGTATTTTTACAGCGCCACTAAAAATTTAAAAATAAAGAAAATTTTTAAAACAAAAAATAAAAACCGACTTCCAAAAACTTAAACTAAAAAGCAGAAAATAATATGTTAATTACCCGAAAGAAATGGATAATCAACGATTCATATATACATATACAGATATTTATAGTTTTTAACCTGCTTTTTTGAAGTCGGTGCCAGCTAAGGATAAAAGGAGCTCAGCATAGCCAGCTTTGCGTGGCAGGCACCGACTTCAAAAAAACAGGTTAAAAACTATAAATATCTGTATATGTATATATGAATCGTTGATTATCCATTTCTTTCGGGTAATTAACATATTATTTTCTGCTTTTTAGTTTAAGTTTTTGGAAGTCGGTTTTTATTTTTTGTTTTAAAAATTTTCTTTATTAAAAATAGTGCCGTAGTTAGGTGCGACAGATGCTATACCGTAATATCATAGTAAGTCAGTAAAGATAATCCTAAACGGTATTATTCTGTCAGATACTAAACAGTATTATTCTATTAAGGCCCTAAATAAAGAGAATATACACAAAAGATTGGGAAAACATTCAAAAGAAAACATTTTATCGAAGCAACTAAGTAACAAATCATAATATAAATTTTTAAACTCAAAGATACAAAATGTATCTTTGAGTTTAAAACTAAAACTAAAAACTTAAAGTAAAAACAACACTAACGTTGCAGGTATTGGGACATGATAAAATTGAAAAACAAAGGGGCGTGCATAAGAGGTCCAGCAATGTGGAAATTCTTTACTCGGCGGTGTTGCACTTTGCAAATATAAAGTTTGCATTAGTTATTGTAAAAGCCACATTTCAGTGTTACTTAGAAGTCTGACCTATATGTAGGAGTAGGACATTCCCTCGGCTTTACCGTGCATGGTGCAATGGATGCTCTCGATCGCAGCCATAAACATAAAGCTTCGTAAAGTTCGCTAAGCGATAGTAAGCGGTTGCACAACGGCGCATCGAAAGCTGCGTAAGGGCCGAACGTCGAAGGCTGGGAAAATGGGCTTTTGTAACCGGGATATAAAATGCAGCTTTGTAGTTAAATCGTGTAAGCATACTACACTAAGCATTGATTTAAATAAATGTTCGTCCATTGAAACGGTATGCTTTCCTCTATTGTTTGTGAGATGTGCAATGAGAACTTTTAGTCTTCTAATTATGGAAAAAAATCAAGCTACAGGTAAAAGGTAATGTTTATTATTAGATTTTAAGTTGCACAGTCTGGTAATGTATTTCTGAGTAAATATATGTGTATATATATATATTTGACAGTATCAAAAAAAGTTAATACCAGTTATTCATGCTCAGTAGGTTATTAATTATAAGGCTGTGCATAGTACTGTGTCACGGTTGCAAAATTTCTGATTTAAGCATATCCATAAGAAACGCTGTTCTACTGTATACATTTTAGCACTCGCGACTGACCAGCGGACGTTTAACTGGAGCGAATCCTGCGCCCGCGCCTTCACCGCGCATAGCTCACTTCGAACTACATAGTTATAGTTACACTGACACACTGTGATTGCGCCGCGCCGTGCGAACTGCGAGATTGGACACATTTGCATTTTGAAATGTTAAAGTAGGTAAAGTTGAAGTTACTACTTGCGTTCATTTAACAATAGGTACGTAAGTAATACTGATACTTCTCGAAAATATGACATGAGAGCTACTTTAGAAGACAAGAGTCAACTGATTTAAGCGCTGTCTTGGATAATCCATAATTGCCTCTTAACATCTGATCAGACTTTCTCAAAATATTGTATAATAGGTGAAACAGTTGACAAGTTATTCATTAATGCCATCTGAAATTTTAATTTTAACAGGCTCGTTTTAATTTTATCATCATCATTTTAATGCGGAGACGTTTATTTTGCCGCCATAAGGCAAAAAGGTACATGTAAAATAAAAATCGAAAGTTGTATGCCTATTTGTAAACACTAAATTTTACTGATTTCGAATGTAATGTATACAATTCAATTTCGAAAATGATGTAACATGTGCCCTTTTGCCTTATGGCGGCAAGTGATGAACATAGGTCTCCCAAAAAACTTAAACAATAAACAGTCGCACAATTTTAAGGCATACCAGACCAGAGGGATGGCTCATCGTTGAGGTGACCATCAAAGGTAAATAGATATACTTAATAATAAAATAGAGTGCGGCTAAGCTAAGTTTGCAAAGGTCAAAAAAAGGTTTTATTAAAAAAACGCATATGGCAACATCACAAGAAATAGAATTATTTAGTCTTGATACTTGGCAAATATATTTCCGTTTAATAAGTATATAAATATAATATCTTGCACAAATTGATTTCGTTCCAACCAAACTAAGCAATGCTTGTATATATGTACATATTTAAATACATAGAAATTATCCAAGACCCTTCAAAAATCGCTTAGTTTGGTTGAAATTAGATCGATGTGTGCAAGATTGACCCAGATTTCAGTAGGTAAGGTATGTAGACGCATTTTGTAATAAAGGAAAGAATTATTACCAAGGACCAAGATTAAATAATCCTCTTGTTGTGGTTTCCGCATGTACCCATTTATATATTTTTTTAAGTAAACCTTTTTTCGACCTCTGTAAACTTAGCTTAGTCCGACTATACACGTCTAGCTAGTTAACCATTTTCCAGTTCAGCAGACGTCCAAAAAAGGTCTCGCTATGCCGTCAAAAATTTGGTACAAATACAAATATTACGCACGTGTTTTACAATGTATAACTTTACCTCCACATTAATGAGTCGTTGTAACGCAACTGGACTACGATGCTATGCAAGGTTTAGTATTTTGTGGTTTACGCAAGCCGGCAAGTTCGGTCAGAAAGTTGTACTATCAATTATACTAAACGATCGTAAGCGATGGGAATTGAACATTTCAAAATTAACATTGCTTCAGAGAACTCAATTATTTTATACAGTCTTGTTACGAAGGATTGGAACAAAAAGTTGAAGCGATTTTACTAATATAAATCAAAGGCATGATTTCTATCTTGCAATATACTACATGAAAGGGTGAATTTCCTCATTAAAAAATAAAAGTCAATCTTATTCTCAGGAAACTGCAGTACATTTACGTTTAACCTGATATTATATTAATTCGCACACAATGCGTGGTAGCGGCGTTTTTGCACCGCGCGGAAAGTGATGTGAACCATACAAACGCGGTGGGAAACACAACGATACGCCAACAGGCTAAAACAACACAAGCTTAAAGTGCTTGTATATCTACCCATTTACGCTCTCACAATTGCTATTGCAAATCCTGATCGCTTTCTGTTCCCAGGTTTTTAAGCGTTGGAATAAAGTTATACTGAAAACGATCCCTGGTGGAAGTGAATGTTAATGTTGAGCTTTTTCTTTTAACAATGGGGATACATAATTTTGCTCTATACCAGAAATTATAATTAAATTGCAGACTTAATACGACGTCGACGGAAACAATCCGTATTCTTTACTAACAATCACGCAAGGAGTCAAAACAATGTATTTTTACATCAGTAGTGCAAATTAAGTGAAAGCGCAGCAAGTTAGTTATAGCTTGATTTTTTTTTTAACAATATGCATTGGGGTAATGTCGGCCTTAGGGTAATATTGAAAATTAGGAATTTCTACTTAACCATGCAAGATTTTTAGGTGTGCATTAAGAGGGAGCACTATTAGAATGTCTAGTACAGTGTCAGCGCGTTACAGTAAATATGTTGCGTGGTTTAAGAGAAATTCTCAATTTTCGGAACTATGCACCTTAATATCACTGTAACAACAGCCACAGTATTGATGATAGAGGCTTGCGTAGATTACGCTTAAAATTTATTTGTTTTAATTCAAGTCGAATAAAACTTATTTATAAAAGGTAATAATATGCATTCTATAGAATAAGAAGCAACTTTGCACAAGTTCATGTGATAGGTACGTAGTCTAGTCCACGACTGAATATACCATTACAATGCAAACAGCGCACGTGCGCACTTCTCAAAATGTCCCCCTGTGATATATCATCGATGCGTCGTTCTCAGGTGAAACGTATCACTTACGCAGTTGTCAATAAGCCTCTGCAGACCTACCATAGCATTATCTGTTGGTGGTACGGTGGGTATCTTGGTTCCTATTCCCGCAGTATTTACCTACCACCATATAGTTGAGATCGAACTAGGAACACGGTATGTTGGAACTGCAGGGATAGGCTACTGCTACTACTATAAAGACGTAATTAAAGTCGTCCTTTTTGACACGCGGCAAATCTTTTGCATGATACGTCACATATCGATACCTCTAGACTCAAAAGGCGTAAACGCCGTAGGTGCTAATGGCGGTTACGCCCTTTGAGTCTAAAGGTATCGATATATTCTTTACATAGTGAGTGTTATTCACATTGCTTTTGCACGCGCGCATACATAAATCTACGCATGTGTGCGACATGATGCAACACGGCTGTGAGCCCTAGCGACCCCATTGCCGGTCAGTGCTCGGTGCACCTGTCTAGAGTGGGAACTGCGTCGATACTATTACTACCACAGTCTAGGGTGTTCCAATACATCGTGTATATTTTTAATGTTGTCATATTTTTAGGCAATGATAAATATTGTGAACCCCGACTTCTTCATTTCAACTTACCACGTCAGTCGCTCTGCGGAGCTCGTAGCTCAAGGGAATATCCATTAGGTCGTATATCTGGTCACACCTTTGCTTTAGACTTCTTCGATGTAGTCTACCTAGTACCGTCCATCTTCCTCAGAACCAAAGTCTCCTCAAGTTGCTATTTTTAATTTTTTTTTATTGGAAACTATTAATGGCTAGCATTTTTATGTTGGTAACGGGAATGAAATTCATAACCATTTTTTAACACGCTTTCAATTCATTCACTTGTACCTAACAAAAAAAATTTAATCAAATCTTGGAAATCAATTTAAACCTACTCCTAATAATTGTCGTATCGAAATGGGACGTTGTATTTGTAGTTCAAATGACAAAACAATAATTTGGTATCTTGGAGCTGATCAGATAATGAAGCCAGGCAGGACGTGGATAGTGGAATCTTCAGTGGCTCCTAGTCAATCCCTCGAGTTTGCGCTAATTTATGGTAAAAACGATGTTGATAAAGAAAACAATTTGGTTTGAATGCACTAAAACGCGCGTATTTCTTCTTATAATAATCCTTGCAAATTTCTATTCAATGCGTAAAAACCTAAGGTTTTGAACCTCAAGGTTCAAATATGATGGATACGTTAAATAGTCGGAGCCATCTGTCGGAGGAACGTGAATGGGCTTCATATGGATGTGTTTGAGTATACAATAACAAGTGAACACGTTGTTTGCATAATTATCCTCGGAACACGAACGGGGTCAGAGTTCGATTCATTGTAATGCATGGCATTGATAATCCTCATCTTACATGCGCCGATGTAGCATAAATTATTGAAATTGTGCGCAAATCTCTATACCTATTGATGCTCGCGATTTCGGTTAAATTTTAATCACAAATCTAGTTCATACTTAAACTACATATTTTCTTGTCAATGTCCACTTCATGATTGTCGGTCAACGGAACAGTTTAGATACAGGTCAACTAGCTAGATATCAGTGACATCAATGAATAGGTATGTCTACCTCCGTTTCAGTCAAATTGTTAATAAGTACCAAATATATTTTATTTTCAGTTAGTATGTATGTATGTAAACACTTTATTGCACAAAATAAGATAAATTACAGTACATGGTTGCAAAAATAAAGGTATACAAAGGCGAACTTTTCCCTTATTAGTATTACTTACCATTAATATAACAAACAAAACTCCATTGTTCAAGCCTCGGTAGGACTGAACCAAGTAGGTAGTCCAACTTGGACTACTTGGTTCCGCGCTTGGACTGTCCAAGCAATTTTGGTTATTAATAAAGAAATTAGATGTTCAAATTGGCTGTATTGTGTATATCCTTATGGAAGTTGCCAGCTTAAATGTTAGAAATCCAAATAGAATGTGGTAAATTGTTTGCGTCAGCTTCCTTACAAGATAAGAGAAAGTTGTGCTTGAATAAATTAGTCATTCCATTCTCAAAAGGATGTCTTATCTTGTCTAAAATGGTCCGGTTATAGCAGGCGCGTTTCACTTTCGACGCTAAAGGTTGTGTTGACAATTTTATTCCTACTTGCCCGTAATAATTATGTCGATGTCAGGCCACTCTAATAGTTGTCAATCAGATCCTAATAAAAATAGGTAAAAAAACTTTTTAAGTTAAACGGTTTTATCTTATGTTAAAAATTGTACCAAAAAGTAAAAAATAAATTTAGGACACAAAACTGGATCTTTTCGAGATTTTAACATCTGTTAGGTGGAAAATCGTCCAATAAGCGGAATAACTAATAATCTGGGACTTAACATACTAAATAAAAACGTGGGGCGCAATCTTTAAATAATATTCCTTTGGACGGGCTTTGTCTAAATACATGAGTTTTCCTATTTACATAATTAATAACACCCGCATCATGCCTTGCCTGGATTATTACACACAGGTAATAGACACATTAAGCAAAGTAACTGTTCTAAAACCATCTCAAAGTATCAAGCAGTTAGTGCAAACCGCATCAACGTAGTCCAGCAGTTGTCATGTTTATACGGACAGACAAACAGATGCGGGCGGATATATTGTTTCATAATATGTAGAGATATAGATAGATGCAAATACAATGCGCCCCACGTTTTTATTTAGTATGTTAAGTCCCAGATTATTAGTTATTCCGCTTATTGGACGATTTTCCACCTAACAGATGTTAAAATCTCGAAAAGATCCAGTTTTGTGTCCTAAATTTATTTTTTACTTTTTGGTACAATTTTTAACATAAGATAAAACCGTTTAACTTAAAAAGTTTTTTTACCTATTTTTATTTTCTAGTTTTTAGTTTAATATTCAACTTTTGACTAAAAACCATTGCGCAAACTATTCTTTATTTTGAACTATCCTCATTTCATTTTTGTGAGCCCGAAGAAAGGAGCTGAACAGGAGAATTTTTCAAACATTAGGTACTAGTAACCCTCTCTAGTTTGGTTGGACTCATTTGGTTGGCATTGATGACTCCAATACTTTATACTTGGGGTCGAGGAACTGATGATTGAATTAGAAAGCGAAAGCTACTAATCAATTTTAAAGGTAAAGTCTCATCTCATTCTTGCGATTACCAATGACGAGTTTCAGGGTGCAAAACCGATGATTACACGTTCAATACTGCGGAGCTGCAGAGTAACTTTCTGCGTATCACGAACTACGCATATTATCCCAATGTAGCTCGCACCTACGTAAGCATAAGGACCGAGTTAAAGGCATTTGGGTGTTTGTAAATACGTGAATGGGCTCGCCTTGCCACACTGTGACGATATACGCCTACGGTTTGGGGTTACTAGTAACAGTTAAATATTTTTACTTTCCGTTTTCTCACACCGTCATCAGGCCCTTGGCACTAAGTATAACGTACCAGACTAATTGTCAATACAAACCGAATTACACAAAACTCGTTGGTATTAAGTAACATCGAAATACTTCAATTTTCAACATACAGTTGAAGATTTCCACATTTTACCTCCTGATTCCATCAGCCGACCGTCAATATCAACCAAAAAACCTAAACTCGAAAGGGTTAATAGTAACGGTTGAGGATTTCGACTTTCCACCTCGTGACTCATCATCATTGCCTTCGTTAGCAAGCGTAATTTGGACTCATCAATACCAGCCAAATGAGGCTGTATTCGAAGGGGTTACTAAAAACGGTTGACGAGTTAAACTCTCTAGCTCCTGACTCTATCATCAGACCCTCGTCACCATGTATAACGTATTGGGTCCGTCAATACCAAACGACCAACCGTTTGGTTGAAGAGATTAGGTACTTTAAACGGTTGAAGATTATCTTCTCTTCATATCCTGACTCCATCTTCAGACCAAAGACTACAATATTATACTAGGTTATAGACAGGCAACTCGGCCAAATTTCTAATCATCGTACTTGTGCTGCCATCTATCCTTCATTACACGTCAACAAATCTACACACACATATACACCCACACCCACACACATACATACACGCATACACACATATAGGTAACTATAGTTTGGCATGGTATGACACATCTTAGAAGTTACGTTGAAATAAGTTTCTAATTACAATCACCAAGTTTAAATAAAATGCGCCCAATAAAGCAAATTAATTTCAATTTAGTAACCTCAACTAAAAACTTATTTCTACGTAACTTCTAAAACGTGCCACACTGCATAGTTTGAAAGAGGATTACTAAAGAGCAGTGTAAATAAAAACACCAGTTTCCGTTTTTTAGTTTTACTTATACCTACTTATTTCAAAGGTGAATTTATCTTCGCATTCGTTTTTAAATTGACAAGAAAATGTACTTATCATCTTTCCCTTAAAAGTCAGATCCACAACTGTGCTTCGATATTTTAAATTTTTCTGGATTGCTAGCAGGATTCCGAAATCTATGCAATTGGATCCCTGAAAAAGAAAAAGTATTAAAGATGATATCAACGCCGAAATACGCAAACCTATTTAGTACCACGAAACATTTATTATAGAATTGGTAAAAGGTTCACTTTGTTGGATATTCATAGGCGATTTTAATTCCGTGATTACCGTGTCTAAATTATAGTAGACCAGTAAGCTTATGATGCTACGTTTTGTCACGCGATAAATAAATGATAAAGCATCCGTCACGTTCTAACTAGTAGTGTGCGAGAGTGACGGATGTTTTATCAGTGATAAACTATCACTTATTTATCACGTGACAAAACGTAGCATCATAAGCTTACAGCTTTGATAAAAACCCATAACATTATAATTACCTTCTCCGTCACGAACTTTGCGGCCGGGTAGTCAGAAAATTCTGACCGACATTTTGTTTAAAACAAAACTTAACACAGCAAAAGGGTAACAGCACATACAACGGGGGAATTAATGCTCAACTCGACGTTGAAATGAAATAAATAATGGAAAATACTGCACTCGATAAAATTCCCTACATTTTTTATTTGATTGATGTCAAGCAGCACCGATTTCTTTTTTTTGGGAATGTTATGGCCAACCAGCACCGCCTTGACAGACTATTGTTGCCATGTAACAAACAATAAATAATATCATGAGTGGTTAATTTTAATCAATTGAAATTTAAATTAAAATATATTTTTAGATTCACACGATTTTTATATGTATTATCTGGTATATATCATGTTTATTTAATTACATTCACATCATTACGTATGTTAAAAGAAGGCCAAGTGGTACGTGTAATGTAAGGTAGATGGCAATCAAAGCAAAGCGGTTCACTTTTTTTCTATTGAGTTACCGGGGCATGCTTCAGACCCTCGGCACCAACTTTAACGTATAGGGCTCGTGAATACTAATTAAATGAGACCAAACTTTAACGGCTTGTTAGCAACGATTGAAGAGTTCCACTCTCTACCTCTTGACTCCAGCATCAGACTGTCGCCATCAAATATAACGCATTGAGCTCAACAGTACCAAGCGAATGAGCCCACACTTGGAGGAGTAGCTAGTAACGGTTGAAGAGTTCCGCTCTCTACCTCCTGACTCCATCATCAGACCCTCGCCATCAAATTTATCGTAACGGGCTTGTCAATACGAAAAAAATGAGTCCACACTCGAAGAAGTTACTAATAACGGTGAAAGAGATGCATTATCCAGCTCCTGGCTCCATAATCAGACCGTTGTCATTAAGCCATTATTATTGTCATTAAGTTGTGACCTTCACCAAAGAAGAGTTTTGGCCGAAGGGTGTCATGTTCCGGCGCTTCCGCGGGCGGCTACCTGACACCCCGAACAGCGTTACCACATCGCAGTGAAATGTGACCTAGTTGTTAAGTTTATTTTGTAATTTGATTATGTATGTTAGATTGTAAGGTATTTATCTATGGACCTCTGATGCCTGAAATAAATAAATTATTATTATTATTAGGTATAACGTATTGAGCTCAATAGTACCAATCGAATGAGCCCACACTCAAAGAAATTACCAGTAACGGTTGAAGAGTTCCACTCTCTACCTCCTGACTCCATCATGAGATCCTAGCCATCAAGTTTAACGTAACGCGCTCGTCAATATCAACCAATTAAGACCAAAGTCGAAGGGGTAACGGGAAGAACGGGTAACTGGTAACAGTTAAAGAGTTCCACTCTGTACATCCTGACTCCATCATCAGACCCTTGTCACCAGGTTTAATGAATCGGGCTCGTCAATACCAAGCGAATGAGCCCACGCTCGATGGAGTTAGTAGTAACGGTTGAAGAGTTCCACTCTCTACCTCCTGACTCCATCATGAGACCCTCGTCACCAGGCTTAACGAATCGTGCTCGTCAATACCAAGCGAATGAGCCCACGCTCAATGGAGTTAGTAGTAACGGTTGAAGAGTTCCACTATCCAGGTCCTGACTCCATCATCAGACCCTCGTCACCAGGTTTAACGAATCGTGCTCGTCAATACCAAGCGAATGAGCCCACGCTCGATGGAGTTAGTAGTAACAGTTGAAGAGTTCCACTCTCTACCTCCTGACTCCATCATGAGACCCTCGTCACCAGGCTTAACGAATCGTGCTCGTCAATACCAAGCGAATGAGCCCACGCTCGATGGAGTTAGTAGTAACGGTTGAAGAGTTCCACTATCCAGGTCCTGAGTCCATCATCAGACCCTCGTCACCAGGTTTAACGAATCGTGCTCGTCAATACCAAGCGAATGAGCCCACGCTCGATGGAGTTAGTAGTAACAGTTGAAGAGTTCCACTCTCTACCTCCTGACTCCATCATAAGACCCTCGTCACCAGGTTTAACGAATCGTACTCGTCAATACCAAGCGAATGAGCCCACGCTCGATGGAGTTAGTAGTAACGGTTGAAGAGTTCCACTCTCTACCTCCTGACTCCATCATCAGACCCTCGTCACCAGGTTTAACGAATCGTGCTCGTCAATACCAAGCGAATGAGCCCACGCTCGATGGAGTTAGTAGTAACGGTTGAAGAGTTCCACTCTCTACCTCCTGACTCCATCATCAGACCCTCGTCACCAGGTTTAACGAATCGTGCTCGTCAATACCAAGCGAATGAGCCCACGCTCGATGGAGTTAGTAGTAACGGTTGAAGAGTTCCACTCTCCAGGTCCTGACTCCATCATCAGACCACCTTGAATTTATCATAATGTTGTATTGTCACGGAAACAGAATCTGTGTGCAAAGTTTCATAAAAATCGGTTTAGTAGAAGTAGTTGAAAAAGCTGCTGCAAGATTTGACCCAAACAAACCTGACACAAACACGGTAAGCTAAATAAAACCGTTTAAAAATAGATTACTACTAGAAAGTTGCAATTATAAATTTTCTTTATTGTCACATAGTTTTCCATTAAAAATTAAAATGTCATAATCATAAATGTTACTATGAGTATCAAAGTTAATTTAATAGTACATTGTGTATCTAGGGCGGTAACGAAGTAGAAAGTCTGATGCTTGGGTGTCTACGGTTATTGTTCTAGATGAGTAAAACACGTCCTTTCAGTACTGCATTTAATCCGAGACAAAGATATTATTAACTACCCTAAACATTGACAGCTAGATATATAGATACCCACATATATCACACCTCCACCCTTATTGCTAACATTATACAATGACAAACATAACTAAGTCGTGCAACCATAACACGAGTAGGTATCTATTACAATAAATTTATGAACTTAATACTGTCGTATATCCTATCTAAGTACATCTTACATCTAGTCTATTTCTAACCTAAGTTTAGCTAAACGGTGTGGCAATGGCCTGAGGTTCACTGACGCCCGAGTTTCCGGTAGTCGAGACGGTGGTGGGGAAATAGACTGACCCGGACTATCCACACCAGCGCTGGCTGACTCGGGGTTTCCTTCCCCCTCAACACTAACGGAGGAGTCCGGGCCCACCTCCGTCCGTCCACTCGGCGGCGCGACCACGTCCTCACTCTCGTCCGTTACCTCTAACGACTCCGGGCAAGGCACGGTCGACATGCGTGATCTGCGTCTGACTTGATCAATGTGCCTGACTATTGGTTTTCCACTATCCCTATTCAGAGCATACATGCGAGAACCCTCTGCCTGTACAATGGTCCCTTTTACCCACTTGTCGTCGGTACAATACCCTCTCGCCCAGACCTCATCGCCCGGCTTGAAAACGCGCGACGCGCCGGACGCGGGCGCAGCCTGCCGGCGCTGCGCCGCCTGCACGCGCTCCTGCAGCGCCGCGTCCGCGCGCAGCAGGTCGAGCCGCGTGCGCAGCGAGCGTCGCTGCAGCAGCATCGCCGGGCTCTCCCCAGTTGTACTATGTACACTATTCCTATACGCTAGCAAATATGCCTGGAGCGCCGCATCGACATCTACGTTATCCCTGTGCGCTTTCTTGATGGCGCGTTTACACAGTTTAACCGCGCATTCGGCCGCCCCATTAGATGCCGGATGGTATACTGGAGAGAAGGTTTGCCGCACTCCGCATTTAACTAGAAAATCTTTAAGTTCTGAACTGGCAAACGGCGGCCCCTGGTCCGAAACGAACTGCCCGGGTACTCCAAAGCGCGCGAATGTCGCTCTCAGTTCCTTAATTACTGCCGCGGCATTAGTGCGCGCCATTTCGAAAATTTCTAGCCATTTGCTACTTGCGTCTATAATTACCAAGAAAGTTTTACCCTTAATGGACAAAAAATCAGCATGTATCCTACTCCACGGTTGTTGATGGTACTGCCAAGGCTCGGGCGGCGCGCGCGGCGGCGCCGGCGCCTCCGCCGCGCACGTCGCGCACGCGCTACACAGCGCCTCCACGTTCGCGTCGATATTGGGCCACCACACGTAGCTGCGGGCTAAAGATTTAGTTTTAACTATCCCCATATGACTAACGTGTAACTGCTTAAGGATTGATGCTTGTAACTTTGGTGGTATTACGACGCGGTAACCCCACATTACACAACCACGATCTAAATACAACTCGTTGCGACGCGAAAAATAAGGTTTAATTTCGTCATCCGGACATGCCGCCGGCCACCCCGACTGTAGGTATGCTAGCGTCCTACTCAGGACTCTGTCCTTAGCGGTCGCTACTCGAACGTCGTTGTTAGTTACCGGCAAAAAATCTTCCACGAAATTTAAATACGTTATTTCCCCAGTCTCCCCTCTCCCGCCTTTCGCCTGGGGAAGCCGCGATAACGCGTCCGCGCAGTTTCTACCCGACGGCACGTACTCGATCGTGTAGTTATACCCCGATAGCAGCACGGCCCACCGCTGCAGCCGCGACGCCGCCATGACCGGGATCCCCACTTTATCGCCGAATATATACGTCAGGGGCTTGTTATCCGTTCGCAACGTAAATTTTCGGCCATAAAGGTATTGGTGGAATTTACGAATTCCGTAAATGATCGCTAGCGCCTCCCTATCTATCTGTGCGTAAGCGCGCTCGGCGGGCGTGAGCGTGCGTGAGGCGTACGCCACGGGGCGCTCGCCGGCCGGCGTCAGGTGCGACAGCACGCAGCCCACGCCCGTGCCCGACGCGTCCGCCGTCAGCACCAGCGGCAGCGAGCTCGAGTAGTGCACCAGCACCTCGCTCGAACTCATGGCCGCCTTTACCGTCTCGAACGCGGCCTGGCACTCCTCGGTCCAAACAAACTTCACCCCCGCTTTTAATAGGTTGTACAGCGGCGTTAAAATGGTACTGATATTTCTCACAAACTTTGCATAGTACATAATTAAGCCAATAAACGCCCTCAACTCGGCGACGTTGCGCGGAGCCGGAGTCTTTACGATGGCTTTGATTTTGTCCGGGCAAGTATGTACCCCCGCCTTACTTATCACGTGACCCAAATAATTGACAGACTCCGCGAAAAACTGACACTTATCTTTTCTAACGCGCAAACCGTAGGTCTGTAGCCGTTCAAAAACTTTGTTCAAGTTATCGATGTGCGATTTTGTGTCCGCCCCCGTTATTATGACGTCATCGAGGAATACCCCCACGTGTGGCAAATCGGCAAAAAGTTGCTCTAAACGTCTTTGAAATATACCGGGACTCGACGATAACCCATAAACTAAACGATTGTATCGAAATAAACCTTTGTGGGTATTTATTACGGTGTATTTACGTGTTTCGTCAAGTTCAAATTGGGCATAGGCCTGCGACAAGTCAATCTTAGTGAAACGCTCCCCGCCGTGTAAACGCGCCAGCAAGTCTTCTACCCTAGGTAGCGGGTACCGGTCTACCTCTAGTACCTTATTCAAAGTCAGTTTATAGTCAGCACAGATCCGCATACCACCGTCCTTCTTCACCACGGGAACTATAGGCGTGGCCCAGTCGGAGCGGTCGACGGGAGTGAGCACGCCGTCGCGCACCAGCTGCTCCAACGCGCGCTCCACCGGCTCGCGCAGCGCGTACGCCAGGGGGCGCGCGCGCAGGAACACGGGCCGGGCACCCTCGCGTACGTGGATGCTCACTCGGCCGCCGGTGAACCGCCCCAGGCCGTCCGCGAACACTTCACGGTAGCGGGAGCTGAAATCATTTATATCGAAATGATTATCTGTCACACTGTGTACATCACAATACTGGTGTACCGGTACTTGTACATCTAATTCGGCTAGCCACTGCCGTCCTAATAACATGGTTTTGCCATTATCCACAACATACAAATCCAAATGCTTTTCTTTATCTTTATACTTAACTAGCGGTTTCACTACCCCGACGGGGTTCACTAATTCGCCCGTGTAGTACCTCAATCGTAGCTTACTTTTTCTAAGCGTTAACTCCCTAAATAGCTGTTGGTACAGTTTGTAACTTATACATGACACCGCACTACCGGTATCGCACTCCATGTTAAGTAATTTTCCTTGCACATTAACTTCAATTAAAATCGGTTTACAATGAGCTACGGCAAGTTGGTTTAAGTTTGAAATGTTTACCTCTATGCTAACATCGCTGTCGATGTCCGATTCACATTCCTGTACCTCGGTCGCGCCGCCCTCGTCTGCCGCCTCGACGCAGTGCTGGTCAGTCATGTATGGACACATCCGCCGAAGATGACCTTGTCGGTTACAGACTTTGCACACGTAGCGTATGAACCGACACGTCGAGGCATCATGCCCCGCGCCGCACGCCGTGCACGGCCGCATCCCGCGAGCCGGCGCCGGCGCACCCCCGACAGCGCGGGCCCCGGCGCGCCCGCCACGGCTGGCGCCGCCGCTGCTCGCCGCCCGGAACGCCCGCGAAGCCGCCGCCGGCCCGTTCGGTCTAGATTCGCTCGCCCACGGCCCTCTTCCCTGGCGCGACGCGAACCCTGTCACGGCCTGACAGTCCACGGCACCGCCCGATGACCTTTCCCGACCTTCAACGATGGCCGAATCTCTCTCGGCCGCCTCCATGCTGACGGCCAGCTTGAACGCCCTCTCGAAGTATAAACCCTCCTCGGTGAAAAGTCTTTGACGTGTTGTCTCACTCTGCATACCGCATACCAGTTGGTCTCGTAAACTTTCTTGCAACCAGGCACCAAACTCGCACGTTTTTGACATTTTTTTAAGCACCGCCACGTATTCCGAAACACTTTCATGACTAGTTTGTTTCCTTTGTCTAAATTTGTAACGTTCGGCGAGTATACTGTGTTTCGGTTGTAAGTGACGTTCTAGAATGTTCGTGATTTCCGTGAACGTTTTTGACGTAGGTTTATCCGGTGTGCACAAATTAACTAACAGTTCGTAGCACTCTGCCCCCATCACGGTTATTAAAGTAGGAACGTACATGTTTTCTTCCACTTTATTTACCACAAAATACTGTTCTAACCGGTCCACATATAATCGCCAATTGTCCGTTGCAACCTTGAACTCGGCTATCTTGCCAACCGACATTGTCACTGTTTGCTAAGCACCGTTAATTGCACTATTCACGTATTGCACTGTTCCCCCGACGTAAACAACACAAAAAAAGGTAACACGCACTAAGTCCGATCGTTTTCGTCGCCACTAGAAAGTCTGATGCTTGGGTGTCTACGGTTATTGTTCTAGATGAGTAAAACACGTCCTTTCAGTACTGCATTTAATCCGAGACAAAGATATTATTAACTACCCTAAACATTGACAGCTAGATATATAGATACCCACATATATCACACGAAGGAATTGCAAACGAGTGTTTGTTACAAGCCCGCGGCGAAGCCAAGGGCTTTAATAACACGAGTTTGTAATTCCTTTACCGCCCGTGGCACACACAATGTTTTTCATCACACTTGTGAGGAAATCTTTAATAAAAATAACCTTACTAATCCACCCAGTATGACAAGAAAATATTAAAACAGACAGTGACGTTAGTGACATATGTCATAGACAATGCAAATTTTAAGTCACGTTCGGAAACCATAGCGGTAACGGCCATTTTAGTTGATTTTATATTTGCAAAATACTGAAATACAATATTTAAACATTTAATTAATGTTACCGAAGTATGTGTTTACATGTATTTGCAATAACAGTTATCTTTAAATAAATATTTCAGTGATAAATGTTAAAAAAGTAAGTTGGCGTTTCCTTTGAACATGACAAATAAGAGTAAAACAGAACCAGCGTTTCAAATTTAAAAAGAAAATCATTACGCCCTAGGGCGTAATAGGCCATTTACGGCCCGCAGAACCTACGTGTAATGACACCATTTTCGAGCAAGTGTGATGAAA
The DNA here is from genome assembly GCA_947034925.1 of Eudemis profundana. Lineage (NCBI taxonomy): Eukaryota > Metazoa > Arthropoda > Insecta > Lepidoptera > Tortricidae > Eudemis > Eudemis profundana. The sequence continues at coordinate 21,693,693 of OX344795.1, read as the reverse complement.
AAATATTTTTACACTGGTTAGATGTATTGTTAATACGAGTATACTATATACATACAGAGAACAAAAATAATTTGGATTACCAAAGTTTCAAAACAAGAATTAAAAATATTCAATTTATTTATCAAAACAACGAAGGGCTTTAATAAATAGATTGTTTACGATTGATATAAAATTTCCCGCGCGCACGCTTGTTATATTAACATACGGTTTAACAGCCATTTTCCTCAAGTATATTTGTATGTACAAAGGAGCATATAGAATCTTTTTTACTGTGTTTTTGTGGCAATAAATGATTTTTTATTTATTTATTTTATTTTTATTTACTTTACTAAGTGTATCGAAAAAAATGGGTGCACTAAACCAAAAAATGTTAATACAATGCACTTCGATTCTGAATTAAACCTATGCCAGTCATTTTTACCAAAATATCTTCTATAATGTACACAAATATAGATGTTGGTATGTTAGTCTGTACGAGGACCGTTCGAAAAATTTCTAGCTACTCCGTTTCTATTCAAGCGCTATTATTTTTAACCAGTACCTGCCATTTTAGAGGATTAGTGACGCGCTGGCGCGTGCGATGGCTTTATAAATCGCTTTCAGGGTTCCACAGATATATTTAGTCCCATCCGCAGGTAGATGATACTAGTAGTGGCGTGGCGGCCATACAACCTCGTCTCCATAGGCTTGCCTATGTTAAGGCATTAGAGTACCCTTTTCCTAGTCTTGAAGAAAATTTCTATCACAAGTTGATTCATGAACCATAAAAAATCAGTAAAGCTTTGATCCAGCTAGCCCTCGCTGAGATTTGATACCACGCCACAGCTAGGTAATCCCGACTAAATTGTCGTGAAATAAGGAGAAAAAACCGGTCAAGTGCGAGTCGGACTCGCGCACCGAGGGTTCCGTACAAACTCATAAGTAGATACGCGAATAGTTCAAGAAAAACTGTATGTCGATTTGTTTAGAAGAAGCAAATAAGTATATGTTATGATTTTTGCAAATTTCTAAAAAACAGTGCAAGTTAGGAAAACAGTTAGATTTTCCCTGTAATATTTAGAACCTGACGTGTAATGATTCTATTTAATAGCAAGGACCATTAAATCAAGAGGACTGTCATTCTCCATACAAAAAGCTGTTCCCCGAATTTACAACGCCATCTATGTATAAGCTTGGTAAAATAATTATAATATTATTTACAATTATTTAACTTTGCAAACGTGACACAGTATTTAAATGTATTTAAATTTATTTATTATTAGCTGTTTACGAACTAATTGTTACTATACTATGTTTCTTTGTTTAATTATAACATCGTTAAATGTTTAGTGTTTTAGCGCCATCTAATTTTGCCCGGAAATCCCCTAGCGTGAAACATGCCATCGCTTAGTTTTGCTACTCGCCGCTAGGGATTTCAAGTTTTGTAAATTTCTAAAAAAGTATTAAAGTTAGCAAGACCGTTCTATTTTTCCTGTAATATTCAGGTTGATATTTATAATTAGTAATTATGACACATTTTTCTGATCAGTAACTTCGGAGATAATAGGGGGGGAATGGTACATAAAAATGTATAAATCAAAAACTACTTATTCAAGAAAAAAAACAAAAATGGTGTTTTAATCTACAAATTAAGCCCTTTCATTTGATACCTCACTCAATATAATAGCCCTACTTTCAATTTTCAAAGTCCCATTACGGAGCCTTTTAAAAAAAAAGTAAAAAAGGTACAAGATATTTTTTATGTCCAATAAGCTCGGGTTAGCTACTTTTAACACTATTCCAAATTTCAAATCGATAGCATCAGTAGTTCCTGAGATATCTGGCTGTGACAGACGGATAGACAGACAGACAGACAGACAGACAGACAGACAGAGTCGCACCATAAGGGTTCCTTTTTTACCATTTTGGTACGGAACCCTAAAAATGAGGTCTATTGTAAAATAATGTACATAAAAATCTAAAAAAACACAAAAAAATTATCACAGATTATAGATTTTTTCATACTTTATAAATAAATCGATTTTAGTATCAAAATCTTCACATTTTTCATAAAATTCTAAAACTTCGTAAAAACAGGCTTCGGTAAAATCAATAAATTAATTAAAAAAACTGAGAAACTTTAAACAACCATTTGACCCCATTGCATAGATGATAAAATATATCTTAAAAATAATATCGCTTGAATACAAACGGAGTAGCTAGAAACTTTCGGAACGGCCCTCGTATGGTAGGTATATATTTTATGTGATTGACAACAGAAGGTACAGTTACCCACTGTTGTCTGACAAAATAGGAGACGCAAATATTTTTTATGTAAGCGAACCGGCAGGAAACCACTGATTTGTGTAGGCTACGTTTGCACATTGCAATCCAACGCACGTGGTCTATTGCGCTACTTGTGGGAACCGCTGTTGAAACTTTGAGTTGCACGACCGCCCGCGATAACACCGTCATCCTTAGTAATGGTATAGATGCATAATTGTGTTTGTATGTGGGTCCATTCTCTAAGCTTGGGTTCCCTGTGCGTCATGAATAGGCTCCGCACTTTTGTCGCTCCGACGGGGAGTAAATTGAACAGTATACTTAGTTTAAAACAATACAATAAAATAAATATTTTGGTCCATATGAATTTTTGAAAGTCATCAAACTTAAATTATTTAGTAAATACGATACAAAAGCTGCATCGAAAAAAGACACCATCAATTTATTATGCCGTTGAACAACAGCAGACGAGGTTATCGCATTAATTTATACTATTCCATTTACTCCCGAAACTACCCTAGTCTGACTAGTCATGAAGCGGCGTTTCTCAAATTGCCCCAAGGGCTCGTTGCGAAACGGTACACTCCGTCGGGCAACTAATCGCGACTTTTCTTGTCGCACGACACAAACCTGGTGGTCTAGCATAACTGGTCGCGACTTCGTTTCTCGCGCGACAGAGCATCACCTATCACTGTCACACGATATTGAGTGGAAAGAGATAGTGTCACAGTTGTGCTAGAGGTACTGACCTGACGCTTTACTCGCTTCTAGTTGTGATAGGGTAAGTACAATACGCTGGCGAGGCTACGGTGGAGTGGTTACACCGTTCCCGTGGTCTCGCCCTATAGCATGGAGGCGGCACATAGAGGAGGTTTTCAGTTGGTAAACCTTGGCCTCATCAGCCAACAAGGGAGTCCCACATAACTATCAGGGTCCGTCCTGGCACCCTGGTGGTATGCGTTTTTTTATTTGGACATTTGCATCGTGTGATTTCCTATACGGTGATATTTCATCAGTTCTCAAAACAAAAACAGCATTATTATTACTGGTGCGAAACTGGAAATGATAAAGATGAAACGGAAATGACAGCATAAAGGTCACTTTAAATAAAAACCAGACCAAGTGCGAATCGAACTCGCCACCGGAGGTTGCGTTGCGTTACAGAATACGTTATGGTTATGTATTTAAGGTGATTCGAGTATGTCGCTTTTTTATACAAACACAAAAAGAGTCATCGCTTGCTTCTACGACGTTTTTTACGCTCTATGCTTCAATTATGCTTGAAATGTACTTTATTTTATAGCTTAATACATTTTATTTGCGCGAAATTAAAAGCGACCGACTCGAATAATCTTAAGAAAATAAAATCACATTTGTACGGATTTGCTTGCTTTATTAGGATTTGCTTTATTTTTATCGCGACATTTATCGTTTAGATACTACATGTTACCGTCACTAGGGCTTAAAGTGGATTTTTTTATTAACCGAAGTAAACTGGCATTTCCTGGGCTACCAGTTATTGGCTAATGAAAAATAGTGATAGAGTCAAGATATTGGTCACCATTCAATGAATCATTTATTAAATACATTTGTTTTGACAAAACAAATGCAGTTTGATTATATATTCAGTGTGGAAATTACTAATAAAATCAGTTTGTACTTTATTATAATGGCACGATCGTATATTCCGTATTCAAAAATTATAAATAATTATAAAAATACTGTGAGCGAAATATATTATTAAGTGGGAGGCGGACAGCATTATATAAAGTGTTTTGGAGTAAGCCCTCTGTAATTTAAATATGCCCTAACATATTTAGATTACTTACAGAGGGCTTACTCCAAAACACTTTATATCATGCTGTCCGCCTCCCACTTAATAATATATTTCGCTCAAAACTTAAATGATGAAAATAACTTGTTGTAATGTGTTTTTCTATTCATCCACTCATGAGATTCGACCATGAGTTTACGGCCTTGTTTCAGTAGCTCGGTGATTTTAGTCCGGTTCATATATATTAGTTTGAATTTATCGATATAGGCGATCCCTAGCGTCATTTAATTTTACCCCCTAGATTCCGAGTTCTGGTAATAATAATGCGAAAAAATCATAAAACATGGAAATTCCATTAAATTGCTCAATTTCTGTGTACTTATGTTGATAAAGAAATTACCTAACGACAGATTTATTTAAAAAAAAAACGCCGGTCAAGTGCGAGTTGGACTCGTCCACCGAGGGTTTCGTACAAACTTGTAGTATGTATTTAGCACACATTTCATGTTTTTTTAACTATTAGTTTACAGTTTGTTACCTGGCCTAAAAAAAAGTTCAAGATAAACTGCATTGGAAGACAAACTTAACTTTGCTCTTGTAAAACTGTTGCCCCGATACATCGACATAGGTCGCGGTTAGTTTAGTAACGGACAAAATAAGTTTTTTATTATTTTGGTGAATTTCTATAAAATGATGCAATTTAGGAAAACAGTTATATTTTTCCTGTAATATTTAGGATGATATTAATATTAATAACCGGTAATTATCACACATTGTTCTGTTCAGTAACTTCGGAGATAATAGGGGAGAGGGTGGTATTTTTTTTACGTTTTTTGTCTTAAATAAAAAACTACATGTTTAAGAAAAAAAAAATATTTTGGTATCTACAAATTGAGCCCTTTCATTTGATACTCCACTCGATATAATAGCCCTACTTATAATTTTCGACCTCCCATTTCGGCACCATTTTTATTTAACAAAAGTAAAAAAGCTATAAGATTTTTTAATGTCCAATAGGTTCGGGTTAGGGATTTGCAACACTATTCCAAATTTCAAATAGATAGCGCCAGTAGATCCTGAGATATCTGGCTGTGACTGACGGAGTCACACCATAAGGGTTCCTTTTTTACCATTTTGGCACGGAACCCTACAAATGTCACTTGGCTGACAAATCTTTCTCGTTCTTGGTTCTAAAACGAATACATCCGGCTATAATATTTTAACTTTGAAATGTTACTTAGTACCTTTTTGTTACAAAAGGTCAGATCGTGGCTGTGAACTCAATTTAACGCCAATTACTTATTCTGTAACCAAAATAACTTGATCTGTAATATCCACAAAAAGACATTTGGAACTGGTATCAAGCAGTATTGGTTACGAGGATGCTTTCATTTGTAAATGCAAATGTCAGCAAATTTGGCATTTGGGGAAATGTGACGTTTGTATTTAGGCCAATTTGATTGGATAATGTTAAGCTGACAAACTAATTACGATATGTAATATACATTTATACGGTCGCATGCATTACAAATAAACGTCCTATGATATTGATACAATAATTAAACGACGAAAAGAAATTTGATAGTGACCAGATTTCAACCCAAAACCGTTGGTTTGCTACTTAGTCCGTTGAAAATAAAACTACGAATTTAGGTAACAAAAAATGTCCAAACGACAATGAAAATTCGCCGAATTAAAAACAAAAACAAATGGAATTATTTCCATGATCTGATAGTAACAAAAACCTTATTTGCTGCCTTCGTACATGTTGGAAATACATTTTTTTTTATCTTTTCACTTTACCTACTGTATCCGATAATACGCTAATACGGATACATTATCATCTTACAGTGCACTCCTTTGCAGGAATGTTAAATAAGCGAGAGAAATAGTGTATTACGCCCCCAGGTCGGTAATATAAATAATATAATAACCCAGCGTAATGGGGACTATGCCGCAGGCAGACCTGCTGGACGGGGTATTCTTTTTATAATTGTTTTTTTTTTATGTTTATTTAGTTTTAGGTTATGATTACATTTTTACTTCTATATTTTTTACATTTCCTATTTGTGTAACTCTTATATTTAAAAATAAATATATAACCCAGATCGCAAGTGTTTGTGGTCCGAGTCTCTCGAGACAAGATCTGGGTCATACTTTATTACCGACCAAGCTGTATCTATAATTTTAAATGCTGCATCGGTCAGTAAGTCGGATTTTCTCTCCGCGTTCCGGCCGGGAAATGCCACTTACGGCCCGGGAGACGTAATATAATCGAAACATGCTCTGAAACTAGTCTAAAATGTCAATAAATACAAAAAGAAACTAGTCAATGAATTTCAAAGTACGTATATCACTCTATTTACATAATACATAACAGAATGTAGAGGCGGGGCTCTTCCGTCATTGTTCTTACTTAGGTTTATGTTATGAGTTATGGACGACAGATAGACATGTCACCAACATAGCTTTTTTTGATAACATCATTACGATTCGTTACTGTTTTATTAGTAAATCAGCAAAAAGTATTGACTAATGATTGATGTAGGAAGTTAGGCACTGTATCATAATTAATAATTGTCAATTACTTTAAGTACTAGCAAAGCAATTAGCAAAGTATAAAGACGGACAAGTAGTCCAACTTCAGCCGTTTAGGAGCGCGCGACACGTATTCACACAAGTGCGATCCATACTGGAGCATTCTTACGCAGGTTACGCAGTCTGAAATCTTTGCTTGTAGTACGTTCGTTCACGGTGCGCACACATACAGGTCGGTTCACAAGAGCTGGCACGAATGGATTGAACGAGTGAATGATAGTGATTATGTGTGCATCACAAAATCATTAACTACAGGTTGATTTAATAAGCGATAATATTGATTTTAGACTATCTCGTCTCATAACTTCGTAAACCAGTTGTGCATTTTATGAACAACAAAAAAATCCCTACCTACACAATCGCGATCGCAACCTTGTTTGCACACTGGCACTGTGAAGCGCGGAAATTGCATTGAAACATCTAAATTTTATATGAGTTCCACATATTTTCGCCATGATTTCGTAGATTGTGGCGTCATTGTGAAAACAGGGTACAAATTAAATAAAAAACGCCATGATAGTAAAATAATTGTAGCGAAACATCAAATTTACCTTTCTGCAATATCTTTTACGTGCTTAGTGTTAATAATGTGCAGATTAAATGTATTTTTAATTTTTTCTTAAATAATGAAGAAGTGTTATGTACCTACTTGTTTACAAAATATTTGGATCCTCCGATATAAGAATGTCACCTAAATGACAAGTGACATTACTTACTTTCGTTCAATCCATTCGTGCAAGCTCTTGTGAATCGACCTGTACAAACGCGCGATGTACCTTTTGAAGGAAGAAAAGTTGGTATTATACTGTGGTACTAGTGGTGTTTGCGCACTAACTAAACGTAATTTGCAATGACTTGTATACACAGGTCATACCATACGGTCAAGAGAAAAAAATTCTGACAAGTACGTTCAACAACAGTAGGTAATCTTATACCTACTTTTTAAATTAATTTAATTTTGTAATTTTATTAATGCTTTTAAATGGAATCGCATCATATTTTTTTCCAATGTTAATTAATAACTTATATTTCCTCTGATCTCAAAATTCTTAGAATATCGCTGAGGATAAATAGATGACGTCAAACAGTAATATTTTGATGTCGGCACCACAATTAAAATTATTCTAGTTGAACCGTATGAATGTGTCAATTTTTTTATGCCATAAATAAATTGTGTCTTCATTACCCCCGAACCAAATACTTCAACATCTAGAGAAGATTGATAATCTCTCGCGTGGCGAACAATCTTGAATTAGCACCTAGTACAGTAGGCCGGGTATTTCAGAACCTCGCTACAGCTCTCGTCCTAAACATAATATGACCCTTGAACCAGTAATAACAGTTTGTAATCGGGGGTGAAAATATGTCGGTTAGCTCGTCACTTCAGCTTTGACGGCCTACAGGAGAATGACCTCCGATCTCTAGTTCAAGGTTTTTTTCGTTCTTTGGTTTATTATTTAATTTTTAATCGGAAAATCATGAATACGAAATCATGAAATGATACTGGTTTCAAGCCCTGTTAGAGACGATATTGACGGCGAAGTTTTGAATTATCCTATTGGGTGGAATTAGTGATAACAGATAAAGCATGACGCATGTGCAGTCCAGGTAGTGACCTCATGGGTTTGATACCCGCGTGCTTTATCCACACGATAACTGCAGTTCTGCCAACGGCACGACTTGATTATGGTGAAGCAAGCGCATATAATACGAACAGACTCTGAAGAACGTAAGAATGACCAAAAACAGAGTTTAATACCTTCGCTTCGATGACTGAAACGTTCAAAGCGATACGTTTACATTTTAGAAACTGGTATAAGTCGCATGTAAATGTGAAAAAGTCTGGGTAGATATTAGGGACTTCTACTTAGTTAAGGAAAATACCAAACTCATAATTGATGAGTGAGAACATTACCGAGTAATGTTATAGATATGAACATTTCAGCATCTAAAACTAGTGCCTGATCGAAAAAGAGGATATAAACGGAATAAGGAATAGTTTTAGTTCATGTGATGCGTTCACAGAATATCTGTTACACAAGCAGTTTTAACATTGCAACCAGCATCAATTCAATTAGTTTTATTCCACAAGAAAATCCCTTTCTACAATCGTGATCCATTTATTCTGCCAACCTATTACTCCAGTTCGTGCCCTCACGCGCCCTTTGACGATCACGCTTAACAAGTATCCGCTTTCTGAGATCATATTTAAATACAATCATGACCGCTGCCTATCAACTAGTAAATCCGCAAACGTGAGGAATGTCATACAATCAGAGAGTGGTATTGATGAATAATGTAGGTAAGTAATCGGATTCTGCCATGGGAACCGGATGATCCAGACCCATCAGAACCCTAGAACCGGAGGCATTTTCTAATATAACAGTAATAAATGAGATTACATTACAGCGTATCAGAAAAACTGATATCGGAGGAGAACGCGCATTTCGGCTGTACGTAAAATGAATGAAAGTGACATAGGTACTCTTCGTAGCAGTAGCGTGACGTAAAAGATATCCTAGGACAAGCCGGTGCAGATTTGGCGTACATTTTCCTTAAGAGCTCTAAAATAAGGTGGTCAAAAGCCCAATATTAGGCAAACCGGTAGGAATCGAGTTGTTTGGACGCCCCGCCACTGCTTCGTAGTCCAATATAAGCCAATCTAAAATTTTATCTTACAACTCGAGTGTCGGGCTCTGAACACCAAATCATCTAAATCAGAGACCCTATTAGTGATGCTTATTCCAATAACAAAAACGCGCACAAACTAAAGTAAACACGCATGTGCTTTAAACCAAAGCAATGGAATGAATTTCATGAGGGTTTTATCAGTACTAAAAATAAACGCGACTATAAATGGCAACTGATTCCTCGCCCGCATTCTCGGTTTATCTACTTAACAAATTAAAATAAATGCTTTGAAGGAAACGGCGACTGTAAGGTCATGGAAGCAAATGTTGTTCGCAGGCATTTAGCAAAGACTAACTCATGTATTATTCAATTTATGTAATTTAAGTAATATAGTGATACAAATCACAAAGTCAGAATTCACAGTAGCTCATTTCATAGTTATGCTATATCTTGATTATTAAGGCCCCTTTACAAAGAAAGTAATATTTATTGAAATAAAAAAACGGATCACTCACGTCATACAACAGACGGGAGCATTCGGTATTCCCTTAATCATGAGTAGTATGAGTATAATTTAGCTACGAGTTTTAAGCCTTCTTCTGTCAATCACTGACACCGTAATCTCCTCAAGAAGTCATAATTTAAATATGATTTGATAGAATCCCGTGGACAGAGACGGCGAATGACAATGTAGATTGAAAGTTTTCATTTAATTTTTTGTCAATACGCAATATATAGTAATATCATCATTTATTACAAATTGTGTCACGTCATACAACTATTAGAATCTAAACTCAAATTCTTTAGAAAATCAACTTTAATCTAGACTGTTTAACAAATATATATTCTTTCCAGACGTCAAAATATTTTGCATTGAAAAGAGAATAACATTTTACGAGACATAAGAAAAATGATTTTATTACCGTGACACATCCTGTTTCACGAAAATAAACAACATACAGACGAATTGAGAGCCGTTTGGAAGTCGGTTAAAGATAATTGAAATTGTACAGGTGTGGAAAACAATAGAAATTTTTCAGCAACAAAATAAACAGTAGCGTATCCGCCTGCGTTATTATTTAAAATTTTTGAGATATCCTTGACGTTTACTCATGTACCGTTTATATTATTTATTATAAGTTGTTATTAGCGTATGAATTGTGCATGTTAACGTTGTTTTAAACTACTGTATGCAGGCACCTCATTTTTATATTTACAACATTGGTAAAGTGTAACAATACGTAAATTAATCGTTCATTGTGATAATACTTGTAGTACTGTAAAAATATTGTGTTGTGTTTGTGTGTAAAATGTATTATAGAGGAGATTTATGATATGTGTATATCATAAATCTCCTCTATAATACATTTTAAAACCGCAAAACAAATAAGCATAGAGAACTGTTTTGTTAGAACAAATTTCTTATCCGTGAAAATGTTATTATTTTATTAAGTACCTATAAGCTCTCTATGATGTGTTAAATGACGATAAATGAAAACTTTTGTCACACGCGTCACGCAACTGTAGTTTTTTTTAGATTCAGTGACAAACTAGAGTCAGCCTCAACTATCATATCGTTCAATATCAAGTTACGTGCGAGATTTGTCAAATTTGTTTGCAATTGGCATTTCATTTCAAATGAAACGTAATTTTGACTGATATGAGAATTAAGGTTAAATCAAATTGCTTTGTTTATCTGAGATGTTCGAAATTTAACATCGAATTCGATATTATTATGTAAGAATAATACTATTTTCACTGATAAGAAAATGTTTCTAGCAAATCAGTTTATCTTTATGGTGGTCATAATTTGCGACGGTTTTTGAACAATTTTTGAACGCATTATAGAGGGTTTAAACAATTTGAACGAATCAAATCGCATATATTACTTAACTTTGCACCTTGACGTTTCGTAATCTTTTATAAAGTTCGTGGGTACACTGAGGAAACCATATTTCTCCGTCAAAGTTTACTTAAAATTGAGTAATGAGTTATAATCGCGGAGACGGAGGACTATATTAAATTAGGTTTACCGTCATTTCACAAAAAACATTTCACAAATGATCGTTTAACAAATTAAGATTCACAAACTATTACTTTCACACATATAACAGTTACCAAAATCCTCATTTCATAAATGATTATTTGACAAATGTAATTTAGCAAATGTAACACTTTGCAAATATATTGAATGTTCAATAATCATTTAACAAATGTTCAATTCCCGAATAAATCTTTATTCAAAGTAGTTATTTTGCAAAACTCCGATTGATAAATTATTGTTTGATTAATACTCAATACTGCAACATCATTACTGCAATTTTCATTAGGGGCAAATAATACACAGGCACGTATTTCATACAAATACACGTTTACAGTATACATTATTTTAAACCCTGGTTTGAGAGGACTCAGCGGTAACTTCGGTACCTACAGTAAAAAACTTACAATCATATTGTTTATGAGGTCGTCCTACTTTTAATGCTAGAAATATGGTTGTATTGTGGTCGCAAAATACCTAACACTCCTCGCTTCGCTCGTCGTCGTACCTAATGGTGACTCTGGAAATATATTTTTTTATTGGTAGTATGTCGGAAGGGTTGCAATCAATATGATAGATTTGTAATACGCAAATAACACATATTCCCATCGTGTCATATCTTGGCTACGTCAAACTTTGCATTTAATTAAACGTTAATTTGCCAATCGTTAATTTGTCAAAAGCCGTGAATATTAAATTAATAGTTTTTTAAATAAAGATTTGTAATATGAGGTTTTTTTCAAGTAAATAATTTGTGTAATGAACGATTTGTAAAACGTAATTTTGCGAATCGACTAATTTGTCATTAGTTTATTTCCCAAACGTTATTTTTAAAATGAATATTAGTGAAATGTTTTATGTGAAATGACTGAACAACATTAAATTATTTGTATCTTAGAAATAATTAGCCGGTACGTAATAATTTCAAATTTATTTATACTACACAGATTTCTACCCTTTACCGGCATTCCACTCGCCTAACTCGTAACGTAAAGTAAATCTACGCAATTGCTCTTATTTTAGGCGCCGATTAATACACTTTGTAAGAGAACAGGTCTATTTAAGGCTTAGAATATCTAAAAACTGGTTTCAATCTCACTATCCCACTCGCTGTATAGCGATAAACTAGAAATTATTCAAGTCTAGAAAGGTTAGCTCAGCTGTTTAAATAAATGCTTATGCAACAGCTAGCACAATTCAACCAGTACTTTCAGTTTATTTCGAATGTCAAAATGATAAAAAATACGATAAGTCTCGCGGCTGATTGAAATCAGTTTATTCCATTATCATATTTTATCGATTAGGTTGTATAAAGTTAAGGGATATAGTAACAACTGTGTATCTTTGTTTTTATTTTAGGTTAAGTCTTCAGATATGGCCAAACAGGAACAAGCTTTAGTAATTTTTATTAAATGAGTATTAGTTTGAAACTATCATTACTACACATCAATGTCGTATACATTGGCACAGTAAATAATAAGATGATTTAGTTCCTACCTAGCTACCTAAATCAAAGATAAAAAACTACATGCTAATGTTACCTTTATTTATATACCGTATGTGTATGATTAAGAATTACCTGTAAACAATAAAATATACATTAATACGTTCGATCCTCTTATAATTCATTATGTTATTCTCATTATCATCATCACCCTAGCGCAGGAAAACCAGTTGGACCTGATCATGATTATACATAAAGTCTCGTCCATGCAAAGTTTTCTCACAATGTTTTCCCTACCGAAGGATACTGGTTAGTGGATGATGGATACTTTTGTAGCAATTCCGTTAATTTTCCTATATTATAAAAACTCACTAGTATGCGATTGTATTTTTGTAGTCACGAGCAATTTTATGAAATCAAATAACTGTTTAGAATGTTTGTATTATGGCAGTGTTGCTGCTGCACAGTGGGCGGGGCCCGTACCTCATACATAAAGGTTGCTTACCTTTGGTTTGTATGATCGGCTGACAGAGGCCCGCCCTCTATAATGTATGATCATTGGGCAATAGAATGTCTAGCTACTGTTTATTAAGTATTCGACTTTTTTATAAAATAAAAAAATGACCGTCTATATACTTTTAAAAATAATACAATTTATTATTGCTTTGGTTACCACTTCGATTTCAAAAGCTACAATTTTAAATTAAGGACTGTTAAGTTTCACTAGGTATTCAAGAAATACTAAAGTCAGCGGTTATAAGGAACAAAAGATCATAATGAGCAAATGGACTGTTGAATAACCTATTGAATAGTTTTACCAATATTTATAACTTAGGTACTTCAACATCACCATCGCCTTCCATAACAACTGCCGCTCTTGGGAAACACAAACGTATATGCGCATTGGCACTTTCTTTATTACCGCCTACATGATGTCTACATAATTTTATGTCTTCCCCAGGGCGGCAGGAAGTGGGATTTTGTCTCCACGTAGCAGGCCGAAAAATGCCACTTATCTATAGTAAAATATTCTAACCTTGTCAAATATTGTTCCTTTCCGTTTGAGACGCCTAACTTAATATGTATGTATGCTTCTGAGTTATCAACCAATACACCGTCCTTAGTCTTCATTACGATAACCCCTCATTACGCTACCGATAGACACTGTTAATGAACAATATCCCGTACCATCAATCTGAAGGAAGAAGTCAACTTCCTCTGAACGCCGTGTCATGAATTAGCCTTTCCGTTTGATACGCTCGACCTTTGCTGTAACGACCAGCATTAGCTGGGAAACAATTACTTGATGGGGCAATTATATTCCATTCAGAAATAAGTTAGGATTTTATCAGCACCATAAGTGTTGTGTCTACATTCCTTGGGAATACTGCAGGGTATTGAAAACTGCAAATGTAAAGTAATGTTTTCGTGTTTTTAACTTCTTTGGGGGGAGGGATGTTTGAAATTTAACCGGTAGTCAGAAGGTATATTGAAAGGTGTGATTACACCTTTCAATATACCATCTGACTACAAGCACCTTAATACTAATATTGATTAGATTACAAAATAAATCGCAAATTGTGGTGTATATTGGTTATCATCACACTTGCTCGTAAAGGGTGTTATAACACGCGGGTTTATAGAGCAGCTCGAGCCGATTTACCTCCCGCGGGTTATAAAATTCTATAACTCCCACCCCCGAGGGAGTTATGAGTTCAGTTTTAAAATATAGAACCTACTCGTACGCCATTTCAGACTGAGGAGGTTTCAAATCAGCCAAAGTTTATTTCCCATCTTCAAAACTTGGCTACTAAACCAATTTTAGTGTATTATAAAACTTATGTGGTATATTTTACTATTATTTCAGTAATTGTTGCAATGAGGGTATTTTTTTTAATGCAATTAAGTTAATTTAGTTTAAAATTTCCCTCTGGCCACGTGGTCCCCCCCACTAGGCTATCAGAAGGTAAGTATATTTTGTAGTTATACAACAAATTATGACTTATAAAATTATTAACTTTTGAGAGGTGTGAAATTGAGCTCCATTAAAAATGAGTTCATATGGTCCGATCGGTAGGACGAAGCGGAATTACAATTTCTTGTAATCCGATTAATCGAACTAATAGGAAAAAAAAGTTCATATGGTCCGATCGGTAGGACGAAGCGGAATAACAATTCCTTGTAATCCGATTAATCGAACTAATAGGAAGAAAAAGTTCATATGGTCCCATCGGTAGGACGAAGCGGAATTACGTTTCTTGATTTAATATACTCCAGAGACCGAGTACTATCAGCTATAAAAATATCTGCAACTAATAAATTAGGACCTTATATTTTAAACCTCATATATCTAACGAATGGAAAGCTGTCCTTATTTTCTAAGATAATGAGACATCAATGGCGTAGGCTTTGTTTCAGTGTCTCAAGGCAAGTTACAAAAGGTACAAGGCCTTAATTGTCATCGTAGCCTTACATCAGGAAAATTTGCATGAAGCCAGAGATAACGTCCACTTAGATAACGAATATAATCGACATTTCAATCTGAATGACAGTATTTATTTGCATTTCATTTGTTCTGTTCAATCTTTTGCGTTGTCTAGGGTTTTTTTGTTATACACCGTGGGCCCGTACAACCCGACCAACTTTAACCACGTATTCCTGATGGTATTACAAGTAAATAACGTTATATTAACATAGGTCGAATTTTGTCATTTTACATTAATAGTCTTATGGAACAAAACAAATCAATAAATTCAGTCCCTCGTTATAAACATGTCCTTACTGGAGGAAAAGTTATTAAAAAGGAAAAAAAAAGCTAAAATGGAAACGAAAGGTCAATATTTTGGCTTTGTAATCGCTTACCATCTAATACTGCGAAAGTTAATTGCTGTTTAGTTAAAGGATATTAAAAAATCAGTAAAAGTATCTTAGTCACATTTATTAGGGCTTGAATTTGGGATGAATATCTCGGAAAGTAAGCGTTAATCGACTTTACGTCACATAACTTTTTTTACTTCTAATAGTTGTTAGAATCTATGGTTAAAGTTGGTCGGGTTATACGGGCCCACGATGTATGTATTTAGAGCCGGATCAATACAGATGATATATCGTCAGTACTTTAAAAAAATCGGTTGTCTGTAAAGTCGGTTTACTGACGATAGTCGAACGTGATAACGTTGACCCTGACTTTGACTTTGACTGAAATTGACATTGACTTTGACTTTGACTGACTTTGACTTTGACTGACTTTGACTTTGACTTTGACTTTGACTTTGACTTTGACTGTGACTCTGACTTTGACTTTGACTTTGACTTTGACTTTGACTTGGACTTGGACTTGGACTTCGACTTTTTTCCCAATAAGCTGCTACAATGACATTGACACGCTAAAATGATGGCTAAGTGGCCAGTGTAAATATCTGCCGTTCCACGAATATAATGTCAAAGATTTGTTTTAATAATTTTTAAACTACGATTAAAGCAGGCGTAAAACGGAACTGCCAAAGCAGCATCCACTATTTAAATTTAAAGATTTTTGCCAAACTCAGCAGTGTCTCTTGTCATTCAATAGAGATTTTGACAGCCGTATCTTAGGGAATAAGGGCTAATTTATTAAGAATTTGTAAGAAACTATCGTCTTAACGACTTTAGTGCTGGAATAATATAAAGTACCTATTTGACAGGTAACGGCCCTACAAGGTAACGGCCCCGCAAGGTAACGGCAAATGACGTCACACTTTTTCGTGCGTGCAGCCGGCTTCATCGAATTATAAGACGTTATCACGTCAAAAATACACCTATCTGATACTGACTTCAGGTAAAAACGCAGTAAGTGTATATGAAGTTCGTATGTAACTTTTGACGTTTTTGTCTACGACGTTTTTAGATACGAGTTTTTTTTCAAAGTAGTGACGATAATGTACCTATAGATTTCTCCTGAAACTATCGTGGGTACTGAAAGTATTGTGTGAACCTTGGATGCGGGGTTAAAATCACCAGATATCGCTTTCGTCGAAAGAAAAATCTATTTTATTAGTCCCATCCTTAATAGAGTCACCCTCCTAAGAATGGGACTGGGTGGAAAAAATTAAGAATAACAGGTCTTATTGAGGGTTGATTGTGAATCTTCACATTAACATTGTAAGAACACATTACTCAAGCCCCAGCCTCTTTAACACCGCATCACCAATTCATCAACCGGTATGCAAATGGACATGTTCACATCTTTGTTTCGGTTGCAGTGCAGGACAACGTAACTCATATTGCCGATTTGAATCGTACAGCGTCTCGTTCTCACAGTGCTCTTTCTACCAATGCGCAAGGAAGACAGAAGTTTCGACATATATACACAGTTAAAAACAAAATATAAACGAACTAACAATTAATTTAGTTTAACTTTACATGCAAATGGATTGTAATAATGTTGAATTTTAAGTGCATCAGGTTTAAATTATTCGGCTTGTGGGTTTAGGTTCCGAGGTAATATGAATTTTAAGTGTGATTCTAACACGAAATATGATCATAGATATAATTAAGTGTGCTCATTGCTAAGAAACACGCAAAATGTATCAAATAAATAACGCAACTAAGAAGCACTCTTGCAGTACTATAATTATGATCATAAGTCGAAAATTTAAAAAACAATAGTTCATTTAGTTACATGCCTAGTTTTATGCTTAGAAGAGCTCTACCTAGGGCAAAGGAACTGGACTTAACATTTCTGCCAAAAACAACGCGAAATATGGTTAAATTATAAAATAGTAACATTGAGACAAGGTTGCATTGATATCATAAATAAACAGAAGAAAAACACAGACAATTCAAATTAAATTAGTGCCTTCTGTACAATACCATAAGTAATTTTTGTATTTATAAATCGGTTTCTTATCCTCAGCCGGTTGACATCTTGATACGACACACAAAATGGCCATTTGCAGAACAAACGGAATACAGATACAGACAATATCACAGTAAAACTCTATTGTTCCCTTTTCCTTGCACTTCTATGTAAGTTCTAGCACTCCTCATTTGTTTGATCATACTAATTTACGGATTGTCTTGGTGTGTAATCATCCTATATAGCAATAGATTTTCAAACACTCTCCATCATCCGTTCCCTTTGTTTTCAATAAATTGTACAACATTAATTGTGATTTTAGTAAACCTTAAATCTCTGAATTACGAACAATGGCACGGGGCGTGGCTGTACCGTGTGTCCATTGAGGTCGCCTCTCGCAACGGATTGAGTTAGTTTTATTCAAATTAACGTTAGTAAAAAAAGAGTAAGTGCAAATTAGTGTTAGTTCGCACGTAATGTGAACATTGCATTATTTACAATAGGGCTGCCACTTCAGATGTCAGTTTATCATTTTACCAATGTAGCTTCGAAGAATTACAACACTTTATTTATTTAAGTGTAGGAGGGTTAAAATACTCTCAAAGCCATAGGATTCCAGCTAGTTTTCATATCACTTGTTGTTGAAAAACCGCCCAATTGTGATCACTTATCGAGTGGTTCCTAACCTTTATTACAATATCACCCACATGCCGCATCGATATTTGTACTGTTGCCCCTTCAAAAAATAAGTAATTCAGGATTGTGTATGAAACTACTCAAAGAACACAACTTATCGAGTAACGTTATAGCAAAATGCAGACAAAAAATTCAAAGGTTACCAAGTAGCTTATTACAATCAACTTCTATGCACAGACACAGTTTTTAAAAACTTTTTTTTCTCCGTTTCAAGTCTCATCCGTTAACGTTATGTTTACAAAGTATCATCAAACGGGCAAACTCTAAACAGTATTTCAATTGTGTCGAAGACATGCTGAGTCAATTAACTTACCCGCCGTTTTGTTGGCAACCCTAAAGTATTACGGTATATTCAAGAAATTACATCGTAATGTGATAGTAACAGTGGCATAATTATATATCCATAGGCCCGCAACCCGCTTAGGCTGGTGTTAGGTTTGCTACTGGTTTTATTAAGCTATCAATGCGATTTTGTCTAACAACACATAGTGATGTTATTAAATATTTGAAAGGCCAAGGAAGTAAGTTACGATGTATAATGACTGGCCTACAGAAAGCGATAATTGTTTAATTTGACGGCAAATATGCATACGATACGAAGGCTCACTGGGTCATGCATTTCATCGCTTAAAATGCATAATGCTTGGAAATTAGGAGGGATTTATGAATTCGCTAGGTATCAAAAAAGAAAAACTTATTAATATCAGTTACTAAGATTATGTTGGGAACGAATTTTAGTAGCTATTTTAACGGTATTATCTGAAGTAACCCAATTCGGTACATCTATGGTTTTTTTTATAGCTTGGGAAAGGCAAACTAGGCACCTGGTGGTAAGTGACTTTTCAGGCCATGTCCATTTGCAATCTTAATATCACAAATGCGTTGCCAACCGTGAGGAATAAGATAGGATGCCTCTATGTTCGTAATTTCACCGGCTGTCTTACCCCCACACCGGAACACAACAGTGTGAACACTGCTCTTTGGCCGCAGGTTAGTGGGTAAAATGATGGTAGCGATCCGGGCGGACCCTGCACAAGGTCCCTGTCAAGGTCAGGTAAGGTATTATTATATTCTTCACTTTTCTAATATATTTTATTTATAGTGTAGTAAATTGCCTGAATTGTTTATATTATTATCAAAAAACGCGCGTAGGTAAGAGACATCAGATCTAATTGACCGAGCGGGAGAGACTAATAAGGTCTACGAGTCGATAAAAGGCGCTGAGCCACGAATTAATAGTTTTAAATTCTATAACAAAGTGAGTATTTGGCAACAACCACCATCATTACCTTAACATTGAGGTCACAGTTTCCATAAGCACCGAAATTGCCACCCAGTTCAAATAACTATCAAAAAATAACTACTGATGACAAGTAAAACGGCGGCTAACCATCGGAAGTGAATCATCAACCCGTCGTTGTCTAGCATTTAGACTGACAACCACGTCATAATACTGGCAATTATAAGATGACCGTGGCGTCACGTTTTGATGTTATATCAAGGTTTCAGGGCTAAACAAAATACCCTTTACAATACACTGCGTATCCAGTATAATAACATTTTCAGAATGCTGTTTGGGCTTCCTCGATTATGCAGCGGATGTTTGCCGATGCCAGCGTTGAGGACTTTTATGTATATATTTATTGATATTTTATTTATTTTTATGGATATTTTATTACTTTTAATTTATCATTTAAGTTAAGTAGCAATAGAAAGTGCCTACACGCCTATAAGTGACTAGGAAGAAAATTAAGCATTTAAAGCCCTTAACGGGGATATCCCCAGTAAAAATACGAAGACTTTACAAAAATTTAAAATATGTATGACTCTAAATATAAGAACACGAATCGACCATTTCACATAAAACAGAACATGTGTCCCTTGTTATTTTACCAATGACAGAAATAAGTAAATATTATTTCATTTATACGTAATTCTCAAGTACCTCGCATAATATTGCGCACAACGCACCTACACTTATTAATGCCATAGAGAGAAATTGTAACAACTAAAAAAAATTAACGATCTCCACTTCAAATCCAAAACTTGCGCAAAACTTCAACAAATCTGCAAAAACAACATTTCAAAAAAGATTAACGATGTTCAAAACCGCAATGATATAGTATAACTAACATAAACAAAAACATGCCCATTAACTTGTAAATGATACCTACGTATTATTAGATTTCACGCGTAGAAAGTACGCAACCGGCATGAACATCCAAATAAATTAAGGCCTTTTAAATAGTGACGGAGAATAATGCAACATCAATCAGACGTAACCAAATACACCCAATTAACTATAACAGACACATACATTTCACAATTACGCGTAGTTTTATATTTCTTACTATTCGAGTGAAGGTAAGGTCGCTTCGTTGATATGCAGAGCGGAAAGTACATTCAGCAGTAGGTCGTGTCAACTTGGATAGAGAAAATGAGAGAGAAGAGTGCTAT
This sequence comes from Eudemis profundana, assembly GCA_947034925.1. NCBI lineage: Eukaryota > Metazoa > Arthropoda > Insecta > Lepidoptera > Tortricidae > Eudemis > Eudemis profundana. The sequence continues at coordinate 21,672,953 of OX344795.1, read as the reverse complement.
AAGTATTTACGTTAGCTCTTTTTCCGTGCAATTCTTAGAGCAACACGGAAAGGAAGTACCTGAGGTACTTGTCCGGTACACAAATTTCTGCCATAATTGACGGAACGAAGGGGGAACGAGGTAACGCACACTTACCTACTTACACATGCGTACATGAAAAATCGTCTATCACTACGAAACTAACACTTAACAAATACATTACCAATTCAAATTCACAAAAATACGTTTTACATTGAAATAGTATAATGACGCTTGTGCGTCACAACATTGATAAGTTTAGCAGAACACCATGGCAACGCAAGGTTGCTTGTTTGTCAATTAGTAAACAAACTTCAAATAATTTCAAATCAGATTTTTGTAATTTTTAGTTTTAATGGAAGCAAATAATGATAATGTAATTCTAAATACTTTAGATGTGAAAGTAAACACCATCTCTTTGTACGTTTGACGTGTTAGATCTCCTTTTGCAGCGAAATACGGAACAAATTAGCATATTCACGGAGATATCCTCAGGTGAGTTAGATTTAATCTGAGGACTAATCCAATTGTAACTAGTTTTATAGAACGAAAATGATCACTGGCACAAATTACTTGGCAGAGGGAAATACTAGGCTAGGCCACTCCTCACGAAGTCCACGTTGCTCTAAGCGCAAAAGGTACCGAAATAGAAGAGAGATAGGAGTTTTGAGCTAAATAAAAAGAAACCGTGATAAGTAGAGACGCTCAAAGGAAGATCAGTTCCCTCACTGGAGCATTGCGTGGTATAGCGAAATGTCTCCCAAACAAAGTACGTTACATGATCTATAATTCTCTTGTAAAACCACATATCGATTATCTCATCGAGATATGGGGTACAGCTGTAACTACGCAAACAAACCTCGTACAAAGAGCCCAAAACAAATTAATTAAAGTTCTGTTCAACTACAAACCTCTAACACCAACAGAGAACCTTTATAAAACAACTAAAATTATGAATATATACCAATCATATATATACTATACCTGTATAATAATACGTAAAATTCTACAAAAAGAGCTACATATAAATATATCTTTTACTAAAAAACAGAGTGTACAGAGAATTAAATTACGGAATGCCAATGATCTAATTCTTTCGGCTCCGCGTACAAACTATGGCAAAAAAAATCTGCTATACGAGGGTGCAAATTTATTTAACATATTGCCTAAAAACATAAAAGACGCTAAGTCTTTTACTACATTTAAAAGATTGCTGAAACATCATATCACTAATAATTAATAGTTCTTAAAAAAAATATATATATACATATATATATATATATATATATATTCACGTATCTATGCTTTGTCTTAAATTACGGTAAAAAGTATGTTATCGGAAAAACGAAAAAAAATAAATAAAAAGAATAAATAAACAAAAGAAAAAATAATAGTAAAATAACCTAAATATATGCTAATCAAGTTCTTCCACCCACCTTACATTAAAAGTAACATAATTACCTCAAATCAAATTGAAGTATAATAAAACAAAATAAAAAAATAAATAAAAAATAAACAAAATAACATAAATTTATATAATCAATAAGTACGCTGAACACTTCTACATTAAACCAACGCAAGCACTTTGTCACCTCCAGGCACTTTATATCCGTGCGCGTAGTCTTATCTTTATCTCTATTGTCCTAACAATAACCGGTGCAAACGAAGCCACTATTTACTGACCGCCTATAGACTTTAAGGCGCGGTAGGACCTGGCTCGCATTTCCCATACAAACTAGGGTCGGGCGGAATGCAGATTTTTGCAGATTATCTTCGATTTCTAACATAAAAGTATACGTTATGAGAGGATGCCCTGCATGACTGTGAAATCATGATTGTCAGGTATTAATTTTGTCAGAAAAGGTGATGAACAAAATGAAAAAAAATGAAAAAAATACTTTATTTTATAGTGTTTTCGCGCTACTTTTCTATCGAGCGAAGTGTTCGCTATCGTGTTCTAAGTGAGAGGAAGCCCTAGATACAGTTCTGAATATTATTATATATGTTTTACAGTGACCTAAGAGCACGTGGCTAAATAAGTGCTCTAAAAATGATTTGGAAACTAGGCTTCCGTGCCTGATTCTGGTCTCACCTCGCCTTAACTCGCTGTAGTAAAGTTGACGTTTCGTTTACAAATGTACAGTTAACTGTTTACTCGATGGTACGAGCCGGATTGCACTAAGTATTTATCTACCCGAAAAGTGTCAGTATTTATAAGTATGTATATTGTTTAAGATTATAAAATATTTATTGTTGTGCGCTCACCGATTTAGAAAATTGTAATTTAAAGTATGTCTCATATAAGTGAATTTATATTCTTATGAGAAATAAAGATCTTTGAACCTAAAAGAGTAATATGTGTTTATTACTACGAATAGCTATCAGAGCTGCATTTGAGTGAAGGGATTGTAATTAGATTCCTATCTGATAAATCGTACCTTGAGACATCTAGAAACTAGATGACATACTCGTACTTATTAACTTCTTCACTATTCTTGAAAATTCCTTCTTAAAATTACGTTTTTCGTCAATTACCATTTTTACATCTTAAAACGTTTTATTAATGAATGACCATATCCTTACGATGCGCAGACTTGGTCAAAACGACGACCATACAAGATCAATAATTGGGTCACCTAAAAGTGAACTAACTAGTTTAAGCAGCTATGTTAATTCAAGGTCAGTCGGTACAGTTTTAATCTCAATCAAAAATTGTTTCATTTATGACATTTGATTGTAAATCGACTTGTTAATTTATTCACATATCCTAAATGTTTAGACAAGTAACATTACGCGACCTCTTAGCTAAGAATAAGTGATGAATCCTTCCAACTAATATTGAAAATATAAGGGTTTGTGAAGATGTTTGGATGTTTGTTACTAAATATTTAGTCTATTAGTACTATTAAAAATCCTCCGCAGAATTATTGCCGTCATTACTGAAATGATCGATCAACTATCATCAGGTATCGATTCGATCACTAGGCATCTATTGGCGTGGATTTTAATTTGATCGACAATATGGTACCGTCCAGCAATGGATTGGCCCTTAGTTACTCCAACTTCTTCTAATTCTGAGTGGTAGTAAGCTGAAATCTAAAAAAGTAAAAGATGTAATTCATGTCCTTGAATAAAATGAACGCCATTCGTCCCTTTCAGCGAACCTTTTCCCTGATCGACTCCATCTTTGTTCTCATCGTAACTTATAACATTAGATGTGATCGACGTTAACTGATTACCTACTATGTGTGAAAAAGATCTCTCTTTTACCACCCCTAACCCGCTAGGTGCCTTCGTACCTAGTGCTAAAAAAAACGACTATATTATCCCCCTTAGAAGTACTGCCTCCAGAGACATCTACGAATATGTATTTCAAAGAAAAATACAAATAATGGCTGTATACATCATACATCATTTTGATAGCATTCTCACGCATGCGTCGCGAGTTTTTACTCGGGCGGCAATGAACTGGAAAATATGTCGTTTTAAACGCGGAAGTGAAACTGCTTGTCGTTAATCGGGTGTCGATTACTGACCAACTTATAGCAGCTGTCCAGTGACTTGTGTAGTACTTTTCAAGGAAACATTTGCAGTAAGGTAGACGTCCGAGTGTTTGACACGGCCTCAGCATCTTGAATGATAAGTCATTAGCATCTTACCAAATAGCTACATAAATTAACTGGGTTCTACGCAGCAAAACCAGGATGCCTCTCTACTCCAAACACTAGTCGTTTTCTATGGGAGGAAAATTTTCAGTCAAAAGGTAAAAGGGCAATAGTAGAAAATGCTTCACAACTGCCCTAAACTGAACTCAATTAAAAATGGCTCATTGGATATTTAAAAATATATAAGTTAAGAGTCAGAAACCTACTAAAGATGTTCGGAATTGTTATATAGAAAATGACCTGAATTCATTGTCCGTTAGTGTATTTATCGAGAAAACTCAGCCACGCTCATATATTTTAGTATGATTTTATTTTAATTGTATTTGTATAGCATTATAAATATTTCAAAAAAAATGCTGCCTCGAAATTGGCAGTGAATAGAAAACAGAACTGGCACGGACAGATTTTATCGTGTTGGTACAGTTTTTAAGATTCCATGATCATCATGTACCTATTTAAGAACTTAATTCTTGTCCATAGAGTATTTTCTAGCGTAATCAATATTTTGTCTTTTCCTTCAATTCTTATATACGATAGGGCATTTTTTTCGCTTTGAGAGATAAATATGATATTAGTGAACTAGTTCGATATTCTTAGTACACGTCATCTTGGCACTCCTGGTGCATTCTATCGAGCTCTAGCTAGCTCTGGGAAGGCAACGCCTGAGTTGCTTATCAATGAGACAAACATAATACAAGTAGCAGCCGCCGTATAAGTACAAAAAACGCCGTCGTTAACCATATTTTCCTTCTTTTTCGGCATACAAACAGGCTTTATCACCTCCAGCTATTTATACCAGTTTATTTGTTCCGAATCACGATAAAATTATTTTGTAACGTTATGTTGAAACCTCCGGATCTTCACACAGTGTTATTTTCTTGAGTAGTCAACCCCAAGCGCCTCCGTTGCTGAGCACACGAAATCATTCACTTAGACCAAGGACCATTAAAACATGAGGACTGTCATTCTCCTTACAAAAAACTGTTCCCCGATATTTAATTTACAACGACATCTATGTATAAGCTTGGTATAAGAATTATATTATTTACAATTATTCAACTTTGCAAGCGTGACACAGTATTTAAATGTTAGAATTTATTTATTATTAGCTGTTTACGAACTAATTGTTACTGTACTATATTTCTTTGTTCAATTATAACATCGTTAAATGTTTAGTTTTTTAGTGCCATCTTGTTTTTGCCTGGATATCCCCTTGCGGTCGGGGCACGATCCAAAGAATGGAGAATGACAGTCCTCTTGTTTTAATGGTCCTTGCTTAGACCTATTTAATGCGACTCTTTGAATAACTCCAACTAATTTCGACGGGGGCAAAATCGTCGTACACCTTAGCTCAATATCTTGGGGAGCACCGACCTTAAATATGTTGTGGTGACTATAAATATTCCTTTCCCTTTAAGCAACTAAGTAATTATTATGTAAAAAAAACATATTGGTGTTAAGATAGTTATATCGCTCCTTAACGAGAGAGAAAAAAATTGACCAATATAATAAAAAATTGGCTACCTACTACGGAGCCTGTATTGTTCATAGATTATGACGCTATGAGTCATTAACCTGATCGTAAATGCTAGTAGTGTGCGATAGTCGAAGAACGCACACCGTGGTCGTCGATACCGGGAAACATACTATCGCCATTGTCTGGCGTTTCTTCCTCGTAAACATAATAGGTGCGTAACGACACATGCGTAATGGCACGTACAGCTAGCAGCAAATATATCTGCACAAACGAAGAGCTCAAAAAGATCTACATAAACTCTTGACGTTATAGTTGTAGGTTTGAATTTTTATTTTCCGTATTCGGTTTCCAATTTCCTGAGGATGACTGCTTATGAAATGCTTTATGTGAATAGTTGGACACACTAAGTTTTTCATCAATTAATATCTCTATACTATAGAGATATGAATTGATGAAAATATACGATAGAGTCTGTAGTATTCGTAGAGTTAAGGAACTCGTTCACTTTGATTCCGTTCAACCATTTACCAAATTTTCCCACGCTGTTTTCCTTTATCATAAATCTTGTGATTGATATGTTCGCCATTGCTCTTTTATTAAGACTCCAGTGAATATCACATTGACTTTATAACTCAATAGTGAATTCCACCATTTTATTGTCAAGACTCCCATTGAATTCAATAAATACGTAACCAACTGTCGAAGATAAAATCGAAATGTCATTCCGATACGAAGTAGAGGTACACAAACAAACTGCTGTCTCTCGGTCTAGATTTTATCATTCAACTGCGTCTTTAAACGTTCTTATTACGAAAGAATTAAAGTTGAACTTCGCCTATCTTGATGACAAAGCAGTTACCTTTTGGTAAATTAAATGGAGAGATAAATAAGATCGCATTTGTTTACACCCTTATGTTTATAATGATAATGTTCAATATTGTATAATCTGTAAGCAAGTGTAAATTTGTTTATAACGGTCCATTAGACCATGGCTATAGATGCTCTTATTTCTAGTCACACACAGTCTATATTTGTTTAACTAGAATGTGGTATGTTTGTAGTATGGTTTATTGAGCAAATCGGTGGCTCGTGAAAACCGTACCGCTGCGTACGCGCTGCCGAGCGCCGCATTCGAAAAACAATGGTAGTGTAGATTTGCGGCAAATAATGTTAGATTGTCCGATTTACCACATATATTGACGAAAATGTACTATCTTTACATTCACTTATGATTTCGTAGAATGCAAAGAAATGATTTTGTTAATTAAAAGTCTAATTGACATTGCTACACTGGCACTTTTACAAGAAGCCTACTAGCACTTTGGCAAATATTAATATCGATGAAGATGTCTAAACTATCTGGAGACAACAAATGTAAGGAATTCTCTATATTAGATATGGTTTTATCGCATTAGTGTCTTATCAACTGTATGCTATTACAAACAACAGTCCAACGGTAAATTCTAAAAAACATCAAGCCTCGTCTTGGATCATAAGAACAATAACCTAAATCGATGAACGATTCTAAAGTCTAAGGCCTCTTAATGTAGCAAAAATGTAGGCTGGTAATAAGTAGGTTAATAACATACGTAAAATAAATTAAGAATAGCTGATTTCATTCTAACGTTGCCGTAACCAAATGTAAATTCGGAAACGATTCTTCAAATCCAATTAAAAATTGTGTAACAGCATCTGATTTTATTTTATTTTAGCGATAAATTTTCGGCAAAACTGGTATGGCGGCAGGTATGTATATGATGATCGAATTTATAACTTGGATTGTAGATACTTTACACAGCTGAAAAACTATTTCACTCACCTCATAAACTTGTCACTGACGCGGACGGTAAACTGGTATACTGGTTGAAATTTATAACGTGAACTTTGATAACGCGCTACCAGCACGCGCCGCGCCCGCGTCCTTGACAACCGATTAGTCAGAGAAAAATTACTTGAGACTAACTTTGAGGAACTATTGTCGATTGAATGCCCCAACGAATTGTATACAGCGTTCAGTAACCTATTTATTAATATATATAATGATAGTTATAAGATTGTTGATGTGGGCAAAAACAGAGATAAAAAAGTATGGATTAATTCTAAGCTGAAATCCATGATAACAGAGAGAGATAGACTATTTGAAATATGGAGCTATGAACCAAATAATATGTTAAAGCGTATTACATATACAAAATATAGAAATAAATGTTTTAAACTAATATCTAAGGCAAAAAGTGATTATGATAAGAAGAGTATTTTAGATTGTAATAATAATATTAAGAAAATATGGGACAAAGTCAATAGTATGTTAGGAAACGACAAAAAGTCGTTAGATACAGTGATACTTAATAATATGAAAACACAAGGTAGTATTAAGGATATATGTAACGGTTTTGCGGAAACTTTTTCTAGTGAAATAGATCTCATTAAACATAGGTGTAATGACAAATGGTTGGATAGGAAAGAATACGTAAAAGAGTCGGAAGTGTGTATGCGATGGCAGCCGGTGAGTAATAGAGACATGATGCGAGTAATTAATAGTATGAGCTCAAAGAAGTCTCCGGGTTGCGATCGCGTACGCATGCGCGACTTGAAAACAGTATCTGATAAAGTAAGTCCTATCTTAGCTAAGTTAGTTAATATGTCAGTAAGCAAGTCTTGTTTCCCAGAAGGCCTTAAACAAGCAATAATTCGTCCAATTCATAAAAAAGGTGACTGTAAATCATATTCCAACTATAGACCCATAGCAATTCTCTCTAGCGTAGACAAAGTAATTGAAAAGTGCATAGTTAACCAATTAGGATCATACTTACAGAAAAATAATATCTTAAATAAGTGTCAACATGGATTCCAAAAGGGTAAAAGTACAAGTACGTTACTATCAAATTTTACTAATGAAATAAATGGTCATTTAGCGAATAAAAAAATTGTTGTAGCCGTATTTTTCGACTTTCGGAAAGCATTTGACACCCTACAGACCAATACACTTATCGAGGCCATGAGGGAGTGCGGGGTGGGCCAGCCATTGAGCCAGTGGTTCAGTGACTATCTCACCGCGCGCTCTTATCGCGTGAAGGTGGGGTCGACGCTGGGCGACGAGCGGGGGGTGCAGTGCGGGGTGCCGCAGGGCTCGGGATGTGGCCCGGTGTGCTACTTGCTGCACGTGAACAGCCTGTGCGGCGTGCTGCGCCACTGCTCCCCGCACATGTTCGCCGACGACCTGTGCGTGCTGCGCGCCGGCGCCGTGGCCGACCTCGCCAGCACCTGCCGCCAGGTACAGCAGGATGTCGACGCCGTAGTCAAGTGGTCGCACGATAATGGCATTGTGTTAAACGCAGATAAAACCAAACTATTAATTTTACACTCACCTTATTTAAACCCTCCCTGTTCGCCAGAGCCAACAATAGTTACGCATGACTTCTCCTGTTTCCATAATAATCTAGTTCCATGCCAATGTAAGCCGATTGAGCGGGTAAAATGCACGACTTACCTTGGCATGAAAATAGATGAAAACTTCTCATGGTCATCTCATGTAGAATATATTTGTAGTAAATTAAGAGTCCTACTTGGTAGATTTTATCATCTAAGCTATAGAGTCCCAATAAGCACACTAAAATGTATTTATGTGTCACTAGTGGAATCCATTATAGGTTACTCTCTGGATTGCTATGGCCTCACCTTTAAAACAAATTTGGACAAAATAGAAAAATTGCAAATTAGATTCCTCAAGCTATTAGTAAACAATAAAACCAAAAACAAATATAGAAATGATTATTACAAGTTATTTAAAGTATGTAAAATTCTTCCGGCAACCTTAAGACACAAATACTTACTAACAGTCAACCAACACGGCAATCAAGAGAGTAATTTATCTCAAATGAGCCATAAACATGGCACCAAGTCTATAGCTGCAGGTAAGTATGCTGTTCCCAGAGTAAGCAATTACTATGGGGACAGACTCATCGAAAAGCGCTTACCATATTTACTTAACGCCTTACCTACAGCTATTAGGACGGAGAAAAATAAAAATAAATTTAAAAAAGCCCTGTCAAAATATTACCTCGACAGTATTTAATTCATTTAAATTGATTACTGTCGAGGTATTTACATACCTAGATATCCTCTTATGTACCTACCTAATGAAGATTTGTAATATTGTACCTATAAGTAAGACTCACGGATCCCACAGTCAAACTGTGGAAACAGTTTTGTGGGACGATGTACCTTAATAATGTTCTTGTCATTTGAATAAATATATAAATAATAATAAAAAAAAAAAAAAATAAAAATAAATCCTCAATCTATCCATGCCTTTGAACAACTTTTACTATGGGGTCAACTTCGTAAATGCAAAAAAAATCAGCTGCAGCAGCACGGTCTTCTATCACATCGGCTAAACCGCTGATGACTACCATCCACGCCGTAGCTAGCCTTTGACAAACGTAATTATATGCAAAGCCACGTAAGCTATGTATGGAGACATTTCTAGCATCAATTACGGTCAGGCTTAGCGACCTGGTTCGATCCCAGGCGCCCCGGCCCCCACCTAGTCCGACCCTCTCAAGATGGTCCGGGCTAAGCGACCTGGTTTGATCCCAGGGAACGCCACGGCCCCCACCTGGTCCGATTTTTGCAACAGTCAGTAAGACTTGCAAGTTTGTCAGGCTTAAAAAAAGGTATCATTTAAGATCATCATTCAAAATTCAAAACTTTTAATTACATAGAGCATTTTAAAAGAATTCTTGCCCAGTGTCTGTATACAAAATTGATAGGCAGTGAACTAACTAAATGGCATTTTTATAAGTGACCAGAATGTAGGTACTTATCGCACATTCCCTGACTAGTCAGCCTTTGTAGTAATGTAAGCAAAATGTAATTCACGCTGGCTGTACTGTGATCTAACTGTTACAAAATTATCGTAATTTAACCATGCACAATCAACGCATTCGTATCAGATGTCATGGTCCGAAATCCATTGAAAGAGGCCGGATGTTCGCTCGACCGAAAACAAATGTACGCTCATTCACATACATACAGATAAAATTGTATATATAGGTATGAATGCAACGCCGCGGCACCGCCGCCGTGGGAACGGCACACGCTTGACTGTCTGTAAAAGAGGTCGCTGTATAATGAACAATATGATATTTAGCCTTTAAATGTCCGACTGTGGTGGTCGTGGAGCCCCATTGCCTCTGTGGTTAACTAGTTAGAGTCTCACTAGCCGAGTTTAGAAGCAGTAATGTACAACGAAATTATTATGGTAACCCCCAATTTTTGTTAATAATCAGCAATGTACAAATGATAAATGAGGAGTATCTTATCAAAAAGGCTTATTTCTCTATGAAAGCCATATAAAAATAAACCCTTTTAAAAGACACTCCTTAATTATTATTTTTTTTAAGAATTCATAATTAATACTTTCAACTCTGTCGTCAGGGTCACTATCAAAGTGTTAAGAAATGGCTTAGTATGTTTGCTCTGTTCAGTCTTTAAGGAGTAATAATCAGGCTTTGCAATCTAGTCGCATCGTCATTGTCTATTGCGTATAGTGTCAAAAGGAGGCTTGTCAATCCAAGATATTTTAAATTTGCCGCCTTCTTCCACTGCCAAAAATTCAAAAATGGCTGGCAGGAATCTACGCTTGATAAATCGAATCCGTTTCTGCAAACTGCAATGTGTCAAAGAAGTAGCAATAGCAAGTGTAATTAAAGTCATACTTATTTCTTGGACTGGTGTGACGTCACATTGTCAGGGACATTTCTGTCTCTATTTTTTTACATTAACTTTTATCAATATCATAAATTGCGCGAAAGTTAGCTTTAATAGTCTGTCATAGTTAGTTAAATTGGATTACTATTAGACATATAGAAGTTTAATTTAGCAATAAGCAAAATCGTATTTACATTTAAGTGTTTCTTCTTTTAAGAATTTATAATTCTAGAAAATCAGAGGGTAATAGCTTGACTTTACGGTCCATTTCACTTAAGTGACATTTATTTCAGCATCTCCTGGGTTTTTGAGAATGACGTTATTATATTTTTCATCACACTTGCTCGAAAATGGTGTCATTACACGTAGGTTTTGCGGGCCGTAAATGAGCTATTACGCCCTAGGGCGTAATGGTTTTCTTTTTAAATTTGAAACGCTGGTTCTGTTTTAGTCTTATTTGTCATTTTCAAAGGAAACGCCAACTTACTTTTTTAACTTTTATTACTGAAATATTTATTTAAAGAGAACTGTTATTGCAAATACATGTAAACACATATTTCTGTAACATTAATTAAATGTTTAAATATAGTATTTCAGTATTTTGCAAATATAAAATAAACCATTTTTAGTCTTTACCGCTATGGTTTCCGAACGTGACTTGACGTTTGCATTGTCTATGGAATATGTCACTAATGTCACTGTCAGTTTTACAATTTTATTTAGGTTAAGTAAGGTTATTTTAATCAGATTTCCTCACAAGTGTGATGAAAAACATTGTGTGTGCCACGGGCGGTAAAGGAATTACAAACTCGTGTTATTAAAGCCCTCGGCTTCGCCTCGGCCTTGTAACAAACACTCGTTTGTAATTCTTTACTTACCGCCCTTGATACACAATGTACTAAAAAACGCACACCGTTTAAAAAATGTGGCTGAAAAGTTTTCTCCTTTCCACCGTCGAATTGATATTGCGATGCTATATGAAAAAAATACGGTACATAGATATTAGTTGACTACCATGACTATAGTGAAGGGACACCTTGCAATCATAGCTTCTATTTGTATCTTTACGAGTTCCTAATCCTTCCTGATATTTACACGCAGCATACATAATTCATTATTGTTTGCCCTGCGCCCGTAGTTCCGGATTCTTGCAACCTTGATGTCTTCGAAACAAAGGTGAATAGGCGTTTGGTGTGATGGTGCACTACATTGCTCTTTCATTTAGTAGGTATTGTCAATAATTACCTAAAGGGTGCAATTTTCCCGTACATAATGAGTTTCGAATAAACATTCGAAAACGTCCCATATCAATCCAAGTCAGAACCTCAGAACTATTCCAAAAACAGGCAGACAGCAGCTTGCATATACCGTTGACCGTAGGTTGAAATGGCGTAAGGCATAGTGTTTTGCTTGTCCCTTACTCCAATTGATCCCACAATCGACGTTAATATCATCTCTTTTTGCGAGCAATTGGATTGGATTCAAATAATAGGATTTAAATATAGACAGATTTAATTAAGAGTAGATTGAATTTTCCGATACCAAAAAGGGTAAAATACAAAAATGGTAACTTGTTAATCAAACAATTAATTAAGCTAATTTGCAGGCCCATTAGCTACTTTCAATCAAATTGTCATCACCATTACGATGATGGGCTATTGTTTATAATTGTTTAATAGGCACCATGAATTATCAATTAGCAACTCATTTTCCTTCCAGAATATGCTATCTTTTTAAAGTGTATTGTTGCAAAAGGAACGCTCTGAGGTATAAAATAAGGTTCAAATTACGTTATAGTGACGGTAGTAGATGAGAGGTTTGTGTAGTGCGCAAGGATGGTAGCCACGCTTCTTTGGCATTGGGATCAGTAGGCTGGTTACGCTCTCTTGTAGATGCTTATTCAATTAGTGGTTGCAGAATGTATACATAATATAACGGTGAAGATATGACTAGGTTTGCGGTGATATTAGTATGTAATGTATTTGAGCTTCTAATGTAGGAGAAAATGCAACACTTACCCTTGCAGACTGTATAAACATTCTCACTTACTTTCTTCACTTTCACATAGGGGACGTTGTTCTGAAAAACTTTACTAAATCCCTCGGATTCGAATTATTAATATCATGAGATGCGATATTCGTTTAGTAGCAATAAAGTGACGTTTCATCCCTGTAGGTAAGAAATTCATAGGAACTGAACAATGGGTTAGGATAAACACTTTTATGGATAGGTGTGTAATCAATTACATTACCAACATGATTTAGGCCTAATCCTAGGATTTGAGCACTACAGTAGAGGAGAAAGTAAGTATATGTCATTGAAACTTAATAACGGATGAATTAAGTCATTACTAAGCTGCAATAAAATTGACAGGAGATTGGTTACGATACATTGATATACCAGATTGAATTGCGAACTGTCTCTTAAAACCGGACCTGCTTTCACCCTTAATTGCAAACGATAGTATAATATAAAAGATATATCTACGCAAATGGGCCGATCGTAACAAAGGGCTAGCTGAGAAAGTTTATTTTCTACGTTTGAATTGATTACTTACAATTGAAAGATCACTGATTGTCACGGTATCGGATTGGTTTTCGTTGTTATCAAAGGCTTTTCTAATGTGACAAATTACATTAGTCAAAGATTGTGTATGGTCGAATACTACTACTTTTACTAGTGACTGATCACATCACATATCATCAGCCTACGTATATATATGTAACCAAATAGCTAACTAAACCAGTTGGCGGCGACATATACATCCCCCTGTTGGACACAGGCCTACTCTCATAGATGAGAGTGACTGATCTTATCGTCAAAATTGTTCACGATTTTAAATCAGTAAGTTTCAGGGCCGTTCAAAAAAATAACAAGTCTGTACTAGGAAATCCACGAATAAATTCATGTTATGAATAGAATAGAATAGAATAATTTATTCATCAATTCATATTACAAAATTATTATTACAAAAAACATAACCTGCAACAGAATGACATGTCAAGTAATGGACTTAAAGCATAATATTTTATAAATCCTTGCTTATATTTTCAATATCTAACAGGAACAGGTATGAAACAGGTATGACAGTGCACTATTAATGTTTACAGTAAGTATCATTTATTTCTACAACATTTCCTTGAGCAGTATTTCTATTATTTATTAACAATTCTTTATTACCAACATTCACTTAATAAATAATTTCCGATAGGTACCTAGTCTTAAATGTTACTGTGTATTGACAAGGGAAATTAATGTTTGCACTAGAAATAAAAAAAATATTTAGATTATCTTTTCAATGCTGAAAGATAATAAATTCTCTGAAAAGCAGAAATAAACAGAGTAGGTATCCAAAGATAGCAATGGCATTTAACATTATATCACACTTAGTTAACACGCTATTAATATTTCATTCACCAACTAACCCAGTTTTAACTATCATGCCCAACGCAACGTTCGGATTCAAACTCATGCGTTCTGCGGTCATTTCGTACCGAAATTGGCACCGTGCATAATATTTACGACTGTGACGTAAAAAACACTACTAATTTTCCCAACATCCTAACTAACTTCACCGTTTTTATCTAAAGCACTCTTATTTTATATGGAGTAAAAGCCACATTTAACTAGCTGTGAAAAGGTATATGAGATTCTCAAAGTAAACCAAACAAATGACGCTCGTGCATTACTTTCACCTGTCCCGACCACTACTCTGTCACGATCTCGTATCTCTTTTAAAGCTTTGTCCATCGAACGCTCTGTGAGCCGCCGTGAAACTAGTCTACGGCAAAACCGGCAATGTATATCGAATGTTATAAATCGCCTCAGTTCTGCACGATCCTTGCGTAAGTTTTGATTGACCTCTGGACATTATGTGTTTATTCACTTCCGTAGCAAAACGGTATCTGTGTATGTTTGCTGAAGAACAATGGTCTGACATAAGCGGTTATGCTTATGTTTATGCTCCAAACCTTTGACGTATTCTCCGACATACCTGAAACAGATAGACAAGACAGTTATTCACTAATTCTTGGAACAATTAATCTTTGTAGTAGAGGTACTTGACATTTATGAAACTTGGAATTTTGACTGTCTTAAAACCAATCTTACATCAATACGGTTTTCTCATTCTGATTGCTTCTCTGCTTACAAAACATATCTACCTATCTACTAATGACCCTTTTTTTGCAAATACTTTTCTAGATGATGCAGTTCACGGCGGCCGTTGCTGCCCGTCCGACCATCCGTTTATTCCTTAAGGCTTGAACACAAAACAACGATGCGACGTCGCATCGTAAAAATCTACGAGCACTTCTGTTTGCTTCTGTTGTTCTTTTCTGCGTTGCGAATTCGTATCGGCCCGATTCTCAGTTTTGTGTTCTAGCCCTCAAGGTGATTCGAGTTGATCGGTTTTCCAAACAAATTAAGAGGATCATGGCTTGCTTCTACAGCATCAATAGGGATGACGACTGGGTTAAAAATATATCATTCTATTTAGTCCGCCAGTTAGATTATGGAAAAATACGGGACACGTATTTTTTGGTTTATCAATTTATTAAACATCGACAACGGTATAGATCATCAAACTTCCGGAGTGGGGACTTGTGACGTCACTCCTAGGTGAAAATTATACCAAAGAGTGACGTCACTCAAAACTTCTAAGCACTGTATCCTCGTCATTTTTTGTTTGTCAAACAAAAGAAAAAATACGTGTACAATATTTTTTAATAATCTAACTGACAGACTAAACATTTTTTTAGTCGTGTAGCCTAATATATTTGAATTGTGTTTTACTCATATTTTATACCTTGATACATACATATTGTCTGCGCGAAATGAAATGAGAATTTGCAAATAGCTAAAAAAAAAAAACATTTTTAGCAAAAAAACGTTTGGTTTCAAATGTTGCTAATAGACGGCGCTGACCCTAAAACAGATTGCAGGTTAGTGTAGTGTAGTTTTTGAGACTTCTCATGTCATTTCGCGTAGACAAAATGTATCAAGCTATAAAATAAAAAACAATTCAACCGCAATAATCTTACGACGCCCGTAGCTGATACCTACTAATAAACAGTGAAAAAATACAATTTGTTCAGAATAAATAGTTTATATTCCTAGTCGTATTTTAGTGAATGAAGCTTAGCTCAAATGCTAGTATGTAAGGCCCAGTGGCGTGGCGTAAAAGATATCAAGAAAAGGATGGTACGCCCGTGCCTTTGTTTTGCTCGACTTGGCGGGGGCACTCCCGTGCCCCCAGATCCTTGGGCAAGCAGATGCAGATTTAGTGTACATTTTCCTTAAGAGCCTTATGAATAAGGTGCTCAAATGGTTGATATTAGGCAAGCCGGTAGGAATCGAGTTCTTTAGACGCCACGCTACTGGTAAGGACGGATGTAGTGTCATTTGTCTTCAGACCTACACTTCGCGCACTTAATGTGAGGCGGGGCTGGTTCCGTAGAATAATTTAATGCAATGATGAATTTAGCTGTTGGTAATCAATGTAACGTTTTGCCACATGACCAATTATAAACTTTAAAGCAGAAAACAGGTTGATCGGTAAATGGGTATCCCCAATTTGGTTTAAAATCAATGGCTATAAAATCACTTTGTCGAAATTCATTTGCTATAATGATTCATTTGGTATAATTCAAATGCCATACAAATTAATGTATATAATTACACTTATTATAATATTCAAACGCTCTAAATTTATCTCCAATAATTTTGTTTGATATAACATTCATTGGCTCGAAACGTTATTTTGTTATAAGTATTATATGGTATAACATTCACTGGGTATACTGGGTGGGGCTCTTAAAAGCTCTAATGTTTCCTGACTATATATGCAGTGATAATAAAAGGGTGTAAAAAACTTACTTGGTCATTAAAAAGTAACAACAGGTTTCAAATGATGAAAGAATACGCTAAAATATGCACTAGAGAATACATAGGGAACAAAACTCGAATCGGAGAACCCCATTTTCCACGTGGTCTTGTCTGCACTACCTCTAAAGTGAACATAGAAAGCCGGAGGCGCGAAGGGGGAGCAGCCCTCGCCCGCTGTAGCTCACCTTCGCAGCTTCGGCTTGTTGGGCGCCTTCGGCGACCAGCCTCAGCCGCAACAGATCACATTGTGCCTGTGCTTTGATACGCAAGAGAGAAGAGGCTGCTATTCCCGCAGCGCCGGAGCAGTTGCGTAGTCCGATGCTTAGACATTTTGAATGTTCTACATTTTTGATATGTGGTGAAGTAATTGCTATGCAAATCTATGGTAAACTCATTTATTCATCACAAACACATAATAAAAATAAGAAAAAAAAAACCATCACATAAGTTTAAATCCACAGTACCGAGTACAAATAGAACCTTATATTTAATAATTTTATTTATCTTAAATGTTATACATAATAGTTTTATACATTTTGAGTGTATATATTGAAGAATAGAGATTTTGTATTTAGAGCTTTTAAGTGCTATAGAAAATGAATTTAAATGAAATAAACGATTATACGAAATGATTTTATACGTTTTGAATTTATACATTTTAAGTTTATAACTTATAACGTTTCATTACCGTTACATTAGACCCCGGAAAATGCTGTAATATCATAAAATGTGTGTTTTATAAGCGTAATCACTCACTATTTGAAGGCATCTGAATGCAGTGCATAACACAATGTATATTTTTTTTAGTAATCTGTTGAAAAGCATACTTAATACCTAATTGAGTTCGCATATCGTCAAAACTGACTGGTATGCCAACCAATTTAGGTTGGTATCTAAGAAATAAACAAATTAAACATACGAGCGTATATTCTTTCCACTTTCCAGTAAAATGGATGAGCAAGGATTATAAAATGTTTCTTATTAAATAAGTAGGTAAATAGCTTAGCTGGGTGTAAAACGTGACTCGATTTCTGCCGCACGTGCATGCAAAACTCCAGGAAAAGCTAGATTGTAAGTATTTGTATGAGATGCGTCGGCCATTAGGAACTTCTCTTTGAGCACGCAACACGAAATATGTATCATACCAGTACAATCAGCATAGCAACAAGACGAGCATGCTGATGTTGCCGAGACAATGCTTCGCCGGCACTGTTACAATATAAGGACCAGTATTTTAACTTCATGCAAATGACCGCATGTTACGACAATAGGCATGTGGACTGGATTTTGTTTGATGTAAATCGATTCGACTATTTGTGAGTAACACGTATAATAGTCGTATATACCTATAAAAAAAGTGGCCTAACCTAACCTTACCGAGTTTTTAAAACGCCCCATACAGAACGATATCATTCTGTGACGTCATAGTTTAAGCACATTTATTTTTCAGTGCTATTTAAGCATTCCGAAATTAACTTTTACTTTTCTTTAGGACACTAAAAATAATACCGAAAATTTGTAAAACGTTATTGTGTCATAACTTTATAACTTTTACATATTATTTATATATTTTTTCTGTGATTATTAAGTATTTTCAAATCCATACGACTATATTATGTTGTAAAAATCAACATTAGTCCACAGCCCCAATCTTTTCAAAAATAAGAACAATGTTCGCCAATAATTTCAGATACCATAAGAAGCATTTTAACAATTGTTTTTAGAAAATGTTGGACGAAAAATTTCAAAATTACAAAAAGTTTCGATAATAATTATAACATTCATTCTTTCTGACAAATGTCAATTCGCTCTCAAATTTAAACGATCTATTTGCATCGATCGGATTGTAATAAACGAGTGAATATTTCCGCTAATCTCATGAGGAGAGTTGACATAAACCATTTTAGTTGGAAAACTTTCTATGTTCTTCTATTTTAGAGGATATGTCAAAAAAATTATCGATATGGTGATATTATGAGCAAGCTGTGGCTTTCCGTTCTCGGCTTTCATTTAATAGTGTAAATACTACTAATACTAATTATATTCTGCGACGCATTGTGCGTTGCCACGTCGTACGCAACGCGTGACGCAACCTGCGCGGGCGTCGGTCCAATGATTCAGTGCGGTGTGCCGATGAATTCATTATTTCAAGTCAAGACATAAGGTAAAAATTAACTAAAGTATACTCGGCGTCCTTGGGGGTTTGCGTAATGCATCCCTTTGGACACCGTTAATAGTATATCGGTGGCAGTTTTTTAAGATTTGATTGAATGTTAATCGTAATCATATAACTTTATACAAGATTATTAATGACAACTCTTGGAAGAGGAGAGCGTCAACTTTGGAGGCAACTCAGTTCCCTGTAGTAATTTTGTATACACGGTGAAATTTTAGTGGTTTTTTTCCGTTTAAGGGCATGTTCAGTATCGTGTTCTGATTAGGAAAAAGTGGAAGAATTTTTTTTAACGCGATAAAAAAATTTCAATGGAGCAGGTCGTTCAAATTAGCCGACCCTCCATACAAAAGACAATTTTTTTTTTACATCACATTTTTTTTTCTTCTTTTTCCTAATCAGAACACGATACTGAACATGCCCTTAAACGGAAAACAACCACTAAAATTGCACCGTGTATAATCACATAATTACGAATCAATCAGATGAATATCTTGGCAATACTAAACATATACCTAATTGATTTTAATTAGTTGATCATTCAGTAGAGTGTTAAGCCAATACGTATTTATAATCTATACTAGACGTAGAACCTCGTTTGCGAATTTGGAATATATGTTACATGTCTCTTTTTTGCTTCTCCATATTCAGGTCAAAATTAGCCTGTGTGTGTTAATCGAAGACATAAGAACATCAAATTTCATGTAAATCAGACCAGCAGTATTTATTTTCCTTTTATTCATTGCGATTTAATCCACTTAAGTTGTTTTATTACAATGTGTGATAATCGTGGAAACCAAAGACGATATTACATTTCATTATTTATTCACAATTAATTTTTATAAAAATCTTTCTATGATTCTGTATTATGTGTATAGATAGATGCATATTCACTTTTTGAAAGTCGATAAAGCTGACTAAGTTCGTAGGCCAGACATACCTAGTAATAATCAGTATGAGTCAATGACTAAGGACGATGTCCTTTTAAGCTCAATCCTTTCTCGATGACAATATTCCCGAGGTTGTTTCACTCAGTTATGATCTTAATCTTGCTGCATATTTAAACGAATACCTATGCAAAATAATTATAAGCAAATAGAGAATTTGCCATAATTTCCTGTATACATCAAAGGAGATAAATATGAGCATGGAAATATTATATTTTAAATGGTAAATCTGTACGCATACTTGATGACAAAAATCTTGCATTACAAATTAAGTAAGTAGTATGAATTTTCTTGTATACGGTAATTCAGGTTACATATAATTATGCATATTCTAATAACTACGATGCAAATTATCGAATATGGAAAACTCTACATGCCTTTTGAACTGGCAGTCGCTTCCGACATGTACAAAAGCATTTACACGTATAAGTGTGGGAAAAGGGTACATCATACAGAAGTAGTATTTAAACAACACCGAGATACACAATCTAAACTACTCGTGTAAAACAGTGTTAGGCTTATATTAATGGTAATGATGAAACTAGAATCAAACTGTCAGCCATAAAAAATGGCCGACGTAACAGTGACTGTATTGTTCTCTTTGAATACTTAACACCCGAGCATTGCATTAAAATGAGATGTTGAATGCAGCGATATTTTTAATATGACGGGTGGCCCGCCCTATGGGCCGAGACAAAGCAATATTCTAACAGAGATAGCGCAAGTACTTAGTTTCTCAAAAGCACTAGATCTCAATAAGGTCAATAACATTGTGTTTACCAAATGTTTTGCATGCCCTATAACCACAATAAGTGGAAGAGTTACACTTCTTACTCTTATATTTATACTTTCTTCTGCATTTAGACCAGGCCGCTCTTTTATTTTTTGTTTCTGCGATGCGTCCACATTCAATGCATAGGTACTCGCAATCGCCACTGTTAGGAATGCAGCCAAGTTAGCACATTTCCTTTTCAGCTTACCTAGTTCCGGGAGCCATCTAAAGAGATCCGATAAGTATATAGGTCCTTACAGTATTGAACATTAAGAGAGATTATATTTAGAGAAATTGAGAACCACGCATTCTGTTTTTTTTTAAACGAACTATCAAACGGCTTGTCGACACCTCAGGCGACCAACAACTTAGCAGCTCCCTGGCCTAGCTTATCAGTATCACTATAAAGCAAGGAAGGGCAGCCAGCATAGTTGACTTCATGCTACGGAGCGGAGGGCCTTCAGGTGTAGTATTATTTAGGTAAATTTGACATAGGTAATTTGTGTAACTTCTAAAGGCCGTATCACACTGACGATTTGCGAGCGAGTTGCGAGCATGTTTTCATACAGATTTCGATGGCGGCGAACTCGCTGCGAGCTCGCCGCGACAAGTTTTGTATGAAAATGCGCTCGCAACTCGCTCGCAAATCGCAGTGTGACAAGGACTGACTCTGACCTGACTCCCTACCTGGTTCTTTCAATATACTAGTAATGTCAACGTTGCGCTTACAAAAGCAAAGATTGGAATAGGTCATATTTTAATTACAATATTTTATATCAGGTATTAGTGTTTGTATAAGAAATAACAGATTATATACACGATATGATGTATTGAATCGTCCCACCTAATTATATGACACATTTTGGGTTTCACATCCATTTGACAACAGTAATACCATTCATTATATAATGTAGTTAGTGATATTACTCAACAGGTTCTATTAAAAGTTAATGCAAGTGACCGTTTTGTTGAATGTCGTAAATATCATTGGAGACACGCATGCTTTACACATACGTATAGGTGTCCTCTATTCAGGCAATACTACACCCTCCATGCGCAAAAAGTCGTAACTGTCCAATAAATTCCTACTGAGATTCGCCTTTTTGGCTATCAGGCTAAAATAGTAACGTGTAACTCTAAAATAAAACAACGCAAGTAGTAAGACAATCAACGGCATATACGCCTATTGTAGAGGCAACAGAACTGCCCGGTGGTCGAAACGCCAAAGAATCTCCTAGGCTAACTATCACGCACTTGTTTCTCAAGTCACGCGCGTATTGGCAAACATTTTGACAGTCGCTGTATGTGACACGTGCCCTCACGAATGTATTAAATGTGTACCATACACATTGTCTTTACTCTTGCATGGGATCAAATAAGTTACATATAGGTACTTAATAATGTTGAATCCAGATAATATTCAGATATCATTTTTGTATTTTCTGAAACACTTGCGCTAGTAAAATATAACTACGGGTCAGCGTGGCCTGCTTGCAGATAAAGTTATAAATTGCAGTACAAGTAACTTGAAATAGTTTTTAGGAGTGGGTGTGTACAGGGAATACAGAGCTCTTTGAAAATCATGTTGTTCATCCTGATTAAACTATTTGGCAGTTTTTCAACGTATGATACGTACGTAGTTATCACAATTTAGTACATTACACAACTAGGGTGGTAAAACAAAGAAAGGCCGAGATCGCAGAAGTTTGCGGCCCGAGCTGCAAGCGAGGGTCGTAAATACGCGATCGAGGGCTTTCTTTATTATCTCCCGTGTTGTGTACATAATTTTATGTCTACACTTGGCCAGAAAGCGGCTTTTTCCGTACGCGCAGCGTGCGGAAAAAGCCGCTTTATGGCCAGTAGCTACTTATTAGTAGCTACTACCAAATTATCAATAAGCTGAACTAAACACATGCCTGTATGTGTATTGCAAATATGCAATACACATACAGGCAGGCTGTTGAAATCTTCGTTTAATATGGAGTATCTGGTTTAGTTACAAAACTGTTTCAAATATATTAATCGCGGTATAAAGTTTTCAATTTAATGCTGTGATTGCGTGATGTTACTATTGATCTGTAATGAATGATTTAATGATGAAGTAATAAGAGTACAATGATTTCTTCGTAAGTAGCTATCACGATTGATGAAGCTAATTGGATGTGTAGTCAATAAATCATCAAAAGAAAGCATGTCAAGTTCGTAAAATACCAGTTGCAAATAGTTATTGAATATGTTTATTGCCCATGGTGGCATTTTTTTGCCATAAGAAAAGAAAACGAATGATTTCCTACCTATCTTGAGATACGGAGACCAGATTTTTGTTTAAATTTGAAGGTTAATCAATGAAGATCGTTTGATAAGCGATCTATGACTATGAGATAGATAAACTGTTTAATTATTTACGTACTTACTGAATTCTAACAATTGATATTGGTTTTCAGATTTCTATTTATAGGCGCATTTCATTATGTAATTAGCCCGCAGTATAAAGCAGGTGGTCGTTTACACGAATCCACAGAAAAGAAAACTAATAATTTCAGTATGAGAAGAATGGCGACGAAATTAACCCGTAACGTAACAACCACGACCATTGTCTTTAGAGTTAAACCTGAAAAAGACTTAGGCCTACTCATTAAATAAATATTACACCTTGAAAGAAAGGTAAATAAATCAACTCTTTGAATAATGATCTACCTGCCTACAATATATCATATGTGATGATCCAGTTTAGAGTGATCAATTTATTATACGATGATCGATGATGATGCATAAAATAACAATTACCGTAAAGGTCACATTTGACAAATAGCTTGACCGTGAAATTGTCATTCTCTAATGATATCGTTCATTAATTTGTTTGCACAACATCGAAATTATAATCGACATTATGTTGTAGTGTAATAAAATCAGTTAATGTTATATGCTCGAACATCGCTTCGTTGCTATTTTGTTAGCTAAATATGGCTATACATGAGTATGTCGTAGTTTATCCAGCGTTTGGTGTCATAATTAATAAAAAATCTTGAATAAACCGTCTTCCATTGGAAACCGACAGACACATCGCGTGTTGGCTCTCCGCAAGATGGAATAAAGTTTATAAGCACCGAAGACCAATTGATATACTAAATGCTAAGAGAAAAGTAATAATTTCAAGTCAACTCCTTATTTCTAAAACTAAATCTCTACCTCGAGTAGAAGCGGCGTAAGAATCAAGGTGAGGTGTATTTTTTCAAAACAGTATGTACTAATAGAATACTAGTATTATATTAATTTACAAAATCACGGATTAGTAACTTAGTATTATTACGCTATAGCTGCAATTTTGTTTTAGTACTTTTTTGTAGTGATGGTTTGGGTACCCACATTTCACAAAAAAACGTTTCACAAATAGGTATTCATTTTAAAAACAACGTTTGGCAAATTAACTAATGACAAATTTGTCTATTCGCAAAATTACGTTTTACAAATAGTTCATTACACAAATTACTTACTCAAAAAAAACTTTATATAACAAATCATTATTTGACAAACTATTAATTTATTGGCAAAATAACGCTTGGTAAATGAACGTTTAATAAAATGCATAGTTTGGCCTAGCCAAGATATGACACGATGGGAATATGTAAATGTATTTTGTATTATTTGCTTAGTAACAATATAATACAAATCCATAATATTATTAACTTTAACAAACCTTCCGACTTACTAGCAATAAAGAAAAATATTTCCAGAGTCACCATTAAGTACGACAACAAGCGAAGCGAAGAAGAGTGTTAGGTATCTTGCGACCACAATACAACCATATTTCTAGCTTTACAGTAGGACGACCTCATAAACACTATGATTGTAAGTCTACGCCGAAGTCACAGCAGAGTCCTCCCAAACCGGCGGGGTTTAAAATAATATACATTTTACACCGTGTATTTGTATGAAATAACTACTTGTCTGTATTTATTAATCAAACAATAATTGATCAATATCGGAGTTTTGCAAAATAACCTGCTCGAAAAAATATTCATTTGGGAATTGAACATTTGTTAATTTGCAAAGCGTTACATTTGCTAAATGTATATTTGTCAAATTAATGAAATGGTTGTAAATAAATAGTTTGTGAACCGTTATTTGTTAAATTATGATTTGTGAAACGTTTTTAGTAAAATGACGCTAAACCGATGGTTTGCCTACCATTGTCGAAGTCTTGAAAAACTTAGGCAGTGGATCTCTCCGGCTTAAAATAATGATGATGATAAATTGGCAGAAAGAGTTCTAATGGAATATGCTAATGTAAGTGCAACCGGATCAAAGATATAAAGACGTTACGTTAGGCTATAAATTATCTCCCGTATCAGCTCCTTATTACTGCCACTTTTACAAGCTACGCAGAAGTTCAAATTAAATACTCACTAACTATTAACTGAGTTACTAGAATACGTACATGTACGTATTATGAAATTTCCTCAACTTCTGTCTGCGCGAGCTTATCTCGGGTGCGGAATCTATTCCTGCTTTCACCAACTTCAGATTATGTTTTATAGTGCGAAGCGGATACTCAGTACTTTGGTTTCTTGTATCTATATATGTAAGGTATAAGATTTTTTTTCTGTCCAATAGGCTCCGGTTAGCGATTTTTAACACTATTCCAAATTTCAAGTCGATAGCATCAGTAGATCCCGAGATATCTTGCTGTGACAGACGGACAGACAGACAGAGTCGCACCATAAGGGTTCCTTTTTTACCATTTTGGTACGGAACCCTAAAAAGCGTCTAATGTAACTGTTACCTAGTTTAAAATAGACTTTAAAATGTACGTGTTATGGTTTAACACGTGCCCTGTCCCGGTGCCCCCATAAAGGTCATAATAGTACATTACTGCAGAGGCCGGGAAGTGAGGGGTTGCCGGCCGAGTACATATAGCTGCAGATAGTTACGAGGCCGGCAATCCCATTTCCCGCCGAGGTATGTATAGTGCTTTTCTCAAATATGCAATGAAATAAATAAACTTACTAATAACCTTACTTACCCTAAATATTATTTTATCAGAAACTTTCTATCAGAAAGTGACGTTAGTGGGCATTTCTCCAGAAATATGTCTGCGACTCATTCATCTGTCTCCATACATTTAGTATGAAAAAGGGCCAGATGAATGAGGTGACCGCAGACATATTTCTGGAGAAATGCCCTAGTGACAATTATATCCATAGACAATGCAAATATCAGGTCACGTTCGGAAACCATATACCTACAACCAAAAGCTGTTTCAGTTTACATTTTTACCGCGAATATCTAGGTGAAATATTTTAAATGTGTATTCTTGTGGTTTAGTTTGCAATTTATAATAATTGGAAATTGTTTATAATGTGTTATTTGTTATGTTCATGTCAATTTTAAATAAATAAAACTGCAAAATAAAGCAAAAATCGATTTTTGTTTATTTATGGCTGAATGCCGTGATGCTGTGGCCCAAATAAATGTGGAATGGAAATTAAAAAAAAATACATTGTCGGCCTATGCCGTAAGTAAGTGTCAAGCCGCACCGGAAACGAGGTACTTTGCTGCCTATTTTTAGGCACGTAATGTCAACATTTCATGCCATGTTTGAGAAAAGGTTTTTTTCAGAAGTGCGTGATTCCACTATAGGGTCACTTCCCCATACTGATTGCACAGTTGGGACTTGTGACATTGTCCGATAGTTTTTTATGGGGACAGTGAACGTATAGATCAAACACTGTGGTTAATAGGGCACATTATAAAATTGCGTTGATCGATCATTGATTCATAGTGATTTAGCCTTCTTGTCATTTTTTTGCCAGTTAGCGCTTGCATGTTTTCCCTTTCGACGGAGCAACGGAGCGGCGTAATGATCACTGTAATATCTTCTTTTCATTTTAAATTAGGTAGTTCAGGTGTACAAACGGTATCCTAAGGTCCTATTATATGAGTGCACCACGCGCCAAGCGTAATTTACCAAATTTTATGGTTGCTGAACTTTAACAATAAACTGACTTAGGTATGTATGTATGTATGTATGTAAACACTTTATTGCACATAAAATCATACAGAAGCAGTACAAAAATCAATGGTTATGTACAAAGGCGAGCTTATCCCTGTAAGGGATCTCTTCCAGCTAACCTTTGAGCAGATGAGAAAAAATAACTAATACCACAGAAGATAGACAAACTAACAAACTTGATTCATTTACTTACACAAAGAAAATAGGGCAAGTTTTGAATACACATAAAAACCCAACATAAATACATGACCAATTATACATATCAGATATAACCTAACTACATATATAAACATATACTACTAAATAAATAAATAGATATACATACCCATAATATATACATATATATATATACATATATACACATATCAAGTATTCAACCGTATCAGAAAAAAAAAAATAATAATAAGGTAAACCTTTTTCGTCAGGAGTCTGAGAGCCATAGCTTTTTTAACTTCTCCTTAAATGATGCAACAGATTGAGATTGCCTCACGGCCACTGGTAGTGAGTTCCATAATTTCACGGCATGGACTGTGAAGGATTTCCTATATGTGCGTGACTTAGTTGGTGGAATAGCCAGAGAGAGATTGGCACTCGATCGCAGTCGATGGCCACTACCGACAGCCATATAGGTAAATCTCTCGGAAAGATAGGAGGGGGAAGCAGGATTAAATAACACGTTGAAAAGCAATGACAGAACATGCACATCCCTGCGACGACGGATCGGAAACCAACCGAGCTGTGATCGGAACTGAGACACGTGGTCAAATTTCCGCAGACCAAATATGTACCTTATGCAAACATTTTGCAATCGTTCTAACTTGTCAAGTAGTATGTCTTAGAACGATGGTTACTATAATATGTTATATGTATTACGTAAACTATACCTGAGTATCCGCTTCGCACTATAAAACATAATCTGAAGTTGGTGAAAGCAGGAATAGATTCCGCACCCGAGATAAGCTCGCGCAGACAGAAGTTGAGGAAATTTCATAATACGTACATGTACGTACGAACGATTGCAAAATGTTTGCATAAGGTACATATTTGGTCTGCGGAAATTTGACCACGTGTCTCAGTTCCGATCACAGCTCGGTTGGTTTCCGATCCGTCGTCGCAGGGATGTGCATGTTCTGTCATTGCTTTTCAACGTGTTATTTAATCCTGCTTCCCCCTCCTATCTTTCCGAGAGATTTACCTATATGGCTGTCGGTAGTGGCCATCGACTGCGATCGAGTGCCAATCTCTCTCTGGCTATTCCACCAACTAAGTCACGCACATATAGGAAATCCTTCACAGTCCATGCCGTGAAATTATGGAACTCACTACCAGTGGCCGTGAGGCAATCTCAATCTGTTGCATCATTTAAGGAGAAGTTAAAAAAGCTATGGCTCTCAGACTCCTGACGAAAAAGGTTTACCTTATTATTATTTTTTTTTTTTCTGATACGGTTGAATACTTGATATGTGTATATATGTATATATATATATGTATATATTATGGGTATGTATATCTATTTATTTATTTAGTAGTATATGTTTATATATGTAGTTAGGTTATATCTGATATGTATAATTGGTCATGTATTTATGTTGGGTTTTTATGTGTATTCAAAACTTGCCCTATTTTCTTTGTGTAAGTAAATGAATCAAGTTTGTTAGTTTGTCTATCTTCTGTGGTATTAGTTATTTTTTCTCATCTGCTCAAAGGTTAGCTGGAAGAGATCCCTTACAGGGATAAGCTCGCCTTTGTACATAACCATTGATTTTTGTACTGCTTCTGTATGATTTTATGTGCAATAAAGTGTTTACATACATACATACATACATACCTAAGTCAGTTTATTGTTAAAGTTCAGCAACCATAAAATTTGGTAAATTACGCTTGGCGCGTGGTGCACTCATATAATAGGACCTTAGGATACCGTTTGTACACCTGAACTACCTAATTTAAAATGAAAAGAAGATATTACAGTGATCATTACGCCGCTCCGTTGCTCCGTCGAAAGGGAAAACATGCAAGCGCTAACTGGCAAAAAAATGACAGGAAGGCTAAATCACTATGAATCAATGATCGATCAACGCAATTTTATAATGTGCCCTATTAACCACAGTGTTTGATCTATACGTTCACTGTCCCCATAAAAAACTATCGGACAATGTCACAAGTCCCAACTGTGCAATCAGTATGGGGAAGTGACCCTATAGTGGAATCACGCACTTCTGAAAAAAACCTTTTCTCAAACATGGCATGAAATGTTGACATTACGTGCCTAAAAATAGGCAGCAAAGTACCTCGTTTCCGGTGCGGCTTGACACTTACTTACGGCATAGGCCGACAATGTATTTTTTTTTAATTTCCATTCCACATTTATTTGGGCCACAGCATCACGGCATTCAGCCATAAATAAACAAAAATCGATTTTTGCTTTATTTTGCAGTTTTATTTATTTAAAATTGACATGAACATAACAAATAACACATTATAAACAATTTCCAATTATTATAAATTGCAAACTAAACCACAAGAATACACATTTAAAATATTTCACCTAGATATTCGCGGTAAAAATGTAAACTGAAACAGCTTTTGGTTGTAGGTATATGGTTTCCGAACGTGACCTGATATTTGCATTGTCTATGGATATAATTGTCACTAGGGCATTTCTCCAGAAATATGTCTGCGGTCACCTCATTCATCTGGCCCTTTTTCATACTAAATGTATGGAGACAGATGAATGAGTCGCAGACATATTTCTGGAGAAATGCCCACTAACGTCACTTTCTGATAGAAAGTTTCTGATAAAATAATATTTAGGGTAAGTAAGGTTATTAGTAAGTTTATTTATTTCATTGCATATTTGAGAAAAGCACTATACATACCTCGGCGGGAAATGGGATTGCCGGCCTCGTAACTATCTGCAGCTATATGTACTCGGCCGGCAACCCCTCACTTCCCGGCCTCTGCAGTAATGTACTATTATGACCTTTATGGGGGCACCGGGACAGGGCACGTGTTAAACCATAACACGTACATTTTAAAGTCTATTTTAAACTAGGTAACAGTTACATTAGACGCTTTTTAGGGTTCCGTACCAAAATGGTAAAAAAGGAACCCTTATGGTGCGACTCTGTCTGTCTGTCCGTCTGTCACAGCAAGATATCTCGGGATCTACTGATGCTATCGACTTGAAATTTGGAATAGTGTTAAAAATCGCTAACCGGAGCCTATTGGACAGAAAAAAAATCTTATACCTTACATATATAGATACAAGAAACCAAAGTACATAGAAAAATTAACACCAATATTAGCGGCATCTCTCGCTCAATCGTCATGGCTGTAAAATTTAATGCATTGAAGTGGGATACATGTGTAATACGTGTTCTCATAGATGACGTTTCAGGTTAAAAACCTGTTAAACCAGAATTATACAAAAAATAACAAGTGGTTAAGGCGCTGGGCCGGAAATCCAGAGGTACCGGGTTCGATTCCAGATCTGGACCACAGGTGAGTGCCATTTAATTTTTCTATGCACTTTGATTTCTTGTATCTATACACGGTGAAATTTAATCGGTAATCAGGAGTGGACAAATATTAATATCTAGCTAAAATCAAACTTAATAGGCGAGGTCTCACACAAATACCTCACTGTTTAATTAATTAAAGGTTAAAACATAATTTAAACTAATAACCACTGGATACATGGTCACCTACATTAATAACTGAAGTAAAATCACGTGATCACGATACGTCAAGTGCCATCGCTTTCGCGGAAAATTTGACAGATCTTAAGTAAATAAACTTTTCTACGAGTATGAGTAGTTAGGGCGTGATAGATAACGAATTAAAATTGATAAAATGTCCGAAAATGAAAATAATGCAATTCCGACGATTTAAGTAGCCGCCACACGAAGGACTGACTCACATGAAACCTTCTCGCTGCTTGCCTATTGCTCCTACGAGGATCCCGAGCAAAGTATCTTAAAATGCGTCATCCAAATCGTCAGGACGACGTCGAGGCCGGCCGGGTGCTTGAGCGTGGTTTGGCACTGTGAACTGTCCGAAGTCACGGAGGTTTTAGTTCATGCGGTTTATCAAACTGTGCGTGAGAATTGGTACGTTTGGATGAATTTCGTGGAATAGTTCTTGAGTTCATCTTGAGCTGTTTGGTTTGTATTGATAAACGTACCTACAATATTGTAACGCTCGATATTTTGAGCACAAATATGGTCGAGGCATTTTTTTTAAATTAATAATTTACTTTTCTCATTCAATATTTGCGACTTCTATGACTTTGTTTACATACATGACAGTAACAAGTTATTACTCATAAATTATCATTGCCATTAATTTTTTAAAGAGGTTGTAATCTCACAGATACAGATTAGTAGAGTAACAAGGAATTTAGGATAAAACTGATTTCGAAATAAAAATTATCACAGAAAAAAAAATTGTTTAGATGTAACTAATTACGACATCAACGTGACCGCCATCAATTACTGAGTTAGAAAAATTGGTACCTGATCACCGATTAGATAACATCGTGTATACCTATGTAACATAAAATGTAGTGTAATTTACCCGCATTAAAAACGAATAAAGAAACATCATGTTTCTTTCATAATATGTAGTATATTATACCATATATAGAAATGGGATATCTAAAATCAAAAGTAGAGCTTATTATATCGAGTGGGATATCAAATGAAAGGGGTTAATGTGTAGATTCCAAACCCGTTTTTATTTAATTTTTTAGACATGTAGTTTTTAATTTAAGACAAAAAAAGTTAAAAAAATACCGTTCCCGTATTATCTCCGAAGTTACCGAACAGAAAAATCTGTAATAATTACCGATTATTAATATCATCCTAAATTTACAGGAAAAATGTCCATGTATGGGAACAACAGTTTTTCAAGAGCAAAGTTAAGTTTGTCCCACCATACAGTTTATCTTGAATTATTCACGTATCTACTGACGAGTTTGTACGGAACCCTCGGTGCAGGAGTCCGACTCGCACTTTACCGGTTTTTTTGTTTCGAACGAGCGAATTATAACCGCGCCGATGTCAACCAATTTGCCGATTGGCCAAACGTACTAAGAATAATATGAAGCTAAGATATAGTTACAGCGTTTTAGAACTCAGGTGGGCAATTAGAGATAATTAATCATGCTGTTGGCGATCTATTGTGTTATGTGTCGTACAATGAATCCTGAATGTACGGTGTGTCGATACGTGACGGTAGAGATGACGCAATGGATAGGATTGATGGGCTTATGTCGAAATTAGGGGCGCAATATTGGTATTGGCGAACAAGTTAAAGAGAACATTGTAACGTCTATCTTTGAGTGTGGCCAAAAAAAAAGAATCATTAAAATCCACGCAGAACCGGTGCAGAAATACAAATACATACCTACATCCATAAGATTTTGTTTTATAAAGATAAATAAACATACTTATACAAATTAATTTGCATGTGTGTCGATATCCACTTCCTTTGATATTTTAGGACCATAAATAGACAACCCTGAAAATGTCAACCTGGTTCTCACTGAGCTAAAAATTATAGCAATGTTACGCTGGTTAAATAACATTACAAACATAAATATTGCACACTCCAAAAAACTTAAAACTATTATACCAATACCACGTTAAGACTGATTCACGAAGCAAACGAAAATCAACTTTAACCCAATATCATAAGATCTTGTCCGATATTCTTACAAACTATTACCTTTCAGAAACATAACTTCAGTACCCTAAACAATAATAAAAGAGTTCTCAAGTCAATCTAATTTAGACCTTCTGGCAACCGCATAAGGTTATTTGACATGGCACTGTTACCATTGTTGTACTAATCGCGGAGGTGAGTTTGTCATCCATCACCGTGTGTGAATTTTCATGAATGTGCTAAAAAGGAAGGCCATATTCAATGTCAACCAAGGTTGTTTCAGTGCTAATCTTTTCCGCTTCTTCCGTCGCAGAAGCATCTTAAGAAAAATATATACATATCTCCTACTTACCTCTAAGTTAAAGACACTGGAACCAAATTTTGAGGCTAATCTACTTTAGGTCGTTGACCATCATAGTATCTAAGTAATTAAGTATTAAAATGCGTGATCCATAAAGTTGGAAAACGGTGGTTTAAGCAACATTAGCGGATCGTTCACAGAACCCAATTACCACAGGCTTGCCTATGTTTTTAGGTATCAGAGCGTCCTTTTCTAGTAACCTTAAAAGAAAAGTAGATAAGCGCACCCCGCTCTAACTTATTCATAAATATGTTTTCACGTTACTGATAACAATTAACAAATAATGAATGACTCACACCACGCTAACACAACGTTGCTAAGCGTCATGTTCGCCGTCTCAACAGTCTCCTCAGCCTATCCGTAACCGATTAGCGAACGATTAACCCATATTGCCGGCCATTGGCCAATGGTCACACTCCGCTAAATGTTTCCGACATGACGCAAGAAGTCTGCTCGAACTTAATAACTCTTCCTTTCAGCCTTTGTAAAGATAAGTCGATAATACCGCTGACTTATTCGCTGTCACACATTGCACTAAAGCTGGAATATGTTTTATATGTCGTGGGCCCGAATAGCCCGATTTTTTTAACCACGTATTCCTGATGGTATTACAAGTAAATAACGTTATATCAACATAGGTCGAATGTTGTCATTTTACATTAATAGTCTTATGGAACAAAATAAATCAGTAAATTCAGCCCCTCCTTATAAACATGCCCTTAATTAAGGAAAGATATCAAAAAGGACAAAAAAGGTTACCTAATTGCTGTTTATTTAAAAATTGTAAAATTATTTTAGTCACCTTTATAAGGGCTTGTTACGCACTTGGGAGTTTTCATTAAAAATATAATTAATATCTTGGAAAGTAACCGTTTTTAGACTATACATCAGATAATTTTTTTTTACTCCTAATAGTTGTTAGAATCTATAGTTTAAGTTTTTTGGGTTACTCGGGCCCGCCGTGTATAGCACAACAATGATGACGATGATATTTGGGAACGCCCGGCCTCAGAAATCATGTCGGCTGTCGAGTGCCTTATGCTTTAATTAAACCTTTATATAGCATACTACCTAGATATAGAAACTAGAAAAGTACTAGGGAATAATGAAGTTGAACACTGGATTTCTAATTCCGGTAATTCAATCGGTTCCGTCCCCGATTTCTGTAATTTGATTGGAGTCAGATAACAGCAATAAGCCACTATTTTGCTATAGTAAACTAGAACGCAGGTCCCTACTACAATTTTTTTAAGTTACAAACGTAACATAAGCCTCCTTTTCTTCTACGCTGCAGAAAGAAATAAATAGAAGATTATTATTTGTGAAGTCGCTTTCAATTAACTTATTTCCAAATACTAATTTGTAAGCCTCATCACCACTCATTAACTTACATTGGTTCGTATGGCTCATTTGTTAGCATATTTATTGTTTAGTCTAGTAGAAAGTTATCGGCTAATGACTTGGCCACATTAGGGTCAGTCGTGCAGAACAGAGAAATAACGCATCATCGCAGTTTATAAGCATAGCCTATAATCAACCATTTTTGTTCGGCACTTGCCCAAGTTCTTCAGATCGCTCGGGGTAAGTACATATATTTTTTCTGCGTATTCAATTGCAAGACGTGTGTTAGTTGTCGTAATATGGCACAATTGTAGATATATTTATTTTGATGTGCGCATTAACATTTGTAACAACTGCTCCAATAGCAATCGAACCTGTTAATTACAATAAGTACCCTACGAGATAACGGCCATTATTCCGATCAGATGCTTATCTGACCAATACCGAATGTTTGCTCAGTGATACAATCGACGCGGGCGCAACAGTTGCATTTAGATGTTATCTGCATTACATGTTAGCTTTGGTGTTATTGGCAGTCATATTGACAGATAGGAATGACTGAATGATGGTGTACAAAGTGAACCAGGAACTGTTAAAATGTCTTGTCGATTATTCTTGTACCTTGTCGTTTTTTATTTATTGGCACTTTCGGTTTAGACAAGCACATCAGCAGACATGTTAACAAGTCTGCTAAAATGATCAATGCTTAGTAAAATTACGACACTTTAACGCGCGACAAATACTACCTAAGATCTCTTCGATAAAATACAGTACGAAAGTGACATGACATGCTTTGTCGCGTGACAAGCTAAGTCGCGGCCCGTTGTGCCAGCTTGTCAGTCATTTATGTAAACATTTTCCTTAATTTTTTGATGATTAGAGACCGGATTTGAAGTAGCGATCTCAATATTGATGAATTAAGCTGTTTGAAATAGGCTTTTGACTAAAGACAAACACCTATTTGAAATCAAGCAACATAATAGGGCAGATCACTGTATACGGGAAAAGTGCATTATGAGGTAACTTTTAGGGTTCCGTACCCAAGGGGCGACAACGGAACCCTATTAGTAAGTACTAAGCCGCCGCTGCCTGTCACAGGGCTGTATCTTTTGAACCGTAATAGGTGAGGACTTAAAATTTTCTCAAAATGGATAATTCCATGCAATTGTAACGCAAGTTACCATTCCATCGCGTGTTTATTGAAATGTCAAAGTATCTTCTCAATAAAGTGCTTTCGACCAAAAAGGTATAAAATTAAGGAAACCCTAAAACGGATACGAAGTGTACATGTGATAACCTCACGTAACCAACCTTAGCGGCCGTGTTAAACGGCAAGAAATCTGTCATGTACTATCTAATAAATGATAATATCGAGTAGGGCCGACCGGTGCAGGGAAAGGACATATCGAGGCCACATATGGCAACACTTGCAAGCAAGCGGACGGGAGTGGCAAGGTTCGATCTAGTTTTTAATTGATTTACATATCTTAAGCATGAACGTTAGATATTTTAGTTAGTTAGCTAAATTTCTGGTAACTTTAGGCATAGAATATCATAATTAAACCGTTTTCAGATTCAAAAGACAAGTATTTAACACCGTTAATCGAATATTGTGAGATTTCATCGCGTACATATAAACGTTGTCTTTCAGTATTTACATAACAGTAATTTAAATATCTACGTATTAAATCTTGAACTTAAATAGAAAGATAATCTAAACTCATGAATCTACGGTGCCTCGTACTACTCTCCTGCCTCGACCCTTCTTTTAAATTGTTTTTTTTTTCTATTTTAAATTATTTATAAATTTCTTAAAATTCCAAATCAACAACTAACAAATTACTATAATTAATTATATCCACCGTAAAGTGTCAGTTTTATTTTTGCTTGATACATTTGAATACTTCCTAGCTTAATTGTCTGTGTGGCACCAAATTAATTTTTAGAAGTAATTACCTCAAAATCATAGGTTATACATTACGATAGCCGCTAAGGTTATTAAACGTGTAAATAGCACCAGTACATTATTTACCGCTTCGAAAGGCGTCGACCTCTGCGGCTAACGCCTTCATGAATATTTTCCGAGACTGCTATATACGGAATCAGACTAGTTCTTCTAGCGGTTAGAACTGAATTGTTGCACTTGTAGGCCTTTTAATTGTAAATGTCACTATCAACGTTGCGTCAATTACGAGGAAGGTAGACTTAAAGCACTGGCCTAAGCACAAACAGTCCACGGACGAAGACATTTAGACAGAGCAATGAAATGGCAAGACACGCGCGGGGCGAACCCAAGTTGCATAGGTACCCTGCTTGCTCCGTGCTTAGTAACTTGGGCCAAAACTTTAGGGCTTGAAGACGACTGTCTAAAGTTTAGACAGTCGTCTTCAAGCCCTAAAAGTTAGGTTAGGTTAGACAAACCCAAACACAACCGTTTAGACTCTAAACGGTTGTGTTACCAAATAGTATGATCGTTCGCCAACCGTACTTATGTTTTTAAGCTGTGTTTAAAGTGAGGGGCTTATTTTGTGAGTAAGATTATCCGATTGCAATTTCCGTTAGTTTCAGTAACGCCTAAGACATGTCATATTATGATAACACACATTGTTACATATACAACGGATTGCACGAACTTACAAAACGATAATCCGTCTGACATAATCATTATTTACATTACCAGTCTAAACATTACATCACAGCAATTCAAATACACTAGGTAAGGTAATTTATGTATAACTCATTCTTCATCCATTTTTCTTTCAACTTATGTGATGCATGAATGATGCGAAAAGTAAATGACCTGTGACGGCAGAGTTAAGTAAGCGGGATGATAAATGATAAGTGATAATGCTCATCATCATCATTACTGCCTTGTTACTTTCCATGCCTGATCTTGTAGCATCTGGATCCAATCACCTCCTCCGTGGCGTCTGATATAGTCCACCCTGCAGCGGATCCTACGCTGCAACGTTGAGGCGGTTTTCTTATATGTGATCCTATGACATGTTAATGTTACTTTTTTGTTATCTCGAAATTCAATGAGACCGAAAATTGCCCTACAGGAGCTAAAAAATAAAAATCCAGGTGCTTTTAAGAACGATCGAACCTAATCTAAGGTATCCTTGTGTAAGTGAATGAACCAATTTTGTCAGTTTATTTATCTATTTTCTTTGACGTTAGCTATTCTTTCTCATCCGCTCAAGGGGTGTTGGCTGGACGAGATCCCTTGCAGGAATGGGTTCGCCTTTGTACATAACCATTGACTGTTTGCACCTACCCACGTATTGTCTTTGTTTTTGTATAATTTTACGGTGCAGTAGCGTTTACATATACTACTATATACACCATATGTTTCACGAACGCGACCCATTTGATTTGATATGTGTCTATTATCGTTAACGAGCACTTATTTTGTTTGCGCGTCTTAACTATGTTTAGTTTTTAAGTAACTAATGGATAGCTATTATTGCCCTCATATCATGTATCGGAAATAGTCTTAAGTATATTTACGGCTGTTGTTATCCTAAATACCAATAAAATAAAAATAAATAAAATAAAAAATAACCATAACATAATCGCCCGCCTCTTTTTTAACTAATACTGAGCTATAAATGTCATCCACAGCCACACTAAGCGTTTTATGCAGGAATATGCAATATTTAATTGCAGTAACCTATCAAAATAGCTACCTACGATATATTCTAGGTGCATGAATAATGATGTCATCGCGTGATTTTTATAAAAGAGGAATCAAGAAAAATAAGAACCATCAAAACATTACATGTAAAAAGATGCAAGTCTCGCAACGCAGTTCTTCTACAACAAAACAGTTTTCACTCGTAATCTGATATATACCTAATAAATATAATGCATATATAATGACGTTGAGATTATCGAATTAAGATCATCATAACATGATCAAGTTACGACTATCGCTAACTTTAAAAGTTCGGAAATTTGGAAATTCAACCTTATTTATATGGGTTACTAAGGATGAAGCAAGAAAGATGAGAAGTTCTTCCAGAGATAGTTGAAGTCGCGCAATAGTATGTAATGTAGCTATAGCTCGAGATATAATTCGTAAGAAACAGTGAAAGTTGATCATCCGTGAGTGACGAGTATGAATCATTTGGCAGCTGACTTGCGGTTTTAGGTGAAAACCAACATTTCCTTGAAGAAATTGCGCAGAAGTTACAACGGTTGACTGTATTATGGTATAGGCTAAATCAGTAGATACACGGTATAAGAAAATTAAATAAGCATGTATTTACGTGGCACATGACGCCATATTGTAACATGGAGACTTTTCGGTATCATGTCATTATTGTCAACTACAAAAATCGATGCTCATGAAAGCTAATTATTGTTTCTGCACTCCTTGGCTTTACCCGCTAAGGGATTTGTGTCCACGGTAGGATTCAATGACGGTTAGTCAAATGCGGAAATCGGGAACAACTGGAGTCTAAAATCGAGAACACTATCCAGAATCTCTGATTGAGGTCGAGATAATTTAATCCCACCAAACCATAAGTTAGCGCGTTGCGCACCGAGAAAACAACATTTACTACAGTTCCATAATGGTAAAACACGGTTCTCACCTTCTCGAAGACTAGGTACCTATTGGAATACTAGGCGTTGACGTTTCGAGCGACGTTCAGTTCCAATATCACCTGAAGGGAAGGCCAAGCTGTCATCAAAAAAGCTCGGTGCCACTACTGCCACTACTGGGCAAAGACTACAGTTGTATCAAATCGCTCATCAATCCCTATATAGACACCACTTTATAGTCACTAGTCAGTCAGTAGACTTTTTATTTTATACCTTATTTGTTGTTTTAGTAACTTTTGAGTTACGCGGGCAAGAAAGAGAAACTCGAATGTATAATATATTACACGTGTAAGATAAAGTTGGGATCAAAGTCAAGGAACGCAAAGGCCAACAAAAGGTTAGAAAGCGGTCGTCCTTGCGAGAAAGCCAGTGAAAGTATCCAGCGACGAACCACATGTATCGACGAACCCTGTCCGACCGGTGTGTTATGAGAACTGTGTTTGTAGCAGTTACGATTACGTGTTCAGTAAACATGGGTCATCGGAACATGACACGGTCAAATAGCTGTTTATGATGTCACGCTTTTATCCAATATATTTAAGAAAAATTAAGTAATATGCGCGATTTATCCGTTAAAATTGTTTTATTACAATGCGTGATAATCGCGGAAACCGAAGACAATATACAACATATCTAAGGATAATAGAATAATCCTTTAATATTTAGCGTGTCAAATAGCACTCCTAGGGGAAGTTTTGGTATTGCTGGAAACTCTGAAAGTCAATGGCCTATAACAGTATACAGGGTACATTCATAATGCGAACTTAATTATATTTCTTTTGTCTATAACACCAAAGGGTATTGAAATTCATTTTTTAATAGGCAGGAAATTGTAAAAGTAACTTATTATTCGAATTGTACAATTCGTTGTTGTAGTTCAATTTTCTACATTTTATACAAGAGCAAACGTGCCAAAGTAACTTTTAAGTAGCTCTGGCCAAATTTAGGGCAAGTGACCATCTTTAATGGCCAGTTGGCCACTTTGGGCGTAGCAACGCAACCGCTGAGCCGCGTCATCGTCATCGATATAATTAAAAACCCGTCAAGTGCGAGTCGTGCTTTAAGGGTTTTGTAACGCCACTTAACAGAATATTTATTGTTTGTACCCAGGGACCTTAAAATAAATAACCGGACGGTGCCTCGCTAACAGTGTTGTGCCGGTGAGAACGTTCTCGCTCTCGAGAATTCCTTCTCCTGAGAATTCTCACATGTTCTCGAGAAAGTTCTCCGGGAACGGAAATATCTGAGAAAGTTCATAAATACTTTAAAAAAAATAGTATTATTTTGCTTTTATGTCTTCGTATATGTTATTGATAGACGTTCGTAAGGTACCTGAACTTTTTCGAATATTCTGAGAGCAAAATTCTCTATGTTCTCGAGAAATTCCCGAGAAGCTTCTCGGAAACATTCTCGGTGAAATATTTCCGGCAAACTTCTCCGGAACAAATATTAGCATAAAAGTGATTTAGATTTAAAATACAGGTATTTTTAGGGCTGAAATGTTTTCGTTATTGTGTTTAATAGGCATTCGTAATTGAGTGTATCTTGAATGAATATTCTAAAGGCAAAATTCTCTATAATCCCGAGAAGCTTCTCGGAAACGTTCTCCCTCGGTAGCTGTTTCTAATAATGAACAATATTGACAGCCTACATAATTGCTTTTATTTTTATTTCGTTATAGGATTTGTTTTTACTTGATTATACTTTTAGTTTCTATATTTAATACATTTGCTATTTGCTGTTTTTTTTTAATAAATAAATTACTTCACAACAGAAGGAAGGGATTGCCGGCCGAGTACATATACATGGCCGAGCGAGAGCGAGTCCAAATAGTTACGAGGCTGGCAACCCCATTTCACGCCGAGGTAGTGCTTTTCACAAATATGCAATGAAATAAACAGCCTATCATACAAGTTTTAAAAATGGTAGAATACACATAAATAGGCGAAGTCTCTCCTTAGACTTAAAGGTTCATTACCGCTTCAAATTTGTCACATAGTGCGTTTTTGGACCGAGCCAAGAGGAACATGATGATAGCAGTACTCCATATGAAGTCAGACCTGCGATTTGTACAACAGCTGTCTTTGCCCAGACGTGATGTACCGCTTCGCTCAACTCAGCACATCAAACTTTTTGGATGCCAGCTTTGGCTGTGGGCAGTTGGCAGCGGTGTGTGGGATATAGGTACTAGGAGATCACCAGTGCAGCGACCATATAGAAGGTCGTTGATCAAATTATGTTCTTTTAGATACCTATCTAAGGAATTTTATATTAATCACACGCTCTATCACCTTAGAGAAAAGGAAAGTAATAGCAATAGGATTGTAATTTGATGGATCGGACCTGTCCCCTTTTTTGGGCTCTGGGTGGCAGGTAAAGAGAGAGAATTATTTATGACAGGTAAGAAAGCACAAGAGTCGGTGATATTTTATTAGTACATTGTGTATCAAGGGCGGTAGGTAAGGAATTACAAACGAGTGTTTGTTACAAGGCCGAGGCGAAGCCGAGGGCTTTAATAACACGAGTTTGTAATTCCTTTACCGCCCGTGGCACACACAATGTTTTTCATCACACTTGTGAGGAAATCTAATTAAAATTAACCTTACTTAACCTAAATAAAATTGTAAAACTGACAGTGACATTAGTGACATATCCATAGACAATGCGCAACGTTCGGAAACCATAGCGGTACAGACCTAAAACGGTTGATTTTATAATTGCAAAATACTGAAATACACTATTGAAACATTTAATTAATGTTACAGAAATATGTGTTTACATGTATTTGCAATACCAGTTCTCTTTAAATAAATATTTCAGTGATAAAAGTTAAAAAAGAAAGTTGGCGTTTCCTTTGAACATGACAAATAAGAGTAAAACAGAACCAGCGTTTCAAATTTAAAAAGAAAACCATTACGCCCTAGGGCGTAATAGCTCATTTACGGCCCGCAAAACCTACGTGTAATGCACCATTTTCGAGCAAGTGTGATGAAATAGTACATTGTGTATCAAGGGCGGTAGGTAAGGAATTACAAACGAGTGTTTGTTACAAGGCCGAGGCAAAGCCGAGGGCTTTAATAACACGAGTTTGTAATTCCTTTACCGCCCGTGGCACACACAATGTTTTTCATCACACTTGTGAGGAAATCTGATTAAAATAACCTTACTTAACCTAAATAAAATTGTAAAACTGACAGTGACATTATCCATAGACAATGCGAATGTCAACTCACGTTCGGAAACCATAGCGGTAAAAACTTAAAATGTGTGTTTTTATTTTTGCAAAATACTGAAATGCACTATTTAAACATTTAATTAATGTTACAGAAATATGTGTTTACATGTATTTGCAATAACAGTTCTGTTTAAATAAATATTTCAGTAATAAAAGTTAAAAAAGTACGTTGGCGTTTCCTTTGAACATGACAAATAAGAGTAAAACAGAACCAGCGTTTCAAATTTAAAAAGAAAACCATTACGCCCTAGGGCGTAATAGGTCATTTACGGCCCGCAAAACCTACGTGTAATGACACCATTTTCGAGCAAGTGTGATGAAAAGTAAATTGTGTATCTAGGGCGGTAAGGAAGGAATTACAAACGAGCATTTGTTACAAGCCCGAGGTAAAGCCGAGGGCTTTAATAACACTCGTTTGTAATTCCTTTACCACCTGTGGCACACACAATGTTTTTTATCACACTTGTGAGGAAATCTAAATACCTAAATAACCTTACTAATCCACCCAGTATGAGAACATTTTTTTAAATCAGAAAGTGACATTAATATCCATAGATAATGCGAATGTCAAGTCACGTTCGGAAACTATAGCGGTAAAAACCTAAAACGGCCATTTTACTTGATTTTACATTTGCAAAATACTGAAATACACTATTTATTAAACATTTAATTTATTTTACCGAAATATGTGTTTACATGTATTTGCAATAACAGCTCTCTTTAAAGTAAAAAAAATTAAAAAAGTAAGTTGGCGTTTCCTTTGAACAATGACCAATAAGAGTAAAACAGAAAAAAATCCATTACGCCCTAGGGCGTCATAGGTCATTTACAGCCCGCAAAACTTACGTGTAACAACACCATTTTCGAGAAAGTGATGAAAAAGATAGTATATCAATGTCCGCAGATCAAGTCGCACTAGTCCGTTTTTACCCATTCCAGTCTTGAATAGACTTAACATTTAATGTGTAAACGAATAATAATACGATGACAACGCCTAATAAAGTACCGTAAATGATTAATAATCTATAAAAAAAACTTTTTAGAAGAAAAAATAACACGAATTTTTGCTGAGAACGTTCCCCAGAGAACGTTTCCGAGAACGTTTCCGAGAAGTTTCCCGGGAAATTCTCGAGAACAAAGAGAATTTCATTGATAGAATGACCTGTTGCGCACAAATACTCTGCAAATAGTTATAAACCACAAATATAATAAGTATTAAGCGAACAAAAAATGCATAACTCAAAAATATAAGGTACTTTCTCAGAAATTTCCGCTGAGGAGAACTTTCCCGAGAAGCTTCTCCCGATATTCTCTTGTTTCCGAAACTTCTCGAGAACGGCCCATCACTGTCGCTAACAAAGAACTGAAGCATGTCTAATCTGCCGGCTACCTATGTGTGCGTGCCGCTCGCAATAGGAAAAAACTAGTTTATGTGTGCATGCGGCTCGTAAGTACAAGCAGCCGGCTTATTAGAAATGGCTTCAGTTCTCTATTGGCGAGGCTCCGTCCGGCTATTTATTTTAAGGTCCTTGTGGGTACCCATTTACAGTTCTCCGACTTGTACTTTTTTTACTTTGTTGTTTACACAGGTAGATGCATTATTACGCTAACAATTGGCATAAAAAAGCGTTTATTGCCTAATTCGTAATACCTACAATAAACCACGGGGCTAAGGAAGATAATTTCCGGCTGCGCGCGCTTCCGCGGTTTTTTGCGCAAGTCTAATTACATCTAATTTTATACAAGTAAATATACGGGATCTGTGTTAATTTTCTTAACTCCGATTGCACTTAAAATTAAGTGATGTAGTGAATAATCCTTTCCTTTCGTATTTTCCCGGAAATGTTCGTTTTTGTCTTACTACTTCACTCGCACTCAGTACCCATCGAGACAACGTAGGGAACGGTCGCATTGCAAGAGGAAGTATCTATATAGAGTAGTTAATACCACAGAAATATTTTGTTGATATTTATGTTAGATTTTGTGATAAACTTCATGGACTCGTGTATTAATGCAGGCCACCTATATTTTGATAGACTAATCACCGTTCATGAAAACTCTGACGATGATACACCAGAAAATAGTTCTGATTCTGACTGTGATATGGAAGTTGGAAGTATTGTTTCGCATCACACATTCCACCCCGCTCCTCCTCCTCTTATCCCGCTGTCATAATCGAAGTCGTTCATCCAATCAGAAAATCATATTTATTTATATTAATTTCTCTGCTGGTTTGTTTTGTTTTATGTTGAGGTGTCATTTTTGTTATGTCATAGTATTTTTAATTAATTAAAAAAATTAATTGTTATAAAAAAGGTCTGCAAAATCCTACTGTAGTTTTGACTTATAGTTAGACTTTTGGGGTTCCAATCCTTATAGAATCATTAGATCATTCCAACCGGAATTTGGTTTTTATCAGTGCGTTTTATTGAAATAAAACGTCCTCGGTAACTAGTTATATTTTTGTTTACCTAACGAATTCTTTATATGATAGAATCGTGGTGGTTTTAACATCTCAGTGTAATATACGTCAAACGGGCAGTTTGACATTTGACATTGATAAATAAAGTATGCGATTTATTTGATACCTACACGTAATTTAATAATACAGTAATTCATAGACACATCGGCAACATTCGGGTGTTATCGTTGTTCCGAGTTTTGCCGATAGGAAAGGATTATTCACTACATCTGTATTTAATTATCATAATTTTATTGTATGGTAATATAAGAGACC
This sequence comes from Eudemis profundana, assembly GCA_947034925.1. NCBI lineage: Eukaryota > Metazoa > Arthropoda > Insecta > Lepidoptera > Tortricidae > Eudemis > Eudemis profundana. Next base: position 21,628,341 of record OX344795.1, on the reverse strand, counting down.
TGCGCTTATTGACTTGTCTTGATGGCGTTTAGAAATGTGTTATTTATATTATTATTCTTCGTCACTTTGAGGCTCCAGATGATCGAGCGAGGCTGTCGTGACCCGCCTTATGATGTCTCATCACCTCGTCCGATTCGTGACACTTTTAGTATGTACAGGAAAGTTTAAAAATATGGGTGCATACAAATAATCAAACATATATCCGAATACACTTTCTGCAGTGGCAATAAGAACTTCGTTCGTACCATATTCATGAGACGATTTATTCGATACATGTTTTTGCACATAACTGTACATTCGTGCAATATGCAAGCTTTATTATTATTGTAATTATATTTTGTCCCACTGCTGGGCAACAACTACTTTTAGTTTTTTTAGTTTCTGAAGGGTTTATGATTATTCATCTAGGTATCTAGGGTAAAATTCTCACACGTCCTGCCGTGGCCGATGGTTTCCATCTCGAGTTCCGGAGCTTCCAGTCTGTTATGATTTTTTTAATGTGTTTTTGAAAATGGAATGTTCAGGTCAACACATGTAACCTACCTATTTAGAAAAAGGTTACAGTCACTTTTCACCCCTAGGAGTATACTAAAATGTCTTTTTCATTGACTTTAAATACACTGACAATAGGGAAGTATGTTTTTTTCGTATCTGCAGATAGCAGTTTTTTGTGTTATTATATTTTGTATGTTTTAAACTTAACTGTTTTATGATATTATTTACTTGTAACAATGGGTATCCGCGTAAATTGAGGAAATAGTTTGGTTTTGAAAAAACCTTTATCCTCATGATAAAAAATAACCTTCGCATTTAAAAATATTTAAGAATAGTGTGAAGTGTTTTACATTTAACTCAAAAAACTGAATGTTAAGTTAATTGCCTATTAAAGCAGACTAGTACATATATTAGAGTAATTAAAATGTCATCTAATGTGAAGCAGATACCTTTATCTATTTTTATACTTTAATGTTTTTGCCATTAGAGTTAGCTGTTTCCATACTCGTCAATCTGTGCTATTATAAAAGTGGGTAGAAAGTGAACAGACAGAACAGAATAAAAGACTACGACATTGAGTAACGGGCCGTAGAGAAACACTAAACCACTCAGTATATATTAATAAAAATAAATACATTGAAATTCTTTTGGACATATTTTTGTTATAGCAAATTTCGAAATAATGTGTCAGTATTGTCAGTAACCAAAGGGGAATAATAAAAGACTAGATTAGTTCATAACAATAAGATTCTAATATTGTCTTCGGTTTCCGCGATTATCACTCATTGTAATAAAACAACTTAAACGGATTAAATTGCGTAAATTACTACATTTTTTAAGTCCTGACGGTTCGTAACCCTTTTCAGCGTTCGTGGTCGCGGGTAGACTAAGAAAATCATAAATTTTGTCAAAATTACCGTTGCGCAAACCGACCCACTTTAAAAAATACAAATTAAAAATTAGTGTTGCCATGGACCAAATGTGTAAAAGATGGGCTTATGCAAAAAGATCATAATTTTAAACGAAAGACTCTAGGTGCTATTTTTGCTTTCAAAAGTCAGTGGGAATCGAGTTCTCCCCCCCCCCCCACAATACATCTCAAAACTTTTTTGTTGTAAAAGAACTGCGTTGCGAGACTCGCATATTTTTACATGTAATGTTTTTATGGGATAAGTAATTTCTATTTAAACATTCGTTATTATTTAAAAAAAAATGCTCGCAAACAGATCTGCGAAATCTTTCCTCTATCATCAAAAAATTTGCTACAATATAAGAAACTGATCAAACTGGTTAATTTGCATTGTAAATGTATCTGTTGTGCGCAGGAGTTTACTGACATGCTAAAAAGACCTATGTCAATACGAGTCTCGTACTGTAACCGTCGTTTTTTAATCCATGTTTATTTGTAGGTCACAAGATTTGTTTTCGTTATTCGCAAATATTTGCTGTGTATGTTTTCCTGTTCGAAATATGGGCTTAATCTTGAGGATGCTTCCGTCTAGCTGATTTAAATTAAGACTTTGTATGTTTATGCGACATTTCCGATGTGTCTTTAACATGAAGATTCACAAACTTAAATCATTTAGTTTTATTGAATTGTGGGGTTTGGGATGTGAGATCTGTTCTTTATAACCAAACATATGCGCACAAGGAAACGAAAAAAATATGTTTATTTAGGTATTTCCTTTTCTGGACGGGCTTCCTTGTTTCCAAAAGCAGAGTCCAATTTTATTTTGCAGTGGAGATTGAAAAATCGTTGATTCTGGTACTCCAACTCACTGCTGCACCCGCCCTCCGAACCAACACAGGCACACCTTGTGTCACTGAGATCGGGGAGGGTTCAAAGGGTTCATGCCCATGGGCATGTCGAACTTTCAACCAGTCGCTTCAGTTTCAACTTAATGTTTTTTTTAAACTACCTACCAGGATGGCAAATAACCGTAGACGTACAGTACAGCGCCTGCCGGATGGTAAGCAGTCACCGTAACCTATGGACGCTTGCAACGCCAGAAATTACATGCGTGTTACCAATCCTTAAAAACATTCACCCCCCTCTTGAAGAACTCCATACGGTAGCCTGCAGGCTTGTTTCAAATGATTTTTATTATACATAGTTATGATATTATATGAAATCGCTCACAATTGTCATTTTTCCATGACAACTTATTTTAGCAAAATGCAATTAAGCTTATCCTTAATGCACTGCCGGACGCAACAGCAATCAACGCCGTCATAACGTTATTACCCTAATCAATAACGCCGATTTATCGATTACAGATTTCTCCGAGTAGAAATATTCCCACGTCGGGAGGATGTAAAAGCGACGCGGCAAGTTCGTAATGTCAATTAGAACTGTTTATCGCCTCGTCAGACAGATGCGATAGGAAGTGAAGCCAAGTTGGACAAGGGAAACCTCGAAAACCTAATGTCATAAAAAGTTGTTCTCAAGTATGAATTGAAAATGTTAAGTTACAAATAACTGTTCTTCGATTACAGCCATATTGTTGTACTAAAATATCCTATTCATTTATTTTACACAACATTGTAAACTTAACTATGAATTATCATAGTTAAGTTTACAATACTTATAACCACATTTTTACTAAAAAAAACCCGACCGCGGTGGACTTTGAAATAAAATCCGCCATTTTGTTTATTTTAACGAACTTCATACCCAGTGACACTCGCACCATCAAGACGAATCTAATGATGTAGGTATCATTTATCAAAATCGGATGTGCCGTTGAGTAGTTACGAGCGGACACAGGAACGGACATACATACATACAGGTCAAACACATAACCCTCTTTTGGGCTTCGCCGCAGTCGGGTAAAAAATAAAAAATAAGTTGCTTTGTTTTATATTGTCATTTGTTTGTTTCACCCCAGCCCATTTCATAATAATCAACAATAGTACATTGTGTATCAAGGGCGGTAAGTAAGGCATTACAAACGAGTGTTTGTTACAAGGCCGAGGCGAAGGCAAGGGCTTTAATAACACTAGTTTGTAATTCCTTTACCGCCCGTGGCACACACAATGTTTTTCATCACACTTGTGAGGAAATCTGATTAAAATAACCTTACTTAACCTAAATATAATTGTAAAACTGACAGTGACATTAGTGACATAATCCATAGACAATGCGAATGTCAAGTCACGTTCGGAAACCGTAGCGGTAAAGACCTAAAACGGCCATTTTAGTTGATTTTATATTTGCAAAATACTGAAATACACCATTTGAACATTTAATTAATGTTACAGAAATATGTGTTTACATGTATTTGCAATAACAAATATCTTTAAATAAATATTTCAGTAATAAAAGTTAAAAAAGAAAGTTGGCGTTTCCTTTGAACATGACAAATAAGAGTAAAACAGAACCAGCGTTTCAAATTTAAAAAGAAAACCATTACGCCTTAGGGCGTAATAGGTCATTTACGGCCCGCAGTACCTACGTGTAACAACACCGTGTTCGAGCAAGCGTGATGAAAATTATCATAATAACGTAATTTAACGGCTATCATTTGACACATAAAATATTTTTTTTTACAAAACTTGGCGCTGCACGTTAACCATTGCCTACCTACACATCTGCCTGATTTATTTTCCATACACGTTATTACGTAAAGCAACATATATGATGCACGCGCTCTCAATCAGGTCTTGATTAGGCCAGATAAGGAAATGGCTATAATAAGCATCTTTACTACCTACCTCTAATTATTAACTTGGCTCACGATCGTTCGGAAATCAATTTTAAAAGTTAAGTACGTCTTGAAAAATAAAATTTAATAGAACGTTTAGATACATAAAACGAATTATTATGTTTGATAATTTTTGATTACTCTCTTTCTATGAGGAAGTGGATTGATACGAATTAGTACATTGTGTATCTAGGGCGGTAAGTAAGGAATTGCAAACGAGTGTTTGTTATAAGCCCGAGGTGAAACCGAGGGCTTTAATAACACGAGTTTGTAATTCCTTTACCGCCCGTGGCACACACAATGTTTTTCATCACACTTGTGAGGAAATCTTCATAATATAACCTTACTAATCGCCCCAGTATGACAAGAAAATATTAAAACAGACAGTGACATTAGTGACATATAAGTCCATAGACAATGCGAAGTCAAGTCACGTTCGGAAACCATAGCGGTAAGCGGCATTTTATATTTGCAAAATAAAGAAATACATTATTTAAACATTTAATTAATGTTACCGAAATATGTGTTTACATGTATTTGCAATAACAGTTATCTTTAAATAAATGTTTCAGTGATAAAAGTTAAAAAAGTAAGTTGGCGTTTCCTTTGAACATGACAAATAAGAGTGAAACAGAACCAGCGTTTCAAATTTAAAAAGAAAACCATTACGCCCTAGGGCGTAATAGGCCATTTACGGCCCGCAGAACCTACGTGTAATGACACCATTTTCGAGCAAGTGTGATGAAAAAATTATTAAGGCGTTAAGTCCAACTGCAATTAAATGCCCTTCGTTTGATTTTTAGGGTTCCGTAGCCAAAATGGCAAAAACGGAACCCTTATAGTTTCGTCATGTCCGTCCGTCCGTCCGTCCGTCCGTCCGTCCGTCCGTATGTCACAGGCATTTTACTCAAAAACTACACGATGGATATTGATGAAATTTGGAATATAGGTGTCTTGTATGAGCCGCTACTTAGTTTGGTAGTTAAATAACTAAAATAAATATTTTTAGGGGGGGCACTCCATACATGTTACAAAACCTAAAAAAAAATTTTTTTCAGAAAATATCAACGTGTGCTACATAGTTCGACAGTTCTTTCAAAAACATGTTAAGGTTCTTAAGTAATGTTTTTGATTAAGTGCATACCTTTGGAAATAATCGCTCCGAAAGTTGTGAAAATTGTGTCCCCCCCCTCTATCTTCTAAACCGTGTGTCCGAAAAATACAAAAAAAATAGCAAAGATAAAGCTTAATTAATACTTTGAACGAAAATTATTTTCAACAAGATCGGATTAACCGTTTTTGAGTTATTGCCGATAAACTGCGCTTCTCAACAAAAGGACGTAATTGCTATGAAGATACGCTCTTTTATTGTTGTAATTTTTTACATCGTATTTTTTACCTTATAGTTATTTCCCTTATAGTTACGGCTATGGAACCCTACACTGAGCATGGTCCGACATGCTCTTGGCCAGTTTATATTTTAGGAGCTTTTTTAAGATGTGTGTGATGTTATCTTTTGTTGAATGTTTATCCATGTAATATGACAAAACCCTTTCGTTGCTTCTTTGATTTCCGAACGTACTTGATACGAATAAACTTCTGTTTCCAAACTTATTACATTATTCGCATATATCTAACTCGTAATTTTTTGGTGTCAGGAATATTTATTTGTACCTATGTAATAAATAACTTCCCTACCTATTTGGGACTGTAATAAATATTACCTACTCAATACGCAATATTACATCAAAGACAAACAACTCACAGGTCAGGTCCAGGTCATATACTTGAATGGCTATAAGTGTAAATGCTCAAGGTCCTATCTAAACACACAGATCAATTAACAGATATAATCAATCAATTGTTCAACAGAAGCGTCATCAATCTGTTTGCTTGTCTTTCTGCCTGCGCTTATCTGCTTAATTGATCTATTAACCAAAATAATTATCGGTAATGCAAAATAAATGCGGTGCAAAATTAAAATGGCCACGCCTTCGAGGAAATTATTATTCATGTATGTTCTTGTTGATTTTTAAGTAGTGTTTTGTACCAATGTGTTACGTCCTATTTTTAACCGACTTAAAAATGAGGAGGTTCTCTATTTGATCGTATATCTTAGTGGCCTTCTGCTACGAGTGAACCGTTTTGAAAGGGCAGCCCGTGCCAGCAGACTAGCCATAAAGATCCAAATCGACCTACGGTACTTCTTGAAATTTTGTAAACTCTTGAGGAGCAATTTGCCAGTTTTCTCTGATATACGAGCGACTGTCGTTGATTCAGGCAATACAGTGGTAAAGATGTTTTGTTAGAAGGCTATTCGATTATTCTGTAAATAGGCCGTACGAAAACTTTTACAAATCAGAGTCTATTAGCCTTTCCTAAGACCACTATTGAACAGAGCCGCCGAAAGAAACACAGCAGTCAGTGACTATTTGGAAAAATTACACCTTTCAAAATTAATTATAGAAATAGACATAATGCTATTATTTTCGACGCTGTTGCGCTGCTGAATCAACCACGGACTTACTGGTAGCATATTATGCAATTGTTCTAATATCCCAAGCAGCACATTAGTGAATTTTGCAGCTTATCTTATAGCTTTATGTTCTAAATGAGTGGTTTAACAGTGTTTGACTACACTTATAGCTTTAAACACAACTCAAACTTGTATACGAGTTCATCCTGTCACTTATAGTTGCTTAGGAACGTTTTTTGTTTCTACTTTATTACTTATAGTTGGGTAAAGTCGATTTTGCTACTTAAAGTTGCATGCAGGTTGTAATTGTCACTGAATAAGAAGCAATAGTGATATTTTAAGGCCCTAAAGTGACTTATGAGCACCTTTTATATATAAGTGGGAACATACCCTTATTTGGAACTTTTAATTCCAAATGACTAGTATAATAGAGTAGTATATTACCAATAGTGGCTAAAGAGATAATTTTGCGACCCTTTTGGAACCTAAAGTGATTGCAACTTTAAGGCCTAGAAGGGTCGTAAAATTATCTCTTTAGCCACTATTGGTGATATACTACTCTATTATACTAGTAATTTGGAATTAAAAGTTCCAAATAAGGGTATGCTCCCAGTTATATGTAAAAGTTGCTTATAAGTAACTTTAGGGCCTTATATAGCACTATTGCTTCTTATTCAGTGAAAATTAAAACCTGCATGCAACTTTAAGTTGCAAAATCGACTTTACCCAACCATAAGTAATAAAGTGGAAACAAAAAACGTTCCTAAGCAACTACAAGTGACAAGATGAACTCATATACAATTTGAGTTGTGTTTAAAGCTATAAGTGTTGTCAAACAATGTTAAACCACTTATTTAGAACAACATAAAGCTATAACATAAGCTGCTAAATTCACTAATGTGCTGCTTGGGACCCTTATTTGGATCTTTTAATTCCAAATGACTAAGTATAATAGAGTACTATATGGGCATTTCTATTTTAAAATGTACGGTTAGGTAAAACTTAAGCTATGTTCAAATACCGTCTAACCTGTCAGTTCGTAACGAAATGTATGGAGTTTGACACTAACCGTCAGTTCTGTAACGACCTGCTAACTGTCAGTTGAGAACGCACTTTAAATAAAAAAGCCCATATCACCAATAGTGGCTAAAGAAATAATTTTACGACCCTTCTAGGCCTTAAAGTTGCAATCACTTTAGGTTCCAAAAGGGCCGTAAAATTATCTTTTTAGCCACTATTGGTGATATTCTACTCTATTATACTAGTAATTTGGAATTAAAAGTTCCAAATAAGGGTATGTTCCCACCACGCCTTATATATCAATATTGCTTCTTATTCAGTGACAATTACAACCTGCATGCAACTTTAAGTAGAAAAATCGACTTTACTCAACTATAAGTAATAAAGTAGAAACAAAAAACGTTTCTAAGCAACTATAAGTGACAGGATGAACTCGTAAACAAGTTTGAGTTGTGTTTAAAGCTATAAGTGTAGTCAAACACTGTTAAACCACTCATTTAGAACATAAAGCTATAAGATAAGCTGCAAAATTCACTAATGTGCTACTTGGGCCTAATTCACGAGCACTGGACGATCTACAAAAGAGAAAATAATTAGTATTCGTAATAGCATTCACTGCTTTGCCACTCGCAAGATACAAATAAGTGATTTTCAGACCTCATAGTTTCAAATAGAGAACAAATAAGTAGAAATAAACACTGTAAGATCTTTTTTGTTTCGCCATCTTTACAAATTGGAGTCCTTGAAAATGATTTATTTTAAACAGAATTTTATTACACTGACGCATAATCACAGACTTTTGATAGTTGTGACGATGTTACTTTAACATTGTACGTAACCTACAATCATTACGTCAGGTTTTTACAGTTTTAGTTCTTATCAGTATCAATTCCTTATATGATTTAACACTCTCTTTTTAAATATTCCTGATCAAATCAAGGGCGCATCGAAATTTACAAAGAAACCATACTATAGTTTCACGGTAAAAAAACATTCGCAAGAATTTCGTGCTTATTTCAATGCCTGAACGTGAAGTTTTAATCAGTTACCAAACAGATGTATAAATCCAAAATTAAAATGGCAGATCACATTCACTTTAAAAAAACACAACTTACCGACTTAATTGTTGCCACGTCACTCAAAAGAACTTTGGCGTCCCATTTATCACTCATTGACTGAACTGAAATATTCATCGTTCAGTAAATCGTCGTTCACTGCGCATAACTTTCACCCATAGTTCTAATTGCCACTTAATGTAATTGTGAGATCTCTTATGGATTCAATTTAGAACCAAAAATCGTTCAATAAAAATCGTCGTTCACTGCGCATAACTTTCACCCATAGTTCTAATTGCCACTTAAGGTAATCGTGAGATCTCTTATGGATTCAATATAGAACCAAAAATAGGCTGCAATTTTTCTCCCCGTGGCTCTATATTGGTTGCATAAGGGTTCTTTCCACCTATATAGAACTTAGTCATGGCTATATATTTCACTTAAGTACCTAAATAGATATGATATACGAGCTATTTCCCACCCAGCTGTGCTACTTGGGATACCTCCTTATGTACATACTAAATAGTCGTTCTGCTTTCCCAGCATCTCGATAGTCCATTAATCCACGCCCGTAGCTTTTTGCCCTTACCAGTTACGTAACAGAACACTGATGGTATCTCCACCTTTGACCCCCCAGTGCCCTACAACGGGTAATTGTTCACTTTCGTTACGTGTGTTACGGTAACGATCCAGTTTTGTTACGTAACGAAAAGTTAAGTCTAGTGGAAACTGGCTTTCGAATTTCTGATTTCATTGAAGTATTTTGCTATATAGATGCTATATATATATTTTTACTATACATCCAGCTATCTGATGTGGCTTCAGTTGTACGTTGTTTGTGTCGCGGAACTGTTAGATAGAAGATAGAAATTATGCATGGCATTTTATGTTCAAAGCAGTTTTTTTAATTTTTCGCATAGTTTAACCCCTGACTCTGAAATGAGCTATAACAGAATTTTAATATTCTTTCAACTAAAATACCTAATGACAGATGAATCGCACGTTTTTATTTCTCGTCGTCTTATCTGAGTATTTATATTAAAATGAATGAAACACAAGCTCTCCTAACGATCTACTTAAATTCATTCTTCTTCGTCTTGATACACATGTAAAATCTAACTAGTCTTTAATCTTTTCTGTGATAACGTTGGAAGTAGTTTACAAGTAAACAACTAAAACTTTCATAATAATTATAAAAACTCGTTCACAAAAGAAAACCGCATTTTCCAAGGAGAAATCTGTAATCGCTCTAACCACTTCAATTAACTATTCTCAGGCATTACCGAATCTAGACAGGCGATACGGCCCACTTATGCCTAGAAACATTTATGTATGTGAGGCACAAAGCCATTTATACATTAGTTATGTAATATAACGGTACAAACGTAACTAAAATCGGAGCAATTATGACTGCCACCTGCTCCTTTGAATAACAAGTGTTGACAGTTTGAAACATAATGGACGTCATTATGTGACTAAATATCATTGATCTCTTACTCGAAATAATGTGCTAACCTATTGAGCGGTATTAGTGTCAATAGGTATTGTATTCGGTTTACATTCTGGTTTCACTTCAGTAGTTACATTAATAAATTACACAGTTCTAAAGCTTGTAACTGTAGGTTTATTTTTTACGTCATGCAGGCAACATTTTCCGAACCTTTATTCGAATGGTATAGAGATCTGACTTTTCGACCCTGGTTAGAAAACTGTGCCCAAAAAGCATTTTCAGATTATTTTTGGATATACTGCCAAAAATATGTATACCAGAACCTTTGCAAATGATTATCTACTTGTGCTATTTTTTTACAATGATTTTGTCCTTAACCTTATGGTGAAGGTCACCGGAGTCCGCTGAACGCGGGCGGATCCTGCCATAGTGGTATTAATTGTGGGCGGCCTATGTTGAACAGCGAATAGTGTTTTAACTTATAATGCTGACGATGTTTTTGTTGGGATATAACTTTGTGTAAGTTTGCGTTAGGTGAGAAGATGTAACGCGCTTGCGACGTGCTCTAAGTGCTACGAACAGCAACCGCGTAAAAACGAGGATACTCCGATGCACGCATCGCTGTACGCACTAATACACATTGCTGCCTTAGAAAATAATACCACCAGGTCGACTTCTACGTAGATATGTTGAAAACGCAAAAGAGCAGTGTCCCGTTTGGAAATCAAAAAAAAACCTACATGTTTCCCAAACTTAACGACCCGACCCGACCCGACGAGCCTAATCGTTTGATTGGTATGTTTCCTCGGCGTAATGTTGACCTGTATTAAAATTGTGTCGCAGGAACAGAAAAGACAATTTCCACTTAACTAAGAGTTTGACGGGTCATTTATTTAAATAAACAATAAGAAAACAGAGCCGATCTCCATGAATGTCAACTCAACGCTTATAATGTCTTAATACCAACTTTCGATGTTTATTCTGCTAGTATGAAGAAATATCCAGCCAATCATAGGGCCTATTAAAAAAGCTGAAAACCAATAAGCAACTCAGTCCGTCTTACTTCGTCTTTAATGTTTTCGATATCGTATATAGAGAGAAGGCGCTACCGAAACTTGCTTGTCATAGAGCATGCCTAGGCGCACAGAAGTACCTGTTATAGGCATGTCGGCAACTCACGCGCCGACCTTTGAGGAGAAGGGCTTGATCGAAGCCATGCAATTGAATCTGAACCTTACGGTTCAAAAGCTTAAAGTGCAACTTTTGCAAGACGAAAGTTTTGCATGCTATTTCGATTATGTTGACTAAAAATGCAGTTTCAAATTTAGAGTAGATTGTTATTTGTAGCCGCGGTGTATTATATTTGTACAGTGGCCGTACACTGGTTTGAGGTATTTGTGTCAAAAAGCAATTATAAGACTTATAAGCCACCACCGGGTCTCTCCTGAATGAAGTCATGTCAAACTCAACCTTTCATTGAATTATGAATAAAGTACGAGATATATATCTCGAAAGATCAACTCATTTTGATGCAATGATACTGCGTCACCGTTACATTCAAATTGTATAATGTTAGTAGTAGGTATTAGATACCTTGTATTCAAAATTGTTTGCCCAACAACGATTTTTGATTGATTTGAGAGAGCGGTTACAGGATGATCCAAATAAAGATCGCAATAAAGATAACATAAGATGTGTATTGTTGGGATAGTAATCTTTATGCATCTTTAGTTATCGGCAAAGCCCGATCGCTATTCTCCGATTAGACTTTCTGTTGATATCTCAGAACCCATTGGTCGTAAGTATTCGTTGCCTTTATTAAATATCTGCTCAACTGTTTCTGAAGATATTCTGAATCAAGGGTCTTAAGATGGAGTAATAAATAGTTTGTAAAGAAAATCGAAATATTGCTTCAATGTAGGTATTATGTTCAAGTCAGGGAAGTGAGAAGCGAATCAGGTTGAGCAATAAGAAAAGTTCAGCGATTGTGTATCAATCGTAGTACTCAGGTATAGGTATTAAGCTGAACCCTTGCTGCTCTCTTTCGTCAACGTGATAAGGGCTGTTTCCCAAGAGTGCCTTCAAGTATTCTGGATCGTAGATTGTAATTCAGCAACAGAGAAACGGTGTCTTAGGATACATCTTATACGGCAAGCTGGCACCTTTTTCTTTTTCCTTTTTCTTGGCTGACGCTGATTTATGCTGGTATCAAATGAAATGTGTGTATTATCCTGCGAAAATATTAATCGTCGCACTACACGTATTCATCAGTTACCTTTGAATAATGTACTTTGGTACAAAAACGGTCAGAAACAAAAACAACACACAAGTATCTGATGGTGCGAGTGTAACGGGGATCAAACCCGAGACTAGTAGTGACTTACACAGTTGCATGTATAAACCAACTAGTATTTAGGTCACAATTTTACCAGCCACTAAAGGCAATGCAAGAACTGTAACAGCTCTTTTATTCTCTAATATGACACGGGATCAAGCGTTTAACCCTTACACTGCAGCACCGAGGCCCCGCGGTCAACCGTTAACGCGCTGTCAAAATAGATTACAGATTGATACGAGCATCGGCCTGGGTCGGTTACCGTCGATGATGTGTTGACATGACATCGCGGTTGCATGACATTTTATTTATTAGGATAAAAATATTAAAGTATCTGTGGGAATCTTTTTTTCAAATGCAGTTCCTTTTGACAAGTGTCTAAATGCCTTAAAACTGTTTTGCGTAGGTAATGTAAATGAGGTAGCGCTTGTTACGATAACAGTAACATAACTACTGTAGAGAGGTCGTATGTTCACTGGAACAAAATTTGCGGTTATAGTGTATACTATCGAATAAATCTTCCCTAAGATTATTACTGAATTGTGCAAGATCGATTTAAACACTACCTGTTTTACTTAACTGCACCCATTATCTATCTAAAACTTCAACAATCTTAATCACCAAATCAACCAGTAAACTCTAATGGAAACACTAGTAAATTGACTAATACACTTGCGATTTTGAAAGGTCAAAAGACTTAAACAGATTTATCATACAATCTACCTTCTCGTACTAAACGTTACACCACTGGCTTTTGTTTTTAAAATACCGGTATTGAATTATTGATCTTTTTTATCACGATGACCTACATACCACTTTATTTTCATAGTTTAAAACCTAAATACAATCGATATTTCGTAATTGTGTAGACTGATTAGCTTTTAAAACCGTTAAGTTACGCGGTTATCTTTAAACAATATTTGTACATTATCTTGACCAATAAGTTGGTCGTTTAGTAAGAAACCTTGCGGAGTTACTCCGTTCAATTTTAGGTGACCAAGTGACTTGATATTTACGCTGATTAATTGCATATTGTGCGTTGCGGGGCCATCATTAGCCAAGTGCAGCCTTGAAAGTTTTGGGCCCAGTCAGTGCACGTATTAGAAGGAATTCTTCGCTTTACATCTGTATAGATAAATAAATGTCGTTATACCCGCTCGCTGGTGCTTATAGAAACGGCCATTCCACGAGTAGTTGTCACGGGTCGAAGGTAATATCATCATTCACGAGTTTCACGACTTCGTTTGTTATACATACATAACTAGTACTGTATTTACCAGAATAGCACAATCATTGCATAGGCTTAGAGCGTTCGGCATGAAATGTTTCAGCCGGGAACTTCTACATCAATATTTTCTATTTATACCTACCTACTTAATTTTTTTTATTCATTTACATTTTGATATTTTCCCAGCGGTGCATATATGAATTAGATGTTTACCTGTAACAAAAAAATACAACGTCAATAAGTACTTACTCACTATCACCTGGTTAACGTCAAAAAAAACCTTGATCAAAATCTAACATTCTCCATTTAAGATGTTTTTATTACGCGCTTAAGAAATAAAGATAACTTATTGTGGGCACAACTATTCACGAAGTTGACAAACACCAATTACACTTCAGTTTTGTCTGACTATTACGTAAAAAACTTCGTAATTTTTCTTTATCATCTCAAAGAACATCTTTATCGAGACTGCAAAAGGTCAAAATGTCGTACATTTTGTAATTAATGACAAAACAGAGAGTCCAAAGTTATATGTTACGTGCATAAGTTACATAGTTTTATGATTTAATCGAAGTTACGTAAAACGTCATTCATTTTAGTGTAGCATGGTAATCAGGGGTACAAGATGGATGCGATGTAGAAGCCTACATGTTAGTGATAAATACGTGCTTCCGGAAAGTTTCTAAAACTGGCTTTTCCTGATCTTTAACTATCCATTCTATATCGTTAAAAAGGCATCTCAACTAGAAGTCTTTACTTCTAAAATATGGGATCATTTGGCTATTCTCGTGAGACTTGGTGGGCTGATGATTACACGATAAGCATCAGTATTTAATGTATCTCTTTTAGGTCTCATAACTTTCAACAACTACATACATGCTATAACCGATTCGTTGTTTTTGTTTATCTGCAAATTCCGAACTTTAAAGCTTTTGACATTGTAACTACAACTAGATGAAAGAGTAATAACAGTAATTATGTTGGACTTTTGACATCGTGAGAAAATTAGTAGAAATGCAAAAACAAAGCCCAGTCAGAGAATAATGCATAACAGCATGATTTGTTGCTTTATTATTACGTTTCTCACAACAATTCCCTTTTACCTTAATACAAAAATAATGTGGCTTCCTATTACTGAAGTTACGTGACGGTATGGCACTGTTATAGTTCGTGTTGAGCACTTTCACTCAAATTTGATTGTTCGCTCAATTATGTTTGTTCTTCTAGTAAAGTACACGTCGTATTATGTAAAGACTCCTTTTAAATAAGGAGTTAGAGATAAAATACATCAAGATTTAATTGATTAAAAATAGGTCTAGCAAGCAAGTGATCATACATTACAAAATGTTCAAATAGGTACCCGAAAAGTAGCATCCAAGCATTTTTAAGTCATGGTTCGAAAATGAAACCCAACATGATATTCGTGACAACTTCAATTAACAAATATGGAAATCGCATGACGACGCACACCTTAAGTAGAGAATAGAATTTTAAGTCATCTATATATGTAATTATAAAATACCATTAAAATATTGATGACAAACGTCGAAAAGACCTGAAATATCAGTAAGCAGCTCATACGATGGATGAGCGTAAATGGACGGTAAGCGAATTAGATAAAAAGATCGAAGAGGCTTGAGTGTGAGTATAAGACGGTTTATATGCGGCTGGTCTACCAGTGGATGTTCGGCTACTTAATAAAACGTACATAATGGTGACAACGAATACTAGTAAGGAAACAGACACACAGTATTTTGTCCGGATGCTTAGCAGTTCGCAAAGACACTAAAGATATTGGTGTGCCAGATTATAAATGTAGGAGTGAACTGTTAACCCCGCATAGCTAGTTATGAATAATCACAATAAAACTAATTTAAAAAACCCTCCAGCCAATACGGGTTGAAATAACAATTCAAATCTATCATCAGCCTACGCCTTTCGTTACCAACGTCTTGAAGTGTCATCAATTCAAAAAAGTTTTAACAAGTGGCTACTTAGTTCAATTTCAACATTCACTACCAATTATCACATATTGTAATTTGAACTATATTCCTTCGTGTTAGAGTTGATTTTCTATTAAAAGCTTTTCTGTAACTATATAGGATAACCAAGTTATTTGTTCAGCTAGCCAACTTTGAAGCTAGCGGGTTTCAAAGCAAATGTGTACCTATTATGGGGTAATAATGAGAACGCTATAGGTGCAAGAATAAGTTGGTAAACCTATAAACCATTTCGGATCCATTGTTCTGTGGTGCCATCTATCAAAAGCTAAGGAGACTGTAATGGATCTTAATGGAGTATCGTGTAGCATTTTTCATTCAATGACAGCCGAGTAATAACAAATCGTTGAGCATTTTGCAATCGAGATATATTTCGCAATAAATGTGTGAGAACTTAGGGATTGAACCAGCTTAGACTTTGGTTCTTTGTCACACAAACTATAAATGTAAACGTATAAATAATAGTATTATTATTTATTAGCTCGCATAGATTCTCGTTAGTGCGTATAGTAAAGTTTTCTTTCACTAGCGTACAATTTAGTACATTTTTCGTACATATTTATGGATTCATAAGAAAGTCGAAAACTCGACTACTACATAGTAAAATAAAAAGCGCCCGCCAGAAAGTACCCTTCCTAGCGGTGACTGATTAATTGTTGTTTTCTCGTAAGTACGTGTAGTAAAATTTTTTTTAATTAACGTACAATTTTGTACATTTTTCGTACATTTTTTGATGCTATTTTGAATTTGGTACGATACCATGTCTCCGCCAGAAAAATGACACGTATGGAGTTAACATTATTTGATGCTTGTTGTTGCATGGTAGCAGCTGTATATCACAACAAATACCGATATTACGTAGTTATTTGCATGGCTTGCGCACGATGCTGGCATTCGAATACCTCCATCAATTTCGAACCTCGTCATAAGTTTTCTTCAATTGATTTTGAACCTTATAATAACATTGCAAAACAGATTTCGCATAAATTATTCAATCAAAATCGCAAGCTAAAACGATGCGTCTATATATGTATACAGTGTGTTACCACCAAGTGGGCTTTTTTTACCCGACTGCGGCGAAGCCCAAAGGAGGGTTATGTGTTTGACCTGTATGTATCTAAGTATGTATGTCCGTTCCTGTGTCCGCTCGTAACTACTCAACGGCACATCCGATTTTGATATATGATACATCATTAGATTCGTCTTGATGGTGCGAGTGTCACTGGGTATGAAGTTCGTTAAAATAAAGAAAATGGCGGATTTTATGCAGTTTCGAAGTGCACCGCGGTCGGGTTTTTTTCAGTAAAAATGTGGTTATTAAAGTAGGGTAAACTAACTTTGTTTCTTAACTTAACCTCTAAAGTATGCCGCGTATATTTTTTTCTAATAGTTTTCTCGTACGCGGATCCACGTTCCGGCATACAATAGGTTAACCATGACCTTCATTTAATTAATAAACTTAAATTCCGACTGCATCAATTTTCTAACAAAATTTTAATTGCAAGCAATGTACAGCAAAGTAAACTGACAAGCAGATGTAAATGCCAGCCCCATCTACCTATTTCAAGAGCTAGAGATACCAGAATTACTACACTTAAGAATACTACGCTAAAGGTCCGGGACACCATTGCACAGTGTTCCACGTAGAACATCGTAGCTGGACAATAATCATTACCGTATTTATCGGAATGACTTTCTAAACTTGATAAATAACCCCTTGGCCACTAAGATTATACAAATAATTTTGCAGGATAATTAACTGATTATGAGTAATTTAGGTCAGTATATAAGGAAGAGGGTAAATACGTTTGAAATTATTTGCGTTTCTGCTTTAGTTGCGATACGTGATCCCTGGTTTATTACCATTGATATTTGATATTGAAGTCATGAATTTAGAAGTTAAAGGTCAGTATTTTATTGTAATTGTTTACATAAGTTTTCTAGATATTTTAAAATTTGACCGCAAACTTAAAGATTGTAAGTTTTTTGCTCATTTTCAAAGTTCTTTAGACTAGAAATAACATTGCCCGACAGGACCGAGGTCTGAATTTTAAATATGTTATAGCTGTAACTCTGAATTAAAGTAAGTAATGGTTTTTTTTTTGCAAAATTTTGCAAAACTATTTTTTTTCTTTTTTTTTCAGAGTACACATACAGCGTTTCAAAAATGGAGTTGTTTGAAGAGTGGCTTATACATGCAAAAGAAAACTAAAATAGCATGCTGTTGAAGTTTGTGACGGTAAAATTGGATCTGTCGGGTGTTACTGAGGTATCCCTGAAGGAAATCAAGAAGGTTATAAGCAGATTATCATCGACACTGGGAACAAAATGGAATGAATCTGGAAGGGTTCGTGAATACTTTCTGCGTAGGTTTTCTGAGTGGATGTCTGGGGATTTACAGTTTACTGTGTCTCTATCTCAATCCCAGCCTTCAACTTCAAATCTTCGTCAGGTCGCGGGCGACCTCTAAAGGAATTTATTTGATAACTTAAGTGACAAAACCAAAAGGCGGCGGCGTCTTGAAGACTGTTAATTCGTGGAACACAAATGAATTGATTTCTGCTGCAGAGATATCAGCACGTGCATCGGGACTCAGGAATTTAGCAACTGTCATAAGGGAAGCCAGTAAGAATCCAGAGAAATGTAAGAAGATGAAGAACCTGCTATCGGCTGAAAGTTCAGGACACAGATGTTTAACAAAAGAAGAGGCGTTGGAGTACTACGTAAATACAAAATTAACTTCTGACTCTTACAAACAAGGTCAAGAGCGGAGCCTGTCAGTAGAGCACAAGGTGTATCCTTCACTTAATTATCTTAGAAAAGCTAAATATGATTGTTATTGTGACTCAAAGGATATTTTTGTGGATGAGACACGCGCAGAAATTAAATTTCAAGCGGTTTTGGATAAAACAGCTGAAAGTTTAGTTACTGCAAAAACTCCAGTTCTCAATAAATTACCTTCTGACTCATCATCATCATTCACTCTTGTTAGTCAATGGGAATGTGATGGAAGTTCTGGTCATAGTCATTATAAACAAAAATTCACGAGTAGTACAGAAATTATTGGTATTAAATGTGTTGATGATCACATCCGACCCTGTGATAAACAGTCACAGAAAAATATCTAAGAAACTGACGGGTAATCTCTCTTCTGAAGTTCTGCATTTAATAATTCCTCCTGTTAATATAAATACACCTGATGTGCTACCGACTATGTTGAAGCCAATTCGGAAGAGGAAAATTTGAATGATGATGACTATGTATTTAGTAAAATAACCCTAATATTTACCAAGGGGCCCAATTTTTGGATAATTTTTAGTTTTTGCTAGGTTTATTTTCATAGGTTTAGTTTAATTTTTACTAAAGTAAGTAGTTCAATTTTATATGTGGTTTGTGTTTTGAAATAAATGACTTATCTCGCTACTTAATAACAAAAAAAATATGTAAATTCAAAATCATATCACTAAACATGAAAGATAAGCTTATTTTGTTATTTTAATCCATGTCCTTGGTTAAATATATATAATTTGTACATTATATGCTGTTTTTTTTTCACAATACCTCACTTTATTAGATAAATAAGGTCATTTATACAAAAAATAGATATAACTATACTCCATCAACGCGATAGAGTCACAAAAGCCCAAAAAATATTTTTGTCCAGCTACGATGTTCTACGTGGAACACTGTGCATTGGTGAACGGAAAAGACATACATAATAATAAAATTGTCGTATAATTATCATTTGTATCGTTAGTAACCTTTTTTCGTTAAATTAGCCATTTTAACGAAAATAGAATATCAGTTTTGCAAATAAATGTTTGGCCAACATCAATAATTTTGAAATGATCATGTCAAAGTTTAGAAAAAGACTCTTTTAAGTTGTGTTAAAAACCTGCGTGCCGGTAACACACTATACACGGTGTAACACGAGGAATCCGATTCCTCGTGTTACACCGTGTATATATAATTTAAAAAAAATATGAAAAATAGCATGAGTACTTACGAAGGATACAAATCGAACGCGTTTTTTCGTTTGTTGCTTAAAAAGAAATATCAGAATGCAGGAACACAGAACCCTAATCTACATGGTGGGGTGGTGGGTAATATAACGACATACTTTAGCCATGAATTCCTGGTGGTGTGACGATTAAATAATGTTATATCAACATGGGTCGAATATTGTCATTTTACATTAATAGTATTATGGAACAAAATATATCAGTAAATTCAGCCCCTCGTTATAAACATGTCCTTACTGGAGGAAAAGTTATCAAAAAGAAAAAAAAGCTAAAATGGAAACGAAAGGTCAATTTTTTGGCCCCGTAGTCGCTTACCATCAAATACTGCGAAGGTTAATTGCTGTTTAGTTAAAGGATTAAAAAAAATTAGTAAAACTATCTTAGTCACATTTATTAGGGCTTGTTACACACTTGGGAGTTTTCATTTAAAAAATAATGAATATCTCTGAAAGTAAGCGTTTTTCGACTATACTATACATCACGTAAGTTTTTTTACTCGTCACACCACCAGGAATTCATGGCTAAAGTATGTCGGTATAGTCCCTCCCACCCTGTATAGCAATAGAAAGATAAGCTATCAGAACATACAATGAAAAGTACATTAAGTTTAATTTATTTAATCGACGAAAATCGTCGATACAAATGACGAAGTTATCTTCGGTCGTTACTTTATCATGCAGAAGACTATTATACAAAGAGTAATACTCTTATTTGGGGCCAGTACTATTTTATGCCAAAAAAAATTTCGTTTTGTAATATTGACAGTTTTTCTTAAAGCTTGCCTTCTTGCACAAAACTGATAATGAAATGGATCAAAGTGTACCAGAATCTCTACTTAATAAGGTTGTGTTCAGGCAAATATCAAAAAAGATAAGCTATCGAAAAGCGGGTGATTAAAATACAATTAGAAATGTTTTAATCAATTTAATCAACTAAAACGTACAACATTAATAGTATAGTCCTAACTACTTTTATCTGGCAAAGGACTTTCCACTAATGGCCAAAGTATAGCTAAATACCATCTGGTACCAAACACACGCACCATATTTTTCTTCCAGTAGATTTTTGCTGGGATCTTCCTTATTCTAGCTTCGTAAGATGTCATGCCTCTAAAAGCGTTGTTCAGGTGATACCACAACAAACCCCCACACATGACGAAGGCGACTACATTGAAATACCAAAACACTGCATATAAGTATTTCCTTACGTCAAAAAATGGGCTAATCAACATGTAAGCTGGTCTCAACATCTGAACGATGTAAACTGTTATATCTAGAAAAGTAGCGAAACCAAATTCAGACGATATGGCGCAATAATCGTAGTATATGGAAACTGCGAAAGATATTGTCACGTGAGCTAAGAAGCAGATGAAATATCGCAGATTATAGCGTCCAATGCATTGTGACAAGAAGAAGCAATGGTGGTCTCTTGTTAGTATGCAAGCATTGCACGTGTCACAGTGCCAACTATCCGTCGGCTGGGTCTGTCTGCAATCTACGCAGTACCTCCCTTGTCCTTTATAGTTTTTCGAGCTCGAACCAACGACCATACTCAGGATCATGTTTCCAAAAACATTTAGGAAACAGTACGTCGAAAGAAGGACGTGAAAGCATTGTCTGGTGAAGCCAATACCCCATATTTGTAATAGCTTTGGCCTTATTATGGTCATCTGGAATACGAAGGTCGCAGGCGTTACTCCAAACACTATAAGGATACATATCAATCTTTCTACTAATAATGGTAGCGATTTTGATTTATTTTTCAAAGACATTTTGCGGAATAATAAACGCACAAATGACACATTGACACTCGCTTCACGCATTTTTTTTTATACAACTAGGGTGGCACATTTATTTTTAAATTGAGATTGGACCTATTGGCTCTATGGACGTGAATACCGTTCAAAAATTCCGAAAGAAAACAAATAACTTTTCAAATAAAAAAGGGATAATTGACTTAAGGTTTTGAAAAATAATTACATATTATATTCTTTGTTCCTTCCTTTCTTTATAATCTCATAAATGGCTCAACCAGTTTTGATGAAACCTAGTAAGAACACTTTCGATTAAAATTGCCTTTCAAACAAAAAAAAACTAAATCAAAATCGGGTCACAGGTTTGCGAGTTACGATGCCACAGACAGATACACAAAACCCAACACACAGATAGACAGATACACAGATACCTACACACTTTTAACTTATGACACCCCGCTTTTTCCGCCGTGGGTTAAATAAACGCTACAGAAAGTGCTCCAGGTGGTTGTCACTTCAGAGGATTTTGGTATGCTTCCACGTTGCCATTCTTCAAGCTATCTTTATTAAATTTGATATTACTCACATAACTTAGACATCTACTTGTAAGACAAGTATCACACAGTATACATGTACCGTGTAGTGCCACGCAACTCTTGCGCAAGTAGCGACGTCGAGCATGCTAATGCGTACGCGCAGGAAGCGCGTATGATGTGTTACCTATATAATAATGGCTGTCGATGTCAGGAGCTGTTGTAGTGCGTGCTTTTAAGGTTTTTTTTTTATATGAGCAGGCAATGAACGAGCTTTTAGATTTTGTCTCCAATTTCCAAGTATTTTTGGAGCGTACAATACGGATCTAGACTGAACTTCCTGCTAAGATTTTCCCACTGCGCTACAATATAGGATTTTTTAATTATATTTTGACAAAAAAATCCCGACTGCGGTGCAAAACATACCGCGCATCAAAATGCATAAATCCGCCATTATTGTTTTTTTACGAATTTACCGTACCTTGTGACACTCGCGCCATCAAGACGAATATTTATCAAAATCGGGTGTGTCGTTGAGTAGTTACGAGCGGATATAGGAACGGACATACTTACATACATACAGGTCAAACACATAACCCTCCTTTTCGGCTTCGCTGCAGTCGGGCGGCATTACATCCAGCATCCAGTGTTGCAAATGTCTATAGGCGGCCATTCATAAGATGAGACCGAAGTCATACTCAAACACATTAGCCGTAAAAAAAAATGAGTTGGAGGCCGAATGGCTGGCAGCAGATTTTTTCAACGTACCGAGTCATGAAAGTCACAGTATGATCCTTTCTCTATTTATATTCTGATACACTTTCCGCAATCGTTCCCTCATCGTTGCGGATCGTGACTCCTCCTGATTCTGGCAACCAGTTGTCTCCATCGGTTACGTTCCGTTACTTGGTGGAGTGTCTTAGCTTGTCATCCGACAGAGCATAACCTCTCACTCTTGGATATTAAGTGGTTAAAACCTATCCCTTGAAATATTACCGATCCCTTGATATAGGTTGTAGAGTGCGACTACGCTAAGTTTGCAGAGGTCAGAAAAAGGTATATTAAAAAGAATGCATATGGCAACATCACAAAAAATAGGATTAATTTGTCTTGATACTTGGCATTTATATTTTCGTTTAACAAATTATAATGTGTCTATGTAGACACATTATCCTGAATATTTATTCGAGTAGGTATGTACCTACTCGAATAAATATTCAGGACAGTCTTGCACAACTTGATGTAGTTTCAACCAAACTAAGCAATGCTTTTTATACATTACATGTACATATTTAAAAACATAGAAATTATCCAAGTCCCAGGAACAAATCGCTTAGCTTGGTTGAAACTAGATGTGTGCAAGATTAATCTAGATATTTATTTCAGTATGTATGTAGGACACATTTTGTAATAAAGGGGAGAATTATTGCCATGGACCCAGATTAAATAAAGAAGTGATAGGAAGTCAGTCGGGTAGGGAATTGGTGGATGTGATCTGCATAGGACCGCATTTTGTGGCGATCTATAGGGGAGGCTTATGTGCAGCAGTGGACGTCCGTAGCTGATAGATAACACATAAGGTACATTTTAGCCGACTAAGTCGAAGCAAAAAAATATATATTTAGCACTTCCGCGTACAAGATTGCATCACTTAGTTCAAAATATTTATTGCCGATAACTACGCGCACTATAATTCCGCGTGCGTAGCATCCCCGGCGCACGCGCCGTCCTAGCGCACCGTTAGGTTACGGCACTGATCCTTGACGTCTATTGTGTCACCGCGCATCGATCCTACTCGCTCCTCATACGTAACGTTACAGCCTGACCAAAGTTAACTACGTTACGTTTACAGTTTACATACACGGCGCCTGGTCCACAAACGTAAGAGGTGACAGGTAGAGTTACCTACTTCTTATTCGTCGAAAACTAGATAATAGGTAATATAATGTCATAGATCCGATAAACTTGCTTTTCCCTTACACCGGTCAGCTTACTTGCTTTTCCCTTGCACAAGTTTTATTTCTATGGTCCTACCATAAATTAATAGAACCGTAGAAATATAAATGCTATAGTGGCATGGGTTCATCCATTCATCGTGATTTTTTTTTTCGATCACTTTTTGACCCCTCCTCCCCCTTGGTGATATTTTGGTGAGCTGTTAAACTGAACAACTAAATAATTCTTCGTAAATAATTCCTTTTTGCACTATACTTTTCTGTCGCCGTCAAAAGTTTTTAAATGGTAACCAATTATTCATTTTAGCCGATTATTTCCTTTTCAATGGCTAGCTGTGTAAGTTGTAGGTATCTAATAACGAACCAATTATTTCCGTAAACGGCATTTTCTGCTTCGCCAAGACTCAAAGATTTACATCATCGTTGCATAAAAGCAATTTATCGCATTAAATTAGCTTAAAGATGATTGCGAATTTAAATCTTTTCTGTCGCAAATTGCCATAATGATCTACATTTTTGGCATGATCATTCTAATTATTTTTAGGAAAGACTTATGTAATCTGCTTTAGATTACTTCAATAGAAAGTGCGAAATTCAATTCTTGTTTTATTCAATCAGTTGGCAGTAGTGAAAAATACTTACTGTGTTAAGTTTTAAATGAGAATTAACGCAATAATTTGCATGGGTGATATTTGTTCAATTACCTTCAGAAAATATTTTTAGTGGATCACCCTGCTTGCATTACATGCACCATCCTAATTTCAATTTGGAGACATACACTGCTAACCATAGGTCTTGTTTAATACTTCCACAATCCACAACTAACGAGTGCAAAGTAAGAGTAACCGGGTATTTAAATATAGCATCCCTCATACGAGAGGGGAGGAATATGGACGCAATACTAGGATCATTCTGTTATCCTGATAAACGATTTTTTGGTAATTTCTTGCATCATAGACAAGCATTTGACTATAATAATAAATCTCATCTGTAGGTGAGTAAACTAGCGAAGAGGAAGTATATAAGTAATCGAACATGCTTATCAAAATAGTGCCGTATATCCATAAGGACTAATCTTCCTGACTTTTCCTTATTTACGCAAGTCCCTCACGGTACTCCAAGCAAAGTGGATACTTTGAGGAAAAGTCAGGAAGATTAGTGCGCAGTGGATACTGCGCACTAATCTTCCTGACTTTTCCTTATATGCGCCCTCACGATACTCCAATCAACGTGTCCAGGCTTGATCGTGTAGTCGCAAATGTCGCGTCGTGAGCATATCATAACGATGATTAATCACCGCGCAGGCGCAGTACGGTCATACGCAGATGCCATCAATAACAGCCAAAAAGGACTGAACAAAAATTATTATTACGCGATTTTTTGACCTAATTAATTTGCCTTGAAGGAGTATGATATCCGTTATTACCGAACATATCTATGTATATAGCATGCTCTCTCGCACCCATTCACCTAGTTACTTAAAAGAAATATTTTTTTTAAGCTAGGGCTAAACATTTTCAGTAGATTTAACTATCATCAATTTAATGAACTTCCTCAGTCAGCTGGCATTCATACCTTTAGCATATCTTTGTGCCATTATACCCTACAATGATAATTTAAGACAAAAATTTAAAGCTACCGGTAATATGCAAGCAAGTGTACATAAATGTTAACATAAATTGCTTACGAAAGTCAGGAAACAACCTGACGGAGATCTTAAGGCTTGTCATATACCAACCGATTTCAATTTATTAAGGAAGATGAAGAAATTTATAGAGGCCTTTTGAGAAGATCTTTTGATGGTCAAAGTAAGGGAATATTAATTATATTCAATTTTAAATAGTGTGTGAAAACTTACGAAGATTTAGGGACTAGAACTGAACACTTACGTTCAACAAATACTCTTTTTACAAAAACCATTAGATTGAGAGAAACTTCAATTAGTTACCTTAGCCTCATAATTGCTTTCGCCCCAGGTGACCTTGCTCTCAACAAAATGAAAACAAAATACTGCGTATTACATCTTCCTAGAGATCTAGGATGAACAAACTCAATAACTTATTTAGCTATAAAGCGTAGAACGTAGAATATTTTGCAAAAACATTTCTGCAATCGCTATTATTTCTACAAACTGGATCCACATTTACGAAACACATGCGAAAATTAATTTCGACAATGATCCCGCAAATTACAAGTCGCCATCCAACCATCGATATTTCATCGATACTTATTACGAAAGCCAATTTGTTGCGATCGAATAGATTATGTCACGAAGCATCCTAGATGGGACAGTATCGATAAAAATCGTAATCATCGGATTCACAATTGATCAAGCAATGACCGATTTACAAAATTTCAGACGTCACGTTTCTCGACGAAGTTTTGAAGCGTTTTTCAGGTGTTTTTTCAATTACATGAGTAAGCGTTTAGCTAACCAGATCCACTAAGCAGAACATTTTGTGTAATTCTGTTAACTTAAGAGAAAAAAACGTCATTGTTTTTAGTAGAAACGGAATTAAAGACTTTTTGCATCAGATTTTGCCAAAAATACTTTTATATAGGTTCGTGCGAACATGACGCAAAAACAATGCCCAATTATAATTCAACGAAAAAACACATAATCACCTCAACTAATCGATTATGATCTTTGTTTTTGCAAAATAAATGCCGCTTAGTAACCAAAGAGACTAAAAAGTACATTGTTAATTGCAAGTCACCGGTCATCTTTGGCAACGTCTTTTCAAATGGTTTACTCAACTTTAACAACCGTTAAAGTCGTGATACTATTACCGCAACGCTAGACAAACATTTCGATTAACTGGTTAATGCATTTAATCGTTAGCTTGATTAAATAGTTGATTAAATTTAAATTGATTACCCTTCTGCGTAAGAACGCGTATCTGGCTTTTATCTAGTTCTTACCTGTAAAGAAGACACGCGTTAGTGGCGTAAATTGTTGCCAGCCAATTATTACGACAGAGAAACAACACCGCAATAGCTAAATATCAAGTTTATTGAATAACTGCGTATATAATTGCTATTTTGAAACATGATGAGGTGTGATGTGTTATATCAATTTGCACAAATTATCAAGTAGGTACATTACCAATGATATAAGAAGAAAGTTTTACGACCATAAAACCTATTGTTTCTCTATTTGTACTTTTAATTATTCTTCACATAACTAACTAATGCATTGATAGGTACTACTAACTAATGATGAGTGGACCCTAGTAATCTGGGAAAATAGTGTACCAAGTACGCAATACTATTAGTTTTAGGCACAAAATATGCGTCAAAACTCTACGCAATAAATCACTAATTCGAAATATATAACTTGTACACATGTACCGGCCCAATTTTTTACACATTTTATAATAATAATTTAATTTTTAAAATAAAGGTATTGCCCAATGTTGCCTATTGTGTGAAGACGGTTACACACATGCCAGAAGGGCTTAATACCCTAACCTTAGAAAGTAGCGGCGCGTCAAAAAAGGCATACTTATTGATAAGAAAGAAACGCCTCTTAGCTTTCAGCCTTTCCTTATGCAAAAAAGGAAATAACTTTGAACAAAAGACTCTAGGTGTGCTATTTATCAAATAAATAAAAGTAATGGCCTTATCACATTGCGATTTGCAAGCGAGTTGCGAGCGTGTTTTCATACAAAACTTGTCACAAATTGAAATCTGTATGAAAACTCGCTCGCAAATCGCCAGTGTGATAAGGCTCTAAAATAATCGTATTTGTCTATTTCTGATGAAAGCCTTTAAAAAAACACAGTTTTCTCTCCCGGTGGATAGCGAATCCTATCAATAGCCTTTTAAATAAAATAGTAAGTAATAGTAAATAGCAACTCTACCGCTCCGACCGGAAAGACGAGTAAATTAACACCATTAAGGTTAAATGTGAGACTTATCCTCAGATTAATACGCTAAAATGGCATGGTGTCCTACATAAATGTCGACATTTACGAAGGAAGAGTGGCCCAAAGGTGTCGTATTACATGACGAGGACAACTACTGGACACCGCATCCGAGACACACTTGTATGTGTATTTTATTTTACGTAATAAGATACTTGGCTGTTTATTGTCATTAATTGAAAACATGTCCACGACTCAAGTAGATAAATAAACATTTTGACAATCTTCACTTGTATGTAAGCTTCGCGTTTTATTGTATAATTTTTGATTATACAACACAAGCGAACAATTAAACTTGCAATTAGGTCAATTGCAGTATCATTTTTAACCAACACGACACAAGAGCCCCAAACAAACTGCGGTGTTCCTGAGAATAGGTCAATCACTGAAGAAACTTTTTTAGTGAAATGAAACGCCGATTACAAATAATTTCCAGGTAAATTTCATAGACAATATTCGTGTTTAGTTCCTACAACGAAAGCAACTCATCATAAGTTTAAGTGGTTGCCCTCATTACTACCAGTAGCCTAGGTTGGTGACCGATTAATTTATTGTTAGATATTACCTCTACTTAATTCAAACGCGCCTGCATTCTCTTGCTTTATTAATTGAAGCAAACCACATATTTAACACTACAATAATAATTATCAACAAACATTGAATGTGACGAAACCGGTAGCAACTTGCACAATACGAGTATGTCATCTGAAATGATGAAACTGACCCCGATGATCCGAAACGAGAGCTAGAATCGCTGCAAAAGTCTAAAAAAAGCTGCAGTAACCTAGGATTGCCTTTGTATTGTGCCTTTTTAGAGCTATGCTGCATCGCTGTAACCAAATAACTACTTTTAGAGTAATGGCCTATTCTATTTTAAATGACAAAAATAACGACTATTCATAATTTGCGTTCATTGTGCATAAAATAGCGGCCTTCTAGGCCGACTACGACTCGAAAAGGTTTTTTCATCACACTTGCTCGAAAATGGTGTCATTACACGTAGGTTTTGCGGGCCGTAAATGACCTATTACGCCCTAGGGCGTAATGGTTTTCTTTTTAAATTTGAAACGCTGGTTCTGTTTTACTCTTATTTGTCATGTTCAAAGAAAACGCCAATTTACTTTTGTAACTTTTATTACTGAAATATTTATTTAAAGAGAACTGTTATTGCAAATACATGTAAACACATATTTCTGTAACATTAATTAAATGTTTAAATAGTGTATTTCAGTATTTTGCAAATATAAAATCAACCATTTTAAGTCTTTACCGCTATGGTTTCCGAACGTGACTTGTCGTCTTGATATATGTCACTAATGTCACTGTCAGTTTTACAATTTTATTTAGGTTAAGTAAGGTTATTTTAATCAGATTTCCTCACAAGTGTGATGAAAAACATTGTGTGTGCCACGGGCGGTAAAGGAATTACAAACTCGTGTTATTAAAGCCCTCGGCTTCGCCTCGGCCTTGTAATTGTAACAAACACTCGTTTGTAATTCCTTACTTACCGCCCTTGATACACAATGTACTATTAAAGACGACTTTCAGATGTTTTATATTGAAAAATCATATGTTTTTATGCCGGTTGCATTTTTTCTAAATTATTTGTAGACCATTGAATGCTCATGAATTCAAGAAATAAAAATGTTTCTCTCGTTTTAAGCCGGTTTTGAAATTAGGAAGCGGTGTTTTTTTAAGTTAAATTAATTGTCTTAATAGTTTTATTATGAATGTTTACTTTTTGGTCCTAATTCTTTAAAATCGGTTTCATAAATATGTAAGTGAAAAACCATTGGTAGAGTTAAAACCCGATAATTTAAGTAAGATTATCAAAAAGTTTATCAGCTATTTCATCTTCAGCCCACTTGTTCTCGCTGCTCTCGGTTACAGTTATCACTTGTGAGACTAGACTCGCAAAAAATGTAGACCTATCAATATGTCAACCTCGTCACTTTTTGCGCTTTTTGAGAGTGCACGGTCCATTAAGCGACCTCTAGGGTCACCGGCCAGTCCGAGAGGAAATCTGCTAACCAAGTGACGAAACTATTCAGTGTCACGATGGCTTGCTGAAATCTATTAAGATTCTTTTTTATATTGTGAATTTGTGTAAATGCAGTTTTTTAAGCCGGGGGTCAATGGCTGCAACAGTTAGAGGATTTTATGGGTGGAGTGCTTCCCACAACACTGGCGTGTTTTATCAAATACACCCTGTTATTATAAAAATATAAATAATTTATTTCAAATAGAAAAGTCAAAACTACGGGTACGTATATAGCAGTGGCGTGGCGTCCATAGAACCCGATTCCCACCGGCTTGCCTATTTTAGAGCATATGACCGGAGTATGTATTACTCCTGAAGAAAAAGTAATCCAAATCTGCTCCGGCTTTACTAAGAATATATTTCACGCCACGCCACTGGTATATAGTATAAGTTATAATGTACTGAATAACTTGAAATTTGAAGAAAAGTAACACCATATAAAATACTCCAAATACATTAAACTATAAATACTCTCGATAATCTAAATATGAATGGTGAAAATAATCATTACCGTAGAGGTATACAATCGATAATGGAGATCCCACAATATGATCGGATGTTAAGGATTTTGATTCTGTTTTGCCAACGTGTAGAGGAGAGATATGTGAGCCATGCATGACGAAACAAAGCAACGTCAGAACGGCTTGCCGAAATCTGCTGTTGCGTTAGTTTTGCATCTTATTTGTTTCGCATTTGTGCTGTGCATAGAATAAACAGGAAGCACACACTTGGTGTCGACACTTAGTCTGTAGCACCCACTCAGACTTTCTTTATAATCAATAATACATCATGACTTTTAGCATTGCATCAATCCACGTAAAGAATTACTGAGAATGTCTATTAATTACCGACATTTACTGACGAGACATCCATTAGTGAGTTATGACAGAGAAAGTCATCGTTAGCTGTTATATCATAGACTAATTAGCTATACTATAGGCTCATTGTATTATTACTTATAAAATACACAATGATTTCATTTCACATTGGGAGTTAATTTATTTTCGCTAATAGTCTCTGGATTGTGTAGGAGTTGTGTGAGTCTGGGCTTTTGTAAGTAATATAAAAGTCATTAATTAGCTATATTAAGATGGTATTGATTAGTATGCTGGTAAAGTCTAGATCTTTTGTCCATGTATTTAGTTTAAGAGCAGAAATAAGCACAGACAAAGCCATTTAGAGTCAATCTTTTGTGATAGTTATAAAAGACCGTTATAGATGTACAGTCAAGGAATTTAATTTCCAACCCACCTAAGGTCCAATATCGTATAGCATACTGTCATCATAAGAGCTAGCTAGAGTACGACATATCACACGCATTGTTTTGTGTCAGTAACTAGGTAACAGATTAACAACGTTGACATGGTGAACTGAAATTTGGAACGTCAAGGCACTACCAAAAAAAGACGACAACCGTGGAATCGAAATTCGAAGAAAGTCCATCTTTCTCGCTCTTGCAATATTCGAATGAAAGGAACGCAGATAACGAAATTTAGATTATCGACGTTTGCAATAGACTTTCCGGAGTCTGGATTCGGAATTATTTTAAAATTTTCTCGATTGACACTGACACCAACTGACACGTATTCGTAATTAGATGAGCAAATGACTTCGCAAAGAGGTCATCTGTAATGTGCAGTGACAAATAATACGTATTGACATTTAAATACTATTACTGAAATGGAAATTTCGACCTTAATGCATCGTGAATGCTTAACAACATTTCAATGAAACGGATGGGAAATTAAATTCCTTGACTGTACCTATTAATGTGTAAATACATCAATACGTTAGAAAAGTGTAGAATTGTGTCACGCTAAATTAAATTATTAACACAGTTTATTAATAAATAATTCTATGTACCTATTCAAAAGAGATTCTCGGTTTTTTTACAGTATCTAAGCATGTCACACAATTTATCTTAATTTGATTATATTCTACCACATTTTAAAATTCAAATATGTATATATGAAGCAACGCGACCTAGTTCGCAAAATATATTGTGTCTAAATAGGCAAGTTTCCGGCTTCCCTCGGAAGGTTGCGCCACCGTCTAGATCCGCGGCCACACGCCGCTGCCCGCGGTCTACCAGCGGCGCCGGCGCGGCGCTTAGGCAGTCATATTCTAAAATATGTGTGTAATTTCAAATCTTGTTCTCCATACTACTTAAGTACCAGAAATGTTACACTTTGTTCGTCGTGACTGTCCTTTTTTCAACTGACTTCTAATAGGACGGTTCTTAATTGGTTGTATGTTTGCTACGCGATTATTCGAAAACAGCTGCACTGATTTAGAAAATGGTTTTTTGGTTGAAAGGCTATGCCTCCGAGGTAATTCCATTGCAAACAAATCAGAATCTGATAATGGGGTCTTGGAGAAATCGACGGAACTCTTCAAATAAGTAGTTCAAATATTATAGTCAACACATATAGCGATTTGGGATTTTTTTCTTATCTCTATTCTCTTGTACTAGAGATATTAGGCGATGTTAAAAGTGGTCGTGATATCGCTCATTCTTCATAAGACTTTAACAATACTTATTAATCTCTACTTTGTGCAATATCTTAAGATTGCAATAAATATTTTTGAATGTCAACGCCCGAGGACAATACAAATTAAATATTAACAAGAAATCCGGCAGGAAAGTGTGTAAACACAAAACTAACTTGACATTACGATCTGATTTCACACACAACGGCAATTACAGGTGATAATTGTAAACACATACACTGCATGACTAATAAAACTGAGACAAGCGATATTTAACCATAAAATCAAGCACGAAGGTTGACTTTCAGGTAGTACTCGTAGTGGTTTAGTGACCGCGAGCAGTGAACCAATTACCAAATAATAAGTATTATAACTATATCCACCCACTCTACAATTAGCATAATCGGTGTGAATGATATCCACAGATATAATAACGGGTAGGGTAAAGTATTTATTTTCAATTTAATTTCTAAGGCATGCTTTTTAAATAAAGTATTAGGCGTAATCAAAAAACTTTAAATTATACCACGGTTATGGTTAGATCACGGTATCACTTGTACAAAAGTCGTTTCTTTAAACCCTGACTAGACTTATAATAGCTCTATGAGTTTATTTAAGAATCTCTGTAATTATTTGGTGTGCAATAAAGACCGCGGCCACTAGTGGCAAAAGTCGAAGCGAGCCCCAGATACGGGTATATTGGGAGTTTTGACTAAAATTTATGTCATAACATAAGTGTCATAAAATTATTGTAACATCTTGTTTGTTTATATCAGTATCTGGCCATTTATGATATCTGTGCCCGATTATGACGAGTTAAATCAACCCTTTTATTCCAACGGGCTTATGTTACACAATTTTACAGTTCAAAATACCACTTTATCGCCTTCTAATAAGGTGCAATTCGATTACAATAGACGGTACTATACACGATTAGGGCTTGCAATTCGAATATTCGAATATTCGAATTATTCGAATATTCGGCTAATTTTACTATTCGAATAATACCTGGTAAGGTATTCGAATATTCGAATAATTTAACTACCTATTTAAATTAAATGGAATTTAAATTAAAGTGCTAACAAAGGACATAATAAAGAAGGATAAAGTAATCAATTACATTTTTTTTTCAAACTAAATATACCTAAAATAGCGCAGCGTAACTTTTTACGCTATAAAAAACAATGATTAAATTAAAACCTAGAATATTCTCTCTAGGCTGAGCTGCTGCCTGTGGCATGGTCTTCTTTTTGCATGCGTCATTAACTTTCTTAATTGCAAGGACATTTTTTTGGGAGAAGTATGCGCCAGCTCTGGGATCTCTCGAAGCATGGACCAGTCAGTTAAAATTTCTAAAACTAATATCCTCGTGAGGCCCATGAGAGAGTGATGAGTAGGGGAGCATATATGAAATTAGAATTCTATTCTCATCTTAATAACCTCGAAAATTACTTCAGCAAAATATCCTAAATTTAGGAAACCGGCTTTACGAGGATAAACCTACCAATTTAGTTAAAGTACAAAAAAGCGGCGACGGGACAGCTTTATGATTTGGGACTGGTTATACGCTGAACCAGCCTGTTAAGAGGTTGCATGAATGCGGAATTCAGCCAACTAACTACCCACCAGGGCTTGGGGATACGTTGCACCAGTATGTGCACTGTGTCTACGGAGCTTCCATGTGGCTGGCGCTTCTGTTGCATGAAAGGCCGTCTCGCCCCACCTGATTAACGTCCATGCCACGGAGCATGTGTGGGGTACATGCAAATATTTGACTCCAACTCTTAGACAGATTGCTATTCTCAGTTAACTCGGGTCCAGGTGGTTTAAGTGGGTATGTCTTCTCCTTCTGAGGGAGTGAGTCCGACATAACTCCCCCAAAGGATTTTTTTTATGAAATAGGGGGCAAACGAGAAAACGGTCCGGAAACACTGCAGGCGACAATTTATTCCACAGTTCAGTCGTGCGAGGCAGGAAGTTTCTAGCAAAACGCACAATTGTGGACTGCCAACCATCTAAGTGGTGAGGATGGAAATATTGTCGCGTAGGACGATGGCGGAAAGATGCGGCAGGGATCAATCCGAACAATTCCTCGGAGCACTCCCCGTTATACAGACGATAGAAGATGCAGAGCGAGGCTACATCTCTACGCAGTGCCAAGGAGTTGAGCCGATCTGAAATATCTTGGTAGCCGACGATACGATTCGGTCTCCGCTGAATGCGGTCTAGAGGGAGAAGCTGGTACTGGGGAGCCCCAGCCCACAGATGAGAACAGTATTCCATATGTGGACGGACCTGCGCCTTATAAAGCTGTAGGCGGTGGGCCGGAATGAAATCTTGTGCCCCTCTCCTTCGGAGAGGGGCACAACTCCATGATTGCCCAAAGTGGTCATTAACTGACCAGGCGGGACACAGACCAACCAAAAAAAAAAAAAAAAAAGCCGGAATGAAATACTGTCTCGATCTGTTGAGCACACCGAGCTTCTTAGAGTCTAATTTAGCCTTACCCTCTAAATGGCCGCGGAACTGGACTTCACTGATTCTAATAGTGGCTGTGGCAGTTAGGTGGGGGTGCTCTCAAAACGAGGTGATGAAACAAACGTAAGCTTTTTAGCGGTGAAAGTGCAAACCTGTGTCTTCGTAGGGTTAAAACGGACTAGATTAAGTCGACCCCATTCTGAAACTTTTTTTAGGGAAGTTTCAATTTCATACACAAGTCTGTTACGGCTCTCGATGACGTTATCCCGAGAAATATTGGTTCGGCCGGTGTAGGAGTCATCACCCGTGCTGTCATCTGCATAACAGTGAATGCCACAGTGCAAATATTGCAAACAAAGCAGTTTTTGAGTAAGACTAATTAAGTTTGATTAGTCTTAAGGTAATCGCAGCGTAAAAAATATCTCTTCTAACATGTTTTTCACCAAAAAATACTAAGAAAAACGATTTTTTAATAGTTTTTGGTAGTATTCGAATAATATTCGAATTATTCGAATATCTACAAAATCATATTCGAATATTCGAATATTTGAAAAAGTCGAATATTTGCAAGCCCTATACACGATCAATTACTACAGTCACAAATTTAATACAAGCTTACCAGTGTTCAAAATTCTACGTTACTGGCTTCTATTAAGGCTTACCTCAAAGTAAAGTACTAGTGGTATAGAGATATGGATTTAATATTATTTACAGAACGAGGAACTGAAGTGACCTCCGCTAAGCCAGTGATATATGCTTGATCATAATTGATCAAGCCCGCCTACATATGCTTTGTGGACTTCTCTAAGGCGTTCGACTCTGTCAAGTGGCCCAAACTCTGGAAAACGCTGACGGCGATGGGTGTTCCAAAACACCTGGTACACCTCCTGCGAAGACTGTATGAGGATGGCACAGCCTCAGTACGCGCAGATGACGTCCAATCCAATCACTTCCACCCCAGTGCCGGAGTCCGTCAGGGATGTATTATTTCTCCACTGCTGTTCAATGTGTACACAGAGCTCATAATGAGGATCACACTTGAAGATTGGACAGATGGCATCTCGATCGGTGGCTTGAAGATCTCCAACCTGCGATATGCAGACGATACCACTTTGTTCGCCACCAGTACCCAGCACATGGAAAAACTTCTCGGCAAGATGGAACGCGTTAGCCTTGAGTTCGGACTTAAGATAAACCGGAATAAAACAAAAATGATGATTGTCGACCGCATGAATAACAATTCGCCAGAAACTACACAAATTGCTAATTGTGATGTGGTGCAATCATACATTTATCTGGGAGCCTTAATTACGAACAACGGTGGATGTATCGACGAAGTGAAGAGGCGTATGGCAATTTCTAGGTCTGCAATGGACAAGTTGAGGAAAATATGGAGGAATCGCAACATATATAGAGCCACAAAAATCCGGCTAGTTCGAGCACTTGTATTCCCCATATTCTTGTACGCTGCAGAAACGTGGACCCTGCGGGAAGTAGAGAAGAAGAAGATAGACGCCCTAGAGATGTGGTGCTGGAGGAGAATGCTCGGAGTATCGTGGACTGAATTCCGTACCAACGAGTCTATACTTCGAGAACTCGGCATCAAGCAGCGTCTATCATCTTTGGTACAGTCTCGTATCCTCACCTTTTTTGGTCACATATGCCGCCGAGGGGAGGTGGCTATTGAGCGACTTGTGGTCCAGGGAAAGGTCGAGGGTACCAGGCCACGCGGAAGATCGCCTATGAGGTGGACTGACCAGATAAAAGCGGCAGTAAATGGCTCATCATCACTACATGAATGCACGAGGAAGGCGGCCATCAGAGAAGAGTGGCGGCGTGTTGTGAAGCTTGCCACCAACGCCTGAAGTGATGACCACGACCACTCTGTCAAGAGTGATAACGACAAGGAAGAAGAATTGCTTGTCTCGTTTGCTATCGTTTTCTTTCTTAGTAACAATGGTATCTGGTTCGGTTGATAAAAACGCCATTGTACATGGTAATGATGCGGAGGCGGCATGTAAAAACAAAGGAATGATAACAAAAAGTTGTTGATTCTATGGGCTTGGTTTTTTGATGATATGTTTGTCTACTCGTACATGTAATAAATAACATGGTGGTTGATATAGATGTAATTATGCGTTTTATAATCTTTTTGATTCCCTTTGATCGGTTTTTATTTGGGTGTAGCAAGCACGATATCACTCTTTTACAGTGAAATTTATAATATTTACATAAAGGATCGGATTATGTATAGTCCAACCTATTTCTATTAGTCAAACATATTTATTGTAGTGCTATAAATAAATACATTAATTGTTGTAACTGACCATCATCAAATCATATTTTATATATATATATATATATATATATATATATATATATATATATATATATATAATTTCTAACACTTAAAATAATTCATCTGTTCATTTTGAACTGTATGCTAGAAACTTCTCGTACAAAAGACATCAACGAGTTTCAGTAGATAACTTAAAATGTATACTCTGAAACAGAAGTGTATTCATTTTAAGTAGAAATGTTTTCCTAGGCCTTATTAATTATTGCATAGTATGCGATACACATAATGTGCAATTACAAGTACCAATTCCAGCCCTTAAAAAAGGTTAAAAAACCAGGTGCATTGCAAGTGTTGCAAAAAAAATATGTTGCTACAAAGTCACAGATTAAATATAATGTAGTGATCTTATACGAATTCAGGAATACCTCTACCGTTAACTCCAAGACATCTTTATTCCGAAATATACATAGTAGTTAAGTGCACAATACTGCCGTCACAGGAACACTTCTTGAGAGATAAATTAACACTTAAATTTATATTATGATGGTTCAACACGGAATAAAATCGTGACTCGCGTTACCTCTTACCGTGGAATGACCCTAATAATGAACTTATTAAAACCGTTAAATACAATTATTTACATTCAAATTTAATGTACCTACATAGAAGTCGTATATGCGGCTTCAATACAATAGACGTCAAAATACCAAAGGTTATAGAACTCAGGCGATGCCACTCTCAG
The DNA here is from genome assembly GCA_947034925.1 of Eudemis profundana. Lineage (NCBI taxonomy): Eukaryota > Metazoa > Arthropoda > Insecta > Lepidoptera > Tortricidae > Eudemis > Eudemis profundana. Next base: position 21,590,339 of record OX344795.1, on the reverse strand, counting down.
ATTCGGAGGAAAAAACAAAATCGCTCTGTAATTGAGGCGCGAGGTGAAATAGACTGTGTCCCGCAAAAAACGGCCATACAACTGCTGATGATTCTTAGTTATTAGTTTTTGTGATCAAGGACCATTGGAGGTTTGAGATTCGATTCGGTCGGATGAGTTTTATAAATGACATAACTGGTGTAAGTTTATCAATTTATTTTAAAGCGAAGTTTTTGGGAGTCTGTTGTTTTAGTGTTCTGTAGGCTGTGTACCTAGTGTTCCATATAAATACCTATAACATATATTTTTTTTTTTTTAACGGTATGACAATATTTATTGAGCCAATCTACAATAAAAAAAAATCCGCAACATGCTTCGTCAACTTCTAATGTATAGGTACAAAATAATATCCCCACTCGTCAATAATAACAATAAAAAAATTAATAACATTCAAACATATTCTTAGTAAAGCCGGAGCAGATCTGGATTACTTTTTCTTCATTAGTAAGTAAGTCATATGCATTAAAATAGGCAAGCCGGTGGGAATCGGTTTCTGTGGACGCCACGCCACTGATATATATTATTATATAACATGTATGTATTTACCAAAAAAATATATTTTCTTACTACCAATGGCAAGAATTTGACTATTTTTGACAGGATGATAAAACTGAATTTATGTACTATTTCAAACCATAATGTGCAAACAGCCTAAGTAATTATGTAAACAATAACTTTATTATTACTTAGGAACCTTTAAAAAATTGAAAACTAAAATCAGTAAAAAGAGCATGCCACACATAGAGGTTACCGTCTTTCAACATATTAGCTGACTGTTCCTGTTAAAAATTAAAATACTTTCATTTGTCTCGCTCTCTTACGTCGCACTAATCCTTCAAGATAGACGAAGAGAGAAAATTTGAAAAGGTTTTTGTGTCGACCGAATGCATTATGGTAAAAGCGAAAGTGTTTTAAAGCATCCATAGAATTATCTGTGTAGTTTTGGCTAGGGTTGTCATCATTAAATTTTAAGTGTAAAACGGCATGTACATAAGTTCTTCATTCATACATGTGAACAGTTAGAAAGCTGATAAAAACAATTGTACATTATGGCATAAGTAATTGTAAAAGAAGGTATTTTAGAAAGTGAAGCATATATTTGCTCGTCTAAGCGAGTACGATTGGGCAGCCGGGCGTATTCCAAAGAAAATGCTCGAACTAGCTTGTTATGAATTTTTAAATTTTAGACTATGCCCACACAGCCACAGTTCTCAGGTTTTTTTAGGTTAATGAGAATAATGTTCTCACCTATAATCTCCAAATCATTCGTGGAAGAGTAATGTAAGTGGAATAGGAAACATTGGTTCACTTTTCTATCCAAATTTCGAGTGAATATAAACAAAAGGCGGCTTAACGCCGGGTGAACATTCAATTAAAAAAATATTGAAATTACTTTTAGCGACAGCCCTACACTGGCAATTACCAAAGTACCTAACACGTTAGACGTTAGCATGAGAATGGCCCTTTACCGATTTGAACTGGCTGCATGAACAAAGCCTCTGCCCACGTCCACATATAAAAAAAAACAAGTACATGCTGTTGGAGCCAAGGTTCAAGTTTTTTCACACCTCCTATTCAGAAAAAAGTATTTTGATCCCTCATAAGAGGGATCAAAGTGATACTTTTCTGTTCAAGGACTACCTACAGGGTATTTTTAGTTTGAACCTGCTTAGAATATGCCATTGCCATACCATACATTATAGACTCTACATATTGACATTGACACTATATATTATCAACTCTACATATCGACTCTACATTATTGACTCTACATATCGATTCTACATATCGACTCTACATATCAACTCTACATATTGACTCTACATATCGACTCTCCATATCGACTCTACATTATCGACTCTACATTATCTACTCTACATTATTGACTCTACATATTGACTCTAAATATCAACTCTACATATCGACTCTACATTATTGACTCTACATATCGACTCTACATATCGATTCTACATATCGACTCTACATATCCACTCTAAATATCGACTCAACATATCGACTCTCCATATCGACTCTACATTATCGACTCTACATTATTGCTCTACATATCAACTCTACATATCGACTCTACATATCGACTCTCCATATCGACTCTACATTATCGACTCTACTATGACTCTACATATCGACTCTACATAAAGTCGATAATAAGGAATGGCCCAGACCACAGGTGTTTGGGGTCCGAGCCGCAGGCGAGGGCCATAAATATAATATGGAAGTGGTAAATTCGTCCCGTCCGTAAAAAGTAATAAAAGTTTTATAAAATAATAAGGAACTGTAAATTTAACAATTTCACATTTCATTTTATTAAAAATGTGTGATGCTCTTTGACTAACTATATATTTAGTTTTCGTTATTTTGGTAGGTAGCGTTTGTATTTAAATTTTCCTCATAGTCGGTGTGAAAAGCAGTATGTGTCACTCGGTAGCAAAATTATTTTCACCTCGGGCGTTAACACTTGAATCCCTCACTACGCTCCGGATTATACTTTAGAATCCCTCGCTACGCTCGGGATTCTATTGTATAATCCTTCGCTTCGTTCAGGATTCAATATACGCCCTCGCCGTAAATACATCATTTTGCTCCCTTGTGACACAATCTACTATTTCTTCGGAACAACTGATGTTTTGACGTTTTTAATTACTCCTGGCACTTAAATTGGGTAAATTAAATGTTTGGATAAACCCATAGACTGTTTTTGTGAGTTTTTTTGCCAATGGGATTTGTTTTTGAACACGACGAACATAATTATACCTATAGGATAAGGTGAAAAAATACATCTCCTTATCAACCTAAGTAATTGATGTATTTACCTTTAAATATAACAAAATATAGGACGTTCAGATGTACATAACATAAGTAAAACCTAAATATAAATGTAAACCATACCAATATCGTGCAAGTGAATCTATATATCTTATCATCATGCTTTAATGCAGCAACTGAGCAATGAGTCGATATATTTTTCAGCATTAACATGAAATCTTATTTCTTTAATTTTTTTCTTTGTTTTATCGTTCTACGGTGTGTATTATACCTACTATACAGGTGATTCGGAAGAAGTGAATAGGACTAACCATACAGATGCAGCAAATATTAATTTATAGTTTGCCATCGTATTTAATTGAAACACCCACGCATTTTACCTTTCTTTTTACTTTTTACTATGTAGAAAACTTAATTATTTACAATTATAGTCACCCTACAACTAGTTAATTAAGATAAAACGTCTTTAACTGTGATGATAGCACTGTAATTATGCAGAAAATAAATTGTTTTTGTCATTTTGGCAATGTCAGCATTTACAAACATTCACAGCTAAAGTGAAGAGTATATATCGTATTTGACGGAAGAATTCTAATTGTAGAGTGACCATGAATGTCCTAAACAAATAAATAAATATTGTTTTCAACACTAAAACTGAATTAACGTCAATCTCACTAATACTGGTATGAACACTAGCTTATAATTTACTGAATCAGTGAGGTTGATTCTGCTCAGGTCTCTCGAAACATTCTACAGAATACACATGGACTACTTTTCATACCGTTAAACTCCTTTTGTCCCGATCCCAAAGTATCCCGAAACTACCAAAAAAGCCATTGCCACAATAAATAAGCGAAAAATATTAGCTTCAAGTTTACTGACAGCCATACTAGCACATAGCAGTGAATACATTTTAGTTCCAGCAATTATAGCGGGTCTTTGAGTATGACTCCGTGAACCTTTAACTTCGTAACCTACAATTATCAAACTGTTTCACTTGTATCTGCGTATCAGTCTGTATCTATAGCTGTGTCGTTCGAAAACGAGTTTGGAATGACATTTTTAAGCCGTGATTAGCATAATTAACTTGTTTGCCTTCTTAACTAACGTTGTAATAAAATATGGACTATATATTTTGGGTAAAATGTATGTTATGCTCACGATACTCCAATCTAATGTTATAAATGCGAAAGGCACTTTATTTGATTTATTCCATTTAATTGACGGTCTTGCTTTAAATTCTTATAACTTGACATGCAATGCAACTTATAATGTAATTTTAAAATGAGAAATAAATAATTTAATCTAATCTAATCTATTTATTTTATTTTTTCGTGCTTAAATCCTGAGAACGATATAGGATAGTTTTTAACCCGCAAATGATCTCTTAAGAAAGTAAATAATACAATTATTCTTTTCTCGGGACCAAAGTACCTATAGTTTAAAACTACAGAGGCCAGGAAGTGAGGGGTTGCCGGCCGAGTACATATAGATGGCCGAGCGAACGCGAGCAGCAGCAGTTACTTACGAGGCTGGCAACCCCATTTCACGCCGAGGTATGAATAGTGCTTTTCTCAAATATGCAATGAAATAAATTAAAACACTCCAAAAAATCTAACTTTATTTTCTAGAGACACTAAAAGTTAAGTAGACCAAAAAAATAGAATTACAGAAAGAAACATTTTTAATTTCCTTTCCAAAAACTGTTTCGGTATACCGAATATTTTACATGAAATATTTTTTAAATGTGTATTCTTGTAGTTAAGTTTGCAATTGAAAATTTTGGAAATTGTTTATAATGTATTATTTGTTATGTTGATATACTTATTTGGATTTTGCATAGGACTTGGCACTCATTTAGATCTCCATTTTTTTTGCGGCAAAGCCCACTGCCAAGCATAATTTTTGTATTGAACTTGGCTCCTCTTTTTTTACATTTATGTTTTTGGTGGGATTATGTATATTACACTTACATTCTTTGATTTGCGTTCATAGTTATTTTGCGCTAATGAACCATATTACATATTTAGAACAATACCGAATCAAAGAACTTTTTTATTATTCAACAATAGGTAACCAGTCTTTTAATTACGTTAATAAAAATCATTTTCTATGACAATTAATGTAACCTTTTGCGTCACTCGTAAATAACGCGGTAAGCTGATAAAAGTACACTATGAACGCGCAGTATGATAACAAAAACGTTTCAAAGCCAGCGAAGGTTTATTAAGAAATTCAACCCTATAATAACTAACATAAAACTTAATTTTGACCATCGCAAAGTGTTTAGAGTTGTGGATTCTATATTCTCGGATTTATTACTAGTTGCACCTGATTTTAGCAAAAGAACCTACACGCCTTAGAAATACGTATAAACATAATTCCTTTTTAACTTTGCCTACTTATAAAGCTAGCTATATAGCCTAATCGGCCTTAAGTCGTTGCAATAAGGTTTATATTAGAGCGGATGGGTCGGGTGTGAATTTCCCACGTGTGCAGGAGCGGCCTCAGCCGCTAAGTGCAGAGGTCGTGGAGTGTCACGACGCTAGTGTTTAATTGTTTAAGCCAGTAGGCTTTGTACGTGGTGAGGCGACAAATTAATTGTATGGAATAAACTAAAGGGTCTCTGTCGCAACTCTTAGTAAAATGAAAAGTAGCGAAACTTCTCGAATATCAAAAATACCAGCTCTCGAGCGCCTGGTGTTTAAGCAGTAAAATCTGTTTTATACAATTCCTACTTACTAGTCACGCACCAGTTTTACAGAGATATTTTCCAAAATTAATCGCCGATTACAAACTGTTACTATAGTCTATTTTTTTACCTAAAAGACTGTAGCGTATTTGTAAAATACCTTTATATTTATTTAATTTTTCAACACGGTAGCCTCGCTAATTGAAAAAGTTAAGCCGCCCTTTCTTTCTAGTGCTGACATACATGTGGGCAGGAAAAACGCTTCACTACATTAAGATGAAAGAAACAAACAATTCGTCATCACTTCATCATAATAAAACGTACTTTACCAGATTTTCTCAAACCTTGAGTTCTCGTGTCAGTCGCCATTTTAAACCCAAAGTACGTTCCTCTAATTACCCTCGGTCGTGTCGTTGGGGCTCGTCGTTCACGTTTCGGCTGTTTGCTGGTTGTTGCGACTTGCGACATCGTCTTGTCTAGGTCAGTGCAAAAATGTTTCAATTTTTAATTACGATAAATCCATTTCCGAAATTATCCCTATCCTCGAAAAACAGCTCGCTAATAGCACATAGCTCTGAAGGTTCAGAGTTATTTATTCTGATACTTATGATTTTTTTAATTCGTTTATTGTGTCCCACAGTGCTGGGCAAAAACCTTCCCCCTATTTTTAAATTCGTTCCGGTTTTAAGCTGCATCTGGCCAGTCTCTAAGAAAAGAGTTCAAATCCTCTCGTCAAATTATGAACTACTAAAAACGAATGAAAATTAAAAACTTTCCAAGTATTAAGGCCAACAACGCAACGTTACCGAGTGTAGAGAGAGAGAATCTAGGTACCCCTATGAGTACGCAATATTAACTACCTAATAAAAGTTTTAATTTTCACTTTTAATGTCAAAACATTATGTCGTCTTCAATGAGGATTTCGCTATAAACCTACTTTTGATGGGAGTAAACCTAGATAAAAAACCTTTAATGCCACCAGTGGCCTCATAAAAACGGTATTTTGTAGTCTAATGCACATACATTTAGCGGCAATAGTTCTGTTCATTTTATAGCATTGTTGAAAACCATTTAATGGCGCCCATATGGAGACTAAACTAACCGATTTTAGTGCAATGTAGAGGTACATACATGTCTTCTACTTAACTCTAACACCTCCCATTTTATGGTTCCGTACCCAAGGGTGCCAGGTACCCTATTGCTAAAGTTCCGCTGCCTATCTGCCTGACACAAAGTTCCATATTTTGACTGCTTTCAATCGCATATTATTTACAGTTGACACGACGTACGATTAAAATATTGTGTGCTAATGACAAAATTTTGAAATACTCGTACTACTTTGTTTATACAGTATGAGTAATTTATGAAGTAAAGTTGTGCTATTTCTTAATACGATGAGCTATAAACAATTTTCGAGTTTCCGCTTAAGAGGTCGAAGTTTATATTAGCCCCTTAAGGTCTAAATAGTTGGCTTCAAACCGGAATCGAACCTTCGATCTCAGAATTCATAGTTTAAGTGCAACTGATGTACGGATAGCACCATCAATTATGGACAATTAGTAAAGTATTTCTTGTTTTTACACCATACTACGCCAGCCGTTGGCAGTTTCTCATACACATCGAAGTGTTTATTAAATGTAGTATCTAACCTAACCGTCAATTTTATACCTGATTACCCCCTTAGGCTTCCGGCACAGTATAAGCATGTTTAACAGTTCATTAACTTGAACGTGAAAGTATGCGCGACAATATAATATTATTACCTATTGTGTGAATATACAGTTAAAATTACAATGTGCAGTTACAGTTTAATATGCAATAAGTTATGTCAATAATTCTACTATAATCTTTAAAATGTCTCATAAATAATAAGCTTTCATTAAGACTGTCAAAAGCATAGAATGTATGAATTCGTTATCTTATCAGTAACAAAATACTATATAAAATCTATCTAAATGCAGTGTAAAAAACTCTTGACAGCCATTTGTTCATAACAACTTTAGGTAGAGTAGCAGACAAACCTGATACTGCATTTAAACATTTATATTGCGTTATATTGTTCCGGCACTATAGCTCAGCGGTTATTATTCTCCAAAACGATGCGCAAACGCAGGGTTCAAGGTTTGCCCGGGTCAGCTAATTAAGACGCATCGTTACTGGGTAATTGATTGTTTTTTTTTACATCTGCACGACTCGGAGGCTTCCTATTTGTAATTATTTAGTCGGGTTATGGCTGTCGTGATTGTTTTTTTTAGATTTCATGTAAAAAATATATTTTTATGCCGGGCTGGTCACGTTTTACGAACATCAATCGCGTATCGTTGTAACAGTCTTTTTTTATGAAATTAGTGTAAAAACTGTACAAATCAGAAGTTAGTTGCTTCATCCTAGCAAGGTCCTTTTACTATGTAACACCATGGTTGCAACGAATAAAGTTTTTTTTTATTGGGATGTAACGAAGACACAGTTAAGTGACCATCAGTAGACCTTAATAATAAGCGTGACAAGTGGTCAGTTAGCAGTGTCTTCGATTGTATAATTATATATATTATACACTATGTTTTGGTACCCGATAAAGGTGAAGCAAAAAAGATTATGATTTACTATACCTATTTACAATGAAAGATACTATACATAACTTTTTAATTATCAATAATTTTCTAAATTTACATTCCCAAAACGAACATTTAAAAAGAATCACACTGCAAATCTGAGAATAATGTATATACGTATCGCAACTGCTGAAGTGATAATTCTAAGATATAAAGTTAAACGGGTTTAACTTTATATCTTACTAGCATTTTCCCGCGGCTTCGCCCGCGTTGTTCCCGTTATTGTCCCAAAGGAGCTCTTTTCCGGGATATAAAGTATCCTATGTTTCAATCCAGGGCTTGGTCTACTTGTATGCCAAATTTCAGCTTGATCCATCTAGTTGCTACCCCGTTATTAGGTAACAAACATCCAAACATCCAAACATCCAAATATCCAAACATCCAAACATCTTCACAAATTTTCGCATTTATAATATTAGTGGGATTATCGGGATAATTGTGAAGTAATTAGTATTGTGAAATAAAGAACTTCTTTTTTTTATTATATATTTATTCAAATGACAAAAACATTAGTAAGGGTACATCGTCCCACAAAACTGTTTCCACAGTTTTACTGTGGGATCCGTGAGTCTATCTATATGTACAATATTACAAACTAGGTAGGTAAATACCTCGACAGTAATCAATTTATTTCTTGACCACTACCATTAGTACCTTTGAACTGAGAATGACATATTTTTACTGTAATTACTCGAGTATATACAGCGTGACCTTAGCCTCTGGACATACCCTAAAATCCCCCGTTATGTCCCAGGAATGCTCTAATAAGCATATTTTTCTAAATTAGGAGCTTAGATAAATATCAAAATTTTCGAACAAATTTTAAGAATTAAAATATCACACATACGTAATGACGACCTTAATTGAATTGACATCTCTTGATTTCTCCATATCTCTATCTCATACTCATACTTATCATAGGATCATAGGACTCATGTCAGTGTCACACCAAATAAGTGTCATTTTTTTTAAATAAAATCACACAATAGAAAAAGTTATGAGGTTGCATTTGCTAAAGGCGTTTCGATTGCCATGTGCTACATATATGATGTTAAAAAGCAAAAATAGTAATTAGTGAATTTTTCCGTAAGTTCTGCTCTAATTGTTATGATACTTTGTATATTAGATAGAAATACCCTAATCAATATGTACAATCGAACCAACTGAATCATGACCCACTTGCCTGATAATTCGTGTGAAACTTTCAAACTTGTAAGATCTATCGCGTATAATGCACTTACGACGTTTTAGGTACTAATAAAATTACGTCAATATAGGTCGCAGACCTATGCAATTTTAACCTTTGTTATCATTGCCATAAAACCACATTTCACACACATACAGTCATTGTTTGAATTTCGAGCTAGTTCTCGCTTATTTAACCTAAACTTTTTGATGATGGAAAAAATAAATTTAAAAAATGGGGTGTTCTACAAGTGTGTCATATTATGTCAAGTTGTCAGTCAATGTGAAAAAATAGAAATTAAATGCTTAATAATTTTTAATAATGGCTAATTTAGAAGAACAAAGAGCTCGGATTGTAGTCTTAAGTGAGGAAGGCTATGGCATACGGGAAATATCACGCGAATTGAATATTTCTCGGAATACAGTGAGGACCTGGATCAGACGGCACGCCGAAGAGGGCATCCTCGAGGACAGACGACGCCATAACCACGGCGTTCGCCGACTCACGAACGAACAAAGAGTGGACATGCAACACCATTACGAAGAACATCCTTTTACTCCCACCCGATATTTTGCGGCACAACATGACGTCTGTCTACAAACTATTAGAAATTATTTGCACGGCACTGGACTGCATTACAGACATTATGCTGAGAAAGTAGCCTTAACGGATGATCATAAAACAGCGAGAAGGAATTTTGCAAACGCTTATTTAGACTACGACTGGACTAACACTATATTTACAGACGAAAAAACATTTCGATCTTCTCAACACGGTCGCTTAACTTTGTGGCGTTACGATAACACCCGGTACACAGAAGATCACGTCGTGCCTAATCAGTTATCCGGTCGAATTTCAGCGAATATGTGGGCGTGGATGGGTATCGGAGGAGTAGGTGAGCTTGTCCATATTTCTTCTTGGCAAAACGCAATGAAGTATGTCGATCTATTAGAAGAATCTATGTTACCGACAGTGCGAACAGTTTACCCGCGTGAAGATGTGCCAGTATTTTCCTACGTTCATGACAACTGTGCAGTGCATACTGCCAGGGTAGTCTCAAATTGGTTTGATCTGCATAATGATGAAGTTACTTTGATTCCATGGCCGAGTAGATCCCCAGACCTCAACCCAATAGAAAATTTGTGGGGTTTGATGGTCCAAATGTGGGATAACAGAAACGAGAGAACAAAGGAAGCAATTGAGCAACATTGTAACGAAATTTGGGATTACTTGAGAGACAGCGACATTTGCAGTCGTCTAATAGGGTCAATGCGTGACCGATTACAAGCCGTTATCGATAACCATGGTGCACACACTAGGTTTTAGATACTGAATTTTATAATTTAAATTAGATCTGTTAAAGATTAAATAAAGTTTTTTTTCATTTCACAAATTTTATTACTCTTTTTACTTATATAGCTTGAAAGACCAACAATGGCAAGTTTCTGTCCTTAAAATAGTTATAGGAATGACGTGATTGAAACCTGTAATCTGAAGTTTATGCTGGCACTTCACTTGGCCGTATTTGCCCAAACATGACTGCATTATTTTTGATTTTATATTCTAGAGAAATAAATGCGACTAATAGTTGAGCAAATTTAATACGGCCAAGTGAAGTGGCACCATTACGTTCGTAGAAAACTTCCTATACTTACCTACGTAATACAGATAAAGACAGTAACATCATCTCTTCTTTTTCATATACGAGCTTAGTCGATATTGTCCGATTTATTTAACAGTGCACTCAGTAAATGTCAGTGTCTAATCAAATGATAACAAGTTCGTTACCAAGGAAATAATTCTTCAAGCGAATTTCGACCTACTTGCATTTAAGGGGTTTAGCAAAATAAGCTTATGGTGGGTCATGATTCAGTTGGTTCGATTGTACCTTTCAGGTTTATCCATAGGCTAGGGACACCCTGTATAACATACACATATGGTTAGATATTCATTGATGTAGATAGCCATGAAATTATATTCTCAGGGCTCAATAAAAAATTACAATATCATAGGCCATGCTAGGTTTAAATCCTATGTTAAATTAATACATCACCTGTAAGGTCACACGTACATACTCGCACAAGTGGGTCATGCTCGTGGGACGCATGTGGCCGCCCATTGTATGTTTAGGCTGCTTATGTTTATCTCTTGACGGTTTTTTACGAGTATGAATATACCTAGTTGCCTTTTGGAATGACAACGCGCCTCAAATATTCGCAAAGCACATAAAGTCGTATACCTATATCTGCTGTCCTATTGAAAGCGTGAACGTACCTGAAACAAAAAAGTCAGCTTTAAGACATTGTTATTTAAAGGGAAGTAATTTTTATTTCATGCTGCTACATATACGACACAGTTTAGTTTTAGAAAATTCAGAAAATTTTACATAATTGGCCTGTTTGGCCCCAACTTCGCTTACCGCGTGACATGACATATCGCATCCTCCCAGTAGTCAGTTATACTCGTACACATTGTGGAAACCCCTGAAAATAAAATACCTATAAAGAAACTGATCCAAACCAACTGTGACAACAGCAACTTAACAGTATACTTATGTCAAGTCATGGCACTGTTGCAGCAACCACGTGGCATTCAAATAAATACATTTAATCCATTCCCACGGCTAAACTAAATCACTTAACCAACAAACCAATTAGCCAATTGTGGACTAATTCCACGTATCGCCATAAACGCGTCTAATTGCCGGCGCACGCGCGTGTCCTCGGCAAGATGGCGGCCTCGGCAGACCACTTTCATCAGTTCATCCAGTGTGATGACACTGCTAACTGGTTTGTGACTTTACAGTACTAGAATTGCTGGTGGAATGTGATTAAAGACACGCTTAAACAAATACTACTACATAATTGTCCAATGGCCGGAACAGAATGCTCGCATAATGAGTCCAACAGAGCGTTCTCTGGTCTGCATCTAATTCTTCTTTAGAACCGTACTATTCATATAAATGCACAACAGAAGGCAGAAACATGCTCTCAGCGAAGAAGGATAAGAAAACACAGATATTAACAAAGCGATATTAATATTTGGGGTTGAATTTCTTAGACTGTGTACCTACTGCGTAGAAACGGCAGTAATCTTGTGGTGTCACAATTTAACGGTATTAAACGTAGAAAAATATTCGTTACGAAAACCAATTTTGCTTGATTAGAAATCTACTTACAAAATGTCGCTAAAAAGTGGAATAACATTAATCTATGCAAAGAAACCATTCGCAACTTCCTATCGGAGAGCAAAAACATTTATAGCAATGCTACAACCGTATTCGAAAACTAACTACGTAAGAACTTTAACTGTATCAGAAATTTTATATAGCAATTCCGTATTTTGCAATGTACCTAACACATGTATTGAAGTATTAAAATAAAGTAATTATGCAAGTTCCTTGGCTTAGGAAATTTATACCTAGTAAGCAAATTCGCAAGACAAGTTTGTTGGAAAGTATTATTTTAGGGACGTTTTCATTCTGAGCGTTAGTCTTAAAAAATCAATCAAATCAATTATTAATTTAAAAATTCATATCAGCTACTTACATAGTTTCGATTTTACCTATAAGATTCGTATGATTTTTATTGGAGAGCATTAAAATTAGCCAATCAAATAAACTACAACGGTAACTGCATTTGATCTTTATTTGAGTCATTTTCAAAAAAATTGTACCTAGTTAAGGGCCTAGTAAAAACAAAATCACGATCGCTTCCTCTGTATTACGAAAGTTAGGCATACAAACTATATAGGTAACTTTCATAACACAGAGGAATAAATTAAGTTTTGTTTTAATTAAATCCCTTAATTGTGTACATTTTTTTTAAAATGACTCATTTAACGTTTTTGTTACGTCGAACAAGACCTTTTTGCAGGTATCGCTGGTCATCTAGGCAATATTTTCACCGATTACGTAATAATTGAATTCACCACATCACGTCGTTAATAATCATCATTAAATCATTGATCTGCTGACATGACTTTGAATATTGACTTTGGGTAAAAGTGTAAACTGGAATGTCTGTTAGGATCGCAAATGTCAACCAGCATCAATAATTGACATTAACACTCATTTAAACGATCTTGAAAGGTGAAGTGAAAGCTTTCTTTCGTGGTCTTAAGAGGTAACTATTGTAAAAGAAGTTATTATTTGACAGCTCACACTGACGTTACATTAGTTCGTTAATCCGGCACGCGTAATACGATATGGCAACAATTTGTGATGTCCTTACTCTGTCTTATGCATAGATTTCTAAAAGAGTCACTGAGTCAGAGTCTCCCCTACCGCTATCTTGTTCATCACATCCAATTATGTACATGAATATTTGAGCGCATGTTGCGCTTATCAACAGACCGCAACGAGATATACTCTGCATTTAGACTCTGCAGTCTCATGAAACGTGTCGTTTTTCCTTTAGTAGACACGTACAAGTTTTATCAAAATCGTAAATGCTAACTGCTGCGGCTGCGATGCTACGGCCATGTAAAGAGAAGACCACCCGACTACGTAGGAAACTTGGCACTACAACTCTCCATTCCCGGTCGAAGATGCAGAAGATGCCGGTTTGAGGCAGACCCAAAAAAAGGTGGAAAGATGTTGTGCTAAAGGATATGACTGAATGTCAGGTATCCGAGGACGATGTCGGAGACAGAGCGAAGTGGAGGAGACAAGTTCGGAAAGCTGACCCCGCCACCATGTGGGATAATAGCTAGGAAGAAAGAGAGTAAATGCTAACTCAAATGGTATTTTTTTTGGCTCTAGTGAAAAGAGCTACAAGTCACGTATAACCTAATAAGAGCTCAAGTCTTACAATAGTGCGATGACCATATGTACCTAGTTTATATTACCTATGTGACTTGTACCCCTTTTCACTAGATCCACGGAATTTTACACACAACCCTATAAATATACATTATATAAGCTTAAAAAATCGTCCACTTAAACACACAAAACAACAAATAATGTAAATCTTACTGCAATAGCTCAGAAGAGTCAAGTACATTGCATAAATGAAAACGAAAACAAAACCACAACAAACTTTTTATAGCCAAACAATGACCGGCTAATTCAGAATTACCTAAACAGTTCTCACCGTATAAAACCGACAGTCTTCAATGGAAAAATGAAGTAAGAACGTATAAACCCCGTGAATTATACTACCTTCATATTAAAAATAGTAGCATAAATATGTCCGTGGAGAAAGGGATTAAGAACGTCTGGAGCCGGTAGCTAGTTGTAACTCTCTACTGTTGTAGCTGTGCAGATCTGATTCGTGCGCGGCCGCTTTCCCCGATCGAAAGTAAAAGTCGCCGCGGGCGAGCGATGACCTCTCGCTTCAGGTTTATAGGGCTTATGCATTTACTACGGTACCCTAGGGAGTTCTAACTAACTCAAAATTTATAGATATATTTATTTATAAACTAGAGGATGTACACGCAACTTCGTTTGTAGAGGTGAAATAAGTTAAATGTCTCTTTTTCGCTTAGCCGTAGTCGGGTAAAATGTACCCTATACTTTAACGAACGGGGGTCATTAACGACTTGTACAGCAAATTTTATGTAAATCGGTACGATATGTTTTGCAAACTAACATACAGACAAATATTTGAAAAACTATTTATATCGTTTTATTACTTACCTACTTTTCATAGTCTCCGTTCAATTTTGGAAATAAATGTTGAATGTACAAACACGGTGTTGCTAATATTTTATTACATTAAGTATATAATAGATCTGAAAAATAATACTTATTGAAGAACCAATCAACTAGCCGTGAGTTTTGCTACCATTTGAGACTCCCGGCGTACTACATTCCTCGCCAAATGTAACTAGTTATTTGTTGTTAATATTACTAATTCTGTACAATGCACACAATTTTGATATTCTAAATATGAAATAAAATGAGTTTATGCCACACCTGGCCATAAAGTGGCTTTTTCCGCACGCTGCGCGTACGAAAAAAACCGTTTTCTGGCCAAGTGTAGACATAAAATGATGTACACAACACGGGAGGTAATAAAGAAAGCTCTCGATCGCATATTAACGTCCCTCGCTTGCAGCCCGGGCCGCAAACATCTGCGATCCCGGCCTTACTTTGTATTACCACCCTAGTTTTGTAATGAACTATTATTAGGCTGCTTTTACATTGATACTTTCCGAAGCGTAACTAAGCATGACATTTTATATTATTTCTTTTTAAGTATCATCCTCCCTCCTTCCTCCATTTAGCTTATCTCAGTGTCACATGTTTATTACAGTTTTTGCGTAATTCAGCAGCTATCTTCTGTTCTAACGGTCAATTCGTTATTTATTTGTATTGCGCACGTAATGGCCAATCATCGGTGCGTCGTGCGCGCCGATTCGAACCGATTAACGCCAATTCACTACGACCGACTCGATTATTAACGGTATAATCAGGTAATTGGCTAATTGATCTCTGTAACTGTATGCTGCAGTAAAGCCCGATCTCGAACGAAATTCCACACATTTTGCATAATCGTAGAATGACAGTTATGTATTTAAACATGTTTTGTATGTTTTGAAAGATGTTCGGCTATTTTTAATTAAATTTAATTACAGTTACCTACTTCTTTACGGCCTTTAAAGTTACAACCAAAAGTTCCCGAGGGAGAGCCAGCCAATTTTGAGGAACCTACGCTAAGGGATGAAATTTAAAATATAAAAAGGGTAACTAATGTACCTACCTATTGCTTGTAAATAGGTACGTCCGTATTTTGACGGTCCTCAGTCGTCCCTAATAAATAACTCTGATCCGGTCAGTATGCGTATAAGGCATCGTTTGATTGGATTCGTATCAATTTTTGGCTTGCAGCTTTTCACGCTAACCGTCCAGATAAGTGTTACCCGTGTTTAAACTAGGTAGTCAACTACGCGGTAAAGTGAAACAGACAATAACAATAAAGTGCGCGGGCGCTGGAATGCCGTCAATGCAAACGAGTGAGTGAATGAAACGCAACAGGCTGCGCGCCGTCTGGCAGGATTCGATTCCTGACTGTGATATGAGCCGCATTATGCTGTAAGGAACACTTTTTTGTAAAAAACAACTTGCAAGAATTTTCTAAAATCCTGACACTCGTGATTTTATTTGATTTTATCTGTTTTGTTATTTAACCTGGAAAACGACTAGACAATTTTAAAATATTAGATACATAAAGCATTCTTAAACGTGACAATTAATGGGCAAAGATGAGCTTTGATGAACACTTACGTATCTACAGGACAACAGCGATCTTGCTGTCAAAAGTTTGAGTTGCCACAGTTTAGGTAGTATGCTACTACAATAATATAATATACTTTCTTGCACAGTGCACACCTCAAATGACTAATACTCAAAGATCAAACTTACGTTGATTCTAACGGTAGACAACTGGCGTTCTCATCGCTAAAGAGCAATCCATTCCAGACAACCCTGGGGAATTAGAAAAAAATCAATCATCATTATCCATAAAACGGTAACATTTTACGTTAAAAAGTATATTTCGTTATAAAATAAATATGCCTTACAAGACAAGAACAGAAATTCTTTAAAATTAGATTGACCTGGTTGGTAAATATCATCCGAGAACATTAATGATGCAAAGGACACAAAACGTAAGGATGTACGAGTAAAATGAAATTAATATAAATATACACCGTGGGCCCAAATAACCCGACCAACTATAGATTCTAAGAACTATTAGGAGTAAAAAATGTTATTCATTATTTTTTAAATGAAAACTCCCAAGTGTGTAACTAAATGTGACTAAGATACTTTTACAATTTTTTTTAATCCTTTAACTAAACAGGAATTAACCGTCGCAGTATTTGATGGTAAGCGACTGCGAGGCCAAAAAATTGACCTTTTGTTTCCATTTTAGTTTTTATTTTCACGCAAAATAGGCGCATGTTTGTCGTCGAGTTGCGGAAAACAAGCCCGCGTAAACCTATACCATAAACCTTTAGTTTTTTTTTTTCCTTTTGATAACTTTTTCTCCAGTAAGGGCATGTTTATAACGAGGGGTTGAATTTACTGATTTATTTTGTTCCACAAGACTCTTATTAATGTAAAATGACAAAATTCGACCTATGTTTATATAACGTTATTTACTT
Organism: Eudemis profundana; assembly: GCA_947034925.1. Taxonomy (NCBI): domain Eukaryota; kingdom Metazoa; phylum Arthropoda; class Insecta; order Lepidoptera; family Tortricidae; genus Eudemis; species Eudemis profundana. The sequence goes on along the minus strand of OX344795.1, from coordinate 21,572,917 downwards.
GTAATACCATTAGGAATACGTGGTTAAAATTGGTCGGGTTATTCGTGCCCACGGTGTATATGTACCTACGCAATATAATCCAGTACAAACTTTATATTTCGAAGAGTCTTATTATCATACGATGTAAAAAAGAAACATTATAAACTACTTGTTTTTTACTTTGCCGTTCTGAAAATAAGCAAACTCATTATAAATTCAAACCACTAAAACTAAAATCTCGCCACGTTCCTTATTTACCTCAAATCACGGAGATTCAATCGTTAAATATGTATTATGTTTTTACTCGAACGCGATACTTAAAATATCATAGCTGATGCATGAAGTATAAAAAAACTAATTTCAATTACTTAAAATTTATGTTTACTTAAGTCAATTAAAAGGTGAGTTAACGTACGCTTTGGGTATTGGAGAAAAAATATATCCGTATTTATTTCAGTTTTGTTTTGCGTTGAGTTCCATTTTGACGTTTGTATATAACCTAATAAAATTTTCGGGTCTATAATGTCGCCCATAATTTTTAAAAGTCATACTGTATTGTTAGTCATCATTATCGAAAGTCATACAACCTATTTTCTACGAAACCGTTAAGATTTCAGAATAGTTACAAAACAAACCTAACCTAACCTATTGTTTTCTATATGCTAACGTTTTAAAATATCTTAAGAATATTACCTTTTAGAGAAACAAATACTTTATGACTTTCGATAATTAGGACTTACAATACAGTATAACTTATAACTTTATGGGATACAAGGGGATCCCCAAATGTTCATTTAGGATAAAATTAAATGGTGGTATGGTGTGGTGTGGCTATTACATTTGCAATAAAACAATAAATAAAATAACTATTTAAATGAAAAAATCTTATGTTTTTTTTGTTGGTTCGTACAATAACAATGTATATGTTTTTAAGTTGTTGGTATTCAACATGGTGAGCGCAATTCTAATAGATAAACTTCACATAATTTAGCATTTAAAGGGTACATTTGAACCCTGAACCTTAAATTAGACAACTCATTAATCAAACCAAAAGCTTGTATACCATTAGAAGACAACCAGCTTCAAGCCACGCACGACCGGCACGACTCTTAATTACCTTCTTGTTATTCGTTTATAAATATTGGTGATAAAAAGCTTAATGTTTGGAAAAAACGGGCCTTGGTCGTCAGTCGTCTTTAATGACGAACAAAGTATCAGAGCACGCGTTTCGTGAAATAAGCTATTTGATGTCAAAAATGGTTGATTAAAGGTAGGGAACAGGGTTACACTAGTTTTTGCCCGCGGTTTTTACCAACGCCTTGTTTAATACCTCTGAAACTATGATTGTTTTGAGGTAAAACTTGTCCAAAAGATACGACTTTGTCGCTTGGCACTTATTAACAGGTTACCGTTACACAGAAACAAACAAATACCATATTTATTTACAAATAGCCTTTGATACCTTTTATTTAGGAACGACAAAAATGAAACTGTTACAACTAAAATGTTTGCAAAATCATGGTAATGTTTCCATGGTGAAAGAAGGACAACCTCACAGTTAATCCGTTCATCTTCAAAATAATCGTGCTGTACGTCTAAAATTACAGGAGACAATAAGTTTAATGTAATTGGTCAACATACCCATCAATGGATACCCAGATTTTTCCATAGACGTATGCTTCAATACACAAATGTTACAATCTTTGGAATCATTATTTACCGTCAAGGTCCCTGGTTCCGATACTGTCACATGTGATATGTCTGTATAGAAAGATAAATTAAACTATTAACCTTAATCTCCAAAGCATTCCGGTACAAAATTTCATAACTGCAAACCTTATGGTTACGAGAACGAGTCGACGCCATTCGACGGAAAGGGACAGTTATAGGTCTCACGTTTCGTCACGGGTGTTGGGCGAGAAAGCCGCGGGAAAAGCGCCGGCGCAATAATTGATGCACGCATGCGTTAACACGCATGTTGGTGTCAATCGAATGTGAGACATGTGTCATTGGGAAAAGGTAAGTTTTTTGATGATGCAGGAAGTTTTATTCATTGACGCTTGGCTTTACATGGTATTGATATCTGGTAAATGTACTTGTGACTTGATTATTAAATGGCGACACGGCAGTTGTTTTTCGCAGGGCTAGAAAAAAAAAACTATAGGTGACACAATTTGACGCTACTGTTAATAAAACTTTTAACGTTCTTGATTTTATTGAGAACCTTAAGCATCAATTTCGAAATTACCTGCTATGTGATGCGTCTTCCTTGCCTATAATCAATGCGAGAAAGTATTATACAGTGTGTTACCGGTATGCGGGCTTTTATTAAAACTGATAATAATATGCTTCATTAGCAATCGTTTGCAAGTCGCTGATGCACTTGGTACAAGGCATGTCGTGGTACGGAGGTGAAAAGTTGAGAAAAACAATCCCACAATTAATTCCGTCCTTATCATTACGTTTATGTATGGAGTTTTTTACACAGCTTAAAGAGTTTTTTCTAAAATTTGACATGACAATTACAAAAGTATTGACATTGGCTTGTCAAATTACAAAACAAACATTTATTTGCAAAACTGATATTTTTTGCGTTAAAATGGCTAAAGACACATGTGAATTATCTGACATGATTTGTGCGACACGTGGAAATGTTCCTCAAGCCTTGAGACTTTATCGAGAGTGGTTTCGAAATCAGCGGCATCCACATAATCTTCGTTTGATAACAATGGCTGTCCAGCGAGGTCCAGAGAATGCATGGTCCTATCTGGTTAGTCTGAAAGGCCTATAAACGGAATTGTGCACGTACAACTTGAAGAAAGGATTTTCAATCACTTCAAACAGGTCCAAATGTCTAGTACTCGTATTGCTTTTTAAGTTTTATTTTATTAGTGTTGTTTTTCCGTAGTTTTCTTAAGTGTAGCAATCCTGGTATCTCTAATTGTTGAAATAGGTAGATGCAGGCATTTATCTTGATGTCTTCGTTATAAACATAGAATGAAGGGCTGGCATTTACATCTAATTGTCAATTTAGTACTTTGCTGTACATTGCTTGCAATTAAAATTTTGTTAGAAAATTTATGAAATTGGAATTTTAGTCGATGAATTAAATGAAGGTTATGGTTAGGTTAAGAAACAACGTTACTTTACCCTACTTTAAAAAAAGCCTGCTTGCTGGTAACGCACTGTACATTAATTAGTCCTTTCGACGCAAAATGTTGACGGAATCTTTCGCATAGATCTAGAGTTTGGGGACTGAACGACTTGAACTTTATGCTTCTGAGGAATAAATATGCAATATTCGCGTATGTACCAAAAAATAACAGAAATAAAAGCGTGAACGAAACTGAAGAAAAATATTCAACTGCGTGTGATGCTGATGTGACTACGGCCCTTCTCAAATTAAAAAACCCCACAAATACAACCTACAATACAAATTACTTCTCGACATCTCCTCAATTGCAGTATTTACAGGAAACGGCGATGGCCGCTAGGGGCGGCGCAGGGCCAGGTCAAGGCGCGTGCAATGTCACCCACTATTGTCACTAATTGCTAAGGCTCTTGAATAAGCCTCCGAGATTACATGAAAAAAAGGTTGAGCTATAATTGTAAATTGTTGTTAATTCGAGGCTATAAAAATAGTATTTATATCTAAATATTTACCATCAGAAGTGTTCTAAGAACAAAAACGCTACAAAATGATCCAATTAGCCTTTCTTCGTCAACTCCATATTTATCTTTCACACTTTACTATACAAAACTTGATAATAAAATTGCGAACTTCATGCGTAGAAGTATTCTATAATATTAAATCATTAGGTTAAATAGATACAAGTTGGTACTGAATCACAAGGTGTTACATTACAAAATGACATTATATCAATGGTACAAGAACATGTCAGATCTGTGGTTAAACCGTTAAACTGTTACTATAATTCTGTTAGTCTCTTGCACAAGACGGATACGGTTGCGGCGCGGCGGTTGGCCCACTTGTCACTTTACACATCACTACAGACCAAGGGCTTGGCATGTTTGACGAATTGAGTGTTGGAAAGCCGTGCTGCACTTTCCTGGTATTTATTATACAGTCAAGGGCAAAGATCCACACAACGTTCCAAAATATGTATACCTACCTACATAAACATTTCTGCCATAATAATAAGAGCTGTATACATATTTTTGACTCTTTGTGGTGTATATGTCAACGAAAATGTATGTAATCCGTCATTGTACACAATTCCTAGGAAATGTATGTAATTCCTAAAATCGCCCGGAAATGTGTGAAATAAATTATATTACACAAATTTCCTAGGAAATCTATACATTTCCTAAATGGCAATCGGATATGTGTTTATCAAGCCATAATATTGATGATTATAATTACTTTTAGGTACGATTATTAGTGAAGAGTGATCACAACATACCCCCACTTACTGTCCAAGATAAAAAAAAAACTGTGACAGAGCCACAGTTAGGTACGACGACGAGCGAAGCGAGGAGGAGTGTTAGGTATCTTGCGATCACAACATATCCCACACACTGTCCAAGATAAAAAACTGTGACAGAGCCACAGTTAGGTACGACGACGAGCGAAGCGAGGAGGAGTGTTAGGTATCTTATGATATACATTTCCTAATACGATATTGGAATTATATACAATTCCTAGGAAATTTATACATTTCCCAGGATATGTGTGTAATAAATAATTTTTAAAACAATATTTTATACATTTCCTAAATAGCTTCGGAATTGTATACATTTCCTAGGAATTGTATATAATTCCTAGATTTCATACATTTCCGGTAACATATACATATTGCTGCCCTTGACCATGCGGTGAAGATACTAATTCATTGAAAAGCCTTGGGCCTAGTTTTAACACCGACGTAAATGACCCACAAAAAAGGATCCATTTAATGGAATAATATTTGTATTCTTTCTAAACATCATTATTCCCACTTCAACCCATAGCGTAGCGTTACGTACCTATACTACAACATAACAGGAGCTAATTAAGTCAATGCGGTCACGTAACTTACATCGAAATCTGTTAATCTGTTTTCTGTTCCCAAGATAAAATCAAGGAATTACGTATTCCAACGACGAAACGAATACCCTACGCTTAAATTAGACTCAGTGGAATGCATGCCAAATAAAGGACAAAATCAAAGACTGTTCAAATACATACAAGGAAACACATCCCTCAGACTTCTAACTACCTTTTAATAGCATTCCTTTGTAAGAAACAATCTCCAGCCTGCGAGGCGTATCAAAACCACCCTACAACTTCAGCAAAACAGTGGAAAACCAGCTCTATCCCAATGTAACAAGGTACTAAAGGATCTGTAGAGTTAAGTTAGTTTTACGTTGATGTTATCAACGAGGTTGTGCGGCGGAAGAATGATGTTCAAATACTGATTTTACAATGCGTTTACGTAAGGTTAGGACTGGATTTTGTGACCTATGCCAGATTTGCTTGTAAGAACGATACTTAAGACTAGGCTTGGAGTATATTATTTGAGATTGGCATCTCTCAATGACGTTTTGAGAGATTCAAACATGATTTACATTTATCCTTCCAGTTTGGCGTTTAGTAAATAATCATTTAAAATATAAAATTGTTGTTGCAAATAATTTCGATATCAAGGACTTTTCTTTAACAGCTAGCATGTCCAATAAAATTATTGGTAAGTAGCGCGCCTCAAATGCTCTAAGAGTGGCGCTGTCAAACGACTGGCAAGCGAAGATTTTCCCTCAAGTAGCCACCACAGTACCCACAGTTTAGTTAGTTGATTCATTGTAAAGGTTATATTTTCTGATACAAAAATATCAGATAGGACAGTTACTACTCATATAAAATCTCGTTTTCCCGGAGTCTGAACTAGTCTTTCATACAAATTTTCTCAATAAAGCGTTAGTGAATCTGTAAACTAAGAGTACGAGTGTCAATTCTAAGAAATAATCTACATGTTAGGCATGAGGCCATCCTATTTAAAAAATAAAAACCGGTCAAGTGCGAGTCAGACTCGCGCACCGAGGGTTCCGTACAAAATCGTCAGTAGATACGTGAATTCAGGAAAAAATTTATGGTGGGACAACTTAACTTTGCTCTTGTAAAACTGTTGTCCCCATACATCGACATATGCCGCGGTTAGTTTAGTAGGAGTAAATAAGGTTGTCTTACGATTTTTGCGAATTTCTAAAAACACTGCAAATTAGGAAGACCGTTTTATTTTTCCTGTAATATTTAGGATAATATTAATAATCGGTAATTATTACAGATTTTTCTGTTCAGTAACTTGGGAGATAATAGGGGGAATGGTATTTTTTTTAAACGTTTTTGGTCTTAAATCAAAAACTGCACGTCTAATAAAAAAAATAAAAACGGTTTTGAAATCTTCATATTAAGCCCTTTCATTTGATATCCCACTCGATATATTAGCTCAACTTTTGAATTTCGACATCCCATTTCGGTCCCCTTTATAAAAAAAATAAAAAAGGTATAAGATTTTTTTTCTGTTCCATAGGCTCGAATTAGCGGTTTTTAACACTATTCCAAAATTCAAGTCGATAGCATCAGTAGATCCTGAGATATCGTGCTGTGACAGACGGACAGACAGACAGAGTCGCACCATAAGGGTTCCTTTTTTACCATTTTGGTACGGAACCCTAACAAGCCATTAGTTTCTTTGTTTTTAACACAATTTTCAACGCCTATAAATATTGACCCTAGACATGACTTTAATTATCAATCCTAACACCAGTTCGCTAATTAAGGCCACTTATCTAACGAATTAAGATAATTAAGAAATAATTTAATCATCTGAATAGAATTAAATTCGTTTTTCCGTGTCCGTGGTCGCTCTTCAATGTAACCATTTAAATTACATTAAAAGTAACATCATTATGTAGGAACAATATGTTACGGTCAAGCTTATTGTTAATCTGACAGCTATTTATGAATTCTTCGTTAACCTTTAACTTGTGAACGTAAAATCTGTTTTATTAGTGTAGATTTAATGTAGCATTAAGTTGAATATTTACGTTCCTCATTTGTTAGACGAAATTATCTAAGTTTCATTCAAGGATGTCATAAAATACTCCATGTCACTAAAGCTATACATATATTTTTAGAAACAAAACACATATACGTAATAAGTTGATCTCAATAAATTGTAAAGCCACATGGCCGATAGAGCGGGGAAATGCTCTAGCTTCTCTTTAAACGATCGTAGATTGTGAAATTAAATTAAGTAATAATGAGTCAGATCTACAAGAACTAGGTCCCATTTACAGCTTGTAGGTATGTTGATATTCTAACGTAACTGCGGTTTTTGCGTGTGCCACCCAGTTCGCGAACCGCGTAAGTCAATATACGTGTTTGTTTCGCAATGAGCTAAGTCGTAACTGGAGCGTTTGCGTTTCCCTCAGTCTTCTGTGGATGGAAAATGCTTTAACAGACTAACTAAAGGTTTTAACGCCCAACGGCCCCAACGCGTTGGTCAATCGCGTTGGTTGAAGGATAAGATCTCACAAATGTGTATGTATCATACGATAAACTATCCGGTATAGCAATATACATATACGATAGTCGCATCTGGGCTTTTGTATCACTGGTCGTTGGATAAAGAACTATAAATGCCTTAAAACGGGAAAACCATCGAGAATGGGGCTCTATGGACGCCGCGCCACTGGTATACAAGCAGCATCAATTAAGTAAGGACAAAAATTAAATGACGTTGAACTGTTTCCTTCAGACGTATGGTAAAGGCGGTAATAACCGTATGGTGGTTTTCTAAAAAAAAATACCAAAATATCTTAATGCACTACAAATTTCCTCCTATCATATCATAAACAGACCCAATGGATATCGTCAGTCCAATGAGTGAACAGTCGTTGGCAATTCATAGGTAGGTCATATTTTTACGGTTATAGATTGTATGAATAATTTAGAAGATAAATACCTACATATTGGTAGGTAAACACGTAAAAATTACAAATAAACCAGCGTAGGAGGCATCTATTTCTAGCTAGACGGCAAATATAATATTAATAAGTTTAGGCTTTAGGTAAGGTATTTCTTGGTATTTATTCTTTTTGTGTTTTCCTTATTAATAAACAACAGAAGTTTCCAATGGTGACGATCGAGTAATGTCAAGGAGAACAAGGGACCGGAAATGTAAATATTTAGCAGTGTTTATAATGTAGAACTACAGTAATCATTTTGAAAACCTATTTATAATAAGCATTCGATTATATGAAGTACTTTTACATGATTAAAATTCAGTCAGGCATGTGAATGTGAATGTGACACATTATTAGCTGAAAATATGTAGGTAAACTACTTATTTGTTTGACCAAAAAGATTGTGTTTGTGTTTTTAATTAGTATAATATAAGTAATTATTTCAGATAAGGGGATACCCTAATCTGAAATAATTTTGTACGAGACATACTACTCGCCTTTTTATAGCCAAGACAATAGAAATGAGAATCACTACATAGTATAAAACAAAGTCGCTTTCTCTGTCCCTATGTCCCTATGTATGCTTAAATCTTTAAAACTACGCAACGGATTTTGATGCGGTTTTTTTAATAGATAGAGTGATTGAAGAGGAAGGTTTATATGTATAATATAATACATGCATAATAGAATAGAGAAACACCGTGCGAAGCCGGGGCGGGTCGCTAGTAATATGATATTCTCAAAAAGTGTGTCCATAACTACATAAACATGTTTCATACGTTTAGGCTAGCAACCCCCTGAACTGTAACGTTCTTTGAACTCTTTTATGGAAAAACGACCAAGCAATGTCGACAATACTTTGAAAAAACCAATACAAACCTTACGATACACTCTGAAATCCGTACCTTTTGACACTCATCATAACTTCCAAATAACGTAAATTAGCATTGCTCATAGAAGTTACATTTTTAATGAATGTTATGTAACTGTAAGACTCGATAGCTCAGTTATCTCAATTAAACTCTTTTTACATGCAAAACCATTTATTCCAATTCACCATCAACCACAGATAATCATACAAAATTACGTATGTCACTTTTGACAAATATAAGGGTGCAATAACGGCGCTGTCTGACGACGCGATATGAAATATGCTCCAACATACTCCCCCCTAAAGGACAGCAGTGTCCTTTCCACTAACATCAGGTAATGGGCAGAGTTTCGACACTGTACGAGTGAACACTCCAGATGCAGTGCGAATATCGTAAGTACGGGTCAAGTTGTCTTGTCCAGGATACTTCTGCAGAACTCGTCCCAATAACCATTTGCTCGGTGGGAGTCTTTGGTCCTTTATCAGTACTAGATCTCCAATTTCAAGCTCTGGTTTTCTTGTCTTCCACTTAGGTCTCTCTTGTAGTCTAGTCAGGTATTCTGCTTGCCATTTCTTCCAGAATAGTTGCAGTTTCTGTTGCATGATTTGCCAACGTGTCAAGCTATGTGGTTTACTCTGTGTCAAGTCTTTCTCCGGTATAGTAATCAGTGGCTCACCGACCAAGAAATGTGCCGGGGTTAGGGGCTCCAAGTCATCAGGATGATTGCTCAGCGGTGACAAGGGTCTGCTGTTCAGACACGCTTCTATTTGTGTTAAAAGGGTATTCAGTTCTTCGAAAGTAGGTGTAGCGTCTCCAAGCGTTCTTTTCAGGTGGAATTTTATGCTTTTTACTCCTGCTTCCCATAATCCACCATGGTTGGGTGATCCAGGGGGTATGAACTTCCAGGTTGTGCCTTCCGCGTCAAGAAGTGCGGCCAATTCATCAGGAATCGAAGCTTTTCCAAGTTTCCAAGTCTCAAGCAATTCTTTGCTTGCGGCGACAAAATTCGTCCCGTGGTCACTCCACATCTCTATCACGTGTCCTCTTCTTCCCGTGAAACGTCTGAATGCGGCCATGAAGGCTTCCATCGTCATGTTACTCACACATTCAATGTGAATGGCTTTGGTCACCATACATATGAAGATGCTGATGTACGCTTTTAATGATTTTGATCCTCGTCCTGAGCTCATGCGTACGTTTATAGGACCTGCGAAGTCTACGCCGCTTATGCGGAACGATCTTGTAGGCTTCACTCTCATCTCAGGTAAGTTACCCATAAGTTGAGTAATCGTCTTCGCTTTCTGTTTAGCACAAGGTACACAATTTCTGACGTATGTCTTTATGGTATTGCCGGCGTCAATCAACCAATACCTTCCTCTGAGGTAAGTAGTCATCAGTTGTGGTCCTCCATGCAATGTCTTCTTGTGTGCGTCATGCAGTAAGAGTTGCAGCAGTACATTACTCTTCGACATTATTATTGGATGTTTACTCAGGAACTCTAAGTCTGCATGCTTCAGTCTACCTCCGACTCTCAACACTCCTTTATCATCGAGAAAGGGCGTGAGTCTCAGCAAGTGACTATTCGCCTTAAGTGGTTTGCGATCTCTCAGTGCTTCAACTTCTTCTGGGAACTCCAGGTGTTGCGACAGCTTAATGCAAATGGTAAGTGCTTCTTCGCGTTCATCATGTGTCACAAATGCAGGTAAGTCTCCTTTAATCTCCTTTTTATTTTTCAGGTGCAGCCATCTTCGACAGTAAGCTACAACTGCGACGAGTTTTCTCAACGTGGAGTATCTCTTTGCTATGGTAAGTATAAACTCTTCTTCTTTCTCTCTTATCACGGTGTTTGCACATTTAATTGTTTTTCTCTGTTCCAGTTCTGTATCTTCTACTTCACATGTTTGTATTTTCCATTCTCTCTGATGTAGAAATGTAGGACCCTTTAACCACAATGTGTTCTCTTTTAGTTTTTCAGGTGCTACTCCTCTCGAAGCTGGATCGGCGGGGTTCTCTTTGGTGTTCACGTACGACCAGGTAGTATCTATGTTATTATTGATTGCTATGACTCTATTTTTCACAAAGGTTGTCCATCTCTGCGGGTCTCCAAGAATCCATGCTAGCGTTACTTTAGAATCTGTCCAAGCATAAGTATTCTTCAACTCTATCTTCATCGCTGTAGCAATGTGTTTCAGTAGCTGGCTCAATAACATTGCAGCGCTCAACTCAAGGCGGGGTAAGGTAATTTGTTTCAATGGAGCAACTTTAGTTTTTGCCATGATCAGTGCTACTCGTACTGTTCCATCTCCTTCAATCACTCTGCTGTACACTACTGCTGCGTATGCGGCCATCGAGGCATCAGCAAAGCCGTGCAGTTCTACTAGTTGGTTGGTACGGGTAGTTCCGATCCATCTCTCCAGCTTTACCTCTGACAGGTGCTTTATTCCCTTGCAGAATGACGTCCACTCTTTCTTCAGATCTTCAGGTAAGTCTTCATCCCAGTCTAAACCTTTTGCCCATATTCTCTGCATAAATATTTTTGCCATCACTACGGACGGGCTTAACCAACCCATGGGGTCGAACAAGGATGCGATGACAGTAAGCACGTTGCGTTTGGTTACTCTCTCCTCCAGTAATGTATTTACTTTGTTTGTTACTAGCAGTGTATCTTCATTTGCGTTCCAGGTGATTCCTAGTGTTTTGATTGTCTCTTTGCTGTTGATACCAATTTCTGTATTCTTGGCTCTCTTCTCTGGTTCGATTGTGCTCATGAATTCTTTGTTATTAGATGCCCACTTTTGTAGTTCGAAGCCTCCTCTTCTCAGTACCTCAATCAGTTGTTGTTTAGCTTCTATTGCTATCTCTTCCGTATCTCCCCCAGACAGTACATCGTCCATGTAGAATGAGTCGTTAATTATCTCTCGTGCTCTTGTATACTCCTCTGTGTTTGCTTCATCTATTGCAACTTGTTTCAGCGTTCGTATTGCCAAGAACGGTGCACAGGCTGTACCGAAGGTAACGGTAAGTAGTCTGTATTCTCTGATGTCTTCCTCGGGGCTGAATCTCCAAAGAATTCTCTGAAAGTCTGCGTCTTCTCTTCTTATCATGATCTGCCGGTACATTTTGATAATGTCCGCGACAAAACAGATCTTATGCATTCTCCACCTCATAAGAATGTCTCGAAGCTCTTCTTGAAGTGACGGTCCGATTAACAGTTCATCATTCAAGCTGACTCCATTTACTCCTTTGCAGGATGCGTCGTATACGATTCTGACTCTAGTGGTGTCTTTGTCATCTCTTACCACGGCGTGATGCGGCAGATAGACGTTTCTCTCACTCTCATGATTCTCTTTATCCACTAGCTCCATGTGTTGTAAATCTATATACTCTCTCATAACCTCGTTGTAAGATTGTCTCAAGTTTGGATTAGCTGATAGCTTTCTCTCGGTGCTCATAAATCTTCTCAATGCTATTTCTCTCGAACTCTCTGGCAATGTAGGTTGATCACTCTTGAACGGAAGTGCAACGATATATCTTCCACTCTGTTCTCTCGATAGTGTCTCTGCTCGAACTTCTTGCGGGGTGAGAATGTCGTTCTCCTCTGACTCTAATCTCTCGGTCACCCAAAATTTCTCAACCATCTTCTCTAGTGTTACATTTAAATGCATGCTCTTGATCTCTTTCGGGCCATCTGTTAGAACTCCTCCTGACAGGATCCATCCCAAGCGGGTTTGTTGTGCTATGGGGGCACCTAGTTCTCCTTTGATCACTCCGCTCATCAATACATCTGTGTAGACGTTAACTCCCAACAACATGTGTATTTCGCCAGGTATATGATAAGTCGGGTCTGCTAATGACAGATGTTGCAGGTGTGGCCACTTCTCTGGGTGTATTTTAGCTGTAGGCATCATGTCCGTGACATGCTTCACAACGAATGCGGTGCAATCTCTCTTGAAGTCGTTGTTGAATCTTGAATAAACTTCTATGTCTGTAGCATACTTGATTCGGGTTGACATCTGACCGACTCCAGTTACTAATCCATCAGCAGGTTTTCTATGTAGTTGCAGTCTCTGAACAGTTTCCTCGCTGATAAATGTCTCTTGTGAACACGGGTCAAGTAGGGCTCTTACTATCTGCATACCTCGGCCAGTTCTAATATTTACAAGTGCGGTTGCCATCAGTGCGGTGTGACCTTGTGTAACTAGATAGTTTCTCATCTTCATTGTTCCAGATGTTCCAGCAGTTTCAGATGTAGCTTCATTCTCATGTGCTTCTCGCTGTGTCACTGTGTTGGTTGTATCTCTAGACTCTCTCTCGGTAGGAGAATTCACATAGTGTAGCAACGAATGATGTCTCTTGTGGCAGCGATGACAGGATACTTTGGATCTGCAGTTTTTGATACTGTGTTTAGGAGATAAGCAGTTGAAACACAGTCTCTCATCTTTGACATGCTGCACTCTCTGGTTCACATCTATCTTCTCAAACTCTTTGCATAAAAATAACATGTGGTTTTGCTTGCAGTATGTGCACTGTATACTCGGTGTAGCGGGGCTTGTTAGAAATGATCTTTGTCTCACTATAGCTCTCTCTTTGTCCTTCGATTGTGTTGACGTTGAAACCATTTCTAAAATTCTAAATCTCGTCTCTAAAAAGTTTGTAAACTTCTGTAGCTTTGGTAGCTCTTGAACAGGTAGCGAACTAATTTCCTCTTCCCACTGTTTTCGTGACTCATCATCTAATTTATTGAGTATAATGTGAATTACTATGATATCCCACTCCTTTGTATCTACTTCATTGTTTATCAGGCTATTTAGGCACTCTTGGGTTGTATCTAGCAGCTCTTTAATAGATTTAGATGTACTCTGGTTGACTTTCTTTTGATTCATAAATCTATTTAGAATTGTGTTCACTATCATTCTCTTGTTGTTATATCTCTTTTCTAGCGTGTCCCAAGCGATATCATAATTATTCTCAGTGATTTGTAGATGTTTAAGTAGTTGCTCAGGTTCACCGCTCAAACTACTTTTCAAATAATGAAGTTTTTGTACCTTGCTCAGATTTTCTTTATTATGCACAAGTGATTTATATAGATCTCTAAATGATGTCCACTCATGATAGCTTCCAGAAAAATGTGGCAGGTTTACTTTTGGTAATTTCACATCTTCGGCTAAGTTTGTGCGATTGACCTCATACTCCGGGGCCGGAGCAGTCATCACTGGGGTACTCAATTTTTCTAATGCATCACACAACTCTGCTTTATTTGAGGTATACTCCTCTTCACCCTTTGAGAACAAGTCTGTTGTAAAATAATTATAGTCTTTTTTTTCTGAAGTAATCGATAATTTGACTATTTGGAAATGTACCGAACGAAATTTCTGCCAATACTCATTCAGTGTTTCAATTTTCGTTTGTAAGTAGCCTTTCGTCATGCGTGCTTTAGGTTGCTTTTTCAAGTTAACACCAATTTTCTTGATGAGTTCAAAGGTTACTTCTTGTTCCGCCATTGCCAACTCCATTTTGTAGGTTATTTACAAGAATTTGCAATAGTTCACGGCTAAAACCCACTAATTGTTCATTGACTACTATTGTTTAACACTGATAAGTCCGTTTTATGACGAATTATAACGTATTTCAACCATAAAAGTTCAATGTTTACATTATTTCACGTGCTCGAAAATAGTTGTGTTTTACGAAAATATTGTTCTTTGTAGATTCCACACTGTTTGTTTATATGTTATTTAATATTTTATAAGTCCACAATGTCTGATCACAATGTATTTCACGTATTTTAGTCCTTTTTAACGTAAAATGTAAATCCTTTGTCCCGACGTCTACGTATAGCCGGACACTTTTTCTATCACAAAATAATGTTTGTTTCACTGCACTCAAGCGTATTTCCACTGTAATTGTTCGATTCTCACACTGCTTCAACTCAATCCGGTTCGAAGGACCACTTTGTAAGACTCGATAGCTCAGTTATCTCAATTAAACTCTTTTTACATGCAAAACCATTTATTCCAATTCACCATCAACCACAGATAATCATACAAAATTACGTATGTCACTTTTGACAAATATAAGGGTGCAATAACGGCGCTGTCTGACGACGCGATATGAAATATGCTCCAACAGTAACGCTATGGTAGCTACCCTAATAAAACTTATTAGCTGCTAAGAAACACTACTAATCTTGAAGCCAAGTTATGATATTACCATACCGAGATGCAGCTTCCTAATTTTATGGGTCAAAAGTGTTAAAAAGGTAGTGTCGCTTACGTAACGTGTCCGTAAAATGCTCCATCAAGTAACAAATCCTTAATTGATTCCTATTATTTGTTACGAATATTTTTGATGATTATTTATTATTACTTGTTGTTTGGTTGATTCATTTTAATAATTAGGGACAAAAACCCCAACAGAATCTTAATTTCGAAAAATAATCAATTTAAGGACAATGACCCAAAGATAGACGTGTAACGGAACTATTGTGAATATTAAACATGGGAGGCACTTTAGGGGCGGTAAACTAGAATAAGTAAAAAAGTTAGCATAATATGGTGTGACATATTAAATAAAAGGGCTCACTGTGAGAATCTCCAACATTTTTTTTTGATAATTTTTTAACAAATAGTTTTGAAATTATTTAAGAAAATAGGCGAAGAGTGTAACTCGCACTTGTCCTGTTTTTTTTTAATCACTAATGTACAAACAGAATGTTTGTACGATTCTATAGATAGCTAAAATCGGTCAAAGAGTTTCATATATCAGTACAAATTCTCAAAACCCTACGAACACAACGTTGACCTTATTTAATTTGTTCTGCTAATATATACAATGTAAATACTTTACTCAATACCTATGACGCCACACGGCCGTGTCTCGGTCCGTAAGAAGATGCGACCGGTTCGGTAACATAAATATTTGCGCCGGAGTTCGTTGAAGTCGACATTTACCTACCTTTTGAGTGTATATTATAGTACATTACACAACTAGGGTGGTAATACAAAGAAAGGCCGAGATCGCAGAAGTTTGCGGCCCGAGCTGCAAGCGAGGGATGTACATATGCGATCGAGAGCTTTCTTTATTACCTCCCGTGTTGTGTACATAATTTTATGTCTACACTTGGCCAGAAAGCGGCTTTTTCCGTACGCGCCGCGTGCGGAAAAAGCCACTTTATGGCCAGGTGTGGCATAAAATTAATTTTAAAGTACACGGAGAGGTACATATTAGGGTTCCGTACCAAAAAGGAACCCTTATGGTGCGACTCTGTCTGTCTGTCCGTCTGTGACGTCTGTCACAGCCAGATATCTCGGGAACTACTGATGGTATCGATTTGAAATTTGGATTAGATTTAAAAGTCACTAACCAGAGCTTACTTTACTTTTTTTACTTTTTTTTAAAGGGGGGCGAAATGGGAGGTCGAAAATTTAAACTTGTGCTATTGTATCAAGTGGGGTATCAAATTAAAGTGCTTATTTTGTACATTCCAAAACGATTTTTATTTTTTTCATAATCATGCACTTTTTGATTTAGGACGAAAAACGTTAAAAAAATACCATTCCCCATATAATTGACAACATTTCATATTTTCAAAAGATCTTAATTCGAAAACCATTTGGGTAAACTGTATTTTATGCTCAAAAAAAATATTTTTGGATTTTTTTCCCCATTCATTTTGGAAAAAATCGTCAATTAGTGTGAACCGGAAGTGTGACGTCATTTTCCCTGCATTATCGAGAGAGACCTTAGTGCTGAAACGATTAAAAAGTGTATGGTATCCGGTTGTCATTTTCTGACATACTTGCCGTCTGACGTTTATTTGTTTTGAAAATTGTTACAACTGCTTAGCGGCTTTAGAAGTTTAATTTTCTTACCGTTGGTTCATTTGCACGTTTTCGAAGACCTTAAAAGACTTGGCACTTTCCCACTGGACTCCGATAACGCATTCAAACATTATTAACTTGGCGTTCTTTTACCGGACACCGATTTTTTTCATATAATGAAGACATCAGAAGGTTTTTCTCAGGCTGATAGCACGAATCTGCCGCGTGTTGAAATTATGATGATGGAGTACACATCGGCAAGTGATAAATATAATCCAGCCCAAATAAGAGGAGCAAAAGCATCGTTGTCTTCCCGAACTTCCTATGTTGACAACGCTGTAACGCCTGACAGTTATTTTTTTAATCGTAATTGTCGCTCTGGATTCTAGTTTTTTTAAATCGTAATTGTCGCTCTGGATTCTAGTTGGGAAAGTGACGTCATTTTCTACATACGCCCTTTTAGAATGAGCTACTTTTCAAACTGCTATTTTTAATTGAAAAATTGAGTTAAAACGAAAAAGAAAAAATACGGGTAGCTTAAAATTCCACCTATTTTCTATCCAGCTCATAAAATGAAGGAGTAGAAAATTTGAAATATTGTCAATTTAATCTTCAAAGTCACTGAACAAAAAAATCTGTAATACAGAAGGAAAAATATAACGGTTTTCCTAACTTGCACCGTTTTTTAGAAAATCGCGAAACCGTAACAAAAACTTATTTGCTGCTACTAAACTAACCACGACCTATGTCGATGTATGGAGACAAGAGATTTTCAACAGCAACGTTAATTTTGTCCCGCCATACAGTTTTGCTTGAACTATTCACATATCTAGTTACGAGTTTGTACGGAATCCGACCCCAGAGAAAAAGATAATGACAATAAATGCATAACTTTTATAATGCGTGACCTTATTTTATTTGACAACAGCTATAGCGAATGAAATTGACAGACACACAGGATATAAAAGGGTTAATATTATCGTGGATTTCCAAACCTAAGCTGCAATGCTATTGTATTGTCAAGTATAGTATAATTCAGAGTACTTAATCGAGAAAGAATAATCTCAAAACAAAGCCTACCTCATTTAAGATATGATAACATGCAAATTAAATATATGAGGCTTATGGCTTCTATATACTGTGTAATCACGATCTATACATTCCGAACCGCCCAGATAGTTACCTCCAATGTCATGGCGAGTTAGAGGTACAGCCCTCGGCTGGTTATTTAAAATAACGTACAGACACGCGCATTTAATTAAATTACACAACAACAATACAAATAATGTTCAAACTGTTGACGTTTATAGTTCTATGTCTACCAGTCCACCAGGCACAACAAAACGTCATAAAAGAGCATTCTGATGATACCTACTTATTCACAGACGAATCGATATACGGTTAATCCGATTTTCTCAAAAAACCTACTTAGAGAATTCTTGTGCGCGTGTCTATATGCCACTTTAGAATTTTAAACTCGTGGCTCGAACACGAATAGATCTTTGTTATGGCATGGGTATTTAATAGGACATTGATGACAAACAATACATCGATCACAAGACAATGGTTAAATACTGTAATTGATTTCTTGATGCGCATGATCTATGTGCTTGTGATTCTTAGTCTTAAATGCCGAATATAGTTATTATAGGTATATTAGTAATGATATAAGGAATGCTGGAATGCTACTAACGAATGATAAACATCGCGAAAACAGTACCTAAGACCACACGGAACAATCCATAACTACAACCACTCTGTAAAAGAGCCGACTGAAAAGAGATATATGCAAAATTTGTTCTATTAGGCACTTGTCGCAACACCGGAGAGTAAGTGAGTAAAATTGGGCGAGTAGCATTACTGGACCTCGTCAGCCCGGATTGAACATTGCGTGACGTGCGTGTTACTCACCTAATTTTACTTGCTGGCTGTGGGAAGTGCCTTAGATATCTACATATTCCATATTATGTATCACTATTATGTATTACTGTTAAGTCGTTAATTGATAATTCATTGCAATTTGCAATGAACAGGACTAAATCGCCACGCACGCTTAGAGTGCTTTTCCAGTTTCCACCACTGAATTACCAAGCTATTTACATAGCTATAGATGTATATGATGGTATTCACCAATAAGGATCGTTTATTTATGCCACACCTGGCCATAAAGTGGCTTTTTCCGCACGCTGGGCGAACGGAAAGAGCCGCTTTCTGGCCAAGTGTAGACACAAAATTATGTACACACCACGGGAGGTAATAAAGAAAGCCCTCGATCACATATTTACGTCCCTCGCTTGCAGCTCGGGCCGCAAACATCTGCGATCTCGGCCTTTCTTTGTATTACCACCCTAGTTGTGTAATGTACTATTTCGTAGCTCAGCAAAGCTTAAATAATACTGGTAGAAATTAATTAGCTTAGTCTCTTCGCTTAGCTACCTTGTACATCTTCGGTGGAAAATCAGCCAAGGATACACCTCTACAGGCCTTCTAAAACGAATGCATCGAGTAAACCTTTCGAAGCATCATAATGTTACGTTAATGTACTGTAATCATACTATGCGACATAGCTTATGAACATTAGCTATCGTTCATGAGGCTCCCACACTACCTAACCTTACCACGAAAACGAAACATATACCTCAAGTCTTTCGCCGTTAACACAAAGTTCACAATTGCTTGATTCAAAAGTATTCTATTCGTGATTTTATAATGTACAAACCAAGTAAATTAAACATTTATGTACACCCTTATGCCGTTTACATAAAGGTCAGTATGGTTTAACTTGTGCGTATGTTTTTCTATGCGTTAAGTTAACGCAGCCTCGATGCGGTGGGAGTTAGTGAAGGTTTGTAAAACTAACGCTTAAGATTACTATAATTGCGTATGACCTTTTTATTGTAATCCTAATGTTAATGAATAATGTATTTAAGAAGCTTAACATTTGTGTAATTTTAATATTATAATATTTACTATATTAAGTAGTTTACAGAGCGGAAGAATATCCAAAATCTACGAAGAACATAAAAAATTATAAAATATGATCCCTATATATTGTCCCTAATAACTAATACCGGCACTACCACCACTAGCTCGAAAGAAATCAAGCAAGTAGCTTTATAAAACCAATTGAGACCTAGAGATAATGAGGATCACACTTGAAGATTGGACAGATGGCATCTCGATCGGTGGCTTGAAGATCTCCAACCTGCGATATGCAGACGATACCACTTTGTTCGCCACCAGTACCCAGCACATGGAAAAACTTCTCGGCAAGATGGAACGCGTTAGCCTTGAGTTCGGACTTAAGATAAACCGAAATAAAACAAAAATGATGATTGTCGACCGCATGAATAACAATTCGCCAGAAACTACACAAATTGCTAATTGTGATGTGGTGCAATCATACATTTATCTGGGAGCCTTAATTACGAACAACGGTGGATGTATCGACGAAGTGAAGAGGCGTATGGCAATTTCTAGGTCTGCAATGGACAAGTTGAGGAAAATATGGAGGAATCGCAACATATATAGAGCCACAAAAATCCGGCTAGTTCGAGCACTTGTATTCCCCATATTCTTGTACGCTGCAGAAACGTGGACCCTGCGGGAAGTAGAGAAGAAGAAGATAGACGCCCTAGAGATGTGGTGCTGGAGGAGAATGCTCGGAGTATCGTGGACTGAATTCCGTACCAACGAGTCTATACTTCGAGAACTCGGCATCAAGCAGCGTCTATCATCTTTGGTACAGTCTCGTATCCTCACCTTTTTTGGTCACATATGCCGCCGAGGGGAGGTGGCTATTGAGCGACTTGTGGTCCAGGGAAAGGTCGAGGGTACCAGGCCACGCGGAAGATCGCCTATGAGGTAGACTGACCAGATAAAAGCGGCAGTAAATGGCTCATCATCACTACATGAATGCACGAGGAAGGCGGCCATCAGAGAAGAGTGGCGGCGTGTTGTGAAGCTTGCCACCAACGCCTGAAGTGATGACCACGACCACTCTGTCAAGAGTGATAACGACAAGGAAGATATAAGAGTCTGTCAAATGTTTTGAACGTGGTGGGCGTGTAAATAGGTACATAAATAAAAAGCTGTAGAGGTAAAATTATTGATTGAGTTATTGTCAATTACGTTTCAAATATAATAATTACGAGTAGGTTTGTGTTTCATTTATCAGGTAAATAAAATCCCACCAAAAACATTCTGTAAAAAACTAACCAAGTCTCGATGGAGTTTTCCCTTTATGTGGCCATTAAACCCTAAATCTGTACCAAATTTCAGCTCTCTGAGTTTGTGGGAAGTAATAATTCTATTCTGATGATCATGAGTGAGTGAGTGTCATAAATGCGAAACTTTGCTTTCGCTTAACTTCGGAACTAAATGACCTACAGACTTGAAATTTTGGATTTTAATCATGGAATTATAGCTTACTGGATGACGAAAATTTCTGCGTTCTGTTATCCAGGGGTTCTCAAATAGGGGCCTGAAAATGCGGCGAAATGGTTCCAGTAAAGGATGGTACGGCAGTGTTTGATTCGCGCTCGACTTGGCAGATCATAAGCCTTCCTTTGCGTGTTGCCGGAGTTGAATAAAAAGAGCTTGATATACTTAGCGACGTCAAAGATCTTCTTTGAGATGGACAGATTAAGGCTGTAAAATGTGGTAGAGGGCGACTACGATAATTTTGCATAGCGGAACAAAGCATCATAGCAACACCTCCGTTTAAAAGTAAAATTTAAATGTGACATTTAAATGAACGTGTTGCCATGTTCCGCTTATCAAAGTTATCGTAGTCACACTCTACCACCAATTTCTGTGTCAGCCATTTTGTAATCAACAAACTACCTATGTAATTGTCTCATCACATCAACCAAAAGTTAGTAATTCCTGCGATAAATGCCAGATATGTCACGCCCTCCTGATCTAACTGCTTTGGCTATATAACCCATAAGTAGGCATGGTACTAGTTACAGGTTGTGGTGAGAACTTAAATTTGATTTCCACTTCAATACTACCTGCGTACCTATTCATAACATGTTCCATTGCCCAATTTTGCTTGATGTTTTATTGATACAAAACGGTACTTAAAAAACCAGAAGTATACCTAAATACTCCGTGCTACTCCGAAAACATTTCAAATTCATACCATTCAAATATGAGTACGCTCCGAAAACCTTGCCATACGATTCTAAACCTTATCTAGTGGACATACGTCCCCCGGACTTGAAACTGAGTCGTTCCGGCCACCACACAACTTGCGAAACTCGTAGTTCTGTTGTAAAACGATAGACTTTATTGTTAAGAACATAAGGGTTGTTTTGGAAATGCATGTTGGCTGCAATTAGTGCAGTTGGTTTCGATTACAATGAGTACGTATTGCTGTTTGGTAATATCCGTTTTTTGCAAGTGTTATGTGGAGGAAAAACTAAGAGCGCGTTTGGTAACTTAGCACTTTATAATAATCTTAACCGTTTTAATTGTTTCTATAAAGTGTCCCAATTTTCTGACGGCTTTTTTGAAAGAAGCTTTGATTGATGCCATTACGTATATGTAGGTGTATACACACACGTTTGAATGGCAGTGGATTGATTTGTGTACTATGTATGTTCCTTCAGCCCCAATACTTAAATGAGCCTAAGTAAAAATTACTCAAATACCTACTTTCGTTGGATATTAGACGCCGGGTCAAAGCAGAACAGATCAGAATAAATAAGAAAAGTACATTTTCGAAAATAATTTGTTTGGGCGTAATTTTTCATTATACATTCTGGTTGGTAAGGTAGCTCTTACACTAAAAGCTACCACTGCACCACAAAGTATATAACGATAAGTAGCAATTAAGTGACCATAACTTTGATTTAAACAAATTTATAGATAAATCAAAGTACGCCATAAAAGCGTACTTAACTGTGTAGGAGTCTCAATGATACGTGTATTTTTTCTCACTAGTGCAGTACCGTTCCCCAAACAAACCGGCAAACAATGTCGGCGTGTGGTAAATCCATTCTTCGCCGACAAAGGCCAGTGAAAACGCACCCATGCGCATTGTTCGCTTGGAAATGCTATTGTACGACGCAGGACGCGGCCGCGCCTCGGTGAGGGCTGCAGGTGTTGAAAAATCACAACAGTTGCTTACCTAAATACTATTTAATTAAAATTTTTGCTTAATCTCTTAGCGCTGGTCTTCATCGTCGCGCGTAATTTTCCTCCAGTTAAAACGAAAAAAAGACATTTTTCTTGACATCAGACATTCTTTTGCGTAGGTAAGTCACTTAGGATAGGTAAGATTAGATTAGATAGGTATCTTTTATAATTACTCTGAAAATGCGATGATATCTATTAAGCGGAGAATGTTCGGACGAACGAAACATATAGGTAGCAAATAAAATTATGCCAAAACAAGAGGAGCCAGCTGTTGTCATATGATGATAATTGTAATGAGTTCTATATGATTAATAAAAATGTCGTCTGCCAGATGAAATAGTTACTATTTACAAAACAGTTATTGATTAAAATAATGGATGCCCAACCTCCGTAAAAGCTTTAGGTTATCCAGTATTACAATTGTCTAAAATAAACTAACTCGTAATAGTACTAGTATCTGCTATTGTTGGCGTATGTAAATAACTTTTAATTCAGGAAGCGCGCTTCCATTGTGCGCGTGCGCAGGAAGCCGCTGCGTTTCGCATTCGCTTCGGACATTACTAATGTTTACTTTGGAATGTTTCCTAGTGTAAGCAAGCAGTTTGAAATTAATTCCTCACACTCTCTCAAACGCCTTTCCGTTTCCATATTCATTTTCCCCACGTTAAACGGAGGAAAACTCTGAACTATGACATTATTAACCCCGGCTTTGATTCTCAATGTACGCTGGCATGCATGCAAGGTTTATAATATTTATTGGACTCTCAATATTCTTAACAACTGTGCCTTGAGGTTAAATGGTAGACAAATATTGAGTTACTCGTAACTTTTGTTTTCATAATTACATCTATGTAAAACCAAATATTCACCTTCAGGTAGGTAAACAGAAAGGAATTTTATGCGTAAGAATTTCGTAAGTTTCATTGCTAGATAATTAGGTATTAGAAATATATCAGCATTGATTGATATCTATTCGTTCCATCAAAAAAACCACACTCGATTGATCATGAACGCAAGTTAACTCGAGCCTTGGCTTTTGTAAAATTGTTGCAATCTTGATGATACCAGTCACAATGAGACTACGCATTGTAAGCTAATTCATAAACAGAATTACGAAATTTTGACGGTCAAGAGCGGATTGCTCAATCAGTGTTGCAACTTTCTCAAAAAAGAGTCCATAACAAATTAACACTATCGATGAGTGGGAGGCCATGCTTTTTACTGACAACAATGCTTGATTGATTGGATGTCCAACTGACATGCTGCGCATCACAATGAAAAAACTCGATTCTATTCTGAATTTCTGATAATTTCTCAATATCTCGAACCCTTGAAATTTGTTGGCGTAAAAGGGCAGCGATGGGGCAACGTAGTTTGAATAGGAACACAGTAGGTGGCCGTTTTGATTAGTTCGCCATTTTGTAGGTTGACAGGCTGTCAGTTACATCCTTTACATTGCAATATCATGGTTTTATAACATTAAAATCTGAGGGTTGATAAATTCTACTCGATAACTATGGCTTAAGACATTCGTGTTCAATGGGAAATATCTATCACTATTCTTATTAATGCCGACCAATTTGCATTTCCTATAAAAACCTTACTTATTTAGTTATTTAAGAGTCATTGTAAAGTATTATTTAGTAACTAGGAATAAAGTGACAGCCATACAAGATGTATACACAATACACAAAACGTACAAACATTAAAATTTACTTTCGCATTTATAATCTTGGTGCTATCTGGTAAAAACTATCGAATGAAATAGTATCAAACATGTGTTGGAACATGTAAGCCACCGCAAGCCGCAACTCTATAAATTGAGCAACACAATGGTTTAGGTAGGTAGGTACTTATTGGAGATATTTAACTGCAATTCTTTCGGCGATCGCGCTAGCAGATGGCTTGAATTGAAATAAAACAAAAGCTCGGGCTATAAACGGACCTAGAAATATTAACTACTCTTTCAGTTTTTTTTTTCAAATTCAGCCGTCTTCGAGTAATCGGTTCCCCGATTACACATTTATAAAAACTCCGACGAACTGAGAACTCCTTCATTTTTTAAGTCGGTTAAAAATAATCCTTTGTGTCTCAAAAGTTAAGGTACCTACCCGATATTGTAGATCTTATTACTACACACTGCACAACTGCATTATATCATAATTGGGCGAATTTAATTTACCTAACTTTTACTCACTGAACTCGCCTTTTCAAGAAAGAAATAATCTTCAAATTGACATACCAAATTCTGAGGACCTAACCAAATTTGTTGTCAGTTCAATGACCGCTCTAACACCTACCTGTAACGAGCGTTAGTCTCGGAAAACTTAAGCTATCCAGAAATGTGGAACACGTGCACAATTGCACATATGCAACAAAACAACGTGCAATGCAATTTGCGCAGACAATTCTAAAGCCACAGAGGCCATTTCATTATGGAGTAAAGGCTGCGCTGAACTCATTGATGTAAAAAAACCATTCCACAAAGCCAAAGTGCAACTACGTATACTACTATATCTTTTTGAAATACAACTATTTTTAAATATGTAATGAAGCATGTCACTCTGTGACTACACAGTCTTTACTCCTTTCCCAGTTCATATCTCTTCCCTGAAAACCGAACTTGATAAGAACTCATCATCAGCCGCCGAAAGTCGCCCACCCACTGGGTTGACAAAGACTTCCAACAGGCATGATCAGAGACAAGGGCAAGCCCATTTATTGTAAAATAAAGAACATACTGTCGTAATCGCCTCGATTGGCTTTCGGATTGGCAATCACAGTAAAATCTCCGATTCATCCCTTAGCTGCCTCTTTCAGCACCCATGACGTAAAACCAAACCATTCTAAGCACATATATAGCAGAGACTGACCGAGAAGAAGTTGGCGGTCCGACCTGGATGCATGCAAACGGAATTGGCGAGACGTTGTTCAAGATAGAGAGAAGTGGAAAACGAGAGAACTTTGCCCAGCATTGAGAAGTGTCCCACTTATTTAGCGAAATAAGCTAATCAATATCTGCTGCTATGATACAATTTAATGCATTCCAAGCAATTTTATTCTGGGGAAACATAAATCAGCAATATGCAAAACTTTATGACATGACCGATCAATTCGATACCGAGACTGAATGTGTGAAGATTCATTCTTTAGATATTTTGCTGCATTTATTCATAATTCCTATTTGGATATTTTTTTTTAATGCTGAGATCAGATACCTAATATGTTTATTTATGTACGTTGCGCACCCTTTGCATTTTGCGTATTGGACAACATATGAATCATCTTCCTTCATATTGTCATAAGCATTTACACGACACCGGTTTTTTAGTTTTTATAAACGAATTATTTCTAAAGAACGCGATCGCTTCAGCCACTTAGTCAAAGTATAAAGACTAGTGCAGTAATGCCTCGATCGGTATAGAAGTTAATTAATGCCCTAATTGGCTACTTGACTGAGAGAAATGATCTGATTCTTAATGTAATGAATCTGCCGCTTGCATGCCACATTACTGCTTCTACTGCTGCTACTGCTTCACCAAATGACCATGCACAGCGCATCTCTTTAGATTTCTGCCTAATAAGTAGGTAAATTCATGCATCTCTTTTGTTTTACAGGTTAAAAGTAAAATAGTCGTATTGCATCTGCATCTGCAATGCAGATAGAAATCCTGAAAAATAGGAAAAGAAAACCTAAATAATTGAAGATTACCAATGCAGTTAGTGTATTTATATTAAAAATTGAGTCAAGTCTAATCCGTCGTACCTGACTTGGCGTAGGTAACCATTCAAGTTAAAGTTTCTATTTCTAACGTTAGCGCCTATCACTGCGGAACACAAAATGGAATAAGAATTCATGAGTTCCATAGACTCTTACTGTCTTTTTCCATCAAACGTCGAAACATGTTGGTTTATGGAAATGAAGTTGCCCGCGCGTTGCGCAACCGCGTAACCGGCACACGGAAGGCTGTTCGATATTCGATTTTATTTTGAAAACTGTGACGTTTCCACCACTTGTCAATAAGGATAATTTGAATTGCATCTTCATAGCGTTAGCCTCTTCCTAAGACCGTTTTAAACGACTGCCCAAAAAAGGAGTGTGTCTGTATACATTTAGCCTAGCAACTACGAACCATCTGCCCTGGATTTTTTTACAAGCTTTTCTTTATTTTATTTATTATTTAACACTTTTATAGTATACATTTTACTAGCACTATGGCAAAGAAGACTGTTTTAAGACTGATGGGAAATTACTAGAGGAACTACTTGAAGGACTACAGATCTAAAAGCTGGTCGAAAGTATACGTGTTGCCTTTGCCTTGAGGCATTGGTGTATGGGGGTGCTATTAACACTCTCCCTGCCAGCTGTATATAAATATACGGTTCTACTTCAGCAGGCCATGGGGTCCGCTGGCGTATCGAAACCGTTAATTAGCTTGGCGTGCTGTACAAGGTCAGCTGAGAGTCGCTGGCGGATCCCATGGCAGGGAGAGTGTTAAGTACTACTTCCATATGGACCTGATATAAGACTCCGATGAACGTTGTTGATACAAAACTTCAGCGTTCCATTATTACCTAAAACAACACCCAAGCAAGTCTCAAAACAACCGATAAGGATCGTACCAAAATTATCAAAAATGTCTCAAATTATTGCTTATCGATCGACCAGCAATTCAAGCACTCGATAATTTTAAGTTTTCTGGACGTTCACCTTATTGTGTACGGGTTTCAAATTGGACGATGAACCCTTATTGCGTCTTGAAATATCGCCGGGCGGCCGGCCTTAAGAGCGATTTCCAAAACTGCCAAGCTGTGAAGAGACCGAGGCATGTGTCCCGCCCGCAGTCCCACCCACGTCTGATTATTAAGCTTGAGGCATGTATTATTATTTTGTTATTAGCGAATAACCAATACGTTGACCGATTATTTAGGAATGTTGTGCTAAGGCACGTTTACCGTCGTGGTGGTGGTAAGTGTACCTATACAGGGGTGGCCCATTTCGATCGGTCAGTATGGCAAAGTCTGAAACTATAAGACATATGAAGATCTGTTCTTAGGAACCATGTCATCGATTTTAGGGCCAAGAAAAACTTGTACTTTAACCGGGATTCGAACCCGGTCGTTTTGAAAAATAAAACTTACCTACATTACTTCTGTTTGGATATCGATTGTGTAGGTCATAAGCAGTAAATGTTACTAGGAAACACGATTTCTAAAACGAATAAAATCCATTGTATTTAATATCTCCCGGTTAAAGTAAAAGTTTTTTTTCAAATCTATGTATGCAGTTTTTCTTGTCCTCAAAATCGATGACATGGTTCCTAAAAACAGATCTTAGTATGTCTTATAGTTTCAGACTTTCCCATACTGACCGATCGAAATGGGCCACCCTGTATATTTACCTATAACAAATACGATAAAATTATAAGTAATAGGCATTTGATTACGTCCGTCTATTTATGCACTTTATGTATTTCGCGCCAAAATGAGACTATAGCCGTTATGACCTATAACTAATATTTAGCAAATACAGTCAAGAGAAGAACCAGTCTTAAATTAGGTTTGTTCATGTGTTCTCGTAGGTAAGTAGGTATGCAGTTTACATCGTACGAAACGAAAAGAGCCATCATAGCATAGCGGTAGGCGCATTTATTTAGCAAATACTTACAGCAAGTTCACAACCAGCCTTAAATTATGTTCATATATTTATGCAGTTTACGTATGTCGTGCCAAATGAGACTAGCCGTCGCAGTGATGGTACGTGCGCCGCGTGGAATGCCGACTCCATTCGGTACGGACGTGCTTGTTGGTACTTCTTGATAAGAGAACACTTGCAATTGGATATTCACCTAAACGCCGCTTTGCAATTTGAGTGTTTCGTTATTCTATCGCCATGGAGGTTATTGGGCCGTACCTACTTAAATGCTGGGTTGCATTACCGTTTCCTTACAATTTGGGGAAATGCTTCCCCATCTCACCAGGCTAAAGGAGGAGGGTTAATGTGAGCCTGAAAACTGGAAACTGAGCCTATGACATAACGTCCTAAATTGAAACATAGAACTTGAAAATGGAATGAAAGATCATTCCAGCGTAGTTAAAGCGACAGGGTTCTAAAGTGTCCGTGTACATGATTTTTCTAACGATGGCTGCACCTAAACATAACAATAAAGATAAATAGAAACTCTAGTCTTACCTGAGCTCGTAAAAACAAAATCGTAGGCAGTAAAGAAACATGCTTCTCATCTAGATGGACGGATGGCTCAAAAACATACAACTTAACTCTATCTATATGAAAGTAACAGAATAGCGTGTATAACTACTAGCCGATCAAGCCACGTTTTGCACCTGATGTCTGCGGCGTCCAATACAAACGAGCTGCAAACTTAGCTCAACCGGTAGTATTTCCTAAATAAAACATCCATACCTGATGGAAGACCAGCTTTCTCATCCTTATCAGCCCTTGGAGAATCCAGTTCCTCACTCTCCTCACAACATACCGTCAAAAGCAAAGCGCACGCACACACCAAAACAATCCTTAAAAACTCGCGCATCTTAACTACAAAGAGTACTTGAATACAACACTTCTTGCAATGTTATTAAAGCCCATTTTAGCTCAACTCAAACACAGTCACATTTTCACCGATTTGCAACTTGCGATCTCAATGACAAATGCACATCAATGTTTAAAAAACAATAACACTGCACATTCCATGCACCGTTCTTATTATTTAAAAAAAAGAAGACACTTTTTGAAAAAAGAACGGCGTTCTTCACGCCTTTTAATTTGAAAATAGGACGTATTTTGTTTCGAACGTTCGATATTTGAACGCGTGTGGTTAACGCGCGCACCGTTGGCCGTCGGTAGCGAAAGACTGGCTGAGATTGGTGGGAGGGAACCCGCTGCGCCGGCGGCGAAGGCTTCGATCAATGGACGCTATCGAGGTTTCTAATGCCGATAAGCTATCAGAGAAAACTCCATTGGACCTTTCGAGGAGAAAATCAGCTAAACATTGTATTTTTTTATACCTAGGTACAGACAGAATTAGATTTAGTGCTAGGTATGTAATAAAAAAAAACCCGACCGCGGTGCACTTTAAAAGTGCATAAAATCCGCCATTTTGTTTATTTTAACGAACTTCATATCCAGTGACACTCGCGCCATCAAGACGAATCTAATGATGTATCATTTATCAAAATCGGTTGTGCCGTTGAGTAGTTACGAGCGGACATAGGAACGGACATACATACATACATAGATACATACAGGTCAAACATGTAACCCTCCTTTGGGCTTCACCACAGTCGGGTAAAAAAGCATTTCAGTAACTAGATATTATAAGTAGGTAAACCTCTTGCATTTTTGAGTGAAGTGTTTAAGCAGGTATACCGACATATATAAGTGAGACATTCCATTTTTGAAATCCCACTAATAATATAAATGCGAAAGTTTGTGAAGATGTTTGGATAGTACACCTATTGTCTTCGGTTTCCGCGATTATCACTCATTGGATAATTTGGATATCAAAAGGTTTACGAAACGTCGGGACTTAAATAATGTAGTAATATACGCGATTTAATCCGTTTAAGTTGTTTTTTCTACTCCTGTACTGTTATCTGGCTTTTACTTGGTCACGAACACTAATATAAGAACATACATAATATGAGTTCAGAGAAGTCTATACTCTATTCCCCATAACAGCACTAGTGTCGTTATAGTCACTTTACGTTATTGCTAGCAGCCACAGACTTCTAAATCTAGGTTAAGCTTAGGTCAAGGATTAAGCGCTCAATTTTAACTTTACGGTAAAAATGCACAACTACCAACTTAACAAACAATTAAATTCCTACGGTTTTTAAGAAAAACAAAACTTTCCGAACTAAATTCATTGATGCCAACATAAAAAAAGTATTTTTAATTTAAGTATATTTTAAATTAAAAAAAAAAAGTTTACCATAGACACATACTGTCAGTCAAACGTCATATTTGCCTTGTTTCCAGGTTATTATTAATTTTGTATTTTATAATTTAAAACCTCGTCGTAGAAAAAGTATTGTATGCAACGTTGTATAATTAAGTCAAAAAATGCTCATTGCGTCTCTATTTGCGATACTCGCCGCATTCGCGGCTCGTATCGCAACTCACGCAATTCGCATTTTTTGAACCCACTTATACAACAGTTGCATAAAATACTATTATTACAACAAAGATGTTTGGATGTTTAGATGTTTGGATATTTGGATGTTTGAATATTTGGATGTTTGTTACAAAATAACTGGGTAACGACTATCCAGTCGTTACCCATTGAGCTGAAATTTGACATGCAAGTAGACCAAGTCCTAGATTGAAACATAGGATACTTTATATCCCGGTAATAGTTACCTTGGGACAGTAACGGGAACAACGCGGGCAAAGCCGCGGGTAAATGGTAGTTCGTAATATAACTTATGGTTATACCTATTCTTAGCTTACAATTTTGATTAATCCTGTGCTAAGTGTTTTTTTTGTCGAGATATAGTACATTGTGCACCGAGGGTAGTAAGAAGGGGATTATTAACGAGAGTCTATTAGAAGCCCGACGCCGTAGGCGGAGGGCTTTTAATGACTCGAGTTTGTAATCTTCTTACTGCCCGTGATACACACAATGTTTTTCATCACATTTGCGAGGAAAAAAAATAAAACATAAAAATGAAATAAACTAAACGCTCACAACTCAACTGTCAACTTTTTCAATATAGTCTTCCACAGATAATGCTAAGAACTGCGTTTAGTTTTTAAACTTGACAGGCAATGTCGCCAGATTGTACCGATTTTCAAAATAAAATTTTTAACTAAATTAATTTAATTGCATTAAAATAATCGCAAAAACTACGGAAATAATAGTAAAATATACCATATACGTTTTATTTTACACTAAAATTGGTTTTGTAGCCAAGTTTTGAAGATGTGAATTAGCCTTGGCTGATTCGAAACCTCCTTAGTCTGAAATGACGTACGACTTTTAAAACTAAACTCATAACTCCCGAGGGAGTTATAGATTTTCATACAGTTTTTCCTCCCGTGGGAGTTATAGATATTTGTAACCCACGGGGGGTAAATCGGCTCGAGTTGGTCTATAAGCGCGCGTGTTATAACACCCTTTACGAGCAAGTGTGATGAAAATTAATAAGTTCCTTCCAAATTTTATTAAATAGGTTCTAGCCGTCCCGGCGAAGTGCGAACTGCGTTACGCCGTTTTTAATTTTTTAGATGTTTTAATAGTTATTCTGTTATTCGGAGTCGGAGTAGAGACAAACCCAAAAATCATAAAATCATAATAATCGGTCCACCCGTTCTCGAGTTATATAAATGGTGTACCTAACTAACCCGACTTTGTTTTATGTATAGATGTAGATTATAATATATTATGCTTATGCGATTTCTTGCAAACTGTACACAACTACACGCAAGAAGGCCTTAGGGCCGATACAGACGGACTGCAACCCAACTGCAGTTCCCATACTAATCGTAGGGAGTTGCAGTTGGGTTGCAGTCCGTCTGTATCGGCCCTTACTTAAGTTTTTTATCTGTACCTATAACTATCCAAGTATTAAAGGCATTTCCAAGCATTTCTTCAGAAATATGTCTGCGGTCACCTCATTCATCTGGCCCTTTTTCATACTAAATGTATGGAGACAGATGAATGAGTCGCAGGCATATTTCTGAAGAATAGCCATCAAGACAATCTTGTGAAAACGGTTTTAAAATTTTGAGGCAATTACGACATATTTATTTTTCAGGAATAAAGATTTATTGGGCGGTACCTAACATTAATACAATGTAACTAAAATATAAAGTACTTAGGACTCTACCAAGTTCTTGTTCATTCTCATACTCTATTTGAGCATTTTTCCATTCCAGTTAATGAGTTAACTTTAAAAACGTTAACGTTAAAAAAAAATTCTACTGTTCATACTCATACTCATTTATTTATAAAATATTTTTCAAGAAAAAATTACAGTAAGATCAATCGATTAAATTACAAATAATAAAACGATAATAATTATTAATTACATACATATACATCATAAATACATCTTGTTGATTTTTATCAAAAAATAAATAAACAGAACATTAACGTCAGTAGGGGCAAGTGCACCGACGGGGTAAGCGCGCCTATAAACGAAGCCAGTTAACTGACCACCCAGAGACTTTAAAACGTTGCAATAAAGTTGACATTCGTTTACCGATGTATCTACAGTTAACAGTGTGCTCGATTGTACAAAAAATATCGAAAATACAGATATGTATTATACTACAAAGGACATCTTACAACCACACAACTAACTAAAACGGAGTGGTTGTAAGATGTCGTTTGTAGTATAATATCTATACTTTTCGATATTTTTATGGTAGGCGCGTTTACCCCGTCGGCGCACTTGCCCCGACTCACCTTACCATAGGTATAGGAAATAGTTGTACACCCAACCAAAAAAAAACAATTAAGACTCCAAACGATTCACTGAATAACACAATAGCAGCGTTCTTTTCTGATTCATCAATTACTTGCATGTTTGCAGTGTCAAAACGATTACAAAAAGCCGGCCAAGTGCGAGTCGGATTCGCACACGAAGGGCTCCGAACAACCGTGGAGCAAAAAGACAGCAAAAAACACGTTTATTGTATGGGGACCCCTTTTTATTTTTACTTTTATTTTGTTTTTATTATTTGTTGCTATAGCGGCAATAAAAGTACACATTCTGTGAATATACTCAAGCACCAACCTATTACCATTAATAAATTCTAGCAAAAATAACGCCAAAAAAACACGTTTCTTTTCTTGTACATGTAGAAAGAACCCCTTTTGTTTTTGATTTTATTTTGTCCGTATTATTTGTTGTTGTAGGTAGCAGCAATAAAAATACACATTCTGTGAAAATTTCAAGTCTCTACCTATTACGGTTCAAAAGCTAGAGCCCTGTGACTCATGGACAGACGGATAGATGGACAGACAGCGGAGGCTTAGTAATAGGGTTCTGTTGGCACCCTTTGGGTTCGGAACCCTAAAAATGAAATGTAGAAATGTGTGACATATCACACAATGGTCAAACGAGTCTTAATTTATTTTGTATTTGCTCATTTCAAATCTTAAACGTTCGAAACTGTGTGGACTTTGTTTCTAGACGTATTTTGATGGTTAATTAGGTAATATTTGTAGCATTATAGTTAATTACCTATAATTTTAAAAATATTATTGAAACGATTACTACATAAGATTTGCTGGCATTAAGTTCGCCTTTTGTGCGATAAGTTTTCTTTTGTGCAATCAAGTTTAAATAAATAAATAAGATTTGCTAAGATAATAAATGCGGTGTCCGTTGTTTCGTCGACAAACGTTTCATCGAATAGAATAGAATAGAATAGAATAAATTGATTTACCAGAATGCTTATTTAAGAAGGTCTTATTGCAATAATTATGTAACAGTATTCAGTCGAACAGGGCCGACATGCAAATTTACAGATTGTGTTTTGAACAATATAGGTACACAATTACACACTAATAGGTACAGTTATACAATTACATACTCGTATTATTCAAACGTGAGTAGGAAGATCTAAAAAATCTTTTACACTATCGAAAGAACGATCTAGCAGCCATTTAGTGAGATTTCTATTTTCTGCAATCTGATTGGTCCTCACCTCAATTTCCGCAATTTTATATAGTATCTAAGACAATAAACGGGGTCATATTTTTTTACGGGATATAATTTAAACTATTGTAATAGTTTTACACTAAGTTTGATTCGTAGGTATATAAGAGTTCACGGGCTTAACAAATATCCGAGCCTTGGGGGAGGTAAGCGTGAACCGCCATCTTGAATTAATGTGCCAAAATTCGATATTTATTTAAATAATGTCTCAACTCTGTTGATTGTGTGCCCAAAGTGAGTATGGGAAGAATAAAGACAAAATTCCTCATTTTTAGGGTTCCGTACCTCAAAAGGAAAAAACGGAACCCTTATAAGATCACTTTGTTGTCCGTCTGTGTGTCTGTCTGTCCATCTGTCAAGACCCTTTATCTCGGAACGCGTGGAGGTATCGAGTTGAAACTAAAACCATATACCCACTACCCAGGTCTATAGTCCCTTGAACCTATAAAAAAATAATCCTTGTTAAAATAATTCTAATGATGTATAATTTATCAAAATCTGGTGTTGTTTAGCAGTTACGAGCGGACATAGGAACGGTCATACATACATACAGGTCAAACACATAACCCTCCTTTTGGGCTTCGCCGCAGTCCGGTAAAAATATGACGAATATTGTCTTCTTTATTCTTCCCATAGGCATTATTTAAAAGATATTAGCTACCAAGTTAAATTAAGTATTTAAAATATAAATGCATTATGATATACTAGATTTTTACAAAACATTCAAACTGCTAAAATAAATATGTCCTTAAATGCATGTTTTTTTTTCTTTCCCTAACCTAATAGCGTAATAAACACGACAAAAATATTTGAAAAATCCATTGCAATTTCATTAAATTTTGTAAACGTAAACGTTATGTTGTGTGTTACAACATTATATTAAAGAATAATTTCTAATCTCTTGCTTAATAACCGCCAAACATACTCAACTCAAACCTCTATTTATTTTACACTTTACTTTTTTTTTAATACAGTTTTGCCAACAAATGAGTAATAGATATAAAAATACGTTAGTTTTTCTTGCAAAATCAATGTTAAGCACAAAATAAATATTTCTAGTATTCGAAATCATATTACTGCTTGGTTATGTAGGCTGCATCCTACACAGAGATGTGCCATTCCCGGGAATATTCCCCGTTTGTATGGGGAATACTCCCACTGCGGGAATATTCCCCATACAAGTGGGGAATATTCCCGGGAATGGCACATCTCTAATCCTACATCATGCATTTAAGGGTTAAGGAAATACATCAGGACTGAATGTGGATATTACTTTGACACAATTAATAATTCAATGGATAAATTTTATTATGTTTCTGAATATGGTATGAACCATTTCATCATCATTCGGCACTGAATATTTTTACAAATCTGATGAGGAAACAATGTGGAATCAACTAAAGACAGTAATTTCAATGAAAAGATTTATCCAATTTTTCACTCATACCTTAATTACTTCCCAATTCGCCAGACATATTACAGTTCTGTAGCTGATTATTTTCCAAAGCCAAATTTGGTAAATCCATGGCCTGAGTATCAATAGCCTGCAAGTCTATATCCTCAATCTGTTTGCTGTCTGTCTCTTTCTTATTCTTTATCAAATGTTTAATCACAAGTTTCATGCATACTAGTTTCTTTTTCAGTCTTCTTTTAGACCTCCATAATTCCAGGATTTTGCGTTTACGGTCAGCGGACTCTATTTCAAGTCGCCGTATTTTGTACTTTAATTTGATAACTTCTTCAGAGTCTGCGGGATTGATATCAGCAGGTTGTAATTCAGTTACTGTTTGTGCTCTCGGTTGGCATACCTGGAAACAAGCATAAGATGAAATAAAAGGGATATTATAGGTCAATTCATAAGAGCTGGTGTAGTTTTATACGGAATAAGCACTCACTATATACAAAATCCATGCCAGCTCTTATGAATCTACCTAAAGTTGATTAAACAACCATCAATTTGAGCCATTTCTGAGACCTTAACTTGATCACAGAATAGCAGAATTTTGTTGTCAGATAATTAGATTATTTTAGAAAAACATTCTACTACCATGATTCTCACATGGATTACTCCATTGAGTGGAGTAATATTATTAATATGATGAATGAAAAGAAAATTCTCAACCTAGGTTGTACTTCGTATAGCAGTTGAATTCATCCTGGTGAAGGCCTTGATAACTGTTATACTTACAGAGATATTAATAACAGGAACAGCCTCCATCGAGAGGCGTCGGAGGCCAGAATCAGTCAAATAGAAGTCCTTAGCATCGAAATGTTCAGAGCAGACCGTGCTGGAGGCTGTGGCCGACCAGTTCTCCCTATCCACAGCTACCTCCCATTGCCGACGGCGCTTTTTATCACGAGGGAACCTAGTATAAAAAACAAAAGGCGCGGTAGTTAGTACCAGTTTTGTTTGAAAACTAAACCGTTTATTTAACAAAACTAGAAACAGCACAAATATAATCAAATAACAGAAAGAATCAAGTAGTTTTAAGCTTATGCTCATGACTTCTTTTGAAACTTACCTGTGAAATGTAATCCCATTGGTATGTTTTGTAATTTTAACTGATGTATTTTTACAGTTTGCAACTGCGCAGCTTACCATTTTACATTTGCCGATTTTGCTGCGAAAATTGTGCAGATAAAAACGAAGACTTGATACAATACAATCGACCAATTTGTTTATTTGGATTTTAGATACGTCAAATCAAATAATTTTATGTGTCAAACCTATTTGTAACAACACAAATCAATGCAGGAGTCACAATGATTATGTCATCTTACTCATTTATAACGCATCAAACTCGTTTGTTAGAAAGAGCCAAAGGCAATCAAGATAATGTCAATTTTATTAAGTTGGATTATAGGAACGTTTTGATAATGCAATATAAGAATGAACACATTAATTTCAGATAGGTAATGAATAGAAGTTGTTAATAAGCTGCCTTTAAAAAATATAATTTAAATTTCAAAATATACTACATACAAATTCCATAAATTAGTAATAATTTCATAACAAAAAATATTTAGTAATTAAGTAGTGTTAAGATACTTTTTACCGGTTTTTATTTTCGACCACAGCCAATAAGCTTGCTAGGCTATATCATTAGGCGATTTTTTTGTTACAGTTATTAAAAGCCGAATTTGTAGCTGGAGACGTGTCCGTAAATAAGAAAGATAAATTTGATGAAGACAATTGAAAATCGGAGAGGAAAAATGTTAGGGCATCACATACGCCACAACAACGGGATTAAATTAATATCGGAAGAAAAACGAAAAGCGGAAAGATCTAAAAAAATATGCATAGAGCAAATAAAAAAAATCTTTTTTGTATAAAGAAGTAAAGGAAGTGGCAGAATGTAGATTAAGCTTGAAATTAATACACGAAGATGGTAATGAGCCCTTAAAATATTATCTTAACTAATCAAAATCCGACTAAATTAACTTTTATTTCAAACTACCTGCTTACCTCAGCGTCGCATTAAACCTTGTCTTAACAATAACGAATAAAACAAAAAAATAATAATGTAATGAATTCTCCCCATAATTATTATAAAAATCACGAATATTCCGATACACACTATTCATTTTAATATTTTTTATAAAAACAGTGAACATTAGAAAATTATATTATCAAAAAGGTGCTTGAAATATTATACCCTTATAGGACACTTGTTTAGTTATGTAATTTTGATAGGGTATCATTACATAAACCCCGCTATGTTATTCAAAAGGTAATTGGGCGTTTGCCTCATTTCAATTGCGACGTTTGATGGCTTCATTATTTTTTTAGTATGTTCGCCCCTCGTGTGATCGTTCCGCCCACAGTTCGCGGTTTCTATAAAGACATCAAAATTGAAGGTTTGGAATTCACTAAAAATACATGATATAGGTATTATAGTGAAGTTGTTGAAGTATATCGATATCGATGGTATTTTACAATATTAATCAAAAACATTGAATCAATTATTATTATTTAAATAAAATAAAATAAGACCTAAAGACCTTATAAATAAAGATGCTTCCCAGGTCATCTTCGGTCGAAGTGGTGCACAAGAGGCTGGTAGCGTTGCCCCTTTGGATAGCGAGGCAAAATAGCTGCCAGCCTTCTGATCACCCGACGTCTCGATGAGTCGTTTTGAGAACTCTTCGTCGAGATCTCTGGCGTTAGGCCCCTACGGTCCAAGAGTTTCAACATCAACACCAAACGGCGCAAATATGTAGCCCTCGCCGAGGGTGGCCACAATAGTATTGTGTTGTATAACATAATAATAAAATATATAAAATGTTGGTCTCCAATATTAAATTAATGGATATGCCTATGAGCCCAACGACTAACAAATCAAAAGGCAAAATAAATATTTCATGTTTGTTTCTAAACTAAAATTTAGTTTTACTTTTTCAATTACTCTCTTGTATGTTAAAAGTACAAGGGAATTGAAAAACAAATCTAGTAAACAGCTCAGCAGTTTTGTTAAATTCCTAACCTATTATTTTCCACTTTATACTTATCTGTCAACTATGAAAAAAACTACACTTATCACTAAAATACCTCAAAAAAGCGTTTACTACTTTAATAAAACATGAAATCGGGGTCGTCTATAGTTACAAGACATACACACCCTACGCTGTGATTCCCTTACTGACTGTGGTAAAGCTAGAAAGCGGGGTGAATGTATAAAAGGAACTAGAACTTTTTCCCATCGTCACTTTTCATTCAGCCTTGCTAACTGAACTTCAAAATGATTAAAGCATTTCTTAAAAATTTAGAAGATCCAAATAGACCTCTTTTTGGCCCAAACTATTGGCTTTTGAACAAAATTGGCTTACTACTACCAGACAACTCGATACAAAGATTGTTTAAAATAATAATACATGAGATTGTAACCGTTTTCGTATTTACACAGTACATGGAACTCTACGTAATACGATCAGATTTGGATCTTGTCCTGACAAACTTGAAAATTTCGATGTTGAGCATCGTGTGTGTTATAAAAGCAAATACTTTTGTATTTTGGCAAAACAACTGGCGTCAAGTAATTGACTATATAACTGATGCTGATAAATTTGAAAGGGAAAACCAAGATGCCGCCAAGGGAAAGATTATTAACTCCTACACCAAGTACTGTCGCCGGGTGACTTATTTCTACTGGGCATTGGTATTCACCACCTTCGTTACTGTTATTACCACACCTTTAATGAAATACTATTCATCAGCTAAATTTCGGGAAGGTTTTCTCAACGGGACTGAAAATTTTCCACACATATTCAGTGCCTGGATGCCGATTGATAAAGAGCACTCTCCTGGATGTTGGATCACTGTTTGTTGGCACGTTGTACTCTGTGCTTATGGGGCCACTATAATGGCAGCTTATGATACTAGCGTAATGGTGTTTTTGGTGTATTTTGGAGGAAAATTAGAGCTGCTGCGTATAAGATGCAGAGAGATGCTGGGCACGTGTGGAGTCGGCATGACCGATGAAGATGCAAACAATGCGTTTAAGCAACTTCATAATATTCATATACTACTGCTGAAGTAAGTTTTATTTATAATTTTTACCAATTAAGGACATTTTTTAGGGCTAAATTTAACATATTTTTGATAGATTTAGACGCAAGTTTGATTTGAGGCCGTACCTAAATCTACAAAAAATATATTTTATTATATAACCTTTTATTGACAGATTACAGACTGAGCAAGCGTTAAGGGTGAGCAAAGTGTCTCCGTTTCAGCTTGAGCAAAAATATTTTCCTTTGTTTGTCTGGCGTTTCCCCGGCTGTTCTCCCGTACAAGCCGCATCTCTTGACCGATTTTCTTGAAATTTTAATTAAGCTGTATAGGACCATGTAAAAACTACGATTTATTTCACGAAATTCGGCTGTGAAATGCAATCTGTAGTGGAGAAAATCCGGACAGCCGGACATACGAGGGTGGATTTTAGAGCGTTTCAACCGCCGTCATCACCAATCCCGAAATTTCGACTATTCTCGTTAAGAATGTGTCCCATTATTTTGATAAAATCCGAAAATGGTACAATACTTTTTTCATGATTTGATCAACAATTAAGTAATTTTAAAAAATATGTTATCATAATATCGGGATTCGTGATGAGGGCGTTTGAAACGCTGTGAAATCCACCTTCGAAAGCATTCAGGCCCCAAATGAACCAGAGACGATTCGCTCGCGTTTTGTGCTCGCTTAATCCATTATGTTTAACATTTACATCGTGTAAACTATAAAACGTACCAATTGACAAAAAGGAACATTTCTTTATTGTTGCTAAATAAAATGAAATATTTCGCTTCAAACAACATGTAAGTAATACATTATTTGGGAAACTCTAAAAACATTAACAATACAATACATACAACATATACAATATGAAATTACATTTAACATAAGACCTATAATTAAATTCAAATATTTAACGAGATATAGCCGCCCAGACAATAATACCAGAGAAACTGCCAGAACAAATTTACTTGCAAAAATTTGGCCTAAGTAGGTAGTATGGTTTTAGTTAAACTGTTTTTATTATTTAAGCTCTTTAGCTATACATATTCCATAAA
The DNA here is from genome assembly GCA_947034925.1 of Eudemis profundana. Classification (NCBI taxonomy): domain Eukaryota; kingdom Metazoa; phylum Arthropoda; class Insecta; order Lepidoptera; family Tortricidae; genus Eudemis; species Eudemis profundana. Next base: position 21,531,882 of record OX344795.1, on the reverse strand, counting down.
TGTTACTCGTCATCAAAACTTTTTCGTGTAACATTTTCCTTTATATACAGAGTGTTTAGTCTATCGATAATTTTTTTGTTATCATCTTCAAACAAGACGGTTGCGCTGCACCTAGAGGTTTTCAGTCAGGGAGTACCTAGATAATGTCTTCCCAAATTCATGGATTGGGTTAGATGATCCAATTCCTGGCTTCTACGTTCCCTAGACCTGAACCCGTTCGACTTTTACATCTGGAGAACAACAAAATAACTTATCTAAGCAACGGAAGTCATTATCCTAACGCAAACACATTTTGCGTAAGATTTGTAATAAAAAAATGTGATATGATTGAATAAATTGTGAATCGTATAAATTAACAAATTGGTTATGATTCAAATGCCTACTTAGCGTATGTTATTCACACAAAAACATGTATATCGAATATCAGCCTAATTTGTCCATATTACACAAAGGTGTCAAATCAATCGAGTAAATGAACGCTTTTTATGGCACTATTGCACATCATTAGAAAGAGGATAGACTAGAGATGTTTTCAAAAGAATTTTAAGAACATGATATAATAATCTAAGTTGCCCTTTAATTAAATTTCCATTACAAGAAACAACTCTGAGAGTCAATAAAAAAACAAATAGACGTCAGTTGCATATAATTTTATTGTAGATAGACTCGTACAACATTACAGTTTGCAACAACAACAAAAATTGCAATTTTTATTACTGACTCTTTTATTCATTCATCTTTAAAACGGTCAGCCCTTAGGATTTCTTAAAATTTTTCGAGAGCTTGAGAAAATAGCAAATCCCAAAACCCCTCCTATTCGCTATTTTAATTTGACAAACGATGTACCCAACATCCTGTATATGAAGCAATGCTTCATTTTCCTTTATAATTTAGTGTATTCCACATATATCATATCATATACAATGATGAAATTATTAGATCCTGTGGCCTATTTGCAGAATAAATGATTTGATTTGATATTAAAGTTTACTTATATCGTTTAAAGTAGTATTTTGTTGAATAATGCAATTTATGAATGTTGCATAGGGATCAAACGCTTAAACTTAAAAAATATATATATTTTCTAAGTATTCATTCAAATATAATTATTTGGCAAATAATATCACCTAATTCTGGATAAGCATGTTCCATCTTGTACTTTTCTTCAATTCGGATTTGATAATATTTTTTGGAATTAATCTTTAAATAAGCTGCGTTAAAGTGATTGGAGTAGCTCGGTTCTCAATACAAGTGAAAAGGAGGGTTAAGAAACCACTTTAATTTATTTCAAAGAAAGATTACTGGTTAGGCTAGTTCCGTTTTTTGCCACGCCTATTCTCTTTCCGCACAGACTGTACCTGATTCATTTTGCCTGGCTAAAAAAGCAAGTCAAAACCTCAAAAAAAACGAATAATACATGCAATCGGCCGTTTATGATCATTGCCATCTATAATATTATTGCAAGCAACTAAAGCTTTAACTAGTCAAAATATTTTTATTTTGCTTTTAAAGACTTCTCATTCTGTTCTGCGCATGAAAATTGTATCAAGGTATAAAATAGAACAGCTTTAAATCAAACTTATGTTGTTAAAATCGATTCTTAATCCCTTTTTTGTATGGAGAACCGAACGACTCCAATGAGGGTGTTTAGTAATCATAAACCCATGAGCTGGCAGCAGGGTGGCGAAAGGTCTTTTTGACAGTAGGCGTCAAGATCTACCAATCACACCACTTGATTTTGACATCTACTGCCAAATAGACCTTTCGCCACCCTGATGCCAGCTGGTGGATTTCTGATTTCTAAATACCCTCATTATCTTAGTAGTTTTAGCTGGCCTCAACTATCATATCGTTAGATATCAAGTAACGCGCGAAATTTGAAAAAAATTTATGCAATTGACATTTAATTTCGAATAAAACGTCATTTAGACTTATATTAGAACTGAGGGCAAATCAAATTGCTTTGTTTTTCAGCGAAGTTCGAAATTAGAATGTCATAATAATATCGAATTCGAAGTTATTATTATACGAACGCCTAAAGACTGTATCGTTTATTATAAATACAACTTTACCTAGCCTACTTTGTTCCTATTAGAGTTTTAGATTAAAATTACATATGTGTTTAATAAGTGCATTGATAAGGTACACATTTTATTCTGGGAGCTCGACGTAAAGCATATGGCTTAGACAGCATTTATCCCATTCTTTCGACTAGCAATAATGAAATCCGGACAAATACTACAAGAAAATTTACTGTTTGCCAACAAGATGATATTAGAAAGGAAAAAAAACATGCTATGCAAAACGCTATTACACATGATTCGTAAAATTAAACATCTGGGCATAGTCTAATCATTTCTTTTTGTTCAAAAAAATGTAATGGATCTGTGTATAGTAGCCGTTTTGAAAATATACCATGTTACTTATTGTAACTCCGACTTTGATGTCCAATATAAGTATCATGGAGCGTTTCTATAGATATGCGCTAGTGATGGTTCAACGCCATGAATGTCCGCTGTACTTTGGTGCCTGGCTGATTCCTTTAGCTGTCTCCCTCATCCCGATTGCATCAGAAATTTATGGAAATCCAAAACGTTACGTAAAAAGTAGTTTGGATACTTAGAAAACATGTTTTATCTGCATATTAACCTTTTTGTTTTTTGAAATTGTACATACGAGTCGCTGATATAGTCTCAAATTGAGCTCGATAGGCTTGTCCGAAATATATTTGCTGAACGATATTGAAAGCATCATAAAGTCTTAAAATAAAAAAGTAATACCATATAGGTATTACATCAGAGTATATGTATTAAAATTACCCTCAGATCATACCTTCAGAACATAGTAAGTAATGCAAAAAAATATACACGTCAAAACGGTTAGACTGGATTTTATCTATATTTAGGTATGGTAAACGATAGTCTTTATACTATATAACTATACAAACAACTGTTAGATGCAGTGAGCTGTGTAAAAACTCTAAACCTAAAAAATCGAGATAGTTTTGTTTTCATTACGTCCCCCTTTTGGACACCTTACCTTAGAACCTCATCTTCTAATTAAAATCTTATACTTAACATGTTTCTGCAGTACAAATCCATGCCGTGCTGAAAGTTTTAAAATTTATCATAAGCTAGACGTGTATCTGAAGGCATTTACAAGTACGTCGAAGGAGTAGGAAAGCCACTAACTTTTTAAACTAATAGGAGGTAATAAAGAAAGCCTCAGATCGCATATTTATCGAAAGTGAAATACAAAGTGAAATACCTGCGATCTGAGACATTCTTTGTTTTACCTTCCTACGGCGGTAAAATAAAGAATGATCCTGATTTTTAACCGATTTAAAGAAAGGAGGAGGTTCTGAGTTCATCAAAATCTTCTTATACGTATTATATTATTTGAAAGAACACCTTCCATCGTGGAAAAATCGACACCACTCTTTAAATATTATACGCGAGTGTTTTTCTGGGCGTTTTAGCTGCTCAATGAATGTCATTACCTAATGTAACATATACATTGGTGTAAGGGACTGATAAGAGGCAAAAACTATTGATAAAATCAGACTCGATACTCGTCCGTCCCATTGAAAACTGAACTGTGATCTTCTCTTGCAAAAATATTTACTTGAATTTAATCTTAGCTTGTAGGTTTAATTAATTTATAGTTAATTTTAGTTTACTAAGTAGTTTTAGATTGTAAAACGTAACATCATTTTAGGACTCGTCATTAAATACGTCTTCTTTACTTGAATGGTAATGATAAAAAACGCCTTGCTAGTCAATAAGTAGGTATTCAGCATATCTACATACGCTGAATACTTATTGACTAGCACATATATAGCGTTTTGGATATTTTTTATAGTAGTTAACTAGTGTTATGTTATTTACGGTCCAGGTTGACGTAAAATATTCATTCGTAGTACTCAATGCAAGCTAATAAGTACAGGACTTGGCTTTGTTTTTATGTCACCGAGTGACCAATCATGCAACGAAATATATAATACATGCAGTATCTACAGCAAAAGAGTCAAAAGACACCGAATACTACGACGAAATACTAATGATGATGTGCTTGTAATTACACTGGATCTCTGGCGCGTCACACTGAAACATTACAAAACACCTACACAGGCAACCTACACTGAAATCGTCCACCGAGTCAAGCATGCCCAATGCATTTTTACTGCTCTCATCTCTTAATATTCATATAATTTGACCCTTTCACCAAATAGTTTCATTGAAAACTAGTATATTTAAATAGCTATGAACCATTGAGATATATGTAGTATAATTTAATATAGAAATTATAATATGTCGAGTATAGAAATACACAACCGTAAACATCTGTATTTACAGGCGTTACAATGAATAAAACCCTCATGTCTTTAGTATATGTACCCAACAGTTTTACTTTGATATTTATTATTAAACTTTAGAATTTTACTAGATACTCTAAAATCAAAAAATATAACTCAGTACAGTTTAATTTTAAAGTGTTTTCAAAAATCTATCGATATTTTCCCATCCTTTTCAGCTGTACTAAACAAGCTTCACGCCGTTTAAGCACGCTTGTCTACAAAACAATAATTAGCTTCCACCCTAAATACCTTTAAGCACGAAACAATTTAAAACTTTTTTTTCAGGCATTCCAGACTGTTCAACTCTGTTTTGTCACCAGTAATGTTCTTCTACGTCGTTATGTGCTCACTTATGATTTGTGCCAGTGCTTTTCAACTTACAGTTCGTATATTTTTATTGAGTACCTAATGAAATAATCAGAAATAATAAAAAAAACGATTAGTAAATTGCAATATTTTAAAGTACCTTTTTTTACAGTCTGCAACGAATACAACACAAAAACTCTTGATGGCAGAATACTTGATTTTTGGCATAGCCCAACTGTTTATGTTTTGTTGGCACAGTAACGATGTTATTTACAAGGTGAGTAGGAGTACAAGTAATTACGAGTTCAGTCGAGATAGGTGTGAACTTGTTATATTACTTAGATTTTTTTAAATTCCTATGAATAGATAAATGATCGATTAGTTTCGCGTCACATAGACTACTTATATTTGTTGAAAGCATGCATTCAGTACCTAAAAGTGACCACCATATTGCGACAAGATTTAGTTTAGAAATAATTCTGGATTTTGTGAAATATGTGATAAATACTTTACCTTGTAAGATTTTTACAACCAAAAGCTGTTCATGCAGTTTTAGAAGATTTTCTGTCCTATTAATAAGGATGCTGAAGGCTTATCTAGTCATTCATGATGTATTCTACCATGATTATAAAATCAATCCATCCTTCCTTACTTTATTTATTTAACAATTTTCTTTTTTACTTACTTACTTTGTGCTAAAATCAGCTCTTAGTATAGCAATTTTTAATAACATTGTACTATTTATTTTTAGGTTCCGTACCTCAAAAGGAAAAAACGGAACCGTCTGTTTGTCTGTCTGTCTGTTACAGCCAATTTGCACCTAAAGTACTGGATGGACCGTTTGAGTTGAAATTTTATGCATATATTAAAACTGATGACCCAAAGACGGACTTGTAAGGAAATATATGAATTTTAAATCCAAGTTATTTATTTAAAAATTGCTTTTCAGACAACATTGCACTCGAGGTCACTAAGATGATATTTCCTTAAAGGGATGGGGTAAATAGATAGTCTAGAAACTAAATTGATCATATGTATTTTTACAGAGTCGGGAGGTGATGTTTGGTCCATACGAGAGTGATTGGTGGGCATCCGGTCTTCAACAGCGGAAAAGTACTTTGCTTTTGCAGGGGCAGATGCAAATCATGCACATCTACACCGCTGGACCTTTCACCAACCTAACACTGTCTACATTTGTGGCTGTATGATTATTTTTAATTATTTTTTATTATTTTTATTATTATTTCAATAGATATATAGGCGCCATAATATCCGATTTATACATTTTACAAGCATTATGGAGCTTGAGAGTAGATTGTTTTCTGCAAGATTGCGCCACAACTTATTTTATTTATTTAAGAGTGGGCCTGGAGCCGGGACGATTGGAAATCAAGGGGGAGGCCTTTGCCCAGCAGTGGAACAATACGATAGGCTAGCAAAATATAAAAGAAGTATTCTATTGAAAAACTGATCATCGAATATTCAACGGTCGCTACTCGATAGCCACATGTATTTGCTTGTAAAATTGTAAACTTTGTGATTAAAAGTTGAATACAATTTTCTTGTACTTAGCGTCATTTATTGCAATATTGATAGAAAGGATGATTAAATATTAAAACTAGTCACACGTACAATGACTAGTTAGAAAGTAGAATGAAATGGAAGGAAGGCGTGACGTAATGTTAAGTTGACATCATAGTAAATATTTTATATGGTGGATGTGGCGTCTATGAAAGCAATTTCTTTCGGTTTACCTATTTAACAGAGTGCGGACATTTGTTATATATTTATTTGTTTAATAACGGCTCGAGTACCTTTAAGCTGATCTTCTTAAAATGTAGTAAAGCAGTTGAGGTGGGAACCGTACCATGTTTTTTTTGTTGTTGGTAAATTCCTTATCTATCTGTTTTTTTTTATTAATGGACTAGGCAGTTATTCCAAACTTAGCATACTTTGTGTAACTTTTTTTTGTTTCGCTATACAATATATTTTTCTTGTTTACAGATCTTAAAAGGCGCTTACAGTTACTACACTCTACTTAGAAAATAAAAGTGTCTTTTACTTCTTCTACATACGTATTTCTAAACTTATCCCTTAAAAATTATCTTAAATTTAGAACCTTATTCATTATAAAAGTTAAGAGCTCACAGATGTTCCAAAAATTAATTTTATGCCACACCTGGCCATAAAGTGGCTTTTTCTGCACGCTGCGCGTACGGAAATAGTACTTTTTGGTACAAGTGCGGAAAGTATGTCATTTTTCACGAGTCCCGAGGTTTATTGGCCCGAGCCGACGACGACGAGTGGAAATGACACTTCGGCACGTGTATTAAACGACATATTTTAATACATTTGCGAAAAAATGTCGATGAAACCAAAACATGGCACCGGCTGTCACCATTCAGCATAATCAAAAGAATTTATTTTGAAAAGAAACATATATAATTTAATTTAATTTAAACTTTAAAAAGCAAGAAATATATTTATTATTACTTGTACTTTACTTATTTGCAATTAAATGTGTTATATTGTGTTCAAAAATTAGCTGGAAAGTAAAAATCACTAGTGCGCAAAATACAACTTTGCGCACGATTTACATCTACGAAAAGTTCCACTTTTTGAGCAAGTGTATTAAAAAAGTCCCTTTCTGGCCAAGTGTGGATATAAAATGATGTACTCAACACGGGAGGTAATAAAGAAATCTTTGTATTACCACCCTAGTTGTGTAATGTACTATTAAAACTTGTCAATCTGCAACTGTGTTTACGTAGCAAGCTTTAATATTTTATTATATACCTAGTAGACTAATGCATTCGTAGAAAGAAATACTGTCGCGCACTCAACACGCGTTTCTTTATGATGTGTAGAGTCTGTGCGGAAAGAGAATAGGCGTGGCGAAAAACGGACCTATCCTACCCAGTATGGCAAATAGGGCAAATATTTTTTTCTTCTGTAGAAAAGCAATACAGCGCCCCCCAATTTTAATCATATAATCTTTCCGCACAGACTCTAGCAGTCGTTGTTTATAATTATGGCTTTAGTGAAGTCAGAAGCCACAATATTTTATTCAGATATAAGGAACATCTTATCCTCTCGAGATGTTCCTTATCTGAATGCTAACTTTGCATTTATTAAACTATTATTTGAAACAGTTGTGGATTTATTTAACATTTTTTGCTTTTCTTAAAAAACCGGTATCAACCGGCATCAGAAACTGATCGTGCACATCACTAGCGGTCTCTCGCCTCGCCTCCGAAAAGAAGTATGTTTCCTCCTTCTCTCTCCTTTGTGAAATCGAATTATTTTCTCTTAATTTTAGTACCTAGACAGTTTTGTTTATAAAATAAGCTGTTAATTAGATAAACAAAAGTTCTGTTAAATTAGGAAGTTAGTGAGTGATAAAGTGTTGTTGGCGTAAAAAAAACCACAGGTTTCGTTGCCCGGAAGAGTTCAATAAACTTCGGATGTCAGTGCGTTAAGCAGAGGCTGGGTCCCAACCGGAATATAAATGTCATTCGGTATTTTATGTACGACTTTTAGAACAGATTTTTACACAAAGCATTCATGAACTTATATTTTTGCTATGGAAAATCAAAACCCACAAGAACGGACAGTGCCAATTCAATATGTTCGGGGTTCGAGAGCCTTTAGACAGTTTAAAAATCCACCTCAGCCTCATATGTGCATTCAAGACAGTTTACGGGATACATCGGAGAAATTATTCATTAATGTGTTAGGATGGCAGAAAATAGCAAACCCGAAGCAATATTCAGATCCTATACCCCTTTATGGGGGCATGCAGGTTGGTAGCAAAGTCTTTGTCCTCATTTTATGTACGATTTCGGGTCAAGAGGCCAAGATCATGTCACCTATTGTTTATTACTATAAATTTCAGTTGTGTAGTATTCATTGATCTGTGATGTTATGATGTAGCTGTTTTCTCCACAGCAACAGCCAACAACATTTAGATGGATATTTAATTCAGTTATTGATGTTTGTCTGTCATTCAAGAATACTTTTAGCTGATTTACATTTAATGCAGTTTTCATAGATATGTAATTAAAGTGATAACAAATCCAGAAGTATTTATAAAATCAGTTCAGTTACTAGAGCAGGATTCATGATCACACTTCAATAATATTCAGTACCAAGCTCATGAATTTTTATACAAAATGAACCCAATAATCGAGTTCTTGGCACTGAATGTGTTAATAAGCACAAAAGTGTGGGTTCGGTTGTTTTATATTGTTTATGTAACTTGGATGTGCTCTGATGAAACAATTTGATGATAACAATAAAATTTAGGTACCACAGGGCTGCGGGCCCAACAGCACCCGGCCGCCACTCCTGGTTTTTGCTGTGATGGTGAACCCTGACATCCTAAAAGCTAATGGGAAGAATGCTGCTAATCCCAGTGTAAGATATTATAATATTTGCTTTTCTTTGGCAGAAATAATTGAAAAGAATTAAAAGGAGGGTGGTATGATAACCTTTAACTGCATATGATTTGTCATAAGTTAACAGGTTAGATGGTATTTAAATGTAACCTAAGTTAGTCTTTACCATACATGTGATTACTGCAGTGAAATCAAGTAAAATGCTTTTTATCTTTAAAAGTCACTTGCAGTGTTTCTACATACATTAATGCTTTTATTATACATTTTCGTAATAATATATAAAAATAATTATCAAAATAGGCTAGACGACCAAAAAATCAGTTTAGTCCATCGGTTAGATTATTAAAAATAGAAATTATTTTGTTTGACATACAGAAAATGACCAGGATACAGTGCTTAGAAGTTTCGAGTGACGTCACTCCTTAGTACAATTTTCACCTAGGAGTGACGTCACAAGCCCCCACTCCAGAAGTTTAATGATCTATAACTTTGTTGATTCTTATATTTTGATAAACCAAAAAATGTGTCCCATATTTTGCCATTAATCTAACTGACAGACTAAATAGAATTATGTATTTTTAACCCAGTCGTCATCCCTATTTTATCAGATTACTATATCTAAAAACTAATAAACTGTGTGTTATAAGTTATAAGTAGCTGGACACTAAAAATCTATACCAAAATACAGCAGGGCTTTGGTAATCTGGGCCACAGCTAATCAGAGTGTCTCTATAATCAAAATGGCTCATTTAACCTTGAGCAAACTCCCTTTCTGTCTCGCAGTGCCACACAGTACGTATTTAATATTTACATACTATAATCTGAATGCTTCATACATCCGAATAGAGGATACATTTTGGGAGTACAGATTATCTGTACAGCTATTTTTGAGGCTGACCATAATTTTGTTGTAATTGGATTAAACAACAAGATAAACGTTAAAACTAGTGCCACTGTAAGGTGTAGATTTTGTGAGTCCGTCAACCCCCATGGCTCCGGAAATTTCCCAAACTAATTGACAAAAAAAATTCTACATAATTATCAAACTTACTCACGAAATTTCACTGGAATTGGTTGAGAAATGTGACCTTTAGAGAAGAATATATCCTAGAGGATATTAGAGAAGGCCAGTGAATGAGGTATATAATACATATATTGTAAACTTAGAAACTACTACTTATGAGTGCTGAAGTTGTGCTTATTAGGGATGTAACGATACACAGTTTTGCCGATACGATACCGATATATAGTAGTTAATATCGGCGATACCGATACCGATATCTTAGCTAAATAATGAAGTATGAACTTCTGATATTTGTATGTCCTTATCATAACTAATGGCAATGATTACTGGCTATATTTACCAGAGAGTCAATCTTGAAAGTGTAAAGTAAAAATAAATAAATTGTCAACCCAAAATTCAATTTTTTTTTATTAAGAACCAAAGATTTAATTAACATAGTAACTATCATTGCACAAGGTAATAGACCAATACATAAATTAAGTCAGAAATTGAAATTACTTTTCGCAGATTTTTTTTCATACAGCAAATTCTTTTCGCGCTCTTCAAATATCGGTTGTATAATATCGGCGATACCGATATATCGGTATCGTTACATCCTTAGTGCTAATGTAAGAACGTTTCTCAAATTGTTTTCTTGCAAATTTCAGGATAGAGAAGCCTTAGTGAGCCTGCTATGTGACTTTGTGGAAGCCATGAACCCAGGCCTGGTGTTGGCGCGGAGCCCAACTATTCTCAAGGACCGGGACTTGGCTGGAGAGCTCAAAGATGTGTGGCTTGCGGTCCAGAATAAAAGAGAGCGGGAGAAGGGCCTGAGCCAGGATGTTATGTATAAGGTTAGTTGAGGACTACCTCACCATGTTGAGCCTTCACATGGGGTTCTTTAAGTCAAAGCTCAATCGATTCCAGTCCAAGCTGTGTACCCAACCTTACTTCGAGATATCTGCCTAATTCTATACTTTATTTCAGTAATTTGTGAATTGTTCCAGGTGTATGATATAGATGGTATAGGCGGTGAGGAGCCTGAAGACACTCGAGGTGACCAAGACCGAGGCAAGAAGCCTGTCAAGTCCTCCAAGCAGATCCTGCTCAACGCTGGACAGAAGTCCGAGTTTGACTCTGGCATGAATAACTGCCAGATTAACCAGAGCCACATTAGCAACACTGACAACACTACTTATTGCACACCTGGTAGGTGTTATTCGATATTTTGAATTCAGCGCCATCTCTTGTGAGTTTGTGATAGGTTCAAAGACTTGTGGGCAATGAGGGTGTTTAAAAATCATAAATCCACCAGGTGGCAGCAGGGTGGCGAATGGTCTATTTGGCAGTAGATGTCAAAATCAGGTGATGTGATTGGTGGATTTTGACACCTACTGTCAAAAAGACCATTCGCCACCCTGCTGCCACCTGGTGGATTTATGATTTTTAAACACCCTCATTAGCATCCTAAGCTATCGCGCTGTCGCGTTTTCGTGGCTTGAAGTTACTAAACTCTGTAGCAAAATTCAATACCTTTGGTACTATCAATTTGATAATCTGTAAATTGATAATATCAATTTGATACTCGGTATAACAAGCATCCTTAGGCAATGACATTTACGTTGTGCTTGTTTGTAACTACGTACACTCGGCGTCAAAAAAATCGCACATCTACGCAGATCGGGTATAAGCAAAAATAACCTTAACTCATTTATTGTACCCTATTAATATTGATGTCGATTGAAAGCTTGTTTAGTGTTTATGTAAAAGGAGAGGTTCAAAGAGAAATGGGAGGAATACGCGCTACAGGAGCCACGAATTCTGCCCCTTTCCATAGGTTTAAATATTTTTTTATTGGTCCATCGTGGCTCAATCGGTATCCAGACTTGTTAAAGATTACACTTGAAGGGAAAAAGCAAAGAATTATTCTTTGCAGATGGATGCTACTGCTGATGTAGCCGATCATGTCGTCGCCACCAACCTATACAGGTTTAGGTCTAAAATCCAAGTTCACAAAAATTACAGATATGTAAGTTTAGCATCGTGGCGATGATGTCGTAGCACTACTTCTAGCAGGAGTACGGCAAGGTAATGGCCATTTCACTGTTCCACGAGTATTTCAATGATAAAAAGACACTAGAGGCTTCACTAGGAGGCATAGATCCGGACGACAACACTACAATTATGAGAGAGTCGATTGCTTATATCGTTTCAACGTCCCTGCGGAGCCGGTTTCACAACGCTGTTAGGCTCTTACAGCAGCTCCTAAAAGCTCGCAGGACATCGGTTAGCATTTCTACAGTTAAATGAAGGCTACAAGAGAAGAACATCTTACCTCATAGAGCTGCCACAGGTCCCAAATTGACCATACAGCGTCGCAAAGACCGACTTCAGTTTACACACGACGACCTGAATTAGACGTTTAACCAATAGATGGCCGTTCTCTTCTTGGACGAGAATAGGATGTGCTTTTTTTGCAACTTTATGCGTGGAAGAATGAAGATCAAGATCGAAGAAAAGTGAACTACGGGGGTTGCCTGTGCACGTTCTGGGGCGGCATGTGAACTGGTGGAAAAACCAAGCTTGTGCGAGTTTCCTGGCCAACTCCAGGGATCCCTGACTGCTTGACGTTTCACCATGGTGATCCTAAAAAAGCGAGTGGTGACATATATCGGTTTTATCAGTCGTGGGTTCAGATTCATGCATGATAACGCCCGCTCTCACAGTGCATTCATTGTCAGCGACTAACAGGAAGAGCTCAGGATTCCTGTTATGCATTGTCCAGCAAGAAGTCCCGTCCTGAACCCCATCGAGCACCTCTAGAATTAACTGAAACGACGAGTACGTCGCGGGATCCCGGCCCAGCTAACGTTTAAGACCTCGAAGTTGCCATAATATAGGACTGAGGGAACAATCCTCCAGAATGTATCGACAAAGAATAATTCCGTGCTTATTCTCTTCAGGCGTAATCTTTAACAAGTCTGGGTAGCGATTAAGACACGATTGACGAATACAAACTTGTTTAAACGTGTGGAAAGGGACAGAATTAATGATCCCTGTAGCGCGTATTTCTGCCACTTTTCTTTAGAACCCCTCCTTTTCATAAATCACGAGTTTTCATGAAATGAATGATTGTTAATTGAAAGAGCATTAAACAAGCTTTCAATCGATACCAATATTAATAGGGTGCAATAAATAAGTTAAGGGGCTATTTTTGCTTGTAGCTGATTTTCGCAGATGTGCGATTTTTTTGACGCCGAGAGTACATACATACATAGGAACCTTCTTACATGCTATTTATGAATATACCATAGCTTGCTGGTGAATACAAAAAACTGGCCAAGTGCGAATCGAATTCGCACACGAAGGATTCCGTTACGTTACACCGACGAACAAGAAACACGTTTCTTGTAAGGACCCCCTATTGTTTTTAAAGGCCGTAGCAGGATAAGGGAGGAAAAAATGCCCTTGAATGATTAAGAGCAGTTTATTTTTTCTATAGTTGCTTGCATTTAGTTGTATAACTGTGCAAAGTTTGGTTGAAAAATTCCCAGTGGTTCAGCCGGGAATAAATAAAAACAAAATTTATGAAATTTGACGTATCTCTAAAACTATAAATCTTTATCATAATATCTTTAATTCATTTTGGTTAATTAATTAGTATGTATGCCTTAAAAGAAAATTGAGTCTGTATCTTTACAATTTCTGTAAAAAACACGTAAGTCAAATTTTCAAAAAAAAGTTTTTTTGATTCCTGAAGGAGTGACCACTTTAAGTGATATTTCTAAAGAAGCCTAATTTAACGATCTGTCAGTCATATAAGTTTGACGGTTAACATCGAAAAGCAACAGTGTCAAAATTAAAAAACTATGTTGGTCGGATTCTGTTATATTTTTAACCGACTTCCAAAAGAAGGACGGTTCTCAATTCGTCTGTATGTTTTTTTTTTATTTACATTTTTTTTTATTTTTTTTTTGTGTGTTTGTTCACCGATTACTTGAAGACGGCTGGACCGATTTGGAAAATTCCTTTTTTGTTTGAAAGGGTAGACTTCCGAGGTGGTCTCATTGCAACCAAATCAGGATCTGATGATGGGATCTTGGAGAAATCGAGGGAACTCTTCAAATATCATAGGCACACATATAACGACTTTGGTATTTTTCTTACTTTCTCGTGCATTTCTTATTAGAAATAAGTTTCCAGTCTTAACCGACTATAAAACAAAGAGCAATTTTTATGTATGTGTGTTCCTCGGTTACTTGAAAACGTCTAGACCGATTTGGATTTTTTTTCTTTTAACTAAATAGACTTAAGTCTATTAAGTTAAAATTTAAAAATAAAGTAAACTAAAAATTTAAAAATAAAGTAAATTTTTAAAACAAAAAATAAAAACCGACTTCCAAAAACTTAAACTAAAAACCAAAAAATAATATTTTAGTTACCACAAAGAAATGGATAATCAACGATTCATATATACAGTTACAGATATTTATAGTTTTTAACCTGTTATTTTTGAAGTTGGTGCCTGCCACGCAAAGCTGGCTGTGTTGAGCTCCTTAGCTGCTTAGCTTAACATATTATTTTTTGGTTTTTAGTTTAAGTTTTTGGAAGTCGGTTTTTATTTTATTTTTAAACTATTCTAATACAGCCAAAAAAAATCTTCTTTGTATAGAATTAAAAATAAATCAATTTTTGACATTTCCATTAATTTAGGCTTGAAAATATTTTTGTATTAATTGTCGCCTTTTAACTTATAAAACTTTTTTTTCAAATAGGTAATCATCATCATTTCTAATTAAGCCTTACTTATCGTTTTACCAGATATGTTACCGTTAGTGATTAAAATAAGAAGTAAAAGACATTTTTAAGTTGATACATTTTCGAGTAAATGCCATAAATTTATTTTATTTTAAGTTCTTTACAAAGAATATTTGTTTAAGTTCTTTGGCAGTATTAGAATAGTATAAGAATAAAATGTAACAGAATCCTACTAACATAGTTTTTTAATTTTGACACTTTTGCTTTTCGATTTTAACCGTCAAACTTATGTGACTGACAGATCGTTAAATAAGGCTTCTTTAGAAATGTCACTTAAAGTGGTCACTCCTTCAGGAATCAAAAAAACTTTTTTTTGAAAATTTGACTTACGTGTTTTTTACAGAAATTGTAAAGATACAGACTCAATTTTCTTTTAAGGCATACATACTATTTAATTAACTAAAATGAATTAAAGATATTATGATAAAGATTTATAATTTTAGAGATGCGTCAAATTTCATAAATTTTGTTTTTATTTTTTCCCGGCTGAACCAATGGGAATTTTTCAACCAAAC
The DNA here is from genome assembly GCA_947034925.1 of Eudemis profundana. Taxonomy (NCBI): domain Eukaryota; kingdom Metazoa; phylum Arthropoda; class Insecta; order Lepidoptera; family Tortricidae; genus Eudemis; species Eudemis profundana. Next base: position 21,516,486 of record OX344795.1, on the reverse strand, counting down.
TTTGCACAATTATACAACTAAATGCAAGCAACTATAGAAAAAATAAACAGCTCTTAATCATTCAAGGGCATTTTTTCCTCCCTTATCCTGCTACGGCCTTTATTTTGTTTTTATTATTTGTTGTTATAGTGGAAATAGAAGCGGAGTCTTAGTGATAAGATTCCGCTGGCACGGTACGGAATCCTAAGAATTGACGAGAGATTATCGTAGCCTAAACAGTGTTAATGTATTTCCTCTGCATTTTAGTGTATGGGCAGATCGTGTCAAGCAGGGAAAACCACAATCAAATCAACGACATACAGCAAAAGCTCTCGTCAAACGAAACTAAACCTTCCACGTCTTTCCGAAAAGACTGGAACACGGTCCACGGGAAAACTCCAGAAGGCTGGGATGAGTTCTCCAAAAGAAACATATCCACTATAAAGAGCGGGGAAGGGGACAAAAAGGTTAAACCTGACAAAAAAGTGAATGGAAAAGGACACTACGACTTCTTTCCTGTGTTCGACAATAAAACTGAAGAAAAACCCGAGGAAGCGGTGAGTGACGATTCGATTATTATAGACTCAATGCAGAAATTAGTTCTGCGCACGACTGATAACAAAATTTGTGATAATAATACAAGTGCTCTCAGCTCGTTAAGCTCTTAACTTAGCGCTTTTACAATTTATACGGCGTTTAAGGTTGAATTTGTCATGTCATGGGAATGGGAACTAGTCAGGTTCAATTTTGGAATGTCTGTTTCTTATGGGTTTTATTGGCAATTTTGAAAGTTTGGTGGACCACTACCAATCAACTCCAAAATGATCCATAAAAAGTCTAGCAAATTTCTGACCTTAATGCGAAATATGACAGCATTTTGGACATCACCTTGCAATGTTTAGAATCTCTGCTAACTTAGAAGGAAATTGCAATGATGGGAAAAAACGTCAATTTTCAAGGTTTTATAATGTCAAGCGACAGTTGGATATGACTTGATAACTTGATAAGCATGGAGCGTACTTTTGGTACCGATGAAGTGAAAATTACGTCAAGCTATATTTTTTAGGTTTTAGATTGATATATTGTTACCGGAATTTACCGGTACCGTAAAAGCTTTGAGTTGGTGTCAATGGTAGAAGCTATTTTATAAATCAATATGTGTCTGCCTGTGTTATCTTATTTATTTAAATGGGAAACTGGAAAAAATAATCGGAAATGCTTTTGGATATAGAAGGGACAGAATTAATACATACATTCGGTTATAAGTATAGGTCAAATCGCATATGCGATCAATATTTCCAATTTCTCGTTTAAGTAAATAAAAAGACACACATTTTTACTTATAAAATATCTTCTACCATTGATACCATCAATGAAAGTAAAAGAATATAATTAATTCATAACTTAAAAGAGACCGGTAACGGTAACAGTAAATCATTGTAAAGCCTAAACTAAATCAGCCTGTATGTAGGTAGACGTCATTTGCCTGTCATCGGCACCAAAAGTACGCTGCCTGTTGATAATTGTTCACTGACCGAAGTAAAGGAATGTAATTGAAACATTTAATGAAATTAATATCTCTTAATAACTCATACTAAAAGCATTAAGGAAATATAATTTGCTTTGCAGAACAAGTATCATAATATTATACAAACACTGGCACTTCAGGGGGCATTTTGCGGCTACGTCAGATGATAAGGTTTACAAATAAATCAATAGATGTTCGAGTTGTCAGTATAAGGTATTTCTACTAAATATTCATAATATTATATATATAAAACATACTACTTTATTTTATTCTTCTTGTTTTATTTAATTTTGAATGGCTTCAGTGCAGCCGGCTAGCACTACATACCTACGTAACATACCCACAGTATTAGTTACTAAGGTACTCGGAGTTACGTAGCATATATACCAGGTTACGAATACTAAGTATAAATACTTAATACAAATACCTTATACTGACATCTCGAAAATTGATTGTAAGATTGATTTATTTGTAAACTTTACCACCTGACGTACCCACAAAATGCCCCCTGTAGTGCGGTGTATGATATCTATCATATGATAGACATCTTTGTGATTTTTCTAGTTTTCAATGTTGTCAGTGGAACCAATTTTAACTCTTATTAGAAATTAACGCAGTTTTGATTTGCACTTACTCCTGATACTGAAATTCCAAAAAATTGTACAAAACAATTCACATTGTTTTCCTTAAAAATTGAATGAACGAATGTGAAACTAAATTTTGATAATTCTGCTGTTGGCTGGTGTAAAACATTATTCGTAGAGAATTATTGAAATTTAGTTTTATTTAGATGCAACGTGCAGATGCAATTAAGGTACTCACAGAAAAAAAACTAGACAAACCAGTTGTATGCACAGAAACAAACATGTCGCATATGACCTATTGGAATGGGATTACGGCTTCCAACACTGGCTACTGTAATGTAAAATTCTTTCACAGTGTATCAAATATTTTGTGTTGACATAGAGCGATGAATATGAAATAGCAAAGTCATACAAGGGGACATTTTTTCACCATTTTTTTTCTGTGCGGTACTCTTTGAAAATCTCTCAGTATTGCAATGTTTGAACTGTTGTGAGTGTTCGCGATATTTTGGCTGATATTGGTGAATTTGTACATTGCTATGTTTATCGTTGTTGCCAAGTTTTTGAATATTGAAGTGGAGATATGGCAAGCTCATGCAGAATTCTAAATGTTAATGGTTGTTTCTTATTAGTATCGGGGGATTCAAAAAATGTTATTGGCCAAGTAATTAATAAGGTATTATAATAAATAATTCAATAATTATTGTTACAAAAAAAATTCGGTTTATCATTAAGACTACTTTACCGATATCTTTACATTCGATTTGATCTATTTCGTATTTTACTAAAATGACATAAATTATAATAATTGTGCATGCCTAAACAATTTCGTGAAATCCCCCGGCACCCAGTAACTTGATCTCAGGAGCTCACAGTTAAACTTAGTATTACATAGCCTTTCCAACACTGCCAAACGAAGCTTCTACCCTCACAGGCAGGCCGATTCGTCGACAAAGTCTAAATACTGCAATTAATACATTCACTGTCACAGCAGGTTTAAGAAACTCACGACTCGTAAACATAACCACACTATACTCTCAAACATACGTAGGCAACGTAGGCTTCTTTACTAAAATAATTAATTTTACTGCGAAAAGGATCTAGAGTGGCTTAGGAATCAAAGCATTCTTGATTCGTATTCATAAAACTGCTTGGTTGGAATCTCTCTAATGAGACGCAGCACGGCGACGAAAGGTCTTTTCTAGAGATGAGCCGACTAGTCGGGAACGTCGACTATTCGGCATCATTTGTAGTGGGCCGATTAGTCGGCGACTAGTCGGCAAAAAATGCCGAATATTCGGCATTATTGCCTAGCGGAGAATATAGGACACAGAAGAAATGAAACCATATTTTTCTTAATTATTTTATATTTTTACGTACTTTACTCAATTACAAAAAAAAAATAATCAACTCAATTAAAAACTGATTAAAACACGAACGCGTGACAACAAATGGCGGGGAGACGAAGCGAACCGAGCGTTTCCGATTGCAACCGAACATAGCTAATAACTATGAGCGGCAATGCCGATTAGTCGTTCGATTTCGGCAAATTGAGAACCGATTAGTCGGCCGACTAGCTAGTCGGCAAAATAAGTAGTCGGCCCATCTCTAGTCTTTTCTCAAACATGCAATGAAATGTTGACATTACGTGTCTAATATTAGGCCGCGAAGTACCTAGTTTCTGGTGCGGCTTGAGTCCGCTTGACAAGTGCCATTAAAAAAACAATAAACGATTTTTGCTATATTTTGCAGTTCTATTTATATAAAATCGTCATGAACGTAACAAATAATACAACAATTTCCAATAATTTAAATTGAAATATTTTAAATGTGTAATATTTTAAAATATTTCATCTAAATAAAAAATATTTTTTAAATATTCGCGGTAAAAATGCATACTGAAACAGTTTTTTGAAAAGAAATTGTTTTTTTTTTCATTCTGTAATTCTATTTTATGTCTACTTTATTTTTAGTATTTCTAGAAAATAAAGATTGACTTTTTGGAGTGTGTTTAATTTATTTCATTGCATATTTGAGAAAAGCACTATACATACCTCGGCGTGAATTGGGGTTGCCAGCCTCGTAACTATCTGGCCTCGCGTTCGCTCGGCCATCTATATGTACTAGGCCGGCGACCCCTCACTTCCCGGCCTCTGTAGTAATATACTATTGTATCAAATCCACAATTCATATCTATCAAAAAGACATTTCGGCAACATAATGCTAGCTAGTGGATTTCTGATTTCTGGAAACCCTTATTGTAGATTATTCTAAATTGAAAATTGTACAATTTGGCAGAAATTACCATTTTAGATATGCGATTTCATGGGCATAGCAACACACGTAGACTTTAGGTTGACTCCAGGCAAGTACCGTATTGTTAAGGACAGTGAATGTATTAATCTTAATCCAACTTAGAATGAAATTGACACTTAGATATACATCATCAGATCATCACAATAAATAACTATATATAAAGTTATTGCCAACAGAATCGGTCTGCCAACATCTACACCTTATGACCTAATGTTAACTTAGTTAAACTTTTGTAACATTTGTATCTCAAACGCAGAACAAATATTTATCATAGCGTAGATTTTATATGGTTGTTTAGTCAGTAATGTACCAGTCTTTATTTTATGTGCAATCTTTTCATCACAAGTAATATTTTAGATAAGTGAGCGTACTATCAGTGTCAATAACTATTTTTACAATTTCTTTTAAATTTTAATGTCCTTAAGTTATAAGTAAATTGCTATATGGGGTACTTTTTAAGGTAAAGCTTAATTTCTGTAATATTCGGAAACTGTTAAGTTTTTAAATTCATAATTCGAAAGCATTTCATTCCTATCTGACGTGTTGTGTGATGATGAAGTCGATGGCGTAGCATGTTTACCTACTAGTAGATAGTGCCTATTCATTTTCGACTTGAAGAGATCCAAGTCATATTTCTTTAGGGAAAAGATTTACTGGAAGGTTTGGTACTAAAGTTGGGAACAAGCAAAGAGGAGAAATATAGCGCTAGCGACACAATGTAAATACATGAGTGAGGCATTCCCTCTTTATTGCTGTTATATGGCCGATAGCATTTTGAGCCCTATTTATTTTAATGGTTTTATTGAATAGTATTTATACTTTATGGTGCTTTAGTAGCAGATAATAGAGTGAATAATACTTATATTATGCTTCATAAATTCATAATTGACAGCTAAATTGTTAAGGTTATTGATACTGTTATTAATACTGATAGTTTGTGACCTAATAATTTAAACGGCACTTATTTCAGAGTTGGGCAATATTTATTTAACCCTTAAATGCATGATTTTTTTTTATCGTTACCAAAAAAATATATGTGGCTACCTAATGGTGTAATAAACACTAGAAAAATATAAAAAAAAATCTATAGCAAGTGTTTGGGTTATTTTTGCACTAATAATCAAATGTACGATACAGCGTACACTATGCATTCCCCGCAAAATCAAGTAGCCCCTATACACGGCCTATGATAATCTGAAACCAAAATGTTTGTAGGTCTGAATTAAAACCTTTTCGGAAATATATGCTTGTATTGTGTATATATATTGTGTGTATTAACACGTAATGAACATAACATAATATCACGCCCTTTCCCTCACGGGGTGGCAGAGCATCGAAGGTGCAATAGTTGTACCTCAACACCACGTTCCGCGTTGATTTCTTGGGCTAAGTTATGATATACGACGAAACAGTGACAACTTGCGAGCCCATGGCCTACATAGTTTCCGCAAGTACTTACTCTATCCCTCTATAGACTTACTATGTGCACGGGAAGATATGCAGCTGGCACAGTCTATGTTTTCCCTTCGCTCCCAGACTTGCACGGGAGTCCACGTAATTACACTTTACAGCTAGCTAATGTTTTTATGCCACACCTGGCCATAAAGTGGCTTTTTCCGCACGCGGCGCGTACGGAAAAAGCCGCTCTCTGGCCAAGTGTAGACATAAAATGATGTACACAACACGGGAGGTAATAAAGAAAGCCCTCGATCGTATAATTACGTCCCTCGCTTGCAGCTCGGGCCGCAAACTTCTGCGATCTCGGCCTTTCTTTGTATTACCACCCTAGTTGTGTAGGTACTATTTTGTTCAGTAACTTTTAATGTTATCAATGAATAATGCCACCAGCCACAGAACATTTAGTAAAAAAGTTTTGAACTTTATGTAATCTCAAATAACAATAAATCAAAGATAAATTAAAAGCGAGAGAACTTTATTAAATTTAGAAAACGTAAAGTCCTTATGATACGAGTTACAACATTATAATAAAAAATAATTACTTACTTAGTTAAAAACCGCCAAACACACTCGACGAAAACCTTCAATATTTAACTTTTTCTAAATTGCCGCCATTTTGCTTATAAACACTTATAACTTTTTTTTAATACAGTTATGCCAATAAATCAATATTAAATGTGAAAATGCGTTAGTTTTCCTTGTAAAATCAGTCTTAAGAACATGGTACATATATATAGTTTACAAACACTAATTATGTTTTGGTTATGTACGATGCATCGTACACCATGCATTTAAGGGTTAATAAACATCTCATTTAAACTTTTTTTTTCTTTACAAACAATTTACTCGCACTATTTAAGTCAAATAACGCCCAAATCTGAATTAATTAGTCTTTATTTGTGACTTTCTGTACCAAAACATACGGCGCATAAGCGTTAGATCATTTTCTAATGTAAATGTGTCCTCACAGATTTATTCTACAAATATCACAATTGTATAGAAGTTTGACAAATGTTCTAAGAAATAGCCTTCATTGTATAGGAATTTAAATGGAGGATATTTCATAGAAAGTTATTTAAAGAGTGAATATCAGAAATGTATAAGTGTTTATCATATTTAGCCATTGAATACACAACTTTTAGATGTGCCATAAAAGTTCTGTCTTATCATTTTTTATGTTCTGACCCAATCTTACTTGTCCACCAAGTTTTAGAGAATATCCAGGATTGAGGGTCAAAATATGCTTTGGGCTTAAAATCACTAAATTTCATTTTACCTCATTATCAATATTCCCAGATCTCAAAACTTCATGGCCTCAAAATACCTAAATTGCAGAATGCCTAAATTTTTTTCACAATCAACCGAAACCTTAATATCGCCGATGTTCAAAATACCTTAGGCTCATAATACCTAAACTTCAAAACAGCATTATGGCAAAACAACATATGCTTAAAACAACCAAACCTCAAAATACCTAAATTTATACTATCAAATAAACACTCGTAAAAAAATTAGGTATTTTTGGAAAAATGCCTAAATTTAGGTATTTTGAGGTTGAGTTGTTTTGATATTTTGTCATTTCTGCCATTCGGTAATTGAAGGATTGTGCATTTCAATCTTCAGGCATTTAGAGAATATGCCGTTTTAAGTCAAAGTCATAATGAATTTCGTTCATTTTAAGAATGTTACAATTTGACATTTAGGTTTTATGAGCTCATGGTAATTTGAAAATAGGGTGTATTGACAAATAAGGTATTATGAGATTTAGTGATTTTAAGCCCAAAGCCAAAATATTGGTTGGTTTTTATCATAATTCAAAGCTCGATAGAGTTACGTCACATAATACTTATATTATAAAGCCTCTCTTATACCAAGGATTATGTATCACGTGATGTATCTTTCTATACTGGTGTATCAGGAGACCGGAAGTGTCATAGTGCTACACAACACCTAATTAATGCCTGTGGGTGAGGTTTCAGAACTTTGCACCCTGGAATATAAACTTCTAAAAGTTATGTATTTTATGTAAGTAGCTATATGGTTATATTTAGTTGCAGTCTGTGATATTTAAATTTTAAGACGTTACTGACGCTTGAAGTCGATGGAGGCAAAAACTATGCGACCGTTCGTTGTGGAAGTCTCGAGGTTGAAATTATGGTGACTGAAACTTGCAAATGGCATGACATTTTTATTAAGTAGCCACCACAAAACCTCCAGCCGCATTGGCAACTGAGTTTCGCGATCTGTTTCGCTACAAGTTGGTAAACGACAAAAAATGTCACTGCCTACCACACTCAAAGAGGCCTATGTCTAGCAGTGGACGTCTTTTGATTGATAACTTGAGTTGAACGAACAGTAAGATTTTGTCTTGATGTACCCTGGTATAAAAACATGTATGACAGGGTGGTCACTTTTCTTTTGCTGACCGTAAGTAGATGTACTTCGAAGGGGGAAAAATCATCATCATTTATCAGTGCCCTGTCTTAAAGACAATTTTGACACTTGTAGTGTTAGTAACGCATCTTGATAGTTTATATCACAGATCGCTGTATGTTATTCCGCTGTCATTCGCATTTATTTTGTTTAAATCTCTGTGTAAACATATTTTTTGACTTGCTACTTTTGTATTTAGATTTAGTCATATTTTAGGGAAAGTATTCCTAATTTTATTATTAATTTAGATAACTTTTGTGCCCTAGGCAGTGATACAATGGTAAATAGTGCTAAATATGTTCCTTTGCGACTTTATTTTCTAGATATATTTCAATCGTATTATCGCCATTACTAGTCTATTTTTGCAATCTTTATTACTGTCTTATATTATATTTTCTTATTCTCGATTAGTTTTTAATAGGTCTACCTCGAATCTATTTGAACAATTTTGGGACTGTAATCATGTTTTTTTATAGACAAATCAGAATGAAATATACCCTCATTTAGAAAGTGGATGTTAATGATATTTCCTTGCCTGTACATCTGATTATATTTTTTCATTCAGGATTTATTTCATATTAGGCATTTGAAAATCCAGAATGATGGGATTGACACTTCGACAATCAGACTTGTCAGATATATACATACTTTTAATACTTTATCTTGTCAAATACTATTGCAAGTGACTGTACATTCTGGGTATGTTTGTATTCCGACCATATTTTATTTTTGAGAATGAATCATCACATAATATATATTAAAACCTGGAGGTACACTTTGAGTACAATTTTAACTTCGGCGTCTGTCACTCGAATTGGCATTTTTGGCTGCTGGTCGGTACGGAACGAGCACGTTCTGTACGGACCAGTTTAAACTTCGTATATTAGGTAACTACAAAGAAGTACAATTATTCTATGCTAGGTACTAAATAGTACCATTTGAGTACTATTATCTGTGATGATTTACCCTCAAAAATAAGATATGGTCGGTACGCAACGTATCACACGTATGTTTTCGTACGACATCATTTCAGTTTTTTTTTAATCCTCCACTATAGATAACGGTGTTCTTTAGACTGATTTGTCTTCGAAACTTAGACGTTGTATGTTTCAATGTAAAGGAATGATATCAGATCTCTTGTTTACAGTATTTAAATTATATGTCATTTACAAGACTGGTTAAGGTGGTTTTATTTAACTCCAAAAATTACAATCCTGTCCGCTTTGAATTCAACGGGACAAACCATGGTTTAAAGTAGGGCTCCTGATATCCGTGATACACGCCGAACCGTAGCTACGTGTTCTTAACCCCGGCGGTACTAAGATCACGGATTTCACGGACACGGCCAGATACGTAGCCCGTATCTGCGTTCGTGTCCGGATACACGTGACACGCCAAGATACGTACCTCGGCGTGTCACGTGAATCCGGCCCATGTGCGGGCGGAACGGCGGGTCTCGGCTACGCTCGGGTAGCACACGTCTCGTCGGTTCGACGACACACTGGGCCGGTTGGAGTTAAAACAAATAAGTTAACTATTATTGAATTAACTACGAATTATTTCTTAGTATACTGAGTACGGGACGAACGGGGGCTTTTTTAAATTCAAAAGTAATGAAACGGAATAAAGAGCTACGAATAAAAAATCACGATACATTTTTATTCGTAGCTCTTAGAAACAAACACCGCATCTTATCTTCACTCAACGTCACGAGCGGACCGGATCTGCGTGTACTTAAGATACGTGAACCCGTGAACACGGACTTCACGGGTACACGTGACTTAATTACACGTGCCGAACGGGCCATAAAACCGTTGCCGTGTAACACGGAAACGGGCGCACGGCTACGGGTACACGAAACACGGACACGACCCCGAACCCTAGTTTAAAGGTTACAATACCTAGTAACTTACGTGCTCACTGGCGGATTGAAAAATAGTACCTAGTGTCCGACCGAAACTAGTTTTCTAAGCCGAAACCGAATTTCGGCTTGGATCTCAGTTTCGGCCGAAACCGAAACTTCCATATAAGGTCGTGTTGACGTGGTAAAAAAAACGTCATAATCAGTCAGCCTTCATTTTTAGGGATCCGTACCGAAACGGTAAAAAGGAACCCTTATGTTGCGACTCGGTCCGTCTGTCACAGCGATATATCTCAGGAACTACGGACGAACTACTACTCAAATTCAGTTCTGCATGGCAGCCGCCGAAACCCGTTTTTTAGTCGAAACTAGGCCGAAACCGGAATTTCGGTCGGACTCTAAAAATAGTAGCGATACCTGTACCTCTAGCACAATTGTGACTTGCGACTTTTTTTCGCGCAACAAAAATCACCTACCTATCACTTTCAGTTCAATGCAGTGTGACAACGCTCGTGGAAATCGCGGTCAGTTATACTAGCTCCGCTGAAAGCCTTGATAGATCCTGTTGGGACCAGGCAGACTTTAGTCCAGACGCATTTCGCAGTAGCAATGTAAATGAATGCTGATAACCTTAAACTTATGTTCATGAGCAGTGAGCAGCAACGTATCAAATCAAATGTAATAAATTATATACTTAAAAGAATTAAATTTTTCAACTTTTGCCGACTTTCATATTTAACGAGAATTACTCAGGATTAGCAAGTCAGTTTATGTACTTATTTCACTTTTTATGGTTCCGTACCAAAATGGTAAAAGACGAACCCTTATGGTGCGACTGTCTGTCCGTCTGTCACAGCCTGATATCTTGGGAACTACTGCCGCTATCGTTTTGAAATTTGGAATACTGTTAAAAATCGCTAACCTAAGTCTATTGAACTTAAAAAAAATCTTACACCATTGTTTAAAGTGGGCCGAAATGGGATGTTGAAAATTAAAAGTAGGGCTATTATGTCAAATGGGGTATCAAATGAAAGCGCTTAATTTTTACATTCCAAAATTGTTTTTGATTATATAGGTACACTCTATTACCTCCGAAGTTACTGAACAGAAAATGTGTAATAATTGTCGATTATTAATATTATCCTGCATATTACAGGAAAATAAAAAGGTATTCTTAACTTGCATATTTTTTTAGAAATTGGCTATTTGACAACTTTTTTCTGTGATATGTTATAGAAAGGCCTCTCAATAATAGAAATATTAGTGAAAAAACCACTACAATATCATAAAAACTTATTTAAAATCACATTTTTAGACTTTCCTAAAAACGTGCCAAAACGCTTCATAATATTCAAGCCTGCAAGCCTGTTGTAAAAAACCAATGATATTTGTAAACCAGTAAACGTAACGATAACGTCACGAGACTGTACTTTGATTGGGGTTTTGTAAATCAGTGAAAAGTTTGTTTGTAAATCAAGAACTTTGTAACACAAACTTATCTTGTTAGTTACTTATTTAATTTTTAGGTATATTTAGTTTTAGAAGTTTTAATTGATCACTTAACTTTAACTTAAGATTTAACTTTAATTTTAACTTAAATTCCATCTAACTATTATTCGAATTGCAAGCCCTAATTAGTAGTGAGGGGTTGTTGTAAAAACGAATGTTTATAAAATAAATGAAATGTGTTTCTTAAAATATGGGAATAACGAGGCCTTTAATTGAATATAATTGTAGTTATCGGATTTCAGAATTTGAAGTTTTGAGTTTGACTGTTTGTACTATATATATCCTTTGCTCGCGGCAAAATGTATAAAAAAAGAATTAACTCTTGTCTATGATCAAATGTTACCACATAAAACACGATATCCCACATTAATTAAAAACATAGCAAACATTAACATTAATTTAATGTTGATGAATATACGATAATAATCAGTGATCGGAATAGGTAGAGTATATTTACCTAAACTTCGAAGAACATAGTCCAAAAGTAGAGACTCCTTTACGACAATTTTTTTTCCGGGACTTAAGTCCCGGAATCTTACTAAAAAATTATATTATTGGTATTCTTTCGCACATTTCTCGAACATTCTCAGTATAGCTGTCTTTTTCTAATAGTGCTGTCTCTTTCACTCCTTCGATAGTTCTGACTTACGTTTGAAGTTTTGATCTATACCACCGGCGCAACAGTAATATATGTAGAGTCTGTGCGGAAAGAGAATAGGATTAATTTTGGGGGTACTGTAATGCTTTTGTACCGTATGTGCCGTATTTTCTGTTCTGTGGCCATACTGGTTTACTGGTTAGGTTAGTTCCGTTTTTCGCCACGCCTATTCTCTTTCCGCGCAGACTCTATGTGTGTTGCGCCGGTGGTATAGGTCAAAACTTCAAACGTGATTTTCCGTGCCACCAAAAACTGTTTGAACTATAACGTGTTATTTAACTTTTCTGTTGGTGTCCCTTTGAACTAAAAATGGCTTAGAAAAAAAATCTCTTCATCATTTTGAGATTTAGTGCGGGATTTTTTTTATCCAATTATGGCAACATTTAAGTTGTCATTTTTGACGTTTTATTTTATAGGTGTTTTGATTACTTTTGATTCGATCGGAACTAGCTATTTCGGGGCGTTGTTTTTAAGCGAAAAGTGACAAAACCTTTTAACTAATAGAGACAACGAATTCATGTAGCATAAGAAGCCTTAATCTTTTGAATTAGTTACTTATAGCGCCTGAAGCTTAAGAAAAACTGTGACTAATTGGAGGTTAACTCGCACCTAAATATGAGCAGTGGCAATCGTTCGAACTGGGGTCAAAAAAATTGGGACAGAAAGCAATGGGGCGGACGGGTTCGTGGTGGCTTCGGTGGCAGGAACCGTGGCTTCAGAGGAGGGGTGACCAAAAACTATAGAGGTCATAATTCAGGAAATAATAGAGGTTTTCGCGGGGGCCGTCAGAACGAGTTTGGTGGTCGAGGGGGATATCAGGACAGAACTTGGAACAAATTGCCGCGAGATTCGCCGGGGAAGAGGCTTTCGGAGGAAGAGATTGGTGTCACCGAGTATATTAGCAGCCATGAGGGTTTTTTAGGAGTTATCAAGTCCAGGTAAGACATTATACATATATGATATTTACTATAGCAATTACTTATGACAGCCATATGGATATGGAAGGTCTAAAGTGATAAAATAAGTAAGATAAAATGTGTTAGATTAGCCCATATCCCAAGTACTGCACAGTTTTGCGTGTTCATTGTTGGTAAAAGAATATTAGACATTGAAAACTGGCATTTTAAAAATTCAAATTTTTTTACAGTTGGCTGTTTGAGAATCAAGTGTGGTCTCATCAATTTCTATATGATTTTCTCAAAAAATATACAAAAATAATGTTAGATACAATGAAATGTTAATTAAATTAATAAAGATTTATATCATTATGGTGCTTTACAGGTACTCTGACTTCCAAGTCTCAGAGATAAATCTACAAGGTGAAATAGCGAAGCTCACTGACATGACTCCACCAGAACCACCAGTTGAGGAGGATGTTGAGGAGGACGAGGATCTGCTGCTGAACAAGTACAATGTTGAGCTCCTGCCCATGGATGTATGGGACCGGATCAACAAGTTGGCTGTGGCCGACGCTACCAACGAGAAGGTGGAAGTAAGTATACGGTTTAATTTTCTTGTACAATCGAACACACTATTAACTGTACATCAGTAGCGTGGCGTTAAATGTATTCTTAGTAAAGCCGGAGCAGATTTGAATTACTTTTTATTAGTAGTAGATACTCTGGCAATAACAGGCAAGCCGGTGGGAATCAGGTCCTATGGACGCCATTCCACTGCTGTACATTTGTAAACTGACAACTTTATTGCAACATATTAAAGTCTATGGGTGGTCAGTTAACAGTTGTGGCTTCGTTTGTACTCTTGCTCTTGACTGGCTTATATTACATGGCTACCCTTATGGCCAAGCTAGGACATCCCTTGTTACATGATACAAAGAAATAATTGACTTCAATAATATTTGGTTTTATTATGTGTAGGAAAATGCAAGCAAAACCATTTCCGCTTGAAATTTGGCAATTTGGAGTGATGTTTGAGACAATTTTTTTTAATGAAATTTAATAAATTTCACTCTATAAAATCACAACAGTCCTGAATTCAGTGGTAACATCGATAAAACGTTAAGACTCATCTCAAATCATAGAGAAAATACCCCAAAATCTGGGGTCTCCAAACTACGGCCCGCGGAAGAGCCCATGGCGTGGTTGGGCCTGCGAGAGCTCGCTGAACGATCCCTGGCTCCTAAATCAATGAGTATTTCATATGCCTAAGGCATCTTTAATGTTAATCATTGCAGGTGGATGTGGAAGGAATGTCCAAAGAGCAGAGAACCAAAATACATGATGCAGTAAAGAAGGCATTCGGAGATATAATAGTGGGCAGTACTGTCAATGTTGATGGGAAAAAGATGGTGCGCTTTGAGAAGTACAGAAAGGGAGGTAATAATATTGTGTATTTCTGCCAAAAATTAGGGTTCGGGATAATTCCTTGTGTGAATGCGGTCTTCACAAAAGGAACACCGGAACATATCTTCTTCAGCTGTTCAAAACACAACTATTCTCTGTATGATGTTCTGCCCAAGACGATTCCGCGCCCCGCTAATTTTCAAACAATGCTGTATTTTAAGAACACTTTTATTTTGGTTTTGATTAAGTTCATTCAAGAGCATGTTATTAAGTTGTAAACAAACACCACGATTCAATTTTTGCGTCTATTATCTCATCTATCTACATGGTGAAATTTTAGTGGTTCTTTTCCGTTTAAGGGCATGTTCAGTATCGTGTTCTGATTAGGAAAAAGAAGAAAAAAAAATTTTAATGTAAAAAAAATTGTCTTGTATGGAGGGTCGGCTAATTTGAACGACCTGCTTCATAGAAAATATTTTTTTTAAACGGAAAACAACCACTAAAATTTCACCTTTTATATACATACGAGTATATACTTTCATCTATCCTCTATGCCAAGTAACCTGTCATGCGCTCCTTTAAAAAAAAAACTTGTTTCGTCCTGTATTGTCTGTGTTATCCCTTACATAAATGTTTTTTGTTTTTGGATTCCCGTCTGATCCTCCCACAAAAATTTAAATTGTTTCTACGACCGATCATTCTCCTTGCGTGTCTGATTCCAAACGTCGACATTGGCAAATACTCCGCACCATCCAGGCCGTGCGCCATAGGGAAAAAAAAATCATACATTAGTTTTTCTAATTTTTTTTAATGTAGTCTTCCATGAAATAATCAGCACATTTCAATAATATAAATTACTTTTACTGGTTTTTAGGGTTCCGTATCTCAAAGGAAAAAATGGAACCCTTATAGGATCACTTTGTTGTCCGTCTGTCTGTCATGACGCTGTATCTCGTGAACGCGTGGAGGTATCGAGTTGATAATAAATCTATATACTCAGGTCTGCAGTCCCTTGTTGTGAAAATCAAACTTCTAAGTTAATGTAAAAAAAGATACGACCGTTTATGTCGTAAAAAACGTATATTTCGACACTCAAGAGAATGTAAATTTATAGGGTACTTTCCGTTGACCTAGAACTATGAAATTTGGCAAGTAATACCGTCTTATACTACAAGTATAGGGAAAACCCGGAAACTAAAATTTGTAGTTAAATCATAAAAATAACGTCATTCGACAGAATACAAAATTATCTTTCAAACGATACCCCATTTTTCACATTTCCTTCTACAGTTTTTCCATAAAACAGAAATTGGAAAAAATATGAAATGAAAATAATTTATTCCAGAACCAAGTTCCATAGAGTTGTAGTAAGACAAGGCACAAACAAAACACAACAACATAGACAAATCTGGGGGCACGGTAGTGCCCCCGCCAAGTCGAGCAAAACAAAGGCACGGCCATACCATCATTTTCTCGAAGCCATTCAGGCCATTTTCAGCCTCCCGTAATTTTGTACTGGCTAAAGCTAGAACCCTGAAATTTCAGGGATATATAGGGAACAATAAGACTTATATATATTCTCAATATCATTCAATTTGAATGATATTGAGAATATACAGGGTGACTGGAAATTCGCCGTATTCCTTGATAGGGGTTTTTCTACAGCTCATTTTCAATGATTTAGGCCCAGTCAACTAGTGGTCAAAACTCCTTGGTTTTCGAGATATTCAAGTTTTTTTGGTTTTCTTTTTAAATACCAGCCTCTTGACATAAAACTGGTGATTGTGTAGAAACTACGCAATTTTGAAAAAAAAAAAAAACATATTTTAAATAGCTAATAAACTACTGATTATATTACAATAGTAAAAAGTAAAACATTACAACAATTGACAAATAAAAGCATTCAAAGTCAGAAATTCCAGATTTTTTTCCCATTTTTTTTACATTTAAATTTTTTTTTTCATCTCGAAAACCAAGGAGTTTTGACCCGTAGTTGACTGGGCCTAAATCATTGCAAATGAGCTGTAGAAAAACCCCTACCAAGGAATACGGCGAATTTCCAGTCACCCTGTATATAAGATCCTATATTTACGACCCCCGCTTGCAGCTCGGGAAACATCTGCGATCTCGGCCTTTCTTTGTTTTACCTCCCTAGTTGCGTAATATACTATTGTTTTGCAGTGCGCATCGACAACCGTGTGAAGTGGATGTGGAGTGGCGAACACGTGCATTTCATCCTTCACAAGGAGAACTGCGACACCATGGAGGCAGCCCAGCGGATAGCCGAGCGAATGCATGTAAAGTGAGTAAATCGAACGTTCATGCACATTATAGGATAGATCATACGTATGCGTCTTATGTTTCGCTTTGCTGATTTCTGTACCTACTATTTGCTCTTTGAGCTGTGAACTGTATACAATTCTAAAATGTGAATTGACGAAACAAATCTATGTAATTATGTATGTATTTAACCACTTTATTTGCACATAAATTCATACAGAAACAGTACAAAAATCGATGGTTATGTACAAAGGCGAATTTATCCATGTACTTAGGGATCTCTTCTAGCTATCCTTTGAGCAAATAAGAAAGAATAACTAATACCAAAGAAAATAGACAAATCAACAAACTTAATTCATTTACTTGCACAAAAAAATAGCGCAAGTATTCTTAACTTGGTCACAAAATTTCATGAGAATCGGTTGAGAAATGCAACCTGTGCGAGAATAGCTGGCCATCCGGAGAGACATACGATAGCATTTTATATCGAACGGGGGCTCGACATCGAACATTTCGGGCTTTATCGCCATATAACCGCCATCTTGAATACCTCAGTCAGTTGAGATTTGGACTGGCAACAGGAATAGATTCAGCGAGGTCATATTGAGGGAGAAAGTTGTGAATTTATGAAAAAAGATATGGCTATTTCATTTGTCTCCAGCTTACGCCCTTCGTATCTCGGTTATGCGGGCAACAAAGACCGTCGCGCGAAGACCTCGCAGTGGTTCTCTGCGCGCAAACTGGACCCGCGGCGCCTCAGCCAGGCCGCGAAAGACCTGCGCGAGATACACATCGGCAACTACACGTTCAGTGACACGCATCTCAAGCTGGGCATGCTCAAGGGGAACCGGTGAGTTGCAGGTCTATGCCTATACAAGCTAGACCCGTTGTTTCAGCCAAGCCGTGAGAGATCTGCGCGAGATACACATCGGCAACTTCACGTTCAGTGACACGCATCTCAAGCTGGGCATGCTCAAGGGGAACCGGTGAGTTGCAGGCCTATGCCTATATAAGCTAGACTCTAGGGCTTGCAAAATCGGTCGATTTTCCAATTCCGGAATTGACTTCGAATTTTACCCTCAATTCCGGAATTCCGGAACTGGTTCCGGAATTAATGCGGATGTACCGGCTTTGTTTTCTAATACATTTTTTGTCCTAATGAAACCAGAAATTGTATTAAAATAGATTTATTAATAATCAACAAATGTGTAGAACGTATTCCAAGTACAAAATACGAAAAAATTGAGACATAATTATTAAAAAATCAACACTGGTAAAGTAACGCAATATTACTAGGTGTACTTAGCTAGCACGGTAGATTATTACGAAATAATATTACATATAAAATAAATTCTAAGAATTGCATTTGGTAATAAAATAAGACCATTCTCAAAATTCCAAAAATATTACGAAGTAGTGCAAAATTTCTCAATTAATCATTAAACATAACACAGGTACAATGAGCTATTCAATTATTTGTAACAACAATTTCTGTACCAATGTTATCCTTTTCGTGACCACGTAAAATAACTATTCATTTAGAATAACCATACACAATAGGTACAGGAATCATGTGAATATTATAAAAACCTTAAACTTTAATAAGAAACGACTTTAAATAATTTTTAAAAGCATGATGAAATGCCATTTCAATTAATTTATCCTCAAACATTAAAAACTAACACTAGTATGTCTTGAAATTAGTTCAAAATATTGTACCTTCGTAACTTACGTGAGAAGACTCCTATATGTATATCGACTATTATGCTGTGTAATATAATAATGATGTGAAGTCGTATGAAATAATTAATTGAACTTTATTGCAGAAATATTCTGATAAATGTTAAGGCGTTATTATAAATTAAATACAACAATAATACTTAAATTGTGTCGCATGCATAACACATATGAAATCTGCAAAATTCACAATCGCAACTTCACAGGGCACAAGAAACCCACAACTAACGTTAACGGCGTTGCACTTAGTACTGATGGTGATGGTGTTTATTGTTTAAATGCAAAAACAGATACAGACAAACAATAAGTAGTTGGACCAAAATCGTTCTGTCTCGTTCTAACAAGCACCGGTTTAAACCCCGCGCTCGAAAAATACTACCCGAAGACTGCTGTGCTGGGCGATAAGATAATTAACGTTTGACAATTTTGTAACGTGGTAATTTTGTAAAATATCCGTCTTAATGTCGAATTTCATTACACTATTTTCAATTCCGGAATTTTCGATATTTAGCACTTGAATTCCGGAACTGTAATATCGGAAAAATCGTCCGGAATTCCGGAATTTTCGAATTCCGGAATTCCGGAATGCAAGCCCTACTAGACTCGTTGTCTCAGCCAAGCCGCGAGAGACCTGCGCGAGATACACATCGGCAACTACACTTTCAGCGACACGCATCTCAAGCTGGGCATGCTCAAGGGGAACCGGTGAGTTGCAGGCCTATGCCTATACAAGCTAGACCCGTTGTCTCAGCCAAGCCGCGAGAGACCTGCGCGAGATACACATCGGCAACTACACTTTCAGCGACACGCATCTCAAGCTGGGCATGCTCAAGGGGAACCGGTGAGTTGCAGGCCTATGCCTATACAAGCTAGACCCGTTGTCTCAGCCAAGCCGCGAGAGACCTGCGCGAGATACACATCGGCAAGTACACGTTCAGTGACACGCATCTCAAGCTGGGCATGCTCAAGGGGAACCGGTGAGTTGCAGGCCTATGCCTATATAAGCTAGACTCGTTGTCTCAGCCAAGCCGCGAGAGACCTGCGCGAGATACACATCGGCAACTACACTTTCAGTGACACGCATCTCAAGCTGGGCATGCTCAAGGGGAACCGGTGAGTTGCAGGCCTATGCCTATATAAGCTAGACTCGTTGTCTCAGCCAAGCCGCGAGAGACCTGCGCGAGATACACATCGGCAACTACACTTTCAGTGACACGCATCTCAAGCTGGGCATGCTCAAGGGGAACCGGTGAGTTGCAGGCCTATGCCTATATAAGCTAGACTCGTTGTCTCAGCCAAGCCGCGAGAGACCTGCGCGAGATACACATCGGCAACTACACTTTCAGTGACACGCATCTCAAGCTGGGCATGCTCAAGGGGAACCGGTGAGTTGCAGGCCACCAGTGACACTCCTGGGTGTCACTCGCGTGCGACGCGCACGACTTTCCATAGAGACTTGCCTTATGCACAACAATTTCTTAGTACACCTCTACGTCCCCTAAAGAAAAAATTGCATCTGGCTATCTGCAGGGGTAAAGGCAGTACGTACTCGGTCAGTACCTTAGTCGCGGAACTGTTTTAAACTTTCCCTATTTGTTTTAAAGTTACCTTGGAATTTACGATAGCGTTATTATTATTTGTGATCACGAGGGTGAGACACCTGGTTTAATTATCTAAACTATTGTAAAACTCGCTTTTGTAATGGAATCGATATGTGGGAAATTCATATCACGATTAAAATGTACCATTCCAGATTCCGTATAGCCCTCCGAAATGTGACGACCGCAGAAGACTCGGTGGACGCGGCCTGTCGGCTGCTGCGGGACAATGGGTTCATCAACTATTACGGGTTGCAGCGCTTCGGCACAAGGGCCGACACGCCCACCTATGAGATCGGGAAGAGCATGCTGAAAGGGGACTTTCAAGAGGTTTGTCGGAATCTAAATAATATTGTGCGCCCAGTGACTTAAACACTTAGAGGAAGTATGCGTGCTATTTAACTATTTGCACTTTGTTTTTAAATGATATACAGGGTTTTGATGTACTTGTACGTAAACCTAATTTTAAGGAAATCTGTCATGTAGTTGTTGCGTGATGCACGGCACAATATTTCAATGATTAGTAGAATTTATAATACACATAGATGATAAGAGAATATGTTATCATAATCATTTCGATCTGGAGAGAACTTAAACTGCCTCCCCAAATCTAAATTTTTACTTGTTGCTCGAATAGTTTTCCCTTTTTTCCATACATTTGTGGTAACCTGTTTACTTTCGGCACTACATACAAACTGATGTTATACGCGGCAAACGTACGTGACGTTTAGTTAATCTAGTATTGTAATGTTTCAGGCGATCAACGGTATCCTCCGTCCTCGGCCGGGCCCTTTAGAATACGCCTTGCAGCAGTACCAAAGTCACGGGGCGGCCGCTGCACTGGCCACGGGCATGCGCGCGCACAACACTATAGAGCTACGGTTGTTGAAATCGCTCGTCACCCACCCTAAAGATCTATTGGGCGCGTTGAATAAGGTCAGTTGATACTTTGTTCCAGCGACGTGCACATTAGGGATGTAACGATACCGATATATCGGTATCGCCGATTATATACAACCGATATTTGAACAGCGCGAAAAGAATTTGCTGCATGAAAAATAAATCTACAAAAAGTAATTTCAATTACTGACTTAATTTATGTATTGGTCTATTACCTTGTGCAATGATAATTACTATGTTAATTATATCTTTGGTTCATAATATATATATTTTTTAATTTTGAGTTGATAATTTATTTATTTTTACTTTACACTTTCAAGGTTGACTCTCTGTTAATATAGCCAAGTTTTAGGTATAATAAGGACATACATAGGTCTGAGGTGCATACTTCATTATTTAGCTGAGATATCGGTATCGATATCGCCGATTATGTACTGCAATAATCGGTATCGGTATCGTATCAGCAAAATTATGTATCGTTACATCCCTAGTGCAAATGCATTGTTATAGAGCCTGGGAAGTAAGCAATGGACGAGTTGGTTCGTGAATAATAGAAGATCTTGTATTGCACTTTCGGCCGAAATTTAATAATAGTACATTATACAACTAGGGTGGTAATACAAAGAAAGGCCGAGATCCTTTCTTTGTATTACCACCCTAGTTGTGTAAAAGTTTGCGGCCCGAGCTGCAAGCGAGGGACGTAAATATGCGATCGAGGGCTTTCTTTATCACCTCCCGTGTTGTGTACATCATTTTATGTCTACACTTGGCCAGAAAGCGGCTATTTCCGTACGCGCAGCGTGCGGAAAAAGCCACTTTATGGCCAGGTATGGCATAAAGTGCTTTTCCCGACTACTGCGAGGTAATAAAAAGTATCGTTGCCTATCTAACAACTAACCCACCACAAGTAATCTGGAAAAAACATGTGTGTATAAGGGGCGCGAGAGGTGCTGCCAGCACAACTCGCGATCTGATTGGTCCATATAATGTCGTCGAGGGACACGGCGTGTTGGTCAAATCGTTGGTGTAAAAAATTCAACAACCCTTGATGACCCTGTTTGTTTAGGTTTCATAATCTAATAAAACTTGTCGTTTAGCGTTCCTAATTTCCCACATTTTTGAGCTCGAGAGCGAGTGAGTGGTGTGAAAAAAATATTTCTGGCTAAGCAGTGAGAAACAAAATTCACTTATGATTTTGTCACAACTCCAATTTCTAAGACCTATGATCATCAGTGGACGTCAAGGTTGAAATAGTGATGACGTGATCTCTAAAATGTAATGTTTCTGATCTACAGCTGGCTCGCAACACTCGTCTGCTATACATGCATTCGTACCAGTCCATGGTGTGGAACCGCGCCGTGTCGGAGCGCATCAAACGTTTCGGACTCAAGCCGGCGCAGGGGGACCTCGTACCGCTGTCAGAGGTCGATGGTGAGTTGGCATCATACCAAGGCTTGTGTAGTACATGGACTATACTGTAGTACATTACACAACTAGGGTGGTAAAACAAGGAAAGGCTGAGATCGCAGGTGTTTTCTTTATTACCTCCCGTGTTGCATCATTTTATGTCTACACTTGGCCAGAAAGCGGCTTTTTCCGTACGTGTGGCGTGCGGAAAGAGCCACTTTATGGCCAGGTGTGGCATAAACTACTAAAAAGAATGAATTCCGCTCAATGAACTAGAACGAACTATTCCGTTTCGATTCCGCTCTTTAGTACGTTTAGTACATTAACCGATCAAGTCCGATCAACCGCCGACATCCGACATATAACATCTATGAATCAAAGAAAAAATGGAACGCAACAGCACAGTGCTGGAATAGATCGGTCGGCCTGATGCTGATCGGACAGAGCAGAACACTACAGATCGCAACGGGAGCAACGTTTAAATAGAAACAGTAGTGTACTAGTGAACTAAATGAACTAAAAAACCAAACTAGTACATTAGTACGATTGTACTAGTTTGGAGTGATCCGTTCAATGGAACGAGCGCGCACAAGCCTAATCATACCCGATTTCCATTCAATTTAGTCTACTACCAGCTCAGAATCATAGGCCTCTGCCCCGAGAAGAGCCAGCGTAAGCATTATTCCAATAAGTCACCAACTCAAAGTCATAGGCTCGTGAACAAGAAAAATGGTCACATAGGTATTATACAGCCGATAAATCGTAACTATCACGAATTTTTTTTCAAACTTTTCGTACTTACGTTGTGTGTTATTGAAAGAAGAGCGCAAGACAGTAAATCAATCACTTTAATAGTACATTACACAACTAGGGTGGTAATACAAAGAAAGGCCAAGATCGCAGATGTTTGCGGCCCGAGCTGCAAGCGAGGGACGTAAATATGCGATCGAGGGCTTTCTTTATTACCTCCCGCGTTGTGTACATCAATTTATGTCTACACTTGGACAGAAAGCGGCCTTTTCCGTACGGGCAGCGTGCGGAAAAAGCCACTTTATGGCCAGGTGTGGCATAAAATAGCATTATTTTAAGCTGTGACGTTGGACTATTAGTATTCCATACACAACTCCATACTGACTTGGTACCG
This sequence comes from Eudemis profundana, assembly GCA_947034925.1. Lineage (NCBI taxonomy): Eukaryota > Metazoa > Arthropoda > Insecta > Lepidoptera > Tortricidae > Eudemis > Eudemis profundana. The sequence continues at coordinate 21,492,791 of OX344795.1, read as the reverse complement.
TTCCTTTATTTAGGACCACTAGCTGACGTTTTGAGATTTCATATAAAATAATTGATTTGGCCTGACAGTAAAATACCGTATTCCCCCAATAGATGATATAGAAGGCGAAAGCGACACAGAAGAAAACATCGATGGCGAAGATACAGATGGCGCTAAAACGGACGCTTCGGCTAAAGAAGAAAAACAGAGTCTAGAGAAAGTACCCGTGAAGTTTCCAGTGAAAATATTAACGCAGGAAGACGTTGATAGCGGACAGTTCAGCATTTTCGACGTTATAATGCCATTGCCTGGGCACTTCATAGATTATCCACCAAATATGATTGACTATTATGAAGAGTTGTTGAAGAAAGATGGACTGACGTTGGAGTTGAAAAATAAAATTAAGTAAGTTGTTATCACATTCTAACTTTGTTGCTTGTCAATAAGGTCCTAGTGGGTTATTGCTATGAAGATGCAATTCAAAATCGATCTTGTTGACGAGCGACGATGTAACATTTTTCGTTTCAGTTTACAATTTGGTATTTAAACTAAGATACAATCACTGGTCAGATATTGAATAAATGGCCAAGAGCATGTCGGACCATGCTCAGTGTAGGGTTCCATAGCCGTAACTATAAGGTAAATAAAAAATACGATGTAAAAAAAGCACAACAACAAAAGAGCGTATCTGAGGTTTAAGACTTTTTATTTTCTCTAAAGAAATATTACATTTCACTTTATGAGATAAGCTTATTCTAAGTAACATTTTTGTAGTTGAGCGTTTAGTGATGGCATGCTAATCAGTAAACAAAACGTAATCTATAGATTACTTAATATCTAACTAAGGTATTTAAACCAATAAGTTGGCACATAACATCTAATATGGAACATAGCTTTAATAATCCCACTTACGGACTAAACACATTTTTTTTAATTAGTTATTCACCATATTTGGTTATCCAATATGCAAATAAATACCAACAATTTATATTTGTTATAAAAGTTAAAAACGGGTAAGCGTAGATTAGTTCAAATGCCGGGAGCTGTGGTAAATTCACGTTGTGTTTGTCAGGGCCGCATTTGGATGACGGGAATTTCATTCAATACATACGCTGATAGTTTTTGTTTGAAAGTTGCCAAGCTTGGTGCATCTTTTATATGTTTGGGCAAATCGTTGTATTTTCGAGCTCCATCATATGTTATATTTTTTTACCGAATTTTTTGGTTCGTGGGAATGGCAGGAAAAGGTTTTGCGCACTGCGAAGAGCTCTGTTGCCCATCTCTTTATTAGTTTTAAATGTGGTTTGACAGTGTATAGATTTATTAATAATTTTTCTTATTAATACGATTATATTGTAGGTATACAGCTGATTTAGGCTCATAAGCTTGGTTTCAGAGTATATGACATCGGTTGCTGTTAGGTAGTCAAAGTGAAAAAGTACCTTGATTATTTTATTTTGTGTGATTTGTAGTGATTTTAAGCTTGACTTTGGTGCGCTGCCCCATATTTCTATAAGATAGTTTAAATGCGATTTAACCAGTGAGTTATATATATTACAACGAACTCTAAGGGGTAAACATTTTACAATGGTCCTAATAGAACCCAAAACTGCTGATAATTTAGTTCTAACTTTATGTATGTGCTCCTTCCATGAGAGGTCGCTGTCCAAGATTAACCCAAGGTACTTCTCATGTGATGATTGTTTAATTAACACATTATTTATAGATAAAGGAGTGTGCGTTGGTATTTTTTTGTTTTTTGATTTGAACACTATATATGAAGTTTTCGTTGTGTTGATAGTGAGAAGATTATATTGGAACCATTTGTGTAAGGTATCAAGGTCTTCCTGTGCTAATTTCATGATATCATCAATTGATTTTCCATAGTAAAAAATACAGGTGTCGTCCGCATATAATGACATTTCACCATGTAGATTCAGTTTACTAATATTGTCGATATAAATTAAGAATAACAATGGTCCCAATATCGATCCCTGAGGGACTCCACAAGTAACAGGTTGTTCATAGCAATTACGTCCTATTGTTGAGAAGCGCAGTTAATCAGCAATAACTCAAAAACGGTTAATCCGATCTTCTTGAAAATAATTTTCGTTGAAAATATTAATTGAACTTTAGCTTCCTGATTTTTTCATATTTTTTGGACATACGGTTTAAAAGATAGAGGGGGGACACACAATTTTAGCAACTTTCAGAACGATTATTTCCGAAAGTATTCACATAATCAAAAATATAACTTAAGAGCCTTAAAGTGATTTTAAAAGACCTGTCGAACCATGTACCACATGTTGATATTTGATAAAAAAAAAAATTTCGTGTTCTGTTATATGTATGGAGTACCCCCCCTATAAATATTTATTTTTGATATTTAACTACAAAACTAAGTAGCGGCTTATACAACACACCTACATTCCAAATTTCATCAATATACGTTATCCACTCACGTGCTTGATATTTTGCGTTCAACTCTATGCTATCTTGACATAAGGGTGCTGACATGCAGCTATAGCTGCGAAAAGCACGTGAGTGGCTTGTAGTTTTTGAGTAAAATGCCTGTGACGGACGGACGGGCGGACGGACATGACGAAACTATAAGGGTTCCGTTTTTGCCATTTTGGCTACGGAACCCTAATAAATACCCGGTATGCTTGTACAGGGTGGAATAAAATAAACTTTGTGGAGGGGAAGTAAATACTGGAAATAGCTAATTTTACTCTGTATAAAAGTTGTCCTTATCTGCCTAAAAGTAGCTTTAACCTGTCAAACAAGTACACCATTGAATTTGTTATTAACACTTTCAACACCGAGAACTCGCTCCGCGGGCGACTTTAGTACAATTTCGCTACAAGGTCATTTTCTCATGCGCTACATCATTTCCAAATTTTTTTGACTTGCCGCCAACTTAGGCATAAAAACTTTCAGCGCCTGGAAAAGCCCCTGCCGGCGTAAAACGACGCGTGATTTGGGGATAGTAGCAACGCCAGGAATAGTTCGTACTGTAGCTCATATTGTGATTTCAGATTCACTCAGCGCCCCCCCGGATAGCATCAACGCCCCCACATTTCTTCCAAGGTCCCTACCGCCCCCTTGGGAATCCGCAGCGTCCACTGGGGGGGCGGTACGGACCACTTTGGGAACCTATGCGCTACATGGTTGCGAAAGTGTTAATGTTTTGGTGTCATGTTTTCAGGAGTCTCAGTATGTCTGGCGCGTACCGACGGCTGGTGACGAAGCCCATCGACATGTCGTGGTCGTTTGTGCGCTACAATTCGCCTACAGAGGACCTCATTCTGTCCGACCTGGATGAACTCAGGGGCCTCCAGCTCAAAGAAACACCAGGTGGGCTATTCTTCAGAAATATGCCTGTGACTCATTCATCTGTCTCCATACATTTAGTATGAAAAAGGGCCAGATGAATGAGGTGACCGCAGACATATTTCTGAAGAAAAGCCCAGGTAAGGCTTTATAGACAATGAGGCGTCGGTAAACCTCCCCGAAGGACACTTGGGCCCCGTTTCACGAAGCTACAAGTTACAATTTTACAAGTCTAAACTCTCAACATTGGTCAAATACAGCAACGCCATTGGTTGATTTGACCAATGTTGCTAGTTTAGACTTGCAAAATTGTAACTTGTAGCCTCGTGAAACGGGGCCCTGACCTTGATTCCGCTTTTCGCGCGATATTTCATCGCCCATTCCTATAATAAGTATTGAATGGGAATGGATTGATTGCATTTGCGACTATGATCTATTATCAAAGTCCTGAAAGGATAGGAGGTTTACTAAGTACACTAATAAACAGATTAGACCGAAACCACCTAAAAGTTACAGTGAAGTATGTAGAAAAATATTTAGGCAGCGCAGCGTGATCACTATTATTCAGTTTTAAGATTGTCCAATTCGCATCTTATATAAAGGTGTGTAAACTTTATTGCACCTAATAATAGGTGCAGTACACAGTTCCGAATAATTGGTACATATGCATAAAGGTGAACTTATCCAGAAAACTACCTCGGGATTCAAACTTCACATAAAAGTGGATCACCCACATTGTACAGTACGATTAATTGAACTTTGACACTGGGCAATTCTCGACATTCATTGGGAGAGATCGGAAGTGCAAATGACACGAGACATATTGCTGCTTATTCATAACATCATGGCGTGCACGTAACAGTCTAAAATAGTAATGTAGATAGATCACCTTCCACAATATATTTTTTTTACAGTAGAGCTATGAATAACAGATGAGGCTTGATTTAATTATTACATCGCATTACTAAAAATATTAAATTAGTAGAAGGGAATTTATTTCCATAAAAGCGTTGTTTACAATAAGAACTATCATCAATACCATGAGTTAATAATAATTCCTTTGATTCTGAAAGCTAGCCCGTCACATAATATGTTATAAAAAGTTGAATGTAGTCCATTTGAATATTTAGAATATGAATGAAGTTTCTATACTTACGTTGAGGGTTTATTATTAATTATATTAAATAATCCTAGAATTCACTCACATAAAATATTCAAATCTATTATTTGAATGTGAGTGAATTCTAGGATTTTATATACTCTATGTGGAACGATTAAAACCAAGACGTACTTAAATAATAGATTTCTCAACATGTTTCTACTGCAGTCGGCTATTACCGATATTGTTTATATGGGCGATACCGTGGTCCTGGTATTGCTCATACAAATAATACAAGTATTGGAAGCCTCAGTATTCGCGATCGTAACTCGTCGAACAACTCTTTTCAACACTTTATACGATACGGCGGTCATCGGTGACCGTCATGGGGGTCACTAGTGACCTCTACGGCGTTTAACATAATCCCTTCCAGTAGTTCCAGTTAACTTATGAATAATGGAGTAAAGACACGAGAGAGGTTTCTTCTTTTAATGTCACAACTAGACTACTGATAGCCAAGCCGATAGCATGCCTAGCTCAGAAGCGGGCTGGATACATAACCTTCTGTTTTTCCAGATGGTCAATACAAGGCTCTGCTCCTCAACTTGTCGCTACCTGCCAGTTGCTACGCTACAATGGCGCTCCGGGAACTGCTCAAAGTGGATACCTCGGGCGACAACCAGGCGCTACAGAACAACTACCACAAACACAAACCTGCTGAAACTACAGACAAAGGTAAACGAAGAGTTACGCTATTGTTGGTTGATTTATCCTTCAATCTAAGATTCGAGTCAAATCGGTATGGTTTGTTCTGTAATGCGAACAGCCAAGATGTGGAACTTCCCGTTGTAAACCCCCCTATTTAGGGTTCCGTACCAAAATGGTAAAAAAGGAACCCTTATGCGACTGTCTGTCTATCTGTCCGTCTGTCACGGCCAGATATCTCAGGAACTACGGCTGCCATCTATTTGAAATTTGGAACAGTTTTAAAAATCGCTAACCCGACTCTATTGGACATAATAAAAATCTTATAACTTTTTTCAAAATTCAAAAGGGGATTAATTTGTAGATTCCAAAACCTTTTTTTTTAATCACATACTTTTTGATCAAGGACGAAAAACGTTCAAAAAAATACCATACCCCCCCCCCCCATTATCTTCGAAGTTACTGAATAGAAAAATCTGTAATAATTACCAATTATTAATATCATCCTAAAATCTAAATATTACAGGAAAAATATAACGGTTTTCCTTCACGGTTTTTTCGAAATTGGCAGAAATCGTAACACAAACTTATTTGCCGCTACTACACTAACCAACCAACATACAGTTTATCTTGAACTATTCACGTAATTACTTATGAGTTTGTGCGGAACCCTCGGTACGCGAGTCTGACTTGTACCTGATCGTTTTTTTTTATTCTTGCATGGAGAAATGTATCGTATGACATACGCGACCTACATACGACGTGAAGGTTACAGCAGGTTCTATTCTCGGTTGACTACTTTAGAGCATATTTCCGGTTTCCTTACCTTAGTATGACGAAACGGAACACTTAGGATTACCTTATTGCCCGTCTGTTTTGAATCGTATTGCCCACCCTCGGCAGTAGACCTAGATAGGGTATTTGACAACAATCAAAATAAATTCATTAACTCTAACCAGCAAATTACGCTTCCAAAACAGCCCGAATAAAATCATTCAAACTTATTTTCGTGCCATCAATGATTTTACAATGACGAAAACTAAAAATAAGGCACCATGTTGAGCATGACGTCACAAGATAGTATTTCATACTAAACTGCATACTTTCGGAGCGTTTTGACACTTCATAAAAAGAAGCTGATTTGAACTGTCATCAAGTAGCCTATTTTAGGAATAAAAACTTCAGGTCCTGTTTCAGACACCATCACCATCAACATTCAACAGCCACGACTCCAGTCAAACTCTAATCGATAATTCCCCCATGACATTTGCAACCCTTCCGTTTAGGTACAATTATAGATCATATTCATTACTCATTACTTATTATGTCTTAATCATGCCAATCGTTCCAAATTTACAACTGCGTCACAGCACAACTCGGTCACACCGCATTGTGACGAAGTTGTAACTGGGCGTGACGGTTAAGTAAACTAATTATTGTATTGTTTTAACAATACAAACAATTATACATTGAGAAATAAAATTACTAGACGTATTAATTATCATTAAGTTTATCTGGAATAACCAGAATACTAGTATTTCAATTAACAATTAAACAAAACCATAAAAGTACCTACTTTAATGAATAAATACCTACTCAACTGAACAGAGTTGCTATTTGCAAAATAAATTATAAAACATTACTTTTTAAGCTGCGAAGGGTTGCCTCTCAAGCTAAAACTAGAACCAACATGGAGTCTGAGCATATAGAATCGTGTCTGGAATTATGTGGCGTCAGTGTGTGGTACCCCCAAATCAGATAAGGCAGCTCGGATGGCAACTATTCAAAAATAATAGTTCTGTTGGGTGCCTGATGATTAATGTAGAATGTATAATTAAACATTCGACTTCATTGATAAAATACAATATATCGATACCTTTAGCCTCAAAAGACGTAAACGCCATAGGTGCTAATGGAGTTTACGCCCTTTGAGACTAAAGGTATCGATATACGTATATATTATTTTTTTAGGTCCTGTTGCGCCAGAAAGCTCCAAGGATAAGGATAATGCGGATGCTGATGAAGGCAAAGAACAGGTGGAAAATGGTACGAAGAGAAAGTTGGAGGATGACGACGGTGAGGCGAAACGAGTCAAACAGGTCGATGAATAAATGATTAAACATTGTGCTGCCTTTTATTTGGACCTATGTATGCAAACAGGAACCAACTCGCACAAGTGGATTGGGGTTTCCCCATTATGACATTTGCATGACTGCCAAGAAAAAAGGTGGTTATGCTTGTGTCAGTAAAAAATTGTTCGTAAACTCAATACATACCTCAAAAGTAGGAGATACTATTTGTCGTATTTTAAAAGTATGGTGAAATGAGTCAGACTCGCACACATTTATAATTATTATTCGTTATAATCCGGGTAAGGTCGCGGAGCGTTTCAACCGCCCTTTTCTTTTTGTTACGAAATATTCATATTATACGAAGCAAGTGTGAATAACAATAAGAAGATCCACAAATATTTTATTTATATTCCTCTAAAGTTTGTGCATTTTTCATCATATACATAACTATTTCGTAACACAAAGGAAAGAGCGGTTGAAACACTCCACGGCCTTGCCCATCGGCAATAGATAGACATAATCTGTGAAAATTTCAACTGTATCTACGTTTCATGCAGCCAGACGATGGCTGGACCGCGTAGGGTTAGTGGGGTACGAGGAACGTTTGGGTATGGAACTCTTAAGAGGTGCCATGCATATAAACGTATAGTGCACGTAGGTACATAGTATTTACAACATGTCTTTATATTCAAAACCTTTTAAAATGAAACCAACATAATCCATATTCATGTATTTGTATCTAAAACATTACATGGTAACATGTCGTTTGCCGTATAGCCGTGAGAGCAGGGGCGCGGGGGCACGGTGTGCGTGCTGTGTGTGTGCGGCGTGCGTGTTGTGCGTTGCGGCGTGCGCGCGCAGCTCACCCGGTGTCGGGAACGAGCGCGGGCACCACACGCATTTGTGGGGTTTGTTCTGGAAAAATATCCATGGCGATGTCTAACATGGCAAAGCGGGGGCTAAAGGTAAGGGCCCGGACCCATGTGCACGGCACGGCGTCGTACGCCATGACACGGCGCGGCGTCTTTCTATGGAGCGCGCCGCGCCGTGTCACGGCGTACGGCGCCGTGCCGTGGACATGTGTCCAGAGCCTAAGAGTGAGAGACCGAGTCCTTCGCTCTCACCGTGCCGATGTTAGAGCAGCTGCTGTGCTGTATAGCAGTATTTTTTAATTCATTAACTGACTAGTGATCACCGATTGACGTCAGTCCAAATAGGTAGCCCGCTGATGGTCTTGAAGAAGCCTAAATTGTATTTGGTCTACCAAAATTTCCTTTGCGTATGATAAAAGGCGATTACGATTATGATTAAAAACTGGTTATCGGGATTGCGAGACCTCACGGAAAGTGCCAAAAGCATGTTGCCCCAGGGACGAGTCTGGCACGAGGAAGACCCCAGTGCACTCATTGTAAGATCCTGGAGATAAATAAATAAATAAAAGAAAATTTATTTACCAACACCATTACAAGGTACTTAAATTACAAAAAAGAAAACTTAAACAATAGTGTGGTAAAATAGATTGACTAATGGATAGACTCAGCGAAGTCTCTGGAGATGGCAAAGTAGCGCAGATGTCGGGCGGTTGATTTTCGGATTTGTGTCACAATGCTACTTAATATAGCGTAATTTACCTTAGTATGGGTCATACGATGGTAGTACAAGTTGGAGCTGGCTGTGAAGCATTTCCCGCATTCTGGACACTTGTGGGGTTTTTCGCCTGGAACATACGAGCTTAATGAGATTATGCAGTATGAAAACATTCTCACAGCCGGCTGGCCCGATTCAGTTTTTTTTTACACGAAGAGCGCTTTTTAGTGTCAGATACCTCCTCAATTATTGGTCCCGAACCATTAGCTGAATTTAATGGCGAATACAATGCAACAGACCGCGAAATTCGCGGTGTTAAGAATGTTAAGATGTAGGACCTCATCTGAAAAAGCAGACCACAAATATTTAACAAATCCCGCTTTTTCAGAAGTGCTCCTAGATCTTATCACCACTAAGAGCATAAAATTTACCAATGAACTATTTTGTAATTTCATGATTTGGGCTGATACCTTGAAAGGTACCTTGAACCTTAATTTTGCAAAAAATACAGAAGGTCCATAATTTTCTGACGCCCGGTAGCGTACACAGTGAACAGGCCTTATATTTCAAAAAGTTCAAGGGTACTATTTTTTTCACTTAGGTGTTTCGTCGGTACTATGTGAGCACTATTTATTGGCAGCATTAGATTCTGGATGTCTTTACGGTGTACGCCACGTGTACGCGATCTTGACGGTCACATAAACTTACCCTACCTTTCTTTTCGTACATAATAAGGACAGGACCATTGTGCTATAGGCGATTGTGTTTTGTATGTACAATACCGGGATCTAGGCACAAAATAAGTAATAGTACTACGTACAGAAATTTCTCTTTCTAACAATACTGACGTTCCGGGTTGATCACCGGACGGAACGCACCGCATCCGACCGTCTCTCTATCGTGTAACGTGTGCTCTTTGTGGTCGCTGGCTAAGACCGTGCGGACGCAGGAGTGGCTTACTCCACTTGGCCCCTTTGAGGCCCCCGCTAGGGGGCCTTAGCCAGCGACCAGAAAGAGCATGCGTTAGCACGCACTATGCCGCACTACGCAAGAGCCCATGGTCTGGCCCGCAAGAATTCGCTCTCCAATTAAACAAACCCCTCCTCCCCAGCCCTGCAGGACACCAGCGGCTGAGAAAAAAGATTAACCTCGTGGTCAAACATGTCGTGTGGCCCGCGCTAGATTTTCAAATGTGCAGAGTGGCTCTGTTAAAATGAGAGACCCCTGCGCTATGCGATAGAGACGGTCGGATCCGGTGCGTTTCGTCCGGTAGTCGGACCTGAAAGACAGTTTTGTTAGAGAGATAAACTTCTGTACGTAGTAGGTACTATTACTTATTCTGTGCCGGATGGGCAAAATTGGTACTCCGCGCGGTGAAATCGCGGAGTGAGCCGCTCCTGTACCTACCTCTAGCACAACTGTGACACGCGACTCTTTGTCGCGCGACAAATGCTAGCTATCTCTTTCCACTCAATATAATGTGACATTACAGGGGATTACAGGTGATGCGAGAAGCGATGTCGCGGCCAGTTGTGGTAGAACGCCTGATCTAGGTAAGGTTGGTTGTTTTTGGCAATAGCCCATACTAAAAAATCCGATATTGCAAGACTGGGGTATCGCAATTATAATGTTGATAGTTACCTGTATGTATCCGACGGTGCGTGTTGAGCGAGCTCGACGTGCTAAATCCTTTACTGCACACGTTGCAAATGTGTGGCTTTTCTCCTAAACAACGTATAACACTCTCAATAGGATATACTTATTTTTTTCTCATCTGATTAGTAAATGGAGAGGAAGCCAAAGATTATTGAGCGATGTATCATATTAACCAGGGATTCTCAATCTTATTAGGGTTCCGTACCTCCAAAGGAAAAAACGGACCATTATGATCACTCGCGTGTCAATCTGTCACAGGATATTTTGTGCACACGATCGAGTTGAAATTTGGTATACATATGTTTAAGTCAATGATTCAAAACGGGTGTGTAACCTAAATTTTATAAATATATAAATGTATTTTAAACATGGGAGTCCCTCAGGGGGGTGAATTTGAAAATTAACTTTGCAGACTATATTGTGTGACATCAAATAAAAGGGCTTACTGTGGAAATTTCAAATATAGTTTTTTTAATATGAATAACTAAATAGTTTTGAAATTATTTTATGCCACACCTGGTCATAAAGTGGCTTTTACCGCACGCTACGCGTACGGAAAAAGCCGCTTTCTGGCCAAGTGTCGACATAAAATGATGTATACACAATACGGGAGGTAATAAAGAAAGCCCTCGATCGCATATTTACGACCCTCGCTTGCAGCTCGGGCCTCAAACATCTGCGATCTCGGCCTTTCTTTATTTTACCACCCTAGTTGTGTAATGTACCATAACGAAATAAGTTAGAAATGTAAAATGTTGATCTCCGAAGTTTTGTCTTTAAGAATTTCGTTCTTAGGAATTTTGCTATGTACCTACCCGAAAATTTTCTATTAGATTAGATTACAGGGAAACCTATATAGGACTAGGCAGGTGTCTATTTAATGTATCTCATCAGTCCGCATTTGCCGATTGTTGGGTATGCCTCCCTTTTCCACACAGTTATCTAGTTTTGTGCACGATGCAGGGCTTCCCATATGTCCTTCAGATTACACTGACTAGGAATTCCCGCTTTCCCTTTTGCGCTTTTCCAATGGGATATAGACAATTACAAAAACTGGCCAAGAGCATGTCGGACCATGCTCAGTGTAGGGTTCCATAGCCGTAACTATAAGATAAAAATCGATTTAAAAAAAGTACAACAACAAAAGAGCGTATCTTCATAGCAATTACGTCCTTTTGTTGAGAAGCGCAGTTTATCGGCGATAACTCAAAAACGGTTAATCCGATCTTATTGAAAATAATTTTCGTTGAAAGTATTAATTTAAGCGTTATCTTTGTAATTTTTTTTATATTTTTTGGACACACGGTTTAGAAGATAGAAGGGGGGGGGGGGGGACACACAATTTTCACAACTTTCGGAGCGATTATTTCCAAAGGTATTCACTTAATCAAAAACATTACTTAAAAACCTTAAAATATTTTTGAAAGAGCTGTCGAACTATGTACTACACGTGGATATTTTCTGAAAAAAAATTTTTTTAGCTTCTGTAACATGTATGGAGTGCCCCCCCTAAAAATATTTATTTTAATTATTTAACTACTAAACTAAGTAGCGGCTCATACAAGACACCTATATTCCAAATTTCATCAATATCCATCATGTAGTTTTTGAGTAAAATGCCTGTGACATACGGACAGACGGACGGCCGGACATGACGAAACTATAAGGGTTCCGTTTTTGCCATTTTGGCTACGGAACCCTAAAAAAAACCGAAGATGAAGGACCACTTACCAGTATGAGTCCTCATATGTCTTTTGAGCAGAGAGGGTCTGTCAAAGGTCTTCAAGCACACATGGCACGGTAGAATGTTCTTGCCGGACCGCTGGCAGTGGGTTCTGCACAGCTGGCTGCTCTCGTATAACTTTACCAGCTGACTATTGATACTAGCGAGGAACTTCAGGTCTGTCACGCTCAACGCTTTTGTTTTGGTTGAGAGGTCTAAGGGTTCAGTTTGAGTATGCATTGGACTTTGTAAGTTCATTTTAACTAAACTTATCTCAATGGACCTGCAAAGTCGAGTCAGGCGTTGTGAAAGGCACGGTGTAGGTGTGGGAGATTCAGGCTTTTTACAAAGACTAAGACATTGTTTTGTACAACCTGTGGTACTTACGAGAAGGAAGCAACACTACCGTTGCTACAGGTTCTTATAGCATAAGAAAATAAATAGTGTAAGCCAAATGGACGTTGTTTGGAGTTATATGCACCACGCTATTACTCAAGTAGTACCTAAATTATGAAATGATTCAAAGTATTTTGAAAATGGAGGAAACTAGGAGTGCATACTTAATTTCCTTGATACTTTAAGTAATTTGAAAATCACAACGAAATATGATATGAGGTACCTACTAAAGTTAACTATTCAATATGAACTCATGTACAGTTAATGAACGAGCACTTGAGCAATTAGAGAACTATTTCCCTCCAAATTTCCATAAGGACTGGTGGGAAACGTGAGGATCTTCGCTTAAATAGCGGGTGGACAAATACGGGGTTGTGTAATCGAGCTTTGTACACTGTGTATTGTACGGTGCTAATCGACGTGATTTGACGGTTTTTCGGGCGGCGCCCCTGAGGTACGAAGGGTAGGGGTAGTTTGGTTTGGATGCGAGTGTCACTGTTGACAATGCATTAAATAGATAGAGATGATCTATGCGACTGTTTAATATCTATAACCATATTTTCAACAGATAACCTGTACAAATAATTGTAACTAGCAAGGACCTTAAATTTTTATGTGGAAACATCACAATCTTTATTACAATTATTGATATATAGAAAAATAAAACAGTAGCTAAGGCCGGATTTGAACCAACGTGCCCATCTTGCCAGGACAACGTGCTAACTACTACATTACCTGGTTACTTACGTTTCTTATTTCAACGTGGTTACGTATTCAACGTGGTTGGTAAGTGACCAGGTGGTATAGTGGTCAGCACGTTGTCCCGGCAAGGTACTTTAGAGAAGTAGGACTATATACCTGTCACTTCCTCAGGCAGAAGGTAACACTATACTCTTCTTCTTGGGGTGCCATCTTCTATCGAAGGTCGGGATCATTAAGGCACCTTGTACTCTCGACACAGCAGATCTGAACAAGCAACGAACGGGTGTATGTATATGCCATATGACCGTTAGGCGAAGAACACACTGAAATCGCCCGTCGCCGCGATTTTTTCCGTGTATGCGCAGCTACACGGAAAAAATTTACACGCCAGTGTGCGCCACCCCGCGATTTTTCTATACAAATCGATGATTCTACATACAAAGTTGAAAATCGCTGAGTCGCCGCGATTTTCGCTGCAGTGTGAGATCCGCCTTATGACAACTGAAATTAGTTCATGGGAAACAAGGGTAACCCGGCATTTTATCTTAAGAGAAACTATTTACCTGCCACAGTGGCGTGGCGTAAAAGATATCCATGGGCAAGCCGGTTCAGATTTGGCGTACATTTTCCTTAAGAGCAGTATAATGTGTTCAAATGCCTGATATTAGGCAAGCCGGTAGGAATCGAGTTCTTTGGACGCCACGCCACTGTTACCTACTAACATAGTAGATGAAGGCTCTGAACAGTGTCTTATCCAAAATTACCTCCTCTTGGTCATGTATTGAAGAAAACGTAATCGCCTATAAAGGTGACGCGTCGAAACGTGTCGTTCTGTGACAAACGACACTCCATATCGACTGGTTTTGCCATTCTCTTACCTTAACACCAAGACTTTCAAAAGTGATCTCTATTTTGAGAGACATCGGGTTGCTTTTGGAATGGCTATTGGGTGAGATACTAGATTGCTAGGGTAATCAGTCCGATATTGTTGTGGGTTGTATTGGGTTGTCACTCAGCGTAAAGCTTTCACGGTATTAGGGATGTTTGTAATATTGGAAAGTAATTTATCTATAGCGCTATTGAGGTGGGTTATTCAGGTTGTGGGTACTCGTAAATGTGGATAATCTGAAAGGCATACAAATCTGTACCTACACAACGGCTACACAATAACTCCCATGATTCGGAAACGTTGCTAATATAAAATATCGCGCATCTCTTATACAGGTGTCTATCTAATGACTACGAAGTATACACAGCACTCAATCCGCTGTGTAAAATTTAATAGGTGATATATATTCGATTTATAAACTCTTATCCATTACAAATCTGTGCACAATAAAATATCGAATGTTGTCACACAAGCCGTAGACTAGCGCGACAAACATGTGTTAGTGCTTATATACCTACCAACAGTGGCGTGCAGTCAGTACAAATTTGGGTAGGCAGTAGGGTAGGCAGTCCATACAAAATGACCAAAAAAAAATTTTGTCTGTTTCGATTATTTCTTTTATATTCCTTTAAAATAACTGGACTAGAACCCGTTCTCATTGTCCACCTAGGACTTTATTTTTTTACTGTATATTGGTTCTAAACTTCTAACACGTGTTCCTAAAGGCTCGAGCCTTTTAGCCCGAAATTTTTAGCTCCGGAGCCCTTTTTTAGAGCTAGGCTGATAGAAAAAGCTTAGTAGAGATTTCAATAAGGCTTGGCCCTTAAAAAAACTAAAAGCCTTTTTTGGCCTTTTTTGAATGGTAATGGTAGGGTTCAAGCCTTTATTTAAAGTCAGCCTTTTTTAAGAACTAAGCATTATCGAAATTATTAACATTTATGAATGCAGTCACACAATCTGGGTTGGCGCCTAATTGTATGGGAATCTTAACTAATTAGTTATTAATTATTAAACCATACATAAATGCGAAAGTAAGCCTGTCTGTCTGTCTGTTACGTTTTCACGCTTAAACCGCGGTACCGATTGTGGTTATTGATGGTTGTTGATCAAATTTGGTATGCAGATAATTTGAGATCCGAGAATTGACGCAGGGTAGTTTCTTATCCTGAAAATCATCCCTTAACCCCTCCCCGTCGGTCCATCATCATCAACATCTTCATCATCCTCATCATAAACATCTTCATCATCATCACCAACATCTTCATCATCATCACCATCATCATCATCAACATCACCATCACCACCTAAACTCGAGTCTCTTAGTACACTAATTTTTATCCAAACCGCTAAGATTTGCAGTTTAACATAAAATGTTAGTCTTAGTCAAACCAGTAAAAAAACATAGAAGTATTTTTTATACAAGGCAAAAATCTTAGTCCGTTCCGTTAGTACCTACAAACAACAGTCTTGCACTTCTGTTTAGTTATTATTTTTTCGTGGAAAGTTAATAAGTAGAGATGGGCCGACCGACTACGGATTTTGCCGACTAGCTAGTCGGCCGACTAATCGGTTCTCTATTTGTCGGCCGACTAGTCGGCATTGTCGATCATAGTTATTAGCTATGTACGGGTACAATCGGAAACTGTAACTCTATTTACCAAGTGTGATGTACCACAAAAGTTTGAATATTAAAATTAAAATATTACAGTTTACTTAATTGATGCACCTTTCAAAAACTTAATTAAGATGATTTTTTTGTATTTGTAAAAATTTTGAATAATTAAGAAAAATATGGTTTAATTTCTTCTGTCTCCTATATTCTCCGCTAGGCAATAGTGCCGAATACCTATTCGGCCGAATTTTACCGACTAGTAGCCGACTAATCGGCCGACTACAAATGATGCCGAATGGTCGGGTCGGCCCATCTCTATTAATAAGGTATCCAAAAAAAATTATTCGTGGCAATTTATTCGTGAATAAATCATCCGCGAATAAATTATTCCACGAATAATTTTATGAATAAGAATAATCATCCGCCAATTTTATTCGTCAATTTGGTTATTCTTATTCCGTTATTCGTCATTCGAATAGATTTTGCCCATCTCTGATTATATGCTCATAGATAATTTACGGAAAGATAGGTACGTTCTGTCAGAACGATCTGAAAAAAATCGTAACCTGAAAAAATCTGACTGAGTGTGGAAAAACTAAAAACGTAGTTACGTGTTTTAAAATTATGAATTTATTAATTCCAAGGATTAAGCCTGTGCGCGGCCAGCCTAACAGCGGTAGTTCCGTGTCGAGGCCGACCGGACGTGAGTTGGCGCTGCCACCGTATTGTTCCATACCAATCCATTATGGTGACAATAACAAACGTACCCACTGTTGGCCATATTTTCCTAGTAGGTACCTAATGGTGCAAAAATAAACGTTGTTGAACTAGTTTCTTCATGTATTTAGGGTATAATGGTACATTAAACCCCTAACGTGGTAAAATAAACGAAGCCCCAGATCAGGAACACATACCTAATTTATCGCTGTGTAATGTACTATACACCGTGGGCCCGAGTAACCCGACCAACTTTAACTATTAGATTCTAATAACTATTAGGAGTAAAAAAAGTTATGTGATGTACCTACCTATAGTCGAAAAACACTTAGTTTCTGAGATATTCGTTATTTTGTAAATGAAAACTCTTATGTGTGTAACAAGCTCTAATAAATGTGACTAAGATACTTTTACTATTTTTTTAAATCCTTTAACTAAACAACACCTAACCTTTGCGGTATTTGATCGTAAGCGACTACGAGGCCAAAACATTGACCTTTCGTTTCCATATTGATAACTTTTCGTCCAGTAAGGACATGTTTATAACGAGGGGTTGAATTTACTGATTTATTTTGTTCCGTAAGACTATTAATGTAAAATGACAAAATTCGACCTATGTTGATATAACGTTATTTACTTGGAATACCATCAGGAATACGTGGTTAAAATTGGTCGGGTTATTCGGGCCCACGGTGTATAGTTTGTCCTAGATTTTCTTATTAAGTATACCTTATCGCACTTGCGATTTGCGGGCGAGTTGCGGGCGAGTTTCCATACAAAACCAGTCGAGCGAAATTTGTATGGAGTTTCGCTTCTAACTCGCCCGCAAATCGCAAGTATGAAAGGCCCTTTAAATGTTTAAATATATGAAGATGATATGCCTAATATTTAAATAAGAACATTGTTGCACATTGTTTGCTTCGTTCCCATGCCTACCTTAATTTCAAACCTTGAATATATATTTATCTAAATAAAAAATTATGTCATGTGACCGTACATGTTATAGTAATCAGTACCTAAAAACGTTTTAAATTCTTAATTTTTATGATATACATTTTAACAAAAACTTTATATAGGTAAACAATAAGTGGCTACGATTAATGGTTAGTATTGCATGAATTTTATCTTGAGACCCCAAATAAATAATGTGAATATATTATGCAATGCTTTAGCTAGAGTTTGGTATTACTTTGAGCGCATCCCCACCCCATTAAAACAAGGGCAAGGTAAGTAAAACACGGCTTGTTATTGGGTCTTATTCAAATTCGCAAATCCGATTTACTTAGCAAACTTGTTAAGAGAATTCTTAACTTTTTTCTCCTCTTTCCTTTTTTGTTTTTTTTTTTGTCTATTGTTTAAGTTAGTAAAAGATTTAGACTGAAGTAAGTGGGGATCTGCGACAATAGTGCATTGTACCCCGGCTGTACATTGCGTGGACTGGGATTACTTTGATTCACGGGTTAACATTTATATTCGATTTTTAAACCCTTTAATTTTGAACGTTTATTATAGTATTTTATGCAACAGTTGTATAAGTGGGTTCAAAAAATGCGAATTGCGTGAGTTGCGATACGAGCCGCGAATGCGGCGAGTATCGCAAATAGAGACGCAATGAGCGTTTTTTGACTTAATTATACAACGTTGCATACAATACTTTTTCCACGACTACGTTTTAAATTATAAAATACAAAATTAATCATAACTTGGAAACAAGGCAAATATGACGTTTGACTTACAGTATGTGTCTATGATAAACTTTTTTTTTTAATTTAAAATATACTTAAATTAAAAATACTCTTTTTATGTTGGCATCAATGAATTTAGTTTGGAAAGTTTTGTTTTTCTTAAAAACCGTAGGAATTTAATTGTTTGTTAAGTTGGTAGTTGTGCATTTTTACCGTAAAGTTAAAATTGAGCGCTTAATCCTTGACCTAAGTTTTACCTAGATTTAGAAGTCTGTGGCTGCTAGCAATAACGTAAAGTGACTATAACGACACTAGTGCTGTTATGGGGAATAGAGTATAGACTTTTCTGAACTCATATTATGTATGTTCTTATATTAGTGTTCGTGACCAAGTAAAAGACAGATAACAGTACAGGAGTAGAAAAAGTAGTTTTATTCAGGTGGCCTGCCTACCTTAATAATAAATTGTTCTGAACGCATTCAAAAACCAACTTTTAATAATTGAAAAATCGATGATAATGGTTACCCCGTGAATCAAAGTAACCCCACCCCAGTCCACGGTACTCGGCGAGAGCGGGTGAGATAAGCAAAAATATTGCGAGTTATGAATCTAATAGAGATTCAGTCTTGAATATGTGTACGACAGAAGTAAATGCGATGTACCCATACTTTCCTCACGCTAACAGCTAAGCGTACATTTTGTCTTCCAGTAAACCTACTTACTTTGAAAAATGTTGCGGCATTCGCCTGTTTTTTAGGGTTCCGTACCAAAATGGTAAAAAAGGAACCCTTATGGTGCGACTCTGCCTGTCTGCCCGTCTGTCACAGCCAGATATCTCAGGAATCACTGCTGCTATCTATTGGAATAGTGTTAAAAGTAGCTAACCCGAGCTTATTGGACATAAAAAAAATCTTGTACCTTTTTTACTTTTTTTTAAAGGGCTCCGTAATGGGATTTTGAAAATTGAAAGTGGGGTATCAAATGAAAGGGCTTAATTTGTAGATTAAAATACCGTTTTTATTTTTTTTAAATAGGATTTGATTTATGGCGAAAAACGTTTAAAAAAATACCATTCTCCCTATTATCTCCGAAGTTACTGATCAGAAAAATGTGTCATAATTACCAATTATCAATATCAATCTGAATATTACAGGAAAAATATAACGGTTTTCCTAACTTGCACCGTTTTTGAGAAATTTGCAAAAATCATAACACAGTTATTTGCTTCTACTAAACTAATCGCCATACAGTTTTTCTTGAACTATTCATGTGTCTACTTATGAGTTTATACGGAACCCTCGGTGCGCGAGTACGACTCGCACTTGACCGTTTTTTTTTTTTAAATTGAATGAATTATCGGTTGTTCTAGGTTATCTTGAATGTTCAGTTTCAATGCTACAAGAAAATTTAATTTGGAGCTGGATAATTTGTTTAATTGACAGAATTATACAAAAAATATAAATTCTGTCGTACGGAAACCAAGAAAATTTTAATTTTACAGAACAGGCTCCTTCTGCTTGATGTTTATTATTCTTTCAGTTAAGAACAACTTCATTGTGCCAAGTCAAGTGTATTTACATTTTGTGATATCGAGCGCTCCCGTAATTTTCCACTAGACTGTAAAAATATCAAAGATTTTCATAAAATTCATATTCAGCATCTCGCCTCATTGACCCCCCATTCCGGATCCTTCGATATCGAAGTCGAATGAAAAACAAATAGGCGATAACCAGAGAACTGTGGATAAAGTCGCTTAGTTTCGGGTGAAATTACGCAGTGTATCGATCGAGTCTAACGCCTGTTGAATAAATGCATTAGTCTGAAGATAGGCACCTCGTGTTGCGCGTGGTCCAATTTAGAGTTGTAACTAGTGTATTTAGTGTTGTGAGTAAGTATCCGCTACGCTTATGAGTCGAGGAAATAATTAGGTATACCTACGTATACCTAGCCTAAAGCTTTTTCCTTAACACTTTGAGGACGTTTTATTTTTCGCTTAGAGTCGGCGTGAAGCTTTTTTTTTCTTTAAGTAATTTTAAATTTAAACGTGACATTGTCCAAGTATCATGTAATTTTTTGGCTATTAAAAAAACCGAGAAGTGCGAGTCGAACTCGCCCACCGAGGGTTCCGTACAAATACTTTAAATAAAGACTATATCTATATATTTCTCTTCTAATAAAATATAAGGTAAAGACTATATTTTTAATGATAATTAGAAAAGTATAGTTTTCAGATTTCTACCTATACTTGTAGTATAAGACGGTATTACTTTTCAAATTTTATAGTTCTAGGTCAACGGAAAGTACCCTATAAATTTTGGTTTTCTTGAGAGTGTCAAAATATTACGTTTAATAATACGTTTTTTGCGGCATAAATGGCCATATCTTTATTTAAGGGACCGTAGACTTGAGTTTAAATTTCTGGATGCCTCCACGCGTTCCCGAGATAAAGGGTCTAGACGGACGGACAGACAGATGGACGGACAGAAGGACAACAAAGTGATCTTATAAGGGTTCCTTTTGAAGCACAAGATTCTGACAAAAATATATTAACAGTAAAATAGGGTAAATATCAGTATCCCTACCTTTAATTAAACGTTTTACAAGATAATTTACGTTACGAGTATGACATAATATATATCTTATTAGAATAGCTTAAAGTAGGTATTTCTTTAGACGTACTATGCGTTTTCGACTTGCTCCTCTCTTCTGGCCTGGACCACGCCCCGCTCGACGTCCGCCCTAAATTTATTCTTAATAAAGCGCCAAGAGGCCGCTCCATGTATTTTTTGATATTTCTCTTTGAGGCCGAGAGAGCCTCGATCGAGGGATTTCCTGACTCTGGGATTGAGTCACGTGCAGGGTTCATAGCCAATGGAGAGCTGAGGCTTTGTTTGTTTTTTTTTGCATTTAAAAAAATACAGGTCATAAATGCTTTTTTTTATCACCAGCAATATTATGCGTAAGAATGAGGTATAATTTAAAGGCTTAACAGTGATAAAAAAATGTAAAAAATACGTCAAAAAATAATTGTTTTTTTTTTTGGAAATTGACATAAAAAATGATGCTTGATAGTACTGCATAGTGCATATAGGGGACAGGCAATCGATGGGGAAATCAGGACAATCAGAAAAACAAAAATACAACTTTTAGGCATATTTGAAGCGCGAATACTCAAAATTGTAGTACCTACTGAGTGACACCAAAAGAAAACATAGTAGTCACATTTTATTTGCAGATCATTATGTACCTACCTCATTTTGGCTGGTCATTATAAAATCAGCCCGTAGCTAGTTCAATATTTTATCCTCGCAAAGGAAGTCGTGGCGCTGAATATGTGTTTCAATTCGTTTATACAAATAAGAGTCGTTTTTTTGCGGGTCGTTATGAAAAAGAATCCCAAATAAATAGTATTTTTAATGATATTTAGAATCCAGCTGCTTTAGTATCTCGTGGCTTAAATAACAGAAATAGATAATTAGGTATACATAGTTCAGTTCAGGGCCAGTAGGTGTACGCAGCTTTCTACTTTATGCACCTAACATCATGTACGTTCCTAAATTCGTATCAATTGCGTGGCATAAGTAGTTGATTTAGAATAACGATGATTCGTCTGTCTTTTGTGGAAAGATCAAAGGCAAGCGGGAAGGGGTAATAGGACCGAGCATAACCTGTATGAACAAAACAAAAGAGCAGATAGCCATCATGGGGTCGACTTCAGGTTATCCCAGCGTTTTTTTATTTAATTAGTGTCCCTAGATTTTTACCGCGAACGACTATCGAGTCACGACGGCTTTTGATTAAATCATCCTCGATACCGACTATCGTTTATAACAATATTATATATATATATATATATATATATATAAGGTCCTAATTTATTAGTTGCAGATATTTTTATAGCTGATAGTACTCGGTCTCTGGAGTATATTAAATCATGAAACATTATAGCTTTTACGATGTTTTTTTGGAGAAAAAGGAAAAACAAATTTGCTACGTAATAACACCCTGTTAATTTGATTACTAAATGAAAACTCATTGAACAGATTCTAGTAGCTGTAACTGGCCACTTCACGTCGATAAATCCCATCCTAATGACATTTGCAGTTTTACCGGCGAACCGTTACGACATTTACGACAAACAATTGTTGACATGACAGATAGTGTTATTGTGACATGTGATAATGCACATGGTGATTTTTTGTAGACGAAATTATAATTAATTTTTTTGTTAAGTAAATGAAATCAAAAAAGTTATATGAAAAGATTTCTTGGTTTCTATTTAAAGTTAATTATTTTAATGTAAAGTATAATGTGTTAAAATATCTGCAACTAATAAATTAGGACCTTATATATATATATATATATATATTGGAACACGTATGAAAAAAAACCGCCTCGGTCGAAATGCTCTGAAATTAATTAATGAGGTGGCGAGAGTTGCACGTTTCAACGGCTACGCCGATAAGACTTTACTCTTAAATTTATCATATAAACATGAAAGGATCGGGTCTCGTTTGTCAAAATCAATAAATAATACATACCTGTCACTCTTAGTGTGTTTGTAAAAAAATACATGTTGAGAAAGTATAGTTCTCGCCGACTAAACGTACCATTGTGTCGCATGATTTCACATCATATAACTGTATTTTGACCCTTAGGGATTCAATAAATAACTAATAATGTATAAAATATTACTAAGTTATGATCTTAGAATTCGACATCAACTTCCAATTAAATTTCTCATCAATTCATTAAACAAACACTCGATGTTATTTCTTTGTCTGAGAAAACCAAAGGAATATCAAACTTTAAAAGTGTTCTTTTCTCCGCAATTTATCTACGCTGAAAGTCAGCTACCGCCCCCTATACTTGGAGACTGGAGTGGCGTAATAAAACACACTGTCTTTGCTACCGCACATTAAACTACCAACTAGTCCCCGAGGTTCTGTATTCAATAATAATTAAAAGGGCAAATAAATTGGGATGAACATGATCGAACTTACAGTTAACCCCAGAATTGGGCGAGCTATGTAGTTTATCAGATAGTCATAAAAAATATCGGGGTAGTTCTCTGCGATTTTATACCGCGATTTTTTTGTCATTACCATCGCCACTATTATTGGCGGTTTTATAAAAGCAATCAGGATCATTATGATAAAAATAGCAGAGGCACGCGACTTCTACAAGATAACCAAAAACGACTCCATAGTTTATACGGAGCTCATCTATAATGTGGCGATGGTAATGATGCGATTGGTGCGACTTTTTAGTCGCAGAGAACTACCCATCGATGTAATTTTATCAAAATAATTTTGCTCCATATTTTGAATACTAAACTTCTTGTATCTGTAGATTTTTTTTATGATATCGATAAAAGCAGCACTGGGCGAATCATTATTCACCCAGTGCTGCTTTTATCGATATCATAAAAATGAATCAATCTAGCTCACCCAATTCTGGCGTTCACTTTAGGTGTTGTGCACACTTACTCGATCATTTTATCGATCCATATCAAAAACGCCTAAAATCCCAACAAATTAATCATAAAAATTGTGTATGTGGTAGCAAAAAACCAATGAACTTCAACATTATATGATATACAAAATGGCACATATGTCATTTCGATATGCAGGTGTCGATAGTTATCTTTTGCTCCATTGCATTTGCATGCACTATGCAATACAATCATACAGATCGCAATTAAACTTAAGATTTGTTTATAAAATAATAGTATAACCTTCCTGTCGCGTTTTTTTTAGTTTCGTTCAGGATACCTCAGCTGTAGAACAAGATTTCAGATATAGCAGCTCAGGTTTCTACACTGGAAGAGTTACTGCTGTCTGACCTATGCAATTTATGTGAAAATTGATTGACCGAAAAATGGTTACGTTAGGTTAGGTTGGTTTTGCCGTGCGATACATAAATGATAAAGCACCCATCACCTTCTGACAAGTATGTAAGTGTGAGAGTGACGGATGCTTTATCATTTATTCAACAATCGACAAAGCCTAGCATCATAAGTCTGTATCCTGACTATATTTTCTTTCAGCGTACGAGTACGAGCGTTCATCCCACTAATATTATAAATGCGAAAGTTTGTGAAGATGTTTGTAACTTAAAAAGGGGGTAACTTTTTTTTCCGGTAAAGAGTTCCCTTGGGACAGTAGCGGAAACAATCGCCCGCGGGAAAATGCTAATTGTTGCATGCTGATACATATAAAACGGTATTTTTAAGCCTCATCCACAGCGAAAGAAATGGCAAGATGAACAGAAATATCGTTTATTGCGCCATAGTAAGAGACAAGATGTTAGAAAAATATTTACTTATAGCAACATCTTAAAACTAATTCTCAAATACACAATTTTAATCAGCTTTAGCTAAAACTTTAGCTTTTTGGATTCGTCCAGGAATTATCAACATAAAATTATGTGTTTGACAAGGATTATTTGAAATGTCATTGCCACTTCTATTATATGGAATTTCGAATAGTCATCATCTAGATCAGCGGTCCGCAACCTTTTAGCAGCCAAGGGCCACATAGTAGCTAACGAAATTGGCGCGGGCCGCACTTTATTAATAATTTGTGACTTTATACGATTCTGAATATAACGACCTTTACATACAAAATAGCCAGGGAGGCTCGCGGGCCGCAAGTGAGCTGTTCGCGGGCCGCGGGTTGCCGACCGCTGATATAGATCAAGCTCGTTAGTTGATTTGGTTCATCAGATTCAGATTCAGATTAATTTATTTTTCAAATCAAACATTCACTTGTACGAGCGTTAATGAAACTTAAGGTTAAGACGAAAAGACGGTTAAGAATCGACTTTAACGACAATGTTGATGATGTTACAGTCGATTATTTATACTCTTTTTGTTTGTATGGAGAACCAAGTGACTTGACGCAATCACCTTAATGACCACAGCTATTGTCACTTTTTGAATCGGCTAGAAAAAATACCATTACGTGATTTCTGTGCAGCTGGATAAACTTTCAGCTTTCAACGTAACCCTAAAAAGAATCTTCTTTGACAAGATGGCTGGGCGTGGCAACCCAGCTGGGCGGGGCGCGGGCGTGGCCTGGAAACTATGTCAAGTGTCTAAGACGGATTATTGCTACGTTGTGGGGCACTCTGAAATAAGTGGCGGACTTGAGGACTTTCAGCCGCGAGAGTACGTATTATACTTGAAAGATATTAAGAGATTCCATCGTGGAGTAGTATGGATTTAGTAGTTATTACTATTAGATAAAGTTCTTAGTTGAACTGATGACCTGATAAAGGTTCCGTAAAGCTCAGTGCAAGCCCTTTTGCAACTACATATGTAATGTACCTATAACTCAAATCGGCCCCTTCACTGTGTCTCTTGCTGCTTTGCTTGTCCTTCAATATTATATTCCAGGGGTTCCCAATCTTTTTCAGCCCGCGGCGCCCTTACAAGGTTCGTACTTCGTCACGGCGCCCTACCCTAGTTAGCTATTTGAAATAGATATAATGGAATAGATATGAGGATCGACTCGCGGCGCCCCTCTACACTTTCCGCGGCGCCCCAGGGCGCCGCGGCGCACAGTTTGGGAACCCCTGTTATATTCAGTTCTTCAAGTCACGCTCGTGACAACACACGTAAAGAATTAAGATCCTAAAATGTAAGATCATATTAACAGTAAATATATTCGGGGACAAAGTCTTTTTTCCAACAGTGGACGTCGTTGGCCATTGAAATGGATTATCCTTTATCCTTGATGGATTTATAATGTATTTTTCTACTCCTGTACTGTTATCTGTCTTTTACTTGGTCACGAACACTAATATAAGAACATACATAATATGAGTTCAGAGAAGTCACTCTATTCCCCATAACAGCACTAGTCGTTATAGTCACTTTACGTTATTACGTTTTTAAGGAAAACAAAACTTTCCGAACTAAATTCATTGATGCGAACATAAAATAGTACATTGTGCACCGAGGGTAGTAAGAAGGGGATTACTAACGAGAGTCTATTAGAAGTCCGACGCCGTAGGCGGAGGGCTTTTAATGACTCGAGTTTGTAATCTTCTTACTGCCCGTGATACACACAATGTTTTTCATCACATTTGCGAGGAACAAAAAATAAAACATAAAAATGAAATAAACTAAACGCACCCGCTAAGAGACAACTTCAACTGTCAACTTTTTCAATATAGTCTTCCACAGATAATGCTAAGAACTGCGTTTAGTTTTTAAACTTGACAGGCAATGTAGCCAGATTGTACCGATTTTCAAAATAAAATTTTAAACTAAATTAATTTAATTGCATTAAAATAATCGCAAAAACTACGGAAATAATAGTAAAATATACCATATAAGTTTTATTTTATACTAAAATTGGTTTTGTAGCCAAGTTTTGAAGATGTGAAATAGCATTGGCTGATTCGAAACCTCCTTAGTCTGAAATGACGTACGACTTTTAAAACTAAACTCATAACTCCCGAGGGAGTTATAGATTTTCATACAGTTTTTCCTCCCGTGGGAGTTATAGATATTTGTAACCCACGGGGGGTAAATCGGCTCGAGTTGGTCTATAAGCGCGCGTGTTATAACACCCTTTACGAGCAAGTGTGATGAAAAAAGTATTTTTAATTTAAGTATATTTTAAATTAAAAAAAAAGATTACCATGGACACATACTGTCAGTCAAACGTCATATTTGCCTTGTTTCCAGGTTATGATTAATTTTGTATTTTATAATTTAAAACCTAGTCGTAGAAAAAGTATTGTATGCAACGTTGTATAATTAAGTCAAAAAACGCTCATTGCGTCTCTATTTGCGATACTCGCCGCATTCGCGGCTCGTATCGCAACTCACGCAATTCGCATTTTTTGAACCCACTTATACAACTGTTGCATAAAATACTATAAATGCATAAAATATCTCTGTTATTCTGGTATTACACGACTGCCCAAAAAAAGGAGTGTTATGTTTTCAGGATTCATGTATGTACTGTACGTAATGTGAGTTTCTTTATTACTCTTATCATTATCAATTTACCACACACTCGTGATGTTATAAGACAGAGGACATTTGAAAGTCGTTCATGAATAAGTAACCGACATTTATATTGCTCGTAATAGTAATAGTTTGGTTATTGTAAAAGGTTCAGAGGGTCGACTAAAACTAACCTATACTTGCTATTAGTAGAATAACCTCACCTCCAGACCTCACGAATAGGTAGGTACGCCTTTAATTAAGTTTTGGGCCTGTAACTAGGGCTTGCAAATATTCGACTTTTTCAAATATTCGAATATGATTTTGTAGATATTCGAATACTACCAAAAACTATTAGAAAATCGTTTTCCTTAGTAAGTTTTGTGAAAAAACATATTAGAAGAGATATTTTTTACGCTGCGATTACTTTAAGACTAATCAAACTTAATTAGTTTTACTCAAAATCTTTAAATCGACTAGGTACGAGTGGAAGATGGAATTGCTTTGTTTGCAATATTTGCAAAGCAAGGAAGGAATTAAGAACTCTGCATCGGAAACCCCTATTCAAAACATTTATGTCGAAAAAAAAAGCTAAAGAGATTGATTGGTTTTATTTATTGTCATACCTAGAGAGATGTACCATTATGATTGTGTCATAAAGACCTATCTCATCTATCTATACATTCTCGACTTTAATCTATAAATTACACTACAAAACAGTTTTGATTATTTAATATCTTAAACATAAAACTATTTATAAAAAGGTCAACGTGTGCATGTATTGGTTAAGCTATAATCCAATTCACGTATATCTAGCCCTATAATTAGGTATGATTAGTATAAATGGATTGCACCTTCTATATATTTCATATTCATTTATTTAGTATATTCATACATCGTCACATGCTACTATAGGTTAATATAGTTATACCAAAGTATAAAGATAACCAAGTAGTTCGTCTTCGCCGTTTAGGAGCGCGCGACACCAGAGCGTGCCTAAGGCACAGGGCTGCCGCTCGTCGGTTCTGTAAAATACCTACTTACTACGAACGTAACTTTTATTAGGTTGACCTCGATCGAACGAACAATCGTTCGAGGTCAACCTAGTAAACTTATTTCAATATGAAAGTATCTGACCGCACACATCTGATGTTAATGTTATTACGTATAATAGTTTAAATAAATTAGTATTGGTATGTGTACATGTAAGTAACGCAACGATATTTCGGCTCGTTTCATAAAACCACTCTCGTGTTTAAGGCATTTTATGTATCAATAGAATCAACTACTATTTAATTAGTACACGTTTAAAAAATCTGGTAATTTTACTCATCACTGTCAAACAAAATAATTATCTACTCTATTTAATTGGTATAGTTTGATTACAAAACTATCAAACATTCTATAAACGACTTAAAATATAACATTTATATAGGTACTAATAAAATACACACCTTTCGGGATCCTTAGGAATGCAGAAATATGACAATTCTGGATTTTGCGCATTATTCTTCAAACATCCGAACACACTGCAGTATATACGTCTTCTATACTTTGCTTCGTCCTCAGACATTTTGAACGTTCGACCGCTTGCGTCGAGAGCTCAGCCCTGACTAAGCACGCGCCGATGCTTGTCTGCCTGTGCGTCTGTACACGGCGCGCACACGGCGCGCACACATGCGCGCTCCCGATGTACCTTTTATCGGAACAAAAACTACCGTGGTTATACGGCAGAATACAATTAATTAGTCAAATAGGCAATTACAATACAGTTTTCAATAAACTACTTCAAATAAATTAAAACTAATATCACTAAGCGTTTCTCGTTTGGGTCGTTGTCAAACTTCGCGAAAGTATATTTGTCCCTGCCTAACTGTTTACCTTTCTTATGAGGACAGCTAAAGAGTGAAACTCCCTTCCAGCCAGCATTTTTCCCGAAATATACAATCTGGATCTCTTCAAATCCAGAGTGAATAGGCACTATTCAGGAAAACATACCTACTCGATACCACACATAATCGACTTCATCATCATTTAACATCAGGTGAGATCGAGGTTGAATTAAAAAAGTAAAATTGTAAATATAAAGATACACTCAACTCATCTCTCTTCCACCTGACTACCCGGGGTTTATTTAGCCCCGCTATTCTTTCAATTTCATCATGTATATGGAGATGAGCAGTGTACTGCTGCACCCTTAATATGTACCGACACTCTTATTATCTTTCCAGAGTGCGTTTCCATTGCATCACGGCGTTTACGTAAAGCGACTAAGCTAGTATCGCTTTTTGACGATAGAACCGTAATTACCGTTGTTGACTACCGTTATTTTAAATATGTGCGCTTGGTGTAAGTAAATTTTTCTTTTTGGTGTGTGTAAACAGCATTTTTATTGCATTGAACGATAATTACTGTGTGGCGATCATTCTTCATAGGGCCTGTCTTTTGGACATTCCGTTATTGTAATCTCATAGAGAGAATGTTAATATATAGAGTATGCTAATGAAACTGAAAGGAATAGAAACTGAAAAGTTTGTAACTATAGGTACTTCCTATGTCCTTAACTCATAATGGTCCATAACTTAAGTCTAAAATATTTTTTGCGATATATAGGTATTCTAAATGAAGCAACACTTAAAATTTTTATGTGTATTCAAAATTTGCCTTATTTTCTTTATGTAAGTAAATTAATTAAGTTTGTTAGCCAGTCTTCTTTGATGTTAGTTATTCTTGCAAAGGCTTAGTTATTCTCAAAGGTTACCTGGAAGAGATCCCTTACAGGGATAAGTTCGCCTTTGTACATAACCATTGATCTTTGTCCGCTTTAGCTTAGTTGGTAGTGACCCTGCCTACGAAGCAAGAGGTCCTGGGTTCGAATCCCGGTAAGGGCATTTATTTGTGTGATGAGCACGAATATTTGTTCCTGAGTCATAGATGTTTTCTATGTATTTAAGTATTTGTATGTATTTACAAATAAAGTGTTTGCATACATACATATTGTATGTATTATCATGCCTAAGACTTGAGAATAGGATCTATACTTAAGTCCTATGTTTAATGTACCTATGTGAATATTTTTATGCAACGTACAACACTGCATATTTTCTTAATACTGTCCTTGCTTTTCGAGTTCCCTGGTGTGTTAAGTAACTCCACAGATAGCTTAGTTTTACGTGACTTAGTGTGATATTGACAGGCAATTAATTAGCGTCGTCACGTGACATTTAACAAAGCTCAACCTAGAACTAGTGATCTCGTGCCGTGCAACAGCGCGCCCGCGCGCCGCTTGCCGTGTCGCGCCGTATTTTTCCAATTTCGCGACGACGACGTGTCGGGAAAAATCCTCTTTTGATTTATTTCTTAATTCTCTTATTTCAATTTATGGCCGCGCCGGCACAAATGCCGACGCTAATGTTTACTAATCGGGTTTCTTTGATGGAATTACCCTCATGTATAATGTACTTTTCTGAAGTTTTGATTTGTTTTGAAGCGGGGAATGAAATTGATCGGTCGATGTCTTCTTATCTTGTTATAAATATTGATTAAGTGGATGGCCTACCACTCTTGAAGTGAAAGTTCTCTGTAAATCAACAAGTAATTTGACGCTTTTGTTAATGTGCAGAGGTACATATGTCAAGCGTAGGCGAGTCAAAAATTTGATGTACCTACAGGAAGATTATTTTATGACCGCGCTTAACACATAGGATACCAATTTTTTACTCACTCGACTACTGAGAAGCAGAAAAGAGTCATTTAATTTATTTCACAGTCCATCTTACATAAACAAATTTTTTCCCTCAAGATGCATCTTTTTTGCCGAAAACGGCTATATCCTATAAATAAAACCCATAAATAAAGCGACTCAAGGCGACTGATGAATACAAAAAAAAAACTATAGTTTTCGGCAAATTATGTGCATTCTGAAGATTAAGACTTGTATAAGTACTTAATACAGCTGTTATGGAGAATCATATTATTGTAAAATCACATTTTCACTTCGTCAATAACAAAAACACTTGACTCGTTCGCAGGCTCGCTAATGCTGGCCCGGCTCGTCCCGACTCGTGCCTATGTTCTTTGATCCCGCGATATTGCCGGACCTGCATCTCATTTTACCTGACACATTAGGCTGTTTTTCGTCATAGTAGGTATAGTTCAATGAAGAGAAACGTTTTCACCTTGCCATAAATAGGTACTTATCTTATGACTAGGTGCGTAGTGCATACTTTACTTTGTTCAACTGCACATTACCTATTAAAGAGGCCTGGAATAACATACACATTTATTATATATGTATATAGTGATTTTCTCAAAAAAATACGCAGTGTAACACTTAGCGTGCGTGTGGACTGATCATTCGCGGCGAGAAAAAGTTGTAGAAGAAAATATTACATATTCTAAGGTTTCTTGCCCTAATCCTGGCAAGGGTGGGTGAAATCAATAGTTTTTCTCAACTCTTTAAATTTTTAAAAGTTCCTTCTCACGCTACTGCTCGGAAAGCTACCGGTCAGAATTTAGGCCGCAAACCGGTGAGTTCTCGCACAGTGTACGAGACAAGCCAACAATGTAATCAGACACGACAGAAATAACATTGTTGGTCAGTTTACAACAGCCAATGAAAGCACGCCGTATACCTCAGTGACATTATAATAGACCAATCAGATCGTAAACTGTGCCGCAGTAAGTCACGCGACTTCGACAGTACTCCATACAGCCACTATCGCGCTAGAAATTGGCAAAATTAAAAAAAAGGTTCACTTTCGTTGTTCACTATTTTTGAAAGTCAAATATCATTAGGAAAACGGCGGAATAATTTATTAGTTTTTAATATTGTGTTATTTTCTAGTGTAATCGGGTTTAAAGTAAAAAGTAAGCAAGCAAGCTAGTATGGATACAATAATAAATAGTTGTTTGCCTTTCGGTGTTGAAGAACTGTCTACGATGTATTGCCAAAAAATACAAAGTTGACTTTTGAATTCTTTTATTTTTGGTATGAAATTATTATTATTTCCTTGCAGTAGGCGTGAAAAGTACTATGTTAAGTCTCGACCGAAAGTGCAATAGATGAGTCGGTCCTCGAACTCGCTTGTCCATCTATTGCTAGCTTTCCGGCCTCTTACAACAATGTACTATAGGCTACTAGTTAATACCTGCCTATGAAAAGTTGGCAAATTTAGAATTGCCACGGCATTTGTATGTTTCAATTCAGGACTTGGTCTACTTGCATACCAAATTTCACCTCAATCCATTCAGTTGTTATTGAATTGAATTCTATAATTTATTATATAAATAACTTATCAGGTGAAGCATTTTTATAGCGATTGGGACAGCGTTGTACACCTTGGGCTCAATAAACTCCGGGATCTTAATGAACTTAGTAAGTCGTTTAGCTGGTAGTCCCAAGTCATTACTGCGTTATTTAGTAACACACATCCCAATATCTTCACAAACTTTCACATTTATAATATTACTTAAATAGGATACAATAAATAGGTATCATTAGGAAAACGGATGAAGGAAGATCGATCTTAGACTGTGATAGGAACTGACGCTTTCTGATTAGGTAGGTAGGTGTCTCCTTTTTTCATCGTTTTACGAAATTGAGATCATTCAAAGGAATCTCCAGAATCTCAGTCACTTTGGAGAAAAACTACTAAAAAAATACTTTTAAAAATGCCAATAAAAGTGATGTGTGCAAAAATTATTAAAAAAAAAAACAGAATTTCATCAACTCCTTATGGCTCCCATCATCAAAGCTGGATTTAGGAACAAATGCAAAAGTTACCTACTGTAAAAATACTGAAATTGCTCGAAAATTCCCCTAGTGTGCTCGCGCCCAGCGACCCCCGCAATATTTAAATGAAGATCATCTGCTACTTGGCCGCCATCTTTTCCTAATATTGTTTCACAAAATAAAGCTTTGCGCTCATTCCGAGATGACAGTTTCTAAAATGTGTTTTTAAGGGAATTGACACAACATTTCAGCTTTGAAATGTGGAAAATTAATGCATATGATAATTTATTCATTTAATCAAAGAAGAAAAACACCCATCGACCCATGATATAAAACCGATGTATAAGGTGTCTATTTTTTTTTCAACACACTTGCTCATAAAGTGACTTTTGGTTCATTGTTCTTACGCACGGAACGCAGCTCATTAAACACCCGTGCGTTTTACTTTACATTACCGCACTAGTGCTATAATTACTGCTAATTGACCACGCCGTGAGGTTCGGCTGGCGGATATTATGCCCACGCCGGCATCGCCGACACGTGTCATACCTGTATATTATCGGCGCGCGCCTCGCACTACACCACGCCTAGCCTAGAGGTGTTGTTAGATAACCCACAAAATAAGTAGTTCTAAATTATAAGTATTATTTTTAATTCGCGATTGTGTCGTTGTGCCACACAGCCTCTACTGTTATGACCAACGTAGCCGACTCGTATCATAATGTATACTATTAATTATGTTTGCTAGATAATTTCTTAGGTACTGATTTCGAAAATATATCAGATTTAGGGTCATACAGACTTTGTTCGTGTCTTTTTTGTGGACATCACAAAACTGAGGGCTTTAAACGTCTAAAGTTTCTTGTTGGACTTTCATAGGCAGGATATATTACTCTACCACTACTACCACTAGATCTGTATGATAAAAACAACGTAGTCATTCAGGCCATTGACTGCCATTGTATTGTCCATAGGATAGACGCTTATTTAATTCCGTAGAACCCTCTAAGGAGTCTAAAATGCCAGTTCAAGTTTTTTTACATAATTTTTCATCACACTTGCTCGAAAATGGTGTTGTTACACGTAGATTTTGCGGGCCGTAAATGACCTATTACGCCCTAGGGCGTAATGGTTTTCTTTTTAAATTTGAAACGCTGGTACTGTTTTACTCTTATTTGTCATATTCAAACGAAAAGCCAACTTACTTTTTTAACTTTTATTACTGTAATATTTATTTAAAGAGAACTGTTATTGCAAATACATGTAAATACATATTTCTGTAACATTAATTAAATGTTTAAATAGGTAGTGCATTTCAGTATTTTGCAAATATAAAATCAACCATTTTAAGTCTTTACCGCTATGGTTTCCGAACGTGACTTGACATTCGCATTGTCTATGGATATATGTCACTAATGTCACTGTCAGTTTTACAATTTTATTTAGGTTAAGTAAGGTTATTTTAATCAGATTTCCTCACAAGTGTGATGAAAAACATTGTGTGTGCCACGGGCGGTAAAGGAATTACAAACTCGTGTTATTAAAGCCCTCGGCTTCGCGTCGGCCTTGTAACAAACACTCGTTTGTAATTCCTTACTTACCGCCCTTGATACACAATGTACTATTAAATACCTAAGGCTGATTTGTAAGGGTTAAAACACAATTACACGACATGACGTTGTATCGTGGCACATTGCGACATAGTATCATGATACGACTAGGACATGCAATACCGGTATTGGTTGTATGGCTATCACCAGGATCCATACAAGAAATACTGGTACCTATTGCATACCCTAGATGCGACGTCGTCTTTGGGAAATCAGTCAAGCGAAATCAACTTAACGTCACTTTAGTAAGATAGATACATACTTGTGAAATAGTTTTCAACAAGACGACGC
Source organism: Eudemis profundana (assembly GCA_947034925.1). Lineage (NCBI taxonomy): Eukaryota > Metazoa > Arthropoda > Insecta > Lepidoptera > Tortricidae > Eudemis > Eudemis profundana. The sequence goes on along the minus strand of OX344795.1, from coordinate 21,458,039 downwards.
CGTAATGTGACACGAAATGGTATCGTACCACGATTCCACATTGTATCGTATAATTATGTTTTCGTCTTACTCTACTTAGTATCAATCTATGAGCTTATCTATCGATAGCAGTTAATTCATTTTTTCATTGCCTCAATTTCAGAGTCAAACATCTGTACATTTTAGTAGGTACCATTAGAATTTAATGACATTTATTCACATTATTAATGAAACACTAAACATGAAACGGTAGTTATTAAGGAAATCAAAGGGACAACTAAGTATTAAAGGTGCAGATCTGGGTGACACCGACGGATTGAGATTAAATAGGAAGGAAATGGTAAAAATAAAAGAAAAAAATATCAAAGCATGCATAAACAAAAACAAATTTAATAACAAAAAATCAGTAGACATATTTTGCCGATAACTGAGACGTATCATTACCAAAAAGCGTATAGCTACAATTATACACATGAATGGCTCCTTCTAAAAAGAGTAACGGAAAAGTATATTAACCGGTGAACACTTGATTTTTATTAGCAATCGAGACAGACTGGTGAACGAATTACACATAAGCTAAATTCTTAAATATAATATAACAAAGGTTTAGTTTCTGAAACGCAGCGTGTTACGTGTTTGACTAAACTAACATTCACAACTCCCATGATTCAGCTACAAACTTAACGCCGACTGAGACGTATTGGATTAACAAAAAACTTATCTCTAAAATTGTGTATTATACATGAATATAGCTCCTCTTATATCAGTAACGAAAAAGTATAAGCGATGCATCCCAATTTTTATAATGCAATCGTGAAAGAATAAGAATACACGAGCTAAAGTCTCAACAAGAAGGTTTCAAAGGTTTTTTTGAAACGCAGATTGTCATTTTTGTATTGGTTACAATAAACCATTTTCCTACACAGGAAGCTAACTGACTGTGATAAGAATGGATCAGCAAAAACTTATCTCTAAAATTGTGTTTATAAAATAAATATTTTAGATTGTAAAGGAAATAAACAACTTTGACAGTAAATTGACGCAATAGGTTGTAATCAGCCCAACATTTTATCTCTAAATTTGTGTCCATTAAATAAACAATGTCAATCTTCAATAAAGTAAAGAAAAACAGCTTAATAGTAAAGAAACACAATGAGCCGAATTCAGCCAACAAAAACTTATCTCTAAAATTGTGTGTACTTTCTATAGTGCCCACAACGGAAAAGTAGATAAAGCAATAAATTTATTTTTATGCACAACTGGTGAACGAATTACACATACCTACTCTAAAGTCTTAACTAAAATGTTAAAAGGTTTGATTTTCTAAAACGCAGCTTTCGACATGACATTTGTATACACTACCGTGACTCTAATTGATCTGAAACAAAAGACACAAATATGAAAACTGACAGTACGTAAGATATCCAAAATGAGGGCTACCGTTTTTGAACTCATCAGTGGGCGTCACTGTCGAGTAGAGTCCTAAAGTATAGCTGTCACCTGTCAGTTTGTCATTACGGGTGTGAAAACGAAGTTTACATTTCAATAGTATTTAACGCCTTAAAACCGTACCACAAAAATATCCAGCATGCCGCAGTATTGCGTTTAGTTCGCAAAAAAAGAGGATATAAGTTTCCGAATGATGAAACTGTCTTAAGCACAGACATCCATTGACCCGTAACTCTTATTTGCCATAAATAATCTCAGGTATTGCAAAATATTCATAACATTATTCAAATAACAAATAAACCCGTGTAGCCCCCCACAAACAGTGACATTTGATATTTCGGAGACCTCACGCTACACTACCTACCGCCTCTAGCGGCGAAATTTATTCGCGGTATTCATTGCTGAACATAATTGCGGCGAACAGCGTGTGCAATGGTCTAATACTGCTTATTGGTATTCCAAAGTGCACTTACTGCTGCTACTCTTCGTGGGGTACCAGCAGTAGCCGTTTCAGAATTTCGGACCAGAAATTACATGTTTTTGCGGACCTAAGCGGATCTATTACTAAAAGATGTAACGAGACGGTTGCAACATCTTATTTCTTGTATGCGTGTGGATGTACAATGCTAGCTGTTCTTAGATGTTCGGATACAACACCAAATACCTCTTAAACAATTGTGCCGCTCGGCCTTTTGTGGCGCGGCAAATATTATCCTTTTCCATTTAATATACTTAAGCAAAGTCACGGCTAGTTGTACTGGCCCGTCTGGTTGCGAGAGTTGAGAAGTGGGTTAGGAGTTGGGCTACTTACAACTGAAATGGGTTTTCCTAAGCGCGTCTGCTGCTAGCCGCTCGCCAGGAGCGGGGCAGCCGCGTGGCCAGTCGTGCCTCCAGCCGACGTCGCGCGACGCCGCCGGCGGCCGCACCGGGCGGCCGGGCCTGCTGCCGTCGCCAGGTGCATCAGCTACCTGCCTGTGAACACAACATGAGTTATCTATAGTAAGACTAGTCTAGGGTGGAGACAGGGACGGATTGAAAACCAGCACTGTGAAGACGCAAGTCATAGCACACGGAATCATCTCATGCGGTAATAGGTACACAAAATGTACCTTCTGTCAGGGTCCTAGATATATAACTACAAGTTACAAAAATATGTGATCTCACTTTGACAATACATATTGCTTGCGTATTAGGTATTACTAAACATGTCCGCGTAGTTCATCAACTATCATCCTCTGTGCAACAGTTAAAACAGTAATCTTGAAACACTGATAGATGCTAATGCTGGCAAATCGACTTTCCGCACAATTAAATTGACCTGTGTAATTATGATGACAAGTAGGTATGATTAGTCTTTAAAATTATTTGTGTACCTACCTACAAAATTTTGCATGCCAATTCATGGTTGAACACGTGCTGCTTGTAACTTAATACCATCTGAATGTAATTACCGTGTTTATGCAAATAACATTCTCATTCTCACATTCGGAAAACTAACATAAATTGAGTTTTGAGTTTCACCGTCAATTCAGCCTTATAAATACTTAATAGTCTAGAACTTAACAGGCTATGACAAAATTGAATATGATGGCAATAAAATACTTTTTTGGGAATGGCATGCAGGTTATGGAGATGAACTTCAGACATTTGAACTTTGTGGAAACAGTTCGAGAATACTCACCACACCGCCGCAAGCCCAGAATTAGCAGGTACCCTGGCTCACTGTAACAAATAAAACATTATATCAACACCTGACACTGATTTAAATAAAACGAATGATTTAAGATAAGTGGCATAGGGCTATGCAGTCAAAATGAAATAAATAGGACGCCCTATCTGAAAGGCATGTGTTTGAAAAACGGTAGAATTTTAAGGAAATAGCTTTAATAAAGGTGCATTACATATATTTCCACATTATCATAGCGTAACTACGTTTAATCACGTTAAATACTGAAATAAATTAGGTGAGAATACACGTGGTGTCAATAAAATGGCGGTGTTACAAAATGGCGGCGCGCATTATAATGGAAGAAGTAAATACTTACGTCCTGCTCCGAACCCGAATGCGCGGTGCGTGCGCGCATGCTTGGTTTTATAGAGCGACGTAGGACTCCAACGCAGAAGAGCGTAACTGAAAAACAGAAAAATACGATAATATGTAAATATGCAGCAGTGACGTGGCTTCAAATATATTCTTAGTAAAGCCGGAGCAGATTGGATTAACTTTTCTTCAAGAGTACTAGATACTTCGGTCATATGCTTTAAAAAATAGGCAAAATGGGAATCGGGTTCTATGGACGCCACGCCACTGCTATGCAGGTTCTGTTCAACAATAGCAAGTATTAACGCTTCTGTCGTTGCAAGCGTCCATTCCATAGCGTACAGTGACTGCTCAACAACAACAAAGCTGTTCGCTTGTTTGCCATCCTTGTGGTTTAAAAATACTACACATAAAATAGGTGCAAACATAGGGTAACCGGGTATCTTCGTGAAATAATATCTGCAGGGTGCCTGGGTGTGGCATTCTCTTACTTATTTCTGTTGCCAATCATTAATATTTTGCATTGTTGTGTTCGGGTTCTCCGGTAAGAGAACTAATGTAATTATGTATTACCGCATTTGCTTAGTTCTTGGGGTTACATCACATTTGTAATAATTTGTTTTATAAGACTTAACTGTTACATGGCTGGAATTTTCATCAGACGAGCCACATGCTGTTCATCGACTGTTCACCGTTCTACATATATCATCAGAAATTGTACCCTAAATTATTTTAATGCTGTCAAAATCAACGCATGCATTTTTTACACAAAAGTTTAAAAATAAACGGCTTCGCCCACGTTATTCCTTTTATTTCCCCAAGGAAACTATTTACCGGGATAAAACGTCCTATCTTGTATCAGTCCAAGACTTGATCTACTTGTATGCCAAACTTTATTTCAATCCATTTAATGTTTACTGTGTTATTTAGTAACATACACCCAAACCTCCAAACATCTTCATAAACATAGTAACAGACACACCATATTACTAAAGGCTACTTCGGTAGCCCCATAATACATCAACATGTCAAAAGCATCCATGCTATAAATCAAAACACAAAAACCGGGACAATACGCGCCGTGAGATTGAATCTCCTCTTTTAGTTTTAAGGACGATTTGCAAAAAAGTTACTTTGAGTCACTAAATTGACTTTATTTGAATGTGTTGTGATTGAGAGCCATTTACTTTATTATTTTCATAGCAGTTTATCCCAATACTGTTCATACTGTAGTTTCTAAGTATGTTAGGATTTTTTAATTTTGATAATATAAATAAAATAAAAGAAAATTTATTTACCAACACAATTAAAAACAAATAAAAACCCAATATGCCTTTTCTTCGTTAATGAACCTTCATTAACATTTTCATATCCACCACCAGTATGTAGGTATACCAGGCAGGTCGTACTTAGTAATAAAGAGAAAATTTATTACTCGACTACTGACAAACTAACTTTTGTAAACCTCGCTTATGAAGTGGTCTACAGCGAGTTTACTTACGACACTTTTAATTGGAATCGATCGCTTTATTTTATTAGATAAGTAAGGTACAGCCATCTAGTTGTATTCATTTAAATAATGTATAAAGATAAGAAGATAGATTTGTTATTAAAATCAATATTTAATAACTTTAACAATAAAGTTAAAACAGACCTATTTGACAAAAAAATTATGATCGTTTGATAAAAAGCGAAAATATGCAAAATTACTTGGCACTCTTCGACAATCGGTTTTCAAAGTATCTAGTTAGCTTAGAACTTAACTAGTAAAATTGGCAACCGAGCGTAGGTAAGGTACCAAACTAGCGAAAATGTCCTATTCAAATAAACATTTTATTTAATATCACGAGAAACGATACTACTTGTACTTCTAGTTTTATTCCAACCTACAGTTTCGTAACAATTAGTATGAAAATAAAACAATGTTACATGGAACAGTTGAGCATTGTTTCAGTCGTAAACACGCTGTAACGTTTTACTTTTGACGTGAAACGTCATTAAAATCTTACTGGTACCATGTCAAATATATATGCGGGTACCATGTCAAGTTAGCAGTCTCGTTGTTATATTTACTCTAATGTATAATACAAATGCGTACAAGTGTGATTGTTATCTGCACCTAAATCTCTCTATTTTTTAAATCTGTAGACTAAAATGACAGCTACAAATGTCAAACGTAACAATAATGTGGCCAGCTTTTAAGAAACAGTGCTGTCCTTTGTATCGGTTCGTAGTGTAATTATTAATTATTAATAACCGATATAATAAAAATTATTATTTACGTTAAAAAATATACTTGTAACCTTTAACCTACTATTGGACAATTAGTGCCTACGTATGTGATTCCTTGGTTGCTTGAAATTATAACGCAGAGAAATAAAGCGGGTTGGCGTATTTTTAGCTTTGTAAGATAAGTAGTGAGTTTCGAATCAAATAAAATGTACTTTTAAATATTAGAAATATGGTATATTTATTCATTTATTTTGTATTTATTCTAAATATCTCTAAAAAGGTGATATTTTTACCTAAAGTGTTGTATCATTTTGGAACTTCGCGGATTATCCATTCTTTGTGTTACAGACACTTTAATATCAATAAACATTAAGTAGGTACCTACCTAAATTTTTATCGGTAAGTACCGGTTGTATCACACAGAGTTGTAAAAAACAGGCAACACATGAAATGTCATTTCAGTCTACGGAATAAAAAAATAGACTTTAGTTTCTTTTATGATAGAATCAATCGTAGGACGTTATCCGTTATGTGATTTCGAGGAAAAACTTCTTGAATCCCGGAAAATATAAGGTCATGAAAAAAGGGCATTTAGTAGTAGTATGTGTATTACATAAGACCCTTGGACATCCTAGGAAAATGAAGAAACGTGGAAAAAAAAGACCGTTAATTTTTTTATAAAAATAATAATAATTCGTATGTGTTGGTAATTGGGTAGTTCTCTGCGACTAAACAGTCGCACCAATCACATCATTACCATCGCCACATTATGGAAGAGCTCCCTATAAACTATGGAGTCGTTTTCGGTTATCTTGTAGAAGTCGCGTGCCTCTGCTATTTTTATCATAATGATCCTGATTGCTTTTATAAAACGGCCAATAATAGTGGCGATGGTAATGAACCAAGCAAAACGGTATAAAATCGCAGAGAACTACCCAATTAGTAAATCATGACAGTGCCCTAACCGTAATAGGCTACTTGATGACAGTTCAAATCAGCTTCTTTTTATGAAGTGTCAAAACGCTCCGAAAGTATGCAGTTTAGTATGAAATACTATCTTGTGACGTCATGCTCAACATGGTGCCTTATTTTTAGTTTTCGTCATTGTAAAATCGTTGATGGCACGAAAATAAGTTTGAATGATTTTATCCGGGCTGATTTGGAAGCGTAATTTGCTGGTTAGAGTTAATGAATTTATTTTGATTGTTGTCAAATACCCTATAGTGCCATACACAACCAAGATACGTTTTTTCTGTCAAATGTTAGTATTTGGCGTAGTTATATGTTGCGAGTTGCAACAGTTTGAATCTATCTGTCAAATTAGTCACAATAAGAAGGTACTTTATGGCACACCTGGTCATAAAGTGCTACGCGTGATCCTGTGAAATACCTGCAATCTGAGACGTTCTTTGTTTTATGCCACACCTGGCCATAAAGTGGCTTTTACCGCACGCTACGCGTACGGAAAAAGCCGCTTTCTAGCCAAGTGTAGACATAAAATTATGTACACAACACGGGAGGTAACAAAGAAAGCCCTCGATCACATATTTACGTCCCTCGCTTGCAGCTTGGGCTGCAAACATCTACGATCTCAGCCTTTCTGAGTTTTACTACCCTAGTTGTGTATTGTACTATTACCGCCCTAGGTAAGTAATGTACTAATGCCGTGCAGTAGGTATTAGGCAGCGTTGTGTTAAAAAAGAGTGGAAAAATGGAAATCTCAAAATATACGGTTCTCTTACATATTCCTTTGTCTACGGTAAAAGAATTAAACCCAGCACAGAGTATACGTGTATACCTAAATCTTGCAAGGTATACTTGCTTCTACCTTCTGTTACGTCCAAAGCCCATTTCTCTTAAACCTAGCCCCCCACATAAATAGTAGCCATCTTGGTAATCTAATACTGTCTCTGCCAAACCCCCCACCACCCACTGGAAAATATAAGGGAACTGGTAATTTCCAGGGAGGAGGGCCGGTGGGCGGGGCCTGGCCACGCCTGGTCGAGGTGGGCGGGGCGTTCTTTATTAAATCTACTATCTTTTGTTTATATTATATAAGGTATGTGCTGGGTAAAGTAATTGGATGGAAGTTGAACTGTTTGCGTTGGACACAATTAAATGGACTAGAGAGTAGTGTAATTTATATTTAAAAGATAAGAATTGGCGCCAAATCCCTGTAAGATGTTATCTCATTTATTGCGTAAATTTTATTGAAGGCCTGAGTGCTATGCTAGCAATTACGGATTAACTCTGAAATGAGTACGAGCAGGTTTTGTGGTCTATGAGGTAGCGTTACTTTTGGTTTTAATTTAACTTGTCTACGTTCCCTAGGACAAAACCTAATCTACGTTCCTTTTCAGCAGAACCCGGGTACATTTATTTTGTTATATATGTATGTTTATTGTAACAAGTATACGTGTATGTCTATTATTTTTATATATATACTCTTATATTGATTTGTGTCTCTGATGTCGTTTCGCCTTTAAACAATCCTGCACCAACTAAAAATCTCTGTTTTACCCAATGGTTGACTGGTAGAGAATGCCTTAAGGCATTAAGTCCGCCAATTGTAGTTTTTTATTATTGTGCAATAAAGTTTAAATAAATTAATAAAAAACCCGATTTTTTATTATTCTCTAACATTCTTGGTATTGCTGGCATTTTATTTATTTGACAAACGAAGACGCGAAAAGTCTTAACTCTGCACTTCAAAATAAACTTTACTAACTAGGACAAAAATAAATGTATGCACATCCATTATTTTCCGCTTGTTTGTGCGGCTAACTATAATTTTGTTATGTGAGTTTTTCACATTGTGTGTTTGAGTGAAGAAAATAGTTTGGTGATTCGTTATATCGCCAAATTAGCCCAGGAAATGGGGATTCCTAGCCACCTCGTCTGGCATTCCCCTGCTTTCCGGGTCTCAACAATAAATAAATATTTGGGCTTTAATTTCGTCATTGTCATCTCAGTAGGTAAAAGTATTGTTCAAAAAGACGGTACCTGAAGTTTAATTTTTATGAAACCGGAAGACAGTCCCGAGACTGAGTCTAGTTCGATTAAAGTTGTCGAGTGTTTCCCTTTGCTGTGGGACAACAATAACTTTTAATTAAAAATGTAATTTAAAAAGATTAAACCAATTTAAAAAAATTAAAAAAAGGAAATAACTAACAGTTTTATGCCAACTATTTTTTTGAGGTCGGTGCCAGTTTCGTACCGTTATTCAAAATATTAAGGATGGCACTGACCTCAAAATAATGTTGGCATAAAACTGTTATTTCTTCCTTTTTTAAGGTCAGTTTAATTTTTTTAAACTATTTTTTATTTCTAATTTTTTTCAGTCGTACCTACCTACCTAATCGAATTACGCTGTAAGTACACGTTTTTTTTAATGAACCGATTTTGCACAGTTACCTAAGTTAGACTATAGCTAGTCCAACTAAAAAATATTTTTTGCAATCCGACTTATAGTTTTTGAGATGCGCGGACAAACATACAAATGTATATAAACATAACGCCAACGACACGTCTTCCTAGTGACTGATACACACTTAACTCGCTATCTCAAAAACTACTGAACTGATGTTGATAACTTTTGCACAGTTCCCTAAGTTGGGCCGTGGGCCATACCTAATCCTACTAAAAAATAATTCTTACAATCCGACTTATGTATCGTTTTTGAGATATGCGCGGCCAAACATATATACATACGGGTCGAAGTGATCTCTTTTTTTTGAAGTCGGTTATAAAGGTAAACATGTTATTACGTGTGGATTACTGTGATCGTTGTCATTTACTCATACATATTATAAATGTTAATCAATTAAACCGACAGGTCAAATTAAACATTGAAACTTAAAGAAAACGAAAACTACTGACATAGTCATGAGAACACGAATTTTGAAATTGATCTGAAAGCTGCAAGTTACAGCAGAACATTTTCTGAAAAGTTCTAAAAATTTTCATTAGTTCAATTAGATTGTGAGGAACTTCCCAGAAAATACCGGCAATTTTAACTAGCGTTTAGGAAAAAAAAATATTTTTTTTTAGTATATTAATGGTAATCTTAGACAGGGTGATTACTGGGTCGTGGAGCAAGAAAATAAGGCATAATACAACTTTCAAAGATGAACCTAATGATGTCAGTTATTAATTTCTTATCACCAATATTAGTAATTAATTATTTTTCAGATTATAAGTAGAAAAAAAACATTATTGCATAATCATACTTATACATTTTCCTTTTACTGTCCGGGTGTTATACAGCGTGTAAGTCTTATACGGGCGAACAATTAAACCAGATATAGCGTTTAGTAGTGTTATCATTAATTAATATGATTTTTTAAATTACACTTAATAGTGACCTCGTAATTAATTTTTGAAAATTTACCGAGCAGCAATGTACCGCATACATGCTTGTTATGACATTGCGAGATACGAGCTTTTTTAAGGTAACTGTCAACTAGCGTGTTTGTCAACTTGAATGTGTTGCGTTACATTGCGGCCCGAATTATTTTGTATGGTAAATATTTTCATTGTGGTTTTAAGCAATAGTTATCTAAATATGCTTCTTAGGTCCTATGCTGACCATCGTTTCAATATTCGCCCGTATTAGATTTACAGGCTGTATAACGCGCGTAATATTTATACCTTTGGTTTTTGTCGTTAATGGTATTCCTGTACCTCTAGCGTAACTGTGACATGCAACTCTTTGTCGCGCGACAAATATTACCTATATCTTTCCACTCAATACAGTGTGAAATTGACAGGTCATGCTCTGTCGCGCGACAAGCGAAGTCGCGCCCAGTCATGCTAGAGGTACATAATACTCAAGCTAAGCAATATTACCTAAGACCTACAAAAAAGACCTAAAAAAATCCCTACAAAATCAATAATAGCCTGTTTTATCATGCAATCGTTCGTGCATCTTTATAAGAAAAACAAGTGAGTACCTACTAACAAAATTAAAGGGAACCCCAAAAAGGTTTTTCAACTAAAGGCGGTTTAAAAGTAAAACAAAAGCTGGACCCACGCTGGGATCTCCAAATGCTAATTTGCCAACAACTAAACATTTTTTCGCTACAATTTCTAACAAAATGGGGTACACTCGAGATGAAAGTAAAGGTAGCACTTTCGTGTATTTGTTCGATTGAATTTTTAACCCCCGTTGCAATAAGGGGGAATTCTCTTTAGATTTCAAAGCGTTACTTTTTGAGCAAATTTTAGAACTCCCGTGCATAATAGTCTAAACTAATGTTGTTACAATATGAGGGTAGGTAAATATTTTTAGAAACAAAAGTCTCCACATATCATTTGCTTACCGGACTACCACCACTGCAATTTTTTTCATATAACATAATAGTTTGAGTTCGTTAATATAAAAAGTAATCATTGAAATATATTGTAGTTTCTTCTCTAAAATCAGCGTTTACGAGTGATATATTTATTGAAATGCTGATTTCAACTAATATTTCACTCGTAAACGCTGATTTTAGGTACGACTATAGGACACATATATATATATATTTATCTATTATAAAAAACCAGTAGATAATATATTCTAAAATTCCCTTAGGTTTAGATTCAACAATTGGGACCGATATAAAACAGTCTGCACCATGTTTTATTCATGTCCGCATAGAAAAATACCCGCCATTTGAGACTGATCGTCCGGCTGAGGTCACACTGTATTTTTAGCCAGACAACATGCGACATACACAAACTAATGTTGTTTTAGAAATCACCCGTTAGGTTATTTTTTAGTTTGTATTTTTTATAAAAACTACGTTTAGGTTATCTTTTCAGTGAATATAAACTACATGTTTGTTCGTGCGAATTTTAGAGCTACTAATAATATAAGATACGACATGTTATTCCTGAATTTCCAGTAATTTCGGTTTTTGTTAGTGAGTTTTTATGGTCAAATATATTTGGAATTATCAAGAAGTAAAAGGATTTTATTATTTTGGTGTTTTTGTAAGTCAATTTTATATTAGACATATTTTATTTGAAAACCTTAAAATTGGATAAAACTAGATAGGGGTTTCATCTCGTTTATTTTTTTCGGGTCCCCATTTGTAACAGATAAATTTACTTAACAAAAAGGAAGTTCCTCGGTAGCGGAAAAGGACAATCTCCACCCAGCTCCTGTTTTTGTTTCACCCATATTTTATTTACTAAGTGGGTATTTGAATAAAAATGCGGCTGCCGGTTAAAAAGTACAAAAGTGGGTATAAAGAGATTTATGCGTTACGCTCCCGACGCTAACTGCCCTTTGTGCTAGTTGCAGATTTGTCGGGAGGTTGTAGACGTAGTTATTTCTCAATAGATAGTGGTAATACGAATCCTAAGCCCAAATTTTATCAGTTTGCGTTATTTTATGTACCTACCTGTTTATCTTTTTTGTTATGTTTAGTTATAAAACTATTATTCAATGTATTATTTTTTCTTGAAATGATGATAATATTATAAAAATATTAAATATTTGGCATTTCGGCAGAGGACCCTTAAGAGAGGCATAGCAGCCAGTCGAATATATGAGAATGTATGGCTGTCTAGTGCGCGGACTTACATACTTATATCGTCATATTTTCGACTGGCTACCGCAGCCTGGCACCCGCAGTCAGACCTAGTGCGCGGGAGGCCTAAAGGTGACGTGTGCTATGGTACTTATCACGTCAATAACATTCAAAAGGTGTCACATAGCGCGAAGCGATATAAACCTACATGCACTCAGTCAAAAAGGTTCCAGATAAATCAAATATTTCGCTCAGGCAGGCAGTGCTCTGATAAAAAAACAGCAATACCAACGATACAACAAATTCCACGGTAAATGTATTTCGAAAAAGGGATAGTATTAAGTATTCCTAGCATGCAAAAATGAACATACCTAAGTGAAATTTACTGTAGCCAGTAGGCTAACACAAGCTTCTGTGAAAAGGCTCGCCCGTCGATTACGAGTGACGCCCCCTATGGCGTTATCAAATTAGAGCATATCAGAATATTATATACATACCTATAGTTCACAACACGATTACGATAAATTACTAAAAAACTATTGCTTAGCTTGCTCAGTCTTGTCGCCGTATAATGGCGTTGCTTGCTCTGTCTTGTCGCCGTATAATGGCGTTATCAAATTAGAGCATATCAGAATATTATATACATACCTATAGTTCACAATACGATTACGATAAACTACTAAAAAACTATTGCTTAGCTTGCTCTGTCTTGTCGCCGTATAATGGCGTTATCAAATTAGAGCATATCAGGATATTATATACATACCTATAGTTCACAATACGATTACGATAAATTACTAAAAAACTATTGCTTAGCTTGCTCTGTCTTGTCGCCGTATAATGGCGTTATCAAATTAGAGCATATCAGAATATTATATACATACCTATAGTTCACAATACGATTACGATAAATTACTAAAAAACTATTGCTTAGCTTGCTCTGTCTTGTCGCCGTATACCTAAATGCTATCTCTTTCGTTCGGAAATATTAGGATTTGGATCTACTGAGCTATTAGAGCTAGTGAGCCGTTGACTTACCGCGGAATTACTGAGCTAAAAGAGTTACTGAGCTAAAGAGTGATACGTATCTTTCAGAGCTAAAGATTCATATCACTCTTTTCACTTTAGTGTCACATTTTGCGCATGTCTATGCAAAGTCCACGCATCACGGAAAATTATTCACACAACTCTATGCTATCTACATTTTATGAAACACATTACTCTTCTGCCTTCGGCGTAATCGAGCAATCATGACGTATCAATAACCAGCTGACCTGCCCAGTGGCCAAACCAGTCTATCACACATCCTGAACCTTAGATCCAAATAGTCATAAATCGTCATGAATTGTTATGCACTTGTGCTTTATCGTTATGAACATGTAATATTATACCTTAGATCCAAATGATCGTATACTTCTGGGTTTTGGTTGTAGTTGCGATTAAATGCTTCCGTAGTCTAGTATTGCACTGCTTGATCTCTGATGCGGATCAAAAGAAAATAGGCGTTATGTCGGGTTGGTAAGGAGCTGGTATGTGACCTGGTATCATCGTGATCGTCAGTAATCGCGCCGCTGTGCAAACAGTCGTGGCATGCGCACGATTGTTTGTTCACTGGTTTAAATATACAGAGTGTGCTAAATTCTTTAACCATTTCTATGGATTCCAAAAGCTATGTAAGCAGGACTGACTCAATGTAGTTATTATTACTCGTAGGTAACTCTCGCCACTCTAGAGTGGAACAAAGAGAACGCGTTATGTATGCGCTATGCGATAGAGAGAGACGGTCGGATGTGGGTCAGCTCCGTCGGGCCATCCGACGCGAACGGCAGTTTTGTTAGGGAGAGAGGCTTCTATACGTAGTACTAATTCTTATTCTGTGATGTAAGTAAGTTGTAGAGACCACGTAATATGCGGGAAATCGCATGAAGGTGTTTTACCGCCTTGCCACGACATTGCGCGACCAGCGGCAGCGGCGAGCGGCGGCCACAGGTAAGAGCGAGAAACCGCGCTCCGATTTCCCGCTCCCACCTATGGCCGCCGCTGCCGCCGGTCGCACAATGTCGTGGCCAGGCGGTTAGTCGCGCTACAGCAACAGCAACGCTGCATGGCCAATCCCTTCATACGTTTTTACGCGGCTGTCGCGCTGCAGTCGCGCTTCCTACACGCGAACGCCGCGCCGTTGTCGCGCTGCAGCTAGCTGCACTTATCTTATCTTATCTTGGTAATAGGGGTCCTTGCGGATACACTTCGACCCAATGGGATATTTTGTGTAATTACCCCTTGTACCGCATCTACGCCATGGCCTGTTCCACCATCTCCATAAATCGGATGATGGACCCCATTGGACTACCAAGGCACTAGCCTGGAATTCATCTGGCTCTGGGTAGCCAGTGCCAAATTCCTTCATTCTAGTTCTGGCGAGGGCATGACATTCGCACAGTAGGTATGTGTTTCATTGTCTCTGCTTCCTCGCCGCACATTCTGCATTCAGCATTGTCTGATAGTCCCATCTTGGTCAGCTAGCTGCACTAATTTTCTTCTTACAAAAGGTACATCGCGGGGCTTGTACGTGTGCGCGCCGTAGAAGAACGCACTACAAGCAAAGTTTTACGAATGCGTAAGAATCCTACAATACGGATCGCACCGTATGCGCCTCGACCTTGAATATAGGTATCGCGCGCTCCTAAACGGCCGAAGAGAAACCTACTTGTCTGTGTATAAACTTTGTAGCTGCGCTACTTAAATATGTATTGATACCCAACTGCGCGCGACTTATATAACTGCTGCAGTCGCCCGCTTTGAACGCCTACAACGCGAGTTCTACTGTATTTGTATAACTACAATTCAAACTTCCGATATCACCCTGTAGGGTAATCACCGTGAGAGCGCGGCGGCGTGCGCGAGCGCATCCGACGCCTCGGGCGCACCCGCGCATTACGCCTTGCTCTCACCCGAACCTACTCAAATTGCCGGTCAGTCTACCATCTAACCACAGCATAAAAATTCACAGTTGGGCAACAATACCATCGAGTGCAACCACCTATGGCAGTAAGTGAGCTGTTCTGTTACGCATGATTTTTAAAAGGATGTTCCGAAATGCTTAGCACGGCCATGTATGCAGTTCTAGCTCGCCTCACCCGCGTCTCACTTCGCGGCGTCCACACGGTTGCTCTAAACGTCTCTGTCGGCCGACTGTATGTTTCTTAAACTGTGACTTAACAATAACGTCAGTTATCGTATAGGTACTGAGGCGGATTACTACAGCTACCGTACAACCACGTATAATTAAGGTTTCTCATACCTGTATTTTTTGTATGAGAGCAATATAGGAATCCCGGCGGCATTGCCCTTCCAAGACACAATACCGGAAGGCCGACGCGTAATTATGGTAAAAAAACCGGTCAAGTGCGAGTCGAACTCGTGCAACGAGGGTTCTGTACAAACTCGTCAGTAGATACGTGGATAGTTTTCAGGATAAACTGTATGGTGGGATACATTTAACTTTGCTCTTGAAAAACTTGTTGTCCCCATACATCGACATATGTCGCAGTTGGTATAAATAAGTTTGTCTTACAATTTTTACGAATTTCTAAAGAACGCCGCAAGATAGGCAATCCGTTTTATTCTTCCTGTAATATTTAGGATGATATTAATAATCGATAATTATTTCAGATTTTTCTGTTCAGTAACTACAGAGATAATAGGGAGGGGGGGGGGGGACAGGTATTTTTTTTAACGTTTTTTGTTTTAAATCAAACACTGCATGTCTAAGAAAATAAAATAAAAATATTTTTGAAATCTACACATTAAGCCCTTTCATTTGATATCCCACTCGATCTTGCTTTTGTTTTTCCACATTCCATTTCGGGCCCCTGTAAAAAAAGTAAAAAAAGGTATAGTATTTTTTTTCTGTCCAATAGGCTCGAGTTAGCGATTTTTAACACTATTCTAAATTTCAAGTCGATTGCATCAGTAGATCCTGAGATATCTTGCTGTAACCGACGGACAGACACCACCACCAAAAGGCTTACTTTTTTACCATTTTGGTACGCAACCCTAAAAATGACATAACTGTGGTCAAACCATCGGTTGTTTACTTCCATTTAGGTACTTGTTCCAGATTTTCTTTCGTTAGGCGTTATTATCGTCAACATATTATATCATACGGGCAATGTGGGTATTTCCACTGCTGACCATTAGTTTCTGCCAAAGACTGATGCAGTTATAAGGAGCGACTAAAAGTTTTATCTACTTCATATCGAATTCGTGCCCAAAAACTTGATAACAACGACAGCGGAGCAATTTCTTTCAATAGAGAACGATTAACTTGACCAATCGCTTCAGTCAGCGGTTCGCAACATCCGGCCCGTGCACCGCTCACTTTCGGCCCGCGAGCCTCCCTGGCTATTTTGTATATAAAGGTCGCTAAATATTGAGAAGTGCGGCCCGCGTCAATTTCGTTAGCTACTATGTGGTCCTTGGCTGCTAAAAGGTTGCTGACCGCTGGCTTAACTAAATACCTGTCTAACCTCAGAATAATCACAGACAAAAAAAATGTTGTTACTAGTTGCTATATATTGAGGAAATCGCTGTTTAGGGAGAAACCTTCACGGTAAATAGTTTACTAAAGGGTATGTAAGAACGGATTAACCATAGCCAACAGTTACGTACCTAATCTCCTTTATTGCGTAGAACTGGCATCGCGCATTCCTTGACATAACTCAGCTACCTGGAACCCTAGCCATGGGAAATACGATCGTGGAATCAATTACATTCTCGCATAATTACTAATTAAATAGTTAACGGGGACACCAGGCCTGTTCTTCTTATGCTAAAATTAGCGTTAAGGCGTTAACGCATAGTGAATTGAATAACTGCGAATGCTAAATCTTTATGAGGCAACTCGCAAAGACAATTAATTCATCACATGCCTTATGGTTGTAAGCTTTCTTATTGCAAAAAGTCAAAACAAACTTCGGAATTAGGTATTTTTTCGTTATAAAAGCCGTGGGCCATGACAGAAACATAATATAAATGTCGGCGGCCGATCGTACGAGTATAATTCGCCAAATCATGAAACTCCTAGGCATATCACGAAATGCCGGCATTTCTGATTTGGGCATGCCTAGGAATTTCATGATTTGGCGAATTATACGATCGGCCGCCGAATTAATTATATCAATCAGAGAAGTTAGGTTAGGTTAGCCAATTTTTTAAATCTGACGCGATGAACTTATAGGGACCGTGCACGAACAGGTGGCAGCACTGTCAATGTCAAATATAGAGCAGAACCTTTAGATTGGCGTCACCAGTTGGCAGCACCTTCGCCGTGTACGGTCCGTATTGCAAAGTTGCATGTGCTGTATACATTTTTAGGGTTAATTATGAGTTCGAACCGCGAGTGTATAATGTGTTTATATTTGGATTGATTGTGAAATTTAAAATTGCGAAAGATCATTCGTCAGATTTTGCACTAAATCAATCTCGGTAAAGTTTGTTTAGAAGTGAGCGAGGATTCCATTTACGTTTATTAACAACTAGCTGTCCCGGCGAACTTCGTTCCGCCTCAGATTTTTTAATTTTTTAATAGTTATTCTGTGGTACACCACAGAATAACTGGCTAAGTATAAGCTGATACATACAGCTGAAGATTGGAATGCATTACAATGTATCACAATGTAATAATTAATTTCATATTAGAGGCCTCCTTATATGTAGCATAGCCTTGACATTGATGTAAATCCTTTGTCTTTCTTATTTAATTATTGTGTAATAGATCATAAGTAAGCCAGTATAAAAAGGCATGTAATCCCACTAATATTATAAATGCGAAAGTTTGTGAAGGTGTTTGGATGTTTGGATATTTGGATGTTTGGATGTTTGGATGTTTGGATGTTTGTTACCTTATAACGGGGTAACAACTGGATGGATCAAGCTGAAATTTGGCATGCAAGTAGACCAAGTCCTGGATTGAAACATAGGATACATTATATCCCGGTAAAGAGTTCCTTTGGGACAATAACGGGAACAACGCGGGCGAAGCCGCGGGAAAATGCTAGTATTATAATATAGGTTCATTATTCCTACGAATCTCGTGTTGTTATTATCTACTAACATCAAACACTTCATGGCGACCCTGCCAGTCCGGCTGCTCAAGGCAGCCTAGCTCTCCGCTACAACAAAACCCTGCCAGTCGGGCTGCTCAAGGCAGCCTAGCTCTCCGCTACAACAAGACCCTGCCGGCCAGGCTGATGCAGCCTGCCCACATCGTAGACTTCATGAAGCCGAAAGGAAATTCATCATCAACCTAGACGCCCCCGGCACCGACCAGCCTGCCAACCAGCCAACCACCCACCAGCTCAGCACAAAAGACGACAAAAAGGAGGAAGTCATAATCACGCAAAACGAAGCCTCCAACAGTACGAGAACGAGCCAAGCTAACAGCGGCAGAATCACGGTATAATCGTGACAACAACGGTGCTCTTTTTCGTCGGCATGTCTTTTTTGTCGGATGGAAGAAGATCCACAAGTGCTTGACTAAGAAGATTGAGCGGCAAGCGGTAGCAGCAACAATGCGCAACAGGCCGGAGCAGAGCGTCTAACAGCAAGTCTACCCAGCGTCAACCAGTCATCGATCGATCTGGGATGGTTTGCGAGAATTTTACGCATCCTACCCATGGAGGCAGCTATGCTTCTCGTCAGATGATCCTGATGCTTGTGCTGATTCAGTTGCTGATGTGGTATTGCAGGGGATGGAATGTTACATTCCAAACTCAGTGATCCCCATCGGTGGTCAGAATCAGCCATGGTTCAACAGGCCAAGTGCTGAAGCGGTCCGCCTAAAGCAAGAAGCCTATAGAGCCTGGACCTCAGCTAGAGCCGCTCAGGATCCTAATACGTCTGACCTCAGGAAGAAATACAATGCCGCCTCTTGGTCCGTAAAGAAGCAGCTAGCGAGAGCTGTCTTTGAACATGTCGGCAGAATTGGCGACCGACTTGCAGGTTATCCCTCCGGGAGTCGTGCCTTCTGGTCGCTGGCCAAAGCTGTCGAAGGGAACTTTTGTCGGTCATCCCTTCCACCATTGCGCACACCTGGCGATTCCCTGGCCCATACCGCAAATGACAAAGCCGAACTTTTGGGCAAACTCTTTGCGGCCAATTCGACTCTCGACGATGGGGGAGCTTTACCGCCTACTATTCCACGGTGTAATAGCTCTATGCCGGATGTACGCTTTACCCAATCAGCGGTCAGGCAAGCTCTTCGCTCCCTCGACGTCAACAAGTCATCGGGGCCAGATGGTATTCCTGCGATCGTGCTCAAAACATGTGCTCCTGAGTTATCTCCAGTGCTTACCCGACTTTTTACCACCTCTTACCGCACTGGTCGTGTCCCGCCTTCGTGGAAGGTTGCCCTTGTCCACCCTATTCCGAAAAAGGGTGATAGGTCAGACCCGTCCAACTACAGGCCCATAGCGATAACTTCTTTGCTCTCAAAGGTGATGGAGCGAATAATAAACGAACAGCTCTTGGGGTATCTGGAGGATCGCCAGCTTATTAGCGACCGCCAATATGGCTTCCGCCATGGTCGTTCAGCAGGTGATCTTCTGGTCTACCTCACTCACCGCTGGGCTGAAGCTGTTGAGAGCAAAGGAGAAGCCTTGGCTGTTAGCCTCGATGTCGCTAAGGCCTTTGACCGGGTTTGGCATAGGGCACTTCTTTCGAAGCTGCCATCATACGGGATTCCCGCGGAACTTTGCACGTGGCTATCCAGCTTTCTCGATGGGCGCAGCATTAAAGTTGCTGTCGACGGTTGCTGCTCCAGTACAATGCCCATCAACGCTGGCGTACCCCAAGGCTGTGTTCTGTCGCCAACACTGTTCATCCTGCATATTAATGACCTGTTGTGTGACAACAACATTCATTGCTATGCGGATGACAGCACCGGCGACGCTCAATACACCGGCCGTGCAAATATCCCTCGATCAGTTGTGGAAGAGAGTCGGGTGAGACTTGTGTCTGAAATCGAAGCCTCCTTAGAGCGGGTTTCCGAATGGGGCCGACGAAATCTCGTCTCGTTTAACCCTATGAAGACACAGGTCTGCGCATTCTCTGCCAAGAAAACCCCATTTTGTCCAGCGCCACAGTTTCAAGGAACATCCCTGTCTATCTCCAATAGCATTGGGATCCTTGGCGTTGACATTGCCAAAGACGTGCAGTTTCGGGGTCACCTGGAAGGCAAGGCAAAACTTGCCTCAAAAAAGCTGGTTGTTCTAAACCGGGCCAAACAGTACTTCACCCCGCGGCAGCGCCTTGTGCTTTATAAGGCGCAAGTCAGGCCTCATATGGAGTACTGTTCACATCTCTGGGCTGGAGCACCAGCTTATCAGCTTGACCCCCTCGACGCCATCCAGAGACGCGCCGTCCGCATTGTCAACGATCCCATGCTTACTGACGGTTTAGAAACGCTTAGCCTCCGGAGAGACTTTGCATCTCTCTGCGTCTTCTACCGTTTGTATAATGGGGAATGTTCCAAGGAACTGTTTGGGTTGGTGCCTACCGCATCATTCTACCATCGCACTACTCGTCATCGGCAGGCGGTTCATCCCCATTTCCTTGAATCATTACAATCAACAACGCGCCGGTTCTCTAGAACCTTTCTAGCGCGTACAATAAGGATCTGGAATGAACTTCCTGCTAAGATTTTCCCACTGCGCTACAATATGGGATTTTTTAAAAAGGGTGTCATCAAATTTCTTCGAGACCGGCAACGCATTGGCAATGCATCTAGTGTTGCAAATGTCTATAGGCGGCGGTGACCGCTTTCCATCAGGTGGGCCGTCTGCCTGTTTGCCAGTCTATAGCAATAAAAAAAAAAAAAAAAAAAAAAAAATCGAACACTCCATGACACCACCAGCGCTACAGCAAGTCACTACAATTTAGAGGTACAAAATTTAATTTGCGTTAAGTCGTTATTATTATTGTTCGTAACCAAGTATTATTAATTTGCAATGCCTGTGTAAAAAAAACCGGTCAAGTGCGAGTCGGACTCGCGCACCGAGGGTTCCGTACAAAATCGTCAGTAGATACGTGAATAATTCAAGAAAAATTGTATGGTGGGACAAACTTAACTTTGCTCTTGTAAAACTGTGGTCCCCATACATCGACATATGCCGCGGTTAGTTTAATAGGAGCAAATAAGGTTGTCTTACGATTTTTGCGAATTTCTGAAAAACGCTGCAAGTTAGAAAAACCGTTTTATTTTTCCTGTAATATTTAGGATAATATTAATAATCGGTAATTATTTCAGATTTTTCTGTTCAGTAAATTCGGAGATAATAGGGGGGGAATGGTATTATTTAAAACATTTTTGGTCTTAAATCTACACGTTTACTGAAAAAAATAAAAACGGTTTTGAAATCTTCATATTAGGCCCTTTCATTTGGTATTCCACTCGATATATTAGCTCAACTTTTGATTTTAGACATCCCATTTCGGTCCCCTTTAAAAAAAAAGGAAAAAAGGTATAGGTTTTTTTTTCTGTTCCATAGGCTCAAATTAGCGGTTTTTAACACTATTCCAAATTTCAAGTCGATAGCATCAGTAGATCCTGAGATATCTTGCTGTGACAGACGGACAGACAGACAGACAGACAGACAGACAGACAGAGTCGCACCATAAGGGTTCCTTTTTTACCATTTTGGTACGGAACCCTAAAAATAGTGTAAATATTTTTTTTTAAAACAAAAGCAATGTCAGAGATTCAACAATTATATAATCAATTAAAGTCACTACAAGAGGATATTAGAAAATTAGGACCAAAACGCCGTACTGAAGCTATTGGCCAAATTAAACTCCAACAAGTAAAATTATTATACAGCCAGTACGAAGCCTATATGGAGCAATATAGTACTAAAGTAGAAAAATCTGAAATCTCTGTACAGGACAGTGACACCAACACACCAAACACTTCAATTCTTCATTCAGGGCAGCCACAAACTCAAAAAATCAAAAATCATATTATAAAACGGTCCAGCCGTTCTCGAGTTATAAATTATGTAATATGTAACTAACCCGACTTTGTTTTTAGGGGACTCTGTCTGTCTATCCGTCTGTCTGTCACAGCAAGATATCTCAGGATCTACTGATGCTATCGACTTGAAATTTGGAATAGTGTTAAGAACCGCTAACCTACCCTAACCTAACCTATTGTATGTAAAAAAATCTTGTAACTTTTTTACTATTTTTTAAAGGGGTCCGTAATGGGACTTTGAAAATTGAAAGTAGGGCTATTATATCGAGTGGGGTATCAAATGAAAGGGCTTGATATGTAGAATAAAACACTGCTTTTGTTTTTTTTAATATAGTTTTTGATTTATGGTGAAAAAAACTAATAAAAATACCATTCCCCCCTATTATCTTCGAAGTTACTGAACAGAAAAATCTGTAATAATTACCAATTATTAATGTCGTCTTAAATATTACAGGAAAAATATAACGGTTTTCCTAAGTTGCACCGTTTTTGCTCCTACTTAACTAATCGCCATATAGTTTTTCTTGAACTATTCACGTATCTACTTATGAGTTTGTACGAAACCCTCGGTGCGCGAGTCAGACTCGCACTTGACCGGTTTTTATTGTATATAAGATTACCCTTGGCCAAAAGAGTCCGACACAAAATATAAAGCTGGCTTCCAATTTACTAGGGTCTACTGAAAGATTTTCTCGCAACACACTTAAATAAACTGACCGCTTATTGGAAATTATCATTGAACTTTTTACTGTTTTCTGAACCAGTTCTTACTTAGAATTAACAAACTCAATTATATATAGCACACTGAAACTTAAAATACGCCGACGGTATCGTAGAATGTAGAGGATTAATGTAGACGATTAATGATGGATGTGGAGTAGGTTACAGTTAATTTCTTTCCCTTTTCGATGACTTCATCGATATGGTTTGTTTTGTTGTTTTTCGTAGGTTTCTGTAAATGTCAAACAGTGGCATTTTCACACGGCTCCCTCTGTTTGTCAGGACAGAAATAACCAGCAATTTATGCCATTCGTTCGTGCCGGGAGTGGCGTGAGAACCGAACTTTTCTGTCATACGAAAGCAAGGTGTTAGTTCATTATTTCGCAGAAATAAATCAAAAAACTTGGGTTGAAATATGAACTAGCTAAAAGAAGTTGAATATTCATTGAAGTAATAAAAAGTATTTTTTTTAACACACAGAGAACTAATAACAGATATTCTACTATATGTAAGTATCTGTGTAGATAAGAAGTTTACCAAGTTCAATAAAGACTAAATTTTGGAGGTGTTGGTTATTATTCTGTCATATAATATATGCCATAAAATAAATAAAATCTGGATTGACTGAATTGTCTACGCTCTGACGCGAAAGAAGGTAGGTACTAAATTTAGAACAAATAAAAAATTAATTTTGAACTTGTATTTAATGTAGTATGTCGATAAGATTCGCTCGGGAGTAGAGCAGTGAGACGCGCTTTCGTCAATAGTATTGAACCTCGTACTCGAAGCTGCCACCCGTAAATTAAACATCAAGGGTCTGATCGACTAGGTACCTACTACACCACTCGGCTTGCTGCGTATGCTGATGGTATAGTTATTACCAGCTGATCGAAAAACAGAATGATCGATCACTGCCCTATGTTACAAACGGAAGCTGCTTTAGGTATATTGATTGCGTGTAAACTCAGCCAAGACTGAGTACCTTGCCAAAAGAAAAGAATTAGAGATGAGACATGTAAAAAAGGCCTTGAGGGCCTACTTGCAGAATTTTTTTTTTAAACCTACGCATGGTAGGTAGAATAACGACATCTGTTCTACTACTAGTATCAAGGGTGAAATAATTTAATGTCATATTGGCCTAGAAGTTAAGATTTTTATAGGTACAGTACAGGTTAATTAGGTACCTAACTTGCTATGTGTAATAGAAAAAAAGCCTCGTATAAAATAAACATAAATCCTTTTCCTACCCTCCTTACAGTTACGTATAAAATAAATAATAGCTAATATGTTCGTTAAAATCACCCTTCATTAGTTTCGTTCGTGCTGAACGAGTTTCAGCCACCCAAATGACTTTGAAGAAAAAATATCGTTAAACATTATACTAATGTGCAGTTACAAATGGGCTGCAATGCGCTTATATTAGTATTATTCTTACTTTAGAAGCATTTGGGCGGATGTTCAAAAAAATGTTAAGTACATCCGACCTTTTGACCCTAAGGTATGGTAAGAAATACTAACTGTTAGAAAAAAGAGCAAAGTAGACGCGGCAGGAAATTTATTTTCGCGTTTAGACACTTCTGTGTTTTATACATTTGGAGGTAATTTGGGGATTTTGTTAATCCACTGTTTGACTTTTAGCTATTATAGTCAACGTTAGTTGACCGTTAGCTACAGAGTCGACCATTTGTACGACTTCTACATTGTCCTGCAATAACGCCTAAATAAATAATTAAATGATGTAAACGCTTCCTTTCATTTTGATACTTTACCTTATATCTTATTTAAGATTATAAAAATCGTGCGATCAATCTTGAAATCGGAAAATATGAAATGTACTCTTTAAAACGTAATAAATAGGGCACTGAAATAAGTAAACTAAGTACAATATTCTGATCTGATATATTAAGGAAACGAAAAACATGGCCAAAAATTACCGTTCAAATTTCAGTCTAAAATAAAACGAGGTAGGTATAATTTATATTGAACTTAAAGTGATATGATACGTCCATATCTCTAAGGTAAGCACACCTTAAGCAAAAATACCTAAGTGTAAGTAAAAAGCCTGAACCACTTTTATTTTTCCTTACACACGCCAAATAAATCACGTAGTTTGTTAATTAGTCCAGTTTCAAGCGATTCATGTTTTGCAACGAAACAAAATAAGTCTGACTTTATTTATTACAAAGAATTAAGAGCCATCACGACCATACATCACTGAAAATCACGAGACTACATTTTCTATGATTTTCTTTGAGGTAATCAATCGCTCTAGGCTATGAATATAAGTACCTACAGTCGGCCAAACTACCAATACGTACTTACACCTTGACATCTTACAATTGCTCAAATTTTAAGTACCAAAAATAAAATGCATATACAGGGTGATTTTTAAATCGTGAATCGTTATATTTTTTTTGAAGTCTATACATAGTTAACAATAACTTACAGTGCTTTTAAACCTAAATTAAGTACGTTTTTATTTTGTCCACTTTTAATTTGATTTATCCTAATTTTTAAAATCTCGTGGTCACCCTACATTCATGTTTCGTACTTGTCATAAAAATTTCAACATTAGATATCCAATCTCCTAATATTGAAGTTGGCTGGATAGAATTTTGGCACGTATTGTCAATAATGTCAACATCGTCGACATTGTCAACATAAGTATTTAAATCGTATTTACTCATAAAATAATTCAGTTTTATTACGATTAATAGTATAACCACCTCCACCGTTTTGTTCATAATTAATTAAGCGGGTCTTTAATTGTAATTAACACTAGTGCTCTGTATTAGTCTTAAGTAGCTTTACCGGTAAACGTGGTTTCGATTCACGATTTAAAATTCACCCTGTATACATAAAGAAAAACACAAAATGAGGATAAGGTTGTAAATGTCACAATGTCAATAGAGAGTAACAAATAATAATCAAATCATGTCTCCCATTGAGGATCGTCATTAGAATTTATAATAATATAACAATAAAAATAATCAAGACAATACCAAAAATAATTAAAAATATGTTTCTTGTACTTGTTTATTGAGTACAGTGGGTTATGATAAAAGTGTAGATAAATAAACTATAATGTCGCCTAAATCTTACGATAGTTTTAACGTTCAAATTATGAACTAATTATGCGTCGTAATTATGCGTGCGTTATTATAAGATTGCTCATGAGTCATGATAGTAAGTAGTCATGGTAGTAGTAGTTAGTAGGTAGTCATAAAAGTTCGTGGCGTTGGAAGCACAAATGCATTCGCACGTCAAAATAGTTTTACTTAAAACATCTCCATTTCGAATTCCAAATTTAAATGGAAATACGTTATACGCATATTTTCCGCATGCATCGAATGCCCTCGACGTCACAAACCCGTTGACACCTGATTTTCCGCACTACCGCCCTTAGGCGAGTATGTCACTCCAATCCTGCCGGGCATAAAGTTGTATGTACGTTCCGAGTGAAATGCACTTACGCCCTCTTACGTAGGTAAATCAGAACAGGGTTGCGAAAAACCAAGCTAGATTTGTACTCGGCAATTAAATTTGCAGTCGTATGTCAAAGCGGTAAGGTGCATTTTTATGATGCATTTGATTGATAGGTGCATAAGTAAATCATGTTGTGACGCATGCTGCTAGTGACGAGTGATTTGTACCGGCCGTAATGGATGTTGAAGGTGTTTTGGATTGCGCTGAGTACTGGTTTCAGTGTTTATGAGTTGAATATTATATGAGGTCAGGATCAGGATATGGCGCTTAAAGGGACGTGTGTCTAAGGGTCAATGAACAACTAATTTCTACGTGGAATGGTCCAGATTGAAATGGAGAGTACGTGTAAAGCTAAGAAAAACGGTTAAAGTAACGGCATCTATGAGTAGACAATAACAAATACACGAGAGTTACTATCAAAATATCCAAATCGCTATTGGGTATTTTGACAAACCCTTCAAATAATATCGTAGGCACACATATTATAATAATAATCTGTCCAATAGTTTTTACTTGATGCGGACATAGGTACAAACAAACAAACAAACAGTACATTTCAAAAAACTATTTATTTATATTCTATTGCTTTTTTTTACACTCCCCAGTTATGGAAGTTTTCGGGAAAAATCTTTAATGTACAAACACATTCTTTCTACGATTTTATTAAATATACAGATAGATAAATAACCATACGAAAAGAAGAAAGAGCTCAAGTGTATTTTTGACATGTTTTTCATATTTGTTTAGGGGTTAGTCATTTTTTTTATCACTGAACTCAGTAATAGAATTTAAGGATTTTTTCATTGGCAAGTATTATGTTTTCATCATTCAGTATTTCAAGAAAAATACCGATACACACAATACCGATATGAAAGCTAAAAATTTGCATGCCAGACTTTCAGCCTTTCAGCATTCATTATGGTCTGAGAGAATACTTTTTAAATGATTTGAAACAAACACTTTTAAATAAATAAAATAACAAAATTGCGGGACAATCTTACACAAACATATCGATCTACCCTAAACTAAGCAATGCTAGTATCATGGGTACTAGTCGACTGTATAGATATTTAGATAAATAAAGACTTAAATAGGTAGAAAACATCCATGACCCAGGAACAAATACTCGTACACCCATCCCATCTGCCCATACCAGGATTTGAACCCGGGAGCTCTAGCTTCATAGGCGGTGTGACTCCCACTAGGTTAAACGTGTATAGTGTACTAAACTTCGTACATAGCAGTAGCGTGGCGTCCAAGGAACTCGATTCTTACCGGCTTGCCTAATATCAGGCATTTGAGCACCTTAATCTAAAGCTCTTAAGGAAAATGTACACTAAATCTGGATCGGCTTGCCTAAGTATATATTTTACGTCACGCCACTGGTACATAGGTACCTCCTATGCATAAACATGGCTATGTTTATGCATAGCACCCAAGTACGTAAGTTAAACTACTAAAGGTAAAAAGTTAAGTCTAAAAATGCGTGAATTACAATCTATAATGATTGAATAGTTCTTTCAAATCGTTTGTAATCGTATGCTACGTACGTAATGCAAGCAATTAGCATTGGTGCAAGCAGACATAAAAAGCCCAAACCAAAACAATCCACGTAATAGTTTACTAGTTTGTACATTTTGTTATTATTTGACATCTATCGTGTTAGCGCCATTTTTACGGTTAGTTGAATTGTTAAATCGCACTTTGTGTAAAACTGGACTTCTAGGTTTTTTGAAACTCAATTGTACAACAAGAATTTGTTCAAAAGTAGTAAGGTTGAATATTGAAAATATATACATAGTTCAGAATAGTTCTTATAAACTTTTTTGCGGCCATAATAATATCATCATTGTACAAAACTTATGCTCACACACACAAGTATCTACCCCGCCCGCAATGCTACTCGTGTAACCCGTCCACTGACGCTAACGCAAGCACCGTGCCGACTGAAAATGCCCAGTTCCATTTA
The DNA here is from genome assembly GCA_947034925.1 of Eudemis profundana. Lineage (NCBI taxonomy): Eukaryota > Metazoa > Arthropoda > Insecta > Lepidoptera > Tortricidae > Eudemis > Eudemis profundana. The sequence goes on along the minus strand of OX344795.1, from coordinate 21,429,615 downwards.
GTTATTACATGTATGTTTCTATTGTTTACTACTTCCGAACATCTCCAAATAAGCAATAATCTAATGGATTAAAACGTAATGCAGATTCCATGCAAAAATATTCAAAGTAGACAGTTACTGTCGGCCATGTTTGGATGGGACGACACGCACGCCGCCTGGTGGTCGCGCATACGCGCCAGACAAAATGGCGTCTGCACCATCCCGCCGCTCGCGGCGTAACAAACTGCATTCTGTTCGCATCTCCCACAAAATCCGGACTCATTTGCATTCATAAACACTTAACACCACTTAAACTTCCACTCGTCTCAAAGAAGAGGACACTGCACTGTTGCACTAGCGCAAAAACACGCGGATTAACCGGAGAGGCTGGTAATTAGTCACGAGGGGCTAATTGACGGAGCTATGTCTTCAACGACAGCAGACCGTCGAATGAAAACCTCCACCATGTTGTTACGGAATTTTATACTCCATCCGAGCCACCAGAGCCTCCAAGTTTGCCTCCTTCAAATTCGTTATGCATACAGCACCAAGGGCTGTTGAATACCGTTCGCGTTTATTTATGAACACGCAAACTTCTGGTGGCTGGTGCTAGGCCCCACCGGCCAGCCTCCGGCCGGGCTCCACAATGCATGCGATCGCTGAAAAAGCCCTTTTTATGTATTCAACTTCACTCTAGCTCATCTGCAAGTCGTATTATGGATCTAATTAACAAGTTAATATGGATGGAGCAGCGCGGCTGCGCAGACCGGCCGAATTCAATTCCCGTTTTGAGGCACCGGACCTTATTGCATCCTTGATCCGTCCGGGCGTCGAGTTTAAACCTGAGAGTTATATTTACGTTTACCTGGAGCATATCCGCGGTGCGTTTGGCTTAAAGCGTTCGCGATTGCGACTTTGCAATGGTAAGGAGCGTTCAGAAATTCCGCCCCGCCCGTCTCCCCCATCACAAAGTATAATGATATCGTCGCCGGCGTTATTATGGAGTCGTCATAAATATTTCATGGCCGGAGAGGGCAGTAATGGGCAGTGGTCGCCGGTGGTCGAAGACACCGTTACGCGGCATTACGTCTCTAAGCCGAGATGAGAAATCGATGATCAAACGCGCTTATCACTCGGAATGGTACTGGACGGCTAGCTTCCAAGTGAAAAATCAACGCCTGGAAATCGATTGTGCATACACATTTTTGCAGTCAATTCGCTATGACTTATCTATAATCAAAATGTCGCTGTTCGCATTCCCGTCGTACCCCATAAGAGACAAAACGTAGACAGAACCTCGAAATTAAGATTATTATATGCGAAAGCAATAAGTAAATGCTCTTTATATTAGGAAAGTGGCGCTGAGCGTTCTTTGAACGTATCTGTAGGTAATCATGTCTTGCAAAACGCTTATAAATTAATAATGTTCGTGAGATGATTATAGATATGCAAGATTACCAATACTTTTTGGTACGCGACTGTGTCCAACCTATTTATTTAATGCCAAAGTTTTTTCAGTCACTCGCGACTTAGATACCTAATAAATAAACGTTGTATCAATGGACATGCTATCTCATTGAACAGAGAGACTTGAAACATTATCCATGTTTAATTCAACACTCAAAGAGTTAAAGAAACAAACGCACCGGTTTCATTCAAGTTACACGACCAAAAAAGTCTAGTAAGTAATCTTACCTTTTATCTCACTCGATTGAATTAATACTAAACTGATCATTCCACTAGATACAGTCTGAAAAAAAAACATTGTAGCGACCGCCACCACAGATGACCTATGTATGTGATCGCTATCAAAATTATACACGGTATACAAAATTATACATGCACTTCAGTTTTCTTCAAACATTGTATGTACTTATAGTTACCAACAAAGGAAAGGTGCTTTACATTTTCTTTGAGGCTGACCGTAGTTTAACATCCGGGCTGTCAGTTTTCAATAAAGCTCATTTGTTTGATGTAAAACATTGACATATCAAAACTAATATGTATCTTTTTAACAGAGTTAAAAAAACGAGATTTCCAATTTGTCCCGTATGTATGTAATATTGCCAGAATTGCATAGTTTATATATATATTATGTTACTCTATATCAGCTTCTAAACGTGTGTGCCAAATTTAGTAAGTGTATGTATGTTTGTCCGCGCATATCTCGAAAACTATAAGCCGGATTGCAAAATTTATTTTAGTTAAATTATGTATAGACTAAGTTAGGGAACTGTGCAAGTTTCATCTAAATCGGTTCAGGTTTTTCCGAGATAGAGAGTTATATCAGTCGGTAGGAAAACGTGTGCATAACAATTACTACTGAAATTAAGAAAATGAATAAATAAAAAGTAATAAAAAAAATTACCTACCTTAATACAATACAATACAACTATACTTTATTGCACACCAGAAAAAAGCATTACAAGAGGTACTTACATTAATATTTGGAATAATGGCACGAGACTGGCACCGACCTCAAAAAAATAGTTTGCATAAAAGTTTAATTTCTTGCTTTTTTGAAGCTGGTTTAATATCTTTAAATTATTTTTTATTTAAGTACTGGATGTACCTATTTAAAATTACTTAACTGCCAGCATTGGATACGCCAAGGTAAAATGGGTCACAAATTATATTATTCGACTGTACAAAAAGGGAATACAGAGTCCTAAACCTTTTTGTTTCGACGGATTTCGCCTCACCCTTTGCTAACCATTAATTTTGGACGTTTGGATCAAAAATAAATAAATTATGTGCATTAATTTACCAAAAACAGTAAAGGGATATTTTGATATTTGCTTTTATGGATTCAGACGTCATTAAAATAATTAAAATGGGATAAAACTGCGTACATGTGAATGAAAATGTTTTGAAACTCGGAACGTAAGTGTTGAGCAAGACGACATGGCAGGCCACAAAAAAGAAACTGACCCAATGTCATTCCATATTGTTATACTAGTGAAAACACATTTGTGAGAGTGAGAATTTCTCTTACTCAGATTCCGGTATAATCAAATCAAACCACCAAGTCTAAAAAGTGATCAGCAAGCAAGCAGCCCACCCGGTGGGAAATAGAAACGCATGCTGCCTTAACCGGTTCTCTTATGTTTTTTATCGGCACATAACGACGCGTTGCTATGTTAAACAAAGAATGTTGAGTAGTTAGTATATAGTTTTATTTATTTTACTTATGTCGTGTCATTTTGTAGACTCTTCAAGTTCAAACGTAAATGCCGTTAAAAACTCAAAACCTCGAGTTGAATTAGATTTTTCCATAAGTGTACCAGTGGAGTTGCCTCATATTATTCCTTTGGCCAAGGCGGCGTAAATTTGGCATATTCTTTCTTCGAAATCAGTATAGCTAAGGCGCTTGCGTATCATAAAATAGGCAAGCCAATATGAATCAGGTTCTATGAACACCATGTCACTGACACTTCTTATTTCGTCCAAATCCCAGCCGGCCGTACACGAGGTGCCGTCAAAGTCTCTCGTCGCCTAATTACCACCGGACGGTCCTTTGATCAGCTAGCTTCGATCGGACGCCGCCGACACAGGAGTTAGAAGGACATTAATTAATTTTACACTTTTTTCACATCCGTCTTTTTTATTCTACGAAACAGAGAGGGATATGTATGTAATATTTTTCGCGTCACATAGTTTTGAAATCTTTGCGTCACTACTTCTGTATCAGCGCTTAAGTTCTACAATGGCTACATTAATTTAAGCATGCTTATGTCTTACTAGCTAGGCACATTTGTCAGTTCTTACCAGTTCACCTTCGGTTTGTTGTGGTACAGCGATAGGTACTCGACCTTTTTTTCGTAGGGGCCACAAATACGTTATAGTCGTGGTGCCGCAGGCCAAATGTTAAATAGCTAACCATAATTTGGGCCAGACATAATGGCTCGGCGGGCAGTAGGTGAGAGTATAGCTGTTTTAGTACCATAATCAATATGCGATTGAAATTGAGTCCATGAGTATTGGTCGCCATCGTCAACTGCACGACAAAACTTCGTTACACATAGAAAGTCTTCCTTTTTCTAGCTTATGAACATATTGAATCCTGAATGCGTCCAAATTCAGGTACGCTTCCAAAACTGATTTACAAAACTTCGGTTTAAATTTTCCGTCTGAAACGTCCTCTCCGCTCGCTAGCTCCGCGCACCCGAGTTCTACACGATTCCTTTGACGCTCCTGAAACTTGTTAGAGTCCGTATTAAAATTCAAAAACGTCGCACAACTCCTGAACATTATGCAGGGATTTGAATAACGATTTTGTTTTAGCACCTAAGGTAATGTATGCGAAGATTGCGCGAGTTTGTAATGTGATTTTTGGTGGACTTAAATGGTTTTAAACTTGGGGCTTTGTGGTTGTTTTATGGTGATATAACTGAATTTATGTTAAAGGCCGGTCTGTAACCAAAGTTGCGGGTTCCTATATCGTAGCCTTTACGCACTCAGTGTATATAATATCTATTTACATTGCTTACAGTAAGATTGCCCAGTCTTACTTTTAAATATAAAGCGTATAAGGTTGCGAGTCCTTATGCACTGACTGTGTCTGTGACGTATGACGATGTATAGAATGATGAATATTCGGCGAGGAAGTACATTGAATCATGAGAGCAACAAGGGATGCAAGTATTCACGCTGAAGATGAAAATAACTTTCCTACCGTGTGATGCATATCTACTGGTTTTCACACAAACTAAGAGAAACATAATGTATTGAGCAAATATATATCGTACTAGGTAATTTTGTATGTGATCTGGCTGAAAAATCAAAATGATGTGAAAACTTAAATTAAAAATTAAACAGCCCCCGACTAAAAAGAAAACCCTAATAAATTGAATATTCTTATCAAAGCAGTAATTAAAATAATTGACGAATTAAAGATACAGTGAGTATGTGCATTTTGTATTTTACTTTTTATATAATACATATTATGTATTGTAAAAAACCTAACTTAAGAAAATAAAGATTTACAAAGATATAATACAATACAATGATAACTAAAAATATCTAAGTCTAACATTTTAAAATCTCCGACCTTTTCATTTCAAATAAAAATATCTCATGAACGGCTGAACCGATTTTGAAGAATCATTGCTAGAAAACCTGCTTTCAAATAAAAACAAACCGCAAATCGGGTCACCTGTTTCAGAGCTACGGTGTCACAGCAGATACACTTACATAGTGGTGAAACTTATAAGAGTGTACACCTGTTTTTGCGTCAGGGGTTAAAAAATACATACTAATGACCTAAGTAAATCCTATAAGGGAAAAATATTCTTCTGAATAGAATGTGTCACAAATATTTGAATCATATTTTACCTTGACTTAGCATTGACTTAGCTTAGAAACTAAACCGGTTACACAATTTAATATGACTGAAACATTTAACGTTATGATGTGCTTTAAATCACGGAGAAACGCGTCATTAGCATTTTTATCACTATTTTTCTTTGAAAGAATATAACGCCGTCATTTTGCAAGAAAATGAGGACATTATGACAACAATCTTGGCAACAATTTAGGCATTATTTATAATTTTTCCAAGCATTCGTATTTAATGTATTGCTGCGTGCCATACTCCACTGCAGCTTTATAATCTTCCTTTGATTTGGATTTAGTCGTTGCAAAATGGTCTTTATGTTGATGGGGTAAGGTATTGTTTTGATTTTAGGGGTTGTATTATTATCGTGGTACCGTTTTAGTAAGTGATTCCTCTCAGTTTAGTCATAAAAATGTTAATGTAGCAAAAACAAACAGCGCCTAATGTATGCGAGGGGACAGGAATTAAAGGAGACGCACTCGAGCCGAGATAAATTTGGAGCCAGCAAATTGAATTGGAGATAAGAATTGATTTTGTTTGATAACCATTTGTTTCACGGCAGTTTTGTTTTGAGTATTGGAATCAGAAGTGAAAGGATACGTTTGTTACATCAAATTGTAAGCAATACCACCTTATACTACGATAGTACGTATAGGAAAAAATCTGAAAACTATACCAATACATAAAAAATATAGTCTTTATTTAGTATTTGTACGGAACCCTCAGTGCAGTGGGCGAGTCCCACTCGCACTTGTCCGGTTTTTGTTATATACACGATGATTTTTAATCGGAGATCAGGGGAGTAGACAAATATTAATATCTAGCTAAAATCAAACTTAATAGGCGAGGTCTCACGCAAAAACCACGTGAAATATACCACATAAAAGTAAAATCACGTGATCAGGATACGTCAAGTTCCATCGCTTTGGCGGAAATTTTGACGGATCTTAAGTAAATGAACTTTTCTACGAGTATGAGTTGTTAGGGCGTGATAGATAACGACTTAAAATTGATAAAGTAGCCGAAAATGAAATGGATGCAATTCCGACGATTTAAGTAGCCGTCACACGAAGGAGTGACTCACATGAAATCTTCTCGCTGCTTGCCTAGTGCTCCTACGAGGATCCTGAGCAAAGTATCTTAAAATGCGTCGATCCAGATCGTCAGGACGATGTTGAGGTCGGCCGGGTGCTTGAGCGTGGTTTGGCACTGTGAACTGTCCGAAGTCACGGAGGTTTTAGTGCATGCGGTTTATCAAACTGTGCGTGGGAATTGGTACGGTTGGATGAATTCTGTGGAATAATTCTTGAGTTCATCTTGAGCTGTTTATTTTGTATTGACAAACGTACCTACTTACAATATTGTAACGCTCGATATTTAACTAAAACTGTGATCCGTTATTTTATCTGGGGGCACGGCAGTGCACACAAAATACACATCCATACTAACACGGCACGTTATACCTATAAGAGCGAGTAATAAAACCAAACATGTCACAACAGTACTTGCTTATTGAAAATTAAATGTCTCCATAGTTTTCCGCCAGAGAGTGTTGCATGTCTTCTAGTTACATTGACTGAACTACCAAGTAGGCTTAAGGTGCTGGGCTTTGTCAATCTATAAGTAAAAGATGAAGTATTTATCACGTTTTGCCAAGTATGTAAGTGTGAGAGTGACAGATGTTTTATCATTTATTTATCGATCGACAAAGCCTAGCATCATAAACCTACAGGTAAAATTTTATAGGTGTTAAAACAAAATTATGTGCTACGTAAAATTATACGCTAGCGCTAGTTAATAGCGATCATTCAGGTTTGATTGGGTTAATATGACTCATTCGTTCTATTCGATACATTTTCCTACAATTTTTTCCTGTTTCCTCTTTACATATATATATGGTATAAGTGTAGATGCCTACGTATGTACAGTACATCCTGATAACGGTCCACCGCTCCGTATCGAGTGATGGATGGCGGGAATCTGCGAAAACGACCGGAAGCGAACACAATATGTAATCACGTATGAGGCGGATTTATGAACATCTTTAACAATACTTGCACAGTTTGCTGTGGCTTGTTGTTGTTATAGGTAGAAGAAAGAAAATTTTACGAAGCGATGTTTTTTTTTGCTAGATCTACGGCATTTCCAAATTTTTGCCAGTCGAAGGCTACTGCATTTTCTTTGCTGGACTGTATAATTATCATTTTCGCAACCAAAATTTCGTTTAACTAACGCTGGCCCTATCGGTTGGTAGACGATAACATGGGGAAATGGGTATGTAACTAAAATTTGCCACGTATCGTAAGACATTCACTCACTGCTGTACATAGGCCTTCTCCGAAGAACACAACCATGACGGGTCTTGCGCCACCACCCAGCGGACTCCAGCGATCAGGTCATCAGTCTATATTTAGAATAAATCACTTGTTCGCAATGTGTTTCAAATTTTACTTAACATTTTTTTTTCATTTAAATGAATTCCAAAACGTTCCAATATTTTTGCACCGGCCGAACAACTGAGAGACAGATACCCCAAATTATTCAAATGAATGCAGAGAGCAGAGTTTGTTTTGCGCGACCCTGTAATACTGATGCGAGTGTTAAATACTTTGGTGTTTACGGGCGATATTATGTTTTCCTGTTGGTTTACTTAGTTATGGAGTAGACTCTATAACTGAGCCTAGTAGCCTTGGGGCTTAACATGTTGAAGAAGCATCATTACAGTGCTTGGAAATGGCATCCGAGCCATATTTGATATCCTTTTGTTACCATCCGCAAATACTTACCTTTGTTTTCTATTCTACAATCGAAGCATGAAATAAAAAAAATATACAAATTACGAATAGGTAAAGTTATATCAGAAATGGTAAAAGCTGGTCTTCAATTAATCTTTCATTTCATCCTGGCGACGTCCACTATTGAACAAGGTCTCCCCCGCAGATTTCTACACCGAAACGTAGCAACCTTTTGGCTCCATCCATTTTTGGCGACTTTAATCAGGCCGTCAGAGCATTTTTTGAAGGCCACTCACGCACTCTGCGTTTTTAGGTTTATGCTCTCCATTCGAGAATCTTTACGTCCTATCGGCCATCGGTTCTTTGAGTTATATGCCCAGCTACTTATTACTTGGTTTTAAAGAGTATTAAACGTATTACTACCTACCTATCGAACATAATCGGTATCATTTTTGGACATAATTATTTGCGTTTTTATTTTGCATAAGTACTCGTATTATTGATTTTAAGATTAATGTTACTTCAATTAATTCAATATTCAGGATTAATGTCATTGTCTTAAAGTCAGCTATCATCATCACTGATTTTTTCAACCACACAAGACTAGGGACGCTGAATGTTTATATAATTTCTTACTCTTCGACCCGCATAACTGACACCCCAAAGTCAACAATCATAAGCCAACAATGGTCATAAGTCATCACGTTTTCGTACTCGATTACAGCCGTCATTACTGCCAAGGATGGAAAGTATCTTCCCTCCCGCATTAACATACGACAAGGCTGAGTTGGGAATAAAAAAGAAACGTCTCGTTTACCGTTTTTTGAGAATTAGGGGGATGGGTTCTGTATTTGTTGAAAAGTATTTCCTGTTTTTTTTAATATTTTAGGGATATAAAATATGCTGCTAGTTTTTTTTCCAGAACAAGTCTATTCCTTTAACCTATTTAAATATGTCAAAATTATGCGTTATAAATATATTAAATATCATTATGAATGAATCCAGCTGTGACTCATGTTTTATGAATTTGGAAGGTAACGAATGCCCTTACACTAGCTAAAGCTCAACATATACATACATATAAGTACCTACTAGATTTTTTTTAGCATACAGTATTGTTTTGATAAGATTGTTCACGTTCTAAAGGACCACTGCCTGAGGACCCCTGAACACGGCTAAAAAATAAGTAAGTTTAGCATCTGCGAGACGCAGTTTCGGTTCATTTGCTGGAGATGTATATAAAAAGTTAACGCGCCTCCCCCAAGTGTTCTTAAGGCTGTTTTGAATACAGGCATCCAGTTCACGGGACAGGGGAAACATCGACAAATAAGGGACCTACGCACGAGTCAGCCGAACCATGGTAAAATAAAACAGGGTATGTTCTCCTCATAAATTGCTGAATTCGAGTATTTGACTACGTTATAGTATTAGCTAATGGAAAATATTTCGCGGTGTAGGCCAATTCACATACGGAAAGTAGGTACATACCTTGTTTTTTTTGTAGCATGGGCCGAAGTAATAGCATTTGGTTCTTTGTATAGGTCAGGGGTCTCCAAACTTTTTTAGCAAAGGGCACTGCACCTTTGAAAATCCCGCGCGGACCACACGACATGGTCGAGTCAACCACGGAGTGCTTTCCACGCTTTCTGGCCAAGTATAGACATAAAATTATGTACACAAGGGAGGTCATAAAGAAAGCCCTCGATCGCATATTTACGTCACTCGCTTGCAGCTCAGGCCGCAAACATCTGCGATCTCGGCCTTTCTTTGTTTTACCATCCTAGTTGTGTAATATACTATTCTCGGCCGCTGACGCCCTTGGGTTTTAAATGGAGAGCGAGTTCTCGCGGGCCGGACAATGGGCTCTTCCGCGGCCGTAGTTTGGTGTAGGTAACACCACTCCTGCGGAGAATGTAAGCAGATAATCAGCGGAGTGTGGCGGCACATAATATAAGTACTTATGTACTTAACTAATTATGTCTAAAGGTCGCCGGAGTCTACTTAATGCGGGTGGCGAAGGATCAGTCATGGTGGCGCTCTTTATAAAGTTCCAGTAGTGGTCATCTTTCGGCTGATGATGATGATTGATAAGTAGCTACAACTAAATTTTGTAACTCATTGCTTGACGAGTTAACTCAATAAAATTGTTTAAATAATTATACATAATATTAACGAGACTTCAAATTTGGCTGCGATTATAAGTCGCCCGCGAACAGCGTTCTTTACCCAGTTTTTTGAATAATGCGAGTGTTATGGCCGAAATATGCTTCATTTGGCGCGAAACTTCTAGAGCGAATCGTATTCATATTTCTTGCTCCGACTGTTCTGTCGCCATTTGAATATTTACACGTTTTTCAACTTGCTAAATTGTTCGGAATATTTTAAAGGAGTACCTATTTAAAGTTTTTTGAAAATTTATATTTACGTTGATCGTGGACTTGGAGTTTTAATTTCATTTAGAAATTTTTAAATATATGGCAAAAACAAATGTGCCGATATTAAAAATATATTTTTAATCTACTGCTCTGTGCTGAAGAACTAATAAATATTAATCCGTAATGACTTTTATAAACAGTCAAACTTATGTAAAGGTTTTAAAAAGTTTAGGTACGTATTTTTTTTTTTACTGGGTTATCAAGTTACTAGACACATGCACCACATTGTATTGTAGGTACCTACTTAACTTACAAACACAAGTACAGAAAATAATTACAAATGTACTTATATAGGTATTATTTTACTTCACTTATAAATTCAACCTTTCTAAATCATAATATCGATCTTGATCAAGTGAACAATATTATATTAAAAAAACGTGATCAAACTGATCATAATTGTTTCTCAATTTGACGATTAACTGTATTTTTCACAAACGCTATATATATTTATCATTTACAGCAATAAATACAACATCACAAAAATTCAAGAAAATCGGCAGCCTGAAAAATTTACCCTAAACTTATTTCAAAATCACTGTCACCGCTCCGCTAGACGCAAAATATTACTTATTGTGAATCCACAAAGCGTGTACTCTAAAATTCCGCCATATTTCCTAGGAAACCGCTGAAACTTGCAAGTATTTATACCAGACCGAACTTAATTCCGCCCTCGCAAAGAAAACTTACCTTAAAATTAATATTTCTTTCATTAAAATCTTGTAATATTTTCGCTGCTGCATGCATAAGTAATGTCTGAATAAGTTACGTGCAAAAATCCAGTAGCTGATTGGGGAAGATTATTGTTTTCTTTGGCGCTCGAAGACGTTTGCTTAGGCTGTTTGGTTCTTTAATTGCGATTGTTTGAGCAAATATTTGGGTTTTGGCCAGTTTGATTGATGGATTTTGGTTTTGTGTAAAACAAATCGTGTTGTTAGCTTACCCGTAAAAATAACGGTGCGGTTAAAATCCGTAACGAATTTCATTTGCCAGACCCTCCAGTTGACATAGATGTCTCAGTTAATCAGTAGTTATGGTAGTAATTTACCAAAGTAAAGAATAACGATATAGGAAAAGAAAGGCACGTAAATCAAGCTTACTTTTTTGGTCAATATTTTATAGCCAAAAATCCAGCATGTTATTTTATGGTGAAATAAATTGACCCATCAATTTCCAGTTTAATTACACCGGACTCCATAACTCTATTCCTCGCGAAAAGGGTTGTGCTAAGAAAATGAGGAAATTGAGGTAAAAATAAGGCAATACATCAACTCACACCTGCTACACGCCACTCCGTGGCCGCTTTATTTTCGTAGCTGGCATATTATGCAAGCTTGTAAAGGGTGATACAGTTTGTATAATGTAGTTAATTTTGTTTTTAATTTGATGTATGCACCTCATTAGTTTTTCAAGTAAGTATCAAAAAACTGTTACACTTTTTGAACGCATTGATTACGAGATATGTAACAATAACATATTATTAATCAAACAAAGCACTTCTTTTACGCTCACATACTAACGGTTGTCGTAGTATAAGAAAGTGATAGGAGGATAATACAGTTAAACTTGTCATAGTTTAGTAAGTATACCCCTTATTTGTTATGTGTAGCTGAATTATTGACTAATTCTTTGTTGAGTAATTCAACAAAGTAAAATAAATAATACAGTAGAACCTTGATAAGTCGAAACTCAAGGGAAACGCTCAAAAATTCGTGCTAACGAGGTTTCGACTTATACAGGTCTTCGGCTTACAGAGGTTTTCATATGTTCATGTTCGACTTATAAAGGTTAAGGCTTCTATAGTTTTGGACTTCGAGTTACAGAGGTAAAATAAATAAAAAATCGAGTTATAGAGGTAAAATTTCCCACGGACTAGATACGTATAACCTACCTTCCATAATTTTTATTCGACTTATAGAGGTATATATTCAAAAACTTCGAGATACAGAGGTAATAAAACAAAAGAGCGGTTTCTTCGATATAGAGGTAGAGTTCATCTATTTCCAGTTATAGAGGTAAACAATGTACTGAAACGACTTGAAGGGAGTCATTGGTAACTTCAACTTATGGAGGTCTAATATTTCGAGTTATAGAGGTTTTGGGGCTTGAAGGGAAGGGAATAGGCTTTTATTTCGTGGTATAGAGGATTTCGTCTTATCGAGGTTCAATGTATCGTGGTTCCACTGTAATACTGTGACACAACTTTAACAGTAATACGAACAAACAGAATGCCTTGGATGATGTAATTATTTAGCAATATAGTGAAGAATAGAGTTACCCTGCAAAGGAAAGTAATTTGGAGCCCCGCACAACTTTCTCAAACAGTCCGCCCAGCCGAGGTGCTTATTGCGTTTTTGCGACTATTAAACTAACTCACCGTAAACTATGTAAATGAGGACCGTACCCTGATTAAGCAAATATCTAAAATCTAAAATAAGTTGTGAAATACAAACGGATTAGCCTCAGTCTCCCAAATTATGCACCCAGAGGTTTATGCAAAGAAAGGGACCGAAAGGGGAGTGAAGTTTAAAGAAAATAGTGAAAAGAACTTTTAAGGACGACGGATTGTCGACTGATCTTATGAGAGAAGCCCGGGCTGTTTGCTCGAAAAAGCAATAAAGTTTATATATCTATGAGATATTTAGATGCTTCGTGAAACGACTAGTAAGTCGGTTGTTTTAAAAGCCACGACTTTTGACTAATAAACTTTGTGTGCACGGAAATTTTGTTATACCGGGTATTGCCTGTAACAGGAGCAAATAATTAAAACGTAGATTTGTCTCATCAAACAAAAAAACTTTCGTTCAATAACTTTTAAGAATTATGTAATCTTAAGATTTTATCTTTTTCATACAAATTAAATAGCATTTTCAATGTACGTTAACATCAGTCTAATTGACGTCGCTTGTCACGCTACAAACAAAAAAAACATCGCAATACATTGCGGTTTCAATATAAATTTTAAAGCGTAATAAAAATTAAAACATAAGTTATTTTATGCCACACCTGGCCATAAAGTTACTTTTTCCGCACGCGCAGGAAAAAGCCGCTTTCTGGCCAAGTGTAGACATAAAATGATGTACACAACACGGGAGGTAATAAAGAAAGCCTTCGATCGCATTTTTATATCCCTCGCTTGCAGCTCGGGCCGCAAACTTCTGCGATCTCGGCCTTTCTTTGTATTACCTAGTTATGTGTACTATTTAAATGTCGCTGAACAAATGTTGTTCAGTTTGAGGAGTACTATCTACGTTTTAATTATTTGCTCCTAGTACAGGCAACACCTGGTATAACTTGATTGTTATTTTTTAACCGTGATGATATTAATATATGATACCTATGTAATGCTGATTATGAAATAACGGGAATGTCATTAACATTTTTGGTGAATGAAATAGACATGTGCGCCGATCAAAAAATTGTCGGCGGCGGCGTTTGGCCAAAAATCGGCGGCGGCGGCGTATTTTCGGCGTGAAATCGGCGTGATTGAAACATGATTTCACACAGCGAAAAACCGTAATTCAGGGACACAGTTATTTAAAATATCGCCGTACATCACCTTAAACTCTGATTTAATGTTATAAACCTATATTTTTACAAAAAAAAATTGAAATAAAATGGTTAAAATTTGCGTTTTTTGCCTTTTTGGCACTAGTGATCATAACGTTACGATGCCAAAGCCATCTACTGAGGGAAAGTGACCCATGCTTCATCTTGGTTCTACATGGCACATCTTTGGCCTATTCGAGAGGTTTTAGGCCTTATCAGACATTATTTATTCGAGCTATATGGTATGGCATTACCACTTGGCTATTCGGAGCTACATCAATTAAATAGTGCTTATACGGATTTCCTCATTTCTACGGAGCAACTTAGGTTCACACAGGTCATCACTGCCTGTATGAGAGAAGTTCAATGGCCAAACGCCTATAGTTACAGGATCTAAAGCGTCGCGAGGATGAACTTAAGTTTTTCCAACGTTACCCAAACAGACCAAAATTAGATTAAGTACCACAAAAAGGCTTGTTTTTTTCGATTTTTGGGACTTTACTGTCATCTTTCGAAAGCTTCCATGTAATTCCATATTCTCCATAAGAGCGCGTGACCAAGGTACCTCGAGGCCGAATCTCTAATACGGTTCTGTACTGGAAAAACATATAAGTAGCAGCAGACATAAGCAAACCACAGCTCTCAGTAGGTCTAACAAAAGTATAGTAAACTAGGTTAATAAACCAGCGAACAAAATGATTAAAAAGGGCAGAGCTCAAACTGGCTGGACTACCAGCTACAAATAACTTGCCATTCACTTTGATGGACACTTTAGTTCCTCTGTTGCCCAATATCTTCCTGAACTCAAATATTGCCAAATGCTTAGAAATGGGCCGAACTAAAAATAATAAAAAATATGCTCAACGACCCCTGTGTTTATAAGACGAAAGTTATGTCGAACTCCCTGATCCCAGTCGGTCTTGGGGCAGTTAACCTTGAAGTTGTCTAGGACGAGAACTACGAATACACATATGTAACTGAAACATTATACACTCCAGTTCTTCTCTCTCACCATGTCTCAATGTCTCAAGAATAGTTTTTGACTAGTGACGAGATATCCAGTAGACGTATAGTCTTTCACCTTCATAAATAGGGTCGAGTCACTCAACGTTCCATAGAGAGAGCTATGCTTGGAGTTTATGTTACCAAATTAGTAAATCCGTTTCGTTCCGTTTCCAAAGAACCTACTTAGGTGACATAACTCTAGCAAGATGAGGTGGTAATGGACTGGGCATATAGCTCGAGCAACAATGACCGATGGGATGGAAAGGTTCCCAAAGGGAGACCACGAATCTGAAGGTAGATGGAGCGTGGGTTGGCCTCCACAAAATGATCTGAGGACATGTTTAAGTTCGTCGGCATTCGATCAAGAGAAAACGTGTGCGTTGCGACTGTTCGTTCGGAATTATTTAGGGCAGACCTATGTTCCTCAATTAATGTCTCCTGATTGAGATGTTAATGATGATCTAGAGCATTTTAACTAGCCTCTGCCGTCTTTTGAAATCCTACGAGAGGATAATAAAAAAAAGGGTATCATTTAATCGATCAGCAAAATATTCATATTTTGGTCAGCAGAAATATGTATTTGGTCAGCCGAAATAGCTAGTTGGTAAGCAACTTATGGTTTGCAAACATTTATAAATCAGGCTGCAATTAATGATATACTGATCTGCTCTAAATTATTTTGGTCAGCAAATTAAATATTTGAGCTGCATTAAGCGATCTACGGTTAATCAAATTTTGGTAAGCAATCAGTAGGTAAGCAAAATATTTCATTTTGTTCATCAAAAAAAAGGGGGCAATAAAACCTAACTGGGCGCAACTATTCTGCCGCCAATCGTGTGCGCATTTTGTCATTCGGTAATTGTCAGCTGTCAAGTAGCAGGTGTCACTGTGATATATACAGGGTGTCACTGTGATATATACAGGGTGTCACTGTGTTATATACAGGGTGTAACTGTGATAGATACAGGATGTAATTGTGATATATACAGGGTGTCACTGTGATAGATACAGAAAGATACTGTGATATATACAGGGTGTCACTGTGATAGGTACAGGATGTCACTGTGATATATACAGGGTGTCACTGTGATAGATACAGAGTGATACTGTGATATATACAGGGTGTCACTGTGATAGATACAGGATGTCACTGTGATATATACAGGGTGTCACTGTGATATATACATAGTGTCACTGTGTTATATACAGGGTGTCACTGTAATGTATACAATGTGATGGGCTCATATAAAATAGGTATTTCGATTTTTTATACATCTCATAATGTTTAGAAGTTATATTATTTATTCACAACGTGTATCGTTTCGTTTTTAGGGTCAGCAAAAAAAATAACCCTAACCTACCTATTTTTGAGAACCGTTTCGTTTTTAGGGTCAACAAAAAAAAATAACCCTAACCTACCTATTATTGGGAGCCGTTTCGTTTTTAGGGTCATCAAAAAAAATAACCCTAACCTACCTATTTTTGGGAACCGTTTTGTTTTTAGGATCATCAAAAAAAATAACCCTAACCTACCTATTTTTGGGAGCCGTTTCGTTTTTAAGGCCATTAAAAAAATAACCCTAACCTACCTATTTTTGGGAGCCGTTTCGTTTTTAGGGTCATCAAAAAAAAAAATAACCCTAACCTACCTATTTTGGGAGCCGTTTCGTTTTTAGGGTCATCAAAAAAAATAACCCTAACCTACCTATTTTTGGGAGCCGTTTCGTTTCAAGGTCATCAAAAAAAAATAACCCTAACCTACCTATTTTTGGAAGCTGTTTCGTTTTTAGAGTGACACCCTGTATACATTACAGTGACACCCTGTATATAACACAGTGACACCCTGTATATATCACAGTGACATCCTGTATCTATCACAGTGACACTCTGTATATAACACAGTGACACCCTGTATATCTCAATTAAACTGCTTACAAACATGTTTTCTCTGCTGACAGTGACATCCTGTATCTATCACAGTGACACCCTGTATATAACACAATGGCACCCTGTATATATCACAATGACATTTTCTGTATATATCACAGTAACATCCTGTATACATTACAGTGACACCCTGTTGTATATAACACAGTGACACCCTGTATATATCACAGTGACATCCTGTATCTATCACAGTGACACCCTGTATACATTACAGTGACACCCAGTATATATCACAGTGACACCCTGTATATCTCAATTAAACTCTCTGCTGACCAATTGTAAAATCTTGCTACCCAAGTAATTATTTTGCAGCTCGACTGTTTATTAGGCAGCCAAATGATAAAAAAAGCAGATTAATATTGGTTAAAATGTTAACCGTTTTTAAACTGTTTGCTGAACAAGAGTTGCCGCCCGATTTTATTTATTGCCAGCCAAATCTTTGTACGCTGCCCAAATGATTTAACTGCTTATTTTTTTTTGCGGATCAATTTTAATAACGGCTGACCAAAAATTTACTTTCCTAAAAAAAATACGTTATCCAAAAATGGGATGAACCTAGATTTCAACAGAGTATATGCCATGAACTGCTAGAACAAAGTGTTAAATAAGGTTAGATTTGATATTTGGTACGAAAATCTGCTTTTGCAATAAATTTTTATCCACGCCGATTTCACGCCGATCAGAAATCGGCGGCGGCGGCATGGCCAAAAAAGCCGGCGGCGGCGGCGCGCCGGCGCGGCGCACACCTCTAGAATGAAATCGGTATGACGCATGTGCAACTGATAAGCAATATGGTCAAAATACTTAGAAGGAAAAGACTTCACAATATAAACGATATGTATAAACCGCAAAAAACGTGAAAGTTATTTCTGCAACAAAACGTCATTCTGCGCATCAAAATAAATTCCATACAAAACCGTTGCATTGTCAACGCGACGTCTGACTGAATGACAGCTTCTGTTTTTTTACATAATTATTGCCGTTCTCAGATCCAACCTTCAATCAAATAACACTCTTACTACATTGAGAATACGTCTAAAAGTCAGTCAAGCGACACATCCATCAATCCGGAATGAAATTCGCAATTTTGCAAACCCCATTCTATACCTTAATGCAGCTCTTATATGACTTATATTTGCGCGGTACTTAACCTCCATCCGCTGACACGGCCAACTTATGCGTTCGCTTGGAGAAAAATGGAACTACGGGCGGTGACTATATGTATAACCTGCGTTGTAACTGCCGCTTCTAGCGCTATAGCAGCTGCATAAGGGTTGGCGTTGGTGTAGTGTTGTCATATTTTTCACGCTCGTCTTGCCTGGGACGGAGTGTCCTCGCCGTAAGCTATGTGCATAAATTTGCTGAAGAGTTGTACCAGCGCAGACACCTTTGTGCGAGGCGAGTCTTTGAAGTGTAGGTGTGGCATTAATTGCAATTACGCGTTTTTGCAGTTTTAAGGATTGTTGGTTTTGAAACGACCTTTCATTGTATATTAAGTGGCTCGAAATGCAGCATCTCTAATAATTTTGATAAATTTTCAATCCGGCTATAATCTTGTCTTGGGCTACGATCATCATCAAACTATACCACCAGAAGAAAACTTGCTCTTTGATAAATATACTGGGTACTTTAAAATTCAAATATATGCTGTAGTTTGCGTCAGTGTTAAAACAAAGTGCAATAACAGTTAGCCACAATAGTATCCCATTAGCGGGATTGCTGATGCTTTATGATTCGCCTACGACTTGGACAGCACGCGACTACGACGTCAGTGCCATTAAAACGAGTATGCGTAGATCGTGACATAATACAAAATCGCAAACTTGAGTTGATTTACCTTGGAAAAAACTTATCAAGCTACAGTAATTAGTGATTATCACTAATCACGATCTAATGTAGCTTGATAGAAAATCGTTGAAACCCGTAAACACGTCAAATAAATAGAGTTTTTAAACATTCATGTACATGTCTAAATTGCTTAATATATTTGTAGTTAGTACTTACCAAAAGCTATAAAGCTCAGTAATGTTTAAACGTAATGCCGGCATATTTATCGTTCTTTTCGTAATACACTCACGCGACATACTGAAACTCACATTAAGTACCTAATTTACAAAGCTGCAATAGCCCCGACATATTTAGAAAGAAATATATTCGTTTAACACGGAAACTTGAAAAAAGGAGCACTTAAAGCCAATATTAAACTAAGAGCCCATGAATACGAAATCCACAGACAGACTGAAATATAGCCTGCGAAACTGCTGAAATTTACATGAAACATTTTAATATAGCTTCCCAGGCTCACCTGCCCTTTTTTCTCACGCCATAAAAGTACCAAAAAGTTAAATTTGATGCGGCCCTTAAACCCGTTATACGACTTTTATACAGCCTTTATATAACCAGCGGAGCATAACGGTGACAAAAACCCTTGGTTCACGTTTGAGGTCTGTTTAAAGAGGGCTCATATTGTGCTACATTTCGGTTGATAGGTATGCTGGTCGGGTGATAACTACTGATTTTCTATGGTCAGATGCAGCAATAAAAAGAAAGTCGTGTGTGTACTTGTGTAAGTAATTACTGCGATAATATATGTAGTGAGAAGGTACGAGAAAAAAGTTAAAATGTCGTGATATACTAAAACTTCTTTTCTTTTTTCTTATTGGATGCAGGGATACTTTTTACACATTTTCACATGTATTTCTTCAAAGATAACCCTTGTACGAGTATGCCTCCCCTCATCGCACAGGTAGGTACACTGTTCGGAAGTAGATTTAAAATTACTTAATTTTCAGTGGCTATAAACGTAAAAGCTCGTAATTATGATCAATTTTACGTATTTCGAAGGTTTTCGAAATAATTACTTACATTACTAATATAATATCCTACCTTTGTAGCAGTACGCCGCATGTGGCAGAATGTCACTCTGATTTAAGAGCATTTACGAAGAACTCTGGCAATGCCGCGCGAATCCGTCGAAAAAGTCGCGTCTTTCAATCAAGTTTGAATAAGGAATCATTGGGAATGCGAGTTTGTTTGTTAAAGTTGTTCGGAATAAGTGATTAGGTGGCCGACAGAGTTCCGAAGTATTTGAATGTCTACGGACAAACTTAGTTATAAGTTGATGCATCGGCACTTCGAGTTGTACTTCTGTTTGGTGAAATAACCACAACGTAACTGATTATTATAACTAGTAAGTAAGGTTACGTCTGGTCAATTAATCTTTGTTTTTCAATGATTTGATATTTTATAATTTTGACACCAACTTATGATTTAAATTTTACTAGGTATTGGTAATTTCTGTAAGTTAATGCTGAAACGACTAGCACTTAAAGCACAAATTATCTAACAATTCTTCTTAAAGTATGATATCTGCCGAGAAAAACAGACAGAAATTAGAAGTAAAATAATAATAATTGTTTAATAATATAATGTAGGTTGGAGGACATTCTAATAGTTGTGTATTCACCGAATTTATTAGGTACCGTTTTTAGTGTTGTTTAGTCAGACAGACACGTATGTATAATGATAAAATGTAAGTGGATTGTGAGCACACACAAGCTATCTCATTAAACACCCTTCAAGAACGAGCTGTAGGTATTACAGTTTTAAAGTTGTTTAAAAAGTAGGTAATTGAAATTTTCAAAAGTGCATGCAAATAAGGACTGGCGCCCGTAACGAGTTTACGGTGAAGATTAATAGGTGAGGTTTTTCATAAGGCTGAATAAATCAGGCCGGGTCTTAAGGGCCGGCCGCAGAACAGGGCGGTATTTGGGTCATTCTAAATTTTGTGCAAACAGTCATTACCGTGGCTTTAATTGCTCTTTCTAAACGTTCGACCTTAACCGTCATAATATTATCATGAATTCATTTTATCAATTAGAAAGAGTCATAACGCCCACGGTAGTGACATCCACGTTAGTGACTATGTGCACAAAAATGAGAATGTCCAATTAAGTGGTCAACATACTTATGTATTTTTTTAATTACCTACAAAAACTGCAATTGCCAGTAAAACAGCTACCCCAAAGAAAAGGAACAAAATCTTAAGTAACGATGTATTGTTGTAACTTTCTAAACAACATAGGCCAGAAAGATGAAGTAGACCGACACTTATTTCAATATGTCGTATAATTAAACTTAAAAATATGTAGGCGATTCCCCAACCGTAAAAATTTACTTGGCTGTATTTAACTATCTTGATTCGTGTACCTATTATGTCTATTACGATGTTACTTTGTGGATAACGATTGGGAGTAAATTTAAAGTCAAATCGACCACTTAAATTGCTTAAAATTTTCCTTATCTTAGACAAAACAAAGAAAAACACAGATGAAATTAAAACTTAGTAAGACTTCTATTGACCCAGAAAAATTACTTGCACTCCGCTGGATGCGGGCGGCGCGGAACCGATCATGGTGGCATTCTTTCGGTTGATGTGATAAAGGTCATATAATTATGATGGATTTAGAATGGTATCTAAGTACTTCCTTTATTTCCTTCTCAGAGTTATGTAAAATAATATAATAATTAAATGAAGTTTACGAAATAACTGAGGGTTCAATCCAGCCCTTTATAATATAAGCCGCGGGTCGCTGTTTGTTTTGATTGTATTAATTAAAATTCGAGTTGCCAAGAATCGGGATTAGCACCTTCTTTCCTCCATATTCATGTCCGACTCTTTCATCTTCGGAAGTGTTTAATTTCAGTTAGAAACTGGGGTTTAAAAGTTAACGATTTGAAATTATCACCGTAGAAGCTTTTAGTTAAATTCAATGGTTTGTTAGTTTTATTAGTACGTTGGGCAATATTTTGCAAATAGTTTTTTTTAGTGGAGGAATGGAAAAAAATATGTCTTTAGTGCACTTTTCAATTTCTCTATAAAATCTCGGTTCGCCTGCGACCTCATCAGAATTAAATAACGTATTATCAATTTCCTTGCCTATTAAATACTCCGTCCATTTTTCTTACTCGCCTGCATGCTAAGACTAAGAGATTTTTAAATTTTTAGTAAGCTACATTTACCATGAAGCGACATCTAATGAGGGTTAAAATACATTTTTCTGCTACCGTGCGGCGCTACTAAACAGGGAAATTTTATTGATAATGAATAATAAATAAATAAATAAATATGAGGGGACAATCTTACACAAATCGAACTAGCCCCATAGTAAGCTCAATAAGGCTTGTGTTATGGATACTAGACGACGATATATTTAATAGATACATACATGCAAATACTTAAATACATAGAAAACATCCATGACTCAGGAACAAATATTCGTGCCCATCACACAAATAAATGCCCTCACCGAGATTCGAACCCAGGACCTCTTGCTTCATAGGCAGGGTCACTACCAACTAAGCTAAAGCGGTCGTCAACAATACTTTTACAGATCTGACAGATATTTTGCGAAGTAAAGCCAGTTCCAAAGGAACCAATTTTGACAATCAATCATTAGGGACGTAGTTACTTTCACAATGGACATGGTTCATTCTCAAAAAATGATGTCCGTAGTTAGGACTTTTTAAAACAACCTCTTAATCTTGTTCCTTTGTGTAACGACACGTACCATACAATTTATATGGTTAACTTTCGTTACACAAAGGAACAAGATTAAGAGGTTGTTTTATAAAGCCCTAACTACGGACATAATTTTTTGAGAATGACCCACTGACCAGAAGAGCCAATCTAGTTAGGCCATTTGCTGACGAAATTGTCTGATTTAATGTAAATTTAATTTAGAAAATAATATTAAGTCGTAGCCAAGATACAGACAATCCTCAGTTAACTAAACTTTTTACTTATTGGCCCTCAATGGCGAATTTATTATCTTTCACTGATATTTTGTATTTTTTATGTAACAATATGCAGTAATATAATATAGATACCTACCTATGTCTATTTCAAATCAATCAACTATCCCCCACAACTCTTATTCATTAACATAATTTATTCTCCTAAAGATAAAGCAACTTAACCCGAAAATAGAAAAAAACGATATAAACAGAACGCAGCAATAATTTACCCGAGCGAGGAAATTTACCCGCGAGATGGGGAAAATACCCTAAATTAGCATAAGGTGGTAACACACGCGCGCTGAGTGAATATAAGGTGTGTATTCAATTTAATTGGACACAAAAACGGTGTAATATCGTTTTATTGTGAGGTAAATGACTTCATCTTGGTTTGGGAATATTGTATGGTAATTTTGTGTATGCACGGAGAAAATGTTTTTGTTCATAATAAAAGGAAAATAGAGTAGCATTTAAAAAGTCCTCATTGGTTGCCAACCTTTTGCATGATGAAGGTGAAGTTTAGATAGGTACCTCTACAATCAAATAATATTAGAGGTGTTGTTTTTGTCAGAGGCCGAAATTACAATTTCCCATCAAGTGGCTCATAAATAAAAAAAAATACAATAAAGCCTAAGCTGCCCTAGAAATACAAAATAATTCTTGCATGTACATTGCAATTCAAACACACTACAGCATAATTTACTCTAATATAATTTTCTTTGTAGGTACTTGAATTCTGTAACGAACGTTGACTAACCTGCACCAAACTGTAATCTCCCAGATCCAGTGCAACAATAAAGCAAACATAAAAAGCGGGAATATCAGTCAATGGTGGGGATATCTGAAAGCCTCGTTTTTATCCTACTTGACTGGTAATGTGGTGAATACATACATGAACAATGGCGCTGGAGTGGCTGGGGAGTCTTGGGAGGGGAGGCTTTGTTGTCTTTGCGTAGGGCTGGCGCGTCAGCAGATTTTCTTTTTACAGCAGTTATTTCTGAAACGGTTTATTTCTCAGGATTCTTCAAATTACTACATAAATAACCAATAGGGTAAACCACGATAGATGAAGGTTACTGAATAACAATTTTTAATAGTTTCAAGTTTCAAAAACGGTTTTTCTATTTTGCGAAAATCTGGTAATCAAAGTTTCGGAACATTGGTAGGCGATGGAAACACGTCATAAGTACCTAAAGGTACCTACCACCCGACTATCTGGGTCACAAGGACGTAGTCTACAACAATTTTCGAATAACTTCAGAAAATATATAGGCGATAGCTTTGCCTCACGCTTGAAAATTCATTTGTTCTTCACCTGTTTGATTTAAGATTTCGCAAGTTTTTTTTGCCAGTTCTAGTCATGAAACTTCTCCAAGGGTAATTTCTTAACACATTATTATTTAGCTGCTCAAACATTCTTCTTAGTTTAAGGGCGTTCTTGGACGAATATTCAAATACAGTACATGGGTGGATTTTCGCCATACAAATTGGTATGCCATACATTTAGTTTGGCATACCTACAAATGTCGGGGACGAAAATCCACCCACATACAGTGTGACAATGGGGTGAAAGCCAATTGCATAGCGCAAACCTTATACGAACAAGAAGTGTAACTAATAAAACATGAAAATAACAAAACAAACCCCACAGTGGTAACCCTAGCGCCCGTAAAACCTTCGTCCAAGTCCGGGCGAGACCTATTTCCGCGCGTACATAAGCCTTATGTACGCGTACATACCCGCTATGTATCAGACTGTTTTCTGATTTGCTTCCACCACGGGAATTTTCTCTTTATATACTTGGTCAGTTATTTAGAAGCTTATGTATATAAATTGGCTAAGTTTTTTGATGAAATTTCTGCGGTGTTGGAAAATAAATGAGCGGCGAGTGCTGTTGGTGTGATTTTAAAGTTATAATAACTTTTGAGCTTGATTTAAAACGTCTGTATACTGTACAGTTCTCTCGGAATAAGCCAGTTGAAGTGGCATTTGAGCATAGCTCAAAGCGCCGATGGCCGGTAGGGGAGACCGGGTATGGTTGTCTCGCGGGTTGCTTGTCACAGCGGCCATAAAATAATACTAAACGAAGGAATAAGTGCATCGATTGGTGAAGTACGGAAGGATGTACAGCTCTTGCTTTCTTTTAGCACCGATCGATGTACTTAATGTTTCGTTTAGTATTATTTTATGGCTGCTGTGACAAGCAACCCGCGAGACAACCATACCCGGTCTCCCCTAATTGATACTGTAAACCAGAAGCACTGACGACCTGGGATCGATGGAAGGCTTAGAGCAACACGGAAGAGAGTCGTCATAGTCATAGCACATCTTTCCGATACAAAAATCTGCGTAACGTAGGTATACTTACAGTGCGTCCACGGTAAGTTTGCAGCGGTCGAAAAAAGGTTTCATTAAAAAATATATTATGGCAACACGAGGAAACCACAGTAAGAGGATTATTTGAACTTGATACTTGGTCTGCTCTAAGGTGGAAAGCGATTAAATGGAAACAAAACCCTTGCGACCGTTCGAAGTGAAAATTTTATGAGAATCCCTAGTTTAGGAGTGAACATCTGGGTTGAAAACTTGAAATTATGATGATGATCGTGGAGTGGAGATCAAAATTAACTGATAATTTTTCTTTGAGTTTTGGTTTCAGTTGGCAACTACAATCTATTCAAACTGTTGTATTGTTTCTATTACTGGAAGAAATTACAAAACATCACGGTTTTACAGAACGAACAATCCATATTATGAGAAAAAGGTCACACGGCACAAAAATGTAAAGAACTTAATTTTGTTGACTGTAAGTATCCTCATTTTACAGATAACGCTGATTGCACAGATGACATGAGACAAATCGTGTAAGTAGTTCCGCAAATGAAATGCCCATCACAACCCCAATACAATAAACAGACACATAACAATAAAAGCAAACGTCTTCCACTCCAGCGCACGTCAAATTAATTAGTCTGTACAGTGACCACGCAATCCCGGTAATGGCCGGGACTGTTCCGATTCCGCGGGGTCACCGCATCTCATTGCCCTGTCAGGTACTGTGGAAAAAATATTGAATTGAAGACTCCTATTAGGAATGAGTGCTTTATTTCAATTTGTGAAATAGGATCTGAAGATAGTATCTGAAGAATGCTGTTGTCTTATAGGTATTATTTAGATATTGGTTAGGTATATTTTGAAATATAAGATTTTGAGCACTTACTTTCAATATTTTTGTTTCGATGATGTATTTATTAAAGTAGAAGAGGAGCAAGTGGGCCCTCGATAAGATGGAAGCGGTCAGTTTTTGGACATCGTAGTAGCTATCTTTTGGTATAAGTAATTTTATAGTTTATAATTAAAAACGTTCTTGTTTTGAAGAGGGAAGAACAGATCAAATCAAAACGTTTGCCCTTTTTTCTAATGAAATGAATCATTGTATCTCATGTCTTACCATACATGTGAAATGTCGTGGCTGTCGACTTTGCCAACAAAAGATTTGAGATCTAAATGAATGCCAAGTTCTGTACCTATGATGATATACAATAGTATTTTATGCAACAGTTGTATAAGAAGGTTCAAAAAATGCGAATTGCGTGAGTTGCGATACGAGCCGCGAATGCGGCGAGTATCGCAAATAGAGACGCAATGAGCGTTTTTTGACTTAATTATACAACGTTGCATACAATACTTTTTCTACGACTAGGCTAAAATATAAAATACATGAACGTCACGCGTGTCTCGTCCGGTCTCTCCGAGTGTGTACAGCCGGCATGACAGTTGTGTCTATGGTAAACTTTTTTTTGATATGGCTGGTGACACGATGTGACGATAATTAAAATACTTTTTTTTATGTTGGCATCAATTAATTTAATTCGGAAAGTTTTGTTTTTCTTATGAATCGTAGGAATTTAATTGTTTGTTAAGTTGGTAGTTGTGAATTTTTATCGTGAAGTTAGAATTGAGCGCGTAATCCTTGACCTAAGTTTAACCTAGATTTAGAAGTCTGTGGATGCTAGCAATAACGTAAAGTGACTATAACGACACTAGTGCTGTTATGGGGAATAGAGTATAGACTTCTCTGAACTCATATTATGTATGTTCTTATATTAGTGTTCGTGACCAAGTAAAAGACAGATAACAGTACAGGAGTAGAAAAAGTAGATAACTTATATACTAAATTGAAGTTAAACATCTGACTTGGCTAGTTTTTATCCGGAAAATCAAATTTTAGAAGGGAAGATACGTATACCCCACGAAAATACAATGACGTAAGAAGCACAAAAACATTATAACACTGACAAGTACAGCATTAGCCAAATATAAGACAGTAGTAAGTAATAACAAGTTATTAGCAAGCGGTGGACTGTAATATGGGAGAATGATGGAAACAGGTATTGAGTAGCTTTAAAGAGATTTAATGACATAATTTAGTATTTACAACAATATTAATGTTTATTGTACGATTGACAAACACGAACTGACAAGCATCCAGTCGCAACACTAGCCAAGTCAAATCTTTAACTTCAATTTATGTTATCTACTTTGTGTAAATCTTTATCTGTGAAGTTGACAGCCAGGCGACGACACTGTTAATAGTGAACTTGGCTCCCATTTTCACATTTATGTTTCTGTTGGGATATCATTAGTTTTTGTAAATAAATTATAAAATGATATTTTGATTTCGAAACTAAAATTCATTTTTGCTATTACAAATTCGATAGGCGCTTAGTGTGCAAATAAAAGCTAAGTATTTTTTGGAAAATATTACAAATCGTAAAAAAGTCACTTAGGTTCGAAACCACATAATTACCCAGCTGGATGCCCAATTTCAACTTGCTAGGTCATCTAGGAAGTGGGTTAGGTTTTTGATGTTAGGTCATTAGGTTAGTGAGAAAAATCCCGATTTTTAAATGTTTGTATCTTAATAACCGATTGAGCTATAATCATGATGTTTGGGGTTCTAGTTAGCCTTAAGGATTTTAATAAATGAACTAAATTTCATAAGTGTATGTGCAATAGATTTTGAGTTACGTAAGGGTCTAAATTGGCTCCAAATGGTTCGTGTAATATACTTAACACACGGCCACTGCGCCACCAAGTTCTCTTTTTTTGAACTTGTCTTGACACGCTAATGTATATTTTCACGTTTTGGGAATTTGTTATATTTCTTTTAAATGTTTCTTCGTATTTATTTGGTTCACAACAATAAATACAAGAATCATTCCAATTCGCGAGATACAAAGCATTAACGTTAGAAGCGGGGACCGCTCAAGAGGCATGAATAATCATGAAAAACCGAGTCTCATTAAAGCAACCGCAGCTTGGCCACCCTATTCGAGTTGATTCTGTCCGGATAAAAGTAATCTCGGAGATGGTCACCGCTGCGGTGGCAGTTAAGGTCGGTCCTCTGTTTAGTTAGCACCTTATTACCAAAGTATTTGCTTTTATGTTCCGTTTTTTTTTTCAAATTAAAGTAGGTATCGGGGATAAATGGGTCATACAGATTTCAGAAAATTAGCGTCTTTCCTGTGAACAATGAGATAGTTAACGGCCTAGGTACATAATATATCATAAGGTTTTGTCTTCAAGGGACAATAGGGATCTGGAATGAACTTCCTGCTAAGATTTTCCCACTGAGGATTATTATACACAATATGGGATTTTTAAAAAGGGTGTCATCTTTCTTCGAGACAGGCAACGCATAGGTTATGCATCTAGTGTTTCAAATGTCCTTGGGCGCGGTGACCACTTTCCATCAGGTAAGCCGTCTGCCTTTTTTTCCCAGTCTAAGGCAATAAAAAAAAGGTTTAGTATAGTAAGTACTACATGGTATGTACATGCCTACAGACTCCAGCAAGAAAATTAGAATTTTAAAGGCCTTTTAATTTTGGCTATGTCTACAGGAAAGATGTGAATATTAATTAATTCGAAAGTTGAAATCTGTGTATGTCCCAAATCTCATATGTAATTTTTTTTTAATTTAATTTGTTCCTTGTTCCAATGTTTTGCAGGTTAATTATAATTACGCAATTGCGACACGCAAATGCAGCAACCACGTAGGTACATGCTATCATAACCACATTTTTATTATAGTATATTATTTATTCACTAGCATTTACCCGCGGCTTTACTTGCGTCATTCCCGTTATTATTCCAAGGGAACTTCCTGCCGGGATATAAGGTATTCTATGTTTCAAGCCAGGTCTGGTCTAATTTTATGCCAAATTTCATCGCAATCCATTCCTGTTATCACGTTATTTAGTAACAAATATCTCAACATCCAAACCTCCAGACTTTCAAACCTCCAAACATTTTCACTAACTTTCACATTATATTAGTAAGATAGGATTTATATTTCGAGGAAAAATATAATTATGGTACCTACTTAAGTCTTTATACAAATCTGACTGTTTTTATACTGCATAAAAACAAATTGATTGGATCTGTTAGGCTAGTTTATGAAAACTTTAACGGGAAAAACCAGAATCCGCCTCTGCAGTTTTATTTGCTCTCATGAAAGCGCGCGGTTGGCTCAAGTTATGTCAAGCGCTGCATTTAGATTTCAGCTTTTTCCTGCGTTCTTTGTTGTATTTTTTTTCTCGTTAAAACTACTGGGAAGGAAGTTGTATTTAACGACAATACATACAGGTTTGTTAAATTTTCAATTTAATACATAGTTTATTTAAGGGAGGCTTATGTAAACATGTCTTATGTAGGTAGTGGGTTGTGAGAATCTTTTGTAATTAAGTTATTTTATTCCTTGACCTCATGTCTATGATGGTATTGAAGCCTATTGAACGTGAATGTGACGGGTGTTTTATAATTTATCGTGCGACAAAGCCATTACTCCATGGAAAAACGATTGAAGTTTATTCGAGTCGCTTGGTTCTCTGTATAAACAAAAAGGGTGTTCAATATCGACTTTAACAACATCAAATTTGGTTGAAATGTTTCATTTCATAGCCTGATAACTTTTATTTGCGCGAAACAACATGAGAACTCGAGAATTCCCAAAGCCAGAAAAAATATTCTATGAGCTATTCATGTTCAGCGCCATCTATCACCATCATTCAAAGCTTTAATAAATTCAAAATTTATTTCAAAGAACAAAAAGTACCTACTTAAAAGTTAAAACAAGTTTAAAGAAATAACAAGATATCATACCATACTAAAATAACTTAATATCCTAAACTAAAATAATTGGACTAAGACTAAAATAAATCACGTCAGAAAAAAAATGATAAATTAAATGGACCTTACTCTAAACGAAATTCATTGGTTTATTTATTATATTTATTTTTCTGACGAGGTTTAGCTTAGTCTTATTTACCTAGTCTGAATTATTTTAGTTTACGATAAATTTTAAGCTAAAATTACAATAATATGTATTTTTTGGCTTTCTCAGGTTGTTTTGTGCAGACAAATTGTAATTAGCAATAAAATGCATTTAACCAAATTTGATGTCGTTAAAGTTGATTCTTAACCTACTCTTTGTTTGTATCTGAGTGACTCGATTCAGCTTAAAGAAAAATAGGGCTTAGATTTTTGATGCGCACCGGCCTTTTAGGTACCTACCTACATCGTGAGTGTGTCGTACTATTTCTACCATACGCATACCTATATTCGAAAAGGGGTCTGAGGATAAGATCTAGGCACTTTAGCATGGGGATCTAAGCGCGGGGTGACCTACTCACTCGCTAAAAGTTGGCCTACATGAAGAGTTAAGGGGTTTAAGGTAATTACTGTGTTAAGTGGGTCAAATGAATCTTCAATTTTAAGTTAAAACTACTTACTAGTAGGAAAAAAAAACGAAACAAATCCAATATTTTGAACTATAATCCAAACTGAACCGCATTAAATTTACGTAGGTAAGTATCGATTGAATATCAAAATCTTATTGGTCAGTAGGTAATAATAAATTGTTTTTTAGAAACATGCGCCATTCCAAACTTCCTCTTTGTCTGAAAACGAAAGTCTTAATTTTTAAAATAAATAGGTAATTAACAATAGTTGCTTTATAATCCACAGAGGCCGGAATTCTCGTAGAGTCTGAGCTGTTATAGGGACTTGTCGTTTATCAAATACAGTAAGCATCTAAATTGTAGGAAAATGGTTGGAAAACTACGATACAAAGTTTCAGATCTTGGTTGTTCGCAAGGCTAGGCTACTCATATGCAAATGTAGTTGAAAATCATCCTCACCAATAAGTAAGCCTTTTGCCTTAATAACTTCATATATTATTATTATAACAAAATAGTTATCGCCTAAAAATATGATTTACCTACGTCCACGATTCGTACTTAGTTATTTTTAGGTGATTAAGTCCCGTTTTCTTAAAAAAATAGTGAGCATTGTGTGAGTTTAAATCAATATAAGGTTTAAGTAGGTTATCTTCAAACATTAAATCTTTTTTCCCCTGTCAACACATATTGGCGAATACTCAGAAGTTCCAGAAGATTC
Organism: Eudemis profundana; assembly: GCA_947034925.1. Classification (NCBI taxonomy): domain Eukaryota; kingdom Metazoa; phylum Arthropoda; class Insecta; order Lepidoptera; family Tortricidae; genus Eudemis; species Eudemis profundana. Next base: position 21,398,374 of record OX344795.1, on the reverse strand, counting down.
AAAACCTCCCAAGCTCTATAAAGTAACCAAAAATACCATGTTAATGATGAGGAATCTTCTGACTATTTATGGCCACAGAAATGATGTCGTCCAAGAATAATCATAACCGCACATATTTAAACTTGACAGCCACGACCACCTTGGCCGTGTAACGAAGAAGATATGTAAACTACTGACGACTATATAATCTACCTACCTACTCATAATCTGTAACACGAAATATCCCCTTCTTGTAACTAAAAGCTTTCAGTAACAAGTCGGCACCTAACCTCCGCCCCGCGTCTGGTGCCGACGGCCACTTGTCATAAGTAACGGTGATAAATCGACACTGGCGACATCTTACGGGCCTGCCCGTTATTGTCCCTTATGTAGCTGCCTTTATTTACTCAAGAATACAGCGAATTTCGATCGTAAATAGGTTTGAATAAGGACGGAAATTGCGTATTGAGGTTAATTTGGCTGCGTTGTCTGTGAAGGTAATAATTTGTAAAGATGCAACCTTTGTTTTATGACTTTCAACTATTTCCGAGTATGTTATTGGCTGTAAAATCAGAATGCGTATTATAGTCGCGTTTATCGTTAGGAGTAAAAACACTATCAGGTATGCGGGCGCAATATAAAAAATAAGTGTCGGGTACTTATTTTCAAATGGAAAATTAGTGTCTAACCAGCAAAATTGTGCTCTTCTTATTTGATAAAATGGAATAAATACAGCAGGAATCGAAAAAAAAAACAAATAATAACATGAATTATTAAGACATCCGAACACCGCAGCGCTGCCATCAATCAATCTGTTGCGTTTTGCCGCGCAATTATCTCGCTAGTTCCGCCGCTCCCCGCTAGATGGCGTTCACCTCATTCATTATGCATACTGATGACCCGACGTAATGAGAACCCGCTTTATTCCCCAACATTTTCTTATGAGAATTTGGCAAGAACTCACCGAGATTAGGAGAAAGAATGGCTTGATAAAAGCAGTGTTTAGGTTTTATACCTTTCTCTCAGCGAAACAGAAGCAATTCGTGCGTTTATTTTGTGATAAAAATGTAAATAAAACATCGCTTCGCTGAAGCGTTCGGTAATCCCTTTGACAAACGGTGGAAAATATAGCGTCCAAGGAAAACATATCAAACGACCGGTGGGCGAGGGTAGGTATAAATAAAAAAAAAAACACTATTTACACGTCAAAAGACGAGGGTGAAGCCGATCGCTTTTCAATATTTTTGTTTCGATGTATTTATTAAAGTGGAAGGGGAGCAAGTGGGCCCTCAATGGGATGGAAGCGGTCAGTTTTAGAACATCGTAGTAGCAATCTTCTTGGTATAAGTAATTTTATACTTTACATTAAAAACGCAGAACTTCGTCCTTGTTTTGAAATCGATAAAAATGTATAATGTAATTTTTTTTAAGAAGCATTAGGTATTAAAAAAGTAACATGACTCTTCTTTGCAAATTAAGTAGCAAGGAAAAAATTATCCATTATTCGGTATTTGTAGGTATATTTGATAGCAAATTAATTGGATCACTTTGTATGTTTGCAACTTCACCTGCTACTTGTCACAATATTCACTTTTTGAAACAGCTATTTGCTATTCTATTTATTCGGTCGGACGTCCACTGCTGGATAGAATGGATGGGTAGGCCTTCCACATAAATCGCCATAGAGCAAGATTTTTACCAATTTCAGACAAAAAGTTGTACCTTGAAGGAAAAAGCTGTTTACTCACAATGACAGATAAGGAGAATAACCATTGTACTGCAACTATCTAGGTGTCCTGGCTGAATAAAATCTTATAAAACACAACTAACAACAAAACAAATAAATATATTACTAATCCACTTACCGCAGGAAGTCAATACTTGATAAATTACGCGATCGGTCTTGTTGCCAAATTAAGAGGGGCCCTTATTATGCACCCCCTGGCCGTGGGCCAGGGATTTATGTCCGAGATGCCCGTTATGCTTTATTGTTATAGCCATCCTTTATTTTATAACGCTATTGATAAAAATGCCTTCGGGATTTCAATTTTTGGGATGTGTGAAGTATTGCAACTGTCCTTTTATTTCAATTGAATAATAAAGGAGCTACTCAATTGAAACTGATCATATAAAGGTTTTAAACTAGGTATATTTTTTAATATTTGACAGATTACACAGGAATCAAGGGTTTACTATTTAAAATTTTGTGAAAAATCGATTGACTGTCTATGCCAGTGGGAAAAAATACCCACTGCGCGATTTATTATAACATAATATATCGCATGATTATCGCTTTCAGTATTAATAAATATTCGTTGAAAGTATTATTTTAAAGCGATACACTTGTGTAAACATTTCCAAGAAAATTGGTGATCATATTGTGAGCATGGACCAAAATACATGTATTATTTTAGTTTTTGGAATTTCAAAGTTGTAAAAAAATAGCGAATCATCAAGGCGACTTTGATTGCCTTAGCCTTTTGCCAACTCAATTTCAGCACAGTGTTTGCGGTGTATATAGTTTATAGTCAACAGATTGTTAAAAATATAAAAAATGTATTATGTCAACAAAATCAATAAAGGCGGTTTTTTCTCGCAACACAGTAATATTTTCTCATTCTACAACTACGAGTTAAAAGATAATGTTACATTGCCAATTAGCGCCAGTTCTGGTCTCGAAGCGGCAACAAATTTACTATCGCAGCAGAAGTTGCGAAGTATCTGCAACTAATTACTCCTCGATTAACATACGCGCTCGATCGCCACCCTATTATACGTTGGCGCATGGTACGAGAAGCAACGGGTGCGGGTAGGTTACGGCGATACTTGTTATGCGTCTTTGGGGTAAGCACTAGTGACATGTAGTATAAGAAGTACGAATCAGTGTTTTGTGTATTTCCATGATATAACTGTTACATTTTTTAAATCTGGGTTTTAAATGGATTTGGTTTGTAAGTACTACTATACTGCTTATATCTTGAATAAAATAGTATAGTAGTAGTAGTACAAACTAAAACCTATGGTAAAACTAAAACCTACAATTAATTTATGTACAGTTAAATCTAATATATAATAACGTATGAAAAAAAAGTTGAATAAAATAGGTAGTAATCAACGTCGAAGTCATCTCATTCCTGATAAGAATTATAAACTGGTATGTATAATTGTTTTACTTCTGACTACAAGTTTTAGTGCAAACTCGATAGCAATTACTGGTCTGAAAAATATCAGTTTCCTTTCTGTTAGCCATATCAGCAGGTTCAAGAGGAATTCATTAAACATTATTTTTAATCAGTAATTTTTCTTAAGTCATAATTTAAACAACATCGACTCATAAAAAAACCGTATAATAATCAAATACATACCAAGCAACACCAGCTAATGGTACAAGAAAACCAGATATGTTCTTCCTGGAACTGACAATGATGAATGCTGACGTCATAATGTACGCTTAACATGTTGCCATTTTACGCAATCAAATTATCGGAGCAAAATGCGTTTCATCAATTCGCTTGTAAAAAAATCTAATGTTGTGCTTGTAACATTACCTACCTGGTTTTCTTGTACCACGCTCCGGCCAAAGTATAAAAACAGACAAGTTGCTAGTCAAATTTTGGCCGTTTAGGAGCACGTGATACGTATTCATCCAAGGTCAAGGCGCAAACAGCGCGATCCTTACTGGGGCATTTTTACGCATTCGTAAAACTTTGCTTGTAGTGCGTGCATTCACGGCGCGCACACATACAATTCCCGCGATGTACCTTTTGTAGAAACAAAGAGTACTGCTATTATAGGTACTGTGCTCCAGCTAAGCCACCGTTCAACTCCTATAACTTGTGCGCCTTGCTCTACGATTCCGCTGTCTCCACAATAAGTCGGTTAATCCCAATTCTTATCTGTACGCTCTAATGTCCGCATTTGCATTCCGTTACTCACAAAAAGCCACCCAATTTAAATACTTGGAAAGTGTTGCCACCTCAAACGAACGGGGTTGGGCCTAGCCCAAGACGGCTGAAAATTTTCGCTAAATGGAGAAAATTTAAATAAACATAAATGTTTTTAATCATTGTTTTCTATTTCTTTCATCCGTATGAAAAGTTATTCTCGTACGATAGCGTCACATACGGCGCGAGTGTTACAATACCTACTTTGTGCGTATAGAAAGTAATGAATCTTCAATCAATTCAATTTTTCTTGTTTTGATCATGATAATATCTGCGTATCTGCCATCAATACTAAATATCATAGAACGCACCTAAAACACAAGGATTTCTTCAGTACCATATTGGAAAAGTAACACCTTTGCTTTATGTTTCGTGTAAAAATTTAAAACAAATGTCTAACTTTGAAATGTCTCTTTCTAAATAAAAAGTGGTAATTACCTTAGTAACATTTTTAAAAGCACTTTATAAAATATTTTCTCTTCTAAAGATTCCTTAACAGGCAACACCGAAGGTAAATTAAGAAGATTTGCAAAAAAGCTTTGTAACACGAAATCAAAGGCGTCGCTAATTGGCAGGGGCTTTGCTATGCTAATGGCAGCGACCTCTCTCGGCAAGTAGACGGACTAAGTCTCGCCCTAGCCTTGTTTATTATTCGCCCTGGGGTTCGATTCAAATTGCGGAAACCTAGTACAGAATAAATATTCTGATAGTGAAGTGTTTTACTTAAATAGATATATTTTGAACATTGGTAAAGATATCGATAGACTAAAATGACATACTGCTGTAGTACAGTGATTTATAAAGATCGACGAAAAAGTGACCTGTAATACCTAGTATATTTTCTTGTAGCCTTTATGTTCCATAGTGTTCAAGATACGAGTATTGTTAAAGAATCACAAAATTGACATTCTAGTTATAAATCTTGTAGTTGTATGTAGTACACGTTTAAATAATAGTCTCTATTTCCTTAAAAAAATAAGAAATATGTATATGAATTAAAATCTTATTAATTATATGACATAAAATAAAAAAGAAATACTGTGATGGTATCATAGACAAATGAGTAAACTTTATAACAATATCATTTTTTTCACATTTTATACCGACTTCCCAAACTCTAGAGTTTAAATTGACAGGCTGACGTCCGTATTTTAATTTTTGAATATATTTTTTAAAAGTTGCCCGTCTGTCTGTCCGATTTCCCTGGGCTTGTTTAATTTCCCATTTATTAATTTTCTTGACGTAAAATATGCGGATGAAAAAGTTCCCGCGCGGAAATAGATACGTTCATTTGAATAAAGGTGGAATGTTTATAAATAATCTTTTTAATTAAGTTTATGTTTTGATTTAACTTTGTTTTATTCTGAGTTGAATATCTCTCTTTGTGGTCGCTACTTCATGACGGGTGGTTGGTTATACTGCCGCCTTAAGGCAAAAGGGCGCATCTCACATTTTCTTTCAAAATTGTAACGAGTAATTTTCACTGATTCCAAATATATAGTATACAACTCAGCTACGAAACAAAAAAAAATGATGTGCCGTTTTGCTTTAAGGCGACACTATTTACTGTACACGTCAAAAATACGCTAGCACCGACCAAACACAGCTTAGTTTTTAAACGAACTATGGAAATTATAGCAAATCTTAGATAACGAACGCAATATTATTCGCGCGCTGTGAAAATGTGCCATGTAATATGTCTTACAGGGCGATAAAGCTGTAAATAAATGAATGCGGCAAGAAAGAGCGCAATCATCATATTTTACTCAGCATTTTGCACTGCAATTCCCCTTCCTTTAGTTTGCAGGAAGGAATATCATTTGGAACGGAATACTGGCAAGTATTCCGTTCCAAATGATATTCTTTCCTCCTTAATTGATTTAATTTGGTAAAGCTACGTAGACACATGAAAACGTTTTAAAATATGTATATATTTTTATCTAAGGTTATAATTATATGAAAACTATTATATCGTCGCTGGAAAGCAATAATGCTGTAACCCACAAAAAGTAAACTTTTCAAAAGAGCCAATAAACATTTGCGCTTTTGAAAAAAAAACGTAACTCTCAAACTAAAAGAGATTTTTTTAACCCCTCTTTAGTGCACACGTTGTAAAAAAATTAAGTTTATAATTTTGGTGGTAAAATTTATATAAACTTGTTTTTAATTTGACTTTTGTCGTTTACAGCATTTCAATTTTTCTAATCATGGCACGTAATAATGCTGTAACTTACAAAAATGTTGTATGAAAACAATATTTTTTCAACACACTTGCTCATAAAGTCGCTGTTATTTCGTGGTTCTGTGACAGAGGTGAACTTATCCCTGTAAATAAAAAAAAAACTCTAATATTCGTATAAGACACGCATACTTACATTATTATTTTTTAATTAAAACCCTTGAAATCATTATAAAAACAGCGCGATGTTCATATACATATTGTAAGGTTTGTACCATGCTATGCAAACCTTACCGCCTTGTATGACAGACTGGCAGCCTTTGGAACTATTAAATATTCAAATTTAATCGAATTGAGTCTGTTTCGCTCTAGCGGAAGAACAAATGTATCACTTCTATTGTAGACCTGGCAACGTACGGTTGAATAAACGAAAGTACTATACTAACGGTGCCACCTATCGCCCGATAGCATAACTAATATAATCTGTTGTATATGTCGTCGCCCGATCGTAGAATTCGCCAAATCATGAAATTTCTAGGCATATCATGATATGGCGTCATTTCATTATATGCCTAGGCTAGGAATATATGATTTGGCGAATTATACGATCGGGCGACGACATATTATCTACGGCGCAGGGTGCTGTGTCACTGAATCACGCAGGCGAAACCATAGATTCTGGTCGTCAAGGTGTACACAAGTTACTAATTTTCGCGGCAACATCTATATTGATTGAGATAAAATTTGGCATGCAAGTCAACGAAGTCCTGGGTTAAAAACATATAGGATACTTTTTATGTCGGTAAAGCGTTCCCTTATGATAAGTCACGGGAATAACGCAGGTGAAGCCGCGGGTAGATGCAAATTTTGTTTGTGTGGCGTGTGATTCAAGTAGAAATAATTTTATTAATTGATTTGCCTAAACGTTGCTAGGCAAATCATCAAACGATGAGCTTTGAACGATATGGCGGATGCTAGCTAGCCAAATCATGAAATGGCGGCGTTTCATGATATGCCTAGGAATTTCATGATTTGGCGAATTCTACGATCGGGCGACGACATATATAACTTCTAATGTATACACTCGCGGACAGAATCTTAAGATCGGTATCGAAGCGTGAACCTAGCGGTCCGCACACCAAAACAATCTCAATTTATTTAAACCGTATCTTATATGCGATATCACATTTTATTATGATGTATGAAGGTAATTAATGTTCATAAAAATGCCATGGATCTCGGACAATTAAACCTTTATAAATGTTATAGTTATATTTCTTGTTAAAATCGCGTATGATAAGAAATCGGCTTAATTAAAAAGTGTACGAAATAAATATTCAACAGATATAGAGGTAACTACAATACCTACTAACTGTGTACCTAAGTACGCGCAAATAATTTCGAAATAATAATGAAAATCGCCTTGAATACGTTACAGTCTGATATCTAAAAAAAGTCATGAATAATCTCTTGGTGATCGAGCTTCTGCAGGGAAAATGTTTTTATTTTTTTCGGGTATGATATCAGCAAACATAAAATAAATCTATATACCAGACTTTATCAAAATAGTTCCATACCACAGCGGTGGCGTGGCGTCAAATATGTTCTTAGTAAAGCCGGAGCAGATTTGGATAATTTTTTCTTCAGGTGTAGTAGATACTCCGGCCATATGCTTTAAAATAGGCAAGCCGGTGTGAATCGGGTTCTATGGACGCCACGCCACTGTACCACAGTACCATTTCAGAGAAACGTATTATAGTATAGGTATATATAAAAAAATGTGAATATTTGACTGGATTTCCACGGGTGCTTATTTTTTTATTAAGTACTACTTAGTAACAATAACAATGATCGCCAGCAAATAATTGACTAAATGCTAAAAAACCATGGGGAAGTTAATGAGGTTCTAGAAATCATAAAATAATTCGCGTCCTGTCACTAGTTGCAGCGAGAAAAAGTTACATTTTTTACTTCGGAGACCGTTTACGGAGGGTATTGTTTTTAAGTCCTTAATTCCTTTTTAGGTTATCAGCTGCGTTTACGGTGTATGCGTTTCACATGGTTTCACTTTGCAGGAGGTTTTTGTCATTGTGAGACAGATATTGATACCAGTACTTTACCTGTGTCAGGCTGTGTATATTGGACATTCATCTTGGGTCGAGCACAAAATTATGGGGTAAGTACATGGATACAAAGAAGATTCAGAGTGAGGTGTGCTAGGTACTAGGTAGGTTAAGGTAATTCGATGTGATTTTTTTTTTATCATAAAATTTTTCTCGCTCATTATGCGATTTGATTAAGAAGTTTGAAAGAAAAAACTAAACCAGAACCGAATTAGTGGAAGACTAAATTTGGCGAAATAAGGACTACCCTAGAGCGAGTTATGTAAGATATACATGCGAGTTGCGAAAGCACTTATTTTTAATGAACAGAGTACTGGTTTACCTCTTTTAACTGTATGTTTATCAAAGCAGGTTATTGATATTTTATCTAGCAACTGTACCTAGGAATGCACCTATGTCCAGGTGTACCCTATGTTTATAATAAGTGAGTTCTCTGCACTTGCAGCAAATGTAACAATCATACACTATATAAAAACATACAAGAACTGTTTAGGTACTTCCCAAAACAACTAGTTATTCGCTCAATATTTTCTAATTATGATTTTTTCCATATTTTTCGCTAAAGCAGATAGTCTATAGCTTGGTCAAGAAAACAATAATAGTGTAAAGGCAGACATTGAAATCGAAGCAGAAGTCAAAGGTTAAAATTACGCAATTATTATACTCGCAGTTTATTAAATTTATTTACAGAAATTTATATCGTGAGTCGACTTTTTTGCTAACACTAACTAACAACTACTTGCACTAATAATAGTCGACTAACGATGACTTGCACTGATCTTTAGTCTGAGTTAACTTAAATACGTAACTAATTTTTAATTCAATTCACCCTAATTTGGTTTCGATTCTTGGTTACCCCAAGTTAATTTTCGCTCTTGTCAGGAAATTGGAATGAAGCCTCTGACCATTTAGCATTTTGCTGGCTGGATATTGTTTTATCATCGATTGTTAATAACGGCAACATTATGAACATTGTTTATTTAATAAACCAAAGTGCTTTTTTTCTGAAAAAGAAGTTAAAAAATGCGTCCTCCGAAACCTTGCACCACTATTTATAAAGGTTTCATATGGTGTCTTTGCAGTCTCAGAGTCTCGCAAACACAAGAACTTTTTCATGAAAGCTGTCTTAGGAAAACATTGCATTGCCAATTACGTGGTCCGAGTAGGGTTAGATGATGATTTTGACGACCGCTTTAGCTTAGTTGGTAGTGACCCTGCCTATGAAGCAAGAGGTCCTGGGTTCGAATTCCGGTAAGGGCATTTATTTGTGTGATGAGCACGAGTATTTGTTCCTGAGTCATGGATGTTTTCTATGTATTTAAGTATTTGTATCTATTAAATATATCGTCGTCTAGTATCCATAACACAAGCCTTATTGAGCTTACTATGGGACTAGTTCGATTTGTGTAAGATTGTCCCCTAATATTTATTTATTATTTATTTATTTATTATGATGGGGATTATTTTTTATCCGTAATAAATTAAGGAGCGAGTTAGATAGTAATAATTGTGATTACCACTAGTGTTCCAAGTGAGTGTAAGCCTTAAGACGCTTTATCGGATAGCACGATTTCGATTCACGACATCACGATATAAGATTCGCAGAACTGAACATACAGTAAAAACTTCAAATCTTTCAGGTTTTTTGGTAGAACATTTTCAAAAAGGACAAGGTATCATTTTCTTTGCCTTTTTTTGGACCAACTGACGTTTCATGTAGATGTTTCTAATTAATTTGTAGTTAATTTGTGTAGCTTGTCACTTTTTAGGGTTCCGTACCGAAAGGATGCCAACGGAACCCTATTACTAAGCCTCCTCTGTCCGTACTTCATAGAGCTGTGTTTTTTGAACCGTAATATGTAGAGACTTGAAATTTTCAAGAGATTTTTATTTTTATTGCCGGTTAAACAAGAAATAATTAAAACAAAAAATTAAAATTAAAAACAAATTAAAAATAAAAGAGGGCCCCGTACAAGAAACGTGTTTTTTAGCGTTTCTTGCTTGATTATATTTTAAATAGTTTAATACATCAACCCTACGGTACGGAACCCTACGGGTGCGAATCCGACTCGCACTTGACAGATTTTTTTCTATGTATCAGTTTGTACATGTACAGGTACCTTGCACATTTTAGGCCGTTATGTCCCCCGGTATTTTTTCCACCGCACCACGCACTCGACGAGACGCACACGCATAAATTTGCATTCATTTCATAACCAGTGAGCGGAGGCATAACATTAGACGGGTCGTGCTCCAAACCGTTCTTTTTACTTTTTTCGCTTTCCAACGGCCGTTTGGGGCCAGATGGCCAGTTCCGGGGTCTAGGTTTTAATTTAGGAAGTAGAAATAGAAAGGCATTAGAATTTTGCTTAACCGCCAAGGTTTGTGATTGATCGAAAGTTTGTGCCTCGTTGAACGCTTATATGTTTCTCGCGTACTGCTAAGGTTTGGCCTTTGTATACGTACAATACAATACTCTTTATCGCAGACTAAATCATTACAGATATCCTTAAATAAACAAGATACTAAAAACTAATGATAGACAACAGGCGGTCTTATCGCTAGGAAGCGATCTCTTCCAGACAACCTTTGCGTAACGGAGATGAGGCAAGGGACAGGAGAAAAGTAGGTGGTACAAAACTGTGGTAATATACTGTAATATACTACTAAAATATAGGTATATCGCATAGTAGGCCATAAAAAAAGATATTTGTTCGTATCTGAAACCAAATTCACCAACGTCCATGAGAATGCTTAAGGTATTCTAGATAGTATATTAGCATCAATTAGCAGCAGATATATTTATTAGCATAGAAAGGAACCTTATTATGCTTAAGTTTAATCATATTTATACATACATATATAGTGGTACTAGCATTTTCCCGCGGCTTCGCCCGCGTTGTTTCCGTTACTCTCCCAAGGGAACTCTTTAATGGGATATCGTAGAGTCCCGATACAAACTTTCAACCCCCATTTCAACTCTTTAGAAGAGGAATCTCGAAAAACGGTGAAACAACTTTTCATTTATTTTAACGAAGAGTCTAAACATGAAGTTTCAAACCTCTTACTTCAAAATCGTAGACTCTCCATACAAATTTTGAACCCCTATTTAAACCCTTTAGGAGGTGAATTTTAAAAAATCCTTTCTTAGCGCACCCCTAGACCTTACAGCGAACCCCTAGACCCTAACCTACGTACCAAATTTGGAAATTCTAGCACTGTTTGGACTGTGCGATGATATGTCAGTCAGTCAATTTCTTCTTTTATATATTTAGATAGTAAGTATAGTGAATATTAATAGGTATTTCGTAGGATTGATCATTGATGTACTTAATCACTGTACTCGAGTTAGTAATAGAAATATGAGACCTTTTTAAAATTAAAGATATCAAAATATTCGCAGGTACCCCAAGAGCAATCTGTTAGGATAAGTGCAATGCTAATGTATACTTTCGATCGGTTATATTCTAACTTTATCGCCACTTCTCTTGAAGGTTGGATTTCAACAAGCAAAAGAATATGCATTAAGTAATATATGCGTTATGCGTATAATTATCTAGAATTGCCCGTGATATTATGAAGTAAAATTGAAAATACCTCATAAAATTAACAAATGAGTTCAATCTAAGTTGCTTGCTGCTGATCGAGTGAAAACGCAACTACATTTTTGAGTTGTTATAAATATATAATGGCTGAATATTTATAGCACTCAAAAAAGTAAATTTTCAATTATTGGGCTGTATTTAATTTTGCTACCCGGCAATAGATGGCACCGCACGTTGTACAGCAAGCGAGTAGGAACATGCATATAAACTTTTAGTCCGACATAATTAGTTATGTAACAAGACTTGTTATTTTTATGGGACGTTTTTATACTCAAATACACGAGGTTAGCATCTGTGAAAGTAATGACCATAAGAATTAAAACTTTCTTGGAAATAGAAACCTACATCTGCGAGCGAGTGAGTATACTTTTGACCTGTCGTGATCTTGTGTCGTCGACACGACCGCATTATGTTGCATTTATAAGTTAATTATGTCTATGTTTATGTTTAATATACATCTAATGATAGTATATCGACGTAAAATTTTATGTGTATTCAAAATTTGCCTTATTTTCCTTTCTTTGTGTATCTACATTTGTTGGTTTGTCTCTCTTCCTTGACATTAGTTATTCTTTCTCATTTGCTCAAAGGTTAGCTGGAAGAGATCCCTTACAGGGGTAAGTTCGCCTTTGTACATAACCATTGATCTTTGTATTGTTTCTGTATAATTTTATGTGCAATAATGTGTTTGCATACATACATACATACATACATTAATTATAGTTAAAATTTAATGTACTTTAAATAAAAGTTGCAATAAACACCAAAATAGAATAGAATAAAATACGCACAGATATAGATGATAGAATTATACGCATAGTATCGTATTGCCCGAATCTGGGGGCACGGCAGTGCCCCCGCAAAGTCGAGCAAAACAAAGGCACGGCCGTACCATCCTTTTCTCGAAGCCATTCAGGCCATTTTCAGCCTCCCGTAATTTTGCGCTGGCTAAAGCTAGAACCCTGCATTTTCAGGGATATATAGGGCATAATAAGACTTAAATATATTCTCAATAACATTCAATTTGAATGCGTATTAGTTTAAGAAGGATAACACGTCAAAGTTCCTTAATTTTGTCGCTGACTGACTGACTGTCTGACTCACTAATGATCATCATAATTCTAAGATACTTTTAGCAGACCCGCCCACAAGCTCCAAATTTTAAACATAATTAGCCTATCATGTCATGCAAAACCTAATATTTTCAATTTCAATACAAACTGCATAAGTAATCCTATACAAATACGTGCGATTACAAAATTAGTTTTGTAGTTCAAATTGGAAATCCGTGGAACACATTGACAACTATATCAAATAAAGAATCCTTCACTGGTAAATAATAGTTTTGATAATCTTATCTAAAATCCGGAAAAAGTTCGGTTTTTAATAGTTAACCTTAAAAATTGTCCAAGAAATGCTTAGATTTAAATTTTGTGCTCGCTTTGTCACCTCGTTAAATATAATTATTTTCACGAAAAATATTGTTCTCAGTAACCAAAAAATTATGATATGCTGACCTTTTTGGAAAAAATACTAATACACGTAAAAAATTCCAAGAAATTTAAATTCAATGAAATGGAGGGACGCTATCTAAAATTGTTGCTTTCTCCTCACTTAGTAATTTTGTTCAATAAATAACCGCATAATGGTCATCGACTCCATGGCCTTCTTAAAAAAAGAACTACCCACTTACACAAACAGTGTTAAAAACATAATGTTCAATGCACTAATGGAAGCAAATTTATTCGTCATACTACGGCCCGTTGTATGAATAATTAATCTTGAGAATTCTTACTGTGCATATCGCGTTGTTTGTTAAACTGGGATTTGGTGCGAACTATTTGACAAATAGATTGACGGATAGGTTTATAAAAGCGTTTACAGTAAACGGCCATAAAGAATGCACATCGGCAATCATCGCATTTCCGAATAAAAACGAATGCTAATTTCCGTGTACCTCAATTATTAGATTAATCGTTCATCAGAATTTGAATTTAGAACTATGTACTTTATTGTTGTTTTGTTTTGATTTCACGTAGAATATATAGAGCTGTAAAACATGATGTAACTATATTTAATTATTGCTTGTTGGGGAAAAATAATATACATACATATATATATTATTAGCGAAAGCCCTTTGCCAGAGACATGTGACGTCATGCAAGAGAGAGATAGCAAAACTACGTCACGGCACCGATGATGACGTCGCGCCCCGCCACTACAGAAGCTTATAAAAGAAGCTGTCAGCCTCATTTTCGCCCTCTTTTTGCTCCTGGACATCGATTGCGACACACCACCGGCGTGAGAGTGAATTTGCATACCCATTTAATTTAATTTAACTCAATTTGATCATTGTTATTTAATCTCTTGTAAAATAAATTGATTTTATTGTGTGTTTAGCCTATTTTCTTTTAAAAATCACTGGCCATCGCTTATTTCAGAAGTGGGGTAGGCTCCATTGCCTATCTTGCCTAAGAAAAAAAAGCGTAACAATTGCTACTACGAGTAGCGAATGAATCACAATGGCCGATCAACATAGAACTAGGAATAGGACTAGGAATAGGAGTGATATGATTTCAGAAACCGGCGAGCTGCAAAACCAGATTGGCCTTATTCTAGCGCGACTACGCTCGTTAGAAAATGGCACAGCGACCCCATCCAGCAGTAACAGCACGCCGGCGCAGCTGCCGCCACAATCCCACGTGGCAGAACCAAGACCTGTCGCGGAGCCTGTCGGTGTCACGATCGCTCCCGGGCCTCAACCTCTCGGGTCTCCACCTCCCGAGTCGAACGTAAGGCCAGCGAGTCACGCCGTCGACCCAACTGAGAGGCTGATTGGAGCTCTCAGCGCCCTAACCAAAGTAAGATCTAACCAGTATTACATTTCAAATTTCGATCCTAGCTTGCATGATATCGATTCTTGGTGCGAGGAGGTCGAAAGAGCTCGCGAAATAAATCGTTGGAGCGACAATGAGTGCCTTGCCAGAATAGCTAATTGTCTAAAGGGAGACGCCCGTTGTTGGCTTAATGAATGGGTTACTAACGACCGCAGTTGGTCCAATTTTAAATTAGAATTCAAACCCCTCTGCGCACGAAGAATCGATGTTGCCGATATTCTTTATAAGGTTATGTGCACTAACTCTGATTCTTTCACGACATACGCTGAGTATGCTAGGCGATCGATATTACGTTTAAACATTGTCAAGGGACTTAGCGATGAACTTGCTGTTGCGATCGTCATACGTGGTGTAAATGATCCTCAGATCCGTGCTGCTGCGTCTAATGCACAATTGACAACTAAAACGCTGGTAGATTTTTTGTCAATATACACAAAGCCTAAAACTAGTACATCACGTAACGTTGTGCATTTGCCGCAACGCAAGCACGTCGAACAAAATAGTCGAAAACGTGGATACGATCAAAGATCATTTACATCTACCCGTGAGTTAAAGTGTTATTCGTGTGGCGATACTGGTCACTTGCAGCGATTATGTTCTAAGCGTTTTAAAAGTGAGTCAAACGATATCACTGCGGGTATAAAAACTGTACCAGTGTTGCCCGCGACTAATACTAGCACAGATAATAAAACAGGTAATGCCGATATGCGTACGAAGAATATTGTATGCACTTATTGCAAGAAACCGGGTCATGACGTCGCCCGTTGTTTTACTAAGCAACGAGCAGAATCACGTAACAAAAACAACGTGAACTTTTGTCGGGAATTAAAAGGTTCATCAAATGACAGCGACGTCACGACAGCGGTCATACAGGGGATACCGGTTGACGTTTTAATAGATACCGGGTCCCGCGTTTCGCTTATTTCCGAATCTGTGGTTAAGCATTTTAACTGCGCTCGAGTACCCACCAAACAAGTTTTGCGCGGTATAGGTGATCAAAATGTTGAGTGTACTAGTTACGTAACGTTGGTAGTCGAGTTTAACGATATTTCTTTAGAGGTGGATTTGTTTATTGTAGGTGATTGTTGTATAAGTGTACCCGTGCTTATAGGAACAGACGTGTTAAATCGTGATGGCGTAGCTTTCATTAGAGTCAACAATCAACACTGCATTACGCGTATTCCCAATTCAAGTTGCGATAAGGATGTTATGCTCGTGGATTCAAGTGAATTACCGATTGTAAATAGTCCTCTCGAAGGTGAAGATCGTAAAAAGTTGCTCGAAATAATCGAGGTATTTAAGGATTCATTTATTGTTGGTACCGCGGCGACTACAGTCACGACCGGTAAGATGCACATTGAATTAACGAGTGAAACGCCTGTTCATTATAGACCTTATAAAATGTCTTTTGACGAGAAGGTTCGGGTGCGCGAAATTGTAAGCGATTTGTTAAGTAAAGGAATCATTCAAGAGTCCGAATCCCCATACGCGAGCCCGATAATTCTTGTCAAGAAACGTGATGGCCAAGACAGAATGTGTGTTGATTACCGTGCGTTAAACTCCATAACGGTAAAGGAACGCTTTCCATTACCCCTGATTGAGGATCATATTGACCGTTTAGGGACCAGTAAATATTTTACTTGTTTAGACATGGCGACTGGTTTCCACCAGATAGCTTTGGAAAGCGATTCAGTACCGAAAACGGCTTTCGTTACTCCTGAAGCACATTTTGAGTTTTTAAAAGTTCCTTACGGCTTAGCAAATGCGCCCATAGTATATCAGAGAATCATAACGAAGACCTTAAAACCCTTAATAGAAGCCGGCAAGGTCTTGATTTATATCGATGACGTACTTATTTTAGCTTCCACAATTCCCGAAGCTCTCGAAAACCTGCGCGAAACTTTACAAGTTCTAGCTTCAGCCGGATTCTCCATTAACATGAAAAAAAGTACGTTCGTGGCCACAGAAGTTGAATATTTGGGTCGCATCATATCACAAGGTCAGGTTAGACCGAGCGATAGAAATATTAAAGCATTACTTGACTCACCTGTGCCCACGAATGTACGACAAGTACGGCAATTGCTGGGTTTGGCGGGTTATTTTCGTCGATACATACCCGAATATGCGTTCAAAACGGCTAGTATAGCTAAGTTAACACGAAAAGGCGTACCTTTTGTATGGGGTAAAGAACAGGAGGAGGCACGTAAATATCTAGTAGATTGTCTTACTAACGAGCCTGTGCTAGCAGTTTTTGATCCTTCCTTACCAACCGAATTGCACACGGACGCAAGTTCAGTTGGCTACGGTGCGGTACTTTTGCAAGAACACGATGGCAAGAAGCGGCGAGTTGTGGCATACTTTAGCAAGACTACGCAGGGCGCAGAGTCACGTTATCACTCTTATCAATTAGAGACACTTGCGGTTGTTAAGGCCCTACAGCA
Organism: Eudemis profundana; assembly: GCA_947034925.1. Lineage (NCBI taxonomy): Eukaryota > Metazoa > Arthropoda > Insecta > Lepidoptera > Tortricidae > Eudemis > Eudemis profundana. Next base: position 21,381,206 of record OX344795.1, on the reverse strand, counting down.
TTTTCGCCACTACTTGCTAGGCGTGACTTTTAAAATTGTTACAGATTGTAACGCATTGAAGCTAACTGAACGAAAGAAAGACCTTTTGCCCCGCGTCGCGAGATGGTGGATGTACATGCAGGATTTTAACTTCACAATTGAGTATAGAAAGGGAGTCATGATGCAGCACGCGGACTATTTTAGCCGAAATCCTGTTGACATCCACCATATCGCAAAACCCAAGACTTGGGCACAGATGGCACAATCCGCGGACGATGAAACTCGTAATCTTATCGACAGGTTAAATAACAACGAATTAGATTCCACTCGATATACCGTTCATAACGACTTACTGTATTACAAATACTCTGTGACCGGTGAAGACGTGAGAACTTTATGTTTTATACCCAAAGGTCATAGATTGAGTCTTTTACGAATATTTCATGACCAACATTGTCACATAGGTACTGACAAATGCGTAGATTTAATTCTACGTCACTTTTGGTTCCCTGGCTTACGAACCTTTGTTCGTAAATACATAGGACATTGTCTTATCTGCCTCTCTTCAAAAAGAGTTCCAAGAGCCCCTCATCAACCCATCTCATCGTGGCATAAGCCCGATACCCCATTCGATACCGTCCATTTGGATGTTCTGGGACCCCTTCCACCATCAAATAAAAACAAGTATGTCCTTATCATAATAGACGCCTATTCAAAATATTGCATGTTGTATGCACTTCCCAAACAAGACGCCACTGAACTTAAGCGCGTTGTATCCAACGCTATTTCCTTATTTGGATCTCCAAAGTTAATCGTCTGTGACAGAGGTCGAATGTTTATAAGTTCAAGTTTCAAAGATTTTGTAATTGATATGGGCTGTCAAATTCACTTTATTACTCCGGAAATGCACAATGAAAATGGGCAAGTGGAGCGTTACTGTCGCACTGTTCTGAATATGTTGCGGATAGAAGCTTCTAACAAGAAGACCCAGTGGGCTGATGCATTAGGGCGTCTGCAGCTTATAATTAACTGCACTAAACATAAAACGACACAAACATCACCGCTGCAGCTTCTTGTGGGCGTTGAGGGCACTACACCAGTCATCAGATCTCTTGTACGTGACGTAGCTCTTGATAACACGAAACCCAATCGGGAGGGCTTTCGCGAGTTACAACGACAACGAACTTCTGAATTACTTGATCTCAATAGGCAAAAGCAAGATACTTACGTAAATAAAAATCGTAAGGAAGCACGCATTTTCAATATTAATGAGATGGTATTTGTAACTAAATGCACACAGATGACTGGCAAACTGGACTCTGGAATGCGAGGGCCATATAAAGTGGTCAAGGCTCTACCACACGGGCGCTACGAGCTTCAGTTGTTGGGCGGGTCTTATGGTAAGACTACCCAGGCCGCTGCCGAGTATATGATTGCTTGGCGAGGAGAGTGGACCCCCGAGTCCTGCGCCACGTTTTTCGAATGTAAGTGTTGAACATTCGTTTTATTTTGCATTTGATTTCCCGACAAGGAAATTAACTGCGTAATAAAGTTCGGACATGCAAACTGTCTGTGATTTGTGGTTATTGAGCAACGTCCGGGCATGCAAACTGTCCGTGAGTTTTGGTTATGAGCGTTGAGCAAAGCGCTCCGCCGTGGCAATGGCCTGCATGTTTGGCCCGGTGTAGAGCATAGCGCTCCACCGAACAAACTATTTGTGTCGATGATGTGTGGTTGAGCAAAGCGCTCCCCGTTTATGTTGAGCACAGTGCTCCATAGAACCAACTGTTTGTCTATTATGGTTTGTGGTTGAGCAAAGCGCTCCCCTATATATGTGTGTTGAGAATAGCTCCACTGCTGATTAGTCAGCTATATTCTTTTATCATAACAAGGTTTCATGTTTATCTCATTTTAAACATAACTTTCCAGTATCACGTACGCGTGTCCATAACGTACCTAAAGCCAACTCATTCATTCAATCATTTATTTATTGTACCATGGCATTCATGTTTATCTCATTTTAAACATAACTTTCCAGTATGTTACCATAAAGTACTTAAAGCTAGCTCATTAATTCAATCATTTATTTATTGTACCATGGTAAAATACAAAGTTGTTTTACAGTATAAGAAGGTAAATAGTTGCTTGCAGTATGATACAATCAGAAATAAAATTAAAAGCAATAGCACTGTAAACAGTAAAAAGAAACCCAAAACTTACAACAAAAAAAAAATAAGAAAAAAAACATTTGATTTGGCGTAAAGACATTCATAGTTATTTTTTTGTATTACAGCCGTTGACGAGGCCACTACAAGCTCGGATGGGATAACAACTGCTGAACCAACCACTTCAGCTGCAAACCGGCTGGGTCCACCAGAACGCGGCACAGAAGAGCTCACTGAACAAGCCTGCAGGCCTCAGAGTCCCGCCATTTCATCTAGAGAGTCAAGTCCTGTTCAAGCCATCTTACATGACGTGCAGATCCATCAAGCCGAATAAGAAGTGGCCGAGGGCGGCCACATGTCAGGAGAGGCCGTATTAGCGAAAGCCCTTTGCCAGAGACATGTGACGTCATGCAAGAGAGAGATAGCAAAACTACGTCACGGCACCGATGATGACGTCGCGCCCCGCCACTACAGAAGCTTATAAAAGAAGCTGTCAGCCTCATTTTCGCCCTCTTTTTGCTCCTGGACATCGATTGCGACACACCACCGGCGTGAGAGTGAATTTGCATACCCATTTAATTTAATTTAACTCAATTTGATCATTGTTATTTAATCTCTTGTAAAATAAATTGATTTTATTGTGTGTTTAGCCTATTTTCTTTTAAAAATCACTGGCCATCGCTTATTATATATATACATATATTCACGCCCATATTCCTAAAAGGGGTTGACTGAGCATTAGCAACTGATGTTATACTACTAGCATATTTAAATATGGGTTTAAAGATCGACAAAAAGTGTAATATTACAAGTTGCTAGGCCATCGCCCACAACACGGTTTAACCCTGTACCCTTAGTCGACTCATGCGACACCCCCGGGAAGAAAAGGTTGGTGTTATTCTAATCCGAATTTTATTTTATTTATTTTTTATTTTGTTGTTTCGTAAAAAAAGGTCACTATGAAATCAGTGGCAGTACCGACTTGGGTTGTTTTAACCTCCAGCGATAGATGAGTTTTACAAAAAAATATTGAGCACTAGGTATGCCTACTTATAAAACAGTAATTTATATCCATCTACGGCCGCCAATATCAGAACCGCGGATATCAATAAGCATTATCTGTGACGGCATATTAACTTTCCTTGTCTTCTTTTTAACTTATATTATCTATCCAACTTCTACTCTTTTGCTACTTTAGCTACCGCCGCTAATATCAAAATCACAGGTATCAATGACACCGATCAACACATCACTATGACTTTATGCTTGCTTTCTTTTTCCTTATTTGTGACTTCTATTAACAATATGTACTTTCATTAAGTCAGTAAATTTTTTGTAATACGAGGGGTGATTGGAAAGTTCACGGCCTAAGTATGAAATCAAATCCAAAGATTTTATTTAATATTTTTATTTCTCTACGTAGTCCCCGTCGAGCTCTTTGCACTTGTTCCATCTGGATTTCAAAGCCATTATACCACTTTTGAAGAAACTTTCCTCCAGGCCTTCAAAATAGGTGTCCACTTCAGCTTGGACCTCGTCGTTGGTAAAAAAAATCTTACCGCCCATGTGTTTTTTTAAGTTTGGAAATAGATGGAAGTCCGATGGTGCCTAATCAGGCGAATAGGGTGGGTGGGGCAATAATTCAAACCCACAGTTGTGAATTTCTGCCATCGATTTTATTGACGTGTGCACACGTGCATTGTCCTGGTGAAAGAGAACTTTTTTTGTCAACAATCCAGGTCTTTTTACTTTCAGATCTTCTCGTAATCGGCGTAAAAGGTCGCAATAGTAGTTCGAGTTTATAGTGGTACCTTACTGAAGATAGTCAACCATTATTACTCCCTTTGCGTCCCAGAAGACTGAGAAGACTGATGCCATGACTTTATTCGCCGACAAAATGGCCTTTGCCTTTTTGGGAGACGGGCGGGATCCAGCACGAACCTACTGCTTTGATTGCTGTTTAGTCTCGGGCGTGTAGTGATGGACCCATGTCTCATCCATAGTAACGTCCAAAAAGTCTTGAGGATCAGCTTCAAACAAGTCGAGACAGTCGCGTGAAATTGTTAGACGAGTGATTTTTTGTTCCACTGAAAGGAGCTTCGGAACCCATCTCGCCGACACCTTTGAAAAACCTAATTCGTTGACTATAATGTTTTGGGTTCTTTCATAGGAGATGCCTACGATGTCAGCTGTTTCTCTTACTTTTAATCGTCGGTCTTGCATTATCATCTCGCATAGAATTGCCAGATTATGTGGATTGGTCGCAGTGGTTGGTCTCCCGGGGCGAGGGTTATCTTTGATATTGACTCGTCCCCGCTTGAATTCAGCTGCCCAATTTTTTACTGTCGTATATGATGGAGAGGATTGCCCCAATGTACACTGCATATCGTCAAAAATTTGTTTTGGAGTCAATCCTTTTTTATGAAGATATTTAATTACAGCACGTTGCTCCAAATTGTCCATAATGAAAAATCTGTTGACTCTTATTTTTAAATCAGACGTATAATTTATTTTTACAATGTCTTACAATTGAAATTTCGCGGGATGAGAACTGAATAATGACAGTTCAAAATGGCGGTAGAAAAAAATTAAAAAGTTTTTTTTTTAATGGTCAGGCCGTGAACTTTTCAATCAGCCCTCGTATCTTAACCAGCCCCACTCATTTCAGAATGACGGATCAATGTGTAAAGGTATCTTATTTCTATCCTTGATACTTTATCGACCACTATCAATATCAGAACAGAATCATGAGTACGAAAAAACACCATGACGGCATTTTTAATTTGCTTTCTTTTATGTAATTTCCATTAGCAATACATCAACCGAATTCAATGCTCGCGATGATCTATCTACGGCCGCAAATATCAAAATCAGGGATACCTCAGTAACGGGTATGTTTACTTTCTTTCTCTTCTTTCTAACATCCATTAACCACTCAATTTCTAACCTTGTTACCTTATCTACGGCCACTACAATATCAGAATCACTGGTATCAATGAGCACTATCAGTAACGGCGTCGGTTTGCGTTCGTTAGGGTCGCGCTACTGAATATGCATGAGTAACGTGCGCCCATATGCCGTGCGTACGTTTTTCTTGTGGGAAACAGTGACGGTTTGTGAGTTTTGAGGCATGTTTGTCTGTGGATTGAATTCGCTTTTCAAACTTTTCATACCCTGGACGTTTATTCGGCATAGATGACAGATAGATAAGATGTGAGTGAGAGTATTGAACATTTTATTGAACGTGATCTGTTTCCCTGTCTGTACTCTTTATGCTCTTTTCTTACCAATATAAATTAATGTCGATTTCTATGAGTTTAAATATATTACTTTGGAAATGCTTATAACAGGGTTGCCATTGTAATCCTTATTTGCATTCATGTTTTGTGAAGCACGTTTGGTTGACGATCAAGTTGGCTTTTAAAATTAATACCCAAAACAAAAGATGTGTCCACATGTCAATGGAAATGATTACTTTAAAGGTTCCGTACCTCGAAAGAAAAAACGGAACCCTTATAGCATTACTTTGTTGTCCGTCCGTCTACGGTCCCTTGAATTGAAACTATGAAAAAATTGAACTTCTAAATTAACGTACAAACATAGATACGGCCGGTTATGCAGCAAAAAACATAAATTTCGACACTCTCAAGGAAACGAACATTCAAAGGGTACCTACTTTTCGTTGAGTTAGAACTGTGAAAATTGGTAAGTAATACCGTCTTATACTACAAGTATAGGGAATTCAAGGGGCCTTAAATCCTAACAACAATAGGACTAAAAACAATAGCACTATTGTTCAGGATAAAATCCTCTAATAAACATTTGGTCTTACAAGTAAAAAAGTTCGTGAAACCTATCATCAATTTTATTTTACCATCAATTCCAATACAAAGGCCAAGAAAATTTAAAAAGTCTTTGAATACAGTATTGTTTCATTTTAAAACTAAAATAATGTTTTCTTTAAGTAAAATGAGTTAACGCAAGGATTTAAGGTAGTTCCCCTTCAGGGCCCATAGATTTTTTCCACCCTGTATGTACCTACAAATTTGTACGGAACCCTCGGTGGGCGAGTTCGACTCGCACTTGTCCGTTTTTTTAATGATAATAATGCTGCATTGTTTTTGATCTGACTGCTAATGTGTATTTTTCTAGGGATTTGGATTGACGCTCGATTGGTCTCATAACTATATGTACTAATCGTAATACTCATATTTACATTACTACTTGTATAAGCATAAACGCAGCCGTGCGATCTTCTGACTTCTTCTTGTAATGTTTATTAACACCTTATGAACAAATGATACACACTGTGCGTCTCGGATGGTTTTTAGTTTTTCGTATTATTAATGTACAAACATAGTCGGCGGTATTATGAATTTGGGAAATTCGCGCGATCTAGCCTTCGCTGATTTACAGATAAGCGGAATCTAGTGGCCAGTAGGAAACCTGTTCATTGTATATCAGACACAATGCTCTTATAAGAAACGGCTTATGTCCCGTGAGATACATATGAATTTATGCTTTTTATGCTACTAGTTATATATTGCCGCCTTCTTGTCTAACACTTGAATAATCGAAGGGTATTAATGAAAAGGCTCTTGCATGTTTTCTAACAATTAATGCGTTAACCACCCGGTTCGACAGCTATAACCTGCTGTCATAGCACAAGGATCATATACAGTACAGTGTCAGGTGAGGCTGAAATGGTGTCAAAGTGTCAATAAGTAACCGTGTTAATAATTTATATGTTCTTTTCAGCCAGTTATATACGAGTAAGAGGCATTGATTGCAGGATAAGCGGTAGCGGACATTGGGCTTGGTTTCATTAATTGTGTGGAAAACTGACCATTAAATATATCCCGACACTAACTGTCACTCCGTTTAGCTGGTCTTAAGTTTCAACAAAATAGATTAAGAGTGTGTGTGAGAATGAGTGGGTCCCTTCGCGACCAAAGACGTCACGGCACGTCCGAAACATCGAGGTAATAGCATGTTTTTACGCGATTAAGTCCCGTTTTGTTATAATAATGTAGATCAAGAATGCTTAAGAAAAAAGTATACTCGTACTTTTGAAATACGGTTCCAATAATTAACATAATTGAAAAATGGAACATTTTTGAAGATCAGTCTGATAGTCATCAAGATTAATAAAACGGTGCTACTCTCCCGTATTAGTTTGTATAGCTATAGCTATACAATCTACTATAGCAGAGTGCATATTTCGCTTTGGCCATCGGTCTACGTTTAGAAAGTATTTGGAGTGTAAAAGTATTATTTTCGGAAAGAGCGCCCCTAGCTTGCGCTCGATTGACCAATTATGAAGTCAAGATACTGCTATAGCCTATATTGTATAATTGCAGCTACTGGTTGCACCCGCTCGGCGGCCTGTCAGCCTGTCAGCCTGCAACGCCTAAACTGTTTCCATACAAAGTTGCTTTACTTATGTGTTTCAATCTAAATGAAAACTAGGCAGTTTGTATTGCCACCTGATTGGACCATTTACGCCTTATTTGACAACCGGATGTTCACGCAAATGACAAGACACGAAACTAGGATTTTGTGATCGTATACTTTAGAAATCGAAAAATGTTACTAAGGGATATTGCATTGTGCCCTGCAGAGTTGCGAAAATTTAGATATCAATTGGAATGGTAACATTTTTACAATGTGGCCTAAATGAAAATTCATTTCGAAATAGTCTTTAAAAGCAGTTTTTTTCTAATTGAGCTATAAAAATACAGCAGCTTTGTGAATATATTTCCAAATATATAAGGTGCTAACAAATTAGCTACCGATATTTACACAGTTGATAGTATTCGGCTCTCGGAACACATTTAAGTATAAAACGTTATAGGTTTTATGATGTTTTTTTGGAGAAAATTGGGAAACAATTTTCTACTTAAAACATCCTATTAAAGAAATAATTATTTTAACTGACAGGAAGTGTTAAACCTCTTGTCGGTTAATGCACATAATGATCATTTTAGACAGAATTTTGATTAACTTTTTTGTTCGGTAAATGAAAACAAAAAAACATACTGAAAAGTATTCTTAATTTCTATTTAAAATTAATTGTTTTAATGTAAATTATAAGGTGTCATCTCTTAAAATATCGGTAGCTAATTTGTTAGGACCTTATATATGACCTTTGTTCAACTTATCACACTGGATTTAAATCCTTCTCAGTACACCACTTACACACGTAGACAAGACAACTTCAGGATTCGATAATTAATTACACTTAATTTTGAGACCCTGTCATATAAACGTGAGCGCGCTGCTCTTCGTCCAACATCGCCGGGCACCATTTTTATTAACGTGTCACTTGGGTACTATGAGTACTAGACGACGATATATACATACTTATATAGATAAATACATACTTAAATAGATAGAGAACATCCATGGCTCAGGAACAAATACTCGTGCTCCTCACACAAATATTTGCCCTTACCAGGATTTGAACCCGGACCTCTAGCTTCGTAGGCGGTGGCACTACTCCCATGAGCTAAACGAGTCGTCAAAAAATCTTATAAATATGTATAGCTCGAGCTATATCTAAGGATACCCCTTCGTTATATTTGTGGTATATTAGTTAATTATAACATTGTTTTCCAGTGTATTAGAGGCCCCATTAATGGGCGTCGCAGCCGGTTATTAGCGACCATTACTGCCAGTAATTACCGTGCTGATAAAAAAACTAATTGACGCGGCTAGGTAAATATCGTCACGGGTTTTGTGTCGGTGAATGGAAGTTTCAATTCGCAATTTCATGATTGCAGTGAAAACCTAATTACATAATTTAATGAGAAATTAAACAGAACTAAAAATAGCACTTTTTGAACCATTCCGGTAAAACATTAAAACAATTTTTTTTCTGCGTTCTTTGATGTTACAATAACATTGTGGAATATTTCTCGTCTTATTAAATGTCACTCGGTATAGGTACTGACTGAGACATTTACTTTTGCTTATATTTCTAAGCGGTTTTGAAATATTACGTAGTTTAAAAAAATAACTTTGTTGTGTTAGAGTTAGGTTAATAAATATTATGCTGCCTATTTCATCGATTGGTTTTAATCTCATATTGATCTATCGAGTCCAAAATGGACTATCATTCTACATTTGTGTTTATTAATGTTCTTTTTTACCACTAGCATAAGCGTTTGATGACAAGTCCAATCAAAAGGTAGGTAGAAAAAGGTAAATCTTTCAATCCTTGAGCAGGATCAGTTGAGAAGTTACGAAGTCACGAATTCGCGAGGATTTTGTCCATTAGCTGGAGGTAAGGATAATCGTCACGTTGCGCGGGAGCATACCGTGACGATTTATCTTTGTCGCACGACAAATACTACCTTTCCTTTACCATTCAATATAGTGAGAGAGTAACAGGTCATCCTTTCCCTCAGTTATGCTAGCCTTATAGTACAAGTTATAATATTTCTATAATCTGTGTAAATAAAACCTGGATCATACACGCAGCACGTCATAATTACACCGGAAGGAAGCCGTCCCCCTCCGCATTTCCATGCATTTGCATTGCGGCGGGAAAACGGCTTTGTGGACGATTGATAAGATAACAACGTTTCGCTTTATTGTATCCAGAGGGAATACCATGAATCAAAATACAACCGACGTTTATAATATCCAAGAGAAAATGCTCATTATAACAATACAGCATTTTTAATTACGCGCCACAGAAATTGTTATCATTGTAACTATGCTAGATCAGCATGACATTCTCAGTTATTTTGTAGAGGGCATCGACTTCTTCCTAATAACTGTAATGCAATCTTGTAGAATTCGGAAAGTCTTCTTATTAATCGAGCACTTTTTGTTAGAGTTGGATGTATACACACACTTTCTGCTGACTGTTCGAGGATACTGAAAATAATAATGTGACCGAATGTGATTTTGTTATGAAATTTCTAATGGACGTAATGAACAACTATACAAAAACTGCAATTCTAATTACTGATAACAATTGTTACAGTTTTTTTAACCAGCTACTTTCCTGTTATAGAGCTTTTGCTTTGTCGTTGTCTTGGTTGAATCGTATTAAATGTGCGTGCTCTAAAAAGAAATTTTCACTCTCTTTGGCCACAATTTTCTGCAACGAAATGCTGTCAATAGCGATTACGGCGCGTCAATAATGTATCGCCATGCGTGAAGAAATCCTACTTTTTTGTGCGTTCGTTTGCGTACGCGGCCACGCAACGCCGGCGGGGACAGGAAAAAACCACAGCAAGTAGAGCGGGTAACTAGTGTTCCAGTCGCCAAGACGGGAAACATGGCAGAAAGAAATCTGTGCAAAAACGTTGGGCTTATATGGGCTTTGCTTGTTAACAATGAGAGAAAATGACTACTGAACTAAATTGAAGCAGTCAGTGGAATAGCGACCTAAACCCCGCGATGATTGATAATGTGATAATAAACTTAGCCACTGTTGCAATAGGAACTTAACTACGATCATATAAAATTGTGGGTCTTCCACTACAGCTTGACATAGGCATTATTCTATGTGTATTAAGTCTTTAAGAATCAAGCTAATCGGGCAACGTCGAGAGACGAAATGTGGCTTTTGAATACAAATATATAGTGCAATAATATACGTAAAAATCATGAAACTTTAAATTAATATGAGGAACCATAATATTCGTCCTTGATTAATGTCGGCACAGTAAGTTTATTCGCGAAAATATACCATTTCATTCTCCCCAAATAGCATACCCACTATTTTCAAAAACAACACCCGTCCAGCCAAAAGCTTCCAAAAACAGTTCCACTATAATTTCGACTATGAATCGGTGGGCAAACATTTTGCGGGCAGTAAAAACAGTCCTATAATACGGCGTGCCGTGTTATTCCATAGCGAACTGCGCAAATAGAGCGAACCCACCTACCCACCTGGACAAAGAGGGCTGACGGTGAGAGTTTTAGAATGCCTGCGGAGAAGCAGCATCGCCGAGGTATCCGATTCTCTTTAGGTATCCTAAGCAGTAAGTACGAGTAAGGTTTCTACTTCAAGATTGTTTGTCGAAAAATTGTGTTTTTCGTGAATAAAGTAAGTTCTTCCGCAATGTTTGACCTATTCTGTTGTTTTGAGTTGCTTAATTCATGCAACTGGGTAATCTATCGATGTTTCGATATTATTTTCCCAGAGATTTGAAAATCCAAATATACGATTTAGTATAATTTTGCAAATTATATTTATTGGTTATATATCTACAATATTGGCTACGCGAAATTCATCCTGATGGCCTCATGTTACTGCTTCTGGCTAAGACAACTGCTATTACCAAGCGATTCTGTGTTCCACACTTGATAACTAGACGTCTATGGGAAATTATGTGCCTGTGTATATTCTGAAGTACTTTTTTAGGGTTCCGTACCCAAAGGGTGCCAAAGGAACCCTATTACTAAGCCTCCGCTGTCTGTCCGTCTGTCACAGGGTTCTATCTTTTGAATCTTGATAGGTAGAGAATTGAAATTTTCGCAGGATATATATTTCTATTTTCACTATAAGAAAAAAAGATCAAGAATGAAAAAAAAATACAAAAAAACCGGTCAAGTGTGAGTCGACTCGCGTACCGAGGGTCCCGTACAAACTTTTAAGTAGATACGTGAATTGTTCAAGAAAAACTATATGGCGGGACAAACTTAACTTTGCTGTTGAAAAACTGTTGTCCCCATACATCGACATAGGTCGCTGTTAGTTTAGTAGCAGCAAATAAGTTAGTGTTACGATTTTTTCGAATTTTTAAAAAACGATGCAAGTTAGGAAAACCGTTATATTTTTCCTGTAATATTTAGGATGATATTAATAATTGGTAATTATTACAGATTTTTCTGTTAAGTAGCTTCGAAGTTAATAGGGGGGAAAGGTATTTTTTGACGTTTTTAGTCCTAAATCAAAAAGTACATTATTAAGAAAAACAACAAAAACGGTTTTGGAATCTACAAATTAAGCGCTTTTATTTGATACCCCACGTGATACAATAGCATTACTTAAAATTTCCGACCTATTTCGGCCTCCTTTAAAAAAAGTTCAAGATTTTTTAATGTCCAGTAGACTGGGGTTAGCGATTTTTAAAACTGGTATTTAATTAGATAGAATATTTTAAATAGATAGCAGCATTAGTCCTTGAGATATCTGGCTCTCTGGCTGTGACAGACGGACAGACAGACTTTTTCCTTTTTTACCATTTTGGTACGGAACCCTAAAAACGTGATTTATTACGTATTTTGCAAAATTTTAGTAATAGGAAGATGCTTGATAATATTATTGCGTTATTTTATTGTCGCTATAACAACTAATAATATAAAAGTAATAAGTCCCTATACAAGAAACGTGTTTTAATTGGCGTTTTTTGCTAGAATTTAGTAATGGTAATAGGTAGATGCTTTATATTTATGTTCACTGAATGTGTATTTCTATTGCCTCTATTACAACAAATAATAAAAATAAAATAAAAAGGGGTCTCCACACAAGAAACGTGTTTATTTGGTGAATTTTTGCTCGTCAGTGGTATGGCACGGAACCCTTGGAGTGCGAGTCCGACTCGCACTTGGCCGGTTTTTTATTTTATTTGACCTCATAGTTCTACGAAATCTATTCTCTAAATTCAATTTATTCTTTGTTCTATTTTTTTTTCTATTTTGGCGCCAGAGACTAAGGAATATTACGATGAAAGCTTAAATTTTTCTAACAGCATGGTTTGCTCTGCTCATCATGCGACCAGTTGCTGTGATTGTAAAATCCCGGCCTTGCCCCTGCCGGGTCAAAGCTTGGTTTAGGTTTTCTCATGATTTGGTATTGTATGGTACCTGTCAGTTCAGTATTGCATAATCTTTGTGCCGGCGCAGCCGGGTATGATTCGGGCGGCTTCATGCGATTACGCGGCACCTGTCGCCTTTCCCACCGCATTCATAATGCGCAGCGGATTGCCGGATCGCCTTAATTGTATTCACGAACACACCGGATTTATATTTATAAAGCATCCGGATTTAAAGTTGCTGCAAATTAATTATTTTAAAGCACTTTCGGGCGTCGTTTGCACCTAATAACGTTTCTTCCACTGGTTCTGAAACCGCCCTGATATTCAAGCACAATTGAGTGGTAACTGATAATCTCCGGTAACTAGGGATGTTTGCTGTATGCCGTAATTCGATCAAATAAACCTCACTTATTTGAAAAAGTGACAGCCACTCAATTGCGTAGACATTTTATTACAGAACTAAAATAAAAATTGTAGGACTCCCGCACATTGGGCCACTAGTGTGGGCCACGGCTAGGCTACTAGGTGGTCGCCAAATTTTTTTTCATACATTTTGTATGGCATTCAGCGCTCACTGGCTATTCGAGTGGCCGCGTTAGGGCCACTAGCTGCGGGAGTGGCGCGCGCTCACTGCTTGTGGCTAGGGCATGCACTACCGGTTTTACTTGTATGGCCCAATACCGAAAAACCGGTTTTTCGGTATTGGCCATTGCCATACAAGTAAAACCGGTATTGCATGCCCTACTTGTGGCCGCATTTAGTGGCTCACCTCGCGCGCACATTCGTCCAAAGTCGCCGGCCACCGCGTCTCACATAGGTCACCAGTGGCGGCTATCGATGGCGGCGTGTTGTGACCTAACTGAGCCACTTGTGGTCGCGTTTAGTGACGGCGACTAGTTCCCGTAATGTGCGGGCGTCCTAAGAGTGAGCCTGCCATCAGAAGTTACCAGCCTGATGCTAAATAATGAACACGATCTTTAACCTAAAGATTGCTGGTTAAAACGTACAGTCAACTATGATACAGGTAAGGTTAACATCAACTCTATTTTGAGCCGTCAAAAACGAGGATACCTATTACCTTCGTACCTAAATTTATGAGTTATCGCGATGCGTACAATAAAAACAATGTTAATACAAACGTCCCGTCAATGCAATACCAGCGCCCTGTGATCAGTATGCACATGATATGCAAAGCCCTGCCGGTGAGGAACTGGATTTCTCCGGTGATATATAGGCCCGATCGCGCGGAACGCCCGTTTGCCGTAAGTGATAGACAGCTATGTAATTGCGCAAATCCATAAACATACATAATTTGAATGTAATAATGGTACCTAATTTTGCGAACACTGATCGAGCACAATGGAAAAATTGTACCTTTACTGAAATCTAAGCCATATTCTATGTGTTACCTACGACACGGGTTTATTAAACTAACCGGAACTGCTACGTTTGACATGTCTTTATTATGGAATTTTGTATTTGGTTTAAAAATGCCAAATAGTTTCTCCTTGCAGTTAGTATGAAGATTTATGAAACTAGTGGCGTGGTGTCCAACTTATCCGTGAGCAAGCTGGAGCAAAGATGGCTTACCTACATTTTCTTCGAGAGCATATCCTAAGGTGCACAAATGCCTTGAACTATGCAAACCAATAGAAATCTATAAATGCCTTGCCATTACGGTTCCCAGCAGGAGGTTAAATTAGGAAGCACACTTTAAAAAAGGCATGATGGTAATTACCATGATATTAAGAACATCATATAATTTTCGTAATTAATTTCTACAATTTTATGAATAGTTATTATCATGGTCGCACTGAAATGAACTGATTATTCTCAAGCACGTAATTTTTTAGTTGGACATAATCAATCGTGGATAATGTTGCGAAATGGTCGAAAAACGTATTTCTACTTTGAACATTGTATTTAGATAGCTTTCCAAATCAATAAAAACATATTTCATACTTTTAAAAAATCATGAACATTTGACGCCATTGTTGGCTTCGTAAGTTCGTATGCGGTAAAGGGTTAAATCTCTGGTGGTAGTGGATGGTAATGTCTGCGTGGTGATGCTTCGCAAAGATGCTATTTGCTGTTTTTTGCTCTATTCTAAATGCATGGGTATGTAACCGTATGAACGAGTGTGCTTATCTCCGTGAAATTTATTATAAAGCGAGACGCTATGCAACTGAATAGCAATAAGTAATTAATTACTGTCTTGTCACAATAACCATACATATGTCCCAAATATGGCTCAACCACAACCTACCTTATACAATTAAAGTGTTTATAGTACTGTTGTTGGAATTGAAATCAATTTATGATGTTTAATGATAGAAATTTGAATACGCTTGACCATTTTACCTACAGTTTTGCGTATGATAGGCAGGTAAGATTGGCCTGTAGGGTTGCGACTAGCTATTGCGAGTTTCTGGCTTTAATTCTTCATGTGGTTGAAGCCCTTTGATAGTACGCCGCAGGGAAATAGGTTTAGATCCTGTAAGATGTTAATGTTTTTAAGGTAAGAATCATCATACCACGTAATAGAAACCCCGTAAAACACCTAATCTTATAGGTAATAGGATAAAAAATAGGATTACGATTAACATATCATACGTCATATCGCCGTCACGGCACCAGAGTTTGAGTAGTTAAAACATAATGACGTCACGGGAGCTCCCTAATTTGAGACAGGATGTGCGGTCAGTGGCCAATGGCGGAGGGTGATGTCCCAGCAGTGGGTCAGAGTGGGGTGACAGGACGTGGGGTTTCGGTATGGTTTGTTTAGGTAATTTTTACAAGCGTCAAGTCAACTCGATGTATATGCTTGACGTGTTTTTGATATTGCTATGTTTAGGTAAGAAACCTTAGACGTTTGAAATGCTCATCTATGTGGGCTATTTTCTCTATGAATTGGGACAAGTCTTGATGTGTTTTCGATGTTACCGTTGCGTTCAAGCATACTATGTTGATTTAAAAGCATGCAGTTGACATGTATTATGTATTCTACTTATTTTTCACTAGGAATGTTGTTGCCAAAATTCGAGCTGAAATCACGTTTTTTGCTCTTGTATAGGTACCATTACACGCAATAAAACAAAATATTAGCCCCTCCATCAACGTTTTTTAAATCCCTCTCCATCAAGGCTTTGTCGCGCGATAAATAAATGATAACAGCAGCCGTTAAGTTCTGAAAAGTAAGTAAATCTTAGAGTGACGGATTGCAGGAACATAATATACTTCAATCAGTTGGTAGATATTATCAATACTTTTGACATAATCTCGATTCGAAGCGTTTCAAATTATATATCCAAGTCCTCCTAAGTTTCATATAGGTATTCAAGTAAATTATAAACTGTTTGTGATATCGTTATATACAGCCAGGGGCAATGCCAGCTGCAAAATGTATATGTGACTGACGTATAGAAAGGCAGAAATAAATTTGACTCGTGTATTTAATTGCAGATTGATAAATGCACATCCCAAACCAGGTAGGTTTAGATACAAAATGTCTTGTATAGATATCATAGGTGAGCACGAGAAAGGATTTTTGTCTTTGAATTAGTCATTTTCGAGTGCCTCGCCTGGTTAAAATTCTTTCGATTTTGGTTCAAATCGAAGATGTCTTCAGGGTGCTAAGCGACTTTTTGCCTATAAGATCCAGATTATGGCAGCTAGGATGTTAGTAAAGTGCTTATGGAAGTTTAAGCAATTCGATACTTGAAATTAATTATCAAACAAAGATTTTTAAAGCATATTTGAGGAGAAACAGTTTTTGCTCGCCAAATAAAGCCAGCTATAACTATAAATCGCGTTGGTTTATATTAAGAACTATAATCATCTCGCTTGGCCAGCCGCCATGTTCATGCGTACATAGCAAATAAGCGGTATGCCTAACAGTGTAATTATGTCGCTGCATGTATGTCAATTTGTGTGTGGGCCCATGCATGAAATGAACAAACATATCCAGTGGTGTATACATATGCGGTTTGGGCATACAAATGTTGTGATGCACCTCAATCACGTTTTATTTGAAGTAAGTAACATAACCGCATTGTATAAACCTAGTCTTCATATATAGTTAATTTGACATCGAACTGGAACTCAGGCATACATTTTTCCTTTGCGTGTGCACAAGGTAACAGCAGTAGTAGATGTAGCAGACGTAGTTATAAAGGGTGCTCTTCTTTCCCTACATTATTCAAATGAAAATGGTGTGAAAACATGTGTGGATATTTTTATATCTAGTAGTGTAGTTTTATATGTTACACATGTTTTTGAAATCTGCTTTTCTGTTAAGTTTTTTTTAACAAGTTAAGTATACGAATACTACGGGTACGATATATCTTGTTAAAGCCCTTAAAGATCTGGTATCGTATCTGACACCATTGCATTTTAATTTAACAGTCTAGTGTCGCGGAGTGGTCCTAGCTATAATATGTTTCCTTTGACGAGGTAAAACCCTTGTGTTAAATAAATAATATTAAGACTTCCCCAAAACGGTTCAGAATCCCTGCTTCTGTGACCGTCTACCGTCCAATGTTTTATGGATTGAACTGCAGCGTCTTGTTGTGTGGCTGATACCTTCGGTCGCTTTTTTTCGGACATTACTCATTGTAATATCCTGCTGGTGCTTATGAGAGTTTCTTGATATTTGAGGATTCATAATTTATTAAAAACCCTTTCGCTTTCACACGGCACATCCTTGTCCGTACATTCGGCGACGGCCGAAGCGTGAAATGAAGAGATAACGGCCGTTGCGGCTGACGGACCCCAAATGACCACAAGGGACAATAGGCCATAGCCTGTAACTAAATAACCCGCTAAAGCCATTTGACTCCATTGGCTTAGGTAAAATTTATGTAAGAGTTTTGAGATTTTTTTACCTACAGCACCTATTTTTGTGACCGAATTGATAAAGTTAAGCTATTTAATTCAGTCAATATAAGGTCTGAAAGTAAGGTTTCACTGTCAGTCAAGTAACGTAAAATATGAGATTTTATATAAGCAGAAGTTGCGATACAGCGGAAAAATGCTGTCAGCACCTTCGGGACTATGCCGATAAGCTCTGAATTTTTTAATTTTTTTTTTGTGTGTCTGTTCACCGATTATTAAGAATAGCTTTATTTTAGGGTGTGTGTTTTTATACTGTAGTTTTAGGTTTATTTGTATAAAGACAATTTTATTATAATAATTCTAAAAATATAATATAAAGTATATTTTTTTAGTTGATTCACGAAATAGGCCTTGCAGGCATTTGAACAACGGGCTAAATTTGCAACAAAAACATTTTGAGGTTGCCAATAGGCTAGATAAAAGCCGATGAAAATTTCTTAGATTCATTTGTGTTTCGATCTCACAAGAAAGGATCAGGATAAAAGTAAATTTATAAAACAAAAAATAAAAACCGTCTTCCAAAAACTTAAACTAAAAACCAGAAAATAATATGTTAATTACCCCAAAGAAATGGATAATCAACGATTCATATATACATATACAGATATTTATAGTTTTTAACCTGTTATTTTTGAAGTCGGTGCCTGCCACTGCCACGCAAAGCTGGCTATGCTGAGCTCCTTAGCTGGTTTTTAGTTTAAGTTTTTGGAAGTCGGTTTTTATTTTTTGTTTTAAAAATTTATTTAATTTTTTAATTTTTAGTGGCGCTGGAAAAATATTGTTTTGACCAAATAGACTTAAAGTCTCAAGTCTTAAGTCTATTTAGTTAAAAGAAAAAAAATCCAAATCGGTCTAGCCGTTTTCAAGTAATCAGGGAACAAAGCTACAAAAACTTGCTCTTTGTTTTGAAGTCGGTTAAGACTGGAAACTTAATTCTAATAAGAAATGGACGAGAAACTAAGAAAAATACCAAAATCGCTATATGTGTGCCTATGATATTTGAAGAGTTCCCTCGATTTCTCCAAGATCCCATCATCAGATCCAACTCAAACTCAAACTCAAACTCAAACTCATTTATTTCTGTAAGTAGGCCTCAAGGGCTCTTTTACATGTCTGATTCTTTTCTTTTGGCGCTTCGGTAGATGACCTTCTGGTGAGAAGAAGCGCCTGAAGAAACTCACCAGTTTCTCTTTTAAAAACAACATTACAACAATTGTGACATTATTACATAAGATGACAATATTTATAAAATGCAACAAGCAAATAACTGGGCACAGTTTTTTTTACATTTTACCGAGAGACGTATATAATCTCCGGATCCATTACATTACAAAACTTAAAACTACATTTTTAGAGATGTAAAGGGTCTCTAGGCGTCAAAACACGATAAAAAATATAGAAAATAGGCAAACATAGACTAAAATTTATGGAGATGTAAGGAGTCTCCGTTGTCAAAACATTATGTTTTGGAGGTGTAAAGGAACTCCAAACGTCGAAATACAAAATGGGAAACGTATGTTTCACGTCGAGAAATAGACTATTAAGCTAACAGTCATTACAACTAGCTAGCCCGCACGCAGCCCGTAGCAGCGACGCCATCTGTAGGCATCATGTACCTAAACCTCTCCGGGACACTGCCCTATTTCGACGACTGCTGCGACTGATGCTTTGGCCATGGTTCTTTGTCATCCAAGTAATCTTGGACTTTATAATAAGCTCTCTTCAAAAGCGCAGATTTAATGTAATTTTTAAACGAACTATAAGGCAGTTCCCATGCATCTAGGGGTACCTTATTGTAGAATCTAACACAGTTGCCCACGAAAGATTTTCTTACTTTCTGTAGACGGATTTTTGGGACAAACAGCTTATGTTTGTTCCGCGTATTTAAACTGTGGACATCAGACTGCTTTTTGAAGGAGCTGATATTCTTGTGCGTATACATTATCACGTCTAATATGTACTGTGAAGCCACTGTGAGGATTTCTATTTCCTTAAAACGTTCTTTTAGCGAATCTCTAGATCCTAAGTTATATATGGATCGAATCGCTCTTTTTTGTAGAACAAAGATGGTATCTATGTCTGCTGCTTTACCCCAGATCAGTATGCCATAAGACATAATACTATGGAAGTAACTGAAATAAACAAGGCGAGCGGTTTCCACGTTAGTGAATTGCCTTATTCGTCTTATAGCAAAAGCGGCAGAGCTCAGCCGGTTAGCCAAAGTAGATATATGAGGCGCCCATTGCAAGTTGTGATCCAGGGTAAGCCCAAGAAAGAGTGTATTGTTAACAAGATCAAGTTTCTCACCGTTTAAAGATATAGATGTGTCAACCTCTCTTACATCCTGATTTGGTTGCAATGGGACTACCTCGGAAGTCTACCCTTTCAAACAAAAAAAGAATTTTCCAAATCGGTCCAGCCGTCTTCAAGTAATCGGTGAACAAACACACAAAAAAAAATAAAAAAAAAACATACAGACGAATTGAGAACCGTCCTTCTTTTGGAAGTCGGTTAAAAATAAGAATAAAATGTAAAATCCTGTGTTGACCTACAGGTTAACTAGCTACTATTAGTTAGCTAGCTTTACGAAAGTTGTGAAAATTGTTTGGAACTTATGACACAGTCATTATAGAACAATATACACTTAGGTACCATCATTTTATAAACCTTTATCTACACACATATCATAAAACTTCTAGGTATAATACGATCAAAAACCGTAAATTACGACCATCATATAAGTATAAGTTTTGTTAGAACAAATTGCTTATCGGTGAAACTGTTATTATTGCTTCATTATAACATCGAATTCGGTGTTATTATGACATTCATATTTTGAAAATCTCTGAAAAATAAAGCAATTGGATTTGACCTCAATTCTAATATTAGTCGAAATGATGTTTTATTCGAATTTAAATGTCAATTGCAAACAATTTTGACAAATCTTATACCTTACTTGATATCGAACGAATGATAGATGAGGCCGACTCTAGTTTTGTCTCTGAAATAAATAAAAAAAGCTACGGTTTGACATGCGTGAAAAAAATATCATCTACCGCCATTTGACATTTTTGTATTGACATTTTTGAACACAGAGTATTATGTGTACCTAATTATGTGTGTTAGGGTCATTCCACGTAAAAGTAACGCGAGTCACGATAAAAAATTAAGTGTCAATATGTCTAGGGATGATAAATAACACATTTTAGGGTTCCGTACCAAAATGGTAAAAAAGGAACCCTTATGGTGCGACTCTGTCTGTCTGTCTGTCTGTCTGTCTGTCTGTCTGTCTGTCTGTCTGTCTGTCTGTCCGTCTGTCACAGCAAGATATCTCAGGATCTACTGATGCTATCGACTTGAAACTTGGAATAGTGTTAAAAGTCGCTGACTCGAGCCCATTGGATAGAAAAAAAATCATATACCTTTTTTACTTTTTTTTTAAAGGGGTCCGAAATGGGATGTGGAAAAACAAAAGTAGAGCTATTATATCGAGTGGGATATCAAATGAAAGGGCTTAATTTGTAGATTCCAAAACCATTTTTGTTTTTTTTTCTTAATTTTGTACTTTTTGATTTATGACCAAAAACGTTCAAAAAAATACCATTCCCCCCCTATTATCTTCGAAGTTACTGAACAGAAAAATCTGTAATAATTACCAATTATTAATATCATCCTAAATATTACAGGAAAAATAAAACGGTTTTCCTAAATTGCATCGTTTTTTAGAAATTTTCAAAAATAGTACACATACTTATTTGCTCCTACTAAGCTAACGGCCATACAGTTTTTGTTGAACTATTCACGTATCTACTTACGAGTTTGTACGGAACCCTCGGTGAGCGAGTCCAGCTCGCAATTGACCGGTATTTTTTAGAAATAAATTAACGCTTAAATTAGCATTATGATGATTCAACAAGCAATAAAATCGTGACTCGTGTTACCTGTTACTGTCGAATGACACAGTAGTAGATAAAACAGTGTAACTTTACATACTTAATAAGGCATTATTTAACAGTCAGAAAAACTACTATTGTGTATACCTAATAACATTTTGACGTGATAACGTCTTATAAATCGATGAAGCCGGCTGCACGCACGAAAAAGTGTCCCGTTACCTTGCAGGGTCGTTACCTGTCAAATAGGTACTTTATATTATTCCAGCACTAAAGTCGTTAAGACGATAGTTTCTTACAAATTGTTAATAAAATAGCCCTTATTCCCTAAGATACGGCTGTCAAAAATCTCTATTGAATGACAAGAGACCAGTGGCGGATTTGCCCTAAGGCCCAGTAGGCCCGGGCCTAGGGCGGCCAGATATTAGGGGCGGCCAATCGTGACAAAAAATCACTGCTGCTGCTGAGAAAAGGGCGGCTGGTACTCAAGTCAAAGTCAAAGTCAAAGTCAAAGTCAAAGTCAAAGTCAAAGTCAAAGTCAAAGTCAAAGTCAAAGTCAAAGTCAAAGTCAAAGTCAAAGTCAAAGTCAAAGTCAAAGTCAAAGTCAAAGTCAAAGTCAAAGTCAAAGTCAAAGTCAAAGTCAAAGTCAAAGTCAAAGTCAAAGTCAAAGTCAAAGTCAAAGTCAAAGTCAAAGTCAAAGTCAAAGTCAAAGTCAAAGTCAAAGTCAAAGTCAAAGTCAAAGTCAAAGTCAAAGTCAAAGTCAAAGTCAAAGTCAAAGTCAAAGTCAAAGTCAAAGTCAAAGTCAAAGTCAAAGTCAAAGTCAAAGTCAAAGTCAAAGTCAAAGTCAAAGTCAAAGTCAAGGTCAAGGTCAAGGTCAAGGTCAAGGTCAAAGTCAAAGTCAAAGTCAAGGTCAAGGTCAAGGTCAAGGTCAAGGTCAAGGTCAAGGTCAAGGTCAAGGTCAAAGTCAAGGTCAAGGTCAAGGTCAAGGTCAAGGTCAAGGTCAAGGTCAAGGTCAAGGTCAAGGTCAAGGTCAAGGTCAAGGTCAAGGTCAAAGTCAAAGTCAAAGTCAAAGTCAAAGTCAAAGTCAAAGTCAAAGTCAAAGTCAAAGTCAAAGTCAAAGTCAAAGTCAAAGTCAAAGTCAAAGTCAAAGTCAAAGTCAAAGTCAGGGTCAAGGTCAACGTTATCACGTTCGACTATCGTCAGTAAACCGACTTTACAGACAACCGATTTTTAAAGTATGAATTACGAAGTGTCGTGGTGCCAATCACCGGCGGCGGCCCCACTATCTACGCCAAAGTGAGAAACTTCAGTTGACCTACAAAACCATTGCCGTTTACCTATCGGCACCACTGCTACCACCATTCAGTTTAGAGACAGTAAGCTCACCAAGCTGGAAGGACAGCCTTAAAAAAACAAAAAAATATATTTAATGATCCTATATTTTGTTTTTAAGTTGAAATGATAATTATAATTCTGTCGACACATAAAAAAGTTTTCGCAAAATAGTAAAGAAATTAGAAAGTTTAGAAAAATAAACTTCACATTGACATTTGTTTATTTACCCACGGTTTGTACATTAGGGTGGTCCAAAAAAAACACTTTTTTTATTTTTTGATAGACCACCCCCTTATTTTGTTACACATATTATGTTGATAAAATACACCAAGTTTTGTAATTTTATCTCAACTCTAAAGGGGTGCTCAACGACTTTGAAATTTTTAATGTTATATGAAACCTAAAAAAATAAAATAATTATTTCTCTGATTTTTATTACAGTTATTGTTTTTACACTGTTTGGGCATGTGATTAATAAAATGTGAGTTCTAAAAATATTTTTATTTCTATTTTTAATAATTTTTTGAAAAAATATTTTTTTGAATATTACGGATTTAGTCACATTTTATTAGTGATATTGAACCTATATATAAGTATGGCTGTTGTTATAGGTCAAACAAGAGCTTGCAATATGCTCTTGTCGGTTTTCTTTGAAATGAAGATTTTGAAAAATTTATAAAAAATAGAAATAAAAATATTTTTAGAATTCACATTTCATTAATCACATGCCCAAACAGTGTAAAAACAATAACTGTAATAAAAATCAGAGAAATGATTATTTTATTTTTTTAGGTTTCATACAACATTAAAAATTTCAAAGTCGTTGAGCACCCCTTTAGAGTTGAGATAAAATTACAAAACTTGGTATATTTTATCAACATAATATGTGTAACAAAATAAGGGGGTGGCCTATCAAAAAATAAAAAAAAAGGGTTTTTTTGGACCACCCTAATGTGTACATTCACTTCCAGCACTTACACGCGCTCATTTTCAGCATTTACATTATATTCGTTGCAACAGGTATATGTTAGGTAGGCAGTAAAATCAATGGGACGACATGATAATATTTTTTTGGTAATGGTAAAAATATTACGAAATATACAGTGCTTTGAAGTTTCGCGTAACGTTACGCCATGGTACAATTTTTATACTCCGGAATTTTGGCGGTCTTTACGCGTATCTTTGTCAATCTTTTATTAATTTGTTAAAGTAAAAAATACGCGTCTAATCTATTTCGATAATCTGACGGACTAAACTAAATAAGTAGAATGATATTTTATTAACCCAGGCATCATTCCTATTATTATTCACTTATATTCCCAAAAAGTTATTACAGATTTGATTGTACTACCTACAATCAGTGAAAATGAATTAACTTACGAAATTATCGTTAGATTGTTTAATGATGTGCTTAAATAATTTGATAGACAATGTAACTGCTTCGTGTACAAACAGTTACAACGCCTTCAAAACTGTGAACAATGATTCTCTCATGTATAATTAATATAACTCGTACTCTGTATAATATATTAATGAAGCAAGGTCGTCTGAATACATTCGCATTGGAAACGGAAATATTACTAACTTATATATTAATATTCTCTCCAACAAACTCTATTTGCATTAAATTATTCAACTAAAACAAACACACGCCATGCGACTTAGAAGCGAAACATACTAGTTTCTAGTTCCGCTACTCACCCTTAGATGGCGCCATAGGTCACTATTTTTCTTTGTCCTTCCCTTGGTTTCAGCGCTAGGAGCATTTTGTTCGGTGTTTATTTTAGAACGGCGAACGAGTGCTCTTGATTTGAATAATTATTCAGTAGTGGATGAATGAAAACTTGCTACGTTTTGCTTGTAAATAATTGGTGAGGCGGGATTGTTGACGTGTCTAAAAGGAGACACTGTATTCTGAACAGATAAACAGTCGTAATGATTCAGTTTATAGCATAGTAAATTATGGTAATTAATTACAACGTAAAAGTAAAGTTTAAATATTTATTAAGTACCAATGATTTCTGTTATAAGTTCAGTTCTGCAACCGCGTTGATGTTTATGACGTTGAACTGTATAGAAAGATTCCGTGTGTTTTTATTCAGGATACTCAATTGGATTAAATTTCAATTTCACAAGTGTTCCCATTGATATCTTATTATGCAGTAGATAGATACCTAATTAATCACTTAATATGTTTAGGTATTATACCTACTTTGCTACATCTTGCAACCTTCTATATTAATAATTTTGGTAAACACAGCTAATTTTATCTTTGATCGACATAAAAATTGTTCTAAACGCATCTTAATTATACCTATCATTGCCACATTGCCACAGACAAGTATGTATTGTGTACAAATATATCTAAGCCTACCTTAGTCGTTTATAATAAGGTGCAAAAATGTGTACATATTTTTGTCACTGTCTGTACGGTATCGCTGTTTCTATTTGCCGTCTCGCTCTCGTACGCTATTGTGTTAGAAGTCCATTATCGTGTAGAGTACGCTTATCGTCAGATATACCCGTTTCTGTTTTTGCATAGTAAACATTGCGTGATAGTGTTTTTTAAGGTATCTTTGTGTTCGTATTGTTTTTGGTAATAATGTCTGGTAATAATTGTTTGTAATAAAATTTCACGAATTATGTCTTAATATGTTATAACAATGAGACATAATGTCTTCGATCTAGAGGAGTCATTTGATTTAATTTAAAGTCAGTGCTCCAAAGTTAGAAAAAACTTAGTTTATAAATAAGTCCAAAATAAAAACAGAGTGGTTTTTCGAAGCCTATTGTTTCTTTATTTTTGATGTGGAAATACTTTTCTTATTGTAAAGTTTATAGAATAACTTTATTAAATCAAAAATACTCTATGTGACATCCATTCTGAATTCTGATCGATCATGGCGTAACTATCATTATACCAATTTTATGAAATATTATAAACGTGCAACAGTTAAACGTGAAATACTTTTGAATCCAGAAGTTTAAAATATTTTATCGCCCTGTTGGGATACCGAGTACCCACATATCCTTCATACACCTCGGATACCGCGTGTGCAAAGTTTGTCGTTTTTTAATACAGTAATAAAGCAGCAACCTACATTTGTATGTCGGCAGCATCGATTTTCTCCAGGCCCTTGAAACTCCGCGCCGTTCCATGAATAATTCAAACGCGCGGGACTCGAACCCGCGTCTGTTTTCTTGCAGTGTGTCGCTTGGTCAACTCCACTGTTTACTTCATTATTTAAAAATACATATATTATTAACAATACTTATGTTCAAAAAACGTCTGGAGCAGACGTAAGGTTGAAAGTCACTTTTTGATTCCTTAAGTCTTCTATTTCATTCGTTTTCTAATGGACTGGTACCTATATCCTAGGTTATTTTTAGTGATTTATACCTTATTATTAGTTACAGTGGTCGTCCGATGATGTAACCTTAGGGATGTTAAAAAAATATCAATTTAATTGTTATAGATTAGAGTATGTTGACACGTGATTTAAATAAGGTTATGATATTTAAATAAGATACCTATGTATGTACTATACAAATACTACTTACGTCAGTTTTCACTACGTAGCTATTTGTTTTATTTTTAATGCTGATTTATAACTGTCATGGTTGTTTTGTTATTAGTAAGTAATTCTATACTAATACAGAAATAATGTCTTCGAATAAGGAGTAGCGTTTTCAGTTACCATATATGTAGTTATGACATGGGCAATGACATAGCAGCATCACGTGTTAGAAGTTATCCTTGTTCTGACATTTTGTTTATCTCTCTGATGATTTCATTTACTGAAAGAAAATATACATTTGCTTTTGTAAGGTTCCTGCATTATTGATAGTTTTGGTATCAATACATTGGACAATATTAACACTTTTCTTGATTTTTCCTATGTGCCTACAGAACAAGTACTTACCGAATTACACCCATATAAGGAAAACAAGCCCGCAAAACGATAGATATGGAACGAGCCAGCGTTCGTTCGATGACCAATCATATGGAATAGATTTACTTCCATACAGCCGGCGGGTGGGGGGAGGTAGGCGGCGCCGCGCGTGCGCGCGGTTGCTAGGACGACGGCACGTACCGCGCTCTATGTGTGCGTGTGTAGTACTCTACGCTCGATGGAACCCAGTAGAGTCTGTCTCATTCTATAAGGGCGTATGTGTGTTTCGGCTAGGATGACGATTAAGACTTTCTGAGGAGGATGGCGGAGTGCGTATGTAGTGTATACGCTCGATGGAAGCCGATAGATAGGTGCGTTAAAACAAAAGAGAACCACCACTTGTAAAACATTCGTGCGAAACTAGACTTTCTTCATTGACCGTACTGCTCAAACTTGGTGGAGCCTGTCAGTTCAGCTATGGCGTTTTAGTTTTGACGAAGATGGATATACGCGGCATTGTTAAAAGTCGTATGAATGTAAGAATATCGACGAGACATAAGCCATTTTAGATTAGTGGTGTTGTCCGTTTTGTTTTGCGTTGATAATGAGGGGATTTGTTGGATGTATTAATTCTTTAGTTAGAAAACAAAAGTTGATAGGTTATCCCGACTATTTGATAGCTAGAAAAACATTATTTATTGAGCTAAGTATTTTTTTAATGTTTTTATCAGAACTTTGAAATACATTTCCACAAGAAATATCATAATTTGTATCACTACGCATCGTTTAGAACTTTTTCACGCCATTGAGCAATATTTCTCATTCAGTAAGTAGGTAACTAGTAGGTAATGATAGTTATCTAGTATAAGGCCCGTGTAGTAGGTATATGACTATTTTTTTTTATACGTGAATGCACCAGAGAGAGCGAGTCAATTGTTTTCTACTATGTGGTGAACAAAATCCTTCGTGCTCTAGATAAGCTCAATCAGTATCCTATTCCTATTCTACTTAGGTGCCTGTTTACGATTTATAATATGTTCCAAAAACAATACTTACATACCCCTATATTTAAATATCGGTAAATAAGCAAAAACTCATTTTACAGTCATAAAAAAGCCATTCATACGCAATCTTACATGAATTCATCAATATATTCGTGTGACGTCACACTACATTATTATTGCAAACGCGGCTACCGTGCCGCATTCCACTCACACATATACACAAACACACCCACAACCAAACCACACCAACGCCATTTAACACCACTTCAATTCCAACTCTAAGGCTTGAATAGTAAAGTTTAAATTTCAAGTAACGGATGTCTATTTGGCTCGCTTTTGTTTCGAACGCGCTCCTAGCTATAGCGGTGTGTGTGTATACATTCAGTTGTGTGTACTTGAATACCTTAGGGATGTGAATTTTTTTACAAGAAAGCCTTTGAACCTTCGGTTGTAAAATTTGGACCTTTACTTTGCCTTTGTGCATTCTCCAGAGATGTCTATTGTCGATCGTAACTCCTTCATAAAAATCTTTGTTGGTTACATTATATAAAGGGGAGATACATAAATAGATTCAGGAAAGTTTAGTGGTTTCAGAGTTCAGTAGTTGCGGTTTGTAGGATTTTCTCGAGCATTTCTATAAAATCAAAGACTTTTATTTTTAAAGGGGGATAAAAAATGCTGTTTCTCTTCATAGTTGTATCTAAGTAGGTCTATGTTTATCATGGCTTTTGTGTTGATTAGCTAGAGCCAAATAAAGAACTAAGTATAAATAACCGCATTTTTAGTTAAAAAAACCCCGACTGCAGTGTAAAAAATACCGCGCATTAAAGTGCATAAATCCGCCATTTTGATTTTTTTTCGTATTGTTTCTAGTGGCACTAGCGCCGTCAAGACGAATCTAATGATTTATCAAAATCGGGTGTGTCGTTGATTAGATACGAGCGGACATAGGAACGGACATATACATACGTACTTACATACATACACGTCAAACACATCCCTCCTTTTGGACTTTGCCGCAGTCGGCTAAAAACCGAACAAGAGCAAGTCGGACTCGCCCACCGAGGGTTATGTAAAATATAGACTATTTATTTTTTATGCTTTAATTAGAAATGTATAGTTTTCTGATTTTTCCCTATAGTATATAGTATAACTTATAATTTATAAGACGGTATTGCTAGTCAAATTTCATAGTTCTAGGTCAGCGGAAAGTACCCTATAAGTTTCCTTGAGAGTGTCGAAATATATGTTTTTTGCGGCATAAACGGCCATATCTTTTTTTACGTTAACATAGAAGTTTGATTTATCACATCTTCAGGGGACTGTAGGTAGACCTGAATATATGGTTTTATTTTCAACTCGATACCTCCACGCGTTCTCGAGATAAAAGGTCTTGATAGACAGACAGACGGACAACAAAGTGATCCTATAAAGGTTCCGTTTTTTCCTTTTGAGGTACGGAACCCTAAAAAGATAGTATCAACACGTTCACTGTCCCCACACAAAACTATCGGACAATGTCACAAGTCCCAACTGTGTAATCAGTATGGGGAAGTGACCCCATAGTGCAAGCACGGACTCCTGAAAAAAAAACCTTCACGACCGCACATTGAGGGCACTGGGACAGGGAATGTGTTAATACTGCTTGCACATGAACAAAGTGCCTTCCCCTTAAATAGAGACAATAAGAAAAGTATGGACACAATCTTATATTACAACTTTAAAAAATAAGTTAAATTTATATTACTCATTACATTAGTCTGTGCTTAGGCTAGATTGTAATTGTATACGTATTTAATAAGTTATTATTTTATACACCAAAAAAAAATCTGTTTGATAATATTTATTTACTCCTGTGTATATTTTATTAAATTCATTAGCTTTTATCAATGTTTTTGCAACTGAGTGTAAGTATATTTGTACTTTCAATAAGACTTCTGTTGGAATTCATATATCACATATTTATCTAAAAAAAATTGCGCTTTGTCACTGCTATATTTACTTTAAGAAATTCTTGGATATCTAATGTAAGTTCATATTTGTAATAAAGCTGGCTCTAATAGAATGCTGTTAACTTAACATACAACGATGCAATACTTTTACTATTCAATACATTCCTCGGAGCGAACCATCTTTTAAAAGAACTGAAAAACTGGTCCACACATTTCTATATGGTAATCCCTATTTATGTTCGTTACTATATACGAACCTAGCACCGCAACAGTTGAAATATAAATAATTAATTCTCTCACCTCTTACTCGTTAAACAAACTTCTAAGTCAAAATGCACTTTTTAAAGCTAACAGCCCTTTCGTAAATAAAGTACCTGAGACAACGTTTTCACTTCTCTTTTAAACTGTTTTTTATGGAATTGCTATGTTTGCGAGAAAATAATTTCAGCCTAAACATTTTTGCATTTTGAGGAATAAAAATAATATATGTTTACCCAATAAGATTTGACCGGCGGCGACGGTCGCTGTGGCCGTAAGGGCCGATACAGACGGACTGCAACCCAACTGCAACTCCCTACGATTTGTATGGGAACTGCATCACAACCGCGCAGTCGGCGTGCAGTTGTGATACAGTTCCCATACAAATCGTAGGGAGTTGCAGTTGGGTTGCAGTCCGTCTGTATCGGCCCTAACCGACGAGTTCTTGAGTGGGTGGGTATGACTTGGTGAAAATTACTGCAGTCTGATGGATGAGAGCTCCGCAGAACCAGTGATAGTGGTGTCCTTTGAGGCAGGCCTATGTCCAGTGGTGGACTGCTTTCGGCTGATGACGAAGATGATGGTGAATAAGACTTATGGTTATTACTTAAATAGTTTTACATTTGTTTTGAAACGTCCCCTACGTTTCTAAACAATCATCACGTTTGGGGAAAGCCTACACTACGTACGGTCTACATTTAACGCCCACGATACAAACATTGGTGTGACGGGGACATCGATTGCAATCGGTTATTTTTACTAAGGAAAAACTCGACTTTATCCGAAACCAAGTCCTTTCCACACAAAAAATAAGCAAGTTGTATTATTTAGACGGGTATTATTAATACTAATAGTTGGGTACACTACATAAATACGAAAAACTTAATTCCGATATTCAGAATTACGATTATCAAAATTCCTATTTTTTTTTTTGCTATCGCACACAGCTTTATTATTTATAATTAGGAATTCTAAATGGATTTATTCAATTACAATAATACACTCCGATTTTTAAAATTCCGAAATTACAATAACCATAAGAATTCCGATTTTCAAAATGCCGAGATTCGATACACCGAACAATGAAAATTCCAAATCTATGATAACCCAATACATCAAAAATACGAATTCCGATAATCAATATACCGATTTTTAAAATTCCGAAAATCAATACACCGAACAATAAAAATATATTTTTTTAAGTAATGACGATAATGTATTAGTTTGATATCGCAGTTTTAACTTAACCTAACTTGTAACAGTTAATTAACTTTAGTCACAATTATAACCTAAGAGGGCTGTGTGAGGCAATCGACAAAGCACGCTTTTATTTCTAAGCTAGCTAACGAAACTAACCAGGTTAAGCTTAGAATTATTACTATCCTTTTTCGGCATTTTACCCATTCTACGTTTTTAGGGTTCCGTACCAAAATGGTAAAAAAGGAACCCTTATGGTGCGACTCTATCTGTCTGTCTGTCTGTCTGTCCGTCTGTCACAGCCAGATATCTCAAGAACTACTGATGCTATCGATTTGAAATTTGGAATACTGTTAAAAGTAGCTAACCCGAGCTTATTGGACATAAAAAATATCATGTACCTTTTTTACTTTTTTTTTAAAAGACTCCGTAATGGGACTTTGAAAATTGAAACTACTTTCAATTTTCAAAGTCCTACCTACCTACCTACGGCTATTATATTGAGCGGGGTATCAAATGAAAGGGCTTAATTTGTAGATTAAAACACTATTTTTATTTTTTTTCTTAATTAAGTATTTTTTGATTTATACATTTTTATGTACCATTCCCCCCCTATTATCTCCGAAGTTACTGATCAGAAAAATGTGTCATAATTACTAATTATCAATATCAACCTGAACATTACAGGAAAAATAGAACGGTCTTCCTAACTTTAATACTTTTTTAGAAATTTACATAAACTTAATCCATCCATTAATCCATCTAGCGGAGAGTAGCAAAACTAAGCGATGGCCTGTTTCACGCTAGGGGATTTAACGATGTTATAATTGAACAACAATTAGTTCGTAAACAGCTAATAATAAATAAATTCTAACATTTAAATACTATGTCACGTTTGCAAAGTTGAAAAATTGTAAATAATTATTTTACCAAGCTTATACATAGATGGCGTTGTAAATTCGGGGAACAGCTTTTTGTATGAAGAATGACAGTCCTCTTGATTTAATGGTCCTTGCTATTAAATAGAATCATTACACGTCAGGTTCTAAATATTACAGGAAAAATATAACTGTTTTAACTTGCAATGTTTTTTAGAAATTTGCAAAAATCATAACATATACTTATTTGCTTCTTCTAAACAAATCGACATACAGTTTTTCTTGAACTATTCGCGTATCTACTTATGAGTTTGTACGGAACCCTCGGTGCGCGAGTCCGACTCGCACTTGACCGGTTTTTTTGGTATCAATTTGTTTTTTTTTTGGCATCATAGTTCTAACCTAACCTACTATTTTAATTGCAGTCCGTATCTGTCAAGGCCTTAGATCTAGCTAAACTGACCTATTACTGGCTGTGATTAATTTCTCTTAGCGTCACAGTTACCACCCAAAAAGGCTGTGACTTGTGACCAAGTCGACGAAGCCCCGCTGCACGGGGCTTCTATTTCTTTCTAAGGGACACAAGCGACCTAACCAACCTACCTACATTAAACTAGATATGCTTTTAAAGCTTTTTTCCATGCGGGAGGCTTCGCCCCCCGAGCCCCCTTTTTTCCCTTATACCAACTCGTTTCCGTTGGCGTTGGCGTCTATTCCAATTTTCTGGTACATACATACCAGCTATTTTCTTTTGGGATCGCAGTTCTAATGTAAGCTAAGTAAAGAAATACTTGAATACTCCGAATTTCATAAAGCCTAAAAAAAATGTCGATTACTGAAAACACGATTTTTATTTTTCCGAATGACACAATTCCGAAAAAAAATCTGTAGAAGTTGGAGGGTTAGTCACTTTTCAGTACTTTGGAGGTCAGTTTGTCCCAATAGGTTGAGATTGGGCAGCTAAAAAAAATACGTGTCTGTTATTTTAGACTACTCTCTAACATATATCAAAATAAATCAAATCGGAGCCGTACAGTTGGGTACCTTTACTTGTTAGTAAAATCAAAATACGCAGTAGGTATGTTATATTTTTCATAAACATTCGATATGTAAATTTCGATTATTTTCAAGTTAACGGTGATTTGTAATAAAAAAAATGATTTTTTTATTACAAATCACCGTACATGCTGCCATCCCATGCGCCCTGCGCGTGACTTATTCCTAATTAATGAATTTCTAAAAATGGTAAAAACTGATGTTTATTTTTATCGCGCTTATCTTTTATAGAGCTACAGCCAACATGCTGCGATTTCGTGCGCCGAGCGCGGACGGGGGACCCACTCGATATTTTTCCAAAAAATCGATTAAAAAAGCTAAAAAGTATCGATTGAGGATCCTGCGGAAGGTCACGGCCCCATCGATCCGGTGGAAAGTGAGACCGGCTGCCACTACTAACACCGTGCTGGCTATGCAGCCTGAATTAATCGCGCATATATTTGAATACATTTGGACGCAGTTCGGGCGGTGTCGTCGCCCCCTTAAGTTTTAGCGATTTTGTTCGTTGTGGCCCGGCTGTTGTTTAGAATACTGTCTTGGGTTCAAGCTTGCTTAACTTCGTGGTACGTTGGGACACCTGTTCTGTCCGCGCTGTCCTGGCGCCTCGCCTGTAGAATACTACAAACAACAGACGGCAGGTGACTGTAACAATTAGAAACTATACACATACCTACTTCGATAAAAGTGTGACTAGTTTTTTTACCTGCATTGCTACGAAGCATTCTTATGTCACAATATTTTATTATTGTAAAAAATTTCATGAAATGACAAGACCTAGTGAGTTCCTTGGGGTGTTCCCTTTCATAAGATGGCATACTTACTTTTTAAGTCAGATTTATAAAGGAACCTATGCCTACTCGCAGACCAAATATTGGTGTTTAAATTTGAGATAGACTTATTCAGTGGTCAGACTACCAACTGGTGCGAAGATATCTGGAAGTCAGCAGGGAAATGGTGGATCAGATTAACACGGTTCGCCCCGGGTGCCAAGCACTGGGGGGTAACACAGCCGAACGACCACATTTCCTATGTTTGGGGCTGCCTGCTCGAAATCAAAAACTAGACCTTTGTGCCCAGAGTACCCGACTGGCTTACGCCGCCACTGGTA
The DNA here is from genome assembly GCA_947034925.1 of Eudemis profundana. Taxonomy (NCBI): domain Eukaryota; kingdom Metazoa; phylum Arthropoda; class Insecta; order Lepidoptera; family Tortricidae; genus Eudemis; species Eudemis profundana. The sequence continues at coordinate 21,346,817 of OX344795.1, read as the reverse complement.
ACAACACTCCCAACTGTTATTTTGAGGTAAGAAACAGGTAAGTAAATAAAACATTTGTAAATAAACATTGTCCTTTATTTGAGAAACCTATAAGAAGTTGATAAACTTTTTTATTTCTTTTTCTCTTTGAAACTGCATACGCGAAGATTCCAGGGAGCTGTTTTTACCTGTAAAGAAAAATAGGAACACTATTATCCACCGTAATAGGTATAATAAACTTGCACCTTTCTCAGATTAATGAGCTTGCAGTATTGAGAAATAATTTTAGTTCTTTGGGGTAAAGAAAATGTTGCCTCTAATATATTAAGTTTGAAAAATCGCTATTACATGTTTAGTGGTATAGTTCAAATACTTTCTAGCTTTGGCACTTCTAGATATAAGAGTTCGTCGTAGGATGACAATTGATAAACTGTAATTGTAGAATTTTTTTTAGTGTGCACAGTACAAACATAAGTAGATACTTGGCTATATAGCCGAGAGAGTTCTTACTACCTGATATAAACTACCTGTTTCAGTAGAGCACAAGCGGAGAAAGAAGGGTATTAAGCCTTGACAAAATTACTGCAAAACGCTTAGTTAAAGAGGGTTTTCGGACATCCGCCGACAAGACCATGATATTTTGTGAGAGTCAGAATGGCGGGTGTACCATAACAAATATTAAAAACAATTATACTAAAAAAATGTACTCAAAATGTACTATTTAGTACCTACTTTAAAAAAAATTGTACCTCTCGGTACGTGAATTTATTACAATGTGTAGGTACACCCGCCATCCTGACAGTCAGGATGGCGGGTGTATGCCAGTTTACCAAGAAAACATTGATTATTGATAAATGCTACTAATCCAAAAAAATGTACCAAATTTGTACTCTAATATGCAGTTTAAAGTTTTTCGAAACTCATCTCCTAAAGGGGTTAAAATAGGGGTTGAAAGTTTGTATGAGTGGATGTTTTTTTAAGTAAGAGATCTAAGACTGGTGTCAACTATTAGTGCTAAATTTGTACCTCCACACGCCGTTTTCCGTTTTTCAAAATTCAACTTCTAAGGGGGTTAAATAGGGGTTGAAAGTTTGTATGAGAAGAATATAATTCTTAAAGTAAGAGATCTAAAACAAGTACCAACTATTAGTGCAGAATTTGTACCTCCGTACACCGTTTTCCGTTTTTGAAAATTCACCTCCTAAGGGGGTTAAATAGGGGTTAAAAGTTTGTATGAGCAGAATATAATTTTGAAAGTAAGAGATTTGAGATTAGTATCGACCATTAGTGCTAAATTTGTACCTCCACACGCCGTTTTCCGTTTTTCAAAATTCAACTTCTAAGGGGGTTAAATAGGGGTTGAAAGTTTGTATGAGAAGAATATAATTATTCAAGTAAGAGATCTAAAACTAGTACCAACTATTAGTGCAGAATTTGTACCTCCACACGCCGTTTTCCGTTTTTCAAAATTCAACTTCTAAGGGGGTTAAATAGGGGTTGAAAGTTTGTATGAGCAGAATATAATTTTGAAAGTAAGAGATTTGAGATTAGTATCGACTATTAGTGCTAAATTTGTACCACCACACGCAGTTTTCAGTTTTTCAAAATTCAACTTCTAAGGGGGTTAAATAGGGGTTGAAAGTTTGCATGAGAAGAATATAATTCTTAATGTATGAGATCTAAAACTAGTACTGACTATTAGCGCAGAATTTGTACCTCCGTACACCGTTTACTCTTTTTCGAAATACACCTCCTAAGGGGGTTTAAGAGGGGTTGAAAGTTTGTTTGAGGAGAATATAATTCTTAAAGTAAGAGATCTAAAACTAGTACCAACTATTAGTGCAGAATTTGTACCTCCACACGCCGTTTTCCGTTTTTCAAAATTCAACTTCTAAGGGGGTTAAATAGGGGTTGAAAGTTTGTATGAGAAGAATATAATTTTGAAAGTAAGAGATTTGAGATTAGTATCGACTATTAGTGCTAAATTTGTACCGCCACACGCCGTTTTCAGTTTTTCGAAATTCAACTTCTAAGGGGGTTAAATAGGGGTTGAAAGTTTGTATAAGAAGAATATAATTCTTAAAGTATGAGATCTAAAACTAGTACTGACTATTAGCGCAGAATTTGTACCTCCGTACACCGTTTACTCTTTTTCGAAATTCACCTCCTAAGGGGGTTAAAGAGGGGTTGAAAGTTTGTATGAGGAGAATATAATTCTTAAAGTAAGAGATCTAAAACTAGTACCAACTATTAGTGCAGAATTTCTACCTCCGTACACCGTTTTCCGTTTTTGAAAATTCACCTCCTAAGGGGGTTAAATAGGGGTTGAAAGTTCGTATGAGGAGTAAGCATCTGGTGTTTCAAATATTCAAGAGTAAAGCCAACCCTCTTCAAAACGGAATCTTATAAAACAATGAATGGTACAGTCAGCATCAAATAGTCTGTAACAACCAGTGCCATAGCTATACTACATTTTCAATCGTTACGATATATGTAGCGCTTCGGATGTCACAGCCTTTTTAATGCCAACCTTTTACTATGTGTTAAGTAGGGTAGGTGCATCATCATAATCTACCATGTTCAATTGAACATCCAGTTTACAAAGACAACATATCTGACTAGACTGGTTGATACCTACTTACAGAGAAACATTTTTAATGGCAGTAGGTGTCAAGCAGTTTATTAATCAGTTATGTTGTTTATGTAAACGCTTGAAACACCAGATGCTTACTCCTCATACAAACTTTCAACCCCTATTTAACCCCCTTAGGAGGTGAATTTTCAAAAACGGAAAACGGTGTACGGAGGTAGAAATTCTGCACTAATAGTTGGTACTAGTTTTAGATCTCTTACTTTAAGAATTATATTCTCCTCATACAAACTTTCAACCCCTCTTTAACCCCCTTAGGAGGTGAATTTCGAAAAAGAGTAAACGGTGTACGGAGGTACAAATTCTGCGCTAATAGTCAGTACTAGTTTTAGATCTCATACTTTAAGAATTATATTCTTCTCATACAAACTTTCAACCCCTATTTAACCCCCTTAGAAGTTGAATTTCGAAAAACTGAAAACGGCGTGTGGCGGTACAAATTTAGCACTAATAGTCGATACTAATGTCAAATCTCTTACTTTCAAAATTATATTCTTCTCATACAAACTTTCAACCCCTATTTAACCCCCTTAGAAGTTGAATTTTGAAAAACGGAAAACGGCGTGTGGAGGTACAAATTCTGCACTAATAGTTGGTACTAGTTTTAGATCTCTTACTTTAAGAATTATATTCTCCTCAAACAAACTTTCAACCCCTCTTTAACCCCCTTAGGAGGTGAATTTCGAAAAAGAGTAAACGGTGTACGGAGGTACAAATTCTGCGCTAATAGTCAGTACTAGTTTTAGATCTCATACATTAAGAATTATATTCTTCTCATGCAAACTTTCAACCCCTATTTAACCCCCTTAGAAGTAGAATTTTGAAAAACTGAAAACGGCGTGTGGTCGTACAAATTTAGCACTAATAGTCGATACTAATCTCAAATCTCTTACTTTCAAAATTATATTCTGCTCATACAAACTTTCAACCCCTATTTAACCCCCTTAGAAGTTGAATTTTGAAAAACGGAAAACGGCGTGTGGAGGTACAAATTCTGCACTAATAGTTGGTACTAGTTTTAGATCTCATACATTAAGAATTATATTCTTCTCATGCAAACTTTCAACCCCTATTTAACCCCCTTAGAAGTTGAATTTTGAAAAACGGAAAACGGCGTGTGGAGGTACAAATTTATCACTAATGGTCGATACTAATCTCAAATCTCTTACTTTCAAAATTATATTCTGCTCATAAAAACTTTCAACCCCTATTTAACCCCCTTAGGAGGTGAATTTTCAAAAACGGAAAACGGTGTACGGAGGTACAAATTCTGCACTAATAGTTGGTACTTGTTTTAGATCTCTTACTTTAAGAATTATATTCTTCTCATACAAACTTTCAACCCCTATTTAACCCCCTTAGAAGTTGAATTTTGAAAAACGGAAAACGGCGTGTGGAGGTACAAATTTAGTACTAATAGTTGACACCAGTCTTAGATCTCTTACTTAAAAAAACATCCACTCATACAAACTTTCAACCCCTATTTTAACCCCTTTAGGAGATGAGTTTCGAAAAACTTTAAACTGCATATTAGAGTACAAATTTGGTACATTTTTTTGGATTAGTAGCATTTATCAATAATCAATGTTTTCTTGGTAAACTGGCATACACCCGCCATCCTGACTGTCAGGATGGCGGGTGTACCTACACATTGTAATAAATTCACGTACCGAGAGGTACAATTTTTTTTAAAGTAGGTACTAAATAGTACATTTTGAGTACGTTTTTTTAGTATAATTGTTTTTAATATTTGTTATGGTACACCCGCCATTCTGACTCTCACGATATTTTATACCTGCCACCAGCTCTCTCGCTACAGTGTTGCTAGCTGATGACCATTCAGTTTCAGAACATGTTTATACCAAAGTTCAATTTTATACATGCGTCTGACTGAATTAGTTCATAAGTGTAACATCGAACATCGTTTAACGCAATTTATTACCACTCATCTCTTGGATACGGCGTAGGAGCTTCAAAGCTGTAGTGGTATACGTACACAAAAACTCAAGGTGGAGCACGTGGACTATGAGAGGGGTGCCAAAAAAGCCAGAAGAGCGGGCTCCGATCTATAAGAGATAGAGCTAGAAAAATATGCTACTGTGTTTTCATCATTGTCAAAGTATATAAAGACGAAAAGTAGTGCAAATTCGGCTTTTTCGTTTAGGAGCGCGCGACACGTTTTCACACAGACGCGCGATAGCACGTGGAGCATTCTTACGCATTCTTAAGACTGCTTGTAGTGCGTTCGTATACGGCGCGCACACATTCAAGCGCGCGATGTATACCTTTTGTAGGAAGAAACATTACTGCTATTATACTGTGCTGTTGCGGTGCGGTGACCGTTTGAGTCTTCCTATATCTTCCAGTAAAAATCATCAGTGGTTGCTATAAACTGTGCCAAAACTATTTCAAGCGGTAATTCTTCAGCCATATCCATGGGAATATATTCAAGCATATGCGTGAAATCCCCAGGTCTTTTAATCGAGCCCCCTTCGTCACGGGATAGGCCCCTCCGCATGTCGCATACGCAACCGATGGAAAGTCGAGCGATTGTCACAAGAGGCCTATTACTATTCTGTGCCCGTCATGCGCCCAGATGTCTTGCACGCCCGTACACACATTAGTGGGTGTACATTGTGTGGTACTGGCGTTGGTGAAAAAAAAACCGCTGCATTGAAGGTAAAAAACGTTATTTTGGTGACGGTGAAAGAAGTTATTAAACTAGAAAATCTTCGACGGCACATCTCTGCCGAAGATCTATTTAAAAATGTTAGTACCTACTCTTGTTTTGCTCGACGAAAACGATACGAAAAATAGTTTCCAAACTGTAGGAGAAATTAATATAACAAAACGTGATTTAATCGCATAAAAACATGATATATTTACCTCGACGTTTCGGATGTGTATGGACACGAACAGACTGAAGAAGCAGGTGTCAATATTTTTGCATGCAAACTTTCCTAAGTACTCATCAATAGCAATAAATAAAACTATTTATAGGTATATTTCGAATAAATTGACAACATGTGAAGTTGACTTTGTATCATCATAATGAGTGATAATTCTAACTATGAATGTTTATTTTTATTAGGTATGGTACGGTGTTAATTTGTTTGGGTCATCTGATACCTACCGAATTTTCTGATCTAGTTTTATCCTCCTGACACCGAGCATTTAACTGAAATTCCTTGCCACTATAGCCGAATGTACTTTACAAAGCATTAAACTGTTTCTGTTGCAAAGTCCGAGACCTTGGCTGTTGAAAAAAACGTAAACTAAGGTGTTTCTCAAGTTTTCACTAAAACAAATGTTTTTTGATATTGTTTGATAAAGACATTGAACATATTTCTGTTTAGGTATTTTTTGTCTTTTATAAAGGACTTTAGGTCATTCAAGCATAGTAGTTTACGTGAATAAATTAAACAAATTATTTAAAATTTTAATGAGATTTAATGTAATGTTACACATTAAGGCGGGGATGTTCGAAGACGACAAGCAATTCGAGCTCCCCGCCCCCCTTAGACGAACAAGCGGCGCGATCCCGTTCGAAATGAACTTTTCGTGACCCCAACCTGTGTAAATGTGTCAACTTATGCCGCAGCGAAATTGTAACAGTAGGTCTACTACCTTACGTACTCTCTGGTTAAGTTTATATCAGGTAGATATACCTATCTATGACATCGAAACACTTAAAATAAAAGGATCATCGTAATGTTAGAAAAGAAAGCGGTTGTTTTTCTAATAGGTACCTCACGTTTAGTTAATAAATAAACTTAAACTAAACATGATAATATTATCACTGCCGGTTACAGTTGGGAGATATTGTAGATTTATTATTTACTTATAAATAAATTAGACCAACAGGCATCGTGTCGTACAATGTGAAAGGTAGGTACATATTTCATCTGGGGGCACGGCAGTGCCCCCGCCAAGTCGAGCAAAACAAAGGCACGGCACGGCCATACCATCCTTTTCTCGAAGCCATTCAAGCTAATTTCAGCCTCCTGTAATTTTGTACTGGCTAAAGCTACAATCCTGAAATTTCAGGGATATATACACAATAAGACATATATATTCTCAATATCATTCAAATTGAACGTGTAGTTTAAGAACTATTGCATGTCAAAGTTCCTTAGTTTTGTCACTGACTGACTGATTGATTCACTGATTCACTGACTGATGATCATCATAATTCTAAAGTACTTCTAGCAGACTCACAGGCTCCAAATTTTAAACATAGTTAGTTTTTAACCGACTTCCAAAAAAAGGACGGTTCTCTATTCGTCTGTTTTTTTTTGTGTGTTTGTTCACCGATTACTTGAAGACGGCTGGACCGATTTGGAAAATTCTTTTTTTGTTTGAAAGGGTAGAGTTCCGAGGTGGTCCCATTGCAACCAAATCAGGATCTGATGATGGAATCTTGGAGAAATCGAAGGAACTCTTCAAATATGCCTATAATATTTGAAGAGTTCCTTCGATTTCTCCAAGATTCCATCATCAGATCCTGATTTGGTTGCAATGGGACCACCTCGGAACTCTACCCTTTCAAACAAAAAAAGAATTTTCCAAATCGGTCCAGCCGTCTTCAAGTAATCGGTGAACAAACACACAAAAAAAAACAGACGAATAGAGAACCGTCCTTTTTTTGGAAGTCGGTTAAAAACTAACTATGTTTAAAATTTGGAGCCTGTGAGTCTGCTAGAAGTACTTTAGAATTATGATGATCATCAGTCAGTGAATCAGTGAATCAATCAGTCAGTCAGTGACAAAACTAAGGAACTTTGACATGCAATAGTTCTTAAACTACACGTTCAATTTGAATGATATTGAGAATATATATGTCTTATTGTGTATGGGTGGTTCCACAAAAGTTGGGTAACTTTTTGACAAATTTTGCCATAGGTGTTATTAGATACTAGTTCGAAAACTTTTAGTAAAGTGCGTTACTTATAATGGTTTACTTTTTATATCCAAAGAGGCCAGTCACTTTATTTGGTATTTTAAGAGAAAATTAAGTTTTTTTGGAATATGTGTTCTAGGGACTGACGGGCCGTGATAGGGACTGAAACCTTACATTGTTAGTACAATAAAATCACATGTGTATCTTATATAATCAGCATTTATTTAGTAATTCTTACTATAATCTTATTAATTGACATATGTCGTATGTCGATAATGGACGACGACCTACAGGTAGCCTCAATTCCCGAGTGTTTGTTTTTTCCCGCTAAAAAGATATTGGACACGTGATTGCTCACAGCCAATGAAATTTAAGTAATGGCGATAGTTTGTCCTCGAAGTTTGATAGAGATATCCTACCTAGTGGCCGCCACTCTTGCGACCCGTGCTCAGGAGTATACAACTATGGCGGCACGTGGTCGACGCAGTAAGTAAAACTTATATTTTTTTTGTTAAATTCGCTCGTTTTAACGTAGGTTTTTTATAGAATTGTAAATTAGTAAACATTCTTTCAAAATCACATACTTTTGTGTAGATATGAAGTACAGTAAAGTAAATAAACCGTCGTAAAAATATTAAACCTATACAAAGACCTGTCGTTCGTAGTGTATGTGTTTTTTTCATGAAAAACATTATAAAACTAAGTGTTGATTGCGTATTTTTTTACTTTTTATGATTATATTAAAAATATGATTATGTTTAGTACTTAAGGGCAGGATTTCCGAAATCGACCTCCGGGAGAATCAAAATTAAGTAACGAAATATTCATATTTTTGGATCGAAAAAGAAATATATTATAGTTCAAGAGTGCTTCTGTGTTTCTGTGCGGTTCAAAACACGATACTTTCAACTTCGCTCGATCATAATTCGTCACGAAAACAGGTAATTTTTTAGCAGTTTTTCCAGTTTTACTCGAGTTCTATCACATTTATATCACTAAAAAACATGTCAATCGATAGATAATGACATTTTACCGGGACCTGTGCGGTTCAGTTTTTTTTAAATTACTTATTTTTTAGTAGCTCAGTACTATATAACAAAGTAGCCCACGCGCTGTGGCTTCAGATGCCCGCCGGGCGTGTCCGAGGCCGGACCTGTGTCGCTTTCGAGCTCGTGACAGCTCTCCTCACTCAACGGACAAAATAAACGTCACGCTAGAATCACAGCGTATACACTCTAACAGTAATCCAACGCCTTTGATATCGAATGATTAGCTGAATATTAAAATGATAGGCTATTTAACTTATCACTATTATTTCTTCATCATGATTAGTAAATTTTAGTCTTGTGCAAAACATAAGCTTCTTCAACTGTATACCATTGCACACATTTGTTTTATTTTTAACCGACTTCCAAAAGAAGGACGGTTCTCTATTCGTCTGTATGTTTTTTTTTGTATGTTTGTTACGCGATTACTCGAAGACTGCTGGACCGATTTGGGAAAACTCTTTTTTTGTTTGAAAGGGTATACTTCCGAGGTGGTCCCATTGCAACCAAATCAGGATCTGATGATGGGATCTTGGAGAAACCGAGGGAACTCTTCAAATATTAGAGGCACACATATAGCGATTTCGGTATTTTTCGTAATTTTTTCTCGTCCATGTCTTATTAGCAACAAGTTTCTAGTGTTAGCCGACTTCAAAACAAAGAGTAAATTTATATCTAGGTTTCTTCCCCGATTACTTGAAGACGGCTGAACCTATTCTTTTTTGTGTTAAAGGGTTTATACCTCCGAGGTGGTCCTATTGCAACCAAATCAGAATCTGATGATGGGATCTTGGAGAAATCGAGGGAACTCTTCAAATATCATAGGCACACATATAGGGATCAAACTTTGACTTTGACTCTGACTCTGACTCTGATTCTGACTCTGACTCTGACTCTGACTCGGACTCGGACTCGGACTCGGGCTCGGACTCGGACTCGGACTCGGACTCGGACTCGGTCTCGTACTCGGACTCGGACTCGGACTCGGACTCGGACTCGGACTCGGTCTCGGACTCGGACTCGGACTCGGTCTCGGACTCGGACTCGGACTCGGACTCTGACTGACTTTGACTTCAACTTTGACTTTGACTTCAACTTTGACTTTAACTTCAACTTTGACTTCGACTTTGACATATTCGATTGTCTGTAAAGTCGGTTTACTGACGATAGTTGAACGTGACAACGTCATAAGGTACTAACCCTAACCTTACCCTATGAAACGGAAAACTCAGCAGTGTCTTGTCATACAATAGAGATTTTGACAGCCGTATCTTAAGGAATAAGGCCTAATTTACTAACAGTTTTTGGAAGTCGGTTTTTATTTTTTGTTTTAAAAATTTACTTTATTTTTAAATTTTTAGTAGCGCTGGAAAAATATTGTTTTAACCAAATAGACTTCAGTCTATTTAGTTAAAAGAAAAATTTTCAGAATCGGTCTAGCCGTTTTCAAGTAATCGGGGAACAAACCTACATAAAAATTGCTCTTTGTTTTGAAGTCGGTTAAAACTGGAAACTTATTTCTAATAAGAAATGCACGAGAAACAAAGAAAAATACCAAAATCCCTATATGTGTGCCTATGATATTTGAAGAGTTCCCTCGATTTCTCCAAGATCCCATCATCAGATCCTGATTTGGTTGCAATGGAATCACCTCAAAAGTATACTTGCCGTTTCAAACAAAAAAATAATTTTCCAAATCGGCCCAGTCGTTTTTAAGTAATCGGGGAAAAAACCTACATTAAACAATTGTTCCTTTTTTGAAGTCGGTCAATACTAAAAACTTATTGCTTATAAGAAATGGACGAGAAACTACGAAAAATACCGAAATCGCTATATGTGTGCCTCTAATATTTGAAGAGTTCCCTCGGTTTCTCCAAGATCCCATCATCAGATCCTGATTTGGTTGCAATGGGACCACCTCGGAAGTATACCCTTTCAAACAAAAAAAGAGTTTTCCCAAATCGGTCCAGCAGTCTTCGAGTAATCGCGTAACAAACATACAAAAAAAAACATACAGACGAATAGAGAACCGTCCTTCTTTTGGAAGTCGGTTAAAAATAAAACAAATGTGTGCAATGGTATACAGTTGAAGAAGCTTATGTTTTGCACAAGACTAAAATTTACTAATCATGATGAAGAAATAATAGTGATAAGTTAAATAGCCTATCATTTTAATATTCAGCTAATCATTCGATATCAAAGGCGTTGGATTACTGTTAGAGTGTATACGCTGTGATTCTAGCGTGACGTTTATTTTGTCCGTTGAGTGAGGAGAGCTGTCACGAGCTCGAAAGCGACACAGGTCCGGCCTCGGACACGCCCGGCGGGCATCTGAAGCCACAGCGCGTGGGCTACTTTGTTATATAGTACTGAGCTACTAAAAAATAAGTAATTTAAAAAAAACTGAACCGCACAGGTCCCGGTAAAATGTCATTATCTATCGATTGACATGTTTTTTAGTGATATAAATGTGATAGAACTCGAGTAAAACTGGAAAAACTGCTAAAAAATTACCTGTTTTCGTGACGAATTATGATCGAGCGAAGTTGAAAGTATCGTGTTTTGAACCGCACAGAAACACAGAAGCACTCTTGAACTATAATATATTTCTTTTTCGATCCAAAAATATGAATATTTCGTTACTTAATTTTGATTCTCCCGGAGGTCGATTTCGGAAATCCTGCCCTTAAGTACTAAACATAATCATATTTTTAATATAATCATAAAAAGTAAAAAAATACGCAATCAACACTTAGTTTTATAATGTTTTTCATGAAAAAAACACATACACTACGAACGACAGGTCTTTGTATAGGTTTAATATTTTTACGACGGTTTATTTACTTTACTGTACTTCATATCTACACAAAAGTATGTGATTTTGAAAGAATGTTTACTAATTTACAATTCTATAAAAAACCTACGTTAAAACGAGCGAATTTAACAAAAAAAATATAAGTTTTACTTACTGCGTCGACCACGTGCCGCCATAGTTGTATACTCCTGAGCACGGGTCGCAAGAGTGGCGGCCACTAGGTAGGATATCTCTATCAAACTTCGAGGACAAACTATCGCCATTACTTAAATTTCATTGGCTGTGAGCAATCACGTGTCCAATATCTTTTTAGCGGGAAAAAACAAACACTCGGGAATTGAGGCTACCTGTAGGTCGTCGTCCATTATCGACATACGGAGTTAAAAAATATTCGGACTTTAGAGTACAGTTTATTTAGCACTTTGTAAAGGACGCCAGGTGTCAGGAGGATATGATGGTTTAGATAACAAAGAAGTGTTTTTTGGGATATCATTTACTGCCTTATGAGGGCAGTGTCGTGGCAAGAGGCCTTTTGGTCGAGGTATCCAAGTGCGTACATTGCCGAAGCGTCGGCGGCCATTTTCACGGCCTACTTACGTGCCGCGCCGCGATCTGCCGATATTGCCTTTTTAGCCCGCCCGTTAGCCGCCCGCCGTTACGCCGGATTAAAACGAACCCGCACACACCCGGTAGTCAAACTCTAAGATATTCTTCATGTCCATGCAGTAAAGCCAGGTATTCAGAATAATGTTTAGCATGAGATCTGGGGAAAGAAACTGGGGATCCACCTTCTAAGAGTATCCTTGCCTTGTTCTTAATAAATTGTTTCACTACTGAATTTTACTGTTAACCCTACAATGATTTTTCTTCTTCAGGACTATATTTTAGCAAATAAAATACCGTGGCAACTCTGAGTCAGGGAAGCGCGGTAATTAGCGAATCTACAAATCTATCAAATCAAACTGTTCTATTTTTTGATTAAATTTTTGGCCTGAGCCCTTTATAGTAATTGGTTAAGAATCAGTTTAGACATACATTTTGTGACGGGTGATCAGCTTCTCAGCTTGTATTGTGATTAAATCTAAAAAGTTAATCCATTCACGTCAACTCTTTGGTTCCCTGTATATTTCACCCAGCGATGTGACTATGCAAGGTAAACGAGAGAGAATATCTATGAATTAGAATGTCAAATACAATGATATTATTACGCTTACAGGTGATGTTGATCTGGATATGCGTAGACAAGTCAGTATTCAGTGACAGTTGATTTAGGAAACCATGCGGTATTATCGAAGAACCTAACAATTCAGCTAGTAGGTATTACGAAAGTATCGGAACAAAGCTATAACAAAAAAGATATCACGTACCAATACCTTACGTTACAACATACAAAAGACAGTAGGCTTGCTACTTGCCATGTATGACGAATATCACTGTCATATGTCATGTTGTTGGTAGCATGGATTGCAAAAACATTGCTCAACGTTACATGAGACAGCCACTGGAAAAGTGTCAACTGTCAATGTAGTTGCGTATAGTGGGGCGTTCCTGTCCCACATCAGTCAAAGTTATATAAAACTATGAATGTCTTTGTCTTAAATATCCCAAGAGGCATCAAGTTTTTGACACAGGTATACAAAAATTAACGATTTAAAAGTATATGGAAGTGGAGAATGAAATGGATGAATTTATTGATCCAGCATAAGTACTATTCATCTAATAAAACTTCAGAAAATTACAGGTTAGTTAGTAAATTAGAGATAATCAATTGAAGCAAGTACTAAGATGATGGCAATTGCTGAAAAAGAAAATTCAATTGACTTTTACAAATTTGGCGCGAGGACTTTGATCCAGGACTCTGATTACTGATTACCTCAACAGGGCTCAGTTACAGATTGAGTACTTTCATTAAGGACGTACTAAGTACACCAGAGTCTAGTTGGAATCTACAGCATTCAAGAAACACCCTACACCCTTATACATAATGTGTCCTGCGTTCGACGCATACGTCACACGTGACCTTATTCCGTGCTGGGCGTCGCAATGGCAAGGTCGCCCGGGCACAGAATACGGATGCGGGACAAAGATGCTAGAAATTAGGGCGGGAGATAACGTCAAATTAAAGTCTGACCACGAACTCATTTCTCAGCTAGACGGGGCAATGGGATTGCGAGTGTTTGTGGCGTGAGCAATTGGCCAACGATTCTAGAGTACTTACGCCTTGTCATCTCAGTAAGAGCTCACTGATATGGGGATTGTAAGGCGTTCATACCGAAAGGGATAACCAATTCAAACAAAGGCACCCAAGAGAACCGTTGTTCAACTCATAGTGGCTTTATGGCAATAGGTACTGGACTAGCTTTCCTCTGAAGGACTGCTGGTATCTGATTCTCAGGTTTTCTGCATGGGGAAAAGCCTCTTTGCCGTGCGCAGCAATAACAAGCTTTTATATTCAGATTACTTATTGGTAGAAGCTGAGGATTTTTATGAAGAATGTGGAATTAATCTAACGGTGTAATTTTTACAGTATTGCAGATATTCCTGTTGGGCTGCTAGCTTTGTCGCTACCTGTAGACTCGAAAATACGTTTTGTGAACACAAAACCCTAAGTTGACGATAACTTCGCCGTGCTCAAACTTTCCATATCACTTCCACAACCCCTTCCAGAGGCAGGGCAACATCATTCTTCCAAATTTCAGTTCACGGCCGTACAAAAAGTAGCTTTCTACAAACATCTGTGCCGCGAGACAAGCTCGAGACGACGGTTTGTATGAACCGTATCTTATGCATTTTACATGAGGCCATCGGAGCCAGGCTTCCAAAAGGTCTTACAAGCTTCAAACCTACAAGAACACATAGGTCTTTCATGGTTAAACCGGCAGACTCCTTCAGTCTTCACACACCCGCACCGCACACACGTGAAACAAAAACACCCACACACCACTCGTAATTAGTTGTTTATCAACATGCGGGTGTCACTGTGTGCGTGGACGGTCATTGTTTGCAGCATAATGAAGTCTTGTAGGTGTCAAGGACTGGGTTTTGGGTCTTCATTACCATTTTGCCTGGGTTTTGAAGTTTTTAATGGCGCTTCGAAGTTGCGTATTTAAATTTGGGTAACGGAACCGGGCCTTGACCTCAGCAAAACGCATTTAATTAGGGATTTTAAATGGATACCGTTAACATCCCTTTTGTTCGCGGCTTTGCGTAAAATTAAAAAGAAATAACTCGACTCAAATGTTGTAGGTAACGATGTACGTAACTTTAAGTTATTTCAAAAGTAACTTTGAAAGACTGATAATACTAGAATAACAAAACATGCAACACAAGTCCTATATGATTTAATTTCTTCTTGTACGGAATGGCAGAACCAAATCTCTTTGAGAAGATATGTTTATATTTTAACAGAAATAGGCAATGCGAAAACTAACCATACATCAAACGTCTTAATATTGTATTTTTTTTCCCAAACATGACGAAAAAATTTGCTCAATCTATTGAGTTTGAGAAATTTTTTATCGACATGTTTGGTAAAATTGCATGGCATAATAACCGACATGTGCATTGGCACATTTCAACTAAAGAATGACACCCAAGCAAAAGAAAACCGGACAACTGCAAGTCAGACTCGCACATCGAGGGTTCCGTACAAACTCGTAGATAAGTGAGTAGTTCAAGAAAAACTGAATGGCGATTAGTTTAGTAGCAGAAAATACGAGTAAGTATGTATTAAATACGATTTTTGCAAATTTCTTAAAAACGGTGCAAGTTAGGAAAACCGTTATAATTTTCCTGTAAATATTGAGGATGATATTAATAATTGGTAATTATTACAGATTTTTCTGTTCAGTAATTTCGAAGATAATAGGGGGAAAGGTATTTCTTTGAACTTTTCTCGTCCTAAATCAAAAAGTACATGATTAAGAAAAAAAATAAAAATGGTTTTGAAATCTTCAAATTAAGGCCTTTTGATTGATACCCCACTTGATACAATAGCACAACATCAAATTCTCGACATCCCATTTTGGCCCCCTTTAAAAAAAAGTAGGTATAAGACTTTTTTTACATCTAGTAGGCTAATATATAGCTACAGTAATTTATGGCTACAGTAGTTCCTGAGATATCTGACTGTGACAGACGGACAGACATATGGACAGGCAGACGGACAGATGGACGGACAGACAGACAGACAGAGTCACACCATAAGGGTTCCTTTTTTACCATTTTGGAACGGAACCCTAAGAAAAAAGAAGAAAGGGTGAAATTATACATACATATAACCCGTAACCCGTATCACCATATTGTCTGTACCTACGTAGTAGCTAACACCGACCTATGATGGCATGTCAACCTCTCAGAATCATATCTTCATCTTTTTCAAATACAATATATCTTCATCCTTAATTTACCACGACTTCAGTTCTATCAGTCGACCTAAATCTTCTATCTCATTTTTCTGCTTCACAACATCGCCTGTTTCGCTCACTCATTGGACTTTCAGTCTTATGCTTCATGTTTTAACGTCAATTTCTTCGTGATCTAATATTGGTATTTACTGCAATAGGGGGGTGGTGGGTGGGGGTTAATGAACTGCAGGGATGCACAGACATTGCCATAATAACTCTTTGGAAATCTTTCTGGAATATTATCTTGTGAAAGATTTTTCACTCTTATCGATTTCTTATGGTCTTTTATGATATGATGAAAGTAGGTAAAACAGCGGTGTTTATTGTTTTGTGAAAATAATAAAACCAAGTTACTTACCAAACTGGAAACAGGGAAAAGAAAAGAAGGAAAACCTAGTGTATCTAAAGGTGCATTATATTCACTCATATTATTCATCTTAACATTATTTTGCTTAACCATTTCTGATATTAAGTTGCAATATTTAAGTTCAACTAACTAAAAACGACTAAACAAACAAGACAAGTGATTATGTTTCTTAAATATATTTTTCAACTAATAAGTGTTAGTGGTACCTGTATATAATAATTATGTTTCATTTACATTACTGTTCATTTTCATATAATTATACATATTATTATTTGATTGTTCTATTTAACTGACGATCTTCTTTCAAATTCTTATAATTTGGAATGTAATGCAACTTATAATGTAATTTTAAAATTGGGAATAAATAATTTTACAATAAAAATGCACAACTACCAACTTAACAGACAAATACATTCCTGCGGTTTTTAAGAAAAACAATACTTTCCGAACTATATTCTTTGATGCCAACATAATGTTTTTTTTTAATATCGCCTCTGCGTGTCACTAGCGAATATACGTCAAATTAAAAACAAAGTTTACAATAGACACATACATAATATATTGTCAGTCATATATCATATTTGCCTTGTTTGCTCGCTATGTTTAATTTAGTATTTTATATTTTAAAACCTAGTCGTAGAAAAAGTATTGTATGCAACGTTTTATAATTAAGTCAAAAAACGCTCGTGGCGTCTCTATTTGCGATACTCGCCGCCACGGCGGATCGTACTGCAACTCACGCCATTCGCATTTTTTGACCCTACTTATACAACTGTTGCATAAAATACTATTATGCCGCACCTGGCCATAAAGTGGCTTGTACCGCACGCTACGCGTACGGAAAAAGCCGCTTTCTGGACAAGTGTAGACATAAAAAGATGTACACAACACGGGAGGTAATAAAGAAAGCCCTTGATCGCAAATTTACGTCCTTCACTTGCAGCTCGGGCCGCAAATATCTGCGATCTCGGCCTTTCTTTGTATTACCATCCTAGTTGTGTAATGTACTAATAATCTAATCTATAAAACGTAATGTAGCTAGGCATAATGTTTTAGCAAGCAAGGGTCGATTCAGACGGACTGCACTGCAAGCGATTTGTATGAGAACTGCATCCAGACGGCACGCCGACTGCACAGTTTATATACAAATTGCAGCTGAGTTGCAGTCTATTTGTGTCCGCCCAGAAAGAGCCCCTCAGGCCTACTTGTAACAATAAATTAATTGAACTAACTTCTCTAATGTGTGCGGTAAGAGGTCGTAACACGACAACGAGCATTTTGCGTGGAATTAGGAGCATCCAATTAACATGAAAGTGGACAATAAAATCGCTCCTAAATCTCGATGGTGGGTACATGTATCTCGGCAAAAACTGCAATTGATTGCGATGGGGCTCAGCATTTGTGGATACTCTGGTTTCATAACCAAGCCATTTTTAGTTTAAGCCGTTGTGGTTTGTGGTTTCTAGGCTTTTAATCATGACATGTGTGCTACAATTTTGTTAGCGTAGTTTAAACTTGTCATATCTCTTTCAACTTAGTACAAAATACCTTATATACCTACATAAATTTTTAACACTAATATAACAATCAAACAGTAGTAAACAGGCCTTAATTTATAATTCACAATCTCTAGGAACCTGATTTTGGATGGCAAATAACTAGTTGATTTATAACTAAGTAAGTAAATTCTAATTAGAATAACAATAGGTTTATCAGTAAATTACTGCAATCCAGAACAAGGAACATCCCGGGAATCCGACGAACATTATCTACAACACGAAGGTTTGACTAAGGATCGCATTCTTACCTTTGTCCGCAGTTCGACCCGTATCCGACCTTCCTGGGGTATTCCATCTTTTGTGCTCTAACTTTATTTTTGTGCCATATTAGTGTGATAAGGATGAGGGAGGGTAGGTCAAGGTGTGAAAAATATGTATATATGTGTACCTGTCTAATACACATAGACACACATTCCCTCCCCCTCCCCCCTTATAATTGAACATAAACCTAAACAATTTAAAGCAGCATACTTTGACATTTAGAGATATTGAAGTAATTTGCATACCGTTTATTCTACGTGCTGCACGGTAATAAAACATTTTTACTGACATTGACCTGAACCGGCAGTTTTATAAGACAGTCTGTCATAATCATAATAATTTTTCGGCGTTCAGTAATTAAAAATACATTTTTAAATCGCACTTTTCCTTTTTTGAATAGACGTAAATAAATTCATTTGGGCGTTTAAAAAAAACATTTTGACGGTATTTATTGTAGGTTTGGGCCTTTTATATGCCGCTTCGACCATTGCTGATCTATTGTGGCAGCCCTTTTGTTATATCTCACTGCAGAGGCCCGTTGAGTCTAGGAAGTTCCAGATTCTTTGGGCAGTGAGTAGTTGTATCTCATCCGGAAACAGAATTTGTCGCCCTAGATGGATACTACGTTTGCGCATGAGTGGTCCGCATGAGCAAAGGATGTGCATGGCAGTCTCCTCTGACTCTTGGCAGAACCTGCACGCTGGATCTTGTTTCATACCCATTTGAAACAGATGTTTGTTCAATTTGCAGTGGCCAGTGAGGATTCTGGTCACTGAGCAAATTTTAAGTCTTTTGAGTGATAATAACTCTGTAGACTTTTTGCTGTTGAACCCTTCAATAAGGGTTTTCGAGTGCTGTTGTCCTTTTACGGACTTCCAGTGCTCGATTGCCCTACCTTTGTAAAGGTTGTGTTTGACGGTAAATACTATCTAAATATAACGAGATACTGTCTATATATAAATACTTTCTGTTGCGTTAAGAAAATGTATAATTCATCACTTTTTTTTTAAAAACAAACGCTAGCAAAAAACCTATATCTAACTATGAAGAGAAGTCAAAATGTCAAGTGTTTTGTGGTAGCGGAATTTTAATGGGAACTCGAGCAAGCGATTACATAAAATGTTTGACCTCCACTGCTGGAGGTTAGTCTAGCTAGAGGAACCGTAATC
This sequence comes from Eudemis profundana, assembly GCA_947034925.1. NCBI lineage: Eukaryota > Metazoa > Arthropoda > Insecta > Lepidoptera > Tortricidae > Eudemis > Eudemis profundana. The sequence continues at coordinate 21,327,665 of OX344795.1, read as the reverse complement.
GTAGAAAGATTGTTCAGTATACGACAGTCGCTAGAGTATTGTTTGTTTGATTTAATTTTTTAGAAAGGCACAAATATTCCTCAATTCTTGAGCCTCTGAGCTCGCCGGCGCCGTCGTGTGCGCGCGGAATACTAACGCGCTAATCAGACGCGGGGTCGCCATCGCCAGCCGCTTCCAGGCTAGGTACTGGAGCAGGAGGTCGCCGGTTTGAATCCCGGACTACACACGTTATGTAAGAATGGTTTCAATAAAGAGATTACTGATTCGAAATTACTATATCCGCGTCTCGAGCGCTAATCATTACGTCATCTATGATTGTTGGGGCAGTTGGCGCCCAGCCACGGCCAGCGGTTGAGGTGTCGGATGGGATGATGTCTCTATTTTGGCGAGTCACTTTAAAAGATATAACATGGTTAATTGTACTAGATAACCGGATACCTACATATATAATATTGTGATTATTATGTTTAAAATCTGAGTTAAATGTCTTTGTACGATTTTGAAAGCACTAGAAGATGCAATTTTTTTTATTAATTATGAATGCTCGTGAAATAATCTTTTGTGAGTGAGCTAATATTAAATGTTAGTAATGCATCATGGTGCAAATAATAAACCAGAATATTAAATACTACGATTATAGATAATTGGTGGTGGGAAATTGTCGTGTTTTCCACATTAAAAATTCTAAAACACAAGAACATTAAATGTGACACTTAGCTATTCATTTCGTTACACAGAATGTAGTTGACATAGGATACAAAGATAAAATTTAAAAGTTATTTCACTGAAATGAATTTAACACAATTTTAACTACATTCATATTCTAAAATACGCCCTTGAATTTGGCCGAATTTATCTTAAAAAACCTTTAATATTCCTTTTCTAAATATCGAAATAATAAATTATCCACGTACCAAACGAATTTTAAAACAATCTTTAAAAAATACCGAAAAACCTATACGCATTCAGAAGACGGCCGCACAATACTTGCGCGGTGACGTTTCAATGGGCCTAGTCTGGAAATTTGTATGGCGGCCATAGGCGCAAGCGCAGCCGTTTTGTCAATACTGTCGCCGACTGTACTGTTTAATCAGTTTCGCATTCAACTGTACCGCCGTTGACGAGTAATTGCTGCCAATTGAAATGTTATTTTCTCTTTACTTTGCAATTTTGTTTTTGGTATTGATTGGTGCTTTATTTTGGTCTTGAATGGATAAGAGTATTCTCAGGAAGGTCTATTTTGTGGAGTAAATTTAATTAAACCTTACACATTTCTTACCATAATGTTGAAACTATTACCTAATTAATTACGATTTTAACAATGATTCTAGCCCTATATTCACAGTCCATAAAAACTGAATCCACAATTAAATATGCTTTTCTCTTCTTCTTCAATTTAAATATTCTGCTTATATACTTTAGTTAAAGTATATAAGCAGAATTACATTCACATTATGGACGGTCTACGGATTCAACATAACTATCATTTCTAATCTATAGGAGAGTCCCGCTAAATGCTAAGACGACGCTATCTAATGATATCTACTGGCACAACGTTTACTGATTATTTACGTGCTGCTATGTTGCGGGGCGTGATGTTAAATTTATGAATGGGCAAGCCGAAACGAAATTGGCATACTTTTTCTTCAAGAGCAATAGTAATATAAGGACAAAATGATCAAATGCCTTAACATATAGGTAAACCGATGAAATCGGGTTCTAAAGACGCTACGCAACTGTGGAACATTATATTTTGATATAGAGATCTTAATGTAAAGTTTCAAATCCAATGATGACGATAATTTGAAAAGATTCGAGTTTTAGGTACATACACTCATACAGCTAATAAATAAGTCTTCATCACTACAGAGTATAAAACAAAGTCGCTTTCTCTGTCCCTATGTCCCTATGTATGCTTAAATCTTTAAAACTACGCAACGGATTTTGGTGCGGTTTTTTTTTCATAGATAGAGTGATTGAAGAGGAAGGTTTATATGTATAATACATGCATAATATAATAGAGAAACACCGTGCGAAGCCGGGGCGGGTCGCTAGTATAATATAAATGCGTAAAATAAGTACATTGAGACTTATGATCCACTCAAAAATAAAGAAAGTGGAACCAAGCAAAAATCGCCAGCAATTAAAATAGAAAATAATATCGAGGAAACCATAACGAACCTAACCATTAAAATAAGAGAGGCATAATGAACGCTCAAATTAAAGAGAAAAATCCACCGCGGGATGCATACGAAATCATTCAGAACAAAAAGATACTATGTCTTTACGAAATTCGTACCTTCTTGCGGCCCTTTTCTGTCAAGCGACAGAAATATGGTAGGTACCGGCGACCAATCAAAATTCTCCGTCAATTAAGAGGAGATCGCAAAAGGAAAATTGAAGGAAACCCGAGGGGAGCTAGGGACGGCCATTTGCATATCGATAATGTAATGATGTGACTGACGGCGCGTTGCGATTGTCGATGTGGCTACAAAGTTGCAGTGATTTAAAAAAACCGAACATAATATATATTATATTTAAATTAAAGCGTTAAAGATCCTGATAGATATAATTGTAGCAGTGTCGTAGTAATTTATTCATGAACAATATTTGTTGTGTTTGAAACACATAAGATATCCAGAATACAACTAATGTATGTAAATGTATGTAACATTAGAGAATGAAAACATGATAAAGCATCCGTGGCTTTTCAACAAGGTAAGTAATCGATCAGCTCTACTATTGGGCGATAAACTCGACGATTATTATAGACTGTTAATAGTCAACTCGATTCTGCAGCCCTAACTTTCAATATAAAATTTTGAGAAATATGAGTTTGAGTGAATATACAATTTATCGACATCGACAATCTTATCGACTACAGTCAATCGCCCCTAGTGCTAGATATGATTCTATGGAAATACAGTTTGTCCTCCCCGCATTGTAGCGCGTAAATGGATTTTATCACTATATAAATATCCCCCTACTTTACGTGACGCCACGCTAGGGGGGCTTTTCAAACCCCTTATAGGATACTAGCCGTTTGACGCAGCTACACTTGCTTTTAATGTGTTTTAAGGCTACAGTATCTGGCTATCAGTATTTTTAGATTTTGGGCTATCATAGCTTGGGATTGTGAGCAATAAAAACCCATGTCTATGATGAGCGGTTTCAACTCCTGCATGTTTATGTTCGGAGGAGTTATAGAGATCCCATTTATATGCCGACTATATTGATGATGCGGATGTTTCTATTTCATATAGTTTACCCTGCATAATACACTTTTACTGGTTAGCGCCAAATTGTGTACCTTTCTCAGTAAGTTTTAACGTAGGTAATTGTTTGTGATTAGCTGTCGAATGGTTTGTTACTGAATATTTAACAAAGAATCTAAACATATCTTTGTCACACAAAATCGCATTAACACTTCTTCTAAACCTTAACCTGGTCCCCTCAGCTTTAAAGACATCTTGATTATTGATGCCGGAAGGGTCAAGTGAAATGAGCCGCGAGGCATTTGTCGCGTAATTTCACCGAGGGACCCCTTTAAGGTCCGGAGGTCCAGCACTGATCGGTTATTCATCGGTTACTGCCCATATCGTGAAATATTAATTCATTGGGAATGAAAACTTTCGCGTGCGGAGGTTTTTACTTTGTGTTCGAAAATTTGTTTGTCTCTGTAAAATCTCTAAGATATAGCGAATGGAACTCGTTTTGAATTATTTTGTCGACTGCAACGTATGTGAAATATACGATAAAGATTTATCATGTAAAAATGTAATTAAAATGTTTTGTCAGATTGGATCAAAATGCTGCAATTATCTGAAAACATAATGCTGTATTTTTTAAACCAAAGGCGTGTTTATATACTGAAAAATCGTCGAAAGGTAAAAAAGTAACTACGCAAATAAAAACATTCAACGATTTTACACATAACTACAAAATTGATAAACTAAAAGTTGCTAACAGTAAAACCAAACTTATTGCCACTCTAATCTAAGTTTGGAAAACCCATAACACCGACACGTCTGTGATACATTCTGTAGTATCCTACGGTTGCATTCAGCCTGACCTTCTATCGATGCATCGCTCGCTTGTAAAGAAGTCAGCTGTATGTAAATGAGCAAGCCCGCCACGCTTTATTCAAATTCGCCACCGAATACTGTCTAGAGACGAGACGAACGCAGCTTCCAAGGTCCTTGACACCTTCGGAGCATATCACAAGCATAGCCTGTGATGTGACCTTAGGGTTTAGTTTCAGAATAGTGTTTGGGCCTTGTGGTAATGGTTGGCGGTTGTTTGCAGACGCCTCCAGGCCTTCAAAGACGCCTTAGGCGCTGTGACGTAAGGCTCAAATGGAATAGCCGGTGGCAGATTCTGCGTGTGACCTAGCCTTACAAATTTAGACTGCATCGTTGCAGTACTAACAAACTCGTACTGAAACGGAATATCGATTACTTTCGCTACTATAATGTAATCCCCCGCCCACAATTCGTTTTTTTAGCAAAGGATAATAATATAGTTGTCTCTGTCTATCCTGTGCGTTCCCGGGGCGCTGCCGCGGTCCCTCGGGCCGCCCTCGGCCCTCTCTGTCCCTCTCGCCCGCCGTATGTAAATGATCGTCTCCCTTCCTCTGTGTGAGTGCATACGGACACCACACATAGATATTATTTGAGGTTTACTGCCCTGACAGGTTTTGTCCTATTTTAAATACGAATCTACAATTTGATTCCTTCTGACTTTTCATGACAGCGCGAATTTCGGGAGGATTTTGTCAAAATTTAAACTTTTTCTATGCTAAGTTATTGTGCTACTGTAGACGATAGACATGCAACGATGGGAAAGATAACAAAGCGGGGGGGCAGTTTGAGCGAAAACGATTTTCCGAAGGCTCTTAGTGTCTGCACTCCTGCAAGCGACTTTGAATCTAAACTCGTTTTCCTTAGTATTGTATTTCGTTTTGATTCTTGGTTCCGTGACTCGTCGCGGCTCGCCTGTGACGTCACGCGTACGTCGAAAATGACACTTTTACGAGCAATAATTTACATTATTTTGGTGTTAAGCCTCGCGTGCCGAGTTGCGCGATTGATTTTTCGTCATCCCTATTCTCGTCGGTAAATCGAATCACTTGTACACTGTGTAATGGTCGTTTTGCGTGTTTTTGTGTTTTTCGTGTGTTTATTTTGGTGGCCATTCAGCTGGCTCTGGTAGATACGATCACCCGCTCTATCTGAATAAGGCTGTCACGCTTGTTACTAGAGCCATTGTTTGTGTTTGCGTATATTTTTTTAGAGATAGCACAACCAAAGGCATAAAGACAAGTTACATGTGCAGACTCAATAACATATGTAAACGTCGGGCTATATAGTTATACAACATAATTACCTCTATAGGTTTGAATTATTTAAAATTGCTACTTACTGTTGACTGTATAATTTTACAGTAGGCGGAGCCACCTGTATTAAAATTAAAAGTGCTATTCAATACTCTACTCAACAGTGATTTAGCTCAGTTTTGTACCGTTCGACAGTTTCCTTAAATTTTTTGCGACTTAGCCATGTTATAACTAAACTTGAGCGAGCTTGAGCATTTATTTATTTAAATTTATGCCTTAGGGTTGGCAGTGAACTTGAATATTAGGTATAAACTGACCTAACTCAAACAAACCAGCTATACTGTGTCTAGCGTGATTGTGTTGTGGCTATGTGGTTGACGCCTCGTGTCATTAGACTGCAGTCTCGGATTCGAACTTGAAGCACCATAATTCTTTTTCATGGCCTAGTGACTAGTGATTGTAACTGTTTAGTAGGTTGGTTAGGTGTGACATTGTATTGTTGAAAACGATGTTTTGATTGTGAATATTTTTTCACTGCAAAAAAAATTGGTTTGGAATGAATCAGCACTACTGCGTTACTTTGCATGGACTACGTCACACCACGATGTGTAAATGTGTTTTGGGGCTAAGGCTGAGTTCACACGCCGCTCCCGACGTTTTAAAGCCAGGTTCACACTAACGCTCTGGCGATAAGGCTGGACACACACGCGTTTCCCAATTAAGATCTTCATTAGGCGCCTTCCGCGAACGTGCGCGCGCGGCGAGCCACACGTTACCATACCTTTTTATGTAATAAAGGGCCTATGTGCTTTAAAATTCAAGAGTACTTTGATTCTTTAAGAGTTATCCAGTAACGTTGTCCACGAAACACTTAAGGACTTGTTGTTTTTTAGAGATTACGTTAGGATGCTGTTGGTATGGATCTGGTTTACTTTTCTCGATGTATTTGCTCCTCAATTCTACGTTCAGAAACTAAACTCTGTTTTAAATTTTTCCAGGCCCGAGAATTCAGAGCTTGCGTTTACTGAGAAATATGGATAGGTAACTCTTGATTCTCAGCTCGGTCACCGAACTTTGAAATTTAATTAAATGAACAAAACCCAATAACTCGTCGAGTCGTCGACGAGGAACTTCTGAACATGTCAGCTAAGACAATCAAATATGTATAGCTGGCTGCGCTACATAGCACCGGTGCTCTGTAGCTCGAGAGGGACAATCGGGCGCAACAATGATTTGAATTATGGTTTTTTTCAAGTTATTTTAGGTGGATATGATGGATACAAACTTGGTAAATAACACTGACCCATTATGATAGCTGTAATAGGTTATTTGACAACAATAAAAATAAATAAATGAACGCTAACCAACAAACTATGTTCCCAAAATTGCTCATATAAAAAAGTACATTCATTTTCACAATGACTACGGAAGGACAAAAACTACAAACTAGGCACCATGCCGAGTATTACGTCACAAGCCAGTATTCCATACTGCATATTTTCTGAGCGTTTTTGACACTTCAGAAAAAGAAGCTGATTCGATTAGTTATCAAATAGCCCATTATTATGGTACGATTTAGTTGTTTACAGTTTTTATTGCCATTTTCAGACCCTCTTAAAAATCTTTGTTCGTTCCTGGTATTTTATTTGTCAATTGTTGTTACAGTCTCCATTTTATATCTCCGTGGACCTAAAAATGTTCTCACGGTTATTTATAATTTAAATGTGCTAAGCTATACAGAATTTTGTCGATCCATTAAAGTTAAATATGCACTTGCAAGGCTTGAACCGAAGAGACAAAGCAAAAACATATGAACGAAGCAAATTAAAGGCTTGTAAAAACAGTGGACACTATTATTTGCCAACGAAACCTTTGGGCTTTAAATAAATATTTCACTGAAAGCAGCGCAAAACTGTCCGTATAATAATAAAAATAAACACGACCAGATTGATTCACGTTCATCAGTCTCACAGAGCAACTCATGAGCATCAGCAAACACCAGTGCTTGCCACTGTACAAACATGGCAGATTTATCATATCCAGCCCAGGTTGGTGCGACGATTGTAATGTAAAACCCGGCCCGGATCTGAAACTAGCTTCAAATATCGCTCTACGTGACGGGTACATGGTGCCGGTATAGTTATACCGTAACGAATGCGTACAGGGTGCTCCTAATTTGAGAGTCTAGCTTTAAACTACAGAGCGGGTATCTCCATCTGTAGTTTAGAGATAACAGTGCGCGACTGAGCTGATAAGAAAGGATTGATGTAATAGGATCAAGAAAATTTAAACTTCATGATTTTTAAATAAAAGCCTTTAAAAGCAGAGAATATGATGAAGAACTGACCGTAGGTACAGGAATGTTATCAAAATTATAAACTATATTAGGTATGTGGTTAATTTTGTATGTTGTTCTGCCTGAAGAAGTAAATAGAAATAGGCTGTCTTTGAACAGGATCTCTGGACATTTAAGGATCTCTGTATTTTCTTTTGGTGTGCAATAAAGAGTATTGTATTGTATTTTTTAAAGAGTAAGTAGGTACATGTGCTTTTTTCTTTGAATTTTTCTTGCTTAGAATCGTTCGTACTTTCGAACCTAATACAGGAAAAATGGTGTCCCAAATTTTTATTGGAAATTAAGTTTCTAGTGTGTCACGTCCGTAGAAATAAAAACAAAACTCCATAAAGAAAGTGAGGATCTGGAATGGAAATTTTGTAACATAATTTTTCTTGTGCCTATCGTTCGAAAATACAAATAATTCTGAGTAAGAAATATCCAAAAAGTTAATATCCTAAGAAAAAAAAAACACGTGTAGTACCTACTCGTTTTTAAAAACACCCTACTAATATTCTTTTAGAATCTTGATCAACTTTTATGGTTAAAATTCTTGCTTGGTTCGTTAAAATAAAAATTAAATTAAATAAAATAATTTATTTCTGTAAGTAGGCCCTCAAGGGCTCTTTTACAAGTCTGATTCTAAATATGTATTATTTATTTCTTTTGGCGCTTCGGGTACTGACGGGTTATGTTGTCCTTAGAGCCTATTACAACGTAATCAAAATAAACTTGCTACATATTTCTATTGCCTAAGGCTGCGGCTCTACTGAGGTGGAGACGAGCGGAGCGGAGAGGAGACGTGCAGGGTCGACCAATCACATTAATTGAAATCCACATCTCGTCTCCAATCCGCTTCCATGGAAACAGTGAACACTGATGTGATTGGTCGATTCCTAAACGCCTCCTCTCCGCTCCGCTCGTCTCCGCCTCAGTGGACCCGCAGCCTTACCAAGACATTTCTCAAGGTTGACATATGACAGGTAACAATTTGCAGGTGCCTTTTTTAGGCATTGTTATAGAGATACCACATCATTCGTGTATATAATACACGTTCGTGTATATGTTGTCAATTACGGGCCAAAAGAAAGATTAATGTCATACCTGTGAAATTTTGACACTAATAGTAGTAGTATTTACGCACGGTGTTGTATGCATTTTGGGCTCACTCAGGCCCCTTAAGGCCCTTCGGCCCCCGCAAGCTTAGGTACTCTGTCAAAACGTCTCTTTCGGCCAACTGTACAGTTTTTGGGTTCCGTACCAAACTGATAAAAAAGGAATCCTTATGGTGCGACTCTGTCTGCCTGTCTGTCTGTCTGTCTGTCGCAGTCAGATATCTCAGAAACGACTGCTGCAATCGATTTGAAATTCGGAATAGTTTTAAATGTCGCTAACCCGAGCGTATTAGATATAAATAAAATCTTATACCTTTTTTACTTTTTTTTAGGGGAAGGGGAAATGAGAATTTGAAATTTTTAAGTTGTGCTATTGTATTAAGTGGGGTATCAAACGAAAGGGCTTAATTTGTAGATTCCAAAAACATTTTTATTTGTTTCTTAAACATTAATTTTGGATTTAGGACTAAAAAAGTTCAAAGAAATACCCCCCTATTATCTTCGAAGTTACTGATCAGAAAAATCTTTAATAATTTTACCAATTATTAATATCATCCTAAATGTTACAGGAAAAATATGACAGTTTTCCTAACTTGCACCGTTTTTTAGAAATTTGCAAAAATAACACGTTTGCTCCTACTAAACTAACCGCCATACAGTTTTTCTTTAACTATTCACGTATCTACTTACGAGTTCGTACGGAACCGTCGATGCGCGAGTCCGAATCCCACATGACCGGTTTTATTTAGACATAACTTTTAGAGCACGCGTAACAGCGCAAACCGTGATAGGCGTCGGTGTCACTCGATTGTAAGGGCGCTGGTCAACTGTATGTCTTTAAATTGTGGTAATAGTCTGCTCCGGCGCAGACAGGATGTGTTAGTTGCCCGAGCCATTAGCTGCTCGCGTGCGCCCGCGGACCACATAGGGTGATCTTTGCCTGGCACTATATTCTGGCTACGCGAAGTTTGCACCTCTGTTGTACCCGGAATCATAGACATCAGGTGCAATTTTAAGTCAACCGGTCAATTTAAGCTTTTAGCTTTACTTTTACAAGTGAGAGCTGGCGTCATCAGCTCGATAGACTTGTTTAGTTAAAGGAAAGAAGAAAAGGGAAGAAATAATAGAATTAATATCACCAAGAAGAAGATAAGTGGTATAGCAAATATCTGCACAGCAGCAAGCGAATAACGCGTAAAATAAAAGAAAGAAAAATCTATAATCAGTGTACCCGTAGGTATTGCTCAAAAACTTGTAGACTCGCTTCGGCAAACTTGGGCTTAGGGCCAAGACACAATTATACACACGTCGTGTCGTGGCACGAGGTGATGTCGATATAACGATGCGACACCGTGTTGTGGAAATATAATGTGCATCGTAAAAACTCAACCACCACCACCGACACGACACGACTTGGTATCGTGGCACGATGCGACGCCTTGATGTGGAAATCTATATATTCAAACTTATAACTTAGTTTTCAACAAGATGACACCGTAATGTGACACGACGTCGCATAGTCCCACGACACGGCGTAGTGTCTTGAATTTTTACAATGTACGTCGTAGATTTCCACAAAACAACGTTATGATACGAACGTCGTATTGTGGACGACACTCACGACGTCATATCGTGTAATTTTGTTTTGCCTCATGCTAGGTGCACTGTTTACAGGTGTTATTTATCTGAATCTTTTTAACATTTATGACAGATACAGCCTAATAGCCCTAACACTTTTTGCTGTTTCTATCGGGGTCCGAAATGGATCAATGTGATCCCATGATCACATTGGTCCGTCTCACGTATTAATTTCCTCACGATGATTTCCGATATCGTACGAGAATTGTCCTCTATAAACAGTTTTCACATATACATATAAGTAAAAAATAAACTCATTGACACAAGCCTGCTGCTGGGATTCGAAGCCGGGCCCTCATTATCTCAAGTTTCCCACTGGGCCACCAACGCAGAGATTATAATTAAAACAGAAAAAATCCTAAGCTGTTACGAAAGATAATGTTGGTTGCTTTATGTAAAATTTTAATCAAGTATGATGATAATTGAGTGAACACACTAGCTTCGCACTGTAAATGTAATATTTCAAATTGCCTTATACCGTTATGTATAGGATAAAGACATCGGAGCTACTTCATACTTCGGCTTGGCAGAGGATATTCACCTTAACAATAATTTACTCGCAGCCCAACCTCATTTCGAATTCGCGCGCACCCTGTGCAGACAAACGGACAGACAGTTGATGTCTAAGATCAATCCGAGACTGGCGCGACTACCTACATAACTATAATATACCCTATACCCACACGCTCTTTATTTATTTTATGTACGACTCAATAAATTCAAGCGAGCGATTGTTCGACGGATCCCAGCGACATTGTCTGGACCTTTTTGCACACCACTTGTGCTACAAGCGAAATTAGAACGAACTCGTCGAATTCTCGAGAAACTTTTTGCCACCTCAGCCTCTTTAACTCGGCCTTTTATAGAAATTCAGATTTTTAAATTCGCTTTTGTTAATTGACAATTTTATCTTACCATGTTGTCTCATTTAAGGGTAAACCAGTCGGTTTGAATGTAATTGGGATTCCTAAGATTACGGTAACATGATCACTAAAAGCAAGCCTGTGTCCGGAGGGCGCCGGCGCGGTGTGATTAACGCGCTTGCGCATGTTCGCCTTAATTAGCCCAAAGACACGAGCCATCCCCTCCCTAAAAGGAGAAGCTAAGTAGGTGTTTCGCAACACGACCGCTTTGTAGCTTTAGCGTCGTGTAAGAACATTTTATTAAAAGCCAAGATTTTGCAAAAAGCTTGGAATATGACAAATTAATACTTCACATCCGCTGTTTCAATCAAGTCATTTTAATTGGTATAAATAATTATATATGCGATGATATCTCCCGCATTACGCAGGCCTCGCGATCTTGACGTGCGCGCTGAAAAAATAACAACTCCAACAAATACACAATACCGGGCAGTCCTGGACTGTATTACTCCATTCCTTGCGCGGCTCCTGTTCGCAATGCGAGCAAAAACGAAGGAGCGTTGCAATGCGGGCAACGGTAGCGAGCGAAATAATAAGATCGCCAGCAAAATAAAGAAATGGGCTCGAAACAAAAGGAAGGCTGGTGAAATAAGGCGAAAAGGTAAGGAGTGACGCGGTGTGGCCCGCCGCGCCGTACGAAGCCGTGGATGGGCGATTTATTGCGCCCACGATAAGATGCTGTATTCAAATAGTCTTGATTATTCCATTGTTCGTGGGAAAAAATAGGGTGACGCTTTTAGCGTGACATATTTACAATAACTGTAAGTTTCAACATATACCTACTTCTCCTTTTACCTATTATCGTAGGTTCATAGCATTTTTGACTTTTAAGTTTCTGTGTCACAGAAACTCGGCTTGCGTCGGAACGCCAAAAATATGGGTGTTATAAGTTTGACCGCTATGTGGGTGCCTGTCTGTCTGCCTGTGTGTTTGTCTGTGTGTGCGATGGTTCTTAGACATGATTCATCAAAATCGGTTCAGCCGTTCATGGAATATTCTAATTTGAAATGTAAAGTCAGGGGTTTTTTAAATTTTTATTAAAATACGTTTTTATAGTTAAATAACAAAAACCAGCAATGCTTTTCACTGAGAATGTTATAAGTTTTGATATGCATACGTAACTTAATAATTATCCTCTTAATAAACTTTGATATACGGCTATCCGGGTTGCTAACAGTTTTCTTGGGCAGGGGTAGGTATAAGAGATAGCAACAATGGCTGCTTAAAGTTGTCATGTTGTGCCTCCTCCATGGTCGTTCCCAGCTCTTTGCGACTAAGGATGTTAGTGAAAAAAGCTTCGCAATCGAACTGGTCGAGATACATCATTGTTGTCCCGATACCTGCCATCGACTCCTCACGCTCCTTTTACGACTAACGTCACCCTTAAACTCAACGTCGTAAAGTCCAAGATTGATTGATGTGTAGAGTGAAGAGTCGTGCTGAGACTTGAGGAAAAATAATGGTGAACGACTGTTAATAGGTTTGACTTTGTTTGCGAGCTTAAAAAAGGTTGACTCATTAGAATGGATTTAAGTTTAAATTGGATGGATTCGTTGCGATTTGAGAGTTGGCTTCAGTGTTTTTAGTTGATTCAACGATAGCCTGGTCAACTAATGCTGAATTTTACCCTAATGCACTGGCTAAGTACTCTCAGTAATCTAACTTGAGGTAGATAGATACATAGATCATTATTGTAATAATCACACATTGTTATTATCATATCATTATACATTTCAGGAAATATAGTTAAAATTAAAATGAAATCAATGTATCAAGGTATTTGTACGATGAGTCGAATCTGATACATCCTAAATGTACTCTTTGGCTGATTAACAAATAAAAATGTTGTATAAGTTGTCTATGAACTTCATTAATTATTTTAAAGAAGCCAGCGGGTATACTACCGACTTAAGGAAACTCCAGTAAACCGTGCAACTCCTCTGAGACGCAATAAGTCGAACTAGCCAATATATTAGAGAGAAAAGTGCAATCAGAGCGTCCCCGGGCAATCGACGCCGGATCGGGGGCCTAATCGGCTGTTAGTGTTATTTGATGGTGACCAATGAGGTTAAACTGGTTGACATTATGGCTTAAGAAACTTGAGGGTTCGAAGTACGCACTGGCCTTTCTTTGGTTTTCTGGAAATCTAGTATCATATGAGATGAAAAAAGTATAAGTTTGATTGATTACTAACTTATTAGGCTACCTAATGCTTCCATTTAGATGCATTTAGGTTCTATGTTTTTTTTAATGAAATGTACAATGTACGTATTTTATCGACCAGGTCCATAAATAAACTATTATTTTCTATTGTACTTTGTTGTATGCAAATATATTCAATTTGTCATTTTACTATCTCAGGCCGTTTATTGTACCAGATCCAATGGTAAATGATGATACTTATTCGCTCTCTATCAATAAATTGTCTTTGTCGAGTAATGTGGAGTACTAGTGCTGTACAAACCGTTGTGGATATATTATGTTCATATATGAAGATACAATATTATTAGGAGAATAAGACTTACAAATTTTTCGAGCTTTTTATCTGTGTCGATAAATAGATCCCTATTCTGTCGTGATTGTTTAAAAGACTGTTAAGAAATTCTTCTCGGAAGACTACCTTTTAAAACATTACGGCAGTATTTACAGATATTAGCACAGATGTATATTGATGAAGATTACGAGTACGTAATGGATTGCATTTCTATTGGTCGTTTATGCTATGTAAATACCTACTATGTAAGTGACTTTCCTGCTACAATAACAGTTTTTTGCATCTTATCTTTCAATAATTGCTCATACATCGATAATGAACCAGATTACCTATACTGTAAATGGTGAACACAAAATCTAGCAGATCCCCAAAATCAACGTAATTTACTAAATATTCGGTGACTAAGATTGAATACCCGCTTATATCCAATTCTCTCTACTCCCAAATCCCGAAAATAGGCCAAGCAATAACCTCAAACACTAAAACGGAGGTCTAATTTACATTCGCAAAGGGCAGACCTCAAATACATTGATCCCGAATACCAAGACATGCTGCTACATACCTACGGGAGCAAATTGGCACTCAGCGAAGTGTTAAGGGCCCAACACGCCTTTGCCGAAAGGTCATCGGGCAATTAAGAGTCCCTGGAGCAATCAAATGCTACGGTCTGTGATTGGTCGCTATTTGGACGGCGGATCAAAGGCACAGGGTGTCACTTGTGAAGTGGAATATTTTAGGGGTACGTTTGAAGCTATGTTTTCAAAGGTTTTAGGCGAGGGATTTATTGGATGGATTTGTTATGTACAAAGATGTTTGTCCGGCGAGGGTAACTATTCAGGAAAGCCATATTGCCTTTGTTCGTCGTTTTTCATACTCTTCAAACAAAGATTCAAACACTTTCCTCGGTACTGGTAGGTACCTATGACTTCTTGGAAAAAAGACATCAACTCCCTTTGTGGACGAAAAGCGCGTTTTAATATCCTTGTTATGTAATTGAAAGCTTTAACAACATCCACCATCCTCTCGTAGTAAAAACAAAAAATCGATCATGTTTAATTCCTGTGTATTTGTTACGTAATATTTTCACCCAACACAAATCTTTTTATACAGCCGAAGCAGCGAACCCTATCCCAAAGTGAGATGATCTTTCCCATTTCCTCACAAGAAGGCACTTTTAGTTTACTCTCGTCATTTGCCGGAGATTGTCGGAGTTTACGTCCAAGGCGAGGGTGGGAGGTGCAAACAACCCTTTAAAATAGTGCCCGGGTGGGGGCCGGCTAAATATCTTTTAGTATCTGCAAAACGTCTAATTTAGTAGCGAGGCTTTGATGTTGTTTCGAGACTTCTGTGGAATCGACTTGTGTTTATATTTTTTGGATTTTTAAGGGTTTCTGGATTTAGCTTTATGATAGAATAGTGAGTGTTCTATGTTAGTAAGGGGTTTATTTAATAAATATTATAATTTATTTTTATTTCAGTAATATCAAATGTAGTTTCTGTTCCATCGAGAAAATATCCATTAACATCGAATCGTCGAATACAGTTGGTCTATTAAATCCAAGATGGAAGTTATTCTCCTCGAGCTGATATGCCATTTCGTTTACGTATTTAATATTATTCTAGTTTGAAACTTTGGTTGAAGTAGAATTGCAGCACCCACCCAACAGCACCCAAAACTGAAATTAGCTCAAGTTCTCAGTTTTGAAAGACCAAATTAACCCGTTGGAGCATTTACCATTTGACCCGTGTAATACTCGTCACAGATAACTAAAGCAAGACTAGCAGTATTTTGGTAACACTTTCAGTAACCTCAATATGATGGTTCCATTACGATTGCTCTGTAAGATTCTTATTATCTGCAATAAATTTATCAAAAACTCCTAGCATATAAGCAGCTCCACAGCTTTCGTATCGGCCGGGTCCCCAGGGAGCGTCCTCTCATTTACTTATCCGACGCTATCGGATCATCGCAGATTTCAATACGGCTGTGCTATTTATGCGCACATCGCACATGCGTACGAGGGACAGCTAGCTACGTGTTTACTGTCCGTGTGTTAACATCTCTGGTGATTTGAAACTTCTAACTTGGTGATACAAATATATACAGGGCTGGCTTGGGTGTGCCGAAGTTCGTATAAAATTGCAAATTCGATTGTCAGATGTCCGAAAATGTATCTCATACAATTTTATGTCATAATGATCACAAGTCATAATTTCTCATAGTTGTGATCGTAGCTCTGAATTATTTTTATTCATAATTGCATTCAGCATAATTTTTTCTATTACTTCCTTATTATAAACTTTTATGACAAAACGATTTCTAGCAATATAATTAGCATATATATATATATATATATATTTTAAACATATTTGATTTCATGAAAAATATATTAGTTTGGGTTAGGGTGGGCCCCTTATAGGACATAACTGCTACCAGGAAAGTAGGTTAGGTTAGGTTTGAACTGCGGCCCTCACAGAACCGAACTGTACCAAAAAGTGAGTTAGATATATAAAATAATAACTAATAAGTTAAGAATATAATCCCAGTAATGACATTTTGAGTAAAAAAAAATTGAAATACTAATTATTACCGGAATAAATGTTAACTTCAAGCGACTTCTGGTCGTAATTGATGCTGGATTTTTTGTATCAGTTTATTAGATTAAATTTTTTTTCTACTCCTGTACTGTTATCTGTCTTTTACTTGGTCACGAACACTAATATAAGAACATACATAATATGAGTTCAGAGAAGTCTATACTCTATTCCCCATAACAGCACTAGTGTCGTTATAGCCACTTTACGTTATTGCTAGCAACCACAGACTTCTAAATCTAGGTTAAACTTAGGTCAAGGATTAAGCGCTCAATTTTAACTTTACGGTAAAAATGCACAACTACCAACTTAACAAACAATTAAAATCCTACGACTTTTAAGAAAAACGAAACTTTCTGAACTAAATTCATTGATGCCAACATAAAAACAAAAGTATTTTTAATATATTCACTGCGTGTCAACTTCATTTAAAAAATAAAAAGTTTACCATAGACACATACTGACAGTCATACGTCATATTTGCCTTCTTTGCAGGTTATGCCTTGTTTGTATTTTATATTTTAAAACCTGTCGTAGAAAAAGTATTGTATGCAACGTTGTATAATTAAAGGTTAAACAAACTTACCTTAAGTGAAGTTTGACCATAATTATATGAGATGTTGCAACCGAAGACATTTAATTAACTATGTAGTCCTTATCTTTATGATACCGGACACCGACAGTATTGTTTAGAGATATTAAGAAATCTCGCGAAAAAAAAAAAAGTCACTCAGTTGGATTCAGCGTCCATCCCTACCTTGCCACAGAGAAGGCTCTGTCAGAATCTTCATTTATTTTAGAGACAGGGATGAGATGCGAGTACCCTTTTCCGAAATCAAGAAGTGGGTGGGTTTGGGTGGGAGATTAAATGTCTTCGGTTGCAACATCTCATATAATTATGGTCAAACTTCACTTAAGGTAAGTTTGTTTAACCTTTAATTATATTACGATGTTGCAACCTCGACATTTAATTAACTATGTAGATGTTTAGAGTTCTAATTTCGGAAAGGGTTACTAAAAAAAAAAAAAAACTCTTCAAAGCTACGCGTGTACGAATTAGTACAGATTTAGCTTGTGAAGTTGTGAATATAGCGGGATGTTGTCCATGAAAGGAACAAAGAGAACGCTATATATAATCAGTGGTACATATCTAAATTTAGATACAGAGAAACGAAAAAAGAAGGTAGACAGAGTGTCGATGATAGGCAGCATGAGGGTAGAAAATGAAATACCCTTGCGTAACGTTACCGTTGGCTAAATGGGATATCCTTATCCAAATCATTAATTATTTATTTCATTGGATTTTTGTCAGGAAGTCAAGTGATTAGGAATATTTTGGTAGTATTCAAGTACGATTCGATCGTTCTTATTTGGTATTTAGTCGGAGTAATGTTATGTTACAGTCTTATTGCCAGAAAGAAAAACGGTTATTCAAGTATCTTCTGAATTTTAATTATCAAATAGTATTGATTGTTTACGGGTTAGACTAAACTAACCGTAAAATTCCAAAAGAAGCCAACGAACTATATTTTTAGTGCAGCTAAACTCAACCTGCGGCCCGCTATTATGTTTGTCGGTAATTATTGTTAACTATTTAATATGTGGCCCATGGCATCACTCCTAAAACGTATACTTGTGACCCCTACGGAAATCACAAAGGTTGCGTATCGCAGATCTAGTGTATTTCTTCTAGGAGTCGTACGTTTGTGCGTTATTTATCAATCTCCTCTATAGGCAGTATTATACGTCTTGGGAACTGTCTGTTGTGTTAAAATGACGGAGTCAGTTTGCCTGTGAAAAAAAAAAAACCCTTAAATGGCTATGGCTAATACTATATAAAGGTACAATTATCCCTCCAGTGAGGAGGTTTATATTTAGATGTAAAAGAAGCTCTTATTTCAATATCTAAGAGGAAAAGACATGTACTGCCTAGATAGTGAATGATGCATTGGTTCGACTACTTAACTTTAGGGATCTACCCACACGCGCATCTACGCGCCAAAAAATATTTAGTTAAAAAAGAAGTATAAATGTATAGTTCGCTTACTTTAAAACACTTAGGTGTTTTTGCTACTTGTGTATAGGTGGTAGCATCGAATTTATTTTGTATGCCCATCAAGCTCCTGCTACGATTGTGATATCGTCTATTATGAAGCTATTTTATTGGTATCTTTGTTGACACGTAATTACTTTAGTTTATTTAAGTTACATGGTGAAAGAACGAGAAAAAAAAAAATTCAAGGGCAGGTACAAATATTCGCGCAATTCTTATATGCGATAGGTGTATAGGATGGTATCACGGTTAAAACTATTGTTTATGTAGGCGCCTACCTTTGTATGGGAATCTGCATAGCAGGGTTATTATTATCATTTTTGTGTGTCTTACCCGTTTACGGGATAATGGCGTCCCGGACCCCCGGGAGGCGCACGCGGAGCCGAAGCCGACGCGGAGAGGCCCTTTCCGGTCTGATGAATTTCACCCAACGTTGGTGTTGGTCCGTTGATGCTAATGGAGCCTGGAGTTACCTAGTTTCTCCGCTGTCGGAACTGTACGTATGTACTTACGCTCAAAAAGTATGATGTATGTTTATACATATAATAAATTGTTCTTAGTTTCCATCACATGGCCTTACCTTCGATGTTATTTAATACTTAGGTCCTTGCTATTTTTAGATTTCATTACTACTTTGCATATACTAGACCGTATTATATGTTTTTTACTCCATGGGTCATTCTATTTTTATTAGAAATCTTCTTTTTCAGTTGGAATTGATTAACTGGTGTGATAGAGACTTCTTACACTAAAGTGCGAGCAACGGGAAGATCAGGAGATGGTAAACGTAAACCGTTTAATTAAGACTATTGAGATACAAATATGATCGTCGCTTCGAAACCGCTGAAATGAAGAAACGTGCTAGTCTATTAAGTATGGTCCGTTTCTAATGGGAGTATGACTCCTTGCAACAGCTAGTGTCTGGTGGTTATGGGTGACGTAATAAATGCCTTAATTATCTATTCCCGTATTTTATTCGGCTATTATGTTTAGCCGATCTGTTTTCTAGGACCTGTGTTCGTGTTGGGGTCAACACATTACGCTTTTCTTAAATTTTGAATGACATGTAAGATAGTTATATTATGTAGCTCTTGAGCTTTGATGTGGAAAATTCTCACAAACATTTGCGTCGCCTATTGTTAGACTCGATAATTACATAGTTTGTTGTTATTGTGAGCTTTAGAAAAAAAAATCTACCTGAAAGGATTATAAATTATAATTACGTAGGTTAGACTGCCATTATTTTTTAGCAATTGGTTGCAGAAAAAACCTTAGTTAAGGAATGTTATTGGCATAAAAAAATATATCCCAATAAACTAATGGGATATCACTAAAGGAGTCGTGTCATGTGGTCTGAATACTACTTTGCAGGGGGACCTTGACAGACACAGTTTTTATTTGCACAAATATTCTGAATGAGAATAATTCCTGTAGCGAAAGAAATTATATATAGGTATGTCAGCTATATCTTTAAGTGTACGTATAATGCATATGAACGTGTAGTTATATAACTATATTATCACTTATTCGTTTCGCCGTGTGTAATAATCACCTTTCTTGGTTAGTGACGAATGTGTATGAATGATGTAAACCTGAAGAAGGAAATAAGATCGGTGCATCTATCCTATAAAACAGGAATATATGCAATTAATTGTGTGCACTTTTGGTCAGTATGGCCTCGTCTTAACCTTGTAAGAGTAGCGAGTTGTTAGTTAATTTTACGGCAGCATATCAAGGTAATGGAATTGTATTATCTAAATTATCAAGAAAAACGAGCCCTAAGCTTTGTGGCTTGTGCCTTCCACTCCTCATACCGGGTCCCGGTTTACACCCTGGATATTTTCCCCTTGTTTAGAGCAATCTTTTTTAACAATTTTCATCTCTTTTGCCATTTCTTAAGTATTAGGTAATTTTTCGGTCTCCTTGCATGCATCGCGATCGGATTCAATGTAGGATCCGAAGTCTAAATAAAAGCACCTGTTATGCGTGAGAAATCAGAGGAGTAGTAGTGTATTCGGTTTTCTTGTCGAAAGACCATACCAAAAAGATCTGTCCGTCGTTGTGATATGCTTATTAAGACATCCTTTCTTTTCTATATATGTATTTTCATCTGCATATTATTTTTAACGTTGCTGTCCCGTTCCTGGCATGTCATTCGGCGATTCCTGCTCAACAATTTTTGAGTTGTGCCAATCTAAAGCGTAGAGCTCTGAAAGTTTCAGATCGTCGTACATGTGCGCATTACGTTCCTTGTCGAAATATTCCGACATTAACTATGCTATAGATACGCCTTGTCCTTCTGGGATCTGCTGTGCCGTTGTTCGATCTCAGAAAATTGTTGTAGGTGTTTTCATTTCCAATATGTAGGTTGTACAATTTCAGTGAATCGTTGTTGATTTTAAAGTCGTTGGACATACGCACGTTATGCCATAGGACAGCGTGGGCATAGGCCATTGATCCGGTGTGCACTTATGCAGTCTCGGTGAATCGCTGATTTTAAAGTCATTGGACATGCGCACGTCATGCTCGCGAGACTAGATAGGCCTGGGATCCGGCGTGTACTTATGCGAATCTCTGTTCGTCCTGTGATAGTACCGCTCATCATAATCATCGTATTCTTATAAGATGATGGAATAATGTTTAAAGTCGCGGGGTATACGCACGTTATACCGCTGGACTAATTGGTATTATTCGTGTGCACGCCACGACGTCTAACCAATGTTTGAGTGTTTATAGTCCTTGAACGTACGCACGTTACGTTGCTAGACTGATAGGTCTAAACTTTTAGACACGAATCTGAACGCGCAGCTGCGCGCGTGAGTACAGGTTTCCGATGAGTGAAGCAATCTATTTGACACCATCAACAGAGTGTGCAACATGCACGTCCACGCGCCTGCGAGACGCGGTGTGAGCGAGCCTTTATATTTGTTTACGTATCCGTTTACCAGTAATGTAGGTATCAGTGGTGTGGCGTCCATAGAACTCGATTCCCATCGGCTTGCCTAATATTAGGCAGTTCGGCACTTAATTCTAGTGCTCTTATAGGAAATTGAAGCTAAAGCTGCTCCGGCATGCCCAAGGATTTCTTCAACGCCACGCCACTGGTAGCTATGTATTGGTTTGGTAGCAAATAGTAGCTATAATGAGGTACACGCGGGGCGCAAGGGCTGGAGTAGGCAGCGGGGCAGGAGTGCGAAAACCGGAAGTCTTTTTTCACTACTTTTTTATTCTTTATAGCTTTAAACTAATGTGCAATGCCTAGTACATTGAGAGTGCACTTATACGGTCACGTATTTGGATTACCAAACCAGCCCACGCCCTGCGAACCTGCGTTTCAAACCATTTTTTATAATTTTTGAAACAAAAGTCGTAATTTAAAGTGAAATGGCAGTACCTACAGATAATATAAGAACATGGATATGGAACTCGTATATAAATAATCATTATTCGCCGTTTAGTACGTTTAGGTTGCGGTTCACGGTCTTTGTCATCGCATTTCCACTTTTAGTATGTTTATGAAGATTAAACTAGGTAATCTACCTAATAAAATAAGTGAATGTGTGCGGGAGGTACATATTTTATAAATTATCAAGGTTGTATTGCGTAGCGTGATTTTAGTAATTATCACATGACTAACCTTAAACAGCCGCAACATCGCCGTTCGATTGTGTGTAGTGGTGATTTTTCCTTTAACGTCGTGTTCTTCGATCACTTTTTCAACAACTATATTATGATTAAATATTTAATAGGGAAAAAACAAAAAAATTATATAAAAAGCAAAGGAATTTGCCACTGAGAATAAAGTGTCTGATGCCCGTTACAGTAAAGAAAAGAATGAAGATTCTGACAGAGCCTTCTCTGTGGCAAGGTAGGGATGGACGCTGAATCCAACTGAGTGACTTTTTTTTTTTTCGCGAGATTTCTTAATATCTCTAAACAATACTGTCGGTGTCCGGTATCATAAAGATAAGGACTACATAGTTAATTAAATGTCGAGGTTGCAACATCGTAATATAATTAAGTCAAAAAACGCTCATTGCGTCTCTATTTGGGTAAGGCTGAAAAATTGGGCTTATGTAACATAAAAGTAACTAAAAATATATGTTACTGAGTAACTTAAAAGTTACATAAAAGTATTCTAAAGGGATATTCACAATGTCTACAATACAAACACTTTTTGTACTAAGTGTTTATTTAAGAGATCAAATAGGTATATAAGGTCCTAATTTATTAGTTGCAGATATTTTTACAGCTGATAGTAATCGGTCTCTGGAGTATATTAAAGCATGAAACATTATAGCTTTTACGATGTTTTTTTGGAGAAAAAGGAAAAACAAATTTGCTACGTATTAACACCCTGTTAATGTGATTACTAAATGAAAACTCATTGAAAAGATTCTAGTAGCTCTTTTACGTACCACTTAACTGTAACTGGCCACTTCACGTAGATAAATTAAAAGACATTTGCAGTTTTCCCGCCGAACCGTTACGACATTTACGACAACAAATTGTTGATATGACAGATAGTGTTATTGTGACATGTGATAATGCACATGATGATTTATTTAGACGAAATTATAATAAATTTTATTGTTAGGTAAATGAGATCAGAAAAGTTATATGAAAAGATTTCTGAATTTCTATTTAAAGTTAATTATTTTAATGTAAAGTATAATGTGTTAAAATATCTGCAACTAATAAATTAGGACCTTATATACTTTGGTACATTTTTGAACAAAGATGAATAAGTAATTAAAGGCTGATAGCCACACAAAAGCTGTCTTCACAAATAAAATTAAATCATAATTTTTCCCCGGATTACTTGTTATAATCATTGTAATTATGTAAAATAAAATAAAAAACACGTTACTCTTCTTTGTGTTGCGCAGTTGGGTATAAAAATTAAAACAAACCAAATATTTTAAACTCAAAAACCCGACTGCAAGAACTTATAACTGAAAAGAAAGCGTGAACAAAGCTTTACTTTACTTTTATGTTACGTAACTTAAAAATAAATTAAAATGGTAACATATGTAACTTAAAAGTAACATAAAAGTTAACCTCTATTCACTTTCATTTGCATTATATAGAACAATAACAAACATATTAACTCGAACACGACACCTAGCTATAAACTAATATGAAGATTATATTAATAATGTATTACGTAATACAAAACAGAACAAATTTACCATGAAATTCACTCGTAACTTTTAAATTCCATAAAAAATCCTCGGCACAAGTTGAATCGACGCACTGAACTACCCACAAAATGGCCGACCAGTGAGAGGTATACCAAGACTAAAGAATAAATAGTGTTGCCGTTATAATGAAATCAAATTCCGCAAATCAACTGCTAAAATAGCAAGACAGAACGGTTACTTAAATTAAGTAACTTAAAAGCTTCAATATGTTGACTTGTCTTATGTTACACGTAAATTATTATTTTAAATGGGCAATGCTAATGTTAAAGCTCGAAAAACGTTGCATTAATATATGACAGTTATAAAAAAAACTCCAATATATCAGTATAATATCACAAAACTAAAAAACGATAATTACAATCTTTCAGGAACATTTTTGGGACATTTTTATTTGTATGGAAATCGATGTAATTGCATAGAAGAAAAAAAATTTGGAATACAAACACAGAGATTTACATTTGTTAGTGGACTAGAACTAGTAGAAAAAGTTTTGTATTTTGCACGGAAAATTAAAAAAGTAAAATTTTGTAATTACTTTTCGTAAAAACAATGCCGGACGCTTACAAGTCACGAAATCATCCCTTTTTTACGGCCTTACCCATTTGCGATACTCGCCGCATTCGCGGCTCGTATCGCAACTCACGCAATTCGCATTTTTTGAACCTTCTTATACAACTGTTGCATAAAATACTATTATAGTGACGAATAAAATTACAATATTCGTAGTCATAACAACTCTGAGAATAGTAAATCAATAGCGGTGATAATATTACTTATATCGGGGTCCAAAGTAAAAGGTTATTGAAAAAAAAACTTCTTAAAAGTGGTCTGATTTATTGTGTTAATGTCTTAAATGGTTGTTCGCGTGCCTAATGGAGTTAATTGGAGAGAGGTTGCTTCTGGACAATTACAGAAATTCATGGATGTCGAAGAATCGCCCGCGAGGGACGCCAAGATGTGCTTTCGAGGCAGAAGAGGATCGCTTATAGAATATGATTGTACTTAAGGCAAATCGTATGCAAAAATCCAAATGGCAATACTATTATGAATTTGGATTGGTCCACGAGGATTCATTCTAAAGGAATCAATTACGATGGTACCTACGTAGGTATATAATTAGAACCCGGAATGTTCACGGCAAAACAAAAGACCACCAAATAAAATGGGATTACATTTCTTTTTGTAATTGGCCTTTATTTATGCTTTAAATGCTGGCATTTTTAGCCAACAGGTTCAAACGTGAAAACTACCTATTTTAAAACTAATTGGATCATGCAAAATAAAATTAAGTTACCCCTTATCTAGTTAAATTGATTTATATTCGTAATAATTAATCACTATTACTATATCACATTTAATCATATATCTTAAAACAGTTATAAGAACAGATTTTGTAATTATAAATTGCAAACTAAACTACAAGAATACACATTTAAAATGAAATATACTAAAAACTAAATTAAAATTAAATAAGTTAAAACTAAAATAAATCTAAAATTTTTTTTTCATTTTATTTATTACATTCCAATCCATTCTATTTCCTATTTGAACTACAAAAGTAACTTTGTTATTGCATGTATTTGTATAGGATTTCAAATTTACTTATGCAGTTCGTATATTATATTTGCAAGGTTTTTTTATGATATGATATATTTAAAATTAGGAGCTTGTGGATCTGCTTAGAATTGTGATGATCAGTGGTCAGTGACTCAGTGACAAAACTAAGGAACTTTGACGTGCAATAATAGTTCTTGAACTACAAGTTCAAATTGAATGTTATTGAGAATATATCTAAGTCATATTAGTCCCTATATAAGGTCCTAATTTATTAGTTGCAGATATTTTTACAGCTGATAGTACTCGGTCTCTGGTGTATATTAAAGCATGAAACATTATAGCTTTTACGATGTTTTTTTGGAGAAAAAGGAAAAACAAATTTGCTACGTAATAACACCCTGTTAATGTGATTACTAAATGAAAACTCATTGAACAAATTCTAGTAGCTCTTTTACGTGCCACTAAACTGTAACTGGCCACTTCACAATGACATTTGCAGTTTTCCCGCCGAACCGTTACGACATTTACGACAAACAATTGTTGACATGACAGATAGTGTTATTGTGACATGTGATATTCCACATGGTGAATTTTTTTTAGGCGAAATTATAATTAATTTTTTTGTTAGGTAAATGAAATCAAAAAAGTTATATGAAAAGATTTCTTAATTTCTATTTAAAGTTAATTATTTTAATGTAAAGTATATAATGTGTTAAAATATCTGCTACTAATAAATTAGGACCCTATATATCCGTAATCCTAAATTCAGGGTTCTAGCTTTAGCCAGCACAAAATTGCAGTAGGTTGAAAAGGGCCTGAAATGAATGGCATCGAGAAAAGGATGGTACGGCCGTGCCCTTGTTTTACTCGAACGTGGCGGGGGTACTGCCGTGCCCCCAGATATAATGTGAGTTGCACGTGCAACTCACAAAACAACAGGACTAAGTTCAAATTGACTTCGTACCGCAAGTGTAGGCAGAATATAAATATAAGAAGCGAAGTGGATGTAGTGTAGAATAGTAGTGCTCATTGGGATCGCAGCGACAAAGACCTGGGTAAAATTTATAGTACCTACTTCTACTTCTACTTCCTTATTTTCCGTCTGACTGCTTATTTGTGTCACTTTTAAATTCGCAATTTTTAATTTAGTTCATATTTTATCATTAGCCTATATACGTCCCAGTGCTGGGCACAGGCTACTCTCATAGATGAGAGTGATGGTTTTATTTTATTTTTATCATTTTCGCCACATTTTAAAGAGAAAATCGTTGTGTCTTAATAAAGCAGAACAATATCATAAGTTGCACCATAACTTGAGTGCATAACCTGCGCTACTAGCTCTTCAGTGAGTCGTTACACCACCAAATGGGTCCTTAAATTTACCGTATTGTTATTATTTTGTATATTAGTCTAACGCTTGCATCTTGCGCCACATCTCAAGCAGCATATCTCTGCTGGCTGTCTAACCCTTCAGCTTGTGCACACGTCTTGTCGGGTCTTAATCACGCTTTACGACGAAATGAGCCCTTGAGTGTTGTAACTGTGATGTATGTTATGGCTTACTAATTGCTGCAGCCTTTGCCAAAAGTATGTGACAATCGAAATATTAAGACACGGATAATTCCAAAGAATATATTAGTAGTTAATGCGGGTGTACATTAGAAATAAATAGTTTGTTGTCAACTAGATTTAACTAATAAAAAAGTATATGCCAATCTTCATGCCTTTACTTAAGTGGTATAATTTATGAAATATAACGGGTTATTTCATAAATTATACCGCTTAAGGCGAGGTGAGACCAGAATCGGGCACGGAAGCCTAGTTTCCAAATCATTTTTAGAGCACTTATTTGACTCTTAGGTCACTGTAAAACATATATAATAATATTCAGAACTGTATCTAGGGCTTCCTCTCACTTAGAACACGATAGCGAACACTTCGCTCGATAGAAAAGTAGCGCGAAAACACTATAAAATAAAGTATTTTTTTCATTATTTTTCATTTTGTTCATCACCAGTTACCTTTTCTGACAAAATTAATACCTGACAATCATGATTTTACAGTCATGCAGGGCATCCTCTCATTTTGGGTTGATAACGTATACTTTTATGTTAGAAATCGAAGATAATCTGCAATAATCTGCATTCCGCCCGACCCTAGTTTGTATGTGAAATGCGAGCCAGGTCCTACCGCGCCTTAAGTAAAAGTTCCTGTCTAAAAGTTCTAAATGACATTTTTCGTCTTCACACAATTCGTCGACAGTTGACAGAAAATTTGTAACATTTGTTATATGTATAGTATACGTTGTTAAAATCAAGAACACCTACTTTTGTTTGATGTAGGTAGCATAATATCTTTGAATTATTATGCTACCTACTTTGGTTTGCCATGAAATGTTTACATATGCTCAATAATACAGTATGTTGTTTTTTGCTTTAAAGAAGTTAGTTGTAGCAGCAAAATCGTACTTTTAAACCGTCTATTTTAGAAAACTGCCAGTATCGCAATAAAAGCAGGCAGTAATCTTGGGCTACCCTGCTAGGCGTTTAACAAGGTCGTATGTGATGTATAATTCTATTGAATGTACGATCTTTTGGTAGTGGAGTGCTGACCCAAGCACGTGGTGAGATATTCGCTAGTTTAGCGGCACTAAGCGGCTCGTTGTCTACAGGCATGCTTGTTTACAGAGGTTATATAACTTTTATACAGCTTAGATTTAACGCTGGTTTTAAGGCCTGCAAAATATGAATGTGATGTTCTGATTTTGATGTTGTAAGTCAAAATTCTTTATAATTCATTTAAGATACATATATACGTTCGCAACGCAACTTAAACATCGCTGTACATCCAAACTAATATGAAATGTGGCAATTAGCAAAGGTGGAGATGACTCAGAATGTAGCCACCTACAGACGCCGTATTAGGCGAGCACCGTGCTAGTTAAATTAAAGATGATTGATTGACTAAAATTATTTTATGATTACAACCTGTGAATGTCAAAAAATTCTACCAGTTCGATGAAAATCAGAGTAAGAAACTCGCCAAAACTTCGTTTACAAATTATTAATTGAATCTATGTTTTACACTATATGTGATGGTGGACCTAAATAGGGCCCACTTTGTCGCTTCCAGTTTCCGAGTTACGGGCAGTTTAGTAAAACTGGGCAAAAATTACCTAAACTCAGTTTTAGTCAGAATTAGATAAATTATGCTCTAACGAATATATGAATTCGATTTCAGAACATGAATGATTTTTTTGAGCTCAAAGTATAGTGCCTAGGGTACCACTTTGTCGCTGCCTAAATACTTCGACCAAAATACTTACTTTTTGTTCGCTCTTTCGTGTCAGTGACTTCAAGGACGTTGTCGCCTTCACGTCAAAAGCGCACCAGCTCCTCCCCACCTCCCACACCTACTTAAATACGAAGTTGCAACTCATTTCTATAGATAAAATTGTTCTCCAGAAGGCATACCAGAGTAGAAATTTGTATGCAGGAGTGGCCCTTTTGGTGGAAGGAAGGTATGTGGGTAGGAGGGTAAGTGGGTAGGAAGGTAAGTAGGTAGGAGGGTAAGTGGGTAGAAGGGTAAGTAGGTAGGAGGGTAAGTGGGTAGGCGGGTAAGTAGGTAGGAGGGTAAGTGGGTAGAAGGGTAAGTAGGTAGGAGGGTAAGTGGGTAGGCGGGTAAGTAGGTAGGAGGGTAAGTGGGTAGAAGGGTAAGTAGGTAGGAGGGTAAGTGGGTAGGCGGGTAAGTGGGTAGAAGGGTAAGTAGGTAGGAGGGTAAGTGGGTAGTAGGGTAAATAAGTATCTTCATATTCATCTACCCTCCTATGTACCCTCCTACCCACTTACCCTTCTACTCACTTACCCTTCTACTCACTTACCCTCCTACCCACTTACCCTCTTACCCTTCTACCCACATACCCTAAAGACACACATATGATAAAGACGGACAGACAATGTTACTTTCGCATTTGTAATATTAGTTAGGATTACGTATTTTCATAAACCTTTGTTTGTTTAGACTTCGAGCCTAAAGTTTTTTGAGTCTCAATACATTGACCAGGGCTTTTAAATATGTAAGCGTTTTAAAAAGGCTACTAGCTCCGAGTGTCTTGGCTTTGAATAAGTCTAGGCTTGGAGGCTAAGGAGTTTATTGGGCTTTTAGCCCTTTAGGCGTCGAGATTCGAGGCGAACCTTAAAAACTGGCCAAGAGCATGTCGGACCATGCTCAGTGTAGGGTTCCATAGCCATAACTGTAAGGTAAAAAATACGATGTAAAAAAAGTACAACAACAAAAGAGCGTATCTTCATAGCAATTACGTCCTTTTGTTGAGAAGCGCAGTTTATCGGCAATAACTCAAAAACGGTTAATCCGATCTTGTTGAAAATAATTTTCGTTGAAAGTATTAATTGACCGTTATCTTTGTAATTTTTTGTATATTTTTCGGACACACGGTTTAGAAGATAGAGGGGGGGGGGGACACAATTTTCACAACTTTCGGAGCGATTATTTCCAAAGGTATTCACTTAATCAAAAACATTACTTAAAAACCTTAAAATGTTTTCATAAGAGCTGTCGAACTATGTACCACACGTTGACATTTTGTTAAAAAAAATTTTTTTAGCTTCTTTTACATGTATGGAGTGCCCCCCCTAGATTTTTTTATTTTTATTATTTAACTACCAAACTTAGTTGCGGCATCTACAAGACATCTATATTCCAAATTTCATCAGTATAGATCTTGTAGTTTTTGAGTAAAATGCCTGTGACATACGGACGGACGGACGGACGGACGGACGGACGGACGGACATGACGAAACTATAAGGGTTCCTTTTTAGCCATTTTGGCTACGGAACCCTAAAAAGGGCTAGAAGGCTCGAGTCTTTTGGATCATTAAGGCCGAAAGCTGAGCCCCCCTTTCCAAGCTATTCCCTACCCTCGCGTAACTAAAAGCGAGGTCGATGGCCTAACCTACTAAAGCGACAAAGTCAAAAAATAAATCAGTCATAACACCGTAAAGGATGGATGATTGGCTGTCTAAATTATAAATAACTATTTTTGTAATAAGATCTAAGCTTTAAATTAACTGAAAACGAGATTCATGCAAAATACATGTGTACATACGTTTTTTGAAAAATCTGATAGTTACTTATAAAAATACTTTTAAAACGAGCAATTTCTAGAGAAAAAATGTCGTTCAGGTCAGCCAAACTTTTGAACTATCACCAATTCTGATTTGATTTTGATAAATTTAGAATCACAAAAGTATGCAGATTATTTTAATACCAATCACTCCATAACTTCTGAGTAGAAGTATGTTTTTTGTTGCCGCAAACCTTAAACAGTATTATCTCAGAAGCCGGTTTTGACTAGTACAACTTTAAACATTTTTCAAAATAACAAACTATTGAACTTAGAGACTTGATTCTTTCGTCAATATATAGCTCATATTATGTAGTTTTAGGAACTGCTAATAACTCCATATCCCCAAAGTGGGCCTTTTTCCCGTGCACCATCACATAATACCAAGTTAACACATTCGATCATAAACCAATGTTTTGAATGTTTTGAGGCAGAAATTGTAATCTAAATATTGTTTCTTGGGATTGTGCCCAATAATAAGATTTTGATTGATGATGGGATACTAAGATCAGGAAATAAGATAAGATCTTGTTTCCTGATCTTGAAACTTTGGCTCTACATGTGTTGTTGCGAGATAAGTTGTTTAGAGACTATGGACAGGTTTCAAAAAATAGACCACAGTTGCTGGTGAAACGACAATGTCAAAGGTAGCAGCTTGAATGTAAATTGCATGACACTGAGATTATCACGCATTTGAAAAAACACTTAGTCAACAAAACAAACTATAAATGACTAAGAAGAGTACTAGTATATATTATTTCAACAGAAGATCGAGCAGGAACTTGGTTGAGTACAGATTATGATTAGGTTTAAATTTTAAATAACGGACTGTCGGAGAAATGTAGACGAGCATTCAATAACCATGCTGTGACGTAATCTTAGAATAAGTACTTTTATTGCAGAGATATATAAATAAATTGTGCTATAATAAGACTGCTATAAATAGGTTATTTTACGTGTGCGTGTGGATTGAGTGAGCACCCTTCTGAAAAAGAAAACAAAATGCTGTTCATTTAGTTAAATTTCTAAAACAATTGTAAAACTAATCTCTGTATTTGTAAAAAGATAAATCAAAAGATACAACCTTTAACGTGTGCTCACTCAGTTCTCACAATATCTTTAAAATCAGACAACGAATATAAAATGTTAGATGGTGGATATTTAGTAAATATCCACCATCACCATCGTAATTTGTACGAAAAGTTGAAGTAATTTATAGTTTATGTAATACTACAAATATTGAGATATTTACATTTTTAACTTGCTTGTAACTTGTGGACTGAGTGAGCATTCACAAAAAATTATTATCCAGAAACCTGCCACGTTAGTGGTTCGTTTTGTATTTTACAAATTCCCACATTAATTTTACCAAACTATACACATATATAGCAGTTTAAATCTTCAGTTTTTTCATCAAACATCGGGTTTTCGAAAATGTGCGGATTGAGTGAGCATAAGAAATTATCTGTAAAATCTTAAATACGTTACTAGGTGATCTACAAATTATAAAGGTAAATTAGCACAGGTTTTACTAAAGATTCGTTTATAAATATTATATGTTAAATGAATACATTCCCTGATTTTGTTGGTAGTTTGTGAGAACTGAGTGAGGACACGTTAAAGGTTGTATCTTTTGATTTATCTTTTTACAAATACAGATATAAGTTTTACAATTCTTTTAGAACTTTTACTAAATGAACAGCATTTTGTTTTCTTTTTCAGAAGGGTGCTGACTCAATCCATACGCACACTATTTTACTAGTTAAAATTCGGGTTTATTATTAAATCTTAGATGGAGTAATCTGACTTACTGATAAGTAGATATTTTTGTTGCATTAGGATTTCTAAGTCCTCAAATCATTAGTTAAATCAACAACCACATCTATCAACCGTCTTTCAAATCCATCTCATTAATTTCCAGAAATCCCTGTCTACGTAACCTAACTGACGGTAGTGAACAATGTCTCCCCCCGAGATTAAGAATTATGGCGCCTTATCTCGGCCCTAAGTCGACAACTCGTCGGCCATTCGTTTTCACTGCACCGATATATAAGTGAAATTATTTCGACAAACTTTACCTAACGACCAACCCTTATATGACCAAACAAAAATGTATCCTAGTAGCAAAAATACAGGGTCTAACATGGATTGAGCGGTCGATGGCGGTTGCGTCGGTTGTTAATTGAGTGTGGAAAACTGAAAATCATTTGTGACTCTCAGACAAGGACGCCAGATTTGAAATTATGCAAATGCGTAGGAGCGATAAGGACAGAAGATGAAGTTCAGGCGAGGGATAAAATTTATACTCGGATAAAACGATTTATTACAAAGCGTTGAGTAGGTAGGGAATTAATTACGGCAAGTTTTGCTTTCATTTTGTACCATTGTGCGGATTCGCCTTGTCTTGTAGGTTGTAGGGATATCGAGGGTTGGGAATTTTGAGGTTATGACGGTGTTATAAGGTTTGTGGCATTTTTTTATTTATTTGTTATAAATTAATATACCAATCTGAAAACTTTAGAATGTAGTAATTTTGTTTTAAGATACTACTACTTTGTTAATTTCCTTAAAAATAGTCTTGGTTAGATAAAAGGCTGTATTTAGTTGCGTTGTTTAATGTTTATGCAGTACCTAATAAAATAGCCATACTTATCTCAAATTACACACACGTGTATTTTCTTGCGTTTGCTTATGTATTTATTTGTAGTATTTATTTCATTACTGGATGAAAATATACGCAAATAAACACAGCTTGTTTTCATTACTAAGACTATTTTTAGCGGATTAGCAAAGTATCATTTAGCGTGTAACATACTGGTGTATTACAATATTTTCCTTACAATCATTCTTCACCGTGCTATCTTCGTCATTAGGGCCAGGTCATTAACCTCCAAGACGATATCGCATTGCGGCGACATCCGCTTCCGTCGGCGGCGCCACGGTCCACTTCCGGTGTCCTGGCCTAGTGACGTCACTTCCTATTCGCGTGTGACGCACTTCCGCAGGCAGTACCTGCAATTTCAGGTTATTGTTTAGGTACTTGGCTGGTATGCTAAATATAGTGATGATAGATTAATGGAATACCAAAAAATATAATCACATTTGGGATCAGCCGACATTTTATAGAGACAGCGACATTATGGTACTGGCAGTTCGTGCAACTGCATGGTAGGCAGTTAAGCCCGTTTTAACGGACAAAGCCGTATGACGTGCACGTGCAGAGTCGATGACCTTTGCAGCAAACAAGCGAATAGATACTCTCGGTTGTCTGCGCAAAGTATACTTTAGACTTTTAGACTAATGATTTTTTACAAACTTTTTGTTAAGTTACAAATAAAACCGGTCAAGTGCGAGTCCGACTCGCGCACCGAGGGTTCAAACTTGTAGGTAGATATGTGAATAGTTCAAGACTGTATTGAGGGATAAACTTAACTTTGCCGTTGGAAAACTGTTCTCCAACACCGACATAGGTCGCTGTTAGTTTAGCAGCTCCAAATTAGTTTGTATGGCGAGTTTTGTGAATTTCTCAAAAACTATGCCAGTTATTAAAACTCTTATATTTTTCCTGTAATATTCAGGATGATATTGATAATCGGTAATTATTACATATTTTTCTGGATTATATTAGGTTTAAGCCATTGTTGTTTCTTCCTATTCGCGATTCTACACAAAATAAATTCCACACAATTGAATTTAATCACATGCGTAATGCTTCACAGTCGTTATTTCTACGCAATCTTGTTTCTTCCTAGTAGCGATTCTACACAATATGAATTCCATACAACTGAATTTAATCACATGCTTTATACTTCGCGCTACTATCTTTATCTTTTATTCTATCTATCTTCT
The DNA here is from genome assembly GCA_947034925.1 of Eudemis profundana. NCBI lineage: Eukaryota > Metazoa > Arthropoda > Insecta > Lepidoptera > Tortricidae > Eudemis > Eudemis profundana. The sequence goes on along the minus strand of OX344795.1, from coordinate 21,293,424 downwards.
ATACTATCTCGTTTTTTCCTAGTCGAAATCTTTAAAAAAATATTTCTCCGCCCCAATTTCGACCGGGTTCGACTCCCGGTTATGTATGAGATTTAAAAAATAATAATTACAGAATGGCGAAGTATAACGCATGTGATTAAATTCAGTTGTGTGGAATTCATATTGTGTAGAATCGCTACTAGGAAGAAACAAGATTGCGTAGAAATAACGACTGTGAAGCATTACGCATGTGATTAAATTCAATTGTGTGGAATTTATTTTGTGTAGAATCGCGAATAGGAAGAAACAACAATGGCTTAAAATATAATCCATTTTTCTGTTCAGTAACTTCGAAGATAATAGGGGGTTTTGATTCTCTTAGTAAAGACTATATTTTTTATGATTTAATTACAAATGTATGGTTTTCAGATGTGTTCCTCTACGTGTAGTATAAGACGGTATTACTTGACAAATATCATAGTTCTAGCCAACGGAAAGTACCCTATAAATATTGAATTCCTTGAGAGTGTTGAAATATGCGTTTTTTGCGGTATAAACGGCCGTATCTTTTTTTTACGTTAACTTAGAGGTTTGATTTTTTCACAGCTTTAAGGGACCGTAGACCTGAGTAGGTATATGGTTTTAATTTCAATTCGATACTCCCACGCGTTCCCGAGATACAGTCTTGAAAGGCAGACGGACAGACAGATGGACGGACAGACAGACAGACAGACGTACAAAAAAGTGATCCTATAAGGGCTCCTTTTTTCCTTTTGAGGTACGGAACCCAAAAAAAGTAAAAATGGTGAAAGTTTTTTTTTGTCGAATGGGCTTGGATTACTACTAGCAATTTTTAACACTATTCCTAATTTCAATTCGATAGCAGCAGATAGATAGACAGACCATTTTGGAACGGAAACCTAAAAATATACAGTCGGCACTTAAAAATGGTTTAAAAATCTAAATTTTGACAAGAAGTTATTATATTATAATGTAACTTAATAAAAGTTTCGTTTTTGTTTTTCTATCGTATCGTGGATTCGTGTATGATTGTCGTGTGCGCGTTGTGCCAATGATTAGTGGCCAAAATATCTTTACTTAAGCAGAAGCAGATTACCTTACTTTTTTAAACGCCTTAGTAGTAAAAGGTGATCAAATTCTTTAAAAAGGGCAAGTCACAAGTGGGTATAATGTTTGCGCTCATTCCCAGAATACCAGATTTTTAAAATACCAGATTCTCTATATATCAGATTCTCCGTATACCAGATTTCCAAAATAATAAATCCAACAAAATCATTTAGATCCTTGAGTAACCTACAATTTTAAAATATAGTATACTTAACAGGAATGTAGTAAGACAGGAATATGATAAATCGAGAATCTGGTATTTTGAAAAATCTGGCATTTTGGGAATATGGTATTTTGGGCATGAGCGCATGTTTGATGTTGTAGAGGCCTCGTTACTGGTGGTTACCTACATTGTAAATCGTACGAAGTTAGCTAGCTATTCGTATGAGATACAGGAGTTTCAGAATTTGGCGTTGTATTACTTGTATTGTTGTAATTAGAAGCCAATTCTGAAGTTTCAAGGATAATCAAACTTTTAGCATTGACTCTTGACCTACTAAGATACCGGGTATCCAAAATGGGAATGTTTCAAGTTTCTTCAAATGTTCGTGATTATTGAACTTTTACCTTTCGCGTTTACTGTTTATGTTAACTTCAATGTTGTAAGCATTTTGAAAAGTTTATTAAAGTTTTACAAATGTTGACTGTAGTACCTTAGTTAGGTACTTGTCTCTTACTTGATGCGATAATGTTTTATTTTATGTTGTCAAGAAAGTAAAAAAAATACCTATTTAGAGTCATGACTTTTTTATGATATAGATAGCAAGCGAGCAGACAAGCCACCTGATTGAAAGTGGTCATCGCCGTCTATGGAAATATGCAACACCAGAGGAGCAAACCAAGTAAACATTCAATTGTTACCGCATTATTTAGTAACAAACATCTTCACAAACGTTCACATTTATAATATTAGTAGGATAAAATAGAATAGTAGGATAGGATATGCAGAATGAACAGGGTAGGTGTATATGGTGAACATACCATAGACCCTTGGGGAACACCGGTGTTAATGGGCATGAAGTCCGACCATAATTCATCAACAACGGGTAGTAAGCTCCACCCGGCTACAACCCGTCAGGCAGCTAGTAGGATGGAAGCTTCGATAGAAGTGCCTTGTGCATTTCTATCAGACCCAATCAAAGGCATTTGCGATGTCCAAACTGACTATAAGTGCCTCTTTCTTACCCTCAATGGTAACAGCCAAATGGTGATTGACGACTAACGACATGTGCAAGAAGATCACCAGCACCACGATCATGGGGGAAAACGTTCTGCCGAGCCCTGATAAGTTGGAGCTCTTCGAGATCATGTAGGAGTTAGTAGTTCACCGTGCGCTCCATCACATTGGAGAGCACGGAGGTGATTGCGAGATGCTGGTTATTAGATAGGTCCATGTGGTCACTTGTTTTTGGAATGGGGTGAACAAAGGCTACCTTCTATGAAGACGAGACTTTCCCTAAGCTGTAGAAGACGGACAAAAGGTGCGTTAAAACCGGTGCCAAATCTGGAGCATGCCCTAAGTACAATAGCGGGTATCCAGTCACTTAGGTGATTATCTCGAATCTCAGTGTAGAGGTTCTATAGCCGTAACTATATTTAAGGAAATGTGCTACAGATAAAAATAAAGCTAAAAATTAAGGTAGTCAGGACTATGAGAAAGACTAGGTATAATAACATTTCTGCTTGCGTGAGATGTTTCATGACTTTTGCCTATTACTTCAGAACATAGGTTCGTGCAAAGAAGCTCGGTCTTCGGCTTTGCTGCCTAAAGCTCGTCCTCCGGGCTTCCGAAAATGAGACTCAAATATGCCTACGGCCTTAAGCGGTTCTCGGCCTTCGGCCTCCGTTGGATTTACTGGGGATATGAAACACTTGCAGAGAAGCTTGCCAGTCTTCGGGCTCGTTAAAATTGTATAATTTGTTATACGGTTTGTATAAAATGACCTAGGGCGCTTCTTCCCTTTGGCTTCGCTTGTATTTACTGCGGTATATAGAACACTTCCAGAGGAGCTCGGCCTTAGGCTTCGCAGCCTGAAGCTCGTCCTTCGGGATCGCGAAATCGCGGACCTTGGAGCTCGAATCTTTCTTCATAAGATCAGTCACAAGTGGTGGTGAACCGCGGAGTGATAGCGGAGGCACCCTTACTGGAAAACTATCTTCTAACACTTTAGCAACCACGTAGAGCTACGAGATAACATAACAAACTCCGAATGTACATAGGCTGTAGCTACTGCGATCCTAGCACCCGTCGAGCGGGTGCTAGGATCGCAGTAGCTACGGTTACTGATTTATCACTTTTTAGTACCGATTACTTTGTGTAGGTAGGTTAAGGATTTTATTGAAATTAAACATTGCTCAGAACTATTTGACTACCTCACCCGTTACGATATATCTGATGGTGACTGTACATAGTTATGATAGAACTATTGTAAACGTATCGGTGAAGAGCGGGCTTTTGAACGTGTTGTTTGTTTCTATCGATAATTAAATATTGTTCTAATACATACTCTGGAGCTACGCTACATATATTAATATTTAATTTAAATTGCCACGTAATTCAATACGAATTGATGACTTTTTTGATGATTTTGATACCTTTACTTTTCACTTTTTTGGGATCACGGTCCCTAACTGAATTTTGGTTCCAACTGACTAGCCTACAACCTGCGTCCAATCAAGACAAATCTAACGATATCCGACACGTTTGTATCGGTTCAGTCATTTTTGAGTTATCAGAGAACAGACGGACATACATACATTTATGTATACATATGGCACTAAAATTATAATCCTTCTTATTGCTTTGCCGTAGTCGGATAAAAAATTCGCCACCAACAAAAAAGCGTATCTTCATAGCAATTATGTCCTTTTGTTGAGAAGCGCAGTTTATCGGCAATAACTCAAAAGCGGTTAATCCGATCTTGTTCAAAATAATTTTCATTGAAAGTATTACTTACCTTTGTAATTTTTTTACACTTTTCGGACACACGGTTTAGAAGATAGATAGGGGGACACAATTTTCACAAATTTCGGAGCGATTATTTCCAAAAGTATTCACTTAATCAAAAACATTACTGAGGAACCTTAACATGTTTTTAATAGAGCTGTCGAAGTATGTACTACACGTTGATATTTGCTGAAAAACATTTTTTTTAGCTTCTGTAACATGTATGGAGTGCCCGCCCCCCCCCTTAAAATATTTATTTTAGTTATTTTACTACCAAACTAAGTAGCGCCTTATACTAGACATCTATATTCCAAATTTCAACAATATCCATCTCGTAGTTTTTGAGTAAAATGCCTTTGGCATACGGACAGACGGACGGACGGAAATGATGAAACTATAAGGGTTCTGTTTTTGCCATTCAGGCTACGGAAGCCTAGAAATCGAAGAAAGCTAAAGGTTTAAATTATTTTCTATCGAAAAGTTCCCTTCAGTGGGATACGTAATATAAGTATAATAAAAGGAGGTTTTATATTTGCGGAGGCACGCGACGCGATGGGAAGGATGCAGAGTTCCTCGCTACACACTGGAAACACGTGGTCGCTGGAATATTTATATATTATGTATATTGCGTTACTTGCTCTTCGTACAGGCAGTACGAATTATTACATAATATTGTTTGCCAAAAAGTAATATTTGGTTGGATCATTTCCATTGAAGTATATTGAAACATTTGTTAAAACTAAGCAGATTTTAAATAAGTTGTGTCTAAAAAAAACAAACTCTACTTAAAATAATAGATACTTTAGAGACTGATAGACAACCTACACCCTAAATCAGTGGTGAACCAGGAAACATATTGTGCGGTTTTTTTACTTAATATGTATACACGAGCACTAGGAAAGGACCTTTGGAAATTGGTTCGCTAAGGGGATGATAAACAGGTGATGAAAGTTTGTATGGTAGTTCTAAATTCAGACAAGATGAAACGATAGCATGATTCTTGTTAAAAACATATTAATGTAATAGTTAAATAATAATTAGAAATCAACTATTGACGTTGCGAAATTGTCTCGCCTTTATAAAAAAAAATCCACCGTATTTATCCCCAAATTTCACCAATTCAAAATTTCAATACACCTTGATTTGAAAACGCGAATAAAATTATCCATGGAGATTTCAAAACCCAGGTCACTCAACAGAATGTGACTGTAGTGGAGAAAGTGGAGGGTGCATTCGTTGAATATGTATGAGGGAGGCAGGGAGGGCGCGTGTAAATGGAAATTTCAAATAAAAATACCTCAAATATTAACATGAACCCGATTCGTGTTTTTCCGCGTTTTTTGCGGCCCCTAGTCGGGACATGTGTGATAACACAGCAGCAATAAAAACTCGGTTTTTTAACGCAGATTCGCTTTTTTTGAATTATGACGAGGTTTCGTTTTAAACGTTTTTTGGTTGACGTCATTGGGGGGTTTGGTACCTAATATATGTAGAATGAGCGCAAACATTGGGTGAGTAACACTCATATTAACTATATGTCGACACGACCATATATACTAAGCAGCATATAAAAAACTGTATTTCGTCTATGTTTTACCGTTAAATTGATCATCAGAATATTAAGAAAAAAAATCAATCAATGTTGCAAAAAAGTGTGATGTTTACGGGTGTCCCTCTAATCGCATAACGACTATTGTCATAATATCGATTTTCATATCTCTTTACGCATAAGGTTGTTGCTGATAAATGTATTTTGGCATTAATTGTTCTATGGCATAATTTTTCCCTGTCATAATTGCACTATGTCATAATTGTTTTAACCATAATGTCGAATAGTATAATGTCATACAGTTTTTAATCATTATATTGATGAGATGCCCCAACAAAAAATAACTGCTATCAAAAAGTAGGTTAGGTTAGGTTTGAATTGCGTCCCCCCCGAAAGGTATCCACCTTGTCGTGGCTTAGTAACCGTGAATTGCTCTCAGTCACGGTGAAGCTAAAGAGTAGCGAGGTCAGGTGGTAGTTTCGTACCCGGCTGACCCGAGGCGGACGCTCCAAGCGGGTTACCGTTGGGAGAGAAGGATCCGGCAGTATGGGATGCTGGTCCACGCTATCCCTCCGGAACCGAGCCTATCCTCTGCGGCCGAGATGTGGTGGGCGGCGGAACCACAGATCTGATCCGCCGCCGGGCACTGGGATGAACTTTTCCTCTCGGCGCCCACCCCGGCAGCCTCAACGTGGCGGTCTCGGGGGGGGGGGGGGATCGCCACATTACTGGATGAAGGCCGAGGAGAAAGATGCGCCTTAACACCTGGCGTACCTGAGCGGAGGTAGAGGCGAATGGGCCTCCCGAGGAGGGGCCGCTCTCTTGCGGCCATCCGCCGGCGGGGTCGCGGTTAAGTGCCATGTGCCGAGGTTACGGGAACGCTTTCGGAATACTATTATGGCGATTCATACTTATACTTAAAGTTTTTATGTGCAACAAGTTTATTACCATTATAATCTATGTTCTTAATCGTTATGGTTAAAAATATTGTGAGAACAAATTTATAATTATTTAAATTTATTACTATACCTACGTAATGATGATTATGCCATCCCATCAAAAATATGACTTAAAATTTTATGCAACCCAATATGGACCCGATGTTTACACATTCATATGTTCCACACAATAGAATAAAATTCCTATTTGTAAGATAATATTTTTTTCTTATTTTTATCTAACTTTACAATTTGTGACCTTGATTTATGCGTAAAAATAGATTGATTAGACCAATGCATGTAATTTGATTATAATGATCATAACACTATGATTTGTATGTTCCGCAATTTATAATAGTTCTTTGCAAATAAGTCTATCGGTATCCTAACCGTATTAAGAAAAAAATGCAACTAAGTAACGCTAATTTCCCCCTAAAAATACTTAAACACTGTTATCGTAATTAGTACAGTCAGCAGCAATTATAACTATAATTGAGACTTCAGAACATTAACGTGGTAATAACTTGTAAATATATTCAGCCGATAAAATCTCGTCACAGCTTACGTTCTGGCGATTATTTGGTATTCGACACATAGCGACTACATTTTTTCTTGATTAAAGCTGTATTTTAATATCGTTTTATGTAATTTCCGTGGTGCCTCACGTGCCGTGTAACGCATGTTTCGGTTAATTTTAATGGAAAGGAATGTAAGTAGGTACTTTAATGTGATTTATTTTGGTTCTTGTAATTAGGAACGGTGCCCGTAGGTTTCTTTTTAGTAAAATAATTTATGAACTCTAAATTGTATAAACGTTAAAAAATTTGTCACCATGGGACGCTAGTAGGCACGGGCCGTCTGTCAGTCTGAGGAGTCAACACTTAAAGCTACTCGCCTACATAATCACAATAGTACTTAAAACACTTCGTGAGCATCAGTTGTATTTCAGTTTTTCAGTTGAAGGTTTTTCAATATTCAATTCAAGATGTATTATTAACCTTAAATAAAAACCCGCAATGTTTTAAGTTTTTATGCGTGTTTAGAAAGTCGAATAGTCCACCACGCTGGACGTACAATAGTTAGTTAGTTTACGGCCGCTATCTCCGGCTGAAGTTTTTGTTGAAAATGTGGTTGAGGTTTCAAACGCGGTTTTGGATAAACGGATAGTAAAAATGAAATTTCAAAATAAAAATGAAACCCAAAAGTCATCTTTAGATGACTTTTGGGTTTCAGAAATCGTAACACATACTTATTTGCTCCTACTAAGCTAACCGCCATGCAGATTTTCTTGAACTATTCACGTATCTACTTTCGAATTTGTACGGAACCCTCAGTACGCGAGTCCGACTCGCACTTGACCGGTTTTTTATCTTTGTTACCTCACATCAGGACTTCTGCTTAGTTGAAAAAAAATATTTTGAATTGGAAGAATATACGTTCGGATTGAACTCTTCAAATATTATGAATCGAGTAAGTAAACAGGGCTCTCAAAAATTGGCAACATATAAGTAACACCTCTGGTGTTGCAGATATTCATGGGCGACGTTGACTGCTTTCCATCAGGCAGCTAGTCTGCCACTTATAAGATAAAAAAAAATATAACCAAATATATTGAAAATTCAGTATTTTTATAGTGTCTCGTGAATTTGCTAGTGTCGTAGACAAATACGAGAAATAGGTTATTTTGTTTTAGAAAAGTATTTACGTATTGACAATTTGGGTCATTATCAGTTCAAAAAACAAAAGTCGTCTCGCCGGCGTCGTCTAGGTTATGGTGCTATTACATCAGATTATAGAAGAGGGAACGTTTTCTATTCTCATACGAGTTTTAGCAGAAAATTGGGTCCTGGAATCCTTAATTTTGCATATGTCCACCGGAAAGACGTTAACCTGAATCTGACAATAACCCTTTTATATTTTTTAGGTAAAAGTATGCTAGCATTCAAGTCCCTTTTTGTTGGCTTTTTCGAAATGTATGTCAGTCGTTGTATGACATCTCCCACTGTACCGATATGGCTTCAGGAGTATTTAAGCTCCTGGCCAACTGGCCATATAACGGGTCTGCCTGAACGTTGTTAGAACGATGTGTGTTGTTCTTAATTAGAGAGAACTTTGCGGTTTGCCTTTCTTGAAGAAATAGTTTTAAATCTTATCTTCTTATGTGAAATTATAAATTAGGATAGCAATAAAAAAATGTTGCCTCGGTAACTTTAAAATATCGTTCCTTTAGCGAAACAAATACATGAGTCCTGATACCAAGTTACAAAGTGACCAGTCAATTCCAAATAGTAGTAGCTCATTATTTTGCCCCCATTTATTAGTGACAAGGGCTCGGCTGGCGGCGTCAGTTTTTTACAAGTGCTCGCAGCGAATGTCAAGAGGCCTGCGAGATATTGACTCGCTCGAGGGCCCTCCGGCCTTCTTTATCTGGCCTTTGACGCTAGAACTGGGATTTATGGCTGTATGGGGAACCTGATTTTTGTTCATTTTGTTGAGACAGTTTTAGGAGTTAGACGATAAACGGAATGACTCACGAACAAATAAGAGTATGTATATCGATATTTTTTATGAATACAGTAAAATATATATATATATATATATATATATATATATATATATATATATATAGGTATATCTTGTCAATTTCAGGGATCATAATAAAATAATATTATATTGTAAATTTTTCAATATTTTTTATTACAAAATTCTAAAACCGGGGATTGCACGGTTCTTATATTGATTAAGACCAAACCTGACATTCTGAATCATGACTATTAATAATTAATAGTCATGATTCAGAATATCAGGCTTTGTTATTTATTAATCACAACACAATTCACATACATGTAGACCTTTCTGCGTAAAATGGGTACTTTTGTATTGCCAATAGGTATCGAAATTACGTTATTTATTTACGAATTTTACGATCGATGATATGATTTGTGTAAATTTTGCTGTGTTTTTCTTTCTTCATCAAAAAGCAGAAGTAGTCAATGATTTCTTCAGAGAATATTGTTACAGCAAAGATTGATCCGTAGCATTGAAATCTTGATTCTATTCTGCGTTAAATAGAAGTGTGTGGACTTAAAATTGTTAGTTGAATTATTTGGACCCGAGCTTCTTCTCGTCACATATAGCTTTCAGTGGTGTGGCGTCTATATAACCCGATTCCCACCGGTTTGCCTATTTTAAAGCATATGACCGGAGTACCTACTACTCCTGAAGAAATAGTAATCCAATTCTGCTCCGGCTTTACTAAGAATATATTTGACACCACGCCTCTGATAGCTATAATGAACCATAAAACCACTTTAGACTATTATCTGTCTAAAATTTCAGTAGAGTAGCTGCAAAGGGTAAGTACACCATGAGAGCCTCGGAAGGGTAGCTATCCATCAACGGGCGAAAAACTTTACGCTCCGACGTATTGAGACGGCATTATGCGCCACTTTATTGTGTCCCTTACGATCTTGTCCTTTAGGTATCTAAGTCTTCCACTACGGAGGGTGAAAGTAAAATGATAAACACAACGTTAGAGTAATATTAAGTGTATTTAAGGAAGTAACTTGTAAGGTCAAGGGTAGGACAATGGCTGAAGACAAATTGATGCCATACGGACCTTATCTTCGTCTTGGGTGCGTGCAACAGAAACAGTTAAAGATTTGTTTTACCATTCTACATAGGCGAGTGATGAAAATCCACAAGAACAAAGGATTCATTCGTCCAAAATTCGCAAGTTTCAATGGGTGTACCATTTAATCGTCATAATCATAATTTCATCCCGGATATGTCCACTGCCAAGCAGGCTATTAAATCACTGCACCATTTAATGTAAATAATTTGTTATGCGCATTTAAAGAAACTAAAGAGACTCACACACGAATTCAAAATCAAATCATGCCTTCCTAATTAGTAACAAGATACTTGTCGACATACTTTTATATGGAAGACCAATATGGCTGTCATTGCTATAGCTTGGCAACTTCGATGGTGCCTGCGGAGGCTGCCTCCGTCTGTCGCCGTTCGTGTTGGCGGTAACTTGTGTAAGTAGTTACGGCTGCACATAACAAAAAGCACACATGTGAGTGTCAGCAACGAAGTTGCCAAGCTATAGTGACGTTTTCTTTCTTGCCACTCAAACTCCAGCGTTCCTCTACAAAGACTCCGCATATTTTACAAAATCATTGCTCAATAAAGATACCCAAGGCTATTAACAATAGTTTACTACCTAATAGTCTTTAAAAATGGCGATAAGTTGTATAAAATACAATACAAAGTAATACAGTAGAAATTAAATAAATCAACCAACACTCACACACGCTTAATTTAAACTCAAAAACATGCACTTCAGGGGTAGGTGTACAAGCCAACACCTCCCCTACCCTACCCCGCTAACGAACGCGTGAAGATACTATCAAGGGACTTTTAATTTTGCAATTTGTAGCACCCCCCCTGGGCCTTGTGACAGACACACAGATATTTCAGAGTTATTTAGATTTTTAGTTAGCGATAGTATTTTGCATATTAATTCAAATAGAATGGGCTAATTCGCGTGACTAGCGCTCGCGTGTGAGTAATCTAGGATATTTTATTTGCTATTTGTGTATGAACAATTAGCAGAGGTTTACTTTACGGATATAAAGGTGACCTAGTGCGGAAATATCTTGCCAGCATTTGTTTTCTGAAATGTATTTTATTCTTATTGAAGGTATTTTTCGCGTCTACTGGCATGTAACACGCGCCAGCTTATGAATTTGAGATTTATAATTATAACTTGTGATTATAATTACTAATACCTACGATAAATCTTGCTGGCTTGTTTTTTACAACATACCTAAACTCACTAACATATACTTTATTCTCATCATTTTGCATAACACATTGCACTATGCACATTGAGTAGAGGACGCCAGAAAATATTAAATTTCATATTTGTTTTGTGTATATACAATGTAAGGCTTCCAATCCCCTGACCCCGGGATCCCGCCTTTTTTCGGGCCATTTTTCGGGGCAATACCAGGATCCCGGTTTCATGTTCCATTAACAAAATAAGCTACTTAAACTGAATTTTCCTATTAAAACAATAATTTTCGGCTACGTTATAAGTTTGCTACTAGCGTAGCGCCCATGCTACTCTTAGCACTTTGCTGTCTTATTTTACTGCCACGAACCAACCCGACCAAGTACGTCTTCTTGTCCTTTGCCAGATAGCCGTGCTATTTATTGAATTTTTGTATTCAAATATACCTAACGATTAATCTTATATCTTGCTTTGAAGTATAGTTGTAATAATATTGTCATAGGCCTTCCCCAAAGAACGCCACGGTTACCACCGTCGTGTCCCTTGATTTTCAATGTGATGTGACGACAACTCTTGATTAAATCATGTATAGTCTCGATACCGTTTATCGTTTATAATAAAAGTTAACTGTGATCGCTACCGCTTGCGCACCGGTCAAAACGCTCTGAAATCGACCCGTGAGTGGTTCTGCACCACTTGCATTCAGCAGGGTCTAATGACCTTCAGCAGGCCATACCTAAATACTACAAGTAATGTGCTCTGCTCATTGCCATTTAAGATTTAAAACTACATATTTCGGTCACTTTGGTTCATCGACAGATCTCTTCATTTCTAATTCGATCTCGTAGAACAACTGAAGGGTTATACCCACTCTATTGCTCTTTGAACGCCTTAGAATATTCTTATGAGCCTTCACAATGAAGTCCCAATCCATCAGATGCCGTCCAGATACCTACATAGATTGAACTTGGAGAAAGAGGTTAACGTGAAACCGACTTGGTTTGACAGCGTTTGGGGGACAGCCAACCGAGAATATATTGTCGTTAGATATTTTGAAGACAAATGTTTCTGTTAGTGATCTAACAATGTCTTTTGCCAGTGTTCATTAAGTGCAAGTGATTCCACAGTTTTAAGTACTAGGCACACGATACATAAAATATTGCCAAATAGGAATTCTTCTATTATTAAGAATTCGTTTACCTATCCGGCGTCACAGTAATAACCTCCAAAAAGGATAACGGTTTCAGGCCCCGTCAGTGCATTCATTTACTTGCTTCATAAAAAATATATTTTTTGTTTTCCAATACCGGGATCCCGGTATTGAGGTAGATGATTCCGGTAATCAATACCGGGATTACGTAAGGTCCGGTATTTGAAAGCCCTAATACAGTAAAACGAAATGTTTAAACAAATTAATTATAATTTTACGTTTGAAACTCTTGTATCTTTATGTATAGGTACTAAATTAATAATTAAATCTCATATTTTTTTCCTAATTAATAAGTTCGCAATTTGCAAGCTAAGAGAAATCTAATTATTTTGTCATTTTCTTTAACAGAAGTCCAACGAGCGGCTACATCGACAGTGGACGGCACCACTCCACGTCGCAACAAGAAGTACAACCATCTGCGGACTTATCTTTTTATCTGTAATTAGGATTTCGTCACCGAGGGCCCGACGCTGGGGCAGCTTCAAAGGCGTAATTATGCCACGTTATTGAGTTATCAAACGCGACGGAGGGAGATTAGTTCATACTTCCATACTCAAATCCCATCATGCAAGCTGACGCCTCGCACAGAAAACATCCATTTTGGCTCACCGCAAAACACTCCGGCGCTTTACACCCGACCTTCTATACATAAACGTACCCCCTTAATTTAAACCATAAACAAAGGCATTAAAGTTGAAATTAGGCTGAGCGTGTATTAATAATGGAACCGTGTCGTAATAAAAAGCGTTGTCCCCTAGACAGTGATTCGCTAACAAGGAAGTGGGAATTATTTGTCAGTGCATAAAAGGGATAATTTAATGGTTTAAATTAAACTATAATGAGATGCGCCGTTCGATTGCTGTTGAAAAGATTTTTGATTGAAGTCTTTATAAAGTTGTGACTAAGTAATAGAGATCGGAAAATGCAATATTAAAGCATCATACGGACCAACTTTTTTTTAACGGTAACTTAAAATTATACATCATCGAATTCAGACTTCTAATGACACATAGTACTGATAATAGTTGCAAGATGACCTATGACATGACAATGATGGCAGCGAAATGATGGCTAATGTTAATCCTTAAACAGCTCAAGTTTAAACTCTGAACTTTTTACAAAAATATAATAGTCGTAGTAGTTATCAGATCTCATAAAGACAAGCTTAAGGCGCTAACTCAATTAAACCCTATATCTCGGTCAATACAATAAGTATGACTTGGCCATTTTATGGAACTACTGCTTTTAAAACAAAGACCCGTGGTAATTTTTCTTACTATTTGAAACGACCGAATGATACTCATATAGCCCGACCGTTTCACTATATGTGTAAAAATGTACTGTAATATGCATAATTTGTTTACCACGCCGATCACGCCGATTACGCCGCCGCCGCCGGTCAATTTTTGACCGGCGGCCGCCGCCGACGATTTAGCCATCGGCGCACACCTCTAAGTCGATATCGAGACACAATCACAGAATAAGAATTAGTACTACGTACAGAAGCCTCTCTCCCTAACAAAACTGCCGTTCGCGTCGGATGAGCGGACGGAGCTGACTCGCATCCGACCGTCTCTCTCTATCGCATAATGCGTGCTCCTTTTTCCACTCTAGGGTGCGATATGTAATAATAATTACCGCGCAACGGAATCGTAGAGTGAGTCAGTCCTGACACAACGCAGTGTTCGACCAAGTTAAAAAAAACGCCAACACAGAGTATTACATCTCGGCACTAAATAACGTTAGTGATTATTACTGAAGCATTAAATCTTACCTTATCTTGGTAATAGGGGTCCTTACGGATACACTTCGCCCCAATAGGAACTTTTATGTAATTACCCCATCTACGCCATGGCCTGTTCCACCATCCCATAAATCGGATGATGGACCCCATTGGTAGTGCCTGGAATTCATCTGGCTCTGGGTAACCAGTGCCAAAGTCTTTCATTCTGGTTCTGGCGAGGGTATGACATTCGCATAATATGTGTGTCATTGTTTCTGTTTCCTCACCGCACATTCTGTATTCAGCATTGTCTGATAGTCCCAGCTTGGTCAGGAGTCCTTTGACCCCGAAGTGACCTGTAAACACCCCAGTTATGATTCTGAGTTGTCTTCTGCTGTACTTCCTTAGTTTGTTGTTTCAGCGTGTGTTGACTCTTTCCATAAAGAGCTTCGAATGCCTCAGGCACGCCTTGTTCTTCCACTCTAGTTGGTGTTGGTGCTTGGCGTGGTCCTTGATGGCTGTTGTTATGGTCCCCTGTGAGAGACGCACACATGGTTCCGGCCCAATGAGTGTACCCTCCGAGCCCTTACTGGGTAGCTCATTTGCTTTTTCGTTGCCGATGAAGCCTTCGTGCCCTGGGATCCACGTTAGTTTCACCTTGTTATGCCTTCCAAGTCTATTCGGAATGGGCTTGGACGCCATTATATACCAGTCTAGAGTCCACTTTCGGCGCCGTAAGCGCTTTAAGTGCCGCTTGACTGTCGCTGAGTATATCGATGTTTTTCCCCTTGGTATGCCTATCTACTCGTATATTCTCTTGGGCACAGGCAATTATCGCATATGTCTCCGCTTGGAAGACAGTAGCATATCCACCCATCTTAATACTGACATTGTAGTCTATTGCATGAATGCCTGCTCCCGTACCGGAGTCCATTTTGGATCCGTCTGTGTACCATATATTATCGTTGCTATCCTCTGTTGGTGGTGAGCGACCTTCGGCCCATTCGGCCCTTCGTTGGTATTTTAACCTTGAAGTTCCTTCGGAATATGAGCCTTGGCAGCGTCTTATCGCCGCCCATGGCCGTTATTTTATCTAGGAAATCGTTTGTTTCCATGTTTGTGTGTTTCGTTTTAGGCGCGCAATAGCTCCACAGACCCATTGTTTTCAGTCTGTGTAGGGATTTGCGTGCCTCTGACTGAATACCTATATGTAGCAGGGGTAGGTTTAGCATTACTTCCAGTGCCGTCGTTGGCGTGGTTCTGAACGCCCCTGTTAGAATGTTGTTCTCTGTACTTTCGTCAAGGCGTCTCTGCATGTGCCCTTCAACGTCGTCGGCCACCAGTCCAGGCTGCCGTACAGAATGATGGGTCTAACCATCAAGGTATAGATCATGGCTAAGTACTTCAGGGTTTAGATCCGTCTTTCCGTATGCTGATCTGCACATCCCAAACACTCGTAGAGCTTTGGTGGTGGTATTGTCAACGTGCTTTTTCCAATTTAGTTCTTTATCTAGCGTTAGTCCTAGATATTTGACATCATTGGAAAGTTCGAGCACTCTACCATATAGCTTGATTTGCTGCATGCTCTTGAGTGCCCTTTTTCTGGTAAATGGTATTACCACTGTTTTGCCCGGGTTGATGGAGAGATGATGACTATTGCACCATATCTCCACCTTCTTCAGCGCTTCATTCAATATTTCTGATATTGTGTTGGGAAACGTCCCCTTTACAAGTATCACCAGATCATCTGCATACCCTACCGTGTAGGCGGGCCCTATGTTCAGTTCCTCCAGTAACGAGTTCACCACCACACTCCACAAAGTAGGTGATAGTACTCCATCTTGTAGAAATCCCTTTGTAGCTGTTGCTATTATTTCATCTCCCATCAGGGTGGATTTTATTAGCCTGCCTTCTAACATGTAGCCTATCCTAGTCTGCCTTTCCTGGCTTGGGTGGGTAGATTACTTTTATCATCCTCCAGGTCCGCGGGACGTGTCCGAAGGCTATGCACGCTCTGTACAGTCTGCAGAAGTGTGGAACGAGTACATTTGCACCCTCTTGTAGTAGTATGGGATAGATACCGTCTGGCCCTGGTGCCTTGTACGGCTGAAAGGTGGACAATGCCCACCTTATCTTGCTATCATCTAATACTTTTTTGGATGTGTCCCAGTTGTACCTGGTTGTCCTTATGGATTGCTCCATGGCAGTGTTGGGCACTCATGACTAATATCGTCAATCAGAATAAAAAATCGTGAGAATAAATCATGTCAGTTTCAATCAGAATAAATTTGAAATGATTAAATCACTTCAGTTTCAATCAGATTAAATTTGAAATGATTAAATCACTTAAGATTTATTCTCACTCAAAAATTTGAGTAAAACTAATTTAATCACCAATCAAATAAATTCAATCATGATTTTTTTAGTTAAAATGAATTCCTCTGATTGATTTATTTATCGAAATTGAAATTGTTATCCCGTCTATAGGCTTAGTAAGTAATGTAGTAGCAATATCTTGTATTTCGTGTTCCACTATTCACTCACTCCTGCACACAGGCATCACATCAGCAAGCTGAACTGAACTGATGATGGAACATGGAAGTGGGCTCGTTTTAATGAGTTCTATGCATTTTTAACCGACTTTCAAATGAAGGACGGTTCTCTATTCGTCTATATGTTTTTATTTTTATTTTATTTTTTATATTTGTTACGCAATTACTCGAAGACGGCTGGACCGATGTGGAAAATTCTTTTTTTGTTTGAAAGGGTAGACGTCCGAGGTGGTCCCATTGTAACCAAATCAGGATCTGATGATGGGATCTTGGAGAAACCGAGGGAACTCTTAAAATATTAGAGCCACACATATAGCGATCTTGGTATTTTTCTTAGTTTCTCGTGCATTTCTTATTAGAAATAAGTTTCCAGTCTTAACCGACTTCAAAACAAAGAGCAATTTTTATGTAGGTTTTTTCCCAGATTAATTTAAAACAGCTAGACCGATTTGGAAAAATGTTACCTCCTTCATAATTGTAAGAAAAACTACTTTATTTCTTCTCTAAAAACTAAGTTGTACACAGAGATGGGCAAAATGTAATCGACTAACGATTAACGATTGAGATTAACAGAATTAATTGCGACGGACGATTGAAAACGACGACTGATCAATCTTAGTTGTATAGAGTGCAACTAGTTTAGTTGCAACTAAATTAGCTGCCGATTGATTTCGGTCAACTAAACTTTTTAATCGACTTATTAGTTAGACTATTTTTCCGCAAATAATGTTAGAAGCAAATTGAACGGAAAACAACATGCAGATGTTTCATTCAATAGAAGTAGAACGTGTTATTTTTAGAAGATTCGTCGGCACTTCTGCCGCCATAACGCAAAAGGGCACATCTAACTTTTTTTTCGACACTGAGTTCTATACATATTCGGAATCAGTAAATTTCACTGATTCCGAATATGTATACTACTCAGTGTCAAAAAAAAATGTTAGTTTTGCCCTTTTGCGTTATGGCGGCAGACTTGCACCAAAATGCAACAAACAACTTCCAGGTAAGTAGGATTATCCCATTGTTTTGTCGCCGCGTGACACTAAAAAGAGATTTACTAATGACAGAGACAACAAAATATTGATAATATCTATATCTAAGATTTACTCAGTATCGTATAGAACTAGTACTGAAAGTATCAAAATAATTATGAATAGAGCACCTACCTACCTATTTACCTACTATTGTTTGCGACTTGTACACATTGTGCATTGCAGTTTTTCGTTATTTATCGTAATATTAATATTATATTGCATTTTCATTCAAGCGTTTCAAATTAAACTTGTATACATAATTTTAGCTCAATCGGTTGAAGATATCTGCTTCAATACAAGTTGCAAGATTCCACCCAAACCAACATAGTTACAACGTACGCATACGAGTACCTACAATGTAACATACCTACTCGTCGTAGTTACATATTGCAAGTTATCTATATTGCAAGTTAAATAAAAAATGCAAAAACGAGCGACTACGTAGTTTTATTTAATATAGATTTAACCGTGAAATTTAGTCGATTGAAACTAAAACTAATTTAATTGTTAGTCACAACTCACAACTAATTTAATCGCAACTAAATTAATCGCCATTAAAAAATGACGATTGATATTTTGAATCGATCTCTGGTTGTACAATCAATATTTTTTAGTGTTGTACTAAATAATAAAGACATTTTAAATTATACACGTCACGCTTGTTAAAATCACGAAAAGTTAAGGCCTGTTTATAACAAATCAAATGAGCCCAAACTCGCGGGGTTTACTAAAAGCCTTCAAAGAGACCACCACCATAGAGTGTAATGCATACGAGTATAACTCTTTACAACAAATAAAATGAGCCCAAACTTGACAGATTTACTAAAATTACCACTGCCAACGTCCTGGCTCCATCACTAGACCATCACCACAGGATTTAATGCATAGGACTCTTTACAACAAATCAAATAAGCCCAAACTCGAGGGGTTTACTAAGACTCTACGAAGGGTTCCACTACCCACCTCCTGGCTGGCTGACTATCGGCGTATAGTGTAATGTATACTATACT
Organism: Eudemis profundana; assembly: GCA_947034925.1. Taxonomy (NCBI): domain Eukaryota; kingdom Metazoa; phylum Arthropoda; class Insecta; order Lepidoptera; family Tortricidae; genus Eudemis; species Eudemis profundana. The sequence goes on along the minus strand of OX344795.1, from coordinate 21,274,553 downwards.
ATGTATAGAACCCTTTACCACAAGCGAAATGAATCCATACTTGAATTGAAGGTCTTACCAATAGCCATTGAAGAGTTCCACTACCTACCTCCTGGATCCATTCATCATCAGATAATCTCGAAGCTACCTAATTACTATGCCATAGGTTGTGTGTCATATTTATTCATGGTTAAAAAAAACTGAACATTAAAAGTATGACAAAATAGTTCAAATTACAAGTGCAATCAGTGAACTAAATGTATAAGAAGAATAAAATCAATCTTATTCTAAATATTAAAAAGTCAACTAAAACTTTAGTTTAACTAATAGTCTGTCGGAATAAATTAATCAAAATTTGATTTGTCATTTAGAATAAAAATGAAATGATTTAATCATTTTAAATCCAATCAGAATAAAAATGAAATGATTTAATCATTTTAAATCAAATCAGAATAACTTGCTCATGATTTTCAATCTTACTCAAATATTTTGATTGAGAATAAAATTTGGAATTTTATTCTTATTCTTAGTCAACTAAATTTTTGCCCAACTCTGCTCCATGGTACTTATTGCTGGATCATCCTCTGGACTCTGGTGTATAACTGAGTTCGGGAAGTGTGTTGCACACATTACTCTATGGGTCTCAAGCCCTGACTCCTTTATCTTCCCGTCTTTGTCCTTGACGGTCGTTAGTGGGACGGATTGTGTCGTTGCTAGTGCCTTTGTGAGTCTCATCCCTTCCGGTATGGACCCAATTTGATCGCAGTGATTCGTCCATGATGTCCTTTTTGCTCTTCTTACAGCTTTGTTGAGCTCTGTGAGCTTATGTGCATATTCCTCAAAATTATTTGAGGCTTTAGCATCGTTAGCAAGCATTAAATCTTACTTACAGTCAACATACCTATGTATATGAAACTATAATATGGTACATATCACCGGAAACTGTCAGCCCAGTGATCGGGCTTTAGGTAAGCAGGATTAATGGCTTACCACTAACTATGCCGCTTTAGCGCCGCGCCTGGCAGGTGCCGCCGATCCATATGTAGTCCCAATTTATCTCTGAGTTTAGGTGTGCTACCTGTACTTCACTCGTTGCTGAAAATGAATAGTTTAATTTTGCACTGTTTCCTCTGATTAAACTATTTATCAGGCCGCGGAAAATCTCTTTTTTGGGTCTAGCAGGTTAAGCGAAGAACAGTACATGTACATGGCACCATGAGGGATCTCGTTATCCTTTTAGGGAGTAGTGGTAGGACATAAGAACACTGTATGCCCAATATCATTCTTTTGTTTTTCAGAGTTATTCATGACAATGTAAAATATTCAAGGTAATTTTTAACTGTTATTTTAGCTAAACCATGCAAGCAAAGGTAACCAAATAAAATCAGAATTGATGAGAAAAGAATAGGGTTAATAATGTATTATTTTTATAGACATTCCTGTTCTTAAACATAGATGAAAAAAGCTTGTTTTTTTCGTTTAATTTGTTTTTGGTACTTCTCTTAAAGACACACCTAACTACCAAAAAAAATTACGTTACAAGACACAATTATCAACTACGTATATATACATACAAGATGATGCGAAATTTTACGTATTCCTTGAAAGAGGTTATTCTATACCTCATTTGCAATGATTTAAGTCCATCAACCAGGGGTCAAAACTTATTGGTTTTCAAGTTATTTGAGTTTTTAGTTTTTTTTTTGCCTTCGGTGTTATTTCAATACGTAATTTATTAGTAAGTTCCTGGGTGCGTTAAGTTTGCACCTAATTTGTAAGTGATGCCAAGGAAACCAGGTGCAACTTTTAGTGATCCTTAACCTAAGAAGATGATATAAAATAAGAAACCGAAGACAAACAAAGCCCACGGAGAAACTAAAGTGACACAAACAAACTGATTAAGGGTCAGGTATGCTAGGTCAAATCCTCTACCTGCTCATTTATTATTATTACCTATTGCTTGAAATGGTACGATAATAAAATGAAATATGTTATGAGAGAAGGATGGTTCGATGACAGGACACTTTTTTCTTTCTTACTTACAGTCAGATCATTTATTGGTAAAAGTAAATGCACCATTTTAAGACAATTATTTTACAATTTCTCATTTACAAGTTTTACAACAATTATGTGAAACCTACCTATCCAGATTACATTCCGAGAGGGTATAAAAAATAGTGTCTTGAGTAAATTCACCTTAATTCTAAAAACTCCTTCGTGAACATTCAAGGAGCACAGAGTGGTTCAATAAAACACCTTATTTACTTCAATTTGAACGCATATCTTTATGTGTCGTATCTTCAATCCTAGGCCAAGTGGCACGGGCAGGGTTATGGGCGCGGGCAGGGTTAGGCGAGCTTTTAATCCCGCCGTCCCTGGGGTCTGATCGACTGATACTGAGCAGTCGGAGGGTTACGTCCGTGAAATATAATACTAAAATGCAAAATTTATGTTTTGTTGGAGAATATGTTTTCTACAAAAAGGGAGCTAGACGAATCAATTTTTTTTCTAAATTCCGAAATATGACTTGGTTTCTCGTTTTTACAATATTTAAATAACCCTATACTGGCTATAAATAAACGATTTGGGGAGAATTTACATGTCTAAATGTTATCGGGAAATTGAATAAGACAATTTAACATCAAAAGACAAAAACGCAAGTACCAATTCACAGTTTAAGGACTGATAAATTAGAATCCCATCAAAAACATCCTACCATCCTACCCTCCTAGAGCAAAAAAGTTTTGAGATGTAATGTTAAACCAAGTCAGTATCGGGGGGGTGTCCACAGAACTCGATTCCCACCGACTTGCCTATTATTAGATCTATAAAATGTGTTCCTCCGCGGTTAAATACCTTACCTTAGAATTATGATGATCAGTGAGTCAGTGAGTGAGTCAGTGACAAAACCAAGGAACTTTGACATGCAATAGTTCTTAAACTACATTTTCAAATTGAATGATATTGAGAATATATATAAGTCTTATTGAGCCCAATATATCCCTGAAATTTCAGGGTTCTAGCTTTAGCCAGTACAAAATTACGGGAGGCTGAAAATCGCCTGAATGGCTTTAAGAAAAGGATGGTACGGCCGTGCGTTGTTTTGCTCGACTTGGCGGGGGCACTACCGTGCCCCCAGAACTTTAGAACATCTTAACGATTAATTCCCGACGCATTTTTCCGAGTTATGCCTCTATTGGGCGCGCGCGGAAGAGGTTAGTTTAAAATCCCCTAACACTTCAAGTTTGATATGTATGCAAATATTTACTATCAGAGCATGTAGCAGGTACATAGCCGACCCTATTCACGGGTGAACGGTTGAGTGACTCCTAACGAATCATTCCGTGGTGTTTACCGTATACCCCTACCTATGTATGGCGCGGGTAGGGTAGACTGGTAGGTAGACTCAATTTGAAATTTGCACGGGTCTGAGCCAATCCGGTGGTTGTTAATTGCGTTCTTGTCTACGTTTATGAATAACGACTGACTGGGTTTCGGTTATTGTCGGTTTCGCGCCGTGATTATGGAATTTTGCATTTCGTTTTCGTTAATTTTGGTAGGATTCGTCGCTGTAATTTGATTTTGATCACGGTTTGTAAAAGGCAGACGTGTTTTTACAATTTTTTTTTGTAACTTTTATTGTTTATGTTTTGTTCAAATCTTGAATGTTCGTTTGCAATCGCTCTCGCTGTCCGGATTGATTAGAAATTTGAAGGTAAATATTATGTTAGACAATGCCACACGAAATACGAACGAAAATCAGTTGCGTCTATTTTCTATCAAGAAGATGTAAGGTGTTTCTTCTTTAAGAAACCACTTCATTGTTTAGCTCTCTATTTGCAGTATTTACCCTAACATTATGCAAAAAGGTTGAACGACAGTTTTTAGCCATACAACAACGTCCGATAATCGAAACATGTGTCGAATCAAACGTTTTGCATGGCAAAGGCGTTTAAATAAAGCTGTAACCGTGTCGCTGCCGCGGTGGGACCGGCTGTCGGGGGGTTACTGATTACGTTACAGTTTTTATATTAGGTATATTTTACCATTTACAAAGTTTTTGTAGTTGTAAATCTTAAATATCCTAAAGTAACTATTATGATTGATAATGCCCTCTAATTGTATGTTTAGTTTTTGTATAGGTTAACTTATGGTATTTCTTCTCTTCAAGTGAGTATCATACTTCCCAAAACATTATAAAAAGTAATAAGTAGTTTCAGATTTGTGAAAACTCCCGAGTAGAATTAAGTTCGTAGTTTTTGAATTTCGAGCCATAAGTGTCACTTGGTCGATCATTGTACATATTTGTAAGAGATAGAAATAGCCCTATTTTGAAATAGATCAGTATTTTAATAAGTGGCGTTACATTCGCACTTACCCTACTGAAATCGGAGCCGAGAAGTCTCTTGGTAATTATGTTGCGATTCTTCCTTGATGCACTTTTAAACGCGGCCGACGGCTTTTTAATGGGTATTTTATGGTGACGGATCGCTTATTAAGTTTTTATGGCGGCGCAGTGACAGATGGGATGTAGTTTGACACCAGATTTGAGGGTTTGCCGGGTGTCGCGGGGAGCGAAATGAATTGTTGTTGCTAAGCAACAAAATATAGATTTTGTGATGTTTACAGCGGTCAATTTATAGAAAAATTACTGGCCTGTAAACAGATGATTAAACGTTAGATGATTAATTTTGAAATTTCGCTTGCTACCTAACATTCTTGCCTGAATACTGGATTTAACACCCAAAAGAGTAGGCGCGTACTCTTATTGTTAGTGCTCTAAAGCAAACATTTCCTTGTTCACACGTACTATAAATTGCACAATTCGAGGCCACAGCGCGATACAACAATAAGGACATTAACATCTCACAATTAATATCACCTATCGCACTCCCCACGGACATCGCGAAAATTAAAACTGACGATCGCACGCTCCATAATTAAAAAGATAAGGCTAAGGTTATGAAGAAACCCTTCAGAAGGGTCCGAATTGAACCCGTTAGGGGGCCCAGGAGAGCTCCGAATCGGTTGCCTGATTAAGTAAACTAAGATAACATTGGGACGAAAAGTCAACAGGGGCTCAAAACGAAATGTTAAGTTGATTTGGACGTATTCTCTTGGGCTGTTCGAGTTGTTATCTCTGATAGTTACTGTTTGAGATGATTGGATTGGCTCTCAAGACGAGTGTTTGCGCGGATGCTTTAAGATATTGGGGGGATTCCGATAAATTATTGGAGGAAGGATTATTAGCCGAAGAGAAGTGCAGACGATCTTCGACGGAGATTTGCATAGTGCTTTAGTCACGTTCAGTATACGTACGAGTACGTCGTTTATTGAATGGAACCATAATGCAGATATAGATAAGGCATGTATAAATATGCAATCAATATCAAAGGTGTTTCGAAGGATTGAATTAAAGTGATGCAAATGGTACACAAATTGAGTGTCATTTTTAAGCATTCATAAAATCAGTGCCTCCAGTGAATAAGTGAGTAACTCAAAAACGGCACTTTTCAGAACAGACAAAAAACGATATTTCCATATGTAGCGTTTAGAACTTGAACTTTTTAAGCGTTTTTAGAAAAGTCATGATGGTAGGCGTTCATATAATAAGTATAAGACTACTGTTTAAACCATTCAAATGTTGTTTTTTTTTCTTAATTATACCCTTATTTACATTAAACGTACAACTCAATTTATTCAGATATTTTTTATAGAATTTAGCAATAAAACGTGTTACAACGTTAGCACAGCGTGCATTAACGAAGAACATGACTTACCTATATCATTACTTTTGTTATATTTTAGAAATAACACGACTTACTAAGCTGAGAATTTGTTACCTAAGGACAAACAATGAAACAATCATAGGTATAATTTGAAAGAATATTAAAATCAATAGTTAGGTTTAATATTACATAAGTATAAATGAGTTGTTCCTTTATGCTCACGTTAGAATAAGAGCATAACAGTTTAAGTATGTCAAAATACTGTTTAGAAATAATGGAATAAAATTAACTAAGCTTTTACTCAAAAATATAATTGTAAATATGCCTTTGGATCCGTGAGTAATTTTGACTCGATACCATTTTGTTTCATTGCAAACGTCGGCAAGGCCGGATAACATACCTTCAAGCACGCCCAACTTGTACCCTTTGGGTCATCGAAAAAACTAGGTTAAGAGACAGCTAGAGATATGCTCTTTTGATATGTCGTGTAGTTTAACGAGCTAAAGCCAATGGTGCAATAAACTCCAAAGGGAATAAATCGAGTTGTTCTGTTCTTCACTGGAGGCACTGATATTTTACCGAATATTACAAAGAAAATAAGCCAATAAATGAATATTGATTGGTGCGAATATATAATTATTTTTTCTTCGTAATGGTTTGTGACATAAGTTAAACATAGATAATGCATAAGCCCAAATTGGGGAAATTTTTGGACAAATGTCATAGAGTCATAATCCATATTTTTTATCAATAAAACTTATTTTACATGACTGGGCAGTTTCTTAGTGAAACGTCTTTCAAATATACCGATAATGCATAAGCCCAAATTGGGCAAAATTTTGGACAAATGTCATAGAGTCATAATCCATATTTTTTATCAATAAAACTTATTTTACATGACTGGGCAGTTTCTTAGAGAAATGTCTTTCAAATATACCAAAAAAAAAACCCAGAATGTTGACCTTCGTTGAAATAGGTACTACGACCTAGCTATGACTGTGAATTGCTTTAATTATTGAATTGGACTATGTCGCTTTGTACAAGCATGTGATAAATGCAGCAGTTGAAAATTAAGTTGGTCATGTGGCTACAAGCAAACCTCCAAGAAAAATTAAACTAAAAACGGAGAAATATCTTCCCCGTTTTTCCAACACTGGAAAGTGGAAACATGAAAGCAGGCTGCAGGCGTCACTGGCACCTGATTAGTATTCCGCGCGCGGCCCGGTATTGATTGCCGGCCCTCGCAGGGCGCACCAAAACAATCCCGAAAGTAATGATTTTTCTACCAGGATAATAATTAAAAATTGGAAACGTTTCTTCGGAAAGGTTGGCTGTTTGTACGAGTATGTGGATGTGATCAATAGTGATGTTACGGAGGAAGTATAAGGAATTATAAACATTTGTGATGGTCTATGAAACGGGTGTTTTAGATAGGTGAGTTTTTCGTTTATGTCACTGTAGCTGGAGCATTCCACGGAAACGTTACGTAAGCGACACTACCTTTTTAATACTTTTGACAAGTAAAAATTAGGAAGCTGAATATCTGTATGGTAGTATTAAAACTTGGCTTTAAGATTGGTAGTTAGTAGTGTTTCTAAGCAGCTAATAAGTTTTATTAGGGTAGTTACCACAGCGTTACGTAAGCGACAAAAAGTAGATGTTTTCATAGAATGCCCCAGCTACTAAATGTTCTTCACCTGTCTTGTCTGATGTACGTACCTGCCAGTGGCGTAGCGTAAAAGATATGCTTGGGCAAGCCGGTGTAGATTTGGCGTACATTTTCCTTAAGAGCTGTAGAATAAGTTGCTCAAATGCCCGAAATTAGGCAAGCCGGTAGGAATCGAGTATTTTGGACGCCGCGCTACTGGTACCTGCATACTAGTGTAAAGTAAGTAAGGATTTGAGTAGTAGTAGTATTGAAAGAAGAATTGCTATATAAAGAAAATACAGATAATAGGTACTTTATGTTTGAGGAAGCATATTCGCAATAATAGTAGAAAGGCCTAAATTTCAAATGTTATGGGAATCAGTGTCTTTCAATGCAAGAACAAGATTTCAATATAGCAGTTTCATCAATTATGGAATTGGAAACTGCAAAATATGTGAAGTTTAGTATAATCGAATTATATGATCAAAATTTCAATTTACCATGTGAATTATTTTTTTTCTATCCTGTCCCATTTCGCAAGAAGCCACTGGAGTGATTCTAGAAATTATTATATCTACTCGATTTCGGAATTGAAGTTTCCACCCGCAAGCAAGAGTATTCTTAGAACAAATTGAACTCGGTTCAATATCACAATTAACCACCGAATGCTATCCTAAACCAACCGACTAATTACAAATTCAAGTCTCGGCCAAAATAAACCAAGTGCAGCGGAGGGTTATCACTTGCGAATATTAGCCGCTGCTTGGATTGAACTTTTGGGGGGTTAAAGTTAGCTGTCTGAACGTGAGTATGACGTGGTGGAAGATTATAGTAAGATGAAAGTAGTCAAAGATTTCATCAGCAGTCAACATGTGAAGTTTGTGGTGATTGGGCTTTTGAAGGGTTAAGTTAGTTCGCTAGTTCGTAGGTATAACGATATATATTAAATTTTCGCTCCAAAACTATACGCGGTGGGAATGAGTATCTAACACTAAAGCTAAAATAAAAAGTTCAACAACTTTTTGTGTTGGTTTGTGTTGGTTGGTTCCTGTTTGCAGAACTACGTCCAATTATTACCATAACACACATTTTTTTAAAGTAATAGAGATGAATCCTTGCTGAGAATAGAATAGGTAATAGGTATCTATTGTTATAGTAAAACAGTGCACTTCGACACTTCAATAGCGATATACTAATCCCATAAAAAGACAAAGGGCATGTCGAGACAAAACTCTTGTCAGAGCGATTACCGTTCGATGCCATAAACATTGTAAGTCATAAACGCGATGATGTCGGCGCCTACGCACCTACGCTAGGGTTGTCGATGAGGAGTTTATTTTGAACCCTATAAAATATATACAGCGAAAAGATTTTGTTCTATTCCTAGATCTTGAGGACATACGAGTTGGTAAATATAGTTTTTGGTACACTTGCTCTAACGTGAATTTCTTCCCTGTTTCCAACCCGCTTACTCTAAAGTACCTCGTCGTAAACAGAGTGCAAATTTAAAGTGCCTGGGCAGCTACACGAACATAATATCGTTCTTGTGTAATAAAATAATGACGGTACCTTATAAGGGGTTTTTATGTTTGGATTTCGTATGTTTGGTTTGTACTGCCAACCTTACTCTGACTAGTGTTGCGTCGTTACCCAAAAAGATCGATATCGACGCCTAAAGCAAGATTAGCAGACCTTATCCCCAATTTCATCTAAATACTGGCTATAATCCCAACAATACAATGGTGACAAAAATAATAAATATGGCCGGTTACGCCCACCGGTCGCTGGTACAATGGCACCGCCGTCTGTGTTTCAATATTTTTGTGCTGGGGTCGTAATGGGGGATAAAACAAGGCCAGTGATACGTGGCCGATGTTGACACCGGGGAACTATTATTTTTACGCGTGGAACTAATGCGTGGCGATTTTAGATTAATAAGACCGAAGGGTACTAAAGCGAAACTCAAATCGACATTTGTTCAAGATGAATTAAAAATCCGTAACCTTAAAGCATCACTAACGTCTGCTAAACTCAGACACTGTTAAAGTTTAAAGTTTCTTTGAAATTGATGTTACGAAGGAAACTAAATATTAATAAGAAGACAGATTTTAACACGTTTGCCAGCGGTAACGGGTATCATAGTAAAATGTGAGCTACGCTATATGCCGGTACGGCTAATGCAGTATTTGTTCGCGATTGGCGCGATTGCCTGTAAGTTAGTACGGTGCTGGAAAATCAAAATTATTACGGAGCAAATTTTTACTGTCATGTAGGGCACAACGAATACGTATGTCAATACCGTCGAAACAGATTGTAATCTGAAACTCGAGTTTTACCCTGACTTACACAGATGCAAACGCATTTGTGTAAGTCATCACACACACGCAATAGGTACGGCGCTTACCGCAGTCGTTGTTTCAGAATTCATAGGTATTGTATGGGGACATTTGCTGTCATTCTGGTATATTACATAATTTGGGCACCGCCAGCGAACGTGTTAAAACACAAAAATTTCAGAGACAACCATATTTGCATTGGCTGCTATTGCATTCGTATTCCCCAAAAGTCACCAAAACCAAAAACCAGTAGCCACCCCAGCCTCACGCCTAATCTCCTAACAAAGCGTTAGAGGAACATTTTGGCACGAAAATAATGAAGTACACGTGCCATGCCTGGGAGCCGCCCGAGACTGGCACAATAGACACGTGGCGATGTTATCAATCGAACTAACTGCACCAACAAAACTAGTCAGACAAAACACCCTGAGAGATTGTAAGATATATTGATAAAGATAACGCTAAAAAGCTCCATACGTGACTCCACCGTGGAACCTCGTCTTAGCGGCGACAATTTAGGCAAGTGCTTTGGACATGCAGCTGACATAAATTTCATTCAATGCAATCTTTTATCACATCGATTTACTATAAAAGATTGCTCCAATCCGTAGCGACGGCCCAATAAAACAAGGATTTAGACCCCAGGTGATACCCGTTAGGGTTTGATGTGATGTTATTCATATTTATCGTCCCTGACGTAAACTTTATCACCTATATATTTACATTTTTCAATACATAAAACATCACCCGCGCGGGAGAATATCGCCAGTCGTAAGTTGGAGCAACAAGTCCCGCCGTACGACGCATAAATTTGAATTCAAAATGTGTAAACAGCTCAATGAGATTTTATTTAGCGTCCGCTCAGAGTTTTATAGTAACGCAAGGTATCTTTATTCGTCTTCTTTATGTGGCTCTAATTACACGGTACCAGTGATGATGGCCCTCAGTGTCAACTTAAGAAAAATCATTGACGATAAACCTCGCGCGATCCGAACGACTTCTTACCGCTCAACCATAAGGTGCAAATTGTAATGGACACTTAAAAATATGATCAGACTATTACCGAGAAGGATAAAATACGTCCTACGCCTTCAACAAAACAATGTGTCTGCGACGCTGAAAAGTAAAATGAAAGTAAAAAGACAAAGACAGCACCCAAACATAAATGTGCATGACTTGCATTCGTATACCGAGCAATAAAATAATAATTATACACAAGTGACTTATTAGCTATACACGATTCGAACGACGTGAGAATAAAACACGGCGACCAGGATACAAGCCGTTACAAATTTGATAACAAAGATGATGACGATAAAGTTGAAAACGCAAAGCGTAACGCGTTGTTGTTACTACACTTTATGACTGGCATATAAAAAGTAAGAGCAAAATAACAAAAGATTTAACAATAGAAGTGCGTCGTATCATTTGTTAAACGTCCCTTTTGATGACGACCACTATTATGAATGATGGAAGGGACATGGGGGATAAAATAAAGCATATTTGCAATGTAACGATTGTGGTTCTATTTTTGAAGCAACCTTTAAAATTTATTTCTAAGAATCGACAAAACATGGCGTTATATTGAATAGTCGTGAAAACGAGGAATAGGCAAAATTGTATATTCTTACGACAAATAGGTAAAAAGAATATGAAAGACGCTCATAAAACAATTCGCGAAATTGCTGAAATAATTTATTAAAGTAGGGCAACATCGTCACACGCCAACCCCATTCATAAAGATTTTTTATCGTCACCTACGCTCTCCTAAACGGCTTAGTTTCCAACTCCGTCCAATTCATTTGAAACATTAGTCTGATTATCTTAGAGTCGAATTTCGTTTGTAGGTTTTAATGGGGATATGATTGATCGGTTTGGAAGCTGTGTCATTTGACTAACGACACCTTAATGCGGAGTATTTAGTCGGGAGCGGAATGGTTTTATTGTGAGAGCGCAATGTATCGAAAACTTTTAATTTTGGTTTATGGTTCGAGTAGCCCCTTTCAGCCCTTTACGAGGGTTGTTTGAATTTTTCTTGTTTTATTTATTAAGCGTATGCTGTACTTTAACAACAGGTTATTTTCAAATATTTTTAACTACCGTTTTCCTTTCTAGTAACTACTAATTAGGTCCTGTATTGGCCAATTAAAATTTATACATTAATTTTATGGTTTTGTGGCTCTTGTATTTTATGCTCTATTTCAGAATTTACATTAACTTACTTATTACTCATAACCATAACGGTAATGAGTAATGTTTCGTTATACGTTATGAGAATTATGAGTTTATCTCGCTCTGAAATTCGTATGACTACCTACCAGTGGCGTGGCGTTGAAGAAATCCTTGGGCAAGCCGGAGCAGCTTTGGCTTCAATTTTCTCTAAGAGCACTATAATTAAGTGCTGAACTGCCTAATATTTGGCAAGCCGATGGTAATCGAGTTCTATGGACGCCACGCCACTGCTACCTACAACGATCAAGTGTAACAAGACCGGTTAGTGTGAGGAAATCAGAAATTATAAGAATTATAGTAATTTAATTACTTAATTAAAGAAGATTGTACCTATGTACCGAAATAGAATTATGTATTTATTATCACTTCAAGAAAGGGAGAAGTTTACAATTTTAGCTGTGTAAGAAAATTTAGCGAATAAGTTCGAGTACTTCGAGGGCCCATTTCCTTACTCGTATTTCTAAAATTGAGCATATGTTTATATTTTTTTGGAATTTTACAAAATGATTTTGTTGAGGTTTTTTATATAAATGTATAAAAAAATCTTATGTAAGGTTTTCAAACAATAGGCTGTTGTTATAATGGGGTCATCTTTTGATTCTTGTTTGATATTATACAGTTTCTAAAGTTATCAGAAATAATAAGTTACGAGATCAACTTAACAACAGGTATCCACTTTACACTAAATGATACGAGGTCCTTAATTGTAAACAATGCTCTGGAGGTGTCAAAATAGGCCATAAATCGTTCCAATCTTATTAAACTTCGTCAGCAAAGGGTTCACATTCCGAGCGGGCAATATCCAACACCCTCGCGAGCTTAGCTCTGAAACACCATAAAGAAAGCAGCTAGGGTCACCACGGGGTGCCTTTGTACCATTTTATTGGCCTCTGCGGACTCCCCGAGGCGAGACCATTGTTGCAAGTGGCGTGGTTACCAGCCCTATGATATTGCCTGGGTAATAAATCTAAAAACGGCATATGAGTCATTAAACATCTTACATCTATATGCCCTTCTATTATAAATAGGCAGTTATGCCATATTTGTTAATTCTGTCCCGGTATTTGGATAATGTGACGTTATATAATATCCATTGACCGGGAGGGCGTATGTGTGTGAAGTTATAGCACGTTTTGGTCGTTTCTGAGTTGAATCGTTTGTGACGTTTTATCCATGTGACCACACGTTCGGAGTGCTAATGAGTGCATTAGGATATCGTGTTGCATCGAATTGAATGATATTTATTTATTGCAAAAATTGCTTCTTTTCTGGTTTGGTTTTTGGTTGCTATAATATTAGTTTAGTATTGTTAATCATATTACTAAGTACGGTCTTCTGTTATCTTTGTATTAAAATACATATTAGGAAAGTACATCAAACGGATTCATTCGTATTTAATCAAATAAATTATAAAATAGGATTGTACGTACTAAACTCATAACAGGTCGACGTTAACCGGTGGATACAAAAAGCGTGCGGCAATGACCTGTAAAAGTCTTGGGGAGATCATACTTAGCAGTGGACGTTTTCGGATTCAATTGAAGATAGAATAAACATAATTATACATAAAGACATATATTTATATAACATAACGAATATTATGTAACACAAAAGTTTTTAGACTAACATGTCGAGCGGTAAAGGGCTATTTTTATCAGGCAATAATGGATCTCGTAGGTGCTTTACAAATTTTCGCATACGAAATTTGCTAATCACTAATTTACATTGCAAAATGTAGATATTAACTCCGTCTGTCTTTAATCTTTCATGCTTAAACCGCTGAACCGAATTATATAAAATTTGGGACCTATAGGCCCTGGAAAGGATATAGGATAGTTTTTACTCCGGAATTCATCATTTAAGCGTGATTTTCGGGAAATTTGTACGGGGAATCAATAATTCTATTCTACGCCAAAGTAGGTATAAAGACAGACAAGTAGTCAAACTTCGGCCTTTTAGGACCGCGCGATACTTACTTATTTTAGGTCGAGGCGTAGACAGTGCGATCGGTACTGGAGCCTTGTTTCTTACGCATTCTTAAAAGTTTGCTTGTAGCAGGACTGACTTACTCCGCGTTTCCGTTGCGCGGCTGTTATTATTAAATTTCGCCACCCATGGGTGGTAATAGCCAGCGCCAGCGACCAGTTATGCGATAGAGAGAGACGGTCGGATGCGACTGTGCTCCGTCTGGTCTTCGGACCCAAACGACAGTTTTTTAGAGAGAGATGCTTCTGTACGTAGTACTAATACTTATTCTGTACTAGCATTTTCCCGCGGCTTCGCCCGCGTTGTACCCGTTATTGTCCCAAAGGAACTCTTTACCGGGATATAAAGTATTCTATGTTTCAATCCAGGAAATGGTCTACTTACATGCCAAATTTCAGCTTGATCCATCCAGTTGCTATCCCGTTATTAGGTAACAAACATCCAAACATCTTCACAAACTTTCGCATTTATAATATTAGTGGGATAGTGGGATTTGTAGTGCGTTCGTTCACGGCGCGCACACATATAAGCCTTTTGCAGGAAGAATAACCACAAAATTAAATATTTTAAAACAACCGGCTTCGAGACTCTATCTAAAATAACCAAATCGCCTATAAAATTTGGTTGCAATGGGACAACCTCAGAGGTGTACCCTTCCAAACAAAAAAGAATTTCCAGCCATCTTCGAGTAATCTTGTAATAAACGTATAAATTGAATACCGTTTTTCTTTTGCGGAAATCGGTTAACACTGTATGTTACGTCAACTGAAGCTATTCGATAAGTAATGAATGAGACCCTATAAAAAAATACCCAAATCACCATATGTGTGCTTATAATATTTGAAGAGTTCCCTCGATGTCTCCAAGATTCCATCATCAGATCCTGATTTGGTTGCAAAAGGACTACCTCGAAGGTATACCCTTTTAAATAAAAAAATAAATTCCCAAATCGGTCTAGCCGTCTTGAAGTAATCGGGGAACAAACCTACATTCAATTTTCTCTTTGTTTTGAAGTCGGTTAACACTAGAAACTCATTTCTAATAAGAAATGCCCGAGAAATTATGAAAAATACCAAAATCAGTATATGTGTGCCTATAATATTTGAAGAGTTCCCTCGATTTCTCCAAGATCGCATCATCAGATCCTGATTTGGTTGCAATGGGACCGCCTCTGAAATAAACCCTTACAAACAAAAAAAGAATTTTCAAAATCGGTTCAGCCGTCTTCGAGTAATCGGGTAACAAACACACACAAAAAAAAAACATACAGACGAATAGAGAACCGTCCTTCTTTTGAAAGCCGGTTAAAAATTACTTCTATTATATGTACTGTGTCTACGCAGATGAAGTCGCGGGTAAAAACTAGTAGCTAAATAAAAATATAATACGACACAAAAGCGTACTGTATAAAAGGTACCTACATGTACAATTAGCTTGCATTCAAGTACTTGATTGTCAAGTACAATACTGTTCACTAGCACCGAGTGTGCCTCCAGGCTACTGATACCGGCTTAGTACTTGCATTCGCTACTTGTGTTGAGTGAGAGGTTTCTAAACACTTGAATAATCGAATTGAATTTTAATATTTGATTTATCGCCTATTTACCGTAGGTAATGCGTGAGAGTGTGAACGCAGTTTTAAATTTTGTATGTAATACTTTTATATGTCACCGTCAAATGTGATTTGAAACGGCAATTATGGAATTATAATTCTGCTATTGTAATACGATTACGAAGTAACAATTCATAAATCCACAGTTAGATGTGTACTTTTAATTTACGTCGCTGTACTGTACCTATATTGTATACGCCTTACTTGTAAATACATACCAACAAAAAGATTACATGTAAAAAGATGCAAGTCTCACAACACAGTTCTTCTACAACAAAAAAGTTTTGAGATGTAATGTTAAACCAAGTCAGTACTGGAGGGGTGTCCACCGAACTCGATTTCCACCGACTTGCATCTTTTACATGTAATGTTTTTGATGGGATCTCATTTCTTTTTGTAAGTGGTCTTCCTTTATTTATTTCATTCCAATCCATTCTATTTCCAATTTGAACTACAAGACTAACTTTGTAATCGCATGTATAGGATTACAAACTTATGTGTGCGTTTTGTGACTGTAATATTTTTAGGTTTTGTAGGACTTGATAGGCTAAAATCTAACTATGTTTAAAATTTGTAACTTGTGGGTCTGCTAGAAGTACCTTAGAATTATGATGATCAGTAAGTGAGTCAGTCAGTCAATCAGTGACAAAACTAAGCAACTTTGACGGGCAATAGTTCTTAAACTACACGTTCAAGTTAAAATTTAATGTTATTGAGAGTATACTTAGTCTTATTGTGCCCTATATGTATAACCCTGAAAATTAAGGGTTCTAGCTTTAGCCAGCATAAAATTACAGGAGGTTGAAAATGGCCTGAATGGCTTCGAGAAAAGGATGGTACGGCCGTGCCTTTGTTTAGATCGACTTGGCGGGGGCACTGCCGTGCCCCAAGATATTATCATCAAAAATAACAATTCGCAAAATAACTCTAATTGCTAAAAGGATAAGGTTTATTAGAAGAAGTGTTTGAACCATACGATATAATGATTATCTTCTAAACGCAACAAAAGCCAGATTCATGACTCGTGACTCATCGATCGATACCTAAAATTAAACTCTGTACTTCAGTCGTCATCACTAACTCAATGTTATCGCTTGTGTGATATATACCGAATTTTCGCCAACTCAAACATAAGCAGAGTGGCGCAGTGGAAGCGTGCTGGGCCCATAACCCAGAGGTCCGTGGATCGAAACCACGCTCTGCTAAGTACCTTTTTGCATTTTTGTTTTTTTTTTTTTTTTGTTTGTTGGTTACACCGATTATAAATGAAGTTATTATTTTACCGAAAAAGGTTTACTAAAATATATTTTTAGTAAAGGTAAATTTTTAGATTTTTTCTTATTCTATTTTAGCTATATGACCGATATTGGGATAAAATATTTTCGTATTTTTTTTTTTATTTTTCCATTTTTGCGAATATCAAAGTAGAAATATTATTCCATAGTAATTACTGATTTGTGTTTTTTAATGATATTATTTTATAGAAAATAATATGATTAGATTATGTTCAACAATACAATTAATTTAATTTTTATAAATAGGTAGGTAGCTACCAATAGGACAGGAAATTATCAAAATTGTAATTATAACAACCTCTCTTATTTTCCGCTGCACTCCACACAACCTAAACAACAACAATGTTTTCACTCGACTGCGTGAATCGAAAAGAGAGTTATGTTTCAAAATCCCCTACAATTTTCAATTTCCTACTGCAGCGAGCAACCTAAACAACTCCATGCTTATTCACAAAAGATCTTATGTGCCGGGGATTTCCTGAGAAGATAAGCCTTTTTGTGGGAGCAGACTGTTGTTGTGGAAACCAACGACCGTTCGTCACGGGATAGTGATGATGAGAGACACGCTGTGTTTTTCCAAGCCAATGTTTCTCTATACATCGCTTGTTTAGATATTAAGCATGTTTAGTAACCTTTGATCTTTTTATTTTACTGTTAAAATATTTATGATGATATTATATTCAATAATAATAACAATCGTTGTGAAGTAATATTGCATGTAATAAGCTTTTTAATCTCGGTATTTGTTTTCGTTATCGGTTTCATGGCAAAAAAAAATTGTATTTGCAAGTATATATAATGCAAAAACATTATTAATAGCTTTTGAAAAAACATGATTTAAACTTCTCTAGCCCTTGGTTATTAAGAACTTCGGCGGGCTAACTGATAGCGTTTATTGTTTGAGAAGTGAAAATCCGAAATTTGGATTGTATGTGTATGAATTTAAAGTATTCTCAAAATATGCCCCACAGAGCCCTGGAGCTCCGTATCTCTGCCTCTAAGGATAAACATTTTTCGTAAATAGACAATGCTTAAAATTTCGTTCGCATCGCAAGGTGAAATAAATTAAATGACTTTTTTTGCTTCGCCGTAGTCGGGTGAAGAATATCTTATTATTTTAACCATCATCATAAATGTTATAATCGACCTTTTTGTGTCAACAAATTTCACTTTTTCGAAAGATCTTTAATGTACGAATAATTATAGTCTTACTACAATTTTTATTGTATGTATAGATACTTAGATAGAAATCCCCTCTTCTTAATAATTGAAAATGCATTCCGTAAAACTGAAAATACTATGAAATAAAACATTTAATAAATCTAAAAAGAATTAAATTTCATTACTTGACATCCATTTTACAAATAAAATTAAAGCTACATTGACAGGCGTTACTTTTTTGTCACCTAGTACCTCACGCAAACTTCGTTAAGCACCCCTCATATTATGTAAATGCCAATTTAAAACCACTTGTTATCTAGTTAGCGTCAAAAAATACCTACCCCACTAGCCTTAGGCTGCCTACTTGCTGTAAATAATCAATAGCCATCGACAAACGAAGCATTCGACTGTCAAATTCTAGTTTCGGCTGCAACAAAAGAGAATCCCTACCCTAAGTGGGAACTACTAAACTAAAAAACTCTCAAAATCCGCCCTTAGGACGTTCTAATAAGATCTAAGACTCTTTTCATTAACAGCATCGCCGCATGCAATATTACCAACGTTAAGTTTGATTCCTAAAATTCAATGTCATTCTAAATTTACTCATACTACCGTCACATACGGTGGTAAGTAGATAGAATGAGTGGCAAAGTTAAGGTGGTTTGCGATATGGTTTAGCCGATGGTGTAATGGGGGCTTGTTATGGTAATCGTCGCCCGAGGCTAAGGGTGCATGTGCAGTGCACGGAGGCCGTAGGCTCGTTAAGGGCTTGACACATGGTGCTAAAGGGCACTTGTTAGCACAAGATGGCTAGTTTTGGAAATGTCTCAATAGGTTTTCAATTTGAAAGTGATTGTACAGTCCTATATTCGCCGCCGTTTCGTCGCCTCAATAGATATTTTATTTTTACGTTTCATGACGCATTGGTTTTTTTACTGTAATGTCATGTTAACATGTATTAATAAATAAATAAATAAATATTTAATGAGTAATGAGCGGAATTGCACTTGTGCATTTCATAGCATAGACTTGAAGTCATAAAGTAAAGTATCCTACCTACTATAATATTGTAAATGTGAAAGTTTGTGAAGATGTTTTTGGATGTTTAGATGTTTGGATGATTGGTTGTTTGGATGTTTGTTACTTATTAAATAAACCCAGTAGCAACTGAACCGATTGAGTTCAAATTTGGCATGCAAGTAGACCAAGCCTTGCATTGAACACAGGCTAATTTATAGGTGTATCCCGGTAAAAGTTCACTTATGAGTAGGACATTATTGGGAATAACGCAGGACAAACCACGGGTAAATGCTAGACTGCTAGTGTTATATAATTA
Organism: Eudemis profundana; assembly: GCA_947034925.1. Taxonomy (NCBI): domain Eukaryota; kingdom Metazoa; phylum Arthropoda; class Insecta; order Lepidoptera; family Tortricidae; genus Eudemis; species Eudemis profundana. The sequence goes on along the minus strand of OX344795.1, from coordinate 21,255,239 downwards.
CTTCCATAATTTAATTCTATAATATAATTTAGGTACTGGCGAGGAAAGTGTTCTTATCTCTGTCGTTTGGTATTTTTTTGGTTACGGTAGAATATTTTAATTATAATATTGAGAGAAGCGTTTGTAGCTTATATTGTTATACAACTTACCTGGGTATATCTTATGTTATAATATACGCAGTTTTTGAGGGATGAGTAATGTCCATTACAGTTATTTTTCACTGCTTTGCTGGGGTAAACTGTTATGAGTACTCTAAAAACGGGCCCAGCAGACCTCAGCAATAAAATTTTAAACCTTATGAAAAATAAATTCAACCCTTCCGCCATTTCAGCACCCACTTAATTTCGCCCCTAGTGACGAGTAGTTAATATCTATCTGTAGGTATTTAATCCGAAGGGTGCGGCAACCCGTTTGCGACCCGTTCGCCACGGGTTGCGGCGTGTTCCATCCCTGGTCCGTTAGCGAGAGGTTTATTAATTAAGGGTTATTTACTGCAGACCGACTAGAGTGTAGCTATGACGGATTAGAAGGAAAAACTATGTGTTTAATGTAACCTTTAACATTGGTATGGAAAAATGCACTAATGACAATTGAATTCTGAAAGACAGACAGAACAAGGAAAATAAATAATAGTGTGCCAGCTGGGCCAGCTGTAGACGGCCGCGACATATAGGTAAACAACCAATGGAAACGCGTATCGCGCAATGTATTGGTTTTCTGTTTTTGTACTTGCCAATTATTTTGACACTTAGAGACATTCACCCTCTAATCTTTAAGAAAAAATGGTTTATATTTTAACTTATTTTTTAAGTTTTATGTGAGTCACAGAATTTTTACATTTCTGTACAACTTCGAGGGCACATTCTTCAGATCTAATTAAGTTAATTTCTCCAAGAAACTAATGTTGTAACTCATACTGTTTTTAAAATATTCATAATCCTAATTTAATCACCAACCAGTATAAATGAGCTGTCATAATTCCAACACTGTCATAGTTGACATTAACTTTAAAATGGTTATGAACTTAACATACGTTATTTTGTATGAAAATTAAAAACTTTTGTTTTCGAATTTAACAAAAAGCGATATACCAGGTGGCTTATGTTGACGTTCGAAGTAACGTGTCGATTTTAACGGAAATAAAAAAAACACAGTGTATAACAAGCTTTTCCGCTTTTGGTTGTTTTCTCATCATAAGCCTGTTGATTGCGTGGTTCTGTCTGGCATACTTTAGGTTTAATTCAAGCGAACTCAAAATCTAAAGTTATGATTACGTGACTATTTATTAGCGCAAAAAACCGTTTAAAAACGCAAGTAACCGCTGATTTCCTCAACGAACCCAAATTAGGTACTTTATGGTGACAGTTTTGAATAACGCTCCAGCTTAATTAATAATGCCAGATAACGTCAAGCAGTAAAATTAATATAGATCTGAACTAAACTGGGCCGCTGGCACACGTAGTGTGAAAATTCCACGCATTCCGGCCTCATGCGGTCATGGTCTATGAAATTCTATGCGACGTTTATTAAAATTGCTGTAGTAAAACAGTACTAAAATATTTTCGGTATTATTAATTAATGAATCGCATTTTGAAATAGGTTACTGAGTAAATGGCTAAACCTAGTATGTTTTCGCCACTCGTGTGGGAGCTAATTAATAAAACCTAACCTAACCATGGAGTAGGTAGAATCAAGTTATGTAAATTGATGGCTAAGTATCATAATTCCCATCATTCATCTTCACCAAACACCTACCTACAGACACACCTACAAATTCTTGAGATCTGTACTTAGATGTCAAACAAAATGAACACGCTAACAGAAAACTGTTTCAGGATATGTACATGTTTGTTTACTTACAAAATGGCAGCACGCGACGTCCTCTATGCGTCCCTTTCTTTTTGACAGATCGCGGCCCCACGTGACACGCCACTCCTCACTTATCCGTCGTATTTAAAACACGCCATCATAAACAACCTAACAACGTTCTAATTTAAAAAAAAAACCAGTTTATTTGTTTCCAAACAATAACGTCCCGTTTTTGAAAAGTCGGTGTTCGGTTTATATTTGATACCATGGCCACATATATTAGTTTCATTTACGAGGAGATTTCGTTTGTTGCGTTTCATATAGTTTTCAAAGTCTATCCGCGTTTTTTTTTTCACGACAGTCGTTGAAAAGCAGCGGATTGGCTGAAAGACGTGGCCGCACTGAACGTTTACTCTCGCGTTCAACTAAATTTTCAATTCAAACAGGGTCTTTATAAGGGTAGTGACGCAGTACAAAATTTACATATTGACGTAATAAAGCAGGCGGGTGTCTGATTTGGATTCGGAACGCGTTGCGGTATGGATTTTTTGCGGGTGTCGCTTTGGGTTAACTAGCGATTTGGGTCGATATATTCAACCTGTATACCAGGGATCTTAAACCTGCGGCCCTCGGACCGCATGCGGCCCGCCGAAAGCTTTACCAGTGTTTTTTCATAATTTTTGAATATGTAGTAAAACTGTGCCGGTAAAACTGGAACTAAATAGTCAATCGTTTATAAATTGAGTAATATGATTCATTGATCACCTAATTTTCTGTTTAAGAATATAATTTCGGCCAATTTTTACCTAATTAAAAAAAATCTTTATAAATACCTGGGGACACTACGCAGGGCTAACAAAAAAAAAATACCTATGATGCGGCGCGATATGCAAAAAAAAATCATTCTTGGCCCTTGATTTGGAAAAGGTTGAAAACCCCTGCTTTATACTTTTGCAATCTCCTTGTTAGGTACGGCCAGCTTCAACGCTGCTGGTCAATTTAATACTGTATGCACTGATATAACACATTCACAAATTTTCGTTACAACCTGTAAGAAACATGCACATCGCGGACCCAATATTACATGTTACATTTTCAGGGTAGTAAAAATTAGACTTCGTCACTATGACTGGGTCCAGATTTTATGAAAATTGAAACATGGAACCCTGTAATATTAGATTCCATCTTGCTGCTTTGACTCTTGACATATACGTCCGCGAACAAAGTATCAAATTTACAGAAATACCTAAGTGGCTTATTGGTACAACACAAGCAACAACCGTCTCAGACCGAGACGAGACGGTACTCCTAATAGTAAAAAAAAAACTCGATCTGATTTCCCATTACCTCCAAACGATGCGTAAACAAACTAACCATCCTGTCAAAATTATTTATAGTTTTATCTCCAATCTACAAACAAAAACATACTCTAGCGCAGCGGCAAAAGACTGAAAGTCACATACGCAAGATTGGATGCATTTTAATTTTTTTGTTTGTAAATGTATCGGTAAAATTAATATTGTGCCGTGTTCCTAGACGCGTTCCCATTACGTTAACACGCAGTTAGATGCAATTATCTTAGATTATTCCTCATTGTTCTTAATGAGGTATGAAAATTGATATGTTTAAGGTAATGGTTCTGTATCTTCAGTCAAGTATTTTTTATCAGTTTAATTAATTAGGTACACATGTTTTTCTTTAACATATTCCATGATGAAGTAATGCTGCATTTTGACAAATGTGTACCTAATTCTAAGATTAAGATAAGTACTGACGGCAAAAATGATAGAGGTTGGTTGACAAAAGGTATAAAGGTGTCTTGTAAAGTCAAACGTGAACTATTTGTCTTAACAAGAAATATCTCGGATGAAGAGTTATTAGATTACTATAAATCTTATTGTGCTTTGTTAAAAAAAATCATTGCTTTCGCACGTAGGAAATATACAGAGACTAAAATCACTAAATCTAGCAATAAAGTTCATGCCACGTGGAAACTAATTAATGACCGCGTTAAAGGTAGTAAACTGAAGGACACATCTGACCTCATAGGTTTGACAGATGGAGTAGATACAGCAAATTCTTTGAAAGATGCTCCTAATATTTTTATCAATTACTTTAATTCCATAGTAAAGAACCATTCTAATAATCATCATAATACTCAAAATGTCCAGCTCCCACCATTTGAAACCAACTCTATGTTCTGTCTTCCAATAAGTAGAGGCGAGTTACTGAAAACTATATCAAGATTAAAAAATACTAAATCTTGTGGGTTTGATGGTATTTCCTCGTATGTTATAAAATACATAGCTGAGTCAGTATTGGAACCGCTTATGTACAGTCAGGGAAGTTTTCACATGACCACCTTAAGGGTCACTTTTGCGTGCGGCTACTGAGTCTCTACTGACCAATGATGGTTCGAGAAGCCAATTTTTTTCTTAAAGCAAATGTTATGACACACCGAGGGTTCTATAACAAAGAAAACGACAAAAAATGTCACAAAAAAGGACCCCGAGACCCTGCTTTTGTCTCAAACTTCGATTCGATTTCAACAGATATTTCATTCTGAGCAAAGTAACTTACGTATACGGTAGACTGGGGTAACTCTGATTCAGGGGGTAACATTGATCAACGATTTTTCAACTATACGAAGTTTTTGAATGCATTCAGAACAATTTATTATTAAGGTAGGCTACCTCAATAAAAATACTTAATAAACGTGTTCAAAATCAAAGGTAGGTATTTGGGTTTAAAAATCGATGATCAATGTTACCCCGTGAATCAGAGTAACCCCAGTCCACGTAGTTTAAATTGCATATCTCAACTCAATGGAATGTAAGCAGTGGCAAAAAATAACAAGTGGTCTTATCGCTAAAGAACGATCTGCTTTTGACAACTGGTTTTGTTTTTATTATCAACCTATAGTAATGTATTTCGAGAATAATTACAAGTATTATACAAATAATTTGGCTAAAGTGATTGTAACTACTTTTTCGATTTTATGTCTACACTTTGCCAGAAAGCGGCTTTTTCCGTACGCGCAGTGTGCGGAAAAAGCCACTTTATGGCCAGGTGTGGGATAAATATATTAATAGACTCTAGGTTTTATTATTATGAAATGATTAATCAATTCATACAATAAAGTCGTCGCAAAACCGTTTGTGCTCGTATCACGCAAAAACATGCGTTCATTACGAGTATTACCCCGGTTAAGACATAGGATATTTTTTACCCGAGGCGACTAAAAGCAATTATCCTGCTGCTGGGTTCGCTTACTTAAAGCGGCATTGCGCGATTCAAAGACCACACGACAAGGGTAGTTCACACAGCAAAAAAAAATGCGTCAAGTGAGAGTCGGATTCGCACACAAAGGGTTCCGTACCACCGTCGAGCAAAATACGCCGAAAACCACGTTTATTGTAAGTATGAGGGGTCTGATTTAATTATAAAATTTATTCTGATTTTATTATTTTCTGTTACAACGGCAACAGAAATACACATTCTGTGAAATATTCAAGTATCTGCCTAGTATGGTGGTTGGACAACGGAGGCACAGTAGGTAATAGCGTTGGTACTCTTTGGGTACGGAATCCTAAAAAAATCACAATGACTTCGAAGATTCAACTCGCAGAGTTGAGTCAAAATCAATAGACGGACCGTCAAAATCAATAGACGGACCGTCGAAACATTTGTGGTAATTAAAAACAGATGGTTTTAAAAAACGTGTCTTTTCCTGATTGGTTGGCTCATTGAGGGGCGGGTCTGCTCAAGATGAGCTTGCAAGCGAAATAGTTTTGAAACTGGTCATGTGAAAACTTCCCTGAACCTAATTAATCTTTCTCTCACTGAGGGTAAGTTTCCGACCAGGCTTAAGAATGCTAACATAAAACCTATACTTAAACAAGGCGACAAATTGGATGTTAAAAACTATAGACCGATTTCTTTGTTAACAATGTTCTCAAAAATTTTCGAGAAAGTCATGGCAAATCGTCTATATTCTTATTTGACTACTAACAAAATCATAACACCTGAGCAATTTGGCTTCCAAAAAGGAGTGTCGACTATTGATGCATTATTTGAAATGACTGATTATGTTTCAGATGCTCTGAATCAACAAGAAAATGTAGTAGCGCTTTTATTGGATCTCTCTAAAGCATTTGATCATGTTAACCATAATATCATGCTAGATATTTTAAACCGCTATGGTGTTCGAGGCACACTAAATCAATGGTTCGAATCTTATTTAAAACACCGGGAACAATATGTTGTAGTCTCTACAATAAATCATAAAACTCATATGATAACTGATATTAAGTCTGATGTCTCTTATAGTGAAATCGGTGTTCCTCAAGGGAGCATACTTGGACCCATCTTGTTCCTTTTATACATTAATTACTTGCCAAAGCTCTTACCTAACCAAATAATAATGTTTGCAGATGATATTTCTGTTTTGTTTAAATTTAAGAGACTCGAAACTTCTGACCTGAACCAGCAAATTGCGAAAACCCTATTAGATATTGTCAACTGGTTAAGCATGTTAAATCTGACTACAAATATACAAAAAACGAAATGTATACATTTTAGAAATATTAAGACCAAAGATGCTAATCTGGATGTAAAGTTAAATAATTTGCCAGTGATATGTGTTGATGTCACAAAATTTCTGGGTATCCAAGTGGACGAAAATCTTAACTGGAAGAAACATGTCGATTCGCTCTGCAATAAACTTAGTAGCTTCACTTTTGCTCTGAGAGGCTTGATAAGCATAGCCACCCAAAAAGCGGCATTACAGGCATACTATGCATTTTTTCAATCGCACATACTCTACGGACTAGCAGTGTGGGGTAGTTGTTCAGATATTCAACGGCTATTTAGACTACAAAAGAGATGTGTCCGTATTCTAAATGGCATCAAATCTAGTCGTGAATCATGTAGAGCCTCTTTCAAAAAACTTGGCTTACCCACTTTGACAGCACTTTATGTTATAGAGTTATGCAAAATTGTTCGACGACATACTAATTTGTTTCCGTCTAAGACGAATTTTCATAGCGAAAGGCTTAACGTTAAGTTTGCTCATGACGTCATAGTTCCTAATGCCACTACAGCGACGTACCAGCGGTCCGCCAGATATGTCGCCGCCAGGGCGTACAACGCATTACCTGTAGAAATTAAGTCTGTAACCAACACCAAATTCATAATAGTTTTAAAAAAATATTTAATTGAAATGTGTCCCTATAGTATGTCTGAGTTCTATGAGGCTGATATCTGATAAGTTATACAATGGCTGTGTTATGTTAGTTACCTATAATTAATATGTTATTTTAATGTAGAATTGTAGTGCTATACTAGTGTATGTTTGTTTTGTTTTTTACGTTGCTACGCCCACTGGGTAAAATTGTTACCAATTTATGGCAATTAAAATAAAATAAATAAATAAATAAAAACTCTTAATAAATGTTTTAGCTGCGTAGGGAATACAAAAATACTAAACAACCCTTGAAGAAACAACTGCAGTCAAATTCAAAACCCGTCCTTTATTGCTTGAAACCATTAAGGTAAAGGTCCTAGTGCTCGACACGCTAATGCCTAATAGTTGGCAACCTGCTGTCACCTCTATTGCTAATGACTTAATATTCAAGATGGCAACTACTGGGACAGTGTCAAGCACTCGTACGTTTATCTTACTTTTAATCAGAATGACATTAGACAGATCCTTAGGTATTAAATACATGTTTTTCTTTATTGATGATCACTGCATTTTTATAATGAATAAAAGAACCCCGACTAAAAATACTCTAAAAAGTAAAAAATAATATGAACCTACCTATCTATTAATCTTTTATGTTTCAAGATAAGTTGCTGTCGAGGGACCTTCTGTTGGGCCCAGCTACGAAACATTAAGTGCATCGATTGGTGAAGTACGGAAGGATGTACAGCTCTTGCGATCTTTTAGCACCGATCGATGTACTTAATGTTTCGTTTAGTATTATTTTATGGCCGCTGTGACAACCAACCCGCGAGACAACCATACCCGGTCTCCCCTACCCCAGAGAAAACTTACTTTTACCCCTAAAGGGGTAATTACCCCCAGGTTGGGAACCACTGCCTTACATCATTTTGGAAAAGAGCTGATACTCTTCAAACTATTGGATCGATTTTTACCAAACATAGTTAAAATTAAAAACACCCGTAAAGAAACCTGCTTTCACGTAAAAAAGCCCACATCGAAATCGGTCCATCCGTTCGAGTGCTACGATGCCACAGACAGACACACCGGCTGACAGACAGACAGACATTGGTGTCAAACTTATAACACCCCTCTTTTTTTCGTCCGTGGTTAAAAATGAAATGAAAATTGCTCATTTTTTCTCCTTATTTCACGACAATTTAGTCGGGATTACCTAGCTGTGGCGTGGTATCAAATCTCAGAGAGGGCTAGCTGGATCAAAGCTTTACTGATTTTTTATGGTTCATGAATCAACTTGTGATAGAAATTTTCTTCAAGACTAGGAAAAGGGTACTCTAATGCCTTAACATAGGCAAGCCTATGGAGACGAGGTTGTATGGCCGCCACGCCACTACTAGTATCATCTACCTGCGGATGGGACTAAATATATCTGCGGAACCCTGAAAGCGATTTATAAAGCCATCGCACGCGCCGGCGCGTCACTAATCCTCCACAATCGTTCGTATGAAACTCAACTTTTTGCCAACACATCAAGTTTAATTATGACGAATTAAAATGCTTGATCTTTTGTCATGTACCAGAGTTCTATGTCTCTGTTTCGCCTTATGGTTGACTGCTAGAGAATGCCATTTGAAATTGAGGCCGCCATTTGTCGTACTTTTATTTTGTGTAATAAAAACAGAATAAAAATAAGTGAATTAAGTTGATGAAAATACTTGATTTCTTGTAAATAAAGCTTATTGAACATAAAAGCGCAATGTTATCCATTGACAATCATCTACATAAATTATCTCACTCTTTGCTTGATGAGGATTATCAAATAGATGCGAACAATTCGGATGTTGACTAATGTTGAATTTTACAACATAATATAGTCACATGGATTGGAAAATACTAAATTATCATAACAAAAAAGAAATAAAGCAAAAATGTATAAAAAATATAAAGTTATGAGACCACGAAGTTTAAAAGAAAAAACGATATTTTTTTTATCGTCTTAAAGAAAAATTAAAGTCAATTTCGGAATGCTTATATAACACTGAACTTATGAAAGACGCGATGAAGTGAAAAAGTCGTGTCAATACCTTAAAACCTTTTTTTTTAATCCTTGACTCAAAAAAAATCGATATCTCTAAGAACACTCTCAGTTAAGTTGTTACCTTTCAAACAAAAAACACACCGAAACTTGTACAGTAGTTTTCCAGGAAAATGATAACAGACATAGGTCCATTCCATTCTGTCCGTCGTGGCTAAAGTTCAAACTGATACAAATTCGCATACATATTTTGGGTGATTTCTATATGTTTATAAGCGGCAAGGCTATGTATTGTAGGTAAAAAGCAAAACAAAAGATTCAAAGAACCTTCCGAAGTCTCAACAAAGATCCTAGTATTTTCAACAAAACTTTCCCCGACAAACACCAATATTGGCCAAATCATAACCAAAACAGCGTTTAATAAAACGAGCGAATAAAGTAAATCCTTGTTGAGTCGGCTTGGTTAAAAGATCAATAAACTGGCGATATGAGGATATCTACGCTACAGACTTACTCTATTGCCAAAAGGTTATATAAACCTTGCAACTTTATAGATAAATAAGTCTTTTCGGCGCGTCGGTAGGATACGCAGCGGTACCGATAGTGGAACGATGTCTGTCCATAATATTCTTTAGGGTGCATCTCATTTGGAGTAAGAACCTGCCTTTGTCAACACTGGGGGTGGAAAATCGATACTGCCCGCAAACGTAGGCCGATCATCACTGTCTTGTGATCTTGTCTACTCTAATTCTCTGTTTCAAATTTTGAAATAAGAACGCGATGCTTTGTTTTTTGTTTCAGACAATTGCGATTTACGATTAGACCAACCTGGTCAGACCATATTGCCTCTACGTTAGTATTTTGGCGATTACTTTGTGTCAAAGTTTTGTTTATTTATGTATGTCGAGCTACAAGTGACATTTCTCGACCAAATCTCGTAAAATTTTGAGCAGTTGCGATAAGTTATAACTGTTGTAAATAAGTACCTACCAATCGATTTTTGTCGACTCAATACAGCTTTTTTTCTCTATGGTGGCGCCGGCGCAGGAGTTGACACACTCTCGAGGCCTACAGCTCACAGCGCCACTAGTAATTAGTTGTGTAGGTGCATGCAAGAATTTCTGGGAAATGCCGTTAATAGTTTATTAACATTTTTAATTGTGCGCCTGAAATTCGATTGAAGGAGGAGGTACTTTGGACCTCATAAAGACACGCGTAGCATATTCACTTGTTCTGACGGACACCGCACCAAAAAACGTCACCCTTGTTTATCCGTATTTGTTTTCGTGCTAGTGAATACGTTTCTGTAATGCGTGATCCGCTGCGATGCAAATGCAACAACAACAAGGGCACTAAGACCCTAATGCTACCATTAATATTTCAACGGTGAAAAATATTTAAATGTGAGAGATAAGCTGGGAAGCATGGGATGGTGCGGATTTTTGCATGCTGTGAAGCGCAGAAAATGGTGTCGATTGTTTATTGATTCCATGGAAAACACGAAATATCTAAAGTTATTGCGATAGCTACTAGAGTTCCAACTGCTTTCGTAGAAATCGAAAGCGGTTGAAACGCTAATCGCATGAATAACAGTTTCCCTGTGAGTTCAGCTTACAATTTTCAGTTACTATCTAGGAGTCCAAGTATTCTACATGAAACTAAAATCTACCAGAAGAACGAGGTCCCAAACATAGGTATTATATGTCGCTGAAAGTGACGTGGCGCCCACAGGATAAACCAGATTCACAATAATTGCGCACTTTTATATTTCGTGTTAGTTAGCATCATGAGCACCTTCCATCAGGTGAGAAAAAGGTCAAATGCAAACCCATTAACCATAAAAACCTTATAAGTCTTTAAAGAAAATGTTTGGCGCCATGCTATTTGATTCACCGTTGAAAGAACAATATGTTTTAAATAAAACCAGCACATTGAGAACCTGAAGCAATTAAGAAAATAGTTGGTCCATAGAAAATCTTGTGGATTTTAAAAGAACTATTAAGCGCATTGTTTCAATTTCACTTTCATGATTTAGTAGTTCAGACTGTTACCTTGAATGAAGCCTTTCCGTCTAAACTGTAATAGGGAAACCAGGCCGATGTCACTTAAAGGTGGTAGTTTCTTCGTGATATTTTACCTCACCAAGCTAAGCAATGGTTATAGTAATATACAAGTAGACAGCTAACAGCTAAAGGTAAATGGCATACAATTATTGAACGTGCTGTGTGATCATAACTACTTTTTCCAGGGTAACCGAGTACTAAGAAAACTTTTTCAAGCGGCATTTCATCTTTTAGGGTTCCGTACCTCAAAAGGAAAAAACGGAACCCTTATAGGATCACTTTGTTGTCCGTCTCTCTGTCTGTTCTACTGTCAAGACCTTTACTCTCTCGGGAACGCGTGGAGGTATCGAGTTGAAACTAAAATCATATACTCAAGTCTATCGTCCCTTGAAGCTGTAAAAAAATAAAACTTCTAAGTTAACGGAAAAAAAGATATGGCCATTTATGCCACAAAAAACGTATATTGCGACTCTCTCAAGGAAACCGAAATTTATAGGGTACCTACCTACTTTCCGTTGACCTAGAACTATGAAATTTGGCAAGTAATACCGTCTTATACTGCGAGTATAGGGAAAAATCTGAAAATTATACATTAGTAATTAAATCTTACAAAATATAGTCTTTATTTAAGGACTATATTTTTAAATTTAAGTATTTGTACGGAACCCTCGGTGGGCGAGTGCAACTCGCTCTTGTCCGTTTTTAGGGTTCCGTACCAAAATGGTAAAAAAGGAACCCTTATGGTGCGACTCTGTCTGTCTGTCTGTCCGTCTGTCACAGCAAGATTCTCAGGATCTACTGATGCTATCGACTTGAAATTTGGAATATTGTTAAAAACCGCTAACCCGAGCCTATTGGACAGAAAAAAAATCTTATACCTTTTTAATTTTTGTTTAAAGGGGACCGAAATGGGATGTAGAAAATGAAAAGTAGAGCTATTTATATCGAGTGGCGTATCAAATGAAAAGGCTTTGTAGATTCCAAAAACGTTTTTATTTTTTTTCTTAGACATGCAGTTTTTGATTTAAGACAAATAACGTTAAAAAAATACCTGCCCCCCACCCTCCTATTATCTCCAAAGTTACTGAACAGAAAAACTGAAATAATTATCGATTATTAATATCATAAATATTACAGAAAAAATAAAACTGTTTTCCTAATTTTTAGCGTTCTTTAGAAATTTGCAAAAATTGTAAGACAAACTTATTTACTCCTACTAAACTAACCGCGACATATGCCGATGTATGGGGAGTGGGGACAACAGTTTTACAAGAGCAAAGTTAAGTTGTCCCACCATACAGTTTATCTTGAATTATTCACGTATCTATTGACGAGTTTGTACGGAACCCTCGGTGCGCGAGTCCGTCTCGCACTTGACCGGTTGTTTTATAGAATGATCACTCAATCATAAATTAGTGCAAATGAAAAATAACATGAAACGGTTTTTTATGTATTTTAAAAACACGCGAAATTCTTCCATCGTTCACCCCGTGACCACGGAGCATGCATCCTGTTCCCGACAGCGTGTCTAAGTGTCCCAGTAGCCACGATTAAATCTATCGGCCATTAATATTCGCGGCACGCACCAGTCGTACGCAAACGAGATCTTTTTATCGAGCGGGGACCCGCCGATCGATATATGTACGTTTGTCGAGGGGTCGTCTTAGGAGCTTGTTTTGGAAAAATAAGAATTGTGTTTGTACGTTTCTGTGCGTTGTTTATGAATCTAAGATACAGTATATAATTCTTAAGTTTAAATTAAGTTTTAGTTTCAGACGGGCGGTTAAAATTCTACCTACTTAGTTGTTCATAGTTCGTTAAAGTTGTAAATGTTTAATTGGAACGGAGTTAAATGTAAATAAGTGATTAAGATCCCAGTACTTCTACACCCTTGTTCTTTGAGGCACTTTGACTTTTTTTGCCGCCAAACAGCTATTCAAATGCCCAATCTTTTCACCAGAGGTCATACTTTCCGAAGCGCTGGTAGAATCACGCCTGTAAAAGAGCTCTTGAGGCCTACTTGCAAAATAACCGAATTGAATTGTTATGTTTCGGTAATGACTTAGTCAGTCAGTGTAAGAATACTATACTGACTACTTAGGCATTAGGTACGTATTATGTAGGTACCACGCATTTGAAGCCTTTGCGAGAGGTTACACGTGGCTGCTGTCTGCTTTCTATAAGATGTATCGTTTTTTTTGCATCTTGGTAATATAAAAAACGTATTATTAGTAATAATTTATTACATAAAATTGTATCAAGAATTACTTATCTATCCTCTGAAGACACAATTCCTGAAATGGCTCCAAACTAAAACGGAATAAAACAATTGCCGACTCATAAATCAGTCTAAACCGATTCTCCTGCACACATCCAAAAGATCATATCCGGAGGCCTTGTCGATACACTTAAACTCTTTTGTAAAGTAGGATGTAATAGTGGTCAAAGGCGGGACAGAACCCGCAGTATCACGGTAGGGCCGCCCTGACCTCTGTCCGGTTTCCGGCGGACGTACTCGTATGGCCCGCCCGCTTCCGCCCCAAAAACCTCCTTTACATATTCCTTCCGGTTCCGTTTTTTGGGCGACATATTGGATTTTGGTATCTTGACGTTTAGGTGCTTTATACCGTTGGAGTGCCATTAAAGTTGACTGAAACAGATATATATATTCTTATCCGTGGATTAAAACTTTCAAATACTGAAAATATGCACATGCATGCATGCACAACCTGGAAAATTTTAGTAGAAAGGTATGTGATACACCACATTTTCCCAGAGAGTATTTTTCTATTAAGACTATATCAACAAATAATACCAAAATTAAAAAACAAATTGAGTATCTACGATAGTTTAGAACCCTTCGTATGCGAGTGAGACTCGTACTTGGTTTGATTATCAACTACATTATTTATATGTTACACATACTCGTACTTATGATATTTCATTTTAAAGGCCATGTGCCCAATCTAATCACAATTCAATCCTCATTTGTTTTGGACCTTTGTGATTTAAATATTCATATCGAATGCATTGATACGTATTCTGTTTAAAACAATCCAACTCCCACACCGATATCCTAACCTAATTAAAGTTTACACACCGCGCTATATGTACATATACATCTGCACATACAGTATGTACGTACAGGCAATCGTGCTCGAGATGGAGACTAATCGAGTTTTCAGTTCTGCGCCAAGTTATTCTATTTGACGCGCGACAACTTCTGCGATCCTTTACAAGGTGCGACACGATTTGGTGAACGCTGCCATGGTGAAAACTTCAAATCAGCATTAAGGAGATGAAGGGCAGTTCCGTCAAATTTTGTGGGATTTTTACAGACAGTGGGTATGACTTTCAAATCTCGGGATAAAATTCATTTTTTGCTAGGTAGAAATGCATAGTAGTCACACTTCTATAAAACAAAAATGGAAATCCAAACTTACAGAAAAATGGTCAATAATGCGATCAGAAAAGTGAAAGCGATTGGAACGCTGTACAAACTACCCGTGTGTCAAACTATACTCAAAATACATAACATATTGATAAGTAAAGTAAGGATCAGTGATAAAAATATGGTGTTTGTATCTCATCTTACAGTGTAAAAAGCGTTTCTGCACACTTCTGCTACGTAAACACCTGTCTTTAACCAAATTCACGGAGTGTAAGGCACGGCTCTACTAGACATAACTTCTAAAATTATTTCATCCCACTATTGAACCTCTATGAATAGTTTAAATTAATCTTCATTGCTTCAAAATTAGGTATAACTGAATTATAATATTCACCAATGCATATTAAATATTATCACGCTCTAATTATTCAGTGACTCCTTCTTTAAGTAATCTGGGGACGGATTTTTTTCAACTTGTACCAATCGGCTATCATAAAATCCAGATCAAGAAAAAACATATCGTCACTTCGGGTACTCACTAAACAGTTTTGTTCAAATGAGCTACTCTCACATTCCCTCTGACACTATTGACACAAGATGCAATCTCCACAGGGTCAGTGTTAAGCTACGGAAACACTTACGCCCCCTCTGGGCCGATAAGCAACATCTTGACACACCAATTTCGAGGAAAAACTTTGAAAAACAGAGAAAATCAAACTCAAAGCTATTAAAGCGAGGTTTTAAATTAGATTATGCCATCATAGGGATGTGTGTATTAAGGTCCAAGAAAAGGATGTTGGCATATATTGCGTAAAGCGTAATATTTAGTGTGAAGAAGAACAGTACCTTTACACTAATTTCATGATATTCAGAGTTCATGATGTATGTTGATCCAAATCAGGATTACGGTCTTAAGTCACGGAAACACTGTGACGTACGTAAAAAAACGTATAAATGTAGTTACGTCTTCAATAAATAATAGCGATGCCTATTGTTCCATTTTAAAAGTTCTCTGTAACATAAAATAATCTCAGCCCCACTCTATTGCCTCAAGATGCAATCTCCGGTCAGTCTTAAGCTGTGGAAACACTTACGTCCCCTCGCGTGATAACCGACTTACTGACCTTCGTGTAATCTGCCCGTGATAACGTTTAAAAGAATATTTCTCTTTGGGGGAGTGCTGAAACAATCTCTAAGTAGGTACTTGTTTTACGGACAAGGGACACAGTTATTTCTATTTGTAACGCTGTTATATTGTCTTAGAAACAACATTCTTAACAAATTTCTTGTTAATCATGGAGATTTCATTGATTTGATTGATTGATTGAAACTTCGTGGGGCGTCAACCAATAAGATCGCGATACATGTGCTTTACGCACTAATTTTAATTTAATGTAAACTTAAAATCTTGACGAAACGTCTTTAATCGGTTCAGACAATAAGCTGACGAAGCAAAATAAAAGCCGAAATAATAGTTTTTGATTGAGAGAAATACTTGTTGGGTCTACTAACACACTGTTTGAACCAAATAGTGACTCTTCTGTTAAATGTTCACTGCAGGGTATCAAATATCGAAATATATCCATCTTCATCATTGGTAAATTACCCAAAGGTTATCTGGAAGAGATCGCTCTTCAGCGATAAGACCGCCTATTGTTTACCACTGTTTTTATATAAGTTTGTATTGTAATTTTTCTTTTGGTGTGCAATAAAGTGTGATTGTATTGTACTCGTAACTATTGTAAGTTGCACAATAGTTCATTTTAATTCCAATAAGATTTTTTATACATTAATTTCTATACATATTTCCGAGCATAGATCTTATTGATGGAGAAATTTCCAATTCAGTCATATTTCCATCAAAAGTAAATTTAACTTCAATCTGCTTCAAAATTTTCGTGTGATCAGCCTCATAAGAACCCTCAACTGTGCAAACTTGGCAATACCAGAGTAAGCACATCTTACACACCCCATCCGCTCAACCGTCAGCGTTTTCTAATAAGAACTCCTCCATACTTACCCCTCCTGGCAAAATAGTGCATTTAGCACTAGATTCTTTGACACTTGTGGACCTTTTTCGCCCTTTTTATTATAGTTTTTCTTAAAACTTATGGATTTTATTTTATAGACATAGAGTTCAATTTTGTTTGCTCCAGGTCTTTAATACTTATCACATTTTGCCCGTTCGGATATCTCCGGCGATCTTCGGGCGCCCTCGTGACGTAATTGGCTCGTCAAGTAAAGATCGTTTTATGATGTCCGATATCAGCTAGGCTTAGGGGGGTTTATCGGTGATCAATCGAGTGATAAAAACATCAGTAGTTTGACCTTTATGTAGCGTTTGTAGAACCAGGTTTCGTTATTGACTTCTGATTTTATTTGACTGGTACTTAAAGTTTTAGTTTATATTTGATTGACATTCATTTGACTAAGGTTCGGTGGGCTTATACAAAAACAACTAGAAAACGGGACAAAATATTGACCTTCAATCAATATGACATAATACAACGTCTGTGTCTGTCAGTTTGGAATTTAATTATGTTCGTTCGTAACGTTAACGACAAAAAGCCTTCAAAAATATTTAAATTTCTCTTCTGTGCCAGTAACTTGGTGAAAACGGACAGAAGCTAGCACAATTTTTAAATT
Source organism: Eudemis profundana (assembly GCA_947034925.1). Taxonomy (NCBI): domain Eukaryota; kingdom Metazoa; phylum Arthropoda; class Insecta; order Lepidoptera; family Tortricidae; genus Eudemis; species Eudemis profundana. Next base: position 21,238,110 of record OX344795.1, on the reverse strand, counting down.
AATCGCCCAAATGAATGGGGCCTTAAACCCCAAAGCAATTTTACAATTTCGCTGTACCCATTTCATCAATAACAATAGTGTATGGCAAATTGCGCGTTTTCGCCGCAGCTCGCTAATAATGCTGTAATGATAGGTTTGACGCCACCCCTAGCCTGCTACTCCTATTGAAAAGGCCTTAACTCTATAAAAGTATCATTAAAAATAAACCTTTACTGCGACTAGTAACTGCTAAGTCACTAATTGTAGGAGGAAAGTCCAATGTGGCTTGGGTAGCAAAACTAAGGCTAGCGTTACAAAATAGTTATCAAAGTGGTAATTACTAAGATTTTCCAGTTTGGTAGGTATATTACCGGCTTTTTATCGGTATTTTTAAACTTATAATGTCGTCCGAGGCCGGCGAGCCGGTTTGCTTTTTACTACATAAAACGCTTCGTTCTCGAGGGTGAAAAATCCTTATGTTCCTTTTTAATTCAATAGTAATGGATCTTCAAATTATTTAGCTATTTCTGTAATAATCTCTTTATTCCTCAATTTCGTCACTTACAGTAGCATCTACTTTAGGCGGGGCCGGCAATAAGGTTTCACACTGTGTGACTAGTTTTATCTGTCAGTCTCCATGGCATAAGTGTATTTCCAAAGTTCCCTTAACATAGCTGGGAATTAAGTTAGAAGAAAAGAGTCCTTATATTTTACACAATAGGGTTGGATTGTAGAACGTTGACAAAGTAATGTGGTTAGAGGGGTGGGTAATTAGAGCAAATGTGACATAGTTCTGTTGACAAAAGCGGGGTTGTCGCGATACAAATCGTCGACTAACGGATGGAGGAACAGGAAAATGTTTCACGTAAAAGGAATGTATTTTTTATTAAACATTATTAAAGGCAGCGTCCTAATCAAAAGCGTCTTAGGACTGGATAAAATAGTGATGTTCTTAGTATAGCTCACAATATTAAAAAGTGAATGGCACGCTCTTGGAGCTATTTTTGCAGTAGAACCATGGTGATTAGCTAAAAGGGGGCACACAATAGTGCGTTTCTGAGTGCATAATTATTTATTAGTAGTTTATGTCACTATTAAATAATGAAAGGAATTAAATTACGAGTGTAGGTTTATGAAACGGTCTAGTTTCAGTAGTTCGATTCAAACAAATATATATGAACCGGACTCAAATCATCGACCTACTACGAAACTAGGCCTATGAAACGAGCGGTTACAGATAATGTTGGTACAATTGTTAAAATGCATAAACGTATAAATGTGTTTGTGCCATCAGGTCATATTGTCTGAATGTTTTAAGGACAAAATACAGTGGTCAAAAATCCATTTATTCAAAATGTTTCTTAGACAGAATGCAGTATGGTCTAAATGTTATTAGGTCTGAAAGTTTTTATGACAGAATACTTTCATCATCATCATCATCATTTCAGCCATAGGACGTCCACTGCTGGACAGAATATACTATTGGCAAAATTTACAAACTGCGACTGTCTAAATGACAGAATGAATTATGGTCCAAATGTAATTTTGTCTGAAAGTTTTAAGGACAGAATGCTCCATGGTCAAAATGTACAAAATGCGATTTTCCTTCTTAAAATATTTTTAAGGTAAAATTAATGATGGTGGAAGTGTGATTTTGTTACAATATTTACAGGGCAGAGTATATTATGATCAAAATGTTTTAATTTATTAATTATATTATTTCATTTATATACGTTTTGACCGTTGTACATTTTAACCTGTTGAGCATTCTGGCACTTGTACAATGTGGCACTTATACCAACATTACCCGCTATCGTTCTGTCATTTGTTCTTACAAACATGTTAACATTAATGTACGTTTTGACTTTTGTACAATTTGACAAAGGTACTTTCGAACCCACTGAACATTTTGAGATCTTGGCAATTTGGCTTTTGTAATTTTTTTCTCTCATAGATTTTGTCTCTCGGGCATTTCTCCAGAAATATGTCTGCGGTGACCTCATTCATCTGGCCCTTTTTCATACTAAATGTATGGAGACAGATGAATGAGCCGCAGACATATTTCTGGAGAAACGTCCTCTAGGTTTTTGTGACATCTGATTGTTTTGTCCAATGTTCATTATGACATGTTTACATTTACATATGCCTATTATTCTGGACCATTGCACATTCAGACATTTGTACCAAAATTACCTGTTACCAAACGAGCGAATAGGCGAGTTTCATAATATCATCACACGAGTATTTTGATGCCTAATTATGTACAGTTACTCGTACATACACTGCTTAATCTACACCCATTGTATAAGCTCTCGATGTGTAGTTTTTGCTTTTAAATCCAGTGACAGATTAGAGTGGACCTCTTCTAACATATCGTTCGATATCAAGTAACGTGCGAGACTGGTCAAAATTGCGGTGATTGCTTACCATCAGGCGACCCGTCTGCTCGTTTGCCCCCTATTCCATAAAAAAAAAAAAAATTGTTTGCAATTGATATTTCATGTCAAATAAAACGTCATTTCGACTGATATTCGAATTGAGGTCAAATCAATTCGCTCTGTTTTTATGTTCGAAATTTGAATGAATTCGATGTAATTATTAAGTAACAATAAATTTTTTACAGATAAGAAATGTATTCTAACAAAACAGTTCATCTTTATGCTGGTAGTAATTTTATTTGCGGTTGGCTAGCTGTGGGTAAATTATGTGTGTAGATAGAAGTCATAATTATATTGATTGTCATAATTTTTGTAAGTCATAATTTTTTGGGTTCGGTTCAGGAGGTCCAAGTTGTATTTTACCATAGTAAGCTAAACATCTTAGTTGTGTCTTGTCCAGGTAGAGAAATGCGATAGTATGGAAAACGTCTTTATTGCAATATTCCGTAAATAAAAGTACTTGATAGTAAAATGTCTTAATGTTGTATTGTATATGTTATATTAGCTAAGTTTTCGTAACATTTAGACAAGTAAGATAAGCGACCAACTTGTCGCGCAGTATGTGCAAATATTTGGACAATGCCGTATCGGTTACGATCGGCGATAGGGCCGGCTCGTTGTTAATTGTTATCGCAACTTGTTATCAGCCTTGCGAGTTATGGTACTGCTGGTTAAGTCATTTACTTCACATAGTACACATCATATAATGACTGGAACGATATGTTTTGGTTTCAAGTTTTGATGTAATATGTCTGTTCAAGTTTTTTTTAACTGATTTCGAATAACAGAAGGTTTAGATTCGTTTTTTACATGTGACTGAAGCATGTATTTAGAAGTTGTTTTTTATTTACAATTGGAGGCAATTGCATTATACTGAGTAAAAACGTTTGCGAAAAATACATAGTAGACTCGAACAGTTACTCAATGCTTTATTAAAGGTTTGCCGTATACTGGATGAAAATACGGGTTTGGTACTTCCTAAGATGTATATTTTGAAAGTTTTGCTTTAAATAAAAACGTAACTCAATTTTGTCTTTCAAACTCAATCGAAAACATCCAAATTGATTGATCGTTCAAAATGAATGCCTTCTGAACGATCCCTGAGACTATAAATATTAAAGAAAGCATATTTCAAGTTGACGATATAATTTGGTAGTAAATGTTAAAGACTTGGGAAAGTGAAACTGTTCTCGTTTACGTAAAACTCGAAAAGTTAATGAAAACTTTACGTAACCAACTTTGTTAACTAGCTGTAAATCGATCAGATGGTGTTGCAAACTTCGTAAACTAAACCGAACTGTTTTAATATGAAACGGGTTTTTTAGGATTTTACGTTTTCATTTCTGACTCGAACTTTAAACGATAAAGTACCGACTTAGTTCAATGTTCAGGAAATATACATTAAAGTTTTCAGGTTTAAATACATACCTACTTAAATATTTAATTATAAAGGCTCTCTTGAGTTGTCAAAATATATCAAAATTTTAGTTGACAGTTTTAATGATACCGGGGTAGCTATTCGACATTTTTACAAATGATCTTGAGTAATGTTAGTGAAGTTGTTATGATAATATATCTGCACTATTCACGGGTTTTTGATGATTATAGTTTATTTATTTCTGCAATATTATTTTGTTTTATGCAACATAGACCGTGACGATGAAGTAAAAAACCGGCCAAGAGCTTGTCGGACCATGCTCAGTGTAGGATTCCTTAGGTAGCCTAGCCGTTAATACAAAAAATGCACTACAGATGAAAAAAGTTTATAATCGCAAAAAATGTTTTTTTTTTGTTGGTGATGTAAATACAAGTTTTCAGATCTTTATTATTTTGTGCTACATGATATTGCTTCTTGCCAAATTTCATGATTCTAGGCCAACGGGAAGTACCATAGAGGTTTTGATAAGGGTTCTTTTATTTTTCTTTTGAGGTGCGGAGCCCTAAAAATGGAGCATGGTTACGTACATATCAGCTATAGAGTGTATTGGTACTTGAGATCCAGATTCTAAGTAACTACTTTTCGGGAAAAAGACTCTTTGGAAGATAGTTCTACTCCTTTGATGTTCCAATAGCTAAGATAAATTCTACCCAGACTGTATGAGACATCCTGCGCAAGCCCATTCAAACGAGCTCCATCTAAGGATAAGGCATCGAAGGACAATCCATTCAACCTCCCATACACTCTTGCGCAGCCGGGAAGTGATTAATATGGCCCCACCCCGCCCCACCCCATGCTAATGCGCGTGGGCGACATCCTGTGTCTGCCGAGTGGGCGCGTGCGCAGGTATAGGATGATGGGGCGAAATTGTAACATGTTTTAGACACTGTTTGACGTGACAGTGACTGACGTCACGCGCACAAAAATCGAATTCATAAATTATTATTTTTTAGGAAATGTGGCTGAATCCACACTTTTGATGTGCAAATAACTCGGTACCGGACTGCGGGTTGAATTCTCGGACTCGACCGGGGCATTTCATAAAATGTCAAATACATATGTGGGCGGATTTTCGTCCGCGACATTTGTATGCCAAACTAAATGTATGGCATACCAATTAGTATGGCGAAAATCCACCCACATACGGTCTCGTTTTATTTTCAATTCAATGCAAGTTAGCAGCATGCATCCTCTTCCTAAACGTATTTTTTTTAGTCACAATTAAAAAAACTGTGTAATCGCTTTTTAATATTTTTTTAAGTGACATTAGCGGGAAAATTTGTAACAAAGTCATGTAATTTTTGGGGTAAATAATTCACAGTAGTCAGAAGACAAAAAAAAATAATTCTAGCCACAGTTCTATAATGAAAAGTGTAGGTATTATTGTATTCTTTAAGTCCTCAAAACCTACTTCTAAGAAAGTTCGACAGTGTCAATCCCACTCGTCGGGTGATATGGAGGTGGCCACATAATATTTGCGATCACAATAAAATGGCGGCGAGTGGAACGCGGTCCGTCATACCGCACAGCGGAGTGCTGACAGAAATAGTATTTAGGGATGGGAAAGGGTCAGATCATGAGAGTATATCGATATCGAAATGGAACTCACCCTTAGGGCAATGCTACGTAAAGGCTGCCTGTGGCGTGTATAAGACTTAAAGATGTATTAAGAAAAATATTGGAAAAGTGCTTCTGCTGTTGACAAGTTTTAGGGTAGGCAAAATCTTTGGGCACTTATAGTACGCAAAGTTTCTTTGTTAAGAAATTAAAAAAACTTGTCGCGCTGTATGTGCAAATATTTGGATAATGCCGTATCGGTTACGATCGGTGATAGGGCAGGCTCGTTGCTAATTGTTATCAGCCTTGCGAGTTATGGTACTGCTGGTTAAGTCATTTACTTTACCTAGTGCACAGCACATGACGTAATGACTGGAACGAAATGTTTTTGTTTCAAGTTTTGACAAAAAGTCACAGTATCAAGTTTTTTTAAACCGATTTAAAAAGCCGAAGGTTCTGAGTTTGATTCATTTTTTTACATGTGACTAAAGCAAAAATGGCAAATGAATATTGGTATCGATGATAAATTTAATTTATGGAACAACCAACTCATCATTAATTTTTAATAGCAAAAACAGAGCAAAAATCAACATTACTCAAACAGGTACAGGATAGGGTTAATTAATGTAAAAGGTAGGTACAGCAAACCACAGTACAAGAGTTAGTGATATCAAGAGCGAAATCATCACTTTCTTCGATTTCGAATCATCACCTTTGCTTTTTAATTAAAAAGCCTCAATTAAAAAGCGATAACCACTTGAGCAGAAAAAACTAATTATTTTTAATTTCGCCAAAAATAATTAACCAGTAACATTTTCAATTAAAGTTAAGAAAGACGAATAAAAAAACGCAATTTAATAATTATCGACACATCCAGCCCTAACAATTTATCGAGTGTCGAGCCAACAGCGCAACACTAGGGGGTCTCACGCGTACTCGCCCGCTTGTAGGTCGTAATTTAAAATATCAGATTTATGGTACAACAGTAGCATTAAATTTGTAATCATATATTGATTTACAGTCCAGATAAGCTTTCCGAGAACTATTGCACCGTTCGGTGTTGCTGTTTCGCTCTGGTACTATGCTCTGGTAGTCTGTTGTCTATATTATAAATGAACTTCATCCAACGGCCTTATACTAGGATCCTTCCTTTGAGCAACATCTCGAGGAGTAGATACTAGGTACAGGGATCGTTATTAATCAGATATCGCATTGACAGCCAAACTAAGAATACATTACTGCAGAGGCCGGGAAGTAAGGGGTTGCCGGCCGAGTACATATAGACGGCCGAGCGTAGCCGATAGTTATCAGGCTGGTAACCCCTTTTCACGCTGAGGTATGTATAGTGCTTTTCTTAAATAAGTATGCAATAAAATAGATTAAAAAACTCCGAGATATCAAACTATATTTTCTAGAGAAACTAAAAGTAAACTAGACAAAAAAAAATATTTTTAATTTTCTCTTCAAAAACTATTTGAGCACACATTTTTACTACTATTATTTGGATGAAATAGCTAAATGTTTATTTGTGTAATTAAATTTGCAATTTAAAATTATTGGAAATTACATATATAGATACAAGAACCTGCATTTACCCGCATTAAAAAAAAAACCAATGAAGAGACAAAATGTTTCTTTAATATAAAGTATTATTGGAAATTGTTTATAATTTGTTATTTGTTGTACCCAAAAAATGTGACCATTGGCGAACCTGCCGTCTGACTGTTTCTTTACCATTTTTCAGTGTTTATAATTGGCTGACTTCTGGCATTTCGTTTAACAAACATGAAATACTCGTTGATTTCGGTTTGATAAAGTATTGTAACTAAATGGTGGATTCGAATCCAGCCTCTTATCACTAAGTTTTTGGAACTTAAGTACGAAATATTATTAGATATTTACCATTAGCGTTCCGGTGAAGGAAAACATCGTGAGGAAACCTGCATATATCAGCGAAGAAATTCAAAAGTGTATGTGTAGTCCCAAATCCGCAGTAGGCTAGCGTGGGGACCGGGACTACAGCCCATTCACTCTCATCTGTGAGAGTAGGCCTGTGCCCAGCAGTGGAACGTATAGTTATAGGCTGATGATGAAAGTATTGTACTTACTATGAACTGTATTTGCGAAAGTAAGTAAATGGATAGCAGTGGCGTGGCGTCAAATATATTCTTAGTAAAGCCGGAGCAGATTTGGATTACTTTTTCTTCAGGAGTAGTGGATACTCCGGTTATATGCTTTGAAATAGGCAAGCCGGTGGGAATCGGGTTCTATGAACGCCACGCCACTGATGGATAGATACATTTATCTCGTCATTTTGCGAATCGCCGTATGGCCTACTGCGAACCCCTGATTGACAAACACTGAACTAAATATACTATGTCACCAGAATCTCCAAATGCGTATACCTATGTATAACGCTGAATGCCAAATAGAGATACCCTGAATAGAATGTGTCTTCACTCCAGTGTCTAATATTAGAGCGAGTGGGTGCAGACACACTGCGTTATGACATACGTGCTGTTGACGATTGCGATGCGACATACGACGCAGTAAACTGTAATCGATTCTGGTTTATAGTTTATTGGTGTATGCTGAGCTGAGTTGAATGGAATGATATAATAGGTACTTTTCCACGTCTATCTTCTTTATGTTTCTAGGCAGTTTTCTAAATGCTTCGTTTCTATATAGATACTTTAGTTTTTTTGTGAGTATCTTTTTTAAAAACTAGTTTATTATGGTATAAGTATTTGCATAATGACTTTTATAGTCCAGTTACTTCATGTATATTTATTCACGTAGATGAGACTACTAGAAATAGTGCAGGTTTTTTTTGCCGCACAGGGCGATGCCCGATTTTAATAATTAGCCTACTAATAAAGAGATAAATAACAAACAATCACAAGATAATCCAATACAACTCAGGGTTCCACGTAGGCCAAAGGTCACATAATTTGTTGGCTCAACTCATTATTGTGGACAATACGCTCTTTTGTCGTGTACATGGCAGTGCAACAGGAAAGCGTGGAAGTGCAAGTGTTGGATTTTAATGATCAGGCGATCTCTTGTGACAGAAAACAGCAAATTGTCAGTCGGAATCGGAACTAGTAGTGTAATTCACAACTTGGCTATAGATTTCGACCCCAATATAATTTAACCCGTCAACTCGTAATACCTAACAGTTCGTAATCGGAGGTTAAGCTGCTGTGGTCCGTCAAAGTCGAAGCGACGAGTAGACCGACATACTTTGATCCCTATTTATGAATTTCTATGATTATTTCACAGGTCAAATTGCGACAAGATTGCTAACAAGCAAGATTGACGAGGAAGTTGTGAATTACCAATAAGTTAGTACTAATTACAAGCGAGGTTGTAAAGTTTACATTCAAAAAGTTAACACTTCCCCACAAATCAAATTTCAGACAACAATGCCTTTCGGAAGTATCTGTCCGCGTGATGCGGGCAGACTATGATTTGCGCCATGCTCCGCTTGCCCCCGACAAATGATTGATGCCTAATCTCAACCCGCTGTTCCGTTTTTTAATTAAATTTGCTGCATTGTGGCGTTATCGATAATGGGAGGTTTAATTATGTGTTAAATTGAATGCACTTGTTCCGGTGGACCTGTGGACGTTAGAGAATAACAATACCTTCTAAATAAATTACAGGAAAAGGTAGTTCTCTAACTCAGCCCTCTTACTCATAACTAAAGGGTCAGGCTGCCCCGGCGAAACCGTGTTATATATGACAAATATATTCTTAACATACTGTGCAAACAAAGCAAAACTTATGCTTACCGTATCATTTGTCTCTCACATGATGCTCGAAGTCGCCTGTGACGCTGACCGCTGATATCTTTACGTTTAACAGGAATTCCTTTTCAGAAATCACCACAGATGGTTAAGAAGTAATGTAGCCGATTAATAGTGAAAAGTTAATAAGTATCGTAAATTAGGGACATTCAACCTACTAGGTAATTAAGACTAGACAAACTACTTAGAACTTGGAGTCGGTTGGTGAAAATTTTGGAATGCTACAAAAACCTTTCTAAACAGTTTACTAACTAAAACAACAAAAACCAAATCGATTCGACAGGCTTCAAATATTGAGATGATACTCGTTTGTTCTTGGGATGGTCCCGAAAGTAAGAGTGAGCTTTGTGCCTCTGGCGGGAGGTGCGGTGAAAGAACATTTTTTTACAGCAAAATCTAACCTTACGTAACAAACACAAACTGACCGTAAACTGGCGGACAAACTAACTCAAAGATAAGTTCTCGGAACAAATGAAAGTATTATCAGTGCAGAAGAGGCGTGAAGTCGTAACCAAAACAATAAAACATTATATATTCCCGGCCACGTGCCGCAAGTAATGACAAACGCGCCGCGGAGCGCGGTTTTGTTTTCGCTTTATAAGCTATCGGCGAGGCGATTGTGCTGTTTTATTGTCCCGCAGTGTAGTCTGGAGTTTAAACATATGGTTAAAGTTGGTTGTTAATAAACTAGTCTCGTCCAATAGTAAATTGTGTATTTGTGTCACAAGGGAGCAAATTGAGGTATATACGGCGAGGGTGTATGTTGGATCCTGAACGAAGCGAAGGATTGTACAAGGATTGGACAATAAAATCCCGAGCGTAGCGAGGTACCCTAGGTACCCCCGTTTAGCAGGTAGGTACCATAAACGCGTAACAATTTTATGAAAGTTTAATGTTATTTATAAGAAGTTAGCAATTAAGTCAAATAATAGAGTATATCGAAGTCGGCGAGCTAACCGGCACATTGTTTACGTAATTACTGCCGAAGTGGTAGGCCACGCTTCGGTGTCCACAAATTGGGCGACATAATTACATTAGGTGAAAAAAAAAAAAATGTTGGTGTCCTGCATTTGAGCGATAAGTAGTTGGTTAAGGTATACGTTTAGGGTCATATAATTATTAATTATATACCTATACCACCCTATACGTGTATATTAATTACGAGTTCGATGGTTCGCTCATTTGCAGAAAATTTGGTACGGAGTCAAAAGATCACAACTAATGGTGATTAGGTTATACATAAGTTACAGTGTACCTAGAGATAAAACGACCTGGTTAGGTTCATCGGTGGAGGCAGGAGGCGTGCGACAGTTTGTTGGGGAAGTCTTTGGGGGAGACCCATGTTGAGCAGTGGACGTATCAAGGTTGAAATGATGATGAAAGGTTAAACGTACGTACCTAGTCTCTGATATAATAGTTGTTTTATTTTTCTTTTGTCGCATGGTATAAGATTATTTTCGACATCATCGCCCAGTGATATATCGACTGTAAACACGAAATTACCGAAATTGCTCGAACAAACCGAATTTCGGCCATAAATTGAACAAGACAGCCAAACTGCAGCACATCGGGAGCACCGATTATTCATTCGATACTAGAGTGCAGTTATCGATGTCTTGTAAGATTGGAACCGGGACAGCATTTTTCTTCCATAATTTAAGTGAACGGTGTGTCGTATCAGGATATCAAAAGCTGCAGCAGAGAAATGGAAATTGCTAGCCAAGCAGACACAAGCTAATTTATGAATGATATGAAAATATAAAGTATCTATACATACAGCAAATCCACGATGAACACTACTTAAACGTTGCATTAATAATAAACGATTTTTATTGAGACTTAAGGCTAAGAATCATCGACAAATTAAGAAGACGAACGAAATGTATATAAAGCTTATAAATGTATTATAAAGTATCTAACTCCTATTGGGCCAGCGGCATCGCGGCACCTGGATGGTACAAATTGACAGGTTAATTATCTAATTTGTCTACCAAAGCGCGATTTCAATTATTATATTTCTGTAATAGCCTATCTAATCTGTCGACCGAGGAGCAACGAACCTCCTCTTTTATTAATCAAACTTGAGTGCAGTTAAGGTAAACGTTCTAGTGTTTAAAACGCTCCAGCCAAATAGTTGACACCCTGTTGACACCTCTATTGCAAATGATTTGACATAGGTACAAGATGGTAACTACAGGGACAGTGTCAAGCACTCTTATGCCTACCTTGACTAAATAAAGTTTGATTTACTTCAATGGCTCATATTCCAATATAATTGATCTAATCCCGAACTAAAACACGCTCAAAATACAAGAAAATAGGTCCCACCCAGCAACAACTTAAGTCTGTCCCTCTCAATCAAAAGTCTCGACATAAAGTTTCTTTCTACGTACTCTTAAAGTAGGAGCAAATTTGTGAGGCTAAATCTCTCTACGCCCGAGGCGCCGATTTATACCCGTCAGCCATTTTATTTTCCCTGCTTCTCACAAATCCATCAACACATTGACATTTCCCCAGAAACCATATTTTTAATAAAACTTCGTTTTCGCTACTGTGATTGCGGAAAGGTTAAAATGTTGGTGATTAATGATTGCAATTTGGCCGTCATACGAGGGTTAAGTTACGGTTATTCTCTGCTTAAACCATTGACCGATATTTTGAATTAATCGGTTTAATCCGGTTTCCTTTTGGACGAGAAGTCAGTATAATTTACATGCTTTATGACAAGGTTCTTTTCTTACTGAATATTATTCACTTTTTTTACCCGACTGCGGCGAAGCCCAAAGAAGGGTTATGTGTTTGACCTGTATGTATGTATGTATGTCCGTTCCTGTGTCCGCTCGTAACTACTCAACGGCACATCCGATTTTGATAAATGATACATCATTAGATTCGTCTTGATGGTGCGAGTGTCACTGGGTATGAAGTTCGTTAAAATAAACAAAATGGCGGATTTTATGCAGTTTCAAAGTGCACCGCGGTCGGGTTTTTTTTAGTAAAAATGTGGTTATTATTCAAGATAAAGTATGTCATGTCTACGAGAGCTTCTTATTGTGCGGAATAACGCAATATGTGTTCTAGCAAATAATAATGTGTTATCACTAGTTTCAGAAAATGTATCTTTCATGGCTGGGAGATTGTTTACTGGGATACAAAAATTGTATAATCGGGAGGCTCATTGTATCCCCGTTTTATCCTGAACCTGTATAATGGGATATAATAGAAAATGTTGTAATAGCTCTCGTAGAAAATTAATGTTTATTAGATAGTATGTAAATTATCAAATCTGTTTTTGTTTGTTTATTTTCTACATTTATAGTTTGTGTCCTGACGACAGATTTTGTACAATTAGCCGCAATAATCGGAATATAATTGTACTGGCAGTACTGGACTACCTTTTCAGAAATGTCCACATGAAATATAGAGCTCAAATAGTAGACTTACTTTAGTAATCCATAGTTAATTTGTCATCTGGTACTGGATTACAAGTTCATAAGTATGTCTGTCAAAAGAAAAACGTATTTTACGTTTCCCAAAGTAAACAAATTAATTAGAAACACTAATCGAAACCGATTCCGATTCCATAAACATCATCCATTCCATTACCCAGCCTCATTACCTTAAAGGTTCACACGGCATTCAATAACATAACTTAAAAGTCCAAAACGAGTCTTCAAATTACACAAATCTGACAGCTTTTATATTTGCCCTGCGCCTGGACACACGCTGGGCTTTAATTTGTTCTCAACCTTCCACGTTGTTACTCTTAAGATGGATGGTTATTTTTTACGTTGTTTAATTTCGAGAGTTTCGCTAAGTCATTAGTTGTTTCACGGGAGTGTTATATTGTTCGTTTGACAGGTTGTTGGGTGAGATGATGGTGGTTAAATGTGGTCAAATTGATTTGGAGGTGACAATCTTTTAAAATGTATGACTATCAAATCATTGATAACTGTTTTTTGATAACATAGTCCCATTGATATTGAGTGCCCATTTCAATTTGAATCTTCTCTGAATTGTTAGTTGTCTTTGGTATTATCTGAATTCTTCATGAAAAATTGAACTCTCAGTCTCAGTTTCGGCCGAAACCAGAACCGAAACCGAAACTTCCATATAAGGTCATGTTTTTGTGGGAAGAAAAAAAAAATACTATCATAATCAGTCAGTCTTCATTTTTAAATATCATATTAATAATTTATTCTCCGATATTAAGATTAGGTTATCATTAATTATAACATATTATAACTTCTTATTTCAAGTAAATTCTCTGTGCATTTTGAAATAAAGACTGTCCGATCGAAGCACGAAACCCCTCAAATTCAGCTGCGGTTTCGGCCGTAGTTTCGGCCGGATGGCAACCGAACCCGAAACCGAAACTAAGTCGAAACCCGTTTTTTGCCGAATCTAGGCCGAATCCGAAACCGAAATTTCTGTCGGACTCTACTATGAACGACTTTTAAGGAACGTAGCGATCATCATAACGTCTTCTAGAGAGTTAATGCGAATAAGTCGCGAGAAAAGCTCTAATACGAACATATTAAAGAACTAGAATTCGTAACCTAAATAAGGTTTTTCATCTAAGGATAATTTAATAACTTGCCGTCTAAAAAAACATTACTCGTGGCAGTAAATTGGGGTCAATCATAAGCCCATATAATAACAAAACATTCCAATAAAGGCTTTTAAAAAACCATTAAGCTTCGCTGTCAAGCGTTGCTAAACGCTAAAGACTCCATTAGCAGTAACGGCGCATACGCAGGTTTCGCCAATTTTGTGTAAAAGCCGACCAATTTCAAGTAAAAGCCAATTTTGACTGATCAGATAAGCCAATGACTGTCAGGTGTTGCTACGAGTAACAATAATAGGTTGCGTTCGTTCTACGATGATAGTTCAAAACAAGGTTTTTTTTGGAGCAAAAAGTGCTAGTTTCTTGTCTTATTTTTTGTATATATTAATGCAATATTAATCCGTCAGCTATAGTGAAAATGATTTCAGTTCGACTCCGAACAACTAACAGATTTAAGGTGTAGTGGAATCAGTGCACTACACTAGGTACTTACACATTTACAGCTTTGTAATCATTACATCGACTCGACTATGTCTCATGCAGTGCATGATGTCCACAGTAAAGAAAGTGTACCCAGAAAATACACACATTAGTGCACTCTTAAACTCTTGATGCAGGTTCAGAGTTCCACAAATTGGTTTGTTTGTGAATGATGCACTTACTTAAATGTGTTACTAACTTTTACAACTAAAGTGGCTAGCCTTACACTTCAAGGCGTAGGCAAGAGATTATGAAAACTTGACCACTATGAGTGCTCGAACCAACAAAGACTATAGCCACTTTTTCAATTCAAAGGCAATAAAATACCACAAGTCATGCCTTAAATGGTAAGAAACAAATAAAAGGCACTGCAAAGCGCATCATCACGCGCCACGTGTCAGGCATCGAAGTTAACGGGGGGCGGAGCCGATTATTGATATTTTTGAAGGTAAAAAAGTAATCGATGATCGGCTTTGAGATGAAAAAAGCTATTGTGTTGAGTTTTGAGGGATCGGAGATCCGTAAATGTGGGAGGTTGGATTGAAGTCTAATTTGATAGAATTCTGGTATAGTATGACTTGGAACTTGAAAATGACGTAGATTTCATTTCAGTCATCAATTTGAACGTGTTGAGATTCGTAATTTGGTGTTGGGAACGTGTAGTTCTAATCTCGGCGATGCACGATGTCCAGTACTTACTACTTGCTGTTACTAATAATGGTTTTTACTAATTACTATATTAAATACCTTATGCTTTTGGAGATAATACAACAGGATGATTCGGGAGACGTGAGCCGTGAGCAAGCCCAACCGCACGGATTCAGTAAATGTTAATAGATGATTCACCATTATATTTAAGTGAAACACCCACACCTTTTTCCTTTCTTTTTTACTTTTTGTTAAATATAAAACTTAATCATCTACAATGATGGCACAACAACTAATTAATAAAGATAAAAGCACTTTGATTATTATGACAGCACTTTGATTATGAAGAAAGTAAATTGGCAATGTCAGTGTTCACAGGTAAAGCAAAGAGTATCGATACTTGACGGAAGTATTCTTATTGTTAAGTGACCATGAATATTGTAAATATGTAATTTAAAACTTTGAGTTTTCAACACCACAAAAAAATTATAATTTACTGCATCCGTAGGGTTGATCCTGGCAAGGCATCAATGCATTTGTTCCGATATAAGTCTATAATAAAATAAAACCGATCACGCTTGACTCTTGTCTATCAAAATTAAACTTTGAAAAAAAGGTTCCATCAATCAGTCTCGATTTTATTGGCCATCACAATAGCGTTCTGCAATATTCTCAGAAACTGCCATTTCTGGACGTTCTACTTAGCCGTGATATCCATCCGATTGATGGAGTCGATTTGTTACTGTTGCCGTTTTGAGACAGTAATTGAGATTGAGATTAAACAAATGTATAAAGAAAACTTACAATCAAGAAAGATATATTTTGAAATCGGCATTAAGTCAATGCAATAGTTGCCACTATTATATATTAGGTGAATTAGAGAATATAAAAAAATACAGTAATAACTACGTGTTTTTTTATGAAAGAAACTTTAGAATTCTTTCTGGTGTTTCTTCTGTTCAGTTCGCCTAGCATAAAAAGTCATTGTGTTGCGTTTCTATTTATACTATTTAATTACTTGTCGTTCCTTCGTGACTGAGTTGCATGGTCATCACCGCATTCCTATCCAATCTGATTTAGGATTAGGTATTATTAGATTTTCAGCCTAACCTTGTATCATCTATCTGTTAATAAAAATAGACACACAATAATTTTAATTTGGTGACGTTTCGCTAACGCCGGGCGACGGCGGTATTAATTTTAATAAGACTAACAAGCGTTGATAAATTGAAGTGACAGTGTCGGCACGGGTGACGCTCCATCCACCTGTACAATTTTATACTGCTTCACGAATAATTACAGCGAAAATGAGTAATGCGTTCAATCATGAAACGTTAATGAGTTCAGACGTCATTCTTATGACGCTCATGATGTAGTTTCACAACATGCACCGGTTTCAAAAATCCTATGAATGAGCCATCTTTCAATCAAAGCACAAATCAGATACATGAATGGCGTAGCTTATGAATGGAGCACATGAAAGTTTATTGACGCACATATTATGTGCTACAATGCATTGACCAAATTTACTAAATCACCTTCGTAACCCAAAGTCATTGGATTTTCACACCTATGCAGCTTACTATAGAATGATACAAAATAATTTGACATGCTAATTTTATCATAGTATCTATGTGTATAGATTTCAGTTAGGTCTTTTCAAATTGATCTCAAGGGTTATGGAACTAAGGTGGTTTTTCTATTGGAGAGCCTCGATTTGTAAATGACGAGTCATGGTAACAAGTACCGAGTGATGAAGATGGTGTCTGATAAACAGCTACACGAGCCACAATAGTTTTTTAGTAATCCCAATGAGTTTTGTTGGGTTTATAATATGAAAGAGATTCTCAACAATATCTATTGAATCTTAATACTGAGATAAGGCTTACAAAGTTGAATGTATTAAATTGAAATAAAAGCCTGTTAGAAAAAAGACCCGTTTATATAATGATACATTAATTTAATATAAAAATAAATTTGGTTGAAGATTGATCGAAATAAGCTAAAAACGTAAACTTAGAAATTGAATTTTTCAAACAATGTTGTTTGAACTAAGTTTTTAGTACAAAGTACACTTGTACTTTTTAGTATTTGTTTCGATTAATAACGTTAAGTTCCACAAATGAATATGTAGATTTATTGAAAAAAAAAAACATTATTGGGTGATTTCCAATATTCTATAAGTTCCAAGTATTCAGCACACAGTAGCAGTACTTACTTCAGTGCCTAATATCCCTCTAGGGATTTAGTAAAGCCGCTCATGTCGATCGATAATTCAAATTCAAAATGTCATTGTCATCAATAAATCAATCTGTTCACCTCGACGGCAACAATCAGCGAGATCCTATCAAGGATTATTGTTAAACGCGTGAGTACCATTTTCGAAATACAGTTAAATGGAGAAGTTGATAACTTGAAGCTATTATTGCGAGTGTATAGAGCAAATTAGTCAAGCTATTAACAGTTACCCTAAATTGATATTGATACGCAATGTTAATTATGTGACCATCAACCATTACTAAATTAGAGTTGTGAAGAATTTGAACATGATGTTGATCTTGTTCATACATATTACCATTTCAACCCGAAGACGTCTACTACTGAACATAGGTCTCCCCCAAAGACTTTCACATGGAATGGTTGCACGCTTTTTGTCTTTATCGACTTCTGGCGAAACCTCTAACCAGGGTCTTCAGGCCATCTTGGCGCAATCTTGTTCAAATTTACCAAACATCACATGTGCTCGCTTGGTGTCAAAGTTATTTCACACTAACTATTTATTCAAGCGTTTCAACGATCGTGGTCCTTTAACATTCGCATTATTGACGAAATGTGTCAGATTTGACGGGCATTGTTGTAAGAATAATGGCTAAAATATTTTTTTAAATATCACCAGACAACGTAAGCATTGATTTCTAGAGTGTTGACTACTCTCTAGAAATATTTGGTTATAATTTTGATTTAAAACAACAGTTACAACTTTATCCCTTTTATTGTGTACAAAACCTGCACTGACCTCTCGGCCGTCGATAAATAAGTTGGTTTTCAATTAACAATGGCCATAATGAGGGGGTTGCGCCGATTAATTGCAGGCTTCGTGCGACATCGCGCGACCTCACAAAATGTGCCCGCCAATCTGAGAAGGATGCGGTAAATGCCATATTTTGAAGATATTAGGTTAGTTTTAACACAAAGTTAAATATGAAATAGTTAACAAAGTATTTTATGTATGTTAATAATGAAACTTGTTGAAAATTAGTAGAAGGCTATACTGCTGCGGCTATAAACTATGAAATTGTACCTATCTTGTTATTTATTACTCTAAAATACTTACTTGGTCGGCGTTTCCAATTCTGTTTACCTACTGAATAATCATCAATATCGACGTATTTTAAGGCCATCATCACGTTATGAGGTAGTCATCTCCATTCGAAATTCTATAACAGATTTTTTATAATGTCTAAGCAGTACTAAGATTTAACAACAAAACTTAATAAATCTTAAGATCTTCGTAGATCCGTGCGCAAGCGACGGGCGGAAACAAAAAGTCGCCTCACACGACGGTATTGTTCCGACCACGTGCTCTGTGACATGTCTCGCACTCCAAACAACATAGCCTCAACTCCAGCAATCCCTAACTTCTATTATAAACCTTATGTTTAATGCCACAGAGTTAAAATTGCAACTGATTCATACTGGAAGTTTGTGCTATTTAGTTTTGTGTGGAATATGTCCCAGACAATGATTACAGGGTATGGGGGGCACGAATTCGGGACGGGTTGAGGAGTCAATTGATAAATGCATGCGTCGACGCCAAGATTAAGACGAAATTAAATATAGATAGAGATATTAAGGTGCTTAAATTGTGAGGTCAAATGAGTTCAAAAGCTGGCGTTTGGATGTAGTCCTGACGGCAAACTTTGAACGAGTCATACAAATTACCTAGTTTAGGTATTTAATTGTAAAGAAGTTTCTTCGAACAAGATTGCATTGCATGGGTATCGGTATGGCAATTAATGAATGGAATTCAATGCAGAAGAATAATATCCGCGTATGAAGTTTTGTTACTTTTCTAGTGGTTCATATTTAAACATTTACTCATGCA
Source organism: Eudemis profundana (assembly GCA_947034925.1). Classification (NCBI taxonomy): domain Eukaryota; kingdom Metazoa; phylum Arthropoda; class Insecta; order Lepidoptera; family Tortricidae; genus Eudemis; species Eudemis profundana. The sequence continues at coordinate 21,219,089 of OX344795.1, read as the reverse complement.
ATACTCCTCAAGAGGAAAAAGAGTTATTATTTGAATTGGTCATATGGGTAATACGGGTTAGCGGATAGAAAATGGTGTGTAAAGTTACATGCATTTTTTTTCTCTTACTCAAAAATATATAGTAGACAGACCCATATAAATATTGACGAATGTCATCGTAGGCTGAATCTTAGTCCATCCTAACTATATTTTATTACCAGGCTTACGCACAACAACTTGACCCTCAATATTATCATTACATCGAAGCCAACTTCTTCCCCAACTTCCAAAGTCGCCCCGCATTTTTTCCCGTCCAAATAAATTAATACTTGTCCGTAGCTTGTCAAATTAATTTCTCCTTGAGACTATTTGTCCGCAAAAAAGTTCCATCGGTGCCCATTACTCAGTCTAGTTCGGGGAATCGGCGTGTATTGTCAGGGGGGCCATTTGTAACCCTGATCGATTTTTTAATAAAACTTTTTTCTTTGTAATTTTTTTTACTTAAATTGGCTTGCGTTCGACTATTCAAAGTTAAAGTCGAATTGACGATAAAAAACGGAAAACGAAATAAAATTACAATTTTACAAAATCTGGACAGACTAACTAGACAAAGGAGATCTCTTGTAAGTACGAACGTGTCTAATCATTACCTGCATGATGACGAGTACAAGCACTGTAGGACTCTAGCCGAATAATTAATTACACTTTTCTACATCCATAACATAATTTCCCTACAGTGTGTTCAGGAACGATAAGCAAATGACCTATATTAAGAAACCCGTACCTGTGGTTGCATCTTGATGTTTACATTAAACCACACCGCATCTTAATGTTTTTTTTTAAGCCTGATTAACTTACGGTCCTTACTGGACATTGCAATATTCGGACCCGGCGGTGGCCGTGGCGTTCCCTGGGATCGAACCAAGTCGCTAGCCGGACCACCTTCAGTGGATCGGACCAGCTGGGAGCCGGGGGCGCTTGGGGTCGAAACAGGTCGCTAGTCCCGGTCCACCTTGATAGGGTCAGATTAGGTGGGGGCCTGAACGCCTGGGGTAGAACCAGGACCACCTTGACTTTTCGCTGATTGCTCAAAGTGAGCAGCGGACCAGCGGAAAGGATGAAGCGCATCAACCGTCCTTACGTGAGTGGATAATAACAAACAATACGGCGCGGTGGTCATTCATTCCGGAAAAATCTTAGTATGGAGATTTCTCAGATGTAACAGCGCCATCTACCGAGGTATTGTTACACTAAAGTTTATATAGAAAACTAAACTTAACTAAATGTTATACACAGTTAAACATAACGTTTTAACTACTTATTATTTGTGTTTTATTCAAACTTAGGTTTTATACCTACAAAAAAGATAATAGTCCTACTTGAAAATGCAGACCATATTTGTACTTAATGTAGAAAACTTATGATATACAATATGTAGATAAAGTTATGTATGTCACTGTACATAATTAGGTATTAAATCACTCGTGTGATCTTATTATGAAACTCGCCTTCGGCTCGTTTCATAAAACCACACTCGTGTATTAATGCCTCTCATTATGCATCAGTCGCATAAATAACTACTATGACATTCCGAAGTGTGATGTAAAAATTGGAATGAAACTTTAGCATTGTTCTGGCAAAATTTATGGGAGTCGTTTTCAATATTTTTGCTTTTTAAATCGTTTGTTCCTGTTACTAGACGCACCTTCCTTACGAACCTTTAAAAACTGAAATCAATTGCAACAGGCATTCGGTTAGATGAATTGACGAATCAACGGACGAACGTGCAAAAGGGACACGTGAAATAATTTCACGAGTCGTTCGTTTTTTCTTTTCCAGGGAAATAATACGGAACACAAGTACAACAGTCTGTCTCAATTCCCACCTCCCAAATCACGGCCCTAACAGGAAATACTAACCGAATAGTTACTCGTAATGACATCAGAAGTATCGACGCATGTTCGAGGGACGAGCTTTCTATGACACCATCGAATCAAATAAGGCGTCGATATATCAACGTCCGACCGAGGGTGAGGATATACTGCTCTTTGATTTGGTTTATGTTTGTCAGGATATTGTTTCGTATCAAGATGTTCAGTGTCATAAGTTTCGTGAAGAATAGTTTCAGAATGGCTTAAGATTTTTGAATCTGTTGTTAAGATATATAGAGTTCTTCAAGAAGGGAGTGAATAGGTGTTTTAAAGGTTCGGCAACAGATTAGTCATGCGCCTGACGTTGCAAGCAAACATAGGCTACGGTGACTGCTTACCAGCAGCAGGCCGTACGCTTGTTTGCCGCCCTAAGAAATACTTCAAACGGAGTTTCGCAACTGAAATTTGCATCTTTAACTGATAGAAGCTGTACGAAATCGGTTGCCAAACGGGATTAGTACCGTTGTTGATAATTTTGATTGTTTTATTGGGTTATGATACAATTATTAGTCGACATAATTGACTATTTGACAACTTTTTTCTGTGATAAGTTATAGAAAAACCTGTCAATGATAAAAATATGAGTGAAACATTTCCTTTTATATCAAAAAACTCACCGAGATACAACAATATTAAAATAACCTTTTTAGACTTTCCCAAAAACGTGTCAAAACGCTTCATACTAAAGCCTACTTTAACGTGACGTCCCGATACATATTTGGGGAAATCAAGAATTTCGTTACGTGACTTACAACCTTAAGTTCAATACTTTTATATAAGATTTTTGAACTAATTATGAATATAATTTGTCCTTCCTCAACGCAGCCATACAATTAAAGCGCACCGCACACTACCCGTTCCGAACGCCGCAAAAACTTTTATTGCTAATAAAGTAAATACGCGTCTACGCACGAGCGCGCCGGCTGAGGCGCCCAAAATTAAAGTGCGCTTTTTAAAAGCAGCAATCTCCTCGGTCATGGACGATAAAATCGCTGCGTGCCGATTGCGGTGCGCGGTACGTGGCCTGTTAGGGCGGCTGGGCAGGGAGCGGGTTGAACGTTGAACCTGGAATTATATTTTTGATTGTATGATAGCTATAAAACTAGGATAGCTCTTACTATAATATCAATGCTCATTACTATAATATCAAGTCTTTGTTACTTTATTACAGAATACGATTATTTTATTAATTTACAAACATTATTCAAGCTTTCGGGAAGCGTTTGAAATAAGAAGGACATACTTACCAATTAAACCTACTAGTTTCTTATTTACCAGTACTTGTATTATTACAGAGAAGAATCTGATCAGGAAGCCAATTAGCAGGAGTAATTTCTATCGTAAGATTGTGTAAAATACTTCGATCACGTCTGAAAATTTTACTTCTGATTCGACCCTAACCGAAGAACTCAACAAATTTCAGAATTTTTGTCGTATGTTTGTTTTGGATTGTGGTAGGTATAGTTGTTTGAAGTTTTCACCGTCATATGGCAAATGAAGGCCTGAGATTTTTTTAAATATTAATTTGCTGCCTTTCCAGCCAACACAACGCAATTAAGAAGCGGTCGGTAAAGTACAGGCAGCTCCTCCGGCATTGTATATATCCATGGGCGACGATGATGATCGTAATATAAATAATAGTAATAATCATTGCTACTCCTAAGAACTATGAGACTGTATAAGAGCACTCTTTGCAGTAGCCCTAAGGTTACTCTGCAGGCCGGTAGCGGAAGACCCATTCACAATTAGCCGCGTTAATGACTCGAGGAGTTATCTGTTTAGCTCTAACGCTTGCTTCAAGTTTTTGTTAAAAAAAAACATATAGGTGTCTTGAGTCTGTGTACGCTCAGCTTTTAATGACATAATATTTTAATGCATGCAAAGTGAAACTGCAACCGTATAAATTTAGAAGTGCATAATTCAAACTCAAATTTTTACAGGTCAGTTGATGACAGGCGAGGTTATATATAACTGTGTGGGCATATTTACAATATTTATCACAAATTTAATAATAAAAAATATTAAGGACTTTACCACATTTATGTCAAGTTTAAAAGAACACTTAGATAATTACTTATTTAATTAATTACAATTTTCTAAAAATATATTAAAACTATAAAACGCCCGATCGACAAGCCAAGTTTTATGTAGTAGGGGTCTGGACTGGACGAACAATGAGTATTGATTGAGAAAGAAATATATTCAAAATTGAACAGTAGGTACAAAAGCCGTGATATACGAGTACGAGATGTATCATCAGAATGTAAGTTTCTTACTGAAATATATGTTATTTTGTTCGGGAAAGTTTTTTAGATCACGATAGGACCTATGAGAGTAAGTTTTTTTTGAGCTCCGAAGTTTTTTTGAGGCCTTCTTCCCTCTTTCTCGTTTTTTATGATATGCTTCGAGCTTCGATTCCTTCAATTGTCCGATTTTTATAGCCTAAATAGTGTAATATGAGTATTATGTGTCTTAAATTGTAAACAGGTTTCAATTTCAATTTACTTAGGTAAAATTTGGTAATGTAATGTTCAAACTGCTGTCATAGTTGCTTTAAGTATGAGAAAATAGCCGTTTTCAGCAAAAATGGTGCACCTTAAAGACAAACATTTGTCTACTACATAAGGAGACTCAGATTATACCTCTAGGTTCCTTTTAAATAAAGCCAAAAACAATGCAAGTAAAATATCCACAAAATCCGACTTCTACATTAAATAAATAAATAAATAATAAATATTAGGGGACAATTTTACACAAATCGAACTAGCCCCATAGTAAGCTCAATAAGGCTTGTGTTATGGATACTAGACAAATGGTTGTTAATTCTTCGAAATATTTTTTAGGGTTCCGTACCTAAAGGGTGCCAACGGAACTATCACATTGCAGTATCTTTTGTATTGTAATACCTAGAGACTTGAAATTGTGTATTTCTATTGCCGCTCTAACAACATATAATAAAAACAAAATAAAAATATTAAACATAAAAGGGGGTCCCCATACAGGAAATGTGTTTGTTGGTGTTTTTTGCTCGACGGCGATACGGAAACCTTCGTTTTTGAATCCGATTCGCACTTGGCTGGTTTTTAAATGTAGACAAAGACAAGTATGTTTCCCGACTACTCGAAAACGTCGTAACCACCGTGCAACAGTTGTGAGTGACGCGCGGCTGTGGCGGTGTTATTACCCGGGGGTTCATTGTGTGGCTGTGTTGCGGGGTTTTGATTGACATAATTAAGAATTTCGTCAAACGCGTTTAGTTATACTACCATAATAATTATAGCTAGGCCGCCCGTTATTACAAGTTTTATTTAACTTGTAAACTTCGCATGTAAATCTTACGTTTCAATATTTTTTCATTAATGATTTGCTGCTATCCGATTCTACTGAAATTTGGCGTGTTTATGTAAAATGGATGAAGGGTTCCGTTGGCACCCTTTGGGTACGGAACCCTAAAAATTAAAATATTTTTTTGCCATCATTGCGTTTACCTCTATTTCCTCACAATTTCCTAGTTATTGTTTTTATGTTCTGTATTTTGAGGCTTGCAATAAAGGTTACTTGATGTTGTAATCTAGTTAGATAGATGCTGTTTTAGCAAGCTTCACTGTAAAGTTATCGACAAAATTATTTATATATTTTTCACTTCATTTGTTACAAATTACTGATGTGTAAATATTCATATTTTGAAAATATTCCCCTAAATTTTCCTTACATACAGCATGGAAATATTCCCGAATCTCATTCAATGGCATTACTATTTGCAAAATAAAAAAGTTCATATTTACTTTCGAATATTAAGTTGTTGTTCTAATCTGTTCTTGTTAATTTGTAGTTGTACCTATAGCCATGAAAGAACAGAGACTTCAGTATCAATACTTATTATGAGGAATACTAAACTTATTGTGAGTGTTTACCAAAGGAATGCACACAATCTAATTCCTGATAACTCATACGCCGAAAACCATAACGAGACATTAGCGTGGTAAACGGCTGTAGCTCGCACCGCATCGCATGGCAAACCGTTGTAGCTCGTAAACTGAACTTCGCGCATTACACCGTGTCCACGGTTTGTTGATGATTCAAACTTTGCATGGCTTTTGGATTGTTTGGTGCCGCAATTTAGGCGTGTGTATGTTATTTATACCCGCGAGACAGGATGAGAGGGGTATGGTAAACTGGGGGTTTTATGAGCGTTTGCAGCTTGTTAAACTTAAATATCTTATTACAAATGGTATAACCGTTATTCACATAAAAAAGTCGAAGAAGATATAAATAAATAGTATCTGGGTGCTCGAACTTTGCTCGGACGTGCTTTACACATGAAAACTCGACGTGTTTCTCAGAGGTAAGAGTAATCTAGATCAATTGTTTACCCTCGAAAACCTCCACACAGCAAATTTCATCGAAATCGTTAGAGCCGTTTCAGAGATCCACAAAATGAATAATTAAATTTACAAGAATTTCACGTTCAAAGATATTAAAAGTATAGGATATTAATAAGTAATTATTAGAGATTAGTTTAATGAATATTCATGAATTTCGCTATATTAAATTACGCTCTTCCGTAGGTCTTGGCCTTATATTACGAAGAGTTGTCATCAAGTGAAATCAAAGTATGATTGCTTCTGATTAACCATCCAACGTAAATAAGATAGTATTGCTAATGTAAGATCGGATCACGGTATAACTGGATAATATGTTTGAATCCTATATACATAATCTAGTTGAGATAAGTTTGCACCTGGAGTGTAAGACAACTCACACAAGTGAGGTGCACACTGAATTCAACCGGGTAGTTACGTTTAGCCATTGGAGGGTAGACTGTGGGGGCCATATTGACACAAATGCTGCCAACCCTTCGGTTATTGTTTCCCGGTTCAAGCTTAATTAACTTACTGCTACGCTTACCCTGAGATCCTGATTGCATAGCGAGTTAAAATAATAATGTGGTTAAATTCTATGTTTATTTATTTACTTATTTACTGAATTGTGAAAAATGTAACATAACATTATCTTAACGAATGTTTACAAGGATCCCAGAATACAACAACAAATTTATTAACAAACATCTGTTAACTTGAAAACAGCACTGTAGAAGCAAGCAACTTAACTTACCCGGTGTTGTAGTAGAATCATTTTAATTACGAAACCGTCTTCAATTGAGCCCGGTGAGAGGTGATCGAACGAAATTAATGTTAGTTTTGGAGCTCCTTATAATGCTACTAAACCAAAGTTGATGACATTAATAAGGGTTCAAATAGTGAGTCCCTTCTATGTGATGGAAAAATGGTGCTCCAGTGACAAAAAGCTAGTTTGATATTCCGTATTCACAAGTAAAATAAATATAATAATTTAAATAGAGGAAATATGTACATTACTGTCTATTTGCTTGGAATTTTAAAATGTTCATATTTACACGTCGCGTCAGCGGCCAGATATGAGTAAATTGTATTGAACATCTTATATCCGTGTACTCGTACCGTATTTGCGTAAATAAAGTTTTATTTTATTTCAAAATTTAAATTGTTTAATGTTGGGTTAATGGTGTAGATACATAAAATAATAGGTTATTATGTTCTTGCAATTAACTGATTGATTGATTGAAAACGGACCCAATAGAGATCCTACGTCTTTTTTCAAACCTGTTTAAAAATTGTGATCTACTAACAAGAAGCTAGTTTTAAATTCGCATCCATAGTCCAAAGTGTATACCTAAAAGTGGATATAAACAGTAGTGCGGCTCCCCGCTCGGCATCGCATTATAAACCCCCGTGACGTCACATGATGGATGGATCCGCGACGTGCTCTCGCACCGGGAATCCGCCATTTTTCACACATCACACGTGACCAAAGTTGTGTAATTATACTGAGCCAGCACTGTATAACAGTGGCATATACAGATTTATAATTCAGTCTTACAATAGTTCCGTGCTTACCTAAAATCATTGAAATTTTAAATTCAGTTCCATCTATTCAGTAGCCTGCGCGCGAATTGTGTAGAAAAAATTTCGTTTTCACCTGGCCAGAAAGTGGGATCTTTCCGGATAATGGCCGGAAAAACAACTTAGATTCCATATTTATGGCCCCAGCCGTAGGTGAGAACAACCTCCTGAGATCTGGGTCATTCTTTATTTTAACGTCCTGGCTATGTAGGTACTATATCATTAAACGTAGTAACTAGTTGTGTGGGCGTTCGTATTAATATTTCAAACTTTAAGCACCGTTCTTTGAATTATTGACCACATATTTGCGCAAAAGCTTTAACGCAGTAAATCCAATATAGTAGATTAAATAACCTCGTCAAACATTTATAAAATGTGTTTCCATCATGGCTGGATTAGTGAAGGCGGGAATTGCCCACATATGGCGTACTACAGACCCGTTTAGTTGATAATGGCGTATGGGCCATCGCTGTTTTTATTTCTATATGACCTTTTATGATTGGTAGTACGACCCTCTGGAGTTCAGTTGGTTTTAAAGTCAGCAATGGCTACTAATAGTTGTTATTTATCGAACTGTCGGAAATGATTAAGATGCATATGTTACTATGACTTGGTAGTTACCTAGTGGCTACTTATAATAGTAAAGCCTCCTTTGATTGCTATTAAACTAATAATTAAGGTATTTCTTGCAAAATATATCTTATTTAACAGTGATCCAATTACGAAAAATGTACGGTTTTAGTAAGACGGTGGGCACCCAAAAAAAGTAAAACCCGTGGAGGATTCTTTATTTGAGAACTATATATAAAATGTGTTCCTCCACGGTTAAATAATAGGCAAGTCGATGGAAATCGAGTTCTGTTGGCCCCGGTACCGATTTGGTTTAACATTACATCTCAAAACTTTTTTGTCGTAGGAGAACTGCGTTGCGAGACTTGCATGCTTTTACATGTAGGTAATGTTTCGATGTGATCTCATTTGTTTTTGTAAGTAGTCGTCGTTTATTTATTGCATTCCAATCCATTCTATTTTGCCCCCAGATTGATCGCAGAAGGAAAGAATGTCTTCTTGGTTTCCAGTCTTCCCTTGCAAACCATTCAAGTGTTAGAAGGGCCGTCATACAATCTAAGCAAACTACGTAATGTATACTTGCATTTTATTTAACCCTTATAGTTCAATAATAAAGTTTATTTTCAGTCAACTCACAATTTCATCACGGCTGCGAATTGAGCGAATTTTAAAGTGTTATTCTGATTTTGACGTTTCGCTGACGCTTTGAGCAATTTCATATTTGCTCATTTAGAGTGCTTGAGAAATGCTGCTCCCTTTCCGTATGGGGAAATAATGTTTGCCGCTTTTAGTAAAAAATATGATGAGTAGACTAATTTGTAATCGGAAAGCCATTTGAAAAACTTTTGTCCTCGGGGGAGATAACTACTTAGTTATTGACAAGTCAGGTACGTACACATTATTGTTCACATCCATATTAAACTTAAACTATAATTAACTGTTATGCTTAGCTTAAAAAAAATCTAGGTAACAAATGGAAGTTATCTCTAAAGGGATAAGTTATGTTACCTTCATCTACTTTGATTGTATTTGTAACCCATCATTATATATCGTCAGAGTCGGATAATTAGTAACATCCAAAACGCCATAATACATAACGTGACACGTTCTCATTACTATAGGCACAAAGATGTGTGGTGATATATCGGGCGCTTAGAATATTACAGACATACATTTAATATCTAATTAGAGGATATAAGCAATAAGATAGTTTCCTGTATAAAACAATCTACCAAACCCTTTTAAAAAAAGTCAATTTTCCTGTGATTATATTTAAATAAAAACTCCCCTGATTAGATTGTCATTCAAATCACGCAAACCAAAGTCAGCATAACCCAAATATTTATCCACAACACCGACCAAAAACTGCAAGAATAGAGCAATTTGTTTGCACAAGGAACTAGTTACCCATCGCCATTGTTGCTTAAAATTAGTATTTTTATTCACCGCGTGACGAAAAGGGTGCACTTCGAACCAATACACACAACGCTCACAAAATTTCAACGCAACCACAGTACAAAAAATGGCGTTTTATTTCTACCCTGATACGTGCAGTTGATAGATACTTAGTTGGATATTTTTCTGTCTGTAGCTTAGGTAGTCAGTGAAGGGTGCGCACGCGGCGACAAGCGTGACGAAAGTTGTGTGCGTAACCCTTCCCGTGATCTGCGGTTGGGGATGCGCTGTAGAAGGGTTGAGGGGTCTTGATAGTTGGGTGATTTTTATGCACACGTTGATTATCACTAAGGAACGGATGTCACCTCCTAAAGTTTCAAAAATATATAATTTAGTTTACTTCAATTTAGGGATAAATGGGCTTTTATAAGTAAAATCGTATTAAATGAAAATTTTATTATTCTGAAAGTACATCCGCGATATACCGAGGATCAATCAGCGATATGGAAATTATTTGTCATATATTTTACACAATGAACATGAAAATATCTCACACGTTTCGGAATTTTCATTATGTGTTGACGAATTTTCATTATGTGTTGACGAATTTTTACGAGTTTAAAAATAATTGCTTACTTAAGTGTGCGAAACTGAGGAAATGTTTTTAAATTTTTTGAAGTATCAAATTGCCGTGTTCGCGCTACAGAGATCCCCACGTGCAAGCGTGAAATTCGTACAATAAATGCCTTTGTGGCTGTTGACTGCGGCGCGCTAAACAATGCCTAGTTCGTTGTGCAATATTTACCGTCAGAGATCAGAGAAAAGTTAACATGCTGCCATAAAAGTTTTCACCGATGTTGACATAGTAACCAGAAGTAGTACTTACTTACCATTACGGGCAATTTTATATTTCACTAGAAGACGCCTGCAACTTCTTACACGAAATTGAAAAGCACTTACCTAATCCTTATCATAGCTTTACCGTTTTCGTATAAAAAATACCATATACCTCTATCTGGAGATGTTCAGTCATCCCTGTAACAAAAATAATTGTTATATAGCGTTCAACCGTTTTGATGATAAGTGGCTACAATACACCTACATACATATGAACTTAAGTATTTTAATATAGAATACCTTTTGCAGCGTAACCTGCATGGTAGATTTTAATTATTTTCATCACACTTGCTCGTAAAGGGTGTTATAACACGCGCGCTTATAGACCAACTCGAGCCGATTTACCCCCCGTGGGTTACAAATATCTATAACTCCCACGGGAGGAAAAACTGTATGAAAATCTATAACTCCCTCGGGAGTTATGAGTTTAGTTTTAAAAGTCGTACGTCATTTCAGACTAAGGAGGTTTCGAATCAGCCAAGGCTATTTCACATCTTCAAAACTTGGCTACAAAACCAATTTTAGTGTAAAATAAAACTTATATGGTATATTTTACTATTATTTCCGTAGTGTTTGCGATTATTTTAATGCAATTAAATTAATTTAGTTTAAAATGTTATTTTGAAAATCGGTACAATCTGGCGACATTGCCTGTCAAGTTTAAAAACTAAACGCAGTTCTTAGCATTATCTGTGGAAGACTATATTGAAAAAGTTGACAGTTGAAGTTGTCTCTTAGCGGGTGCGTTTAGTTTATTTCATTTTTATGTTTTATTTTTTTTTTCCTCGCAAATGTGATGAAAAACATTGTGTGTATCACGGGCAGTAAGAAGATTACAAACTTGAGTCATTAAAAGCCCTCCGCCTACGGCGTCGGGCTTCTAATAGACTCTCGTTAGTAATCCCCTTCTTACTACCCTCGGTGCACAATGTACTATTTCTTACTGGCCGTCAGCTCCTTTCGAATTTTAAACTTTAATTTGTAAATTTCGTTCGTGTTCCCTTTGTGAATTCTGTCAGATGATTTTTTGCCATTTGAAAACCCAGATTCATTGGAAGATGATTTGACCCTGTTTTACGGATTATTTTGTGTTGCTGATACAGTGTTCCGCCAGTTATTTTTTGAGCGCGTGTTTCTGTGATTGGGCAGTTTTTACGGCGGGCTATTTTGCTTAGACAAAAATCTGCGAAAAATCATTTTTTTACCTTACATATGTATTACGTTTGCAGAGCTAATGGGAGTGAGGTATTTAAGTGTCCGTTAAAGCGATTGTGTTACTGATATTGTTGTCATCTGTCTTACATTTATAATCAGAGAAATCGAGACAAATGCCATTTAATTTACACTTAAAGAAATAGCACAAATTGAATAGTTTAGTTTTCAATAGTAATTTGGCACAGTTTCACAATGGTTTAGTTTATCTTCTCGACGCGCCGCCGGGGGCAGTACAGAGGAAGGTCGTTGGCAATTGCTCCTAATGACTATTATAGAACTGTGTTGTACGCCTCTGCTCATTATAGGTTGTGGCTATATTAGGATGTTTGTAGAGTTGCTATTACTTTTTTTACGCTAATGATATCGTGTAAACATTTCAATGGAAAACAGAGATTAAAGTCAACCCCAAAAAATATTACAAATCTGTTGTCATAGAAATAGGAATAAAATCTATTCTATGATCTGAGTCTATTGTTATCCGAGGAGTAAAATGTAAGTTAAATCGTTTGTAGAATTATACTTTAGAAAGTATGTACAATTATTTAATAAGCATTAAATGTAAGGTACCTACTTTGGGGTAAATTCACGTAGGTATAGAGTAATTCTGAGCATTCGGAAATTCTCCTAAACCATGCAAGATTTTTCTATCAGAAAAATCGCCATTGGGGTTGCGTAGCTTTGAAGACATTCCGAAAATTGGGGATTTCTACTAAGCTACGCAATATTTATATTGCGTAGCTTAGTAGAAATAATATTTTGCATACGTGCACCTTGCTTATACATCAAATGGGATAAAATAAGGATGAAGAAATAAATAAAAGTATTCTGCAATATCTACAAACTATTATTTATATAGTTACGAGACACACAAGATGACGTGACCGGGGATAATGAGAAAAGACTAACGCGGTAATTACTGCAGTTTACGGTAATTGGTTGCAGTAATTTACCTTTACTGCCTTTTGATAGCCACTTAGATTCTACTTACTTACTGTTGCATTTTTCTGTCGGTTTTGTTGTAAATACTCTACATTGAGGAAAAAAATAATTAAACAACTTAATACGCATTGGGTGTTTTCGTATCTATTTTTATTGGAACATTATTTTAGGTTAATGATTTTATGGGTTTTTAAATTATAATTGATTTAAGTAACGTCACTTTAAAACCGGTGAAACGCTAACTAATTAACACGTTTGCATTATGTACTTGTACATACACGTACTACATTTGATGCTCAAAATAATTACTAGAGATGGGCCGACTACGGATTTTGCCGACTAATCGGTTCTCAATTTGCCGATTAATCGGCCGACTAGTCGGTATTGCCGATCATAGTTATTACTGTTATTAGCTATGTTCGGATACAATCGGAAACTTTACTCTATTTACCAAGTGTGATGTGCCACAAAAGTTTAATTATTAAAATTAAAGTATTGCATTATATGTTACTTAATTGTTACACCTTTAAAAAGCTTAATTAAGTTGATTATATTTTTCTGTATTTGAGTAAAGTACGTAAAAATTTAAAATAATTAAGAAAAATATGGTTTAATTTCTTCTGTGTCCTATATTCTCCGCTAGGCATAGTGCCGAATATTCGGCATTTTTTGCCGACTAGTCGCCGACTACAAATATGATGCCGAATAGTCGGCGTTCCCGACTCTAATAATTACCCATTTCGAATTTCCACAAAAAATTGGGTTGATCCTAACAAGATCGTGGTGGTTATAATCAAGTATCTTGATTCCATAAGAGCCTAACAAGACGTTAGATACTAAGATGATATTGATTGTTTATCATAATTGAATTATAGCTTGGCAACTTCGTTGGTGACACTCACTTGTGTGCTTTTTGTTATGTGCAGCCGTAACTACTTACACAAGTTGAGTGTCACCAACGAAGTTGCCAAGCTATAACGAGTTCTGATTTGATTCAACAAACATATTATATGTATTAGGGAACTAATTAAACATGATCGAATCATACACAGAAGAAAATAATGATAGAAACAAGGAATATATTTGTTAGAATTATTAGGATTTTAGATTATTGTTTGAACCACAAATGAACTCGCTGTTTTAATTAATGAGCTTTCGTTGGCATGTTTAATATCATGTTTGTTTTATTCAATTTAACGTCAACTAAGAGAAAAATCTTTCTTAGTTGGCTTTAATTTTTTAGAGTGCAACACAATTGAAATAAATCGGTCTTTGTGAATAATTTTTTTTTCCAGAATATCAAAAGTGCTGCAATTCACATGGTCTTACGTACCGTAAGGTCAGGGTACTTTGACCCCATGAGGTTACTTTGCCAACCCATAAAAACTCATTTTATTTCATGTGATGAATCCGCAAAACGACACAATGTGATTAATCCGCTTTTATGTAAGTTTGGTGTCGGTTTTAAGCATTAATTAATTCAATAAAATGGGTTTTATGGGTGTGCAAAGTAACCTTGTAGGGTCAAAGTACCCGACCTTACGGTACATGGGATGCAAATGATATGCAAAAAAGAAACAATATAAAATCGACTTGTTTTATTTTATTTTTATTGTTTTATTGTTACAATCAGTTGTAACCAACTCTATGTTATTACCGTTTGTTTGGGTTCAGAATTAGGTATAGCACGCAATTATAACGTTGCGCAGGCGTCGATAAATCCTGGCGACGTAGGCTGCGCGCGCGCACGCGGGCGGCTATGGGCTGCCGCGGCAGACGGGCGGTTAGCGAGCAGAGGAAAAAAGCTTGGACAAAAATTGTTACTGTAGGACACATACAAAATATCTAATTTTTAGTAAAAATCTACAAAAGGTGTACTTCATTCTACTAGGCATTAGCCTTGTTGATTGTTGCCTTGGTGAAGTTTTCAGATTTTTTTCCTATACTTGTAGTCTAAGATAGTTTTAGTTCAACGGAAAGTACCCTTTGAACTTTGGTTTCCTTGGGAGTGTCGAAATTTATGTTTTTTGCGCCATAAACGGCCGTATCTTTTTTTACGTTAGCGGTTTTATTTAGAAATTGCAAAAATCATAACACAAACATATATGCTCTTACTAAACTAACCACCATACAGATTTTCTTCACTTACAAGTTTGTACGGAGCCCTCGATGCGCGAGTCCGACTCGCACTTCACCGGGATTTTTCCCTTTTGAGGTACGGAACCCTAAAAATAGAATCAGACATGTAAAAGAGGCTAGAGGGCTGTGGGTATGCAGGAAAAAATATTTTGATTTTGAGGCTGAAGCAACTGGTCTTGGATAGAAGGTGCTGGAGGAAGTCGCGCAAGATCGTGACAAGTGGAAATCCCTTCTGAGAGCCTTATGTCTCTCATGGGAGATAAAAGAACAGTACCTTTATCTATGAAACTGATCATTAAGAACCGCATCATCATCATCATCATCAAATTTAAAATGTACTTGTACATACACTCACTACATTTGATGCTTAAAATAATTACTAGAGATGGGCCGACTACGGATTTTGCGGACTAATCGCTTCTCAATTTGCCGATTAATCGGCCGACTAGTCGGTATTGCCGATCATAGTTATTACTGTTATTAGCTATGTTCGGGTACAATCGGAAACTGTAACTCTATTTACCAAGTGTGATGTGCCACAAAAGTTTAATTATTAAAATTAAAGTATTACATTACATGTTACTTAATTGTTACACCTTTAAAAAGCTTAATTAAGTTGATTATATTTTTCTGTATTTGAGTAAAGTACAAACAGCAACACAGTTAACTATACACTTCAAAATGGGAAATACTGCAAGAAAGAGAATAGAACACTTGAAGGCGTCGTGTTATGCATGTGTGCGTGTGTTTATGAGTATAAATTGGCTATTATTCAAAAGAGTTTTGAAACAATAATTTTTATTTTATGGCTGATCCAACGTCATTATTGACATTAATGCCATATTATTGAATTCGTGGAAAATAATGAATGAATAATAAATATAAATTACATTATATTGGTGCATCATATCAAAAATATGAAGCACCGATAAAAGCATTAGCAATATAATTAGTTTATTTCATCCCAACGTTCGTCTGAGAGCTAAATCATAATTTTGACAAATTCACCTGTCTTGTTGAAATAAAACCTTTATTTACAGTATGGAAAAAAAAACTTTGCACAAACAACTACAATGACAAAGCTCAAAGGCACATTACACATACGCAAACGTTATTTGATTTGAAGTTGACATAATACAAATATATATATCTCTTTCAATCGTTATAATTTTCTCTCTGCTCTGTCTTTAATGGGCAGTTAAGTGTGTTGCTGATAATCAAATTTAAAATTATGATAATATTGCTAAGAAGCCCTAAAAGCCATAAAAATTATCCATCGCTGAAAAATACACCACAATGCTATTTTTCATCGTAATTAGGCTATCGTTGGATATCTTTGGTAATATTGAATTAAATAGATTAATTTTTAAAATATTTTATACATCTATTAAATATCCTAAGACATGCATAGACTTTTTTAAATCTCGGAATAATGCATGATCTTCGTGTGAAAACCAAAATATATTGGTGGAGGTGCGAGAAAAGGCTGGTTAAGTAATTGCAATGAACATAAGCGTCTTAAGTGTTACCTTCACCCTTTCCCTATCTCGTCTAAGCGAGGTGCACCAGGAGCACTTACGAGATGACTCGTCAGCCAGGCCGACTGCGACGTATAGATTTACAACTCACGCGGGACGTACAGCTGTACATGTGTCTGCCCCTAGCATGCTGGTTGTTTATGACTTTATTACAGCTATAACCTGTCTTCAGTTTGGAAATGATACATGTACACATATTATCATTCAGCCACGGTACGTTTGAATGAATCTGATTCATGACTCAAGCTTGTATAAGTGCTCATGCCCGTCTTACTTAGAGAATACATTTCATATATTCAATGTATAAGCGCGCTCTTTTATTCAATGCATAATAAACAAACAATATTATATTTCAGTAAATCGTCATTTATTCTTACATTTTCTAAACAAACGTTGTTATGAGGTGACAGAAGAGTAAGTAGGCAAAGCTTTACACACGGGAAGCAAAAATTCCAAATTTATAATTATTAAAAAAAAAATCATCAACTTCAGTTTACTGTCCTAATATTTCAATAACAAAGTACACAAAATTTAAGTTAACGAAACAACAGTTCACGAAATACCCATAAATGGAGCATGCTAGTGGGGGTGCTATATGTTACAGTTAGGCAGATAGGGAGATTTACCGCCGCGCGTTGATATATGCTTCTGATTCCGATTATTTCTGAATGTTTCACGTCCTGTTTATTGTTTGTTGTGGTTTTCTCGGATTAGACAAAAGGGTGAGTATGATTTAAGGGAAGTTTATGAGATGTGATAGAAAAACGAAACGGATTTGATTGTTTCATTGCGACTAGTAGGTATGCGTTAGGTACTTAAACAATTTGATGAATGTATTTGACGATTAACAAACCTTGTTATTAAGATTTAATCAATAGGACCGTGGAAATTAACATTAAAATCGCAAAGCATGATGTAGTTCTGATTTTTTGGTACGTTGCAAACAACAGACCAAAGACCAGTTAGGGTAGTGTGAATCTGATTTTGCACGTTCTCAAAAGTTGTGCTAGCTGAGCAACATGCGCAAAAGTACGCCATTTTTGAAGTTTTTTGGATTCCTGCTTTGTCTGTGCATTTGTTGACAATTACGTCTATGGCACAAATTAACTGCATTAAATTTGCTATATATTAAGTTCTATTCATTTTTACTGTAAGTGTGATAGAACTTTTTACCTCTCTCCCCACCACCCCTGCGAGATTTTTTGGTTGTTCTCAATGTCAAAGCACTCAAGACTTTCCAAGTGACAACTATGCTGAGAATCGGCTCTGAATCTATACGGGCAAGGCGAACACAAAGCTTGAAAGAGCACCCCTGCTTTTTGGAGTTTCATCAATTTCAAAACCTTAACTCTCGGTAACTATCACACCTACAGTAAAAATGAATAGAACCTAATATATAGCAATTTAATGCAGTTAATTTGTGCCATAGACGTTACTGACGTTGATACCATTATTTTATCTACATCATTTTATTACGTATGAAGAAACGCGCGTCTCAAACGCCCGTCTACAAATAGCGTATGCGCAAACGCAGAATCGCGTCGAATCCTATAATTTAGAGGAAATGGGACATGTTGGGCAAGTCGATAATTACCGAGAGGTCGTTTATTACTCGCCTAATACGACCGCACGATTAACAATACCTTCATAGGCACGCATGATCCAGTGAAAATATAATGGACTGGAACGTACAGTTAAACAATAATTATAAGTACAGCTTACTGCCACTTTTTGTTTGAGTAATATAAAACGAGATAATAATACAGTATGTAAACTAACGAAAACCATATATTTCAACCCGTGAAAGTTTACGTGAGAAACAAGGTTATGGTAGATAACTTATTGAAATACAGACACTTTTTAAAATTAGGTTAAAAAAATGATAGACCAATTAAAATTGTGTTACTTACATTAATATTAGCGCCATCTCTCCTGTTTAATCCTCTCTCACTCTACTTTTTACAGTACCAAGTGAAAAATATTTATTACAAAACTGGTGGAATGTCATTCTCGAGTGTTCGCACCGGAAGGCGAAGTGTAGGAAACCCTTAGTAAAGTTCGTTGGACTCTGGATGCAGGATCGGTCATGGTAGATTTGGGTGGTGCCTATGCCCAGCCATTAGACATCTTTCTGCTGATGACGATGAAAACTTTTTGTATTATTAGGGTTTGTTTCTTTGGTGTATGAACACTATTTACTAGAGATGGGCCGACTAGTCGGGAACGCCAGCTATTCGGCACCATTTGTAGTCGGCCGATTAGTCGGCGACTAGTCGGCAAAAAATGCCGAATATTCGGCACTATTGCCTAGCGGAGAATATAGGACACAGAAGAAATTAAACCATATTTTTCTTAATTATTATATATTTTTACGTACTTTACTCAAATACAAAAAAAAAACAACTCAATTAAAAACTGATTAAAACACGAACGCGTGACAACAAATGGCGGGGAAACGAAGCGAACCGAGCGTTTCCGATTGCACGCAAACAGCTAATAACTTAACTATGATCGACAATGCCGACTAGTCGGCCGATTAATCGGCCAATTGAGAACCGATTAGTCGGCCGACTAGCTAGTCGGCAAAATCCGCAGTCGGCCCATCTTTACTATTTACCGTTAACATACCTGGAAGACGTCGTCCGACTGCTCGCGGTTGGCCTCCCACTCCGGCGAGTCGATGAACTGGTACGGCTGTATGAAGTGCAGGTGTGTCTGGTCTGGTCACAGCTCACCCGCATCCTGGAAAGTTAAGTTCTATTTTAATCTGGCGTTTTTTGGGACGATAAGTACGACGGCCTGTCGGTCGTCCTTGGTATCGCTGGATGTTGCCGAGGCAGATCTGCGTGATCTTCAGGCCGTTGACTGGCGAGAGGCAGTTGAAGATGAATACGTGCACTTTTAGGCTGTCTCCGTGGCGGGAATCTTTCGCGTACAGTCGAAAAGCTGCCCTACTATTATTACTGCATTCGCCGTAAATGAAAATCATGTCTACGACCTCCTGAGCAATGAAATTCAACGGCATTGTAGTTACGGAAATACACATATAATATAATACTTTTTGTTTATTCATGTCAATCAATGACTAAAAAATGACATTTTGAAAATGCTTTGTCAATTCATGGCTAAAATAGGAACCTTATTTCTTACACTTATTAAAAATAAATAATTTGACATTGAAGTTGAAGTGACATCATGACAATAATGAAAGTCTTTACGTATGGATACTATTTTTCTAATATTTTTTACATCATTCGGCGGCTACTTCTGCTTATGTATTTAGTCTCAAGAGAAACGTGTTTTTTTAAATAGCTTTACACTTACTGAAGTGCATTAATAGTGAAAAATTAAGTGACGTGTTTACAATGATGGTTGTCCGTTTTTGTTATGACATTAACATAACATTTCACGGGTGATACGAGAAGTGTTAACCGACTTAGTAAAAGGTACAACTTGTCCATTTTTATAAAATTATAAATCTAAAGATAATCGATAAACACTAACAAAAAGTGCGAAATAGTATTAAGCTCGACATGGCCATGAACAGGCTTAAAGAGATGGTTTTAGTAAGTTTACATAGTGTATAATCCCATCAAAAACAGTACATGTAAAAAGATGTAAGTCTCGCAACGCAGTACAACGAAAAAGTTTTGAGATGTAATGTTAAACCAAGTCAGTACCGGGGGGTAGGGGGTATTTCCACAGAGCTCGATTTCCACCGACTTGCCTATTATTTAACCGTGGAGGAGGATTATTCATATATAAATAATAGGCAAGTCGGTGAAATCGAGTTCTGTGAACACCCCCCCGACTGACTTGGTTTAACATTACACATGTTGAAGAAGAATTGTTTTTGATGGGATTTCATTTCTCTTTCTTTATTTATTACATTCCAATCTATTCATTTTCCCATTAAAACTACAATAGTAAACTTTGTAATCGCATTATCGCATACATTTGTATAGGATTACAAACTTACTTAGGCAGTTTGTATTGAAATTGCTTTTTAGGTTTTGTATGACTTGATAGGCTAAAAACGAATTATGTTTAAAATTTAGAGCTTGTGGGTCTGCTAGAAGTACCTTAGTTTTTTAAGTACTTTAATTATGATGATCATCAGTCAGTGAGTCAGTGACAAAACTAAGGAACTTAAACTACAAGTTCAAATTGAATGTTTTTGAGAATATATCTAAGTCATATTATGCCCTATATATCCTTGAAAATGCAGGGTTCTAGCTTTAGCCAGCACAAAACTACAGGAAGTTGAAAATAGCCTGAATGGCTTCGTGAAAAGGATAGTACGGCCGTGCCTTTGTTTTGCTCGACTTGGCGGGGGCACTGCCGAGCCCCCAGATTTAAGGCCGGATGAATATGAATGTAAAATCCGTAACATTTTAGTGCAAGAGCGCCAAACAGAAATCTCATCGATGTTCTCAAACATACAACGCATGAAAATGCTGTATATCCCATCAACCTGAACAACTATTAGGTAAATAACAACCCATCCCCATTTACGTTATGATAATTCCTTACTTTTTCGTTGACGCATTATGTGATATATAAAATGTGCTTTCGTATATTCATTACGAGTTTAAACTTTTTAAGAAGACTCCCACGTAACCGAGTTATCTAAAATTGGCCGTACCAGGACTTAGCCTAGGCCATCTGAAGAGTCTTAATCATATAAACAAATTTTATACTCTACGTTTAGTATACATAGATTATTGCCGTATAAGATCGAAACGAATCTCAGTTAAATTAAGTAAACACTTGTAACGTACCTACATTTTACCCAGCAGTATCTACTTCTTGAGTGAAAATGAAGGGTTCACGGAAAGAACATGTCTAGTCACCTTGTTTTGAAAATGAGATTTTAATCTCAAAATGTAGAGGTCGCAATGAACTATTTACCACTTGATTACAGGTGAATAGGTATCTCATAATTTTTTTTTCTCTCTGTTTCCGATTACTAAGTTTCAAACCGCTGTAACTCAAAAATTTACTTTGGTGACTAGACATGTTCTTTCCGTGTACCCTTCAAATATACCTAGCATATTTCCCGTAGATGAAGTTGCTACTAACTTTAAATACTACCTAATTATATCAGATAAAATATGAATATTGAAGTGTCCCACCAAATTCTTCAAATTCAACAGAGCCTTATTATAAATAGGTAGCTTATTTCCTAATTTCAGCGAGAGCCGCGAGATATTTTGAGCCGCAACAATTTCTTGGGAATCCCGCCAATCCGGGGCATTCGGAATGCCCGCGAAATTCCGGGATCCAACGATTAATCAAGGAGGGCAACACTTCATCGCGATTATAAGCTTTTAAATATCGGGGGGAGTGCGTCGATCTAAATTAGCTAGCAATGAAAACTGGTACAGTGATGCTGCGTGCAGGTTATCGATATTGCTGAAAGTCCTAATACCTAACACCGACATAAATAAGATAAATATAAATAATTATTGCCTATCACTTCGTCAACAATGGTTTCGTCGAATGGTTCATATCATCGAAATTTCTTTTTATCGACGGTTTTTTTGTCTTAAATTCAAGAAATTTCATGATTTTTGAAATCATCATATGCTAAGATTAGGTTAGGTGTTTTATATCAACCAAAATGCGGTTTCACAGAAAGGTGCTGTAGATAAAAAGAAACATTTTGTTGAAATGTTTGTCGCCGATTCAAGGGTAGGTACGTAAACTAAAGTAAGAAAATAGATATTGTCTTGTATTAATTTTATATTTACGTTATTTTATGTAAATAGTCATGTGAAAAAAAGTAATGAAATTCCAAAAACGAAGTCAGCATTTTTTTATATTGTGTGAAGTCTAGTTGACCAAAATGTTACTTGTTTTCATTAAAATTATAATTACTGTAATGTATTCCGGAATTTGTCCAGTTTCTATTACTTGTGTCAGTAAGGAGTATTAGAGTTCGAGTATTCCGGTAACGGTAACAATTTCAAGATTTATTTGAAAACAGGAAAGGAAATCGAATTCGCTATTTTTATTTATTCAATTTTGATTTGAAGAAGAGGTTTAGTAAATTGAGAATCTTACTAACACCATCGATATTTCGGCATCACTACACAACCCTTTCCCTCGGCGCTCCGGGCGCAGCGGAACGGTTAACTAAATTAAACTGAGTGTGAACCGCCGCAGGGTTAACTATTCCATTTCGTTTATTGCGCAATTCCCTTAACCCTCCACTGCTTAATAAAGATATAGGGCCTATTAGCGCGTTTTTAAATAGACAACTTAATACCCGGCTATGACGCTGCGTCAATGAATGGTAGACGATTTGGGAGACGCATGCCACCTGCAATCGACGATACGGGTAAGTAGATTGTTTTCTTTTATTCAACTTTACCATATTCAAAACTTGGCCTAACTACGGTTACGAAGTAGTTTTTTGGTGAAATAAAAACTTTCGTTACTGATGCAACACTGTTCAGATCTATGCGAGGTAGCAAATTCTTTTTTATCTCATTATTTTTGTTGTCCTTATTCCTTTATGTATGTCCACATTTTTGCGAAAGCAGACTTAGTATAGGCGGTATTTTGTTTTAGTTCTATTGTTAAAAGCTAAATTAAAAAATCGATTCGAATAGGTAATGGGTGATCTTTGTTTTTAAGCGTATTATACAAACGTCATAATCATTTTTGAACACTAAGAAGTCGCAACAAAGTCTGTGATTCTCTTATTTCCTGATTTTGTTATCATCCATTTTTTGAATATCCTGTCTCTAAGTGAGCAAATTTAAGGACCTCTTTACGCCTATAAAGACAAAGTTTGCAAAAACAGACATTTAAACCTTTTGCCTAACGATACGTCCGCGATGTGGCTAATATGAAAATATCTAAAATAGCCCGTTAAAACGCACTCATTGAATTGTAAATACCTACACGGTTTTCGTATTACGGTGTTTTTGGATTCCCAGATCTGTCTGTCCGTTAAAACTGCATCAATAATTGACTAGCCGCGGCTCGATAATGGATATTGTTTTTTGATTGAGTGTTTAAAGTGCGCATAAAATTATGTGCAGTGCAGTCCATCCCATGCTATGCAATTGATATGCACAGGTCGTTTGTATATCGACAGATTAAGTGTTTGTCACGAAAATGCTACGATAATTGATTAATTTAGTGTCAGCTTTGTTGGGCTGACACTAAATTGGGGGTTTGGGTTAGTAAATGAAAATTTCACTGAAATTGGCTATACATATAATACCCATTACGTGTTTTCTTTGTTCTACGATGCGGGGTTTTTTTTATGAAGTATGAAGAAGACAAAGGAGTAAAGCTGGACACTGTAAGATCCGCAATCTACGCGTAGGCATTTCTTATAGCATCATACTCTTATGTCGTCGGATGACAAATAAAAAAATTAAGGAAAAATTCTAAAAAGGAAATCAAGTAAGTAGGTAGGTAAGTATTTATTTGTGATACACAGGTCGAATACATAATAGGTGACATTGAAATGTAGGTGATACTCTGTGATCTACCGTGAATAATATACAAATATTTTGCCATAAAAAACTAACTTAAAAACTCCAAAACTACAAGGTTAGCTATCCCTGTGATTTGTCTTTGTAGTTAGTGCGTTTCGATTGTCACCCGACTCGCTTCTACGCGTTTGTCACCTTATTAATTACGGAAAAAATAAACTCTATTTATTTGTGATATTACACTAAATAATAATGGTTTATCTAGGTAACGAGAAGTAAAAGACATGGATAATACAGTAAAGAAAATATTTTTCGAGTGCATATGCGTGCTATCCCTTTCCTAAGAAGTAAAATCAATATAAGTACTTCGTTATTTGCAAATATTGGCATATTTGTAGTATAAATAAGTCTTCACAGGTTTAAATGTAAGACGATTTTCAGTCAGTCACGGTAATTCTGTTAGCACCTACAGATTAATAGCAATACGGTAGATAAGTACTAAAGTTTACTTAATTTCGTAATAGGTACCGAGCCATTTATCTAGACCAGCTGACAGAAACGGCCAAAACTAAAATCAGACCGTTGAAAAACAGGTGCGAAATGCAGCCCAGATCAACACTTGCCTCCTTTAGCGCAGCCAAATATGGCGTCTGGAATTCACTTCTAAAAGCTGTCCGATTTACACAAATATAGACCTAAGACTTATCAATATCAGACCCCTTAATTGTAGTTAAGCATCATGACTTGATTAAGCAGCGCTGTTTTGCAAATCTGCATACCTATATCCTATAATTATGTTTGGAAAAATTACAATATTATGTTTCCTGTTTAATACTTTTGCGATAAAATGCTATGGACTCCTTGCCATATCACGAATATGTTACGATTTCGCTTTAAATGAAAAGTAACTATTGTACACTTCTTATTCTTGATAATTTAAGTTTATCAGAAAATGATAGTACTCTGTACTTTCTTGAGCTATGAATAGTTGGTATTATTCACCTAAAACAAGGCCAAGTACCTTTAATTGATTTGAAACTAAAAATGCATGCTAAGTTGAATGTGTGTGAATAAGAAAAAAATTGGGAGTGAAAGAAGTGAATTTGAGGCCACGCTGATGTGGTCCGTCAAAGTCGAAGGTAGGAACGAGCGGGCCGACATATTTTGACCCACAATTACGAATTGATAGTAACTACTTAATGGTTCTAATTATATTAGGAACCAGATTGACGGTGGAATCGTGCATTAGTCTACTGAAGTTCGTAATTTTATAGCTTTCCTTACTTATATGTACCTATATCACTTTTTTATGAAAAGAAAATAGCCCAAGTTATTTTCTTTAGTAGTAGTAGTCTAGTTATTTTAATTCAGAATCAATTTTAAATAATTTTTAGTTTTGTATGATCTTGTATTGCCTATTAATAAAGTTTCCTTCTAACATTTTACATATTCACCTCGCCTACTATTGTTTTTAATATCTTGTCTGTGATATGCTTACCAGCTTAATTTACGCTTATTATAAAAATGTAAACAAATAACGACCTATCAGGTATTTTTCTAACTAATATTATTAGCATGCAGGGTCCATAGCCAATCCGAATATCATTAATGAAATGACGAAGTGAAATATAGCACTACGTTTATGCTGATGTCTATGTTTGTGCATGTAGCGATGAATTAACATACTACGATTTATGGCTTTTAAACCGCGCATATGGTTAGTTATGACAGTTGTGACAGATACGTAGTTTGATTCAAAATCAAGTCTGCTTTCAGCACAGCTTAGTATCTAATGTTAATAATAGTATGTAGCTCTGAAACATTGAAATAATCGAGTCTATTTATGATCTACATATTATGTTTTACAGACTTCACGAAATAGAGAAGGTTCTATAGTTTGTTACCTCTGAACTGCGTCGTTTCTGAACTGACTTGAAATATATATTTTTTTATTGAAAATGTCTTCTCATTTATTTCAAAATATATGTCTGACCGAATGTGAATCCCATTCATGAAAAACTGAGAGAAATCGTAGTAGCCGGTAATTTTACCCTTCACTTCTTATTTACGATGGTCGTGTGACGACACACGCCAAACGCCTCTTCCACTGCCCCACACAATCACTCATATTGAACGTTACAAATAACTATTCACCAATTACTAAAGAATAGCAAACTATAACAGAAACAGTAGACATAAAACTAAAACAATAAACGAATTCGACGTAATAATTTGATTTGTACCGTATAGTAATGACGGCTCCGGTCATGGAGAAGAGTTAAACGTTCCATTTCTTAAGTTTTGTTTATCTCCTGGGGTATTTTATAAGGACTTTTTCTTTATTTTCAGTCAATTTGGACTATTTTTTCTAGTACTTACAAATTATGGTATAAAAAGTAGCAAAAAAATATTGGTTAAATAAATTAGACGAAAGTACATATCGACGTAATCAATATTTTATTTTTGAGCATCTGCTTTAGAAATGTTATTTATTGAATGTCAGCCTAAAACTGGCACTATAAAAACCTTTTTTTTCGTCTGTCTATTCCTATACAGGTTTGTTATTCCTATAGAGGTCAGACTGTAGTCTGGTCCTTGATATTTAACAGATGTAAATATATATCGCACTAAGCGATATATTGCGGCTCCTAATTAAATAAATAAACTTCGATTTAAATAAATATATGAGACATATATCACTAACAATATTGTAGATACGTTACTTTATCCATTTCATGTAAGCGTTCAAATTTTGTTTTTACTTTATACACATTTATCTACTGTATGCATCAGTTCCCAATCACGACTACGATATCTTAACGTATTAATAATTGTACTACCGTGATATATTGCATATCAAATAATACATCAACGGACAATATCCTAACTCAACCACAGATAGCGTGGATAGAGCATTATTACCCAGTGAATATAACATAATACACAGTATTATGACTTTAAAAAAAAAACCGGTCAAGTGCGAGTCGGACTCGCGCACCGAGGGTTCCGTACAAACTCGTCAGTAGATACGTGAATAATTCAAGAAAAACTGTATGGTGGGACAAACTTAACTTTGCTCTTGTAAAACTGTTGTCCCCATACATCGACATATGCCGCGGTTAGTTTAGTAGGAGCAAATAAGTATGTATTACGATTTTTGCAAATTTCTCAAAAACAGTGCAAGTTAGGAAAACCGTTATATTTTTCCTGTAATATTTAGAATGACAATAATAATTGGTAATTATTACAGATTTTTCTGTTCTGTAACTTCGAAGATAATAGGGGGAGAATGGTATTTTTTTGACGTTTTTCGTCATTAATCAAAAACTACTTGTTTAAGTAAAAAAATAAAAACAGCATTTTAATCTATAAATTAAGCCCTTTCATTTGATATCCCATTCGATATAATAGCCCTACTTTCAATTTTCAGAGTCCCATTACGGACCTCTTTAAAAAAAAAGTAAAAAAGGCATGTGATTTTTTTTCCATCCAATAGGCTCGGGTAAGCAGTTTTTAACACTATTCCAAATTTCAAGTCGATAGCATCAGTGGATCCTGAGATATCTTGCTGTGACAGACGGACAGACGGACAAACAGACAGAGTCGCACCATAAGGGTTCCTTTTTTACCATTTTGGTACGGAACCCTAAAAACGATAAAAGTAACACAAACCGGGTTAGTCTCATCTCGTCTAAAAAAGCAGCTGGACTAAGCAGTTAACTGGTCTAAAAAGCAAATGGTCTAATTAGCAACTCGTCTAAAAAGCAACTGGTCTAAGTAGCAACTTGTCTAAAACCCACCTAGCAGCTGGTCTAAAACGCTTCTCGTCTAAAACGCAACTGGTCTAAAACGCTACCCGCCCCGAACGTTATAGACCTGCAACTGGTCTATAACGTTCTTTGTCTAAAGCTCATACCGTCAAAAATTAATGTCTTCTAAACTCAAATTAGTCAGCACTGATTTGTATCAATCATAATATTTTTATTATTATTTAAATTTTAAGTATCTATATGTACAGTTAACTCCTTTACTACAAAGACATGTGTCCACTTTTTCACCTTATTGTTAAATTCAAAAGTGGATACTTATTTTCGTAGTCTACATAGGTAGGTAGCCTACCTATTTGCGCTTGCGTTAAAGTATTTACCCGCAGCCCACTTCTATGTACAGCCGGCTGCAAAAGTCCATGGACAGATCGAAATCATTTTCCTGTGAAGGGCACCCTTGGCGCCCTTGGCGCCACTATCTATCAGTCTAATATACAAACTGCATGTTGCTGGTTCAATAAGATTTCACTAGATGGCGTTGAAAACAACAAAAATCCCCACTGCTTGGTCCAGGATTTAAAATGTAACCATTTCACATAACAATATTCAGCACGAAGGCAGGAAAACATCTCATAACATAATGGAATGAAGTTGTCATTAACAAACACGGTATCTATAATCTAAAGTGGCCAGTATGTTTCCGATGTAAAGGAGTTTGAATAATTATTGTTTCCACTTGCAGGCCAATCGGTCAGTAATAAAAATTGTTTAAAAAATATTTTTTTGATAGAAACCTATGTATTACCTTTCCGTACATGAGATATGCATTTTCACGAGTAAGTACGAGTCATTGTTCTACTTTATTCTGGTAAGACCCTTAGATCAGTTGCTTTTTAGACCAATTGCTAATTAGACTAGCTGATTTTTAGACCACTAGCTACTTAGACCAACCGCGTTTTAGACCACTTGCTAATTAGACCATCTGTGCGTTAGACCAGTTGCTACTTAGACCAGTTGGTTTTTAGACGAGTTGCTAATTAGACCATTTGCTTTTTAGACCAGTTACTGCTTAGACCAGCTGCTTTTTTAGACGAGATGAGACTAACCCCACAAATCTACGTAAATGCCTAATTACTTATCTTTAATCCACACAATCTGTAAACTATAATTAAATATACTATTTTATTTAATAAGGTGTTACTTTATATGAGACGATTCATTGAGAAACACTCCATAGTAAAATACTTACCAAAATAATTATGCCTAGACGACTAAAAAAAAACTATTGAGTCCGTCATTTAGATTATTAAAAAAATATTGTACACGTATTTTTTCTTTTGTTTGACAAACAAAAAATGACGAGGACAGAGTGCTTAGAAGTTTCGAGTGACGTCACTCCTTGGTACAATTTTCACCTAGGCGTGACATCACAAGCTCCCACTCCAGAAGTTTGATGATCTATAACTTTGTCGATTTTTAATATTTTGATAAACCAAAAAATATGTGCCCCATATTTTTCCATAATCTAACTGAACGACTAAATAGAATTATATAGTTTTAAGCCAGTCGTCATCCCTATTGTTCATTTCATGGGTTATACTTTTGAACGTTTTGTTTTCATATAAAATTGAAAACACCTTTTTTGGTACCAAAAAAAATCACAATAAAATTTATCGAGTGTTTCATCATTCTTCATTGAATGTGATAAAGATAAAAAAGTTCAAAGATTGTGATTAGTTCGTTAAAACCTATGTTAAGATATAGGCAACGGCAGTTAATACGAGCATCACTGTGTATATTGGAAGTTAAACAACTGATTCAAACCCTGTAGCTGTGGTATGCGTGCACGCAAATCGTGACGCGGCGGCCTTCGCAGTTCCTTGTCTAGCTATGTATAATACTTATTGAGAGATAAGCCTCTGAGTAGATAATTTTTATGTAATGTCTAATGAAGGAAGGTGAACGCGTTCAGATAAGTCTTCAGATTTATATTTAAAAGAATGATTTTGAAGAGGTTAAAAGGAAATGAACGGCGTAAGTAAAATATCTTATTGTACTTACCTACTTCACATTACGTCTATTCGACACTCATCAAACTCATCACATGTGCTTTGTAATTATAAGCCATTGATGATTAAGTCGAAATGTTGGGGAACATTGGTCAAGATTGTTATACACTTAACAATTTATTAATAGGCAATTGTTTTACTTTGCGTCTTGTTTGTATGTAACATCATGGAAATCAGGTGCAAACTAAGAATAACTGAGTAATAAACACAGAAGAGATGACAACCCTACAGGAGTATCGGCGGCAAAAGATCGTGTAGAGTAAATTTTATTAATATTTTTTTACGTACATATTTACGAGTTTACTTTCGCTTAGGTGTAGAAACTACTGCTAATTATGTCCCCAAGGACGCGGTGTGGGCGCACAATGGGCATTGTGGACGGACGGACGCATTATCTTACACTTTCTATTAACCTTTAGCTTGCGACAGCCTGTCAAAACGACTCCTGCGCACGTGGGCGCGATTACTGAAATATTGGATGTGGTAATTTTCATATGTACTTATCTTATCATTTTATTCGCCGAGTGAGCGAAGCAATCGAAGGTTTTCGTTTCAACTTGGGCAAAAATGCTTTCGTATGTCCGGCGGATATCTGTCTGTCTGTTCTACTGGTAGCTTTTCTCAACCACTTGTCGTGAAATTTTGTGAGCAGGTTCGATAATAACATGGAACTTTATTGTCGACTCGGTTCTAGATTTTTTTCAAAACAGTGGAGCCAACATGGGGGTTGACAGACTGGCGAGGTCTACAGCTGACAGGGCCACTAGTCTATTTCATATGATAATTGGCAAGAGATCACCTAGACTGTGAAACTTGGTGAGGATATAGAGAAAAAGAGATCAGTAATGGCAATCTGGCTACTAGTCTACAATGCAAAGTTACGTTTGAAATTCATTTGTGTTGAAGTAAGTATCATGTAAACAGGTCTTTTCGAGGGTTATTCTTCGAGTCTTATTCCTCTGTCCACGAATATATTGGCGATTTCCCTGTAGATCCTGCCTCAGTAGCATTAATTTTTGGGCAATTGTGTAACGTTTGCCAAATTCTATACAATAACCATATTTGTTAGTTTGTCTATCTTCTTTGTTGTTAGTTATTCTTTTTCATTTGCCCAAAGGTTAGCTTGAAGAGATCCTTTACAGAGATAAGTTCGCATTCTGTATAATTTTATGTGTGCAATAAAGTGTTTACATACATAAATAACCAAGGATGCCGTACGGTTGAGGTGGGACCTACAAGAAATTCGCCAGTTTTTGCGGACAGTAATAAGATCCTTGACTTGACCATTTCACGGAACACACAAAAAAGGTCACTTATTATGGAACAAAAAGTAAAACATATATAACTACCACAATCTTGTTAGGAGCAACCAATTTTTTTTAGTGTATTATTAAATAAAAAAAAGCGTACAAACATATAAAACAGTGTTTGACAAACGGAAGTATATTGAAGGAAGTTCAAGGAGATAAATCACTAATAATATCGACAACTCTGCTCAAACTGCCGCCTCCATTCTCACCATCCTTCCGACATCTGCGTAATATTCGAAGGCATCTCACACCGGCTATGCGCAAGAGTGTGTCCCTGCCAACAGTTGCGACCTGACTGACACCTATGATAGGCTTGTTAGTGTTTTTATGTAAAAAAAACTTCAATATAATTTGAGATAGGTTTGCACCTAGTGTCAATGCCGTCGCACTTCAACGGTAACTTAGTTTGATTGGGTAGAGGGTAAAGCTATTTTTAATGTACATGTGTTCTCTTAAAACTCTTCTATGTAAGAAAAACATACTCTCATTTATTGCAATTTCACAAAAGTAGGTACAGATGTTAACTTAAAGCTACAGATCATTGTGAACCCTATTGGGAACTACAATTTTAGGGAGAAAGGACTTACTGAGCCTTTATAATTTATCTTCTAGGTATTCATTTGGCCTGTAATAGGATTTAGTTAGTAGTAGTTGCTTTATTTTATTTGTGTACTTTTTATCGTCTTTTGCTTCTTTTATACAGTCAGGTTAGTTATTATAAATCTTGATGGACATTATTAATGGGCCTGAGGTTAGCAGTTTCAGTTTAGCATCAACATATCCATCTCTAAAAGCGGTTGAGCTAAGTTTGCACCTGATGTCTATGGCGTCACATAAAAATGAGGTGCAATCTCTTAGTCGGGTAGCAGAGCATTGAATAAGATCGATTGAAGCCTCACGTGGAATGTCTATACGGGCAGTAATTAATAGCTCATCTGCTTAGATTTAATCTAAACATGTTTGAACAACAACAAAAAGCATTATCATTATAGCGATCCTAAGTGGAGTAAGTATGGGCCATACTGTATGGCTTTTTATAACTTGAGACTCATTCATAGTCTATCTTAAAACCTCTAAATGAAACTAATTAGATGTAATATTTGCTAGTTAAAAAAAAAACGTAAACTGTATTTCTAAAGACAAAGAGCGAAATTGTAAATTCTAAAAAGAAAAAAAATGCAGTTTGATGCAATTAACGGATTATATTAGGTTTAAGCCATTGTTGTTTCTTCCTATTCGCGATTCTACACAAAATAAATTCCACACAATTGAATTTAATCACATGCGTAATGCTTCACAGTCGTTATTTCTACGCAATCTTGTTTCTTCCTAGTAGCGATTCTACACAATATGAATTCCATACAACTGAATTTAATCACATGCTTTATACTTCGCGCTACTATCTTTATCTTTTATTCTATCTATCTTCTATACTATCTCGTTTTTTCCTAGTCGAAATCTTTAAAAAAATATTTCTCCGCCCCAATTTCGACTGGGTTCGACTCCCGGTTATGTATGAGATTTAAAAAATAATAATTACAGAATGGCGAAGTATAACGCATGTAATTAAATTCAGTTGTGTGGAATTCATATTGTGTAGAATCGCTACTAGGAAGAAACAAGATTGCGTAGAAATAACGACTGTGAAGCATTACGCATGTGATTAAATTCAATTGTGTGGAATTTATTTTGTGTAGAATCGCGAATAGGAAGAAACAACAATGGCTTAAACCTAATATAATCCCAATTAACGTGGTACCTAGGTACCTACTTAATGAAACGTACCAAAAACTTAACCGTACTATAATAATTTTGTTGCAAGTAAAATCTGCTAGTTTACCCTAAACCCATAACGATATAAACCCTCATTTCCCAATTTTTGTTTTTTTACTCAATTGACAATATACTTCTATATAATGTAAAGGGTATCTACACGGAAAGAACATGTCAAGTCACCTAAGTAACTTTTTGAGTTATAGTGGCTTGAAAGTTAGCCATCGTGAACAATTATTTATTATGATATGTATATAATTATGTAGTTAGATTACATTTTATTTATGTTTAATATATATTTAAATAGCTATGTTAAGTTTTTATGTGTATTCAAAACTTGCTTTAATCACTTTGTGTAATTGAATCAATTAATTTTGTTAGTTTGTCTGTCTTCTTCGATGTTGGCTGTTCTTTCTCATTTGCTCAAGCGTTAGTTGGAAGAGATCCCTTGCAGGGACAAGTTCGCCTATGTACATTAGCATTGATTGTTGTATTGATTTTATATAATTTTGTATGCAGTAAAGTCTTTACGTACATACATACATAGAACTCGATTCCTACCGGCTTGCCTAATTTCAGGCATTTGAGCACCTTAATCTACAGCTTTTAAGGAAAATGTACGCCAACGCTGCACCAGCTTGCCCAAGGATATCTTTTACGCCACGCCACTGATATATACTATATACAATCACTATGGTAACCAATTCTTTAAAAGTAAAAAGTTCTGATTATTATAAAATATCCACCTGTTATCAAGTGGTAAGTTATATTATAGTTCATTGGGAGCCCTACATTTTGAGATTAAAATCTCGTGATTAGACATGTTCTTTCCGTGTACCTTTCATGTATGTTATAACAGTCTAATATTTTCTCCTTCTTCCTCTCTTTATTCACAGTGTCGGAGGCTGGACTATGGACTGACCCGTGAAACCCATCGGCCGGCTGTCAATCAGCGCTACTGCGCTCGCGCACGATTGAGATCTAACCCACAA
This sequence comes from Eudemis profundana, assembly GCA_947034925.1. NCBI lineage: Eukaryota > Metazoa > Arthropoda > Insecta > Lepidoptera > Tortricidae > Eudemis > Eudemis profundana. The sequence continues at coordinate 21,185,179 of OX344795.1, read as the reverse complement.
TTAGCCCCGCCGAACTATTTCATTCAATATGGAAATTCATATTATATACTTAATCACATAAAAAAGGCGATATGTGTGGAAACGGGGCATGCATAACTTTATGAACGGAAAGGAAGACCAATGAAAAGGGTCTGAGTGTGGAAGGTAGAGGTAAGAAGAGCAATCTTATATGGGAGATCAGTTGAAAACGTGTCCAGCCGTGTGCAGAATGGAGTAAATAACAGTTCGAAATTTCCCTGTAGTAGCGCTGGCGTAGCGGGAGGGTATGAACTGAATTTAGCAGTTGTAGACAGAGTGAAGTGCGCTGATATGGAGGGTAGAGGTAAGGTTTTCAAATTGTTGGTGACTAAAGTAGGTTGTGATGTGGAGAGTAAAAGATGTAGTTTGGGTTGAGTATGAGGTTTATTATGGATCCTGTTACATTGGATTACATCGTTTATATAAAGGAGGAGAGATGCAAGTGTGTGCGTGTACGCTACACACTACACCTCCCATCTTATTGAAAAAAAAATCTTATACTAATTACATAAGTTTAGATTTTTTTTTAGTATGTGATGTGGAGAGTAAAATATGTAGTTTAGGTTGAGTATGAGGTTTTTTATGGATCCTGTTACATTGGATTACATCGTTTATATAAAGGAGAGATGCAAGTGTGTGCATGTACGCTACACACTACAAGGTATTTAATAAAGCGGTAGTATACCAAATTTGTAAATATAACCTCGACAACTTGACAGCAGTGACATTAACGTCAAGAATAATTTTATGTGACTGCGATTTTAATCATTCTTTATAGTGAGTTTATTGACTGTTAAACGGCGTTAAAAAATATAAGTATGGGCAAAATTTGTGCTGTGAAAAGTCGTCCAAGTGGACGCAAAATAAAAATTAAACCTAGGCTAAACGTGTCGTCAAAGTTTACTTAAAAATTTTACACATCATCCAACCAATTTATAATAACACAAGCTGTACCGTAAACAACGAAATCTCTCCTCACGCACAAATCATACAAATATACATATTTACTCTGTAACGTCGAGTATAGAGATATAAAGTGTGTCTGTCCGCCCGCCCTGCGAGCACTGACCAGTAACCGCCCAAAGTTTGGGGCCACAAAAACTATAATTACTTAATACAAAACTGACTAAATTATGGTTTGCTTTGTAAAATCTGCATTTTGTTTGGACATTTCCATGAGTGATATAACGCAGGACTTTTCTTAAGCTTGCAAAGAAGGTACTTAGAAATGTATATTGGCTGGCTAAAACATCCATATTAAGTAGCTCAAGAAAAGTACAAAATCAAATCAATCATAATACAAACATAAATAAATATTGTATTTAAAAAAAATATTTTGCCCGTTTGCTTAGGGCCGGTCTTCTTTGAGATAATTTATCGAAACTGTAATAAGTATTATCTGGGTGTATTTTCAAAAACGTAATTTCGCTGTCATGACATATTGGCGAATACTGAAAAGATTCTGCTTTATTAGAATTGGACTTTTGGTTACAATGTAGAATCAGTCAAGTTCTAACAAGTAACCAACGAATGCCAGTCCAGTGAGGAGGAATCTTTTAAATATTGGTGGCCAGAGAAATTATGCCAGCGAAAATACACCCATCTATTAAGATATTCTCAAGAACAAGGCTCAATTTTCTTTGACGTCATGCCCATCGTGCCTATAATATAATTACGTTGTACGTATCCGCTACATTGCTGGCCACACGCGGTCAGTGCGGGCGTCGTTCTGTCTCTTATCTGATTCATCCTTCACGGGAAGCAATTACTGTCGCATGCTTTATTGCTCCTGAGGATAGCCTTCTTGCTGTTATATATATATAACCATCTCTAGAGAACTGAGGACAGATATACATATGTATGTAGCATCGGTTTCTTTGAAAATGTCTAGAATATTTGTCTGCAATACTTCTCTTGTGCATCAAGCGCTATACTTATCCCTAGAAGCATTTCTAAGTCTAATAATAACTTCTAAAACGTTTTCTTTATGTTAAAATAGTTTCATTTTAAATCATCAGTAAAATTGTACGGTTGAGTGTTCCACTGTCCAAGTGTTCACCGGGCTTCATCATTAGACTTTGGTTTCCAAGTTGAAATTATTATGGTGTTGTAAGGTCACGGGAGCTTTAGGTATCTGGAGCATTTCATATGAATCTTTTCAGTATACGGGTCATTCTCATTTTTAATTGTGCACACAGTCATTACCGTGGATGTCACTACCGTGGCTTTAATTCCTCTTTTTAATCGTTTGACCTAATCGTCATATTATCATGAATTGATGAGTGGATTCATGACGTCATTAGTTTTTTTTGATCAGTTAGAAATAGTACTAAGGCCCACGGTAGTGACTGTGTGCCCAAAAATGAGAACGATCCATAAATAGTCTAAACAAACTGATACAAAATTACGCTGGTGCCGTGGAAACTGGGCAGGGCATTGGTTTGGGACGCAACGTGTGTCGACACGTTTGCGCAGTCCCATATCCAAGCAACCCGCGCACAGGCCGGCGCTGCAGCTGACCAGGCTCAAGTCATCAAGCGCCGCAAATACTCGTCGTTGCTTAACGACTATGAGTTTGCGGCGCTTGCAGTAGAGACACTGGGCCCCTGGTCAGCTGACATGAAAACCTTTATGAGGGCCCTGTCGAAACGACTGATCGACGCCTCGGAGGACCCCAGGGCTGGCGCTTACCTCTCTCAAAAAATCGCTCTCGCGATACAGAGAGGTAACGCCGCCAGCGTAATGGGGACTATGCCGCAGGCAGACCTGCTGGACGGGGTATTCTTTTTATAATTGTTTTTTTTTTTTATGTTTATTTAGTTTTAGGTTTTGATTACATTTTTACTTTCTATATTTTTTACATTTCCTATTTGTGTAACTCTTATATAAAATTACGCTTAGCGCTTAAAATATAGTGATGCTTAACACGTTCCCTGTCTCGTGACACCCATGGGTCACGACAAGCCTTATTACAAAGGCGTAAGGTTTACAATTTAAATTGGGACTGTGAACGTGTTACAACGGTATCTTCTACCTTGTCACAAAAATATACCTGAATCATGATCACCGGACCCGAGTGGTAAAGGGGACTTCTTAAAACAATGAAAAAGCCTCCAACATTCACATAGTGAAACTGACTCAGGAGACATTTTTCTTAAATCTATCGTCCCCTTATCCGGAACATTTTTTTTCAGGAATCAATCGTCCGATGAGAATCTCGTGGGCGGACTGTCCGGCGACTCCGACCCTCGGGGACTGGGGTTTGCCGGACTAGAAAGGCGATAAGTGTTATAGGCAAGTGAGAAATAGAAAATGATTCTTATGAAATTTTTCGGTCAGAATGCAGCGTTGCATATATTTGTGTGTAAGTTACTGAAGCTTCACTCAAACCTTAGGTTTTTGAAAGTTCTATGGGCGCCACGCTACTGTTGCACATAGAGATCAGATAGGTCTTGTGAAACTAAACTAACGAAGTATAAAAAGCAGTTTGCGCTTCAACATTAATAACCGTACACAAAAAGAAAGAAACATGCACAGTTAATGGTATCCTCGTTACGTTATAGATACTAATTTTATCTAATGTCTGGCATTTAGTACAGAAACGATAAAGTAGTGGTTGATTAAAGTGTGTATATACATCCAATAACAGCTTGAACTTACAAACGTAACAAACAACAGCGTCTTCAATTAAAACGTCATTACTCAGTGAAAGGTCAACAAAAACCGGACAAAATGCCCGAAGTTAACAACCTAAAAAACCACCAATGCGGTTTTCACAGCACTTACGGTCAGCAAAAAAGCGAGTGAATCAATTACCTCCCCTCGGCTAATGGGGCTAATGCGCTCATTTGTTGCCCGCCGTACCCTTGTGGTCGAAGACAAATACAACAGAACTGCGTTCCGCTGTTCTTCGTTTAAAAGACATATGTGTCGTGGGATTGAGATATACTGAGTGTCTTTTCGAATTAGTGCAGCGCGTGCGGCTTGCGGTTTGAGGTGAAGGAAATATTTAGTAAGTAAATAATATTATGCTAAGTATGCGGTTACGTGGTTTAAAAATGACTGACAAGTGATTTGCTACCTGCACTTGAGTAGGACATAATTGTAGTTATTTGGCCCAGGTGTACATTTGATAGATTTATCAAACTCGTGTAGGTATTTATGTCATTTTACACACATTAAAAGATCTTAGAACTTTTATAAAACATCAGTGTTTCAAACAATTTGCATTTGAGATACCCTGGTACTCAGATTATGCCTGTGCAATATAAAATTAGTAAATTTGTTGTTGATGGTCAGATTATATTTAAGATTAAGATTTGGGAAATATTATAATAATGCTCGCTAGATGGTTGGATCAAGGGTCAGATACAGAAAGCGGTACTTCTGGACACGGCGCGCATCGTCAGGAGGTTCCTCTCTCTGCGGCCCTAACCACCGGTAGCTTGGGCCCCGCCCCGCTGCCGGCGGCACTCTAGGTTAGGTTTTTTATAATGTGTTTATGTTTTGTAATTTCATTTTGTATTTTACTTTTTATATACAGGGTGTCCCTAAAACCAACTTTTATACGATCAGGGCTGATAGACCAGCTCATAAGAACCTAGATTAAGCAAATTTGACCTCAGTAAAAATCTCTTAGTTTTCGAGATATTGACGTTTTTGTAAAACTCGTGCTAAGTGATACCCTGACTCGGTGTTTTGAGTGTCATTGCTAAAATATCAAGTATTTTACAAATCTGTATTTTGCTATGTGTGGCCAAATAACTATGCTATTGAACGTATTTTCTATTTTTGCTAATTTATTCATGCTGTGGACACAGTACAATAACAAAAAAAAATTATTCGATTTTTTTCAAATTTCACCTCTGACTTCGAACTAGCGTGGTGAAAAAAAAATGTACCAACATAACCAGGCACTCAACGTAAAAAAATTGCGCACTTATTGTAGTTTCTAAAATGGTATAAAATTTACTAAACACTGTAATAATTTTTGAAATAATGATATTTTGTTACAAAATTAACTGTCTGCCGCCTTCATCTCATACGATCCGGTTGAACTAAGTTTGCACCTGGCGTGCTTGACATCACATACAAATTAGGTGCAAACTTCACGTAATCGTCAATATCTCGAAAACTAAGAAATTTTTATGAGGTCGATTTTACTCAGTCTCGTTTCTTATGAGCTGGTTTATCAGCCCTGTTCGCCATTTTGTAAAAGTCGCGAATTTTGATAGCCTGGATCAGTCTTTCGAAAGTCATGACTTCAAATTTCAGTATTTTCTTAATCTGCTTTTTGTTTTAAACATTACTTAATAATTATGCTATCATACCTTATCAAAATAAATTAGATTTTACGTGATTCAAAATATGACCTCGGATTTGAATCGCGTAATACTTAAAACAAATTTACCATGCTAAAATAAAAAAAAATAATGTAGTTTAAAATAGTAAGATTTTACACACTAGACACCGTAGTTTTTAAGATAATAGCATTTTAATTCAAAAGGAGGTTATACTACAATATTCCATTGGTTAAATTTCGTACCAGAATTTGAATTTCGAACAGAAAAGGTATGATAGCATAATTATTAAGTAATGTTTAACAAAAAGCAGATTAAGAAAATACTGAAATTTGAAGTCATGACATTCGAAAGACTGATCCAGGCTATCAAAATTCGCGACTTTTACAAAATGGCGAACAGGGCTGATAAACCAGCTCATAAAAAACGAGACTGAGTAAAATCGACCTCATAAAAATTTCTTAGTTTTCGAGATATTGACGATTACGTGAAGTTTGCACCTAATTTGTATGTGATGTCAAGCACGCCAGGTGCAAACTTAGTTCAACCGGATCGTATGAGATGAAGGCGGCAGACAGTTAATTTTGTAACAAAATATCATTATTTCAAAAATTATTACAGTGTTTAGTAAATTTTATACCATTTTAGAAACTACAATAAGTGCGCAATTTTTTTACGTTGAGTGCCTGGTTATGTTGGTACATTTTTTTTTCACCACGCTAGTTCGAAGTCAGAGGTGAAATTTGAAAAAAATCGAATAATTTTTTTTTGTTATTGTACTGTGTCCACAGCATGAATAAATTAGCAAAAATAGAAAATACGTTCAATAGCATAGTTATTTGGCCACACATAGCAAAATACAGATTTGTAAAATACTTGATATTTTAGCAATGACACTCAAAACACCGAGTCAGGGTATCACTTAGCACGAGTTTTACAAAAACGTCAATATCTCGAAAACTAAGAGATTTTTACTGAGGTCAAATTTGCTTAATCTAGGTTCTTATGAGCTGGTCTATCAGCCCTGATCGTATAAAAGTTGGTTTTAGGGACACCCTGTATATATATTGTAAAAAACCTAACTTAAGAAAATAAATGTATACTGAGAATATTATAGCCTCATTTATTCCTTAATAAAATAAAATATGTAACAATGAATAATTAATCATACCAAGTAAATCATTTAGATTGGCAATTTTCATATGTAACAGCTTTTCATGCGATTATTAATAGTACCTATGATTCAATTTGAATTTAACTTAGCCATAATACATTTATAAATTAAGCGCTTAAATACGCATTTAATGGTAAAATAAAGCATAATAATTTTAAATTTCATTCATTTTCCGATGTATGCCATGCATGTTTCAATTCAATTATTTATTTAGCGTTTATATTTATATTAAGGACATCTCTACGAGTAAAGGCCTCCTCCATATTATTCCATACGTAGTGCGTAGAGAGGTCCTTAATATAAATACAAACGCTGAAAAAATGATTTAATTGAAGATTTGGAAAATAATGTAAACTCATTTTCGTAGTTTTTGAATTCGTCCATATTTATCTATATATAGAAATTAAAAACTAGCAAAATGGCTGGATGTGGCTAAGTTTAAGTTTAAGTTCTTTAAGTTCAGATTCACGTTTTCCTATTGCATTTGTTTCAGAACTGCCTACTTTAAAGCAAACCGTTCTGTTTGCCCATATTTGCCCTCGCGGGCCAATCAGGCGGGCAAACCTTTTAGTTCAGCAGGTCGCGTGTTTGCGTTGCAATCTTGTGTTTGCTGTTTGGAGAGATTCAAAGACAGTGGAAATATATTGGAAACTTTGCGGTTACTATCGCATTTTCCGCTCATTCGCGAAATACCGCATTCCTAGAATACTTACCAGATTTTTAAAATACCAGATTCTCGATATTCCTATCAGATTCTCTGTATACCAGATTCCCAAAATAATACATCCAACAAAATCATTTAGATCCTTGAGTAACCTACGATTTTATAATCTTGTGTAACGGGAATGTGGTAAGACAGGAATCTAATAACTCGAGAATCTGGTATTTTGGGCATGAACAGCACACACAGACTTTAGTAGGAAAGTATTCTTGACTGTCTTAAATATGATAGAAGACCATTCTCATGAAAAAAATTCCTTATTCATTTCACCATGGAACTTTGAAATTTATATTGATATGAAAGACGCAAGAGAGTATTTACTAAACTTCTATCAAATTTTTTGAACTTGCAAAGTTCTAGGGCATGCTTGCAGGGTGCTTATTAATGTGTATTTCGTTCCTAAGACATCCTAAGTTTTGCATGTTGGGTGATTTTTAATTTGAAGGAACAATACAGATTTCTGTATTATTATGACGATACCCTTTTCGATACGATAAGATAATGATAATGAGTTATTGATAGCACATCGTATTAAAAAAAGACACGATTTCACGTCTTGAAAAAAGGACAACTATTAGTGTAACAATAAACTGCATATTTAAATTAGAGCACTATAAAGCTAATAAAACGGGAACCCTAGCGGCGCTAACCGGCGACCGTTTGCAGCCCATTACGTCGACCCGTCCGCGGCCGGCCTAATGCCTGCGGTCGCGCGGCATGCATCTTGCTTGGAAGGAAGCTTTTATATTGCACAAGGGGCCAACAAATAGGCGAGCCTCCTGGCGAGAAGGACACATGCAACGCCAGAATAGCCTATAGGTAACTTACATTGCAATTGCCAGTCTTTAAATATCTGTCCCAATACATGTGTTGCCATTGCCAATGTTTCAGTTTCCGTTCCAGTACATTAATTAAGTAATTAATGCACCAAATTAATCTAACTAGGTATTGATATAATATTGGTTAAGTTGCAATCAAAATTCGGGATATGTAAGACAACGCTCGACTAGTTACTATTGAATTAATTTATTGAGACAGATACTCAATGATTCAACTCAAAATAGGGGCTATTTTGTAATCGACTTGCAAAAAATGAGCCCGTGTTAATCTAACCTGACGCAACCTACTCAAAGATTGGCAATGACATATCGTCGCTACTTTGAAAAAGACTTGTAGGTATCTAAAAACCTCTTAGAGAAAAACGTCAAAGCTCCATACAAACTTCATATACGCTTACTGCGTTTTTACCTGAACTCAATATCAGATACGATGTTTTTTTAAAGTAGTGACGATATACAATACAATACATACTCCGCATGTATTTTCACCTTTCCACCAGAAAGCTCACATATTATTGGTTGTCCTCTTAATTTTAACTAACGAAATCACAAGTAATCGAATGAAAATGCATTCAATTTACAAAAAAAATGTAGCCGTCTTCGAGTAATCGCCTAACATATAAACTAAGAACCGTCCTTCTTTTGTGGAAATCACTGTGAAAAATACCCAAATCGCTATATGTGCGTGTGACTATTTAAAATCTTTGAAGAGTTCCCTCGATTTGTACAAAATCATTAGATACTGATTTTGTTACAATGTGACTAGAGATGTGCCATTCCCGGGAATATTCCCCGTTTGTATGGGGAATATTCCCACCGCGGGAATATTCCCCATACAAGTGGGGAATATTCCCGGGAATGGCACATCTCTAATTGTGACTATAGAGGTAAACCCTTTCAAAAACAAAATACTTGTCCAAATCGGTTCAGCTGTCTCCGAGGAATCGCGTAACAAACATACAAAAAAATCATACAGACGAATTGAGAACCGTCCTGCTTTTGGAAGTCGGTTAAAAAGTCACTTCTCCCAGCAAAAAACCAAAAACCAAGACCAAGCTCCATAAACGTGCGTCCTCTATAAATCATTGTTCAAGGAATCCGCGCAGTGCATGACCATATGTCACCCGGTCAAGTCTCCCCTTAGGAATGTAGGGGATGTCGAATTAGAAAACTTTTATAAGTTGGACGTGTGAACTTGAAGGGGTTTCTTTGGTAAAGAATAGTTTCTGCCAAATTTAATGTTCGGTAGTAAACGTCGAGTGAGACAGAAATTTGGATACTGATTTGGTTTGAATGAAATTTATGCGCTGATGCAAATAAAGTTTTTAGAAAGATTTACATTTCACAGATAAAGCTCACAATACGTACTGTGGTCTAATACTCGTATCTAGGAGATTCCTTAATTTTTTGTAATATTGAATTTCTTTAACTTCATTCGGAGTGCGTGCTTGGTCTTATTAAGTATCTTTTCTAAGATCCACAACAACCGTAAAATTAACACACCGCTTCCTTATATATAAATTGGGTTTCAAATCCTTTAGGCTCTGGTCAGTTTTTAAAATAGGATGCCTCATTAAAGTGGGCCTGTGTTTTGTATCAACAAAAACGTCGTATCTGCTTGTGAATTCTAACAGCACATACCACTTTTGCGAATGGCTTGGCAATGTGCCCTCCGTCAACGTATTTGCGTAAGCCGTCGCCTGATCCTGCCGGACGCCGGTCAGGTATTAAGATTCATGTATGCTGCAATTGAAAAGAGTTCACTTTTTATAGAGTAGCAGATCTTTTCAGCTACTACCTTTTCAGAGTAACAAATACTGGGCCTATTTTTGACCCCCTCTCTCCCTTGGTGATATTGTAACGCTACCCCCCCCCCCCCCTCCAAGATCACGTGTATTTTTTTGAAATTTAATATTGATGTTTTAATGTTGATAAATGATATTTGCGTAAAAACGCTTAGAAAATACTGTTGAGGGATTTCGCTTTCTTTGGCTTTCCCGTTGTGTAAAAAAAATACACGTGACGGCTTCTCGGACCCCCCCCCCCCTCCCCATCATGATCATTCGTAATATTTTTCTGACCCCCCCCCCGCCCCCATACCATCACATGATTTCTGGACGAGCCCATAGAAATATGATAAATTTTGGTAGCGTAGCATCTAACTCGGATATGTTTTAGGCAAGCCAAAGCAAGTTTGTCTTATTTTTTCTACAGAAGGAGTAGAATAAGGAAGGGACTACGGCTAAGATATGTTAATCATCTAAATGTGCATCTAGTCAGAAAGAGTTAGTTAAATAGGAACTATTTATATAAAAAAGTACACATTTGTAGAAAATGTTGTTATTTAAGCCTCCAGACATTTTCCAGACGTTGACGTCCTTCCTTCAGTAGTCTTACCCATACCCATGTTTCTTTTCTGATGATGCTCGGAATCCTGAAAGTTAACCTCACTCACCAAGTTCTTTTGAAATTAAAATATGTATTACCAAAACGCGTTGTCTTACAAATTAAACCGCGCATCTAAGACGCCAAGCGGATATCACAAGGGTAAGGTTTATTTCCCCATGCCAATTTACTAAGCATTGTGATTTTGTATTTTGTTTTGATTTGATTCGAGAAATGTTGCTGTACTACGAAAACAGCGTTTTGTAAGTTATCGTTTTCTCAAAAATATCATGACACTAATCAGTGTAAAAAGTTTCAAAGCTTCTTGAAAATTAAAACTATAAATCTTAAATTTACATCAGCTGAAATTTACAGTGTCTTTGGCTGAGCAAATTATAACTTAAACTGAAGCAGTTCTTAGCAACATTTCATCTATTCAGCAACCTATCCAGGTCATTTCTAACATCAGCTTTGCCTCTGTAATATGACTTGAATTCCTTAAAGCGTTCCCCACTGGCGAACACGATAAACAGCAAATATTTGAAGCGTTTAGGGCTGCTCCAGAGTCCGTCCCTCCGAGGTAATGACGGACAGGGGACAACGAACGGGTTCAAATGGGTTTAAAAAATAGTTCTCTCATGGGGTTTTGGTACGCGGACAACACACTTATAGGTAAAATTTACGTAAAAGTTACAAATACAGGTATACCTATCTACATTATTTACTAAATCACGAATAAAAAATATTCTGAGAACCCGGTGGAGTCGAGTCCGAAATAATAATGCCAGGCCACTCACTCAAAATTTTACGGCCTAGCATTTTGAAAAATAATGTTTACTTTAGTATTCACTGACTGGGCAAAGGCCTCCCCTTTTTCCCACTCGTCTCGGTTTAATGCACGCTACTACCACCCGACTTGTAATGAGTCCAGATCATCCCGCCATCTCCTATTCGATCTGCCTCTGCTCCGGTAGCCATGGGACACATAAACAGGCTAGAAAAAAAAACACTGGCGTCTTGATGATACTCGTAAGTTAGATGAAACATTCTTGAATTTACTAAAAAGCCTATGCCAATGAGTGAATTGCACGTTTAAATAGTGTCATGCTCCGCTTCTTCGGTAAAGGTACTCCGTTGGGTGAGTCTGAAAACTGAGCTACAACGAAGAAGTCAAGATGGCATCTCTTAATACAACCTTTGTCAATAAAGTCTGTCGAGTATTTCTCGTTTGAGTTAAGTTTGCACCCAGAGTCTATAGCGTTGTGTACAAACAACGTGCAAACGTTGCTTAATCTGCGAAATGTGTGCCCCCAGTTACAGCATCCTTATCAGATGGCCGGCCATGAGCCCTGATATACGCACTAGTCTGTTTATGGGACCAAAGTTGCAAGTTTATAGAGGGCCCTGAGCCCTCGCCAAAGGGCGTGAGAAAAACAATTTATTTTTCATCACACTTGCTCGTAAAGGGTGTTATAACACGCGCGCTTATAGACCAACTCGAGCCGATTTACCCCCCGTGGGTTACAAATATCTATAACTCCCACGGGGGGAAAAACTGTATGAAAATCTATAACTCCCTCGGGAGTTATGAGTTTAGTTTTAAAAGTCGTACGTCATTTCAGACTAAGGAGGTTTCGAATCAGCCAAGGCTATTTCACATCTTTCAAAACTTGGCTACAAAACCAATTTTAGTGTAAATAAAACTTATATGGTATATTTTACTATTATTTCCGTAGTTTTTGCGATTACTTTAATGCAATTAAATTAATTTAGTTTAAAATTTTATTTTGAAAATCGGTACAATCTGGCGACATTGCCTGTCAAGTTTAAAAACTAAACGCAGTTCTTAGCATTATCTGTGGAAGACTATATTGAAAAAGTTGACAGTTGAAGATGTCTCTTAGCGGGTGCGTTTATTTTTTTTCATTTTTATGTTTTATTTTTGTTTTCCCTCGCAAATGTGATGAAAAACATTGTGTGTATCACGGGCAGTAAGAAGATTACAAACTCGAGTCATTAAAAGCCCTCCGCCTACGGCGTCGGGCTTCTAATAGACTCTCGTTAGTAATCCCCTTCTTACTACCCTCGGTGCACAATGTACTATTATTTGAGATTGGTTTTTTGTTAGGTTTGCGTCTCTTGCTTTTCTTTTTCTAATACTTGAAGTAAGTATATTAGAGGTTACAAGTATAACGTGTGTCGTGTCTCTGTCTAACTTTATTTGTGTGCGTGTGGATTGAGTGAGCACCCTTCTGAAATAAAAAAAAACATCCTGTTCATTTAGTAAAAGCTCTAAAACAATTGTAAAACTAAATCTCTGTATTTGTAAAAAGATAAATCAAAAGATATAACCTTTAACGTGTGCTCACTCAGTTCTCACAAACTACCAACGAAATCAGGGAATGTATTCATTTAACATATAATATTTATATCCGATTTTTTAGTAAAACCTGTACTAACTTACCCTTATAATTTGTAGATCACCTCGTAACGTATTTAAGATTTTACAAATAATTTCTTATGCTCACTCAATCCGCACACTTTCGAAAACCCGATATCTGATGAAAAAACTGAAGATTTAAACTGCTATATATGTGTATAGTTTAGTAAAACTAATCTGGGAATTTGTAAAATACAAAACGAACCACTAACGTGGCAGGTTTTTGGATAATAAATGTTTGTGAATGCTCACTCAGTCCACACGTTTCAAGTAAGTTAAAAATGTAAATATCTCAATATTTGTAGTATTACATAAACTATAAATTACTTCAACTTTTAGTAAAATTTTTTACTAAATATCCACCATCTAATATTATCCTCTATCACGGGTTTGAGGATACTTGTCTCCATATGTGAACGATATGCGGCCTCACATGGACTCATGTACAATGTTAAAAAATCGGAGCTAATGATATTTAAGTACGGCAAGGGACCTGACGCAGTTCCGCCCGTTAAATTGAACGGATCGTCTTTAAAATTTGTGTCTAGTTTTAAATACCTCGGACATATACTGACTGATACACTAAAAGATGACGAGGATATCGAACGACAACGACGAGCTATTGCTATGAGAAGTAATATGTTGGCGCGCCGGTTCGCTCACTGTTCTGACCAGGTGAAAATTACCCTGTTTGGGGCTTACTGTCAGGCGTTCTACACAAGTCAGCTGTGGTATCAGTACACTAAGCGTGCGTTCAATAGGCTCAGAGTCCAATACAACAACGCTTTTCGTGCGATGCTAAGGCTACCGTGGCGGTGTAGTGCGTCTGGCATGTTCGCTTTGAACAGGGTTGATGACTTTTTCGCCATAATACGCAAGAGACATTGGTCATTTGTCAGAAGGGTGAGCGAATCGCCTAACTACATAATTACGGCGTGTTCCACGTGTTACTTCAAGAGTGAGGTGTCTGTCATGAAGTGGTAGTCTTAGTGTTAGTAGACCTTCCAAATTATTGGCTTTAATTATTTAAATTATTTATTAATTTATTAATGAAATTAATTGTAATTGTAAATGTAATGTGAGTTAATTAATTTTTATTGTAATTGATTTAATTTAATTTGTTGTAATTTTAATAATTGTTTAATTAATTGTTAATTGTTGTAATTCTGATATAATTTGTACCAATGGGTTTATACCTAAATAAATACACATTTTATTTTATTTTATTTATTTATTATTATATATTCGTTGTCTGTTTTTAAAGATATTCAATTGCAATTTTTGTAATGTAAGTAGATCGATTAGGTTGACCACACTTTATTGTATTATGGTCATATCCATGAATTAAATTTTAAAGTAAACAATTGTTTTGATTACGTTTGTACATACTTATTACAATTAAGAGTTACCTGATCCGTAATTATTACCTTTCATTTACTGTAAAAGATTTAATCCGAGATCAAAAAATAAAAATAAAATATCTTTCAATGTCAAAGTGACGTACCAGGGGTAGTAACCTTTTTGATCTCATATATTTTTTAAATGAACTGTATTTTGGATATGACCATAATATAATGAAGTGTGGTCAATCTAATCGATCTACTTACATTAGAAAAATTGCAATTGAATATATTTAAAAACAGACAACGAATATAAAATATTAGATGGTGGATATTTAGTAAAAATTTTTACTAAAAGTTGAAGTAATTTATAGTTTATGTAATACTACAAATATTGAGATATTTACATTTTTAACTTACTTGAAACGTGTGGACTGAGTGAGCATTCACAAACATTTATTATCCAAAAACCTGCCACGTTAGTGGTTCGTTTTGTATTTTACAAATTCCCAGATTAGTTTTACTAAACTATACACAAATATAGCAGTTTAAATCTTCAGTTTTTTCATCAGATATCGGGTTTTCGAAAGTGTGCGGATTGAGTGAGCATAAGAAATTATTTGTAAAATCTTAAATACGTTACGAGGTGATCTACAAATTATAAGGGTAAGTTAGCACAGGTTTTACTAAAAAATCGGATATAAATATTATATGTTAAATGAATACATTCCTTGATTTCGTTGGTAGTTTGTGAGAACTGAGTGAGCACACGTTAAAGGTTATATCTTTTGATTTATCTTTTTACAAATACAGAGATTTAGTTTTACAATTGTTTTAGAACTTTTACTAAATGAACAGGATGTTTTTTTTTATTTCAGAAGGGTGCTCACTCAATCCACAGGCACACACTTTATTTGAATTTTTCTTATATTTAAGTTTGTTAAAGATTAAGACAATCAATTCGAAAAAAAATACGGGTAAGGTCTACACTTTGTAATGTAACTAATCGTAAAAAAATGGAATACAATAATGTTTTGAGGTTTTTAAAATTTGTAAATTCTACTTCTGTTGATTCAACTGAATCGTGGCGAATAAATGTACCATAGCGATCCATAACTACTCCTACGGTGTCTATCATTGCCTAGTTGATTTTCTTAAATACCCTCTAGGCGGTATCTATACGTACAGAGTAGTGATCTAACAGCGAGTGTGTACGGCTTGACAAACGCATCAAACCCGCACGCAATGCATCTGGTTACAGGAGCGGTTACATGTTACATCGCGGGCTGGTACCCGCGGTAACATTCAAATGCGTTGCGCCACGGCCACAGCGTCACCGTTTGCATAGAGAAAACAACGGAGTGCTTGGTGCAGAAAACGACTTTGTATTTAGTTGTTGTGACTCGAATAAAAGGGTTTGTTGCGGTACAGGCTTGAATTATAAGCCTACAATGCCTATATTATGGTTTTTGGTACTATATGTCCTCAATCCGAGTCCCAATAGTATTTAAATTTCTACGTGTGTGCTCTAGCACATGAATGTTAAAAATATGAAGAAGAAATAACCATCCGAATCCGAAATAACATATGATTATAGATTGGAGTTTTGTCTGACATTGAGTTGGCGATTTTGTCGTTGGGTTGTTTGAGTGTCTAAATGGTCTCATATAAAATTAAATAATAATTATTTCGTATAAGACATGCTTTATCCGTCATACAATTTCAAAGAAAATCATCTTGAAACCAGGAAATATTAGTCGTGTTATCGTAATAAATGAACTTACAATTAAGTTTTAGTAAGTTTGGAACTGCAATAAGTGAACTTAGTACAATATTACTGTACGTTATCTTAGAGAAACAAAGAAACGTGGGTAAAAATGTCCGTTTAAGTTATAATCTAAAAGAAAGGAGGTATAGTGGACTTTAATAACTGTTACATTCTATTGCGTTAATATTATGCTATTGTTTAGTGAACCAGGCGAAGCATGCCAGTGCGTTATGTCGCTGTCATATCGCGCACGCGAATTGTGGTTCAGGATAACATTGTCTGTCCGCACGTATTTGGATCAAAGGGTTATCCATCCCAGTTCCATACACCCAACATAAGTACAATTACCTATAACGTCTAAAGCAAAATATTTACGCCTCAAGCTAATATGAGTGGGGTTTGCAGAAGAGTGAAACCATCGTCATTCGTAAAAGTCGTAAAAGTTAAAATTACGTCTAGATGGTACTTCAGTGTACCGTCGTCGTCAAAAATGTCATCGGATAATAAACGTCCGATATCCAATCCTTAAAGCATTGTAATGTCCAAGTCTTGAGCAATGATTAAATATAATCAAATGACTAAAACTCCCCTCATGTTATTTAGTAACGCCAATAAAAGAATCAACTCCAAATCAGCTGACACGTCGCTAAGTAACTGAGCTGCTTGCCATAAGAAAACCAACAGCGTGACGCCCCATCGCATCGCCATCGCATCGCTATCGAGTGAGATCTCAACGGACAGAAATTAGGCGAAACCTCTAATTCCGTGAGACAACCGTGTCCACTAATACAAAAAGGTAATAAAAAACTTAGCTAAATAACCTTAATCTATAGCTAGTCTTTCCGCTTTAAATCACGCGCAACCAAAAACAACCCTAGTTAGTTTTTTTAAAGTTCGATTTTGCTTGGGGTAGGTACGTGTCTTGGGCTGTTTTAAGTGGAAGATGTACGATATCTCGATGTATCTGGACACAGTACGTTATTCGAGACGCAAGGTGCGCTGGCGCAAGGTGCAAGCCGACCGTTGGCAGTGCACCTTCCTTGGGGCCGGTTTGCTCCCGTATCGGACTGATGTTTGAAGAAAGATTATTTAAATTCGTTTCTTCTACTTTTTTAGCAATAGTTAGTTACTAAAAAATAAGCACTGAATAATAATAAAGCCAAGGGAGCTTGTGGCGAGCTGTTGGAGAGTGACGACCCCGCGGACGCGAGATCTCCAGAGGGTCGGTCAGTGTCCTCTGCTCCGGTGTGCGTACATGCTGGAGTGGAAACCCAAGGGGACCCGTAGAACTCTCAGCTCTGGCTTGCCTTCATTGGCCGTCCAGAGAGAAGTGTTAAAGCTATCTGCTTCAGGTGTGGAAGTGTTAAAGGGCATAACACCACGAGTACCCTCAGAGAAAGCGCAGCACACCTCTTGTTATTCGGCAGCCCCCGCACCGATTTTGCCCCTAGGCCATTTTATAATGTCTCTATATAACAGAGGCCCATCTAGCGAAGGGCAAGTCACCGTCTGTCAGTGTCATTGCAGCCTTGAGACACTTTTTCCTGACAGACGCTGTCATGTCTCAATCAAAAGCCCAGGTTCCTGTCCATATTTCCACCACCATAGCCCAGTAGATTTAGATCCCTTCAATGTACAATAGTCTTTGCATCTAGCGGTGGCTATCTCTGTATGCGTATCATGACGCAGACAGAGATAGCATTCGCTGGGTCTGTCGAAAAGGTATCTACGCGCTGGCTTCGACTTCCAAAGCTCTGGGACACCATTGTCCCATGAATGGGTAAAAAAAGCGAATGATTAACTCTACTTTTTAAAATAACAAAATAAGTGACATATTTTCAATGTCCTTCATATCCGGGTAACTAAATGTGACCTGAATAAATACGCTACGTTTTTTCTTATTTATATTCCAAGAGAGGAGAGCATGGTGCAACTACACTTCCTTGATGGAATTACTTTTTGCGAAAAGCAATTTTAATAACCAATACGCTGGGAGTCTGTGTGTGCATACTTACAGCCAAACACGTGTTTGACACGCTAATGCCCAATAACTGACACAGCGCTTTTACCTATATTGCTTAATTGCTTAACATTCAAAATAACAACTACTGGGGCACTGTCAAACACTCGGAAGTATACCTTAATGGTATATTTTTTTAATCATTTTAAATTTTCCTTTCACGTCCTGTCAAACTTGCCATCCGCCACAGGAATAAACCTCCTTGCCCCGGGCAAGCAATAACAACAAAAGCCGTAACAGCAGCGTGTAACGAGTGATAAGCAACGGACGACAGTTTCGGGAGATCCCCGATAACAGCGCATTCATTACCGCCGTCGATTGACAACTAACTGGCCTTACCGTCATAACAAGCATGGTAAAAAAGGTTGCCACTAAAATATGGTGACATTATATTTTAATCACACTTGTTGACCGTATAGGCGTTATTATGTCCTCGGGCTTTTGACCATTACAACGTAACACGTCATGGAGTTTTTTCAAAGTAAAGTCGATGCTATTCAAAGCCTTGAAAGATGTGTACATATTTCTGACGCTACTTCAGTATGTCATCTGAAGATACATATATCCGACAAATAAGGTATTTTAAAGTTATATTATGGTAAAAGAGCAATTGAAGCACCTGATGGGAATGTGAATTGAATGTGGAGCTCCAGAGGAGTTTCCTAAACATAACTGATTGTTGAGCCCTATTTAAGATATTTAAGATAAGAAGTTCAGTTAAAAACGTCATATTAAGTAAAGTTACCCCCAGATTAGCACATATTCAGGGTTCTAGCAAAAACATTGACCATTATGACCATATTACGTTCCTGGAAAATATGTCATATTAAACTGGTTTAACACTGTCGTGTGTGCGTTCAATATTCTTTTTCAAATACTTAAACGCTCAATCCATTACAGGTGCATACTAAAACATTTAACAAGTTCAATGTTATAAAAACGCACTTTACGCAAGAGATACACGCAAGAATGTATATTACTTTATTTACTCAAATAGTAATCAAATTGAGCGTGTTATTAATCGTTCGCCCAGTTTTATGCGCAGACGCATTGCATTAGTAAAATATTGCATACTCGTCGCGCGGGTCCGACCGGTAGTTCGCATATCAATTTAAGTGTCATAGTGTTTGATAGCGTAATTGTTGATGTAACAATCAGTTATAATTATAGTAACTTCATTATGTTTGCTACTTACATACTGAATGGGTGATGAAGTGAAGGCAATGTAATAAATTTTGGGCGTGATTAATTATGAATAAGAATTTTGGTAATATCTAGGTAATTGATCTTAAACTCCTCAGTCAAAGGAGGAAAGTTTGAGAAGAACAGAAACTAAAGATAGAGTATGAATATTTGTTTATAAATAAAAAGAATAAAGATTGGGCAGCGAAATTAACTTAGCTAATTGACCCGACTAGAAAGATATCGCAGGACTCCTTGGACCATACGAAACTCATCAGGGAAAAATCCCCGATGAGTTTCGTATGGTCCAAGGAGCCCCAATTTAAATTTAAATAAAACATTCCCTCAGTTAAAAAAAATATAATTCCTCGATATAGTTAAAAGATCAACTCACGCGATCAATCACTTAGAACCGATAAATAGAAACTTCACCACGTCGGTGCCAGCCGATCATTATCGAATAAAAACAATTGTCTCACACTACCAATTTACATTGATGTGCTATACATTTACATATTATTCCGGGTGCTTGAAAATAGTTCCTAATGCTTTCGAATAAGGTTTCTTTCATATAAGCAATAAACTAATATAGGCCGGTAAGTGTGAAAATGTTACATTATTACAAGATTTACAAGACTTTTTCACCACAGGCTCTTTTAAGTGTACAATTGCGTGTTGTAAATACTTATTAGAAAAAAAAAACTACTATAGCATTGTATTCTTACAATTGAGTTGAGAGTAGAAACATTTAGAAAGAGAAATTAAGTGTCCATAAATTTTGAACTACGGACAATCTAACACATGAAAACGAACTTACTCGTATTACAAAATTACATATAAAGACACAAAAAAAAAGGAAAAAACCTACAGCAGTCAAGTTTGTTTCATTCAAGGATACGGAGGAAACTATTCATAATCTATATACAGTGCGTTACCAGCAAGCAGGCTTTTTTTAAAGTAGGGTAAAGTAACGTTGTTTCTTAACCTAACCATGCCCTTCATTTAATTCATCGACTAAAATTCCGATTTCATAAATTTTCTAACAAAATTTTAATTACAAGCAATGTACAGCAAAGTACTAAATTGACAATTATATGTAAATGCCAGCCAGCCCTTCATTCTATGTTTATAACGAAGACATCAAGATAAATGCCTGCATCTACCTATTTCAACAATTAGAGATACCAGGATTGCTACACTTAAGAAAACTACGGAAAAACAACACTAATAAAATAAAACTTAAAAAGCAATACGAGAACTAGACATTTGGACCTGTTTGAAGAGATCGAGAATCCATTCTTCAAGTTGTACGTGCACAATTCCGTTTATAGGCCTTTCAGACTAACCAGATAGGACCATGCATTCTCTGGACCTCGCTGGACAGTCATTGTTATCAAACGAAGATTATGTGGATGCCGCTGATTTCGAAACCACTCTGGATAAAGTCTCAAGGCTTGAGGAACATTTCCACGTGTCGCACAAATCATGTCAGATAATTCACATGTGTCTTTAGCCATTTTAACGCAAAAAAATATCAGTTTTGCAAATAAATGTTTGTTTTGTAATTTGACAAGCCAATGTCAATACTTTTGTAATTGTCATGTCAAAATTTAGAAAAAACTCTTTAAGCTGTGTAAAAAACTCCATAAATAAACGTAATGATAAGGACGGCATTAATTGTGGGATTGTTTTTCTCAACTTTTCACCTCCGTACCACGACATGCCTTGTACCAAGTGCATCAGCGATATGAATAACGATAATTACGTAGTACACCTACTACATTTAAAGTGCGTATTTAGGAAATTGAATTGTGCAGTTAATTCGCATAATTAGGATTTGCTAATACTTGCAAACGATTGCTAATGAAGCATATTATTATCAGTTTTAATAAAAGCCCGCATACCGGTAACACACTGTATATAAAAGGCAAAGTCCTGACTGACTCATCAACGCACAGCCGAAACTACTGAAGCGATGAACTTGAAACTTTTACAGTAGTATGGTCATATGACGTAGGTGAGAGATAAGAACGGATTTTTCGAAATTCATCCCCTAAGGGGTTCAAATAGGGGTTCAAAAGTTGTATGGAGAGACTATGATTTTTAAAGTAAGAGGTTTGAAACTTCATGCTTAGATTCTTCATTAGAATGAAAAAAAAGTAGTTTCACCGTTTCCCGAAAATCATCCCCTGAGGGGTTAAAATGGGGGTTGAAAGTTTGTATCGGCATTCCACGATCTTTTTAAGTAAAAGGTTTGAAACTTCATGCTTAGATTCTTCAGTAGAATTGGAATGAGAGGAAAGTGGTTTCACCGTTTTTTGAAATTCATCCCCTGAGGGGTTAAAATGGGGGTTGAAAGTTTGTATGGAGAGTCTGCGATTTTTAAAGTAAGTGGTTTGGAAGATCACGTTTAGGCTCTTCATTAGAATAAAAGAAAAGTGGTTTCACCGTTTTTTGAAATTCATGCTCTAAGGGGTTTAAATGGGGGTTGAAAGTTGGTATCGGGACTCTACGATATTTTTAAGTAAGAGATTTGAAACTTCATGTATATATTCTTCATTTAGATCAATGAAAAGTAATTTCACCGTTTTTTTAATTTCATTCTCTAAGGGGTTTAAATAGGGGTTGAAAGTTGGTATCGGGACTCTACGATATTTTTAAGTAAGAGATTTGAAACTGCATGTATATATTCTTCATTTAGATCAATGAAAAGTAATTTCACCGTTTTTTGAATTTCATTCTCTAAGGGGTTTAAATAGGGGTTGAAAAATTGTATCGGGACTTTACGATCTTTTTGAGTAAGAGGTATGAAACTTAATGTTTAAATTTTTCATTGTTTTAAAAGAAGAGTGTTTTCACCGTCTTTTGAAATTCATCCCCGAAAAGCTTAAATAGGGTTTGAGAGTTTGTATCGGGAATATAATTATGATTTTTACATTAGTAGATCTAAGACATCATAGATAGACTTTTTATAATAAGCCAAGAAAAGCCATTATTCCCTTTTTTTGAAATTCATCTTATTTAGGAATTAAAATAAATAGAGGTTGAAAGTTTGAAAGACAGAACAAAAACTTATAGATCTGAGAACTGATAGAACTTTACATGTGCAGAGGTTCTTATTTCTCTTGAGGGGTTTAAAAGAGTTGTATATTTGCATGGGAAGGTTTGAAACTTTATGTATACACTGGTTTATTAAATGTAAAGAAAAGTGATTCCACAGTTTTTCAAAATTCAGTTTCTAAGGGACTAAAGTTGGAGTTGAAATTTGTATACTTGGGACATGATTTTTAAAGTAGGAGATCTGCGACTTGATATGTAAACCCTTCATTATATGTCAAGAAAATTAACTTTGCCGGTTTTCGAAATTCATACCGAATTAAATAGAGCTAAATGGGGGTGGAAAATTTGAATTTGGACAGAGCCATTAACTAATAAACCTAGAAACTTGAAATATGCGGAGTACATTATTTATATACGACGTAAAAAGAATAAAAAAGTGTTTGGAAATTCATATTTTAAAGGTATTAAAGTTTGTATAGAGAATGGTTCTTACAGTTAGAGGTATAATGTTACATTAAAGGCCTATTTACTAAAATCCAAGAAAATATATCCACACATTCTTAAAAAGTCGTTCTCCTGACTTATCACGTTTCTTCAATAAAAGAAACGTGAATTCACCGTTTCGAAACTCATCCCTAGGGGGATAAAAAGGGTTGCTTCTTAGGGGGTAGTTACTGCTTCGGGCCCAGCCAGTTTTACGTGGTTTTGGTATGTAATGTAGAAAGCGGTAATACTATTAGCCTGCGGTAAAATAGGTATGTGCACCTTTAATCACCCACATGGGTATTCGGGTATTCACGCGGACGAAGTCGCGGGCAACAGCTAGTTTATTAGTAAAATATCTTGTCTAAATATTGATTCTAAAAAAAAAACCTAAATAGTACATTATTGTACAAATATAGTCTCAAACTTAAAATGTGATCCAAGTTGCTAAGTTAAGAAAACCGAACAATAAAGTACGGAGCTTGCAACATTATCAATTCCATTACTAACCCAATCAGTCTTATTAAAGATTCCTCGCGTGGCGGCCATTTTATTGCAATTCTCACACATGCAAATGGTAATGCTAATGTACACGAACTGAATTGATACCAGTATTACGATTGTTTTTAGTTCACTCGACCCATCGCACGGAACACTACGTTCCCTATTAGTCAAGTTTAATTGCGAGAAACAAGCAAAATTACCTGTGACGGTTTAGGTTTCATTGGTTATTATTTAATACATAATAATTACATATGGAGAATAAATTGAAGCATGTAAAAAATGTTGCTCAAGATGCATAACTTTTTTTAAGCATTAATATATTGTAGTTCAATTATTATGAGAGCTATAAAAGATTATCGCCTGTTATTTTACTTCCGATTAGTCAATAAAAGTACAACTTTATGTTAATGCTCTAATAAAAGGTTTTTTACCTAAAAATCATCTTTTTAGAGTAGAGAGGTAGTGTGTCCACAAAGATAACACCCTTCCTAGGCTCCACGGAATCAAAGATATCGGTTGGCTCCGGTTAACTCGGGCAGAGTCGGCTCGTTGACGGTGACAACAGAGTTGTGGACGATGTCGTTGAGTGCAGCGTGCTCAGATAAGCGGCCGGCACTTTTCTGGCAAAGGTACATCTGACACCTGTAGGTAACCATAATGTTTTATTTGTAAAGAGAAGAAGTAAACTACAAATTTCATTAAATAGATACCTATAAATAGTTTCTGACTTTACTAAACATCCCATGATACGACTGTAACAATACATACCAATTTGTAATTTCCAAATTAAATTTACCGGCAAAATCGGCTAAAAGAGCCAGCAAAATGTTAAAACAGCGTATTATCGTAATATTTTCATGCGCAGCCGTCGTATCGTCACATAAATCAGCAGCGGCCGTTACGCTGCGCCCGCGCAATTACCGCGCGGAAAAGGTGCGTAAAAAGACGGCAATTACCACTCGTACAAATTAAAATGTCCGCAGGGAACTTAGTGCTTGGAGGGCAAAAAGCCATAGTCCGTTGACGTTCATGTTGTTTGAGTTGAACATTCGCGATGACCTACGTCAACGTTTATTATTTAACTAGCAGTTGTCCATGGAAAATGTCAGAACTGAGATAAAGATGTACTTTTCAAATCTAAAGAAAAACTAGGAATTAATTTTACCTTAAATCATTCAATATACATAGGTATCGTTTGTTCAAAATTTAAGGCATAAGTGGTACAAAAAACATAATTATCTTAATCTTCCAGTTTATCTAAATATATAAAAGAAGAAGTCCTGACTGACTGACTGACTGACTTACTGATCAACGCACAGCCGAAACTACTGAAGTTAGGAACTTGAAATTTTCACAGTAGGGTGGTTATATAACGTAAGTAAGGGATAAGAAGGGATTTTTTGAAATTCATCCCCAAAGGGGGTTAAATGGGGGTTGAAAGTTTATATGGGGACCATACGATTTTTAAAGTAGGAGATCTGAGACTTCGAACATAGACTCTTTAATACAATTTAAAAAAAGTAATTTCACCGTTTTTGGAAATTCATCCCCAAAGAGGGTTAAATGGGGGTTGAAAGTTTATATGAAGACCACACGATTTTTAAAGTAGGAGATCTGAGACTTCGCATATAGACCCATCAAGATGAGTACAGGAAAGTAATTTCACGGTTTTTTGAAATTCATCCCCAAAAGGGGTTAAATGGGGGTTGAAACTTTGTATAGGCACCAAACGGTTTTTGACGTTAGAGATCTGAGAGTTTGCACATAGATCCTTCAATATGACATGAGAAAAGTAATTCCACCCTTTTTTGAGATTCATCCCTAAAAGGGGTTAAACGGGGGTTGAAATGTTGTATAGGGACCAAATTATTTTGAAGTTACAGATCTGAGAATTCGTATATAGACTCCTCAATAAAGGTCGAAGAAAGTAATTTTACCGTTTTTCAAAATTCATCCCCAATGGGGAACATCCTAAATGGGGGTTGAAACGATTTTTGAAGTTGCAGCTCTGAGACATCGTACATAGTATCCTCAATATGAGTACAGAAAAATAATTTCACGGTTTTTCGAAATTCATCCCTATAAGGGCTTAAACGGGGGTTGAAAGTTTAAATGGGGACCAAACGATTTTTAAAGACGGAGATCTGAGACTTTGCACATAGACCCATCAATATGAGTACAGGAATGTAATTTCACGGTTTTTCTAAATTCATCCCCAAAAGGGGTTAAATGGGGGTTTGAAACTTTGTATAGGCACCAAACGATTTTTAAAGTTAGAGATCTGAGAGTTCGCACATAGATCCTTCAATATGAGATAAGAAAAGTAATTTAACCCTTTTTCGAAATTCATCCCTAAAAGGGGTAAAACGGGGGTTGAAATATTGTTTAGGGACCAAATTATTTTTAAGTTACAGATCTGAGACTTCGTATATAGACTCCTCGATAAAGGTCTAAGAAAGTAGTTTTACCTTTTTTCAAAATTCATCCCCAACAGGGGTTAAATGGGGGTTAAAACGATTTTTGAAGTTGGAGCTCTGAGACATTGTACATAGGCTCCACAATATGAGTGTAGGAAAGTAATTTCACGGTTTTTCGAAATTCATCCCCAAAAGGGGTTAAACGGGGGTTGAAATTTTGTATAGGCACCAACGATTTTTGAAGTTGGAGATCTCAGAGTTCGCACATAGATCCTTCAATATAAGTAGAGAAAAGTAATTTCACCCTTTTTCGAAATTCATCCCTAAAAGGGGTAAAACGGGGGTTGAAAGTTTAAATGGGGACCACACGATTTTTAAACTAGGAGATTAGTTGCAAAAAGTAATTTCACCGTTTTTCAAAATTCATCCCCAACGGGGGTTAAATGGGGCTTGAAACGATTTTTGAAGTTGGAGCTCTGAGATATCGTACATAGTCTCCACAATATGAGTACAGGAAAGTCATTTCACGGTTTTTTGAAATTCA
The DNA here is from genome assembly GCA_947034925.1 of Eudemis profundana. NCBI lineage: Eukaryota > Metazoa > Arthropoda > Insecta > Lepidoptera > Tortricidae > Eudemis > Eudemis profundana. The sequence goes on along the minus strand of OX344795.1, from coordinate 21,158,984 downwards.
TCCCCAAAAGGGGTTAGATGGGGGTTGAAAATTTGAACTTTGAAGTTAGAGCTCTGAGAAATCGTACATAAACTCCTCAATAAGAATAAAGAAAAGTAGTTTTACCATTTTTCGAAATTCATTCCTAAAAAGGGGTCAAACGGGGGTTGAAACTTTGTATGGGGACCAAACGATTTTTGTAGTAAATCTTGAACTTCGTTCATAGACTCATCCATAAGAGTAAAGAAAAGTGATTGCTGTTTTTTGGAATTCATCCCCAAAGGGGTTAAAATGGGGGTTGAAACTTTGTGTAGGGTACAAACGATTTTTGAAGTTGGAGCTCTAAGACATCGTATATAAACTCCTCAATAAGAGTAGAAAAAGTGATTTTTCGTTTTTCTAAATTCATCCCTAAGAAGGGGTCAAACGGGGGTCAAAACTTTGTATGGAGACCAAACGGTATTTATAGTAGATCTTAAACTTCTTACATAAACTCATCCATGAGAGTAAAGAAAAGTGATTGCTGTTTTTTTGAAATTCATCCCCAAAGGGGTTTAAATGAGGGTCGAAACTTTGTATACGGACCAAAAGATTTTTGAAGTTGGCGATCTGGGACATCGTACATAGACTCCTTAATAAGAAAAAAGAAATGTGGTTTTACCGTTTTTTCATCCCTAAAAAGGGATCAAAAGGGGGTTGAAACTTTGTAAAGGGACCAAACGATTTTTGTAGTAGATCTTGAACTCATCTAAAAAAGAAAAGAAAAGTGATTGCAGTTTTTTGAAATTTATCCCCAAAGGGGTTTAAATGGGGGTTGAAACTCTGTATAGGGTCCAAAGGATTTTTGAAGTAGGAAATCTGACACTTAGTACATAGATCCTTCAATAAGGGTACAGAAAAAATGTTAAACCATTTTTTGAAATTCATCTCCAAGGGTTATAAATGGGGACCAAAACTTTATAAGGGGACCAAATGATTTTTAAAGTAGGGTATCTAAAACTGATTAAACTGAATAGAACTCAAATGATTTCACGGTTCATTAAAATTTATCTCGAAGACGGGTTGAGTAAGTAGGGGTTGAAAGTTTTTTTAGGGACCCGTACAATTTTTAAAGTAAAAGGTTTTTAACTCCATGCATAGCATATAGCAATTAGTAGATTGTTTTTTTGTGTAAGTAACAAGCGGTTTATTAAGTGCATTTAATTTTTTGGTAATAATCCTTAAATGGACTTAAGAATTGATTTTCACGGTAAATGTGCATTGTGCAGTTTTGGGCCCAATATTTGAGGGTTTTGTTTAATTACAACAAAGTTTATGAACAAATATCAGAAACTATTAATTGCCTATTAAGATTAATTGCCTAATTATAATTTACACCGCAGACGAAGTCGCGGGCATCAGCTAGTTATTATATAAAAACGTTCTACGTGAAGGAAAACTCTACTTGATAATATTTCCAAAATACCAAATCGGAGGCTCCAGGTTTTTGTACGATTGACGCCACTATATAGTTGTAATAAAATATAACTGAACAAGTTTATAATCAGACAGAGTGGCGAAAATATTTAAATATTTTTTCTTCGTACTTTACAATAAACAATGTGCGTGTTTCATTCATTACAATTATAACAAACACAGAGTATGCCTCAATTAACTCGTCTTTTATTGCGGTCTTTATAGTGTCCGCACATGAAATTATGTGTTTAAAAATATACTATTGATAAACTAGTACGTTCGTTCAAATGATCGGCATAAAAGAACCATTTCTTCTTATAAAGAGAGTTTAAATTTCAGTGAAGACTAAAGCGGATTAAGAGGTTTGAGAAGTATACATTTCTTAGCCACGGACAATAGGTACTTGTTTGGGCAATAGAGCGTAAAGTTAATAATAAAGAGTGTTATTAAACATGATGTGAAAGGAAAGAAATTCGCAAGAGTTATACTTATATTCACATGTATAGTTTAGCTCGATGCTATTTATTAAAGTCTACATTTCTTAAAAATACGTGGAATATTTTTATTACTGATGTAATGACACATTTAGCTTATATTGAAAGTGACACCGCCTACGAATGCCTTAGCTTTGTTTGGGACTAGGTCAATATGTATTATTGTAAAATTACCCTCAGTATTTATTTACATATAATTGAATAATGTGGAGTTAATATATGGACAGAATGCATGCAGAACTAGTATTTTGTAATTCATTGGTAATAACCTTTATTACTGGCTACTTTTATAAAGTACGTCGTATATAGAAGTTACACAGTGACGATGCGACGCATAAGCTTTAAAACCTGTGGCTCTGATTGATTGACGGATGAAGGAAAAAAATCTGATTGGTCACTTTGTATCACTTAACTTGCACGTCGATGCTGTGTCGCTTGAATGAAGGACGGGCTATTTTTATTTTTGCCTAGTTTTATATGAACAAGTGGTATAACTAATAGTTTTATGTAGAACTCGCGAGTCTTTTAACCCCCACGGTTCCGCTATTTTGAAAAAATCCTTAATTTGACTTAACAAAAAAATATATATGATTATCGAACCTGCTCATAAAGTTTCATGAGAATCGGTTGAGAAATGTGACCTGTAGAGGAGAACAGTCATACGATCGCCGGACGAACAAAAGTATTTTTGTCCAAGCTGTAACGGAGAAGCTTCGTTCAATCTGCTAATTACTTGGGTTCTACATAAGATTTAACGAAACAAATAATGTGTTTATCTTGCAATATTAGATATATGTTATAAGAGGCGTTACATCCTGTACCGCTTGTCTTGTTGGATATATAATGAAAGGCATAGAAGGTACCCTTGACACAATTTATTTAAAAACTTTTTGCTAACCTGATTAATCGTTACCAATTTGTTTACCATTTCCTCCGCATTTCCCAACAAATGACCACTTTAGCAATATGCAGCAAAGGGTGGTGTGACCATAATCGCCGTCGCCACCCGTGTCGGGCAAATGTCAGGGCGGTGACATTTATTAACCAGAGGGACGTTTAAGGAGAAATTCTTTAAGAAAATGGACTTTTTCCCATCAAAGGGGTGTCACGAGCCATTGGCTGTGGCTGTGGCCTGCAGTGCGTTACTTTAGTGTTACTTATTATAACGGTAGTTCTAATCACTTTTAGAGCGAGCGGTTTTACTGTTATTTTATTGTTGTGTTTTGATTATTCGATTAGCAATTTAGGCACCTATTTTTGTTTATGTACGTAATTACTCTTTGGCCGAGCTTTTAAGTATAAGACAACTAATTAATGAATGTATATTCAATAATGGAATTCCAAGTAAGAAATGGTGATTGAGTTATAAAAAAAAAGTTATATTTCGAAAAATAGACAGGGTACCAAATATCATGGTCATATAGGCGATTTTGACATAACGATGTTGACTGGAACATCCAACTCGAATTACACTGAAATATGACATTTATCGGTGTCATCCCCAGAGATTCCTTACCAAACTAAGTTGAAAAATAATTGCCGCCAGCAATGTTCCCACAACAAGACGCACGTCCTGTATCGCGAACACGTTTACCAAAACTCCGTCTACGTTTTTGTTGTTGGGAATTTTAATTGCTTGCAGATATGATTTTATTGGGCCGTATTTTTTTAGGCCCTCGAGGTCTGGAGAATGTTCCCGCGAATGACGCGGTGCGATGATGACACGTTTTAATGATAATTTTCCTACGAGAGATGGTTTTGGGCTTCGCTACCTTTTATGAAAAAAAAGGAACCTTTATAAGATCTTTCTCGCGCTTGGCTTGCGTCTGTGCCATACACAGAAGTTTCAGGGAAATACGAGTAGTACTTGAAATTAAAACTCATTAAAAGAGATTATGATGGTCGGTAGTGCTACGAGATAACAAATTTTAGGTATCGTTGGAGTTCAAAAAGTTAATCTTTTTCTAAAACTAGAAACTTAGCTTTGAACTACTAAAATTTTCTAAACATTTTCAACTTTCCTCACTCCAAACTACTTAAGCTTCCTTCACGAAACTTTAATGCGCTTTTAAAGTTATTTAAATTTTGAGTCGACAAATCAAACCGTCATAAAACAGTGCTCAAACTACCGTCATCTGATACGTTATCTCTGAATAGTTCTATTAACTGCTGGTACTCTGTGCCGCGGTAATAAAGATCATAATCGCGGTTTATCGCCAAATGTTATAAACTTTATTATAAGAATGCATATCTACATAACTACATAATTTCCTACTTCGTAGTTATTTATGTAGTGTGTAGTTATAGTTGAGTTTTAATTCTGTTTTGACGACACGTTTAGCTCAGTGGGAGTGCCACCACCTACGAAGGTAGAGGTCCCGGGTTCAAATCCTGGTAAGGGCAAATATTTGTGCGATGAGCACGAGTATTTGTTCCTGAGTCATGGATGTTTTGCATTGCTTTGGGACTAGCTCGATTTGTGTGAGACTGTCCCCCGATATTTATTTAGTAAGCAAATCCTTTAAAACATTAGGAGGTACCTCCTAATCACACCGCAATTTGTTACAACTACTATATTCGTAATAATAATATCTACCCGTACTAACTGTAACAGTTTGTTAACATTCTCAACAATTCCCTGGCGTGGTGAAATAGATAAGTAATTACCGACTGTTCAGTTATAATCACTGCAGAACGCTTCTTGCGAGACTTGGCGCCTCCTCGGGCCATTACGCACGCTCTACCTTACTAGTAAACAACACAACCCTAGAAAGAAGTAAATTAAATTGAAGCTACTACATACATACGCCCTTTTTATCCCAGCATGGAAAAGTGAGCGACCATCGATAGCAAAAACAATCGAACCAATAAAATTGATACTTTATTACGTTACAAACTCTCAATACTGATAAAAACTTTCTGTTTTGCCTATTTACGGCGTAATGGCTTTTTTGTTTCAGATTAAGTAAATCATCGTAATTAATGAAGTATTTTTTCTTAGATTAGGTGATTAAGCGGAGTGTTGTTCTGCATTTAAAATGACTTAATGTAATGTTATCCGTGAAATTGTAGATTTAGATTAGTATACATATACCAACATCCTGTGGTTCTTCAAAAAAAAAATACTTCGCCGCTTGCTGATGGTTTCTGGGTAAAGTAGGTTTACTTTTTCGATCTAGTATTACGTAATTTCTTTAAATGCATTTATTAGGAAAGATCATCTTCATCATCATTAGCTGATAGACGTCCTCTGCTGGCAAATACCCATAGAACGCCACCATGATTTGTCCTGCGCCGCCCATACCCAGTGGACCTTTACCAGGTCATCAAGCCACTTTAAAAATACTAAAGCGTATTTGTAAAAAAACATCGGAAACGCCATACTTCATAGTATTTTAGATGTTCTGGGAATTTCTTTTATATTAATATGTATGAAATAATAACAAAGAACTTTGGCTTTGTTTCTGGCGAGAAATTAGAAATTAGTGCAAGTGTTTTTTTTTTTAGTAGAAAACTCTACCACTAACTAGGCAGGTAGCCGTTGAAGTTTGAGCGATTAATCATAAGGTTAGCTCCGCAAAAACAATACGTTAGAACAACATCCCGACATCCTCAGCGCCGACTATAATTACCTTACAACTCGTTAACTTTTTTCCACAGCCAATTTTACGCACAGTTTGTCTATGAAAGCAGCAGAGAAATGAATTATTAAGAGCCTATAACTGCTTCCAATATAGGTTCGACTTCAAACACCCTTTTCCCGTGTAAATTACGCGACACCCTATTGTCCAGCCACCAGGCCACTTTGGGGTGACTTAAATCCGAAATTGGGTATTTCGAAAAATGTGCATGTGTCATTTATCACGATCCCCTCCAGGAGGGAAAGGCTAACCCTATTTAAAAAAGTACCCTCAATAATCCTCGCGCGCACTAACAGTATTAAAATTTTGTAGTATTAATACAATGGCATCGTGGCAAATAAATATTGGATGAGGGACGCGGTAAGCCGTCTTAAGCGACGCTGAATGTTACCGGCAGGGTGACGGCTCGGAAATTAATGATTGGCGAAACTTAATTAATATTAGTTGCCTGAACTTAGAGTTAATACGAAAATAATAGAAAGATTACGAATTTTTAGTACTAGATAAACTCATTGGGTAATAAAATATGTCTGTTTTTATTGTCGTCATAGTAGTGATCACAGACATAAAAGATAATATTGTATGTACTTCTACTTACATTACGTATTATTTCATTGCTATAAGTTGTTGATGAAAAATCTGCCAACTGCGAGTCAGATTCGCACAGGAAGGGTTCCATACCACCGTCGTCGAGCAAAAAACACCAAAAAAACGTGGTTCTTGTACGGGACCCGCTTTTATTTTAAATTTTATTTTGTTTTCATTTGTTGTTGTAGTGGCAATAGAAATACACATTCTGTGAAAATTTCAAGTCTCTTCCTATTACGGTTTAAAAGATACAGCCCTGTGATAAACAAAATAAACGAATAAAAAATGGACAAATTCAGGATATTTATACACGCAGCGGTTTTTTACCCGGCAAACAGCCGCATCAATCTAAACGACATAATAACCTAATTTAATTGTATTTCCTCACTTTAATAGGAAAAATTAAGATGGTCGCGTGTCGCATTAAAAGCCGGCTCCCGACAACCTAGAGGAAGACACAATAGCGGTTAAAGTTTTCAATATTTTGGGTGGCACGAGTGGCAGGCACGTGACGCCGCGTGTCCCGGGTTAGCCCCCCGCCGCCACCACACTTTTTATTATTTTTATAATTCATATTTCACAACTGAGAAGGCGTTTCGCACGGTTAGCTCGCGATACCGCAAGGGCCACTTATGGGCCCACTTTTATTTATACTACAGGATCGCGTCGCGTTTTGTGATCCACTTTATCAAACGCTTTGCAGAGATCGCCCGGTGGGGTTGGAATGACTGGGATCATAATTCAGCTGGCATTCTTATGACGTTGCTGGCTTATTGTTGTTTTTTGGGAAGGGATTAGCGTTGGCCATAAAAGCTTCTGTTTGCGTCACGCCGACAAGCTAAGCCTGCCTTGTTTTATTGAAGTCGATAATGTGGCAGACAATGCGTTGATTTATTAACTTGTTTTTTATCATGATTTAAATTGAAAACCATCGTGGAGAGAGAGCAATGCTCAAGAGCTGAAGAGCAGAAGAGTTGAGCTCTATATGTTTTCTGAAATATCTCATCGTCATGTTGAATCTGCTCTGCATGCTGACAAGTGCTGATCAAGCAAATGACTTGATTGTATAGAGAAGAAAGGGGCCGTTAGCAAGTTAAAAATATTTAACTTCGGGTTTTTCAACGACGAAGGATGACGATCTTTAGGAAAGGTCGAGGTCGAGGATCATAAATGTATAGTTGCAAAAGTTTACCACAGTCGTAAAATGTTATCTCGACATTTCATAACACTCGTAAACGAATTAAACGATATTCACTGTCTGTGCATCATTATATCTGAGGTACCTGGATGACCATGAAAGTACCATGTATTTTGGATTTGACATTTCGTAGTTAATTCATTCTACACTCACGGACTATGAATTCGGGTCATTTTCTATGAACAATTACATAGAAAATAATACGAATTCATTGTCAGTGAGTGTATGTTATCTTATGCCACACCTGGCCATAAAGTGGCTTTTTCCGCACGCTGCGTGTACGGAAAAAGCCGCTTTCTGTCCAAGTATAGACATAAAATTATGTACATAACACGGGAGGTAATAAAGAAAGCTCTCGATCGCATATTTACGTCCCTCGCTTGCACCTCGGGCCGCAAACTTCTGTGATCTCGGCCTTTCTTTGTATTACCATCCTAGTTGTGTAATGTACTATAATGTCACATAACATAATACATATAACGTGACAGGTAAAAGTAATGGACCAGGCAGCTAACCATTGATATATTGGTTTTTTAAACTAAAAGTACCTGCCTACTTAATTCAAAAAACAGTCAGTCATTCGTAACATTATATCTGGTGCAATAAAGCTTATATAAACAAAAACTTTCATATGGATGAGCCGGTCTGAGAAAATAGTTTCACATTATAACCTTAATAAAATGATTAAAATTTGGCAGTGGTGCTAAATTACATTAATTATCCGTAAGCCTATTTATTGCCTCGCATTTTGAAATGTTAAAAAACTTTTTAATCGCAGCCAAAATTTACAATCCGTTATTCACAACACTAGTGAACAAAGTTTTAATTTGGCAATAAAATGTTTACATTCATTAAAAATAATAGGTAACTAAATTAGAGAAATCATTTACGGTAGCGGCTGTTTTATGAGATCGGTGTTATATTCTCTAGGGGAAAATGAGAGTAAAAATGTTGTTAGGAAAATTAGAGTTAATACTTTTTTCCTTTAGACGGCGGTATAGGGCCCGTGGTATCGCTTCGCATATTGGGAGTTGCTTCTAAGTGGAATTTTTAGTGTCCCGAGCTTGGGGAGTCTTATCCAAATCGCCGTAACGGTAGGGTTCCGCTGGGGAGACGTTTTTTTATTTTAGAGTAATTTCCCATTACATTTTACGTGACTCAGGTTATTGTGGGGTCGGTTGTAGTTCCCTCTGACAAACCGCCGCTTTGTTGGGTTGCATTTTGAATTTATTTTATTTTAGCGGGGTTATCTTTATTTGAATCTATTTTATTGCTCCCATCAATTTTCTACTGCACACCTATAAGACTTTTTTTTAAGTTAATGCCACATAGTAACGTCAAATTAAAAAAATAATTTTAAATTTCGTCATTGATAAACTTTACGATTTGGGTCATAAAAATACCGCTTGCGAAAACTTTAAAGGTCCCTCAAATTTCTAAAACATTCCGACGTGATCATAAACTCGGAACATCTGTATCGTATGCCCTCTAATTACTTCAAAAACACTAAAATCAAAGGCAAACACGTCTAATTAAAAGTTAACGCACGTCGTGTCGGAGCTTGATGCAATTAAAGAGTTGATGCCAGTAGCCCTTAGTTAAAAACTTGATTGAGCCTTAGACGCTACTGTTGCATCACGGAGATACAGAGATGGATGTGTTGTGGAGATTAGATTTAAAGATAAATTTGATAATCTTTATTATTTATAACATTATTTTTATATATTACTGTTTTACTACGGTCTTATACATAATGTCAATAGTATTATTTACCTACAATAATGAAAGTCGGAACTTTTGTAGGCTATATTTATTTGAATGTGCGTAGTAATTAAATGTACGCACTTTTTTATTATATAATAAGTAATATAATTTAACGCAATATGTTAATTTTATCACCAATAACGCTTAATAAGTATATTGTTCTATGTAATTCCACGCAAAAAACTACTAGGTACTACTTTTTATACTTGCGCTGTTAATTTCACAGCTTAAAACAAGCAAACAATAACTATTAGCCCGGTATCTCTAGCAAAAAGCGTCTAACCGTCTCATTACCCCTCGTCCTAAAAAATGTCTCGTACGTGCAGAAGGAAGCATTAGGGTCCTAGAAGCGTGCCCCGCGGTACTGCCTCGGCGCGCCGATAACTAACGCAAAAAACCCGGGGGGTGCATGAGGACTCGCATAAAGGGAAATTTATCCACAAATTAATTTGTTGCAAGCGAAATTGGATGCAATTGCAGATCTTGTAATTTAATTTTGGCAAGAAATTGTTTGTATTTGGGGAATGATTGCGGCAAATAATATCTAGGTAATCAACAACAACATTAGTATAATGCAATCCAATATTATTCACTACAGTTATGAAATGAATTCTACAAATTAATAAATCAACCACGCTTTTAAATAACATAAACAAAATAACCAATTTAGTTTAATCAAAACCGAACTTTCGATTAAGTTCATCTATAATATGTCTCCAAAACTAACTGTATATTCGTATTTGATAACAGAACGCCATAGCCTGCCGCTTTGGGGCGATAATTTTCAATTTGTTTCTTAATTATGACAAGCAATAAGTTTCCGAGCTGTGGGAAATGTATGACGAAACCGAAGAAATTCGCCGTTAATGCCACAGCACTTGATTTATAGTAGATAAGTACATTACTAGATATAATTTTAGAAAACTCCTAGCTCAGTGATAACTATAGTCGAAAATAAAGCTTTGCTGCATCGAGTTAAGGTATAATTCAAAAGAAATAATTAACTTTATTGGAGATTTTGACAATGATTTTTGGCGAACATTTTTATGTTCGTGTCTGGTGTTGTAAATATCTAAACGTACAAGATTAACGTGGCTGATTTATTTATATAGGCGATATGATGGATGATTTGTGAAGGATTGGAATGCCTTGACCTTATGCAGGTGCATTGGATAATTAAGATTTCGATTCGGACCGCTGTTTGGTATGAGGATGTTATTATTGATTTTGCGATGTCTTCATTGTTTTAAGTTTTATTAGACGCTAAAGTTGCATAATTTGGCTATTAGAAAATGCTGCGCGTAGTCATTTAAAATAATGGTGCACTCATGTTTTATTTTCTGTAATTAATCTTAAACTGATACATTTACAAATAGTAGGTTTATTTGTATGTTGCATAATATGTAGAACAATTGCTACTTGCGAGATACTGGGTTTTTCGTTCGTTCTTATATTATTTTACTTTCGACACAAAAGTTGTGGATTTTATTAAAAGCGAGTAAAATTATGTAAATATGACAAGAGCATAAATAGAATCCAAGGCAAAGCGCAGGATACTACAATAGATTCTTGACCGTAGGTAAGGGATTTAAGTGCGAATGATCAAGGACAATATAATTTTGGGTAACCTATCGAAGTTTCGGAAAACACTTGTCCGATTTTCACTTGTCCGAAAACGGTTAACCGAATTCTTAAGGTCCATATACTTTGTTTACCATACTTTTGAAATGTCGTTAGTTTGTTTTCCCACGTTATCATTTTTCCGAAACTCAATAACCAGAAGAACGATTGCCAACTTTATTATTTGACAACCAATTTATTAACCACCTTTTCATAATTCCAATGCTACGTAAAATATAAATCTCATTTTTCCGAATATAATTTTACCGTCACGATTGAAAAAATATACAGATATTATGCTAAAAACCCTACAGAAATGCACTTTCAAATCGGGATGCGGAAATAAACTTTTGCTAAAAAGTAGGTTAGGTTAGAACTTTGATACCTCACAAATCTCATAATAAGGAACTGTTGCAAAAAAAAGTGGGTTAGGTTAGATTTAGAAACCTTACAAAATAAACAATTGATAGAAAAGGGACTTAGATTAGGTAACAGTGGCGTGGCCTTGAAGATATCCTTGGGCAAGCCGGAGCAGCATTGGCTTCAATTTTCTTTAAGGGCACTAGAATTAAGCGCTGAACTGCCTAATATTAGGCAAGCCGATGGGAATCGAGTTCTATGGACGCCACGACACTGTTAGGTTAAAACATTTAAGCAACTAGAGTGCTGCACGAGTTCTTAGCTACGGAAAGCCCAAAAAAGGGGGGACGGCAGGGGCGAAGCCCCCCTCAAGGTGGCTCGCATGAAAAAACTAACAACCCAAAAGCTTTTTTACTTGGATAGGTTTGTTAGTAACCTTGTGTCCATTAGAGCGGAAATAGAAGCCCCGCGAGGCGGGGCTTCGTCGACTTTATGGCGGGTCCTATTTTGCCATTGAATAAGTAAGCTAAGTATTGAATAGGTAGGTAAATAAAACTATAAGTTTAATACATATTTTTGATCTTTTGGTATAGCGGGGTAGCAATATTTCGGACTAAATACTTTTCGGCACAAAAAGTAGTTGAAATACTTCGGAATTTTAATACGTTTCAATTCGAAAAAAAAAAAATTGCAACGAAATGAGAATTGAAAAAATAATGTTTTCGGGATTTTAATATTCGGAATTACATTTTCGAGTTTATGATAGGTATAGGTAGGTAACCATAATTTTGCTACTAAGGCTGTGACACATACTCTGCAACTCATATTTTATATCTATGTTGATATAACTCGTCGATCCCTTGTCCCGTTACTGCATAAAAGAAATTTAGACCACCAGTTTTAGCATATAATTATGTAATATGTATTATGAAAAAGGGTAAATCCAATGTTACCTACACACCTAGGACTTTGCTACTTCACAGTACTTAGATACTTGAAGCATAAAATCGATCAATAAAACAAACATCTGACACCGACCATAAGTCACTGCTCCTGAGAGGCCATCCAAAACTTGAGCCCGATTTTTTCTCATAATTGCCTAATCTTTCCAGTTTAAAGAGACTGTAGTTAATCTCCCGAGGTAAGCCGCCCTTCAATTGGTTATTTTTAGGGTTCCATGTCTACACAATCAAACCGTTATAACCGTCTGTTCATTACTCACTATTTGCCACATAAAGCCATTTAGTCCAAAGTTATGTTAACTACTCAAGTCTAGAAATGTAGTGCTATAAATAAATTAGGTAAAGCTATAAAAAGAAACATGCTTAACTGGTTTCATATAAAGTATCAAGAAACATAGTCATCACTTCAACAAATAATAACAGTAGGTAGCAGATTGACGGTTTGGTTGTAAATGTAATATTTTTGATTATGTTACATTCACAATGGTTTTATCTCACACAGAGAGAACATTTTAAACAGACCACGATGCAACTTCATTCGGGAATGTTAAATAAGTCAAATGGTCTTATTTTTAACACTCTCCAGGTACTTTTTCAAGATTTTATTATATGTATAGGTAAATAGATCGATATGTAGAAAAGATAATACCACGGAACCCTTCAAATAGAAATTGCGTTTTTTTAAATTCCCTTCGTACGAGGGTCGCTAGATTTAGTAGCAATTTTAGAAGCGCTCTATTGATTGTTTGTAATTTTTTCCTTTTATGCGTCGTTGGGCATAAGATGAGGGTACTGCAAGTATCTTATTAGGAATTGTACCTATTATCTTTTATTTTTCTTCTACAGCTTAACCAACTATAAACGGTAATGAACAGTAAGGTTTTTATTAATTACTGCTATAAGTGAGGTTTATAAAATGTTTCACATTCAGCATTGCTAAAGTACCTTAAATTTAAAAATAAAAATTGATGTCTATTATAGCTAATAAAATAGTAAACTGATTTACTTTTGGTTAGTTATTCAATAAATTGTGAAGATTGTATTGCCGGCTAATCTTGATGGGGTTTCCCAAAGTCAATAACCCCTCAACTTTATAGTTTTTTTTTGTTACTGGTAATTTAGATAAAACCTATGATGGTCCGCGTTCGACACCGGTTTTTATAACGTTGGGCAACATTTTTGCCTAAAGTTATGTCCTCTGGCAGAAAAGACAAAATGAAGAGCAAAGGAATTATTTATTTATTTATAACTAAATAAATTATTTATAAATAAATCGATAATTGTTCATTGCGGAATAGGTAACATAAGTTACTAGCTAAAAACATTGCTTCGCTAATCCACTAAAATGAATATCGGTTAGTAACGACCAGAAGTGTTCAAATTGCGTATATTTTTGTAAATAGGAACAAGGTACATATAACTTGTTATAATAACAGCACAAGAGTCTTATTAGTGAGTTAAGAAAGCAACCTGAGAAAAATAAACTAGATTTCTCTACTTGTCATTGAGTGTCTGAATAATGTTTTGGTTACAAATAGGTAGTAAAGTTAGCCATAAACCCATTCGCGCCGCTGATCTCCTTTCCGAATCGCCGAAAACTTATTTCTTAACACCAAAACGTCTCAAGTTAATAAAGTGCCACAGCCACTTACGACTTAACTAAAGCAGGGGTAGACTTGTCACCAGTACACCACCGATCCGGCTCCGGACTTATTTACGACACGTGTTTTGTCCCTCATTAGCGAGAAAGCGGTACATTTCGATATTAATTATGCAAATACCGAGTCCATAGCTAATGGTGAATATTCCGTAGATAAAATATAAGATGTATGAGTTTATATGACGGTCTGCTTATCTGGCCGACCTTCAAGACATGACATCTTTATGGTTATTGAAATTCTGTTAAATTATACTTTCTAAATTTTATGTAACGCGTGATATTCGGTTTTGGCTGACATGGTAACGATTTAGATTAGAGATGTTTAGTGCTTAACACTGTGCGTGGGAATGTGGTAAATTTTGGAAATAAGATTAGCAACTTTTACAATGTAGAAAAGCCAAATGTAGCCAAACCAGCATCTATACTACGCAGATTAATAGTAGTTTATGCAACTGCCTACATAAGGGGCCTTAAAACATGAGTGTGGTGTTATGAAATGAACCGAAGGCAACATTCATAATATACAGTACTTTCCCTTTAATCTCACAGATCACCGTCACTAACCAAAAATTTCAACCTTCTTCACAGAATCCACTGAATTCCACTGTATTTCTACCAATAATGACATTGTTCCAATAAGGCGCACATCTATTTCATAAGGCGCATATTTATATTTGATATAATGACACTAGCGCTCTCTGTCGTTAAAAATAGAGCTAGAGCGATAGGTGTCTCAGTATTGCGTTCCTTACAATCACGTTACTTAGATGGCGTTGCGACTTGCGACGTTATGGTTTTCAAGGAGCGATTGTTACACACCACTGAAATAATAGTTGTTGCAGTCAATGGTTATAGGAATTCTTAGACTAAGTGTGTATGCGTAGTGTGGTGATTGAGAGTTAAAAATGTACTGCTTAGACTTCGCCAAAAGTTGATAAATTATTTAGCGTTTTAAAATAAATGGGAACCGCTAGGCTATATGAATGCTTAACCTAAATAATGTTGTGTTTAAGGTTAGGGTTTGTGGTTATTGTTATTAACTAACATAGACCCGCGGCTTAACTATTTTTTTTTAATTTATTTAACTCAAATACACTCGGTGCATTTGATTTCCTTTAAGCTCGCCAAACATGCGTTTATTGGCGATAAATTGCACTCACTTTAAAGTTTTGAAATCTACCCTACCATACAATTACCTTAATCGTAGCATAATGAACCTAACAAATCTAACCTAATTTTTCCCGCATCATTCCCGTTTACCTATAAGGGAGTTTCCTATCAAGCTATAATAGTACTTTTTGATACAAGTGCGGAAAGTATGTCATTTTTCACGAGTCCCGAGGTGTCTTGGCCCGAGCCGTAAGGCGAGGGACAAGACTCGGGACGAGTGGAAATGACACTTCCGCACGTGTATCAAACGACGTTTTTTAATACATTTGCGAAAAATTACAACGAAAATGAAATGATTGAATGATTAAGAGACAAATTTGTTTATTTTTTGGCCTCATAAAAATGGAGCACTCAATTGGAACACTTATTAAGAGTCACGTTGAGTATCCTGACCACATTGTAGATGCCTGATATTTCTTAGATAATTCAAGAAAGTAGGCCATAAGTACATTTTCTGAGAATGACGCCGTTCGATTTTCTCGTTTCCAGTCAATGAATTGCTCATAGACGGCCAGATATTCCTCCTTCGACTTCTCTGGTAAAATAATGAATAGTAGTTGCCGTTGACACCTTTGCTAGTATATCTCGTGGTGTTGAATTTATTTCAAAATCGTCTGAATCGCTCATTTTTCACAAAAGTGTTATCAAACTAATGCGTGATAATTAATAATTACAAAATTACAATCATGAATGAAAATGGCGGGAATAAAACAAAATGTGTTACTTTTAATTGCGAACTTTTTCCAACGTGGCAGCGTTTGTCACCATTCAGCCAAATAAAAATAAACTATTTTGGGAACAGACAAACGTTCTAAGATAATTTAACTGCATTTAAAAATGGAAAAAAGCAATAAATATTTATAGTATTTTATGCAACAGTTGTATAAGAAGGTTCAAAAAATGCGAATTGCGTGAGTTGCGATACGAGCCGCGAATGCGGCGAGTATCGCAAATAGAGACGCAATGAGCGTTTTTTGACTTAATTATACAACGTTGCATACAATACTTTTTCTACGACTATGTTAAAATATAAAATACATGGACGTCACGCGTGTCTCGTCCGGTCTCTCCGAGTGTGTACAGCCGGCATGACAGTTGTGTCTATGGTAAACTTTTTTTTGATATGGCTGGTGACACGATGTGACGATAATTAAAATACTTTTTTTTATGTTGGCATCAATTAATTTAATTCGGAAAGTTTTGTTTTTCTTATGAATCGTAGGAATTTAATTGTTTGTTAAGTTGGTAGTTGTGAATTTTTATCGTGAAGTTAGAATTGAGCGCTTAATCCTTGACCTAAGTTTAACCTAGATTTAGAAGTCTGTGGATGCTAGCAATAACGTAAAGTGACTATAACGACACTAGTGCTGTTATGGGGAATAGAGTATAGACTTCTCTGAACTCATATTATGTATGTTCTTATATTAGTGTTCGTGACCAAGTAAAAGACAGATAACAGTACAGGAGTAGAAAAAATACTTAATAGCTCATTAATTTCCAAGTAAAATGTAATCTTTAGTGCCGGAAAGCTAGTTGTCATTTATAAAACTCGAACAGCCTGCACCATATTATCTTATCTGTGACAATTTTTATTTTTTGGGTCTCGCATAATACTAGTATTATGCGAGACCGCTGACTAAACTACTCATTGGTAATACTCAAGAAGCATACTTTTTAAACTATTTTAATATTAGATAACAGTTTAATTGTTTATAATAAAAACAATCAAACGTTATATATGTGGATTTAATATTTTAAACGTATCAAATGTATACTTTCATTCAATGTCCACTGACGTAATAAAAACAAAGAACGTATTTGACCATTAGTTGGATGTATGTATTTGAACAACAGTAAATTAAAAAAAATGGGAAATAAAAAGCACTAGTTCGCAAAATCGAACTTTGCGCACGATATACAGCTACAAAAAGTACCACTTTTTGAGCAAGTGTATTAAAAAGTATGTTTATTATATGTTTCATTCCAGGACTTGGTCTAGTTGTTCGCCAAATTTCATTTCAATCCATTTACGTTTTACCGCGTTATTTAGTAACAAACATCCAAACATCTTCACAATCTTTGACTTGTATAATATTAAGTAGCAGATATTTGTATGATTACAACATCAAGGTATATAATAACTGAACGGTGAATATAATTATGTACCTACTCTATATGGTTGCGCTATTGTCAATACAAATATAGATTTCTACATACATACAGAGGCAAACCGCGGTATCAATCAGTTTCTAGATTCGACTGATAGCGCTACTTAATGCCAGGATATCTTTGTATCGAATCTGATTACTAATGAGTTCTGCCAAATACACCATGACGCCAATTGCTAAATGAACTTCAACGAGCTGGTAACTAAATTTGAAATTCATTTGGAATTCAACTTTATAGGATACAGATTAAGTTCGATCACGCATGCTTCGAGCTCAGTGTGGATCCTAACCTTAAGCAACTTCTGGTGCTACTGACCAACCAAAAAATATTCGTCGGGTGATAAGTAGGTAAATATTTAGCTTTTGATAGCAATTCCTCTGCTAAGGTTTAGGGTACGTCCGTACGTAACGTCCTAGTGCTCGACACGCTAATGCCTGATAGTTGACACCCTGCTGTCACCTCTGTTTCTAATGACTTAACATTCAATATGGCGACTACTGGCACAGTGTTGAGTTCTCGAACGTCTACAGATGTACTTTCAAATCCAATGTACATACGATCACAAACGGTTTTGAATCTTATTCTACAAACAGAAGTCCTGAAATATTAACATTCTTTTAGACGTGACTGTACGAAACTCTGCGTCAAAAACTTACCAATTTTGTAGCTACCGAAATTGTTAGACACATTGTAGAAACTAGATGAGTCGATCTATCAAGCAACTGGCTTATTGAATGAAGTATAAAAGTAGATAAAATAGAAATCATCCTTGGAAATGAGCGATATATGCGGAGACAAAAGGCATTAGCGTTATCGCGTAGGCGGCTATACTACGTCAGCGATGTACAGTCAGCCCCAAGTCAGATAGCAATACCAGTACCTGCTTACATTTGCAGGTAAATTTATATCCATTATTCCATTTGATGACTTTTACATAGGGAGCAGATACCCCGGGCTTCAAAAGCTGTGTGACTGCGGATGTAACCGGGCAAGCGCTAAGATGAGAGAGAGCTTCCATTAAATGACTTTTAGTTCTGTAGTGTCTATAGTAGGTAAGTATTTCGAGCCGTCCTAAATAAACATGGCGGTGGACAATTATTGCAGAAGCGGAAGATGTAAGAAAGACTTGAAGCAAAGTGTAGCACGGAGCTTAAGACCCTTAAATTGCATCGATGTCTTCTGTGTAACAAAGCTGTAAACATGAAAATAGGGAGAAAAATAAACGTATACACATTTTTTTTCCATAAAATAGAATTTTTGCCCCGAAACTTTTTCCTGACCGTTTGGTAGGTACTTTTTGACCGTGATTCCAGATTTTAGCAGAACATCTACGGACTGATTGCTATTTTAGTTAAGTACCTAATACCTACGTCTGCTCCTCCGTACGATAACGAAATCAGAAATTGTACATACATGAAGCTATTATAACGCTTTTTCATAAATCATATTTTAAAAATATATTAGGTACAGTCGAGTTCATCATTATCTGAGCAAAGATTGGACCAAAAACAACTGAACAAGACCCTATTGTCAGAAGCATAAGAACTAGATCAGATATTTTTGATCCGTTCTTTGCTCAGATAATGTTGAACTCGACTGAACCTAAGAAAGAAAGAAAGAAAAGGATTATGGTTATGATTTAAGATACTTATTTCTGTAAGTTTTATGATTGACATCAATTGTGAAATTGGCCTATCACATTTAGTGACACGCTATTCGGGAATATTCTAAGTGGTAAGTACCTATATGGAAGTCCATACACATAGGGATTATTCCTATGAACGGCCTAGCGTTGAATCCCATTATTCTGGATTTCTATGCGTAACCGAGAGGCTTATCTGGTCCCACTGTACCGGTGGCATGGTGGTACCAGCATGCGACACGTGTCGCTAGGAATGTCGCCATGCGGAATGCGATATACCTATACGTGCAATCTGTACCTACGACTAAGCAACAATTGAGTCAGACGTAGGTGACCCTGCACCTAATGCTTGTGTCTCTTTCCCAATCCCTTAGGAAGAAGAGAGCTAGAATATGATACCTGTGTACTATTGGCTATGCGTCTATGTATTTGACTATTTTGACTACGTTGTTGGAGTTATACTGTCGTAAGTTAGTTATACTGTCGTATTCAATGTGGGCAATACATTTTTAGTTCACTAGATGTCGCTTGCATACCTCACCTTTAGAAATATAGTGAATCAAAGCATTTTTTTTTTATTTGATTTTAGGTCACTATAATTCTAAGGGTGCGATACGTGTTTTCGGTTGATGGTTTCTAGGTTTTGGTTTGAACTAACGTAGATTTTTTTCGCAGAAGGAAAACCGTCAAAATCGTGCGACTCAAGTCTCTGTAGGTAAGTATCAAAACCTCTATTAGCTGAAGACGCTAAATTCACGTTATTTTAACAAGATGATCTATAAATTGCAAGCAATTCGGGATACCTTTATTTTTATACCTATTTGGACAAAAACATCGTCACTTTTTCAAAACATCCTCAGCGTTGTTGGTTTTTCTCTATTGCACTAACATTACTTTTAAACATGCTTAAAAGACAAAAAAATAATGGGTACACTTCGTATCGAAATCCGGAAAGTAGGTGGGTATAATGAATATGGCCCTATCAAATCTTGTGTAAATTACTTACACATTATTAAATTTCGTACAAATATTTCACGTTGGCCTTTGCCATTAAAAATCTGAAGGCAGTATAATAACAAACATTTGGCCCACTATTTGGCTAATTTTGATTGACAATAAATCCTCGCATGCCGCGGGTAATGGGGCACTGTTTGTATGTAAATTGGATCAAATAACAGGCCACTGTCTGCAGGAAGTGGGTTAAGGCCTTCGGTTGATTAGTTTGGTTCAAACTTTTTTGTGATAAGTTAAATTGCAGTATTATTGTAGTTGTTGTTAACAGTAGATTGAGTTGATTTGATGAATTATGTTCACGTTATTTTATAACATCTGAAAATTATATAGCTTATACTCCGTGTTCGCTTCCTATGCCTTCAGTTTTCTTTGCGATAATGTCAGCTGGTATTAACAGCTGCGCTGATGAAAAATTTATAGGTAGGTATTTGCACTAGTGATTTTACTATGCCATCACAAATGTCCATTTAATTTTAGTGGTCTTGAGTGGTCACTGCGCAAGGCTTAAAATTTCGTAAGCGATATGGTCGACTGTCACCAAGTCATAATAGGTCTATGCAATGCAATCTCGAAGCAATGAGTTACAATAAGTAAGTGGACACTTGCATGCACCAAATTTATTTAAATACAGAGTAATTGGTTGTATTTTTAATTTCTTTTACTCAAATGAATAACCATATTTCACCAAAGGCTCAAACGCAGGTGTAAAAAATTTAAAATACCACTTATTTACTTATTACCGGCCACACAACTCGCCATTTTTGTTCACCATAACTCCCGTCGCATAACTCAGTTCGACAGGACCAAATTGCGCGCGCAAATAACATAATGTTGTTTGTGTGACAGCCCTACCGGCCGGTGTAGATTATGACGCGTCTCGTTATCTATGCTTTATTATTCGGTTATGGTAATGTCACACTTTAATAAGATAGGTGAATTATACGTGTGCGTCAATATGCAAGAGGTGTTATTTATTGAATTTGAGCAATGCTTGTTATAATTTATTGTGAGAGGAATAAAACAGAGGAACTGACAGCGTATTTAGAAGTACGTTACTAATAAAATTAATGTTCATATTTGTTTGTATAAATAATTTCACATTACACAAGAGGTGGTTTAGTTTAGTGTACCATACCTTGGATGTAATTTAATAACATCTTTGGACTAATCCAGACTGAATCTGATTAGCACTAGTGCACATTGTCAAGGGTGCATTCACAATTTTCCAATCTCATTATAATTATGCAGCTGTTTCATATAGGGAATATACTAGATGATACAATTTCAGACAAATATAGGCAATAAAATATGCTTAAAGGATTACTGTAAAAAATATATTCTTGTAAGCCCATGAAAATACCGATTTTGATAAAAGTTCCAAGGCATAATCGAAAGATATTGGGGAGACCAGGTATGAAAGTAGCACGGGATGAACGTAACAAATGATTTCTTGAAAAAAGTATGCTAGCTAGCTATTATTTGGTTCTACGGGTATACACCATTTTGTACCCCCGCTTCACTTGGCTGAGCTCAAGGCCCTTTGCAATCAGGTTCTGGAGATAACGGGTCGGTGCCGAAAAAATTGTCCTAAAGTAAGATTTGACAGTTTTTTTCAATTGTGATTATTTCTCTAATTGCATATTTAAGCTGGTGTTTTATTGGTGAAATAAATAGCATAACTATACAACTTTCTATTTTGATATGCGAAATGGTTACTTTATAACTGTTTATTTAATTTATAGGCATGTGTCTGCCATATTCAGGAAATTTTATAAGTCGGGATGAAAGTAACAACTTGTTACATTCATCCCGATTAGGGTCTTGGCAATTCAAAGCGAATTTTATAATGTTTTTTATATGTTTCAAAGCTATCAGATTTATTTTCTTATTTCAGGATGCCTAATTTACACAAATGAACAAGGAGTAGAGGATTAACTAATATAAAGATATAGATATGGAGTCCTTTTTAAATCGCAGGTTAAGTGAAAAATGGTTAGGTATATGCCTAGAAAGTTAGTCGTGGGCCCATAGTATATATTATACTGTACTAATCCCACTCATACAATAAACGTGAAAGTTTGTGAAGATGATTGGTTCTTTGGACATTGGGATGTTTGTGGATGACTAACACGACAGATATTGAATGGATTTAAGTGAAATTTTGCATACAAGTAGACCAAACCCTGGATTGAAACATACGACATTTTTTATTCTTATATTATTATTGTAATACCTAAATGGTTGATTAATAGGTAAATATGTTGATTGTTAATGTTACTTTGAATTTTTTACAGTGTTACAACCATCCCTAGGGGTAGGGATTATTGCAACAAATTCCACACTTTTTATTTGCTCCTTTTTCTCCAAATCCATAATAACAGCTATATGTAAGGTGATGTCTAAACTAAAGATAGCTGAAATACCGGTTATGAAATTCAAAAAGGTATGGGAGATATCCGAAAAAATTGAAAAATGTTACGTTCATTTTATAGTTTTCTCGGTTTAGGTTCCTATCTGGTAATTAAATCCATTTTCTTCTAACGATGTTAGGAAAATGTTTCCGAATAAATAGATTTCATAGGGATAACTTAAAGAAAATCAGATTCCAATGGACCGAAACCGCCATGCTTTCTACCCGATTACTCTAAATTTGCACCTGATGTATATGACATAGCACACAAATGAGGTGCAGACTTAGGGCAATCGAGTTAGGTCGTATTCGCATGGACACTGTGCTGCGCGGGCGCACGTAGGTGCGTGCGCCAGGTGTGCGCCCGGCCTTATTTACGGCGCACCCACGATCGAGATTTATGCGCTATGAAGGAATAGGAGCCGGAGCGGAAAATGTTAGTTTATTTTGATGTCGATTTCTTTTTCTCAGTTTTAGAATGCAAAGGTTGTTCATCGCAATTCAATGCCTGGAATGGCGGGGCGGGTTGTTTTACTAGTAATATAGTATTGTGTTGTCTTACGATGATAATGTTTAATTTGTATTTATTAAATAAACCATACGGTCGATTCAACTAAACTATATATTTTACAGTGAACTGCAAGTGTAGCTGCACAAGACTCGTATATTATCATGTTCATGTCCTATTTTGTTTTGTTCGACGCGTCTATTTTGTGTGAAAAACACGAAACCTAAAACGGTTTTTAATCGCTTAGCAATCATGGATCGATTGTAAATAATATAGGTACCTACTTAATAATTATGTACCAGGATAGTGATACAACCACAGATAGTCTTTAAGCGTCATTCTGATGAGTGTCCGGCTGCTACCAAATTGACTATAATAGGTACTCAAAAAAAAAAACAGTTTTAGCCAACTAAAATACATTTCGTAATTTTTTATAAGCGACTATGGGTCTAGGTGACAAAAGCAAACGTGTATGGTGTATGTGCACTGTCGTGAATTCAAATAGCGCAAATCGTAGTTATTATAAACATAATCACAATTATGTTGACCCACATCCCGTTTTAACTACTCATTACATCGTGTGTACAACTGGTATGTATTTGGTTTCGCAGCTAAAGTTATGCTCTTTGTTTCTGTCCAGTCAAGCGTGAGACTGAATCTCACTGCATCTTGAGGCAAATCTTTAGAAACTCTTTAGAGAGGCCTGTCGTAAAAGCGTCTTGCACCATCGTCCAGGCACCCAAGAAGATTATTTTTAAAAATCAAAGAACTCGATTATTGAAGTGTTTTTTTTTTATATAAAATTCATTTTGTAGTTCTGAATTCAATTACCATGTGAAAACCTAGTTTTAGCAATCATGTTTCTGTTCAATATGTAAAAGTTTATTTTCACAAACATGCAATGAAATGTTGACATTACGTGCCTAATAATAGGCCGCAAATACCTAGTTTCCGGTGCGGCTTGACACTTGGCATATAATGGAATTTCATACAACATTGCAATGTGTTTTTTTTTTAATTTCCATTCCACATTTATTTGTGACACGGCCCCCTATTTCATAAAAAAAAAAATCACGGTGTTCAGCCAGCCAATAAAAAAACAATAAACAATGTTTGCTATATTTTGCAGTTTTATTTGAACGCACGCGTCATGAACATAACAAATAACACATCATAAACAATTACCAATAATCTTAAATTGTAAACATAACTACAAGAATACACATTAAAAATATTTCATCTAAATATTCGCGGTAAAATTGTATACTGAAACAGTTTTTGGAATGTAAACTGAATTTTTTTCATTCTGTAATTCTATTTTTTGTCTACTTTATTTTTAGCGTCTCCAGAAAATAAAATTTGATTTTTTGGAGTATTTTTAATTTATTTCATTTCATATTTGAGAAAAGCACTATACATACCTCGGCGTGAAATGGGCTGCCAGCCTCGTAACTATCTGGCCTCGCGTTCGCTCGGCCATCTATATGTACTCGGCCGGCAACACCTCACTTCCCGGCCTCTGTAGTAATGTACTATTATTTTGCCAAAGACTGTAAATGATTCGCCGACACTACCGCTACAACAGTTGGAAAATAATAAACATTATGAAAAAGGTAGTATTATATTTAATGACTAGAGAATTACGCTTACAACAAGTCTAAGGTTTTGACTAAGTGTATGCAATAAAGATACATTTTCCAAATTACTCAAAGTTTCTCCTTATACAAACCTCCCTATGTCTTACTTGTAACACTTCTCCTTAGTGGCCTTATGTGCAAACTCCGAGCTTACTTCCTAAGCAACTTTAGCTTTAAAATAGCTAGACGCTATTTTATTGCACCTTATTCTGTAAACACAATGTCTGTGAACTCATAAATTTCTCCAAGAAATCCTGTAGCATTAGGAAACCGCATTAAAAAACATTAAAGTCCGCGATATTAGGTTCGACAAAATCCCTAAAGCTGAGATACCAACCCTTTCGCTCATTAAGGGGTTGGAAAGGCGAGATTGGGTCTTACGGGTGCAGCAGGAAAAGGGTTGGGCTTAGTTTATACTGCAAAAGTGTTAACGGACTTAAAGATAATGATTACCAAAACACTATAAATATCATAGTGTTAAAATGTCCTTATTACAATCTACCAAATAAAAATAGATTCATGTTGGGGATAGTTTTATTGGTACAAAATGAGGAGGAATCAAGAAAATTCAGAACTACTTGTTGTAAGAAGGGCATATCTTACGATTTTTACCGGTAATAATCCCCGCCATCATCATGTAACTCATCAACTTATAAGCTTACCTAAGTCACTGAACCGGAAACGGAACCTACTTCACTATCATCTGTAACCTCACACTTGGCCTCCAAACTCCATTAAACTTGTCAAACTAATTACAACATTGAAAGCAACTAATCAGCGGAACCTTCGAAGCCCTCGCACTATCTCAGTACTGTTACGATAGCTACATAAATTACTCTAATCCGGACAAGGCCTGCAGCTGATAATGGTCTGTGAACAGCAACGAAGCTATAAAATCTCGCCCAAATGCCTGCATGCTCGTAAAAATACGAGGCCCACCGAACCCATTCAGTTCTTCATATTTCTATGTAGATCAATTATTGGAAGTTTATCAGAATGGACAATTCGGTGCTTGACACTATACGTTACAAAAATATTTTCAAAGATTAGCGAAGGTAACATTGGAATAAAAAAGGTGTCTTTTAGAACCGGGCGACAAAAAAGTTAGGAATGACCAGCTTTAAAAATTTATTGAATTAAAGGAAATAGTTAATTATCGTTTAAACTAATTTTATTGAAGAAATTCCAGATGAAGAAACATGATAATTTGTAGTCCAACCAGATTTGTAAGTCTACTGGTCGCTGATAAGATCGTTGCTAATTATCTCCGCCATCATGAAATCGACATCCATCACTGCTAGTGCATTACCTTTATTTCGATGTGGTCCATAGTCGCAGGCGCATATACGGCACCGGGCGTGACCATACAGACCTAATCTAATTACGACTTACATCGGACCTGCGTTTTAAGAACTTGTTGGATATAATCAGACATTGACATAGTGTTAGTGGAGTCTGCTACGTTAAATGATTTTTTGTCTTAATAGGTTTCGTAGCTCTCAGTATTTAATTTTTAGTTTTTCTTATGTAGGTTATTTTAATAATTATCTTTTGAAAGGATAGTTAGGTAGGTAGGTATTTTATAAAATGGAACTCATACGGAGATTTAGCTTTTCAAAAGTGAATTGAAAAGTTGCTTATAGGATGACGAAAATCCTGAGTGATGATTACGATAGTAGTTAATATGCGTATAAAATAGAGTTAAAGGAAGTGTCTACAATTCATTTTATTTTGCCCTATACTGCCATTTAAGCAATCAGCCTTTTGCCCGACTCGTATCGTCAGCTGCCAAGATATTTCAGATCGGCTCGACTCCTTGGCACTGCGTAGAGATGTAGCCTCGCTCTGCATCTTCTGTCGTCTGTACAACGGGGAATGCTCCGAGAAATTGTTCGGATTGATCCCAGCCGCATCTTTCCGCCATCGTCCTACGCGACAGTATTTCCATCCTCACCACTTAGATGGTTGGCAGTCCACAACTGTGCGTTTTGCTAGAAACTTCCTGCTTCGCACGACTGAACTGTGGAATAAATTGTCGCCGGAAGTGTTTCCGGACGATTCGACCTTCAAGAAAAGAGCGTACTCCCACCTGAAAGGCCGGCAACGCACTTGTGACTTTTCTGGTGTTGCAGGTGTCTATGGGTGACGGTGATTGCTTACCATCAGGCGACCCTCCTGCTCGTTTCCCCCGATTTCATAAAAAAAACCGGACTTTCGTTATTACAAACTAGTGTACGTACATGCAAGTGCTCATAAGTGTTAAAACAATCGGAAGGTCGTTGAAATAAACTTTGCCGATCTCAAAATACAATAATTTGGAAATATCTAACTATGAGCGTTTTCCAAAAAAAATACCGGGGTAGCTACTTTCTCAAAATATGGACTTTTGAGGTTTTTCTGGCTCAGAATCGTTAGTAGGTACATTCGAACCTTATACGTAAAAAAAAGTGTCCCAAAATTTGTATGGGATTTTTGTCTTTCCACTACTTCACGTTCATACAAACACTATGCAAAATGGTGACGTAATGGAAAAAAAAAATTGGGACACTTTCTTTTACGTATAAGGTTCGAAAGTACTAACGATTCTGAGCCAAAATAACCTCACAAGTCCATATTTTGAGAAAGTAGCTAAACTGGTATTTTTTTTGGAAAACGCTCTTATACGTCTGACTCACGCCGAATCATGATCCCTATGACAGTTAGCTCATAATTGTATATAGAAATTAGATTCTTATAATCTTTAAGGTAACAATAATATGTAACGAATAAGTGTTGATCTTTAATTTCGGAATGAGGCTTATAGTAAAAATTACACAGGATCAAAATATTTTACTACTTCCTTATCTGGCCACTGTCCAGTCTGTACTATCTCTCAACTCTTTGCCCAGCAATTGCCACCGGCTCCGCCCGAAGTGGGCCGAAATAATTTAATTAGTTTCTCGCTAATGACGCGCGCGCATAGCAGGTGGCTCATTGACAACTGCGCATGCCTTTACACCATAATTACATCGTAAAATTTTATTTGAGCTGCCAAGTCCAGGGGCTTGGAGGCCCAAACTTAGGAGCAATTGTTCTTCACAAAGAAAGGTCTCGATTCGCTTAGCGCAGAATAACTTCAAGTGCCTGGAGTTGCTTCTGTTCTTGTTTTTTCAGGTATCTACATACGTTCATGCCTACTTCGTTTTTTTATAATTTACTAAATCCGTATAGTTGATGCCCTGCTCACGCTTTCTGATTCACCCTATACCTAGTCTGGACTTGGTAGGCCAATTAATAATTCTTAAATTTTTCCCTAATATTTTTTATCACGTGGTATAGTAATAACAGTTAGTACCGCTACCTAATCAGCCTGACCTCCGAACACAAACTGTTACAGCTAATTCACTCCGCGATTCCGTTGCGCGGCTATTATTATTATTACGTGGTAATACCCAGCGACCAGAAACGTTAGTACGCGTTATGCGATAGAGAGAGACGGCCGAAAACGGGTGAGCTCCGTCCGGTCGTCGGAAGTGAAGGATAATTTTGTTAGCGAGAGAAGCTTCTGCACGTAGTATTAATACTTATTTTGTGCTACTGGTTGAGTTGAGAAAACCAGCCTCGGTGTAATCCGGCATCCCACGAGGCTGCCCGACGAGGCATTGATTGATGTAACTTATCGACAGCTGATAACTGCTACCGACTAATTATTATTGAACTAGTTTATATGCTATAATTATAGCTCTTAAGTCGACTGATTAAGGCAGTTGCGGACTGTGTTCTGTGTGAAAGTCACGTTTACTGGTTTGCAGTGGGTTGGTTTTAATCAATGTTAACTATTGTTATTAGTAATTAACTAAGTTGAACGTAATTATCAATTAAAATATGTTGACATATGAAACTATGTAGGTAATATAATGCAAATGCAAAAACAAACGCCTCTGAAAATATTTTAATAATGACAGACGAGTATATTACTCGTATGGCAGAAAAGCGATCTCTTCTAGGCAAAACATAGTGAGTATTTGAAACGGATTCTTAACTTTCTAACGTTATGATGATACTTATAGTATTTAAATCATATGTTTCTGCGCAGTTTGCAACTTTGCACTACTGATATACAATTGAGGTAAACCCACATCAATCATATACCCCACAAATCAACATTATGCTCATAAAATATGAACCTACCAATCTGTGATAGTTCCATAAAGCACAATCAAACCCTGGCAGTAAAGACAACAGATTGCTGCGCAAATAATATCGTATATTAGGGAATTCCATCGTGTACGATAATCCGACGGTTAGTATCCAGCGCAGTACAAATTTCATACTCAGTATGTTGACCGAGCAAACGAACGTTTTGCTTCGAACCTTCAAGTGTTAATCGATCTGACGGTTACGGTTAGTGTTTAGGTCTACAGTCGTCAAAATACTTGTACCATCGGCAGGATTTTGGTTGTTGCATTGGTTAATGACACATTCAGTCGTTATCTGCGTACAAAAGCTCATTCGAGAGAGCTTTCAAAGCATCAGGATGAACTTTTTATGTGACTTATAGGCGTTGAGATGTTATTTGCAAAATGTATGCGTACAACTTTATATCCCCTGGTTATACTGGCTTGCATGTGTAGAACTTCACATGTGATTTTTATAGCTCGGTAACTTACTACCTACCCGAGACATCAAACCAAACAGATGACGGAGAATAGAGTAGAGTGGCGATTACTCCACCGACAAGAGCGTAGCTCTTAAGTTTAATGATGATGATGAACTTACTACCTCTAGTTATCGAATTTCTCAATCACGTTATTGCACTGGTTGTCTTAGTTGTGCTGTGTCCGGGCATGCCCGGGTCGCTCGGGGCGTAAATTACAATTACGGTAACCTTGCGGGTTCTGGGAAGCTACCCTTCTTTCTGAGACTTTGATACTTCCTGAAGCCAGTGGATGCAGTTGCGGAGTTGGTAACTACATTACACATACATACATACAACATACATTAATTATACAAGTGTGTTCATGTCATACACACATACATTTTAATTAAGGATAGCTTTAAGTGCTCTTGACATTTTTATCAGAAAAGTGTAACAACTACTTTTTTTTCACAGAGATTAGTTAATTTTTAAAGTTTTCTTATGGAAGTAAAAATAAAATCAAACTTGAAGAACCTTTACATTGCGTGCCATATTATTTTTTAAGAACATTATTGTCTTATTTTTTTAATAAAAGTAAATTAAAAAAAACTTGAAATTTTACAAATGTTTACTATGAAGAATGTTTACTATGAAGATTTTAAGAGAATTTAAATTGATTTTGCTTCTGTGCAAAGATACTTACTGGCCAGTGGGCTTCATAAAGAAAAAAAGCCTAATCTTAGTCCATATCAACAAATAACACCGACCTCCATATATCCCAATGATACCGCAAAACACTTCGCGAAAGTATGCATGGCGCCGTCCTAATACCACTATTTAGACCACCAATACCCAATCGTATAGATTCGGCTTTTTGCCATAAGTGAGTGCATGAAATATACCAAGGCCGTAAAAAGTGCTTTGGCTCGTAAAATGAGACAACGCTGCAGGATCGAATAGTTACAAAGGCGATGGGGTTTCCTGTAAACATAAGTTCTTTTAACTCTAAAGCAAAGATGTAGATATAGAAAGCAATGTAGCGCCCGGTTCGCATCAATAAGTCAAGATTATATTGATATTTTCGTAAAAAAGGATGTATGTGAATCGGAATAATGCAGCCGTTATGTCGTTTTTATTTGTGCGCTATGTTGGATTCATGGTGGATAGATTTCTCTTTTCTAGTATTTACTTAACACTATATACTCGTATAGTGCTTGCTTGCGAGATTTCTGATATACTGGGATGGGATGCGTATAGTGTATCCGTACACCTTATTTTATGATTAAAATCAGTTTAAGGCTATTGAGTTAAGCTTGTTGTGCAGCTGGTAAGGCAATGTTACAAAGAAACTCCAGCTATACCTTCTTTTCCGTTACTCCAGAAATTTATTTCGTTTCGTTATGCTCGACCTATGACATATTAAAAAAAACACCAAGATTAGTCTACAGCAAAATTTATTTTTGTCAAGACAATACTACTAGTAATCAAAAATTTCCATTTAGGTATAGCAAAGATTTTGGCTATGTGCTGTATAGCTCTAAAAATGTCTAATTTGACTACATGAATCATCATACTTATTTACGAATTACGCTCTTGCCATTGATATTGCCACTTTTCTCTATTTTCTGACTGTATACAATTAGAGAGATCCTTCTATCAAAATTGCCGTTATTGCTTTAAAATCTAAACATATAATTTACCTACACTTTATGTTTTGCATTTATCCGCAGGTATAATTTATAGGATCTCTTTATTATGTTTATAAACTACTTACCCTAAAATGCAATCATGAAAACGTCACATTTTACTAGCCACAACTTTTTAATAATATTTTCCACGGCATGAATCCTCGTCCATGACAAGAAAATAAGATGTTATTAGGGCCGGTATCCGGAGCCGTGGGCTGTCAAAAAAATAACGGTTCACATTTAAAAGGAAATATAGTTAGAGTTGGGACGTGCGAGGGGCCGCGGTCGGGCGGGCGGATTCGAACCCGGAACCAAACTTACAGAGGAGACTTTTTTATTATTTTAATAATGTCAACATTTTGTGCACATTTAGAGTTTTGAATACCGTAAGGTCGGGATACTTTCGCCCTGGGGGGTAACTTTGGCCATAGGGATTAACTCGATTCAGGTTTTATTATTGCATTTAAATTACGGCACATTGCCATGAGGTTGGTTTTAGCTGACCGTTCATGTTTTTATATTTATTATCAGACCTTATAGATTTGAGATATGTGATTTACAAAGTGGGCAAAGTTACCCTACATTTGGCCAAAGTACCCCGGCGTTACGGTAACTACTTAAATTGTCACAACTATTTTTGGACATACTTATCCGGTCTTTTGCCTGAATCAGAATTGCGATTAACAGCCATACAAAAACTAGATACCTACACAACCTACATATATCACGCTGATTGGTTTACCTTATTCCGTAGAAAGTTGAATGTTATACTTATAAACATAAAATGTATAAATTCAAAATGTAAGTTTAAAATCATTCGGTATATTAATTTCATCTAAATTACATTTCAGTACTATAATATAAAACCTCTATTCTTCAATATATGTGACCAAAAGCATTCTACCAAAACAATGCTCTCCTCATTCTATAAAAATACTCAATACACTGAAGCAGACTCCCGACGCATAAAACAGCATAACCTTAATCAGATCAAAAACGCACGGAGATCCATTCAATTCCCGTCCTCCGCAATAAAGCGTGATTGTCACGCACGTACGCCGCACGGGCATTAGAAGGGGGGCTCAAAAATATATTTTTTTGGGTTACGACAGTTTCGCGTTTGACTGTTACGACTGGGGTACATGGTTTGAGTTTTAAAATTGAAATTGATTTTTCTGTTGTGGTGGTTTGGAACGCTTGTCACAATTTACTATTGAACCTGCCAGGCTAGCACAAGTAGCCGCGACTTTGCTTGTCGCTCGGCAAAGCATAAACCTATACTAAGTTCGTTTTCAAAAAAAATATGTCCGTAGTTAAGGGATTAATTTAACAAAATTTCAATCTTGTTCTTTTGTGCAACAAAAGTTACCATCGAATTTATATGGTTATCTTTCGTTACACAAAGGAACAAGTTTAACATTTTGTTAAATTAAGCCCTTAACTACGACCATTTTTTTTGAAAACGACCTATTAAAAAACTTCGCGCGTTGCAGTAGTGGCAGGGCAAAACCGATATTTGGGTTCAAAATTCAATATATTAAGTCCTTGCCAAATCAATCAAATGGAAATTAACCTGATAGCATGCCATTATTTCGTTTTAAATATATTCTAATCTTGCATCCATAACAACATATAGCTACTATGCTACTGCCATACTAGCTGCCATAAATATGAAATCATAAGCACCATGGAAACAAGTACTGAGAACTACGATAGAAATTAAATCGTCAAATATCTACATATTACTAGGCGCATAAGTATAGAGTTTGCCTTTATCGATCTCATACGATACTTGATTTGATTATAGAGTTGTCGGCACATACCGAGATGTGTTAAGATATGTTACATAGGTTAAGTTCGTGTTAACTAACACCTCGAAACTTAATTTAAATCATTAATTAGATTATTCTTTCACTTGATTACTTAATTATCATCTTCTTAAGTGTTACGCATAATGATGCCTCCTTTAATTTTCCCATTACTTCCGGAATCTCTTTCTTCTCTTCATATTATAACCATAAAGTAATCGGACATCTATCTCTTCCACTGCCTTAATCATCAGCTTCTTCTCATCAACAGTAAATTTTGATAATTCAATTTGCTATAAATCGAACTGCTGAAAAATAAAAGCTGTTGATTGGAAAGCGTACTTTAGCTAGTTGATTAGGCTTCATGCTTTATTTGATGTTGCTTTTAATTATTATCTAATTTTCATTGTTTACTTGACAGATTAATATATTGTTCATCTATTACTTAGATCGTTTGCATAGAGATTATGACGTAAAACTCTCGTGACATCACATTACACATCCCGGCATCCGAAACTTCTTTTACATTATTCTGTTTATTTTGGTCGTGCCTTCTTTAGCTGTAGTTGGCGAGTGGCTGAGACGCATCGATTGACCGAATCCCGTCTCCTGCGGGAAGCGTAATTCTCCGCGCTACGTGCGCCGCATGCGTAATCGCGCGCAATCGCTCACCCCATTACGCTACGATACGAGACTGAGCGTAAGCTAGGAGCGTAAAGCTGACTGGAAGAACGTAGGGGTGCCATTTTTTTACTTCAATTTTTTGCTTACGACTCCTGTTTGAAGTACGTAAGTAAGTATGAGATGATAAGATAATTAATGATGGAAGAATCTTTTTCCAGAGTCAGTCTTGTTGTATTTTAGTTCACGAGTAAGATTGTTTTGCTTAACGAAAAAAGAAGGAACCCTCCTTTTTCCTTTTTTCATTGTTTATTTCTTAACAATTTATTTATTTGTCCTCCGTATCTTCAACCTATCGTTCCGCTACCTCCTATTCTTCAAGTCCTCAGGCAGCACATTACTCGGATCGATGTCAGATCGAAGCAGGCAATCAACCGACTTTCATTTCATCCCCCATAGCATTGTCGTCTTTATTACCGCTGCATAAGACTCTCCTGAATCAAGATTTTAGCTACAAATAGTAGGCATTTTTCAGAACGCTACTAGTGCGCCTAATTTATGTTGATCGTGGATAAGGTTAATTTGTGAAGCTTTTTCGTTTTGTGTAGTTTTGACTGATGAAGATGGTTGTTGAAGCTGTTTTGATTAAGAAGATTGTGAAGATAGTCCAATAAATGAAGGTTTTATAAAAAAATAATGAAACTCTTTTAGGAACAAGTATTAAGAATCAAGAAAAGGAAGAGGATATCATTTTGATTTTGAATTCAGTATACTCATCTAAATGGTTAAAGAAGCAAAAACATTGTTATTCCGTAATTAACCACCAGCATGCGTAAAAAATGGAATGTCTATTAAAGTGTGCCCGTTATTTTTGCTTTTGTTTTTGAACTTTTGTGTCGTCTTTATTAAGGAAAAAACAAGCACCAGCAATGTCACAACAGAGCACGTGA
This sequence comes from Eudemis profundana, assembly GCA_947034925.1. NCBI lineage: Eukaryota > Metazoa > Arthropoda > Insecta > Lepidoptera > Tortricidae > Eudemis > Eudemis profundana. Next base: position 21,125,028 of record OX344795.1, on the reverse strand, counting down.
TATTTTGCACTGCATAACAAGCAGATGCAATGGAACTACATACTTAGTGTAAATAGGACTCTCTAACGTACTTCTAATGTGATTTCTCTTACCCTTTAGACCCCATCAACACTCAAGATGGAAATAGGATACGTATTTTAGAGTTGTCATAATTGCCTGGTGTTTTCTGGAGATTTATTATTATATTAATCAGGTTCAGTCTCAGTCGATAGTTGCCAGCAATATTTTTTTTACTTTTGGCAGTTGAAATTGATGTAAATATTTGATGTCAAGATCGCTATCTGAAGTGACTAGCTTTATATGTATTATTACAGTGTTCACAATTTCGCCAAGTGGCATTTGCATTTACCTATCCTATTCAGAGATCTCGTATTTTTTGGGAAAACAAAGTAGGAGTGGGTAACAACGGTAGTCACTCAGTTTAGTTTCCAGCAAAAAGTCACGTCGATCCGTTAATTGGTTGCTAAGGCTCCGTTGTCTTTTTTCCATCGGTCTGTCCGTAAGCCTATCACAAGGTGGTATCTTTTGAACGGTAAAATACATTGTTCATATGTGATGACAGATAGTGTATTGCTATTATCGCTATAAAACGCACATATAATATTTTACCGAAATTTGTACGGTGGTACCGTTCGTAAGCGAGTTTTACTTACTGAACTCTAATTGATCCTCTTAATCTGTCATTTATGACCTGAAAACTATAAAGATCAGTTATTACACTTGTGACATAGAAATAGAAAAAAATCTATTGCAAGTCGCGCCAATGCGGCGCCACGCTATACTTCCCGCAAAAGGTCGTATATCCATACAAAATATATGTCACTTACATCACATAGTTCAGGAAAGATATTATACTAGACACATGATAGTATAACCAGCAGTTTAACTTCATAGATAGTGTAACATGAGTGCGACTTGAATGTGGCACACCGCGCCAACAGAAGTGTATCGCGATACGCACACATCGATACGCTATAGCTTACTATAGCAGCATAGTTCAGATCGTACCGTAACGCCGTGTGGACTACGCCTCTACGCGGGTGTTTTATTTAATAGCAAAATAAACAACTGGTTATCATGTAGTTTTCTAAATAGAAATAGATCATAACATAATGTTACCCAGAGTTACTTCAAAAAAAAGGTACATGCCGCAAAATTAATGTATGCGTTTCACCGCGCGTAAATAGAAGCGCAGCTTTTTGGCGATAAGTATAAGACTTCTTAGTAAGGATTGCTGCCAGTAAAATGTTCATTATTATTCCGCCAAGTCTGCCTATATACATCCCACCGTTGAGCACAAGCCTATGATGAGAGCAAATTTTTTTAAACAATCAAGACAGTCCACAAATCTCTATCTCCCTCGATTATACAATTTGCGTACCCGATTGTACAATCTAGCAGCCCTGACGGATTGCGCCGAGGTGTCAAGCTCATCGTCTACGAGCGCTAGTACTTATGTAATTGTCCGCAGGGTTAGATTACTGGTTATACTGAGCTACTAGACACATGCGCAGGAGTGGAGGAAGTGGCGTCGGCCTTGGCGCATCGTACGCAGCATAAACCACTCTGTGGCTGTCAACGGTAGGAATTTATCGATATCCGGGAAATATAAATCCTTCGTGTTTACTTGAGGACTAGTTTGTCGTGCTAAACGTTTTCCCTCTAGAGTCCTTGTGCTGCGATAAAATAAATCACGCTAGAAAAACTAGTATTGTCCTAAGTATTATTGTAACTGGTGTAAATGATTGCTTGTTACTGTGTCGGTATTTACTTTAGGTACAACATAATAAAATAACTAAAAAACTGCTATCCCAATTAAAAATATACTTACAGTGAAATAAATATTTTTTTCGATAATTTAAGTAGGTATATTTAAATTACTACGAAGAAACACTGCTTATAATAAAATCGTCCAAATTTTCAAATTACTTTACATACAAATTGAAACATGTAAATTTTCTTCATTATTTTCAGAATTTGCTTTGACTAAACCCGCAACTAAATATAAAGTCTATCTATCTTTATCTTTATTATTCAGTAACCAACTTCCTACTCTCAAAATGTGTTATTATTGCCTATTATTTATTATTGTCTTCAGTTGTCTTTATTTAACAGTCAAAAGATTTTTTCCGCAAAAAGCAGTGTATCTCGAGGATATGAAGTAGTTAACTTAAATACAATAACAGACAGTGAGTTTTCTGTTCATTTACGACTTTTATTTTGCATTTTTGACTCACAGTGACAAGTCTGAACCCAAAATGAAACCAAAGTCAATTTTGAAGAACCTTCAATTGAGTGAACACTTTTTCAAGTAAACTACCTATCTGATAGTCACACTGTACGTTATTTTAGTTACTCTTCATGAATGAACCGATCATTATGCAGATGCTTCCATTTAAATCTATCCCCCATTTATCACGACAATGGCCAGCAGATTAAGATGCTAATTAATTAATTAAAATTAATATATTGTCGACGCCCTATCAAATTAATATTAACACGCTCTTTGTATGTTAGCAAAACATATTTAGACTGTATAAATGTTTTTATTAATAAATTTACATTGTATTCTGTGTCTCATGTTTGTAATTTATTTAAGTGAGATGTTATTAACATCAATTATATAAAATAAAACGGTTTGAGACTTTTACTATCGTTCGTAGTTATTTCTTAATTGCGTACTTATTTTTAATTAATTATTACTATCGAACTCTCGTCTATATCCAATTTGTAAATCATGAAATACGTATTATGTCGCATGTGTATTTAAATGTGTATGGTCAGTATGAACCATGATCAAACGGTTCACCTGGTCTTGGCATAATTTTATTTGTCTGAATGTTCTATTTGCCCGAATACTATTTACGCATAATTGTTATTTTACAGATAATATTGACTTTTCAGAATAATTATAAAAGAAACCTAACCTAATATGTTCTAAGTGGCTGATGTAAAAGATTTTGCAAAATATTTTTCGTTAAAGCTAGAGAAAAATTATGCGAAATAGAATTCGGGCTAACAATACATTCGGACAAATAAAACTTATGCCAAATAAGGGGAACCCTGATCAAACTCATTTCATTTCAATTAATTTAATTTTAGTTTTTTCTTTCAAATTTGCTCAAGTATTGATTAAATTAATTCCAATTGTATGATCGAATTTATCGTATAAATAAAACACAAAATGAATATGAAACAAACAGACTTATTAAGCGACGAGTGATTATGAATGGTAACTTAAGCGAACATAAATGAACTTTTTAATACGATCATTTCAAAAGCTCAAATATAGTCTATTCGTGCATTAGTGTATCTAACTACCCGGACCGACTCAGCAATATTAGTTTATAACATGCATGCATGCAGAACAATATTACGATTTGTCTGTGAACAAGTTTGTCTACCACCTCTCTTGTCTCATCAACTGCTCAAAGGTTAACTGGAAGAGATCCCTTATTTGTATAAGTTGGCTTTGTACATATACCTTTATTTTGTAACCCTGTACTGTACTTTGTCTCATTTTGTGCAATAAAGTGTTTACATGCATGCATTTTTACTAAGTGAAGCTTTAGTTACGAATGATGTTTATTTCTAGCGTTAAGTGACTTTTATATGTTATGTCTGACTTTTTAGGACTTCTCATGTTGTTTTGCGTAAATAAAACGTATCAGGCTATGATATGAAACATATTTCAACCAAATTTGATGTTGTTAAAGTCGTTTATATCAAGAACCGAATGACTCAAATCATTTTAATTTCAAAAGAAATTCAAACTAGTTTAATAGCCACAAACATTTAAATCAAACGAAAACGATTTTAGATTAATTAACGTGTTAACAATAAACTAAAGTCCACATTAAAATACCGTCACTTGTTTATTCAGCACTAAAACCTTTTAACACAATTCCACTATTAAATATTAAAAATAGTTTCTATCAAGGTAAATGAGTCTATCAAAACACGACCCGGCCTAATTCAATCAAAATCAAACCTTATCGTCTCCTATTTTACAGTTCCAAGTGGAATGTCGATGAAAAAGATATATTTTATAGTTGGCCTGTTATTTCAATGCCACAATAATCCATAACCCGATATTAAATCCCAGTCTAATACAAATATCCAAATTGAACCTTATGCCTTTTCTTTAAAGTTTTAATTCTTAGTAACTGATCTTTCAAGATACGCTATTGCAAAGGTTTGTGATCGGTGATCGAGTAAAAAAGTGAATTATAGCACGTGTCCGTCGTGCCAGAGTCGCGGAAGAGATTGCCATCGGTTGTTAATCACAAAGATCACGACTACCGAATGCCCCGTGCTTCTAGTCCAAGATGGAACACGACTCATGTCATACCGAAGCACGACTGACTGCATGGAGCAGAAATAAGAAACTGACCTACTTCGAATATTACTCATGTTCTAAATAGGTCTAAGAAGGCTTCTTAGTCAAGTCTACTCAAAATTAGACAACAATAATCATTCTACAACACATATATCTATCAGCCACGCACGTTCACTGCTGGACATAGGCGTCCCCCATATATCGCCACAAAGTGCGGTTCCGAGCAGAGCGCATCCACTGGCTCCCCGCCACGCTACCTTCACGAGGTTATCCGTCCATCAAGTCTGGGGTCGTCTCACGCTGCGTTTATTTATGCATAGTCACCACTGCAGTACCTCTAGCTCTAGCACAACTGTGACACGCGATTCTTTATGATCAGGACGACGACATGTCTGCGGGATTCGAAAGAACCATCGCTGAGAGGTCGTCGGCTAGAGTCCAACGCACAGGACCGCCTCGTGACATCAGCACATAAGGGCCGTGACCCGATTTGCCTCAGGATCCGCATATCCTGTATTAACTCCACTCCGACGTTGTCGGGTTTCTTGCCGGAGTCTTCTTAGCTGAGCTAGGGGCAACTAAAACTCCCGGTAGTTCGATACACACACTCTACATAAGTTCAAGTTGAACCGCTTCGATGCTAACTTTGAGTAATCAGCGAAACTTCCCGGTAGTCTGATGCTAGCGACCTGGTTCGATCCCAGGGACCGCCTCAGCCCCCACCTTGTTTAGATACCTAAAAAAATAAAATACTCTTTGTCGCGCGACAAGTGCTACTTATCTCTTTCCACTCAATGTAGTGTGACAGTGACAGGCGATGCTCTGTCGCGCGAGAAACGAAATAGCGGCCAGTTACGTTAGACAGCTTGGACTTTACTACCCCAACGATTATCCGTTCTCCGTATAACACGTAATATTCAACAAAAAATCTCATTGACTCGTATTACGAAAACCAAAACACATGAAATGCAACACAAAAAACGGAATAAAGTTTGGAGAACAATAAGAATTAATACACCCAAATGTGACAGGTGGCCGATACAGCACTCTACTGGAACAAGTGATTAAGTTAGCAAGTAGGTAAGTCAAAGTCACATAAATAAATACTTACTCTTCCGAACCATTAATCTGTTCTCCCTTATTAGGATACACTGAAGTCTGTAGACTTTATGGAATTTATCAAGTCATACAAGAAATAACTTGCATCATATTTTTCTTACTTCACTTCTTCGGCAGTAGGTAAGTAAATATTTTTCTTCTTCAGCAGTATTAGTTTCCTAATACTGGTCCGATTGAGAGTCGTCCTTCGACCTTAAACTTTTTCTTTCAAATTCATGTCGTTAAATAAGACCTCAGCAACAGTCTAGACAACCTTTTCATTATAATCCCTAATCCGAGAATTCCGAACATTTCTAGAGCGGTATTCGAAAACAATAATTCGATCGGCATTTGTTTATTTATAAGCCGCAAGCCATAACTTAGGTCAGATAATGGGCAATATTACTTAATTTGAAAATGAAGTAAGTACACGATGAGTATCGCAAAGATAAGCCCTTTGGGATTTAGATAATTCGGACATGGAAGGGAGCATGCAACCTAAACTTAATAAGTGCAGTTGGAGGTGGATCGAAATTTCTCGAATGCCGATCATATTCGCGAGCGATTAGCGTCGCGTGAGCACGCGAGCGCTCTGAGAATAGTGTACCTACAGGACAATAGACTGTTCATTCTGAACAATACTTACTTTGCCAGCAGTCTTGTCATCTCTGATATTATGCCACAGCCACAGATGCCAATGTAGATCGAGTTAACTAAAGTAACAATTAGATGTGTCTTAAACTACATTTTAAGTACCTATACTTATAGATAATATCATACAGTGAATGGATGGACGGGTGACGTAAAAATATTTTATTTTGCAAACACGAAATATGAACATCCTCTTAACTTTCTTCTAGCGATAGCCGCAAGCTGGCTATTTATGGAATGGTAGATAGAAGGTAGGAGACATGTGACCAAATACAAACGCAAAGCTCTAGAAGAGAAGTTTATAGTGACTTACTTGACTTGTTATGGTATGTCAACTATATAGTTGACAGGGTTAGGGTAACCAATATTGATTACCGTGCACGTTCTGCTTTAGATAATCTTTGCCCACAACTCCCATATAGTTGCGAAATTCCTGGATCTTTCTTCAGGACCATTTCGGGACTGGCAGAACCTGCCTGAAGCGATGGACATCTTATGGTTTGCTCACGCTATGGCTCCAGATTTTTTATAAAATGCGGTAGGTTTTGAATAAAATAGCATATCACGCAAATGCCCTTGGAGTTTAGACTGGAAAGCGATAGCAGGTGCGCTTCATACGTATCGCATGAATTGCTTTTTGTTTTTTTTTGTACCTAAATTTAGTTTAGTACCAGTAGGAGTATTTAGTGTAGTATGAGTGTTTCTACTGCAGCACTGTAAGTGCAAATATCATGCATGATATGTAAATTCATATATAGTTAATTGAGCTTTTAGTGATGATCTTCAAACGGATGGGTAGTCAAGACTTAAATAAAATTTTCAAGATCTTAACGTGATCTTCTCTAGCTATACCTACTGCATGATAGCAATAGTCATAATCATTCCCTGCGCGATCTCGCACACATCACCAGGAGATAATCGTCTGCAATTAAATACGCATGGCTATAATTGCCCATCTGAGGAGATTTCTAATAGCCTTAAGGTCACGCTTCAAGGATGCTGCGATTAGCAGATCGAAATCGATCTACGAAATAGGAATCCTCGAGTCTGAGTATAACTGGCATTTGCTCTTAACGTCAATTTGCTTCGATCATAACGGATGTTTTGCTTAAGAAAAAAGCACATGGTCGTTATTTTTTCTTTGTAATTAACTGTTATAATCTGCAGTAAATATTGTACCTAGCCGGGAAGATAGAGAGAAACATCATTACTTTTTAATGAAAAATTACAACACAATTTTGTTACAGTACCAATCTGATTGCTTTCAATTAGCTTGCTGAGTTCAAATACCATAATCAGGACAATAAAATTGCCACCAATTAAGGTAATATCATAATAAATCTAAAGAACTACTTTACCTCCTAAGGGTGCAAAATCTAATCTGATATCTAAACGTGTATTGCAGTAATCTTTTAGTTGCTGAGACAGTTTAGTTCAGGTAGTTACGTCTCTTCGAGATAACGGAGTTCAGCCATGTTCTTCGTCATCCAAACCCCACGGGGTTTTATTGAGTGGTCATCCTGTAATTCTAGTCAAACTGCCTTAAGGAAGCCTTCTAATTCGTATTGTGTTGTAAGTCATCCTAGTCCGCACGCGAGCTCCGCGTTACCGCTTAATAACTTACAGCTGTTCTGCCAATACAACGAACATAAATTTTAGTTCAAACAAACTATAAATTAGCTTTTAAGAATGCGAGTAACACGCTATTCATTAGGATGAATGTTACTTTAAATCATTAAACAGAAAGTAGAATGTAAATAATGCAAAACGAATGGTCCCATAAAACCACCGTAATGACCACCCGCTGTAACAATTTCAAATACTAAATTAAAAGATCATACAGACTTTTGACCCATTTTGGTATGGTTTTCTTTAAAAACAGTATATCTATGTATATCATTAAATGTTCAATTGTTAGAGTTTTCAGGCAACAAAGCCTATCGATTCTAACGTAGGTATAACAAATTTTGTTATGTTTACAAATATGTAGTTACTAGATTTTAGAACCATATTCGCCCAGTTTTATATACGAGTAAGTATATACAATTTTACTCTTTGTCAAACCTTTACCAAATGCGAAATTTATTACTAGATAAAATTGCAACTAATTTGAAGGTGCGTCTAATTTTACGGGAGGAATCTAGGCTCTGCAAATACAAAAAGTGACATGATTTTCATTTGAGTTTTCGCCTAAAGACAGCACTATGGAAAACCACACAGTCAAATAGAGATTTAGAAAAAAATCGGAGCCAATCATGTCCTCATTAGAGCTAAGTTTACCAGTAGCACGTGCAATGTTTAAAAGCAAGCTCATAATGTTATTTTTCGCTTATAATACAAGTTTAAGCAAACTGGTTCTTCTTTTAAACTTCCTCAACCACCCTGTCCTACTTACCTGAAAACCCCAAAAGTGAAGAAAACAATGGTAACGCAAACCCGAACGTGTGAGTGTGCGTCCGCGTCGCCGGCGGGTCTTCGCGTGCCGCGCGCGCATAAACCGCGCTTCGCACGCATGCGCCAAACACGTTCACACTGCGCCCGTGCAGCCTACTCACTCCTAACACTCTTTTCCAGATTTTAACGCACCTTGGCATATCTCTTCTTCTCATTACATATTTGTCTATCTACTGCTGGACATTTCTTTTTGCATTGATTCCAATTTGGACCTCATCGCAGTGGTTCTGATTGGTCGCCCTTACCGTCTCTGTCAGATGGTCTGATAACTTAAAACCACTCGTACCTATGAGTCCTAAAGTTTCAAAAATTACAAAGTAGGGAGGCGAAACACCGCCGGTACTCAATTCTGTTTCTTTTTCATAAAACTTTTATTGTCGTTCATCATATTCTTCAAATGCTAAGACCTGTCTATCCGGCCGATTGCTTCTAACATAATTTCTCCGATTATGGCGACTCAAGTCAGTCAGAACAGGATGAGATCACAGGGTGAGATGTGATCACTAATTAGAGATGGGCATTATTAGAATAAATTTTTATTTGAATGATCATTCGAATAAAAAATAATTCACGATATTTTCATTCGCGGATTATTTATTCGTGAATAAATCATCCGCGAATAATTTATTCGCCAATAAATCATCCGCGAATAAATCATTCGACAACTTTTAAAATGATGGATGATTTATTCGTTATTATTTATTTGAATAAATCCACGAAAAATATTTAAGGTACAACACGAATAATGTTTAAAATGACTTGTTTTTACTGTATAATGGGTTCTAAGACATAATGTGTTCCTAAAGGCTCGAGCCTTTAGAAGAAAATTTTTAGTTCCGGAGCTCTTTTTTAGTTATTATTTTTTCAGTTCTGTTTAGTTATTATTTTTTCGAGAAAGTTAACAAGGTGTTGCAATAATTAATTATTCGTGGCAATTTATTAGCGAATAAATCATCCGCGAATAAATTATTCCATGAATAATTTATTCAAATAAGAATAATCATCCGCCAATTTTATTCGTCATCCGGGAATAATTTGGTTATTCTTATTGTTTATTCGTTATCATCATTTTCTGATCATTTCATCTGTTAGTACTATTATGTTTTTTTATGTCGGGTAATTTGCTACAATGCCATTCCCGCTGATTTTGTGAAACTTTATGAAAAATATTTATAACGAGCATAGTAAGAAACTAAAAATTCCTCAGTCTGCCTACCACTTTCAGGATAGTTTGCCCACATCCTTTTCCTGACATTTCTTTTGATCTTCTCAAGCCTTCGTGAGAAACATACGTGGTGCAATGAGTGAACATATTGGCAAGTGCATAGTCCATCCTCCCTGGCAACGATACCTATTAACGCGCGCTACAAGCCCATTATTTAGCCGCCGCCGTAACGACTCGTGCCAAATCGCGAGACGCACATCATGTGTTTTGTCCATTTATGTCCGTCCGTGTGTCTACAAACATGTTCTTGTAATTTTAATGTCATTTCCATCACTTTTGCCATCAAAAGGGTTAAAATTCCATTCGTCGTTATTACCAGCTCTTTTTATGAGTCTAATAAAGACTAATGATACATATGTAATACATAAACAGTTAATTAATCAGCTACGATAAACTAAGCGAATTTGCAAAATAAATTAAACTTTAAACTAAATCTACGTCTAAATAAAAATTACCTGCAAGTATTTACAATGTATTTAACATTTTGTTTGCGAAATACCGCAACATATCTTAAATCACTATAATTTATTACAAGAAAAAAAGTAATGGTCCCATTAATAATTCGGAACATTATTCGCGGTTAAAGATATTATGTGATATAACCAATTAATTACATTAGAGCGTCCATAAATCATAGCATACTATGTTGTAGTTGACGCGTCGATATATGTTCATATTTAGTAGGTATCATATAATATGGTTTCTGTCTCACAGTTTGTCACTGTTTAAAAAATGTAACTCTAGTAGATACGTCTAGGTATTATCTAGGTAGGTACAGTGCAACAAAAAGAGAGATGCACCCAGCCCTACAAAAACGTATGGAGATACTACGTGCTTATGAGCTTTAAAGAGAAGGAAAGCTGTTTCACCTAAAGACAACAGTTTTAGATCGGGATTATTACATTTTGGATATCGGGTCTATCTTTCCCTTGTGGGTTGCTCCTTGTAGAGTATTTCTCAAATATCTCACTGAGCAAATACGCCGTCACAAATTTCAGAAATGGCCTCTGGTCTTTATCAAAATCAACTGCTGTATGTAGAACAGATAAATAAATATAAGAAACGACTTAAGACACATTTAATATTCTAAATCTACTGTTATACTAAAACCTGGATATTAAAATTCAGACTTTTATGAATGTAACCAAATACAGTTGTTGGAACTATCGCAGCGCATTTAAATCGGTGTCGTTTAGCTAAGCAACAGTTATGATATCGTTTTATTTATTTTGGAGTTAATTCATTAGGCTCTATTGCAAAAGCGATTGACCTCAGTTGGCTATCTCAAAGCGTTCATTCTAGACGAATATTTTAAGCGGATTGTTTCAAATCTAGCCTTAAAGGCTTTACAGTATGTACACTCGAAAATAAATATTCCGGGTCAGTTATATAAAAAGCAATATCTCGAAAGCGAACGCAGCTAGATTGTTTAAATAAATTGAACTTTAAAGATAACTTAATCTTATAATTTAATTAAATGCAAATACCTCAAATTTATTACTTATTTTACTATTAAATCAACACGCTAGCTGCATTAGACGAGATATTACATGGTATGTAAGTGAGCCGGGTTACTTGCTCTTGAGTGTATTAAGGAGCATAGTCTAAGTAACATTTCGTAAGAGAATATTTAATCAAGAATCCAACTGGAACAGCTCAATAAAGTGTCTAAGTAATTGTCTCTATTCCCTAGTAACTCATCCCACTAGGTATGGCTCAAGATCGTTAAGGTATAAAACCTCCAATCAAAGCAGTTCCATTTTTATTTTAGTCACAAGAATCGCCTAATCGAGCCCTTCCGTTTGCACCAACATCTGATTGAGCTGCTAAAATAATATACATTGTCTGTGAGCGGTCAGTACTAACCTCGAGTTACTGAACAAGCAATGCTTTCTAAGCCGACGAGATCATTACAATAACCTTCGATTGACCCGTAAAGCGGCGATTGATTCCTCTGCGCTTGCACATCCGTCATACAACAACGCTAGCATGACGAACACTGTTGGTTATCTGGACTTTTTTTAAAATCATTATCATAATACACACACTAAATACAAAGACCAAGGAAAACGCAAATATTTGTGGCAATAAGACCACTTGAGAGGTATATTATTCAAACAAAGAAAAAACTCAAATCGGTCCATAAGTCGTCGAGTGAACGAACTCCTAACCTCAGCTTTTTGAAGTTTTGATACGGCCCTCACCCCTAAAACGTGAAATGTTGCATGAACTCCCCACGGAAGCAAAGCCATATACAAAGCTTATTTAAGTAAGCCTAATTTGTACCAATCGCTACTTCCAGTGACTGTAGAAGATTTGGAGCATGCTAAGCAACTCTGGTATATCCCAAGGCTGCCCAGGAGTCGTAAATCAACAGACCGCATGCGGCGTGTTTTTTATATTATTTATAATGACGGTTAGATTTACGAAATGTTTTATTGGTTAGAGCGAGAAATGCCGCGGCCTGTGTTGATGCTCCGCGCATGTATTTCGTACTAGTTTTCATAAATAGTTATCTACTCAATTTTTGGTTAATACCCCGCGCGCCATACCCTATGGGGTACGTTATTCATTACCTATCGGAGGCATATTCAATAGGAACTGCGGCCTGTATCCTTTACCTTTTACTACCGTACGGTTCTGTGTTTATTATTAAATGCAATGTCTCTGGCTTCATGGCAGTGCTCCTTTGATCAGTCGGTAGCATATGAAACTATCACTCGATTCCAAATTCCATTGCATCTGTACTACCAGATTTCCATAACATCGAATGACATTTTGAATAATATGTAGATACTCGTATACACATAGCGTTGAAACTTTGCACCGTTTCAATACCTTCCTTATCTATTTGTATACTGCTTGAAATGCTTCAGGTTATAAATGAACAATAATAATTAAGCCGTTTTTTAAAGACAATTAATATGATAAGCAACGTATCAAACCGTAGCGAATGCCTGTTTAAATATCGATACCTTTAGACTCAAAGGGCGTAAACGCCGCAGGTTCTAATGGCTTTTACGCCCTTTGAGTCTAAAGGTATCGATATATACCTTGCGCAATTAGACCCCAGATTAGGTACCTACACTTAAAAATTAAAAGATTACATTAATTGGCCTATTACCAGGATTCGATCAATGTAACTACCAACCGAACTTTCTCAAATAAAATCCAAGAAAAACGCCGTTGGCACACAAATCCCCGAAAACACAAGGTAACAAAATAATTTCGGTTTTTTGCGACAAGCGTTTATCTTCGACCTCTGCACTACCGAGCAAAGGAACGTAGTAAGAATGTATGATCCTCTTATACACTTAGGACGCTTTTCTGTTGGTAAGTAGTGTGGCTAATTACGCGCGTGAGCATGGTTCGCGCGGATAATCGGTAAACGCTGGCACGATCCAATCGCTCACTAATTTGTGAGCCCAGATTCGCTTGAGCTCTTGGCGATTTTATGCATCTGATAGCTAGCTCGTGTGATACTGTTTTATTACTTTTACATTGACGAAAAACTCTTATCAAGACGGACCTCTTATAAGGCAACCAAAAGTCAAGAAATATCTTAATATAATTGAGTCGTTGCCCTGCTTTACATTTCATAATAATCAATCAATTTCTGCTTTGTCTACTATACTACTTATTTTTGCTATCAGTTTTTTTAAGAAATATAATCAAAACCCTATTATTTTGAAACTATTTAGACAGAGTATCTTAATGATCACTTTCAAAAATAATTGACCATATTATGGAGTCATAAAAAAGCATCGGCAGGGCCTGTAGCAGTCACCGTAGACTACGGACTCTTTCAACGCTAGAAGCATCACATTGTACAAAACTTGGTCACTCCCCTTTTGCACCACCCTATGCCGTAGGTAGGCTTTAAATGTAATACTGACATTTCGTACCAACCGATCGGGTATATAAAGGGATACATTTTGAACCACAAACATACTGTTTAACAATATGTTATACAATGTATCCTGTAATTCGGGATGTTGAAGGTTAACTTTCGGCGTAGTGCGCGTGCGTAACGAGCTTGTTCCTGCGCAGAGATAATGGCTGTTATCACGTAGCGTTATCACGATATCATCTTAAACGTTGAAGGATGCTGTGATCGATAGCTTACCCAGATACTGTTAAAATGCTAAATCAATTTTTCACGATCTTTTTAGCCAATTTGAATAATGCATGTTAGTTGATTTTAGGTACGACTGATTCTACATTCCGTGTTGGTTATCGCTAACTAGACAAAAGTACCTTTACAATTTAACTTTGAATTATTTGAACTCCCTATTATTACAATTCCTTCTTTATAGGTAGACAGTAATGTGGTTATATCCAACCTTTAGTGTAAATGGTCCTTGTTCATGCTACCACTAAAGTGTAATTTTTTGACTATAGGTATTGTTGTGCACAATATTTGAGAATTTCTCCGAGAAGAAGTCGCATTAGATTATACTTAAGTTGTGTTCAAATGCCGTCTAAACTTAACTTAAAACTTTCACTTTGTAACCAAAGCTTTGCTGTTTACATTAACTGTCAGTTTTGTCACCGCCGCTAACCGTTAGTTAACTGGAATTCTTCTCGGAAAATGCTCATTTTGCCAGTCCAACTCATTTGCACTCCATCAAGGAAAAAACGTGGTACAATATTTTCTTATTTCGTATAAAAATCCTATTCAGAGCCAAAGTAAAACGTCCCTATAAAGTTCACACGGTAAAAACGGCCTATCTTACCCGATAACCATCTCGCGTTAAACTCATAGCTCTAAACGCCAGGAATGTATTGGGCAACTTTACAGCGGGGCTAAGAGGAGCATTTGATAAAACAATTTCGGTATCTAAAATAACGGGTACGGGTACCAGATACCGGATACCGGTCGCGGGCCAAGTTTATGGGCCAATAAAACGAGCCTGTGTCCCCGTGGCGAACATCGCGGCCGGCTCTAGTCGAGCGTAGCGATAGCATATTTGTAGCTACGTGGTTGCCATTGAATATGCATAGTCGAATATTTAATTATACGTATAATCATTTCATTCGAATGTTCGATATACATACGCATAGGTCACGAAAGAGGCACCGCACTTAATCGAACTTTTGGAAATATCATTTATTCCATTGTATAGTCATGTACATTGTGATTATGATGTTTGGTGGTTGTGGTGGTGGTGATGTTTGGTTTAGTCAGTCCAGAGTGGCATTAACTAACTTTCAATTACATTCCTCATAGTAGCCTAAATTCTCGGCGTAAGTTATGGCTATCTGTTCATATTTCATTAAAACTGTCCTTGCAGCAATTTGCGAGAATATAATCTCAATAAAGAAGGAATTTCTCAGAAACCTTTCAACTCACGAGAATTTTGCAATGTACGAAAATTTCTTCCGGTGAATTGAATGGAAGATTTTATTCAACTTATGAGCTTTGCTATTTTTAGAAAAATCGTAAATAATTCTTACGTACTGATGTTCCAATATTTAAGCCAGTAGACACAAAAACTGTTCAAGATATAATCTATACCTACAATTCCAAAACAAATCAACTTTTTACTCTATCTATGCCATGCTATATTTCACATTTTACCATGAAATTTCAATTACAAAATAGGCCTTTCCCTCCGACGGTACTCGTCGCATTTCGTAAGGAGGACTATAAATTGAAGGTTAGTTCGTTATTACGGAGATTGTACAACATTTGTGGGTGATAAAACGTTATCACGGCCCGTAACTCACTCTACAATAACTTGGCGTTTCACACATCCGAACAACTTATAATTTCAAGCAAAACGACGCTGCGAAGCGGGGTTTTATACACGTAGCTATGGTTATTTTTCTGTGTATTAAATCTCAGAAGTTTTGGGTAAAAAATTGCGAATAGGGCAAAAATTACTTAACAGATTTCCTTAAAATTTGATGTAGGTACAGGTAAGCGCATGCACTATGTCCCTGGTTATCATATATTGCTTTTTATCCGACTTTGTAAAAAGAAGAGTCGTGTGTTTCTAAGTTAAAATACACGTGAGCAAAGTAGCAGCTCAAGTTATAATACCCTGGACTACACTTCGTAGTCTTCGTAGACCCTGTGATAGGAAACTAAGTGGCACATTCAGTTACCTCAATATGCAGGTTTTCTCGTGACGTTTTCCCTCACCGTACATACGTAAAAGTATTGGTCACCACCAGAAAAACAGTACATAGTCGTGTATTTAGAGAAGTTAGAAAAACTCATTGGTACACGGTAATGAATGACAGACAAAATAATGCATAAGAATCCTCAATGTTTTACCTTTATGAATGGAATTTCTTACAGTTACGAGTTCAACGCTTGAACAAAAACGAAATAGACTTACTTTCCATAAAATACTATGACTATATAGGTACCCTACAAAAAGTGCATAAATACTGCATATACTTAATACACAGATAAGCGCGGGAGCTTCCTAATACCTATGTATTTTACTAACGATTCTAACAACTCACAAACACAACGGTTAGGTAAATTAAAATTCGAAGCTAACGGTTTGGTTAAAACAAATAAAACAAAACACTATCGCTGACAATCGGTAATGAAGCGGTCTCCATAAAAAGTAGCTTCGTCTACCGCGCCAGTCCAATTATGAAAAGACTTATGTGCTGAAAAAGTCCTGATGTACTTAAGATCTTTCATATTAGTGCCGCAACAGCAATGTATCCTAAACCGTATGCTAATGCGAGGCGAGATCGCGATTAGGCGACGTGTATACACGCCGCTACTGAGTGAGATGGATGCACCTGATCTGTGCACATATGGGTAAAGAAAATTGCAGTTCATTATGAGCTGTTATGCAATGAAACAGAATAAAATCAATCAAGATACATTTGAATTACTGGGAAGAATTCTTTATGGGGATTCGTTACACAAAGTTACCAATTTTAGCCTCTCAGGTGGCGTCGTTTGCGTAGTGTTTTTATTATTTTTAGCTAAACCCAACCAAATATTTACTATTTCTGTGTATTGGCGGAACCAGTAAAAAATGGTGAGCTTAAATCGCAACCAATTTCAGCTCAACAGTCTTCTTGTGGATAATGAATGGCATTTCTTTAAAATAATCGCAATTTTCCACATTCTCGCACACCCGCGTACCCGTTGACAGTCATTAGTGGCAGTGACTGTCAATAATAATTTGATGAGGCCTATTTGCAAAATAAATTAATTGAACCATCGTATGAAACTTGGTTAATTATTGCGTGTCTGCTGTTTATGTATTAAATCTTGTTCAGAGCGTGAGTGGGTAGTACGTGCATAATGTTTAGCTTATGACGTGTTAGTGTCATACTTTCAGCGTTTATGCACAAATTTGTTTAATGATTTATGTATAGCATTAAGCTCGTATAAACTACGCATTTTATGAAACGTTAGTGCACAATTAATTGTACTTATGCTTACACAAATTATAACACTTTGTGACTCGTAATTAGGTAAACAATTCTTCTTCTTAGTCGTATACTCTTGGCAGAGTAGTCATGGTTATGGAGGTCGTAGCACGGCCTTTTTGACTGTCTCCCGCCATTTCGGGATGATTCTGTTAGGGCCTTCACTTCATCCGTCTATCGCAAAGGAGAGGGTCCTCTGGGTCTTGAGCCATTAACTCTGAATGAACAACAAGGAAAACAATTACGCTCTCGTATTAGGAATATGTTTTAACAATGACTATGCAAATAATAGATTGTACAATGTACAAGCAGCAAAAATTAGGAAAACCGATAGGAAGTAACTATCAAAAATAGAGATTCCTGCATCCATAATTATATCGGTTGGCAAAAGAATTGACTCGTCTGTAACTGACAGTGAAAATCTACAAGCATTCGTTTAGGCGTGATTGCTAAAATCTTTATAATTATTCAATATACTTATCTATTTATTTCGTTAACAATGTTAGGGGTAGCAAAACAAATTCATTATAATCAGAACAATGATCAAAGCCGAGGTCAACGACAATTCCAACTTGGTAATCAACGATTTTATAACAAAATAAAGAACCATAAAAGAAAGGTATCGGATTAACAGATAATCTGCGAAGACGTTCTGTTTCGCCCACGCTTTACGAAATCTTAAGCAAGTCATCAAAATAGGTGGTTCAGATATTTTTTACTAAAGAACTTAGTATCACCTAATACATTATTTCCTAATAAAGTCCCTTGATCTTTTTCAGTTGATCTAGAATGACATAAATTATACTGGACTTATGAAAATACTAGCATTTTCCCGCAGCTTCGCCCGCGTTGTTCCCGTTATTGTCCCAAAGGAACTCTTTACCGGGATATAAAGTATCCTATGTTTCAATCCAGGACTTGGTCTACTTGCATGCCAAATTTCAGCTTGATCCATCCAGTTGTTGCCCCGTTATAAGGTAACAAACATCCAAACATCTTCACAAACTTTCGCATTTATAATATTAGTGGGATTTTTTAAGGTATGATAGTTTGCTGTTTGTTGGTATGGTACAAAGATGGTATTATAAGATGACAGAGCTTATTATTCCAACATTTATAGTCCGTCTATACCTAAAAATAACGTTTTGAGGGTTCCATACCTCTAAAATAATAAAAAGGAATCCTTATAAGATTACTTGTGATATGTTTGCCTGTGGTACATACAAACCCTATTTTTATATACTTACTTACCTGAATTTTACCATCCTACAAGTCAAAATTTTGGTAGAGGAATAAATGCACTCGAGGTCGAATCGATTTGAATTTAACAGTCAACTAATTTCAAACCTTATATACAAGTTATATTTATTATAATTAGTCTTCAAATGAATTATCCTTTAAACTACACAATTTTCCTCACCATATCCAGAGCGCGGCACTGAATCTAAGTCCCTTCATTGGTATGGATATATGCAGAAATGTACAAAGTGGGCGCTTGCTGCGACGTCGTAATCGGAGGTGCGAACAGGAATCCAACGGCCTAATTATATTGATTTACAAGCCAATACCCATGTGAATTTTATTTCACTTTTGAATATTCTGGAATCAAAGTTCAAATCCTCTGTACGTATTTGAATTTCAAACGTGAATTCAGACTTCAGACACCCGGTAACTAGGCTAGAATTCTATCACCTTGTTTAGTTTTAATAGGGATTTCATTAGCAACACAATTTTGAGAAAGAAATTAATCATTTAGGCTGCCTTAATTTATTTGACGATTATCTTTAAGCGGGGTAAGGGGTAACTTAGGTATTTGACTGCTGTCACAATTTTAAGTTGCCCAGAGGCCTGTAAAACTGGATTGCCATTGAAATTACACCACCATTCCTTCCATCTTTCTTTTCTGCGGTGTCACAAACCTGTGCGTTTTTTCTTAAGGCTCTTCTCTATTTTACTCTTTCCATTATTTTCTAAAATGTTTTCATGTGTGTAAAGGGAAGGAGTAGGTAATCCTTCCGTGCGTCGCTAAAAATTTAGTTCTCCCTTCAAATAGGTTCATAGGCAAGTCTTAAACAGTACCTATCTCATCAAGAAGGGATCGGTGAAGGATTAAAGAGCGAAGGTGTATTGTGCCCACTAGTGGGCAGGTTGGGCAACCGGCTCCATTAGCGCGACCTGTCGCTGGAGGTCGCCCGGTGCTGACGTCCGACCAGATCGGCGGAGTGCTCGCAAAATGCGGATAAGCTTGATCATTTTATTTAATACTAGAGGATGCCCGCAACGTCGTTCATGGAGCTGAAATAAGTCGGGTAAAAAGTATGATATGTGTTAACCAGAGTCATAATTTACCTATATACCAAATTTCATTTGTAATCGATCATTTTTAGGGTTCCGTAGCCAAAATGGCAAAAACGGAACCCTTATAGTTTCGTCATGTCCGTCCGTCTGTCTGTCTGTCTGTCTGTCTGTCCGTATGTCACAGGCATTTTACTCAAAAACTACATGATGGATATTGATGAAATTTGGAATATAGGTGTCTTTTATGAGCCGCTGTTTAGTTTGGTATATAAATAATTAAAATAAATATTTTTAGGGGGGGCACTCCATACATGTTAAAGACAGTAAATTTTTTTTTTCAGCAAATTTCAACGTGTGGTACATAGTTCGACAGCTCTTTAAAAAACACTATAAGGTTCCTAAGTAATGTTTTTGATTAAGTG
The DNA here is from genome assembly GCA_947034925.1 of Eudemis profundana. Classification (NCBI taxonomy): domain Eukaryota; kingdom Metazoa; phylum Arthropoda; class Insecta; order Lepidoptera; family Tortricidae; genus Eudemis; species Eudemis profundana. The sequence goes on along the minus strand of OX344795.1, from coordinate 21,105,131 downwards.
AATGTATTTGGAAATAATCGCTCCGAAAGTTGTATAAATTGTGTCCCCCCCCCCTCTATTTTCTAAACCGTGCGCCCGAAAAATATAAAAAAAATCACGAAGGTAACGCTTTATTAATACTTTCAACGAAAATTATTTTCAACAAGATCGAATGTACCGTTTTTGAGTTATTGCCGATAAACTGCGCTTCTCAACAAAAGGACGTAATTGCTATGAAGATACGCTCTTTTGTTGTTGTACTTTTTTTAAATCGTATTTTTTACCTTATAGTTACGGCTATGGAACCCTACACTGAGCATGGTCCGACATGCTCTTGGCCAGTTATTTAATATACTAGTAGGGTGTCAATCAAGCATCGGTAAGCAGTCACTAGCCTATGGACGCTTGCAACGCCAGGGGCATTACAACATTGGGGGGGGGGAGGGGGGTGTTACCGACCCGTTAAAAATGTAGATTCCCTCGGTATAGACTTTGCGTGATGCGCGCACAAACATAATTTTGCTACGATTGTATTATATGTATAGCAAACTTTTACCCGTGGCATCGTATTTCCCTTTACGTAATGTTTTCGAAGGGAACGCCTTACCAAGATATAAATTATCTTATTAAAGCTGAATGTGACTAATATTCTTATATATTCTAATCTGCAAGATAGTATTGTTTTGATATTTAAATTTCATAACATAAAAAATGTCCACAGAAATAACGTGTAAAATTACCAAATTTTATAAATGGTTAGTCTTTTCAGGGTTTTAGATGGCTTCTGCAAATAATTGACAATAGCTTGAGATGTGTTTAGATTATTTTTTCCAGAAATCAATGTAGATACTGTCTACATGCTATAATTGTTATGTCTTTCCCGTACACGAGACAATGGTGTCTCGGCCCTTTGGGAGGCGTACGCGGAGCCGAAGCTAACGCGTAGAGGCCCTTTCGACAATTTAATGAAAGGCAACGTGTACACCCAGCGGATGCTGTCCCTGTCCGTGTCACGTGACGGACGCAGAGACAGCGCCCGCCAGATGCAAGGACTATTGTTAATTGATGGAATCTAACTCTACTGGGTTATGGTGGTGGAAATATGGACTAGATACTGGGCTATGGATTGAGACATGACGGCGCCTGTCAGGAAAAGTGTCTCATGGCTTTCGCGGCACTGACAGACCGTGACTTGCCCTCCGCTGATGGGCCCCTGTTAAATAGCGACATTATGAGCAATGGCCCAGGGGCAACACCGCTGCCGAGGGCTGCAGGGTGTCGAGAGGTGTGCTGCGCTTTCTCCGAGGGTACTCGCGGCGTTATGCCCTTTAACACTTCCACGCCTGGAGCATATAGCTCTCGCGACTACACTCTGGACGGCCGGTTAAGGCAAGCCAGAGGCGGAGGTCCTTTCACTAAATCCCATGACCCTCCCTAAGGACCCCCAGGAGCACTCGGGTACGTGGGGTCGCTACTCCCCAACAGCTCGCCACAAGCTGCCCTGCGTCATAATTGTTATAATTATTATCAGATTTCCTCTTCTTTTAATCTCAAGTCGCATCCACATGTCTCTCATCGCATCACGACTAGATACGTCTAGCTATCTCTATCGCCGACGTAAACAATCTGGTCGGTTTCAACACGAATGGTAAACTGGAAACATTACTGTTAGCTAAAATATCGCAGGCTCGGGCATTCAGCCGACCTCGCCGAAGATTAGCAAAAACAGCGCAGAAAGACGACTCATCTGCAAACTAGCAAAGATGAAGCACCAAAAAAGTTGACACTTCACCATAGAAGTTGACTTGCTGCTTCATGCATTGTTTAGCTGCTACAGAGAAAAGATATCCTCCATAGTGGTGGGGGGTATCATTCTACCTGTTTTACCAATATTCTTCCGCTTGATGTTACTTAGGACCAACTAATAATGAAGTCAAACCAGATCAGTGTTGGAAAGATACTAAGGAAAATTTGTTGAGACAATAAGAAACATTTGCGCGGTAAGCGTATGTCTCATGATATCTGCTTATTCCTTGTAGCATGATGTTTATTATTCCTTTTCGTAATATTACAATATACTTTGATGATTAATAAATCATACCGGTCTTATAGAACCGCCTGTTTCTCATGATGGATAAGAATAAACAAGTAATTTTGTTTGTAATACCTAATAATTTAGGTCGAAAAGTGTTTTATTTTTATATTTGGGACTGTAATGTATGTACACTCATTGGACGAATGTTTTTTGTGAATATCTGATGTTCACACGTAAGGCACTGGTCGTAATTTGTGTCCATAAAATGTAGAAAGCCTTAAGGTCAGCGCTCGAAATTGAGGATTAACTTACTCGTAATGAGTATTTGCAGAACCTGTTGGTAATCTTAGAAAATATTATCCAGAATTAAATGATTTTGAATATTCTAATCGGTAAGTTATAGCTTACTTTTATCCATCATCATCATAATCGGCTGAAAGATGTCCACTTCTTAACATAGTCCTCTCCCAAAAAACGCCACTATACCAGTCCTATGCCATCCACACCCCGTGTTTTACGAATATACAAAACGGAAATTTCAAAATGTTAATACTTTTTCAGAGATAAATTAGAAAATTGCCTTTTTGTTTGTAGGCAATTTATGAGTATACTGCGCTTTAAAGACATTTGATTTGAAGATAATGTCAGCAAACGTATTGTAAAGAGATATTATTATGAGTATAATGCTTATTTATAACATAATAAATAAAAATATTTTTTTAGTTTGAGAGATTTAATAAGATAATTATTTCAACAAGTGACAGTGGCAATCACACATGCAGGCCACTCTATAAAAAGGACTAACTGCGATCATAAAACAGTTTCAAGCAAAGTAGTTACATACAATAGAAGCAAGATAATATAGAAATTTGCTGAGTTGCTGTTATTGTCATTCTAAGGACTTAGAAGGCCCTAACTAAATTAAAGTAGCAGATGTAACGCAACACTGTTTATCGAATACACGAAGCATTATCTCTTTCATCAATTAAGCTGAGTGTTAAGAAGTATTTACGGCGATAAGAAAAGCTAGGCTAATACTAATGCTAGTTCACTCAAGTTAAACAGCGATTAAGGAGTTAACACCATTTGATATCATTTTACTCACGCAATATTTTGAAAATAAAACGAATACCAACGATAATACAAATCAAGCGCCAGTAATGCTCCGAAGGGACATAAAAAGCACTGCACCAAACCCAGTAGCCGCGGCTGTCTGGCGGACTTATCCGACGGAAAAAGAACACGACAGGGAGATTTATTGTGTATCGATCTTAAGAGGAGATCGAAGTGTTTAGAGATGACGATACGGAGCCGAGACGGAGACGCGATGCGATCTATATAGCCTTAGCTGCATCGATATGAACACAATTTCCTGTGTCCATGTTCTTCTGTTAGGTACTAAACTCAATGCATATGCATTTTTATGATAATTAATGTCTTCGAACTTAAGAACGTATTGTGATGCTTAGGAATAAATCGTGGAAGAAATTACATTTTTGGGGCCAACTTGGAATGTATTTGGCATGCTTTTTCCTTAAAAGCGGTAAAGATACTTTAGCCAAACTAAATCAGGAAAAAACCTAACTTATGATTATTTTATTAATCTATTTTGCACAATAAAAAAGTCTTTCGTGATATCAAGTTACGGTGAATTTCATTGTTCACCTTTTTTTTTAATGTTTGCCTGACTATCCAACAATATAGTCAAGCGACACTTCACTCCAACCATATCAGTAAATGCTGTATTTTTAGCTTACTCGTAGGTCATTTCATCTGTGTCAGATTTTTAGACTGAATGATGTCATTTTTCTGTCGTTCCTAACCTTAGAAATCAACGGTGTCTGACCGAAACTAGTTTGTAAGGCCGAAACCGAAGCCGAAACTTCCATATAAGGTCATGTTTTCATGGGAAGAAACAAAATCATAACAGTCAGTCAGTATTTTTAAAGAACATATTAACTATTCAGTATCTGATATTTGAAGTAATAAGTCATAATTAATGCACATAACATATGATCACTTATTATTTCAAATAAATTTTGTGTGCTTTTTGAAATAAAAATTGTCCGATCGCAGCGCGGAATCTCTAATCTCTCCGAAACCTGTTTTTTAGCCGAAACTAGGTCAAGAGCGAAACCGAAACTGAAAATTCGGTCTGACTCTAGAAATGAGGGCTCCTGGCAACGACTACTGGTTTTCTCTCTTCAGCTGTGACTAGATCTTTATTCGAATCAAGCACGTAGATTTCAGTTTAAGTTCGTATAAAAATTTCAAGTTTACCGACAGTTCGCCTATTTTGATCATATACTCCCTAGTCGTGATACTGTCGTCAACTATAAACAGCACGAAGCAAAACAATCCCCTATCCTTTTCACTCCCAAGGATTTATCGTCCATCTCTGTCTATTTCATTCAATAATCTCGATGGGTTTTGATCTTATTTCCGATTAAAGTATGATGAATGAGAGATTTACAATGTTCTCTGACGGACATGAAATTATTCTGTTGAGCACTGTTAAGAAGGTTTATCGAGCCGTTATCGATTGTGTTTTTAATTTGTTTTATCGAGAAGAAATATTGTTTGGTTTGCGTTTCATCAGTGTATGTACAGGTTTGTATGGGATTGATGGCTTTCATAGCAAAAAAACAATAGTTGTAATAGGCCACCTACTATGTTTCGTTGAACCTAATCAGACATAGTATGTAGCGCTTTTTGAACAGTTTACATACTTTATCATGATCTGTGGTAATGGATTAAGTACCTACTCTATACCCTGACCTGGTGATGGTGAAGCCTGCTTGACCATTAGAATAATTAGGCTCTAAATACTGTATTCAGTAAATCGATTTGCTCTGCCGTTTAATGCATTAATATCTAATTGCGAAAAGTTATGTTTTACGATACATTTTTCCGAACATGTTGATCTGTACTGCCGAGGTACCTATGTATAGTGCTTTTCTCAAATATGCAATGAAATAAATTAAAAACACTCCAAAAAAACAAACTTTATTTTCTAGAGACACTAAAAATAAGTAGACAAAAAAATAGAATTACAGAATAAAAAAAAATCTATTTCCTTTCCATAAACTGTTTCAGTATACATTTTGCCGCGAACATTTTAAATGTCTCTTGTAGTTAAGTTGGAATCGAAAACTATTGGAAATTGTTTATTATGAAAAAAATATAATATAAATAAAATTACAAAATATAGCAAACATCGTTTATTGTTTTTTCAATGGCTGAACACCGTGATGCCATATAACAAATAAATGTGGAATGGAAACAAAAAAAAAACAAATTGCCGGCCTATGCCGGCAAAGTATTTTTCTTTCTACACTTTCTATTTATCGCCGCGCCGTAGTATAATATTTAAATTGAAGACTACCACGAAAACAGCAATAAACCTCCTAAAAACATACGAAAATATGTACACCGAAATGGGATAGTCTAATGCTAAACTATGGGTGTCTTACCATCCCCAAACTAACCTTAACGCAATAGAAGTACGGTCTTGAATGGGTTGTATGTGTGTGCTAATATAGGTGTTAGATGCAAGGAGAGTTTATACGCTAGAATGTGGTAAAATTGCCGTCGATTATAGGAAAAATGTAAACTTGGCAATCATTTAAGTAGTTAATGGTTTTAATCGATGTAATCGTCTGAGCCAAGGAGTAAGAACAGAGTGGAAATGCATGCTGTATCTTTTGTTTAATTTATACAATGAATTTGGGTTCAGAGTACAAATACCTGATTAGGCTCGATAGAGGAGAATTAGGTACCCTAAGGTACCCTCATGGAGGTCATACCTAGAACGTAAATACATACATCCGATTTTACTCTAGCTAGATGACCAGTTGTAAACGTTACTTCACCGTTCATGTTGAACACGAGCCAGAGTCATGTAGTTCCACGTTTGGCGATTACATTGCTAACTCATAGCAATCGAATTGCAATTATTCAAAACAAACTTTCATTTAACTTGCCCTGTTTGGCTCAGATTTTGTGTAACGATTTTCACTCATTTCCGAAGATCAATCTGCCTTTAAATTATGTATTTTAACGTAGATCCACCGTGTTGTTACAAGAACAAAGCACTGATAGTAATAAAAACCACTTTAACTGCTTAAATTGCGCATATTAATTACTTTATTTTAAGTTCCGCCGATTAGTAACCCTTTTCAGCGTTCGTGGTCGCGGGTAATCTACGCTGTTAAAATTGTTTTATTACAATAAGTGATAATCGAGGAAATAGAAGACAAAATTAAAGTAGGTACCTACTGATAAAAAAAAACCTTGATTAAACTTTATTTGTTAAAAACGTACTTCATCTCCGCTAGTTTCAACACCATGCGCCCGCGCTGCAGTATCGGCGATCAACGGCATGCGCTATTATATATCTGTAATTACGCGCAACTTAATTGCGTTATATGATGCCGAAGGACGCCTAATCAGGTCACTAACTAACTGGACAGCGAAACGGCTTGTGATTGGGGATATTTAAGAGACGGCGAAGATTTTTGCATCTCCGTACTTTTTATTTTCGGTTCAAAACTATATACTTCCATTTTTTGTTGCATTTCTGGTTCTAGAAAACCCATATAACTTTCTAGAATCATTTTATGGCTATTAGAGAGCCAATTGATACTAGATATATTGCTAATGAAACCGACAATATAAACTAAGTTTATAGTATATTGCTCATTACTTATTTAATTTTTACCTACTGAATAACATTGACTTTTGATTTGATAATGGGCAACTTCGAGTATAATATAAAAGCAAATAAAACAACTAACTAAATCACTACGGCTATAAAGTTAATCAGCGAGACGTAAACATAAACGGTCAGATAATATATGCATAGTTAATGAATTAATAATTAATAACTAGTTGATAACTCAAATATAGCTAATTAGTACTGGGATGTGACCGTTTATTGGCGACCACACCCGGTAGGATATCGTCATTACTTTAAAAATAACACGTCTCTGATACTGACTCCAGGTAAAAACGCAGAAAGTGTACATGAAGTTCGTATGTTGCTTTTGATGTTTTTCTCTACGACGTTTTTAGATACGAGCTTTTTTCAAAGTTGTGACGATATGTTCATTCATTCATTCAATATTTATTTTAACTTAATCTTATTTATAAGCGGTCACTGGAAATATTATTGGTGGTCCTTATTTTGCAAATATTTACATAATCATAATAATAATTTACTGACGACTAATACTATCAAATCGTACACAAGCCATGAAAGAGCTTAATAAGCTATTATATCTCTAGTTACGGTGCTATAAAAGGTTTACAAACTCTTGTGCAACTTGTATGCGGTAGAGTGTCAACATCGTAATGATAATATTGCAATGTCAAAATATACGTGATTTTAAAAAATACTGACATAATTATGACATTATGTAGATGTTTTTGGAAACTTTTAATAACTTTGATCAAAATGAAATCTCGTCCTTTCACTGCAAGCTCATTCAAGAAGGAAAGTAAATTTTTGGTCAGCCGTTATTAAAATTGATCCGCAAAAAAAAATAAGCAGTTAAATCATTTGGGCAGCATACAAAGATTTGGCTGGCAATAAATAAAATCGGGCGGCAACTCTTGTTCAGCAAACAGTTTAAAAACGGTTAACATTTTAACCAATATTAATCTGCTCTTTTAATCATTTGGCTGCCTAATAAACAGTCGAGCTGCAAAATAATTACTTGGGTAGCAAGATTTTACAATTGGTCAGCAGAGAGTTTAATTGAGATATACAGGGTGTCACTGTGATATATACTGGGTGTCACTGTGTTATATACAGGGTGTCACTGTGATAGATACAGGATGTCACTGTGATATATACAGGGTGTCACTGTGTTATATACAGGGTGTCACTGTAATGTATACAGGGTGTCACTGTGATAGATACAGGTTGTCACTGTGATATATACAGGGTGTCACTGTGTTATATACAGGGTGTCACTGTAATGTATACAGGATGTTACTGTGATATATACAGAATGTCATTGTGATATATACAGGGTGCCATTGTGTTATATACAGGGTGTCACTGTGATAGATACAGGATGTCACTGTCAGCAGAGAAAACATGTCTGTAAGCAGTTTAATTGAGATATACAGGGTGTCACTGTGATATATACAGGGTGTCACTGTGTTATATACAGGGTGTAACTGTGATAGATACAGGATGTCACTGTGATATATACAGGGTGTCACTGTGTTATATACAGGGTGTCACTGTAATGTATACAGGGTGTCACTCTAAAAACGAAACAGCTCCCAAAAGTAGGTAGGTTAGGGTAATTTTTTTTTTGATGACCCTAAAACGAAACGGCTCCCAAAAATAGGTAGGTTAGGGTTATTTTTTTTGATGACCCTAAAAACGAAACGGCTCCCAAAATAGGTAGGTTAGGGTTATTTTTTTTTGATGACCTTAAAAACGAAACGGCTCCCAAAAATAGGTAGGTTAGGGTTATTTTTTTTATGACCCTAAAAACGAAACGGCTCTCAAAAATAGGTAGGGTAGGGTTATTTTTTTTGCTGACCCTAAAAACAAAACGATACACGTTGTGAATAAATAATATAACTTGTAAACATTATGAGATGTATTAAAAATCGAAATACCAATTTTATATGAGCCCATCACAGTGACACCCTGTATACATTACAGTGACACCCTGTATATAACACAGTGACACTATGTATGTATCACAGTGACACCCTGTATATATCACAGTGACATCTTGTATCTATCACAGTGACACCCTGTATATATCACAGTATCACTCTGTATCTATCACAGTGACACCCTGTATATATCACAGTTACATCCTGTATCTATCACAGTTACACCCTGTATATAACACAGTGACACCCTGTATATATCACAGTGACACCCTGTATATATCACAGTGACACCTGCTACTTGACAGCTGACAATTACCGAATGACAAAATGCGCACACGATTGGCGGCAGAATAGTTGCGCCCAGTTAGGTTTTATTGCCCCCTTTTTTTTGATGAACAAAATGAAATATTTTGCTTACCTACTGATTGCTTATCAAAATTTGATTAACCGTAGATCGCTTAATGCAGCTCAAATATTTAATTTGCTGACCAAAATAATTTAGAGCAGATCAGTATATCATTAATTGCAGCCTGATTTATAAATGTTTGCTTACCATAAGTTGCTTACCAACTAGCTATTTTGGCTGACCAAATACATATTTCTGCTGACCAAAATATGAATATTTTGCTGATCGATTAAATGATACCCATTCAAGAATAGGTTTCGCTCGAGACAGGTTACGTCAAGTGTAGGAGCAAATGTAATAGTAACGGAAATTTATATCAGATGTAGATTTAACTAAATATTAGAAGCCCGTAAAGATAAAGACAAGATAAGATAAAATATAATTTATTCGAGTAGGATTTTTCAATCACTTTTGCACCGTCATAAGCTATAAACAATAAACATCAAGATATTAACATTACAAAATAAATATCATAAAATTCTTTAACATCGATCACATTTAGGTATCACAACACGGGTATACTACAATTATACTATTATACTACAAGTGTAGTATTAGTACCCGTGTCGTGAGAACCAATAGGGAATAAAATAATCATAAAATTTTAAATACCTAGAACTAAACAGACCTAAAAACTTATTTAAACTACCTAAATTTTTTTTTAATCCTGCCAAACTTGGAAGCCTTACTGGCTGTTGCAAAAATCGGACCCGGTGGGTGCCGTGGCGTTCCCTTGGGTCGAACCAGGTCGCTGGCCGGACCACCTTGAGTGGATCAGACTAGGCGGGGGCCGGAGGCGCCTGGGGTCGAACCAGGTCGCTAGTCCCGGGCCTCCTTGAGAGGGTCGAACTGGGTGGGGGGCCAAAGCGCCTGGGGTCTAGCCAGGACGCTAGGCCAGGGCCACCTTGAAGTTACGCTGATTGCTCAAAGTGAGCAGTGGACCAGCGGGAAGGTTGAAGCGGATCAACCTGTCCTTATGTGAGTGTGGGATTCGAACGAATGGGAGTTTTAGTTGCCGGTTCGCTAAACCTAGTCCAGCTAAGAAGACTCCGACAAGAAACTTAGCTGGGCCCGAGCAGAGTCGGAGTGAAGTAAATCCGGGACATTCGGGTCCTGGGGCAAGTCGGGACGAGGCCCTTGTGTGCTGTTGTCGCGAGGACGTCGACCCCGCCGGCGGGGACGACGATGTGTGTGACGACGTCACAGCGAAAGAATAACCCGTCAAGCACTTCCGCCCATGGCACGGAACCCACTGTAATTTTTTTTTTATATTCTGCTACTTTTTGTCGAATAACGCCTCACGTGTACTTGTGTTTACTTTACATTACTTTAATAGTATATTACATAAAAGCCAAACATGTGATCTGAGGCTTTGTTATAAACATTAACGAAATAAACATTTTCATTTCATTTTATTATTTACTGGCCAAGGTTTGTATACTATTTTTTGGTTTGTCGGACCCAGAAAGCGACAACTTCGTTTAGCGCAAGCGTCCCGCAAGTTGACGCTTTCCGGCCGGAAGACAGAAAATGTTCTTTGGATTTTATTTTATTTTCCTTTATATACCACGAAAACAAAACGAAAGTTTTTGTTCTTACAAACATAGCATATCATCTTGATTGATCCCCAAAAATAGTATAAAAAGATTCTTCTTATGTATAAGTGCACTGTGCAATATTATGATAAAATTATGGGAATCTTTACTGATCGAATAAACATTAATAATCCATATAAAAAACAATTGCCTACTAATCACAATCAAATATCAACTTTACCGCTAGACCATACCAATGCAATTTCCATAACAAATCTAATACTCATAATCGCCACAGTAGCAATATTCATAACGGTGTGTCAATCGATAGCTCGGTTCAAAATATCGAATAATCGGTATCCATCGCGCGGGTCATAAAAATGATGTATGGATGCGCTCGCGCACCGAGTAATGTCTGTTTAATTATTGAGCATTTTTTAATTAAAAACACGGCGGAGCTTTGATTAAGTGACGCAACGATTGAAAATAAATGTCGATATTAATTCGACGAAAAAAATTGTTTGACATATTGCCAAAATGTAATGAATGGATGTGGCTTCTGAGAAATTTGTTTTATGGGAGGATATCCGGTGTTTAAGTTTGGGTATCAGTCAAAATGCAAAAATGATTGTACGTTGAGTTTAAACTTAGATCATTATCTGATTACAACTAATGAAAATAATATGTATTGTTACTTTATTGCGCATAAAACCAGGTATGAGGTATTTTTCCCCACAAAGCTTCACATCGGTAATTAATAGGATCGATTTCTTTTGGTATGGTTTCTTTTAACAATTCTGTAAAAAATAACTTTCATGCAATTCACAAAATAATAGATCAATTAAGTTATGTAGCAATACATCATAAATTCATAATCTTTTAAAGACCGCACGAATTGTATAATGATCTAGATAATATGTTATCAATACAACTAAAATGTATGTACAAGATACGACACATTAATTATTCGTGTACATTAATTATTCGTGTAAACGTATTTGAATCAAATTTTAGTTAAAACGATGATTGCTGTTGGCAGTAAAGAATACCTAATAAACTTGCGTTTTCTTAAAGTTAACGAATATCAACATTTTGAATATTTTAATATTTGCAATTTACGCTGTGAATTATTTCCAGCGCCGTCAATCAGAATGGTTACCAAAGGTTGCAATTACAATATAATTGGAAATTAATAGTGCAATGGCGGCGGATTATTATTAATAATAAATTGCGTGGTTATCGTAAATCAATCACCGAAACTGTTACACACTTTCTTTACGAGAAAACGCCGTTTTATTGCGACGGACCGGGAGTTGGTGGTGGTTCAAATGAAAATGTTTGATCAATTTTTACAAGACTCATGATCATCATAAGAAAGAGGTAAAGAATAATTGAATTTGAAATTATGCCTCTAATTATTTTTGTTTCATTATTTATTACAAAGTAATTTTCTCGTTTAATTTTATGTCATTAACCATGTGATTTATGATATAACTAACGATTACTCGAAGACGGCTGCGGAATTCCTTTTTGTTTGAAAAGATACTCCTCCTAGGTAAGTACAGTAGTTCAATCAATAGGTATAGGTAGGTTAAATTTGCACCAGATCAGGGCCTGATGATGGGATCCTGGAGAAATCGAGTGAACTCTCTAAATATTACACGCACACCTATTGTGATTTGGGTATTATTTTAGTAATTTGTGCATTTTTAGGGTCCGTACCAAAATGGTAAAAAACTGGCCAAGAGCATGTCGGAACAAGCTCAGTGTAAGGTTCCATAGCCTCTATAAGGTAAAAAATACGACGTAAAAAAAATCGGCCAAGTGCGAGTCGGACTCGCGCACGAAGGGTTCCGTACCATTATCTATAATAAAATTGCTATTAATTCTTGAAAGGCGGCTTTTGCTCGTAAATCTTCGAAAGGCTTCTTTGAAAATTGAAAAAATGTTATTAAACATGTATTTTATTCTGTTTTTAGTATTTGTTGTTATAGCGGCAACAGAAATACATCATCTATCTCGGTTCATGAGATAGCCGAGATACGAGGTTTTCAAGGTAAACGAGCAAAATATCACGTTTTTTGTATGGGAGCCCCCCTTAATTATTATTATTATTTTGTTTTTAGTATTTGTTATTATAGCTGCAACAGAAATACACCTCTGTGAAAATTTCAGCTGTCTATTACGGTTCTTGAGATACAGCCTGGTGACAGACGGATGGACAGCGAAGTCTTAGTAATAGGGTCCCGTTTTTACCCTTTGGGTACGGAACCCTAAAAGTACAACAAAAAAGAGCATATCTTCATAGCAATTACGTCCTTTCGTTGGGAAGCGCAGTTTATCGGCAATAATTTAAAAACGGTTAATTCGATCTTGTTGAAAATAATTTTCGTTGAAAGTATTAATTAAGCGTTACCTTCGTGATCTTTTTCATATTTTTCGGACACACGGTTTAGAACATGCGGGGGACACAATTTACACAACTTTCGGAGCAATTATTTCCAAATATGTTCACTTAATCAAAAACATTCTTTTGAAACTTTATAGTGTTTGTTAAAGAGCTGTCAAATTATGTACCACACGTTGATATTACCTGAAAAAAAATTTTTTTTAGCTTCTGTAACATGTATGGAGTGCCTCCCTTAAAAATATTTATTTTAGTTGTTTAACTATCGAAATAAGTAGCAGCTCATACAGTACACGTATATTCCAAATTTCATCAATATCCATCGTGTAGTTTTTGAGTAAAATGCCTGTGACATACGGACAGACATGACGAAACTATAAGGGTTCCGTTTTTGTTATTTTGGCATCGGAACCCTAAAAAAGGAAAAGCTAAAGTACTCATAATTGCTATATCTAAGGACGACGGAGTAAAGGGGACTTTTGTGTGACAGCTCAACACCACAAAGAGAATAAAATAAACAACTAATCAGCTGTTTGGCAGTCATTTTGCATCTTTGGCAAATTTTGAGCTAATAATCCAGTGCTAATAAAAAAGGATTATAATAAGAAACCACTGTATTAAGCTCCATCCACTATTACGTTTTTCAAAATAGTGAGCTGAAAAAGGCTAATCCGACATAAGTGGACAATGAATCACAACGAAGAATTAATGTTATTCAGCATAATAAGATCACTCCCGGTCCATCGGCCATATCTCTCGCATTGCTGTTGATCGACATTTAATAGCATTAAATTCGCGTGAAGTCGACTCCGGCGCACCGCAGTACATAGTGCAGGTAACAATACTTCAAAATTAAAATTTATTCTTTATTCGGAAAAATACAAGGTTCCTGGGGTAGAAAAATATACTACTTATTCCTATGTATGATGACGTTTTTTTTAAGAAAAATCGGATAGTTGTTGGTTGCGCCGTTCTCTTATTCCGGCAATGTAAAATGCCTACGTTCACTTCGATACGTGGACTAGCGATAAGAAATTGATACCTAATATAAGTTTTGTATACTTTATTTTAGGTTATTATTAAAGTCTTAAGGCTTATTTGAGTAGTCCCTTAATCGACATTAAATTATTTTTCTACTCCTGTACTTTTATCTGTCTTTTACTTGGTCACGAACACTAATATAAGAACATACATAATATGAGTTCAGAGAATTCTATACTCTATTCCCCATAACAGCACTAGTGTCGTTATAGTCGCAAAACGTTACTGCTAGCAGCCACAGACTTCTAAATGTAGGTTAAACTTAGGTCAAAGATTAAGCCCTCAATTCTAACTTTACGATAAAAATGCACAACTACCAACTTAACAAACAATTAAATTCCTACGGTTTTTAAGAAAAACAAAACTTTCCAAACTAAATTCATTGATGTCAACATAAAAAAAGTACTTTTAATATTGTCACTGCGTGTCACAAGCGAGTATACGTCAAATTAAAAAAGTTTACCATAGTCACATACTGTCAGTCATATGTCATATTTGCCTTGTTTGCGAGCTATTTTTAATTTTGTATTTTATATTTTAAAACCTAGTCGTAGAAAAAGTTATTGTATGCAACGTTGTATAATTAAGTCAAAAAACGCTCATGGCGTCTCTATTTGCGATACTCGCCGCCGCGGTGGCTCGTATCGCGACTCGCATAAAATACTCACAGTATCAAAGTATTGTCTTCTGTATGCTTTCCTACTGCCGCTGCTCTGTGTGTTAGAAAGGCGCGCGCGCTGTACTTTATGCGAAACGGTGGGCCTATTAACCTTCATTGGCTGATATAATTGCTTTCGGATCGCTCGAGATGATCCACATATCGCTTTATTTTATTTGCACCTTTTACGGACATATCTCACATTTAAACTTTCTAAAAACCCCAAGTCAATCGGAATTTAAATTTGCGACAAATTTAAAATAAAGTCACGATTATACGACTTTTGTTTAATTTTTTATGGCATTACTAAAGCGCATTATAACGAAGTGATAACTTACATCAACGTTTAAACTGCGAACTCCATTCATGTTGGAATGCTGTCCATTGTGCGCATGCGCCATATTGTGACACCGACCATCGTATCTTGAAGCCTAATTTCCATCGTGCTCGGTACGGTTAGAGGCCCAAATTATTATAGTTGGTCTGTATTCAGCGCCCTCGCATGCCATTCGTCGCCGAATTTGTTCCGAGACGATATTATATTTTACTTAAGAATTTTATGGCGACACCTAATGTAGAATTTTATAGCCTATTAGTTTGAAAAAAATATAGTTCTGTTTGACAGCTTTAGAGGTAGGTTAGTAATTTGATAGGCCAAATAGAACACGTTAGAGGCGCGTTCGAATCCGTTTATTATTTTAAAGTGGGTTTACTAAGACTATATAACTGCTTTAATCCTATAACTTAATATAATTATAATGATGTTTAAAAGTTTACAAAAACTAAATTTTGCTGGAATTGCCATAACTTTAAATAAAATAGTAAATAATGCGATCAAGATAGCAATTTGATTAGATTAAGATAATAATACTTTATTTAGACTAGGTATTCTTAATTGCACAAGATACGTATCTAATAAGAATAAAACCTGATGCTCGTTTAACCTGTTTAGGATATAAAATGCCTTAGCTATTTCTAAACTCTACCTACTACAGTCGTTACGTACGTGTCATATATTTGTATTTATGTGAATGTTTAAACAGTAACATATCTACATATATAGATACGGGAAATCAAAGTACACAGAAAAATTAAATGGCACTCGCCTGCGTACAGACCGAGAATTCTATTAAAACAGAAATTCTATTAAAACAGAGATTCCTATTAAAACAGAAAAGATACGGAAGTCAAGGTAGATAGCAGAATTGAGGGCATTTTCTGAGTGTACGGTGGACGAATGGTTGAGTCACTGGGCCGGAAATCCAAAGGTACCGGGTTCGATTCTCGGTCTGTACGCAGGCGAGTGCCATTTAATTTTTCTGTGTACTTTGATTTCCCGTATCTATATATGTAACATAAAAATGTGGTGTAAAATTTCCCGCATTAAAAACCAATGAAGAGACAAAAAAATGTTTCTTTCATATAAAAGTAGTAACATATCTACTTTATGAGGACTGATACATGTCAGTTAGCCAGCAAGTTGCACTACTGTTATCGTTATATTTCTACCATTAACAACACAATTCCATTCCATTTTCTACCTCACTATATGTTTCTATAAATATTTAAAACTAGATAACTATACACTCAACTGCAGGGTAACCCTTCTGCGGTACAATCATCATATCGTTTGGGGGTCACCCTCACTGTACCGTTGTCTTTAACTTTTCAAAAGGTATTGAGTCTTATCGTTGTAAGGT
Source organism: Eudemis profundana (assembly GCA_947034925.1). NCBI lineage: Eukaryota > Metazoa > Arthropoda > Insecta > Lepidoptera > Tortricidae > Eudemis > Eudemis profundana. The sequence continues at coordinate 21,088,728 of OX344795.1, read as the reverse complement.
CTGCAATATGCACTCATGTAAACTGGCTACTATAAATGTTACATTATATCTATAAGAATGTCTACATGCTCACTACCAGGACGACATAGCATCAGAGCAATTTAACATGACGGCTCATACGCTTCCATTGAAGGAATTAATCTTACAAAGTGCGGTGCTGCAAGATGAAGGCTTATTACTGGCTCGAGGCCAGGGGCGGTACTAGGAGACGAGAGATGACCAGGCTACTGTATAGCGAAAACCTGCCAGCCTGGCAGCTACTGCTACTGGGTTTGGAACGTTAGATGATAGGTTTAGTGAGATGAGACAGTTCTCGTCAGTATTAGTCGACTTAGGCATTAAAATAAAATAAGGAATATCTCAGATAAAAGATAATTTAGTACAGTGAATCTCTTGGACATTTTATCAGAACCCAGACCCAGACAGACCCCTTGTCAAATATTGTTTTGCCCGTGTATCAGGCAGTTAGAGCTAGTTTTAGTCTTTAATTTCCTCGACAGCGATAATACAGAAAAATATCGAACCGAACCACAAGTCATAGATCTAAAGATACCCCGTTTTTAAAACTAAACCGGTATAATGAAAATGTAAATTACAACTGATTTGTAGGACAATTCTGCCGTCATACGAAGAAAGGGCGCATCTGACATTTTTTTCAAAATTGAGTTACATTTATATCTTTAGAAATATAACAATAATAATGTACAGCAAAATAATAATAGTAAAATCTTTAGAATCAGTAAAAAAGACGCACCTAAATAAATATATAACTCTAACTCAATCTGCCTAATTGTAAGAAACATATTTTCTACAGTTGGACAAAAAACTATAAAGCTGTGTGATCATGAAGCTTGAATGTCGGGACATTTTGGGCTTGGGTTAAGCATGCACTTGTTACCATAGAACAGAAACAGAAGTAGGGAGCAAGATGAAATCTGCAGCTGCTGCGTACGTCGCGTCTATTTTCAACATCTTTATCTAGTTTAATACCAAGCTAAGGCAGCAATTTAGAAAAAAAACTTCGTTCATAACAGCATCGCATACCCGTTCCTCGGAATCCACAGTATGTTGCCGGCCGACCGGTTCCGAGCCGTTACGAAAAAATACCCGCTGTCAGAATACGTGGTCGTAAACAATCATTTTATTTCACTAGTTTTTCTCAATAAACATCATACGTCCATTTACGTCATATTCCAAATACCTATAAAGCGAGCAACGTGAATGAAAAGGTTCTCTGTACCATTCAATATCCACATTCTTTTCTACGCTAGATAAATACAAGCTTTAACCGGTGTCGATACGCTTCATATTTGTTTGTGTGTGTCTTTGTTGGATGTTCTAGGGATCTCGATGGCAACACAAACACAGAGGCATAAAAACAACACTCGAGTCGGGGCTGGGTGTACCAGGCTTGCAGCGCGCCGAGGTGGCCGACGGTAGCGACCGGTCGGGGTAATGATACCACTGCCTTATAGGGCGCAGGTTATGATGGCTGCAGGCGTAGTGAGGACATGGCTAGTTTAATTTGTAAATGCCAATATAAATAAACAACGTCATGAGACCTAAAACCATAGCTGGTGATCAACTCAAGTTACAAGTTAACATCTACATCATTTTCTGAAGCGGTGATTGATGTGAGTTGCACTTCTACTTATAATTGGTACCTTTTAGGTTATAAGCAAAGCAACATTTTAATGACCAACCAATTGCGTGGGATTTGAATTACCTTGGAAGTCACAGTATGAAATTCGAAACGACATTTAAAACTGACATTTTCAATGCGACTGAAATTTGGCATCTGTGTAAATGCTACTCATTTTATTACAAACACGAAATCAGATAATATAACGTGATTTTTACTTTTAAAATATGCCGTTCTCGTAATTGCTAAGTACTACGTTGCTTTTAGTAATAAATTTAATTATTAGAAATAGCCCTTAAGGCATGTCCATCTTGCGCTATCGGCCCTCGACCGTCCAGTTTGTCCACTCTCATTAAGATCGCGCAGCTACGTTTTTCCATCGACACTTGACAGTTTACAAAGACAATCGAACCTCCTCTCAACTACTGAGAGCCTGGTACTTCATCGTGTCTAGGAGCTAACTACGATCATAGATAAGCGAGGTTTTTGCTTTATAAGTAAAGTAGACTATGGAATGTAGATTTAATGGCGCCGACCGATAGGTCGAGTGGCAACTGATTTTACTTATGTCAATTATTTATTACGTGGGCCGACCGTAAGAATATAATTGTATGTTCTTGTGCCCTGTTTTTGATCACAGTGCGTCCGAACATCTGTATACAGTTGGTAATGCAAGTATTTATGAATTGGCCGATGCAGTTGCATTGTGTTCGTTCTTTATAATCTTTAACATTTACAATGTACGTATAAAGTCCACGTGTTTCGGTCTGAAATGAACCCGGAAAAAAATTGTGTTAATGAATTGTAAAAAATAAATAACACTCAATAAGAACGCCTTTCCCCCTGCGTCCCGTTATATACATAAGATAAAAAAAAGATATATTACAATATTCAAAGATAAATCGAATGATGTTAATTATTAATTTCTTATCACCAATATTTGTAATTATTTTTCAGATTATAAGTAGAAAAAAAACGTTTTTGCATAAAATTTGGTCACCCTACTTAATGTGTGACGTCTTGTCGCTTCCCATTAATTCCCATATATACTCGTATCGATACCTTTGGGTTCAATTGGCGTAAAGGACAAAACGCTGGTTTTGAGGAGAAGCAAAAAACCATTTTATTTTACAAAAATGGCTATAGTTTTTTTGTTTCTCGACCTATATTTTCGACATGTATATGAAAAATATTTGAAATGCCCGTATCTTTAACCTGTGATGGTAGTTCTAGCTGTAAACAATGTATTATGAAAGTTAGATGTCCTTTACAACTGGTAAAAATGTTATCAATGTCATTTACACCCGTGACTTTTTTGGGCATTTGGAAATGATGGGGTTGTAAATGACAATCTCAGATGACTTTGTTCCAATTTTGGGGCGTAAAGTTAACAGCTATGTAATAAAAATTGACAGTTTTCAACGTAGTTTACTTTAAAGAGACTTGAAAAATGTATAAAAAGATGATGAATTCAGCTAGGCATAATAACTACTATTAACGACGGGATATTTACCATGTATGTTTGTTTTTGTGAGCTCCCGATATTTCGGCACTGTTGCAAGCGCCATTATCACGGAGTAACTGACATGCAGCGAGTTTTTAGTTGTAGTCTATCCACACACCATAGCGATCTACCCTCTTTCGGGTTCGCTTCGTCCGCGCGTTATTCATACTACTACCGTCCGCATTCTCACTTGGAACTCGATCACGTTCATGACACACAACACTTCCAGTATCACTTCGCGTATTTACTCCTGAACATGTTTTTTTTCCCTTGGAGAACTTACGGATCACTGGATACCAGATGCTCGACAGTTGAAACCCGTCTTCCCGGTTGAAATTTTTATACTTGAGGATTTTGATAGCTTCCTTAACCATTCTGGGTATATAGTGTTTTTCTGTCGAGCGAGAGGATCTATGGGTTGTGCAACTCAATCCAATGATTCGTTTCCGCGTTCAGAAGATGTTCAGCGATTGCCGATTTCCGAGGTTCGTTGTTTTTAAACATTCGGATGTGCTCCTTTATACGGCATGAGATAGTGCGCTTATTCTGACCTATGTAAGAGCTACCACAGCTGCAGTCAATTTTGTAAATACCTGGGCATTCGAGTGGAAAACGGTCCTTTGGCGTACGTAGATATTGTGCCAGTTTTCTGTAGGGAGTGAAGACAGTCTTCACCAAGAACTTCTTTAAAATATTGGCAACTTTATCTGTCACATTTAACGAATGTTCTACAGAGAAATGCTTATAATGGGCGAATTATACCACCTAGACGCACCATTTTACCTAAGCACCTGGACTATAAAGTTAAGTACCTACCATATGTAAAGGAAGTGACAGATAAAGTTGCCAATATTTTAAAGAAGTTCTCGGTGAAGACTGTCTTTACTCCCCACAGAAAACTGGCACAATACCTACGTACGCCAAAGGACCGTTTTCCGCTTGAATGCCCAGGTATTTACAAAATTGACTGCAGTTGTGGTAGCTCTTACATAGGTCAGAATAAGCGCACTATCTCATGCCGTATAAATGAGCACATCCGAGTGTTTAAGAACAACGAACCTCGGAAATCGGCAATCGCTGAACATCTTCTGAACGCGGAAACGAATCATTGGATTGAGTTGCACAACCCACAGATCCTCTCGACTGAAAAACACTATATACTTAGAACGGTTAAGGAAGCTATCGAAATCCTCAAGTATAAAAAATTCAACCGGGAAGACGGGATTCAACTGTCGAGCGTCTGGTATCCAGTGATCCGTAAGTTTTCCAAGGGAAAAAAGACATGTTCAGGACTAAATACGCGAAGTGATACTGTAAGTGTTGAGTGTCGTGAACGTGATCGAGTTCCAAGTGAGAATGCGGACGGTAGTAGTATGAATAACGCGCGGACGAAGCGAACCCGAAAGAGGGTAGATCGCTATGGTGTTTGGGTAGACTACAACTAAAAACTCGCAGCACGTCAGTTACTCCGTGATGATGGCGCTTGCAACAGTGCCAAAATATCGGGAACTCACAAAAACAAACATACATGGTAAATATCCCGTCGTTAATAGTAGTTATTATGTGAATGACCATGTTAGCTTAAAATCGTATATTCAGCTAGGCATGTCCAGATTATATTTAAAATTAATATTTTTTGGAGAACGCAATAATAACTATGAAAGAACTATTTTACAACCAGATTTGAAAAAAAAAAAGATTAACTATTCATAAACTGACTAAATTGCGGGAACAAGGGTGGAAATAATAATAATAATTTAATTATTTCAGGCATCAAAGGCCCATAGATAAATACCTTACAAACTAACATACATATCACATTACAAAATAAACTTAACAACTTAATAATGTCCTACTAGTGTTTTACTCTCTTCCAATAGCACTAAATCATAATAATGGAAGTGACATAGTGGCTAATGATTATCGACATTAGGATGTCAATCATTAGGACGAGTACGTAGTGAGTAAAACACTGTTAATGTAAACAATAAGTATAATAGTATGAAAAATAATGAATTCGTCATCTTTTTCTACATTTTTCAAGTCTCTTTAAGGTAAACTAAGTTGAACACTGTCAATTTTTATTACATAGCTGTTAACTTTATGCCCCGAAATTGGAACAAAGTCATCTGAGACCGTCATTTACAACCCCATCATTTCCAAATGTCTAAAAAAGTCACGGGTGTAAATGACATTGATAGCATTTTTACCAGTTGTAAAGGACATCTAACTTTCATAATACATTGTTTACAGTTAGAACTGCCATCACAGGTTAAAGATACGGGCATTTCAAATATTTTTCGTATACACGTCGAAACTATAGGTCGAGAAACCAAAATACTCTAGCCATTTTTTGTAAAATAAAACTGTTTTTTTCTTCTCCTCAAAACCAGCGTTTTGTCCTTTACGCCAATTGAACCCAATTAAAGGTATCGATAGTTTAGACCTTTACGATTACGTAAATTGCTTTTATTTCAGAATTTAGACACACATTTGTGGCAGTAAATGCCAAAAATAAAGGCTAATCCCTATACAATCCTGCTCTTCTTTAAAAAATGTGCTATAATTAGATTTAAGGCAGGTCTTAAAGGACAAGTAAAAGACTACTTGCCCTTTACAGCCCTGTTCGATTTATCAAATTACGGTATGTAAACAAGTATAATAATTTGAAGGCAGGTAGTAAAGGACGTGTAAAAGAATACATGCCCTTTACAACCTCCTTAATTCTATCAAGTAATGGTGTAATCATTTTTTAAGCAGGTCGTAAAGGACAAGTAAAATAATACCTGCCCTTTACAACCTTATTCGGTTTATCAAATGACGGTATTATAATTTAAAGGCAGGTCGTAAAGGACAAGTAAAAGAAAACATGTCCGCCCACCTCGACTATGCGCTTATGGAAAGTAATCATGAGAAATGAAGGGCTTAAAGGACAACAAGAAAAAAATAGGTTATATACGACTGTATTCATATTTACCGGCGCACTTTACGATACACCTTTTAATTCGTATTTTATAACTTGACACTTACGTCCCTTAACCTGAGCTAGTTTTGCGAACACGATGAATAAAAACTGGGTCGTAAAGGCACTTTTTTTAAGGATATCGAAATTTTAACTACACAGAACGGTAGAGCTTGAAATTCTGAACAAAACTGTATATATAACTCATTTTCGCCAAAATGTCCTTTACGCCAATTGAACCCAAAGGTATCGATATGTCAAAAGTCACAGGGTGACCATGATTTACTTAGTTTAAAATTAATTTAACTTAATAATAAGAAAATTTTAATTAATGCTGCTATCGTAAGATAATATTGACCAGTTATCCGAAAAACTGGTCGGGGATCACGACCGAGAAATCACCCTGTGTTTTGAACTCACTTAAGGACGATAAGGTTCAATTATTTTATGTATTTTCTTGTATTTATATCATAACCAATTTCTCTTTTTAGTAATAGAAAGTTTTTAACTGATCGTTGAAAAGAGAGATAAGCGGATAGAAACGATCGGCGTTCGAACGTAGCCCTAACCCGTAATCAACAGTACGTAGCGTACATGTTAACATTCCAGCTTCAATCAGGCTATCGTTAGATTCCTCTTATTAAGAGCAACAAGGGAATCCCATTTGTGTCGCCGGTAGCGCGTGTTCCGATAGCGGCGCGGGCGCATATCGCCTACGTAGATCCGCCGATAAGCAGGTGCGGGGGCTTACTTTAGATTTCAACGATATTTTATGTGAGAATGAGGTGTGACACGGGTTTTTACTTCCGTGTATGTAGACATGTCACCAATAACAACGATCCTCTATAAAAATATGTAGGTATATAAAAGTTACACGTAGGAACAAAGGGGGTAAAAAGAACACTTTCAACTGACCAATAAACCTCACCTTTTTGCTCGTGCCGAAAATCATAGTAAACTTCTTTTTTTATTGCCTTAGACTGGCAAGGAGGCATACGGCCCACCTGATGGAAGTGGTCACCGCCGCTTATAGACATTTGCAACACTAGATGCATTATTAATGCATTACCAGTCTCAAAGAAATTTGATGATTTTTAAAAAGTCCCATATTGTCAGAAAGGTTCTGGAGAACCGGCGCGTGGAAACCGAATGTTAGATGTTGATTCGACGAATGTTGTTCATAAGATTTACGATATACATTACAAATCAAAGAATTAAATGCTCGAATAATGAAAACTATATTTGTAGTATTCTTCTGAGTAATTGATGAGAAACTACCTACTTACGAAATAACCATTCCTCTAGGCTGATTGGAATATCTTCAGCGATCTTTGAGTGGAATTTGGTCCTAAAATTTTTAGTGTAGAGGACAACAAGAAACCACTCCACAACATTCTCAAACCAGCGGATAAACACTTATATTGTGAAGAGTTATGCTCTCAAGTCGAGTCTAAACGCGTTTTTAAGCTTCGGTGTAAGTCGTAGAAAATTTGTGACTACCTAAAAGTTCATCCAATTGAACAGTGTAAAATCTAACAAGGTTAAGAATTTAAATGGGTCTAATTCCATGTAGGTAACGAAATAGATATAATTATGTACCTTATTGTGTTTCGTAGTTAGTAGAAAAGTGCTGTCTCCCTCTGTCAACTGGAATGATAACCGCCCCTCAAAGATAAATGCGCTCTTAATTGTAGCACGACTCAATCGGCGACCAAAAAAACTTATTTTTAAGTACTCGATACAATAATCGGTTGGAAACGTCTTCATTTGGCCGCCGTATCGCCTGATTTATAATGCCCCTAATGTATTACGCCTTTGTCGGCGACTTATCGACTTAGAGGGCTTCCGCTTTTCGCTTTTTATTCGATTTGGTGACCACGGGGATGGTACAGGTAACCAGCTACTACATTTTAAGATTGTATTGTATCTATATGACGTGTGAATTTATTGAAATTTTCAATGAAATTGTGGTTAAGAACCGAAAATAAAAAGAATACCTGAAAAAGGATATTTTTTGAAAAAATGCCGTAGGACATGTTTTCCAAAAATATCCTTGCTTCAATGGTCTATTTTTAATTAACTACATAGGTATCCATTTAAATTATTTATATAACTTGTTAGAAATAATAAACTAGGTGAATATAGCTAAAAACTGTGAGATATGAGCGCGATCTCGCCAACAAACTGTCTTAGCAGTTTGGCGAGTTAATTGTAAAAGTTTAGTTATGTACCTACACCTTTTTGAAAAATTAATTAAAAACAAGAGATAAACTTACCTATCGATGTAATCCAAGGTTAAAACTTTTATTTACTTCTTATATTATAAATTAAGTGGTATACTTATGATCCGTTTATTTTTTTCTATAATTCTAATTACAGTAAATAGTCCGGAAATGGGGAATATCATTCAAACTGCAATTGGAAATGTATGGGGAGGCCTATATCCAGCAGTGGACGATCTATCTAAACTGATCTAAACTACGCTTCAAAGATTGGGACAAATTTGTAGACTTACTATATTCTTGAAATGTGATCTCAACCATTACGATCAGGTTGATTTCTTTCTTCGCATCTCTCGCTGTATTTCAAGGAGCGATTTAAAAAAAGGTTTGCAGTTAAATCTGTTTTACAACCGCTGCGGCCGTAAAGGCAGGTTTTACTGTTTCACACGCAATTTGTTATCGTAATGATTTGGTTATTATATACATTATGTCGAATAAAAGTCAACTAATCGGCGATATATTAGTAAGTACGGGAAAATAAGTGTTCATAAAGAAGTAGGTTATAGTCCTGGTAAGAAATAAAATATAAACGAAACGCATCAATTGCAAAAGTTTTTTGTTGAGTATGGTCAATTCACAATTTGATACGTACTCCTGAAAAAAAAAATGCATAGTATGAGCAAATAAAGTATGCACACTAGCATAGGTAGTCGACACATCCCTTTAGTTGTAGTACATCTCGTAGCCAGATTTGTACCTGGCTTCCCGTCTCGTAGCCAGTTATGAAATGGGAACGACTTTTCCGCCTCTTAACCAGATTTTTTTATGAGGTATTAGATTTAGTAGCAGATATTTTCCATTTTCAACGGGATGTTCTTAATCCCTTACAAGAATCCCATAAGGTTTTTTTTACTTGACTCTCTGATTACTTGCAAAGTGTGACTAATTAACAGCATTCATTTTACCTAAGTGCAATCAAATTCTAGTATAGATTTAAATGTTATATAGAATATATATTACAAGTAAGTAGTCATATTTTCATAAAATTATGAATTTAAATGCTTTCAAAGTAAGACAATCTTGCATTGATTATTCATTCTAACTTCCGGTCTTAAATCTACCTGACAGAAAGTCGATCTTACGTTGGAATAAATCAATTGGTAGCAATATAATTATAAATAACACTACCAAGACGACATTGCTACCGTACATTAAGAAGGTTCTGTGACCAAATAAAAAAGGATTAGTTAGAAATGGGCGAGACGCGGAGTGATGAATTGACATGTTCCCGGGCCATTAGTGGGGCGATAAGGAGGCATTTAACCCGAGATGCGTGTGCGCGGGTGCCGATGCCGCGCCGCTCGGGTATACAGGGCGCTGTGTTCTAAGCAATGAAAAGAATTGGAAATGACCATAGGAAAATTGACCCAAAAGTTCGCCATATTACAATGCCATATCTCTAACATAAGTGATTATGGGCGTTGTGAATATTACTCACTTTTCTAAGTAGTGGTTTTCTAGTTATAGTTACATACTAATTTTGATAAATTAAGCTAGTCAGTGGGAATTGGGTTTTATGGATGAATTAACTCTCATAAAAAAATCAGTTGCCTTCCAAATACCTACAAATGAATTGTGATTTAACGCATTTAATTAAGAAAAGCAGATTACAAACATAATTCCAAAAAAGATATGAGATCAAAAATAATGAGAAATAACAATAATAAAAAGTAATGGAAATCAGAAGGCACGCGAATCTTGCGATTTATCCTGGATATTCAAAAATAAATGCCTTAACCATGATAGGTAAGCACACCTCTTCATTCTTCATTGATGCTAAATTCACATTTTTCTCATGCTTATTAAAATTTTTATGTAGCATATATGAGACTCGCGAATCATTCATCACCTGCATTCAAAATATTTATTTTCTTAAAAGAAGTTGCCACTCCGATCAGATCTCGGTTTATTAAAACTGCAAGGCATCGTGATCACCCTATGAAGCCTTTGAGTGTAAAGTCCGATAGTCAGTGGCGGGCAGCTCGTTAATGAGAGAGCTTCCGTCAATAAAACCCGAGTGCGTGCGACTTTAGCAATTCTCGCTCGTGAGACTCCCTCACCAGAAGTTGACGCTTTGGAACAAATAGGTCCATGCATAATCTTTGGCAGAATTCGTGAGAAACTCTTTAGCTATCACTACGTGTTATCTACAAGAGGGAAATTATTACACAGTACTTTTTCTAGATACATAACTCCGCCACTCATACGGCTATTGCGAGTTGCGACTCGATTTCAGTTTCAAAGAATGAGCGGGCATTCATTTCTTTGCGCTTAAAGTAAAAAACAATTAACGCAACGTAAAAAACATAAACGCAATAACAATAATGACTGAATGAAACAGCATAATAAGTACTAACTGCTTTGGTAGATGATACCTCTTTCAGCTTTCTTTAATTATAACGATGTAGATATAGTAGAAAGTTCGCTGTATTTTTAACCACCTTCAAAAAAGCAGGATTCGTCGGTATCATTTATTTAAGTATATAGTCGTAAACGATACGTCTTTGACGTAAGTAAATTATTGGTAATTGGTAAAAACTTACGGCTAACGTATCGGCCCGATGGTTTGTGACCGTGATTAGCTCACCGTAAAATGCGGCCTATAATTGGTTTAGTAATTAAAAGGAAGCTATATATTTGGGATAGATGCATATCTAATTGGAACTATCTATAGCATCGTTTATTTATAATGGATTCTTATTTACAACCAAAGCTTTTTTGTTATCTGGCATAAATTAGGTATGGATCTGGATCTCATACTAACTTTGATATAAGGGTAATTCTTGGGTAGGGTAAAAATTGGCGAATTCTCTGTAGATTCCGCTACTAGTATATCATTTTTGGTAATTGTAAAATATTTGCTAAGTCCAATCAACGACCAAAAATGCCAAGCTACTGAGGCAGAAAGTACAGGGAATTTCTTAAAATTTATGGAAACAGCAATCAGATTCTCAAAGAATAATCCAGAACTTGAAAATTTCTGCACCGATATACTTCAACCTATACAACATCCTTGCTCGTAAAACGATTAAAAGAAATTAAAATTTAAGAAGTTTACTTGAATCTTTCTTAATCCACTAACTGAACTCTCCTAGACTGATGACTGTATCTGAATATGTTGAGGATACGAATTTCTTGCAGAGCGCCCGGAATTCAATTGGAAATTATACTTTGTTGCGCAATCTTTAGCTTCACATAACCCCAAAGGCTTAGGGTACATAGCGCTAATTAAGGGCTTATCGGCAACAGCACGACGCCGCCTAATTAACTTGTTCATTAGCGCCCCGCGCTGCGCCCGCGCCGCTGCACGTAATGTCTTATTGGACACCAGGATCTTGGATCACACGGACTGTGATAAGAAGTCGATCGTTGGCGACTGATAAGGGAGATCGGTATCAGTCCTACAAAAGTACAGTTTTGTTTAAATTTCTTCTGTCTAGTCTTTCAATCTTGACAGAATTTAAGAGTTAGCGTACTAAACTTCCTATCTTTTGGGATACAAAATCTTCGACTAAATTTGCAGTAAATATTTTTTTAATTTTTCTAAGGTCGATTTTTCATCAGTTTTTCAACCTAAAATGAGTAGTATTATTTATGGAGTACCGAACGACGATATAACCAGTAAGTGGAGAAGAAGATTCTAATAAGAACAAAGTATCAATGTCATCGGAATCTGATTCGTAATAAATGCACAAGAAATTTAGCTTCCGGTGTACTAAATTTTTTGTGCATTTATTATGAATCAGATTCCAATGATATTGATACCTTGTTCTTATTAGAATCTTCTGATCAAGGAAACTGACTACTTTTGGTGCAAACTGCTTTTATATCAGACCAATCAGAAACTACGAGCCAAATATTTCCTAGTACAAAATTCCACTTATTTAAAATATAAAAGTACTAAATCGTGAATCCAGTGAAATAAGCGCAACAAGAACTCTCAATAACAATGTGCCGTGTACCGCTAAAAGGCCAGATAAGGAGTTCGAACAGTAGCCTAATTTATGCCGCATCAGTTGTAACCGACGAAAAAACAACCCGCTTTATGAATATATTTATTTCACTTATCGTGCGCGGGAGTATCGGTTACCGGATCGTGAGGAAACCGAGGTTGTTTTTTATAATGTTCTTTTACTCGTCCAGGATTGTGATACTGTAAGGCAATATAAGTAGCACGTTCGTTGACGACTATGTTGACCCTATTTGAGGGTATTGCTTGACTGTTGCGGCAGAAGGATGATGTAATTTTTAAGAACACTAGTACAGTTTATATAGGGTGGAACGGAACGAGGGACTTTCCCGCAAATGTGTCATTGTTTAACCTTAGTACACTATTTTCTCCAAATAATCTATGTTAATATCTGCCAGCGTTACACCTACCAAAGTTATATAACCTACCAAAATAATATAGATTTTCATACAAAAAACCGCATATTTCCACCTTATTTAGAGAACAAGAAACGGTTAGTACCTTTTTTGTAAACGAACTTTTCACAAACGTCTTACTTGACAACCACGGAGATTATCCTTACTAAACAAAGAGGCTTTAATTTAACAAATCAAACATAATACATGTAAACAATAGCGTACAAGAAGTAGGGTTGTACAAATGTTAAAAATATAATTTTGATAGTTTCGTTATGCTTAATTATTCCAACCATTTAACTATTGCAGATCGATTCTACGTTAAATATATGACACTATATTTTCAGGAAAGTCCTTCGTTTCTTTCCACCCGGTATATAAATACCCAGAGAAGACATAAAATCGACGAGGGGCACTCAAACAAAAGTTAAATCTCCATGTAGCTGTAACATACAAAATGGGAGACGTGAGCGAAAACAACCTTACGGATTCAGTAAATGTTAATTAATGGATGGTTCTCCAACGTATTTTAGTGAAACATCCACAATTGATACCTTTGTTTTAAATTTTTGTTAAGTTCAAAATTGAAATCTCTACAATTATGGTGACTCTAAAAGTAAGATAAAACCTCCTTAACAATACTTAAAGAGGCTGGCATAATAATGCCAGCAGTTTGATTACGAAGAAAGTGAATTTTAATCGTTACTTGGACAATGTTTACAAACATTCACAGGCAAAGTGAAGAGTAGCCATAATTGACGGAAGTATTCTAATTGTATGTTCACCATGAATGTCGTAAATATTTTTTTTTGTTTTCAACACTAAAAAAATTAACGGTAATATATATAACTAATACTGGTACGTACCAATAGCTTATAATTTACTGAATCCATGGGGTTAATCCTGCTCATGTCTCCCGACCCGAATCACCAATATATCACCGAATACACCTGCATTGCTGCTACGTATGTTGTAGTTAAATTAAGAGTAGGTAAGTATTTCTGTTACGTAGGTTCTTAAAACTGCAATAGTTCCTTAGGACTAATCCAAACTATTTTAACGACATGTCACATAACTGCAAATATTCCACCCAAAGAGGCGAAGTAGGGCAGTTTATCATCGATCTGTCGTTTTATCACATGACCGGTAGGGTAGCACTGCGCTACGCGAGCCATCACGCGTGAGGATAGAATCCTGGCCGCGCCGACGCCGCGGCATTCGGGGGCTTAATTGGAGTCATAAATCTTACTCCAATCCAACATTATACCTACGTAAGTGTGGTTTATCGAATCGAACTAGAAACTTCGATTGCACTGCGAATCATTTTTTGTTTAGAGGAAAACAATAGTGGTCAAGTGTTTTAGGCAACATTCAAGTGGTATTTTAGCATTCCTCGCACCTTTATAAAATCTCAGACCTGTTACACTTATAACGGCTAAGTATAGCTTGATTCATTATTTTTATACTTTTTTCGAAATAAGGCAAAGATAAGTAAAACGTGCGTCCTACTTCGGTGACGGATGACTTTTACACCATTATGCGCATGGTCGGCCCCTTCCTGTCATACTCGGACAGATTTGAACGTTTACTGAACGGGAACTGAACGTTTTATGTGTTATGCCGTATTGTAACTGTGATACCTATATACATATATATGTTACGGGTGCCCTTTATTTGGCATAATTTTATTTGTCCAAATGTATTGTTTAGCCCGAATTTTATTTCGCATAATTTTTCACTAGCTTTAACGGAAAATATTTTACATCAGCCATTTAGAACATATTAGGTTAGGTTAGGTTTCTTTTATAGTTATTCTGAAAAGTCAATATTATCTGTAAAATAACAATTATGCGTAAATAGTATTCGGGCAAATAGAACATTCGGACAAATAAAATTATGCCAAAAATAGGCGACCCATATGTTACAAATCATATATGGAATTTATTTAACTTCCGAAATTAATTATTTGATTTGATTACGTGAGTGTCACCTGAGGACGCACACTTGGCTGGTAGAGAGTACCTAGCTGAGTATCGTGTTTAGTGACGGTCCCTTGGAAAGACCTATGTCCAGCAATAGACTGAGACTAGTCGATGATGATGATGTTTGCTAATATGCAGTTCTGCTTTTGGGACCGTAGTTATCTTTTACGCCTTTCTTCCATTAGTGGTACATGGCCAGATAATTAGCACGAGGTGCGCGTGCGCTCACGAGTAGATAAGGGAGGGAACAGTTAGTGCCAGATTTTGTCGTGCAGTCCAACCGACAACATTATATATGTGCTCAGATGGGAGAAAGGGATATAGATGATAATTTGATATTTTTTAACCTTCGGCTCATAAGTCTCACCACATGGTTTCCTCTAAGCTATAGACTGCGAAATAAACTCCCCTTGCAGTGTTTCTTAATGTTGGTGGTGCAAGAAGTGCAAGAAGACTGAGCACACAAAGATATAGAGAGCATATGAGCTTCTTACACAAGTGTGTAACGACGAAGTCAGGTGGCTCGTCAAAAAGAAGTTGTTCAAATGACGACATCTACACAATCTTATGCAATTGACACGCAAATGATAATAAGTGCAAAAACACGCGACACATGTTACGGAATAAGCAATTTATGATACTCAATATAACTAACGATAACATCGTCAAAGTTATCGTTATGATGGTGGTTTATACAGCACTTCATGAAAGATTAACGACAAATACAATAATGATTGTTTATCGACAAACACTTGGTTAAATGATCAAGTTCTAATGAGTACATGGTCTTGATGATTGTTGGCGGAAACCCATTTACCGCAGGTGATAATGATTTCCCATCACGCTTGTCTAATGACGCATCGGATAAGTGCTCGTGCGCATGTCTGATTAGCGTTTGATCTATGTACTTAATTGTTTGTTTAAATTAGGAAAAAACATTAGTTAATTGACTCATGAGGTTGAGTTCATTATAGGATTGATAATTTTCTACTAAAAGTACATCCAAGATGTGAAAGCCAGTCTTTTTAGCTGAATTATACAGTATACTTACACAGCAACAGGTCACAAATTGTTACATACTTACACCAGGCTTTATAATCTTGGGCCCAGTTCGGTACTAACCAGTATCGATAATTTTCACAAGGCCTTTTTTGATAAATTCACCAAGCAATTTCAAAAATTACTTTTACTTATTAGATTTAACCGCTAACATTAATATCGCAATTCCGTTGATTTAGTAACGTCAGCCACAAAAACCCGGCCGCGCGAAAAAGGAACAAACACGCTCGATAACAACACTCGAGAATCGATTTGGAGAGTTACCATTTAATTATTTTATCGATAATCTTGCATGGCCTGTAGGGCTGCCAAGCGACTTTCGAATATTATCGAAAACAATCAATATTGTGCAATAGCGTGTACATTGTAATATAAATAAAAACTTAAAAGTAAATTAATTAGGTACAAGCCCTACCTATTATAAAAGTTTCCTAGTAAGTAGTTTACAGGGCATGGAAGTAGTTTTGTAAAAAAATCTAAGAAAAAATTGTGTTCTTGAAATAAAAGTGCCATAAATTATTACACAATACATGATTTTTAAGAGTTGCCGTCTACCATAAAAATTAATTTTATTACCTGCATTATCAGATTTATTAAAATTCTTTAACATTATAATCTGTAGTTTCCAACCTTCACTCTGGAAAAATTGTCCCGTCGGAAAGTACCCATGAAACTCCAAAACTTAAACTGCACTGAACTATATCATCGTGCAAAAACCACTATGCTTGCTATACTAAAACCAGAAAAAAAATATTCTCTTATAAGTTAGACACAGTTATGCTAATGACATAAGAACTGTAAATCGTAAACGCTTTCAAGGTCTTGCTAAACTCCTTGGATCTGCCGCCATCCCATTTTACATTGCCCATATTTAATAAATATCCGACCCACCCACTGTATTAACTTTATTATTCTCCGAGACAGCCCTAATATTTAGTTGGAACAAAAAGTCTCAGAGTAATCGTCGCTTAGCCCGAGACGCCCGGTAGCCGGCGGCGAGCGATTTTATCGTCTCATAACCGACTCGATTTATAAGTATCGATTATATGTATCGACTCCCGCTCGCGGTCATACCGCGTTTTTTACCAAACTTGTTTTCTAAGTAACAATTGATTGTTGCGATATTCTTTTAATTTCGGTGTTGTAGGTACCTTCAACTTTAGGGCTTGCATTCTTATTAGAATTAAAATACTTCATGGCGTGATATGTTGACATGAATTCAGTTTAGAATATTTTCAGTTCCACGAAATTTCATAAACGCAAATGCTTCAATCGCCTCATTAGGATAAGTACCTATCCTTCGTACTTCTTTAGCAAATCTGAGTGACAGACTTGGATTTGCTAAAACAGTGCGCCTTTTATAACGAGATTAATTAAATTAAGATTTGTGCAATACTCAATCCAAACAAAGATGTAAGACTTCCTAGTTTGTATGGAGTACTATTTAGGTATAATTATAGTACCAAATGTATCTATGAAGGTAGGTTAAAGGTGTAACTTTCAAAGAACCTTCTAAGTATGTTACCTTATTCTTCAAGTTATATTTGTACCATGATCACTTTAGATTAAATTAATATCTTCAGGACGAACCATTATATTAAGTGTTCTAGATAACACACATCTGTGAACCCTGAGTTACATGTTTCGATATATGTACTTCCATACTACATTTATGCTCCACAGAAATTGACCATTACTATCTGCCTATTACAATTGTCGATACACCTTACCACAAGTGTTTTCACAATGCTCAAAAGTAACACCGTTACGTAATTGCTAAGTTTTTTTCTTTGCTCGCTGTAGTTTAGCCTGATCATTTGCTTCTGAAGTATGAATGGTAAATTAAGGTTAAATTTACGAGACATAAAATCAAACTCAAAAAAATTACTGGTTGAGTAAATATTTCTACACCCATTTAGTTTTGTCGTTTTCGGTGCGTAGGTAATTCGGTACCATTGTGTAATGTCCGCGAAGATACTTGATATTAAAATTGAAAGCTAGATACCAGAGTGTGCAAATAGAAAAAGAATATCCTAGTAGGGATTTT
This sequence comes from Eudemis profundana, assembly GCA_947034925.1. Classification (NCBI taxonomy): domain Eukaryota; kingdom Metazoa; phylum Arthropoda; class Insecta; order Lepidoptera; family Tortricidae; genus Eudemis; species Eudemis profundana. The sequence continues at coordinate 21,070,885 of OX344795.1, read as the reverse complement.
ATTTAGTATAAACGTATCTTACAAAAAAACAAAACTTGTGCAACTTATAAGAAATGAAATACATGTCGCCCACCGTACTAGCAAGATTCCTGCAAGATATCAGCACTCATTCGCAGACTCATTGGCCTTTCCAATGGATACGGGATCATGCGCAATCCAATAAGCTCCTCATATCGTGTCATTGCGCACCGACTGCTATAGCCAGGTTGAAACACATTTAAGCCATATTATTTATTTAATCGAATAAAATATTGATCTGGTATCTAAAACAATCTGAGACCCGTTAATAAAACGCTGTGTTGTTTTTGTAAAGTATTAAACTTGATTGCACACAAAGCTAAAAGAATTCAATAAGAGCATTAAGTAATTATTTTAAATAGGGAAATATATTTTTTTATGTTATCCAGGCAGACATAGATTGTGAACTGTGCATTTTTATATATTTTTTATTAATAATCAGAATAATTTTGAGAGACCTGTCAACTAAAAACTTTTTTTGTACTTGAACAGGTGCTAGCTCTACGAGCAGTCACAACTATCGAACTTGGTGGCGGTTAATCTGCCTCAGCAGAAAACCTCAGCACCACTGGTGACAACTAAAAACGCATACAACCTGTAATTCTTACATATCGTCCCATCAATTTGGGTTTTATTATAAAATATTATTAATTGTGTAACGGAATTATAAAATGAATATATTTTAAAAGGCTCATTAGATAAGTATTAAACTTACAATGTTTTATGTCTTATCTATCACTAAAATCTATCTCTATGTTCACTGTAACAAAAACGAATAAAGAAAACATAGGAACTGATAACAAATCTAGAGCCAGTAATAGAATCTTAGGCATTATCATCACCATCATTTCAGCCGGGGACGTCCACTGCTAAAGTTCCAGAGTCTGCTGAGTCTCCCCCTAAGACTTACACACGAACTTTTCTACGCTTTAGGACCTTAACCAAGTCGATTGGCAGTCGATTAGTATTGAGGCCGAATAAATTACAAAAATAATAATAAATGTTACTGGATCTTCTCAATGTAAGTACATTGAGAAGATCCAATTCGCATACCGCATATTACTTAGCTGTATAGTTTCTTAGATTATTTTATTGATCAGCTAACTTAAGCTTATACTCCGATTGCACGTCGTACTTATGCGTATAGCTGTCTTACTTAATGACAGCTATACCCATAAGTACGAAGTGCAATCGGTCATTACCCTCTGTGCATGGTGCACAAGCTGCGCTCTCGTGCGTTTGCGCATCATTTGATACGAGATTCAATTATTATCTGACTTGGTTACAGCGCTAAGGAGGCTAGCGGACACGGGTCAAGAAAGTAACAGAAGAAGAAAATATAAATGTTCAAGGCACTTGATTATTTTTAGTCCCCTTACATGCCGGTTAATTATTGTCCGACTACTATTGGTGGCAATTTTTAAAAGCTTTAACCACATTTTCAATTAGGCTCTATTTCTTGTCCAATGAAGTCGTTAAATATCAAATTCGTAATAATAAAATACGTTAATTTACCTATATTTTCTAACCTAGATGTTTTCTTATAGAAGCAAAGTAAGCGACCAGTCTTCTCCGGACAAAAAAATATATTATGGTGTATTTCTAGCCTTTTGTTTTTATTATCTTTACTGGATGTAGTAAAATTCGGACCCGGTGGGGGCCTATCAGGTTAAATTTGCAGTAGATGTTCCCTTGCACGAATACACCAGAAAAGCAGTTTCTTAAGAGGATGGCAACGCGTCGTAAAGCGTGGCATCAACACCTGAAACGACGATCACGAATTCACGACCATTCTGTCATTGAGTTATACCGACAAAGAAGATCATCGGGTTGTCTGGATGCTTCGTACTATTCCAAAATAGTAGTCAGGGCTAAGGTATAAATATTGTTTTACTTCATCCGTTCACGCTTTGCACAGCCGACCAATATCGTACGGTCCCAGTTAATAAATTTCGTTCTTTATTGACCAGTATCACCGACGATATCTTGACGATACGTCCGCTTATTACTTTGTTTCTACAATTTATTCACTCATCGGCATAGCACAATGGGTCTTAACGTATGCGGAATGAAATTTGGACAAAGTTTGCATTCGGTGTTTTAAAAGTAAAGCATTCGAAATTTGAAATTTAAAAATATGAATTGTTTGCTCTGTTATCTGTCAGAATATTGCACAAATTTCGGGATACTAGCTTTTGTGTAATAATTATTATGGCAAATAGCGAAGAGAGGCGTCGAGAAAGCGTGTGTATTTTTCGGGACTCTCACCCGGACTGGACGAAGTCAAGTATCGTGAAGCATTTCACTCACATGGGGGAGAGCCGGAGTACTATTTATAATATTTTGTCGTCCTATTCCTTACGAAATAGTACTACTAGAAAACTCGGTTCCGGCAAAGTAAGTACTTTAAGTCAATCATCGAAGAAAAGCCAATTAAAGAAAATTACGGCGGGTCGTGTAGCTAAATCGTACAGGCAACTCGGAAAAATATTCAAATGTGACGGCAAAACGGTAAAAAAGCATCTTCAAGGCATGGGGATTACGAAACGAACAAGAAAAGTTAAACCCACCGTGTCCGAAAACCAAAAACTTACCCAGAAGAAGAGACTTGCAACTTTGGTAAAAAGCATTTTCTACGCAAAAAACGAAGTAGAGTGTATTATGGATGATGAATCATATTTCACCCTAGACGGTAATGAGTGGCAGGGTAACTTTTATTTTGAAAACGCCAATATTCAAACTGAAGAATCAGTTAAATATGTGGAGCACACAAAATTCCCAAAAAAAGTTTTACTATGGCTTGCAATTAGCCCTCGTGGTATGTCGAAGCCGGTATTTTTTGAGTCAGGTTTAGCAGTCAATGCTGACCGATATATGGATGGTTGTTTGCCAGTTGTGCGTGATTTTATGAGAACACATCATAGAGGACAGAATGTTGTATTTTGGCCAGATTTAGCATCCAGCCATTACTCGAAAAAAACGTTGGCCAAAATGGAGGAGTTAGGAATCCCATATGTACCGAAGGATTCAAATCCACCTAATGTACCACAACTTCGCCCGATCGAAGATTTCTGGGCCAATCTAAAGAGGCGAGTATATGCAAATAATTTCCGGCCCAAAACTATACAAGCATTAACTCGAAAAATAAAATTAGAGTTGAAGAAAATGCCAACATCGACTTACACCGCAGCCATGGATAAAGTACCAGCCAACTGTCGCAAAGCAGCTCGCATGGGTCCAAATTTCTTTCTACATTAAATTTTAATAGTTAATTGTTTAAATAAATATATAAATTTATTGTGTATACCACAAACTTTTCTTTAAAAGTGTTACAAACTTTGTCCAAATTTCATTCCGCATACGTTATTATTTCCGCATTGTGGTTGAAATTTGTGTGACATTGACTATGTAGTTCCTAGGGCAGGTGATAATGTTTAATATGTCAAAAGTATTGAGTGTAAATTAAATCGTCACCTTAATAGATAAATGGGTTTCATCTGAATTAACAAAGTTTATACATAAATATTATAAGTGTATCCACATATCCATGAAGAAATTTAAAAGTGTACCTATGTAAAGTAACGCCCTACGGTCCACTGGGCCGATTAAACTCAAATGTGTATAGACTTATATGTCATCATTATCAGCTTATGAATGAGAATGCATATTTGAGTTTAAGTCTAAGAAAACATCACCCAGATAGGGTATAAATGTTTACACAGCATAGGTGAACTGAAATAAGTAATAATACAGAAATCTGTTTTTTACTTTGAAATATTTAAAAAAATATGTTTTTATTCTATTTTTCCTTAAACTTCTTAGGCGAATTTAATGTAGAACAATATCAAAACATAATTTAACTTCTAGACAGGTCTTGCGATGAACAGTGTACCTATATGGCAACACTTGATTTCCTTGTATATATTTATATTAGCGCATTGTATCCCAGTGCCGGGCAAAGACCTCGGGGTTTAGCTGCATCTGGCCAGCCTCTACGAAAGGAATTCATATCACCTTACCAACACCGATGACGTCTACCATATCGTCGGTTTGAGCTCTCGGACTGTTATTCTGTGGTCGTCTTGGCCCATAAGTCATTCGGCATACGGCAGGCGAGATAATTTAAAAAAAAATCAATATTGAGCCACCAACATCGTGCACACTTCCACCGAAACGAATGAATTATCAACACCCAAAACAGTTATTTTTACAAAAAGATCTTTCTTCGGAAAGTCCAGCGCGTTTTCATGGAGCACTTTGTTTATTGCAATTTGCATAATTTAAACCCTTCCAGTGTGTCGCTTTATTGGGGCAAAAAATGAAACGGGCACCGTTTGCTGACGATTTCTTTATGAGCCCACAGTGGAAATACGCAAGCGGAGGTGTAATTTTATTTAAAAAAATTGATAAAAAAGTAATACATAGCAAAAAATGTATATAAATGGAATCCTATATTTAAAACATGTATTAATGACGTGGGAGCGGGATATTCAGTATCCCGAATGAAGTAGTTCGAGCACTCAGTGACAATGACAACTGGAGCGGTTTGAGAGTTGTTGACAGTTAATAACCACATTTTTATTAAAAAAACCCGATCGCGGTGCGCTTTGAAACTGCATAAAATCCGCCATTTTGTTTATTTTAACGAACTTCATACCCAGTGACACTCGCACCATCAAGACGATTCTAATGATGTATCATTTAACATCACCAACAATCCGATGTGCCGTTAAGTAGTTACGAGCGGACATAGGAACGGACATACATACATACATACAAGTCAAACATTACCCCCCTTTGGGCTTCGCCACAGTCGAGTAAAAAGAAACGCGCGCGTACTTGCTGCGGTATGTTTGGATGAAGGCTGTGATGTTCGCGAACTAACCCATTGGCTCTTAAACTTGTTTTAAATCACAGTAGTTTAGTGGCAAATGTGTTCACATAAACCTAAGTGATTAGTTGAAGTAACGAAGTGTGTCCATTTCCGAGTGTTTCCTTGATCTACGCGTCCAAATATAGGTATAGTAACAATGACGGAGACCGGTCGGTACTTGCTACTTGTTTACTTCGTCATATCTATGTTAAAATTATTTATGATGTAATATCTAAATACCAGTCCTGTGATTTTCCTTACAAGTACGATACAAACACCGGATATCAGCTATTTGAAACTTTATAATTTTTTTTAAAGTCGTACTTCAGTCGATTTAAGTTTTATAATAACATTATTTTCTTTGCAATTTTGTAAGGCACAACGTGGTTAATATTTGTTTTCTTAACCTAACAGCAATTTGTTATGTGGCCATAAAAACGGTCACGCGATTATAATTGCTTTATGAATGAAACCAAAATCGGAAAAAGGAGTAAAGAAGCAATTAAGAGACACAAATTACTTTTATGATAGTGCGTAATACATAATTTACTGCCATAAGGGTACGCGTCATTGTAATGCTTTTGCTTTGGTCGCTTCAATATGTATGCTAATAATGAACGACACCCTCCTCCGTACTGTGAGATATGCTCGTAAACGCCAAAGTATATTTGACTAATTCAATAACACGATGAATAACGACACAATAATTGATAATACATAAAATAAAGATAATACTTAAACGTGCGTTAGCATCTCCGCTCGTTTCACTACTCCGCGGTTGCGGACAGAGAAAGCCGGAATTTAGGCAGAATTAGACCAAAACCATAAACACAGCGTGGTCTCTATTAGAATATATTAAGAAAAATTAAATTAAATATTCAGCTATTGATTAGACAACTACCAAATCGCTATACACTCGGGTAAAACAAAAATGTACCTTAAATCCTAGACTTAAGGTTTTTAATTTAGTTTTTATTGGTTTATATAATATTGTATAGTGGCTGTGAACAACTAATTTGCGAGTTTCTGGAGCCACTGTTTGGAGCAAATTAATGGTTTACAAAAGTGAGCTAAGCGTAAATCACAAATTTCTTTTCCGTGGCTTATTAACCGAAACTCATCAATTCCGGCTTGGTCAAGTGGAGCGCTGCTAATCATTATGTATAAATCACACGCTTATGTTTCTTTCTAGCTAGTGCGTAAGTCATTTCCATATTTTGTAAATGCACGTGTTCTGGAGACACATATATGCACCAATGGACATCCTCCAAATTTATCATTTGAAAAATTTTACGCACTCATGCATTAAAACGATTTTTGCGGGTCTACTGAAAAGGGGTACTCGTTACTTAAAAACTAGGTACAAAAGCTCACAACTCTGTTGTAAAACTTGAGCTCCTTTGCACTTATCTTACATGTGACTTATATCCCTTTTCACTAGCTCCTTAGTTACAAATTTTCATCGCTACAATTATAAACAGTAAACGATAACACTTACGAGGATGGGCCATTAACTTAGTACTCCAAACCATTTAATATTTATACATAACTACTCGTATAAACTCTTCTGACACCCTGTATTTCGTAACATTGAACATAATTAACTTTACGACTAGTTTTTGCCAATACTCTTTGTCCGTCTGTCGCCCCACAACTCCGAAACTATCGATGACCGCTCTATTTGTTTTGGTCCACTGCAAAAACTGGAGCAACCCTTTGACAAAATTGCCGACAGGACAAAACCAGTGATAAAAAGAGGTAACAAGTTATTTTTTTGGGCTACGGAGAAGTTGCATTCATATTGCAACACATGCATCATATTTTGACATACGAAGATGCGTGACATGCTGGTACCTTTTCTGTATTGCTAACTGTATCTGCCATTAATTTGGATTTTATTTCGGCCGTTATGGCCATTATTTATCTATTTATCATGTACGAAAATATTTTAAAATTCTACAAGATTTTGTGAAAATCATTTTAAATTCTAAAAAAATAATTTTAGTTTACGTTAAAGAAATATATCTTTGAAACCAGCTTCTTATTGCCGACTGTACCTTTTTTGTAGCTAAGGGCCGATACAGACGGACTGCAACCCAACTGCAACTCCCTACGATTTGTATGGGAACTGCATCACAACTGCACGCCGACTGCGCAGTTGTGTTGTGATGCAGTTCCCATACAAATCGTAGGGAGTTGCAGTTGGGTTGCAGTACGTCTGTATCGGCCCTAAATCAATCAAATAAGCCTGAACACAGAGAGTATAAGCACCTTCCGACTCCACTATTAGATCAACTCCATGTCTAAATAATATTACATTATCATCCGATTTACATACACCATGTTTTTTTTATTTCCGTTAAATTCGACAGGTTGCTTTGTACGTCAACAGAAGCTACCTGGTATATCGCTTTTTGTTAAATTCGATTTTTTTTTTTTTACTTTTCAGACAAAATAAATTGATATTGAGTTCATAACCATTTTAAAACACACTTCTGAGTTAGTCAAAAATTAACGTCAACTACTTATGGCAGTGTTGGGATTATGACAGTTGGTAATTAAATTAAGATTACAACATTAGTTTCTAGAGAAATTAACTAAATTAGATCTGGAGAATGTGCCCTCGAAGTTAACGGAAACCAATAAAAACACGGTGTATACGTGCAAAAGTTTCTCTCGATCAGTTAAGGATAACTGCTTTAAAATTCAGTTACAATATTTGACCAGAACAAACATGCTTATGTACAAACATACATACATACAAACACTGTAATTTAATAAAAAGTTCGTAAAATTGTATCATTTCACAGATTTGGCATGGTAACTAAAGCAGGGCTCGGATACCGTTATTTTGTCCATACAAAAATACCGGTATTCTTTCCGTTCTTTTGGTTCTTTGGTTTATTACTTCATTTTATTCGGACAATTTAATAATACGAAGTCATTACTGAAATACATTATTGAGCCATACATAAAAAGCATAAAATAATTCAAATTATTGGGTTATTTCGGGGTTTTTCCAAATACGGTTCCGAGCTCTGAACTAAAGTCCGCGCGCCTGCCTGTGTAATTGCCATTATGAATTAATGTGTTGTTTACGTTTGTTTGATGTCCGCATTAATTATGTTTAAAAAAATACAAATTTGCTACGTGATTCCATACTATTTGTGTTGGACTACACAATCCAAGGTGAACTACATACTTACATTTAGCAACAAGAATCTATTAATGGCAGATAGCGCACAAATTTAACAACCTCTCGATCAATTTGTACAAATATTTGATCAGCGTAATTACAACGAGAGCAAAGCAGTCAAATAAACTACAAGCATAATTTATTGTATTAATTTTACATAATAAATATTAATAAACAGGACCTTATGGTATTTCGGTAAGTTATTCATATTTATTCACACCCGCTCTCGGCAACAAAACACTCGGATACACATAAAACAGTTATAAAATACGCATAAAAACAAAAACAACTGCTCCACAAAACGGACAGTAGTCGGAAAAAACTGTAACGGCCCCGATTTTTTAACGACCGTTTTTAATGTCAACCCTTTAAGAAATTCCGTTATACTCAACAATGGTCACAAACTAATAGATTATGCAAAAACCGTCCGCTCTTCCTATTCACTGTATCATTCCCAGGCTTCATAAAGGATCCAACGGCAATCGATATTCACCATGATGACACCTTGTTTGAATATAGCATCTTTCCCAGGATCTTTTCAATCGATATCAAAGGGTTAGGGGATGCTATAGGCAAATTCGATTATCTGCCGCGTCTCCCGGCATTCTCACGCACATCCCGATCTCCGACAATAAATCTTTGCATACGACGCATAATAAAAAAACGCTATTAAAAAGAGAATTATCTATGCGCTACCCCTCGCGCATATGCATAAGAAAAGGGCCCGAACACACCCAAATTATATGCCACGGTGACAAGTGCTAGCGCTCATAGTAAATCGCGTTTCGTTGCAAATATTTCGCTAACAATAAATGCGATACTTGCTTCCCGGTGCGATTTTTTTTCTATACCTGTACCCCTCGCGAAGTTGGGACAGTTTATTTGCATTTTTTGTATTATTCCTTTTCAAATAGTATCTTAACCCTATTCAATAATGTCAGGGGTTAGGTTGCACTTAACATTCAAAAAAGGGCAGGTACATTTCTCTTAATATTTTCGCATAAATTATAGTCAGGTACATTGTGCTCTATTATGCGTTCGTATGGGGCGCGGTCATGAAAGAACGTAACGCCAATTTTGATCTTTTGCAAATTTGTTTTCTAGTTATTAATGTTAGGGTTCTATTTTGTGGAGCTGCACTATTGAACTTTGATTTTAAGACCTCGATGGGAGCGGATCTGCGACGTTCACTTCCTCAATGGTTTAACCCGTTTCCTTTGTAAAAATTTATGCAAAAAAGTTCTACCCATCCTATTTTTTTACACAATAAAATTTAGGGGCTATGCACATTATGCAAATGCGTGCATAAATTTTGTTGCCACACACGGGGAACCGTGCATCTAAATTGTGCTCTCTATCGTTTTGATACGGTTGATATTCGATTAGTGACGTTAATCATTTTTTACGGATTATTAAGTAAGTATGCAATTTTTTTCGTAGACTTACTTGTTTAGAAATGCGGTTCTTGATGCATTTTTTTCTCAGGCCCGTCTTACCGTTAGAGGTACGCATTTTGTTGCGTTTTTATTGTGCGCTGGTGACACATGAACCGGGCTGGATTAGAATATGTAATTACTTCCTTTACGGTTTTCGGAAACGGTTGTAGGCCCGTTAGCGGTTGCCACCTTGGCCCGGGTCGCGGGCCGCAAGCGCATCTTTGTAATGCAAACTACGTCGTTTGTATGGATTTTACATCGGTCTGGGGTTAGCACATTTTATGATTAAAGAAATCCTGGCGTTGTAAAGGGAAGTGTAGGTTAAGTAGGTAATTTGGAAGCATATGTTAAATTGTGTTCACGGGTTGAAATGAAATTGTTTTGGACAAAAATAAATAAAAGTCTATTTTAACAGGTGGCGAAACAAAAAAAATATGGTTACACAATAAATAAGAAAAAAAGGCGCCCATTAGTAATACTTTTTATGACTGCTTCAAAGGTAAAGGTAATTAGATCACTGCCTGCCGTCATTTCGGTAACCCTTTCATGCAGTCGCCATCATCCCACAGTACTTTTTAAAGCCCATTACCCATAACGTCGACGGACAAAATAAACAAACCTCAAATCCGTTATTCAAAAAAAATCAATACCCACCAAAAAGGGCGGTACACCGATTGTTGTCGACGGCCCTTCGCAAAAAAACACGCTTTTTTTAAGAAAAAATACTTGGCCCCTTTTTGCGCCCGGCCATTGTCTCCGCTCTATTGTCTTGACAATTTGAAATATTTTTATGCTTTCCGGACCACAATAATGTTTTGGACTTATTTTCGATAACTATTATTTAGCAAATTTATCGATGGGGCCGCTCCCATTGTTTCTAAAACGATTAAAAATAACCTTGATTAGTATCTTTTAAACGGCAATTTGTACACGGATGCCGCGGTGACAGTGCTTCGATATTTTGGTAGATAATTAAATATTGATAAGTATAAATACCGAGCTATAAATATAACGGTAGATGTACGTGTAGAAAGCGGAACGCGGAGAAGGGAAAGAACTAGAGACATAAATTCCATATACTAACAGTCGTGATCGTGACAAATACAATTTATCTCTGCAAATGTTTGATAGTAAAATTAACATGATAGATATGATTTATAGGGAAATTATACAAATGCATTGATTCCAATCGATGGTTTTTGTGGAATTAGCATGAGAATGGTAAAGGTGCGCCAGTTAGCGATATATTGTGGCTAAATTGTTCAGCAGCTGCTGGTTGATTGTTTAGATTTTTTTTTACTTGAGACACTTCATTAGTAGGATATCAAATTTTTAAACATCCTTTTTAGGGTTCCGTAGCCAAAATGGCAAAAACGGAACCCTTATAGTTTCGTCATGTCCGTCCGTCTGTCTGTCTGTCCGTCTGTCCGTATGTCACAGGCACTTTACTCAAAAACTACATGATGGATATTGATGAAATTTGGTATATAGGTGTCTCGTATAAGTCACTACTTAGTTTGGTAGTTAAACAACTAAAATAAATATTTTTAGGGGGGGGGGGGGGGGGGCACTCCATACATGTTACAGAAGCTAAAAAAAAATTTTCAGCAAATATCAACGTGTGATACCTAGTTCGACAGCTCTTTCAAAAACATTTTAAGGTTCTTAAGTAATGTTTTTGATTATCTTTGGAAATAATCGCTCCGAAAGTTGCGTAAATTGTGTCCCCCCCCCCCCCTCTATCTTCTAAACCGTGTGTCCGAAAAATATGAAAAAAATCACGAAGGTAACGCTTAATTAATACTTTCCACGAAAATTATTTTCAACAAGATGGAATTAACCGTTTTAGAGTTATTCCCGATAAACTGCGCTTCTCAACAAAAGTACTTAATTGCTATGAAGATACGCTTTTTTGTTGTTATACTTTTTTAACATCGTATTTTTTAACTTATAGTTACGGCTATGGAACCCTACACTGAGCATGGTCCGACATGCTCTTGGCCAGTTATTTTGTATTATACGGAATGACTTGTACTGATAATTAATGTTTTCTTTACCAATCATTTCGTTCTAGCGTTACGAGTTAGATTTCCAATTGGATTCATTTTGGAAAATCCTTATTCTTGATTTCCTTGAATAATTTTTTTGCCATTATGTTATGATTTGTAAAATAAACTGATTGTTTATTAATTCAATATTTGCTAGTTCAGGTAGGTGGGTAGTGACGACTGTAACATGGTATGCTATAAAAAGTCTATTTCAATCTACCAGCGACCAGATGACTGATTAGGTCCTATAGCATATATAATTTACTCATTGATAAAATAGTCCATAAAAAATATAGCAACTATTGCGAATGTAATGTTACCGAAACAGATAATTTATTTTAAGTATACAATTTCAAAAGTTGTTGAGATTGTCAAGAGCCGAACAGACAAGTTATCGAGATACCAAATGAATATGACTTTACGCGCGTGTCGAATAGAGACCTAGCAATATGCAAAGTGAAATTTAACGATCGATAAATCAACTGAAGCCTATAGCTGTATATCTAACGTGTCCAATAAATAAAAAATGCCGCATCACACCAGCTGCTCGCAAATCCATAACGCATGCAAATATGCCCATAAATAACTAAAGCATCGATAGTCGAAAATCACTTGTTATTTATATGGTAATATACTGTCCAGGTAAGAAGGGATTAACCACCTTTGTATTACTATGACACTTGACCCCTTTTCCATTAGCGTTAGAATGATGATTCCCTACTGAGTAACTGAAGGAATGCGATCATTTGCATTGCAAATACGTTTCCGTTGACTCGACTGATGATTTTTTGCGGCGTAACGGAGCAGATGGCAAAGTTGAAAGGGCAGTAATGTTGGCAACCGATTGATCGTTGAGTTGGTGCAGTTTGATGGTAGATGGCGTTGGTGGTTATGAAATGAAAGGGTTGTGAATTAAAATAATCAATATTATTATCATAAATTGTCATAAACACTTTTACTCATTGTTGATTATGTAATCCTGCGTAATTACAAGCCAATAACTAGATATCAACTAATCGCAACGAAAATGATCTACATACTAAGTATAAACTCGTAAACCCCTCACCAATATTTTCCTAAATGTAAGTTGAATCCTTCTCTTTCTTTACCTATCTGATAATGTGTTTATCTTTTGTTTATTTATTTAAACTTTATTACACAAAAGAACATTTATCGTACAAAAGGCTAAATGCCATAAGGCATTCTCAACCTTAGGGCAAAGCAGATAACTTATTGTTTTTGTGTTTCTTTATTTGGTCCTTCAAACAGACTGATGTACCTAACAGATTCCAGAAAGATATTTTTAAATATTTTGTATACGGTAATCAAAACTACAGCGATATTGCAATATGTCTGTACGTCAGTTCGAGGGCCAGGCTGCGTCAGCGCACGTAGCATTTGGGCCGCGCTACTAAACGTAGTCGAGGTGTTGGAAGCGCATAGGCGCAGGCTTACGTCACCTAGGCTACGCACTGTGATCTTTTACCGCACGGTTTTGTTAACAGTTACCTCTATAGAACTAGCTATTCCGTGTGTAATTCCCCATACAAACCCCCCTTCCCCTTTCACCTCCTCATGGGATGATATTCGGAATAAAAAGTATATCATCTCAAACTATCTGCATAGTTAAAGTGGTTTCGGTGTGAAAAGATAAAAGACAGACAAACGTACTGTGGCATTTATTGTATCCAATCTGTTTGTTTGGATGACAGAGGCACTTTACGGAATCCCGAACAGATATCATTTCAATCTAGCTCGAAATTTGGGTTGCAGTTCGCTACATAGGCAACAAAGCAGCGTTACAGTACTCACGGGACATAAAACATCAATCAAATGCTATTCCACTCAACCCACAAGTTAGATAGTTTTTCACACAGTTTGCCCTGATTCGTAAAAGTGATTTCATTCACGACGCTAAAACAAACGGTGGGGTGACTCTTTGCCTCAGCCCCTGATTGCTCTTAACGCAACTACAATAGATACCTACGTGTGTACATGTAGTACAAGTTACCTTTGTGTGATAGACTTACTTACTATCTGATTTAAGACTTAACACGTAAGAGATAAATGTTATGAAAATATTGTTGTTAATATTTTAATGAGCAATGTTTACAGTACTTTACAAGCCTCTTGATTCCGATGATGTATCTATGTCACTTAGGTAGCCTACGTAGCTACTAGCGCAGTACTCTTATTTTCCTTTCAGTTTAATAAACGCTTGACATTCAGAGCATGTGTACGTCTTTGAAGGTCATCTATATTAAGCAATTTTCTTATATCAGTGCTGCTATAAAAAGCTACAAAACCTTTAAAAATTACATTTATAGACTCAGAATCTGTTACTTGATATTTCCTACAGGTACTTTATTTTATGGTGTTATGCAAAAGATAACACTTTCGATATAATATAACTTAAATTTATCAGAATTTTCAATGTTGTATTTGCTGAGAATAACCTAACTATAATTAGAAACTGCTCATCCTTGACTCTTCAGTCCATACAGACTGTGGTGTACAGACATTGCAGAACGCCTGATAGGTTCCAATTACCTAATTAATATAACGATATGATAAAAGCGATACTCAGCTAAAAGACTTTACTCGACCGAATCGTAACGACTACTGACTTAATGGGCTGTCCATTCGTTGTTTAAAACTTCGGAAAGTTTTATGACCTACGCATTAAACTTCGTAACATTATTCCAGATACTGAAATAATGTGTTAAATAAATAATGAAAGGCTTGAATTTAATTGAAAACGCCGCCAATGGTTGAAACCCGCTTTCCCGGCTAAGTGCGTGCCCGGGCAAGCGTGTTATTTTTGTCACATTGTCATTACAAGACTCCGGCCAAATTGCAGCGCGGATGCCACCATGCATATTCATCGGCACCATTGTCTCAGCCGCATTGTACCACCTGGTCGCTACCGCCATATCTAGAACCCTCTTACTCGCACCTTTTGCACCTATTCAACCTTGCTTGCACGGGACAAGGGAGGTGAGGCAGGCCAGGTAATACTGTTTGAGTGACACAAAAGACTTCATAAAACGTGAAGAGAGATCTGCCGCTGAAAGAGTGAAGGTATGGAGTGTAGTTAAAATTAATCACGGTTTAGTTGGGTCAATGCACGTTGTGATTAAGAGTTGTGGGCGTTTTCAAAATGATTTTTAAAAGTCTGAAATCTTAGTGTTTTCCATTTGTAGGGTATTTTCACTCCTCACACGTAACCAAGTCGCGAGGAGGTCAGTGAGCACTCAATCTAACGTAGGTATTATTTAGGCACGTGCCAAATGGAGGATTATCGGTAAGTATAATTTCGCTGAGACAAATGTTCAAAATTGATAATGTTGTAAGTGGAAAGCGATACGTACTAAGCGGATAAATAAACAAAACATGGTGTTTTCTACAAATTCATTAATCTGGCAAAGACGTCGACCTACCGATACTGCCGCTGCCGAAAGTTTATCCACCGCCATCGCTTCACATAGATAACATTAATAACTGCTAAGGTTACCAGTATGTTCCTCTTGCGACTATGATATTGACTCAAAAAAAGAGATGACGCTTTTACTTGCATTTGAGACTTAAATTCTTGAATAGGCGAGTAAACAGAATAAGTAATATAGCCCGGTATTGTATTCGTAGCTTTTCTGTACTTGCAACCACGATTTTACAGGTATGTAACGTTCCTAGTAAGGCTTGAATGAACAATAGGCCTATGTTTAATTACACGCTGTTTAAATCCTAATACTTAGGTATGATCGAGTTAGAAGCACGTTTTGCTTTCCATCAGACGAGTCATCATCAAGGTATCTTAAAAAATGTGTTGAATTATCGAGCGATCTGAACAAGTTGAAAATAAAGTAAAGCACCGTCAGTATCCATATCCAGAAAATTCTCAGTAATAAGAAAACATAATTTTTTTAAAGCAACTTTTTTTTTTACTCAGTCCCAGGTAGAAGAGGCCGACTAATTAATGGTTGCGGACACTCATACAGATAGACCGAAAACTATAAAAGTGATATTAATGGTGGTCAGTGCCGCTGACCCCCGACCTGCGCCCGCGCAGACCGTTTACGCAACTTGTAACGGCAAAGTAAAAGTCCATTTCTTTTACTAGCCTAGTTCTACAAGACAGGTAAAACAGGCAGGTAATGTGATGTTTACTTTTAATAGAAATATCAAAGGACAGGTGTAATCATAATTATGATTTCATTTGTCATAACATAATTAGTGATGTGCCGCTCGGAAATATTCTGAAGTTGTATGGGGAATGTATCCATGCTGGGAATATTCCCCATATAGGTATGAAAGGAAACTGGTACACCACTACATAATAGAAAACTAAAAAAAATCAAATGTACAAAATTTGTTTACAGGAACATTTCAGCATATTTATTACCAACTCATATTATAAGAATAAGTTATTCTTAAAAGTAAATTTTTCCAAAGGTAAAAATATAACTTTTTAGGGTTCCATAGCCAAAATGGCAAAAACGGAACCCTTATAGTTTCGTCATGTCCGTCCGTCCGTCCGTATGTTACTGGCGTTTTACTCAAAAACTACATGACGTATATTAATGAAATTTGGAATGTAGGTGTGTTGTATGAGCCGCTACTTAGTTTGGTAGTTAAATATCAAAAATAAATATTTCTAGAGGGGGTAGTCCATACATGTAAAAGGCGAATTTTTTTTCATATCTTTTAAAACTGTAGGTATGTCCAAAAAATATGAAATTTATCAGAAAGGTAACGCTCAATTAATACTTTCAACGAAAATTGTTTTCAACATGATCGAATATATCGTTATTGAGTCATTCCCGATAAACCGCGCTTCTCAACAAAAGGACGTAATTACTATGAAGATACGCTCTTTCGTTGGTGCATTTTTTCACATCGTATTATTCACTCAAGTATGGCGAAGCGAAAAGGAGGATTATGATTTCAACGCCGTATACATGTATGTTCGTCGTGATTGGACACAGGTATACATGTATATAGGCTAGTTAGTTAGAACCAAAATTAAGATAGGGACCATGAACCTCATAAAAAGTGAAGGATTGGATAAAAGTCATCAAGTCGCATCGAGTTATATGACAATTTAATGAGTTTTAAAAGCTCAATTCAAAAATATATCACACATGTATATTTCCATTTCAATTCAATTACAACAAGAAACACGTTTAACAGCCCCCGCTCTTCGCTGATACGTTTAAATGTTCTAGCACACCTACCTCCTGGTGCACCAATATCGGCACTAAAAAAAAGTGATAAATCAGTAACGCAGCCCAGCGGTAAATAGTTTAACAAATTGTGGAAATTAAGGACTACTGGTGTGCTTGCGGGTCACCACGATTTGAGACTGATCTTGTAAAGGAAGTTTCAAGCCGCAAGGTCGAAGATCCGTCTACAAGTGCATCTATGCCGCACTAATTCAAAGTGCAGCTGAATGCCTGAAGCGTTCTAGGTCGTCTTACGCAAACAATATATCGCTTCGGGTTGCGAGGCCGAAGGCCGAGCTCCTCTGCAAGCGCACTATATCCGTAGTAAGTCTAACGGAGGCCGAAGGCCAAGCACCGCTTTGGGCTAAAAGCACATGGTTATCTCACGCAAACCGTATATGAGTCTCATTTTCTGGGGCCCAAAGAACGAGCTTTAGGCTGCTAAGCCGAAGGCAAGCTAGAATTTTGTTTAAGTCTTTTTCGTAGTCAGGTTTTCATTTTTAACTATATTTTCATTTGTAGCGCATTTCCTTTAGTAACGGTTACGGAACCCTACACTGAGCATGGTCCGACATGCTCGAGGCCAGTTTTATTATTATTTCTCTCAATTACTGCAATTCATTAAAATAAGAAAGCACAAATTAACTCCATTCATACATTACTGGATGTAGCAAATTGACGGTGACCTATAAACACGATATTTCCCCATATATAGAGAGAGATAATTATAACTATCCTCCGCGTTTGAGTAAAAAATGGCCTCAACTTGATCGCACGCGCACCGCTCGCTTCTAGGAAACGCAGAGAAATTATTAACAATTAACACAGGTATGTTTATTGTAAATTATTACACTTGGTGATCGTAACATAACAATTACCTAGTGAAGGTGTGCCTAGTAAATGTGTTGTTATAAGTCCTGTATTAAAAGTGTACACCAAACATAATATTCGTAACTTTACATTACTTAAAATAATAGTATTTTATGCAACAGTTGTATAAGTAGGCTCCAAAAATGCGAATTGCGCGAGTTGCGATATGAGCCGCCTTGGCGGCGAGTATCGCAAATAGAGGCGCAATGAGCGTTTTTTGACTTAATTATACAACGTTGCATACAATACTTTTTCTACGACTAGGTTTTAAAATATAAAATACATACCTAATTAAACAGCTCTCAAACAAGGCAAATATGACATATTGACTGACACTTGTGTCTATGGCAAACTTTTTTTTTAATTAGAAGTCACTCGTTAGAGACGATAATAATAAAACTTTTTTTTATGTTGGCATCAATGAATTTAATTCGGAAAGTTTTGTTTTTCTTAAAAACCGTAGGAATTTAATTGTTTGTTAAGTTGGTAGTTGTGCATTTTTATCGTAAAGTTAGAATTGAGCGCTTAATCCTTGACCTAAGTTTAACCTAGATTTAGAAGTCTGTGGCTGCTAGCAGTATCGTAACATGACTATAACGACACTAGTGCTGTTATGGGGAATAGAGTATAGACTTCTCTGAACTCATATTATGTATGTTCTTTTATATTAGTGTTCGTGACCAAGTAAAAGACAGATTAAAGTACAGGAGTTTTTTTTTATTTTCAAAATAGTACATTGTGTATCTAGGGCGGTAAGTAAGGAATTACAAACGAGTGTTTGTTATAAGCCCGAGGTGAAACCGAGGGCTTTAATAACACGAGTTTGTAATTCCTTTACCGCCCGTGGCACACACAATGTTTTTCATCTCACTTGTGAGGAAATCTTAATAATATAACCTTACTAATCGTCCCAGTATGACAAGAAAATATTAAAACATCAAAGTGACATTAGTGACATATGTCATAGACAATGCGAAAGTCAAGTCACGTTCGGAAACCATAGCGGTAAAGACCTAAAATGGTTGATTTTATATCTGCAAAATACTGAAATACACTATTTAAACATTTAATTAATGCTACCGACATATGTGTTTACATGTATTTGCAATAACAGTTATCTTTAAATAAATATTTCAGTGATAAAAGTTAAAAAAATAAGTTGGCGTTTCCTTTGGCCATGACAAATAAGAGTAAAACAGAACCAGCGTTTCAAATTTAAAAAGAAAACCAGTACGCCCTAGGGCGTAATAGGTCATTTACGGGCCGCAAAACCTACGTGTAATGCACAATTTACGAGCAAGTGTGATGAAAAATAAGTTATAGTATTCAGTGGGTATATATGCGTGTATTCGCACCTGCGTGCATTTTTTACAAATATTTAAATTGATATTTGAAAAATTATGTTTCTAGCAAGTGACTGATTTTTGCTTAGTTCTTCTTTTATCATTAGGGGAAGGTTGCTATCATTGGACCGGCGCTTTGAATGGACCATCTAAATATTTTAAAACCTACGCATGCTAGACAGAGGTACAAAGTGTCCTTGAGCGATCCAAGCGGCCTCACCGCTTCTTCAGTCGCGCCGCTTTTCTCGGCGACGAGTGATGTGAGCAAGTGTGTTTCGAGCGTTGGCGATGTAATAATTACGCGAAAGAGAAACGCAAGTTTAAGTGTCATTATATTTGCATCTGTTTGAGTTTATTGACGTATGATGATTAGAAATCTATTAATCATTAAATTTATAATAATAGTTTCTGGCCAGTTATTTTCCTTATTTTTATTTTTTTGTTATTTGATACCTAGATGCTATCAATGGACCGCATGTATGTCCTATCATCGGACCGGTCCAATCATCAACTTTTTTTTTTCAGTTTTAAAAATGTCATCTAAAGAAGGCTGCCGTACGTCATGTACTTATCTTCCATTTTTATATTTATTTACTTACAATTGTTTCCACGCAATACTCTTAATAAAAAATAAAAAAATATATTAAAAGAATTAAAAATGTCAATTTCTATAAGTCTCCTTGATTGGACCATCAGCAAAAAAATACTAAGTCCATTGATGGTGACTCTGTGGTCCAATCAAGGTGACCCTGGTCCAAACAAGGCAACAGTGCGAAAAATCCTTTTCGCGTTTTTTCTCCTAGATTATTATACTATATTCATTTGTCTGTAAGGTAACGAATAAATATATTTCAATGGGTTCAAAATTATCAAATTTCTTACATGAATTGTGTTAATTATAAGGCAGGGAAATTAAGTGGTCCAATGATAACAACCTTCGCCTATAACGGAAATAGATCGAATATCGAATGTAGTTTTTTAGAAATTTAGTAATCTTAAAAACTACGTCTGTCGATCATTCTAGCATCTTCTGCCAAGCACTACTGTCACTACTAGTTTAATAATGTATCTGTCCGTCTGTCCGTCCTTAATTAAGACGCGTGAGCGCTCAACTGTAATTTATACCTAATTACCTCTTTATTTGACTTTAAGGCATGTGTAAATTAATTAATGCCTCGAGTTTTTAAGTAACGTCAACGTGTTGCTTTGCGTTGATGAAATCTCATTAAATGTTTATGTTCTAAGCATTTCGTTCTTACTAAATTCTACAGGAATTCAGGTTTCCTTTTGGCTACACACACAGGGCTAGTTCTTGCTATGCTCAATATTAACCAATCGACATCGGGTATTGAGTTGTGATACCTATCTGGGAAAACGTATGTGTTTGATGTATATGCCTTCTGCGCGCTTAATATTTAATTAAGGATAATTAATTATTTTAAAGTCATAATACAGCTTGACAAATCCTTAAATGAGCCTAACTATACGTACCACATAAAGAGAAGTCATCAGCTCAACCTTAAAAAATTGTAACGCATAAATGGTGTATACTTACAAACCACTATCTGTATCTTATTTTTTTTAAGAGTCTAGGCGCCCACTGCTAAGCCCCCCCATTTCCCTCCCTCCCCCTCCCATTTTCCTTACGTATCCAATCCAGTCAAGTTTGTCTTGCCATCGTCAGAATCTGAATCTACAAAATCAAAATCAAGAACACTAATTTAGCAACAATTATCGTCTCTACCCCATCAAAGGGCCATCAACACCTATAGCATCACGTCGCAGCAATCAATCAGGACGGTGAATGACCCGCGCCCGCGCAAGCTACAATGGTGTGACGTCACCGGATCGGTTATGGCGACGTGTCTGGAGGACAAAGGATGCGCTGATGCTAGCTAAAATTGGACTGGCATGCGCCTATGGCTAAACATGTTGCCGTTTTTGCAATGTCACGAGGGGTATTAGTCAGTAAGTTGCCCATAGGTAAATAAATGTGCTTATACTTTAATAATGTTACACTACGTTTTATTTTATTTATTTATTAATTTTTTTATTTATTTAAACTTAATTGCACAATACAAAAAAGTACAAATGGCAGACTTAATGCTTTAAGGCATTCTCTACCAGTCAACCAATGGACTAAACAGAAACATAAACTTGGTGCAGGGTCTTTAAAGTCAGAGAGAAAACTGAGGATTGGTTTACAAGTGTGCCTATGATATATATGTAAATATTCTTACACAAATACAATTTAATATAATAAACCTACATATACTACTTTACGTACCTAGTGAAAAACCTCATGCCGATAGTTAATTTTAGAGCGTATTGTAGAGATGCTTGCGCAACATGCGCTTGAATGTAAATTTACTTTGTGCTGCCTGATGGACAGTGGGAGATCATTCCAAATCCTAATTGCTTGAACAGTAAATGAGCTCGACATAAAGCTGTTTTTATTATTTTATTTATTATAATGTTCTAATGTTTCTCAACGCCCCACGCTTCTCCATGTCACGCGACAAATATTACGTATCCTTTTCTATTCAGTACAGTGTGAGAGAGACAAATGATGGGGTATCGCACAACAAGCAAATCCGTGGTCAGTTGTGCTAAATCTACTATGCATTTTATGCGTTAAATTCACATGATCTCTACATTATTGTGGCACGGCACACTACTGAGTGGGATTCTATATGACGTCGGTTAAGTTAATTTGTATGTTCTTTTTAAATGTGTAATATCGTCACGACAGCTAAAAATCAAAATGATGGTACTGACTAGGCATTCCAATCTGTTATTTTTAGTATAGAAAAAAACTCGAATTTTAACCGAAACCCAGCTTTTTCCATACAAAAAATAACCGATTGCAATGCCTAGTACTGACCCACCATTTTGTCAGTTTTCCACAGCGAGTTGAAAAGCTATTTCCATATTTATGGCAATACTTAAAAAACAGATTGCACTTTGACTTTGTTGGGAGTTGATCTACCAATAGAAATAGGCACTGACGGCTAAATACCAAGTACATATCTATAAATTAAATGCCCAATTTACCAAAGGGCAGCCGTACCCTCTATTTACCCTCCATCGCCATCTTCATAGCTTCCTTAATCAGATTTTACAAACCTGTGGCCTGCGTACCCTGAATTAAGGTCACTAGATATTTTTGCCACCGTCGGTGCCACATTTAGAAATATTTTGCAAGGTAGATACATTTTATAAAAAATAATATCATACTGAACATGGTTCCAACGAATAAGGCTGTACTGTACCTGTTGAGCTAAAAATTGTTCACTTGCATTTTTTTCTTACGTTCAGGTACGTAAAAGTGGCCTACTGCATTGCAGAATAATTAAATGAAAATATAATTATGACAAATAACCACGTGTCAGATTAGAGTATATTTGATACAAACAGCCAACGCGTGTATTACAATAATTATGAGCAAATAAATGCAGTGTTATAATTATAATTGGGTGCTGAATATTCATCGTCCACAAATACCGTGTATTGGTGCACGCATTACACCCGTGCAATAGGTTAACTCGCACGCAGACGATTTATCGAATAACTCGTACAGTTTTTTTTTACCAGGACATAAAGGAAGTTTTTAAACCGTAAAGCTTACGGGGAAGCGGTGTTAGATACCAATAAGGCTTTTTTTATCGTAGAGGCATACTAGACGTTTTGGTGAAGAGTGAGCTGTAAAAAAAAGTAATAAAAAGATTACGAATTTTTATCTTATTACTAACTTTCGTATCAACTTTATAAATTGTATCTGCATAATATATTTACTAGTATACTCTTAAAGCAAAATACGATTTATGGGTTAGCACATTTTAGCATGACAATGTTTTGCTTTTCTACATTTTTAGTTTGTAATAAATAAAAATATACATATTTTTTTTATATCCATGCTCGCTTTAACATAGATGAAGGTCCATATAAACGTAATGGTTACTTGAGTGCGGAGACCCGTACCTTACCATTTAACTTGACGTTAAATATATCTTCGCTAAGCTTGAATTAAAACTGTACCGGAACCGTTAGCGCCGAAAAAAAGATGCGTTTATATGTTAGTAATTAAAAAAGTACGATGGCAAGCTACAGTCGTAATGGTTGTACTTATACTCGTATGTACATTTAAATGAAGTACGTGCGTACTATACGATACTTTACCAAATTTAGTACTTATAAGTGTATTAGGTGTGCTGATTTGCTGTGGCTTTTTTTACTGCTATATAATTGATACAGGTACCTATATACACTCACGGACAATGAATTCGGGTCATTTTCTATATTATTTTTCATAGGATATGACCCGAAATCATTTTCCGTGAGTGTATTATGTAGAGAGTGGAGAATAATTAGGTATGAGTCTAACAGGAAACCTATTCAGGATATTCTTTAAATATGTGACTAAGCCCGGGGTGTGAACAGCTTTGAAGATAGTAGTCATATTTTTGCAGTATATTTAAAGCCAAACCTACCTGTTCTTCGAGCGCTAAGAATGGTACTCCAAACGTAAATACCAAGCAAGTCAATAAAGCGTATTGTCTGACTCATCATCATGATATATTTAAAGCCAAAGCTACCTTTTCTTCGAGCGCTAAGAATGGTACTCCAAACGTAAATACCTACCAAGTAAGTTAATAAAGCGTATTGTCTGACTATCTCAAAGAATTTATCATTTATCCGATTTTCGTGAAATTTGCCAGAAAATAAATTGAGGTCAATAGTATTTTTAAGTTCAAACATGAACACAATTAGTTGACCAATTAAAAAAAAAGTCATGAATGAGTCTAGTTTCAGTAATATTTTTTCATCACACTTGCTCGTAAAGGGTGTTATAACACGCGCGATTATAGACCAACTCGAGCCGATTTACCCCCCGTGGGTTACAAATATCTATAACTCCCACGGGAGGAAAAACTGTATGAAAATCTATAACTCCCTCGGGAGTTATGAGTTTAGTTTTAAAAGTCGTACGTCATTTCAGACTAAGGAGGTTTCGAATCAGCCAAGGCTATTTCACATCTTCAAAACTTGGCTACAAAACCAAATTTAGTGTAAATAAAACTTATATGGTATATTTTACTATTATTTCCGTAGTTTTTGCGATTATTTTAATGCAATTAAATTAATTTAGTTTAAAATTTTATTTTGAAAATCGGTACAATCTGGCGACATTGCCTGTCAAGTTTAAAAACTAAACGCAGTTCTTAGCATTATCTGTGGAAGACTATATTGAAAAAGTTGACAGTTGAAGTTGTCTCTTAGCGGGTGCGTTTAGTTTATTTCATTTTTATGTTTCATTTTTTTTTTCCTCGCAAATGTGATGAAAAACATTGTGTGTATCACGGGCAGTAAGAAGATTACAAACTCGAGTCATTAAAAGCCCTCCGTCTACGGCGTCGGGCTTCTAATAGACTCTCGTTAGTAATCCCCTTCTTACTACCCTCGGTGCACAATGTACTATTATGACGCAACTGATGAGAAGCTCCATTATGCCATGTTCCCTAGTAATATTTGACATTACATTTAACTTTGCTAAAATGGAAGCCTTAAGAACTTTGACATTGAGTTATTGGTTGGTTAATGGGTATCTACCTACCTCGTGGTGAGCTACCAGCGCACGAGGCGTACCGTCACGGCGGCTCACATCGCGGTCGGCGCGGGTGCCGGACAAACTGAGTGCGAACAACTAGGCGCATAATGAGGGGCTCGGGTTTTGACTATTTAACATTACCATTTTAGTGGCATGCTTGAGAACCCTTTACTTTTATTTTTTTAAGTCACATATGTCACATATGTTCCTTGATATTATGAAAGTAATAATCTATCGCTCTCTAGAGATTATGTTGCATAACACACAATGAACCTAGCACAGATCTTGGTCTTTTTGAGTTGATTTGGAATGATTAGTTGCTCACATTTAACTTGCAAGATTTCATTACAGACCAGTAGCATGGCGTCCATAGAACTCGATTCCCATCGGCTTGCTTTCATTCTAGTGCTTTTAAAGAAAATGGAAGCCAGAGCTGCTCCGGCTTGCCCAAGGATTTCTTCAACGCTACGCCACTGTTACAGACAGACACCGGGACAGATTAACTAAATAAAAACTTGTAATAAGTGTGAGCTATACTTGTCCACAGTAGGTGCCAAGTCACTATAGCTACGAGCCATAATGTTACTGCCCAGTGACCAATGTCGATTGTCTTATCACTGCGTAAGCGCGCTTGCCCCGCGTCATGCGCAGTGACAGATTTGATCGATGACACTATCGAGCTATCGTGACGAAATTTGCGCAAAATCGTTCAGACGTTATTTAAGTGGTCGCATAATTTACAAAGCGAAGTGATGATCGGTGATTTATTAGACAATGGACGAATAAATCACGTTATCATTTTCGCAGTTGTAAATCAATTTGCTATGAAATTATACTGGTAGGTACTTAATCCATTATGTAGATTAGGTATTTAGTCAATGAAATGGATATTGGCGTAATAAAAGAATGTACGAGTATTAAACCAATAAAGCCATTGGTGTCATTATAATTTAATAGCCTATCTTTTACATCGCAATATCATAGTACCTATTTTCTAGTAGATTTTACAGAGATATGTAAAATGTATGTTTAATTTACAGTTACTTTCTTAAGCCTATATATAAACAGATATCTTTCTTTAGACAAAAGAAAGAAGACGTCACACACCTTTTGTTTTTACAACAACTGTAGACTCTAAATTACGTATTAAGTATACATTAAAAACCACACAAATTTCACTTCTAATCTTCATTTGACACTAGGAGTAACGCTGACTTCGAAGGAAGTAACCTTAGCCAGACGTTTCCCTCTGCGAACCAAACGTGAATTAACAAGATAAGTTGGTTTTGTCCATAAACAAAATGTATCATTGTGAGCGTGAAATTGTCACTGTATATTTTCATTCCTTATTTACTAGTATCATAGTGGCAAAGGAAGAACTCTTTTTTACATGCACTGTCTTCGGACATATCATGGCAAAATACGGTGACAAACTACAGGATTCTAGAAATTCACTCGCTGACAGGAGACAAAGACGACGTCAACGTGACTCAGTACCATCTGCCGCATTTTTTTTTGTCAGTCCTGCAGTAGAACATGCCGCTTTCGTATCGGAACATTACACCATAAATCGTCTGCAATAGACGCGAAGGTCAATGATGATGATGAGTGGCAAACGATTTTATATGTACGCATGTGTAAGTGTACTTTACGCAGATCTCCCTCGCAAAGAATTACAGGCTGTTTTGTGTCCTACCTTCCGTGTAATTCAAAGTCTTGATTTGACTATCGGAACTTTGGATTGTTTACGTTGATTTTACTTCAGGTTCAACAGTAAAATCAAACGTAACAGTTAGTACATTTTCGTCAGCTGTTTTCGCAAGTACACGCCTCGGCGCCTGCGCTGTAATCGCTCGACGCATGCCGCATGTTACTGGGTAATTAAATTCAAATCACCCTGCGTGCGAGGGATGATCGATTCTAGCAAGTTGGGCTAAAATACCCGCACGAGTAACGTTTATTGTTTTTGCAAGCTTTTTATTAACTTGCAAGGTTTCTCTGTATATATGTTGGTTCGGGTCAAATCTTACAGGCTGATAGAACTACTTCCTCTTTTCCTAAGTACCTAGTTCAATTTTCACATGTCGACCTAGATTCGATGACAATTGAATTGATCTGATTATGAGACCGGAGGTGGCCATAGCATCATCTATTTAAATTACAAAAGATAAACCTCGAAAAGTAATCCGCATGAAAATAGGTCCAATATCTGAAACGCATAGACAGGGCTTTATGTTCAAAATATTTTGCACAATACAACACATACACTACACAATAGTTTTTTTACATAACAGTTTTTCATATTAGTTTTTTCACGAATAAATGTAATGTAACTTAATTGTGAAATAGCGCTTGTGATTTAGTATCAAGAGAGCATTCAAAGTAAAAACTAAGTATATGGTTCTTAATATACAAAACATCTGTCAAAATCACTTAAAAAATACCGTCACAATCAATTTGGATCGTCATGACAATATTCTTACGAATTACTGATTACCTATACAATTTTGACTGGTATTGCATCGAACGATGTCCGTGCTCTCTCAATAGACATCAACGCAGTGTTAAGTTCCTAAGCTACTCAATGCGAACTAAGTCGCTAATAGCTTGTTTTAATTTTATGTACTTATTGTCGACTATTAGTTATTAAAATTAGTTATAAATTTACATAATGCTTTAATCTATTTTTTATCATCCCATGAACTCGATTACGACGCGTATAATTTAATACAGTGCCCTTAGAATCTGGGAGCCTGTAAGTCCAGTATAAACTTGAAAAGTTCTGAAATGCTTTTGATAGGTAAAGTTTTATGTTTGTATGTAAACACATTTTGCACATAAAATCATACAGAAACAGTACAAGAAACAATGGTTATGTACAGAGGCGTTCGCCTTTCAGTTTTCATCTTTTGATTTTTCAATTATTTTTGTATTGACGTGCGATTAATCTCATAGTGACTGATGGTAAGATTGGTAAGCGACTGGTGGTAGGTAGTGTCTCGATATGGTAGTCCTACTTGTCTTGATCCATCATGCAATTATCCTACGTTAAATTTGTCAAGAAATTCAGACTACAGGAGCGCATGTATTCCTTAGCGGTCAATTTAAATTTCATCACCTAGGTATATACTTGTGATATAACCCATCCACACCATTTTTGTATTGGGAATATCGGGGAATAGAAAACCTCTAAGTGCTAGTCTTATTTTTTTTGCAAATATCATCTAATTCACACTAGACGTAGCGAGGTGAGCGGGCGCATTCCGCTAGCGGCGCGCCGCGGCTGCGCCCGCGCGCCAAGGCGACCCACTCGCGCCGTAAATAACCCGACACCTCGCTCTAGAGGCACAGGCACACTGTATGCACGCACTATGATTTGCCTCGAAATTATACATACTATACTCATAGTCAATCATAATTTACTATTATAAGCTATTTATTAGGAAAACACCAATTTTCATGTTAATAGAAACAATAGTTGAAGAAACGCCCACAAAACTTTCACATCAAACTACGACACTTGTGCCCTAAGTATCGCTCTCTTTAGAATCCGTCCAACTAAGACGAGATAATTATTTAATACCATAATTATCACAATTGTTCAGAATGCACAGTACATATATACAATAACTTCAAAGGGATGAAAGTTAGAAAATGTAATGCAGTGTACTCCTAATTCAACATGTCAGGGGGCAATCATACCTGTTTCGATGTTCCCTTTGACAAGCGAATCTTTATGCGAGTTAGTTTAGCTTATATCAATTGAAGACAACAATATCTATACCAATATTGATCACAATTATCAACCCAAAACGTCCACTACAGGATATAGGCCTCCCGCAAATAACTCCATCACGACCGGGCCTGCGTTGCTCGCATCCATTGGACTCTGGCAATCTTCACCAGGTTATCAGTCTACCTTTAAGGGGCCTACCCTAGATGCATTTTTTGGTTAAGAACTCGTTGGCCCTACCGGCTTTAAAAGCAATTTAGCCTGTCCATTAAATTGAGAAATGTTTAAAGTCACTTTATTAATTGTAGAGTTATTTTCATTACGAACATATAAAATAAAATATCTATAATTAGATACTTTTATGCACAGAAAATGATTCTATAACATGAAAAAATTACACTTCATAGTAGTAGCATGTTGTTATGACGTTATCTTTTGCCTGAGAAAGACAGACAGAGAAACGAATCTAGAAATTATAACTTCGTACATTTTCCTAGCTACCAATTTAGTTAACCACATCGTCAATTATGGGAAATAACGCTACTTTATAACCATTACATAACCTCTGAGAAGTTAATATTGCAAAGCCATAATAATCCAATAAGCCACGGTTAATTGGCCTGTGTGCCGGACACTTAATGATAATTTATAGGATTGTTTGCAGATAGATCCAGTCGCAGGAAATCTTTGCTGGATATTGTGATGTTTATAAACAATTTATATGTAAACACGATTAGTATATTTATTGCCATGATTAAATGCGCAACGTCATAAAATTGATTCATTATGGGGATTAGCGTTAATTGTAATGTACCTGCTTGAATATTGAATGAAGCAAATACCTACACCATTACTCCCTAAAGAGTTTAAATTAACTACAGCTAACCGTTATGTTGTATACGACTAGTCCTTCTTTTATGATGTCTAAAATATACTTCTTTTATTTTTAATCATACAAGGTAGATGTCCGAGTTCTTGACAGTGTCCCAGTATTGCCACTTTATAGGTTAACTCATTAACAATAGAGGTAAGAGCAGGGTGCAGCAACTATTTGGCATTAACGTATCAAACATTAGGACATTTAATAGTACACAATAATATTGTGTAGCTTTATTAGTATGAACTCAATGTTTTCTAATATATTTTCGCTGAATTTTCCTTTTATATTCTTGTTTTCTATCAAACTACAACACACAAACAAACGTAAGCCTTTCTCAATTTGAATGAAACCAGCCTAAAAAACCTAAAAAACCTATATTAAAAGAAAAATAGGATTATAGATACACATTAGTATACCTCGCCTATGAAATATGTATTAACGTCAATACTTGAACGACACATGGAGGAAACATTACGCGCTACCTACGAGTAAATGGCGGAAGATGCAATTAAACAAACCTGGCTGATACACACGTGTCACCATCAAGGTGCAATGTGGGATGTAAAGTCAGTAAAATAAACCCTATCGAATAGCAAAGCTTCGAAGGAAATTTTCATTTCCTTCTTCAACTTTAATGCCTATTCTATGTTTATTAATGAAGATAAAAAAGTAAAAGACCAAGTGTAATAAAATTGTTGTACCATCTCTCTCTCTTTGAACTTATTGTGTGTGTATTCAGATACAGTCACATCTACTAATGTGTGTATATGTATAATTTAGAACTTAATGACTGCGGTATAAGATCCAAAATCGTATTTTTTAGATACATTAAATTTTTAACCGTACGTGGTAGTGGGATCAGCTTTTCGAACTCGTCTCCATTTCTCACTGGCCTCGGCAGCGTCTTCGTAACACTGAGTCCTTTTGTACTACATCTTTCCACTTTTGTTTTCCACCTTTTAAAGCGCAGTGCCATGGGCTTGTTGAAAGATTATCAGATCTGTCGCCCCTGTCGTTGATTTCAAAACGAGATCAAATCAATTAAAGCTAACATTTCAAAGCACTTCGCGGTTACGTGCGGCCAGTCTCCGACCTTGTCGGCGACAGATCGCGCGATAAGCCCGACCTGTCCGACCTGACTTATTGTCGCCGCGCGCGGCACACAGATTTATGACAGTAGGATGGTAAGTTACGCACATGCGTGCAGGCGGAGTCGCCTGCACTTACCAACTCCTCTACCACGACGTCTTGTTTGCACATCTTTTTTTTCTTATATTGAATAGAATTACTGTAAACTTCAAACAAGCCTAAATATAAGCTAATATAGAGACTACAATGAGTAAGTACCTACAACCAAAATTATGCCTATTCAGTATGGTCTCAAAACTGTCCAGATTTAAATTGGTTGGAAAAATAACGCAGGCACAGGCACTGATCTCAGTTTAGCGAAAACTCTTGAACATCCCCCGAATACATACATTTCATAATACGTGTTTGATGTTAATTGCTTTCGATATTCCCGAAATCTAATAAGAACATAAGATAAATGAAAGTTAGTAGAAAATTCTCGGAATTTATCAAGAATTTCTCACTTAACTTCGCAATTTAGGAAATTCCGTGTTTATTATTTACCCTAAATAAGTGAATCTAGATAATATTATTATCATACACCCTACATTCATGTCCAAGCGCCCAACGGCTATTCATACTGCGCGGCGTCTGTGCGCTGCGCCTACGCATTGGGCCGAGATAATCCGGGCCAGTTTTGATGACCCATATCGCGGACACTTGTCGCGGTGAGGCAACTCGACTAGAGTACGTTTTACTCTAGTTAAACCGCCATTGACGTACCTTACAACATTGCCATACTGCTTGCCGCAACGCCTAATTCTACTACACTGCCAACTTTCTACGGCAAAGTATGGTGTTTGTTTTTTACGGAAAAGTCTTAAACACTTAACATTGTGTTAATCACAATTATGGCAACTCTTAGCAACAATGGTTATTTTTCTTCTTTACATGTGCTGGATGTTAATAGTCATCGGTGAAAGAAAGCAATGCTTTAAGTTTATTAAATAGCGAGCCGCGAAACCACTAGTTAGGTAGGTATTCGGTATTGGATTTTTATTTATCACATCCTCACTATCAACACAAAAATGTCTTTGTTGCACTATTATTATAGAAATTTAGTAGTAAATATAGTCCTAGTCGTTTTCCACCATAGCGATTACTTCAACTCCGCTGTTAGTGCGCTCGTGCGCTCTCATGCGGCTTACGTAGGTACCCGATCTTGCTGGCGAAAGCAAGAAGATGCCTATTCGCTCTCAACTTGAAGAGATCCAAGTCATATTTTTCTGGGAAAAGATGGGCGGGAAGAGAGTTCCACTCCTTTGCAGTCCTTAAAAGGAAGGTAGACGCAAAGCGTTTTGTACGAACTAGTCGAATATCGACAACATAAGGGTGGAACCCCAATCGACGCAGAGTGCCGTGATGCCGGAATGGAGACGGTGGAATCAGTTCATGCAATCCCATCAGTTCTTGTCCAAACGAGGCAAGTAAGAACGCTATGGACATGGTAATTTACAAGCAACATAAAAGCAGTGATGTTAACAACGACAACTTCCGATGAGGCAGCTTGTCTACTCATTTGTGCAGAAAGAATTCTTGGGTATCGTTATTGAGAAGTAACCATGACGACATCACTGACGTCACCAGCTGTCATCCATTGTGGCTGATCTAAGACTTTATTAGACGAAGGGCGGGGGGCGATTCATCAGCGATGATCGATGGCTGTTATGACGTACGTGCATTGTTCGAGGTTTATAAGGGACCGGGTGGATGTGAGAAGGGACGGATAGGGCTTGCCTTTGATTTTCATCAAATTGCCAATGTGTTTCTCTTAACATTTGTAGGATATAATAGAAAACATTTTATAGTGTAATTTTAACGTGAAACATGAATTTTAACATTACACTGCTGAAATCCTCGCGCTTTGTAGGTACATATATACTCTTGATCGTGCCACTTCGACGACCAGTACTTCAACTCGGGTGTTAGTAGCGCTCGTGCGCCCGCGCTTTTAAAGAATCTATCGTGTACTAAAACTAAAACATTACTTGAGAACAAACATTAATCGAAATATAACTTCATAATTTTTTTTATGTAAAATAGTAAAATATTGCAGAATAGATAATGTTATCCTTCAGGACTAAAGTAACCCGTGCCTACGTAGCCCAAGATTAGGTACGCAAAATATCGTTTCCACTGCCACTTGATAGCCTTTAACACGCTTTACTTCATTTAAAGTTTGCTGCATTGTATTCATCCAGTACAGACATAGTGCTATCCAGCAATATAACTCCACGTGGATAGTGCGGTAGGGTAAACTGTAAAAGAAAGTAATGCCATTGTGCGCACGATTGATGGCGGGATTACCGGTATCGCGTTATTTGGCCGATGCCGGAGCTCCAAAGGGTGGACAATGCAGCTAATGCGACGCTTCCATCATTTTTACGGTATTGAAAAGCGACAGGCCAGAGATGGCACCTAGGCTTTTATATGACACGCGCCCAAGATGTAAAACGGTGATTCTGGCGATTTTGTAGCTCTTAACTTAACCTATAAAGTAGAAAAAAACATGGGTTACCGTGTATAATCATCTCATTGGCGTGTGTAAAGACGCTGTTGGGTATCTATGTAAGTAACCTATTATTTTAAACTTTAAAACTTGTGAGCTTTTCAAGGAAAGATAAATAAATTACAAAAATATATCATCAAGTTCGATAGCTACTCAAATTAGCAACGATACACCAGAATAACCCTGAGGAGTTAGGTTTAACTAAGTACTCTCACGGACAATGATTTCTGATTGATTGACTAATCTAACTTTTTTAAACGTATAATCTTAACTTTGCGCATTTTTATGATCGTAAGAAAAAATAAGACATGGTCGACCCCCTCGCCCCGTAAATCGTCTTACGTTATAAATGAATGGCCCCTAACTGACTGTGTAACGAACATCAGGATACAAGTGGCTAAAAAGTAAAGTAAGTATAAATATCAAGCTTGATAACCAGGTCACGCTCAAACTAACAATCTATAAATTGAAAGTATAGAATAACCTAACCATGCAATTTGACTCATTAACCAATCGTCGGAAATTAAAAAGAACCTTATTACGAGAGCAATTACTGCAATTATCCATCCTCATGCAAACCCACAATTAACACGACCCGTTTGACAAGTTTACAGAAAGGCACAAACTACAGATATTTTTAGCATTTAGTTTCCGGTTCAAAATAAATTGTTTGCTCAATAAATGACAGGTCACGTGACAGGTCACGTTTTTTGAAGTGCTAGTAATTGACGGTTAGTCTGTGAATACACGTGCGTCGTCGTATCCAGTGCTATATCTCGTCGTGTATCTTGATCCGTCATTCCATTCATGATTAAACAAAACGGTTCAGTGTTTTTCCAGACAGGTGACAGAAGGCTGTGGTTCTGTCAAACTACATATCGAAGGTATCTCTTGATTACTTCTCACAACCGGTTCTCATCACGGCACGTCAATAACGGCGATACAGATACGATGGCCACCACAACAGTTGACAAGCCAAGCTGCCCTATAGCTACATTATTATAAATTTTGTACCTTTACAGAAGAGGTCAAAGAATCCGCATGGCTTGGCTACATTGCAGATATTTTTGCAGAAAAGGGTTCAGAACCCTCCAATTATACCACAAAATAAAAAAAAATCTCAAGGAACAGATAACAATATCCTAAACTTGTTTGTAAGTACGAGATAGCTAGTTTATTAAACAGTGGAACATGTGCACTCAGCTTTACGATGTTAGTGCGATTTCACTTGATAGCAGCAATTAGAGGGTTGATTAAACGGAAAGTTGTGTTTTTGCTAAATCCAATATGTTATCGGAATTGTAGGACATATTTCATTCATTTACTTCAACTAATACAAGTACGTACTTACCACAAAATGATTAATACTTAGAAATAAATTGAGTTTGAGATGTCAAAACTCCAACGATGTCGTTTGCTACATCGTGCTGGTTTGTGATAATCAGCATGGATCGCGATCGCGATCGGACGTTCGTCGATTAATCGCTCGTTCGATCCTACAAAATCAATAGATCTAATATCGTTCGAGGCTGTATAGCTTGATTTGCCCAACTACTTTATTGCCTGTTCCGTTTTTTCGCTGAAAATCATTTTTCCCGGGCGTTTTTTTCCCCAGTCCATATTATTCAAAAATGAGTAGCTCACCAAACTAATTAGTTCTTCTCCAAAGATCATTTTTATGTACCTATATAAGGTGTTTACAGAAGGAAGCATCCATTCATCACGTGAAGTATTTCCGCGCACTTGTTGATCCCACCTCTTTTGTTTCTGTATCCCCAACCTTTAATATTTTTCACGAAAAAAAAACGTAGGATCCATAGCTAGAAGTAATACGGAAACTAATTGCGTGGAAGCGTGTAAATAATTGATATATTAACTATATATAAAATACACGTGATATTGACATCTTACGCCCCCTACCCTTCGCATAACGTCGTATTCGTGTATTTTTTTGGAAAGAGGTAGCTTCGCGTGGTTTATGTACAAGCATGTATCAGTTTAGTAATAAGTAAGTAGATCAAGTGCCGTAAGAAGAGATCCGCAAGGAATAATATAGGTAATAGGGATTACCGAGATAAGAAGTAGGCCATCTATACATACATATATAAGTCTATATACCCCATAACAAGTCTATATCATCATCGTCATCATCATTTCAGCCATAGGACGTCCACTGCTGGACATAGGCCTCCATCATAGATTTCCACTTAATTAACCAAGCATAACCATAACAAACAAAACCAAGCAAGGGGAAAATTTTTAGCCAGATTTTTTTAATGACATCACCTGATTATTGGATGCTTCCTTGTATAGTTCATAAAAAAAATATTTCCTCTCCTCTTATATTAGTACATAAAAAAAATATTTTGAAGAATATGTATTGGGGAAAAAAACGCCCGAGAAAAATGATTTTCAGCGAAAAAACCAAGCAGGCAATAAAGTAGTTGGGAAATATATTGAATTGGTAACACATACGATGGGGGATAAACTAAATGGGGAAAACCGCGATTGGAAATAAAAAAAATAAAAACCGGCCAAGTGCGAGTCGGACTCGCGCACCGAGGGTTCCGTACAAACTCATAAGTAGATACATGAATAGTTCAAGAAAAACTATATGGCGATTAGTTTAGTAGGAGCAAATAAGTATGGGTTAAGATTTTTGCAAATTTCTCAAAAACAGTGCAAGTTAGGAAAACCGTTATATTTTTCTTGTAATATATAGGATGACATTAGTAACTGGTAATTATTACAGGTTTTTCTGTTCAGTAACTTCGAAGATAATAGGGGGGGAACGGTATTTTTTTTAACGTTTTTCACCATAAATCAAAAACTACTTATTTAAAAAAAAAAACAAAAATACTGTTTTAATCTACAAATTAAGCCCTTTCATTTGATACCTCATTCAATATAATAGCCCTACTTTCAATTTGCAAAGTCTCATTACGGACCCCTTTAAAAAAAAGTAAAAAAGTTACAAGATTTTTTTTACATCCTATAACCTCGGGTTAGCGGTTCTTAACACTATTCCAAATTTCAAGTCGATAGCATCAGTAGATCCTGAGATATCTTGCTGTGACAGACGGACAGACAGACAGACAGACAAACAGACAGACAGACAGACAGAGTCGCACCATAAGGGTTCCTTTTTTACCATTTTGGTACGGAACCCTAATTATGGGGAAAAGAAAATTTGGGTAATCAAGCTATACAGCTAACTACTTGTAAAGACAGATAAAACTACAGAAATTTAATAGAAACATCCGTTCTGCAGCTATTGTAAAACCAAAAATGCTACTAGCCTAAGTAATCCTATCAGGGTTTTGCTTACTCTTCCAGATACATATCGCGTCACGTCGCGGTGACCGGAACACGTATAGCCGAATCGTAGCTTCCGCGCCGAGTAGGAAGCGCAACCGTCGCTCTTTGTTCGTGCGAGGAAGCGCCTTGAGCGGCAAGGACTGCCCGCATGCCGCACTCTGCTTGCTTGCTTCGAACATGTGATTTTGTTTTTTAATTGCTCTGAAATTATAAGTATTTTTCTTGAAAAGAAATATTTCAATAAAATTATTCTGAATTAAATGAAATTGTTATGTTTCTCGGTAATTCTTCAGATTTGTGTCTGCCTCTAATTACCGCGCCTCGATATAGTTTATATGAAATTAGAGGCGTGGTGATTAGGTGGACGCAGACACAAATCCAAAGAATGACCGTTCTACACTATGAAGTACTTTATTAAAGTTGTCGTTTCACATACCGAGTAATTCTACGCCACCTTTGCTTATCCGACACATGCGTTGAGGGAAGTTGTTTTATAATAAAATGGCAAATTCTGGTTCTTTTTCGGGTCGTGAATATGTAACCTTTTGATTTTAGACCATTGTTACGGCTATCCTACTTTGGTAAAAACTACCCATAGCCTATGAAATTCAAGCCACTGTCTGATACTGCTATAGACGCTGGAAAAAAAGTGTCATTAAATCCCACTAGGTCGAACTGTGTCTAAAAAGACACGTGACATTAAGATAAGGGACCGATAACTACTAGTAGAAGGTAGTCGCATGTTTGCCATGCATGAGGAAGTGCCTTGATACGGCGCAAGGACGCCCCGTACGTTACTGTCACCAGCTTGCTCAACAAGCCGGCCACCGTAAAACAAACTTACTTACTTATCTTCAACCTATTAGTTAACTGCGCCATACCTGTTGACAGTCAGTTACAACAACCGGCTTCGATGTACAATCTCATGAAACCCATTTACCTAATCTAGAAGAGCACTAAAAAAATAATGCCTTGAGAACTTCCTCATTTTTGAGGTCCTGAATAACTATTAAGTCAATTAGATCTCCATCATCCGAAATAATATATTTTTTCTGACATTATATTATTATCCGGTAGGTCTATATTTTCTTACATGAATGCTTCTTTTATTCATGATTTTATAGTTTTCTGGTCTCAAATATGGGTACTTGCATCTTCACTCAACTATAACCTAAGTAGTGTTTTAATTGGAAGTATAAAGGCTGTATAAGCTCCTATACTGCTTGGGTGCTACTTGGGAACTACGTAAATATCCTACTAAATTGTACTAATAAGGCGGTAGATCAGCTCATTAAAAAATAATATAACATAACAATGTTCATAATCCTTAACAGTTAAGATATCAATCACGATCAGAAGTGACACGACGATGATCCAATCACCACGTAGAGGTCGTTCCTACTACATCGTTTCAACTACTATAAAAACTCAAGTCACTGAAATATAGCTCTTATTGCGCAGACTTAAGATTCTGGTCTTAAATCCCATGTTTACAGAGTGAAGTTACACTGGTCACATGGGAAACTATTAGAACAATAGAGCCGTATTAAAACATGCCTGGAGATATACGTGCGATAACGATATGCCAGCTTTGGGTAAAATAAAAGTGAATTTTTGGATTTTATCATAAGTGCGGTTAAGTGCTCGTTTAATAGTTACTACTGTTGAATTTGACACTGTGAATCTTGTACTAGATATTAGCACGTGAAATATTACCTATCTGAAAATCTTAATCTCCTTTTTCGATGAATTGCCGTAAAAATGCTTAAAAAAAGCAAAAGTACACAATTTTTTGATAGTACATATAGCAAACACACGAGAATTTTCATACCATACAGAGTGAACCCAATTTCTTTTCCTTAATTTGAAACTGTTAGACGAAATGTACTTTTTCAAAGTTTACACTTAGAGATAGCCTATTAATTTACATAAGTGGTAAAAGACGAACAATGTTTAGAATGTGATATCAATAGGACGATCATATCATACGGACGGCTATATCAAATGCCAGTCAAGAGTAGGGGAAGGAAAATGTATCATTGCTAATGATGCCGAACCGTCAATCTGTTATAGAGCCAGATTAATAAGCAGTATAAATGAACGGGAGTTGTCATCAACAAATCAACATGTCATCCAATCTTTGCCGCTTCTTAATTACCGCTATTACAAGGGAATTTATGCGTGGCGGCACAATGGCTCCCACGGTTTGGGACTTGGCTTATCTGATGCGGACGGGTCTTGACCTTGCGGGCGTGACCTTTGGCAGGTGTTCCTAGTCGAGGGGTTCCACAGACTTGCATCTTTAAAAAAAAATTAAAATATTACTGTAGGCTTTTCAAAGCTGCACGAATTGGTCAAGAAGGTAACCAGAAGCTGGAGTTGGAGGGCTTTTCTTTCAATTCACCAATATCAGTTGTTCTGTCTAAGCAGTATCTATTTCTAATATTAGTAACCTACCTACCCAAAAACTGACACTAAAATGTCATAATTTTGCAATTTTAATCAAACAGTCGTTACAAACACTAAAGCTACTGATTCATTTTGTATTCCAAATCCAACAATCTTTTAAGGATATTTTACATTAATTTCGAAGTTCCTAAACTTTCTCCTTTCCTTCTTCCGTTAAATTGTGTCATCAAAATAAGACAAAATACATAAATTTATCGGTAGTAATTTTATTTTTCCATGGTGTTTGTGTGATTTGACGAAGTCACGTGTCCCCTGGCGCACTTCTAATCTGGTCTATCTACCTCACAATGTGTCGTTCTGTTCGGCCGTCCGCAGATCGCCGATACCACCATTGTCAGCGGATCCTGCATTATCGTATCCACTCTAATCGGATCCCACTTCTTCACCAACTTTATCATTATCATGATCATTAGTTATTCTGAGTCTTATGCCATTTGAATTAGAATCTATTTTGTATGCAATGGTAACGCTGTCGTTAATTGTGACAGACGGATTTGTCTGAACCGTTTGGAAATAAACAAGATGCTGATTGTGTTATGTAAGTTCAGATTTGCTCGTCATGTTTGGTGTTCTGTTTTCGTTGTTTTGTTGGAAACTTGTTTAAAGGTTAGTCAATGAAGTCCGATTGTAATCGGTTTCCTTGATAATAAAAATGGTTATGTTTTTGTTTCTTGCGGGTTGTTTTTTGCTGCTGTTATTGAGTCAGTGGTGATGTTATACAAAAAGACTCAACCAAGTGACTCGACCAATTCACGACAGTCACGACTTTACCACACCTAACAAATATTTACAGCTCCATTATTACTTGGAGTTATAATTATGTCACTAACTAGTCACTTAGTTGCAGTTGCAATTTTTTTAGCTGTATAATCCTGTATACATAATAAACCTGTGTTTCTTCTGGCAGATAAGAGTTTTAATATAACCCTTTATTAACAGATTTACTTTTGCATTTTGGACAGCAAATTCCAATCTCGATAATTGAATATACTTCTTCAGCTTCAAATTATTTTCTTTACAATAAAATAGGTA
The DNA here is from genome assembly GCA_947034925.1 of Eudemis profundana. NCBI lineage: Eukaryota > Metazoa > Arthropoda > Insecta > Lepidoptera > Tortricidae > Eudemis > Eudemis profundana. The sequence continues at coordinate 21,031,202 of OX344795.1, read as the reverse complement.
ACTTTAGCTTTAATTCAAGGAAAAATAGTCACTAGGCTTGGACAGGCATCGTATTTTTTCACTAGCTTTATCACTAATAGAACGTTACTTTGTCTATAACTGAATACATTTTTTGTAATAAATCTGTCCACGTCTCATATCCCGGCGTCGCGCCTAATGCGGCGTAAAACTGGTCGGATAATAACGTCTGTGGCTTTGTGAGGCACGTACGCGCATCCTTCCTTTTGTCACTGCGCCAGCGCATGGCGCAGACATGTGACTTGTGTCACAGTTGCTTCCTATGAGATTCTTACTAGGCCATAAAGTACTTTAACTCATTACTTATCAACACATACCGGGTTTTCTCTACGTTCACCTGATCTATTTAAGACTGAGACTAAAGATAATATATACATATACAACGTGTCGCCTGTACTAGGAACAAATAATTAAAACGTAAGTTGTACTCCTCAGACTGAACAACATTTATTTAGCGACATTTAAAAATAACGTATGTTTTGATTTTTAGTACACTTAAAGTTTATATGAAGCCGCAATGTATTGCGATGTTAATTATATTTCTAGCGTGACTAGCGACGTCACTTATGACTTATGTTAACGTACATTGAAAATACTATTTACTTGTATGAAACGGTGAAAATCTCAAGACTAAATAGTTTTTAAAAGTTATTGAACTAAAGTTTTATTGTTTGATGAGTAGAATCTACGTTTTAAGTTTAATTATTTGCTCCTGTTACAGGCAACACCCGGTATAGCTTCCTGTACCTCTACCACAACTGGCAGCGGCTCGAGTCGCTTGTCGCGCGACATGCAGCGAGCATGACCATGATCTGTCCCCGTCACACTATATTAAGTGGAAAGAGATAAGTAGTATTTGTCGCGTGACAAAGAGTTGCCTGCCACAGTTGTGTTGAGGTACTGGGTCGGTAAGAGTCTATCCCCAATTTAGGAAATACAGCTAATGACCTCTATTCCACGTCTAATAGCAGGTACCTGCACACTGGATTCAAACTTAGTACATAAAATATCAATTAATTTATATTTTGCCTAAACTTTCGCTATATTTTTTTATAAGTTTTTTCATTCAGCAGGTCTGCAGGTCTTATGGCTAAAGTTTTATCAGAGAAAGATCATACCGGACATACATTTGGGTAAACCATAGTAAAAACCGATAAACCTCTAGTGGTTACTCTCCAAATTGAGCATGGACTGTGTCGAGATACGCATCACGTCAATGGGTGCATTATGAATGCACCCGTGACGTCAGCCATTCACGGGCGGAGGTTATAATCAGATTACGGAGGCTTATTTAAAAAACTATGGGCCCAATCTTGATATTGACGACAATACTGTTGACTAGGTTTTTGTTACGAGTTAAATTTAATGGAAGCAGCTCAGGTGTTATAGCGTTGATTAAATTTTAGTCAGATTGGGGGTGACAAAGAACTTGGTTCAGTATTTATGGACGTGTTCAATTCAAATCGTTAATAGTAAATTCTATTTGCACGTTACAATATATCAGTGGCGTGACGTAAAATATATCCTTGGGCAAGCCGGTGCAGATTTGACGTACATTTTCCTTAAGAGCTGTAGAATAAGAAGCTCAAATGCCTGGGCAAGCCGGTAGGAATCGAGTTCTTTGGACGCCACGCTACTGCAATATATAGATTATGCATACCGAAATTGGTTAGATTTGGATTCGGTAGATGATTCGCCACCGTTATTTATCGAAAAATAATAATTTAATCATAATTAATGTCAAGCGGAAAAAGTCAGTAATTAATAAACAAATACGTTATGACAAGGAATCAATAGGTACAACGTTTCATAGAAATAGATATGATGTATGTATAGTTGCTTAACAGAAGTATCAATTGCACGTAAAAAAAGAGATAAGCTAATTGTACGGAATAGATAGGCCACGTGCTAACGAGCGATATCGCGCATCTATTCAAATAGCCTCTATAAATATTAATAAGAGCGCACCATTCACCAATCTGTATAGTGTTTTGTTGCCTCGGGTCATGAGAATTATGCTATACAGGGAGTTTACTGAGTTCACTATGTTTGTCAAATGTGAATGATTACAGTTTCATTCTTAATTGTTCTCAGTGTTAACAACTCCTCGTAAACTCGCTGTATAGCAAAGAGTAAGCTCTTTCACTTGAGATGCACTTTTCTTGCCAAAATTGTTATACCACATAATAAAAGAGAGAGATAGATTAGTGAACAGCGCTATGACAGTTTTAGCCATAGAGATGTTTTACTGACGAGGAAACAACAACGTTAAGTTTAATAGCACATTACTTACCTAGGGAGGTAAAACAAGTCTCAGATCGTATATTTATCGCCCTTGCCTTTGGCTCGGACATTCTTTATAACCTACCGTGGTAAGTACAAAATTTTACATCTCCCCAGGTCAGGAAGTGCGATTTTCGGCACGCGTAGCGTGCGGTAATTGCCACTTTATGGCCAGGTGTGACTTAAAAACTTGAATACTTTTGATCTGTATAATACGAACAACATACAATCAGAGAGTCATAATACGAACGATGACGGTAGTTTAAATTAAAAGATGTCGGACGTTGGATACCGCGGCCTTAAAGTTAGCAAATGTTGGTGCAACTGACTTACAATTATTGAGTGTTTTAGAGGCACGCAGATATCGAGAAGGAATTTGTAGAACCATGTCTATGCTAGTGCGTAAAAGACTAGTTTTTATTAATAGTCGGATTGGGTGCCCAAGGTGAGCGGGCGCCCACGCGTGACGTCACACGTCGCGCATGCGCGCAATGCCTAGCATCGGCGCTGGCGCAACACCTATAACCCGGTTACTCTAAGTTTGCACTTCGTTTGTATATGACTTAGTAGACATCAGGTGCAAACTTAGATTAACTAAGAGTTAGACTAACCACAGCAACCCAAAACAATACTAAGTACAGTGAGGTCAGTATGTAGTTACGACTTTTTATAACTGTGTTGGTAAGTCCTAAACAATCGCAGTCTGAAGAGACTTATATGTATTCAGATTGTTGGATTTGTATGACGTTTTGAATTTGTATGATGTATAGATGTCTCTATCTAAGTCAACTAAAGTAGGCGTTAATTTCTTTAATGTTGGGATTGAATTGCAATGAATTTGAATGACGGCAACATAATATGTTAAGCCACAACTGTATATGTGCGGGCATGTGCGTGTGTATGTGTACATATTCAACTGAGTTATGACGAGTCCACTATAACGGCATTACTTATTTTATATAACAGTAAAAAAACCAATAACAGCTTACACTTGGGGTACTTACATTTGGGGTAATTTCGAGCGTGGGGTGGGGTGGGGTGGGGGTTGAAAATTAGAAATTTCTACTAAACCATGAAAGATTTTTAAAGTGTGCAATTAGTTGAAGCACTATTGACATGTCTAGCATAGCATTAGCATGTCACAGTAGATAGCGTACACCGTAAAGATATTCAGAATCTAATGCAGCCAATAAATAATACCCAAATAGTGCCGACGAAATACCTAGGTGAAAAAAATAGTACCCTTAAACTTTTCGAAATATAAGGCCTGTTCACGGTGTACGCTACTGGACGTCAAGCTGGCGTACACCGTTTGTATCTCTGGAACGGCTTTGTTTTTAGAAACACTTTATCTTCTTATTCTGCATCAGATTCTGAATATCTTTACGGTGTACGCTATCTTGACGGACACAGAGTAGGTACACAGATGAAAAAAAGTAACGCAAAGCATTAGGCACAGAAAACTCTCTTAGACAACGATGATAGGCACAACACATTTAGTTTATCATTACCTAGTCTGTGGTAATGATAAACTAACTCTTGTAGCGTAGAAGCAGCGTATCGGCAAAAAAATATTTTCGTACATATGTTTTTGAAATTGTTTGAATTCTAATCACATGACTAAAGACAACAAAGTTAACTATTAAATTGACATGCCCATAATGGATGCAAATGGCCAAAAGCTTCGAAAGTGTTTCGAACACTTATCATTCATGCATAATTCAATGTTACGTCGGAGAAACGGATCACCCTGTACTACTACTATTTGTTTTAGTAATGAATTTCGAGTTTAAACAATTTATGCATACAGCACTCACCGTCCATATGTATGAAGCTAAGATATTCTTATTTATGACTGTGAGTCAAGGTCGTTGTTTGCATAATATCAAATTGCTCATTCGCCCCCGGTACTCGATTTGTTATTCAAATAAATTCTTCGCATTGTCGGCGCACTAATTGTGAGATTTTTAGGGTTCGTCGGATACAGTAGTAGCCAATTTGTGTGTTGTGTTTCTGCCAGTTTAGTAATTTAAATGACTAGTTTTCACATTATGTTAACGTTTTATAAATAACCAGAAACAGAAAGTAAATTGCCTTTCAATTAAAAAAAAATAATGTTGATAGATGGGTAGGTACGTAATTTAATTGCCTGTTTAAAAATAATATTAATTTAATCATGAAGAAAAGAAAGTTAATCATTAATGGTGTGCATGGAATTCTAGGTATTTTAAAATTTTACTTGATCATTTGGTGAGAATCTTTAATGCAATAATGTTTAAATAGACATAACATGCAAAAGATGAAACCGACGGGACCCCCGATATTAGAATGCAGCGGCGGCTCGCGTATTTTTTCAGCAATAGTCGGCGCTGAGTTTAGCAATTAGGATGTGGCACGCGTCGATCTCGTCATTAATTATTAATAATTTGACTTGCCCACTTGTCTGCGTGTGAAGCTGTGGGGTGTGGTCGACGGTGGAGCGGAGACCGGAGCGGCAGCGAGAGCGGACATGGTATTAAGCCCTTCGTGTGTACTTCGGAACCTGCGTCTAAGCGCCAGCAGAAGATGGATTTCGGGCTGGTTATTCTACGAACCGAGTGAGGTAAGAGACAAATAAGCGGAAGCTACGTTTTATAGATGTATCTACACATATACAAAACGGTTACTTTGAAATCTAGCTTAAGCTGCTAAATCGAGCTGTATATTTATTTTATGACATTACGCGAATTATGTTATGCCTGATAAATTATTCGATGGACGCAAAAACTGTGCGACATTTTTTTATTGTGGAAGTCTTTGGGGAGACCTATGTTCAGCATTGGACATCTCGAGGTTGAAATGACGATGATGATATAATGAATAATACTATTCAAGCATTTCTGATTTGATATTACATTGTTAAAAGTATATATATTTTATTAAAAGTATTGTCCATTTTATATTTACCTTTACTTACAATTTTTTCTCTTTTTTTGCGTACTTTATTTTCGTATAATTCATTTTATATTTAAGTAATGATGAACAGCAGGGTGACTTGCTGAAAAAAGTTAAACAGAAAGGCTATCAGATTCACACCAAAGCCAAAGGCAAAAGCTAAGAATCATAAACTAAGATTACTTTTGAGTGAATATCACATATACTTTCATATCCTAAAAATACTGCTCTTGTAACCGATAAAACGTAACACGTTTCATTACTCGCCAGCTCCGCTGCCCTGCGGCCGCAGCCTTGCCGGCATTATTATGTATTATGCCCGGGTTAAGGACCGAGTTTTGTTTCCATATTTTGCATATTCATTCACTTGCGGTAGGTCGCGTTTTTTCGCCTCTTAATTTATGGGTCGAATGTCTGTCTGTATGTAAACACTTCGCTGTACTTGATATATTGAGTTTGTGCTTAAAAAAAGGGTCATAATTGATTATCTGGTTGACTAACATTGCATTGACGTTGTACAGTCAAGGGCACCAATATGTATACACCACAAAGTTTCAAAAATATGTATACAGCTCTTATTAGTACCGCAGCAGGTGCAGCTGTTATTTGACGACCGCTTTAGCTTAGTTGGTAGTGACCCTGCCTATGAAGCAAGAGGTCCTGGGTTCGAATCCCGGTAAGGGCATTTATTTGTGTGATGAGCACGAATATTTGTTCCTGAGTTATGGATGTTTTCTATGTATTTAAGTATTTGTATGTATGTATCTATTAAATATATCGTCGTCTAGTATCCATAACACAAGCCTTATTGAGCTTACTATGGGACTAGTTCGATTTGTGTAAGATTGTCCCCTAATATTATTTATTTATTTATTTATTAGTATGGTAGTAAGGTTTATGTATACATATTTTGGAACTTTGTGTGGATGTTTATCTTTGCCCTTGACGTACGTATACTAGTACTCGTATAGCAGGTAACAAGAACAAGGTATATAGCATCAAGGTATATATTTTTATCAGAATTAAAAAAAAAAATATATATATATATATATATATATATATATATATATATATATATATATATATACAGGGTGGGAGGGACTATACCGACATACTTTATCTATAGAATCTAACAACTATTAGGAGTAAAAAAAGTTATGTGATGTATAGTCGAAAAACGCTTACTTTCAGAGATATTAATTATTTTTTAAATGAAAACTCCCCAGTGTGTAACAAGCCCTAATAAATGTGACTAAGATAGTTTTACTAATTTTTTTAAATCCTTTAATTAAACAGCAATTAACCTTCGCAGTTTTTGATGGTAAGCGACTACGAGGCCAAAAAATTGACCTTTCGTTTCCATTTTAGCTTTTTTTTCTTTTTGATAACTTTTCCTCCAGTAAGGACATGTTTATAACGAGGGGCTGAATTTACTGATTTATTTTGTTTCATAAGACTATTAATGTAAAATGACAAAATTCGACCCATGTTGATATAACATTATTTACTCGTCACACCACCGGGAATTCATGGCTAAAGTATGTCGGTATAGTCCCTCCCACCCTGTATATGTTGAATAACTTTATAAAATGACTGATGTAATGAAAACTGGCCAAGTCAAATCCGACCTACTTTAAGATCTCAAATTCTTAAAAAACAGCAATTGTTATTGGTATCCAATAAAGCAAAGAAATAGAGTTTAATACTTGTTCATAATGTTATTTTGTTCCTATAAATACATATTTGGATTTTGCATAGAACTTGGCACTCATTTAGATCTCCATTCATTTTGCGGCGAAGCCCACAGCCTAGCATCATTTTTGTATTGAACTTGGCTCTCCTTTTTTACATTTATGTTTTTGGTGGGATAAAGATATACAGAATAGTAAAAATAAACAAATCACAATTAAAGGGCATTTTAATTTTCATTTATTTATAATAACGGCAAATAGGTATCTTGTTTCAAACAAAAGAAAACCTATTGTAGAAACGTTAAAAAGTTCTTATCATTCATTCAGTAGGTATCTAATCATCATCCAAAAGGATTTTCTGTTATGAACCAAGACGAAGATGTCTTATGTGCTCTATGAAACTATAGGATCATTTTACTCACGAGAAAAACTGCATACTTACATAGATTTGAAAAGGAAAAACTTGTGTACTTTAACCGGGAATCGCACCCGGTCGTTTTGGATAATAAAAATAAAACTTTGTACAATTTCTAGTTGGATGTTATTGTATTCATAGTTGATACTTAAAGGGGTTTTCTGATATGGGTGAAACGTCATGATTTTCGTCTTTTGAAAGTTTATTTCAAGGTTATCAGGTCAATCCTGTACAATCTGCTGTGAAAATTCTAGGAAGCGAGAGCTGTACCTCAGAATATGCCTGACGCTAACATCATCACGTTATACAAAGGAAAAGGTGACCGCGGTGACTGTAACAATTGCCGCGGTATCTCTCTTTTGAGCATAGTTTAAAGTTTGCCAGCTTTTTGGTCTAGTCGTTCTACCAAGTCTCCAAAAGCTTGCAGACCGCATTTATCACGAGTCACAGTGCGGTTTCCAATCCGAGCGTTCCACGGTAAATATGATTTTCACACTTCGCCAAATACAGGAGAAGTGTAATATAATATTCCCTTGGTTGTGGCTTTCATTGACCATAATAAGGCCTTCGATACCGTCAGCCGCGAGAACTTGTAAACAGCGCTCGAGAGCATTGGATATCACCTAAGCCTCACGGGCACAATGAGCCGTTTGATGTTTGCAGAGGAGTGCGACAGGGTTGTGTCTGGGCTCCTACCCTATTTGCTATATACTTTTCGCTTTTATTACGTACTGCTTTCGGCGATAGCCAACAGGATATTCATCTGCATACGAGGGTCAACGGAAGGATGTTTAACATCTCGCTTCTCAAATCTAGGAGGAACCGTGAGGATGTTTTCATTGACAGCAGCCTTCTCTATGCCAACGGCGAAGCCTTTGTTGCTAACTTCGGACGTGAGCTCAAGTCAATGGTGAGTAAATTTTCTTAGGCGTGTTCCCTATTTGCCATGTAAAATGTAATAATAATTTAATAGTAATTATAATTTATATCTAATATTAATGATGTAAAATGACTTGCAAAATACCATCATTATTTTATCAATAAATTATCTGAATCTGAATCTGGACAATATTACACAAATCGAGCCAGTCCCAATCTAAGCAATGCTTGTACTATGGGTACTACGACTATATACATACTTATATAGATAAATACATACTTAAATAGATAGAAAACATCCACGACTCAGGAACAAATACTTGTGCTCATGACACAAATATTTGCCCTTACCAGGATTTGAACCCGGGACCTCTAGCTTCGTAGGCGGTGGTACTCCCACTGAGCTAAACCTATCGTCATATTACCAACTCTAATATCCTTTTCCAAATAAAACTACTTACAATTCAACGCATAAATAGTAATTAATTCAACTCATAGGATAACTGAAATCGTCTTTCACGGTTTGCTTACTAATGACTACTAACTCTTTATAAACACATAATTAAAAACCATAAAATATACATAATAAAACATTACAGGGTGTCTGTCTGTCGTGACCCGTTTTGCCACAATTGGAGCAGTTTTTGTATATTTATGATATGATAATATGCTTAATTGCGTGCTACGGATCCACACTCCTCGCGTAAATTATACTGGGCTTAGTGTAAAATATTATAAGGTGTGTTATGGTAATTGTGATGAAGGAGTTGTAGAGTCATCAAATAAACAGAACGTGTAAATATAATAATTAAAAGAACTTGCGGTAGATGGTGCTACCAGCCTCCGTAAGGTGTATAAAAAATTAAAGCTGGTTGATGTGTTTACCACCGGTCTCGATGGCACAGTTAGAATTACCCCTGTGTTGGCCCGGAGATCAAATTACAATAAATAGGTAGATACAAATGCTTGAAATCATAGAAATAATAAGACATATTTTGAATTTTTGTTTAAGAGTAGGTATCGATACCTGCAAGTGTTCCTAGGGTGTTGATCAGATCAGCTAGTCACCTTTTGTGAGTCGTCTAGTTCCGACCAGCGAGCTATATCTTAGGCTCGGACTTAGAGCCCCAATTCCTTTAAAATAAAGGCAACCTTGACTTTTTCATCAAAGGGTCTATGCTTGAGTTAGATGTTTTTTTTTTTTTTTTTTTTTTTCGTGGAGGGAGGAGATCCTCATTGGATACCACCAGGCCGGTCCTGGTGCGCATGCCCGACTCGCTCGCGGATAGACTCCAGCGTCACGTTATCTCGAGTCTATCCACAAACGCCTACGGACTAAAACCTCCCCCCATTTGTGTGTAGTGTGGGTCGTTGGACAATCGGTGCTAACGGTCTACACGTCATGCCCAACATTGTGTTTTTTGAAAAGAGTTATGTGTATGGTCGTGAATGTATAAGTGGTTTTTGCAAAGTTGTGTATTTTATGTTGTTTGGAATGGCTGCTTGTGTAATCGATGTGGATACCGGCATAAATAGACGTATGGTTTCGATTGAGATTACGTAGATAAGTAAAGTATACATATGTTAGGAAAAGAGAAGAGAGAGATGGAAAAAATATAACATTGCCCTTATGTCCGCACGCGGAGCAGTCGCGCCATGAATATGGCCCGGCTGCTCCGCGCCCGGACGAGCAAATATATATAAAATATATATCATTGGCAGAAGAAAAAGTGTGAGAAAAATACAATATTTCCCAATCCGTACGCAAGACGGCTAAGCCGATGAACGGCTCGGCCACTCCGCGCACGGAGGAGGAAACATATATATGTATATGTTAAGCAGATAGATTAGGAAATTGTAGATATAAATATAAACAATGTTTTCAGAATGTAAATAGCAAAGTGATAAGCATAACATGAATTAAGTACACAGTGAGAATGACAATATCAAGTAAATGAGCACTCTAGAGTATAGGATGTAATACTGTTACATTTTATAGCTTAGGAGGTGAGAGTTTAGAGAGTTTTCATGAGCAAAACATTTATAATTAAAGATTAAGTGATATAGAGCGTTATATGTTGTTGTGTTGTAAATATATAAAGAACAAAGTGAACAAGTTCTGTGGATAAAGATTTGAAATTACAGAGTAGTAATAACAAAGTATAAGTTAAGCTACATTATCTAAAGTGAGGATACAATATATAAATGAACAATCCGCAGTAGACAGATATTAGTTAGTACTGTGTGTATATAGGTAGTAATTAAGAAAAGATATTTAGACGTAATCAATTAATTATACGCTAATTCCTTCTACACATAGTCAGAAATCTCATGTATACTTAAGGTTTAGGCACATAATAATACCTGACCTAGAGATGGACTGCCATTCACCTTTAACAGCTTAGTAGGTATCCAATGTTATTATTAAATATATAGCTCAAACATTCATAAACGCGAAGACAACATCAAATTCAAATATAATAATATAATAACCTGTCTTCAAGACAAGCGTAGTATACTCAGATCGAAATCGTTGAAGCATGCTTCCTTGTGCTAATTAAAACAAGTCTTTACCCCCTCCCTCCACCCCGCAGACGTCGACCTTCGCAAAACTACTGATAACATTAATGGTCAGAGCTAGGAACTATGTGCAATCGTATTTAGACTCTAATTCAAGATGATAGAGTTGGGTTTCTGTTGACGAGTAGATCAGGTCGTGTGACTAGATAATTAATTGTTGCTGGCGTTTGTTTGGATCAGGTTTCCATGTCGTAGCCTCGTTTGGGAGACGAGGGTGAAATAAGTTTACAAGCATAACACATCTTTAGGCAATAGGTGATTTTCAATATAAAGATATTCTCATCACCTATATATTTCATAATATATGGTTAAATTAAACGGAGCGCAAGCTCACCATTAATAGAAGTGTATAAGAGAACTTAGAAGAAGCTGCAGTCCGCGACGAGTGGCGCCGTATTACCAAAATCATCACTCATCGTGATACACAATGATGACCACGACCACTGTGGCAAGAGTGTACCGACTAAGAAGAAGAGAAGAGAGCTTAGTACCTAGGTAGTGGTAGCTTTACCCCGAGTACCAAGCCGACATAGAAAGCTTGGGTATGAGGAAGACCTACGCAGTAAACGTCTCCAGTTAGAAATTATAACGCATTTGATTGGCTTAAAATCTTCTTGTAAATACGTTGATTTAAAACTTGAAACGCTATAGGTACCGATATGTACCGAGTTTTCTACTTTTCTATGTCACAATCCGATGGGAATAGAGTCGCATAAGCATAACCTCTATTAGTGATTGCAAATTGCTTCATTACCTGAGTAAAAACATCTTTCTAATTGTGCTTACACATCCAATCGATTAAAAATGTTGAAGGACTTTAATGGAATAGATGTGATAACTTACTTTATCCATAACAAGATAGGTATTTCTTTTAATGTTGGACTAAAAGCAAACATCCAGAAAGTGATAAAATAATTCAACAAATTGTATTTAAATTAAAAGAATAAATATCTGTCTATTGTAGTTTCCAGACTATCCAGGCTTGACGCGCGTTCATTGACCAAGCGAACGAAATAAATAAGGGAAAGTAAATTTTTGGTCAGCCGTTATTAAAATTGATCCGCAAAAAAAAATAAGCAGTTAAATCATTTGGGCAGCATACAAAGATTTGGCTGGCAATAAATAAAATCGGGCGGCAACTCTTGTTCAGCAAACAGTTTAAAAACGGTTAACATTTTAACCAATATTCATCTGCTTTTTTAATCATTTGGCTGCCTAATAAACAGTCGAGCTGCAAAATAATAACTTGGGCAGCAAGATTTTACAATTGGTCAGCAGAGAGTTTAATTGAGATATACAGGGTGTCACTGTGATATATACTGGGTGTCACTGTGATATATACAGGGTGTCACTGTGTTATATACAGGATGTCACTGTGATAGATACAGGATGTCACTGTGATATATACAGGGTGACACTGTGTTATATACAGGGTGTCACTGTAATGTATACAGGGTGTCAGTGTGATAGATACAGGATGTCACTGTGATATATACAGGGTGTCACTGTGTTATATGTATACAGGGTGTCACTGTAATGTATACAGGATGTTACTGTGATATAAACAGAATGTCATTGTGATATATACAGGGTGCCATTGTGTTATATACAGGGTGTCACTGTGATAAATACAGGATGTCACTGTCAGCAGAGAAAACGTGTCTGTAAGCAGTTTAATTGAAATATACAGGGTGTCACTGTGATATATACTGGGTGTCACTGTGATATATACAGGGTGTCACTATGTTATATACAGGGTGTCACTGTGATAGATACAGGATGTCACTGTGATATATACAGGGTGTCACTATGTTATATACAGGGTGTCACTGTAATGTATACAGGGTGTCACTCTAAAAACGAAACAGCTCCCAAAAATAGTTAGGTTAGGGTTATTTTTTTTTTGATGACCCTAAAACGAAACGGCTCCCAAAAATAGGTAGGTTAGGGTTATTTTTTTTGATGACCCTAAAAACGAAACGGCTCCCAAAAATAGGTAGGTTAGGGTTATTTTTTTTTTGATGACCCTAAAAACGAAACGGCTCTCAAAAATAGGTAGGTTAGGGTTATTTTTTTTGCTGACCCTAAAAATGAAACGATACACGTTGTGAATAAATAATATAACTTCTAAACATTATGAGATGTATAAAAAATCGAAATACCAATTTTATATGAGCCCATCACAGTGACACCCTGTATACATTACAGTGACACCCTGTATATAACACAGTGACACTATGTATATATCACAGTGACACCCTGTATATATCACAGTGACACCCTGTATATAACACAGTGACACTATGTATATATCACAGTGACACCCTGTATATATCACAGTGACATCCTGTATATATCACAGTTACATCCTGTATCTATCACAGTTACACCCTGTATATAACACAGTGACACCCTGTATATATCACAGTGACACCTGCTACTTGACAGCTGACAATTACCGAATGACAAAATGCGCACACGATTGGCGGCAGAATAGTTGCGCCCAGTTAGGTTTTATTGCCCCCTTTTTTTTGATGAACAAAATGAAATATTTTGCTTACCTACTGATTGCTTACCAAAATTTGATTTACCGTAGATCGCTTAATGCAGCTCAAATATTTAATTTGCTGACCAAAATAATTTAAAGCAGATCAGTATATCATTAATTGCAGCCTGATTTATAAATGTTTGCTTACCATAAGTTGCTTACCAACTAGCTATTTTGGCTGACCAAATACATATTTCTGCTGACCAAAATATGAATATTTTGCTGATCGATTAAATGATACCCATAAATAAGGTTACGAGTCGACTGAAGAGACACATCTCGTTCTATTTTTGTAATTTAAGTCTATTTATGTTACATTGTATGTTCCTTAAATTTGGCAGAAGGGTAGATGGGCAGTTAAGACCATTAAAAAATAATTAGATATATAACAGATTAAGTACATTACCTACCTTTGAACCGATTCTGTTCATATTGAAATTTTAAAATGATGTTGGCCTAAACTCTTTATCTACCAAATTTTCTAAAGAGTTAGTCACAGCGTGCACAGAACTTAGATACCATAAATTTAATTAGGATCAACAAAACTGGGCATTGGGCAAAAAACAAGCCTTAACAGTAAATGTACCAGCCAGCTAGCTTTAGATTTCTTAAACGCCAAATAGAAACAAACACGACACAAAAACTATAAAACGTTTTAACGAAGGTAGGTACTAGCGGAAACCTGTCGGTTTTTTCTTATCACTCGACGCCTCAGCGTTTTAGGTTTATCGTCGATCGGGCACATAAACTTGTAGTTTTCATTGGAGACCCGATATAGCAGTCATTATGTGTCGCGCGCACGGGCGGTTGGAACGCTTGAGGCCGCTTTACACGGCTGAATTTATAGCAGAAAATTTACAAGACGACGCAAGTAGAAAGGTGTAAGACGGAACAGCCCTATGTCCGAAGACAGACGTAATAAAGGCATAATTGATACCTATATTTTTAACAGACACCTCTACGATAGTAAATATGAATATAGTGGCTAAATAGTAGTCTACTCAATTTAGCCATAAGCCCCTAAAGGAACTTTATTGAACTATATTAATTCACACTTTTTCAAGCATTTTACATTGTACTAGAGCAGAGATACCGGTAACGTAAATATTGTATGCACCAAAAAGACTGTTCTGGACTGGATAGGTAGCTATGTACTCCAGCTTACTGCGTTTAATACTCCGTTGTAATCTATTGCTGTCAGAAAAATTATGGGTACATAATTTTGGAATCAGTTGAGCGATATTTATGACAAGCTTCTTAAAATTAGCGTTTCATCCGTCCGTATACATATCTCAAAGTATCCAATACCGTTGTACGAGTATCTGCGTAGGCCAACGCGCGCGCAGATGTTCAATAACCGCCAGATATGCGCCTTTGAATCAACAAGGTCACAAGTGCCCACAAGCCCATTATACACTTGCGTCGATATTCTACCGATGGTTTGATATGCGCGAGGAAAAATTGTGAAACACTTCGCCTAATAGGCAGTCGGTTGAGTGGCGATAGCTAAATATCAGGGTTTATTGTGGATCGGCTTCGTTTACTATAATAATATAATGTTGAAGACGCATCTTAGGTATCAATGACACGGTAAAAATATTTCAGTATTTTAACTTCTTATAAATAAATTTTTTTACCAAAAAAACCCGACCGCGGTGCACTTTAAAAGTGCATAAAATCCGCCATTTTGTTTATTTTAACAAACTTCATACCCAGTGGCACTCGCGCCATCAAGACTAATCTAATGATGTATCATTAATCAAAATCGGTTGAGCCGTTGAGTCGTTACGAGCGGACATAGGAACGGACATACATACATACAGGTCAAACACATAACCCTCCTTTGGGCTTCGCCGCAGTCGGGTAAAAAAGCAAGTGGTGTACGCATGCATGACACTGGATGTGTTTTGGATATAAAAGCTGAGGTACAGTGCACCACTTGCGTCATCATCATCGTTTTCATTTTCGCCTCATTTTATTTTAGTTGTAAGTTTTCAATATGTTTAGATTTTTGATACTGTTCTTTGTTACATACCCCTCAACCGTACGTAAGCCAGTGTTAAAGGGCCCAATTACTATTTGGGCCTGCGCACAACGTTGGTTTAGACAATGACAATGACCACTTGCGTACGCGCACAGGTTCTCGTGATGTCAGAAGACGACGAGTGTATGGTCCTGTTTTAGAATGGCATGGCAGTTCATCAAGAGGTTTTCCGTGTTTCATAGAATTCCATATGTCTCATTAATATGTATCTACACGAGCACATAATGCTTAAACATTCCGGTGCGTCCAAGCCTTTAAAGTTAGAAAATTGTCTCTTACTTCTTAATGTATAAATATTTACATCAACTAGGTACAAATTGAAAATGTAATTTGTATAAAAATGGATTACGGTTAACTTTAAGTTGCAACCACCACCATCACCAAATCTATTTCAAAGACGTTCGTATCGGATAAAACTCATTTAAAATTTTACGTTGACTGGTAGAGTACTCATAAATGCACTAACAAACAGTCTGGGAGGTCTTATTAGCTCCTGCCTGTCCAGCCAGCGTGGAACCCTACAAGTAATTTCGTATACAGCCAATTCGTAAATCTATCGAAGCGAAAAAGAAACAGTTGAATGCGTGTATCATTACCATCTCTTGTTTATTCCGACTCGTATTAAGACGCTTCGGCTGACGCGTGCGATTGATAGTTATGCTACATCGTTTC
Organism: Eudemis profundana; assembly: GCA_947034925.1. Classification (NCBI taxonomy): domain Eukaryota; kingdom Metazoa; phylum Arthropoda; class Insecta; order Lepidoptera; family Tortricidae; genus Eudemis; species Eudemis profundana. The sequence goes on along the minus strand of OX344795.1, from coordinate 21,015,138 downwards.
CAAATGTATGAAGCACGGTGCACAGAGTACAAACAGTGGTAATGTCCAACCAGATCTCTTTACTTGATCATCTTAAAAACCTACTTTGACGCTCAAGTTATCATTATTATGGCATTTTTGGAAATTCAACAAGTTTAATATATTTGTCACTCGGCTAAATAATTTATTTAAGTTAACGCTCAAAATTAACTATTTCATATAATGCTTACTGAAGATCAGATGGTACAGGACTACGACAGATTTTCAGTAACCGTAGCCTGACCTTATTGAAGCAAGGCATTATTTTCTTTTTGTGAAAATAATGCCTTGTTTCTGCTGTGAAAAATTATAATTTAGGACAAACATATAAATTTTGTTGTATTGTACCAATTGCGTTGTCTCAGATTAATAAGGGATCCTTAGCATATACCTATGTAAATATAGTATGGCAAGTAGTTTTTTCGCACTTGTATAATAATCATTTGTAATAGTTGCCTAAAAACAAGCTGAATGCAAACCTGCCAGTTCAGTTGTCTGGTTACGTTTTACTTTACCTACAAGCAACACTAAATACTAAAACTTTCCAAATCATTTTACAACTGACAATAAAATTGTCTTACGTACTGTTGGAGTTTATGTAACGTGACGTGCCGTAAAAGGCGCAAAACGATTTGGGTAAATAATCTGACCATTTATGCGAGTGCATAGCGCATAGCTTTTTCCACCTATTTTCATACTATACAATATTCTTAAAGTGCGACCTTACCTCTTCGAAATAAAGTTCAAATTACGGCTAGATATCATTGCAAATATGAGCTTGTTAAAGTTGTACTTGGTGTGGATTGATGCATAGTTCAGTTAAACGGTTGGAAGTAATTGACTACAGTTATGTTTGCTTTTAATTTCCTAACTTTGATTTAACACTGTTCACTGCAATGGTCTATGTTCCTATTCAGTATACATATATTGATCACTTCGTGCTTCAAACGTTCTAAGTTCGCATCTGGTCTTATTTTGCAACTTATGTAGTTTCTAGAAAACACGTTAAGTGATCTTTGCGTGCGTTGTACTCGTAACTACATACCTAGTTAGATCGTTTAAGTTTATTATTATACCTCTGTTTTTTCGACACTGATGAGTACAATACCCAACAAGCTGTTCGTAATCGCTACTATTACCATCCTAGCTTTTTCCCGCTCCTTTCCGGGTATGGTTTGATTATTATAATAGAGCGACCGCTATCTGATACACCCGCCCTGCAGGGCAACCTGATCAACCAATACAATACATTTACGTTAAACATTACAGAACTATTGCTAGATAGGTCCGGGCATTTAGCTGCAAATGACTAAAAAAACCTGACTACCTATTCCTCAGAAGCACCGGCGGTCCCCGATATGTATAACAAACTGCGGGTGCACTGTGCAGACTTATTAAAAAAGGGCATAAAGCAATGGAGATTTTGAAACTACCTAGCTTAAGGTCTCTAGTAAAGATAAGCCCAAAGACTTCAGCAGTGAACGACCCCACAGACCGCCACCAGCCACGAGGGCTATAATTGCGGACATTAGTTCGCTGTCGCAGTTTCCCAGGGCGGCAAGCGGAACGCGCAAAAACCACCACGGTCAAATGAAGATGTGTAATTAACAGTTTTTACGTTCCCGATATCGGTTTTTATGGTTTTTACGGCGAGCCAACGTTCGCGATGGCTGAGTAGCGAACGCGTGTGCTCCGGGCGGTTGCGAAATTGATTACAGTAAAGTAAAATATTGTAAGCGGTTGGCTCGCATTGACCACGACTGATGTATCCACGTAGGGTTTTTATAGTCACAGAGTGGCTTAAATAGTTAAGCGATGGCTAACAAAACAGGGACGCGATGGTGTTACAATTTACTTATATTTATCTGAAAAGCTGGAGGGATAATATGGCTAGGGGCAATCTGAAATATTCACAACGGCACGCTAGTTAAAAAAACCGGTCAAGTGCGAGTCGGACTCGCGCACCGAGGGTTCCGTACAAACGCATAAGTAGATAGGCGAATAGTTCAAGAAAAACTGTATGTCGATTTGTTTAGTAGAAGCAAATAAGTATATGTTATGATTTTTGCAAATTTCTAAAAAACAGTGCAAGTTAGGAAAATAGTTATATTTTCCCTCTAATATTGAGAACCTGACGTGTAATGATTCTATTTAGTAGCAAGGACCATTAAATCAAGAGGACTGTCATTCTACATACAAAAAGCTGTTCCCCTAATTTACAACGCCATCTATGTATAAGCTTGGTAAAATAATTATAATATTATTTACAATTATTTAACTTTGCAAACGTGACACAGTATTTAAATGTATTTAAATTTATTTATTATTAACTGTTTACGAACTAATTGTTACTATACTATGTTTCTTTGTTTAATTATAACATCGTTAAATGTTTAGTGTTTTAGCGCCATCTAGTTTTGCCCGGAAATCACCTAGCGTGAAACATGCCATCGCTTAGTTTTGCTACTCGCCGCTAGGGATTTCAAGTTTTGTAAATTTCTAAAAAGGTATTAAAGTTAGCAAGACCGTTCTATATTTCCTGTAATATTCAGGTTGATATTTATAATTAGTAATTATGACACATTTTTCTGATCAGTAACTTCGGAGATAATAGGGGGGGGAATGGTACATAAAAATGTATAAATCAAAAACTACTTATTTAAGAAAAAAAATAAAAATGCTGTTTTAATCTACAAATTAAGCCCTTTCATTTGATACCCCACTCAATATAATAGCCCTACTTTCAATTTTCAAAGTCCCATTACGGAGCCTTTTAAAAAAAAAGTAAAAAAGGTACAAGATATTTTTTATGTCCAATAGGCTCGGGTTAGCTATACTTTTAACACTATTCCAAATTTCAAATCGATAGCATCAGTAGTTCTTGAGATATCTGGCTGTGACAGACGGAGAGACAGACAGACAGACAGACAGACAGACAGACAGACAGACAGACAGACAGAGTCGCACCATAAGGGTTCCTTTTTTACCATTTTGGTACGGAACCCTAAAAACGTAAATTTACTTATTATTAGTTTTAATAGCATGGCGTCTTACAGGTATCGCACTGAAGCTTGGTTTAGAATTCTTTGGAAAATAATGACTGTAGGCATACATTTTCAGAAAAACATGCAATAACGACCAAAGGCATATAGACATACAGTGTATCAATAAGTTGTGAGTAGCTAATCCCTTAATAATTTTCACTAGCAACATCTGTTTACGAGTACCTATGAATATGGAACTTTTTAATATACTGTTGAATACAATCAACCCAGCCTTCAATGCCTATCTCATGAATATGTGAGCCATTTGATGTGTTATCTATCACCTACATACTTGATTCTACAACATTTTTAACTGATAGACCGTGAATATTCTTCCAATACGGAAAAAATCGAATTCCCAACCTCCGAGCGCTCCATATAAGGCAGAACGTTATTTACGGGATTAATTTCACGCCTCGCGCATGCGTATAGACGCACTAAATATGGCAACACATCAACAATGAACTTTCCTTTACTTGAAACTTTCTCACACTGTTATTATATATACGACCTAGGGATTATGCACACCTTTTTTGTAACCTGGTTTTGTGTCCTAATTGCAAAGTCTTCCTTAGCGTTGTTCTTTACGCCAATTTCGCGAGTAAATATGTACGATAGGAATGATTGTCTATTCGGGATTCTACGGGAATAACATTAACATTTTTAATACAGTCACATCAGGTATCGTCACTAGTTTGAAAAAAACTCGTATCTAAAAACGTCGCACAGAAAAACGTCAACAGTTACATATGGACTTCAAATACACTTACTGCGTTTATCAGATACGTGTTTTTTTTAAGTAATGTCGATATGCGTTTCTCAAGGACACCAGTTAAAGCAATTATCTTGAATAGCGACCGAACAACTCTTGAAACCTGTAGCCTAACCTCATTATATAATTTTAGTCCATTTATTTTAGATAACTATTCATGTCTAGTTAGTATCTAGGATCCCCAAAAGCAAGGATCATTCAGCCAATATGCCTAGGCCATGGAGAGAATAAGTCTAATCCTTCGTCACTCACAGGACACTTCCAGTTAGGTATGTCTATAATTTGCGTTTACATGTGGGTATTCTCCTGTGTTTACCTCTGCTATACCATCAAGCTTCTTTTTATAAAGTTTCCAATTCATTTTTATAAATTTAAGGTATCCAATATACGTATCGCCTGCGGTGTGGCAATTATTATAGGATGCACAGTTATTATGTAATACCACTTTAGCCTGGGGGCCTAACCGCGACGTATTGCAAGTTACTCGAAGCGATGCAAGTGTAAATACGTTATATTGAGCCATTTTGTGTCAATGGGATAGACAAAGATTGGCATTTGAATGTCCACGTGTCTAACGCATAGTGTAGACGGTGCCTGGTTGATGAAAATTTTTAAAACATTAAATTTAGGCTAAATTGCTCCGTTTATTTCTTCTGAAAATTGATTTAAAAGCAGTAAATACAAACAGTAAAACTTATTATGATTAGGAGATACAAAGATTAAATACATAGAAAAAATCAAACGTAACCCACTTGTAGCCAAGGCGGGATTCGAACCCGCGTCTCTGTCTTACCGGGACAACGTGCTATCCGTTACACCACCTGGATACAAGTAAATTTGTCGAAATTTTCCATGCATTTGTAACAGCGTTACTAACGATCTTTGTATCTATTTCTGTTTGAAAGTTCATCATTCTAGGTCATGCCTACGCAGTGCCAAATTGTGGTGTTTTCCACTTAAAAAATTCTAAATACAGTAAAACTTATGTCAGTCAACTATGAAAACAGGAAAAATACATTTCCTTACTTTTTTAAAGGCAGCAGAGAACCAATGAGAAACAATGAAACAACACAAACTTGATACGTAAATACTTTAAACATTTAGTGATCCTTCGTGATTAAAAAGATAATTCATCTGATGCTTCAATATCTTTTTGATATTTCAAAATATGTAGGTATATTTTAATCAAATTACTGATTTTCTACCCTAACTCTTAAGGTAGTGTAATTATAATGAAACTGTTTCTTTAAGCGCGCTCCGATGTCGCGTCGCTTGCGCATCGCCCGTGGTGATAATTACGGCTAATTGATCCCTTACCGTCTGCAGTCCATACCTACGATAAAAATATTAATAATAGGATATCAAAATACTTATATGACAAAAAATGCATGCTCAGGGTCATTATGTATCCTGATATCATTTTAGCCTCCTAAGGTCCTACCAGTAGTACTATTGTTTTATACTTATTCAGACCCAAGCATTTAAGACACTTTTTTATTTTATTTTACTTGTAATTATGTATAGTATCAATAATTTTGGGGCGTATTTGTAATCAATGCATTGGTAGCTTTTTGGGCAATTCATTTTATTTGAATAAGTGTTACAGGGAAGACCATAGGCTTTCTATAAGTCTTGAATTATATTCAATAAATGGTAGGACCTACTGGTAGGACCATACCTAATGGTAGGACCATGGTACGCTATGACTACCCAACAGTTCAAGGAGCTGGGTCTGAATAACAATGTTAATTAGTTCTACAGGGCCTTGGGCCTTAGGAGGATAATATCCTCTCAGGACATAATATGTCCTATACATGATATTATCATGTCCTGAGAGCAGACGTGCTGGTTTTAAAACTGATGGAAACGAAAATAAGTGAATGATTCTTGTTTTTTTACGAGTTTGAGTTCTAGTTCAGTTCAATACTTACTAGAGAAACTTTTATTAATGGAATGCCTCGGGCCATTACGGGCTACTCGTCAGTTAGCGCGACCGAAGTCAAGCACGAGTCATCGAAGCTTACAGTCTATCGTCTATCTTCATCTTCTTTATACGTCTTTCCGGATATTTGTAGCATCTTCTCTGTATGTAAAATTCATAAGTGTTTAGCTTTTCTTACTTACGTCTTATTTCTAAAATACTAAAAAAGCATTCACACCTTGTCCCGTTTTTTAAATTATGGATACCTCATAACCGATCTTAGCACACCCATGTTAACTACAACTAGGCGAATACTGGCTATAAACAAAATAATTAATCCAAATTTAGCACGTTTTCGAACAGTTGGCACCTCGCAATATTGATGCAATTAAAAATGCTGATGTATCGGTATCAACGATCGCACAGTCATAATTGAAATTGGCATAGCTTATACCTACATATCTAACTAAAATTCACAAAAAAATCATAAAGTACGAGAAAAAGATAAGACTTCAGATTAAGGTTGACGTCCGAATGCTTGGCACTGTCTTAGTAATGTTAAGTTAGCAATAGACATAGACATGGATAGAGGACAACAGGGTGTCAATTATTTGGTATTAACGTGCTATGGCACGCCTGGTGTATGCACCAGGAACGTTTGCCTTAGATAGGCGAAGAACGCGTAAAAAAACTAACGCCGCTGGTATTATCCTGGCTCTAAAAACAATATTTTAAGTTGCTTTTTGGTTGGTATTTTAGTATGCCGCTATTGTAATTCCAGGAAATACCGCTATCAGGAAGAACAAACTGTACATGCGATTGCATCGGCTTAGATATTATTGCAGGGCGATTAGGTTGAAGTAGACATGACGGCCACCATACGTCAGATGGGAGTTTAATCCGACCTCGAGTGGACAGACGCAATGTCAATACATGCGATCGAAATCAAAAGTAACCTTACGCTTGCTGTCTCTTACGACGTTCGTCATATAGATTCTATAGAAATTAAATTGTGAATGTAATAAGTGAGCACCCTTATAAAGTTTATTTTAAGGTGGGTACGGGTACTATGATATAATTATTGACAGGCACCTATGTCACAATGACTGGATTGCGGCATGGTTGAATGTTCCTTCCAAGAAATGGAATTCTATAAGTAGACTTGACTAAGTCTCTGAAATATTTATGAAATAGTGAAAATTTTTCTGCACGAGGCAAAATTAAATTGTATCATAGTATACAATCTACAGTGCGGTAGTTATTCTGCAGGGATAATATGATGTTTTTCAGACTACCCTATCAGTTTATCTCTACTTTTTCTTCGCGCACTAAAACCCCGGGTTATGTTGATAACTAGCATTCCACGAGGAAAAATAATTCTTCCAGGCTAACCCGATTATCAAATAGGATTTTATTTTCCTCGTAGATAACCGTTATTTTATTTGGTTTTCCATGAGGAAGAATTTATTCTTCGTAGCTAACTTGGTAATCAAACGGGACTTTGCTTTGATTTCCTCGTAGAAAACTACCAAAAGACTAAGTCTACAAAAAATTTACTTTTTTAAGAAGAAGCAGTGTTGTTTTATTAATACTGATGTGTAAAAATTAATTTATTTTAGGATATTATAGAATTGAAGCAATAAAGACATTTGATTTAGAATACGTAGTTTTACTATCGTAATTTTCTACGAGGAAAATAAAATCCCATTTGATAACCGGGTTAGCTAGGAAGAATGATTTTTCCTTGTAGAATGTTAGTTATTAAACTTGGTTATCTACGGGGAACAAGTGGATTTTACACTGTCAATTGTCTACGATATTCTACTTATGCTGATTTATTTTGTACATATCCATTTAGCGGACTCGACCGTGATAATTTTAAAGTGTTTTATGTGTAAACACTTAATATAATCCATGAAAAAAGTAGCAAAAATCACAGACATGATTTAAAAAATCAATTCGCTTCGCCATTTCAAATATCGCGTAACTCTCCCTTCGGCGGGCGCGCGGGCGCGCGGGCAAGGTTTACGGGCGATATAAATAAGATCGCCTGCGCCCGAGTCGCTGGAACTGGACCTATTAGGGCACGTAACGCGGGAGCCGCCATTAGCATAGACCTGCACTGCAACTATGGGTTCTCGACTCGGTACTTCGTGTTTATGATACTCGACCGTTAGAAAATAATATATAGGCTTCAGGAATAAGGGAACATATCGACAGAGAAAAGGCTATTTAGTTTAAGCGCTTAAGGAACCCCTCGGCGCTAAAACCAAATAGACTTTCACCCGTCAAATATATTAAAGGAGGAGATACAGGCTACAGCCTAATCGAAAAGACTTTCTGTGATTGAGGATAGTTATTAACGTTTAAAGATGATATTGTTGCGATATACAAAAAGGTAAAGGTTCATCATTAAAATAAAAAATTTGATTATAACAATTTATGTTTGCAAACCTGTATTAAGGAAGTAACAACGTAAAACCCTAAGTAATTAATTTTGGAAAAAGGGCAAAAGTAAATGGAGATTAAATTAACTATGAGCGATGTCCTAGTTACATTTGAAATAGTAGGCTGTTTTATAATTTTTCACCAAAATGATAGTGTTACAAATAAACACGATAATGAGTTAATATTAATTCCTGGCTAAGGTACGTCTCACGCACTTTACCATTCGTTACAATTTATAACGAGTTGTCACCAAGATATCTTGATCCGGGCGAATAGCCGTCCATTACGCAGTTCATAGTTTCAAGCCTAAATGAATATACCAATCCCTTTTCATAATGTTTGACTGTATAGTAATCTACACTATCAGGATTTTGATTTACATAGTTAGTTTTTAAGGTGATTTTATTTTAATTTTCTTTGGGAAGTCATCTTAGGTAATTCGCTATTAAAATTCTGAGATAAATCATAAAGCTTAGCAGAGAACTGAATACCTGTATGTATTTTAGTAGGAGCACAATATTCACTAGGCTATTCCTATGTCCATCCAATCTGAAACGTAAATAAATCTGTCATTGACTCCTCACTTCTCAGAATTGGCACTAAACATAAATGGGCAAACGGTAAATCATTCACAGCAAAGGCTCGAGCAAACATCAGCGATAAACAAGAAGAAACAGTCCCGAACACCGATAAACGCGATGGGAAACAGTCTCAAAGCAGTAGTGCCAACATCATAATCCGAAATGTAAACAAGCAACCGCAAGGCGCGAGCGCAACCAATTACACACCTCTACTCACACCAAATTAACATGTCATGAATATTATTTAACTTTTTCACCATTATGATAATTCAATTGTGGACTGTCCCTAGTATTAAGTCGAGAGCAAAAACCTCAGATCTTTAGCGCATTTGCATATATTACAATACTAATTCAAGCGAGTTGACGTGTGCACTGAGAAAAAAATGACAGGCGGAAATTCGGACGAGATCGGCGCGTGCGACGTTTTAGCGGCAATTTAAATGGTGGTTTAATGAAATGTAAATTAACTCTAAATTGGCATTTTACTATGACTGGCGAGATAAACAGGCACAATCGTACGCTGCGTGGACTTTGTCATGTCATGGACTAAGCTGCAGAGCTATTTACGTTTTTTGGTACGGTGCATTTTTAATAGCCGTTACGAGGCTGGCAACCCCAAATCACGCCGAGGTACCTATGTATAGTGCTTTTCTCAAATATGCAATGAAATAAATTAAAAACACTCCAAAAAATCTAACTTTATTTTATAGAGACACTAAAAGTAAAGTAGACAAAAACTAAAATTGCAGAATGAAACATTTTCAATTTCCTTTCCAAAAACTATTTCAGTATACATTTTTACCACGATTTACATGAAATATTTTACATGGGTATTCTTGTAGTTAAGTGTGCAATTTAAAATTATTCGAAATTGTTTATAATGAATACATTGCAGCATGCATTGTATGAAATTCCATTAAATGCCAAGTGTCAAGCCGCACCGGAATTGAGGTACGTTGCGGCCTATTATAAGGCACGTAATGTCAACATTTCATTGCATGTTTGAGAAAAGACAGTTGTCTACTAGCATCAAGCCAACGATTCCTTGTTGTAAATGATTTAACATCGATGTTATCGTACAGTCAGCTGCAGAGTTAAGCAACGTCCCTGTCACACATTCGTAGTGCGGCAACAGGGTTACTTTTCTCTGACCGTATATTTGAAGCGAAGAACGTAAGTATAAGAAAGAAAGAACTTCTTTCGTCTACCTTGTCTAAATAATTTCTATTTTAATACGAAAATTGCTTTAGTAATGCGTTTCATTTAATTTAACGGCCTCAATTTGTCGCCAGAGCCTACATCCTCAATTAGGGTATAATTTACGTCACACACACAGACGCAGTTTCCTGGTGGGTGTGGCGCGGGCGCAGTATCCTTGGACACGCTGCGCAGGAGTTAAAGTAATAGCTACTTTATGTTAAAGTGATCATTACGTAATTAGAAAAGTGAGGAGTAGTAATGAAAAAAAATATGTCATTACCTACTTAATTTGTATTTAACGGGTTGGACTGGATTATCATCGATCAAGCTCTTTTCTTCTACTGACAATTGTGATACATCCGTGAAAATCTAGCGAGTTTTAGTCAGAGTTTTCGTCAGGTGCCATTGGATTTTTTAACTATAAACATCTTCAAAACGTAGAAAATTCAAGAGAGACAGAATCGATTCACCGAGTTATCAAGAGCACTAAATCTGGATCATCCACCACTGACCACTGCGCTAATTGACTTTTAATTATCGGTAATACCCGTTCAATAAATACCATTCAAGTAGGATATTGGTTGCAAATATGTAGGTGCGTCGATAATGACGCATCTAGATACACAGTCACAAGTAGCTAGAGATGTCGACTGAGCTGAGATCATTGCGAGGCTTTGTATTCTGCCAATCCAAAACGTCATATGAACTTTGCTAGCTCCTACACTGCAACGCTTTTTTAACTTAGCACGGTAGTATTTGAAGTAATATATCTACAATCTATGGAGTCATAAATAGCTAAACAATGATAAGTAAAAATAACAAAGGTCTTGTGGAAATAAGGAAGCTTATTAATTATTATGGAGTAATAATTTAAGCTTCCGATGTCTAGAAGTGAATGTACCTGTTTGTAATCAAAGGATTATTTCGTAAATTAGTTGAAGCTTAAAAGGTTCATGAGATTAGGTACTTTATCTTAGCTAGAAATTAATGCTATTCTAACGAGTAACTTATTTAATTTTTATGACACTATACAAAAGTCTTGTTGAGCTTACTATGGGACTAGTTCGATTTGGATAAGATTGTCCCCTAATATTTATTTATTTATAAAGTACAAAATTATTGGATCTCCGAGTGGTTTGAAGGTAATACATGTTAACATCGCTCACCATTTTAACATTTAAACCTGCTACATATTTGAAAAGTGACATATCATTATAACACTATATTAAAAACATACAAAATTTTTAATCAAAGAGCAACAAACTTCCAATTCTTCCCATAGCCCATTAATTACCAAATTTTCCTCCACGGTAACGGAAACAGCGAGCAGCCGCGAAAGAATTTGTGAAATCTCCATAAACAGTTTATGGTTGATATTAATTAGCATGCGATTCCACCGATAGTGGACCCCACGCGCCGGCTGCTTCACGCGTCAGATGGACCTTAATGAAGTATAAAAACAATGTGCGACTTTAGTCTTGGGGCGCACACGATGTGAAACAATTGTAAATAATAGAAAAATATTAAACTACAAATAAAACAAAAATAAAAAAAAATAAAAACTTTAATAAATCAAGTAAGAATACTCATGTGAAGATGATTCTGTAACTTGAATTATGCCCCTGCACCCCTAGATGGGGCATCTAACATCCAAAATGTACCTTTTTAAAAGTACCTACCTAACAAAAGTCTCGCCAGAAAAATATAGTAAATCTTAGATTAAATTCACGCATTGAATAAACGGATAATCTTTTGTAATAACATTGCTATTATCAAGATTAAAAAATATATAGAAGTACCAAGTTTTTTAAGGAAAAGGAAACCACAAGCCTTGCTCACAAAGCTAAACGCATTGTTTTCTATTTTATTCCGCATAGTGACAAGCGAACCTCTGCTTTAACCTCCTAAAATCTTCCTCCACACGAGACCATCGGAACTGAAACATCGCACGTAGGTAATTAAAAACATCGCCGTTACGCCAATTAATTTCTCAAAGTCAAAAGTTAGTTCACCAGACCCTCTGTGTTTTCCAACTGAGCTCTCTGTGAACCCTCACACTGACGCGGACAGTGAAGGTTGAGGAGCGTTAAACACGGTGTCGTAAAATGTCCGCTTGTTTTTTTCGGGGAAGTAGTGTTTTGGAGACGATACGCTTTGAGGGTTTACAACCACGGAGTGACGGCCAATTAATTCTGACCGAGTCTAGTGGAGATTTATAACGTCGTATGGCGGTTTCACCGGGACTCAGTTTACGAGTAATTAGCCCGCTAACATACTGTTATGTGGTTACGCAGTTTCTTTTTTAACTATTTAAAACATTGTGATAAGTCTCGAATAATGCGCCTATTTATCTTGCTTGTCCCACCCACTACCGGCTGCATTCACTTGATCTGAACATGGATAAGTAGATAATTCTGTTACTGCTTACTCAGATTGTTACGAGTAATTGCAACAACATCATAGCAGATTTTTCTACGTGCATTCTTAAAGTTTAATGTTCATTTTGACGGCTTTAATGTTCTAATTGTTAATTTACCTTTGTTTATTTAATTCACTTTCCCGAAAATCATAAGGAGCGTTATTCGTTTGATTGAAGTGGATGGAAAAGTATTAATGCCATCGACTAAATTATCGTTAATTTGTTTTGATATATACAGAATAGTCAGCCTTCAGGCAACAGTTAGCTTATAAAAGTAGCTATACTTCATTAAGCTGAGCTTTATAATGAGCCACGTCCACCAGACGCTTCATCACGGCACTTCGCAACAAGCCCTCGGGAAACGCACGCGGTATTGTCCTTAAGCTAGGTACTTTAATTATGCTTTCTGGGATCCTATTTTGAGAATCGCAATCAATGTGTTTTAACCAAGTTGAGCATAGATTTGATAAAGTCTAGTGGTACATTTCTGGTTTCTGTTTTTCAGCCTTAGTAGTACAAGTTATACTATGACTATGACATAATCAGGATACAGGGAGACTATATTTTATTAGAGACGAACATATTTAATCTCACCTGGCTTTTATTTGGTATTAAATCTAGGTCCTTGTCTGACTGTTATTATCATGTCATGACCATAATTAAGTTGAATAATTAAAACTAAAGTTACCATCAAAAATGTATGTCTTATCTAAATATCTGTCTTTTCTAACTAATTGGTTCTTATGATACGTATTATAAGAATCTACTCTATAGCTAAGCAAGTATGAAAAGCTCAACATTGAATCAAAATTCAAGCTTTATCATTAACTTCTGTGTACAAAAACCTATTCGAAGTCCCTTTTCTGAATAACCCTAGAGTCGCGTGTTAAAATATTAATACCGAAACCAGTTTCAGAAGCAAGGTTCTAAATCGGTCTCTGGATTGTCATCAATCGTCGAACAGTCGGTGTCGCGTCCCGCGGTAAAATATGTTATGAGTTTTGCTCCCGTGCGTGATACTGGTAATTAATTTAGCCCGAGGCAGTGCTGCTTAAGCGCGGCACGGTGATAGTCGCGGATGAAATATCTTGGTTACTAGAATAGATACTTTTGTACCACTCTATACATACTGATGACATAAATTACTCGCAAGTAAGTACTGGCACAAATACGTGAAGCGCGATTTTGTTTTATTTTGTGTGGCGGAATATAATGTATGATTAATGGCAAAATAAACAAACGTTTTTACTCAATTACTCAATCATTTATTGCAATTTCACAAAAGTAGGTACAGATGTTAACTTAAAGCTACAGATCATTGTGAACCCTGTTGGGCACTGCAATTTTAGGGAGAGGAGGACTTACTAAGCCTTTATAATTTATCTTCTAGGTATTCATTTAGCGTGTAATTTTAATAGTGTCGTTCATCCAATTAACGTAAAGTATACCTGTAGCAAACTTGCAAGACGATAGAATGAACTAAGCATTACTCCAAGTAAAGTTTATTTCATGTAAGAATCCATATTATTTTTTATATCTCAATGTAATTTCAAAAAGACAGTTTTTTTGCACATATTGACTATGAAATAACAAAAAAAAAACAGATTGATCGATTTTATATTGCAATTTAAATATTATCTTCGGAAAGATAACTACACTACACTAGTAACTTCTTATCAATTTGTTTCTTGCAAATGTTAAAACAATGAATAAAGGTTACCAAGTGTATAACCTTTAAAGGTAAAAAACTATAAAGGTAGGTGCGTGCAAGTTGTCACGGTCGCTTATTTCCTAAATTGGAAATGCATTAGGATCATTACTGTGGTCAACCACCGTGGATAAGGGACATTTATCACATTTAATAAAAAATATACTAGAGGTGTCCCCTAACCTCAAAGTTCTAGAACTGTAAGTTGCTATATGTATCGTCTTCCTGTACGATGGTTAACTTTCGCCACTTTGTGCATGCTTCATTAATCGATAGAAATATAAACTATATTAAACGCCCTAGAAGGTTAAGGTCAAATTTCTTGCGATTGGTAATACCTGAGGAGCAAAATGGCACACCCATCAAATCTCATCGTAATTTATGGTTACTATTGACGCACCAGTTTCCCCCAACACGCCGAATCTAAAAGAAAGCACCGAACCTATAGTTTTTTATTTGTATAATAAAGAAGGCCGGACATTAAGCGAGCCAGTGCCCGTGACAGGCGAAATCGTAATTAACGCTATCTCGATCTGAGCGTTTGGGAGTCGAAAGCGAGCGCCGACCCCGCTAGGCCCACTCCGTGTGGGTTATGTACAATGAATTGAATAAAGTTATTCAATTTCAAGGTGTTTAGACTCACTTATCTTCAATTTCAACTAAATTCCCTATTCAAAATAACGCATAAGAAAGAAGTCCCTAAAAAGACTGTAGTGCAAATAGATCGTCAATCAAGTTCGTACTCTGTTTAGTAGATCCATTCAAAACACGATATCAACTTAGGAAGGGGTCATGAAGGCAGCCATGAGGGAACAACCAGGAAAGATAAATTACAAAATCTCGAGATTACTGTATCACGTTTCTAGTCTACGTCTAGCACAATTGTGCTGCGGGACTTTTTGTCACACGACAAATACTACTATCCCTTACTCAATATAGTGCGCAAGTCGTACTTTATCGCGCGATAAGCGAAGTCGCGGCTAGTTACGCTAGCCTCGTAAGTCTACTGCTGACACTGCTGTTTTAGTCGTACCAATATACTTATGCTGGTTCCGAATCAAACCTTGCGGCTGATACTCAGTGGCGACATACGAAGAACTGAATACGTAGTGCATAACATACTACAATGGGTGCAGGTTTGACCCCACCTGTTATACTACATGAAGGGAATAAGGAACACGCAACGCGACAAAAAGCAATCGCTGAACGATTATTTCTTACCGTTCTTTGCGAAAGAAAACCCAACCCCGGCACTATTTCATATAAAACCCAGCACAATGACCAACACCTATTTGTTCCACTTCATCAACGTCGTCTATTACTATAAATCCGCTTTTAGCATTATTTTCTTACTTACACGGTACATGTTATAATGATGGCACTGCAGAGCAAAAACTGGTCTATACAACCCTGCCCATCCCAAAGGTGCTATGTGGATGACAGGCTCGATGTTCTTAGGACCTTTTGGAGTGGTTGGTGTAGGGTTGCGCGGGAGCATGACGGGGCACCCAGCGGAACACCCTGTCAATGCTTTTAACTGTGAAATTTCATTACGTTTGATCAAATTATAGGTGCGGAGGTGTTTTGGACAGTAATTAATGACCTGATTGTAACCGGTCGATGTTTGTTTTTTGTCACGTGGTTTGGTGGGTTAAAGAGAGCAAAAAAGAACATGTTAGCAAAGAAACTCGTTGGTATGTCCTCAGACTTCTGTAGCAAAATTAACACTGAGAGACCAGTTTTCCTATTTTTGTCCAACCTTTTAGTAACTAAGAATAAAATATCGAATTTATAACCTAATTTATCTATACCATTAACCTGCAATGGTCACCTAGAGCAGCTCTATTTTTTTTAGCGATTCTCTCGTCTGCATAAATAAATAAATAAATAAATATTAGGGGACAATCTTACACAAATCGAACTAGCCCCATAGTAAGCTCAATAAGGCTTGTGTTATGGATACTAGACGACGATATATTTAATAGATACAAATACATAAATACATAGAAAACATCCATGACTCAGGAACAAATATTCGTGCTCATCACACAAATAAATGCCCTTACCGGGATTCGAACCCAGGACCTCGTGCTCCGTAGGCAGGGTCACTACCAACTAAGCTAAAGCGGTCAAAATAAAACAATAACATTCTACATTGCGTTTACGCAGAACCAGAAGACAGTAAAGATACAGATCGCGCCAGGATACATCTAGACGATAATTAAGTTACTACACCAGAATCATTCTATTCCACCCGATAGAATCGACCAAGTGGCCACCCCGCATTGACTTATTAAGCCAGCAGATCGCCATTCACGATAAAATCAATTACTAGAGTCGCGAGTTGTCCGTGCGTCGACGGCGTATCTACATCTACTTTTTGCAGTTTGTTATTAATTTACATCTGTCAAAACTGCAAGTTGGCACACTCCGTTGCTGGTTAATGTGCTGATGGTTGATAACAGGAGCGACGTAACAAAGGCATTGATAAATTTGAATGGAATCGGAATTAGTTTTCTATTTGTGTTAACGGCTACTGGATTTATTTAACATGCTTGGCTCACTTAAGGTGGAATATATAATTAGGTAGAAAAGATTAACCACAGACGTTGTATCGTAATTGTATTTCGACAAGCCAGCTTCTTATGTAGAGAATAAGAACAGTAATCAACAATCTGGAACAACAGTATATAAATAATTAGTACATTACACAACTAGGGTGGTAAAATAAAGAAAGGCCGAGATCGCAGTTGTTTGCGGCCCGAGCTGCAAGCGAGGGACGTAAATATGCGATCGAAGACTTTCTTTATTACCTCCCGTGTTGTGTACATCATTTTACGTCTACCAACGGCCAGGTGTGGCATAATAGTATTTTATGCAACAGTTTTATAAGTGGGCTCAAAAAATGCGAGTGCCGCGAGTCGCGATACGAGCCACCGCGGCGGCGAGTATCACAAATAGAGACGCCATGAGCGTTTTTTGACTTAATTATACAACGTTGCATACAATACTTTTTCTACGATTAGGTTTTAAAATATAAAATACAAAATTAAGCATAACCTGCAAACAAGGCAAATATGACATATGAGTATGACTGACAGTATGTGTCTATGGTAAACTTTTTTTTTTAATGTGACGTATACTCGCTAGTGACACGCAGTGACAATTTTAAAAGTACTTTTTTTATGTTGGCATCAATGAATTTAGTTTGGAAAGTTTTGTTTTTCTTAAAAACCGTAGGAATTTAATTTTTTGTTAAGTTGGTAGTTGTGCATTTTTATCGTAAAGTTAGAATTGAGCGCTTAATCTTTGACCTAAATTTAACCTAGATTTAGAAGTGTGTGGCTGCTATAAGTAACGTTTTGCGACTATAACGACTCTAGTGCTGTTATGGGGAATTGAGTATAGAATTTTCTGAACTCATATTATGTATGTTCTTATATTAGTGTTCTTGACCAAGTAAAAGACAGATAAAAGTACAGGAGTAGAAAATAGTACATTGTGTATCAAGGGCGGTAGGTAAGGAATTACAAACGAGTGTTTGTTACAAGGCCGAGGCGAAGCCGAGGGCTTTAATAACACGAGTTTGTAATTCCTTTACCGCCCGTGGCACACACAATGTTTTTCATCACACTTGTGAGGAAATCTAATTAAAATAAACCTTACTTAACCTAAATAAAATTGTAAAACTGACAGTGACATTAGTGACATATCCATAGACAATGCGCAACGTTCGGAAACCATAGCGGTACAGACCTAAAACGGTTGATTTTATAATTGCAAAATACTGAAATACACTATTGAAACATTTAATTAATGTTACAGAAATATGTGTTTACATGTATTTGCAATACCAGTTCTCTTTAAATAAATATTTCAGTGATAAAAGTTAAAAAAGTAAGTTGGCGTTTCCTTTGAACATGACAAATAAGAGTAAAACAGAACCAGCGTTTCAAATTTAAAAAGAAAACCATTACGCCCTAGGGCGTAATAGCTCATTTACGGCCCGCAAAACCTACGTGTAATGCACCATTTTCGAGCAAGTGTGATGAAAAGGAATTTTACTTACCTACTATGTACTATAATTTCTCTTTGGTGAAGCAACAGATCATCTACAGTATGCCAGAATTTATTTTCCTTTAGCACTAACATTTTCAGGTTAAGAAAAGGAAACACGGTTTCAAAAAATAATCTTAAGTCTTTGAAGTTTGACCCTTCTCTGATTACCTGATTATTGTTTTGGATTTGATTAAAATATGGTATGCTGTTTGAGTTGTTGAAAATATACTGCTCATCAGAGTATGCAGAACTGATGACCTCAGTAAACGGCGCATATAAAATAGGAAACTATAGATTCGTTCAGAAAAACTCATACTCTCCTGAGGCTATTCCGGAGGATCCTTGCTAAAGTGACATTAGCTAAATTGTTCATTAGCAATTCTACGACCAGTTTCGATTGACCATCAGACTTGGAATAATATTCCGAGCTGTGCGCCTCTAAATCATTCGCGTAACCACGTCGCCGCCATTCGTGCCAGTTATCCTTAACCAAACCACATTCCGCTGGAAAATGTATTAGAGTCTTCGATCAGCAGCCACGCTGCCTTGTTTATTCCTTGACCAACATAATTTAGCCATATTTCGAAAACTGCATTGAATTTTACTATTGAAGCTCCTCGCCGTTTGGATGAATATTATCAACATATTTTCATTGCGAATTAGGTTGGTGACACTGTAACCAATATATTTGAGTATTATGGACTCGTTGATGATAAAATTTCAGGGCTTGCTCAACAAAATTATAAAATTATTCTTTGATAGCCAAATAACTCCTAGCTAAAGAAATCCAACTTGGTTCACCAACCTAATTCGTATTTATGTGGGTGGATGCTCCGAACAGATTTAAAAAAGAATGGCAAAATCTAGTCAGGGAAGTAGAATGAGAGGCGAAAAGCCTTTGACCAGCAGTAGGAGCTGGAGAATCAAATAAAATGCAAAGTGAATCTGTTTCTAGCTCGTAGAGCTCCAGCTTTTAGTACTGACCATTTGTTTATTCAACACCAAGCACTTTAAAACCAATAAAAAAGTAATAAACAGCTGATTAGCTCTTAACATCGTCCGTAAACCCATCTTATTTTAAACAATTGTAACACGGCATCGAGGCCGGTTAATTCGGTGGGTGACGCAAGCCGGTCCGAGTAAATATCTACCGTAGAAAAAACCTGTACACTGCAGACACACGACACAGCGCGTTTCGACATCGCGGTGACAACCGGCCAGCGGAGATGCGCAGAAGGGAACCAAGTTTTATTAGAAATTCGTTACAATTTGTAACATTGTGCACAACAACGTTCAAGGTACAAATGCACCGGGATTAACTTTTTTAACTCCTACGCACTACTCAGTCAAAATTCAGTTTTTATCACAAAGCACATTTTTTATAGTTTTACCGTCTTTTCTGCAATAAAATTGACTGAAGATTAAATGTCATTCATAAATGCTTCAAAGCTTTCTGCTACTAATAAATCTTCCAAAGTGGAATAAAAGCTTCATTCGACGGCTATGTACATAGGTAACTTACACGTGGACGTCGTTACATAGGTTAGCAATTAGTTGAATAAATTGTCTTAAAACAGGTCTTGACTAAAAATGTATATTGGTAGCTATACTTTTAATGTATA
The DNA here is from genome assembly GCA_947034925.1 of Eudemis profundana. Taxonomy (NCBI): domain Eukaryota; kingdom Metazoa; phylum Arthropoda; class Insecta; order Lepidoptera; family Tortricidae; genus Eudemis; species Eudemis profundana. Next base: position 20,995,346 of record OX344795.1, on the reverse strand, counting down.
CTTCTAGGCGGTAAACTAATTAATTCTAAAAAAAAAATCTTAATGAATGATGGGTTTTGAATACGAGTCTAGGCCAAAACATCGCCTTAGACTCATATTCGTAGCATTTAAAATATTGTTACGCATACCTTATTAAAATAGAAACATGAAACATAAAAGAATGCTTCAATTTCGCATGCGACCGTCCCGCGTCGCCCACGAGCGATCTATCCCGTCCGCCATATCGGAGTGTCACAGCAACCTGCGGCTCTTATTGGTGTCGTTTGATTCTATTAGCCGGGAAAAATGCGTGAGAACATTGCCCAACACGAGATGGACTGGACGTTTCGGTGAGAGAATAGCAGGGGTAGCTGCGTCTAAGCGATGTACACACTATAGTAAAGTAAACATTTCAAAGAATATGAGGATTAGCATTGCGTACCTATCAGAAACTACATTAAGGTAGTTATAGCTAATCAGTTTATAAGTTTTCACTACAAAATGATTCAATATACTTACTGCTTTTTATTCTAGTGTAAAGTATGACCCTATCAAAGATCGGTCAATTGAAGAACACAATTTTATTGGATAATTTTTGCAACCCTAATTAATATGTGAGAGCGAGGTTATCACTCAAATAAGATTCATTTGACACCATCGCTTCGCTGTTCATTATCATGATTGTGTACCATACAATGAGGCTTCGGGAACTCGATGATAAGTTTCTAAAATTGTTAATTTTGATGATTGATTCCTTTTTCGTCGTATTCCTGATAAGACATATTCTTGTTTCGGCATCTTCCTGTTTGGACGTATTCCGTTTTCGGCATATTCTTGTTTCGACACATTTAAGTAAATAAATTATACTATGAAATACCTGTGACTTTGTTAGCGTAATAAAATAAAATAATAGTTTTTAGTAAAATAATACATATTTTAATTAATTAAAATAAAAAAATCAAACAGTACTACACTGATTACTTAAAATAATTTGGCAACTAACTAATCAATAACCAACTATCTAAATCCATATGCTTCAGGGACCCGTCTTCCATTTACCTACCATTGGAACCACCATTACCATTTTACTATTTTGTGTTTCTTTATTGCATGCAATTTATTGTATAACTACTATTATTATATGTATGTCTTGAAAATGAAAAATAACGATACCTAGGATTGATTTTATTTGTTGTATATATAATGATTTACGCCGAAAACGGAACGAGCCGAAACAAGAATATGCCGAAAACGGAATACGTCTAAACAGGAATGTGCCGAAACAAGAACATGTCCAATCAGGAATATGACGAAAAAGGAATCAATTGTTAAAAAGTAGCCGGACATTATATTATTTCTAAAAGTGGTTGGACTGTAATCATCCAGAAGTTGCTGGACACTATACGTTCAAATGTGAGCGGACTAATTTTCGAATTTTGAATGATGACAATCACCGAAAACAGGACCGCACTGTCATGTGATACATTTATCTCTTTCATTTTGGTCTGATGTCCTTACCTTAACCTGTCAATCTCATTTGTTTAGGCCGACCTCCCATTTCTTACAGTTTTTAAACTATTTTAGATTTTCACCCGACTTCAAAAATAATTTCAGATGTATTTTACGGTACCTATACCATCGTCATTTATGAATCAAATTTTAAATTTCTTTTATGCCACACCTGGCCATAAAGTGACTTTTTCCGCACGCTACGCGTACGGAAAAAGCCGCTTTCTGGCCAAGTGTACACATAAAATGATGTACACAACACGGGAGGTAATAAAGAAAGCCCTCGATCGCATATTTACGTCCCTCGCTTGCAGCTCGGGCCGCAAACTTCTGCGATCTCGGCGTTTCTTTCTATTACCACCCTAGTTATGTAATGTACTATTTTTTATGAAGAATTTACGTAGTAGTTTACGGCCTATGTAAATTGGGTCAGGATGATGCCAGTTTTATAAAGGACCCGGCAGCAAACTTAGGGAAAAGTGGTTTCAGTCAAATCTCACAAAATTTTACTATGACGTGGATTCAACTCTCCTGATTATTTTTTTATAAGGACACAACTCGCTCAGATGTATACTTTCTGAAATAATCAAGCATATCTTTTTTGGGTGTGGGAGGTGAGTTAGTTAACTCACTCAGGATCGTTTTCTAATAGAAGTGTCATTTTTTGCAGATATTTGCTCTTATCTCGATGAAAGTCCGATATTATTTAATTAATGAGGATTAAATAGTTTATGATTTTTTCCTCCTATAATTGACAACATTTCATATTTTCAAAAGATCTTAATTCGAAAACCATTTGGGTAAAACTGTATTTTATGCTCAAAAAAAATATTTTTGGATTTTTTTTCCCATTAATTTTGGAAAAAATCGTCAATTAGTGTGAACCGGAAGTGTGACGTCATTTTCCCTGCATTATCGAGAGAGACCTTAGTGCTGAAACGATTAAAAAGTGTATGGTATCCGGTTGTCATTTTCTGACATACTTGCCGTCTGACGTTTATTTGTTTTGAAAATTGTTACAACTGCTTAGCGGCTTTAGAAGTTTAATTTTCTTACCGTTGGTTCATTTGCACGTTTTCGAAGACCTTAGAAGACTTGGCACTTTCCCACTGGACTCCGATAACGCATTCAAACATTATTAACTTGGCATTCTTTTACCGGACACCGATTTTTTTCATATAATGAAGACATCAGAAGGTTTTTCTCAGGCTGATAGCACGAATCTGCCGCGTGTTGAAATTATGATGATGGAGTACACATCGGCAAGTGATAAATATAATCCAGCCCAAATAAGAGGAGCAAAAGCATCGTTGTCTTCCCGAACTTCCTATGTTGACAACGCTGTAACGCCTGACAGTTATTTTTTTAATCGTAATTGTCGCTCTGGATTCTAGTTTTTTTAAATCGTAATTGTCGCTCTGGATTCTAGTTGGGAAAGTGACGTCATTTTCTACATACGCCCTTTTAGAATGAGCTACTTTTCAAACTGCTATTTTTAATTGAAAAATTGAGTTAAAACGAAAAAGAAAAAATACGGGTAGCTTAAAATTCCACCTATTTTCTATCCAGCTCATAAAATGAAGGAGTAGAAAATTTGAAATATTGTCAATTATGGTTAGTATCGTTTCTTGAAATTGTGGGTTTTCCCGTGCTTTATTTTACGTTGGTTAGATGGTTTAAATTGATTCTTCATAGCTATGGGATTGATTATATATGATTATGATTATTGGAAAGTAAAATGCTATTGTCAAAATGAAGTTTTTCTCGCCGACAATGTGTTTTTCCCCGACTAGCGAAGCCCAAAGGAGGGTTTTGTTTTTGACCTGTATGTATGTATGTCCGTTCCTATATCTGCTCGTAACTACTCAACGACATAACCGATTTTGATAAATGATACATCATTACATTAGTCTTGATGGCGCGAGTGTCACTGGGTATGAAGTTTGTTAAAATAAACAAAATAGCGGATTTTATGAACTTTGAAAGTGCACCGCGGTCGGGTTTTTTTTAGTAAAAAAATTTAGTTATTAAGTTCTTCAATTTAAATAAAGTAAAATTGATATAAAATTTACAACATTGTTTTCACGTTATTATTCGCCAATGTCCTATTTATTACCATTTTCGATGATATGCGTAGTTTTGAAGTAACATAACTCTTTTGATAATTCTAAAAATCATCTAAATTCTAAAAGACATCCGACGTGTTCAGCAACTTTTGATTAGTATACATAAAAATGGATTTATGTAGTCAGACGTGTTCAGCAAATTATGTAATTAAACATTTCCAGCAAGTTTTTATTACTATATATGTCAATGGATTTGTGTAGTCAGAAAGTTCAGCAACTATTGAAAAAATAATATACATCGACATTTGTTACTTGCAGGTCTCCGTGGATATTTGTATGACATCCTGTTCAGTTAAATATTGGACTTGATAGTGTGCAGGTGTTTTGTAAATTTGGAAGTGTTCATGGACTTTCGTTGTTGACTGTACAAGTCAATACACAATGTATTCTACGTCTAATTCAAAACGTCCCTTTACATAAGTACATGATTTTGTATTCGAGGAATTTAACAAAGCATTACATTCAGATCATATAAATATTCCTCCGACAACTTAACGACGTGATACAATCCAGCCTCAGGTGTTGTCAAACACACCTCATTTCGAAGGTAGTCAGCGCCAAACTTCGCTTCCAAGTATGTATTATGAAAACATTGACAGCATACTTAAGCGACCCTTGATATGACTCGATCCTGGGAGGCCCTTGGGCCCAACAGATGTCAATGCAAACCATTGACCTGTCTTTTAGAGATTACAGATTACCGTCCGGAATGGGGCCTGTCAAATGTCGGGCATGCGGCGCGCGCGCGTTGTCAACACGGCAATCCAAATAACCTCTTCATAGTGTGTGCTCAAGTTGTTTGTCCACGGTCTAAGTTTACTTTCTTTTAGTTTCTGCTAAAATGTACTTGAGTTACGGAGGTCCATCTGCTATAACGGCTCATGCTCGATTGGTTTCACTTAGACGTCTTAACGAATGTCCTAATAATTTTAAAAAGCTCTGGGTACGGTCAGTATCAGATTAAAGTTCCTCTTGTCATACAAATATGTATCGTCGGTTGGCACTCTTTACATTGCCAACTGTGAACATCAGAAACAATACAACAACAGCTACTTGAAAACAATCATAATATTTTATAAAGAGATATATGTATGTATATCTCTATATATATGTATATCTCTTTACATATGACGTACCTACTTCCTCTTAGCTTATATTTGACAACGGCGTAAACTTTGACGTGGATTTAAACGGCCTTAGATTGTTGCATGTTGCTATATAGGCATACTAGCTGTTGCCCTCGACTTCGAGGATGAATTTCGGAAAATGTTGAAATCAGTTTTCTTTTATATTCTAATAAAGAGTCTAAACATGACGTTTTAAACCTCTTACTTAAAAAGGTCGTAGAGTCCCGATACAAACTTTCAACCCCCATTTAAACCCCTTAGAGAATTAATTTCAAAACACGGTGAAATTACTTTTTATTGATTTAAATGAAGAATCTAAACATGAAGATTCAAACCTTTTACTTAAAAAAATCGTAGAGTCCCGATACCAACTTTCAACCCCCATTTAAATCCCTTGGAGGATGAATTTCGGAAAACGGTCAAAACACTTTTCTTTTATTCTAATGAAAAGTCTAAACTTGATCTTTTAAACCACTTACTTTAAAAATCGCAGACTCTCCATACAAACTTTCAACTCCCATTTTAACCCGTCAGGGGATGAATTTCAAAAAACGGTGAAACCACTTTTCTTTTATTCCAATGACAAATCTAAGCATGAAGTTTCAAACCTCTTACTTAAAAAGATCATAGAATCCCGATACAAACCTTCAACCCCCATTTTAACCCCTTAGGGGATGAATTTCGAAAAACGGAGAAACTACTTTTCTTTCATTCTAATGAAGAATCTAAGCATGAAGTTTCAAACCTCTTACTTTAAAAATCGCAGACTCTCCATACAAACTTTCAACCCCCATTTTAACCCTTTAGGGTATGAATTTCAAAAAACGGTGAAATTATTTTTCTTTTATTCTAATGAAGAATCTAAACACGAAGTTTCAAACCTCTTACTTAAAAAATCGTAGTCTCTCCATACAAACTTTGAACCCCTATTTGAACCCCTTAGCCTTAGGGGATGAATTTCAAAAAATCCGTTTTTTCTCTCACCTACGTCATATGACCATTCTACTGTGAAAGTTTCAAGTTCTTTGCTTCAGTAGTTTCGGCTGTGCGATGATGAGTCAGTCAGGACTTTGCCTTTTATATCGTGATTTTGTCATACAGTAAATACGACCATCATCCTTCTGTTGCTAACAAATAATGTAAAACATCGTCACGTTGCTTTCAAAACTGCCTAGTTTACACAAACTTAGCGCTTAGTAGTACCGAATTTCAATCATAAAGAATTGTCAAAAGATCCCAAGCAAAATATGCCAAACACTACTTGTCTATATGTAGAAACGAAAGTTGTTTGCAATTTGATATCAGTAACGTGTATGTATCTTATGACAAGGGACAAAGACGTATACTTGTGGTATACTTCTACTTAGGAACAAGACAGACGGCGCTAGGTGGCCAGAACAACGTACGTGTAAACTAGGCAATCTTGTGGCTCAGGTCACATGTGCTATTGAATATTCCGTGTCACCGAATGTCAAGGATCCTTATATTTAGCGAATATAAAACGCACGGCTATAAAATTTAATGTGTCCATGTCACGGACAGGATCCATAAGATTTTGTAATAATGAATTAAATTATGTCCTCACGCGACAATAAATATTAATTAATTGGGCATTATCACAATTTTAAAACAATCTTACAAAATTGATAATGTCCGCTAAATGGATACATTTAATGTTTTGTTTTTTAACAGTTTTCCGCTATTTTCCATTACGTCACGATTTATAGCTATAGCTTGTCAACATATTTTCTGCGCTATAAATTCTCAATAAAATGTTGATATTCTCCGTTACAAGATGTACAGCCACGTGAATGGCTATAAAGCAAGAAACACTGGCAATTCATCTCAACTAAGCAATTCCTACGTAGAACGAGGTCCGTTTTATTTAGTTTTTATAACAGTTAATAGGAAAGAGCATGTCGGCTCTGGGCGACAAACTGCTGGCTTGTCACTCCCACACGTAGCCCTCCGACGGCGACTCGACGTTATTGGATGGGTACATTCTAAATAGAAAACAAAATGGCTAGTTTTATGTTAAATACTCGTTTTGTGCAGTTCGACTAAGCTGTTGACGAAGAATAACGTCTAATAACTATATATATTGATGATCCAGGAGCATTGACACTGTAAAATATGACGTTATTTCGCTAGGTAACAAAACACTGAAAGTAACAAAGTCACAAATAACTTCAGTTTAATTAGTCAAACGACGAAGATCTAGATGTGATCTTCATGAGTATCGTCTATACTCCGTTTTTTTTAGATGTGAAAATTTGGTAAACAAAAGAAGCAGTGGTCGTCAACATTTGTAATTATCAATGAACAATTTAAAAGTAGTTTCGTTGTCCGATTTTAATTCATTACTTATAAGCCTAAAGTAGGGGAGACCGGGTATGGTTGTCTCGCGGGTTGGTTGTCACAGCAGCCATAAAATAATACTAACGAAGGAATAAGTGCATCGATTGGTGAAGTACGGAAGGATGTACAGCTCTTGCGATCTTCTAGCACCGATCGATGTACTTAATATTTCGTTTAGTATTATTTTATGGCCGCTGTGACAACCAACCCGCGAGACAACCATACCCGGTCTCCCCTACCCACTTAGTAGGCCAAGCCAAGGCATAGTAGCATACAATACAATACAATACAATACAATCATACTTTATTGCACACCAAAAGAAAATTACATTGCAAACTTATATAAAAATAATGTATACTTAAAAAAGATTTTCGACATACGTGCTCATAAAGTGACTCTAATTTCATTATTCTTATGCGCGCAACGCAGCTTATTACAGACACACACTTTTTACTTTGATAACTCACAAAATAAATACAAAAACAGAAATTCTAAAGATATATATTACTTTTTATTCGCAACTGTGTTGACAAACTGAGCATAACGTCAACGACGTTTAAAAACCTGACCATAGCTTCAAAACCTCTGCCTCTTTGGGTATTTTATTGTGCAACATTTCTACAAATAATTAAAATAATAGTCAAAAAGTTTATCTGATTTTTGCTTTTAGAATAATGTAAGTAAAATAAAAGAAATGAGTTTTTTTCTTAATTTGTTAATTATGTAAATTGCAAACGTACATAAAAATCAAGTATTCACTATCAAATGAAATTAATTGCTCAATGTCGCCACACAATGTACCTGATAAAAAACCTCAAGTTGACAGATGTCAACTTTGTTTACCAAATTTTCACATCTAAAAAAAACGGAGTATAGTGACCAACAAAATTCATTGTTTGCCAAAAAACTCAAAAAAACATCAACCGTGTTCAAAGAGTTATGATAACTAAGGTATTTTTACGATAAATAAGATAAGGTATTTTATTAGCGAGTTTTGACCGCCACCTGATGATATGTCAGTTTACCTTAGTACTACGTCCTTTTGATATACTTGCGGAAAGTATGTAATTTTTCACGAGTTTCGTTACTCAGGACAAGTGAAAATGACTTCCGCACGTGTATCACACGACGTTTTTTAATACAATTGGCTACTTGACAACTTTTTTCTGTGATATGTTATAGAAACATCTCTCAATAATAGAAATATTAGTGAAAAAACCACTTTAATATCATAAAAACTCATTTTTAGACTTTCCCAAATACGTGCCGAAACGCTCCCTACTGAAGCCCGTTATACAGTGACGTCACTACTCATACGTTGTTTGGGGAAATCAATAACTTTGTTTTGCAACTATGTTAAAACTTGCGTTTATCGTAACGGTTTTATAACAACAGTTACTATAAATTTTATGGGTTATTTAATGGTATTAATAGTTTTTAATAATTTTATACTTTTAAAATAGACTTTCCCACCCAACTTTGGAGGCTCATAAAAAAAGTTACACGTCAGGTATCAAACTGAAAACTTGGACATATTTCGTTATTATGCTTATTTTAACATGATCTTATATAATTTTTACAAATTTCAGTTACAGTCAAGTAGCCAATTACGAAAAAATGTAGATGAAACAGAAACATGGTATCGGTTGTTGCCATTCAGCCAAATAAAAAAAAATCTATTTTTCACAAACATGCTATGGCATGTTGCAAAGTACCTCGTTTCCGGTGCGGCTTGACGGTTGGCATTTAATGGAATTTCATAGAACATTGCCGGCCTAGGCCTGCAATGTGTTTTTTTTAGGGTTCCGTACCCAAATGGTAAAAAAGGAACCCTTATGGTGCGACTCTGTCTGTCTGTCTGTCCGTCTGTCACAGCAAGATATCTCAGGATCTACTAATGCTATCGACTTAAAATTTGGAATAGTGTTAAAAATCGCTAACCTGAGCCTATTGGCAGAAAAAAAATCTTACAACTTTTTTACTTTTTTTTAAACGGGACCGAAATGGTATGTCGAAAATCAAAAGTAGAGCTATTATATCGAATGGGATATCAAATGAAAGGTCTTAATGTGTAAATTCCAAAACCGTACTATTTTATTTCTTAAACATGTCGTTTTTGATTAAAGACAAAAAACGTTAAAAAATACCTAATTTCCCCCTATCATCTCCGACCGAAGTTACTGAACAGAAAAATCTGTAATAATTTCCGATTATTAATATCATCCTGAATATTACAGGAAAAATAAAACGGTTTTCCTAACTTGCAGCGTTTTTAAGAAATTCGCAAAAATCGTAAGACAAACTTATTTACTCCTACTAAACTAACCGCGAGATATGTCGATGTATGGAGATTGGGGACAACAGTTTTTCAAGAGCAAAGTTAAGTTTGTCCCACCATACAGTTTAGCTTGAATTATTCACGTATCTACTGACGAGTTTGTACGGAACTCTATGTGCGCGAGTCCGACTCGCACTTGACCCGGTTTTTATTTAATGTCCATTCCACTTTTATTTGTGACACATCATCACGGCGTTCAGCCATTAAAACCAATGCTATGTTTGCTATATTTTGCAGTCTTATTTAAATAAAATCGAACTGAACATAACAAACTACACATTATATAAACAATTTCCAATAATTTAAAATTGCAAACTTAACGACAAAAATACACATTTAAAATATGTCATCTAAATATTCGCAGTAAAAAATTAAAAATGTACTTATACTAAAACAGTTTTTGGAAAGGAAATTGAAAATGATTCATCCTGTAATTCAATTTTTTGTCTACTTTACTTTTAGTGTCTCTAGAAAATAAAGTTTGATTTTAATTTATTTCATTGCATATTTGAGAAAAGCACTATACATACCTCGGCGTGAATTCGCTCGGCCATCTATATGTACTCGGCCGGCAACCCCTTACTTCCCGGCCTCTGTAGTAATAGTAATGTACTATTGAGCTTGCGATATTACTAATCAATACTTTATAACTTACACTAGCACCCAACTTCTTACTAAACCGAACATTTTTCGTCGTAGTACTCATTCTCATCGCCAGTGTGTTGTTTAATTTAACCAAGAAAATAATGACAGTCACATGCGTACGAATTTTCTAGTTAAACGCAATAGCTCGGTTTTTTATATAAATAGCTAACTGCGTAGTGGGATTATTATGATTCAAAACACATTAGCTCTCTTAACAAGCGTCTGTGGACTATTATGTTTGCCAATGTTTACTCCGTATTTTTCTATAGTTATATAATACTAGTACTATTATTTCTCACGGCTTTCCTTGAGAAGGCTTACTCTTGATTAAAATATTAGCAAATTAAAAACAGGAGCAAAAGACAGAAACGTACTTAGCGTCAACACTAAGAGGATCTCTAAACGCACTGAATCATAAAATATAAAAACTTTTTTTGATTGACTTATTTTTACAGTCTATTTCGACTGGTACCAAATATTGAGGGTTAAGTAATAAAAGATATAAGAACTAATACTATAATATTCATATTATATACGCTCATATTGTATATGCTTGTTTTGTATACGGTTCAAGGTGTATAACGAACGTTTTGTATAATATCAAATTATCTATTTTTATTAAGCATAACGTTTGTTAAGTATAATATCATTGTATATAACCATCATTATGCATAACGTTCATAATATCTCAGCTTTATAATGTATATTCTACAATACATCTAACACCATAATGCATAATAACAATAAAAATGTATACCTAGTACATACATAATGTTATATTGTCTTCGGTTTCCGCGATTATCACTCATAGTAATAAAACAACTTAAACGGATTAAATCGCGTATATTACTACATTTTTAAGTCCCGACGTTTCGTAACCCTTTTCAGCGTTCGTGGTCGCGGGTAGACTGAGAAAATCATAAATTTCCTCTGTCAAAATTACTGTTGTGCAAACCTACCCACTTTAAAAAATACAAATTCAATATTAGTGTTGCCAGATGGGCCTAATGTGTAAAGATGTTCACACACATGCCAGAAGGGCTTAAAACCTAACCTTAGAAAAACCTAGCGGCGCTTCCAAAAGGCATACTTGATAAGAAAGAAGGCCAAGGAAACTTATCAGCCACGCCTTATGCAAAACAAGAAAATAATTTAAGCAAAAGACTCTAGGTATGCTATTTTTGGTAAAACAAATCAGAAAATTTTTTTTTTTAGTGTTGCCAGACGGGCCTAATGTGTAAAGACGTTCACACACATGCCAGAAGGGCTTACTATCCTAACCTTAGAAACTAGCGGCGCTTCCAAAAGGCATACTGGATAAGAAAGAAGACGCCAAGAAAACTTATCAGCCTTGCCTTATGCAAAAAAGAACATATTTTAAACAAAAAGACTCTAGGTATGCTATTTTTGGAAGAAACAAACACCGTTCAGTGTTAAGGTTTTACAGTGCCGTGTCTCGCCCGTCCCTTGATGAGATGTAATACAGGATCCCAGGCAGGTGGTAGAGACAAACCATCTTCTCTATTGAAATTAGGATACTTCTTGATTTCAATAGCCTCGCGAAGCATCCTTGGAAAATAGCGCTTCTCCTTAGCGAGGATCGAAGCATCATCAAACTTGATTGAGTGGCTAGGTTTGTCCATGACATGCTCGCAGACTGCAGACCTGTTACAGCGACATCTTTACACATTAGGCCCATCTGGCAACACTAATATTGAATTTGTATTTTTTAAAGTGGGTAGGTTTGCACAACAGTAATTTTGACAGAGGAAATTTATGATTTTCTCAGTCTACCCGCGACCACGAACGCTGAAAAGGGTTACGAAACGTCGGGACTTAAAAATGTAGTAATATACGCGATTTAATCCGTTTAAGTTGTTTTATTACTATACATAATGTTGTTGAAAATAAAAGTTTCTCAGTCTATAAGTATAGTTTTTCTGCCAACAGTTCGTTTTTGTTAGGGGACGCAATTCCAAACCTAACCTAAACCTAACTTAACCTAACCTAGTTTTCAGCCAGCAGTTCGTTTTTGCTGGGGGACGCAGTTTCAAACCTAACCTAAACCTAACTTAACCTAACCTAGTTTTTCTGCCAGCAGTTAGTTTTCGTTGGGGGACGCAGTTTCAAACCTAACCTAAACCTAACTCAACCTAACCTACTTTTTCTGTCTGCTTTTTTCCATGCGAGGGGCTTCGCCCCCCGAGCCCCCCTCGTGGAGGGCTTCGCCCCCCCGTCCCCCCTTTTTAAGCCTTTTCGTAGCTAAGAACTCGTCCATAACTCTAGTTGCTTAAATGTTCTGACCTAATATAAGCCTACCTACTGTTCTGGTAACCTCTTGTTTTCTACAGGAGCAGCAGTTATAACTAATTTTGTATATCATACGCTATTATATTTTATAATCATTATACTTAAAGATAGTATATACTATGATCGATATACGTTATGCATGTTATATAAACTAAATTTAGAATATTTGAACGTTATATAAAAAAAAATTATACAAAATGAGTATTAGTTTAATTAACTGTTATTCCTAATAAAAATATTGAATTAGATGTTATAGCAAACGTTCATTATATCTTGTGAATGTTATTAATATGAAATTATATATTATGTAGTTATATCTCGTGGGACGCACCCAATATTGAGAACCGGACCAGGAATTCATCACGCAAGAGGTGGTCACCGTGAAGTTTTTAGTGGCTAAACATAATCCATTCTTCAGCTGTCCCTGCGGTAACCCGCAAATTTTCCCCCCATTTGTTTTTTGTTTGCTTTTATATATCGAGATAGAGCTACCCATGAGATATTTTGTCTTCCAAATCAACCTGCGACATTGGCCTAGTCCTCTTTAACACATCCAATGTAAAAGAAACGAAGTTTTCGATTTCCATACAGTAAGTGACATTAGCACATTTCCGGTGGTCATTGCTCCATGTGTTTGCGCAGCTAGACGTGTAATGGCGCGCGCCGGCAGCCGCGTGCGCAAATATTGGCCCGCGCTGAGAGGCTCAGGCACTGCCAAGGTCACAGCGCTGCGCAGATTGAGCACTGGCCTGCTGGTGTGGGGTGATGGTGACAGGGTTCATATCTTATGCATCTTGATTGTTTACGAGGAATGCCCGATTCGTAGACATAGAGTGACATCGAAAAAAAACGTCTCAACCTCTCAACGCCTCCAAATATTCCAATTATTTGCAGGATATGTATGTATTCTTTTTTTCTTGAAATGATGCTCAGCAATGAGGAAACCGATGCAAGGAGGGAAAATAAACAATAGGTATAGGAAAAAACTTAAAAGCACCTTTTGCATGTAGTAGTAACCTGTCCGTAGGTATATACATATACAGTTTGACGTTCCGTTTTAGAAAAAGGACATAAGTTCCATATAAATTCCGAACACTAGTACATGCCACAGCCACTTTAGTTAAGTTTTTACCTATAGATTAGTCTTGTTTGGAAAATAAATCTTTCCATAAGATTATGTTGAAAGCTCTAAATGACGTTCAGTCTTTCTGTCTTTTTCTACGTAACTATTTTTTTTTTCAGTATTTTAACTATGGCGTCTTCGTAATATAAGCTTTTGACCCATAATAGGAATTTAGGTTTTGAAAAACGCTGTACCTATAGGAACGTTAAATATTCTGCGTGTTTGCTCAGCGCTCGCGCCTACGACGGCATTCTCACCGCCTCTCGAAACTACCGTTGGACAACAAACGTACGACGACGAATGCCAAATCTGCCCACACCGTGCTGAGGCCCCACGGCACAAAGCTATCATGTTTGAACTATATTTTCACTGTAAAAAATATAGGTTTTCTTTTACCGTAGGGAAGCGAAGCTTAGGTACTAGAAGTGAAAGGGTGACAAAGTTCCTCAATAGTGGTATTATGTATTTTATGCCACACCTGGCCATAAAGTGGCTTTTTCCGCACGCTGCGCGTACGGAAAAAGCCGCTTTCTGGCCAAGTGTAGACATAAAATGATATACACAACACGGGAGGTAATAAAGAAAGCCCTCGATCGCATATTTACGTCCCTCGCTTGCAGCTCGGCCGCAAACTTCTGCGATCTCGGCCTTTTTTTGTATTACCACCCTAGTTGTGTAATGTACTATAAATGTATTGTGAATATATTCTTAAACTTACATTGTATTTTCCTTTTTTAAGAGCATTATTATTTTTTAAACCACATGCTGCGACAGTACCTCTACTAAATTGTAGGTACGACTGCGCCGTGATGATCTTTGTCGGGTGACAAATACTACGTATCACTCTATACCCGGCTGTAAAGGCCCTTTCCATTAAATAGATACCTATACTATGAAAGTCACTGGTTACTCTCTGTCGCACAACAAGCGAAGTCGCGGCTGTGTGACTCCTTTTAGAATAGGTACATAGCCCAAGTGCATTGACTCTTGTCAGTACTCGTATTTAGGTCAAACCACATATTTCACCATATTATTATCATCTTTTAATGCAACTATCAACGTGATACGTTGTTAGTGGAACCTGTCTCTCAATTTACCAAAAAGGTCTTAAGACTCTAAGACTTCCCTTCCTTCGCCCTAACGTTATTCACCGAAGTATCGTACTTAAACCATCTTCAGGCGCACGCGCATTACGCAGTCTTTATCAGGTTTCACCGCAGTACGTGGAGAGTTGAAATGTTTCTTATTGCCATGTCCTTCATAATAAATAGGAGTCGTCACCAAGCTATTCATGATTTCTACAGTCCTTGCTGCCACAATAAAATAACTAGATTCACTTTTATGCACTAAATATCATGTTTCAGTATGAGTTGCGATACGAGCCGCGAATGCGGCGAGTATCGCAAATAGAGACGCAATGAGCGTTTTTTGAGTTAATTATACAACGTTGCATACAATACTTTTTCTACGACTAGGTTTTAAAATATAAAATACAAACAAGGCATAACTTGCAAATAAATAACCACATTTTTATTAAAAAATAAAAATAAACCCGACCGCGGTGCATTTTGAAACTGCATAAAATCCGCCATTTTGTTTATTTTAACAAACTTCATAGCCAGTAACACTCGCACCATCAAGACGAATCTAATGATGTATCATTTATCAAAATCGGATGTGCCGTTGAGTAGTTACAAGCGGACACAGGAACGGACATACATACATACAGGTCAAACACATAACCCTCCTTTGGGCTTCGCCGCAGTCGGGTAACAAGGCAAATATGACGTATGACTGACAGTAGGTATGTGTCTATGGTAAACTTTTTTTTTAATTTTAAATTGCCACGCAGTGAATATATTAAAAATACTTTTTCTACTCCTGTACTGTTATGTCTTTTAATTGGTCACAAACACTAATATAAGAACATACATAATATGAGTTCAGAGAAGTCTTTACTCTATTCCCCATAACAGCACTAGTGTCGTTATAGTCACTTTACGTTATTGCTAGCAGCCACAGACTTCTAAATCTAGGTTAAACTTAGGTCAAGGATTAAGCGCTCAATTTTAACTTTACTGTAAAAATACACAACTACCAACTTAACAAACAATTAAATTCCTACGGTTTTTAAGAAAAACAAAACTTTCCGAACTAAATTCATTGAAGCCAACGATTTTTACGATATCAATACTGTCTGTATGGCTCTTCAGTCTATTACAGACGATCTAAAGTCCTTCGGTCTGCGAAACACCGTTTTTGATGGTTAAATAGGCCGATATGAGGTCAACATATCTGCCGACATAACGCAAAAGGGTACATTTAACATTTTTTTTCGACACTGAGTTCTATACATGTTCGGAATCAGTAAATTTCACTGATTCCTAATATGTATACAACTCAGTGACGAAAAAAAATGTTAGTTGTGCCCTTTTGCGTTATGGCGGCAGATATCAATACCACTTACATTCAGAACAATCATTATAATTCGAAAAACGGTAGTCCTAATAACTTCAAGCAACGCATTTAATCTTACGACTGTACTGGAAATTCATATGCCTTAAATGCTTATTAGTTTGTATGTAATTTCTCTTTATACATAACTAACAGAAAATAGACAGCTTGGGTAATTATCCAAGTCTGGCTGTACCAGTAATATTCCTCCTTAACAAGCACGTCTCGATGATGGAAGACGGGCTCACATCAGATTACTCCTGCGCATCTAGCGAGCAAAACAACCGCGGCCTTGTACCGTTTAGCCGACATCTCGAGGATGAAACCCTTCGTAGCTTTTCTGAGGGAACCTACTCGTATTATTGAGACGCAATAGCTCTTACTTGTGTCTAACACAAATAAATAAAACTATGTAACGTATAAACGTGGTAACATAATGAGCGATCGCTGTTTTTTGTTCACGACATCAATCAAATTGCAAAAATTGGAAGAAATTAATGACTCATTTTTGTCTTGTCGCGAACGGTTAATGCAAATAACCAGAGAAGATAAAGAACCAAAAAAATATTCGATCAATTCAAGAACATATCACAATATCATACCTACACCAAACCTAAGATTTTTTAATAAGTGGCAAACGAACAGACGAAACACATGGTGGAAAGCAGTCACCGTCGACTGTGTATATCTGCAACACCAAAGCAGTTGCCCATACGTTGTTCTATTTCCTCGCTTTTTGAAGTACTCCATGTACCCCATGTGTGAGTAGCACTGCGAGAACACCTCAGGAAGGAGCAAGTACCGCATTTTGCCAGTTCGTGGCAACAATGAGCGTGATACCCGCTTGTTTTTGGGACGCCAAACATCTAAAAAGTAAGGATGAACTTTAGATAACTTGTGAATTAACGAATCGTTAAAACTATCAAAACTTATCTTCACACTAAGATTGCTCGAGCTGGCAACATAACTGTTACGTATCAAAACAAACTCATCCAACTAACAGCCTTTACAACCTTCCTCGGAACTAGACAACTTCAACAATAGATCAGTAACCGCCTGTTTGCGCCTCTGATTATGAGCTCGTCAAAGCCGCCGCAAACACCGGCTGCGCCCGCGCTGCTTCGCGTGTGCTTGCTGTTTTCGGCTGCTTTCGGCTGCCGTCGGACAAAGAGTAGTCAGCTTTACGACTGTACTTAACTTTTCCATTAGGTTGGTTGTTTCAAATAGTATACACCTCGTTTAATTTAAGATTAGAATTTTAACGGTATTTTTTCGTGTATCTTTGTTTTCCTAGGATATTAGAGGGTAATATTGTACTTAGTTTATTTATTTCAGTGCCTCATTACGTTTAATCGTACCTACGACTCACATTTTTTAATTTCAAGATGGTTTTCCTTCATATAGCATGACGGTCGATTTTTGTAATCTAAAATTAAACGAGGTAAAGTGTCTATCATGAAAAGTGGCAACACGTTGAATTCACAATCAAACTCGTCCTATAGGTTCTTTTGCTGTTCGTTTTTTGATCCCTTGAAGTGCAAGTTTGTGTGAATAGGTTTCGAATGTAATATTTTTTACTACTAATGGCCAATGTTAGTGTAATGGCCGTTAAAACTGGCATGTATGTTGATACTTGAATACATTAGAACCGTGAAGGTCTATGAGTAGTATCCCTCTGACAGCACATAATCTATGTAATCAGTTGACAGTTCACAGGTATGGCAGAGACAAAGAATGTGTAATTACGTTGTTTGCCCGCGCCCGCGCAGCTTCCCGGAACGGTGGCGGGCCTCACTCCTGAGGTTGGGTTCGCGTGAGAATCGAAAGTCGAGTTTGCCTGAAATATGTAACAAATCTACTTATTGACATATCGACTCCAAGGTGTGTAACCACTGGCAACAGGCCGGCAAAGACCCTTACTTTGTTACCTAACCTGTAATTCGTACAATTGGGAGAATTCAGATGGAACCAATAAGATATTCTGTACTGTGACTTTATGCAGTTAATCTTATCTTAATCGTTTCTTACCATCATTTACAAATAGATGGTATAAAGAGAAGAATGACTATAAACTATTTGTTATAGGTGTGAGGATCTAATCAATAGGTACCAATAAATTGTAATCTTGTACAATTTGCGTGTTAATTGTTTAGCTAGAAAAAAGTTATTTATTGTCTTTGATTTTCAAGATATCCGTGTGGCCATGCAGAAGGTACAAAAAACACATTAGCGATCCACGCTCCGTATCATTTGCATGCTACAAACGAACGAGCACGAAGCAGACACAATCCATTTCTTGCAATTAATATATAGGTAGGTATTCAAAAATGATAAACAGTTTATACACTAAGTAATGGCGAGCTAACCTTGACCAAGAAGGACTGGTAAGAAACTGACTTTTCAGGCATGTGTGGAAGGAACAGGAGGTATTCTCTTGAAGAGAGATACTCTAAGCTCTTAAATAGTACGTACATGAGAAGCGTTTTCATAAGACATCTTTATGTCTTATGAAAACGCCTCGTACTGCTCAGCACCGTCATTTATGCTAATTTTACCTCGATGCAACCGAACCGATGGCGTTGTAATAAGGCAAATCCCATAATATGACGGTTACACAGCAAGCTTACTTGGTCGTACTCGAACCGAAAATATGGTAAGATGAGGGTGAGAAGAGAACTTCATCTTTTATTAAATAGATGCAATATCTGAAATATTTCTCATTAAATTATTAAGGTTATTTAATTTCCTAAGGTGTTCATTTCGCTGAGGTGCTCACTATCCAGATAATAGGTAAAGCAGTGAAAAATTGGCTGCATATCAACTCATGGATTCAGTCACTATTTGATTTACATACGTTAAACCAGTAACGTGGGGTTTTCAAAACTGCACTCGTCAGTCGAGCTGTTCAACAATCAATAAATAACCGTTACGCTATTGATAATCACTTGAATTTCTTACGAGCATAAATCTGAGGTGCGTTCCCAGTGCCACCCGATCCGGGACGATATTTATACCTTCCGGTCTCCGGACAAAACACAAGTAATTGAGCGATCAAGACTGCCCATAAAACTCGCACAAACCTATCCAGTTACAACCCTATCGCTGACCATTCGGAACTTCAGCTTCGACACCAACGGGACTCACCCTCTCCTTGTCTCGCAAACGAGGAGCTCATTCAAGTGAAAGAGACAGATATATATATTATATTTAAAGAATAAAGCAGGTGGATTTCTGACCACCGGTCAGTTCTCTAGGGCTATCAAATTACCGTGCATCGCCGATGTGAAATTTATTGACTTTATCCAACATGTTAAAGTAACGCAGTGAACTGAGTAAATAAAAAGTGACCGTTGTACAAATCGGACTGAATGGTCATTGTCGTCGTGTGAATCGAATTAATTTGAATTGTAATCGATGTTGGATGAATAAGTAGGGGCCAACAGGTCGAAGGGCCCGTGACGGAGGCGCTTTGTATGCCGACCGCCGCCATCCTGGTTCGCGTTAAAACTTAAAATTGATTTATTTGTTTTATTTGCACGATCGGTCGATTATAGGCCGGTAGACATGATAATTATGTATGTATTAGTAATAAAATTTCAATTTACTATTTATGATCTAAAATATTTAAATGTCATGATTTTTTTCGCCAAGAAGTTGTTTAAGTGGATTGCACTATTTATGAACTGAGTTAAGCTTGTTTAATCACTAGAACACGAGATTGCACCAGACACAAAGCTAATGAACTTATACACGTACAAAATCATTAACATTGTCCAAAATATAATGTCCAACAATACGGTCTATTTTCTCGTCATACAAGTAAATTTTCAGACCTTTTCTCTAGGTACCTATCAGTGGCGTGGCGTAAAAGATATCCTTGGGCAAGCCGGTGCAGATTTGGTGTACATTTTCCTTGAGAGCTGTAGAATAGGGTGGTAAAATGCGTGATATTAGGCAAGCCGGTAGGAATCGAGTTCTTTGGACGCCACGCTACTGGTACCTATCTATCTTGATCCAACATACCATCTTTGATAACCTGTAATATGTAATATTTCTGAATGAATCCAACTAGATCAGATTTTGGGGACAGAATAGGACAAGGGTTCCTATTTGGAGTGAGAATAATATTTACAACTGTGCAAGCTATTATGTTCAACAGAACCGTGTATTTTATTTTCATACAAGTTAAATCTTTGACAAACTTTAGGTGCCTAGAACTTGATTCAATTTGTGGTGATTCAACTAAATATATCACTACCTGTTGCATCTTGGCATGTTTGGTAATTCAACTATATTAAACCTACTATAGCATGACTGTCCCATTTAGGGTGAGAGTGATATTTACAACTAGCCCATGGCCCATAAACCCATGCTCTCGTTACATAACGCGGATGAGATATGGGCATCAGAGCGGTGTCGCAATAGCGTCTAATTCGGCGTGGCCAGGCCGTAAATTGTGCCCAGCGTGGGGCCCACTGCCCAACATTAATTGAGCGCCTCGGACATTTATATTAACTAGAAAAATGATAGCATACTGAGCTTTGGCAATCGAAGTTCATATTTGTTCCTTTTGGACGGTTTAAATGGGGTCGTTTAGTTTTAAACTGTAATTTTTCGTTGGTCTATTTTAAATCAATTCTATTTGAAATGAGAAGTTGCTCCTCTAACAAAATCTACATTATACCTACATATATAATTTAAATATTTGCTGTACTAATTAATAGTATTATGTTGGAAAAATATTGGAAATGTCAATGCCAAGTGGTTTTCTCTACACAACGGCTATGGGATCAAATAGAACTTCGCGATAAGTACAAGTACTTGTAGTGACAATGGATCAATCAGACTACGTGTGTATTTATATTCGTCATGAGAAAATATATTTATGTAGGTATATGTTTTGTTTATGTAACGCGTCTGTTTCAGCGCTTTAGGTTTCTTCATGTCGCTTATCACAATGTCCACTTCGAGGTCGTTGGACTTGTCCTCACTGTTAATGCTCTAAGCTCGAGGGTTAAGGATTTCGAGACAATTTCAAACCGTTACGCAACTCAGCATTGGAATATAAATCGATGACCTCCGATCGGAAACTTCGCGCCATTGCTCAATACTAGTAGCATAACAGCTCGGCTTCTCCAGCGATTCGTTCTACTCATATCTCCCAACGAGCAATAATTTAGAATCAACAGCAGTAGCCAGGCCAACTGGCCATAAGCCGTGTCGAATCGCCTAAGACGGGCTTTTCAATTTGATCCGAATAGTTTATAAAGTTGGGTGCTGTTTTTTTGTGTGGGAACTACGTTTTTCAATCACACGCGTGGCTTTTTATTGCGGCGAGCAGCGATAAATATTGGAGTATATGGCCGCGGTGGCTTTGATGGCCCGGCCAGCGTCCCGGGGAGAGGAAGCTGCGTTTCCATCGTAATTTGTTAGTTTGCTAAAGGCCCGTCGGTATTGGGGTATCGATAACTTATAACGGGGAACGTTAGAGAGTTAGGGCTAGTGTTCAAGTGTTCCTCTACGGGCATTGCAATCGGTTTTACGCCAAGATATACCATGACAAACATAGCAAAGTAGGTAAACTTCTAGAGGTAATATACAAACTTAGTGTCTGATACTCATTATGATGATAGCAACATGACATAAAAATATGCAGATGTGCTCGTCTATATTTTTAGTTTTTTGTTAATATAATGCATTTTAGGAAATTCTATACGTGTTAATTTGTAGATACCTATGCTTAGTGAAATGTTCTCAAACTCGCAGTGACATTGACACTGAGACTGTGCCAGCCCCTTCTAGACTTATTGTTAATAACCACAAATGGGAATTTATGTATATAGGACTTATATTGCCAGGCAAAAATGGCTTTTAGTACATAGTAACAAGGTGTCAGATATATGCTGACATCACTGGCCTGTAATCCCCACACGTTTAAGGCGATATTCGCGCGTCACGCGCGGGCGGGAGCCGCACGCGCCCGCGCACAAAAGACACTCGGGTGACTTTTGACTTTCGTCGTGTGGTTGAGCTTCATAATATAATTGAGCCCGAACAAAATCCGGTCGAGAATTACCATACAATGGGGCAGTCTTCCGTCGGGCCCGCCAGGTCGTGGAGGGCAAAAAAACACTACCACTTGCTTACAATGTCGCTACATAACGACCCTAACCGAGGCGCGGTGTCAATCGATTTTCACTGTAGTTCCATTCAGTTAAGTATCAGAATGGATTGAGCTAGCTTGTATTTATGACTTTTAATGGTTTTAAGGAGGAGGTTGGCAGGCGTCCATCGAAGCAGCCCGTCATGGCTGCGTCGACGGTTGACGAGTGACAAGCCAGTAAAAACCCCGGTGTAAGTTACCCAGTGGCCGAGCCCGGGAATCCGCTCAGTTTTGACTTATTGCCACGACCCGCGCTTTTTGCTGACGTCTGATCGATGGGTTTTGTTTACTTTCTGTCGCTGTTGCAGCGTGTATACAATGTGGAATTGCATCACATATAGGATGACTGAACGGGGACCCTACAAGAAGCAAGGAGGCGAACGGATAAATTCCTTAACTTAACAATGAACTGCATCAAAATATGTACGCATTTTTACTTCATCCTATGTTACTTTTTTGAAATGACATGTAGAACTTAAAAAGCTTTTTTATAGAGTCCTAGACTTCAAAAACTAAAACATCTCATCGCTCAGTTGGCCAAAGATTAATAACTGGTAAAGATCCCTTAAAGGAATAGTTCGCCTTTGTTCATCCATATCTTGTTTGTATATCTGGTAATATTATATTGTAGGTACCTGTTCTAGGTACAATCTTATGTGTAAGTACGATATGCACTAGGGTGTTTCATTTTTCCAAACTTTTGATTTTTTTTCATTTCACTTTGCTCGATTTCTGATTTCAATTCATCCAAATTGGTGTATATTTAGAGGTTGCAACACCTCTGAACTTTAAACTCAAATAACGATTTTTCGATGTTACTAAGAATACGAATGATACTATGAAATGTGGCATTGCTAAAAAAATAATGTAACAATTCCACCACAGTAAAATAACAGAAACAATTCTTACTAAGAGTCGTCGAGCATCACAGGAAATGCGTTACAAGCGAACCACAAATGAGGTTCCAGGTTTTATAGCATTTAAGTAGTCGTTTTTATTGACAACTAGAACACATAAATAACTAATGTTGTTGTATTCTGAGTGTGATTATATTTAGTTAAATTACTGTATATCCAAATTCAACTATTTTGAAAATATAAAATTTGCCTTTCAGTTTACATGCTCTTATTCTGATCAGTTTGTGCAACCTTTAAATATGTTTTTAATACACTTGCTCAAAAAGTTGTACTTTTCGTGGCTGTAAATCGTGCGCAAAGTTGTATTTTGCGCACTAGTGCTTTTTACTTTCGTGCTAATTTTCGAACACTAAATAACACATTTATTTGCAAATACGTAAAATACAAAGTAATAATAAATATATTTCTTGCGTTTCATGTTTAAATTTAATTAAATTCTGTATGTTTCTTTTGGAAATAATTTCTTTTGATTAGGCTCAATGGCGACAACCGGTGCCATATTTTTGTTTGATCGACATTTTTTCGCAAATGTATAAAAAAACGTCGTTTGATACACGTGCGGAAGTGTCATCTCCACTCGTCCCGAGTATTTACCCTCGCCTGGCGGCTCGGGCCAATACACCTCGGGACTCGTGAAAAATGACATACTTTCCGCACTTATATCAAAAAGTAGTATTATGCCACACCTGGCCATAAAGTGGCTTTTTCCGCACGCTGCGCATACGAAAAAAGCTGCTTTCTGGCCAAGTGTAGACATAAAATGATGAACACAAAACGGGAGGTAATAAAGAAAGCCCTCGATCACATTTTGAATGGGAGAGATCCAGGGGGTAAGCAAAGTCTGACAAAATAAACATATTTTTTTTTACCCATACAAATATGAAACACCCTAATATGCACAAACATAAAATGTTAAATCAGAATTAAGGTAGGCACACAGGTATCAACAATATTTTATGACTAACATTGTATGTATTGTTTCGACGTATGCTTAATTAGACATTCACATATTTTTTCTATACTGGACATAAATCGCGTAGTTTTCTAACTAATATTTTATTAGAACCTCTAAATAAAATAGTAAGGCTTCAAAACTGTATCTTTCTGCCGAATATCAAACTCTCCAGCAAATTTTCCGTTCTGATTGTGATTTATGTGTTGACACATTTGACATACAATATTTAGCATAATCCCGCTTGAGCCGAGAAGATGATATATATGGCTCATCGTCGACTTTCTATCGCCCACTGCGCCATACCAGAGCAAACACCAGACAAACTTACGACATACTCTTGTATGGGTTAACTGAGGGTTAGAATATTCTGAAAAGTAGCTCTATTAGGTACATTGGGAGGAAGATCTCGTCGAATCTTCAGGTAGGTATGATAGATATGTATAGGTACCTCTGTATTTCCATCCCCGCGTATCATCCACTTCATCAGCGGAGCAGTCTGTGCTTATTTTATTTTCTATATATTGTGTTTATGTAACATACTGTAGTAGAAGTACTGCGAGCTGTCAAGTCGAGAAAGTGGGAATATCTTGGACATATTTTGAGGAATCCCAAATATCAGCTGTTACAGCTATATTATTCAAGGCAAGTTACAAGGAAAACGCAATGTTGGGAGAAGACGAACATCCTGGCTTAAGAACTTGCGCCAGTGGTACAATAAAAGCACCCGTTCGTTGTTCAGATCTGCTGTGTCGAGAGTACAAGTTGCTTCAATGATCGCCGACCTTCGATAGAAGATGGCACCCCAAGAAAAAGAAGATGTAACATAAAGAAACGATATGTTTCTTTCGCGTTATGTAAACCCTCAGTTTATAGGTAGGTACATGAGGCATAGGATGTTCTCGAAGTGACAATGCAGTTGCAAATGTTTGCATTAGAGGCGGCATCCGTGTACCCTTGTAGTTATTTAGGTATCGTATATAACGCGCTAATTGATCACCTACAATGGAACCCGCCAAACCCGCCATTCGTAGGTTAGAAGAGATAGTTTTCAATTGTATTTATGTTAAAGGGTATAGATAGGCTAACACATCGTAGGGCATTGACGTTAGCTAGAAATCGTCTAAAAATAACCCTACAGTGAAAACAGACAAACACGTCGACAAAGCACCCGGATGCGCGAGGTAAGTAGTTGCGTATGTGCGGCGCGCGCGAGAAAGCGACGGCTACGTACCACACGTGTCGCCGAGCGATTTCTAAATAATGACAAAAGGAGAAGTGACCCGAGAGACGGTGGTAGCTCCTTGGGGTCACTGGAGTTCTTTGAAACACCATTTACAGCAGATTACAGGCAAATTGCTACAAACGCCGGGTTCCTTATTCAAGTGTGCCAATAGCATTGCATGCATTCTTTGTTATATTTTTACCTCCGGTTGGCAAGAAAATGAGACAAGCCAGCAATATCACAGATATGTATTTGATGCCGAAATCTTCGTGAAATGTATAGATTTTTTCTCATGGACAAGTTGACGCTAGCAGAATATGTAAGGGAAGGATATTACTTATAAAAATTATATTAGTTAGTTACTCATTAGTTTGCCTTTTTTTAATGTTAGTGATATTTAGAAGAAATAGAAACACTATAGAGAATTTGTGTCAAAGTCTAGCCCTACAAGTTGTAGGTGCTCTGTGTCTACATACATAATCAAGCTATTGTAAGAACCTACTAGTCAGTAGCAGTGTAGGCTTGCACATAAATCAAATCAGTATTTATTTTGCGTAAAAATGTGATACTTAAAGAGATGGTTTTTACATTATTTGGAGGTTTCACACACTTTACCAGCAACTGGCATGCAAAATATTAATTAAGTTATAAAGGAAATAAGCGATGAATGCATACAATTATCGTCCATGATCCATTAAATAATTTGTCAAATTAACAGTAACATGTACGCTATAAAATAAATAATAAATAATAAATAAATATTAATAATAAATATTTTTAGGGGACAATCTTACACAAATCGAACTAGCCCCATAGTAAGCTCAATAAGGCTTGTGTTATGGATACTAGACGACGATATATTTAATCGATACAAATACTTAAATACATAGAAAACATCCATGACTCAGGAACAAATATTCGTGCTCATCACACAAATAAATGCCCTTACCGGGATTCGAACCCAGGACCTCCTGCTTCGTAGGCAGGGTCACTACCAACTAAGCTAAAGCGGTCGTCAAATAATCAATGTTGAACAGTAATAAGTCACAATTAATCACAATTTAGCAGCATAGCAATGAATTTAATATGGAAGGAATTGCTCTATCAGCGATATTAGGTAATATGGAAGGAATTGTAATGTCAGAGTATATGTATATATAAGGTCCTAATTTATTAGTTGCAGATATTTTTACAGCTGATAGTACTCGGTCTCTGGATTATATTAAAGCAAGAAACATTATAGCTTTTACGAAGTTTTTTTGGAGAAAAAGGAAATACAAATTAGATACGTAATAACACCCTGTTTATGTGATTACTAAATGAAAACTCATTGAACAGATTCTAGTAGCTCTTTTACGTACCACTTAACTGTAACTGGCCACTTCACGTCGATAAATTGACATTTGCAGTTTTCCCGCCGAACCGTTACGACATTTACGACAAACAATTGTTGACATGACAGATAGTGTTATTGTGACATGTGATAATGCACATGGTGATTTTTTTAGACGAAATTATAATTATTTTTTTTGTTAGGTAAATGAAATAAAAAAAGTTATATGAAAAGATTTCTTAATTTCTATTTAAAGTTAATTATTTTAATGTAAAGTATAATGTTTTAAAATATCTGCAACTTATATATTAGGACCTTATATGTATTTAAATATGAATAATTACAATTACAACGTACATAGTAGGTACATACCCAACTGTTTGCTATCAAATACCTAGTGTGCCAACCATCAAAGATATCAAGAGCATAAGCAACCAACGTATTTAGATGGGCCATTCTCATATACACAAATCTGCTATAAGTATCCCCCACCCCACCCCCCCTCTGATTAGGAACAAAAAATTATCAGATTAGAGGTCAAATATAAACGCTTCCATCCTGACACAGAACTTGAACAAGTGAATAACTTGAACAAGCGGTAAGTATGGAACGAGTGAAGACGTTCCTTGAAAATAACCAGTCGCTCAGAAATCAGTGGGATCGGCGATGAGATGAGAGACGCCGCGAGATGGCTATCGGCCGATGAATATTCACTGAGCAACCAATTAGCGGTCTGTCATTAACGACAAGATCCTGGATAAACATGAATGTGGAATTTGTTTTTGTGCCTATTGACATGTTATAAGCAATCCTTTTGTAGATAAAACGTTATCTTTAAGACAAGTAGAATACATAGCTAGAAATGCCTTAAAATATACAAACGGCCAGGAATTGGGTTCTATATGGACGCCGTGCCACTGCTAGGATATACCTATACCAAGCATCAGCACGCATGTGTATGTAGGTTTTTACGGTGGCAAGCACAGTCATGGAGCCACGCAGACAGCAGTGAGTTATCAATAAAGTATTCGCCCGGTAGCTAGATGCCGGCGATTACTTACGCGGCGCTACGTGCCCGCACTGCCGATGCGTTGCAATGCGAACAGCTAGCAGGCTCGGAGGACGCTATAAAAATTACCCCGGATTTTAGATAATTTGAGGTATTAAGGAAGGTTTGAGCAATCTATCTGTTGCGATGGTAACAGTTCCGGCTTCTAAATTTAACCGCTGTTAATGCAATGTTTGAACTATAAGTTGAACTTGAAATGATGCTGGATTGATATTTATAAGCATGATACATACGAGTAGTAACACATCATAAACCTTAATATTGTAATTAGTAAACGCCAAAGTTGCAGTCCGATGAGTTTTAACTGTTGATTATACCAGAAAGAGAATAGTTACCAGAACATTTCGACGGCGAAGTACCATGAGAGTTCAGTTTTTGAGATGTTTATGTGGTTATACCCGAAATCTTGAAGGATTTGCAAAGATAACGTACACGTAACAATATTTCCTTTTCCTTGCCCAGAAGTAGAGTTTTACTTTAGATTTTGATATGACTGACACAACAACGGTCACGATCTTTATGGCAAAAAGGTAACAATGAAGAAACAAAAGGAGAATCCTATTTCTATCCACTGCTAGGCAAAAGGCTCTCTGTGCATGCCATTGCTCGCAGTCTGTGTATTTTCTTCTACAGGTGTTAGAAGTCAACCAACGTAGGTACAACGTCACTCCACCAAATAACAGAACCCCAATGTTTATAACCCAAGGCTTCAAAATAAGATCGTCAGCATTTAAAACCGTTTGAAAGCGTGGCGTAATGCGAACAGCGGCGAAAACATCGTTCGTTAGACGCTGGTATCGACCGCGGCGTTCATATGCTAGTCGCGTACGCTGCGCCGGCAAGGTGGCTCTATTTAGAGACGGACGTATAGGCAGACGCGCCGAATATGGCGCCGGACGTCTGCGCCGGGTTTTGAGGAGCCGTTTCGGTTGATATGATTGATAGGTAAGTATACACTGATGAGCATTGCGCGGTGCGGTTGAAACTATAAACGCGTTGACCTCTGAGTCATCTTTTTTTATTCGTGTTACTTTGTTTACTCAATTATGGCGCCATAGGTGAAATATAAATAAAGTATGTCATAGTGTAGGTATAAATACATCAACATTTATGTCCACAAGCAAATATAACAAGCAGAGCGTCTGATCTGCCGGAAATAAAGAAAGCATTTCCCAGCCTCAACCGTAAAGGTCAGCGCTCCATGCTACCACGATGATACGCGAATAGTCTTCAAACAGCACAGAGTAAGTATCGTGATAGGGAGATGAACGCCTGCATAAGTCAGGTATCTGTGAGGGATTACGACGATACATGAACTCTGACTGAACAGAGTTCAAACATCTCAAGTAGAGCATATTTCACGACGGTCATAAGGAAAGCATTTCCTTGCCTCGTCTGTACAAGGTCGCTACTCCTTGCGACACTACGACAACATACCTCTATACACTGAACAGCGATGACATATGTCACAAGTAGAGCATATGTCACGACAGGCAAAAGGAAAGCATTTTCCTACCTCGTCCACGCAAGGTCGTCTGTCCACTGAAACTAAAACGCACAGACTTTGAATAGTGTTCACAAGCATTGCGATAACAGCTGTATGTCCCAACATCGTTTACAAATAAGAAGTAAATACCATTTTTCCTGTGTCGCACATACATAAGACCAGCGCTCCGTCCACCACTACAACAAATCAAAACAGACTCACGATTTATTATTGACCAAGCGAGTGCGTAAGGCGAGCGAAACGTCTCCGTTTCAACTTGAGCAAAAATGCTTCTGTATGTCCGTCTGTTCTTCTCTACAGACCGATTCTCGTGAAATCTTGTGAGCAGGTTCGATGATTATATAGAAATTTTTGTTCGATTCAGTTTACAGAGCCAATAAGTAGTGCCAGTATCTTACTTACGACTCTTACGAGCATCTATACATTAAGGATAATCGTAGTATGCCTAGTACCCATCTTGTAGTACAAATTAAATATACATTTTACTGTTTACACTAATCAATACAATAAGTTGCGGCAGCCCGCACTAAGGCCAGGTGTCCACCGCCGGCGATAAACACCGTAAGGGCAGCCGAGTGATTACCATAAACTGTTTGCATTATGCCCGCATTTGCAGAGCAATCGAAGAATATAAAGGCTGAGAACATTTTCCATTTAATAACGAGTTTTTAGCTGATTGTGCTAGGCTGTTGCCGTTTGCCTGTCTTGCCAAATGGAATACGTGCATGGCCTATTTCAAAAGAGAATACTACAAGTAGTACCTATAAGCAAAGTAGGGCGAAACGTGCGAACTCTGTACCTAATTGAGATAAAAAATCTTTAGCAGATATTAGAGAGTTATCGGGGATAGTTGAGGTAAAGCCATGTTTATGTAGTTTGCTGTTCTAACCGATGCCCGAAAATCACACCACCGATGCACAAAGCACAAATGTACTAAATGTATTAAGTTTATCTAACTATCTAATTTGAGGTATAATTGATTCAGAATAATCCGATCACAGCAATCAACAAGGCGTTTCCATGTTGTGTCTTGATTAACTATAGTTGTATTCATCATTATCATGATTTAATTACTCAAAAACAACTGCAAGCAATGAATTGAAAATTCCAGATGCAAAAAAACATCGATAAACGGTCGATAAAGTAGTCGATGTAGATACGGGCCGTCAGTATGAGCGAGACACCTGTGCAGCCTATCTGCACGCGAGACATCCTTATTAAACCCAACCGACCGGTCATTACAAGATGGCGGGCTACCGTTTCGTTGTTTATAAGGTTTATTATTGTGATCACGCTAAAAGTTTATGTCGTTGAAAAGGTAAGTGGGTAAGTGATGTGAGATGACTTCAGGATCAGGGGAGGTTTATCTCAAATTAGTTTAACTGTTTTACTTGCTATCACAGGCAATATCTGATGTAAGGATATACGGTCGTTAGGTTTAGTCTGATTTTAATATGTGTTATTTTAATGCTTTAAAGTATTAATAAAATAATGCCGGAATACGATACCTAATCTTTTTTCTACTCCTGTACTTTTATCTGTCTTTTACTTGGTCACGAACACTAATATAAGAACATAGATAATATGAGTTCAGAGAAGTCTATACTCTATTCCCCATAACAGCACTAGTGTCGTTATAGTCGCAAAACAATACTGCTAGCAGCCACAGACTTCTAAATCTAGGTTAAACTTAGGTCAAGGATTAAGCGCTCAATTCTAACTTTACGATAAAAATGCACAAATACCAACTTAACAAACAATTAAATTCCTACGGTGTTTAAGAAAAACAAAACTCTCCGAACCAAATTCATTGATGCCAACATAAAAAAAAGTATTTTTAAAATCGTCACTGCGTGTCACTAGCGAGTATACGTGAAATCAACAAAAAAAGTTTACCATAGACACATACTGTCTGTCATATGTCATATTTGCCTTGTTTGCGAGCTATGTTTAATTTTGTATTTTATATTTTAAAACCTAGTCGTAGAAAAAGTATTGTATGCAACGTTGTGTAATTAAGTCAAAAAACGCTCATGGCGTCTCTATTTGCGATACTCGCCGCCGCGGCAGCTCGTATCGCAACTCGCGCCATTCGCATTTTTTGTGCCTATATACTTATACAACTATTGCATAAAATACTATAATAATGGAGGAAATCTGAAGTACATTTTTTTCCATTTTTAATTTTATGGACAAAATAAGCCACAACCACGGGCTACAGTGATCGCAGTAATAACGGTGTGATTGATGAAATATTTATTTGATATCGAAAAAAAAATAGAACAGGGAGTAATAAGAGTCACTTCCTGAACTTGATCTTTACAATTACATATTTTATAATTTCTTCATCTGTGCCACCCCTATTCTGTAAAGTTGGCATGTGTTAACAACTTTTTAAACGGGAAACCCTTAGGAAGATATGTAAATGTCAATAGTACATAGAGGTAGTTTATATTTATTGTTGAATAACTATTTCCTAACAATTCTGCGGGTATTGCAAAATGGCGTGGTTCCACAATAAGGGCTAAGTATGTTCACAAGTATGCGTGTTATGTGCGTTTAGTCGCTCATAATGTTTCTCATACCATTATAGGAGTGTTTATTGACACTACTCTCTAGAAGTCAAGGAAAATCATAAACTGGAGTAGACTCGATAAGTTTGTAAAGAAAGAGGCGGCAACAGCAAGATAGTTATTCATGTAGCTGATCGCAACACGCTAGAATTCCGAAGAGTCATTTTTCCGAAGGCATCATCAGTATTCCGAAATCTCCGAAAAGACCATTTTATTATTAAGTAATTTTACCGCAGATGGCATAGCAAGATATAAATTCAGGGTTAGTGATATGTCCTGAAAAAAATACTCAAATTAATACTGCACAACAATTTTGGAAATTATAACGTATTCAGAAGAATAATGCTTTTGAACAAATAGATTATGTTCGCTGGTGGGATACTTCTTCAGGTAAGGTGTTACCATCTAGAAACATCCAATAATCTCCTTATAGGCTTCATTCCTTTGACCTTTTATGGTTATAAATACGTAAGCTGGAAGAAAAATGAACTCTTCAGCTATTCTCGGAAAAATAGTAGACACATAGCGCCTGGTACGAGTCGGCGCTAGATATTTCAAGAACACATAAGTAAGGATTAGTCCCATGATTATGACAAAATACAAATTATAAAAACCTGGAAATCGTTAAGAATCTTCGTGACTACTTTGGTTGCAGCACAAATTAATTGTTTAGTAGTAAATTAATGTAAAAATCGCCCTGATATTGTTCAACATTCAATAGAATCAGAAGAATACTCATTCAATAGAATCAGAAGAATACTCATTGGAAGGTCTGATATACCTAACTCTCTAACTAACTTATAATATGTATCTGCCGGTACTGCTAAACTCCAATGCATTGCATTATTATGTCTTAATTTAAAGAGTAGATTAGCCAGAGTAATTACGGGCATATGACGCAGTACATCTCGGTCATCGGATGACAACGAACTTGCAATATTTTACTTGCGCTGCTGCGTTATGTGAACTTTGTATGAGGTGCTTGTTTGCCACTTAGTGGTATAATAGTACATTATACAACTAGGGTGGTAAAACAAAGAAAAGCCGAGATCGCAGATGTTTGCGGGACATAAATATGCGATCGAGGGATTTCTTTATTACCTCCCGTGTTGTGTACATCATTTTATGTCTACACTTGGCCAGAAAGCGGCTCTTTCCGTAGCGTGCGGTAAAAGCCGCTTTATGGCCACCTGGCCATAAAGTGGCTTTTACCGCACGGCATAAAAATAATTGTTCCTCAATGTGCCCATAACACCTATTTCGGTAAGTATTCCCATGGCACGGCGTTCCCAAGATGCCCGCGAGCCTCCGCGCACGTCGCGCGGTTCATAGAAGCCTGCCGCGCGGAATCGTAATGCGCGTATTAGCAGCAGTACTATTTGCCTTCGGAATATGTGAGCGCGTAGATTGAATAGACTAATACCATACTGATATATTTAAGAATCGGACAAGTGTGAGACGAATGTATCCAACGGATTCTATCGTAATATGCCTATGTAAGGACAAAATAATGAGACTTATAGTATAAAAGACGAAGCTTTAGGAACATAAGTACTTCTACTTCTGTCCTAACTTTTCATACAAATTTTTAGGTGTACAAGTAAATAGTAGTATTAATTAGTAGTATTTTTTGGTGTGCGATAAATTATGGTAGTTTTGTATTGTAAATTGAACTTCACTTACACATTTGATGTGCCATTGATTATTCAGATGACTTTGCTGAATCTTGCATTAAATTGGTAGCTAAATATGTATATTCCATTCCGCTGAAATAAAACGTTTTTTTAACGGAATAACAAAGTAGTAATCTCAAAAACCATTGTTAGCAGCTAGGCGACCTGACAAAAAAAAGAGAACCTGCAGAAACCATAAAAGTTCAATTGCAAATTCAATCGTCATTTATTACCAAATGTAAATATTTTTTTCTGCTTTTTGTGAGGCCATTGCACCTCAGAATCATTATGAAATAGCCGTTATGAAGCATGGAACTCTAAAACATATCGTTTGTATGAATGTCTCGATGGATATTCGAGACAGATCTACTATTATAATCCCACTAATATTATAGACGCGTATGTTTAGGTGTCTTGATATTTGTCACAAACCCATTAATAGCTAAGAGCCTCCACACCCTCCCACCTACTTGACAGTCTTGAAACACATTTAACGGAAAGCTATATTTATTGTGCCGGATTTGGACAGTTGCAACTAAACCTGATTTAGCCACGGATTGTTTACGACGTGCACGTCAAACAAACACGCCCACACATCCAATACGCACAATAGAATTGCCAAAATGTGAGCTTGTTGTTCGCAGAATCAACGAATTTTAGGCTTGAACCTAGATCATAAACTAAACACGTAATAAACAACGCTCACGACTTAATAGTCGCGCCTAGCTAGCTGGTTGACTCAGTCAAGATTTGCTTTGTTTACTTCTAGCTGATGGCTAGACATATAAATAAATAAATATATTCAATAGATCCATAAATAGATAAATTTTGGAGTTACACATGCTATAAAAAAAACGGTAAATGGATAACTATGCTACGAACGATTTAAAATCAAACGAGTCGGTGAAAAAGTCGCAAGAAATGCATTTCCGTGATCGATGAAACGGCGGGTTCAGGTTTCTTAGCCTCAATCTCACGGTGACATATCGATAACTTCTAATAAACCTAGATTTCCCATCTGCGCTTCAAAGCATTAAAAATTTAAGACATTTCCAAAAACCGGCTAGCTAAAAAATATTATCAATTTAATAGCGCACGCATGTATATTCAAACAGCGTCGTTAATAGAGGTGTCAGCTCGTTAAATTATCTCGTGACCCATTAGTCGGAGATTCAGACACATTCATTTGGCGAGATCGAACGACAGATAGTCAAACGTCACCAAATTTGGTTAAATTACAAATAGTTCACAAATAAACTGTTCACAAACGCACACAATACTGGCGTTGGAGCTGATACTTTATGTGTTCCCAGAAGAGAAGAGAATTTAGTGCAACTAAAAATTATTTCAACTAGACTTAAAATAGAAGTGGCAAGCTTTAATTTGAAATGCCTTAATTATTGAAAGTGGTGGTTTTGAACTGTACAGTTATTACTGAAGATTTAGTTCCAGTTTTGTACAGCGTATCAGATAAGTCGGTCGAGGCAGTCGCGTATTTGAATATTGATAGTGGCACAAGCTAGTGTCTTGGCTAACGACGAACACTAAAAAGGCAATATCAGTATATCACGCGGTGCGTCCGCGCTGCTCAATGGACACCCAAAATTGACACAGTGAATGCACTGGAGTCGAAATCGTGTATGCAGAATTCGAGAGCGCAAAATTTAACAAAATAGTAAACTAAGTATCCAAACAAGTATTTTAATCGAGGCCTTAATCTTTAACCGCCAACGGCGAAAAAAATCAGGACATAAATGATTTCAATGCAATTAAAAAAAAACCGGTCAAGTGCGAGTCAGACTCGCTCACCGAGAGTTCCGTACAAACTCGTAAGTAGATACGTGAATAGTTCAACAAAAACTGTATGGCCGTTAGCTTAGTAGGAGCAAATAAGTATGTGTACGATTTTTGAAAATTTCTAAAAAACGATGCAATTTAGCAAAACCGTTTTATTTTTCCTCTAATATTTAGGATGATATTAATAATTGGTAATTATTACAGATTTTTCTGTTCAGTAACTTCGAAGATAATAGGGGGGAATGGTATTTTTTTGAACGTTTTTGGTCATAAATCAAAAAGTACAAAATTAAGAAAGAAAACAAAAATGGTTTTGGAATCTACAAATTAAGCCCTTTAATTTGATATCCCACTCGATATAATAGCTCTACTTTTCTTTTTCCACATCCCATTTCGGACCCATTTAAAAAAAAAGTAAAAAAGGTATAAGATTTTTTTTCTATCCAATAGGCTCGAGTCAGCGACTTTTAACACTATTCCAAGTTTCAAGTCAATAGCATCAGTAGATCCTGAGATATCTTGCTGTGACAGACGGACAGACAGACAGACAGACAGACAGACAGAGTCGCACCATAAGGGTTCCTTTTTTACCATTTTGGTACGGAACCCTAATTAAGTTTATAACATATATCTAAGTATAAGGTAACAAGAAGTAATTTATAAGTTATTGGCTTAATTTTTTATTTTCAAATTTCTATGGCTTGGCTAATTAAAAATAATAGGCCTAGGACTTCAACCGTGTAGCGTGCACTTATTGCACCGGTGCACTAATGCCATCCCTTCTGCGCCCGGGAGACATACCACAAAAATGAAGATAATGAGCTATGAAATCCAAGAATTCCTTCAGGTGTAAGAAATTCATTATGTAAATGTGTTTTTCTAGGTGTTACGTTCGATTAATTCCGAGAGACATGTGCAGCGTCTCGGTTACCCAGAGCGATGTAAATGCTCACGAACTGGATAGACCGAGATCTGTTTGCAAAAAACAAACGTCATCAAGCGTCATATGTGAACGTGTTTTGACTTACTACGGGGTGTAATTTAATTTAATGAGCCAAAAATTTGAGTAGAATTGTACATTCATCATCATCAGCTGAAAGACGTCCACTGCTGGATACAGGCATCCTCCAAAAAGCACTATGATCGGTTCTCTTACGCCTTTCCTGAGGTTTCTGCAATTTTCTTCGGTTTATCGGTCCACTTTGTGGGTGGCTGCGTATCGTGATCGACCCTGAAGAGCAATGTACGCTGCCAATTACCACTTAAGCATATGCAATAAGCTTGCAATTCTTCGAACTATGTATGCAAAATCGTACTTTGTATAAGTGAAATTGTAATTATACACTTTACAAACATGAAATTAAATAAATGTTGTATTTAAAATAAATTGGTAGCAGAAGTCTTTGTATTGATCCATTGGAATATTTGATGTAATTTGGAGCCACGGCAGTGCTCCCGCCAAGTGGAGCAAAAAAGGCACGGCTGTACCCTTTTCTCGAAGCCATTCAGGCCATTTTCAGCCTCGCGTAATTTTGTGCTGGCTAAAGCAGCTAGAACTCTGATTTTTTAGGGATATATAGGGCATAATAAGACAAATATATTCTCAATAACATTCAATTTGAACGTGTAGTTTAAGAACTATTGCACGTCAAAGTTCCTTAATTTGGTCACTGACTGACTGATGACCATCATAATTCTAAGGTACTTCTAGCAGGCCCACAAGCTCCTAATTTTAAACATAATTAGCTGTTAGCCTATTATGCCATGCATAAGTAATTTTGTAATCCTTATCCGTACGTACAGGATTACAAACTTAGTGTAAACGTTGGTTTTGTAGTTTTAATATAATTTTTTTAATCGATAAATCTAATTATTTTTAAAACCAATCTACTATAGGTACAAAATAATATCCCCAACACGGCTCGTCAATAATAATAATGGACCTTAACCTAAACAAAATACACATCCGCAACACGCTTCGTCAACACTGCCTCCCCTTTAAAACACCCCGCCCCGCACCGCACCCGGCTCAAAGGTTCCCATAATACTAGCAGCATTCCCCCGCTGAACAGCTAATGAGACCTGTTGAACCAAATACGATCCGGAGCAAGGATCACAGCTCCTCTCTCGCAAACGACGCCCTAACTCCACAAAAAGGTTGCGAGCCTCCGTGCCCCAGAATCCCGCCGTTTCGACAGCTAAGGGCACAAAATCGTAAGCTGACTCCAAGGCAGAATACTTAGAGTGCTTTAATTTAGCAGCATTATCTGCTGCTGAGCCCGCACACCGCGAGGTCTGCCTCAAATGGGATGCAGCAAATGTGCTGATACACGTTGCATCCCACACAAGACGTCGTCCTCTCCGCCAAGGGAAGAAAAGAGTTCAAATTGGAAATAGAATAGATTGGAATTTAATAAATAAAGGAAGACCACTTACAAAAAGAAATGAGATTTGATGGGATTGTTCCTACGATTAACTAAATGTAGCGTTTTTTTATCACCTCCATAAACTTGATTATGGAGCACAATGGCAGTGCCCTTTAATTACCTTTAGTTATCATTACTAACGCCTAATTCTTCTTCTTGCTTATACATCAAATTCTCAGTTTAGCGGAAGAGAAAATCTTATAAACTCTGTCACGTTAACTTTTTGCAGTCTCCTTCTGGTCTACGTCGGTTTGCCCCGCTCCAATAGTCACGGCCATTATTTCGTCTCGTTCTTCGCTGAAGTTTTTACCCGCATCACCAGTCGACTCCACGGCTCGCGCTAGCCCACAAAAACGTGTTCCACTCATTATGAAACACGAATCTATGATATTTCCAGTCTCCGTTGCGCAGTCACATAAATACAAGCATAACTGTTATCTACAACCTTCAGGGACCGGTATCGAGGCAAAACTGTTCTAAGAACCAGTCCGAATTGGAGATAAACTTGGAAAGAAGCGCGCAATACGCACTGCGTAGGCTACCGACGCTCCATACATGCTAATCATTACGAAAACGCCCCTAAGTTTTGAATGCGTATGTAAATACTAAGGCTCATACTATGCAGGTAAGTCACCTGTGTCCGACGACAACCACAACCTGTGTGTGAGTCTAGACAAGAATTTTTCTTACTTACATGAACATGCGCAAAAATTGTCAAAACCCAAACTCAGACGCACTAAATCCAAGCTTCTGTAATTTTAATGCACACAAAATTAGAGCAAGTTCAAAAATATATTATCTTTTTTATGACGTTGTTTTAAGAAAAGCCCTATTTTACCCACAGTATGCACGCTGGTCAAACACTCAAATGTTTAACGTAAAAGTGCCACTGATTCAAATCTATGACAAAATCCACAAGGTCTAGAAACGATTTGACAGAAAGAACCTACATAAATTATTAAGATCGCTTTTATTGCCCACTGATTATAACTTAATAGATGCTGCTCTAGCGCTGCATTCAATTTGTCGTTGAGACAAAGTAATATAAGGTAAACAAGATTAGATGAAGTTTATACTTATACGGGGTTTATAGATACTTCTTATTTAACGACAACTTAATAGATGTGAGCTTGCAGAAATCATTAAATGTGACGTGTAGTCTATCTAGGAATTAGTGTAAGGAGTAATTTATAAGTAGTGACGTTATAGTTTCAAGTGACTCAACTGATCAATCTCAGACAATAGTTCTTGATAATGACTAAATTATGGGGAATTTATCAGAAATATGCACAAAAGACTTTTTCATTTGACATGACTCACATAGGTTTTATTTTCCGCGGACTCAGGCGGGCCCAGGTTAAAAAATCATGTAGGTACTAAAGTTCTCTTTATGCAATGTTCGTGCTCTGAGGGTTCGTCCCACGGTGACAAGATATTCGCCGTCTTCCTTTAGGTCATTAGCCTAGTTCTGAAACTTTTGTAGTCACTTATGACAAAGGAGACCTAGTAGTCTCATTCGACTAGTAAACCCAGAGTCATGATAAAAGTATGTTACTGTTAAATTACTTAATCTAACACTTAGTAAACATCAAGAGTCTATATTGGATAAACATAATTAATGACATGGTGTCGTGGAATATTTTTTACGTTTATAATTGTTGACTATAGTCGTAAATCAACAGCTTAGCCTCATTATCGACAATAAATACACATGGAACAGTTATACCTATACTTTTTATCGATTGCCGCTTTTTCTCGCGCGCAATGAAGTATGGCGACTAACATTTAAATATTTTTTGTAATAATGTTTATCGATATATAGGTATGTTCGCAAATTCTTATTGCTCGCGACTCTATAGACCATGTACACTTGGTTGTAATAAAATCTCATTGTACATGGATTTTTTATTTAAAACGTACCTATGTACCCATTTTGTAAAGCAATCAATCAATATGGAAACAAAACTGTGTTTTATTTTATTTTATTTTTAAATTTATATTGATCAATATTACGGTAAACCTTTATAGACGTTCTACTCATTGCTTGCCATCCAAAAGACTTCTTTAACGATAAGACTGCCAATTGGACGGTGTTATGCATTATCGAATTATGTGTCATGGAAATCCAATGTACTTAATTCGATAATGCATAACACCTTCCAATTCTTTACCTGTATATGTAACAGTTTATGATTGTATCAATTGCTTTGATTTGTATTCTATTATTTTCATGATCAACATCACCAGCCCAAATTGAAGACAAATAGTCGACTCATTTAATCAACAGACGCTCAGCTCAGTCAGACGCGGACAAATAGTCGCATCCATCACGCGAGCATTACGCCTGTCAGTAGCTGTCCAGGTCAGCGGGCCAGCTGCTCGCTCACGTAACCGATCTCCGATAGGTTTCAATTGGATATGCTATACTGACTCTGATCTTTGGGAACATCTCGCTGGGACCGATTAGCTCGGTATTGGTATGTAGGTAAGTTGATTGTCGACGCGATCAGGTTAATGGGCAAGTTGACGACAATTATGAGTTTTAAAGAACACGACAACGTACTATATTAACCACAATTACCTATTCTAAACGGAGTTTCCCGATTTTTTTGGTTGTATCCCAAATGCCTATGTGGACGTAAACGACGCCGAATCTATCTTTTTCTTAGATGCAGTACTTACATATCCGAATTAATATATTTTTAAGTTAGAAGTAATCAGGCTCAAATCTCGAGTTCGGATCAGACGTTTTTCATGCACTCATTCATTCGATAAAAATGGAATAAAAGGTTCTCTCATACATAATAAAAACAGATTGTCTACTAATGACGGATATGAACAAAAATAGTAGTACCTTATTAAAATGAATAACACCTGAAACGATGAAATTATTTTGATGTGAAAATACTAGTAGCAGTGCGAATTCAATCTTAGTACACAATATTAAACCCACTGAAAGTGACTAGAAATCGATTTGCAATATTCGACTGCAGTGGCAAATGAAACATAATAAAAGCTTATAAAATACATCAAGCATAAAGCTATGAATCAGCCAAATGCTACCAAACAATATTAAGCGAACCACCAAACTGTGTAAACACGATTAGCGATTTTAATTACCAACAATCGCCACGATCGGGCGGTAATCCACCGCAATTAGCGCGTCGCTTGCCATAAAGTTCACGTCTCGCGTCGCTTGCGCATTTGATCGCTCATTACCACGCCGCGCCCGCGCCGTCGTCAGCAACTATCTTAATCATTTTAACAACATCCCTGCTTCGCTATTCCAAACCTGCAAATTGATGTGGCCACGGTATTGTTAGAAACCTTGCATTTCTCTCTTACATATCCAAAGTGGAATGAAAGACAGAGACAGCGGCACGAGTTAGACAGACCCTGCGCACGCGTCGCGTACCTACCTACATCAAATAAATAGCCTGTAATTGAACACATCGGAACTTAGAACAGATTCCATGGTCATT
Source organism: Eudemis profundana (assembly GCA_947034925.1). Lineage (NCBI taxonomy): Eukaryota > Metazoa > Arthropoda > Insecta > Lepidoptera > Tortricidae > Eudemis > Eudemis profundana. The sequence goes on along the minus strand of OX344795.1, from coordinate 20,954,259 downwards.
AAAATAGATAAAAAGTTTCTTTATTTGTATCATTATGCATGATAATCGTTTTTAAATCATTTTTTATACTGGGTATTAAAGTACGGACGTGCACTGAGTTATTTTTTATTAAAGTCAAAGTCAAAGTGTTTTATTTTTTTACTGTTTATGGAAGTTTCATTTTAGAACTTGATGTGTTTTAGAAATATACACACAATTATTATATATCCACGATAGCTAGTAACCGATCCATACAAAAGTAATGGCCCCTTTCTAAACGGGTTCAGGAATATACTAAATATCTGTGCTAAAAAAATACTGTTAACAAGTGTCGGGCGAAATTGAAAGTAGCAAATGAAAAAACTCCTTTGATTTTTAGATAAAGTTGTTACACAAAATTTGTCGGCTACGCCTCTGTGATATACTGACCATAGCTAAAGGCAACTCGTAAGCAACCAAAAATAAATCTCATTCATGAGATTCTATTTCTTACTTCAACAATAAAACAAGTTTGCAATACCACAATAGCAACACTAAAACATGTAAAGGAGCATCCACACATTGATAACAGTCCAATACACTAACGATTTGATAAAGCTCCTCTGCGTAGGCGTTTAAGCAATGAATACCTAATTTGGTCCTAAAAATCAGAGCACCTCAATCATTTTTATTCGAAAATATACCTTATTCTTAAGAGTACAGAGCTGAATTCAGTATGGGATATAAAGGGAGTTATGTCATAAAGGCAGGGTGTGTTCTTTTGTTATCTAGAGCCTTATCACGACACCTGAGATTATGGAACTGCAGGCGCATAAAGTAGGGATATGAGCGATATCGTGGCGATATCGACCAAGTAACCCTCCGGCACACGACACATTTATATTTAGTATTTGAACTATCGTTACTAGACACCTGATTTATTATTTATACTTTTCCGCCACCTATGCTAAACAGATGAAAGAATAAAATGTAGTAACAAAGCCTTCGCCTATTAGATTTTATTATTACTGATGCACATAGCGTAAAAGAAAGAAAATAAATCTCAGGGAACAACAAATGTTCCAACAATCGATAATATGTATCAGGTAAACGTCCTAGCGTTTGACCCGCCAATGCCAAATATTTAACACCCTGCTGTCACCTATATTGCTTATGATTTAACATTCAAGACGAAGCTATACTTACGTAGTTCATTTTGATATAATTTAAACACACTAACAGTAAACTTCATTTTTATAACCTAAAGTTTCTCTATATCATTACGTAATAAATAACGTATTACGAAATACAAAATAGATTTACTATAGATTACGTAGTATGCAGCCAGGTGTAAAAACCGCAATATAACTCTAATATTGTGTGTCTTTTCAGTGTCACACGATAGGGCCATAACCATTATATAAGTGAAATCGGATATTTTGGAATTGACGTCATACACCACAAATCTATAAATGGACAGTAATATAGAATGGTAAATGCTCCAATGATGACAAAACACAATAATGATTTCTTATTTAGCTTAAATAGTACATTAGTGCAGAGGCCGCCGGGACGTAAGGGGTTGCCGGCCGAGTACATATAGATGGCCGAGCGAAAGCGAGTCCAGGTAGTTACGAGGCTGGCAACCCCTTTTCACGCCGAGGTATGTAGAGTGCTTTTCTCAAATATGCAATGAAATAAATTAAAAACATTCCAAAAAAAATTAACTTTATTTTCTAGAGACACTAAAAGCAAAGTAGACAAAAAAATTGAATAACAGAATGAAACATTTTCAATTTCCTTTCCAAAAACTGTTTCAGTACACATTTTCACCGAGAATATTTAGATGAAATATGTATTCTTGCAGTTAAATTTGCAATTTAAAATTATTGGAAATCGCTTATAATGTGTTACTTATTTGTTATGTTCATGTCGATTTTATATAAATAAAACTACAAAATATAACAAACATCGTTTATTGTTTTTTTAATGGCTGAACGCCGTGATGCTGTGTCATAAATAAATGTGGAATACAAATTAAAAAAACCATCTTGCAGTCCTAGGCCGGCAATGTTGTATAGAATTCCATTAAAAGCCTCTCGTCTAGCCGCACCGGAAACGAAGTACTTTGCGGCCTATCATCTATTTTGGGCTAGTTCGATTTGTGTAAAATTGTCCCCTAATATTTATTTATTTATTTATTTATCATAAGGCACGTAATGTCAATATTTCATTTAGGGATATAACGATACTGATACCGATATATCGGTATTGCCGATATGTCCGTATCACCGATTATATACAACCGATATTTGAAGAGCGCGAAAAGAATTTGATGTTTGAAAAAAAAACTGCAAGAAGTAATTTCAATTACTGACTTAATTTATGTATTGGTCTATCTATTACCTTGTGCAATGATAATTACTATTTTAATTATATCTTTGGTTCATAATATATATTTTTTTATTTTGCGTTTATAATTTTTTTATTTTTTATTTACACTTTCTAGGTTGACTCTCTGTTAAATATAGCCACGTTTTAGGTATAATAAGAACATACAAATATCTGAAGTTCATACTTCATTATTTAGCTAAGATACCGGTATCGGTATCGCCGATTATTTACTAAAATAATCTGTATGTATAATTATGTATCATTACATCCCTAATTTCATTGCATGTTTGAGAAAATACCCATTATTCAATCCATTTATGCATCTGGTGACAGTATTTATAAGTAAGTACAAACTTGTGCGCTTAAGTTAAACTTAAGCTACTTGTGTTTAAGTACTTTGTGACAAACCATAATGCCATTGACATTAATGGTCAGTTAACCCCTCCGCTGTGGGAAGGCCCCTCGGGCCTTAGCAAAAACTTCGGTGCATCTGTGGCATGGCCCGCCGGGCTGGCTACGTACGTGTTTATACTTCTTGCTATATTTCAGAGAAACCCTTAAACTGACTCAGTTTGGTGGTGGTAACCCCCTTTTAAATGAAAATGACCAGGTCAATCTTACTCATGGTATTGGCAACTTATTTGAACTTTATCACACAATACTTATTATTATACAATACAATATAAGAAAGTACAAACAGCAGGCTTACTGCCGTAAGGCATTCTCTACCAGTCAACCATTACGCTTAACAGAGACATTACAGGTGCAGCATTTAAATTCACAGCGAATTTGTACAAAATAATAAAATTGAAACAATAAATTTTATATAGGTGTAAACAGACTTCTAAATGTAATTTGCATGTGAAACTAAATTCATTCAGAATGTTTTGGGGATAGGTACAAAACAAAAGTTGCGAATCAATACGAGTCAATAATTCAATAGCATCGCGGCCATAAAACCGGAGAAATGCGTTATCACAGGGGGTTACACCACTACCGCGGGCTTCAAGATTTAAGACATCATTTATTTACTACGCAATTTATATTTTTGCGTGTAACATACAAACACGATTACGATTCATATATTTTTTATTTGGATATGCCATTGGTTGTTGCTGATAATCGAATTGTTTGAACGCATATTGGAAAAAAATAATGGTATGGTAAAAATTGATGAATTTTGTTATATTATATATTAGTTGGTATGTAATTTATTTATTTACGTGTCAAACATAATGTAGTAACACGACTGTTCCTTGCTTACTCTATACCTACTTCATTATGTTTCCTGGAGAAATAATACTCCTTTTCAACACACTTGCTCGTAAAGTGGCTATTCTTATGCCCGGAATGCGGTTTATTACGCACTAGTGTGTTGTACTTTACGTTACTGTACTAGTGTTTTGCACATTACACTTTTTTAAATCTCCAAAAAGAGGTATTAGTCTAAAGTTATTATCTGACCGAAGGACGGACGGACATGACGAAACTATAAGGGTTCCGTTTTTGCCATTTTGGCTACGGAACCCTAAAAACGCTCATGGCGTCTCTATTTGCGATACTCGCCGCCGCAGCGGCTCGTATCGCAACTCGCGCCATTCGCATTTTTCGAGCCTACTTATACAACTGTTGTATAAAATACTATTCGTAATTAGAGATTCAGTTTCGAATGATGTTAATATAAGAAGATGGAGCTGACCAATGAACTGCCGATTGCATGTTTTTGCTACTTTTTGGTAGAGATGCAGCGAATAGTAATTTGGCCGAATACCGAATACCGAATATTCGGCGGAGTCGACGGCCGAATAGCCGAATATTCGGCGGCCGAATATTCGGCCAATGGTTTTACCTAAAATGAAGTAAATTCGAACGCCCGGGTGAGCGGCGCCGTGAATCTCTGTACAGGTTGCAACTTGTTACTCGTCGTAGGCAGCCTATGATAGAAAAATGCGCCATTGAAAAATTTAATTTCATTTGTAGTTTAATTTCTAATTCGTTGTTTATACTACTGTTCTATATATGTTTGAAATTGATGTGAAAGATGATTAACCTAATATTTAATATTGATTACTGTTTATAATTTGTTATTAATAGTACATTACACAACTAGGGTGGTAATACAAAACTTTATTATCTCCCGTGTACATCATTTTATGTCTACACTTGGCCAGAAAGCGGCTTTTTCCGTACGCGCACCGTGCGGAAAAAGCCACTTTATGGCCAGGTGTGGCATAAAATATTTATTCATCCTTCTTTTTCCTTCGACTTTGTGTTAATTTACTATTCGGTATTCGGCCGAATACTATGCCATTATTCGGCTTCGGCCGAATAGTCAAAATGTGGCCGAATAGGCCGAATACCGAATAGTGGCCGAATATTCGCTGCATCTCTACTTTTTGGGCCTTCTCATGTTGTTTCACGCTAAGGAAATATTTCAGGCTATGAAATGAAACAAATTATTACCAAAGTTGATGTCATTAAAGAAGATGCTTAGTCCTTTTTTCGTTTCACCTTACGTTAAAATGTTGAAAACTACGAGTATCACGTACTCGAAGAACAAACCCTTTGAATCAATAATTCAATGGCATTAATAGCCATAAAAACGGGAAACACTACAGTAAATCGAAGCACCTGCGGTTAATTGTTAACTTATATAATCCAAATACTTACCATCCATTTTAATAATATAGACTCGAACAAAAGTCTGTCACTTCACATCTTAACACTGGTAGGTACATTGGTAAAGATGTGAAGTAATGTTAAGATTGCGTGCATGTCGACAATAGGTAGAGGTAATTCATATCCTATTCGTGGATTTTCGGTTTCTTAAACCTTTTGTAGGTACCTAGTATTGAAACATATGATTTTTCGGATAGGTATATCAACGATATTCTGGTAGGTGGGTGTCAACGAGTTCTATGCTTTAAGTAGTTTACTAGACAATCCCAAAAATTCTTTCATATATGAACCTATTGTCATTAGTTTCATAAACTAAACCTATTTTAATCATTTTCCTACCCCAAGCGCTTTGGCTCCCACCTAGTCCGACCACCCCAGGCGCTTTGGCCCCCACCTAGTCCGACCCTCTCAAGGTGGACCGGCCAGCGACCTGGTTCGACCCCACGACGAAATCGCTCTTGGAAGGTCATAGGAATAAATTTTCGATTTTCAATTTTTTTTAATCGTGATGGATAGACCTAATTAAGCATAACAAGAAATGTTATACATATCTTTTTCATAAACCTTATAGTTTGGGCAGAAAATAACATTTTTTATTTTCCTTGTCTCTTGTACTATAGTTACCAATTTTAAACATATGCACAGAGGTGCAACTAAAAAAATCCAAGAGTGATTTCGTCCCACCATGGCGGCCCCCACCGGGTCCGATTTTTGCTACATCCAGTAAGGATTGCAAGTTAGTCAGGATTAAAAAAAAAATTTTTTTCCTAAAAACAACGAAGGTAGTTTTGGTTTATTGTGGTTGAATAAGAATCAGCCTGACTCAGACTTAGACAATGACATTTTCTTACCGCTACATTTTCAGACATAGTGACTGAGGATATCATCACCCGTCGATTAAAAAACCATCGCATCCAAAAACAAAAGCCGTAATCAATACGGTTCAATAATTCAATGGCATCAATAGCCATAAAGCGGGAAAACTGTAGATAATAAATCGTGGCACCTGCTGCGATTGGGCAAATTCATGGTTTATGCCGCGCGGCCCCAGGGGGGGCGTTCGCTCCATTTTTGATGAGATGTGCGCATCCATGCTGACTGTCAGCTTACTTGATGTTTATGACTGATTGGTTTTTTAAGGTTTTTATTCATATTTAATCACGCGTGTATAAAAGTGCCCTGAGTAAGGAGCCTAATAGATTTTTGGCGTGTTTGATGAAGAAGCTGTCACAACTGCCACGCATTTGGTGCAGACGATCAACTTTATACGGTTCGATTAATCATTGATTGATCTGCGCCAATCCAAGAACTATAACTTGGATTTCATCACAATTAAATCATATGTATCATCAATTCTATAGTGCACTCCAAGATCCCGAGATACAGGCTCAGGCTAGTTCAAGGTCTGCTGGACAATCATGTACTACATTCTTGTGTGTTTATGAAACAAAAGATTATTATTCATCATCGACTTCATAGTAACTTATAACTTTATATAAGATCTAGGACAATAAAATTGCTTGATATAATTATTTCGACTCAGGGCGTCCATTTGTAAGCCTAATTTAGTTTCCCACCATGTTATCTTATGTTCTCACCAAACAAGGTATGTAGCTCTACCTAATATTGTCTTCGATTTCAAAGTTGTGAAGTATATGTCAAAATTATTGAAACAGCTTGTCGTGACAATAGCTAAATATGTCAAGACACCCCGCCCAGTCACAGGGTGACATAACAGGTCAATTAACGAATAGTTGGAATGTGGCGGTGCGTGCTGACTCGCCCTTGGCCGGTGGCGAAAATGGCGTGTAGCTCAGCACGCCACCAAGCCGTGAGACGGGCTGCACTTCTTGGACTACTTGACATGGATTTTGAATTAACTGCAGTTAGGAACGAAGATATACGGCAATCAAATCAAATAAATTGTTCAAAAATATGATTTTTCAATTCTACCTCAAATATTTCTATCATTGATAACTTCCATCCTCATAATAATCCCATAGAAGCAATAACTAGACGATCACCGTAAAATTGCGCGTCAGCCGTCGCGAGTGAAAAATGAATATAAACCGAAGTCGCTCAAAATCCACAAAGACACGGCGCGTTACGCGGCTTTGTCTGCTTGTCGGACGACGTGATTTATCGCCGGCAGGAGTCAGGCACCATGCAAAATGTTGCGTCACGTTTCTTACACACTACAACAACTATCGACTCATGTAACGACACAGCCGATAAAAGTTTGAAACAGCTCACGTGCATACTGGATGTTGTGGCTGGATTTTGAAATGAAGACTTTTAGCCTGTGGCTTTGAGTTATTAGTTGTGTGTAGGGGTAATATATCGGACGAATGAGACGTCATTCCGATTCGATACGAACGCGGGGGAACGCTTGATTTACCATTGATTAAGTATGGCTATTTAGCCAGAGTTCGGATTATGATTTGAGCGGGAGTCTTGGAGCTCGAATATAAGTTACACTTGATTAATGAATGATGAATTGCGCTTCCTAAGTGTTTATACAAAAGTTTGAATGATCCGACTCCACGTCTGAGAAAGTATTTTAGTGCAAATAGTTTTCTAATAAAGCTGTCAGAAGTTAAGTAGTTTACGCTGCTTGTAATTTACGAGCGACCTTTTGAGAATGTGACTGTTCCAACTTTCTAGAATTGCATAAAAAATAGACTTTAAATTTTAGAAAATGAAGAACGGAAAATTCGTTTACATTATGAATACGTCTGTTGTTCAGTCCTCAAAAGCAATTTTTCATTTATATAATTGACAATTTATTTATCAAGTAAACGTGAATTTTCTATTTGTGTTTTAGGAATGTTACAAATATAATTTTAGATTTTAGTTACCTATGCCTTTTTCAAGTTAATTCGGCTACTGCAAATAACTGAGTGATAAGTTTTTTTGTTCCAGACTTCTTCTATGTACTAACCACTAGCAAGAAGTCTAGGATCCGCCGCGCGAGTCTCACTCGTGATTGTGTCAACCCCAGAACTAAAGGAATAGAAGGACCACAATAATGGCGCCCGTGTCTAATGCGGACTAATGCTTCTGGCACAAAGCGGCAGCACTGTGTGCGGCTCCATCCACCCACGACACGAGGAAAACTTACGACTGAGAGTCGAATTGACAGAGAAACACTCTTAGCTGTCAGATTGGGATGTGTAATACAGATCTTCTGCAACAAATAGACGCGTCTCTCTTAGTCACTCAGCCCGCCTTTTATTTTCCCCATTAGGTTTATCGTTTAATACAGGATGGGCCAGAAAATTTATAACAGTGACATAACATCAAAATACTAAACATATAATCTTTAAACAAATCAAATATAAACTAAAGTATATCTAGGTAGCGGAATGTAAGTCACGATTGAGTTGAGTTTCCACCTGGTGTCGATGACATCCTTTTGACGCGGGGTGCAAACTCAACCGGGCACTATGGTAGGTACTGTGTTTGCCGTACGTCATCAATTTGTGGGCACACGCCTTGTCGACTGTAAGCTATTCGGCTCAGGCGGCGCGGGCGCAGGTAATGAATACAAATACGCGGCTATTTAACTTCCTTCGCGCAAGATGAAGTGAATAATAATACACTTTTGGACGCTGTTTCAAGGGTAAGGGCTTAAAGGCGAGCTCACATGGGAAGGATCGGGAACTAGAAGAAACGAGCGTATAAATCAAAATTAGGACGAGCGTGGAAACGCCGACATAGCTACATCTACGACATTTTAGTAATATAAAACAATTTGCTGTATGAAAAGGAGGACTCTCATATTTTTTCTCTGGCGACCCGATCAACGTTTTGCTAATTTAACCATTATTTATAGGAACGCATTGCATTCTTCCTCTGTTAGCACTATTTTTTTAGAACTTCGCGCAACGAAGTCACCCCTAGCTCGTTCAGGAACATTGTTTTTGACCAAATTTAGTGAAAGCTTTGAGCTTTGAGCATCTCTGGTCCCATGTAAGTGTCCTAGTTTGGGCCACACGCGGCTACCACGAGGCGACGCGGCGGCGCGTCGGCGCGTGACGCGCATGAGAAGATGTACCACCTTTGTACCACTTCATTGTACCACTCGTCTTTGTGCAGGCGCCGGGAGAACGCTTTGTTTGTTTACGGACGTTGTCTGCGACTTTAGTGGCTTCTAATTTGTTGACGCTATTTGTGTTATTACAGCTGATCTGAACAATCTCACGCAAAGTAAGATGAACGGATTGGTGTGGAGTAACAATATGTACTAGTCCCCTTTCCCTTCGTGTCTAGTCCCATTACTTGTGTAAGTATATCTAACGTGAGAGGTTTCTATAATATGTAGATAATATGTAATAAGTACCCTTCATTTTGTTCTGTGATTGGTTTTTTGATTTAACATGTACAGTACAAATTACAATATGTATAATCAGCTTTTAGACAAACCACAGGACTTGACAGCTAAAACAATATGCTCTGGTCTCATGAAGGACCGCGAATAAAAACTATGATAATGCGACAATTAGTTGATTGATAATCGGTTCCCAGCCCAATAATCCGACTGTTCACGCGACTGGTGCGATTACGAGCGACTGTGCGATTATGAGCGATTACCGCGATTACGAACAATGTCGCGGGTGTCTGCAGCACTCGATCAGGGCGTGCCTGGTCAGACCATGATGAGTCAGGTGCAGAAGCGACTGTTATCTACAGCTACTATCGTACCGCTGCTAATCTCTAAGACAAATCACAAGCACTACATGAGCGATCGAATTGACCTTACGGACCATAATAGATTAAAGACTGATCACGTTCCCTTTATTTAATTCTATGAAACATATTAAATTTATATCAATATAGTATAGTTACTTATCTCAGACCACTTCAATAGCCAAGTTTGATCACATTATCATAATCAGCCTAAATACCTCTCACTGCCGGGCACGGGCTAACCCTCATAGAGTGTACAAGTGTTTATGACATAATTTCCAAAAAATAAAGACTTACTAAAGATTAACTATGTAAAGATTATCTAAATGAAATTTCGGTCGCACATTTAGGCCTAGCTTAAAATGCCTATATAACTTAAAAAGTTCCTCAACTATGGGTACCTATGCCAAGCTTTGACTGACCTAACCATACGAATAAAACCGAACTTGTCGAGTCTGTTCGGTCGTTATCATTACTCTACTGGGTACTTAGCAATGTAAACAATACCAGCACTCATAGAGCACTGGTAACGGTGTCTCACGGTCGCTGTCACGCGAACCCTAGAGTTGCTGTCCCCTAGCATCGTAACGTTTACAGTCATGTAAGCTTCTTGAGTATGATCTAATCCGATCCCGGTATAAGCTTTACAAAACATAGCGGTATTGGAAACCATAGCAGGTATGATCTTAATATACCATTCGCCAATATGTAAAACGTACTAATTTTCGGCCATTCTCACGAAGTATGTCTGCGGTCACCTAATTACCGCGACGCTGTTTTCATACTAAATGTATGGAGGCGCGGTAATTAGACGCAGTCATACTTCGTGAGAATGGCCGTTTTACATCTTATAGGAGTTCAAAGATAGAATCGTGAAAATATTTTTGCCACTTTATACTTATTGCCTCAGTTGCTGAGGTACTTACTTTTGAAGGTTACTCGGGCCGCTTGTTGGCTGCTGAGGCTCTTCTTGGCAACAAGTTGAACTTCTGGCCCGGTGTTAAGCCTGACACTGAAGTTGGTTAAAGTATAACAGTTAACACTTCACTAAGTTGCGGAGTAACAACGAGATCTCGAATACAAATTTGCATAACTCTGACATTTTAAAATTTTGCATCTTTCTTTTATATCGACTGCTTGTGTAAGTTGCCGATAAGAATTCCATTTTATTTTAATTCAGGCTTAGACATTTCATTCCGATGAATATCTCAAAACTTTACAACAAGAATGTATAGTTTCTCTCTCATACCATTCCAAATAGATCATCACATGAGATAGACATAGCAAACGTCTACTTAAATTCAAATAATTTAACAATCATAATATTTCCAACTGTTACGCTTCCTTGCCCGTAGACCGAATGTTTTCGCCATTCTCCATGCCGGCCACACATGCATAGACCAAGTCTATGTATGTACATGCATGGACAGGGTGTTTGTGTGTTAGTGCGGTCATTACCCGAATTCGGCGGGCACAGAGCACCGAGACAAAGAAAGTGCATTTTCCTCTACGTAATCGTATATTATTTGGAGCGCAATACATTATTCATGAGCGATACGAGTAAGGTTCATGAGTACGGTGCACAAACAACGGTCCGCCAAATAATTCCGCTAGCTACTGCGTGTGGGCTTTCGTAGTTCGTTCGTACTTTGGAACATAGGTATGCAGAATCAAAGAAAAACTGTTTTATACCGAGTCTTAGCAGAGTATGGGAGATAATTTATTGTGGTCACGGTGATTTTCTAAGGCAATTCAATCTAGTTTCTCAGTTCAATGGCAAGTGATAGTTTCCATGATAAAAATATCGAGAAAACAGGTTGGAGCTAAGCAGAATCGCATAGTGAAATCAAGGCAAGAAATTATACTAAAAACTGGCCAAATGCGAGTCGAATTCGCACACGCAGGGTTCCTTACCACCGTCGAGCAAAAAGACACCAAAAAACACGTTTCTTATATGTATAGGGATTTCATTTTATCATTTGACCATTTTCTTCATTTTATTATTTGATCTTTTAGCGACAATAGAAATACACATTCTGTGAAGATTTCAAGACTCTATCTGAAACGGAGGGATGTGGTAAGCAAATGAAATGGACTGTTACCTGACATAGATGTCCGTTAGCACCCTTTGGATACGGAACCCTAAAAATTAATTATACATAACATCTCAAATCGCATATGATTATCAAATGATCTAATGCTACTTTAACATATAAGGCGACATAATATGTACCATCAACCGTCATTTCAGAACCCTGTTTATTGGTCTACCACGATTTAGTGGATTTGGAGATCTACCTACCATGCTGACTAAAATTTCTATCTGTGAACCGAAATCAGCCAATTATTGGATATCGATATACTTAACACCATTTTGGGATATAAATTTAATCGTGTGCCAAACTAAACTAATGATTTTGACTCAGAGGTGTACAAATGATCGCCTATTTGACCCCAGTTCCAAACCTCCATGAAAGTCTAAAAGGCCTAGAAACCATCGAGGCTCAGCGATTTTTTGCCGCTCGATTGTAGGAATCGTCATAAAAGAGTTCTATGGAAGCAAGCGTAGCGTGTCTCTCTTGTAATTACAGTATGTAATTGGTGGTGTGGGTTACAGAGAGGCATTCGAGCTATGCGGATTGCACGGATAGGTCAGGTATAAGGTCGCTGATTCTTTGCATTGTTACATCATAGAAGAAGCTATAGAAAAACCTATCGTTATGAGATATGGATACTTCGAAATTAATGAACTATTGTTCGATTGCGAGGCTTAATAAGGTATTTTGCGTATTCATCCTTTTACACTATTTTCCTCCCGCTTCCACCAGACCTATGGGACTTAAAAATAAAACTCTTGACAGTGGAGTTTTATATTTAGTATCTATCGATAAAATCCTACTAATAATATAAATATGAGTTTGTAAAAATGTTTGGATGTTGAGTTGTTTGGAGGTTTGGATGTCTGTTACTAAATAACGGGGTAACAAATTAATGGATTGAGATGAAATTTGGCATACAAATTGACTTGGTCAAGTCCTGGATTGAAACATAGGATCTATCTCGGTAAAGAGTTCCCTTGAGATATTAACGGCAATTATGCGGGCGAAGCCGCAGGTAAATGCTATGGATTATATAATAACATAGACAATATTATATTATAAGAAGGCCTTATTAGTATATACAGGGTGATTTCAGGGTCGTGGAGCAAGAAAATAAAGCATAATACAATATTCAAATATGAACCTAATGATGTTAATTATTAATTTCTTATCACCAATATTTGTAATTATTTTTCAGATTATAAGTATAAAAAAACATTTTTGCATAAAATTTGGTCACCCTACTCAATGTGACGTCTTGTCGCTTCCCATACTGCGTATGTCAAAAGTCATAGGATGACCATGATTTACTTAGTTTAAGATTAATTTTACTTGAAAAAAAAAATTTAATTAATGCTGTTTTGATCAAATGCTATAATAAGATAATATTCACCAGTTATAGAGTCAGAAACACTGGTCCGTGATCACGACCCAGAAATCATCCTGTATAATTTCTCATTAAAGGCAACAAATTTTGTTTCCATAATTTCTATAAGATGCGAGATGGTTGTTCGTCCATTTTAGTTACCTAGGTAATGTTAGAATAGTGTTTCAGACTAAAATCACGGATGTTTATGGCATAAAAAAGAAGTATTGGAATTAACACACACACATTTGCACAAAGAATATTTATTTGAAACGAAATAAAAATACCTAAAACACAGATTTGCTATACATATTATGTATTGATTATGTATCGTTTTGTAGTGATTTGTGATTTAGCTATACATATTATGTAGGTATGTGTCAACTGTCGAGGTATGGCTATGGTATGGCTTCTATTACAATCGATGTGTTTATTACTTAATGGTTTCACCCTGTCACTCGTTATGTCGAGCGGTACAGTTGACAAAAATAACAAAGGGCTTATGGTCCAATTCAAACTCATAATTGAACTTTTGCTCAGTCGCTACCACTGTGTCGGGGTTTGAGCACTTATCGTGCTCAGTAGCTGAGTGTTTATTCAAACGCTGGCCTTCCTGTACCTCCTGCACCTTGCCTCCTGCATATCTGCATCTCGCTATTATATTATTTAAATATCTATTTGTGGCACGCCTGCTGCGCTTTGTTCAGTAGATCATCTCTTTAACCTCGTGTGTTTTTAAGTAAAACTGCTACTGTTTTCCTGTTTGGGTTTAGAGTTTAGGTAACTAAGTTTGCATATTCAAGTTAATATTTGTAGTAGTATGCACGCATTTCAGAAATCCATTAGCCTAGACTTTCATCTGTTTTGATAATAGGCAAGCGGCGATGCGACCATTAAGTTCTTTAGGGACGACCACATACTGAGAAATGCAACCTTAGGAGGCATCCCCCTAGGCGGACTGCTACCCTGGCTGCATGCGGGCCGCGTAGGACCATGATGGCGAGGCCTATGTCTTTGGACGTTTTCCGTTACGACATTTCACATTAAGTAAATATATCGTCTGAGTTCTAATTCTATGATGTACATATACTGCGCAGAATAGGTATATGTATATAAAGTATCTATTTATATATGTAAATTCTCTGTTTTCCCCAATGGTTGACTGATAGAGAAAGTTTTATTGCCGCTTATTGTACATTTTACGATTGTGCCATAAAGTTCAAATAAATATAGAAGAAAAAGGTCTATTATCCTTAAACGTTTTATTTTTAGGAAACATACGTGAAATCTTGGCTCGTTTTTTTTCTAGCTGTAGAACACAAACACTGTATTATTGTTATTTGCCGGCCGTTGTTCGGCCCGCTGCAATTTCAGCATTATCCAACGCTGCATTTAAAGTGAGATGATTTACTGTGCACGGATGCACTTTTCTTTAAAACCGTACTGTACTTAACGTACTTCAATTGTTTCCATAATGAGATTATAGTATCAATATATATTAGCCAGTCAACCTAGTTCCAAAAAAAGTCACAAAGCAACCCCAAACTGGTGAAAAAATGCTGAAATATAGGCACCTATAATGGATTTTATACAGCGTATTTTTAGCATTAACTAACACTAATCTATTGACTTGAATTTAAATCTCGCAAGTAAAACAAAAATTAAAACTCTAAACCTCTACTTAAAATGATTTTACTAGTCTATGTGAAAAGCCAATAAATAATGGCCTTAGACAATTTTTCCTGTGGTAGGGTAGACCGGGGACAACTGAAACAATTTATGTTTAATCGCCTGCAACATTTTTATTTTTATATTTAGAAAGGTATGTAACTAATTTTTATTAAGGAAATTTATGTAGTTTTTAAATAAGATTAGTTTTAAAGGTCTATTGCCCATGGTTATCTTATAATAGGGAATTAAAGAGGAAGTGGGAGAGTGGTTCAATTGACCCCACATGAGTGTCAATTGAAACACTATGCGGGGTCATTTGAAACACCTTAATAAGTTTGGGAAAAATAAATAAAATTTATTATTTATACCTTTATTATTGACTGTCATGTTAAACAAAGAGATCACCAAAAGATCACTATCGTAGTACCAAAATTACAAAATTTATCATCGTTTGAAGATCGCGATTAAAGAAACGGATTTAAAAAAAAAGATACACGACTTCTAGTATTCTTTGTTGCGGTTACCTCTTACATTTAGCATTATCATGGTAGTTTTAATACAACAATAATATTTGCTTATATGGAATAGTGGTAAAAAAACATAAATGTGTCTCATACAAAATGGTTGTTTCAATTATAACCATGTTTCAATCATAACGAGTCTATAGGCCAACAAGATAGACGTACCTACGCCATATAAAATATAAAAACAAAACTTTAACCATAGCCGCATAAAAAATATTTTCGAAATAACTATCATAATAATCAACTTGTTGCAGAATAAAAAAAAAAACATTATTTTACGTTTAACGAACGTAGAAACTTAGGTAATTTACAGATAAAATATATTAACAATAGGTAATTGCTCGTAACTTATACAATAATGAGATATTGATGTCAACGATTCGCCGGGTCAAAGGCAAAACCACCTATCTGCCAATCATTAATTGTAGGAGATAGTTGGCTTTTCCTTTGACCCGGTGAATTATTGGTAAACCATAAATAACAAATAAAAACATTATCAGAGAAAGCCACCTATAATGTTAAAAGAAATATTTTCTCAAAATCAGAACCCCATTTTATTTATTGTCGGTTACTTGTGGGGACGGTTAAGACATGGGGACGTTTGAAACGTTTCAATCGTCCATAAGCTCGTTGTTTCTATCGTCCCCAAAGCACATATTTAACTTCAAGGTCAAATATTAACCTATTAATAACACTGCATCACTGTTTAATGGCACTTAGAATATTCTATAATTCACACTCAAACCACTTAATAAGTTCAATTTGTCAAACTACACAAGAACACAAAATTATATGAAAATATATGAGAGCACAGATACTTACTTTTATGGTCAAAATTTTTCAACTTCTCCCTGACATGGCCTCGCCAGTCGGGCGCTCGAGCGTTACTGGTTCAAACTTGTAAAATGGCCGCCCGCGTGGCGTGAGTATTGCCTCATTGGCGTAGGTATTGTGGTTTTCGAGAAATTTAACTTGTTTCATTCATAACGTGTTTCAATTGTCCCCGGTCTACCCTATACATATTATAGAAACACCTTTCAATAAAATAAATATTAGTGAAAAAACTATTTCAATATCATAAAAACTCACCGAGATACAACAATGTTGAAATCACATTTTGAGACTTTTCCAAAAGCGCTTCATACCAAAGTCGTCATGTCGCGTGACGTCAAAGTCCATAACTTTGTATGGAGAAATCAAGAACAACGTAACGGTTTCACAAAAATGGTTCAAATAAATGTAATGGGTTATTCAATGGTATTATTAACATTTTATATTTTCATAGTTTTAAAATGGATTTGGAATGGACCAACTTCGAAGGCTCATAAAACAAATGAACTCGAAATTTCGACCTTTGAATTCATAATTCATTTTATATTATGAAATAAATTAATCTAAATGTAACATATTTCCTTATTTTGCTTATTTTTACAGGAACTTATATAATTTTTACAAATTTCGGTTACAGTACAGGCAACATCCCAATTATCGATTATGAATAGAATCATTTCTCTACGAATAGGTCAAATATTTGCGTAGATTGATTGTACGCTGGTTAAAATTAAAAAGTTATTTAAAAGGAGTTAGTTTAGTAAAAGAATGGTGGGTGATGTTAGCGCAGCCTGGCGCGGTTATTTAGAAATGCGATAAAAATGAAAACAAAACTTTGGGAGGGCAGTAAAAATTATAAAATTAATAATTCGCGCGGGCGAACGCTTGCGTTTATTAAATTTCCCAAAAGAAAATTTAATTAAGAGCGTTTTTCTTTTTATTTCACACCCCGGATTTCATTATTGGCGGCGCGAAAGGGTTAGTTCACGAGTTGGGAAAACGTAGAGCGGGCGACATACGTATTGATTCAACATAAGATAGCTTTCAAGAATACGCATTATGTTACCATTTTCTTATATATTAATTTAAATGTAATGTGAAAGCAACTAATAGTGGTTTATTTAACTGACAGGTACATAATGAGACAGACTCGTGTGATCTTATTATGATGCTCGCCTTCGGCTCTCATTATCTATCATCAGTTGCATAATAGTATTTTTTTCTACTCCTGTACTTTTATCTGTCTTTTAGTTGGTCACGAACACTAATATAAGAACATACATAATATGAGTTCAGAGAAGTCTATACTCTAGTCTACTTGTGTCTTTATAGTCGCAAAAAGATACTGCTAGCAGCCACAGACTTCTAAATCTAGGTTAAACTTAGGTCAAGGATTACGCGATAATGCACAACTACCAACTTAACAGACAAATAAATTCCTTTTAAGAAAAACAAAGCTTTCCGAACTAAATACTTTGATGCCAACATAAAAAAAATTAATATATAATAATATTAATATACATTTGATGAAACGGAGCATGCAAAAATATCTGACTCCACTCTTACTATAGCAATAAGGTCGCGTCATTGGTATAGGACAGGAATATTTAAGGTTATCTTACGCCATTTCTATCCCTGCCTAACCCCCGAACTGGACCGGCCGACGTGTAAAAAACGGGAAGTGAAAATATAAAAAGTTGGTGGCCGGTCGGTTCAGCGTCTGCGCAGATTTACGGCTCTCTTAATAAGCGCCTAATGAATCCGCACTCACCCTTTAACGGTGACATTTGTTTTCAAGATATTTAAAAAGTGTAACGGGTGTTTATGTTTCTGATAAGACACTTAATCAAGAAACCCAGTGTAGCGCGCGTGAGCTCCGATTATTCGGGAAATTGATGTGTTTCACTATAACTTTCCTGTTGCAATAGGGTACTTTCCTCACAACTAAAATCAGTTAATTTTTATAAAGTGTCAAAACGCTCAAATAGTATTGAATTTTCTGTGAAGAAAATTAATATGACGTCATTTTAGTCAGTGGTCAAACAAACTTTATTTTTAGTTTTTGACTTTTTATAAATCGTTCAATCGTTTTATGTATTCGATTCAGACAACACAATGAATGGGGTCATTCATCGATTGTCAAACCATTAACACTAAGCAATCGACCAGTGGCAGGTGACTGCTTACTATGTTTTGGTTGCCGGTTGGATTTAACAACAAAACATTGGAAATAGTTATTGAGTATCTTCGTATTGCTCTTCACTAGTGTGCAACTAAATTTGTAACTTGTAACTAATACAATAATTGATATAATAAATTAAATTTTCAAGTAAAACTTATTTATCTATATATATAAAAGGCAAAGTCCTGACTGACTCATCAACGCACAGCCGAAACTACTGAAGCGAAGAACTTGAAACTTTCACAGTAGAATGGTCATATGACGTAGGTGAGAGATAAGAACGGATTTTTCGAAATTCATCCCCTAAGGGGTTCAAATAAGGGTTCATAATTTGTATGGAGAGTCTGCGATTTTTAAAGTAAGAGGTTTGGAACTTCATGCTTAGATTCTTCATTAAAATGAAAGAAAAGTTGTTTCACCGTTTTTCAAAATTCATTCCCTGAGGGGTTAAAATGGGGGTTGAAAGTTTGTATCGGGATTCTACGATCTTTTTAAGTAAGAGGTTTGAAACTTCATGCTTAGATTCTTCATTAGAATGAAAAAAAAGTGATTTCACCGTTTTTTGAAATTCATCCCCTGAGGGGTTAAAATAGGGGTTGAAAGTTTGTATGGAGAGTCTACGTTTTTTAAAGTAAGTGGTTTGAAAGATCATGTTTAGACTCTTCATTAGAATAAAAGAAAAGTGAATTCGCCGTTTTTTGAAATTCATCCTCTAAGGGGTTTAAATGGGGGTTAAAAATTTGTATGGAGAGTCTGCGATGTTTAAAGTAACAGGGTTGAGCGATAAAGTAAGTGCTTTGAAAGATCATGTTTAGACTCTTCATTAGAATAAAAGAAAAGTGTTTTCACCGTTTTCCGAAATTCATCCTCCAAGGGGTTTAAATGGGGGTTGAAAGTTTTTAAGTAAGAGATTTGAAACTTCATATTTAGATTCTTCATTTAAATCAATGAAAAGTAATTTTCCCGTTTTTTGAAATTCATTCTCTAAGGGGTTTAAATGGGAGTTGAAAGTTTGTATCGGGACTCTACGATCTTTTTAAGTAAAGAGGTTAGAAACTTCATGTTTAGATTTTTCATTTAAATCAATGAAAAGTAATTTCACCATGTTTTGAAATTCATTCTCTAAGGGGTTTAAATGAGGGTTGAACGTTTGTATTGGGACTTTACGATCTTTTTAAGTAAGAGTTTTAAAACTTCATGTTTAGACTCTTTATTAGAATAAAAGAAAACTGATTTCACCATTTTTTGAAATTCACCCTCGAAGGGGTTTAAATAGGGGTTGAAAAATTGTATCGGGACTTTACGATCTTTTTAAGTAAGAGGTATCAAACTTCATGTTTAAATTCTTCATTGTTTTAAAAGAAGAGTGTTTTCCCCTTCTTTTGGAATTCATCCCCGAAAAGCTTAAATAGGGTTTGAGAGTTTGTATCGGGAATATATGATTTTCACATTAGGAGATCTAAGACATCATAGATAGACTTTTTATAATGAGCCAAGAAAAGCCATTATTACCATTTTCCGAAATTCATCTAATTTAGGAATTAAAAAGAGGTTGAAAGTTTGAAAGACAGAACAAAAACTTATAGATCTAGAAATTTTACATGTGCAGAGGTTCTTATTTCCCTTGAGAGGTTTAAAAGGGTTGAATATTTGCATGGGAAGGTTTGAAACTTTATGTATATACTGTTTAATAAATTGAAAGAAAAGTGATTCCACAGTTTTTCAAAATTCATTTCCTAGGGGACTAAAATCGGAGTTGAAATTTGTATACTTGGGACATGATTTTTAAAGTAGGAGATCTGCGACTTGATATGTAAACCCTTCATTATATGTCAAGAAAAGTAACTTTGCCGTTTTTCAAAATTCATACCCAATTGAATGCAGTTAAATGGGGGTAGAAAATTTGAATTTGGACAGAGTAATTAACTACTAAACCTAGAAACTTGAAACATGCTGAGTACATGATTTATATACAACGTAAAAGAATAAAAAGGCGTTTTTTGGATATTCATATTTAAGGTATTAAAGTTTGTATAGAGAATGGTTCTTACAGTTAGAGGTATAATGTTACATAACAATCCTATTTACTAAAAACCAAGAAAATATATCCACACATTCTTAAAAAGTCGTTCTCCTGACTTATCACGTTTCTTCAATAAAAAAAACGTGAATTCACCGTTTTTCGAAACTTATCCCCAGGGGGACAAAAGGGGTTGCTTCTTAGGGGGTAGGTACTGCTTCGCGCTCGGCCAGTTTTACGTGGTTTTGGTAATGTAGAAAGCGGTACTACTATTAGCCTGCGGTAAAATAGGTATGTGCCCCTTTAACCGCCCACATGGGTATTCGAATTTCACGCGGACGAAGTCGCGGGCAACAGCTAGTTAAAATATATAATAAACTTTTAACAATCTGGAATTTAAACTAGGCACAGATAATTGATAATCAAAGGTAATAATTGGTTTTACCGCCATAATTAACAACTAAGTAACAACTAAAACTAATCAGTTTAATCGGTTACGAGTAAGCCACGACTGAACTTCGAATTGCGAGCCACTATTAACAGAATTCCTCTATCTGCTTTCCGCGAAGCTATTACTATTATATCAGAACTACACAAATAAGAAACAGCTCTCTGACTACAAATAAACGCCCTTAGTGACATTGGTACTTGGCCACTTTTTATTTTGATCTGTATTACTGACATTCAGTTACTTTAATAATAATTATAAAATCATTTATTCAACACATAACACTCGATCAGAATAAGAAAAAAACCACGACATAAGTTTAAATCCGCAACGCAGGCTTCGTCAGATGGGTACAACTTTAAATCGGCAACAGGCTTCCTCACATTTACCAACAAAAGCAATCCGCAACAGGCTTCGTCATTTGACTTGCTTACGTTAAAGAGAATCGCCCCGAACCGTATCGTAGCTAGTTCAAACGTGCCTATGACGCTGGCGGTGTTGCCACGCTGTATCGCCAGTAAAATTTGCTGCACCAGATACGATCCAGAGCGAGGAACGCCGCCCCTATCCCTGAGTCGGCGACCCAAATCCCTAATAAACGCCTTGGCCTCCGTACCCCAAGGTCCTGCTGTCTCCATCGCAACTGGCACGAAATCGTACATTGGTTCCAAGGCATTGTACTTGGTATGTTTTAATCTGGCCGCGTACTCCGCAGCCGAACCAGCAGACCTCATTGTGATATTAAGATGGGAAGGTGCAAACGTACTGACGCACGTAGCCTCCCACAAGAGACACCGACCCTTCTACCATGGAACCAATATAAGACCATCCGGCTTTTTCCCATCAGTACGGCACAACCCTGGAGGTTCCAAGACGCATGGTACGTTGGCTGCTACCAAAGCCCGGCGAACTACATCATTGATGGTTTGATGCCTCGAAAAACGCCTCGCGCATCTCTGACAATAGAGGCCGTGGTGGCTATTTTCCTCAACCAGACCCCACAAATACACCGATGTGCCTCGCAAACCTTGCAACCTAACCGCAAGGCAACCGCGATCCTCAGCGAGCGTTACTTTAATTGGACCCTTCTTTTATTGAAAAACTTCATACAAAATCTAATCAGACGCCATCAAAAAGCACATCAGACATCGAGTTGCGGAACTTAGCAGCAAATGAGCCAGCAAGGCAGGAGTATGGGACGCAACCTGTGTCCATATGTTTGTGCACTCCCACATCCATGAAACTCGCTCACAGGCCGGGACTGCACTTGACCAGGCCCAAGTCATCAAGCGCCGCAAATACTCGTCGTTGCTACGAAATTGCGGTGCTTGCACTGGAGATACTGCGCTCTTGTTCAGCTGACATGAAAGTTTTGATGAAAGCCCTGTCAGAACGGCTGATCAACGCCTCAAGGAACCCCTCGGCTGACGCTTACCTCTCTCAAAAAATCAGTCTAGCGATACAGAGAGGTAACGCCGCCAGCGCAAAGCGGACTATGCCGCAGACAGACCTGCTGGACGGGCTATTCTTGTTATAATTGTATTTATTTTTAATTAGTTTTAAGTTATTTTTGCATTTTATTTCTAGTTCTAATATTTATTTCTTTGCCATTTTGTGTTGTTTTTTTTTTTAAATGTTGAATTCAAAATCCTTAAATGACCTATTGAACTTATTTTAATTGAATTATATTATTTTTACAAACGTACTGTAAAAGCAGAGCTACATCCACTCTGATTTCTGCAGTCTATAATCTCTGACGACACCTATAAAATTTATCAATTATCTATTACACTAACCTACCCACATTACCGAAGTCCATGTTTAAGACTTTCAACGTGCTGTCAAATACAAGTATTGTGGTAAAACAGTAGCATACAGACAATTATGACGATTATTATCCGATCACGAGAGTCCAACAATAGCACGAAATAGACAACATAGAGCTTAGAGCTGATATATTTTTGGAATGTTTCAGCCTGCTTCTCACTATGCTAGAATAATTTTGATGTAGGTAGGTAAATAGAAGAATTTGCCTGGAAGTAATCGCTTCTTTATCGATAAGACCGCCTGTTTAACGTGACAATAAAATGTTGATATGTGATAATTATACGAGTAAATAAAGAAAATATGTAATAAAACAACTTAAACGGATTAAATCCCAACGTTTCGTAACCCTTTTCAGCGTTCGTGGTCGCGGGTTGTTTTATTACTATGAGTGATAATCGCGGAAACCGAAGACAATATTAAAGAAAATATGTGTTCAAAATTTGGTATTTACGTAATTTTCAATCCAGCCTCAAAATACCGTGATTCAAAAGTATACCATACACAATTCCGATGTGTTTTAAATATTTTTAATCAACAATACGAACGCAAATTCAAAAGTACCTACCAGATACAACCGGTTGAGAGTTTAATAACACGTCCATTTACAATGTTTATTATCAATGCTATTATTATTTGGTCAGCGGATGCTACCCCTGCATTATGGACGATTCGGACACCCGCCTCGTACAGTCGGACTAGTTTTTTTGTACAGTGTTTGATTCAATTATAATATTTGCATAATATTTTACCACAGGAATTCTGAATACATTAAAATAGAGAAATGCAGTGTAAGAATTGTAATAAATTGTATTTTATTGTATTTTTTGTATAAATAAAATTATTGAAAAGACATTTTGTGAATGTAACGGATTTCTAAGTGTTAGAGATATAAATTTCATTTTGGAAGAGAGCGAAAGTTTCATATTTTTATTGGTTAAGCGAGCTAAATACATGAATCTTTAAAACACAAACTTCAGTATTTAGGAAGCTTAGAAATTATTTAATTATATTATTTATTATTATTCTTATTGTTTTTAGAAATTAGGGTGATTGCTACAAAATAAAATACACAAGTCCAACATTGCTGCATACATAGCGGCCCAAATAATAAAATGTTTACTTTGGATTTCCTCATTTGTAAAAATAATTATAATTTTAAGGTTTATTAGTCACGACCAATTTTGAACCAACTGAGGCATAATAACGCTTTGTATAAATGTAGTAATTCTACAGCTTTGTTGCTATCAGAAATAAAATTGTAGACAGTTTTGTATCTCTTGTAGATGTTGCCTCATGTCGTGAGACAATCTCAACATTCATCAATCGACCCTCATACTGAACAAGCTTTATGAATAGCGCCAACTGAAATATCATGGGAAACGTCTCAGCCTCCGAAAACCCCCAAAATCATAGGGTAGAAACCCGTCTAGTAACGACCAACGGCGAGATCTAGGAGAATTCACTTGCGATGTGGGAATATTCAGATTTATGTTAATCAGTGTACTGGAACCTGTTGGAGGGGTGCGTTTGCGCAGCATCGCGGCGCAGCCGGCGCCCGCGGAACCCCTTCGATAAGTTGCCATTTGACGAAGCGGGGCGTAACGTTAGATTTGAAATCTGTCTGTACTAATCCCGAATTGTTCTTGTGGTCTCTAAAACAACTGACGCCAAACTGAATACTTACATTTTTACAAAACACTAAGTATAGGACGTCCTCGTGAGTATAGCGGTAGTAGTTATCTACGCCTGCTTGTGGCAGATCTGTATCAGTACCTACCTAGAATTTTTAATGTCCTTTTTGTTATCTTCATACACTAATGGAGGTAAAAAAACATAGTCGAGAACACTTTTATATTAGAAGAACCACTAAGGTAGGTATTTGATTCTGATTGCTGGCCGACAATTTAGTTTCTGTCAAAGAAATTTGAGACAGGCTTTTATTGATGACTGTATTTTATTCAAGCTGAACGTCAAAGCTAATGAAATGAGCCCAAACACAGCGGATTTATCTTATGTATTTTAGATGATCCTAAGGCCATTGGCAACCATCCGGCTTTACCATCAGATCAGCTCCGTGGCATAATAATATTACATTGTCATCTGATGTACATAATCTTGAAAATTTTCAGCTTAATCGGGAAACGGGAAGTCGGTCAAATTGAACTTGTAAAATTACAGATATACAGACAGACAGACAGATCGTGAATAAAAAGCTTTTAAAAAAAAGGAAAATTTCCATATTTTGACAACACATGTTTGGCCATTTAACGGAAATGTACCTATACATATTACTGAAGTTTATATTATTATTATTGAAGCAACTTTTCGTGCTTTTAATTAGATAATTAGGTAAATATTTTACCCGCACATACGAGATTAAAAAATATTATTGGTATGCCTAAAAACTTAGTAGCTAAGTGGGTACTTAACTGAAATAGAAACGCTGTATAGCAATCAGAGTTCTAATAAACAATCGTCCTAACTGTTATTCATATTTTAAGTCCCTTTTATAAGCAGGTCTGTCTACTTAAAACAAAATTTTAATTTCTTATTCTGCACTTCTCGCATACCCTCTTCGCACGTCTGACGTCTGTCGCAGAGTGACTAATACGCTGAGGGTGCTTTACAGGTCCAAACACTTTCTGCCGATCAGCACAAAAACTCTCCTGGTTCAAGCTCTCATATTACCAGTTATCGATTATGCTGATGTGTGTTACTCCAATATTACCCAAGCTTCCTTAAATAAACTGGACCGGCTGCTTAACAACTGCATCCGGTTTGTGTTTGGCCTCCGTAAATATGACCACGTATCCGCTTTTCGCCGAAAACTTCACTGGCTCCCGATTCGTCAACGTAGGTCTTTAAGAATCTTATCCACTCTCTATTCTTTATTATTTGATCCAGCTACCCCTGATTATCTTAAATCCAAATTTAAATTTGATGTTGCACGTCCAGGTTGCGATCTCCGTACTTCCCGTACTCTTAAGCTCACTGCTCCCCCACATCGGTCCGGATTTATGTCCAACTCCTTTACTCTTCAGGCCATTCGCCTTTGGAACGATCTTCCCCTTACTATAAGGAAAGCGCAGAGCAAATTCAGCCTTAAGCGCATGTTGCGCAAGCATTTTTCTAACAAAATTCACGATTAATTGTCTTCATGATATTTTATACTGGGTACATGTAATAGTATGTATGTAGGTATATTTTACAGCATATTTATGTAGGTATATCAGTATTATGTATATGATTTGTGTTCACAATTTTACGGATTTGACTATATGTTCATGCACCAATTTAATATTTCTGTTTGGCCCAGCGGTTAACTGGTAGAGAATGCCTTATGGCATTAAGTTCGCCGTTTGTACTTTCCTGTATTGTGCAATAAAGTCTAAATAAATAAATAATAAATACCCAATATAATTTTACAAGAGACATGACAACGATAATCATTATAAAACATACCTAACTTTTATCACTCTTACAATTTTTCCGCTACAAAAAAGAACATTAAAAACTCAAATGGCAGATTTACTATCAATAAAATCTACAGGTTTCCACAATTTATTAGCAGACTCTTAATTCAGGCAGGCAAGCTACTCCAGTCCAGTCCACTAATGCGAACGACTTAGACGATGCTTATTATAATTATATTAATCATATAGATATATGTTGTCCTTTGTTTGTTTGATAGTACTGTTAGATCAAATATCAATAAAATAAAAAAATATGTTAGATTTATATCGCTATGTCAATACGGAACATTTTTGCAACGAATAAATTTTGTGACGTTGTCATATTAGATGCTTTCTGCATCGTCCGGCTCGATCAACCAACACACGAGTTTGAGTGACCAGACTGAAGAACACATCGTCGCTGGAAAGCAATAATGCTGTAACCCGCACCACCATCGAAAATGCTTTTTTTGCATATTCTTATTCAGTTTTTTTTTCTGCGTCGGCTGGTATAGTTATTATTTGTCTGTGATGATAAATAAAATGTATACAGCATATATTTTTTCACCTAAATTTGTAATCACGGAATGAAGAATCGCTGTAACCCACATAAAAACCCGTGTTTTCAACTGCGTTGTGGTTTACAGCAAAATGGTTTCCACAATTAGTTCTCCGTCATCACGTACAGCATTTTTGCTTTCCGTAAATTTCAATTTTTGACCAATTTTTGTCATTTACAGCTTTTTGTCGGGAGATGTTGTGAATAAACTATGGTGTACAGCATTTTAAAGATACAGTAATAAATGAATAATGACAGTAAATACATTTTAAAATATATAGTAAGTTTTAATGTATATAGTATTGAGGGTCGTTTTTATTTGTAGTTTGCTAGTTTTCGTTTTTTAAAAGATTTAATCATGATTCAAATTAAATATAAATGTTTGCAAAGCTCCCTTTAGATTATAGAGGTAATATAAACATAACCTACTTTTAAAGAAAAACACATTAATTATTTTTCCGTTCAAACTTTAATGCATGTAAACTACCGGGTGACTTCTTTTTCGTGATACAGGATAATTAAACCTCAATCTATCCATGATTTTGAACAACTTTTACTATGGGGTTAACTTTGTAAATTGCAAAAAAAATACAACTCTCTCATACATTTTGGTCTACCTATTGATGACCTTTTCTATGAAACAGTTAATTTTTTTTGCATTTACAAAGTTGACCCCATAGTAAAAGTTGTTCAAAATCATGGATAGATTCAGGTTTAATTATCCTGTATCACGAAAAAGAAGTCATCCTGTATACGTCTATCATAATTGTTCTGTAAAACAATCTATACTATTTTTTGAATTGAATTGAATATATTTATCGATTAGATAAATAATAACATTTTTTTTTATAAAATGACACGTCAACCTTAAAACAACGATTTTTTTAACTAGATTTAGTGTCTCACTGCTGTGCATGAGCCTCTCTTCTAATACTTTCCTCTACCTCTGAAGTCCTCCTAGACCTTAACTGGGCGCCATAAGTCAGAATGGGTAGAATGCACCAAATCTCCATGAGCTTACATTTCAGGGATATAAGGGGTTTCCCACTATTAGTGTTTTCATCAACCACAAGCTCCTCCAGGCGTTTCTGATACGTCTTTCGATTTCTTTATTTTGTAAAAAAAATTAGTTTTTTTTAATACTGTGTACTTATAGCCTGATAAATACCATACTTCCGTTCTCACTCATCGTCCAAACCAAATGATAAAAATTAGTTTAGGCGATAACATAGTGCTGCTGCATCTACATACATACAGTCCAACAACATAAATATAACAATACTTAATGATAACTTTTTAATAGCCAAAACATAACATTTTAAGCATTAATATATGTATGTGTGGCATATTAATTAAGTAGTTCAGAAAATATTATTACTACAGATCAACAATTATTTACCACTGACATTTTAAAATGGATCGACATAAACTACCATTCGCACTTACACTGCTTCATTCATACCTGTTTCCTTTCATTAATTCATGTACAGCAATATTGCAGTACAAAAATCTTGTCAATATAAGTTTTCATCTCCCAAAAATTGTATTACGAACCACTTTTTAGACTTACAGCATTTTAAAACGACTGTGAGATTTGGTAAAAATAATGTTCCCATACAAAAAAATTGTAGGTTACAGCATTATTGCGTGCCATGATTAGAAATATCGAAATGCTGTAAACGACAAAAGTCATATTAAAAACAAGTTTATACTAATTTTACCACCAAAATTATAAACTTCGACTTTTTTACAACGAGTCTACCAAAGGGGGTTTAATAATCTCGTTTTGTTTGAGAGTTATGAATTTTTCTAAAAAAATGCAAACGTTTTTTGGCTCTAGTGAAAAGTTTACTTTTTGAGGGTTACAGCATTATTGCTTTCCAGCGACGACATGAAATATAATTATTTCATATATATGTCGGATCGCGTGACTTACAGAAAGGGTGGGTCTAACTGCAGAATCCTGGCCGTTGAGGTATGTTGATTGAAGAAGAGCATTCATGTCAAATCAAATCGTTTATTCGTCTGATTCTTTTGGCGACTTCGGTAAATGACATTCTGGTGAGAAGAAGCGCCGGAAGAAACTCACCAGTTTCTCTTTTCAATCATCAGGCATTACAATAGTTGTTACAATATTAAGGCAAAGGTACTCGAGTGAGCAAATAGACAATTACGTTACACAGTATGATTCATTTCACTATTAATCGACAGAATTACAATTATCAAGTAGAAACTTTAACTACTGGCAGACGAACCGACAGAATCGTAAGACAAGTGGTAGTCGCCACGACAATCAGAAAGAGAATGACACTCTTGACACGTCACACGGCGTTCGCCGCCATTTTAAATCTACTTAGTACCTACTACAGTAGTCAATTGACGATCTTGGATTTCTTGAATTATCACTGCTGTCCACGATATATATGTATCTAAAAGAGAGCCTTTCTAGACAATCGTCCAGATAAATACAGATTTTAGAACGCTTTTGATCCAATGGGATCCGCAACTCTCAATAAAACAGTCACAAGTTACAAGCAGCAGGATTGGCAAGTTAGGCAGGCAAATCCACGGGCAACAGTTAGTGGCAATATAATGAGGAAGGCTAAACAATATGCGGCCGTAAACACGCCGTTACGGCCGTATGCAAAAATCGGCCTTGGCGCCGTATTAGCGCATGCATAATTAATCGAGACTCGCTTTCGGACAGCGTCGACTAGTAGAATACTGCGGGTTTACTTGGCGGGATGTCCAAAAAGTAAAAGCAAAGGACAAGGATAATTTTCCAGTCTTAATCTACCAAGGTCTAGAAGAATGGTCCAGCAATAAAGGTTTACCGGTAGACCATTATTTTGAAGAATTCAGAAGATCCAGTCAATTGCATGAAGTAAGTTGTGCATGGGATTTTCTTAGGATTTCTTCAGTCTAAAGTGATCACAAGAATGGTCTCTTAGATTGTTCTCTTGATGGCTAGAGTTCAGAATACCTATCAGAAATTTTACTTTGGAGTTTGGGCTGTCTTGAGTTTCAAGCAGTGGTAGTTAGACTCCAACCCTTTTTTTACTGCCTAATCCATGAACTCTGATTTAATGCAATGATTGCTTAGAAAGACCACACATAAAACATTTGCTAAGGCTAAATGAAAATGGATGAATTGAGTACATTGAGAATCACTGTTTCACCTTTCCTTTCGGCTTCTAATAAAAAGCTCTCCTTTCATGGCAGCATTTTTTACAGATTTTCTTTCAGCTAAGGATATCCCAAGGCAAAATCGCACTTGGTATTAATTATCTTTTTTGGCATTTTCTAAATGCTGTACTAGTCTTGTAGGCGACGTAGCCAAAATTGCATACACCCCAAAGTATTTGATCCATGAAAGCATGCAAAGTTAGATACTCTACCCGAAAATCAGCGAGCTAAGCACCTTACGTTACCAGAAACAATATAAATTATTTCACTTCGTTGCGACCTCAGCAGGACAATGCACAGAAAAACCTTATTATAATTATATTAGTAAGATTTCGGAGCGGAAATGAGCGTAAAAGGGCACCGCGAGCGACGCACGCGCCTGCGCAGGTGCGGCCGAATTGATCGCATCCTGGCCCACTGGCCCAGACAGGTCCGGGCCCACAACTGACCGCGAGCATTACACATAATATTGCATTCATTTAGTTTTATGTTGTGGATAAACATCATTCACTATCACCAGTTTACCTATTATATTAGGTCGGTCACACACTGTACATAAGGAAAGGTTGAACCGTTTCAACCAATCCCGCTGGTCCGTACGCTCACTTTGAGTGGTCAGTGAAAAATCATGAGTGGCTGCGGCTAGCGAACCTGCCGGCAGATTTTCAAGTCCCCCCCCCCTGGTTAGGATAGCTATCAAAGAGCTACTAACGCTCATAGGTCAAGTCAGGTTCTAAAAAACCTACTATTAACTAGCCTACAGTTTTCTACGGTCGAACGCACACAACTATGGTTCAAAATTGTATGCGCTCTCTGGTAATTTTGAACTATAGTTAGATTATGACGCAGTGTGTATCCAAATGTTGCTACTAAATCACACATCTAAAGTAAAAATTGGTCAGGTAATTTATACACTACAAATGACACTCTACAATTTGGATATAGCTAAAAAAGTGAGTATGTATGTACTATGAAGTAGTAAATCGTGAATGACGAAATTTTATTTTAGGCGAAACGTATAGGGTATATAATTTATTTAGAATATTTAAATTGACTTTACCTTTAAAATTAAGTTACCTTGAGCATGGTGTCAGATATCGTGAATATTCTTTATAAAAAACGAAATAGCATAATATATGTCACAAATTTTACAAAGGTCATCGTCTAAGACTAAAATACTGGAATAAATTAATTGGCACCTAGTTTTGAAATAAAAACCACTAGTGACTACAGGTGAATATATCAATAAATCATTATTCAAATGTTATGTAAATCTTATTTTAATATTCACTTGTGCTACTATTATAGCGGGTTAATCATTAGTATTGTGTATACGATCATTATAGTGTTTGCACCTTAATACAATGTTACATTATTTAAATACATTTCTTACTGTCTGTTAAAGCGTCTGTTTGTGTTTTAACGTGTTAAGTAAGGAATGTGATGATTTAACTTAGGTACTTGATTTTTTTAAACCAAGCAGTTGTAATTGACTATGATGACTTGATTCTTGCATCTTGACTTAAGATGAACTGACACGACCACAAAACCATATACCACAATGTCGTTAGTTAGTTCACTACTATATAATTCATCGCAAAACTGCCGTATTTTTCCCGAGCGTACAGTTCCAATTAATAAAGAGGTATTAAAACCCTGCGAGTCTCATACGTCGTTACGTCGTTTTTCCTCACAGTATTGAAATGCTAATCCGAGTTCGCACGCTGCACAGCGCGGCTCAACACATGCTAATCGTTTATTGATAAACAAATAACTATTATAATTTTATTACGCATTGTCGAAGTTCAATGACCGGTACATAGATGGCGCTGGCATCGCATTTGAATTTGTAATTTCGAGTTTATTGTTCACTTTGTTTGTGACATAATTGTGGAATGTTTTTCTCGTTATGTAGATTTCGTTACGTAATGGTAATAATTAGCTGGCGATTATTGTTTAAGTAATCACACAGTTACTAATAATGGAAGTATGGTGGTTATGTTTGGGTGGTTATCTTTGGAAAATATCTATTTATTACGTAAACACAGGTGCATAATGTTTATGTAAACCACATAAAGCAGATATTTAACACAAAATTGTAAAGAGACAAAATATGTACCAAAACGAACTCATAAGAGGTACCTACCTATCATTCAGTATCAACCATAACGCAAGCTTAGTGTGAGACTTAACCGATTAGTGTAAAATTGCCCCTTATATATGTATTTCTAATCCATTAAGCAATTAGATTATGATGATTTTGGTTTTGTGATTATGATGATCGATATGATATTTTTTACCCGACTACGGCGAACCAAAAAGGAGGGTTAAGATTTTAGCACCGTATTTTAAATTAGTATATTATACTTAAGAAAATAAATTAACACAAATGTTAACAACTTAGCAAGGACATTTATTACACAAATATATTGAAGTAATAAATCAACGCAATAGTGGCACAAGCATAATACTGCTACGACCGTACCTATGTAAAATAGACTAGCAATGAACTTTGAAAGTAGTCAATTCTTTGCAATATAGTATGCTGCAAATTGTTAAACCTAGTAATTATTAAGCACTTTTCTTACAAATAATGATGTAAAACATTCATCCTTCTGATTGGTATCAATTATAATTTGAATTACTTTCATAACCATCTGAATAAACGTGATCTATGTCGAACCTTGTCACTTTTAGACTGAGACCATAGGGTCAGAACACGAATCGATTATTCCTAAAAAACGATAATTCTTACAATCAGATGAAAACATTAAGATGTCCCTTGTAAACGTTAACTGCCTGTGTGACATCGCTATTGGCATTATAAATGACACTTTCTAAGCTTGCGTGAGCGGAAGTGAGACAAACGGTATCTCACATATGAATGCCGGTTGTCAAACTCGACTTAGCACTTCGAATAGCGCTTAGAAGAATATCACCTTCACATCCCTCATTTGGTTCTTTTTGGCATTACTGCGCTTTCTTCTTTTCAGAAGTGTAAGCTCTTATACAACCCTTACAACACAAAAATAAAGTTTTAATGGCTGTATAAGTTCTTTCTTACACAGTTTGCACACTTCTTAGGCTGAGTCGGAATTTAAAACAGCACTATACATGCAACATAGTAGGAGACAGATCCCTATTTACGAGTAAATGTCTTAAGTTGAATGTATCGCGCCTCTTCGTATTACAAAAATGGCGACATTGACGATGCACGTAGTGACAACTGACTGACATTTGCACAAGTGCATACACTTCGCACCTCGAGAAATAAAATGCCCTTAATCCATGACGAAAGCACTCAAATTTCTGTCTTAAACATTCGTTCCGTAAGATTTATAATTGCAATAGACAATTGTTCTCTCGCATTTCTTTTTTATTCAATAGTAAACTGATCGAAAGTGCGGGCACATAACAACTCTGGCACCTATGCTAACTTAATTTTATAAAATACATAGTTGTCCCGCTTACTTATATGTAATTGGAAAGAGAGCGATATTATTATAAGTTGCGGTGAAACTGATATGTTTATATTTAAATTAGTTTCAGTAGTGACATGTCTGTGAATATTTTAGTGGGACATTGTAGTAAAAGATAAGTATGTATGTATGTCATTATTACTTTTTGTGTTGTGGGTAGGTGTACCTATGTAAATTGAAATCCAAGTCGATATAAATCTTCTTGGCCTTCGAGATTTT
Source organism: Eudemis profundana (assembly GCA_947034925.1). Lineage (NCBI taxonomy): Eukaryota > Metazoa > Arthropoda > Insecta > Lepidoptera > Tortricidae > Eudemis > Eudemis profundana. The sequence goes on along the minus strand of OX344795.1, from coordinate 20,920,676 downwards.
TTGCCTGATCAAAACTACATTGTAACGTAACAATACCTAAGTAGTCTAATATAATCCCATCAAAAACATTACATGTAAAAAGATGCAAGTCTCGCAACGCAGTACTCCTACAATACAACAAAAAAGTTTTGAGATGTAAAGTTAAACCAAGTCAGTACCGGGGGGGTATCAACAGAACTCGATTTCCACCGACTTGCCTATTATTAGATCTATAAAATGTGTTCCTCCACGGTTAAATTTTCAGTCATTTTGTAAGTGGTCTTCCTTTAATTATTACATTCCATTCCATTCTTTTCAATTTGAACTGCAAAACTAACTTTGTAATCGCATGTATTTGTATAGGATTACAAACTTATGTGCAGTTGTGACTGAAATCACAACATATTTAGGTTTTTAAGGACTTGATAGTCTAAAAACTAACTATGTTTAAAATTTGGAGCTTGTAGGTCTGCTAGAAGTACCTTAGAATTATGATGATCAGTGAGTCATTGAATGAATCAGTGAGTCAGTGAGTTAGTGACAAAACTAAGGAACTTTGACATGCAATAGTTCTTAAACTACACGTTTAAATTGAATGATATTGAGAATATATATAAGTCTTATTGTGCCCTATATATTCCTGAAATTTCAGGGTTCTAGCTTTAGCCAGTACAAAATTACGGGAGGCTGAAAATGGCCTGAATGGCTTCGAGAAAAGGATGGTACGGCCGTGCCTATGATTTACGTAACGTACAGGTATATTATAATACCATAACGGTTGAAAAACTCCTTCAAAGCTACGATTTCAAAAAATTAATCCTTACAAACAAAGCCGTGACACTACGCCGACGCGCATAATAGTTCTAATTGTGAAATTACTTTTGACTTCTAAAAAAGTAAATCCAGGGTTTGCATTTTTGATCCAATCCTGATTAAGTCAATCAGTATCAGTGAAAGATATTTACTTAAAGCAAAAACAGGCCGCAACAATTGTCAAGTTTAAAGAGCCCCATGCCACAAGTAACGAAGTTAGGTATAACGAGATTACTCCCCCTGGCGCTTGCATCCCTCTGATGAGCCATTCTTCCACGGGTGGGGGCGAGAGCCGGTGCATGAGGACAACACCTATAAACACAGTCTTTATCAATTAGTTATCTGTCTGTGGGCTCGTGCCCTCCCGGTGAGCTTTGCTTTCAGTTACCTACATGCCAGAGATTAAATATTACAACGTACGTATACTTATGTTTTGATTACTAGCTTTAATTTAATTTGTAATATTTTTGTACGTAGGTAATCCTACTCAACTGAAATTCTAACGTAAGTTCAGTCACACTTAACCATGGCCCCATCCAGCTGATCTAATGATAAAGTCGGGTTGTAGAAACTACAGCAGCAGCATCAGCAATTATAATTTGACAAGAGCACGGTCAAAAAAGTGTAAAATTTTTTGCTCACCTACTTAATAAATTATGCTATAAATATATTTTTAATTGTTCAGGTGTTAAGTGAAAGAATAATGTCCCATGAGTGCGTATTTGTCCGGCACACTCGTTTACTTTCTCAGTTAGAGTGGAAAAGACTTGACGCTTGTGAAAAAGCAACAGGCAGTGAGCCATACAGATACAAGTAGATCAGTCAATCTCAGATGACAGATCAGATAACTGGCACGTACCACTCGGTAATACGCAGGCGCAGTCGGCCACCACCGTGCTACGCGCTACGGCGACCAACGATGCGCAAGAGAATTGAAGCGTGCTGGATACATCTAGACGATCTTTTTCAGTCCACATATTCGCCACTAACAAAACTTGAGTACCTACAAATCTGCAAATTGTTGAGGCGACTGAATTTGGCCATTTACTATTCCCATCAAACACAGAGAAACCTCTTTCTCTTTAGTCTTCGGAGTGACTCACCGCCATATTTAAATGTACAAAACCAAAATCAGCCGTAATGCAATTTTCCAAAATTAAATTTCCCAATCTGTCCCTTATGCGATAAAGCACACAAAAGTCTATCAATTTGGCGGTTTATCTTGCCGAGGGGCAGGTTTAATTAATTGATGGAATCTGATTCTGCACCGCTGAGCACCGTTTAGTGCGTGCAATCATTCTTTAGCTCAAATGTGTTAAAATTAATGGTCATTTGAGTTGGCACATACATTTCTCCATCTGTCGTTTGTTTGTTCATAGATGTATACGTAAATTTTCCTTGTGGTATGTTTTTTTTATATTTATATGTATAACTAATTACGCAGTAAAGTTTAGTTTTTTTATTCATTACCTCAAGCTTTAGGTCACTTAGTTCCTGAACATTTGCCGTGACTTACCTACTCATATATATTATGCCTATATTTTAAACCACCGATACAGTAACAGTACAAAACAGAGTATTTCTATCTGATGGATGTTAACGTCTGTATTTCCTGAAATTCATCATTGGGGGTATTCAATATTCAGTGAATCAGATAGCTTCTTGCTCCTGGAACAATTAGATTCTATCGGGAGTATAGAGGGTGATAATGAAGTCAATCGCTGTTCAGTCTAGAATAAAAAGAAACAGAGCGTTAATCACATACATTTGTCACAATAATTGTCACCATTTATCGCGTGAACAAATCACCGCAGATGACACTGCGCACCCTACCGCCCTGCGGTGACGAAGCCACTTGCAATCGACAGCACTAGGGACGATTAGATACTCGCGCAATAATTTTCTTTGTGTATAGCCTAACCTAACAGAGTCTGCCAAAGCCGCTGTTAGGACATGGTAAGTAAATACTTTGATTGATTTCTTGCGTGGAAACACCACTAATTATGAAAAGAAATTTATACAAACGCAACCACGAAATAGTATCGTTATGATTGTTTTTTTTTATTGTCTTAACTTGATGGAATGTGGTACACCGCCACCTATATAGAGGCATTTGCAACACTGGGTGCATTGCCAATGCGTTGCCGAGTCTGGAAGAAATTTGATGACACCCTGTTTAAAAACCCCATACTGTAGCGCAGTGGGAAAATCTTAGCAGGAAGTTCATTCCAGATCCCTATTGTACGCGCTAATAGTAGATTGTGTCACAAGGGAGCAAAAGACGTATTTATGGCGAGGGCGTACATTGAATCTGGAGCGTAGTGAGGGATTCAAGTGTTAACGCCCATGGTGAAAATAATTTTGCTACCATGTGACATATACGGCTTTTCACACCAACTATGAGGAAAATTCTAATAAAAGGCTACCTACCAAAATAACCAAATATATAGTTAATCAAAGTGCACCACAAATTATTATTAAAAATGAAATGTTAAATCTATAGTTTTACTATTTTATAAAACGATTATTATCGCTTACGTCACGTATGGCATATTCTAAATGGGTTCAAATTAAAAATTAACTGTACAATATTTTTTATCCAATGACTAAATAAAAATAACGACAATAATAAATTATTTTATGCCACACCTGGCCATAAAGTGGCTTTTACCGCACGCTACGCATACGGAAAAAAGCCACTTTCTGGCCTAGTGTAGACATAAAATGATGTACACAACACGGAAGGTAAAAAAGAAAGCCCTCAATCGCATATTTACGTCCCTCGCTTGAAGCTCGGGCCGCAAACATCTGCGATCTCGGCCTTTCTTTGTTTTACCACCCTAGTTATGTAATGTACTATTAAACTGTTTCGATATCCATGAGCCGCCCAGCTCGTCGTCGTCGTCGGCACCCTGCGCCCGGTGTAGACGCAAACAAAACAGTAGTCCTTGAACAGAAAAGTACCACTAAGATCCCTCTTATGAGAGAGCAAAGTTGTTTTTTCTGAATAGGAGGTGTAAAAACGAAACGGTGTAAATTATACTTCTGTGAATTAAAATCTATACATTCTTTAGATATTTGTACATTTCATGGAGGGCTACCTCCTTAACAAACATTCGTGACATTTTCCGTCCCACAATTTTTTTTCTATCCTTTACCAACACCTCATTTTAAATCCTTGCTCTACTGTGCCATATTCCTACTTTCCTAGTTTCAATTTAGATCCATTCCCGAAACAATTGGGAGTGCACTCCATAAATATTGCGCCTAGGGAATGCAATCCCGATCTCGCGAGATCTCGAGCCGATTTTCGAGATTCAATCTCGTCGGCACGAGATCTCGATTTTTGCAATCTCGGTCGAGATCTCGATTAATATTTTCGAGATCTCGAACGAGATTGAAAGATGATGCTTGTGAAATATTTAACGTCGATTAATGTTTTTGAGGCTAGCATACAACTGCCGGCTCTCAGTGGTGCTAACCAGCGTGGAAGCCGAGCAGGCGCTCTCTGCTGCTGACCTTTTGGCAACAAATATTCGATGGCGCATGACTGACGACACCTTAAGCACCCTATGTTTTCTTAGAAATCATTTTCAAAATATGAAGTATTAATAATCTACCTACGCTTTGCAGATGATACTACCATTATAGGCGCAAACGAAATAGAACTAGCCGAGCTTCTGCAAAGGGTCCAAAACGTGAGTGTGGTGTATGGCCTTCATATTAATCGGGCTAAAACTAAGCTGATGTTTGTTGATCGGGCTGGCATTATACAACGAACTGGTGAACTATCGGACCTCGATACCGTGGACAAATTTGTCTATCTTATCATTAGTCACCGCGGTGGTGACTGCGAGAAAGAGGTAGTAAGAAGAGCCCAAATCGCAAAGGCAGCTGTAATGCGACTAGAGAAGATCTGCAGGAATAGAGGAATCAGCAAGAGGACATAATGTGTATTTCTACTGCTGCCATGACAACAAATAATAAAAACAAAATATAGCTAAAAGTAAAAGGGGGTCCCCATACAAGCAACGTGTTTTTGGCGTCTTTTTGCTCGACGGTGGCACGGAACCCTTCGTGTGTGAATCCCACTCGCACTTGGTCCTTGGCTGGTTTTTTTTTCTTTTAAGTTTCGGTACTTTAAGAGCTAATCTTGCCACATTCAAAATGAACGTACTCAAAATGTCAAAATCACATTACATTATCACGATTAATTTTATTATTGTGTTTAATATTATTGCTAGCTCAGTTCTACTAACGCAATTTCGTGTTTAAAAGGACTTAGGTAATTTATAATGTGTGGAAGACTACGGCAAAATTATTGATTAAAGCTGCGACCAAACCGCTGCTCAAAAGTCGTTGACGTAGCGTATACGCAGTGACGTGCCTCATACGCCACGTTTTTAACGCAAGCTGTGCACACCGCTGCTCAAAAGACGTTGACGCACCGTAAAGACTCATACGTCACGTTTTCGTCGTTTCAAACCGTTACTTAAAATACGTAGTGTTCAGGTACTATCCATGTGTAACTATTTTGAGCATCGGTGTTGACGGCACGCGTCAAAAACGTGACGCATGTGTCACGTCAATGCGTTAACGGTACGTCAACGTAGACTTGTGCCGTTCTCGAAAATTCTCGGAAACGTTCTCAGTTTTGTATGGGAAATGTTCTCGAGAACGTTCTCTCTCCATACAAAACGGCATGATTTCCGAGAATGGCACATCTCTACGTCAACGTCATTTAAGCAGCGGTTATAAATTAATAAAATCAATAGTAATGCATAAAACTGCATTGATTTATGATTAAGAGTTGCATTCGAATCAACACCAACCATATTCTACATATTAACTGCTTGTACATAATAGGGAATATGCATGATATTTTTTATAAACTTTTATAAAAGTTCATTCATATAAGAAACCGCAAGAAGAAAATATTTTTCGAATAACTCTAAAAATAACCAAGATATGAGATAACAAAGATTTATATTAACAGAGATTGTATGGCGGCTGTGTACTATGACGTCATAGTCCATATCGGATCTCTCTGTCTAATCGCTGTCTGATTAGTGCTTTAAAATGTTTATATCTTCCGTATTTCTCGGTCGATTTTAATTTTACTTTGACTTTATGTCGTCTTTTTTACGGTATTTTCAAATTTTGTTAAGATATGTCTTAAAAAAAATTAATGCATATTCCCTATTAATGATTTGTGTTAAACTTTACTTCGTCATTGTACCTATTTGAATCAAAGATTTAATGGAATTATTAGGGACTACCTGGGAAGTACACTAACAGCGCTGTTTAGACTGTATTTTTGTTAAAATTTCGTATGGTAAATGACATTTCGTAAGGCAAATGTGCATATACATGTTGTATCGTCGAGTCAGCACGATAAAGATTTGCACGACTATACGTATACGTTGACATAACTCACATAAGTGATTTCTTAATTTCTATGAATTAATTTACTTATACTCCACTTCGTTAATGGGCGCTAATATGGAAGCTAGTCGACTCGATACCACTTATTTACACACACTGATTTATATGTTGTATCTTGTTTGGAAATTAAATAGGTGACATTTTCAAACTCAGTCACCGGTGATTTACTCACTGTTTTGCATTATTAACTGTTATTTTGAAATTCGTTATGGTAATTATTTCATGCGACACGACTTTGGTTATAATTTTGGTTTGATTAATTAAAGTTTATTTAGTAATGTATTTAACCTAATTAATACCCAGTTAGTTGTGTAAAGTTTTCCTTTCCTTGTAGATTAAATTCCGTGACATGAAGAAGGCCTGTGGAGGCTAAGACGTGTGTACTGAGTGTACTGAATAGAAAAAAAAACTGTAGTTATTGAACAAAAGATGTTTGAATAATGCGGCCATCGCCACAGAATAAGTATTTTTTTTTATTAAAACAAAGTTTAGCATACATTTATGAACAGTGTCTCACAAAACCTTTATTAAGGTTTTTGTACTACGTACCAGTAGCGTGGCGTCCAAAGAACTCGATTCCTTCCGGCTTGCCTAATATCAGGTATTTGAGCACCTTATTCTACAGCTCTTAAGGAAAATGTACGCGAAATCTGTATCGGCTTGCCCAAGGATATCTTTTACGCCACGCCACTGCTACGTACAGAAGCCTCTCTCCCTAACAAAACTGTAGCTCGCGTCCAACGATCGGGCGGAGCTAACCCACATCACCTGACCATCTCTCTCTATCACATAAGGGCCTTATCACACTGATTATTTGCGACCGAGTTGCAAGCGTGTTTTCATGCAGATTTCGATCGCGGCGAAGCCGCCGCGAGCTCGCCGCTACAAGTTTTGTATGAAAACACACTCACAACTATTTGATAATAATAGCCATGCAACAAAATCACAGAGTAAGTCAGTCCTGAAATCGCTAAGCTGCGGTCTACCGTATCACAGTTTACTGTCTATGGTCATTTTAACCCACAACTCGTTCAGATTCGTTCTGATAAGTTCTAGATTCGATGACTGACTAGATGCAGCTCAAAACTAGGACCAATTGAAAAGCGGAGAGCACAACTGGTAGGTATGTCAGTACTCGGTGTCTAATACATTATACAGTTTATATTTACGTTCCTGACTAATTTCTTGGTATGGTTACATGAAGTCAGCTCGTAGGTGCTTTTCGTAACACAATTAATTCCACGATGTTCCGGCTGTCAACCACATTCCCTCCTTTAATATAGCTTTTATTAAACTCTAACAATTTGGATTTGTAAAACTACCCACACAAACGTTAGGCCGTAGGCCGTGGATGTGTGGAGAGTGTATAAACCAGAATAATCTTAGTACAAAAGATGAAAATTTTAATTTTGATTTTATCAGTGCGGGATAAGGTTTGTTTCTGATTGTTTCTGCTATCGTATGTGTTGTTTAGATTTGGGGGTGCAATGTTTTGGAGTGCGGTAACATCTGCCTTTATTTACGCCGGGACACAATGGGCCGAGTTCGCGGGCGCGGTTTATGGCTACCCCGGCCGAACTGCGAAGCGAACGGATCGCGAACTTCAAGTCGGATTGCGGTTGTAAAAACAGCCCTAGCCCTAAAACTAGCCCAGCTGAAACTATAGTCACAACGATAGGTACCCAAAACTACACAACAACAACCCGAACATATGTATGTTTCCTTGGACGACCCACTAAAGATTTGGCTGAGGCCACGGAGAGTGACCTATTTTTTTTCTTAAACGCACCTTGTGCCTATGGTTACTCATTAGGCTCTTATAAGCAGCTTATTGGATTAAGATTACAGATTTCAATAATTTACTTACCTATAAAAACAATGCATTATACTGACGCAGCTACATACATGTAATATCAAAGTAAGAGTTTTATGCACCAATGTAAACTTACTTATTATACTTGTCGTTTAGAGTAATCTAATCTAATGGACTTCCACGCATCGTTCACGTAAACTATTTACAAAAAAGCCCTAAAGTGACTTTCAAATTCTCCCCGAAATTCGTCAAATCCGCGACAAATTAATCCCCAACTACAATGGCAACAATTAAAACACACGTGTTCCCCACAGCAACCATTACCCGACATATGGCGACCCCGACAAATTAGCGTTTAAGAGATTGCCATCGAAACTGTCCAATCCATTAAGAACAAATGGCGTGTCCTGCTCACCGGAGATGATTATCGTGCGGTTCAATCAAAAACATAATTATAAAGGATTTAGTGCTCCGTATATCAGTCGAAAGAAGCTGCGATGCGAGATAAGGTAATCGGCGGTGCACCGACAATGTAATGGAACTCATAGATGGGAGCTCTGCGTAATAGCTTTGACTCCTGGGAGTCTGCATTGTGAATTTGCACTTAGACGGTCACCCGTGGAGATATTTTGTTGTTAAGATGTCTTATGTCCTAACAGAGTAGGTATTAGTGACTATTAGTTACTTAAATAAAAATATTTTGTGTCAGCAATAAGTCTACTCGTATTTTTCACATACTTCGATTTTGCTAAAAATGCTGATAGTATTTGTAGATGACTTGAACATTTTAGTTTATGTTGTTTTCAAACTATAAACGATATTAGATTGTCCGTCCATTAATCACGCACGAAATTTGTATTAACAGACAAAACAGAGTCTGAGGTTGTCCCACTCTATAGAACACCTACAGCTACAAAGCTTTTGATAAAACTCTTACACCATCAGGTTCTAAACATAAATCATTAAAGATCCAAACAATCTGCTAGAAAAAAAGATGTCAAACAAATAATAAAGTATGACAATGCGAGTCCGCCACAATACCGCTTTGTGGACCGGGAGATTGGCCGATTTGTAGTAGATTTTGTAAATATAAACGAATCCAAATGAATGTATTCAACGACTCACTTTTTATCTCTTGACTCTTTGTAAAAAATACAATCCGAGGAGCATTGTGTACGGAACACGATAAGGGCAAGCGGGGACCCGCCCCCGCGACAAATGAATTATCATAAGCGACAGCGGCAGATGCGACGCGACCCATAGACTTTTACTTTTCGTCGTCAACTTTCACCTCTAGATGGAGTAGATTTACATGTTCCTGCGCACACGTGTCTCGATCCCGATCGATCCGATTGTGCGTAGGCGCATTGTGGTGCGCCAAACGCGCTGAGGACTCCTTTGTCCATTGTCTGGCTGAGGGTGGCGCTGTGACACATTTATTTTCATCCCGGTTTTTTACAGTGCCCATTGTATTGGAAATTAGACATCGGAGTTCACGAAACACAATATTATCGAGGCCCTCAGCATCAGCATCCTTCGATTTCTCCCGACGCCATTGTATCTCCGGTTACGAACGGATTCTGAACACGATCGTTACCACGCCGTGCATACGTTATTGAAATAAACAGGTCCGCTTTCCATTTCTATGCGAGCACCGAAATGCGTTAGATCCAGGAGGGGAGGGGGGCGAGCGGATAATTGATCAAAAACTAACCGTTAGTCGTCACCACTATCAGCTGATTATACAGATTCCTTTTATCCCGTGATGAATGGCGTGAAGGACGGTCAGCGCTAGAGATCACAAAAAGATGCCAGGGCTGGTTTTATAGCGTTTGTGACCGTTTTATCGATGCCGGGAGAGGCAGCATCCGGTTTTGTGCATTAATCTCACAATGTGCTATGTGACCGGCCGTTTGGACAAACTAGTTTGGGAGACGCGGGATCTAGCCGGGATGCATAGTAATCGAATTCTTTTCATGTCACATGTCTATTGAACGGTCACTACAAGTAACGGTAATAAGGTCGGTCGGCGGGACCATCTGCCGACTTGTCACCTACGTGTCGCATTCCTGGGAATCCACTTTCTATCCACATAATTAACTGTGGCCGTTGAAAAATAACTGCAATGAGCGTGCAGTTTAAATTTTCTATAATCCGTGATTTATTTAATGGACTTTCTATAATTTTTATGGCAATAAATAAGCCGGGTAGATACCCGCGCGGGCGCGGAACCGCCGAATGTAAACTAGGAGCTACCATAAACCAAATGATTTACATAAACCACTAACGGATCTCTTGAGAACTGGTTCCGCGCATATTAATGCCGTGATCTATTGGAAAATCGGCAACGTCCCCAGCGCGGGCGCCGTGAACGCAAGATATGGCTTTTTAGGGTTCCGTACCAAAATGGTAAAAAAGGAACCCTTATGGTGCGACTCTGTCTGTCTGTCTGTCTGTCTGTCTGTCTGTCTGTCTGTCTGTCTGTCTGTCTGTCCGTCTGTCACAGCAAGATATCTCAGGATCTACTGATGCTATCGACTTGAAACTTGGAATAGTGTTAAAAGTCGCTGACTCGAGCCTATAGGATAGCAAAAAAATCTTATACCTTTTTTACTTTTTTTTTAAACGGGTCCGAAATGGGATGTGGAAAAACAAAAGTAGAGCTATTATATCGAGTGGGATATCAAATGAAAGGGCTTAATTTGTAGATTCCAAAACAATTTTTGTTTTCTTTCTTAATTTTGTACTTTTTGATTTATGACCAAAAACGTTCAAAAAAATACCATTCCCCCCCTATTATCTTCGAAGTTACTGAACAGAAAAATCTGTAATAATTACCAATTATTAATATCATCCTAAATATTACAGGAAAAATAAAACGGTTTTCCTAAATTGCATCGTTTTTTTGAAATTTTCAAAAATCGTACACATACTTATTCGCTCCTACTAAGCTAACGGCCATACATTTTTTATTGAACTATTCACGTATCTACTTACGAGTTTGTACGGAACCCTCGGTGAGTGAGTCCGACTCACACTTGACCGGTTTTTTATTATAATTTCATTTCGAACAAACTTGTTCACTCTATTTTTTGTAAATTTTATAACGGAGACTTGGAGCTCGATATCAAGAATTTCATTAATGCGTGTAATATAATGATAATCCTCTTGTAATATATAACGTCATGTCAAACTCAAATAAAAAAATTGCATCATTGTGGTGATGATAATTTAGTTTTTGTTACGAATTATTTGAATATTTATAAATTTACTTCTACTCTTTCATAATCTTTAGGATATCTAATTTAGCTTTTTATTTTATTACGTTAAATGAATTACGATTGCAATGAAGTTAAAATATATAGTCTATAAGAGTCCCGCTACCTGCCTCATCGGAATCTTATTAGCCACAAATGGTAATATGTATATTAGCTACACCAAGTTTTAGGTACTTACAATCCATCCCAAAATATATCTTCGATCCAAACCAAAACAACGAAACAAAACTTGGATCCCTCACTATCATACCGAAATGTTTAGTTCACCTAGATAGGGACGGAGCTAATTATTGTCTTCCTTCGACTAGGAATGGTATCGCGTTACCTTACCATTGTACTGCGACGACGTCTTTTATCTACGCGGGAGCATCCCGGCTCCCAGGCATCCCTTTCGCAGAGTCAAGTGAGCCAGACAAAGACACAGCTGCCGTACCCACCAGGTGAGGCCATCCCGAAACTACAACACATGAAAATCAACTCAAAACTCAAGATGATAAAGTTGAAATCGAAATAGGAACAGGTCATGAAGATGATACTACAGAAGACAATTACTACAAAGGTGAATTTGAACCTAAAATTGATGCTGTAAGGAGCGGTTTACTTTGAAAAGCGTGAATAGTTATGATGAATGCAACAGATAAAGTGCTCGGTGATCTGTAACTAGTTCGACAAACAAGAGCATTTCGTTCTGTTTCTAGGAGGATTCGCGCCAAAAGTAATCCCGTCCACTCAGCCAAAATAGTACTCGTAACACATCAAGCGAGTTTGTTGAATACCTTTTAATGATGCAAATAAGGTTAAACGAACAAGATTAACGTCAGCTATTGTGCCGAGTGCATCCAAATCCTTTCGCCGCAAGTCGCAAAAATGATAATTTATGCAAAGGGGAAGTAGAGGCAAAAAAGTATAAATAAAGATTATGCACCTGAGTGGCGTGCGCCGTTTGTGCGATAGACGCGCCTGCGCAGGTACTGTTGTCACTCGCATTAATTATACAGCCGTTGCAAATGTTCGGGCACGCGCCCACAAAGGGACAACAATCTTTGCAATTTTTTTTTGCCCAACAATACAATTTACATTTCTGCATTTCTACACCTCACCTTTGTGGTATTCCTACTTCTATGCGTAACGGTCTTGAGACAAAAAATATAATTGCAGATCATGATGTCGAGGGTGACGCAGCCGAAGTTCAATAATTACAGTTCAGCGACACGTAAACATGACCCTGCTTTGCAACTGAATGGTTTTGGGACTTTGCTAAAAAAATACACCTGAACAAAAGCTAATTATGCTTTCATATTGCCGTGCTTAATATTTGAAAGGGTGTATCTTTAGACGGTTTCCACGACACATAAGTCTATTCTTACTTGCGTTATAATATTGGCGACAAAAGCCGCAGGAACAATCCACAGGGTGTCGCAGACTCGATAATTAGCGGATTTTCTCACCTTCCCACAAAGATGTTTTTTATTGAACCGTTTTTTCAGCATTTTTTAAGCAACGCTGTTTCTTTTACTAATGTGCTCGATGTGAAAAAGATTTCGTAGGTAAGTGACGCACAAAGTGTGTGAGCTACAAGTCTCGTACAAGGCGGTTGCGTTGCGGCCAGTCGCAGTTTTTTCCGTGTGCGCCTCCCCCTCTTGCCCCAACCCCGCCCGCGCCCTGGCCACCTGCACACTGCACGCCATTGGCTCGTCACACCTTCTCAAATTACTGACAAACTGAACACTAAGTACCCATTGCTACTTACGTCTCATTCGTACCCGCCACTCTGTCCATTGATGCGTACTCAATGAAAGCTGTGGCTTTAGTGATCGTAAAAAACGCATATTGACTTTTCGCTTATTCCAAATTCGACTACCGATTAGTCAGTGCGTCGGATGAGGATTTTGGTCATAAACTCTTCCACCTAAAGTGAGTCTAACGGTCGTGCTCGGCCGTAATCCCGGACTCGTGCGCACGGCTCTATGATATACGGCTTTTTGACAACCGAATAATTCTAATCTGAAATTAGATTGCCGGGTTTCCCATTAAAGCTGATCTCTACCATCTCGCGTTTGATAGCTAGCTCACAAAAAAAAACATTTCAAAATATTGTTTGTAATTTAGGGTGAACAGTTATTTTTTGCGATATGAACAAAAGTGTGTCGGGGCAAAAGGCGACAATGGTGTTGTCGCCGCGCGGGGCCGTCGCCTTCACCCCCGACCTGCGCCAGCGTCGAACGACAACACCAAACAGCTCACGTTGCACAATTTCCACAGAACCGATGACTAATTTAAGAGTCTTTGTTTCGAAGGAACTGACTTCTAATTATCGGTGTTACCTTTTTCGTACAGGTAAAAAGGCGATTTATCATCAGCCCTGCTCACGTGGGCCGCATCCATTAATGTTCGTTTATTTTATTAAAATGTGATTCTGCTTTTTTTCGCGCTGCCTCACGCCCCGTCAGCCCCGGGACAAACAAAATCAAAACCGGATTTCCAAAATCCCGTTGCGACGCATTCGAAAGAAATTCTGTTTTCGATTTCTATTCGATTGTTTGTTTTTTCGAGCCATTGTTGGTCTGTCGCGGAGCCACACGAGTACCATTTTTGCAAAGTCTATTCCATTGTGTTGGATCGGAATGACATTTGACGGACGCGCTGCCGGCGTGCGATGCGCCTGCCCTCCGCTCCGCGAACAATCGTTAGCGGGGACAAAAAACCGACATCAGCGTGTTCCAGGGTTGCGGCCCAAGGTGAGTTCGCCGGAGCACCCGAGGCGACGCAACGGGATCCTGTTATCATATTGGGTCTCGTCATCGTCGTTCAAATTGCTTTTTGTGCGATGAAAAAGAAAAACGGTCAAGCATCGCTCGCAGCCACGTTCGACCGCCGCGCCAGCGCCGGAGATACAGCCCTTTTCTTACCTGCCTCCGATGTCTCTCATCCTCGATTATAACTACTAATGTGTTGCTATTATCTCGCGAGACTTATTTTATTATTATGTTAGATTAAAACGAGACGTCTGTTTAAAATTGTTATCATTTGGAAAGTATGCTTTCCTAGTGAAGGCTCAAAGTGAGAGTCCGTTACATACAACGAAAGCTATGAAACGGGTACGAATTTCGCGCAAAAACTTACCGCGCCTGCGCCAGCGCGTCCGGCGCGCCAATTATGCCTTGCGCACGCGCCCCCAAAAAAACCACCACCGGGCCATCCGAACCATTTTTTAAAAGGCACAGCTTAAATAATAATGCAGTAACACGCGAGAGCATTCGCGATATGCGATCCGCGAATTTCGTTTCCAAATTCCTCGGTCCGCGGCTGCTTTTTGCCGAGACTATTGTTGTAGACTCGTGTCCCGGCCGCCGTTTTGAGCTTTTATTTTACCCATCTTCGTTTCTCGATTCATATTTGATATGAAACTGGTTCGTTAATTGGTCTGGCTGTCACGCCGTTCTCCACTCACTGTAAAGGAATGCGAAATCATGGTGCGCAGCGCACCCGTCGCTGCCCGCCGATGGTAATAAAGCGTATAGCTATAATGAAGTGCCCAAAGTTTTTTGTGTGCCGCGATTAGTCCCTCCCGGCGATCTGAGGTCGCGTACCCCGGCCCTATCATTACCGAAAACGATCCTAATAATATAATAGGTCCTGTCACAGCCCTTTAGCTCTCGGAAAAAGTTTTTAAAAGGACAATTTCCGTGGGCTCGTAATAGGCGATGAAATTTAGCGGTTTAAAAAATGTATAGTTTATTTTTTCGTTTATGGCCGTTTATTGGTTGATTGCCGGGTGGTTTAATTTGAATATTGTTTTGGGAGTTTGAACTGAGTTAATAGCGGAAGTGTTGCTGCAGGACTGGTCGGCGCGAGACTTGGCGTCCTGTGAGCACAAAAACGCTAATTGCCTAGAAGCAACAACATCGCGAGCCGGCCGCGGCAGAGATGCCTGTAGGGATACATTGTAACTCGTCTATCTGGAACAGAAAATATCGTTTTCTATGGATATCTCGACTACACTATCACATCACTATTGTGATAAGGATAACGCATGCCAATCAACTTGAGGCAATCACAATTTCAAATTAGTTTTAAAGAATATTGACTGAATAACTTCAACACATTTAGTCGGGTAAAAAGATAACCACCTCTCATTATTTCAAATTTTAGTGTCCATTCCTCCATCTATTGTTAATTAATGTATCTACGACAATTTGACGTTGTATTAAATAGAACTATTATAGCTACAGCGATAAACGTAAGGATTACTGAACAGATATAGAGATCAGTAACCTATCTCTATATCTGTACTTGAGTCAGACTCATTCCTACGTGAATATATCAGTTATCTTCGTTTATATTGTAAAGGTTTTTTGCGCATGGCTAACCCTTCAAACTTCGATGGCGTTAAGCGTTACTAAAATCATTAGTTGTCAGCCTGAAACCTCATGGCACTATGAACTATCTGCATCTCCGCAGGTCGCCGGCCGTTAGCCGTCGTGGTGAGAGGCTCAAATGACACATTTATATTGTTCATTACCGGCGGAGGTGAGAGATGTTGGCGCTGCGCCCACCACGGGGCGCCAGGGCTGCGGCATTCCCATCGGAATTGTAACGTCATTGCTTTTTACACTCGAGAAAATGACTTTGCAATCCTTATTTCCTTGGAATTTAAGGTTTTGTTACTCAGAATGTGGTTTGACCTCTTAAGAATATAAGAAGCTGAGTAGACGATGACGGCTTGACTCAACTTATTAGAATCAAATTGTGATTGCTTTATAAATTCTGAGCATAGTTTGTTTTAAAAAAAAATGCGCTTGCTTTGTTGACTACAAAGGTGTTTAAAATACGTAAGGCCCTAGGACGGATGTAAAGTCATGTTACAATTTAACGTTACAAGCCAATTCTCTTGCTGCTTGTAACGTTAAATTGTAACGTGAGACTGGGTCTGTGCCCAATCCCATCAAAGTGATCACGTCTTATTTACTCTAAAAATGACATCTTTTTATGTTTTTGAGATGACTAAATAAGCAGTAGAAGATTAGACTCTGTGACCTTTCTAGAACTTTAGTGCTAGTTTTATCGCTTCGTCTCCAGGGCCTGACCCTAAGGGTGGTGGAGCGTCGGCCCCCCGGCGCGCGCGCCGGTTGATTTGTGCGCGGACTCCCGCCGTCAGTATTTGTACAGCGCGTGGGCCGGCGCGGACATGCGCGGACATGCGCGTTGCCGCTCCCGCCTGCGATACGGGATCGTGCGTCCGCAACGGTGTCGCTATTGTATTGTCGTATGATGCTTCGCCAATCTGCCATGATTTGTACGCTGTACAAAATATTTTATACACGCCGGACATCTTCGTTCGTCTTTATTGAACAAAGAAGTTTTCCAACAGCACATGGTATATATGCCGGCAATTTAAATTATTTACCGATAGGAGATAATTATCATTTATCCTTGAAATAATATAAGATCTCTTGGTCCTTGGTCTGGCCGAGAACCGGTTTTAACACCTTTACGGGATTTTGTTCTGTGTCACAATCACAACTTGGGCAATTTTTAGAGTTCCGTAGCCAAAATGGCAAGAACAGAACCCTTATAGTTTCGTCATGTCCGTCCGTCCGTCCGTATGTCACAGGCATTTTACTCAAAAACTACATCACGTATATTAATGAAATTTGGAATGTAGGTGTGTTGTATGAGCCGCTACTTAGTTTGGTAGATGAATATCAAAAATAAATAATTCTAGGGGGGTTACTCCATACATGTAACAAAATGCGAATTTTTTTTTTTCATCAAACATCAACATGTGGTACATAGTTCGACAAGTCTTTTAAAAACACTTTAAAGTTCTTAAGTAATAATATTTTCGGAAATAATCGCTCCGAAATTTGCAAAAATATGAAAAAAATCAGGGAGATATCGCTGAATTAAAACTTTCAAAGAAAATTATTTTCAACATGATCGAATATACCGTCTTTGAGTTATTGCCGATAAAGCGCTCTTCTCAACAAAAGGACGTAATTACGATGAAGATACGCTCTTTCGTTGGTGTACTTTTTCACATCGTATTATTTACTCAAGTATGGCGAAGCAAAAACGAGGATTATGATTTCCACGCCGTATAGATACATGTAGGTATGTTTGTCTGTTCCCTCTTGACTCAAAAACTATTGAACCGATTCAGCCTGTGGGGTATCGTTAGATTCGTCGTGATTGCACACAGATTCTAAGCTAGTTAGTTGGAACCAAAATTAAGATAGGGTCCATGATCCTCATAAAAAGTGAAGGATTGAATAAAAGTCATCAAGTCACAATTATATGACAATTTAATGAATTTTAAAATCTCATTTCAAAAATATATCACACATGTATATTTCCATTTCAATTCATTAACAACAAGAAACACTTTTAACAGCCCGCGCTCTTCGCTGATACGTTTACAATGTTCTAACACACCTAGCTCCTGGTGCACCACCAATGTCGGTACTAAAAAAAGTGATAAATCAGTAACGAATCCCAGCGGTAAATAGTTTAACAAATTGTGGAAAATAAGGTCAACTAGCGCCATTAGGGCGTGCAGTACCAGGAAATTTTAGTATTGCAGTACCGGGAATTCCCGGTGCTCGTCTATTAAAATTTCCCGGTACTGCGCGCCCTAAGCGCCATACTACGATGAAAAAAACAAGTTTATTAGATGGACGTTAATAAAATAGACATTAAAAGATAGTTTTCAGTAAGGGTGCTTCTGCTATCACTCCTCGGGTCACTACGACTTGAGACTGTTCTTGTAAAGGTAGTTTCAAGTTAAGGGTAGTTTCAAGTCGAAGGTCCGTCTGCAGGTGCCCTTTATGCCGCACTATTCCAAAGTGAAGCTGAAGGCCCGAAGCGTTCCAGGTCATCTTACACAAACCATATACCAAACTCATTTTTGCGAGCCCGTAGGGTGAGCTTCAGGTCGTGAGGCCGAAGGCCGAGCTCCTCTGCAAGCGCACTATATCCGTAGTAAGTCCAACGGAGGCCGAAGGCCAAGCACCGCTTTGGGTCAAAGGCACATGTTTAAGTATTTTTTGTAGTCAGGTTTTAATTTTTAACTATATTTTCATTTGTAGCATATTTCCTTTTAGTAATGGTTACGGAACCCTACACTGAGCATGGTCCGACATGCTCTTGGCCAGCTATTTTAGAATTATTCACTAGAAGAAAAACCCAGTACCACGATGACATAGCTAAGGATCCTGTTTTACTTAGTTTCAATTAGGGCGTGCAGAACCGGGAAGTTTTAGTATGGCAGTACCGGGAATTCCCGGTTCTCTCATACTGAAATTTCCCGGTTTTGCACGCCCTAGTTTCAATGCTTAGTATCGTGATAATATGTACACTATAATAGAGTTTCCATTCTTTCATTATTGATTCTCCTGTCCTGTGTTTACAGCTTGGTGCCTTACATCAGTTTTCGACATCCACGGAATGGTTTCGAGTGGAATAGGGTACCTATGACGAAAATCTTCAAATCATCTGAGTAAAGACAGAGCTCTGTATTACCTGCTCCAAGTTTGTTTAAAAGCCGTGCCTATTACAAAGTTAAGATATGTTTATATCAATGCGGAATTCCACGCTGCCTTTGCCTGACACTAGAAACCCGGTCCATAACTGAGCTGTAAAAGGTAAAACTGGTGTCCAGTGCTCGAGACGCAAATATGTATTAAAGCTAAATAAACTAGCTTTATATATTAATTAGTCAAAGTCGTCGGAGTGAAACAAACCAGTGCCGTGCCGTACCGTCTTTAATGAAGCCCCGAGCGCGGCTGATTCACGGTAATATTTCGAACGCCCGGTGAGAGCGGTATTTTCAAATCTAAACGAGCCGAAATTAGAAGGCTAAGACAACTTTGGAACCGGTCAACATAAAATTGGAAACCAAGTGTAGTGTCCGAGTTGCGCAAGAGACAGGTTTGGCGCGCGCGCGCGTGGGATCGTAGCGCACCTGCACATACGACGTTTCACCTTATCTGCTAAATTTATTTAGACTGTCAGTTTATGCCGCGGATTAAGAACCTTGCTGACGTAAGTTATGGCTGGACTGGGGCTGGCGGCCGCTGGGCCGCGGCGGTGCCGTTGCGTTCCGACTGCAACGCCGTCGCCCTTCGTCTTCCGTCATTTGTACAACTTAAAAGCTTATGAGTTTGAGTGATGGCCGCGAGCGACATCTGCGCCGACGCATCGACGGCGCTAATGGAGTCGTCGCGCATACATTTCTTTTATTAATCACCGCAGTCGCAGCCCATCTCGTCGTGCATGCGTCACCTTCCAAGCCGCACGAATTAACTTTTTCCCAAACAAATAATTACAAGTATTAATTCGCTAATCAGATCCCTCGAAGGCGCATGAAATATACTGCGGCGAGACGGGTTTCGAATTAGCCGGCGTCCGCGAATAATCGTACACTTTACATTTTATATTGACACTAACGGTATCTACAACTTAATTCGGAATTAAATTTGAGATCGCACGCATAACTGTCTAGTAACTCAGCATTATTACATATTTGAGATTTTTCCGGACGACCTTTCACTTAATGAGTGGCTTACCTTTAGCGATGCGCTATTAAGATAGCGCGGCTCCGCGCGGGTTTATTTATTTGCTATAAAGATTGCTTTTGAAGATGTTCGACGGGATTACGCCTAATTTTTCAATCTTAGCGCGGTCTACCGTTACACCGCTGTTTTTATCAATTTTCGACAAAGCTTAGGTCACGCTAATGGTGATGGAACAGTGGCCAAAAGGGGTTAACACATTAAGAACGTTTCTTAAAAGTCGATCTATTCAATTTAAAAAATCATCTAGTCACCCTTTCTTCACACACATTACCTAAATAGAAAAAGAGAGATTATTGAGATTTTGTTCTCTATTTTACGTTGCCTATGTTTTCTTTATCTTGGGGCACGGTAGAGCCCCCGCCAAATCGAGCAAAACACAGGCACGGCCGTACCATCCTTTTTGTCGAAGCCATTCAGGGCATTTTCAACCTTTCAATTTTGTTCTGGCTAAAGCTAGAAGCCTGAATTTTCAGGGATATATAGGGCTTAATATGACTTAGATATATTATATTCTCAATATCATCGTATTACAGGATGAATTGAAAAAAAAATCCTGCAAAAAGTTTTCTGTTTCTGGTTATCTGGTTTCATGGAAAAAAGTTGTCGATGAAATGAAAATTCGTTGAAACGTTTGTCGACAAAACAACAGGCACCGCTAACTGCTATAATTACGAGTACAATTGCCTACACTGAAACACGAACATGAGCATAGGTACCACACCCAGCCAGGACGTTGCCTGACCCGGACTAGCGGACTAGCCTGACAGGCTCTGGGATGGGAGTTAAAGGCCGACTAGCAGCACCCGGTCGACCACAATCAACCGATTATGCAACCTTTAGCCAATATTGGGAAATGGGAGAGACGGGATAGAGCATCGGGGATGAGCGTTGATGAGTTGCAGCGCGTGCTCTCGTTGGCATCTTTGCGTAGCGGGTTCATGGTTGGTCTGTTGAAGATATTGTCGCTCCGGGTGCATTTATTAAACTTCTTCCTCTGATTCGCTGTCCGTTTCAGGTAGTTGGTAGATTTCTCGGGCTGCTGAGATATAATCTTCCTTGTTTATTTTAACTAATTCCATCCAGTCTGAGGGGCTCCTGTTGTAGTACAGCATATACTGCTCCAGGGTGTATTTCCAAGTAAAGCATGGCCGACCCACTTTAAGTGTTTTCGCCTGGTGTCTTCGCGCCACATGCAGCAAGGAGTACAATTACCTACACTGAAACGATATAAAATTATTTATATGATTGAGTGCTGTTATATTTGATCACCTAATTGGGGCTAAAATACTAGATCATGAGGATTATCAAACCTCATATATTTTAAGGGTATTTTTTTAACTTCTTCACAATATTCACTCTAACTAAAGGTATACGTTTCTGTAAAAAACAAGAGTGTTATTTGATTCTTCGCTCGACTGATAGCTAAGGAACCTCACATAATCGGCGGCTAATAGTCGGGCCGCCGTGACCACAATTACTTGGTATCGCAGGATATTGATGGAGGGCATTTATCACGCGCTTCGGGACACCTGCTGATCGACCCAGGGCTAATAGTGCTCTGGGTGTTTGTTGTTGCTGCGGTTATGATATTGACAGTATCTGAACTTCATACTAAGCAGTTGTAATACTAAGGTTAGGCAAAACTGTTCAACGTTTTAAACGACCACTTAAGCCAATACTTAATTAAAGCAGTACGAATGATTTTTTCTTTTTACTTCAGGTTTTGAGTTTTTGAGCTTCAAGGTTATAATTTTAGAGTATAAGTTAAGCCATCGTGAGATATCATACTGGAAACAATAATTTCGTTGCATAGTTGATCTTGAATTGATTTGGAAATTACTTTTGTGTCTCACGCGTCGACCGAGGTTTGTTCTTCCTAAATGGTCATGAGATCAATATTGTGATTTATGATTAAAGAAAAGCGTATGAAAATATTTGTTTTATTCCTCTGTTACTCATAATACGCGAACTAATCTTCTGCAAGTGTTTCTTATACAGATATAGGATGTATATATTTTTTTATATTCTTGACCTGAGTAAGTCATCAATGTTCATTTTGTTACATGTATTTTGTACCAAGATCATTGATAATATCAGAAAGGAATAGATGTGGCCCTAGTTTCCTTCCCGGGGTAATCTCCCGGAGTTCTTGCATAATGTTTACGAAAAATAGCTTAGATCTGAGCGCGGTCTTGAAGAACTCATTATGTATAAAATTATAGAACGAATTCTACGGTTGTACATCAAACTTGATCCAGGGCAAAAATACAAAAGACTACTTACCAGTGGCGTAGCGTAAGCCGGCATCCTTGGGCAATCCGGTACAGATTTGCCGTACTTTTTCCTTAAGAGCTGTAGAATACGGTGGTGAAATGCCTGATATTAGGTAAGCCGGTAGGAATCGCGTTCTTTGGACGCCACGCCACTGCTACTTCCTCTATATCAATACTATAAAGATAAGATTTGCAACTGTGGAAAATGTTACCAACTGGATTTAAAGTAGGTACATTATTAGCACACTCATGGACAATGAATTAGGGTCACTTTCCATATATGACTTATAAGTCTTCATAGAAAATGACCCGAATTCATTGTCCGTGAGTGTATTAGTATCCTTGAGTGTGGGCTAGACATATTGGAACGCCTCAACCTGACGGCCTTGTCTGCGCCCGCGCACCTAGTCTAGCAGGGACCGAGTACAGAGAGGGTTTTATTCTGCTTATCTAAGTATAGTTCCCTTTGAAAATACCACGTCAAGATAGCACTAACAAAATACCAAGATTAACACACATTTTTATGTAAAATTTTCGCCTCTGCAGCGTTGAAAGTGAAACTATAAAGACTGAATATGCTATGCAATTATTACAGTTAATTATATATTTACCTACTCCTTTTTACCCGACTGCGGTGAAGATCAAAAGGAGGATTATATCCTTATACGCAGTAAATAGAGATACGTTGTTGTTCTTCATTTCTCATCCCACAGATCTACCAACTCTAAGGCCAATCCATTGTATTCATTGTGAGATAAGTTTCTTCAAGCATTTACTTAAATGGAGCATGGATTGGGCAGTAACACTATCTTTGCGAAGGCCTCTTTGACTACTACTTTACGATTACCACCACGTGCACACTTTACGATTACGACCAACTAACACTAACGAAACCATTGGTAACCTAACTTGATGAACAGCTTCTGTTTTTGTCGGGAGTTGAAGATTGTCATCCGTTCCTTCAATGTAAGGTCATGGTAAATGACAGTTGAACGTTGGTAAAGTTGTTTATTTAACCTGTGTTGTTCCAAACGGCGTGTAAACGTGATTGGCGTGACGTCACGCGGCAGATGCGGCCGCGCAGGTGACCGAATCAACCCGTAGAATAAAGTACTAATGAAGTTTGTGCTCCATATGTACTTAATGCATTCTGGTACTGAGTAATAATACAGGTTCACGTCGTCAATATTTACCCGCTCGTGCTTTTCGAATAAAAGGGGTTTTTAGGGTTCTGTACCAAGAAGGCAAGAAGGACCATGTAACTGACTTCAATCTCACCTGTTAACTAGTACTAAAGTTACGATGGATTCCATGATTCGTCATGCTTACCTAGATAGTCACTTGCCTATTAATTCGTGACTTGAAGAAATCCAAATTATATTTAGCCTGTCTTTTCTGGCTTTAAAAATGATGTATATTTCTAATAGAAATTATTTTAACAGAATAAGTATACCGGGTGTGGCCTGTAATACGAGCAAAAAATTAAACCGTAGATTCTATTCCTCAAATAATAAAACTTTTGTTCAACCACTTTTTAAAAATATGTAGTCCTTAGATTGTCTCTTTTTCATACAAATTAATTAGTATTTTCAATGTACATCAAAATCCGTCTAATTGACATTGCTTGTCAATCTTGTCACCCAACAGACGTAATCAATTTCGCAATACATTGCGTGTTCGGATAAACTTTAAAGTGTGCTAAAAATCAAAGTTATTTTTAAAAGTCGCTGAATAAAAGTTGTCTAGTTTGAGGAGTAGAACCTACGGTTTAATTTTTTGCTCGTATTACAGGCCACACCCGGTATGTAATAACTTCAGAACTTCTAAAAATATAACTTAAAAAATTAAATGACGAGTTTTATTTTTTTAATTTAGACACTAGGATTTAAAATGTTCAGTATTGTTTAATTACTTATATCTCATAAATGATAAAACCATACATTCCGCTTTCAGTACATTTATTAAGAATTATGCTAAATTATAATGAAAACACAACAATTAAAATCGATCAAACACGTATCAGAGTCGAGTTAAGGATCTCAAACACAATCCTTTTGTGTTACGGAACCTTTGTTGGGCGGACCAGTTTCGAATTTAGTATATTTTCGGAAGATGGATCAACGCCCCTATTACATAGCCCTTAGAGTATAATATTGTCAACCGCTTGATCAAGTATAACTCGATACTTTGATTGCATTGGAAGATAAGCCTTTGTTTTAGGTAGCTGGCAAGTGTATGACATGTATTTTTTTTAATTTATGTGTATTGATTTATGTTTTGTACATGTCAGTATGCTTGGTTCTTATTAATTTTAGTAATTAAGTAATAATAAAATGCATTTTTATTATATTGATAATTGTTATGGATACTAACATTATTTCAAATAGGTACCTACTACATATTATGTTCTGTAGGAATGAGTGAGTATATTGAAAATATGTCTGAAAGGCTATTAGGATCCAGTTGGTAAGTACTGAATTTTATGGTTTTTTGTTTTAGATTTTTCCTTTCATAAGGATGTTACAAAGTGATTACAAACCTTGATTTTTCAATTTTCTAAATCTAGTGATCGAACTAGTGATTACCTATACCTGGTAGGGCTGTTACTTTATCATTATTTTCAATAAATATAATGTTGCAATTTTTCATACATTGTATTACCTATATTATAATTTTGTGTAAGATTGTCCCCTAATATTTATTTAGCGTTAGCGTTTGCTTTTATAAATCTTCACCCGAGCCAGTAAACCCTCATGAAAAATAGGAAAGCATAGTAGGTACAAACAATATTTTAACAATGTAATTACTTACGTATTACATAACACAAGGATAGACCGGAACAGAAAAAAGCCTGAATGACTAGCTGCCATTCCGCCGTGACAGTGACAGTTTAACAATAGTTAAACCTACCACCGGACTCCGCCCTGAAATTCAATGAATTTGCTTTTTAGGCAAAAAGCCAATTCCATTACTATGTTACAGTAGGTACAGCCGCTAGTTGGTGATAATAACATATAAAAAACCGGTGAAGTGCGAGTCGGATTCGCACACCAAGTGTTCCGTACCACCGTCGAACAAAAAACACTTTTCTTCCCTTTTATTTTGTTTTTAATGTTTTTTGTTATAGCGACTACAGAAGAACATACACATTCTGTGGAAAATTCAAGTCTCTACCTCATCATTTCAGCCAAAAGACGTCCACTGCTGGACATAGGCCTTCCCCAAGGATCTCCACGATTGTCGGCTTTGTGCTGCTATTATCCAGCTCTACCTATTATGGTTCAAGTTTTATTTCATACTTTTTAAATTTTATTTTTGTAAAATACCCGCGAGGAAACCTACATTCACGAAAAAAAACCGCATCGATATCGGTCCATCCGTTCGAATGCTACGATGCCACAGACCGACAGACATACAGACAGAAATTGGCGTCAAACTTATAACACCCCTCTTTTTGCGTCGGGGTTAAAAACCAAAATTAACGTGCAATTGGGCCTTGGAGGTCAGCGCCATCTATCAGCATTATTTGAAACTAAACAAACGTGTTTGCTAAAGTCATGTATTTTTTGGCTTTTGGAGAGTTCTCATGTCATTTCGCGCAAATAAAATTTATCAAGCTATAAAATAAAAACGCATTGTAAACATAATTGATGGCGTCGAAGCAAACAATGCCCCTCTTTTGGTTTGTATGGAAAAACCCACCGACTTGAATCACCTTAACTCCTTAGGTAGCCTAGTTAAACGTTCGCTCATCGATTTAGGCTATTTCCACTATGTATCAGCATCTGGAAAGTTCGATTGATCGCACTGTGCCTGGTCAGCCCGTAATGAACTGCTACTCGCCCAACTTTACTCGCTTACTCGGCGGCAGTCGGACCAGTGCCTAATCCTAATACCTACATAATATATGTTTTATTTTAATGCAGGAGCTGATCTGTTTGTGTACTTTTTTTTCTAAATCTGTCCGACGGTCGGTACGTACTGAGTATCAAACATCGATCATCTTCATACACTTTCACATTAATAATATTACATAGTAGGATTGTCACTTCACATTTCTGCTAAACATCCGAAAACGGCTCTTATCCCTTCGTTTTACAGGGGGCTCTGGTTGCCTTTAGAGGGTGGCAGCGTCGAATGTTCGCCACACACGCGAACCCTGCGCCCGCGGCGCGGTCCCTCAAATTACGCGAATTCGGCGCGGGCGCACCGTGTAATCGCTCGCCGTAGCCGCCAGCGCTGGGCTTAGCGGCTAGAATTACATCGAACGCTGTATCATAATTAAATGGTTACAAAAATCCAAACTTTACTATTTTTGATCAAAATCTGTTCACAGCTAGATTTCAGCTTCCTACAGTTCACATACTTATATTATATTAGTACCTAATATACATATAGTAAATGTGCCCAACCAACTCAATGCCCTTTGTCTTGCAACATATATAACGTAGACACCGTTACCGTTAGATAAGCTAAGATTGAATTCTCTAATTGTGAAGTTATAATTACGTATAACATAGGTACCTAAGGGATTCCAGCACTTCGGAAAAAAATTTAGCTGAAGAGACTACTTTTACGAGTATAGTACTTGAGACATTACTAATAATTTCCCATTTTATGAAAATAAAAACCTATTTCAAATAACTGACGCCAGCCAAGGGGCGACAAAGGAGCAACTGTCCCGATATTATCGGCGATAAATATCGATCGCCCGGAAGCGTGTCGCGCGACGTCGCATCGCAGGCGCATGATTTACACGGCAACAGCCTGCCGCGGCCAACAAGTGACATGACACTAGTTCCTGTTTGAATTTAATGCTCTTATTTAGGCAGCAGTTGGTCATCGTAAACGGTTATGTAGGATTAATCGGTAATACAAAGTCAAAAACATGTTATTATTTTTACACGTATGACTTTGCCAACGCCTCAGGACATAGATTGTAAAAGAGCGCCATAAAATAAATACACACAAGTTTGGTATAGTTATCTGCTAAAATAGACTGTTGGCAAATAAACAATTTTAATTTTACTATTTTTAAAAAATAACACTTATAAAAGTCTCAAAATAATAATAATATTCTTACAGCTGATACTTAGATGGTGTCATATTTTCAAAAATGCTATACCTACCTACTTTGATGCCTACTTTAGCAATGGAAAGAAGCTAATACATATTATATAAGATGAACCCGATAGTTGGGACCTCGGCACTAAATGTGTTAAGTAATAGCAAGCTCAAAATAACAAAAAAAGAGTTCGAAATAATTTCTTCCACAAAGTAAGCAGTAAATATGACGTAATAGTACATTACACAACTAGGGTGGTAATACAAAGAAAGGCCGAGATCGCAGAAGTTTGCAGCCCGAGCTGCAAGCGAGGGACGTAAATATGCGATCGAGGGCTTTCTTTATTACCTCCCGTGTTGTGTACATCATTTTATGTCTACACTTGGCCAGAAAGCGGCTTTTTCCGTACGCGCAGCGTGCGGAAAAAACCACTTTATGGCCAGGTGTGGCATAAAAGTAATAAATATATTGCGTAACTAATAGCATAAGTGGCACCTAAAACGACTTTACTTACACGCACAACCCTTTGTGTGGCGCTCCTCCCCCGCGTCACGGTGTCACGGTCCTTGCCGCCTGCTGCGACATGCGTCATGGCGATTGGCAGGTTGTGGCGTCACGGTGTGTCACTTTGATCACGACAATTATATTACTTACCAGCTAAGATTGGAAAAAGAAGTACAACTGTAGAGTTGTCGATAAGATGCAAAGTTTTCTGAGCCTGAGGCTGCATTTCGAGAAGTAAATATTATTTTCCGTCTATTCAAGGAACGAATGAGGCTGTTACGCAATCAGAGAGCCAGATCTTCGGTCTCATAATGTGTCATTTATGTATTTATAAAAGTTCTTATATTATGATCGGCTATCATCACTATAATAGCGAATGAAAAGAAAGAATATGAAAAGTATTGTCGTTAAGTATTGGCCTAGCTTCCGTATCCTTATCCCAAAACTATTCATAAAGTCATTCTACATCGTTATTATTGTACGAGTACAAATGACACATCACAATGACGAAAATCTGGCTCTAAGATTTCGTAACAGCGTACTCATTATTTCTTTGAACAGACATAAAATAATATTTACTTCAGGAAATACAGCCTCAGGCTCCACAGTCGGCAACCATAAGCTTTGTAGGATTAAAGGTGCTATTCACGCAGACGTTAGTTGATAGAACGGAGATTGTCCAAAATTTGCATCTGGGATTTATGGCACGGACACAAGTGTATCGATACATATCATAATCGCCTAATCTAAGCTAACTTTAAATGAACATACCAAATCTGCCGTCCTATGACTAAAACCCAGCAAACTGCCATGGAATTGCATAGCAGTAAACCAGGTTTTAGACACAGGATGGCAGAAATTTCGAGACTTGGATGATTTTAATACGTGTCGATACAAATAAAATCAATGTTAAAACTTTAATGAAATAAAATTACACGCGGGCTATAGCGTGACGCTCCACCCCGCGTCACGGCGGTCGGCGGGTCGCGGGTCAGCCGCGCGCGCATATCTTGATCGCGCATGCGGCACCTGCCGACATCTGGACTTGTGACGCACATTGTCACGGTGTACTTCAAAAGCATAAAGCTTATCAATTTATTTGAGAATCTCAAATTACTGGCGACAATTTTGACTCTTTAATAAATTATTATTCTTCGTATAATTATGTTTACACAGTATTATTTAGCTTGACCCTGTATGTATTTATTGGTTTCAAATTTTGCAACAGCTTTTTCAAGTACGTTTACTAAACCAATTCTTATGTAACTCTACATACAAATTGAGATCTTGTGACATTACAAAAGTACTAAATTTCAGCTTAGTTGAGGGTCAGACAGAAGATGGTGTCAAAAAGTGGTCAATGGAACAGTTACTGATGGAAGACAAACTGTTCAACTTAAAATATTTTTAAAACATGTCCTAACTGGACGTATTTACGCAAACGGGAAACAACCCACACAAAATATTATATTCCCCAAAACTTCAACTGTTAAGTTGAAATTAAAGGTACTTTTTTGTGTGGGTTGGTTCCCGTTTGCATAAATATGTCCAACTTACCTCACTATCATCATCATCATCAGCTTAGTCCACTGCTAGTAAGCTAATTTACAACTTCGGCATCCGTCACATCCCTATATCTATATCATAATTGAACTCGTCAACTAATTGAAACCGTTCATAAACTGTGGTCAAAATAAGTCGATCCACTCGTCACTCCGACGTTGACGTAGCACAGCAGCGTGACTTCCGATTACAAACCGTTCGTTATTAGTTTACGGGACAATTTATATTTGGCACAAAATTAACTGCGAAGTTGTAAATTAGCCTATGGAACGTAAGCATATCCAGAATATCTATTTTCTCAAACATGTAATGAAATATTTACATCGTTTCCGGTGCGGGTAGACGAATTGCGGCCTTTAATGGAATTTCAAACAACATTGCCAGCCTAGGCCTGCAAGATTGTTTTATTTTTATTTGACACAGCACCTGATCGTTCAGCCATTAAAAAAACAATACCTAAACGATATTTGCTTTATTTTGTAGTTTTATGTGCTTATATAAAATTGACATGAACATAACAAATAACACATTATAAACAATTTCCAATAATTTTAAATTGCAAATTTAACTATAGGTCGATTCACACGAGCTGGCGCGAATGGATTGAACGAGTGAATGATAATGTTTATGTGTGCATCACAAAATGATTAAATATAGGTATATTCAATAAGTGATAATCGTGTTTTTAGTAGAGATGCAGCGAATAGTAATTTGGCCGAATACCGAATACCGAATATTCGGCGGAGTCGACGGCCGAATAGCCGAATATTCGGCGGCCGAATATTCGGCCAATGGTTTTACCTAAAATGAAGTAAATTCGAACGCCCGGGTGAGCGGCGCCGTGAATCTCTGTACAGGTTGCAACTTGTTACTCGTCGTAGGCAGCCTATGATAGAAAAATTCGCCATTGAAAAATTTAATTTCATTTGTAGTTTAATTTCTAATTCGTTGTTTATGCTACTGTTCTATATATGTTTGAAATTGATGTGAAAGATGATTAACCTAATATTTAATATTGATTACTGTTTATAATTTGTTATTAATAGTACATTACACAACTAGGGTGGTAATACAAAGAAAGGCCGAGATCGCAGAAGTTTGCGGCCCGAGCTGCAAGCGAGGGACGTAAATATGCGATCGAGGGCTTTCTTTATTATCTCCCGTGTTGTGTACATCATTTTATGTCTACACTTGGCCAGAAAGCGTCTTTTTCCGTACGCGCAGCGTGCGGAAAAAGCCACTTTATGGCCAGGTGTGGCATAAAATATTTATTCATCCTTCTTTTTCCTTCGACTTTGTGTTAATTTACTATTCGGTATTCGGCCGAATACTATGCCATTATTCGGCTTCGGCCGAATAGTCAAAATGTGGCCGAATAGGCCGAATACCGAATAGTGGCCGAATATTCGCTGCATCTCTAGTTTTTAGACTATCTCGTCTCATAACTTCGTAACCCTACACAATCGCAACCTTGTTGCACACTGAGGCCGTGAATGAAGCGCGTAAATTGCATCGTAACATCTACATTTCGTGTGAGTTTCGCATATTTTCGCCACGATTTCGTAGATTAAGGCGTCAGTTTGAAAACATGACATAACTCCATGACAATAAAATATTTGTAGCGAACCGTCCAATTTACCTTTCTGACATATGTACCTTTTACAGGCCTAGTCTTAATAATGTACAGACAGATTATATGTATTTTTTTCTTGAATAATGAAGAAGTGTTATTTACTTGTACAAAATATTTGGATCCTCCTGTATAAGAACGTCACTCAACAGTGACAAGTGACAATACTTTCGTTCAATCCATTCGTGCCAGTGCCAGCTCTTGTGAATCGACCTGTACACGAATACACATTTAAAATATTTCATCTAAATATTCACGGTAAAAATATGTACTAAAACAATTTTTGGAAAGGACATTGAAAATGTTTCATATCTGTTCTATTCTATGCTGTGTATTCTATTTTTGTCTACCTTGCTTTTAGTGTCTCTAGAAAATAAAGTTTTATTTTTTGGAGTGTCATTGCATATTTGAGAAAAGCACTATACATACCTCGGCGTAAAAAGGGGCTTGGCAGTCTCGTAACTATCTATATGTACTCGGCCGGCAACCCCTTACATCCCGGCGTTTGCAGTAATGTACTGTATGATACGGTACCAGTCCCATCCAGCTCTTGCGAGCCACTTTCACCCAACGTACTTCACGATTCGGCTATTTTCTCAATGCCTACTATAGACGCTAGTGCCACTTTTTTCAGTTTTCCTTTCTACTATTCAGTATTTGAAGAAAGTTAAATAGAACAATCTTGAAAATTAGCATGCTCTTTACATACCTACTTAATTCTTCAATTCGCAGCCTAGTTTGAGTAGGTATATACCGGTACCTACATATTAAATAATTCGAACTGGACTAATATCACCGAACTACTGTAAATAGTCCCAGTTCGCAAATGTTTCAGAATCAATAATTAGCATTATAATCGAAATAGTCAATTTTACTTAATTATAACATTATTACAAAATACCGAGATCAGTATTGACACTCGTTGATGAGACAACTACTATTTATTATCATAGAGGCACACTTGAGTCAATAGTCTTTTGTACTATACGGTAAACCGCATGTTCAAACCTTCCATATACATTCTTGAAAGTGCACAACCTTAGGGCCCTCGAAATAAGGTTGAGAGTGTCGGCACAAGGTGAAATATGGTTGATGTGGCGGACTGTACATATACCACATCCCACAAATTAAAAGGTCATATTTTCAAAGAGTTTTCAACAGTATTTAAGTCCTTTTGGCAGTAAGGTTGTATTGTACAGACGCGATTAGCCACACTAGCCAACTTGTCTGCGCCGCCGCCGATATTGTTTCCTTTATGAATGGATTGGAAGATCTTTCAAACGGAATGGAAGCCAGATACGATAAGCTATGCATATATTTGTAGAAACAACATTGTATTACTTCGTCCTGCGATGTATCACAAGTTTTGTACTTGGTTGTCGTCGAAACTAGTTATTACAAACTTCTAGACACAAGCGTCTTCCTTAAATTATCACTTTATGAGGAACCCTGTTATGATATAAGTCTTGATAATTTATATAATTTAGTAAATCGTTGAAAATAATAGAAGAGCCGATTGGTACAGCCGTATTTGATCAGATTTTTAGGGTCCCGTACCTCAAAAGGAAAAAAAACGGAACCCTTATAAGATCACTTGGCTATCCGTCTGTCTGTCTGTCCGTCTGTCAAGATCCTTTATCTCGGAAACGCGTGGGTATATCGAGTTGAAATTAAAACTATTTAATCAAATCTATAGTCCCTTGAAGCTGTGAAAAAATCAAGCTTCTAAGTTAACATGAAAAGAAGATACGGCCGTTGATGACGCAAAAAACGTGAATTTCGACACTCTCAAGGAAACCAAAATTCAAGGGGTACTTTCCGTTGATTATGAAATTTGGCAAGTACCTACCAGTAGCGTGGCGTAAAAGATATCCTTGGGCAAGCCGCTGTAGATTTGGCGTACATTTTCCTTAAGAGCTGTAGAATAAAGTGTTCAAATGCCTGAAATTAGGCAAGCCGGTAGGAATCGAGTTCTTTGGACGCCACGCTACTGGTACCTACTAAATACCGTCTTATACTACAAGTATAGGGAAAAATCTGAAAACTATATACATGTTTAATTAAATCATGAAAAAATTGACTTTACTAAGGGAATCAAAATTTATCTCTCTTTTATTATACATTCACTTCTATTATATGGATTTAGGGGTAGACATTATTCACATTCGGGCTGAGTGACTCTCTGCTCATACTTGATACCCTATAAGTAATTGTTGTTCGCTCATACGACACAGCAGCAACGTGATATGCACGTTGCTCAAAGTTATTGTTCTAAGTGGTTAATCATGTACCTGTTATATCTCTTTGTGGATCGCTGATGCGTTATAGGTGGTAGGTCTAACTTTATAAATATTACTTATTTGAGGGTCTACTTCTAACGTATTTTTCCCTTAAGTGGCCGCCTTCTGACAAAGCATCAACAAGTTCTCAATCATAAGCCACCGTGTACTGCCATGGACTCATAACTCACATAGGGGCGTGCAAACTTAAGTTACGTCACATGAGCTAATCGCAGTGCCTCGTAAATGCGCGCAAATGGCTCACTCGTCCGGGGACGTTTACACCACACGAAATACCCTGCATGCATCTTGAGACCTTACTAAAACCCCAAGCCAACGAAGAGCTGAGTCGGCTGATCTTAATGCCCGCTTGGGAAATGACAGTCTGATGTCGATCATCTTGTACGGGGTGATAAGGGCGGACCTTCAATGGGGATGTTGACTAATGTTGAATTTTACAACATAATATAGTCACATGGATTGGAAAATACTAAATAATCCACAACACAGAAGTAATAAACAAAAAATGTATAAAAAATATAAAGTTATAAAACCACAAAGTTTAAAAAACATCGATATTTTTTTATCTTCTTAAAGAAAAATTAAAGTCAATTTCGGAATGCTTAAATAGCACTGGAAAAATAAATGTGCTTAAACGCACTTTTTCGTGCTCAAAATGGCAAAATACTATTTTTTTTCATACAGACAGTGGCACAGGAGGACAAGAGATGACGTCACAGGGTGCGTCCGTTTTGTATGGGCCGTTATTAACGCTCGGTGCGGTCGGCTACTTTTGATTGCAATTTGTGGCTGTTATAGTAATCCAAGTATAGTAGTTATAGATATATATTTGTTCCTTATAAATAGTAGAATCCATTTACATCAGAAACAAAATTTAGGACACAAGCCTATTAGTTCTGTTAAGTCACAGTAGTCGTTTTTGAATGCCCCAATAAAACAATTGCTGTTATGTACGTTTCTGTGACGACACGTGCAGTAAGATAAAGAACCTACTTACTGAAATTTAAATGAGGTTTTGTATAACTGGGAAATAAAGAAAATCATTAACCTTTTATGAATTTACCTATTGGGGGTCAATTTAGGTGGGTTATTTATTTGATCTCTGTATTTGTAAATAGATTATTGCCATCAGATACTTACGACATTTCATTATTTTGAGCCATCTTAAAGTGTAACAAAGTTGTCTCAACAGAATATACACTGGTGAATTCTGTACGCACCTCCGCTGTCGTCCTTCGTCCATCGCATCGTCATCGTGTCGTCGTCGCCTCATTCGTTGCGAAGCCTGGCTAGCTGTGAAAAATTAGTCGCAGCCGCTAATTCTCTTATCGCCGCGTTGTACTAATGCGGTCACTTACACGTCACGCGACGTCACATACTAAACGATTTCTCGTAAATCCATTGTTCTACTGTTACTTTAGTTCATCCTTGTGTAGACACCAGTGGTATGGTTTCCATAGAAGCCGGTTTTCACCGGCGTGCCTAATTAAAGCTTTTGAGGTATTTCGTCAAATGGTAGTAGACATTACCATTTTTGTAAAGTCAAAGCTGCAAACTTTTGAATCACATTGTCACCAAACATCATTTTTATGTAACTATCTTGCATTTTACTCCTAAATAATGCAGTAATGATGAACCTACTTAAATGAAGACATTTAATGCAACAAAGTAAGTACCGTTAGCGACAAAGCTTGTTTGAATAGAACTTCTTGAAAAATAAACTTATTTTGTTTCTGACATGTTAAAACATAAAATCACGTTTATTGAGTCTTAAATATACTCACCTAATTTAATACGCATTTAGAACCCAAGAGTCTAAAAACTTTCTAGTCCCTCAGCTTGTTACATTTAAACATAAAGAAATCAAGTTTATCTCAGTCGATCTAAGTTAACCGGTAGAAAAACACAGTCAAATAAAATATACAGTTCAGAGCGCAGTTAATACGGCTATGCAAATGAGCACTTAACACCACATTCTACTCTATTTTATATCAGCCAACGTGTGGGTAATTAAACCAAAAACTTCGCACGAAAACTAACAATTAACCGAATGTTGTCATGACAAGTGACGATCCAAGTCGTATGCTAATACTTGTTCTGTTACGTCGGCGTTTGACTAACAAATAGTTCAATGGTGAGGTTATTTAAAATTATAATAGGCCTTAAAACAGTCACACTAGTGTATTGATTTTTAAATAATATGGGTCATACAAGGACATTAAAAATGGTATATTATTTTATGTCAGTGAACTACTAGTAAGCTTTAGGCTAACTTCACACGGATTGAGTCGCACCACTTGTGTTAGCATGAGTAAAGTTAGCTTCAACCCTCAATTTACAGATACAAACTTATGCGGCGTGGCGTACATAATATATCTTGAGCGTATTCAAAATATCTGCATCCGGTTCATATTTGGGTTACGCAAATATGACCATATTTCTAGTTTTCGCCTTCAACTCAAGTGGCTCCCTATCCGACTTCGACGTAACTCTCATATTCTTTCCTTTCTTTATGGTATACTCTTCTTTCCTGCAACCCCCCGCTATCTTAAAGAGCGATTTAGCTATTTATCGTCCGCAAGGTGTGCCCAAAATCTGCTTTTAAATGTTCCCTTCTCAAGTTCCAAATTTTATAGAAATTCTTTTACTTTTCAGGCTGTACGGTTGTGGAACGCTCTGCCTCCTGAATTAAGACGTGCTCAATCTCTTCCCATATTTAAAAACATGTTAAAAAATCATTATTTGTCGCTTCAATAGTCATCATTTGCTTCTGTTTTGTTGCTGGCTGTGCTGTAAATAATTATATATGTTTCGTTTTTATATATGTATGTATTTTATGTATTGTATATGTAGGTTTATGTATTTATTTATATATGTATGTGTATCCTCTTCCCTTATATTTAGTAATTTGTGAGCATTCTTTTGCATCGTTATTCCTCACCACCTACTCATTTACTTTTGTCAACTTTGCATAGACTCCGCCACCCAAAGGTTGTCTGGAAGAGATCGCTCTTTAGCGATAAGACCGCCTATTGTTTACCACTATTTTTATATAAGTTTGCAATGTAATTTTCTTTTGGTGTGCAATAAAGTATGATTGTATTGTATTGTATTGTATTGTTGTATATCTGTTTCTTGGTAATCTCACCTAGGCTGTGATTTAAAGAAGTCAATTGTAATATTACCGTTCTGAAACGCTGATCGATCGGCAAAGATCAGTAGGCGCCTTCGCAGTTACTTGTTGCGTAGTTTAGGCGTCTATCCGCATGTGTTTGTGCCAGAGAGGTGCCTTCAACATCCGGGGCTAGTGTGGGCCGCAATTAACGACTCGAGCCTTCCGCGTACAACCTGTCCCCATGCATACATGTTTAGATAAGATACTCAAAACTTGTATTATTTAATAATTACACAATACATATATATATATACTACTACCACCATGCCTCATATCATGCATCATACGGCGAGGGAAAACATCCTGAAGAAACCTGAAGGCTAAGGCAACTTAATGTGTAAGTATGATCCCGTCGATCTGAGTCGATTCCATGTCACTAGGGCTAGATGGCAGTTACTAACTAAATGGTACTTACTTCTCTCTCTCTCTGGTCGCTCCCTCATGACTGAGGATCGTGGTCACTTATGGGTACTTACTTAAGTAATGGGAAAAAGCGCTCATACATCAGGTTAGAATTTAGGATGCTTTGTTCTATGACAACTATTTCCACTGGCACAAATTGACATACTTACCTGGAAGCCACTACAGTGGCTGGCAATAATATATGTTGAGAGTACGCATAAATATCTGACACGACCTAATTGCTATAGGAATAAAATCGAGTCAGATGTTTTTGCACGTTTCTTTTCATCATATATTATTGCTGGTACATGCCACAAATGGGCAACAGCCTCGCATTTTCTAGCACATTTCGTAAAATAACCTACCAGTGGTGCAGTGTCCACAGAAACCGATTCCTATTATGGCGATGGCTAATTTTCAACATTTTGAGCATCATATGAAAACAATGGTAAGCCAATTGACGTCACAGGACTGGTTACCCCCAAGAGAGAACCTGCCATAATACATCCGTACTCTTCCGCAAACTCAAAATAACTCAAGTGATATATTTTTATATTATTTGTGTCAATTATTCTGATGCCTGACAGTGTAATTCCCCGCGTTCCTCGACCCTTCGCTATAACTCTTCATATGGCTCCCCTCGTGGTTGGAGCGCCACAAATTACCCAAAACCACAGGCCGTCAAGCCGACCATAAACGATATTACCACAAACAAACACACATATCTGATAGTTTAACCTGCTTACAAGTAAAATAAAAATAGTTTTATAGCGTATCCCTTGTAGCGTTTTTGGTACCAGAATGACCACAAAATGGTTCAGAAATCTGAACATTACCTAATTAGATATGAGTCTACTTAGAAAATGTCAAATCTAGGCTTTTCATCATCATCTGCAAATACTGATTAACAGCAATCTTTGATAATGGAAAGCAGCCTCTAAAACGGCTCCCATAGGATTTTTAAAGACATACCTAAGTCAGTGATAACGCTAGTACCCATACCCCTCTCTCTTATCGAATGCATGCAAAATAAGTACTAACTTAAGTCATGATTAAGCGACAATTATACGAGTAACAACTACATGGACTCTAGCAAGAAACGAACCCTTGTCTCCCTAGGTAAACAGCAACCAGAGAAAACCGCTGAGCCGCTACAAGTACCAGTAAACAAACCTCCAGAATGCAGTAGCAGCGAACGCAGTAAATACAGCATCGGTAGAACAATGCAGTGATTCGGTGTTGTCCGCGACTGATTTACGATCTTACGTCAGTAGGTTAATTCACAATTTCATAGTCAATCTCGTCCCTAATATAATTATACACGTGCACTTGCAATGACAGTTCGTAATCAATGGTCCGTCAACGTCGAAGCGACTAGTGAACCGTTGAAAGTTGAAGCGACTAGCGAACTGACTATTTTTGAGCCCTATTACAACTGATATTATTAGTTCACGGGTCAAATTATCTATCTATCAGCCATAGACGTCTACTGCTGGACAAAGGCCTCCCCTATAGATCGCCATAGAGTGCGGTCCTGTGCAGACTGCATCCACCGACTCCCCGCTACCCTTACGTGGTCGTCTGTGCACCAAGTCTAGGGTGCAACATGCACTAGAAAGAGCTCGGAGTTTCTATGACCGATAGAATCAGAAATGATGATTTCCATAGAAGAACCAAAGTAACAGACATAACTCGCAGTATTACATAGTCAAATTATATAAACAGTTTCGCAACCAAAATTTCGCAGCGCTACGCACGTAGTCCATAACGTGAGGAAAATATGTAGCGAAAATTTTCACGACTACGAGCATAGCGCCCAACGGAGCGGGTTTTGAAATTTTTAGACATCAGTTACATGCTAATTCCGGCGTCAGTATTATTAAAAATACAATATTATTAACAAATATTTAATTTTCATCAGTCTGCACCGTCAATCCGAGGATTACACGATAATTCTCAAGCCATTCTGATCAGACTGATAGACTGAACTGACGCAAGAATTAGCCTGTCATAGCAAAACAACGTATCTGGCATAGGAAAACCACACATAGTAACTTTGTTTTGCTATGACACGGCAGCGATGTCTTAAGGACGAAAATGACGCCGAAGTTGTGAATTACCCTACAGCGATGAACGGCAGAGATCTCGCGGAGCGATAGCCCTGTTTGTGTCTATTTCAGAACTTGTTTAGCAATTAAATAGATATTAATTTGCTTTAATGATTTGTGAGTTTTGGTTTTTACCAAGCATGGGCGGGAGCGGGACGATTTGTGGTGTTCAGTTTTGTATTATTTATCTTTGTGTCATCGACAGTTACTTGTCACAGCAATAAAAAGCTGTGTATCTTAATTCATACTTAGTGCTTAAAATGTGCTGCACTACGATCTACGACTTGCTACCCGCAAATGAATATTGATGTCCAATTTCACCATACACTGTTAGTTTTTAATGGTTACTTGAAAGCTAATCATGTCAAACGGTTGATATTGACAGCAGTATTCATGCGTTAATAACTAACAAAGCATGGTGAATTTTGAGCCTTAATATTTTTGACCGACTTTCTAAAGGACAGTTCTCAATTCGTCTGTATGTTTTTTACGCGATTACTTGATGACGGCTGGACCGATTAGAAAAATCATGTGGTCCCATTGCAACAACATCAGGATCTGATGATGGGATCTTGGAGAAATCGAGGGAACTCCTCAAATATTATAGCCACACATAGCGATTTGGGTATTTTTCATAGTGAATTGTGCATTTCTTATCGAATCCCTTCATTTGAAGTACATTATTAACCGAATTGGCCTGTTGACTCGATTTTTTTTCTGTCGTAAATCGATTCTACTATTTGTGAGGAACAAATATCTATATGACACCTGCCTAATACATTTGTATAAGTATAACAGCCACAAATTGTAATCAAAAGTAGCAGATCGCACTGAGCATTGAAAACGCTCTATACAAAACGGGAGGAACTTATGAATGACGTCATCGGTTCCATCGCTGTACTAAGTTGTATGAAAAAAATAGCATTTAGCCATTTTGATCACGAAAAAGTTGTCGTACATTTATTTTTTTAGTGTTATATAAGCATTCCGAAATTGACTTTAATTTTTCTTTAAGACGATAAAAAAAGTATCTTTTTTTTTAAACTTTGTGGTCTCATAACTTTATATTTTTTATACATTTTTGGTTTATTTCTTTTGTGTTATGATAATTTAGTTATTTCCAATCCATGTGTTTATATTATGTTGTAAAATTCAACATTAGTCAACATCCGAATTCCACAAAAGAAGGACGGTTTTCGGAATATTATAGGCACATATACGGCGATTTGGGAATTGTTCATAGTCACTCGTGCATCTCATATCAAAATAGGTTCACTGATAGTCGGTTCTTTTAATTTTGTGATTATAAATTCTATCATGAGTGTACAGTCAAAAAGTCTTCTGCGAGAGATGTTTAATTAACAAAGTCAACATGATACTTGATTTTAAAATGTAATTATGAATAAAAATACATACTTCTGATCATGCTGCCGCAACCGTAGTAAGAATTATCTACTGAGACGTCCTGTCAGCTTTGAAAGGGTTAATATGGAAGAGACGTCTGTATCATTGAGTCCGATACCCTCACCTCAATCAGGCAATCCTCGTGCTAAATTGCAGTTGATATTCAATTGGGTTTGCGGGCTTCCGGCGATTTGGTCTAGACGTCAATTTGGACTGCTGCATTAGTCTAGAACAATTTTATTGTCTGAGCGCAGTCTGCATGCGTTTACGTTGTCATGTTCAATGACCGATTCATCCCTGAGATTGATTCTTGGTAAGGTTTGTAAGTTATAAAGATAAGTCTGTTGTAGTGGTTTCCATTGATTTGGTATATTTTAGCATAGTTAGTTTACAGATACCATTGACTTTTCAGAATAATTATAAAAGATGCGTTACCTACTCTAAGTAACTTACGTTAAATATTTTCCGAAATGTTTTTCGTTTAAGCTAGAAGAAAGTTACCGAATTAAAAATTCGGATAAACTATAATTTAGGACCAATAGGTAATATTATGCCAAATTGAGGAAACCCCTGTTGGAATACCCATGACTGAACTTTGAGACTAACTAACCGAATTCCTGCTTGAATTATTTATTCACCATTCTAGGCTATAATTATATTGTATACTTATATACAAGTTTTGAACAGTGTATACATATTATTGAACATGATTGGAAAACGATATGCTTGCAGAAACTTGTGACTTGATTGCTATTTATATACCTAATACCTATACTTATGCATGAAATATGTAATTATTATGGAATTTTATGATCCATTCGGGATTGTTAATTAAAAGACACAATAAGCTAAGGCTCTTCAAAACTACAAAGAGCCTTAATAAAAATGTTATGCAAACAAATTACAAAGTTGTTTTTATATAGATGCCCTTGAGGCATCTGCTTTGTTCTTTCTTTCGCTAGCGTTACTAAAGTGTTACCCACTCATAGACTTCGTGACGTCAAGTGCAGTAAACATTATGAATAAAGAATGTTGAAAAACTTGCACAAAATGTGCTGTGAAATGTTTATATCAATTAAATTGTTTGCTTAAATAATTAATTCAGTATTTCACAGACGTTGATATAATTGATCTAAAGTCAAATGACGTAAATGCGTGCGAAAAATCACCAATCGCACTTTAAGAGAAGGTTCAAAATTAAACGACAGGAAATGCCTGATAAAAAGCAAAGCTAACCGCAGTAGCTAGCTGCGGAGCTAACGTATAATTACAGTCTAATGTACAATAAATAATAACACATTGATATCCGTAGCACCGAATTATCATATAAACAGCTCCCGTCCATTCATTACCAGCATTTTAATATTCAACGCAACCAAATCGATCGAAAGGTAATTAACCGATCATGCGTCCATCTCGGTCTGTGATGGACTCGTGACCACATCTACATAATGACATTGTTAGTGGATGCAAATAAACGAGTTACTCCTGTTACAGCGACAAGGTCCCAAGATCGGCTCAACCGGACGTCCGAAAACAGAATATTAGGCACTTAATTCTTGCTATTTACTTGTTATCAGCGCGGCATGTCTCTTTTCTTTACCTAAGATAAGACACATATCAGTTAACTTTTTATACCAAGTGATAAACCAACAGGCTTAGTGTCCGCCTGGCAGAAAACCAAAACAAGTGCATCACCTTACTTTACTCTTTTTTATAACATCCTTCCCACAACTTTTGCCTTCAACGCTTAAAAGGGCTTCGAAGTTTTTTAAACTTCTTTTCTTCGTTTCTTTGAGTGAAATACATATATGAGCATAATACGCGATTTCAGTTTAAATTTGTCAAAAAAACAAACATCACTCATTCATCATCTCCGTCTCTTACCTCCTACATACTACCTGGGGCTTTAACGGTGACGGCAACATCTTCAGTTAGACAATAAGCAGTAGTTACCTGTGCCCTATTGCAGTACTCACCGCAGAATGCAGACGGCTCGCTCCCACGCTGGTCAAGGCTCCCATTACGACACGAACTTTATGTACTCACTATGTATTTACCGATTGTCACTAAATACTATTTATATAACTGCTTGGCAGTATAGTCTGATCTGGTAAGTCTTAACCAAACAGACTTTTTAGTTCCCGATTGTGGTGTCATTTTGCGCTCGTGATTGTTTATATCGACAGGAAACTATGTTTTTTTTTAAGTTTTGTCCGAGACGTAACGTAAGCATGACCTGCAACTTAAAAAATAAAAGTATGTAAGTTCAGTTTCCGCTTTAGATTCATCAATATTATTTAATAGTGTAAAGCTACTGCAATATTTTTTTCTGTAAAAATGACTACGGGTTCGTAAAATGTTCTTATCGAGATCACATAGTATAGTAACGCCTTAACACGTTATTTACCGTAGGTACGTATTTTCACGAATAACGGTAGTTATTCGTAAAAATACTCCTTTTAATTAGTAGATTTAACTAGGACTGAATTTCATAATAGCCTTATACTAATTTTCATACCAATACACCTAAAAATTTATAGTATTTTATGTGACTGTTACATAATGAAAGGCATTAAAATACCAGTGTAAGTTTATGAAGAGTCGCAGGTCAGTTTCATAATAACATCACACGAGTGTTACAATGCCTAATTATGTAGGTACAGTTATCATATATATTAAATAGACTGCTTTGATATATGATGATGATAGAAATGCCTAAATTAAAAAAAAATAAACGAAATTACCCCCTCGTGCGGAATGTTGAATGTCAAATGGACATAAACTATTTGTATCTAAAACTCGTAAAACCTTTATCATAAATCACCTGAAACCCTTAAGACCAATAGTCAAAATACCTAAAACTCATAGTCTACTTCTATCCCTGATACTGGCCAGCTACTTGATAATAAATGACAATTAACATTATTCATTTTAATTTCAGTATTTGGCCTTTTAGTTGTTTTAGATTTAAGACATTCTGAAATTCAACAACATTATTTGGTCAACAACGGTATTTGAATGAAGCGTAGGTACCTACTTATATTGTAATATTAAGACATTTTGGCGATTGCACATTGTGAAAGGAAGTCATTATTTCAGTCTGCCATT
This sequence comes from Eudemis profundana, assembly GCA_947034925.1. Taxonomy (NCBI): domain Eukaryota; kingdom Metazoa; phylum Arthropoda; class Insecta; order Lepidoptera; family Tortricidae; genus Eudemis; species Eudemis profundana. The sequence continues at coordinate 20,877,237 of OX344795.1, read as the reverse complement.
TCAAGAAAAAGACAGGTTTAAATTACAACAGGGTCTTATCGCACCGAATCAACAAACTATTTTGTTACGCATTATAAAGCTGGTGTAGGGTGAGTTAGGTTTAGGCAGTTTTAACTAGATGTATGCAGTATTCAGGTCAGTAGAGAAACTATCGGTAAGAACTGGGTACTCATCACAACAGATACAGATATCACGAGCACCCACAGTTTATCGAATTAATGCTGTTTCTCACTGCTATAATCGAACACCTCTTATAGTAAGAGAAGATTAGAACTACTAAATATGTAGTCCTAATCTCCTGTCTCAATTCCCAATATATACTGAGAAGTTTATTCTAACGTGTTTAGACATGGTTTAAGATTCGGTGTAAGTTGCCTTTAGGGTTTCTAGAGTAGACAAACATACCATGTTATCGCATATAATATAATATTATGTAGGCCGGTAGAACGTAAAAATAATATCTTAGCAAAACTATTTTGCATTAAATAAGTAAGCCTACGACCTGAACTTGGAACCAATTGAGTCCTCAATCAAGATGGATTGTTTTTTCATCACACTTACTCGAAAATGGTGTTGTTACACGTAGGTTCTGCGGGCCGTAAATGACCTATTACGCCCTATTTGTCATCTTCAAAAGAAACGCCAACTTACTTTTTAAACTGTTATTGCAAATACATGTAAACACATATTTCTGTAACATTAGTTAAATGTTTAAATAGTGTATTTCAGTATTTTTCAAATATAAAATCAACCGTTTTAGGTCTTTACCGCTATAGTTTCCTCCGAACATGACTTGACATTCACATTGTCTATGGATATATGTCACTAATGTCACTTTCTGCTAAATAATTTTATTTCGGTCAAGTAAGGTTATTTATTTTAAGATTAGATTTCCTCACAAGTGTGATGAAAAACATTGTGTGTGCCATAAAGGAATTACAAACTAGTGTTATTAAAGCCCATTTGCCAGTCGGTATTTCATACTCGTATGAAGATACGTAAAACGTGAATAAATCTTCTTATTCATAAATTATGACTATGATCATAGACCTATTTAAAAAATTATTTATTTTATTTTGGTTTATGGAACGTTACTCTTTATCTGATACTATGACACCTCAGGGAAAACAAATGAAAACTAAAATGACATCTCTAATGACTAACTTTATACCTCACCAAAATTTTCAAAGAAGTATGCTTTTAAACACGAAAATAATACTTTTTAAGAGAGTGAAGTAGCAAATACAAATCTATATTATTAGAAGACAAGACCCCACTATCACACGGATCCCTGTCGTTATCGTTTGTCATTTCTCCAGGACAATTATTGGCGCCTTGGGGTCAAGGCCCGGCCCACAATCACAATTGGCAATTGACCGCACGCGCCGGCACCGAACTGGCGACCCCGTTGTTAACTTACATTCATACAGAACTGACATCGAATAAACTTTTCTAGTGAGGTATGTAGTAAATTGCATTTTACCAGATAGTAATTAGACAAAGGTCCATTGGAATTCGGACAACGTATAACCGTTTAGGTTACAAGTGTTGACGACCCATTCGATATAGGAAACAGGAAACGAGAACGTAAAAATATAAAAGCAGAAACCTTTACATTAGAGACTTGGTTTGTCACAAGATCTGAGAAAAGATCCTCTGTTTTAATAACATATTCTAAGAAATTATTCAAAAGATTACTCATAAGTATAGGTCAGTTGAAGTTGATTTAAAGCTTTTCTTACTTACGTAACTTTCTAAAAAAATGAATCTTGAAACATCTTGGAAACAAATTCTCGGAATTTAGGCCATAAAAAATATTGCAAAGGAGTAGGTAACGAAAGAAATTAACTGGAGGTAAAAAGAGGGAACCATGGCTACAAACATATTATACTGAAAAATGGTCTAAAATAGAGGCGTTAAATACATACATGTACACACACTATTGGGTAGGTAAAGTTTTTCAAAGTTGTGCAGGTTATGTTTTTTTTTTCGATAGGCCTTAATTAAGTAGGCGTTAAGGTCTAAAAAATATCGCTACTGCATTTTTATTCCCTGTAATTTTTCCAAAATATTGTTTCAAATTCTCGATTTGACACTTGAAAAAAAAGACGCCAGGCTGACAAAATCACTGCCTGAGTTCGTAATAAAAACTAGGGATGTAACGATACCGATACCGATACCGATATATCGGTATCACCGATTATATGCAACCGATATTTGAAGAGCGCGAAAAGAATTTGTTGTATGAAAACAACTGCAAAAAGTAATTTCAATTACTGACTTAATGTATATGGTCTATTACCTTGTGCAATAATAATTACTATGTTAATTATATATTTGGTTCATAATAAAAAAAATGTGTTGACAATTTATTTATTTTTACTTTACACATTCAAGGTTGACTCTCTGTTAAATATAGCCAAGCTTTAGGTATAATAAGGACATACAAATAATAAATCTGAAGTTCATTCTTAATTAGCTAAGATATCGGTATCGGTATCGCCGATAATTTACTACAAATATCGGTATCGGTGTCATATCGGCAAAATTATGTATCGTTACATGCCTAATAAAAACAAAACAATAGGCTAGCCGACTAAAAAATCTGTTTAGTCCGTCAGTTAGCTTATTAAAAAATATTGTCCACGTATTTTTTATTTTGTTTGACAAACAAAAACTGACGAGGATACAGTGCTTAGAAGTTTCGAGTGACATGACGTCACTCTTTGGTACAACTTTCGCCTAGGAGTGACATCACAAGCCCCCACTCCGGAAGTTTGATTTTACCTTTGTCGATTTTTAATAAACAAAAAAATACGTGTCCCATATTTTTCCATAATATAACTGACGGACTAAATAGAATGGTATATTTTTAACCCAGTCGTCATCCCTATTGTCTATGCGAGGTCTGTGTCGGCTGTGAGCTGTCAATTATGACAAAATAAAATGTAAGCAAATATTTTGAAAATTATCATAAGAGAGGTTTGATAGGTACAGTTATCGCAAACTTTATGCTAATGACGAGTCCGTACGTCAATGCTTTAACACCTCTAATTTCAGCAATAGGGATGACGACTGGGTTAAAACTATATAATTCTATTTAGTTCGTCAGTTACATTATGGAAAAATATGGGACACGTATTTTATGATTTATTAAAATATTAAAAATCGACAAAGTTATAGATCATCAAACTTCTGGAGTTGTAACGCAAAATTACAGATCTTTGAAAAACTTTACCTACCCAATTGTTTATAATACACATCATTTCAAATCCGTTCAAAAAAGCAGTCATTTATTTATATAATAAAGCAAAAGGCTTAAAGAGTTATTTTTAATTATTGAGCTGTTGTCATATTATTTTAAAAAAGAAACTGACCTTTCTACTGTAAAAGTATAAATTATGATTTTTAGGGATATATAGGGCACAATAAGAATTAAGTATATTCTCAATAACATTCAATTTGAACGAGTAGTTTAAGAACTATTGCACGTCAAAGTTCCTTAGTTTTGTCACTGACTGACTGATGATCATCATAATACTAAGGTACTTCTAGTAGACCTACAAGGTCCAAATTTTAAGCATAGTTAGTTTTTAGCCTATCAAGTCCTACAAAACCTAACATTATTGCAATTTCAGTCACAACTGCACACATAAGTATTTGTAGTCCTATACAAATACATGCGATTACACAGTTAGTTTTGCAGTTCAAATTGAAAAGAATGGATTGGAATGTAGCAGTGGCGTGACGTTGAAGAAATCCTTGGACAAGCCCGAGCAGCTTTGGCTTCAATTTTCTTTAAGAGCATTAGAATTAAGTGCTGAACTGTCTAAGATTAGGCAAGCCGGTGGGAATCGAGTTCTATGGACACCAGGTCACTGGAATGTAGGTAATAAATAAAGGAAGACCACTTACAAAAAAAAATGACATCCCATCAAAAACATTAAATATAGAAAGATGCAAGGCTCGCAACAGTTTTTTTTACAACAAAAAAGTTTTGAGATGTAATGTTGAACCAAGTCAGTACCGGGGGGGGGGGGGGGGGGGTCCACAGAACTCGATTCCCACCGACTTGCCTATTATTTAACTGTGGAGGAACATTAAATACTTTTCTAATAAAGAATCCTCCCTCCACGGGTAAATAATAGGCAAGTCGGTGGGAATCGAGTTCTGTGGACACGGGGGGTGTCCACAGTTCCTGACTTGATACTGACTTGGATTAACATTACATCTCAAAACTTTTTTGTTGTAAAAGAACTACGTTGCGAGACTTCCATCTTTTTTACATGAAATATTTTTGATCGGATTATTAATTATAATCGAGGCGACAGGTATTCGGCAACTATCCCAGAACATCTCTGTCACGCGTGATACATGGCCGCACTGAAAAACCGTACTTTTCGGCGAATTCTACAAACAAACTTAATCGGTCGACACGCATTTGAAACGGCGATCGATCTAAGTTTTTTGGCCGCATCAGGTGTGGAGGAAAAAACGAATGTCACAGAAAAAGGGCAGATAGTGCGGAGAGCGCGGCGCGGGACGCGGGGGCGGACCGCTCGGGGCGCTACCAAAACCGTACAACCTATAAATTTAATAAAACATGCACGCTGATAAAGGCACCACCGCGGCGGCGCACCTGCCGCGAGGCCGGCTTTTTTAAACATATTTTACGGGGAACCGCAGAAAAACTGACAGCGAAGTTACCTACGCTATACAGCGTGAGCGACGGCCGCTGCGTCTGCGCCGCTGCAGTCTAATTGACACTCGCCAATTAATTATTTCGACGAGTGAACCCGCCCGTCAGTCACTCGTAATTAATTAAACCGTTCCTACGCACTTCAAGTTTGGACTTTCCTACTCTAATCGGAACAGATCAAAATACTTCAATGGTGATTAAATTGAATATAAATTAGTGTTAATTGGCTGATATTTCACACTTTTAACATGTTTCTGGACCGCCGTTAGCTTCAGGTTCGTATATGAAAGTGAACGTTATGTAAAACGATGCTGCGTTATTATCGAATTTCAATATTTGATGGGAAAGATATTTCACACTTTGAATAAATAAACAATTAAGGAAAGTGAATACGTCTGTCGCGCCGGGTCAAAGTTTTAATTAGTTTTTTAGTGTTTTGCTCCAAGTCCGCGTCTCGTGGCATACCACCATATTCAGTCCTTTCCAATTATCGATCACACGACCAAATATCGAATTAATCTTGCTGTAGCACAACAACTTTAGGAGAGTATTGTCTAATATATTTTACAATTTAGTTTCACTTAGGTAACCTAGAACATCGCAGTCATCAGAAACACGTCAGCTAAGTTTCTAACAAGCTAAACGTTGAAAGACACCGCTTCCTTTGTCACATGCGCATTGTTATCATACATATACCTGTACAATGGTATATTGTCTACATTTGGAAGCCGGTAGTAGGTATATGAGTACGTTTGGAAAACGACGGTTATCGGTAGGAACAATGGGTGAACTGGTAAACGTGTCGCGTCGCCTTGAGCTCTCAGTGGTACACAACACGTATATAGGTATAGGGTTGCCAGATAATAATTTGATAAAAGAAGACTGATGGGTCTGAAAAAATAATCTTCTAAAAGATGCGATTTCATAATTTGTTTTCGCTCAATATAGCAATTATAAGTTCATTCTTCTTACGCTAGCTTTATAAATTTCAATTATAAGGACTATGAACATATAAACGCTCAATTACGCTCAATTATTTAAGTGATTTTGTTTTCATTCCACCGTGATGAGACACAGAAAAGTTATTACGAAATTTCATCATTTTATTATTGACATTATATGATCGGGAGAGGTCTGTGGAGATTATCTTTAGGGACGTATCACGATTGAAATTATGATTATATATTATGATCGATCCTCAGCAAATTAAACCCTTTTGCACAATTAGATAATGCATATTAGGTATACGTTCGACATGCCATTTCTATTAAGTTTTCTTATTACCATCTACGAAAACACAATAACTTAATAAAGACGTAAAGCAAAATCAGGGCAAGTAAATGTATGGGAGAACATGTTCTAAAAAGAAAAACAATGTACTTCAGGACACCATTTGTCAACCCTAGTGTAACACATAGCACGTAATATACTTGTAGCGATGACACAGAGTGTTTCGATAAATACTGACTGATTGCTTAAACGCTACTGCCGGCTTGGAAATTGCAATATGTTGCTAATAGCTTAAACTGACGTATGACACCTCCAACTGGCTAGTACGCGACGCTTGCTAACTATTTGGCAAAGTGACTCCAACTATCGGAATTTTGATTTCGTTTCACTGAAAACACTTTCCTGTCCCGATTTATCTAACTAAACGCAAAACGGTGATTATCTGTTTTTCCTTTCAAACAGAAATGAACTGATGTTCGTTTTTTTAATCCACCGAAGAGCAACATGACATAATTGTATTTGTATCCCAAAAAAAAATCGCTTTCAGGTGGCCAAACTCGGCGCAACAGCTAGTGGCATCGTACGTCAAGAAATTACTCGTACCTAGCTTAACCAACTAAGTACAAGAGTACATATTAAAAACAAAATTGAAATGGGTTGACCGTTTGGAATATAAAGCAAAATAAATAAGTTTAGTAATAAAATAAACCAGTATGGTTTTCAGTAGGCACTCTGTTGATAAATATAAAGGTTTAGCATGTTAAAATCATTCCTAAAACTTAACTGGTGTTCTATCATATCCAATTGCATAGGTACTTACATACATTTATGCATAGTAGGTAGGTATATATTTATCATATATATATCAATAACATTTTACCAAGGAATAATCATAATAATAATCTGATTAATATGTCAGCATAATCAGTTCTAAGCACTAACAGGCTTCAAAGGAAACTACGCTAACCGATACGCGACTTTACTAGAATTATGATGGAATCTTACATTACGATGAAATATTAGGGAAATATAGAGCTAGTATCACGGGAGGACAATATTGGCGTGTCAGTGTACCTTCCCGCCGGCTTTGTCCGCCACTGTCATGCAAATGTCACACAGAAACATTGTCCCTCACGATTTCATGACACTCACTGCCTCTGGCCCATTTCCACTTCATAGCGCATAGCTAGCGCTAGGATAGCACTCAAAGCGACATAAAAACTCTACCCGACTGAACAGAACGGAAAACATGCACATAATGCTTTTAAATGCCTGCAGTTTTTTGCAGTCAGGGTTGATAGCTCGTTTTATCAATAATGCATCTACAGCATTTTAATGATCGTGCGTCGGAATTAACGCGAAAGGTCGCATCAGACTGCAGCGACAAGCGCTGTAGCGTTCACTAATGAGTATGGATCATGCAAAAAAAACATCATTGTTATTAATAAGAAGCTAATAGCTGAATAATGTCGAATTAGTTAGTTTTCATTAGCGCCTATCCGCAGTTATTGAATCGTAAAAAACACGAACAGGTGTAAGATTGGGTTGAACCCGATCCATCAATATTTAGTCGGTTCGGAGGGAAAGTCTGTAATTATGTTTGACCAGCTTGACCAAAGATTGCTTACCGTGTTTTTATATCGAAAAACTAGGAGCGTTGTAAATAAGGCCGTAAATGTAAATTTTTGCTCATCGGTTTCACCGCCTCGCGCTTCATTGGTCGGGAGGAATGTCATTTCGTCCATGGCCGACACGGCAAGTTTTTGCGCGGACGCATACATATGCTGGCGCATGCGTTTGATGCGAAAAACTAACTCCTTCCATTTTTAGGGTTCCGTACCAAAATGGTAAAAAAGGAACCCTTATGGTGCGACTCTGTCTGTCTGTCTGTCTGTCTGTCTGTCTGTCTGTCTGTCTGTCTGTCTGTCCGTCTGTCACAGCAAGATATCTCAGGATTTACTGATGCTATCGACTTGAAATTTGGAATAGTGTTAAGAACCGCTAACCCGAGCTTATAGTATGTAAAAAAAATCTTATAACTTTTTTACTTTTTTTTTAAAGGGGTCCGTAATGAGACTTTGCAAATTGAAAGTAGGGCTATTATATTGAGTGAGGTATCAAATGAAAGGGCTTAATTTGTAGATTAAAATAGTATTTTTGTATTTTTTTTTAAATAAGTAGATTTTGATTTATGGCGAAAAACGTTAAAAAAAATACCGTTCCCCCCCTATTATCTTCGAAGTTACTGAACAGAAAAATCTGTAATAATTACCAATTATTAATGTCATCCTATATATTACAGGAAAAATATAACGGTTTTCCTAACTTGCACTGTTTTTGAGAAATTTGCAAAAATCTTAACACATACTTATTTGCTCCTACTAAACTAATCGCCATATAGTTTTTCTTGAACTATTCATGTATCTACTTATGAGTTTGTACGGAACCCTCGGTGCGCGAGTCCGACTCGCACTTGGCCGGTTTTTTTTATTGCCCCGGCTAGTGACAGGAGAAAGCGAGGTGATTGAAGCAGTTATCGGGCTGAACACCGCCTCAGTGGGCTGACACTGCTCAGCTCTGCTACATTTCATAAAGTTAAATCCTTTAACACAGGCATGTTTCCATGGCAAAGTGAAATAACGACCAAATGCCCTGTATTCTCAAACACTTTTTAACAGCTTACTCAAAATTAATGCAAAGTTATTAGTTAAATTACCTTTAAATTCAACTAATATTTCATGTATTCAATTCAACTATATATTTGTAACGAAACATGGCATAATGTAGTTTGTTTTTACTTTTTTATAATGTAAACAGATACATCTCGGGATGATTTTTAACTAACGTAATATATTAGATTAGGTACACTTTTAAACGATTTTTGACCCAAAGTATAGGTAATTTCACGAGAGTTGAGGCGAATAATTACACACACAGCTACATGAAGTACTCATTGCAAAAAAAGTGAATGAATGAAATGAATGAGTGAGTAAATAAACACAAGGCTATAGTTTAAACAAACTTTTTGGTCTATCTTGCAATTCACTGTTGAACCTGCTATCGATACGAAAAAAGAACAGTAATTTCAAAATCCCTCTGTCATTACATGACAGTGTTGTTGTGTGCGTGGCCTCAACTCTCGTGAAATTACCTATACATAGATGTTATTTTTCCTCTTGTCCTTCTGTTTTTATTTATTAACGTTAGAACATCATTTTATTGCTTTGATATATTGCAATAATTACCTACAAAAAAAGCGAAAATTATAATTTTTACTTATTTCATTCTTGTTTTTTTATTAAACTCTAGGCATAGGTACATTTTGTTGGTTTCTACTAGCCTTTTCATGAAGCTAATCGTATAAAAATCTCATTCATTGTAGGTATCAAAATACAAACTAAAAGATGGGAAAATTATTAAATTGATGAATACTAAGTTAAACGGATAACTAGAAATGAATTAAATTTGTTTTCAGGTATTAAGATCACAGTGAAATTGCATCACAGAAAGTGAGATCCTTATCGAAGGAAGACACGCGTTAATGCTAAATAAATAAATCTGTTTTGTTGGTAAGATCGTCTATAAAATACATAAGTGCGTTCATAATTCTATACAGAAATATTGATATACATATAGATGAAGACATTAGATAGAGCTATAGAGCAGCAAAATTAAGTTATTTTTTACCCGACTGCGGCGAAGCCCAAAGGAGGGTTATGTGTTTGACCTGTATGTATGTATGTATGTCCGTTCCTGTGTCCGCTCGTAACTACTCAACGGCACAACCGATTTTGATAAATGATACATCATTAGATTCGTCTTGATGGCGCGAGTGTCGCTGGGTATGAAGTTCGTTAAAATAAACAAAATGGCGGATTTTAAAGTGCAGCGCGGTCGGGTTTTTTTTAGTAAAAATATTTAGTTATTCTAATATAATATGTCAATATCGGACCTCAGTTGATATTGACTAGCAATTGTATATACTATTTACTTTATGAGCTCTACAGCAATAAACAAAAAACTTCTGAAAGAGCTATTCGACGCTATCAAAGTTTGAGTAAAGCCATATACTGAAAAATAAATGTAACTATAGAAGAAACTAAAGGAAGTAAAATGAAACTACATTGCATCGTGTGACCGACAAATTGCTGATGCAAAATTGTAAACTGGCCTCTTTCTACAGATACCTCAACAACAATGCGTATTATAATACTTAGACTTTGTTTACTTTTGGTTCGCCTGGTTTTCCTTATTGCGAATATATGTAAATGTTAAACTTTGAGGAAATGCCCGTCAGTAGGCGTTAATTACAACAGCTATTGATTAAAATTCCTGCGTTTTGACAGATAGCAGCCGGAGGCAAACTGTAGCACCTGTTTTGTTTGAAATAATTTAGGTGTTACGCCATTTCCTGAAGTTGGGTGGTCTAATATAGTCCAAAAGAAGTCTCGAACACGTGAATTTATCACTATATGTACGTTTTTAGCATACTTATCTCTAGTCGATATTTAGAACGAAATGTATTAGTATATAAAGGATAGAGAAACAAAAAAATAGAAAAATTAAATAAATACGATAAGTACTCTAATGTGGAACATTCGTGTGATTTTTTTTATATTTAACGGTATGAAAATTATTTGTAATATGTAGTTATGTATATAATAACATTTTTAAGACTGTATCGTTAATTATAAAGACATATAAAACCTAGTGTACTAGTTGACATGTATATATTTTTTTATTAATATGTTCTGAGGGTATCTTTAATGCACATAATCTGATGTAATGTGGTTTTACTTTTTTATTTTAGGACTTTGATTCTTTCAAAATAGGCTTGTCCAAATAGGCTTGGACAAGCCTATCCAGCTCAATTTTTGACTATTTCAGCTCAAGCTTCAATGTTAATATTGTCCTGAAACAGGTTATCTGAGTACCCTCTTCATGATGGCTCAGTTGAGCATCTGCAGAATAAACTTATGTCATGAATTTATATTTTCACATAAAAACTACTTTTTTAAGTAACGTTTTGGACTCCCATAAATTTCTGATGCAAGCGGGATAAGGGAGACAGCTAAAGGAATCAGCCAAAGACCAAACCACAGCGGACATTCATGCCGTTGAACCATCACCAGAGCGGGCCTATAGAAACGCTCCATGATACTTATATTGGTCTTCAAAGTCGGAGTTGCAATAAGTAAAATGCCATAGTCTCAAAATGGCCACTATTCACAGATTCATAACATTTTTTTAAACAAAAATAAATTATTAAGACTATGCCCAGGTGTTTAACTTTACGAATCACATGTAATGGCAGTTTGCGTAGTATGTTTTTAGGGTTCCGTACAAAAATGGTAAAAAAGGAACCCTTATGGTGCGATTCTGTCGTCTGTCTGTCCGTATGTCCGTCTGTCACAGGAAGATATCTCAGGATCTACTGATGCTATCGACTTGAAATTTGGAATAGTGTTAAAAACCGCTTACCCACCGCTATTGAATCGAACAAAAATCTTATACCTTATTTACTTTTTTTTAAAGGAGACCGAAATGGGATGTCGGTAATCAAAAGTAAAGCTATTGTATCGAGTGTGACATGAAATGAAAGGGCTTAGTGTGTAAATTCCAAAACCGTTTTTTTTTCTTAAACATGTTGTTTTAGATTTAAGACAAAAAACGTTAAAAAAAATACCACTCCCCCTATTATCTCCAAAGTTAATGAACAGAAAAATCTGTAATAATTACCGATTATTAATATCATTCCATATATTACAAGAAAAATAAAATGGTTTTCCTAACTTGCAGCGGTTTTTGGAAATTCGCAAAAATCGTAAGACAAACTTATTTGCTCCTACTGAACTAACCGCGACATATCTATATCGATGTATGGGGACAACAGTTTTTCAAGAGCAAAGTGTTAAGTTTGTCCCACCATACAGTTTATCTTGAATGATTCACGTATCTACTGACGTGTTTGTACGGAACCCTCGGTGCGCGAATCCGTCTCGCACTTGACCGGTTTTAACTTGTGTAGTAACGTCTTGTTCGCAAGCAGTAAATTTTCTAGTAGTATTTGTGGGGATCCGTTATTGTTACTCGGATGAAATGGATACATTTTGTCTAAACCATATACTTCACGTCAAGCTCCCAAGACAAAATGTGTACCTTATCAAGGCAGTCATTAATTACAAGTGCAATGTTAATCTAATAGGAAAAAAGTACGGCTATGTAAAGTTGTCTCTATAATTATCGATACAGTCTTATATAGGTAGTTATTGACTCTTTTTTGTATAATTTCCGTTTTAACAACCTCACATCTGTATATCATAGAAACATATATCATTTAGCATAAGCGCTTGCTTCACTATATACAAAAAAATAGTAATTTCAACTTTCTCGTTTCATAGAAAATCATAAAGTTCTTTGAAAATTAAATATAAGACAATTGTAAAGTCACAACTAAACCCTGCGTCACCTCACATAACTATTTTTCTAAGCTCGGTATTACAAAAACGAAATGTATCTGTTTGGGTCAGTACAATATCAATCAACTAAATGCTTCTGATGACCCCGTGTAGTATTTTAATCACGGTAGTATAATTTATTATCGTGGAGTATTCCGGACCGGAGCGGTGCCGCGCCGGGCACTCAACATCACAAAAAACCTGACACCGGCCAGATTAATACTAATATTACATCGGCTTAAGCCTCCGTTAGATGCAGGTATTTCTAAATACCTTGTTTATTTTAAATGCAGTTTAATTTAAGAGGTTTAAAAATAATACTTTGTTTAGCGTTATACAGGGTGTTTGGATATTGAATAAATTCCTTTTAAGGGGTTTATAGTACCTACAACTCATTTGCAACCAAAAAAGTCATAGTACCCTGTCCGAAAATTATTGGTTTCTGAGATAATTGAGATATTAGTCGTTATTGGATAGTTTTATATCCAAAATTGCCGAATTTCTTTGAAAATAACATGTAATTATTTCAATGACTTTAATTCGTTTTGTAAAGTTTGTAGCCTCATTAGAAAGCTAATTAATCAAGGATATTTTTTTGGTAATTTGTACGCTGGGTGTCTAAGCTATACGATCCGAATCAATAAGAGATATACGTAATGTATTTATCGAAATTGTTAGCTAGGTAATAATTTTCACAGTCCCATATAATTAAAAGCTCAATTTTCACTTGTTTATATTGGAAGTAAAAAAATTATACAAATAATATTTCTTTGTTGGATTCACTGACGAAAGGAGTGCTAGCGTAGCAGAAGGTACCGAATCCTTTGTTATCTTATTATTATTGAGATAAGATTATAAATATATATTTTTTTTGTACAATAAATTTAATAAACTTTTAAGTATTTCTTCGCAATTACAATTCAATCGTTTATTTACAATCCTAGTTGTTTTTTAAACTGTTAACAGAATGTAAAACTTTGTCCTATGGGCTGAAGGTAAGTTAAAGCTTTAAATGCAAAACGAATCAAACGTATGAATTTATACCTACACAAAAACAAACTTACCAAATATATGAATGTACGAAACCTACTTAATGGTGATAAAAACACAAACATAGAATAAATATTTACACACTAAGAACCTAGTAGAGTAGCGAATAGAGGTAACTCGTTTTTTTTCTGTTGAGTTTACCTCTAACCTAACATTCTTCAACATGAAATGTTGCTGACGCTAAACGTTTCATTTAAACTTCACTCTCAATGACGAAGTCGCAAAACGTCGGTATCCACTGTGAAAAACATAAAATATAATATTATATAAGTACCTATTCAGAGTGAGTCCATCTACACTACAACTTCACTCGGAGTTTAGATATACACAATAAAGTTTGGAAAGTAAATTAGTACCAAAGATAAAGCCAACGAAGCTAATGAAAATCAACTTCCAAAATTTTAATCAATAAAAAACAGTTGCTTTTGCTTAACCCATCATTTACGATTTTCCGTTTATTGCTATTTATTAAAAAGTCTTAGCCCCCCTTTAAAGACGGCATTTGGGCATGACGCGTCAACTAGGTACTTAAAGTGGCACAAAACATCAGTTGTATAACAAGTATTTTTTATTAAACATTGACGTTACTCATAATCCTACGGCTATTGGAAATAAAATCGAATAATAGTTGATAGCTGCCAGTGTTACCTAGTCTAGTCGTACGTTTGCGTAACAATTTTACTTATAGATCAGTTTAGAAGATTAATATACCGATAGCTGACAAGAAAGATATGCTTCTTCAGTAAATCAAGATTCATAATTTACATTACATTGTTATGTTACAGTTTAGCATAACTTTATTGTGCGTTTAACAACGAATAAGTATCCCGACACTTATGACACCCGTCGGCTGCCCGATCACGTCACTTTGAAATAGTGATTTCTTACCTAGTTACTGAGAATTCCCTGCTTAGTTGCTACAATACCTTATGTTTAACCAACGCTCGTGAAAACTAAACTACCTACCTACATTTGACGGCCTTTAACTCTCAGTTAAAGCCAATTTCCTGCAAGATCATTTTTTAAAGATTAACGATAAGATACATAATAAATAAAACCAACTACAAAAGAAACTCAATTAATAACAATACTTATAAACTGGATGTCAGCGCGGGTTTCGGGTTTGCTCTTTTTAGTAAAAAATGGTGACCCATACACAAAAACCTTTTTCAAACTCCCGACGCGAAACAACAAAATGTGTCAGTCGAGTTTATAACTTTTTACCACCGATTCGTTTTGTGATCGTCCGAGATCGTTCCGAGACTACCTGACTCGTGCGAAACAAAATGACACCAACAAAAGGACTGTTACATGACCTATTGACCGGGATGTGTAAAAAATACTCTCTTTTAAAATATTACTCTGTTTTATTTAAATACTTAGATAATTATAAAACATTTTATGACTAATTTTGTTCGTTATTTACCAACTATATGAGGACTGACGTAAAATGAAACAGTGAGAGTTGAGCGAGCGGCGCCACGCGAGCGCTGCGGGCCCGCCGGTAGCCCGGAGTCGACAAGGCATTAGGACATGTTCAATAAAAGTCATTTCCATCTTTCGATTTCTATAAAGAACTTTTTTAATATATATCATCATATACGTCGTAGGTACATTATTTTATATAGAAAAAATACCTATTTTTACAAGTATTAAGTACCAAGGTTGGCCACAAATACATACAAACGAAAAAACAACAAAACAAGTAAAAAACAGGAATAAAACCATTTTGGCATCGTGTCTGCATCCTTTTAATAATATTTTTTAATAAATTATACGTGGGACCTAGGCCGGCGCGCGCGCCGCTGTTTCATTTAATACTAAAACAAAATTGCACCTATTGACTCACTCGGATTCTTTACAAAACGAAGCTTCGACCCGATTCGTATTTTTTACTCTCGTCCTCATCACTAATCATAAATTTACAGTAATAGCAACAATTTAAATGTAATCCACACACCACAATGACTCCCTACTGACAGGTAGGCATGTATGAACATCGTTAATTTATAATATCTATAAATAAATTCGATGAAATCGTCCTTTACAAAAGTGAATGGCGCTAGGCGGTCTCGCCGGCCCGGTCCGGCGGCCGGCGGTCGGCGACCGACGGCCGGACCGGGCAGGAGTTACTTACCCTGGGGTCCGCCGACCGGGCCGGCGAGGCGCGCGCCGGGCTCCTCGCGGTAAGCTCTTAGTATCAATTAGACTATCTAGCTAAACATATCGGTGATCACTGGCGGCACTCCGGACGAACCTCGGCGCGAGACCAAGTTAAACGATTACTGGCTTCGATCTTAACATTACTCACATAATTAATTAATGACTTCACTGACGCGGTCGCGACGAAACTATAAAGAACAACTGAAAGCGATCGTTCGGTTCGGTCCACAGTCACAGTCGCCGGGGGGCCCTCGGGTATGTACACGGGCCCCGGCGGCGCACCGCGGCACGTCCTGGCCGCGGTGTATGTACACCTATGTACAACAGGTCCCGCGGGCAGCGGCTAGTGCGGCTCCGCGTAGTAGGGTCGCGGCGGCGGCGCCCACGGGGCGAACTGTTAGTGCGCGGCCAGCGTGTGCGCGCCCTGTGGCAGCGAGTGGTGCCCGTGGTGCTGCGGCGACAGCCCAGGCGGGCTGTGCGCGTGCTGCAGCGGGCTGCCGTGTGCCAGCGCGTCGCCGTGCGCGTAGTGCGCGTGCCCCATGCCATCCAGTAACTCTCCTCCGAGCGTGTTCGGCGGCGTCATTCGCTTCTCTTTCTGCCGCCGATTGCAGAACCACACGCGCACTACTTCCTTCTCCAGCTGCAGACTGTCCGCCAGTGACGTGATCTCCTGCGCCGACGGCTTCGGCTGCTTGTGGAAGTGCTGTTCTAGTGCTCCCTTCACGGAGACCTCGATCGAGGTGCGCTTCTTACGCTTGCGGCCCTGCGCGGCGATCTTGTCGATGCTCGTAGGGCTGCCCGTCGTCGAATCCGCCTCTTCCAGCCACTTCTGGAGCAGCGGTTTCAGTTTACACATGTTTTTGAAGCTCAACTGCAACGCTTCGAAACGGCAGATCGTCGTCTGTGAGAACACGTTTCCGTATAGAGTTCCAAGGGCGAGACCCACGTCCGCCTGCGTGAAACCAAGTTTAATTCGGCGCTGCTTGAACTGTTTGGCAAACGCCTCGAGGTCGTCGCTCGTGGGCGTGTCTTCCTCTGGCGCGTCTCTGTCGAGCGCGTGGTGGTGTAGATGCGGTGAGGGTTGCACGTCCCGCAGCATGTGATGCTGGTGCATCGGCACCGGATAGCCGGCGTGCAAGGGCACTGGCGAGCCGGCGCCGTAGTGCGCGGAGACCACAGGCGCGTGCCACCCGTGCGCGTGGTGCGCGTGGTGCGCATGATGCGGCAGGTGGCGGCCGTCGTGTCCGCCCGGCGGCTTCACGTCGGGCTGGTGGGCGTGCGCGTGATGCTGGTGCACTGCCCAGGGATCCGCGGGCGGTAGCGACGCCCAGGGGTTGAGCACGGGCGCGCCGGGCGACGGTGACCCGCCGGCCTGCAGGTGGTGCTGGTACTTCATGTCCGCGGGCTCGGCGCTGCGCGGCGACGCGGCGTGGTACCCGCCCAGGGTGCCGAGGTCCAACTCCCCCGGCATGTACGTGGTCGCCGCCATGGCGCCGTACCTAAGATCCACGGTGGACGGCGTCTTGCCGGCTCGAAGGCTCTCGAGCCTTCAACTGGCGCTTTGGTTCGCGAAACAAGCGCGTGAAACGCGCGATTGCGGCAGCGGCGGGGGCCACCTCACATCACCGATCACATCAACGAGCGACATGCGCGTGCGTGCGCGGCGGCGGCACGGAGCGGACTGTGGGGCGCCGCCGCGCGCAGCGCGCCCGCGGCTCGGAGAGGGGCGGCCCCGCCCAGCGCCGCCCGGCGCCTAATGACGATGTAATTACCGCGCCCCGCCCCGCCCCGGCCCCGCGCGCCCCGCCGCCCGCTCGGCCGCGCTCGGCGCGACTCGGCGCCGCTCGGAAAATCCTCAAGCGCGTCTCGGCGCCCGAGCCCGCCGCCTCCCGTCGGCGAACACAACACGCTTTACAACGAACCTTCAGTGTCATTTTCACCATTAACGTTTTCTTTTTAACCGACTTCCAAAAGAAGGCCGGTTCTCTATTCGTCTGAATGTTTTTTTTACTTTATTCAACTTAAAACTTTCAAATTTAAATCAGAGAAAACGTTTCAGCGGTTACTTTAAAAAAACATAGAGTCAAGTTGCCGATATGCAATATTGAATGTTAATAGGTTGCCGTCTGATTCTATCATATTCATATTCATATTCGTTTATTTAGTAATATTCATACATCGTCAGAAGTAAATACGAGTACATGCAACATGCTACTATAGGTCAATATAGTCACACGGCAGAATACAATTAATTAATTATCGGGCCACATTTGGTTCTTTATTATGATTTTTAATGCGCAGTCACCGTTCTAATCGCTAAAAATTAATAATCTATTATTTAATTAATATCAAATACCTACTAGCTATAAAACTTTATGATACAAAATTATTTTGCGGTTTGGGAATAAATTTAAAAACGCACTATCAGATAGCATCTATGGTTAGATGTTGTTTTATTTAGGAACCATGTTACCCGACTCCCGAACCTAACTGTAAATTGTTTACAGTTACGATTTTGTCAACGATATCTCTTTCACACAACATAAAGGCGGAATAACATAGCTAGAGCAATTTTAAATATTATAAGTACACAATAGGTAATCTAATAAGAATTAAACTTTTGTTTTGATAATTTTCTTAACAGGTGGATATTCATTGGCACAGTTACTGAGAAGACTTAAAGGTAAACTTTTAATTTTATGAGAAGCATAAATCAATCCTGCTACGGATTTACGGCATGCCGAGTGTGAACACCTACCTACAAATAAGTTGTTTTGAGAAATCATTGGGCGTGCTTCTAAAACCGATGATTGTTTTATATTACCTACTCATATTTCTTTTTTTATTGACGAATGGATTGTAGCAGGCAGTTCTAAAGTATTATTTCAGCAATTTTTTTTAGGTACCTATGTAAAAAATACTTGCCTGTATTAAAATTGAATACAATTTCATTTTCCTAGTTAATTAGGTGCCTAATATTACCTATATTGCTTATAAAATACAAAGATATTAGTTAGTTAATACGCAATCTTGTTACAACAATATTTCAGATTACAATCATAAATGAGTCTAGATATATAATTTAAACTATTTAATATTAATAAAATTGTTGTTGGTACTTTTACGAGAAGTGTATCTAAAGCGCCTGCACGCCTGGTGGTGGCTGTACTAGAAGCTACTACTAACGCCATCTGTTGCCGAGTAGATGAACTATACGAATCAAACCTTGACTTCTCAACTTTGTTCCAACTACTTATTTTATGTATACGTCTGTGTTCATTACGGGTTGTAACTGAATAAAAACGATTGTTTAGTAATTTAGACTTGTACATTGTATACATTTTTAGATTATATTCACTGAAAAGCAAGATTACATTTTGTTCGGCATAATTATTACTCATGCGTTTTATCGGCCTTCGGTTATCGAATGAGCAACGACTAAATTAGGTTTCTTTGATTTAATTCAAATATTGTTTATATTATGGAAGGTTGAGCGCTATCTGTGACGGGGTAGCGGAACTAGGCAAGCAGGAGGGTGGCTCTGAAAAGCGAGGGCTACAGCGCAGTGAAGCTCCCTCTACCCTTTGAACACGAATCATATCATCCACCAAAGAGTTCAAATGTTTACGAATACCTGATGTTTATAAAAGTTTATTTATTTTATTTATTAGTGGTATGTAGTAAATATCTACAACTAGCATTTTCCCGCGGCTTCGCCCGCGTTGTTCCCGTTATTGTCCCAAAGGAACCGGAATATAAGGTATCCTATGTGTTCAATCCAGGACTTGGTCTACTTGCATGCCAAATTTCAGCTTGATCCATTGTTATCCAGTTGTTATCCCGTTATTAGGTAACAAACATCCAAACATCCAAACATCTTCACAAACTTTCGCATTTATAATATTAGTGGGAAGTGGGAAGTGGGATATCCAATTAGAAAATTTTCACCTTTGCTACACTTTCTGAGCGGGATTTCAGTTAGTTTCGTGCTATGTAGTTTTTCCGATTTTTAAATGGTATTTTTTGGTTTTTAAGTATTTTAAAAGTTTTTATAGTAGGTACTTAATCTAAATTTTGCTTATAATAGAATAATGCCACAGTTAGGGCGTGCAATACGGGTTATACTTATATGCGGCCAATATCGAAAAACCGGTTTTTCGGTTTTGGCCCATACAAGTAAAACCGGTATTGCATGCCCTAGTCACAGACCATTGCGGTCTCAATCAGATTAAGACTATCATACGTTTAATGTTAGACTACGTTAGACTCAATTTGCTCAGCTTGGTCATTTGTATGTAAGTGTACCTAGCTGTTTAAAGTCCGTTGTTTTTCCCGAATGGTTTTTTTTGTACAAATATGAAACGCAACTAAGTAGACATGATATGCCTTAGTATGTTCTAGGTAAGTACTACAACATATCTGAAGTTTCTACTTGTATTGTAATAGCTGTTGGTTCTCCTGAATAAAATAAATAAATAAATAAATAAATATCTAGACATAACAAATATGTAAGCATCTCAAATGATTGTGAAACGTATTACTTTCAATGTGTTCGCACCAATATATTTACTTACTGTACTTACAATATGTTTACTGGAAATATTTTGATATTTTGATCTTTGTATATTGATACAAAGGTGTATCGTATAAGGTACTTACACTTTTTATAACGTGGTATATCTACGCCGTTAAAGCATTGACAGAAAAATAGTGTCTTTCATGTGTAGGTAATTTTGTAGAGTATAAAAGTGAAACATATTGTCGATTTATTCCCCAGAAACTTACCAGTTGAGTATGAAACCATGACCTGCTTTACGAATTCCACTCAATTTTTTTGTTGACTGGAAAATAACGCAGTAACTCAACAAATCACTCTTTAAAAATAATATAAAACTTAAAACGATAGTTATACATTGTATTAGGAACTAAAAATATAATTCCGTTCCCACAATAATAAAACCCACAGATAGTCTAATTCCTTTCTTCCCATAATTTCAAATAGGAAAACAATCCAATTGGACTTACGACCAACGAAAGTCCATGACGGTGACACAGGCCGCCCTCACCCCTCAGGGCGTAGGTAATCCTGGCCTATGGAGTGATAAGCGCCCTATATGAGCTTTATATGACTCTGTGAGTCGTTTAGTCAGATCTTACTGACAAAGTTTGGGAAGTGAGTATTCCTGTTGGAACACGACAACAGTTGAACAATGTATCTTCTATATAAATAAAAATAAATTGCTGCATGCACCATTTTATAATTTGAGGATGGCTCGAAGGACTTAGATGATTTCTTTGTTGTGTTAGAGTACCTAATTATCAAGATAAGGTTTGTATAAAATATATTCATTTTTAATTTCTATGTTATCATTATAATTACTTTTTGATTTACAAGACTTTATCCATCACAGGTTACTATTTTTTATGAAAATGTAATGCAGCAAAAAACTTTTGCTAAAATGCCAAACGGCAATCAGTTGTGTGTTCTTAAAATATGCCAAAAACACTTCACAGGTACTTTTGAAAAAACTTTACATTAAAAAAACTGTAACTTGTAATAAATAATAAAAATACTAGTATTTTATATTTATTTAAATTAAATAAATGTACGAACTCTTACAATTAAGACGCGTTACAGCGTTATTTCAACTACCCTTTAATAAGTTTTAAAAGTAACTGAATTGATCTGTCAGGGAAGTGCGCTATTGCTTTTCATGAAAATCTGGTATACCGGCCTCTTATATTAATTAGTATAGTTCCAATGTCTTAATAGTTCCAATATTAATAGTTCCAATGTCTGCTAAAACCGAATTTCAATTGATTTGCGTATGGTCCTGTCCTGGAGGTTGCGCGGGCGCACCGGCGGCGCTCACAGGGTGTAATCAAAAATTCGCCGCAGAGCGCATTCAATCTGCGCGCTCGATCCGTTCCGCCGACCGGCACAAACGCACCTCTCACAGAAATATTGAATTTTCGTATTCGGTTACCTGTTCAAAGACCGAATTTATGTTTCCCGGGTGTTCCAAAGTACAGATTTTCGCAAGTTAGGAAAGTTTTATAAACTGTTTCTTTCAGAATTGCTATAAAATGAACCTAACTTAGGTTTTACTAGTTATACATATACATTACACAACCCTGAAAGGCAATGTATCATAATACTAATACCTACTTTTCTAGTCTTAGCATCTGCGAAACTGAAGTTTCGGGTTTTCTATATAGCCAGTGACCAGCCTCAGCTGTTGTGGCTTATTATGTACTAGCCTTTACCCGCGGCTTCACCAGCGTTATTCCCGTTATTATTCCAAGGAAACTTCTTACCGGGACATAAAGTATTCTATGTTTCAATCCAGGACTTGGTCTACTTGCATGCCAAATTTCAGCTCAATCCATTCAATTTTTAATGCGTTATTAGTAACAAACATCCAAACGTCCCAACTTCTAAACATAAAAACTTTCACTTACAACGATGGTTTGCCAATTCAAACAGCGCAGTAGCATAAGCTCAGACTAGTGCCGAAGTACCTGCATGCTATCTACCATCAAATTATAATCTAGCAGTAAATTTGTTTTTTCCTTTGTGAGACGGGATTAGGTAGTGGTAATCAATCATATTTTACAACAGCAAAACTTAGAGTAACACCCAGTATAAAAAAGAGTACTAGCGTACAGTATGGCCACACCCTGCCTCCCGCTAAAAGTGCCGCTCCCCCGCTCTCGGTTACCTCACAGTTACCGGCTCGCAAGGACGCGACGACACGGTGCGCAGAGCGGAGGCAACGTAATATACAAAAAATATTTACAAATACGTTTATAATGGGCGTGTGTTGTGCTGTGTACGGCTGTTTTAGCTCTATAAATGACAAAACTAAAAGAAAGTTTTACAGATTCCCGTTGGATGAATCAAGGCAAGTACCTACATACCCAGTTATTTTTAAAGTGTTTTAGTAGAAAATCAACTTACAATAGGTACTTATGTTTAGTATTTCTTTTACCCTATCCGTTTTAGACCTAAACCTATCAGATCACATTGAAAACTACACAATATCTACTTAACTATATGAACATAAAAATCATGTTTTCAATTTACGTAATATTTTGGTGGCCTGAATTTCCTAACAAAAATTTCGTAAATAATAAACAATAAAATACAAGCATGAAATTTTATTTTCCTTCGACTATCCCTTTATTTAGTATAAGAGGCTATTGGCAAATATTCAGTTTTCCGTTGGCTATACAACTCATAATACTTTCTTTTATTAAAACTGATTCATTTTTCTTTCTTTCTAGCTACTATTATAATAGGAGAAAGTTAAAGTCAAACAACGGGTTACTTGCCACTTTATTAGTCTTTTAATTTTTTAAGCAACGGGAAAACGAGAAAGCCTAGGTTAAATAAAATAATTCGTCTTTTTCTCACACATCCTCACGTACTCACAAACTTTCATGTTTATAATTTTAGTAGGATAATTAGCTTAATAATTAGCATTATTGAGCTAATTAAAAGTAAAATCGTTTTATAACAATCCTTATAATAATAATAATCTTTGGAGATAGAGTAAAAAACGTTTTTGTTTATAATTCATTACAAGCACACAAAATTAATTCGACGCCGCTATTACAAAGTCATCTCATATTGCCGCACATTTCGTTCCCGATTTGCGAACGCACTACGAATACATGAAGGCAAAATGGCGGCAACCCTAGCATGTCTTATCTCACTCACACAAGCACGGTACGCGTGCACCTACACGAGCTAGCCTGTGTGCGCTAGGAACGCGTTTGTTTCATACATTTTATCGTCATTGTCCGAGTTGTGGTAACACAGAACTCATTCTCGTATTTGATAGTACTTTAGGAGTCACCATAGCACATTTTGCAGTATAAAACAGTACCAAAAATAGTCTATCACTACGATACTAACACGTAACGAATCAACTAACACACCGACAATTTCGACACACAGAAAGGAACGTCTAAGGCTAACTTCCTACGAAGTTCGAGTTGCTCTGCAGCAAAATAACTTTTTGTCCCATAAAACAAAGGCGGTTGTATCGTGGACATCTCTGTGCTACCGCCAACAGTCCTCGCCACTCACCGCTTTTATATAAACCACGTATAAGCAGGCAAAGTAGGGTACGATGGCGGCACGCAGGCTGCACATTGTAGCTCAGATCCAGTGATCCGTGATCTTCTTAAAATTATTCTACAATCCAATATACCACTTGCCTTTTTGTTACATTCGTTAGTAGGTACCTAGCAAATTGTACTTTTTAATAGGGACTGCTTTTTCCTACGACTGCATTCGGGTGGAATGAGCATTTTGCTTTCTCAAAGTTTTGATTGAATTGATATGGCAGCATTAGTTTTTCTTATGTTTAATTCAAATAGAAGAGACCTTAACAAAACAAAATTTATTAGCATTAGTAATATTCCATACCGTTAATAGAATGCATTTGTTTTTACATCATGTTACTTACTACCATGACGTGACCACAACGTGACCATTGCGGCGTTTTTCAATTCTCTGTCATGTGTAAATACCGAAGCAGTGGTAAAGTGTAGGTATGTGTAAATTCAGACTTGTGAAAGTTCCGCTATGGGTGTATTTTCGAAAGAAACTCCTTGATTAGATTAAATAAGGGGCTTTTTTTTTGTTGTACCCCCCGTTTTTTCAATGTCCCTCGAGTTCAAATATGTATTACTACAATAAGGATAAATTTTTCCTTATTTCAACGATTCATTCAGTCACCTTACCTGCTTATTAATCTAATGATTTTAATAAATACTCGTATGTGAGATATGCATAATGTAATTTATATTATTTTTTAAGGCGGCAAATGTAGCACATTTTTAAGTGTCCCTCGACAATATTGACATATAAAAAGTGGATTTTTAAAAATATTTACTAAGCAACGTCTTGTCTTTTATGGATTCCCATAAACTAGACTCTTTTGCGCGTCATATGAACGAATTGTTTATATTATGTAAACTTTTCATTTTCGGATTAAAACTTATTTAAAATCATGCTGCCTGAAATTGATGCACCCTGACATGTCAACGTTGTGACGATCGAAATCACATCGAAAATTCTACCAATTCATATAACATTTGTGGAAATGGCAAAATTAATACCGTGTAATCAGTCAGCCATTCGTTTGAAAAGTCCAGTGTTTGAAATTGCGGTGTTAAATAAGATTGTTTCAGTGAACTGGAGACCGTACACATTTCGTCAGTTACGTTGGTGACCACATTTCTATAATAAACTGAAGCTAATATTATCTTCGGTTGAGGCTATTTTGTAACTATCAAATATTCTGGAATCAAAATAACAAAAGTCTATCGTGTTTTACATATAAACTATGATGACACTGAAAACTGAATTTATGATTATATTTCAATTACAATTTAGCAGGAAACGTGATGTCAATTTTGTGACATTTGCCTCGTCACATATAGGCTGACAGCCAAAGTCACAAAACTGATACTATGAAGGTGATGTTACATGGGCGGATAAAAAGTACCTGAGCTGTATTCATTTTCAGAACTTTTCTATTGAAACTGTTTATAATTTGTTACAGTATTACTTAATGTAATATGTGAAATTAAGTACATTCCTAGTATACGAACAACGGTTACTTTTCCCTATCAAAAATCACTTTTTAACCGCATTTTCAAAGATTAAAATTTTCATGGCTAAAACTATCTATCGCTATATCTTGTGCATAATAGGCTAGATGACTAAAAAAAACTGTTTAGTCCGTCTGTTACATTATGAAAAAATATTGTACACGTATTTTTTGTTTTGTTTGACAAACAAAAACTGACGAGGATAGAGTGCTTAGAAGTTTCGAGTGACGTCACTCTTGAGTACAAATTGTACTCAAGAGTGACGTCACAAGCCCCCACTCCAGAAGTTTGATGATCTATAACTTTGTCGATTTTTAATATTTTGATAAACCAAAAAATACGTGTCCCATATTTTTCCATAATCTAACTGACGGACTAAATAGAATTACATATATCATCATCCCTATTATGTTTGGATGTATTCGTAAGGTAAGAGTGATTGTAGTCTTGGTAAATCAATAGAATTATATATAACTTAAAACATGAATATTCATTTCCTGTTTTATATTACTTCTATGGTCCATGTAACCCCGGCTTTAGAATTTTGGGCCTGTTAGTTTTGTGACTTACTCAGTTGCGTAATTTTATGTCTATTTTCTTTTTCTGAACCTTTTAACTAAATTTATCATAATAGGGTTTGACTACAGAGAAATAATAATCAATACAATTACTATTAGTAAAGCTTTTACTACAGAGTTCCTGTAAATAAATAAAATAAAGTGTATCACGGTACCACCCGTCACAAAATTTAAGTTCAAACATCCTTTTAGCAATATTTATGAGTTACTGTAATAAATTATATTTTTTTCGTAAATATTTAAATATGTTTTATGGTATAAGCGCAAAATATTGTTGAATATTCAAATAGTTAAGACAGTTCAGTAAATATTATTTAAGTCTTCACAAGCCTGACAGGGATTTACTACAATGTCAGGTTAACTTGTCGATATTTAAAAAACTGTGTTTATTTGTACGAAAATAAATAGAACTTCAATAAATTCAGAATATCCTTTTTTTATTGTGGATATTTTCATTCACTAAAAAAAAACATTTTTAAAATACGATCATAGTTTTTGACAGGGTACACTAAAAAAAGAAAATGCCCATAAATAAAAAAATGTCCTTACCCGTGACCGCTATGACCACCACAGATTCTGACTCATATTTTATCTAATGCGGGCAAAGCCGCAAGCAAAAGCAAGTTGATCATGAGATAGACTGCAGTGAACTAGATCGTATTCGTTACGTTGCGATGAAGTGGTTAGCCAGTGGATAATCGTATCGTATCAGATGATGCATAGATATGCAGCTTAGTTATTCATGTCGTGCAAAAACAGCTCCATATGCATGAGCCGCGCTAAATGTTACGCGAAAAATTAAGTGCAAATGTGATTATTATAGAAACACACACCCATTAATCAATAGACTTCAATTGAATCTGATGAAAAAAAACTATTCTACGTATGTACATTGAATAAAATCCTGGCTAACGTTGGTACTATGGTGCCCCTTATTTTGCGAAAATCCAAACTGAGTAACGCATACCCTCTAATTGTGTTTTTTATGTGATAAAATGCCCCTAAACCAAAAATCAGCTCATTCTGTGAACGGGAACCCGTGCCGAATTCATCCTAACTTTCTCATACAAACCGGTTGAGCTAAGTTTGCACCTCGTTTCCTTCGCATCACATACTACCCAGGTGCAAACTGAACGCAATCGGAATTGAAGGGAGCAACTATTGTGACTCTTAATACTTATACGCTTAATACGCTTTTTATTATTTAGTGCAAAAGGTGGTGATTAATTAAGAGCTAAAAAATATATTTTGTTAATCTATTATGTAAAATACCGCATTACAGTTACAAAATTCAACAATTATATTTCTTCATATTTGTGAAGTTACTGAAAGTAAAAAGCTGGAAATTCACATTTAGTTGTACACTTTGATTCTGTTTGACCACTATCTTGTAGAAATACGCGTCAGTTAAACAAAAACCGTCAAAGCAAAATCAAATCAATTCGTGAATTTATTATTTCTCGGTTGCTTTAAGTTTGCACCTAATTTGTATGTGATGCGAAGGAAAATAGGTGCAAACTTAGCTCAACCGGTTTGAATGAGAAAGTTAGGATGAATTTGGCACGGGTTCCGGTTAAGAAAATATATATTTTCATATTACAGTATCTTAAGATACCGAGCGATATGGAAATATTATCTTAAGATACCTTAAGATACCGTAATATATCTTAACATGATATCTTAACATACAAAATATATATTACAATATCTTTATACAGAGTGTGCAGTGAATATCGGAATCAAAATGGAATTAATGATATTTTATTTATTCAACAACCTTTTCTCACGAGTTTTCGTGTTTACTCGTTGTAAGGTATTGGAAAGGGGGTCGATTTTGGGATTTTATTCATCAAACATTTTTTGCTCTCTTTAGGCTTAAATTACGCTAAAAGAAGGATATTTTGTTTCGTCAACTTTTTTTCTCCGACCAATATTTACCGAGATATTGGGGTTCAAAGGTCAGACCCTTTCGAGGCCCAGGTGCGTTCGAGAAACACTTGTACTTGTAAATTGTATCTGTTTGGGCTTGTTACTTATGAAATTCTAATTTTTAACTTGTACCTAGCATCGTGAAACGGGGCTCTGATGAGCTGTCTATTAAATCTACTAGTAGTGCCGTATTGTTCATAGTCATCCTGTATATTTGGATTCCGTGGCGCAATGTAGATGTGACCCCTAACCAAGCCTTCGATAGAATGATTCGAGCAGATATATTATCGTATCTTAACCGTGTGTGATACCTTAAGATACCTACTATAATATTTTATATCCAGGTATCTTAAGATAAAATATTATAGTATCTTTGCCGTGTGTGATGCCCTTTACAAATGTTTTCTCAGTCTACCCGCAACGAAAGCTACAAAGTGTAAAGGATTACGAATCGTCGAAATTTAATTTTAAACTTTATCTGTTTAATTTCTATTGCAAATATTGTTACTAAATTTATATTCGTCCTAATTCAACCCACGGCTTTGCTCGCATACCATGTACCTAATAAGCACTTTTAGGGTTCCGTACCCAAAAGCAGCCAACGGAACCATATTACTAAGACTCTGCTGTCCGTCTGTCACAGGACTGTATAGGTAGATACTTACCTAAATCACAAAATGTGTATTCCTATCGCCGCTATAATAACAAAATAAAATTTTAAAATAAGAGGATTACCCATACAAGCAACGCAGTTTTTTGGTGTTTTTGCTCGACGGTGGTACGGAACCCTTCGTGGGCGAATCCGACTCGGACTTGGCCGGTTTTTGAATTTAAGTCTCCATATTTCCAAACCAGAATATTAACCAGTGTTTTAATATAGTATAGGCCCTAAGAATTCCCAAGCGAGCGAACGCACACTTTTTGTTTCCTTCGGGAATAATATACAAGCCCTACCTAGTTAGGTACAAATTTCGTGTAAATATACTTAGAGTCACGTTTGTAAAAGATGAAAAATAAGTACAGTTTATAGGATAGTACGTGCACCTAATGAAAGCTTTCTGGTAAAACAATTACAGTAACGAGCTTTTATATTTTAAAGCATCAGTGAGGAAAAGCTCTGTTTCCTCGCAGCGCGTGTGCTCATGTCACCGTGATGGCCGCTCAGGCGCAGGGAGGGCCGCCCCGCCCACTGCGCACGAGCCGGCTGGGCATATGCATCTCAGGTTCATTGAAAAAAATATTGTCTTGCCATCAGAACCACAACAGAATTAGGTCTAAATTGGATTGTAAAATGCTAAAGTTTTCACATGACTTAACACCCTTATAGCTTAATGATTATTGGCTATAATTTTTTTTTTAGGCAAATGACAATTGTTGTACATACTTTATCCTGCGCGAAACCTTTTCTTAAATAGTATGTGATTCAATGGAGGAAAAGTAATAAATATGCAATGAAACCTACTAAATGATCATGACGAGCACCTGCCATTCCGATCAGAGAGATGATCCCTGTAACGGGCTGCGGATGGAGGCCCAAAAAAATTGTAATATCAAAAATAGAAATGTCAATGATTGTTAACAATTTGCAACTCATCAGATGTCGCTGTGGTAGATGGATCTAAACAATCACAGAATCAGACGACACCAGAAGTTGAAGCAAAAAGCGTACGACCGTTTCTTATGGAAGTCTTTGGAGGAGACCTATGTTCAGCAGTGGACGTATCTAGGTTAAAATGATGATGATGATGATGAATCTCAGAATTTTCTATGAAATACACCTCGCAAAATGACCTATCCAAGTGAATTTGCTATAATATATACAGTCAGTATAAAATGATCTCAGTGGCGCTGCGGTGGCAATAAATATTCTGGTAACCCCTAATGAACGACGAAAGTGAGGATTTCTGAAAATGTTGGCAATATTCTTAATTGTGAAATTTTCTGTCAATTTTATGCAAAGCACCATAATGCGCCATATTGATTAACAAAACCATTGTGAAATTTTCTGTCAATTTTATGCAAAGCACCATAATGCGCCATATTGGTTTTATCTTCATAATTGTTAGCGGTAATTAGTAACCAACTATACGATTTATGCTATTTCTACTTAGAATTACAAGCTCTTTATATCATGGGGATTCCCATGGGAGAAAGATTGTCCCAACATTTTTTAACTATTTTCTTACCATTTTTCCATTCGCTTTGTATATAAGTAACGGTAAAACAAAGGAAAGTTTCATTATGATTCGAGTCGGTCGGTTTTCGTAACAAACAAAAAGAACCCCCCAAAACGACATGAGGACTCTGAAGAACCAAAAAAAGTATTTTTAGCAAAAAACGTTTAGGTTCAAACGGTGCTACTAGATGGCACTGACCTTAAAAGGCCGATTGCACATTAATTCTGTTTTTTGAGATTTCTCGGGTCATTTCGCGCAGACAAAATGATGATGGGTAAGTTATAAAACTAAAGCACTTTTCAAACATAACTGATGGCGTGGAAGCAAATAATAATCCTCTTTGTGTTTGTATATAGAGAACCAACCGACTCGAATAACCTTAATGTATGGAATTTTAGGACATTCTATGTAGAAATAACATAAAATTGGCAGAAAACTTCACATTTCGGAAAATGGCCAATTTTTTTAGAAATGTTCAGGTAAGCTTCTCCTGTGAATAACTAAAGACTAGGGATGGACCATCGAAATGCCTTGTATATGGCATACGCTTGGCGGACAATAACGTATTAGCGACAATTTTTCATCCACGCCTTATCTGTGGCATAACAAATGGTTCCGATACCGCATCCAATTATCGGGTTGCCGCAGATCGCGTTGCGGGCGACAATTACTCGCGGCGATAATTGTCGCGAGGCGTGGCGCGGTGACGGATCGCCAACAACTCTTCGATTTGCAGCAAGGATGCAACGCTACGATGGTTGTCTTTGGTTCAAGTCCTGGTAAAAGCAAATATTTGTGTGATGAGCGTGATGAGTGTTCTTAAGTCTTGGATGTTGCCAATGTAACTATTTTTTCATTGCATTTTTATTATCAGCTGCGTTTTGCAGAACCTATCCTATAAGTAGGTAAGTGATCCTTTTACCGGTAACCCACACATATACTGTAAATAACCAATAGCACTATTTTCGAGTGACTCGAAATGTAAGATACATCATGATACTGTGCCACTCTTATGGAATTTCGAGCCCTAGAATAGGCTTTCAGAGGTAGGTAATTCCAAAACGCTGGTAACTCTATGGCTAAATGGTAACACCTGCTGTCTACTAGTGCCCTCATCAAAATGTTTCCTGTTGGTGAAACTATGATTTATTATATCCTTCAAAAGGTTACAGTCAGGTCCAGGGCCTCTAGGCACTTGGTATTAAGGAGACAAGCCACCTTCTAGGCCTAGCCGAAAATCGGCCGCTGGTTACAGTATCTTCCTTTCGTCGCAATCATTTCCTAGTCTGAGAGGGATTTGATGTTTTCCAATAGGCACTAAATAGCTTTTTTTTCCTGACAGTCTTTGACATGTCAAAAAATATCTACCAGAATTCAAAATTATCCAAGCTATTAACAGGGAGTAAAACCGTGTCGAAAATAATATTTCAATTATTAATAACAGCAGGTGCGTTATCAGATGGCGCGCTAATGCCTACATATTGGCGCAGTTGCGCGCGCGCAGAGTAATGACGTCCATCGCGCACTGTCAGTGCGCCGCACGTTCAACCTGAAAAGTCGTAGAGCCTTCTGCAAAGTTCTGCATATGAGACATTTTGATTCGTACGACTATAGTGACAGCGAATTGAAAACAGTTGTAAGTGCTTTGAAAACTTAATGAGTTGGAACGTTTTAGTTTGGCGGGGTAGTACAGTAGCAAGGACCGGTCGAGTGAGTTGGTGTAAAGGTTCGACTCTGGTGTTGAAATATGATGGACAGTCTGATTTTAATTAGAGTGATCTTTCAACCCCAGCTACGTTAAGGGTACTGTCTGTAAAGTCAATGGACTCGGGATTATCACAGTACTGTAGGTATTCGTAATACGGATTGGCAAAACACTAAGCTCTACATTTCAAAGCACACTTAGAAATTCAGTATTTGTCTACACTACAAAATAGTTTCATAGAATTAAATACTTAAGCACATCTTAAAACAATATATTGAAGGTCAAATTCCCAATTTTCTATGCGCATCGACATAAGTTTAAAAAAATGGATAAACCGTCACATTATATATTGGATAAATTGTCAACCGTCACATTACTCAGTCATAAAAATTCTCCAGGGGCCTGGAGAATTTTCCATCCTTAATCGACATTTTTATCTTGTAGTCATTAGTTGCGACTCGTCCGATTGAGAGACCTAAGATGATGCCGCTAAATGACAGTAAAGACTTAGAAATATTAGGGTAGATCAATCGACAACCCTCAAATCAAAAATACTAAATAAGACCCACGAAGATGAAACCCAAAAATGGCCAGATAGTGGGAAAGGACAAGTGGACCTGGATGAAATTTCGAAATTTGATAGCTTAATAAGCTGGAAACCTGTCCGTGCAGTAATCGTCTAGAATCTAACCGCCATTAGCCGCCGGCATTACCGGCGATTATCCCGCGGACATTTCGCCCACATTCCCGGCCGCTACTGTATCATCTCCCGCGCATCGCTGTCCAACACCACCACACCCCAAAAACAACCCTAACGTGAATTCAGAAGGTCGAAAATCCAGAAGGATCCCTGAAACTTTATGACGCTTTAGTTTGGAGTGGGAGCATGTTAAAGGTAGAGTTTATTTCATAAGAATATAATTAGTGGGCGGGGTTCAATCAAATAGTTTGTGCTCCCGGCTCCCGCGCGGCCGAAATAAATCGCCTGCGTGCGCTCTTTATGGGGCATATTAAAACAAATGCGCATGGAGGATGGCTTCTTAATTTATTTGAACGACTCAACGCTTCAAGGAAAAGTAATGTCAATGATTTCGATCGGCTACTGGAATTGACTTTACTATGCAACTGCAACAAAATTTTCTCTATATTGCATTTATTATACGATGCAAAAAGTTCAAAAACGCTTGTAGGTATACAAATAGTGCTGCCTAGGGTGGTAAAACAAAGAAAGGCCGAGATCAGGTTTTTTCCGTACGCGTAGCGTGCGGTAAAAGCCACTTTCTGGCCAGGTGTGGCATAAAATCTTTTATGCCACACCTGGCCATAAAGTGGCTTTTTCCGCACGCTACGCGTTCGGAAAAAGTCACTTTCTGGCCAAGCGTAGACATAAAATGATGTACACAACATGGGAGGTAATAAAGAAAGGCCTCGATCGCATATTTACGTCCCTCGCTTGCAGCTCGGGCCGCAAACTTCTGCGATCTCGGCCTTTCTTTGTATTACCACCCTAGTTGTGAAATGTACTATTTCAACACACTTGCTCATAAAGTTGCTCTTATTTGGTGGTTCTTATGCGCGGAACGCAGCACACAAGTGCTTTTTACTTTTCATTGCCACACAAGTGCTGTAATAACCGCCAATTGACGAATGAGAGCACGTCGTCGTGGGGCTCGGCGTGCGGATATGATTCGCGCGCAGCGCCGCCACCACCAGTCCGCCACCTCGTGCCTGTACATGAGCGCGCCCGCACTACACCGACACCACACGACGAGGAGACGGTAGACGAGGATAGATAAACCACTAAATAAATATGTACAAAACAGAAATTCTAAATGATAAATATTATTTTTTATTCGCAAGTGTGTCGAAAAACGTCGTATGACACTCGTGGGCATTGGTCATTACAGTCTCGGCTATGCAGCCTTCGCCTGACGGCTCGGGCTATGCAACACAGCCTCGACTGTAATGACCAACTTCGCCCACTCGTATCAGAATGTACTATTTATTTTTTGGCATACTTCTCTATTAAAAAAATCTCACTAACCAGCTTGTTCATAAAAAATATACGTCCCTTTAGCGCTATACTTAAGTACCTGTATCAAAACTTATAGTAAAATAAAACCCTACCTATCATAGGATTTATTTCCCAAGCTGCAATAA
The DNA here is from genome assembly GCA_947034925.1 of Eudemis profundana. Taxonomy (NCBI): domain Eukaryota; kingdom Metazoa; phylum Arthropoda; class Insecta; order Lepidoptera; family Tortricidae; genus Eudemis; species Eudemis profundana. Next base: position 20,843,461 of record OX344795.1, on the reverse strand, counting down.
GTTTACCCACGTTCTGGGTTCCGCTTTCTGTGTACTAATCTCTCGTTACACGACTTAGCGTCGCAATGTTATAACCATACTTACGGTAGCAACAGCGGTGTTCGATTACCGTCGCCTGCGCCGGCCGTCGGCGCTACACGGCTCCCGTCTTACCCGCACTATGATTTAGGAATATTAAGCGCGTGGGCGCGTAATCGCCGATGATAATGTTTAGCGTAACTACTCTTCGCGGGCGATTCTGCTCGTCTAGTTCACTAAAATACAAATTATCGAGGGTAGGCAAAAATTAAGACTGATTTTAACTGTTTGAAACCATGTCAATGTCCTTACTAATATAATGTATATTAGATTGTGTCACAAGAGAGAAAAATGGCGTAATTACGGCCAGGGCATACATTTAACCCGGAGCGTAGTGAGGGATTCAAGTGTGTGCCCGTGGTGAAATAGTACATTACACAACTAGGGTGGTAATACAAAGAAAGGCCGAGATCGCAGAAGTTTGCGGCCCGAGCTGGAAGCGAGGGACGTAAATATGCGATCGAGGGCTTTCTTTATTACCTCCCGTGTTGTGTACATCATTTTATGTCTACACTTGGCCAGAAAGCGGCTTTTTCCGTACGCGCAGCGTGCGGAAAAATCCACTTTATGGCCAGGTGTGGCATAAATAATTTTTCATCACACTTGCTCGTAAAGGGTGTTATAACACGCGCGCTTATAGACCAACTCGAGCCGATTTACCTCCCGTGGGTTACAAATATCCATAACTCCCACGGGAGGAAAAACTGTATGAAAATCTATAACTCCCTCGGGAGTTATGAGTTTAGTTTTAAAAGTCGTACGTCATTTCAGACTAAGGAGGTTTCAAATCAGCCAAGGCTTATTTCACATCTTCAAAACTTGGCTACAAACCCAATTTTAGTGTGCATAAAACTTATATGGTATTTTATTTTCTGTTCTGTGTATTTTACTATTATTTCAGTAGTTTTTGCAATTGTTTTAATGCAATTAAATTAATTTAATTTAGTTAAAATTTTTATTTTGGAATACGGTACAATCAGGCGATATTGCCCATCAAGTTTAAAAACTAAACGCAGTTCTTAGCATTATCTGTGGAAGACTATATTGAAAAAGTTGACAGTTGAAGTTGTCTCTTAGCGGGTGCGTTTAGTTTATTTCATTTTTATGTCTTATTTTTTTTTTCCTCGCAAATGTGATGAAAAACATTGTGTGTATCACGGGCAGTAAGAAGATTACAAACTCGTGTCATTAAAAGCCTTATACTTAAGTACCTGTATCAAAACTTATAGTAAAATAAAACCCTACCTATCATAGGATTTATTTCCCAAGCTGCAATAAGTTTACCCACGTTCTGGGTTCCGCTTTCTGTGTACTAATCTCTCGTTACACGACTTAGCGTCGCAATGTTATAACCATACTTACGGTAGCAACAGCGGTGTTCGATTACCGTCGCCTGCGCCGGCCGTCGGCGCTACACGGCTCCCGTCTTACCCGCACTATGATTTAGGAATATTAAGCGCGTGGGCGCGTAATCGCCGATGATAATGTTTAGCGTAACTACTCTTCGCGGGCGATTCTGCTCGTCTAGTTCACTAAAATACAAATTATCGAGGGTAGGCAAAAATTAAGACTGATTTTAACTGTTTGAAACCATGTCAATGTCCTTACTAATATAATGTATATTAGATTGTGTCACAAGAGAGAAAAATGGCGTAATTACGGCCAGGGCATACATTTAACCCGGAGCGTAGTGAGGGATTCAAGTGTGTGCCCGTGGTGAAATAGTACATTACACAACTAGGGTGGTAATACAAAGAAAGGCCGAGATCGCAGAAGTTTGCGGCCCGAGCTGGAAGCGAGGGACGTAAATATGCGATCGAGGGCTTTCTTTATTACCTCCCGTGTTGTGTACATCATTTTATGTCTACACTTGGCCAGAAAGCGGCTTTTTCCGTACGCGCAGCGTGCGGAAAAATCCACTTTATGGCCAGGTGTGGCATAAATAATTTTTCATCACACTTGCTCGTAAAGGGTGTTATAACACGCGCGCTTATAGACCAACTCGAGCCGATTTACCTCCCGTGGGTTACAAATATCCATAACTCCCACGGGAGGAAAAACTGTATGAAAATCTATAACTCCCTCGGGAGTTATGAGTTTAGTTTTAAAAGTCGTACGTCATTTCAGACTAAGGAGGTTTCAAATCAGCCAAGGCTTATTTCACATCTTCAAAACTTGGCTACAAACCCAATTTTAGTGTGCATAAAACTTATATGGTATTTTATTTTCTGTTCTGTGTATTTTACTATTATTTCAGTAGTTTTTGCAATTGTTTTAATGCAATTAAATTAATTTAATTTAGTTAAAATTTTTATTTTGGAATACGGTACAATCAGGCGATATTGCCCATCAAGTTTAAAAACTAAACGCAGTTCTTAGCATTATCTGTGGAAGACTATATTGAAAAAGTTGACAGTTGAAGTTGTCTCTTAGCGGGTGCGTTTAGTTTATTTCATTTTTATGTCTTATTTTTTTTTTCCTCGCAAATGTGATGAAAAACATTGTGTGTATCACGGGCAGTAAGAAGATTACAAACTCGTGTCATTAAAAGCCCTCCGCCTACGGCGTCGGGCTCCTAATAGACTCTCGTTAGTAATCCTCTTCTTACTACCCTCGGTGCACAATGTACTATTGCTACCTTATGACACATACGGCTTTTCACACCAACTATGAGGAAAATACAAATAAACTTTACCAAAATAACGAACGTCACACATTATTATTAAAAATGTTATGTCAAATTAGAATGTTGAATTGTTAAATTTCTAGTCTCTTGTTATTTTATAAATCGACTCTTATTTTATAAAGCCGTACACTGGTATTCTAAGTGTGTTTATATTAAAAAACCGGTCAAGTGCGAGTCGGACTCGCGCACCGAGGGTTCCGTACAAACTCATAAGTAGATACATAGATAGTTCAAGAAAAACTGTATGGCGATTAGGAGCAAATAAGTATGTGTTACTATTTCTGCAAATTTCTAAAAAACGGTGCAATTTAGGAAAACCATTATATTTTTCCTGTAATATTTAGGACGACATCAATAATTGGTAATTATTACAGATTTTTCTGTTCAGTATCTTGGAAGATAATAGGAATAGTATTTTTTTTAGCGTTTTTCATCATAAATCAAAAACTACTTATCTAAGAAAAAAAACCGTGTTTTAGTCTATAAATTAAGCCCTTTCATTTGATACCTCACTCAATATAATAGCCTTACTTTCAATTTTTGAGGTCCCATTACGGAGCCCTTTAAAAAAAAGTAAAAAAGGTACAAGATTTTTTTGACGTCCAATAAGCTCGGGTTAGCTACTTTTAACACTGTTCCAAATTTCAAATCGATAATAGCAGCAGTTCCTGAGATATCTGTCTGTGACAGACGGACAAACGAACAGACAGACACACAGACAGAGTCGCACCATAAGGGTTCCTTGTTTACCATTTTGGTACGGAACCCTAAAAAGAACTGTTTTCTATGAACAGAACAGAGGGAGGAAAAGACTTTTTCACACCTCCTATTCAGAAAAAAGTATTTTGATCCCTCATAAGAGGGATCAAAGTGATACTTTTCTGTTCAAGGACTACCTACAGGGTATTTTTAGTTTGAACCTGCTTAGAATATGCCATTGCCATACCATACATTATAGACTCTACATATTGACTCTACATATCAACTCTACATATCGACTCTACATTATTGACTCTACATATCGATTCTACATATCGACTCTACATATCAACTCTACATATCGACTCTACATATCGACTCTCCATATCGACTCTACATTATCGACTCTACATTATTGACTCTACATATCGACTTTAAATATCAACTCTACATATCGACTCTACATATCGACTCTCCATATCGACTCTACATATCGACTCTCCATATCGACTCTACATTATCGACTCTACATTATTGACTCTACATATCGACTCTAAATATCAACTCTACATATCGACTCTACATATCGACTCTCAATATCGACTCTACATTATCGACTCTACATTATTGACGCTACATATTGACTCTACATATCGATTCTACATATCGACTCTACATATCCACTAGAGATGCAGCGAATATTCGGCCACTATTCGGTATTCGGCCTATTCGGCCACATTTTGACTATTCGGCCGAAGCCGAATAATGGCATAGTATTCGGCCGAATACCGAATAGTACACAAAGTCGAAGGAAAAAGAAGGATGAATAAATATTTTATGCCACACCTGGCCATAAAGTGGCTTTTTCCGCACGCTGCGCGTACGGAAAAAGCCGCTTTCTGGCCAAGTGTAGACATAAAATGATGTACACAACACGGGAGATAATAAAGAAAGCCCTCGATCGCATATTAACGTCCCTCGCTTGCAGCTCGGGCCGCAAACTTCTGCGATCTCGGCCTTTCTTTGTATTACCACCCTAGTTGTGTAATGTACTATTAATAACAAATTATAAACAGTAATCAATATTAAATATTAGGTTAATCATCTTTCACATCAATTTCAAACATATATAGAACAGTAGCATAAACAACGAATTAGAAATTAAACTACAAATGAAATAAAATTTTTCAATGGCGCATTTTTCTATCATAGGCTGCCTACGACGAGTAACAAGTTGCAACCTGTACAGAGATTCACGGCGCCGCTCACCCGGGCGTCCGAATTTACTTCATTTTAGGTAAAACCATTGGCCGAATATTCGGCCGCCGAATATTCGGCTATTCGGCCGTCGACTCCGCCGAATATTCGGTATTCGGCCAAATTACTATTCGCTGCATCTCTAATATCCACTCTACATATCGACTCGACATATCGACTCTACATTATTGCTCTACATATCGACTCTACATATCAACTCTACATATCGACTCTCATATCGACTCTCCATATCGACTCTACATTATCGACTCTACATTGACTCTACATAAAGTCGATAATAAGGAATGGCCCAGACCACAGGTGTTTGGGGTCCGAGCCGCAGGCGAGGGCCATAAATATAATATGGAAGTGGTAAATTCGTTCCGTCCGTAATAGTACATTGTGTATCAAGGGCGGTAAGTAAGGAATTACAAACGAGTGTTTATTACAAGGCCGAGGCGAAGCCGAGGGCTTTAATAACACGAGTTTGTAATTCCTTTACCGCCCGTGGCACACACAATGTTTTTCATCACACTTGTGAGGAAATCTGATCAAAATAACCTTACTTAACCTAAATAAAATTGTAAAACTGACAGTGACATTAGTGACATAATATCCATAGACAATGCGAAAGTCGAGTCACGTTCGGAAACCATAACGGTAAATGCCTAAAACGGTTGATTTTATATTTGCAAAATACTGAAATACACTATTTAAACATTAAATTAATGTTACAGAAATATGTGTTTACATGTATTTGCAATAACAGTTCTCTTTAAATAATATTTCAGTGATAAAAGTTAAAAAAGTAAATTGGCATTTCCTTTGAACACGACAAATAAGAGTAAAACAAAACCATCGTTTCAAATTTAAAAAGAAAACCATTACGCCCTAGGGCGTAATAGGTCATTTACGGCCCGCAGAACCTACGTGTAATGACACCATTTTCGAGCAAGTGTGATGAAAAAAGTAATAAACGTTTTATAAAATAATAAGGAACTGTAAATTTAACAATTTCACATTTCATTTTATTAAAAATGTGTGATGCTCTTTGACTAACTATATATTTCGTTTTCGTTATTTTGGTAGGTAGCGTTTGTATTTAAATTTTCCTCATAGTCGGTGTGAAAAGCAGTATGTGTCACTCGGTAGCAAAATTATTTTCACCTCGGGCGTTAACACTTGAATCCCTCACTACGCTCCGGATTATACTTTAGAATCCCTCGCTACGCTCGGGATTCTATTGTATAATCCTTCGCTTCGTTCAAGATTCAATATACGCCCTCGCCGTAAATACATCATTTTGCTCCCTTGTGACACAATCTACTATTTTCAAACATGCAATGAAATATCGACATTACGAGATTAACGAGCCTTATAATAAATAGGCCGCAAATTACCTTGTTTCCGGTGCGGCTAAACGAGAAGCCTTTAATGTAATTTCATACAACATTGCGGCCTAGGCCTACAAGATGTTTTTTTTCTTCATTCCACATTTATTTCTACTTTGCTTTTAGTGTCTCTAGGAAATTAAGTTTGATATTTTGGAGTTATTTTAAATTTTTTCATTGCATATTTGAGAAAAGCACTATACATACCTCGGCGTGAAAAGGGGTTGCCACTATCGTAACTATCTGGCCTCTCTGTCGCTCGGCCATCTATATGTACTCGGGCGGCAACCCCTTACTTGCCGGTCTCTGCAGTAATGTACTATTTTCTGAATAGGAGGTGTGAAATAGTACATTGTGCACCGAGGGTAGTAAGAAGGGAATTACTAACGAGAGTCTGTTAGGAGCCCGACGCCGTAGGCGGAGGGCTTTTAATGACTCGAGTTGGTAATCCCCTTACTGCCCGTGATACACACAATGTTTTTCATCACATTTGCGAGGAAAAAAAATAAAACATAAAAATCAAATAAACTAAACGCACCCGCTAAGAGACAACTGCAACTGTCAACTTTTTCAATATATGTAGTCTTCCACAGATAATGCTAAGAACTGCGTTTAGTTTTTAAACTTGACAGGCAATGCCGCCAGATTGTACCGATTTTCATAATAAAATTTTAAAGTAAATTAATTTAATTGCATTAAAATAATTGCAAAAATTACTGAAATAATAGTAAAATATACCACATAATTTTTATATACACTAAAATTGTTTTTTTAGCCAAGTTTTGAAGATGTGAAATAAGCCTTGGCTGATTTGAAACCTCCTTAGTCTGAAATGACGTACGGGTAGGTCCTATATTTTAAAACTAAACTCATAACTCCCACGGGAGTTATAGATTTTCATACAGTTTTTCCTCCCGTGGGAGTTATAGATTTTTATAACCCACGGGAGGTAAATCGGCTCGAGCTGATCTATAAGCCCGCGTGTTATAACATCCTTTACGAGCAAGTGTGATGAAAAATAAAGAATGACCCAGATTGCAGCTGATTGTGTGTTGTCCAAGCCGTAGATGAGGGTAGACATAATTTTACGTACTCCCCTAGGCAGTAATAGTACATTACTGCAGAAAAATAAATATTAAATAGATATTAAGTATGACATTCCATTACGTGCCAAGTGTCAAGCCGCACCGGAAACGAGGTACCTTGCGGTCTATTTTTAGGCACGTAATGTCAACATTTCATGCCATGTTTGAGAAAATAGAATTTTGTTTCAGCGACGATGGAAATGCCACTTACTTACGGCCCAGGATGACATAAACATTTATTTAAGAAACCAAAATACCACTACTAATTGATGTCATTGTAAATTCTTGAGATGTATTTTGTAAAACCCAATTAATTAAAACTAGATATATATACGTACCAAAAATATATTTACGCCAAATAAAATATAACGAACCATTTTTTGACTATAGCTTGACAACTTCGTTGGTGACTCTCCCATGTGTGCTTTTTGTTATGTGCAGCCGTAACTACTTACACAAGTTACCGCCAACACGAACGGCGACCGACGGAGGCAGCCTCCGGAGGCCCCCGTTCGTGTTGGCGATAGCTTATGGGTTACTTAACTTATATTATATGTTAATTACTCCACTTCATCTGTCATATTACTTATATAATACAAAGCGTAATGTAAGTTAATTGGTACATATAAAAAAATATGCTAATTGGTACACATAACATAACCTAAGTTAGACAGATGCTCGCGTTGTGTTGGTTACATCTTTAAACCCTAAATATACGTGTTTCGTGGGAAAGCTTTAATAAGTAGTGAAATACGTGTAGAAACGCCCTTTAAACTATGGTTGTAAAAAAATCTGTTTACCGTTCAATGTAGTTTGACTCGCGGCTACAGTTTACAACACTAGACGTTGGACGCGTTTACTGACTATAAAAATGTGTATTTGACAAAGTTAACATCACCCATAGATGATGATGAAATCTTTTGATGGGGAAATGTTTGAAACGGGTGTCTATTGAAACGAAGATTAGTTCTAACTGGGTTTGTGCTTTTTCCCAACAGCCATATATGTCCATTTGTCAACTATCGGCATATCCGGACGCGGTGTGTAGGCAATCAGCGTTGCAAAATGAGAACACGCGGTGCTGTCTGCAAACTCGGGTGCAGCGGCGGCGTCGCGGGGCGGGCGCGACATGGATGGTATTAATGCGACCAGGAACGTCGGCAGAAATGGCGTCCACTAACGAACATAACACGAAATATTCCCAGATAGGACCGGTTGGATCGAATTCGTCCGGAATCGATAAAATGATTTGAAGACTGAATTTGGAACCAAAAGATATCTTTAGTAACTTGAAATTTTCACTTGGCCGTGATTACCATTGCTATTATACCATTATAATATGAACTATATGCCAGTGTTGCCAATACTTTTTTTAAGAAAGGAACTCATATATAATAGTATTTTATGCAACAGTTGTATAAGTGGGTTCAAAAAATGCGAATTGTGTGAGTTGCGATACGAGCCGCGAACGCGGCGAGTATCGCAAATAGAGACGCAATGAGCGTTTTTTGACTTAATTATACAATGTTGCATACAATACTTTTTCAACGACCAAGTTTTTTATTATAAAATACAAAATTAAAAGCATAACCTGCAAATATGACGTATGACTGACAGTATGTGTGTCTATGGTAAACCTTTTTTTTAATTACTGACTGACGTGACGTGACTATATTAAAAATACTTTTTTTTATGTTGGCATCAATGAATTTAGTTCGGAAAGTTTTGTTTTTCTTAAAAACCGTAGGAATTTAATTGTTTGTTAAGTTGGTAGTTGTGCATTTTTACCGCAAAGTTGACCTAAGTTTAACCTAGATTTAGAAATCTGTGGCTGCTAGCAATAACGTAAAGTGACTATAACGACACTAGTGCTGTTATGGGGAATAGAGTATAGACTTCTCTGAACTCATATTATGTATGTTCTTATATTAGTGTTCGTGACCAAGTAAAAGACAGATAACAGTACAGAAGTAGAAAAAAAAAACGGTCAAGTGCGAGTCGGACTCGCGCACCGAGGGTTCCGTACAAATTCATAAGTAGATACGCGAATAGTACAAGAAAAACTGTATGTCGATTAGTTTAGTAGGAGCAAATAAGTATATGTTATGATTTTTGCAAATTTGTAAAAAACAGTGCAAGTTAGGAAAACAATTATATTTTTCCTGTAATGCTTAGAACCTGACGAGTAATGATTCTATTTAATAGCAAGAGGACTGTCATTCTCCGTTCCGCGAATTCACAACGCTATCTATGTATAAGCTTGGTAAAATAATTATTTACAATTATTCAACTTTGCAAACGTGACACAGTATTTAAATGTTAGAATTTATTTATTATTAGCTGTTTACGAACTAATTGTTACTATACTATGTTTCTTTGTTCAATTATAACATCGTTAAATGTTTAGTGTTTTAGCGCCATCTAGTTTTTGCCTGGAAATCCCCTAGCGTGAAACAGGGCATCGCTTAGTTTTGCTACTCGCCGCTAGGCGAAGGTTTTTAAGTTTTTGTAAATTTCTAAAAAAGTATTAAAGTTAGCAAGACCGTTCTATTTTTCCTGTAATATTCAGGTTGATATTTATAATTAGTAATTATGACACATTTTTCTGATCAGTAACTTCGGAGATAATAGGGGGGGAATGGTACATAAAAATGTATAAATCAAAAACTACTTATTTAAGAAAAAAAATAAAAATGGTGTTTTAATCTACAAATTAAGCCCTTTCATTTGATACCCCACTCAATATAATAGCCCTACTTTCAATTTTCAAAATCCCATTACGGAGCCTTTTAAAAAAAAAGTAAAAAAGGTACAAGATATTTTTTATGTCCAATAAGCTCGGGTTAGCCACTTTTAACACTATTCCAAATTTCAAATCGATAGCAGCAGTAGTTCCTGAGATATTTGGCTGTGACAGACGGACAGACAGACAGACAGACAGACAGACAGACAGACAGACAGACAGACAGACAGACAGAGTCGCACCATAAGGGTTCCTTTTTTACCATTTTGGTACGGAACCCTAAAAATGGCTCCACAAAACTAACTGGTACACTTTTCTTGCTCTTGTCTTCCTCCTTTTTCCTACCTGTTATTTTCTAATTTAAGAATTTTCAACCAAATTTTTTTTTAAGTCCTAAAACCAGATCGTGGAAACATCATACTGTAGTGAATCCTTGCTCTTCATCTCATTTCTTATCTTTATTCACACAAAACCTATTTAGTTAAATTAAAAATTAGCCTTCTGTCCAGAGCAGTAAGCAATGAGTAGAAAAGATGCATTACCTATGCAAAAACGAAAGAAGAACCAAAATTAATCAAGTTGAAAGCAACTTATATTACCCTGCCGACCGTACCCTCTCTCAATCGGTTCCCTATTACATGATCGGCCATTTGCGTCGGAAATTGATAGGAATTATAAAAATGGCGGTGGAATGCGGCGCAGGGCGTGCGCGTCAGAGAGCTACTGTGCGGCTCGCTGCGACAAGTACTCGTATACCTAATAAAATTAATTACATATATAGTAATGAAACCTTGTAGTCAGCTACGTCATACATACTTCACTTCTACGCAAGCTGTGGTTCACCTGAGATTATGATATACATACTCGTACATGCCACATGCCAATCTTATTGTAATTATAAAATAGAGATGGACGCTGATGAGCCAGTACTGAGTGAATTGGTAGCTTTATAATCTTCGATACGGTTGAGCGACTATTTACCTGAGTAAATGTGGTGTTCCCGATATTTATATACTCCTCTTGCGATATTTACTTGCTCATCTCAAATTAAATTATCCATTTCTTCATATAGTCTAACCTGGAACTATGTCGCGTAGGTGCTGTATGTAAGCCCTTATTTAACACCAGCAGAGGTTCTCTGAAGGAGTTTAACACGACAGTAAAATCAGTGTCAATAAGCTGGATTCATGACGCTAATTCTTATATCGTATTTATATAATGCTGACTGCTCTGCCACCATTCAAGAACCCATGTTACCTCACAGTGGCGTGGCGTAAAAGATATCCTTGGGCAAGCCGATGCAGATTTAGTGTACATTTTCCTTAAGAGCTGTAGAATAAGGTGCTCAAATGCATGATATTAGGCAAGCCGGTAGGAATCGAGTTTTTTGGACGCCACGCCACTGTTACCTCACCATCTAAGCAACCATCCAGCTTGAGTCCATTTTGTTCGATAGCTGCTCCTCAACGGAATTTTCACATTTTAATAGCTCTTTGCAAATTAAAGCATCTCTTCCAATACCTGTCTAAAATCAATGCAGCCTTGTCGTCCACGCAGGCAGCTGAAGAGGTGTTGGCGGGTTGGAATCCACATGCTTTCTTATTTTACCTTCTTGTCCGCCACAATGTAGAAGATGATGTGTGCTCGTCAGGGAGAGAGCCTTATAATGGTGGATAAATTCACCTACAGGTAAGGGCCCGATTGGCAGCGCATCAGCACGCCGTAAAATATGCACGATATCGACCCGCGCGCATTAGGCGCATTATAATAATGAGCAGAGGCCGGCTGCGCCGAATTCGCGTTTATTATGTATTAAGTATTATTTTTTGATGGACTTATTTTGGTTTTGATCCGGTAGCAAAAAGCTGAAATTGGTTGAATTGGTCATCATCAAATACAAAAGAAAAATTCTTAATAGGTCTGGTCTGGTACATAGCTAATGCCAAGTAAGGTGTATCGATTCCAATAAAAACATACGTGACGTTATCAGATATCTGACGTGGATAATAAAAATAGGAAAAAGAACTTTATGAACATATTCCCATCACTTATTTTCCACAGCTACACGGTCTCACCATTATAACTGAAAGCATCTGCCTTTGCCTTATATTGTAAAGGTACAAATTACAATTAAAAAATTGAATGCGGATCATTCTAATAACAGAACCCGACACCATTTTTTTACCTATGTATTGCATTAATTATAAGTTACACCTATTCGTGGAATTGTATTAAGGTAGACGTACGAGTGCTCGAGGTAGTTACCATCTTGAATGTTAGCAATAGGGGTGACAGTAGGGTGTCGACTATTGGGTATTAGTGTGTCGAGCACTAGGACGTTTACCAGAAAGCACAAACGTCTGCTAACAAAAACAATTTTTCAGCACTTTTCAGCAATATGTTCTACGGTGATCGTGACGCCGATCATGCCTGTTCAATAGCTGGATGATTTTCCTGACGGAGACGCGTGTACATAATTACAATGTGCTTTTTTTATTGATGCGTCTGGGCATAAATATATCCTAATTACCTATATTTGTAGTTATTTAGAAGCAGGTACCATATATATATTTATTTTATATGCCTTTATACACTGTATATAGTCTGTTATTTTTTATCTATAAATTCGTTGTGAATCCAAATACCGCACCTATAATATCTCTGTTTAGCCTAATGGTTGACTGGTAGAGAGATGTGCCTCATGGCATTAAGTCCACAATTTGAACTCTCGTGTATTGTGCAATAAAGTTTAAATCCCACTAATATTATTAATGTGAAAGTTTGTGAAGATGTTTGGATGTTTAGATGTTTGTTACCTAATAACGGGATAGCAACTGGATGGATCAAGCTGAAATTTGGCATGTAAGTAGAACATGTCCTGGATTGAAACATATAATACTTTATACCCCGGTAAAGAGTTCCTTTGGAACAATAACGGGAACAACGCGGGCGAAGCCGCGGGAAAATGCTTGTAAATAAATAATTAATTAAGTAGTTCGAATCAAAAGTATTTTTTAAAGAAAGGTGTCGTACATACCTGCGACACGTCACTCTGTCAAGAGTGATACCGACGTAAAGAATATATTATTCAGAAATACGAACACGGTTGGAGGTTCTTTAGACAGATGTGTAATATTTTATGCATGTTGTTAGAGCCACTTAAGATTCCGCAATCAAACCGACCCCTGTCTGACCGTAAATCAATCGACAACCACAAGCGTAACCAAACGCAAATCACACAATTAACAGCAGTAACATTGCAAATTATCGAAACAGTCTCGTTGGCGTAACGTCACAAAAAAGATTCCGCTCTATTTGGCCGCGCACACCCAGTTGCGCGGGCGGCGTTTTTGCGGGTGAGGTGCAGCGCAGCCGACGAATCCGTTTAACTGCCGGGATCCTGACAGACTGACATTTACACTACCGCTTCTCAGTCAGTCTTTGATAGAATACTGGGTAACAAAAATAAAAACCTCTGTTAAGTCCACATATATCACACCGAAATATGCTAAATTCTAATGAAATGAAACTGCATAAAATCCGCCATTTTGTTTATTTTAACGAACTTCATACCCAGTGACACTCGCACCATCAAGACGAATCTAATTGGGATCATTTATCAAAATCGGATGTGCCGTTGAGTAGTTACGAGCGGACACAGGAACGGACATACATACATACATACATACATACAGGTCAAACACATAACCCTCCTTTGGGCTTCGCCGCAGTCGGGTAAAAAGAGGGAGTACAATAGTCTGTAAAAAAATACATCCTGTAGTAAATGTTGTTTTTAAGGATACGGTTAATGTAGGACTTATTCTTTATTTAACTAAAAATGTTATAGCTGCTGTGAAGGTGAAAAGTACTTATTATGCTCTCTTGGTGTGTAATAAAAAAAAATTCACTATACTTAGGTAAAGTCGAGTTCACTGAACACGACCCTATTGTCAGGAGCATAAAAGCGTGTTCAGATATTTTCATCACACTTGCTCGTAAAGGGTGTTATAACACGCGGGCTTATAGACCAGCTCGAGCCGTTTTACCTCCCGTGGGTTATAAAAATTTATAACTCCCACGGGAAGAAAAACTGTATGAAAATCTATAACTCCCGAGGGAGTTATGAGTTTAGTTTTAAAATATAGAACCTACCCGTACGTCATTTCAGACTAAGGAGGTTTCAAATCAGCCAAGGCTTATTTCACATCTTCAAAACTTGGCTACAAAACCAATTTTAGTGTATACAAAAATTATATGGTATATTTAACTATTATTTCAGTATTTTTTGAAATTATTTTGATGCAATTAAAGTAATTTAGTTTAAAAATTTATTTTGAAAATCGGTACAATCTGGCTGTACTGCCTGTCAAGTTTGAAAACTAAACGCAGTTCTTAGCATTATCTGTGGAAGACTATATGAAAAAGTTGACAGTAAATAATTTTATTTTTGTCTTATTTTATTTTCCTCGCAAATGTGATGAAAAACATTGTGTGTACCACGGGCAGTAAGGGGATTACAAACTCGAGTCATTAAAAGCCCTCCGCCTACGGCGTCGGGCTTCTAATAAACTCTCGTTAGTAAATCCCTTCTTACTACCCTCGGTGCACAATGTACTATTTTGTTCTCTTATATATGTAAGATGTAAATGAGCTCGAGTGTACATAGCTGAAAACAAATTTCAAAAATGTGCAGCTAGTTTTACAGCTACAGTATACAGTACAGTATAGTGAATTTTTTTTATTACAAACCAAGAGAGCATAATAAGTACTTTTTACCTTCACAGCTAGAATTACATAATTGTTTTACAAGTCTATGATAGACAAGGTGTCTTTGTGAGCTTACCACCACGCCCCGCGCAACCCTGTACGTTGGCGCCAACACTTGAGTGCGTACGCGCATATATCTGCATGACTCTACAAATTAACTAAGTAATTAGCTAATGGAATACTCAAAGTAAGCAGCAAAGTGTTACATTCGGACAGGTTTCACTCAATAGATATATAGGCGTTTAGTTGTACAGTAATCAAAAAGTGGTATTTTTGTACGCTTGTCTCTATTAGTTTAGTTTAGTTTTTTTTTCTCAACGTTAAAAATTGCATATATCTACATTAAAGTTTACATTACTATTCGCAAAGTGATCGCTACTTAATTATCAATTTTGGACCATTAAGTAAGTACACATCAAATAATTACAATTATAAAAATCATAAAATGTCAAAATGAATTCTTACTAATACAAAATAATTACAAAATAGATTCTACTACCAAGAAGTACATCAACTACACCGTCCGAGTTCATACACTGCGCCATCATATAAGTACCTACTTACTAAACAATGAAGTGATATTTTGTAAACCAAACTATATTACGAGTATAAGCTTCATTGGACACGCCACGCCTCGATTTTTTGCCACAGAATCGTAAAATGATAATCGATAGTTTCCCACTTTACTAAACGATACGTTTCCTACAAATTGCCGCAACATAAACAACGGTTCCAAAACAGATTTAGAAACGCAGATACTCCGTGAAAGGGTATTGTTTGCTAAATAAAACCTGCATTTGGACGGAGCCTCCGGGTGCAGTAGCAAAATGCTTTGCTACCCGTAGTAAGATATGCTCATATCTACTTTTACAGGTTCGATGATTCAAAAAACAAGAACATTGCATTATTTTTTATTTTCAAGTATTTGCATACCTAATATAGGTACTTATAAATCCTTAAGCACATATCCTACACTTGTCTTTCAAAGGCCTAATTTGAAAGAGCTAAAAAGGTAACAATTACTATCCAACTTGGCATTTACTCTAATATTACCTATTCTATCTACTACTACATATAATTATACTTTTATAAAAATGATATTTTTGTGAAATTGCCATACTTCGACAGGTAGTTCCTAAATATATTTTCACAGTACCATTTGTTACTCTAACTATTAAGGCAAGGTGAAACCTAGATATCCTCAGAAAACAGTAAAACAAATCACGAAGGAAATATCGTATATTAGCATACGTCCCGGCGATGTGATCGCCGCCGTTAACGACGCGTATCGCTACATGCAAAAACAATTTCATAAACAATAAATTCACATACGGCGGGCGTTCTCAGTGATCCTGCAGATTAACGGTCGCTGCTCGAATTAAATTATTCAACATTCATATTGAGAACGTCCTATGTTTACTACTTTAGTTTTGATCTTAAGACATTCTGTGATTCTGTTATGTTTGGGCACAGAATGTCTTATATTAGGTAGTTGGGCGGTATTGTTGTTATGTTTTGCAGGGTAGTGGGGTCGCCGGTGGCTCGATATGTATCGCATAATGCGGTCGTCGGTACCCAACCGTTGTGTGATGATGGCAGGGAATTAGCTCGTTCGTAATTTGTTCAGATTGATTGGACTACTTGAATTTTCTCGGTCCGCATTACAGGGGAATTTAAAATGTATGCCACAAATCTTAGTTTTTCTTTTACTTAGTTGTTTTTTTTATTTTTGTTATTTATTAAATACATATTAATTCTTAATTCTAAGGCAGTTTCCTGCCAAACTGTATAAACAGTTTGACGGCAGGATATTTTCTATACATATTTATGTATTTACTTCTGTAGTCTTAATTTAATACCTTAATTAACATCACTCTATTTTCTCCAATAAATGAAACTTATGAAATTGATTCAAATATTTGCACGTCTAATTATATAAACACATTGCTAACAAATATTAAATTCAGCAGTATCATTATTGTCTAAAATGCCATTGCTTAATAAAACGTAACACTTCGTTCGAATTTCTATTCGTTTTGTCTTGATACTGGGCTAAATGATTAGACTTGTCGTCCAAAACCAAGATTTCGATTAACTCGGTATCGTCGTTCCGTACTATTTTTATCAGTAAACCCTAGGCAGGTCAGAATTCAATAATAGCATGTTTACAAAATAAGAGTAATGCGGCCAACCCTTTACTACAGACACGTCGGTCGTACTGTGGGTACCGCGGCCACGTATATAGGTACGTAGTGTGCGGTCCGTCATACTTGTTATTCAGTTTTTTTCTTGTTATGGATTAAATTACATTGCGCTAACTGTTTTAAAATGTGTTTTTTAATGGATATGATTTAAGCTAACGGGGACGTCAGTGGTCATATTGTATTTTTTTACACCTCACGGGATTAAGGTTCGGTCAAAGTTTCTAAAAATACTCCATTCCCAAGTTTGAATAAAATAATTTAAAAAATTACAATGGCCACGTAAGTGCTATTGTACTATCGATAGCACATTTGTCCAAGATTATTTTGTCATAAAATAATAAATTTAAAATAAAAATACAGCGCGGTATATTCAAAATTTCAAAAACCTAGATGAAGGTATCAATTTGAAGGAAAATTTAAAAAACTCAATAATGATGACACTTACAAAAGCCAAATTAGCTTTATTTGATAGACTTAAGTGCCCTCTATCACCAGTTAACAGTTAATCAATTCATTACTTAACACCCTGTATAAGCTGATTCCACCTCCTCCTTTCTACTATTGTAGATGGCAGTGGCGTGGCGTCCATAGAACCCGATTCCCATCGGCTTGCCTATTTTAAAACATGTATCTACTACTCCTGTAGAAAAAGAAATCCAAATCTGCTCCGGCTTTACTAAGAATATATTTGACGCCCCGCCACTGGTAGATGGAGACATTGCAGTGGCATAGTTTCAAATTCGAAACTTAAGTCAGATGATTTTGACTTATAATAATTTTAAGAATAGTAGTATAAAGTAGGTAATCAAATACCGTACAAGGTATGAGGATCGGTTTCCATGGACGTCACACTACTGAGACATGCTACCTACTTTATATATTTAGGTACCTATTGGATTTTATCATATGTATCTTCTAAGATACATATATAGTAAAACTGGTATGAATTATATGGTCCACTGTAAACTAAAACTAAGTAGTTTTTTGTATTTGTCCTTTATAACTTTAATACTAATGACTGAATGATGAACTAATGAATTGACTGTCCTATTTAGATTAGATCTAGGATCACCGCCGGCGCGCTACTGCGACATCTTGTACCCCGTTAATTAAGACCATAAATAATGAATAAAAACTCGATCGGCGCAAAACAAGGAGTTTTGAAATATTATTTTTGTAATAACGTAATTACCGTTGCCTCGCCGCGGGGCAAGCGCGGGCGCAGCCGACCCTCTAGTGCTTACAGTTAGGGTTCCGGTGGCAGTTCCAATATAATTTTGATCTTAATATTGCGGTTCCGTAGTCCCCAGCATCCTTCTTTAATAAAAATAAATAAAAATAAAATAATTTATTTCTGCTAGTGGGCCTACTAGCTCTTTTATTAATTTGCACTTGGCTACCTAAAGGTTATCTCATCTCATAGATATATGTATCTCCTCTTTTAGAATCAACTCCATGAATTAGATGCCAACCTAATCCAAAATATTCAGAAGAAACTGAAGAAAATCGAGACAAACATATTTCACAGAACAACAAAATACTACCGTACCGCACCAGAAAGTTAGAATGCTGGCAGGGAATAAAGAATATGATAAATTGATAATTTACTACAACAAGAAGAGCGCAGTGCTAAACACGCATTACCTGTAAAAAATAATCTGTAACCAATACCAAATTCATAATAGTTTAAATAGTACATTGTGTATCTAGGGCGGTAAGTAAGGAATTACTAACGAGTGTTCATTATAAGCCCGAGGTGAAACCGAGGGCTTTAATAACACGAGTTTGTAATTCCTTTACCGCCCGTGGCACACACAATGTTTTTCATCACACTTGTGAGGAAATCTTAATAATATAAACTTACTAATCGACCCAGTATGATACGAAAATATTAAAACAGAAAGTGACATTAGTGACATATGTCCATAGACAATGCGAATGTCAAGTCACGTTCGGAAACCATAGCGGTATAGACCTAAAACGGCCATTTTAGTTGATTTTATATTTGCAAAATACTGAAATACATTATTTAAACATTTAATTATTGTTACCGAAATATGTGTTTACATGTATGTGCAATAACAGTTATCTTTAAATAAATATTTCAGTGATAAAAGTTAAAAAAGTAAGTTGGCGTTTCCTTTGAACTAAACTTTGAATAAGAGTAAAACAGAACCAGCGTTTCAAATTTAAAAAGAAAACCATTACGCCCTAGGGCGTAATAGGTCATTTACGGCCCGCAGAACCTACGTGTAATGACACCATTTTCGAGCAAGTGTGATGAAAAAAATATTTAATTGAAATGTGTCCCTACAGTATGTCTGATTGTGAGTTCTAGATCTGATAAGTTATACAATGACTGTGTTATGTTAGGTACCTATAATTAATATGTTTTTTCAGTGTACTGTTTAATTAACAGTGTAGTGTAAGTAATTTGTTATGTTGCTACGCCCAGTGGGTGAAATCGTTCTCAATTACGAGTAATAGCAAATAAGATAAAATAAATAAAAAGATTATTGTGGTAATGATATACTCGTACATAGGACATAGCTTGTAATATCACAACTGACCACTATCCCACATGACGAGCTCACGCTCATGAGACTACACTATCGCTTCCTCTATTCTCGTCACAGCTCGGCAATTGCCCGAGCGCAGCGACGTGCGGCGCGGCGGCGCCGGCGCCGGCGATGCCCGATAACCTGCGCGGCTGACCTCAACTAAAACAACTTATATGACGTCAAACTTAGAAGCACTTGTAACTTTATGGAGGAGTACGGCTCGTCGCGACCCCAGCAGACTGCCAAAGACTGCCGACTTTAACTTTGCCAAATTTGCTTCCTTGTTATAGTACTGGGAAACCAGTTTTCTGTCGCTCTGGTAGCTCGGTGCTTGCTTTATTTGTTTTGTTTACCAACTCATAATTTATTATGAACGTTTATGTTGCACTCATGTGGAATGTTATCCACCGAAACGTCGCCAAAATGTTCCAAGATCTATAAATAAATGTGTATGTTAGCATTTAAATAACGATATCTTTGGATTTACGTATCAAATAAAAAAATCCATATCGCTTTTCAATGTTTCTTTCGGGGTACTTTTGATCATGATCTCAGATTTGGTAGATCGGGTTATTATTTTTGAGCGACTGCCATTTGATTTCATACAACTCCTGGCGATACATGGCACCCGTTGAATTCGAACGCAAGCTCTTGAAAGGAGATCATGCGATGATCTCCCAAGCTACTAGATCATGCGAGGAGCGAATGTAGGAAGGAATATATTAAAACGGGCAAAGTATATACAATTAACTCAGCGTGTCTAACTTAGGCTGGTATTGACGATTCATTCGACCGCCTAAGTGTGCCGTCCTCGTTCTCACACTTCGTATGCTTTTCCGAATATCTTATAATGCTAAATGTCCACGACGATTACGAGTAATCTAGCATCTGCGCCCGCGCCGTCGCCTGCATCAATAACGATCCCTATTTCAATTCCATACAACATCACACCACAATTAGATACTCATGTTAATACGCTCTTATGGCTGTTTAGGAATAATTCATGAGCAATTAAACTTATTACATAATATGTACAACTGTTCTTGTTGAAACAACTTTTCGATCACTGTGATCTATTCTTTTGACACTTATAGGGCAGGATAATACACGTCACAGTAGAGTCATTCCAAATGAAAACGTTTGAAGGGGTGGGCTGGCTAATTTTAAATTTTCTTGAAAAAAATCAGGAATGTATTTTGGGGCATAAAATAACTACATCCGTGAGATTTTTATTTTTCTGTTTTTTTTTTTTACGATTGGCACTTACTGGAAGTTTGATAAGGTATCATATTCTTACTCCTATGAACTATGTTCAAACTCTGCTTAGAAGAATTTGCTAGCAATCAAGGACCTTAAAATAAATAGCCGGACGGAGGCTCGCCAACAGGGAACTGAAGCCATTTCTAATACGCCGTCTGCTTGTACATACGAGCCGCACGCACACATCAACTAGTTTTTTCCTATTGCGAGCAGCATGCACACATAGGTAGCCGGCGGATTAGACATGCTTCAGTTCTTTGTTAGCGATGCTCTGTCCGGCTATTTATTTTAAGGTCCTTGCTAGCAATAATATTTATTTTAAACTTAACATTGTAATATGTACATGATTACCTACCTCCAATCTTTCTGTTTACATATTTCAGAAACGGCAAGAAGCGGCTAAGTTTATTAAACTCATTATTTTACACAGGTCTACAACAGTGGCGCGGCGTCAATTCTTAATAAAGCTGGAGCAAATTTTGGATTACTTTTTCTTCAGGAGTAGTAGATACTCAAGTCATATGCTTTAAAAAAGGGATGCCGGTGGGAATCGGGTTCTATGAACGCCACACCATTGGTCTACATCTACAAGTTAGTTAAGTTATTAGCAAATCATCGGAATTTAAATGTGCGTTGTATCAATCTCTATCCGCGTCTTCGTTATGGGAGAATACTGTGTTCAAAATTTAGGATCGTTGATAGCTTTTGAAATTATGTACTGACCCTAAAAATGCCTGGATTATTACAATTGATTGGAAACACTTATACCCTCAAACATTCATTAAATTTCAAATGGTTACTCTAGCATCGTATTTGGCACACGAGTTACCGTATAAAAGTACTTTTCAATCAAAGTTAATCGCATACATTAATTAGCATGGCGCGCCACGACTCACGCGCACCCGTGACATCGATGCCAGAGATTTCCGCGATATCGGTGATCAGTGTCAGCGAGCGGCCACACGTATTCGCTGCTTTTCTACAGAAAGAGACACTGACAACGAGCAGCAATTTTTGTCATCACCATCATTTCAACTTGGAGTTTTGCTCTGCTACAGAGTATCTCTCAAAGACTGCCACAATTTAACGCGGTCCCAAGAATTTTGTTGCCTTCTACTTCCGAAGACACTATCGGGTCGTCAATCCGTTGTCCGTCTTACCAATCCATGCTGCGTCTTGTAGTTCGTGGTGACTTTTGTTGAACATGGACGTATTATTCGCAATGATTTTACGAGGTATGCTTTACCGACGAGTTTCCTAATTTCTGATTCTTTCACGTAAATAAAATCAATTGGTTTCCTATAACACTTCTAATTATTACAAAGATTACCCATTTCAATAAGATTTACAGATGCTCGGTCGTCTCATATAGTTATTATTATCATTGAAACATTTAGAGCAGGGATCACCAATTAGTTTCTTCAGGGGTCTTGTTTTAAAAATAAAATTAGGTACCATCGCGGTCTTTTTCTTAGTATAGTAGTAGTACTAAGGTCCGCACAAAATAGGTCGACGATCCAGATCTGGACCGGTTGGTGACCCCTGATTTAGAGATATGTAGTTCAATAGAGTATTAGAATTATGTTGACACTTAATTTGTAAGCTCGCGCATACCACTATCGAAGTTCTCATACATCGGGCACGCTGCGCAAGCGCCGCTTGCATGGTAATGTCTTCACCACTACACTACTCAAAAAGGACTCATGGGCTCTTAGATTTTAATCGCATTTACCTCCTTACGTTACCAGAGGAGTGCGACGATCGTAACTTCTGTGCACCGCCAGAATCCTAAACAGCACGTAAGCAAGTAAACCATGCAGGTCTTTTGTCTCAATTTCCTAGTAGGGTGTGAGGGAGGAAGATATTGTAGAATCGGGCAATTGTGACAGGGGTGCGAGTATGCGGCAGCTGACGATGGTCAAGTGGCGAGGTCGCGCGTGTTGTTCCACGAATGTCGCTGTCGAGGGTCCTCGCACAAACAAATTGCTTCATCAAGATATATGTTGTTATATCACTTAATCGCAAAGAAAACAATAGGAGCTTTTCTGGTGGAATGGTGGACGACTTAATAAACAGGTAATATATCAGACATTAAAATGTCCGGGAACAAACGACGGCTTTTCTATACTTAATAGTGTTATTTGTTCTTGACTATACGGAGATAGTTAACTAGATACCTATCGATGGAGACAAACAGCTCGGACCGTTAATTGTAAAATATTTTGAGCGAAACATATGTTCAGCAGTGGAGGGTTGAAGTGATGACGACGAGTCCTTTTCAAACCTGTTTCACCAGCAAATGGCGATTTTGGCCAAATATGTCTGTAAATAGCCAAAGAGAACTTAAAAATCGGGATGAATAAACTGCAACTGGTCAAAACATAAGTAACCGTTACAAACGTATCCGCGTTCAAAAAAATTACGTTGCTGCATACAAATAAAACAAATACCATAATGTAGAGATCTTACATCAGAATTGACATTCTACAAATGGAAAATCGCAAGCTCCGTCTATTCAACAGCTGCGTAAACTATTCAAATTGAAAACCAATGAAGGTGAGTATGGAATATGGGCTGATAAGAGTAATCGCTGCCCACTGCTGATGTATGGCGGGAAGCGGCCATTTGTAATTCATAGTGGTGACGCCGCAGTGTGCCGGAGCTGCGTCAATCATCCACCTCGAGAACCACTCAACCATCCCGCCTGCCAAGCAAAAGTCAACTTAAACTCGTCGCCTTAAGTGACTAAAGTCACACAAAACGTTTTCGACTTCACAAGTTTTTATGGAAACTTAAAATGATGCTAAATAGGCCCCATAGCAATGAGACAAATGACGTAGACGTTACCCGTATGTATGTATTAAAATTTATGGCCATTTATTGAAAACAACACGATCACAATTGGTGATTTTTCTGGGAACATTTAATTTTTTCTGGACTCCAAAAAAGTTGAAAAAAAAAACTAAAGAATACTGTGTATAATATGCTGGAAAGTGCTTACAAAAACAAGCTTACATTTATTCAAAGATTATGGGATGAGATAGCAAAATTTGTAAAAAGCACGTCTTAAACAAAGTTACATAAAATATTTGGTTTGAATTAATCTCAAAATGCGTTAAAATATTCCATTAAAAGAATACACTGTGCCTATTTCTTGAGTTTTCTTTCTCTTGATCTTTTTCTAATCATTACTCCTAGGATAACATTAAAATTGTATTATCCTGATTTCAACACATTCATTTAATATAAAACACCACCACATTCATTTAATATAAAACACCTTACTTCGTAATTAGTAATGATGCAGAATGAGTAGCCGCATGCGATAAATTATTCATCGGGTTCCAACACGACGAGGACTTCAATACTAGGCAAATGTGTAATTGTGTTAGCAAGTTGCTCTCAACGTCCCGCGACAGTCGTATTCAGTCCGATATTTTCGAAGGCCAAAGCCAAGTCCCAGTTCATACCGGCAGGGTAATTAAACAACAAGTGACGGTCATCAGGCATTATAGGTATCAAAAGCAAGCCCATTTAAAGTAAGAAAAAAGGATTTCTAAATGGTTGATATCAGCTTGAAGCGTCAATTTTCATGCGTAATAAGATCTAGCCAGCGCAAGTTGCTGCGCTTTTTAATCTGTTATTTTCGCATTATATTCGATGCAATGGGGCATGTCTATATATTGCGCGATAGAGTCACTGAAATAGGCGCACATG
The DNA here is from genome assembly GCA_947034925.1 of Eudemis profundana. NCBI lineage: Eukaryota > Metazoa > Arthropoda > Insecta > Lepidoptera > Tortricidae > Eudemis > Eudemis profundana. Next base: position 20,819,013 of record OX344795.1, on the reverse strand, counting down.
ATCCGAGATATCGAGTTGCGAAAAACTAACCCGCATAAACCTGTATGTAGTTTATAAAGTGATTCTGATGCATTGAGCGAGGAAGCTGCCAGCTCTTCGGTCCCTCGTGGTTTCTGTGAGGCCCTGGCGCTTTAAGTATCTTCAGGCAGCTGTCGAAGAGACTCACAGAAACCACGAGGGGCCGAAGAGCTGGCCGCTTCCTCGCTCAACGCATGAGCCTCACAATCCAGCGAGGAAATGGTGACAGCATCTTCCGTACCATGCCGCAAGGGCCACTTTTAGATTTATTGTAGTTTTAGTTTATAGTATATTTAATTTTAATTTAGGGTTAGTTACTTTGTATTGTTATTACCTCAGAAATAAATATGTAATTTGCCTAAAACAATTAATGTACTTCTAAGGTTTCAACACTTTCAAACAAGTGATTTGAGATGTATAGTCACTTCCAGTGCTGTATAGCTTTCGACATGCTAATATCACCACCAGGTGGCCAGCCGAAATATACAGCGCATAATGCGCTCAGAGTAGGTACATTTATCTTCTTAGGTACATGGACACACGTTAGCACCTCCTCTCAATAACTCCTTTGAAGTCTTTGCCTCAATAAACATAGCATACAGAATAAGTATACAATTATAAAGATCTTGATCCCAGAATTGACATTACAAATATTAACAGTTGTTGGTATCTAAACGCGACACTTATTCGCTATTTGCCATACACACCTAGCCTACGTAAGGCAAAACGACGAAACTATACCTACTTGATCAGTAATTTTCAGAGAAAACTTCTGAGACAATAGAATATAGCCGTATTTATGGTGGTAATAATGAAATATGACTAAAATCAAAGAGTAGGCCGGAACTTCTTAAAAAAGATCAGTATAAAAAGCTCAAAGTAACATTTCAGCCTTGCGCGTGTCCCGGATAATCCTCCGGGTTTATAGTTACACCAACATGCCAGTGTATGAAAGACATATACACTGAGGAGTTCAGAGGACATATACGTCTATTCGGAGCAGCTCAGCACGGCGCAGGAAGCACGTCGCGGGACGTGCGCCCGCGCCGCTCGCCGCTTCACACGGCTCTCCTGAATATCATTACCGTTGTCCCTTGGACTCTAAACTACACCTTTAGTCGTAAAAGGCGGACACATGCATGTGATAAAGTTTTTATTCGAAAATAACGTTTCCATCATATCCGTTTACGAGAGACATCTATTGATTGAAAACTTGACTGTGCTGTTGTATCCTTTTTCCCAAAAAGTAAAGATGACTTAGATCTCTACAGGTGTACAGTGAAAGGACCTAAATAAATATTCATCATTATCAAATATAATTTCAGAGTACTTAACTGCAAGGCCGACTGACTGTTGATTAGCGTGATATGACGTTTGATTGAAAATGAAACTACGATTGCAATTTTGTTGGACAAGAGTCTCTGAACCCCATGAATCCAATGATACTCATAAGAGTATCATTGGATTCATGGGGTTCAGAGAAATGTAGCAAATAAATAATTATTTGCTACATTACGGTAGCAACAGCATTAAACACAGGCTCGCTTTACCTAGATGGTAGAATTATCATTAGTGAAAAGCACAATGATAAATGCCTCCAGAAGTACAAATAACTTGAAATTTTCTGATTCTTCATCTGTTCATCATCTGAATTATGCAGTGCCTGGTAAAAAACTGGTTTTATTGGGATAAGGAACACAATAATTCATAATTTTATAGTACTGATCTAAACATCAAGTAAAAAGAAAATTAACTGTGGCTAATTGTGGTATATCTATGCAACTTTCGGAACTCAACGCCTCTGTCATAACTTTTAACTACTAGACCCTTTAATCTCTTGCCGACCGCACTTTTATTGACATTTGCTTCATCGTTTAGAGACTATTTCTTTATCAACTCGTATTTTGCGGTATCCTGAAGGATATGTCTCATGAGCAGGAAGTATAAAAACAACGGCCCTTGCGTGCGCGCGCAGGGCACGTCTCTCGAAATCGCGTCCGGTGCGCGGGCGCTGCCTCACGAGCCAGACTTCCTCCCGACCCGTAAATCACCGGGTTCACACCTTCACTTAGTGGGTAATCGCCAGGGTATATACGATAATAATAATTGTCGATATGTTCCAGTTAAAAAACTGACTCACCAAGTGTAGTTAATTTTTTCTACGTTCTGCAGTCTAATTGGTAATGATTTTTGCAATGTAATTTCTGTCAAAATAGACACCTATAGTTACAATAAAAATACTATAAGCCTCAGGACCAAAAAAACACGAAATAATTACCGTGCCTAAAACGATGCGACACGAATTTCACGACTTTATGCAGCTTGTTGGTTTAAATGGACTTTTCCGTCTAAAATCATAAATGCGAATATAAAACCATAAAACGCTAAAACCTCTGCCTCATATATACAATTTTATTAACCGTGTTGATCTCCTCTAATGTATCGACTGTATTGAGGTTCCGTTGCTTGTGCAACTCCTATTACACGAAAGCTCCCATTCAGCTAACAAGATCTCGCGCTGATTGGTAGCCCCACAAATGATTATCGTACGCGACATTCTGAAATGTATGAAACATCGCCCTAGGCGTCCTCCAGTATTTTGGGACAAATTACCATTGCCATTGCCTTTAGCCTACCGAGTATGTACACACTCGAAATGTCTTATAATTACTAATAGCCCACATGGACTTGTACTTGCAAGTTGGACTCGTGCACCGAGAATGTGTACCTACAGCTCCTTAAAAGTAAAACACATATTATGCAGTCAGCGTAAGCTTAAGTGATTATAGTACTTCACTTTGATACAGAGAGAACCCTAGGTTGACGTTTATCAGTTAACAAATTAAATAGGTACCTATACGTTTTTATCATTATGACAGTAGCTCGTTAGCAGGAACGTGTGCAGTGCATTCAAAATTTAATTGTACATTAATGCCCTTAACAACGTTAACAAAGTTGCGAAAAATTACAGGAATTCTGCTAGTTCACTTCTTTTGTAGGCATTTGTGACACCAACTTACTTAGGCCTTCCTTCGCGCGCACAACAATGTTTGCTTATCGAGGACACGGTGGCACCTGCGAATGAGCAAAAAATATATATCGCAGTTCGTAAACGGCAATAAAACGGAGCCATCCGTCGACGCACGCGCGCGCCATACCAAGCGAGCTGCTATTTGCATGTGATTCTTATTAAAACACGACTCCTGCTGCGGCCGCCACACTAATTAGACAATTTGCGTATGCTCGCAGAAATTTGCTTTCACGACGCCCACTGAAACGACGCAACCGCCAATGTTACGGCTGACTCGAAGGCAACACTATTACTAAGCGCGCTAAGAGGACTATCGCAATAGAGCCGGCCAGGATCTTGGTAGCTCAGACTAAGACGCATCGGCCCGGGCTGATTCCCATTGTAATGTATGGTAAGCAGGATGACCACGGCAATTAGGGCAGGGCTCCCCTTCACGATCGGTAATTAGTATCGGCGTCGCATTACCACTCCTTCATTTAATCACGACCGCATGCATTACGGCCACAGCGCGCATGCTAACTCAGAGGGGCGCGTGGAAACCGTGCGTGGGCCCACGCGTGGGCCAAGGCTAACGAGACCCTTTTGGAAGATTTTCAATTCAAACCACGTTATTAATAAGAGGTAGTGGTCGGCACAAGCCCACAAATAGTCGAAAAAGGTGCGCGCTCGTGACGGGAATGTCGCCATGTTATGTATTTCAGCGCACTCATTGTATTTTAAACCGCCATTGTTCGTATTTCGCGCCTGTGCCCGCGCAGGTTTTATTTTCATTCGCGAAATGTCCGTCAAAACGAAAGAGCGCGTCAACCTATAAATAGTGTTACCGTTGCGTGGCGGGTATTGTGTGGTGTCGCGGCCGCCGGCATCCGTCACGCGGCGACGCCGAGTGCCTGACATGCCAGCCCCCGGAGATATATTGACCCCTCAAAGCGCGCATGTGAAGCTTCAACTACGAAGGAACGAATCACCAATCTCCACATTTCCATCTCTCAATATGGCCATCATCAAGTTTTCTCAACACTGAGATGTCCGATTTTTTTTTGATTTATAGTAGATTGTGTCACAAGGGAGCAAAATGATGTATTTACGGCGAGGGCGTATATTGAATCCTGAACGAAGCGAAGGATTATACAATAGAATCCCGAGCGTAGCGAGGGATTCTAAAGTATAATCCGGAGCGTAGTGAGGGATTCAAGTGTTAACGCCCGAGGTGAAAATAATTTTGCTACCGAGTGACACATACTGCTTTTCACACCGACTATGAGGAAAATTTAAATACAAACGCTACCTACCAAAATAACGAAAACGAAATATATAGTTAGTCAAAGAGCATCACACATTTTTAATAAAATGAAATGTGAAATTGTTAAATTTACAGTTCCTTATTATTTTATAAAACGTTTATTACTTTTTACGGACGGGACGAATTTACCACTTCCATATTATATTTGTGGCCCTCGCCTGCGGCTCGGACCCCAAACACCTGTGGTCTGGGCCATTCCTTATTATCGACTTTATGTAGAGTCGATATGTAGAGTCGATATGTAGAGTCAATGTAGAGTCGATAATGTAGAGTCGATATGGAGAGTGGATATGTAGAGTCGATATGTAGAGTTGATATGTAGAGTCGATATGTAGAGCAATAATGTAGAGTCGATAATGTAGAGTCGATATGGAGAGTCGATATGTCGAGTCGATATGTAGAGTGGATATGTAGAGTCGATATGTAGAATCGATATGTAGAGTCGATATGTAGAGTCAATAATGTAGAGTCGATAATGTAGAGTCGATATGGAGAGTCGATATGTAGAGTCGATATGTAGAGTTGATATTTAGAGTCGATATGTAGAGTCAATAATGTAGAGTCGATAATGTAGAGTCGATATGTAGAGTTGATATGTAGAGTCGATGTGTAGAATCGATATGTAGAGTCAATAATGTAGAGTCGATATGTAGAGTTGATATGTAGAGTCAATATGTAGAGTCTATAATGTATGGTATGGCAATGGCATATTCTAAGCAGGTTCAAACTAAAAATACCCTGTAGGTAGTCCTTGAACAGAAAAGTATCACTTTGATCCCTCTTATGAGGGATCAAAATACTTTTTTCTGAATAGGAGGTGTGAAAAATATATTTCCGAAATTGACATCAGCATCATGTTACATACCTTTGCTCGTATCAGATACGATTCTTATTTGAAATAAAGTAATAAATTGTACTCGCCGGGCTGTAACTAGGGTTTATTTATGATGGGCTCTAGATTCTTTCATGCTCAATATAATAACTCAAACCCCGACTTCAAAATAAATCAAAAGGGCAAACATTTTCAATACCAGCTAGTTACCTTCCTACAACCCGGTTTGTCTAAGTTTGCATTTCTTTTGTATGCACCAACATACGCAACGCTTAAAGTAACCGGGTAGCACTGCCGTGGCACTAGCGACTGCTGGGGCGTCGCCGGCGCTAGGTTGACAGTGGTGGACTCCCGCGCACGTGGCAGTCTCCCACGGTCGAGCTGATTAACGGTGCCCCCCGAGCCGCCCGCGCGGTAAGAACGCACGACGCATGCGCGCCGCGTCGCCTGACGAATTGCAACTACGGGTAATGACGGAATGTCACCAACGACATGGATTTGCTACCGAAATACGCGGGATAGTCGACCGAGTAACTATGTCACGTATTACGACTGTAACCATTATCTTTCCTAATCTGGGCATACAGTGCCAATCTATTTTGATTAATAAAAAGACAGACTGACTGACTCTTTTTTTTGTGTTTTACTTTGATTCCTGGTATCTATATATGTAACATAAAATGTGGTATAATTTACCCGCATTAAAAACCAATGAAGAGACAAAATGTTTCTTTCATATAAAGTATACACCAAAATGATTTATGACTTTTAATGTTAGAAATATGTAACGTAACACATAATTTTCTTAACAAAAATAACATTCATATAGCAAATGAGCTAACCATACCATCCAATGTTATTATAACAGTCTTCTTTAAAATCAGTCAAAATGTCAACTAAACTGAAAGTAAATACATACCATAACTATTGATTGACAACATGGTTAACAAATATGCATAAGGTGCAGTGGTAGCGTCCAAAGAACTCGATTCCTACCGGCTTGCCTAATATCAGGCATTTGAGCACCTTATTCTACAGCTCTGTCAGCTCTTAAGGAAAATGTACGCCTAATCTGCACCGGCTTGCCCAAGGATATCTTTTACGCCACACCACTGATAAACTGTGACATCTAACGTTATCAAATCTTCTTGACGCGTTCTTCATGCATTTCCGCAGCTCTCTATGAGAAGCCACGCGTTTCACTTCTTCATAATCATCTTCATATCTGATATTATCAGACCACGCTCTTTCGCGTCTTCCGTAAGTCCTTTCTGGGCATCGAAAAGCAAAAAAAAATTCACAGCCTTACCCACAAAATTTATCACAACCATACTCAACGCACACTTTCGAGAACAAAAACCGGACAAGTGCGAGTCGGACTCGCGCACCGACGGTTCCGTACAAATTCCTAAGTAGATACGTGAATAGTTCTAGAAGAACTGTATGGCGCTTAGTTTAGTAGGCAAATAAGTATGTGTTACGATTTTTGCAAATTTTTAAAAAACGGTGCACCCCTCTCACCCTTTCTCGCATTCCTTATAGTTTCGCTGTTATAATCACTGTCACTACCGTACCCTGGCGGTCTCCAATCTGGACCACAATTTACAGTATTTTTTTCTATGATCCTTGTAAGTACGACTAAGTTTGTATTTGCAAAATGACGCAAAATTGCATGTTGTATTTGCGCATAATGTTCAAACGTCGCTGACAAGTGGCGGCGCGAGCACGGGAGATGCACCGATAGTGCCCGCGCAGGCGCAGTGGGAAACGTCGCCGCGCCGCCGCCGCTGCGCTATCGGCGCTAACCGCACTAGATGATATTGTTTGTTACTTCCTTGTTGTATTACATTCAACATTTGTCCAGGTACAGATGTAGTGCAAAATGATTTTCCATCGGGAAAACTCGGATCTCAATTGGAATACGATGGCACCCGAACTGTCAATCAATGATTGTATTAAATGAGTGACGTTTTCATATCCATTAATATGGAACTTTATTGTTTAGTGTCAAATGTCAAAGTGAAAAATAGCGCCTGTAAGATGGGTACTGAAACTGATTGAGACAGCACGATAAATACGAACTTTTCCGATAAAGTACGATGGAAAATCATTTTGCACTACATATGTAAGAAAACATCATGAGAAAACTACACGTCCATGGTCCCGTCAATTTGGTTTCCGTGTCACAATCACAAACAAGGGTTTTGGACGTTAGGATTAGTGGTAGCAGTTGACAGGTTTTTAAGTAAAAAACTTTCCTCTCAAATCTGAGAATATGATTAAAAAAGTAGCACGTGATCTCTGTTTCCGATTTGTTAAATGTATCATTCTAATACATGCTGCCAATGGCTACGAAGGAATAATTTCTGCGAAGTTAAGCAATAACCTCCTGACATCCATTAGTTTATACTGAAATGACTTACTAAACTCGCAATATCACCAACCCTTTGCTATCCCAAACTTCATTCAGAATATGCCGCAATGAGGCATTTCAATCGTACCTACTACCGTACCAATCACACAACTGTTCCGCTCTGTTTGTCGCCCGACAAATACTTCTGTTTGATATAGTGCAAAAGTGACAGCGGCCAGTTGTCCCAGTAAGACTGCTGTTGACTTGCAATATATGATAGCTCTAAACCTGTCAGGCTTATCAGCTCACTGCCAAAAGCCCCGCCTCATCGCCACGGCGGTCACGCTGCACCAGTGCGGCAAAGATCAGATGCCTCGCGCGGGTAACACGGTGGTGGCCTGCTAATGCGGCCCGTTCGTCCTGGACACATCTTGCTGAAAGACTATCGCTGATCGCGCACGTAATTAGATCCCAGTAATGTTGATAATTCTTTAAGTTTATACGACAACATGATGATACGTGTATAACTTTAGCAAGAGAGAGGAAAAAAGCTTTCAGTGTGGTATATTGATAAGGATTTCGGTGCTTACGTTAACACGTTAAGTGAGAGATAATATAAAGTTCAGTCATCCATCATGCCATGCATACCGCAAACCTGTGGGATGATGGTGTCATGAAGGTTTTGACACTTAATATCGGAAGTTACAGATCCTCGAAGTAAATAAAATACGAGTACAGACTTTTCACTAGGCTAAGTCGACCTCCCCGATCTAAGATCAAATGTCTATCTTGAAATGAATGAGAAAAAGCACTAGGCCAATATGATACTATCGGAGGATAGAGTCAGCCGTACAAAATTTGACGTTTGCTGACAAAGAAATGACATACGTTATTAGCATGGCAATGCGCATAAAGAAATATTACTATATAACAAGCATTATAAGAACCAACCCGGCTACGGCTATCGCATTTAGGAGCTCCTAGCAACCAAGTGTTTTTTTGTTGTTTGCTGCCAACGACGCAGAGGTCGCCAGCTCGAAACTTCTGCACGTCGGTAACGGTAACGGTGCGTGATGAGACTGGCCCTACAATCATTTTTATGTGCCAATTTTTTGACGTGATAACGTCTTATAATTCGATGGAGCCGGCTGCACGCACGAAAAAGTGTCCCGTTACCTTGCAGGGTCGTTACCTGTCAAATAGGTACTTTATATAATTCCAGCACTAAAGTCGTTAAGACGATAGTTTCTTACAAATTGTTAATAAAATAGCCCTTATTCCCTAAGATACGGCTGTCAAAAATCTCTATTGAATGACAAGAGACCAGTACCTCTAGCACAACTGTGACACGCGACTATATTAGGGGCGGCCAATCGTGACAAAAAATCACTGCTGCTGCTGAGAAAAGGGCGGCTGGTACTCAAGTCGAAGTCGAAGTCGAAGTCAAAGTCGAAGTCGAAGTCAAAGTCGAAGTCGAAGTCAAAGTCAAAGTCAAAGTCAAAGTCAAAGTCAAAGTCAAAGTCAAAGTCAAAGTCAAAGTCAAAGTCAAAGTCAAAGTCAAAGTCAAAGTCAAAGTCAAAGTCAAAGTCAAAGTCAAAGTCAAAGTCAAAGTCAAAGTCAAAGTCAAAGTCAAAGTCAAAGTCAAAGTCAAAGTCAAAGTCAAAGTCAAAGTCAAAGTCAAAGTCAAAGTCAAAGTCAAAGTCAAAGTCAAAGTCAAAGTCAAAGTCAAAGTCAAAGTCAAAGTCAAAGTCAAAGTCAAAGTCAAAGTCAAAGTCAAAGTCAAAGTCAAAGTCAAAGTCAAAGTCAAAGTCAAAGTCAAAGTCAAAGTCAAAGTCAAAGTCAAAGTCAAAGTCAAAGTCAAAGTCAAAGTCAAAGTCAAAGTCAAAGTCAAAGTCAAAGTCAAAGTCAAAGTCAAAGTCAAAGTCAAAGTCAAGGTCAAGGTCAAGGTCAAGGTCAAGGTCAAGGTCAAGGTCAAGGTCAAGGTCAAGGTCAAGGTCAAAGTCAAGGTCAAGGTCAAGGTCAAGGTCAAGGTCAAGGTCAAGGTCAAGGTCAAAGTCAAAGTCAAAGTCAAAGTCAAAGTCAAAGTCAAAGTCAAAGTCAAAGTCAAAGTCAAAGTCAAAGTCAAAGTCAAAGTCAAAGTCAAAGTCAAAGTCAAAGTCAGGGTCAAGGTCAACGTTATCACGTTCGACTATCGTCAGTAAACCGACTTTACAGACAACCGATTTTTATCTGCATTTATCTTGTTTTATGTTAAGATTGAGTGTAGTAGAGAAACGGCAGTAAGGACAGTAGAGTCCAAAATAAGTTTTTTAATTTTTAGGTGGTGGAAAAGTGCGGTAGAGCTTCCATAGTTTCTTACTTATTGCAGTGTATTTTTTCATGGCAGAAATTAGTAAATAATATACAAACTATCGCTGATTTTTTTTAAAACGTTACCTTGAATCCTAGTGTCTTTAAAATGTAGGACGAACAAAAATTAATAGTCGTCTTAGGCGTCTTTAATACTTATCAATTGAAAATAAAACGTTTATTTTAAAACTTACTATGTTTATTACATTACACCACATTATTAGGTATACTGCAACAAATAAATATCTCCAAACTATTGGAATAGTAACCTAACCTTCATTCTCATATTGAAATAGAGACAAATGGATAAAATCTTTTAAACGCTACAAATATCCCCCATCGTTGCCTCCAAAGCTACGGACGCATTCAAACGCATATCGTGACGTCACCGCGCTACAAACAGTTACTAAGGAAGCTAATATTATAGTATCATGCATACAGTGTACCGAAATGAATACCGAAGTCTAATAACCAGTGTGTTGTGGACAGAGGCACAAAGCAGGCCGCTACGCAAACAGCGGTGGGTATCGGGGAAGTTGCATGTATATCCGTGTGTTGACCTCACATGTGGCCTTTTCTCTGGTGAGACAGAGCACGATCATCCTAGTCAACTTCGATTTAATATATAACGGCAGTATGACGGTAATAGCGGCAGTATGGCGGTTTGTACATCTGTATTAACCAACGAAGAAGAAAACTACATCAAGTTCAAATGACTACTTCGCATAGAATTATTTTTCAACTATATTATGGCCGTGCGTCGTACGTACCTGTAGCTATGTATATGTATAGTACCTATGCATATAGAAACGTGTTTACTGTATACCAACATTACCAACCGAGGCACAAAATTGTAACAACGTCCACTTAAACGTCTGCATGTTTATTGTTTAGTATTCGTGCACCGTTGACTTTTTATTACGCACTGCGTTCCATTGTCGCACCGGCCTGCGCCGGAGCCGAACCACAAACAACAGCCACTGAAACTATATCTATATTCTGTGGACTCTAGTAAAGGCTCACGGCTTACGTACAGCGAAGAGGCCCGCTCCATATAGCCCGTAACCCGAACAGTATTAGCGCAAGAAACCCTGGGAAATCGAATGGTGGAATTATGCGATGGCCTATTGCGCGCCGCGGCGTCGCCCGCGCATACTGATGTTCCGATATCCCGACATCGGCTGCGTACATTCCGAGCCACCGAATCCCCTTTCTTACCCAAAATGTAGATCAGCCTGTATCGCTTTCTTGCGGATCGCGAACCGAACCCGCCGCTCGCAGTGCTGAATCAACTGATTATACAAACTCTAAAAAAATAGGACATGGCGAACGACGAAATCCTTCAAAAACAGTTCTGTCCGAGTCGCAGGGAATCAATCGCTGATGGAACGTTTAGGGACGTAGAGAATGGCGCGCGTTTTTGCGCTCGATCGCCCGCGCATACCAACGAGCTGCGCGCGCAACCGGGAATGTGCTCCCGTCCCCGCCCCGCCCCGCCACGAACACGCGAAACGATATCCTGCGAACAAGACGAATAGGAGCCTCTCTCCATTCTTAAGCAGACTGAAATAATGACAACAAAAAGAGCCACTTTCGAGGCCCTTTCAATTTATTGACAATCTAAATTGAACAGCTTCTCTTGAGATCTCTAAAAGGAACTCTCACTGTGGTATCACAGTAACTAACATCAATGCTAACATTTGATATATAAAAAACAAGAACTCGAAGAATACCCGGCAGCGATCTTCGTCCGTATGTCGCCCGTCTAAGGTCTACTGCCCGGTCTCATGCGACCGTCTTTATAATTGTCAAATCCGAAACCTGTCACGGCGCGAGCCGTTTATTTTCCAGAACGACGCGCGGAATGGCAGTTAATTGTTCAACGTCATTTTAAGCGGTTTTAGTGTTGATTAGTTCATCAACTCATGCTTTGCTCAGAGGTGGTCGGCAAGTGAGACCAAGGCGAGGAAGACGGGATGGGCGGCAGCCGTCACATGACGTCATCAGGGTGATGGATGTGGCCGATGCATCCGGCTGCAGCTTATGTCACCCGTCTGGCGACACATCCCTCTGACATGGTTTTATTTACAATTAGGTACGTACTCGTACATACAGTAAAGTGCATAATATGTACCGAATAAATCGTTTCATAAATATGGTACGAAGTTTTTAATGCTACTGCAGAAGATGTATTCGGACATATTTGTAGGTGGGTACCTTCAAATACTATATTTTTACACTTCACTGTACAGTACAATATAACAAAGAAATTATTATTAGAGATCGGACGACGGAATGCAAATGACATAAGGAACAGGACTGGAGTAGACATCAGTTTTACATTTTTTATGCAGTCGATAATTTTATCAATGTCGTCGTAGATATAATTTCTATGTATTTATTTCGATGGACACACATTTCGTCTATACAAAGTGAGTATCAACTTTTGTTGTGTATATATCGAAGTGTACCTATAAATTTTATTGCACCCAATGCGAATTTGTGATTCTGAGATTGCATTTTTTAATGCAACTGACTACAATGTGATTGGTGTTCATTTAACCTATTTCGAATAATAGAATTCAGTATTAAAAAACCGGTCAAGTGCAAGTCGGACTCGCGCAGCGAGGGTTCCGTACAACTCATAAGTAGATACGTGATAGTTCAAGAAAAACTGTATGTCGATTTGTTTAGTAGGAGCAAATAAGTATATGTCATGATTTTTGCAAATTTCTAAAAAACAGTGCAAGTTATGAACATCATTATATTTTTTCTATAAAATTAAGGATAATATTAGTAATTGGTAATTATTACAGATTTTTCATTGTTCAGTAACTTCGAAGATAATAGGGGGGAATGGTTTCTTTTTAACGTTTTTCGTCCTTACTCAAAAAGTTTATAATTAAGAAAGAATAAAAATAGGTTTAAAATCTACAAATTAAGCCCTTTCATTTGATACCCCACTTGATATAATAACCCAACTTTAAATTTCTAACCTCCCATTTCGACCCCCTTTAAAAAAAAGTAAAAAAGGTATAAGAGATTTTTTACGTCCAGGCGGCTCGGGTTAGCGACTTTTAAAACTATTCCAAATTTCAAATCAATAGCAGCGGTAGTTCCTGAGATATCTGGCTGTGACAGACGGACAGACAGACAAAGTCGCACTATAAGGGTTCCTTTTTTACCATTTTGGTACGGAACCCTAAAAATGTAACACTGATGTCTACTCCAGTCCTGTTCCTTATGTCATTTGCATTCCGTCGTCTGGTCCCTAATTATTATATTATGCTCTCCGGTAGACGGAGCACACTATATGTATTATGTATGTACGTGGGTATGTAAATACTTTTTTGTATATAGGTATAATAATAAAATATGGTAAACAACAATCAATAATATTAAGGAATTTACTTATAGGCTAAAATTCTATTTAAAAAGTTGACCCTTCCACAATTTAGATGAGTACTTTGGTAAAATTTATGACAAATAATAACATAACAATATTTAACTGTATTCTGTTATTTATATGCTACTGAGTTTCTGTTTATAATATTTCTTCGTCAGTATTTTTAGTGTACTTGAAACTGTAACGTTATTTAAGAGTAGGTATTTTAAGTGATTTTTTAAACTATTTATATAAGGTGCTAACAAATTAGGTAGGTACCAATACTTTTAGGGCTGACAGTACTCAGCTTTCTGAGTTTATTTATGTATAAAACAATAAACAAATTATTTATGTTTTTTGGAGAAAATTAGGGAAGTACGTTTGCTACGTAAAGCACCCTGTAAATGGGGTAAACATAATCAGTGATTAAGACCTCTTTCTTTATCTTATGGTGACTAACTTTTCACGAATGAACTGGCCACGACGTCCATTTTACAAAAAAAAAATTGTCAGTTCAATTAACAGTATGAATTAAGTTTGGGTAGAATTTTAATTTATTTATTTTGTTTGGGAAATGAAAACCAAAAATATCATATAAAAAGTCTTCTTAATTTCTATAAAGAGTTTATTGTGTTGATGTAAGTTAACATCTCTTAAAATATTGGTACCTAATAGTTGCATGGAGAAACCGTTTATCGTAATAAAGACTAATACAAATACAATACAATATGTACAAAGGCGAAGTTACATACTCAAAGGTTAGGAAAAATCCCTTACAAGGATGTAAGGGATCTCTTCCAGCTAACCTTTTAGTCAGTGAGAGAGGAAGTTATTGTGTAGAACTCTTTTAATAAGTAAGTAAAGCTTCTAATTTATTTATTTTCGAATTTGTTGGAATAGATGTTGCAATTGAATAATAATTTCCGGTTCATAAAATATTTAAAGTGTATTTCCATAAATAATACTTTACGTTGGAAATATCCTACTTCACTTTATGATGCAGATTTTAATATCAATTCTTTTTCTGACATTGACGATTCGATTCGTTGAATTAGTTTTACCCAGACCCACTAGCAGCAAATCGACATGTCGAGAATCGCATTGAAGGTCGTGCTCCTGTGGTAATAGGGAATATCGGGAACATGCATGATTTTTTTGTATCATGCGATTGCTTCTTAATAATTAATAAAATATGAAAATATCATAAAAAATATGACATAAAGTGAAATTAAAATTTAAATCGAGCGAGTAATAACGAAGATAAATAATCATTTCAAACTACTACTTAGACAGTGACGTCATAGTACACGATGGCCATATAAACTCCATGCTACATATTCTGTTTTGCTAGAAAGAGATAGGTATATTTTTGATGGCTTATATCTTGATTATTTTTATCGTTATTCGAAAAATACTTTTCGAAAAGTGAACAAAAAAATCATGCATATTCCCTATTTGGGACATTATTTTCCATTTGGCTGTTAGGCTCTGACAGACCAGGCCGAGCAGCCGGACGCGGTCGGGTCAGGACGCACCGCTGGTCGCATCGTCGCCGGCACATGCGCGTGCGACGCGACCGCGCACACACCCGGCGCCTCCCAAACTTTGCTCATAATCATAATAACTTCCGAATACAAAGTCACAAAATACTACTGCTTCGGCGTTAGCCAATTTAGTCGCAAAAACTCTTAAGTTAATTTAAAACTCTAAGCACTAATACGTCCGGAAATATTTATGGAACCGTAAGCATTTCATGATTACGGATCATTAATTGTTACTTCGTGTACTTTCAATTTTTCCCTAGGTATAATAATCCATGGGATAGTTTTCAAAAAATTTTTATGTACTCACCAACGTTATATTTATAAGAAAGTTCTGTGCAAAAATGTCATATTTGTCGGTTGAAATGTATTGATAACTGATGTTTGTAAGTCAATGTTCTCAGTAGATTAGGTGCATTTTACTACATCTTTGTGTATATTCTTTTATGCGTGTTTCTTTGCGGCAATACTATATTATGCAAGGCTAATAATAATAATGTTTGATTTGCGTAAAGTTTGAGCAGCATGGGCGCGCGTAGCCGCGGAGACAAAAACGCTGCTCATCAGGCATTCCGCGCTCGTCTATACAATATTTATGTCACTCAGCCGCGTTTTTCTACCGCATCCACTCCCGGCACGTCCAGCGAACAATGACTTACTTATTATACGTATACACCTACTGCGTCGCCGGCTCCTATACTATACAAGGAATATTTTATACGAACTGCTTCGAGGTATGGTGGGAATAGGAGCTAACAAATGTTAAATGTGATATTGATATTTTACAAGATTTTATTTTATATGCCCTGTTTATTATTTTATTTGGGTCAAATCTTGCTAATTGTTTTTTTCCACTTCCATAAAGGTTTTATGGAAATAGAAAAATACTTTTTTATGATTTCTATCTTGTGATTTAAATATGATCCATGTAGGTTTATGATCAATAACATTTTCCCCGTCAGCAAAGAGAAAAATATCAGTCTTGACGAGGTTATTATAAGGCTTGCTACATTCAAAGCCATTATACCACCAAGGGTTTCGTACATTTTTTTCACATAAAGATTTAATTTTTTTATGATTTTATTACAAATGTATAGCTTTCAGATTTTTCCCTATATTTGTAGTAAGTATAAGACGCTATTACCTTCCAAATTTCACAGTTCTAGGTCAATGGAAAGTACCCCATAAATTTTGACTCCCATGAGAGTGCCGAAATATACGTTTTTTGCGGCATAAACGGCCATAATCTTTTTTTACGTTAACTTAGAAGTTTGATTTTTTCACAGCTTTGAGAGACCTGAGTACATGGTTTTATTTTCAACTCGATACCTCCACACGTTCCCGAGATAAAGTGGCGTGACCGACAGACGGAGAGACAGACAGACGGATGGACAGACAGACGGACAAGAAAGTGATCCTGTAAGGGTTCTGTTTTTTCCTTTTGAAGTACGGAACTCTAAAAAAGGTCAGAAAGATAGCATGTTTAGATTTAATGCTATTTAGAATATTTTGATTTTTGAACATAATTTAACATATTATCAGTTTTGAGATGTAATTATTGTTAAACCAAGTCAGTATCGGGGTGTCTACAGTACTCGATTTCTCCCGACTTGCTTATTATTTACTCGTGGAGGAACACATTTTACAGTTCTCAAATAAAGAATCCTCCACGGTTAAATAATAGGCAAGTCGGTAGAAATCGAGTTCTGTGTTGTGAGGTTGTGACGGAAATTGCAATGTTTTTAGGTTTTGTATGACTTAATAGGCTAAAAATTAATTATATTTAAAATTTGAAGCTTGAGGTTCTGCTAAAAGTACCTTAGAATAATGATGATCAGTGAGTGAGTGAGTCAGTGACAAAACTAAGGAACTTTGACGTGCAGTAAGTACTTAAACTACAAGTTCAAATTGAATGTTATTGAGAATATTTTTAAGTCTTATTATGCCCTATATATCCCTGAAAATTCAAGGTTCTAGCTTTAGCCCGTACAAAATTACGGCAGGATATGAGCACCGCCATCGCGAGTTCATGCGGCGCGCCGCCGCCGAGCTAACCACGCGGCGCGCCGCCACAACAAATTGCGGCTTGCTTTCTCGCTCGCACCTGTTTGCTTGCTCAGTTGCGTCGAGTATTTCGTCGAGTGAACGTATAATCGTTTATATCGACTATTATTGATGTTTAAAATGCAAGTAAAAGATACTCACATAACAAATATGAAAAATCTTCCCCGACACACACACACACACACTGAAAAAAAAGTGAAGCAAAAAGTGGGCTTGATTAGAAAAATTATAATTGTTTTAATTATTTAATTAATCAAATCCATAAATAATACTTCATAACTACAATAAAGTTCAATTGATCGAAAATTTTAATGAAGTAACATATTATATTTGATCAACTTCTTAATTGAGTTTAATCATCTATTAAATATTTCTTGATTATATTAATCAAAAAACATATTTCGTACATTAAAGTCATGGTTGGATTTATTAAGTTACTTTCAATCATTTCAATTTGATTGCTGCAATTAGCTGACTTAATCTGCTCGCTATACATCAAGTTACTTTGTTATCACAATCAATTTTTTGATTTAGGTAATCAACTTTTTTTCTCAGTGCACACACGCAGACACACACACACACACACACACACACACACACACACACTACATAGGTTTAGTTTACATAAGGGCTGATGTAACACATGTTTTAACAGCATATTACTTCGTTAACAAGCTACTCATTGACATGTTTAACATACAAATCGTAATTGCTGTCATTTTCTAATTACGCGGAATTATCATAATCAGATGAAAGCGGCTACAGCTGTCATGCTACCTGACACGCCATCGTGTTCACATAACACATTTTTACAACTGTTATAATACCTATCTATATTTTGCAATTTTGCTTATGTTTATTGATAGGTTATTCCTTTCTAATCATTGGATTCTCAGAGATAGTCTCAAAGATACCGGCAGCATTTCCTCGCTGAATCGCAACGCTGCGAGTAAGCTGCCCGCTCTTCGGTCACTATCACCAGTCGTGCCTCTAAACCTTTTGGAGTATTTATATTTTGAGATGAGATAATGCTTTTACATAAAAAGCTAATGTCGTAATCACAAACATAAAGGGTTTAAATACGACACTTTGGCCTCTTTTACACACAACATTTATTTTTTTACATTCACATTCACTTTGTAGTGAAAACGGGGTGGAACTTTGCATGGGTAACCAATATTTTACGTAGTTTAACAGTTTTGACATAACATTATGCTGACAAATCTACACTACTACAGGGATCTTCGAACAATCTGTTTCAATGATATCGGCGCTTGAAAGGCGAAATTGCCTAAGCTATGGAATCCATTGGCGCTTAGGTAATTTCGCCTTTCGAGCGTTATATGTTATTCATAAAAACACGTTATTCCAATTTTGTACTATTTAGTAGTAGTATAAATAAAATAAATATAATTATAAGATATGTAGGGACACGTATATAAGTAGGTGCATAATAGATACTGATCGTTGTTTAAACTAGGGCATAGTTTGAAAGTGCTTAGAACCGCAAAGAGGCCAGTAAACGTATTCGCGGTTACTGCATTAAACATACTTAGGCATGCTTATGCAAATGTAATCGCACTGATTATTAGTATATCAGTGCGAACGCCAGCCATCAATCTCGCTCGCGCGCCGTCGCGTGCGCAGGTCACATCAACACCCAACAGTTAATATTGACATTATAGGAGTTACCCAAGTCACTTAAATATACGAGAAATTATAATTCTAACGTCTAAGTTACTTTACAGTAAGGATCTAATAACTTATGAGGGTCACTGTTCGTATGAACACCTCTCTGAATATTTAAAAAAAAATTAAAAAAACGTCATCGTGAAAACCTGATAACAGACTACAGGATAAATGAATATACTGTACCTATTAAAATAAAACTCAACTGAGACTAAATCTGAGAGTAAACACTCTATGAAACTATTTATATTAAAATTTTAAATGCACATAATGAAGAAACTTTTTTTGGAAAACATTCTACTTACTTTACTGACTGCTAACAAGGGTCCTTAGAATACTGACAAAGTTGCTTCACTCAGATACTTTGCAGTTTTTAGTATAGTCTGCTACAGAGATAAGTAGTAGGGGATTACTACTTGTCTCTGACTATAAGAGGCGTAGACATATATGTTTAAGTGGTAGGGATGCCATACAAACATGTAGGTATGCCTGCGTCTCGATCTTTGAAACTATCCTCGCACACGTATTGTCACTTCCCGGCCTCTACAGTAATGTACGTACCTACTTACTATTTAGTTTGACGAATTTTGATTTCTATTAATTTATTTTAACTAAACCGCAGAAGTGCGATATACGTTTTACATAAAAGTAGAGCGCAGATGGAAAGGTGTGCAGAAATGAAAATCCCACCAAAAACATTCTGTAAAAAAGTAGCCAAGTCTCGATGGAGCTGCTTGTTTATCTCTAAAAAGTAATGAAATCTAGACAAAGTCGTGCCAAGTCTAAGGGTCCTTACTGCGATTTCTTTATTATTATAGTTAATGTTGTGTGACTTGGCCGTTGAACATTCTTTATACGTTAGTGGGTACAAGTCAATTTTGTTTACACGTAATGTTATATCTGTTGTAACTACCTATGTTTGTTAAGCGAGATAATAGCCCATACTTTCGACGACCGCTTTAGCTTAGTTGGTAGTGACCCTGCCTATGAAGCAAGAGGTCCTGGGTTCGAATCCCGGTAAGGGCATTTATTTGTGTGATGAGCACGAATATTTGTTCCTGAGTCATGGATGTTTTCTATGTATTTAAGTATTTGTATGTATGTATCTATTAAATATATCGTCGTCTAGTATCCATAACACAAGCCTTATTGAGCTTACTATGGGACTAGTTCGATTTGTGTAAGATTGTCCCCTAATATTATTTATTTATACTGGTATTGGTTATGGGAATTGGACGCTAGTGTCTCATTTTAGGCTGTTGTTGATTGTGCCCACTAACGTATAATTTAATTACGTAAACGCAAATTGGCTTGTACCCACTAACGTATAAAGAATGTTCAACGGCCAAGTCACACAACATTAACAATAATAATAAAGAAATCGCAGTAAGGAACCTTAGACTTGGCACGACTTTGTCTAGATTTCATTACTTTTTAGAGATAAACAAGCAGCTCCATCGAGACTTGGCTAGTTTTTTACAGAATGTTTTTGGTGGGATTTCACTTCTTTTTGTAGAAACGTGGGCATATTGATTTATTTTATTCGGTTTTCTTATTTGACACAGTTTTTTTTTTCTTTTTATTTTTGTTCGGGCTCTTGTGTTTTCTAATCAGGGTCACCAGGTACTCCAGATTTTCGATTATCCTAGTTTTTATAGTTTTCCCTTTATGTGGCCATTAAACCCTAACTGTGTACCAAATTTCAGCTTTCTGAGTTTATGGGAAGTACTAGTTCTATTTTGATGATCATGAGTGAGTGAGTGAGTGTCATAAATGCGAAACTTTGCTTTCGCTTAACTTCGGAACTAAATGACCTACAGACTTGAAAGTTTGGATTTTAAGTAATTGATTATAGCTTACTGGATGATGAAAATTTCTGCGTTCTGGTCTTATCCAGAGGTTCTCAAATAGGGGCCTGAAAATGCAGCGAAATGATTCCAGTAAAGGATGGTACGGCAGTGTTTGCTTCGCGCTCGACTTGGCGGGGGCATTGCCGTGCCCCCAGATGAAAATCGACCGTTTAGTATTGCCAGGAATACGCTGAAGTGTTGACGTTAATTGGGTACTTGACTGTAACCGAAATTTGTCTAAATTATATAGGATTCTGTTAAAATTAGCAAAATAAGGAAATATGTTAAAGTTACCTGGCGTGTAACTTTTTTTATGAGCTGGCAAAGCTGGGAGGGAAAGTCCATTTAAAGAGATTGAAAATATTAAAAAACCATTGAATAACCCATAAAATGTGTGGTAAGTTCTTGTTTTGAAACCGTTACGATAAACGCAAGTTTTAACATTGTTGCTGAACAAAGTTCATGACTTTTTCAAACAAAATTTCGATGGTGACGCCACGTTCTAAGAGGCTGCAGTATGAAGCGTTTTTGGCACGTTTTTAGGAAAGTCAAAAAATGTGATTTTATTTTAACATTGTTGAGCCACAGTTTCTATGATATTGAAGTAGTTTTTTCACTAATATTTTTATTATTGAGAGATCTTTCTATAACATACCAATCACAGAAAGTTGTCAAGTAGTCAATAATGTTAACTTCAGTGTTCTATCACCAGTGCCATATCTACCACAAGTAACAGTGGTTGCAAAAAATACATGACAGATGAAGCCTCGCTGGTTTTCTTGCGGTATTGATATAAAGTTTCCACAAAACATACATGTTAAAATTTAGACCAAGTCGATCCCGCCCAGCCGTCACTTCCCCTGATTTAAGATTAGTTTTGTGCCCTTATGCACCATTTAATAGTCTAATCATTTACGATTTTTACAAATCAACTAAAATTTGGCAAAGTAATGACAAATCTTTCTTAATCAAGTTGGCTTGTAAGATACTAATGGAACACCTTCGAGGAGACTTGGCTTGCGCACTGCACTGCAGGGTTCAATCTTCAATAACTTACCGTTCCTATTAACTTGCCATTGCGGATAGGTACTATTATGCTTTACTCAGGGAGAGGTAGGGTACTACTATGCTTTATTAGGCAGTTTTTTTATTTACAGAGTACTTGCCTACCTGGTAGACCGCCTTAAACAAAATTCCAAATAACATTTTCGTCCAATACATTTTGTACGCAAAAACGTATACCTACTGCATTAGCAGCATTTTAGATAGTAGACAAAATATGCATTAGCATATTTTGTCTACTATCTAAAATGCCGCATCGTCAGTTTGACTCTCGGGTTATTTCTGCTTAGTGCACATGAAGAAGGTGTCTTAAGAAATAAGTGTGAGAATTTAACAAGTTGACTTAGATGAGATTCCAGGTTTGACTCCCGTGCCGCTCGGCAAACAACAGGTGCAAGGGCCCTCTGACTGTTGGGTGACAGGTTTGGCGCTTACCCGAGAACAACGAGTATTGTTTGACGTATACCGTGGCAATATACGTCTATAAGTTGACAGGTCGTTCTTGTGGCTCTATATAGCCGCATTTCAGATTAACTATAAAAGGCGTTTTTTAACTGACTGAAAGAATTGGAAAGAGTTCCTACTGTCAAATTACTTGCGTTTAGTTTTATCACAGTGCATGTACTAATTTAAACAGGTATGCAACAATGCATGTTAACCCTAACTCTCTTTATCGCGATTTCCAGATGGAACATGTCTATTAGCTGTAAATTGTAATCAAAGCCGGGCCAAATTCAAAGCAAATTGTTTTCGCTATAGTAAAAACAGTTGCTACTGACATTAGGGCCGAATGTAAGTTACTTACATGTAAAATAGAAATAAGAAGATACCGGGCCTAGACTAAGGAGCGTGCTGATTTCTAATGGATTTAAGATAGTACAAGATCTGTGATCGATGTGGCGTGAGCACTGCCACCTGTCGCCCGTCGTGCGAACGTCGCGCACACACGCTCGGTGACGCTTGCAGATACAACTACACGTAGTAACTCCGCGACCAGACAAGCCGGAGCCCCACCGCGGCGCGCCAGCGCTGCCGAGACAAATGCGAAGCGGCAACTGTTCGCGTTTGAGGGTTCAGGGCAAGGTGGTCGGTGAACAATGAGCAAACTCAAGTGCTAGCCGCGCAAGTGAGTGCCATTGTTTTTCCTCGCGTTTTTTCCTCTGCCTCTGCTGGCCAATGGCGCGCGCGCTCTGCCGCCATTGGGCGAGCGCGCGGGGGCGGGCCGCGCGCGAATTCTCAGCGCCTTTTCGCGATACGATTTTCTGTTCAAGTGTTTGTTTTTGGAATTTTCAAAACAAACGCCGTGAGATGCCATCGCCGATCTACAGATAGGGGATCGGCCCAGGCTAGGCCAGCGACGCAGTAATGTAACACTCTGTGTAAAACTAATATAAAGAAAACTCTTTTGGAGCTCTCTTCCAAATTCTTTGGCAGTCAAAATAACTTATAAATGTAGTAAAACGTTGTCTAGAACTCTAAATGTGTTAAAAGTTTTACGTATAAGTAGTACCTACGTAAGTACAACAACCTATAACTTTGAAATTCTTTAATCTAATCTAATCGAACAGAATTTAACAGCAGCCAACTTACTTTTCCAATTTTATCAGTTTCAGTTGTTATTGTTAGTTTTCAGTAACAAACAGTAAATTAGCATTGCTAAACCGTAATAATCATATTTCAACTTATCAATGTGATTTTAAAACCTTCTTGATGTAACTCCATTTTACCTATCAAAAAGTAATACTTCGGCTATAGAAATGCCCTATAGAACCCTTTTATGCAATGTAACTCAAAAATCCAACCTGTAATCATCATCATCATCATCATTTCAGCTAAGGACGTCCACTGCTGGACATAGGCCTCCCTCATAGATTTTCAATTAATTCGGTTGGAAGCAACCTGCATCCATCGTGAAGCACCAACAAGATGGACAGATGATCTGGTTAAGGCCGCTGGCAACCTGTAATATTCCACAACAATTTAATCATAATCATAACATTTGAGGGAATGGCCCACCTTGCGTTTCAACTCACCAACACTGATTACCTGCCTTATACGTCGCGCTATCCGTGCATCTAATCGCTGCCATCGTAATTGCTGCAATATCGCATAACGGAGTAATTGATGCGATATCGCGGCGATACGGTGACGGACGCGGTCGGGTGCGAAGCTGGCACGGTATTGTTTATTGCATCCATTAGGTAACTGGTTAGCTGCTGTTGAATGTGGTTTTCTGGAATGGTTAGGTAGGTGTTGATGGATATTGCGTAAAACACGCTCCGGTTACATGTAAACTGCTCGTCGCTGCCACACTCGGTCTTACACTAGAAGCAAATAATATATAAGTATGTATTATTTAGCAGTAAATAAAATAGAGCAATGGTTTACCTTCAAGTTGGTAGGAACTTTACGTCGTACAAAGATTAGTCATTTTAGAATAAACGAATGTAGGATATTTGAAAAAATCCTCCCCAAACCGTTAAGCAAGTCCCTCGTTTTGCAACTTCCGAAACGATTCGGATTATTCGTATTAAGTAAATATCGAGTTTCAACGGCAGAGAGTCCATACAAATCCTTCCTAGTGTGTAACTATACAACAAACAATTTTCAATTTCCCCTAAAGGATGTGTTGTGAGTGTCAGGATGGCGGGTGTAACTTACCAAAATTGGAGCAATGTGCTTCAATTTTGGTGCACATTTAACACATTGCTAGCACTAACTCCTGAGGTATACCACAGCTCCATTTGTTGATGTACACCCGCCATCCTGACACTCACGATGTGTTTACATTACGATTTGACCGCCAAATCTGCCTCGCAACCACGATGGACCAGCCCTTCCCTTGTGAATGAACGGAGATGAAGTGCCGACGATTAGATAGCGGCTAACGTGTGTGAGATGGCCGGGCCGGGGCCGACCGCGCGTGACGTCGCAGCCGATGCCGGCGATAACGGCGGGGAGGCTGCAAACTACCGCCAATAGATAAGTACACTCACGGAATTTAATTGTTGAGCCATTTAGGGTTCACCTTACAATCGTCGTGTCATAGATTGTGTATTACTCGACCAAATTAGACTGAATCCTAAATGGCTTAACAATTAAAGTCCGTGACCGTACAAGCACCTATTTACGAGTACTTAGTCTGTGGAGGCGAAAAGTGTGCGACAGTTCATTGTAAAAGTTTTGAGGAAGACCTATGTTCAGTACTCGACGATTCCCGGGTGCAATGATGATGACCTATATAGTGTTTTCCGAAACCTCCAAATTTGCTAGTTGTTCTATTGAGGGGTTAACATCAGCTGAACTATCAGTTCAGTATTACTTTCTACGAGATTTGTGAAGATTTAGATGGTAATCGAAATAACTTGTGACATTTGCAGTGTCGTATCGTATTTGCGATTGAGAAATCATATAGCATATTACAAAACTTCCTTATTAGAAAAGTCATGAGCAGCCAGTTAGCAGCAGTGTTAGTTGGTAGTGACCCTGCCTACGAAGCAAGAGGTCCTGGGTTCGAATCCCGGTAAGGGCATTTATTTGTGTGATGAGCACGAATATTTGTTCCTGGGTCATGGATGTTTTCTATGTATTTAAGTATTTGTATCTATTAAATATATCGTCGTCTAGTATCCATAACACAAACCTTATTGAGCTTACTATGGGGCTAGTTCGATTTGTGTAACATTGTCCCCTAATATTTATTATTTATTTATTATTATTTATTATGAGCCAGATTAAATTGCGGCTGTGCTTATCTTCAATGAAATAGTTCCCTACCTCAAATAGTAAACTTTATTTAACATTCTAATCACGTTTAAACGTCTACGGTAAAGCTAATTCAAGAAACACTACGGTAAAGCTAATTCAAGAAACACTCAAGTGGAATTCGAAAATTTAAGTAAATTTTTAGGATTCTGTAGTTTAACTAGGAACCCTTAATATTTCAAAATACCCCCCTGTTTGTCCATTATATGCCATTTATATACACTGTCTGTTGCCTACCACGGGTTGCTCCAAAATGTCAAAACGAATCCGATCTAAGTCGTATTACATAGTTATAGTTTGGTTTGTCAATACCTAAAATGGCTCAAAGATCTCTAACTCGGCACAAACACATAAATAGTCAAGTCAGCACATGTCTTCCGCGGGACAGGAAACGGTGACGTGCTCTCGCTGGTTCCCAAGCCTGCAACGTCGTGCGCGAGGCGTCGGCGCGGGCGCACGAAACGACAATAAACAGCGCTGCGCGGGAGTTCCGCCGCGCCGCGCCGCGCCGTGGGACCCGCCGGCACGACGCCGCGCGTGCGCGCTGCCAGCGCTGGCCAGCCGTATCTCACGTGCAAAACATAATGGAGCTCAGTAAACGAATAAATATAGCAAAATAAGTTAATCACCTGCGCAATTCTATTCTTTTGCATTTTTATGGTGGTAACCATGGACAAAATACAGCAATAAATTACGATTTAATTATAGTAGTTAACATAGCTGAATCATGTGAAAATTGCTCTTGAAGTAAGTACTTACTGACTGTATCCATTATACACTGTAACGTAATATCTTAATTAAAACATTCAGCGGACTCGCAACTTCTTCAATCTCTACAAGATAAGACGAGCTGTAAGAAGGAACCATTCAAACGATACTTCAAATATCCCTTTGTAGTGAAATAAATAAATTATCGTTCGCACAGTCTCGTTAAACAACGAAATCACGCCCTAATCCCAAATTAAGGAGTCAAAAGAGTTGAAACGTACCAGGGCCGAGCTCGGGCGAAATTCTGCTCCAAAGGGAGCGCTAAACGTGACGCTTAAAGGGGCTCCGAGTAAAAACAACTCGAGTATTTCGCATTTAAATTACGAGACAAAACAAACTTAATATAGAAGAGTCCTCGAAGGGGGCTCGTCTCCCGACTCGC
This sequence comes from Eudemis profundana, assembly GCA_947034925.1. NCBI lineage: Eukaryota > Metazoa > Arthropoda > Insecta > Lepidoptera > Tortricidae > Eudemis > Eudemis profundana. The sequence goes on along the minus strand of OX344795.1, from coordinate 20,792,621 downwards.
CACTCTCGGCTAGATATCGCGATGCTTTGCAATTCGTACGTGCTCGACACCTGTCCGTAATGGCCTCGTTTGTCCCGCGAGTCGTCGATGAGCCTCTTCTCTTGTAATTAACTTCGACACTCAGTAATTTGATTTGAATCGAGGGGTGACACACAGTAGGAGCACAATAGGTTTTGGATTAATTCGGGATCACACATTCCGACTGCTCTTGAGGTAAAAATCCTTAACTAATTGATCACGTAACTTATAATAACGTTTATATTTTATCTGCCTCGTTTTATATAATTAAAAAAATTTTTTTGAAAATAAGTGTTTTGAACTTCTGCAGAGACCTCGATCATAATTTTATTTGTTGACAACTCTTATTTCTAAGAAAAAATATGTTTGAAGAGGGCACAACAGTGTTTTCAGGTTAGGTAAACTTTGAGAAAAGAGGCTAAAGAATTTACTAGCGTATAGTCACATGTGCGAACGTGTAGGCAAGGAAACTATGAGTATACAGGGCCACATTAAAATACATTAATAACTTTCTGAAAAGAAAAAACCGAATCAAATTACGAATTCAAATTATGAATCTTCGACGCTAATAAGTATGTCGGGGACAGCAGCGATAGTTCAAGAAATCCTAGATCGTCAATTGACTACTGTAGTACTAAGTAGATTTAAAATGGCGCGAACGCCGTGTGACGTAACGACCGGTTGCGGTGCACGTAGACGGGTTCGTTGGGCAAGAGTGTCGATTCTCTTTCTGACTGTCGTGGCGACAACACTTGTCTTACGATTCTGTCAGTTCGTCTGCCAGTACTTAAAGTTGCTACTTGATAATTGTAATTCTGTCGATTAATTGTGAAATGAATCATACTGTGTAACGTAATTGTCTAGATTTGCTCACTCAAGTACCTACGCCATAATATTGTAACAACTATTGTAATGCCTGATGATTTAAAAGAGAAACTGGTGAGTTTCTTCGGCGCTTCTTCTCACCAGAATGTCATTACCGAAGTCGCCAAAAGAATCAGACGAATAAATGATTTGATCTGACATGAATCCACTTCTTTAACCAACATACCTCAACGGCCAGCATTCTGCAGCTAACCCATCCTGACCTGACAGACAGTCATGCGATATCCGACATCAGGCGTGGGATGTAATCAGCGCCCACAGGATGTGAATGATTTTCAATGTTTGAGGCTTTCCAAATGTAATGTATCTTCGTCAATATCCAGTGAAAGACAGTTATGAGATTTTGTGCCTAGCGAATTAGACATTCTTTGCAAATGCTTGGATCTCATCAGTGGACATGTGAGTCAATGATAACCAATCGAACGGATGCATTTACTGCGTGAAGAATCATTGTGACAAAACAAAAATGGTTTTACTAAAAAAGAAGACAATTTCTTACCTACAAAGCAAGTCCAGCAACTGCAACACAGCCTACGTTAATGTATTCAGAATATCCAACACTGCCGGTTTTGTTTAAATGCAGTCTCTGAAGAAAGTTTGACCGCAACACTATTACAACAAAGAGGTACTTACACTGCACAACAGTCAACACCGTGAAATATAGTCACAAACAATGAAGAATCCTTCAAGGAGTACGGTTTGAAGCCACACAAATATCATCATTTGATCTGCTGCCGCGAGCAAAAGAAGATTCGTCGTTTGGAGTACATCACTGCACACTACGGATGAGCCACTACAAGGTGTCATGGGCGGCAACGGCGCTTCAGGCGTGTTAGTCAACAACAGGCACCAACGCCTGCAAGATTCGCGAGTTTGTGGAAATCTACTGTGATCTGGTGAGTCGTACTCATTTTATAACGATTCTTGACCCGAGTATTTTCTCACAAAGCGAAACTTTGCTTTTAAATTAACAGAAGAACTTTAAAGTTTACCATTTGCGATTGACAATGAAAAAGTTAGCAGTAACAAACAAGTTTACGAAGTGGTTATTTATGACAGTCACTTATTTTTACGTTCTACCCGCCAATTGTTCGAATTACGATATTGTAATGTTCGAGCTGTTTCGGATATAGTTTTCTCCGTTATAAAATCGAATCAACACTACTACGTTTCTTGAGAGGAAAATAAATGTTGTCAACCGTTATTTTCAACTACCTTTAAATTTAATGTTTTTACAAATTCCTAGTTACGCATTCATATTTGGAAGTAATGTAAAGTTTACTGATGTGAGAAAAAGCACGGTTCTATGAGTTTTAGTGATTGAAAATATTGCGATGTGCTAAAAATGGTCTTGAGTCAAATACCCGTTAATTTTAGTAATTCAGAAGTTCCGTATAGTACAGTTTATTTGATTTTTAAATTTGGTAATCAAGATATTGTCCTTTGGAGTCATAATGATCTCAGTGGTGATCGGATGTGTCGCATAGGACCACGGGGTTGCTTTTATGTCGAGTAACCACGGAGATGGTTGTAACGCTATGAATATAGCCGGACAAAAGAGGTAGTTTTCTTGAAATTTTAGTTTTTGATTAATGTTTGGTTGTAATGGGTACTTGAACTCTAACTTTAAATTTTATTCTGATTTAGGAAATAAGAAAGGAACTAGATAAAGTTCACCCCAAATTCAAAGGTCCATTTGATGTCACAAAGTGGTGTTTTGTTTTGAAAGTACTAAACTCTAGATACACCTATAAGTACGCACACGATAGGCTGCGAAAAATGCCTGAAAGCCAAATACCTATTGACATTACAGTAGAAAAGCAAAATCGGGATAATAATTGAAACAACAATATTGTTTTATGATTTTTTTTTATTAGTTGCTTAGTTAGAGATGGCTCTTGGTGTTATATTTGCATATGGCGGGTACATGTAACGTGAGTCAGTCTGTATCTGAACATTAAACGGAGCACACATTGTTTTGCGTATTTGGGTGTTTTATTGAGATCCATCGTAGAAAACACAACAATTGGCGACGAGATCGATTTCTACGTGTGCAGAAGTGATATTTTCAATAAATTGGTTGAAAATAAATAAATAAAATAAAATGGCCACTACCAGTGCAAATGTAATGTTCGGCGGCAGTCTCAATTTTGACCATCGAATTCACGAGTGGAGTATTTTTAAAAGCAGATTGTCTCAGTTCTGTACGGTTAATGAAATTACCGAGGAAAATGATAAGGGTGGAGTGAAGCGCCGGGCCCTGTTGCTGACGGCCTTATCGGAAGATACCTACCGCATTCTTCGGGATTTAGTGGCACCTAAGGACTTGGATAACACGGAATATAAGGTGTTATTAGACTGTCTAAACACTCATTTCACGCCGAAGAGGAGTACTTTTGCGGAACGTTACACATTTTACAAAGCGGAGCAACGTCCAGGTGAAGAGTTGACAGATTGGGCTGCACGAGTGCGAAACCTTGCGCAATACTGTGGGTTTAAGAATGAACTCGATACCGCTTTGCGTGACAGATTTGTCTTAGGGTTAGAAAATATAAGAGAGAAGGAGAAATTGTTCGCCGAGAGTATTGATAAGCTAACGTTTAATAAAGCGTTGGAGTTAGCGCAAAGTGTTCGTTGTGCGAGGTTAGCACTACAAACAACACAACCGACGGTGCCCGAAACTCCAGTGTTCACCGTGCATGCATCGCGTCCGCAACGAAATCCCGGAACGAGTATTGCATGTTGTGAGGTTTGCGGTTACAAGAACCATACTAAAGAACAGTGTCGTTTCAGTAATTATACGTGTCAAAAATGCAAACAAAAAGGACATTTAAAGCGAATGTGCAAGTCAAAAGTACGCCGGAATAATTTTATAGCGGAGGGCGAGGATGACATTGTGCAAGGTGAGAGTGTTTACAATATTATAACTGTTAATGGCGAACCGATGCAACAGATGGTCGCGATAGCGGGCGAGCCTATTAGATGTGAAGTTGATAGTGGTAGTGCGGTGTCAATTTTGCCTCAAGAAGTTTATAATAGGTATTTCTTAAAGTTCGAGTTAAAACCGTCATTGATCGTATTGAAATGTTATAATAATAGTAAATTACCACCAAAAGGTACCGTTACCTTACCCGTCATGTACGAAGGTTTAACTAGACAGATTGTTTTTTTTGTTATCGAAGCCGGTGATAAGCGTCCTACCTTACTGGGAAGGGATTTTTTAAGTTCGTTTAAGTTACAAATATGTAGTTCGAGCGTTAATAACTTAGAAGAGATTGACTTGGAATCTAAAATATTGACCAAGTATTCAAAGTTGTTTTCCGATGAACTGGGTCGATTTAATAGGTATAAGGTAACTTTAAAGGTTAAACCGAATGTCCCCTTGCAGTTTTTCAAGCCCCGCCCAGTACCGTTGCCATTAAAAGCTAAAATAGAAACGGAAATTCAACGTCTGGTCGATTTAGGAGTACTCGAGAAGGTGGATCATGCCGATGTAGCCACCCCGATAGTACCGGTTTTGCGTCCTGATGGGAATATTAGGCTTTGTGGAGATTATTCAGTAACGTTAAATAAAGCGTTATACGTAGATAATTACCCAGTTCCTCGAATTGAGGATTTATTTGCTAAATTGTATGGGGGAGAGGAATTCTCAAAACTTGACCTTTCGAGGGCATATAATCAGCTGGAACTGGACGAGTCACGAAACTTGACCTGCATTAACACTCACAAAGGTCTCTATAGATATAATCGTTTAGTTTTTGGCTTAACCAACGCCCCCTATCTGTTTCAACAGACACTAGAAAGCTTACTGGGGGACATCGACGGGGTCTGTATATTTATTGACGACATATTGGTGACCGGAGAAAATCGAGATATTCATGTACAAAGATTAGAACAGGTGTTGAAAAGACTCGAAGACGCAGGTCTGCGTTTGAAACGAGAGAAATGTGATTTATTCAAAAAATCCGTGGAATATCTCGGGTTTATTATTGACAAACATGGGTTACATAAGTCGTCAAAGAAAGTAGAGGCTATTTTGCGTTGTGAGCGTCCGAAAAATGCTAGTGAGTTGAAGTCTTTTCTCGGCCTCATCAATTACTACAGGTGTTTCGTACCTAACACTTCGGGTATTCTTAAGCCTTTGAATTCGCTTTTAAAAAAAGACGTTAAATGGCAATGGACTGAAGAGCAGGATAGGGCATTTAACAACATTAAACAGGAGATGGCGTCGGAGCGGGTGTTGGCGCACTACAACCCCGCGTTGATGACCATAGTCACGGCCGATGCGGGCCCCGAGGGTTTAGGAGCGGTTTTGTCTCAGACGCAACTCTCTGGCGAGGAGCGCGTCGTCGCTTACGCATCTCGATCATTGTCAAAAGCGGAATCTAACTACGCGCAAATACAAAAGGAATCGGCGGCCATTGTATTTGCGGTGAAAAAGTTTCACCACTATTTATATGGTCGGGTGGTGCCATTCATTCTACGGACAGACCACCAACCCCTGGTCACAATTTTTGGTGATAAAAAAGGTATACCCGAAATGGCGGCTAATCGTTTACAGCGGTACGCGTTATTTTTGTCTAGTTACAATTTTAAAATTGAGTACATTAAAAGTGAAGATAACGTCGCGGATTTCCTGTCACGTTCGATAGCCAGCTATTCGTCGGAAGAAGAAAGCATTCCACCTGCACTATTAGATACATGTCTGTACATTAATTACTTTACGGATAGTATGCTCAGACCGGTCTCGTTATCAGATGTGAAGGCAGCGACCTCGGTTGATGATATTCTTAAGGAGGTTAGGTATTATAGCTTAAGGGGGTGGCCAAGAAATATGTCGAAAATGGATGAAAAACTAAAACCGTACTATAATTGTAGGTTTGAGCTTCATGTCGAAGACGGTTGTATTTTAAGGGGCCATAAGTTAATAATTCCACAGAAATTTCGTGAACAAATGTTAGATGAGTTACATAGTTCACATTTCGGTGTCGTCAAAACTAAGATAGAAGCCAGATCACGCATGTGGTGGCCCGATATCGACAAACATATTGAACAAAAAATAGGTTCTTGTACCATTTGTTGTACGATGCGGGCCGCTCCGCCTCGCTCCCCGCTCGCAGTGTGGACATACCCAAAGCGCCCATGGAACCGTGTACACATGGATATGTTTTCGATAGAAGGCAAACAATTTTTAGCTATTATCGATGCACATTCGAAATGGGTTGAATGTTTTCCTATGCTGTCGACGGATACGAAAGCAGTTATTGACAGGTTGGAGGAGGTCAACAGTAGGTTTGGGGCTATGATTGTTTTGGTAACGGATAATGCGGCAAACTTTTGTTCAAAAGATTTTGAAACATTTTGTTCCGTAAATGGAATAAAGCATATAACCAGCCCTCCTTATCACCCGCAATCTAACGGGCAAGCCGAAAATACAGTCCGCGTTTTGAAACGAGGTATAAAGATAATTTTGTCGACTAGGAGCGCGGAACCGATAAACAGGCGTATGTGTAAATTATTATTTAATCTGAGAAACTCCGTTCATTGCACAACCGGTTTTTCGCCCGCACAGCTGATGCTCGGCCGCCCGCTCCGCTGCCGCCTCGATCTGTTGCATTCGGCGGACACCATTGATAGTGATTTTACACATAACAACGATGAGTCACACTCGCTCTCACCGTCTATGTCATTATCGTCCCAAGCTAATGAAAATGTTTCTTCTAAACAGATCTCACAAGCTAAGAGTTTCGGAGGACGGCGGAAGTTATGTCTGGAGGAAGGGGATAAGGTGTTAGTTAAGCATATTTATCATAATGGTTCGAGACATGTATGGAAGAAAGGGTGCATAAAAAAGTTGATAGGTACTCGATTGTATTTAGTTCATATAGGGGATTTAAATCTAACTGTTAAGAAACATATTGACCAATTGTTGCTGTATAAAGGCAGTGAAACATTACATACAAATAATTATAATGGAGAAGTATCGTATCCGGTAATAACCATAGGCAACTCGAGCTATCCGGAAGAAGGCGATTCGCGACATATAGTGTCCGACGGCTGTGACTCGAATATACTCGAGACCGGAAATGAGTCGGAGGATACCGGTCAACCATTGGGGACGAATGCATCTGTAAGCAGGGCTACGTCTCATGATGACGTGTTTTTGGATTGTGAGGCGGATGGTACTGAGACGACTGTCGACCCGACCGATCCGACACACAGTCGTAATCGTAATGTTCGATGTTCGCGAAATCCTAATCCAGTGTATAAGTAACTAAATGTATTTAGGTTTAAGTAATTCCTTATTATTATTAGAAGTTTAATTACTAAAGGTGGAGGGATTGTTATATTTGCATATGGCGGGTACATGTAACGTGAGTCAGTCTGTATCTGAACATTAAACGGAGCACACATTGTTTTGCGTATTTGGGTGTTTTATTGAGATCCATCGTAGAAAACACAACACTTGGTTCGGTTGGTCGACTATACTAGAGGTTAGATCGTAGCCGTAGTCCGTTAGAAGTCGGTATCTGCTCTGAGTAGTCCGTGGATGCGCGGTGCGCGGCTAGCCCTAGTAGAGGTCGGGTCTACTGCAGACCGTAGTGTAGTCCAGGGGGATGCACGGCGATCCATTTGGTGGATGCGCGTAAGCAAGCATGTGACTTGCTGTGTGGGCTTAATTGCCATTAGGCCACGAACAGGTTGCCAGTCTCTTACTTAGCTAATCATTGCTGTTGGTACATAAGTCTTAGACCATATGTGTGCACGTAAATATCCAAGTAATGATTCAATTGGTAATTGGTTAAAAGTTGATTTGTACCACTGTAAATATTGAGAAATAATAAACCACAAATTCCACTTTATTTTCATAGCCACCTTTGCTATGTGATTAGTTGTAGCGTAAAGAACGATTACGGAGAGATGAAAATAAAATTATTTTGTCGGTTTTTATTTTTTTTGTCACTCTGGTGATTATTGTCAGGAATGACCGAATGGCGTACTGTGTTGTTTTTTTTGCCTGTTTCAGGATAGACACACGAGGACGTGTGCTATGCAGGATGGCCGTGTCGGGGACAGCAGCGATAGTTCAAGAAATCCTAGATCGTCAATTGACTACTGTAGTACTAAGTAGATTTAAAATGGCGCGAACGCCGTGTGACGTAACGACCGGTTGCGGTGCACGTAGACGGGTTCGTTGGGCAAGAGTGTCGATTCTCTTTCTGACTGTCGTGGCGACAACACTTGTCTTACGATTCTGTCAGTTCGTCTGCCAGTACTTAAAGTTGCTACTTGATAATTGTAATTCTGTCGATTAATTGTGAAATGAATCATACTGTGTAACGTAATTGTCTAGATTTGCTCACTCAAGTACCTACGCCATAATATTGTAACAACTATTGTAATGCCTGATGATTTAAAAGAGAAACTGGTGAGTTTCTTCGGCGCTTCTTCTCACCAGAATGTCATTACCGAAGTCGCCAAAAGAATCAGACGAATAAATGATTTGATCTGACATGAATCCACTTCTTTAACCAACATACCTCAACGGCCAGCATTCTGCAGCTAACCCATCCTGACCTGACAGACAGTCATGCGATATCCGACATATTTACGAATTACCTACTATAAAAATGCTGTAATTGCTATATGTATATGAACCTGTAATATTTGAGGAGTTCAAAAACAGGACCTATCTAGAAATATATAATCTTTAATAAAAAAAAAATTCCATCGGTTTATTACAGATAAGATTTAGAGGTAGGTAACAAACATTAAAAAAGGTACAATCGACAAGACAACATCCTTATTTTTATGAATTCGGTTGATAATTTACTTGAATTAAATTGCATCGTTTACTGGTCTCCAGGCTGCATATCAAAACTTCACATAGAACGTTTGTATATAGTGATCTTAAACAAAGTCCCGAAAACACGAGACCCGGCCGGAGGGCCCGGCTTCATTCAAACTCAAGTGGCCATTAATTCCGTAAAACACTCACTTTTGTGATGCTAATGCCGTCGCCGCGTCGACACCGCGCGTTGCCGCGAGCAGGTTCTCTTCGAAACACTGGCTGGATTACAATGTAATACATAAGATTACGATGATCCTTCTCATCGTCTTTTTCGTTTGCTCGAGACTGAGGATGGTCACCACATGAGACTTTCTTTATGGACCAAAGCTGTCCACTCGACGCGGTTTCCGACTTTCCGCCTCCCGGATTGACGAGTATAGAATTCTCTGACAGGGTTCCTTCAAGGCCGATGCCGTGGACCGACAGATGTCCACCCGTGATACCTAACGGAGACATAATTTGATATGTAGATGTACTTACATGCTGTTAGAACATTTAATGCTGTTAGAACAACTTATATGAAATTCGTGAAGCAACTTTTACGTGCAAAAGTAGATCAAAGTTAGAATATTGTATTCGTCATCACACAATATCCTAAATAGCTAATGGCTTTAGAGAAAAACGTTGATCAAATGAAACACCAGGTATCTACGTAATAAAAAAAACTGGTCATGTGCGAGTCGGACTCGCGCACCGAGGGTTCCGTACAAACTCGTAAGTAGAAACGTGAATAGTTCAAGAAAAACTGTATTGCGTTATATTTTTCCTGTAATATTTAGGATGATATTAACAATTGGTAATTATTAGTAACTTCGAAGATAATAGGGGGTAATGGTATTTTTTACGCCCTAGCACTTCGGCCCATAAAAAAATATATATATATAGTACACTCGAGTCAGCGACTTTTATTCCAAATTTCAAATCGATAGCAGCAGTAGTTCCTGAGATATTTAATTGTGACAGACGGACAGACAGACAGTCGGAGTCGCACCATAAGGGTTCCATTTTTACGATTTTGGTACGGAACCCTCAAAACGGACGTTACGATCTCTAGTTACCTAGTTCACCCCCAAGTCAGTAGGTAGCTCACCGACACTTTTCTCTCTCGTTTTCAGGTCGGTGAGTATTATAAACCCGAGGTAAATTGTCATTCCTAGCCTAGCTCATAAATCCACGGCCACCGAGAAAGCACTCCAAGAAAAAGCTTGTTTCCTTACGAAAAATAATATGTAACATCTCTAATCTCACCAACCTTGTAGCATTTAACTGTGAACTGATTTTAAAAAAAGGTGTATTTATAAAGATAAGTGCTTAAGTACTTGCTCGTAATAGTATAAAGAGCTAACCTTTTCTAAATCCAATGGCGTGGCGGTCGCACGCGGCCGCAGCCGCGGAAGCCATTGTCTGCTTGTCAATCATTCTTCTTGCGCTGGGAAACCTTGAGAACCGCGCTTTCGTGGCTCGGGTAACGAGGTGTCGCGCGCCGCGTGGCCGCTAATGAATTGTTTGTCAATACCGTCGATACGCTCAATGCGCGCACCGCCGCGGGCGGTCTCGTAGACAAAATGTGGACGTTTATAAATTCGCGATCGAATTTCGTTTGTTTTGCGGGAGCAATTATTGGAGCACAATAAGTTGTTGGTTTGATGGACAATAGATTTATATTTTAATTACACAAAAGCGTATCGCCTGGTGTGTGCGAATGTTTAGGATATTTTGCCGACCAAATCAATAAATGATTACTTTTTTAAATGGCCCTTAAACATCGATACGTGGAAACAAAAACTGTGATTTATTCGTAAAACTTTCTCGAAAGATCACTAATTATAACCGTAGTCACTTACATAAACAGGAATAAGAATGAACTGCAAGTGTGAGCCTCTGGGAGATCATCTGCAACCCTAATGCGATCAAATATTGATGAGTGCAGCGCATACGCTCTGCATACATCGGGATGCGAACCCGCGGCCTGATGACACACTCGACTGGCGATCACTGAAATAGGAAGTTTAATAGATAATCCCAATTGTTATTGGAAACAGACATTTTAGCATGCGTCAGAAAAAGTCTTCGTTAACGATTGACGTAAAAATCTACTCAGATACCGTATAGCGTATTTTTTATGATTAATAGGTTTGTGTTCGATCTTGGTCTCCTCACCTGATGAAAGGATATATCTAAAAATGCGGCAATAATTGTGGACTAAGGCACAAGTGCGCAAGTGCGCAGTTTTAACTTAAAATCGGAAGTAGCAAAAAATACTAATAAATTTCCATGTTGAAACAAACCATAGATCCGGTTACTGGTAAATTATTACCTTAGCTTTAAAACGTATTTGTAATTTATCGGTTCGGAAAAAAATCCGGAAGAATGAAAATCTGCCAAACGGCACATCTCAAGAAAAAAATAAAGCTAGTTACGAAATGCTAAAATGGCGTCAACTCTACCTACAATACAAAGCTCGAAATTTGTCCAGCTGTCGCCAGCGAAGCTCTGTCAGAAATCAACCGCTGCCGCAGACAGAAAGTCTGTGTTCCCGGTGTTTTTCGTCCTCCCGCCGCTGCAACAAAAAAACGAGTAAAAAGAACTTAATAAATATTGAGAGTATATCAATCGTGGACACGTGTTAAGTCATTTACATAATATGCAAACAGTAAGATATATTCTTGTTAAGGTCCGAACGACTATTCTGAATGACAAATTAGGGTTTGATTTTAAAACACCTTTATATTTAACACATTTGTCAGTACTTTTTTCATGGAGAGCATTATATGTAAATCAATTTCTTAAAGAAAAGGGGATTCGTAAGGCACCTACCTACTAAGAAATTTTAAACATTTTTCAACATAACGTTTAAACTAATTTTTTTCACACTTTTCAGAGAAAAACCTTTTCTTCCCTTGTAGAAGAGATCAATGTGGCACTTTTCTAACCAAGGACTTTAGTATAAAGTTTTTTAATTTCTTGTAATCTTCTCGATATTGCAGTTTGCATAGTATACATATTTTCCTTTTAATTCGAGTAATAAGCAGTATGTGTGACACGGCAACAAAGTGATTTTCATCTTGGGCATTAATACCTGAATTCCTCGCTTCGCTCAGGCTTCTACAGAAGATTCCTTTTAATATATCATTGTGCTCGGATATGACACAATCTACTGTTATCGACACTATTATTACATTATCACCGACTCGGAATTTTGAACAAATTGACCACTGAAATCGGTTAAAAATTGGTTTGCAAGATTTAAAACAAAACTGTTCGAGAATAAACATATAAAAAAGAAAAAACATTTGGAACATTGTATATAACCTCGATAACATATTCGATGGAGTTCATTCCGAACTTCTTAAATACAATTTCATAGGCTGTCACCTCGACAGCGGCATTCTTTTGTCAATTGTTTAGTTTGTACGGCAGTAGATCACCGCAGGAGCGAACGCCATCATTGGCGTCCCTGTGCCCTTTATACTTCCCACATAAATCCCGCGCGAGCGGCCGGCGTGGCGAATCGGGCACAATCCTTCCTCGCATGATTTAGGGTTCAAAAACGTGACAAAAACGCACAGGTGCGCGATAAAAAAAGATTCTATAGAACACGATACGATCTGATGCTGCCGTTAACACGTCCATTGCCACTGCATGAGTTCTGACAGGTTATGACTATCTGAACCTTTAGAAACTGATTGCACTAATCAGTGAAACAAGCATACACGGATTTGAGCCTTAAATAAATAATTATTGAATCCATATTTGAACTAATATCCGCATGGAGTTAGTACTTTTTAGTTCTAGAACCAGTGAGTTTTTGCGTTCCTGGTTGAAGTTGACGAGCTTTTTGTAGATGTATTGTCGATTTGATCCGAGTAATGATGGTCCTTATGTGACAGCTTTCGCTGCAGGTAACACGACGCTTCGAAGTAAATAAATATGAATTTCAGATTTATTTCATTTTCCTTACATTCATCAAGCGAAGACAGAACATTCTTTGACATATTTCATTTGCTCCATGAATGAGTATTTGCGATTCAAGTAGGTATTATTCTTATATGATTTCTTAAGGTAAAGTATAGCAACCAACCAGCAGTCAAAATTATAGCGCCGGAACGTGGAGAAAATTGCTTTCGATGTGTTATAGGCAATAAGAAGTTTCCCAAGGAGACCAAATCAAGGCAGCAATCAGTTATCTCTTACACCATTAGTAATGCCGTTGAGTAGGTACTTAGCAAATGTCGTCTTTCACAACATGATACGAAGACTACCAAAAGCGTAACGTCGCGAGATAATAACTGGTGACCATACTGTGTTGACCTGTTCCTTACTAACATCCTATTACATTTTAACAACATGGTGATACGATATCAATGCAATACCAACGTCTAACCCTACGTAAAGTATAACTCTTGATTCAAGAATGGCCACAAAATGTTTCTAGAAATCCTACTTTGGGCAGTCAACAAATTCTATTGGTATATATCATCATTATTCCTGCTGCCGCTCCCTGCACCCCTTCCGTACATAAGCCTCATTCAGCAGCAATAACATTCGCTAAACACGTCGGGAGCGCAAAGTGCAAACAGGGTGACAATAGGCTACCGCGGCGGCTATTTTCCGCCAGGTTGCGCAATAAGAATCACTCGCAAACAAGCGTGTTTGTTTGTTTGTGCGTGCGGCACGTGCGTAGCGGGTGCGCGGCGTGCGCACGGCGTCGAGCGCTCTTGGCGACGCGTCGCTGCGTTTTAATTACGAGATAACTGATTGGAAATAGGTGCCCATGTAATTAACCTACCTCAATCCACGCAACACAAAATTATTGTGTAAGACTGATTCAATTATGGCCTGCTAAGTGTCTTGGGATTTAATTATTTATCTTTCCCAGCACTGTGTGGCTAGCTACTAATTGATATGCAGTAGGTTAGTAGGTATCTAACGCAATCATTTTTGTTTGGATCAAAACATAGTTCTAGGTGTTGTATGTATTGTGTTTGTCTATGGGAAGTAAAGATGTGAATGTTCACAGCAAAAAGACACTAAGTTAGAAAGTCGTTTTATCTATAAATTGTATTGGCAAGACTGTTGAGGCATCTGAATCGTATTCCTACCGGTTAGTGTATTTTAAGCAACTCATTGACGAGCAAGTAAGCCAAATCTGCTTCGGCTATGGATATATTTGACGCCCCGCCATCGCCACTGAGGTAAAAAGCCCCGTTTTGCTGTTGCACTACTTTGCGTTGCTGTAACTGCGGATTTCCTATTTATATCCTGAGGATTAACCGATTAAATTAGAAGCCCGGCTGTCCCAACCTCGCGATACTATTAGCATTGAATTTGCCACGACATCGTATGGCTTTCATTGCGCCTAGGGCATGCAATACCGGTTTTCTTGTGTGGGCCAATACCGAACAACCGGTATTGCATGCCCTAATTGCGCCTCATTTAGACTCCATTTTTGTAGGTTCAGTAATAGAATGTTACATTAGATGGAACGGAACGATGATATTAATATTCTCAGATGGCAAAGAGAGAGTGCTCAATCATTCGCAATGACATCCCTGGAGGCACTCATGATCAACGGTGGAATTCTACAGGTTAAGTACTACTTATCTGTTTTCTTAGGTGTCGTTAACGTTAAGGGTTTTTTCTACTCCTGTACTTTTATCTGTCTTTTACTTGGTCACGAACATACATAACATGAGTTCAGAGAAGACTTATACTCTATTCCCCATAACAGCACTAGTGTCGGTATAGTCGCAAAACGATACTGCTAGCAGCCACAGACTTCTAAATCTAGGTTAAACGTAAGTCAAGGATTAAGTGCCCAATTCTAACTTTACAATAAAAATGCACAACTACCAACTTAACAAACAATTAAATTCCTACGGTTTTTAAGAAAAACAAACCTTCCGAACTAAATTAATTGATGCCAACATAAAAAAAGTAAGTACGTCACTGCGTGTCACTAGCGAGTATACCTCAAATTTAAAAAAAGTGACCATAGACACATACTGTCAGTCATAAGTCATATTTGCCTTGTTTGCGTGCTATGCTTAATTTTGTATTTTATATTTTAAAACCAAGTCGTAGCAAAAGTATTGTATGCAACGTTGTATAATTAAATCAAAAAACGATCATGGCGTGTCTATTTGCGATACTCGCCGCCGCGGCGGCTCGTATCGCGACTCGCGCCATTCGCATTTTTTGAACCTACTTATACAACTGTTGCATAAAATACTATTAAGTATAAGCCGTAGCAAACAAATTAAGGTAAATTTTCCATGGTGAGCTAATACGTTTCCACTGATGCTAAGTTAAGCTGACATATAGTAAGCTAATAGTACATTACTACAGAGGCCGGGAAGTAAACGGTTGCAGGGGGGAGTACATATAGATGGCCGAGCGAAAGCGAGGCCAGATAGTTACGAGGCTGGCAACCCAATGGGCAATGAAATAAATTAAAAATACTCCAAAAAATCAAACTCTATTTGTTTTATAACAAAAACTGTTTCAGTACACAATTAATAAAATATTTTAAACATGTATTCGTGTACATAGTTAAGTAAATTTGAAATTTTAAATTATTGGAAATTGTTTATAATGGTGTTATTTGTTATGTTCGTGTCGATTTTATATAAATAAAACTGAAAAATATAGCTGAGCCTATACTGATTGAAGAGTTCCCTTAATTTCTCCAATAATGTTATCCCATATATCGTTACCGTTATCCCATAAATATGCAATTTCAAACAAAAAAGAATTTTCCAAATCGGTCCAGCTGCGTTCGAGTAATCAAGGAACATACATAGTAAACGATGTTTACTACTTATAGCATAAAAAAAGGTTTCCCGCCGACTAAAAAGTTCCTTACTGCTGAATATCAAACGCATCTTTAGCTACGCAGCTCAGCACATCTCTGATGGAAAAGCTACCTACCTTGTTCCTCAAAGAAAGAGTCGGGTCGCCCCGCCTAGGCGAGCGGTCGCCCGCCGCGCCAGGCCCCGGATTAGCCGCGCCCGCGCCAGCAACGCAAATTAAAAACTAAGGCGATTTGTCGCGTCGCCGCCGCGGGGCGCAGCTACGGTTATTTTATTAGTTTCAGCGACCGTATTGACAGACAGGGGTCAATTTAACTTTATGAGAAAAGTTTAATTTAATTCATCGGTATACGGATGGGGGATCTGTAGGAAAACATTACTCTAGTAAAAAGCTGTACAACAAACTCAACAAACCTAGTCCAGGCAATACGTATCCGATGAGTATGTGTGAATATATACATATGTATTTAGTAACTTCAAAAGCTCTTAAGTTTAACAGTTTTATTTTAATTTAGCTGTTCCACTGGCACCTCCTTATTTCACCATAATAGACCCTCGTTACAAGGTTGATATTATCATAATGTTACATTACCAAAGGAACTCAATGTATAATAGGCAATGTTTCATAAGAATTGGTTTAGTAAAATGGTTTTAAAAACTGTCACAACATTTGAAACTTACAGTGCTTATTTTTAAGTGCTATCACACTTATAATTTTTAAATAAAAATCGTATTGTGATTCCTACTCAGACTCGCGAGTACTATCAATAAACTCACTCAACAACAACAACACAAACAAGAACAACTCTGAGAAAAAATGTGGCTTACATTTTTTTATTCCCATCCCGTTACTTTTCCATACCTATACACAAGTGTAAGGCGGTAAAGGAACGGAAGTACGAAATTTGTATGAAAATGTTGGTAAGTACACTTTTTCTCTTCTATCAGAGTCGATAGTACTCGTGATTCTGAATTAGTGATTAGGAATCACATAAAATTTATCAAATTTAATAAAGTAAGTATATAGATGCATACATATGTCAGCTAAATAAAAACGTTTAAAAAAAAGTATGGTATAGCAAAGAAAATTTATATATTCTTAATCGGCTAGGTAGTGGCTAATTGGGTGGGTATTTTTATTCCCTGTAATTTTTCCAAAATATTCTTTCAAATTTTCGATTTGACTCTTGAAAAAAGGGACGCCAGGCTGACAAAACTAATGCCTAAGTTCGTCATAAAACAGAACAATTGTCTATGCGAAGTCTGTGTCGGCTGTCAGCTGTACAATTGTGACAAAGCAAAATGTAAATAAATATTATGAAAATTACGAGTATTATAAGTATTTAGGTATACAGTTATCGCAAACTTTATGCTAATGACGAGTACGTACATCAATGCTTTAACACCTCTAATTTCAACAATATTGTCCTTATCGCTCGTCTGAAAATATTCAAGGATCGTAGCCATCTCGCAACTTCTCTCAAGTCTCCGCGCACGAACTCATTTTGATGTTTTTATTTTGACATCAAGGGTGAAGCTCTAGAATTCTTGCAATTCTTTCTACTTTTTCTTCAATCCAAAGGCCAGCACAAAGATCTAATAACACCGAACGCTTAAATAAACAGAATCATTGATTGTATTGGTATTGTCACAAATGACACTTGTCAGTCGACACACCACAGACCTCATACAGATACCATTTTTTTTAATACGGACGTACACATACGACATTTTGGCGTCCTTAATTCGGAGCTGTCATATCGAGGATTTACAAAAATAGTTTGAAGAAATTACAGGAAATAAAAATGCAATAGCAGTATTTTCTGGATCTTTAAGACGAATACTAACGAAAAAAAAATTACACACTTTTAAAGAACCATCCTATCCAATTGTCTCCGCATTCATTATAGCTTGGCAACTTCGTTGATGACACTCACATGTGTGCTTTTTGTTATGTGCAGCCGTAACTACTCACACAAGTTACCGCCAACACGAATGGGGGCCTCCGGAGGCTACCTCCGTCGGTCGTCGTTCATGTTGGCGGTAACTTGTGTGAGTAGTTACGGCAGCACATAACAAAAAGCACACATGTGAGTGTCACCAACGAAGTTGCCAAGCTATAATGAATGGTACAAGATCAGTCATCTAAGTGAGTGAACAATGAAGGTACTTACAAAATATTGAGAGTATAATTAATAGTACATTGTGTATCAAGGGCGGTAGGTAAGGAATTACAAACGAGTGTTTGTTACAAGGCCGAGGCGAAGCCGAGGGCTTTAATAACACGAGTTTGTAATTCCTTTACCGCCCGTGGCACACACAATGTTTTTCATCACACTTGTGAGGAAATCTAATTAAAATTAACCTTACTTAACCTAAATAAAATTGTAAAACTGACAGTGACATTAGTGACATATCCATAGACAATGCGCAACGTTCGGAAACCATAGCGGTACAGACCTAAAACGGTTGATTTTATAATTGCAAAATACTGAAATACACTATTGAAACATTTAATTAATGTTACAGAAATATGTGTTTACATGTATTTGAAATACCAGTTCTCTTTAAATAAATATTTCAGTGATAAAAGTTAAAAAAGTAAGTTGGCGTTTCCTTTGAACATGACAAATAAGAGTAAAACAGAACCAGCGTTTCAAATTTAAAAAGAAAACCATTACGCCCTAGGGCGTAATAGCTCATTTACGGCCCGCAAAACCTACGTGTAATGCACCATTTTCGAGCAAGTGTGATGAAATAGTACATTGTGTATCAAGGGCGGTAGGTAAGGAATTACAAACGAGTGTTTGTTACAAGGCCGAGGCGAAGCCGAGGGCTTTAATAACACGAGTTTGTAATTCCTTTACCGCCCGTGGCACACACAATGTTTTTCATCACACTTGTGAGGAAATCTAATTAAAATTAACCTTACTTAACCTAAATAAAATTGTAAAACTGACACTGACATTAGTGACATATCCATAGACAATGCGCAACGTTCGGAAACCATAGCGGTACAGACCTAAAACGGTTGATTTTATAATTGCAAAATACTGAAATACACTATTGAAACATTTAATTAATGTTACAGAAATATGTGTTTACATGTATTTGCAATACCAGTTCTCTTTAAATAAATATTTCAGTGATAAAAGTTAAAAAAGTAAGTTGGCGTTTCCTTTGAACATGACAAATAAGAGTAAAACAGAACCAGCGTTTCAAATTTAAAAAGAAAACCATTACGCCCTAGGGCGTAATAGCTCATTTACGGCCCGCAAAACCTACGTGTAATGCACCATTTTCGAGCAAGTGTGATGAAAACAATATTATGCATTCGTAACAGGATGTCTTCTTTGTCACACTGCTACTGGTTTTTTCACATACTTTTTAAAGGCATTTTAGAAATGTCACCGTTATACAAATCGCGGTCGTGGGCAGACGGATGATCGCCATTAGGCCGTTCGGGGAAGCTCGGGCTCGCTCGGCAAAAACTCGCGCGCACAAAAACGCCCGCTACCTGTCACTATCAGATCGCCCGATTGTTTTGTTCCTGTAACACTAACAGTTGTTGTCAGATCGTATCTGTTAATTTGTTGCGAGCGTTATATCTCGCGCGGTGCGCACGCACGAGAGTTTGGTGTAAAGGTCTATTTCTCTTTTTTCTTTCGTAAAAAATACGAGCACATTTCGTAATGAGATAGTAATTGACAATATTTATGCATGCTACTTCTCATCATATATTATTGCTGGTGACTTGTACCATGGTATGAACTTGGCTAGATATATACAGAATAGATGTTAGCTAAAACTGCGGCTGCTACGCGCGTAGCTCGTAGCGGCGTAGACGCGCCGGCGCCCTGTAGCGCTCTACCACTTAACACTCGTAGAAGTAGAATGCATCAATGACAACTCTATATTGACTAGTGACCTAGCTTCTATATTATCCGACTCGCGGTTTACCAGTACTTTTATCTACCAAATTTACTTCATCCTGACCTAGGAAAAGTTAGATGTCACGATGTCAAAAGCACAAAATACAACGAATTGATAAATGGGGTACAACATTGACTTGGGTATGAATGCCTTGTTTAAGTTTTTTGACAAATAAAACGTCTCGGACCTGGTTTTTCGTAGTCGTAAATGGACTCCCTAACTGAGAGTATTTGCATGTAATATGTATTTCAAGATTCAATTTTTGCATTACGTTTCAATACGGTCTCACTGTTGTTAGCCACAAAATGTTATTTAGGAAGTAAATAAAGATTTACAACGATATCTTACTTGGCTCTACGTATATCACTATACTTGTTAAACTACCTATGTTGAGGAATTTCGAGACCCGGACCTTTATTTACGCGAAAATTGAGTTTAAAAGCATATTTATTTAATTTACTTGAGTTTAGGTGATTCTAGTCGCCGAATTCACTGTACAGACGAAAAAAGGGTTCACAACCCGTTTTAATGTGAGTGTCAGGGTGGCGGGTGTACATCAAATGGAGTTGTAGCACGACATCAAATTTGGATTTTTTAATATTTTAGATTTTACTTTGTTGTCTGCGCACAATAACTCGAAAAGCCCTAAAAAATAAAAAATACTTACAATCGGTCTTTGATGCATTAGTGTCATCTTATTAACATTAGTCGAAAATTAACTCTTAAATACTCAAAATAATTCTACACATAAAACAAAAAAACTTTCGTTCAACAACTTTTTAAAATTATGTAATCTTTAGATTTTATCTTTTTCATACATACAAATTAAATGGTATTTTCAATTACGTTAACATCAGTCTAATAAATTATTAACCCTCTTTTCGTTTGTATGGAGGACCCGGCGACTCGAATCACTTTAGGTTTGGATAGGCTTGACCAGATACAAGCATGATATACTGCCCAGAGGCTGCACCAGTTATCTTAATAGGCGTCCTAATGATTTATCCCCCAACCACCGCCCCTCCCCGCCCGCTCCCCCGCGATGACGAATGCCCGCCGCCAGAAGCTAGCCACATTAACTCATGTTTCAATTACATTCCTGATTCGCAATGATATCTGAAGTGATTGAAACCTTGTCATACATTATAGATTAACACTCTTATCAACATTTATCTTTTTTACAGCTCATATTTACTGCGTTGCGACGCAAGAATAAACGACGCGTCGTTTATTCTTTATTTATTTTGTCGTGTTTCTTTGGAACAAATTGAGACGATCGATTGAGCTGAAATTTAATTCATCTTGGTAACTGGACTAGGTGGACAATCTCTG
Source organism: Eudemis profundana (assembly GCA_947034925.1). Lineage (NCBI taxonomy): Eukaryota > Metazoa > Arthropoda > Insecta > Lepidoptera > Tortricidae > Eudemis > Eudemis profundana. The sequence goes on along the minus strand of OX344795.1, from coordinate 20,771,789 downwards.
ATCTTCGGTGTTAAGCTTTAGTACCTACCTTTTGAGTACACATAACAAAGTAGAGGCAAAGCGCTTGGTCCGAATACGCCGGAATAGAACACCGAGTCTGGTGACTATAACCACCGGGCCACAACGCTTCGCGTGAATATCCAAATAAAGCAACCGCAAGGCCTTCAATTTATACGGAGACAATACTGTTCCGAAACCACACGGGATGTATGCATAGTCGCAAGTGCAGGACTTCCAACCTAAAGGTGCTCAGGGGTAGCGAACTGTATGGTCTCGAAATATCTCGGCAGAAATGATCCGCGAGGGGGGTTGGGGGTGTGAGTGAACAATCGACAATAGCCGCGGAAGCCTTTGCGGCCGCGGGCCGCCGCGTGCGTGCGCGCAGCCTAGCCCATGCAGTCTGGATTCGTCTGCCGTAGCCGCAATTGAGGTAATAATAATAAGAGATGGGCAAAGCAATGTCCCTTACTTTAATTGAACTTGCGAGTATGGTCGTCTATATAAATGTGTATTTCATGATTACTCAGTGTGTGGAGATTTATACACAATGAAGATGTTATATTGTACGTTTAAATTAAGTTGCAACCTTACAGTTTTGCAATTTATTTCCACCGAAAATGGCACCTTTTGTAAAAAAAATATCTCTCTTACTATAGTAAAATCTCTCTTATCTTGTAGAACTTTATCACCGGCAATGTGAGGCGAGGTGAGAAAAATCATCATGGAAAAAGCCTAACGGCCAATTTTCTATAACATAATCTCATTTCGTGTGTAATCGCCAGAGGAAGATTGCTTTCTACCTAGTGCAATGCTTGGTATTTTAAAGGCCTAGCGGTTGTGTGAGCAGAGCAGTTCGTTTAAAATGAAGAGGCTGTTTCCTCTGTGGGTCACGGCGGTAAGGTCTCAGTAGCTCTCAGGCAGGGCGGTGGGAGGGGGAGATGCAACTTCGGGAGCCATAAGTTACACGCGTATGAGCGGCTTCGTTTAGTTAGTGCAAATAAAAGGTGCGCCAAACAATAGTGCGGTCAATACGGGAGCCGCCATTTGCATATCGCGCATCGGCGCGGGCGCAGGCCGGGGTGCGGGCGGCGCGGGGAGGGGGCGCGATTGTTCCCGACCACTTACACTACACCATTGTTTTGTTTATGCAAACTCAATAACAATAACCTTTCTATTTCGATTCGTTTTAAGTAAACTCCATATGTGGGCGCTGGAATGCGCAGGCGCGCGAGCGCGCCCGCGGGGATGCATTATAGCTGGGAACTACGTCTCTAGTATTTCTTTACCCACCACGTTACAACCAAAATTTTTTTTTTCAAACTTATTCACGATCCCAAAGAAAGTCAGTTAAGGTGAACTTGGTTTTTAGCGTATTGTCCTGTTTGTTGTTGACGCCAAAGATGAATGCATTATGGCGGATTCATATTTATAGGCGGGCTGTCACGCGGCGCCGCGTGCGCATTACCATGCATTTGACTTGCTTGAGTGACGGCTCTAGACAACCCCAGAACGATCTGGAGCCGGCAGAGGACGCGGCACACGAGGCGGTCCGCGTGAGCGACACCTGGCGGCTAATTGCGTAACACTATACACGATATTATACCAACAGGGACCTCATCCATATTTATAACACACTCCCCACTTTGGTCCAAGTGCTGGAAGGCGCCAAGCTTACATTAAAACAATTAGCTTTAAATAAAAAATAGTTTTCATTTACCGAACAAACATAAATTATTAAAATTCTGTCTAAAAATAATCATTCTGTGCATTAACTGATAAGATGTTTAACACTTTCTGTCAGTTAAAATAGGTTCAGCTCATTAGCAGGGTGTTTTTACGTAGCAATTTTTTTCCCAATTTTCTCCAAAAGAACATCATAAAACCTATAGTTATATACGGGCAAGGCCGCGGATTTTGACCAATTTGGACGTTTAAAATTTCCCATGCCGATTACAAAAAAATGGCAACACCTGGAGGTTTAAAAACAATTTAATGTTATAACGATGGTCTACCGATTCCGGAATTATGATTATCAAATAATTTTATTTTTATATTCTTTTCATTGAACTGAATTCCACGTTTATGTTACGAATACTTACGTGACGCGTTATAGACCTAGTTTTAAAGTCAATTTTGTTATAAATATGGTTTTATACACTAGAAACTCATATTCTTATAGGGTAATACCAAAGAGAAGAAGAAATCTCGTCAGTTTTGTCACAAATGGCAGTCAAAGTTGACTTAGTCATAATTTTACAAAATAACGTCTAAAGTGCATGTGTGATTTGAACGTAAGTAATGGTTATTTTGAAACTGGCTTTTTTTTATACGATAGGGTAATGTTTTTTTAGGCAGGTGAAATGTATTATTATATTCAAAATGTCGTTATTTCACTATGAAAATAATAGTATTTTCAAACTTACGTTACGTTTACGTTACATTTTTACAAAATGTAACGTAAACGTAACGAAAGTATTTTATATTTTTAGCCACTAAAAACTTAACATGTATTTTTTTAGCTACATTATCTAATGAGAATATTTGCCAGTATGATCAAAGCTTTACGACAACTTATTGTAACGTTTTATGATAACGTCACGTACCTATATTTTTTTATGTTACGTCTATGTCACATTGGTCAAAATCCGCGGCCTTGCCCATACATTTAAGTATAAAAATACTTACATGTACTTCGAGAGCCGAGTACTATCAGCTTTAAAAATATCGGTAGCTAATTTGTTAGCACCTTATGTGTCTTCCCAATTCTCAGTATCACTCTCTGTTTCGGTTTTGGCCGCCACCAAACAAGCGGACCCTAACGGACCATGGTTCCTAGGCTTGCTGCGGCAGGGGCACTAGACAGGAAACCTCCCAGAGTGTCTGGATTCTTCTCATTCCTCTTGATCCGGTTGATCCGCAGGAAAGGGAAGCGTCTTGGCCGGTGCATCCCGGGAGCAACGGCAAGTGATTTCTTAGGGGTCCCTAATTGATCACCTGCCGATGCTGCGAATGAGCCTGTCAGGGGGGGGTTGGGGGGTCCCGCACCGGGTTTCCTCTGTTAGAGGACTCTCCAGGTGCGGCACGCGAGGGCGGGGCATCGGGCACGGGCAGCATCCCTCCGACGTCTCCTTTTGGGGGACACTGCGGGCAGGCACCAGACGGGTGACCTGTGCCGCTGCGCGGTGGCGGTGGACTAGTCCTCTGCGTCCCGTTAGTGGGACATAGAGGACTAGTCCATCGCGGTCCGTAAACCTGACTGTCCCCAGCAACGAGGGCTGGCGATGGTCAGGAACGGACAGGCGAGTATCTGCGGGGTAGGGGCGTGTGTCCTCCCGTCGACGGCTGCGGGGCAGGGGCGTTTGTCCTCCCGTGGCGGTGAGGGTGGGACTGGCGCCGGATACACGATTGGACCCCGTGTGTTCGGTGCCGGTTCCTGGTTTCCCCGGGGGACGGCCGTTGGTCGGGGGGAAGCAGGTGAGGGAAGGCACACTGGCCATGCTACAGTGTGCCTTTTTCGGAGAGGGTTCGCCCTAGGACGAAGGTGCCGGTGATGTCGTGGTGGCTTCCTAGCGATCCCACGGCATCACCATGAAGGCACAGGGTGGAAGCATCCAGTTTTAGTGGGTAGGCCAATCCCTTCTGGAGCGGAGAGCCCCACATAACCAATGCGTAACATCTGGCTGTCACCCCCGATGGCCTTAGGTTACGTAGTGGTATGCAGTTTCATGCATTTCTCCGGGTTAAAAAAAAAGGCTTGCTGCGGCAGCCTACCGCAATGCCACCGCCACCTAAACCTATAGTTGTTACACGTCTCAGGGCTAAAGAGTCGGACACAAGAAAAAACTTTCCTATTTGCCATATTGGAATTGTCCACCAACATTTGAACATCTATTTCCAATGAGGGTATGCAAAAATCATAATTTCACCAGCTAACAACACTGTAGGGAACTTTTTGACTAAATCAGCAATATGTTTGGGTGCATTCCCAAGATTATTTTTCTCCGTCACCTTCGTCCTTGTAAAAGAATACTGACAGGGGGATATCACACATTTAAAAAAACTACTTCTACGAATGTATGAATCGGCTGAACTCTTACAAGCATAGCTAAGAACAACTGCAAGGAAACCAGCTATCTGATAAAGAAAACCACGTCATCTATGATGACACACAAAGAATCACCCCTTTTTGCGCTTAGGTGGTAAAATTAAAAGAATAATAAATGAGGGGTAATTTATTTGTCATTGTTTTAATTTTAAACTACTAACTCCTTAAATGTGGTACCGAAATCAATATCCAAATACCTACCTACGTATTAAGATTCTGAAACAGTTTACTACTAACATCCTGGTGGCACGGCAAGAAAAACAACAGAAGTTCATTGGTGTGAGTATCCATGCCTTTTTACTTATTACCAAAGTAATTAATTCTTCCCTCGGACAAGAAGCAGGGACAACGAAGATCATGTAGCGGCGGCTCAAAAGTGTCTTGTTTTTGCGTTAGCGCTTAAAACGCGATGGAAATCTTGACGCAGACTCGTCGATGCGACGCGTCTGGGCCTTGGGGACGTGAGCATATTAATTTTATAAAATACTATTTTATGACCACTTCACTCAAAATTATTTATATAGCCTGTAAAAGAACTGGTCTGCGAGACTGCAATGATAATGATAAGTTGTAACGCAACCAATGAATGATGATATTTTAAGGCGACATCACACGGCATATTAACGTCATTGGAACAAATTTCTTACACTGGCAACAGTTCTACAATTGTTTATTGTATTAATGTCAGGTATTACTAAAATGTTATGTTTAGCAAATTTAAAGCTAGCAAATTTAGCTAAATTAAACACATTTTCAACCCATGTGTACAATCCTGCTCCTTTGCAAATGGCCTTTAAATGACTCTTCAAAAATATCATGTTTAATTGAAAATTTATTTATTGTTTTAAAATTAGTCAGATTGACTAAATAGATATCTTCAATTAAGTTGAACACGACCAAATTGAATCAATTTATATCCTCAACAAACTTTTCAATCTTACACAGGTACTGGTGCAAATTCAACGCAGCAGCAATGAAAACATTTGTCATGAATTTGTTAATAAGACCCTGGACTTACTGTTATACAAAAAAACTCTGAAATACAATAAAAACACGCGACAATAAAGCATTTCATCGATGCGCGCGATCTCAATCGCACTGATTGTATTGACTTTTTATGCACTTTGTTAAGTTGACGACTGCGATTTAAATGCATAATGCCGCCGGACAGTCGCAGTCGCAATTCATTCACGTCTAGGTAATGACGGAGCATAAACTACAGCTTATCTCAGCATCGGGGATCGCATCGCTGCCGAACTCGGTTTTTTTCCCGCAATTCCTAAAATGGTCGGTTCTAATGTATAATTCAATTGATTGCATTAGCGGTAGTTTTTCAGCGGCGGGTCGCGATACATATGGATGGCGCTCTAATAAATTGGTTTTTGGACTACCTGAGGCGGATAATTGAATGGATCGACAAATGAGCATGGACGCGCGCCGGGGCCATTGTGTAATGAACTCTCAAGAGAAGCATCCCGCTATAACTATATCTACATGTCAGTGGTGTGGCTTCCACCCGATTCCCATGAGCTTTACGGTACGGTATTCAAGGACTTTATCCTTACTGCTCTAAAAGAAGAATTAGGTATGTGAAATTGACTTGACCTTTGAGCAGTTTGAAAGAATAAATAAAAAAAATATTTGACGACCGGTTAAGCCTAGTGGTTAGTGACTCTACCTACGAAGCTGACGGTCCTAGTGTCGAATCCAGGTAAGAGCAAATATTATTTGTATGATGATTTTTCTTTCTGAGTCTTGGATGCTTTCTATATATTTATATTTATTAAATATATCGTCGTCTAGTATCCATAATACAAGGCTTATTGAGCTTACTATGGGGCTAGTTCGATTTGTGTAAGATTGTCCCCTATTATTTATTTATTATTATTTATTCGCATAACGATTGCATAATTACATTCAGATAACATTTGAGTATTTTTAAAAGAGTCACGTGCTTAGCTACAAATTGGCATGCATGATTTTTATACATACTTATACAAAAAACTCATTAATTATGAAACGGACTAACAAACAAAGCATTTCAAAATCTAACCTAACTAATACATCTTATTATAATTATTGATATAAATTTCATTTGTATGTCACATTGATACCGTTTAATACTCACTTTTACTCCTTTCAGGCTTCCAATTTAGCATGTGTCGTGTGTTGACGTAAAATAATCACTGCCAATTACAGTAAGCATCTCCTTAAACAAAACAGATCCCAAAGGTCGTCAGGAAAGGGCAGGTGTGTCTGTCTGCGCAGAGGCACATTCCGAACATACCCACCTATTATTTTTTCTACCACTTTGTTTTGATGGATATGAATGAACCAGTTAACTAAATATTTCGAATGTTTCCTATAATTGAAATAATTTTTTGTACTTTTTCAAGTCTCTCACAAAATTAACAAGTTTTTATGTACTTAGTATCGGTTAAGATACGTTCAATATTTCTCTTAGTAGCTTGAAATTGTAAGGTTCCTGTAATAATTTTACTTACGAAGAAACATGTTGCACACAGTTTTACACTATCAGAGCCATATACCTACTTAAAGCTTTTTAGGGCTTTTCTTCTCTTCAGAGATCATATTTTCAGGTCTCAGCTCGATGTGGTCTATTGCAAAATAATTTTGTCTATTTTTATTAGATTTATTACGATTCTGAAATCCATATCATTGTGATTCTTTGAAGTGAAGACACCCTTAATGATTTATTTTCCCTTGCAATAAAACTAGTGCGTGTGCCAACAATGCCCTCTTTTTAGCGGCGGGGTTAAAAAGTCCCGCGCGATAAATCAGATGGCGGAAGCGGACAAAACATTAGACGCTAATGGTCGCTGTGATAGCCGTACAACTTAATTGAGGTATGTGTAAGATGCGGAGAGGGGATCTAGAATAAACTTTCTGCTAAGATTTTCCCACTGCGCTAAACAGTGTCATCAACTTTGTTCGAGACCGGCAACGCATTAGCATTTGGTGTAGCAATAGCAATTTCTATAGATGGCGGAGACAACTTTCAGTTGGGCTGTCTGGCTCTTTGCAGTTTAAAACAAAAAAGGGGGGGCAGCAGTAGCTAGTCGAGTTTTTTCGTGCTTCCCTTCGGCACGTCACGCATACCTTCTTCAGGAGTCTTATTACGTCTATATCGTCATCGATACGCGAACTGGAGCAAAAGTACAAGATGACGCAGTTATCGTATATCCGACTCCGAAACATTCTCGAATGTTCCGCCAAAGTTGTCTTAGCTTTGTCTTATAGTCTTATCTATGATCTGAATAAGGGTTCCCTTTATTTGGCATACGTTTATTTGTCCGAATGTATTGTTAGCCCGAATTTTATTTCGTATAATTTTTCTCTAGCTGTAACGGAAAATATTTTGCAAAATCTTTTACATCAGCCATTTAGAACATATTAGGTTAGGTTAGGTTTCTTTTATAATTATTCTGAAAAGTCAATATTATCTGTAAAATAACAATTATGCGTAAATAGTATTCGGGCGAATATTCGGACAAATAAAATTATGCCAAAACAAGGTGAACCTGTGAATAACTGTCTAATCCCACGCCCTTCCATAAAATTATTTCTTCTTTCACTCCATATTTCGAACTCCTTATTCACTCCCTTACGGCTACGGATCTTACCTGAATGCAATCGCTCTAGTTTTCGTTAAACTCTGTTGCTATAGAAATAAGTGCTTCGACAGGAAACAATTATTACCGAAAGCAAGCGAGTTATAGCCAACAAGATTGCTTAATATCAGATCTTCTTGGTCGTTCTGTACCAACATAATAAACTAGAACTCCATCATTTTAGCGTTATATTATAGTTTGTGAACTCTTTATTGCTGCTGCTATAATTTATGTCTATATATCGATACCTCCTACGTATACTGAGCTAAGTGCAAAATCACGATTTTACAGGAGGGCTCTTCAAAGGTACAAAGTTCCATAACTAACTCATATGTTGAAATAATTTCATGAAAATTTCAATTATGTGAAATGAACACATTTTGCTTAAATCTACATATTTACTTTTTCGTAATTAATAGTAGTTTTTGAAAAACCGGCACTTAGCCCAGTATACGTGAAATTTACGAGTTCTAGTTTTTGATAAACTGAGCCAACTACCAGTTGATCCAGTATACGTAGTAAATTATAATTAGATGAATATGGCTATATTTTGATTATACTAGATGCCTTTGGTCATGGCCATGTGTGATGTACCATTTAATATCTAAACAAACTCAAAGCTCGTGCTCGGATGGATTTTATCAGTTAGTTTTCGTCTGATTTGTCACTTGTACCAGTATACGCCTGAATCAATTTATTATGGACCAGTATACCGCTAAGCTTATTTTGTATGTTATGTCCACCAGTTTGGCAACACCGATGGTTGGTTAGTTGCCAGAGCGTCTCAGCAGATGGTTGGCTTCTTGTTTTCTGGATGGCGGACTCGTCTCTTTGGACGTTTGGTATTAAATTCGTTCTAAAATAAAGTGCTAACGAGACGTCAATTTGACGGCCATCTACAACTAAGCCGTCGCGTTTCACCCGCGTTTTGGTTAGTATTTTTAGATAAATTCTTTCCAATTGGACAAATTCCTCTTGTCAAGACATATTGCGTCATTCCGTCTCTGAACTGTTTCAGGGTTCTTCTTTTATTGTCGTGAGAATGCGACGACATTCAACCGAGATGGACTACTAAACTCATCTTTACAACGGGCGTGAGTAATTAAGAAAATTTAACTTTAAAATTCCATGCCACGTTGCTTTATTGTGTTGAGGTTAACACGAATCTTGTCTCTTGTTGGAGGCGAGACTTTTGCGACCATTTTTGTGCGTGCGGCACCTTGTTTTACATTTTGCTCGTTATATGCACTTGATGCCACTTTCTCCGTTTCTCTTTGCTCTCCTATGACTTTTTACATACCGTGTCACTCGGTTTTGGTAGCCCAGCTATGGGCATGCCTAATTTAAGTCACAATTTATAGTGTTTTTCCCCTTAATTGAATTAAAAGGCATCATGCCTTAATGTCTAATAACTTTCTTTATACCGCTTTGCCGGATACCTTTTCCCTGCTCTTACATTAACCCTTTGCGGTTGTTTAATTCTAAATATGTAACGGTGCATTGACTGACTCCACTCCGGACAACTACCACAACTGGGACCGTGGGAGCTGGGAGCCCTTGAGCGGCTTAAACCTGGATCCAGTTGGCGTGGGACTCCGCTAATGACTGCATAGTTAGCAGGGGGTAAACAACATCTCCTAAGTCGGTGACACCCTTGTTATTATTTAAGTATATCATAGATATGTAGATAAACGTATCTTTGGTTAAAATCTAACTTATACAACTTATTATAGTAGACTAATAAACACCTCTCAACAGTTTTTATGGTTTAATCGCAGGAAACTGTGGCTTCCCCGTAACTGAAAACCTCCCTTATGATTAAAATTACCAAGACCTACAGTTCCGCTATCTGGCATTTTTGACAGATGTCTGGCGCCGGAAATATTCTTTACATTTCTTTATTTTAATTATTGATAGCTTGCTTTATTCTCGAGGACTGGGTTCTGTTTTTTTTCCTATTCTAACATTATAGTAAGAATTATCTAAGGTTTCCGAATATTCCTAAAGAGAATGAACAAATATTCGGACACCTTAGATAATTCTTACTATACTTGGAATGTTGATAGTTATTATAGATTACATTCGTCGAGCAAAGACATTACATTACACACTTGTAGTATATTAAATACTTTACAATTGGCAAAAACAGATTTCTTCCCCTCCGCTGCTTCATTTTGATGTATTTTGTGTGAAATTATTTTTAATTTAACATAATAACCAATCACGTAACAATACAATACCTAAATCATTATGAAAAGAGCCAAATTTTATACGTAGTAGGTCGAAAAGACGTATGCCGCATCGACTCTCGTTCGTGCATAGTGGACCAACGTCCGCCCGCAACGACGACGAGCGAGCATACTGAGCCAACTTGACAGTTGGCTCAGTATGCACCCCGCGCGCGCCGGCCTTGCCCGATAAATGTACCGCGTATAGTGGACCAAGCGACTTAGCTCAGTATACGATGTTCTAATTTAAAAAAAGGTGTTAGTTGGCTCACTATACGTCATTTTATCTCGGAAACTAGCAGTAATTTCTTCACGAAATTTTTATAGCATGTAAATATAAGTATTTTGATCACAAATATGCAAAAAAACGAAAATCGTAAAAATGTCAGTTGGCTCACTATACGTAGGAGGTATCGATATACTAGCGACCCGCCGCGGCTTCGCAGTCTTCGCACGGTGTTTCTCTATTATATTATGCATGTATTATACATATAAACCTTCCTCTTCAATCACTCTATCTATTAAAAAAACCGCATCAAAATCCGTTGCGTAGTTTTAAAGATTTAAGCATACATAGGGACATAGGGACAGAGAAAGCGACTTTGTTTTATACTATGTAGTGATAGTGATAGTGATTTGCATGCCGAATACGCGTGACGACATCACCGCCGCACTGCTGCGCAGGGGGTGGTATACCTACGTCGTAATTGATGATGCTTTGTCTATGCACTCTTTAGTCATGCCTCTCTTAACGACCTTCGGAGGGAAAGGAAAACATTCCTTTAAGTCACGTGAACTTATGGCGAGAAAACTTATCTCTTTCATGCTTAAAAATATGAGCAAAATAGACTGTAAACGGGGAACAAAACAACCGGATTCAAACAATTGAATTAGTTTTTTTTAACCCGTCCATTCCATTAGCTTAATCAGTTCTCAAGTTTAATCTGTGGTACAGGCAAATACCTACCTTTACCACATAAATATATCGAGATAAAAGGAAATAGTTCGTCGATTTGTATTGGAAGCAAGCGTGTAACGTTTTTCGCTTGGCGTTTGACGCCAAAAGTGTAATTTAATGATGGAAAGCATATTTTTTTCATTTTATTCGGTGGTATTTGAACAAATAATTACCCTTACCATTATTATCAGATTTTTATTTCTAATAAGAATATTGACGGCAACTGAAGTTAACGGCGAGCAAAGTAGGTCGCCGCCACTTCTTTTTAGCACGCGAGGTACATCCACTTTTTACTTACTACCTCGGTGTATCTCTTGTGACCTTTACAAGTTTACACTTTTCGACTTTATTTCCTTAGAATAGTTCCTCAAAAAAGTGTAAAGATATTTGTCCTTGGTTATTTGTTTTGTTTGTGTGTGTATACTGAATACCATATTTAAACATCTGGTTCTTACAGTACTCAATATTTGATTGATGAAAGATCTCTCTCTCTTTCCTAGAATGTGGACGAGTTTCAATGAGTTTCCCATGACGAGCCCCTAAAAAACTAATGCAAACATTAAAGGTCTCCGGGCGGAAGTTGGCAATTCCGCGCGGGGGAGACTTTTTACGACAAAACACTGCGGAAGTTATGTTCGGATCGCGCAGCACAGGTCATTAAGCCGCATTCTGCGCTGAGTGAAAGCACAACTATATTTATTGCTGCACGCTTTGACAACCCTGTCCGGCCACGAGCCGCTCGCGGGGTGAGCCCCGCACCTCTACAGCACGTTGCAATCACAACTGTATGATAAGGCGTTAAGGTCGCTTTAGCGTTGGTCAAGGTCGCGATGAGAAGTGGTCTCGGCCGAGGGTTGTGACACGAAGGTCATTATTTTATGACAACTTCATCGAGGGCGGTAGAGCGACTGCAAATCACTTCCCCGTCATTAAGTACTTATTTTATTTATCTGCGCTACAAGAGACTTGAACTGATCCATCTCAATAAACATGGCAATATCATCACCTAATAATTATCAAAGTTATTATTTAGGACATTGCAATTGAAAAAAGTGCCAACCAATGGCCCACTTGAAGTCATTTTCTACCAGTCAGCCGAAAGGAAAAAAATTGGTATATAAAGTTATAAAATTTGTTTTCTACGTGTTCTGCATTTCAGCCTCTATTAATTAGATACCTTTTGCATTTAATAGGCATTTGAATAATAGTAATAGGTACCTTGCATTGAGAGCAGAAGTAGAGCAGGTGACCTAGACCACTGTGTCTTTTGGGCTCAAAGTCTAGATACTGCACCAATAATATTGTTTCTTTAAATGAAAAATTAACAGAAATGGAACGTTGCATTGAGCTCGAAAATTTCTAAATTAAACGGTTCGGAAAGTTTAAATCATTGGCAGTAAAGAACTGGGTTACAATGTGCGTAATTATAATGGATCCATTCTAACCTTTAATTTTGACCCGACTCCGACGAAGCCCAAAAGAAGGTTATGTGTTTGACCTGAAAGTATGTCAGTAGGTAAGTATATATATGAATGTATGTATGTCCGTTTCTATGTCTGCTCATAACTACTCAACGACACATCCGATTTTGATAAATGATACGAGTACACATTGACTTATACAAAGGACAGGGCTAAGCGAGCGCGCAGACGGTTCCAACGCTTTGGCGGTAAAAATACCGCCAAATCAGTGCCAGTCGGCAGTGCGACACGCGGCGCGTGCACTGCGCAGCTGGTCTTTATAGTTTAGAACTGGGAAAAAAGTTCCGAACTGTTCGGATGGGCCTATCCTTACTTTTGAAATTATATGACACATCATTAGATTCGTCCTAACGGCGCGTCGCGTCTGACACTGGGTAGGTACGTAAAAATAACCAAAATGACGGATTTTTGCACTTTAATGCGCGGTATTTTTTACACTGCAGTCAGTTTCTTTTTAAGTAAAAATGTGGTTGTTGCATTCATTGTATTCACAAAAACATAATATTAGACACTAACTAACTTAATATTATTATGTTAAGCGGTAGGTACTGCCCTCCTAACGTAATGTGCAATAACTCGAGTTTTGGGTTAAACTGAGTTATATACATATTCGTAAACAGCAAAACGAGTTCTAACAAGGTGTTTCATTGAACGTAATACAACTCATGTTTTTTAAACTCCTCTTCCTGGTGCTAAAACCCTGTACTAGGTCTCGTGTTGTTATTGTTAAAGTCATCTTAATTAATTAATATCACTGTTTTAATTACTCATATTTTTTTGGTCTCATCATCGTTACCCTACTTAGCGTTAAGAGAAAAAAGTTTGAATCTAATTTTGTAGTGAAAACTTACCTGTTTGCTTATCTAGGTCGATAATTAATGAATAAAATGCATGCATTCTGGCACATTATTAAAGTTATTGGTCATAACATAACAAACAAACAGGTCACGTAAGCCTCTGTTGCGCCTCGCCTGCTTAACAGTTAACACAAGACTGAAGACTGGTTTGTAAAAATATAATAAGAAACATTTTATTATAAATGTGTGCCTCCATTATCGCAATAAGTACAATAAATTGCAGTTATGGCTATGTACTAATTAAGTTTACCATTTATTTGTGGACCATCCTTGGCATAAGCGCGTTACCTCATTTTTTATAGTATAAATAAATAATAATTAAGTACGTAAAACTAACCTAAATAAATAATATAATCAATTTTTTGGTCAAAGTTTCAAGTCGATAGGATGCGTAAAAATAATGGAGATACAGTCGAAACGAAACAACCTTTAAACCTTTAACCGCCTTTTTTTAAATGTAGCTTGAGCCTAGTTATTGTTTGTTAGGAGGTCAGAATAGCTGTATTGGTATTTCGAAAAAAATACATACAGTGAGAAAACGTCACGTTTGGCATTTCACACATTTTGATAATTCCAAATTAATGATCCCATTGTTTAGATAAGTATCAAATTCTTCAAAGATTTTTTATTAGAAAAGCCACAAATTTATTAAGAAACTTAAAAATTTACATATTTTTACCTTTTTTTATATTTTTCTACTCCTGTACTGTTATCTGTCTTTTACTTGGTCACGAACACTAATATAAGAACATACATAATATGAGTTCAGAGAAGTCTATACTCTATTCCCCATAACAGCACTAGTGTCGTTATAGTCACTTTACGTTATTGCTAGCAGCCACAGACTTCTAAATCTAGGTTAAACTTAGGTCAAGGATTAAGCGCTCAATTTTAACTTTACGGTAAAAATGCACAACTACCAACTTACCAAACAATTAAATTCCTACGGTTTTTAAGAAAAACAAAACTTTCCGAACTAAATTCATTGATGCCAAGATAAAAAAAGTATTTTTAATTTAAGTATATTTTAAATTAAAAAAAAAGTTAACCATAGACACATATTGTCAGTCAAACGTCATATTTGCCTTGTTTCCAGGTTATGATTAATTTTGTATTTTATAATTTAAAACCTCGTCGTAGAAAAAGTATTGTATGCAACGTTGTATAATTAAGTCAAAAAATGCTCATTGCGTCTCTATTTGCGATACTCGCCGCATTCGCGGCTCGTATCGCAACTCACGCAATTCGCATTTTTTGAACCCACTTATACAACTGTTGCATAAAATACTATTATAGCGACCCGTCGTCGTCGTAGCTTCTTTGTTCAGTTCACGTATTAACAGTGAAAATGATTACAGCGCCACCTAATGGCAAACGCTTATACTACAAGTTACACATCGTGCACCTTTCCATATTTAGCTCGGCCGCCCCGCGAAATCCCTTCACTAGCGAACTCAGATAGCGCACAAAGCAATGTTACAAAGGATGTAAATTCAGCGTTGTCCACTAGGTGGCGTAAACTTCAACGCAATACCCAAAAAAAGTCTGTATGTATTATTTGTATTCTGATGCCTTCGAAACCGCCTTTTGTTACAGGAATAGCTGTACATCTCGATGGTGAAGTATAAGCAGGCACGAGACACGTAGTATATTTTATCCAAATCCGATCCAAAAAGAAGGTGATTAAGTTTTTTCACTTTCGTTGATAAAGTTCTACATCCCAATAAGACTAACGAAAGTGAATGAAAATAAAGTTATTTACTAGGTATATAGTGCAGTCAAGTAAAACAGTTTCATTTTGTAAAACTATTTGAACCTTGCTTATAACAATTATACTACCTAAAGTTTAGGTAGGTAGGTTTAGGTCCTAAACCTACTTAGCAATAATTTACCTAGAACTAGATCAATAAGTTACCCAAGCCTAAACTGCCTTACCTATATTTAGGCAGATAGGTATAAATAACATAATTAAGTACACACTAAAAATAAAACTATTATGAAAGGGGTGGATTTGACCCATAATGGCCAGTCACCTTGACACAGTTTTCAATGTTTTACTTATTTACCCTACAACCTTGGTGAAACTGCCTAGAATGCAAGTTTTAACTTTTGGATAGGTAACTAACTATACTCCGTTTTTTTAGTATGCAAATTTGGTACACAAACTTGACATTTGTCATCTTGAGGTTTTTTATCAGGTACATTATGTGACAACATTGTGAAATAATTTCATTCGATACTTGATTTTTATATAAACAATTTACCTAATAACAAATTGAAAAAATAAAGCATTTTTTTTTATTTTACTTACTTTATTCTAAAAGCAAAAATCAAATTAATTTTTTGCCTATACTCGCGATCTTGGTATAAAATGTTGCACAATAAAATACCCAAAGAGGCAGAGGTTTTAAAACAATGGTCAGGTTTTATAATTTCGTTTACAGTAGGATCAGTCGTATTTCGATTGCGTGCGATGCACGTACCTATAATGCCAGTAGTTTCTTATAATTGTTGTTCGTTGTTGATCTCGTTTCCAAGTTTACATGGATCAGCCGCAAGCCGGCCCAAGTGGATCGGGACGAAAGAATCTTCGGTCCCCGCCAAACTTTAATCAGTCGCCAAAGAAAAAAAAATTGCTGAATCCCTTAACTGCCAACGACAAGTGGATTGTTATAAACATTTATAAATTAGTGACGAAGTGTGCAGCAAAGAAGAGTATTCGAGAAAAGTTGACTTGGTGAAAAAAACAGCTGACACAGCTGGGATATCAGTTTCCACGGTATATTCAGTATTAAAAGAAAATAAAACGAAGGGTGGCGTGAAATCTTCGTGTCCTCGGCATAGAGAACCATACAAATACGGTCATTTGGATGCAATTACGCTGTCTGGAATTCGTAGGAAAGTTCACAACTTCTACTTCTACAACGAGATACCTACCCTTGATAAGGTGTTGGCAGAAGTTAGTAATGATGACACATTACCGAATATGTCTAAAAGTACTCTACACAAGATTTTACGCGATAAACTGAAATTCAAGTATGCTAAACTTAGTCGCAATAGTGCATTTATAGACAGAAACTACATTGTTGTGTGGAGGACAGATTACTTGTAGGCCATTACCAAATATAGACAAGAAGGCCGAAAAATTTATTATTTGGATGAAACCTGGGTAAACCCCCACGACCTTGTAAATAATATAATCTTGTTATTAATATACCTACGTGGCTTTATTTACTATGTAAGTAGTAAATAAATACAAAACATCGAAAACATACTATAAACACAATTGCTTTGGGCGATTTGACATATTCCACGAGAACAACGAATCTGCATCTGCAACTCAAAATAATTGTCTCATACTTCAAAAATCATACCAGCCAGTCTGTAAACAATTGTACTGTACCTCTTTTCTCTAACATGTATAACTGCTATCCTTTATTTAACTAACAATGTTACAGCTGTAAGACATTTTCAATTTATATTATACTAGCATTCACCCGCGGCTCTGCCTGTAATATTCCCGCTGTCATGTTTCATCCCAGGACCATGCGAGTAGACCAATCTACTTGCATGCCATATTTCATCGCAATCTATTTAGTTGTTACCGCGTAGTAACAAACATACAATCTTCCAAACATCCAAACATCTTTACAAATTTTCACATTTAAATATAATATTAATATTATAAATGTGAAAGTGTGAAAATATATTAATATCGGACAAAGAAAACGACATCATGTACTTTTAAATTGTTCATTAACAATTACAAATGTTGAAGACCACTGATTCCTTTGTGTACCAAATTTCCACATCTACAAAAAGAGTATAGTGGGTTACGCTACGGTACTCCTATTATGTAGGTAGGTACTTTATTTGAACAATAACAAGCTTGTAGAATACAATACAAACATACATATCGATTACAATATTAGTTACATACTTATTTGGATGAAATTTGGTAACCAAAATGTATGAGAGAGTTGTATTTTTTTTTTGTGTTTACAAAGTTGACCCCATGCCCCATAGTAAAAGTTGTTCAAAATCATGGATAGATTAGGTTTAATTATTTTGAATCACGACCCAGATTTCACCCAGTATAATTTTATGTGTAAAAAATATACTCATGTTAAATATAACCTCATCCGTCGCTATTTTCCTTTTTTATACCTAAATAATATTTTATCTATGGTACGTACTACAGTCAGACACAATAATCGGCTTAACTTATTACATAATATCTTTTTTAGGGTTCCGTAGGGGAGACCGGGTATGGTTGTCTCACGGGTTGGTTGTCATAGCAGCCATTAAATAATACGAAACGAAGGAATAATTCGCATCGCTCGGTGTTAAAAGATCGCAAGAGCTTCACCTCCTTCCCTACTTCACCAATCGATGCACTTATTCCTTCGTTTCGTATTATTTAATGGCTGCTGTGACAACCAACCCGTGAGACAACCATACCCGGTCTCGCCTACCCAAAGGCTGCCAATGGAACCCTATTACTAAGTATCCACTGCGTCTGTCCGTCCGTCACAGGGCTCCAGCTTTCGACCCATAATAGGTATATATGGACATGAAATTTTCACAGAATGTGTATTTTTATTGCCGCTATGACAGCAAATAATAAAAACAAAATAAAGTTTAAAATAAAAGGGGGTCCCCATAGATGAAACGTGTTTGTGTCGGTCAATCACAGGACTGTATCTTTTAAACCGTTATAGATAGAAACTTTATTTTTTTACAGAATGCGTATTTTAATTGTTGCTATAAGATCAATTAGGTAATAACCAAAATTCCTTTGTTTTGTGACTGACTGACTCACGTTAGTTCCAGGGGGGAAGGGGGGTCCACAGAATTCGATTTCCACCGACTTGCCTATTATTTAACCGTGGAGGAACACATTTTCCAGTTCTCAAATAAAGAATCCTAAGAAGTTCTTAAACTACAAGTTCAAATTGACCTTGCCCTATATATACCTGAAAATTCAGGGTTCTAGCTTTAGCCAGCACAAAATTACATGAGGTTGAAAATGGCCTGAATGGCTTCGAGAAAAGGATGGTAAGGTAGAAAAGTGTTTCATCACAATAATGCATCGCAAACAGCAAGCTTTATTTATTGTTCACGCTGGTGGCTATAGAAATACTTATCACGAGATCCAATTGTTCCATAGATAGACAATCAATAATTTCAGTTATTTTTGGCCTATTCTCTACACGACATTGTCACGTGTGCGGTCAACCACTTTTTATAACTCATTCATTATACAAAAATCGAACAGACAACTATAATTACCGTTGTAGCTACAAGGAACAGCTAGTTAGGTATTAATTTTATTGGATATTGCAGGTGTGTTTTCTCACGTAGCTAACTGGTGAACGCTCTCTAAGTCCTCAAGTTCAAGACAGCATCAACGGTCAAGGTCTGTCGCCAGGCGACCGGAGACTCGGCGTGTTGACGCGTCGCCACGGCTACCGGTGATAGCGACAACATCGTTAATGAATATCGTATGAGGGTGACTGTACTTACAAACCCATCGATTGTTTCGTATTTTGAAATTAGAATGTGTCGTGCGATGACGCGGACGTGTCAGTAGTGTATGCGGTGAGCCAGCATCGTGTTGGATGTGTTGCGTGTTACTGGCTGTGTGCGAAGAGTGCTGGCACCTGGCGGCGCGGCTGGCGCGGCGCGATGAGCGTGTCGGTGCGCTCAGTGCTGGTGGAGGGCCCTCAGCCAAAACCGAAGGGCCCTTACACGTACGCAAGTGCCCCCAGGGGCCTCTACAATAACATGCGCCTCAAGAAGGATCCGTCCTGGTAAGTAAACACGATATTCTTGGAAAGTTGGTTGCAATTAGAGGGATGTGCACATAAACATTTTACATTGACTGAAGATGTCAAGAAGTTCAGTCTTAGTTTTGTAAACATCCCTTCGAACTTCGATTATAATTCCTCCAAAATATATTAAGACGGAATAATTATGACCATATAAAATGTTAAAATCGTCATCTGCGCAGTAGATGTTGAATTACAGTTTGAACACAAACAAACCATGCTATTTACATTGTTGTCGCGGTCACGTAGACCATGTAAACAATATAAATCTCTTGGTATGAAACATTCAAACTACGATCTTCTCAAAATAACCATGTGTGTGGCTAACAGTTTACTTGCTTATAATAAGAGTGAATAACAACGAATACAAACTACCATTGCATTATACACAATTATCATTATCCATTCTGACGCCGTAGGTATTCGTGCGTATATCGTAGAAGAAGATTTCGCAACCAGTAACTTTACATGGTTGGCTGACATACGCAGTTTAGGTTTAAGTATTATGTTTATCGTTTCATTTAAATGTCATAATTTTAACGTAGGTAAACACCTCCCAATTTCCTAGTGTCCTAGCGGTAAATGAGAGTGGGGGGACGAGAGGTATAGTCTCTGCTGCTGGTAAGCAGTGGGTAGCGAGCGTGTGCCACAATATACCTGTAGTGCATACCCATTACCAAGCATTCCATTGTTTTCATCGTAAATAATTTAAATTTTACATTCTAAAAACGATGCAAGAAGATTTACACCGACAGTATGGTACATCCGTCGTTGATGTCGGCGACCATCCACCACATTATTCAGACTGAAAAAAGTTTTTGGCACATGTTATAGCGGAGGTCAAAATGAATTAGTACCTATTCCGTAATCGTAAAATGATATACTATGCGGCAGTCAGAAAGGACAAAAGGAAACGACCTGTTTTCTTCGTCCGTGACCCGAGATCGGTTGGCCACAATTAGTTGCGCCATAAGCCAGGATTAATGGACTATGTAATAACTTACACAAGAACTGGGCACTCCATCATGGACGCTGAGATTATGATCTGGACCTTGACCCGCGCCGCTCGCGTGCGCAGCTCCTGCAGCCAATGAACTGCTCAAGGACCAGTCTTGGGGAGGTGGATACCAACCACAATCGATCACAAGTGTCTTTGGGTAGCCAGAGCAATTATAGCCCAAGATACAACTCGTACTACGAAAAGTTTTAGTATCCACTCTCTACCGACTTCTTGGTAGATCTATTTCATGTGAGCCTCTAGTAAGGTTATTTGCACAGGGTCTTCACGAACACAAACTCTGTACTAGGTTATTAATAGTACATTATTACAGAGGCCGGGACGTAATCGGGAACCCCATTTCACGCCGAGATATCGTCGATCGTAGGCTGAATTAGTGTAAGGGACATTGTTTTTCTTGTCCCTTACCGTAATTCAGCCTACGGTCGACGACATGTACAGTGCTCTTCTCAAATATGCAATGGAATAAATTAAAAACACTTCAAAAAATAAAACTTTATTTTCTAAAGCCATTAAAAGTAAAGTAGACTTAAAATAGAATTACAGGATGAAAAATCTTCAATTTCCTTTTCAAAGAGTGTTTCTTCACACATTTTTACCGCGAATATTTAGATATATTTTAAATGTGTATTCTTGTAGTTAAGTTTGCAATTTTAAATTATTGGAAATTGTTAGGTTCATGTCGATTTCATATAAATAAAACTGCAAAATATAGCAAACATCGTTTATTGTTTTTTTAATGGCTGAACGCTGTGATGCTGTGTCACAAATAAATGTGGAATGGAAATTAAAAAAAAAAACATTGCAAGCCTAGGCCGGCAATGTTGTATGAAATGCCATTAAATACCAAGTGTCAAGCCACACCGGATACGAGGTACTTTGCGGCATATTATAGGGTACGTAATGTCAACATTTCATTGCATGTTCGAGAAAAAGCTCATTGTCAACCCATTTGGACATTGCGACTCTAAGGAGAGAAGGGCGGTGCTTACCTTAGAGGAAACTTCCGCCAAATGTGTGAGTAATGGCTAGAGACATCTGAATGGCTAGCGCGTACGCAAAAATGCTAGTACATTCCGCTTCGCTACAGATGCACCTTTTCATTAACTACCACTATGCTGTGAGCCTGTGACGCGAGGTATGTCACGGACGTCTTGTACTAGCCGTGCTGTGGATTCATTCTACGCACAAAGAGTCAATGTGTGCGTGTGGATTGAGTGAGCAACCTTCTGAAAAAGAAAAAAAAATGCTGTTCATTTAGTAAAAGTTCTAAAACAATTGTAAAACTAAACCTCTGTATTTGTAAAAAGATAAATCAAAAGATACAACCTTTAACGTGTGCTCACTCAGTTCTCACAAACTACCAACGAAATCAGGGAATGTATTTATTTAACATATAATATTTATATACGAATTTTTAGTAAAACCTGTACTAACTTACGTTTATAATTTGTAGACCACCTAGTAACATATTTAAGATTTTACTTCGTTATATAGCAGTTTAAATCTTCAGTTTTTTCATCAGGAATCGGGTTTTAAAAGTGTGCGGATTGAGTGAGCATAAGAAATTATTTGTAAAATCTTAAATACGTTACTAGGTGATCTACAAATTATAAAGGTAAGTTGGCACAGGTTTTACTAAAAATTCGTACCTATATAAATATTATATGTTAAATGAATACATTCCCTGATTTCGTTGGTAGTTTGTGAGAACTGAGTGAGCACACGTTAAAGGTTGTATCTTTTGATTTATCTTTTCTACTAAATGAACAGCATTTTTTTTTCTTTTTCGGAAGGGTGCTCACTCAATCCACACGCACACAGAGTCAATGCGTGTATCCGATAAGTGTGGCTTGCGTGTCGTCGCGCGACGTGCGTCCGTTTGGCCGCATGCAGCCAACCATCCAGCGTGTAGATAAAGATTACCGCACAATATATCTCCTAGGGCCTTATCACACTAGCGATGTGCGGGCGAGCCGCGAGCGAGTTTCCATACAAAACCAGTCGCGGCGAACTCGCAGAGAATTCGCCTTGCCTGCCAGTTCAACACCAGCCTGTATAAGAATATAGGCTGATGTCAGCATCACCCAACACCAGCGAGCTACTGAGGCGCCGTATTGAGGTTAGCCATCAAGTAATAAAAGGGATAATGGTTTTGAATAAAAAAAAGTCTTGACATTTTTTATCTAGTCTGAAATGACCTAAGCCTAACCTAACCTTCTAAAACGACACAGTGATCCTGCCCTGATAAGCTGAAAAGCCCTATCTCAATGGGAGAAGGTCGAGAAAATTGACTGTTTGTAATTTACTTAACGTCGATTTTCTCAGGCTTGCGGACTGGCGTAGGTACTCAGATAATATTTAAATGACTTCATTAGATCTCTTGTGGTCTTTATAGGCTTACAGAATATAACCACATTTTTATAAAAAAAATCCGACCGCGGTGCACTTTGAAACTGCATTAAATCCGCCATTTTGTTTATTTTAACGAACTTCATGCCCAGTAACACTCGCACCATCAAGACGAATCTAATGATTTATCAAAATCGGATGTGTCTTTGAGTAGTTACGAGCGGACACAGGAACGGACATACATACATACATACAGGCCAAACACATAACCCTCCTTTGGGCTTCGCCGCAGTCGGGTAAAAACAGAGCCGCTAATGAGGTGCTTTATCAGGCAACGCCAGCCATCGGTCTAAGCCGCTATGGGTGGCGCTGGTGACTCCCCGTTGTGGGCGGCGGTCACCGCCGGGTGGTGGTCTCCGCTGGTCACCTTTTTTAGCACCACCAGCGCCGAGAGCAACGCCCTTAACCTTGCGACCTCGCCCCGGCCACTACCACCCCACAATCAAACTATTAAACAGTATTTCAACCACTTTATACAATGGAATATGGCGCTTAGGCAATTTCACCTTTCAATCGTCGATATCATCTCAAATATACGTTGCCTAATTAACCTTAGGGTTCAGATCAGGCCAAAATTAAATTCGTGTCAAACTTATTAACTAAACCTTGAATTCAATATTTCTTTCCTGACTTATTGAGGAAATAGATGTAGTTACTTAAACTAATTAATACTATTCAAAATGGTCGTTTATAAATATAATAGTATTATTTGTATGAGAGCTTATGAACTGCACACAGCGTGGCCCAGTACTTAACCTAAGATTTGAAACAGCTAAGCATAAGTGTATTTACATGTTAATAATAGTTGGTTGGGTTTATCAGATACGCGTTGCAAAATTTTCAACAAATATTGTGACATTTCTAAATTTATCGTATTAATAAGGCTAGAGCGGCTAAAGTCCTTCCTTAAAAGGCTGTTTCGAAAACGCGTAGAACTTGTACTCTAGGTGGCGACGCATCTTATATAACGCGGCAGAGATGTTTTGTATGCTACCAAAGTTGCGGCTTTTTTACGCCGGATTCGTTGCCATCTTTAAAGTTGCACGCGTCGCCTGTAGGCTTATGATGCTACACTTTGTCGCGCGATAAATAAAGGAAAAGCATCCGTCACTCTCACAGACTATTTGTCAGTACGTGACGAATGCTTTATCATTTATTTATCGCGTGACAAAGCGTAGCATCATAAGCGTACTGGTGTTAATACACTCGGTACAATATTGTGACCGTGGCTGCCGCTTATCAGGCAGTCGATTAAACGTTCTAAGTCTTGGCGTGACCGTTACTCGCCAGCGCCATTTTAATTGCCCTGTGAACAGTATCGCGACTCATACAAGATTAAACTATGCTGAATTTGTCCCGAGTAAAAAATAAGTTAAATGATTTATTTACTTTTTCTACTCCTGTACTGTTATCTGTCTTTTACTTGGTCACGAACACTAATATAAGAACATACATAATATGAGTTCAGAGAAGTCTATACTCTATTCCCCATAACAGCACTAGTGTCGTTATAGTCACTTTACGTTATTGCTAGCATCCACAGACTTCTAAATCTAGGTTAAACTTAGGTCAAGGATTAAGCGCTCAATTCTAACTTCACGATAAAAATTCACAACTACCAACTTAACAAACAATTAAATTCCTACGATTCATAAGAAAAACAAAACTTTCCGAATTAAATTAATTGATGCCAACATAAAAAAAAGTATTTTAATTATCGTCACATCGTGTCACCAGCCATATCAAAAAAAAGTTTACCATAGACACAACTGTCATGCCGGCTGTACACACTCGGAGAGACCGGACGAGACACGCGTGACGTCCATGTATTTTATATTTTAACCTAGTCGTAGAAAAAGTATTGTATGCAACGTTGTATAATTAAGTCAAAAAACGCTCATTGCGTCTCTATTTGCGATACTCGCCGCGTTCGCGGCTCGTATCGCGACTCACGCAATTCGCATTTTTTGAACCTTCTTATACAACTGTTGCATAAAATACTATTAAATGACCATATTTGCAGGCCAAGACTTTTATGATTCAGTCACGATCAAAGATACTTTTTTATCCTTTCCACTCCATTATTTCACAACACAGTACGAAAGTAAATTGTGTTATAATTACGAAAAACATGCTCTAAAGTACATGCGATGTGTTTCTATATCATGTTTAGTGAGATATTGATTGATTGTCTCAGTATGTAAATACTTTACAAATTTCACTAAAAACAAAGTTTACCACAAACTGCTCCACAGGATAAGCATACTAAAAATAAAAGCTTAAAACCATGAAAAATTAAGTAACTATACAGATACACCTTCAAATGTTTAATGGGCAGTTGTTATTATGGCGACGGGCATAAAACACCTTCAGCTCCCTTAACCGTAATTTCGACTTTATTGCCTTTAAAAAATGCCTTGAAGGTTGTTCGGAACATCTAGTTGCCCTCACTGTAAATGACCACTTGGATAATTTTACTACCCCGTACCCACGAATTAGGCTCAATCACGGTTTCAGCGGTGTTGTAAATAGCGCTTTTCGAAAAATAGAACTTATAATCTAAGTATCTTGAAGTAAGCAACAGCAATCGACTAAGCAGTCATTTGTATTATGTCCCACCATGTTAGCGTTATGCCCCTTGCAAAAGTTGTAGAGTAACAATAACTCCTACATAAATTAGACCACCCCAAACGCCTCAATTTGTCTCAGTTGCGTTGGGTTCCCCAACTATGCGTTACGCACTGCAGGACGTCGAAACGTGATCTCAGATCGCCGATATCAATCTACACAGAGCTACATGCAGGTATCTTCTTTTACCAAGACTGCAATAAAATTACTACCGTAAGTAATATAAAGGAAGTCGCAGTATAACTAGATTGGGAACCCCCAATAGATATTACTATGGATCGGACGACCGAATGCAAGTGACATTAGGATCAGGACTAGAGTAGAAATCAGTTTTACATTTTTTATGCAGTCGATAAATTTATCGATGGCGTCAAAGATAAAATTTCTGGATATTTATTTTATCGTTATCAATGGGTGTACATTTCGTCTATAAAAAGTGGGTACCTATAGATAAACTCTTACCGTATATATATCAAAGTGTATAAATTTCATTGCACCCAACCCAATGCGAATTTGTCATTCTGAGATTGCATTTTTTAATGCAACTGACTACAATAGGATGGATGTCTCAGTGTAACATACATTGTATAGTTGTTTTTTATCCCTAAAATAAATAAAATAAATAAAATAAAATAAAATGTTAATCTCACCTATTTCGAATAAATAATCGGTGTTAAGAAACCAGTGTTAAAAAATGTAACAGTGATTTCTACTCCAATTCTGCAATTGTCCGAAGCCATATTACCTTAGAGATTTGTCAATTTAAAAGTCGTAATTTTTTTGTCTCATAACATAAGGTTTTTTGTCGCGGTATATAATTCAAACTGTACGCCTTAGCCTTAAGCCTCTAGGCTTAGAGTATATTAATAGTTATTTCGGTCTGGTATCTCTTTCCCTCATTGTTTCTGAGCTTACTAGCTCGGGAAAATGATCTAACAAATCACTCTTTGTTAGGTACGTACACTTTGACTTAACACTCTATTATTAGAAACCATTAGGTATGAGTAGGCATGTGGTCAATGCAATCCATTATGGCTTTACATTAGTGAGGGTTCGATGACAATGCAATATTTTCAGTACAGCCGGCCAAGATTTAAAATCTACAACTTTTCAGTCTGTCGCACAACTGAGAGACAATTGAATAAGAGTTCTTGCAAGACACCTGACGAGGAAAACTATTGGTAGATGGACAAATACGACTATTGATTGGTGCATATGGTCTACAAAATCTACTCGACAGTCGGATTTGATGGTCAGACGATTTTCGTACTGACATGGTGACTGCTGCATCTAACCACTTGAAAAATATAGCATAACAATGGTCTGTGTGATGCTTCTCCGTACATTCAAATAAAGAGAGAGGTCTGCCATGCACAGTATACTCGTATATTTCTACGGTAGGGTACAAATTTTACAGCAATATAAAATGTGTTTGTTGAAATGAGGATATATCTGACAGCAATCTATGCATAGAGCAATAAGGTCGTGTCAGATATTTATCCGTACCCCGTTTCATCATTATATTACATTGGACTGTACATCAACTATCAAGCGGTGTTTGATTATACGCAAAGGCGCTACGGGCGCTACGCCGTAGCGGGCTACGCGTGACGCACTTCCTGCCACAGAGCCCGCAAGGTCGCGTACCCTGTCATTACCGCACATAGCCTGGTCAGACCTGGAGGTCAGGTCGGACTGGCACGCAATTAACCAGGACCCTTGTTCTACACATAGACGTAATAAGTTAGCACCACAAATTATGGGTAATTTACGAGTTAAATTTATTACGGCTTGAGCTGTGAACGCCAGCTGCAATAGCTAACAAGGTCCTCTAATGAAGTGCTTCTTGTATACAAGCGAGACGCTTGTCAAAGGCTTACATCATACTTTAAGGCACTTTCATCGGATTCAGGAGAACCATATGCGGATATTTTGGAAATTCAACTTAACTAACAACTAGGTAACTTCCGCTCTTGCACATTCGATTACTATTTATTCGATTATTAGTTCCGTGGGCAATATAATCACAATATCATTCTGATAAATGTCGAACAGACGTCCAGCCATACAGCACTAGATAGCTAAAAGGATGAATGATTGGGGCAGCGATTAGTCAAACATTCTACAAGCTGGCTTTTAAAAGTAAGCTTGCCGAAATTTTAATTACTACCTAAAGTCTGTTTTTTATTTCCGAGGACAAAAATGACATTTCATGTGTTGCCTGTTTTTTACAACTCATAAATAGTGATGTGATACAACCGGTACTTACCGACAAAAATTTAGGTAGGTACTTATGTTTATTGATATTAAAGTGTCTGTAACACAATGAGTGCATAATCCGCGAAGTTCCAAAACAATACAATACTTTAGGTAAAAATGCCACCCTTTTGGATATATAGAATATTTGTAAATACACCATATTTCTAACATTTAAAGGTACATTTTATTTGATTCGAAACTCATTACTTATCTTACAAAGCTGAAATTACGCCAAACCCGCTTTATTTCTCTGCGTTATAATTTCACGCAACGGAATCACATACGTAGGCACTAATTATCCAATAGTAGGTTAAAGGTTAAATACAATGTAGTTATTATGTGTAATTAATGTTTGATAAGTACCCAAAAACATATGTTTTAACGTAAATAGTAATTTTTAATATATCGGTTATTAATAATTACACCACGAACCGAAACAAAGGACAGCACTGTTTCTTAAAAGCTGGCCACATTTTTTTTACGTTTGACATTTGTAGCTGTCATATTTGTCTTCGGAAATAAAAAACAGACTTTATATTGTATTTAATACGCAAATCAAGCGGTTTACGTCATTCGCGTTGTTTAACTTTAACAGTAAGTACAATATGTGATAGCTACTAACATTTACTCCCGTTATTATGCCAAAGCAACTCTTTACCAAGGTATAAAGAATCCAATGTTTCAATCCAGGACTTGGTCTACTTGCATACCAAATTTCATTGCAATCCATAACAAACATCCAAACATCTTCACAAAAGTTCACATTTGTAATAAATTATTTAGTAGGTAAGATATTCTGTGGACATCATCCTGTTTAAATATATCTAGTCATTTCATTTTGTATCAGTCTTCTTAATCAACATGTACTACAATCATCTCAATTCAAATCATCGTTAATAACCACATTTTTACTTAAAAAACCCGACTGCGTTGCAAAAAATACCGCGCATTAAGGTGCATATATCCGCCATATTATTTTTTTACAATTTTTAATACCCAGTGACACTCGCGCCTTCAAGACGAATCTAATAATTAATCATTTATCAAAATCCGGTGTGTTTAGTAGTTAAGAGCGGACATAGAAACGGACATACGTACATACTTACTTACATGCCTACATACATACATACATACATACAGGTCAAACACATATCAGACATGAGACTATCGACGTGCGCCCGCTCCCACAGCCAGTGTTGCCACCGGCCCTCCAAACCATCTGTTCTTGAATCGCCGGTATCGATAGATAACAGTGACCGCCGCGTCAGCTGAGTGGTGACTCACCGCCGCCCTAGTCAGCAGGACAATTGCCTATTAGCGACAATGGTCGTTCGTAAGACAAACAACAAACACATTAAAAAATTGTACCTACATTAGCGGAGTTGTTTTACAGAAAGTAATGACATAATGACGCTCGGAGCACCATTAAATAGCTGCACAATTTCCCGCATGTGTTAATAGTGTATGAACTCGGGCTATTTGTAACGACAAACGACTGCAATCAGGCAATCGCTTAGCATAACATACGGCAGGACATGCTTGCAAGACGATGGTGGCGCGCTTGCGCGGCGGCGTGGTGACCGCCGGCGGCCAGCGGCCGGCAGTGATCGTTAGCCACCGCCGCGGCCGCCCGTCCGGCCCGCTCTGAGCCCGCGCCGCACTCGCCTCACGAGCTCGCCGCCCATTCGCCCCTCGCTCACTCTCAACCATGTGACGAGGATGCCGCCGGTGGACATCTCCGGCGAGGAGGCGAGCGCGTTCACCGTGCTGCAGCCCGCGGCCGCGCCGCCGACGCGCGTCAACGTGGTGCGGCCACTGCCGCGGGCCGACATGGTTGCGCCCGCGCCCCACTCGCTCCTGGACCCCAAGTTCTCGCGCGCGCTCGACTTCAAGCTGCGTCGGCTGAAAGAGAAGGAGATCCTGCAGGCCAATCTGCGACGGCCCACTCGACGATCGCGCGCTGCGCCCCTCGCCTCTTCTGACTCGAACCTCGGTCCCAAGGCGCACAACTGCGTGGAAGGCATGAGCCGGTCGCAACCGCGCATCGACGTGATCGCGCCCGAAGGCGAGGATTGCTCGCCATCGCACGCGCTGGTGGAACCGTCGCCGTCGCCCGGACGCGGCAGCCGCGGTCGCACGCGCCGCCACGCCAGCCCCGGCGAGCGCCCGCGCTTCGTGACAACGGTGAAAGTTGGCCAGTTCCTGCCACCTCCACCCGAGGTGGCCGAGCTGCTCGGATTAGATTCGCTGTACCCGGCGCCGGCGCAGCCGGAGCGGATCGTCTACTCGTACGCGAGCCGGCCTCAAGCCATTGCGCCACGCTCCAAGCGCGCGCTGCCGGAGCGCAAGGAGGGCGCACCGGCGCCCAAACGCCCGACCGCTGGCGACGTCTTCAGCGGCGTGCGCGCGCTCGTCGCCGGCGTGGCGGGCCTACGCCACATGCTTAATCAGGAACCACCGTACGTCATCCTCACATGCATCGCGCGGTTGCGTGACATTACTTTATAAATACACTTCCGCAACTGCAATCGGCAATTATTCAACCTTCGCCCATATTCAACAGACACACATACGACCCGGAAGGCGCCTAGCCTACGAGTACTAAAATTGCAATAGCAGTGTGCGTCTCGCTGTCACACTTATACAATATAGCTAAAAGATAATTGATAATTTAAATTAAGATACATTTAGTGCTTGGAAATGGACTCGGATGTCCCAAACTTAAGATAAACCGGCCAATGGTCTCGTCAATATACATATAAGCTCTCCTGCCAAGGACTTGATGGCAAACTTTCCGTACTTCCCACGCCTCAGAAAGATTATCGGAACAAGCGGGCCTTGACAAATCACAGGGAATTTGGAGAACATAAACGATTCATAGGGCGGTATCGGGGTCAACTCCATTATTGAGTGCCCGCGCCCGCGCTCATTTGTACTAGTAGTTCTTATCTTATCTCGCCGCGTAAGCTTTATTGCAGTTTTTAGCGTTGAAAATAAGAATGATTTCAGAGCGACAATCAGACAAGCCACTGTTTAAGATATGCGAATGTTCGTCAGTTTGGTTGGAGTTTACTATATAGCAACACACTGACTAATAGTTTT
The DNA here is from genome assembly GCA_947034925.1 of Eudemis profundana. Classification (NCBI taxonomy): domain Eukaryota; kingdom Metazoa; phylum Arthropoda; class Insecta; order Lepidoptera; family Tortricidae; genus Eudemis; species Eudemis profundana. Next base: position 20,741,278 of record OX344795.1, on the reverse strand, counting down.
TGCTAAATATAATGATGCCACTTAAGAATGAAAAGAAAACATTTCTATTTATTGGATACAGTTTTTCACAATCGATAGGTATACCAGGAGAAAATAAGTTCGCCGTTTCATCATAATGTTGATAGCGGTGACACATCCTTCTACAGAAATTTACTGTGTCATGTCGTTGCCAAATGCCAATGTCTCTTAGGCACTCACTCTACGTTTCAGATTGTGATTTTTGATAATCTTAAGCGAGGCACGCGAGTTAATTGCCGCTCATCGGTTGGTGGTGGTGAGCGACGCCACCAAAGCCACAATGTACAATGCGTACCAATCTATTGAATAATGTTGTGAATGTGAATAATGTTGTTGTTGTTGTATTGCAGTGGCAGCATGGCGCCGTCGGGCGGCAACCTGATGCACGACAAGCGCGTTGTGCGCGGGAGTACGTTCGCCGCACACCCGCACGCGCACGTGAGTCCAACATTACCTCTACACCAGTTAACAATGACGCTAGATGAAACTTGGGCACTGGTGAAATCAGCTTTCCTCTTTCATCCAAACTTACATGCATACATGCAAAAATTGTAACAACCTTATTTGCTGCTACTAAACTAACCACGACCTATGTCAATGTATGAGGACAACAGTTTTACAATATCAAAGTTGAGATACAGTTTTTCTTGAATTATTCATTCACGTATCTTGACCGGTATTTTTAAACAGGCAACCGCTACAAATGCCATCGTAAGTGTACCACTTTAAAAATCAAAGGATTTGCTTTTTTTCATGCCACCTTAGGTCTCCTAAAGTTTAATAGAGTAAATTAATGCTAAACGTGTATTTTAATAATGTTGTAATTTGAATAATGCAAGAGAATTAGGTTCGCGCCGGTAAGCCGACACACTCGTGAGCTGGTTTAATTCAGGGATTACGATAGTTTACTTTTTGCTTCTTGACTGCATTTTTATGTCGCATAAGGTTACGGGACTTGCAGGCCTTTAAGGCTGTAAATTAAACTTTACAACGTACCCTGTAAACCGTAATTATTGATCAAAACTTTGCAGGTATAGATATAGAGAGAATACAGTTAAATAAACGTTATTTGCTTTTGGTATGATAGAAAATATGATAGTAAAAGGCATACTTTAATAATTAGGATCTGATTTGAAAATAACAAAATAATTATTCTTTGACTAGTCGGTACCGTTTCTTAATTAAGTTATAAAAAACTCAAATATTATATATGACACAAATAACTGTAGGATTGAAGAAGTCTGACATAATAACACTATGAGACGTGTAATTAAAGCAATTTACGGGCAGTCGGCATGCGGCGTTCAGGCCATGCAGTCAACACAGACGGCCTAATCAATATTGTATGTTCGGACGTAAGTGGGCTAGCCCCGGCCGTTGACTGGCCCACATCATCTGTGACATTTGGGCTGTAATAACACCCGACTAGCCAACGGAACGGCAACTGCAGCAAACTCATTGGTTATTAGCAAGTAGAGGCAGGTTGTTTGCTAAAAACTTGCTTGCCTTGACATTGACATGTTTAATGTTAATACGTAAATAGGCTATAAATATTGGGTAGTTGTTTACTTTTAATTTATCTTTTGAATAGAGGAAAAGACATGCAAACGGCTCGAAGTCAGCTGGACGTTTTTAAGATGACCAATAATAGACGTGTAATGAAATTTGGCTCCCGGATAAGGTTTAAAATTCACAGGTGTATGTGAACTTGGGAAGTCCCCAATCCGCAGTGGACTAGTGTGGGGACTACAGTCCATTCAATCTCATCTATGAGAGTAGGCCTGTGCCCAGCAATGGGACGTATATAGGTAGGCTGATGATGATGATGAAGATGATGATGTGGTCATATACTGTAAAATCTTAAAATATTAACACGGTAGGCATCAATTCAATACAATACAATCATACTTTATTGCACACCAAAAGAAAAAAACCGGTCAAGTGCGAGTCGAACTCGCGCACCGTGAGTTCCGTACAAACTCGTCAGTAGATACGTGAATAATTCTAGATAAACTGTATGGTGGGACAAACTTAACTTTGCTCTTGAAAAACTGTTGTCCCCATACATCGACATATGTTGCGGTAAGTTTAATAGGAGCAAATAAGTTTATTACGATTATTACAGATTTTTCTGTTCAGTAACTTCGGAGATAATAGGGAATGGTATTTTTTTAACGTTTTTAGTCTTAAAACAAAAACTACATGTCTAAGAAAAGAAATAAAAACGGTTTTGGAATCTACACACACATTAAGCCCTGTCATTTGATATCCCACTCAATATAATAGCTCTACTTTTGATTTTCGACATCCCATTTCGGTCCCCTTTAAAAAAAAGTAAAAAAGGTATAAGATTTTTTTTATGTGCAGTAAGCTCGGCTTAGTGGTTTTTAACACTATTCCAAATTTCAAGTCGATGGCATCAGTAGATCCTGAGATATCTTGCTGTGACAGACGGACAGACAAACAGACAGACAGAGTCGCACCATAAGGGTTCCTTTTTTACCATTTTGGTACGGAACCCTAATTACAATACAGACTTGCAGTGCGATTGCACCAACAAGTTGCCGCCAGCAGGTGACAATAGCGGAAGGTTAATGTCGCGGGCGGGCTGCCCGGCCCGACCTAATTGCTCTATCGGGGCTGTCATGACCATACAATACTTCGCAATATGACGCATCCTGCGCTGAAATATATATCAGCTCGTGCTCCACTCAACTTTATACCTTCTCACCACCTCGTTAAGTCTACAGAGGGAAACTTATTGCAATTCCTTCACATGCATTCGAATTATTTACTGAAAAACAACATTAGCATGTCAGTCAGTGCAGCTCCGGCAAATTGCTACAAATGACCAGCGGCGTCGCGGTGACCCGATTTAGGTCTTATCTGTAACGGAATAGAGTTGACATCGCGGTGGCGTCGCGACCGGCGACTGGCGCCGCTCTTCAACATTCCTATCAAAGAACAAACTATTCCGCCTCACTTATTCAAAAAGACTAGGGTATTAGTAAGTAAATCTTTTTAATTTAGTACGACAGTATTGTTGCTCCGCAGTAATCGATAACGGCAACAAGAATAGAAAAGTTACTGTCATGTAAGTAATAATTTGGCTAACCACCCGTCATTTAAGCGCTTAAGCGGCACAAGGGCGATTTGCTTTATTTACCATTCAGTCGCCTGTGCTTGTTCGCATAATTAAATTGCAAATGAATATGGAATATAAAACGGTAGAGTGTTTTCTAACGTCGAATAATTTTGCAGTTCCAAGGCAGTAACTCATGATACGGCGGGCCGCGATAGCCACGCGAGCGACCGAGCTCGCCATAGGGCAACTACGTAAAAGCCTACTGCAAAATTTGCTGCTTACATTTATGTTTTTCATTGCGTAAGCACATCTTTATATAAGCCTTACAAAAAAGCATTATGATGCTTATCAAGATTACTGTCTACTGCGAACTAGCCTACACGGGGGTCCGGTACCGGACGGTGTGGGCCGAGGGCCCGCGCACGCGATGCGACGCCCCCTTCTCCACTGAACTTCATTTACTTACTAATTAACGTCTACTAAGTAAGATTTTCAACATCTTCATACTGAACAACATTATTTCTAGTCTAAAAAAATACCAATTCTAAGAAAACTATCCATCGGTTTGTAGCAAAATATCCGGGCATATCAAGGAGCTGAAACTGTACCTACATATCGTTAGTGTAGTAGACATCATACGTATAATATACCTTAATTATTTATAGCCATCGCTTCGCAAATCTAACCTCGCCGACGTTTCTAATGAACCAAGATTATAGGCCCAACGCCAACGAAATTGCCTCTAGAACTCATCAACAATGCCAGCAGCCACTAACATTTTACCTTGCCGATTCGAGGCGATATTATGTAATCACTAAAGATGTCTATAGCATAACGATATTCTGGTGCTATATTAAAATGTCCTCGACAGGTGTAGAGCGGGGCTTCAATGCGTGTCAGCCGTTGAGGCCCCCCTTTTCGACTTTCGTGCGACGCATTTCCTTACGCAGTCACGCACGCAACAAAGTTACGCTGACACACTCACCCACCCCTCCTACTACTGTTTTATCCAGTTAACTTGGCCAATAACGAGTTATTTAACTCTTTAGTGGTCATTCGGAGATGTAGGTAGAAGAGCACATGGTCGCCTAAATAATTGAACTGACCAGTGGAAGGAAAAACAGTACCTAAATGATATGATCTGGCACGATTAACCACAAAAAAAATTAATTGGCAAAAGCAAGTCATTCTTTCAATACATAGGAATTTCTAATAATGATGGTCTTCACTCGAATCAACGACTGAGAGGGAACCCTTTACGGCATACCCATTTATGACTATATCATAGTCATTATGGCTAGTGGTCTATCTAGATACTAGAAATTGGTAACATCGATAAACAACTAAATAGTCCATTCGCTCCAAAAACTAATAAAAAGTGGGTAATGTGCCGGCGTAGCCCGAATTAGATGACCAAGTTAGTCGTCCGTTGACCGCGGACATCGACACAGGTCCGGAACTCCGGACGCCTCGGCCGGCTCTGTGAGGTTCTTTATGTGACGTGTGCCGGCTACTTACTAGCCCTAGTTAGGTACTTAATTAGCTCTGCGTCATTGTTATTAGTACGAGTACGATGGCCTTTGGGCCTTGGGCTTCAGTATCTTCAATAACGTCAACTGGTGTTGTTAGTTGGTACCATTTCAAACGAAATTAATACCGTGTCTCTAAATTTTAGACTATTATCGAGTGCCCTACATTTCTAATAGATAACAGACACAAAATTTTCAAACAATCATAAATTCATAACAAATCTATTAGTATTGATTGTAATATTTCTAAACTGTTAATAGAATCAATCACCTGCAATAAGTAATGTGTAAGGCTGCGTTTCCACCAGGGATGTGCGAGGATGCGTAGCGAGGGATGTGTTTATCATAAACCAATAGTTACAATACTTGATTTACCTATCCTCGCTCCGCTGAGCTGTTTCTATTGATTCATGACAAGCACATCCCTCACGACGCATCCTCGCACATCCCTGGTGGAAACGCAGCCTAATAGTACAAAGCGTTCATAAATATCTGAAAGATTTAAATCAGAAACATTGGAAGAATGAAAACTGTTTACGCTGAAAAAATTACCCACCTATAGAATTGTTGTGTGTGATGTCCTCAGGGCGATGGAATCGAGAGCGCAGCAGCGAAGGCGGCGCGCACGCGGCGGCGTGCGCTGGCACGGCGAGCGGCGGCGGCCCGGCTGCGGCCCGGCACGCCGCCGCCCGCGCCTGGCCGCCGACACCACCCCATACAAACCGAGTACTACCTCGAAGAGGTACCGTGCCTGTAGCTGCTTGTGATCGATTGATAATCTCTAGGCGATGGCATCGAGAATGCAACTGAGGAGGCGGCGCGTCCGCAGCGGCGCGCGCTGGCACGACGACCGAGTACTACCTTGGAGCTACCGTGCCCGTAGTTATTTTTGATAGACTGACAGTCTCTGAGCGACGTCCAGAAGGCGGCTGCGGCCCGGCACCACTCCATGTCCACCGAGTACTAGCACGAGCAGATATATTACCAAATATATCATCAACAAATGGTAGTATTAGACCACTGTCAACCACAATTAATATCGCTATTTTACCAGCATGTGAACACTGCGTAAGCCCGCCCGTTCGAAGGCTATAAGCAATGATCCAGCTGCATTTATTCCATCGCATAAATATTAATATAGATTTTGTAAACTTTTTACTGGCAGTTGTTCGACAAAGGCGTGGAGATGGAGGTGGGCGTGCAGACGGAGCTGTTCCTGGACCGGCCCGCCACGCCGGTGTACGTGCCGGCCAAGACTGGCGCCGACGTAGCTACACAGATCTACCCCGGAGACGTAAGTACATCAGACCACCAGCCTATACACGAGTACTGCACGCCATACTCACTGCGTTGTCCATAGGGGAGACCGGGTATGGTTGTCTCGCGGGTTGGTTGTCACAGCGGCCATAAAATAATACTAAACGAAACATTAAGTACATCGATCGGTGCTAAAAGATCGCAAGAACTGTACATCATTCCGTACTTCACCAATCGATGCACTTATTCCTTCGTTTAGTATTATTTTATGGCCGCTGTGACAACCAACCCGCGAGACAACCATACCCGGTCTCCCCTACTCACTAATCAATTTTACTCGAAGATTCGTAACGCCCAAACTAAATATAGAGGAAAATAGTAACGAAACTGATAATTTTTTTTTATCTAAAATACCAAATTTCTGCTACTCAGAACGCCCGCAAGTTACCTAGCTATATCGATAGCGTATGGTCTGCAGATGTAGGTTCACCTAGTAGAATATTTAGGATCCGATAAAACATTTGTAATAAATACCGCCTTTGAAACTAGTATGAAAATTATCGAACGAAACTGAGATTCAAACTTTGTACGGAAATTTTGGACAGCTTTTTTTATTTCATAAATGAAGTGCTTTCTTAAACCATTTTACTCAGAATCATAAGCAGATTAAGACACACCATGATAGACAAAATAGTAAAAGGTACATTTTTTCTGCAATTGACCCATTTCTATACCGCACGTTTCGAAACTACTTATATGGTGCGCTTAAATAAATTGACCAAGACCAGAGCGCCAGATATGAATATTATAGGAGAGGTGGTAGACTAAGGAAAAAGTAGGTGGATTATGGGAGAGACGAAAGGAACAGAAAAATGGAAAAGAAATAAATGTTGCGCTGACTCCAAGTAGATTGAAAACACACTCCTATTATATTCTATACTATAATTACAATATTTGTGTGTTGCAGTTATTCGACTTCGACGTTGAGGTAGCGCCGATCCTCGAGGTACTGGTGGGCAAGACGACAGAACAGGCGCTGGCGGAAGTAGCGCAAGAGGAAGAGCTCGCAACGCTGCGCGAGCAGCAGCGACGCTACGCCGAGCTACGCGACGCCGAGCGCGCGGAGCGGCAGCGGCTAGCCGCGCAGGACCAGCGGCTGTGGGAGGAGAAGGAGCGCCGCGTGGCGGAGGCGCGCGTCGCGCAGGTGGCAGCGGATGAGACGCGTTCGCGGGCCGCCGCCACCGCGCTCGTGCAAGGCTACGTTGCCGAGCTGCTGCCCTCTGTGCTCGCCGGCCTGCGCGACCATGGATATCTGCTCGAGCGCGTTCACAGAGGTTAGCCATCCAGAAACGTGCCTTCAAGCTCACAGATGTCAGGAAAACAGATATGCTAAAAGCAATTTAGCTAGATCACATAAATAACTTGTAAAATCGATTATGGGTATTCGAATATAAATGTGACAATAAGATATCTTATTCTTTGTCCGCAGAAGTTGACGAGGAGTTTATGCCGTGGCTTGTGAACGCTGTTTCCGAGGAGTTAGACTCCATCATCACCAGCCGAGACGTTATCACTGGTGAGTTAATACAATTACCTTTTATTCCAGTGCGGTCTTAGACTTAGACCACTCTTATAAGATATAACACAGCCTGAAGAGCATGCCTTCGGCCGACGAACTTTGACAATTGTGCGGAGGCTACGGGACGAGACGCAAGTGGGACGAGCCTGAACTGTCCCGATGATGAATGATGCCCAAAAATGAATACGATTATAAGTTGTAGGCACAGAAATGTGCATACATTGACGATTTACAGCTTATTTGGAAGATAACTCTAGCGTCCTTTTAGGGTCATACCCTCACCTACCTTAAATATGTTTAAGCATTTGACGTATCTCAAATTAATGTTTGTGTGTATTTCGCAGAGATTGTCCGTGACGTAGTGGAGGCCCGCAACGAGCTGTACCGCGCCGCGGCGGGGGCCGATGCGCAGCGCGTGGAACCAGAGGAGTCCATTACGCCGCCTTCTACGCACGAGGAGGAAGAGGAGGAGCCTGAAGGTATGTATCTAGCAAGCGCCTAGTAGACACGGCGAGCCCACGTAGCCACTTATACTGCCCTCCATTTCGGAGAAGAACCGCGATCAGCTTTCTGAAACTAAGCATCGATTGCACTATGTGCAATTGAATTACAACAGAAAACGACAACACGACCCATTCGTGCCCTTCCAAAAGTATGTAAGTAACTGAAAACTTACCAAACGATTAAAATAAATTAGAATTTCAAATCAAATGTCATATAGCTGCTCCTTTCATTGTGAATTTTAGGACACCATACATTAGTAGGACTCACTGGATAACAGGTTCGAACACCTTCAAAGGTAGAGACCATACGCACAACTTGGGCAAGTAGAACAATTCCCAAGTTTGGTCAACTCTCATTTTAATTCTGAAAAAATATAAAGTAACTTGATACATGCGGACTAGCCGCAATTCAATATGTGGGTGGTAGTGTCAGCGGCACCCGGCGACGCAACCTGTCGCCACAAGGCCACATTCAGATCCGAATGGCAGTATGTGTCTATCCTGCCCATATTACCGGTTGAGCAAAGTTTGCACTTAGTACCTATGGCGCGGGATACAAATAAAGTGCATAGTTAGCTCAACTGGGGTACGCCTGGTTGGGCTATTGGCCCTAATGGGGAGATTCGCAACGGGCACGTGCGCGCGCAGCCGGTGCGGCGCCCGCGCTGCGGCGCGCATTCGTCGCGCCATGAATACCCTCATTACGCCGCTATTGCACTCGCATTAACTGCACTGTACTCTAGCTGGGGGCACGGTAGTGGCTCTACCAAGTTGAGAAAGCTGAGTTGGAATGTGCGGCAGTTTTAGAACTGACCCTGTATTATTAAACAGTAAATGTTAATGTTATTAATTTAGAATATATAGTTAGGTAATTTAAATAGATATTGCCACTTATTGAAGCACACACACCTTAAAAATAAGTATTCAAAAGTCAAGTGTAAAACTGCTAGGGATAAGATTGAAAAGAGAGGCGAATTTACTTTGTATTTTCGACTTTTTTATTTCCGCTTAGCGTTCACTCGATAGTTGCGGAGCTCGGCGCATTTTTACATCCCCAAACATTACCCTATACAACAAAGAATCCTCGCAAAACCAGTGTATCTAAATCCTATCAAAATTAGGGTGACCCCACACACCATTCTAAGCGGTGCGGGTTCGGCGTAAGGGTTGTTTCGGTCCGGCAGCGAGTGGTCGTGGTCGCTATACGCGGTCACGGTGTGGTTGGATAATATCGTTTTGATAGGTTTGTCGCGCGGGGGAACAATGCGGCCACAGCACGTGCGCCCGAGCACTTGTCACTTGTCGCTCGAGCAACGCCTGATGCCACGCGACAGGCCTTACGCGCAAGTTGCGAGGTGTTGAACTGTAACGGTTATGATTCAATGCATTTTTATTAATGGAGGATTAGGTGTAAGTGCGCTCTTAAATGCCACTCAAAAAATTAAATTTTATTCTGCAAGTGGGCTTACTATTACAATAGGTAGATAAAGTATCTCTCAATGCAAACTTCTCCTTTTAACTGATTTTCAGGGGGTTCTCAGTTAGTCCGAAATCTTTTTCATTATGTGTTTTCATACAATAAATAATATATCCGCGGATACAAAGATCAAGATTACACCAATATAATAAAGATAAACAACGGGCTGTCGTATTGTTACAAGGCGATCTCTTCCAGGTAACACCTGAGTGAAAACAAGTGAGCGTATATTTTTTTAAATATTTATATAACTTAACACAAGTAAAAATCCTGTCTCCGTTTAAGGCTGCGTTTCCACTAGAGCTGTGCGAGGTAGCGGAGCGGTGTGCGAGGAAAAAATCCACCAATCAACGTGCCTAGCCTCGCTCGGCGCGGCCCGGCATTGGTGGATTTATTCCTCGCATAGGTACCGCTCCGCTACCTCGCACAGCTCTGGTGGAAACGCAGCCTAAGAATACCTAATAAGAGAGCTGCGTGTGGCGGCCACGTGCCATTGACAATAGGCATCGCGTCGCGTCGGTAACATATTGACACATCGAAACACTACACTGACTAACTTTATAGCTTGCGTTAATACAGTAGAATTTATCGTACAAAAAAGTTTAAGTACTATGCCCTGCAATGGTGGAGTTCAAGTACGTTTGAATAACCCTAATATACTTATTACTATTTTAGATTGTCATTGTCAATTCTAGCCAGCCCCGAATAAACATTTGTTGTTTATAAAAGTTTCTAAATTAACTAAACCGCACGAAAACAGACGCACAATCAAATAAAAGCGCATGCATATTGCAGATTCAATAAATGTAATCGGCACCGTAGCGCGCCAACAATCAAAGTGTATTGTTGATGTGATTACCGCGTGGCGATGGTATCTTGCGCACGTGCGGGCCGGAGAGAGTCGCGGGGAGGGGGAGATGGGCTGATAACGGTATCAGATCGTGCGTAATGCAATCACGCACTTGACCGCGCATTAGCTGATTAATATAAATATTCGGGGTTATACTCTGATGCAAATCAGCGATGCAGGTGCGGGCAGGAGCTCCGAATGCCCATTGCCAGAAACGATTGTATTTCTCTCTCTTCTTAGTCGTGCACTCTTGGCAGAGTGGTCGTGGTCATGTCTTGGTCGAGTCTTACGCCACCGCTTCTCTTGTGATGCGACGCCATGTCTCTCTATGTTTGGCGGAGTGAGAGTTAACATTTATGCTGGAATGTGTCACAGATTTAATGAGGTCTGTCCACCGTGTTGGAGACCGCCCCCGAGATCTTTTGCGATTGACTTTCCCTTGCACCAACAATCGTTCCATGGAGGTAACGAGGGGTAATGTGCCCGAAGAATTTGAGGATTCTTATTTGCACAGACGACGATCATCTCTCTTTGATGTTGAGTTCTGTCAGGATCGAAGCGTTGGTTCGGTGCGCAGTCCAAGGGATTCTGAGCATGCGTCTCCAGCACCACATTTCAAGGGCGTCGATTTTGTAGCGGTCTCGCATTATCAGTGTCCACGTCTCAGCTCCGTATAAAAAGATTGGAAAGACCAGGCACCTCATCAGTCGAACCTTAATGTTTCATTAATATTTAGACGTTACATAAACATTAGTTAGCCTGAATTATCGAGAAGGTAAAAACCCTAAAATAATTGAGTATAGCTAACTTTACTATGTGAGCCAAATTAAGGATAGAAACGGGCGCTGAAATTTTGTAAGAAAATATAATTTTGGTCTTTCTGTATAACAAAAAAAAATATTAAAATCTTTTAACAAAAAGCGACTGCATTTATTTGCTGCTCACGTTTGACGTAAACAACGTAGTCACTTTTTGATAGGTGCCAATAAACTAAAGTTTTCAAATATTCGTTTGCAAATTTGACACATAGGTGTCATGGAACTAAGTTATCTTTTGAATGACCGTTCCATATAGATACAACTTATAAATTAACGTTATTAGCGTGTAACTACAAATGTCATTTTGCGCCAGATTCATAGAGAGTTTTCTTTGAAACTGTGTGTCTATGTTATTATACGTCAATGATTTTAGGCATTAACAACTCATACTACGCTACCCTTACACCATCAACCCATTTCTATGTTTACTCTGCTCCCGAATTCAGTCTAATAGCTTTCTGTAGTACAACGTTGACCTAGAGGCCACCTGTCTGGTCTCATGGTGCTCTTCCGCCTTCAGAGTCAATATTATCGTATCGTCCCTGCGTATAACCACGCGTGTCACTTTGCACCTTCTCCTCTAAGCAATAGAGCGCATGTTCCGCGCCAGTAAAATTGCAAGTGCGATTTTAGATGGACCACGGGATCCTGCATAATCGATACGTATGTTAACTTTGAACTCTATTGCAAAGGAGTTAAGGCAGGTTTTCGCGTGCATGCGCCAATGCAGCTGCACAAACACGCGCCGCGGGCGCGACAGGGCAACAATAGTGTAAAGAGCTTAAATGTTACAATTTGGAGCACTTAATGAAGGCACAATACGTGTCGCATTTGTGGTGATTTTATTTAATGGGGTTGATGTTTTTTGGTGCACTTTTTAAATGGTTTTAAAATAATGTTGCTTTTGAAATCTAAACCGGGCCCCTCACGTTTAAGAGTAAACCAGTGTTTTGTCATGGCACGGCAGCATTGCTGTACAAAACTTTGTCCTTTTAGTCAAGAGCTGAAATACAGAGCTAGTGCCTTATAATTACTGTATTATTATTGTATAACAGAAACAGCAACCATTTTTTAAGAAAGACCCGACGTTAATTTAGGGAAATCGTAAAAAATTAAAATTTACAACAAGAAACGGGTGCTACGAGCTTTACCACGCATGCGTAGCGGCGCACGCGAAGCGCGGTCGTAGCACCTGCTACGGGCCGGCTACGGGCGCGTAGTGAAGAGTTGACAAGTATGACAACTCTATGTAGTGGAAACATTTCCAAATTAGCATCTAACTAGGACATTACCTCCTCATCTCCTAGAATATAATTATATTTTCATCACACTTGCTCGTAAAAGGTGTTATAACACGCGCGCTTATAGACCAACTCGAGCCGATTTACCCCCCGTGGGTTAGAAATATCTATAACTCCCACGGGAGGAAAAACTGTATGAAAATCTATAACTCCCTCGGGAGTTATGAGTTTAGTTTTAAAAGTCGTACGTCATTTCAGACTAAGGAGGTTTCGAATCAGCCAAGGCTATTTCACATCTTCAAAACTTGGCTACAAAACCAATTCTAGTGTAAAATAAAACTTATATGGTATATTTTACTATTATTTCCGTAGTTTTTGCGATTATTTTAATGCAATTAAATTAATTTAGTTTAAAATTTTATTTTGAAAATCGGTACAATCTGGCGACATTGCCTGTCAAGTTTAAAAACTAAACGCAGTTCTTAGCATTATCTGTGGAAGACTATATTGAAAAAGTTGACAGTTGAAGTTGTCTCTTAGCGGGTGCGTTTCGTTTATTTCATTTTTATGTTTTATTTTTTTTTCCTCGCAAATGTGATGAAAAACATTGTGTGTATCACGGGCAGTAAGAAGATTACAAACTCGAGTCATTAAAAGCCCTCCGCCTACGGCGTCGGGTTTCTAATAGACTCTCGTTAGTAATCCCCTTCTTACTACCCTCGGTGCACAATGTACTATTTTGTTAATGGGTCATTCTTCGAGGATCTTATTCCTCTGTCCACAAATATTGGCAAATTCCTTGTAGGTCCCGGCTCAGTTGCGTGGCATTTTTGGTTGTTGTATAAAACTTGACAAGTGTTAGACCAGTGGTTATTAACCGGTGGTCCGCGAAGCCATCCGAAAAAAATTGTATGTCCGGGAGATCCACTCAAGTGAAAACTTCTGCTCTTTCAGGCTAAAAAAAAGCTCGCCTCGAGCGCGCGGGGCAAAAAAAAACCAAAAACCTTACTCCAAACAGTTGGGTGGTCCGTGGCAGACACAGATTTTGTCAAATGGTCCCTCATTACTAAAAGGTTAAGAACCCCTGTGACTAGACAATTGCCCAAAAAATATAATTATGCTACTGAGGCCGGATATAGAGGGAAATCGTCAATATATTTGTGGACAGAGGAATAGACTCGAAGAATGACCCAAACAATAGGTTGGACACATAAATACTGCTCCTGATACCAAGAAAAAAACCTGAAAAAAACGTAAAAGATACACGGAAAAGTGAAAACGGTCGTGGTGAAAAAGGCGTGTGGTGCTTAAAATCTCTATTCTTGTCACAGTCAATGGGCGAACATTACAAAGCTAATGTCAAATGAGAGACATGGTTTCTAATGGACTATAGTCACGAGTAGGGTGTACCGTATAATACAACTACGCCGACGGCATTTTCATTTTTAATTTGTGCCCGCACTTGCCGCGTCACTTGTACAAACACGAGGGCGGCGCTGACGGGCCAGTCACTTGTACAAGTACTGACCTTTTTACTCGCCAGCTTAATCCGAGGCGATAGAACGGTGTTAAGACTAATTGCAAACACATTGAATGCACGCTAAAGCGTTTTGTAATATCCTCTGCTGTTTGAACTTGGAATTAAGGTCTTATGCAGATTTGTATCGAACAAATTGCTGTTGATAGCCTTTTAAGTGTAGATATATTGATTAAATAGTTGGATATCAAAAAATATAGGTATACGGTTTAAAATAATAGATTTAATCTAATCTATTACACTCCAGAACCCAAAATCTTGTCTTAATTCCTTAGACGTCGTCTCAACATACATCAAATCGCATAATAAGCGAAATGATCTTGACTTTAAATTACTATTGTAAGTGTTATTTATTATGTTTGTGGTGGTCGGCGGAATACCTTAGCACGACAGCATTAGATCACTCCGACCATAATTGAGACTCCGGGGGGCTAAAAATATCAGAGGACCTAAATTTGGCAACCTATTCGCAAGGGCCATTTGCCACTCCCTCTAACCAGAGGTACTTTGTTGCAGCCCCAGTGTAGCGTGCAGCGACGATCATTCCGGCCAAATTCAGCGTCCAAGGAACACTCCAGACATTTTCACTACAGCGATCAACCGGTACTCGTGAAAGTGCTGCTTCCCTGCTCAACCTCGAGTGGTAAAGAGCCGATGAGACCCACAGCTAACCCTAACACAAAATAAAACCCGTGAAAGTGCACGAGCAGGCACTAATGTGATGATTGCTGCGACCCGCAAAAGCGTCAGCGTCTGTGCGTCTCGGTTCGACACGTGACAGATCATCGCAGTGAAGTGGCAGATCAGATCACGGGGTAATGTTTCGTAGCTATACTTAACTCCGTCCACACCAAAGTACTTACTACTTGCAAAAGAGGCTTTTACTAGTAAAATAATATAGGTACTTAGAGAGGTAACCTAGGTATTCAGTATTACTTTAATAAAACGAAGCAAGTGTAGGTCAGTAACCAATAGTTCCTTTTAATTTAAAGTCCCTCTTATATCAGTGTGTTTATTCACATTTTGAGCGGATTATCGCATGCTTATGTTATGACGTATTCCAAATAAAATCTGGAATCCAAACTCTCATACGTGTAGATGAATTATCGAGAGCTTGGAATTATATTAGTAGTGGTTGTACTGTTCGCATGAAAAAGAGAATAATTAAAGTATTCCTCTTAATTTTAAAAGTACCTATTCAGAATTTGACACTGACATTATTTTCGTGTTTACTTCTTCAATATATAACAAACCTCTTTTTATGCTGATAGTACGGGAAAATAGGAAATTCAAAAATATAATGCCTGTAAACACAGCACAATACCACTACATATGCAATTTCGTGCGATCAGTAATTTTATCTACACTTGCATGATCAATTGATCATTGATCAGTGTGGGTAGATGCACAGATAGGGACCTCCTACCTGTGTGGAATTTTTTGTAATAAAATTTATAGGTCCATGTTTTATTTAAAACTGATTTATTTTTCTTAATACCTGTTATAAATTTTAGTATTTCTTGTTTGATTCCCTAGAGCAAACTGGGTTTCAACGAAAATACCTCTGCAGACTATTGAAACTTACGTGTAGGTGTCTTAAATTTGGTTAAATTAACATTTATATTTAATATATATTGTTTGTATTCGTTTAAAAACACGAGGGCCGCTCGTTTTGTACATTGTGTAGAGCTGTAGTTTTAATTCTATTATAGACTCGTATTGTCGATTTGTTATTATTATGGAATAAAATTCTTATTAAATAACATGAGTACTTTTACTTTTAGGTAATGCTTAGGTCGGTCTAAGTACCGATTTCAAGTAGACGCGCATTACCTGCCATGCCTAATCAGACGGGGTATCTATCGGAAGCTATCGTCGTCTCTTGATGTTCCTCTTACCAGCAGTAAATGTTAATTGCGTTTATACAATGTCATTCATATTTTTTACTGCAATTTTCGACAAGTTTAATCATTTTATTCTTATTTTTTTGGTACCTCCCGTCCCGTCACTTGTCAGCGGGCTTAACAATAGTTTAATCGTCGCGCGATTAGCAGAGTGCGAGGGATGCTGCGCAGGGGCGATTCTCCATGGAACAGCCCTCCGGGAGGGCTCGCATAAATAGCGCGGAGGTCACTCGCGCCTGGCACTCTCTCGCGCACCTCCGTCCACCCTAAGTCTCCCGACAGGTACCGGGACAGTATCAATTAAAAGATTTAATTCTTAAACAAAAGAGATCAGTACAATTTGTGTCGGTGTCGACTAATTGCTCACGAAAGTGTATGGTGAAGACGAAGGTGAAAACCCAAAATATTTTGGACTAAAGCGCGACACTCCCAACAACTGAAGACTACTGAAGTGTGTGGTTAAGACGGAGAAAGCGCACAGAATGCAGTTTGGAGGCGCGGGCGCCGTGGCACTGCGGGGGCTGAGTGCCGGGCGCGCTTCCCGCGCCGCCGCCGCCGCCGATGTGCTGGCCGCCGCTGCGCACGCTGACGCCGATAAAAGACCGGTTGGTAACGCCTTCAAGTTTTTTTCTTGGTTATTTTTCATAACTAGAGATGTACTATTTTAGAAAATATTCCTTATTATTCAACTCGGATATATTCCGAAACAACACATCACAATTCACGTCAGAGGATACCTAGGTATCCTTTTATATATTTGTTTGTATACGCGCTTGCTCTTTTCATGACTCATGAATCTCATGATAGAGTCTGCCGTATTCTATTTTTATCTGGTCTAATCAAATAAAAATTCGCTCAGATCTACGTAGATGTGGACTCAGAGGGCTACCTGGTGCCAGCTGGCGCGCGCGGCACGTGCGCTGCGACGCTAATCGCGCGTGCGCGCCTCGCACCACGCGCATCGACGCGCACCGCGACGCTAGAGCCGGCGGGCGCGGACGCCTGGCGCGTGGTGGTGAGCGCGCCCGCAGCGCCGCACGCGGAGCTGCTGCTGTGGCCGCGCGCAGACGTGCTCGCAAGGGCGGGCGTGCCGCATCTCACTCAGGAAAACAAATTAGGTATGTCCAATACACTACAATATGTAACGTAGTAACTAGGTACGTGCCTCCATATATTGAAAAGAGATAGGTACTTAGTCCTTGCCACGTCACAAAAATTAGAATCGCGCGGTAGAATTGTGCTAGCTTGGTACCTACTGCTCATATTTTTCTATTACCGAATCCTAAAACGACATTAATCTCTTAATTCTTTATCAAAAATAATCATAGGTACTTAAACTCCGATTCATTTAATTATTATAAGACTTCAGATGTAAAATAGGTACCTACCTAATTTTATCATTCTCTTGTCAGATGGTGGCGAATATTCGTGCCACCGATGCGAGGCACGTTTCGATGCACCACACTCGCTGCGCGTGCACCTGTTCCTCTCGTGCCGTCCCCCGAGCGCACTGCTGTTCCTGTCGGCGCTGCTGCGCGCCGCGCCTGAGCCCGCGCCCGCGCCGCTGGACCTGCGCTCCGCGTTCCGCCCCTATACGTGCCTGTCACCAGCGCCGACCTCTAGTACTCCATTAGCGCCCGCGGCGTTAGAAGCACTGGCCACGGCGTGGGGGCGGGGCGCGGGCGGCGGTGCAGGGCACGCGTGCGTGTACTGCGGGCGGCTATACTCGCGCCGCTACGGCTTAAAGATCCACCTGCGCACGCACACGGGTTACAAGCCGCTGCGCTGCCCGCACTGCCGACGCGCATTCGGTGACCCCAGCAACCTGAACAAGCACGTGAAGCTGCACGCAGGCGCGCGCGGGGCGGGCGTGGGTGGGGGGCATGCGTGTTCTTTGTGCGGCAAGCTGCTCGTGCGGCGCCGCGATCTCGAGCGTCACATGCGCGCCCGTCACGCGACCACGGCGGCGGAACGCGAGGTCTGAACATTCAGCCTCAGGAATTCGCGATAATTTTTCGTACCATTTCCACACTGGATCTGGATGCGGATTGAATATGCAATCGCTTCGACGAAGAACTAGACTTTGGGGCTAGACTGAACGATTCAAGTTGATACGAATTACGTCTAAGCTTCAATATATTCAATAGGTAGGAACCCTTTAGGTAGTGGCTGACAGATCAGATCTTAATTTGGATTTGTAATATTCATTTTAATTAGGTACTGTGTATGCCTATATATGCGAGGACTGTATTTTCAGAAGGGCTTATTTCTCTACGCAAACTAAAGAAAAATAAGCCCTTTTAAAAAGACACTCCTCAAATAAATGTCGTGTTGAACTGTGATAGAGTGATTAACCCATTAGATACAATTATGTTTAAGAGGATAACTTTCTCGAAACTAGGCGATTTCGATTAGGTTTGAAATAAATGACTGATAGGTTTGAAAAGATGATGATGATTGTATACATACAATTTAAGCATTATTAAAATAATTTTCAAGTCATGATCAATTTTTTTTTATATAATTCGTCATTAGGTAATTTCCTTACCTCTACCTATCCCCATCAAACCTCAGGAAACCACGGGCCAAATGAGTGAATAAGACTAGCAAATTATCTTGCTTGCGTAAAAATAGTTTAATAAAATACAACAGTCATGCGCATGAGTTTATTCCATTGGAAGCCGTAACGTTACAATTGTACACGGTATACTCTGTAGCAGTGATGGGCCGTTCTCGAGAAGTTTCGGAAACAAGAGAATATCGGGAGAAGCTTCTCGGGAAAGTTCTCCTCAGCGGAAATTTCTGAGAAAGTACCTTATATTTTTGAGTTATGCATTTTTTGTTCGCTTAATACTCATTATATTTGTGGTATATAACTATTTGCAGAGTATTTGTGCGCAACAGGTCATTCTATCAATGAAATTCTCTTTGTTCTCGAGAATTTCCCGGGAAACTTCTCGGAAACGTTCTCTGGGGAACGTTCTCAGCAAAAATTCATGTTATTTTTTCTTCTAAAAAGTTTTTTTTTATAGATTATTAATCATTTACGGTACTTTATTAGGCGTTGTCATCGTATTATTATTCGTTTACACATTAAATGTTAAGTCTATTAAAGACTGGAATGGGTAAAAACGGACTAGTGCGACTTGATCTGCGGACATTGATATATTATCTTTTTCATCATTTTCTCGAAAATGGTGTTGTTACACGTAAGTTTTGCGGGCTGTAAATGACCTATTACGCCCTAGGGCGTAATGGATTTTTTTCTGTTTTACTCTTATTGGTCATGTTCAAAGGAAACGCCAACTTACTTTTTTAACTTTTTTTACTTTAAAGAGAGCTGTTATTGCAAAGACATGTAAACACATATTTCGGTAACATAAATTAAATGTTTAATAAACAGTGTATTTCAGTATTTTGCAACTGTAAAATCAAGTAAAATGGCCGTTTTAGGTTTTTATTACTATGGTTTCCGAACGTGACTTGACATTCGCATTATCTATGGATATTAATGTCACTTTCTGATTTAAAAAATTGTTCTCATACTGGGTGGATTAGTAAGGTTATTTAGGTATTTAGATTTCCTCACAAGTGTGATGAAAAACATTGTGTGTGCCACGGGTGGTAAAGGAATTACAAACGAGTGTTATTAAAGCCCTCGGCTTTACCTCGGGCTTGTAACAAATACTCGTTTGTAATTCCTTCCTTACCGCCCTAGATACACAATTTACTATAAAATATCACCGACTCTTGTGCTTTCTTACCTGTCATAAATAATTATCTCTCTTTACCTGCCACCCAGTGCCCAAAAAAGGGGACAGGTCCGATCCATCAAATTACAATCCTATTGCTATTACTTTCCTTTTCTCTAAGGTGATAGAGCGTGTGATTAATATAAAATCCCTTAGATAGGTATCTAAAAGAACATAATTTGATCAACGGCCTTCTATATGGTCGCTGCACTGGTGATCTCCTAGTACCTATATCCCACACACCGCTGCCAACTGCCCACAGCCAAAGCTGGCATCCAAAAAGTTTGATGTGCTGAGTTGAGCGAAGCGGTACATCACGTCTGGGCAAAGACAGCTGTTGTACAAATCGCAGGTCTGACTTCATATGGAGTACTGCTATCATCATGTTCCTCTTGGCTCGGTCCAAAAACGCACGTGTATGTGACAAATTTGAAGCAGTAGTGAACCTTTAAGTCTAAGGAGAGACTTCGCCTATTTATGTGTATTCTACCATTTTTAAAACTTGTATATAAATAGGCTGTTTATTTCATTGCATATTTGTGAAAAGCACTACCTCGGCGTGAAATGGGGTTGCCAGCCTCGTAACTATTTGGACTCGCTCTCGCTCGGCCATGTATATGTACTCGGCCGGCAATCCCTTCTTTCTGTTGTGAAATAATTTATTAATTAAAAAAACAGCAAATAGCAAATGTATTCAATATAGAAACTAAAAGTATAATCAAGTAAAAACAAATCCTTTAACGAAATAAAAATAAAAGCAATTATGTAGGCTGTCAATATTGTTCATTATTAGAAACAGCTACCGAGGGAGAACGTTTCCGAGAAGCTTCTCGGGATTATAGAGAATTTTGCCTTTAGAATATTCATTCAAGATACACTCATTTACGAATGCCTATTAAACACAATAACGAAAACATTTCAGCCCAAAAAATACCTGTATTTTAAATCTAAATCACTTTTATGCTAATATTTGTTCTGGAGAAGTTTGCCGGAAATATTTCACCGAGAATGTTTCCGAGAAGCTTCTCGGGAATTTCTCGAGAACATAGAGAATTTTGCTCTCAGAATATTCAAAAAAGTTCAGGTACCTTACGAACGTCTATCAATAACATATACGAAGACATAAAAGCAAAATAATACTATTTTTTTTAAAGTATTTATGTACTTTCTCAGATATTTCCGTTCCCGGAGAACTTTCTCGAGAACATGTGAGAATTCTCAGGAGAAGGAATTCTCGAGAGCGAGAACGTTCTCACCGGCACAACACTGCTCTGTAGTACAAAACACCGTAACAACATATTTATATAACAATTCATAAAATAAATCTCGTAATGCGATACATGCCGAATTGTGACTAAGAATAAAAAAAACTACTTATTTAGAACCTTAGTTGAAATGTGAAAAGCCGTTAGTAACTCACTATAGACAGTTATTTTGTGCTGAGTAATCACCGGCAAACATTTCTGACAAGATACAGTGGTCAAACATATCTGACTTGTCCTACGTGTGTTGTAAATGAATGTGTTTTTGACTGCTTCATCCTTTCAGATATGAACGCAAGTGACTGCCTGGCGGCAAATATCGCACTACTTAGTCTAAAGAGGCAGTTTCATATCGATTCTTACAGTACCTGACCTACCTATTGATAACAATAATAAAACCTAAAAAGCTGCCCGCCACATACACATCCAGCAGGAGCCCGATTCTGAGTTCGATCGAAACGTATTTCTATCTTTAGAATAATATTTCTATTGGACTAGAAATTTCGGATAGACATCGTCAGGATCGAGCTCAAAAATCGCGGCCCCGGGCGAGTGACAACAAAAATAAAAACTAAAGTAAGTTTCGAGACAATCGTTGCTCGACAGCTCGAGCGGACAGCAATATCCTCTAGAAATGGTGGGATACTACGAGTAACCGAGAGTGATGATAATTATAAATTCGTGAGATAAAAAGTAATAGTAATCTCTTAAAAATAAAAAGGCACTACCGGCCGCGAAAGTAAAATATGGCACTCGATATACGACTAAATATTATGCACTCATTAAGGAACAGCTCCAGGATTAGGCCAGGCTCAGGAAGTAAAAAGCCAAGAACGCCAGTGAATAAAACAGCGCGCTCGCACCCAGCAACACGCGGATGGCTGCGCGCGGACCCTCCTCGTGCGCCCCGCGCGCAGCCGCGGCGCGCGTCGAGGCTCGCCGCAGCAGCGGCGCACGCGCGCCGTTGTTGAACCGCTCGGTGTTGAGCACCTTGCGCTCCAGCCGCGCCACCTTCTCGCTCTCGTCCCCTGCGCCCGCACCCGCCAGGTTGGCGGCGCTAAAGCGCGGCACCGGCTTGCTCAGCGCCAGCCCAGCCTCCTCGTACACGCGCGCCTCCTCCGGGCTGACGTCGTCCGGTAGCGCGAACTGCGGCCGCGGCGCCGACTCTAGGCTCACCCGGGACCGCAGCGACAGCGAACGCCGCAACCGCGACCACGCGCCCTCCGCACCGACACCCACAGGCACCAGCGGCGCCGGCGGCGTGCCGAGCCGCGACTGCCGGTAGTCGAGTGGCAGCGTGCGTCCCGGGTACTCGTCCGCCTCACGCCACATTAGAGCGCCCGGCCCACCGTCGGCCATAACGAAAACGCGTGGTAGATCGCGACGGCCACGCCGCATCGGCGCATACCGCGCCCGCGCCGCCTCACGCCGCACCGGCACGCCCGCCAGCAGACCTCGGCGTGGCGGCCGAGGCGGCATCACTAGCGGGACGTGGTGCGGCGGGTGGTCGTCGACCACACAGTGTCGTATGGGCGTCCACACCGCGCGCAATGGGAGACCGTAGCGGAAGTAACGGTCGCTGTAGGCGACCGTGGCGAGCGCGCCTCGCTGGCCTGCCAGCAAATTGTAGATGGTGCTAGCGGCACTAGGAGGACGCGGGCGCGAGCGCCTACCGCGCCGCAGTAGACGCCTCACGGCCTGCAGGCGCCGCTTTGCGGGCGGTGCGCGCTCATACGGCTCGGCGTAGGTGCGCTCGGCGCGAGGAGCGCGCGGCGCGTGGCGGAGGCGGCGCGGGCGACGTCAGTCTGCGGGCAACGGCCGCGCGCGACGTGCCGCCTGAAGGTCGTGTAGCAGCTCGAGCAGCGTGCCGCTACTCCAGGCCTGAGTGCGGCAGGAATCACGGCAAGGTGCACCCTTGGGCCCAGTCAGCTCGGGCAGCCCGCGCCACGGCGAGTCGCGCAGCTCTGCGGCGGGCGCAGCAAGTGCGGCGTGAACGGCAGCGAGCGTTTTCGCCCAACGCCCGGCGTCGTGCGCGAACGCGAGGCGCGCGCGTAGATAAAAGCCGAGGGGCCACGCCCACTCGGGGCCCTGGTGATAGTTGAAGCCGTGTGCGACGCTCGGGTCGTCCGAGTTGTTCGCGTTGTCATACTCGGGGCGATACGCCCAGTCAGCCGGGTCGAGGGTCTTGAGGCCAAGCGGGCCGAGCAGCAGGCGCTCGGTCATGTCGAGCGCTAGCCACGCGTGCATCGGGTCAAACAGGTCCGGTGCAATGGCCATCGCAACGACCGCGTTGCAGCGCAGCTGGTAGTCCGCCCATGGCTGCGAAGCTCCGTGCGAATCCTTGTAGATGGCCCGCCGGTGCACGAGATCGGGTCTGAGGTCGTTGGCGGAAGGCTGCGCGGACACCCAAAAGTATCGCTCGAAGGAGCGACGGATGCGGTCCGCCCACGTGGCATAACTCCAGGAGGTAAGCGCACCGTCAGCATGGCGGCGCGCCACGCCGGCGTGCGGGAAGCGGCCGGCGCGGTGCAGCTCGGCGAGCCAGGCGGTGGCGCTGTAGGCGAGCGCGACCAGCTCCACGGCGCTGCCATCGCGTGGCGTGGCGGGGCGTCCGCGCGTCCCCGCCGGCTCGGACGAACCCATCTTGTCCATCCAGGTGCCGCAGTTGGCCTCGTTGCCGCCGAAAGGGAAGCCGGTCTCTGGATCGACGCCGATCTGCACGTTGAAACCCTTGTCCGTCATGTGCGCGTCTATCTGCCGTCCGGCGTTGCGCTCGCGGAACACTAGACCCTGTGGGCGGAGGAGCGGTTAGTGAGCATACTGCAAAGTAAGAGGGCGAGGCGAGGGGATCGGTACGTACCTGGAAGTGCACCTCAAGCGCCTCTTGCATGACATCGCAGAGCGGCTGGTCTGCGGCTCCGGGCGGCGCAGGCTCGCTGTCGTCCTTGGGGAACAACCGTGACACAGGGTCCGCTAGCAGCGCCAATCCCTGTGGCGCCTCCGTCACGTACTGCCAACATAACAATTTGATATTTAAAAATATAGTGATAACGATGCAACAACATGTGGTTCTTTTAAGAATATACAATCTACGTAAGTTCTTGGAGGATAACATTATCTTGTTCTGGATTTGGCACGCACCTGCTTAATGGCTTGCAGCCACCACCACACGGCATCGCGGCAGTTGAAGCGTGCGCAGCGCCCGCCATCCAGCAGGTTGGGGATCAGCCCGTGCCTCAAACACGCCGCGAAGCCCAAGATGTGTGCGCGTGCCTCCTATAACACCATTTATCGTTACGATCAGCCAAACAAGAATGTATGCAAAGGCGACTATAGAGTGAAATGTGACCTGGTAGCGGCCGGTGAGCAGGAAGGTCCCGCGAAGCGCGATGAAAGTGTCCCGGCCCCAGCAGCGCATGTAGCCAACGGCAAAGTGCGGCAGCCCCGCCGACAGTGTCACAGACTCGGGCGCCGGCGGCGGCCGCGGCGGCGCCAACGCCGGCGATGCCGCCGGCAGCGATGCGCTCGGCACCGCGCCCGCCAACTGCACACTGCATAGCGCTAGCGCGCGCGACAAAGCCGAGCCACGACACCACGGCGCCACGCGCGTTAACGCAGCTCGCGTCACGGCCTCATGCGTCGCTCGCAGCAACGCTTCGGCGTAAGCAGGCACAAGGTATCGTGGTAGCTCGGAGAGCGGTGCTAGTAGCTCGCGCAGGCGCGTGGCGACGGGCGCGAGGCGCGGCGCGGTGAGGCGGCGCCACGTGTAGTCGAGCAGCCAGTCGCCCGCGCGCAGGTTGTCGCACACCGCGTGCCCCAGCGCGTCGCCCAAACGCACTTCCGACAGCAGCGACATCACGCCCTAACATACAATACAATGTTTCTTTTTATCTCATTAAAATGATTAAAGTGGTACCTTATTTTAGATTTTACATATATACATACATATATATAGTCACGCCTTTTT
Source organism: Eudemis profundana (assembly GCA_947034925.1). Classification (NCBI taxonomy): domain Eukaryota; kingdom Metazoa; phylum Arthropoda; class Insecta; order Lepidoptera; family Tortricidae; genus Eudemis; species Eudemis profundana. Next base: position 20,716,499 of record OX344795.1, on the reverse strand, counting down.
CCCAACGGGTTAGGCAGAGACTCAGTCATTACACTTGCTACGGTCCTGGCATACGTTTCGCTTCATCAACGTACATTAACCTTTTCATGCATGCTCGCCGGGTTAGAGTGCTTTTGACTTGCCCTTTTCATCTTCAATCTGATCGGGAAACGGCCTTTCTCTTTCAACGTTCCCATTTACTTTCACTTTGTAGATTTGTTTAGTCGATCTTCTTTCATACATCCTCTCTACATGCCCAAACCATCTTAGCATCCCTTTCTCAATTCAAGTTACTAAGTCTTCTTTCACACCACAACACTTTTTTTTAAATCGTTGATGGCATGAAAATAAGTGTAGCTAGATTTTATCCAAGCAGTTTTGAAAATAAATGTAGCTGGATTTTTTCCAAACAGATTTGGAAACAATTTGATGGTTATAATATGGCCTCATTTAGACGAGGCGAGAATTCGTATGCGATTTTCATTTCATTGCGTTGATCAATCGATCAACTGTACTCATCGTACCTGAATAGCCCGCAATGTAATCAAACTCGAATACGAGTTACGGGCCTTACGCTAGTATAATGTTTCCTGGTGCCAGTAACTTGCCTGCAACCCGGCGTACACGAGCGGTCCGTGGCCAGGCACGTCGTAGACGCCGCCGGCGCCCGCGTCGCGCTCCTCGGCGTCGCAGCGGTACAGCAGCACGTTGTAGTCTGCCAGCTCCAGCGGCGCGAGCACGCGCTCCAGGCCGAGCGCGTCCGGCGCGCGCGCTTCCACCGCGGTGAGCGTGCGCGAGAGTGTCTCCAGTGCCGAGCGGTGCGAGGCGCGGGGCACTACACATGATAAAAAGTATAGGCATTTTGACACAATACGGGAATTCATTACAGCACATCAAAAAGTAAAAAAATTGTAATGGAGCTTACTTAAAATAAAAGACAATTGGATAATGAAGGTTTTCATAGCACTATAATATAACACTCAACATTTGCGGCCCGACTGAGCACAAGCTCGGACGCGGCCACAAACACTCTGTTTGAAAAAATGTATGGAAACACTATAGTCTTAACAGTCCAGCAGGGTCACCTATGCATAGAGCGGCAGGCGGCGCCCACTGCTCCTACTCGTTGTGTAGCGCGTGCCGCGAGCACACTAGCACAGCTCTGGTTGACTAGTGGCATGAACAGACGGGCTCACCTATGCGCAGCGCGAGCACGGCGCCGGGCGGGAAGGCGCGCCAGTCGAGCACGGTGTACGCGCCGTCGCGCCGCGCGCCGGCCAGCAGCCGCGACGCGTCCAGCGGCACGCGGCGCCGCACCGCCGCCGCCCACTGCTCCAGCCCGTTGATGTAGCGCGCGTGCCGCGTGTACGCCGCGCCACTCCTGCGCACACATTATGCCGCTACCTTAATGTGTGATTCACGTGACAAAACGCGAAAGAAGCACAGGAATCGGTTTCAGATTTTTGCGAGCCAAAGATTAAGTGTAAAGCGGTTTATATACACCGCTCTTTTGTCCTATTACCTAAATTAATTGTTAGCCACAAAAGTAAGGTGAACGTCCTAGTGTTTGTCACACGATTGCCCAATAGCTGATTCCTTCCTGTCACCCGTATTTCTAATCACTTAACATTCAAGATGGCAACAATTGAGACAGTGTCAAGCACTCGTACGTCTACTTTTTTTAGAAGCCTTTTTTCCGATGTTGTGTTTCACTATTGCTTAACCAGCTGACCTTGGCTGCAGCTCGATCTCGAACAGTATCTCGTCGAGGTCACCCTCGAAGCGCAGCGGCGGCGGCGGCGGCGCGTCGCCCTGCGGCGCGGCGAACGCCGTGTGCGCCACCAGCAGCACCGAGCGCCGCGCGCCCGGCGCGTGCCGCGTCACTGACGTCACCGCCTCCGTCATCTGGTCCACGTATACCTGCACAAAAAAATCTCCTCAATAAAACTTAACCCTACGCTGCGTTCAGATTCGTGCAACACAACATGTAATGCAATATACAGTATGTAACCAAACGTAAAGCAAAGAAATGTATCACACAATTAGATCGTAAATATGACAACAGTACCTGATTTATTGCAATGCAGTCTTTTTTACCGTTGGCAAAAAAATCAATAAAAAATAATTTTGTGTAACCTCCTGTATTATTAGTAAGTACACGCATTTATGCTTTAACGAAAACAGAAATTAACGACATCATAGTTGAAATGCGATAATCTGAAGTGCGTTGTGATGATATGTTTGTTATGTTTAGTTGGTTTACGATAAGACAATGACGTTTAGATTGTTTACATCCACAGGCCGTTTCAAAATCATCTGCAAATAACAGGTACTTAGGGTCATTCCACGGTAACAGGTAACGTGAGTCACAATTTTCATTCAGTTTTAAATCATAATGATGCAAATAAAGTGTTAATATATCTCTAAAGAGGTGCTTCTTATCATCCCTAGATATATTAACACTAAAATTGGTATCTTTAATTAAAAAAAACACGCAATAAAATCGTGACTTGCGTTACATTTAAGCGGAATGACCCCTTAACATTTTTTTTCATTCAATCTAAAAAAAACTGCTGCAACAGTGATACAAACTATGCCATTACACTATACTTCATATTGACGTTGGCCAGCTTACAGCTTTGCTTTACGATCAGATACGTACTGTATGTACTGCCTTTCATTGCATGCTCGCTGCAAGCATGGACGTAACCCGCGCAAGAACCGCGCGTCTCCCGCGCGCACCTGTTTCCACAAGTATATAATATACCCATCCAGGCTTGTGCGCCGCACACACAGCGCGCCCAAGGTGTTCGTCCGAAAAACCAACAAATCACGGATCGCTCCGCGCGCGACTCGTAATGCGTGCGCGCCAAATGCGCAGACTATAGGATATTGTTGCAAAGTGTGTTACATTGCATTGCATGATACATCGCACCAATGTGGACGGCAATACGACGACACTCGAAAAACGCTAGTGTGAGATGGTGTGGTGGTATTTGTCGCCTGTTTTCAATGATGTCAACCTCTCTCATTATTCAATTCAATCATTTATTGGTAAAATATAAGTTATTTCACATGTCACATACTACATCCATGAGGACTGTGAGACCTACAAATCTATTATGAGTGGCAAAGTCAAGTCCCTCGTTCAGTTTGCGTCTCGTACCTCGTCATATCCCTGCTGCGCGAGCATCTGATGCAGCGCGTTGATCTCCCTGCGGGCCGCCAGCAGCCCGCGAGCGGCCCCCACGCGGCCCTCACCCTCGCCCTCGTCCCACTCCGCGTACAGTCGTTCCTCGTCCACCACGTGCACGTGGTGCGGCACCAGCTCGTCTAACCCGCGTGTCGAGCCCGTCGCACAACACGCCATCGCCACCAGCGCGGCTAAAGAAACCATACGCTTAGATTAACACAGAGGGAAACATGTGAGCGCTTGAAATTGGATCGTGTGAGATATGTTGAGGTTTGGATGGAAGTTTTCAAGTAAAACCAGCCATAGTACCGGAGATGTTGTATTCACGGTGTGTCAAAATATAGAATGTCCAGTTGATGAGTGTACTATATATGTGTATAGGTGAGGGACCGTATTCATTTGTTTTTTTCTACTGCCTATGTCCCATTCGGTCAGTATTGACAGATATACACGTGCGGAAGTGTAATTTCCACTCGTCCCGAGTATTTACCCTCGCCTGGCGGGTCGGGCCAATACACCTCGGGACTCGTGAAAAAGACATACTTTCCGCACTTATATCGAAAAGTATTATTCTATAAAACTCGACGTATTCGTACCGGTGGGCAGCGCGTCGTGCACGGAGCGCTTCTCTATGGGCGAGGGGTTGTCGTGCGTGAGGTCGAGCAGCATGGCGGGCGCCACGGCGGGCTTGGCGGCGTCCACGCGGGACCGCAGGAACGCGCCCACGGGCCGCCCTCCGAAGCGGTGCAGCAGCCGGCCTTGCTCGCGCGAGTCCCACGCCGCTTGCGCCTCTGAAACACAAGCTCGCTGATTTGACAGATGTACGGAATTAATTTTGGTCCCATATTTTTCTGACATTTTTCGGTGTCTCTCGATTTGTTCCAGTATTTGCAAATCTAATTTATACAGAAATAGTGTAAATAGCAGCTCTGTACGTCATGTTAAATCTACATTCGTTAGGATATATATGTAATGTTACATCTGCCCTAAAGGAATAAAAGTATCCAGGAGCGTCGTCAGGGAGCACTGCGTACGCATGTCCTGGCGTGGGGCAGTAAGTTTGCCAAACGAAAAAAAATACAACGGTCGCTAATAACGCTATTAGAAAACATCGAAAAATTACAACGTGGCTTTGTTTCAATTGGCCTAGTGGTGTAGTGGTTGGCACGTTGTCCCGGCAAGACACGGAAAAACGCAGATTGAAATCTAACCTTGACTAGATTAGGTCTCGTTTAGTTTTTCAGCGTATTTGGTCTTTGTATTAATAATAGTCATAATTTTGTAATTTTTTTTATGTTAAGTTTAAGGATAAAAAGTATTTGTATCGTATTGCTTACCACGGATGAGCGCTGAGATGCCAAGACGATTGACGAAGATGTTGTCGACATGGTCCGAGTTTGTGAATAACTCGGCCGCCACGAACAAGTCGGGTTTGACGTTGCGCGCGCAGTCCATCATATACTCGGCCACGTGCAGTGGCGTCGAGTGGCAGTTGTCGAGCCGCAGCCCGTCGAACAACTCGGCGGTTAGCTCCACGTACTCGCGCATATGCGCCCACAGCCATGGACTGTCCTCTGGCTTGTCGCCGTACCTGGAAAATGCGAGCGTCATGGCGGGAGCTAATACAACTAAAGTTAGGTTAGGTTAGCTAGTACCTAAGAAAAAAATCCTGCTGTTCACGTTAAATAAAAGAAACACACTGTATATTGATCCAATTTTGTCACTCGTCTTACGACTTACCTGAGCTTGACGCTGTCGCCCCAGGCGATGAGCTCCCGACGCAGGTACACGTTGCCAGCAGCAGCGAAGTCCTGCAACGGGTCGGCGTCCATGACCCAGCCGTTGTGCGCCATCACAAACCGCCCCGCTTCGCCGTACACCAACGTCTCGGCCTCCGCCGCGTTAGCGCAGTCGCCGCAACCCGTGAAGTACCTGCGACAGAATACTCGCGGTCAAGATCATTACACAACTTGGGTGGTAAAACAAAGAAAGGCCGAGATCGCAGATGTTTACGGCCCGAGTTGCAAGCGAGGAACGTAAATATGCGATCGAAGGCGTTCTTTATTACCTCCCATGTTGTGTACATCATTTTATGTGTACACTTGGCCAGAAAGCGGCTTTTTCCGTACGCGTAGCGTGCGGCAAAATCCACTTAATGGCCAGGTGTGGCATAAAGAAACTAAACAGGGTCTAATCGTCCTTCTTAATCTTTGGATTTTTTTTACTCATGCAGTTGAAGTGAACGGTCTGTTCCGGTTTTCACGATTACTCACCTCGGAACTAGAGGATTCTTTGCGCTGACTTCTTCTATCTTTGGACCGTCGGCCTGCAGACGGAAGTATCTGGAAATGATATGCGATATGAATTAGTTTTCGTGGTTACATTAAGACAAAGTATGGTACTAATGTAACAGAGTTCGAAAAATAAATAGTGTATTTTAGTTTCCTAGCCATTTTTTTTAGAAACTGACAAACTCGCGACCCTTATTGGGCATAGCGATTGTATGACCGGGTGGCCGGCCGTGGCGTTCCCTGGGGTCGAACCAGGTCGCTAGCCACCACCACCACCACCTTGAGTGAAATCGGATTGGGTGGGGGCCGGGGGTGCCTGGGGTCGAACCAGGTCGTTTGGCCAGAGCTACCTTGACTTCGCTGATTGCTCAAAGTGAGCAGCGGACCAGCGGGAAGGATGAAGCGGATCAACCTGCCCTTATGTGAGTGTGTGTATCGAACGAATGGGAGTTTTATTTGCCGGTTCGCTAAACCTAGCCCAGCTAAGAAGACTCGTGATAGTAGATAGTAGGATATCGTGACATATCTTGCAATGATCGCGGGCTAAAAACGAAAACGCACCAATGGATCTCATTTCTCTTTGTGCATTGCACATCATAACAATGAGTACTATCGGATACCTCATGCCGGCGACGCAGTTGTCGATGGCGGCGCGCAGGTGGTGGTCGAGCGCGTCCCTCGCGGCGGCGTTGAGCTGGTCGAGGCGGCGGCGGAACTCCTCGCAGCAGCGCTTCAGGCGCGCCTCCTCGTCGTAGCAGTCGGCGCGGTACACGTTGTACAACTGCAACGCGAGGTCCATGTCCACCGTCGCGTGCAGGCGCCGGTACTGCGGGTCGGGCATTAGCGCCAGCTCTGCCGTGCCCGCGCCGGCTGCCACTGGCGGCACTCTGCACACAATACACGTCTTCTACCGGGTGTCCCAAAACCGCTCATTCCCAAAATACCGCATTCCTAAAATACCAGATTCTCGATATATCAGATTCTCTGTATACCAGATTCTCAAAATAATACATGCAACAAAATCATTTTGATCCTTGAGTAACTTACGATTTTGTAATCTATTGTAACGGGAATGTGGTAAGACAAGCATCTGATAAATCGAGAATCTGGTATTTTGAAAAATGTGGTATTTTGGGAATGCGGTATTTTGGGCATGAGCGCCCAAAACTATGCCACATGACGGAAAAGTACCTCACATTTTATAGATAGGATGTTTTGCTGAAAGGGAACTATATTTTATTTTTAAAAATAAGTTATACTGTATTCAAAGATTTTCTAGAAATTACTTGCGTCGTCGGGAAATCGAACCGACTCAAATGTGAAAAAATAACATCCTGTATTTTTATGATGACAATCGAAAGAGTGAACAAAAACAAATAATTCCTCTTAACGAACATAGTATCTCAAAAGAAAGGAATTGCGTAAAATATTTGATTTAAATGTTAAGAAAGTTATTTCCCATACAAAAAAAGAAATTTTTAAAAAAATCTTTGAATGCAATGCTTACTTTTAAAAATAAAATGAAGTCTCCTTCCAGCGAAATATCCTATCTTCAATATTTGAGGTACTTTCCCTTCATGTCGCATAGTTTTGGGACGCCTGTATACACAGTAGGTGGTGTAGTGACAAGTGCGTTACATTTACCACTACATTTAAAAGCTAGAGACCCTCGACTATCATGCCCTAGAATTAAAAATCTGATACCGCTACAGTACCGCACTACCAATTATGCCACCGAAGCGCTTACCCAAGTAATCCAATTTTTAACCAGTCGCTTCATCTTTTTTTATACGCCTTCAAGGAAGGCTTGTAGCGATACTACTGTTAAGTAGTCTCACTCTTTATATACGGTACTCTCGTTCCAGATTATTTTAAGAAATCGACAGAAACGATGTGCTAAACGTACGCTAACGAATCCTAAATGTTTTATTAAAAGTGAAACGAGTAATACTGACTTGTTGCGCGCGATGCAGTAGAACTGCTGCAGCAACTCGGCCACGTTGCAGGTGAACAGCTCGTGCAGGCGCAGCTCGGGCAGCGCCGCCGTCTCCAGGTAGTGCCGCACCGACTGTAACACACAGGACTGGGGATGTAACGATTCCGATACCCGCTCATTCCCAAAATACCGCATTCCTAAAATACCAGATTATCGATATATCAGATTCTCCGTATACCAGATTCCCAAAATAATACATCCAACAAAATGATTTAGATCCTTGAGTAACGTACGATTTTATAATGTAGTGTCACGGGAATGTGGTAAAACAGGAATCTGATAAATCGAGAATCTGGTATTTTAAAAAATCTGGTATTTTAGGAATGCGGTATTTTGGGAATGAGCGCCGATACCGATATGTCGGCATCGCCGATATACAACCGATGTTTGAGGAGCGCGAAAAAAATTCGCTGTCTGAAAAAAGGTCTACAAAAAATAATTTTAATTACTGACTTAATTTATGTATCAGTTTTTATGCAACGATGAATGGTGTTACCTTGTGCAATGATAATTACTTTGTTAATTATCTCTTGTTTCATAATAAATATTTTCTTTGAATTTTGAGTTGACAATTTGTTTATTTTTACTTATCACTTTCAAGGTTGAGTCTCTGTTAAATATAGCCAAGTTTTAGGTATAACGAGGACATACGAATGTCTGAGGCGCATACTTCATTATTTAGTCATCGATATCGGTATCGCCGATTATTTCCTACAATAATCGGTATCGGTATCGAATCGGCAAAATTATGTATCGTTACATCCCTACACAGGACGTCAATCCGTTCCTAACCACCCGAGTTCGCACGTTACGCCGTCACGTAATAAGGCTTCACACGGGCCAACAGCGAATGCATTCAGTCAGACAGAGAACTCTTAAGGTAATTCGAGTCGGACGGTGGTTTTCCATATAAACATAAAGAGGGTCAATGATTGCTTTCACGGCATCAATTATGTTTAAAATGTGTTTATTTTATAGTTTGATACATTTAGTCTGCGCGAAATGACATGAGAAGTCTCAAAACATCAGAATTATCGTGCAATTGAGAGTTTAAGATCAGCGCCATCTATGAGCATCATTCGAAACCAACCGTTTTTATATAAAATTAAATATTTTTTTACTTTTTGAGTGTTCTCATGTAATTTCGCGCACACAAAATGTGTCAAGCTATAGAATAAAACCCATTTCATCTACGATTGATGTCAAGTAAGCAAATGATGACGTTCTTTATGTTGGTATGGAAAATCGACCGACCCGAATCTGCGTTAGTGAACTCACCTCAAGATGCTCGTTCGTGGTAACCCTAGCGGGGACGCCGCGCGGCGCCAGATCGCCGCGCGCGGCGTCCCTCGTGACCCGCGCCAGCGCCGCATCCAGCAACGCGGCGGGCCGCAGCCGCGGGCAGTTGCCGCAGTTATACGTCGCTTCCGGGTGCTCCGTCAGCCACGGCGACTCGTTCGCCGTGTGGTTCAACACCACGTCGCAGATCGAGGAGACGCGCCACTCCGTGCGCAACTTCGAGACGAGGTTCTCCACGTCGGCGAAGGACGCGTCGGCGCCGAAGCGCGGGTTCAGCTTCAGCTGATCGGCGAGGCTGTAGCTCGAGTTAGAAGCGCCCAGCTCCTGTAACAAAGCGTTATGAGTCGTCGATTTGTGTTTGTTAAAGTTACGGTCACGTAGCATCGCTAACAGATAACTGAAGCACTTCTAGTGGGCCGGCCGCTTTGTACTTACGAGCCGCACGCACACATCAACAAGTTTTTTTCCTATTACGAGCAGCACGCACACATTGACCTGACCAACCAGCGTTAAGCAAACGGCTCACGAGAGGTGCTTCAGTTATTGTTAGCGGCGCTACGTCCGGCTATTTACTTTAAGGTCCGGTTCAATAAAACAAGCTATATTCTTCCCAAATCGAACCTGTCTACGTCATGAGAATGTTGCCACTGAATTGGAGCTTCAATAACTTGACAGCATTTCTGATTCATAATGAAATACTTGACACGTTTTTAGATGATTTTTACAGGTTCTGTATATTTTTATGTCTTTTTATGTGTAATATACTTATATATACAGGATGTCCCTAAAACCAACGTCAATACGAAAAGGGCTGATAGACCACCTCATAAGACACCAGATTAAGTAAATTTGACCTCAGTAAAAATATCTAAGTTTTCGAGATATTGACGTTTTTGTAAAACTCGTGCTAAGTGATACCCTGACTCGGTGTTTTGAGTGTCACAACTAAAATATCAAGTATTTTCCAAATCTGTTTTTTTCTATGGGTTACCAAATAACTATGCTATTGAACGCAATTCCTATTTTTGTTAATTTCTTCATGCTGTGGACACAGTAGAATACCAAAAAATATTTTTTAGATTTTTCCAAATTTCACCTCTGACTTCGAACGAGGGTGGTGAAAAAAAAGTACCAACACAACCTGGCACTTGACGAAAAAAAAATGCGCATTTATTGTAGTTTCTAAAATGGTAACATTTACTAAACACTGTAATAATTTTTGAGATAATGATATTGTTACAAAATTAACTGTCTGCCGACTTCATCTAAAATTTCTCATACGATCCGGTTGAACTAAGTTTGCACCTGGCGTGCTTTGTGTTGTAACCCTGTACTTTGTCTTATTTTGTGCAATAAAATGTTTACATACATACAAATATTAAATAAATTGTAGACTAGCATAATTATTTAGTGTCTTATATTATTTTTGTAACTAATGGACTCGGTACTTTCAATAGTTGAGGCTTGACGGACCCACCTGGATAGGAGTGAAGTGGATCATGTTGTATCCGCACTCGCGCGCCACGCGCAGCGTCTGCTCCCAGCGCGCGAGCGGGCCGAGGCACTTGGCGAGCACGGTCTGGCAAGTCAGGCTCTCCACCGTCAGCACGTCGCGGCCGCCCGGGCCCACGCGCAGCTGCGGCGCGCAGTGCAGCCAGCCCGACCCCAGCGGCCCGATCGACGATTCCCTGCAACCATACCGAACACTATAACCTCCTAAGGCCCAACGCAAAATTCAGTATGTAGTCATTGCGTACCAAGGTCCTACCAGTAGTACTAATGTTTTATACTCATTCAGACCCAAGTACTCAGGACAAAAATTTTTAATGTTCTAGTACTTGTACTGCACCTATAGTTTCTGGGTATGTTTATTATCTGGAAATGACACCTTTTTGGACTATTTGAATTTAATTAAATAAGTACTACAAAAAGGACCATGGGCTTTAACAGAACATGATTTTCGTGTTTTTTCAAATGTAGGAAAATAAAAATAAAGCTTAGTAATCATTTATTTTGTAGTTTTATTTAAAGAATACAAAGTTTTAACCACTTATTATAATCAGTCTTTAATGGCTTATCAGATACGCACAGTCTTTTTAATCTAACGTTACTACACTGCGAGATCGGGATCTTCCTCTTCTTGACGCACCTCGACGACGCCCTCTAGGAGCTGCACGACGCGATCTGGGTCTGCCTCGGGTAGGTCTTGAAACTAGTTCCGACAGAGGTACATCATCATCAGAACTGGAGGAATCGTCTCTGGATCCATTTGGCACAAAATTTATGTCTATGTCACACAAATCTGTATCACCATCATCCTCAGATCCATATTCAGATTCGCTGAGTGCGAATTCTATTTCTTTATCATTTAAACCTATAAAAATAAAAACAAAATTCGTCACTGTATGCATTTATCACCAATTTCAACATAAAAATATCTTTTAGTTAAATCCCGCAGTACTACATATAGGACTAAATATTTTCACAACACGTGTTTGGTAAAATATAAGCATATTTGATCAAATTATTATTGTACTCCGTGAAATACCTAGTAAATATTAAGATACAATACAAATAAACACAAAATCATTCGAGATTACTTTAATTATTTTGGATTTACTAACCTCTTCCTCGCGGACCTCCCATGTTGCCGGCTGTCAACTGACAGTTTGACACTTTTTTTTTTTTTCGGACTTTACTTTCGAGTTCATAGACAAGCCAAAACATTCGATTAGAAGTTGAGAAACGTCACTTTACATTGGCGCGAAATTTTAAATCAAAATGGTGGCTTTTTTTATAAGTCCTACTGGTAGGACCGTGGTACGGTATGACTACACAACGGTTGATTTAGCTGGGTCTGAATAACGAACTTACTTAGTACTATAGGTAGGACCTTGGGCCTTAGGAGGATAACATTCACTAAAACATCTCCATAGAACTACTCGGACACGGAAACTACGCTCCGTACATACTTGACCAAAAAGTCGAATCATTGGAGGTCTAGTGCTTTATGCGGTGAACACGGCGTTACTAAGTTTCGGATCCCAGCATTGGCCATATACTTGTATGTGAGTTCTTCTAACGTATGTGCATTATGTGAACACTGCTGTTGTCATCAAAACGCTCGTAGAGACAGAGAAAACATTTTATGCCACACCTGGCTACACGCTTTCTGGCCAAGCAGCGTAGACATAAAATTATGTACACAACACGGGCGGTAGTAAAAAAGCCCTCGATCGCATATCTATGTCCCTCGCTTGCAGCTCGGGCCGCAAACATTTGCGATCTCGGCTTTTCTTTGTTTTACCACCCTAGTTGGGTTTCCCTTCTGGAATCAGGTTCACAACCGGCCCCGAGGAAAATTGTGATAATGAGTATTAAAAGCGAATGGGAGAGGAACTCACGCGTTATCATAGACGAAGTAGTAGTGGAAGGCGCCGGCGCGCGCGAGCCGCAGCTCGCAGTACAGGTCCGTGTCGGTGACGAGCGCGCCCGTGCCCAGCTCCTCCCCGCTCTGCTCGTCGTCGCGCCGCCACTCCAGCGCGTAGTACTGGTTGCGCACGAACTCGGACACCTCCGCCTTTTCATCCTCTGCGCACAAACATTGACGAGTAAGATGTGTGTGATCAGGGCGAGATAGCAAACGGCATTACGTGCAGGTAGACAAAAATGCTCTGTCTTAGACCTTGTCTCCACTTTAAATAAAGTGAGACCAAGGTCAAACACAAACTATTGCTCCCGTTATAGTTTCCGATGAATATGATAAAGACGAACACAGCAACAGAGTTCACCTATAAGAGGAAGAACGACTTCGAAAGTTTGTCTTCGGTGTCATGACTTAGACTATACTATAGGTCTCGAGATACTCACGGCTGTCGGTGATGATATAGTTAGTGTACAGGAACACCTTGCGGCCTAGCAAGCTCGGTCCAGGGCAGAAACGGACAGTCGTGCCCTTCTCAAACCTGAAGAGGAACACAAAGTTATACTATAGTTGTAATCTTTACGATAAAATAGATTCGACCCCAGGCGCCCCCGGCCCCCCACCTAGTCCGACCGATCCACTCAAGGTGGTCCGGCCAGCGACCTGGTTCGACCCCAGGGAACGCCACGGCCCCACCAAAAAAAAACGATAAAATAGGACTCGGGCATTGTGCCATACGCACCGGTAGATGGTGGAATCCTGGTGCTCGCCATGGTTGAGTGTGAGCAGACGGGTCTGCGGTTCGTGCCGGAGCGGCTCGGGCTCGGGCGGCGCGGGGCTGGCGGGGCGCGCGGGGGATGGTGGGTGCGCCGGCGCCGGCGTCGGCACCACCTCCGCGGCCGCGCCGCGCTCGATCGCCATCTGCCTCTGTCATCAAAAGTTTACATTTTATTATTATCTAAACTTGACCTAAGTATCATGCTTATTGGGGTCGTATTATTTTCTTTTTACTTGCATTTATTTAAGAAAATGTAGTAGGACTTGATCCCCATATTCATTCAAAAATTTGTTTAGAGATCTTAGCTAAGTTATATTGAAAAGGCAGGGAAATTAATCGGAAACGTGTTTGCACCACGCATAGGAAAATATGAAGAACGAGGTGTGAGGCGAGTGTCTCGAACCCTCGCCAGAATAGCTCCATCCGGTGTGCGCGCGCGCGGCACCTTGTCGTGCGGCCGTTCGTGTCTGTCGTGCGGGCGTTCGGGCCGGTCGTGCGGGCGGTCAGGCCGGTCATGCAGGGAGCGCGTAAACTCCAGCGCCTCGCGCTCGCGCGCCGAGTCGCGGCGCAGCATGTCGCCGACGTGTGCAGCCGTCGCGGGGTCCCGCGAGAGTACGCGGCGCGGCGACGAACCTCGGTTATAGCCGCATCGCGGGCGGTGGCCCGAAACACCGCCCACATCTAAATCACAGCAACGAGCTAAGAGCTCCAGCGTTCTTGCTACCTTTCTCTTTTAGCCAACGGAACGGTGTCGGGTGTCTGCCGCGCGTGAGCGCCGACGCACAATCGCGACACCCTAGACTCCTTTGTTTCTATTTCACGTTCCCGTGCGCTACAATCGCTATACACAACAGCCGTTATGACGCACTGGTTTTATATTTTTTCAACTGGCACTTATACCCACCCAACATGGTTTGTCCACAAATTCTGAGAACATGAGTGCAAGCAAGACCCAATGTTCAAAAAAATTGGAACAAGGACAGCTATGACGTAACCTGCTCTTCTTGGGCAACGCAAGTAATAAACAAATAATTAAGAGAATAAACAGAAATATTTCATGAAGTGGCATGCTTCAACTACAATAACGAATTTGTACATAGAACTGCAGCACATACAACAAAACTGCTTCATTTATGTAGGTGAATTGAAATGACCTTATTACCAATACATAATACCTACTATACAGAAAAATTTGCAATTCAAGCTTTAGTAAGAAACTGGATGTTAGCACATCCTCTACAATCTCTTCTCCGCCTTTTGTTCTTCTCATGAAACCCTCAGTGTAAAAATTAACCCCCGCTTAGGCGGTTTTCTTAACACTTGCACATCTAAAACCTACACCATTCAATACTTGAAATTCAGCATAGAACAGGTCAAAAACTGATAAATTAATTGAGTACAGTATATAAATACAAGTAGCCAATGTGAGCTCACAAATCCAATGTCATTTAAATGTCAGGAGTTAACAATATTCTAATTGGTGACCAACAGAGATCATAGTGTGTGTGACAAATGGTAGTATATAACAAATGCAAGTAAAACTGGCATGGAGAAGATTCCATACTTCTTAAAGGTTTTCCTGTAATCTAAAGATAAAGGTCTCATCATCATCATCTATTTTCAGTATTTATTCAAAATTTTAAGCCCAGTAGTTTTGGAGACAAGGAGGGTATGGTTAATTCTCATCTATTTTCTTTAATAACTTCAAAACGATTTATCTTAAAACTATAACCAAATAATTAAGAGTCTCACAACAAGCCCTTTCACACAATATAGCTTGCAAGGCTTTTTTTTTATTTTCTAATTCACCCCCCAAAAGTGGCCCCCATGTTTAAAATATATTAATGTTACAGATATTGTGTTGTGAGTGATCATAGAAGGATTCCATGTTTAGCGTTCCATACCTCAAAAGGAAAAAACGGGGATCACTTTGTTGTCCGTCTGTCTGTCAAGACCCTTTATCTCGGGAACGTGTGGAGGTATAGAGTTGAAAATAAAACCATATGAGATACTGAGGTCTACAGTCCCTTGCAGCTGTGAAAATACCAAAAGCTGAAGCTGTGAAAATAAAAACACTAACACACAGCCTATCTAGAAAATGCATACTATTCTTGCTACAGCTTAACTACATAAATACCTGATTGTAAGTGGCAAAGGGGCTAAAGATTGCAAAGTAGTCCTGCTTAGATCCATTTTCTCAGGAGGCTGTTCCACTACATCACTTGAAAATAACCAATGGTGTAAACTATGCTTATATCCAGTTCAGACTATCAAATGAGATTCTCACCTGAACTGATTCTGAGCAGCCCATTTCTACGTGATCAACATGCTCCCGTATAGTAATCGACAGAGTATAGGAGAGCACTGCCAAGCCATTACCGGAGTTAAGATATCACTGATAACTGTTATGCTCCACAGCCCATGCCACGATGGAATTACATTCCCATTGTTAATGTGTAATGAAAAGAAAACAAAAGAATTTACGACTACACTGACATTATATTGCAATCTTATTATACATTAAACTGTGAACATATAAATGTACGAATTGCGGTCCTGGGAATCCAGAAATTTCTAATTTAAAAATAAATCTTTGTTTATCCATATTTTAAGCAGCAGAGGCTCCTATATATAGGGTTCATCAACAGTAGTTTAACTTACTTAACTGTTAGACTTACGATTAAGTTCTCAGCATATTCCGTAGTGGCAAGGTACGATTAGTTTACTCCGGTTAGAGTTTGGTACGAGCACTCACCGTTTAAAGCCGCTGCCTCCGAGGCATGGGCCTCTGTAGCGCTAGCACACTACACTTCTAGTCAGGGCACTTTACTTCAACACACTTGTATCTGCTATTCGTCGCTCCGCTGAGAATTTGCAGGGTTCAGCATAATGTTATTGTGAGGTGAGGTGATTGTGAGTTTTGACAGAAGCGTCCTCTACGTGACCTTCACAGCTGACCGCATAGAGTAAATTATATATACTGAGATAGAGTCATCAGCTATCATTCTGTTCTAGCGCCATCTGTTGAGTAATGTTCGAGTTATCTGAACAATGTATATATGCATAGCTATCGCCATATACAATGATCGTACAGGTAATGCCGCCTTTTATTTGAAACCCGAATATTAAATTTAACATTTTATCAAGTGTGCGGTCATACATTTTCTATTTGCGCGAGTAGAATATGTATGAACTCACACTTAATAAAATGCAAGTTTTTGAAGACAGGTTAAATAAAGAATATATTGTTTCAATCATTTATTTCTCCTCCTTTTAATGCAGTACTGCATCGCTTGTTTTTGTACTGCGTCACATGCGTCACAATCGGTGCTCAGCCCAATGTTTAAATGTTTGTTCTAGCTTGTTTAGATGTAACAGTGTTGGTAATGTCACCAAGCAATGATTTTCTCTTAAAGGGTCCTGTAAATAAATATTACATTATCATTTAATCAAATTTAATGATGCACTTTAATTAAACATATTTCTTCTAATATTCAGCTAAAGACCAAAATAATTTATTTTATGACCATGAAAGAATAACTATGTAGCTATTTGAGAAAATGTTCAGAAAGTTACCTGGCAAATTCAGGGTAGGTTATTCGCACTCAGCATTTTGCTTCTGGTATGAAAAGAAGTTTCAAAATGCACATGGCATACTCTGCAATACTTGTAAATGTAGTCATTGCCAAGTGCCAAAATATCACCTCCAATATTATAAATCCATGTACGGAAGCGATCAGGGTCTTTACACGGGTTGGGAAATTTATGCAGAATTTCATCCACCATACCTAGAAACAATTGTACATATTTCTAATTTCAGTTTCCTACAAAAAGTACTGTATCTAAATATAGCAATCCATTTAAAAATAAATGTAATTGTAATGCCACGAACTGGAAGCCAGCGTGCAGCTGGGTGGCGAAAACCTACTAAAACACATAAAAAGGGCCTTATTTATGTATTTTTTCGGCCTGTGTGTCATGTTTTTTTTTGTATTCGCTCGCCGCCCAGCTTTACGCTGGCGTCCAGTCTGCAGCCTAAGAACCTGATATATAAGTAATAGACCGCATGAATAACATACAGAATATAGTATTCGTAGAAATGCTTACCACAATTTGGCACGCAACATGTCTTTTCTGCTGCCATGATTTTAAATCGAGGTCCAATTGACGAAGCCGGGGTCAAAACACAAGAAACTCGATCGTCGAAATCCAATTTAGCGCAAGGGTCAACAACGTATAGCAGATCCACCAGTATCCATAAAACACAGCCAGGTCGTAGGAGAAGATCACAAATCTTTAAAAACGCCATGAACAGTTCTCAAACACTATATACAAAATTACCGCAATGGCAATATGCATGAAATTGAAAAACAAACCAAATCAACCAAATGCGCACGAAAACATTCCTCTGCACGCAATTATATTGCGTTCTTAATGCGAACACCTTCATGTTTTTAAATGAAAAGAAACACAATTTGATTTCTTCTTAAATATTTTATTACCGAAAAACTACAAATATTATTGCATGAATATTATTATGTAAATGTTTAAAATAAATGCAACTTACTTAATATAAACAAATGAGTGGAATGGAATGGAGTACATCACTCAGTAAGGCCCAATGTTGCCTGTAGTAATTAATTACATTATTATTTGATTAGAATTTTCAATGATTTATTATTATTTTTCCTGTATGACAAAAATATCTTTATTTCCAAAAAATAAATAATTTATATGCAAAAATATTTTTTCCAATATAATGATAAAATTAATAACAGCTCCATCTGTCGAGCTGAGTTGTTAATATAAGTAACATTCCATTCTTCCGTACTGAACTATCTAGTACTGAGCAGGGGCATTTCACTCAGTACTAGATAGTTCAGTACGGAAGAATGGAATGTTACTTATATTAACAACTCAGCTCGACAGATGGAGCTGTTATTAATTTTATCATTATATTGGAAAAAATATTTTTGCATATAAATTATTTATTTTTTGGAAATAAAGATATTTTTGTCATACAGGAAAAATAATAATAAATCATTGAAAATTCTAATCAAATAATAATGTAATTAATTACTACAGGCAACATTGGGCCTTACTGAGTGATGTACTCCATTCCATTCCACTCATTTGTTTATATTAAGTAAGTTGCATTTATTTTAAACATTTACATAATAATATTCATGCAATAATATTTGTAGTTTTTCGGTAATAAAATATTTAAGAAGAAATCAAATTGTGTTTCTTTTCATTTAAAAACATGAAGGTGTTCGCATTAAGAACGCAATATAATTGCGTGCAGAGGAATGTTTTCGTGCGCATTTGGTTGATTTGGTTTGTTTTTCAATTTCATGCATATTGCCATTGCGGTAATTTTGTATATAGTGTTTGAGAACTGTTCATGGCGTTTTTAAAGATTTGTGATCTTCTCCTACGACCTGGCTGTGTTTTATGGATACTGGTGGATCTGCTATACGTTGTTGACCCTTGCGCTAAATTGGATTTCGACGATCGAGTTTCTTGTGTTTTGACCCCGGCTTCGTCAATTGGACCTCGATTTAAAATCATGGCAGCAGAAAAGACATGTTGCGTGCCAAATTGTGGTAAGCATTTCTACGAATACTATATTCTGTATGTTATTCATGCGGTCTATTACTTATATATCAGGTTCTTAGGCTGCAGACTGGACGCCAGCGTAAAGCTGGGCGGCGAGCGAATACAAAAAAAAACATGACACACAGGCCGAAAAAATACATAAATAAGGCCCTTTTTATGTGTTTTAGTAGGTTTTCGCCACCCAGCTGCACGCTGGCTTCCAGTTCGTGGCATTACAATTACATTTATTTTTAAATGGATTGCTATATTTAGATACAGTACTTTTTGTAGGAAACTGAAATTAGAAATATGTACAATTGTTTCTAGGTATGGTGGATGAAATTCTGCATAAATTTCCCAACCCGTGTAAAGACCCTGATCGCTTCCGTACATGGATTTATAATATTGGAGGTGATATTTTGGCACTTGGCAATGACTACATTTACAAGTATTGCAGAGTATGCCATGTGCATTTTGAAACTTCTTTTCATACCAGAAGCAAAATGCTGAGTGCGAATAACCTACCCTGAATTTGCCAGGTAACTTTCTGAACATTTTCTCAAATAGCTACATAGTTATTCTTTCATGGTCATAAAATAAATTATTTTGGTCTTTAGCTGAATATTAGAAGAAATATGTTTAATTAAAGTGCATCATTAAATTTGATTAAATGATAATGTAATATTTATTTACAGGACCCTTTAAGAGAAAATCATTGCTTGGTGACATTACCAACACTGTTACATCTAAACAAGCTAGAACAAACATTTAAACATTGGGCTGAGCACCGATTGTGACGCATGTGACGCAGTACAAAAACAAGCGATGCAGTACTGCATTAAAAGGAGGAGAAATAAATGATTGAAACAATATATTCTTTATTTAACCTGTCTTCAAAAACTTGCATTTTATTAAGTGTGAGTTCATACATATTCTACTCGCGCAAATAGAAAATGTATGACCGCACACTTGATAAAATGTTAAATTTAATATTCGGGTTTCAAATAAAAGGCGGCATTACCTGTACGATCATTGTATATGGCGATAGCTATGCATATATACATTGTTCAGATAACTCGAACATTACTCAACAGATGGCGCTAGAACAGAATGATAGCTGATGACTCTATCTCAGTATATATAATTTACTCTATGGTACTGAGTGAAATGCCCCTGGCTGACCGGCTGATTGGCTGTCAGTGTCATGTCACGGCCGTTTATGAATCTTGGTACCTATGTGCATGGCCACGAATCCATAAAATCTTGAATCACATATTCCGAAATTATATTTGTTCCGATTTATGTAGACTATTCTTAATCTAAACTAAATAATTATAAGAAATTAGTAAATAATCAGTTTTCTTAATACAATTTAACAAAATTATTTTAAAAGGCGCGGATGGTTTAAATTTAGGCACCTTCCGTAGTTCGAATCGACAAGCTCTGAACTGAATTTGCAGATCGCGGCTAACTTGTAGAGATACATATCGTTGCACTTACTACAGACTGCCCTCTATTAGATTTATTATTATTATTTATTTATAAAAATACATAACAGGCTTACAGTTTAGATGATAGAGATTAGCGTAATAACTCACTACTTATTAATTCACTACTCAATTATTCGCCGTAGGTACTTAGTTAAGATATATTTGATCAAATGAAGTTCTCACCACTACGGACTCGGAACAGCCCATTTAATGTCACCCTCAGCAGTCAAGCCGGAAGACCGGCGCTCGCGCCTCACTGCACGAGCCACGCTATCCGGCGACTAGCGACAGCTCTCGCCAGGCCAAAGTTCATGCGTGCCACTTGGCAAGGGGTGGCGCTAAGACCTTTTCGGTACAACTCACTTCACCACAGAGTTACTAAATTGTATACTCTGCAAGTGATGAACCAAATTTGATACATGTTTCACCGGATGTTGTAGGTACAGTCAACATCAAAAAGTCTGTAACATCTAGAGCGCTATATCATCGCAACAAGTCTTTATTACTATAGGCACAATGGTCCGCGCCGGATTTCCGTCTAGGCCTACAAGGCCCCGGCTTAGGGACCCGGCCAGCCTAGAGGCCCCAGCAGTGGACCCTTCATATAAGCCCAAAAGCATGGCTCGCCTTCTCAATACCAAGTGCCTAGTTCTCTAAATACGGGCCTGACAAAGGTGTGTGACGATATATTTATATAGCTTTGATACAGACTATTTGATGCTGACTGTACACATACTTAGGTTAGGTCGGTTCCTTAGAAGCGTGTCTAGGAAGATTACCCAAGCAGGTACCTTGTACCTTGGACGAGTATCTCAATGATTAATATTTTTAGTCTACACAGTAGGTAGGTATAACTTGTTTCAAACTTTCCACCCTACGTAACAATTTGAGCGATAGGCGCTGTGCTAGTGCGAGTCCATACGAGATTTTAAGTCTTTTTAAATTACTTACTTGCCTACTATAATTTGGTTATATTTAATGTGATGACAAGGGTATCTTAATGTTAAAAATTAAAATGTTAATAAATTATTCTATTTACTGGCATACCTACTTAGACATCACGTCTTTAATGGCATTGATAAGATTCAGCTGAGATCAAAGGTACTGGGGGTCATCTCGTAAGCACCGCTTCGAACATTGCATAACATCACAGGACGTAAATAACACGACCATTATCAACAAATTACAATTTATTTACACACGTCATTTATAAATCGCGATACAGAACCAGTCACTCAGTACAAAACGCGCATACGAAGGCGACTAACGTTCGACCGATCCCCGAGCTTCACACGAATAATTACCTACTAAAGAGTAGTTATTATAAAGATGAAGGTAGCAGTAACGGGAGCAGCAGGGTTCCTGGGCGCACGACTGGCGGCGGCGCTGGTTGCGCCGGACTGCGCGCTGCGCGTCAGCGAACTGCTGTTGGTCGATGTGACCGAGCCAGCGCCACCCGCTTCCGCCGCCGGCGTGCCCGTGCGCACCTTGGCGTTAGACCTGACAGCACCGCACGCAGCCGAACAGGTTATCGAGCCCGACACCGCCGTCATCTTCCACCTGGCGGCAATCGTCAGCGGAAGCGCCGAGCGCGACTTCGATCTAGGGATGCGCGTTAATCTGGACGCGACCCGCGCGCTGCTTGAGGCGGCGCGACACCGCACGCCGTCGTTAGTGTTTGTCATGAGCAGTACCGTAGGCGTGTACGGCGGCGAACTGCCGGACGCACCGGACGAGGACACGGCCCCTCTGCCGCAAACGTCGTACGGGTGCGCGAAGGCGATGGCGGAGTTGCTGGCGAGCGACTACGGGCGGCGTGGCTGGGCCGATACGCGCGTGGTGCGGCTGCCGACGGTGGCGGTGCGCGGCGGCGGCGCCAACACGGCCATCTCATCGTTCGCAAGCGATTTAGTGCGCGAGCCGCTGGCGGGGCGCACGGCGACCGTGCCCGTGCGGCCGGAGCAGCGCATGTGGCTCGCGGGTCCGGCGGGGGTGGTGCGTAACCTGGTGCACGCGGCAGTGTTGCCGGCGACGGCGTGGCGTTCCCGCCGCGTGCTGGCGCTGCCGGGACTAACGGCGGACGTTAGCGAGATGCTGGCAGCTCTCAATCGCGTGTGCGGGCCGCAGTTTGCGGCGCGGGTTCAGTTCGTGCCGCAGCCGGCGCTGGCGGCCATGATGTCATCGGTGCCAGCGCGGCTGAACGCAAGCCGCGCGCGCGCACTCGGCTTCCACGAGGATCGTAGCTACGACGACCTTATCCGCGAGTACATCAGAGACGACCTCGGTGGCCGCGTGCCAGAGTAGAGCGATTGGTCTTACGCACGAATACGACATAGTATATTTATACTGCGACCACCTAACGATCTATTGATAATTGTAAATAAACGCAAGCAAAAACTTACTAATGTACTCGTATATGATTTATTCCTTAATAAACTATGACTCCCTTATGAATCTTGTACATATTACGGAATGGAAAAATGAGCCGCATAAAAAACTAGCGTTGCTGCTCGGCGTCGTGCCGTTATCTTGGTCGAGAATGTGTTAATATTGTTACTTGATATGATATTGTGTCATTAAAAATTTACAATGCAAACCCATTGCACATGTGGTAACAAATAACTGGTTAATAAGAGCAACACCTACCTAAGCTTGAAGTTTCTGCTTTTTCACATACAAATATATGAACTGGCTAAGTCGGACAATTAAAGCTTGAGGTTTTGTAACATGTGAATTAATATCATCATGAAAATAACTTATTTTACTCCATTTAGCCACCAGAATGGATGGTTAGTTTATTCGATTTAATAGAATCTCTGTTCATTTTGCGCCCATTCTTCCATCCTGTAGGTGTAGATAACAAATCTGTACACAAACGAGCACCCAAAAAGCGGCATCGCGTCGACTTTCAGCCGAAGAGGCTCTCCTCGATGGCTTGCTCGGACTCCCAGAGCTCAGCGTCGTCGCGGCGCCGTTTTTCTTTCTTTTGCTTTTTCGCCTTCTTTGCTTTCTTACGCTCACTTGGCTCCTCAGGCTGCTGCTCGGGCTGCTCCTCCCGCGCACTGGTCTTGTGTTTTCGTGCCGCAGGATCCGGCTCCGGCGCGTCCGTCTCATCCGGTTCGCTGCGTTCCCTCTGCTTTTTTTTCTTTTTCTTCTTCTCCCGCCGCTCGGGCGTATCAATCGTGACGTCGGCCGCGGCTGAGGACACGGTCCGCGTGCGCGCCTCGGCCAGACGACGCAGGACGTCCGGCGGCAGACACACCGCCTGCTCGTACGCGGCGCCCAGCAGCGGGTGCCTCGTCCGGGTCTCCGGCAGGGGGATGCGGTCCGGCTCGTCTTCTATCGAGGCGGACGGCGCGCGGATACGGGGCACGCGCTCGCGGAGGCGCAGTGCGCCTTTAAGACGGGGGGCCCGTATGACGAAGCCCGACGTACGCGCCAGCAACGCCACACGATCACCGCACGGTACGGGCACGGCCTCGTAACTCCGCCCGCCGGCCGACAGCTTGCTGCGCGAGTCTGTAGCTAGCGTGGCGCCGAGCAGCGCGGCGGCGGACAGATCGCGCGGGCATTCTAGTAACCACACGTCGTCGTCGGGGCCGACGCTCGCGCCGCGTTCGAGTGCACCGATGACGGGTTGCATATGCGCATGCGTGCGGAGGAAGCGCCCGAGCCGGTCGGCGGTGGCGACGGGACCGGTGCCGAGCGGCGATGCGTTGCGCGAAGGCGCCGACGACGGTATGGGCGAGGGTAGTGGTGAGGGCGACGGAAAGGGCTGCGACTCCGGCTCGTCCTCGAACGTGATCCTCTGCGATATCCGGGGTTTGGCAGATTCGACCGCCACTGGGGGCGCGCGACGATCGTCGTCAGAGCTGCTATCGTCGTCTACGAACTCTTTACTTGTAAACGGCTTCTCGGGAATACCGCTTTTTCCATCAACGTGGCCGTTAACCATGGGCTCGGAACGCCGCGTCTCGACGACCGTTTTCCCGGCTTCAAATTTGTCGATGACCAGACCTCGACCCTCGTCAATTGAACTTTCTACCTCTGAGTTTTCGTGTTTCCTTTTCTTTTTCTTCTTTTTCGGCGACCCCCCGGCATCGGGGTCGTCGGTGCCTGGTGCAGCATCGGTGGTTGAAGCCTCCGTTTCCCTACGTCGTTTTTTCTTCTTCCGCGGCGACTCGACCTCGTTCTCGAACGTGATCCTCTCCGATATCCGGGGTTTGGCGGATTCGACCGCCACTGGGGGCGCGCGACGCTCGTCGTCAGAGCTGCTATCGTCGTCTACGAACTCTTTGCTTGTAAACGGCTTCTCGGGAATAGCACTTTTTCCTTTAACGTGGCTGTTAACCTTGGGCTCAGAATGCCGCGTCTCGACGACGGTTTTCCCTGCTTCGAATTTGTCGATGACCAGATCTCGACCGTCGTCAATAGAATTTTGTATTTCTGAGTTTTCGTGTTTCCGTTTGTTTTTCTTCTTTTTCGGCGACCCCCCGGCATCGGGGTCGTCGGTGCTTGGCGCAGCATCGGTGGTTGAAGCCTCAGTTTCCCTACGTGGCTTTTTCTTCTTCCGTGGCGCCTCGGCATCGGGCTCGTGCTCAACAGCGAAGAAGGTGTGCTTGCGCGGCGAGTCATGCGGGACGACGAAGCTGGCGCGCTCCTCCTTCACCTTCAGTTTTAATAGTTTTTCAGCATCCGATGACGTGTCGTTGCCGTTGACCATTAGCTCGGGACGCCGTGTCTCAACGACAGTCTCTTCGGCTTCGAATTTGTCAATGACTGGATCGTCAAAGGAATCCTCTATCTCTGAGTTTTCGCGTTTTCGTTTCTTTTTCTTCTTTTTCGGCGGCCCACCAGCATCGGGATCATCGGTGCCTGGCGCAACATCGTTGACCGAAGCTTCTGTTTCCCTTCGTCGCTTTTTTTTCTTTCGCGGAGACTCTGCTTCGGGCTCGTGCTCAACGGCAGAGGTGTGCTTGCGCGGCCAATCATGCGGGGCGGCGAAACTGGCGCGCTCCTCCTTGACTTTCAATTTTAACATATGTTCGGCGTCCCATGACGTATCGTGGCCGTCAAAGCGTCGGTGGCCGGCCTCACGCGGAGCGGGGGAGGGAGAAGACGACACTTTTTCGCGCTTGACCTTCTTTTTGCTGCGCGATTTCTTCTCTGTAGATTCGTGGTCTTCGCCATTGAGCATCAACTCCTTCTTAAGCTTTTTTTTAAAACTTTTGCCTGACTCTGATTCGTCTTCATATGCCCTGAAAATGAAATAAAAAAATTAAAGCACAATATAATCTGACCTTTTTATGATCACTAGATAATTAACAAATTCCATGTTGAGTTTTCAATAATTAGAAATAAGTTGATCTCTTCCTATGTACAAGATGCATAATAGTGGTCATCCATACATATAATCAAACACACTGTTAACTTTACATTTGTAAATAAATATCAACTTTATTGCAACATGTTAAAATGGTACACTAAATGCCACGCGAATTGGTCCAGTAGTCTTTAGTTACGTGA
This sequence comes from Eudemis profundana, assembly GCA_947034925.1. Classification (NCBI taxonomy): domain Eukaryota; kingdom Metazoa; phylum Arthropoda; class Insecta; order Lepidoptera; family Tortricidae; genus Eudemis; species Eudemis profundana. Next base: position 20,690,925 of record OX344795.1, on the reverse strand, counting down.
TGCATGCACAAACAGACAAAAATCCCATAAACTATACATATATGTTTTATTACTTATTTTTAATGCCGTCTTTTGAGATAATGGACTTTAAAGTTCCATTTTTAAAGTGTAAAGTTTGCCAAGTTGGGATTATGAAACTTTTTGAGTTAAAAAAGCGGGATTCTTTCGTCGAAAGCGGGACAAAGTAAAAAACCGGTCAAGTGCGAGTCGGACTCGCGCACCGAGGGTTCCGTACAAACTCGGCAGTAGATATGTGAATAATTCAAGATAAACTGTATGGTGGGACAAACTTAGCTTCGCTCTTGAAAAACTGTTGTCCCCATACATCCACATATGTCGCGGTTAGTTCAGCAGAAGCAAATAGACAGACAGACAGAGTAGCACCATAAGGGTTCCTTTTTTACCATTTTGGTACGGAACCCTAAAAACGTATATAATCAGAAGTGTTTGAATATTTATCTTTTTATTTCAGTTTGAATTACATACTTGTCTGTGCCACCCGCCGGCACTTCCTCAGCGCGCTGCACGCACGGTCGAGTTATCCCCGAAAAGCGGGACTGAGCCTGTCTCGCGCGGGACATTTAATTTTGATTTAAAAATCGGGACGTTCCGCCAAAATCGGGACGCCTGGCCATGCTGTAGCAGAGTTACGTTTTAGGAAAAACCTTTAATGCACAAGCACAGTATCTCTATGATTCTTTGACTGAGTGAGCGCATAATGCGAGCGAAGCATCTAATGCTATGAGATGTAAGTTTCCCTATATGCACCCCAGTATATATGTATCCATAAGTCTAAATCTGTCAGAATAATTCATGTCTTGCCATACATTCACTGGAATAAAATTATGATTTAAGAATCCATATAGTGAAATTCAAATTGTATGAGGCAGTCTTAGAATGCATGACTCTTAATGCCTTTTCCAGGACATTTTTATCAACATTCTAACGTGGGATGGAAACATGAAATCTGGGATGACCACCGGTTTGCCGCCTCACCTATGATCGCCGCCAGTGATCGGATTAACTTGAAATTTGATATGTTGATGTAGATCTTAAGGGAATACAATATAAAGTACAATCAACGAAAAAAACATGATTTGTAAGAAATGGTTATTAAAAATGAAACATTCTCAAAGTCTCAAATCACTTTGAAATTCAAATTAGATTTAAAATTCGGGTTTTATATGTCTATTTCGGCCTGGTATTCGTTGTTGGAATATGCATACAGTGGATTTCATTTACAACCTTGGTTGTAGCGACCCTTTGGCTATAGCAACGTTAAATCTAAGTCCCATGAATTTAAAGCATGCTTTAGTACAAAATTCATGTGGCTGTAGCGACTTCCGATGTAATGCCGCATTCGGGTGTAGCATCTGTTTTTAATGAATCACTTGCTATAAATTCCTAGAAACCCCATGCAGATATTGTGACCGGAGCTGGCCGCCAAAGACACAAAGACCTTTCTTCTCTTTTGTTTACATCCACACAGATGGTCAACAACTGTAGTGACCTTTACTTTTTGTTCATAGATATTAGCTGGGTAGCTTTTTAGAGTTATTTTATGGTTCAGTAACAAAATGATATCCTTGGTGGAAACTGTGTTTAGTAAACTGTTGAACAAGAGCGAGTATGGCTCCTAGACGCACATTCACTGTTAAGGAAAAGGCGGAAATTATCTCAAAATTGAAAAACGGTGAAAATAACGCTAATTTGTACAAGGAATACAAAGTTTCCCATTAAACAATATCTACCTTAACCTTTGCGTGTAACGACTTCCGGATATAACAACGAACTAACAGTGGTTCCTACGTCGTCGTTATACCCGAAATCCACTTTGTATAAGACTAAAGTGGCTATAATGATAACCAAACACACTACAAATTGCAAAAGTTTAGGTCTTCTTTATAACTACTTTGAATCATCACTAAAGTAGTAGGCGCGAAGCACATACATGCATCCAGGCAAGGTAACTCACATCGCGACTTCTAGTTCTGAATCCGAACTGTCGCTTGATGCTCCTGTCCAAGCAAAGCTGTCCTCAGACTCCATATATTTTACAACTCCATATATTGTCTCCTGCACTACTGAGTTTTGTATACTTTATTTCTCATGTAAAAATAACTAAATCTAGGTTATGATATTATTATAACCTCCAAGAGTACGTAGGTTTGGTTTGATACTCGGTTGTTTGGTTGGAATTTTGACGTTTAGATTAGATACCAATAATACCTGCATAAAAAATATTATTACATTCCTGAAAGAGTACATTTTATGTTTTGATAATTTTGGTTTCAATTCAAAATCTGTTGTTGCTCGGCCTCGTCATAATTTCATCTTTTATTTTATGAAGCAGTTTTAGTATAAAAAACAGTATCAATCAAGTTTGTGGGTACAAACAATAAAAATATTGATCGTGTGAAAATTACTGACAATATAATTTGACTTTTGCGCAATGACTGAACCAAATATTGAGCGAGTTCGAATTTTATACAATCTCTGGGCGATTCTCCGAGCGTTTTGACCGCGCGGTTTGATAATCATTATTGTCCGACGATTATTTACTATAACGAAAGTACCTACAAATCGTGACAATTTTGATAAAACTAGACTTAACATCGAGACTGTTTTTCGGGTTCATAAAAAGTTAACTCTAGGCATCGTTTTTTTGAACAATATTTACTGAGACTATAATGATGAAAATAAAACGCCGTAAAAACGCTGAATATTGGCCCCTCTCATTATGTTGTCTGTTTATAGTGTTTTTTTTTGTAAAAATGTGTGGTTGATCGTCTGTTTAACAGTTTCTTTTATTTCCGGAGCACAATTCACAGCAGAAAAAACCCAGATCATAATTTATTTCCATTGTTGTTCGAAAAAGATGTATCATTTGAGTTGAACTCAATGTATTGCACCCACCGTGTAGGAGCAAAACAGTGTTCAATACAATTGCAGTACAATTGATTGTGTACAGTATATTGTAGAGGGGTATAGGGCTTCGTACATGAGCGTTTTCCAAGAAAAATACCGGGGTAGCTACTTTCTCAAAATATGGACTTTTGAGGTTTTTCTGGCTCAGAATCGTTAGTACTTTCGAACCTTATACGTAAAAAAAATGTCCCAAAATTTGTATGGGAGTTTTGTCTTTTTTTTGGAAATACCCCGGTATTTTTTTGGAAAACGCTCACATATCAATGTTATACGGAAGTCCGGATTAAGTGGCCTAAAGTCTGTACGGAAAGAAAATAGGCGTGGCGAAAAACGGAACTAACCTAACCAGTGTGGCTTTTTTATTTTTTTTTGCAAATACGGTACAAAAGCATTACAGCGTTTAAATCCTATTCTCTTTCCGCACAGACTATACCTATATACTATATATATTTTGCTTGAATAAAATAAATAAATAATTTATTGTATCCTTCCACCAATATTATAAATATAAAGAAAGCAATGCTTGTATTGTGGGTACTAGGGAATGCAAACCGGGTACCCGGGTAACCGACGTTATTTAGGGTCGAGTAAAACAAGGGTATTTGACTCAGAAGCCAGGTTTTACCCGGATTCGAAACGCAAAAAATAAATTAATACATGGTTTGTCCTGTAATAGGTATAGTGCCTGATAACCATATATTCGCAAACTCCCATATAATAGTTATCTGGGAGCACGGCAGTGCCCCCGCCAAGTCGAGCAAAACAAAGACACGGCCGTGCCATCCTTTTTTCGAAACCTTTCAGGCCATTTTAAGCCTCCCGTAATTTTGTGCTGGCTAAAGCTAGAATCCTGAATTTTCAGGATATGGGGCATATTAAGACTCAAATACATTCTCAATAACATTCAGTTTGAACTTGTAGTTTATCAGTTATCAGTTCGTTTATTGCTTTCATAGGTTAACAAAGAACTATTGCGCGTCAAAGTTCCTTAGTTTTGTCACTGACGGACTGACTCACTGACTGCTGATAATCATAATTCTAAGGTACTTCTAGCAGACCCAAAAGCTCCAAATTTTAAACATATGTACTTAGCTATTAGCCTATCATGTCATGCATAATACAAAACGCATAAATAAGTTTGTAATCCTATACAAATACATGCGATTACAAAGTTAGTTTTATAGTTCAAATTGGAAATAGAATGGATTGGAATGTAAGAAATAAAGGAAGACAACTTACAAAAAGTAATGAGATCCCATCAAAAACATTACATGTAAAAAGATGCAAGTCTCGCAACGCAGTTTTCATACAGCAAAAAGTTTTGAGATGTAATGCTAAACCTCGATTTCCACCGACTTGCCTATTATTTACCCGTGGAGGATTCATTGGATCTTGGTTTAACATTACATCTCAAAACTTTTATTCGACAATAACTCAAAAACCGTGCCACTTTTACTGGGATCATGTTAAGTTGGTTTGGTACCTCTTGACCTGGTCTGCCTCCAGTGTCACTGTGACGTGTCATTTATGGGACACCCTCTATAATCACCTCCTTAAATATTGCAGGTGACTATAAGAACACCCTGTATAGATAAATATATACTTTTAAGACAGAAAACACCCTCAGGAACTTTGTGCTCATCACATAAATATTTGCCCTTACCAGAATTTGAACCCGGGACTAGCTTCGTAGGCGGTGTCGGTCCCACTAGGCTAAACGAGTCGTCTAGCCTAGTTTTATTTATGTTTATCATTAGCTCAGCTTTGAATACCCAGGAAAAAAACTATCCAGGACACCTTAAAAAGCACGACATGTCCTGAGAAACGATGATTCGCAATCTCAACCCTATGTTAATAATAACTCACTATGAGTGGGTAGGACACCTTACGTGAGATTGCGCAACTATACTTAAGTGGGTCTTTTTGTAATTTGTTTTTCACATGGTTCGTTTCATATAAGGCGGCCTGCTAAAAGAATAAAATATGAATTACTAGCGACCCGCTCCGGCTTCGCACGGTGTTTCTCTATTTATACATATAAACCTTCCTCTTCAATCACTCTATAGAGCCCCCGAGACGGTCAAACGGTTTGATTCAAACCTTACGTGTTTGATGAACCTGTTTCATGTCGGTTTGAACGGTTGTCAAATGGCACTGCGCAGTTTGGTTCGGTACGCCGCCGTGATTAGACTTGTTGACACTACAAAATCCACCACAAAACTAGGCCGAGTTTGTTCAAACGCGTCGGAACACAATCAAACGGCGCGTCAAACACAACAAAAATATGAAATTTCATCAAACGAGCTTCAAACAGTTCAAACCCGTGTAATGTTTGACAAACCGTTCAAACCACCTTTGTAAACGATCAAAATGGTTTGAGTCAAACCAAAATCTACGTGTTTGAGTCAAACCGTTTGACCGTCTCGGGGGCGCTTATCTATTAAAAAAAAAACGCATCAAAATCCGTTGCGTAGTTTTAAAGATTTAAGCATACATAGGGACAGAGAAAGCGACTTTGTTTTACACTATGTAGTGAAGCTACTGAAACAACTGCTCAGAAACAAGCATGCATTTAAGGATACTTAAAATCAGCATGCTCAGTTTCAGAGATGGGCATTATTCGAATAATTTTTATTTGAATGATCATTCGAATAAAAAATAATTCACGATATTTTTATCCGCGGATGATTTATCCGCGTATAAAAATCATTCGACAACTTTTTAAATGATGGATGATTTATTCGTTATTCTATTCGAATAAATCCAAGAAAAAATGTTTAAGGCACAACACAAATAATGTTTAAAATGCCTTGTTTTTACTGTGCTTATATTGGTTCTAACACATAATGTGTTCCTAAAGGCTCAGGCTTCCTGAAGGCAGTTTAAATAATATAAGTATGTTTAATATAAGTAAGGCAAAAATCTTAGTTCGTTCCGTTAGTATAAACAACAGGCTATCAGTTCTGTTTAGTTATTATTTTTTCGAGAAAAGTTAATATGGTATTCCAATAAATAATTATTCGTGGCAATTCGTTCGCGAATAAATCATGGGTATCATTTAATCAATCAGCAAAATATTCATATTTGGTCAGCCAAAATAGCTAGTTGGTAAGCAACTTATGGTTAGCACAACATTTATAAATCAGGCTGCAATTAATGATATACTGAACTGCTCTAAATTATTTTGGTCAGCAAATTAAATATTTGAGCTGCATTAAACGATCTACGGTTAATAAAATTTTGGTAAGCAATCAGTAGGTAAGCAAACTATTTCATTTTGTTCATCAAAATGAAAGGTGCAATAAAACCTAATTGGCATGCACAAAATGGGCGCAAATATTCTGCCGCAATAACGCAAAAGGGCACATCTAAATAAAATTTTCGAGTTTACAATAAAATAAGCATATTTTACTAGAAAAACTTCTATTTCTAAAAAAAAAAATTCCGAGATATTCGACTTCAAAGTTGACAAATTTTTAAGACTTAAAAATTTCTATGGATGTTGGTGTCATTATAACGGCCTCAGCCACTCGCCTCACTCGTTCCCGCGCTTCGACATGGCGGGCGAGGGCTGCTCTTCCTCCGCGCCTCCGGCTCTATAAAAACACTCTAGGGCGCGCAGTGTCGGCACGCGTCCTAACCAGCGAGAGCCCTAGATTCGGACTTTCGCAGGCTTTTTACATTTTATAGTAAGTAGTATCTTCAAAAATAGCAATACGGTAAAACTCACTGATAATTGATAAACACTTTTACTTGACACTGACAGCTGACAATCACCGAATGACAAAACAAACACGCCCACGATTAGCTGCTCGCGTCACGTGGTCTGTCTCGCTCTGCCCACAGTACCGCTGATTTTTCAAACTAAACGCAATCCACGCATGTTTTCTCTGCTAACCAATTGTAAAATCTTGCCGGCCAAGTAAATATTTTGCAGCTCGACTCTTTATTAGGCAGACAAATGATAAATAAAGCAGATTAATATTGGTTAAAATGCTAACCATTTTTAAATTATTTGCTGAACAACAGTTGCCGCCCGATTTTTATTTATTGCCAGCCAAATCTTTGTATGCTGCCCAAATGATTAAACTGCTTATTTTTTTTGCGGATCAATTTTAATAACGGCTGACCAAAAAATTACTTTCCATAAATCATTCGCGAATAAATTATTCCACGAATAATTTATTCGAAAAAGAATAATCATCCGTCAATTTATTCGTCATCCGCAAATAATTGTGTTATTCTTATTCGCATTCGAATAAATTTTGCTCATCTCTGTTCAGTAGCTACATTTCGTCGACCGTAGGCTGAATTAGCGTAAGGGACATTGTTTTGCCTGTCGCTTACCGTAATTCAGCCTACGGTCGACGATTTGCTAGCAATAAGCATGCTAGTTATGAGCATTAAATAAGCATACTCAAAGCAAACGATTTGACACACTTGCTGATAAGCACAGGCTTTCGACCAAAATGGCTGTTTCGCAATTAAAAAGAAATCAAAACAGTGGTTTTCTACGGTATTACAGTATCAGTTCTATCTCTTTTGTTTCAAATTCCCGCCAAAGAATCCACGACACTAGTACTAGGACTAGCTTGAAGCACGCCCTCTTCCACCCGTGCCTCAGGTAGCATGCTTAAAAATCCAATAGCGGTTGATTTTTCACCATGCTCGAAATAAACATGCTCATTAGTAGCAATATTTATACAGATAAATTCTCATTATCACTCTTAATGACTAGACACACATAACACGTGCTCATTAGTGGCTTGCTTTCGTGGTACTAATAAGCAAATGTGTCAGTAGCTTGACGAAGTAACCGTTAGGTTAATCGTTTGGTTGCTGCGTTCCTGGTTTATTAACCAGAAATGTTGGTGATTAACGATGAAATTGTTCCATTTAGCCAGATCAGTTTACATTACAACACACACTGTGCAACAAGATGTGATGGTTATACAATATTGCGCAATAACATTGTAGGTAGATAAGCCGTCGTTGCAAGGTAACGCGAATACCCCTTTTATGAAAACGTTTGACAGCTTATTGCGCTCGTATCTGTGTAAGTGTAGGTAAAATTTGACATTTTCTTTCTGTCAAAAGTTTGTGTTGAACATGGTGAGTCAAAGTAATTTTTACGTTTAAATCCATGAAAATCGTGTATTTAATGTACATGAAAGAAGTCAAAACCTAGATGTAATTTAGCCCACACACCTAAAGCTACATTTGAGCAGAGTATTTTCATCCGTAACCTCAAATTTATCTTAATATTCGCGAACAAAAATTTTGTGGTTGTACTCTGTGTCGTCGGTTAAGAAAATAATACAAGCAAAGTGGCGGTGTAAATTATCGTGAGCTAACGATGCGGTGGTTCGGGCTCTGTGACCCTGGGGGTTAGGCGGCGTTCTCGACTGCGAGTTGATATAATGTTCGATTGTGTGCGCAGGCTCGCGGCCCCAAGAAGCACTTGAAGCGGCTGAACGCGCCGAAGGCATGGATGTTGGACAAGCTCGGTGGCGTGTACGCGCCGCGGCCCAGCACTGGCCCGCACAGACTTCGCGAGTGCCTGCCGCTCGTGGTGTTCCTGCGAAACAGGCTGAAGTACGCGCTCACTGGTGATGAGGCTCTGCGTATCGTGAAACAGCGCCTGGTGCGCGTCGACCACCGCGTGCGCACCGACCCCACCTACCCTGCTGGCTTCATGGGTTAGTAATGCTTTAGTTACCTCTTTACTGAGTTACATGTTGGTGCTAGCATTTGTCGCCAGACATTGGGACTGATGCTGTCGGTGTCAGCAGTTGTAACATTATTAATCACTGATATTGTTTGTAAATAATAATACAAGCATATTTAATACATTATTCTTTGTGAATGCAAAGTTGAAGACATAATAACAATGGTGTCAATTTAGTTTGAGTAAGTGTAGTATATAGTTAGAGATAAAAAATAAGCTGGTGAATATACCTTAGTTTTTTTGTGACAGTTAACTAAGTAAAAACAAGTACAATATCAATAAAATGCTTAACAATCATGCATCCTATCTGTCTAATTGACCTGTATATATGTAAGATTATCAGAAATGGAATAGATCCATGTCTAGCATACATAAATTGTATGCCATTTGTGTTGTGCAGATTTGTGTCACAGTACTAGTCATCAGCATTGTACAATCTCTGACCACCAAAACTGGGCAAATCTTGTATCTTAGTAATGAATTGACATTGTTATACAAGCTTGCACTAGATACTTGTTTAGTTTGTGAGTTTCCATTGTTTCCTTAGAAAATTTCAATTCACATAGTTCATTGATGTGTACTGGCATTTCAGATGTTGTATCCATTGAGAAGACCAATGAATTGTTCCGTCTGATCTATGATGTGAAGGGACGATTCACCATCCACCGCATCACTCCTGAAGAGGCCAAGGTGAGTCCATTTGGTACTACATGCATCTATTTCAATGCCAAATTAGAGAAGTATTGTAAAGTTTCCTTGTGGTTTTATGCACCAGTCATTCATGAAGAAGGGTATGAATATAGTGTACATTATTATAGTCTCAGTCTCTAATAATAAACATTACTTATGTCATTGTGTTGAAAAATATTTGACATTTCAGGCTATAGTAGAGTTGTGCCATTCTCGAGAATTCTCGGAAACATTCTGGGGCTTTTTATGGGAAATGTTCTCGAGAATGTTCTAGCTCCATACAAAACAGAGAACGTTTCTGAGAATGGCACATCTCTAGGCTATAGGTACTTTTTTTTTCATTAGGAATAATTTATAATAACTAGTTGTCTAAGTTAACAACTATGTAAGGTAATCTTTATCTTTTGCATGAAAATAATGACATATTACCTATATGGGGTGATGATGATGATGACAGGAAATATAATAATAATTTTTCCACCTTATAGTACAAGCTGTGCAAAGTCCGTCGTGTGGCGACAGGCCCCAAGGCGGTGCCGATGCTGATCACGCACGACGGCCGCACGCTGCGCTACCCCGACCCGCTCATCAAGGTCAATGACTCTGTGCAGTTGGACATTGCTACTGGCAAAATTATGGACTTCATCAAGTTCGAGTCAGGTCAGTTTTTGCAAGCCTTTTAGCATCAGTAATTGGTGACTGGAAGCAACTTTTCTACGAATGTATAATGTGAATATGATTTTATTCACTCACTTCCAAAATACCGCATTCCCAGAATACCAGATTTTTAAAATACGAGATTCTCAATATATCAGAATCTCCATATACCAGACTCCCAAAATAATACATCCAACAAAGTCATTTAGATACTTGAGTAGCCTACGATTTTATAATCTAGTGTAACGGGAATGTGGTAAGACCGGAATCTGATAAATTGAGAATCTGGTGTTTTGAAAAATCTGGTATTTTGGGAATGCAGCATTTTGGGCATGAGCGATTTTATTCAGATAACGTTTTCACTTTTCTTTTAATATTATGATTAAAAATCTCACATTGGTTGATACCAATTGCTTAACTTTTAAATTTAGTGCGACTGAGACAATCTGTCTACAGAGTAGCTATAAATTTAAAGATTGTTTGTGCAACCAAAATAAGGAGTTGGTTGTAGTTGATCGTGTCTAGCATACAATCCAAACAGATTGAATAGGAGCGTTTTTTTTTTAAAAAAGGCACAGGATTTTTTTCTTAGCACATTGACTTGAAGCTTTTCTTACTCAAGAATACACTAAAAATTGTGCCCCAAAAGTCTCATTCCAGATCGTCAGGTTTTTTTTAATATATTTTTTTGTTTCTATGGAGGTGCAGCACTGGGATGGGAACATTTTTCCATACAAATTTGATAGAGCTTTTTGTGTATGAGGTTCGAAAGTACAAACGATTCAGTGTAAGGAAAACTCAAAAAGTGAATATTTAAAGGAAAAAAAATCATGTGGCCTTTTTTACTCTCATGGGCAATTTTTAAGTACTCTCATTCTGTAATAGGCAATACACATGATATTTTTTTATTTACTTTAATAAAAGCTCATTCATATAAGAAACAGTAGGTTTTTAGGGTTCCGTAGCCAAAATGGCTAAAAAGGAACCCTTATAGTTTCGTCATGTCCGTCCGTCCGTCCGTCCGTCCGTCCGTCCGTCCGTCCGTCCGTCCGTCCGTATGTCACAGGCATTTTACTCAAAAACTACAAGACCTACACTGATGAAATTTGGAATATAGATGTCTTGTAGATGCCGCAACTAAGTTTGGTAGTTAAATAATAAAAATAAAAAATCTAGGGGGGGCACTCCATACATGTAACAGAAGCTAAAAAAAATTTTTTTCACAAAATGTCAACGTGTGGTACATAGTTCGACAGCTCTTTTGAAAACATTTTAAGGTTCTTAAGTAATGTTTTTGATTAAGTGAATACCTTTGGAAATAATCGCTCCGAAAGTTGTGAAAATTGTGTCCCCCCCCCTCTATCTTCTAAACCGTGTGTCCGAAAAATATAAAAAAAATTACAAAGATAACGCTCAATTAATACTTTCAACGAAAATTATTTTCAACAAGATCGGTTTAACCGTTTTTTGAGTTATTGTCGATAAACTGCGCTTCTCAACAAAAGGACGTAATTGCTATGAAGATACGCTCTTTTGTTGTTGTACTTTTTTTACATCGTATTTTTTACCTTATAGTTACGGCTATGGAACCCTACACTGAGCATGGTCCGACATGCTCTTGGCCAGTTATTTTTTATTTTTATAGTTATTTGTAAAATATTTTTATTTTACAAATAACTATAAAAATAACCGAGATATAGGACAACAAAGATTTATCTATATCTCTTTCTAGCAATATAGAATATATATCGATACCTTTAGACTCAAAGGGCGTAAACACCGCAGATTCTAATGGCTTTTACGCCCTTTGAGTCTAAAGGTAGGAGATTGTGTGGCGGCCGCGTACTTATCATACGACATAGTCCATATTGGATCTCTCTGTCTAATCGCTGTCTGATTAGTGCTTTAAAATGTTCATATCTGCCGTATTTCTCAGTCGATTTTATTTTGACATTATGTCATCTTTTCACAGTATTTTCATATTTTGTTAAGAAATGTGTTAAAAATAATTCATACATATTTCATTACTTGCCATCAAGCTTGATTGAAGTAATCCAATAATAGTAATAGCCTTATGTGTGTGTCTGTGTGTTTCAGGTAACCTGTGCATGATCACGGGCGGACGTAACTTGGGGCGAGTGGGCACCATCGTGTCCCGCGAACGCCACCCTGGCTCCTTCGACATCGTCCACGTCAAGGACACCACTGGACACACATTTGCCACAAGGTAAAGGACCCAGACACCTTATTAGGGTTCTGTACCAAAATTGTAAAAACCCCCTTATGGTGCGACTCCGTCTGTCTGTCCGTCTGACACAGCCAGATATCTCAGGAACTACTGCTGCTATTGGTTTGAAATTTGGAATAGTGTTAAAAATCGCTAACCCGAGCCTATTGGACTTGAAAAAATTCTTCTACCTTTTATTTTTTAGGGTTCCGTAGCAAAATGGTGAAAAGGAACCCTTATGGTGCGACTCTGTCTGTCTGTCTGTCTGTCTGTCTGTCACAGCCAGATATCTCAGAAACTACTGCTGCTACGATAGTGTTAAAAATCCCTAACTTAAACCTATTGGACAGAAAAAAATCTTATACCTCTTTTAGTTTTTTAAAATGGACCAAAATGGGATGTCGAAAATCAAAAGTAGAGCTATTGTATTGAGTGGTATATCAAATGAAAGGGCTTAATGTGTAGATTCCAACACTATTTTGTTTTTTTTTTATGTATAGGGACAACAGTTTTTCAAGAGCAAAGTTAAGTTTGTCCCACCATACAGTTTATCTTTAATTATCCACGTATCTACTGACGAGTTTGTGCGGAACCCTCGGTGCGCGAGTCTAGCTGACTCGCACTTGCCCGGTTTTTTAAAGGGGTCCGAAGTGGGAGGTCGAAAATTTAAAGTTGGGCTATTATATCAATCAAATGAAAGAGCTTAATTTGTATATTCCAAAACCATTTTTTTTCTTTACCATGTACTTTTTGATTTAGGACGAAAAACGTTTAAAAAAAATACCATTCCCCCCTATTATCTTCGAAGTTACTGAACAGAAATATCTGTAATAATTATCAATTATTAAGAGGAAACAGTAAGGTGGAGAGAATTGAAAATTAGGTATTTGTAAAATGTGTCGCTGTCCCGCACTGCCCGCCTCTCCCGCGCAGAGCGCGTTAGAGACAACTGCATTTCCTTTTTTTTAATAATCTAGTCAAAGGAGATTGCCGACTTTTGGTACCAATATCGTCATTAAATTGTGTCACAACCAAAACGATACCAAAAACTTAGTTTTATTTTTTTAACCAGAGGGATTTTTTTATTACTGAATTTAAAATGGGAAATCTGAGATCAATTAAAAAAGAATGTGTTGTACGATTTCCGCCGCCACCATGAAAAATGTATGATTTCCTTAAAACTGTATTTGACAGACAAAATCGGTCAAAATCTAAAAGGCCTATGACAGTGGCACCACCGTCTACACAAATGTATACAAAAATTGTAATTCCATAAAACTCCGCGGTTCTTTCTTATACGAACTGCATCCAGCTGTCCTGTACCCAGGAAAGTAACATGTTTGTCTCGTTCTTTCTTAAGACTACTTCTCACATGAGTGTAAAAGACAAAGCTAACGTCATAGATACGTCTTAATACAATTAATTATGTATGTAGTTTTCTTGATCTTAGCACGAAAATTGACAGCTTGACATTCTGTCTTATTCTAAGTTTAAATATAAGGTACTTTATAAGACACGTCTTTTCACAATTTTGCGTCAGAGGTCGTAAATCATTTTAAATTACTTATTTGGTACAAATAACTAGTGATATTTTGCTGATACTTCACTATACGAGACATTGAGCGTAAATGTAATGCAACAATATTTTTTATCTCACGATGTATCAAAATAGTATCAAATAACTTTTTTTATAATAATATTTTAACAATCTGAATAGGCACAATAAAAAACCTAAAACAGGTATCCGAAATGGCATGTCATACGACTAAGTTAAGTGAAGTCTCGTCAACGTCAGGAATTAAAGTTATTAGGTGATTTTGTATTTGGCCGGTTGACAAATACTTTGACGATTTGCTACGCAAAAACTCACTTCGAAATCTGGAAATCAATCTCAATTTCCTATGGATCCCCGAATACAATTTTAATGGGATTTAGTGATTAGGAAAGGCAGTTTCTTGTTCTTTAAGATACAGTCGGTTTCGTGTTGACACAATGACTTTTGATTTGGTACGAGGCCCCATAGACGCGTCGGCAATCTCCTTTGTTTTCTGGATGTGCGAACACAGCGGAAAATCTGGCATTTTTTTTAGGTTTTTGAAGGTTAATATCTCTTTTGAGAATCAATTTATCGTAAAAAGGAAAACATAGGAACATATCAATAGTAGCCATAGATTTTTGGACAAAAAAATATTGCTCTACTGGCATTATCCAGGGAGGAAACATGGGACTACGTTTGTATGGAAAAACTGCCCTCCTGTTTCCTCTTAATATCCATACTTAGGATACGCGTGCTTGCTACGCGACGCATGATCGTGATCGGTGAAATGATACAAGTGTGGACCCAGCTTTAGAAGCTTGTCTCGATAATAATTTTTTAATCAAACTTACCGAATTGATGATTTAATTGTTTTCTCGGTGCCTAAAAAACACACTTGATATGAACCTACACCCCCCCTGCCCCAAAGTGATTTTGTCCGGACCCTCCCGATTAATGGATGATTCTATATATTAGTGAGAATGTAATGGGTCATGTTTGGTGTTAACAGGTTGAACAATGTTTTCATAATCGGCAAGGGCACGAAGGCCTACATCTCCCTGCCGCGCTCGCGCGGTGTGCGCCTCACCATCGCGGAGGAGCGCGACAAGCGCATCGCCGCCAAGCAGCAGGCCAGCTAGAATATCCGACTTATACATAATTAAAAAAAGTATAAAACAAACATACTTTCATTAAATCCCTTACACCCGTCTCATTATTCATAGTGGTGGCATTTAATTCGGGTCTACTAGGCTTCCGGGACCCCACTTCACGAAGCTACAAGTTACAATTTTACAAGTCTAAACTAGCAACATTGGCCAAATCAACCAATGGCGTTGCTGTATTTGACCAATGTTGCAAGTGTACACTTGTAAAATTGTGACTTGTATAGGTAGTTCCACGAGAGTTGAGTCATGTAATGACAGCGGGATTTTGAAATTATTGTTCTTTTTTCGTACCGATAGCAGGTTCAACGGTGAATTGCAAGATAGACTAAAAAGTTTGTTTAAACTATAGCCCTGTGTTTATTTTCTCACTCATTCATTTCATTCATTCAGCAGTGAGCGTGTGCCCAAACTGCCTATAGCTTGGCAACTTCGTTGGTGACACCCACATATCTGCTTTTTGTTATGTGCAGCCGTAACTACTTACACAAGTTACCGCCAACACGAACGGGGCCCTCCGGAGGCTGCTTCCGTCGGTCGTCGTTCGTGTTGGCGGTAACTTGTGTGAGTAGTTACGGGTGCACATAATAAAAAGCACACATGTGAGTGTCACCAACGAAGTTGCCAAGCTATAGTGCTGAACCAATGTTGAACGGAATCGTGTGAACGCAGCATGACAAATGCAAGCAACCGCGTTGCGCAACTATTGGGCGAGACTAACTACAAACTTATGCCTGGGTTATGTACCTATTGGTAAATAATAATAATATCATTTATGCAAAGCTGGGCATTAACTCGTTAATCCGTTAATCGTTAATTAACGAAGTTAACATTTCGATTAACGGATTAACTTTTAAGTTAACTTTCAAAATCATTAACGGACTCGTTAACTTCCGTTAATCTTCCCCAAGTCCGTTAATCGTTAATCCATTACCTACGATTTACTAAAAAAATACCGCACGCACCGCGCAAAACGCGTTCTGACAAGTACGTTCGGGCCGGTCGACAAGTGCGGTGCGGTGCACTTACTAGGTACTATCGCCCAACGGGTACCCACCTCTAGGATCATTTTCGAATGCACTTCACAGCGGTCGCTTTTTACATCATCCACCAATAGGGACAGCCGGGTAATTTATGACCATAAACTCTTGTGAATCAATTTTAATTTAAACTCTCTTAACAATACGGTACAAAGTAGAATGGCTCGGTAACCACCTTTTCAGACCACTACGTCTCGTCGCCAAACATCTGTTGGCCACATTGACGTAACGCTTGCAATCAATGACCGAAATTCCTTTCAATAGATAATTTCGTTGTTAACGGCAAGCTTTTGTGCTTTAAAGATCCCGAAGCTACGAATGAAAACGTAAACGAGAAAGAACTCAAATGCAATGATTAAATGTGGTGTTACCTTATATTAGTTTATTGGTGTGTAACATAATGATAAGGCTCATTGTTATTTTTTTATTAAGGTAATTCGCGCCAAAGCAAGTCCCATAGCAAAATAAAGGACACTTAAGTGTCGTATCTATAAAAGAATTTCAATATATTTTTACCTATAAATATGTGTATTTGCAACTATTATTCACCGGATGAGTGTCTAAACTAAACTGTAAATGAGTTTTCATATATGTATTGTGAAAGTGATGATTAACGTTTGCCAATATTCAATCAAGCAATCACCCTGACTTAAAAATTTAGTTTTGTTTGTCTAAAATTAACATCTGCTCGCCAGTGTTTTACCTGCTTATAACAGTAAGGGTTCTTTGACCGTAATGTTATTGTTTAAAGTTTTAAAGTTAGGCAAGAAAGTTATAGATCCCATGAGAATAGATGCTGGAATAGAGACTAAAATTGAATTGACGAGCCACTGATTTTTATCAGCGAATAAATCTGTGGATCTAGTGCAAAGGGGTACAAGTCACATTTATACCAGGAACAAAAGGTCGCTACTCTATTGTATGACTTAAGCTCTTTTGCTCCTAGGTTATATGTGACTTGTACCCTTTTTTACTAGACCCACAGAAATTATATTTTATGCCACACCTGGCCATAAAGTGGCTTTTTCCAAACGCTGCGCGTACGGAAAAAGCCGCTTCCTGGCCAAGTGTAGACATAATATATTTTATTAGAATGATATACAAGAACGCTTAATTATTTACAACCACCGCAATTATCCTCTTAGGGCCGATACAGACGGACTGCACGCCAGCTACGATTTGTATGGGAACTGCATCATAACTGCACGCCGGCTGCGCAGTTGTGATGCAGTTCCCATACAAGTTGCAGCTGGGTTGCAGTCCGTCTGTGTCGGCCCTTAATGTCGAATTTAGACTACTAAAAAGCGTAAGGAGATACGTCAATACGTGAATAGTTGAAATAAAATTGTATGGCGGGGCAAGCTTAACTTGCTGTTGAAAAACTGTTGTCCCCATACATCAATATAGGTCGCGGTTAGTTTAGTAACAGAAAATGAGTTTGTGTTACAATTTATATTGATTTAATTATCTACTGATTGCAACCATTTTGCATAGAAGTAACCAAGTTTTCGCAAAAAAATTCGGGCCGGTCGACAAGTGCGATGCGGTGCACTTATAAAAAAAAGTATTTTTTATTTTTATTTGGCCGATCCACTTAAAGGAAACAAAGCAATTGTTTGTAAACCTCAAAAACACCAAGATGACGTTATTGTAAAAAGTAGTTACAACCACCTTTAAAGTTCAATTGATTATCAACTCTATCTCCATGAACCGTAGTTTACAACTGCATTAATAGAATAATGGCGTTCCAGCTGCCTTCCCTTTATTCGGATCTCAGGTAGTCAAATAAATGCCAGGGGTGTGAAGTGCATAATACGTCTAAAGTCACATTTCTATTAAAGCAATTTTAACTCTTGGCAAAGGCCTTAGAGTCGATAATCCACTAAAATTGCAATGCACGAAGTCTTTATCTGTGAAAGCATGCTTCTCTTTTATGACGGACGATAATGAGGTACAAAACCACACAACAGTATTGTTTCCCTTAGTGGATCGGCCAAACATAAATAAAAATACTACTAGGTATGTCTTGCCGATTCCTGCGAAAAAAATCGATCCATATGCTCCATTTAATCGTTACATTACTTAGCGCCACGCCGGCGCTTAGAGTGACGAGTGTTCTGTTTAGAACCTACCCAAACAAATACTACTTACGTACTGTTTGGATTTCCGTGACTTTGAATCTGTACTGTCCGTGATAGTTTACGTTTGTGCAGTGTGTGTATTTATATTCTTTTTTATAAAGAAAGAGTGTCATTATCATCATGACTTCAGCCGAAAGACTCCACTTCCACTGCTGGACATAGCATAGGCCTCCCTGGAAAAAGTGGCACAATGACCGGTCCTGCGCCACCCGCATCCAGCGGACACCCGCCACCAATACCAGGTCATTGACGAAGGAAAGGAAATGAGGTTTTGGAAGGCTATATCAGTTACCTTGGTTCTGCTGCGGATAGCCTCATTAGTGATCCGCTCATGGAGTGAAACTCCCCTAGCATACCTAACCCTCCCCATTAATATTTGGATGACTTTGAGCCTTCTACTGAAGCTCTAGCTTACTATGCCTCTTAAGGCCACGTAGGAAAAAGAGTGTACTATGTAAGTAATGCAATTTTTATCACGTGTTAACGGATTAACGATTAACGTTAACTTCCGTTAAATCTTCCGAAATGTAACGTTTTAACGTTTAACGAAGTTAACTTTTTTATTAACGGATTAGCGATTAACGAAGTTAACCATTTGATTAACGGTGCCCAGCTATGCATTTATGCCACACCTGGCCAGTGGCTTTTTCCAGTGGGTTTCTTTTTTTAAAAGCCGATTTCTGGCCAAGTGTACACATAATAGTACATTACAGAACTAGGGTAGCCAAGTAGCATTCATGTATACACAACACGGGAGGTAATAAAGCCATCGATCGCATATTTACGTCCCTCGCTTACAGCTCGGGCCGCAAACATCTGCGATCTCGGCCTTTCTTTGTTTTACCACCCTAGTTGTGTAATGTACTATTTTTAGGGTTCCGTACCAAAATGGTAAAAAAGGAACCGTTATGGTGCGACTCTGTCTGTCTTTCTGTCTGTCTGTCTGTCCGTCTGTCACAGCAAGATATCTCAGGATCTACTGATCCTATCGACTTGAAATATGGAATAGTGTTAAAAGTCGCTAACTCGAGCCTATTAGATAGAAAAAAAACTCTTATACCTTTTTTGCTTTTTTTTAAAGGGGTCCGGAATGGGATGTGGAAAAACAAAAATAGAGCTATAATATTGAGTGGGATATCAAATGAAAGGGCTTGATTTGTAGATTCCAAAACCATTTTTTTTTATTTTGTACTTTTTGATTTATGACCAAAAACATTAAAAAAAATACCATTCCCCCCCTATTATCTTCGAAGTTACTGAACAGAAAAATCTGTAATAATTACCAATTGTTAATATCATCCTAAATATTACAGGAAAAATAAAACGATTTTTCTAAATTCCATCGTTTTTTAAAAAATTTCAAAAATCGTAACATACTTATTTGCTCCTACTAAGCTAACCGCCTACAGTTTTTCTTGAACTATTCACGTATCTACTTACGAGTTTGTACGGAACCCTCGGTGCGCGAGTCCGACTCGCACTTGACCGGTTTTTTATACTCTTCTAGCGCCGGCGCCGCCGCGCTGTAGATAACCCTAATGGGGAAGAAAGAGCATGTACCTACAGCGAGACTAGGATTCGGCGCATTTTTGTAACCCGAACGTCGAATTTATTAAAGAGAAGCTTCTGTACGTTTCCACAGATTAGAGAATATAGCCAGATAATTCACTCTCGCGCGTTTCCATACAAAAACCAAGAATAGGCTACATGACTAAAAAAACTGTTTAGTCCGTCTGTTACATTATGAAAAAATATTGCACACGTATTTTTTGTTTTGTTAGACAAACAAAAACTGACGAGGATAGAGTGCTTAGAAGTTTCGAGTGACGTCACTCTTGAGTACAAATTGTACTCAAGAGTGACGTCACAAGCCCCCACTTCAGAAGTTTGATGATCTATAACTTTGTCGATTTTTAATATTTTGATAAACCAAAAAATACGTGTCCCATATTTTTCCATAATCTAACTGACGGACTAAATAGAATTACATATTTTTAACCCAGTCATCATCCCTATTCCCACGCTCGCAGCGAAACGATAGACCCTTGGGCCCGCGCGCCGAGGCCCTGCCGACAGCCACAGTACGGTAAACTTTGCGCAGTACAGTAGGTACGTTTACCTACTTACTCAAACTTCCTTTGATATCGGCCGGCGGCTACGCCCACCGCGCAGGCGGCCAAAACAAGTGAAATCAACCTATGTGACACTGGCGACTTTCCGTATTTGACCGATTCGCAGTCGGAACTGATTTTGATGAGATAGGTACGAGTTTCGATTGCAATTTTAACCTTATCGGCGTTTTGTTTGTATTTTCATTGGTTCGACGGTATCTTAATACCCTTTATTCAATCTACCTAAAATTTGGTAGAAGGGTAGTTGACTCCAATATCCCCAACTGCTCTTCTACCAAATATCGGAAGGAGGAAGGAAAAATTGGGAGGTGGCCTTTCGCGGCGACTACTAGTTACATAATAATGGTCAATTTCATTTCAAGTATACTTTATTAACTCGCTCAGGGATTCAAACTCGCAAACGAATTGGGCATATCGATAACAGCTGGTGTCGATGTAACGGATGGAAAAGTCTATGGCGACGCAGTACTCCCAGCCGCCTGCGTTGTTCGGTTCTCCTGGGCACCACGGCGCGTAGCCCAAGTCCGACAGCAGCTCGTCTGCCAACAGACATTCGGGTCTTATATCCTACATTCTCGGAAGTGGGATGGGTTTAAGTGACGTGTATTGAACTCGGGCGATGGATTTGACGTTCAAAATCCACCCTTTACATCGCAACTTTTTGATATCTACTGTTTAATGTTTCGCCACCGTGCTGCCAGCTGGTGGAATTATAATTGCACAAAACCTGGCAGACCGAGGACATTCTTAATACATTCGCCAATCACACGGTAATACGCTGGTTCGTAATCGGTTACTATATCGGCGGTATTGTTACGTCCACGGGGTAGGTAACGTGATAGAAAATACACTAATTAACCACTAATTAAAAATGCAAACTTTATTACAAAATTACTAATTAACAAGGCTTACTTATTTAAGAAATTACTACTAAATCACTTCACTATAACGCACTTATTCACTTTTCACTTAGGTTCGCTTCGAGATTAGCACTGTTCGCGGTTTCATTCCCAACTGACTCCTCCCTCGCGTCGTTGGCGCCGCGGCTTATATATCCGGAGACATTTGCTCTAGAACATTCCATAGAAATCCTATCTCGAATGTTCGGTCCAATTCTAGGAAACCCCACTTCTCGGTACTCGACGCATCGCGGGTGTTCTAGACAATCTAGATTGTTCCATGCTTGATCTGACTGGAACATTCCCGACTATTGCTGTCCCTTTCTAGTTCTGTCTCTTTCACACACTTTTCGAACCTTCTCAATATAGCTGTCTCTCTCTAATAGTGCTGACTCTTTCACTCCTTCGAGAAATTTCGCCATATACTTACTGAAGTGTACTTGAAAGGTCCATATGGGGTCCTGAAAACGGGTTTTCAGGTTATCGCACCATCTGATAGAGGGTGTCCTGAAACGGACTGAAAACATGTTTCAGGCAACTAGGGTGAATTTTCGATCTTGTAGCTAGTATGTGAAAGAGCCACCTCTGAAACGAACTAAATAGTACATTGTGTATCAAGGGCGGTAAGTAAGGAATTACAAACGAGTGTTTGTTACAAGGCCGAGACGAAGTCGAGGGCTTTAATAACACGAGTTTGTAATTCCTTTACCGCCCGTGGCACACACAATGTTTTTCATCACACTTGTGAGGAAATCTAATTAAAATAACCTTACTTAACCTAAATAAAATTGTAAAACTGACAGTGACATATTCATAGACAATGCAAAAGTCAAGACACGTTCGGAACCCATAACGGTAAAGACCTAAAACGGTTGATTTTATATTTGCAAAATACTGAAATACACTATTTAAACATTAAATTAATGTAACAGAAATATGTGTTTATATGTATTTGCAATAACAGTTCTCTTTAAATAAATATTTCAGTGATAAAAGTTAAAAAAGTAAATTAGCATTTCCTTTGAACACGACAAATAAGAGTAAAACAAAACCATCGTTTCAAATTTAAAAAGAAAACCATTACGCCCTAGGGCGTAATAGGTCATTTACGGCCCGCAGAACCTACGTGTAATGACACCATTTTCGAGCAAGTGTGATGAAAATTACTTTTCAGCCTGCTGAAAACGCTTCTAAAGCACGGAAAATCACGTTCGAAGTTTTGACCTATACCACCGGCGCAACAGTATGTAAGTATCTACTGGAGTATCTTTGTCTGAACGTCCTTTGATGAATGATGTATTCTGTACCCTATCTCTACCTTTCGCATGTGATGGCCGATGGAACTAGTGTTGCCAGTTTTAGTTAACCAAAAATCGGAACTCGGGTGTTCAAATCGAGGCAGTAGGTTATTTATTCTCCTATCAAAAACGCTAAAGAAACATGAATTTCATTGAGGGTGTCTGTGACATGAATTCTGGCCTTAAGAACTCTCAAAAAATTAAAGACTCATCATACCGAAAGCGTCATTATTCCGGAATTTCACAATTCCGAACGCAATTTTTCGCTTAACGGTAATTTTTCCGAAAATCTATATGTAGCTACATAATATAAATATAATAAAATTGTAAAAGGGTGGATTACACAGCGTTTCAACCGCCGTCATCACCAACCTCGATATTATGATGACATCTTTAAAAAAATTGTATAATTTTTGTAGAAAACATGAAAAAGTGAATCAAAATAATGGGACACATTCTTAAAAAGAATCGTCGAAATTTCGGGATCGGTGATGACTGCGGTTGACACGCTCTGAAATCCACCCAAAAAACCTAGGGGGAGTGAGGGGAGTGTTAAAAACAACGTTTAACTAACAATCTTTTCACGCAATACCTGGATGCCGTGGATGTTTTAATTCTGTGCATCTGGTGGGTGTATCGTGTCCGGGTTTTAAGGAGCTCCGCAAGGACCTGTAGGCTTATGATACTACGCTTTGTCACGCGATAAATAAATGATAAAGTATCCGTCACTCTCACACACTATTTGTCAAACCGTGACGGACGCTTTATCATTTATTTATCGCGCGACAAAGCGTAGCATCATAAGCCTACTGAATATTTATTTCAGTAGGTATGTAGACATAGGTTTACCGTCATTTTACAAAAAAACATTTCATAAAATAATCATTTAACAAATAACGATTCACAAACTATTCATTTCACAACCACACCATTTCACAAAATCTTCATTATATAAATGACTAGCTTATGCCCGCAACTTCGTCTGCGGTGTAAATTATAATTAGGCAATTAATCTTAATAGGCAATAAATAGTTTCTGATATTTGTTCATAAACTTTGTTGTAATTAAACAAAACCCTCAAATTTTGGGCCCAAAACTGCACAATGCACATTTACCGCGAAAATCAATTCTTTAGTCCATTTAAGGATTATTTCCAAAAAATTAAATGCACTTAATAAACCACTTGTTACTTACACAAAAAAACAATCTACTAATTGCTATATGTTATGCATGGAGTCAGAAACCTTTTACTTTAAAAATTGTACGGTCTCTAAACAAACGTTCAACCCCTACCTACTCAAGTTTTCGAGATAAATTTTAATGAACGATGAAATCATTTGAGTTCTATTCAGTTTAATCAGTTTTAGATACCCTACTTTAAAAATCATTTGGTCCCTTTATAAAGTTTTAGCACCCATTTGACCCTTTTTGGAGATGAATTTCAAAAAACGGTTTAACTTTTTTTCTGTACCCGATTATTGAAGGATCTATGTACGAAGTATCAGATTTCCTACTTCAATAATCCTTTGGACCCTATACAGAGTTTCAACCCCCATTTAAACCCCTTTGGGGATAAATTTCAAAAAACTGCATTCACTTTTCTTTTCTCTTTTGGATGAGTTCAAGATCTACTACAAAAATCGTTTGGTCCTTTTACAAAGTTTCAACCCCTGTTTGATCCCTTTTTAGGGATGAAAAAACGGTAAAACCACATTTCTTTGTTCTTATTAAGGAGTCTATGTACGACGTCTCAGATCGCCAACTTCAAAAATCGTTTGGTCCGTATACAAAGTTTCAACCCCCATTTAAACCCCTTTGGGGATGAATTTCAAAAAACCGAGAAATTACTTCCCTGTACTTATGTTGAGGAAACTATGTACGATGTCTCAGAGCTCCAACTTCAAATCGTTTCAACCCCCATGTTGGGGATGAATTTTGAAAAACGGTAAAATACTTTCTTTCGGCCTTTATTGAAGAGTCTATATACGAAGTCTCAGATCTGTAACTTAAAAATAATTTGGTCCCTATACAATATTTCAACCCCGGTTTAACCTCTTTTAGGGATGAATTTCGAAAAAGGGTAAAATATCTTTTATCTATTCATATTGAAGGGTCTATGTACGAAGTCTCAGATCTCCACCTCCAAAAATCGTTTGGTCACTATACAAAGTTTCAACCCCCATTTAACCCCTTTTTAGGGATGAATTTCGAAAAACGGTAAAACCACTTTTCTTTATTCTTATTGAGGAGTCTAATATGTACAAGTTCCTAGCTTCAGTAGTTTCGGCTGTGCCAGTAGTCAGTCAGTCGGTCGGTCAGTCAGTCAGTCAGTCAGTCAGTCAGTCAGGACATCTTCTTTTATATATATATATAGAAGATTAGTTGACAAATGTAACACTTTATAAATACATTGAATGATAAATTATCATTTAACAAGTGTTCATTTCTAAAATAAATCTTTTTTTCATAGAAGTTATTTTGCAGAATACCGATTGATAAATTATCGTTTCATAAGCCTACTGGAGTCGCTAAGGATGCTGATCTTCAGCACCTGATTTCTCCAAGTCCTGCACTGCTCTTACGAACGGGTACAGTTTGGTTTGAAATACTGTTATGGGGCGCCAACATTGATGGTACAGAAGCGGATTTCTCGCCCTCCCACCATGTCACTGCTACTCCCGTCTTGCCCTCAATTTACTACTGTTGGTGTAAATTTGAAAACCTTCAGCAGCAGTACCTTTGACGGATGCCGTCTCGCTAGTGTGCCAAGCGTTTCCTTTACTTGTTTCCCATAGAGAACCAGGTTTGATAACTGTGTTCTCAAACCTGGTTCTAGGAATGGGATTAGGTTAGGAGGTAGGATGATGTACATGTCGCAGCCAACTGGTTTAATTTACCATTTATTTAACTGCCTAGCCTTTTCACTAAACGGCGCTATTTAGTTAACTGCCTGAAGGGGCATTCCACGAAAACGTCTACTTTGTCGGGCAAGTGACGGCTATGGCAGCTACCTAAAAAACAAATAAAAAGTCCTAAATGACATCATCAATTCAGAAACCAAGTTATAAAATACTGACATACCAAAAATGTACCTTCTTCCTAACTTTGTTAGAAGTATGAAAAAAATGGCGTCACGTGCCCGACATTCTGGTGGAATGCCCCCTGGATGAAATTTAGCCATTGCGTCAATGTATCAATAAAAAAACGATATGGCTGGCCAATGCTTAGGCCGTTCGTTTAGTAGGGCGAAAATGGGCTTTGATTAGGGTTTTCTTTCTAAATAACTATGATCCGCAGCAGGTCGACGAAGTTAAATTTGATGGACTCGGCTAGGCGGGTTATTTAATGTTGTCGAATGAAAGTGGTTTGCCTAGCCGTTTGATAGAATGGCTAGACAATCCCATGTTCATCCAGGCGCTTAATTAAATGGCGCCGTTTAATGAAAAGGCTAGGCAGTTAACCAAATGGCTAATTAAGCTATTTGGCGGCGACATATATATGTCGCAGTGTCGGAGTTCTCCCCACGAAGGAATGTCAAGTTTGTTTATGCTTGAGTGTCTTTGGTTGCGGTACAATGACGTTTATTCAAAATTGACGGAGTTCTGTCATGGTTGTTAATCTTTTGCATGTCAGAAAATTGGTGAAAAGTATTGGAGAAGGAATCAGATTCAGTGATGGTAGATCTGAGTGTTTTGGGCGAAGGAACACGTCCCGCAACCAACCTCACTGCATTTCTTCGTTTATTATGATTAGTTAGTGATACTATCGAGCTCCAACCGATGGAAGCGTACACTCGACTGCGGATTAAGGCGATTTGATGGACATTCTGACGACTCCTACCCCTGACGTCGACATATACATGATGATGTGTAACTCACCTTTGGCTGTGTACCAGATCCTAGTGCTCCAGTCTGCTTGGATTCCGACGTAAATAATGTCGCGAAAGTAAGGCTGCACCAATTCCTTCACAACTCGACGCTCGTTCTCGTCTTCCAAGATAAGTAGGTGTCCTCCTCGCCACTTGCAGTAGTTGTTCGCCAAATACCATGACGTTATCGTTTCGAACGATATCATATAGCAACTGCCGGTCTCCTGGATCCTGTTGTGTATCACTGGAAAGTTTATAGGCAATTGCCAGTCAGTCGATGTCGCTGCTGAGCAGTCGTTATAGTCCGTCTAAGCTAAGTCTGCAGAGGTCGATAAAACTTTTTATATATGGCAACATCATCAGCAGGAGGATTAATGGGTCTTGATACTAAGCAAATAGTTTTCCGTTTAATAAGTACCTGTCCTGTATAATGTGTCTACCTACATAATATTCAGTAGACTTCTGTAGGCTTATGATGCTACGCTTTGTCACGCGATAAATAAATGATAAAGTATTCGTCACGTTCTGACAATATGTGTGTGAGAGTGACGGATGCTTTATCATTTATTTATCACGCAACAAAGCGTTGCATCATAAGACTACTGATCGCGCGTTAAATGAATGATAAAATTGATAAAGCATCCGTTACTCTCACACACTATTTGTTAGAACGTGACGAATGCTTTATCATTTATTAATCGCGCGACAACGCGTAGCATCATAAGTCTACTAAATATTTATTTCAGTAGGTATGTAAACACATAGGATTACCATCATTTCAAGAATAAAGTTAATTTTTAAAACAAAAAATAAAAACCGACTTCCAAAAACTTATAAACTAAAAACCAGAAAATAATATGTTAATTACCTCAAAGAAACGGATAATCAACGATTCATATATACATATACAGATATTTATGGTTTTTAAACTGTTATTTTTGAAGTTGGTGCCTGCCACGTAAAGCTGGCTGTGTTGAGCTCCTTAGCTGGCACCGACTTCAAAAATAACAGGTTAAAAAGTATAAATATCTGCATATGTATATATGAATCGTTGATTATCCCTTTCCCTTTCTTTGAGGTAATTAACATATTATTTTCTGGTTTTTAGTTTATAAGTTTTTGGAAGTCGGTTTTTATTTTTTGTTTTAAAAATTTACTTTATTTTTAAATTTTTAGTGGCGCTGGAAAATATTGTTTGAACCAAATAGACTTAAGTCTATTTACTTAAAAGAAAAAAAATCCAAATCGGTCTAGACGTTTTCAATCAAATAGCCGTAATCTGGGAACAAACCTACATAAAAATTGCTCTTTGTTTTGAAGTCAGTTAAGACTGAAAACTTATTTCTAATAAGAAATGCACGAGAAACTAAGAAAAATGCCAAAATCGCTATTCAAATTCAAATTCAAATTCAAAGTTTTTATTTCAGACAACATGATCCAAATTTGTTAGTAAACTTAAGTATCTAAAGTTGTTAGTATCTTATTACTAATAATGATTTTGTCCTCTGTCTGAGTCTCCCCATCAGAGGACAATCGACCTTATTGCCGATCATATATAGGATGCTGTTGCTGCTTCTCCGCACCCTATCCAAAAGTGAGGCAGTTTTCTTGCGCCAAACAGCATCGAAGCCGTCCGTGCGCGCCTCGGCAAACATTGACGACGCACTGCAGAACTTCGGTAGCCGCAACAGCACCCTAAACGCATTATTGTATTGGATGCGTAGGGCATTGTAAGCCCGCTGCGTATATGTGAACCACAGACTCGACGAATACAATGATGTACAGAAAGCCTTGAACAGTGTAATTTTAACCGCTTCTGTACATCGACCAAATCTGCGGGCCAGCATATTCGCACGGACTGACAACGCCCTACGCTCCCTCTCCATATCGGCGTCGTCCTTTAAATTATCCGTGAGCAAGTGTCCCAAGTATTTAAATTGGTTCACCCTCGTAAGAGGAACCCCATTCAATTTAATTGGAGGAAAATAGAAAGGACACTTGCTACCGGCCTTAAAAATCATGTACTCTGTCTATGTATATGTGTGCCTATGATATTTGAAGAGTTCCCTCGATTTCTCCAAGATCCCATCATCAGATCCTGATTTGGTTGCAATGGAACCACCTCGAAGGTATCCCCTTTAAAACAAAAAAAGAATTTTCTAAATAGGTTCAGCCATCTTCAAGTAATCGGGGAAGAAACCTAGATACAAATTTACTCTTTTTTTGAAGTCGGTTAACACTAGAAACTTGATGCTAATAAGAAATGGACGAGAAATTACGAAAAATACCGAAATCGCTATATGTATGCCTATAATATTTGAAGAGTTCCCTCGTTTTCTCCAAGATCCCATCATCAGATCCTGATTTGGTTGCAATGGGACCACCTCGAAAGTCTACCCTTTCAAACAAAAAAAGAATTTTCCAAATCGGTCCAGCCGTCTTCAAGTAATCGGTGAACAAACACACAAAAAAAAAAAAAAAAAAACGTACAGACGAATTGAGAACCGTCCTTCTTTTGGAAGTCGGTTAAAAAAAATTCACAAATGATAATTTAACAAATGACGATTCCCAAACTATTCATTACCTACACAACCACACCATTCCTCAAAATCCTCATTCTATAAAAAATGATTAGTTGACAAATGTACATTTGGCAAATGTAACATTTTACAAATACATTGAATGTTAAATTGTCATTTAACAAGTGTCCATTTCGGGGGGCCGTCTGGTTGCATAACAACTATTGTCATATTATTAATTGTCATAACAGTTTAAGCATAAAGTTGATGCTCATATATTTTTTTTGGCATAAATTGTCCTATGGCATAATTGTTCCGTGTCATAATTATACGGAGTCATAATTGCAACCATAATGTAAATTGTCATACATTTATTTAGTCATAATATTGATGATTATAAGTCGTTTTTGCAATAATTGTAAATTTCATACATTTATTAAGCCATAACATTGATGATTATAAGTGGTTTTAGTAATAATTGTAAATTACATACATTTATCAAGCCATAATATTGATGATTATAATATAATCGTATTGCATAAATTTTGATAATGGACTTGCGATGGTTCTTCAAAAAAGAAACGATTTATATTATTGAAGTATTTTTAATTTCTACTCATTACACAATATTAGTGACCTCACACAGAACCAAATCGCTGCCAGAAAAATAGGTTAGGTTAGATTAGAACTGTTATCTCACACATAACCGAATCGCTGCCAGAAAAGTAGGTTAGGTTAGGTTAGAACTGTTATCGCACACATAACCGAATCGCTGCCAGAAAAGTAGAATAGGTTAGGTTAGAACTGTTATCTCACACATAACCGAATCGCTGCCAGAAAAGTAGGTTAGGTTAGAACTGTGACCTCACACAAAACCAAATTGCTGCCAGAAAAGTAGGTTAGGTTAGGTTAGAACTGTGACCTCACACAGAACCAAATCGCTGCCAGAAAAGTAGGTTAGGTTAGGTTAGAACTGTGACCTCACACAGAACTAAATCGCTGCCAGAAAAGTAGGTTAGGTTAGGTTAGAATTGTTATCTCACACATAACCGCGTCGCTGCCAGAAAAGAATATTAGGTTAGAACTGTGACGCAACATAAAAGAGAACTTTTAAAAAAACTTTTAAGATTAGGTTTATGCGTTTAGCAATTTATGCTTTTACTTAGTATGGTTAAAGTGTTGTATGCGCAACCTATTTATGCGTTTAGCATTTTATGCATTTACTTAGTATGGTTAATGTGTTGTATGAGCAATCCATGTATGCCCATTATAAAGTATGCTTGAATAAATGTATACATATCAACTATATGCCCATTACACAGTATGTCCATAAACATTATGATTAAAATCGTTATGCGCATAAATGTATGACTATTTACAGTTATGCGTAATGATGAGTATGACGAATCCTCGTATGCGTATCAAAAATATGACCTTAAACTTTATGCAACCCGACCCCTACCCGTCCATTTCCCAAATAAATCTTTTTTTTTCCAACAAGTTATTTTCAGATCTAACAATAGTAAATGTTACCATACTGAATTGGCCATCACCTTAGCACACAAAAAAAATCAAGCATCTACCGCAATAATTCACGTCACCATCATCGTACTCGGCGATAGGTGAAAAATTTAAAAAAAGTCATAACTCCGAAAATACGAAAAATCGCGGAACATATATGGGGGTGATTCAGATAACCCTCTAGGTCCTGTACCTCCCAGCTTCAGTATATCACTACTTCCTGGGGCACCTTGTATACTACCTATAAATAAGAATTGACTTAAAAATCCATCAATCTTTTTTTTTTACTTATTGCACTTTGGCAAGGTAAACTACAGGAAAACAGTTATACCTACAAAATTGTACTTGAAACCTGAAAGCTCATACAATCTACTCCTCAAATAGCATGTTATCTATGTAACTTCCAACAATAACATAGGTACTTTTATTGGGTGTAGAAGTTTGAGTTCAATTTTCTCATAATCACCTTTCCTGACTTTTGAGTTTCAACATTTAAAAAAAAATTATCTATTAAACCTACATGCATGTTTTTTATGTACATGGTTCGATAGCTAAATGTATGTAGATTATGGGGGATATCAAAAACACAATACCGACAACAAGGTCCCTTCCCGCTGATAACGAATATTGGCCCGTCTACATATGTAATGTACCTAGACGGGCGAATATTCAGCGTTTTTACGGCGTTTTATTTTCGTCATTATTGTCTCAGTAAATATTGTTAAAAAAAACGATGCCTAGAGTTAACTTTTTATGAAACCCAAAAACAGTCCCGAGTTTAAGTCTAGTTTTATCAAAATTGTCACGATTTGTCCTTTCGTTATAGTAAATAATCGGCGGACAACAATGATTGTCAAACTGCGCGGTCAAAACTCTCGGAGAATCGCCCAGACACGTAATAAACGAAAGATTTATTGCCAAGTATCAAAATGAAAATCCTCTTCCTGTGGTTTCTGCATGCTGCCATAATACATTGTATATACAGGTTGTCCTTAAAATCAACGTACCTACATATGAAATGAGCTGATAGACCGGCTCATAAGACACCAGATTAGGTTACTAATAGTATCTACTTACAGTTGCGCACTGAAAGTCAATGTCCAGTGAGTTATTTGCTAGAATACAGTATGGTAGATGTTACATAAAAATATTTTATTTTTGGTCTAAGGGTGAATTGCAAAAAACTGTACATTGTGTAACGATGAAATGTCCCAAATTTAAAAAAGCCATAAAAAATAAATTATGGAAGTTATATTTATTCCATATTAATCAGTGTCATTCATATTCTTATACGAAATGTATAGCTTTATTGTGTAAGACTCATATTATTTAAAAAATCACATTTATCAAAAAATCGTATTTTTTCCCATACGAAAGCTTTATTACTAAATCGCGTATTAAAGTTTGGGAACAAATTTCGTATTTTTGTGTAACACGAAGTTGTGTAACACATATTGTTCTTTTAAACGTAGTTATTAACATATCCGTCCGTAACATTAATTAGGTCTAGATACACCTAATCCATGCTGAAGCCAACTCACGCGGCGATAGCCACA
Organism: Eudemis profundana; assembly: GCA_947034925.1. NCBI lineage: Eukaryota > Metazoa > Arthropoda > Insecta > Lepidoptera > Tortricidae > Eudemis > Eudemis profundana. The sequence goes on along the minus strand of OX344795.1, from coordinate 20,659,021 downwards.
TTGGTTTTCATGCAATGGACAAAGAAAGTGCGCTTTCGTTTTGTGTTACACAAAAAATACCAATTTTGATACGTGCTTAAAATAAGTAAATTAATTGGTTTTGCTACCATTTTTACATTGTTAGATGGGAAATTTAGTTGGCAACCGGTTTGACATTAGCGAATTCTAGAATTCCTATACAGTGTACGAAATACACAATTTTAAACATTTTGTGGTATCGATTCTTTGTTTCATCGTGTAACTTTGGGTAACGTTTTGTTATTAAGGTTCGTTCATATTGGCATGTTTAACCGACGTTAAAGAAAGGAGGTTGCGATTTGTTTTCACATCAAGTTGACTTTTTAGGGTTCCGTAGCCAAAATGGCAAAAACGGAACCCTTATAGTTTCGTCATGTCCGTCCGTCTGTCTGTCTGTCTGTCCGTATGTCACAGGCATTTTACTCAAAAACTACATGATGGATATTGATGAAATTTGGAATATAGGTGTCTTTTATGAGCCGCTACTTAGTTTGGTATATAAATAATTAAAATCAATATTTTATGGGGGGCACTCCATACATGTTAAAGACAGTAAAATTTTTTTTTTCAGCAAATATCAACGTGTGGTACATAGTTCGACAGCTCTTTAAAAAACACTATAAGGTTCCTAAGAAATGTTTTTGATTAAGTGAATGTATTTGGAAATAATCGCTCCGAAAGTTGTGTATATTGTGCCCCCCCCCCTCTATTTTCTAAACCGTGCGTCCGAAAAATATGAAAAAAATCACGAAGGTAACGCTTAATTAATACTTTCAACGAAAATTATTTTCAACAAGATCGAATGTACCGTTTTTGAGTTATTGCCGATAAACTGCGCTTCTCAACAAAAGGACGTAATTGCTATGAAGATACGCTCTTTTGTTGTTGTACTTTTTTACATCGTATTTTTAACCTTATAGTTACGGCTATGGAACCCTACTCTGAGCATGGTCCGACATGCTCTTGGCCAGTTTTTATTGTTAATTTACGTACTTGCGCCGATAATTTTATACTTACCACTCTTGCCGATTCGTATCATATTTTTTCTTTGAAACTCTTTAGAGTTTGTTTTGGTTAAAAATGTGATGGTGGTCTCTATCTTCTGAGAACCATAGTGTTTTAATAAACTCCATTTTAAAATAAATACATAGGTATTGCTGCAAATGTTTTCAAAATAATTATTATTCACTAGTTTTATCAAGCCACAGGTTATCGTGAATCATGAATATCAGATGATAATTTGAATATTTTATGCTTAATTCCAAACAGCAGCGCCAAATTAATTTTGTTGAGTTATTGACTATTAAAATATATTTTCAAGTAAACGATAAAGTAATTGAAGTTTATTTGTCGATTTATAGATGTATTCTTATACCAAAAACCGATTACTAGATCCTTATCGACAAACGATAAAGTGGCAGGTTTGCCTGGAAACGTCATATTTAGAGATTTTTTTCTACTTTTATAGTATTCTATTATTCCTGATTTTGAATAAAAAATAGACCAAAATGGTGAAATTATGAAACAAAACAAAATCGGGATTTTTTTTATTCTTCAAAACAAACGTTTATTTTTTTACTAATATGAAAACGCCTTTATTAGCCCACTTTGTATTAACCTCGAGATCGCCCGGTAGCCATGGACCCCCCCCTGGTGGGTAGGGAGGCGGGGCACTCAAAGTGCTACAGACAAAAAATCCTATTGGCTTCAATTTGCCTACCACCTCGTGTTTGGTACAGTCAGCATCAAAAATATGTATACGTCAACAAGTTTTCAGAAATAAGTGGTCTCACTTCGATTTCAGAAACATTTATCAGCATAAAACACCATAAAATTGGATACATCATTTGTTTCATACTAAAGTAATCATAGAATACTTCACAAATATGTCTACTTAACCAAGTGCCATATACTTGTATATACGTATCAGTCAAATATAAGGAAACATGCGTTGGTTTCATTAATATAGTCATAACAGTTACGAATATATGTATTTACTGGTCATTTCAGAAATATGTCACCACAATGTTCAAAGTATATAAATATCTGACACGCGTGGCAGCTTAAATATTTCAACTGATTGCAAAAATGAATTTCATGGTCTACGATATAGGGTTATAATTTGAAAAACACTTCACGAGAAGAGTACCAAATTGTCATCAGCTATCGCCATCGCACGTTTTTTAATATCCTTTATCTGGCTAGGATCTTTTTTTCTGAGTGGAAAATTAATGAAATGTTATTTATATGACCTATTTTTAGACAAAAGGAAGAAATAAAATACAACAAACATTTTATTATTATATTATTATTGCCATACCTACTTACAAAAATAAACACCATTCACTGTGGGAAAATAAAATTATAATCATTGTAGCGTTAAAAAATAAAATCAGTTCATCCGAGGACTACTACTTAAAATCTTGTGTATCCCCCTTCAGCATCCCTTACATTTTGCAACCGCTCGGGCATCGACTCGACAAGGTTTGTGCATAGAGGTGAACCTATAAAAGAATCCCACAATTCGTACACATGCCGTCTCAATGTTTCGCGGTCGCGTACTTGTGAGGAGTCCCAATCCTGCACCATCTTGCCCCACAAATTCTCAATCGGATTGAGATCAGGTGATTTCGGAGGCAGTGCAATTTCTCGCAAGTTCTCTTGGCGGTCTATCCATGACCGCACAAGTCTTGATCTGTGAATAGAACACCCGTCTTGAACAAATTCTATTGGTGTTACGCCTCCCAGTACCACATTCGCCGTTGGCACCAACGCTTCCGACAAAATGTCTATGTACATCGCAGAATTCAAACGAGTCGTTACTTCCACAAGTTCTCCGGGTCCTGATGCGGACATCCAGCCCCAAAAATTTAAGGACAATCGGCCACTGTTACGATTTGGAAGAACATTGTTGTCCAAAAAACGTGTTTTATTTGGTCGCCAAAGCGAAACTCTACCGTCCTGACTTGTAACGAATGTCTTTTCGTCGACAAAAATCACATTAGAAAAGTCATAATTTTCATATCTTATTGCCCAATTCAGCCTTTGAGTTTTTTGCCGTGGAGTGAGAAAAGGCTTTCTTGCAGGAATTCGATGATGAATTCCGGCATCATTCAATCGTCGTCGAATCGTTGACGAGGAAACTGCAAACTCTTGTGCTAAATTTGGGACTCTAATGAAGCCCCCTTCCCGCACACGGTTAACTAAATTTGTGTCCGTTTCAATACTAGTTTTCTTTGGTCGGCCGAAAGACACGTGGTTCCTTAAAACTCCTTCTTCTTCGTGTCGATTCCACCACAAATAGACAGTTTTCCTCTGAAAATAAAAGTAAAAATAATTGAAAGAATAATTTACGCACTATGTATCATTAAAATTTGAAGTAATGTAAAAACGTGTTTTACAGCTATTCCCAGCGATTCAGCAATTTCAGTAACCGTACATCCCTCTTCTTTTAAAAATATTATCCGATGTTTTGTTTGCTCGTCTATACGGTACATTTTTTAAATTGTTTCAGACGAACGTAAATTGTGCAATGATCACATTCAAACAATAATAAATAATTATTCAGAATCTTGCTATTATCAAACCGCGTTGAGAAAGGGATTCGAGTGTACCGTTAGCACAAGTGTACTTAATAAATGATTAAATATAATCATAAACCAATGACGACGATAGCGTTATGACTAAATAATTTTTATGGTTCTTAAAGTAATTATTTACAACATTTGTATTTTATTTAAGTAATACACCGTGTTTTTTTATTTACGATTAATTCGACACGTCGCTTAGTACATTAACAGCAATCAACTTGTATATGGGTTTCTTTTAAATTCAAAATGAGACTTGTTTTTACTTTTTCATACAAACTAAATCAGAATCGTGTTGATCACAAGTGTGACCTCTCACTTTCACCTCCTTTAGCGTAAATGTAAAATTGCAATTGTGACAGTTTTGACTTTACATCAATGACAACACTTACCAATTGTACATAAATTATAAAATCATACTTAAAATACTTTAAAAACGGTGTTTAAGAAAGTAACTCTATTTGATCTGAAGAACTATCTCTTAATGCTATCGGAAATCAAAAAAACACGCTGTATAATTTGATATTTTTTCCATGCTTTAGAACTTCATTGTACCAAAATAACAATTTAATTTATCTGCATACTCTACCACTGACAATGTCATATCATGCATTAGTTCAAAAATGACATATGAGCTCAATCCCTTTCTCAACGCGGTTTGATAATATTATCGCGAGGTATCTCAAGTGACACTTGACGACAGATTGCTTCAGTAATATAATAATGAAATGTAACTTACCGGCCAGTGTCGAAAATATAATCTTCTATGACTACAGAAAGAGGTTGAACGCATTTTCAAGATACTAGGAATCATCAAATGTAATAATTGTGTTTTGCATTGAGTAATGACATTTAAAACAAATGACACGTCTCTGACGTCACGACCGAAATGAAGGAGACAGGCATATCTCAACTGAGCGAGAACAAAAACTAAATCATGACACTTCAAAACTCATGTCTTTGTGGTGACATATTTCTGAAATAACCAGTGAATACATATATTCGTAACTGTTATGACTATATTAATGAAACCAACGCATGTTTCCTTATATTTGACTGATACGTATATACAAGTATATGGCACTTGGTTAAGTAGACATATTTGTGAAGTATTCTATGATTACTTTAGTATGAAACAAATGATGTATCCAATTTTATGGTGTTTAATGCCGATAAATGTTTCTGAAATCGAAGTGTGACCACATATTTCTGAAAACTTGTTGACGTATACATATTTTTGATGCTGACTGTACCAGTTTCGTATAAATGAAGGACGGGGAATTCAATTTCAATATCATTTATATGAAGTTTCATACAAAAAAACTCAAATATGGACAAAAATATGAAAATTCCACTTTACATTTTTGAACATGTGAGAGATGTGTGAGCCTCCCTACCCACCATGGACCCCCCCCCATGCCTACCGAGCTAAATCAGCTCTGATTGACCCAATATACAACTGTACCAAGGGAATCCTTCCTGTACCAGTTAGCGACCTCCCCATACATTGGATGTCAATACAAAGCGGACTATATGATTTTTTTGCGTTTTTTAATCATTTTTGTGATTTTTTCCTTTGTGTTACGTACACTTTTTCTGCAATTCACCCTTAATGCAAAAAGTCTGCAAGTAGAAGTTTTAAAGTGTTTCATAAAATCTTAAATGTAAATAATTATCTAACAATTCAAATAGTCACGTAATTTAAAAGTGATTATGCTATCAAATTAATTACACAAACATACTTAACAAAATAATATAGAAAGACCAGGGATGAACGTAACATTTTTCAATTTTCTCGGAATATCTCCTATACCTTTCTGAATATCAAAATTCTAATCAATACACAAGATAAACTGGTCTTTCAGCTATCTTTCGACATCACCTTAAATGCAGCTATTATTAGAGATTTGGAGAAAAACGCGTGTGGAATTATTTACAACCATCCCTATCCCTAGGGATAGATGTAACACTGTAAACAAATACAAAGTAACATTAATAATTAACATACTCTTAACTATATACTTATTAATCAACCATTTAGATATATAACAATAATATTATGACTATAAAAAGAATATCTTATGTTTCAATCCAAGGCTTGTATGCCAAATTTCATCTGAATCCATTCAATTGCTATCGTGTTATTTAACAAACAACATCCAAGTCTCCAAATATGCAAACATCTTCACAAAGTTTCACGTGTGTAGGATTAGTGCAGCCTACATGAACCCACAGCTAACCCTCTACTCGTTGTTCTTTTGTTTTGTGTTAGGCATTCTGAAATAAGAAAATGAACTGTATAGCTTTGAATTGAAACATATAAAAACACTAAGAAATACACTTTGATTTGCCACAACCCTAATCGGGATGAAAGTAATAAGTTGTCACTTTCATCCCGACTTATGAAATTTCCCGAATTATGACATACACGTGCCTATAAATTAAAGAAACCGTTTCAAAGTAACCATTCCGCATACCAAAATAAAAAGATGAATAGGTATGCTATTTAATTCACAAATAATAACACACCACCTTAAACATGCAATAAGAGAAAAATCACAATTAAAAAACTGGTCAAGTGCGAGTCGGACTCGAGCACCGAGGGTTCCGTACAAACTCGTCAGTAAATACGTGAATAATTCAAGAAAAACTGTATGGTGGGAAAAACTTAACTTTGCTCTTGTAAAACTGTTGACCCCATACATCGACATATGCCGCGGTTAGTTTAGTAGGAGCAAATAAGGTTGTCTTACGATTTTTGCCAATTTCTAAAAAACGCTGCTAGTTAGGAAAACCGTTTTATTTTTCCTGTAATATTTTGGGTGATATGAATAATCGGTAATTATTACAGATTTTTTTGCTCAGTAACTTCGGTGAAAATAGGGGGGGAATGGTATTTTTTTTTAACGTTTTTTGTCTATAATCAAAAACTACTTGTCTAAGAAAAAAAAATAAAAACTGTTTTGGAATCTACAATATTAAGTCCTTTCATTTGATATCCCACTCGATATACTAGCTTAACTTTTGATTTTCGATATCCCATTTCGGTCCCTTTTAAGAAAAAAGTAAAAAAGGTATAAGATTTTTTTTCTGTCCCATAGGCTCAGATTAGCGGTTTTTAACACTATTCCAAATTTCAAGTCGATAGCATCAGGAAATCCTGAGATGTCTTGCTGTGACAGACGGACAGACAGAGTCGCACCATAAGGGTTCCTTTTTTACCATTTTGGTACGGAACCCTAAAAACGTACCTTAGAGGTATTGGTACGTTATTTCCAGAACCTGATGGCACCGTGCCTTGAGCTCAACTGAGGGAAGAGGGGGTTCAAAATGGTGCATACGCTTAGAACAACGTACCATTACAGCTAGCATATTTTTTTCAAAAACTCATTTGTTGCGTTCATCCGTGTTACTTTCATACTTGGTCTCCCCTACCCTAATAAGGTAATAAAAAAAACAACGCCCTCATAATAGTATAACTAGGACGATAAAATATACAATGTCCTAAATCACAGGTATTTTAGGAACCACAGAGGAAGGCAATAAATCTTCCCCTGGCAAGGGGTGACCTAAAATCTGTGGAAGATTTTCCGAAACGAAAATCCGTAGATTTATACCCCATTTTTTTTCTAAACCTAAGTACTTACTTGGATCAACTGAAAAAGTACCCAATATCAATGCAAACTTTGCACATAAGACTTTATGTTCTTAATTTTATATTATTATTTATGCTAGGGATTCTGAAGTATCCGAGGCATCGTGACGAAGGGAACCAACGTCGCGACGCCTTGGATTACACTAGCTTTTTAGGTGTAGACACAGATCACTTCCTTACATTGCGTCTAGTAGTGGTTGTCTGTGGGTGTAGGTGGTGTAGATAATCCTTTACAGGGCTATGAAAATGTCCCTATACATATGTACAGGGTGTCCCGTAACTGACACGTCACAGTGACACTGGAGGTAGACCAGGTCAAGAGGTACCAAACCAACTTAACACGACCCGCCGACCGTAATTTATTTTTTACTACTGGTGGTCAAAGTCGAAATTAAATTTCGCTGTGAATTAATTCAAGATCAAACTAGTATTTTTTTCAGTTTTACTTAGTTTTTGGATAAAATACCATTTCTGTAACCTTAATTAACAATTCATGTTACACATAAAAACAACTAACCTTGACACCTTTCCGAGTGCACACTGGCACTAATAATGTTAAAAACGGTCAAAATTCATGAACAACTTTAATTCGACAATAACTCAAAAACCGTGCCACTTTTACTAGGGTCAAGTTAAGTGGGTTTGGTACCTCTTGACCTGGTCTACCTCCAGTGTCACTGTGACGTGTCAGTTATGGGACACCCTGTATATGTATACGTCGGTATAGCGCGCTTAAGGCACATTTTTTCAGTCTCATATTATAATCTTCACATCAGAATTACTCGTAAAGGGTGTTATAACTCGCAGGCCTACCTATAGAGCAACTAGAGCCGTTTTACCTCCCGTGGGTTATAATATAAAAATCTAACTACCACGTAGGGTTGCCAGATCAAATTGTACTATTATCGGGAGAATTTTTTTTTTCGGGATTTTCGTCGGGAGAATCAAAAATAAAAACAAATTAAAGTAAATATATTAAAAACAATAACATTTAACTTTATTGTTACATCGTCCGATATAACAGTTGCAATTATTATAGTAAACTAACATTTACCCGCGGCTTCGCCCGCTTTGTTCCCGTTACTGTCTCAAGGGAACTAAGTATTTACCGGGATACGAGTATAAAGTGTCCCTATGTTTCAATCCAGGACTTGGTCTACTTGCATGCCAAATGTTACCTCAACCCATGCAGTGGGATAACGACTGCATGTTATTTAGTAACAAACATCCAAATATCTTTTCACACCTCCTATTCAGAAAAAAGTATTTTGATCCCTCATAAGAGGGATCAAAGTGATACTTTTCTGTTCAAGGACTACCTACAGGGTATTTTTAGTTTGAACCTGCTTAGAATATGCCATTGCCATACCATACATTATAGACTCTACATATTGACTCTACATATCAACTCTACATATCGACTCTCCATTATTGACTCTACATATCGATTCTACATATCGATTCTACATATCAACTCTACATATCGACTCTACATATCGACTCTCCATATCGACTCTCCATATCGACTCTACATTATCGACTCTACATTATCGACTCTACATTATTGACTCTACATATCGACTCTAAACATCAACTCTACATATCGACTCTACATATCGACTCTACATATCGATTCTACATATCGACTCTACATATCCACTCTACATATCGACTCGACATATCGACTCTCCATATCGACTCTACATTATCGACTCTACATTATTGCTCTACATTATTGCTCTACATATCGACTCTACATATCAACTCTACATATCGACTCTACATATCGACTCTCCATATCGACTCTACATTGACTCTACATTGACTCTACATATCGACTCTACATAAAGTCGATAATAAGGAATGGCCCAGACCACAGGTGTTTGGGGTCCGAGCCGCAGGCGAGGGCCATAAATATAATATGGAAGTGGTAAATTCGTCCCGTCCGTAAAAAGTAATAAACGTTTTATAAAATAATAAGGAACTGTAAATGTAACAATTTCACATTTCATTTTATTAAAAATGTGTGATGCTCTTTGACTAACTATATATTTCGTTTTCGTTATTTTGGTAGGTAGCGTTTGTATTTAAATTTTCCTCATAGTCGGTGTGAAAAGCAGTATGTGTCACAAGGTAGCAAAATTATTTTCACCACGGGCGTTAACACTTGAATCCCTCACTACGCTCCGGATTCTACTTTAGAATCCCTCGCTACGCTCGGGATTCAATTGTAGAATCCGTCGCTTCGTTCAGGATTCAATGTACGCCCTCGCCGTAAATATATCATTTTGCTCCCTTGTGACACAATCTACTAAAACATCTTCACAAACTTACGCATTTACCTATAATATTAGTGGGATTTCATTTTGAAATTCGGTATAATCTGGCAGTATGACCAGTCAAGATTAAAAACTAAACGCTGTTTTTAGCATTAAGTATCTGTGGAAGACTACTTACTGCTTACATTGAAAAAGTTGACAGTTGCGTTGTCTTTTAGCGGGTGCGTTTAGTTTATTTGATTTTTACGTTTTATTTTTTTCCTCGCAGATGTGATGAAAAACATTGTGTGTATCACGGGCAGTAAGCGGGTTACAAACTCGAGTCATTAAAAGCCTTCTACCTTCGGTTTCGGGATTCTAATACACTCTCGTTAGTAATCCCCTTCTTATGTACTAAAACACAACACATTAGGCGCCGTGTGGGGTAGGTCCCATTTGATCTATGGAACATGACGTCATAGAATAAGATGATACATTTTTTCCATGGAACCACATACCTACTAGCTTTTCACCCGAATTTCATGCCATAGAACAAAATGGGAATCATACTCTCCCAAAATCTTCTATGAGAAGCTAAATGACACTGATAATGACAATTATTCTGTCATACCATTGATCAAAGTAATTCTAGAAATATAAATAATTAATATTTGTAGCACGAGGGAACGGGAAGACTCCCCAGATTATGTAGAGGATTCCCAGTCTCAGAGCATTCTAGTACCACCAATTCCCAAAAAATGTAAACAACAAACATCACCAATATATGAACCTCAAGAAACAGCACCAGAGATAGAAGTAATCTGTCCTGAGCCTGACTGAGTCGAAGATAACGAAGACAAGAGGAATGAATATTTCGGATTGTTAATTTCCGAGGAGTTAAAACATGTCCCGTCCTGCATGAGGACGACCGTTTACCGAGACATCTTAAAATCGTCGTTGCTTTCCAAAATAAATATATAAAGGCCACAACGAAAAAAATCTTATTCTGCCCGATGACGTCATGTTCCATAGAACAAATAATAATAATAACACGGTGTACACGTTGCCTTTCATTAAATGCCGGGACACCATTGTCCCGTGTACGGGAAAGACATACAGATAATAATAATAAATATTAGGGGACAATCTTACAAAAATCGAACTAGCCCCATAGTAAGCAAATGCAAATGTAGTAGCAAATGGGACCTCCCCCCCCCCATTATATACACAGATGACCGACCAATGATCAAAGAAAGTTTTATCTCTGAATTGTTTCGTTGAATACTTACAAGAATCCTCTAAAAGAGAAATAATATAATTTTAATTTATTATCGATTGCTTTCAGTTAGCTAGGTTTCCTTAAAGCAGACCAGTACTGCTAGCACAAGACGGCCGCGGCATAAATCGCGCACGACACAGCGCGTTATAATATTCACATATAACCTAAAAGCAAAAGAGTTTAAGTCATACAATAGAGTTGTGACCTTTTGGTCCTGGTATAAATTTGACTTGTATCCACACCCATCAATATTCTATTCAATAAGCAGTGACCGGCCGGTGCCAAACTTTAACAAAACTTGTAAAGCCGATATAAAGGAGAACTTACAACTAAGGAAATAAGAATATTATTGGCAGATCAGTGTCAAATGTAACTCAATATCGAAATCACGGATTTCCAATAAGTACTTGAGTATAAAGATATTGAAATGAAATGAAATGAAAAATGTAATTTTAATGTTTTCATGGCTGTAAGCACTATTAAGTATGTCCGCTTGGCAAGTTTTGTTGAAGTTTTGCACCGATCGTGCCGACCACTGCTTATTACTAAGCCTAGTAATAGGTAGAGACTTGAAATTTTCACAGGATGTGTATTTCTGTTGCCGCAATAACAACAAATAAAAAAAAATGTAAATGAAAAGAGGGTCGCCATACAAGAAACGTTTTTTGTCGGTCGGTTACAGGGCTCTATCGTTTCAACCGTAATAGATAGACTTGCGATTTTGACAGGGTATGTAAGTATTTCTATTTCCAATACGAGATAAAATAATTAAAATAAAATAAAATCAGGAATTAAAGGGGTCCCCATACAAACAACGTGTTATTATTGGCTAGATTTTTGTAATGGTAATAGGTAGATGTTCACAGAATGTGTACTTTTATTGCCGCTATTGCAACAAATAATAAAAACAAAATTAAGTGAAAAATAAACGGGGGTCTCCATACAAGAAGAGTTTTTTTGGCGCCTTTTTGCTCGTCGGTGGTACGGAACCCTTCGTGTGCGAATCCGACTCGCATTTGGCCGATTTTTTTAGGTAATACTCACTGTGTCCCGGCTCTGCAACATAAATGATTACTATCAAACCTCAAATAATTATTTTTATCATTTAATTTTAGCGTACGTAACGTACTCACGTAGTCTTCTTTTTAGAAGCTAATTAAGAGCTTCTAAACTCATTGCATTGATCATTCAAGATCGAGCTGATCTGATGATGGAGTCGAAAAGTCATAGGATCATCTAAATTATAACCAGGTATCAGAAATTCCGATGCTTTTATACCTAAAGTTGGCAATATCTCGGAAAAAGTTAAGCAAATATGGAATCGGCTTCTTGAAATTTTGATTTCAATAATGTACCTAGATTCCGGGATTGTACTTTCACGTCACGATAATATGTTTAGGTTTTGGCTATTTTAACCCGAGTTCAAAAAACGAGTAGGTACATGGAAAATAACTTCAAATAAATAGATCATTTAAATACTCAAATAGGTAGTATGCGTTTATTACAGTTTAATAAATAATAGGTAAGTAAATTTAGAAATTCCGGGAAATTTAATTATAGCATTAAATTGAGTCCGCCCCCACACTAATCAACACCGACAGCGACGCCACAGTTTAGGTATAAAAGCCTCCGAATTTCCGATGCCTGATTATAATATAACAAATAAATCCTATTAGGGTTAATTGTGATTTGAGTATTATCTTGGCGTGGAGTTTGCGATTAAGTATACATAAAGGATGATTTTTTAGAGGTCTACAAATTTTGAAATAAAACACGTAAAATACATTTAATTGTCATGGTATGGTAGTAGGTAAGACCATGAAAATGATTTCAGGCATATGGGCGCCACATCTGTATAATCTTGGCGTGGAGTTTGCGATTAAGTATACATAGTTAAAGGGTGATTTTTTAGAGGTCTACAAATTTTGAAATAAAACACGCAAAATACATTTAATTGTCATGGTATGGTAGTAGGTACGACCATGAAAATGATTTCAGGCATATGGGCGCCACATCTGGCTCCAATGAAGCGTAATCGGGAATTCCAAGTTTCAACCACTTTTTCAAGCAACTGGGGTCGTATATCGGCAATAACGCGGCGAATCATGACTTCCAAGTGGTCCAAAGTCTGTGGTTTACGTCTACGCAGAATAACGTCGCATATCCCCAAAGAAAGTAATCCATAGCTGTGAGATCACACTATCAAGGAGGCCAGTTCACAGGTCCATCGTGTGAAATGATGCGCTCATCAAATGTTTTCCATGATTTTTATTTTTCAAAATAAAGTTGCACAATTTGCAAGCGTTGTTCTGAAGTAAGTATATTCATTGTGAAATGGCAAAAGGTACAGATTACGAATAATTATATCCAATTTTTAAATTCACAATAATTAGAAACAGTGTTGCCAATTTAAAAAACCAAACCTTAAAAAAAACACCATGTATAAAGTACAGTCAGCGATAAAAGCTCGTCTCACTTTTTTTGACAGAGACTTACCTATACTTACTTAAAAACATAGGGTGAAATTTCAAGACCGAAATAAAGTAAGAAGTTGTTTGACCTGTTTTTGAATGTTTGACCTTTGAATTAGAGATAAATAATGTTTCCTGCAGTAATACTCACTCGGTGGATCTGAAAGAAATAAAAATAATAATTAAGGTTAGCCTCGTTCAGGTCTTCTGTTTGAAAAGGTACTATGAAACTAAATATATAGATTACCAAAAAACATTGAATACGTATTTTTTCTTTTGTCAATCAAAGAAAAACTGACTTTTAGATAAAGCGCGTTACATTTCGGGAGTGGGGGCTCGTGACGCTACCACGTGGTAAAAATTGAGCCGCGATGTGACGTCACACGGAACTTCATCGGGCTATACAGGGTAGTAGGGGGGGGGGGGGGGGGTAGTAGTACTAATAAATATTTCATATTAAAAATCTTGCATGGTTTAGTAGAAATTTCTAATTTTTAAAATTACCCCACGTTCGAAATTGGCTACTTGACTGTAACTGAAATTATATAAGATCCTGTTAAAATAAGCATAATAAGGAAATATGTTCAAGTTTTCAGTTTGATACCTAACGTGTAACTTTTTTTATGAGCCTCCAAAGTTGGGTGGGAAAGTCCATTTTAAAAGTAAAATTATTAAAAACTATGTTTACCATTAAATAACCCATAAAATTTTGTCAACACCACAGAAAAAAAGTTGTCAAGTAGCTAATTACCCCAAAGCACTGTGTGTCGCTTAAATATGACCCTGACTGTCTGTGGTACCGTAAAAGCGATCCAAATGACGTCACTTAATGTTTATAGGTATTATGTACCTATTTTAATTACTTACGAGGAGCGTCTGAAACAGAAGCGATATCATTTCATATAAGTATTATAAGTAGTTAATTTACTATTCTCAAGGAAATAATGAAAACGCAGGCCTACAAAATAAATGTAATAATTTGGTGCAGCCATGTTAGCAAGTATTTCTGGTCGGTTACGACCGTGATATTGAATATCCATATCCATTTATTTTATCCATAACTAGCATTTACCCGCGGTTTTACCAGCGTTGGTCTTGTTATCATCCCAAGGGTCCCTTATTGGGACATGAGGTTTTGTTGTGAAAAATCTCAATTTGTTCAATCATTACTTGGTTACTTATAATTCTTATAAAGCAAAAACATCTAAGAATCCAAACATTTTCAGAAACATGATTTTTTATTAAAGCAGAAACGTCTGCTACCGAAATCAAAAAGTTCTAATTTAAGCGAAAATTAAGAGGTTTTAAATAACTAGACGATAAATTAACAGAAAAATTAAAAAAAGTTTAAACTTCTCAAAAATAGTGACACTTAACTGTAAGACAAATAGTTAGTTTTACAGTTCTCACTGGAAAAAGAATGGATTGGAATGTAATAAATAAAGGAGAAACCGTGGAGGAACATTTAATACTTCTCAAATAAAGAATCCTCCCTCCACGTGTAAATAATAGGCAAATCGGTGGGAACCGAGTTCTGTGGACACCCCCCGGTACTGACTTGGTTTAACATTACATCTCAAAACTTTTTGTTGTAAAAGAACTGCGTTGCGAGACTTGCATCTTTTTACATGTAGTGTTTTTTATGGGATTTCTTTTTCTTGCCTCAAAACTAGATCTGATACAAAATGCTAATAACAATGTTGACACACTTAACAGTTATGAGTTATGGAGATACATATACTATAAATATGTGGTTCAAAACTAAAATGTGTTGTAGGCTAAAGTAATCAACAAATTAGAGTCCCTCTCAGCCGAAAATTACATGTTAGTAAGAAAACTCAAACTACTCACTATTCTTGGCGCCGCAAACATTTTCATTATACAGATCTAAAACAAAATTAAAGTAGAAGTTTGTTTTGTTGAAGCCCAAGATGTGTTTAATATTTAACGCGTACCTAGTGCTGTGAGGCCTGTGAGTTGGAGCTTATGAGTCGTAAACTACAGGGTGAATTTTAAATCGTGAATCGTAACCACGTTTACTGGTAAAGCTACTTAAGACTAATACAGAGCACTAGTGTTAATTACAATTAAAGACCCACTTAATTAATTATGAACAAAACGGTAGAGGCGCTTATACCATTAATCGTAATAAAACTGAATTATTTTATGAGTAAATACGATTTAAATAGGTGCTTATGTTGACAATATTGACAATACGTGCCAATATTCTATCCAGCCAACTTCAATATTAGGAGGTTGGATATCTAATGTTGAAATTTTCATGACAAATACGAAACATGAATGTAGGGTGAGGTGACCACGAGATTTTAAAAATTATGATAAATCAAATTAAAAGTGGACAAAATAAAAACGTACTTAATTTAGGTTTAAAAGCATTGTAAGTTATTGTTAACTATGTATAGACTACAACAAAATTATTACGATTCACGATTTAAAATTCACCCTGTATACGATAAATTACTGAGAGCACGGAATTGCATATGTAGTGGTATTGTGTGTTTGCAGGCATTATATATATATTTGAATTTTCAATTTTCCTATACTATCATCATAAAAAGAGGTTTGTATTGAAGAAGTAAACACCAAAATAATGGTCTAGGAGGCACGGGCGAAATGTTCATCTGATTTTCTCATGAAAATGCTATGTTTCTCCATTATATCGGTCTACTTCCAGTCACAAATCTCAACGTCTGACACCTCGGAGTGGTTGCGTTTGCCCCCATATGAACGAACCATAAAGTATCGAGACTTTAAAACCTCTAAGCTTTGAGGGTTTGGACCGTTTGAGTCTACCCCAATTTTCTCTACACTGAATTTTCTAAATCTCGGCACTGAATTTGTGGTTCAGAGATTTGGAGTCTTGAGTACTCGATCGAATTGAATTGATTAATTATCTTTTTCTACTCCTGTACTGTTATCTGTCTTTTACTTGGTCACGAACACTAATATAAGAACATACATAATATGAGTTCAGAGAAGTCTATACTCTATTCCCCATAACAGCACTAGTGTCGTTATAGTCACTTTACGTTATTGCTAGAAGCCACAGACTTCTAAATTGACCTAACTTTACGGTAAAAATGCACAACTACCAACTTAACAAACAATTAAATTCCTACGGTTTTTAAGAAAAACAAAACTTTCCGAACTAAATTCATTGATGCCAACATAAAAAAAGTATTTTTAATTTAAGTATATTTTAAATTAAAAAAAAAAAGTTTACCATAGACTCATACTGTCAGTCAAACGTCATATTTGCCTTGTTTCCAGGTTATGATTAATTTTGTATTTTATAATTTAAAACCTCGTCGTAGAAAAAGTATTGTATGCAACGTTGTATAATTAAGTCAAAAAACGCTCATTGCGTCTCTATTCACGCAATTCGCATTTTTTGAACCCACTTATACAACTGTTGCATAAAATACTATAATACAACAGTTGCGAGTGAAAATATAATGCATGCATTAGTTGTATGTCACTGTCACTCGCGCTCGTGCTTTTCATTTTCGCAGCGTGAGTTTATGGTCCGCAGTTCCAAGCCTTCTGTTGAGGTTTTATACTGTATTTTATATTGTCTATGTATTCTTTATTTCTTGTTCTATTTTTACACCTTTTGTTCTACTTTAGTTGTCAAATATAATTGGTAAAGTCAACTGCCAGGTTTTCTTTTTCCGCTATCGAAGATTAAATCCCGTACTCCGTCAGTACACGAGTCTTGAAGACGCGAGCCTTTAAGGATCACAATTCTTCAAGCCTCACAACACTATTGACACAGATTTTAATTTAGCATTATCTATGTTAATAAGACAGAATATACCTTAGTTGAAGACTTACATAAACATAACTCGCACCAATTACATCGGTTATTCATGAATGTAATGTTAATCTTTAAAAGCTTATTTCACTCATGCCCAAAATACCGCATTCCCAAAATACTAGATATTTCAAAATACCAGATCCTCGATTTATCAGATTCCTGTCTTACCACATTCCCGTTACAATAGATTATAAAATCGTAAGTTACTCCTATTATTTCGGGAATCTGGTATACGGAGAATCCGATATATCGAGAATCTGGTATTTTAAAAATCTGGTATTTTAGGAATACGGTATTTTGGTAATGAGCGCCTTATTTATACCCTGTATGCACACGACGAACGGAGCCATTTTTCGTTGTGAAATAACGCCAACACCACAACAACGAAGGAAATGGCTAAGTACCTAATTAAGCGAAAGACATTGTTTTTACCAACAATTATTAAAGTACAGTTTTAGGTTAGGTATCTAGTCTCTAAACAGTTTACAGTTCGTATTGATTGTTCAGTGCGTATTGATATTTAGAAGAGGTCTTTTGTGACAGCACGCCGCTTTCCTCATCGGCTCCGCTCAGGCAGCAGGTGGCGTGCAGGTGCATATATTTACTGTACTGCGGAAAACCGTCAGGTTTTTATTCGAACTTGGAAGGAAACAAGTATATTTCTGGAAAAAAAATCGGTAAAAAATAAACTATGTTAGAAAGTTTGTCTCATCTCTAGCTGGATTGATCCGTCTGACGCTTTCGTAAAAGCATTTTCATTTAGTTTTATGATATGATATTCATATAGGCACACAGAATAGCAGCATAACACACATAACGCGTTTAGTTACAACAAAAATTAAAACTTACTAGGTAGGTACTGCAAAAAAATTGTATTCCTAACGTTTGGTACAGTCAGCGTCAAATAGTCTGTAGCATCCAAAACGCCATATATGTATGTATGTAAACACTTTATATAGTAACACGTCTTTATTACTACAGCAACAAAGACGTACCTACAAAAAGAAGAAACAGGTTTTTACCTAATTTACAACAGGTCATTAAAATTTCACCCCGTATAGTCGGGTTCGGTTCAGGAGGTCCAAGTTGTATTTTAGCCAAATAAATATTGCAATGAGGGCGTTTTGCAGTAAAGCAAGAAAACAAGTTACTTCTTACCGCGCGTACATGATTACATACTATATTTTCGTAGGTAGGTATTGGAAATGATAATTAACATAACTGCAATAAAAATATTTATATTCGAATAACGATTTTGTACGTTGCCTTGTGCGAATTAAATACTTTATCGGCATGTTGTTAATTAAATTTCAATTCCGCGTCAATTTTATTCTCCGCGACAAGGATTCAGTTGATATGCGTGGACGCGTGGTGTAAGACTTTTTATATAGATTTATTTATTTATGGTTCAGAGTTTACAACATAAAACAATTGTTGTTATTGTTGACATGTATCTAATGACTTTCAAAATTACACTGTTAGGTACTTAAAATAGGTAGATAAGATCTGTGCTTAAATATTAACTGCCTTCCAACTTCCCTGTCCATAGATTCAGTTATTAACAATGATTTCAAAAGTAAGGATAGGCCCATCCGAACAGTTCAGAACAGTGGCGTAGCGACGTAAAACAGCGCCCAGGGCACGTATCCAAACTGCGCCCGTTAGCGACGTAAAACGGCCCGTAAGGGCATGCATCCAAACTGCGCTCCTTAGTGATGTAAAACGGCGCCTAGGGCACGCATCCAAGCTTCGCCCCTTTTCTTTTCGTTTCTTAGTGACACCCGGAGCGGATAATCCATGTAAAATTGCGGCAGGGAGGGGGGGGGGGGGGGGGGTTGCATTCTTTTTATTTCACCATATTTGCGAATTTGGATTGATAGTATTTTTTTGAATAGGTAGTTAGTAAATTTCGTTATTGCGCCGCCCCCTCCTTGTTGGCGCCCAGGCAGGGTGACCACTATTTACAACAATCAAAATTCCCTGACTTTTCCCGGTTTTCCAGCCGTTTTTTCTAGTTTTTCCCTGACTATAATCTTAACCCTTAAAGGCATGATTTTTTTTATCGTTACTAAAAAAAATATGTGGATACCTAATGGCAAATAAACACTAGAAAAATATAAAAAAAAATTTAGTAAATCTTTATGATATGTGCTACAACATTATACTAAAAAATAATTACTTATTTTGTTAAAAACCGTTATAAACACACTCAACGAAAACCTTAAATATTTAAATTTTTCAAAATTGCCGCCATTTTGCTCAAAAAATCTAATAACTTTTTTTTAAATACAATTTTGCCAAAAATATTTATGGATGTATTCGGAATCTAACACGTAAATGTCACATTTATTAAAAAAAGTAATAAATGTGATTTTGGATAGCTGCATATTGCTGCACTGGCCATCAAATATACGATGCAGATATACATCATTATGCATTTAAGGGTTAAATGTAATAAGGATGAAATATACAGGGTGTTTGGTCCATCTTTTGCCAAATTAAAATGGCGGATAGGTGGGGTTATTTTCTATCCCTCTACGCTCTCTAAAAAAATTTTTGGCCCACGTGTATTTTTTTTCTTTCTTTTGTTGTTTTTAAAGAATTTACAGGGCCGACGCTAAACGCTTTTTTTTTAATTTGAATTAAAAAAAAAGTAAGTGCAAAAGAGATGAAATGTTTATTGCATCGTGATGTGTAACGTTTCACGGTTGTATCAGAGTTCAACGAGAGTTCAGAGTTTTACGATGTAATTAAGTAGTATTGTAAGGAATCAATAAAGGCTTTTTATTTTATTTTATTTTATTTATTTATATTTATTATCAGAGTTCAAATTACTGACATGTTACTGCTAGTTTACAACATGTAAAAATTTTGTCAAAGATGAATTTTGATTTGCAATAAAAAAAACTAAATGAGACCCACGTTCTTAAAATTGTTTTAAAAAATTCTGTGCTCTATCCTCTTTCTAATGATGTACAATAATCCCAAAGAACTTTCATGAACTTTATTTTTCCCGATTTTTTGTAACGGACGCAACAGGCAAATTAATGATGCCCAAACATTGACGCTGTATCTTCGCGGGTTTTCATTTTTCCGCGACCAGGCTTGCAGGTTGTGAAGATGTAAATTCCCTGACCTTCAATAAATTTCCCTGACAATTCCCTGACTTTTCCATGACTAGTGAAATTCCCTGACATTTCCCGGTTTTCCCGGTTTTCCAGAAAGTGGCCACCCTGCCAGGGCACGTGCCCTGCCTGCACCACCGTCGCTACGCCACTGGTTCGGATTTTCCCCGTAACAAAAAATGCATCTATAAAGACCAGCTGCGCAGTGCACGCGCCGCGTGTCGCACTGTCAGCTGGTACTGATTTGGTGGTATTTTTTACCGCCAAAGCATTGGAACCGTCTACGCGCACGCTTAGCCCTGTCCTTTGTATACGTCAATGGTTATTAATGTTACGTTCGTGGGGTGGGTACGTTATAGGACAATGGACTAACCACTGTTTATAAAACGCAAGCTTTATTACAAAATGACGTAATAACTAACGCACTTATCCACTTGTATCGTTTCTTGACGCGCACTGTATCGCTTCGCTGTGTAGTGTAGTTAACCCTTTACTGCATACGAAGCCAAAAATGTCGTCGAATATTCATGATTTTTTTAAAGTAGGTATCAAATTTAATGCACATACAATCCGCATACTTCGAGGTTAATGCCAATCTTGCTGCTGGTTTATACTTAAAGCTTTGTGCTTGTAGGTACGGTGTGATCTAACATTATGACGAAGTAAGTCTTGTAATTCTGTTCATTGATTTTTATATTTATGCACAAATATTGCAACCTCTAAAATATACAGGCACGTAATTGTGAGAATGCCATTATCTATGAAATATGGACGGCATGATTCTCTTTGATGTGTCCGTCAAGATAGCGTACACCGTAAAGATATTCAGAATCTGATGCAGCCAATAAATAGTACCCAAATAGTACCGACGAAATACCTAGGTGAAAAAAATAGTACCGTTAAACTTTTCGAAATATAAGGCCTGTTCACGGTGTACGCTACCGGGCGTCAAGCTGGCGTACACCGTTTGTATCTCTGGAACGGCTTTGTTTTTGGAAACGCTTTATATCTCAAAAAATAGTACCCAAATAGTACCCTAGGGCCCTAAAATTTCATTTCTCTAGCTATCGTAGAAGCCGAGATATTCCATGACTTAACAGTGTACAAAATTTCACACCGTCAAGCTGGCGTACCCGGGAATTTCTTATAGAAAGAGCTCATTATATCTCGGCTTCTACGATAGCTAGAGAAATAAAATTATAGGGCCCTAGGGTACTATTTGGGTACTATTTTTTGAGATATAAATCATTTCCAAAAACAAAGCCGTTCCAGAGATACAAACGGTGTACGCCATCTTGACGCCCGGTAGCGTACACCGTGAACAGGCCTTATATTTCAGAAAGTTTAAGGGTACTATTTTTTTCACCTAGGTATTTCGTCGGTACTATTTGGGTACTATTTATTGGCTGCATCAGATTCTGAATATCTTTACGGTGTACGCTGTCTTGACGGACACCTCTTTGATCTATAACAAAAATTGCTCTGATACAACGTTTTTGTACAATAAAAATTTGCTGTTTATCGGTACAATTACCCCATAAGACTATCCCATATCGAAGAGTAGAATCAATATAGCCATTATAAGCTATTCAAGCAGCTTATACGGAAACAGTTTGTGCTATTCTTCTTAGTGCGTATAACAAATGGATTTACTTTAGATATTACACTATCTGCATGTTTCTGCCTGCTGCAGTGCCAATCAATGTATACTTATGCCCAAAAATCGAGTATGTTTTACTTCTTCGATAGGGTCATGGTCAAAACATATGATTAAGTTCTGTGGTTTGCCTCGATCAGTGTGGAATTGAATATAATTTGTTTGGGTTCCCTTTGTCTTGCATAACCGACACCACACGACGAGGTGACGCTGTAATGAAATGACCAACATAGCCCACTCGTATCATACGACGTTTTTCAACACACTTGCGAATAAAAAATAATACTTATCATTTAGAATTTCTGTTTTTGTACATATCTATTTAGTGGTTTATCTATCCTCATCTATCGTCAAGTCGAGGCTGTGTTGCTGTAATTATGATATGTAGGTACCTAAATAAACTACAATGCAATGCAACTACAGAAAAAGGATAAAATAGAAATGGGGAAATAGCATTCATAGAACAAATATTTAAGGCACTCCAAGCAAAAGATACCTAGCTACGAGTAGGTATGTAGATGTAGGTAATCCTTTTCGTTTATAATTTCAGGGCTGCAATGACTACCACAATCGTCGTGATTTTTTTAGGTATTACATTTATTTCGTAATCGTATACATAAGAGATCCAAATCCTCCACAGATTTCGATTTTTTTTTTCATTTTTGCACCTCTAGCAAACTGTTCTGTACTTCTGTGTAACTTCTTCTCAGTGCGACAAGTGATACGCAAGTATCGGTTTTAAATCTGTTCAACAAAAGAATGGGCGATGATGTGTCGGATCGGCTCGGATCGGCCGGATCCGGCCGGATTGGAGTTTTGCTATTGCGTCTCCAACATTACGCGTTTTGTCCACTTTAGCGGCCTTAAAATAGACATGCGGATGCGGAGTTGTTTTCGCAAGTGAACTAATGAAGCAATGGTTTAGTGTTAAAAATAAGGTTTGATAAATAACAGTCTCACTTCACTGCTCTCACAGTAGTAACATGAAAAACTGAGCTGCTGCTACGTTATTGCGTGCTGAGTTGCTGCTTATGCACTGCGTGACCATCAAAATGGTTTACACTGTAAAGGTATCCAGAATCAGAAGCTACCAATAAATAGTACCTAAATAGTACAGACGAAACACCTAGGTAAAAAAAATTGTGCCCTTAAACTTTTTAAAATATAATATTCATGGTGTACGCTACCGGGTCGTCAAGCTGGCGTAGGTACACCACTTGTATTCTGAAATGGCTTTGTTTTTGGAAACGCTTTATATCTCAAAAAATAGTACCTACTCAAATAGCACCCTGGGGCTCTATAATTTAATTTCTCTAGGTATCGTAGAAGTTGAAGTCTTTCGATGTGAAATTTCCGAGTACGCCAGCTTGACGGTGCGAAATTTTGTATACCGTTTAGTTATGGATTACCGGATCCGACGGACCGGATTGCAATCCCTAGTCGATACGGGACGTGCGATAAGGGAACCCACGGCCAGGTATAGACAATAGCCCGGATCACTGGAGTGTGAACCAAATGTCATACCTAGTGGAAGTCAGCACAAGCAGGAGAACTATCCGAGACCACGAAAATATGCCCAATTTCGTGTGGTAGAGGATGATCTGGGCCGGGTACTATGGATTCACATGTATTCATTGTACAGAATGTTGCTTGTTTGCAGGCATGACTTGTGCAGCAGAGTCTTCGAACGAAACTGCTCTCCAACGCGACAATGCCCGAAGAGGATATGACTCTGACTTTAACGTGTTTATGTCTAAAATGTTTAGGTACTTAATCTCATCACATCATCACACTAAGGGCTCGTCCAGAAATCATGTGATACACCCCCCCCCCCCCCCCTATATACGCGCAAAGGCACTGAAAATAGTTAAAAACTGTAATAGTACATTACATGACTAGGGTGGTAATACAAAGAAAGGCCGAGATTGCAGAAGTTTGCGGCCCGAGCTGCAAACGAGGGACGTAAATATGCGATCGAGGGCTTTCTTTATTACCTCCCGTGTTGTGGACGTACATCATTTTATATCTACTCTTGGCCAGAAAGCGGCTTTTTCCGTACGCGCAGCGTGCGAAAAAAGTCACTTTATGGCGTTACTAAACGTCACACACAAGAGTTACGAAACGTCGGGACGTTAAAATGAAGTAATATACGCGTATATTACTTCATTTTAACGTCCCGACGTTTCGTAACTCTTTTCAGCGTTCGTGGTCCCGGGTAGACTCTATCCGAAGCAATATACGCGATTTAATCAATTTAAGTTGTTTTATTGCAATGCGTGATAATCGCGGAAAACGAAGACAATATTTTAATAAAATTGTTATTTCAACAGCGTGATGCCTCAGGGAACTATGACGCTCATGCAAGAAAAAAAAGGGCCAAACATGGGTTACGTACCATACTGGTATGCTAACTCATTCGCTCTTGGAAACCTAAATCAGCAACCACTAGGGGCGGGGGCGGAGTCCTCCCCTCACTGGGACTACGGCCTGGACGGTGCCGATGGAAAGGACATTTGGGGGAACGGCAAGAAAATGTTGATAGGTGGGGAGTATGGGGTTTTGGGGGCGGGCGCAGCTTTGATTGACGACGCGGATACCATCGGCGGTGGCCGGATTGTACCAGCACATGCTAACCATGGCCCTACTGGTGTATTAGGCCCATCGGCGGATGAATATTCCATTGAGATGTTAAAAAATTTAAAAAAAAGAACCTTAGACTGCGGGATATGCAGTAGTGAAGAGTAAGTACCTGTCTTGAGCTATCCTTACCTCGCCTCCCTATCAGTGTTGAGTGATTCATTAAGTAGTCGTTTTTGTTCTAGTATGGGTGTTGGCGATGTGTGTGTCATGGACAAGCAACACAATTTCATGGAAATAGACCGGTGCGTGGCGAAAAAGCTCAACTGCTTAAAAGGCACAGCATGTATGTGGATAAACTAACTATGTTCCTTCCCTTCGTTTCTTGAATAGGTAGGTAGACCGAGCGAGTAAACGAAGTACAAGTTTATGATAACTTGATAAGCGTCAGAGTAAGCAAAATAGAATAGGTAAGTATTAGTATAAATATGTAATAACATATTTTTCTTGCCACTGCTCGGAAAGGTGCAGTGCAATAGAATAGATGGTTAGCTGGGAACGCAAAATGGCGAGTTCTTGTACAGCGAACCAGTGGGCAAACAATGCAATCACAACATATCATGAAAATAGTTAATTTTGTATAGATTTTCCAGTTTTACTTGAGTTCTATCACACTTTTACCACCAAAAAACATGTCAATTAATTGAGAATGACATTCTACGGTTTCTGTGCGGTTAACTTTTATTTAAATAACTTATTTTTTAGTAGCTCAATATATAACACTGTAGCGATTTGCTTCTGAAGCCCGCCGGGCCTGTCCGAGGCCGGACCTATGTCGCTCGCGAGTAGGGCATGCGGTACCGGTAGCATTTCCAGAACGGGACTGAGATTTCCGGTAATGAGTCAGAACCGGGATTTCGGTACTGAGTAAATTTTATTTGTATTTTTTTTGTTTTGTTAAATAAAACACGTTTTAATTAGGGATGTAACGATACCGATACCGATATATCGGTATCGCCGATAATGTACAACCGATATTTAAAGAGCGCGAAAAGAATTTGTTGTATGAAAAAAAATCTGCAAAAAGTAATTTCAATTACTGACTTAATTTATATATTGGTCTATTACCTTGTGCAATAATAATTACTATGTTAATTATATATTTGATTTATAATAAAAAAAAAATTGCGTTGACAATTTATTTATTTTTACTTTAAGTACATCTTCAGGTTGACTCTCTGTTAAATATAGCCAAGTTTAAAGTATAATAAGGACATACATAATAAATCTGAAGTTCATACTTCATTAGTTAGCTAAGATATCGGTATCGGTATCGCCGATAATTAAAAAGATGCAAGTCTCGCAACTCACAATCAGTTCTCCTACCTATAACAAAAAAGTTTCGGGATGTTATTTAACAGTGGAGGAACATATTTTTTACCTAGTTCTAATAATAGGCAAGTCGGTGGAAATCGAGTTCTGTTGATTGATATCCCCCCCCCCCCGGTGCTGACTTAGTTTAACATTAAGGTGCTTCTAAACGGGCAATATTTTCCTGCAATTTGGTGCCGGCAAAGCTTGCTATCTCTCTCTTACTTCGTATGCTAAACTAAGATGCACATAGTTGCCGGGTCACAAGTTGCAGAAAAATATTGCCCGTTTAGAAGCACCTTAACATCTCAAAACTTTTTTGTTGTAGGAGAACTGCGTTGCGAGACTTGCATCTTTTTACATGTATTAAATTGACGGCGTGCGCTCGCATGTGTTGAAGGTTGCGGCTCCACTGAGGCGGAGACGAGCGGAGCGGAGAGGAAATGTGCAGGGATCGACCAATCACATTATTGTTTGCTGTAGGGTCATTCCGCGGTAAGAGGTAACGTGATGCAAATTAAAGTGTTAATATATCTCTGAAGAAGTGTTACTTATCATCCCTAGATTTTGTATCTTTAATGAAAAAAAAAACACGCAATGAAATCGTCACTCACGTTACATTTACACGGAATGACCCTGTTTCCATTGAAACAGAGTGGAGACGAGAAGTGGATTTCAACTAATGTGACGTCTCCTCTCCGCTCAGCTCGTCTCCGCCTCAGCGTAACCGCGCTCGCTCCTCGGCATCGCCGCGCTTTCGACACTCATTATTAATACACCAGTACCTCTAGCACAACTGTGACACGCGACTCTTTCTCGCGCGACAAATGCTACCTATCTCTATCCACTAAATATCGTGCGACAGTGACATGTGATGCTCTGTCGCGCGAGAAACGAAGTCGCGGCCAGTTATGCTAGACGTACAGCTGTGAACCCGGCTTCGCCCGGGCAAAATGTAAAAAACCACAAACCCCCATTTTACTTCCTTAGAAATTATATTTAATTTTTAACAGACATTAAGTACAAAAAGGACGTTGAACTGATGGCTGAGTTCCAAACATTAAAATAATGTTGAAGTCGTTTTTTGGTTTAAATTATCCAAAACCTTATTTAAGGACTTTCATTACAAAATTCCTACCGCCACTACTTTGAAAAAAACTCGTATCTCAAAACGTCGTAGAGGAAAACGTCAAAAGTTACATACGAACTTCATATACACATACTGCGTTTTTACCTGGAGTCAGTATCAGATAGGTACGTGCTTTTTTTTAAAGTAAGCGTCATTACTTTAAAAAAAACACGTATCTGATACTGACTTCAAGTGAATGCTATTTGGGTAATCCGCATTAAAATCGAATTTAGAAAGGTAAATAAAATCACTTTTTATCTAAAATCCAAAGTATGATTTTTCACATTTCTGTCTTCAAAAACTGCGTCCACCTGCATTCTCTATATATACGGTAACTAATAAAGTTTAGTATCAGTATTTCGAATCAAAATTTAAAAAAGTCGACTTACTTAGTCATATTTTGTTGTTTACATATTTTTTAAAGCCCATATATATAAACTTTAATTTATCAAACACCTAAAATCCCCATTTAAAAAACAAATTCAATTTTTGTTGATAAACTATATTTGCCGTTAGTGAGCACGGCTCTCCCCATGAATTAGAATCCCCCCGGTCACAAAATAGATAGGTACAGAAGTCAACCAAAGTCAACCACATGTATGTACTTCACTTTTCAAGGTAGGTATAGAATTAGTACATTACACAACTAGGGTGGTAATATAAAAAAACCGGCCAAGTGCGAGTCGGACTCGCGCACCGAGGGTTCCGTACAAAATCATAAGTAGATACATGAATAATTCAAGGAAAACTATATGGCGATTAGTTTAGTAGGAGCAAATAAGTATGTGATAAGATTTTTGCAAATTTCTCAAAAACGGTGCAAGTTAGGAAAACCGTTTTATTTTTCCTGTAATATATAGGACGACAATAATAATTGGTAATTATTACAGATTTTTCTGTTCAGTAACTTCGAAGATAATAGGGGGGGAATGGTATTTTTTTTAACGTTTTTCGCCATAAATCAAACACTACTTATTTAAAAAAAAATACAAAAATAGTGTTTTAATCTACAAATCAAGCCCTTTCATTTGATACCCCACTCAATATAATAGCCCTAATTTCAATTTTCAAAGTCTCATTACGGACCCCTTTAAAAAAAAAGTAAAAAAGTTACAACACTTTTTTTACATCCCATAAGCTCGGGTTAGCGGTTCTTAACACTATTCCAAATTTCAAGTCGATAGCATCAGTAGATCCTGAGATATCTTGCTGTGACAGACGGACAGACAGACAGACAGACAGACAGACAGACAGACAGACAGACAGACAGACAGAGTCGCACCATAAGGGTTCCTTTTTTACCATTTTGGTACGGAACCCTAAAAAGGCCGAGATCGCAGATGTTTGCGGCCCGAGCTGCAAGCGAGGGACCTAAATATGCGATCGACGGCTTTCTTTATTACCTCCCGTGTTGTGTACATCATTTTATGTCTACATTTCGCCAGAAAGCGGCTTTTTTCGTACGCGCAGTGTGCGGAAAAAGCTACTTTATGGCCAGGTGTGGCATAAAGAAGGAATAACACACCCGTCCATCTATTGTTTGCTTTCCTAGCTATACAACAAGGTACTATAACAATCAACCGATATACATTGTTGTATTGTATGAATGAACACTTTATCCGTGCTAACACTGCTAACAACTACTTACCGATTCATGATCAGGCAACCCCATGCATTCTCGTCGCGCCCAATGAGCTGTATAGAGCATTAGAAGCTCTCTTTTTAACTGTGGTGCTGTACATTGTGTAACTTTTATTTAATACCCACTGTAACGTGATTTTCGCCTTGCAGATGTAAATACCTACGGAATATTTAAATATACCAACTTCTTCGGAGTACAAGACGAGTGGATACGATTCTCAGTTAAATCTTCGGCTCACGCCCACATTCTGCTTACCGACGCCGTTCAAAGTACCTGGAACTGGAAACTAAATTACACATTGGTAAATTACATAATTTAAGCCGTTGTGCAAAGCCTGCATTGCACAAGCATTGCGTACTTACCTACCGTGGACTGGGGGTTAGGTACTCTGATTCACGACGTAACATTGATCATCGATTTTTAAACCCATACCTTTGAATTGAAAACGTTTATTAAGTACTGGAAATTTCCCGCGGCTTCGCCCGCGTTGTTCCCGTTATTGTCCCAAAGGAACTCTTTACCAGGATATAAAGTATCCTTTGTTTCAATCCAGGACTTAGTTTACTTACTTAATCATTGACGTATATAAAGTTGAGCTTGAAGTCCGTTTAAAGTTGAGTTTTATTTAATCGTATGGCACATCGTAAGAACAGATCGAATACAAATTATAAATTAAGATTAAGATCTATTAGCCACTTAATGGCTTCGTCACTGAGAGAGATCAGGTCTTCAGGAGGGCCACCGGTATAGCGCGTTATGGGGCAGTCGTGGATGATGTGCTGGATGGACTGCTCTTCGGCTCCGCAGGCACAGGCCGGAGACTCCACCCAACCGCAGCGATGTTTGTAAAGAGCACAGCGGCCGTGACCAGTGCGAAGTCTGTTTAAATTGCACCAGTCACGCCTAGGAAGGTCAGACCCTTTTATTGCGGAGCCCGGGATAATCTCGCAGCCCAGTTTTCCTTCCATAGCCGAGTTCCATATCTGCAACCATTCCTGTTTGAGGTTGAAACGCTCGTCAAGCAGTTTTGAGGCGATGGTGTACGATGCGTTCCTTGACTTCAGGCGGTGTCTGGTGGGCTCAAAAAACTCCGAGTTGATGGGGAGGCTTGGGATCTTTTGGATTTTTAGAGCTTCCTTTAGTAAGGCTTCTTTTCTCCTTAGTTCGGGAGGGGGGATCCGGCAAAGCACTGGTAGCCAGTGGCAGGGTGTTGATTGGAGGGTTCCAGAGATAAGCCGCATGGCCTTGTTTAGCTCGACGTCAACTCTAGTGGTATGTGCACTACCTAACCAGACCGGGGCGCAGTATTCGGCCGTGGAGTACACCAATGATAGCGTGGACGTGCGCAGTACTTCGGAACTAGCTCCCCAAGTAGTTCCGCTTAGTTTTTGTACGATGTTATTCCGGGTCTGGAGTTTGCGTGCTGTGCTGGTTAGGTGCTGATTGAAGGTCAAAGACCGATCGAGCGTGACACCGAGGTATTTTGGTGTAAAGTTGTGCTTTAGGGTGGATCCGTTGAGACTGACCTTGAGCTCCCGATTGGCTAATTGATTACTCAAGTGGAAGCAGCAGGTCTCTGTTTTGCTCGTACTAGGAGTAAGTCGCCACGTTCGGAAGTACTTGGCTAACGTTTCCATGTCGTCGGATAAAGTGATTTCCAGGTTTGGGAAGTCCTTGCTCTGTGTAACGAGGCAGATGTCGTCGGCGTATATGAATTTTCTAGCCGTGGTGTTGGGCAGATCGTGGATGTAGAGGTTGAATAGGATGGGTGCCAGTACAGAACCCTGGGGCAGGCCGTTGCTCAATCTTCGGTCTCCACTAACCTCGGAACCTAGGTGCACCATGAACCTACGCTGGGTGAGCATGTTGGATACTAGGTTTGCAATGGCCAGGCAAGGGACCACTGAGAGTAGTTTGAAGATTAGACCTTCTCTCCAGACGGTGTCGTAGGCTGCAGTGAGATCGACAAATACCGCCCCAGATTTTAAGCCTATTTGGTAGCCAGTCTCTAGGTGTGTGGTTAGAGACAGAACTTGGTCTGTGCAGTTTCGTCCAGGTCTGAAGCCCGCTTGTTCTACCGGAACCACCTGGTCTATGAGGGGGGTTATTCGTTTGTAAAGTACCTTTTCCAGCAGTTTATAACAGTTACTCAGCAGGGCAATTGGGCGGTAGCTGCTAGGATCGTCATCTTTTTTACCCGGTTTCAGGAGCGCGACAACCTTGGATTCCTTGAAGGCCCTAGGGAGTTTGTTGGACTTGAGGACGTCGGACAGGAAAAGAGACAACCATTTAATAGCGTTAGGGCCTAGTCTGAGCAAGAATTCGTTATAAATCCCATCTGCTCCGGCCGCTTTGCCAGTTTGTAAGCCTTTAATAGCGACAAGGACTTCATCTGTAGAGAAAGGTCTTGCTAGCTCCAGGTCCTGGATAAGGTTTGATTTAAGATCTTTCATCCTTTTCTTGACTTTCTTGGTTTCCAGTTTGTCGCCTTTTGCTCTAGAGATGGAAACTATCCTATTGGCAATTTCGTTCGGATGTATTGCGGTGGACGGCCGTGGTGCTGTCGATTTCCCCGTAAGTTTATTGAGCACGCTCCATGCCTTGCGACTTGAACGCTTGAAGTCCATCGACTGAATTGTATCTTTCCATTTTCTAGACCGGTTGGCATCTAGGGTGTGTAGAAGCTCAGCGCCGATGGAGCAGTCTCCAGTTTCTTGGTATTCTTTGTAGAGATTATCAGTGTTGACACTCCATCCCGGTATGTACTCTTTTCTGAAACCCCTACAAATAAAGCGTTTTGCAGAAGATAATATAAGTCCCTTGAAACGGTCGTAGTTTTCAGCCTTGGGCGGAATGAAACGGGTACCGGCGTCTACGTTGCCAGTGAAACCACTCCAGTCCGCTTTTCTGAAGTTCCACCGGGGAAGGGGCATTGAGTTTGAGAGAGGTATCCTAAGTCCCACGTCCACGATTACTGGTCTGTGTTGACTATTGGGGAAGTCTTTAAGGACAGTTCGGCTGGTCGGTAGGGGTTTTCCTGCAGCATCCCTGGTAACAAAGGTTAGGTCCGGGTTGTAATCCTTTTTCCAGCGAGCTGAGTGGAAGGTGCCCCTATCCTTAGCATCGAAAACAAGGAACAGATTTAGCGACTCGGCCCATCGTGCAAGGGTTAGACCGTTGGTGTCATCTGCGGAATACCGCCACGACGTGTGGTGGCTGTTGAAGTCTCCGGTGTAAACGCATGGGTGCTCGAATTGGGGAGGACCGTTGTTTGTCCAGGTAGCAAGCGGAGGTTTATATACGTTCACAATCTTAATGTCGGCAACCTCAACGGCGATGATAAAGTTATCTGCAGAACCGTAAGAAAAAATAACGCTGGCCTGCCTCAAGTCGGACCGGATGTATGTAGCGATGCCGTAACTGCGGTGGTTAAGTGCTTTAAGGAGGGTATAGCCGGGGATTTGGCCTCTATTTTCGATATCCTGATCGTCCTTCGTATGCGTTTCCTGGATGTTCAGCACGTCGATTCTAAGATCTATGAGGAGTCGGGCAAGGTAGTCGCATTTTGATCTGCTGATTCCCTCGACATTAATTTGACAAATTCGGACTGATGGTCCTAAATCTCTGGTCTTCTTGGCTTGGTAGCTCATTATTAAATTAAATCTCTTTATATGTATATCTGAAGGTGCAGTACGGTTCGTATTCGAGTTCTGTTTTCTTGCTGCGAGGCTCTGGTGTGGTATTGAGCAGTGCAGCAGCCTAAGTTGATTACTCTTTAGCACCACCCAGGGGACACGTGTAGGGAATCTAAGGTAGTCTTCCTACGGACGCGAGTAATCATTGTCCCCCGAAAAGTAAAGTTGAGTTGAAGTAGTTAAGTTAGTTAAGCTACGCTTCTAGTTTAGAGTTAAGTTGAGTTTTAGGTAAGTTTAAAAGTTGAAGTTGTAAGTTAGTTAAGTTGAGCTAAGTTAAAAGTTTAAGTTGAAGTTCCGTACCGTAGGTAACTCAGAAATTCTTCTAAATAGTTAGACGACAGTTCTTGGTCTCCGCTGGTTAAGTTGATTCACGGTACCCGTCTTCCGCCGTCAAAAGTCCAAGTTTTCACCAGTTCGAACCTTAGAGCAACGCGGACACTTCGTAGGGAGACGACTAGGCCGGACATTCCCCTCAGCAAGCTAATGTGTAGTATATGTACCGTGGGTCGTATTCGTTCAATAAAACTAGTTGTGGTCGGATTGCTCGCCAGACTAAATATAGTTACGCACCTGAACGGGTATCCGTGAAAATGCCGAGTTGTGCTGTATTCTGCTGCAAACTGAGGTCTAACACGTCAAATCTACAAAGGGATGGCGTTCCCTTTCACTTGTAAGTAATTTTTAATCAAATTATCACTATTTACTTTCTTTAATCACAAAAATCGAGGTTGGCGGCATTTTAAGTTTGTTAACTACCTAGTTGTCAAACCGCCGCCATTGAAATTATTTGTGGCAGTCTAGAGTCAGACTACTTACGCTAAGTCTGCAAAGGTTGAAAAAAGGTTTTATTGCAAAAAACACACATGGCAACATCACAAGCAAGATGATTAATTAGTCTTGATACTTGGCAAATATATTTCCGTTTAAAATGTGTACATACCTACTGAAATAAATATTCGGGACGTCTTGCACTGGCAGATTCACGTGACTTGACTTTGAACTCGACGTATTGGCGATTGCCACTGACGTATCGGAACAACTTGGTTTCGGTTGCAATCTGCTCAGCACACTTTTGAGGTGGCACTTATAATCCATGTAATTGTCGTCCGTTACATCGTAGACCGATTGAGTGCCATATACTGACTTAGCCAGATCATCCTGTGAAAATCTTCGAATCAACTCATGATGTCTTGTAGAAAACTTCTCCCATAGCGATTCTAAGCTTTCTAATCGCGTTTCGACATATGACACCGTTACTCGCTCCTTGGGTGAGTTCTTGAAGTTATTATACTTATGCCTTAGCGATGCATACAGAAAGATCTACAAGAACATTTATTTCCGCTTCCATGTTGACAACAATGTATTGAAATTACTAGTTTGAAATTCCCATATCCATGTTCAGAAATTCTAAATCCATTCATGTCAACTTTACAAATAAACAAGATCAGTACTGCCCAATTTATATAAACAAACAACGCATACCATACGAAAATATAGCCAAGTAGGTACTTAGGTATGACGCTTGACGCGAAGCTTCGCTGGAAAGCTCACGTTAAAAAGAAAAGAGAAGAACTTGAAATACGGTTCAACAAGATGTACTGACTACTGGGACGACACTCCTCACTGTCGGTACACAACAAACTACTTCTCTATAAACAAGTCCTTATGCCAGTATGGACTTATGGAATACAGCTGTGGGGCTGTACCAAACAAACCAACATACACATTATACAAAGATTTCAAAATAAAGTACTTAGGGTCATTGTGAACGCACCCTGGTATATAAGAAATGACGATCTACACCGGGACCTCAACATACAGTTCGTCGATAAAGTTGTAAAAAAATACGCTGAAGCCCACGAAAAAAGGCTGCTTCATCATGTGAACGTTGAGGCAATCCAGCTCCTCGATCACACGGACATCGTTTGACGGCTCAAGAGAACGAAACCTTTTGAGTTAGTGTAAAGTGATAAATAAAAAGTGCTGTGAAAGTATTAACTATAGACAGATGAACAAAGTGCCTTCCCCTTAAATAGAGACAATAAGGAAAGTGCCGATGGACACAATCTTATATCATAACTTTATAAAACAAGGTCAAAGGAGATTGCCGACGCGTCTATGGGGCCTCGTACCAAATCAAAAGTCATTGTGTCAACACGAAACCGACTGTATCTTAGAGAACAAGAAACTGCCTTTCCGAATCACTAAATCCCATTAAAATTGTATTCGGAGATCAATAGGAAATTGAGATTGATTTCCTGATTTCGAAGTTAGTTTTTGCGTAGCAAACCGTGTAAATATTTGTCAACCGGCCAAATACAAAATCACCTAATAACTTTAATTCCTGACGTTGTCGAGACTTCACTTAACTTAGTCGTATGACATGTCATTTCAGATACCTGTGTTAGGTTTTTTATTGTGCCTATTCAGATTGTTAAAATGTTATTATAAAAAAAGTTCTTTGAAACTATTTTGATACATCGTGAGATAAAAAATATTGTAACATTACATTTACGCGCAATGTCTCGTATAGTGAAGTATCAGCGAGATATCACGAGTTATTTGTACCAAATAAAGAATTTAAAATGATTTACGTCCTTCGACAAAAAATTGTGAAAAGACGTGTCTTATAAACTTAGAATAAGACAGAATGTCAAGCTGTCAACTTTCTTGCTAAGATCATGCAGTTCGTATTAGAAAGAACCGCGGAGTTTTATGGAATTAATATTTTTGTATACATTCGCGTAGACGGTGGTGCCACTGTCATAGGCCTTTTAGATTTTGACCGATTTTGTCTGTCAAATACAGTTCTAAGGAATTCATACATCTTTCATGGTGGCGGCGGAAATCGTACAGCAAAATTCTTTTTTAATTGATCTCAGATTTCCCATTTTAAATTCAGTAATAAAAAAATCCCTCTGGTTTAAAAAATAAAACTAAGTTTTTGGTATCGTTTTCGTTGTGACACAATTAATAACGATATTGGTACCAAAAGTCGGCAATCTCCTTTATATTACTCATTAGTCTGTACTTAGGCTAGATTGTAATATGTGAAAGTATTAACTATAGACAGATGAACAAAGTGCCTTCCCCTTAAATAGAGACAATAAGAAAAGTGCCGATGGACACAATCTTATATCATAACTTTATAAAACTAGGTCAAATTTATATTACTCATTAGTCTGTACTTAGGCTAGATTGTAATTGTATACGTATTTAATAAGTTATTATTTTATACGCTGAATAAAAATAAAAAAAAAAATATATATTTATATACGATAGTAAATGCTTCTAAACGAGATTAAAAAGGTGCACTAATATTTTATCTATGTATCAAAGTTTATGTATTTTTAGGGATCCACCCCTAAAAAGGCAAAACAACCCTTACAAGATCTCTTTGTTGTCCGTCTGTCAGTCCGTCGGTCAAGACCCTTTATCTCGAGAGTGGAAGTTGAAATACTCAGATCATACTCAAGTCTATGGTCCCTTGAAGCTGTGAAAACATCAAACTTCTAAGTTAATGTAATAGTAGATTGTTCAACTAGGGACTAAAACAAGCCATAATGACACGAGGTGTTTAGCCACCCGAGCGTAGCGAGGGTGACTATAGATCGAGTGTCATTATGGTTGTTTAGTCCCACGTTAAAAACTCTACTTTTCACTTTGAATGCGAGGAAAAAAACAACGTTCTATTACAAAAAATTACAATATTTATTGTTCCGTACTTTCGGTATAAAGTTGCACTATACACATTAATTGTTGAAATATTGTGCTCAAAACGATTAACACGGTAGACGGTAGTTTTTGTTCCGATAAAAGGTACATCGGGAGCGCGCATGTGTGCGCGCCGTGTGCGCGCCGTGTACGGACGCACCACAGACAAGCATCGGCGCGGGCTTAGTCAGGGCTGGCTCTCGACGCAAGCGGTCGAACGTTCAAAATGTCTGAGGACGAAGCAAAGTATAGAAGACGTATATACTGCAGTGTGTTCGGATGTTTGAAGAATAATGCGCAAAATCCAGAATTGTCATATTTCTGCATTCCTAAGGATCCCAAAAGGTGTGTATTTTATTAGTACCTATATAAATGTTATATTTTAAGTCGTTTATAGAATGTTTGATAGTTTTGTGATCAAACTATACCAGTTAAATAGGGTAGATAATTATTTTGTTTGACAGTGATGAGTAAAATTAACAGATTTTTTAAACGTGTACTAATTAAGTAATTAAATAGTAGTTGATTCTATTGATACATAAAATGCCTTAAACACGAGAGTGGTTTTATGAAACGAGCCGAGATATCGTTGCGTTACTTACATGTACACGTACCAATACTAATTTATTTAACCCTTTAACGCTCAAGATATTTTTTTCTAATTTTCTTTTGTTCTAGGCATTGAAATGTGTAATTAGGGGTCTCATGAGGCTGAGAAAAATAATAAAAAAAATCATACATAAATAACTTTTTAGAAAATATATGTTGAGAATACTCAACATTGTCCAACATTGAACAATTCAGTTAACTTAATAGACGTTGAGCTTACTCAACACTGCGCATTTTGTAGGGATTTAAGTTCATATAAAAATACTACTTTCTTTAAAATAATTTTATTTCATTAATGTCGTAAATAGAGTATTACTAACTTCTTTCACACTACAAACAATTTCAATGTATGTTTTGTGCAAATAACTTTGATAAAAAGTTTATTGAAGCGATTCCTCCTCTTTTTGTGCCATTTATTACAGGAGACTGAGCACTACCCTTGCAATAAAGGTGTCTATGAACGTTATCAATGGTTTCTGATGATCACGAACTCTCCCCAACGGTTTCTTGCCCTAAATGTCCTCTTCAGATTAGTTTTCAACCTCTCTAATCCCGTTTCCCCAGTTCAACTCCTCAAGTCTGTATCAGCCCAGTTTAGCAACGTGCCTCATATTATTGTAGTTTATACTAATTAACCATGTTAAAAACCTCCATTGCAGACTGAGACAGTCCTGCGGATCATGATTAAGAAAATCATTATCCGCAGAACTGTCTCAGTCTCCTTTTTTTTTAAGTAGTTGTCAACTTTATTCTGTAGCACATCGCTGAAATACTGGAAGACGCTTACAAAGTATTTTAGTGAACTTAATATCATTATGATTAAAAATTACTGTAAATTTTTGGTTGTTTTAAATCTATAAATCTATTGAACAAGCCATATACAGAAACTTTACTTGTTGGAATGCTCAAAACTTTGCTATAAAGCTGCGAATGTTAGTTATTCGTTTATTGATATGTCAAACAACTTTGTTTGACTATTTAGAGTAAATTTTACCTTGATTTTTATATTTTTTGGTAAGAAACACATAAATAATTCACTTCTTTAGTTTATGGCAGAATCAGATGGTAAAAATAACATTAAATTAATCTATATATATGGACTATATAACTGTTAAGGTATATTATACTCCTACAATATTGCCAGATCAAGCTTCATTGTCTGAACTAAGATGACATGAAACGTGACTATGA
Source organism: Eudemis profundana (assembly GCA_947034925.1). NCBI lineage: Eukaryota > Metazoa > Arthropoda > Insecta > Lepidoptera > Tortricidae > Eudemis > Eudemis profundana. The sequence goes on along the minus strand of OX344795.1, from coordinate 20,621,205 downwards.
GCTCATACCAAAGAGCGCCAGTGTTATGTTTGTGCCATAATTGATCGTATTTCTTTTTTGCTGTCAGAAGAATCACTATTTCCTGACAATATTTAGTACCATAACTTAAATTGACCGATATAATCCCGTTTCATCGAGTAAGTAAACGAAAAGAAACAAACCTAGCAAATATTACCTTTACCTATGTGTACAGTTAGTTTAAAAACCGAAATTGAATGACAAAAAAGGTGCTTTAGTACGGTGATAGTGAACATTTTATTGTGCTGCAAATATTATCATTTATAACCTTAACTTCGCAATGTTGAGAATACTCAACAGGTTTGGTCCAGAGTAGATTGTAGAATGTTGCGCAATGTTGAGAATACTCAACATGCATATTCGTAACCCTGTAGAATGTTGGATTTTCTTCTAATTTGTTATAAATACACAAAAATATCAAGCAGACATCTTCAAAAACTTGTACCATCGGTAGTTAAATTAATATTATAAGAAATAATATTTTTTCCAAATTTATTTCGAACTTGCGTCTAGCGGTTAGTGGTAGTCTCCACTTCACTTTACCTCTAAAAATCAAAATACCTGCACCTGAGTTATTAATTGATACGGTAAGGATAGGTTTGGATATAAATAACTGTTTTATTAAAACAAATCGTAAAAATAATTGACAATAACATGACAGGATTTTTTTGTTTTCGATGTTGAGTATACTTACCATTGCGAGAAAAAGGGTTAAACTATTATACTTAATAACATTAACTTCAGATGTGTGCGATCAGATAGTTTCATTTCATATTGAAATAAGTAACTTTTACTAAGTTGACCTCGAACGATTGTTCGTTCGATCGAGGTCAACCTAATAAAAGTTACGTTCGTAGTAAGTAGGTATTTTACAAAACCGACGAGCGGCAGCCCTGTGCCTTAGGCCGACTCCGGTGTCGCGCGCTCCTAAACGGCGAAGACGAACTACTTGGTTGTCTTTATACTTTGCGATTAATGAATGAACATTCAAAAAGCAAAGATTTTTTTTCCGCGATTCTTCATTTTTTTTTTACTTAGTGAAGTCACTCAGGCTTTAAATGCTGGCATTTTTATTTATATTTTGGTGAAAATATGAATGTTTTGCATTACAACAAAACATGTATTATGTCTTGGAGCAAAGACACGCCATATTTTGAGATAGAGTCTATGATTTGCTTTATAATCTATGGTCACATACCTGTCATCCAGTACTGTTACCCGATTTTCGTCCTTATGTTTGATCACCACAAGGTGCCTGCCAGAGTCCTCTTAGGCACATACGCTGTTTTGCTTGTCACTGCGTCTTCACCAGCAAGAGCCTTGCCTATGGCGTGTCTTTGCTCCAAGACATAATACATGTTTTGTTGTAATGCAAAACATTCATATTATGTCTCTACACAAAGACACGCCATATTTTGAGAAGACGTGTTTGGTATCTGCTGGTGATCAGAGTCCATAAACGCTGTGTGAAACTCAAGACATAATGAAAGAAAAAAAAATAAAACATTATAATTCCTCATGATTAAAATACTGAATTAAAATAATCATTATCATTAGAATATTTACTATAGTGCAAACAGTAATGTCTCACTTTTCTTAGTTTTAAAGAATTGTGATAAATAAAAAGAAAATGTAACATAAGGAATTATAAAACACATCCTTTAAGGAATCTTATATATGAAAAAGTAAATTTTAAAATTAAAGTTAAACTTCTGAAAAGTTATCATGCAATAAATCAGAACCTTGCACGTTTTCTAGTTTTTGCACTGAACAGTACGGTAGTAATGCTTTCTAAATGTTTGGAAACATCTCCAAATTCTTCTTTCCAGGATATCATCAATGGGTCTATTCTCAGCCCAGCCCTTTGAAGCCACTGCCGACCTTATACTACCCGGAGATGCTTCAATATTGGCTTCCTTGAAAATAGAATGTATCCAACTGGCTATTGGTTGCTTGACAACTTTTTTCTGTCATATATTATAGAAACACCTGTCAATAATAGAAATATTAGTGAAAAAATCACTTCAATATCATAAAAACTCACCGAGATACTACAATGTTAAAATCACATTTTTAGACTTTCCCAAATACATGCCGAGTGCCGAGACGCTCCCTACTGAAGCCCGTTATACAGTGACTTCACTACTCATATGTTGTTTGGGGAAATCAATAACTTTGTTCTGCAGCTAGTGTTAAAACTTGCATTTATTGCAACGGTTTCATAAGAAAAGTTACTATAAATTGTATGGGTTATTTAATGATATTAAAAGATTTTGTACCTACTTTTTAAAATGGACTTTCCCACCCAACTTTGGAGGCTCGTAAAACAAGTTACACTTTAAGTATCATGCTCAAAACATGAACATATTTCCTTATTATGCTTATTTTAACAGGATCTTATATACTTTTTACAAATTTCACTTACAGTCAAGTACCCAATTATTGTACGGGTAGCAACTTTTACCATTCCTGTGACGGTGATAAAAAGATGGTCTAAATTATTTATCTCCTGTCTTCAAGATTTTGAGAGTGTTATTAATTTCTTTACATGTTCTGCAGGGCAGATTTCTTTAATTGGGTGTGCTGATAGGGACCATCCTGATTATCTATGTCTTGCATTATGAATTTTGGAACCAAAAGATGGCCAAAAGATCAATTTCTATAAAAACAATTTTCAGATATATGTAGGAGGGTTAGATCATGAAACCGTTTTGCCGATGCCAAAAGCAGTATAATTGAAGCCTTTCTGGCTGTATAAAATAGGCTGTTCTTATTTGGTGTAGATATAAGCCAATTATAAATTAACTTAGTGTCCCATATTAGTGGTTTCTGTTGTATAGGCAGCAATTGAAATTGCCCTTAAAATTTGCTTTATAAGAAAGCTATCAGTCACATGAGATGAAATACCGCAATATGTATTTATAGCATTTATGCAATGGTGCAAAAATGGTGTTATATGCAAAATTGTGTTCAAGATATAAACTTGCTAAAAATTTTGCAATATCTTATCCTTTTGGAGATTTAATATCTATTTTATTTTTTGTACTCCAGGAAATCCATTTTCATATCGCTGGGGTATAACTGGCTAAGGATGAGGGTCTCCAACTACTTTGTAATAGCTGTTTTTCTTCATCTCTCTAGTCGGTTATAGTACTGCTCCACCCCCAACTAGCTATGCCTGTAACTCCCATTGTTCCACTTGAGGTGGTGAGAGTCTGGTAGTCTGATCTATTAACACCTTCCGCAGGTTGTGTATTTGAATTGGCTTGTGAAATTGGCCCTTGCTTGCAGGTCCGGTTTCTAGAAACATTTGTTCCATGTTGAGGTAATCACAATGAACTTTCCGGTTGCACTGTACTGATACCTGTGGAATCAGACTTGGCGGAGGAAAAAGCCATGCTAGATGGTATTGCCAAGGTTGACTGAAGGCGTTGCAAAATTTTGCTAAGCCATCTTTCGAATCTAGACTTACGTAGTTTGGCACCACTGCAGTTTTGCAGGACGCAAACAGTACTATCTCTGGCCTTCCCCATTTTGCGAATATAGCCTCCGTGGCTTCGGGAAGTAAATGCCATTCTGGAAAAGGACGCCCTCTGGACAACTGGTAGGCTATGTTGTTGAACCTCCCCGGGAGGTAACAAGCTGACAGTGTTATTTTCAACTGATCGGTCAATAGCATCAGTTTGTATGACAGATTTAGCAGTTGAAGGGACTTTGTTCCCGACAGATTTGCTCTGTGCAACTGGGCTCCCCAACCTGTGTCCGTTTCGTCTGTGGTGAGAAAATTAGTCACGTCTCTTATGTGGATAAGAGTAAAATTGTTTTCTATAGACGACTGCTACCATTGAATCTCTCCGAGAGCTCCTGGTGTAATTGGTTTCTTTATATTTGACTAGTTTAGCCTGAACTTTCTTACAATATTTGTAAATTCCTGCAACGTAATTGGCCTCTGTGAATAATCAGGTTTTCAAAATTTAGATGACCTAAAAGTCTCTGAGTCTCTTGGAGAGAACTGCATGCCTTCTTTGTCATTGCTTATGCTCCATTCCAGGCCCAAATAACTTAGGTTTTGGGTTGGCTCCAAGACTGATTTGGCATAATTTAGGTACCATCCAAGATGTTCCAAAAACCTCACCACCTCCGAGGCCTGAGTTTTTAATAAGGAACGATCCTAGATTACTATCAGGTAATCCAGGTATTCCAGGGTCCGTAAACTGACTGATTTAGCATAATTTAGGTCCCATCCAAGATGTTCCAAGAACCTCACCGCCTCCGAGGCCTGAGCTTTTAATAAGGAACGATCCTAGTTTACCATCAGGTAATCCAGGTATTCCAGGATCCGTAAACTGATTGATTTGGCATAATTTAGGTGCCATCCAAGATGTTCCAAAAACCTCACCGCCTCCGAGGCCTGAGTTTTTAATAAGGAACGATCCTAGTTTACTATCAGGTAATCCAGGTATACCAGGATCCGTAAACCTCGAGCCCGAAGAACCTCCGCGGTCCAGTTCGTTATGGCTGCAGAGGATTGAAGAGCAGATGAGAGGCCGAATGGGAAAGAGGTGAGTTGCAGCACCTCCCCGTTGTAGATTATTTGTAAAAATCTTATGTGAGCTATTCTAAAGAAATATGTTTGGGACTCATCCATCTGTTTCCATACATTTAGTAGGGTCCAGTGGCGGGGCTTCGATAGAACTCGATTCCCACCAGCTTGCCTAATATTAGGCAGTTCAGCATTTAATTCTAGTTCTCTTAAGAAAATTGACGCCAAAGCTGCTTCGGCTTGTCCAAAGGATTTCTTCAACGCCACGCCACTGGTAGGGCCAGATTAATGAGGTGACCGCAGACACATTTCTGAAGAAATGCCCCTGTGTGCTTTTGCAATCAGAATATGGAAATAAGCTTGAGACAAATCTATTTTTGTCATCCAGTCCTGGTCTTGAAGGAAATCTGTGACAGTTGTCTGTGATATGAGCTGAATATTGGGGCGTGTTCCAACTTCGGCTTTCTTGACCAAGAACATTTTTGAAAAATAGCCCGGATCCTGTGAAACAGGTTTCTCCAGTACTTTCTGTTCTTTTTAATGCAAAACTACATTGCACAGACCAGTCAACAGATGCTCCGTGGAGGCTAGGTAGTCTTGCCCCCATTTTTAACTCGACAAATCCCGGACTGGCTGACATTGATTGTAGAAATTTCTTGTTGTTAGCCAAGCTTGTGTGTTAAATCTATAGGTTGCATAGACGTGTTAGATCTAAACGTGTTAGACGATCTGGGTTTGCCTCCGCGACAGTTTGATTCGGTAATAATTCTCCGACATCTACCACTAGACTTCTCAGAGGAATTGCTCTGTATTAGTGCATAGTTGGCGACTAGTGGATGGTTGTGGCTGTGTTAAATGCATAACATAATTGGAAAAACAACTTACTTGAGCAAGTAGCGAATCCCCACGTGGGTCGTCGCCGGCCCGAAAAATCTCTCTGCGAGACTTTCTCGGCCTTTTATTTGGTGGCGAAGTCGTTTCCTCCTCCGAGGAGGAAGACGATGATGAGTCCTCGCTGTCGGATGAAGGCCGTTTTCTGGCCTCGGGTAATTCGTAAGGCAGTTCAACTTCTGGAGCCGATGCCGGATCGGAATCCATTTTTTGTGAAAATACGTAACTACACACGAAATATAGCTCGGAGTATCAAAATACTCGTAAGCACTATTGTTTTAAACACTTTCGTCGCGGATTCTTTACTTTAAACCAAGAAAATTTTGGATTTAGAAATATTTTTCCGCGAAACCGGTATGTTTGTTTGCAAAATCATAAACGCTGTGACAAGCAAAACAGCGTATGTGCCTAAGAGGACTCTGGCAGGCACCTTGTGGTGATCAAACATAAGGACGAAAATCGGGTAACAGTACTGGATGACAGGTATGTGACCATAGATTATAAAGCAAATCATAGACTCTATCTCAAAATATGGCGTGTCTTTGTGTAGAGACATAACTACCTATTTTAAAACTAATTGGATCATGCAAAATAAAATTAAGTTACCCCTAATCTAGATAAATTGATTTATATTCGTAATAATTAATCATTATTACTATATTAAATCGTTATTTTTTTAATATTTTTGCACAGTTGTCTTTTTAGGTTATTTTCGCACCCAAAAATTGTCTATACACAATCACTAAAAATGGCGACAATATTCCAACCACAAACACCCCGATTGGCTGTTTAGGGATTTTCAAAGTCAATTAAAAAAAATTACTTTAATCCCTAGAGATTAATAAGGAACTTTAGTCCCGATATACAGAGGCTAAATTAACATTTTAAGAGCATGAGAAGTGAAAAAAAAATGATGGCCGTTTATGCCGCGAAACCGTACAGATGTAGTGAATAATCCTTTCCTATCGGCAAAATTCGGAACAACGATAACACCCGAATGGTGCCGATGTGTCTATGAATTACTGTATTATTAAATTACGTGTAGGTATCAAATAAATCGCATACTTTATTTATCAATGTCAAATGTCAAACTGCCCGTTTGACGTATATGACACTGAGATGTTAAAACCACCACGATTCTATCATATAAAGAATTCGTTAGGTAAACAAAAATATAACTAGAGCCAGGCTACGCTAAGTCTGCAGAGGTTGAAAAAATGTTTTATTGCAAAAAACACACATGGTAACATTAACATCACAAGCAAGATGATTAATTAATCTTGCTTGATACTTGAAATAAATATTCGGGACAGTCTTGCACAAATTGATCTAGTTCCAACCAAACTAAGCAATGCTTGAGTATACATGTACATATTTAAATATAATATTTAAATACATTGAAATTATCTAAGACCCTGGAACAAATCGCTTAGTTTGGTTGAAACTAGATCGACATGTGCAAGATTTACACAGATATTTATGCTTTCGACATGTCTGTTATAAATTGTTAATGTGGATCGAATAAAATCAATGTTTATTATTTACAAAAATGACAGACAAGAGTGACATGTAAAAAGTCTATCAAAATATAGGCCGCCTGCATTAATACACGAGTCCATGAAGTTTATCACAAAATCTAACATAAATATCAACAAAATATTTCTGTGGTATTAACTACTCTATATAGATACTTCCTCTTGCAATGCGACCGTTCCCTACGTTGTCTCGATGGGTACTGAGTGCGAGTGAAGTAGTAAGACAAAAACGAACATTTCCGGGAAAATACGAAAGGAAAGGATTATTCACTACATCTGTACCTGCCTACATTTCGACTCTCTCCAGTACCTCTAGCACAACTGTGACACGCGACTCTTTGTCGCGCGACAAGTGCTATATCTATAAGTAGTGTATCTCTTTCCACTCAATATCGTGTGACAGTGACAGGTGATGCTATGTCACGCGAGAAACGAAGTCGCGGCCAGTTATGCTAGACGTACAGGAAACCAAAATTTATAGGGTACCTACTTCCGTTGACCTAGAAGTATGAAATTTGGCAAGTAATGCCGTCTTATACTACAAGTATAGGTAAAAATCTGAAAACTATATATTTGTAATTAAATCTTAAAAAATATGGTCTTTATTTGAAGTATTTGTATGGGAGCCTCGGTGGGCGAGTCCGACTCCTACCTGTCCGGTTTTATTTCATTGTATAACTGTACACTTGGTAACACACGGGAATGGGCATTTGAAACGCTCCCGGGCCTTACCCATTTGGAGCTTGTTTGATTTTAAGAGGAAGACCGTTCCATGGGCGCGCCACTTGAATGGAGGAGTTGAGACATAGATCCGGTACGATGAAAACAAATTGCTATTACATATAATAATTGAAACCGCAGACGCAGTCGCGGGCATAATGGCCAGTTCACATTATTCCAGTAGCATTCCAGTCCAGCAATCCAATCCAGTGCTGGAATGCTACTGGAATAATGTGAACCGACACTGGAATGCACTGGAATGCACTGGAATGTACCCATTCCAGTGAGCATTCCAGTCCAGTGACTGGAGAGACCGTCAACTTTTCATTCCAGCACACCCAATCCATTGCCACTGGAATAGTGTAAACCGTTAATCCAGTGCTGGATTGAACGTGATATAGTGAATACGCGTGGTTGTTTTTGGTAACAGTCTTTAACACTCTTAAAAGACTGGAATAATGTAAACGATATGCTCCAGTCCACAACTGGACTGGATTAGCCCGCTGGATCACTGGACTGGAATAATGTGAACTGGCCATAAGTTAGAATATGAATACAGAAGATAAATTGTGAGATGCTTTGGCAGCAAGAAAGCAACAAAGAACGTGTGATGTGGTGTAGGTAATGCCTACTTCTAATTGCAAATTAACGTTTTCCAGATCACATTGAACTCATTCGATGGTAACAGACACAATGCATTGTTTGCCCCGAGCGGCAGAGTAGCAACGTCGTGGGTCAAGGGCTTATTTGATTATAAATGGACGGAATATTCCGTCATTTGGAACTCGGATACTGGTTGGTTCTTGATGTCACAACCTCGCGCCAAGGACTACAGAAGAGAGACCCACTTCGAGTATATGACCCATTTGGATTATAAGTATATAAGCGTCGAGGGGGGGTTGGGCAATTGGGGTGAATGGATCTTGCATGGTAAGTGTTAACTAGTACAAGTAAGTGTAAGAATGAATATGTATCGTTCTTCTTAGATACCATAAATGTGTAGGTTCATGGTTATGACCTTATTATATTTAGAAGAGTTTCATTACATTTAAGAAAACATATATATTGAATGGCTTTTTTTCAGACTTACCTAAAGGTTGGTACTAAAACATTATTCGAAAAATGTAGCTTCTCGGCGAAAATGCAGATCTCTTTAAAGCGATACAGAATACTGCCGCCGTCCGTGAGCTGTCGGTAGAGTAGGCAATATGTTGGTAAGCATCCTATATTCTCTATCATCCATCGCATTAATTGTCGTCTAAAGTTGAGATGGAAAGCCATCTAATGGATTGGAATAGTGCGTGATATCATGATATGTTTGTTGGTGGTTAAAAATTAGCGGGGAGAAGATGGGCAGATTTCACATAATTTGTACAAAATGACGAAACGGGAAAGTAAAATTTCTTTGTTTCTAATTTTGAAACTAAGCTACTTATTTGATTAATTATGAGTTTGAGTATATTAATTGAGAAAATGACCTAGATCTTGAAGAAATGAACGAGGGCCCCTGCACCGCTGAGAACCTGAGGGATCAGTTTCCGGAGGACACGGAAGAAGTCGTAGAAAGAACGGAAAACAATGAAAAAGAATACCATAAACGCATGGAAGCCTTGAAGAAACAGCAAGAAAGTAAGGAAAGAGGTTGGAAGCTAAATGGGTCGCAATGGCAAGCGCAAGAAGGATCAGATGCAGAATACTAACCCGCTATTTAAGTAATAATCTAAATATATTAAAGAAGAAACTGACTGACTGACTGACATATCAACGCACAGCCCAAACCGCTGGTCCTAGGAATTCTAAATTTTGCACGTAGGTTCCTTATAAGGTCTAGGGGTGCAAAGAAAGGATTTTTCAAAATTTACCCCCTAAGGGGTTCAAAGTTTGTATGGAGAGTCTACGATTTTAGAAGTAAGAGGTTTGAAACTTCATGTTAAGACTCTTTATTAGATTACAAGAAAAGTAATTTCACCGTTTTTCGAAATTCATCCTCTAAGGGGTTTAAATGGGGGTTGAAAGTTTGTATATCAACGCACCGCCCAAACCGCTGGTCCTAGGAATTCCAAATTTAGCACGTAGGTAGGTTCCTTATAAGGTCTAGGCGTGCACTAAGAAAGGATTTTTCAAAATTCACCCCCTAAGCGGTTCAAATAGGGGTTCAAAATTTGTAAGGAAAGTACGATTTTAGAAGTAAGAGGTTTGAAACTTCATGCTTAGACTCTTTATTAGATTACAAGAAAAGTGATATCACCTTTTTTCGAAATTCATCCTCTAAGGGGTTTAAATGGGGGTTGAAAGGTTGTATACAGAGATCGGAATAGGTAGAGTATATTTACCTAAACTTCGAAGAACAAAGTCAAAAAGTGGAGACTCCCTTACAACTATTTTTTTTTCCGGAACTTAAGTCCCGGAATCTTACTAAAAAAATATATTATTGGTATTCTTTCGCACATTTCTCGAACATTCTCAGTATAGCTGTCTCTTTCTAATAGTGCTGTCTCTTTCACTCCTTCGAGAAATTTTGCCATAACTATACTGAAGTGTAGTTCAAAGGCCCATAAGGAGTCCTGAAACCGCCTGAAAACGGGTTTTCATGTTATTGCGCCATCTTATAGAGGGTGTTCTGAAACGGACTGAAAACATGTTTCAGGCCCCTGAAAACAACGGCAACTTAGGTGAATTTTCGATCTTCTACTATGTTAAAGAGCCACCTCTGAAACGGCCTGAAATCACCTTTCAGCCTGCTGAAAACCCTTCTAAAGCACGGAAAATCACGTTTGAAGTTTTGACCTATACCACCGGCGCAAAAGTAATGCGTGTACGTGTGTTGCGCCGGTGGTATAGGTTAAAACTTCAAACGTGATTTTTCGTGCTATAGAAGCGTTTTCAGCAGGCTGAAAGGTGATTTCAGGCCGTTTCAGAGGTGGCTCTTTCACATAGTAGAAGATTGAAAATTCACCCAAGTTGCCGTTGTTTTCAGGCGCCTGAAACATGTTTTCAGTCTGTTTCAGGACACCCTCTATCAGATGGCGCAATAACCTGAAAACCCGTTTTCAGGACCCCTTATGGGCCTTTGAACTACACTTCTGTATATGGCGAAATTTCTCGAAGGAGTGAAAGAGACAGCACTATTAGAAAGAGACAGCTATACTGAGAATTTTCGAGAAATGTGCGAAAGAATACCAATAATATAATTTTTTTGTAAGACTCCGGGACTTAAGTCCCGGAAATAAAAAATGTTGTAAGGGACTCTGCACTTTTCGACTATGTTCTTCGAAGTTTAGGTAAATATACTCTATCTATTCCGATCTCTGGTTATATTAAATTGTATATTATGCATAATTGTATATATCCGAACGTATTATATTTATGCAGTCGCTTCTATATCAAAATGTGTTTCTGATGCATTTTCCAATTTCCCGATTAAATAAATAAAGATAACAGATGATGTTATCTTGATTTATAAAATGGCTTCTATCATTGACATCAAGTAATTACACTAGTGATAAAATTAATTCATAGCTTTTACGATACCGGTAATTTCCGGTAACGATAAATCAATCTAAAACCTAGAATGAATCATGCTGTATGTAGCTTGACGTCATTTTTACGTCATCGGCATCAAAAGTACGACCCCTGATTATCATACTTACATCTTTAGACTGAGCTGATGTCGATGGAGCAATTTATTCAAATTTAGATCATAAATTTAGCGCATCACGCCAATGAATGCTGAGCCGGTTTAGACTGTAAAGAAATATATTGAGCGCGATGTTAGGCTACGTAACCTATTTTAATTTCTTGTTACAGAGAGATGTGCATACAAGTCGCATATCGGGTGAGACCATACTAGAAAAGACTGTATACAAAAAATTTTGGTCCACGCTGTATCAGAGCTCGAGAAGAAAAAGGCAGCGCAGAATGATTAAAAAAAAAACATTATAAGTTTTAACTAAAATGCACTCGCTGTCGCTGTAATGAAAACGGGTCAGGTAAACCCAAACAACTTGTATACTTAGCTTCGATTTTAATAAATATATATTTTTTTAATGCCTGACTTTTTATGAGACTTTGTGTTACTTAGTACCTACTTTATGTCTGGACCGAAAAGCCACGCTTTATGGCTATTCTACTTACCCAAATAAATTAAGTAGAATACCTTATACAACTCGCAGATCCACTTGAAACTAGTGACTCTGTGAGCTATAGACCTCGCGAGTATATAAACCACCATAGTACTGACTGCCATTTTGAAAAAAATCAAAAACTGATTCTGCAAAAAATCTGTATAATTAGGGAATCTGCTCACAGAATTTCGCGATAATCGGATGAGAAACTTGTAGAGAACATGCGGACAGACAGACATACGAAAGCATTCTTGCTCAAGGTATAGTTATTATCCGTTCAAGTGGGCTAATGTTGTTAAAGAATACAATAGCATTGAGAGGTAAACCACAAATTAGGATAACGAGAATATAGTGTCAAAAAAGTATAACTGCCTTGAAAGATCATTAGATTATAGATTCTATTTACTAGACAGTAAAGTGTAAATGCAGTTATAGATAACTGGGATCTTAATTTGTTTTGCATTTCACATTCGCCCGACGGTCTGCAAGTGCGTATTCCGTAGAGAAGACTTAAAGATACTATGAGCTTTCAACGGATTATCGGTTCTATGACCGTAATGATAAGGCGGCAAATGCTTTCAAACAAAAAATAATAATGCGTTTTGCTTTTACAGACCCAGGTAGGCCGCACAGGGTCTACTCGTGTTACGCATTGTTATTTTTTTTTGGTGGTATTGTATTCTCTCAATGGCATTGTTCGCTCAATGGCATTGTATTTTTTAACAACATTAGCCCACTTGAACGGATAATAACTATACCACGGAGAAGCTTCGCTCGCTCGGTCAATCACTTTTGAAATGACCTCTGCTTCTCTGAATAACTAGTTGGTAAAGGTCATTAAATGAAACTAATAGTATTACTCCTTCAATAAATGTATTCTTTTTTAAATAGAGAGCTTATAAAAAATATTTAGTAACTTTACAAATAATTTGAGACTCAATGGAATACAAGTTTTAGTAAATATAGTAGAAAACATCAACATGCAGTTTGTAGAAAAGTATTAAGTGTAAATATAAATATATGATTATGTAAAGGCTTAGTGATGACAGTGTGGTTAGCGAGCAGAGCAGTATGTGAATCCATTCTCGATTCGATCGATCACCTCAATTTTGAGATTGTATGGTACAAATACAATGTCAATTAGTATGAAATCTCAAATAGCTGTCATCTCGATCAGTCTCGATGGAATTAGAAGCGGCCACTTGGAAAAGTCAATGCGTTACCCATCTCTAATCATTGAGCGTTTCCTCGCCTATAATTACCGGCTCTGATAAGAGCTCTTACACATAAACACGTTACGATGTCGCAACGTGAAACGTCGTGCCGTAGCACGTTGCGACGTCGTGATGCGGAAATCTACGACGAGCAACGTAAAAATTTACGACACGATATCGCGACGTGCCACGTCACGGTATCGTTTCACGTTGCGACGTCGTAACGTGTTTATGTGTAAGAGCCCTAAGTCGGCGCCGACGCTCCCTGCACCTTTCACTCTACGGTTATGGAGAGAAAGGCACAAGGCACGCTGAGCTGGTGTCATGTCGGCCAATGAAGAAACACTTATTGGCCAATTTTACAAAATAAGTTTTTTGGTTGTTATAAACAAGAGATAATGATAATTTCAATAATAACATTTTAGTACAGGTACAGGATATGGCAAATCACAGATTGAAGTAAAAATTAAGTTATAAAAGACAGAGGTAGACGAGAATAACGAAAAATAAAATATAAACAAAGCGACAGATAAAATTTTGAGACTCTAGAGCAACTTAACGTTCAAATAAAAAATCACTAGAATGATATTGGTTCAGTTGTGCCCATCCGTCCATCGGTGCAGGTAAATTTTGAGAGTATGGAATGTTGTACATAAATTCATCACAAATTTCCTCATTACATATTAAATCAACATCACACACTAGCGCTTTATCCCCTTTTCTTTAAGGGTACGCTTACATTTGATCAAAAGGGTCGATAAGCGGGATACCATCCTATATTATTACTACTAGTTAGGGTCATCCACAAAGTACGTCACACGATTTTTCAGACTTTTAGACCCCCCCCCCCCCTATATCACACTTTTTCCTAACATATATTTGAACCCCCCCCCCCCCCGGGTGTGACGTACTATATTGATGATGAAATTTGCTAGATTAGCAGTAGAAATCAATAAGGTTTTGAAATTCAAAACACGATTAAAACCGGATGAAGGACACTATTTGGTAGGACAGCTTCAGACGGGTCAGTCTTTGTGTTCGGCGCCGAGCGTTGCGCACGCGGCGTCGTTTGGCGCGCCCAAGGCCAGCGTGCGGCCCGGCACCGGCAGTGACGTCACGCGAGACCGCCGCACGCGCAGTGCCGTCGCGCCCAGCGTCGATTCCAGCGTTACGTTACGACTGAAAACAGACCAGAGATCTTATAGGTTCCATACATGTGAGTTATTATATGTATAATAACGAAAATAACATGTCTTTACAAATATCCAGGGACTCCCAAGGGTTATTAAAAGGGTTTTATGTAACGTTTTGCTTATCAAAGCCATGTTCCTTAAAACCCGCTTAGTTTTGTTTATAATAGTTGTAGGCAGTTCTCGTTACTTAAGCAAGCATTGAAAAAGTTTTTCGAAAAGGCAACCTCACCATGTGGTATCCCATTCAACGCTTATGAAACTTTTATCCCTTTACAAATTATTAGAGTCATCAAGTTATAAAATAACGTTTGACGCCTTGATGTCTATTGGTGTAGATTCCTATCTACACATGTCGTGGCCATATACTCAGGTTGTGTAGGAAGAAAGTGTTGTACCTATAGACGGTTTCACCAGTGGACACCATCGATAACTAAAAAAAACCTGACAAATGCGAGTTGGACGGGTCTACCTTATTTCGTATAAGATTAAATGGTATAAACTCAAAACGTATAAATTCAAAACGTATAAAATCACTTCGTATAATCACTCATTTCGGTTAAAGTTCATTTTGTAATAACATTTTAAAGCTCCAAATACGAAATCTCTATTCTTCAATATGTCTAACATTCAAAATGTATAAAATCATTATGCATAACATTTAAGATGTATAAAATTATTACGCATAATATTCATTTCGTATAACAATTACTTGATCGCATATTTAAAACGTAGAACATTCAAAATGTCTAATTATCACAATGTATGCAAAACAGTCAAACTCGTTAAATACGGTGGTTAAAATATAAAAGTACCATTCTTAATGCGGTCCTTGTCACTGTTCCAGTAGTTGTCACCTTGAATGTTATTAAGTCATTTATAATAAATGACTTAAAAAATCAGTCGGTCGGACTCCGCAACTGCTCCGGCGCTGCGGGAAGAGCAGCCCCTTCGCCCTTGCGTATCAAAGCACAGGCACTAATGCTCGCGCCTCCGGCTTTCTATATACACTCTAGGGGTAGGGCAGACAAGACCACGTGGATAGTGGGGTGCTCCGATTCGGGTTTTGTTACCTATGTATTCTCCAATGCATATAAAATACAATATTATCTCAGCCATTATTATTATTTGAACGTTTTTAGTGTATTTTTTTCGGCAAAACTATAAAAAGAAATATCAAATTTTGTCAAAAAAGTTCTGAATTCCTTCAAACTTTAAAACCTGGGCCTCATATTTCAATAATATTAAGGGTTTACAAAAATTAGAGCTTTTAACAGTTATACCCCGTGAATGTTATACCTTATAACTTATAACAAATAACGTTTCGAGCAAATGAATGTTATACCTTATAATACATAACAAATAACGTTTCGATCAAATGAATGTTATATCATACGAAATTATACAAGATGACTTTAGAGCATTTGAATTTTATACGAAATGTAATTATACACTTCAATTTGTATGCCATCTGAATTTATACGAAATGAATCATTATCCGAAATGAATTTCGACGAAGTGATTTTATACGGATTGATTTTATACCAAATAAGGGGATACCGAGTTGGACTCGCCCACCGAGGGTTCTGTACAAATACTTTAAATGAAGACCATATTTTTAAAGATTTAATTACAAATGTGTAGTTTTCAGATTTTACCCTATATTCGTAGAATAAGGCGGTATTACTTGCCAAATTTTATAGTTCTAGGTAAACGGAAGGTACCCTATAAATTTTGGTTTCCTCGAGAGAGTCAAAATGTACGTTTTTTGCGATATAAATAGCCATATCTTTATTTACGTTAACTTACTCGCGCGTTACCGAGATAAAGGGTCTTGAGAGACAGAGACAGACGGACAACAAAGTAAGCTTATAAGGGTTCCTTTTTTTCCTTTTTAGGTACGGAACCCTAAAAATCAGACTGCAACGAATTGAACGCTTCCGTTAACTATTTGTTCACTATCTGTGACCCGTATATGGGTCACGCACGGCAAGCCTCTTATAAAGCCATAAGGATTACAATTCAGATTCGGACAGTGGACGTGTGTTCGGACAGTGTAGCGTTTTTTTTTTAACGGCATCGCGCTCTTGGCGCATTCAGCCACAGTGTATGTTATCAATGGTGTCCACAGAGGTACACTTTCCCCTATATTTCCGTCAGCTAAGTGGTGATCGCACTGCGCACCTATAGGTGTAGTCGGGTAGCTGCGTGTGTACACAAAGCTGCGGCGCGTCATAGAAGTCGAGCGCCGCGGCGATGTGCAGCTCCGGCTCGATGGTGGAGTGCGCGCGCGCCGTCACCGCGCCCCACGCCGCGCGCACGCGCAGCACCGTCGTCTCCGCGCCCGCGCCGCGCAGCGCCAGCCCCGTGCGCGCCGTGCGGCCCCACAGTGACACTTGCGCCTGTGAGATCAAAATCAGAGTGTGACAAAATGGAGATCGAAATCAGAGTGTGACAAAATGGAGATCAAAATCAGAGTGTGACAAAATGGAGATCAAAAATAGAGTGTGACAAAATGGAGATCAAAATCCGAGTATGACAAAATAGAGATCGAAATCAGAGTGTGGCAAAATGGAGATCAATATCAGAGAGTGACAAAATGGAGATCAAAATCAGAGTGTGACAAAATGGAGATCGAAATCAAGAGCGAGAGATGGTAATGTGTTGCGCGACTAACTAGCGAAACGCGTTCCTTTGTGCTGGAGTTGCAGTTAACACATTTAGTACCGAAATCCGGACTATCGGGTTGATTTTTTATGAAAATTGGGGGCTTACAATACAATACAAGTATTTAGTATTTTAATGAGTAAAGGGTGACGAGACACCGAACTAATTGTTCTAGCTTTATGGAGATATAGAGGAGCAACACAACCTAGTTGGCGTACCACGTGATAAAGTTACTTTATGCCACACCTGGTCATAATGTGGCTTTTACCGCACGCTACGCGTACGGAAAAAGCCGCTTTCTGGTCAAGTGTACATATAAAATGATGTACACAACACGGGAGGTAATAAAGAAAGCCGTCGATCGCATACTTACGTCTACGTTGCAGCTCGGGCCGCAAACATCTGCGATCTCGGCCTTTCTTTGTATTACCACCCTAGTTGTGTAATCTACGATTCTTTTTCTTGTAATAAAGTACACGAAGACGTGATATCAAACCTGCGCGTCCTGCGCCATGGCGACGGCCCGCTCGGTACGGCCGCGCAATACCACGCCGCCCTGCAGCGCGTACGCGTGCGGCGCGTGCGCGCGCGGCAGCACCGCGCGCAGCACCGGCGTCGGCGACGAGCCCGTGCCCGCCCAGATGTGGCCTAGCAGCTCACCCTGTAATACAACACAAATCAATGCCCTCATATCGTCGTTGGAAGTGTTCGGTTAGTCGGCGACAAGCCCGTGCCCGCCCAGATGTGGCCTTGCAGCTCACCCTGTAATATAACACAATCAAGTCAATGCCCTCGTATCGTCGTTGGAAGTGTTCGGTTCGTCGGCGACGAGCCCGTGCCCGCCCAGATGTGGCCCAGCAGCTCACCCTGTAATACAACACAAATCAATGCCCTCGTATCGTCATTGCCAGTGTTCGGATCGTCTATATAGAGGGACACACAGGGATGGGTAAGATGGCTAGCGGCCAAGAGCTCATAGCCCGCTGAGACCTTACCAAATTCCATGGGTGCATTTGCAGGCTTAATGCCAATGTTACCAAAATTAAGCTATAAAATATTACAAAATCAATCTTTTACTGATTAAGGATGATGACTGATGAATCACAAGCAACAAACAACCGACCTGTCCGTTGAATAGCGTGACGTCAGGTCGGCGCACTCCTCCCACTGTGAGCGCCAGCCCCCCCTCCACGTTCTCCACCTCCCCCTCCTTCGCTGCCTCCTCGTCCTCCGCCTCCCGCGCGGCGCGGGGCAACACCGGCGCACTCGCGAAAGACTCCAGCCCACGCGTCCACAGCTCCACCTGTGGACATTACATATACTACAGCTCGATTCACAAGAACTGGCACGAATCGATTGAACGAAAGTAATGTCACTGTTGAGTGACGTTCTTATACGCGAGGATACAAATATTTTGTAAACAAGTACATAACACTTCTTCATTATTCAAGAAAAAAATCATATAATTTGCACATTAATAACAACAAGCTCACAATGTCGCTATTTATTTAACGGGCCCATCAGCGGAGGGCAAGTCACGGTCTGTCAGTGCTACGAAAGCCATGAGACACTTTTCCTGACAGGCGCCGTCATGTCTCAATCCATAACCCAGTATTAGTCCATATTTCCACTGCCATAGCCCAGTAGAGTTAGATTCCATCGATCAACAATAGTCCTTGCATTTGGCGGGGGCTGTCTCTGCGTGCGTCCCATGACACGGGCAGGGGCAGCATCCGCTGGGTGTACACTTTGCCTCTCATTAAATTGTTGAAAGGGCCTCTACGGCGTAAAGTCTACGCGTAGGCTTCGGCTCCGCGCACGCGTCCCAAAGTTCCGGGACACCATTGTCCCGTGAATGGGTAAGACACAATAATAATTTATTGACGAATAATTTACATTATTAAGACTAAGCAGGTAAAAGCTATGACAGAAAGGTAAATTTGACGGTTCGCTACAAATATTTTACTATTTTGGTATCAATCTACATAATCATGGCGAAAATATGCGAAACTCATACGAAATTTAGATGTTTCGCGATGCAATTTCCGCACTTCCTAGTATCCTTATGTTTTTCATAAAATACACAATGCAGACTGGGTTACGAAGTTATGAGACACAACACTATTATAGCTTATTGAATCAACCTGTATTTAATCATTTTATGATGCACATATAAAGATTATTATTCACTCGTTCAATCCATTCGTGCCAGCTCTTGTGAATCGACCTGTTCGTAAGGTATGGTATGTTCTACATTAGCGCAAATTACCTAAATTTCATATAACCAGATGTTTCACTCTAGTAGTGCTGATATACGTACAAAAAATAGTAATACCCAGAGTATATTCAGCAACAATGACAGCAATTGGTTTCTTTCATACAAAAATAGAAGTGCATTTATAATAAGGGACCTCAAAGGAATGGCATACTGGACCTTGAATTTTAGTGTACTTACGGTAAGCAAGTCGATGTGTTCCGTGGGCGCATGCGCGCTAAGCTGCACGCGGCCGCGCGACAATACGCCGCCGCTAGCTAGCTGCGCCGAGTCCAGCCGCACCCAGCCCGCCGACCGCTCCAGCACCGACGACGTGCCTGTTCATTCAACAAAATCCAATCATAAACCACGTAGTTCTGGGATAACGAATATAAAAAAAACCGGTCAAGTGCGAGTCGGACTCGCGCACCGAGGGTTCCGTATAAACTCGTAAGTAGACAGACCAACCTTACGACTAACAGCAACCTTGCCTTAAACGCACTTTAGCCCTATTAAACCAGGAAAAATCTTAACAGCGCGATGCAGCGTATGCTACAGCGACATCTATTGATACTAAATAGCGCGTAAATTTTACTTGTAATTTAAATTTAAACGTTACTTTTTGTTATTGGCTGATTGAAATAATTGTTTGTCAACTAAGTTAGGTCTCATGTATCATTTTTCATGAAGGAATCATGTTTGGAAGCACACTTTATTTTAGATTTGTGTCCCTAGATGGCGCTAGTGGTATTTCATTTTTATGGTATTTACTAGTGTCAAATTTCCTAACATACTCCTATTATAGTTTTTAATAATTATTGTTACTTTATGTTTTTTGCCCGATTCCTGATGAGTGATCATTATATTTAATAGACATGTTTTATGTAATCTGATATAAACCATCGCTTAGTTTTGCTACTCTCCGCTAGATGGCTCTCGTATCCCTACTACCTACGGGTAGAAGAAATATGTTAAGATTTTTGTAAATTTTTTAAAAAGTATTCAAGTTAGGAAGAGAAAATATAAATCCTAATAAGTAGATACATGAATAGTTCAAGAAAAACTGTATGGCGATTAGTTTAGTAGGAGCAAATAAGTATGTGTTATGATTTTTGCAAATTTCTCAAAAACGGTGCAAGTGAGGAAAACCGTTATATTTTTCCTGTAATATTTAGGACGACATTAATAATTGGTAACTATGACACATTTTTCTGATCAGTAACTTCGGAGATAATAGGGGGGAATGGTATTTTTTTAAACTTTTTTCGCCATAAATCAAAAACTATTTATTTAAGAAAAAAAAATAAAAACGGTATTTTAATCTACAAATTAAGCTCTTTCATTTGATACCCCACTCGATATATTAGCCCTACTTTCAATTTTCAAAATCCCATTACGGAGCCCTTTAAAAAAAAAAGTAAAAAAGGTACATGATTTTTTTTTATGTCCAATAAGCTCGGGTTAGCTACTTTTAACACTATTCCAAATTTCAAACCGATAGCAGCAGTAGTTCCTGAGATATCTGGCTGTGACAGATGGACAGACAGACAGACAGACAGACAGACAGAGTCGCACCATAAGGGTTCCTTTTTTACCATTTTGGTACGGAACCCTAAAAATACAAGCGACTAGAGAACCTCCTCCTTTAAATGAAGTCGATTGTAAAGAGTAAATAGATATCTATCTAGAATGATGTGACCGTAAGACCGAGCTAGCTGCGCCCATTGAGACGCGGGAAGCAGACTAGTGTCAGTGTAATAACTTGTGGGAATAGAGGACAATAGAGACATCTTTCTCCAGGCAGGTGTTGTGTCTGAGGAGCAACGTCCAATAAGAGTTGGTCGAAGTTGTATTTATGTAACCGACTTAGAAAACTTCGATAGCATAATGTAGAACAGGTCAGGAGTGTCGCCACATACTCTGCTTTCTATAGAAAGTTGCGAGGCTATGGGAGCCTGTTGGCAAAGTATAAAACAAGTAGTACGACTTCGGCCGCTTAGGAGCGCGCGACACGTATTTACACAGACGCACGATCATACTGTGGTAGGGGCGCGCAGGGGCAAATGCTTGCCTGCGGTGCGTCCGTACACGGCGCGCACACATGCGCACTCCCGATGTACCTTTTGTTGGAAGAAAAACTACCGTATACCGTGCTGTTACTCGAGCAAGCAAGCTGAAGTGGCAGTGGGCTGGCCACATCTGCCGCAGAACTGACAATTGCTGGAGCAAGAGAGTACTGCAGTGGAGACCGCGTATAGGTAAACGCAGTGTGGGACGCCCCCCGGCTAGATGGAGCGACGATCTGCGCAGGGCGGCTTGCAGCAACTGGATGAGTATAGCTGATGATCGAGCAAAGTGGCGCGTCTTGGGAGAGACCTATGTTCAGCAGTGGACTGCCGCAGGCTGATGATGATGATGACCGTGCTGTTGGTTTATCGTTTGTCCGCGGGTTGACAGTGATAAAGACCCACCGTCGTGTGCGCGACGGAACCAGTCCCTGGGCCGCGGGTCGAGGCGCGGCAGCAGACGGGCGAGCTCCTCGCGCGTCTCGGCCAGCTGCCGCAGCCGCAGCCAGCACACGCGCCGCAGCTCGCGCGGCCCGCGCCGGCGCAGCTCCGCCACCGTCGGGGCTGCAAAACAATACACATAATATATTGATGATTCTCTAACGTTTCTGTTGGTGGTTCCTATGCTACGGCTACACACATCGCGATAACGCTGTAATACGATGAATTAACAGTAACTCTTTGTTACTGTTTACAACATGTGACGCACGGATTTGGGTTATAGCAAGTAAGCATTATTATATTATAAATAGATTTAACTAACTTTAAGACACGTATTTGGTCTTCGTCTTGTACTTGCTCTTGTTCTTACTATATGTTACACAATATAACGACTATCAACATACTCTATTACAACACGAAGATTCGTACTGTCGTCTCTTTCTCTGACATACAAAAAGAATGAGACATCAACACGAATCTTCGCGTTTTCGCGATGTGTGTAGCCGTAGCAGTAGAGTAGCGCGGACCAAATTCTGCCGTCCTAGTCTAAAAGGCGACTTTTTGCTATGGAAGTTCATAGTAAAAAGTCGCCTTTTAGACTAGGACGGCAGAATTGTGAATGTGATGTTTAATTCGTTATGTGTTCGTAAATAAATTAATACAGGACCAATGCTTTACCTATTACCAGGCCAGTGGCCATAATAATGGCGTGGCGGCGGCTCATTTGTGCGGCCAGCCGGGCGGTACAAGTTC
This sequence comes from Eudemis profundana, assembly GCA_947034925.1. Lineage (NCBI taxonomy): Eukaryota > Metazoa > Arthropoda > Insecta > Lepidoptera > Tortricidae > Eudemis > Eudemis profundana. Next base: position 20,598,789 of record OX344795.1, on the reverse strand, counting down.
CCGCCGGGTATGCCGCCGAGCTGGTTGCCCGTATAGTGTGACTGTTTTGTGTAAAAAAATGTGCTATGGCGATCCGTTGCTCCAAGAGCTACCTTATAAATCGGCCATTTCAGTAAAAAAGTACCTAGCACCGCCGGATAGTCAGCGGCAGATAGCAGTGCGAGCTGCAACGCCGCGGCGCGCACGTCCAGCGGTTGCGCCGCCAAGCGCCCCAGGGCTATGCCCTCCAGGCGACGCCGCGCGGCACCCACGTAACCCTGCAAACAGATAGCGATGTTTTTTTAACCGACTTCCAAAAGAAGGACGGTTCTCAATTCGTCTGTATGTTTTTTATTTTTTTTTTTTTTATTTTTTTTTTGTGTGTTTGTTCACCGATTACTTGAAGACGGCTGGACCGATTTGGAAAATTTCTTTTTTGTTTGAAAGGGTAGACTTTCGAGGTGGTCCCATTGCAACCAAGTCAGGATCTGATGATGGAATCTTGGAGAAATCGAGGGAACTCTTCAAATATTATAGGCACACATATAGCGATTTCGGTATTTTTCGTAATTTCTCGTCCATCTCTTATTAGCAACAAGTTTTTAGTGTTAACCGACTTCAAAACAAAGAGTTAATTTGTATCTAGGTTTCTTCCCCGATTACTTGAAGACGGCTGAACCTATTTGGAAAATTCTTTTTTTGTTTAAAAGGGTATACCTCCGAGGTGGACCCATTGCTACCAAATCAGGATCTGATGATGGGATCTTGGAGAAATCGAGGGAACTCTTCAAATATCATAAGCACACATATGCGATTTTGGTATTTTTCTTACTTTCTCGTGCATTTCTTATTAGAAATAGTTCCCAGTCTTAACGGACTTCAAAACAAAGAGCAATTTTTATGTAGGCTTGTTCCTCGGTTACTTGAAAACGTCTAGACCGATTTGGATTTTTTTTCTTTTAACTAAATAGACTTAAGTCTATTTGGTTAAAATAATATTTTTCCAGCGCCACTAAAAATTTAAAAATAAAGTAAATTTTTAAAACAAAAAATAAAAACCGACTTCCAAAAACTTAAACTAAAAACCAAAAAATAATATGTTAATTACCCCAAAGAAATGGATAATCAACGATTCATATATACATACACAGATATTTATACTTTTTAACCTGTTATTTTTGAAGTCGGTGCCAGCTAAGGAGCTCAACACAGCCAGCTTTACGTGGCAGGCACCAACTTCAAAAATAACAGGTTAAAAAGTATAAATATCTGTGTATGTATATATGAATCGTTGATTATCCATTTCTTTGGGGTAATTAACATATTATTTTTTGGTTTTTAGTTTAAGTTTTTTAAGTACTAGATCAGGTGTCTCAAAACTTTTTTCCCAGAGGGCCGTACAGCACGTCTGAAAATGTCGCGCGGGCCACATGAATGGTCGACTTGGAGTTACGTATAATCTGTTTTCGTCCTTGGTGCTCTGTGTCTCACATTATCTATAGGTATTAAAATGCCTCACGGGCCGGATCATAGGCCCTTCAGATTTCTTCCCACGGGCCGGATTGGAATGGCTCGCGGACCGTAGTTTGGAGACCCCTGTACTACATCGTGTTTCGGTCACTTCACAGTCTGACTCCTCATCTGAAGTCGGATGTGATAGATGATGTATAGAGGAAAAAATACATCCATGAAAACATTTCGTAAGGGACACCACCGTCCGAGAAATAAAGTCATGAAGCTAATTATCAGCATTGTAATATCATAACTCGTCTTTTCAATCTTAAAGACGTAGTGTTTCTTAACAACTAATACGTTTTATTAGGGTAGCTGCCATAGCGTTACGTAAGGGACAAAAAGTTGATGTTTTCATGGAATGCTCCAGAAACGAGCCTGTTGTGATAGATTTATCATAGAAATCTACGGTAGTGGGGGTGTGTTGCCGCGTCGCAGGTGGTGGTGTAACAATACGGAGGCAGAGTGGGCTAAATGGGCTCCGGGGCTGAAGGGTGCCCCGGCCCGAGAAGCAGTTTGAAGATACGATACATTTATCAAAAAAAAACGGTTGATTTGCCACAGGTCACGGGTATATTGTTGCAGGTGTCCTAAAGAACAAGGTGGATGTACCTGGGCCGGTCCGGCCGCCAGCGCCGCTATGGCCGCGAGCGCCGCCGCGCGCCCGCCGCGCTCGGCGTGCTCCAAGAACAGCTCGGCCAAGTCGGCGCGCCGCAGCTGTCCCAACGCGTGCAGCCGCGTCGCCTTGCACGCGTCGTCCTACAACACAGCCAATCGATGGGACAAATTAGATTACATTAACCATTAAATGCATGGTGTACGATGCAGCGTACATAAACAAAAAATAATTTATTTTTGAACACTAGAAATATTTATTTTGTTCTTAAGATTAATTTCTGCATGGAAAATGAACGCATTTTCATATTTATTCTCAATTTTGGCAAAATTGTATTAAAAAAAAAAGTTATTTGAGTTTTTGAGCAAAATGGCGGCAATTTTGAAAAAGTTATATTATATTTAAGGTTTTCGTTGAGTGTGTTTAACGGTTTTTAACAAAATAAGTAATTATTTTTTAGTATAATGTTGTAGCACATATCATAACGATTAAAAGTTTACTAAATTTAATAGAGTTCTCAGTCTATAATTAAACAATATTTGATCATGTAGGATCTAGCCTACATTTGATTATTAGTGAAAAAAAAAAACCCAAAAAATTGCTATAGATTTCATAAATATTTTTCTAGTGTTTATTACGCCATTAGGTATCCACATATATTTTTTAGTAACAATAAAAAAAATCATGCATTTAAGGGTTAAACAGCTTAGCTGGGTGTATATGCCGCAGCCAACTGGTTGAATTAGCCATTTGGTTAACTGCCAAGCCTTTTCACTAAACTATGACCCGCCAGCAGGTCGACGAAACCCCTCTGCGTGGGGCTGCTATTTCTGCTCTGAGGGACACAAGCTGACTAACATATACTCTGCTTTCTACAGAAAGATGCGAGGCTACGGGAGCCTGTTGGCAAAGTATAAAGACAACCAAGTACTAGGACTTCGGCCGTTTAGGAGCGCGCGACACGCATTTACACAGACGCACGATCGCACGTCTGTGTGAGTACACTCCATACTGTGGCAGGGGCGTGCAGGGGCAAATGCTTGCCTGTGGTGCATCCGTACACGCTCCCCATGTACATTTTGTTGGAAGGAAAACTACCGTATACCGTGTTAAAGCGGTTCAACCTTTCTTTATTTTGAGTTAATCGCCCTAGTGTTTGGATAAGGGTACTCCGAATAAGGATGTGATTGTACCTTGCATTTGGAGAGGCCCCTGGTGAGCGCGTTCTTAACGTCAGTGGTGGTGGCGTCGCGCACGGACTCCGGCACGCGGTGCGAGGCCGCGGCCGCCGCCAGCAGCGCCGCCGGTGCCAGGGCGCCGTTGCCCGCGCCAAGCTTCAGTGTGTCACGAACCACCCACTGCGATAAGTACATCGTATATATACTGTAGCACGTAATCGTGAAATAGGCTAGACGACTAAAAAAATCTGTTTAGTCCGTCTGCTACATTATTAAAAAATATTGTATACGTATGTTTTCTTTTGTTTGACAAACAAAAACTGACGAGGATAGAGTGCTTAGAAGTTTCGAGAGACGTCCTTGGTACAATTTTCACCTAGAAGTGACGTTACAAGCCCCCACGCTAGAAGTTTGATGATCTATAACCTTATCGATTTTTAATATTTTGATAAACCAAAAAATACGTGTCCCATATTTTTCCAAAATTTAACTGACGGACTAAATAGAATTACATATTTTTAACCCAGTCGTCATCCCTATTCTCAATGCATGATGCGCGATCCCGTAGGTCCTAGGGGTTCCCCAGAGATCGTAAAGGATTTCAATGTTCTTTTGGCTTCAGCTACGCAACCCTTTTCCCAAATTCAAGTTGATCGGAGTTTAGTAATCCATTTATCTTTGGATGAACATTTGATGCGAAACACTAATTAAGTTTTATAACCTTTTGACCGCAAGGACCAAAATACCAAATTTAATAAGAAATAATTTTTATTCAAATACAGTCAAACCCTCCAACTTTGCCCACCGCCCAATGTTTGCCCAGGAAGAAAATAGTATATTTTCTTCCTGGGCAAAGATTGGACGGTGGGCAAAGTTGGAGGGTTAGACGGATGTACATATTTTTGGTACTTAATTATTTTTAACCAAACAACGTGTGACGACATTTGTCGTCTTTAGCGGTCAAAGGGATAATCATAAATCTCCGGTTGCCACGCTCGGTCAAAAACCGTCTTCGTGTAAATCATGTAAGGAAAGTACCTCTTCGACAACCGGCGCAAGGGCCAGCGCCGCCAGGTATTCGCTCCCGAGCGCCTCTCGCGGGGGCTCCTTGGCGCCTAGTTGTAGCGCCTCGTGCGCCGCCATCTGCGCACCACGCGCTCCCGCCAGACCCAACGCGCGTACTAACCCCGGCCTGCGAATAACGTGCTAAACTTAATCTCACACTAACACTGTTGGGTGCTGTTTGCGGCTGTAGCAGGACATTGTCCTCCTTTGTTGTTACGATGGTGGAAAACACCGCAAATCTTACACATTACTTTAAGTAAATATGGTTTCTTTAAAAACTGCATAGTTCAGTTGTTAAGCGCGCTAGATTAATAAAAGCGCTAGTGAAGTCATAGACGAGGTACCCACAGCTCGTCAGTGTCGGGGTGGTCAAGGAGAGCAATCAGCTGTTGCGCGGACGCAGCTCGCAGTGCAGGCAGTAACCGCGGCGTGGCGGCAGCAGCGGCAGCGCTCCCGGCTTGTGCCTCTTCTATCGCGGCGCGATGCAACCCGAGGGCAGAGTCGAGCGACTCCTGCGCAATAAAACGTGTCGTTAGTGTTACATGTGATGTGGCCAGGCCCGGAGAATTATATTTAGGAATTAGGGAACAAGTAAAACTTTCACGCAGCTTATTATCACCATTTTTAGGGTTCCGTAGCCAAAATAGCAAAAACGGAACCCTTATAGTTTCGTCATGTCCGTCCGTCCGTCCGTCCGTCCGTCCGTATGTCACAGGCATTTTACTCAAAAACTACACGATGGAAATTGATGAAATTTGGAATATAGATGTCTTGTATGAGCCGCTACTTAGTTTAGTAGTTAAATAACTAAAATAAATATTTTTAGGGGGGGCACTCCATACATGTTACAGAACCTAAAAAAAAAATTTTTCAGAAAATATCAACGTGTGCTACATAGTTCGACAGCTCTTTCAAAAACATGTTAAGGTTCTTAAGTAATGTTTTTGATTAAGTGAATACCTTTGGAAATAATCGCTCCGAAAGTTGTGAAAATTGTGTCCCCCCCCCTCTATCTTCTAAACCGTGTGTCCGAAAAATACAAAAAAAATAGCAAAGATAACGCTTAATTAACACTTTCAACGAAAATTATTTTCAACAAGATCGGATTAACCGTTTTTGAGTTATTGCCGATAAACTGCGCTTCTCAACAAAAGGACGTAATTGCTATGAAGATACGCTCTTTTGTTGTTGTAATTTTTTACATCGTATTATTTTTCCTAATGATTTTTTCTAATGAGTCATATTATGTTTAAAGATCATAAAACTGTGAGACCGTAACTACCTTGAACACCGTCCTGTTATTAAATAAAATATTCGCCTGCGATAGAAATCTCTGTCAAAGCCATATAAAAATAATAGTTCATAACATCCGTTTACACGCAGTTTCCTATCGGCCTAGATGTACATAGCCGGCGAACCAGTATAAATATTAAGCAACTTTATAGCAACAACACAAATCCATAAAAGTTTTGTCATTGCATGGCAGCGCGCTTGCCTAAATTAGTATCAGTCGCGTTTGCTACGTCACATCGCAACTAAACATGTGGGCAAACGGGAATCCTAACGCGTCCCAGTAGGCCAAGTTGAAATACTGTTTTAGCGATTTATTTACTGTACCGACAACCTGTTAAAGTGCTATGCTATGGGATCGCGATATGAACGCGTCAAATGCACCGCGAAACATAAACATGCAGTCAATTTGCGTGTGGGAATCATTTTTAAAGCAATTATATTTGCATTGAAAGCGTCGCTAGTAGTGTCCGTGATTTCCCTTGCGTGTCACCCGTAGGTAGTTAGCCTATTTTTTTTAAACAGAGAGAAAGGGTTCCCACTAATTTATTGGTTCAATGGTTAAAACGGTTTGAAGATGTGTATAGTGCTAGCCCTAAAGCAAGTGCTGTAGTTCAAAGTAAACATTATTTCGGGACCGCTTACTTCTATAGCCGGATCACTACTACGCTAATCTATTGATGTCATGACGGAAATCTTTTCTCATGGAAAGATTTCTCATAATTTCCTACAAGGAGTTTCGCAAAAAGTAAACTTTCAATAATGACTTGTGAAAGTTTCAAGAAAATTTCGAGACTATTCCAACTTTTTGGATACTTTCCGCCACTGTACGCTGACCTGTACGTAGTGTACGTACACTGACCACATACCTAAGATAGATATAAATTGAAGAAACTATAAATAATAGGTATTGGCTTATAAGCCATTAGCAACCCACGCCTCACTATAAGCGCAGTTAACAATAGGGTGAGAGTTCAACTGTTGGCGATAAGCGACCTATCTCGGCAAGTTCACGCGCGATAGCGACGGGCAGGGATGTAGGCGACGCGCTTGCGCCGTGTCAACGCTGACGTGGCCGTAGTGCTTAGTATGATGCGAGACCGTTACGGATTTAGAACAAGTGTCAACAATGATTATTTTACTACTTTGTGTTCTGAAGGGTAAATAGAGAAGTGAAATAGGTACCTAAATGCAATGAAATGTATGTAACGAATATTAGCGAAACAGCTTCTAAATAAACAAATAAAAGTATATGTTTGACATATTGAAATTAGCAGCATTGTTATGTTGTATCATCAGTGGATGATAACAGTGATTACTCACAGCGACAAAACAATATTTAAGTACACTTGAGAGCAAATACTCCGGGTCACTAACATAATTATAATGTAAATGTAATGTCGTCGTGACTACTTGGTCTCGAGTGTATGACTTAACTTTTTGCTTTGATTACATATTTTATTACCTATACTTAGTAGTCAGATCGTTAAGCCATAAAAAATGACCCGTCGCACTTTACCCAATGCATGTGTCTCTGTTTGTCCTTGTAGTGGACTTTTGAAGAATGTCATTTAGAATTAAGTTCACAGTTCATACAAAGTACTTTTAAGTATTTTTCTTGAAATTGTGTCCACTTTTCAAGTGAGACCATGTGCATAATAGTACATTACACAACTAGGGTGGTAATACAAAGAAAGGCCGAGATCGCAGAAGTTTGCGGCCCGAGCTGCAAGCGAGGGGCGTAAATATGCGATCGAGGGCTTTCTTTATTACCTCCCGTGTTGTGTACATCATTTTATGTCTACACTTGGCCAGAAAGCGACTTTATCCGTACGCGCAGCGTGCGGAAAAAGCCACTTTATGGCCAGGTGTGGCATAAAATATGTATAAAACCATGTGCGTGAATAATTCTTTGAATTAGCCAATTGATGTGGGTGGTACCTTCTGGTCTTCGTCGGGGTCAGGGCGGGGCTCCAGTGGCAGAGGCACCGGTGTCAGCGCCGGGTGCTGCCGCAGCGCCGCCTGCAAGTCCGCGAGGTCCGGCGCGGGCGCCGGCGCCGCCTCGCGGCTCAGCGTGTGCAGCGTTCGTGCCTACGGGTACACCGATAAAAGGCTTATGTCCGCTAGTTGTAAAAGGACAGGCACAGGAGAAAGCAACAAAATAATCACAAAAATCCAAAGATCATAAGTCCTTGTTATAAAGTTGTAAAAACGCTATGTCTGATATTAAAGACATTCTCATGAAAAATCTGCAATTGACTACTTATCCGAAAATTGGGTTATTATTTATTGTTCCACAACCACAGATAGTAGCAAGTAACAATCTTAATATATAACCTACTTACAATGGCTTACATTCCGAAAATCTAACGGTGCGTTTGCGTTTCACTGTCGTGGAGCTGGGCGGACCAGAGAAACGGATCATGAGTTAACAAATGATAACGTTTGGAACTCCGATTCCGCATTGGTGGAGACAGTGTGATTGGTCCACTCCCGGTCCTATCCTCTCCGGTCCGCCCACGTCACGCACACGCACGTCAGTGGTGACGCACCCTCAGTTTAAAGTTTGTATACTGCGTCCCGATCTTCTGTCTTCGTATAAAGACATTTGGAGTATAGGCCCAGAGTTGAAGATATCAGCTCGAAGATATTACCTTCAGCGCATACGCCCTGTCGGTCCCACGTAGCAGCAGCACTTCGTCAGCCGCCAACGCGAGCAGCGCCCCGTCCGGCGCGAGCTCCACGCGAGCCACGCGGCGCCGCTCCGCGCACCCGTCCTGGTCGTCCTCGTCCGCGGCGCCCTGCCACGTGCACACGGTCTGGGAGGAAACACAACTCAGTGACATGAATAGTCAATAAACGCAGGTTTGGCGATTTATATGGAAACAACATGTAGGTACCAAAATATACAAAAAAAAACCCAAATAGGCGTCAAAGCGATTTTACAATCTGAAACAACAACGCACATCCTTAGATAATACTTCCTCCTCCTGCTTCTTTATCCTCCTCATCCTTAAGATTGATTGAATACTAAATGGGTAAGTAAGACCAATAAAAAAAGGACCTTTATAGGTGTAAGATTCTTTAGATATCACCTTTCGGAAGTGTGACATCATGAGACCTGATGAGATGTAGCACACTAATTAATTAACCTTGTCTCTGTAAAATAATGTTAGTATAATAGTTAAACTATTATGAGATGTAAATCACCAACTCTCAGTTTTAAATGTATACAGATTTCATAGTTACGCTAAATATCATATACATAGTAAATACCATATTTCACATAACACAGATAATAATGAAAATCAAAATGTGACAATGACTGAGTTCCACTCACCTTGGTTTTACGGAATACTAAGTCGGAGACTACCTCATAGTGGACTTGGCACAGCCCTGAAACATCTGTCTCATTGCGCTCACTCTCTTCTAGTTGAAACTGAAATACATTTTTTGTTTTAATAAGGTAAAACAAGCACATTTTGAAATAAAACCATAAAATTAAAACAAACAATTACTACAAATAGTCATTAAATTACTTTTTGGTGTAAGTCGTCAATAACACCAGAACAATGAATTATTCTGATAAAGTGACATTGAAAAATTACATGTTTGACCTCAAAAGACTGACTGAGTGACTTCAAAATCATCTCCGTTTACAAGGTAAAGAGGTTATTAGTAATATCACCTGAAATAAGCTGATGAGCGCTCTCTTGTAGTCCAGTACATCAGGAGGGTCTCCTAGGTCAAGGTAGGCTGTTGTGATGTGGCCTTCTTTCCACACGGCCAGGAACGAGGAGCTGGGCATGGAGTCCCATAGAGAAGGTTTTGGGAGGAATTCTGCATTCTGATGCTTGCCACGCAGCAGCAACTGTGGAGACTCCAGCTGAAAATATTTGTGCTATGTAGAAACTAGCATTTACTTATGGCTTTGCTCCTGTCATTCAGATTGTATTATCCCAAAGAAATTCATTACTTGGATATAGTTTCAATCTAGGACTTTGTCTACTTGTGTGCCAAATTTTATCTTAATTAATAACTTATACAGCATTATTAACACTAGTCAAACTAAACTAAAGCAAGAGATGTTGAAGCCCATTATTTAGATTTCTATGCAGGGTCGGGTCCTCCTAACTCCAAGTTTTATGGGAAATAAATGGCACTCTTTTTGTTACTTTTCATCTTTGCTCCTTGTTTGTACGAATGGTCCTAGTCATAGGCAACATGAAATTTATGCCGGGTATGTATCTAATTACCTTTGTGGGGAAATCATTGCTTACCGTGAAGTGCAGTAGCAGGCCTCCTTCGAGCTCTGGCTGCGCGCGCAGCACGAGCTGCGCCTGAGTGCGCCAGCCAAGTTCGCCGCCGCTCACGGCGGCATCGTTCAGCAACACACTAGAGGAGACCGTGAACCGCGCCGCACCCGTCAACGCGCGCACAGGATCGTTCGCGCCTGCGCCAGCTACAAGGGCGCATACGCACCACACCAACAGCATTTTGGGAATTTCACATTTACTAGAATCAACACGATATCAGCTACGACTAGCACGTCCCGTTACGCCGGAAACTACTCCAAAACTGTCAAAGTTGCCGGTGTTTTTCTAGTTAACTTTGTTATCTGTTTACGTCATTACGAAGTTTGACGATGGTACTCAATATCCATTATGTCTTCGAAACAGTATCTTCTTTCTTTGTTACGCACGTAGTGAGAAATAAAGGTAGCGAACATGACGGGTATAGTGACCATGTAGTGACGTTTGAGTCTCTGCTAAAAATGCCGAACTTAACATATTATTATAACTTTTGAATGGGCTGACAGCATAAATGGCGGGAAATTTGTTTACATTTAAGAATTTTGTCCGCTCGTAAAATACATATTTATAGCTTCGGTCGTTGATCTCGCTTTGTTGCTGCACGCCTAGGTTTTAATGTATTTAGTTATAGTTTTGCCGAAGTTTTTCACAATAGATATTCGCCGTTACAGGGGATCGAACCCGGGACCGTTGCTCAAAGGCAAGGTAACTATGTACCTAATTACTTATACATACCAAGTCATTAAGACTGCTGTACTAGTCTAAAAAGCGACTTTTTACGGCACGGCAGTATTGTGGAGTGGTACAGTAGAGTTAATTTACATCTACACACTTACGGGAACCAAAAAAATCTGAACACGACCCTAAAATTGTCGGGAGAATAAAGCTTGGCGATATTTTCCCTAAAAAATTTTTTGGGGAAAATATCGCCCCACTCGCATCGCATAAAAGCGTGTTCATATATTTTTGTTCACATAGTATTAATTTTTAGGGATTTCAAGAAATCTTAGCACAATGTAGGTAGTATTTCTTTTTCCATAGTGTTATACAATCCTTTTCCTCGTTGAGGAAGTTGCAGGTTGATTTTGAAATAAAATGCAAATTCAATAATACTTTTTTAATAAATAATTTAAATTGCACATGAACAATTGGAAATAACTTAACCGATTAAATATCTATACAGCAATAAATATAACTCCCAGTACCTATAACTCTCATGCTACATCATCTTAGCTACTATAATACGTTTAGCATCTCGTAGGGGTGGCAGGGCAGAGTTCGGTCCCAAAATTTGTCCAGTTTTTCTCAGCTGTTTCTTTCACTTTCCAGTTATACAGTCAACATCAAATAGTCTGTAACATCCAAAGCGCTATATATACCTATCGTGATACGCTTTCATCACGTTACATATTATTTGATGCTGACAACATTTGAATGAGAAACGCAGCGCCATTTAATCTTGAAATTAAGAATTTCTTCCATTGTAACTGATAGCTGCATTCCTCTCAATCTGGCGATATATCTGTTGGGCAAGCCAAATCATGACTTTAAGACCGTTTATTTCATCGGTACAAACACCCAAAGAGTAGTGCCAAGTGCAAGCCCAGAGGTGGAACTAGGGTATGCAATTACCGGGAAAATTCTGAAACCGGTAATTTACCGACTTGGGTAGTTCAAAACCGGTAAACCGGTAAATTACCGGTATTGGGGATTTGAAGTAAAAAGACGCGAAAATGTTGTTTTATTTAAGATTTCTGTATAAACGATTCATAAAATGAAATAAAAACAACCCACATCGTGTAAAATTTAAATCCGTCTCTTAAAATTATCAATATAAAAATAAATTTATAATCATCTGCGTACAAGTAAAATTTGAAAATATTCATAATATTTTGGTTTTCAGTTATTTTTTTTTTAATTTTATAATTGGAGATGGGCAGAAACGGCCCCACCCACCAACAGATATGAGACATGTGTCAGTTAATAGACCTTGGCAACACGATGGATGGGGTTTTCTTGGAAAATCGGATTTCGTTTTCTATAAGAAGGGTCTAAAATAGGCCCATGTGGAACACCGCACTGCATTCCTCGCGGTCTCCGTGCTCCGTTCGTTTTGTAGCGCACTACCAATATCTACATCCACTCACTGCGCCCTCCCCTCTTCTGGTCGCGTAGTCCCTATCCGTCCTGGGGACTTCCCAGGGAGTTGATGGCGTCCATGATGGACCCAATCCGAACTGTCACTAATTTTCGGGCCCGTGGACCCTCCGGGTGCTGGATGATGCCGAACGCCAGCATTCTCTCAAAGAGCTTCGTGAGCTCATCCAGCAGAACTTTGGGACGAGACCCCGAGGAGTATGCAGGACTCAACACCTGCCTGAGGGGGCCTACCCTGTTTCCAGCATTCCGGAAAGATCCCAAACCTTATGGCAGTAACAGGCCAGCTAATGGGCCATCCCCATGGATGGCCTTACAAGTCAGTCAGAAACTCCTATCGCGCTTCGACTTTTCTCTCCCAACTAGCCGCTGATCGCCTTTGAAAGGTTTCATCCACCCACACGGGTGCTCCATGCAGGGCCATGCTTCGGACAACGCCGGAGTAAAGACGCCTACACGCGGCCTGTGGACCTCCCAAGTTTAGCAGGAGTCTCGAGTGCCACGGCACCAATCTGGGACCGAGCTTAGTTGAATGAAGTTTGGAGCTCCACCTGCCGTAAAGGGTGAGACCGAGGTATTTTTTCCGTCCCAACCCGGATTCTCGATACCTGGAGCTGGATCTGTGCCCTCCACCACTCTTCGAGGGCGATGAAAGAGTAGTATCTCCGTCTTCACCATGGTGACTTGGAATCCCAGAATATGGGTCCGCTCCATCACCAGTGTCGCCATCACTTCGCCAAGTCGAGCAGCCTCTTGATATGTCCGTCCCCGGGCTGTGACGAGCGTATCATCAGCATAGCAAATCACGCTAGTTCCGGGGAGCAAGAGCCACCATAAGGTCCCCGTCTCTAAACGGTGGGATCTCCTCGGTCACCACCTCTGGTTGGGAGGGAGGGACCATAATGGGAGGGTGGTCTCCCGGGGTTCCGGGATCAATTCTTCCACTACTCTCTTCACGATGGCCGGCTCTAGAGCTTCCGTTGGTGGGGTGGATTGACCGCCGCCGGCCGGACGGCTGCTGACTAATATTGGAGGGCCCAACAGTTAATGCCGATGTCCTGCGCAACATGGCTTTGTATGCCCCCCGTATGGATTAACGCACTTACCGTTCAGAATCAAGCCACCCTAAGAAGACTTCAGAGGAGTCTGAGGGCTATCGCAGTGAAAGTGGTACGAATCTACCGCACAGTCGCATGGCCGACAGCAGCGACGCTAGTGGCAGAACTTCCGTGTGATCGCCATGCTGGAGTGGAGTATGCGTACTGCCCAGGAAACAAAAAAACCGACAGAGTAGTAGTACTCTATGACATGAGGGGAGCTCCGAGAACGCGCGGGTTGCAGGTGCGGTGCGATGTTCCACAGGGGCCTGTTTTTGGGCCCTTCCTATGCAAAACAAAATACGGTTTTACAAGAAAACCCCATTCTTGGGGTGATGGTCACCATAGTAAAGAATCATCGTGTTGCCAAGGTGTATTAACTGACACATGTCTCATTTCTGTTGGTCTTGGGGACACTGCCCATACAAATTTGCCCATGGTCCTTTGTGATATTGAGATACAATGGCTAATTCTATGTATTTAATAAGAGATAGAATACTGAGATTGAGTGTCAATTAAATATAAGAAGGAATCCTAGGTGGCCTAACTTCTAGGTGCTAGAAAACTTTTTCAAAGTTTTTGAAACTAATAAAAGATAATTAAGTCGTTAAATCACATAAAATCATTGGATTTGGATAAAGTACGGGCATTTTGTAGTACATAAATTTATAAACATCAGCGTAAACCAATATTTATCTATTTATATAAGTTTCGGTAAGAAACCGGTTTGGGGTTATAATTACCGGTAATTTACCGGCTTAATTTTTGACCGGTTTACCGGTAAACCGGTAAACCGGTATACCGGTTTGCATTCCCTAGGTGGAACACTTGAGGACCCAGAAGCAACCCTGCCTGCCTCGCCTCGGTTTATCACATTTGGTAAGCATGCAGCAATGTTCCTGCACCGTTTTTTGTACTGTACACTGTTTGGACGGAAGTGATCTTTGGTCGCCGCTCGTAATACTACGTAACGGAGTGCACGACACACACCGACACCGGCCGATTGCCCACGGATCGATCAATTCTACACAATCAGTAAGGGATTTCCAGTTATTTGGTAGAAGTCTTTGCCCTCTACAAAATAAATAAAAGAGGGTATACGAATCTTGCTTAGTTTCAACAATAATGTGGCCACGAAAGTCAGGGCGTTTGAAACGCTGGTAAACATTCTGATTTCAAATGTGGTGCATGCAATGATGCGTCTATTACACCCAAGTATAAGATCCTTCCTAATCATAACACGAATAAGTACACCCATAGTAAGTATACTAGTACAAATCTTTCTTAACCGGCTGACTCATACTTAATTTTTTTATATTCGTAATTAGAAATCTGGTTAAAAAACTAGCCAGTCACTTGGAATTTTACATTTTATATGATTAATATTGATTGTACAAGTCTCGGCTTCCGGGGGCAATCGGTTGGGTGTAGCAGTCGAACACTCAAACAAATAAGTTAAACATAGATAGGGTCCCTCCCGCAACAGACAACAAGGGGCTCCGTAACAATCAACAACGCTGCGCCCGCGCCGCCTCACGAGTAGATCGTCATCAGGATCATCTGCGAAACAATTTAACCAGTTCATATTTTGTGCTCGGTATTAATTTGGAATTTAATTACAAAAAGAGTTTCAAAGGAGAATTACGTCGTTTGAAGAGCTCTAAGGTCGACTCTAATGTCGCTGTGACTTGTTCAATGTTCAATGTAATGTATTTTATAGTATGTTTTTTTTTTAAAAAGGTTCTGCTTACCTCTTCCAACGAGAGAGGATTGGACTTCAACTTCGTGTCGAGATTGCGGTAACGTTCTGAAAAATGATCGTGAATTAGGGACGTACTAGTACATGTCACATTATAACCCATTAGTCTTAATTGCGAGTATCAGCGCTTGTGCACGGTGGGCGTGGCACCACGGCGCAATTCTTACACTCATGTGTACTCGTAGGTATATATCCTCAAAAACTGCGCACCTATTGGGGCGCTGTGCCACGCATATGTTCATGTCGTGCGATAAATCTACTTTGAAGTTAACATACTGTGGACACATCTACGCGAAGCTCACAGCACGGAACTCTGGCGTGACCTTGATTGCAATAGGTAGCAAAATATAAGGGATCGTGGGTACCTAGTAGTGAGCAGATCCCATCCATATTTTGTTCACTGCTAGATGTATGTGCCGCGAGTTTATATCTCGTCAGTAAGTACTTGTACGATACGGACCGTGAGCGAGGTGAATGCGCGCCAGCGCAAGCAGGAAGGCTTCTGGCGCGAGCTCGGCGCGCGGCGCGAAGCGCGCGACGCACCCCTCCAACACCTGCCAAACCAAAATGAAGTACCTATAAGTATTCGTTGATACGATATAGCAGCAGCGTTACATGCTTGTTACAAGTCTGTTTACGAGTATTACCTGACTCTTCGGAAAATATTACATTTGAAGAGAGGAAACGTCGCAAAAAACTCTTCAGCTACTCTCTTTTCCTTACTCTTTCTTAGAATTATAAAAATACAACACATCACGTTTCGGACACAATTAAATTAACTGAAAGATGTATATATGATCTTACAGAATCGAAACAAATGATAAAAAAACCTACTGATCTCTTAGGGATATACTTGTATGGTTACTAAACGTCTTTATGTCTACCTTGTTACTGGCGGCGACGCCCGCGGCCCGCAGCAGCGCACGCAGCCGGTACGCCGAGGCGCCGCCGCACGCGCCCGCGCCGCTGTGGCGCGCGAACACGGCGCGCCACAGCGCCAGCACGCGCAGCAGCGGCGGCACGTCGCGCGCCGGCATGCGCCCGCTCACGCCCAGGTCGCGTAACGCGACCAAAGCGCGGCAGAGCGCGCGCGATGCGCGCCCGCCGCCCGCCGCCGCGCCGGCTCGCCGGAGCGCCGCGCGTAATAGTTCTGCATCCACCTGCAGGCAGTGGCGTGTAATCCATAAAGATAGAGATACCTTCTAATTTTTTACCTAAATACTAAGGTTAGGAGGGTAGCAATTAGTAGGGTAGGCGGATTCGTAACAGGTACCTAATTTACTAATTTCTACCCTAGGTATAGGTAATTTCACGAGAGTTGAGGCCACGCACACAACAACACTGCCATGTGATGACAACGGGATTTTGAAATTAGTGTACTTTTTTCGTACCGATAGCAGGTTCAACAGTGAATTGCAAGATAGACCAAAAAGTTTGTTTAAACTATAGCCTTGTGTTTATTTACTCACTCAATCATTTTTTTCATTAACTTTTTTTGCAATGAGTACTTCATGTAGCTGTGTGTGTCACCTCAACTCTCGTGAAATTAATTACCTATACCTAAAGGTAAGCCTGCAGACATGCGGCCATCAGACGCTGTCACCCACCAATTGACAAGCAGTGCAAGAGCCCTAAGCAATTGCTTAATTTGCTTATGGGTTAATCCGCCCGCACTGTTCATACGCTACTCTAGAGTTTGCAATAGTGACGGTCCTTTTTTTCTTATAAAAAAATCTATCAATTTACCTCTTCCACCTCATCCTTCCCGAGTAGTTTAATGAGTATCGTCCGCATTTCCGGCTGCAACGAAAAATATTGCATTAAAATTATCTATTCAGAATGCGGAACGCAGATCCGTCGCTAATAGTGCTGGTTCTATCTATACCTACCGGTAGAGGTTGGCGCTCATCTAGGAACTCTGTCGAAATGCTTCTGATTATCATGTTGTCTTCATTCACCTCCCTGAAACATGCCCGTGAGTGATGAATGTTATTGATTATATTGTTATAACGAAAGCTCCGCCCAGGCAGTCTTTATTATTGAAAGAAAGAAAATACATTTATTTATGACAGCAAAAAGTTACAAAAAATTGAAAAACTAAACAAGAAAACACAAAAAAAATAAAAATCTCGCATTCTTGCTTGAGCATAGGTTTTCAGAATGTACGAGCAACCAGTTCTTATTTATCAATGGATTTGGGCAAGAATCTCCAAACCTCCAGAGCTTTGGGGCCGCCAATAGCGCCGCCTTTTTACCGCCCTATTTTAATGGCCAGCCATTCATTATAACCCACCATATATTAGCGTGCTGGTCGGTGAGCACGCGCAGCAGGAAGGCAGCCTCGGTGTGCGGGCGACGCGTGTGCGGCACCAGTAGATACTCGCCCGGCGGCAGAGTGAAGAACGTCGCCACCTACGAGAAACATAGAAGATGCTCAGGTAAAATTATTGAAAAAGTGTTCCTCGATATGTCGCTTTTTAAATTTAGTAAAAAATAAGTAGGTATCATTTTCTAGATTGCTACCTTTCGTGTGCGCGAAATGATTTAGCGTCATTTGAAATCAAACGTTTTTTGCTAAAAACATATGATTTTTTGGCTTTTTTAGAGTTCATGTCGTTTCGCGCAAAAAAAATGTGTCAAGCTATACAACAAAACACATTAACATAGAATCGATGCCGTGGAAGCAAACGATGATCCTCTTTATGTTTGTATGGCAGACCGAGACTCGAATTACCTAAAATACTAGGCATAAATGCTATCAGGGTGAAGGGTTAGGGTAGAGCAGGGGTCAGCAAACCGCGGCTCCCAAGTCGCATGCGGCCCTTTTAAGGATATACTGTATACAGTGAAAAACCTGAAAGAGAAAACTGCGGCTCTGAGCTTCCGAAAAAATCGATATCTTTCCGGGATCTGGCTCTTTGTCTGAATAGTTGTCGACCCCTAGTTACTGTACTCGTACCTCTTGCTTCCGGCATCTGGCTCTTTGTCTGAATAGTTGCAAACCCCTAGTTACTGTACCTCTCTTGCCTTCGACCAGTGCGTGACGTCGAGCGCGCGCAGGCCGGCCAGCGGGCGCGCGGAGAGCCGCGGCGCCGCGCCCGCCGGCAGCTCGTACAGCGCGAACCCGATGGCGCGCAGGCGCCCCGGCGCGCGCGCCGAGTACTGCTGCGTCACCGACACCACCACGTGGCACTTGCCCGCCTCGGCGCCGCAAGGGATCTGCACGTGGAACTGCGGGTTCGTGCCCGTTGTCTCTGCGGACAAAGTCACGGGGTACAGTGACCGGCACGAAACTAGATCTAAGATGGTTCATTAACGCCTCGTATGCTTAGACACGGATCCGTGCCAAGCTTATGTTTTAAGCTCAAGGTCAATTTTTCAATAACAAATTTTGACGAGGGGTTAAGATTGAAAGGTTCCAAAGTTATCCCCAGATTATATAAGAGTAAATACATCCTATAGGTGCATACATATATATCTATATAGTTCTATACGTACTTATACATATATTGCCAGTGGCGTAGCTTCCCAAGGGCCAGGCTCGGGGGGCCCGAAACCTGATTAGCAAACCTCTTATTGAACCGGCGAAAAACCCTTCGGAATCTAAATATTTTATTGCCCCAGGGCCCTTGGTCATCTAGCTACGCCACTGTATGCTGCAACTTCATCAACACTTATTTTACTTAGTTTCGTAGTTTGGGTCTACTTTCGTGCTGGGCACTATATAAAGTCCCTTTTTAGGGTTCCGTAGCCAAAATGGCAAAAACGGAACCCTTATAGTTTCGTCATGTCCGTCCGTCTGTCTGTCTGTCTGTCCGTATGTCACAGGCATTTTACTCAAAAACTACATGATGGATATTGATGAAATTTGGAATATAGGTGTCTTTTATGAGCCGCTACTTAG
Organism: Eudemis profundana; assembly: GCA_947034925.1. Lineage (NCBI taxonomy): Eukaryota > Metazoa > Arthropoda > Insecta > Lepidoptera > Tortricidae > Eudemis > Eudemis profundana. Next base: position 20,579,919 of record OX344795.1, on the reverse strand, counting down.
TTTGGTATATAAATAATTAAAATAAATATTTTTAGGGTTATTTGTTAAAGACAGTAAAAAAAATTTTTTTAATATCAACGTGTGGTACATAGTTCGACAGCTCTTTAAAAAACACTATAAGGTTTCTAAGTAATGTTTTTGATTAAGTGAATGTATTTGGAAATAATCGCTCCGAAATTGTGTAAATTGTGTCCCCCCCCTCTATTTTCTAAACCGTGCGTCCGAAAAATATGAAAAAAATCACGAAGGTAACGCTTAATTAATACTTTCAATGAAAATTATTTTCAACAAGATCGAATGTACCGTTTTTGAGCTATTGCCGATAAACTGCGCTTCTCAACAAAAGGACGTAATTGCTATGAAGATACGCTCTTTTGTTGTTGTACTTTTTTACATCGTATTTTTTACCTTATAGTTACGGCTATGGAACCCTACACTGAGCATGGTCCGACATGCTCTTGGCCAGTTTTTTATTTCTGATTAGGCAGGTGTACGGCAACAGACAACAGCCGTAGCCGTATATTAGCAGTAGCCATCTACTAGCCACCGTACTAATAGGATTTAGTTATGATCGCATCGCAAGAACACGTTGATGTATCACGAGGTTAGTGTTAAGCGCCGGCTCCGGTATCGAACCGTCATAGACCCCGACGGTTGGATAGATATGGTGCACCAGCCAGCCGAGAGAACAGCGCAGCGAAAGTGTAGATACTGACCTACGGCGGAAGGAGGGCCCCCGGCGTTGTACCCGCGGCGCCAGCGACGGCGCGCGAGCACAGCGCGCCACGGGCGGCGCGCGTGCAGCGCCGGCTCCCGCATCCAGTCGTCGGGGCCCACGTGCACCAGCTCCAGCCGAGAGAACAGCCCCGCGAAGTCCACGAACGACATCCTGTAAGCCCAACAATCTTGTATGTAGCCAACAATAAGTTACAATTCGGGCTGCGACTAGTTGGAGCCCCGTGGGCCCAGGTCCTTTGCCGCTCGAGGTTGACCGCTCGAGCCAAATGAAGCGGGTATGAATAAGCAGAAGCAATTTGCAATCACATTGTTAACTTCTTTACTTTCTCCGTTCCAGTCTTACAACATTCCTTACTTAAAGATATATAAATACATGTATAGCATAATATATGTAGAAGACCTACGATAGTTACGTATATCGGGTTATAAAGACAAAAAGAAGAATCGACCGCTTTTTGGTCAGTGGTGCGAGAAAGAAACGTCAGATTTATCTTGTCTTTATCATGCGACAGCCGCGACCATCATAGGCCTGCAGACAGTATAGCATGTCGATGCGGGCTCTCTCTGCGAATCGAGAGCGTGGGAACCGCCAATTCCGCTGCCTTGCGCAACCGCTGCCTCGCCCGACCACCGATCGTTGCACGTTTCCCGTCGTTTACCCGCTTCCATTTCCTAAGCTTTATACCGGCAAGTTACATTATTGCAACTTTATTCTGATCTACTTTAAATACAAGTTTTCTGTACCAAGGTTTTTTTAAGCACTCCACTATGGGCAAAAGCTCTATATTATTATTATCATCCTCGTTTATCTTATTGCGTGTATGCTCACTCCCTAAAATGGTGAATGTACTGATATTTAGGCTTCTTCATTTGTTTTCTCTAATCACAGCTATTGCTTATTACAGTCTACGTAAAATCCAGAAAAATCCGTGCATTTTCCTGAAATGATAAGCAAAATACTTTGCCACGCGGGCGAAGCCACCAGAAATCTTAGTATTTAAATAAACGTACTTCATTGGAATAAGACGCAAAAAAGCGCACTATCTGACCTCAACTGTTATTCGTGCAACAAGAAACAGAAATAGAAGAGATGCTAGTGCATTGTGTAGAGAGCGTTGACGCCATTGACAGTCTCGCACGGCGCTCTGCGCTTGCGCCGGTTCTCACGGCCCGACCCAGTCAGCTGACCCACTGCGCCGGAGCCTGCGCTCCCCGCGCGGGTCGATCACCTCGCGTGTCCACACGTTACGTCGCGCGACCGGTCACAACAATAAACAAACAACCTGTTTGCTAAACAGCGTAGGAACGCCGCACGCGAATCCAAGTAGGCGAGGACGCAGAAAACGAACAGTTGGGTGCGGCTCAATTTAGATAATCGCTTAGATTTCATACAGAATGTAAGAATTCGATAGCGCTTCCCCAAAACAAATCAAACTTGTTTATTATGTTTCATGTTGATCCTCATTGTCTTTAGCTTAATTTTTTAAACTCCCAACGCAAAAAGAGGGGATGTTATATTTTAAGTCCATCAGTGGGTCTGTCAATGTGTTCGTACCTGAACGTTCCAACGCGGCACAACACTTCACTGCACTTCCTATAGTTCGTTAACTCACTATTACACTAACTAAACACTATACACTTCACTTTGTTACTTTGGTTACTGACTGAGCTTTAATTGAGTGGAGTCTTTATAATTCTCGAAAGACACACCGTTAGCTAGTTTACGGATGCTTCAATGCCATCTATCGGCCAAACTTAAATCTACAATTTATCCTAAGTTTCCTAAATATTCCTCGGTGGCGACTGTGGCGTGCGAGTTAATTCTTGCGTGTTTATCAGTACAGCGCCATCTATTGGTGTTTGAAGCTTTAAATTCTCAACATCCTCCGCCGCCAAGGAAGTATTCCTTATACTAGTTAGGAAGTCTACACAGCTTAGTAATCGGTCTTTGTGTGATCCCAAAAGCTGTGCGTACATCGTACATGCGAGTCAATCCATCAGTGCCAGGGTACTTCTTAAGTACTCTACCTACTTTCCAATTTGCTGGTGGATATCTAGCATCCTTAATTAGAACCATCTCTCCAAGTTCCAAGTCTCTTTGAGGAGTATTCCACTTTGGACGTAGTTGTAGACGAGAAAGATATTCTGACTGCCATTTACGCCAGAAGTCTCTCAGCATACGCTGTGTGAGTTGCCATCTAGACAGACTGGAAATGGTTCTCTGCTCATTGTTACGATCTGGTAAGCTAATCAAGGGTTCTCCAACCAAAAAATGCCCAGGTGTCAAATAATCTAAATCATCACCCAATGGAACCAATGGGCGAGAGTTAAGGCACGCTTCTATTTGGGTGAGGACGGTGTACATCTCTTCAAATGTTAGGGTTGAGTCTTTCATGATTCTTTTAAGGTGGTATTTGGTAGATTTCACACCGGCCTCCCACAGTCCTCCAAAGTTTGGTGCTCCGGGTGGAATATATCTCCACCGTGTTCCCTTGTCATCTAAGTTCTTGAGTAGTTCATCGGGGATTTCGTTGCGACCTTGCTGCCACATATGTAATAATTCCTTTTCGGCTGCAACGAATGTGGTTCCGTGGTCACTCCAAAGCTCCTTACAATGGCCACGTCTGGACACGAATCTTCTAAAAGCAGCGATGAACGCCTCTGTAGTCATATCACTGACTAATTCCAGGTGTATTGCTTTGGTGGACATACAAATGAATAAAGCTATATAAGCCTTGAAAGTCTTTGCTCCTCGGCCCTTACTCATTCTGCACGTGATGGGACCAGCGAAATCGACACCGCTTATAATAAAGGGGCGTGAAGGCTTTACTCTGACCTCTGGTAAGTTTCCCATCAACTGAGTATTTGACCTTGCATTAAGTCGAGCACACGTAACACATTTTTGATAAAAATATTTGATTGATGAACCTCCCTTTATAATCCAGTATTTGCTTCTCAGGTATGGTGCCATAAGTACAGGTCCACCATGAAGAGTATTTTTGTGAGCATCGTCCAATAAAACAGGTAAGAGTACATTATCTTTTGTAATCAAAATAGGGTGCTTTTGTTCCATACTCAAATCTGAATTTCTCAATCGTCCACCTAATCTCAAAAGCCCTTTTTCATCAAGGTAAGGTGTGAATGGTAGCAAACGACTACTTCTCTTAATTGTTTTTCCATTTTTCAGGTCGCTGATTTCATCAGGGAATTCTATCTCCTGGGACATCTTTAAACATAAGGTAAGTGCTTCATCCTTTTCTTCACAGGTAATATGTTTAGTAAACTTCTTTTCTTTTTTCAGGACTTTCAACCATCTAAGACAATAAGCGACTACATCCACGAGCTTCTGCAGAGACGAGTATTTCTTCAATAAGGTAAGTCTTTCAGTGTCTATTTCTAGAGTTGTCGTCTTACATTTTACTAACAATCGTTGCTCTAGATCTGTTTCAGGTATGCAGTCTACAGGTATGGTAAAGTCCGGCTGCCTCAAGAACTCTGGGCCATTGAACCATAGCTCATTTTGCTTCAGCTTGCTTGGTGACAAACCTCTGGATGCTGGGTCTGCTGGGTTCGCTTTTGTATTAACATATAACCAGTGAGTATCCAAATTGTTTCTTATATCTATAACTCTATTCTTCACATAGGGTGTCCACCTATTTGGATCTCCTTTTATCCAGGCTAGAACCACCTTTGAATCAACCCACGCATATGTTTGTTCTAACTCTATATTTAAAACCTTCATGACATGCTTCATTAGTTTACTAAGCAGCGATGCACCGCATAACTCAAGGCGCGGCAAGGACAGTGGCTTAACAACTGGAGCTACTTTCGTTTTTGCCGTGATCAAAGAAACTTGACATTGTGATCCATCCTTGTGCATTACTCTTAAGTAAACCACCGCGGCATATCCTGTCTGAGATGCGTCAGAAAAACCATGTAACTCGATCACAGAATCTTGACTAGAACCAGTCCACCGGTTAAGTTGTATATCTGACAAAATAGGTAAGTCTTGTTGATACTGATTCCATTCTTCCTTCAGATCTGCTGGCAGCTCTTCATCCCAATCTAGCTTTGCTAGCCATAATTTTTGCATGAACATCTTGGCTGTCATGATTGCCGGCGCTAACCAACCCAGCGGATCAAAGAGTGAAGCTATTTGACCAAGTACATTCCTTTTGGTGACAGGTTTCTCTGTGTCAGTGTCTAACTTCTTTTGGGTAACTTTCAGGCTGTCTTGATCTACATCCCAGATGATTCCTAGTGTCTTGATGTGGTTCTTCCTATTCATATCTAATGTAGTTGAGTTCTCTCTTTTTTCAGGTTGTATAGCAGCCATAAACTCTTTGCTGTTTGAAGCCCATTTTTGTAAGTCAAATCCACCTTTGCTCATTACTTGTTGCAGTTGCTCGTGTGCTTCTATAGCTGCGTTCTCGTCATCAAAACCTGTAAGTACGTCGTCCATATAAAAGTCTCTATTTATAATTTCAGATGCTACAGGGTAAGTATCTCTCTCTTCTTTGGCCAGCTGCTTTAAAGTTCTAATTGCAAGGTACGGGGCTGACGCAGTACCAAACGTCACCGTTAACAATCTGAAATCCTGAATTTCTTGATTTGGATCGAATCTGTACAATATTCTCTGATAATCAGTGTCTTTCTCCCGAATCCTTATTTGACGATACATCTTAACGATGTCTGCGACGAAACATATCTTGTGTTGTCTCCATCTCATGATGATGTCTCTTAACTCCTCTTGCAGGGCTGGCCCCACTAATAATTCATCATTGAGAGCTACAGAGTTAGATCCTTTACACGAGGCGTCGAATACTATTCTTACCTTTGAAGTGTCTTTATCCTCTCTTATCACTGCATGGTGTGGCAGGTAAACTGTGTTGCTCTCTCCCATAGGTGGGTCTACCTGTTCCATGTGATTTAAAGTAAGGTACTCTTTCATAACATTATCATATTCCGCTTTCAATTTGCTGTTGTGTGTTAATTTTCTCTCCAGACATTGTAGTCTTTTCACAGCAATTGCTCGAGATTGTTCAGGTAAAATCGGTGTATCTCGTTCGAATGGCAGGCCCACTATGAATCTTCCATCCTTATCTCTCGCTAGTGTTTTCTCGTAAATCTCTTCAGCTCTATTCTCGCGAGGCGTCAGAGTGTTCTTGTTCTCAGAGTCTAGCGTTTCCGATTCCCAAAATCGTTGAAGCATGTTGTCTAGGTTCACATTTAAATGCATGCTGACGATTCTCCCATTTTTTCCGTGCTCTTCGGCAGGTGCTCCTCCTGATATGATCCATCCGAATACCGTTTGTTGCGCTAAAGGTGATCCTGGTTCACCCTTGATGATGCCGTTCATTAATATCTCAGTATAGACATTGACACCAAGTAACAAGTCTATTTTTCCGGGCTTGCAGTAGGTCGGATCAGCTAACTCTAACCCATGTAGTTGCGTCCATTGTTTGTTGTCAATCTTCGTAACAGGCATGACCTCTGTGACTTGTTTTATCACGTAGGCGGTGCAATTCATCTGATAGCTCTCATTGATTCTCGATACGATCTGTATCTCCGCCGCGTGCTTGATAGGAGTCGACATTTTTCCAACACCTGTCACTTGACCCTCTACCGCTGTTCGCTTGAGTTGTAGTTTTCGTGCTGTTTCCTCTGTGATAAATGACTCTTGCGAACATGGGTCTATTAGTGCGCGAACTACTTGTGCTCCTCTATTTGTCATAATATTCACTAGTGCTGTAGCTAAAAGAGTAACCTGGCTTTGTGAGGCACAGTGAGATACTATGTTGATTGGCGGTGTAGATTGCTCCTTGCTTCCTTGATCTGTTTTCTCTTCTTGTGATACCGCTTGTGCTTTAGTAACATGTAATAGTGTATGGTGCTTCCTCTTACAACGAAGGCATGAAGTGTTGCGTCTACAAAATTTAACACTATGGCCAGACCGTAAGCAATTGAAACAAAGACCAAGTCTTTGTACTTCCTGGGATCGTTTCTCGGGATCCAGTTTAGCAAACTCCTTGCAGTTATAGATGAAATGATCTTCATTACAAAAACCACATTGTTGATTCGCATCGGTAGCTCTGCTAGGTGGGGCGCTGACATGGAATGTTTTGGCTTTCATTTGAGGTTTTTCTCTCGTGTGTGTAGTTTGAATCATTTCTAGTACTCTAAATCTTCCTTCTAAGAATGTAGTAAAATCTTCCAAAGTAGGTAGTTCTTCCACCGGTAATGTCTTCAAGGTCTCTTCCCATTGCTTATGTGACTCAGTGTCTAATTTATTCACCATATGATGAATAATGATGGGATCCCAATTAACAATGCTTATGTCATTGTTCTTCAGGCTATTCAGACACTCCGTGGTGGTATCCAGTAATTCTTTTACACCTTTAGCCGACTCAACACTAAGTTTCTTTTGTCCCAGCAATCTACTTAATATTGTATTAACCACAATTCTTTTATTGTTGTATCTGTTCTGTAGTGTTTTCCATGCAACTTCATAGTTCTTCTCCGTAATCTGAATGTGCTTCAGCAGTTGCTCCGCTTCACCAGTAAGACAGCTTTTCAAGTAATGCAACTTTTGCACTGGGCTCAAGGAACTCTGATTATGAATGAGAGATGTGTATAAATCCTTAAAAGTCCCCCAATCATTGTAATTTCCTTGGAACTGTGGTATATTAATTTTAGGTAGCTTAACTTCTTGGCACTGTGGTCTAATGGATTGCTTTTCCGCTCCTGATGAGCGACTCGTTTCATCATCTTCCAACATTGCAGTCATTTCTGCCTTAAGGTCTAAATACTCTTCTTGTCCGATACTATAAAGATCTTTCGTGAAATATTCATGGCTTGTTCGTAGTTCTGGTGTCACTAGCTTCACTATCTCTTTGTGCGTTTCTTGAAAAATGCCCCAATGTTGATTTAAATTATCTATTCTCACTTTTAAGTAAGCCTTTGTAAGTCGAGCCTTAGGACATTTCTTAAAATTTGCAGTGGCTTTCTTAAATACGTTAAAGTTATCTAGTTGAACTTTGTATAATGCCTCCATTTTTTTCTAAGTTGAACTCAGTCCAAAACTCGAAATAAATCCAGACTCAAACAGCTAAGTATATTACAAGTCTATAAAACATAATTTATTTTCAAAGTCTTAATTCACTGTTTATATTCTAAGTCGGAATCACTGCTAAATTTTCTAAGTCTCGGAAACACAATTTATTCTAAGTCCAAATCACTGCAAATTTTTCTAAGTCCAGAACACTACGAAATATTCTAAGTCCAAATCTTCGCGTAAAATTTTACAAGTCCATGCAAACAAAACACTCACGAATTTTTTACAAGTCCAAATAAATGAAACGATCTTACTCGATTATAATCCTTAAGGCAATCCAATAGAGTTCACTTTTCACTACACTCACACTCGCGATACAGTCTGATCCGATTCGAAAAGGACCAAATGTTCGTACCTGAACGTTCCAACGCGGCACAACACTTCACTGCACTTCCTATAGTTCGTTAACTCACTATTACACTAACTAAACACTATACACTTCACTTTGTTACTTTGGTTACTGACTGAGCTTTAATTGAGTGGAGTCTTTATAATTCTCGAAAGACACACCGTTAGCTAGTTTACGGATGCTTCAATGCCATCTATCGGCCAAACTTAAATCTACAATTTATCCTAAGTTTCCTAAATATTCCTCGGTGGCGACTGTGGCGTGCGAGTTAATTCTTGCGTGTTTATCAGTACAGCGCCATCTATTGGTGTTTGAAGCTTTAAATTCTCAACACAATGGTTGGTATGATAGCACTCAAACCGTTTGTTTTTAGTAGAGCAACTGTACAAAAGACCTCTATGAATAAGATAGTTTGCTTACCAGAACTCATCAGGGTGCAGCGCGCGTGAATCCAGTAGATACCGATCAATATCCCTGAGCGCGCGCCACTCGGGACTGCCCCGTGCCCACGCGCCGCGCCAGCCGCCGCGGCCCGCCGCGCGCACGCGCACCAGCGCACCCGCCTCACCCGTGCCCCCACCCGCACCGCGCACCCGCGCCAACCCCGTCACGCAGTACGCCTGTCCTGCTACGAGTCCAGAGCTCTGTCGCCGCCATACCGACTCCTTCTCCTGAAGATAAAGAAGGAAAAGGCTTCTGAAGAGCTAGCACAACTGGTACCTAACATATCAGTACACATCCGTACATTTTGAATAATCTTTCACGCATACGAATTATCTTCCTTGAGTCTCTTCATCCTTTTTTTGGCTCTTGCTGTCTGAATATTTCATCAAATGCCTGAAGAACTGTTCGCTCTCGACCCAAAATCACGACCTCCAGGTTTCGACGAACCGCGTAAAGTGTGGTCTGTCTACTCAACCGCATCAGAACAGGCGTCGGGAATTGCGCACACCACTGGTTTAAATGGGGCTGGACTGAGTCCCCTGAGTGTGAGTGCGGACACCCGGACCAGACGATCAAGCACATCGTTCTGGAATGTCCTTTCACCAAATTCCCAGGAGGAATAGAAGACATCAAAAACCTCACGGAAAATGATGAGATTACTTGATGAAGGCCAACTTTAACCTTTAGATTTAACTATTATAGTATATACATTATATCCAGTGACCGAAATGCCATACGATAAATAAATAAATCAAATGCCTCCTAAACTTTTGATCACTTACCCGGGCAGGGCTGGCGACAATGATGGTGGAACGGGGCGCGGCGGAGTGCAGGACCTGCAGAGTCAGTGAGAGCGGCTGGCGTGCGAGGGAGAATGACTGCACGATGCCGCCCGTCAGCTCTTGCAGGGCGCGCGCGCCGCCTTCCGCGCCCAGCGCGCGCATCGCCGCGTACGACCCGTATAACCTGTCACATTAACCACTACTGTACAGGGAATACCACAAATAGCAAAGCCGAACCACAGAGTACAACAAATAAATGTTCTCTATTTTAATCTGGATGAAAGTTAAATTTTTACACTGCTAGGTACAAAAACTCATCAGTCGTGAACTCGTTCATCCAGCATCTGTGTCACTCACTTGGCGTACGCCTTCTCTAACAGTGGTAGTAGGTAATCGTTGGCACGCGCGCGAGACGCCAGGAGGCGCGGTGGCGTACCACGGCAGGGCAGCCGGTCGTCTACAACCACCTCGCGCCACGTGCCGAACACCCAGAACCGGAACCTGCACATATTTATTAAATTCATTGTACATTTGGTTAGTGCTGTGCACTGACTGTTAACAATCACGTTCGTCGTCGGGCAAAAACTCGCTGTGATTAGACAATCAATTGAGAGAAATGATTCGTGCTCGGGTCAATGATAAAGGACCACTTGGTTTCATAGTATGATTATCGGGAAGTTTACCCGCTTTACTCTGCCGCATGTCGTATGCCATCGTTACCGATGTACCTACATCGACAGAGTGAAAAATAGTTCGAAGCCAGCGCGACGCGACAAATAGGTTGACGAAAAACGTATTCAACGATATTTAAAGTTGGTTAATTAACTCAGTCCGTTATAGATTGCCATGGCAGAGTTGATGTTTTCCTCATGCTATCTCTCTAAGTACAAAATTAATCAGCTTCATTTTAACGGTATATACCGTCGTTGAGCTGTGAAAAGGTAACAAAAAGACAGACTGGCGCCTTTTTCTCAAACGTGGCAGGTGACAAGGTTAACTCGATTTATGTAAGATTAACATCTTTTTTTTCACCGTGTCGAAAAGCAACGTAGTGATGACTGAGGAAATTTACACTTATTTCACATTGCTAACTTTCAAGTTAAAGGGCCAAATCCATCGGTAAAATTGCAGCTCTCAGAGTTAGTGACAACGTGTTATTATTAAATCTGGTTTCTGTGATCATGTAAATTAAACTTTTTTTGTTGTCACCTATCGTCTGTCACGTTTTATCAAATTACACGTCTGATACACGTAATCATTTTTCGTTTTTATAACGCCAGTGGGGCCATGTCGTCTATCCTACTTCTATTAGACGCTGCGCTCGCGCCTGGTATCCTCATTATAACGGCGCGGACGTTCCGACATCGCTATTAGAATTCATAACGCTGTTGCCGTCGGCCGGGTGCTGAGGCACAAGTGCGACAGTAGCCGACAGCATGAATATTCACGAGTGTGGGCACGTCCTCGCGGGACTATTTCGGCAACGTGGCGAAACACACCGGCAATGATGAGTAAAGCATAAATAAACGCAGCCACTGGTACCGGTGCTAGCGCGAGCAGGCGTACAGGGTATAGGAACAGATAGGGCAGTAACGGCCATAAAATAGTAGGTCGCAGTTACGCACAGCGGGATGTGTAGACACCGGCGGAGGCGTCTGAGCGTTCGGCGACATTGAATTAATACCCCGCTGCGTTGTTAGGTTGATATTAATTACCAGTGGCGTGGCGTCAAATATATTCTTAGTAAAGCTTTTTCTACAGGAGTAGTAGGTAGTCCGGTCATATGCTTTAAAATAGGCAAGCCGGGGTGGGAATTGGGTTCTATGGACGCCATGCCACTGCTAATTACATAAACTTCCAATAGGTAGGTATGTAGCGATCTAAAAAGGTACTTGACCTCTAAAAGCGAGATCACATCACATGTCCGGGTCTTAAGCAGTTTAGGTATTGCCATAAAATGATCGGTTCAAAACTTATTTAGATATGCTTCCCTAATTTCTTCCCAGGGGTAGCATCAACCAACTCGATGAAGATGTCAACTGCTGACGGGGTAGTGTGATCAGCAGCGGATCTACGATATGTTTTTATGTTGTATACCTGCAGGCACCGTTGTAAGGTGCGCGGAAGGAGTGCGGCGGCGCCACACGCGCCAACAGCCGCGGCGTGAGCGCCAGCGCTGCCGCTGCGGCGCATAGGGCGCCACTGCCCAGCGCGCCGACCTCCACGTCCCAGCGCGACGCGCCATCCTCACCCTCCGGCTCTTCAGTCAGGAAAGTCGGCCGAGCGCTCAACTCCTGTCCAAACGAACACAATGCATCATCATTTCTCTGACATTACCATACTACCATTCACTAATAAAGCGTTATTCATTCGATAACAATTCAGGACTTTAGCATTGTTAAAGCTGCGGTTGCCGCATATGATGCTGAATCATTCATATTAATTTTCTTATTACCTACTGAATGAGAACGACAAAGTATGTTTTTAGGTAGGTAACGTTCAAACTATTCATTTGAAGGGTAAGTGTCAGACACTTTGGCTTGGTAGTACGTAAAAGAAGATCAATGAACTTCGCGGGAATGTGCCACTATACTGAACGTTGCGAGATACAATATCTAGATTGGATGGCTGCAAGAATGTAAGCCGTGTCGCAGTTTGAATGCTTTAGCCCTAAGAGCCCAAGTTACCAGAGATTTTTTTTATTAATTAAAATACTGACATTAACTCGATTGAACTAGTTTTAGTTGAACAGCCAGCGAACGGCGTCGGAGACTCGTCTCGTCGACTGAGCGCGTAAATTGCGAGATTGTCGGCGCCGGCGCATCGCCTTCCCTTCCCCGTCCTTTGTACCCTCAACCCTGGCGCCGCTCGGGCTGCCGAGTGTTGCCCTAAGCAGCTGATTAACAGGTTCAGCTAGTATTTAATAAGGAAGCAGTAAGTAGATACGGCTGTTACTGCTTGCATAGACACTAGATAGTTAGCAACCTAGATTGCATGCGAACTCCTATTCAAATATTCCTGAATAAATCCTGTAGAAAGGTATGTAGATAGATATTTTTTATTACCAATATATAGCCAAAAAACTTGGTGTATTTTAGGTCAAGGCCAGAAGAACTTCTTACTCTTTACTCATTCAGCCAAAATTGTTCATATAAGGCGGGGTATTGTCATTACCTCCATACCACCTAAAGCTTTTGGTAGAATGAATATGCTATTAGTCACACACCAAACTATATTTTCGACCGAATAAATGCCAAGATTGGAAAATTATACACCTCGGCCAGGACTAGAACCCGTGTCTATAACGGTTCTCCGTCCAAAACTGCTAGAAAAAAAAGCCTCTTGAGAACGAACGATATTGGTTCGATAGATCCATTTCGATCTTCTGCTGATCTTAGAGACGTTTCCATTAAGCACGGTCACGGATCAAGCTTTTTCTGCAAGTAACGGACGTCTGTGCAGCACGCAACGCGCATTGCGCAACAAGCGCACGCGACTCCTGAACATAGCTCCCAGCGGCGCGAACGTAGAGGTGTCTGACCGACGAAACTAATTTTGCGAAATTCTGTGCGTGAACGCAGCCGTGGTTCCGTCCAATTATCGGAGATGCTTGGAGATTTACTGATTCATGGTAGAGTTGTCGAGGATAGTACCTAGCTAAGAGTTAAAAGGAGCTAAATACAATGGAATTTCTTGCCTTGCTGATCTTGGGACCGAAAGTGAAGTGATTCTTACCTTCGATTTGAGCTGACTAAAGTCGGTCATCTGTGGTGTCTCTCATCCTCATATTTTGTGTGGTTATAGGCCTTTCTCTCTTCTTCTAAGTCTGTTCCTCGCTGAGGATCGTGACTTATATATAGGCCTTTAGAAAGCCATTTTATTCTCAACTCGATGTCTTCATCATTTTGTATGATGGGTTAATGGAAACCTATTGGCAATACAACTCTGACAACAGTACCCATGACTTTACTCTTAATATTGCTACTTCCGGGAGTGAGCTCGGACACCCGAAGTATTAATAATATTCTAATAGGTTGTCTACGTATACTTTTTATGTGGGAAGTGTTTTACTTGCCTCCGAAATGCGCACGAGGATGTTTGCCGAGAAAGCGCCGCGCGAATACGTCGCGACAAACATTGACTAATGGTCTCTTTTGTTTGCGCTTTCCGAGCTCACAAACATCGCAAGGACATTGTTTGATTGCTAAGCTTTTAAGCCTCAACACGTCTCAACACATTATTTAAATACGATTTCTAGTATTTCTTAGCTCATTTCTCTTCAGCGTGTCGCGAAAGTTCTGGCGATGTTTTGTTCGAATTGTCGTGGGGTACAGATGAGACTGAAATATGATGTGGTTGTAATATCACTTAACGAACAGTTGTCAGTTCGTCGTTTGTCATCTGACAGTACTTACGACGAAAGAACGAGTAAGATTGACAGGCCGAAAGTGGCGCACTGTTCTGTCTGTTCTTGTTCACGATAGTAGTTGTTAGAAATGAATGGTACCTATCCCCTTCTATCAGTCACACAGTAACAGTGCGTCTCTCTAGTCTAGGTCTCTCAATCTGATAATCTACCATGCCCAAAAGCACCGTATCCACTCCTTCGCATAACACTTCAAAACGACATTGATAATTAACTAAACAGTACAGAACACTTGCAAGATAAAAATGAATAAATAGCATCATCAACGTCATTACTTCAGTCCGCCAGTCAATTGTGTCAGTGTGTAAGGAAGGAAGATGGAACGCGGGAGCCGAATTGTCGCATTGTGCCAGGCACTGCCGAAGCCCGCTCTGCGCGCGCGCCGCACAGGACACGCTCGCTTTCACTACACAAGTATTCTGCACGATACCCGATTACAGCAATATGAACAATAACATTCCCCGCGGCACCGTTGGCACTCGTCCGTAAGCACACCACCATATAAGATTATCAATAAGTTACGTCAATTGCACCTTGCGCAAACCTCATAGGTATTTGAAATGAGAACCGTTTCGTAGCACCACAAACTAAGGATGATATTCTTCTCATAATATACCTACTATCCAATTTTCTCCAATATAATTGAAGGACAAACCTGTATTTAGTGTATAACGTCTCTCATAAACACAATGGCATATTTGATTAAAACAATTATATGGGTGTTACCGTAAATCATTATCAATTAACCAGTCATCTGTACGCGTAATGTAGGTATACTCCAAAAATATAACACATAAAGTCGTTAGAGCGTGTCAGAAATTTTGAAGTAGGTACTTTGTACTGTTAGATATTGCTACATGTGACTGGCCCAGACCTAGAGAGTCGCATTCACATGCACGCTATTCTTGTTAAGCGTGCGCGCACTATTGTTTTGTTGTTCCCGCGAAGCTATTTGTCAAGTGCACACAGTAAGGTAGAAATAACCAGAAAATGAGATCATAATAGGTGTACCAACTTGATTGAGAGGTGGCATATACAGTATAAGGTCCACTTGAGCTTCACCCACACAGGTGAGGTACGACAAGCTCGACTAGTCATCGTTAACATCTCCGCGCACCCAATAAATATCCCGGTTTTTATTTATACTTAAGATTTAAGCTGCTTATATTAGTACCTACTGGTCGACAGGTCAGTAAAGTGCAAAGGATTTTCTTAATAAACGGACGGATACCGAATTAGAGTAAGCATATGTGGCCAGGATGTTGAATGAATCGCAAGCCAGTGGGTAAGTACTTATATGAGGTGTGAATGGTCGCGCGTATCGGCATGCAGCGCGGGCGCGGTGACGCAACCTCCGGATAATTGTTAATATCACCACCGGTGAGTCCAGAAATAGCCGCGAGTCTTATGCTTACATTACTACAATTGACCACATATTGCGCATAAACCCTTGCGACTTGTAACAATCCCCCAGTTTTTTTACTCAGATGGCATCTTGTTCTCGTTCATCTCAAAATGGCGTATTGTAGTACCTTCTTAATCGCTATTATATACTCTGTTCCTTTTTAAAACACTATGTTTAATGATACTTGAGTGAATGGGAAAGAGGTGAGTGACACTCAGACACGTTCTGGGTCATCTTGACCACTCAAGAGTCGTACGAAATAGCTAAGAGGACTCACAAACTTTAAAGTAGAATAGTTTTCTATTTTCTACATTATGGGGGAATAAATAGTTTGTAATAACAATTACACATTTCTATTCAATTCCCCATGACGACGTTGAGTCACTGACTAGGTATTGCTTTAATTAACCCAAATGCAAAATAAGTATTACTTCGACTACATAAAGTTTTCATATTACAAAATATAATATCTGTATAAATGAATAGTACTGCGAACACAACTCAGAAGAGATCTTTTGATCTGGAATCAAATAACACCGCGTCCAGCGTCCGAACTCCGAGCGACTCGTAAATGGGCATTGTCGTTAGTCCTGCGCGTTGATGTCTTTTTTGCGGCGCGCGCGCCTGACATGGCCTTGCGCCCGCACAGCCCATCTTCAATGAGTAATAAGCTAGTGAACTATACCAGAGTGTATGGAATCAATAGAGTTACAGTCTAGTACGAATGTACCTAAAATATGTACCTACCAAAATATGTGCCACAAAAATGTATGCCCTTAAATTCATTTCATACTGCATAGGTACCTATATGAAAACCGAGGGATACCTGCGAAGTTCCTCAAAGTACTTAGGAATATGTTTGCTTTTTGTCTAATTCCGCAGGAAACAGAAGGAGCATACAATCGATGGAGAAAAAGAAGGTCTTTGCGCAGCACAGGGTCACGTGGTAATAGGCCAAATATATTTAATACAGGAATCGATTATTTCGAATACGTTAATTACGTTACTTGAAGTTTTGCGGGATCTGAAGTTGGAACATCGCGAATACTTAGTATTTGTCGCTATTGTATCCTTGCAATTCTTACTAAAACTAATGAAACTGATCAAACATTTGGCTACAGTTAGCTACGTAATATAAAAAAGATCTGTATCAAATATAAGCTAATTTCTATAGTACCTAAGCCATGTAAAATAATTTTCTATGTGCGGAAAACTAGCCCGCGTAAACCTACAAAACTAGATAGATATTAATTTAAAAGATGAGATGAGACGAGAAAGTATACTGGTAGGTTTGGTTTTTCGCTGTATGTGAATTAGATTAAATGATGGTCTAGAACGCCACCGGCTCGTTCGGGCGAGCAGGAAATCGCTGGTGTAATTCAGTAATTCTATGTAATCAATGTATGGGAAAGACAAACAAATTAATAAAGTTTTCAAACTTGTGTGGCATGATACCTTTGGGTGTGGTGTTCAAAACTCACAACTCTCCCCTCCCCTCCACCTGACGCAACACCCCCCCTCGCAGTGAAATGTGTCCCTTTTATCGGTTTTATCACATTTTCTCGAAAACTATAATGGATACAAAAAAAGTGTCAAAAGTAAAAATGATCCTCATTAAATTGTAAACAAAATTTGTCCTATTTCTTATTTTGATAGGCTGGACGGTTTTCAAGCTGTAGGTAGTTAAAAAACTAAAATGAAATTTTCAAATTCAAATTCAAATTCAAAAAACTTTATTCGGGTTTTTACATATGTGGTAAAAATGAACAAGGTCGGAACTTTCCATTAAGCAAGTAATATGCTTGTGTCGGGAAGTCCCGCTCTTCCTTAACTCGGAGGTGTTACAAAAACCAAATAAATGTAAATTATACAAGCTTATAGGCTACAAGATGTCTGTGTGTGTGTGTGTGTGTGTGTGTGTGTGTTTTAATTTGTTACATTCTAGTTCATAACTAAATACCTATATACCTAATTTTTCATCAGATTAACGACAATATAGTCATTATTTATTGGAATGAAGTAAATAAAAAGCTGTAGGTGGAATCATTAGGGGTGCACTAAGAAAGGATTTTTCAAAATTTACCCCCTAAGGGGTCAAATAGGGGTTCAAAGTTTGTATGGAGAGTCTACGATTTTAGAAGTAAGAGATTTTAAACTTCATGTTTAGACTCTTTATTAGATTACAAGAAAAGTAATTTCACCGTTTTTCGAAATTAATCCCCTAAGGGGTTTAAATGGGGGTTGAAAGTTTGTTTATCAACGCACAGCCCAAAGCGCTGGTCCTAGGAATTCCAAATTTAGCACGTAGGTTCCTTATAAGGTCTAGGAGTGCACTAAGAAAGGATTTTTCAAAATTCATCCCCTAAGGGGTTTAAATGGGGGTTGAAAGTTTGTATATCAACGTACCGCCCAAACCGCTGGTCCTAGGAATTCCAAATTTAGCACGTAGGTTCCTTATAAGGTCTAGGGGTGCACTAAGAAAGGATTGTCCCAAAGAAACTCTACAAACTACATATACAAATTTTCAACCCCCATTTAAACCCCTTAGGGGATGAATTTTGAAAAATCCTTTCTTAGTGCACCCCTAGACCTTATAAGGAACCTACGTGCTAAATTTGGAATTCCTAGGACCAGCGGTTTGGGTGGTGCGTTGATATCTAAACTTTCAACCCACATTTAAACCCTTTAGAGGATGAATTTCGAAAAACGGTGAAATTACTTTTCTTGTAATCTAATAAAAAGTCTAAACATGAGGTTTCAAACCTCTTTACTTCTAAAATCGTAGACTCTCCATACAAACTTTGAACCCCTATTTGAACCCCTTAGGGGGTAAATTTTGAAAAATCCTTTCTTAGTGCACCCCTAATGATTCCACCTACAGCTTTTTATTTACTTCATTCCAATAAATAATGACTATATTGTCGTTAATCTGATGAAAAATTTCATTTTAGTTTTTTAACTACCTACAGCTTGAAAACCGTCCAGCCTATCAAAATAAGAAATAGGACAAATTTTGTTTACAATTTAATGAGGATCATTTTTACTTTTGACACTTTTTTTGTATCCATTATAGTTTTCGAGAAAATGTGATAAAACCGATAAAAGGGACACATTTCACTGCGAGGGGGGGTGTTGCGTCAGGTGGAGGGGAGGGGAGAGTTGTGAGTTTTGAACACCACACCCAAAGGTATCATGCCACACAAGTTTGAAAACTTTATTAATTTGTTTGTCTGAAAAACACATAATTACCACACTAGTGCGCTCGTAATTAGTTAGTTGGTGGTTGATAATATTTCCTCGCGTATTCTTCGCGAAAGTATAGCACCGCCATGCGACGTCGTCGCAATTCGTATCCGCGTACAATAGCTACATTTTTAGGGTTCCATACCTCAAAAGGAAAAACGAAACCCTTATAAGATCACATTGTTGTCCGTCTGTCTGTCCGTCCGTCCGTCTGTCTGTCAAGACCCTTTATCTCAGGAACGCGTGGAGGTATCGAGTTGAAATTAAAACCAATATACTCAAGTCTACGGTCCCTTGAAGCTGTGAAAAAATCAAACTTCAAAGTTAACGTAAAAAAAAAGATATGGCCGTTTATGCCACAAAAAACCTATATTTCGACACCCTCAAGGAAACCAAAATTTACAGGATACTTTCTGTTGCCCTAGAACTATGGAATTTGGCAAGTAATACCGTCTTATACCTACTACATTTTTAGGGACAAAACTGAAAACTATACTTTTGTAATTAAATCATGAGAAATGGGTGCGAATAGGACACGCGTCTTCGCACATAGAAATTTTAACTTTCGAAATTTCGCTACGCACCCTAATAGTGTGGGACCCAATTGTAAAAAAGCCTTCAAATAACGATTTTCGTGTGACTCATCTCCGCCATACGAACTACTGGTATGTACTTATTCGGCATATTTTCCTGAACATAAAAAGTGCGGTAGTCACTTCCTAGGGGTATGGAGGGGGTAGCTATGACGTAACAAAGATGGCGGCCGGGCCTATTCTATTTACGCTATGTTTAGATAACTACTGGGCCGATTTACTCAAATAGGGTGTCAAATGAAAGATAATTAAATGAACATTATATTATTCTAAGGATTCAATACTGTAAACCTAAAACCAAATGAAATATTTTCAAAAAACTACAATTTGTAAAATCAAACTTTTTTTAACATGTGAAAAACTCGGAAACCGTCAGGATTATGGAAATTTAGACTATTATAAAAAAAATAGGTACATTTATCACCTTTCGAATAAACTTTAAATCATTAAAATCGAGCTATAAACAACGGAACTGCAGTCGTCTAAGTGAGCGTGGGTAGCGCCGAACTGACTATGGTACTTCGATTTTGGTACGAATAATCTTGTAAATAACGTAACAAAACGGGTACAATCACAGCAAAATAAAAAAGTATTATGGGTGCTTGACTAAATGTCATAGAGGTTTGCAAGACAAAGAGAGTGGAATTTGTTTTTTTTTTCAAGATGGCGACTTCAATATGGTGGCTGATTTTCAAATTAGTCCGAGGAGGCCGAAATTCAGTATGGGGGGGTTTTTGGGGCCTACGAGTCTGAATCTGAAATCAGAATTTTTTCGTTCATACAAAAAATATTTTTTTTCATACAACTAAAAAAAGTCAATTTTGCGAGCCCGAAGGGTGAGCTTCAGGGTACAAGGACGAGCCCCCGCGGAGGGCTGCAGACCCGACGCGTCGTCACCTTGGCAAACTCTCCTCATCCCCGAGTAACCTGAAGCGAGGCCGAAGGCCGAGCTCCGCGTAGGGCCGAAGGCCCGAAGCGTCCGAATATTCCCAATTTTCTCTATATCCAAGTATATTTAAGCTCACCCGAGGGCCGCAGGCCCTCGGGGGAGTGTCAGCGATGCGAGGCCGAAGGCCGAGCTCCGCGTGGCACCGAAGGTGCGGAGCGTCACAGCGCCGCTCCCAATTACGCGAGCCCAAGGGCCGCAGGCCCGAAGGGCGAGCCCACCCAGATCCTTACTACCCTCACAGTATCTTATAGCTCTCCCGAGGACGGCAGGCCCTCGGGGGAGTATCAGTGACGCGAGGCCGAAGGCCGAGCTCCGCGTAGCACCGAAGGTGCGGAGTGTCACAGCTCCGCTCCCACTTACGCGAGTCCAAGGGCCGCAGGCCCGAAGGGCGAGCCCACCTAGATCCTTACTACCCCCTAAGTATCTTATAGCTCTCCCGAGGGCTGCAGGCCCTCGGGGGAGCGTATGCGACGCGAGGCCGAAGGCCGAGCTCCGCGTAGCACCGAAGGGGCCCTCGGGTGAGCTGAAAGACACTTGGGGATTAGTAAGGATCTGGGTGAGCTCGTCCTTCGGGCCTGCGGCCCTTGGGCTCGCATAAGTGGGAGCGGCACTGTGACGCTCCGCATCTTCGGTGCTATGCGGAGCTCCGCCTTCGGCCTCGCGTCGCTGGCGCTCCCCCGGGGGCCTGCGGCCCTCGGGAGAGCTATAAGATACTATGAGGGTAGTAAGGATCTGGGTGGGCTCGCCCTTCGGGCCTGCGGCCCTTGGACTCGCGTAAGTGGGAGCGGTGCTGTGACGCTCCGCACCTTCGGTGCTACGCGGAGCTCGGCCTTCGGCCTCACGTCACTGACGCTCCCCCGAAGGCTTGCCGTCCTCGGGAGAGCTATAAGATACTGTGAGGGTAGTAAGGATCTGGGTGGGCTCGCCCTTCGGGCCTGCGGCCCTTGGGCTCGCGTAATTGGGAGCGGCGCTGTGACGCTCCGCACCTTCGGTGCCACGCGGAGCTCGGCCTTCGGCCTCGCATCGCTGACACTCCCCCGAGGGCCTGCGGCCCTCGGGTGAGCTTAAATATACTTGGATATAGAGAAAATTGGGAATATTCGGACGCTTCGGGCCTTCGGCCCTACGCGGAGCTCGGCCTTCGGCCTCGCTTCAGGTTACTCGGGGATGAGGAGAGTTTGCCAAGGTGACGACGCGTCGGGTCTGCAGCCCTCCGCGGGGGCTCGTCCTTGTACCCTGAAGCTCACCCTTCGGGCTCGCAAAATTGACTTTTTTTAGTTGTATGAAAAAAAATATTTTTTGTATGAACGAAAAAATTCTGATTTCAGATTCAGACTCGTAGGCCCCAAAAACCCCCCCATACTGAATTTCGGCCTCCTCGGACTAATTTGAAAATCAGCCACCATATTGAAGTCGCCATCTTGAAAAAAAAAACAAATTCCACTCTCTTTGTCTTGCAAACCTCTATGACATTTAGTCAAGCACCCATAATACTTTTTTATTTTGCTGTGATTGTACCCGTTTTGTTACGTTATTTACAAGATTATTCGTACCAAAATCGAAGTACCATAGTCAGTTCGGCGCTACCCACGCTCACTTAGACGACTGCAGTTCCGTTGTTTATAGCTCGATTTTAATGATTTAAAGTTTATTCGAAAGGTGATAAATGTACCTATTTTTTTTATAATAGTCTAAATTTCCATAATCCTAACGGCTTCCGAGTTTTTCACATGTTAAAAAAAGTTTGATTTTACAAATTGTAGTTTTTTGAAAATATTTCATTTGGTTTTAGGTGTACAGTATTGAATTTTCAGAATAAAATAATGTTCATTTAATTATCTTTCATTTGACACCCTATTTGAGTAAATCGGCCCAGTAGTTATCTAAACATAGCGTAAATAGAATAGGCCCGGCCGCCATCTTTGTTACGTCATAGCTACCCCCTCCATACCCCTAGGAAGTGACTACCGCACTTTTTATATTCAGGAAAGTATGCCGAATAAGTACATACCAGTTGTCCGTATGGCGGAGGTAAGTCCCACGGAAATGAATTTTATTCTCATTGGGTCCCAGACTATAATAAATATAGTCTATATTTAAAGTATTTGTACGAAACCTTACATAAATCGTACTAATTCTAAATTAATCTTTAGCCTTTTAGGGACGTGTGTACTGACACACGTCCCTACAAACGTACACTAATTCGATACAAAAACGTACTGTGGCTGCTAGAGATGATACGATTCATTGCCGTCATCCGTCATCGCTCGGTATCGCTTTTTCTCATATTTCGGGGTACGGTTTTGAGCTCACCTAAAAATTAAGCAGAATTTTTAGTCGTCACAATTTTTAAGAACTACGGGACCGAAGGATTCTTTGGCATAAATACTTGATGGAGTTTTCAACCGAAATGTGTCACCTCGTCATACAATCTTTGCATGTATTTTCATGCTCTGTGCTGCGCTCACTACATCACAATGCAAATTTTCTCATCAAACTGGACTCAAACAGTGGTTCTAGGACACTGCACAGTGCTTGTAAATCTTGATTATTTTTATGGCATTCCCTATCAATAAAACATAGCAGTAAAGTAGTCTTTTCGGTGTCGGCTGCTATTTTGTAGAAGTTGATGGTTAGCGCAGTTAGGTTTGCTATGGAGCACGGCGCACGGTATCGTGCGGCCCGTTAGTGCGCGACGGAGCGGTGCGACCGCAGCCCTGCGCAACGCCAGTGCGCTTACGCACTGCATCCAACCATAGAATTATGACGACTGTTTATGCAGCACTCGTCAAGTGAAGGATTTCAAAGCTACAAAAGAGGGAGAGCTAAGCCGCTAATGCAGCAACACTTGCGTGTACCTCACATGTCATGAATTATTGAAATGGACGCAATCCGGGGTGCTGTTACCTGTCACATCATTTCGGTGATGTAGATAGAAGGTACTAAGCTAAGTAGTTACGTCTGTTAAAATAGATTTTTTTGTTACCCAAATAACCCAAGTTATCTTTACGTAGGTGAATCATTCCAACCCAAGTGTGTAACGTATTATGTTGAATGTTATATCATAACGAGTATTATTAATTAACTAAGAAGTAAGAAGAAGTGTATATGTATTGTTGTAATATGTTTGAAAAGAGAAACTGGTAAGTTTCTTCCGGCGCTTCTCACCAGAAGGTCATTACCCGAAGCGCCAAAAGAAGAGAAAATAATAGAATCACACACGTAAAAGAACCCTTGAGGGCCTACTTGCAGAAATAAATTTATTTTTGTATGAGCACTTAAGTCCCCGTAGGTACCAAATCTACAGTACCCAATCAACTTGAGTAGAAAAGGTAGCTCTAACAGTATAATGATAAAAATGCAAAGAACGTATTAGCGAAGCATCAGTTTTTTCTTAATTACTGACTGAGAGGTCTGTGCGGTGCAATGACGCGAGACGGTAGCACTCGCATCGGTTTTGAAACTCCCAGTAAAAGACCGTAATACTTGGCAGTACATTCATTAGTTGTTATTCCCTTTTCTCTCGGCGCAACAGGGCATTTCTCCAGAAATATGTCTGCGGTCACCTCATTCATCTGGCCCTTTTTCATACTAAATGTATGGAGACAGATGAATGAGTCGCAGACATATTTCTGGAGAAATGCCCACCAGTGGTCACCGTGCTGCGCTATCATTATCGCTACCGCGGAAAATGCACATAGGAAGTAGATATTGTCGTGTGATAATACCGTGTAATAGTTCGTAACGAAGCGCCGTCACGCGCGCCCGCGCAATGCTATGATTTTTATACTCGCACTTACACATACTTAGTCGAGACGAAGCTTATACATATTTATATGCAATCCAAAATACTATTAACCCTGTCTGTCTCGTATAATTGCTGAACCGATTTAGATGAAATTGAGTATGGAGATAAATTGACACCCTGTGAAAAACATGATAGTTTTTATACCGGAAATCATTTCTTAAAGTGGTGAAAAGTTTGTATGGAGAATCAATTATCTCTAAAGTAAGGGATATAGGTAAAACTGATTCTAGGTAGACGAAGACACGGGCAAAACCCTGTGTTGTTTGTGAATTCGAGAAGGATTTCGACTGTTAGAATAACTTCAGTGTATGTCGGCCTTGTCTCGACTCAGTCCAATAGGTACGTTAGTGCGAATATTATAGCGTATCAGTTTTCAGTCGTTCAGTCAGACGTGAAGGTCAAAGCTTGATTTTGGAATCAAATATTTGTTCGCGACATAGGTAAGGTTTGCTCGTAAATTACTTATTTAACAAAATATCGTATAAGCGACTTATACTTTTAGTGACAAAGTTTTAAATGCCGACTTACTTAAGCTCTAATTATAAGATGATCATTATCACAAATAGCATAATACATCGATGGTGTTGTAGGGTCAATCGGTCGATAAAATTTCGGTTGATTAAGATTGGAATGGAATGTGTGTGTTAAGTACCTTACACGGATAAGCGGAGGAAGTTGCGAGATTGATGATGGTCTCCTAAGTTAAACAATAACTTCAGTGACCTACTTACGTCGACCTTATTGGCGCAGCTGGCGCCTGTTTGCGCAGCGGCGCCGCGAGGACGACGCGACTCGCGAGTTAGCACACCGCGGGTACCGTGCCCTTGGCAGCACAACGTCTCGTCTTACTGCGAACGTCACAGACATATACGCCCTTGTGCCAGTGCCACAACGAGTAGGAACTTCCTACTAGGAAGCGAAGCTAATCCTTTTATGTATCGTCACGTTGCAGACAAAACGGGACCCATGACTGACAACAGGGTCAATATTTAGATAGCCAAACTTATATGCTTCACAGTGGGCATGAGCTGATCCTATTCGTTAAGGTAATAAATATAAAGGGGTCGCAATTAACCCTAATCGTGTGAATAGATAGAAATGTTAAAAAAACCCTTCTCTAATAAACCGCCCAATGCTTAACGTAAAATGAATAAATCGGTGAATTAGAGTCACAGATAAAGTGGTGCCATGAAATTTAATAGTGATGGGACTGATGAGGTTAATGCCCATGTTTCAGTAACGAATCGATCTTCATGGTCTATGAAGCTTAAGCTTACCTGGTTTCCTACTTTACTTTTCAATACTATATTCTGACTGTTTCTGAGCTTTATGATTGGCGTGAACTTTTATTAAGCATCGACAACACCCATAATGATAAAGGTGCTTGTAGGTACACGGCAGAATGTATGTATATTGTATACATATCAGAAAATGTGATACGTTAAACGATGCGTCATCAGCACATCGTCGGGGCTAGTCCAATACCACATAAGTACCATATGTAGACAAACTTTGAATTTCTAACAAATTTGCTTGTGCTACAGGACGCACTTACGCGGTACTGCACTATCCTCGACGATATAGGTACGCCGCATAAGACATCGGTATCGTCGATCCTTCATAGACATTAACTTTTGTGTACGGTTCGCCAAATTAAGACTACTAGTATATGAACTCACATGCGGCCTCTTCCAGACGACGCCAGAGGCCAGGCGGCGTTCGCCCAACGAACGCGCTGAGGCCGGGAACTCCGGGTCCTCCCACAGCGCCTCCCCCGCGCCCGACCCCGACCCGCTCCAGTACCTGCTGCAAAACAACACGACACGAGTCACCATCACTGCAATGAGTACAATAGACCCCGCGCAAGCTCCCATCATTCCAAGTTACCGATCCAGAGTACATGACCTACCTGGTCAAACTCACAAAAGCAATACAAAAAATAACTAACTGGGGAGCGGGACTGTGACCAGTGATATAATGGTAGGCTTTAGGAGATAAATAGCTGATAAAACACCCATTTCGTTCTTCTGACAAGCAATGAAAGTGTGAGAGTAACAAATGTTATATCATTTATTTATTGCTCGACAAGCCTACCCTCATAAGCCTGCAAGAGCTTGTAAGTGGTTAAATGTCATTTTTGAAATATGGTCCTAAATACAATGTTTGCCCGTTTTTATTTTGCTGTCTACATTTGTTGTCTTGATTTGGCTGAAAACAAAAAAATCTAAAACAGCGAGTAACCGACCCCTGACTGTGTCTGTCACTGTCGCCGTTGTTTACGTAAAGGGGTGCTGTGGAATCTCATGTGTCAATTTCTCTCGGCTCGCTTAAGTTTTCGTGGAGTTTACATGAAGTAGGTATGGCATTTCATCTATAGTTAAGCTAAAGCTTCAGGCTACGAGCCGCAAGGTTGATTATGATATGTTAGGTACCTACTAATGACCCAATCGCAGCCATCCAAACTATTCACTTGACTCATAGTTCATAGTTAAGAGCGCTACAAAGATGCGCCGTGTAAGCAAATGCCCTATGGCGACGCCGACGCGAGTTCCCACATTACATGACTGCGCGCTTGCCGTGTGGGTAATTATTAGGCTTGTGTTGTTCAAGAACTATGAACTATTAAGAATAGGAACAAAAAGAACTACTTGGTTCTTTTGGTCAGGATGTCAATTATTTATTGATACTTCAGATCACAAGGAACAGAATAGGTAATTTGACTAAATGGTCAAGCAAGGAATGAAATAGTTGCGGAGAGAAAGATACAATGAAGCAATCTTACAAGTGGCTACAACATAAATGTGTTACATATATAGATACAAGAAATCAAAGAAAAATTCAATGGCGCTCACCTGTGAACAGACTGGGAATCGAACCCGGTACCTCTGGATTTCCGGCCCAGCGACTCAACCATTCGTCCACCGTTACACCCAGTAAACACCCTCAATTTTGCCATCTACTTTGACTTCCGTATCATCTATTTTAATAGGACTTTAACCTAAACATAGAAATGTGGTGTAATTTACCCGCATTAAAAAAACCAATGAAGAAACAACATGTTTCTTTCATGTAAAGTAACACAAATGTGAATTTGTGCAGCTTACTGTAGGTAATTAAATAACATCAATATATCTTTGGCGTCGATTTTACAAGGTGCATTTGGTTTGAATTTGAATTTTCGTGTCCTTCACGGGCCAAATCGCATCCTATACATTTTCATATCACAACAATGTTATGGGTAGGTACTGAACTAAACGAAAGAACGAATGAACTAAATTACCGATCGTTGTGTTCCTTTGACTGATTGATTGCCCAAGATCGGTCCCTAAAAGACCGAGCACAACTCTAGTGGGTAATGAGCGCGGCATCGGCGCGCGCGCAGGCGGTTCCCACGTACGCCGGCCTCCCGCAATGTCACACTTCTTATTGTAAAGCCTCTCACGCTGAGTTATCATTTAACCTTTTGCTTTGATTTGAATGTCAATAATATACATGCCAGTAAAACCCATTTTAGCTAGATTCATGGTTGTTATCTTCTACACTGACCTAATGTCTGCCAACTGCTGGCTGATAAGAAGAAGTGTGAGAAAATTAGGACTCAACATATAGGTAATGCGTTATCTGTGTGGCCATAGCTAAAACCCATGGTGAAAATTGTAAAGTGTTGTGATATGTGAATATGTTGCATTAGGATTGTCCAGTTCAGGTACCAACCTGGAGAGCGTGGAGTGGTCATCGCGCCGCGCGCCCCCGTCTGCGAACAAGAAAACACCATTACCTACTAGCTTGTTTCATGTTTCCCTTTGTAGTTCCGCTACAAAACTAGAAACTAAATGTAAGATGTCTCCAGGCTTGAATGGACAGACGCATCACGACCTTTACAAATAAATAATATCATCCACAAATATACCCGAGATTTACTTTCAATGGGGTTGCTGCTTATAACTGCTTGGTTACAATCATTTTTTCAAGGATTCTCATAGGTGTTCAAGGATTCTAAGAATTTCGTGCTCCCGACGAGCACCAAGGACTTTGAGCTAAAGCATTTTTTATCGGGTGTCCTGGCCAAAATAATTTGTATCATCATGCTGGTCAATAGCTGTTTGTGAGATTTGGCTTGTTTATACTTGCAATATTATTAGTGAGCGATCTCTTTAACCCAGTTTGCAATTAAAATTAACCTTACAAAATGGATTTGTTTCGGATTTTTCTGCGCATGGGTCCGCAGCGCACGACCTCCACGCTTTTGTTGTCCCTAGTCTCGACCCCGAAGGCCTAGAATCACAGAACGGGTACAGTGGTGTTCTACAAACCTCACAAGACGCTTTCTTACGGCATCGGCTTTTAGTCACCGGTATCTGTGATCGTGATGCGCTAGACGGTTCTCGGTACGTTATTGAAAGACATGACGAATCGTATTTGTGGATCAGCCTTCAATTAGCATGGTGGAGGCCATACCGCAGAAATCGTAGACAATGGTACAGTCGCCGTCACATACCTACAACGTAATGCGAGTGCTCAAATGTATCTGAACACGCTTTAATTCCTTGAGAATAGAGCCTTTTTAGATGTTACTGAAATGTTGTTTTACTTAGATGTATATGACGGCGACTGTACAAGTGACACGCCGCACAATGAACGCTTCCTTGTCTACACAATGTTGTATTACAATTCGCCGGTTTCACAGCTATATTTTTTATTGTGTAATTGGAAAGCGGAAGTATTCCGTCAGTCGTGTCGTGATGTCGTCTCAGGTGTAGATAGCGAAGTCTAGACCCAAAGTGCAGGCATTAGGGTAGTTGCAGTGCCCTGTTTGTGGGGGCCTATTCCCAATTTTGAATTGCTTTGTAGTGACAAGCAGTGGATTAATATAAATGGGCAGATAAAGATCGTCACCAGATGATGATTATGTTTATGCATAGCAACCGGGAACTTACAAACATCAAACATTTATTGCACTCACATATTATAAGTAATATGTAGTTACAAAAGAATAACATTATTATAATATGGACCCTGTAAGCCCTATTATGTGTTTCTACTTTCCGTGGACGTAGTTAGTGCTTGTACTCATACGCACTAGCCTTTACTTAATTGTTCTACCAAGGCAATTAACAGAAGAAAAGGAGTTTTCATCAAAAAGACCAAAGAATTTGGACTTACACATGAAGCAGTTACAATTCCTATGGTCAGGACGCAGAGCGAATGGGAATGAAATGTGCGTGTAAGTAATAGGTTTATGAAACCGCGCCAAGCGTCGGCGGTACCCGTACCGTAGTGTATTGAGGGTACCGGTGCCCCTCGCATAACTTATAAGATTTAGGATTTTATGCGCATCCACAGCTCATGAACAATACTTTTATTGACCGACCGAGCGTGAAGCGTCTCCGTTTCAACTTGAGCAAAAATGAGCTCGCACTTCAACCGATTTTCGTGAATTTTTGTGAGTAGGTTCGATAATTTAGTTATACCTATAGAATTTTGTCGATTCACTTTACGGTGGAGCCATGGGGGTTGAAAGACGCGAGACGTCTACAACTCACAGAGCCTCTAGGTACTTAGTCATATATCACGAATTCTTGATACGAGAATGGTTGAAGTTTGAAAATGTGTTGGAATACAGGATTCTAGACTCAAGACTTCACACGTATCTTGGAACAGTCGCTAATCACAGCAATTAGCGCCGCGCGCTGTCTGCGTGCGCGTACCCGGCAGTGCAACTTTACTGCAAGTTTTTGCACTAGGGAGTAAACATACGGCATTACACCTCCATTACACCGCAAATGACATACCTACTTTGGAGCACCACAACACGAGTCTCTCGGTAAGATGAATGACGTAGCAATAGAGAGATGTAGGTATGACAATTGCAAATTCTATTTTTTAACCAGCGACGCGAAAATGTATTATGATTGTGATGCGTTTGCGTGTTATCTGTGGCATCATAGTTCTTAAACGCGTAGATCGACTTGAAGGCATATTTTTTAATTCGAGAACTGGTATTGGGTACTTGGCTATCAGTTAGGGATGTGCATGTGTGATGCAGATGAATACCATAGGTACGAAGTCAATCTGAGATAAGAATTCTAGCTTCTTATAAATGATTTACCTAGCGAGTTAGCACAATGTCCAAAATATCGCCTTATCGCCAACATTTGTCTCTTTCGGTGGTCCGGTGGTTACCTACTGTGTGCAGTATGGTATACAGTAGCAGTAGGCTAATTTACATGTAACTTTGCCGTAAATCTCATTTCTAATATAATTTGACCTGAGAACTAGTAACAACAGTTCGCAATCGGGGGTCACAGTGCTGTGGTTCATCAAAGTCGAACATATTTTGACTCCCGTTTAAGGAACTCACATATAGGGTAATTCACACCCTATAAATTGACGATACAATGAGACAAATAATGTGTACCCAGAAATAAGCAACAAACAAAGTCGGATTCTAGATCAGTGTCAAACATAGCTAATAGAGTAGTACTGTGGACTGTACAGACAAAAACCCCCTTGATTTAAAACTTTTAAAACCAGAAGGGGTTACATTAGCTTTCTCTGAAGCTAGTTTACTAGACCTGACAGTCACTGCCACGATGATGATTCGTCAAAAGTCGAAATCCCAGCTTGTCGCGGGGGACAATGGTTCCCGTACTCTCGGTTTCGACGCTAGCACACAGTTTCGGCAACTTTCACTGCGATCGCACCGTGAGATATGGAATATGGAGCAACCGCTCATGTTGCGATCACATCTACTCTTGTCTCGCTCGACGATCTCTCCAAACGCCTGCGAAGCAATAGGCAAAGATAGAGTCGAGTTTGTAGACTAATATTTTAAGTTGTTTCTGTGTGTGCCCATTACGATGTGACCATTTGTGTAGCTTCTTCCTCTTTGTCGTAACACTCTTGGCAGAGTGTTCGTGGTTGTCTTGAGTAGCAAGCTTAACCACGCCATTCTTCTCTGATGCACGATAGGTTGTACAAGTCCTCAATCGGCTCGTGATATTTTGCCCTCTCTGCTACCCTATTGTTACGCCACTGTTATTATGTATACTTACTGGCGTGTCCATTGGTTTTCGGGAGGCCGTTGGCGAGCGGCCGCGGCGCCGGCGACGGTGCGAGCGGTGGCGGCGGCGCGGCGGCGCGCGTGCGCATGAACTTCTTCATGCCGGCGCCAGCGCGGGCTCCGCGCGCCGGCGGCGCCACATCGCAACTCGCCGCTGCTGCAACCGTCATAACTGTTAGCTTCCGAGGGTTATGAAGATCTACATAGGATTTTATAGAACTACATATATCAAGATAGACGCAGTAAACACGCTGAAATGCATGAGAACCAAACGTGGATCTGTAGGCTTATGATGCTACGCTTTGTCGCGTGATAAATAAATTATATTAATCCGTCACTCTTGCACACATTTTGTCACAACGTGACGGATGCTTTATCATTTATTTATCGCGCGACAAAGCGTAGCATCATAAGCCTACTGGTGGATTTATGATTTCTGAATCCTCTATTAAATAAACAGTATTTCCACTTTCAAAATGCCACACAGATGGCTTGTCACATCTACCTTAATAGTTAAATGTCTATGGGTAAAACCGAGACTACAAACTTTCAACTAAGTTTTTGCATAGGTAGTACCTAAGAAGATATGATTAATAATCATACCTACTATGCATTGTTTATTATTATTAGTTAGGAGTGGCACCTGCATAATTCCGAGGGAAAAGAATGTAGTAAAATACTTGTTCATCACACTTGCTCGAAAATGGTGTTATTACACGTAGGTTCTGCGGGCCGTAAATGACCTATTACGCCCTAGGACGTAATGGTTTTCTTTTTAAATTTGAAACGCTGGTTCTGTTTTACTCTTATTTGTCATGTTCAAAGGAAACGCCAACTTACTTTTTAGGGTTCCGTACCAAAATGGTAAAAAAGGAACCCTTATGGTGCGACTCTGTCTGTCCGTCTGTCACAGCAAGATATCTCAGGATCTACTGATGCTATCGACTTGAAATTTGGAATAGTGTTAAGAACCGCTAACCCAAGCTGCATGCCGCATGCAAAAAATGCGGCTGCTGCCGGATGTAAAAAAAATCTTGTAAATTTTTACTTTTTTTCTAAAGGGGTCCGTAATGAGACTTTGAAAATTGAAAGTAGGGCTATTATATCGAGTGGGGTATCAAAGGAAAGGGCTTGATTTGTAGATTAAAATACTATTTTTGTAATTTTTTTTAAATAAGTAGTTTTTGATTTATGGCGAAAAACGATAAAAAAAAAAAAATACCATTCCCCCCTATTATCTTCGAAGTTACTGAACAGAAAAATCTGTAATAATTACCAATTATTAATGTTTTCCTATATATTACAGGAAAAATATAAAGGTTTTCCTAACTTTCACCGTTTTTCAGAAATTTGCAAAAATCTTAATACCTACATTTGCTCCTACTAAACCTAAACTAATCGCCATATAGTTTTTCTTAAACTATTCATGTATCTACTTATGAGTTTGTACGGGACCCTTGGTGCGCGAGTCCGTCTCGCACTTGACCGGTTTTTTAACTTTTTCACTGAAATATTTATTTAAACATAACTGTTATTGCAAATCATATTTCGGTAACATTAATTAAATGTTCAAATAATGTAAGTATTTCAGTATTTTGCAAATATAAAATCAACTAAAATGGCCGTTTTAGGTCTTTACCGCTATGGTTTCCGAACGTGACTTGACATTCGCATTGTCTATGGACATATGTCACTTTCTGTTTTAGTATTTTCTTGTCATACTGGGTCGATTAGTAAGGTTATATTAAGATTTCCTCACAAGTGTGATGAAAAACATTGTATGTGCCACGGGCGGTAAAGGAATTACAAACGAGTGTTTGTTAAAAGGCCGAGGCGAGTTATTTACCGCCCTTGATACACAATGTACTAGTGTGTGCCACGGGCGGTAAAGGAATTACAAACTCGTGTTATTAAAGCCCTCGGCTTCGCCTCGGCCTTGTAACAAACACTCGTTTGTAATTCAGTGTGTAATATGGGTTCTCATAGATGGCGTTTAGGTTAAAGTCCTATTAAAATAGATGATACGGAAGTCAAAGTAGATGGCGAAATTGAGGGTGTTTACTGGGTGTTACGGTGGACGAATAGTTGAGTCGCTGGGCCGGAAATCCAGAGGTACCGGGTTCGATTCCCGGTCTGTTCACAGGTGAACGCCATTTAATTTTTCTATGTACTTTGATTTCTTGTATCTATATATGTAACATGGAAATGTGGTGTAATTTACCCGCATTAAAAACCGATGAAGAAACACGTTTCTTTCATATAAAGTATGACAAATAAGAGTAAAACAGAACCAGCGTATTCAAATTAAAAAAAAAACCATTACGCCCTAGGGCGTAATAGGACATTTACGGCCCGCAGAACCTAATTTCGAACAAGTGTGATGAAAAAAATAATATAATATTATGATTCTAAATTTGTAATCGAGCCCGCAGCATGGAGCGCAGCGGCCTTCGTCGATAACGCTCTACGGGCATTCCGAAGGATCTTCTGCTGCTTAGGTAATTACCTACTTATATCACTGTACGTCGTGTTAATAGCTTATTGTAAGTTGAAACAAGCAATTGGCTCGTATTTCACGGACACGTCACACTGTCATCGAACACCACATTGAACCTCAGTAGAGGACTACCTACTTGATTTGCGAGGGGCTTAGGTTAGGGCCGATACAGACGGACTGCAACCCAACTGCAACTCCCTACGATTTGTATGGGAACTGCATCACAACTGCGCAGTCGGCGTGCAGTTGTGATGCAGTTCCTATACAAATCGTAGGGAGTTGCAGTTGGGTTGCAGTCCGTCTGTATCGGCCCTTACCCAGCTGAGGGTAGGTAGTTTTAAGGTTGTAAGAGATCGCTATTTAGCGACAAGACCTACTTACTTATTTCCAAACTCTTGTCGACAATGTTTATTTACCTACGTAAATCTTTAATGCAAATTCCTGGCTCGTCTATGAAACCACCGGCGGCGAAGGTAGATAAGCACGTTTATGTTGTAAGTTAACGTACATCTACATACTTAGTTCAATAGTTTAGCTGTTCGGACCGTCGGGCTGATGAGAGCACAAATAATTTTATCTATATTATTACATAGTTCCACTTGACTACCTCAATTGCTGCCGTTTTTTCTAGACAGGTAATTTAGCCGAAGTTGACCACTGGATTTTCCGCAATTTAGTTCGGACGTGCACTCGATTCACACAAACGGTACCGAAAGTACCGCGCGGGCTAATGGCAGTAGGTACCAAGTAAATAATCTAAAGTAAGTCTTACTGTATTGCTAATGCGCTCAAGTAGTGGCCCGTCGTTAGATGACACAGGTTCCTTCAGTAACACACGATCCTCAATTCGATAGCACTGTTTGATCACTCGCGGGCGCGACACATGCAGGTAGTGCGGAGGTCGCGCGGCGACTGGCGCGTGCGCCGCCCCCCGCCCCGCCCCTCAGCCGCGCACCTGTCACTGCACTCGTTGAAGCCTCCTCACTGTGGCGGCTGTAGACAGTCGAGTCGAGAGCCCCTCGAGAGTTCAAGTCTCTAATGATTTCCACTGATAGAACATCACAGCTACAAATGTTGTCTTTGCCTGTACTTGACTCGCTAAAGAAAGACACTTTTGCTAAGGACGTACCACAAGTGGCTCCAACAGGCGGCATGCCATTCATACGGACTGAATTCTAGGCTGAGAGGTGAAGTCTTCTGCTCTGTAAAGGATGATTATTTTAACTTCTATGTAGTAATAAACATACCCCTAGATGCAGGATGACTAGCTTTACTAAGTTAGTTATGAGTTTTAGAACTGGGACCAAAATGGATTAGACCGAAACTCCCAAGATTGTCGAACAGTTAATTTCATGTTTCACGTATTATAAGTTTGTAAATCTGCGTAGACGCATCCCTGCGCGCAAGCATCAGGCTCCTCGATACAGGTTTCCTTTAATTGTACCAATACATAATTCATGGACATCATTAAAATCAAACATTGGATATAAGTTAGAAAAACTGCTATTTTACCCAAGTGGATAGCACTGCAGAAGGAGCGTTCTCCATAATAATATTTACCTTAACATTTGTGTTCGTGTTGATGTCGTAACACACGCATGTCGTAAAACTCACGCAGCCTCGAACCACATACCCTGGAGCATGATATAGATAATTTATGCACATGTGTTTTTCAAGTAATGTAGCAGCTGAAGTGTCGTCACCGCACAGTAGCGACGTCGTTACGCGTACGTAGGCCTTGCATATCTCATAGCAAGGACCATTAAAACAAGAGGACTGTCATTCTCCATACAAAAAGCTGTTCCCCGAATTTACAACGCCATCTATGTATAAGCTTGGTATAAGAATTATATTATATTTACAATTATTCAACTTTGCAAACGTGACACAGTATTTCAATGTTAGAATTTATTTATTATTAGCTGTTTACGAACTAATTGTTACTATAATATGTATCTTTGTTCAGTTATAACATCGTTAAATGTTTAGTTTTTTAGCGCCATCTAGTTTTTGCCCGGAAATCCTCTAGCGGTCGGGTTACAATCCAAAGTATGGAGAATGACAGTCCTCTTGTTTTAATGGTCCTAGTAAAGATACACTCACTCGATTGTGTGGCGCGGCTATTTAAAGGCTAAGTACTATATTATTTGGGTTCAGTTCAGGAGGTCCAAGTTGTATTTAGTCATAGTAAGCGAAACGCCTTAGTTGTATATTGTCCAGGTAGAGAGATGTCTCAGTGTGTAAAAATGTCCTCATTGCAATATACCATAGTAGGCGAAAGGATTTGGTTGAACGTCGTACTTAATATTATAAAGTTTTTATAGGCAAATGGGCCAGATGATCATAACGTCCAATGCGGTAGAATGTCTAGGTTGCATAACGACAATACATAATTTCATTATTGCCTCACCAGTATTTCAAAATCCTTATCCTTTCTATATGCTTCCAATGATAGGTCATTTGACAAATTACATAGTTAACGAGTCCATCTTTAGATTGAATACATTATTCATTATCCTTACAACTTAGGCGTTTTGCAACTGTGACGTTTTACATATTTGGACATTTTGTCATTAAGACATTTTGACGATCATGACCTTTTGCTCAGATAGTCCATATACAATTAAGTCTTTATAAAACTAAGACTTTTTGCATACCATGGCCAAATACAACTTTGACCTCCTGAACCGAACCCTATTATTTGTCTAAAGCTCAGTCAGGGGTTTGGTACCTAAGAGGTACAAATTTATGACGGTCAACGCGTGACCCCCCGTGCTAGCACTAGATCATTGGCAATACAAGTTGGCCTATGATGGCCGCTTTTATTGAGCGATAAATAAATGATAAGGCATCCGTCAATTTCGTTTTTACTTGCGTGATGAGTACTTTTATCATTTATTTATCGTGCTAGGATAGGATTTAACCTAAGATAGAATCCGCTGTCGCTTCACCCGGATTCCGGACAAGGGTAACAGAGACACGACATGGCAATATCGACATTTATTCAAGAAACGCTCTACACCAATTTACTAGCTAGCCGTTTCCGGCGAACTCTACAGCTTAGCGTTACCTAATATAAAAATAACTACACTAGCAAACATCTCAAGTAGTAAAATAGAGCATTAACGAAGTGACCAGATTGGCGTAAAATAAATCTATGGGGCTTCCCAGATGGCTTACTGTTCCTTGTAAAGGCTCCTACATACTACGCCGGTGGCATGGCCGGCGGATTTTTGCCGCGCGGGTATGCTACCGGCATTATCAGGCCAGCTGCCATACTGGTGGCGTGTCAGCGGCTCGTTTGTGCGGTAAGCCTGTTGGCACAAACACTCGCCGGCAGAGTTGCCAGATTTTTTTTGCAGAGTCGGGATTTTGAAACTTTTTGAGTAAAAAAAGCGGGATCGTTTCGTCGATAGCGGGTAAAAAAACGTATATAATCAGAAGTTTATAAATAGTTCTCTTTTTATTTGAGTTTTACTTGTCCGTGCCACCCGCCCGCACTTCCTCAGCACGCTGCACGCGCGGTCGAGTTATCCCCGAAAAGCGGGACTGAGCCTGTCCTCGACGCGCGGGACATTTAATTTCGATTTAAAAATCGGGATGTCCCGCCAAAATCGGGACGTGTGGCAACGCTGCTCGCCGGGTATGCGGCCGGACTTGTCGGTGTCATGGCTGCCGACATAGTGTGTAGGAGCCTTAAGAGGTGAGCTGTACGATAAGATGTTCAAATGTCTTCACGTAGGCAAGCTTAATAGGTATTAGGTTCTATGGACACTACGCCACTGGTAACCACGCATAACGGAGAGTAACTTACCGTAATATCCAAATAACGACTAAGCTCGTAGTTCGTAACAACCACGATCTTGAAATCCATCAGATAATGGCGGTTAAAAAGTTAACAAGGAGTCGTCTCGAATAATATATCTAATTATATGGATTTTGGCTAACATGTTCTGCAAAAAATGCGTACATATTATTCCTGCACTGCTAGAACTAGTCAGTTGCGACCTATTTCGCGCGCGACTCAGAATAGTGTTAGACTGATAGTCGATGGGACCGTGAATCTGTAAAGCAGCACAATGTACGCGCATTATCATTGGCTGTTACTACACTGTAGCGCGCGATAGGCTGCGCTCATCTTGTGCTAGCCGTGTTAAAATCAAATTCCTTGTTGAATGGACTAGGTTGATAATGTTTGATTACGTATTTAGAGCTCAGTATCAATAACTAGAACAATTACCTCACAGATATCAGGGTTCTAGTAAACATAATGATTAATGACTAAACAATTATTGTCAAACACTGCTTTACACGAGTGAATAAGAATAGTATATTTAGCGTCAAATATAAGGGGCCGCTAAGGTATTCAAATATAGGAACAATGAGTCTCTATTGTCATAGTATATGTATAACTCCAGATCAGTAAAACAAACACTAAACACACTTCAAAAAACTGTATTTCTGACGCGCGCTCCTCAGAGATCGAGCTCGATTTTGAAATCTAAGGCCGGCCTTACACCGTCTGAATCCGAATCTGAATTCATACTCTGAATTCAGAACGCACGGAATTGCATACAATTTAACTATTATCCACACACATTCTGATTTTTTCAGATTATTCAGATTCGGATTCAGACTGTGTAAGGCCGGCCTAACGTCCTTCATAAATTGTACTTAAAGGCGTTATCGTGTGGTTCAATATATTTGTCTAATTCCACAACCGGCTTATATTTGACGCTAACTACATTACACACTAAAGGCGGTAAATTCCCAAGATGGCACGAGTTCGTTACACGAGATGATAGCAGCGGTGAATCGGTGATAAACATGTGATCTTGGACTTTACCGCATAATGTGTACAATGTTATGCCTCCCTGTGCCAGGAAGTAGTATTGTAGCAAATCCAACTTCTTGGTCGTGGGAGACTAAACTAATAAAACTAACATAGTAAAATTTCTCTAAGCACACTTTGATCATACAGGCATAAACTTAACGGCAGTGTCAACCTTTCCACGCGCGGCGCCATCGCCAGCCAAACGGACTACGTATTGTTAGCAATAATAACTGTACTGTCAGGAATATTCTTCTTAGCATCTTGCATAGCTGGCCGTGACTTTGCTTGACGCGCAACACATTATCATTTCATCATCCATCTCCTTGCACAGTACTTGATTGTAAAGAGATGAGCAGGGGTCGAACTTTTGGTGCCGATGACGTCAAGCTGCAATTCAATTTAGGTTCTACATTGATTTACTGTAACTGTAAATTACCGGTATCTTAACATTTATAAATTAATTCTGTCACTACGCTATGGTAGAACTAAGAACACGCATACTAAAAATTATTCTAACTTACGATACCGGTAAAGTCAAAACAATTCAAAACCTGGAGTAAATTATGCTGTATGCATCTTGCTACGTACAGAGTGATTCAGTTTAGGTTTTACATTGATTTACCGTTACCACAAATTACCGGCATCGTACAATTTATAAATTAATTCTGTCACTACTTTCATTGGTTGCTGTTAGTGGTGGTAGAACACGCATACTAGAA
The DNA here is from genome assembly GCA_947034925.1 of Eudemis profundana. Lineage (NCBI taxonomy): Eukaryota > Metazoa > Arthropoda > Insecta > Lepidoptera > Tortricidae > Eudemis > Eudemis profundana. The sequence goes on along the minus strand of OX344795.1, from coordinate 20,540,955 downwards.
TTAATTCATAACTTTTACGATACCAGTAAATCCCTGAATCATGTAGCTGTACGCATCTTGACGTCATGTTGACGTCATCGGCACCACAGTTAGAGCCCTGGAGGTGGGTAATATTTGTCGAGCTAGAGGCACATGACAAAATTGTGCTAGATTGCTAGAGATACTGGTTATTTGATATCAACATTCTTTAAGAATTCTTGGCCCATGCCAATAAGAATTCAATTCCATAAGAAAATAGTAATAAGTCCGTTTAGTTAGCAACATAGTGATGAACACAGTATAGAGAGCGGTTGGTTTCTAACAAAAATATGTATAACACTTAAAGCATACAATGAAAATGCAACAGGAATGTGAGTCGATGCGCCTCCGCCCGGATAAGGAGCGGACGCTAGAGATTCTCCACCTTACCATACTTCTACTATTTACTTAGACACTTTATCAAAAAATACTATCTACTCGTAGGAACCCTCAATTCATTAAAATTCACACAAAAATATGAATGAACAAGTGTGGAGTTTAATGAATTGAGGTGAGAGGAATAAAGAGTACTAATCCGTTCATATCGCTTTAAAGAGGATATTGAGGAGAAGATTAAGGGTCAAAACGTCAACATTTAAGATTAACACGCTATACAATCCGCTGTGGCTCCTCTAAAATGAAATGATGCCCTTTGCTACGGTCAATTACATAATTACATGTTTGTTACTAATCTGATACAGATCATGGTTGTAAAAAAATGGAAGATGTTTGTGTAGCGGAAAGACATGACATTTCAATTTATTCAACCACTAAGAAAATCTTATCTTCGAGAACATGTCGCTAACAATCTTTCTCTCATCGTATTGGCCTCATTGGTTTTAAATTGAACGAGTATTAAAAACGCAAAGTACGGCGGTGCGGACCTACGCCAATATTCTCCTTGTTCCTCCATGTACCACGCTCAAAACGTAATTTTCATAATGACATCCTCAATCAAATTTTATCGTCCAGTTATTTGATTCAGTTTACGTTTTTTTCTCTTATTCTCTTCGATCAAATAAAACGGACAAAGAAATTTGACGAATACCACAGCTTTCGCTATCACGGCACGTTTTTAGAACCGAGCATTCAGTCATCGAGGTCGGAGCTGTCGTCGGGCTCCTCGTAGGGGTCCCAGTCGGGGGCCGGCGCGGGGCCGGCGGGGGCCGCGGGGCCAGCGGAGCCGGCGGCGGGCGGCGGCGAGGCCACGGCGCGATCCTCCTCCGACGACCCTGCGGATTCCTCCGAGCAGCACGCTGCGCTACGACCCTGCGTAACACCCATCTCTTTAATAATAGTCAAATAGGTTTAGATCATAGGTTCCCAAGCTTTTTTGGCTTGCCACCCACTTAGGCGTGATAAAAACTTTCAGCGCCCCCCACGACAGAAAAACAACCATATTGTTGTGATTTTTTTTTCAAAGACGGGGGGTGGGGGGGTGCAATCGGGCTGACGCAGCCTGGAGAAACCCCTGGCGGCGTACAACGACGCGCGATTTGGGGATAGTACCAACGCGATAGCGCCCCCCTGGACAGCCTCAACGCCCCCCCCAATTTCTTCCAAGGCCCCTACCGCCCCCTGGGGGGCGGTACGGACCACTTTGGGAACCTATGGTTTAGATGCACGAAATGTATATATATGTATGTAGGTGAACACTATTTTTTATAGATACGGCGTGAAATCTTCATTGGGAACGGCTCTGTACTCGGGTGAGATGCCAACTACTTTGTCACTTTCTCCTAGAGTATCTGAACCGTGAGGTAAAGACATTGAATCGTCGGAGTGGGAGCGGTAGATCGGCGATGACGGCAGACAAAGACAACAAATACTTGTAGAAGTCCTCTCGGCGGGCGGTGGCTCCGGCAACAGGTGGTAGGAGCAGGACGGCTGCGGCGGCACGGGCAGCAGCACGAGCGGCAGCGGGAGCGGGAGCGGCAGGTCGGCGATAGCGCCACAGAAGAACAACAAGTACCTGCGGAAGTCCTCTCGGAGGGCGGTGGCTCTCCGGCAACAGGTGGTAGGAGCAGGACGGCTGCGGTGGCACAGGCAGCAGCACGAGCGGCAGCGGGAGCGGGAGCGGCAGGTCGGCGATAGCGCCACACGATGATGACAAGTTGCCGACTAGCTCCACACGTAGGCCACAGACGCGCCCGCCTAGCGTCACTGTCCCGCTCGCACCAGCGCCCGCGCCGCTGCGGCCTAATCGCGGCATCGTGCCCACTGCGAAAGAATAGAACATTACGAGTATTTCGCAACAATTTAGTTTAATATCTTCATATTTAAAACTATAACAATACAGCGCTATCCAAAAAGGTAGCCTACAGGTATGCTCTTGGTCTACTTCAGCGGTCGGCAACCGCTTAGCAGCCAAGGGCCACATAGTAGCTAAGGAACGTGACGCGGGCCGCACTTTGTTAATAATTTGTGGTTTTAGACTATTCGAAATATATTAACCGCAATACAAACCGGAATATAGGTCGGCAAGTGAGCGGTTCACGCGCCACATGCGGCCCGCGGGCCGCAGGTTGCCGATCGCTGGTCTACTTGATACTGTTAATAGTATCTAAGCTGCGGAAAACTAGCCGGCGTAATTCTATTATCGAGCATTCCATGGAAACGTTACGTAAGACACTATCTTTTTAGTACTTATAAGAAGTAACGTTAGGAAGTTGAATATAACGTTCATTCTCAAAATACCGCATTCCTAGAATACCACATTCTCGATACATCAGATTCTTCGTATACCAGATTCCCAAAATAATACATCCAACAAAATCATTTAGATCCAGGGATCACTCAAGAGTAACCTACGATTTTATAACCTTGTGTAACAGGAATGTAGTAAGACAGGAATCTGATAAATCGAGAATCTAGTTTTTGAAAAATCTGGTATTCTGGGAAAGCGGTATTTTGGGCATGAGCGGAATGTAGTTATTTATTTTATTTACATGGAGAACCAACAGCTTAAACTATATTATTTTGGGTAGCTACCACACGAGTTACGTAAGCGCCTACTCGTACTGCGATCGCTACGCTTACTTAGCTGTCATTATAGCACCTAGGTGGTTCTAGCGTGTGATGTTACCTTGGTGCGCCGGCCGCTGTGGGTGGTGGCGCGGCTGCGGCGTGTTGTTGAACTCGAGCGTCTGCGCGCGCCCGCCCCCGCGCCCCGCGCGCCCCACCCGCCACCACCAGTATCCGCCGCTCGCTCCACCGCTAGCGCCCCCCGAGCAGTTCACGCTCTCGTAGATGTTCTCCCCGTACTATAAAAGGAACATTCATAAAGTAAAGACATTCAGAAATACACATTAAAATGGTATTTCATCATTATCATCATCATCGGCTAAGATACGTTCACTGCTGGATATGGTTGGTTTTCCTCAGCGGCCAGAATGCCACCAGGGCCGGTCCTACGCCGCCGCATCCAGCAGACTTAGCAGCGATAGAAAAAATACAGATAATGTACTGTAAATGACCTGTTCGGCTTCTGCGCGATGTAGCCGCTGCACATACAGCGGACGCCAGCGCGCCGCTCCCGCACCCCCCGCGGTCCCTGCACCCCCCGCACCACCCGCGCCTCCCGCACCGCCCCCCGGCACCGACACGTTCGCATACCTAAATAAGATCAAGATAGTTAAATTTGAAAATCTTTATGGCATAGGTATACTGTTAAAAACATCGCGAAGGTAAATCGGGGTTGGATGGATGGACATAATGATCAATATTCGTGCGAGACTATGAGACGAATCTCACAAATCATGACACAAATACAACTCGACGTACTCGCACATGAAATTTCTCGGAGTATAGTGCACAGAATTTGGTACCAGTGAGCACTTTGGCACCGAAGAAGCCGTAGACGGACAATGGGAAGTAACTCGATGTGGGCATCAAGCGGTTCGTTGTTGGAGCCTATGCACACGGCGTATTTTAAACGCGCGTCGACGGCGCGTTTAAAATACGCCGTGTGCATAGGCATTTAAGGTTTAAGACGCCAGACCACGCGGCTGGTCGCCAATAACGTGGACCGACCAAATCGAGGCTACAATTAATTACCCAACTGTACTACACGCGCGACCACGACCACTCCGGCAAGTGTAAAGGCGACACGTTCGCACCTTGCAATTTTACCACCAATATGTCTCAGGATTCCTAGCCACTAGCGAGAAAACTAACTGCATGGTGAGCAGGCAAGCTACGGTTGTCCTCTACATAAATTCCACTGCGACTACGACCACACGTAACAACATGTTAAATAGGCTAGACTTGTCGCATATTTTTCCATAATTTAACTAACGGCAGGCACACTTCACTCGATTTTGGCCTCCCGCGCGGTGGGCGTAGTCGATCCAGAGCCCGGCGTCCAAAACGTCACAGTTTCACAATATAATTATCGTGACAGTACACAAACGCCGTTGATGCCGGCCGAACGCCGCTAGGGAAAACTATGCGAGAACGTATTGTACTGTGCGAAGTTTCTGTGCTGTGGCTATGGCGGTGGGAATTCCCACGCTCGCTTGAAAACAATAGGCGCGAGCACGAGTGTGGGAATTTTTGTTTTTTGTATGAAAACGCGCGACACTGAAATATCTGTTTATATTCTCTAATCTGTGCTGACGGACTAAATAGAATGATATATTTTTAACCCAGTCGTCATCCCTATTGCAAGGTGTGCAACTAAATGAAAGAAGATATACGTACGTGGGGCAGGGGTTGTGTGTAGCGGTGTGTTCGGGCGCGGGGCGGGGCGGGTGTCAGGCGCGCTCGACGACGGCCACGCCGGCGTACGAGCGGCCGAGCGCCATGGGCGCGGCCAGCAGCGCCCACGAGTCCGTCGCCGGGTCGTACACCTCCACGCTCGCCAGGTTGGCCGCGCCGTCGTCGCCGCCCACCACGTACAGCCTCCCGTCGTGCGCCACCACGCCGGCGTTGCGACGCGCGTGCGCCATAGGCGCCACCGGCGCCCAAGACCCTGAAACGTTGTCATCATTATTGTTAAGCTAAGTCCACATTGTGCCTAAGGGTGCGCTTCGTAACATGATCTGTACAAAAGCAGACTTCTATGAAAGTCAATATTCCAATAGTGCGCTGGTTGCAGTGGCGTAGCGACGCAAAACGACGCCCTGTAGGCTTATGATGCTACGCTTTGTCACGCGATAAATACATGATAAAGCATCCGTCACGTTCTGACAATGTGTGTGAGAGTGACGGATGCTTTATCACTTATTTATCTCGCGACAAAACGTAGCATCATAAGCCTACAGGGCACGCGTCCAAACTGCGGCCCTTAGTGACGACGTGCGCTACCTCGTTCCCCCTCGCCAAATATGGCAGAAATTTGTGTAACGGACAAGTGCCAAAGGAGGCTCCGAAACTCAGACTACGAATTCAGATTCGGATTCAGACTCTGTAAGGCCAGCCTTATAGTACCTGGTCCGTCGCCACTAGGCTCGGGGCGCCAGCGCTCGACGGAGCGGCGCACGGCGGGCCCGTCGTGCCCGCCGACGGCGTACAGCGCGCCGGCCACCACGCCGACGCCGGCGCCGGACCGACGCGCCGACATGTCCGCGATGGGCTCCCATGTGTCCGTCGCCGGGTCGTACCTGCACACGCCAAACCGATAATGTCAGTCAACTTATTATATTATCCTGATATCTTGATCCTTAGGTCAAGATATCAGTTCACCAATTGTTCTCTCTGAAGACCGGATAAACGTTAAACCGCGCTAATCTCTATACCACTCCATAGGGATTAGTGCGACTTTAGCCACATAAATAAATTTCAAAGTTTCCATATTTTTTAAACTACAATTCTGTGTATATACGCACAGTGGCAGGGCCGTAAAGCCCTGGAAATTATCAAGTTTTGGTATACGTCGACACAAATGTCACACGAGATTACAATTTATTTTTCAATGTATATCAATTTATAAGACCTCAGCATTACGCAAATTCGTGCTGCGCTGGACGTTTTTTCTCTCATTATTGTTTTAAGTCATTAGTTCTCCTTGAGACGGTGTCACAGAAACATTGGAACAACATGTGCCCTTCTGCACTCACCTCTCCACAGAATGCAGGCACTGGCGCGCCGCGCCGTCGTAGCCGCCGACGGCGTATAACTTGCCGGCTAAGACGGCGACGCCGACGGAAGATCGGCGTGTGCTCATGCTGGCTACAGGCCGCCACTCCGCGGCTCCTGGTGCCAGCGCCTCCGCCGAGCTCAGGCCTGACGTACCGTCGAACCTGCGGAACAACGACAAACGAATTTAATAACAATCAAAAAATAAGCTAACCCACCTCCCTAGTACGGTATTTAGTCGCTGGGATATTGGGCGTTTTTCCATTAGCCGGCACGGCAACAATACGGCGCTGGCATGGCCGTGCACCGGCGCCGGGGCTTCGTTTTTCCACTGCGCCGGTTTACGACCGGTGAGTGGTACAGTAGTGATACGGACTTCAGCACGACGACACGTAAAGAGCGCACTGAAAGCGAACCACAAACTAAATACGAGTCTCTCTCCCACCGCTCCGCGCCCTCCTACCCGCCCCGCGCACTCACACACGCACACGGCCACAATTCATATACAACACGCGTGCAGTTTTGCTGGGCCGGCACCGAATGGGAAGCTTGCTACCCCGGCGACGGCGAAGGCGCTGGCGGGACTCATCGTCGGGTCGGCGGCGTCACCCGTAAGTGAAAAAGCGCGAATTTTGCCCCGCGCCGGCGTCGGTGCCGTTGCCGTGCCGGCTAATGGAAAAACGCCCAATGCATACGTATAGGCGGGTATTGCGAGGGTGCAAAAAAGAACGACCTATTTAAGTCGACATAAGGCTACGATTCCACCAGGGATGTGCGAGGTTGGGTAGCGAGGGATGTGTTTGTCATAACCAATAGAAACACTTAATTTACCTATCCTCGCTCCGCTGAGCTGTTTCCACTAGAGCTGCGCTGAGCGAGGATAGGTAAATGAAGTGTTTCTATTGGTTATGACAAACACATCCCTCGCTACGCATCCTCGTACATCCCTGGTGAAAACGCAACCTAAAACAACATCATGTTAAGGAGGGAGATGTCACTTCAGTTGAAATTTACTTTGCAAAATTATGTGTCAGAACTGTTCGTGTCTTTTTGTAGACTAAATAGTCACTATAATAGTAGAATTTCAAAAGGCTAATCTAAAGTTAGTAGCAGTGGCCTCACCCGCCCACGGCATAGACGACGCGGTCGATGACGGCGACGCCCAGCGTGGAGCGACGCGCGCACAGCGGCGGCCCGGGCGACCACGAGTCCGACGCCGCCTCGTAGATGTCCACGCTACGAACGCGCAGCGTGCCTGCAACAACAACACGGATCACGATACGAACAATCAATCTGTTGTCAGTAGAGTCAGACTGAAGTTTCGGCAAAAAAACGGGTTTCGGCTTAGTTTCGGTTTCGGCTGCCATCCGGCCGAAACTACAGCCGAAACCGAAACTGAATTTGAGGGGTTTCGTGCTGGGATCGAACGGTCTTTATTTCAAAAAGCACAGATAATTTATTTGAAATAAGAAGTTATAATTACTCTAAATTAAATATATCAGACACTAAATGATTAAAATGTTATTTATAAACAAAAATAAATAAATAAAAATGAAGACTGACTTATTATGATAGTAATTTTTTTTCTTCCCATGAAAACATGACCTTATATGGAAGTTTCGGTTCTGGTTTCGGCCGAAACTGAGATCAAAGCCGAAACTCGGTTTCGGTTTCGGCCGTGAAAACTAGTTTCGGTCGGACACTAGTCGTTAGGAGTCGCTCACTTTGCCTTTAGCCAACGACTAGAAAGAGCACGCGTTATGCGATAGAGTGACGGCCGGATCCGGTGTGTTCCGTCCGGTAATTGGACCCGAACGACAGTTTTGTTAGAGAGAGCTATTACTTATTCTGTGCGGTTGTTTCATTTATGGGTCCAACGGTCGGGTTGTTTTGATAGGAACGACTTAAGAAAACCTCACGAAAGCGGTGACAACGCTCGAGCTTGAGAGTAGTGAGGTTACCAAGTGTTTTTCTCCTGTATACCGAGAGTACCTCATACACGGATTAAGGTTTTATTGATAATCAAAAACCTGGTAAAATACTGATCCAATCTCATTGATTTTTGCTTCCTTATGCAGTATGCACGTGGATTAATGAGTTATAATTTGAGAAAGAGAGGACAGACGACTGGCGTCTAAGTAAGACATATTTTGAGTCGGATTTTTAGTCTAGGCAGGCAGAAATTAACCACACTGGAATTATCGTAAACGAAGGAAGTTTCTTCAGTGGATGATACGCATTGACGTATCATCCCCTGAAGAAACTTGCATTGTAAATGGAAGTTTGACTTCAGTTTACAGCGGCGGAAAGATAAGAATGTTTATGCCACACCTGGCCAGAAAGCGGCTTTTTCCGTACGCGTAGCGTGCGGAAAAAGCCACTTTATGGCCCGCACGCTACGCGTACGGAAAAAGCCTCTTTCTGGCCAAGTGTAGACATAAAATGATGTACGCAACACGGAGGTAATAAAGAAAGCCCTCGATCGCATATTTACATCCCTCGCTTGCAGATCGGGCCGCAAACTTCTGCGATCTCGGCCTTTCTTTGTATTACCACCCTAGTTGTGTAATGTAGGATTTCATCGTCTCACCGTTGAACCCGCCGACGGCGAGCACGCGCTGATCTATCACGGCGAGTCCGGCGCGGCAGCGGCGCGACGGCAGCGGCGCGCATGCGCGCCAGCGCCCGCACTCCAGGTGAAACGCTTCCACCTGCATATACGACAATGTTACATGCTGATCCATATCGACACTGGAAATTTCAAACGTCGTAAGGGACATTTTGTCGTTAGTACACTAAATATACAATAGGAATCAGTATTTTTTTCTATCGGTCTGTTCTATAGGTAGGTATTGAAATCTTGATAACCCTTCAAATAAAAAGTTATGAGGTGATTAAAATTTGTCGTAACTTCCTAAAATTTAAAGTTGACCCATACAACATAGCGCCCATACGGTCACTATGTTGTATGGGTAAATTTAGTATACAAATTTATATTTTCATATGCTTTATTTACTTACTTCATTAACCTGGAAACCATAAATATGACTTACAACAGAAATTCGCAATGTACAAATACACTTTTGGTAGTTACAATAATATGAAAATATTTTTAATTGGCTTTACTACACAACAGTTCGCAATGTGCAATAATATTTTGGCAGTTACAACAAAATGTTAATTTTTTTCAAGGGTGTAAGGGATTTTTCCAAAAAAAGAGTTTTTTTCAGAGTCGTTACGGACATGTTCTTCTTAAATTTACTGCGAAGAGACACCATTTCCTAAACTATTGAGTTTATAGATTTCCAATAATTAGCTTGGTGTAGATGAAGTTATTTGAAAAGTATAAATCTGAGAATAATTCTAATTGGTTAAGAATTTACAAATATGATTTAAAAAAAATTGAATTTTGTTTTTGGCTCTTCTGAAAAGTAGACCTTTGTCCCTTACGACATTTGAATTTTCCAGTGTCGATATGTACTGTATGTTGGTTGCAGCTGCAGCACAACACTTCGTTATGCTAATGACGGCAACCAGGATTTCCTTTGCAAGTAGCGTGGTACTATTACTATTATTGTAAATAATATGGTGAAGAGTACCTACCACGAATTGGAAAACAGAAATTAAGTCACAGATTACACAAGTTTTATAGCTATCTGTTAAATAGCGGCTATATTCGGACGGCGGACTTTTGAAAAATTCAGTCATAGTGCAATATTTGTCCCATGTGCAATTTAACGTGCGTTGACCGACTCTTAGAAATCCTTCGGCTGAGCCGGTGTAAACCGATTTTGACGCAAACGCGTCGAGCGGGCCATCAGCATATGAGGTTTTCGAGGGTTTTTAACATTAAGGAATAAAACTCAACTGCAGCCCTATTTTATTTTGCCACAGGCAAGTTAAGTGTAGTTACGTCACAGCCGTACTTATACCCGTATTTCAGTTGAAGTGCACACACCTCTCTCACGGCCTTGGGCGCCTGCCCGCCAACCACGAGTAGCGCTTGTGGCGCACGCGGCGGGCGGCGCGGCCGCGCGCGGGGACACGCCGCCGCCGCCGCCAGCCGCCGCTCCGGCCGCATCAGGTGGAACGACAGGGCCTCGATTACCAGGTCCTTCACCTGTAAATCACCAATGGCTCGTTTCACGAAGCTACAAGTTACAATTTTACAAGTCTAACCTAGCAACATTGGCCAAATACCTCAACACCATTGGTTGGTTTGACCAATGTTGCTAGTTTAGACTTGTAAAATTGTAATTTATGCCACACCTGGCCATAAGTGGCCAAGTGTAGACATAAAATGATGTACACAACGCTGGAGGTAATAAAGAAAGCCCTCGATCGCATATTTACGTCCCTCGCTTGCAGCTCGGGCCGCAAACTTCTGCGATCTCGACCTTTCTTTGTATTACCACCCTAGTTGTGTAATATACTATTATGCTACGTCGGCGTCTTTGACGTCTCATACAAATGAACGAGACTTCAATCTTCGTTATCGTGATGTGTGTAGCCGTAGCATGACACAAAGGGGACCTTCTCGTCCTCACTACCTCACTCGTTACAAAACAAGTGATAAGTTACGACTTCGGGACGGAATTAGAGCAACCCAAACACTATGGGTGGGGAACCACATCGGGTGGCTCAGCCTACGCCATATGTCCTCCATGTTTCATCTCACATTCACACATATACCTACCTACAAATGCCTACGCATGGTACTTAGGCGAGTAGGAGCGTCATGAGCCAGCCTGGCCTCTTTCCCCAAATTGCTCAATATAGATACATTACAGCTAGCACAAGGCGGCAGCGATATATCTGGCAGGCGAAGCGACATGTAACAGCTAATGAAGACGCGACGTTACCGATGCGCATTTCAATAGACAGTTCCATGTCGTGTCGTATGCGAGTCAGGTCGCGGCCATTGTGCTAGTTGTGCAAAAATCATTACGGATGATTGTGGTTGATGGTCATCGCTCTGGCAAGAATACATTCCCGCCAACGAGTCCGGTCCATCGCGTTCCTCACTAGAGGTACATCGTAGAATTTTTGAGATAATTCCTCGCATTTAAGCTGGACGGTCCATCGTGCTGGCGATCGAGCCTTCGAGATGTGGTATTGGAGGTGTACGCTGAGAATACTATGGACCGTAAGGCGCACGAACCAATCGATTCTGTCAGAGCTCAAAATTAACTTGCAATTGACCTACTTACTACTCAGTTACTTTGGCCAGGTAATGAGAAGGGGAGACGAACGTTTGGAAAGCTTAATCGTTGTTGAAAATACGGAAGGCAAAAGATCACGTAGCTTCCTGTACAAGTTTGTAAAAAGAGATCGTACCTGCACGCCGGCGGAGGCGAGCGGCTCGGCGGCGGCGCGCGCGACGAGCACGTCCTGCGGCAGCAGCGGCAGCCGCACGTGCGCCAGCAGCGCGCCCAGGTGCGCGCGCCGCGCCTCCGGCTCGTGCCGCATCCAGCGCAGCACCGCGTCCAGGATCACCTCCTCGTCCGGCGCCGTGATGCGGTCGCTGTCCAGCAGCCGGGCGAGCGTGTCCGCGCCGAGCGCCAGGAACTCGTCCTGCTCTAGCACCTGCGTGTGACGACTGATTATAACTAAGGGCCCGTTTAGACGAGGCGAGAGCTCGCCTTCGAGTTTTATTTCATTGCTGCGTTTAATCGCTCGATTGAACTCATCGTACTTAGGTAGCCCGCAATGTAATGAAACACGTATACGAGTTCTCGCCCCGTCTAAATATCTAGTCTTCGAAAGTACACACAGATAGTATATTTGCAAGATTATAGTTCCATCGAGCTGATCTGATCATCAAAATTACATAAGATAAATTCACCGTGTTTGGGATATTTATTTTGACTTGCAGTTTGCGAATATACAAAAAAGTACAGTCGGCATTCAAAGCACAGTATTTTTTCAGGAACTTATTGTTGTCTGTCTATTTGTTTTCCTTTGTGCAATAAAGATTAAATAAGCAATAACTAAGTAAGCATGCTTCAATTGTTCCATTATCAACTTCATGGTGGTTAACCAATACGAGAAAACTGGTCGATGGCCTCCGCAAGCATGAAGCTCCGCACAGGATGCCGACCGTGCTATCCGGCGCCTAGGAACGCACAAACGCCGCCCGCGCGCCCTGGGGGTCGGATGCGGAGGCGGCAGGATTGTGACCCAGTCATTTCGAACATTCGAGGTCGCAAAAAATCGCACAACGCTAAATATATTGGGATGTTGTTAGGATACATATAAGTAGTTTAAACTCGATTTTGCAGTTTCGAAAAAGTTGTGCTAAATTTATGGTGGTCGCAAAACACCGAAATTTTCGGTCATTTTTCAGATTTTGGTCTGTACCTTCTAAAAACCGGATTTTTGGATAAAATTGTCTATGACACTATTAAAGAAGATAAAATTCCCTACAATATGACTTTACCATCAACTCTGCATGTTCAGAAAATGTTGAGATATAGCACTTCAAAAAATTGCAAATTTTCCTTAAAAGTTCGAAATTGCACTTTCAGCTACTTCTCAAGCTGAATAGCAGCTGAAATACTGATCTTACAATGACAATTAGACGTATTAAGTTATAGAGCAATTATTGAGCTTTATTTTAAGTATAATTTGAACCCTGTACTTGCGATAATTCTCTTGTTATCGAAAAAAATCAAATCATTAGAGAACTCAGATTTCTCAGGAAAGAGTCTCCTAAAGCAAATTGTTAGTATATTGCGCAGTTATTCATAGGAAGTTTTAAAAATGACTTTATATTTCTAAACATCATTCATTTAAAAAGTTCTGAGGGGCCATGATGATCGCGTACATCGCACATTATGTAAATGACAAAAGCATCGTCACATTTACATACGTGCGTAAATTCGAGAGTGTTGAATACTTTATTATTTATTTATACTGTGATATGTGCAACCATCATATACCCGCTAAATTAGTCTTAAATACACATTATATGATCTTGGTCATAAAATGTGAAAATCAACGTGTACAGGACACCACGTAAATTCGTATTTATTGTAATAAGTTACAACTTAGAAGTGAGTATGTAGTTCCTATTGGAACATTCCATGAAAACATATTTTTTTGTCGCTTACGTAATGCTATGGTTGTAAACCCTAATATTCTTTTAGTTACTACTAAGAAACACTACCAATCTTAAAGCCAAGTCTTGATATTACCATACCGATATTCAGATTTTAATTTTACCTGTAAAAAGTATTAAAAAGGTAGTGTCCCTGACGTAACGTTTCCGTGGAATGCTCCTACGGTGTTTGAGATAACACCTTTTTGAGCCGAGGAAAACTTTGACTCGGCTTCCCGTTTCTTAACTATTACCCCACTCATAAAGATCTCATGTGGGGCTCCTTGTCCACCCAAATTTGTATGATGGACTTTGGCACTGTTAGAAGATCGTACACGTATTTTGTAACATTAGGTGTGTGCGTGTGGATTGAGTGAGCACCCTTCTGAAATAAAAAAAAAACATCCTGTTCATTTAGTAAAAGTTCTAAAACAATTGTAGAACTAAATCTCTGTATTTGTAAAAAGATAAATCAAAAGATATAACCTTTAACGTGTGCTCACTCAGTTCTCACAAACTACCAACGAAATCAGGGAATGTATTCATTTAACAAATAATATTTATATACGAATTTTTAGTAAAACCTGTGCTAACTTACCTTTATAATTTGTAGATCACCTAGTAACGTATTTAAGATTTTACAAATAATTTCTTATGCTCACTCAATCCGCACACTTTCGAAAACCCGATTTCAGATGAAAAAACTGAAGATTTAATCTGCTATATATGTGTATAGTTTAGTAAAACTAATCTGGGAATTTGTAAAATACAAAACGAACCACTAACGTGGCAGGTTTTTGGATAATAAATGTTTGTTAATGCTCACTCAGTCCACACGCTACAAGTAAGTTAAAAATGTAAATATCTCAATATTTGTAGTATTACATAAACTATAAATTACTTCAGCTTTTAGTAAAAATTTTTACTAAATATCCACCATCTAATATTTTATATTCGTTGTCTGTTTTTAAAGATATTCAATTGCAATTTTTCTAATGTAAGTAGATCGATAGGTTGACCACACTTTATTATATTATGGTGTATCCATGAATTAAATTTTAAAGTAAACAATTGTTTTGATTAGGTTAGTACATACTTATTACAATTAAGAGTTACCTGATCCGTAATTATTACCTTTCATTTACTGTAAAAGCTTTAATCCGAGATCAAAAAATTAAAATAAAACATCTTTCAATGTCAAAGTGACGTACCAGGGGTAGTAACCTTTTTGATCTCATATATTTTTTAAATGAACTGTATTTTGGATATGACCATAATATAATAAAGTGTGGTCAACCTAATCGATCTACTTACATTAGAAAAATTGCAATTGAATATCTTTAAAAACAGACAACGAATATAAAATATTAGATGGTGGATATTTAGTAAAAATTTTTACTAAAAGCTGAAGTAATTTATAGTTTATGTAATACTACAAATATTGAGATATTTACATTTTTACATACTTGTAACGTGTGGACTGAGTGAGCATTAACAAACATTTATTATCCAAAAACCTGCCACGTTAGTGGTTCGTTTTGTATTTTACAAATTCCCAGATTAGTTTTACTAAACTATACACATATATAGCAGATTAAATCTTCAGTTTTTTCATCAGAAATCGGGTTTTCGAAAGTGTGCGGATTGAGTGAGCATAAGAAATTATTTGTAAAATCTTAAATACGTTACTAGGTGATCTACAAATTATAAAGGTAAGTTAGCACAGGTTTTACTAAAAATTCGTATATAAATATTATTTGTTAAATGAATACATTCCCTGATTTCGTTGGTAGTTTGTGAGAACTGAGTGAGCACACGTTAAAGGTTATATCTTTTGATTTATCTTTTTACAAATACAGAGATTTAGTTCTACAATTGTTTTGGAACTTTTACTAAATGAACAGGATGTTTTTTTTTATTTCAGAAGGGTGCTCACTCAATCCACACGCACACACATTAGGTTGGTCATCTTGCCTACGTTACGCATATTGTTAGCTTATCTAGCATATAATTTACGTATTACACACAACTGTTGGCTACATCCTACCCATCACGATTCAGCATAGGCATACGATACGGCCCCTACTCCTTCTTCCTGCCATGCGAACAGTAATTAGGAGCTTCTCCAGACTATCCGGACCTGACCTGACCAGATGCACGAAGAAGCTTTGGACACGTTGTGTACAGATTGTGGAGTCTCGTTTTGATGTTGAGCTCGTCGAGAATAGACTCATTAGACGAGTACATAGTAGAAGACAAGCTAATATTAGTAAAAATCCATACAAACCTACTTATAATATTATCTCGTACTTTGTTATGCAATAAGCCCCTGCTTGACTACTTAGCCATGAACATGATTTTGACGACACTTTTCTAGGTGTAATTCAGAAGAATACGACCATTTAGCCAATTGCATAAAAGCAAGCCTAATATTATAAGTACCTACTTAGACAAAATAGGAGCATAATTAGACGCGGAAAACTAGTAGGTGTAAACGTATAACCACGTAAACCTACCGGTTGCGTGACGTTTCGTTGACAAACGTTGAATCTAATGTTTTATGTCATCGAAGATAACTTTTTGCCGGATTCCGTAAAATGTCAGCAATTCAAGGGTAACTACATAGCCACTCTTTAGTGTAAGTTATTGCGATAAATACTAATTTACATTGCGTCCTGTAATTCTATCACTGGAGCCGAGAACTCGCCATCACTTTACGTTGATTTTCACATTTTATGACTAAGATCTTACGATGTGTATCTAAGACTAATTTAGCGGGCATATGATGGTTACGCATATCAGAGTATAAATAAATAATAAAGTATTTAACACTCTCGAATTTACGCACGTATGTAAAAGTAAATGTGACGATGCTTTTATCATTTACATAATGTGCGATGTACGCGATCATCATGGTCTCTCAGAACTTTTTAAATGATTGATGTTTAGAAATATAAAGTCATTTTTAAAACTTCCTATGAATAACTGCGCAATATACTAACAATTTGCTTTAGGAGCACACTTTCCTGAGAAATCTGAGTTCTCTAATGATTTGGTTTTTTTTCGATAACAAGAGAATTATCGCAAGTACAGGGTTCAAATTATACTCAAAATAAAGCTCAATAATTGCTCTATAACTTCATACATCTAATAGTCATTGTAAGATCAGTATTTCAGCTGCTATTCAGCTTGAGAGGTAGCTGAAAGTGCAATTTCGAACTTTTAAGGAAAATTTGCAATTTTTTGAAGTGCTATATCTCAACATTTTCTGAACATGCAGAGTTGATGGTAAAGTCATATTGTAGGGAATTTTATCTTCTTTAATAGTGTCATAGACAATTTTATCCAAAAATCCGGTTTTTAGAAGGTACAGACCAAAATCTGAAAAATGACCGAAAATTTCGGTGTTTTGCGACCACCATACATTTAGCACAACTTTTTCGAAACTGCAAAATCGAGTTTACACTACTTATATGTATCCTAACAACATCCCAACATATTCAACGTTGTGCGATTATTTGCGACCTCACCCAGATTTTTATGTTCGCCACGACGGGGGTATTGGGCTCGTTGCATCATGTTAGAAACCTCCAGCCGTGGGCCGCAGTAGGCTGCATGAATGAACACAGATTCGTCTCACCTGTAGGAAGTGTCGGTCGAGGAAGCGGTCAGCGGCCTGCGCGAGCTCGGCGCAGGCGTGGAGCTCGGCGAACGCGCGGATGCCGAGGGCGTTGTCTGGTGCCAGCGCGGCGGCTAAGAACGCGCAACACGCCGCCCGCGCGCCCAGCACTTGCAGTAGTGACGCCGCCGACAGGATGCTCTGCAACACAGTTAAAATGAGTGTTCTTTTACAGCTAGAAGTAGCACGGGACTGTGTACTCTAGAGCAGGGGCGCTCCAGATGCAAATTTTTGACATCCCTGGAGATGGTTGCAGATTTTGACTCACATTCGCGGATATGCACGTGGATGCGGCTGGAAATTTAAATAAATAAACCTAGAAGAATTGTAATCACTGCTTACATCTCAATTGGAGTCAGAATTTGTCATGAGTACAAGTACGAATGGACAAACATACTGAGAAGATTGTGACCGCTCTATAGATACCTGTACATTTTCCTCGGTGATCAGCAGCGAGTCAGGGTTGTAGATGTAGTCGATGATCGCTTGCAGCGCCTCGGGCTCCACGTTCTGTAACCGCGAGGACAGGTTATGATGTATATGCAAGATGTGGGGTATATCCTTATGTATGTAATACTAAACTGCGGTTGTAACTGTGAATTTTCGGCAACTCTTAGAAAAAACAAAGCAACATTCATACCATCCATCGGGTGACACAGCCGTCTAGACAATAAATGTGCTGTAATTTAAGCTTTGTAAAGTTACGCCCCGAGTAACTTAGCACAATTTGTGCAGTTTGGGTTTGCCCTAGTTGCATCTCGCCCCATGCCCTCGCACAATTGCTCTGTTTAAACATCTCCGTCCAGCGACTGTATGTGCATAGACCGGGTTATCCACTAGATGTTATTACTTACGCGCTTGAATCACCTTGCAACTTTACTAACAACATATTGTACCAATCGGTGGTGGCCCGATAGCAAGGTGAGAAGCGTTTGTCTTCCCACAACAAGTTGGCGGTGAAATTACAATGTTAGTTTAGTAGCATTATATTTGGACATCACTGACCTGGATGGTGATGGTGCTCATGGTGCGTTCATCAAACTGCGTGAACATGGCGCGGAAGTAGGGCGAGCAGGCAGCCAGCACCGCGCGGTGGGCGGGGACCCCCGCACCACCCGCGCCCTCCCCCGCGGCAGCTTCGTCCGCCGCGCCCTCCGCACACGCCTGCAGCGCACGCATTTACAATAACAATCTCACATATAGGCTTCCGCAACACAAGAAGAGCTTCGTACGCGAGTTTTGGATGCGAGCGTTAGCTATCTAAGAGAAACTGTCAAGAAACTGACGTTTGTATCAGAGTAGCTTTCCTTTTGACCTTTGACCATAAAGCAGCACAACAAGTGGCAGTTAATTAGTCGGCAACAAAGCTCTAGAACCTAATCTTTCGTAGATCTGGTTCTTTCAAAAATCTGTTCCTAATGACGGTAACCCCTAATTGGATGGCCTTGTCTCAGTGCAATTCTATTCAATTTATTTATTTTTTGAAGACTTCGAAAACTGCATGGGAATTTGGGCTCGTACTTCTCCTGCATTTCACTCTTCATTCTCCATGCGATGGCTCTGCCCAGTTTATTAAGGAAGACAACACAATTTTTGGGCCGTGATCTATCTATCAGACGCCTCTGATAGATAGACCACGGCACGGCCGTAGCATAACGGCGGAGACTCCACTCCTGGAACACGGTACCTTGCCAGAGCAAAGTTAGCTTACATTTTCTTCAAGATTAGTAGGATAAAGGAATGAAAAATACGAGCTTTTCATAAAATAGGCAAGCTAACGAAAATCGGGTTGTATGGACGCTACGCCACTGCAATCTATCTACCCACAGAAATATATTGAATCGAGGTAGAAGGAAAAAGTGTATGTACCTCGCGTGCTAAGAAGTGGCGACGACCTACTTTGGACGCCATCAGTTTCCGTCAATATTATTATAGATTTGAAAATCTGTTAATAATGGTATAATTAATTGTTCAAAAACATACATTTTCCATCACTAAATTACACTTTTGGTGTCATACGCCAAGCGAAAAACGTTACACTCTTGTTTCCCATACAAATCGACTTCTATCTCGATATATTTCTGTGTATCTACCCACCCATGGTACAACAAAACCAGGTATGTTCTTCCCGAGACAGCTGATGATGACATTGGATATAGTGCATCGCACCATTAGGCTACGACACGTACTGAGGAAACCTGATTTACCTATACGTATTACTTACCCGTAATCGCACGTCACAGAGCGTGGTGTCTGCGCGCAGGCGAGCGAGCGCGTCGAGCAGGCGCGTCGCGTGCGCAGCGCGCGCTCCTCCGGCCGCCTCGGCGCGCTGCGAGCATTCGTCCAGCGACGACTGCGACGCGCATCGCACCATGAGGCTGCAACACAATAAGGAGCTTAGTGACAAGACAAAAGACTCATACTTGGACAGACAGGCTGTTTCGTAGGATACAGACAGGCTGTATTGATACTGCCATATGATTTCTGACTGTTTCATATACCAACTTTACAACAACTTAGGGCAGTCTTTCCCAACCTTTTTAAAGGGCGGACCCCTTAGTGCCACCTTACCGTGATCCGCGGCCCCCTTTCCAAGATATTGCCATTTTGCGGACCCCCTAGGATAGGTCCACGTACGTATGGGGTTGGCGGTACGATATCGATCAGTAGGTACCTCAGTCATAAAACTATTGTATTTATAATAGTTTCAATGTCATTTTGTTTATTTTTCATTTCCGAAATGGTAAAAGTAGTTCTTTTTACCCACGACAGACGAAAGGGAACAGCGGCGGTATATGCCTGTTCTTAGCTAGATTTCACCAAAATCGGTTGAGCTTTTTATGATATACAGAGTTCTTTGTGTTAGGTTTTTTATTTATTTATAGATTATTAATCTAAAGAATACAGTACCTAATAAAACTAAATAAAGGCGATTGAATCGCGTTTATTACTTAATTTTAATTCCCAGCGTTTTGTAATTCTTTACCTACTGCATTTGTGATCGCGAGTAGATTGAGAAAATCATGTTTTTTTTTCATCTCTGTTGGCTTAACGCTGGTTGGTCAGGTCAATGTGTGCGTGCTGCTCGTAGGTACAAAGCAACCGGCTCACTAGAGGTGCTTCACTTATACGGCTACGTCCGGCTATTTATTTTAAGGTCCTTGATCTAAAGTATGTTCCTTTTATGTTAACTCCAGTAAATAAAACATGGCGTATAGTAACACACGGTTGTCTGATTGACACCAAACAACCTGAAACGCAGGACAAATGCTAATAGATAACCTTGTAAAGCAGGCCAAAAGTTGTGTAACAACATCTCAGATCTAGCCTCAAAGCATATATGTTGGAGGTCAAACCAGTTAACACATGCTTGCAGACATGAATAAATAAACAAACATTACCTAACCTTCAATTGTCCTACATGTCTAAAATAACTATTTAAATTGTGATTTATGAACTAGTGCATTTGGGATGCCAGGTCGGAATCAGGCGGGCTGTACATTGCATTGTTCATTCATTCAGCACACTCACATAATATGTATATTTGACCAGTAATTAATCAAAGTGTTTGCAGAACTCTGAGATTCCGTGGAAAAGTCACAGGGGGGTTTCAGAAGTAAAAGCATTAACATTAATAGAGAGCATGAATTATTCTATATTTTATAATTTAAAATTATGTGACAAGTAGATTAACCATTAGTATTAGATAATGGCAAGTCCTATATGTAATTTTATGTTGCACATTAATGAATTTTAAAAAGAATAAATATACTTTATGTACTATCTTATAGAGGGTACAGTTCTCAAAGAATCAAAGAACATTGCCACGAACACAGAGTTTCAAACATAGTAATAAAACAACTTAAACGGATTAAATCGTGTATATTACTACATTTTAAGTCCCGAACTTAAAATGTAGTAATATACGCGATTTAATCCGTTTAACTTGTTTTATTACTATGAGTGATAATCGCGGAAACCGAAGACAATATTACAGAGTTTCAAAGTTTATCTTACGATTGACTTTAAATTTTGTGTGTGATACCTGTAGCGGCCCCTGTCTCCATCACCCTCCACAGCACTGCTCTCCTCTGTCACTCTGCAATTATATTCAGACAAATCATTACTATCTGCATAATTTAACATGCTCTCATCAGCTGCTAGCTCATTAAATTAAACAATTTTTTGTTATAATTAATTATTTATTGTCATAGAATCTGTCTCAAGTCAGCATCAAACCATCAATATTTAGTAATATAAGGTTTAAGAACAAATTCCTGATAATGTATAGTAACAGAGTTGTTATAAGTAACAGAGTGTTCTATGGAAAAATTGACATTGACCCATGTACTCAAGGTATAAAATAACAAGTATCAAACCCACTACAAACAATTTTGACCATTCTGAATTGGCGCTTTCTTCATCATCAATCCGCAGCTCATCCAAATAATCTTAAGAAATAAACAAAAAAATATATATAGTACCAACAAACCAAAGTTATGAAGTTGGTTGAAAACAAATATTGTATGTTTGGGTTTATACAGAAATCGCAGATGACACAGAAAGATATAGCAAATTAGCATTGTTTTAAGCAATTTGTCTTGTTTCTTTAATATCTATCTGATTTCTTAGATCCTAGCGACTGGATAGCAAACAAATGAATATATTTGAGAGTGTGGAAGTAGCCATTTAACAAGAATGATAAGTAAGATTATTTGATCAAAGCATTGCCTGAAGAGGTTTGATCACAGTTTTGATGAATGGAATATCATATAGGCGGTAAGTACATGGGAAGGTCACAGCAGTGGCTGACTGGTACTCACAGGTGGCGTTCTCGGTCCATGTCCATGGCGCGCAGCTGGCGCCAGGGCTCCGCCGCGGGCTCTGGCCCCGCCGCGGGCCCACCGTCGCGCTCCGGTCCCTCCGCCAGCGCGCCAGCCTCAGGCAACCCAGTTACACATACACTACACCTCTCTTGATTTCATTAAAATATTCACTTTAATACTACAGATATCACTCCAAAACTACAATTCACACACATCCAATCGACGATTTCAAGGTAGAGCTGAGTTGAGAGTTCGTTTATTATTTTGTCAACTTTGACATTTGCTTTGCGATTACGACTGACAGCTGCTGCTTACCTATTTGTTTGTATTTACGGCGAGGAATCGATAAGAGAAATGGACTTGATAACATCAAATGAATTTTGATAATTCTGATTACATGAGTATTACTCTAATTATAAAGTATGTACAATTTTATTAATAATTATGTATCAAATATCATATATTAAATATTAAATACGGGTTAAATTACAGCGCCATCTAGGAGTTCATTTTTACATTTGTTCATAGGCGCGTTCTTCTTTGTGTCTCCAGCAGTTAGTGGTTAGTTTTAGTTTTAATCGTGGGCTAGAGATAGCGCGGCACTCATACAAAATACACTTTTACAAAATTTCAAGTATTTCCCCTGTTCTGACAAATTACCATTTTGTATTGTAGAGGTCCGTATACAGCCTGTAAATCTAATACGGGCGAATATTGAAACGGTCTATTTCTTAAAACCACAATGAAAATATTTATTTACCATACAAAATAATAGGGTATTTGACAACAATCAAAATAAATTCATTAACTCTAACCAGCAAATTACGCTTCCAAAACAGCCCGGATAAAATCATTCAAACTTATTTTCGTGCCATCAACAATTTTACAATGACGAAAACTAAAAATAAGGCACCATGTTGAGCATGACGTCACAAGATAGTATTGCATACTAAACTGCATACTTTCGGAGCGTTTTGACACTTCATAAAAAGAAGCTGATTTGAACTGTCATCAAGTAGCCTATTCGGGCCGTAATGTAACGCAACACATTCAAGTTGACAAACACGCTAGTTGACAGTTACTTTAAAAAAGCTCGTATCTCGCAATGTCATAACAAGTATGTATGCGGTAGGTACATTGCTGCTCGGTAAATTTTCAAAAATTAATTACGAGGTCACTATTAAGTGTAATTTAAAAAATCATATTAATTAATGATAACACTACTAAACGCTATATCTGGTTTAATGGTTCGCCCGTATTAGACTTACACGCTGTATATATTATATTTTAATTGGAAAATGGCTCTATACCTACTCTACATTACTTTTGCAAGTTGCCAAAAAGATAGCATGGTATGGTATGGTATGTATGTACTTTTTTTTAACTCCTCAGTCTCCCTCTAAAAACGTATATTTTGACAATGTGGTTATCTTCATGAAATAAAGCTACCTTATCATAATTCTAAGGTACTTCTAGCAGACCCACAAGCTCCAAATTTTAAACATAATTAGATGTTAGCCTATAATGTCATGAAAAACCTAAAAATATTGCAATTACAAATCAAACTGCATAAGTAAGTTTGTAATCCTATAAAAATACATGCGATTACAAAGTTAGTTTTGTAGTTCAGAATGGACTGGAATGTAATAAATAAAGGAAGGTCTTCCTTACTTAAAAAAAGAAATGAGATCCAATCAAACACATTACACCCATCACCCATCAAAAACATTACATGTAAAAAGATGCAAGTCTCGCAACGCAGTTCTCCTACAGCAAAAAAGTTTTGAGATGTAACTAATCAATATCGAGCGCTTTCGTTAAATTATTTAGATTTCGACTTGCGCGGTTAAAGAAACTGTTCTGTCTATATTTGGATGATGTCCGTCTTAGAGAAATAACGGAAAAATGGGTTGAAAGATATTTGCATAAAAATGAAATATGAATGAACTGTACAGCTTTTTGTGAGTTACCAATTTTCATACTGTCATACCGTATAATTAAGTGGTGGAAAGAGGAAACAGGGGTAGAATGAGTACCAACACAATAGAAAACACTAATCAAGTTGTTGCAACTTGCATATCTGAAGATTCAGATTTAGTATTTCTGAAGATACCATTTCATTCGGAATATGGGAGGCCGGGTGGAGGGCAGCATAGGAATGTACATAAAATAGGAAGGTACGTGAATAATGGGGTGCAAGTCAGGTTCCTCCACGCGTGCTCGGGCTTTACCAATCCATGGTTTGTCAGATATTAGCCACCAACAAGCAATGGCCATTGCTTGTTGGTGGTTAATATCTGACAAACCGCTTGCAGTTTTCTCGAGGATCCGGAGAGATGTTGTGGGAAATGGGCCTCGGGGGCCTACGAGCAGGGGGGAGGACACAGAGCTGGAACCCACGGAAAAGGGCAAGCACTCGGCCGTCGGCAATGGGTTGGAATCGTCCTAAGTAGACTTTTCCAACATCGCTATTTCTCGGCTAGCGAGGGTGGGTGGTTGAGTAACCTGGGTGTTGCCGATTGCTCCCAATGTCTTATGTAATGGGTACGCCTCTCGTCTAGACCGAGGCATTGGCAGTTAATGGGCAGCATCTGGGGTGGGCAAGGGTTAGAACTGTTGACGCGTTGCGTTGACTTTGCTAGTCTTTGGCCTAACTTTCGATTGGCCAGGGATGCGGTAGGCAGAGGGCCTATGATCCGGTCCCGGAGGCTAACCCTTCCACCCTTGACGGTCCTTCAGCTTGTCCTCTGCAATAGCAGAGTTCATTGCTGATAAGGGTGTAGTGGTGGTTTGGTTGGAGGGACGTTTTCCTAGATACCATCCTCACTACTCGTGGTCACGGGGTAGGGGCGTATTGTCCTCCCGTGACAGAGAGGGTGTCTGCGGGGTAGGGGCGTTTGTCCTCCCGTGGACAGCTGCAGGGCAGAGGCATTTGTCCCCCTGTGACGGCGAGGGAGGGACCGGGACACCGTGTGTCTGGTGCCGGTTCCTTGCTTCCCCGGGGGACGGCCGTTGGTCGGGGGGAAGCTGGTGAGGGAAGGCACACTGGTCATGCTACAGTGTGCCTTTTTCGGAGAGGGTTGGCCCTAGGGCGAAGGTGCTGGTGATGTCGTGGTCGGAGTGCTGGCACGATCCCACTTCATCACCATTAAGGCATAGGTGAGGCAGCATCCCAAAGTCTTAGTGAGTAGGCCAATCCCTTCTGGAGCGGAGAGCCCCACATAAACAATGCGTAACGTCTGGCTGTATCCCCGACGGCCTTTGGTCACGTAGTGGTAAGTATATACAATTTTATGCATTTCTCCGGGGTCAAAATAAAAGGTACGTGAATAATACAAGAGACGACAGGAGTAAGAAGAAAGCAAGGGACAATAAGTCGCTAACTCTTTTTCGGCCCGAAGTAAATGGAATAATAATAATAATTCTCGTGTACGGGCAAGTCATACAGATAATAATAATAAAAGCCCTTTATTCAGACAAATGTTTGTTATACATTAATTTTACTTTTCCTTTATTTTCTCATGTCTGTCTGCCGCTTGGCAAAGGCCTCCCCTAACTCTCTCCATTCCCTTTTGTCCTTTGTCAGTCTTGTCCATAATCGTCCTGCAGTTCGTATTATTTCGTCCTCCCACCTGAATTTCTGTCTTCCTCTCTTTCTGTTCCTGTCTCTGGGGTACCACCACATTAAGCGTTTGCTCCATTTCTCTCCATTTCTGATGAGGTGTCCTGTCCATTTCCACTTTAGTGTTTTGACCTTAATCGCTACATCCTCGATACATGTCTTGTTCCTTACCGTTTCATTTCTCACTTTGTCTCTAAGCTTTACTCCTAGGATGCTTAGAGAAGTAAATGGAATACTTAACTATAATTATGAGATCCATTCCTCTAGGTATATAGGTAACTTGTCTATCTGAAAATGTTAAATTATTTAAGCATGTTTGCATATTGTATGCAACATTGCTATGCAAGCTAGGGAAGGTAAATAGGTACCTAGGTGTAGTTCGCCTCTCCCTACTTATCATGTTGCCGGTAGAACTTAAAAATGTCGTAAAAAGTTGCGAGAGAGCTCTCCAAACATTCAGGCAGAATGCGCCTTTGTTTTAAGCGTTCCTCGTCAGCAGCTACGGGAAACCAGAAAGGCGTATGCGTCTACGCGACAACAACATCTTTACGCTTTTCTGGTGCGGTCGTCATCGCATCGTTACGGTGCAGTGAGGCGAAGGGAAAAAGGGGGAGGGGGGTCCTGTAAATATCACACCATGCATATTCATACCGACTTGCAGCCTTTTGTTTATAATCTCTTCCCCTCCCACCGCGCCCGCCCCCAGGCCAGGACGCCCGCGCCCGCTTGGCAACAGTCAAAATCAGCTGGGGTGATTGCGCAAGGTTCCCCAAGCCGGTAACTCCGTCCCGTTCGCACCCGCAAGGCGCACATCTGTCGTCAGGTTCTAGTAATCGGTGGTACAGACAGTGCTAGGTATGTTCTTTGTTCGTAAATATCGTCCAAATTCGCTATAAAAGCGTTAGCAACCGCTAAAATATCGAAGATTGTTCAGTTTGAAGGGGTTGTCATTGGTTTTTGGGAGGTTTTATATGGTTCTATTCGAAATATCGAGTTAAAAAGCAGGAAGCCGGCTCGGCGGGTGTGTCTGCGCCGCGGGGGCCGGGGGGCGCTCAGCTGGCGGAATCGATCGCCCCCTCCCCCTAACCCGCGGCCGCACCCGTTGCATACCCTGCATTGGAGCACCATGTCCTTGTCGGCTCACTGAGTCGGGGACTCGGGGCTCATTTCTGAATGTTACCGAATGAACAAACCAGTTAACTACATTGGATGAGCGATTGTAAATGGACACAAGCTCAGTGGACCTCACCGATCCACCCTATTCTAAATGGAATTAATAGAACCCGAAGCCGGCGAAGTCTATAGTCGTATAGGTAGTCATAGTTGAAACTGCTAAGGAATGCTAACACGGGGATACATATATCCTCCCTCTCTAATTAAAGCAGTTGAGTAAGTACTAGTTTCTCTTCCATCTACTTGGACCTAGGGTGCGATTCGCAACAGATTGGTAACGTTAAAATTCACAATATCTCCTAAACACCATCTGAAACCCAAATTTCTAATGAAACAGAGTCAAAGATAACAATATCCTAAGTATTGAACCGGTTATGATTTAGCAATGCCTTGCCGAGCACGTACTTCGTCCGCCTCGTGTGGTCCCAGTCCCAGGCTCACCCCTTATGAATTACTGAGAAATCACGCCTATTCATTTTTGATAGCAATGTTTTCACTGATCAAGTTTTTGCTAGCGCTTCGTTTTGGTAAATTATAAAAGAACTGTCTGTTTATTTTCATCAGTAGGTATATTTCAGTATTTAAATGGATATAATATAGTGAAATGGATTGGGTTGCAGTGTCTAAAATAAGTTGGCTTTTTCTGTATCAATATGGTAGTTATCTTGTAAGAATATTTTTGTCTTTCTGTAGCCACAGCGGATGTTTATCTTAATTATGTTACTTGCGAATGATAAAGAGAGAGAGCGCGAGAGATATGTAAAAGGTAACTGGGTCGAATCGTTAAATAAAAGGGCATTGACATTTTGCGAGCCACTCCGCTGTCGCAAACAGTTGGAGACAAATGGTCCGGTCGCTAACACCCGGCGCAGACATTGCAACGAGGCTTGCAATGCAACAGTGATTCACAACAGCCGTGCAATCGCCATGTTTGGAATTGACTCAATAAAGGGTGTTCGGAGAAATCGTGTGCGGAAGTCCAGAGCCTTCGATAAGTCAGCACCTAATGTCTATGAAGTCGTATACAAACGAGATGCAAAATTGGCGTAACCGGGTACCTACTCTCCGACGTTGCTTTGTCGAATGACATTGCTGTGTGCTGTACCTTACCTACACAAGCCCGTTGAACCTCAATAAGTCAATTAACTGCGACGATTGGACGTCGCCTCGGGAGCCGTAGCCGTGCCGGACATTCCTGGATAATGAAGCGAGGGTCGGCACAGGTGGCCACGCGGCCCTCCGAATCCATATTGCACGGGGATATTAGATAAACCAGATTACAGATTTGATTGATACGGGTCGTCCTGCGTTAATTTTTTTCATCTACTTACAGGCTGCGCTATGCGCTCTTAATGAGGTGTTTTCGTGGTAATATGACATGGGAATCTTCAATTAGTGAGTAAACAGAGTACCTCAAAATTCGACGATGTAAAGGCAGCTGCTTTAGTGATCTCCATGTGTGTGTGAATACAGTAGGGCCTCGATAATCCGTACACAGGCTAATCCGAACGTCGCAGTAATCCGAACTGCCAAATGATAACCCAACTTACGCAAGAGACTGACGAATCTGGATATGACGAGTCTTTTATAGACGATTCTTCGGCTCTTAGCGCCAAGAAAACTCCTCCTCGCAAGCTATATCTGCTCGGCACTGACCACTTGTCTGGCTGGGCTGACTAAAATGACCTGTCATTGCCCGAAAAAATGATGCTGCGCAAGTTGAGGGACAAAGCCGTTGCTTGGTCAATAAATAGAACCTGGGTGATAAATGTATGTTTCTTAGTTTATGTAATTTAGAAGTCTATTCAATGAAAATTCGGATTATCGAGGCCCTACTATATGTGAACATTTGCGTTAACCTTGAAAAGTTTCAAGCTGTTTCCTTGAAAATATCAGGGGCACACAGAACTTGTAACTAAATTTAACCGAAGTAGGTACGAGTACATAAATAAAGCTATAATTGTAACCATACGTAAGTGGAAATGAGCCCAAGCGTGTACCTTCAACTTGTGAACGCGGAGCGATGAGTGGTTCAGCTGTCGTCACAGAACGTCATAACTTATTTACGAATCCTATTAAAATACGTCCCTTCTGAGTGTGGAGTGTCACCCCTCGGGAGCGATCGCGTATATTTTCTCGCAGAAACCATTATCTGATTTATGTCGGCGCTTCATACAAAATCGGCTCGTGAGCGAGTGATTGGCAAACGCCTGAGCACTTGTGTGATGTAATTGCGGCGGCGTCCATTACGCGTATTTACGAGTCGTCAAACATCGCCGGCGCAAACAGACGTGATGCTGTTTGTTCTGCTCGCGGGAGCACTTCAGGGCTTCAGGGAGAGGGTTCAAAATAAAAAGCGATATCAAATTAATGCTGATATTTGCTCTGATCGGTTGTCTGATTACGAAGTTTACATACGTATGCAGAGGTAGGTATGCACCTACCATACATATTTGTACAGCAGGGTGCATACCTTTTTCGATGTCAAGGGATACGTGCCGACTGCTGACGGAATTGCAGCGCTGTCTCGAATCAAATTACATTTTTGAAAGGTGTGTTTCTTTTTGAAAGGGTACCTCTTTTATTTCTTATAGCTATTGCTGTTGCCTGTTTCATAGACGTGATCGATATTGACGCCGGTACGGAATTGTGAACAGGGAATTTGTCTGTTCGCAAGATGAATGAAAATTTGTACTTATCTGCCAAATTTTACATAATATAACCTACATTTTGCGATGTGGATGGCTGGATGCTCAATAAAAAAACCGGACCGGACAAGTGCGAGTTAGAGTCGCGTAGAGAGGGTTCCGTACGTTCAAAACAATATAACACAATTATACTTTACTTCACAGACTTGTTATAGGTTTTCCTGTAATCTATAGGTGCAGGACTATTTTCCATATTTTTTCAAAATTCTAGGTCTAATAGTTTCGGAGATAAAGGGGGAATGGTAATTTTTTGGCTATTTTCTTAAATAACTTCAAAACTATTAACATAAAAATTATAAAAAATATATATTTAAGATTTTCACAGTGAGCCCTTTCATTTAATATGTCACACGATATAGTTTGCTTTTTTTTTCAATTTACTAGTTTACCCCCCAAAAGTGGCCCCCATGATTAAAGTTCATTTATTTCCGGGACGTGTCCGTGTTTGGGTCATTAATCTTAATATATGTACCAAATTTCAACTCAAACGGCTCAGTACAGTGCTGCAGCCAATTTACTCCGAAAGTACAGACAGACAGACAGACAGACGCACGAGTGATCCTATAAGGGTTCCGTTTTTTCCTTTTGAGGTACGGAACCCTAAAAAAGTAAAAAAGGTAAAGTAAGTGGCTAAGTCAAATCTGGAGGGTCTGTTACGCACTTCGGATTTTTCATTGATGCTGAAAAGGAGGACGCTATAGGAGGCACAATACGGGTTTCCGTACCATGGGTTGTCTATGACGCCTTGCCTGGGGTAGGCCAAGCCCCCGCGAAGGCTGGCAGCCCCACGGGGCCATAACGTTTATTTATAGCATCCGCAGTCCGCAGCTTCCGCGCCGTTTCGCGGAACCCTTAAATATTTGGTGGCGCAACATAAAAAGTGCGCGGAAATGAAACTTCCTGAGGAAGCGAGTCTCTTTATTTGGATGTTTTCGGGACGCACAAAGCGGACGGTAAAGTGTAATGGAAAAAGTTGCCGAAAACATATTAATAAATTTCACTGTGAAGTTCTGATCGTCGCTCGCCGATGCGATGGAGCTAGGGCGTTGTTTCGAGTCACAAAGCACTCGGCGTGATTTCCGGGCGAGGTCTCAGCCCTTCAATCCATTTGCATTTTTCCGCCAGTGCGTTGCTAGTCGGAGAGTAGATGGTATCTCCTAATTGATTCTAATTACTATTTATAGAAAGCTGTGCAGTGCAACCCTCTTCTTAGGAATTGAAGTTTACTGGAATATTTCAAGATGTATCAAAACGAATACCCGACAATTTTACTGCTAGAGCTAAACCCAAACAAAACAGCTTAGGGCACTGTGCCCATCTATGTTTTAGTCTAGCCAGAGTAAACAGTAGGGACTAGGGATGCACTTAACAAAAGTTGTTTACGTATGACACGAAAATATCATTATCGTATGTATGCATGCATATAACACGGTATACATATTTACAGGGATGGCAGTTGCCCGAAGCCTGTCACGATCAAGTGTCCCAAGCCCGGCTGAAAGGACCTGGACCCAAATGTAATTTACGGAAAAATTAATCGTAATGCCGTCGCAAACATTGGACCGCGGTGTAAATAAGGCCCCATTCATCGTCCGGCGCAATTAGCCCGGTCCGGCGTCCGCCCGGCGATGTACGATCACATTTGAATTTTTCAGAGCACGGAATAATTTAACGGCAATATAAGCGCATGGAAATAACATTAACCGCTATACCGGGGTGGACGAGGGGTGAGAGTAACGGGACACCCCACGTGCACACATGACCGCTGGCTATTTTACCTAAAGCGGTTTTAATATTTGGTAAAAATGGATCGAGAATTTTTTTAAATTAGCTTGGATTTTATTATTACAGCGAGTAGAAAGAATACTTTAAATTATATCTTAGCAATTCCGGAATTCGTAATATGGCAGACACAGAGAGTGATTGATTACCAGAATTTTGGACTACGCATCTTCACTTTTCCATTGGGCTGTCTGTTGGTCTTTAAGTGAACTATCTAACTTGTTAATGTTGATGTCATTTTGCTTCAACGGAACAAGGTAAAAGAGTATTCCCACAGTGGCGTAGCGTCGACCTTCTGCGAGAGTAAGCCGGAGCAAAGTGGGGCTACATTTTCTTCAACTAAGTACCTACCTACTATGTAGGTTATAAGTTATAGTAGGATAATACTCGAATAGACGGACCGATAGCAATATGCGGAATCGGCTTCTATTGACCCCTTTAGACAAAGTTAGCATCTGGTGTTTATTATGATTATGACGCCACAAACAAACAAGTTGTTGCTACAATCTTAGAGTAACCAGTACCTACTACACGTCTGTTTCATCGACTCGACTGTAAGATAAATAGTAAATTGGCATGTTGGGTTAGCATCGGCCGGCAGGCTCGCACCGGCCGCGACCGCCAATGCCAATCGGCCGGCTCGGCTGCTGTTGTTAATGTTCTGGGTTATTTTTAAGAAGTATAAAATTTTGCTCTACCTACAATAATGCGACTGGTATGTATCGATAATATATTGGTGCTCGATTAATGATATTAAAGCGGCTGAATAAAACAAACGGGTCGTGACGCTAGCGGCGCGGCGCGGCGGGCGCCGGGTGCGGCGGGCCGGCGGGCCGGCGCGGGGCCGGGGGCCGCGCGCGTCAGTCGCCGCTCGACCCAGCATGGAGCAGCTCATCGCCGCCGTGCGCAACTACCCCTGCCTGTGGAACACCACGGCCATCGAGTATCGCGACCAGGAGCTCAAGGACGCGGCCTGGGCCGAGGTTATGAAAGAAACCAACCTTTCCTCAGGTGAGCAACTCAACGGTGCCGAGACAGGTGCCGAGCACTCGATGCGTTTATACTTACACTCGCCCGGCCGAAGGCGCTGTCTCGCCACTGTACTGGCGCGGCGCTGTGTGCGCGCAGCGAGCCGAGCGCGCCCGAGCGTCGTCGGAAACGCCCGAGCCCCCGACCGGCATATTGTATGCAAATGCGAGGGGAGCGGGTTTGTAATTTTATGCATATAGGTATTTATCGCTCGTACTAAACAACGTAACCGACTTTGTTTTTCTATTAAACCACGTCGTTTGGTGCAAGGATTTGATGCTACGTCGTTTTAGTGACATTAACTTGATGAATCATTACATTATAATATACCTACCTATCATGAAGTGTAGGAAATAGTATTATTATGTCGAACTGCTTGTTTTGCGTTATAGGTCGTTGGCAGTCTTTAGTGGTTCAAGGTCATTGTGAGAAGGAAAAAGTAAATTTTTAAAACAAAAAATAAAAACCGACTTCCAAAAACTTAAACTAAAAACCAAAAAATAATATGTTAATCACCCCAAAGAAATGGATAATCAACGATTCATATATACATATACAGATATTTATAGTTTTTAACCTGTTATTTTTGAAGTCGGTGCCAGCTAAGGAGGTCAGCATAGCCAGCTTTGCGTGGCAGTGGCAGGCACCGACTTCAAAAATAACAGGTTAAAAACTATAAATATCTGTATATGTATATATGAATCGTTGATTATCCATTTCTTTGGGGTGATTAACATATTATTTTTTGGTTTTTAGTTTAAGTTTTTGGAAGTCGGTTTTTATTTTTTGTTTTAAAAATTTACTTTATTTTTTAATTTTTAGTGGCGCTGGAAAAATATTGTTTTGAAAAATAGACTTAAGTCTATTTAGTTAAAAGAAAATTTTTCCAAATCGGTCTAGCCGTTTTCAAGTAATCGGGGAACAAACCTACATAAAAATTGCTCTTTGTTTTGAAGTCGGTTAACACTAAAAACTTGTTGCTAATAAGAAATGGACGAGAAACTAAGAAAAATACCAAAATCGCTATATGTGTGCCTATGATATTTGAAGAGTTCCCTCGATTTCTCCAAGATCCCATCATCAGATCCTGATTTGGTTGCAATGGGACCACCTCGGAGGTATAATACCCTTTAAAACAAAAAAAGAATTTTCCAAATAGGTTCAGCCATCTTCAAGTAATCAGGGAAGAAACCTAGATACAAAATTACCCTTTGTTTTGAAGTCGGTTAACACTAGAAACTCGTTGCTCATAAGAGATGGACGAGAAATTACGAAAAATACTGAAATCGCTATATGTGTGCCTATAATATTTGAAGAGTTCCCTCGATTTCTCCAAGATTCCATCATCAGATCCTGATTTGGTTACAATGGGACCACCTCGGAAGTCTACCCTTTCAAACAAAAAAAGAATTTTCCAAATCGGTCCAGCCGTCTTCAAGTAATCGGTGAACAAACACACAAAAAAAAAATAAAAAAAATAAAAAAAAACATACAGACGAATTGAGAACCGTCCTTCTTTTGGAAGTCGGTTAAAAATATATTATGTTGCATTAAGTTTTAACTAGTCGTGTATACATTTCTATTTATAGGTCATATTGATTTGTTTTCAATGTGTTTCACCGAATTACGTAGCTACCTAGGTACCTCTTATATGTAGGTATTTAAATTGTGTATGTACCCAGATACTGTTGCTACAAGTAAGTAATCGATTAATTCTGTGTTTATAATTCCTACCTGTTAACTGCAGGAGGTTGGTTCGATTTTCGCTAGGGAAATATTTTCGGATACAAATTGCTTTTGTGTTCGGGATTAAGTACTTAGGGCGTTTTGATTTTCCGGTGTACACAGTCACCGGCAATAGGTATTATACAATGATTAATCGGGCCATGTAAAAGTATCTGACATTTTCAATATTTACGCGTTCCCCGCTTCATCATATCGATGACCGTAGGCTCAATTGGAGTAAGCGACATTAATTTGCCCGTCCCTTACTCCAATTGAACTTACAGTCGTTAATGCCGGTGGCTGTACCTTTTAATCAGAATTGATATTTGACTCGCTCGTGATTCTGTGAATAAGAAATCCCAAAATATTCTATTTCTAAAAAAGTAAAAGACACATCGGAAAGTGATAGATTAGATATGATAGATAATGTCAATTTTCATTTACAACAGCGGTCGGCAACCTGCGCTGCGGCCCGTGAACCGCTCACTTGCGGCCCTATATAGGCATATTCCGATCGCTATAGGTAGGTATTCCGAATTGTATAAAGTCACAAATTATTAACAAAGTGCAGCCCGCGTCAATTTCCTTACCTCTATATGGCCCTTAGCTGCTAAGCGGTTGCCGATCGCTGATTTACACCGTTGGAGTACATACATACACAACAATAACATCTCGTTCTTTACAGTGAAGGAAGTAAAACTAAAATGGAAGAAGCTTCGCGACTCCTATCGGGATGCGTTGAAGCGGCAGTCCGAGATGATGGCCCGAGAGCCTCCCCCCCGCAAGAACTACCCCTGGAAGTACATGCAGCACATGACCTTCCTCCAGCCCCACATGTCCGCCCGTAAGAAACCTGCCGACGAACCCCCTCCCCCCACGGCACCCCACAACGGGCATGAGGACCATGAGGATGAGCAGCAGAATGGGGAAGAAGGAACCAGCGAGGAATCGGAGTCTGAAGAGGACTCGTCGCCGAAGAGGAAGAGCTCGCAGCTCACGGTTATAGATCGCAAGCTGGATTATCTTTGCAAAGTAAGTGTGACTATATAGCTGTAATGTAACATACTGTCGAAAGCCCAGGAGGTGCCCGCTCCATTATTTACCTAGACCAAAGATCACAGTCCTGGAAAATGAGCCCTGAACATTGCCATTTCTATTCTATTCAACCACATGACGTCTAAGCTAAGATGGCACTAGGTATGTACCTACTGAGTTTGACATGTGCGGAGTGTCTTTTCAAAACGGTTTATTTCTGTATGAAAACCATAGAAAAATGAGCCTTTTTGAAAAGACACTCCTCATGTTTATTCTTATGTAACTGCAAATTGCAATATAAGCACTTAGCGCATCGAACAATCGACATTAGAGTCCTACACCTAAATCGTTGAGTGTAGCTTTTCCGATACAAAATACCTATGTTTACTTTGTTAGATCCATTTGCTTTGCACTTTTATTTATCTATTACACGGTAAAACGAACAGTATGTAGTAATAAACTTAAAAGGGACACTTTCCCAGATTTTATGAGGCCTTTTGTGTATACAGCGTAACACAACACATCACATCAGTCTCACGGAACTATGAAAATGAATTTCGCATGTTAATTTTGGTATGTAGATAGGTATATATATGTTCTTGTAGTAAATGGCTTGCACGCCATTGTTTTATTACCTAATATAATCTTTATCGGCGTAATAGCTGCTATCGGTTAGGTCCGGGAGTGATAGTGTTGCCACACTCAATGCTGGCTCGGAGCCAGAGGCACTTTGCTGCCGTATTATTCCCGTACGGGAACATTGCACTACCGAACTACCAATATATATGCCTGAGTAGCTGAAATTACTGACTGAAATTCTTTATTTCAGAACAAATTAATGACGTGTCTGGTAATACATTGTAGTTACTACTTTACATACTGTACATTTTTAAGTCATCAATTTCGCATTTGCATATTTTGACCATCATACGGTTTAATAATCCTTTTTTTTTATGAAAATATTCAACTATCATATTCGTATCTGGGGGCACGGCAGTCGCCAAGTCGAGCAAAACAAATGCACGGCCGTACCATCCTTTTCTCGAAACCATTAAGGCCAATTTCAGCCTCCCGTAATTTTGTGCTGGCTAAAGCTAGAACCCTGAACTTTCAGGGATATATAGGCCATAATAAGACTTAAATATATTCTCAATACAATAACATTCATTTGAACGTGTAGCTTAAGAACCATTGCACGTTAAATTTCCGTTGTTTTGTCACTGACTGATTGGCTGACTGACTGATCATCATAATTCTAAGCCTCTAAGGTACCTACTTCTACCAGGACCACAGCTCAAAATTTTAAACATAATGAGTTTTTAGCCTATCAAGTCAAGCATAACCTAAAAATTTTAACTGTGTAACACACTTTATAGTTCTCAAATATAGAATACTCCACGGGTAAATAATAGGCAAGTCGGTGGAAACTTGAAAGCCCCCCAGTGCTGACTTGGTTCAACATTACATCTCAAAACTTTTTTGTTGTAGAAGAACTGCGTTGCGATGCAAGACTTGCATTTTTTTACATGCAATGTTTTTGATGGGATCTATTATAATTTAAAATGTTCCTACACTAGTTGATTGGGTTACTCACCTTGTATACAGGTTGGAAAAAATCTATGGGCCCTGGAGGGGCTACCTTAAATCCTTTAGTAAGAAAATCTTTAAATGCAGTTATGGCATTCAAAGATTTTCTAAAACTATCTTGGCTTTTGTATTGGATACGATGGAAAAAAAAATGATAGATTTCAAGATCTTTTCTATTTGTAAGACCATCTGTTTATTAGAGATCCTGTCGATTAGTAGAATAAAATAGTGGGTGCTTATTGTTTGAATTTTAGTTGGTTCGATTCCCGGGTGAGACAAGCGAATTTTAGAAAATCTTTGAATGCAGTTTTGTATCTTTTTAAAAATAAAGGAATGTTTCCTTTCAGTAAAATGATCTAACTAAAGGATTAAAGGTAGTTCCCCTCGAGGGCCCATAATTTTTTTCCACCTTGTAGGTATATCCGTCTTATTGTACACAGGCGACGGGTAAACAACGCTCGCCGTCAGGCGCATGGCGGCGGCGCGCGTCTCCCACGCAGCCCACCCCCGACCCCATCGACATCTTCTTCAACAGTATGTGCCAGTCCACCAAGCGCTTCCCTTACCCCGCGCAGATCAAGATCAAACGCGTCCTCTTCGACGCGGTGCTGGCCGCCGAAGAGTCATTACTGGCCGAACAGCAGAACTACGCTAGTTTGTGGGCGCGTGCAGCGTCGTCCTCCAGCAGTGACGCGGAGCCGGCGCAGGCGCCGTCCTGAGCGCTGCGCCGGTACCGCCGGTACCAGCGGTACTGCCAGTACCAGTACGCGTACGCGTACGGCTTAAAGACTGAAGCACCGAGTTAAACCATTGTATTGTAGGTCGTATGATCTCGATTTTCTTTGTCTAAACTTTATACCATTTTCGCATTTTTCTCGCAGTCATAGACTGCGCGCGTGTTCCGATTGTTCATGGGAAACTATGTAATCCGATACGGGATATCAGAGGTCAGTTTTCGATCCTCGGAGCATGCACGTGCATGGTAATATAAAATATCTTATTTTTACTCTATACTTATGCATCTTATTTTTACCTCAATTCACCTATGGCGCGACATGACTTGGAAGTTTTTCAGGGATTCTGAATCCTTTATTTATATAATACAAGTGTGTATCATAGGTGTGTAACTTTAATTTGTGATTGTGACCAAATCTTATGTCTAATTCGGCCCAGTGCTATTGACTCAAGAAATTAATATTTGATCGGTGACTAGAAATTTTAATAAAGAGCTTGAAAAGGCCAAATACAATAATACCTACTTATAGGATAAGGGAATCAGACATATTTTTGACAATATTGTTTCATAGATTGTAAGACTTTGACTATGGCTAAGCCGAGAGATTAGATGTACTTGAAAATTATGAAACATTTCGTTTAGATCATTTTTTCGGTCTACATTCTAAATCTAAATTTGGAAGTATCAGTTAGAGCAAATGACCCAGTGCTTTAAGTGCTAAGAATATCAAAAACTACGGATATGAGAAATACACAATCATCAAATAAACTGATGGAAACACGCGTCAAGCTCACTACTTCTCTGTACATTTGCTTCTCATTTTTTGTAGTTTTTATTTAGTGTAAGGTGCATTGGGGTAAATTTGAACATGGGGTAGTTCCGAAATTTAAGAATTCTCTTCATTCACGCAACACAATTATAATTTCTGTAACATGCCAACACTGTACAGGTACTTATTAGACTAGACACGCCAATAGTGCTTCCTCTTATCGCACACCTTAAAAAACTTGCAGGGTTTATTAGAAATTTCTAATTTTCTAAATTACCTCATGTTCGAAATTACCCCAATGCGCCTTATAATATATATATTATATTATTATTGCTCCTCTCGGTCTCAATTATGTGGTTATTTTTCAAAATTTCACTGTCTTTTTTCTTTTTCAATAGAACTGGTTGGCATGTTTCGCAACCATGTTAACGGAGTTTAGGAGAAAGATTCTCGAAATTTTTAGTTTTAACTACGCAATATGCTCAAGACAAATTCTAAGGCAAGCTGGCTGCCAAGCAGTTGCGGTGCGTGACCCGTAATAAGAAACTAGGTACTTATTGCCAAGATATTATAAGTGAAATATTCGTGTAGAAAAAAATCTCTTTGACTGGATTATTTGATGGGGATTTGACGTGAACTAGGTTAGTACTAGGTTATACTTGATATCAGTATCTGATTTGATTACCACTAAGCAGTATTGATGTAAACATATACTTAGTTAAGTATTTTATATCTGTATTTACTGGAATCTAAGATGTCAAATTTGTATCATGATGAACATATCAGTGGTTGACATGAAAATGTTCCATCATTTTTTGCGATCTTTTTCAAACTGTTTAAAACACGATCGTGTCAGGCACTGGTATTTTTACCGTAACGGTTTTTCTTTATTTTATGATTAAGCCAATTTTGCAATTTTTCTAATGATAATCATTAGGCAGATAATTCCGCCGTTATTTTACCCTCCCCATAATTTGCCCAGTGAATCGCAATAGACGTAATGAACATGAAAATGATCGGAATAAAAAATGAAACGAGTATGGCGCAGTTTTATTCCCCCCCGATCCGGTTCCCCCCTCCCGGCTATAAATACCTAAGTGGAGCGCTATCGGTCGTTGAACTGTGGTCTAGATCAGCACCTCTAGTACAAGTGTGACACGTGACTCTTTAACACTGTCCCGTTCTATCCAATATGTCGTGAAAGTGACGGTCATGTTTTATCGTGCGACAAATGAAGTGGTAGAGGTGTAGGTTGGATCATTTAGTCAGCTCTAGATACTTGAAGTTGGTAGCCATTTTCATTCATGGCTACCTCAACTCAAATAATACTAATAGTAATAAAACAACTTAAACGGATTAAATCGCGTATATTACTACATTTTAAGTCCCGACGTTTCGTAACCCTTTTCAGCGTTCGTGGTCGCGGGTAGACTGAGAAAATCATAAATTTCCTCTGTCAAAATTACTGTTGTGCAAACCTACCCACTTTAAAAATACAAATTCAATATTAGTGTTGCCAGATGGGCCTAATGTGTAAAGATGTTCACACACATGCCAGAAGGGCTTAAACACCTAACCTTAGAAAAAACTAGCGGCGCTTCCAAAAGGCATAATAAGAAAGAAGGCCAAGGAAACTTATCAGCCACGCCTTATGCAAAACAAGAAAATAATTTAAGCAGAAGACTCTAGGTATGCTATTTTTGGTAAAACAAATCAGAAAAAAATTTAGTGTTGCCAGACGGGCCTAATGTGTAAAGACGTTCACACACATGCCAGAAGGGCTTACTATCCTAACCTTAGAAACTAGCGGCGCTTCCAAAAGGCATACTGGATAAGAAAGAAGACGCCAAGAAAACTTATCAGCCTCGCCTTATGCAAAAAAGAACATATTTATTTTTTTATTTTATATGAGTGATAATCGCGGAAACCGAAGACAATATCAAATAATACTAATTTATCATTGCGATTATGATGATGAAATTGATGAATGAGTAAGTAGGTACAAACAAAGTAATTCGCAACTACTTTTTTGCGATGTTGTTCAAACTTGTGCCCGCGTATTACTTACATGCCATGCGTGTGCTGTGCCATTGTAATTATTGGAATTTGTATTATTTTTTAGGGTTCCGTACCAAAATGGTAAAAAAGGAACCCTTATGGTGCGACTCTGTCTGTCTGTCTGTCTGTCTGTCTGTCTGTCCGTCTGTCACAGCCAGATATCTCAGGAACTACTGATGCTATCGATTTGAAATTTGGAATAGTGTTAAAAGTAGCTAACCCGAGCCTATTGGACATAAAAAATATCTTGTACCTTTTTTACTTTTTTTTTAAAAGGCTCCGTAATGGGACTTTGAAAATTGAAAGTAGGGCTATTATATTGAGTGGGGTATCAAATGAAAGGGCTTAATTTGTAGATTAAAACACCATTTTTATTTTTTTTCTTAAATAAGTAGTTTTTGATTTA
Source organism: Eudemis profundana (assembly GCA_947034925.1). Classification (NCBI taxonomy): domain Eukaryota; kingdom Metazoa; phylum Arthropoda; class Insecta; order Lepidoptera; family Tortricidae; genus Eudemis; species Eudemis profundana. The sequence goes on along the minus strand of OX344795.1, from coordinate 20,500,625 downwards.
TACATTTTTATGTACCATTCCCCCCCTATTATCTCCGAAGTTACTGATCAGAAAAATGTGTCATAATTACTAATTATAAATATCAACCTGAATATTACAGGAAAAATAGAACGGTCTTGCTAACTTTAATACCTTTTTAGAAATTTACAAAACTTGGAGTCCCTAGCGGCGAGTAGCAAAACTAAGCGATGGCATGTTTCACGCTAGGGGATTTCCGGGCAAAACTAGATGGCGCTAAAACACTACACATTTAACGATGTTATAATTGAACATTAAATAAATTTAAATACATTTAAATACTGTGTCACGTTTGCAAAGTTAAATAATTGTAAATAATATTATAATTATTTTACCAAGCTTATACATAGATGGCGTTGTAAATTCGGGGAACAGCTTTTTGTATGGAGAATGACAGTCCTCTTGATTTAATGGTCCTTGCTATTAAATAGAATCATTACACGTCAGGTTCTAAATATTACAGGGAAAATCTAACTGTTTTCCTAACTTGCACTGTTTTTTAGAAATTTGCAAAAATCATAACATATACTTATTTGCTTCTACTAAACAAATCGACATACAGTTTTTCTTGAACTATTCGCGTATCTACTTATGAGTTTGTACGGAACCCTCGGTGCGCGAGTCCGATTCGCACTTGACCGGTTTTTTTACTACTGCGCCTGCGGATTCGATGACGGCGAGGAACTAAACCAATCGCATTTACCGTCATCTGCTCCTAAGCGTAGCTCATCCGTTCACTAATCGGTAATGGATTCGTATGAAATGAAGTGCTTCTATCCGTCACAATTAATGTCCCAAAACGCTAAACGTCGTAACTGCCTCGTCTTCGCCACTACACACATTCTTTCTGCGTCAGATAAATATCGATAAATCTCCAGCCTCCATCCTGTGGGGATCAGCTGATTTTCTCGGGATCTGCTATAAAGAGACGTATATTTATTGAATCACCTATGAAGTTACGTCCTTTCGGAACAGCTGTGGAACAGCTGTGTTCTGTCAGGAAACACATGTTCGGACCTAAACAGTTCGCCGAACGGTCGGTTTAGCTTTTAACTTGAAATAGCTACCTGCTTGACTTTTTGTCGCCTTTGACGTAATTTTGCCTTGTGTTGTGTGCGTGGTTTGTTGGATGAAGATGCGGTCATTAGGGAATGTGTGCATACAATAGTTGTCACCTGCCTAGTCCCATAACGACACATAACATAACGGACTTATTATGGTTAGTTTCCTCTGGTTGCATTGTCCGTTTGAAACCGAAATTTGCTAATCCCTTGAGAAGTTGAGAGTCTTTGATTATCTTTCTTGTGTTCGTACTTTTTAGGGTTCCGTACCAAAATGGTAAAAAAGGAACCCTTACCGTGCGACTCTGTCTGTCTGTCTGTCCGTCTGTCACAGCAAGATATCTCAGGATCTACTGATGCTATCGACTTGAAATTTGGAATAGTGTTAAAAACCGCTAATCCGAGCCTATGGAACAGAAAAAAAATCTTATACCTTTATTACCGTAGTGACCCCTAAGTTCGCCTAGGCCCTAGGGTGCCTATCTTTGCCTAGTTGATTTTCCTAAACTTGCTTTACGACAAGCTACACTTAAATAAAACTACAGGGTGTTTGGTTCATCGTTTGCCAAATTTAAATGGTAGATAGGTGGGGTTATTTTCTATCCCTCTACGCTCTTTAAAAAATTTTTTAACCCACGTGTATTTTTTTTTGCTTTCTTTTGTTGTTTTTGAAGAATTTACAGGGCCGACGCGTTTAAATTTGAATAAAAAAAAAAGTAAGTGGAAACGAGATAAAATGTTTGTTGCATCGTGATGTGTAACGTGTCACGGTTGTATCAAAGTCAAAATTACTGACATTTTACTGCTAGTTTTTTTTTATTGACCCTGAAATGTTTTACAACATGTAAAAATTTTGTCAAAGATCAATTTTGATTTGCAATTAAAAAAAAAACTAAATGAGACCACGTTCTTAAAATTGTTTTACAAAATTCTGTGCTCTATCTTCTTTCAAATGGTGTACAATAATCCCAAAGAACCTTTCAGGAACTTCATTTTTTCCCGATTTTTGTAACGGACGCAACAGGTAAATTAACGATGCCCAAACATTGACGCTGTATCTTCTTTGGAATTTCCTTTGTCTTTTCGCGGGTTTTCATTTTTCGGCGACCAGGTTTGCAGGTTGTGAAGATTTAAAACTTATCTTTTGTAAATTTGGACTTGGAGTTGAAGGTCAACTTTCACAAACTTGAGCGAAATCGATTATGCATGACAAGAAAATGTTCTTGAAAACAACACATGCGAAGAGGTAAAGACTGCTATCTGCTGCATTTATTGTCCTGTGTAAGAGCAGGACAATAAATGCAGCTGTCTCTCTGTCATGGGTTATGGGTTAAATGTCAACCCAGGCGAGGCAAGCTGTGGGGCCGGTGCTGGGATCAGATTCATTCAGTCATTTGACTGTCTCTGGTGGCTAACGTATTTGTAATTCTGATACTGTTATCTTTTGTTAAGTTTGTTTTAGTGTTTTTGTTAATCTCTGTTTTGTTGAATTTGGATCATTCAGTCGTTCGTTAGCCATTTTCAAATGATCAAAACTCAACAAAACAGAGATTAACAAAAGCACTAAACGATCGACTGAATGATTAAAACTCAACAAAACAGAGATTATCAAAACCAATAAACGAACGACTGGAAAACACTAAAACAACTTAACAAAAGACAACAGTATCAGAATTACAAATGCTTTAGCCACCAGAGACAGTCAAATGACTGAATGAATCTGATCCCAGCACCGGCTCCACGGCTCGCCTGGGTTGACATTTAACCCATAACTCATGAAAGAGAGAGACAGCTGCACTTATTGTCCTGCTCTTACACAGGGCAATAAATGCAGCAGATAGCAGTCTTTACCTCTTCGCACGTGTTGTTTTCAAGAACATTTTCTTGTCATGCATAATCGATTTCGCTCAAGTTTGTGAAAGTTGACCTTCAACTCCAAGTCCAAATTTACAAAAGATAAGTTTTAAATTTTCACAATCTGCAAACCTGGTCGCCGAAAAATGAAAACCCGCGAAAAGACAAAGGAAATTCCAAAGAAGATACAGCGTCAATGTTTGGGCATCGTTAATTTACCTGTTGCGTCCGTTACAAAAATCGGGAAAAAATGAAGTTCCTGAAAGGTTCTTTGGGATTATTGTACATCATTAGAAAGAAGATAGAGCACAGAATTTTGTAAAACAATTTTAAGAACGTGGTCGCATTTAGTTTTTTTTTTAATTGCAAATCAAAATTGATCTTTGACAAAATTTTTACATGTTGTAAAACATTTCAGGGTCAATAAAAAAAAACTAGCAGTAAAATGTCAGTAATTTTGACTCTGATACAACCGTGACACGTTACACATCACGATGCAACAAACATTTCATCTCTTTTCCACTTACTTTTTTTTTAATTCAAATTTAAACGCGTCGGCCCTGTAAATTCTTCAAAAACAACAAAAGAAAGCAAAAAAAATACACGTGGGTTAAAAAATGTTTTAAAGAGCGTAGAGGGATAGAAAATAACCCCACCTATCTACCATTTTAATTTGGCAAACGATGAACCAAACACCCTGTATATCAAGTAAATGTATGAGTATTGAATAGTTTTATGTGCAGGTTTTCTTAGAAGATTTTTAGGAAAATCAACTAGGCAAAGATAGGCACCCTAGGCGAACTTAGGTGTCACTACGGTACTTTTTTTGTCGAAAATCAAAAGTAGAGCTATTATATCGAAAGGGATATCAAATGAAAGGACTTAATTTGTAGATTCCAAAACCGTTTTTATTAGGGTTCCGTAGCCAAAATGGCAAAAACGGAACCCTTATAGTTTCGTCATGTCCGTCCGTCTGTCTGTCTGTCTGTCTGTCCGTATGTCACAGGCATTTTACTCAAAAACTACATGATGGATATTGATGAAATTTGGAATATAGATGTCTTTTATGAGCCGCTACTTAGTTTGGTATATAAATAATTAAAATTAATATTTTTAGGGGGGGCACTCCATACATGTTAAAGACAGTAAAAAAAATTTTTTTCAGCAAATAACAACGTGTGGTACATAGTTCGACAGCTCGTAAAAAAACATTATAAGGTTCCTAAGTAATGTTTTTTATTAAGTGAATGTATTTGGAAATAATCGCTCCGAAAGTTGTGTAAATTGTGTCCCCCCCCCCTCTATTTTCTAAACCGTGCGCCCGAAAAATATGAAAAAAATCACGAAGGTAACGCTTAATTAATACTTTCAACGAAAATTATTTTCAACAAGATCGAATGTACCGTTTTTGAGTTATTGCCGATAAACTGCGCTTCTCAACAAAAGGACGTAATTGCTATGAAGATACGCTCTTTTGTTGTTGTACTTTTTTTACATCGTATTTTTTACCTTATAGTTACGGCTATGGAACCCTACACTGAGCATGGTCCGACATGCTCTTGGCCAGTTATTTATTTTAGACATGTAATTTTTGATTTAGGCCAAAAAACATTAAAAAATTTACCATTCCCCCCTATTATCTCCGAAGTTACTGATCAGAAAAATCTGTCACAATTACTAATTATCAATATCAATCTGAATATGACAGGAAAAATATAACGGTCTTCCTAACTATAATATTTTTTTAGAAATTTAAAACATAAACTACTAGCGGAGAGTAGCAAAACTAAGCGATGGCCTGTTTCAGATTAGGTACAGAAAAAATATCTATTAAATACAATCATTACTCATCAGATATCGGAAAAAAAACCATAATGTAACAATAATTATTAATAACTCTAAAATAGTACTATGTTAATGTGGAAACACCACAATTTTATTATAATTATATATTGGTACCTATATTGAGCAAATTTAGTATTATGATGTTGTGTTATCTCCATACCTATCCTTTGGCTATTACGCTGCTGGAATGCGACGGATAGGCAAACAATAATAGTACATTACATAACTAGGGTGGTAATACAAAAAAAGGCCGAGATTGCAGAAGTTTGCGGCCCGAGCTGCAAGCGAGGGACGTAAATATGCGATCGAGGTCTTTCTTTATTACCTCCCGTGTTGCGTACATAATTTTATGTCTACACTTGGCCAGAAAGCGGCTTTTTCCGTACGCACAGCGTGCGGAAAAATTCACTTTATGGCCAGGTGTGGCATAAAATCATTCAAATGTAGAGTTAGTGGCCAAGTTGGATTATGCAACCCAATTGAAAAGGTATTAGAATTTGAAATAATATAAAATTTTAATATTAAAATTCGGAAATTGGACGCACAGGTGTCGAGATACAGAGCTTCGAAATTGATGGTAATGCGCAAGAGTGATGCGATGTTCGTTTCAAATCGATCTAACGTCGCCATTGGCTCGTAATTAACTGTCAAGACATGGCCATATCGACACTAAAGTGTGCGATATGCAAGATTGGTAATAAATAACATCCACACAACGGCCCATGGACTTCGCAATCTTAATATTTATTACAAATGCGTTGACAACCCTGAAGACTAAGATGGAATGCCTCTATGCTAGTAATTTCACCGGTTGTCTTTTCCCCACACCGGAACACAACAGTGCGAACACTGCTCTTTGCCGGCAGGTTAGTGGGTAGGGTAAGATGGTGGTAGCAATCCGGGCGGACCCTGCACAAGGTCCTGTCATGCATGATTTTACTTGGCTTGATTTTTATGCAAGTCATCGTCGTAGTACGTACATCCCCAGCTGTTGTGCGGGCGCCGCACCGGCACATCCGCTGCGCCTGTGCTGCGCGGAACACGTGTCGGCTCCGTGGAGCGAATCGCCCCGGTAACCCACGGAAAGGCGAGGAAGTGGAAAAAACGTGTACACTTGTAAAACATGGCACACTCATAGCGGCCATCCGTTGAATGCGCTTGGAGGCATTGTGGGTGAATCTTTCATGAAGTTGAAGTTAAAGAAATTTATTTCATTACGATGAAATGATTAGGTACACATACAGGTAGGCAAAGCACACCTAGCGGCTAAACTAGGCTTCCTTCTACCTAATTGTAACTTGAGTTTGCCAATTTAATTTGTCATTTCAACTATTTTACTGCAATCTGTGTTTCGAGAAGGATAACCTTTAATTATATACGGAAGCACAGGCATGGGAAGAGTCTCGAGGGCTTGGGGCCCCGTCCATCCATTACGACTGTCACAGGGTCAGGCTGCGGTTGACACAGTGTTGCCGTTTTGTTGACAGACTTTGCTGGCTAATCCAGCGCACTTGAAAGGGGTTTATTTTTATTGTTAGTATAACCGGAAAAGCTGGCTTACATCATTTGAACACTGCGGATACCTATGTTTCAGTAATGCGTATTTCTATAGTATTAATTTTCTCGTAAGTTTCCTATCCATTGTAACTAAGTATGGTAGGTACCGTAAAATGGGGTGAGTAGGGATTGCGAGGGCAGTTGGGTTATGAATGGGGAGAGTAGGGATGGCAGAGGGGTGAGGTGGTTTTTAAAGGCTACTGCCTAAATAATATATTCTTATTACAAATGTAAGTAGTTATAGTTATATTCATAATCCAAAAGCGTCGTGCCAACAGTTTGCCCGACTATCGTATCGATTTCATACTACGGTATGAAATCGATACGATACTTAATCTCTCTCTCTTGGAGTCAATAACGTATTAAGAAGAAACAGGAGGGCAGTTTTTCCATACAAACGTAGTCCCCTGTTTCCTCCCTGGATAATGCCAGTAGAGCAATAATTTTTTGTCCAAAAATCTATGGCTACTATTGATATGTTCCTATGTTTATGTTTTGTTGTATGTATGTTTTTACGATAAATTGATTCTCAAACCTTCAAAAACCTAAAAAAAATGCCAGATTTTCCGCTGTGTTCACACATCCAGAAAGCAAATTTGTCTAGATTATTAAAAAAAAGGAAAACATAGGAACACGGCCATAGCCTTTTTTTAATGTTTAATGAAAAAATTTGTTAAATAGGTTAAGTTTTGGGGAAGAAATCAGGGGACTACGAAACGTTGTTTTCATGAAATTTTAAAAAGTATTTTCGGTCCAAGCTGCAGTTGTCTCTATCGCGCTCTGCGGGGGAGAGGCGGGCAGTGCGGGATAGCGACACATTTTACAAATACCTAATTTTCAATTCTCTCGACCTTACTGTTTCCTCTTAAGCTGCGCAAGCGTCCGCGCAAACTTAAAACTCAATTCATGAAACGTATGGGTAAAACGTGCTGCTGAAGTTTTGCTGAGGCAGCCTACCGCAACGAAGTCCGATAGTTGTGACAGCTCCTAGAGCTAGCACCTGTACAAGCACAAAAAATGGGTAAAATTTATCGTTAAAATTCTAATCTAAAATGAAACTCTACAGATCTAGCATCAACATTAACTTATTCTTCTCGGTCTCTCTCCAGAACTCATCTGACTACAAAACAGATTGTAATGTATGTATTATTTAATCATGGCGGGCAAAAGGGTGTCCGTTTGCGTCGGTCCTCTCATTTGTCTCCGTCGCGTTATTATGGCGAGGACGGGACATTTTTCATTCGTTAATTATGACGGGACAACGCAAATATGTTCCATGTTCCATCCTTGCAAGCCTCGGGGAGCCTGATTCTTGATAAGTCACTTTGTTGCATTGATCCGTCATCGTCAGCAAAAATGCGGCATTTCAGTACTGATTTCACACCTTTCATAGTTTTGTATTTGTTGATGTAAAAAATAGCAACGTTGCAGATGTTTACTATGTATAGGAAAGGTGTTTGTGCAATTCCAATATCACCTTTCTCTAATTATATTCCTAATGTATTGGGAACCGAGTGTGTCGGTGGCGCGTGCGTATAGCACGCGTCTCCAAGCTGTACTTCTGATAATGACAATACACCCTTTACCTGAGCAGCTGTTACATTGCTGGCAAACATTTTGAGACTGCTGACTAATCCACTGAGTTGGGTGCAACATTGCCGCTTTATTATAAAAGTTAGACGGCAATTAGACACATGCGCATTGGCATAAATTATGTTCAGTAGACAAAATGTACCCGTGTCCGGCAGCTGGCAACCAAATGCTATTGCCAATTAAGCCCGGCCTCTGGCAGCTTCAAGTTATGTCCCGGATTCAAATCCACTCGAGGGATGATCGTCGCTCATAAAAATGATGCCAATTTGCGATAAAAAGCTGATTCGTGCATTCCGTCGCGTCTCGCGCTCCCCCAGCGTACCCTCGCCAACTTTCCTGCCTTTATGGAAGTGCGAATTTATTACGTAAGTTTCCAAATTATGCATAAAGATAAGAGGTTTTTAAAAAGCGCTATAAAGCATCTCGAGCGGAGTTGTGAACGAGGCCGGACGGAGGTTTGTATTCAATTAGATGAGGGGAGAATTATTACTGGGCAGCTAGGTGTTGGCTGCGAGCAGCGTTATAATTTTGGGTTTATAGTTTCGAATGAAATAAGGCACAACCGCGGTGCCATTAAGAATAGTTAAGATAGGCCGCCAAACTGATAGTCGTTGAAATGTGAAAAACTATTGATGGCTCTCACTTTCTTTATGATTCAAGACGAGTGTTGATGTTGAGTTCAAGACGGCAGGTGACATGTATTATATTTATTTGAAATGTTGTGTCGAGCAAGCATCGCTCTACATTGCCAAAATACAAGCTGAAACGCGTATTTTGCTCTTTTATTTCAATGTACATACGTTTAAAACTAACTATTAACACCATTAACACTAAACACCCGAGCAAACCCGCCTCTTCATACTTGTATCGAATGCCGGCTACAGCGAAGAGGATAACTCAACGCAATGCACCTGCGACCACCTACCGTGCGCCGATGACCAATGCTCCGCGGATCGTTCCCATAGTGAAAATCTTGTGAAAATTGACGATTAATTCGGATCTTACATCGACCGTATTCACTTGTGTAATTTAAATGTAACATTTAAATAGTTAATTAAAATAGTTTAAAGTGAATCGGACTTACATCATTCCTCTCCAACCTCCAGCTGCCCCCCAAACAATAAATACGTACTAATACCAACAACAACCAACAACTTTAATAAGTTGATTTAAAACCAATAATATCAATAGGTACTTTTGTCATAATCTTGATTGTAAACATTTCAGAAGGGTCTCTTAAGCAATTCGGGAGAAACCGTTAACCGACTATTTCCAGACGTGGCGTAAACACTCAGAGACCACCTTAAAGCTCTCTCTGAAGCTGTAAATTTTAATCGAGTGCCTATCGCATCTTGCCGGTGAGATATAAAGCAAAAAATGAATTTTTCAAGTGAATAACTTTTGGTTGATGACTGAGCGTGCTCCGTTTTACGACTCCGACATTACCTGGGGCACTCCAGCAGATAAAAACCACTTCTAGTTCAGGCGAAACGCCCTTAGCATTGTAATGGTGATTTAAGGATGGCTCCCATCATACAGGGGCACGATAGCGATCGTCTCCCGTCGGCACAACTACGGCAGTAAAAAGAAAATCGACTAAATCCTACGGTTTATTTATTTTCCTACTATCTTTTAATTAAGTAACCGTATTTCAATGGTATTTGTACATTGCTGTCCATTGAGGGTCTCTTAGTAGGACTCGTGAGGAGACCCAGCAGTGTGTAGTGTAAGAGGCGAAAAGGTCGTTGCTAGGCGCGGCGCGGGCGAGGCGGCCGCGGCCTTGCGCTGCGCGATGCCAGATGATAAGGAACTGTATCGACGTCTGAAACAAACAATACACTAACGCCGTTTTGATACGAATAATCGCAACGTATGCGACTTCAGATGAGTGAGACTGAAATGTTAGATATTCGCTGTGTTTGATGCATGTTTGATGGAATTGAAAACACTGCGTGTTTTCTAACTACACTAACATTATAAACTCAGTCAAAACATCAACAGTTAAAATTGCCATTATGAGGTCAAGGCTATGGACTATGGAAGTAGGTATAAACTATGAGGTAACCAGTAACCGAGAATTTATTTTTAACAGAACAGGTACCTATTATCTGCAATTCTGCAAAGCTTGTCTTCTTCCCCTTGGCATGCTGAACAGCTTAGAAATCTTTTGTACGCGCCGGACCGAAATGTAGCAAAAAACCGGCCCCGGAGCGACGACTGGCCGCCGGGCGGGGTCGATCGATCGCCGCGGAATTTATAAAAAGACGCGCCTTCGGACACGGGGCGTCTACGTCTGCGCTCTTGCTTTTTCACGTGTTCGCCGGCGCGCCGCTTCCACCCGTGCGGTAGTGGCGCGTGCGGGCGGGACGGCCTTTGCGCGCTTGTTTCGCGCTGCGCGTGTGTGTCTGCCGCCATGCGCGCCAGCGTGTTTGCGTCGCGCTCCCGCGGCGAAGCGACGTGCGCCGAGCGCTACCGACTAAAATTCTAACGGTTTGAGTTTTAGTGTTAGTATTATTATGAACGCTGTAACTGTGGGTAATATGCCGAAACGGAAGGCCGAGCCGGGGCTGGAGAAGACTCCGGAGGTGGGGAGGCTGGTGGACTCGAGCCAGGCGGACGACCGACGCATGATCCAACTGGTGCGCGAGCGCCGGCTGCTGTATGCGCGGAACAACATGCCCGTCGCCTCCTACTATAGCCAGGTCAAGAAGCTGTGGCAGGAGGTCGCCGACCACATGGGATGGACCGGTATGACCTACTTTCTGTTTATTTTTCTGCACAAAACTCTCGATGTCTGACATACTGTATAAAAAGATTACCACATTAGGAATAAGATCATGCGATATTTTTGTGCGCGTTGTCCTGTCCGATATTATTCCAGCTGACTGTAGTTATTCCACAGTCAGGGACCATGTCATGTATTGCAGGAAATACATGCAGCCAACGTCTTGATCAAAGGGTTTCTAGCTTTGAGGGAAATAATTGTAAGTTATTATCATAATTAATATAGATCAAACTTGCGATGTCAAACGTGTTCCCAGTGCCAAGTCGCCCACTCGAGTGAGCCACGACTGCCACGAGCACAAGCGAGCGAGGTTATAATGATTAACTGTCACATCGGATTTATTGATTGACGCGATTAGATACCAGTAACACCTTATCGCCACGTTTAGTACCTATAAAAGCAATGTAAATAAGAGAGGAAATTCATAAATAAATAGCATCTATAGTTGAATATGGGTTTTTGTAACTAGGTTCCAGTCGGGAGCCGACAGCCACACGCGGCGTGGCAGGCCCGGCGACAACAACTGTGCTGTGCCGTCGGGTCTCGGGTCAATGCCGTCGCGTTTCGGAGCGGGGCTTATTCTACTTTCAAAACGTCCCATCTTCGTCGAAAACTGATCGAATTTTGTCTTTTTGGTCACAGATCTAGCATGTAAAAGAGTTATATTATGTATGTACTAAAAGATCGACAGCTTGTATAATTGGTGATCTGTTCCATGCTTCTGAACGAAAATTACTGACATGTGTAACATAAGAAAAAGGCACTAGGAGTACATGAAGCTGGCGGGTTGTTACATCCTTTATTCGGCGGTATGGCTTGGTTCTTGAGTTCTTGACGCAACTCGACCGTTGTGCCACGTTGTGCTGGCCGGTGGGTTACCTTTCAGAGCGGGTTCGATGTCCGCTTGAGCCGACATTTATATGCATTATACTTAAGCTTATTATGAAACAATATTATGACGGTTATTTTGGTCTTATTTATTCACATCAACAATATTATATTACTGCACATACTTAATCAGAATAATGCATGTCAGGTGTCAGATATTCTAAAGTTATTATTATGTATGTATTTCCCGTTCACGGGACAATGGTGTCCCGGACCTTAGGGAGGCGTGCGCGGAGCCGAAGCCAACGCTTTCGACAATTTAATGAAAGGCAAAGTGTACACCCAGCGGATGCTGTCTCTGTCCGTGTCATGGGATGCACACACAGACAGCCCCCGCCAGATGCAGGGGCTATTGTTGATTGATGGAATCTAACTCTACTGGGCTATGGTGGAAATATGGACTAAATACTGGGTTATGGGTTGAGACATAACGGCGCCTGTCAGGAAAAGTGTCTCATGGCTTTCGTGGCACTGACAGACCGTTATGATTATTATTATTATATTTTTAAGAATTTGAAATGTATACCATTTTGTTTCACGTATGAGTGAATGTAGCTGTACCTACCTACTTAATACCTGTGTAACGTAACACAACACGCTTATTCAAAAGTTTTAGTTCAGAAATGTTTCTGAAAATTCAGACCGTAACCCTTAAGTTTTCTGTAATGTCCTAGTTTTTAAGTAGTTAATTCAAGATGGCAAGTACTGGGATAGTGCCAAGCACTCGGACATCTACTTTAATTAGATTGAATCATCTATGGTATTTTATCAGTTTACCTATTTGTTAATACGAAACACCGAACGTAACAATGTGTTTGTTGTGTGTCTGCAGTAGGGGATGTGCGGCGCAAATGGTCCCATATCCGCAACTCGTATTCGCGGCATCTCCGCAACGAAGTCAGCGGCGCGGTGACGGGGCGAGGGCGTATGGTCTCACGGTGGTACCTCGCCGACGAGCTCGACTTCCTGCGCGACCACATGGCCACCGACGTGTGAGTACCACGCTACTGCGCAACGAAGTCACCAGCGGCTCTTCAGTGATGTGCTGCTTTTTATGTATGCACTTTAGGCACCCAATTGAGCTATAAATAATATGGAGTTATTGTCGGGTTCTTCAAGAAGTTAGTAATTAGGACATTCAAATCGGTACCATACAGGCAGAAGTCGATTGCCTTTAGTGACAATGACGACTGCCCATCATGAGGATGGTCAAGTGGTCAGCTTGTTTGCCACTTATGCGTAAAAAAGCGGTACAGGATCTGATAGCATGACAGATTTTTCAGGAGCAACGTCGTACTGATCGCGTCTTGATTCTAAAATTTGGTTCATATTGTGTGTTACAGGCGACCGTCTCCGTTCACGTCATACGCGCCGTCGTTCCTGGACATGGAAGGTAGCAGCAACGAGCAGGTGGACATCAAGCCCTTCATGTCCAGCCCTTGGCTTGCGCTGGGTCAGAAGCTGGAGGTGAAACATGAACCCACGCCCGTAAATGAAGACTCATCTTCTTCGGTGTCCTTTGGTCCCGATGACAACTGCTCCTACTTTCAGTTCTTTAAAGGTAAATTTAATAGTTTTTTGTTGAGCTAGTATCCATACATGAATATCTAGATATTGGCTAGATACTTTTTTCTCGGTCTCGCATCATTTGCGAGTAATGAATGAGACTCGCAGGCTTACTTGCCTTGCTGTGTTGAAAATATTGTCAATCGAACACCCATAAAGGCCTCGTGTCTGCTATCAAAATTATCTCCGATTCTGAGGTGTAATATTTGAACCAATCAGGTGGTAGACGCGTGTTTAAGTAGACGTAGATTTGACAGGGCGACGATGTTATGTTCCGAAATGCCATTTTTGTAGAATTTGCATTGAAACGAGTCTCCTTAAACAAAGATACCTATTAATTTTTTTGAAATATCGAATTATATGTTGTATTATTATATGTTCTATTTTCGAAATTATTTTAGTTTTTTCAAAGTGTTGGCTTATGGAAATATCTCATAGTCGAGATGGAAGTGCCATAGAGTATCCGTCATTAAAAACAGAGAACAAAGGATTAAAAAGTAGTACGCTATTAAAGTTTAGTCTATGCCATCTTAATGGGAAAATTAAACTCGACGAGTAGAAAAATAGTACATTATTACAGAGGGTGGGAAGTAAGGGGTTGCCGGCCGAGTATATGTATATAGATGGCCGAGCGAAGCCGAGGCCAGATAGTTACTAGGCTGGCAACCCCACCGAAGTATGTATAGCGCTTTTCTCAAATATGCAATGAAATAAATTAAAATCACTCGAAAAAATCGTTTCGGTGATTTGTTATTTACTTATACAAGTACTCACACTTTGTTTCTTTTATTACAAAGGCATCTACAATGACTACCAAGAGCTTCCTATGAAGAAGCAGAGGCTGTTTAAGCGACAGTGTCTCAACTTGCTGCATGAGTTGTTGGATGATGAAGAGAGGACGATATTGGTACCTGAGTGCCTGCAAGAAAGTTACAGTGACGATCCTGTCAACTTGTCTGGCACAGGGGACGAGGAGGACGACCGGAAACCGATTCTCCCAGAAATTTCTATCCTACCCACCCAATAAGGCATATGCAGTCCGATTCTCAAAAGCTGTCCTAAGTAGTAAACAAATTTGTAACCTAACTGTTCAGAATTGTTTTCTTAAGCTGATTTGTTAATAAAGAAGCAGCAGTGTCAGTTTCAGCAGTTACAGAAATGTGCATCTTGAGGGTGGAAATCAGTTTACTACTCGGAACAGCTCTTGACGATCGGACTGTAAACAGCGACCAACTCACAAAGTTGCCCGAGCATAAAAGACGGCTTAGGAGCGGGTTTCCTTCCGTTGCAGTTTTGGCTGAAGTTCAAGCACAAAGCGACTCCACTATCAGTAACTTTGTGTCGTACTTCACAACTCACGAAGTTGGACGAGTATGGTGAGGATCTAATGCTTCCGAGTCGACAATTGGCTAGTACCTACTCGGGTGAAGAACTTAGACCAATTTTGGCGACTGAGACTTACTTGAGTTGGGAGTGTGTGAGTGAATAGTGAATGTGAACTAGACAACGGGTACTATTAATTTTAGTCGTAATCGTAGGTGTAAGGGCGCGTGAAATCACGCAAACACTTCCTAATTAATTAGTCCTATTTAGTCTAATTACGTTGTAATTTGTTTGCGGAGCGTGACTCCGTTTAATTTTATTACATAATTAGTGTTCAAACAATCGTTTAATTGCGAAATGAGCGGAATTATAAGCGTTGTTTTAATTTGACGTATTTTATTCCCCCTTCCTGATTTTATCCCTTAATTTTGGTGTCATGTAGTGTAGGTACGAACATAAATTGCAAGGATCAGAATCAGCTGTGTTCGAGGGCGTTTATTTTGGGCAACATAAAGCGAACACACGCTTGTTACCGTGGGGTGGGACCCTACAGAACCCATGAACGACTCGTGTGCACTCAACGCGGTATTATTAATATTGAAATCAATTTTGTCGCCATCGTAAAAAACGACAGCTGTTTATGAAGACAAAGACAAATAATAAAGCAATAAAACACTTCGGAATGGGAATAATTCTAAGCTTACACCGATAACTCCAACATACAAGCTAGTGGACCGTAGGAATGTCCAACCCTGCCATAATGCCAGGTATCCATGATTCATATACAAGCGTGATATTTTTTGCATCAGGTATACGCTCCTTACTCGGTAGGATGGCAGCTGACTCTGGCATTAAGGCTTAATATAGAAAAGAACCCATTAAGATCCTAACTCGGCGCTAATCTAATTTGGACTTGCAACAATTAACTACTTGTCGATAATGTCCATGTTAACGAGCTAGTGAGAACAGGCATTATTTTATGTAATGAACACTTGTTATAGTTCTTTATCTATGAATATCTACTTATAATTATTCTGGAAAATGGAATCTACTAAGGCATCTAATACCAGTATTTTTTGGATAGGTTAGGCTCATAAGGACCAGGTTTCAGAATGACCACGCAAGTAAAAGGCCTAATTTGCATCAGGTCTTAGTTGCAAAAAGTCTAAAATTATCGAATGACAAGGAAGTGACAAAGTATGGGAATTTAACGGTTATAACCTTGTCATTATGCAACCGCGACGTTTTGCTGCCTAGACGTTTTAAATTCAAGACGTAGTCGCTATTTAGACAAAATGCATAATGTGTCATTTAACAACCAAGTCATAATAAATAAATAAATAAATATTAGGGGACAATCTTACACAAATCGAACTAGCCCCATAGTAAGCTCAATAAGGCTTGTGTTATGGATACTAGACGACGATATATTTAATAGATACAAATACTTAAATACATAGAAAACATCCATGACTCAGGAACAAATATTCGTGCTCATCACACAAATAAATGCCCTTACCGGGATTCGAACCCAGGACCTCGTGCTTCGTAGGGTCACTACCAACTTAGCTAAAGTGGTCAAATAAAACCTGGTCTTAAATTAATTAGTAATTGTGCAACTACGCACAACTAACTATTTTGTTATAATGACGTTCGTGCAATTAAGACATATTGCTCACCAGGTCATTGTTTAAAACAGTAATTTTGTTTATTGAGACATGATGCAATTAGGACGTTTTGTTTACTTAGCTATATGCAATCTAGTCCTTGTGAGCCTAACCCTAAACTTTAATCGAGACTCTTAATATTCAGCACTCTCTAATTTATCAGCTTCCGAATCGCAGGCCACCCAAGTACAACCTCATATTTAGTAAGGCAGAGTGATCATGCGAGCGATTTGCGAATGATGACGGGAACTATCGAAAATGCACGAGAGAGGTAGGAAGCGCCCTCTCGAGCCCTCATACTCCCTTCGCCCGCACCGCACCGCTCCGGGGCTCTGTCAATACAGAAACATACACATCAAGTTTCATTCGGGAACTTCCTTTGTGTCAATCTAATAAAGAAGTTAGTATTTTTTTGTTCGAGGAAGTGGATGAAAAAATAATTTATTTCGTTCATTCGAGCGTTTTCTCAGTGGTCCCAGTATATTGTTGGTTAGTCGACTTTCAGTGGCTTTATTTGTCGGATGATGCCTTTATTTCACGTCATGTCAGGGAATCATTTGCCGTAACGGTTAACCAATTGACGGTCATAGACTATCACCACCTATCGGTCAAGACGGTTTCAGATTTTGGCAAAGCAAACAATAATAGTTATATTACACAAATATTACACGCCAAGGGCGATGAAATAAAAGTCAGCTGTTTGTGACTCGAACCGTAGGGGCAGTAATAAAAAAAGCCGCCGAACGAATTTATGGCCCTTAAAATTTCGATCGGCGGCTTTTTTTTATTTACAATCATTTTAAGTCTTCTCCTGGCCAGGAACTGGGATTTTCTCGTCCCAGAGCAGGCAGAAAAGGGCCTTCGCAGCCTAGAGTGACGTGAAAGTAATTACGGAGTTTCCAAGGAACAGACAGCAAAAGCAACATCCTTCGTGAAGCATAGATATGACTATGAATCTGTTTAAAATTGATCGAGCACCTTTCAGATTTTATTGATTTCTAGAACACTTTT
The DNA here is from genome assembly GCA_947034925.1 of Eudemis profundana. NCBI lineage: Eukaryota > Metazoa > Arthropoda > Insecta > Lepidoptera > Tortricidae > Eudemis > Eudemis profundana. Next base: position 20,483,457 of record OX344795.1, on the reverse strand, counting down.
CCCTGACCGCCGTGACCGTCTTCGAAATCTAGTGCGGTTTATTGACCCGTCCCCCGACTCTCGTGATGAACCCGTGATGGCGTAACTCCAGCCTATACTCGTACCTACCTACATTCCAGTTATGCGTCTCCACGGGCCGAGTTGCGGCTGACAGCCCAGCATGACGCGTGGGCCCGACAGCGCCGTGACTGCGGCTGACAGTTGTTTAGTCTGCCGATACCCGCGCATTAGGGACGGACATTATGCGAGATAACAAACACGCTAACATGCTAGTGGAGCCTATTAGCGTTTGTATGTACCGTCAAACGGGGTTATTAGGGATCGCGGGGTGAATAAGGATGGCCTCGGGAAACACATTTTTCTGATAATTTCTTAAGGACTACTTACCTTAGTAGGTAGTTTTCCTTAAAAACTACCTAACTAACTTGGTCGTTATTAAGAAATTACCACGAAAATGTGTTTCCCGGGGCCATCCTTATTCACCCCGCGATCCCTAATAACCCCGTTTGACCGTATATAAAGACCTGTGGCGATGGATACAGAGTTATTTACAAACATAGAAAACTGTCAAAGTTAACTAATACCTAACTGATGAAGCGAGCAGTGTCTGTCTCTCGACTCGATTGTTATTCCCTGTACTTATATGTAGGATATAACGATAAAACGTCGAATATCTTACCACAATCAGCAGTTTAACTGTTTATATATAATCCACCAATCAGCTTCCGGAAGCAATAGGTTTAGGGTCATACTATTTACAGTTGGACGGAGTTATGGAATATCGAATTAAGCGCTATGGATCTCCATACCGCTTAATGCGATATTCCATAGCTCCGTGCCCCCTGCACTTCAACACGATAAAAAGTACAAAAATAATGATTTACTAAGTACTATGATGTAGTAAAGTAATAAAGCTATATTAAATAAAGCTATATTATGATGTAGTATTTAGCTAACTGTTCTTCATTAACACAATCAACTATTTTACTTTTCAGAATAGTAGGTATTTTTTAAAACGCTTGATCTGGTACTTGGTCCCTACCCCTACCCCGATTCCATGGAACGTTACCATATACCTACTCACAAAGATATGCAAAATATGTCCCTTCTCGCTAAATATCTTTACTCAAGTGCATCTTCGGTCAAGTACAGGCAGATAGGAAACGTCTCCATGCATGTATCACTGTATGTTATATATTATAGGACATTCAATTCAGATGAAGGAGTTAATATAAATATAACCGATTTTTTTCTTATCTATTTCAATACAGAAATAGAGACAAAAGACCCAATTTATTTTATTAAATAAATAATAAATGCATGCACACAGAACTGCCTAAACAGTGAGTCTAGCTAGACTAGAAGTATCAATTTTGCCCACGAAGGAGTTCGTAATACAACGTTGTGCAGTGCAGCGCACAAAGGTTTAATATTGTATATTCTAAATAGTGTTACGTCGGAAGCTCAACTGAAGTGCTGGCCAGCTATAGCTGTAGCTTTGCGCGGATTTCCCAACTATACATGCCAGGGGATTTGACCTGTACCTAAGTGTGTCAATATGCGAAGGGATAAGGAAGTAACGGGCTCCTCTGAATAAATAGCGAGGTGACGTCATTAGTCCTGTCCAAAGAGCTCCGGCAGCCCTCAGGGACTCTGTCTATATGGACCCGGACCATTTCAACTCATTTTGAACCTGCCTGCTATAGAATAGGGTTGACGTTTCGTTGAAGGGATAAGTAATAGTGTGAGGGGCGGGTTGCGATCAAACATACGCGTTTCCAATGGCTCTCTAAATGAGAAGAGTGATTTTGCATGAGACGTGCCTGGTTGGTATTATTGGGACCGACGCGACGGTTCGGAAGGGTCCTTACAAGCGGCGCTATCTTGCAGCTTTTATTCGATTCCCATGTGTGTATGTTTATGTGCCATATATACCTAAGGTATGCCTCCAGTTTTACCTGGAAGAGAAACCTCACTTTGCAGAGACCTAAATTATGTTTGTCAGGAAATACAGATGAAGGGAGCGAATTCCTTTTTAAGTTGTCTTCTTCTGGAAAGATGAATCCCGTTTCATGTGAGTCAATATCTACTTACTGCTATTTGTTTCTCAATTCATTGTGAGATTAAGACATGTTCTTTCCGTGTACTCTTCATTTTAAAGTGACTGCGACGCCATTACAAAAGTATTAAAAAATGCAACGAGTGAACTGTGATAGGGAAGGGACCATGATTCGTCCTGAAACGACGAAAAACCATCACCATTTATAAATAATCTCATCGCGACAAAAGATTCTAGAGAGTATCATACTCCGTCGGGAGTTAATTTTGCCTGTAGGAATGAATGAAAAAAATGTAAGTACCTATTCGTTGTTTTTCTAATGACTGTAAGGTGTGTCCACTATTGCCTCGGAGCATGTAAGGGTTGCATTATCAGCTGATCGCGCGTACGTGACCCCATGTTCTCGGCTGCAGATCGTATCGTGCTTATCCCACTGACGATGACGCCGGTGTTCGAAGCGTAAACCTAGTTCCACTCTCTTATTCAACAATTAGTGGACCCGGTCGCAACTTCGATCGCAGGAGGTGAAATAAGTTAAATGTCTCCTTTGCTTCGAAATACGGGTGAAAAGTATCCTGTGTTACTCGGGGTAATAAACTTCTTGTACACCAAATTTCATGGCAATCAGTCTGGTAGTTTTTGCGTCGTGCACTCACAAACTAACAGATAAACGGACAAAAATTCCATAAATGTTTTATTTATTGACTCGTAAGTTTTATTACTTTAACAATCCACAGTTACTTTTTTGGAAAAATCTTTAATGTACAAACTACAATAGTATATTACACAACTAGGGTTGTAAAATAAAGAAAAGCCGAGATCGCAGATGTTTACGGCCCGAGTCGCAGGCGAGGGATGTAAATATGCGAACGAGGGCTTTCTTTATTACCTCCCGTGTTGTGTGCATCATTTTATGTCAACACTTGGCCAGAAAGCGGATTTTTCCGAACGCGTAGCGTGCGGAAAAAGCAACTTTATGGCCAGGTGTGGCATAAACAGTATTTTAGTATGTATAGATTAGACATAGATATACCTACGTACTCGTAGGCTTTTTTAACAATTGCTTCGGGCACAATATTCGCTAGGGAGAAGGAGAACACAAATACATATAAGCGAGTGCTCACGAGTATATTGGACATAAACATTTACTCAGTGGTAAAATCCGAACTTAAGAATTTATAATGTCTCCATGCTATGTCTCGGTGAAACAACCGACCATGGCACTTTGAAATATATGGCTTTGTTGTACAAAGGGTACTAAATACTATCTACTACATTTTACAATGACTTTCTAATAAAGTATGGATTGTGTATGTGCCAGCTCCGCACGAGTGCTTTCGGAGCCACTCCGGCGAACAACACAATAGATATATTAATGTGAACGCTATTGATAGATAAACGTACCGTAGTGTAGGGGAAGCTCATGAACTGTGACACAAACAATTAATTAATAACCAACGACACAACACGTGTCTGTTAATCTGATTGATGTGACAGAATTGCTTTCTCCGACCTTAATACTACCTACTCGAAATTTCGAGTTTGATAAGTACGAGCACTGAATCGGACACTTCTAGTGATAATCCCCAGATGTGTCAATAAAATTACAATTGCCTGACGGAACAGGAGTGTTTAACAAACATGTCAACATTGTCACTTGCGGTCGCCTTGCCTGCCCAAAAAACGTCTGAAATCTGGTGGAAAGGTCAGATTTGTTTAATGTTTACTTCATTCCATTTACTGTATTCCATTGTAATCGGCACTGCCTCTGACGTCTCCCTTCACCGACTCTCGGGCATCGAGTATGTTTAAAACTGCAGGAAGTTACTTTTAATGGAAGCGTCGTATGTTAAAAATAAGGTGGCCATAAACCGGGAGGGCTGACTTAATAAAGAAAGAAGCAGAAGCGGTTTATGTGTCCCGTTCCCGTATTAAAAATATTATGGCGTGTTTTGCAACTGTACAGTCGGAAGCGTGTACAGCTACGTTACTAGATAATTATAATAAAATGTGACAGATTTGACATTTTTATTTCATTGTTTGTTCTTGCCGATTGCATACCTACTGTACTGTGCAGTATTTACCTTAAAAGTATGTCCACGTTGCAGTAAATTGACGACTATAATGACAACAATTACCAGCGGACATTGTGTGACAATATGAGTAAATGCTTGTCAGCATCTATGGCATTGTTTATTCGTTTTTAGGGTTCCGTAGCCAAAATGGCAAAAACGGAACCCTTATAGTTTCGTCATGTCCGTCCGTCTGTCTGTCTGTCTGTCCGTATGTCACAGGCATTTTACTCAAAAACTACATGATGGATATTGATGAAATTTGGAATATAGGTGTCTTTTATGAGCCGCTACTTAGTTTGGTATATAAATAATTAAAATAAATATTTTTAGGGGGGCACTCCATACATGTTAAAGACAGTAAATTTTTTTTTTTCAGCAAATATCAACGTGTGGTACATAGTTCGACAGCTCGTAAAAAAACATTATAAGGTTCCTAAGTAATGTTTTTTATTAAGTGAATGTATTTGGAAATAATCGCTCCGAAAGTTGTGTAAATTGTGTCCCCCCCCCCTCTATTTTCTAAACCGTGCGTCCGAAAAATATGAAAAAAATCACGAAGGTAACGCTTAATTAAAACTTTCAACGAAAATTATTTTCAACAAGACCGAATGTACCGTTTTTGAGTTATTGCCGATAAACTGCGCTTCTCAACAAAAGGACGTAATTGCTATGAAGATACGCTCTTTTGTTGTTGTACTTTTTTTACATCGTATTTTTTACCTTATAGTTACGGCTATGGAACCCTACACTGAGCATGGTCCGACATGCTCTTGGCCAGTTATTATTGAATTACTGTTGTATGTATAATTCTAATCTAAAAAAAATCCTTATTTTTCTGTCAGTTCCTTTGCAAAGGTGAAGTTTGTCAAATTTTTGATATAAAGGATCAGAAATTTCATTACTTATTACATACATACGAACTGACTAAATATCTACCTAAGTAATTGTACATGTGTATAATATTGTATAGTCCGTGGCGCGTTGATCTCCTAGTCACGTTTAATTGCCCCGTAATTCCTGTTTTACGCGTCCGTTTACATTCGTCGTAACGCGGTCGTAAGGCGGCCGTAACGCAGTCGTAACGGCGGCGGCACGTGCCTGCGATTATTGTCGCGCGATAAGCGCTATACCGAACTTTTTACAATCGACATTAAATTCGGCGTTACGTTAAAGATGGCGATTGAAGGGATGGCGTCAAGTTTTAGAGCAGGGAGATTTAATGTGAAACCCGAAGCACTTTCTGTAATAGCTCTGCCATTTGGGCGTAAGTTTGGCTTCGTTGCTTCCGAGGATGCGATTAAAATGAGGCAGGATCAGAAAGTAAAATTACAAGACTACTTACCTAACGGAATCATCAAAAATTATTTCGTAAGTGGCGTGTAAAGAAGTTGTGAAATCTTGCCTTTTAAAGCCTTTTTACGCACCGCGTGACCTTAACAGTAAGTCCTCATTATGAATTTTGAGGAAGTTCTACTTGCGCTTCCATCGCTCTTACTTTACTGATCGAGTTGTAATGAGAGCGGTTATATTTTCTATTTCTAACTTCCTCTTCATCGACAATCACAATCAATGGCGACATACGAAAGGACAAACGTGAACTTGTCCCTTTTTGCTAACAAATAGTGGAGCAGACTCGGCAACCGAGGAAATCCGAGTGACCGTGGCACCAGGGTGGCCGTGGCAACCGTGGTGCTCATGTATGCGGTCAGGGATGGGGGACGACCGCGCAAGGTGACACCCGGCGGCAGACCGCGGCGGTACCACGCGAGCGAGACATGCCGGCGCACCGTAGCACATATTTACGTAAATACATATAATATAATCACGCAGTTACGGCATAAGCTTACGTTAGGGTATCTACTATTGTCCGGTTCACTGGGTCCACGTCTTCACCATCGAATGGACAATTGTCTATTTTCCATATGACTCACTTCCGATTGCTGACGTTTCGTGGAAATAATGATGTTTCAAATCACACCTCTACTTGTCCAATTTTCAGGTTTCATAACATTTAAACTGTCTTCTACCAGGGTACCAGACACTTATCACTTGCTGGTAAGTGGTTGGTACTTAAAATGCTCGGTCAGAATTATTCTTAAAAAAAACATGATTCCGGTCCACACTTACACATGTACACACTCGCTTGAATGAAATTTCTGGTCACTGTGGGTTTCGATCTATGTCTGATTCCGATTTTGACAGATTCCTAATAGACCAGATCACGTTTTCGTCAGATACTTAGTAGGTCAGATACCGACTTCGTCAGGTTACTAGTAGGTCAGATTCCGATTTGGCTAGTTTTCTAGTAGGTCAGATTTTGAATATGTCAGTTTCCTATTTCGTCAGATTCCGGGTAGGTCAGTTTCGTCAGATCTAGGTTTTGGGGTGTGCTGATGGCAAAAATAGCGTGCATTTCAAACTATAAGACGGCAGACGTCGTTTCACGTCATGTCACAAATCAGCACACCCAAAAACCTAGAGATATTTCAATCTGGCGAAATGGGAAAGTAACCTACTCGGAATCTGACGAAATAGGAAACTGACGTGTTCGAAATCTGACCTACTAGGAATCAGACGAAAATGCAATCTGACCTACTAGGAATCTGGCGAAAACGGAATCTGCCCTACTAGGAATCTGACGAGTACGCAATCTGACATATTAGGAAATCGTTAAAATCGGAATCTAAATATAGATGGCACCTGACTAAATCGGAATCTGCCGAAAATGGAATCTGACCTACATGTCACCTGACGAAATCGGAATCTGATCTACACTGCCAAAAGCTAATTCCAAATTCTACAAACTAATCAAAATACCATTCTAGTCGGGAAGAATAACCTATCGCTGCTACTTACCACTTGCTCGCCCAATAACCATAACAATTGAGGAAGAAGCCATAGAAAGAAGCACAAGAAATCGCGGCCATTCTTCGCTGATGACGCGATGAACGTCATCAGCGAAGAATGGCTGCGATTTCTTGTTCTGCGATCCACTAAACTTTTATACCCTACTTATACGACCATTACTCGACGAAATAGCTTATTTAAGGGTATCCAAGTATCCGTTTAATAAGGAAAGGCATTCAAGTGATCTTAAAATTGAGTTATCAAATTTTTCGATCATCGAAGCGCAATGAAATAACGGTGGTGATTATACCGTCGCAGATACGTGGCGTACATTAAATTAGGTCGACAAAAGATACGTCGGTTTGCGATTAAGGTAAAAATCCCGGTCAAGTGCGAGTCGGACTCGCGCACCGAGGGCTCCGTACAAACTCGTAAGTAGGTACGTGAATAGTTCAAGCAAAACTGTATGGTGGTTAGTTTAGTAGGAGAGGAGCAAATAAGGTTGTGTTACGATTTTTGCAAATTAAAAAAAACGGTGCAAGTCCGAAAAACAGTAATATTTTTCCTGTGATATTTAGGATGATATTAATAATTGGTAATTACATATTACAGACTTACTGTTCTGTAACTTCGAAGATAATAAGGGGGAATGGTATGGGGGAATTTTTTACGTTTTTCTTCCTAAATCAAAAAGTACATGACTAAGAAAAAAAAAATGGTTTTGGAATCTACAAATTCAGGCCTTTCATTTGATATTCCACTTGATACAAGAGCACAACTTTAAATTTTCGACGGTCCCGTTTCGGCCCCGTTTAAAAAAAAGTAAAAATGGTACAAGATTTTTTTATGTTCAAATGTCCAATAGGTTCTCGTTAGCAAATTGTAACATTAATCCAAATTTCAAATCGATTGCAGCAGTAGTTCCTGAGATATCTGGCTGTGACAGACGGGCAGACAGACGGACGGACAGAGTCGCACCACAAGCGTTCCTTTTTTCCATTTTGGTACGAAACCCTAAAAATATTAAATGTACATAATAATGAAATTCAATGACTTTTTAGAATGATGAGATACCTGATGCCTAATGCCACGTTAATTAGATAGATCGTTTAGATATAGATGAAAGAAATCTGACCCTGTAACTTAAGAGTTACACTGTCTAGAAGTAGATAGTGAAAATAGGCCTTCCCAAAATACGTCCACAACGAATGATCGTGCGTTTTCAGTATCCATTGGTTTTGGTGTAAATGTCCAGGTTTGTCTTTATTTGTCAGTCCAAACCACATAAATACAACGAGATAGTAGGAAATAGTTTGTCGATTTGTATGGACACAGCGTGTAACGTTTTTCGCATGGCGTTTGACGCCAAAAGTGTAATTTAGTGATGAAAAACATACATTTTCCATTTCATTTGGTGGTTTTTGAACAATTAATTATACCATTATTATCAGATTTTCAAATCTGATAATAATATGGACGGGAACTCAAGTTAACGGCGTGCAAAGTACTGCCGCCACAACGCAAAAGGGCACAACTATCATTTTTTTTCGACACTGTGTTATATAGGTACATATTCAGAATCAGCGAAGTTTACTGATTCCGAATATGTAAAAATCTAGGTGTCGAAAAAAATATTAGATTTTCCGTTATGGCGGCAGAGTAGGTCGTTGCCACTTCTTTTTAGCTCGCGAGGTACATACACTCGTTCCTTCTACCTCTCTCTCTCTCTTCTTCCACCTGGTTGGGACCCACGCTACGTCTTCGGATACAATAGCTACATGTTTATACCGCTTTGATCGACTTGAAGTTTTTTGCGCTTACGGACAGGATGTTCCGTCACGACACGACACCGTTACAGGAAAGGTGAGCGCTGCATCTGCCCGGCGCAGGCGCAGCCCCGCAATCGTCTTACGCCTCAACAGGACATTTGCGGTTGTTACTTTTTTTGGCGGAAATTGAAGCTTTCTCCGCACTTAAGCGGATCGTGCAGAATTACTTAATTAGTCGTAGCTGTAAGTCATATTTTTTTATTACTCTAATATAAGGCTGCGTCCCGACTCATTTCTCATTCATAGAATTGTTCTCCAAGAAGGAGGTGGAAATCGTAAAAGTGTCATACCCGGGCGTGTAGAGGGTCCGAGCGTGACCTCCAGAAAAATCTGACTTTTCAGTCTACCGAGTAAAGTTTCGGATTCGATCGACGGCCCGCCTAAACGGTGATAGTTAGGTATATAGTGCTCGACCAAATGTCATAGAGGATCCTGGGCGACGAAAAAGGGTCATCTTTTTTTTTCAAAATGGCGTCATCAAAATGGCGGAAAATTTTCAAATTGGTCGTAGAGAGTTGGAATTTGGCATCAGGGTTAGGTTTGGGCCCCTGATTCAGAATGTCAAAAAATTTTTTTGAAATTCAAAAAAAAAAATTTGTATGGCGTTTTTTTTTGAATCGCATTGGCGTGAAAACGGTGGTAGATAGGTACAGTGTGCTCGACCAAATGTCATAGAGGTTTGCAAGACAAAGAGAGTGGCATTTGTTTTTTTTCAAGATGGCGACTTCAAAATGGCCGCCGATTTTCAAATTCGTCTGAGGAGGCCTAAATTCGGTATCGGGGGGTTGTTGGGGCCTACGAGTCCGAATCTGGAATTAGATTTTTTTCGTTCATACAATTTTTTTTTTTTTCATACAACTCAAAAAATGTATGGAGATTTTTTCAAATTAGTCCGAGGGGGCCCAAATTCGGTATCGGTACTTTTTTAGGGCCTACTAATCGAACTGTGAAATCAGAATTTTTTCGTTCATATAAAAAATATTTTTTTTCATACAACTAAAAAAAGTAACTTTTGCGAGCCCGAAGGGCGAGCTTCAGGGTGCGAGGCCGAAGGCCGAGCCCCCGCGGAGGGCCGCAGGCCCGACGCCTCATCCCCTTGGCAAGCTCTCCCAATACCTAAGTAACTTAAAGCGAGGCCGAAGGCCGAGCTCCGCGTAGGGCCGAAGGCCCGAAGCGTCCGAATAGTCCCAATTTTCCGCAGGCCCTCGGGGGAGCGTTAGCGACGCGAGGCCGAAGGCCGAGCTCCGCGTAGCACCGAAGGTGCGGAGCGTCACAGTGCCGCTCTCACCTACGCGAGCCCAAGGGCCGCAGGCCCGAAGGGCGAGCCCGCCCAGATCCTTACTACCCCCATAGTATCTTATAGCTCTCCCGAGGGCCGCAGGCCCTCGGGGGAGCGTCAGCGACGCGAGGCCGAAGGCCGAGCTCCGCGTAGCACCGAAGGTGCGGAGCGTCACAGTGCCGCCGCTCCCACCTATGCGAGCCCGAGGGCCGCAGGCCCGAAGGGCGAGCCCGCCCAGATCCTTACTACCCCCACAGTATCTTATAGCTCTCCCGAGGGCCGGAGGCCCTCGGGGGAGCGTGAGCGACGCGAGGCCGAAGGCCGAGCTCCGCGTAGCACCGAAGGTGCGGAGCGTCACAGTGCCGCTCCCACCTACGCGAGCCCGAGGGCCCAGGCCCGAAGGGCGAGCCCGCCCAGATCCTTACTAACCCCTAAGTGTCTTTCAGCTCACCCGAGGGCCGCAGGCCCTCGGGGGAGCGTCAGCGACGCGAGGCCGAAGGCCGAGCTTCCGCGTAGCACCGAAGGTGCGGAGCGTCACAGTGCCGCTCCCACCTACGCGAGCCCGAGGGCCGCAGGCCCGAAGGGCGAGCCCGCCCAGAACCTTACTACCCCCTAAGTATCTTATAGCTCACCCGAGGGCCGCAGGCCCTCGGGGGAGCGTCAGCGACGCGAGGCCGAAGGCCGAGCTCCGCGTAGCACCGAAGGTGCGGAGCGTCACAGTGCCGCTCCCACTTACGCGAGCCCGAGGGCCGCAGGCCCGAAGGGCGAGCCCGCCCAGATCCTTACTACCCCCTAAGTGTCTTTCAGCTCACCCGAGGGCCGCAGGCCCTCGGGGGAGCGTCAGCGACGCGAGGCCGAAGGCCGAGCTCCGCGTAGCACCGAAGGTGCGGAGCGTCACAGTGCCGCTCCCACCTACGCGAGCCCAAGGGCCGCAGGCCCGAAGGGCGAGCCCACCCAGATCCTTATTACCCCCACAGTACGTTATAGCTCACCCGAGGGCCGCAGGCCCTCGGGGGAGCGTCAGCGACGCGAGGCCGAAGGCCGAGCTCCGCGTAGCACCGAAGGTGCGGAGCGTCACAGTGCCGCTCCCACCCACGCGAGCCTGCGGGCCTGCGGCCCCTGGGCCGCAGGACCGCACGGCGAGCCCACCCAGACAATCACTCTCGCTTTCCTTCGCAAGCTAATTTCTTTGCATGCAGATTATTCACAAACTCTCATTTCCTTTCCCTTCCCACAGCAAATTTAAAACTTGAAAAACAATACCGCTCTCCCCCTCCCACGCATTCCCCTACCGCTACCCCCTATATGATTAAGTACAAACCCCCTATTGCACGCGGGGCGCTTGCGCCCCGCGCACCATGCGACAACTAGTTATTATATGGTATAATCATACAATCACTACGAGTCTAATCCTCATCGTCAAATCGAAATAAGCTACTATGTAGTAGGTCTGTGCCGTGTTAAGCCAATGTCACGTATCTTGAGATACAATAGTTTGGTTTAACCGCGATTAATCGATTTTAAATAGGGTATTTTATATATAGCGACCGCAGAGATTGCCGTAGGTACATAGGTATCCGTGGCGTGGCGTCCATAGAACTCGATTCCCATCGGCTTGCCTAATATTAGGCAGTTCAGCACTTAATTCTAGTGCTCTTAAAGAAAATTGAAGCCCAAGCTGCTCCGGCTTGCCCAAGGATTTCTTCAACGCCACGCCACTGATAGGTAAGTATATATGAGACTTTTCTTTCGATTATTGGTCAAAGCAATATTAAGATAGGTACTGTAGATCGGCATAACCGTTGTGCTACCTTACTGAGCGTCCTGAGTAAAGGCTGATGGCATATTAACGTATTTGTAGATACAGCATGTCGCGTTACTTAAGAGCGTTTACGATGCAGCGCGTAACTCAATATCGGCCACTAGATCGGCGATAGCCGTCAGCAATAGCGTCACACAAGCGCGCGCAGTCTATGTGTGCGTAAGTTGCGTAGCCGCCCGGGAGTATAGCGCGATTATGACATTTTGATACTTGAATCAAATAAAGTGCAGCGGTAAAGCGGCTAAAATGTTATTGCTGTATGTTGATTGACTTGTAGTCACTAAAAACTCTTTCATTTAAATGTTCCAGTTACGTTATTAACAAATATTTAATACGTATTTGTTCATTAATTTAACGAATAAAAAAAATTCAATGATACCTACAGTGTCGAAGTTTCGCGTGACTTCAAGCCTTTGGTACGATTTTAGCCGACTTCAAAAAAAGAAGTTCTCAATTCAACGGGATTTTTTTATATGCAAGTATGCATTTACAATTACTCGAAGACGGAAAATCATTTTCTTAAACGCTTTTATTTATTTTGCAATGTATTTATGTAACTCTGTTTGTTCGGCTGGAATACTGCAACTCAGTTTTAAAGCAGATAGGTATTTTCAACCGATTCAGCTGAAATTTTGCAAGAATATGTAAATTAGATGACAATGCAATATTATTATAAGATGAAGGTGATCTGATGATGGAGCCATAGGATCATCTACCGTGTTTATTCACCATGTTTGAGTTCATTTGATTAGTTGTGACGTGCAGTTTGCGATTATACAAAAAAGTACAGTCGGCAATACAAGCTTGTCTCAACAAAACATTTATTGACAGAAACTTATTTTTGTTTAAAAAGCTTACCTCTTGATGGTAAATCAGTTTTTTTTTGCATTTTTGATGTGCTAACTATGGCAATGACACGTTTGCAGGATGTTGCTGATTTTTTTATATGTTCTGTTTCACAAAAAATAGTAATGTAAAATTAAATAATTCGTCCTATGTTGATAAAATATTATTTACTTGTAATAGTCCTTACTGGAGGAAGAAAGAAAAAAGTTCAATGTAACCAAACGGTAAATTTTTTGGGCTCGGAGTCGCTTACCATCAAATGCTACGAAGGTTATTTTTTGTTTAATTAAGGAAATAAAAAATAAGTAAACGTATCGTAGTCGCATTTATTAGGGCTTTTTACATATTTCGAATTTTTCATTCTAATAATAATAAGCGCTATATGCTCCAGGCGTGGAAGTGTTAAAGGGCATAACGCCGCGAGTACCCTCGGAGAAAGCGCAGCACACCTCTCGACACCCTGCAGCCCTCGGCAGCGGTGTTGCCCCTGGGCCATTGCTCATAATGTCGCTAATTATAATCTACAACAATGGTCTCACAATTTTATAAATAAATATTAAATACCTTTTTTGAATGGCACAAATACCAAATTAATAAATGAACTGGCACGCACGTGGACTTATTCAATGAATACGCACGTGGACATATTCAATAACTATTCGCATAAAACTTAAAAATTAAAATCTCACAAAACCACAAAAAATTAAATGGCGACAAATTTCAAAACCATTTAGACTTTTTACCTCTTAGCTTCTCTGGCTTTTTCCATGTTGCCCTTATGATCTCTTTTTCTTTTTGATCGTGATGATTCTTTTTTATTACCCATTTTACTTGATCTAAAACAATTATATAGCTGAACCGTAAAACGTTTCTTAATGAAGTATAAAAAAATCATAAACATTACTTTCTACCCAAACGCGAGGGATCTACTGCAAGCCGTTACTTGGTTCTTGTCACTACCTTCCAAATGCAGCATCAGGTCATGACCATCAGCTAGACAAAGAGGGCTCGACTAGACAATACGTTTGAGCCCAAACACGGGGGATCTACAGTAAGCCGTTACTTGGTTCCTGTCACTACCTTCCAAATGCAGCATCAGGTCATGACCATCAGCTAGACAAAGAGGGCTCGACTAGACAATACGTTTGAGCCCAAACACGGGGGATCTACAGTAAGCCGTTACTTGGTTCCTGTCACTACCTTCCAAATGCAGCATCAGGTCATGACCATCAGCTAGACAAAGAGGGCTCGACTAGACAATACGTTTGAGCCCAAACACGGGGATCTACAGTAAGCCGTTACTTGGTTCCTGTCACTACCTTCCAAATGCAGCATCAGGTCATGACCATCGGCTGACAAAGAGGGCTCGACTAGACAATACGTTTGAGCCCAAACACGGGGGATCTACAGTAAGCCGTTACTTGGTTCCTGTCACTACCTTCCAAATGCAGCATCAGGTCATGACCATCAGCTAGACAAAGAGGGCTCGACTAGACAATACGTTTGAGCCCAAACACGGGGGATCTACAGTAAGCCGTTACTTGGTTCCTGTCACTACCTTCCAAATGCAGCATCAGGTCATGACCATCAGCTAGACAAAGAGGGCTCGACTAGACAATACGTTTGAGCCCAAACACGGGGGATCTACAGTAAGCCGTTACTTGGTTCCTGTCACTACCTTCCAAATGCAGCATCAGGTCATGACCATCAGCTAGACAAAGAGGGCTCGACTAGACAATACGTTTGAGCCCAAACACGGGGGATCTACAGTAAGCCGTTACTTGGTTCCTGTCACTACCTTCCAAATGCAGCATCAGGTCATGACCATCAGCTAGACAAAGAGGGCTCGACTAGACAATACGTTTGAGCCCAAACACGGGGGATCTACAGTAAGCCGTTACTTGGTTCCTGTCACTACCTTCCAAATGCAGCATCAGGTCATGACCATCAGCTAGACAAAGAGGGCTCGACTAGACAATACGTTTGAGCCCAAACACGGGGATCTACAGTAAGCCGTTACTTGGTTCCTGTCACTACCTTCCAAATGCAGCATCAGGTCATGACCATCAGCTAGACAAAGAGGGCTCGACTAGACAATACGTTTGAGCCCAAACACGGGGATCTACTGTAAGCCGTTACTTGGTTTCTGTCACTACCTTCCAAGTGCAGCGTCAGGCCTTGATAATCTAGCTACACTAACAAATACATGCCTACGATTCCTACGAACATCTATCTACTTGAGCATATCTACTTGAATGAATAATTTCATAATTACCAGTAACCAAGTATCACAGTCGTTCATACACCAAAACTTTAGATACTATATCGAAACCTGTAGACTAATCGGGCGTAAATGCCAGTGGCTACAATGGCATTTACGACTTTTGAGTTTAAAGTTTTCTGTAGTTCTTCGACCTTCAAGCTCGACACGACGTAAATATTTTTTTAAAATCGGCGATACGTCCGTTCTCTAAAGAGCCGCGGCTCGGAATGACGAGCCGAGGCGCACGCGTCACGTTTTATAGGTAGTTTTGAATGAATCTAAATACATATTTTATTAAATTTATTGTTACTTTTTTTGATTGATTATGATACAGGATAAGTTGTTTTGTCATATTCATGTATAAACAGACCTTTTGTTTAGCAATTAGTTAGCCAAAACGTGCCATAAAGTTAACGAAAAGTAAGTAGTTTTCATCAATCAAATTAGTTGAAGAAAACATAAAAAATCGCAAATTTGGTCAACTGAGGAAATAGAACATTTTATTACGTTTCTAAAAATGTACATCATGTTTCATAACTTCAGACAGTTTAGGCTTTAAATGCCGAAAATGACAGCATGTTTTGGCAAATTTTGAAAACGTGCATGAAAGAAGTGCCCACAATCGTAATAAAACATAAGAATATACAAAATTTAGTCAATTGACCCCAAAACTAATGAGTTGCCTATTATGTTGGTGTGATATTTTTGGTGGAAACTGTTAACGTTACCACGAAAACTATGCGCAAAATCATGGCAAATCAACGATTTCGCGTTTTTCCATCGTAAACCCTCTTAAATGTATGCAATTTTACACCATCAAAATTTTTAATTTAACGTAATTCATTCATTTAAATGCGCTTACTGTTAAAAATATTGCTTAGTCATTAGTTATGTTCTTCACTTTCACATAAAAAAAAGAAAAAAATAATATCCATAATGTTATGAGTTATAACAAGTTTTGTGTTTAAAACTTGAAAATCGTTTATCTCGAAACCGCCATTTCAAAGATACCTGACATTGGCTTAACACGGCAGAGCTGTTTCTTGGAGTCCGTTAAGGTAGCTTAAAATTAACTTTATCAGTTGCGAGACTTGCGAGTAATTGCGATAGTACCCATATACATATTTGTCAGGTATCTGTATAATTATTAATTAGTTGCCTCAATTAATCTCCATATGAAGCGTCACGTGTCGTGACACTAACTCAACGGTAGATTACAGGCATAATACCCCGCACAGTTTGATAATGATACAGGTCGTCTATTCACAAGAGCTGGCACGAATGGATTGAATGAGTGAATGATAATGTCTATGTGTGCATCACAAAATGATTAAATACAGGTTGATTCAAAAAGCGACAAAAGTGTTTTTAGACATTCTTGTCTCATAACTTCGTAATGCAGTCTGCATTTACTTACTTAAATTTTATTGCACAAAAGAAAACTTATCGTAGAAAAGGTGAACTTAATGCCATAGGGCATTCTCTACCAGTTAACCTTGTGCGTTTTATGAACAATAAAAATCCCTGCCTATATAATCGCAACGTTGTTTGCTCACTGGTGCCATCTGATGCCGTGAACCGCGGAAATAGCAGCGAAACATCTAAATTTCGTGGGTTTCGCATATTTTCGCCATGATTTCGTAGGTTACGGCGTCAGTGTGAAAACGGGGTATAAATTAAATAAAAGCTCCATGATAGTAAAACATTGGTAGCAAACCGTCAAATTTACTTTTTTGGCATATCATTGCAGTTGCGTGCAGATTATATGTATTTTTTTCTTGAATGAAGATGAAGTGTGTGTGTGTGTGAGCTTACCTCTGCCTTTAACCATGTTTCATTAAAATTCATCAGACATTTGCTTCGCTCGATTTAGCGCGCGAGGCGGGTCCGTAAGTGCTTGAAGCCTGCCGAATACATTTGTTCGGGAGAGGTGTTTCGATGACATCTCAATTTCCTCCCGAGATGGAGCTCGTTACGGCCGAGGGTTCTGTTTACACTTAATATTGTTAACGCCTTTTGTTTGTTTCTTTATTTTTCGATGGGATTTAATGGCATATTTTTGAGAATTCGTTTTTGGAACCAGGCAGGATTACATTGAGAATAAAGGAAAATATTTGAAATGTAAAATCAAAATTGTGTACTGTTTCGATCAAAATTTAATACGATATTATTTAAGTATCTACTGTATACAAATACAACATATAAATTTTGCAAATACGAGCGGGTAAATAAGCTTTAAAGTTTTGGTATTACCCTGGTTGGAGTAAGTTTGTTTGTACGTGATGTTAATTGAGCCTCGAGTTACAGACTCAGTTCAAACGGGTAAAATCTTAAACATATGTTTACTTTCAGTGCTTTGCTGTGCAAATACAGTGAAACCTGGATAACTGGGACCTGGATAAGTGAGAAACCTCCATAGCTGGAACTTATGCTGAGGTCCCGGCACCTTAGCACTGAATTACTTCTGTAAGTGGGACACACAGACCTCTATAACTGGGATTAGTTCTTTCGATTTTATTGTCTTATTTACCTCTGTAACTGAGACGACATAAAAATTACCTCTGTTAGTGGGACACAACGGATCTCTATATCTGGGATTACCTAATTCTTTCGATTTTATCGTCTTATTTACCTCTACAATTGGGATTTCTTTGAATTTTATAGGTAACTTGACCTCTGTAACTGAGACGAAATATTTTTTTTTGTCTCCCACTCGGATTTTATTGCAGATAAATTTCCCTTTTGTTTACTAATTTTTAGTCTATCCACGAATTTCGCACTTTGCTAATTATGCCTAAATTACCTTAAGTTTTAGTTTGGTTTTGATATAGTCCGGATGTTTAGGTACCTAATTGATAAATAATAAATGCTGAAACGAAGGTTGAAATGAAATTGAAATTATTTAAATATGCAGAAAAGAAGGCTTAAATCTTTATCACTGCATGAAAGTCGAAAAACACGCGATGAAATCTGTGTCGTTTATAAAAGAACATGTTTGATTATTTTTAATACCTAAGTATTAAAATGTTCAACTCGTGTAATAACACATAGATACTATTTATTTTATTTAGTAATCGCACCTCTATAAGTAAGATAACCGCTATTCTTAACCTCTATTAATGGAACCCTCTGTAAATGAGACAGATATTTATTTATACCTGGATATCTGAGACACTGGGTAAGTGGAATACCTCTGTAAGTGAGACAAATTTGCGGGTCCCTTGAGATCCCAGTTATCCAGGTTTCACTGTACTATTTCTTGCGAAAATCGATTCTTAGTAATTCTCTCCGCTTTTATCATATTATCTGCAATAGTTTCTAGGCGGTTCGTTGTCTATAAATAGCTATGTCAGTCATGCAACTGTTATAATAATTATATACCTACTGGCGACCCGCCCCGGCTTTGCACGGTGTTTTTCTACTATATTATGCATGTATTATACATATAAACCTTCCTCTTCAATCACTCTATCTATTAAAAAAAACCGCATCAAAATCCGTTGCGTAGTTTTAAAGATTTCAGCATACATAGGGACAGAGAAAGCGACTTTGTTTTATACTATGTAGTGATATCAGGATGGCAATAATAAGTCATACGTGCAGATAAACTGTGTTGTATTAATACTAAACGGATACATTTACTGGAATAATTTAGGCTTGATTTTTTTGTCACAATAGAATAGGTATTTCTGAGACAAGAAAGTCCCAATTACCCTCCATCCGGGGCCATTTCAATATTCCTCCTTTGAACTCCCTCCGTTTTCACTAAAAATTCACCGAAAAACTCTTTGTCGTTATAGCAGATATTTCATCTCCCCGAAAAGCGTCTAGTCTAGCGTTTGAAGCTGAAAATAAACAAAGCTAAGGTACATTTTTGTTCAGCACGTTGACGAACTTAAATTATTGCTATTGAGTTCTTTGGAAAATTTGCTCTCTATTATAGGTAGAAGAGTGATTTTCCTTTGGTACAAGTTTGAGTAAATTGCGTTGAAGCTCGGGTAATGTTAATATTTCATTTGAGTCGAGTTCATTTATAGAATTTGAAGGTTGATAATTCGTTGCTAAATTGGGTTCAGATTTTTTCCCCAAATTATGTTGTCGCACGAAAGGAGACTCGGCATCTCTATTTTTTAGGGTTCTGTACCAAAATGGTAAAACAGGAACCCTTATGGTGCGACTCTGTCTGTCTGTCTGTCAC
This sequence comes from Eudemis profundana, assembly GCA_947034925.1. Classification (NCBI taxonomy): domain Eukaryota; kingdom Metazoa; phylum Arthropoda; class Insecta; order Lepidoptera; family Tortricidae; genus Eudemis; species Eudemis profundana. The sequence goes on along the minus strand of OX344795.1, from coordinate 20,464,239 downwards.
AGCCAGATATCTCAGGAACTGCTGCTATCGATATGAAATTTGGAATAGTTTTAAAAGTCGCTAACCCGACCCTATTTGACGTAAAAAATCCTGTACCTACTTTTTTTACTTTTTTTTAAAGGGGCTGAAATGGGTGGTTGAAAATTTAAAGTTGTGCTATTGTATCAAGTGGGGTATCAAATGAAAGGGCTTAATTTGTAGCCGAAGCTGATTTTTATTTTTTTTGTTAATCATGTACTTTTTGATTAATGACCAAAAAAGTTAAAAAAAATATCATTCCCCCCTATTATCTTCGATGTCACTTTACCGAAAAATCTGTAATAATTACCAATTATTAATATCATCCTAAATATAACAGGAACATTTTAACGATTTTCCTAAATTGCACCGTTTTTTAGAAATTTGCAAAAATCGTAACACAGACCTACTTATTTGCTCCTACTAAGCTCACCGCCATAATTGACAATATTTCAAATTTTCTACTCCTTCATTTTATGAGCTGGATAGAAAATAGGTGGAATTTTAAGCTACCCGTATTTTTTCTTTTTCGTTTTAACTCAATTTTTCAATTAAAAATATCAGTTTGAAAAGTAGCTCATTCTAAAAGGGCGTATGTAGAAAATGACGTCACTTTCCCAACTAGAATCCAGAGCGACAATTACGATTTAAAAAAACTAGAATCCAGTGCGACAATCACGATTAAAAAAATAACTGTCAGGCGTTACAGCGTTGTCAACATAGGAAGTTCGGGAAGACGATGCTTTTGCTCCTCTTATTTGGGCTGGATTATATTTATCACTTGCCGATGTGTACTCCATCATCATCATAATTTCAACACGCGGCAGATTGGTGCTATCAGCCTGAGAAAAACCTTCTGATGTCTTCATTATATGAAAAAAATCGGTGTCCGGTAAAAGAATGCCAAGTTAATAATGTTTGAATGCGTTATCGGAGTTCAGTGGGAAAGTGCCAAGTCTTTTAAGGTCTTCGAAAACGTGCAAATGAACCAACGGTAAGAAAATTTAACTTCTAAAGCCGCTAAGCAGCTGTAACAATTTTCAAAACAAATAAACGTCAGACGACTCAGACGGCAAGTATGTCAGAAAATGACAACCGGATACCATACACTTTTTAATCGTTTCAGCACTAAGGTCTCTCTCGATAATGCAGGGAAAATGACGTCACACTTCCGGTTCACACTAATTGACGATTTTTTCCAAAATGAATGGGAAAAAAATCCAAAAATTTTTTTTTTGAGCATAAAATACAATTTTACCCAAATGGTTTTCGAGTTAAGATCTTTTGAAAATATGAAATGTTGTCAATTGGTAATCCGTTGTTTGATGCAAACACTCTGTTTAGCGACTAGAGAGTAAATAAAAACAAGACTTCAAACAAACTACCGTGACATTACAGTTCGCGAACATCGACGGTGATATGCAGCACTAAATTCTTCTCTTTAACTAAAATGTAAGTATCTGCCCTGCAGTGGCGTAGCGACGTAAAACGGCGCCCAGGGCACGCATCCAAACTGCGCCCCTTTGTTTCTTAGTGACACCGGGAGCGGATCATCCATGGGAAATGCGGCGGGGGAAGGTGGTTGCATTGAGGACTTTTATTTCGCCATGTTTGGATGGTGGTATTTTTTTTGTAGGTAAAGTTACTTAATAGAATACGTTTTTGCGCCCCCCTTGTTGGCGCCCAGGGCACGTGCCCTGCCTGCACCACCCTCGCTACGCCACTGCTGCCCTGGACCTAATCTAGCCAAAGAAAATTGCAATTCAAGGAAAACCTTGATCAGCTCGAAGAACAGCGTGCTGAATTGTAGTTTTAGCAAGTAAACAGCCTCCCTGGCTATTTTGTATGTAAAGGTCGACATATTCAGAATTATATAAAATGACCAATTATTAACATATTGCGGTCCGCGTCAATTTCGTAAGCTACTATGTGGCCCTTGGCTGCTAAAAGGTTGCCGACCGCTGGTCTAGACGACCACCCGATTGTCAATCAACTTTTTCTTGTTAGTTATTCTGTCCCGTTGTCCAAGAGAGAACAGTGTTAGAGTTTCTTAAAAAAAACTGTTATAGTATATGCTACTAATGTGCATAGGAGACGATAGTCTATAAAATAATGGGCTTATAGGGTCGCTTTCAGGCGTTTTTCTAGCGTTTTTTTTTTATTTCATTAGTGTCACTCGACTTTTACCGCGAAGGACTCACAACTTTTGATTAAATCATGTGTAGCCTCGATACTGTCTATCGTTTATAATAAAAGTTAACTGTGATCACCACAACTTGCTGCTATATTTGCTGGAACACGAATGAAAAAAACCGCCGCTATCGAAACGCTCTGAAATCGACCCTATATTTTAACTACGACAAGAATGTACGTTTGATGAATTTTAATTGTGGAAAACTTATAGAAAATCATGTTTTTAAAGAGTAGCCATGGCAACGAGGTACAAGAAAAAGTTGATCGACCCTGGACATCATATGCAAGGCAAAAGCACTGTTACGTCAGTTACGTCGTATGTAGCTGGCTTAGGTTAGGATTGCTCTAAACTGGGCCTGTCATGGGCAAGATGCCACCTTTCAAACAATGCATGCATCATGTACGTTTGTTTTTACATCAGCATCACGAAAGAATGGCTGGACGGATTCTAAATGGCAATCCAAGGATCTTAATAGTATATTTCTATCGGTTTTTGATAAAGTAAAAGGATTACGAAGGTTACGAAATTGCGAGAGAACGCTAGTAATTTCATGAATTCTCATTCTATTCCCAATAGCGCAAAAACCCGCCCGAAGGCGTTGATTCGGCAATAATTCCAACTGTGGGTAACGAGGAAATATTAATTATGTTGGTCGGGTCGAGGTCGCGGGGTGCGGGCCGGTGAGTTATGGCAGGCGGGGCCGGATGCTGCAGCGAGCCTGCGACTCGGGGGTGCACCGCGAACTCTGAAACTGTAATTAGAGATAAATCAGAGCCGATTTGGACAAGGACAGGCTAGTTTTAGTGATAATCATAACCCCTCTTTTCGCTTCACCGTTAGGTAAGGGAGAGATATTAGCAAACCACTAACACCACAGTGTTTTCTTTAAAATACTGGCTCCCGTGGCAACGAGGCAATATGGATGGATAAACACTAGTCTTCATTAAAATAGCATACATATGGCACCTTCTGGACAATAACAAAAAAATATCGGCACAATGGAATCTCGCCTTTCAAGCGTCGATATTATTATTGTACGGTAATTTTTGTGGGTTTTTATACCTAGAAAATTAATATTCCGTGTGTATTGCATAGTGTGAATTTGTGAAATGATTCTATCTTTTTGGACAATTACACTCCGTAAATTCTGGGTATTGTTTTATCGCATTTTACAAGATTTGGGAGTGTGCATGATTTCGCCACTCCATTACATTATCATGGGAAGTGATCTTCGACTCGTCCAAAGTCTTAGAGTCGCTCAACGTGCCATGGACAGAGTTATGCTCGAAGTTTCCTGTGATTGAATCAGAAATGGGGAAATCGGCAGAAAAACCCACACGATGGTATAGCGTGCCGTACTGTTCGTTGTGGAAGTCTTTGGAGGAGAACTATGTTCAGCAGTGGACATCTTGGGCAAGGTTGGAATGATGATGATGCTTCTAAAATATACCTTTTGGCGTGGGCATGTACTGTATCTATATAGTCTGGATCTGGGACACATAATTGGTCGAGTTTTCCGATGCAAAACAAAAAGTAGACGTACTACTTATTTTCTCAGTTAATGTAACTTTCTTTCAAGGCTTAAATTTTTCAGAAAATAATTTGACATTGTGGTTTATTAACGGTATATAAGTCAATTTACTACCAGTAACAAAAAGCCGACTTTATTGAACACAATGGCACGCTAAACCCTGTTTTCTTTTTCTTGTTCATTACATTATGCTCCGTAAAGCCGTAAATTTCGGCGTAATCGGGTAACCGCGGTATCACCGCTGCCGAACCAGAGGGCGTAATTTATAATACGCATCACATTTTCCAAAACCACTCCGCTAATTAAACACAAACTAAAACCAACCGTAGGTCTAAGAAGTAAGACTCTTTTTACAGTAGCAACACAAATGCCATAGATTATAAAAATTGGTTAAACAAAATGCCCATAACAGTTCCGTCAAGCAGACTTAAATCGTTGCGTATATTCGCCACTTCCTCGCGACATCTGCAAACATGGGGATCCTTGCATAACGGAGATCAAGCTATACTGGTCCGATCATAAGCTGCCTAAAGTGAAGTGAGCTCTGTGGCTGTTGTTATGAGCTTGATAGAGGGGTCAAGTAAGATTGGGAAGTTTGTATTTGTTCTGTTATCGAATGCAGCGTGCAGGCGCAGATTGCCGGGCATTAACCCCGCCGAGATAAGGCGCTTACTTCACAGCCATCTTCACACCAACAAAATGGCTTAAGGCCGATGGAACTACAAATATTCATTCGCCCTTTCGACTTAGCTGGATTATGTGAGGCTGTGCACGTTATTAGCCCATTTGCTACTTCTCTCCAATATATTGGTTATTTTATTTTATGAATAAGGTTACGGTTTTGTTTACCTAGTACCTGTTTGTTTTGTTTTAAACTGTCCAAACTGACATCACGGGTTCGATGCATTAATTGAACTAACGCCGTCAGATAAAAGGACAATTTCAATTTCATTTTATATTTTCGTACAATGGAACATTCTCTTTAAATACATATTCTGGCATACTCGTGACCAAGAGTCACTTTTCAGAGTCCCGTTAACTAATAACAAAGGCATATTAAAAGAAGGTAATAAAGGCATGTTGTATGTAAATTGCATGCAATGGTCTCTGCACAAAGAAATGCATTTTGAGCACGATGTAAATTAGTGAAACTACACGCTGTTCGAGAGTACAAAGAGGGCTGCCGTGGGCCAATGCCGACGAAAAAAACGGCATTATGTACCTACTGGGTCTATACAACATACCATCGCTCGCGCATCGATCGCTGGAGGAGTATATGTTCTACTACTTCACAGATATCTGCACATATTCATTGATCTTAGTTAGCACACAACAGAAGGCAATTCCGCATAAGTATATACTTTACTTGCTTGCCTACCAAATATTTGGCTCCGCGTACCCATTAAGGACATCTCTATCTCTATTAACGTGTGTATTGAGGGCTGGCTATACTGAGTCTTACCCCCCTGAAATAAAGGCGAGTATTCTGATGGGGCCTCGCTTGTCTTCTAATGTAGTTAGGGATGTAATTATGTTTGAGTCAATATTTGCCTTATTTATGAGCCAACGATCAAACCAGAGGGAAACGAGGAATTTCGAATCGACATAACAGAAATAGATGGTTTTTTATGCCCTCTTGGCCTAAAAAGCTTTTTGTGTTGTTAGTATTAGATAAGTTTACTCGTACTTACCGTATAATAAATAAGAGTAGACTAGAGTGTATTAATAAAGGGATACTATTAGGTACGAGTATGTGGTACTTCTTCTATACCATTTTGCGTTATGGACGTTTAATAGATATATAATATATTGCCGCTTCAGACAATTAATTACCTACTTTTGTCTTGACTTGGCTCTTTTCTATGGGCCGTAAATATTCCATCGACAATATGGTGGTGTGCTCAATTTTCACACGTTAATAATATTACAAAGATATTAAAAACAATTCCTATAGCCATTTGTTGAATGTTTTGTATCTGTTATGTAACAATTCTTATTATAGCAGCTGATATACATTGTTATGTCAGTTTCTTTGTATTCCTCGATATTAAATCTCGAGGCAACACGCGATTCGTCTTTTGGAAGTTTGGAATAAAGCACAGTCACTTGTCTGCGGCACGATATTAATGAAAGGCAAATTTAATAACCACTGACAAATGTGGTAGTCCGTGAGGCTGCCTTCACTAGCAGATGGCGGCCAGTACTGGCAAGGCAAGTGATGGTGCAAACGTCTGTACAAAATGACTATTTAATTTAAAGCAGAACTTTATCATAACGACGCTTAAGAATCAATACTGTCTAAGTAACAAAAATACAATGTTTTAGACGGTTAGTGCATCCTATTCGTCTTTTTTTTTCTGAACCTAACTGCATTAAAAGGTGAAAAACGTAAAAAAAAATAGTTAGACGGTATTGATTCTTAAGCATCTATAACATGCTTTAGTTAGACGATACTAGTAACACAACTAGGGAATGCAATCCCGCGGGATCCCGATCTCGCGAGATCCCGTATAATTTTTCGGGATCAATCCCGACGCATAATATGACGGGATCCCGTTCGGGATTGACGGGATTGGGCGGCAGTCGTCAGCGACGCTACACACGTCCACTCCACTCGGGGCGCAAGCGGCATCTAAAAGTCCCTTTACACGTGTATCCACGAGCTTAGACAGATTAGAGTCTGTCAAAAAAAAAGGAAATGGATTTATTTGAACAAGGGGGAGATTTTTGCAGTTTGCATGTAATTGCTTCGCCACGCTGTTGCCAACCACCAACCAGTGTTGAGTCGGAGAGGGCATTCTCAGCAGCTGGGTACATTGCAATGGATGTAAGATGTCGTTTAGCAGATAACACTCTTAATACCCTTTGTGCATCGTGGAGTCTCTAAAAACACCAAAATACGTCTTGTGCGAGCCCTAGTATTTCCCATTTTCACCTATGGAGCTGAAACCTGGACAATCAAAAGCAGAGAGAAACAACGGATCGATGCCTTCGAGATGTGGTGTTGGAGGCGTATGCTGAGAATACCATGGACAGCTAGGCGCACGAACCAATCGATACTGTCGGAACTCAAAATTAACTTGCGATTGTCCACAATCTGCGAACAGCGCCTACTGAGTTACTTTGGCCATATAATGAGAAGGGGAGACGAAAGTTTGGAAAAGTTAATCGTTGTTGGAAATACAGAAGGCAAAAGATCACGTGGCCCATCGCCAGCACGATGGACCGACCAGCTTAAATGCGAGCAACCATCCCAAAAATTCTACGATGTAGTGAGGAACGCGATGGACCGGAGTCGATGGCGGGAATGTATTCGTGCCAGAAAGACGACCACCAACCACGATCATCAGTCATGATGGATACGACTAAGAAGAGAGACCCTTTGTTTTATAAGAAGTTACTTTCAAAATCACCTGTAATACTCTCTAATTCTAATCCTTATTGTTTTGATTCTTATTACAGCTATACTTATTGTTTTGATAACCTTTGTTAATTTCCAAGGAAAACTATATGATGATTTAGTTAATAATATTAAAGAATAAAGGTTTTTGTTTCCTGTCTATTAATATGTTATTTTAATTAACGTCACCATCACAAACATGCCGTTATTATCGTTTTAATTCAATCGAATTTTACTTTTTTTAATCTAGTCGGGATCTCGAAAATTCCGGGATCCCGCGGGATTAGAAATATCAATCCCGCGGGATCCCGGAATTTTCGGATCTCGAATTTGCAATCCCGAGTCGGGATTGTATTCACTAAACACAACGAATGTTCTAGAGCATTTTTTAAAAGAAGTGTACAATTCAACAGAACTTTAATTGTTTAAGGTGATTCGAGTCGGTCGGTTTTCCATAACATAAAGAGGGTCAACGTGTGTTTCCACGGCATCAAATATGTTTAAAATAAGTTTTATTTTATAGTTGGTACATTTTGTCTGCGCTAAATGACATGAGACGTCTCAAAAAACCGGAATTAAAGTGCAATTCAGCCTTTAAGGTCTGCACCATCTGGCATCAATAAAGGTTTTTTGCTAAAATTATGTATTTTTTTGGGTTTTTGAGACTGCTCATGTCTTTTCGCGAAAGTAAAATCCATTAAGCTATAAAATAAAACATAACCAGTGATCGGAATAGGTAGAGTATATTTACCTAAACTTCGAAGAACATAGTCGAAAAGTGAAGACTCCCTTACAACTAAAAGGGATGTAACGATACCGATACCGATACCGATATATCGGCCGATATATCGGTATGGCCGATATATCGGTATCGCCGATATTATACAACCGATATTTGAAGAATTTGCTGTATGAAAAAAAATCTGCAAAAAGTAATTTCAATTTCTGACTTAATTTATGTATTGGTCTATTCTATTACCTTGTGCAATGATAATTACTATCCTCGTCCTGCCCAATGTTCTCAATTAAGAACAAATTAGATTTGATAGTTCCTGCCCAAGCTTTTTTATTTATACTTCCGAATTCTGCCCAGTGTTCTCAATTAATCACATATTCAAATTTGCCGCACAGCGGGCAAATGTTTCGCACTTTGCGATTTTTATTTACTTGTTTCTGATTGGTTGGAGTATAAGCCAATACTTAATCAAGCCCTTGTGGTGAACTTCCGCGGACTCGCCGATCAGTGTCACGCCACGTGTCAAGGATGGTGCAATTTCGCTGGAGAGGTAACTTCCATCCCTCTTTACCTTGATAATCAACCGTGCGTTTTTAATGAGTACCATATAGATGTAAAGCCATATAGCTCTAATATGTCACAATAGCTTTATTTTTGGAAAAGTTTTTATTTTAGATTTTTCAAGGTAACTCATCGAAAAGTGTGATTTATTGAGAACATTGGGCAGAACTGACTACCAATACCGCTTAACTCAAGTTCTATCTACGAAACAGTTAGACATGTCAGAGATGGATGTGGTCGCAGATTTTACGGTCAACATGGTAGTAGACGAGGTGGTGGCAGAGAGGTAGTTAAAGTAGAGACTTACAAGCTGGATCAACCAGAGGCTCTTTGCCATTGCAGTCGTCACCAGTTCCAATTCCTGCGTGGCGTGATGACTTATTTGCACCTAACTTGCCAGAACAGGTATCAGTCCCTAATTTGTTCGACCACACTGAACGTCGGTCAATTCTGAACTACTTTACTGAACATTTAAACGATGATATTTTGACTGTATGTGTTGAAAAAACTAACCAGACTGCGGTGCAAAAAACAGGAAATAGCATAGATCTGAACTGTGTGTAATTGAAAAGGTGCAATGGGATAACATTAATCATGGCCACTGTGGACTACCAAGTTCTGTATATGTATTATTTTCCACGATAAAAATCAATTAAAATCCAGGCTCTTTAATTTATTTTCCTTTAATTGTTCAATAAATACTATATTTTAATTATGAAGTTCATGCCCAATGTTCTTAATAAATGCCAAATCAAAGATAATAAATTTACTAAAATCTGCCCAATGTTCTTAATAAAGAACATAAGATATCGACGAAATATCTAGCTCAGTCTATTTAATATCTAACCCCTATAACCTAAAAAATAATATAAAAAATCCTACTTACTTTTTACACACAAATTTCAGCAAATAATGTCTTGGGCAGAACCCATCAAAATTAACTTGTGCTTAATTAAGAACATTGGGCAGAAACTGAAAGTCTATTTAAATATGTTTGGGCAGGACGAGGCTATGTTAATTAAATCTTTGGTTCTTAATAAAAAAAAAGAATTTTGAGTTGGCAATTTATTATTTTTACTTTACACTTTCAAGGTTGACTCTCTGGGAAATATAACCAGTAGTCATTGCCATTAGTTATAATAAGGACATAAAAATATCTGAAATTCATACTTCATTATTTAGCTAAGATATCGGTATCGGTATCGGTATCGCCGATATTAACTACTATATATCGGTATCGGTATCGTATCGGCAAAACTGTGTATCGTTACATCCCTAAACTAAACTTTTATCTTACTAAAAAAATTTATTATTGGTATTCTTTCGCACATTTCCCGAACATTTTCAGTATAGCTGTCTCTTTCTAATAGTGCTGTCTCTTTCACTCCTTCGAGAAATTTCGCCATATACTGAAGGCCCATAAGGGATCCTGAAAACGGGTTTTCAGGTTATTGTGCCATCTTATAGAGGGTGTCCTGAAACGGACTGAAAACATGCTTCAGGCGCCTGAAAACAACGGCAACTTGGGTGAATTTTCAATCTTCTACCATGTGAAAGAGCCACCTCTGAAACGGCCTGAAATCACCTTTCAGCCTGCTGAAAATGCTTCTAGAGCACGGAAAATCACGTTTAAAGCTGAACGCCGCATATGCGGCGATATGCGGCGAATACCAATAATATAATTTTTTTGTAAGATTCCGGGACTTAAGTCCCGGAAAAAAATTTGGTTGTAAGGGAGTCTCCACTTTTCGACTATGTTCTTCGAAGTTTAGGTAAATATACTTCACCTATTCCGATCACTGAACATAACTGATAACGTACAATCAAACAATGACCCTCTTTTGGTTTATATGGAAAACCGAGCGACTCGAATCACCTTAAATATAATTTAACTTTCCATTGCGTTACGAAAATGTATTGATTTGACACTAACTTTCAGTTTCGTCGTGCCCCTGAACTGTTCAAAATCGCCCTCAAACAATCATCGAGGTTGCTAAGTATGTACAGTCATTCGCAATGAAACCCCCCAGATAGAAAGGAATATCTGCAGTCTATTACAAAAAATACAGATACGTTGTTACCCTTAAGATAATATAGTTATATAATAGCCTTTAAAGTAACGTCTTAATGTATGTATGACTCTTACTGCTCAAAGTGGAATACAAATTAGCAGCTTTGCGGCAGAAATAAGCAAGAGGGTAGTTCCTACCCAGATAGCCTATACAATGACCTGCCAATTAATATATCACAAAAAAAAATAATTTAGATGTCATTGCGCAAGAGTCGAGCAAACTAGTCTGTTCGAACGCTGCACGAACAGTGGCGAGCACCGAGCTCGCGCCTGAAAATGAAACGAAACAACGTCGTAAATAATCCCCCGCCCCGCCAACCTCCGCCCCTTGCCGCAAGCCGCAGCGAACACTTTCAGTACTTAGCAAATCAACGAGAGGTATGCGACCAAAAGCCTGAATTACATCTAATCGTTTGCCCAGCGATAATGAAGAAAATATTTCGATTTACTTGCAAACGTCATCGTACACGGACAAAGCCTTTGTGTTATGCTCCGTATATAAGGAATACTTTAAAACAAATGACTGTAGCAAATTATAATAAAATAATTAAATTATTAAGACGAGAACCCTCGTCACTGCGGAGCATTGAACTATCCCAATTAAATACTAGGTACCTTCTCTAGCTATTCAGCTGGCGTTGGCAACTACTTTGGGACTTTACCTTGGCCTATTTACCCGAATCTGAATCTCATTCACTACACCGATTTCGAAACTGTATAAAGCCTGTAATGTTTTGCCGGAGGCTTTAATTTCAGAACAGTTTCAACGATCCTCATTTCCCGCTTCGAATTGAAAACAATTGCCATTGAAAAAACGGAGGGAAGCCGTGCGGAGATTTATTTAAATAGTGTCATTGGACGTTGCAATTTAAATAATGGCCGTCCGCAGTTTTCAGGAAAGCACTGACTGCGGGAAAAGTGTTTATGTTCAGTTTTTGCGATTCTGCGAAATTCAAATTCATATTCAACTGTTTTAACCTTTTTGTACGGGATAAAATAGTGGGTTATCGCGACTTCTCGAATTGCTTTTGTTTCTTCTGTGTGTTGTGATTTTATCTTATATTATATTTTGGTTTAAGGTATAATAGATTTTTCGGAATAAAAGGAAGTAGGTATATGCCACAATGTTCAATGTAAATAAATAATAATTAGCTAAGTTTTGAGTACCTACATATCGAAATAAATCTGCATTAAAAATGTGAAATGCCGTTTTGTATAATTTGTATGAATTGCAAATACCTAGGTGATTTAAGATATAACAATATCGTCGCTGGAAAGCAATAATGCTGTAACCCGCACCACCATCGAAAATGCTTTTTTTGCATATTCGTATTCAGTTTTTTTTTCTGCGTCGGCTGGTATAGTTATTATTTGCCTGTGATGATAAATAAAATGTATACAGCATATATTTTTTCACCTAAATTTGTAATCACGGAATGAAGAAACGCTGTAACCAGCATAAAATCCCGTGTTTTCAACTGCATTGTGGTTTACAGCAAAATGGTTTTCGCAATTAGGTCTCCGCCATCACGTACAGCATTTTTGCTTTCCGTAAATTTCAACTTTTGACCAGTTTTTGTCATTTACAGCATTTTGTCGGGAGATGTTGTGAATAAACTATGGTGTACAGCATTTTAAAGATACAGTAATAAATGAATAATGACAGTAAAAACATTTTAAAATTTATAGTAAATTTGTATGTGTATATTATTGAGGGTCGTTTTTATTTGTAGTTTGCTAGTTTTCGTTTTTTAAAAGATTTAATCATGGTTTAAATTAAATATAAATGTTTACAAAGCTTCCTTTGGATTATAGAGGTAATATAAAAATAACCTACTTTAAAAGAAAACCATGTTAATTATTTTTCCGTTCAAACTTTAATGCATGTAAACTAAAAGTGTATCACAACTGTTCTGTAAAACAATCTATATACATTTTTGAATTGAATTGAATATATTTATCGATTACCTTTTTTTGAATAAAATGACACGTCAACCGTCCACGATTTTTTTAACTAGTCTATTTGGTGTCTCACTGCTGTGCATGAGCCTCTCTCCCAATAGTTTCCTCTACCTCTGAAGTCCTCCTAGATCTTAACTGGGAGCCATAAGTCAGAATGGGTAGAATGCACCAAATCTCAATGACCTTACATTTCAGTTATAGAAGGGGTTTCCCACCATTTGTGTTTTCATCAAACACAAGCTCCTCCAGGCGTTTCTGATACGTATTTAGATTTATTTATTTTGTAAAATAATGAGTTTTTTAATACTGTGTATAGCCTCATAAATAACATACTTCCACTCTCAATCATCATCCAAACCAAATTATTTAAATTTCTTTACGCAATTGTATAGTGCTGCTGCATCTAATATACATACAGTCCAACAACATAAATATAACAATACCTAATGATAACTTTGTAATAGTCAAAACATAACATTTTCAGCTTAATATATATGTATGTGTGGCATATAAATTAAGTAGTTCAGAAAATATTACTACAGATCAACAATTATTTACCAGTGACATTTTAAAATGGACTAATATTAAAAACCAGTCGCACTTACTCTACTTCATTTATACCTGTTTCCTTTCATTCATTCAGTTACAGCAACATTGCAGTACAAAAATCTTGTCAATTTAAGTTTTCATGGCCCAAAAAATGTATTACGAACCACATCTTAGACTTACAGCATTTTAAAACGACTGTGAGATTTGGTAAAAATATTGTTTCCATACAAAATTTTTGTAAGTTACAGCATTATTGCGCGCCATGATTAGAAACATCGAAATGCTGTAAACGACAAAAGTCATATTAAAAACAAGTTTATATTAATTTTACCACTAAAATTATAAACTTCGATTTTTTTACAACATGTGTACTAAAGGGGGTTTAATAATCTCTTTTTGTTTGTGAGTTATGAATTTTTCAAAAAAAGTGCAAACGTTTTTTGGCTCTAGTGAAGAGTTTACTTTTTGAGGGTTACAGCATTATTGCTTTCCAGCGACGATATACATATTACATATATAGATAGATACAGGAAATCAAAGTACACAGAAAAATTAAATGGCACTCGCCTGTGTACAGACCGAGAATCGAACCGATTCGGTTCAGGTTCAGGCACTTTGATTTCCTGTATCTATATATGTAACATAAAAATGTGGTGTAAAATTTCCCGCATTAAAAACCAGTGAAGAGACAAAAATGTTTCTTTCATATAAAGTAATAACGAATATAAAGTAAGTAGTAATATTATGTAGCACTGAGAATTATGGTAGTAACGTAATCGGAAATTATATATTACGGGCGTGCGAGGCGTAGTGTGAGGGCGAGAGGCTTCGTTTCAGAACTGCATTTAACTCTGGCGTCTACTGTCAAGATATCCACGGACGTTGTCAGTCTTAATAACGGTTCTTATTGTACGGCGCACGAGTGTGCAACGTCACAAGCCGGCTTGCCAATTCGGCTAGGCGGCTAGCGAGCACTTCAACATTATTTAAAAGGTTAATGATGCGGCTGACGCTTTGAGCCCACTTTAATTAGAAGCTGTGTACCAACCGCGCCTCGGTAATTAATGAAAAGGCCAAAGACCTCAAGTAATCACGCGGAATATTATGTGTTTCTTACTACTTCTGCTCTTGACAAACGCCAATGGGTATGACAAGCAAGATAGAAACATAAGCACCGATGTATTCAACGGTATCCAGAAGATACTTTTAATAGGGTGGTTAAAAAAAAACAGTTTTTTTGTTATACTTTCTCCACAAGGCTCCCTTTATTCGATTCAACTTATCAATTGAAGCCTTATGGAGATAGAATTTATTTATTGGACTACCCTATGCCAGCCAATCATATACAATTGCAACACCACAATTGACAGCTTGTGCAATATTGCACAAGCTACCAGCCAATGCTGATGCATCCAGGAGCTAGGTCTTAAAGTATAACATTTTCAAAGAAAACAATATAATATGAATAAATCAGTTTCATTCCAAAACACTTATGATTCTAATACATGGATTTTGAGATGTATTAGTACATTGTGTATCTAGGGCGGTAAGTAAGGAATTACAAACGAGTGTTTCTTATAAGCCCGAGGTGAAACCGAGGGCTTTAATAACACGAGTTTGTAATTCCTTTACCGCCCGTGGCACACACAATGTTTTTCATCACACTTGTGAGGAAATCTTAATAAAATAACCTTACTTTTCGACCCAGTATGACAAGAAAATATTAAAACAGACAGTGACATTTGTCACATATGTCCATAGATAATGCGAACGTCAAGTCACGTTCGGAAACCATAGCGGTAACGGCCATTTTAGTTGATTTTATATTTGCAAAATACTGAAATACACTATTTAAACATTTAATTAATGTTACAGAAATATGTGTTTACATGTATTTGCAATAACAGTTCTCTTTAAATAAATATTTCAGTAATAAAAGTTAAAAAAGTAAGTTGGCGTTTCCTTTGATCATGACAAATAAGAGTCAAACAGAACCAGCGTTTCAAATTTAAAAAGAAAACCATTACGCCCTAGGGCGTAATAGGTCATTTACGGCCCGCAAAACCTACGTGTAATGACACCATTTTCGAGCAAGTGTGATGAAAAATATTTTTTTCTTCCGCTGTCATTTCCTATATTTTTGTTCGGACGAACCCAGGGTACGATGTCACGTCCGTCCGGACCGTCTCTTTCTGCAGAGTCTGGATAAGCGCGGAATTAAGGGCTACTTTACTTGACCATGACCACAACCTTCAAATGCGATTCGAATTTCTATCCCGATAGTTTCGCTAATGACTATAGCTTGGCAAATTCGTTGGTGATAGTCCCATGGTCCGCGGGCGACGGGGGCCGAAGGACAGCTGGGTGATATACAGGTCGCACGGCGGAGGCCATGTGACAAGAGCCGCAAGAGCGTTCAGTTCAGTCGACAGTCAGCCGCCGATAGTTCGTGCGGTAACTTGTGTATATAATATAATCACGGCTGCACATAACAAAAAGCACACGAGATAACTACGCAAAGATAAATCTGCCGATCGGAAAAGTTATTGGATGCGAAGCCAAACAAATTGTACATAAGAATTACGTACCTATTTTAAAAATTGCTTTCTGGCTGCAAAAGTGCAGGCGGAAGTTAGTTCTTTTCCTGGTGAAATAAATGCATTAAAATTGTAAATCAACTGCGCAGTCCGCTCGCAGTCGGCGAGCAGTTATTTTAACTGCAATAAATCTGCCTGGAAACAACATTTGCAGTTAGAAAGTATCGAAATACTGCTCCGGCCTTTAGGGATATCGGCAGACATATCCGTACGTAATTCGCATCGTGTGTAGCGGTGTTCAATACGTCATCGTTCCCCGCCCCCCGCGCGGACCATGGCAGTGTTACCAACGAAAATGCCAAGCTATAGTTCCCATCATTTGCGATTCAGTTTAGGGATATTGTAAATTCGCACCAACCATCCTTACACAAAAACTTCTGGTATTCAGTCTTACGGTTTACGACAAGGGGTTGGCCTCACTCGTCCCCCAGCCATTCTCAACGATACCCTTGAGCTCGTACTTATGCACGGTAGCATAGATTTCCGCCTTAGCCAAGCTGAGGTGGTATGGACTCAGTGCCTTCAGCGGCGGCGCCAACGCGCCCAAAAACGCGTCCACCGCCTGCGCCTGCGACGGATACCTCTGTTCACTAGGGGAAGGTTTTTCGAAGTAGTCATATTCTACCATAGATTCATGGCCCGCTTCAACGTCGCTGGGATCGCTTTTTATACAGCTTAGCTCCAACTGGTCAGATGGCAATTGTGTATCCGATTCCTTTTCTTCGTTGCTGTCTTCGTCGTTGTCTTGATCGTTATCCTGGTTGCCTTCTTCCGTTTTAGCTTCCCCTTGCTTGGTTCGTCGGTGGCGCTTGTAAAAGGGTTTCATAAATGTGAGCATTTCGGAGTACTTGTAGTGAGGGCCATGCCTGGGGTTCTTGCGCAGCGACCTGCGATGGTTGTCGCGGATGTTGTTCCATCGCAATTTGCATGCGATCGCTGGAAATAAGTATTTTTTTATTACAAAGGATTTTCGTAGTTTAAATTTCTAAATAAAACCTATGTTGTAAAGTTACATAATTTTTCACCATTAACACAAACTAATGGGTATATACTATTTATGCCGATAATGTCTTGACGAATTAATTGCTACAGGATTGCTGCAAAAATACACGAAATAAATGTGCGTGTACTTTATAGTTTCCGCATTTTACGATATTGGAGTTAAAAAAGATGGGTTTAAAATGAACTCACGGTTAGCATTGAGTTGTCGCCCGATCTTGTTCCAGATGCTCATCTTGAGGGGTATGTCCATGTAGCGTGAGTGGGTTGGGTCGTAAAGCACGGGGCGCGAGCGCACGTACTCGATGAGCTCCGGGTCCATGCCCCCCTTTAGTTTAGGTGTCCGCCCGCGCTGTTCAGGAGTCCGAGCATCACTCATTGCTTTAATTTAACCTACAATTCGAGACGTTTCTAGCGTATGGGGCTCAGTCAAACGTGTATGCCAGTCGGTGACGTCACGTCAGCGTGGCGATCAGTGAAACGCGGAACGTGCTCTGAGTACGGACGCGCGCCGGATACTGAGGCGGGCGCCGGGCGCGGCGCGGATCACTGAGGGAGGGTGACATCATGTTAGCGGTACGTGTTATCGGCTCCGTTTGGCTTCACCATGCAACGCTTGCATGGAAAACTCTTCGACGATGTACTAGTGTAGGTATTGATATTCATGAATGACATGTCGATAAGAAACAATTCGTTCCACCACGGATCAAGGCTGAATCGATGACGTATCAACTGATACCTATCTTTTACTCTCGTGGATGAAGTCGCGGGTAAATTCTAGTACACAAAATGCAGGTATAATAATAGTCGTTCATTCGTCTCGTCGGTGCTCCTCGCAGACCCGGTGGCGGCAGTGGTTTCGAGTTATTCTCCGCAAGACTAAACGGCTTAGCCACGAGGAGATTCAATGGCACTTACGTCTGATTATTACTGGCGAAAGTAATGCGATATGTGCACCTACGTGCGTGCATGCTTGTGGAGATCAGCTGGTGATTTCATGTTCACAGACTACATTTACTTATAAGTAAACCTTTTTTATAAACGTGTTTCTTTTTTCATTACGTAGGTAGGTATATACCCTTTTAAGGAGGTCCCCGTAAAAGTCTTAAGATTGGTTCAGTCATTTTAATCATTTCCTAAAAATTAGTTCGACCGTCAGAGAACAAGAACGGCCACGCCACGAACGACCGCAGACGACTGACGTTCTGTTTTCTGCGCAAAGTTGATCCATTCTTTCTTGTCTTAAAACCACTTTCTACCCCCATGATGCCCCTTCTTAGCCCCTGCTTCTTAGCCGAAGACAGATAAATAAAGCAACTGAAGACAACATCGCAATTTTTTTGTAACAAAATACAAGCGAACCTATTCAATAAAAATGCACGAGTAGAAGTAAAAATAAATGGGGCGATTCCATTATCGCGGGTGCAACATTTTGACTCATTCAAGGCCTCCTCCTAATAAAACGAAAAACATTTATTATAAAAATATTGTTTTAAGGATTACATTTTAACCTCTTTTCTACAGATTTGTGTATAAGAATTTAAAATAAACGTTTAAATAGCCACAAGAGAGGGTTAAAGTGCTATCGCGGGTGCAACCAAATCGGCCCACCTCTCCGGATCACAGTATAAAAACAGAAATATCTTTTAATTGTCATATATTTAAAATATTTTGCCTATTTATATTGAAAGACAATAAACAATCAACTATAGAAACATAAAAAAAGTATTAAAAACTGAAACTATCAATAAATTATTCACTGTTAAAACGATCGCGGGTGCAACATCGTATGATTCGCATGCAGTTGGTCCTAAATCTTAGAATGCTAAGGTTTTCAAGCGCTTTAACATCCTGAACATGAAGTTAAGTCCATAACAATTAATTTAAGACCTCACCCTACACGATGGTATCAAAAAAGTAATAAATTTTGGGACTTAAAAATTGATGTCAAGGTTCGTCTCTAGCGGAATCGCCCAAATTGCTATTGGCGTGGTATGCCTGTAATATTTGAAGAGTTCGGTTTCTCCGAAATGCCATCATCCAGATCCTGATTTAGCGCCAATAGGACCACGGGGGAGGTATAGTAAAGCGTTAAAAAAAAATCTAAGTCCAGCCGTCTTCCAGTATTCGGGTAATGATCATACATAATGGTTAGGGTCACCGGAAGTATACCGCGTGTCACCGTTCGTTGTGGAAATCTTTGAGGGAGACCTATGTCAGCAGTGGACGTATCAAAGTTGAAAATATAATGATGATGATGACTATACATACATAGTAGGTAAGTACCTAATAAAAATTAAAATGGGTCCGATGAACTGAGTACCTCCTTTTTTAGGGTTCCTTATCAAAATGATAAAAAATATTTTTACTAATAAAAACCCGAACGCGGTGCATTTTAAATGTGCATAAAATTCGCCATTTTGTTTATTTTAACGAACTTCATACTCAGTGACACTCGCGCCATCAAGACGAATCTAATGATGTATCATTTATCAAAATCGGTTGTGCCGTTGAGTAGTTACGAGCGGACATAGGAACGGACATATACATACATAAATACATATATACATACATACAAGTCAAACATATAACCCTCCTTTGGGCTTCGCCGCAGTCGGTTAAAAAGGAACCCTTATGATGTGACTCTGTTTGTCTGTCTGTCCCTCTGTCCGTGTCTGTCCGTCTGTCACAGCCAGATATCTCAGGAACTGCTGCTATCGATTTGAAACTTGGTATAGTTTTAAAAATTGCTAAC
Source organism: Eudemis profundana (assembly GCA_947034925.1). NCBI lineage: Eukaryota > Metazoa > Arthropoda > Insecta > Lepidoptera > Tortricidae > Eudemis > Eudemis profundana. The sequence goes on along the minus strand of OX344795.1, from coordinate 20,444,866 downwards.
CCGAGCCTACTGGAGGGGCTTAATGACCAGAAAGAGCATGCGTTATGCGATAGAGAGAGACGGTCAGATTCGGGGCGTTCCGTCCAGTGGTCCGACCCAACGTCAGTTTTACGTCAGTTTTTAGTAGTACGAGTGAGACTTCTGTACTGTACGTAGTAAGTACTATTACAGACTATTACTTATTCTGTGCCCTCAGTCACAGTGTACTCAAGGAGTGTAATGTTTGGAAATGATGAGAGACATGTGCGTAACGAAGGCGCAGCACGCGAGGAGTCAATTACGCGCCGTCACGCCGATGAGGGCATAGGCCGTAAACAGCGGGCTTTACTCCGCAGACAACTCGTAAACACCGCCAAATGCCTCCAAATAGGGTGTCCATGATGATTTACAAATAGAACCTTAATTATTACTAGCTTTTATTAAATTTCACCTGTCCCAGTGTCTGCCTGTCTGTACCTAATCAAATCTTACAAGTTAAATTTGTCCCTCTTTCCGGTTTGCGCTGTTTTGCATGCATATGTAAATCGGCTGACAATCCAATATTATTAAGTCATGGGGCTCATCTAATCTAATGATGGAGCCGGAAACTAGCCATAGGATCATCTAAAGTACATACAATAAATCCACTGTATTTGAGCTCGTTTGATTAGTTTTGACATGCCGTTTGCGATAACAATAGGGACAGTCGGCAATAAAGGCTTGTCTAAAAAAAAATACGTTCTTCAATACCAGTAAGAATGGGCCTTTTTGGAATTCGGTTACATAGATCCCATGCTACTGGTTGCTATATACGCGGTTTGATTAAAGTTGCAAGATGAATTTCCACAAACCTTGCTTAGTGATCCCATTAAATAGCTACAATCTGTGCATTATGGATTATAAGGCTCTATATTCAATCTTCCATTCATACAAGAAGCATGTTTTTGAACAGCAGTCTAGAATTTCTTGCTTCTGTGCCTACCGATTTACCCTATGCGTTATCTGGCAGTCAACCACTGATAGAGTTTTCAAGTTTGGGTACGATTTTCAATATTTTAAGGAAATGAATACATACGTTATATACTTTATGCCACATCTGGCCATAAAGTGACTTTTTCCGCACGCCACGCGTTCGGAAAAAGCCGCTTTGTGGCCAAGTGTAGACATAAAATGATGTACACAACACGGGAGGTAATAAAGAAAGCCCTCGATCGCATATTTACGTCTCTCGCCTGCGGCTCGGGCCGTAAACATCTGCAATCTCGGCCATTCTTTGTTTTACCACCCTAGTTGTGTAATGTATTATTACGTTTCATTAAATGAACAATGAATGTGTCAATTGCAGGTGCGGTCGGAAAAAGTGCCGACTAATCGCTGCAAATCAGGACCATCCGTCCAGCCACAAGCGTGGGAACCCTATTTCCAAATACCTCCAAAACTCTTCTGGTTATTTTGATACTCTGATAGGAAATAATCTCTCCGATTTACGGCTTCGGGACAACGTGTGATTTTGTTTCGGTCGTTATTTCGCCTTTTTATGGAATTTACCCCCCATTTACGTAACTCGCGGATAATCCGTGCCATCGCGTGCGTATGGGCACAATTTGTGTCCATAACTAATCCGCTTATGAGTATTCTTGAAACTTTGAACAGCTCAAGCCGGGATCTAAAAGCTTGGGCGAGGATTTTGGAAGTGTGAAGTATGCACATTATTATATTAGAGTATGAGTACAGTCGAATTGAGCCTTTTCTAATATGTATGACAATCGAGTTTATTCCTTTATTTCAGTTATATCGACCTAGCGAAAAATTTATCAAAAATAAGTATTTAAAATACAAAAGTAAGCGTGAAATTGCAAAATATTAAACAAAGAATCATATTGGTCCAAACAAGGGTGTCTCAGATACAGTATGTATAATAAACTGAGCTCATGAATACTTAAGTAAACCGTAAAAAGGGCATTTTAAAATAAACATTGCAATAAAGCCTTGTTTCATTCCTGTTGCTAGGTAAAGCTCCCTCTTTAAACTCGGTTTATGGGCCCTCCGGCTGCCCGACGATAATGAATGGCCATACGTGCCTTAACGTAAGCCGTGTAATTACACCAAGTAAAGGCTTCAGCCGAAATCGACCGTCATAAAGTTTTTATCTCTAAAGTAGAGATGAGCTGTTTTTGGGAATATACCCCATTTGTGTTTCCCGAGAGGGGAATATTCCCCCAAATATTCTCGTACAACTTGGGTATTTTTCGAGTATATTTTGAGACTGCTCTTCAGTATGTCAAATGTAATTAAGTAGTTCTCTAACATAAGCACCACCATTGATTTTTGCGAGTATTCAATAAGTACATGGTTAGCCTTTCGGCTATGTCACTTTCTGACCTAAATTCTATTTTTATACCATAAATTATATGCGATGATTTGTCGTGTTGTGTTTGTTACCTAATGTGTTAAAGAAGGACCAACCAAGCAAGAAAATGCGAGAGAAGTAAGTTTCTTTGCATTTTCACATTTAATATTCATATACCTTGAGATTAGAATAATAAGGTACGTCAAGGAAAACTATCTTGAAAACGGAAAATATAAGTCGGGGCATCCCTAAAAAGTAATAATAATTTACCCAAATAATTTAACTCAGTAAATATTAGGTACTCTCTTTTATCCAGGGAAATAAAGTAACGTGTAAATGGCTGATAAAATTCTAATTTTAAATGAAACGAGATACCTACAATATAAGTTTGGATAGAATAGAATAGAATAGAATAATTTATTCATCAATTCATATTACAAAATTATTATTACAAAAAACATAACCTGCAACAGAATGACATGTCAAGTAATGGACTTAAAGCATAATACTTTATAAATCCTTGCTTATATTTTCAATATCTAACTTAGTTTTATTAATTATCATAACCATCCTAATTATTATTATTATTGAATTACTGACTTCGTGTACTCGTCTATATTGTAAATTGTATTATTAAGTAATATAAGTTTTAGTTGGGACTGGAAACATGCCACACTTTCGATGTCTTTCACGCGCTTTGGTAATTTTTCGTAGAGGGTTGGTCCCATCGCCCGGGCATCCTTGGTGCATAGGGCCAATCTTCCACGAGCATTAATTAGACGATGTGCGTTTCGCGTGTTAAAATTGTGCACATCATCACCACGTTTAAAGGTGCTTAGGTTACGCTTCACATACATCACTGTGTCGTGTATATACAGGGAGCATACTGTTAGTACTCGGTTGGATTTGAATAAAGTTCGGCAAGATGTTCTCGCGGGAACTCCCAGCACAATGCGGAGAGCCCGTTTCTGGAGTATTAGTATTCGATCGGTATCCGTTGAGTTACCCCAGAGGATGACCCCGTAGGAGATGATGGAATGTATATAGGCATAATACACTTGTAGAAGGGTGTCTGGCGACACTAGTTTGCTTATTTCGCGTAGTGCATATATAGAAGTTGCCAGTTTGTTGCATACATATTCAATATGAGGCTTCCATGAAAGCGTATTGTCAAGTTGGAAGCCTAAGAACTTTACAATTTTCTCCACTTGAATGTCGTTGTACAGCGAGAGTGCCGGGTAATTGATTGTACGACCACTGAACAGCATACATTTGGTTTTTTCTGTATTTAGTTTAAGTCCGTTTGAGTCAAACCACGTTTTAAGCTCTTGAATGACTATATTCAGCTTGAGTTGCAGCTCATCGTATGTCTTTCCGGCCACAACAACACTTGTGTCATCAGCAAATAATATAACTTGCCCTTCGGTTACAGCCTTGGGCAAGTCATTAACAACGATGCATTTTATTCTTTGCATTTTCACATATAATATGCAACATGGAATTTTGTTGCAGTAAAATTCCACGTCCCATTGTTATTTTCCACCCCGTATACAGTTGCAGTTAAAATGTTTCACTAGTAAGACTAAAAAGTCTGGGGGTTCGAAGCTGTTCTTCTCAGCAATCGGGACACAGGCTCAAATCCAAAACAAAAGAGTCGTGAGTCAAGCGCGAACCGGCGCGTGCTATATTTTTAAACCTTTGCCGTGCAGAGAAATTGACTTGCCTTCCCTTTGTCATTAACTGCATTCGTAAATAGACTTTACCTCAACCAAATACAGCTCAAAACTGTATGCTCTTGATAGTGTGATAGTGGTTACCTTGCCATGGGATTTAAAAGGTTATAACAGTATGTTTAGGGTTGGAAATCGTTGGGGCGATAGCGGTTGTAGAGAAAGTTGTCCGTCGTGCCCTTTGTCCGGAGTCGAACCTGCGACCTACGGCGATAGGCGTGATGGATGGCGAGGCACTTCAAGACGTCATGTCAGTGTATAGTCACTGATAGGCAGGTTACACGGTTGAGCTGTGTGTGTGTGTGTAAGCGATGCCATAAACGCCAAGTGCAAACTTAGCTCATCTTGGCAGTACTTTATCTTTAGGTGTTATTTATGTATATGACTATAATTAATTGAATGTACTTAGAATTTGAAAGTCTTTAAAGAAGCTTTTATTTTATTAGTTGCGTTATCTTACATTTGCATAAATAAAATTTGCAGTAGCTTGGAAGAAAAGTAGAGTTTTTTTCACTTTTTTTATCTAAAGTTTTTTTTAGTATCTAGATACTTTAAATTTAAGGTAATATTGAAGAAAATTCCTTGATTCATAAGAACTTTATTATAGTTTGCGTGTTTCTATATTTTTATTATTATAAAATAATATTTAATTCAAAGTTATTTCACATTGATTTTCGTACCTATCTTCTGAGACAAGCTGCACATAAAACGATAAATATCGAGGAACTCTCCATTAGGTACGTGATATTTAATAGTTTATGTGCTTGTTCTCCAGAACATTCAGGAAAATCAACTATGCAAAGATGCACTCCAGGCAAAGTTACGGATGGCGAAATTACGGATTCTTATGTCTACGGATAAGATGACGGGGTACCTAGTTAAGAAAAGAGCCTTCCTTTGCATTCAACACTAAACTCAAAATACCTACACCAAAACTGAATACGACCTAATATCTAAAATACCTATTGTTAAAAAGAACGAAACTCGAAATACACTTTTCTCGATACGATATCATTTTCAAATGGAATGAATTTCATAAAAACTGATTCCCGAAACTAACCAGTCCCAAAATACCCTAAATGTTATACAATTGATAGTATCAAAATACATGATTCCCATATTAATTGGTTCTCAAAACACCCTAGTCCCAAAATACACTAAATTCTCAATTATCATATCAAAGTCATAGCTGAAGAAACATATATCATAAAAAAACCATTCCATATAATAAATAGGCCAAGTCTCGTGATTCTCGCACTAATGAAGGTATGAGACAAGCAAAGCAATACACATACACCTAAACTTTTTTAAATTACTGTGTTGTTAGCTTAGCTTCATTTTAGGGTTCCGTACCAAAATGGTAAAAAAGGAACCCTTATGGTGCGACTCTGTCTGTCTGTCTGTCCGTCTGTCACAACAAGATATCTCAGGATCTACTGATGATATCGACTTGAAATTTGGAATAGTGTTAAAAACTGCTAATCCGAGCCTATGGGACAGCAAAAAAGTCTTATAACTTTTTTACTTTTTTTTAAAAGGGACCGAAGTGGGATGTCGTAAATCAAAAGTTGAGCTAATATATCGAGTGGGGTATCAAATGAAAGGGCTTAATATGTAAATTCCAAAACCGTTTTTATTTATTTTCTTAGACATGAAGTTTTTGATTGAAGACAAAAACCGTTAAAAAAAATATTAGGGATGCAACGATACGGCTATTACGATACCAATACAAATGACGAATACATCGTAATGGCCAAATACGATAACGAATTACGATACGAATTCATTACGATATTTGTTTAATACCATTTTGATGAATTTATTGGAAGCTTTGTTGTATGTTATTATTGTAAGACTAAGTAAAGTAAAAGTATAAAAAAAAGTTATGCATTTTTAATAGAGATGGGCCGACTACGGATTTTGCCGATGGCTAATCGGCCGACTAATCGGTTCCCAATTTGCCGATTAATCGGCCGACTAGTCGGCATTAGCGATCATAGTTATTAGCTATGTTCGGGTGCAATCCGAAATGCTCGGTTCGCCTCATCTCCCCGCCATTTGTTGTCACGCGTTCGTGTTTTGATCAGTTTATAATTAAGTTGATTTTGTGTTTGAGTGTACGTAAAAATATAAAATAATTTTGAAAATTATGGTTTAATTTCTTCTGTATCTTGTGTGTATTCTCCGCTAGGCAATAGTGCGGATGCGAAGCGTTCAGAAATTGACGCGTTATGCGTTTCGTTTCACCCGAAACAGTAAAAATTTTAAAATTTTGAAATAAATGTATCGTAAAAATATCGTATCGTAATATTTACGATAACGAATGATCGTAAAGGTTTACGATAATCGCCGATATACGATTATCGTATCGGTATCGTTGCATCCCTAAAAAATATCATTCCCCCCTATTATCTCCGAAGATACTGAACAGAAAAATCTGTAATAATTACCGATTATTAATATTATCCTAAATATTACAGGAAAAATAAAACGGTTTTCCTAACTTGCAGCGTTTTTTGAAATTCGCAAAAATCGTAAGACAAACTTATTTGCTCCTACTAAACTAACCGCGGCGTACGTCGATGTATGGGGACAACAGTTTTACGAGAGCAAAGTTAAGTTTGTCCCACCCACGGATTTATAAGAAACATGGATATGGTCAGTAGGCGTGGCGCGCGTTTCAGCTATAGGGGCAAAATGACCTTATAGCGAGAGAACAGTTGACAGTTGCTATGTAACCGCCGTCACACGCTGAGCTTTGCTTTTTTACGTTTTCGTGAGGTTAAAACAAGCAATTATGCCAAACTGTTCTGTGTTAAGGTGACCAAATAGAAGCGGCATCCAAAATATATCGAAAGGAGGCATTTCTAAATGAGTTTTCCGAAATATTTTTATTTCGATTTAATTTAGTTGGCATTTATTTAGAAGTCGACTCTATTAATTCACCGATAAAGTTCATTTTACCTTGTCAATTCTCATGAGTCCATTTTGAATGAACTAACAGTAGTGAGTTACCTGTTCGATAAAAATATCGATATGATTGGATGAATTAATGAATGGAACCATTTTAAGATAAATCATAGTATATTTAAATTTAATGCACTGACAACGTATTAAATAAATATAAAATATTAATTTTGCATTTCAAGCAATTATTTTGTTGCAGTTATTTTATGTTTATTATAGTTAATCATTGTGATGTTTTAGGTTTCCTCCTAAAGCCACATTAAAAGAAAAATGGATCGATGCGACTGGGAGAAAGGACTGGTTTCCAAGTAAAAATAGTGTGATTAGTTCAAAACACTTTGATGAAAATGACTTATATGTAAAGAATGTCTTAAGAATTACTTATATATCAATACATATATTTTGTTCAGGGGCGATTAAAGTATTTGATTATTTTAAAAATGAATGTTATTCTCTACCCCTTTCCCTTATTATTCCCTACAAATTTTTCAATTTCAATTGTAACAACGGTATGTAAAAATAACCAATTATGTGAGAAAGAACAATAAATAATCATGACAATGATAGCGACAGCTCTTCAAAGATATATTCTTTGCCTAGCTCAGGGGTTCCCAATCTTTTTCAGCCCGCGGCGCCCTTACAAGGTTCGTACTTCGTCACGGCGCCCTACCCTAGTTAGCTATTTGAAATAGATATAATGGAATAGATATAAGGATCGACTCGCGGCGCCCCTCTACACTTTCCGCGGCGCCCCAGGGCGCCGCGGCGCACAGTTTGGGAACCCCTGGCCTAGCTAATCTATTTATACAACTAAGAAGTTACCACAACACAACATCATTTATTTATATAATATTGTAGTAAAAAATGTAATTCATCATTGTGTCCATTTTAACACCCTAATTGTAAAAAAAATCATACAAAAGAAATAACGAATTACGATTCGTTATTAGGTATTTATTTTTAGTGATTGATGAACGGAGCAACATTCATTCATTCGTTCATCGATAACTTTTTATTCTTTGTCAAGCCCTTACGTCGATGAAATATTTAAGTGTGTGCGTGTATTGAGACGGCGCGGGCGTTAGTGTGTACTAGCCAATAGCAACGACAGCGTTGCTGTATGTGTCGCTGTGTTCTTTGATGATTGGCGGTGACGCTAGTTTATTTGTGGGTGTTGTCTTTGCATGTGCACAGCGTTAATGTATGTGTGAGCAAAACCTGCGACAGCGGTTCTAATACAAAACACGTGTGATTTCACATCTTTGTTTCTTATATATCTGTGGTCCCACCATACAGTTTTTCTTGAATTATTCACGTACTTACTAAAGAGTTTGTACGGAACCCTCGGTGCGCGAGTCCGACTAGCACTTGACCGGCTTTTTTTATGTCAACCTGCTGCCTGCTCACTTTACTCAAGCTAAAACAATGAAAGTCCTTTATTGTTCATTAGTCAGGAGTAAGCTCGAATATGCCTCCCAAATTTGGAATCCCTGCTATAATATTTATATCGACAGGATTGAACGTATCCAAAAAAAGTTCCTAAAATTTTTGTGCTACAAAATAAAAACTCCCTATAACTCCATTAACTACTTAAACATCTGCAAAAAACATCATTTAATTCCGTTATACAAACGCCGTGAGATAGCTGATATCATCTACCTTCTTAATATTACTAGCGGTAATATTGACTGTCCCGAACTGCTTCAGAAACTACTATTTAATACACCCAATCGGTCTACACGATATTTTCCTCCACTCTTCGTAAAAGGAGTAACATCCAAATATAGGAAAAATAGTTTTTTGATTCGCGCCAGCCGTAGTCTAAATAGTGTGTCAAAGGAGATAAATATTGACGTTTTTAATTGCGTTATTCCTCTTGTGAGGCGTAATCTAGCGAGTGAATGGTTTCAATTGTAGGTATCAAGCGACCGCGTGTGGCCGCGTGTTCTTAGTATTAGATTAAATTAGTTTATAATGAGTATTATTTTGTTAACCATATATCTTGAATCTACTTCTTAATTTGTATTAAGTATGTGCGTTTGCAAAATTTTGTGCGTGCTATTTAACTTAGTGTTAAATTATAGGTATGTTGTCACCATAAGTGAGTTCCTATAATTGGCTCTCTATTACTACTTTAATTGTTGTTTAGTTTTTAAGGCTGTTGGTTCTCCATGAACAAATAAAAAAAAAAAAAAAAAAAAAAAATTATGTACTACGTCTGAACAAATGTCTTCATAAATTATGAACACGCTTTTATGCATTTGATGCATAGAAACGTATATACGGTTGTATCGAGGTACCTAGTGACCTTGTGACGTTTTTTTGGTCATGTAACAGGAGCGCATATTATTTGTTTAATGTATAAAGAATACTGAAATCGGCTGTAGGAAAATTAATACAATATGCAAATACCTGCCTTAAATTTTAAATGATGACTTAACTAAAAAAACGTCGTCATTCAATAATATAAGTGCTTTCCCATTAGTTAAGATCGATAAGTCCTTTTGAAGTCTTGCTTTTGTTTTAAAGCGATCATTTGTATTGTATCGTTTCTATGGTTTGCCTCTTAAACGTGGACAAATAAGTACAGCTCGCGAATAACAATCATTCGAGGAGTTAGCATGCTAGCTCATCTGACGTAAGACGCAGGTCGTCGACCTTTTAGAATGTTCTCACTTCGTTAAGCTGTATCCACTCTTCCATGTAAGACGTCGCCATTTTAGCTCGAAGCACAAAAAACAATTGCTAACTTGCCCAGAGGCAAAAGGTTTCAAGGTTGTACGAAACTTACACTGAACTATTATAGTGTCTTTCCACTGTCTTTCTCATTTGTTTGTCGGTATCAAAGCTGGCGGCCAAAGTAACTTCTGATGATCTTTTTAACTCTATGCTAATGAAATTAGGGCTCAAAATCAAATAATTTGTCTAAGTGTACCGAGATAGCACGCCTGATACGGATCCTGTACTTGAAAAACAGCTCTAATGCAGAGTCTTAAAATTCGATTTAACTTTCAGCTTCAATGCTATACAAAATCGAACGCTTACACGCGTAACCACTGTTTCTTTGCATCTCACAAACTGGAGTTATAGCAATTTCGATCTTAATGTGTTAACAATAAGGTCGCAGTTGCTTGGGATACTCAAATGACTGGTTTTCAAGATCTTGTGGTGGATGCAAAGCGTGGATACGCCGATCAGTAATTGGGTCCCTCCGATAGAGGAAGCTCTGGTAATTACCCTCATTAGGGCCCCGTAAAAAGCTATGGAGAGATAAATCACGCTTTGCCTTTAGACTCAATTTTCCCGGGAAAAATATGTACCTACAAAATATAAACACAATTATGTCCATGGCTTTCTCTCATCAATCATCATCCGCTACGTATTCAGACATTTCTAAAAATAATAATAGGGTAAATATAAAGTAATGAATGAGATACTTTTTAGGATATCAGACATTTTGCCAGTAGTCACTGACTTCAAATTCCCTCTGTTCCATCTATCCCTACCGCCATATCCCCCTGATGGAGATGTGTGAAATATTTTTCCGTTCTTCCCAACCAGTAGGGATAATTCCATATATCCCTACTAAATCCCCTGCACTGTGGATATTTATTCAACCATCCTTACCAGTTTGCCCCCTGGTAGGGACTCGTGGATTTTTTGATGCTGCATGCAAGTTCCAAATGCAATGAGCACATTTTCTATCTATTTGCAGAACTATGACACGTGTTGTGTTGAATTTACACAAATTGGTGTACGCGTAGACACGTATGTTCTAATTGTATCATGCTGCCAATCGTGTGTATCCACTAATTACACAAAAAACGGGCACAACAACGCATTATTTGAATTCGATATATTTTTTTAATCGAATTTGATTAATCCAATACATACATTTGTTTTCATGAGCAGGAATGATCCTCGAATTAACGCGCTTGCGTGCTGTTCAATCACGGTAAAAATCCTGTCGGTATAGGAGCTATAATCGTATATGACTTGGGGCTTTTCGAATATTACATATTGCCTTCTGAGCTTGCAACGTGGCCGGGCGGGGTCGAGTGCCAGCCAGGGCTTGCCTGCGCATAATAGCTCGGTTACGTGCTCCAGCGAACCTGTGAGGCTCAAGTACCTTCTCACGCTAATTTCACCGGGACTTACTTTTTGAGACCATTATTTAAAATCCTATTGTTGGTGGTCTTTTGTAATCGTATCGTTATAATAATTGTTTAATAAACAGGTTCTTGTCTTTGTATTTTCTCCTTAATGTTATTTAATAAACTGCCAGTTTTGTAAACATCCGAGAAATTACAATTGATCTTGTGAGACAATGTCATATGTAAATATTATAATAAGCTAAATCTGCTTTATAATGGAAACCCTTGTACAAGAAAACGAGAGAATAACAGAAAATGAACAAGGGTTCACAAATGTAACAGAGTCAACGGACCTCCATCGCCGCGGGCAAAGCTATTCTGCGCTGTACAACGCGAGTCCGAAACTTTGACGTACTGGGTCAATTAACTGAGAAAACTTGCGAACACAAATTTTATAAGAAAGGGAAACAAAGGGTGAAAGTTCTGTATCAGAGCCGTGTTATTCTCTAGGGATCCGCAAACCTGTTTCCGTGGACAATGTTAACTTAAGAGCAAATTGTGTTGAAAGCCTGCTCTAGTCTTCATTAACGATCGAGTGCAGCCGAGATTACATCGCTTCAATTCGATAACAAGGTTTGTGTTTCCCTTTTCTTAACTTTGCTTTTAGTTATTTAGGTTAGCCGTAAGAGGACGGTAGATTTTCGATAACATCGCGGCAAAACGGTAAATACTTTGCTAATAAGAAAAATCCTGAAAATACAAGTTCGTGTTGGTTTGGTTGCCATTGCTATGTCAGGATATACAGGGTGATTGGAAATTCGACCTATCCCTTGAAAGGGGTTATTCTAGAGCTTATTTGCAATGATTTAAGTCCAATCAACCGGGGGTCAAAACTCAATGGTTATCAAGTTATTTGACTTTTAACTTATTTTTTTTAAAACCCGCCTTTCGATCTAAAACTGCTTATTGTGAAAAAACTACTTAAATTAGTAACGAAAAAGAGCCATGATCTAATAGCCAATAAATGGTTGATTACGAAAAATCCAAAAAACATGCCAAAACCTTTGAAAATGTTACCAATAAAAGAATTTAAAGTCAAAAGTTTTTGGATTTTGTTCAAAATTTTGTAATTCTTTGAGGCATTACTTAAAAAAAAATTACCACACTTCGCGTAAAAATTACTAAAATTAATTCCTCAATTCATAAGCTTTCTAAAAAGGTAGAATTGTTGACATTTTTTGCATAACTTTTAAAAATAACATTAATAATAAGAGAGGTGGTAGAGAATTCCGCCTAGCGTACCGGACCCTTAATCAGTTTGTTTGTGTCACTTTAGTTTATCCGTGGGTTTTGTTTGTCTTCGGTTTTTATTTTATTTCATCTTCTTAGGATTGGAATCACTAAAAGTTGCCTTCGGTGATATTTCAATAAGTAATTTATCAATCAGTTCCCGGTTGCGTTAAGTTTGCACCTAATTTGTAAGTTACACCAAGGAAACCAGGTGCAAACTTAAGGCAACCGGGAACTTACAGATAAATTACTAACCGAAATATCACGGAAGGTTACTTTTAGTGACTTCTAACCTAAGAAGATGAGATAAAATAAGAAACCGAAGACAAACAAAGCCCGCGGAGAAACTAAAGTGACACAAACAAACTGATTAAGGGTCCGGTACGCTAGGCGAAATTCTCTACCACCTCTCTTATTATTAATGTTATTTTAAAAAGTTATGCAAAAAATGTCAACAATTCTACCTTTTTAGAAAGCTTATGAACTGAGGAACTAATTTTAGTAATTTTTACGCGAAGTGTCGGAATTTTTTTTTAAGTAATGCCTCAAAGAATTACAAAATTTTGAACAAAATCCAAAAACTTTTGACTTTAAATTCTTTTATTGGTAACATTTTCAAAGGTTTTGGCATGTTTTTTGGATTTTTCGTAATCAACCATTTATTGGCTATTAGATGATGGCTCTTTTTCATTACTAATTTAAGTAGTTTTTTTCACAATAAGCAGTTTTAGATCGAAAGGCGGGTTTTAAAAAAAATAAGTTAAAAGTCAAATAACTTGATAACCATTGAGTTTTGACCCCCGGTTGATTGGACTTAAATCATTGCAAATAAGCTCTAGAATAACCCCTTTCAAGGGATAGGTCGAATTTCCAATCACCCTGTATAAATATGAACTTTGTTGTTACTGAGAATTTATCTGCGGCCTGATATCCTGTACAAATATTCATGTACCATGCTACCATGTGGTGCGTTTATTGATGTAACTGCTTAACTTCATACAATGTTGTGAAAAAACACTAGTAACATGAAATTGAAATTATTAGGAATTGAAATGTCATGGAGACGTGAAAGAGGAAAAGGTTCCCAAGCGATCGCTTATTAGGTTACTGACTAATTATTATATCGTTAATATTAGTCTACGGAACCAGATTATCAAAACCGGGATCCGTTACCCCTCAGCCTCGGAGGAATTAAGTTGAAAACAACTCGCAACAAAGAAAATTAATCAGCGAAGAGGCGCGCCTCCCAGCATCGTCGGCCCGCCATTTAATGATCAGTCACTGATCCGAATGTCAACACTAGACAGGAAATTACAGTAGGATTTAGAGTTCGACCGAAATTTCGGTTTCGGTCGAGTTTCGGCAAAAAAACGGGTTGCGGCATAGTTTCGGTTTCGGCTGCCATCCGGCCGAAACTACGGCCGAAACCGAAACTGAATAAGAAGTAAGAAGTTATAATATGTTTCATCAATGATTACTCTAAGTATCAGAGACAAAATGATTAATTGTATGTTATTTAAAATTGAAGACTGACTGATTATGATTGTCATTTCGTACCTACCAATATGGTAAAAAAGGAACCCTTATGTTGCGACTCTGTCTGTCTGTCCGTCTGTCACAGTCGGATATCTATCGATTTGAAATTTGGAATAGTTTTAAAAATCGCTAACCCCAGACTACTAGATGTAAAAAAAAACCTTATACTTTTTTTACTTTTTTTTTAAAGGGGCCGAAATGGGAAGTCAAGAATTTTAAGTTGTGATATTATATCAAATGGGGTATCAAATGAAAGGGCTTGATTTGTAGATTCCAAAACTATTTTTTTTTATTATTTAGGACGGAAACGTTCAAAAACATACTATTATCTTCGAAGTTACTGAACAGAAAAATCAGTAATAATTACCAATTATTATTATAATCATCCTAAATATTACAGGAAAAATATAACGGTTTTCGTAACTTGCACCGTTTTTTAGAATTTTGCAAAAATTGTAAAACATACCTATTTGCTCCTACTAAACTAATCAACTTTTTATGACATATGTGATGTGACGGGCCAGCTTTTATCATCAAAGGAATTATTTTTAATTCATGGTTTCATTATTAATCATACAATTATTAGTATATTTTTGTAAATAACGCCTTTAAAGAATTAAATTCCCTTGTACTAATTAGATATTTCTTGTAACGCGATGTAATAATTAATCAAGCCACATCTGTGTTATTCATAGGTCTACTGTAAAAAATATCATTGTGGCAGGTGATGTATATTACTGATTTATATTGTTAAGTGCAATGTTATGAATATGCAGCAATGTGTCTCGTATCATTTGCACTTCCCTCCCGAAAAATGTCGAGAAAACTCTATTCTTTCAAGTTCTTCTGTCATCTTCGCTATATTTTTTTATAAAAAACTTTTAATTTTCATTAACGCTTTCCTCGCGCATTCTTTGAAAAAAGATGAATAGGGTTTATAAAAATCTGTAATATGATTAATGCCACCGCTTTTCTGGCCATGTCCCCTCGATCGCATATTTACGTCCCTCGCTTGCAGCTCGGGCCGCAAACGTCTGGGATCTCGGCCTTTCTTTGTTTCCCTAGTTTTGTAATGTACTAATGTTTAAGCAGTAAGCTCCTGTAATGTTGCACAATTGTATATGAATTACAATAAATATTTTCCATCAGGTGCCTTGTCAAACAAATGACAAGGCAAATAAATGATTTATTACACAAAAAAGACAGTCAAAATATTCCATACCTAGTTATGTAAGCTTCTATTGTACGTCAAATTGATAGGGCAGCGGCCTCATCAATTTGACATAAACAGATAACGATTTAATTGAGTTTCGTCGTGTCTAAGTCGAGTTCGTTTCAAAAGAGAAACAAACTGCGGCCATAGAGCTCGCCCTCCTGCGGGCTTTAATTAAGTCCCTAGGGCAGAGTCCGTCAGCCAGCTTTTTAATATACTGACTGAGGGAGGAGTGTCTTCTATAGCTTGGCAACTTCGTTGGTGACACTCCCATGTGTGCTTTTTGTTATGTGCAGCCGTAACTACTTACACAAGTTACCGCCAACACGAACTGCGACCGATGGAGGCTGCCTCTGTCGTTACCGCAGAGTTCAACACTGTAATGATTTATCAGTATCCAGTTATTAACGTGTGTTTTCATTAAGAAATGTTCCACATCTCTCTATAAATTTACGCGTTATTTGCTCTCTAGTTGACAGTCCTGTCCTGGTTCGTTTTATTAGGGAAGAGATGTGCCATTATTCATAATTAAAGCAGTCCCCTTTAAAGCGCACACTTAATCTCGATAAGTCCATCTTCGGGCAATTTATGCTTACGCGCCTTTCACGAGACTCACTGATTTGCTGCATGAACTCTATTCTTGTCATACTCGTAGTATCAAAAATAAATAAGTATACTTCAAGTAAATGTCCTGCTGATGTAAAGATTTGAAGATTTTTGAATGCCGTCAGATAAATACTGCGGGCTATTCAACGCCGTTTCTTCTCTTCAGATATCACATTTTCCGAAGCGGCAATAGAGTCGGACTTGAAAATCTGCACTGTTGAATGCATAGGCGCTTTTTAGGGTTCCTTATCTCAAAAGGAAATCGGAACCCTCATAGGATCACTTTGTTGTCCGTCTGTCCGTCCGTCTGTCTGTCCTTTATCTCGGGAACGCGTGTAGGTATCTGGGGGCCCCGCCAAGTCGGGCAAAACAAAGGCACGGCCATACCATCCTTTTCTCGAAGCCATTCAGGCCATTTTCAACCTCGTGGGTCCCCTTCGGCCGCCACCGCAACCATGTTTCGCAACCAGTTGCAAAGGAAGAATTTTCCTCCTTTGTGGGCAACTAGTTGTGAATGAAGAACATTTTACATTAATACACAACCAGTTGCCAACTAAGAATATTTTTAACAGTATAGTTGCGACAAAATATTTTTCTTTCTTAATACGCAACCAGACTGAATAAAATATTTGTGCGGTAGGTACCTAATAAATAATGCAAGGAACATCTCATCTCTCTTGCACATCAAAACATTGTCAGAAACTTAGGTAACCTGTTTGATCGTCACGATCCAACGATTTGGTTTGTCCTAATAGTGTCACAATAAAAAAGTAATATGTCAAACTAATTGCAATAAGCTTTCTAAAATAAAACATGGATTTCCCAAGGTTGTAAAAGTTTATATCTTTTCTACTTTATCTATCATATAATTTCTTCGTTGCGTAGCCAAAAAAGAAAACTATGTTTGGCAACTGGTTACGAAACTTAGTTGCCATGATGGAAAAAGGATAACATCTTCGCAACTGGTTGCGTATTAAGACAAAATATTCGGCTAACGCAACTAGTTGCCAACAAAGGAGAAAAATTCTTCCTTTGCAACTGGTTGCGAAACATGGTTGCGATGGCGGCCGAAGGGGTTTAATCTTGTGCTGGCTAAAGCTAGAACTCTGAATTTTTAGGGATATATATAGGGCACAATAAGAGTTAAGTATATTCTCAATAACATCCAATTTGAACGTGTAGTTAAGAACTATTGCACGTCAAAGTTCCTTAGTTTTGTCACTGACTGACTAACTGACTGACTGATGATCATCATAATTCTAAGGTACTTCTAGCAGACCTACAAGCTCCAAATTTCAATTTAAACATAGTTAGTTTTTGGCCCATCAAGTCCTAAAAAACCTAAAAAGATGCAAGTCTCGCCACGCAGTCTAGCAAGTCGGTGGGAATCGAGTTCTGTGGACAGCCCCCCGGTATTGATTTGGTTTAACATTACATCTCAAAACTTGTTTGTTGTAAAAGAACTGCCCTGCGCGACTTGCATCTTTTTACATGTAATGTTTTTGATGGTATCGAGTTGAAATTAAAACCATATACTCAGGTCTATGGTCCCTTGAAGCTGTGAAAAAATCAAACCAGTAAGTAGTGTAAGTTAACGTGGAAAAAGATATGGCCGTTTATACCGCAAAAAACGTAAATTTTGACCACTCTCAAGGAACCCGAAATTCAAAGAGAACATTCCGTTGACTTAGAAATTTGATAAGTAATACCGGCTTATACTACAAGTGTAGGGAGAAATCTGAAAACTATACATTTATGTATTTACGGAATCAAAATGTATACGGTACTTTAATATATGTAGGTACCTACAAATTTGTACGGAACCCTCGGCAAGCGAGTCTGAGTCGGACTCGCTTGCCGAGGGTTCCGTACAAATTTGTAGGTTGTCCGGTTTTTTTTGTTAAATAATGTTGACCTTAGCTTAGGACAGTTGAAAATCGTAAAATAGCGGCACCGAGCCGGGAAATGCGTTCTGTGTGCAGATCCTTTCCTTTCTTCTTTTGTCCCTCTAGCCGTCAACGCGGGCAATGGCGCGCGCGTAACGCTTTCTCGCGGCGTTTACTGAACAATTACACTGTTGTCCCGTAATGACTTTACTAGCATTTTTCAGAGATCCGCGTCGCATTTTTATTAAAATCTGAAAAACTATACATTTCTAATTAAATGATAAAAATTAATATAGTCTTTACGTGGTCTTTACTATAAGGGTATCAACATGTATAGGGTACTTTAATATTAATATGTACCTAACCTACAAATTTGTACGGAACCCTCGGTGGGCGAGTCCGGCTCGCACTTGTTTCATGACTCACAGGAATCGACGAGTGACGAAAACATGTACATGATTTAGTCAAAAGTTTTCGTCACTCGTCGAGACCTGTGAGCCATGAAAAGTCTCAATATCAATACCGTCTATCGTTTACAACACAGTATCGTGTACAGAGGCCAGGAAGTGAGGAGGCCATTTCACGCCGAGGTATGTATAGTGCTTTTCTCAATTATTATAAAAACAACAACTCCAAAAATTCAAACTTTATTTTCTATACACTAAAAAAATATAGACAAAAAATAGAATTACAGAATGAAACATTTTCAATTTCCTTTCCAAAAACTGTTTCAGTATACATTTAACCGTGAACATTTAGATGAAATATTTTTAAATGTGTATTCTTATAACATTTCATTGCATATTTGAGAAAAAGTTAATTGACGTTGCGAAAATGTTGTATTGAATCATTCTCATTAAGCCATTAATAATTGTTACGTTCTAATTTGCTGACGTTACTTGCAAATTCACGGCAAATACTCGTGCTAATGTAGGTATTTGAAGCTATAACGTATACCCAATGTTTTCCTTCAACAAAAACAAATCTGCTGAATGGCAGAAAAAATCTGCTCAATGGCAGAACCCTCATCCAAGAAAATTGTCAGCACTTTAATTTTCCATTTTTTCATAGCTCCAGCCGGATGCGATGTGATTTGAATTCCTCTGGAAGCGGGTCCCCGGAGACGGTGGGGGAGGGGTTTTGGGGCTATTAAGCGGCTAAATACACGTAACAATCGCAAATAACGCTTTGAATAAAGACGTCGTTACGTCGGACGTAACTCGCGGGAAGCGGTTAGCGCGACAGATATGGCCGTATTAACCGTCCCGGTGAAAGGGCCATTAAACCTTACAAGAATATTACATTGCGGGACTTTTTAACATGAAAATTAAGGAATTATAATTAGGTTTACAGAGGATTTCGGCGGGTAGAATCCACTATTTAACTCCTTAAATTATAGTGATGTTGTGCTGGAGGGGAAGCCCTATAAAGACTACGTACCTATCTCCAGATTTCGCTTCCATAACTTTAGGATTAGGAACTTTACATACATCTTTGAATTTCTTCGCGGATGTATGCAGGTTTCCTCACGATGTTTTTCCTTCACCGAAAAGCTAATGGTAAATATCTAATAATATTTCGTACATTAGTTTCGAAAAACTAATTGGTACGACCCAGGATTCGTATCCACGACCTCTGCTTGAAAGGCGCATGACCGAACCACTCGGCTACCCCTCTCTATTGCAAATAAGTACTAGTCGGAAAGTGATCATCTTGAAATGGTGACAAGGTATGTTTATTTTTTATTTTATAACTGAGCTGCGATTGACCTCAGTAGCACCTGATGCTAAGAGAGGCTGCAGATATAGCTCGCCGGTTCAGTAAAAGCCTATTCACTCTAGTTTCAAAGGGCCCTAAGCCATATTTTTCAGGAAAGGGGGTTTGAAGCTGAAAGCCATTTTCTGGGATTTAGGTAAGGTACCTATGCATATTACAAGTGACATCTGTAGGAAATATTAGGTATCTCAAAATTAAGTAAGAAGTAAGCATTAAATGAAGGCAATGTATTTTTAGATGCACTACTTCGTATTTCTATGTGCGAGTTCGTTATTAGAGCTATTTACTAGTGTGTTGCTAACTTTAGTAACATGAATTCGACATCTTTTTTTGTACTCTTGGGCGAACTATTGGCAATCTCGTGTCCTATCACATAATCTCAAAAGCTATTATTCCCTATCATTAACGGAAGATTTCCTTCGGCTCCCGATTATGGCGCAGATGAGTTATCGCCGGCGCCATTCGTTACGGAGCCCATTTCCGGGCCCCCGATTTATCCGGATGACATACGGGTCCGGCACTCGGCCGGACGGACACGTATCATAAAAGTTGACGTTTCGATATTGAGAGCGATGCGCTCCGATTGGGATTATTGCTGTCATATATTTTGTTTCGGACTCGCACGAAATGAATGTTCGTAATGTTACGGGGGCAATAACATGGTTATATTTCAAGTCTGGGGTTTATGTAGGTATGTGGTATTAAAATGTTGACAGTGTAATGGGGCGTATATCATTTATTGTGCAAATTAAAGGTTAGATAAGCTGCCATCTGGTACTTACTCGATTACTTCACGTGACCAGGCAATTTTTGTCGTTTAAAACAAACCAAAAAACAATTATCACACGTATTTGTCGCAACATCAATTCTTCGGTTTTTGCAGCAAACGGTAGTGATATCTTTAGTAAACAGATAATAATTGACCAATAAGTGGATATTAGTGGATAGTGGAGTGGGTGGACAGGAGCAGAGGCAGACCGAGAAGGAGATGGCGGGATGGCCTGGACTCATTTCAAGTCGGGTGGCAAGAGCATGCATTAAACCGAGACGAGTGGCTGAAAAAAGGGGAGGCCTTTGCCCAGCAGTGGGACATACAAACAGGCTAATAGAAAAAAAAAAAAAAAAGTGGATATTGCATGCAATAGAATCCGGTTAAACAAGACGGACTTGACCTATGAAGACCTGGTAGATTAGGCTGAGAGACTACTGAAGACTGAGACGCGGACACGGACTAACAAAAACACTGTATTTTTGTGTGTGTCCTTTAATAAAATACCTTTGTCCATCAGTACAGGCATTTTTGGTTCATGAATAAACAAATATAATAAGTAATAACTTGATGGATAAGAATCGTATCGTTATTTTATTAACAATAACTACCTACAGCACATTAATCACGTGATATCGTCGCCGTGCGTGTAAACACAGCAAACGGTATTCCATCAAATATTCATTCGACGCCATTGATGGCTTCAATCACTAGCACACGTTAGCGCTATTACTGACACGCTACCCGCCGCTTAGTAGCTCGCAGACGGAGGTGAAAGGTAACTAAAATACCCATACCTCCATAAGAGGACAATCTTGATTTCAGGACAGACTGCTTCTACTATATTTTTACAACATTGGATGGGTTTGTGTCCACACCCCTTGGCACACCCCGTAGCAAACTGTGCACGGTCCATTTATATGACTGGGAGGTGTTGGTTGCAAAAAGCTGACCTAGAGAGTCCAACAAGTCTGAGTAAAACGCTAAACACTCAAGTAGGATAATTATAATTACGTTTCGTAATCAATTATGCAAAAAATAATAATCTTGAGAACGCCCGCCCTCATCAAAAGCGATGAGGTAGGTACCTACACACTGTGAGTATCAAAAATGAAGCGTATTATCTCTTATTGCTTTCGTTATGTTTACTAGCATATACCCGCGGCTTCGCCTGCGTTATTCCCGTTAATATCCCAAGGAAACTCTTGCCGAGATATAAAGTATCCTATTTTCAATTCAGGACTTGGTCTATTTGCATGCCAAATTTCATCTTAATCCATTAAAGCCGAGTTTTCACAATACGAGTGAAATCATCAGAGTAGAGATACATTGCGGGTCTTGTGTGATCTATCACATAACATCTACGTTGGTATCCCGCCATCTATAGCTACTCGGATTATTTCATTCGTACTGTGAAAACTCGGCTTAAGTTGTTACCCCGTTAATTAGTAACAAACATCCGAAGATCCAAACATCTAAACATCCAAATATCTTCACAAACTTTCTCTGTTGTAATATTGGTAGGATAAGACGATGACCCAAACAACAAACTTGTCCTTAAAATTAATCTTATATTGTTAAAAGCTTGACAACCTATGATCGTATTGTTACGTCCGTGGGGCGTGTAACGTGATAGAAATTAACCACTAATTAAAAATGCAAACTTTATTACAAAATTACTAATTTACAAGCCTTACTTACTTAATAAATCACTCTACTAAATCACTTCACTATACTTACTTTTCACTTAGGTTCGCTTCGAGATCTTCACTTCTTCGCTGTTTAATTCAAACTGACTCTGGCGTCGGTGACGCGCGGCTTATATATCCGGAGACCTTTGTTCTCGAATGTTCCGGAGAAATCCTATCTCGAATGTTCGGTCCAATTCCAAGAAACCCCACTTCTCGGTACTCGACGCATCGCGAGTGTTTTAGACAATCTAGATTGTTCGATTTCGATTCGGCTGGAACATTCCCGACTATTGCTGTCTCTTTCTAGTTGTCTCTTTCACACACTTCTCGAACCTTCTCAATATAGCTGTCTCTCTCTAATAGTGCTGTCTCTTTCGAGAAATTTCGCCATATACTGAAGTGTACTTCAAAGGCCCATAAAGGGTCCTAAAAACAAATGAACACGGGTTTTCAGGTTATTGCGCCATCTGATAGAGGGTGTCCTGAAACGGGCTGAAAACCTGTTTCAGGCGCCTGAAAACAATGGCAACTAGGGTGAATTGTCGATCTTCTAGTATGTGAAAGAGCCACCTCTGAAAAGGCCTGAAATCACTTTTCAGCCTGCTGAAAACGCTTCTAAAGCACGGAAAATCACGTTTAAAGTTTTGACCTATACCACCGGCGCAACAGTATTAAAGTTTTAGCGATCACAACTTGTTGTACCTACTCGTATAAAAGCTTTAGACATTATTCATCTTTCCATTCACATCTTTTATTCAAGGAGTGGATTCACTAGGCAACAGCGAATGTGATGATGTAACGGACGGTCAACCCGCTTCCATCACCCTGGCTTTGATCCGCCACTAATTGGTTCACGTCACCTGGCAGCCGTCACTTCCAGAATACCACTATACAGTCTGCAGCGAAATAGTTCGAATGAAAAATTAGAGGTGCTCGAAGAGCTACGTTACAAAAATCGTTCTTACTGTTTACATTTGGGCGTTTATGTGCCGCACATTAGAGCTCACTACCAATTTAGGAATTCTTGGACAGTGATTTCTTGTAGATGTCTCGTGTGCGCGTGAGGGGGTGTAGTAGGTGTAGCATGACTTGCAAGAGCAGTAGATGAGCGTGCGACGTAGTTCCGTCTGTCTTCCAGCAGAACTTGTACGCTGCATCTTATTGGTTCAACTTGCAGTGACATATCGACCGGTCAGTATGGGAAACTCTGAAACTATAAGACATACAAAGATCTGTTCTTAGATGGTTCCTAAGGCCAGATCTTTTTATGTCTTATAGTTTCAGATAGGGATGTAACGATACACAGTTTTGCCGATACGATACCGATACCGATATATAGTAGTTAATATCGGCGATACCGATACCGATATCTTAGCTAAATAATGAAGTATGAATTTCAGATATTTTTATGTCCTTATTATAACTAATGGCAATGACTACTGGTTATATTTACCAGAGAGTCAACCTTGAAAGTGTAAAGTAAAAATAATAAATTGTCAACTCAAAATTCTTTTTTTTTATTAAGAACCAAAGATTTAATTAACATAGTAATTATCATTGCACAAGGTAATAGAATAGACCAATACATAAATTAAGTCAGAAATTGAAATTACTTTTTGCAGTTTTTTTTTCTTACAGCAAATTCTTAAAATATCGGTTGTATAATATCGGCGATACCGATATATCGGCCGATATATCGGTATCGTTACATCCCTAGTTTCAGAGTTTAGGTGGTCATAGATTTTAGGTGGGGGGAAAACTGCATACATAGATTTGAAAAAAAAACTTGTACTTTAACCGGGAATCGAACCCGGTCGTTTGGAAAAATAAAACTTACATTATTAATATTATTGGATTATTATTATTGGATTATTTATTATATGATTATTATTATTGGATTATTTATTTATATTCTTAACTACTAATATAGCCAGTAAGACCTTTGTTACTAACATATACTATGGATATCTAATCCGAAATAAATTATTTGAATTTGAATTTGAATTTGAATTAAGCAGGAAATGTTACTCGGAGACACGATATCTAAAACGAATAAGATACATTGTATTAATTCAATTAAGTTTTATTTTCCAAAACGACCGGGTTCGATTACCGGTTAAAGAACAAGTTTTTTCAAATCTATGTATGCAGTCATTCTTGTCTCTAAAATCGATGACATAGTTCCTAAGAACAGATCTTCGTATGTTTTATAGTTTCAGACATTCCCATACTGACCGATCGAAATGGGCCACTCTGTATAATCGTTACATTTTAAGGGCCCGTGAAATTTCCGAGAAAAACATGACTGTGTCACTTTCCAATTTTTAAACTATCTCTATCCTAAAAAAATATATGTCCTGTGCCTTGCTGAAGTTAAATCGACAAGTACCTACGGTTCTTCATTTATTTTATAGTATTAATATTTAGTAAGAATTTTTCCTTATGGCAAATGTTAGTGAAATACTATGTGTGCAGTGTACCGGCAGACATCACTGTCAGCGGAGACAGACCGGCGCGCGCGCTGCCAGCTGCCATGCTACTTTAAACTCTTTTGTTTGATTGAAACTATATGTACTTAAGTTCTTGTAGTCTTCAGCAGTACTGTCAAGTACCGTGCCAATACGCGCACAGAAGCTGAAACGACGTACTCGCATTAGAGGCCTTAGAGCTATGGACATAAATAAGACTTTTGTGTGTCGGTATATTAGTTTATATGTATATCGAGTACATGTGCGTAGAGACGCTTACAGCGAATACAGCGATGTTCTCATCTTGTAGTTTGGTTGGACATATATCAAAGACATTTCTGAATGAATCTGTGATATATTATGCAGCGGCTGATATGGTTGAATGCTTGGCTAACTTCTTAATTGGCCGTTCTTTACACGTTTCTTCGAATCCAGGGCTTGACAGTGTCACTGCCAGTGCCAAGGTCAAGTACGAAGTCTGTGCATCATTCTAGAAAAAATATGCTAATTTGATTAAAAATAGTAATTTTTGCGCTCATTTGTGACACAAGTGTCTAGTTTTAAATATTATTGGTTTCTATGTTGAGAGTTAAGAGAAATATCTTTTTTCTACTCCTGTACTGTTATCTGTCTTTTACTTGGTCACGAACACTAATATAAGAACATACATAATATGAGTTCAGAGAAGTCTATACTCTATTCCCCATAACAGCACTAGTGTCGTTATAGCCACTTTACGTTATTGCTAGCAACCACAGACTTCTAAATCTAGGTTAAACTTAGGTCAAGGATTAAGCGCTCAATTTTAACTTTACGGTAAAAATGCACAACTACCAACTTAACAAACAATTAAATTCCTACGGCTTTTAAGAAAAAGAAACTTTCTGAACTAAATTCATTGATGCCAACATAAAAACAAAAGTATTTTTAATATATTCACTGCGTGTCAACTTCATTTAAAAAATAAAAAGTTTACCATAGACACATACTGACAGTCATACGTCATATTTGCCTTCTTTGCAGGTTATGCCTTGTTTGTATTTTATAATTTTAAAACCTGTCGTAGAAAAAGTATTGTATGCAACGTTGTATAATTAAGTCAAAAAACGCTCATTGCGTCTCTATTTGCGATACTCCGCATTCGCGGCTCGTATCGCAACTCACGCAATTCGCATTTTTTGAACCTTCTTATACAACTGTTGCATAAAATACTATTAAACGTGAAGGAAGACTGATGAGCGCCATTGGAAATCATCATTCTGGTGTGAATACGTTCGATCGATTCCGATCCATAACATTCCTAACTACATCGTAGAATTTTTGAGATGGTTCCTCCTTAGAGCAACACAGAAAGGAGGTGACATAAGGCACTTGTCCTGTACACAAATTTCTGCCATATTTGGTGAGGCGGGAACGAAGTAACGCACACTTACTTACACACATCATCACATCATAATTTAAGAGCTTTACTCTTGTCGGTGGAGTAGACGCCATTTTACATGTGCGGTCCTCGGCCATGCATTTTAGGTCCTGGTACGACACGACAATTGACCTTTTCTTTGAGCTGTTGCACAAAGCTTCTCCGAGGTCTGCTTCTCCCTCTCTTTCCTTCTAGGATTGTTGTTACTTACAAACGCGTACGTGAAAAATCGTCTATCACTACGAAACTAACCCTTAACAAATAGAACAACACATTGACCAATTCACATTCACAAATATACATTTTACATTGAAATAGTGTAAGGACGTGAACGTGACGCACAACATTGATAAGTTTAGCAGAACGCCATGGCAACGCGAGGTTGCTTGTTTGTCAACTAGTCAACAAACTTAAATAATGTGAAATCAGATTTTTGTAACTTTTATAGTTTAAAGGAAGTAAATAATGATAATATGATTCTAAGTACTTAATATGTGAAAAGAAACACCATCGCTTTCTACGTTTGACGTGTTAGATCTCCTTTTGCAGCGAAATACGGAACTATTCGGCATATTCACGGAGATCTCTTCAGGTGAGTTACTAGATTTAGTCTGACGACTAATCCAATTGCAACTAGTTTTATAGAACGAATATGATCACTGGCGCAAATTGCTTGGCAGAGGGGAAATACTAAGCAAGTCCACTCCCTACGAAGTCCGCGTTGCTCTAAGCTAAGGGTTCCTTTTTTTAAGTTTGTCGGTCGGTCCATCGTGCTGGTGATTGGCCACGTGCTTTTTTGCTTTCTGTATTCCTGACAACGATTACCTACAATTTCCGAACTTTCGTCCCCCCTTCTCATTACTTACTGAAGTTACTCAGGAAGCGTTGTTCGCTGATTGTTGACCGTCAGATGGGCAATGTTCCATTCTGAAGTTAGTTTCATCAATTTACATGAATACAACGTCGCCAATCAGTCTGAGTCCTGGCTTTTGATCCGCCAAGTCCTACGCATTCAACTAACACACTTGTTAAATTACGTATGAAGTTCTTCGAAGTCAATAGTTACATCGTCTCTGCGTGGGTAGCGCGAGCGCACGTTTCAGCTGCTAATGACCGGGCTCGAATTCACGGTCTTGCCCAGCTACACTATGAGCGGTGACTTTTCATTATTCCTCATTACTCAGTAAGACGCGTCTCAGCTCGCCTACACCCTGAAAATCTTGCTACTTGAGTGGTGACTACTCATTACTCAGTATAGATCCGACGAATGCGCGCCCCATTACAACCTATGTTGGCTGGCTATAGACACGATACAAATTAGTTCGTTATGTTATGATGATGACGGTGGAGTAAAGTGCGAATTCATGAATGTTTATAGATAGGGTCACATTATTCACTATGTTATCTAGTTTACGATAGGAGCCCTCAAAAGCCGATGTTAAAGCAATGGTTACGCCACTGCAGGTGAGGCGTTATATATTTTCTCAGTACCTAAGTATCTAAAATTGTACCAAACGCCATTATTTGATACCACAACCTCGATTGAGAATAGGTGTAGTTAGTATGTGCCGTGCTCCTTCGGGAAATCACAGATAGCCCAAAGAGTGTGTTAGTAAGCTCTTTGGCAATTGGCAGTTCGCTCGCTTGTTCGTTTACTTTTCTTCGAGATAATGTTTAGCTTGGCGCCCTAATTTCTATGCACAACTGCAACTGCTGCTTGGGAGAAAGACTTACTGGATTAATGTAGCCTGTGAAAATCAGGTTCTGGGACTGTGTCCGTCAAGATAGCGTACACCGTAAAGATATTCAGAATCTGATGCAGCCAATAAATAGTACCCAAATAGTACCGACGAAATACCTAGGTGAAAAAAATAGTACCCTTAAACTTTTCGAAATATAAGGCCTGTTCACGGTGTACGCTACCGGCGTCAAGCTGGCGTACACCGTTTGTATCTCTGGAACGGCTTTGTTTTTGGAAACGCTTTATATCTCAAAAAATAGTACCCAAATAGTACCCCAGGGCCCTAAAATTTTATTTCTCTAGCTATCGTAGAAGCCGAGATATAGTGAGCTCTTTCTATAAGAAATTCCCGGGCACGCCAGCTTGACGGTGTGAAATTTTGTACACCGTTAAGTTATGAAATATCTCGGCTTCTACGATAGCTAGAGAAATAAAATTTTAGGGCCCTAGGGTACTATTTGGGTACTATTTTTTGAGATATAAAGCGTTTCCAAAAACAAAGCCGTTCCAGAGATACAAACGGTGTACGCCAGCTTGACGCCCGGTAGCGTACACCGTGAACAGGCCTTATATTTCGAAAAGTTTAAGGGTACTATTTTTTTCACCTAGGTATTTCGTCGGTACTATTTGGGTACTATTTATTGGCTGCATCAGATTCTGAATATCTTTACGGTGTACGCTATCTTGACGGACACCTGGGACTTCATTAGGTCACAGTGACCTCTGTCCCTGCTGGCCTTGACACTGACACCTGTTTCTGCGCGCGCGCAGTCTATCTCCTACTGAACGTGCCGAACAGAATAGCGTTAGCGGCTCTGTCGTGCCAACACTGAGGTTTGACCAAGAGTCGCTTTTATGGCGAAGACACACTGCAGTTAAAAGTCATAATCATCATAAGATATACAAAGAAACTATTATATTCTCTCGCCTCGAAATCTATTCAGCAAAATTTCTCACACTTCCTAAGCTTCAGGTCACTACTTATTTAGATTGTTCTCTAGTAAAATATACTGGTAGAGTACTTACCCATTTGTCAATAAAGTCCTAGCTATATGCTACTATTTTAAAAAAAGCAATGGCGTTCTTATAGCCAGACTACTTGTTTCCTGAAAACGTCATAATTTAGTTTACAAACTGTACACTATGTCTGTCTGTCTGTAATTGCTATTCTGGGTTTCCTGCCAATAAACAAATAAATCCTCATGAAAAAAAATAACCGTGTTTGTAGTCTTTATGAAATTGCCATATCTATGTAATCATGAAATACATTTTCGCAAAATTACAAATGTATTCACATCGGTCGGCCGTGAATTAGTGGGGAATCGGTGGCCTTGCCAACAGTAAGGGACACCATAACACAACGGCAATTTGGCATTGGTTCATGGTAAGAACACGTTAATTTTTTTTTAACACTTTTCACCCAATGTTTAAAATCTACAATGAATATCGCTCCCAATGAAAAGAGGTTAATGTTCGAAACCTCTGTGTGTGATGTTCGTCTTTGCTTAGACTGATTTGAGGGCGATTATTTTATTACATTGCGCGAAGACCACGATCCTCAGTTATGAGAGAATGAACGACAAGATTTTATTAGGTTCCGGGTTTCCTGAACAAATAACTCGGTCTAGAACGGCCGTATTGAAATTTAAATTTCGCTACTATATGCTTATTCTTGGCTCTATAATAACTCAACAGGAAAACGTGGCTAAACCTCACATAAATTGCGTCAAGACGTCTTAATATGAGCTTTCATATTACAGAGAAATATTGTGCTTCGCAATACCTACCGCGTTCCGCGCGAAGCTTCTTGATTCCTTAATTATGACATGTTGCTTTTCAGACAGTTGCTACAGTGGACGTGGATGGAACTGAAATATACTGATGGTGTAAGATCCAGTATAATATTGCGTACCATCAATTTCCGTGTGTAAGCCGGAGAAAAGTTGGCTTACTATTTCTTTAAAGGATGATAAGACGCTGACATGCAAACATGCATGCATGCTGATAGGCAAACTGGCTGAGGGGTTTGGGTTCTAGGGACGGCGTGCTACATATCGACAAACATTTATCGTATGATAGGAAGATGTTATTTTGGAATATTATGAAGACAATCTGTCCTTTTTACGAGCATTACAGAAACGTAGGTATTTTTTTCATAGAATTACGTAGTATTTACCTACTACGTAGGAATTTCTTTTCTTATTAAATTTTTAGAAATCAGTGGTAAGTCGACACAAAACTAATGCATTACTTGCACTACGAAAAAAAGGCCAGAAATGAAGATGATTGACTGATCATTTGTACACATTTTGCAAATTGTGGCAGGACCATGCAAATAAGTTAACAACGTAAGTAATGAGAGAGCAATGATACACACTTTGTAGCTTCTCTCTGTTTGAACCTCTGATAACTTGAGAAAAAACTGAGGTCAAACTGATGTCAGACAGGATTCCGTACTCGAAGCGTCTCTGAGGGAAAAAGTGCTGACGTCAGCAGCTGGCCCGCGTCCATCTCATTACCGTGGCTCTTTAAAAGATCGTTTGCTAAATATTTTTTCATCACACTTGCTCGAAAATGGTGTCATTACACGTAGGTTTTGCGGGCCGTAAATGACCTATTACGCCCTAGGGCGTAATGGTTTTCTTTTTAAATTTGAAACGCTGGTTCTGTTTTACTCTTATTTGTCATTTTCAAAGGAAACGCCAACTTACTTTTTTAACTTTTATTACTGAAATATTTATTGAAAGAGAACTGTTATTGCAAATACATGTAAACACATATTTCTGTAACATTAATTAAATGTTTAAATATAGTATTTCAGTATTTTGCAAATATAAAATAAACAATTTTTAGTCTTTACCGCTATGGTTTCCGAACATAACTTGACGTTTGCATTGTCTATGGAATATGTCACTAATGTCACTGTCAGTTTTACAATTTTATTTAGGTTAAGTAAGGTTATTTTAATCAGATTTCCTCACAAGTGTGATGAAAAACATTGTGTGTGCCACGGGCGGTAAAGGAATTACAAACTCGTGTTATTAAAGCCCTCGGCTTCGCCTCGGCCTTGTAACAAACACTCGTTTGTAATTCTTTACTTACCGCCCTTGATACACAATGTACTAATGTCTCCACTTCGTATTAATTTGGGGAAAATGCCAATTTTTTATGATATTTTTTATTATTTTCGCTGATGATGCGGAAGTGTCGCTTATGTCTGTTATTACCCACTAGCGAGCGTTATAGATAAATTAAGTACATTCTAATTACATTCAGAGATTGAGCATGAGCATCGTGTGATTTTATGTAAAAAAGTAAACAAGCCTGAGACGTACTTAATTGTCGTCGGATTCCAAGAATTACCCTTACCTTCTGCTCTTATTCTTCCAAACATTATTATTATTATTAAAGCCATTTATTTCCTTAAAACAATTACAGTTTCATGCATCATAAATTCACAATTAATATAGAATGTGCGATAATTAATTTACATTTAAAATAACTGGCCAAGAGCATGTCGAACCATGCTCAGTGTAGGGTTCCATAGCCGTAACTATAAGGGAAATAACTATAAGGTAAAAAATACGATTTAAAAAATTACAACAACAAAAGAGCGTATCTTCATAGCAATTAGGTCCTTTTGTCGAGAAGCGCAGTTTATCGGCAATAACTCAAAAACGGTTAATCCGATCTTGTTGAAAATAATTTTCGTTGAAAGTTTTAATTAAGCGTTATCTTTGCAATTTTTTTTATATTTTTCGGACACACGGTTTAGAAGATAGAGGGGGGGGGGACACAATTTTCACAACTTTCGGAGCGATTATTTCCAAAGGTATTCACTTAATCAAAAACATTACTTAAGAACCTTAAAATATTTTTGAAAGAGCTGTCGAACTATGTAGCACACGTTGATATTTTGTGAAAAAAAAAAAAATTAGGTTCTGTAACATGTATGGAGTGCCCCCCCTAAAAATATTTATTTTAGTTATTTAACTACCAAACTAAGGAGCGGCTCATACAAGACACCTATATTCCAAATTTCATCAATATCCATCGTGTAGTTTTTGAGTAAAATGCCTGTGACATACGGACAGACGGACAGACGGACAGACGGACGGACGGACATGACGAAACTATAAGGGTTCCGTTTTTGCCATTTTGGCTACGGAACCCTAATAATTTATTCATGTTTGACTATATTTTACAAATTATTAAAATTTATTATTATCATTATTTTAGTATATATATATATATATATATTAATAAATTGCTGATTATTAAGGACCTCTCAACGAGTATAGGCCTCCTCCATTTTTCTCCACTTTTTCCTGTCTTGTGCCGTCTTCATCCAATCATTGTCACCGACTGTCTTTTTAATGTCATCCGCCCATCTCTGTAGCGGCCTGCCACGTTTTCTCTTTCCGGGAGGGCCTGCCCAAGTAGTTACTATCTTAGTCCACTTATTTTCCTTTAGACGTGCGATGTGGCCTGCCCATTTCCACTTGAGTTTCTGGCAGTGTGATAGAGCATCGATGACTTTAGTCTCTTCCAAACATAGGCACCGTAAATCTTTTCGTTGTCGTTCTTGTTGTGTTTGTTGTCATTCTTCCGAACACGAGCACGACGAAAAGTAGTGCCCACATAGAATTTGTTAGTACACTTCTTAGGTGAAGTCAATTTATGAAGTCAAATTGATGCTCGATTCCTGCCAAAGAATATTTATTTCTATATTTTAGTTGTCTTAGAGTTTTTATGTTTGTCATTCTAGTTTTTGCCTCAGTGTTTATCCATACAACATACATGGAGCCCTCAAGTAGTTAATAAGTAAGATGAGACGTTAGATGGCATTGATCTGACTATATTTGAAAATGTTTCTAATATCAGCGCTATAAAGGCTACCGATGGCGCCTAGTAATAATATAGACAGGATGGTCGTACATAACTCCTTCTCCGACGACGGTAACATGCCGCGGTCGACACGTAATGGAATGGCTTCGTCGTTGCAGTAATCCCCTTGTCACGTCTATTCGGCGATTATTTACAGAAACGTGCGCGTACGCATGCTACACTAATCTTGATTTAAGGCTGCTTAGACGTGGAGCTATTTGAACAGATTCCCTATGATGTTGTATCTTTGAGAAATAGTGCTTCGTTCGTACCCATACCTTTGTATAAGTCATTGAATTAATTTTTAAAATCGCTCACTGTTTGGCTGCCTATTCTTTTCCTCAATATTTCATTCTTCAACGGAGGAATGTTGTGTAGTGGGCAAATTAAATGGTCTGGCTCTTATGTTACTTATGTAGTAGGTACCTACCTTTTTTTTTTTTTTTTTTTTGACCCCGGGAAATGCATAAAACTGCATACCACTACGTAACCTAAGGCCATCGGGGGTGACAGCCAGATGTTACGTATTGGTTATGTGGGGCTCTCCGCTCCTGAAGGGATTGGCCTACCCACTAAAACCCAGGGATGCTACCAACCTGTGCCTTCACGGTGATGCCGTGGGATCGCTGTCAAGCCACCACGACATCACCAGCAACTCCGCCCTAGGGCGGACCCTCTCCGAAAAAGGCACACTGTAGCATGGCCAGTGTGCCTTCCCCACCTGCTTCCCTCCGGCCAACCGGGCCGTCCCCCAGGGAAGCCAGGAACCAACACCAGACACACAGGGTCCGCATGTGTATCCGGTGTCAGTCCCTCCCTCACCGCCACGGGAGGACAAACGCCCCTGCCCCGCAGCCGTCTACGGGAGGACAAACGCCCCTACCCCGCAGACACTCCCGCCTGTCCTTACGGACCGCGGTGGGCCAGTCCTCCGCCTCCCGCCCCCAGCACATGAGGTAGCGGCAGCCTGCAAGGCTGAGTTCTCGGGACGCAGAGGACTAGTCCACCGCCACCACGTAGCGGCACAGGTCACCCGTCTGGTGCCTGCCCGCAGTGCCCCCCAAAAGGAGACGTCGGAGGGATGCTGCCCGTGCCCGACGCTCCGCCCTCGCGTGCCGCACCTGGAGAGTCCTCTAACAGAGGAAACCCGGTGCGGGACCCCCCAACCCCCCCTGACAGGCTCATTCGCAGCATCGGCAAGTGATCAATTAGGGGCCCCTAAGAAATCACTTGCCGTTGCTCCCGGGGTGCACCGGCCAAGACGCTTCCCTTTCCTGCGGATCAACCGGATCAAGAGGAATGAGAAGAATCCAGACACTCTGGGAGGTTTCCTGTCTAGCACCCCAGTAGGTACCTACCTACCCTCATTGAGATAAATTAAATCCAAGAAAGTTTGAGAACGAAATAGAACTAACAAGAACTTAGTTTTTTTTTAGCTTTGGTATAATTTAATCATAAACATAAATGAGATGTAGAAAATAAAGTGCTCAAAGGAGTTTGTTACATTTTCTTAGTGCTCATTTACTTATGACAAACTCTTTGCAAATTATTCAACTTGCAAGCTGTGTCTTGTCTGTCAGTTTCTTTGAATATTTTTATTAAATTAAATACCTATTTACCAAGACTAAGTTCCACTTCGTCAAAATTTAAAACAAAATAATACTAGAATGACTGTAAGAATGAATGGTTACATAATGAAAATTCCATTCAATTCGTAGTGACAGATTGACTTGGAACATTTGTCCGCACCGCTGTGGCACCGCGCAGTACCATCCAACAGAAAACGTTATAAGCAACATACTATTTGGTTGCGCTAAGTTTACACCTGGCATCTATGGAGTCACATACAAAGGAGATGCAAACTCATTTAAACTGGATCATCCTACACTTACTGTGTTTATCATCTGGTCGGTGGCGCGTGTCTCCGCGTATGTGCCCGCGTTGACTTGGCTGGGATTCGTTGTATTACCGTCGCTTGCATCATCGCACTGCTACAAGCTAATTAAAGCTTTAATTACTTCATATTAAGGTTGATTGTCGTTGACAGGGTTTGGTAAAGGCTCATTCAGATGGAGAAGAAATAAGTAATTATCTTCTTATCAACACAAATCTATCTTTCCATCATCACACACATCCTTACAATATCTGTTTTGATCGACTTCTGACAATCTTATTCAGGTCTTGAAGATGTCTTCCTTGTTGACGAGCAACCACCCACATTTCACTTTGTCATCCCAATGTTTTCAAATCTCTAATATATCACCAAGCGGCGGTAACTTACGAAACATTGTAGAACGCAAGGCTGCCTACGGACAACGCTAGAGAAGCTGCCTTTATGTTTGACACCTAGACTGTTAAAATCACAGATTTATACTAAGAGAAAAGAAAAAGTAAGAGATAGGAAAAGTGTTAGTGTGTCCGGACCCTGAGCAACGCAGACAGGGCGACGCAAGCGCTGCTGCTGGCAGCTCGCGCGCAGCGTTATATCACACTTCACCGCTATTGGGGCGTTCACTTTGATCAAATACACTTTGTAACAGATTAACATTCCTGTATGCAATTGGAGATCTATCGTCGCTATTATTATAGGTGGTCAGCAACTAATTGATGTGTAGATAGCCTCAGGCGCAGGCCTTATTTTACCAAAGCCTGTGTTGGGACATCTTATCAAATCCATCCTGTGAGTAGTGAGTACCCAAGCTGTCACCATGCCAGGACAGTCGCCAGGGGCGCGAACGACCCGCCAGCGATTACCCCGTGAGTTACTACCCTTAACTCGTCGGATAACGCTATCTAATCCCCTTATCCTAATTTAGGGCGTAGTATATCCTGTGCGCCTTAATTCGAGACTGAAATTTGCATAATAATGTCCGCGAGTTCCACAAAGTCATTACAGTGAGAACTAAATTTGGCCCTTCATTAACGAAGGCTGTACTGCCTCTTGGGTACAAAAAGGATGTAAAAGTGTTTGGAAATCTGATGATGTTAAGACTTTTCGGCATCGCCGAGCGATGTGCCACTCCAGCCAATTTCGCAAGTTGGTAAAGAACTGGGTTTATTACTGGGGTATTTGATATCGGGCGAGTTTTTACGGCGCGCTATTCGGACAAATTGTTTCATCGTGATTGGATCGAGCTTTTTTGATTAAATTGAAGGCGTTAGCGCAATATTTCCTCGATGCGGCCCGGCTGGTTGGGCGATTTTTGAGTTATCGATCGGAGCTGTTTGGAAGCTATATCGATTTCGAACGTTATTCCCGAATAAAATAATCAGTTTTTGGTAATATTTGTACAAAACTTTGTTATTATCTAACTTCGGGCTCGCCGGGGCTGGGCTCTATGTAATCGATACGCGCCTATTACCTATACATAATATGACTGCGATATTGCCAACATACTGTCGTGTAAGCTTTCAGTAGGTACCTAAATGATACGACATCAGCTTTTTCTTTACTGTTTACCTCTCTTTACCTCCAAAAAGATGTTTGAAGAAGTTTTCCTGTCATCAATGAAAGCAACCTCATTAGAGTCTGTGCGGAAAGAGAATAGGATTAATTTTGGGGGGCGCTGTAATGCTTTTCTACCGTATGTGCCGTATTTTCTGTTCTGTGGCCATACTGGTTAGGTTAGTTCCGTTTTTCGCCACGCCTATTCTCTTTCCGCACAGACTCTAAAGATTTGAAATTCCTTCCCCGTGCTCCATGCCCACCTAGTGATGAATTTCATTTTAATGGCAAAATTCCAATCAACCTATTGCGATCATCGGTAGCACTGGCGTGGCAACCGGCTGTCGCTCATGCTAATTACTCTGACTACATGTGGCGAGTTGGACGGTTGCCTTTTGCGTCAGAGCTGCCGAGGTGTCTGCGAGACGCGGGTTTTGGACTGTGTTCAACCCTAGCTTATTTCGCCAAGCACCACGCCATAGATAACCTTCACAGGAATGATTTAGAGTTGAATATTGAGTGGCTAGACTGGGCTGTAAATAACGTATGACAGTAGCAGTAATTTAAGGATGGCACAGAAATTTAATAGGTATACATTAGATCGATTTGTGTGAAAACACTGTTGCTCGAAGCTATTTCGGTTTATTATTTGAAACCTGTTCAGCAACCATCACAAAGCGACATGTTTCTTCATGGCTCTTCGTCAATTTTAGCACAATTATTGAAGTTAAGTATAGTACTTTTTGATACAAGTGCGGAAAGTATCTTATTTTTCACGAGTCCCGAGGTGTCTTGGCCCGAGCCGTAAGGCGAGGGACAAGACTCGGGACGAGTGGAAATGACACTTCCGCACGTGTATCAAACGACGTTTTTTAATACATTTGCGAAAAATTACAACGAAAATGAAATGATTGAATGATTAAGAGACAAATTTGTTTATTTTTTGGCCTCATAAAAATGGAGAGTACAATTGGAACGCTTATTAAGAGTCACGTTGAGGATCTTGACCACATTGTAGATGCCTGATATTTCTTAGATAATTCAAGCAAGTAGGCCATAAGTACATTTTCTGAGAATGACGCCGTTCGATTTTCTCGTTTCCAGTCAATGAATTGCTCATAGACGGCCAGATATTTCTCCTTCGACTTCTCTGGTAAAATACTATTCGTTGCCGTTGACGCCTTTGCTAGTATATCTGGTGGTGTCGAATTTATTTCAAAATCGTCTGAATCGCTCATTTTTCACAAAAGTGTTATCACACTAATGCGTTATAATTAATAATTACAAAATTACAATCATGAATGAAAATGGCGGGAATAAAACAAAATATGTTACTTTTAATTGACGAACTTTTTCCAACGTGGCAGCGGTTGTCACCATTCAGCCAAATAAAAATAAACTATTTTGGGAACGGACAAACGTTCTAAGGTAATTTCACTGCATTTAAAAATGGAAAAAAGCAATAAATATTTAAATACTTAATAGCTCATTAATTTCCAAGTAAAATGTAATCTTTAGTGCACGAAAGCTAGTTGTCATTTACAAAACTCGAACAGCCTGCACCATATTATCTTATTTGTGACAATTTTTATTTTTTGGGCTCGCATAATACTAGTATTGTGCGAGACCGCTGATTAAACTACTCATTGGTAATACTCAAGAAGCATACTTTTTAAACTATTTTAATATTAGATAACAGTTTAATTGTTTATAATAAAAACAATCAAACGGTTATATATGTGCATTTAATATTTTAAACGTATCAAATGTATACTTTCAATGTCCACTGACGTAATAAAAACAAAGAACGTATTTGACCATTAGTTGGATGTATGTATTTGAACAACAGTAAATTAAAAAAAATGGGAAATAAAAAGCACTAGTTCGCAAAATCGAACTTTGCGCACGATATACAGCTACAAAAAGTACCACTTTTTGAGCAAGTGTATTAAAAAGTACTTTTTTTAATCTTTATCTATTTTTTAACTTACCTATTCACTAAATGCCTATTGAATTTACCCGACATCAACTAAATATGTTGCAGGAATTTGCTTTTTATTCTAAAGGGCATTTTTAAATATTTACACAAATATAAAAAGGACTAGCCCCTAAGTGGGCCCGGTCAGTGGGTCCAGTTTTTCCTCCCCAGGGCCGCTATCATCGGAGGGCGTTGACCTCGTGTCAGCGTGTGTGACAACGGTGTCCTAGTTTACAGCGACATGTTTCTATCGACATCTTATTTCGCAGAAACGGAACTGAATCATGAAAATATGTTTTATTTTCTTGATAATAAAATGAAGACCTGCGGGACTGATATATGATGATACTTTACAATTTATTCTGAAAAAATTTCACTGTTTCACGCTAACACGGTTTGAAATATTTTCATTGGAACACTTTATGCCACTAGTTTTGAAGAAAATGAAAGCCAACTTTGCTTCTAATGATAAGATGCCTCTTCATACCTGATCCACACAAAAGTGCTCGCCTGAAGGCACTCGTCCCAAATCCACGGCCCGTGCACACATGCAACCCATTACTTACTCCACCGAGGCAGACACATCCTGCGGCCTTTCTCCTGCCATGACGCACGGCTTCCGCGCAGGATCGCCTCGCTTCGCTCGCTCCCTTCGCTCCGCTAAACTTTAATGAGTCGAGCTTACTCAATGGCGCGCGACTGGGATATTGCTGCCCTATTCATTTTATTGCGATTTTATCTCGCCTCATAGGAGGATGTCTTGTATTTTATGGGATAGTTGACTTAGCTCATTTCCTATTAATTATCTGTTGACTCCCCTCGCCGATGTTCGGTGTAATGGGTGAGCCATAACGAATGTCATCAGGACGTTGTTAATTTTCGCTATATTTGATTTACAAAATATTATTGAATTTAATGTTGTTTGTACAGTTTTTTTAACTTCCAGAGTTTTATTAACCTCACTGTTAGTCTTGAACGTTCAGCTCTAAATAGTGTCCCAAGCTGAAGAATCATGACTCGTATCGTATCTATTGAGCCTATAAAGTTATGGCGTTTCTCGTTTATGCGGCAAAATAGCCTGTGTGCGACATATGGATATTATACAGGGTGTCCCTAAAACTAACGTACATACGAAAAGAGCTGATAGACTAGCTCATAAGACACCGGATTAAGTAATTTTGACCTCAGTAAAAATCTCTTAGTTTTCAAGATGAGTTTGGGCGTAGGTCAAAACTAGCTGTAAACGACGGAGCTCTGAGGTAACAAACATAAAAAAATACAGCCGACTAGAAAACCTCTAGTTTTTTGTGGAGTTCGTTAAAAATTGGTAGTAAGTGCAAGTTTAGTGAAGTAAGCCGGGTTTATCTTCGGCCCGTTGGCCCTTCCCCGGCCGGCACTGCCCTAAGCCGCTCTGTCCGCGGCAATATCCCTCCGCTGCGGATTTGTACTAGTCTCTTAGTACTTTTGCCATGATTGCTTTATAAGTAGCGGAGCGGATGGCTACTGGATGACTTGAGCCCGTTGGGCTTAGCTTCGACCATACAAACTTTTTCTTTTACAATTTTTTTATAGTAATTGTAGGTCAACTTTACTTGATTTCTAACAAAAACAGCGCTAACGAGGATCTTTTCATTCCCGATATGCATCCCTTACTAGACTAACTATTTAGAGGTAGAGTATAGGTTCCCAAACTTTATGGACTTGCCGCCCACTTAGGCATGATGATAAACTTTCATCGCCCCTCACGACATTGTTGGGAAAATTTCTAACTTGTTAAGACTGATTAAATTATATTGCAATATGACTATTTCAATGATGCTGCAATCGAATTAATCATGTAGAAATCTATTTGTACCTACTCTAGTTGATATTGTGATACAAGTTTTTATTTTTAAAAGCTATAGAGCCCCCTGGATAGCATCAACGCCCCCCAATTTCTTCCAAGGCCCCTTCCGCCCCCTGGGAATCCTCAATGCCCACTGGGGGGCGGTAGGGGCCACTTTGGGAACCTATGATTTAGAGTATGCATCGGAATCAAGTGATCCCTCAGTTATAAGAACAACTTAGACAACTCACAAGTTGATTACTTTACTTATAATCGCTAATAACCAGATATCGGATCTTGGTGCTATATGGGGTATATGACTTCAAAAGTTATACAGAAACATAGATGTTCCTCGGGATTTTCGGAATGGGTACTAATGTAGATGTTTTTTTTTGTTATATGCGTCTAGTAATAATACATTCCCGAAATCCTGAGAAACATGATGCTTCTGTATAACGTTTGAAGTCATATCGCACCGCAGATCCGTACACTGCTAATAACCGCATTCCGAAATTTAGCGATTCCTGCCAAATTCTCCTATCCCCGAATTCTCACGCATGTCATCAATACGTTTTATATAAAAACCCATGGGCTGCGAAACAAAATCACAATTAATAAACTGTTGCTATGCAAAACAGTAATCACGTTATACCGCATGATACCCCATTCAGCGCGTAACAATGGGCTTCCTCCCATTACACCAGTCATCTTCATTAGCTCCGCTTCAGAAGCGGACTGACGTACACACGTCGTTTCAGGGAAATTATCGTTTATCCAACAAAGAAACTACCAGACGACGAATAAACATAAGAGTTGAATTTATCTTCCATCGAGCCTTTTCGCCGCAATATAAATAATCCGAATCTCTTCAAGACGCAGCTTAGGGGATATTGACCAAACGTGCTCCGTCTTTGACGTTGTTGTCACTTAACATTAGGTGATAATTAAGTCAAATGTTTACCTGTTATGCCTAAAAAATCCTTGGAAAAAAGCTGCAATGCAATTGCAATTGAAAATTATACCTAAACCTTTTTGCCACTTAAAGTGCTCTAGGTATTTATAGGTATACCAAGCGGAAGCTAAGTCGACAGTCGAAAGTATAGTTTTCAATAACTTTGACAATATGTCTGGAAGTCCGATGGTATGTAGGTGAAGCCAGAATCATTGTTTTTAGCACAGTTTTTTTTCTAAGGATTTTTTAGGCAGTTTTTAGGATTTTTTACCTGAATAAAAAAAACACCATGGAAAATTTAACATGTTTTTCAAAAACCGAAATAGTCGCCCGCTCTATTGGGATAATTTCTGTACAGAATTATAGAAAAAGAGCGTGACATTTCTGTGCGGTGTCAGTGATGACGGATGGCCGCCTTGATCTTGGCTTGCGTTGCGCACGCGTTGCCAAGCGCAGGAGTTGACGGCAAATGACATCTGGTGTCAGGGTCATGGGTACGACCGTCATAGACACCGAGATATGAAAAAAATATGTTTTTAAAACTGTACGATGATTTTTGTGTCATCTTGGGCTGACTTCAAAGAAGACGTTGTTTTCGATTCGATTGTATTTTTGTTTTATTTTGGTTTTCCACCTTTCCCTCTTCAAACCATGCAGATATCTCATGGTCTCTTGTAATGGTTAACATTGATGAAATCTACAATATAGAGGGTTCTCGTTAGAAGATGCTTTCTCTTAGATTTGTTAGTTAATACGTACTCTTCATAAGGCCAAAATCATCTCGCAGAGACTTGCATTAAACTGACAAACATTGGCAGAATTTTTGGTTGGTTGTGGAATCATTGGTTGAATTGCATGTGCTAGATTTCTTTTTTATTACAGTTGTCTCCGCCATATTATAAACAGTTAACAAGCGCCACTGCGTGCGTAGTTAATCGCTAACAAAATACGGAAATCGTAAAAAAAATTACGTCAACTTCAAAGACCTTTCAGTGCCACCTATAAATCTTCTCAGTATATTAACCATCGCAATCAAAACAAAACGAGCATTTGTAAATCTTATTACAATGGCATAAGATCTACAATTGATCACTTAGCTATCTTATAGGTTGGTAGGTAGGTACATCGTGCCCTGCGCTGGCGTTGTGCCAAGTGTCGTTCGGTAACACTTCACCTAGTGTCAAAAAGTAGCATTTATATCAGAAACCAGACAAATGTGGACTTTGCTTCCTTTTAGCGAATAATTTATTTTAACGGAAAATTGGAAATATCAATCGGATATGCGATTTGATATATACATATCCGTACGTAGGTATTATATTTATGAGGTCGCTTCTATATCAAAATGCGCTTCTGATCTATTTTCCAATTTCCCGATTCAATAAATAAGATAACACAGGCAGACACAACTTGATTTATAAAATGGCTTCTATCATTGACACCAAGTAATGACAGTAGTGATAAAATTAATTCATAGCTTTTACGATACCGGTAATTTTCGGTAACGAGAAATCAATCTAAAACCTAAAATGAATCATGCTGTATGTAGGTTGATGTCATTTTTACGTCATCGGCATCAAAAGTACGACCCGAACATGGCCAACTGTTTTGCACTACTAGTTAAAGGTTGTCTGGAAGAGTTCTCTTTGGCGATAATACCGCCTATTTTTTGCAAAAAATAGTACTTGTATCTTTTTGACCACTCAATCCTGTAGGTACACATATCCTGTCCATTTTTAGGGTTCCGAACCTCAAAAGGAAAAAAAAAACGGAACCCTTACTTGTTTTAAGAACACATCAAGACTGAGTCAGCTTATTCTGGGCGGCCCGGTGTCATTAATTCCCTAATTTTACTAATCCTTCTCAGTCTGCGGAAGTGCCAAATTGGATTAGTCGACAAGATTAATCAGAGCGCCGTGCGCGCGTGTGAACATTTATTTTCATTTTTGATACCAACATGACGCGAGCGCCGTACGCAAATTGCGAAACAAAACAAAACGATCAAGGGGACCGGACAGCTAAAAACAACATGTCACTACATTATGTAATAGTGTGCTTCATTGATTGCTATATCCCAGTTTCAATAACTTACGCGTAGCAGCAGCGGTTACCTTTTTAGTTTAGAGGGTATTTTCCGTTGACCTAGAATTATAAAATTTGGCAAGTAATACCGTCTTATACTACAAGTATAGGGAAAATCTGAAAACTGGGTACTTTAATATTATGTACCTACAAATTTGTACGGAACCCTCGATGGGCGAGTCTGACTCTCACTTGTCCGGTTTTTTTTAAGTAACGTGTAGGAATGCGTTTAGGCATCCCGCCTACCAGAGGAACAGGTTAAGTCATTGGATGACACGGAATCTCGGATTCTGGGGAAGGCCCCACTACCGACTAAACCTACACTACACCGTATGCCTACTGACAGCATCGGTAGGGGTGACCTACGTTATGCCTCGGCCAGATCCTGCTCGTTTGTTCCCTTACCGTTGCTCCCTAAGAGATATCGTCAGTACTGACCGAACAAGACAAAGACGAAAAAAAACAGTCAAGTGCGAGTCGGACTCGCGCACCGAGGGTTCCGTACAAACTCTTAAGAGGAAACAGGAGGGCAGTTTTTCCATACAAACGTAGTCCCCTGTTTCCTCCCTGGATAATGCCAGTAGAGCAATCATTTTTTGTCCAAAAATCTATGGCTACTATTGATATGTTCCTTTTACGTTTTCCTTTTTACGATAAATTGTTTCTCAAAAGAGACATTAACCTTCAAAAACCTAAAAAAAATGCCACATTTTCCGCTGTGTTCACACATCCAGAAAACAAATTTGACTAGATTATTAAAAAAAAAGAAAACATAGGAACATGGCCAAAGCCTTTCTTTAATGTTTAATGAAAAAATTAGTTAAATAGGTTAAGTTTTGGGGAAGAAATCAGGGGACTACGAATCGTTGTTTTCATGAAATTTTAAAAGGTATTTTCGGTCCAAGTTGCAGTTGTCTCTATCG
Source organism: Eudemis profundana (assembly GCA_947034925.1). Taxonomy (NCBI): domain Eukaryota; kingdom Metazoa; phylum Arthropoda; class Insecta; order Lepidoptera; family Tortricidae; genus Eudemis; species Eudemis profundana. Next base: position 20,401,258 of record OX344795.1, on the reverse strand, counting down.
CGCTCTGCGGGGGAGAGGCGGGCAGTGCGGGATAGCGACACATTTTACAAATACCTAATTTTCAATTCTCTCGACCTTACTGTTTCCTCTTAAGTAGATCCGTGAATAGTTCAAGAAAAACTGTATGGTTGTTAGCTTAGTAGGAGCAAATAAGTAGGTATGTGTAGTAAGTAGGAAAAACGTTATATTTTTCCTGTAATATTTAGGATGATATTAATAATTGGTAATTATTACAGATTTTTCTGGTCAGTAACTTCGAAGATAGTAGGGGGGAATGGTATGTTTTTGAACGTTTTTGGTCATAAATCGAAAAAAACATGATTAACAAAAAAATTAAAAATAACTTTAGAATTTACAAATTAAGCCCTTTCATTTGATACCCCACTTGATACAATAGCACAACTTTAAATTTTCGACCTCCTATTACGGCCCCCTTTAAAAAAAAAGTAAAAAAGGTATAAGATTTTTTTAATGTCAAATAGGGTCGGGTTAGCGAATTTTAAAACTATGCCAAACTTCATATCGGTAGCAGTAGTTCCTGAGATATCTGGCTGTGACAGACGGACAGACAGACAGAGTCAGATCGATGAGAATCTGGGTCCATGGATACCTCGATACATGTAATTTGTGAGGTCAATTACGTATTTCGTGCTCTAAAACAGTATAGATACACGGGACACACCTAATGTTGAGGGCTGACCTTAGTTGCCGTATGCAGATTGCCCATCGGACGAGGCTGATTCAATCAAGAAATGGGTCACGGTCCAGTTATCACTGACAACTGATATCTATACTCGGGCCCACTCTGTATCTCCTAGTCATTGCTGGCGGTCGTGATTCTAAGTTTTTTTCTAGTGCCAAAAAATACATTTAAAGAGAATACCAGAAGCTGGCAATAACTTAAACACACACAGACACACAGGCTTTAAACTGTACCAAAAAGATGCCTAGCAGTGGCGTAGCGTAAAAGATATCCTTAGGCAAGCCGGTGCAGATTTGGCGTACATTTTCCTTAAGAGCTGTAGAATATTAGGCAAGCTCAAGTACCTGATATTAGGCAAGCCGGTAGGCACCGAGTTCTTTGGACGCCACGCTACTGATGTCTAGTCACTTTTGCCTTAAAGACATCCAGGTTGTAAAAGTCACAGGAAATACAGACGCCGGAAGAGAATTCCAATCACTAGCGGTGCGAACCATAAAATAAGTACCAAGTATAGTAATATAGTAGATTGTTCAACTAGTGACACGAGGTGTTTAGCCACCCGAGCGTAGCGAGGGTGACTATAGATGGAGTGTCATTATGGTTGTTTAGTCCCGCGTTAAACACTCTACTTTTCATTTTGAATGCGAGGAAAAAAACGACGTTCTATTACACAAAAAAAATTCCGCGGTTCTTTATTTTTTTTTTTACTTAGTGAAGTCACTCAGGCTTTAAATGCTGGCATTTTTAGCCAACAGGTTCAAACGTGAAAACTACCTATTTTAAAACTAATTGGATCATGCAAAATAAAATTAAGTTACCCCTAATCTAGTTAAATTGATTTATATTCGTAATAATTAATCATTATTACTATATTAAATCGTTATTTTTTTAATATTTTTGCACAGTTGTCTTTTTAGGTTATTTTCACACCCAAAAATTGTCTATACACAATCACTAAAAATGGCGACAATATTCCTACCACAAACACCCCGATTGGCTGTTTAGGGGTTTTCAAAGTCAATTAAAAAAAAATTACTTTAAGCCCTAGAGATCAATAAGGAACTTTAGTCCCGATATACAGAGACTAAATTAACATTTTAAGAGCATGAGAAGTGAAAAGTATATTAATATTACTTCGAGTTTCGCGTGTGATCAACGAAATATTCCGAAACATTACCTAACCCGCTCTATTTAATCAGTGCATTTCATAAATTGAATTATCGCAAGGGTCGTGTGATATACAACCAATATCCCCTCCTCCCCCGGTCCTCGCCCCCCACGAAGGGTAATTCAATTTAGCCGCTGCAGTTAAACGGTGCGCCAACAATAGCTTTTCATTCGGATAAATAATTATGATTTAGCTGTTTTGTGTCGCTATATCGTTTGAAGTGATTTACTGTGTGAGCGGTTGCTGTGAAAGGTTTCGTAATTGATGATGTGATTTTGCTTGCTTTTATTTTTTATCAATCATACAGATATGTAAATAGTTATTAGTACTTATATTCATTTAACAAACTTATTTTTTTACTTACTCTTGCTTAGTGTATAAATTATTTGGAAAAACCATGCACATAAAACAAAAACAAGAAAATAACACATAACACACACACAACATTCATATTTTCCGACTTTATGACTAATAAGTCACATTTTTTGCATCGGAACTCCACTTTTCACCTCCTTAAGATAAATTTTCCTGGATACTACCTCAAATAAATCAAAGACAGACAGAGTTACTTGCGAATTCATAATATTAGTTTGGATTGCGATTTGGATTTAAGAATTTGAAAATATTAATCCGAATGCCGCCCGCAAGATGACTACCGGAACCGGAACCAAGCCAGACCGAAAAGGAGATGTCGGTGGCATTTCGCAAAGACTGACGGAAGTGAGCACTCAAAAGGGACTAATGGCAGAGAAGAGGCTTGCCTTTGCCTAGCAGTGTACAAGAATAGTACATTGTGTATCTAGGGCGGTAAGTAAGGAATTACAAACTAGTGTTTGTTATAAGCCCGAGGTGAAGCCGAGGGCTTTAATAACACGAGTTTGTAATTCCTTTACCGCCCGTGGCACACACAATGCTTTTCATCACACTTGTGAGGAAATCTTAATAAAATAACCTTACTACTGCGGTAAAGACCTAAAACAGCCATTTTAGTTGATTTTATACTTGCAAAATACTGAAATACACTATTTAAACATTTAATTAATATTACCAAAATATGTGTTTACATGTATTTGCAACAACAGTTTTCTCTTTAAATAAATATTTCAGTGATAAAAGTTAAAAAAGTATGTTGGCGTTTCCTTTGAACATGACAAATAAGAGTAAAACAGAACCAGCGTTTCAAATTTAAAAAGAAAACCATTACGCCCTAGGGCGTAATAGGCAATTTACGGCCCGCAGAACCTACGTGTAATGACACCATTTTCGAGCAAGTGTGATGAAAAATTCATTTTCATTGAGTAGTGACTCGGAAATCATCTTTGTGTGAATTGAAATTGGCTTGCGATTGGCTAAAGCAATAACTAATGATAAAGAGACTGGATTGAAGTTAGCTGGCTGAAAAACAGTCTACCCTCCCAAACAGATGTTTATTGTACACTTAACTGAACTGAATAAGCAAGCAGGGAAAAGTAGGTATTTTAATTTATTACATCATCTAAAAACCTTGAACATAAAGTCAGATGATTTAAATTTAGTACTACCTACACAACTACATAGCCAATCCTAAAAGCTCGCTAAAATATATACCGATGGTGCTCACAGTGGCGCTTTTCTCTAAACCTCCCAAAATTGAGTCATTACGGGCGTACCTACTGAAACAGGCACATAATTTTATTGTCTATTTTCGTTAGTACCCAACTGGAATCGATTTTATTTCAGCTGGTCATTTTAAACCTTAAAAGACGGGATCACGGTTCAGTTTTCTTTAGAAGAGGAGAATAGGGATGGCGGGGAGCGGGCATGCGCAGTGGGGAGGGGAGCGGGTCGATGGCGGCGCCCTTGGCAACAGCTGATCACGAGTATGGGCGGATTTCTGTTAGCTCGGGGGTTATTTTTAACTATCTGGGGGGGTTATTCTTGAGTATAACTTGAGTACATGTACCTAACATCGAAAAATTTCTCTAACACAGGTTTGGGTCAGATTTTAAAAAAATAAGCGTTTTCCTGTGGACAGCATAATAGTTAATTGTGTTTTTATCATACAAGTTATGTTGTATACTTGTATTATATCATAGTTTTAAGGCTCTAGAATTAGGTAGTGTCATTAAAAACCTTCCCTAAATCATATTAAAAAAGTTTGTATGACCCGTTTACTTTCATTTGATTAGTTTCGTCATATAAGTATACGTACATGATACGTAAAGGACATAAGACTATAAGATATCACGACAAAGTACCTAATTACCAGTGGCGTGGCGTAAAAGATATCGTTGGGCAAGCCGGCAGATTTGGCGTAGGTACATTTTCATTAAGAACTGTAGAAAAAGGTGGTCAAATGCTGACATTAGGCAAGCCGGTAGGAATCGAGTTCTTTGGACGCCACGCCACTGCTAATTACTTAATCTGATAATCAGTGATTTTAAATTGTTAAAATCGTTTGTCCGTCATACGATTTCAAGGAAATCCTTCTTTAAATACCGAAAATATGAGTCGTTTTATCTTGTATTGCATTTACAGTACCTATCTTATAGGTACGTTTCACACCTATAAGATAGGTACTGTAAATGCAATACAACCTAATATAACAACCTAGTACATAATTATCAAATCAAAAGACATGATAACATGAAATTTCATTTATAAATTCCCCTATTATGTCCTAACGAAATGAAGAAACTTGGGCAAAAATGAACGCTACAATTCTAATTGGAAATGGTACTGATAAGGACAAGTTACACGTTCGATACTTTAACACTGTCCCAGTGGTTTCCATCTTGAATGTCAAGTAAAAAAGCAGGGTGTCAACTATTAGTCATTCATTAGTGTGTCAATCTCTAGTGATTAGGATCTAGACGACGCATCTAGTCTAGGGTATATCCTATCATTTCTGGTTACGCAACTTTATTATTGAATACTCCAATTAAGGTAAGGTACCATTAAAACATTTGTTACCGGTTCGTTACGGCTGAATTGAATAATGACTTATTCATTAATTGGACTAAATTACATATTCACTTAGTCGTATAACACCAAAATTTCTAATTGTCTCATTCTCAAAACAACCCAAATTTCACAATAACATTGACCTGAAACGAACAGTAGGTACCCAGAATGACTAAAAATGGGTACGCCTAAATCTAATGAAGACTTTAATTTAAAACATCTCAAAATCAAAATGTCTTTATCTCAAAATACCTAAAATACTATAATTATGATTATGGATTAATTATAGGGCATATATGCTATCGTAATAAACACGCAATTAGTAAATGCCTCATACCACACTTGAATTCAATATATATTTTTTGTGTGAGACATAAAATTTTAGGCATTCTAAAATGTGTCAAGTACTTCAAGTCTTTATATTACAACGTCAATCTTCGTACAGATTCAGTATTGAATGTTTTGAGAGAAAAAAAATTGAATTAGGATTTGAGAGAAAAAATGTGTTTTGGTACCTACCAGGACTTTTTGAGATCAGAACGTATGGCACAGTAAGGTATTGTGAAATTTGGGTCTAACGAACCGGTAACAAACATTTACGAGTATTTCATATAAAATAAAACAGGTTGCCGAGACTCTCATTATCAGACAAACTTTTTGCTGATCTGGTTCTGGTGACCAATAAAAATTAAACTTTGATCTGGTTGGTTTAACTTGTGGTAGATATCCATATTTACCACAAGTATAATATGTACCTACAAATTTGTACGGAACCCTCAAAATAAAGAACCCTATAAATTTTAATTCCCTTAGTAAAGTCTATTTTTTGCGATTTAACTAAAACTGTATAGTTTTCAGATTGTTTCATATTTTTAACCGGCTTTCAAAAGAAGGACGATTCTCTATTCGTCTGTTGTTTTTTTGTGTGTTTGTTCACCGATTATTTTGTAGTATAAGACGGTTTTTCTCTTGTAATGTGTTTTTCTGGTGTGTAATAAAAATACTTGTACAGTAAACGGCCATAAAGAATGCACATCGGCAATCATCGCATTTCCGAATACAAACGAATGCTAATTTCCATGTACATCAATTATTAGATTAATCGTTCATCAGAATTTGAATTTAGAACTAAGTACTTTATTGTTGTTTTGTTTTGATTTCACGTGGAATATATAGAGCTGTAAAAGGGTAGTTCTCTGCGACTAAAAAGTCGCACCAATCGCATCATTACCATCGCCACATTATAGATGAGCTCCGTATAAACTATGGAGTCGTTTTTGGTTATCTTGTAGAAGTCGCGTGCCTCTGCTATTTTTATCATAATGATCCTGATTGCTTTTATAAAACCGCCAATAATAGTGGCGATGGTAATGACAAAAAAATCGCGGTATAAAATCGCAGAGAACTACCCAAAACACGATGTAATTATATTTAATTATTGCTTGTTGGGGAAAAATAATATACATACATATATATACAGGGTGACTGGAAAGTCGCCGTATTCCTTGATAGGGGTTTTTCTACAGCTCATTTGCAATGATTTAGGCCCAGTCAACTAGGAGTCAAAACTCCTTGGTTTTCGAGATATTCAAGTTTTTTGGTTTTCTTTTTAAATACCCGCTCTTGACATAAAACTAGTGATTGTGTAGAAACTACGCAATTTTGAAATAAAAAAAAACATGTTTTGAATAGCTAAATAAACTACTGATTACATTACAATAGTAAAAAGTGCCTTTTGGCACTTTTTACTTTTGTAATGTAATCAGTCATTACAACAATTGACAAATAAAAGCATTCAAAGTCAGAAATTCCAGATTTTTTTCCCATTTTTTTTTACATTTCAATTTTTTTTTCATCTCGAAAACCAAGGAGTTTTGACCCCTAGTTGACTGGGCCTAAATCATTGCAAATGAGCTGTAGAAAAACCCCTATCAAGGAATACGGCGAATTTCCAGTCACCCTGTATATACATATATTCACGCCCATATTCCTAAAAGGGGTTGACTGAACATTAGCAACTGATGTTATACTACTAGCATATTTAAATGTGGGTTTAAAGATCGACCAAAAGTGTAATATTGCGGTGACAAGTTGCTGGTCCATCGCCCACAACACGGTTTGACCCTGTACCCTTAGTCGACTCATGCGACACCCCCGGGAAGAAAAGGTTGGTGTTATTCTAATCCGACACCACACGGGAAAAAAAATTGTAGATAATTTCGCGTGACTGGCAAAGTAACGGCTTACCTTTTTTTCCTATAGATGCCATAGTACAAATTAAATTTTGTAAAAGTTTTAGCAACTCTATATATATATTGACTTGGATATGCGACTGCACTCTCTCGCATTTGAACCACGACTGACAAAACAAACGTCATGGTGTGAGCGACACAGATATCGCTATACGAAGTCGAAATTAGCCGATTGCCTCTTTCCAAAGATCGATGTGCATTCTTTATGGCCGTTTACTGTATTGTATTGTATTACTTACCAAATTTCATAGTTCTAGGTCAACGGGAAGTACCCTATAAATTTTGGTTTCCTTGAGAGAGTCGAAATATACGTTTTTTTGCAGCATAAACCGTCGTATCTTTTTTCACGTTAACTTAGAAGTTTGATTTTTTCACAGCTTCAAGGGACCATAGACCAAGGGGGAGCATATGGTTTTATGCCACACCTGGCCATAAAGTGGCTTTTTCCGCACGCTGCGCGTACGGAAAAAGCCGCTTTCTGGCCAAGTGTAGACATAAAATGATGTACACAACACGGGAGGTAATGAAGAAAGCCCTCGATCGTATATTTACGTCCCTCGCTTGCAGCTCGGGCCGCAAACTTCTGCGATCTCGGTCTTTCTTTGTATTACCACCCTACTTATGTAATGTACTATTTCAATTTCAAAATTTCAACTCGATACCTCCATAAAGGGTATAGACAGACGGACAGACAGACAGACGGTGAACAGAGTGATCTTATAAGGGTTCCGTGTTTTCCTTTTGAGGTACGGAACCCTAAAAAGATTCCGACGAACTGCGAACCTCTCTCCATTTTTTGAAGTCGTTACAAAAAGAGAAAGAAATGCGCCATAGAAAAATATAAATAATACGGTCAGTCACTTTTACTTTATTTGTGGTATGATAGAGGTTGTGTGCCTTATTTGAGCATTTTTGCACTTAGGTAACTAGCGGTTAGCAGCGGTGACAAAACTGACAATTATGTCAACAGCAAGGGTTTGGTTACAAAGTGGAAAGTTTAGACGGCATTTAAACACAAATTACCTGACCCCTGACGCTACTTTTGCTCGGGAAAATACTCATTTAATAAGCCATATAATATCAATATAATTAATACCTATAGTTGATTGATACCCAGCTGTCACCTCTCTTGCTAACAATAATTACTTAATATTCAAGATGACAACTACTGGTGCAGTGTCAAGCATTTGGATTTGGACGTCTACCTTATTCCCTTACCCATTTTAATATTAAGTCAAATTAAAGTCTATGCGCAATAAATTTTGCACAGAAATTGCTAAAATCCTGCAAAGAGCCGAAAAAGGACTATTTAAATTAAAATCTTAAGGAGTTTAAAAGCGGGATGTAAACTAGTTTGTATTTAAACCTCGTGGGCACACGGTTCGATAAAAATAGTGTTGTCAGATAGCAGATAGTCACGTCCGCAGTCCGCACGGGAGTCAGCATCGATCGCGCGACCTTGGCAGTGAGCGGGGCCGCGCCAAGGGGCCCGGGAGGACTTGAGGGTTTAACGACAGGGGATTTTTAACCGACTACACAAGGGGAAGGTTGGCATTTACGAGTATCTTTTGCATGTTTGTACCGGATCCTCGCCAAAAGGGATGATTTGATTTGAAAAAAAAAACATTTTTAGTTCACCCACGTCTTTGATGAAAATTTAAGCATCTGATTTCATCTATTATATAATTGGATATTTTGGATGATCTTATTTTTTGTCATGCCTAATTGTGAAAATTTTAAGTTGCTCAAATCGTGGATGTTCTTCGCTTAAAAAAAGCTGAACAGAACATTCCACCCTAAGGGAGAAAAAGGGGATGCGCATAGTGTGTGCACTTTATCCCATATACCTTTTATTTGGCGTAATGTAAATGTAATTTGATAATTTGTCATTGATGTTTTATAAGCCAGTTGTTTTATTGTTTTTGAATAGAAATAGAAGTCCTATATACTATAATTATTATCAACGCGTGATGAAAAGTTATCTGAATTCAATCAAATGTAGTATTTCGGATCCGTATGTATTTATTTAAATTTCATTGTACATACCACAGCATAAGAATTAGTACTATCTAGGTACGTACAGAAGCCTCTCTCGCTAACAAAACTGCCGTTTGCGTCGGATGGCCGGACGGAGCTGACCCGCATCCGACCGTCTCTCTCTATCGCATACCGCTGCTCTTTTTCCACCCTAGACTGGCGAGATTTAATTATAATTACCGCGCAACGGAATCGCGGAGTGAGTCAGTCCTGACTGTACGTAATAAAATAACTAGGTAGGTAGGTACCTAACTGTAGGCATAAATATCGTAAAGAACGTTACATATGTAGTGCAAAATCATTTTCCATCGGGAAAACTCGGATCTCAATTGGAATACGATGGCACCAGAACTGTTAATCAATAATGATTGTATTAAATGAGTGACGTTTTGATATCCATTATTATTGGAACTTTATTGTTTAGTCTCCAATGTCAAAGCGAAAAATGGCGGCTGTAAGATACCGAAGCTGATTGATAGAGAGCACGATAAATACGAACTTTTCCGATAAAGTACGATGGAAAATCATTTTGCACTACATCTGTACCTATAGTTTTCAATTAAGAAATGCCTAGCGTTATTTTCATTTTCACGTCATTTTTGTCGGCTGCCAACGCAAACATTGCCCCCATGTAGATGGGTGGTGGGGACGGGGCGACACACTACTGTCAATGGCGCGGGCCCCGGCTCGAGGGTTTCTCATGTCATACGGTCTTTTAGGGTTCCATGCATACGGTGCGAACATTGAATCGTAGAGGCACCGGGTTCTTTATAATTTTTTTTCCTAAAATAGATCATGAATATTGAATATGATAGAAAACCACAAACTAAAACCTTTAATAAAATTAAAACTAGGCCTCCTCGGCGGATTGGCGGTTTCGGCAGTGTAGGTCAGATTCCGATTTCAATAGATGACATATAGGTCAGATTCCGTTTTCGGCAGATTCCATGGAGGTCAGATTCCGATATCGTTAGGTGCTTCATATGTCTGATTCCGATTTCGACAGATTCCTTAAAGGTCAGATTGCGTTTTCGACGGATTCCTAGTAGGTCAGATTTTGTTTTCGCCAGATTCCTAGTAGGTCAGATTGCATGTTCGTCTGATTACTAGTAGGTCAGATGCCTACTTCATCAAGTTCCTAGTAGTTCAGATTCCGAAATGGTCAGTTTCCTGGTAGGTAGGTCAGATTTCGAATACGTCAGTTTTCTATTTCGTCAGATTCCTAGTAGATCAGTTTCCTATTTGGTCAGTTTCTATTTCGTCAGATTTAAATATCTCTAGGTTTATGGGGACGCTGATTTGTGACGTGACGTGAAATGACGTCTGCCATCATGTAGTTTGAAATGCACGCTATTTATGACATAACCACATCCTAAAATCTAGAGATATTTAAATCTGTCGAAATAAAAACTGACCAAATAGAAAACTGTCCTACTCGGAATCTGACGAAATAGGAAATTGACGTATTCGAAATCTGACCTGCTAGGAAACTGACCACCTCGGAATCTGACCTAGGTACCAGGAATCAGAGAAAGTCGGCATCTGATCTACTAGGAACATGCAATCTAACCTACTAGGAATCTGGCGAAAATGGAATTTGACCTACTAGGAATCTGGCGAAAATGCAATCTGTCTGACATATTAGGAATCTGTCGAAATCGTAATCAGACATATGTGAAACTTGACGAAATCGGAATCTGACCTCCATGGAATCTGCCGAAAACGGAATCTGACCTACATGTCATAATATCTGACGAAATCGGTCATAGTCATAGTCATAGTCATTTATTCAGAGAACAATATACATTGTGTTTGAAATTTTTACACGATACACGTAATATGCTGCACGGTATTGGAAGTACACTGCCAAAAGCGCAAGCCGAATCACTGGCATACCCATGTATTTCGGATACACCATCATTATGTAATACCGGAATCCAGAATTAATTTATTTATTCAGGCGTCCATCCAATTCGCTGGATCATGAACATCTTAAGCAACATCTGCATCTGAAGGTGACTCCTAGGGAGTCGATACACGTATCGAGGTTTTCGCTAGTGGCGGTTTGTTGTGTTTACTTTTTTGTTTACGTTTATTTTTTGTGGAAATTGAGGGGATTAACAACATACTCGTATATGCAAGTGATTAATGAACACAGCTTATTGTACGGTATACCGGTCTAAATAGGTTATGAAATGTTTCGCGGCTGAAGATGCCCACAACTTCGATCGCAGAGGTGAAATAAGTTAGTTTAAAGTATCCTATGTGTTAACCGGGGTCATAATCTACCAGTTTACCAAATTCCAAGGAAGTCGTGATGCGCGCACAAATATAGTCCTCTCGCGATTTTATTAAATGTAGATACTATAGATGGATATTCAAAACTAACACGCAATGCGGTGCTATGTTAGGTAAACATTGAGCGAGGGAAGCATTATTAAGTCCCGTAATCTATTATTCACGATCCCATATCGTTTGGTGATTTTGACGAATGCCGGAAGACACACCAATAATCCTTCAGAGGTTGACGAGCGGCCCTAATCGCCGTCTGACGCGGGTATGACAGCCATTCCCGGATAGTTCTCAATTCAATTGTGTTTGCGTGATAAGGAGGTTCGATAATTGTTAATTAATTACGTGAGTGGATGGACCCTGGGGAGGAGGCTGGATGACCAGGATGCATTTCAAACCAGTTGGTAAACCGGAGAGTAGCAGAAAGAGAGGACATTGGCAAGTAATGGGGTATACATGTGGAACAATCTAGAAACACGGGAGTGTGTCAGACAAGTTCACAAAGCAAAACAGGTGACACACCGGTCGTGGACAATATTACACGAACCATTTCGGACCACGTTAGACTCCTAGTAACTTAAAGTCTGTTAGACTTACACCCTTGCAATTTCACGAGTCTGTGAGACTATCTTCTAATGACCAAATCCTGAATTTTAATAAAAATCTCTTACCGTTCACGAGATTTCGTCGTCCGAAAATATAAATTTTTACCACTGATTGACTGACTTACTCACTCATCAAAATGCTTTACTTCTTCCAGGTGACCTAGAAAGTTAAAAACTTGGCATCCAGCTGTAATTGTCAGTACCTATATAAAGGCAAAAATCTGAAAACCAGCAATTAATTTTTACATTTTGAATTTTGCAAAGTAACTTTACGATCAGATTACCAACCAAGTAGGTACAGGAATTTGAAAAAAGAAAATTGTCCAGGTCACACAATTGAGTGGCAAATAACATAAATCATTTTAAGCCATTAAAGAAGCGTTATACACGACAGAGAGAGAAGCTATGATCTAAGGAGCTTTGAAAGGACTTGGTTTCTCACTTATTTTGTTAGTGAAACCGTTTACGAACTTGGCATTCTTTCACATTTATGTTTTTCATGAGATTACTTATTTATGTATCCTGTACGCTCATGATGCTCGGCTTTGTCGATCGATAAATAAATGATAAAGCATCCGTCTGTCCCACACTTACATGCTTGCTAGAAAGTGACGGATGCTTTATCATTTATTCACGTAGATGTAGCATCATAAGCTTACAGATAAAATCCTGGTTTTATCGGCTAATGGAGTTTCTTCTTTATACCTACTAGTATATATATCACACTGGACGAGATCCACACCCAGCGGTTTGGAAACAAATGGGTGATCATAAAGCTGCCTTCCTTTGGCTAAAACCCGGCTAACTGCTAGCGTCTGTGCGGAAAGAGAATAGGATTAATTTTGCTTTTCTACCGTATGTGCCGTATTTTCTATTCTGTGGCCATACTGATTAGGTTAGTTCCGTTTTTCACCACGCCTATTCTCTTTCCGCACAGACTCTATGGAGTTAACAACTCTAGGTTAGCCGGGTGTTAGAAATAGGACGGCAGAAAGACCGAGAACGCATTTTGCTAGAAAGATAGAATTTCAGTCTTTACTTACTTATATTTACCATTACAATAATCATTTTGTTGCCGCTTAGTACGAAATTAAAATGATTGCCGAGTATTGCAGATTTACTAGCTGCAGAGTGCGTAGTATATTGATAAATTTACTAAGGCTCTATAGTGCATAATCATTATTAAGTGGTAGGTAATCGGTTAAAAACTTATAATTACAGATAATACGGTATATTAAGACAGACTCAGTACAAGCTCCAAACTATACTGTTTCGATATCGCCAAGGGCGTAGGTACCCAGCTTCTGGCCGAGGGGGTAAGTCACATTTTTTTTTAGGTCGGATCTGCCTGGATGGAACTGCAAATGGACTCTACAGATGTCAATCTGGAAGACGGAAAACGGTGTGAAGGAAGTGTGCATAAAACAATGGCTTTATTTCATGAGCCTCGGTCATTACTGAAGATGTAAGAAGAAGAGATCTCACCTAACTATACTACAAGAAGGTATATCCCTCTTGCAACTGAGCATTTGTAAGGGACGACGGGCGACATGACTTGCTATATCGTATCCAAATAGTTGGCGGGTGTAGAATAGCATGTAGCAATTTGCGATTATGGTCGTATTGGTATTTTATGATCGTATGAATTGTACTGTTGGTTCTGTGGCGGCTGGTATAGGTGACATTATGCTGTTGCTGCTCTTTTGTAAGATATAATGTTAAACCAGCGTTGTTTTTATCATTACCTACTAAATAAAAATTTCAGTTCTTCCATTTACCCAGATGTTCATTCGGTATCAACGTCGTTGAGCACGGGTTCAAAACATCAAAACGTTACAATTGACCTCAGAAACGGAGTCGGCGCTAATGCGAGAGACGCAATCATAGATGAAACCTCACTACTCTTTGGTGCAACGGACGAGAAGCTAGTACATGGCTTGATCAAGACTACTGCGTCGACCTTTTCTAAGGGAGGCAGAAGACAGCGCCTCCTGAAGCGGGTAAACCATAATCATCATCATCATCACCCTACGCCATACGCCACTATATGCGCTACTGCTGGGCACATGCCTACTCTCAGAGATGAGTGTTAGACTGTAGTCCCTACGCTGGCCCACTGCAGGTTGGGGACTATACTTAATAAACCTTTGAATTTCATTGCGGATGTATGCAGGTTTCCTCGTGAAGTTTATCCTTCGCCGAGAAGCTAATTATAAATATCAAATCATATTTCACACATAAGTTCCGAAGCACTCATTGGTACAGTCACCGGCAATAATATACGTATGTTGAAATGGGGCACGCAATAGTATTTTATGCAACAGTTGTATAAGTGGGTTCAATAGTACATTGTGTATTAAGGGCGGTAAGTAAGGAATTACAAACGAGTGTTTGTTACAAGGCCGAGGCGAAGCCGAGGGCTTTAATAACACGAGTTTGTAATTCCTTTACCGCCCGTGGCACACACAATGTTTTTCATCACACTTGTGAGGAAATCTGATTAAAATAACCTTACTTAACCTAAATAAAATTGTAAAACTGACAGTGACATTAGTGACATATATCAAGACGACAAGTCACGTTCGGAAACCATAGCGGTAAAGATTTTATATTTGCAAAATACTGAAATACACTATTTAAAAAATTTTTCTACTCCGGTACTGTTATCTGTCTTTTACTTGGTCACGAACACTAATATAAGAACATACATAATATGAGTTCAGAGAAGTCTATACTCTATTCCCCATAACAGCACTAGTGTCGTTATAGCCACTTTACGTTATTGCTAGCAACCACAGACTTCTAAATCTAGGTTAAACTTAGGTCAAGGATTAAGCGCTCAATTTTAACTTTACGGTAAAAATGCACAACTACCAACTTAACAAACAATTAAAATCCTACGGCTTTTAAGAAAAACGAAACTTTCTGAACTAAATTCATTGATGCCAACATAAAAACAAAAGTATTTTTAATATATTCACTGCGTGTCAACTTCATTTAGAAAATAAAAAGTTTACCATAGGCATAGACACAAATACTGACAGTCATACGTCATATTTGCCTTCTTTGCAGGTTATATGCCTTGTTTGTATTTTATATTTTAAAACCTGTCGTAGAAAAAGTATTGTATGCAACGTTGTATAATTAAGTCAAAAAACGCTCATTGCGTCTCTATTTGCGATACTCGCCGCATTCGCGGCTCGTATCGCAACTCACGCAATTCGCATTTTTTGAACCTTCTTATACAACTGTTGCATAAAATACTATAATTAATGTTACAGAAATATGTGTTTACATGTATTTGCAATAACAGTCTCTTTAAAAAATATTTCAGTGATAAAAGTTAAAAAATTAAATTGGCGTTCCCTTTGAACATGACAAATAAGAGTAAAACAGAACCAGCGTTTCAAATTTAAAAAGAAAACCATTACGCCCTAGGGCGTAATAGGTCATTTACGGCCCGCAAAACCTACGTGTAATGACACCATTTTCGAGCAAGTGTGATGAAAAAAATGCGAAATGCGTGAGTTGCGATACGAGCCGCGAATGCGGCGAATATCGCAAATAGACACGCAATGAGCGTTTTTTGACTTAATTATACAACGTTGCATACAATACTTTTTCTACGACGAGGTTTTAAATTATAAAAAACAAAATTAATCATAACCTGGAAACAAGGCAAATATGACGTTTGACTGACAATATGTGTCTATCTATGGTAAACTTTTTTTTTTTATTTAAAATAAACTTAAATTAAAAATACTTTTTTTATGTTGGCATCAATGAATTTAGTTCGGAAAGTTTTGTTTTTCTTAAAAACCGTGGGAATTTAATTGTTTGTTAAGTTGGTAGTTGTGCATTTTTACCGTAAAGTTAAAATTGAGTGCTTAATCCGTGACCTCAGTTTAACCTAGATTTAGAAGTCTGTGGCTGCTAGCAATAACGTAAAGTGACTATAACGACACTAGTGCTGTTATGGGGAATAGAGTATAGACTTCTCTGAACTCATATTATGTATGTTCTTATATTAGTGTTCGTGACCAAGTAAAAGACAGATAACAGTACAGGAGTAGAAAAAAATATTTAACTTTATACTCTACTCCTAATATAGCAGTTAGGTCATGTGAGACTTACGCCCTAGGGCGTAATAGGTCATTTACGGCCCGCAAAACCTACGTGTAATGACACCATTTTCGAGCAAGTGTGATGAAAAAAATGCGAAATGCGTGAGTTGCGATACGAGCCGCGAATGCGGCGAATATCGCAAATAGACACGCAATGAGCGTTTTTTGACTTAATTATACAACGTTGCATACAATACTTTTTCTACGACGAGGTTTTAAATTATAAAAAACAAAATTAATCATAACCTGGAAACAAGGCAAATATGACGTTTGACTGACAATATGTGTCTATCTATGGTAAACTTTTTTTTTTTATTTAAAATAAACTTAAATTAAAAATACTTTTTTTATGTTGGCATCAATGAATTTAGTTCGGAAAGTTTTGTTTTTCTTAAAAACCGTGGGAATTTAATTGTTTGTTAAGTTGGTAGTTGTGCATTTTTACCGTAAAGTTAAAATTGAGTGCTTAATCCGTGACCTCAGTTTAACCTAGATTTAGAAGTCTGTGGCTGCTAGCAATAACGTAAAGTGACTATAACGACACTAGTGCTGTTATGGGGAATAGAGTATAGACTTCTCTGAACTCATATTATGTATGTTCTTATATTAGTGTTCGTGACCAAGTAAAAGACAGATAACAGTACAGGAGTAGAAAAAAATATTTAACTTTATACTCTACTCCTAATATAGCAGTTAGGTCATGTGAGACATTTATGTGTGCCCCGTTTAATAATATATTACTGCTGGTGACAGTATACGTTCCAGGATTCGAACCCACAACCTCGGCTTGAAGGGCACATCACATGTCTGAACCACGACTTATACAATTGTACAGTTTGTACATTTTGTGCAAAATGTTTGCTTGAGTAAATCATGCAAGCATTTTGCAAGCATGCATGTGGAGTACAAGGAATTCTTAATTTACTTGTATTTGTGGGCGTGTTTGCAGTCATATCACCTCGAATCGGCTATACGGATTTCAACCAATTTTCGTACAGATAGTTTTACTATAGGATTTATAGGGCATTTTTTTAACCCTATAACTATCTAATGATGAAGCATAAATTAGGGATAAGGTGAAGACTTAGGTACCTTCGCGGATCTATGGAAATATGCACGCATCAGTGCAAAACTTACGGCCAGCACCGAAGAGGAATTTTGATTAATTTATTATGATATTTCCAACACAGCGCTCCACTACTAAGTCACCAGATGAGCCAGAACCACAGGAAGATGAACCCAGAAAGTTGAAAAGATTGAAGAAGAAAATCTATCAGTTAATGCAGCAGTCTTTGTACTCGGCTCAGGTAAAAAGTGATAAGTTTGTTTGATCAATAAGTGTCACAGAGTAACTTTTTATATTCTAATCAGCATATCATCTAGGTTATCATGAAACTTCCTATCAGAGAGGCATCAAAGAAATTGTTTTCTTTTCAAACGTTGTTATAGTACATTGTGCACCGAGGGTAGTAAGAAGGGGATTACTAACGAGAGTCTATTAAGAGCCCGACGCCGTAGGCGGAGGGCTTTTAATGACTCGAGTTTGTAATCCCCTTACTGCCCGTGGTACACACAATGTTTTTCATCACATTTGCGAGGAAAAAAAAAATAAAACATAAAAATCAAATAAACTAAACGCACCCGCTAAGAGACAACTTCAGCTGTCAACATTTTTCAATATAGTCTTCCACAGATAATGCTAAGAACTGCGTTTAGTTTTTAAACTTGACAGGCAATGCCGCCAGATTGTACCGATTTTCAAAATAAAATTTTAAACTAAATTAATTTAATTGCATTAAAATAATTGCAAAAATTACTGAAATAATAGTAAAATATACCATATAAGTTTTATATACTCTAAAATTGGTTTTGTAGCCAAGTTTTGAAGATGTGAAATAAACCTTGGCTGATTTGAAACCTCCTTAGTCTGAAGTGACGTACGGGTTGGTTCTATATTTTAAAACTAAACTCATAACTCCCACGGGAGTTATAGATTTTCATACAGTTTTTCCTCCCGTGGGAGTTATAGATTTTTATAACCCACGGGAGCTGGTCTATAAGCCCGCGTGTTATAACACCCTTTACGAGCAAGTGTGATGAAAAAGATATAATTAGATTTTTAAGATTTCGTATCTCAACAGTCTGTCTTGTACTGAATACTATTTACAAAAGAAAAAAGCACTTGTTGTTCGGCTGTCTCTCTGTGGAAATAAAAACTGCTTTTCTCAGGATCACATCGAGGAAATGTATACTGAATACTGTCAATGAAAGATTTACGTAGTAAAAAAGTAACATTGTAAGTTAATGGATTGTAAAGGTATTAACATAAGCAAGCATTTTATTATTTAATGAACTACGGGGTACTTTTCGTTAACGTAGAATAATGTAATTTAAAACTAAACGCCCGTACGTATACTATTTACGCTACGCTTACGCTAACATGTATGTAATGTAGATGTATACATTGTATAGTTTTCTTCTTCCGAATAAACAAGTTACAGGAAATGTGGTACCTATGTAGCAAAATTGCTAAAATTAAAATTCCTACGCACGAAATTCCTTAAAACGTTTGTTCGACTCACAGTTAGAGTCAGTGCGGAAAGAGAATAGGCGTGGCGAAAAACGAAACTAACCTACCCAGTATGGCAAATACGGCAAATATTTTTTTCTTCGGTAGAAAAGCATTACAGCGCCCCCCAATTTTAATCCTATTCTCTTTCCGCACAGACTCTAACCGACGGTTAATTTTTCTTATTCTACTAAATTCAAATTCGTTTGCCATATGATCAGTTGAACTTTGTTTAGGTAATATGTACAATTTGCGAAATTTCCAAAGACGTAAAAAAATTACTGCTGTACAAAACTGGTAATTTTACTATTACATTTATTGACATTTTTATATTACAGCTGAAAGAAACCTAGATATGTAACTTTTTTACAGTAATGAGTAACAAACAAGCATGCAGTGTCTGCACCTGATGGAACATTGATTGCCGCATCTATCTATTAGGAAAAAACCGGTCAAGTGCGAGTCGAACTCGCGCACCGAGGGTTCCGTACAAACTCATAAGTAGATACATGAATAGTTCAAGGAAAACTCTATGGCGATTAGTTCAGTAGGAGCAAATAAGTCTGTATTACGATCTTTGCGAATTTTTAAAAAACGCTGCAATTTAGGAAAACTGTTTTATTTTTCCTGTAATATATAGAATGATATTAATAATCGATAATTATTACAGATTTTTCTGTTCAGTAACTTCGGAGATAATAGAGGGGGAATGGTATTTGGTTTTAACGTTTTTGGTCTTAAACAAAGAACTACATATGTAAGAAAAAAAATTAAAACGGTTTTGGAATCTACAAATTAAGCCCTTTCATTCAATACCCCACTCGATATAATAGCTCTATTTTTGATTTTCGACATCACATTTCGGTCCCCTTTAAAAGAAAGTAAAAAAGCTATAAGATTTTTTTTTCTGCCCAATAGGCTCGGGTTAGCGGTTTTTAACACTATTCCAAATTTCAAGTCGATAGCATCAGTAGATCCTGAGATATCTCGCTGTGACAGACGGACAGACAGACAGAGTCGCACCATAAGGGTTCCTTTTTTACCATTTTGGTACGGAACCCTAAAAAGAAAGTGCGCATTATAAATTACTGATTATTGAAGTATTTTCATGGGGAAATATTGCACGTTGGCATTTTGGGTTTTAGAAATTAATATTGATTTACAAATTTATGTGTTTACAATCTCAACAAAGAGATCTCTAAAGGGCTCATCTAGACGTCAGGCGATCAGAAGGCTGGCAGCTATTTTAGACAGAGAATAAATCTCAGTCAACAGAAAATGACCTGGGGAGCATTTTCTATCTATATAGGTTACTCTTATAGTTATTTTGTTTTGTAAAGCTTGTTTTTTAGGAAACACGCGTCTTTAGGAAAATCGAATGTTAGGTAATCTTAATTTTCGAAATTAAGGTACGTACTTACCCTATAAAATATAACTGAATGACCAGAAATGAAATGTAATGGAGTATAATTTGTGTTGCGTGTTTTTACTGCTACTTTGTATTAGAGCGTGACTGCGGACGACATTCAGTTATAGCTCAGGCGATCTCGGTGCTGTTAATTTCATACGGAACAAAAAGATTTTTATATTAATTCTACTCTATAGGAGCGTCTTTGGCCAGTGGCAATCATTCTCAAAAAGTACGAGCACTTGAGCCCATTCCGCATGTCCTTCATCTTCGGCCAGCTCGAGCTGCTGACCCACGAAGGCCATTCCATAATCCAGTACTTGGAAAGAAAGTAAGTGCACTTACTCGAAGCGAACAATTAACGCTAAGACATAAAAACTGATTTAACTACTAGGTTTTTTATTGCTTGTAAATTGACCTATAATATAATTCTTTTGCTTTCCAGGAGAGAACACGCGCCGATATCCGAAATCCAGCGTCTCCAGGTGTACTGGCAACTGGTGCGGCGTAACATCGACGTGACTTACCTGGTTAGTGGCATACGTCACAGGGGCAGAGGTTTTGGATTCGGACTAAAGAGTCCACCCATGTTTTCTACGAATGACGGTACCGTGCCATCATCATCTAATTCAGGGTTTCTTAAACTGTGTTCCATGGACCCCTTAGGGGTCCGTGGTACGAGAGCAGGGGGCCCGTGGCTATGCCTTCAACACAACCTTTCATATGCCTTTGATTTTCTTTTTGTCTGATTATATTCGGAAAGGGTCCGTAAGGTTTTCGAAATAATGTAGGGGGTCCGTGTCCGTGACCAAAAAAAGTTAAAGAACCTCTGATCTAATTGAAATCAGCATATCGATGCTGCGCTACCTTTCGGGTTGATGGCCTTTTCCGCGTTGCGTTTTTTTTAGGTTCAATTACACTCCAGGGTTTTGCAGCACTTTGAAATTATTCACCTCAGCGATTGTTGTTTGATTGTTCATAGGTAGATTACATCAAGGAGCGTGTGCCACAAGACGAAGTAGCCCTATTACGTCAACGGGTCCTCCGCAAGGAACAGGAGGACATTAAGAAGATGCTCATTCAGGGCAGAATTTAAGCTGTTCAGAGACCCGAGTCTATGGTAGGATAACTTGGTTCACTGTGAGGTTACGTAGCAAAATTTTGAAAATTTAGATTCCTACATACGAAATCCCTAAAAACAAAACTTTGAAAATCAAAATTACTCGTACTATCATAGGTAGGTACGAAGGAATGTTGATTTTCGGAATTTTGCTAGGATGTATCCTAACCCGGTAACCTCGTGTCATTAAGGTTTGGCACCACTACGATACCTAAATATAGTTTTACATGTAAGTATCCTATTCCAAAAAGAGTGAATCAAAGGGGTAAATAAAAACAAGTTTGATAATTTGATAATTGTATTATTTGCTATAACGATCGAATAACGTAAAACAATTTTAGTAACATAGTTCCTCTTTTCTCATTACTCTCATCATCGATATTCATACAGACTATTACAGACCATGTTACAAACGAAGCCACTGTTAACTGACCACCCATAGATTATTAAACTTTGCAATAAAGTTGACATTCGTTTACAAATGTACAGTTAACAGTGTGTTCGATTGTACAAGAAAAGCAGGTATGTTTTTCCCGAGGTCAGACATGGTTAGGTATGTCACGATAATAAGTATTGCCATTGATTAAGAACTTCGATAATTTAGGAAATGTATCACCCATAAACAATTATGAAATAAATTACCGGCTCCCGAAATTATTTGTTTTCATGTGTTATTTGAGTGAAAATAATACTACCTAACGTTTCCAGCTTCCAGCTCAACATGTCATATTTTAAGAAGCAAATAATTGAAGAAACGCAGTTTGTTCGGATATATTTCGTGTTTGGAGCGATTCTGTGTGAAAAGAACATAAAACGGGTTCTGAAAAAAATCATCAACGTGGAAACCGCTTATTTACATTATAACTACGTTTACGCATCCACTGCCAACAAATTATTCTAGCCAGTCTAATGGTTATCATTAGAAGAATCGATGGTTGTGTAAATGTGAAACAGTCGACATAATATGTCGTATGTTGCTCTTGCTGCCTGAAACAGCTATTATTCCAGAACTAATATGCATTTTTGTTACCTCTGTTCACGATTATTGCCACTGCAATCCACTGATCCCAGGCTATGCACCAACCAAAGATCCGAGAGGCTTTTATCTAGCACTGGTCGACTGCTGGCTGATGGCTTCAACCGCAGGGTCAAACGGCATTCCTCGCTTAT
This sequence comes from Eudemis profundana, assembly GCA_947034925.1. NCBI lineage: Eukaryota > Metazoa > Arthropoda > Insecta > Lepidoptera > Tortricidae > Eudemis > Eudemis profundana. Next base: position 20,378,867 of record OX344795.1, on the reverse strand, counting down.
TGCTGCTAGAAGTTTCTGTCTCTGAAAACTTCAGTCTTAGTCTCCTGTCCCTCCGCTTCCTCTTCCACCCTGAGCAGAACATCGAGAACCTGACGTTTAACCTGTGAATTAACAGATTTAACACATGTTAGGCATCTTCGGAAAAGAAAGAAGAAAAAAAGAGGGCAGACAGATACGCACGCATTACCTAATTAAAGGCATAAATTCGAAGGCATCTTGTCTGTGTAGCTACTCACCTGGTTCTGGAAGGGCTTTGGCAGTCGCTTGGTGCTCTGGCAGACGCTGGCGAAGAACAGTTCCAGCGAATCCTGCTCACCGTAGCCGTCCCAAGCCTCCGATTCTGCTTCTGACTGGATCTCTTTTTCTGTTTCGTCGATTTTCACGTCTTTCGGCCTCCTTTGGTTTCTGTAATGGAAGGATATCTATATTGTGACATGTTAGAGGCATATTCTTGGCTTGTCAGTGTCATCAATGCCTTACCGTCGGATAGTCATGTAGGGCAGCACAAATGACATGCGATTCTGGAAGCGCCACTTCTTACAGGGCGCCCCTGCCTTGGTGGTGACCCCTTGCTTGCACTTCTTGAGCGACTGGCGCAGCGAGTCGCGCAGGATCTTCCACTCCCGCTTCAAGATCTCGCCTGAAAAAAACGACATAAACATATTTAAAACACATGGTCAGAGGGAGAAAAAAATGCGTCCGACTCCTGATTCTATAAAATTACACGAATTTTTAATTTTGTTCATCCGTCTATGTACCTAGTAGGTATAGGTAATAGGTATGTACCGAAGATGACTTGGACGACGGGGCATTAAAGATTCAAAACTTAACAAAATAATAATTTCGATTTTGTACAAACCGATCCCAAAAAATATATCTTAAGAGAAAACCAATTTTTGGACTTCTTAGTTTATTTTTGGTATTTACGCTGCAAAAGCTACTTACATTGTTTAAGTAAATCGAGTAGTAAAGTAATAAAGAATCATACTACACATAGCAATACCAAACGCTATATTTGTAGGACCCGTACATTGATAAATGCACCATAATAATGTAAAACAGCTGATGCATGGTACCATTGGTACCTAATTACCTACTATCTTTCGTCATCTAACCGGTCTCGATCGCTCAAAACTCGACTTTAACACAAGGGCATTAAAGCCCGAAACGCACTCTGGCACTGACTCTGGCATCTAATCAATAGCAATTAACAACTACTATTATTGCTCACACCAATTTCGACTCAATTCTCATGAGATACAGCTCAAAACATTGACGTATAACCGGTTACTCTAAGTATGCACCTTCTTTGAACGCGAAGTCATAAAAAGCAGGTGCAAACTTAGCGTAACCGGGTAATAACAAATCCGCACTGAGCACAGTTAAAGCCATGAAGCTTTATGACATGGAAAAATCGACTTTGAAATAAAGGAATAAGGTTGAAAACTCACTGTTCTCCCCGAGCCGCTCGGATATCTCCGCCCAGCAGCGATCCCTGACGTCTATGTCTCTATGGTTCTCGTGCCTCGTGTCGTATAGCACCGGGTATTTTTTCACTTCGTCTATAAGTTTCTCGCGGTATGCCTTTGACATGGCGAGCGAAGCGATACGGGCGGTCGCGGCGAGGCCAGCGCGATACTGCGCGATGCGAGCGATAGCGACGTTGCCGCGCATCGCTGGCTGTGTGCGGCGTGGCTAACGCGAGAAGTGAGAGCAGGCAGTGCGCAGATATGGCAATAGGCAGAATAGAACGATTCGAGATGCGAATTGTTTAGTCGATTTGGTTTAATCTGATCCCAATGAAAAAGGTTTATACTGATTAAAAATTACAAAAATGGGTTCATAGATATTTAAATGATTCGTAATTTACTTCTAGATTTTTTTTGGTAAGGCAAACGAGCACACAGGTCACCTGATGGTAAGTGATTTCTAAAGTCCATGGACATTTGTAATCTTAATATTACAAACTCTGAGGACTAAGATAGAATGCCTCTATGCTTGATGCCATATATGTATTTACTAGCGACCCGCCCCGGCTTCGCACGGTGTTTCTCTATTATATTATGCATGTATTATACATATAAACCTTCCTCTTCAATCACTCTATCTATTAAAAAAACCGCATCAAAATCCGTTGCGTAGTTTTAAAGATTTAAGCATATATAGGGACAGAGAAAGCGACTTTGTTTTATACTATGTAGTGATGAAGTGATGTCGTTTTCGGCCAAAAAGCACCTCTTTACTATTTGTCAATGAGGTCATAGCGGTAAACGATTGCTGTGAAGATTCTATTAAAAATTTCGTTCTTAATGACCAGCGGTTAAGGGCTGATACAGACGGACTGCAACCCAACTGCAACTCCCTACGATTTGTATGGGAACTGCATCACAACTGCACGCCGACGGCGCGGGAAGACAATTCGTAGGGAGTTGCAGTTGGGTTGCAGTCCGTCTGTATCGGCCCTAAGTGGTATGGTAACATTTGCCTAAAACAGCACATTTATTATTGAATCGATAATTGTGTAATGAGTAATATGCCAATTCAACTTATGAACAGGGCATGTAAATAGGTACTACCTTTCTAAAAAACAATTTGATTAGCTCTAAAAACTGCGTTAAGTGTGTAGTATATTTAGGTAGTTATTTAATATGTTGTTTTTATCCCTTGAATATTTAGATACACTTAGAACAAGCGAGCGCGAAGCGCGAGCAAACCAACTCTGTTTCAGCTTAGGCAAAATTTCTTTCGTATGTCTGTCCAGCTGTTCTCCTCTAAAGTTCACATTTCTCTACCGTTTCTCGTGAAATGGTGTGAGCAGGTTTGATAATTATAATATGACACTTTATGTCGAATCAATTTTTGATTTTTTTTTCAAATGGTGGAGCCATGGGGATTGACAGACTCGGGAGGTCTACAGCTCACAGATCCACTAGTACCTATATTTACACTTACAGTTATATAAAAAAAAGATTACTGGGCATTTCTCCAAAAATATGTCTGCGGTCACCTCATTCATCCGGTCCTTTTTCATACTAAATGTATGGAGACAGATGAATGAGTCGCAGACATATTTCTGGAGAAATGCCCTACTGTCGGACATCGGTGTAGGCAAAAACCTGTGTCGCGTCTGCCGCGACGCTCTATAACCGTGCGCCGCGCGCTGTCGCCAGCTCGCGCGGCCGCTGCGCTCGGATGTCGCTCGCTACGCTACGCACGTATTATTAAGGTGATTCGATTCGATACGGTCGGTTTTCCATATAAACATAAAGAGGGTTATTGTTTACTCTCTTACTATGAAATGTGTTTTATATCATAGCATGATACCCTCTATTTGCGCGAAATGGCATGAGAACTCTCAAATAAACATAAAGTTACATTTGATTTGCCTGTCTATTTGCTGCAGTGCCTAAAGGTGGGTGGGTTTAGACCAAACGAATTCTAACACATTATAACCCCACTCTACCAAATTCTTTGTTACACACAAAGAATTTGGTAGAGTGGGGTTAGAATGTGTTAGAATTCGTTTGGTCTAAACCCACCTTAACTGACTAGGTAGGTACCTACCTACCTACAATACAAGCTTCGATTGATTTATCCTTAAAATTTAGTTAGCGTGTAACTCAGCTTTAATCTGATTTATTTTAAAACGTGCATAACATAAACATACCTATTTAGAGTTAAACAGTCATACTGTTGCATTTTTACGGGAACTGTATGTGTGTCACAGCAATTGGTTTAAGTAGAAGTAGGTAGGTAGTCGAAAAAGCGGTCGCTTGATTTGAATCAACAAATATAAATGTGGTCAATCTAAAAATAGCTAATCAAACTGTTTAAAAAAAGTACAACAACGACCCAATCCAATAATAATTCTGTGTTGAACTTTAAATTCTAACATTGAGCAGTGAGACCCAAAATACTTAAATCTACGTTTCATTTATATTTAGGATTTTCGTATTTTGGATTGCACCGTTCGTTGTTCATGAATTTCATGATAAGCAGCGATGTGGTATTTTTATTTTCAATGAAAGTAATGAAACCTTGCTTGTAAAATGCTTGTAAATGCGATCGCGACGTTGCCGCACTTCTCTGCGCATAGGCAAAATAGGCATCTCAGGCGTGTTCAAGCGAAGTGAAGTTAGTCACCGGCGACCGCGATCGCGTTCGGTCGTCGCACGTTGTTTATCTACGTTCTGTTATTAGTTATTATTAACGTTCGATGTTCTGTTTTTATTTACGTTCTGTTTATTTCCACGAACAACATGAGTCGAGAAAGGCGTGCGTTTAGAAACTGCTGCGCGGCTGGATGTGTGAACACGACGTTTTCTTGTAATTTGTCGTTTTTTTCGCTACCCAGCGATAAAGAAAGGTAAGTTTACAATGCTATATACACTATACAGGATGTCCCTAAACCCAACATACATACGAAAAGGGCTGATAGACCAGCTCATAAGACACCAGATTAAGTAAATTCCTAAAAGTAAAGACCTCAGTAAAAACCTCTTACTTTTCGAGATATTGACGATTACGTTAAGTCTGCGTCTGCACCTAATTTGTAGGTGACGTCAAGCACGCCAGATGCAAATTTAGTTTGTGTAGTGGCAGTGGCAGACAGTCGGTAAGGTAGACAAACATAATACCAATTAATTTTGCAACAAAATATTTATCTCAAAAATTATTACAGTATTTAGTAAATGTTATACCATTTTAAAAAGGGTATGATTTTATCGATCATCTAATAATTGCATTTTCAATGACCTAATAAATAAATTTGTTCCTAAAATAGTAGATCTGTCACCAAATTTGAATCACCAAGTAGGTAGGGTGCGTTGTCCAACAGTGAACCACCTTTTTTTTGAAGTCGCAGAACTTGCTAGAAAATAAAGCTAGAAATTTGGTTTTGATGTCATTGTTTAGGTAATTTCATAAGGTATCTTATGTATAGGTTACAAAATGCTTTTTGGACTAACTAACATCCATTAAGTAGGTTTTTAAAAAAAATGATATTTGGTTCACTGTATACTATGGGTAGTTTACATTAAACCACCCTTATTTCAACAGTGAACCATAATGCCATTATCAGTAAAAAATGCTGAAATGTGAAAGAAAACTAACACAACATTTGGTAATCATCTGTATTTTTAATATACATGAATTTAAGAAATAAAAAACGTATTCTTCTAGTTTAAAAAAAAGAAAAGATATTTGGTTTACTGTATACTATGGGTAGTTTACATTGAACCACCCTTACTTCAACAGTGAACCATAATGCCATTACCAGTAAAAAAAGCTGAAATATGAAAGAAAACTAACACAACATTTGGTAATCATCTGTATTTTTAATATACATGAATTTAAGAAATAAAAAACGTATTCTTCTAGTTTAAAAAAAAGAAAAGATATTTGGTTTACTGTATACTATGGGTAGTTTACATTGAACCACCCTTACTTCAACAGTGAACCATAATGCCATTACCAGTAAAAAAAGCTGAAATATGAAAGAAAACTAACACAATACTTGGTAATCATCTGTATTTTTAATATACATGAATATAAAGGAATAAAAAACGTATTCTTCTTACAAAAACTAAAAGTTATTATATATTATATATCGTGCGGTACACAGTGAGCCGGCTCAGTGAGTACTATGTGAACCAGGTTCACTGTTCAACAACCACACCATTCAACTTAAAATACGAAAAAAAGTTAGATTATAAACGGAATTGTCACAAAGCAATGTGCTCATAAAATGACTAAGACTACATCAAATTTAACACCATACAGCGTTTGGTCATTATATTAAATAACAAAATATACAAAAATCCAGACACTTACTTGTGAAAAGTATCTTTTTTCGACGAAATTTAAACAAATTGCTATCACACGTCCGGCCTAAGCCGCTGCCGCTGGCTCACTACGGGAGGGGAGAAGGGTTCTTAGACGGCATGTTTTAGCACGATCGGTGAAACTGGCAACGTCGCAGTTTCTTCAATATGGCGGTGGTTCAGTGTATCTTGATGATTCACTGTTGGACAACCGACCCTACCTAATATCAAAACGGTAACCTAAATATTAAGTAAGAATCACTTGGAATAGTACAGTACTCAATATATAATAATTAGAGATGCAGCGAATAGTGATTTGGCCGAATACCGAATATTCGGCGGAGTCGACGGCCGAATAGCCGAATATTCGGCGGCCGAATATTTGGCCAAGGGTTTTAGGTACCTAAAATGAAGTAAACGCCCGGGTGAGCGGCGCCGTGAATATCTGTCCAGGACAGTACAGGTTGCAACTTGTTACTCGTCGTAGGCAGTCTATGATAGAAAAATGCGCCCATTTCTAATAAAAATAAAAAATAAAATAAAATAATTTATTTCTGTAAGTAGGCCCTCAAGGGCTCTTTTACATGTCTTACATTCTTTGTCTTCTTTTCTTTTTGGCGCTTCGGGTAATGACCTTCTGGTGAGAAGAAGCGCCGGAAGAAACTCACCAGTTTCTCTTTTAATAATTTAATATACATTACATTACCTTAAAAACTACATTTATAGAGATGTAAAGGGTCTCTCTATGCGTCCAAACAAGACAAATAAAAAATAGAAAATAAATTGATACTAGAATTAATGGAGATGTAAAGAGTCTCCGTTGTCAAAATATTATGTTTTGGAGGAGTAAAGGATCTCCAAACGTCAAAATACAAATTGAAAATACTTATTTACTAAATTAAGTCCATTTTTTCTTAAGAGATGTAAATGGTCTCTTAAGTGTCAAAACAATTGGCAAGTACAAAAACAGAAAAAGATAACTAATCAAACATTGTTTTTAAAATATATCTATTTCCAGTCGCAGTTAATCCCACGGTGTTTCATCATTCATGTAGTCTTGTGTGCTGTAATAAGCCTTAGACATGAGTTTACGCTTTACACAATTCTTAAATTTGTTAATAGATAATTCAGTTATATTCCTTGGCAGCTTATTATAAAACCTTACACAATTACCCATGAATGATGTTTTTATTTTATGGAGCCGAGTGGTGGGCACTGCGAGCTTATGTTTATTCCTAGTATTAATATTATGTATGTCACAGTTCTTCTTAAAATTCATGATATTTTTATGTACATACATAATATTCTCATAGATGTATTGACAATGCAATGTCATTACATTAATGTCCTTAAACTTATCTCTAAGTGAGTCTCGATAATTCATCTTATATATCGCTCGAATAGCCCTCTTCTGCAGAACAAATATAGTATTAAGCTCTGAAGCACTAGCACTGCCCCACAGCAGAATACCATACGACATAATACTGTGGAAGTAACTAAATTATACTAATCGAGCTGTTTTTATGTCTGTTAATTGTCGGATCTTGTTGACTGCAAACGCTGCAGAACTTAGTCTATTCGAGAGATTACCAATATGGGGACCCCACTGGAGTTTAGAATCCAATGTTATACCAAGAAAGACTGTACTATCAACTAGTTCCAATTCCTCATCCTTCACAATGACACTTGCTTGCTCGCGATTTACGTTACGCGTGACAAAGTTTATACATTTAGTCTTTCTTTCATTTAACAGTAAATTGTTAACATTGAACCAATTCACTACTTTAGATATAGCATTGTTTACATCATTGTAAGCTTGCTGCTGTCGCTTGACTTTGAAGATAAGTGAGGTGTCGTCTGCAAACAATACTATATCATGGTGGGTCTTAACGAGGTATGGCAAGTCATTTATGTAAATAAGGAACAGGAATGGTCCCAATATTGATCCCTGCGGTACACCCATCGAGACCAATGACCCCGGTGAGTGCTGTCCATTCACGTCAACCCTTTGTATTCTACCTTGTAAGTATGACTTAAATAAATTCAGTGCCGATTCTCTGACTCCATAGTAGTGCAGCTTCCCGATCAATGTTTCATGACATACGCAGTCAAATGCCTTGGATAAATCACAGAAAATACCTAAAGCATCACATGACTCCTCCCAGGCATCGAAAATATGTTTAATTAGCTCGACACCAGCGTCGGTTGTCGAGCGACCCCGAGTAAAACCAAATTGCTTATTATGCATTAAGTTATTCGTATTAAAATGTTTCATTAATTGGGACAAAACTAATTTCTCAAAAATTTTACTAAAAGTTGGTAGCACAGATATTGGTCTAAAGTTAGTGGGGTCAGTAGTGCTACCTGATTTGAATAAAGGTGTTATTTTACTATATTTCATTAGATCAGGAAACTCACCGCAATCAACACAGTTATTAAACACGACTACTACGACTAATTCGTGGTTTATGCTACTGTTCTATATATGTTAGAAATTAATGTGAAAGATGATTAACCTAATATTTAATATAGATTACTGTTTATAATTTGTTATTAAAATATTTATTCATCCTTCTTTTTCCTTCGACTTTGTGTTACTTTACTATTGGGTATTCGGCCGAATACTATGCTATTATTCGGCATCGGCCGAATAGTCAAAATGTGGCCGAATAGGCCGAATACCGAATAGTGGCCGAATATTCGTTGCATCTCTAATAATAATTGTACCTATTTAAAATAATAGAAGTGTCACCAAAAATTGAATCACCAAAGAATGTAAATAAGCTTACTTAAAAAAATATATTTATCGTCACTGGAAAATAATATAAATTACTAAATAGTTCACCCCAAATGATGGATGGACGGATGAATGTACGCATGGATAGACGGACGGACAGATGGATTAGGAGGTAAAATGAAAGATAGATAAGTTTAATTTATTAAGAGGGGAAGAGAATTAAGGCGGTTCTGCGTATATAGTGCGAATTTTGTGAGGTGATTTTTTCGCTTCGAGCCCTAATCTTTCAAACCAAGGCCATTGTCATCCATTATGGTAGCTTTGCTATAATAGATAGGTACAATGGCCTAGCGGCAGGCGCACAAGATTCGCACTATACCACTATACTATTTTTTTTATTAGCCTAATCTTTCCTAACCGAGGTGGATCGAGGATGAGTCGACGAAGCCCCGCTTCGCAGAGCTTCTATTTCGGCTCTGAGGAACGCAAAGTAACGAACGGACCTAACCCAAGACATTGTGGAAGGCAGTATAAAGTTTTTTTTTGTGCGGGGGGCTTCGCGAATGGGGGGTGTCATTGTCTTTTTTGCCTTGGACAATGTACCTAGGTACATTATGTGTCAAAAGTTTCATATAACGGCAGTTTGTACGAAACGGTCAGTAGGTACCTATACGTGCGCCGCTATTAGGTATCTTTTCATCGAATTCTTATCTACTTATTAGGTGACAGATCTATCATTTAGGTGATCAAACTATTATTTAAGATACACATTCACATCAATATGGTGATTTATACTTAAAGACCGTTTTGACTAATATATTTCCTGGGGACATATTATAAATAGAGTACCTATTGCAGTTTACTGACAAATCTAAATTTTGGTGACAGAAAATATAGTTGCCATTTAAAAACAACAATTTGGAAAATTCTGAAAAATGTTTTTTGTTATTCTACTATGTCCACAGCATGAAGAAATTAACGAAAATAGGAATTGCGTTCATTAGCATAGTTATTTGAGAACCCATAGCTAAAAACAGATTTGAAAAATACTTGATATTTTAGTCATGATCATCACATGACACTCAAAACACCGAGTCAGGGTATCACTTAGCAAAACAGTTGCAAAAACGTCAATATCTTGAAAACTAAGTCATTTTTAGTGACGTCAAATTTGCGTAATATGGTTCTTTTCGTATGTACGTTGGTTTTCTACTTTATTTAAATATTTACCAGTTACCAGTTTTATACATACCAGTGGCCGGTTAATGTTATTTGAAATGGCAAAATGGCAGCCGTGCTTGAGGACGCAAAAACAAGCATGCATCAGGCGTCGCGGTCATTTCTGCCGCGGACGGGGCTGTGGAACGAACTCCCCCTGTTGAGGAACTTCCCACTGCGTTATGGCGGTTTAGGCGCACAAGGTCCGGTTCGCAGATTGTCCCTTACTCCCTTTCGCAAAATGTCCCTTTCCCAAATATCCAAAGTGCAAAATATCCCGTTCTCAAAGATAAGATAAAATAAGAGATATAAGATAATTTATTCATCACACAAGACGTAATACATTGTTATGTACATACCTATGCACACAATATATACCAACCACCACAGGCTTGACTAGTCATGATACAGGTTTACAATAATATTTTATAATGTAATGCTTTAATAAAACTTATTAATGTATTAATTAATTATTTCTCTAAAAATTCACTATAATACAAAAGGTCCCTTCACATAAAAAAACGTATCTATCGCAGAACGTTCCTTTCACGAAATGTTCCGTTCGCAATACTTTCCTTTCGCAACATGTCCCGTTCGCAAAACGTGCCTTTCGCAAAACGTATCTTTCGCAAAATTTGCTGTTAATCGCTTAGTTTTTAATTTAACATAATACAGAAATAAACCAATTCGTTCAAATGCTTGCGTCCAAAATAATCCCAGCGGCCGCCATGTCAGTGTCAGCTTGAAAAGCTCAACAACATTACAGGTACCGTGCCGACTGACTGACTTTACCTACCAATGAGTTTTACCAAGTTACGTTCATTTATTCATTTTACACTGCTGTAATAACCAACGCTCGGACAGTGAGGGAAAACATCGTGAGGAAACCAGCATACTGAGGTAACTTAATGTGTAACCACAGTACCGTTAGTCTTATTTCTCTGTTACGGAGATTACAAAGGTCAGATTACCGTTGTTCCAGACCTGACCTGTCAAACCTGGTTCTTCCAGGAGTATTGTGAAAAGCGTATTGGAAGTTTGTAGTTATCTGTTTTAATTAGTAATAATTTTCTAAGCACAAAATGGAATTATAACCTCTAGAACGGTTATTTTGTTGTTACTATTTTCTTTTTCATCGTTTAAATAATGTGCATTTTGTTCCAAAGGCAGAATTTGTTACTTACCTCAAAAGTACAAGTAAGGGCGCATAAACCTTGTTTTGTGCACAATACACGCCGTGTTACTTCGTACGTAATACAAATGGAACAACTTACTTTTTTTTCAGACGAAACGTGTGGTTGAAGTTGCTGCTGCGTGAAGATATAGAAACCAAAGTTTCAACGCATTACAGAGTTTGTGAAGGCCATTTCGATGAAAAATCCATTATATTGACTCGGAGCAGAAAGGTGTTAAAGAAGAACGCCATGCCTTGCCGGTTACTCCCCAAGCCCGGTGACGCACTGAAGTCAAAACCGTCGATCATACTGACCGGCCTGTGTACACACTGTAAAACCTATCCAAAAGAGCCTGTACCTCTGTCGTCACACACCCCAATAATCTTAGAACAGAAGAGAAAAAACATTGAAAAAACCGCGTTTTCTGAACTATGCGACAATTTTCTAAGCAAAAACTTGGCTACCATTGTGAAAGAACAACTAACGGTACAATTTGATAACCCTCAAAACAAATATAGCCTTGAATATATGATGTTTTGTCAAAAATTGTTTCACTTAAGTCCGGAAGCATATGGCTCGCTGAGTGACACTTTATGTCTACCAAGTAAAACGTGTCTTGAACTCATGCACCTCCCTATAACTAAACAGGTAAATTTTATCATGCAGGCACTTAAAACCAAAGTGGCACGAATGACGGATAGGGAAAAAGATTGTTCACTCGTCATTGATGCGATGAGCCTTAGAGCCAACCTGGTTTACGTTGAGAAAGAAGACAAAATCTACGGTTTCCACGAAGTTGATGAGTATCAATGTCCGGAACCAGCGGAGTTCGGTTTAATTGCCGTAATTGACGGGATTTTCGGGAGCTACCGGCAACCAGTGGGCTATGCGTTGTTGCCAGCAAATGCTAACGAGGAACGCGTGTCTAAATGGATAGACAAACTTATTCAACAATTGTGCGAAATTGGGCTGAATGTACGGGTCCTAATACCTGGTACTACTCATAATTTTTTAAACAGCGCCAAAAGGAGACGCCTTTCTATCGAAACCCCCTATTTCTTCGTGAATAGTAAAAAGATATACTACATGTTTGACGCGTCACATTTAATGATACTTATGCGTGATAGTTTATTGAGCTATGATTTCTACTTTAACGATACGGATACTGTAGCAACATGGGAAGATATACGTCAATTTTACGAGAAAGATTCAAAAAAGCAACTGAGAATTGCACCAATGCTTACAGAAAGCCACATAAATCCGAGTGACGCTGAAAAAACGCAGACGAAATTAGCAGTGGAAGTATTCAGCGCTACAGTGGCGGCAGCTATGTCTGTCTATGTCGATCTCGGTGGAATAGAAGAAACTGCAGAGGGTACTATACGATTGATCACAAAAATGAACGCTTTAGTTCAGCTTTTTAATTTGTCCCCCCCATATGATTGCTCTAAATTTAGAAGAGATTTCTGTGACGAAATATACAGTACATCTTTTATACAATCCATACTAGATTTCTTTTCTGATACGATGGTAATAGATAAAACGAATGGAGCAGATGTGCCTTCATTACTTACATGCATTGGCGCGTTTCAAATAACTTTAAAATCTTTGTTACACCTATACAAAGATTTGGAAATAGACGGTAATACTTCTATTTTAACCAAAAAACTGAACAAAGACTTTACAGAGATTTTTTTTGATGACGTGAAAACAATTAATGACAATGCAATGGAGCCAACAAGCTGGCAAATGGTAACTGAGTTTCGAAAAAGCTATTTGTCAATATTTTTCAAATCTCCTAATCAGGTTGGCGGCTTTAAAGACGATGTATCTAACGATTTGCAAGACGGTCGGAATTTATTAGATCACTCACCTCACCCAGTAAAAAGACGTAAAGTAGACTTGCCCCCAGTTGCCTCTGATGAGCAGCAAGAAAAAAATAGCTCCTCATCTCAACAAGAAGAGGACATACATGAATATTATCCTTCAACAGAGCATGATGGGAACATAACACATCAAATTAAAGATGAAATAGAACATACATTAATTTATGAATTTGAAGAAAATAGCAACTTATCTTACACGATCAAAGAAGAAGATGACCAAGACCTGACGCTCCTAATAAAACAAGAAGAAGAAGCTTTTCTTGCTATGGATATTGAAGTAGCAGAACACGAGCTTAAGATATCACCTTCAAACGAACAAGAAAATATCAATGAATTTCCTTTTACAGAGGCTGAACAAGATAGCGATGTCACTGACATGTCAGTAAAACGAGCAGAAAAAATTGAAAAAGATGATTCTACGTTAGAAAATGGAGGGATCAATTCCCGTCGAAAAGAGGAAAATATACTAAAGGCGAAATCTACTGACGAAAGCGAAGAAATTTGCTACTTATCTGACTCGATCAAGCAAGATCAAACGAATATGCTAATAATAGCTCATGCCGTCGAAGAAAAGTTGCGCAAAGATTTATTTCGAGCTGATAATGAACATGTACAGGCCATAGAAGTCAGTACACTAGATTTACCCGAGAAAAATGCTTTGGTATACATATGCGGGTATCTCTTAGAAAAGTGTCTAGATATACATACAGATTGTGATGATTTTAAATCATATACACATAGTCAATTGACTCAAAATCCCGTTGACACGAGATACTTTCGGTACAAAGATTATTGTAAAAATGGCGGACAAACATTGCTTATTGCTCCTCCTGATAACTTTGTTGAATATATTGAAATGATGGATAAGGTATTCTGTGGGTTTTTCAAAGCGCAGTACATAAAGATCCAGGTTATACTGAGCATCTCAAAAAATGGTAGAAACGTAAACTTTTCAATGCCGTGTAAATGTTTTCCCGTGGACTTTGTGAAAAAATTGTTTATAAAAATTAGATTATACTATACATTGGAATACAATAATCGTATATATATTCAGTGTCCAGATCAGAGGAAGTTTGTAGTTCCAATTTTAAATTGTATCTAATTAAAGTATTGATTAATTGTTTAAGTTTTCGTTTTTTTACAAGTTAAAAACTTGACTTGCAATCGCTGTAATTTGGTATGGAGACGTAGATCCGATATCCATTCATAAAGTAATGCCAGTCCAACTGCTGTCTTGTAACGGTTTTAATTTATTTCTTCTAAATACTAAAAACCTCCTTTGAGTTCCTTATAGGACTGGCTGTAACGCGGAATGAGGAAAAAGATATTGTTGACAGCGGACAGACAGAATTGGAATATTTATTTTTCACGCCGAAAAGATATGAGATATGAGTTTTTTCTCGTGATTTTCATAAATTTGTTTTATTTAAAAGTCATATTTAATTATGTGTATTTTCCCCGCTTGGGTGTGGGTTGGAGGTGGGTTTATGTTATTTAGGCTACGTTGATTGTATTTCCAGTTGTGTTTAATACAATATTTTCTATCCTAAATTATTTACTTTTTGGTCTGTTCTTATTACCAAAGAAACAAAAAAGAAAAGCAAAGCCGTTCCAGAGATACAAACGGTATACCCCAGCTTGACGCCCGGTAGCGGTAGGCAGTGCCGGATTAGCCATAAAGCAAGAGTAGCAAATGCTACGGGCCTAGGGTTTGCAGTACCGGGAAATTTTAGTATGGCAGTACCGGGAATTCGCGGTTCTCTCATACTAAAATTTCCCGGTACTGCAAACTTTATACGGGCCCCGCGCCCACTCGCAAAAGGGGACCCCCCCTCGTTATGTCATTTCGTCACGTATACATTAAATCAATGCACGTATAAAATTACCGGTCAGTCGGTATTTAAGCATATCTAAGACCAATCAAGGGCCTCTGAAGAAATGCTACAGGGCCCGCGCTGGCTTAATCCGGCACTGCCGGTAGCGTACACCGCGAACAGGCCTTATATTTCGAAAAGTTTAAGGGTACAATTTTTTTCACCTAGGTATTTCGTCGGTACTATTTGGGTACTATTTATTGGCTGCATCAGATTCTGAATATCTTTACGGTGTACGCTATCTTGACGGACTCGTAAATCTGTGTACTACATATAAAATGGATTCGCCATTGGTCATTCAGTCACCTACTTAATAATAAGCTCTCATATCTTGCTCATATCTCACATAAATAAAGTGATGCAATAGTACATTACACAACTAGGGTGGTAATACAAAGAAAGGCCGAGATCGCAGAAGTTTGCGGGCCCAGCTGCAAGCGAGGGACGTAAATATGCGATCGAGGGCTTTATTACCCCCCGTGTTGTGTACATCATTTTATTTCTACACTTGGCCAAAAAGCGGCTTTTTCCGTATGCGTAGCCGCTTTATGGCCAGGTGTGGCATAATAAATATTTTTTCTCAAACATGGCATGAAATGTTGACATTACGTGCCTAAAAATAGGCTGCAAGGTACCTCGTTTCCGGTGCCGCTTGACACTTGGCACGTAATTTTAAATTTCCATTCCACATTTATTTGGGCCACGGCATCACGGGATTCAGCCATTAAAAAAACAAAAAACGATGTTTGCTATATTTTGCACTTTTATTTATTTAAAATTGACATGACCATAACAAATAACACATTATAAACAATTTTAAATTGTAATTTTAACTATACGAATACACATTTAAAATATTTCATCTAAATATTCGCGGTAAAAATGTGAACTGAAACAGCTTGGTTTCCGAACGTGACTTGACATTTGCATTGTCTATGGATATAATATGTCACTAATGTCACTTTCCTACAGAAAGTTTCTGTTTTGTGAAATATTATTTGGGTTATTAGTAAGTTTATTTATTTCATTGCATATTTGAGAAAAGCACTATACATACCTCGGCGGGAAATGGGGTTGCCAGCCTCGTAACTACCTGGCCTCGCTTCGCTCGGCCAGCTATATGTACTCGGCCGGCTACCCCTTACTCTCCGGCCTCTGCCGTAATATACTATTTTGTTAAAAAAACTTATTCATGTACAGTTACTTGGTTAAGAAGAAATAGATCGGTTAGTTTCAGCGCGACGTCATCGCATGCTCGTTGAAGTTGTCATGGCGCGGTGCGCAGGCGACGTGCTGTCTACCGTCGCCGCTGCACGAGCATGCTACGGACGGCTACACGGGAGGGAGCGGGACGGAGCCAATCGCGCTCGCTATTAAGCGTCTTGTAAAAAACTTTAACCAACTGCAGTGAAGCGAAAAGTAGGTTATGGTTGGCTCTTTAACTATTGTGATGGCAAGGATTGTATAGGTACCTATACGTATCCTATAAATAGACATATTTCTGTTCGGTTGCATTGCAACGGCTGTGGGGATTGCAATCGGTTATTTTTAGTATGAAAAAAGTCGAATTTTAACGGAATCCAAGTTTTTTCCATACAAAAAATACCTACCCAAGTTGCAATCTTATGCTATGGTTTATTTCCGTCATGGTTTAATGGTCGTATTCCTTCATCTTTCTACTATGCCTTGGACGCCAAAATGGGATAAGTATATGAGTCTACCTACACTACACTAGAATTCTAGAACATATAGTTTTTGCAATAGGTGCTATGCAATAGGTGCTGTGACTGTGTGAGGTGAGGGTTACCTAGGGTTGCCAGATGGTCGGGAATTGGCGGGATTCTCCCGACTTTTTGTATATCCTCCCGACTCCCGACAAAGAAGAAAATCTCCCGACAAACGACTTCATTTTAAAACTTAGCCCTATCCACTCAATGTGGACCGGCTAGCGAAAATTTCTGCTCTTTCAGGCTAAAAAAAAGCTCGCGCGTCATCTCTGCGGAGCATC
Source organism: Eudemis profundana (assembly GCA_947034925.1). Lineage (NCBI taxonomy): Eukaryota > Metazoa > Arthropoda > Insecta > Lepidoptera > Tortricidae > Eudemis > Eudemis profundana. The sequence continues at coordinate 20,362,147 of OX344795.1, read as the reverse complement.
TCCCGGCCAAAGTCTCAAAATCCCGACATATTGTGTCCTGCTCCCGCTAATAGGGTAATTCAATCTGGCAACCCTAGGGTTACCTGTCGATTATTGTCTAATATTATTAGAATCGACGCAAAATTTCTCATATCAGACACTTTTAATAGACGTTTCAGATGTAGGTCATTTAATTAAAAGGTCATTTAGAGAAAATTCCTTAAGTTAGGTTTGCTTATTAACAAAGTTAACTTTTCAGAAATAAATATTATTCAAGCTACCTATTCAAATTTTCAAGCTACCTATTAAAATCTGCAGTCTCGGAACATCGATAACTCAACCATTTTGGTTCATTCTACTGTTATGCGCTTAGATCACAAAGCTCATCTCGAGTGAGATTTTGTTTATATATCATTTTAGCAGTAAGGTTTGGCATTAAAAACTGGCGAACTAGGTACGTACGAGTACTAACATAATATGTGTTGACAAGCCAGTTCCAGTTACTTTTTGAGACCTCACATAAGGAGCTACGAAGTACCTACTTACTTGTAAGACTGTAGGAAGCTTCGAGTTACTAGTTACTGTCATTCGAGCTAGGCATTGTCCTAGATACCGCCGCAAATGCACATCTCATCATGGACCCTGTCACATTGGAATAAGGATAATTTTTGCTTGACAGAGACGTGTGATCGGTTCTGTGGATTGAATGTCACGCTAGTGGTCGACCTCGCTTGTCGCTTGCTGTTTATTTATACATATTAAAGGATTATTTTGTTCTAAAGCCGTTTACAGACTGTACACAGTTAAGGATTTTGATCAATAATTACCAGCGATTGACACCAGTAAGTATCGTCTGAGGTGGAGATGGAGATACAATGCAAAACACAGGAATCAGAGCAATATAATCTCTGGTCCAGTCCTCTGACTTGTGAATTAGTAAGCTGTCAGAAACATTCAGATTTAAAAATTATAACTGTGACTTGTGGCCAAACGAGGGCAAACGATTATCATAATAATATCAATGTAACCTCATCATACGATTTCATTGTCAGAGTAACTCGTCCGTCACGTCATGAAACGATGTCAAAGTAGGTACCTAACAAATCATCAATCGGTGACGTTGTCAGAAACTACAAAATTACAACATTATACATACCTAGATTGTAATAAATTGCCTTTTATGAGCTTTAGCCTTAGCACGCCTTAGTTGTATTTATACCCTGTAATAAATAGTGTTTATGCCACACCTAGCCATAAAGTGGTTTTTTCCGCACGCTGCGCGTACGGAAAAAGCCGCTTTCTGGCCAAGTGTAGACATAAAATGATGTTTCTACACAACACGGGAGGTAATAAAGAAAGCCCTCGATCGCATATTTACGTCCCTCGCTTGCAGCTCGGGCCGCAAACTTGTTGTTGTGTAATGTACTATTCAATCGCATATTATACAAATTCGGTTCAAGGCAAGTTTCTGAATGCTCCTTTGATTTACCACTAGGTATACATAAGAATGAGTACCTGGATAATCATGCCTTTAAGGGGCAGGTGCGACAGTACAGTCTCCCACGTCAACCAACAGTTATCGCATAATTGCACCGATACAGTTAGTCGCATCCTGAGCTTAATTACATTTTCATTCGTTTAACAGCTGACTTCCTTCTCTGACTATCGAGCAGGGAAATGACAGCCCTAAGTACAAATGGTAAGGTTTGAACTTGCTTGGTGTTGAGGGTAGTAAAAAAGTGAATGCTTGAAAATGCTGAGGATTGCAGGATAATGATTTTTATGTACCTATGATACAGCATATTTATACTACATGCCACATTGTTATTTAGTCTATCACAAAATGATTTGTAGGGCATTTCTCCAGAAATATGTCTGCGACTCATTCATCTGTCCCATACATTTAGTATGAAAAAGGGCCAGATGAATGAGCTGACCGCAGACATATTTCTGGAGAAATGCCCTGTAGCTAGGTCATTTCGAGTCTAATGGTATGTGATGTGCTTGGAGTGGGTTGTTGTCTACCCAGATGGGTGGAATGGTCTGTGTCTCAGTGATCGCCCAACGTTACGGATCATTTTCGAATGCACTTCACAGCGGTCGCTTTTTACATCATCCACCAATAGGAACGGCCAGTGAATTTTTGACCAGTAACTCTTGTGAATTAATTTTAATTTAAACTCTCTTAGAAATTAGAGAGTACAAATTAGAATGGCTCGGGTATCACCTTTTCAGACACGTGCCGCCAAAAAAAACATCTGGTGACCACATTGACGTACTTACCTAGATATTTTTGTTGTTAACAGCAAACTTCTTTGAGGCCTTAAGACCCCGAAGCTACGATTGCAAACGCAAACGAGAAAAAACTCGAATTACTAAATATCTGTTACCTTATATTAGTTTATTGGTTTGTAATGTAATGATAAGGCTCATTGTTATTTTTAGGGTTCCGTACCAAAATGGTAAACAAGGAACCCTTACCTATGGTGCGACTCTATCTGTCTGTCCGTCTGTCACAGCCAGATATCTCAGAAACTAGTACTGCTATCGATTTGAAATTTGGAATAGTATTAAAAGTAGCTAACCCAAACCTATTGGATGTAAATCTTGTACCTGTTTTACTTTTTTTTTAAACGGGTCCGTCCGTAATGGGACTTTCAAAGTAGGGCTAGTATATCGAGTGGGATTTCAAATAAAAGGGTTTGATTTGTAGATTAAAACGCCGTTTTTATTTTTTTTCTTAAATAAGTAAGTAGTTTTTGATTTATGACGAAAAACGTTAAAAAAATAACATTCCCCCCTATTATCTTCGAAGTTACTGAACAGAAAAATCTGTAATAATTACCAATTAAAAAATATAACGGTTTTCCTAACTTGGACTGTTTTTAAGAAATTTGCAAAAATCGTAACACGTACTTATTTGCTCCTACTAAACTAATCGCCAATATCGCCATACAGTTTTTCAACTGTGTGTGTTCAAACTTAATTTGCTGTTGAGAAACTGTTGTCCCCTTACATCGACATAGGTCGCGGTTAGTTTAGTAATAGCAAATGAGATTTTTGGAAATTTCTAAAAAACGATGCAAGTTAGGAAAACCTTTATATATTATTCCTGTAATATTGAGGATAATATTAATGATTGGTAATTAAATATTACAGATTTGCTTTAGTCCGGTTGTTTCTGTTGTCCCACCTCTGGCCTTTCTATGGGGTTTAAATCCGGAGATCGAGACAGTCGTTATATTTAGCTCTTCAGCTGTCTGAGATTATACCTATACAGTCCATAATCTGTAAGCAATTGTGTGTGTGTGTAATTCTGCTGTGCTGCTGTGTAAGGGAACTTACTTTGAGATTGTTCATTCAAGTTAAAGAAAGTTGTTAGGCAAAAAATTACGCGTTCACAATGACTTCGATGATGCAACTGGTGGTTGAGTAAAAATCAATTGACAAACCGTCAAAACATTTGTGGTAATTAAAAACAGATGGTTTTACAAAAAAGTGTCTGTCCCTAATTGGTTGGCTCGTTGAGGGGCGCGTCTGGTCAAGTTCAGCTTGCAAGCGATTTTGTTGAGAAAGTGGGCACCCGTATCTTTTTTTTTTGACACTGACAAACTCGCAACCCATACCCGGCCGTGGCGTTCCCTGGGGTCGAACCAGATCGCTAGCCGGACCACCCTGAGTTTGGTCGAACTGGGTGGGTGCCGGGGGTGCGTGGGGTCGAACCAGGTCACCTTGTCCCGGTCCACCTCGATAGAATCGTGCTAGGTGGGGGCCTGAACGCCTGGAGTCGAACTAGGTCGTTTGGCCAGGGCCACCTTGACTTTGCGCTGATTGCTCAGAGTGAGCAGCGGACCAGCGGGAGGGATGAAGCGGATCATCCTGTCCTTATGTGAACTTGTGTATCGAACGAATGGGAGTTTTAAAGCCGGTTCGCTAAAAACCTAGCCCAGCTAAGAAGACTCCGGTAAGAAACTTAGCTGAGCCCGAGCGAGAGGTCGGAGTGAAGTTAAACCAGGAGATTGTGCTGTTGTCGCGAGGAGGTCGACCCCGCCGGCGGGGTCGATGCTGTGTGCGTCGAACTCCGGCACCCGTATCGTTGGGCGATAGTACGTACGGGCGCTTCTATCGTAAAATGGACTACCAAATCATGACGTTGCAAACAATACTCATACTAGTCACATAGACTGATTTGTAAATGCAAAATATTTTAGACTTTTTAATTCCACAATGCAGTCTGCTATCTGTCTGCCATGGGTTTGTCAGAAACAAAAGGAGTAAAGGGATAAACGTAACCATGAAACTGATACAAGGATTCCAAGATTAGCCCGTACAAAATTGAGTGTTGTCTTGCTTTAATAGGTACCTACATGATCTACATTAATATACTTACGCTCGTACTCGAAATAATGTTGTCATAGACTTTTTGCGGTATCGTGGCGAAGTTTTTTCCTAGCCAGAGTTTTTTTCTGACCTCCAGTGCGTGTAACGAGACTAAATTGAATAAGATTTACCTACATGCGATGTACCTATTTACCTATGTTATTCTATACCATCATCAATAATTATAATATTGTTTTCTTCTTGAAATCCATAATTTAAAGTTTTTTTTATAATAATACTAGCTGTCCCGACAAACTTCGTTCCGGCTCAGAATTTTTAATTTTTAAATGTTTTAATAGTTATTCTGCTTTTCAGGACGGAGGGCAACCCAACAAATCGAAGATCAAAAAATCGGTCCGCCCGTTCTTGAGTTATAACTTAAATAAGTATTCATTAAATATCCATGCACCATCCGTTTCGTGCCTACCCAATATTCTTTCTCTTGTACTATCAATGAGTCTCTGGATTGTAAATAAATACATTTGTGCTTATAAAGCTTGATTTGTTATTGTTCATCACACCACGTTGATTGCCGGACCAGGATGCGAAAGCGCGACAAAAAACACAACATTTATTAAAGGAAATGTGCCATCATTACGTTTTTGCTCCAAGGAAAACATTCACGGTACTTTTTAAAATTAACAAAAAAAGACAACCGTACTTTGCCGGTAAACAACCTGCGTTACACTCTTATTTCCTCTCGATTAAGGACCGTTTTAGCTGTCTTGTTGTTTTGTGGTTTAGATTGGCAGAATACTTGTTCAAGAGAGTAGGCAGTGGATGATATAATGCAGCAAAAAACGGCAAGTCAAGGTCTGTGCGATCGGCGCAAAAAATTGTAACCATAGCAACAGGCGGACGGACCGCGCAAAAACGGGCACCGTATCATGATTGAATCTCATGATACGTTTCGGTTACTATACACAGTTTGTAAGTAGATACATACTCGTAGTTATTTTCAGGCTTACCTACTTATGTTTGCTTGCATTTGAGTGTAAGTATGTTTCAAGAGCTTCTAGCGTATTTTTTTTTACTTATCCCTCGCTTAGGTCCCGCGCAGGGCATGTGTTCACGATTCATAACTGCTTTTCTGATATAATTAAAAAAAAACTCTTTCAAGTCTGATGGTCTCACGTTCAATTGGCCTCGTACTAATTGGGTCTCAATTGGGTTATGCTGTCCAGTATTTTAATCCACAAACAGGTATTTCTAAAAAGCTCCTCGATTTTTACAACGATCCGTTTGAATCACCCAAAGACATATTTGGACAAATAACGAGTATTACCGAAGTCAACGAGTTGAAAACTCAGCCAATTAACATCGTATAGTGCAGACATCGCATTAGTCAATCATGGAGTCAACAATTCAGTGTTCCAAAAATTGCAGCAGACTAACGATCATCTGATTAAGGCAAACTGTACCTGTCATGTAATTAACAATGGCATCAAGTACGCATTTAAAGCTGTGTCGGTTGATGTAGAAAGCATCGTGATTAAAACATTCAATGAGAGTAGATAATGATAGAGATATTGAGCAGCTCAAAAGCCGAATACACGATAAATTCTATGGCAGTAAGAAAAAAATCCATATTAAATACAGGGAGTTTTCTGGGTCGTGATACCGGACCAGTTTTTCTGACTTTATAACTAGTCAATATTATCTTATGACAGCATATGATCAAAACGGCATTATCTTAAACTTAGTAAACCATGGTCACCCTATGACTTTTGACATACGCAGTATGGGAAGAGACAAGACGTCACATTGAGTAGGGTGACCAAATTTTTAGCAAAAAATTTTTTTTCTACATATTTATAATCTGAAAAATAATTACAAATATTGGTGTTAACAAATTAATAATTAACATCATTAGGTTCATCTTTGAATATTGTATTATGCCTTAATTTCTTGCTCCACGACCCAGAAATCATCCTTGACTCAATTTTGAAAAAAACTTGTTTGAATTTCAAGTCTTCTTTAAATAGGACAAACAATGGTTAAATCTGTGAAAAGTAACGCAAAGTACACGTGGCAAGGTAAAAAATAAATTACTTTAATTTAAAACCATTTTCTGTTTAATTTTTGTTACTTTATGTAGATATTTCTATCGGTAGCGAACGATGTTACAATAACGTAAAATTTTGTTGTTTTTAATATAATTATTTACTTTAATTTGACTTTATTTTGGTTTTTTCCGACCAAAATCCCAAAATTCCGATAAATTGATTTTTTCTACCGATAATAGAGTCATTCGATCTGGCAACCCTAGAGGCAAAACTTTTGCGGCACACGCCTCAGGATACCTGTATGCCTTTGATAAAGAGATGTCTTTGTGTGAGTTACCAAGTGCGTATGGGTGTATTTAGCATGCGGCTATGGCGAGAGATAAGATCGTCTGAAGTGCTAGATCTCGCCGATTGCGCACCGTCATGCGCCGAACAATAGCGTTATTATGTCATGCGCTACGGGACTAAGACGGTGTTTGAATTAAAAACCGATTCTGAGTAAGGTAAGAACAGCGTTGCATGCGCGAAAGCAACTCAGGATTTTAATTGGTTAGTCCGTATCCAAAATCCGACCCCGTGTGCCCTTAAAGTGCTTAACTCTTATAATACGATGGGAAGTGTCACCGTGCATACCCACCAACAAACAGACAAAAAGTTCAAAAACTATTTTTACGTTCTATAGCTTATTTTTAACACTCCCCAGTAATTTTTATGGATAAATCTTTAATGTAAAAACACAGTCTTTCTACGATTTTATTACCTATATGTGTACACAAGAGAGAAAGAGGTACGTCACAAAACGAATTTCGAACGACGACATTCGAACTAAGTAGGTACGGTGCAGCTCCAAGCACGGGTGACACGTGCACGTCGCAAATCGCGCCTGACAGTCTCCAGTAAGATGTGATTTTTTTTTATTATAAATGTGTCCACAATCACACAACACAATCTTGCATATTGAGCATAGGATGGACCCAGAATAGTTAAAATAAAGTCTACGATACTGATAATGAATACACAGGAACAACCTATTTTAGTATAGAAGACGCAACTCTCTAAATTTAAATTTACCTATAACATAAAGTAGACACATCCACTGGTAACTCGAGTAGACATGAATAACAATTTGAGTTCGGTCCGTCATTACGAGTCTAACGAAGCAGTTCTGAGATACGATCAATCGATTAGTGAAGTCAATGGATGCGGGATGCTGCACAGAAAATGTATTGTGAGTAGGAAAGTACTTACATATCCCATCAAAAACATTACTACATGTAAAAAGATGCAAGTCTCGGAACGCAGTTCTTCTACATACAACAAAAAAGTTTTGAGATGTACCCAATGTTAAAGCAAGTCAGTACTTGTGTCCACAGAAGAAAGGGTCCTCCCCTCCACAAATCGGGTTCTGTGGACCCCCCCCCCCCCCCCCCCCCCAGTAAACCCTGTACCTACTGACTTGGTTTAAAATTATATCTCAAAACTTTTTTGTTGTAGAAGAACTTCGTTGCGAGACTTGCATCTTTTTACATGTAATGTTTTTGACAGGATCTCATTTCTTTTTGTAAGTGGCCTTCCTTTATTTATTTCATTCCAATCCATTCTATTTCCAATTTGACCTACAAAACTAACTTTGTAATCGCATGTATTGATTACAAGCAGTTGCTTGTGACTGAAATTGCAATATTTTTAGGTTTTGTAGGACTTTATACGCTAAAAACTAACTATGTTTAAAATTTGGGGCTTGTGGGTCTGCTAGAAGTAGTAGACCAACAAGCTACCTTAGAATAGGCTAGATGACTAAAAAAAACTGTTTAGTCCCTCTGTTACATTATGAAAAAATATTGTACACGTATTAGGGTTCCGTACCAAAATGGTAAAAAAGGAACCCTTATGGTGCGACTCTGTCTGTCTGTCTGTCTGTCTGTCTGTCTGTCTGTCTGTCTGTCCGTCTGTCACAGCAAGATATCTCAGGATTTACTGATGCTATCGACTTGAAATTTGGAATAGTGTTAAGAACCGCTAACCCGAGCTTATAGGATGTAAAAAAATTCTTGTAACTTTTTTACTTTTTTTTTAAAGGGGTCCGTAATGAGACTTTGCAAATCGAAAGTAGGGCTATTATATCGAGTGAGGTATCAAATCAAAGGGCTTAATTTGTAGATTAAAACAATATTTTTGTATTTTTTTTTAAATAAGTAGTTTTTGATTTATGGCGAAAACGTTAAAAAAAATACCGTTCCCCCCCTATTATCTTCGAAGTTACTGAACAGAAAAATCTGTAATAATTACCAATTATTAATGTCATCCTATATATTACAGGAAAAATATAACGGTTTTCCTAACTTGCACTGTTTTTGAGAAATTTGCAAAAATCTTAACACATACTTATTTGCTCCTACTAAACTAATCGCCATATAGTTTTTCTTGAACAATTCATGTATCTACTTATGAGTTTGTACGGAACCCTCGGTGCGCGAGTCCGACTCGCACTTGGCCGGTTTTTTTTTTAAATCTTTTGACATTGTTACATTTATCCTCATTTTTTATTTTGTTTTTGACGATCATGGCGTGAATACTTATAATTTTGTCTGTACAAATTTATACTGTTATTTTGTCGTGAAATAAATGATCTATCTATCTATCCAACCATCTGGAGATTTTAAGCTAAGTACCTATCCGTGTACCAAAATTGGTTAAAATCGGTTGAATAGTTTCGGCGTGACGCGAGGCTACAAACACACCCACATACATACAAATAATCGTAAAATAAAAAAAATAAGCTTTTATAGACCTTAAAAATGATATTTATTTCACTTTCACAGTTTTACAATATCATAGATCCAGAGACAGGTTAAGACAAACAGTAATCGAAAGATAGCAAATTTGTGTAAGTATGTATTTACTATTTGACATTGAATGTTGAAATTAACAAAGCAATAGGTATATTCTGCTATTTCAGGCAAAAGTACACGCTTCTTTAACTGGCATAATATATCGGCTTGTGACGTAGCTAGAGTGGGTGACACCCGGGGTGGATATCTATGTTGGCACCCCATAAGCCCCATTTTAACGTTCCGTAGACAAAGGGTGCCAACGGAACCCTATTACTAAGCCTCCGTTGTTTGTCCGTCTGTCTGCCCCCAAGTCACGGGGCTCTAGCTTTGGTACCGTAATAGGTAGAGACTTGAAATTTTCACGGAATATGTATTTCTATTGCCGCTATAACAACAAATAATAAAAACAAAATAAAGTTAAAAACAAAAAATGGTCCCCTTATATTTTTGGCGTCTTTTTGCTCGACGGTGGTACGGAACCCTTCGTGTGCGAATCCGACTCAAACATGGCCGATTTTTTTTTGTTTTGTTTGACAAACAAAAACTGACGAGGATAGAGTGCTTAGAAGTTTCGAGTGACGTCACTCTTGAGTACAAATTGTACTCAAGAGTGACGTCACAAGCCCCCACTCCAGAAGTTTGATGATCTATAACTTTGTCGATTTTTAATATTTTGATAAACCAAAAAATACGTGTCCCATATTTTTCCATAATCTAACTGACGGACTAAATAGAATTACATATTTTTAACCCAGTCATCATCCCTATTATGATGACCATCAGTCAGTAACTCGTCAGTGACAAAATTAACTAAGGAACTTTGACGTGCAATAGTTCTTAAGCTACACGTTCAAATTGAATGTTAATGAGAACATACTTAAGTCTTATTGTGCCCTATATATCCCTGAAAACTCAGGGTTCCAGCTTTAGCCAGCACAAAATTACAGGAGGTTGAAAATGGCCTGAATGACTTCGAGAAAAGAATGGTACGGACGTGCCTTTGTTTTGCTCGACTTGGCGGGGGCACTACCGTGCCCCCAGATATAAACTTTGATACAGGGATAATGATATCTCGTATTAGTTAAAAATAACTCGTCTAAGTAGAATCAGGCTTATTACATTACTTAATTGATAAGTGCTACACCACATTGCCACAGTAGGCGTATGATGCTACGCTTTGTCGCGCGATAAATAAAATGATAAAGCATTCGTCACGTTCTAACAAATAGTGTGTGAGAGTGACGGATGCTTTATCATTTATTTATCGCGCGACAAAGCGTAGCATCATAAGCTTACAGGACACAGGACACCGACTGGACAGCCCAATGTGACAATTGACAGTGGCAATTAACCTGCTTGAAAAGAAAACTTTGGATGATGTTAATATGGGGTAAGGCAATCATAAGAGGTTGTACAGACCTCTCCCTTTTATGTCTACTCAATCATTCAAAACATTGGATTAATGTGTAAAATGCATAACAGCTAGACTAAGTTATTAACTTTTACTTTCACTTTTCAAAATTCTGACTTGTTTTGTGTATTTAGTTATTGTTGAGGTATAAAATTTTCACCGCATATAAATGAGAGAATTTTAAATAACATAGTTGTAATATCCTTCAGTTTCTCACTATAATCACTGTAACTGGCTCAGCAACGCACCATCAAACCTCACACTCACTACAAGCTATACTCTACAATAGTGTTTCCCGTGTCTACCCTGTACCGCATCCTCGCCTCACTAATTGAAAGCCGATATGCGCCTATCTCCATCTGTGTCAGTCAGTCTGTTCGCTCCTAAACAACCCGACCGCAACGAGATAGACGATCACTACAGCCTCGATGAACAACAAAAACTTCAAGAAAAATATAGCTGGTTCGAAAGTTATTAAAACTGACACCAAAATTGGATGTTCATAATTATACGTTTTGTGGCTCTAGAAATTGTATTCGTACATGAAAATATTGAGAAGGTTATACTCGTATTAATACGTTTTTGTGGCTTCAGAAATTGTATTCGCACATAAAAATAATGAGCAGGTTATATTTTGTTGTTAGACTTTGCACAAGCAGTTGTGCTAACCCCAATAAGGCCGTAGGGCCTATCATAGGATTGATCATCTTCCTCCGACCCGTTTATTTACTTAGTATTTTGCTCCCACTTCGTGATACTTTGGACATCATCTTTGTCTAAGCTGCAGGTGTTAAGATCTTTCATTTTGACTTGCCTTTTGCCTTGTCTTGAATTTTGAGTTGCCTATGTATTCGGATATCTTTTATCTGCTTAACCTAAATAAACGATGCCATTTCTTTTAGAAATTATCGACAACGACTCTGAATTCAAATGTTCCACGTTATAACAAGGCCTTTGCTTCATAATCTTGTAGGTATAGAACACTGTTCAATTCAAACCAAGTCCAATTACCTAGTAATAATCTTAGACAGAATCACATGGTATGTATTCGCCGGGAAGTAGGTAATATTAAATAACATACTTAGCGATAATAGCCATTTTACTTAGTCATACAAATAACACTGTTCGAGTGCTATCGGGGCTATCGCGATCGGCGAGAGCCCAAGGCGAAGGTCAAGAGGAAAAGGCAATACTAAGCCAACGTTTGCCTACTTAAATTGTATTTACATAAGTATTATATCTACGTATAAACTATGTAACTGTAGAGGTATAGCTAAGTAGATATGTACTAGATGAAATATTTATAAAAAACTGAAGGCGGTTACGATTAGGGATGTACCTGTACCTAACACAACCAATAATCCTCGAGCAATTAGAATTATGACAACCAGCGTAAGAAATGCAAAAATCGATATAGGTTTTCCACCGGATTTTTTGTTGGTCACGCGATATTTTCGTCAAAGGTGACATTTTTATTATTGCGGTTGTGGTTTCCTTATAACATTTGTACAATCAAACTTACAAAGTTGTATCGATAAGTTTCCATTAGGAAGTACAAAGCCACCGTACGTGACACGATCAAAGGACATTTTTTACCTCTGTGTCGATATCGCTAATCGGCAACTAAATAACAAGTATGGCGTTAAGGAGCCCGTTTCAGTAGCACGAACAAAGAATGATGATTCAACTACAGGGCCTTTAACTTACTGTTAGAGTTACCTGGAAGGAAGGTTTTTGTTGAACGTATTTTGAGCTTACTGGAAATTTCCACGGAGATTGAAACTAAATTTGGCAAAGGCTAAGCGTGTTATAGTCAAAATTGCATTTTTGTTTGAAACTATAAAGTAATTTGATACTATAAAAGATAAATTGGAATGGACTAATTAAGTCAGATTACTTTTATTTTACAATGGTCTCATAATAGGTTTCGGTTTTAAAAATAAACTTTAAATTTGATGCACAAAACAGTTAAAGGGTTAGTTTACCACTGAATGAGTGATGTTATTTAGGTACTTCAAACTGGTCAGCGATTGATCTCAGTGTCAGCAAATTTTAGGTGTCGACAAGGTGCAAGACCATAGAATTAGTTCGCTGGTGCAGTACGAGTAATATCTTATTCATCCAATTCAGATTAATATCAAACGCGAAGAATATCCAACAACATTGTCTCAGTATCAGCAGTATTGACCAAAAGACTACATTACTGGACAACAAGACATTACATTATTATCAAGGGAAAGTCAAAGAAAATATAAGATAACTTTTCTAGGAGCACTTCTTTCGTTGCCTGGTTTCTGGCAGTTTGTATATTTGGGCACAAACGGTAAGTACATATTATTGTTATTAATAAAAATGTAATTACTTAATTCATCAACGGAAACATTTCAACAATTATAGAGATTGAAAGCCATGCTGTAATGGCTTTACCTTGGTACTAGCGTGGGGTAGCAACTAGCATAATCATGGAGGAAGGTGTGCCAGTGACAGCAGAAATAGGCAGCGGGTAATTGGTAGGAATGTACTTCAATTACTGCAGGATAGTCGGCAGATAATAAGCTGATGACACGAGCCTCTGTCAGTCACAATGAAGGATTGACGTCATTCCAGCGAGACACAGACCATGGCAGAGATCTCACTTCAAAATGCTTTCAGCATTGGTAACATTAGGACTGCGTACGCTGTATTGTGTTTACAAGCAAAGCTGAACCGAAGAGATAGCGAGATTATTGGAATGCACTTGCATCTCATGGGTGAGTAAGATAAGAGGAGAGCTCTGCACTAATGAGACACTAACGTAGTTAATTAGCAATATAAACGGGGCATCTCATTCTGAAATATGGCAGCCAAATAGGTATCAAATATGGTTTATATTTTCTGTGGTCTCGTTACACATGGTAAAAGAATGGCCGCGGAAAGACCGATTGGTCTTCGTATCCCATCGAATTTCAAGCTTACTTTCAAATGATGTTTTTGCGTTACCGTAGCAATCTCCAACTGCTTTGTCACGGACGGAAGTAACAAGGCATCTCTGCAACCAATTTTTGCATGTTACAAAATATCTTCTGATGCAGCTGTTCTGTCATGCTGTATTGGCCTTGGTCACGGCATGTCAAGTTCAGCAGTTCATCGCACCGCGAGTCATGGCCAATCCACCATGACCTTTGCCGATCCTAATCCTCCACTCAACCGAGGTCGGCCAGCGAAATTGCGGGGCTCAACCTACCCTGGTCGGTCTATGAGCCAATTAGAAGTTCCGTGTAGTCATTATGGATCAGCACGCTCTAATGATTCCCAATGGGACCCTGCCTACAACGTAATGGATAGTATGCGAACAATGAGAGTTGATGAGCCGAAAATTTGGGTAACGTGTTTACAAAGTGGCTGATGACTTCAGCTAGCATTGGCTGGGGTAAATCATTCTAGCTCTTTGAACGTAGGTATTTTGCAGTAGGTAATTTGTACCAGGTCACTCCTCTGAAAGGGTCATTGATAATGTGTACTCAAGAAAATAGGCTTCTTGATGACTGTTCAAATCAGCTTCTGCTCCGAAAGTATGCAGTTTAGTATGAAATACTAACTTGTGACGTCATGCTCAACATGGTGCCTTGTTTTTAGTTTTCGTCATTGTACAATCGTTGGTGGCACGAAAGCACCCGTTATTTATGTAGCACGAAAAAGCGTAATCTGTTGGTTAAAGTTAATGAATTTATTTTGATAGTTGTCAAATACCCTATTGAATGTTTAATTTAACAGTACTAAAATTACATTATGTTGTGTTATATTACTCGTATAACGCACTCCCACTGAAAGTTTACCTGTGGTAGTCAAGGTCTGGTCATGATAATAGATAAAAAAAATTACATTACATGCTATTGTTGTCTGACGGAACGACCGTCCTAAAAGCTACAACTATTATATTTTTATGCAATGTACCTATGCAGCACCTGTATGTACAGCTCCGTATGAAATTGATGGTTATTTTCCGCAACTGCTACGGTAAAAAGACTCAATGACGGTCGTATATTACAGCCGTGTGACACATGGGCAGACTGATGGATGCGAATTTGCTTTTTATACTATCTAAGTTTTTGCTCTTTTATAATTTAAGTTAGTAACGGAACGGTGATATTTGACTGCTGAAAAAAGACAGATACCCAAAACACACCAAGAATGTGTAAAGTAAGTTAATGAAATGTAATATTCTGTAACCATACAGAAAACTTACATTGTATGCGTGGATTGTACTTACCTATTGCTTTAGCCTTGGATTCGTGCTATATTGGTGGGTAGCATTCTTAACCGATTTAAAAAAAAAACAGAATCTCAGTTCGTCGGAATAATTGTTCTTTATGTAACATACGAGTATGTATATATAAATAACTGGCCAAGAGCATGTCGGACCATGCTCAGTGTAGGGTTCCATAGCCGTAACTATAAGGTAAAAAATACGACGTAAAAAAAGTACAAAAACAAAAGAGCGTATCTTCATAGCAATTACGTCCTTTTGTTGAGAAGCGCAGTTTATCGGCAATAACTCAAAAACGGTTAGTCCGATCTTGTTGAAAATAATTTTCGTTGAAAGTATTAATTAAGCGTTATCTTTGTAATTTTTTTTATATTTTTCGGACACACGGTTTAGAAGATAGAGGGGGGGGGACACAATTTTCACCACTTTCGGAGCGATTATTTCCAAAGGTATTCACTTAATCAAAAACATTACTTAAGAACCTTAAAATGTTTTCAAAAGAGCTCTCGAACTATGTACCACACGTTGACATTTTGTGAAAAAAAATTTTTTTAGCTTCTGTTACATGTATGGAGTGCCCCCCCTAGATTTTTTTATTTTTATTATTTAACTACCAAACTTAGTTGCGGCATCTACAAGACATCTATATTCCAAATTTCATCAGTATAGGTCTTGTAGTTTTTGAGTAAAATGCCTGTGACATACGGACGGACGGACGGACGGACGGACGGACGGACGGACGGACGGACGGACATGACGAAACTATAAGGGTTCCTTTTTAGCCATTTTGGCTACGGAACCCTAAAAAGCCGACTGACTGTTCTAAAACGGCTAGAACGATGAGGAAAATTATTTTTTTGTTTGAAAGGGTAGGTACACTCAAGGACCTTAAAATAAATAGCCGGACGGAGCCTCACCAACAGATAGCATGAAGCATTTGTAGGGCCGGTTGCTTTGTACTTACGAGCCGCACGCACACAACAACAAGTTTTTTCCTACTACCCGCAACACGCACATATTGCCCTGACCAGCCAGCGTTAAAGAAACCGGTGGACTAGAGGTTCTTCAGTTCTTTGTAAGCGAGGCTACGTCCGGCTATTTATTTTAAGGTCCTTGGGTACACAGGGTTCTCAGGTGGTTGGCACAAAATCGGGGAAACTCTTCAAATATTATAGGCACACGTTTAGCGTTATTATCTTTTTCTGCCCTCCGGCCGGTTAGCGTCACCTTGCCGATTTCAAGATGCCGCTTTCTGGCTCCGTCGAACAGAAAAATAGTATACAAACCTTGGCCAGTAAATAAGAAAGCCTCAGATCACATGTTTGTCGTCCTCGGCTTCGCCTCGGCCGACAATTCTATGAGATCTGAGGCATTTCTTACTCTACTGGCCTCGGTATGTAATGTACTATTTCGATATTGCATTTAAGTTACGATTATATTCTATTCTAATATTTGGATGTTACTACTGTATAGTAGTCACGTTTATACTACGTCGCTACTATAATGATTAAATCTTTTATGCCACACCTGGCCATACGCACGCTACGCTTACGGAAAAAGCCGCTTTTTGGCCAAGTGTAGACATAAAATGATGTACACACCACGGGAGGTAGTAAAGAAAGCCCTCGATCGCATATTTACGTCCCTTGCTTGCAGCTCGGGCCGCAAACATCTGCGATCTCGGCCTTTCTTTCTTTTACCACCCTAGTTGTGTAATGTACTATAACGAAATAGTCCAACGTACCTACAAAGTACGAGCGTATACTCGTTGGTATAGTAACGTTACATAAGTATCGAGTTGATAATGACGAAATAACGTAATTGGATCAATTCGGGACCGGAACCTTGACCCTGGCGCTGTGGGTCTTCCTTCGCTCATTAAGATAATACCGATCATTGAAAAATAAGGTTATTTTTGGTTAATTGACCACCAGAGCTTGTAACTGGTTAGTGTTATTTGACGGTTTTAACACGTTTTCATTGGCTTCAATTGCAACTAAAAAAAAATTACCTTCATCAAATCTTGGAAGTCAACTTTAACCCAATTCTAATTCTCGTATCAAACTGATAATATTTATTCAACAAAAACACATGATAGTAGAAAAATAAAAGACCACCACATAAGATTAAATCCGCAACTCAGGCTTCGTCAGGTGGGTACAACTTTAAATCGGCAACAGGCTTCGTCACACTTACCAACAAAAGTAATCCGCAACAGGCTTCGTCAGTTGTCAGTTGCCCCTAAGCTTACGTTAAAAAGGATCGCCCCGAATCGTAGCTGGCTCAAAACAAAAGTGCCCATGACGCTGGCGGCGTTGCCAATGAAATTTGCTGCACCAGATACGATCCAGAAACACGATCCAGATACGATTGTCATATTGAAATGAAACTTTGTATGTAATAACTATGTAAGGTCAACCGAGGTACTTGCGTCTATGGGGGCAAATGCGTCTTTTAAAGATTTCATTCAAACCGATCTCTTTAAAACTACCCTTACCCTACCTGTCTGTAACGGTGCAATATTATTACGACATGGAGCTGATCTGATGATGGAGCCGGAAGGCGGTCGTATGATCATCTAAATTACTTAAAATAAATTCACCGTATTTGTGTTCATTTTATTAGTGATCTGTGATGCAGTTTGCGTTTATATAAGAATGGTACAGTCAGCAATAAAACGTGTCTCAAACATATTTTTTTTTACAAAATGTTGTTATTTTGTCGCTGTAGTGTCTACGGAATATGTGTAGTTACAGATTGGTTAAATATATATATAAATAAATGTATACGGTCGGTTGACGGGAAACGTCAGTCAGTGCCAAACTACCCGTAAGGCCAGACAGTCGTTATCAATCAACCGCTCTGTGTACCTCAATACTAATTGTATTTCATTTTATAATATTCCCAGTGCTGAACACTACATTGGCGACTAGGATGAATTTGTGAGTAAATTGCGTGCACAAAATTATGGCAAACAAATCAGTGACCAATAGGTTAATAATAGTAAAGGAGACCATCGTACTCCAACAACGAACATTTTAATGATTCGTTCAAGATAAGTACCTACATAGAAGATTTATGCATTCGTATTTAGTACGGCAACTGCTCGACAAACCTCGACGCGTAGGTATGTGCTACTTTAGATAAAATGTTTGTAGTGAAATCACAAGCAATTGTTGGAAAAAAAAGAACAAAAGAGTAAATGATAGATAATGCAACTAGTTTTTATAGTGTCACAACAAGTGCTAAAATACACTCGCGGTCAAAGAATTCGGGTCACCGTAATTTAAATAATAGAAATAGGTGTTTTTTTCAATATTTGACACTTGTTTCATTTACATAACATACTACTCTTTAATACCTTAGCTGTATTAGCAATATCCGCTACCCATCATAAAAATATTATTATCCAAGAATGGTGACTTTTGCGATATTTCACTCCGTTAGCGTCATTATTTTTAATAGGTTTGTATCGATCTAAACCTGAAATTGCTGCTATTCTCAGTGTTATTATGGCAGATAATATCTAACATTAATTAAGGATCAAAACAGGCTTCAATAATATCACAACCTTTTCTTGAAGTATTTTAGGAAATATGGCGGTATTTCAATGACCCGAATTCGTCGTCCGTGCGTGTGTACTCGTATTTCTTTATTTTAAACAAATGAATATTATGATTGATTTCGACATTTAAAGATATTTAAAGACACGGAAATAAATATTATAGATTTATTTGCTAGCAACTTTGGGGAGCAGAACCCGACTTTAGAATAATTTATTTTTATAAGATCAAATCACCCTATTCCTAGGGATACGCGACTATGTTCAATTTTGCCGTTCTATTTTCACGGTGAAGACGTAAAGTTTGTGGAAATGTTTCTTAGATGTTTAGGTGTTTGGAGGTTGTTAGTAAATATCGCAGTGTCAAATGCATGAATTCGAGCTAAAATTCGGCATGCAAGTAGACCAAGTCCTGGAGTGAAACCCAGGATACTTTATATCCCTGTAAGGAGTTCCCTTAGGATAATAACGAAATAACGCCGGCGAAGCCGCAGGCGAATGTTCATCTATTATAAATTGACACTATAGTTGTTTTCTAATGCATGAATTAATTCGAATTTTAGAATTTGATAGTAAATAAATGACAATTTCATGTTACAAAAGGTAAGGCCTATGGGTTACTGATTGGTTGCACAAATAAAAGTACAATTTTTATCCATGGATACTAAAGCTAACCACAGAAATAAATGTTATTATTGTGTATGTAGTCTACTGTTGTTGACGATATTCAATGGTTGATACGGTATTTCTCAAAATCTAACCACAAATCATGACGTTTATAATTGCATCAAAAACGAAAAAGTAGGTAATGTTTGAAGTAGCTACTTAAAACGTAAACAAATGATAAGTTCAAGGTCAAAGGGTTCACCTATATAGACCGAGTAACATTGTACTGTTGTAACTTTCGTTAATTAAGCATGAATATTTACCTACATTTCAAAAGCTTTAGTATGACGGTCATTATCGAGTGCAGTCAACAACAGTGAGAAAAACAATGACGAATGCCTGTGAGTAAGAGCCGAGTTAAAAAAAAAAACTATAAGGGTTTTGTTTTGCCATTTTGGCTACGGAACCCTAAAAAGGAGCGTGACTCCACAAATCTCTTCGACTCATTTTCACTTAATCCTGTCTGGCGACATACAGATAAATTCTGACTAAAAATTATGGTTAAATAGTATCTGGGCAGGAATGTTTACAGAACAAATCAACTCAATGAGAATGTTTCGCCCCGATTATAACTATTGTACCTCCTTCCATCTACGAAACTGGTTTAGTACTTTTTGATACAAGTGCGGAAAGTATGTCATTTTTCACGAGTTCCGAGGTGTATTGGCCCGAGCCGCTAGGCGAGGGTAAATACTTGGGACGAGTGGAAATGACGCTTCCGCACGTGTATCAAACGACGTTTTTAATAAATTTGCGAAAAAAATGTCGGTGAAACAAAATCATGGCACCAGCTGTCACCATTCAGCCTAATCAAAAGAAATTATTTTGAAAATAAACATACAGAATTTAATTAAATTTAAACATGAAAAAGCAAGATATATATTTATTATTACTTTGTACTTTACTTTTTGCAAATAAATGTGTTATTTAGTGTTCAAAAATTAGCTGGAAAGTAAAAAGCACTAGTGCGCAAAATACAACTTTGCGCACGATTTACAGCTACGAAAAGTACCACTTTTTGAGCAAGTGTATTAAAAAGTTATAAAGAGCTAAGGTCATGCTATAACAGGAAATTATGTACCAATGGCCAGCTGGGGGTGTCGCTGTTGATACGCTAATTAATACATTGTATTTTTATGTACGCGTCGGTGGCAAATATGCATAAAACCCTCCTGATGGTTAGCGCACGTAATCTATGGATGCTTTCATTTACTGGAAGTGACGCATGCGCGTTGCCCATCCGGTATAACGGTTGTAATGACGATGTTATTATATTAATATGTAATCGGTTTAATGTACCTACGGATAAAAACCTAGGTACCGCCGACATTATTTATATAGCATAAGGGAAAGAGTATTCATTGTTGATTTCTTAAAAATATGAATATTGTTTGTTATTACGTGTAAAAGAGTGTCACACTTAACAAGTACATTTCCATATATTACCTTAGAACTTTATTAACTATCTAGTTCATTTAGAACTTCAAACATGTCTAAATAAACTCGTGATGAAAATTATTAATAATACGTATATTTTCTTTGTTTATTTCTACACTCACGCACAGTTACATGTTGCGAGCTTACTGTAGCAGTAAAAGGGGGATATGCATAAAAAATACTAACTACCAGTTTCATAGAAATGGTTGCTGCGTATGGTTACACATACAAAAGGGTGAATGAAAGGTATATCATGTCTAAGTCTGAGATATGTAACAAGGTGTAGTCTGTCCGGCGCCGTTGGAGTAAAAAGCCATAAAACTTATTACAATAGCATTATTACTTCGAAAGGTGACAAGTCGTAATACGAAGTAGTGAATTTCGACCTAAACACTTTTTAGTTAAGTTCAAAATGCTTTTTATGTTCTAAATACAAAAGCTATCTTCACGCCTGCATAGGGTTGTCAAAACTGTAATAAGTGAGTAAAATATTAAAACACAACCATAAAACACTAAACCAGATTCAACGGAACTGGTACTAGTGAAAATTCCTGATTGTTGCAACCCTACCCTCCAATGTTTTTATTGCATTTGCAATTTTTGCGCTGTCATTTGATATTGTACCTTAGTACTAACTATTACGTTAGCTTTTGTATACGTAAGAAGTCACTTACACTCTTTCTATAATAGATAACCCTTTACTCTTGAGTCGGCGGTCAGACAATACACCTAACCTACTCTCTCTAAAGGCTCGAGCAAAATGGTACACCAAACCTACTAAAAAAAAAATGAGGAATGCATGCAAAAAGGTACATCATACCTATTCTTAACAAAAGAACATGCAACGAGGTACAATATACCTACTCATATTTAAGGGTCATGCAAATGGTTCACCAAACCTAATCTTGAAAAAAAGAGCATGCATGCTATAAGGTACAACTTACCTAAATGCATACAAAAAGGTACATCATACCTATTCTTAACAAAAGAACATGCAACAAGGTAAAACTTACCTACTCTTATTTAAGGGTCATGCAAATGGTTCACCAAACCTAATCTTGAAAAAAGAAATCTGATTCTAGAAGAAGTCTGATTCTATTCTTTCTTTTGGCGCTTGCTTCTGGTCAGAAGAAGCGCCGGAAGAAACTCGCCACTTTTTTTTTTAAATGTTTAAATATAACAACAAGTATGACATTATTATATCCGATTTCATGAATACGTTACAATAAACTTAAAACTACATTTTTAGAGATGTAAAAGGCCTCTTGGCCTCAAAACAAGGCAATTAAAATAATAGAAATTATATTGATAGTAATATTAATGGAGATGTAAAGAGTCTCTGTTCTCAAAATATTATGTTTTGGAGGTGTAAAGGGCCTCCAAACGTCGAAATATAAAATGGGACTGTTTACTAAAATATCTTACAGAAATGTAAACATTCTGCGACTCACATGATATAACTTAAAAGTAAATTATTTCATTTCATTTATTTTATGCACAACATGGTATTACAAGATGTTACAAGTAGGGTAGACCGGGGACAATTGAAACACGTTATGAATGAAACAAGTTAAATTTCTCGAAAACCACAATACCTACGCCGATGAGGCAATACTCACGCCACGCGGGCGGCCATTTTACAAGTTTGAACCAGTAACGCTCGAGCGCCCGACTGGCGAGGCCATGTCAGGGAGAAGTTGAAAAATTTTGACCATAAAAGTAAGTATCTGTGCTCTCATATATTTTCATATAATTTTGTGTTCTTGTGTAGTTTGACAAATTGAACTTATTAAGTGGTTTGAGTGTGAATTATAGAATATTCTAAGTGCCATTAAACAGTGATGCAGTGTTATTAATAGGTTAATATTTGACCTTGAAGTTAAATATGTGCTTTGGGGACAATAGAAACAACGAGCTTGTGGACGATTGAAACGTTTCAAACTTCCCCATGTTTTAACCGTCCCCACAAGTAACCGACAATAAATAAAATGGGGTTCTGATTTTGAGAAAATATTTCTTTTAACATTACCTATAGGTGGCTTTCTCTGATAATGTTTTAATTTCTGTTATTTATGGTTTACCAATAATTCACCGGGTCAAAGGAAAAACCAACTATCTCCTACAATTAATGATTGGCAGATAGGTGGTTTTGCCTTTGACCCGGCGAATCGTTGACATCAATATCTCATTATTGTATAAGTTACGAGCAATTACCTATTGTTAATATATTTTATCTGTAAATTACCTAAGTTTCTACGTTCGTTAAACGTAAAATAATGTTTTTTTTTTTAATTCTGCAACAAGTTGATTATTATGATAGTTATTTTGAAAATATATTTTATGCGGCTATGGTTAAAGTTTTGTTTTTATATTTTATATGGCGTAGGTACGTCTATCTTGTTGGCCTATAGACTCGTTATGATTGAAACATGGTTATAATTGAAACAACCATTTTGTATGAGACACATTTATGTTTTTTTACCACTATTCCATATAAGCAAGTCTTATTGTTGTATTAAAACTATTATGATAATGCTAAATGTAAGAGGTAACCGCAACAAAGAATACTAGATGTCGTATATCTTTTTTTTTAAATCCGTTTCTTTAATCGCGATCTTCAAACAATGATACATTTTGTAATTTTGGTACTACGATAGTGATCTTTTGGTGATCTCTTTGTTTAACATGACAGTCAATAATAAAGATAAAAATAATAAATTTTATTTATTTTTCCCAAACTTATTAAGGTGTTTCAAATGACCCCGCATAGTGTTTCAATTGACACTCATGCAGGGACTGCATAACCGAAAAATGAAGGTAGCGTTTTAAAGCGGTATGACGTCATACCGTTTGTTTCGGTATGATTTCGGTAGCGCAACCGAAATGAAACGGTATCGAAATTGAACGGTACCGTAATTTTTTTTCGGTAACCTTAACCGTTTTAAAAAGGTACCGTTTGAGGTTTATGTGTGTGCGCCGAGCGTCGTCGCGTCGTCAAGTTTCAATCGCGTCGTCTTTAGCCTTGAGCATCATTATCATTTCAACGTTAAGACGTTCACTACTAAACATAGGGCTTCCCAGAAGACTTTAATTTGTTTTATTTTTGTATTTTTTACCTTATTTGTTTTTAGTTTGAGTTGATTAGGTATTTCTTGTTTGTTTTTTATCTTTGGTTTGTTTTACTTTGTATTTTACCTTTTTTGTTTTAAGTTTGCGTTGATTGCTATTTTTTTTCTTTTATTTGTTTTTTTTACCTTATTTTTTGTTTTTAGTTTGTGTTGATTAGGTATTTTATGTTTTTTTTTATCTTTAATGTGTTTTACTTTGTATTTTATACCTTTTTTGTTTTTACTTTGTGTGGATTAGGTGTTTTTTTATCTTTAACTTGTTTTCTTTTTTTTGGTTTTTTTACATTTTTTGTTTTAACTTTGCGTTGATTGTAATTTTTTGTTTTTTTTCTTTTATTTGTTTTTTTACCTTATTTTTGTTTTAAGTTTATTTGTCTTTTTTTATTAGGTTTTTTTGTCTTTTTTATCTTTAATTTGTGTTATTTTTGTATTTTATTGTTTTTTTTTACCTATTTTTGTTGTAAGTTTGCGTTGATTGTTATTTTTTCTTCCTTTATTTGTTTTTTTATCTTATTCTTGTTTTTAGTTAGTGTTGATTAGGTATTTTATGCTTTTTTATGTTAGATGTACTGGATTTACTTTGTATTTTCTACCTGTTTTTGTTTTTAGTTTGTGTTGATTAGGTACTTTTTATATTTATTATCTTAAATTTGTTTTTTTTGTACCTTGTTTGTTTTAATTTTGAGTTACTGTTTTCTTTCATTTGGTGTTTTTAATTTTTTTGTTATTTTTTAAAATTTTCTACCTTTTGGTTTTTAGTTTGTGTTGATTGTTATTTTTTGTTTTTTTTTACCTTTTATTTGTTTTGTTTTTTTTATACCTTAGTTTTGTTTTTAGTTTCTGCTGATTAGGTATTTTTTGTTTGTTTGTTTATTTATTTTATTTTTATTAGTATTTGTATTAGTAGTTAAGTTTGCGTTGATTGCTATTTTTTCTTTTATTTGTTTTTTTACCTTATATTTGTTTTTAGTTTGTGATGATTAGGTATTTTCTGTTTTTTTACTTTAATTTGTTTTTAAAAAATACCTAAACAACATATACTAAAAAAATTAAGATAAAAACAATAAATAACAATCAAAATAAAGTAAATAATACAAAATAAAAACAAAAAAATTAAAGAAATAAAAAATAAATGAAAAATAACAAAAAAGGTAAAAAACAGAAATAAAACAAATTATGGAAGTTATGAAGATGATGATTGATTATGTATCTCAAGCTGTTTTTCTTTGGAAATCAGTAATGGTTTTTTTAATGTGACTTCCAGGTCGTGAAAAATCAGCCTTTGATTAGAGGAAGTCGCTTATGAGAACGAAATTTAAAAAAAAAAATCGGCCTGTTCTTTAATATATTTTTATCTGAATCATTGTATATAATGTAGTTGAAGATATTTGAATTTACATTTTGGGATAGAAATACAATCACATAGTTAATGAAATATTTTTATTTTTATTAAAATGTCAATTTTATTATATTTTTCATCATCCCTATAATATTCACAATTTTCATATAGTGAGTTCTAAATCATATTTAATCAGTCTACACAAGTATCACAAAAGTGTCGTTATTATTCTACAAGTCTTATTTTTTTATTTATAAACCATTGAAGTTACGTAAAAATCACAAATTTACTCCCATACATTTGAGAAAAGGGACCTTATGACCAGCCATGAGCAAAAATTATTGATAATTACAGTATGGCACGATATTTAAATTATTTATTTACCAATCTTGTATTAAAACAGAAAACTAAAGAAAAAAGGTTATTAGAAATTTACTTCAAATCTTGATCAATTAAGAGTAATTCTCAAATAAAGTTGTTGAATTTAAGTGATTAGTCTTATGGTCCCTTTTCCCAAATGTATGGGATGTTATGACCTTATGCCCAATCACAGGTAAAAATTATTGATAATTACATTATGGCACGCACGATATTAAATATTATTTATTTACTAAACTTGTATTAAAACAGAATACCGAAGAAAAAAGGTTTTTAGAAATTTACTTCAAATCTTGGTCAATTAAGAGTTATTCTCATAATTATAACACTATGTTGAATAATTCACACCATGGTGTTATGATGACCTATGCTTTGTGATGCTATCTTATAAAATACGCTAAAATAAATGTGTTTTGTATGGACGACTTTTCTATAAAACCAAAAATTACCGAGTTTTATAAAAAAAATCATAATGGTAGGATAGGATTCGCCAAAAAATTTTTTTTGTTTTTGTTCTTTTGAAAAAAAATTAAAAGGATTATTTTTCTTAAGTGGTCAAAAATTATAGAAACCGCCAAAAAACTAACCTTTTTCGTAAGTATTTCGAAAAAAAATTAATAAACTTTTTCTAAAACGGTCAAAAATTATAGGCATTCGCCAGAAAGTGTTTTTTTTTAATTTTTGTAAAATTTGTGAACAAAAATCAAGGTTTTTCTAAAATGGTCAAAAAGTTTTACGATTCGCCAAAAACACGTTTTCATGTTTAAAAAAAGTGTTTATGAATCTTTTTCTGAAAAGGTTTTTAAGCATGACAAAGTGATCTAAAATTGTAAAAACATCCAAAAAAAAACTAAAAAAAAAAAATAAAAAACTTTTTCTAAAATGTTCAAAAATGATAGGCATTCGCCAGTGTTAGTTTTTGAAAAAAAAAACAAGGTTTTTCTAAAATGGTCAAAAAGTTATACGATTTGCCAAAAACACTTTTTAAAAAATGTTTAAAAACTTTTTCCTAAATAAGCTTAAAAAAACCGACATACAAATGTATTTATTTTTATTTTCAATTTTTTTTAATTCCGAATCTGTGGCCCCCAAACCCTTTCCTTCCAAATTTTCAACTTTCTGGGATCATTTTGAAAATTTTGCTTACCATTATGCAGGCCGCGTGCTTGTTTGCCACCGTCGTGGTATAAAAAAGAAATACAAATAAGCAAAAGTTGCAAGTAAATTTTATTAAACAATTTTATCTATAGATTTATCATTTTTGTATGAAGTCTGCCATAAGGACCCTTTTCTCCTAAACTTTGAACCCAATTCTTATATAGAAAAAATTAACGTACAGCAGTGAAACGAAGCTACAAATACACGTCTATTCCTATATTTTTGAATTTTGCATAAAAGAAAGAAATGATGATTTTGAAGGATTTCACAAAAACGTCCATATCTCCGTCACTAGAAACTGCCATAAGGTCCCTTTTCTTATGGAAAGCCACAATATGCGAGCGAAAAATTTCGGTACTGAAAAAATATAGGTTGGGTACCGTAATAATAAAGGTATAAGTACCGCTTTCAACATTAGCGGTACGTACCGGTATAAAGCGGTACAGTAACAAAATATTTCAACCGGTATAGTCTACCTTTATATCATTACGGTACCGATATTCTATAGCGGTACCGTACCGCTTATATCGTAACGAAAACGGTCCCTGCACTCATGTGGGGTCAATTGAACCACTCTCCCACTTCCTCTTTAATTCCCTATTATAAGATAACCATGGGCAATAGACCTTTAAAACTATTCTTATTTAAAAACTACATAAATTTCCTTAATAAAAATTAGTTACACACCTTTCTAAATATAAAAATAAAAATGTTGCAGGCGATTAAACATAAATTGTTTCAGTTGTCCCCGGTCTACCCTACTTATAAAGTTCAACATGGACCCTGCTGGTAGGGAGTAGCATATACTAAGATTAACTTAATCTACTTATTTAAATATACCTTTACACAAAAAAAAAAAAAAAAAAGAAACTTGAGACAATAGATAGTTTTTTCAGCTTTTCAACAAAAGTTGTATACTTATCTTCGGCTGAAATCGTACTCGGTAAATTATTATACTTATATTTTTATCGACATGGAATTCATTTCGGTCCGTTAGAGTTCATTTTGAGTTTGGCGACTGCAGCTTGTACCAGTTTGTTTCTTGGTCGTAAACTATGAGTACCTTTATAGATAATATCTTTAAAGTGAGTGTATAGACTAGGGTGCTTCCGCACGAATTTACACGTCTCGAGAATATACAAGGATGTTTGTTAGTGTTAGGATTTTTAATTTAACAAAATGAGGTCTACATAGAGATGGGCGGTGGGTAAATACCCAAGGTATTTACCGGGTAAATACCCGGGTATTTACCCAATCTACCCGGTAAATTGGGTAAATACCCAAATTGGTGGGTATAAACTATTTGTTTAGTATTTTTTACAAATTTCATTAAAACTGTTGTTGATATATAGACGTATAGTAAGAATAAATGCTATGGATAGCGAAATAGGCATCTTACGTTACATCAACAAAAGTAATGATACACTTTTTATTAGGGTGTCCCAGATTTTACGAAAATCCAAACTGAGTAACGCATACCCTCTAATTATGTTTGTTATGTGCTAAAATGTCCCTAAACCAAAAATCAGCTAATTCTGTGTATGGGAACACGTGCCGACTTCCGGTTGAGCTAAGTTTGCACCTGGTTTCTTTCGAATCACATATCAACCAGGTGCAAACTTAACGCAACCGGGATTGAGGGGCGCAACTATTGTGGCTCTTTTTATATAATTAAATCGCATTTTATTATTTTCTACCAAAAGTGGCGACTAATTAAGAGCTAGAAAATATGTTTTGTTCATAGATTATGTAAAATACCGCATTGCAATTCAACAAAATTCAGCGATTTTATTTCTTCATATTTGTGAAGATACTGGAAGTGAAAAACTTGAAATACACATATAGTTGCACCCTCTGATTCTGTCTGACCAACTATTTTATAGAAATTCGTCACAATTAAACAAAAAAAAGTCAAAGCAGAAGCTCAATCCGGGAATCTATTATATCTTGGTTGCGTTAAGTTTGCACCTGGTTGGTATGTGGTGCTAAGGAAACCAGGTGCAAACTTAGCTCAACCAGTTAATATGAAAAATTTAGGATGAAGTCGGCACGGGTTCCCATACATGATAAGCTGAATGAGCTGATTTTTGGTTTAGGGGCACTTTAGCACATAACAAACATAATTAATGGGTTACTCAGTTTGGATTTTCGCAAAATCTGGGACACCCTACATTTTATTCATCTTTCATTTTTGGTTTCTGTCTTGGTCGTGGCGCTGACAATTTTAAGTTTAGTTGAAAGTTACAATCTAAATATGATCATAAAACCTTAAGAACCTTCTAGAAACTTAACAAGACCATCTAGAAAAATCACAAAAAATCTAGAATATGTATTATACTTTTACAAAACTCTTTTATAAGGTTTCATGAACTTCAAATAATTTTGTTGAAATATCCTCCTACTTAAAGGGTTCTTTTAAAAATCTCACAGAATCTTCTAGGAATCTCATCAAAATCTTTAGAACCATCATAGATACCCAGATAGCTTCTTGTAACGTAATATCAACTCCTAGATATCTTACATGGCCTTTATGAAGCCTACTTTAACATCTAGAACTTCATAAACACTACAATGGATCACAGAAGATACTGGCTCCTCTCCAAACCACCTAGAAACTTCTAGATATGTCGGAAAACAGACGGAAAACTTGATAATTTCGTATATTGCTTAATTTGTAGACCCTGGAAATTTCATACATCCTTCTCAAAACTTGACGGAAGCTTCAAAAAACCTTACAAGGACATTTAAGCGTATTATTGTTACATCTGGAACACATAAGCGTGGCTAGAAATACAAAAGAAGATTCTGGATTCCTTGTAAAACCACTTAAAGACTTCCAGATGTCTTTAGTCATTTTGGAAACTTGATAATCTTATTAACATCTCATATATTATTTAATTTTTAGACTTCTGGAAACTTCATAAAATCATGTCAAAACTTTAAAGAAGCTTCAAGAAACTTCTGAAAGTCTTCTGTTGGTCACCTATAGTAACATCTAGAATTCATAAAAATGACAAGAGATACCACAGAAGATTTTGGATTCTTTGTAGGTCTCTGGAAACTTCATAAGACCATGTCAAAACTTTACGGAAGCCTCGAGAAACCTTACGAGGCCTTTTAGTTCCCTACTGTACCTACATCTAGGATATTCATAAACATGACGAGAGATACCACAGAGAGATACCATTTAATAATATTATTTCATTTGTAGGCTTCTAAAGACTTTATAAATGATACTTAGAAACTTCTAGAAATCTCTTAGATCTCTTTAAAACCTTGTAGTACCATCTATGAAGTTCGTAGGATCTTGTATAAACCCTATAGAACCATCCAGAAGATTACGTTTCTCTCTTCAAGACTACGTTTAGGGACATCAAAGAAACTTTTAGAAATATGGTTAAACCTTCTATGAAATTCAAAAAACATGAAGAAACTTTAATGTTACTTCTGGACGTTTCTAGACATCTTCTAGAAGCTTCTAGGAATCTGAAAACTTTAAAATACTGTGTAAACTCTACTAGAGTACTCGTAGGATATTAAGTCCCCAAAAAATTTCTAAAAGTTAACGATAAATTATTAAGTTAAGACACTTCGTAGAAATAATTTTTCACCAAACTATAAAAACCCTTTAATAAAGTCTTAATAATTATACAACTTCACTTCTTTACTGAAATTGAAATATAATTATTGGACGACCTTTTGAATCTCATAGAAGCCGCATGTGGATGAAGATGGCAGGACTAGTACTAGTCTTTACGGGAAGCTTAAATATATGTATTTTTTTTCATCTAAAAATAAATTTAAAATCTGACTTCGAAAGTTTACAGAAAACTCAATATCATCTCTTTAATAAAACAAACATAATTTATTAGGTACGATTAAATCAATTCAGATATAAACGCTAAGTCTGCAGAAAATATTCGGTAACAGTACATTATTTAACAATCCAAGTTATATTATATCATTCCGATGACGACAAAATGTATTTTTCTTAATATTTTATCCCTTGCACAAATTAATTTCTTCAATTTACGTTAATTATCTTGACCCTCAGTAGTTTCTACCCACCAAAATGGGTAGAAACGGGTAAATACCGGGTGGATTGGGTAAATACCCGGTATTTACCGGGTAAATACCCACGAGCGCCCATCTCTAGGTCTACACGATTCGCAATTACGTATGTTACTTAAAATCCTTATACATCTCTTTTGTATTAAGATTAAATCAGGCACATTTGTGCTATCACATTAAAATAAAATTAATACCGTTTTTCTTAGAGATGTATATGAGATATGAGATATTATGTATGTATATATCTCTAAGTGTCAAAAAATTGGCAAGTACAATAACAGAAAAACAACTAATTATACATTATTTTAAAATAATTTTCAGTTGTAATTAATCCTACGGTGTTTCATCATTCATGATTTGATTTGATTTATTTATTTCATAATATAAAAATACAGTATAAATTACACAATGTCAATTTACATGATTTTATACTATGATCATCAAAATAAAAATATAATGTAGTCTTCTTGTGTGCTATAATAAGCTTTGGAAATGAGTTTACGCTTTGCAAAATTCTTGAATTTGTTAATAGACAATTCAGTTGCGGTTCTTGGCAGTTTATTATAAAACCTTACACAATTACTCATGAATGATGTTTTTATTTTATGGCCGTTACAAGCCGTCAATTCAAATGGCGCACTTATAATATCGTTATAGCACTATAATCTTTTGGGTCAGAATGGAAGATTTTCAATGAATAATGGTTGTAATTGTGATTAATTTATTAGGAAACTTTTTTTTCCAAGGAGTTAATTGTCGGTCCAAAATAGATTGTTCCACCGGGGCAAATTACAGGTAAAATCACCTAGATTAGGTAATGAATATGGACCAAATGACCCAGATGAAGACACACAAATTGGAAAAGTAAAATTAAAGGAAAGGAAGGAAGGAAAGCACGAGAACAATATTGAGAGTAATCAGGAAGAATATTAACATTTTATAAAAACAATTCAACTGCAATTTAATTTCAGAAACTTTATTTCGCCTGAAATACATGGATGTAAATTGGAAATACAAAGTATCAGATGGTACAAAAATGTTAATACGTGAACATTTACTAAATATAAAACTTACAATACGCATGGATCAGAGCCAGATTACCACGTGTTGTAACAATATGAAGTCTACAGGATACAAGACCCCGCCGGTGAGGGCGACCTCGACCTCGACCTCGACCTCGTGACACCATCACATAAGGACCGCGATGTTCCCCAGGACCAGAATATCCTGGATTAAATTCACTCCGACCATGGTCGGGCTCAGCTAAGTTTCTTGTCGGAGTCTTCTTAGCTGGGCTAGGGGTAGCGAACCGACAACTAAAACTCCCATTAGCTCGACATAAATTATCGTAGTAAATTAGCTCGAATCGGTATTGTATTCATCAATATGTACAGTTGATAACACAATAAAACAAAATTTATTAATGTGATAATAAACCTGATTATAAATACCTGCCTGTAAAATAAACACTTGAAAAAAAGGAAGAGATGTAGTGTCTACGGAATATGTGTAGTTACAGATTGGTTAAATATATATATAAATAAATGTATACGGTCGGTTGACGGGAAACGTCAGTCAGTGCCAAACTACCCGTAAGGCCAGACAGTCGTTATCAATCAACCGCTCTGTGTACCTCAATACTAATTGTATTTCATTTTATAATATTCCCAGTGCTGAACACTACAGTCGCCTTAGCTTAGGTTTTCGCTGAGATTCAAGGCGAGTCTAGAAGGTTTTTACGACGTTATCAACCGCAACGTCGAAAAAACCTTACAGGTGTTGTAGTTTAATAGTACGGTACGCTGTTATAACATATATTTTATTAAATTTGAAAGGAATTCGTAGATGCGCATTTAAGTGATTTGAAGCGCGGGCGCCTTGCCTAGTAGACGAAATACTAATATATGTATCAGGCATGATATCGAAACAGTAATCCTAACTGCAAAGTAAAATGACCTGACAAAATGTCCCGACGTACACACTAACAGTTTTTGCTTAATACTCGCATAAATTAGGCAGTATAATAAAATAATAAATAACTGTCCATAAGACGGCCATATTTAATCCTCCTTTCAAAGTATTTAAAACTCCTTCATTGTTTTTCTCAAGTTCTTAACAAAGTGTCAGCCAACGACCGCCATTAGCTACAAGAGAATTAATTTAGCAATCAATTACAAAAGCAGTTCATTTATTAATCCGCTATTTTAAGAAGCCGTGGCAACAACACGATGACAAAACGAACAGGGTCTTTTAAATTAGTCGGTTGCACCGCTGAAAAAATGACCAAAACAAGCGAAATTAGTCTTTGGACCAAGGTCTTAAAGTGTGCCGCATCTGCATATCACTTGCCAAAATGTCTTTGTAATTACTATCGTGAATTTGAACGTTATAGCCATAGACATAAAGGACTTAGTGGAAGCATTTCGATGGTTATCTTGTAATTACTTAGTTTATAAATACGTTTAAGGGCCGATTTCACCAACGTAGTATAAGTCTTATCCTAAGAATAAATCGTAAATAACCCGCGAGTAAGCCGATTTTACGTTTCACCAACAAGTAACCAAAGGATAAAATCTCTATACTAGAGTAAATTCTTATACCGCCGATTTTCGCCGAGTAAACTTGTTATTCGTAGATTAGTATTATGCCACGTGATGATCACGTGTCACTGTCGCTGTCAAAGCATCCTGTCAAGTCAATTATTATAAATTTTTAACCTAACAAAAATGGCTCGTCGTTTGAATATATTATTATACGAAACTGATAGTGATAATGATGATTATGTAGTCCCTCGCATACGGTGGTTTAAGGAAAGGACTAATTATTTTGAAGATTATGATGACCACGATTTCGTTTTAAGATTTCGTTTATCAAAGGAGGCAGTATTAAGTTTACTAGCAAAAATCGAGCATCGTTTGGAGTATCCAACAGATAGGTAAGTGTTTATGACAATCATTTATGTTATTGCCCTAATACTACTTACTTACCTAAATCTAAAAAAAATATACATATTAAGTACTTAAGCTGATTCGGTCAATTGTTTGTATTGTTTCAGAAATAAGTCAATATCGCCAGTCACCCAATTATTAGCAACATTAAGATTTTATGCGACAAATAACACACAAATGAGTATTGGTGACTTTGGCGGAATGAGCACACCAACGTCACACAGAATTATTCACCAAGTCAGTGCAGCGATAGCATCGTTGCACAAAGAGTATATAAGATTTCCAACAACAAATCAGGAAATACGAAAAGAACAGGACTCATTCTTCCAAATTGCTAGATTTCCACGAGTCATTGGTGCTATGGATTGTACTCATGTCCGTATAACCTCACCGGGTGGAGATCATGCAGAGCTATATCGCAACAGAAAAGGCTACTTCTCTATCAATGTGCAAACTATATGCAATGCAAACTTGGAGATCACTGACATAGTAGCTAGATGGCCAGGTTCATCTCACGACAGCAATATATTTAATAATAGTTCCATAAAGGCTAAATTTGAATCTGGCCATTTTGGTAATGCCTTGCTTGTAGTAGATGGTGGTTATGCTACCACTCCCTACATGATGACTCCTTTAGAGAACCCCAGGACCCCAGTAGAACAACTTTATAATGAGTCACAAATAAGGACACGTAACCCCATTGAAAGGTCCTATGGAATCTGGAAGAGACGATTTCCTGCATTAGCATTTGGGCTGCGCACTAAACTGGACAAAAGTTTAACAATTATTGTAGCTACTGCAGTGTTGCACAATATGTTGAGGCAGCGAGGAGAAGCAAATCCCATTGATGATCCTGAAGTACGGCTTCCAGCTCCATGGGATGAACTTTTAAGAGACGGTCAGATAGATCAGCAACCAGAACAACACATCAGGCCCAGTGCGGCACGTGATGCTATTATAAATGATTATTTTCAAAGTTTATTGTAATTGTCATTGTTATTGCAATTTCATTAGATTAGGTACTAACATCAGATTTGAGTAATTGTTACTAACTTACTAAATGTATGGACTATCTGTCTGAAATAAAGTTATTATTATTATTAATAAAATATATATATATTTTATTCATAATGATAAAAATAAACTTTGAAATCTGTTATTAGTGAATAAATCTTTATCTTTTTTATCAATAATAAAACAAATTTTATACAAATATTATTTATTTTTTTTCTTTTGCCTTAACTCTAAAAGCAGCAGTCTTGTTTTAATTTTTTCTTGCTTCAAAATTTCTTTTTGAATTTCCATTTGGATATCAAAGAGTAACTTTGCTTCTTCCCTTTCTTTGGCTGCATGCTCCATTTGAGTGCTGATAGCATTCCCCTTTAGATGGTTTAAGTTTTCCAGAGCGGAACTGGAAAGTTGTGGCCGCCTTTTGGACATCCACTCAACTCTTTTTCCCGCATTGAACGGCTTTCTTTTTTCAGATCTTAATTCCTTAGAAACGGGCGTTTTAAGTAATGTCGGAGTGTAATCTCCCCAATCCTGAAACAAAAAAGATGTAAATTTATTCCATTTATTTAAATTATTTTATATAATCTTTAATGCACAAAAATTAAATTTGAGCACAAAAGCAGGGCTTGTAACCGGTTAATCTCAAAAACCCCGAAATAGCCAAATATTTGGAATTAGTCTATTCTCTTTATGTAGGGCTCAATAATGTTTGTATTTTATGACATCATATTATTAACTTGCCTGATTAAACGTGAAATAGGTAGTCAACGTAAGAACGAAAAATATCGGTTTCGTTCCGTATGGGGAGAAAAACCAGTTACAACCCCTGCAATGGTGTAAGATTGTCTTATGTGATATTTATTATAATTAAACAGGAGGCTTCAGTAACATAACAATTTGCAACTTTACCATTGTATAATCCGGCTTCATTGTTGCTTTTGAGTCATCATTGCATGGTATATGTTTGGTTGTTGGAATTGAAACCAACGCAACAGGTAAGTCGTTTTCATTCTACAACAAACACACAATATTAGGTAGGTAAATTATAGTCCACAATATTAGCATAGTAGGGCATTTTCATAATAAAGTGTACCCTAGTTAAGGGCTAAAATTAAGAAATCTTAACTTTGTCATCTCATCACCAAAATTAGCCATTGCCCAGTATTGAGTACAGTGTTCATGTGCAGTGTATCATTTTTATTTTGAGTAACTAGTTATATCAACTGATACAATGAGTATAAAAAAGAATATGTAAGGAAATAAATAAATAAGTATCCTACCAATAAACAATCTTCCATAGTAGTCGATCCAGCGGAAGGGGCAGTAGATTCGGTGGAAGGTATCTCAGCGCTCAAAATTGTATCTATGACTGAAAAAAACAATATATTAATACTACTCCCAGACACAGCTTCTTAAATACCACTATATTAAATATAGTGACCCGCCGTGGATTCGCTCCAGGTACTATTATATATTATAAAAATTATCTAAATAATGGTAAAAACCGCATCTAAATCCGTTTCGTAGTTTAGGAGGAGTTAGCGAAAATACAGACAGACAGATGCGGCAGGCAACTTCATTTTATACTATGTATTGATGCAGTAAGTGAAGTCTAACAAACCTTGCACAAATGCCTCGCCTGGCAATGATTCTGTGTTATTATCTTCCAGAGTGAGCGTAGTAACATTGTCATTATCGTATGGATTATGTAAACCCACAGCACTTGGCGTTATTAAGGACAGAATTCTTTCTTGCAGCGGGTCTTCAATTTTTGGCCTCGAAGGTCCACCACCTACAAAAAAATCACTCATTAGAATTTTACAAATATAACATACGTATTATTTTATATATTTTTAGTCTCAGAAACGAAAAAAATAGTTACATGTACTTACCTGTTTGAATTAAATGTATCCTCTTAGAAGATGCTTCTTTTTTTGTAGCTTTTTTTAAGCTTTCCCACTGAGCTTTTAAATTATCTGATGTACGATGGCAGAGCATTGTTCGCGAATTGTACTGATCCGCAATTTTTGCCCATTCTGTGAGTTTTTGTTTCATTGAAACGCCGTCGGTTCTTTTATTTTCTATAATATGAAAATGATCACTGACGAGATCTACCAGCAATGTTTTCTCTGATGCCATCCAGTTAGCAGATCGCTTTCTTTTCTCATGAGCCATAGTATTCTATCAAATTAAACAAACGGAAACTACAAAACAAGATCACAGCAAGTAACAACCCTTTGCACAACACAGAGTGAACACGCGTTGTTTTTGAGGTTATTTAAAACGTCAACTTAAAATATTACCCGAACAAATCTAATAATACGCAGCGCCATTACTCAAGCACGCGACGAACTCTCTATCTTACTTGGGTGCGTAACGTTTTCATTCCATTCATTCGGTCAACGTCACAGAGTAACTATGCGAGAGTAAGATATCCATAGATTAGCGTGGTGAAACGAAATTAAGTTAACCATCGAATAAATCTTTAGAGTAAAGATATACCTGGGATAGCTACTCCTGTATAAATTCAATGTTGGTGAAATCGACCCTAAGTGTTACAAATTGAGCCTTCACGTGTTTGGCGATGAGTATGACTCATATGCACTTTCAGAAACCACGCTTATGCTCCTAACTTTTCATACGATTTGAAACTCTAAACTTAGACTCGTACATTTCAATATGCATTGACATTGAGATCATGAAAAGCAAAAAGTTAGTGTTTGTTTTTCTTTTATTCGTTACATTCAAATGACTTTAGAATTTCAACGGATGAGTCAGAATAACTCTGATGATACAATCGATCATTAAAGAGCATCATTTATCAAAAATAAAACTGACATAATAATGATTAAACCAAACTAGTGGCTCTTAGAGCTGTAGACCTCGCGAGTCTGTCAACCCCCATAGTTTTGCTATTTTAAAAATTCCCACAAAAAAATTCTCACAAAATTTTACGAGAATCGCTTGAAAAATGCGACTTACATCTATCTTACACATACATTTTTTTTTAAGCATGACTAATTTGCAATCCTTACTGGGTGTAGCAAAAATCGGACCCGGTGGGGGCCTTGGCGGTCCCTGGGGTCGAACCAGGTCGCTTGCCGGATCCAGCATGAGTGGATCGGACTAGATGGGGGCCGGGGGCGCCTGGGGTCCAGTTAGGTCTCTAGTCCCGGTCCCCTTGAGAGGGTCGGACTAGGTGCGGGGCCAAAGCTCCTGGGGTCGAACCAGGACGCTAGGCACGGGCTACCTTGAAGTTACGCTGATTGCTCAAAGTGAGCAACGGACCAGCGGGAAGGTTGAAGCGGATCAACCTGTCCTTATGTGAGTGTGTGACAGCGTTGTCAGATGTCCCGATTTTTATATCAAAATTATAATTATGTCCCGCGCGGGACTGGCTCTGTCCCGCTTTTCGGGGATAACTGGACCGTGCGTGCAGCGTGCTGAGGAAGTGCGGGGGTACATTTTCTATGGCTATTTTTGCTTACTATCTATTGTCATGTAAACGTTATTTAAAACTCAAATAAAAAGATACATATCATCACTACTTTAAAATAAATAACTGGCTAAGAGCATGTCGAACCATGCTCAGTGTAGGGTTCCATAGCCATAACTATAAGGGAAATAACTATAAGGTAAAAAATACGGTGTAAAAAATTACAACAACAAAAGAGCGTATCTTCATAGCAATTAGGTCCTTTTGTTGAGAAGCGCAGTTTATCGGCAATAACTCAAAAACGGTTAATCGGATCTTGTTGAAAATAATTTTCGTTGAAAGTTTTAATGAAGCGTTATCTTTACAATTTTTTTTATATTTTTCGGACACACGGTTTAGAAGATAGAGGGGGGGGGGGACACAATTTTCACAACTTTCGGAGCGATTATTTCCAAAGGTATTCACTTAATCAAAAACATTACTTAAGAACCTTAAAATATTTTTGAAAGAGCTGTCGAACTATGTAGCACACGTTGATATTTTCTGAAAAAAAAATTTTAGGTTCTGTAACATGTATGGAGTGCCCCCCCTAAAAATATTTATTTTAGTTATTTAACTACCAAACTAAGGAGCGGCTCATACAAGACACCTATATTCCAAATTTCATCAATATCCATTGTGTAGTTTTTGAGTAAAATGCCTGTGACCAGGGACTGCATAACCGAAAAATGAAGGTAGCGTTTTAAAGCGGTATGACGTCATACCGTTTGTTTCGGTATGATTTCGGTAGCGCAACCGAAATGAAACGGTATCGAAATTGAACGGTACCGTAATTTTTTTTCGGTAACCTTAACCGTTTTAAAAAGGTACCGTTTGAGGTTTATGTGTGTGCGCCGAGCGTCGTCGCGTCGTCAAGTTTCAATCGCGTCGTCTTTAGCCTTGAGCATCATTATCATTTCAACGTTAAGACGTTCACTACTAAACATAGGTCTTCCCCGAAGACTTTAATTTGTTTTATTTTTGTATTTTTTACGCGTTGATTGCTATTTTTTTTCTTTTATTTGTTTTTTTAACCTTATTTTTTGTTTTTAGTTTGTGTTGATTAGGTATTTTATGTTTTTTTATCTTTAATGTGTTTTACTTTGTATTTTATACCTTTTTTGTTTTTACTTTGTGTGGATTAGGTGTTTTTTTATCTTTAACTTGTTTTATTTTTTTTGTTTTTTTTTTACATTTTTTGTTTAAAGTTTGCGTTGATTGTAATTTTTTGTTTTTTTTTTCTTTTATTTGTTTTTTTACCTTATTTTTGTTTTAAGTTTGTGTGGATTAGGTGCTTTTGTCTTTTTTATCTTTAATTTGTGTTATTTTTGTATTTTATTGTTTTTTTTACCTATTTTTGTTGTAAGTTTGCGTTGATTGTTATTTTTTGTTTTTTTTTCTTCTTTTATTTGTTTTTTTATCTTATTCTTGTTTTTAGTTAGTGTTTATTAGGTATTTTATGCTTTTTTATGTTAGATGTACTGGATTTACTTTGTATTTTCTACCTGTTTTTGTTTTTAGTTTGTGTTGATTAGGTACTTTTTATATTTATTATCTTAAATTTGTTTTTTTTGTACCTTGTTTGTTTTAATTTTGAGTTACTGTTTTCTTTCATTTGGTGTTTTTAATTTTTTTGTTATATTTATAATTTTCTACCTTTTGGTTTTTAGTTTGTGTTGATTGTTATTTTTTGTTTTTTTTACCTTTTATTTGTTTTCTTTTGTATTGTTTTGTTTTTTTTATACCTTAGTTTTGTTTTTAGTTTCTGCTGATTAGGTTTTTTTTGTTTGTTTGTTTATTGATTTTATTTTTATTAGTATTTGTATTAGTAGTTAAGTTTGCGTTGATTGCTATTTTTTCTTTTATTTGTTTTTTTACCTTATATTTGTTTTTAGTTTGTGATGATTAGGTTATTTCTGTTTTTTTTACTTTAATTTGTTTTTAAAAAATACCTAAACAACATATACTAAAAAAATTAAAGATAAAAACAATAAATAACAATCAACACAAACTAAAAACAAAAAAGGTAAAAAACAGAAATAAAACAAATTATGGAAGTTATGAAGATGATGATTGATTATGTATCTCAAGCTGTTTTTCTTTGGAAATCAGTAATGGTTTTTTTAATGTGACTTCCAGGTCGTGAAAAATCAGCCTTTGATTAGAGGAAGTCGCTCATGAGAACGAAATTTAAAAAAAAATCGGCCTGTTCTTTAATATATTGTAATCTGAATCATTGTATATAATGTAGTTGAAGATATTTGAATTTACATTTTGGGATAGAAATACAATCACATAGTTAACGAAATATTTTTATTTTTATTAAAATGTCATTTTTATTATATTTTTCATCATCCCTATAATATTCACAATTTTCGTATAGTGAGTTCTAAATCATATTTAATCAGTCTACACAAGTATCACAAAAGTGTCATTATTATTCTACAAGTCTTATTTTTTTATTTATAAACCATTGAAGTTACGTAAAAATCACAAATTTACTCCCATACATTTGAGAAAAGGGACCTTATGACCAGCCATGAGCAAAAATTATTGATAATTACAGTATGGCACGATATTTAAATTATTTATTTACTAATCTTGTATTAAAACAGAAAACTAAAGAAAAAAGGTTATTAGAAATTTACTTCAAATCTTGATCAATTAAGAGTAATTCTCAAATAACGTTGTTGAATTTAAGTGATTAGTCATAAGGTCCCTTTTCCCAAATGTATGGGATATTATGACCTTATGACCAATCACAGGTAAAACTTATTGATAATTACAGTATGGCACGCACGATATTAACATTATTTATTTACTAAACTTGTATTAAAACAGAATACCGAAGAAAAAAGGTTTTTAGAAATTTACTTCAAATCTTGGTCAATGAGGGTGTTTAAAAATCATAAATCCACCAGGTGGCAGCAGGGTGGCGAATGGTCTTTTTGACAGTAGGTGTCAAAATCCACCAATCACATCACCTGATTTTGACATCTACTGCCAAATAGACCATTCGCCACCCTGCTGCCACCTGGTGGATTTATGATTTTTAAACACCCTCATTAAGAGTTATTCTCATAATTATAACACTATGTTGAATAATTCACACCATGGTGTTATGATGACCTATGCTTTGTGATGCTATCATATAAAATACGCTAAAATAAATGTGTTTTGTATGGACGACTTTTCTATAAAACCAAAAATTACCGAGTTTTATAAAAAAATCATAATGGTAGGATAGGATTCGCCAAAAATTTTTTTTTGTTTTTGTTGATCTTTTGAAAAAAAATTAAAAGGATTATTTTTCTAAAGTGGTCAAAAATTATAGAAACCGCCAAAAAACTAACCTTTTTCGTAAGTATTTCGAAAAAAAAATTAAAAAACTTTTTCTAAAACGGTCAAAAAGTATAGGCATTCGCCAGAAAGTGTTTTTTTTTTTAATTTTTGTAAAATTTGTGAACAAAAATCAAGGTTTTTCTAAAATGGTCAAAAAGTTTTACGATTCGCCAAAAACACGTTTTCATGTTTAAAAAAAATGTTTATAAATCTTTTTCTGAAAAGGTTTTTAAACATGACAAAGTGATCTAAAATTGTAGAAACATCCAAAAAAAAACTAAAAAAAAAAAAAAAACTTTTTCATAATGTTCAAAAATGATAGGCATTCGCCAGTGTTTTTTTTTGTGTAATTTTTGAAAAAAAAACAAGGTTTTTCTAAAATGGTCAAAAAGTTATACGATTTGCCAAAAACACTTTTTAAAAAATGTTTAAAACTTTTTCCTAAATAAGCTTTAAAAAAACGACATACAAATGTATTTATTTTTATTTTCAATTTTTTTTAATTCCGAATCTGTGGCCCCCAAACCCTTTCCTTCCAAATTTTCAACTTTCTGGGATCATTTTGAAAATTTTGCTTACCATTATGCAGGCCGCGTGCTTGTTTACCACCGTCGTGGTATAAAAAAGAAATACAAATAAGTAAAAGTTGCAAGTAAATTTTATTAAACAATTTTATCAATAGATTTATCATTTTTGTATGAAGTCTGCCATAAGGACCCTTTTCTCCTAAACTTTGAACCCAATTCTTATATAGAAAAAATTAACGTACAGCAGTGAAACGAAGCTACAAATACACGTCTATTCCTATATTTTACAATTTTGCATAAAAGAAAAAAATGATGATTTTGAAGGATTTCACAAAAACGTCCATATCTCCGTAACTAGAAACTGCCATAAGGTCCCTTCTCTTATGGAAAGCCACAATATGCGAGCGAAAAATTTCGGTACTGAAAAAATATAGGTTGGGTACCGTAATAATAAAGGTATAAGTACCGCTTTCAACATAAGCGGTACGTACCGGTATAAAGCGGTACAGTAACAAAATATTTCAACCGGTATAGTCTACCTTTATATCATTACGGTACCGATATTCTATAGCGGTACCGTACCGCTTATATCGTAACGAAAACGGTCCCTGCCTGTGACATACGGACAGACGGACAGACGGACAGACGGACGGACGGACATGACGAAACTATAAGGGTTCCGTTTTTGCCATTTTGGCTACGGAACCCTAAAAACGCGTATCTGATATTCACCAGGTAAAAACGCAGTAAGTGTATATGAAGTTTGTATGTAACTTTGACATTTTTCTTTACGACGTTTTTAGATACGAGTTTCTTTTCTTAGTTAAGTTTTTTTAAAATGTCCTGTTTTCGACGAAATAATCCCGCTTTTTTACTCAAAAGATTTCAAAATCCCGACATGGCAAAAAAGAATCTGGCAACGCTGGCTGTGTGAATCGAATGAAATGCACATAGGTACCTACAATTATTTTCGATATATACATCTATACAATTCAGCCTTGAAAATAGACTCGTGTCAGATTCCTGTGAGCGCCTTATTTGTAGGGCGTGCAGAACCGGGAAATTTTAGTATGGCAGTACCGGGAATTCTCGGCTAGAGTTGTGCCCGCTTGTTCTTTGAAAAGAGCGCATCGATCTCGGTCAATAGGTCAAAGGAACTAGTTCGGTCTTTTAGTTCCTTTAGTTCAGGAGCAAATCTCGAGATCTAGCTATTTAATATTTGATTTTGACTCATTCGATCATTCGCTCCCAATCCCAACCGATTTGTATTTTATACCGTATCGACTACTGAACTAAAGGACCGAAGACCGATTAAGACCGTTTAAGAGGAACTAGTTCTTATCGGTCCGAGGTGGGATTTCTTTCCTTTTAGTTCTTTGGTCCTGACCTGACCGACACAAGCCTATTCCCGGTTCTTTAATGCTAAAATTTCCAGGTTCTGCACGCCCTACTTGTTTGCTCCGATGTATCTGATGGCGACTGTACTGTGTAATAAAGTTCTAATAAATCAATAGGGACAATACGTGGAAGAATAAAGATAAAACATAAGTAAGTGCCCGTATGTAATGTCTATCGCAGTGTATCAATTAATAAGCTCGACTAACTGTAAAAACGGGCCAAGTCCGTGAGCTAGCCCGTTATCCGCACAGTCCACTTCCAGGCAGCTTATGTCCTATAGCCGTAAAGTCGTCTATTGTATTTC
Organism: Eudemis profundana; assembly: GCA_947034925.1. Taxonomy (NCBI): domain Eukaryota; kingdom Metazoa; phylum Arthropoda; class Insecta; order Lepidoptera; family Tortricidae; genus Eudemis; species Eudemis profundana. Next base: position 20,318,547 of record OX344795.1, on the reverse strand, counting down.
AGGGCAGTATATTATCTGTTGGCAGAACCTAACTGCCCTCAGATCAGATACAGTAACAAAGTATACTAGCCGCAAAAGCATTAATATGTATGACATTTCTCATTCGAGTTTAAACTCTTTCTAATAGCATATAGAGTTGTTTTTTCCTTATGTTCGTTTCAAAGAAATGAAGCTTAGGGTTTTGCGAATACACCCATGTACAATGTAAGTAGTGTTAATCAGGCGTATCTGCCTGAGTGGCAAATTACTAACCACTGCTTCGGTGCTAGCTATAGGCTGTAATTTGTATGTAGATTCAGGTTATTTACTCGCTTTAGACGAGATACACATGTTTATATTCGATCTTCATACCGAAAATGCACTGAGGATTGATGCCAAACCTTCTGGCAAGTCTATAATGTAGTCACGCACCTTTATGATAATAATTAATTATGTTTTGGAGTTTTGTCGTTTGTCGCGTTGTCTGTACATGAATCTGTGACAGAGGACTCCTTGTTTGAACTCGTAGAATGCGATGTTATTTACGTAATCTTTTGTCAGCCTCGTCCGTTGTCGTGGCAAAGCCAGAGCAAGATTCGATTTTGTAGAAAAGATCTGCAATATGGTACAATTACTATAATACAATTTTACAATTAATATAATACTACACATGCGGGTGTAGGTTACAACGGTAACATGAGAACTGTCCTTGCTCACGCTCATGCCCAAAATACCGCATTGCCAAAATACCAGATTTTTTAAAATACCAGTTTCTCGATTTATCAGATACCTGTCTTACCCCCCGTTACACTAGATTATAAAATCGTAGGTTACTCAAGGATCTAAATGATTTTGTTGGATGTCGTATTGTGGGAATCTAGTATACGGAGAATCTGATTACATCGAGAATCTGGTATTCGGGGAATGCAGTATTTTGGAAATGAGCACACGCTCACACTTGCCGCCTGGAAAGCGCTCCGCCAAGTAAAACTTATACTTACTCGTAGTTTTGGTTTCAGTTGTCCACTGCAGGACATAACACGCCTCCCTCAAAGAACGCCGCCGCTATAACCGGGCTTGTGCCACCCGCATTCAACCACTTATTTTTAACCTGTCGTTGGGAATAAATGTAAGAAAACTGATGATAATGTCTATAATATTTAAATAACAAATTCTGGGTAAAAATCGGGAACGGAACTTTCTCGCTTGCATATTTACAGGGTAAACATTTACTCTGCGCATCTATTTGGGAATTATTCTGGCTTAGCAGCCGTTATCTACTCGCCTCGTTCATCCACGCAATGACTCGGGATCGGGGGATTGGGGATTTGGGGGGATTCAGGGGAACGGGGGGATTAGGCGCAATGGGTAGGGTTTAAGAAGCTGATGATTAAGTAAGACGATGTTTTGCAGGTGAATTTGGTTAAAATTGGAATACGTCTGATGTTGTTTTGGTTTTGTTTATAATACCGACCCAGTATAGGCAAGTCATACTAGTTATAGTTAGCACCCTTAACCGATATTGGTAAGTACGATCAGATACATACAGCGATTTTTGAGCTCTGTTCTGTCTTCCTCCACTGTATCTTTACTCTTTTTAGGCAAAAATGAAGTCATGTGACTGCGGCTACCACGGGTACTTAGACAGACACTTCATATCCCTCATAGGTACCTCCATAACATAAGTACATATATAAAAATAAGTAAATAAATGTATGATATACCTTACGATATGCACATACTCTGTGCGTGCACGCCACGCCGCGCCGTAGGGAACTGCAAGCAAGTATCATATATGTCATCGTTCAGCTTGTAAAAGATATAAAAAGCATAATCGATTTTAAATGAAAATTAATAATGGCACGGAATCCGTCTCTGGCGCAGCAATATATCTCCCGTAATTGTCGACGACGCGTCATTTGCAAAGAAAAGCCATAAATAACGTACTTACATACATATACTCGTATACATACGGCAAGCCTCGATTAGGGCATGGTGTCTACATGATTTATAAATAACAAATCTTACATTTTCTTAGAGCAAGTAGACAATGAAAGAAGTAACTTTGATACATCTGACAATGGTAGATATGTCGTAGTTTTTTTGGTCTTGAATTAGAATTGGAGTTTAGGTAGGTACTTACGTACCTAGTTATTATCTCTAAGTGATATGAAATTGTCTTCTATACATATTTGCTCGAGATTTTTTCCCTGGGATGTAATAGCATAATAGTACATTACATAACTAGGGTGGTAATACAAAGAAAGACCGGAGCGTGCGGAAAAAGTCACTTTATGGCCAGGTCTGGCATAAACCTAATTTATGCTTAAATGTAGGTAGTCAAATGGACAGCATAACTTCAAAACAAAATAATGAGCTTATTAAAGATAATGGAAATAAATTAGGGATGTAACGAGACATAATTTTACTGATACGATACAGATATTTGTAGTAAATTATCGGCGATACCGATACCGATATCTTAGCTAAGTAATGAAGTATGAACTTCAGATTTATTATTTGTATGTCCTTATTATACCTAAAACTTGGCTATATTTAACAAAGAGTCAACCTAGAAGGTGTAATGAAAAAATAAATAAATTGTCAACACATTTTTTTTTATTATGAACCAAATTTATAGTTAACATATTAATTATTATTGCACAAGGTAATAGACCAATATATAAATTAAGTCAGTAATTGAAATTACTTTTTGCAGATTTTTTTTTCATACAAAAAATTCTTTTAGCGCTCTTCAAATATCGGTTGTATGTAATCGGTATCGTTACATCCCTAAAATTAGATTAGTTCTAGAAATTAAGCTTCGTGTGACATCCTTAAATTATTTTAATGTTAAGGTGTCGGTCGGTTCTCCATACAAACATAAAGAGGGTCATTCTACGATTCAATAAATAGTGATGGAAATGTGCATCATTTTATAGCTTGATAAATTTTGTCTGCGCGAGTTGACCCGAGTTTCAATAAACCACAATTAACGTGCAATCTGTCGATTGCGGTCAGCGCAGCTCGCTTTCAGCTCGGGCCGCAAATTTCTGCGATCTCGGCCTTTCTTTGTATTACCACCCTAGTTGTGTAATGTACTATTTATTATCTCTGTCGCGCGGTCCGGTTCACCACCCGCCCGCAACCGCGCGCGCGAACGATTACGTAATTTTGCCCGGTTATACGGACGCGTCCGTATAACCGGGCACAATTCAGTTGGTTGCCAAGCGCTCGCTCGGGTAGACGTTATCGTGCGTCGGCGCGGGTTCATCGCACGGCATTACGAATACTGTTTTAATGTTTGTTTCGTGTTATCTTAATAATGCCAACAAAGCGTGGATACTGTGGTGTGGACGGTTGCAAAAATGCCGTTAGTAATAAGCGTTTATCTTTTTTCACACTACCCAAGGACGAGGCAAGGTAAATATTATTTATTATGTAATGACTCATGGCATGACTGGTCGGCGAATTGAATCGATTACTTTATGACTCATATTTTGAGGCCGAGGCGCGCTTCAGACTATATGGCGCCACCAGCGCATGCTAAATTAACACAAGCAATCCGTCAAAAAGAGACAATGTATGTGTTTATTCTCATTTTAATACAGTTGCGTCGTCATCAATTCACAGGCAAAAAATATAATCTAGATCTAAGAGACACCCCACACTAGCGCGTTACGAGCGTCGGCGTCTTGTCAGCGCCCGCGCAGCGTCGACCGACGCAACGTCGCCGTGACGTCTGCAGCGTCTTCCGAGCGTCGTCTTCTGATCAGTCAGCCTATCGTCAACGCGGAAATCGAACGTTCGAATGGCGACGTTGCGCCAATGTGTCGGCGCTGCGGGGGCGCCTTGCTGACAACACGATGACCTTCGTAAGCCACTAGTGTGGGGTGACTCTAATTAACTCGATACTTTGAAGAGGAGTGCGGTCGCGGTGGGGCGAGCGCGGTTCTCGTTCCCGCTGTTGTAGCGCGGCCCGCTGGCAGTCAGTCAGCCAGCACACCTTCGACCGATAGTAATACTTCAATAACTGCGTAGCGTTCATTTTAGTTTAGAGGCTATTTTGCTTAAATCTTGTACAATAGAAGTTATTTCAAGCCGCAAAATGCTAATTTAATTAATTTCAAACACTTACATTTTATTAGATATGCATTGTTTTGCTCAATTAAATTATTTGATTGATACAGTTAGAATTATTCATCTTTTCAGACGCAACAAATGGCTGAAAATTATAGGAAGAACTGATCTAATGGACCGACCCGAGCTTAGGCCAAGGAGTCATGTTGTATGTTCCGATCATTTTGAAGAAACTATGTTATCACGGAAAATGTGGTTAAATCCAGATGCTATACCGACAAGATATCTTCCAAATTCACCAAGTACTTCAACAAGTTCTACATCTACAGGTATGCTGGTATTGAAAATAGAGCCTATGGAAGTTCCATCGCCAATCATCAAAACAATGTCTGTAGAAACCAATACGGAGATTATGTATGACGATAAAACCACACAAACGTCGACCTGTCATTCGACGAATATTAAAAAAAGGAGAATCAGTGACAAATTGAAAGAATTGATTAAAATAGACAAAGAAGTTCAAACTAAAAATACTTTATGCCTCGACCGTTTTGATGATGATGACGACGATGTTGTTAAACGATTTCATAAGCTTATTGAGTGGCAAAGTAGGCTAAACAAGAAACGAAAAGGAAATCGTTACGATGCCGAATATAAGTCGTTTGCGTTAAACCTGCATTTTTCAAGTCCACAGACGTATAGAACTCTAAGGTCATTCTTAAGTCTTCCTAGTGAAAGAGCACTTGAAAGTTATAAGCTGCATATCACCCCTAAATTGAAAGACCAAACTTTGAATTACTTGATATCCAAATTAAAATCACTTCCGTATGAGGCAAAATATTGCAATCTTTGTGTTGATGACATGGCTCTGAGGCCTCACCTGTATTACGATATAAGGAGAGATAATGTAGTGGGACTTCACAACATTAACGGTGAAAACACAAAAGATATTGCGTCTAGTGCCTGTGTTGTAATGCTGAGAGGAATCGTGGTAAACTGGAAGCAACCAATAGCGTATTCATTATTGAGCGATGCAAAAGATCATAAACATGTGAAAACGTGGATTAATGATATGATTTCAAAACTGTCAAATATAGGCATAGAAGTTCTGGCCATTGTATCAAAACAAGAATCTAATTTTGATAAGCTTTTTAAAGAAATTCAAAATGTAACAGTGGAGAAACCTTATTCAGAAAATAATGGGAGAAAGCTGTATTACATTTATGATGTACCTCATCTTATCAATTGCATAAGAAATCATCTCATCACCAATGATTTTGATTATAATGGCAAAAAGATATCTTGGGAGTATTTAAGATCATTGTACTCGAATCAAAGAACCAAAGATTTAAGACTTATGCCGAAAATCACGAAAGCTCATATAAATCCAAACAAACTCGAAAACATGCAAGTTAAGTATGCTGTACAAGTATTCAGTTTATCTGTCGTTGCAGCATTCAAAACACTAATATACACGGAAGATATCCCAAAAGAAGCGGAGCCTACAGTTGCTTTCTTTGAAACAATTAATAATATGTTTGATGTCCTAAATTCTAACAAAGTTAAAGCCACCAACAAATATCAAGCCGCATTCACTTTGGAAAAACACCAAATAGAAGTATTAGAAGATGCTTTACAGATGATCAAAAAAATTAGAGTTACATCATTAAAAGAAAATAATAAGTACAGTGATCTAGAAAATAACACGAACGTAATACAAACATTAAAAAATATCCAAATCAGCATCCAAGCCATACCTATGCTCTGCAGCGATTTGCATGAGAAAGGATTTAACTATGTATTTACTAGACGGTTAAATCAAGATCCGCTAAATATTTTTTTTGAGGCTGTTAGACGGCAGGTAGGTGATCGCCGAGGCGTAACTCCCATTCAGTTTACAAGAGCGTTCTCAAAGCTCTTCCTGAGCAACTTGTTAAAAAACTCGCCTCATGGTAATTGTCAAGAGGATTTATGTAAATTACTTCAAAAAGAAAATGGACCATTTGTCCAGCAAGTGCCCGTTTGGGATTGGCAAGACTCCATACTATCACAAGTGTCTCTTGGTGGCGAAACTGACTATCGTTTTGATGTTCCAACACAAAACACCATGACATACGTGGCGGGATATTTGCTCTTTAAATGCACTGATAAGCACTGCTGCCCGGATCTGGCAACAAAACTAAATAGTATGCTGTACGTGGATAATACCAACTTGTATTCTTATTTTAAGAAATTCAATAAATGTTCGTCATTTCATGGAGGATTAAAAGTTCCGTCGGAATCGTTCATAAATTACATAAAAGAATTAGATATATTATTTCTAGATCATTTTTTGAAAAACATACCATGTTGGCCGGGAAGCAGCCTCTATAACATGCTGCAGGGAGTGCATTATACCCATTTATGTGCATGTTTTCCAAAAGAATATCTGCTTAAGTTATTTATTCGATTTAGAATTTATGTAACGTTAAAGTATAATAATAAAAGTTTCAAAGAGGAGAGGAATTACTATGTTAAGGTAAAACATTTATGACAAATAATACGACTAAGCATTCAATAAAAATATCATGTCATGACAATGAAAACTGTTTTAGTTCCTTTCATCGACCTTCATAAAAAACACTATAAACCAACTTTGAAAAAAGTCATCTAAAAACGGCGCAGAGAGAAAAACGTCAAAGTTACATACAAACGTCATATAGGTACACTTACCTACTGCGTTTTTACCTGGTGTCAGTGTCAGATACGTGTTTTTTTTAAAGTAATGACGATATACACATTAAATTCGCATTATTTGTGTATTGTTTTATAAAACCACATTTAGATAAAAAGTTTATCAAAATCAGCTACATAGAAACTAATCGGGATTTAGCAAAAATGGCCTAGTAGTATAGGTATTAAATTTCTTAGTCTATTCTATAGCGTGTCACTGCCCTAAGAGGAGATAAAACGACTGGCAATTAATTTCGCGGCTTGATATAAACCCGATAAAAAACAGCTGTTAAGTACAGTCGTATTTAATCCTGTGGTTCCACGGATAGTGGTAAGACTACATATAGGTAAGCATGAGCAAGTCTTCGAATATTTACCTATACAATAGTCCTAACGATCTAACTACGGTTGATTGACGTCGATCGATTAGTAATTCAATAGTTTCTTCTTGTATCCTATAGGTACATTGACCATAGATAGGGCGGTAAATATAAACACTGTTGGCTATATACTAGTACAGGCTGTAAGATAAGTCTTATTCTGAAATCTTGGTGACAATTCATTCCCGGAAAAAGAATACTGAATTTCATTTCAAGACAATGGTTTTTGCAATTGCTACCTAATTGCATTAGGGAGTTTTATTCTATGACTAGGTATAAGTACACCCGATGTAAAAGATTCAAACAAAGATGTGCCGTTCGAATACTTCCCGATATCCCCTATACGGCGAACTTTCATCACTTGGAGAAATTCCCTAAAATTGCCCATGTGACTGGGATAAAACTCCCAATCAGTACTTCACTATGTTCGAATCAATATTATTATTTACTGGAAATATTTTGATGCTATATAGCTTAACGTAGAAACACCACAATTTTATTATAATCAGTACTTCTCTAGATCGTAGCGTCTCCTGTCCTGCTTACGGGACCCCAGTCCGGTTGGAACCGGTCCGCTACCGCGCGGCTACCGTGCGGGGCGCCCGCGCAGCGCTAAACAGCCGCTTTGTATGCTAACTGGAAAGAGAAACTCCGGCGCAGCCCATACGATCATAAAATAATAGCTACAGGTTTCTAATAGAAGTTGCAGTCTCGCGAGCAAATGGATGCAGATCGTTGATGTAAAGAACACTAATTAACAATTGACAACCTTTCATTTTTTTGAGCCTTTAATTTTATTGGTTCTCTGTATTTGGTTTGAAAAGACGAATACGCTGATAGTTTATTTGTTTCACCAGGATTTGTAATTAATTTATAATTAATATATTAATATTTACTTATTCTAAAAGGGCGTAACTACAGTTCTACGGTAGAATAAACCATTACTTTAGTCTTATCGCGATCGAAAAAAAGTAAGCGATCTGAAAGTATACATTGACAATTTCAAATTCAAAATTATGACAGCTTATTTTTTCTGTGGCAAAAGGCACTGGCATTTCATCTATTGTGCCGTAGAACTGGTAAAATGAGAACATATTTTTTATTCATTTGTATTTTTTATATTAAGCGATATAAAAAAATTATAAAAATAGTGTAGTGTTCAGGAGACAAAATGCTTTCGAATCGAATATACATTTTAAAGTGTTCTTAAAATGAAATGTTGTCAATTAATTACTTACATAAATAAAATACTAATTAGCTATATAGGCACATTACTTGAATCCTGCTATGGTAACCAACGCTCACGACGGAAACTTCGTGAGGAAACCAGTATTATGATATGAAGCAACTTGAAAAAAAACCGGACAAGTGCGAGTCAGACTCGCCCACCGAGGGTTTCGTACAAATTTGTAGGTACATATATTAAAATACCCTATAAATTTTGATTCCCTTAGTAAAGTCTATTTTTAGAGTTCCGTACCAAAATGGTAAAAAACGAACCATTATGATGTGTCCGTCAAGATAGCGTACACCGTAAAGATATTCAGAATCTGATGCAGCCAATAAATAGTACCGAAATAGTACCTACGAAATACCTAGGTAAAAAAAATAGTAGGTACCCTTAAACTGTCTGAAATATAAGGCCTGTTCACGGTGTACGCTACCGGGCGTCAAGCTGGCGTAGGTACACCGTTTGTATCTCTGGAACGGCTTTGTTTTTGGAAACGCTTTATATCTCAAAAAATAGTACCCAAATAGTACCCTAGGGCCCTAAAATTTCATTTCTCTAGCTATCTTAGAACTTAACTTAACGGTGTACAAAATTTCACACCGTCAAGCTGGCGTACCCGGGAATTTTTTATAGAATGAGCTCACTATATCTCGGCTTCTACGATAGCTAGAGAAATGAAATTGTAGGGTACTATTTTTTGAGATATAAGAAAATTGCCAAAATCCTAACCCGTACTTGTTTGCTCCTACTAAACTAACCGCCATACAGTTTTTCTTGAACTATTCACGTATCTTACGAGTTTGTACGGAACCCTCGGTGCGCGAGTCAGACTCGCACTTAACCGGTTTTTTTAAATGATTTAATTAAAAATGTATAGTTTTTCAGATTTGTCCTTGCCAACTTTCATAGTTCTAGGTCAACGGAAAGTACCCTTTGAATTTACCCTTTGAATTTTGGTTTCCTTGAGTTGAGAGTGAGAACGTTGAATAATAAAATGTTATCATAAGGCCCAACTTCGTCGTGTCTAATATTACCGGGAATATTCTTAAGTTCAGTGTGGAATTTACGGAAATATTCTCGGGGACCGAACATCTTTCGTCTGTAGTATCAACAAAAACAAACGACACATTTACAACCTGGCAGACTTCGAAAGAAATCAGGAGAATGACTACCCATAGTTTATAGTAGTTTATAGTTAGCCGAGTAGTTTTTATAAAAACTGCGTTAATAATGACGATGTCCAGGAGATGGGTGGGAACATACCCCGCAGTTATCGTATCTCAAGGATGCACTTATCGTAAATAAGTCGAGGCGTGTTGTTTGCCGCAGGTTCCGTGACTATGTCGTGTTAGGGTAAGTTCTAATTAATATTAGTAATGATTACTAGCGTCTGTTATTACACATATATGAATAAACTATGGCTGAAAAGATCTGCAGACCGAATTTCCATAACACTGAATATTATGAACGGAAATACCTTTTTTGACTCCCAAAATGCACCGTTTTCTGTAGAAAGCAACGCAGCACGACAAATTGAACTCTATTTTACTAATTTTTGACCTAGGGTTACCTACTTTATTCAACACATCAATTTTGGGCAAAAATGCATTATGAGGATGTCGTGGATAGAAATTCGTTTGAATTTTACTTAGTTTATACCTAGACAAGTAGTCATAGCCATACAATGCGAACCTCAACAGTAATTTTTAACCCCCGACGTAAAAAGAGGGGTCTTATTTATTGATTTTGCTGTGTTTAAAATGTATATAAAATGAGTTTTTGTCCTAAAGCAACTGAGACCACTAATATCTAGTGATAATTTAAAGGATGCCTACTACTCATACATTCATTCAATTCTCTCATATGGCATCATTCTATGGGGTAATTCAACGGATTTTGAGCGTGTCTTGAAAATGCAAAAACGTGCTATTCGAATCCTGGCTAACGCCAATTACCGTGATAGTTGTAGGGAACACTTTAAAAATCTGCAAATATTAACATCAGTGTCGACATATATATTGGAAATTGTATTATATGTCAAAAACAACCAAAATGAATTTAAACGTGTAGGTGAAGATAGGACGCGACCAACACGATACCCTGAAAATCTAATTACCAGTAGGTGTAGGCTTAATATGGCAAGAAAGTGCCCGAAAATTATGGGCCAAAAGCTGTTCAATAAACTGCCGAAAGCAATTAAAGCTCAAACTAATGTCAACTCAACACATTCCGGCACCAAGTGAAAACTCTGCTTCTTAATAGAACTGTCTATAGTATAAAGGAATACTTGAGTTACGATTATAATCTTAACAATTAGATTGATTTATAATTATGAATGTAAATAAATAATGCAATTTAATAAGTGTGAAATTTGTAAAAATGTGACGATCTCAATATGTGTACATACTTTGTTAACTTCAAAATGTGTAAAAGTATTGAGAAATAAACGAATCTGAATCTGAATCTGAATCTATACTTTTTACTCGGGGGAACGTTTTCAAGAAAGTGAGAATACCAGAAATGTGAAGTATGTAATTCTAAACCTATGAAAATTTCAATTTGTACCTAGTTATTTTAGAAGCAGACATATGAAGTTGCTTTCGGTCACTACTCTCTCCGAAAGGCTTTGCAGTGGATTTAATTAAAATGTAATCTCGCGGAACTCTAAAAAGATGTTCTCAAAGCCCGTTAACTTCCAACCGGTATATGGTATCTCGCTCCAACCACCGAGCGATAAGCGAGACAGCGACTGGCCCAACGGGTCCCGAAGGATAATCTCCAGTGTCTTTTTAAGTGTGAGCGGATATCGGTTTTCGGATTATCCTTTTATACACACAAGTTAAACCATTTAGATTATTTACGAGAGAAACCTTAACTAATCGAAATTAACTTTTTAACTGGCCTGAGATTTTCAATATGCCTTTTTCTTTTGTTTGTATGGTACAATGCAATATCTTTGCAATATTTTTTCCAAGAGTTCGTAACAATATTTCTAACAGTAGTATGCAGATGAGCCCTATAAATAGGATTAAGGTAGTTACCTACGTTTGTTTACATATTCCATAATAATGACTCATAGGAAACTGACGATGACGTGTTTAATGAGTGTTTGGTCCAATTTTTGCTCCACTGTAAACAAAGTTGACCATGCAAGCTTACGATAAGGACACTTTAACATAACAATGTGGCTTGTTAACCCTCTACAGCTGAGGGCCCTCTGGCCACTCTACCGCGCTGTAGTGGTCCGAAATTGGGGGCTGGCCCACCGTTGGGCGTGTCCAAGACGCATATTATTGCTCAGTGGCACGTTTTTGCTTTACAATTAATCTATAATGATGTTTAAAGCAAGTTACCACTTTGCCGCCTGTCGAAAATAATAAAGTTTAGTTTATATCGACATAGAAGTAACCAATTTCTGGGACCTAATTACGATTAAGTAAATGGTGTATATTGCTTGAGAACGGCATATTTTCAATACCTCTGTGACAAATATGCATGGTTTCCATTGGGTGGGCTACGCACCTGATGGAAAGCCAAAACTGCAAACTGCAACCATGTAACACAACAAAACAAGATAAAAGGTTACAAGAGCGTTGTCATCTGGAACATAAAGAAATAATGCTAGATGTGCCTGAAATTACGTCGCGCTTCTACGTGTTATTTTTACAATTGTGGTAAACAGAGTAGGCCGGTACTGTACTCTGTCTCTCGTTATTATACCTTTCTTGATTTCTTACATCCCTACTATATCAACGGTTTCAGAAAAACCTTAAGGTATGTGGACGAAAATAATGACGATTTGCACACAGGCATGGAAAAACTGCTTATTGAGTGCCTTTAAATTTATGACACCTGTAGTAAAATTCTTTTAAGGAGTGTTTATTTTAGGAGACATTTTAAGAGAAAATACGAAACAAGTTGACGAAAATTCGGACTGCTATTAAATTTGTAAAATAAAAGCGTGTTTATGTTGTTAATTATGTTACGTTTCCTTAACATATATTATTTCTGTATTATTTCTGTGATATTTTTAAGTATATTAAATTGTAAGCTAGGTATAAGATTTATATGGGATGTTTTTTATGCCTGAAATAAAACTTTATTATTATTATTATTAACCCTCCCATTGGCGGACTCAATCAAACTTCCACAGCAAAACCTTCAAACAAAGGCCCGGTTCTTTCCTCCCTCGCCGTCAACTTATCTAGTTAAACAAGTAGAACTACCCAAGTTAGATGGGCGCCAGTAACTTGTTCGGTTAAACCCTTTGCCAGCTCTGGGAAGGACGGCTTTATTAAAACTTGCCGCCTCTTGGTATTCAAAAATTGAAATTACAGTGGAGATCGGCACTGACCGCTGGTGGTCTATAGCTTCTTGGAGATCGTGCGTGAGGTCATAGGTTTGAATCTTATAGCGATTGCCATCGTACATATTAATGTTAAAACTCAGGATTCAGGTTTCGATGGAAAAACAGCGCTAATGTGTCGCTCGATCGTAAGAAACCAGACTTTTTCCACAAATGAGGAATGAATTTAGATTTAAAATCTCCCCAAATTTTTAGATTAAGTTGATATTTAGGTTACTTACCTTGCTATTTTGCTTATGAACGTATTTTCTTTTTTCTTACCTCCAATGAGTTTTTTATACTTATGTACAAAATGCCTACTTCTATACTAATCACACGTACGGTGAGGGAAGACATCGCAAGGAAGCCTACACTACGTATAGAGGTAACAACATGTCACGCGTGTGTCATGTGACTAGACTTGGAATAATGAACATGGGAGGCACGGGCGAAATGTTCAATCTTATTTCCTCGTGAAAATGCTCTGTTTTTCCATTATTTCGGTCTACTTCCAGTCACAAATCTCAACGTCTGGCACCCCGGAGTGGTTGCGTTTGCCTAGGGGAAGACCGTAAACTTGCAAAAAATTCTGGACAAATATCTGATCGCCTCAAGGGTAGTTTTGGATTTAATGTATGGTTTTTTATATCAGTAATCTGGAGGTAATATTGCCAGAACAGTAGGGCGTTCTTAAGTACTCGCCAGAAGGACCTGAAGCTGCAAAATTGGGGCCCAAATTTACATATTAAGCACAAGGCTAGTTCTTACATATGTTGTTTTACAGTCTCTAAATATACCCTATACAAAATGACAGATCATTTGGACGCTGCGTTCATGCCGCCAGACGAAGTCAAAATTGTAGGTTTCAGTTACTGTGTATATATGAAGTGGTTGATTCAGACGTGTTAATCTGTAATTACTCTAGTTATCCATTATTAAAGTCTAGTTCCGATCATAAATCAACGTCTAGCACCTCGGAGTGGTTGGCTTTGCCCAGGAGAGGACCCCTGAAATAATAAAATAAAGCTCCTCTTCTGGGTACACGCAACCACTCTGGGGTGCCAGACGTTGAAATTTGTAACTGGAAGTAGACCGAAATAATGGAGAAACAGAGCATTTTCATGAGGAAATCAGATGAACATTTCACCCGCGCCTCCCAGACCATTACTTATACGTAAATGAATCCTTTGACATTTCGGATGGAGGTCATATATACGTAATAAGTATTGTAAGTCTGATTGAATTTTAAATAAATAAAATAAGATGTACGAGTACATGATCACGTCAGTTTGATAACTGATTTTACTGTCACAGTAGTTACGGAGATTAGATGCTTATCTGACTTTGTAAACCTGGGATCATGGTAAAAGTACAGTAGTAGAGAAGCTGTGACCCAGTGCCTTTTGTTAGGCTTTAGGGAAGAGTTAACTATATATAGAGACAAATAAAGTGACACAGACATGAAGTGACAACGACCATTTAATAGGACTGCAGTTAAAAGATTGCATATTAAAAGGTAAGTAGTAAGTTAGTGTCTTACAGTAGTAAATTAATTTGCCTTTAGCCTCGAGGCGAAACGGAACCACGAGCAACCGGTTGCGGAAATGCAGCCCATGCAACAATAAATACGATAATAAGGAAAAACAGCTTATTGAGTAACAAGGCAAGTTGTATAATAATTATATTTTCATCACACTTGCTCGAAAATGGTGTCATTACACGTAGGTTTTGCGGGCCGTAAATGACCTATTACGCCCTAGGGCGTAATGGTTTTCTTTTTAAATTTGAAACGCTGGTTCTGTTTTACTCTTATTTGTCATGTTCAAAGAAAACGCCAACTCACTTTTTTAACTTTTATTACTGAAATATTTATTTAAAGAGAACTGTTATTGCAAATACATGTAAACACATATTTCTGTAACATTAATTAAATGTTTAAATAGTGTATTTCAGTATTTTGCAAATATAAAATCAACCATTTTAAGTCTTTACCGCTATGGTTTCCGAACGTGACTTGTCGTCTCGATATATGTCACTAATGTCACTGTCAGTTTTACAATTTTATTTAGGTTAAGTAAGGTTATTTTAATCAGATTTCCTCACAAGTGCGATGAAAAACATTGTGTGTGCCACGGGCGGTAAGGGAATTACAAACTCGTGTTATTAAAGCCCTCGGCTTCGCCTCGGCCTTGTAACAAACACTCGTTTGTAATTCCTTACTTACCGCCCTTGATACACAATGTACTATTACCTATACTAAGTATATACATGATGCCTATATCGCCCGACATGAGAAGTAGTCGCGGCATATATATTTAGCTTTTACAAATCATTATAGTTGTAACTTAGTAGCACCTGAGGAGTTCTGGCCCATTTAACCCATTTCGGATGTGCAGCAATGGGCCGCGTATGCAGGCCTGCTGTAGAGGCTAACTTGAAAGAAAAAAAATTAGCATTTTTAATAACGGTTCAAGGAAGGTACTATCAAGGTTTTAAAAGTGTTCTGGGACTCTAAAACCAACAATGCTTCTGCCTCGTAGTCGTTTACCATCAGGCGCTGCTAGGGTCAATCGCATGTCAGTTAAAGAATTTAAAAAAAAATCTGCCGCAAGGGATGTTGTCTCGCGCTCAATCCGAATGCCACGATTCTGTTTTTTTTATTTATTTCACATTAAGGAAGCAGTTGATCTTGACCTCACCTGACGAAGTCGATGATGTAGCATGCGTGTAGATAGTGCCTAATTATAATTGACTTAATGAGTCCAGCACACCTTTTCTCGGAAAAATATAACTTGGAAAGTTGGGTTCCAAGTTATATTTTTCCGAGAAAAGGTGTGCTGGAAGACAGTTTATTTCAATAGTAAGAGTACGAGAGAGAGTAAGAGAGTAGTAGAGTAGTGTAGTAAATTAATGTTGGATCGCTTTGTTATGAATTTGCCGAAGTGCATATCGGCCTGTTAAGGCGAGGTGAGACCAGAATCGGGCACGGAAGCCTAGTTTCCAAATCATTTTTAGAGCACTTATTTGACTCTTAGGTCACTGTAAAACATATATAATAATATTCAGAACTGTATCTAGGGCTTCCTCTCACTTAGAACACGATAGCGAACACTTCGCTCGATAGAAAAGTAGCGCGAAAACACTATAAAATAAAGTATTTTTTTCATTTTTTTTCATTTTGTTCATCACCAGTTACCTTTTCTGACAAAATTAATACCTGACAATCATGATTTCACAGTCATGCAGGTCATCCTCTCATGTTTGGGTTGATAACGTATACTTTTATGTTAGAAATCGAAGATAATCTGCAATAATCTGCATTCCGCCCGACCCTAGTTTGTATGTGAAATGCGAGCCAGGTCCTACCGCGCCTTAAATGTTTGATTTCTCTGCGAACAAATTTCCAAAATTACCTATAGGAATGTGGTGTGAAACTTTTAGTTCCAAATCAGTCTGTCTTGACGAGACAGGTCAGGACAGTAAAGTTCTCTTCAATTAACAGTAAAACACGTGTTTATCAATATTTTGTAGGTAAAGTTTAAACAAAATCGAACAAAAGTAATAAAAATAATGGAGATACACACATACTAACATGGAGAAAGCCGTATGTTACACAGTCAAACAAGTAAATCAATTATTCTCCTAACTTTCTAATACAAGTAACCAAAAACTTTGCAGACAATACCGGTAATACGTAACGATACAAGTGCTAAACAAATGTATGTTTTTATACTCTTTTGGAACGAAATGGCAAGTGCGGACTGTCATGAATAAATTGTAACTCGGAAACTTCCCGTTGTGTTTCCAATCACGATCGCATCGAGAACAATGGCAATTGTTTTTATCACGTTTCGGTACACGCTGTCGCTGTGCTTACAGAGTAAGTTCGAACTTAGACATACATGTATATAATAGGAGTATACATACCTATAAATAATTTGATTTATAAATGATTTGATTTGATTTGATTTATATTCCTGTTGCTACACTCAAGGACTTTAATTGTTGCGCCATTCAAGTTCGCTTTTCGCTCCACCGATAAAACAAAGTGAGCTAAAGCTAAAACATAACGAAAATAAAATAAAAGGTTTTTAGCAAATAAAATTATTCAACATGTACACGTTTGATGGGAGACCTATACCTAACATTAGTTGAGTAATAATTTCTTTATCAAAATTGGTTATTAGTATATACTAATAGGTTCTCATTAATTTTACCCTCACTAAATTATGTTCTTTACGAGTTTTATTACAGATAATAAAATTTTAAATATATTTGATTTAAAGTAAATACTTTGAAGTAAGAAATGTCTCGTCGGCTTGGCCTCGGCCGACAATTACCTACATGTGATCTGAGGCTTTCTTATTTACTGGCCAAGGTTTGTATACTATTTTTCTGTTCGACGGAGCCGGAAAGGGTGGAAAGCGGTGGAAATCTTCGTTTAGCGCAGCGGCCCGCAAGATGACGGTCTCCGGCCGGAGGGCAGAAAAAAATGTTTGTTCGAAATACCTTCATGGTTGTACTAGTGTGGCATGTTGACTGTGATGTTGACTGAATACTGATAGTATACTTACTTTCAAACCTAAATTACGTATTCTAGCAAATAAATATTTCTATTTAGGGTTCACCTTACAGTAATAGTCGTGTCATAGATTGTGTATTACACGACAAAATTAGACTGAACCCTAAATGGCTTAGGGTGAAGCCATACGAGCGTAATTTTGTCAGTTGTGAGCTGCGTAATTTCAGCTGCGGAAATTCTGAACAATATATTTTGACGACTCATTTTGCGTCGCCGTGTGAACAGGAGTTTTGTAAGAAACTATCAACATTTCAACAATTCAATTATTGTTCTAATAATTTAATGTTTTATTTTTTTTTCCTCGCAAGTGTGTTCAAAAACGTCGTATGATACATTGGTCATTACAGACTCGGCTATATAGGCGAGGGCTGTGCAACACAGTCTCGACTGTAATGGCCAACATAGCCCACTCGTATCATAATGTACTATTTTCAAACAAGTTATTTTGCAAAACTCCAATTGATAAATTATTGTATGTGTGCAATTTTTATTTGGGGCAAATAATATACAATCAAGTACTTAGGTATTTCATACAAATACACGGTATACAACGTACATTTTTTAACTCCGGTTTGGGAGGACTCTGCGTTGACTTCGGCGCAGAAAAATAAGTAGGTACCTACTTACTTATAATGATAGTGTTTCTGAGGTCGCCCTACTTTAATGCTGGAAGCTATTTTTCTTTATTTGTAGTAAGTCAGAAGGGGTGCAGTCAATATTATAGATTTGTATTGTGACTAACTGTAATACTTACATAAATATCACAATAGTACATTACATACCGAGGCCAGTAGAGTAAGAAATGCCTCAGATCTCATGGAATTGTCAGCCGAGGCGAAGCCGAGGACGACAAACATGTGATCTGAGGCTTTCTTATTTACTGGCCAAGGTTTGTATACTATTTTTCTGTTCGACGGAGCCAGAAAGCGGCATCTTGAAATCGGCAAGGTGACGCTTGCCGGCCGGAGGGCAGAAAAATACATTTATATAATCCCATCGTATCATTATGCCTAGCCGAAACTACGCATTTTATTAAACGTTCATTTACCCGCGTGGAAAACTGAACTTTTTTAGGTTAAGTTTGTTAGTCAGCTTGTGTCCCTCAGAGTAGAAATCGAAGCCCCGCGCAGCAGGGCTTCGTCGACCTGCTGCGGGTCATAGTTATTTAGAAAGAAAACCCTAATAAAAACCCGTTTTCGCCCTACTAAACGAACGGCCTAAGCATTGGCCAGCCATATCGTTAATTGATACATTGACGCATTGGCTAAATTGCATCCAGGCAGTTAACTAAATGGCGCCGTTTAGTGAAAAGGCTAGGCAGTTAACTAAATGGCTAATTAAACCAGTTGGCTGCGACACGTATATCATAATTGTGAATGTTTTTAAAACGAAATTGCGAGTATCTGATCTTGCAGGCTTTCTTTTACCAAATGTCATAATTCCCGACGAGCTGGCAGCAGATTTGTACGTAATCCTTTGATGCCTACTTTATCGCGGAATAAATATATAATTCTTGTTTTTTCAGCGCTTGTCGGTTTGGACGGTGCATAATTTCCGAGTTTACGCCCAAACTCGGAAATTATGCCTGTGACAGGCGAACTTAAGTAGATGCCGGAGATTCTCCTCTTTTCTCCTTTAAAGTAAAAGAGGAAGGTACAGTGATGGTGTAAACTACTTATGGATTTATTTTATCTATAGTACAGGTAGGTAGGTACCAGTAGCGTGGCGTAAAAGATATCCTAGGACAAGCCGGTGCAGATTTGGCGTACATTTTCCTTAAGAGCTCTAGAATAAGGTGGTCAAAAGCCCAATATTAGGCAAGCCGGTAGGAATCGAGTTGTTTGGACGCCACGCCACTGGTAGGTACAGTCAAGGAATTTAATTTCCTACCCTTTTCATTGAAATGTTGTTAAGCATTCACAATGCATTAAGGTCGAAATTTCTATTTCAGTAATAGTATTTAAATGTCAATACGTATTATTTGTCACTGCATATTAAAGATAACCTCTTTGCGAAGTCATTTGCTCATCTAATTACGAATACGTGTCAGTTGATGTCAGTGTCAATCGAGAACATTTTAAAATAATTCCGAATCCAGACTCCGGAAAGTCTACCACAAACGTCGATAATCTAAATTTCGTTATCTGCGTTCCTTTCATTCGAATATTGCAAGAGCGAGAAAGATGGACTTTCTTCGAATTTCGATTCCGCGGTTGTCGACCTTTTTTGATAGTGCCTTGACGTTCCAAATTTCAGTTCACCATGTCAACGTTGTTAATCTGTTACCTAGTTACTGACACAAAACAATGCGTGTGATATGTCAAAGTAACGTCGTAGTCTAGCTAGCTCTTATGATGACAGTATGCTATACGATATTGGACCTCAGGTGGGTTGGAAATTAAATTCCTTGACTGTACTACGTCTAGCCTGCGCCTCTATTTTACACGTGTACAGCAAACAGCATGTAAGATGGCTAGACCACAAATAAACTAAATAGTATATATAATTGTATATATTAATGATGTGTAATAATAATATGTGTGATTTATTCTTTAAATAGCCTCGTAATTGACAACTACTTGTTTTGTACGCACGAAAACAAAGATCAATTATTTTATTATGTAAGTCACGAGCGTACATAAGCGAGCGTATTATGTTAATGTACACATAATGTATTCGATCGCCGGACAGAAAAAGACGCGTAAGTCAGTAGCAAAACAACTTTCTAGGGTTACCTCTCTTGCTAAATTTAAATTTAAAATCCAAAACTTTATTCTGCGAAATCATACGAGTTATTTATAAGCCCGGGGTTCGTATTACTTTAAGATTAAAAGCGACGCGTATAAGTTACTAAAAATAATAATGTATATATTGTAAGAAATGGTCGTAGTGTTTTCAGTTAACAGTACAATGTTTAATTGCATCTCATAGCCTATTGATAGGCTAGGACCAAGATCGTATTTATAACTACTAGTAGGTAAGTGCTATCTTCTGCCTGAGAATGACACATGAAAAACATAAATGTATTTATTTTCCAAGATTTTGACACCAAAATAATCCATTCCAAGTTTACTGACTCACTTTCGTCGCCTGAACTTCTTTTTAAATGTTCATTTTTATTTTTTTATATTACCTTCTGGGTTCTTCAGTTATAATTATGACATGACAGAGATGGAATTTTAATTAAAGTAATAAGGGTACAAAACCAAAGTTTCACTGAAAACTCAAACAATAGAAAACTTTTACAGGTAATTTTCATTTGTTTTTCCACAAAATTTAAATGTTCAACTGCATTTGCATCCCTGCAAGTAATCCAATTTGTTAAAAACAAAACAATTTTAAGTAAAAAAAATAAACCAGTGATGACCCTGTTTGACCAGCGACAAGCCTCCAAACACGACCGGTTTTTCATGTTTCTTGCTGCTAAACGAAACTTTCCAAGGTCCTTAGGTACACTTCATATCAAACAAAATGCGACTATACCACACCTATATAAATCCCAAAGTCGATCAACTCAAAACATATCTTAACCCGTTCTTCAATGGAACGACTTGACCCGAATCCGTCTCTCTCCAACTCGACTCCTTCGTGATAAGCTGTCTCGCTCGGTACAGGCTCCTAACCTAAGCCAGTTTTCACAAACATCGGAAGAGATGTATCGCTGCTTTGTTGGTACCTATTTACTTAGCTGCGTATGTAGGTATCACCTCGAACAACATTGTATGAGTAATGTTTACCATTTCCTCGGTAGCTTCTGTTTTTGTAAAAGAGAATACTTTCCGTAAAGTATTACTTACTTATTGTTGTAGTTATAGATATATTCGACAGAAACACATAAAACAAGGGAATGTATATGTATTATGTGTTGTGGTATTTGTTGTCTTGTGAAAAGCGTAATCTTTATCATAAGCTGTTTAAAAATGAGGAAATTTCAGATAACAAGTCATTAAAGATACTCTGTTGGTCTGTCGTTGAAAGAGATTACCACAAGATTTACATGAAGATATTTAAATAATCGAAGTAAACTCAGAAAGATAATCACTATGATTGATGACATATTTAGAAATCTAAACTTTGTTGTGGCATAGAGAAGTGTTTAAAGAAGACTGTTTCTATTCAATTGCGAAGAAGTTGGTTTCTAAATTTTTTTTAGCAAAAAAAACTTTAATACAGAACTTGGCAATACAAACAGCTTCTATACATATATAATAAAGCTTAACCCCGCATAAGGTTAAATTATTGGCCAGTTATCCAGTTTGTGTGCTGCCTGGGTTACTCTGATTTCTAATTCAATTCCAAAAAATCTACTAAAGATAAGAATAATCTAGTGCAATAAGAATAATTTCTTTCACAAAATGATTTTGGTTGCAGTACATATCTATCTAAACGATTAAAATTGATTTAAATGGGTTGATTCAAACTGTTGAATTAAGATTAATCTTCAAAATTACCAATTAATAAATTAACTAAGATTACTTAGGTACATTCATTCACTCGTCACATGTAAATACTGCCAACACATTTTGGAATTGAATTAGAAATCGTAGTACTTATAGGTACATGGAATGTTAAAGTGACGTAATATATATAGGACATACTTATAAGATCTGGAAAGATCAAAAGAACTAGTCGAGTAAGTCGCCCACGCAGCAAAAACTGTCCAATTTTGATATTCACCACTAGAGCCTGCCGGCTCTCGTGTCAGTCCAAAAAACATTCAAAAGAAAACAACCTCGATTCTCAGACTTATGACAATAGAGTAGGATTCAAAATCTTATACATATGGTTGTACCTATTCTTTGAGGATGTAGCGTATATAAAAACTGAACCGGTCGATTACAAGTTCTAATTTCGTACATTCATTATTTTAACTCATTACAACGATTCGACTCGCCAAATTTAATAATGCCTACATAATAACTATCATCGTACACTGGAATATCCTTAACATCCCCATTACGGAAACACAGTCAATTTTATATCTTCAGTCATGGTGATAAAGATCAATGGGGAGATCCGAACTACATGCATAACTTTGTGGGAAATAATGACACAGCCATCTCCAGTAGCAGTTAGATGTATACTAAGTCAGTTTTTGCGATACAACAAACGTACTTTAATTCGTTTATATAACGAGGTCGAAACAAAGTTACTGAGCACTCAAAGAGGTCATGAAAAGGTCGGTGCGCCTTTGAATAAATCGACTTAAAAATACATAGTACCCTTCGGCCACTTTGGAAACCAAAGGTTCGAAACCAGTTTAGAACACAGAATTATTTTTCTTTTTAGGAAACCTAGTTTCGAATAAAGAAAAATAATTCTCACGTACTCACGTACTTGCATTATTCAGATTAACTGCTCACTTTGGCTACTAACTTTAATAATCATACCTAACCACAGAACAACCAATCTAAGAAGTGGAGAGTTTAGTTAAGGACACTTTATACTGGCAAAATTAAGCCGATGAACTTGACAAGAGAGCCATTATTTAAAGAGAAAAGAAGAACTTAGGATATGAACATTAGTCGAGGGAATTATAATTATAACCCCAGCAGAGAGATGCATTAGATGAAGCAAAGGCATACCAAAAGCACAGGGTCTTGACTTCTGTGCCTTCATGCATGATACGACCTGTTGCAAACAAAGTGGGATTCAATTAATGCCCCTATTATTACATAAGCGGTATGTGGTAGTTAAAAGAGGTAACCGCACGTGTCTAGATAGGTCTCTAATTCAGCTCCGACAATAGCTCGGGACACCAATTGTCTCCAATTGCTGTAACTGCCACATACTCCGCTCCACGCGGCAAGCAAATATCACCGGTACTTGTTTGAGTACATTAGTGTCTAGACTGAGATTACTATCTGCATTATCTAAATAAGCTTTATTACTAACGTTTGTTATCTAATAGATGTCTCGTCTATGATAATAGTCGTTGAGTTTTAATTGGAGACCAGAGACTTCTATGTATGAATGTAACGTTATTTGCGGTATAAATATAAATTCATTTCAATGGATACTTGACTCTAGTTTACTTTGACAGTTGTAGTTATTTAATCTTTATTATTACAAAGAGATAATACGTTAGCTCTTAGATAATATGAAAACACAATATTTAAAGACCTGGTGTCCTTTTAAGGAATATACAGGTGCGAAAGGCATGTATAAGTAGGAGTACATATGTCAAGTAAACATTGTCAACTCAAATTAAAATTGTCAACTTTGTAAGAGGACTAAGTTTTTTTTTATCCTCGTGATTTCACCAATCACTAGATTTTTTTTCATTGAATCAATTCCTTTATATTGTCGAACGTCAACGTCCCAGAGTCAGATTGACAGAAATGTAGAAGATTGGAGGCGTCCTATACTTAGGTACCGTAGTGACCCCTAAGTTCGCCTAGGGTGCCTATCTTTGCCTAGTTGATTTTCCTAAAAATCTTGTAAGAAAACCTGCACATAAAACTATTCAGTATTCAGTACTTATACATTTACTTGATATAGTTTTAGGTAATTGTAGCTTGTCGTAAAGCAAGTTTAGGAAAATCAACTAGGCAAAGATAGGCACCCTAGGCGAAGTTAGGGGTCACTATGGTACCAAAAATAGACAACACGTGAGCTACGATGATAATGATTTACTAGAGAAAACCAACTAAGAGTATAAAATTAAGTTATTTCAGGTTATGGGCATTAACGGGTCCAATAAGTTTAAGTAGCATATACCTAAGGTTCATAGACAATGGTTTTGTCTGATCTGTTAAAGTTACTTGAAATAAATGATTTATTATTATTATATTTGGTTTAGTTGATTTAGTCTAAACTGAGGTAAGGAATACCCTATGGTCGGCAGCATGTCCCAGGTTTAAAGCTCCGTGACTCCGTGTCCGTTTCAATGATTCTTAGTCTTGCAAAAACACGCTTACGGTCTCAAAGTTACAATATTGTCTGACGTGTAAGACATAAAGCGGTCCCCGGATCCTCGTAAAGAAACAAGGATCTTCTTTAGCTACAAAGTCTCGGCCTTAAATCCCAGGCCGCGGACAGGCGCCGTACGTCTTTCTAATCGCAGCTCCAGAAAAAGTCGGGTGAAATATAGTGGTCCTGCGACACGACCGGTCGGGCAGGTAGTGGCTGTGCTGCGTTTGGTTCAACTAGGCAAGACCAGTAACTAATCGAACAAGTTGCAGCATAAAGCCATAGTAAAGCTTATACAGACCTTACAACGCTGAAAGTAGAATAATATACCCTGTTATACCTCCTATATATAATCTGTAGAGTTAAGAAGAAACTTAAGTAAGCCTCATTTTAAGAATAAGAACGCATCTCGTTTAGGGTCACTATTTAAAATACAGTGTGTAAGTCTAATACGGGCGAATCTCTTAACGGTGGTTAGTATAGGAAAAGTGAAGGTAATTAGATAACATTTACTTAAAGTTGCAACAATAATTTTGTCCATACAAAATAATTCAGCCCGCAATGTAATGCAAACACACTCACGTTAAACGCTCGTTGACAGTTACGATGACATTTCGGTACCGCCGTACCGCAACCATGTTTACAGTACATTGCTGCTGAGAAATTTAAAAAAATTAACTATGGGGTCGTAATGAACTGCAACTTAAAAAAAACCTTTTACTTCATGATTACACTAATGAATACTATGTCCGATTTAATTTATCGCCCGTATTAGACTTACACGCTGTATTTGACAATTTTTTCATGTTTATCTGGTTATGGTAGGTACACCCAAAATCCAAGGTGATTAATTTCTTACATTGATCGGGCGAGAAATCGAACCGAAAAAGGTTTAGATAGTAATGAGGAGCCTAAGGTAACAGCCAGTCACTGGCGCAAGTAACTGGACCTTCTGCTACTTGCGTAACTGGACCTTCTGCTACTTGCGCCAGTGACTCCCTCCTTCGAGCACTCCTCCAATTCAAAGTACCTAACCAACCACGCACTTGTGTGATATAAATTTACATCGAATGGCCCGTCCACGCGAGCGTCCTGCGTCCCATCTACAGTTTTTGTCCATTGTCTGTTATTGTTCATCAAAAACCTTTTTTATCATCTCCATATTACACGGGTTGGGTAATGTTTTTAATTTATATAAATAGCCAACAATAGTAAGAAATATATGACAATCATTTAAACTCTATAAAAACAGAAGAAAAAATCCGGTCAAGTGCGAGTCGGACTCGCGCACCGAGGGTTCCGTACAAACTCGTAGATACGTGGATAATAATTCAAGATAAACTCTATGGTGGGACAAATTTAACTTTGCTCTTGAAAAACTGTTGTCCCCATGCATCGACATAATAATGTCGAGGTTACTTTAGTAGGAGCAAATAAGTTTGTCTTACAATTTTGGTGAATTTCTAAAAAACGCTGCAAGTTAGGAAAACCGTTTTATTTTTCCTGTAATATTTAGGATAATATTAATAATCAGTAATTATTACAGATTTTTCTGTTCGGTAACTTCGGAGATAATAAGGGGAATGGTATTTTTTTAACGTTTTTTGTCTTAAACCAAAAACTACAAGACTAAGAAAAAAAATAAAAACTGTTTTGGAATCTACACATTTAAGCCCTTTTATTGGATATCCCACTCGATATAATAGCTCTACTTTTGATTTTCGACATCCTATTTCGGTCCCCTAAAAAAGTAAAAAAGGTATAAGATTTTTTTCTGTCCAATAGACTCGGGTTAGCGATTTTTAACACTAATTCCAAATTTCAAGTCGATAGCACCAGTAGATCCTGAGATATCTTGCTGTGACAGACTGACAGACCGACAGACAGATAGAGACGCACCATAAGGGTTCCTTTTTTACCATTTTGTTACGGAACCCTAAAAATGAGATGAGTATTATTTGGTTCCTTTAAACGTGTAAGCCAAATGAAGGTAGCCACAGCTATCAAATTTCGTGGTGACTGTTCCCCAAAGCAAAAAAGCTATTGGCAACTACTTTTGAAACGCGGATGCTTTGTGGACTAGTGACAATAGTCACGCACGTAAGAGGTTCTGCAAGTTTATTCTAAGCACCCCATTTTTTATGCCAACTGTCACGTTTCTGTTTTTTAACCGACTCCTAAAAGAAGGACGGTTCTCAATTCAACCATATGTTTTTTTGTTGTATGGCTGGACCGATATGAAAAATGTGTTTTGTTTGAAAGTTGGTCCCATTGCAACCAGGTCAGGATCTGACGATGGGGAAAGAAATCGAGGGAACTCTTCAAATATTATAGGCACACATACAGCGATTTGGATATTTTTTATAGTAACTCGTACATTGGTTGTTGGAGAGGTTCATTTGAAGTCGGTTATTTTTTCCCTGGTAATTCTATAGGTACTTTCACTTTTTTTACACATAATAAACTTTCATGATATTCTTTCCTGTTTGAGAATCACGACCGTTTTCCCAACGATAAGGAACAACACAACCCTTTACGACGCAGCTGCGACGATAAGGGCGTCAATATTGACTCTCTGCGCAAGAGCATGTTTGCTTGAGCGTGCTTTGTAGACTGCAGCATAGGTACACGATTTTTAAAGTCACAAGTTAAATTTAAACCAAATATAACTTTTTTCATGAGTGTACTATGTCCTTTCAATAAAAAAAAAGTCTAAAAAGCACCACCCTCTTTCATACAGAGCAATCACATTGAGAAAATGTTTCAACCTTTAATTTACTAGAGACAATTAAAGGTTGCAACAGACTTAGCATAGGCATAGTCCGAAACTTGTGTGAAGGGAAAAAAATCAGGCACAACAGTCAAACAAATTAGATACCTAAGCTCATTGTTAGAATTACAAGCACATGGACGCAACGGTAATACAAATAGATGTCTGCCAACATTAATATGCTCACCACACAGTATCCTTGTCCGCTACGATAACAACGAGATAAAAATATTGCGACCTTGGGCTGACAAATAACCTACTTATTTTTCTTTTATCGCGTGCAACCTGGGCAAACACAAATGGTTATCAATTTGTCTTGTTTGCATAATCGGTGGGTTGCGAATTTGTAATGGAATTCTGAATATTTGGTTAGTTTAACAATTGGATTTGTGGTTAAGAAATATTTTTGATTTACTTAGCTATTGTACATTCTATTTTCACATCCCTAAAAAAGCGCCCTAAGTATTAAATGAACGAGTTAAAACTAGAACACGACCGTATCTAAAGTATAATATTTTGACGGATCATGAAACTTTTATTATTTTTAATTCCTTAGTCGTCCTAGTGCGAAGTAAAAAAATCTATTTTAAGTGTGTGTGTGTGTGTGGGTATTATTCGCGTCCTTGTTCACTTACATAATCTGTGCAATTCAAATTAAACCTATATCGAGCTTTTTATTCGGCCAAGCAAATAATTTGAAAGATATTATAACTCTAATTCAGCTGCATTCGATGAAATGTCTTATTTACCCTCACTTACGGTTTTAAAACTTGGGCACTCACCAAGAGAGTTCTGCAAAAGGAAAAAGTATCGTAAAGAGCGATGGAAGCAGCTATGCAAGGAATCTCCTTTAATGATCGTGTGCCAAACACAGAATACAGGTGCAAAATAAAAGTTGTTGAAGTTGGAAAAAGAATAACACAGCAGAAGTGGAGGTGGACGGGACAGTTGGCGAGGGTGAAGGGCGAAAGGTGAACTAAGGGGAAAAAGAATAACACAGCAGAAGTGGAAGTGGACGGGACACTTGGCGAGGCTGAAGGACGGAAGGTGAACTAAAGAGGTTACTGAATGGTTGCCAAGGTCGTAGAAAAGAAATACGGGAAAACTACCGGCTCGATGGTCAGGCGACATAACCCGCACGGCATTTAAGCAGTGGATGAGGCTGGCACAGGACCTAGGAAAGTGGCGCAATTGTGAAAAGGCTTATGTATCCAGCAGTGGGTGGATACGTGCTGAATAAATAGATATGTAAATGTATACTTTGCGATCGTATAATTAATACTTAAGTGAGATCAATTTGGAGGTAATATGCGAATTTTCATTTCAAATATGAATCAAAATTACCTAGTAAATAGTTCTTCAATATAATGACTTTTACCACCCAGTGAATGTTGTTTCAAAACCCAGAACGAAAGCATTCTAACTGCGTAACTGTTACCAACAGAGATAAGTACATTTGTCCGTAACTCAATCAATTACATTTTTACATGCATACCCCATTCTCATCGCATTTCTTCTGGAATGTCACATTTGCTTCACTGTTCACCATGACTCCACTGTTCAGCTATGCCAATTTCGTGCTCAAATATGAATTAAATATTAACTACACTCAATAAACTGTTGCTTGATGTTTAAATCGTGAAATTCCTGAATGTGAATCACTTATGATTATGACGTATGTGCACACACGAAAGATTGACTGAAGGTCCTACAAATCATACAATATACGTAGGTAGATATGATCTTTTAAATTTCTTTCAAGATTAGTATTAATTAGCACTTCATCAGCAAAGCACGGGATGGTAAGGACCAGCAAAGTCAACTGTAGTCAATATAAAAACGGTGTAAGGTTAAACCAGTCTCTTACAATAACTGTCTTTTTCCAATCGCAACGTGTACATCTGATACGGAAGCAAAGGTGATTAGCGTTCTGAAAGAACAACATTATAATAACAATGACAAATATAATATGTAAAATTATGACATGTGGCTGTAAATTGCGTAATTGTTATGGCTATAACTCATCCGACCTTGAACACAGTAGCCTAGTATATGATAAAATTAGAATTTTGGACAGATTTCTGTCAAGGAGCAAAATGAGTAGACGGAGTATAATTGTCACCGGCTGTTACTGACACCAATCTTTTAAACATATAAAACAGTTCCATGATTTCGGTATTGACAGACAAGGTACAGCCATAACCACTGCAGAGATCCGTATGGAATTTGGACCACTTGTCCTATAGGTGATGTAAAGCTGAATTAATAAGGATATTTCGAAATTCAACTCCTAAAAGATTGAAACGAGGGCAGTTAGTTTGTATGAGAAAGTAGACGGAAGTGGCCGGGTGGTATTTAGGTAGTCAATGATAAACACAAAATGGCTGCCTGCGGAATCTCTTGCTTACCCCAGACACATATATACAAAGGGGATACACGTGATACCTAAACACCCCGGGCCATATTCTTTACAATACAATATACTTTATTGTGCACCAAAACAAAAGATCATAAAAAGCTTAACTAAAACAACAAATGGCAAACAACAGGCGGTTTAAAAAAATCTTTACAATATTTCATTTGCCATTGAGTATGGAGTATTGTATAAATGACACAACAGTTTCAGTTACATTATCTTATGCTTGTAATACTATTATCAGCTTAAACATGGTAAACAGGAAAGCAGTGTGATACAGTGTTACCGTCTCTACGTGACTGCGATTCATGTTTACTTTTAACACAATACTTATTTTAATTCGATATTTATTCGAAAAACAATAGGTTTGGCCAACCTCGCTCTCAATATTTTATAAGTCCTTGTTATTCTGAACTGAATTTCATTAATGGCAGTTTATATTTTCTGCTTTACTTACTTTCAAAGTCATTATACTTACACATGAGTACTTACCTTGAGTCGATCGAGGTACATAGAAGAATCATATGACCAGACGGACAAAGTAACCCATCAAAAACATTACATGTAAAAGGATGCAAGTCTCGCAACGTAGACCTTTTACAACAAAAAAGTGGAGGGAGGATTCTTTATTTGAGAAGTATCAAGTCTCCCTGTATTTATTACATTCCAATACATATTTTTCCAATTTGAACTGCAAAACTAATCTTTTAAACTTTGTAATCGCATGTATTTGTATGGGATTACAAACTTATGTGTGCAGTTGTGATTGAAATTGCAATATATTTAGGTTTTGTAGGACTTGATAAGCTAACTATGTTTAAAATTTGTAGCTTGTGGGTGTGCTAGAAATACCTTAGAATTATGATGATCATCACATCATCAGTCAGTCAGTCAGTCAGTGTGTCAGTGAATCAGTGACAAAACTAAGGAAATTTGACGTGCAATATTTCTTAAACTACACGTTCAAATTCACCTGTTGACTCGATTTTTTTTCTGTCGTGAATCGATTCTACTATTTGTGAGGAACAAATATCTATATGACACCTAATACATTCGTATAAGTATAACAGCCACAAATTGTAATCAAAAGTAGCAGATCGCACTGAGCATTGCTATACGAAACGGAAGGAACTTATGACGTCATCCGCTCCATCGCTGTACTAAGTCTGTAGTCTGTATGAAAAAATAGCATTTTGCCATTTTGAGCACGAAAAAGTGCGTTTAAGCATATAGTTGTCGTACATTTATTTTTTCAGTGTTATTTAAGCATTCCGAAATTGACTTTAATTTTTCTTTAAGACGTTAAAAAAAAATATATCTTTTTTTTAAAACTTTGTGGTCTCATAACTTTATATTTTTTATACATTTTGGTTTATTTCTTTTGTGTTATGATAATTTAGTATTTTCCAATCCATGTGACTATATTATGTTGTAAAATTCAACAGAGAATATATTTAAGTCCAATTGTGCTCTATATATATCCCTAAAAATTCAGGGTTCTTGCTTTCGCCAGTACAAAATTACGGAAGGCTGAAAATGGCCTGAATGGCTTCGAGAAAAGGATGGTACGGCCGTGCCTTTGTTTTGCTCGACTTGGCGGGGGCACTGCCGTGGCCCCAGATATCAGAAGATTTTAATTACTTCAACTACGTAAGTATTAGGTACGGTAACCTAACCATAACCATTTTTCATTGGCATCATTTATATATCCATAACATTTACCTACCAAGGTAACTAGGTAAGGTACCTACGTATAGCTTTCATAGTGAGCATATCATAGTGATTGTATAGCAACTACTCTTCACACAGCTGCTGAAAGTCATCTTGAGAGAAGCGAAGCGAATTTTAAACCACCCTTTAGGCTTGCAAGTTCTAGAAACTTTAGAACAGCTACCTGTCGAGAGCGAAGATGTTGCTACGCCAACGAAGTTAAAGCTGACTAAACAATGTTTTGTTAGCACATTGGCCGTGAAACTCACATTTGCTGGTGCTCTGTGGACACAAGGCGCGGCGATATGTCTCTTCGCAAATGTGTCTTTCCGCGTTAGCAGATAATACCAAGGCCGCGGTATCTTTGCGCCCATCGTGAGTGGCTTATCAATGTAAATATGGAACATAATATTTGCCGATCTAATCGAGTTTTTGCGTGTTTTGCATGTTACGTAACTGATTAGTTGAGGATTTTTAACAAAAGGGAAAGGGCACATCTAACATTTTTTTTCGACACTGAGTTATATACATATTCGGAATCAGCGAAATTTACTGATTCCGAATATGTAAAAATCTTGGTGTCGAAAAAAATTTTAGATGTGCCCTTTCCCGTTATGGCGGCAGAAATGTAACAGTAAATTGGTCATCAAAAAAAAAATCTCACCTCATCTGCTCATCCAAATCACCGCGCGTCAGCAAATCTCGACGTGGTTGCAAAAACAGAGGCACCTGGAACATTTTCCTATCTTACACCCACCTCCTCAACATGTCAACAAGCTATAGCAATATATAGAGTCTGTCTAATGAAAGATGAACCTTAAAAAAGGCGCCAAATTAAAAAAAAACAACCTTCATATATGGTATTACCGATAAAAGGAAGAAACGATTCTTACTTTGTTTATTTTGGATGTACTAAAGGAGAGGAAATGCGTATTTTTCACACTACTAAGGCCCGTATTTAATAAACTACTATGAAGGTTTTTAAACTTACCGCTTTTTTCAGGTTCAGCTTTCGTTAGACAGACTCTATGCCTATAGATCTACGGTTGCATATACATCCCAAGTAACACAAAACAGCTGTATAAGAGCTGTATAATAGAATATATCAACGTTAAAAGCTGAATAATTTTGCTGAATAAGAGCTGAAACAGCGCTATTTCAGCCATTATACATCTAATTTGGGCACAAATTATTTAGCCTTAAGTTCACAAGGCTGTTTAATAGTTGAATAGTAGCTGTATAACGGCTGTATTAAGGTTCACAGAGGTATAAGGACTGAATATCGGCTGTTTAAAAGGGCACGAGTGACTGCTTATTCAGACTAAGTTTCACATGTGAACCCTTATTACTATCTTAAACCTCCACAGGTTCACTCTTTAGCTGTATAAGCAAGAACGTACGCTAAATTTGACGTTAGAGGAACACAAATATTTATTATGACTGTTGATCTTTCATCGATAGTGACACAGTGAGAGTGTGAAGTTTCTGATTTACTTAATGGCGGAATATATTATTTTGTAAATCGGTATGCACTTGATGTTTCGTTATCTCGGCGAAAAATGATTGCAATTACGATTTTACTGTTATTATATACATATATTATCTAAGAAATTTTTCACGCGCTCCTCGAATAATACGTTTTTTACAAAAATAAACACTAAATATGCACCATAGAAAGTATATACTTATCAGTTTTAATTTTTTTTTCTTCAAGTATACTTATTGTTACTGTTGTTCTTGTTGTTACTGATCTAATAACAGTAAATAATTGCGATGTAGTTATATATTATGGTTGAAACATGCTCAAAACTAAAAATAAAGTACGATAATCTATATATAGGTTATAAAAAAAATGGTGGTTGAGTTTTCAACACCGATGTGAACCACTTTTCTTCTATATTTCAGCTATAGGCTGCAGAATTACTCACTTGAGTTCTGTTATTCAGCCAAAAGCTGTTTTTTGTGTCTTTGGTGGTTCTTCTGAATGTGTAATCAGCCAAAAGCAGTCTTAGATGTCGCACGTGAACACTTACACAGCTATAAGTGTTCTAGTGAACTTCTAAACAGCCGCTATACAGCTTGTATCAGTAGGCTGAATTAAAGCTGAATAACGGGGAAAAAATCAGCCCTAAGCAAGATTAACGTCTACATTTACTTCACTATAAGTCTACAGACGTTATAATGGTTCACACGTGGTATCTTAAAAAGCAACGTAATTGATATTCACGTGTGCTATCCTAATACAGCATAATGTTCTCTGTTAAATTGCTCTTAAGCAGCTAATAGTGTTTAAAGATGCTTAAAGCTGAATAAGGATGGAAATGTGTACCTTTTCTACACCGTTATACAGGTTTTATTCAGACTGAGCTGTTTAATTGACACTAATTGCTATTATGCAGCTATAAGTTCACGGGTGAACTGTTATAAGAGTCTATATCAGCCTAGAGCTGTTTAAAGACCCAAGAGTGAATAGTTATACTGCTTCTGTGTTACTTGGGATACTTTCACGATCTGATCTTTACCAGCCACTAAGTCAGCGTGAAACGCTGACGTGGTTCTGTTTTTTGTTTGAAAAGCTTATCTCCTCTCTGAAGTTAGAACCATAAGCGCATAATAGCCTATCATATTAGTCTATATCGCAAATGAGGGTTTTTAGAAATCATAAATCCACCAACTGGCAGCACCGTGAAGCTATCTGGTGGACATATTATTTCTAAAAACCCTCATTTGCTGAAACTGCATTGTCCATTAGCTTGTCTGTATTCAATCGGGAAGGAGCCTTGGCACGTAGCCAGTCCATCTGTCACAAATACCTAATCAATTAAGGCCTACTGTAAATATGGATCACGAAGCGGTGGCGTGCGCGTGATTTGCGCGTGGAGCGCGCATGTAAGTTGTGTAACTAATTGATACTGATCAGTGATAAGGTGATAGCACTGTCACCAGGTGATAATTGTTGTAACACTTGAAGCTCACAGTTTGCATATGACATACGAAAAAAAAACTATAATATATGAATAGCGCAAATCTTTTATCCTAACTAGTGCGCAGGCTACCTGATTGGAAGTTGGAAGTACGAGTTGCAACGTTGTCACCTAAAAATATAAGTTGTTCATGTATACAGCTCCATGTCCCTGAAGTACCTTAGCAGGATCGCCCTTTTCAAATGGGAACAGAAAAAAAATCAATTATGCTTTAGGTACTAAATTTTATGATACCTACCTTGATTTTGTGAAATCTATCTTAAGAACCTGGTTCTTCAGTTACCATCGAATACAATGTTTATGCAAGTCCTTAGTCCTTTTAATTGTTCCGTTATCGGGTCTTTGTTTTTTACTTTGGAAATACCAACACAGAGTTGTTGGCTCTTGTCAGTTATCTAAGCTTGTTGGGTCTGTAGACACTTCTGATGGACTTCTCCAACTAACGTTAAGCACTTAAACACATAGTGCAGCCATGAAGTCTTTTATAGAGTGTTTTTCAGACAATATGACGCCAATTCTCACTGATTAGCAGCCATTGAGACGCCGATAAATAGTGATATAAATGCCTTGATAAAATCGTACCATATCTCATAACAATATTATCAATTATGTCAATGTCATTCCTGTCGACAGAAAATGGGCCTTCGGAAGATGAAATAGGTTCTAAAGTTAATGAGCAATTAATGTAAAGTACCTAATTGTACTTTTACTTTACACAACTACGAATGCAGTGGTCGATGAAACCACCATTTTTACTCCTCGAGGGCAAGTATCTGAAGATGTAGTTATTTGATTCTGGTAAAGGAAAAAGTAACTTTGTATCATTTTTGACGTCATCGTCATAATCCTGATAATGACTAATGTACATACGAGTACATCGTGTGAATTGTTAGATAAATATTTCAAAGGTGTTTGTTGTGATGCAGCTGCAAGAGGCAGATACTTACGATCTACTTTCTAATTGAGTGATACATTACATTGAAGAGTCACCGACTCACAAAGGTGGCGAAAAACGGCTTTAGACGTTACTATTGAGTAGTACCTACGTGGAATGGTCCCATACCTTTCGTTTAATATATGCTAAAACCTAAAAAAAAATATTGGCTGCATGCAACGTTGCGTTGCTAACTAGTCTATTGCAGATACATTGTCCTCGTAAGGTAACCTATCGCAAACACTAAAAACCATTCACCGAATTTCATTTGGCCAAAAACTATTCGAATTATTATCGTTTGTCCGATGACAGGTTTCGTATTTTTTTCTGTTCACCACTTCACGTTTAGTAAAAGTTTCGTTTGTCCGAAAAACGTTTCCCATCTCATTCACTTGCCCTATGAATTGTTACGTATTTTGTTTCGTTGCCCATTTTTCATTTACCCAATGATACTTTTCGCACTGGATACGTTTAGACATATGTATTTTCAGTTTACCTTTTAACGA
This sequence comes from Eudemis profundana, assembly GCA_947034925.1. NCBI lineage: Eukaryota > Metazoa > Arthropoda > Insecta > Lepidoptera > Tortricidae > Eudemis > Eudemis profundana. The sequence goes on along the minus strand of OX344795.1, from coordinate 20,283,006 downwards.
TATCCCAAGTTATTTCTCGGCAGAGGTATGTTTCCCTAAATCTAAAATAAATGTTATTTTAGAAAAGAAAATTAGTTATTATTAGTTTTTTAGAGAAAGGTCAGTCAATAGGTTAGGTTGGTTCATAAAAAAGTGGCTGTTTGGGGAAGTGACTTTCACAGAAAACTTACATAGGCACAAGGACAAAGGGGGGACGGGGGGGCGGAGCCCCCCACAAGGGGGGCTCGGGGGGCGAAGCCCCCCGCATGTAAAAAAAACCCAAAACAAAGGTTCAATTAGGTAAAAAAGTAGGTTAGGTTAGGTTTGAACTGCGTCCCCCAACAAAAACGAACTGCTACCAGAAAAATAGGTTAGGTTAGGTTTGAACTGCGTCCCTCAACAAAAACGAACTGCTACCAGAAAAATAGGTTAGGTTAGGTTTGAACTGCGTCCCCCAACAAAAACGAACTGCTAGGAAAAAGGTAGGTTAGGTCAGACATATTTAAATAAGTTTTCACTATCGCACTGTACTACTCAGTATTAGCTTTAATAATACACTATAACAAGTTTTATGTGGCGGGTAGGGTTATCTTTATCAAAGTTCAAAGCGGGTATCTGCAAGAATCTTCTTGCAGACTAGTTTGCCAGGTATAAAAATAAATAATTGTAAATTGTAATGCCAGCTGTACACATGTAGTTAAAAATCGAATCGTTACATCGGACAAATGAAATCAAAGTCAATCGAAAAAAGTCGAATGGTGAATAAATCGAAACGTTACTTCGGGTAACTGATATTACGGTGAAACGAGATTTAGGGCAAACCGTAATTTGTCGAATGATTAAAAAACCGAACCAATAAATGCCGAATCGTAATAATTCGAAATGAAAATTCGAACAAACGAAAAAAAATTGAAACGATATTTGTCGAATAGTTTTTGCCGAAACGAAATTCGGACTAACATTTTTAGTGTTTCAGATAGGTAACCTCCTCGTAATCTTGTCTTATTGTAGGTTGTTTGGGGATAATCTCCCCCACAGGGAGGGCAATGCCTAGCTAGCAGTAGCGTGGCGTCCAAAGAACTCGATTCCCACCGGCTTGCCTAATATCAGGCATTTGAGCACCTTATTTTACAGCTCTTAAGGAAAATGTACGCCAAATCTGCACCGGCTTGCCCAAGGATATAATTTACGCCACGCCACTGCTAGCTAGTGGTCAGCATAAATGTAAAATTTTGAAATAAACAATTTGTATTTGTTTTGTATTTGTAATTGCTTTTTAGTGACAAGACCGCCAGTGGCCAGCAGCCGTTTCAAATGCTTTTGATTGTTGTTATGGACCTTTTATACCTAATAGGTTTTGTTTGGCATGCAATCATAGTACATTACTACAGAGGCCGGGAAGCGAGTATTTCACGCCGTGGTATGTATAGTGCTTTTCTCAAATATGCAATGAAATAAATTAAAAACACTCCAAAAAATCAATATTTATTTTCTAGAGACACTAAAAGTAAAGTAGACAAAAAATAGAATTGCAGAATGAAAAATTTTCAATTTCCTTTCCAAGAACTGTTTCAGTATGATACATTTTTACCGCGAATATTTAGATGAAATATTTTAAATTCTTGTAGTTCAGTTTGCAATTTAAACTTATTGGTTATTTGTTATGTTCATGTCGATTTTATACATATAGGTAAATAAAACTGCAAAATTTCATTGCATGTTTGAGAAAAGTATATTTTATTGTATTGTTGTCTAATGCATATAAGAAAAAAACAACTTCAGCCCTACCGAGGCATAGCAATCCCGTATTCAACAGAGAATTTGTTCACCAATGTATTCGAACCAATTTTTATTACGATTATGGATATAACATTATAAAGTCCTCCCTCATACACACACAGAAGTAGATTTATATTCATAGTATAAAATTGGGATGGTACAAAATGATTAATTTTCAGTAATTGCCCATGAATTGTTAATTGCTTCCTACTTGTGACATTGCTCTCTATTATAATTGCCACAAAGTTCATGAACTAAATATTTTTACTAAAAAAAACCGACCGCGGTGCACTTTAAAAGTGCCCAAAATCCGCCATTTTGTTTATTTTAACGTACTTCATTGACACTCGCGCCATGAAGACGAATCTAATGTTGTATCATTTATCAAAATCGGTTGTGCCGTTGAGTAGTTACGAGCGGACATAGGAACGGACATACATATATACAGACATACATACATACAGGTCAAATACATAACCCTCCTTTGGGCTTCGCCGCAGTCGGGTAAAAATAGATACTACCCCTGCTGAAGCCGCTGAAGCCGTAGCTCTTAATCAGCGTCAAGTGGCCCAACAACTGAATTTAAGCCGATCAGCAGTCCAACGCGTGTTCCAGAGGTACCGAGAGCCTTTACGAGAAGACCCAGTACAGGCAGGGTATGGCCTACAGCTACCTCACAAACAGATGACCGCTTCATCGTCATGCCTACTTTACGGACGCGCCGACTCAATGCTGTTAAGCTACAGCAGAAACTGCAGGAGGTCCGGAATGTGTCCATTCGATGAACCGTGAGGAGACGTCTTAAGAAACAAGAACTGACACCACATCGAGCTGCTAATGGGCCCAATTTGACCGCAGCTCATCGCACAGCACGACGTGTTTTCACTCAGAACCATATCAATTGGACCCTTGAGCAATGGAGCACCGTGATGTTTTCTGATGAGTGCAGGAGCTACTTTTTTGGCAACGATGAAAGAAAAAGGGTCTACCGAAGATCAGGAGAGCGACTCGCCGTGTTGCATCGAAGAAAGTGTCGTATATGGCGATATTGGCGATGGATTTGTCATGGTCTGGGTCGGTATTTCATTGGAGGCGAAGACGGATATTGTATTCGTCATAGGGCCTGATAGGCCTAATGCAGGAGGCTTATATAGATTATAGTAACCATTAGATTACTGTTACCTATATAATAACAGATAGGCGGACTGCAGACGACTTGACTTGACATACATGTCAGTTTCAGTGATTATCTCTCATTGTAATAAAACAATTGAAATGGATTACGTCGGATATATTATTTAACAACCATTTACCCGACTGATTCGCCTGTATTATTCCCGTTATTATCCCAGGGGAACTCTTCACCAGAATATACAGTATCCTACGTTTTAATCCAGGACCTGTCTTATAAGTGTAACAAATTTCAATTTAATCCATTGAATTGTTACCGTGTATTTCGTAACATACATTCATAATCTTCATAAACTTTCACGTCTTATTATAGTATATATAAAACAAAGTCGGGTTATTTACACCATGTATCACTAGAGAACGTGTGAATCGATTTTTGAGTTCATTAATTTTTTGGGTTGGTCTCTGCCCCGAATAACAGAAAAGATATGAGAAATTAAAATTCTGAGGTGAAATGAAGTTCGCATGGACGGGCAGCTAGTTTGTAATATTAATAGAAAGGACATTTGGAAGGAACGAAACGTTTCTAAAATATTATACCTACGGAAGGTTTTGTTGCAATCAGAGTACCATTATTTCATTGTCTAACTATTATCCATATTAAAATTTAATTTAGAGCTAATTTAAACTAGATTGCCTTGCAACTCGTATATATTCTGGATCCCTGGCGAATGGCGGGTAAACAACAAAAAACAAGGAACCAACGTGAACAAGCATGTTATTTTAAGCGCCATAAATTTAAAACATCACTAAAACTAGTTTTTTCCTCGACCTTGGAGTAACGAGACTGCAAATAAATTTAACTCCACTGATGAAAACGTGACCAAATAATGTATTCATGTGCCATGATATGTAGTAAAAATAGTACATTACGTACTAGGGTGGTAATACAAAGAAAGGCCGAGATCGCAGAAGTTTGCGGCCCGAGCTGCAAGCGAGGGACGTAAATATTCAATAGAGGGCTTTCTTTATTACCTCCCGTGTTGTGTACATCATTTTATGTCTACACTTGGCCAGAAAGCGGCTTTTCCGTACGCGCAGCGTGCGGAAAAAGTAACTTTATGGCCAGGTGTGGCATAAAAAACATTAAGAATGGCAAAATTAAAATTCTTCTATCAGGTTCACTAGTATGATGAAAGCTAATTAATAAATGGATAAAAATCGTAAGAATACCGATCGATGTCTGTAATTTTTAAGTATTAATAAGTATATTCATAATTATTTCGACGTTTTATTTGCCACGATAACATTTGATGTGACTTTCTACAAATGCTATCATGGTAACAAATAAAAAATCCAAGCAAAAATAAATATAAAATGACTCTATCGCGGACAAGAATAACTCATCTGAAAAACCCCTGTTAGCCCTGAGAGAGATATTGGGATTAAATAATGAAAAAATCGTATAGGTACAGAATTTTAACTTTAAGTACCTAAAGTACCTAGTCGGTGTATCATTTTTTCGCAAAGTAAATGTTATAGCTAGAAAAGGCAATCGATAATCTATGTGAGAGGCCTTTGCCCAGCAGTTGGATACTCGTATAGCCTAAATAAAAAAAAACCAAGTATCGCAATGCAAATATTCAGAAACCATATTTAGCATCACTGCCTAGGTATATAGTTATTTAAGCGGTTGGTATATCTCTTTTCAAAACATTCCATATTAGTGTAACATATGAATTACAAATATGCAAATATAGGTACCTAATTATAAACCCGGTATTATAGATGTACGTTTGGCGAATAAAAATATCAAAACCGGTTTCGACCATTCGCTATAATTATATTTAAAAACCGTCGCCAAAACATGCCAAGCGCGGCTACTAGCTCAACATTGAGTTCCGTGGCTATTCTTTAAAGCAGATTGTCGTTTTATCATTCGTTAATAGCATTGTACACTTGGTATTAAGTTTAAGTCAATAAACATGTATGCAATAAGGTATTTAAGGATTCTAAAGGAAGAAACCTATATTATTACCCTACAAGAATCGCTTTCTGACGAAACCAAGAAAGGTGGACGATTTGCGGCTCTCATAGAATTCCGGCCACACAGTATGCTTAGTTTTTATGGTTATCCATCATCCTCATAAAATCCAGTGCTAAACTTAGGTTTCTTTCTTAGTCAAAAACAGCGAAATTTCGTACGCTTTTTGTGTTCATCTCAGCGCTTCCGAGTTAAGGGTGGTTAAGGTAACATTTTTAACCAGTATTTCTTGCACAACTGTGAGACGCGACTATTTGTCGCGCGTCAAATACATCCCTTTCCATTGAATATATGTAGTACGAAAGTTGTCACTTTCGTGTCAGATTATCGTGCGATAATCTAAATCGCGATCGGTTACTGCTAGTTCGGCAGGTCATCAGTCCATTCTTCTAATTTGTGGCCTCCATTCGAGAACCTTTACTTAGTCCTCGTTCATCGCTTCTTTGTACTTTATGCCTAGCTACTTCACTTTTGAAGGTTATAAGAAAAGAACCCGTCCTACGGAACCCTGGTCAGAATTAGCTGTTCGTACGTGCGCCGGCGCCATAAACGCGACGATGGCGGAAACAAACCGGGTCACTGGGGCTCTTTACTTTTGTCTATATGACCATGTGTTTTGTGTCGAACTCGTTACATAAGGATACGAATATTATGTTAAATTGAACCAGTCCATAGGTGTGTAACTCGGGATTAGGTACCTCAAGCCTTAAATTTTGACACGAGCGGTCTATGCGACCTTATGGAACCCTACACCTAATGCGTAGAAGGACTAAGTCGCGTTATGACTAGTCATAACGCGAAGTAGACATATGACGGAGGTCTAGTGCGATATAGGTTGGAAGCAAGTAAGGCAAGGAGTTTCATAGATGTATTGATGTTTAGTGATATAGTCGCGTTATGACTAGTCATAGTGCAAGATAGATGTACTGCGATATAGGTTAGAAGCGAGTTCGGCCCTTATTACCGACCGTCGACCTCCCGAGTCCCGAGACCACCGAGAAAAGGAAGGGGCCTTTATTTTTATATGGAGTTACCGTTCTTCTCCTTGTGAGTATTATGACTAGGCATCGGAAATTCGGATGCTTTTATACCTAAACTTCGTTCTCAGTACCTACACCCCCCTTTTACCCGTGGTCCCACCAGCATGGGTAGCATGTCCCCCTGGTGGGACCACGGGTAATTTTTTTACCACCATTATCATTAGAACACTCTAGTTAGATAAGAAGGTTCCATGTTTTAAGTAATTATGACAATTAGGCAAAACGCGATTAAGGCTGATGAACAGTTGGTCTGATAAAGAAATAGCTTTATGACGAAGTAAGCAGTCTGCCAAAAAGGCTAACATCGTTCTAGACTTAAAGCCAATTTTATATGAAGTTTAGGCATAACGCGACTTAGTCCTTCTACGCATTAGGTGTAGGGTTCCAAAAGGGACTTTTTGCGTTTTTATTACTATTCTAATGCGCGAGGAGATTTCTCGAGGCCGGAAAATTGTTAATTTTTCCGATGTTTTAATAGCTATGCCGCTATTCGGGGTAGAGACAAATCCCACAAAGCAAAGATCATAAAAGTTGGTAACTTAAAGACGTTCATTAGATATGAATGGCGACTAACCCGACTTTGTAATATATGTTCCTCTATAGTAATTCCCTAGTACCTACCTATCTATATAGATCACGTATTGGTTTAAAAATATGGAAAAATGTGATAAGTTATGTTATGTTTGTCACGCAACAAAAAGTCGTGCGGTACTATTGAGGTTCCTACAGTTATGTTATAGCTAAAAAATATTTACTTAACTCTAAAATAAACAATTTGCAACACTGTACGCTATAATTTTCACTTAAAAAATAGATTGCTTTGTTGTTCCCGGAATAAGAAATTGACCATTATTCTGTTTTTATAGAGCATCATTCCCATCGGTTAGGCACAAACGAAGACACAGTTAAGTGACCATCAGTAGACCTTAATACATTGTAATAAGGGTGACAAGTGGTCAATTAGCAGTGTCTTCGATTGTACCTAGTAGAAAACATGAGCAGCTTAAAAAATCTGTTTAATTCGAAGAAAACTATGTAAAACCTCCTTCGGCTAGAACTCAAAAAATAATTTGATCAACAGTTTTCTGTCTCACTAGTAAAAATTAATATTTAAGGGTGCCACTAGTGCCCCAGAAAGCGTGCCCTTGATTGAATAGCCAGTGAAAACCGGTTCGCGTAAAAAAATAACATGTAATGTAATGGTGCGCGAGATTACGTCAGACGACTTTTTATGGGCCCACATGGACGTTGTGAGCTCTAGCACGATGTGCTTAGTGATTAGCTCTTCCACTCATTTTTAACCGACTTTGCATAAAAGAGAACGTTTTTTAGACGATCGGATTTTTTAAATGTTTGTTACCTAAGTTCGGCAATGTGGAGACGGCACCTCTGGTATTGGGTTTAGCATTATCCATGCGTCACGACAACTACTCCGCCATTAATTACACAAAAAATAAGTTGATAAGAAAAATCGCTTAAGCTGTAAGCGGTTTTTTTATATAACTTAAAAAAATCTAAGACTTTTTAGATGTTTTTAAGTTATATCAAAAAATGTTTTTGGCAAGTTTCCTTCATGCATAGTACGCCATCCTATTGCTATTATTAGACCAATAAATCGGCAAAAGAAATGTGTTTAACATAATTTTAAGTGTCAGAGGCATATCTGGGACCTACTTCATTTGAACTCATGCCGAATTTCTTCAGAGACTATTTTGCTCATAATTATTATGTATGCTACTCGCTTCCCCTTGATTTTGTTCCCTTTGCACGTCACTGTCAGGAAGACGTTACTTATTCATTCATTATGCTTATGAATTGCATCTCTTCCCGTGGGGATCATAAGACTACATATGAGCAGTCAACAGTATTCTGTTAATTCTAGGTACGGTTTCGGAGTCATCTTCCATCAAACGTTGGTTAGTGCTCATGATAGGTATAGGGTAGTTTCCCGTAGTACTTAAAATTAATTATTCAACGCTAATTATCAAAGTCAGCTTCCAAAACTTGTCCCAAATAAATCCAGATTCACTCATTTTCTTGCCTTTAACGATTTGAAAATGACAAACAATTAAAAATAAGGACAATTTGACCATAAAAATCAGTGACGTCACTTGTTTCTATTTTCTATGAAGCTTACTATCTGAGCGTTTTGACTCATAAAAAGAAACTGATTTGACTGTTAGGAAACTAGCCTATGCCGGTTTTGCCAATGGCTCTTCTGAGCAGCGATCGTGTCTAATTTCGAAAAATTTCAAACTTGTAACGTATTCTTAATTTTAGACGTGTTGACTTTGTCCTACGTCCGTAGTCCGTATCTGGGGGCACGGCAGTGCTGTGCCAAGTCGAGCAAAACAAAGGCACGGCCGTACCATTCTTTTCTCGAAGCCATTCAGGCCATTTTCACCCTCCTGTAATTTTGTGCTGGCTAAAGCTAGAACCCTGAGTTTTCAGCGATATATATAGATAAGGGGCCATACATTTATTACGTAAGATGAGTTTTGCCTATTTTTAACCCCCTCCTCCCCCTATGTAAGACTAATAAAAATTGGCCCACCCCCTCCCCTCCTATTCAATATACATATATTACGTTAGAATGTAGAGGAAAAATGATTTTTCACTTCTCATACTCTTAAAATGTTAATTTATTCTCTGTATATCGGGACTAAAGTTCCTTATTAATCTCTAGGGATTAAAGTAATTTTTTTTAATTGACTTTGAAAACCCCTAAACAGCCAATCGGGGTGTTTGTGGTTGGAATATTGTCGCCATTATAGACAATTTTTGGGTGTGAAAATAACCTAAAAAGACAACTGTGCAAATATATTAAAAAAATAACGGTTTAATATAGTAATAATGATTAATTATTACGAATATAAATCAATTTAACTAGATTAGGGGTAACTTAATTTTATTTTGCATGATCCAATTAGTTTTAAAATAGGTAGTTTTTACGTTTGAACATGTTGGCTAAAAATGCCAGCATTTAAAGCCTGAGTGAGTTCACTAAGTAAAAAAAAAAATAAAGAATCGCGGAAAATTTTTTCTTTGCTTTTTGAATGTTCATTAATCGTATTGAGCACAATATTTCAACAATTAATGTGTATAGTGCAACTTTATACCGAAAGTACGGAACAATAAATATTGTAATTTTGTGTAATAGAACGTCGTTTTTTTTCTCGCATTCAAAGTGAAAAGTAGAGTGTTTAACGCGGGACTAAACAACCATAATGACACTCGATCTATAGTCACCCTCGCTACGCCCGGGTGGGGTGGCTAAATACCTCGTGTCATTATGGCTTGTTTTAGTCCCTAGTTGAACAATCTACTATTACGTTTGAGTTGTTTTAATTTTTATTTTTCATTTCTGTAGGGGCGCTTATTTGCAGATACTAATAGTTTTTAATTTTTTGGTAATATACGTATACGCAACCGAGCACGCTCCTCCGCTCTCGCGCGGATTCGCACGCGTTTTTAATGCATTATCTTAAGTTTGCGCAGTTTTATGATCTTACGTAAGAACTGTAAAACACCCACCCGCCCCCTTGTAAGAAAAAATAAGACATGCTCGATCCCCCTCCCCCCTAAATGGTCCTACATAATAAATGAATGGCCCCTAATAAGACTTAAAATATGTTCTCAATAACATTCAATTTGAACGCGTCGTTTAAGAACTATTGCACGCCAAAGTTCCTTAGTTTTGTCACTGATTGACTGTCGACTGATGACCATCATAATTCTAAGGTACTTCTTCTAGCAGACCCGCAAAGGGCCAAATTTTAAACGTAAAAGTCGGTGGAAATCCAGTTCTGTGGACACCTCCCCGGTACTGACTTGGTTTAACATTATATCTCAAAACTTTTTTGTTGTAGAAGAACTGCGTTGCGAGACTTGCATCTTTTTACATGTAATGTTTTTGGTGGGATACAATAGTCCGTTCTCCGGAACATGCTAGCGACGCCGCTGTTTCAACAAAGAACCTAACATTTTCGCATAATAACTATGATAGCGCTTCGCATCGTCGGTTTATATATTTTTAGACATAGAATAAATTAGCGAGCCATGTTAGTTTTTATTACGTTGTTTTTCTGACCATGACAATCCTTTTCGTGTTAGGGAAATATAGTGCTTTTAACATTACAAGTGACAAGCGATATTGCTGTTTAACCTGTTTATACGTTTTGCAAATATTTTATTTGTATGTTTTACACATATAAATAAAGGCGATACCAGTCATAAAAAGTGATATTTTGGAAATATTCATAGACCAGAAATAGGTAATACGAGTATATATGAGGAAACGGGTTATGCTAAAATATCTCACACACAATAAAAATAAAGTTGTGTCAGATATTTACCAGTGCCTCATGCAGAAACGTTGATGAATTATATTTTGGCAGCAACCGTCGCACCGTGTGGTTGTTTCAAAAGCAATACTCTAACCTATAGAAATGCTACCTCGAGAAAAGATAGACGGAGGAGCAGATCGAAACTCGAAATATTCCATTTCAAGTCAAGTCCCTAAACAAATCGTGACATCACAAGCCTCTTTAAACTTTGCTTTGCAACGATCGAAGCGGTCGAATTAATTAATCTTTAACAACCCCGCTAGCTACTGCTTGCTCCCTTTGCTGATTATGATGTCTGTCAGGTCAGGACATGTATTAAGAAGCCTTTATTTAACATATCTGTCAAGTTGCTTTGAGATTCGACAGAATCCATGTAACGTCTTTGTTATCCTAAAGCTCAGCGGAACTCAAATCGTCTGTAAAATGATAAATTATTCGGAAGTAAACTTAATAAATTTCCAATTTCACGCGCTCGCAAATTCGACTTCAAAGGCGGACTTACTGCGTCATATCAATCATATGGCAACTTTGAGATAACCGTCCAACCTGCCAAGACCTCTGCTTGCCCTAAGCCATTGGGAAAGGGTCAGGGAGAGAGAGGTCCTCGGTGGTTGGTCTTGCTGTCTCAGGGTAGCAATTTTACGCAAAGATTCCATCCTTGGGGAACTCTGAAATGTTTCCTGTGAGAAGTGTATGCTTTTTGATTTTGTAGGACTTTTGACCTGGCAATCGCAAAAGTACAGTATGTTAATTACTAAGTATACTTACGACATATATATTGCTGATGTGGTGATTATGCGATCAAAGATTTCCCAAAGATGGTTTCCAAACATCGCATATTGTTACCGATTCAGCTACGTACGTACGTATTCATAATATCAGCAGACGATTCTTTTAATTTTCTTTTTCTATTTAGATATTGAATGTAAACACGCACGATTATTTTTTTTTCTTATCCTCGTATCGTGCCCGGATACTAGATTTTTATTACAAATTGCTGAAATATTTATTTACTTAGGGCTACAAATTTCCATCTTGTTGTTGCTGCTGTTTTCTCGTTTGTGGTAGAATTTGTTAGTTGTCTTCAAATGACAGCCTTAGTAAGTACACACTTAGTAGTAACACAGCGGGTCTTGGCCTACGACACGCGATTGCGCCCCGGATCACGATACTGAGCCGTTTCCCGCCAGTTAACAACTTAAAGATCGATATAAAAAACGATATTTACTCGTTTTTCCTTTCTGTACTTTTCAGGTGCTCAACTAAATCTCGTATGAAAACTAAGTGGAAAGTCTCGTTCGCGGCAGATAGGGTGGTTTCCGTCTGGGACTTATCCGCGCTGCGGGCTCTGCTAAAAAGCTACTCATGTATTAACTGACAGCTTCACTTGTATATACATGAACATACGTACTACACGCGTTCGCAGCCTTACTATCCACACCCTCTGTCAGCAAATGTTTTTTCAAGCACCTATAGTTATCTCGCATGTATTTCAGGGACGAAAAATTACAAAAACATCTCAACTTCGATGACACGTAGATGGCCTTATATTTTATTATAGAGGACATGACATTAACCCTATTTTGTTCCTGATTGGTTCTGTGATCACTGGGCTAGTTGACAAAGTAGCCCTCAGGAAATAATGACGATATATCATTCAGTGCCAACACACTGACAACAAGAACCTGAAATGATGATAACAACCACTCTGTGATGCAGACGACGAAGAAGAATCTTCTTGGTTTATAGCACTCCAAAAATAAATATAAATACTTACTTACGCAATGACTCGCCACAACCGCTGGGGCTGACTAGTTTTTGGGCGACGACTATGCATCGGAAGACGCAGCGTAGGTAGGCCAACCACAAGGTGGACTGATGACCTGGTGAAGGTTGTTGGAGTTCGATGAACGCGGGTGGCACAGGACCGGTCATGGTGGCGTTTTTAGGGAAGGACCATATCCAGCAGTGGACGTCTTTGGATTGATGACGATGATGGTGATGGTGACGCAAATACCTACCTAAAATGTGTTTGGATACGTGTGCACGCCTCGGGTAGTGATGATACGAGTTGATTTTATTCCAACTCGGATAACTCTAGTTGACTCGCATCAACCGGATGGGATTCGCTTCGCGGCAGCAGCCAAACGCATCGGCGAGTCGAGTCGAGTTCAGCGTATTCGTATATTATAACAAAATTAATCTTCGTCGAGTTGAGTTTCGAGTTGACGAAGCGCTGACTCGCGTGCACTTGCATAACTGGCATTCGTTATCCGGTCCGTATCAATTCTAGCCAGAGTTAGGTATGCGAGTTGATTCGAGTTGCGAATGAACTCGATTCGAATCAGACGACTCGACTCGGCCATCGCTAGCCTCGGGTCTCGCTCTTGAGAGGTTTCTTGCCATTCACCAGTTCTGCGGATCGGCTCATCTGTATTTTTGATACCTGGAGCCGTCATTCGAGCACCAAGAAGCAAAAGTAATCCTTTCTCACACTTAGCACTGCGATTATTTTTATCTTGCGCTTTGATAGCGACAAATTTATCTCGAATAATACGCCTGTTATCTTCAAAACAAGTTGATCCATCAGCAAATTATCGCAATTCTTATTTTTTTCAACACTGAAAATGCAGTCTTATGTCATCTTTCTAAGGTTGAAAATTAATTGTATTTGCCAATACCTATTTAATTAGCATGTTGTTGTTGTATGAAACCGGTTCGGTCAGCTTTTGCCGTTTTTTATTGTTTTAGGCCTGAACGAAAGCGCGGAGCGAATTTAAATGGATATTGGGACAGTTATTGGGTATTCAGATACTGGTTAAGGTGAATTTATGGAAAACATACATATACTTGAGAACGATGTTTATTCAAGGAGAAACCTAAGTAAAAGTATGCGTGTAGGTGCATTTATGTACTTCGAAATCTTTACTAAGTAATATTACAAAAGCGGAAGTTGGTTTTATAGGTTTTTTTCACGCAATGAATGGTTATACAATACAATACTCTTTATTGCACACCAACAAAATATAGATATCCTTAAATAAATAAGATATTAAAAACGAATGGTAGACAAGACTGTCTTTTTGCTAAGGAAGCGATATTGTTATTTGTATGTTTTTGGTCAGACAAAATGATACTTATTGGATCATTTTGTAACAGCTATAAAAATTGCTAACCGATCATTGACTAAATACAATAGCTCTCACGTGATTATAAAGTGATTACAACGCTGTAGATGTAGCTTGCACTTGCAGGCTCACTGGTAGCCAAATCACTCTAGCAACGGAGTGGATTGGCGTGGGGAGACAGAAGTAGAACTATGTAATGCCGTCCAGTTCAGACCCGTCTTCCAAGATGGGTACTCCTAACATGACGGTAAAACATAAGATCGCATGGCGGCGTAGCTTAGGTTAGGAGGCTAGGAGAGTAATATTTATAACAAGAAACAACGGGTAGTTCTCTGCGACTAAACAGTCGCACCAATCGTATCATTAACATCGCCACATTATGGATGAGCTCCCTATAAATTACGGAGTCGTTTTCGGTTATCTTGTAGAAGTCGCGTGCCTCTGCTATTTTTATCATAATGATCCTCACTGCTTTTATAAAACGGCCAATAATAGTGGCGATGGTAATAAAGCAAGCAAAACGGTATTAAATCGCAGAGAACTACCCCTTACGCTTATCGCTACAAAAAAACTGTTGATTTGATGCTATGAATACCCAGGGGATACGTACCTATATCTTTTCTAACTCCAACGTTGTATTTATAACGTTCCTAGGTACAAGTTACTAGCACCGCTTGTCAATAAAGATTTCATGTCATACAGATTCCAGAAAATGAGCGTCTTTCCTGTGAATAATACAAAAATTAACGGCATGGGTACATATCATTGTTTTCTTATCGCGGTATGTACTTAACTTACATGTCTACAGTGTGTAAGTCTAATACGGGCGAATCTCTTAACGGTGGTTAGTATAGGACAAAGTGAAGGTAATTAGATAACATTTAGGTACTTAAAGTTGCAACAATAATTTTGTCCATACAAAATAATTCAGCCCGTAATGTAATGCAAACACACTCACGTTAAACGCTCGTTGACAGTTACGTTGACATTTCGGTAGCGCCGTACCGCAACCAGCCAACCATGTTTACAGTACATTGCTGCTGAGAAATTTAAAAAAAAATAATTATGGGGTCGTAATGAACTGCAACTTAAAAAAACCTTTTACTTCATGATTACACTAATGAATACTATGTCCGACTTAATTTATCGCCCGTATTAGACTTACACGCTGTATAGGTAAGAGTCCAGCATGGAAATTAGACTTTTGAAGCTCTACATTTTGGTGATGTCCACAGGAAAGATGCGAACACTAACTCGTACTAAAACCTGTGTATGACTCCGTCAATGTGGAGTTTCTAAAATACTATCTCTTTCAAATATTCATTAGATTTAAAGTGATAAACGCGTCGACAAGTAAACCGCGTTAATTAATCCTGGCCGCGACAAAATGAGTTTTTAATATTTCACAATTAATTGACATTGAGTTTGTAGGGTGCGCCCGTTAGGTAGAGCGCAGACTAACGCGGCTGGCTTTAACTTACGTGCTTTACTAATACATCATGATATGATGATCTAATGATTGGATCAAATTATTCAATATACCTACGAAAATATACTAAGATAATCATTAAAAATGTAGGATATGTTTTATTAATTGCAATAAATCTCTAGACTAGACATAAATAACATGTAATCAACCCATACACAAATAATACAGGCATGCGTAGCGCCAAAATTGTTATTTCAATATGTAACTAGCTGACTATATCAATACAGATTAATCCACAAAGGCCCCTGTCACCGCACTATGGGTATACATCGTACAATGCAAATTAAAATGCAACGATGCACTCTTTGCGTTGCTAAATTAATAAGCTCTGAAATTAAGAGTCGTATAGTACAATTGCTGTACCTCTCGCTGCTACAGAGTTTCTTAAACTTTTTTGGTCACGGACCCCCTAAATTATTTCGAAAACCTTACGGACCCTTTCCGAATATAATCAGAGAAAAACAAAATCGAGGGCCCATGAAAGTTTGTGTTGAAGGCATAGCCACGGACCCCCAGCTCTCGTATCACGGACCCCTAGGGGGTCCATGGACCACAGTTTAAGAAACCCTGTGCTAGAGTCTAGTACGACTCTTTGTGACGCGATAAAAAACCTATCTTTTCTACCTATCTTTTGTCATTCGAATAGTGATAAAGCAACAGGTTTATTAAAGTGTCGGTCAATTGTGTTATCTCGGCTGCGATTAAAAAGTCGCCTTTAATCGCGCGCGCTCGTCAGTTCTTAGATGAAAGTTTGATGTCGTTAATGCGACGCGGGCTGAATACATTACCATAATCGCCTGCGCACACAATGTGTTACCCAAGGTCCAGGCAAAAACAGCTTAAAGACTGTGGCAATACAAGGAGATATATTACCTTTTTCTCCTAAAACCTTGGACTCACAAAAAGTTTCACAGCGGAAATTACCCTATGGAGTTTGTCGGACGAAATTCATATTTCCACGGTAATAGGACTGTAAAAGGAGATAAGTAAAGAAATAACTCAATTGGAGTTGTTACACAGTCTGTAATCTCTCTCAATATATATGTATATTCCCTCTAAAAGTCTACACCTACACCTTTTTTGAGCTGTCGTGTAAAAACTAAACGAACGCCTAGTCACAAACACTCGGACGTTTACCTTACTTTTGCAAACCGAGTCGAAATTGATTAATCGCCTGAAAATATTAGAAAATACCTTCTTGAGGAGTAGATTTTTTGGAAGCTTTATACATATAATGAAAAATCATGTTTTAACGTCGAGTACGTATTACAATTCGTTTGCGTTTATATTTAGGTTTGATTATTGTATTGTACCTCCTCTAGGGTTGTAAAAAAACGGTTTTTTTTCTGACTTGAAAAAAAACATGAAAAAAAACCGTGAAAAAAAACCGTTTTTTTTCTGGAGTACGTTTTTTTTCAAAAGTATGAAAACTCAAAATTTGTAAGGCAGTTAATACTTTTATACGGTTGTTTTACTTGTTTTAGACTATATGTTAACCATTAAACCAATTTAATTTAACAACTTTGATTAATAACAACATAAATGAAATCTGTAGTGGTAGTTATCGCAATTTACTGTTGACAACACCAACGCCTCTCGTCGCCGCATCGGGGAATTCAGGGATTCCCCAAAAATTGTTTGTATACTGAAAGTTTATCGAATTAAAATGTTCGCACGTTGTTGTTTAGTTAAATAAATCACGAAAAACCGTTATTGTGGCATATTTTTGTTCATCTGAAAAAAAACCTAATTTAGAAAAAAAACCATGGTGCCAGGTTTTTTTTCATGTTTTTTTTCATAAATTTGAAAAAAAACATTTGGTTTTTTTTCTATTTGCAACCCTAACCTCCTCTACTATTCTAACGCGTATTATGTTTTCTTCCGGATTCCAATTTATGGATAGGGATGTGGGATAGGGTTTCTGATTTAGGGAACATTATTTCTAGGGATGAGCATTATCGACGCAAACTAAAACTACGCTACGAGAAACTAGTCTTATTTTGCGCACTTTAACCCCATAGCTTATGTCAACGGCAATCCTTAATATATCTTGTTGGTTTTCCTTCTTTCTCGCTTAATATCATCACCATAAAAGGCGCACTCCTGGCCATAGGGCTCCCATAAACGCTACCATGACCGGATGTGTGTCCACCCGAACCTAACTGGGTCCGGCATCCAGCACCATGTTACAATGGACAAGGTAGATTGCTTGTAGAACCAATGGTGGTTGGGGCTGACGAGTTCTTGAATAGCGACCATGTCATCATCATCTCCCTGCTCTTGTCCCACTTTATGTGGGGTCGGTACTCATTCTCCTCTATAATTCGTCATCTCAGCATTCACTCCTTTTTTATCTCATGTCTTTCTTCACACATTCCATCCATCGCTTCTTTGGCCTATCAAATGCTCTCCAGCCCTCGACATTCATCGTTACCATTTTTTTATCTATATGACTTTCATCCCTCCTCATTACATGCCCATACCACGCTAACCTACCTACTGCTGCGCAAGTTTTCCGTCACCTAATTTCTAATCCGATCCTCTCACATACATCCATCTCAGCATTCTCATCTCAGCGGCGTGCACTCTTCTTAGATCCGTCACTTTCATTACTCACTCATCTTTTCATTTCGTCAATTTGATTAGCGACCATGTACTTATCAAAAGATTAAAATAATAAAATAAAGAGGTGTTTTATGGGCACCTTTCTCACTGGCCAAATAAGAAAAGCCATTTTTTTATTTTCCACGATGAGATAAGCTGATCCCAAATCAGTCTCATTGGATTTCAACGAGTCTGAACAAACCAGCTACTTATCTCTATTCAAAACGTCGCGTTGAACTGTTGCGGGAGGCCTACGCACTAGGGTAGAGCGCTATATAGCGCAGGAACAGTTCAACGTGACGTTTTGCACAGAGCTAAGTAGCTGGTTTGTTCGGACTCGTTGAAATGCAAATGAGACTGAATTGGGATCAGCTTATCTCATCATGGAAAATAAAAAAATGTCTTTACTTAATTAGCCAGTATGAGAAAGGTGCCCATAAAACACCTCTTTATATTATTCTTTTAATCTTTTGATAAGTACATGGTCGCCACGCCACCCCATTGAGTTTCAGAATGAATATTCAGGTTTTAATTAAGGCTAAACTTAGTCCATTTCCTCGGTGACTGCAAATACTGTCTTTCCCAAGGAAAAAGGTCGTAGCTGCCTACTCAGTGTAATACTTAGTTAATGCTTTCTTCCTTAGGTTGGCGGAATAGCCGAAACCTCGCTGGGTATTAGTTATTTATGTACGCGGGTAAATAATTCGCTGCCGGGTCGGCTTAGGCCTGTTTCGCCTGTAACAGGTAAGGCCACGCCTTGGTAGTAGCTTACAATTTGGTTCTAGGTCACAGTAGGAAAAAAAAACTGGCACTAATTAACATCGAACAAGCTTTAGAGAAGTATGTTAGAGGTTCGTTGACTGCCTCAGACGCTGCATAACCGGCCATATCTTTTTTTTATGTTTACTTAGAAGTTTGATTTTTCACAGCTTCAAGGGGTTATAGATCTACATATGGTTTTATTTTCAACTCGATACCTGCACGCGTTTCCGAGATAAAGGCTCTTGACAAAGGGACAGACAGACGGACAACAAAGTGATCTTACAAGGGTTCCGTGTTTTTCCTTTTGAGGTACGGAACCCTAAGAAACAAGAAATTGGGTATATTGTATGTATATACAATATACCCAATTTCTTGTTCCTTACAATCGAACCATAATTCAGTAATTATGAGCCACCATAAGCTCATTTTGCTAAACCCCTTAAATGCAAGTAGGTCAAAATTCGCTTGAAGATAGATTTCCATGGTCAGGAACTTGTTATCATTTTATTAGACACTGACATTTACTGAGTGCACTGTCACTGTATTCCGAGATATTCAATTCGCGTGATATTTCTCGTATGTCATAGCCTTCCTTAAGACTATAATCCGAGCTCTCTGTTCTTCTATATTGGCCATTATTTATATTTCATTATTAAGCATTTTACTATTTAGTTTCTATTCTTTCACATTGACTGACAACTGACAACTTGACATTTGACGCACTTTTAGAACATTGTTTTTTGAAATATTTGTTTTCATCATCAAAAAGTTAAGGTTATAGGCTAAGTAAGCGAGAGCTAGCTCGAGATTCAAACATTGACTGTATACGTGTAAAATGTGTTTCTATTGCAATGATAACAAAGGTTAAAATTGAATAGGTCTTCGACCTGTATTGACGTAATTTTGCTAGTATCTAAAACGTCCTGTGCATTATACGCGAATCGCGTAACGCGATATACCTTACAAGTTTGAAAGTTTCAAACGAATTGTCAGCAAAGTGGGTCATGATTCAGTTGCTTCGATTGCATGTAAACACTGTATTGCACATAAAATCATACAGAAACAGTACAAAGAACAATGGTTATGTACAAAGGCGAACTTATCCCTGTAAGGGATCTCATTCAGCTAACCCTATTCATAGCGTTACTTGAGGTGCTGAAAGATGAAAGTCGGATTATTTTTGTCTAGATTTTTCTTAAAGCATAAAATTATTTAGCGACAATTCTATTATTAAAAGAAGTGAAAAATGTATCATTATCGATCTTATTCATTTCTTTAAATCGCTTGGCGGCTCTCGTAATGCAGCCTTGCCTCACCGAGGTCGACTTAATTTGCTTAGGTGCCTAAAGATAATAAGAAACTTTGGGAACCTTCAGAGCGTCTTACAGTTTGTTTCTCGACGCAGAAATACACAATTTGCGAGCTAATTAAATGTATTCAGGATTCAGTAAGTATGTACTATGTACATGAAGTTTAATAGAATGAGAGTTGCCGGTGAAGCAAAATCGATAGGGCATTATAGGTCAGCAGGACACATGGAGAGGGATGAAGGTAAAAGATGGATCATCGTCATAATCATTAGCTTATATACTCGTATATGTCCCACTGATGGACACAGGCCTATTCTCATAGATGTGAGTGCATAAAACGGGTGCGCCAAAGTTCATATAAAATTGCAAATTCGATTATTGAAACTCCGAAAATGTATTTTATACAATTTTACTTCATAATTATCACTAGTCAAAATCATTCTGGGCTCATAAAGATCGTAACTCAGAATTTTTCATACTTATAATGTCATTTTTCATACATATCACTGCTACTACTATTTATGATCATAATTTTTTTCAACATAACAATTTCTATTTGGTATCATATTTTGTATTTATGAAAAGTAGGTTAAGTTAGATTTGAACTGCGACCCTCACAAAACCGCACTGCTACCAGAAAAGTAGGTTAGGTTAGGTTTGAACTGCGATCCTCACAAAACTGAACTGCTACCAGAAAAGTAGTAGGTTTCAACTGCGACCCTCACAAAACAGAACTGATATCAGAAAAGTAGGTTTTAGGTTAGGTTTGAATTGCAACCCTTACAACACCGAACTGCTACCAGAAAAGTAGGTTAGGTTAGATTTGAACTGTGACCCTCACAAAACGGAACTGCTACCAGAAAGGACATGTTTGAACGCGACCCCACAGAATCACACTGCATTCTTAATATAAAATACGAGTAAGTTTATGATTGAAAACTTGCTTTGAAACAAAGTTATGAGTACGAATATAATTCTAGTAATGACATTATGAGTAAAAAAATCGAAATACTCTGAATTGTTATGAACAACATTAATAGGAAAAATAAATATATGAAGATAAAAATTATGAACAGAGATGATTATGATCACAAAGCGGTATTACAGGAAACTTTCGAACAAAAAATTGTGTGTGAGCCAATATGGACCCGAATAAAACAGAGGGAAGATGGTTAAACAGAATTTTGACTGAGATGGTGCCCAGTGACGATCATAGCGGAAGCAGACGCTATAGAAACAATTTGGAGCAAAGCTCTGATTTCAAAAACAGCATAGGTGTGGTCAGCATAATAAACTTTTATCTCAATGACAGCGCACTGACATTTGACAGCGAAAACACAATAAATCATGAGATTATCTGATAAGTGTTATCACTGCACGTTCGCTGCACCGGTCACTCACCCCTGTAGAGCGACTGAGCTGCAGATGCGACAGTTATCAAATTATATTGCGTCCAATGTGTCCCATTGGACAAGCGAAAATGTAATCCCATCAAAAACATTACATGTAAAAAGATGCAAGTCTCGCAACGCAGTTCTCCTACAACAAAAAGTTTTGAAATGTAAAGTTAAACCAAGTCAGTACCGGGCGGGTATCAACAGAGCTCGATTTGCACCGACTTGCCTATTATTAGATCTATAAAATGTGTTCCTCCACGGTTAAATAATAGGCAAGTCGGTGGAAATCGAGTTCTGTTCATACCCCCCCCGGTACTGACTTGGTTTAACTTTACATCTCAAAACTTTTTTGTTGTAGGAGAACTGCGTTGCAAGACTTGCATCTTTTTACATGTAATGTTTTTGATGGGATCTCATTTCTTTTTGTAAGTGGTCTTCCTTTAATTATTACATTCCAATCCATTCTTTTCAATTTGAACTGCAAAACTAATTTTGTAATCGCATGTATTTGTATAGGATTACAATGATTATGTGTGCAGTTGTGACTAAAATTACAACATATTTAGGTTTTGAGGGACTTTATAGACTAAAAACTAACTATGTTTAAAATTTGGAGCTTGTAGGTCTGCTAGAAGTACCTTAGAATTATGATGATCATCAGTCAGTCAGTCAGTCATTGACAAAACTAAGGAACTTTGATATGCAATAGTTCTTAAACTACACGTTCAAATTGAATGATATTGAGAATATATATACGTCTTATTAAGCCCTTATATATCAGGGTTCTAGCTTTAGCCAGTACAAAATTACGGGAGGCTGAAAAACTGCCGTGCCCCCAGATTACCTAGGCTAAGATAAACGTTTAAAAAAATTTATAAGTTTAAAGTTAAAAAAATGTGAGATCATTTGATTCGAAATAAATTACTCATTCTCAAGGATCCATGTATCATACCCATGTACTATATATACAAGGCAGAGTCTTGACTGACTGACTCATCAACGCACATTCGATACTACTGAAGCTAGGAGCTTGAAACCCATTCCCATTCATATCATTCACGTTTGTTCTAACTCTTACGGCCATCAACGACCACGCAATTCTAGTTAGTTCGACAAACCAAAAATAAAATTGTGTAATTTAGTGTGTTAGGTACTTACCTACCAGTGGCGTGGCGTCCAAAGAACTCGATTCCTACCGGGTTGCCTAATATCAGGCATTTGAGCATCTTATTCCACAGCTCTTAAGGAAAATGTTCGCCGAATCTATATACACCGGCCTGCCCAATGATATCTTTTACGCCACGACACTGTTACCTACTTTACCCAATTCAGCCTGGACTATAGTAAATGGGAATACTAACACAGACTCAGTGGCCTGTCATTTTTATTGTAACTGCGTTATAATAAAAACTCAGTAGCGTATAGCATTTGCACCAAGTTGGTACACTGAGACTAACGAGGTCAGTCATCGCCAAAGATAAAGATTAATTTTAATTATCACACCAGTGAGCCCCTTGTGTCTTATCTACGTGTTTATCACAATATATTGGCAACGTTTACCTACACGCTCTAGGACAGACAGCGCGTCTTATGCAATGATAATCGCATATAAACTTTCGGAATAATTCTTTTTTTTTAATTTTGTTTGATCGGTATGGTGATAAACTTAGCATCCGGCTTTTTTCACAATTTAAAAAAAAATGTAGGAAATAAGCCTTTCCCAATTACGAGTAGCGTAGGATGCTGGGTGGGAGTCCACCGTTATAGGTACATAGGCTTATGATGCTACGCTTTGTCGCGTGGTAAATAAATGATAAAGCATCCATCACTCTCACACACATATAGTCAGAACGTGACTGATTCTTTATCATTTATTTATCGCGTGACAAAGCGTAGCATCATAAGCCTAGAAACATAATCATATGCGATTATAGAATTCAATAGTTTGAGTTTGGATCGCCGCCTTGCAAATTATTTTAATATTAGCTTTTACATAAATACCTACAATTCAATTAATAAATAATAATCATCATAAATAATAATCAAGAAGAAAAGCAGGTCACGCTTAATTAAATGTACCTACTTGTAAAAACACGAATCAATATCAATAACAAGGGAAAGCTTCAACAAAGGACTTCAAACGAAATAATAAATAATTGGAACGTTATAATGAGGAGTTTCAAGTGTGGGGCAATGGGGGGTTCAATTATTCGGAAAATTTAATAGCCCGGAAAATTTCGGAGACATGAAGAGCAACTGTTGCTGTGTTCTGCTGGGGAAGTATTGCGTGAGGATTTTGCGGTCGTGATTTTTTTTATATCCGCGTATGTGAGTATTTTAACACTCGCATCCACGGATCTTGTTGGTAAAAGAACCATGGGCAGAAGCTAACAGAGCCGAGAGTTAGGTCATTAAATAGTTCTTTACATCTACTGAACTTTGTCTCTATCTCAGTTTTGCAATGGAATTTAACTTGGTGCCTATAGAACGAAATGAAGTACCTAGATATAAAGAGTTAACCTTAAACTTGTAATAACCTGACTCTCAGCTCTGTTGGTTTTTGGAACAACGGGTCCTCTCCTTTTTAATTGGTTAATCGATTAAATGAACTGTACATAAGCGTTCGTACTTTCGTTTTTGCAGCAAATTGCCTTGATTTAGAGAAGCATAAGCTCCACATCGCTTATATCGCGGACGCGGATTCTCAAATACATATGCTAATACTAGCCATTTGTAACCCAATGTTTAATTCGAGTAAAGTCTCTCTAAATCGTGTTAGCGATATTTATAAATAGTTATTTTTCTTTTGTATAATAATTGCTGATCGTTCAGTTTACTTCGAAAAGGTTCGTCTTCTAGCTACGTGAAATCATGGTTGTCTTCCCCGAAGTTTATCATTCAGATAAGAGTTTTGGAGCAGTGATGTGATACCATTTTACAGTAGGTACCTAATGGGGATGTGGCTCGAAGTTTCCAAGGATACGTGCCTTCTCATAAGAGATGAAGTCATCGGTATTTATTTTCTGTGTGAAAACTTCTGAGAACAGTCTTTGTACATGTCGTTGTTTTCATATTTTAAGAAAGTTGCGGTTTACTGTGGACGGAAATCTTGGATGTAATGCTTAGATTTTTATTGGAATCATCACTTCATTTTAGTATAGAAATTGATTGCGCGGGCACTCACACTCGCCCTAAGAGACATCGTAATTGTTCCGTCGCGTCGAAAGTGGAAGTGGACGCCAATTATCCGGCGTCCGCGCCTGTACGCTAGCGCTCGTTACTGGCGTACTTTATGTTATGTTTGAGGGTTTACTTAAATAGCCTATCACCTCTTTGCATCGATTTCCTCATTAGGTACCCATGGCGTGGCGTCCGTACAATCAGACTCTCATCGACTTGCCTATTTTAAGGCACTCCAAGCTCCTTCAAGTGCCTACCAATTCGAAATAAAGGAATCCCATCAAAACAATAAATGTAAAAATAGGAGCCATGCGTGCTTGTCGACTTTGTTCTCAATAGAATGGCGATCCAATCAATTCAATCCGGAAATGGGTTAGGTTTTTAATCTATATCTGTACTTAATCAGTGATAAAAAAACGAAGCTGTGTATGAGAATAGGTATGTATGCACACAAAGAAGTATGTAGGTACTTATGTTATGCCTGTAAGTTATCGGTTCAATTTTAATGTAGCGAATGAAAGTCAGTAAATGTACTTGTAAATACAATACATTTGTATTTACAAGTATAAATTATTTTTTTGAAAGTTAAATATTTTTTTGTAACTCGTTTTAATGATAAGACTTCTCTCAAATAAAACATAAAACTAATTTATTTTTCACAGTATGTCAGACATATAATGGCGGGTTGAAAGCTATAAAAGATTTTATCCCTCTAATAAACCCTGTGACAAAGCGCTTTCATAAAAGTAAATATAGTATTGTCACCGTCGTCTTACAACGACCACAATTATATAAAAAAAATCGATCGTAAACCAAATGCACAAGGCGACAAATTCACAGACATAACTAACAACCCCACCAACTTATCTTTACAGATACTTAAACAAACAAATCGGTTTTAACATGTCAGTAATAAAGTTCAAAATCGCTTAGCTGTTGGCGACTACAACGGCAGTTGCGGATTTTATATCCACAAAAGAGCAGTCATAAACTAAATATAATTACTTTTCTTTTATATGTGTTTAATAAAATAACATAGTAATGCGGCTTTATGGCTCATGGGCAGTAAATCCAGTAATTATGTACATCTGTTGCTGGGTTGTAAATACGTTTTTTGTACATAAGTTTAGCTTTCTGACCGTTTTGTGAAGCGGTTTGATAGTTATTGAAATTGCAAACAACGTTGCAAGCATTGTTAAGGTAGTTTTATATAACGCTATGAAACAATGATATAGAGTGGCTTTGTTTTACTTGCTGAAGCTATTTTTGATTGTTATAATAACACCCATTTTCTCAGATTTACGCACCATTGTATCAAATTAAATACTTTCAATAACAAAAGAGAACAATGAAGACCCGGTTGCATTTGAAGAGCCGAATAGTATTTGCATCACAAATTCCTTTGTTGCGTTGACCACTCGTTCCCAGCACGCTGGTCTACCCCACACCCCTTTCTATAATTATGCATAGAAATCACCCTTGTTATAGAGATTGCATAATAGGGGTCAAATTACAAGCGAGAGAGAATACCAAGTTTTTTAAGCATGCGAGTAGTTTAAGCATGCAAGCTTAACTTCGGATAAGGGTATGAGTCGCATCATCATCGATTTAAAAATAGTGCCTAACTAGAAAAGAAATGATTCAAGATATAAGATTTCAGGGAAATGCATTTGCGAGTTTTCATAATAAGTAAAAATAATGGTTTAGAATCAGCTATGTTGGCAAGACCTAATTTGTAATTTGGTTCTTAAGATTTTTATTATTTATCTTCAAAAGTCTTCACCTAATTAATACTAATCCATATTTATAATCATTCACGGGAAATGATTGTATAGCGAGGTACTCATTGTGTGCGACTGCGAGGAAGGAATTTGTTTAATACCTACCTACCATACGTTAAAATTAGGCACTAGATATTATTTGCGTATAATATGTACATACGTGGTTAAAATCTTCCTGGTATCTCAGGTCCGACCGTTAAAATTAGGCACTAGATATTATTTGCGTATAATATGTACGTACGTGGTTAAAATCTTCCTGGTATCTCAGGTTCGACCGTTAAAATTAGGCACTAGATATTATTTGCGTATAATATGTACATACGTGGTTAAAATCTTCCTGGTATCTCAGGTTCGACCGTTAAAATTAGGCACTAGATATTATTTGCGTATAATATGTACATACGTGGTTAAAATCTTCCTGGTATCTCAGGTCCGACCGTTAAAATTAGGCACTAGATATTATTTGCGTATAATATGTACGTACGTGGTTAAAATCTTCCTGGTATCTCAGGTCCGACCGTTAAAATTAGGCACTAGATATTATTTGCGTATAATATGTACATACGTGGTTAAAATCTTCCTGGTATCTCAGGTCCGACCGTTAAAATTAGGCACTAGATATTATTTGCGTATAATATGTACGTACGTGGTTAAAATCTTCCTGGTATCTCAGGTCCGACCGTTAAAATTAGGCACTAGATATTATTTGCGTATAATATGTACGTACGTGGTTAAAATCTTCCTGGTATCTCAGGTCCGACCGTTAAAATTAGGCACTAGATATTATTTGCGTATAATATGTACGTACGTGGTTAAAATCTTCCTGGTATCTCAGGTCCGACCGTTAAAATTAGGCACTAGATATTATTTGCGTATAATATGTACGTACGTGGTTAAAATCTTCCTGGTATCTCAGGTCCGACCGTTAAAATTAGGCACTAGATATTATTTGCGTATAATATGTACGTACGTGGTTAAAATCTTCCTGGTATCTCAGGTCAGACCGAAACTAGTTTTTATGGCCGAAACCGAATTTCGGCTTCAATCTCAGTTTCGGCCGAAACCGAAGACATGTTAATGAAAAAGCAGTCAGTCAAATTTATAAATAGCTGTTATTTGAAGTAATCATTAATATAATTGAGTAATCATAATTATTCTGCTTTGTGAAATAACGACTCTGCGATCGCAGCGCGATACCTCTCGAATTCGGTTTCGGTTTCGGCTTTAGTTTCGGCCGGATGGCAGTCGAAACTGAAACCCGTTTTTTGCCGAAACTAAACCGAACTGAAACCGAAACCGAAATTTTGGTCGGACTCTAATCTCAGGACCACGGCGCATATTTTATTGGCAAGACTCTGCAGGCCCTGTTTTTGGGTCCCCTCGTATTTATATTATGGCGGAACCTATAACCGCCATCTGTTTTCAATTGCGCCACATAAACTCTTAAGTGTCAATGCGTACTCAAAATTTATGCCAAAGGGTACCCCTATAAAGGACTTCAAATTGACGAGCCCGCATCCAACTTCTTTTGTTTGAAATTGAAAAATCTCCAGTTTCCATTTTTAGGGTTCCGTACCAAAATGGTAAAAAAGGAACCCTTATGGTGCGACTCTGTCTGTCTGTCTGTCTGTCTGTCTGTCTGTCTGTCCTTCTGTCACAGCCAGATATCTCAGGAACTACTGATGCTTTCGATTTGAAATTTGGAATAGTGTTAAAAGTAGCTAACCCGAGCCTATTGGACATAAAAAATATCTTGTACCTTTTTTACTTTTTTTTTTTAAAAGGCTCCGTAATGGGACTTTGAAAATTGAAAGTAGGGCTATTATATTGAGTGGGGTATCAAATGAAAGGGCTTAATTTGTAGATTAAAACAGCATTTTTATTTTTTTTCTTAAATAAGTAGTTTTTGATTTATACATTTTTATGTACCATTCCCCCCCTATTATCTCCGAAGTTACTGATCAGAAAAATGTGTCATAATTACTAATTATAAATATCAACCTGAATATTACAGGAAAAATAGAACGGTCTTGCTAACTTTAATACCTTTTTAGAAATTTACAAAACTTGAAATCCCTAGCGGCGAGTAGCAAAACTAAGCGATGGCATGTTTCACGCTCCCTAGCGTGAAACATTTCCAGGCAAAACTAGATGGCGCTAAAACACTAAACATTTAACGATGTTATAATTAAACAAAGAAACATAGTATAGTTGTATAGTAACAATTAGTTCGATAACAGCTAATAATAAATAAATTTAAATACATTTAAATACTGTGTCACGTTTGCAAAGTTAAATAATTGTAAATAATATTATAATTATTTTACCAAGCTTATACATAGATGGCGTTGTAAATTCGGGGAACAGCTTTTTGTATGGAGAATGACAGTCCTCTTGATTTAATGGTCCTTGCTATTAAATAGAATCATTACACGTCAGGTTCTCAATATTAGAGGGAAAATATAACTGTTTTCCTAACTTGCACTGTTTTTTAGTTATTTGCTTCTACTAAACAAATCGACATACAGTTTTTCTTGAACTATTCGCGTATCTACTTATGAGTTTGTACGGAACCCTCGGTGCGCGAGTCCGACTCGCACTTGACCGGTTTTTTTTGCTTTCGGCCGTCTTCGCGTTGAATTTGATACGGTCATATGAAATCAGCTGAATTTTGTCGTACGTACCTAAGAATTTTTTAAATGGTAAAAAAATTTATGGCGCTGCCATCGATGTAAACATTGAGCTCGTATATATTTTATTCCAAAAATGTAATAATGTCGCCCGAAGTAGTAAAAAAGTGTAGACATGTGTACCTCTAAGATACTTGAGTTATTTCTGTGTCAGATTATTATCACAGTATGAGACAGT
This sequence comes from Eudemis profundana, assembly GCA_947034925.1. Taxonomy (NCBI): domain Eukaryota; kingdom Metazoa; phylum Arthropoda; class Insecta; order Lepidoptera; family Tortricidae; genus Eudemis; species Eudemis profundana. Next base: position 20,254,168 of record OX344795.1, on the reverse strand, counting down.
ATACAAAACAGTGCATTATGTACAACAGTGGAGCAACGGCAAGTATTTATGAATTTTACAACAAAGTAACTCGTTTGTTACTGCATACAGATTTGTGGAACTGGTTTTTAAAACCGAACTATCTGCTGTTAAAACATAACATGTGAATATTATGAATTCTAATAGCAAATAAGTTTAAAATACACTGTGAAAGCATCGCAATTAAGTATAACTCGATTTCAAAATTTCATAAAATTATATGTAGGTGTATAATAAGTAGTTAGGTATGATAATTTGATTAGTTGTGATTGTGTATTGTAATTTTGTGTAATTTGTGTATTTGAAATTTGATTTAGACGTAAGACTGAATGATTAATAAATTTAACAAGAATATATACTAACAACTAAAATTATATTAAAATTAAAACCTTTTTGTGTGTAGGTATATGTATCTTGGAATAAGATAAATAAACACACGTAAGAAATTTTCATTTTTAGCCAGGGGCCGACATCCATAGAAAATCGGCTAGTCTCTTCGGTAAGAAGCGATGTCATGCTCATGTAGCACAAATTAATAAAAAAATCCCAATAGCGAAAATTTTTACAGTGGTACGGAACTCTTCGTGTGCGAATCCGATTTTTGCACATGTCTTGAGTTGGTAGTGGCAATGCTTAATGGTGGACAGATGGTCGTCGGAAGCGGAGCGTCGTGTGTCGTGTGTTCGACTTTAACTTCGTATTAACATGTAACGAATTTCTTAAGAGAAGAAACTGTTTTGCAAAGGTTATAAAATAGAATAGAAATAACTGTTACTTAGTTGCAAAATGTATCTCAACTCAAGACAGCTTCCCATGAAAATATATATGAAACGATATACTCCAGGCTAAATCTATTAAATAGAATACTGTCCTCGACACATAATTCGTCGACTGTACGTTCAATTGGGGTAAGGGACAGGCAAGACAATGACCATCACACCAAATTAAGCTACGGTCGACAATATCACAAAACTATCTTTTGGCCCAAGTTACTTCCTCTTCCAAATTTTATAGCGATTCTTTTACCTTTCAAGCTATCCGAATGTGGAATACCCTACCGCAAGAATTAAGGCGTGCAAAATCCCTTCCCATTTTCAAGACTCTACTCAAGCAGCACTACCTATAACTCCCTTAAAGTTATGTCGATTTGTTGGTGTCGTTTATTTCAATGAATGCATTTATTTATTGTTTGTTTATATGTATATGTATGTATGTATGTGTGTGTGTGTGTATATTTATTTGCATGTATTTGCCCTGTTTTTGATAATAATCTGTTTTCATTTCCTTGTGCACTACCTACTCACATCTGATTTTATTTTGCGCCCACTCTACTACCCTAAGGTTGTCTGGAAGAGATCGCTTATTAGCGATAAGACCGCCTGTTGTTTACCATTTATGCTGTTTTAGATTTAAGTTTTTGTAATCTTTTGTTTTGGTGCACAATAAAGAATATTGTATTGTATTGTACCATTTAAACACTAAACATAATATTTGTAGAATATTTGAGTTTTCTCTTACGTTTTAAACAAAAATATACGTGACATTTAACGAAGAATTGTAACCCAGTGAATTGTCACTACATCGTAGATAGTAAAACTACACCCAAACCCAAATCAAATTCAAAGCGGGTGTTGAATTTGGCAAAATCTGACAAAAATTGACCAACAAAATATTACTTTTGCTTACTAACTAAAGTTAAATAGAACCAGATTACCAACCTAATATTTCTTTATGAAAAAAATAAACAAGAAAATCACCCGTCCGGCGATCTCCCCGTTTCCAAGGAAATAAATTAGCTCCAAAGCCAACGGTAACACTGCCTTATTAAAAAAAATAAAAAACATACAGACGAATTGAGAACCGTCCTTCTTTTGGAAGTCGGTTAAAAATTGGGGAGATTTCGACACCATTTTTCTAGAGATCGGTTAGAATATTTTTAACGTGGCTTTTAAAGAAATTAGACTCCTGTTTAAAAAAAAACCGACAACAATAAAAAAAAAATAGTATTCCGTCTCTTTTGAAACTGAATGATTTGAGCGAATATTCAAGCACTGCACTTGTGATTTAACTTGTGTCTTTTTTTTCTGGATTTACATTTGGCAAGCTGGATTTGTAGCTGGATAAAAAAAACAACTACGCGCAAAAATCTTTGCTCAGATCCCTGCGCTCATCGACCTTCTAAAAAACACAGAAGAATTCAAAACAACTTTTTTGGAGTCAAAAGGAATCTTTACTTAGTACTTGAATGGAAGGGAAATATAGCTGAAAGCCATTTGACAAAACAAAAAACAGACTTGAAACGTGTCAAAAAGTCCACGTCGAGCAGTTCATTTATCACGGGACCATCCCCGAACTTTGCAGATTGCGGGCGCGGCTGTACTCCACTCAACAACGGCTTTGTATACCTCGTTAATATTTTGAAGAGATTACTATTTGTGACATCATCAAACAACACCACTTCGCCGCTTGTCATTAGGATATACATATAACTTAAGTTTATGGTGGTATTAACGTACAAACAAATATTATCTTTATTATCAAGTGGAAAAAGGCACCTATTGCTTGGGTAATACATATTTTGTGTGCATCTGTTTTTATTGCGCCCGTCTTGTGAATTCTGTCCAATTGTCTATTCCTTCATGACTTACGGCAAGCAGTATTGTAATACTTCATCATTTCAACCCGGAGACGTCCACCGCTGAACATCCACTCCACCAAACTTTCACAACGAACGGTCGCACGCTTTTTGTCTACATGAACTTCATTGAAATACCTACTTAACTAGTAGTATTGTTTTGCTCGATTTTTTCGAATAATTTTTCTCAAGCTAAAACTGAAATTATGCCATAAAATCTTTGGAATAGGTTAAGCATACTTTAGGTTTAATTTCTTATTTACAAATTAACATAATTGTAACATTGTTTACCTGTAGAAATACACATAATATAATATACGTACACTTTACTTTAACTTTCACCAACCGGAAATTTTATTGTTAAACCCGAACCCCTCTCTGATTTAGATAGCGGAGTAGGGGATTTGCATTTTGATGCTGGCAATTAAACTCAGATCCCGAACAAAGCGCCTAAATAGAAAAAAAAGTATAATTCTCTTTTTGAATTTGTTCCGTTAATCGCTTCGCTTTTGTTTCATTAGGGTTAATTAATGGGCTCGAATTTGAACGATGCTCTTTTATTATTTTGTTAATTTATTGACTTTAGATACCTATGCTGGTTGTGTCATATACATTTATCGTCGACCGTAGGTTCAATTGGCGTAAGGGGCATTACTTTACCTGTCCCTGACCCCAATTGAACCTACGACTGAGATATCGTCGACCGTTGGTTCGTTGGGTAAGGGACAGGCAAATCCATCAAATTAAGGTTACATAAAAGATTTTTTCATCACACTTGCTCGAAAATGGTGTCATTACACGTAGGTTTTGCGGGCCGTAAATGACCTATTACGCCCTAGGGCGTAATGGTTTTCTTTTTAAATTTGAAACGCTGGTTCTGTTTTACTCTTATTTGTCATGTTCAAAGGAAACGCCAACGTACTTTTTTAACTTTTATTACTGAAATATTTATTTAAAGAGAACTGTTATTGCAAATACATGTAAACACATATTTCTGTAACATTAATTAAATGTTTAAATAGTGCATTTCAGTATTTTGCAAAAATAAAATCAACCATTTTAAGTCTTTACCGCTATGGTTTCCGAACGTGACGTGAATTCGCATTGTCTATGGATAATGTCACTGTCAGTTTTACAATTTTATTTAGGTTAAGTAAGGTTATTTTAATCAGATTTCCTCACAAGTGTGATGAAAAACATTGTGTGTGCCACGGGCGGTAAAGGAATTACAAACTCGTGTTATTAAAGCCCTCGGCTTCGCCTCGGCCTTGTAACAAAGACTCGTTTGTAATTCTTTACTTACCGCCCTTGATACACAATGTACTATTACGAGTACATATCTTCCGATGACAAGAGCAAGTACTTGGAATCAGTGTTGCCAATACGTGCGTTTAGCACGGTTTTACGCACGGCGCACGCTTGTGTCCAGAAAAGGAGGCAAAACCGTGCTAAAACGCATGTTTTGGCAACACTGCTTGGAAGACAAACTAGAAATCGCAAGTAAACTTAGATCTTAAGTGATACGTTGTACTTAGAATTTCCTTCCTTGAACATGTTCAGATATTCAAATTTTTACCCATTTGTATTTTTATTATTATTTTGACTGATTGACCCCGTATACTTCTGTGTCCAACTGGTTTGTCGCTGTAACCGACGAAGGGCAATCAAGCCAACTAGCGAATTAAAATAGACATAATGTCCCTCCCGTACAACATCCGTTCCGAGCTCGCCCGAGCGGTTCCGAGCCCTCCCGAGTGAAATGTCCCGTGCACAAAGTAACAGTCGAGTCAATTTTGTTTTATCGCCTATAAAATACTAAACTAGGGCGCTGTTACACCAACGTGAACGAAGAACCGTTTTTGTAAATGTAAAAACTTGCATATGTTGCGACTGTGTATACAAGCTTACTTAAATTACTTTACAGTATAAAAACTTATTTAATTATTACCTTTGGGTATACTTAATATAGAGAAACAGTATTCCATAGACTGATTAACGCATCATTTCAATCTGAAGACGTCCGCTGCGTACAATACGAACGTAAGTGTTTCTATAAGGAACACTAGGAACAGTCGCTTTCTATAATCAGTGCTTTCGGCAACCTTAATTTGGTAACGACTATCGTTAGTCCGTCTTGCGGTGAGCAGACGCATTATGTGTCTTTCTTTAGCCTTAGACAACCTTCTATCGTTCATTTATGAATTGAAGATTTATACCGAGCCTAATTGCCATTCTCCACGCATTGTTCACCGATAGAAATAATCCATGAAACCAGTACGGTGAGCAGAACTTGACAATCGAAATTTGGGATTAATGGAGGATAACTATAAAACTCACCGGAGGTCACTTTAGTTCAAGAAATTGAACGTCTATAGGTACTGTCAACCATTGAAAATGATCTATCAAATATTTTTACTTGATATGTAGTATCTTCAGTGCCAGCAACGCAATCCAGATGGCTAAAAAAATCTGGTAGGTATTCGTTCCAGTGTGACGGGGTGTACATTTTAACGACCGCCACCAGCCCACCACAGCCGGCGTTTATCGGCGATTGCGGCCCGCTTCCAGCTTGTTGGACCGCGAGGAGAGACAAGTGATACTGACAGCGCTATCAAACTGGCAGACTCATTACTGCTTGACATGCCAACTATCGCTCCGCTCCTTTCAATCATATGTTTAGACGCAAAGTCAAAGGTATAGGAAGATCATCATATAAACTTCTAACATCTATTTGGAGGAGATTTGGGAAGAGTTTATTCCGTAAGGCTCCATTAGTTCGTATTGCGAAATTCCTTTTGATACAAAAAATACTAATTGGAAAGTTTCTTGAGGCGGTTCTTCTCCTTAGATGTCATTTATTTTTCGAAACGCTGAATCCAGACTTGAGCATGTGCCCTTGCGGTATATTTGTAGAATAAACGTTGTGAGTTGTTGTTGGAGGAAATGGGGAAGGAAGGGAAAGATATGACTGAGGCAATAATATTAAAGATAAGGTCAAGCAAAGGAAATCTTACACCTTTTTACCCGACTGCGGCGAAGCCCAAAGGAGGGTAATGTGTTTGACCTGTATGTATGTATGTCCGTTCCTGTGTCCGCTCGTAACTACTCAACGGCACAACCGATTTTGATAAATGATACATCATTGGATTCGTCTTGATGGCGCGAGTGTCACTGGGTATGAAGTTCGTTAAAATAAACAAAATGGCGGATTTTATGCACTTTTAAAGTGCACCGCGGTCGGGTTTTTTTTAGTAAAAATATTTAGTTATTATTCAATCAAGTGAGAGAAAAAGTCATTAAGTACCACATCACATTGCATCTGGAGATCATAAAATTTCCTACCGATTGGTATAGCACGAATCTTTTCGTAGCAACAGTGTAGTAGCAGCAGCGTAGCATAGCAGTTACTCCAAAAAGGAAAGCGAAGGAATTTCTTGAATATACAATTTTTAAAATAATTTTCAATTGGCTTTGATTAAAAGTTAATAAACATAATTTGAAATAAACAACTATTATAGAAAAATATGAGACTTTTTACGTAAAATCAGCAAGCGTTTATAAAATTTGTACTGAGAGTGCCACGTCTTCATGAAAAACTGACGAAGCAGATGGACACAATAAAGACCTGAGGTTTAGAATGGAATACGTAAGTATATTCAAATACAAGTCTAATACAAGTGCGCCCTACGTATAGTCAGCTCTATTTAGTTCCGAAGGGGAACTCAACGATACCATTTGCAGCGAGGGTGCCCAGAATTGTCAATTTTGTATTCATACAAGCGCTCTGCTATTGATTTTACTCGATATCATTCACCGTTGCATAATCAAATCATTGGCCACAAGGCATCCACAAATGACGCATCTTAGTATTTACTCCGCAATTTTACAATGAATATTAAGTCAAGAGATCTACTCTCGGTAAGTTGAAGTACCTAAGGTAGAATGAGCATGACCAAGCAAAGGGGTTCATTGCTTGCGATTTGTCTTCAAATTCTTCTGCACACCTCTAAGCACAAGTGTCATCAAGTGTGACAAATACTTTCCGTTCAATATAGTGAAAAAGTGCAAGTCATATCGCGCGACAAACGTAGTCACAGCTGGCAGGAGTGACTCACTCCGCGATTTTGCCGCATGGCCTTGAGGCCCCCTGTAGGGGGCCTTAGCCAACGACTAGAGAGAGCACGCGTTAGTAAACGTTATGCGATAGAGAGATACGGTCGGATGTGGTGCGCTCTGTCCGGTTGTCGGACCCGAACGACAGTTTTGTTAGAGAGGATTCTGTACGTAGTCATAACACTTACGTTACGTTTGTGTACGAAATTCCTTACCCCACTATTAGAATAATGAAAACTTAACAAAGCGTAATTGTTGGTCTGTTAAGTAAGTACGTTTCCACTACCTACTCTATCGGGTGTCTTAATAATATAGTGTCTTAATAATAGTGTCTTATTAATATCGTCAACGATATATAGAGTGATTCGGTTACATAATATACTTGACTTCAAGTCCTTAATTATCTTTATTTGCCAGGAACCGTCCCTATAACAGAGGAGCGTCTCGGAAATGTTAACGACTCATAAAACTCTGTACCTTATCATAATTAGTCGTCTCAGGAGCTGAGGACGGCGATACGACGGCTCGGAGACACTTCCTCATACCCTGACAGCCACCAAACCCCCCTCAAACCACCTCTGGGCGCTACCACCAATAAAATAAGCCCTATTTTTGTCTGTCGGCGGCCGAAACGCATGCAAAGTTAATCTGGTCTTCAGGGACACAATCTCACGCTCAATGTCACTTTATCGTCATAATGGGAGCGACGGGGACGGGGTTACAGGGCAGACAGGGACGGAGAATTGATGAAATTCATGAAGTTGCGGAGTTGGGCATATTCGGTGATGTGCGCTGGAGATATTTATTGGCTTCGGCTGGTAATGCGATGACAGGCGATGCCTACACGGCGCTGATACTGATCAACGTATACATAAATTGACGCTTTGTATCCAATAGGGTTTCGGGAGGTAACGATAAAATATATTTGGAGAAAGGTCTGCTCCCGATAAAAGAACGTTTTATTACTGCGTAATATTCGTTTTTGCCCAAAATAACGTACGGAACGTTACGTTAATCGGGTTAGTCTAACAAAATATATCGCTTTATCCATGTTATGCTTGCGTGATAAATATGAAATTGTTCAATACCTACTCAAGAAAATCTGAATACATGCTTATCAACCCCATCTTTTTCTGGAGTAGGTAGAAAGTTTTTCCAAATCTAAGGGATTCTTCTCATGAACGACGAAACGAAATACGCCTAAATTGTCAAATTTGAACATAATATAAACCGACATCACTTCAGAACTGATAGTTTACATCCTAATTAACATATGTAGAGCCCCTAATGGCAATCGAAAGTTAATGAAAACAACATGGCGGTCGCGCTCCAGTGTGATCAGCACGTGTGCCACACAGGAGCTCTATTTGTGGACGCCCCCACTGCACGCCGCGCAGCCCAGTACAGTGACAGTGCACAGGTTTACTCGTGAGAACCGAGAGTGTAGATGGGTAGAAATGTGCATCACACCAAAATACAATACGATACAAGAAAATGCATGAAAACACAAGCACGGGTATACGAAAGTGACGGTTTAGGTCCGGCTTAGGTCGAATTATAAGAACCATGACGGTAAAACGACATTTTTCTTGTGTAAATGAAAATAGATCACATTAGGTGGATTTAAACTTTGAACATAATTATGTTACCATGTAATTGAATCGCCTAAAATTACAGGTCGTAAAATCGATTGAAAATTGGTAATGTTATGATCTCCAAGAAAATGTCGAGAATATAATCGATCCAAACGAACTTTTGTACATAATTAGTGGCGCTGGAAAAATATTGTTTTGACCAAATAGACTTAAGTCTATTTAGTTAAAAGAAAAACAATCCAAATCGGTCTAGCCGTTTTCAAGTAATCGGGGAACAAACCTACATAAAAATTGCTCTTTGTTTTGAAGTCGGTTAACACTAAAAACTTGTTGCTACTAAGAAATGGACGAGAAACTAAGAAAAATACCAAAATAGCTAATATGTGTGCCTATGATATTTGAAGAGTTCCCTCGATTTCTCCAAGATCCCATCATCAGACCCTGATTTGGTTGCAATGGGACCACCTCGGAGGTATACCCTTTAAAACAAAAAAAGAATTTTCCAAATAGGTTCAACCATCTTCAAGTAATCGGGGAAGAAACCTAGATACAAATTTACTCTTTGTTTTGAAGTCGGTTAACACTAGAAACTTGTTGCTAATAAGAGATGGACGAGAAATTACGAAAAATACTGAAATCGCTATATGTGTGCCTATAATATTTGAAGAGTTCCCTCGATTTCTCCAATATTCCATCATCAGATCCTGATTTGGTTACAATGGGACCACCTCGGAAGTCTACCCTTTCAAACAAAAAAAGAATTTTCCAAATCGGTCCAGCCACTTTCAAGTAATCGGTGAACAAACACACAAAAAAAAAATAAAAAAAAAAATAAAAAACATACAGACGAATTGAGAACCGTCCTTCTTTTGGAAGTCGGTTAAAAAAATACCTTTTGTTGAGTGATTGATACAGTCTAGGTGTTCTAATTTCTTTGTATAAATCAAGTAATCCAGTTTTAATTTTATCCCGCAAAGCGCCATAAAACTGCGAACAAAAACTGTTCAGGTAGATATGTCAACGCTGGTAAGGTAACCGGCTTCCAAAAGAAGGACGGTTCTCAATTTGACTAAGTATATGCTTTTTTTCTATGTTTGTTATGCGATTACTCAAAGACGGCTGGATGCAAATTCTTTTTTTTTGTTTGTACACATTTTTTCATTGCAACCAGGTCGGGATCTGATGATGGGATCTTAAAGACATTGAAGGAACTCTTCGAATAAATAGGCGCGCACAGCGATTTGAGTATTTTTTATCGTAACTCGTGCATATGTTATCGAGTACTCGTAGGTACGTTTCCAGTCGGTTCTTTTAAAATTTTCAATTTTATATTAATTATCTATGGATTAGATATCTATAATGTAATCTTACAAACAGCAGCTTAAATGTAGTCTTATTAGGTACTTACAGTCATATTTGCTACTTTAAATGTAACTGTAAATAAAAGCAGTTTAAAACTATATGGAATATATGGAAAAGATCTACTCCGCAGCGTAAGTTAATACTCGTAATACCTACTTGTATGTTTCTTTTGTTCCTTTCAGTAATGCCAGCGATCGCAAACTTCCTCTATAATCTAACAACAAAACCAAACGAAAGCAATAAAAAGTGCACCATATTCAGATCCAGTATTTTCTAAGATATTTCACTTGCGTGCTCCCCCTGCCTTGTAATTGTCTAGGCATTAAACCAACACTTCCACATAACATTTTTACAGCATTTTCACACCGTCCTATCACCCGGCACCAACCGTTTTACGACACATACCTATAAAAAATCTCATACAATTTACATACAAAACATAGGGACGTGGTTTATGGCCTCCCTTCGCCCCCCTTGACGCGTAAAATTGCCGGTTAAAAATGGCAGCTGTCACGATGTCAAAATGATTGTAGGTAGTTAATGGACTTGTCAATATTTGGCGTTGGAAAAGGATTATTAATTACTTTTGCGCGTCAGGCGGATTTCTGTAATGGTTCCTTTTTGGGAACGAAAACATTACACCAATTCTCATTGTGTATCGCTATTGTGAAGGAAAGATTGAACGAGCAATTGGCTTAGCACCCTTATTGTGAGAAGGTCTCAAGTTCGTTTCGCGGCCGGGTCAATTTGGGAGTTAACTTTTCACTTGACCCTATTAGGATGGTACGGGTCGTAGTTTCAATCTCTTTGTGTCTGTTGTGTCTTGTTGGTATTTATGTATGCTAGGGAAATTGCCGGTTCTCTTTTTATACAAGGAATTTTAATGCAAGATAATTTGGTTATAGGTATCGGTCAGTCATAAATAATTGTACGAGCAGTACGAGTAATATGTCTGGCCTCTGATGGCTCCGAGAGTTATTTCGGAGCTGATTTGCGATGCAAAAATAAAATAGACGATTTATTTCCTTTACTTGCTTATCTTGACACAATCATACAAATAACAAGAAACTATTTTCCGTCAGTAAAAAACCTATAAAATCACGATTTTGCTACCGGAAATAAGCCATTAACGAGTAATTTTACTCCGCCGGTTAGTAACAGTTGGTATCAGCAGACGTTAAGCAGCCAATTCGAGTTCGTTTGATGTAGTTCTGGTTGGCTCACAGTTAGGTTCGTTTGCCGGAGCGCTCTTCAAGCCGAAAGGCATCGCTAATATCTCCAGCGGACCCTTCATAATCGATTTTCACAGCTGTTTACCCGACCGCGCAGCGGGAGGTGCTGCTGCGACAATTCTGAGTGAAATACCTTATTGCAGGGTTTAATATCGTTGGTACGAAATGTAACAAATCTAAACTAGTTTGGGAATAGCTCCCAATAGCGTCGATGTTGATGTGAATACAGCTTCAATATTAAATCGGTGCATACTTAGTACAAATCAGAATTGGCAAGGTATAGCTCTCGCATCGAATGAAGCTCGTTTCTATCCATTGAAGTAGAGGTATTAATTGTTGTGCACATGGAGCTCTAGGAACCCTGTTTCCTGTATTAAGTGATTGTAAAAAAATGTCTTAATTAGACATGAATAATTCGATGTTTTTCAGACTCTAGCTAGTTAATCTATTACACAATGGTTACTTCGATTGCGCCCCGGGGGGTTTCGTGTCATAAACTCACGACTAGATTTGGTGAAAAGGCTTCCACGGCCAGGTAACTGTCACTATCGTGATGGAATGCTTAAACCACCTTTAACGCAAGTGTAACAAAATAGTAGTAGTTTGGTCGCAAAATTCAATTTTCCATTTGTTATACGAGTAGAAACGATGGATAGCTATTTAGTTCAGCAAAGTTATAATTGGTTAGAATTAGGATGATAATAATTGTATACGTCATAATGAGTACATCATAATCAGTCAGAAATTGTCGCACCATAATTGTTACTAACTCTGTTATAACGTGATTTATTAAAGTTCCTTAGTTATTTTTATGTTAATGTATGTACACGTGCAAAAATCTTTACACCTATGTAGCATAAATCACTAAGTGAAGTTACGTAAAAGTTTTAAGTTCACTTAAAGAAAGATGTTAACCTACCAGTTGTATTTTTTTTCTGCTTGTATTTTTATTTTTGTCACTTCAAAACTCAAACATCGATCTTAATTTATATGAAGGGTACATCCAAACTGGTCCCATTTTTTCAAAGTTAAGTTGTGATGATGGAATCCATTAGGAACTGAACGAACTCCTCTAATGTTAGGGCCTTATCACAATTGCGATTGTGATAGCAAGTGTGATACGGCTCTTATATAGGCGCATGTACTTACAGCAAATCTAGTATTTTTTATAATTACTCGTGCATTCGTTTCTCCAATCCAGTTCCGATGATAAGATCCATGAAGAGTTAAGGGAACTCCCCTAGCATTATAGTAATTTATAAATTAATATTAAATGTCTCAGGATTCGAACCAAGGACTGTGAACGACGCAGCCACTGCGCCACAGCATAACCACACACACCGTTTATGACTTCCACTCATTGACACTAAAAGTTTACAGTTTCCGTCCGTGCGTCCAGGGTAAACATTACCCAATATCAAAGAGACTTTTCTTGGTGGTGGTCTAGGGCAGGGGTCTTCAACCTGCGGCCCGCGGCGGTTTCATCGGTGGCTCGCCTCCAGTATTTTCGTCATTATTTTTGTAAAATCAAAACTAAATAGTCAATCGTTTATTAATATTATAAACTCGAAAGTGTGTTTGTCGGTTCTGCTGCTGCCATATCTCACAGGAGCAACGGATCACCGTGATTTTATGTCTCAGGATAGATATAATGTCGGCCAATTTTCATAAATTCGTTTTAAATACATATGATGTGGCCCGCTTTGCATTAAAAACATTCGTGCCCTTGCCTTGATTTGGAAAAGGTTGAAGAGCCCTGGTCTAGGGGATTAGAGTTAATGGTTCAAAAACTTTAATCTCAGTTTGTAGGTATATCACGAAACTGTTTTTGGATACACGAAACTGCTTTTAATAGTGAAAGATTTTAGTAAAGACACTGGGTAAGGCAAAAATAGGATAATGCTGAATGCTTTTGTTAAAAAATGCCAATGCTAAAAAACGACGACGCCTATAGCTTAGTGGGAATGAGACCACCTGCGAAGGTAGAGGTCCCGGGTTCAAATCCTGGTAAGGGCAAATATTTGTATGATGAGCACGAGTATTTGTTCCTGAGTTAAGATGTTTTCTATGTATTTAACTATATATTTATCTATTCATATACGTATGTATGTATATCGACGTATAGTAAATACAAGCATTGCTTGGTTTGGGACTAGGTCGATTTGTATAAGATTATCCCCTCAGTATTTATTTATTGATCTATTGACCTAATACCAAGCTAATTATTATTAGGTAGGTAACTGTAGCAGGAGTGTAGCGTTTACTTACGCGGGCTAGTTTTCCACAACTCGACGAGACAGATATGCGCCTATTTTGCGTGTCTAGGCGTAAAGAGGCGTTTTTAATGCCTTTCATTTAACACAATTACGTTATTAGTTCACTATTCGAATACATATAACCATTAAAATCGTCTGCAATTAACCCTCTTCATCAATCATAAGGAACGCCACTGGCCATCGCGTTTAAAAAACAAAGGGTTAGCACCCCAGTATTTACAAAACCGTAGTTGTATTAGCCCCATACCGAAACGTTTCTACAAGGACTCATCATCATCATCAACTGCCTGTATTCGTCCCATTGCTGGGCACAGGCCTACTCACATAGATGAGAGTGAATAGGCTGTAGTCTGCAGTCCCCACTAGGGTTGCCAGATGGTCGGGATTCGGGAAGAAGTCTCAAAATCCCGACATATTGTTTCTTGTCCCCACGCTAGTCCACTGCGGATCGAGGATTTCACATACACCTATGAATTTCTTCGCGGATGTATACAGGTTTTCTCGCCATGTTTTTCCGTCACCGAAAAGCTAATGGTAAATATCTAATACATACGTTTCGTACATAAGTTCTGAAAAACTCATTGGTACAATCGAAGCCGAAAATCTACCCACCCGAACTGTACGGATCGCCCTATCCTTACTTTTGAAATCATTGCTTTTGTGGCTTTTCATGTTGTTTCGCGCAGATAAAATGTATCAGGCTATAAGATTAAATAAATTTTAACTTATAAATTTGTCGCTTGTTAACCCATTCATTCACAACGCTTTTTTGCACCTAACTTGACCTACGAGTCCTACTGGCTCTTGGGTAGGAATCCTTCATTGCTGACGCTCCACTACTTTCCCCGCCTTGCATGCGAATGCGATGACGCGAATTCGCGTCTTCGGCAATAATGGGTTAAAGGGTCATTCTCAAAAAATGATGTCCGTAGTTAGGGCTTTATAAAACAACCTCTTAATCTTGTTCCTTTGTGTAACGAAACTTACCATACAATTTATATAGTTAACTTTCGTTACACAAAGGAACAATATTAAGAGGTTGTTTTATAAAGCCCTAACTACTGACATCATTTTTTGAGAATGACCCTAAAGTCGGTTCTTAACTCTCATTCCTCTCTCTTTGCCTCGAATCTCCTTAAAGTGAACATGCGTTTGATGGTACCACACATTGCTGTAATCTTATCAGCGGCCATAATCCGGAAACTAATTTATACACCCGGGCCTTATTAAGTACAGTCAACCGTAAAATTGATCCGCTAATGCCTTATCAAACAAATGTGCCATGGAATTATCATCTTTATAGCGTAATTTTTTGGGGTACCTGCATGGAGATTCTTTGTGTACAAACGCCCACAAATATAATGAATAAATCTGTCAGGTGCATGCTTCCATCAGATCCAAAAAGACGTAAGTCACGTAGTTTCTTACTATGAAAAACCTTTCTGCAGCGGTAACGTTGCGTGCACTGGCAGGTAGAACCGTGGCACAGAAAAAAACCGATTAAGTTTGCCATTCAATTGTTCGGTTTTGTTGATTTGAAAATGGGATATCAGCTGTTCTTCTCAACTGAGTTTAACGATTTTTCTGGTACCAATATAAAACAAAAATTACAGATTTTATTAGCACCTTTATTTCTAGTCTAAGGTTGACTTGACAGTATAGTACAGATTCGGATTAAATCCCAAATTATAAAGATTTCGTGGTTGTTCAGACAATAAGTATATTTAGCACCGTTCACTCAGTACCTACACCGTATACTCAATTACTCACAGGAACAATTAAAAATGTAAGGTGTGTAGTTGAAAAAAAAAACGTTTAGTACAAATCAATTTATAAAATCTTCATTCTTTTTGGAGCTTTTTTATCAAATTATGCTTTCACTTTAAATCCCTGAATCAACTTGGTAATTAAACAGCCCATGTTATCAATGTAATCAATTATTATTAATATTGAAGTACGTTTTAAAAATTCTTAATAAGACTTTTATTTCCTAGCAAAAAAATAATTGCTTCTCGCCGTGTTTTACCTAAGCACCCAAAACAATCACAAAACAGTAATCTAAGACCCTTCACAAAGGAAATTTCCTTAAATCGAATCAAAGACCCTTCTACATAGGGTTGTCACAATGTTTTGCGTAAGTAATTTTTTTATAAAAGAGAAATTCACAAATGGCGAGTTAATCTTTCTCAAAATAAATTCTTTTAAAATAATATAATTTTGATATAATTAAATCTTAGAGCATTTAGACAGGAGGCGCCTTTAGCGCATCTTTCCGAACAAAAAAGTCTGCCGCGTTCAGAGGGGGGCAGGGTAACACACATATAAAAAAGCTACCCACAAATGCAAAACTCTCTCTCATTGCTACGCACTCATACTAAAAAAATACAACAACACAAATTTAACTTCTCACACTAATGCAAAAAATGCAATAAAAAGCAAGTAAATACACAATTTGCTTGATAGGATGTAGGCGTAATCGCCTAAAATTCGAACCGATTATTGGGCTGCCAAGTGGCTGGAGAAAATCGATATCGATATTTTTTCGAGACGTTGCAGATGGCACCTTGGTGTATAAAATTATTACGTCAATTATGGGATAATGTACTGAATCATAAAAATTATACTACTATAAATTTAATATGCTTCTAGGTACTGCATTTAAAACCGTTTTCTATTTTACTTAGAATGTGTCAAATTTCTATTTAAGACGTGAACATTATACTTTAAGCAACGAAGTCGAAGTATGATTCCAATAAAAAGTGTTATTAATAAAAATGAATTAGAATTTAAAAACCAATATAACTAGGTATTCTTTATGGATACTTACACAATTAGGTTTGGTTATTTTTTTACAATGTGGTCTATTTCGAAAACTATTTCGAGGAATAGCCTGCTGGAGCAGTATACTTTAACGTAATAACATCAAACCAGTAATAAATCTAAAAGTGAAAAAAATGGGAATTGCGTTATTGATTAGTTTTCTTTTTTTTATTGGCCAAATCTTGAAACTGGGATTCTGTGAAATGTCGGGAACAAATGCTGCTGGTACGTGTCGGTCTCTGCACGTCGATTGCAAGTTTTAGTCCATATATTTTTAATGCCTATATTCTTGGGGAATCTGGAATTATTATATATATACCGGCGAGCCACACGCAGCGAGCACATACGCACTATAATCATACCCGAGTCTAAATAGTATTAAGCTGATTTTAGTTGACAAGCTTAATACCATCTGTAAACTTTTCAATGTCATTTTTGACATATGTAATTTATAATGTATTTTATATTTTGCAAAAAAAATGTATCTTTACTTTGTACAATCACAAAAATGGTTTTTTGGTAGTAAGAACAATAAACATCACTACTATGATAAACTTTACGAGTAAACCCCGATCTCAATAAGCTGAGTGGTAACAATTTAATTTACTGTTTAAATAATATTCACGTTTTATCGAAACAATATTCGACAAAATAACACAAATGGCGTAGCACTACTGTGGCAGATTTATGACTTCACGAACACTTTAAAACACTTAGTATAATAATTAACTTATCGACCTTATAGCCGTAGACACAAGGTTCATTTTCGAATTAAGTAAGAGATGGCTTCGGTACAAATGTTGCGAAGTGTCATATTTGCTTGTGTTTGCATATAAAATGTTGAAGACAGTAGTCCTTATTACCTGAAATACGGTGAGACGTCAAACGTCAAAATAGACGCCATTTTATTCTTTCCGTTAGGATCTAAATGAATGTCTTCGAATCGATTTTATATAATCGACACTTGGCGTCGAATTTGAAATAAAGTGTTTAATACAAAAATAATGTTAATATAGTGCAGTTAAAGCAAATATTTACTTATATGTGAAATGATATTCCATCTTTTTGTAGATTTGACGTGGTGGAACGTTTTTTTTTCACCCAAAAACAGCACATAACGGCATTTTGACGGAGCTCGTCATGCGCTGAGAACGATTTCCAGACTGTGTATAATCGATTAATTGAAGTAGTTTTTATATCATGCATGCACATTGTGCTTGCACCTTTGGCAGAGGGGAAATAATGTGAAAGGCTTCTCCAGTCTAAATGCTCTAAGAATTAAATAGATATGTTTTTTTATTGTTGTAGGTTCTGTAGGTAATGTAATTGTATTGCAGTAGCGTGGCGTCCAAAGAAATCGATTCCTACCGGCTTGCCTAATATCAGGCATTTTAGCACCTTATTCTACAGCTCTTAAGGAAAATGTACACTAAATCTCCATCGGCTTGCCCAAGATATCTTTTACGCCACGCCACTGTTGTATTGTATCCCTATATTAGCAGCCTGTTAGTAAATCCGACACGATATCTTAATTTAACTAGGAATAGAGAACTTATAAAGTTAAGATGAAGGTGGATATCTTACCTGAAGTTAAAAATATCCCATCAAAAACATTACATGTAAAAAGATGCAAGTCCCGCAAAGCAGTTCTTCTACAACAAAAAAAAATTGAGATGTAATGTTAAACCAAGTCAGTACCGGGGGAGTGTCCACAGAACTCGATTCCCACCGACTTGCCTATTGTTTACCATTTATATCATAATCCTAAGGTACTAGGATACCTTAGAATTATGATGATCATCAGTCAGTGAGTCAGTCAGTGACAAAACTAAGGAACTTTGTTTGATGTGCAATAGTTTTGCCAGCACAAAATTACAGGAGGTTAAAAATGGCTTGAATGGCTTTGAGAAAAGGATGGTAAGGCCGTGCCTTTGTTTTGCTTGAAAAGGCGGGGCACTGCCATGCCCCCAGATAAGCAAAGGATTGGAACGCCTGGCGATTGCTCTGCTCCACTGACAAGAGCATAGATACAGTGGCGGCAGCCTCACGCCTGTAGCAAGTTTTTGAAAAAGCTCTTAAATAATAGTGATAGAAGTAACGGTTGGCAACCCTGGCGTCGAGCGTTTATTTTATTTTTTCCTCTACGCCGAACCTGCGCCTATTACACACAATATGATTTCTACTCGATGTATTGGCTGCCCATTCGATTATCTCCTCCGACCAGTTCGAACTGGTTTTTATTCGATTTTAAAGAATTTATGCTGTTAATAATTTTATTTTCAGAGCTGGTGGGCGTAAACGGAACATTTGACAGGTTTCCATTTAGAAACAGTTTTTATTATTCTTACATTAAACTATGAAATGACGATGGACCTGAATTTTTTTATACCTACTGAATGTAGAGAGAGAGCTGCAGCTCTCTAGATCAGGGCTTCTTAAACTGTGGTCCATGGACCCCTTAGGGGTCCGTGATACGAGAGCCGGGGGTCCGTGGCTATGCCTTCAACACAAACTTTCATGTGCCCTTGATTTTCTTTTCTCTGATTATACATGTATTTGGAAAGGGTCCATAAGGTTTTCGAAATAATGTAGGGGGTCCGTGACCAAAAAAGTTTAAGAAACCCTGCTCTAGATGTAGCCGAGTGTTTCGGACGTGCGCAGCGAGCAGAGGTTCGAATCCTAGCACACAGTACCAATGAGTTTTTCGGAACGTATGTACCTACGAAATATGATTTACTAACTTAATATTTACCATTAGCTTTTCGGTGAAGGACACTTCGTACATTCGAAAAGAAATTTAAAGATGTGTGTGAAGTCCCCAGCCTGCACTGGGTCAGCGTGGGAACTACAACCCATTTAAAATAGTTCAAGTATACCATATTAACTTACCACTATTGTAAATACATACTAGGTATGTAAGTCATGAGATGACAGTAGGTCTGTCCAACGGGGGGCTGAAGATGATGATGAAAAAATATAACAGACTTGAGAATGTCCTCCTTTTCGTGAAGTCGGTTACAAATAACCATTTCGTATTATACAACTGTATCAGTAGAACACTGTTTATCTGAAAGGTTTCAAATCAGTACAGTATCTTCCCCCCCAGGACATAACCTTAGCTTACTCTATTAGGACACACTCTACACTCATCCATATGTCGCCGCCAACTACCTTAATTAGCCATTTAGTTAACTGCCTAGCCTTTTCATTTAAATTTCAGGTTAGGTTTATAACGACCTGCATCGAGCCACAGCGGCCAGCCACAGCAGAGGGAGCAGCGTCACAGCGTGACGTCACCGCATCGCGTCATCGGAGCGCGGACGCAGCCACCGGCGCGGCAGCGGCGTTCACCCCGCGCCTCACCGCAACCCCGCTCCGCTATATAAGGCCCCGCGCGCATACCAAAAGGCGGCGGTGTCTTGTCATTGCTCCAGTGGGCTAGTCGCATCGGCGGCCTCGTTCACGAGTAATCACAATACGCAGCTATTAAGGACCGTAGGACTGTTCCGGTAGCGGCGTGGGCATACCGCGTCTCCTCAGCTCTGGAAGAGTCTTACCGCGAATCCGTAGTGTTCGGTCTAGCATCTAGACTTGGGGGACAAGCATTGGTTACCCGGAGCGGCGTGGGCATACCGCGTCTTCCAGCTCCTTGGGTCGCTAAAGCTTGCTACCTAAAGTCGGGATCCCTTCACGAAGCGGCGTGGGCTTACCGCGTCTGGAGCTAGGAAGGGAATCCCTTATCCTGTGTCCCGAGCGGTTTGGGCATACCGCATCGGCTTGGGGACAGGATAAAACCGCCGATACTTAGACCAAACTCTGCGCCGTCACATTATAGACCGCTAAAACGCTACGGGAGCGATTAAGCCCGCCCGGCCTACGCGTTCGTTACAATAAAAAACCCTAGATTGCCCTCTTCTAGGGCACCTAGATCCCGTCTAGACCGCAAGTAGAATCCGTGAACGCTTATACTTAAATAA
Source organism: Eudemis profundana (assembly GCA_947034925.1). Lineage (NCBI taxonomy): Eukaryota > Metazoa > Arthropoda > Insecta > Lepidoptera > Tortricidae > Eudemis > Eudemis profundana. Next base: position 20,234,140 of record OX344795.1, on the reverse strand, counting down.
ACGGGCATAAAAGACCCCCGTATTTGTATTGTAATATAAAACGTTCGTTTTCATTATCGCCTATACCCGATTCCCATATCTGAGTTAGTCCAGGAAACCCTTCAGTTCCCATCAGGAACAAGGGAATGTACCAGTAGCCATCCCGCTACGTCACAGGTTTGTTAGTTAGCTTGTGTCCCTCAGAGCAGAAATAGAAGCCCCGTATAGCGGGGCTTCGTCGACCTGCTGGCGGGTCATAATTTAGTGAAAATGCTAGGCATTAACCAAATGGCTGATTAAACCTGGGTGCGACACATACACCACTTTGTTTCACGGTTAGGATAGCAACTGAACAAATCAAACAACTGCTCGTCCCGAGTGGTTTATTGAGGTACTTACTTGGTTCTAATTTTGGTAGGTTCAAATTTGGTACCGTACAAAACTTAATCGGCGGTTTTATGAAATTAGGAAAAATCTTAACAGCGCGTTCTAGACTCGAGCTGTTGAGGGATTAATATCCTGTTGGAGACCCTGCTCACAGGGCTTACAGGCAGCCAGTATAATAAAAAAAAAAACAGTACAGTATCTTATCTACACATCATTCTTTAAGTACCTAAAAGATTTATCTAATATTCATCGATCTCCGATCTCTGTAATTATATTTAATAACTAGTCATGTCACCAAAACTGTATGAAACGTACATTATACAGAGTGAATTTTAAATCGTGAATAACCACGTTTACCGGTAAAGCTATTTAAGACTAATACAGAGCACTAGTGTTAATTACAATTAAAGACCCGCTTAATTAATTATGAACAAAATGGTGAAGGCGCTTATACCATTAATCGTAACAAAACTGAATTATTTTATGAGTAAATACGATTTAAATAGGTACTTATGTTGACAATGTCGACATACGTGCCAAAATTCTATCCAGCCAACTTCAATATTAGGAGGTTGGATATCTAATGTTGAAATTTTCATGACAAGTACGAAACATGAATGTAGGGTGACCACGAGATTTAAAAAAATAGGATAAATCAAATTAAAAGTGGACAAAATAAAAACATACTTAATTTAGGTTTAAAAGCGTTGTAAGTTATTGTTAACTATGTATAGACTACAAAAAAATTATTACGATTCACGATTTAAAATTCACCCTGTATAGAGTTAATTTTAGTACAGGTACTACGAGTATGAATGACTTTGACTTAGTATATATAGGTCTATCTATACTAAGTCAAAGTCATTCATAAACATGTAAATTGCTATACCCTACCAGGGTACCTATATCTAGGTTTAAGTCCTTATGTATTGGTTTTTGCAATAAATAAATAAAATTGTAATTCTAAATCTTACAAAACTTGTGTACCTAGTAATAGACCACAAAATAGTTTTCCTGCCAAATAAGAAATTAATTAATTAGTTCGTATCTCTCAAAAATATCACAACGAAATACTATAAACAGTATAATTTCTCATTTAATAAGTTAATAACACATCAAGTTTAAGGATACATCTACCTGCCATCACGAAGTTAGTCAGGCAATTAAAAAGCAACATTTCGATCACTAATGACTGAACTATTATTACCTAGTTACCACCCCGAACAAAGGGAATCTCATATTCAATAATTACAAAAAAGTGTATCAAACAAATTTCATCTTTAACTTCATAGTTAGAGAACGCAAATTAGAATGACACCCTATTCTGACAATTAATAAAATAGTACACGACTGTCGTTTGTAGCGATAAGTACAAAACTTTTTCGCATAAGCTTCGATCAATAACAAAAATCACTCCAAGTAAAATCAACTCTAATATCATTATAAATAAGGTTGTTATTGGCTTAGTGATGTGAATGCTTTCATTCGCTTGTTACTAAGCGAACTAAGCGTGAGGCGGGTGCAGGGGTAGCGAACCTTTTCTAGGGCAAGGTAGTTGTTTAGAAATAAACATGTTGACTCGTTTCGTTATTGGATTCGATGTTTTGTAGCGATGTTGATGTTGTAATTTTATTAACAGTGTCTTTAAAGGATAACGACCTAATAATAAGAAATAATAGTAAATCGTGTGAGTATTTCAAAAATATTTGCTATATTTCCATTGACTTCACTTTTGTATCGTTGATGTTTATAATGTCATTGGTTGTAACTTTTATACGAATATAAAATAAAATTATGCGACAATGTCTTAATAAAACAAACTGAAAAAAAGTAGACATGAAAATTTGTACTCCTTTAAGGGGAGGTCTCTTGTGTGCTACTTAAGTACTTATGTTGAAAGCAAATGCTCTCAGCATTCAAATGTAGGGGCAAGTGCTCAACCTGTGGACACTTTCCAGAATTTGACTTTTAATCAGTTGTTAGACAAAAACTACGCGTATTATAAATGAATTCTTTATTTTGTTTTAATCACAATTAAACAATCTTCAAAGTCCACATATGTTTTCTACGCTAGCTATCCGCAGATGGCGGATAGAAGCATTTTAAAAAAAACACTCATTTTGTCCATAGGTACATCTACTGTCTGTACCTATGGACTCCAAAAACGTACCTATGGACGGTAACGTACCTACGGACATTAATCAACAACATACTTTTAAACAGAATAAACTTCTAGAATAACGTAATTAACAACATACAATTAAACAACATGTAATTATATGTTGCTCTGCATATCACAGTTACTTTTTTTCTTCTTGAAATCTAATATTCTTAGCAAAATCTCAAGTATAATTATGGGATTTTAAAATGCCTCCATTGTCAGCAGAAGAATATGCTGTGTGTAGTAATGCTGCTTTTTTAAGTAATCATATATCTGTTGCTCCTCAGTATCGCTAAATATCCTCCTGACATCATTTTTTAGGAGTTCTAAGCCTTCTTCACCAATATTTTGACAGTGATTTAATTTTATGTTTTTAAAGATTGTCGATTTTGGGATTTTAAACTTCTCTGCGGCTTTCCTTACTGAACTTCCATTTTCTACTTCCCAAACAGCTGCAGTCAGAGTGTCTAGGCATATCTTGTCTCTATTTTTCCCAGCTTTACTACGAGGCACTAAAACAAACAAAAATATTGTATATTAATTTTACTGTCCACAGGAACATTCAGTATAACTGTACCTATGGACAGTCCACAGGTACATTCACGGAGGTATCCACAGGTACAATTTCGGCGGTTTTTATTTTGAATTCATACCGGTCACTATAAATGCTACCTACGATTAACGAAATCTTGTAGAAATAACGTTTACATCATATAAATTAATATGCCATTGCAAAGACACCCGCAACATTTAGAGATTTTACATAAAACATGCTTTAAAAGAAGGTAAAAAATTACTTTTTGTCACAAAAACTTTCGGCAGCCTCAAAACACACAGTTTCTGTAATCAGTAAAGATGGCGATTAGCTAGTGTTGCCATATGAAAAAAATACTTTTCAAATAAGTGATTGGTATTTGACTATGGTTATTCGTTTTCTCTGTATGAGTAGTGTCCACAGGTAAAACCGTCCACACGTACAGCACTTGCCCCTATGCTAGACTGTTATGCTTATTTTCATATTATTATATATTTCCTATTTGAGCTTTCTCTCTCAGAAAGAGACATAAAATAAATCTATGTAGTGCAAATATTACGCCTATTTAACTACTTGAGTCGGTATAAATGGTTAGGGAAATAAGGTAGCTATATATTTAGTTTCATGTGCAATCTAATTGCAATTTCCCTAACCAGTAAACAACGTTAATTATACAGACTATAAATCACATTTCAATTACACATTGCATCACATTATCGGACACACTCAATCCAATTAAATACAAACAAGTAGGTACAACCTAACTGTTAATAGCATAAAATATAACGTACATTCATAAAAGGTTGGCAACTCGCGCCGCTGCCATAAATGCACTCTCTAGCGCAACCGGGCTATTACTTAACCCAGTTCCAAAACGGCACAAACGCCTTGCCCATCCATTTAAGAAAAACACCCTTATTTTTGTAAACATAAGGTCGACGGATGTATGATTTTCTTTGTGAAGGTCGCAGTCGCTTACACCATTTTGTTTTCACGTTTTGATTTAACCGCGCGCGTGCGTGTGTGCGTTTGAGTACTGCTTCTGTGTGTGTCGTTACATCGGTTCGGTCACGTAGGCTCGGTTAACCGGCTCACACTAGAGTTTTTAGGACGTTCAAGCTTACTTTCCGATTAGATTGCGTTTCTTTGTGTAGTTGGTTTAGATTTTCGGGTATCTAGGTTATTTGCATTGCTTTTCGGATTGTTTCAGCTGTGTTATCTCCAGATTAATCTTCCTTTATTTAATAATGACTGATATAGTAAAAAAATACTGCAATAAAAGTTCTTTTTTGTCTTTGTTTTAAGAAACAATTCTATTACTAAAACTTTAATAATCCTTCATTATGATAAGCCTCCGTGGGCTTATTATTGCATATTAAGAAAAAATATAAATATTTTTTTACATTTGATGATCGCATAATGTCCGCTTTGCGCGACAGCAAGTGCATATAGCAACAGATCGCGTCAGCTGTGGGGAGCCGAGCGTCCCCGAACGCTGACGGAAACGCCCGAGCGCTCGATTGATTGCCTACGAAAGTTTGCCTTACTCGCTACCTACCTATTGATGATCTAAACTTAGCTTTAATACTATTCTAGAATATTCTATTTTGCTGAGTCTGTGTTAGCTTCTGCAGCGACTTAGTAACTTGGTACACATACCAAGGTACCCTAGTACCTATACCTACTGACCAAATCAGAACGACTCACAGATGTATGTAAAGTTTTAACCTACCGAGATGGAATGAATTCGTCACTTTTGATTTCCCAGGTTCACTCTTAAAAGGAAATTTGGACCTTGATGTAAAATCTACTTGTAAAACTACGTCCTACTAAACTACTTCCTAAGCGATGAAAAATTCGTTTCAAGGTCAAGGGAGGCTTAAGCCAGATCAGAAATATTTGTGCCACAGCCACTGGTAATTATAATTAAATACTTAGCAAATAAGTAAATGGTAGACTACTACCATTTACTTATTTGCTAAGTATTTGTCAACACTAGTTGGGGTAGGTATTCTCGGAAAAAAAATCACGTACCTACACTATTTTTGAAAAAAACGCTGCCTCAAAGAAGCAAATACTACCTACGTTTATGAAGATGCAACTAGAAATCAGTCTTTTTCGACAACACACAGTGGTATATTTGGTTGTGAACGACACACTTTTCCTTTACCAGGTGTCTGTAATTTATATTAGAAGAACCTGTCTATCCATAATCATAAATGACAAAGTGTCCATGTTTTCGCAGTATTCAGGAACAAAAGACCGGCGTTTGACTCGACGACAAACATGCGCCTATTTTGCGTGAATCATAAGTAGGTATTAAATTAGACTTTAGTCTAATTAAACTGGATAAAGTTCACAGTAAGTAGTCCATTTTACAACCCCACTCAAATACTCGGCTACCATAGTTTTAAAAGGTTCCCTTAGGCGTGTTTTTTTTTAAATTAATCAGCTCAATATCTTATTTTTTTAACAACTCAAACATATAAAGTAGCGTTTATTACTTAATTTTACATCCCAATGTTATGTAACTCTATACAGTCTGTGGTAGCGGGTAGACAGAAACATAATTCATTATCTATCAAAAGTTAACAGGTTCATCCCATAATAGCACTTGCCGTGTACAGTAATCCAAGAAAGTGCTGAACCACTTTTGAACTCTAATACCGCTTATTAAAGTCGTAAAGTGGTAGACCACTTTCTTGGCTTATTGTACTCGGGTAACCCGAGTCACCCGACCCGGCAGGTTCGCACTTCCGCCGGACTCGGGCCCGCACCGCAGCTTCCTGCTAGTCCACGCGATATCTGCGCATTTGACACTTTCTTTTGAATACAATACAACACAGATACCGCTAATTTAAACTTGCATGGTTTTCACACTTAATAACAGCCCGTTTGTGAGCTAAGAACATAATTTTATTATTATGGCAAATATTTAATGGAGTTTCTAAAATCGTAAATGAGCATTTTTAAAAATAAATGTCTTTTTTTAATGTATAAAATCTTTACATTAATTATTGTGTCTATATCAGTTGATCTTTAAATTATAAATGAACTGCAAATAAGGTAACATGATAATTATGTTTGGTATACTCGTACACTAGTGCTAGTACATTACGCAACTAGGGTGGTAATACAAAGAAAGGCCGAGATCGCAGAAGTTTGCGGCCCGAGCTGCAAGCGAGGTACGTAAATATGCGATCGAGAGCTTTCTTTATTACCTCCCGTGTTATCCTCCTAATAAATACACTTCGATCTATATATAATTACTAAACTTTAAAAACTATTTCATAAAACACTAAAAATGGCTTAAAATATGAAAGCACTAAAATGAATTAATCAAAATTTAAAAAGACAAAAAGTAATTTCGATAGATCTAATTATGTAAAGAAGTGTCCAAATATTATATACCTATTTGATGATCATTTCTAATTTAGGGCCCACCAAGTAACTATCATATTATATGTAATTTTTAGATCTCAAACATTTGCATTTGCTTAGTTCTAAACAGAATAAAATATCGATTGATTTGATTTGTTCTATGTATCAAAGAAAAAATCTCAATCATTAAAAAACATGGCGGTTTAGTTTTTTTGCCTGCTGCTTTTGCAAAATTAAAACGATAATTAAATATATGCCAATATTTTTTGAGTAGTTCTAAATATATTAAAATACCGCTTAATTTGATTTATTCTATATCTCACAGAAAACAGCTCAATCATTAAGGCGAGGTGAGACCAGAATCGGGCACGGAAGCCTAGTTTCCAAATCATTTTTAGAGCACTTATTTGACTCTTAGGTCACTGTAAAACATATATAATAATATTCAGAACTGTATCTAGGGCTTCCTCTCACTTAGAACACGATAGCGAACACTTCGCTCGATAGAAAAGTAGCGCGAAAACACTATAAAATAAAGTATTTTTTTCATTTTTTTTCATTTTGTTCATCACCAGTTACCTTTTCTGACAAAATTAATACCTGACAATCATGATTTCACAGTCATGCAGGGCATCCTCTCATGTTTGGGTTGATAACGTATATTTTTATGTTAGAAATCGAAGATAATCTGCAATAATCTGCATTCCGCCCGACCCTAGTTTGTATGTGAAATGCGAGCCAGGTCCTACCGCGCCTTAAAAAATATGACATTTTAGATTTTTTTGCTTACTGTTTCTGCAAAATTAAAATGATCATTTAAATACGAAAAAGATCATTTAAATAAGTGCCTATTATTATTTACTTTGACGTTTGAACGTGTCACAATGCCCAAGGTCTCGAACTGAATAAAATTATAAAGCTGTCAAAAATAAAAATTTAATGTTAAGGTGATTCGAGTCGGTCGGTTTTCTATAAAAAACAAAAAAGTGCTGATTCGCTGAGTACTTAATAAAACTTTGATATATTTAAATACTTTTTAATTTTTTTGTTTATTTGTTTGTCCGTAAATTTGCCTGTATGTCAGATTATGCGTGTCTTTTGTGACGCAAAAACTATCGGACTGATTTCCATGCCGTTTAAAGGTTGACCCTGTTTAACAGATATAATACTCTTTACCCGACTAAGCTGAAGCAAAAAAGAGGCATTTAACGTTTTTCACCCCCGCGAACGAAGTTGCGGGTAATTTTTAGGTTTATATAAAAATTAACCAGCTTATCTTCTAAACCCAAAAAAGTAAATCAAATTCCGTGACGCGGGCGCATTACCATAAACAAGCCCACGCGGAGGGCTTGGAAAGTTCTTTATCGCCCAATAAAAGTTTAGAGTTGCCCACGCGCATCGTAAATAGCGAGGAAGGGTTGTCTCTTTGTCTAGGTAGGCTAGGAGGTCGCTGCCAATATTTATTTACTTTTTAATAAATACTGTATGTACATAAACATTATTTTAATTTGGATATAGTAAGTAAGCCATGCATTTCCATGAAATTTACACTGATGTAGCAAAATCCAAGAAAAAAGTAGAGGCAGTAGGTTTTGCTTACCTTTTTACAGATATACTTAATGAAGAGCTCTCAACACCTAATTAAATCAATAGATTCAAACAACAGCTAAACGATGAGGTAAATTACAGAAGCTTGTCTAAGAAAATTTTGTAATATTCTGGTTGAAAACAGCTGCTAAAACTTAACAATGAAAATGTTATTATTTGTATTATGTAAATGAGCAGTATGTAATAGTTATTACCAAGAAAAGTTAATCGGCCGATTATTTTTGTCGATGAGAAATCAACTGTTTCCAACTTGGTCATAGCTCAAACCGATGGAATATTCCAAATTAAACGAGTTTCTGAAATGAATTAAAAGATAAAGTGAAATATTTATAATGTGATGAATTATTTATAATTTATAACCTCTTTTAATTGTTGTTACTTCAAGGCCTCGTTTGTACCTGTGACACATCCATGGCTTTATGAAGTCCTAAAAGAAATTAATTTAAACATGTCAAGCAACCTAGTCAATTCAAATACAACCTTAAACATATGCGAATAAGATTTAAAATCTGTCGGAGATTATTAACTTAATTCTTTTGAGTTCTTATTAAACACGGTACGCTCAGCACATGTCATCTGTGTCTATCTATATGACATTGTTGTAGGTGTCATTTTTTGCATGATAGTTTTGAGGCTGCTGAAATCATGAATAAATTATAGTAATAACAAATGTATGTATGTCTTCAACCCGCAGTGGGCCAGTGTGGGGACTTCAGGACATTCACTCTCATGCATGACATGAGTGTTGGCTTGTACCCAGCAGGTACGTATGGCTGATAATGATAATGAATAACAAATGTCTAGAAGCAACACATGTATTATTTTTCATAAAAGACAAGCTAAAGAACTAAATACAAATATGAACGACTAATTTGGCATGTAGACTATTCATAGATATTATGTTTTGACACTTCAGTCAATTTATTTATAAACTACGGAAATAATTCGCATGCAAATAAAATAATTTATAATACATTTCTATGGCGTATTTTTTATAAGAATGACGTATGAGATACATACATTAATTCATAACTCACTTATATTTTAGAAAAAATCGTGTAATCTAAAAATGGCTGAAACGAGTAGGTATAGTATGCCTGTGTCCACAAATTATCATTATTCATTATGTTTCGCCTAAATTTTGATTTACCTAAATGCGTTGTTTCCAACAATTAAATATTAATAATCTCGAGAATGCTTCGCGTCCGAAGAAATAAGTATACGATTATTGTAGTTATAGTAAAACGTTACATGAATAATGATGTAACAAATATCACGTTTAACTTGTCTGTTGATCAGGCGTCAAGGCGATCGCGGAACTGTAATAAATATAGATTAAACTAACGTAGTTAAAAAAACCTTTCTCAATATTAACTGGCTTGCTGTTTTAAGGCACGCTGTTTAAAATATTGAAAATAATGTAAATGAGGTACAATAATGAAGTCACGTATTATTTCGCAGGTCTTCTTGGATAGGTATAACCAGTGTAACGACTATATTATGTGGTTTTTTTACACATACGTGTGTTATGTTTTCTAACGTGAATCATACAATATAATTATTAACATAGCTTTTTCTATTTTCTCGTCTTGTTGGATAGGTATTCATTGGTCGGTGTTATAATTGATTTCAATTAACATTTGATTTTAATTTTAAATACTAACCAGTAGGTAAGGGTTGAAACCTACATATTCTTTTTATTAAAAATGATTAACCCGCTTGAATGATAAATATACTATAATGATCGAATATAAATTGCCCTGACATCCTATAATAGTACTTTTTGATATAAGTGCGGAACGTATGTAATTTCTCACGCGTACCGGGGTGTCTTGGCCCGAGCCGAGAGGCGAGGAACAAGACTCGGGATGAGTGGAAATGACACTTCCCCGCGTGTATCAAACGACGTTTTTTAATACATTTGCGAAAAAATGTATTTGAAACGAAAACATTACTAAATCAAAAGAAACTATTTTGGGAAAAAACATACAGAATTTATACACGAAAAAGCACTAATTATATTTCTTTTTTTGTGTTCGAAAGTTAGCTGAAAAGTAAAAAGCACTAGTGCGCAAAATACAACTTTCCGCACGATATACAACTACGAAAAGTACCGCTTTTTGAGCAAGTGTAGTGAGAAAAAATCTTCTCGAAAACGAAACCATCGAACTGATATCCAAAAGTAATAGGCTACTAGACTCATATCAAATTTGGTGCAATAAATGATTATAAAATATGGTATTTCTTCCGGTAGTCAGATAATAATCAATAGTATAAGAAAAACTTTAAAAAGGGGTCAAGTAGCCTATTGGAGACGTTTTCGATTTGAAAACGTCTTAACGTTTAAAAATGTTCAAAATATTTATATTGTGTGCATTCTCGCAATAAAACAGTGGCCAAAAATAACAACCCAAATTAAAAAACAAAACAAAATCTTTGAAATTTCAGTAACTCGTCACGCTCTTGGACTATAATAGCTGTACCAACTATTCGTTCAAAAATCACCTTTAATTCAATGGCTATAACGTTTCAGTGCAGTCGCCTGCATGGGGTGCCCGGGCTATCATTATGTCATAATTTAGCCCCTTTTTAAAGGAAGATCTTCCCTCTCTGTCACTCCTAGGGGAGTTTGAAGGTCGTCTTTGTTCGTGAGTGAATTCGGACGGGACCTCTGGGATAAATGACTTAAGATAGTCAAGAAAGTGTGGTTTATACGTCGTAATGTAACAGTAAGTAATGGTTACGTCATGGCTATGTTTGGTGGGTTCGGATGCGAGGTATTTTAATGTGTTGGGAGAACATTTATTTTACTTTTTACTGTATATAAATTGATGTTATAAGTTTTCAAGGTCCTTCTCTGCATGGGATGGATTGATAAGAAATAAGTGGCTAAAGGATTTTTTACTGGCATTTAACGCAAGGGTAACACACGTACCCGTGTTTCATAAAAATAATAATCAATACTTACATACAGCCTATAAAGCTACACTGCTATCAGGCTGATCCATAATATTTACTGATCTAGTATCATTCTAGCATTTACTTTGGACATTGCTCTCAAATTTCAGTAATCAGATAAACACACATTATGTGATATGACAAACACGTTTCCTTACAAACATAATGTTATTATTTGTACGCGCTATCTGATAACGATAAGGATCGTACGACGCGAACGTTGCGCTTGCGTCTGCCTGTCTGTATGTATAATAAGATATGTAACGAAAATGTCGGAAATATAAATAGACTTTCAGGAAAACACTTCTTTACTGTCTAACAAACAGCAAACTCAAAATGCTACTAGGAGTAATAAAAATGTAAAGTCGATTTTCTTAGTGATGTCCCGAGTGTTGCCAGTCATGATTCCAATAAAAATCTTCGCATGAAGTACGATTCCTTAGGCAACGCCATCTCTCGGACAATTCACGGACGAAGTTGCAGGTCCTTCTAGTCTACACTGAAGTACTGGATGAGGACGTGAAAACACAGAAATAATGGGAGTTTTCAAAATGTGGTCTTGTGGTAAAAGATGGACCGAAATGTCAGCAAAAGATAAAGCACAACACGGTAAACTATGGGAGACAAAAGGAATTTAATTCATACCGTATAGGTACCACACCAATGTAAAAATCGCATCAAATTCTTATAATAGAAGTTTGATATTTCGTGATTTCTGAGATGGTGCCAATTGCTATAGAGCCCTAGCTTATTTTAGTAGTCACACGGGTCCTGTATAATAAGGTAAACGGCCCAGTGCTTGACACACTAATGTTCAATACTTGACACTCTGCTGGCACCTCTATTGCTAATGACTTAACATTCAAGATGGCAACAACTGGGACAGCGTCGAGCACTCTAGGTGACGCCTTACGCGACACTTCACCAGATGGGTTGAACCCACACACGGACTTGACAATACCGACCAGGAATCTAATATCTGCCTTTACACTCCAACGCGTCCTTTATGCAACTCACCACATTACTTTCACCGGTGGCAAACATCAGAACTAACGAAACTCCATACAAAATATCCATCTCACGATGACACTAGCGCCCCTTTTGTGGCGTTACGGCAAGTTTGTTCTTCCTGTTACCTCCTTGGTGAGGATAGACCTTGCCTTTGATTTTCCAAGCGGACGGCGTCGGAAAACTTCGGCTATTTTCGGACATTTCCGCTTCAATAGTTCTGAGACTTTTTAGCAGTACACTATCACTGCAAAATAAAACGTAAGTCAAGTAATGGAGAATCGAAATTTGAAGAATTTGCCGTGTCGTTTTACCGTAACAAATGATTTCTTTTGACGCGCGTAATAAACAGAGTGTAAACACGTACAAAGACACTTCTTTAAGGACCAAATTCGCTTGCGATTTATCTCAATACCACTAGCAGGCGCAGTGTTAAAATAAAAAATGTTCAGGCGATAAATGTTCTTATTGCTATTATCACCTTTACAAAGGACTAGGGAATTCCGAATACGGTTTTTTGCATCTGCCGTGGGTTCTCCGAAACACGGAACCGTTTCTGGTGAATTCTGTTACAATAAGCGTATAAGTGTGCCGAAGCTTTGCGGGCTATTGTTGCGTCACGTACTTTAAGCATATTAGCGATTTATTCATATACTTTTTGCAACCGAGAAGTATTTATCGACAAACATACGACCTTTATTATTATAACAAAACGGGCGTTAATCGCGTAGAAAAGAAACATGCTATTACCTCCTCCTGCTCCTCCTTCTCGTCCTCCTCTTATGTTTTGTTATAATAAATAATGTGTGAAAATCATGAAATTTTAAATGAGTACGAGCTTCAATTTATTTGAATACAAACCTCCGTTACAAATGAATCAATCCGGAGAGTTAGATATTTCTTTACTTTGATAGAAATATAATTTAATATTGGTCTATTTTAATCAGGATAAAGCTCTAATGATGATACTCTTAGAGTAATCGACTTTCTCAATTTGATAGAAGTCTTCAAATGGTATATGCAGGTTTTTTTCTATTATTTCACGCTCTTCTTTGTGTCGTAGTGTGTTAATGTTCAAAGTCTGTTAAACTAACTGAATGAAGCGCAAATAGGTATTGATTCCGATGCATTAGTGATAAATAACAGAAGCATCGTAATTATTTTGTCGGATTTTATTACCCTGAATTGAGCCACGAGGAGTCCTGACTCCTAACCATGTGGGGTATTACAATCCTACTAGCGGGTTTAGCAATGTCAGCGACTTTTCGCTGACTGCTCAAACTGAGGGTGCAAACCAGCGGGTAGGGCTCGGACATCGGTATTGTCTCCATGCAAAAATACCGGTATTTTTTCCGTTCTTTGGTTTGTTATTTCATTTTTTAATTGGCCAATCTAATAATACGAAGTCATTACTTAAATACGTAATCGAGCCCTATATAAAAAGCATAAAATAATTCGAAATACCGGGGTATTTCGGGGTTTTTACAAAATACCGGTTCCGAGCCCTGCCAGCGGGATTGGTTGGTTACCCTTTTTGTTTTGTGTGTGTGCGTGGTCGAGCTAGTGGGAGTTTTGGTTGGCGGACCGTTAGTCCAGAAGTTAGCTAAGATGATTCCGACCAGAAAGTCAGCTAAATCGTCGTAGTCGAATTTTGTTGGTAGCTACACGTAAGCGCAGTAGAGAGGTGGTTTACGCCATCTCCACCGCACCGCACCGGCTGTATGGGTAAACCCGGCGGCACAGGAAAGGTGGGGAAGATTCCTGCTCTATGGTCGACGGTTTTCTCTGGCAGCAAAAATAATTAAAGACAGAAGGGAGTCATTAGTGCCTTTGGGACACTCAGCACTTACCTATCGAAACCAGGGATAGTGGCGAGGCGACCACTCCGTCTCACGCACTCACGAAATTAAAACTAACGAATTAAAAAAAATACCATGCAACTTTACCTGACTTTTCTTTGAGGGCTATGTTCTTGGTGCGTAGATTTCCTCTAGGAATAAAGGCTAACCATTGAAAGTAGGAATGTAATCTAGAAGGATACACCATAGCTAAAACGTACCAATCTAAATCTTAAAACACCATTATCTCAGCATTTTTTTCTACTTGCACATCTCGTGGACCAAGGACAAAAACTCGCTACCGGGATACCCCGAAACCTGATACGAAATTAAAAAAAACACGCACATGTTCCAGAGAACGAATAAACTTTAAACACTTAACCCATTTTTTGTCCACGGTACAAAACAAACGATAAATCTTCAATTTTTTGCTGTCTCTACCAGCTAAACGTACCTGCATGTGGGTGTTATATATGATAAAATGTTACATCCCAATTTGAATCTTAAATGTAGCAACATACAGTTCAAGTCGGCTGCTATTTTTTATTTTAAGAACACAATTTTTACAAAATTGGGGACTTGGATTGAAATTGGTCCGTATTTCACGAGCCATAAAGTTGAAAGTAAATGGGACGAGTAAAAGGATTGTGTACAGGCTGGGGATGTTTACAGCGAGGGACCGGTTGCCAAGTGCATTTGGTTTGCTCTTCTTACCACCTTTTATTACCATACAGGTTTACAGGAATAAGTCAAATAACTATACGACATAACATTAATAACTCAATATGACATGACATTAATAATATGCAAGTGTTGTTATTAAAACAAACTTCACCTTTTATCTATATTTTATTCGATTGCCTTACATACATTACATATGATTATGTTTATTTTAAATAACCTGAAATAAACTTTAAAACAAACAATAGACGACATAGTGTATCCAAAAGACCGAATTCAAACCGGGTTTGAATGTTTAGGGTATGAATTGTTGTTAAGCCACCCTAGATAATTTTCCGTTCTGATAACTCATTAAACGTACATAGGTATACCTATGTTTTCTGGAGGAAAATTTACTCATAATATTAGTTTCAAAATAAAGCTCCAATAATAGAATAGTAACTTGAGTTGCAAATGGAACCCACTTCCCTTTGCAACTATGTAGTCGAACGGAGCGTGACAATAGTCTGCAAGAAATTTCTACCTTAACCTAATACATTTACAGTTCAATCTCATTTGCACCTAATCCCCCCTGCTCAGCTTCAAGCTAAACTTCACCTAAACTAATCGACTTAAAGTTGAAAATTATCTGTCTTAAAGACCAGTAGCAATGACAGGCATCATTAGACGGGATGTTTAGCAAGTGCAGGGTATAAACGAAGGTACACAATTACCACGTAAGCTGAACATCCAGGATGGATCCTACGGCGTTGACTGAAGGTCTTAAATGGCTTGACTGATGCGTATTTTGGCTTGTTGGGTTGTGTGGGATGACTTTAGGGTGACTTCGCTAAGAGATTTTGAGTTTCTATCAGGTGATCTCTACAATATCGTGTTTCTTACTTTATACAGGGTGATTGATAATTCGACCTATACCTTGAAGGGGGTTATACTAGAGCTCATTTGCAATAAATTTAGCCCAGTAAACTAGGGGTCTAAATTTGATAGTTATCAAGTTATTTAAGTTTTACGTTTTTTTAGAAAAAACCCGCCTTTCGGACTAAAAGTGATAATTATGAAAAAAGTACTTCCATTTGGCTGGTATAAACTTTGTTTTCTAAAAGCCAATGAACCAATGACTACTTCAAATAAAAATCTGTGTCAAAATTTCAGAATTATCTTAGAAATAAACGGTCATAAAAACCAAAGTCATAATTTTTTTTTTCGATTTTGTTACAACTGATGAGAATTACTTGAAAAAAATGTACGGCACTTGATGTAAAAACTACAGAAATAAGTTCCTCAATTAATAAGCTTTCCAAAAAAGTACAAATGTTGGCAACTTTTTCAAAAATCTTGAAAATAATAATAATAATTCCAGAGCAGGTAGCGGTTTCGCAAAAGGCGTACCTGGCCCGGAGCCGCGTTGTTTGTGTCACCTTTATTTTTCTGAGAGCTTCAATTGACCTGCCTCGGTATCTTATCTTATCTAATTAGGGGTGAGATCTGGGTACATTGCGTTCGGTTCGTGTTCGGGCATGTTCGTGACTAACCGAGGTTTAATTATCTTCATTCAGTAAGTGATCAATCAATTACTTTTGACCTTCTTTCCAACTCGGACGTACTAATTTCTTAAAAAAAATGGCTGCTTATCAAAATGAAGAATACGCGGATATCCTGTACTGTTACGGGTTTTGTGATGGCGGCTCCGCTGCGGCTCGCAGAGAATATCAACGACGCTTCCCCAACCGCCGTTTACCTGATGTAAGTGTGTTTGGTGCGACGTATCGACGTATTCGAGAAACTGGATCGGTTCAACGTCGTCAAGCTGATGCTGGAAGACCTCCAGTCCATGATCCGGTTGAAGAGGAACAAATCCTGGAGTGTTTCCGCGCGGATGGCACTACATCAACAAGGATTGTGGCTAACCAGCTTGGGATAACTCAGTGGAAGGTTTGGTTCACATTACATTCAGCACGGCAGTATCCATACCACTACACTCCAGTACACGCTATCGAGGAGGGAGATCCTGCAAGAAGAATCGATTTCTGCAGATTTTTGTTGAATGCTGACATCGAAGACCCGGAGTACCTGAAGAACATTTTGTGGACAGATGAGTCCAACTTCGACCGCGACGGAATAACTAACTACCACAATCTGCATTTTTGGGCCCCCAAACATCAAAACTCACGGAGGTCCAGAGAAGGAGCTCACCAGCACAGATTCTCACTAAATGTCTGGATAGGTATTGTGCACGACAATTTGATCGGGCCATTCTTTCTGCCGGCACGATTAACCGGTGACGCGTACGAGAACTTTTTGAGGGACGAACTACCTATGCTGCTGGAGGATGTGCCGCTTGCCAGAAGGATAGCCATGGTGTATCAACACGATGGCTGCCCAGCTCACTATTATCTGCGTGTGCGACATTGGTTGGATGTGAATTATCCAGAAAAATGGATTGGTCGAGGTGGTCCGATCCCTTGGCCAGCGAGAAGTCCCGACTTAACTCCATGCGACTTCTACATTTGGGGTCACATGAAGGCATTAGTCTACGACAGGCCAATTCGTGATGTAGAAGATTTACGAGAAAAAATTGTAGCAGCTGCCCAAACTATTAAAGAAAGTCTGTCGACGCGGGTTACAGTCAGTGAAGTACGTACAAGACTTCGTGCTTGCATTCGCAACCGAGGCAGGCAATTCGAACAAGATTTGTAGTTGTAATTGTAATTTATTTTAATTATTTATTTATCGTATGGCGAAACATTACCCTGCGTGCTTCTTTTTGTGTTTAGTAATAATTTAATTATTTTAAAATAAAATTTTATTTAGAAACTGGTTATTTTACTGCTTTTGCAATCTTATTCCTACCAACAAGCATTTGATGTAAATAAATTAATATCGTGCTTTCTGCATGAAGAAACACAAAGTAAGCAGACTGGCTTCAGGTCCGGTATGCTTATTTCTGTCAGTCATTAGGTATCATTATTACTTTCAATAATTAACTAATTGGTCACCTCATTACTGAAAAAAATAATTAAGCCTCGGTTAGTTAGTTAATGATTTGTAAAATAATTAGTTAACAACGATACGTCCAATTGGAAAGACGGTTGACAGTAATTGATTGATTACTTATTGAATGAAGATAATTTAGCCTCGGTTAGTTCGTTGGATTATACGAGGTTCATGCTATTATTCTTTGTTTTGATAAACAATAATTCATTTCATTTGTAAAATAAATAAGTTAACAACGATACGTCTGAATTGGAAAGAAGGTCGAAGGCAGATAATTGATCACTTACTGAATGAAGATAATTAAACCTCGGTTAGTCACGAACATGCCTGAACGCAATCTACCCTGATCTCACCCCTAATAAGGTAAGATAAGATACCGAGGCAGGTCAATTGAAGCCCTCAGAAAAATAAAGGTGACACAAACAACGCGGCTCCGGGCCAGGTACGCCTTTTGCGAAACCGCTACCTGCTCTGGAATTATTATTATTATTTTCAAGATTTTTGAAAAAGTTGCCAACATTTGTACTTTTTTGGAAAGCTTATTAATTGAGGAACTTATTTCTGTAGTTTTTACATCAAGTGCCGTACATTTTTTTCAAGTAATTCTCATCAGTTGTAACAAAATCGAAAAAAAAAATTATGACTTTGGTTTTCATGACCGTTTATTTCTAAGATAATTCTGAAATGTTGACACAAATTTTTATTTGAAGTAGTCATTGGTTCATTGGCTTTTAGAAAACAAAGTTTATACCAGCCAAATGGAAGTACTTTTTTCATAATTATAATTTTTATTCCGAAAAGCGGGCTTTTTCTAAAAAAACGTAAAACTCAAATAACTTGATAACCATCAAATTTAGACCCCTAGTTTACTGAGCTAAATTTATTGCAAATGAGCTCTAGTATAACCCCTTTCAAAGTATAGGTCGAATTATCAATCACCCTGTATATTCCTGTATGGTTACTATAGTGCCTTATTTTATAATTTTATACTGAAGTTAGTGATAACTAATTGAGTATAGTTATCTATCTATAATTTATCATTACCATTTGTCGTTACAGTGACATAGTGTAAAATCTACCCATAGAAATTACTGTACCTATAAGTCTATGAAGGTAAATTTCCTAAAATAATTGTTAATTAAGAATATGCTTTTTGAACGCCCCATATTATACCACTTGTCTTTGTTTTCTCTAGTGTACTTGTATGAGTTTGTCTTCTTATAAACAACTAACTGACATATTAGGAAACAAATATAAAAAAACCATTAGAGGACATTATCGCGGGCGGACTGTACTAACTATTGTATCCAGTGTTCTTCAAATAAGCTGTTTCTTTTAAAGCATTTTTTAACAGAAACGTCTTTTAATTTTATAACAGGTTTACGGTAAGCAAAAATTAATAGCAGTCTTACAACAGCTTGTTTCTAAAAGTCTACTGTGATTTTCAACCAAAATGTCACTTTCCTTAGCCCCTGTCTCCTAGCAAAGGCATGGCAAAAAACATATGGGACACTTGACGTCCCAGTTTTTGCTGAATACAATGTGAACGGATCCTTCGACATCATGGCAGGTGACACCATATTGCTAGAAAAGAAACACAGTAAGGATGCAAGTTTCATACGTAGAATGTTACCTTCTCCTTTTGAATAATAGAGTCGGCCGAGATTACCGAAAGGTCTTATGAATGCTCTTCTTTCAAACTTATAAGTCTTTATAAATGTTAAGTAACATTTATAAAGACTTATAAGTTTGAAAGAAGAGCATTCATAAGACCTTTTGTTAAACTCGGCAGTCTCTCGACGTGAAAACTAAAAGTATACGATTTTGAATCTTATCCCCTGGACAAACGTTTACACAATGTGTAAACACATACGCACACATCGCGTAGGATTATTGCATCGTAATGTTATGTTATTGCTCCTAGCTTAGCTTATGCTGCAATTCCAATTCAATTCGAATATCCGTTATTGTATATCTAATACCTGAAAGGCAAATGCTTTAAAATTTGACTATCCTCAGACTACCATCAAGAAAACCACTAGGTAATGGCATTGGAAAAATAACCCTCTGTGGATTCACCTATCACCTATGTAGCACACGACTGCTGCAGCTCTCTGACTTAGCTTATTTACGCATGCCTTGAAGAGTTCTAAGTGATAGACCTACTCTTAAAACCCTGAGTTTGGGTGATGTCCACACCTCCACAGAAACGACGTGAACACTAACTCATACGAAAAACTGTGTTTAACCCAGAATGCAGATCCAACGCAAAAACCTCGGCAAGGTAGGTAATAGGGATGACGACTGGGTGAAAAATATATAATTCTATTTAGTCCATCAGTTAGATTATGGAAAAATATGGGACACGTATTTATTGGTTTATCAAAATATTGAAAATCGACAAAGTTATAGATCATCGAACTTCTGGAGTGGGGGCTTGTGACGTTACTCCTAGGTGAAAATTGTACCAAGGAGTGACGTCATTCGAAACTTCTAAGCATTCTCTCTTCGTAATTTTTTGTTTACCAAGCAAAATAAAAAATACGTGTACAATGTACTGACGGACTAAACAGTTTTTTGTCGTCTAGCCTATTGTATTAGTAAACACTAATAGAGCGTAGAGACATGTCAATGTCCTTAGGTTGACCCAATAACAAGCTATCGAAGATATGAAATCATTTCAGTGGATGATAGATAATATTACCTGCCTGAACTAAGATAAGCTATTTTTGTAGTGTTTCCTCACATGTAATAAACAGATATTTTGTATGTAATCTTTATAGTTTAAATAGTTTGACATCTGTCGCGTCGTTGGCAGTAAACTGTTTGTGACATTTTGAACCTTCTGCTGTATGCCGTACAATGTAAAATTTAAGAACGATTATCGGAAAGATATTTCGGTATATCACAAATACTTGAAGTAATTCCAACCTAACAGACGAACGTGATGCTTGCGTGCTACTGCGTAGAAGTGTTGGCGTGATATAGATACTGGGCTAGACATCGGATTAACGATGTATTTGGAGGATAACAGTAGAATCATCTTTCATTGTTTTCTAGTAAGTTAAGTACAGTAAGGGATATTTATGGGTTACTAAGGGGCAGAGTTAAACGCGTTGATATTATAACTAAATTAAAGATGTAGAGTTGTTGCCATCATAACTGACGTCTCAAAAAGTGCACAGTAAATACCTCTCTGGTTAAAGTTTCTTTAACAATGCGTCGTATTGTAGTACCCGACCCGCGACTACGGCGAAGCAAAAATTAGGGTTATGAAGTCCTGTTGAGTTGAGCTGTTATATAACATAAAGAGTTTTATAAGAGTTGTAAAATCTGCAATTATCTACAAATTGCGATTTATTTTAATACTAGTGTTTAATTTATTTTAATACCCACAACTTCATTCGCGGAGGTGAAGTATGTCGTATAAAAAGTATCACTCGTATTAACCGGGGTCATAGTCTACCTGTATACCAAATTTCATGGAAATCGGTCTAGTAATTTTTGCCTGACGTGCGATCAAACCTGAAATTTCTGCGATTTTATTATACATATGAGTGTATTATGTATAGGTTAATGATTCTCTATATTCTATGCCAGGGTAGTTTAGTTTGCCCTTCAAGCATTATATAGTAGCTCCTTTATCCTGAGGCTGCCTCTGTCGTGAATACTACTAAGTATTCACGACAGAGGCAGCCTCCGTCGGTCACCGTTCGTGTTAGCGGTAACTTGTGTAAGTAGTTATGGCTGCACATAACAAAAAGCACACATGGGAGTGTCACCAACGAAGTTGCCAAGCTATAGCTGCCTTAGCAGTTGAACAATTTGTCGAGTTTGTATTACAAGAGCAGCACGACGCTTAAGAATCAATACCGTCTAACTAACATTTTTGACGTTTTTCACCTTTTAATGCAGTTAGGTTCAGAAAAAAAACGAATAGCATGCCATAATCGTCTAAAAAATTGTATTATTGTTACTTAGACAGTATTGATTCTTAAGCGTCGCATTTAAATTTAAGTATGCACATATCAACCGTCTACCTCTTAAAGGCCCGCTTATTATATAAAATCTTGATAAATTTTATTATTTCCAATCACGCTTGTATAAAATAAGGTTTTAAAGTTATCGGAGGAAAAGCGGTATTTTACTGAGTTTCGAAACGGCTTGACCCCACCGGGGCAGGAGTTTACGACCGGCATAAACAACGCGAGATAAGCTGATTTTATTGCGCTAGCGCTGGCCCGTGGCTGCGCTTGTGATTAAATCCTTTTAATCTTGTGAGTAGCCAAATCGTGGAATGGAACCATTAAGTTTTTTTTAAGCTTGACAAACTTGCAAGCCTTACTGGCTGTTGCAAAAATCGGACCCGTACAAAAATTGGACCCAAGCGAACCTTGAAGTCATATTTATATTGTAAACAAGTTTCAAGGGTCGTTTAGTTTACGCGGCGCATCTGTCTGGATTATTTCTTACAAATGCAGCCTTACTGCAGTGCGTTTTGGTTTGAAGACGAGGGCTAGCGTAGATACAGATACGTGAGGAATTGATGGTTAGTCCTAACACTTAGAACTTAGAGTTGTTGGTATAACTGCAGTTTCTGCATCCTTTCTGTCACGTTTCACGCGCATACTTGTATGCGACTTGAGAAAATGATATTTAGCCGAATTTCATGCTTATTTGCTTGGAACGGAAATTTATTTCACAGAATAATAGTTTCTGACTTTTAAGGATGGACCCAGCCATCATCAGTCACCATGCGAATATCTATTACTCCACCTTTCTTGAGGACGGCCTATGCTTTTTTTGCCAAGAGGTAGTCTTCAATTGAGAACACACTGCTGAAAGAGAGTGACTGAGGAGCGTACTCGGTGGTGCACCAACAGAGAGACCTACGTCCAGCAGTGGACTACGATAGGTGAAGGATGCACATCACTGTGGCCAAATTTAAATCAGTTCCGTGACTAAGGAACCCATAAATAGTTGAAACAAGAGATGAAAATTAGTATGAAAATGTTGGAAATTGCCGCAGTCGCAGAACGATGTTGTAGAAAAATAAGGAACTATTACTTTAACTGGTTGTTAGACACGTGGTATTTAAAATCACTCCCAGAGTCAATAAATGCCGGTCGTTGTGGGTTTGACAATAAATTATACCAATTTCGGGGTTCAAGCACTCTAGAACCCGTCCTGACCTTCACTGAAACTGCTGCAAAGTGCACTAATTTGATACTCTGTGTGAAAGGCCCGCACAATCGGCGCAGCGGTCGTGTGAACAGCTAGGCCGATGTTTAAAAAATACGCTGTGTCCGAAGTGCCACTTAATGTTGGAACGTCTGTTTCAGTCACACATTTATTAATACTCTGGTAGCACTTTCGGTTCTGGAATGGCCACAAAATAGTTTTAGAACCGTTTTAAGATAGTTTTATGAATGTCGAACCAAAAACCTATTAGGACAAATAAGTATAAGAGGCTGGCGGTATAAATTAGAGGAAAACAGCGGCAAATTCATAATATTTCCGATTGCCAATCCAAGAGTTTTGAATTTTTTGATCTATTTAAATAAAATAAATAAACAATAGACAGTGCAAAAAAGGACAACTGCCGAAACGAAAGTATTTGGTTCGTAAATGTAGGGTTATTTTGAGTCGTAAAAAGAAAGTCGGCGTTTTTCTCCAATTATGGCCACGTTTAGTTCTCTGTGGTGTGGTCACTTGCGCGGAACCAGCACAAAGCCCCATTAGCATGCATTACCGCGCATTGTGAGGAAAACTGCCCGAAATAACAACCGTGCCCGTGGCAACAGCGGGCTTGTTCCATACTATTGTTATACTACTGTACCGCTGTAATCTATACTAATGGCCTTTTTATGTAATACATACTAGAATCGACTACAAGCTTCGACCACACTTTTTCGTGAGATGTTATTCTCTTGCTAAGGGAATTCTCATCGCTCTTTAAAAAAAGGCCTAAGAAAAAATTAAATGTTTTGAATTTAGACTATGACAACAGTATGGTGACGTTGTTAAAATATAAAGATTCGTTTTGAATAAAAACGTCAAATATCTAAGGCCTCTTAAGATTTTTGCTGTACCTAACCACACCCTGGCAGGGCAGAGTACTCATAAGGTGTTAAAATGGGTGTTATTTAGTAAATCATGGATACCTATTATAAACAGATATGATTCCATTTTAATTATGTTTGAAATATCGATTAATTTTCATTCACACAAATCATTTCCAAACATTTTATAAAATAAAAAATCGTTCCTAACCGAGTAGGCAGACCTCTCTCAAACCCACCAACCCCGAGTTTAAGACCAAAATGAAGTAGGTAACTTATCAAATCGATAAAAATAATATACTCGTTTTTAACTTATGTCAGTGGGATATACGGTGCATAATTGTATGCACAATGACAATTAAATTGAATTTATATAGGTTAGATTAAATATGCACCTGGTTTGTATTGAACGTCATATACACCAGGCGCAAACTTAGTTCAACAGGTTAGTTAACTTCTCATGGCGCTTCTTCCCTTTCAGTTCGCGGGAGAGCTGTGGTCGCCCCTTTTGTCCCGTCCATAAATAAACTCACAAAACCCTTTAAACAAACCCCATTTTACTGTTTAATTTGTTCTCCGATTCTGTTTGATTAGGCTATATTGGGAATTAACCCATTTTGCTGCAAATTGAACTTCAAAAATGTATTCATTAGACGTAGTCAAATTGGACACATTCCTTCAAAAGTGTTCAAAAATTAATTTCAACGTCACGCACATGCTAATGAAGTTATTTAATAACTATTACGTGCCTACGTTGTTACAGCATGAACTTCAACTAACAAACATTGATGGTGCCTACATAAAAATAAAGAAACATCATGGTCAAACATCATGAGTTTCGTAAATAAATTGAAATTGATTCTAAATGAAGCAGACATACCTCTACCTAGGTAAATAAATAAATAAATAAATAAATAAATGCCGCAGCGTTTACTGTTACTACCGTTGAAATAAATAACTATGCAGGGAATGGTGATAAGACATGAGTTTCCAAAAGAACGAAAGCGGTATCGAGTCAGAGACAAATTTACCAATAGTTCTTGCCAGTCGTAATTTCCATACACCTACATACGTAATGACATTTTAGTGAGCAGCAAAAACGCTCGAAAATTCATCCAGCTACACCGACATACCCACTGAAACCTTTTATTTAAATCTATCATAAAGTATTCGTTTATCGTCCAGGACGGACCCCTCGCGGTCGTGGGGTTCGGTAAGCTGCTTACGACCCCTGATCAGGGGTCTCTACGGAACCCGCTGTAATGCGCAGCATAAAGACTAAGGTTTGTAAAATCTTGTAATGTAACTGTATGGGAAGTATAGTTAATCTGTGCTACTATTTACCTTGCTATCTCTAATTCAAAGGTTGATACTGAATGAGGCCTAGGGGTGATACTGAATGATGACTGTATGCCAATTTCGATTTCTATGGAAATTGGAAACTGCATCCTTGCTACATTTTAACTGAACGCTAACAGCACAGTTTCTTCTGAAGTTGCAGCTGGGTTACAGTTCACCGGCTTTTGTTACAATAAATGGCTTTACTTTTGACTCTGATCATGCCTGATGCATGCATTGATGGAGCTTTCGATTGAACCAGCACACCCAAAAGATGCACGTAGATAAAGTGGGGCACTCTGGTCCTAAAAATGTCCGGACTATAATCCTCTCCAGTAGGCTTATGATGCTAGGCGTTGTCACGCGATAAGGAAATGATAAAGCATCCGTCACGTTCTGACAATGTGTGAGAGTGACGGATGCTTTATCATTATTTTGTTTATCGCGCGACAAAGCGTAGCATCATAAGCCTACACTTTCGTGTATCTGTGTCAATACCTCAAAATTGGTCTCAGATTCCCTTTTAATTTATTAGATAAAGTACTGCAGTCATATTTCTGTAAAGTGGTTTGATTTTAAAAGCTGTTAAGTAATAAGATAAAGCGAGACATGTTTTATAGGTACTATAAATTTTGTCAAAAGCTGGTTTAAGAACAGCCAATACTTTACTTACCTAAAATAAATGTTGGCAATTTAAAAGGGTTTTTATTAAGACAGTTATTTATCGCCTTTATATACGTATATTAAGTTTAAATAAAAATTACTTTTAAAAGAGAGTAAAAAGTGTTTTATTTTCCGAATACCGATATTAATATAGGTATCTCCTCTCTAATATAAGTCGACCCGTGAACTAGTAATAACCGGTCGAAATTGGAGGTCAAAATATGTCGGTACGCTCCAATGGACCACAGCATAGCAGCATGATCTTCGATTAAGAACTGTATGATTAGTTCTTGGGAAGAATCACTTACATTAGGACGAGGTAGACGGCAAAGTTCTGAATTAGGGTCTCCCCACATCTACCACTGAATTCTATAAAGCAGGTCAAAATAAACTTTATGCCGAGTGTCCACGCAATGTTCCAAATCAATAAAAAAACTTGACGTTTCTAGTATGGGGACCCCCTTTTATTTTTATTATGTTTTTATTATTTTTTGTTGTAGTTGCAACAGAAATACAAATTCTGTGAAAATGTCAAGTCTCTATATATACCTATTACGGCTCAAAGGTACAGCCCTGTGACAGACGGATAGACATACAGACAGACAGCGGAATCTTAGTAATAGGGTCCCGTTGGCACCCTTTGGGTACGGAACCTTAAAAAGCTAGCGTTCGGCTCGGCACGATCGACCTCCATTTCGCTACTTTAATCTAGTTAGTGTGGAAGTGTCCCTGTATAAAAAGAACGCGCGGCATGGCATTAATAGATTACTACAATTCGGAATACTTCTAAAATTACAATTGTAGAGAGAAAGCGAAATTATCTAATGAAGTTCTCTAGCACACTCCCCCGTATCTTATCGTTTTACTCTACAATATCGTAATGCCGATAACCATAGTGCAAACATACTAAGTAAGCTCAGTACAGACATCGCCTGTCCCGGCGCCAACACGTTTATGGACTTTTACTTATCTCAAAAGTAGTCCTTTGTCTACTGTTGTTTTTTCGTTGTCGCCAAAACAATACAATTTAGCAGCATGGCTCGTAAGTGGCGCGCCATGATGTCGCCTCGTGCTGTTATATGTTATTATATTATCCTATATGCGGCCCACAAAAAAGTTACAGTACGATAACGGGTTGTGGTTACTTTAGTTTTATACAAAAATAAGATTAAGTAGACGCGCGACAATAATCAATCCAAAACAATATTGCATCCAGTTTTATAAATTAAATGTCATTAACTGGATCTGGTAATTGTTGACAAACTATTGGGTAAATAAATGCTCTGTTTTAATTGGGTTATATTTATGAAAATGAGAGCCAGGCGTATTTCTGTAAAAAGAGTAAGCAATGTACCTATAACATTATTTTTATACTATAATCTTTGATCTCCTTGTAAAATGTGTCTTGAACCTAAGACGCTTAGTATACCGTGATCAGAGAATCATTAACTGAAGATGTTTACTTCGCAATACGCATCATAAAGCATCATTTACGAGGCCTTTCAACAAGAACTATACAATAAAATGCCGAGTTCTCAAACTTTCGTATCCTCCCCATCGTGGTGACGATTACCAGCAATAGCCGTTATTACGTCCTAAGAACCCTTAATTTATTCCAAGCAACTTTGGAACTTTCATTCAAACTAAAATTACGAGGTTCCACCCCTGAACTCCCTTTGTCCAAGTGATGTAACTGCTGGGCAGTAATTCAGGATGTTCTCCCCTGTATTCTAATAATAGAGTACAATGGCTGCCGTAATAAAATGGCCAACTTAAACAAAAGTACGATTGTAGGTCGAAAATTTAGTTTTGGTGCAAGACACAAGGTGTAGCGGCCTGGGCGCGGTGTATATTTGCTTTAGTAGGTGCTTTGCGCCATTTTCCTACTATTGGGAAACTATTGGTACTGATAGACAATCATGAGGTGAGATGGATTATTGAGTAGGTACCTATAGACATGTAAGAAACAAAGAGCCTACTCAAAATGTTTTACTCAAAATTTCGTCCGTTAGGTATTTAATCTTGAATACCAGAAGAATTTAAAGGCTCGCTATGATCTAGGTCGGCGACCATAATTTATAATTCATCTTCTGTAATTTAATATAAGTCCTTACCAACTTTTCAGGTAGTATCACGAAGTCAATCGAAAAAGATAAAAAATCATCCCAAACCGCAGCCCAGGCTGACAGAGACGGACTGCAACCCAGCTGCAACTTGTGTAGAAACTGTGCAGTCAGTCTGCAGTCAGTGTGCAGCCGGGGTGCAGATCCCATCAGTGGCGTGGCGTAAAAGATATCCTTGGGCAAGCCGGTGCAGATTTGGCGTACATTTTCCTTAAGAGCTGTAGAAGAAGGTGCTTAAATGCCTACTATTAGGCAAGCCGGTAGGAATCGAGTTCTTTGGACGCCACGCTACTGGTTCCCATACAACCGGTGTTGCAGATATCCATGGGCGACGTTGACTGCTTTCCATCGGGCAGCTCGTCTGCTCGTTTGCCACTTATAATATGAAAAAAAAACACAGTCCGTCTGTTTCGGCCATAAGCAAATGAACTCGCTCTTGGTTTACGCTCGTACCACCCGAAAATCACCATGAAACTTGCCCCACGCATAAAAATCGCTGAATAGAGTTTCCCAACCGGCACAAAGGAATCGATTACGCCGTAGGTTTGTCGCCGGCGATTAGGCTTATCGGGGCCTTAAGTCGAGGATACACCGTCGAGAGCTGTGCCGACTTTTATTTTTATTTTATTTATTTGGTACATTAATAGCATTACAAAACAGCTGGATGTAACCGAGTTTACAATAATACTACCGTGCAGAACCTAAAGTACGGTAAGTTAATACATTTGTCATTGAACTTACCTGTACTTTAAGTTCTACACAGAAAAATATGCAAATCCAATTGAATGATAAATGGTAGGCATATCCATAATCTCAGTTTTATGTAAAGTGCATCTTCTAGAGCGCTCTATTTTAAACATTGTACAACCGTTTATTTGGTAAGACCAGTAGGAAATACGGAACCATTATAATTAAAAATTGGTTGCCTAGAAGGTAAGGAGAAATAAAGTAATATAAGAAGGAAAATGTTGGCCGGTCTGTATGCGGCCTTACAAGTTAACGTGGAGCCCAATTTTCTTTTACATTCATGTGGAGATATCAGGGTTCTGACCTCGGAAACATGTTCTAGTATATGAAGTGGATCCATGAATTCATGACCTGAACACTTGTATAAAAAAAGCACGGAGTACATAGTTATAAGCAGAGCCCGGATTTATCTTGGAAAACAAAACAACAAAACACTGTTGCAATGACACTAGTTTTAGACACAATTTTTTATCGATATCGATAGTTGTGTAATAATAGAAAAAAACCGGCCAAGTACGAGTCGGACTCGCATACGAAGGGTTCCGTACCACCGTACAAAAAAAACCCGTCTTAATAAATAACTGGTAAAAGGTCTTAAATGCCGTGTAAATCAATGGCACTTAAGATTTTGGTTGAGAAGTTTTTCGGCAATAACTTCAAAACGGCTTATTCGTTACTATTCAAAATAATTTTCGTTGAATGTATTTATTAAGCGTTACCTTCCTGATTTTTTTTATATTTTTCGGATTTACGGTTCAAAAGTTAAAGGGGGGGGGGGGGGGGGGCACAATTTATGCAACTTTCGGAGCGGTTATTTCCGAAAGTATTCACTTAATCGAAAAAAGTACATAAAAGCCTTATAATGTTTTTAAAAGAACTATCGAATTATGTAACTCACGTTGACGTTTGCTGAAAAAAAATTTTTTTAGCTTCTGTTACATGTATGGAGTGCCCCCCCTAGATTTTTTTATTTTTATTATTTAACTAGCAAACTTAGTAGCGGCATCTACAAGACATCTATATTCCAAATTTCATCAGTATACGTCTTGTAGTTTTTGAGTAAAATGCCTGTGACATACGGACGGACGGACGGACGGACGGACATGACGAAACTATAAGGGTTCCTTTTTAGCCATTTTGGCTACGGAACCCTAAAAACGGACCACCAAATATAATAAAAAAAATAATACAACTTTTTACGTGAGATTTGTATAAAATTATGTAGAGGCTGACGTAATTTCTTCTTCGAAAATTAGTTGGTTTGTGATAGTGATAGGAGTAGATAATCATTAATTTCTCAATTATTCTTTCTGTTTCGTTTATCACTATAAAGTCATTTATGACCCCCTTCCCCCCCCCCTTCCTGAAAACCTTGACATGTAATATTTTATAATATTATCAATAAATGAGTATGAGTATGTCCCTATACTAAATGAACGTTCAACTTGACTCGATGTCAAAGGACAAAATTTTTAAAACTCATAATTGGCGTACTTTGACGCGTATTTTGTATTAAATAGTTTTTTTATTTGGTGGACCGTTTTTATCTATAACTATAACTATCGATATAAAATGTTTCTACAACTAGTTTGATAGCGACAGTCTTTTGTTTTGCCAAGGAAATTCCGGACTCTGGTTATAAGGTAGGCATGGGAAATTGTTTCCAACAGTGCAATAAAACGCACGAACTTCGATTTTACTGTTAAAAATGAATATTGAATATTTTTCTGACTGTGATATGCATATCTCGAAACATCGCGAAAGTAGCGCCTCAACCGGACCAAACTATTTAGGTACTTAACCATGTCCACTCTGCGAAAGAGTGCCGACTGAGAATAAGAGATATACTTAAATATGTAAATAGAACGTCCTTGTCTCCCCAAGTAGGTGGGTATGATCTTACTCCGAAACTGTTAAACTCGAAATGGGAAGCCGATTGATCCGCTGATTGTGTGATCGCTGTAAACATGTTTGTTTACTGTCTTGTTTACGGCTGTAATCTAATTTATTATCGCGAACCGTGATTAATTTTTATCGCTCCCTTTGCACAATATTCTGAAGACATTTTTATTTAAAATTTCTACGGGAGTTTATGCGATGGTTAAAAAACAATGTATTGCAAACATGAGAAAAATTTGTTCATTATAATATATAGACAAGATTTTTCCTTATTACGAAATGTAAGGCTAAAATACTGACATTAAAATATAATAACATAACGTTATCTACTGAAATATCGAATAGTATTAGAGTAATGATGTCTCCGAACAAACAACACGGTATCGTATTTACTCAAATGTAATTCAATGTTCGAATATCATTTTATTCCACGAATTCGATTGTATGTATTTGGTTTACTTAACATACAATGGATATATTGGTTCATTATATTACTATAAATTGATTTAATAGGTACCTACGCTAGGTACCTTTCCAGTAATAAAGTTTCACATCATAAGGGATTATAAATTAAGAGGAAACAGGAGAGCAGTTTTTCCATACAAACGTAGTCCCCTGTTTCCTCCCGGAATAATGCCAGTAGAGCAATCATTTTTTGTCCAAAAATCTATGGCTACTATTGATATGTTCCTATGTTTTCCTTTTTACGATAAATTGATTCTCAAAAGAGATATTAACCTTCAAAAACCTAAGAAAATGCCAGATTTTCCGCTGTGTTCACACATCCAGAAAACAAATTTGACTAGATTATTTAAAAAAAGGAAAACATAGGAACACGGCCAAAGTCTTTCTTTAATGTTTAATGAAAAAATTAGTTAAATAGGTTAAGTTTTGGGGAAGAAATCAGGAGACTACGAAACGTTGTTTTCATGAAATTTTAAAGGGTATTTTCGGTCCAAGCTGCAGTTGTCTCTATCGCGCTCTGCGGGGGAGAGGCGGGCAGTGCGGGACAGCGACACATTTTACAAATACCTGATTTTCAATTCTCTCGACCTTACTGTTTCCTCTTAATTTCGCAAACAAAAGCTATGGAGTACCAACAGTTAATTGAATGAGCACGAAAACGTGTGAAAGTTCGACAGTGCGAGTCGGACTCGCCCACCGAGGGTTCCGTACACATTTGTAGGTTCGTACCTACATATTAAAGTAGCCTATAAATTTTCGTTCCCTTAGTCAAGTCTATATTTTATGATTTTTTTTTGTTAGTTTTCAGATTTTTCCCTACACTTGTAGTATAAGTCGGTATTACCTACTTTCCAAATTTCTTAGTTCTAGGTCAACGGAAAGTACCCTTTGAATTTTGGTTTTCTTGAGAGTGTCGAAATTTACGATTTTTGCGCCATAATACCGGCCGTATCTTTTTTTCACGTTAACTTGGAAGTTCGATTTTTTCTCAGCTTCAAGGGAATATAATATGGTTTAAATTTGAACTCCATACCTCCACGCGTTCCAGAGATAAAGGGTCGGACAAGAGATGGACAGACAAACAGGCGGACGGACAGACAACAAAGTAATCTTATACGGGTTCCATTTTTTCCTTTTGAGGTACGGACCGTTAAAAATAATTTTAACTTCTATAAAAAATAACATGTACTGCATAAACAAGCCTTCGTCTCATCACTCGCCCGGTGAGCAGCGCATTGACCAAACTTTTATTTGTGAATGTTTTAGCTATATTATATTCTGTGTTTTTTATAGTATTTTATGCAACAGTTGTATAAGTAGGCTCAAAAAATACGAATGGCGCGAGTTGTATAGACTTCTCTGAACTCATTATTATGTATGTTCTTATATTAAATAATAAATAAATAAATATTATGGGACAATATTACACAAATCGCACTAGTCTCATAGTAAGCTCAATAAGGCTTGTGTTATGGATACTAGACGACGATATATTTAATAAATACAAATACTTAAATACATAGAAAACATCCAAGACTCAGAAACAAATATCATCACACAAATAATATTTGCTCTTACCGGGATTCGAACCCAAGACCGTCAGCTTCGTAGGCAGTCACTAACCACTAGGCTAAACCAGTCGACGGGGTCAAATTCGTCTATTACCAACCGACCAACCAGACATTTCACCCAGTTGGACGGTTGGTACTTATTTTTCCCAACTAACCATCCAAGCTGCCAACTAGATGGTCGGTTAGTACTTTTTTCCTAATCGACCAATTAAGCTGGCAACCAGGTGTTCAGTTCGTACTTTTTTCCTCACATACCAACCAGACACACCAGCTGATTGGTCAGTTGGTATTTTTTTCCCAACGGACCAACCAGGCACACCAGCTGATTGATCAGTTGGTACTTTTTTCCCAACGGACCAACCAGGCACACCAGCTGATTGGTCAGTTTGTACTTTTTTCCTCACATACCAACCAGACACACCAGCTGATTGGTCAGTTGGTACTTTTTTTCTCACACACCAACCAGGCATACCAGCTGATTGGTCAGTTGGTACTTTTTTCCTCACACACCAACCAGACACGCCAGCTGATTGGTCAGTTACGAACGAGTTGCCTATGTGTTGTTTTATAAATTATATTACCTAAAGGATTTATAAATACTAAATAATTATAATGGTTTTATTTTTATTTTTACCCGACTGCGGCGAAGCCTAAAAGAGGGTTATGTGTTTGACCTGTATGTATGTATGTCCGTACCTATGTCCACTCATAACTACTCAACGGCACAACCAATTTTGATAAATTATATATCATCAGATTTGTCTTGATGGCGCGAGTGTCACTTCACTGGGTATGAAGTTCGTTAAAATAAACAAAATGGCGGGTTTTATGCACTTTTCAAGTGCACCGCAGTTGGGGTTTTTTTAGTTCTTAAGATGTAAGCTCGGCTGGCCTGCTGGCGTGTCTGGTTGGTCCGTTGGGAAAAAAGTACCAACTGACCAATCAGCTGGTGTGCCTGGTTGGTCCGTTGGGAAAAAAGTACCAACTGACCAATCAGCTGGTGTGCCTGGTTGGTCCGTTGGGAAAAAAATACCAACTGACCAATCAGCTGGTGTGCCTTGTTGGTCCGTTGGGAAAAAAGTACCAACTGACCAATCAGCTGGTGTGCCTGGTTGGTATGTGAGGAAAAAAGTACCAACTGACTAATCAGCTGGCGTGTCTGGTTGGCATGTGAGGAAAAAAGTACCAACTGACCAATCAGCTGGTGTGTCTGGTTGGTATGTGAGGAAAAAAGTACTAACTGAACACCTGGTTGCCGGCTTAATTGGCCGATTAGGAAAAAAGTACTAACCGACCATCTAGTTGACAGCTTGGATGGTTAGTTGGGAAAAAAAAAGTATCAACCTGACAGCCAGGGTGCACGTCGGGAATGTCTATTATTAACCTACCAACCAGGTTGTCGGTTGGGAAAAATAAGTACCAACCGTCCAACTGGGTGAAATGTCTGGTTGGTCGGTTGGTAATAGACGGTCAAATCGTCAGTGTTCGTGACCAAGTAAAAGACAAATAAAAGTACAGGAGTAGAAAAACGCATTTATGAGTGATTAAGCACCGTCTTGTTTAAATAAGTTGTATTTACCTTTCATCGCTAGGGTGGGAACAAAAAGAACAATGCGACCACGTGAACTCACTTCAACCACTGACCCCTGTTTCACCAACCCCTGCGTAAAACCGATACTACAAAAGATTGCTTCTTTCTTACATAATCAACAGTAGCTATTTGACAAAGAAACGCGTTTTGTATAAAACATTCAATTGAATGAATTATATTATACTAGGGATGTGCCCATACTAATTCGAGATGAGAATTCGATTCGGAGAAACGGATCGGTGACATTCGGCATCAAAATACATAAAGTTAAATCGCATATCGTTCTAAATTCATCATCCTGCAATCAAGTAAGATGTGTCAGTTGTGCTAAAATTATACGGAGCATGTTTTTTTTGTTGTGTGACGTGTCTTTATTGGTTCTAGAGTTTATTGATATAATCAGACCTTTTCTATGACCTTTTCTCTACCAAATACGTTACTCGGGCACATTAACCTTCACCCACGCGGCGTGTCTAACAGACGCGGGTTTTAAAGTGATGATTGGGTGAGGAAAAAATCACTAAAGGTTCGTATGTCTTCCTAATCTTGCTTAGTGCTACTAAAGTGTTCAGTGCAGTATAGTTTGTTTATAAACACCAATGCGTGGCATTAGAAAAAATGACGGAGTTTAAATTGCTGATCATGATGATAGCAAATAGAATGCATTAGTAAATGGTAAAGTATAAAGTTACTCTAAGCTTTCCCAACGCCTTACCCTGTAAGAATTTTCGATGATAAGGCCAATAAAAGGGCTGGAACGCCATTTTAAATCTTTCATCTTCAATGCAATGTCATAAAATCGAGTATCGACAAAATCTTATCGAGCTTTTCCCTTCAATCAATTGTCAAAGCTCATATCCTATCCCCCCCAACATTATCATTTGCAACGCCTAGATTTCTATATTTGATGGGAACAGAGTCTGAAATCGCTTAATATTCGTCGAAAATAGTTTGTAATTTCAAAAGCTTATCGTAAGCCGTAAGCGCGCTCGGCAATCATCGGCGATGGTCGACACTCGCCCTATCACGGAGATGCGTTTGTGACGAAAAATTTATGTGACATTTACGATTGCAAAATAGGTGGGAGCATTTTATGACCCGCTGTATAATAGGAGCGGTAGTATATGGGAAAATTTGACATTTTATTGGTGCCGTAAATGGCAGTCCTTTGTGAGAAGTTAAGGATTAATGTTAATCTGCTTTTCTGTGTGTACTTTTATTAATAATTCTCAGGATTTAATTATGTAATTATGCAAATTTTTTTCGTTAAATAACCACCGGGATAAATCCCACAATGTAGCCAGGTATCAGTGGCGTGGCGTTGAAGCAATCCTTGGGCAAGCCGGAGCAGCTTTGGCTTCAGTTTTCTTTAATGAATTAAGTGCTGCACTGCTTAATAATAGGCAAGCCGATGGGAATCGAGTTCTATGGACGCCACGCCACTGGTAGGTAGGTATAGTGCATTTACTATCACATATAAAACAAATGTACAACCTAAACCACTGCAGATATCGAGATGAAATTTGAAACCCATGTTCTATAGGAAATGTAGTGGTGCATTAACAAATTATGTTTTTGAAATTCACCCCTTAACATATTGAGGAGGGGGATGAAAGTTTGTATGAAAACATCGGAATTTTGCGCTTACAACTTCGCGAGGCGTTTTTAGTTCTGTGATAAAACTTATGTGCTTTAGACAATGACCGAAATTCAATACTTAATTTTTTTAATTACATTCTACATATTTTATAATTTGAAGTGCAGGTAGCCGAAAAAATACATTTTCACTGCTATTTTATGGTGATTTACATCATCAACTGATATTAAAATACAGATAATTCAACATTTTTGTCGTCTCGCTCTATGCGCTCGGACACCATGCACTAACCTAACACAACTAAGTAAATCATTCTCTCCTCTTCACTCTCCTGAAGAAAGATTGAGACAGATGGATAGAATAAGTGAGTGGATGATAGGAGAAGTTTCATGTGCGCTGTACGCCGCATATATTGTTTTAACAGACAAAGGCGGATGTTTATTAGATTTTGGTTTTTCCGCACTGCTGGTTATTATAAATTTCGTTATAGGGAACGTGCACGCTTTATAGGTGGTGCCAACTGGTGCCGCCAATCTAAATCAAGTATCCTGTCATGCTGGTGCTGGGGCCACATCACAGATGTAAGTATTCTATGCTCTGATGGCCACATTGACGGAAACGCCGTTAATTTATCGCGATGAAAGACGATTAAGTTAGAGTTGCTACGACTTACTATATTTGACATTGACACTTAGATATTGACATTGACAGCTTGATTTGACAGAGGTGATAGTTTTCTTTATTGTCCACTCGTGTCTCTTTTGTAGTTTAGTGCGTGTAATTCGTGCACGTTCCCTATTGTGTTCGAGATTTTTTAATTCATGTGGGACTATTGTTTTATTTTGATTGCACCTGGCTGAGTGGTGGCCTAGTCCTGGTGCTTACAAAGAAAATTGGTACGTGGCCATTATCATTGTGTCAATGCAATGAACATTTGTTTTGGAATAAATATAAAAATAAATATAATATGATTCATTTTTATATTAAAAGTGCCAAGTTTAGCACTAGGTTCCATTTTAACGGACGTGTTTTCTAATACACCCAGCAGATATTACGTATTCTAAAAATTATGTGTTGACGATAGCCCCACCGAACCCCGACCCGACTGAACATCGTCTAACTAAGACCCTGAACATGTTTTGTAAGTAGCTATAAGCCCTAGGACTACTTCCTAGAACCATGTTTTATAGTTAGTACATAAGTGAAATATTTAAGTATTTTACGAGTTTTTGCCCGTACAAGAGGCCATAAACCTTAGAACCCGATCCCCCTATCTAGAACTGAGATAAAGACTCGTAACGAATGTGTAAATCGAGTATACCCAGACTTCACTGGCAACTAGTGCTAGGAGCGGCCAGTGAACGATTTGGTAGGAGATCTCGACACACCCACTCGAGGCTTCTACCGGTCAGAGCCAGCTTACCATGAGGATTGTGAGGCGATGCATATAGCACGCCCATAATTACCATGAGGATTGTGTAGTCGAGTATATAGTACGTTAGTCGTTACCATAACGTAAAACGGCAAAGAGCGAAAGTTTTCGAACAACTTTGTGTATCGATGCCCTATAATTTCTCGGTCTGACCACGAGAATTCAGCGTAGGATGGTATCATTCTGAACGGAATTTTCCATCACGCAATATGTTGTAAGTATTGCGCAACAATCGCTTGCTTAAATACGCCGGGAGCTCATTCGGAGACCAGTTGGCGTCGTGAACCCAAGTTGTAAACTCATAGTGAGAAACAGAACCGAACCAGTAGTGATCCGATCCGAACATAGTGAACCTAGATCCCCTAGCCTATGACCTAAGTGAAGTCTAGGTAGGACTTAAAGTCATTGAAACAGTATTTCTTTATTACGTGTTGCGGCCCGAGCCGCCCAACTAAGAACAAGTATTCCTTTAATAGTGTTTAGCGTGTAAATAGCTTATAGGGAAGTATGAACATTATTAACTATTTGATACTGATTCGCTGATTGATTTTTGTGTGACTATTTCTGTGTTATATCCCGTGTAATAGATTTAAGTGTTTGTGTAAATATCGGAGCGTGGCAAGTTTGTTTGGTGGTTTCTTCTTGCTATTGGCCGTAGGAAACGCAACCATTAGAGTCAGTTTTAAAAACAATATAAGTGTTAAATCTGAACCTTTGTTTTGAGCCAATCGATCCCTTAGTAATTAAAACTCCAGGAGCCTTACAACCTCCTGTGTATGAACCTGAAGAGCTATCGTAGCTGTACAATCTGTTAACTTCGGGACCTCACGAGATCCGTGAGTGCGTCGTTAACAGTTTTTGGTCCTTCGAGCCGAGGATATAGAATCAGTGAGTGAACATCATCAGACCCTGAGTTGGTCTTCAGATCCTTGAACCTGGGAAAGCCCGGAATACGAACCCCTGATCTATTTCACGTATAGACGTGAAGTTCCGGGATTTTTAAAATCATTATTTACGATTTTATCGAATTGTTTCTGTTTTTCCAAATTTTTTGTGAGTGCTCTAACTTAGTCAATTCTCGTGATAATTACGAAATTCGACCTGAACCTGAACCGCGTACTCTAGGAGTACTGCTAGTGTAAATTGTAGATTTTTCCCGAATATTTTTGCGCAACGACGCAATTTATTTTTGGAATTTCCAAGTGCTCCAAAGCGGTCAAATATTGTGCGAATCACAAATTTCGACCAGAACCCGAACCCTGAACCTGTGGAGCACCGATCCTGTGACTTTCATAATTTTTGGAATTATTTAATTTTTTTATTTTACGCCGCGACGTAATTTCAATTAAAAATTCATTTGGCTCAAAACTCAACCAAAATCAACCAAATTTAAAACATAGTTTGCAAAGTGAGTAAAAGTAATTTAGAGCCACTCGTGACCAGCAAACTTGAACAACAAGCATCCGATCCAGTTGTTGCAAGTCGAACGCTAGGCACGAACGAACCTGTATAGCCTCCTAAGGCCCAAGGTCCTACCTGTAGGACTAATTAACATTGTTATTCCGACCCAGCTCCTTCAACAGTTGGGTAGTCATAGTGTACCATGGTCCTACCATTAGGACTTTTATTGAATATAATTCAAGACTTACAGAAAGCCCATGGTCTTCCCTGTAGCACTTATTCAAATAAAATCAATTGCCTAATAAGCTATCAATACATTGATAACAAATACGCCCCAAAACTATACATACAAGTAAAATAAAATTAAAAAAGTGTTTTAAAAGCTGGGCCTGAATTAGTATGAAACAATAGTACTACTAGTAGGACCATGGTTCACAGTCACTATGAGCGTTATTTTGGGTTGGGCCTTAGGAGGATATATAGAACCTGACCGATCAGCTGTTTCTGTCTCGCGATTAGATTGTTCGCGTAACAATATCGTGTGTGAACCATGGTGCTGACTAGGAGCCAGTCAGACCCCCAGGAGGCGGACGCCCGCCGCCGCCAACTGCAAGCGCAGTCAGGCGAGCAGAGCGGGGCACCCCTCCGCAATCCCCGGCTGCAAATGCAGCCAGAACCGAGGGACTCACCGGAGTCACCTCCAACCGACACCACCGAGCAGCGGGAAGAGCTGCTGTTTAGGAGTAAAAAAGTTATATGACGTATGGTCGAAAAACGCTAGGTACTTGCCGAGATATTCATTGTTTTTAAATGAAAACTCCTAAGTGTGTAACAAGCCCTAATAAATGTGACTAAGATAATTTTACAATTTTTTTGAAATCCTTTAACTAAACAGCAATTAACCTTCGCAGTATTTGATGCTCAGCGACTACGAGGCCAAACAATTATTTTTTGTTTCCATTTTAGCTTTTTTTTTCCATTTTGATATCTTTTCAACAAGAAAGGACATGTTCATAAGGAGGGGCTGAATTTACTGATTTATTTTGCTCCATAAGACTCTTAATGTAAAATGACAAAATTCGACCTATGTTGATATAACGTTATTTACTTGTAATAGTGCTTGTAATAATACCATCAGGAATACATTGTTAAAATTGATCGGGTTATTCGGGCCCTCGGTGTATAATACGTGTGCTTGAAGGATAAATAGGTAGTTACTTTATCGGAACTTCGGAAGCGAGAGATGCCAGCGAGTTCACTAAAAGCCGAAAAAATGCACACTAAAACTAACACGATGAAAAAGTATCTTTGAATGCGCTTATCTTTATAATACAGGATGAAATATAAGTCGTTATTGAAACCCTTGCAGTCTGCTGGCTCATCCAATTAGTGCAGGGCTTCGATGACCGATGTGGACTGCACCGTAAGCCTAAGACGATCATTAATTTATGTAAGTATAGGCTTGGAAACTTAGCAGCTTATCAATTAAGTTTAAATATGTATAACTTTAGCCATTACAAGTAGGTAGCTAAGGATTATCGACGAACAAAGGTTTTTACGTTTAAGAAAATAAGCCTACAACTTATGAATTTAAACTTTCACAAGTTTCATTTATTATTATCCCATCCTGCTACCCGTCGCGACCATTGACGGCATGCATGACACGTCAGAAACATCGAGGTAAATATATCATGTTTTTATAAGCCTAGCTTGTTTAGGACTAAGGTTCTTCCATATATATTTTTGCATTTGACTCGTCTCGTCTGATGGAAAGTGTGCTGGAACAAGCCCCTCAAAAATCCTTTCCAACTAATGAAAATACATATACGGTAGAAGGAAGTACCCAGCAGAAACAGCATCGCGCAGTGAGTATTATGTTTTTTGTGACCGTCAAGATGGCGTACTTACACCGTAAAAATATCCAGAATCTGATGGTGTCAATAAATAGTACCGACGAAACACCTAATGGCCAGTTTACATTATTCCAGTAGCATTCCAGTCCAGCAATCCAATCCAGTGCTGGAATGCTACTGGAATAATGTGAACCGACACTGGAATGCACTGGAATGTACCCATTCCAGTGAGCATTCCAGTCCAGTGACTGGAGAGACCGTCAACTTTTCATTCCAGCTCACCCAATCCAGCGCCACTGGAATAGTGTAAACCGTCAATCCAGTGCTAGATTGAACGTGATATAGTGAATACGCGTGGTTGTTTTTGGTAACAGTCTTTAACAACTCTTAAACGACTGGAATAATGTAAACTATATGCTTCAGTCCACAACTGGACTGGATTAGCCCGCTGGATCACTGGACTGGAATAATGTGAACTGGCCATAAGTTAAAAAAATAGTACCCTTAGTTTTTTTGAAATATAAGGCCTGTTCACGGTGAACGCTACCGGGTGTCTAGCTGGCATACACCGATAGTATCTCGGGAACGGCTTTGTTTTTGGAAAACGCTTTATATCTCAAAAAATAGTACCCTAGGGCCCTAAAATTTAATTTCTCTACCTATCGTAGAAGCCAAGATATAGTGAACAGCGTGATTTCGGAATTCGAAGTCTTTCTTTGTGAAATTCCCAGATACGCCAGCAGCAGCAGTGTGAAATTTTGTACACCGTTAAGTCATGGAATATCTCGGCTGCTACGATTGCTAGAGAAATGAAATTTTATGGCCCTAGGGTACTATTTAGCTAGTATTTTTTGACATATAAAGCGTTTCCGTAAACAAAGCCGTTCCAGAGATACAGGGTACTATTTTTTTCACCTAGTTATTTCGTCGGTACTATTTGGGTACTATTTAATGGCCACATCAGATCCTGAATATCTTTACGGTGTACGTTATCTTGACGGACACGTTTTTTTGAGGTTTTGAGAAAAAACCGGTCAAGTGCGAGTCGGACTCGCGCACCGAGGGTTCCGTACAAACTCGTCAGTAAATACATGAATAAAAATAAATAAATAAATTCCAGAAAAACTGTATGGTGAGACAAACTTAACTTTGCTCTTGTAAAACTGTTGTCCCCATACATCGACATATACCGCGGTTAGTTTAGCAGGAGCAAATAAGGTTGTCTTACGATTTTTGCGAATTTCTAAAGAACGCTGCAAGTTAGGAAAACCGTTTTATTTTCGCTGTAATATTTAGGATAATATTAATAATCGGTAATTATTACAGATTTTTCTGTTCTGTAACTTTGGAGATAATAGGGGGGGAATGATATTTTTTTTAACGTTTTTTGTCTTCAATCAAAAACTAAATGTCTGAGAAAAAAAATAAAAACGGTTTTAGAACGGTTTTAAGCCCTTTCATTTGATATCCCACTCAATATAATTAGCTCAGCTTTTGATTTACGACATCTAATTTCGATCCCCTTAAAAAAAAAATAAAAAAGGTATAAGATTTTTTGTCCATCCCATAGGCTTGGATTAGCGGTTTTTAACACTATTCCAAATTTCAAGTCGATAGCGTCAGTAGATCCTGAGATATCTTGCTGTGACAGACTGACAGACAGACAGACAGAGTCGCACCATAAGGGTTCCTTTTTTACCATTTTGGTACGGAACCTTAAAAAGGACGTAGCAGGAATGTTCTCTACACAAGATGTTTTTTTTGTGAGGTCGTCTTTAAAAACTAGTTATAGATACTTATATTGAATATTTGAATTTCGATATGTAGACATAGCTAAGCGGAGAAATCAAATATTTATTCTTAAGGCAGTGATGCACATATTTGATCCACTATGGACATTTACTGTTACATAAACAACATATCCATGGCATAATGGTAGGTATTTATTATAGTTAATTATACAAATATATCCGCCGGACTGTTATTCACAATAACACGTTATTTGATAACCATTATATGTAAATACAGCTGCGGTAACCACAAATCATTAAATAATAATATGCAAAATAACATGACGCATCGTTATTATAAAAGAACTATAGAAGGACGTTGCGCATGACTTACAAACTCGTGTTATTAAAGCCCTCGGCTTCGCCTAGGACTTGTAACAAACACTCGTTTGTAATTCCTTACTTACCGCCTTTGATACACAATGTACTAATAGGCATACGCATAGCAATGCAATTTTTAGAGAATAACTTTTGTATTTGTTACTGAATAAGTTCGTTTGAAGTCAGTTATTTTAATTTTGCATTAAATTATTTTGTGTTACGTTTTTAAATGTTTTTTTTTTCATATTACGTTTCAGAAAACCAAAAAAGGTTGAAACGCTATTTAAATAGACATCACATCACTATCTATTCTATTCACATCTATAATTAAATAAATCCTGCTGGAATATTTTTAACCGACTTCCAAAAGAAGGACGGTTCTCTATTCGTCTGTGTGTTTTTTTTATTATTTTTTTTTGTATGTTTGTTACGCGATTACTCGAAGACGGCTGGACCGATGTGGAAAATTCTTTTTTTGTTTGAAAGGGTATTCTTCCGAGGTGGTCCCATTGCAACCAAATCAGGATCTGATGATGGGATCTTGGAGAAACCGAGGGAACTCTTCAAATATCTCGTTTCTCGTGCATTTCTTATTAGCAATAAGTTTCAACCGACTTCAAAACAAAGAGCAATTTTTATGTAGGTTTGTTCCCGATTCCTTGAAAACAGCTCGACCGATTTGGAAAAATGTTCTTTTAACTAAATAGACTTAAGTCTATTTGGTTAAAACAATATTTTACAGCGCCACTAAAAATTTAAAAATAAAGTAAAAACTTAAACTAAAAAGCAGAAAATAATATGTTAATTATCCCAATGAAATGTATAATCAACGATTCATATACATATACAGATATTTATAGTTTTTAACCTGTTATTTTTGAAGTCGGTGCCTGCCACGCAAAGCTGGCTATGCTGAGCTCCTTAGCTAGCACCGACTTCAAAAATATATCTGTATATGTATATATGAATCGTTGATTATACATTTCTTTGGGGTAAGTAATTAACATATTATTTTCTGCTTTTTAGTTTAAGTTTTTGGAAGTCGGTTTTTAACCAAAATTTGCGGGCCAAAATCTTGTGCTTGCTCGCTAACATGTTCTGAAGTATCTTTCACTTATGGTGAATCGAGTCGGTCGGTTTTTCATACAAAAAATAGAGAGTCATCATTCGGTTCCATGGCGTCACTTATGTTTGAAATGTGGATTGATACATTTCCATAGCTTGTTAACTTTTGTCTCCACAAAACGCCATGAGAACTCTCATGATGATGGTGATGTTTGTTTACTAATAGGTTGGAAGTAAGTAACAAGCATGAGGCAACGCGCACGTAATGCCCCTGGTGTTGCAAGCTGGCTGCGGTGACTGTTCAGCATCAGGCGGGCCGTACGCTTGTTTGCCACCCTAATTGTATAAAAAAAAGGTACCATCGAACACACTGTTGATTGTACATTTGTAAACGAATGCAAACTTTATTGCAACGCTTTAAAGTCTATGGGTGGTCAGTCACTACTACCCTATGCTGTTGTTATTGTATTACATAATTGTATGGTTACGATTACTAGATTAGAAAAGAAAATGTAAATTAGATAAAAGATAAAGAGGGTTAAATGTTTCTGCCAACAAACTGTTAGGTATACAGTTTGGAAGATGTCATATATCTATATGTAAATGTATATGTACTTATATTTGGTGAAAAATAAAGAAAAGCTAAGAAAACATATAGCAAAAATCTTTTGATTTCAAATGATGCTAATAGATGACGCTGACCTTAAATGGCCGATTGCGCGTTAATTCTGGATTTTTGAGACTTTTCATGTTGTTCTGCGCAAACAAAATGTATCAAGCTATAAAATTAACATTTTAACCATGACGTCGTGGAAGCGAATGATGGCCCTCACTTTG
Organism: Eudemis profundana; assembly: GCA_947034925.1. Taxonomy (NCBI): domain Eukaryota; kingdom Metazoa; phylum Arthropoda; class Insecta; order Lepidoptera; family Tortricidae; genus Eudemis; species Eudemis profundana. The sequence continues at coordinate 20,189,855 of OX344795.1, read as the reverse complement.
TTTATTGAGTGTGTTGAGAACCGAGCAAGTAGATTCACTTTTATAAAAATTTTGTCAATGTAAATATTATATAATTCTAGGGATGTAACGATACCGATTATATACAACCGATATTTGAAGAGCGCGAAAAGAATTTGCTGTATGAAAAAAATCTGCAAAAAGTAATTTCAATTTCTGACCTTATTTATGTATTGGTGTATTATCTTTTGCAATGATAATTACTATGTTACTTAAATCTTTGGTTGTTAATAAGAATTTTGAGTTGACAATTTATTTATTTTTACTTTACACTATCAAGGTTGACTCTCTGTTAAATATAACCAAGTTTCAGTTATAATAAGGACATACAAATATCTGAAGTTTATACTTCATTATTTAGCTAAGATATCGGTATCGGTATCTCCGATTATTTACTACAATATATCGGTATCGGTATCGTACGGGCAAAACTATGTATCGTTACATCCCTATATAATTACTCAAAAACCTTTATTTCTTAACCTTGTTTTTTCCGCCAACACAAGCATCAAGCGTCTTAAATACCTACATTTAGTTTAATGTAGCTATTTTCCCAAGCGTTGGAAAATCCATGTCCATGAATGAACAAGGAAGACCCATTCATGAGTCGATGACGAATGGGAGTCATTGAGGATAACCATATCACCTGAAATTATGACTAAAGTTTCGTCATCAGTTCGTAAACGCACCCTTGTAAGTAATAAGTTTAACTTATATAGAATTCGTTTAAGAATGAAAACGAATACTACCTTAAAAGTTTCCTATTTAAAAGCTCGTGACAAGGAATATGTATATTAATCATTATTTTCCTCTTTGTTCCGTTTTTGCTACGGTTAGTAGACTCCGTTGTATAATTTGGCATACAAGGCTCTTATTTCAAAATTTAATTCTTGCAAAAACAGAAACCCGAGACGAGAATTGGAATTTTTGCTCAAAATATTGGCGGTGGATTCCTTAACAAGAATTCGATAGCTACCACTCAGTTGTATTCTTAGATCGTTAAACAATACAATAATACTTTATTTCACGCCAAAAGAACAAGTAAAATGGAACCTAATTAATATTACAAGCATTCCGTGTGGTTTCTTGTCGTGTTATAGTACCTACATTACTTACCGAGGGAGGTAAAACAAAGAATGTCTCAGATCGTAGGTATTTGACGCCCGAGCCGAAGGCAATAATTATGCGATTTGAGGCTTTCTTTATTACCTCCCGTGGTAAGTACAAAATGTTACGTCTCCCCCGGGCCAGGAAGTGGTATTTTCCGCACGCGTAGCGTAATTGCTAATTTATGGCCAGGTGTGACGTAAATAAAATAAACTGACTTGATGTACCTATTTTAATATAAGCAAGCACTAATAAGCTTCCTATAACTACGATGAGTAAATCCGACGAGTTCAAATATTGACCGATTTTCGTCATTAAATGATGAAATTCTGGCTTTCTTATTAACTTCAACTCAAAATTGACAACATTTCATATTTTCAAAAGATCTTAATTCGAAAACCATTTGGGTAAAACTGTATTTTACAACATTATATTTTATTACGTTAAATAATACAAATTAATAAACAGAGTATGGTAAAATATAGTAAAAAGAGGAGAAATCTAGTGCTCCAGGATGGGTATTCCGCAGCCATCTTCGCATCCAAATCTTCCTATCTTTCTTCTCGTTCCCCTGATTCTAATAGAGACCGCTCTGATGATTGATATTTGTATTTTGACTTTGATCCAGTTTATTATTTGCGAGTGTGGCTTGGACCATTTTTCACATAGCTTAAGACATGTTTTTTTTATGAAGGATTCATATTCAGTTCCGACAACGCCATCACAAGAGACCACAAGGGGAGTAAATGAAGCTCTAAGATCTTCTGCAGCCAGATCGTATTTGCGATGTTTTTCACGAGCGTGTATTTGGGCAATTGTGGGCCATGTGAGTAGACCATACGATGCGGCGTCGGCATTTACAATGCGAATGTCAAAGAACGCCTTCCTCGCTGGCTCCCACACGCTTTCCAATAGTAAGTCGCTTATTAGCCCTGGTTGATCTAAGGTTGCGGCTCGCATTATTGGCTCAGTAGTAGCCGAACCCCATGCTGGTTCCGCCCAGTTTTTGATATCGTCTCTGTGTTGGTCGTGGCCTCTTTTTACGAGACCTCCTTTCTTGCAATTAAGTGCATGGTTGAGGTTGAAATTATTTTCGCCGCAACCATCGCAGTTTAGTGGCAGGCCAGAAGGTTCATGTCCGTATCTGATCGCAAGGCCGTCGCGAAACTGCGTAGCTGTTAGGTCGGTATCATCAGCTTTGGTCGGTAGTATTGTTAGCCACTGTGATGATTTTTTGTTAATCGCCCTTTGGATGCATTTTTTTGTTTTTATTGTCAGTTTATCGATGATTGATTCTAGTTCATGTTGTTCATTATTTTCTCGTTTTTTTCTTTCTTCCTTTAGAGTTTCATATACATGATTTTGATGGTCTTCTATGTTGATTTCTTCGCCGGATCGAATCGCATCTATTAGTATTTTGTTTGCATTTAATGATATTGCATGTGAGGTTTTAGCTTGCTTTGTGGGATCATTAATTGCGAGGCCACCCAGCCTCACTGGAAGTGCAAAGAGTTCGTGTTCTATGGATGTTACTTCTCTGCCCAGTATAGAGGGCGTTTTTTATGCTCAAAAAAAATATTTTTGGATTTTTTTTCCCATTCATTTTGGAAAAAATCGTCAATTAGTGTGAACCGGAAGTGTGACGTCATTTTCCCTGCATTATCGAGAGAGACCTTAGTGCTGAAACGATTAAAAAGTGTATGGTATCCGGTTGTCATTTTCTGACATACTTGCCGTGTTACTTCCTATGTTGACAACGCTGTAACGCCTGACAGTTATTTTTTTAATCGTAATTGTCGCACTGGATTCTAGTTTTTTTAAATCGTAATTGTCGCTCTGGATTCTAGTTGGGAAAGTGACGTCATTTTCTACATACGCCCTTTTAGAATGAGCTACTTTTCAAACTGCTATTTTAAATTGAAAAATTGAGTTAAAACGAAAAAGAAAAAATACGGGTAGCTTAAAATTCCACCTATTTTCTATCCAGCTCATAAAATGAAGGAGTAGAAAATTTGAAATATTGTCAATTGCGTCAGCTTCACTCGTCGACCTCATCGTCCAGGGTGATTCATTAAACCAATAATACCTATGTGAACATTAACAAAGAATTCTAATTGCTTTGCAAGAATGACAATAAAACGATGAGGAAGTTTTAACATTGAAAATGTTCTTTCGATCGCTCCGGTAGGGCCCAATTTTCGCTGAAAGTGTGTTTGCCGCGTGATATATAGATGTTTAGGGCCACGAGGACGTATGAGGGCTCAAAAGACGCAAAATTTTAAGGGCTTTTTAGAAAACCCATGAACATTCCGGATTTTCGAATGGGTAAAAATATTTAGCTACTTACGTTATTATTTACCTTTATGATTCATTCAAACCAACCAATGTAATGATGAAAAAATCCAGTTCTTATTTTCCTTTCTCTCCTTAAATTATCTTATTAGGTACTATTTCTTATCGGGATATTATTCCCACAATAATATTTCTGCAATATCTCTATTAAAATTGTAATAGTTGCATCGTTTTCAGACAAAATGTTTTTGCCACTTGTCCATAAAGATAATTTTCAATTGTATCTTTCTATAGGTAATAGAAGCTTTTTGTAAAGCTTATTAACTGCTAGGTAGTTAGGTGATATTTATTTTGCCAGAGAATGACAAAATTAATGTTCAATGTCTCCATGCATGCGGTGCGCGACGCGCGGCGCCCGCGCATCCGCCGTTTGTTTGGCGACAGTTTTCATAACACGCCGACATTCCCAGGCCGTGCAGAGATCACCGGCGGTTGTCGTCAAAGCAGAGTAATTGACATATTTAACAATCAAAATAAATAAACGATAACCATCAAATTATGTTTCCAAACCTACTCGGGCGATTTTAAAATGACAAAAACTAAAAATAAGTCACAAGTCAGTATTTCATACTAAACTGAGGTTCTGAGGTCTGTCATCAAATAGCCTATTGCTGGAACGTTCCGTTTGGAATACTTTTTTCTAGACTGATCCTTATCACTTGTAATATTCTGATCGACGTCATCGACCGCATGTTGATGCCCAAATATCCCACTAATAGGTATTATAAAAGCGAAAGCTTGTGCAAATGTTTGGATGTTTAGATGTTTGTTACTTATAACGGGGTAACGACTGGATGGATTGAGCTGAAATTTGGCATAAAAGTAGACCAAGTTCTGGATTGAAACATTGGATACTTTTTATCCCGGTAAAGAGTTTCCTTAGGACAGTAGCGGGAACAACGCGGGCGAAGCCGCGGGAAAATGCTAGTGTAAAATAAACCTGAAATATAACGCTGGTGTTTCTCTTCCAATTAAAGATCTTAACATCTCCATCGTGGTAGCTTAGCATGAATGCTAGTTCCTAAGTGTTCTACTCGGCGAAAAAAATGCGATACCTTCGTACAGTCTGAGTTTCCTGAGAGAAGATAACTAGATCTTAAGAAATAAGCAAGTTTTTTGAACTCATGACTCACCTTTCTTGCCAGAATGAATCCATGAAGAATTCTTTCTTCATTCTTCTTTGGGCCCAAAATTTGGTAAGTGATGTTCAAAGCGTTGTCTTGAGTTACTTTAATTATGAGGAAATAACAATTTCTAGCAAAAAAGATGTTTCTTGTGGTTACAAACTGGTTTACTCTTCAGGAAAGTTTTGGAGAATCAGACATATTTTAATTAATTTGCTCCTATTTTACTTTTTATCCACGATTTCAATTTCACCTACATATCCCATATTATTCTGTAGATATGAATTGTTTTCCTTTTTTTTCTATCCAATTACTCACTTTATTGCAGTAACTTAAAAGTTAACCTAACCGTAAAATTATGTGGCTCGTGTAAATGGGTATGAAACATGTTTTCTCTTCCATTCGACCTTGATCATGAACCATTATTACCTAGAACTAATTCTAATCTCAAGGTTATACTAGTCATTGATTCATCCATTTAGAAATTAAAAAGGATCAAAAGCTCGCACGATATCAATCGATTATAGACTTAATTTCTGGATAATAAGTTTGAAATTGTAATGAGTTGATTTTTGATTTAATGCGTTTTAAATTAAGAAGAAGCTGACACTGCGCACACGGGGCGATTTATTAGGCTGTTTTTGTAAAGACGTTGATTGATCTTGTTTGAGATGCTGCAAAATATTTGCTGGATTCTCGTGAATTCTACTTTAATTTATTGTGATTTTGAGTGATTTTTCAGATTCACTTGCTTTTATTTATAAGAATCGCAAATGTATTGAAACCACTTCAAACTATCAAAAGTCACACAAATACTGTTTTTTGACCGTCAATTATTTTTGTTACAGATATTTATTTATTCGTACATAATTAAAATCCTTTAGCAATCTTGACGGGTGTCTGGCTGTGGCACAAGCAGACTGACATATAAATAAACATTTCGAAAACATGTTTTTAAGATTGTCAGTGTCAGCGTATGAAAATAATATTGTGTACCTACTTATTTTCAATTCCAGGCTTATTATATTATAATTCTAAACTTGTCAATATAGGTGTGTTTTTTACGGGATTACTTCCCGCGGTCGGCATTATGTTTCTGGTGGCAGATTCCATATTTAATATTCGTTTACAAAATCCATTAGGTATAAAAAATTATTATGTTGGCCAAACTTATTTATAGTTTTCAAATACTCCCTTAAATTTGCTCATATAATGAACATTATTTATAGTTTTTCAAACAATTCATCTGCTTTCTTAATCATAATCATAAACACCCCAAATCATTAGTGTCACTACACAAACTTCAGCAGCCTGTTTGCAGTGCGATGACAGATGAGTTGCATCAGCCAACCGTCGCGTCGAGTCGAAAGGCCCGGGTTCGAGTCCTTTGTTCGAGCGATCTATGGCGGAATGTTTTTTGTTTCTTAGACATATGGCAGTTTTTGTCTGTATAGTGAATATTTATGGTTAAGTAGGTAGTTAAATACTAATTTGCTCCATACAAGAATACCGTTATTTTTTCCGTTCTTTTCGTTCTTTTGTTTATTATTTCATGTTTTAAGGACAATCGAAGAATACTTAAATACACTATTGAGCCCCACAAAAAAAGCATAAAATAATTCAAAATATTGGGCGATTTCGGGGTTTTTGCAAAATACCGGTTCGGAGCCCTGGAGCCGTGTGCCAGTTGCTAACAGTTTCATCCCATATTTTTTTTACTGCTCAACTGATCACTTTCATTAAATTCATTACGTATAGGTAAGGACGTTTAAGGATTTGTATGAAACATTTTATAAACATCATCTAGATCCATAATTTTAGGGTAAGCTATGTTTTTACATCTGGAATCTGGAGCGCAGCGTTCTATGCAAGCGAGACGTTGAAATTAATCCAAAGAGATAGAAATAGTACATTACACTACTAGGGTAGTAGGGCTTTCTTTATTACCTCCCGTGTTGTGTACATCATTTTATGTCTACACTTGGCCAGATAGCGGCGTTTTCCGTACGTGTAGCGTTCGGTAGTTCCCATACAAATCGCAGGGAGTTGCAGTTGGGTTGCAGTCCGTCTGTATCGGCCCTTAGCTATTGCAGGTCGATTCTACATCATATATATCCCACTGTGTTCAGGAAAGTCCCTAATTTCATTCCACCCGGTATGTTACTTTTAATCTATTATAACGGAACGACGGACTTTCCTGCAAATATGGCATTCTTTAACCTTAGTAAATTATTTTGCGCAAAACCATAGGTAATGATCGCAAATAGTATGATTTCAAACTATTACTACAGGCTTGCAAAACAAATATATCGTGACCCGTCACTACCGAATCTACCGATTGACCTCACACGGTAAGAATTTAATCAACGGCTAACTCGTCTGTGTAATATCAATCCAATCAGTATAATTCCCTTAAAAAAAATCTGTATTCATATGAATTATGATTATGAGCAATGTATTACTAGTAATTGTGGTGAAAACTGCCTGACGCAACACTTTCGCGTAGTGTGTGCCGACTGACGCAACACCACCTTCCGCTCCGTAAGCGGGTACAAATGTTCAGCTGAAACCTTAGTTTCTATGAACCTATTTCATCATCTTAGGCATTACCTATTAATATTTTGGTGGAATTGTAAATAAACGATACGATACTTAAAATAGGATTAGTCAAGAATTGTTCATAAGTAGGTATTTGGAAATTCTTCATCCGTTGTTTAAAAAAGTTGACATTGTTATTTCTATACTCTATTCAAATATTGTTTCACTCTGATTATTGCGAGCATAAGTTCAAAACAAAAAAAAAATGTTGCGGTTTTTAACGCATTATAGAGAGTTTAGGTGTAGATAAACAGTATATTACATACCGAGGCCAGTAAAGTAAGAAATGTCTCCTTCTTATTTACTGGCCAAGAATTGTATTAGTGCATTGTGTATCTAGCGCGGTACGAATTTGTAATTCCTTTACCGCCCGTTGTACACACGATGTTTTTCATCACACTTGTGAGGAAATCTAAATATAATATATATATAACCTTACTAATCCACCCAGTAGAAGAAAAAAATTTAAAAACAGAAAGAGACATATCTAAATAAATAACCTTACTAATCCATCCAGTATGAGAAGAAAATTTTAAAACAGAAAGTAACATATCTAAATAAATAACCTTACTAATCCACCCAGTATGAGAAGAAAATTTTAAAACAGGAAGTGACATAGTATCCATAGACAATGCGAATGTCAAGTCACGTTCGGAAACCATAGCGGTAAAGACCTAAAACGGCCATTTTAGTTGATTTTATATTTGCAAAATACTGAAATGGGTGAATCAACTTTTCTTTGCTTTACACAAAGATTGCCCTTTCTCCTTATTTGTTCACCTTTTACATGTTTTAATATGATTTAAATAGAACAAGATCTTACATCTAGAGATAAATTAAGGTAAAAATAAAAATAAAACTCGTTTTTAATAAATAAATAGGGTGACCCAGCAGACAAACCCTTATTTTCATACAAAAGTGAGGGACAGCTATGTCCCCTGGGTCACTGCTTATAAACAAATTATATTAAACAAATTATAATAAAAAATTAATGCGTTACGTAGCGTTATTATCTGTCTTTTAAATGAGTATACACTTTATTCAAAAACAATCCGAATAAAGATTTCCTTTCAATTTAGTCGGAGAAGGTAAAATTTTGTTGACAAAGAAAAGTTGATTCACCCAACCAAATTAGTATTTTATGCAACAGTTGTATAAGAAGGTTCAAAAAATGCGAATTGCGTGAGTTGCGATACGAGCCGCGAATGCGGCGAGTATCGCAAATAGAGACGCAATGAGCGTTTTTTGTCTTAATTATACAACGTTGCATACAATACTTTTTCTACGACTAGGTTAAAATATAAAATACATGGACGTCACGCGTGTCTCGTCCGGTCTCTCCGAGTGTGTACAGCCGGCATGACAGTTGTGTCTATGGTAAACTTATTTTTGATATGGCTGGTGACACGATGTGACGATAATTAAAATACTTTTTTTTTATGTTGGCATCAATTAATTTAATTCGGAAAGTTTTGTTTTTCTTATGAATCGTAGGAATTTAATTGTTTGTTAAGTTGGTAGTTGTGAATTTTTATCGTGAAGTTAGAATTGAGCGCTTAATCCTTGACCTAAGTTTAACCTAGATTTAGAAGTCTGTGGATGCTAGCAATAACGTAAAGTGACTATAACGACACTAGTGCTGTTATGGGGAATAGAGTATAGACTTCTCTGAACTCATATTATGTATGTTCTTATATTAGTGTTCGTGACCAAGTAAAAGACAGATAACAGTACAGGAGTAGAAAAACACTATTTAAATACATTTCATTAATGTTATCGAAATATGTGTTTACATGTATGTATTCGCAATAACAGTTCACTTTAAATAAATATTTCAGTGATAAAAGTTAAAAAAATAAGAGTAAATCAGAACCAGCCTATTCAAATAAAAAAAAATCATGCCCTAGGGCGTAATAGGTCATTTACGGCCCGCAGAACCTACGTGTAACAACACCATTTTCGAGCAAGCAGGGCTCGAAACCGGTATTTTGCAAAAACCCCGAAATAGCCCAATATTTTGAATTATTTTATGCTTTTTATGTAGAGCTCAGTTTAAGTCATGATTTCGTATTATTAGATTAAATAAATAAATAAATAATAAATAAATATTAGGGGACAATCTTACACAAATCGAACTAGCCCCATAGTAAGCTCAATAAGGCTTGTGTTACTAGACGACGATATATTTAATAGATACAAATACTTAAATACATAGAAAACATCCATGACTCAGGAACAAATATCGACTCCCGGACTTAAATCAAGAGGACTGTCATTCTCCATACGAAAAGCTGTTCCCCGAATTTACAACGCCATCTATGTATAAGCTTGGTAAAATAATTATTTACAATTTTTAAACTTTGCAAACGTGACATAGTATTTAAATGTTAGAATTTATTTATTATTAGCTGTTTACGAACTAATTGTTGTTCAATTATAACATCGTTAAATCCCCTAGCGTGAAACAGGCCATCGCTTAGTTTTGCTACTCTCCGCTAGATGGATTAATGGATGGATTAAGTTTATGTAAATTTCTAAAAAAGTATTAAAGTTAGGAAGACCGTTCTATTTTTCCTGTAATGTTCAGGTTGATATTGATAATTAGTAATTATGACACATTTTTCTGATCAGTAACTTCGGAGATAATAGGGGGGGAATGGTACATAAAAATGTATAAATCAAAAACTACTTAATTAAGAAAAAAAATAAAAATGGTGTTTTAATCTACAAACTAAGCCCTTTCATTTGATACCCCGCTCAATATAATAGCCCTACTTTCAATTTTAAAAGTCCCATTACGGAGCCTTTTAAAAAAAAAGTAAAAAAGGTACAAGATATTTTTTATGTCCAATAAGCTCAGGTTAGCTACTTTTAACAGTATTCCAAATTTCAAATCGATAGCATCAGTAGTTCCTGAGATATCTGGCTGTGACAGACGGACAGACAGACAGACAGACAGACAGACAGACAGAGTCGCACCATAAGGGTTCCTTTTTTACCATTTTGGTACGGAACCCTAAAAACGAAATAATAAACCAAAGAACGATAAGAACGGAAAGAATACCGGTATTTTTGTATGGAACAAATACCGGTTTCCGAGCCCTGGTGCCTGCGAGCAAGTGTGATGAAAACTATTTTTCTGTTCGACGGAGCCAGAAAGCGGCATCTTCGTTTAGCGCAGCGGCCGGCAAGGTGACGCTTTCCGGCCGGAGGACAGAAAAATATTTTTCATCACACTTGCTCGAAAATGGTGCATTACACGTAGGTTTTGCGGGCCGTAAATGACCTATTACGCCCTAGGGCGTAATGGTTTTCTTTTTAAATTTGAAACGCTGGTTCTGTTTTACTCTTATTTGTCATGGCCAAAGGAAACGCCAACTTATTTTTTTAACTTTTATCACTGAAATATTTATTTAATGATAACTGTTATTGCAAATAAATGTAAACACATATGTCGGTAACATTAATTAAATGTTTAAATAGTGTATTTCAGTATTTTGCAAATATAAAATCAACCATTTTAGGTCTTTACCGCTATGGTTTCCGAACGTGACTTGATTTTCGCATTGTCTATGACATATGTCACTAATGTCACTTTGATGTTTTAATATTTTCTTGTCATACTGGGACGATTAGTAAGGTTATATTATTAAGATTTCCTCACAAGTGTGATGAAAAACATTGTGTGTGCCACGGGCGGTAAAGGAATTACAAACTCGTGTTATTAAAGCCCTCGGTTTCACCTCGGGCTTATAACAAACACTCGTTTGTAATTCCTTACTTACCGCCCTAGATACACAATGTACTATTATGCCACACCTGGCCATAAAGTGGCTTTTTCCATAAAGTCGCTTTCTGGCCATGTGTAGACATAAAATGATGTACACAACACGGGAGGTAATAAAGAAAGGCTTCAATCGCATATTTACGTCCCTCGTTTGCAGTTCGGGCCGCAAACTTCTGCGATCTCGGCCTTTCTTTGTATTACCACCCTAGTTGTGTAATGTACTATAGAATTCGTTTTGACAATCGGTAATGCTATTGGAAAAAATATACTAGGATATGCCTAATAAGTACAATCCCATCAAAACATTACATGCAGAAAGATGGAAGTCTCGCAACGCAGTTCTTCTACAGCAAAAAAGTTTTGAGATGAGATGTTAAACAAACCAAGTCAGTACCGGGGGGTGTCCACAGGACTCGATTTCTACTGACTTGCCTATTATTTACCAGCGGAGGATTCTTTATTTGAGAACCATAATAGTAGATTGTGTCACAAGGGAGCAAAATGATGTATTTACGGCGAGGGCGTACATTGAATCCTGAACGAAGCGAAGGATTCTAAAGTAGAATCCGGAGCGTAGTGAGGGATTCAAGTGTTAACGCCCGTGGTGAAAATAATTTTGCTACCTTGTGACGCATATTGCTTTTCACACCGACTATGAGGAAAATTCAAATACAAACGCTACCTACCAAAATAACGAAATATTTAGTTAATAAAAGAGAATCACACATTATTATTAAAAATGAAATGTTTTGTTAAATTTATAGGCCATTGCCCATTATTATTTTATAAAACGATTATTATTTTTTAGGGCCGGGACGAAAATACTACTTCCATAATTATATTTATGGCACTCGCCTGTGGCTCGGACCGCAAACGTCTGTGATCTGGGCCATGCCTTATTATACCGCCCTCTGTGGATAATATACGAATAAAGCTGTCTGTATGGCATATTCTAAGTGGGTTCAAACTAAAAATACCCTGTTGTCCTTGAACAGAAAAGTGCTACTTTGATCCCCCTTATGAGGGAGCAAAATATTTTTTTCCGAAAAGGAGGTGTGAAAAGTGTGTTACCCGGTTAAATAATGAACAATTCGGTGGAAATCGAGTTATCAGGGTTCTAGCTTTGCCAGCACATAATTACGGGAGGCTGAAATTGGCCTGACTTTCGCTTCGAGAAAAGGATGGTACGGCCGTGCCTTTGTTTTACTCGCCTTAGCGGGGGCACTACCGTGCCCCCAGATGTGACATTTTTAGATACATTTATGGTTTGGAGTTATGCAAAATCAGTGTTGTTTCAATTTACCTCCGTATTTTCTGGAAATTTTATAATAGGTACCTATGTAAAAATCTACTTACCTTTAAAAGCAAGTATACAACGCTCTCAAAGGTCGGCAACGTATAGGAAGCTCCTCTGTTGTTGTTTATATCCACGGGCGGCGATGACCACTTTCTATCAAGTGCCTCGTTTCCTTTGCCCGTCATAACATCCAGAAAAAAAAACAAATCTGAGATGCGGTGATTGGGGTGCGATGCGAATAGGTAAATATTCGTAACTAGGGAAAAAAATACAGAAATACTTTTGCGTAGGTACATATAATTCCTGCGTCTAATAATACACTATCGCTACGATAAAGGTGCGTTGGCAGAGTTATCGGGCTACCGCTGGCGGCTGCCGGTTCTAACCGCCCAGGTCCAATCCAGCGCAGACAGACGCCCGCCGGCTTACATTACTTCGATAACGATACATTTATTGTTTTTATAATTCTGCACGCTTCTACCGGTTTTTAGGTCAAGCGAAAGACCGTTTCAGCATTTAAATTACATAATGATCTTTTATTAGGGCTTACAATATACTAATCCGATCGTTGAGCCTTTGGATATATACTCGTATTCATAGATAGATAGATAGATAGATCGTTTATTTCACGACAAAAAAACAGTATAAATTTGTACAGACAAAATTATAAGTATTCACGCCATGATCGTCAAAAACAAATAAAATAAAAATGAGGATAAATGTAACAATGTCAACGGATTTAAAAAATAGAAGTAACAATTAATAATCAAATCATGTCTCCCAATAAGGATATATTCTAGGTCTAGTGTATACATTTCACTAAATCTGTGTCTCTGTGGCGCTTGCATCGTCAGCGACCAGAAAGAGCACGCGTTATGCTATGCGATAGGGAATGTGCACGACGAAGGTGCTGCCAACTGGTGCCGCCAATCTAAATCATATACCCTCTCATGCTGGGGCCACATTGACGAAAACGCCGTTAATAAAGTTAATTTATCGCGTTGAAGGACGATTAACGTCAGTGTAGCTACGACTTACTATATTTGACATTGACACTTACATATTATCATTGACATTGATAGCTTGATTTGACAGGGGCGATAGTTTCCTTTATTGTCCGCCCTTGTCTCTTTTGTCGTTTAGCGCAGCCACAGTTCATGCACATTCCCTATAGAGAGACGGTCGGATCCGGTGCGTTGTGTCCGGTGGTCGGATCCGACAGTTTTGTCCAAGAGAGTAACTTCTGTACATAGTACGTACTATCACTTATTCTGTGGTTTGGTTTAAACCATTCATGGTTGTTCTCATACTTCCCTAGTTATTTTTCACTATTCATTTTATTATGTTATGGTACTGATAGTCGTCCAATCTCTCTTTCCACACTATTTTTTTGTAAGTAAATCAGAACATTCAATTTTAAGTAGTTAAATTAAAGAAAACATTTCAGCGTAAAGTTACGCACAGAATAAGCTTGTAACTCGTTTAATGAGAGTATAAGTCGCATAGAATATATATTTGACAGCCATTGTCCAAGTACGTACATACATACTTTATCGTATCATAACTACTATGTGACCTACTGCTGATGTGACTAATCTATATTAATAATTTAGCCGGGGCCTACGGTAGACCTGAACGAAAAGCGCCTCAAAAATTAAAGCGTAAAAAAATAACACTTTCGAATCGACAACTTATATTCGCAAAATTCGTATAACGGAGAAATAAGCGTATAAAGATGTAAAATAATTCGAATAATACCAAAAACAGTCGGCCATGTTTGCTTGCGTCAATTCGAGTTCGTTCTGAAATTGTCACAGTTTAGTGCAGGGGCACGTAGCATGCGACTATAACTGCGGGCGCGGCTGTACAAACTTGGCATGGGTAAGAAAACCATTATTTATTTTAACTAGAAAAATCATACGTTTCCATAATTTTATTTCAAAGAAAACAATCTTTAAACGGGAATATAATTAATAATTTACTGACATAATTGAAAAATAATGTAATAATATTGGCAATAATATTGTACAATATTATTGAAACATAACCCAAGAAAAAGTAACAAACGTGGAATAGGCACATTTTTTTTAATCTCTCTAAAGGTGAAGTGGTAAGTTAGGGGCGAAACTCTGTAGGTAGCTTTTTAAGTTTTCTTAAATTTATTCTGACTTAAAAAAACACATTAAATTATACCCGTTTTTAGTACAAAGACATAAAAGTGAAAATAAATGTTTATGATTTAGGTGAAAACACAAAATTAACCAGGCGTTTGAAATATTCGACCATAATACAGATAAACTTGAGGATGCAGGTCTCAATGTTTTTAGGGTTCCGTATCATAATGGTAAAAAAGAAACACTTATGGTGCGGCTCTTTCTGTCTGTCCGTCTCTCACAGTCAGATATCCTAAACTATTGATGCAATCGATTAGAAAATTGGAATAGTTTTAAAAGTCGCTAACCTGAGCTACTGGGCGTAAAAAAATTCTAATACCTTTTTTACTTTTTTTAGGGGGCCGAAATGGGAGATTGAAAATTTCAAGTTGTGCTATTGTATTAAGTGATATTTTTTAGAAATTTAGAAAAAATCATAACAAATACTTATTTGCTCCTACTAAACTAACCGCCATACAGTTTTTCTTAAGTTATTCACGCATCTACTTACGAGTTTGTACGGAACCCTCGGTGCGCAAGTCCGACTCGCACTTGACCGGTTTTTTATCACGTTTGAGGTAGGAATAGGAACGTTGAAATATGGTTTTCGAATTTTTTTTTCTACCTACGGGAAGCAACATAGAGGATGCCGGTTAATTTTACCTCCAAAAGATGAGTCCGTAAGTCCGTAGTTTGTGAAGAACATGGTAAAATTAATAAAACAAAATTTAAGGTTTGTCAAATCACGCACGCAGCAATCAAACCCAACGTAGTAAGCTGGGAGTGAAAAAAAATAAAAAGTAATATTAATAATCTAATCTTAAATATTTATATGAAGATAAGTAATCTAATTTCATCCATAAAATAACAATTGTAATTTACATAATTATAACCACAAAAACTTGACATGTAATATTTTATAATATTATTAATAAATGAGTATAAGTTATATAACTAGAGAATTTGAGAATTAATAATAGTAACTACACAATCAGTAGGTATCTTCTAAATATATAAAAGAAGAAGTCCTGACTGACTGACTGACTGACTTACTGATCAACGCACAGCCGAAACTACTGAAGTTAGGAACTTGAAATTTTCACAGTAGGGTGGTTATATAACGTAAGTAAGGGATAAGAAGGGATTTTTTGAAATTCATCCCCAAAGGGGGTTAAATGGGGGTTGAAAGTTTATATGGGGACCATACGATTTTTAAAGTAGGAGATCTGAGACTTCGAACATAGACTCTTTAATACAATTTAAAAAAAGTAATTTCACCGTTTTTGGAAATTCATCCCCAAAGAGGGTTAAATGGGGGTTGAAAGTTTATATGAAGACCACACGATTTTTAAAGTAGGAGATCTGAGACTTCGCATATAGACCCATCAAGATGAGTACAGGAAAGTAATTTCACGGTTTTTTGAAATTCATCCCCAAATGGGGTTAAATGGGGGTTGAAACTTTGTATAGGCACCAAACGGTTTTTGACGTTAGAGATCTGAGAGTTTGCACATAGATCCTTCAATATGACATGAGAAAAGTAATTCCACCCTTTTTTGAGATTCATCCCTAAAAGGGGTTAAACGGGGGTTGAAATGTTGTATAGGGACCAAATTATTTTGAAGTTACAGATCTGAGAATTCGTATATAGACTCCTCAATAAAGGTCGAAGAAAGTGGTTTTACCGTTTTTCAAAATTCATCCCCAACAGTGGTTAAATGGGGGTTAAAACGATTTTTGAAGTTGGAGCTCTGAGACATTGTACATAGGCTCCACAATATGAGTGTAGGAAAGTAATTTCACAGTTTTTCGAAATTCATCCCCAAAAGGGGTTAAACGGGGGTTGAAATTTTGTATAGGCACCAACGATTTTTGAAGTTGGAGATCTCAGAGTTCGCACATAGATCCTTCAATATAAGTAGAGAAAAGTAATTTCACCCTTTTTCGAAATTCATCCCTAAAAGGGGTAAAACGGGGGTTGAAAGTTTAAATGGGGACCACACGATTTTTAAACTAGGAGATTAGCTGCAAAAAGTAATTTCACCGTTTTTCAAAATTCATCCCCAACGGGGGTTAAATGGGGCTTGAAACGATTTTTGAAGTTGGAGCTCTGAGATATCGTACATAGTCTCCACAATATGAGTACAGGAAAGTCATTTCACGGTTTTTTGAAATTCATCCCCAAAAGGGGTTAGATGGGGGTTGAAAATTTGAACTTTGAAGTTAGAGCTCTGAGAAATCGTACATAAACTCCTCAATAAGAATAAAGAAAAGTAGTTTTACCATTTTTCGAAATTCATTCCTAAAAAGGGGTCAAACGGGGGTTGAAACTTTGTATGGGGACCAAACGATTTTTGTAGTAAATCTTGAACTTCGTTCATAGACTCATCCATAAGAGTAAAGAAAAGTGATTGCTGTTTTTTGGAATTCATCCCCAAAGGGGTTAAAATGGGGGTTGAAACTTTGTGTAGGGTACAAACGATTTTTGAAGTTGGAGCTCTAAGACATCGTATATAAACTCCTCAATAAGAGTAGAAAAAGTGATTTTTCGTTTTTCTAAATTCATCCCTAAGAAGGGGTCAAACGGGGGTCAAAACTTTGTATGGAGACCAAACGGTATTTATAGTAGATCTTAAACTTCTTACATAAACTGATCCATGAGAGTAAAGAAAAGTGATTGCTGTTTTTTTGAAATTCATCCCCAAAGGGGTTTAAATGAGGGTCGAAACTTTGTATACGGACCAAAAGATTTTTGAAGTTGGCGATCTGGGACATCGTACATAGACTCCTTAATAAGAAAAAAGAAATGTGGTTTTACCGTTTTTTCATCCCTAAAAAGGGATCAAAAGGGGGTTGAAACTTTGTAAAGGGACCAAACGATTTTTGTAGTAGATCTTGAACTCATCTAAAAAAGAAAAGAAAAGTGATTGCAGTTTTTTGAAATTTATCCCCAAAGGGGTTTAAATGGGGGTTGAAACTCTGTATAGGGTCCAAAGGATTTTTGAAGTAGGAAATCTGACACTTCGTACATAGATCCTTCAATAAGGGTACAGAAAAAATGTTAAACCATTTTTTGAAATTCATCTCCAAGGGTTATAAATGGGGACCAAAACTTTATAAAGGGACCAAATGATTTTTAAAGTAGGGTATCTAAAACTGATTAAACTGAATAGAACTCAAATGATTTCACGGTTCATTAAAATTTATCTCGAAGACGGGTTGAGTAAGTAGGGGTTGAAAGTTTTTTTAGGGACCCGTACAATTTTTAAAGTAAAAGATTTTTAACTCCATGCATAGCATATAGCAATTAGTAGATTGTTTTTTTGTGTAAGTAACAAGCGGTTTATTAAGTGCATTTAATTTTTTGGTAATAATCCTTAAATGGACTTAAGAATTGATTTTCACGGTAAATGTGCATTGTGCAGTTTTGGGCCCAATATTTGAGGGTTTTGTTTAATTACAACAAAGTTTATGAACAAATATCAGAAACTATTAATTGCCTATTAAGATTAATTGCCTAATTATAATTTACACCGCAGACGAAGTCGCGGGCATCAGCTAGTTTATAAATAAAAGCCGAAACTCTTGGAAAAATATACACGCGACTCTATTGTTATACATTTCGGAGAAACGGGTTGTTGAATTAAGAGTTAGATTTTTAAAATTAATAATTACCAAACCAATTTCAGCATTTTTACAAACTTAGAAATTTGAGCAACCTCCGTAACTCCTTGTTGTGTAACTAAACACCTAAATAAATCGAACACCAAAGCCTGTCGGCCTCTCTTTTCCAATTCTCAACAAAATAAATCTAAAATAAGAATTTCATTAGAATCATCCCAACCAAACTCCCCCATTCAAGCTCTCCCAGCGACTCTTAACACCCTCCCATTCATTCCCTCTCAATGGGGATGAAACCAGTTTACAAAGGTCTATTCAAACTTAGTAGTCTGCCGCTCTCTGACGGTCTTTAAGAGCGCAATGTGAATCGGTCGAAATGGGTGGGGTCCTCAGATCTCTATGTGTGAATGTACAGCATGACTCTGAGGGTCGCGTTTCACTGGCTGGTCGGTAAAGTTGGGTTGGGGTTGACCTTGAAACGTTTATGGACTGGAATCGATATCTAGATAGCTTACGATTATGTCCCAGCGTTGGTTAAAGGACGATATTCTACCTATAGGAATTTAGTGAATGGAGAGCGAAATTGAAACTGGACGAAGTAATCGATGGAATCAAATCAGTTTTATTTCTAAATCTAGTTATACTTTCTGTTTTGGCTGAATACTTTTTATATACCTAAATATGACAGTTACAATTACGACTAACGTGCCTAGAGGTGCTTGCATTCAGCCTTTGCATGTCTCTTTGTCAGTCAAACTTTTAAGAATCCAGTCATCAGCGTAAATATTAGGGATGTTACGACACCGATACCGATACCGATATATCGGTATCGCCGATTACATACAACCGATACTTGAAGAGAGCGAAAAGAATTTGCTGTACGAAAAAAAAATCTGCAAAAAGTAATTTCCATTACTGACTTAATTTATTTATTGGTTACGTTGGTATACCTTGTGCAATGATAATTACTATGTTAATTAAATCTATGGTTCTTAATTAAAAAAAAATGAATTTTGCGTTGACAATTTATTTACTTTACTTTACAGTTTCAAGGTTGACTCTCTGTTAAATATAGGTAGCCAAGTTTTAGGTATAATAACAATACAAATATCTGAAGTTCATACTTCATTATTTAGCTAAAATATCGGTATCGGTATCGCCGATTATTTACTACAATATATCGGTATCGGTATCGTATCGGCAAAACTATGTATCGTTACATCCCTAGTAAATATCTTATTGACAACGACTGCAAGTACCTACCTTAAAATGAACCCACTCGCACCTTAAACCCCACGAATATCGTTGGCAGCAAACCCCGATTATCGTAGAAGTTGGAAGACTTCGTTCCTTTTAAATCTTCTTATAATAATACCAAAACATTAATTGAACTAGGTACCTATTGTAAATATAGCCGGAAAATAAGCTATAGATGCTATCTTCATCATGACGCTCACAAGATACCCGAGCGCAGCAAGCTAAATATTCAACCACGTTCACCCGAATCACCCGACCTGCAGCGGAGCGAACGAGCGCGGCCGAGCACTTCCGAGCGTCGCCGAACGAGCCCGAGCGACCTCGACACCAGCGCCGTCAGTTGCCGCGAGCCGTCCGCGAGCGAACACGAATTCACGTTCGCCGCGTTTCGAACACGACCTTGAGCACGAAATTAAAGAAGACCCTAAGAATAGTGCTTTAAAATTTAAATTAATGCGATCAAATAAATTTAACGAGTTGTTTAGTTAAGAAGTGTGTTGCTTTTGTTATTACTTAGTTAACCTTGGCGAACGTTCGTGTATTTTCGCGCTCCCTTCGTACGTTCGGCGCCGTTTCGCTCGCTATCAAACGTATATCTGTAAAGCATAATCATAACCATGGCAGATGTAGAATGGACGAATAGTCTCGTTATACGTCTTATGAAGGAATACGCCAAGAGGCCAGAGCTGTGGGACACTACGAACGAGTTATACAGAGTGCAGACAGCTAGGTACGAAGCTTGGTCGGACTTAGCGGGGCTATTCGAGTGCGACATCGCCGAATTACGAAAGAAGCTGAATTCGATATTCGCTTCACACAGACGGGAGAAGGCTAAAGTGCGACTGGGCGGGAAGTCGACGTGGTTTCTGTACCCCTATATGAAGTTCCTACCTACTCATTTACAAAATGTTAATAACAGTGATACTGTTGAGGTAATTACTTAATTTGGTAACTTGTTGGTATTATGTGATGGTTTTAAGCAAATAGTAACTAAGTTGCACAAATAGTAATTAGTGCTAATGCGAAAGATTTATTAAGACACTTGTCACTTTCTGATTAGGTATGTCAAGATAAAATAAAAAGTACCTAGTGTGAAACGCAATCATCTAGGTCAGTGGTTCCGAACCTGGGGGTAATTGTAATTACCCCTCCAGGGGTAAAACGAAGTTTTCTCAGGGGTAATACGCATGAATGTTAAGCCGTTTTACTTTGAGCAGTTTCTTATAAGCTTATAATACCTATTTTTGTGGAGGGGTAATAATACAAATCTCGATGAGAATGTGGGTGATATGATAATAAAGGTTAGGAACCACTAATCTAGGTATAACGTAAAAGAGGTTTAAATTAACTATAGCTAATTTAATTTTAAGTTATAAATAACTTAAAATGAAATTAGCAAATAGTTATAACATGATTCATGAGATGCATTAATACACGAGTGTGGTTACGAAGGCGAGGTTCATAAAAAGATCACACGACTGTTTTAATAATGCCTAATTATGCACAGTCGCATACATAACTTTATCTACATGAATATCATAAGTTTCCTATATCTATTTCCTATAATATGTACAGATATGGCCTGCATTTTCAAGTTAGTAGTACTTTTAACTTATGTGTAGGTATAAAACCTAAGTTTGAATAAAACACAAATAATAAGTAGCTAAAACTCTATTTATAACCATTATTATTAACTACGCTTTATATGGTGCAATGAGAAAATTAAAGTATCAGTTATCAATACTTTAATGTACACGTTAAGATGCCATCACGGGTGGGTACAGGTTTCTTAATATAGGCCATTAACTTATCGTTCCTGAACATATTGTAGTAGGGATTTTAATGTTATGATATGGATATAGATAAAATGGTATTACGAGTATAATGATAACATTTTTCACGAAAACTGAATTATTATATAATTTATGCCACACCTGGCCATAAAGTGGCTTTTACCGCACGCTACGCGTCCGAAAAAAGCCTCTTTCTGGCCAAGTGTAGAGATAAAATTATTTACACAACACGGGAGGTAATAAAGAAAGCCCTCGATCGCATATTTACGTCCCCCGCTTGCAGCTCGGGCCGCAAACATCTGCGATCTCGGCCTTTCTTAGTTTTACCACCCTAGTTGAGTAATGTATTATTAAAGTATGTTTTATGGGAACGTTGATTTCGTCTACCCGATGAGACCCATGGACGGTATAGTTTTGTCTTTATGCAGCAAGCAAACATGTATTCCTTTATTTATTTTACAGTAATATTAAATGAGAAATGAATAGGTTAGCTTAAGAAGGGTTTCTTAAGCTAAGTCTATATTTGGCTTCTATGAAGAAAAAAAGGAACTCACCAGTCCTTATAAGGTATTTTATTTTTCAACCTCTTTTAAATTAAAATTTTGTTTTCTTTTTAGACCACGATCCATCAAGAAGAAGAACCTGATCAACAAATGTCTTCAGAAGAAGACAACAACGACAATGACGAGCAAGAAGAACTGGTTCGTGAAGAAGTCATCATCAAAAGTGAACCAGTTACTGTGGAGTACACTAAACCAAGGAAACGGTTCAGATACGCTCAAACCCACAAACCAAGACTGACAAAATTTACAAAGAAAGTGATTAAAGATAATAATACTAGTCTAGATAGCAAGGTTTTAGAAACATTAAGTCTGCTAAGGAGATCAGATTTGACAAGGAAGAAGGACGAGTGTGATAGTTTTGGAGAGTACATCGCTGTATCTTTAAGAAAACATGACGATAGGACTCAGTCTATGATCAAGCAAGCTATCAATAATATACTATTTGAACAGGAAATGAAGAAGTATAGTGTGGGACAGTATGCTGTGGTTATTTCGGGGGTTGATGAAAATCCTCTCATTTTGAGTGAGGATAAGTAAATACATATTTGATAATAGGAATAGTGTCATGTATTTTTTTTGTAATAGTACCATAATAATTATATTTTTCAACACACTTGCTCATAAAGTCGCTCTTATTTCATGGTTCCTATGCGCGGAACGCAGCTTATTACACCCAAGTGCTTTTTACTTTACATTACCGCACAAGTGCTGTAATCACCGCCAATTGACCAATGAGAGCATGCCGTGGGTGGTACTCGGCGCGCGGGTAGGTATTATCTATATATATAAAAGAAGATGTCCTGACTGACTGACTGACTGACTTACTGGCTCATCAACGCACAGCCGAAACTACTGAAGCTAGGAACTTGAAATTTTCACAGTAGGGTAGTTGTATAACGTAAGTAAGGGATAAGAAGGGATTTTTCGAAATTCATCCCCAAAGGGGGTTAAATGGGGGTTGAAAGTTTATATGGGGACCACACGATTTTTAAAGTTTAGTGATCTGAGACTTCGAACATAGACTCTTCAATATAAGTTGAAAAAACTAATTTCACCGTTTTTCGAAATTCATCCCTAAAAGGGGTTAAACGGGGGTTGAAACTTTGTATAGGTACCCAATGATTTTTAAAGTTGGAGATCTGAGACTTTGCACATAGACCCTTCAATATGAGTACAGGAAAGTAATTTCACGGTTTTTCGAAATTCATCCCCGAAAGGGGTTAAATGAGGGTTGAAAGTTTAAATTGAGACCACACGATTTTTAAAGTAGGAGATCTGAGACTTCGAACATAGACTCTTCAATATAAGTTGAAAAAAGTAATTTCACCGTTTTTCGAAATTCATCCCTAAAAGGGGTTAAACGGGGGTTGAAACTTTGTATAGGTACCTAATGATTTTTGAAGTTGGGGATCTGAGAGTTCGCACATAGATCCTTCAATATAAGTGAAGAAAAATAATTTCACCCTTTTTCGAAATTCATCCCTAAAAGGGGTAAAACGGGGGTTGAAAGTTTAAATTGAGACCACACGATTTTTAAAGTAGGAGATCTGAGACTTCGAACATAGATTCTTCAATATAAGTTGAAAAAACTAATTTCACCGTTTTTCGAAATTCATCCCTAAAAGGGGTTAAACGGGGGTTGAAACTTTGTATAGGTACCCAATGATTTTTAAAGTTGGAGATCTGAGACTTTGCACATAGACCCTTCAATATGAGTACAGGAAAAGGATTCCGCGGTTTTTCGAAATTCATCCCCGAAGGGGGTTAAGTGGGGGTTGAAAGTTTATATGGGGACCACACGATTCTTAAAGTAGGAGATCTGAAACTTCGTACATAGACTTTTCAATATAATGTGAAAAAAGTAATTTCACCGTTTTTCAAAATTCATCCCTAAAAGGGGTTAAACGGGGGTTGAAACTTTGTATAAGCACCAAACGATTTTTGAAGTTGGAGATCTGAGACTTCGGACATAGACCCTTCAATATGAGTACAGGAAAGTAATTTCACGGTTTTTTGAAATTCATCCCCGAAAGGGGTTAAATGGGGGTTGAAACTTTGTAAAGGGACCAAACGATTTTTAAAGTTGGAGATCTGAGAGTACGCACATAGACCCTTCAATATGAGTACAGGAAAGTTATTTCACGGTTTTTCGAAATTCATCCCCGAAGGGGGTTAAGTGGGGGTTGAAAGTTTATATGGGGACCACACGATTCTTAAAGTAGGAGATCTGAAACTTCGTACATAGACTTCTCAATATAATATGAAAAAAGTAATTTCACCGTTTTTCAAAATTCATCCCTAAAAGGGGTTAAACGGGGGTTGAAACTTTGTATAGGCACCAAATGATTTTTGAAGTTGGAGATCTGAGACTTCGGACATAGACCCTTCAATATGAGTACAGGAAAGTAATTTCACGGTTTTTTGAAGTTCATCCCCGAAAGGGGTTAAATGGGGGTTGAAACTTTGTAAAGGGACCAAACGATTTTTAAAGTTGGAGATCTGAGAGTTCGCACATAGACCCTTCAATATGAGTACAGGAAAGTAATTTCACGGTTTTTCGAAATTCATCCCCGAAAGGGGTTAAATGGGGGTTGAAACTTTGTAAAGGGACCAAACGATTTTTAAAGTTGGAGATCTGAGAGTTCGCACATAGACCCTTCAATATGAATACAGGAAGGTCATTTCACGGTTTTTAGTAATTCATCCCCGAAAGGGGTTTAATGGGGGTTGAAACTTTGTATTGGGACCAATCGATTTTTGGAGTTGGAGCTCTGAGACATCGTACATAGACTCCTCAATAAGAATAAAGAAAAGTGGATTTACCGTTTTTCGAAATTCATCCACCCTTCAATATGAATACTAGACAAAAGATATTTTACACTTGAAATATTGTATAGGGACCAAATTATTTTTAAGTTACAGATCTGAGACTCTTCAATAAAGGTCGAAGAAAGTATTTTACCATTTTTCGAAATTCATCCCCAACAGGGGTTAAATGGGGGTTGAAACGATTTTTGAAGTTGGAGCTCTGAGACATCGTACATAGTTTCCTCAACATAAGTACAGGGGAGTAATTTCACGGTTTTTCGAAATTCATCCCCAAAAGAGGTTTAATAGGGGTTGAATCTTTGTACGGGGACCAAACGGATTTTGAAGTAGGAGCTCTGAGACATCGTACATGGACTCCTCAATAAGAATAAAAGAAAAGTAGTTTTACCGTTTTACGAAATTCATCCCTAAAAAGGGGTCAAACGGGGGTTGAAACTTTGTATTGGGACCAAACGGTATTTGTAGTAGATCTTAAACATCTTACATTGACTCATCCACAAGAGTAAAGAATAGTGATTGCTGTTTTTGGATTCATCCCCAAAGGCGTTTAAATGGGGGTTGAATCCTTGTACAGCGACCGAACTATTTTTGAAGTTGGAGCTCTGAGTCGTACATAGACTCTTCAATAAGAGTAAAATAAATGATTTTACCGTTTTTCGAAATTCATCCCTAAAATGGGGTCAAACGGTGGTTGAAATTTTGTATAGGGACCAAACGATTTTTGTAGTAGATCTTGAACTTCGTACATAGACTCATCCATAAGAGTAAAGAAAAGTGATTGCTGTTTTTTTGGAATTCATCTCCGAAGGTGTTTAAATGGGGGTTGAAACTTTGTATAGGGACCAATCGATTTTTAAAGTTGGAGATCTGAGACTTCGCACATGGTCTATGTCCTCAATATGAGTACAGAAAAGTCGATTCACGGTTTTTCGAAATTCATCCCCGAAAGGGGTTAAATGGGGGTTGAAACTTTGTATTGGGACCAATCGATTTTTGAAGTTGGAGCTCTGAGACATCGTACATAGACTCCTCAGTAAGAATAAAGTAAAGTGGTTTTACCGTTTTACGAAATTCATCCCTAAAAAGGGGTCGAACGGGGGTTGAAACTTTGTATTGGGACCAAACGGTATTTGTAGTAGATCTTAAACATCTTACATTGACTCATCCACAAGAGTAAAGAATAGTGATTGCTGTTTTTGGATTCATCCCCACAGGCGTTAAAATGGGGGTTGAAACTTTGTATACGGACCAAAAGATATTTGAAGTTTGCGATCTGAGACACCGTACATAGACTCCCTAATAAGAACAAAGAAATGTCGTTTTACAGTTTTTTCACGCCTAAAAAGGGATCAAACAGGGGTTGACTCTTTGTAAAAGGACTAAACGATTTTTGTAGTAGATCTTGAACTCATCCAAAAGAGAAAAGAAAAGTGAATGCAGTTTTTTGAAATTTATCCCCAAAGGGGTTTAAATGGGGGTTCAAAACTCTGTATAGGGTCCAAAGGATTTTTGAAGTAGGAAATCTAAAACCGATTAAACTGAATAGAACTCAAATGATTTCATCGTTCATTAAAATTTATCTCGAAAACCGGTTGAATAGGTAGGGGTTGAAAGTTTGTTTAGAGACTGTACAATTTTTAAAGTAAAAGGTTTCTAACTCCATGCGTAACATATAGTAATTAGTAGGTAGATTGTTTTTTTGTGTTAGTAACAAGTGGTTAATTAAGTGCATTTAATTTTTTGGAAATAATCCTTAAATGGACTAAAGAATTAATTTTCGCGGTAAATGTGCACTGTGCAGTTTTTGGCCCAAAATTTATGAACAAATATCAGAAACTATTTATTGCCTATTAAGATTAATTGCCTAATTATAATTTACACCGCAGACGAAGTTGCGGGCATAAGCTAGTGTATTGTATTAAAACAGAAGTTCTAAATGATAAGTATTATTTTTTATTCGCAAGTGTGTTGAAAAACGTCGTATGCGTAGAGTCTGGCTAATGAAAGATGAGACTGACATTTATTCCAAACTTTTTAAATGGCGACATTATACAAACGTCAAATGTGTCAAACGTCATTAGATTTCTGTGGATAGTATGCCGTGGTGATTTTGATACTCAATATGCAACATAAGAAAGTAACAGTTTCCGAAAATACTTACTGAATTGTTTTTGTTTTCTTTCCGTGGCTAATGTGGGGAGTAAATATATATCATAAATAAACACTAACACTCTAATAAAAGCTATGTACTTACCAATTTTCACTAAAATCGGAAGAATTAAAAAGGTGACAACAACTCAAAAATCGGCTCAAGTATCATTACCGTTTTTGTCACCCTATAAACAGTGTTGCAACCCGTTGTTTTTTTAAATTTGCCGCTATTTTTTAGTCTCATCTTTCATTAGCCAGACTCTATGACATTCGTGGGCATTGGTCATTACAGTCTCGGCTATTACAGCCCTCGCCTCACGGCTCGGGCTGTGCAACAAAGCCTCCTCCTGCAACTGGTGCGTGAAATAAGAGCTCACTTTATGAGCAAGTGTGTTGAAAAAATGATATTAAGTAGTAACTTAAGACGTATAAACCGATGTATATTTGAAGTGATTTAGTAATAAAAATTCCAGTTCAAAGTACAACCTAAATAAAAAAAATTATTCGACAAGCTTAACCTACAATATATAGACTTATACTCAATACTACTAGAATAAAAAAAATGGTTGCTACACCAGCATAATTGTTAATCACTAATGCGTTTAAACATGCAAAGTTTTACAGTAGAAAATATTATATAGGTATATGAAGCAGAAACAACAGATATGTATCAGTTCGCTTCAGTTCAGGCAACTGTTGCTCTTCAAAGTCATCGATACGCCGCTCCATTCTCACAAATCAATGCCAGTCACGCATCGGCCAATTTATTCCATATTTTTTTTCCATCGCTCAGAAATCTAGTTCCATTTGTCTACGTGCATCGATGCACGGTGTATATCTCTACTGATATTATCATCATCGTATTCAATAGCGAGTCTCCAATTTTTTTCACCATCCATTGCTGTTATTTCTTTTCCGTTTAAATTTATTGCAATGTTGAAACCGTCATGTATTGCGTCGGTTGTGGTTTATTCGATACTAATGAATTTTATAATTAGGGTGCAATTTTATTCCGCAACTGTTTTTGTATCTATCTTTCTGAAACATTCAATTTCCATTGCGGCGTTGGGAATCATATTTTACTCAGAATTTCCAGCATCAACGGTAATGGATGAGGTATTAACAGTAAAAACAGGTAGTTTAGCGAGCTCGTTATTTACGCTGTTAGCGGCTAAGTGGTGCATTAGAGCAGACATCACGCCACCTCACGTCATTATACTGGACAGCAGTTTGTGCAGTTTTTGTTGCAATCTAGCCAATTTGTATGCATTTAATTCTGCTTGGCCCGGTATAGAATTTTCCTCATATTTTTTACTTTGATTCAAATAAACGTTTTCTTTATTGTTGAATATTCATTGTTCGAATGGCTTGTTCGTGGGAAAAGGGTTGTGAGTGAATTTCACGGTTTGTGAAGAATGGGACGGATGGACAAGACGATGGGAAAGTTCGGCCATATAATCAGGCCAGGTGATGATCCTGGTGATAAAGTACACGTTTGACAAAATAATGAAGCCATCACACACGACAAGTAAATGATAATTTTCCGCTTCGACGAGCAAGTCTAACAGTCAATTTGGTAACTTTTACAAAAATATACTCTCCAGCTTCGATTTAAAAGGAAATCTTAGTGTATATTTATAAAGTGTACCTACATTGTCATTTCGAATTTTGATGAGGGAGTTACTATGCACGTTATTTGCAGATTACAGTTCTAATTCAGAAAAATACTTGAATGGAATTTTATGCCATTGAGTTAACTTGCATGAAACGTAATGACATTAGTGTTGATATAAAATTAAAAGGTGCTTCGTAAGGGTCGATTTATTGACAAAATGTAGACGTCGATGATGGTGTCTTTACGTTGGATTTTTTCCTTGTTTATTAACTTTTATTGCGAAGGTATGATGCCTGTCCTAATTTCAAGCAATATTAATAGTAATAGTTTAGCATACAGTTAGGATAAGAACAAATTTTACAGTTGAAAGACTTATCTACTTACTTTATGGTAGCATGTCCAAAAGTTTCATGAAAGTGAGTTATGAAGTTATTTAGCCAATCCATTATCAGTCATATGTTTACCGACACAACTAGGGTGGTAAAACAAAGAAAGGCCGAGATCGCAGACATTTGCGGCCCGAGCTGCAAGCGAGGGACGTAAATATGCGATCGAGGGTTTTCTTTATTACCTCCCGTGTTGTGCACATCATTTTATTCCTACACTTGGCCAGAAAACGGCGTAGCGTGCGGTAAAAGCCACTTTATGGGCAGGTGTGGCATAAAAACTATTTAAATTGTATCATAAGCTTAAGGCCATGGTAGAATTATACGTGAGAATCGAATGCACTTTTAATGCATAAAAAGGTTAGCAGAAAATGTATCCACAGATTTTCCTCATACAAAATATTCCACTTCCATTCATCACATGGAAACTGCAATTACAGGCTGATGCAATACATCCATGCAATTATAGTAGCTCTGTACTGCATCGAGCGGCAAAGTTAACTTTACCAGTGGAAATATCTAGAACCAACGACATGCTAAGTTTATTGTAACATCTGAAACTAGAGAGCATTAAGTCGATCAATTTGTAGCATTTTATTTCGGACCATAAATCTAGGTAATTTGAGTGCAGATTGCAACTTTCGGTTAGCGCGTTGCTCTTTTGTTTCGAACTCGTGCAGTTCACTGCAATATCACACAGGATTAAATTGGCATTTCTGAGAACAAATCTTGGTAAAGATAAGTCCTTTTTCAGCGGTGCAGCAGTGGCTGCAGCGACTATAGCAGTTGATCTGGCTAAGTTGGCGTTCTGGTCAGACAAGTCGTCGGTAATGACTCAGTTTCAAGGGCAGAATCAGTGCAGAAGTTTGTGGCCAAGGCAACTCCCACGTGCTATAAGGACAATAAAACTATTGAAGGTATACCTATGACACAGCCTATGGTATGGTTAAAGAAAGTTAGTTTCTCCTTTGTGATTTAATGGTACATTATCACTGATAAGTTTTAATAAAATTTAAATGTAATTTGGTAAGCAAATTTAACGTTTTCTAACGGATACATCTCTAATTATTTCCCTGTAGACTTCCGTGAGTAATTCACAGGAAGACACCAATAAGTAAGTATAATGGCCACAATAATACCAGGTGGAATAATCAGAGCGAATCGAATTCGCTGCCTTCAAGCTGCACGTTTCCATCCATTACTGGCGTGGTTTGATCAAGAGACATCGTTATGCGGAATTTTTGACATGAAGAAAAATCCTCACGATGAAAATTCAGGACTGGTAAACTCAAACTTTACTTTGAGTTTCCTCAAACCTACTAGAAAAAGTAGCTAGATGAATTATGAACAAAAACACCGCAACCAGGTAAAAACTGTTCGGCCTATACAAAGGAACACGGAAAATTTTCTTTCAGTTTCACGGAAACATTGAATAATATGCCATTGTTCCAATGTCATTAAATGTTAGTCATGAGTGTCATTGCATGTGTTTCCTGGTATGAAAAGCTGCGATAAGGAAAATCTGACGGTACATGATGCAACTTGCATCATTATCTCCGTGACCCCAGGGATCATCCGGATGCCGACGCAATCTGAGGCAAAAGTTTAGGAAAAGTCATGACTTTGCTGTTATGACTTTCCTTGCTGCTGGTAAACAAAGTTAGGAGAACATAGGCTAATCATATTCATTATAAATGCTTGCCAAACTATATACAAGTGAAAATAAAGGAACTTTAGGTCATTTTCTACACACAAATAAAAACAAGATCGGCGGGGTGATGATAAAGTAGTAATTACTTATTGTTAACATTTTATAGCTATCCTCCAGAAAGTATCAGCAAAAAGGATTGTTGAGGTGACTAACCAACTGAAAGAAAACGAAGAGAATTGTTGAGATAATGTGTGTGTGTACAGTCAATATGTAGTTGTCTACATAGGGGTATAACCAAAATAGGACTTGATCGGTGTGGTGGTGTTTAAGATTTTAGCTGTAACCAGACGCAATATATCTTCTCTTTACACCCTATAGTACCTAAATAGGTGTGTCTGATCTTTGCCAGAGCTAAGAAGTTCAGAAGTCATACACGTTTTAGATTACGTGAGTGATGATCCGCTTCTCCTTAACACACGGTGATTTACGTTGCGAGTTTTTTTAGGTGGCTGACAAACTTGCAAGCGCTACTGGCTATTTCAAAAATCGGACCCGGTGGGGGCCGTGGCGTTCCCTGGGGTCGAACCAGGTCGCTTGCCGGAACCAGCATGAGTGGATCAGACTAGACGGGGGCCGGGGGCGCCTGGGGTCGAACCAGGTCGCTAGTACCGGTCCACCTTGAGAGGGTCGGACTAGGTGGGGGCCAAAGCGCCTGGGGTCGAACCAGAATGCTAGCCAGGGCCACCTTGACGGTGGCTAAGTATTGAGTAAGTATCGCACGATGATCCATTAGATAGGACAGATGTATTCCGGGTGGTTCTTAAAAATGCTGTTCTTGCCTCAATAATTTCACGTTTACTTCGTCAGATGTTGTGGTACCTACCGTATATACGAAATGTAAACAAACATTATCAGCCAGACTTGTTATCGGAAGACTGGTCTAAGCGACGAGAGTTTGTTTTTTGTAAACAAACCGCGTGTTTCCAACAACATTCGATGAAATTAAACTTGCTTGAAGAAGAAATTTTCCAAAACCAAGGTATTGTACGGTGAGCCTGATCGTCCCCCCCCCCCCCCCCCCCCAATTTGCATGTGGGTATAAAATGTATCTATGTGCCACTTTTAATTTGCTTACATTGCACCTCACTATGTGGCCTACTACTGGGCAAGAGTTCTCCTTTTTTCCGTGACTAGCAGTACTGAGTGGAGTAGGTTATGAAGTGTCGAAGTGGTCTCATCTCAAGTCATGCCATCTTTTCGGTCTATTCTGTATATTTTAGTCGATGAGCGTTTTCCAAAAAAAATACCGGGGTAGCTACTTTCTCAAAATATGGACTTTTGAGGTTTTTCTGGTTCAGAATCGTTAGTACATTGGAACCTTATACGTAAAAAAAGTACTACCGATTCTGAGCCAAAAAAAACCTCACAAGTCCATATTTTGAGAAAGTAGCTACCCCGGTATTTGTTTTGGAAAACGCTCCGATATATTTTAATAACCATTTAGAGGGGGCGAGAACTCGTATGCGATTTTCATTTCATTGCAGCGATTAATCGATCAACTGTACTCATCGTACCAAAAGGTAGCCCGATAGATGTTTTAATTATGTAAGTAGCTCTTGTAATGTGTTTTTTTGGTGTGCAATAAAGTATATTTGTATTGTATTGTAGCCCACAATGTAATCAAACTCGCATACGTGTTCTCGCCCCTTCTAAATGGGGCCT
The DNA here is from genome assembly GCA_947034925.1 of Eudemis profundana. NCBI lineage: Eukaryota > Metazoa > Arthropoda > Insecta > Lepidoptera > Tortricidae > Eudemis > Eudemis profundana. Next base: position 20,157,831 of record OX344795.1, on the reverse strand, counting down.
TAATCGCATACCGTACTCTCACTGACGAGCGATAGCTAAGGTAAACGTTGTAGTGCTCGAGACGCTATTACACACGCCTAGTAGTAGACACCCTGCTATCATCTCTATTGCTAAAGACTTCTGGGACAGTGTCGAGCACTCGGACGTCTACCTTACGGTAAGATTTTCTCGCATACTTAGACTATTCATTCCAGTTACCTTGAAAAGTCTTGTTTAACTAAATACCTACTCCTTTGTGCACGTAACAATGGGTCTCGGATCACGCTCTCGACCGGGCAGACTTGCCGTCGCCAGCTATATATAGCTCTTGCGTAAGCCTTCATATATTATACACATCGCGATATCGTCCACCAACTCGAAACACAGTAAACGACAAAGAGATCCTTTTGAATATCAGTCGTAAGACGTGCATCGTGAGTCTAAATTGGCATTAGCTGCAGGAAACTCTGACGGTCTTTGGCTGTAGCTAAACTGTGTGTATCAACAGCAACAGCAAAATATTTACCGCTCATCTCGTGTTTATTGTTTACCACATAGGGTTCATTTTGCTTTGTCAGAGCGTTGTGTTGTTATCGCACGTTTCGCCAGTATCTGTTTTGTTTCTGATGTGCGTGCGCGTGCTCGTAGAGTTTTAGTTATCAGGTTGATATCTGTCTGCTTTTGGCAGGCGATCACTATGTTTATGCCAAATTTCTTTCGTTCCCGACTAGATCTTGGAATTACATCGTTCTCGTTGACCTTATGGAAGTCGAGGGGTAACCTCTCTCAAATAAGCAGCTTATTCCTCTCTGGAGTACCATTTTGTAAAAGTATAAGTACATACTAATAAAAAAAATAAGTAAGCAAAAATATTATTATAGCACGTAGACTTCACTGAGTCAAAACCAACATGTTTACTAAAAAACTTTACCTTTAAAAATCTGGATAAAGAAGCATAAACATATTTATGCCTTTAATTCTAAACAATTGATCGATAGTGAAAGCGTATAGGTTTCAGTTATATTTTCTAATATCATATTCATGATCAAAAAGTATATCAAGTACATAACAAAATAATATCCACTGAAGAGGGTAAATTTTAAGCTAATTATTACAATAATTAGGTTACTATTACAAGTCATAGGTAATAGTTATGTAATAACCTATTTATTACCTATGACTTACAAATCAAAGAGTATGTACGCAGAAAATTATTTTACGATATTTGTGACAGAACGGGACAATGTAGTGGGCCCAATGCGTGGGTTAATAGTAGTTTATAGTTTATGCAACTGATAGAGAAGGAGAGGCCTTAAAATAAGAGTGTGGTTTTATAATTATAATGTATCTAACACTTGTGTAAGTAAGGGTAAATGTGACTTACAACTATGGACTGTAGTCTGAAATAAACGATTATTATTTTTATTTAATTTTTTTAGAATAAGATCACACACGTGTTTTTAAGCTTAATTATATACAGTTGTATACACTGCTTTTTCTACACACATATTATAAGGTCTCTATGATGTGTTCAATTACTGAAAAATTAAAAATGTCAAATGTAAAATGAAAACTTTTTTACGCATGTCACGCAACCGTAGTTTTTTTATTCAGAGACAAACTAGAGTTGGCCTCAACTATCATCTCATTCGATTGATATCTATCATATCGTGCAAAATTTGTCAAAATTGTTTGCAATTGACAAATCATTTCGAATAAAACGTCATTTCGACTGATTTAGAATTGAAGTCAAATCAAATTGTTTTATTTTTCAAAGATCATTTCCACATATGCATAAGTACCTAATTAGTTCTAACAAAATATTTTATCTTTATGCTGGTTTTTGAACGCATTATAGAAGGTTTATGCCGCCGCATTATAGCCAGAATAGATTCGGTTTCCATTATTTTAGAGCAATCATTAAATAAATTCAAATGTCGAACATTAGGCAAGCCGGCGCAAATCGAGCTCTACAAACACCACGTCACTAACAAGTATTCAGTTGTGTTTATTCGGTTCATAATTTAATTAGTGAAGTCCGTAAAACAACAAGACCAAAAAAAATATGACAACCCCTGATGGTGATAGAGTCTGTTAGGAAGACAAAAGAGCATATCAAATTAAAAATACACATAATGGTGAAAAAGAAGATAAAATTTTATACGTTTTTTAACTGTGTATGGCATGGGCACGCACTGCCTAAATGAGTTGGTCAAGAATTCTAAAAACATAAAATGTTGCACAAGTTTGCATAAGTAAAACTAGGGAAGCAGTAAGAAAGCATTGTTATACATTAGTAACAAAACAATGGAGGCAAAACATGGGGTTTATAATATAAAAATGCTCTAGGGCACATGGCCAGTCATAGACATAGTCTGCGATAACTAAGTGAGCCAATCGACCTTGCTAATCATCCACTGATATGAATTATTTATTGAAAATATTCCTACTGTTATCACCAGGAAACATTGTTTTCCACAGTAAATGACACATTTAAATTCGACATTGTTTACTTGCTATCGACCTTGAGGTGTATTTTTCACATTATGACTCTTGGCAAAACGACCAAAATTAAATGAGCTCTTTTTTGCACAAGAGCTGACAAATTTCGAGTGTCAGAACATTTTGGCCACGATAATCACATTATGCGATAATAAATATGGCAGAGAACTATGAAAACAATATTTTCCATCCACGAGGTCGATTTGGCGTTGTTATGCGAATAATTATGAATATACCTAAGAGTTTATTGATTCTGATCAGTTCCTTCCTTTATTCTTAGAACTTTATTGTGCGACATTTCAATAAACAATCATGAAATACCTTTGAGAAAAACACTTCATAGCAATAATTTAAACTAATCCTTATTTAATGGGCACGAAGTACTTCAGAGAGAACTTCTTGGAGAGTCTTGCCTATATCATAGTTAGACAATTTAAAGAACACATACTTACTAACATTTACTGTCAGTACCTATTTAATGAACATGTATGTATGTAGTTGTAGACTCGAAGAGTTTTAAATATTCTATTGTAGTATACGTCTGAAACCAATTTATGAGTGTCTATCTTACTGTACATTTGTATTTTCTATTATAGTCTTTCCCAATCGTTGACCAAAATTGAACACGATTTTTGATCGAATCATTCCTTAGTCCCAGTGCCTCATTTCATTTTACGTCATATAGAGCAGTTTTTGGTAAAATTTATATACCTAAGCAGCATGCAATTATACGTTCAAATATGCTGCTTATAGCTGCTATCAGATTTTTATTTATTTATGTTTGTATATATATAATCTGTAAACTAATATTACATCATCAAGCTAATAGTATATTACTGCTATAGGTACAATTTCCTTAGAGTATGTTTCTATCAACTCCTTTACTAGATAGATAACAAATGACCAAGTTATGTTAATCATTATAAATGTAAAGTTAACCTATTTCCAGAACGTATGATGTCATGACACGAATGGGCTGTCATAATCATTCTAATGTTCTAGTTATTTGAATTAGGTAGACAAAGGTCTATTAGCATAACAAGCTATGATAAAGTAAATTATGGATGTAAAATCAAAGACCGTTCCTGAGCACATGAAAACTAGCTTACTAAAGCCTATGAAACCCGAATAATGTAGCAATTAATTTAAAATTTCGTCTTAATTAAAACATGAAGCCATTGAACCTACATATAATAATTATAAATAAAACACTATCTAGATACATTAAAAAACACATAATAGTATTTGATGCCTGTATGTAACCGTATCTTCTTTCATTTTATTTTAGACCGAAATCCGCACTGACTAAAAACGCTCCGAAAAAACTTGGTATTGAAAAAGGTCGCCCAGAAGAAGAATAAACTACGTCAAGCAAAGATAACCTTTTTGGCTCATTCCATAAGATCCTAAACCCAGGCTTAAATAAAGTGGTTGTGTTTAACTAAAGAGTTTGCGTGACCGTCAGGACCTCAGTCAGAAATTTCTTTCCCGCCCAGTCGATTTATTATGGACTTTAAGAGATACCGTTTGGGTTGAGTTTAGGTTGTTGCTCGATGTCTACGTGCGGAGGAACATGCAATCGTGGACGTATTATTATCAGGATATTTTAAGAGATGACGCGACGCGAAAGTTCTTTGTTATCTCTCTCCTCACTGGCCGTATCCTTACAATATTATGTATATTGCAAAGTTTGTTTGTAAGCCATTTATTGCTTTTTTTGGACTTTTGTCTGTGTTGGGAAACAAAGCGAAGTATCTGCACAAAGTAATCGGATTTACGGATCGTAGACTATGGGATATAACAATGGGGACGTGGCGCCAAAGTCGATTGGCAATGGCGTGAACATAATGCTTACCCCAGTGGCTGATCTACGGGGCCTATTACATATCCACTTCTTAACGAAATATGGTCTCATTCGATGTCGACATTAGGTACTTATCTAAAGATAGCTCAGTTATCTATTCTATTCTTATTGACAACATCATGGTCATTATTATCTGCACATACACTAGTTACTTTGTGTCAGTCGGTATAGGGTATAGGATTTTTTACAGTAATAATTTCTGACTAAATTTGTGCACAACAATTGTTTTCATTGTTATTACTTTCTAGGAATGTAACGATACCTAAATCATTTTGCCGATACGATACCGATACCGATATCTTAGCTAAATAATGAAGTATGAACTTCAGATATTTGTATGTCTTTATTATACCTAAAATTTGGCTATATTTAACAGAAAGTCAACCTTGAAGGTGTAAAGTAAAAATAAATAAATTGTAAACTTAATTTTTTTTTAATTATGTACCAAACGTATAATTAACATAGTAATTATCATTGCACAAGGTAATAGACCAATACATAAATTAAGTCAGTAATTGACATTACTTTTTGCAGATTTTTTTTCATACAGCAAATTCTTGTCACGCTCTTCAAATATCGGTTGTATTGTATATAATCGGCGATACCGATATATCGGCGATAACGATATATCGGTATCGTTACATCCCTATTACTTTCCTTCAGGTTTCTCTGTTTCGGCATACCTACTACTACTAAATTTGCACTCTCACTGATCATTATACCATCGTAACCATTTCTAAAATCACCTGAAGACAATATTTTAAGGTGATTAGGTAGGTCACAGATAATATCCAGTAATTAGTAAACTCATTAGGAGAAATGCCACGCGAAGATAAGGACACGTTGACTGAAGATCATTAAAATGTGGTCATTGGACATTATTTGCCATATTATAGTTAGTGGAATAAATAATAAGGTTCGGATTAAAATAAGTTTTAAAGAAAACACAGGTACGTAGGTACAGATTAACAAAGAAGAAATAAATATTGATATCATGACAGGCAGTTATTTTTCTGTCTATTTCATAACCTTGGTCTGTGCTCGCGGTAACTAAGGCTAGCGGTGAACAAAATGTGGGGGAGATCTGCTCAGACTACTTAAGTCCAGGCCCGTATTTAGAGATTCAGGGCCCCTAGGCATTCGGTATTGAGAAGGCAAGCCATGCTTTTGGCTTATATGAAGAGTCCACTGCTGGGGCCCCTCTAGGCTGGCCGGGCCCCTAGGCCCGGGCCTTGTAGGCCTAAGCGGAAATCCGGCGCTGCTTAAGTCCCTACAATCCCTTGCATTTTGCTACTGTGCAATCAAGGTCATCGCTAGACTTAGTTGCCACGAGCTATACGTTGGACCTTATTAAATTTGGTACCAAAACAGAGTGCGTAGATAAGTAAGCTAATTCCTACGCAGAGTGCATTGCCTAAGCAAAGTGAAAACGCGACCCCGTCGTCAAGGTTATGTCGGTCTTACCTCGATACTCGTAGTTATGTTTTTTCATGCTTGTCAACCGGGTGATTATTAGGCATAATTTAAAACTCCAATAATGAAAACGCATAACAGTCTAGGCATACGATGATTGAGCATACCGCTTAGATGGCATAATAATAATAACCACATTTTTACTAAAAAAAACCCGACCGCGGTGCACTTTGAAACTGCATAAAATCCGCCATTTTGTTTATTTTGACTAACTTCATACCCAGTGACACTCGCACTATCAAGACGAAGCTAATGATGTATCATTTATCAAAATCGGATGTGCCGTTGAGTAGTTACGAGCGGACACAGGAACGGACATACATACATACATACAAGTCAAACACATAACCCTCCTTTGGGCTTCGCCGCAGTCGGGTAAAAACATAGCTACACGTTAATTGGCATACCGATTAATTTGACATACCTGAAATTAGCATAATATTGTTAGGCATACCGAACGCATAAAATTCGGTATAAAATGAGCGTTTTTGAAAAATAATTTAAAGTTTATACCCGTTGTTCACAGAATCCCAACCTTTTGGGCTTTTTACTACTAGGTAGTAAATGCTGACTGAACCATACTACTACCAGAAAAATAGCTTAGGTTCCGTGAGAACTGCGACCTTTACAGAAACGAATTGCTTCCAGAAAAGTAGGTTAGGTTAGTTTAGAACTGCGACCTATACAGAAACGAACTGCTTCCAGAAACGTAGGTTAGGTTAAGTTTGAACTGCGACCCTAACAGAAACGAGCTACTACCAGAAATGTAGGTTAGGTTAGGTTTGAACTGCGACCCTAACAGAAAAGAAATTTGCAACGTCCGATTAGACGTATTAAAATTATATTTTTTATATTTATGAAAAATCATGTTAAATTAGTCAATGTTATGCGTATTACCTAATGGTATGCAAATTAAAATATGCGTTTTAAAATATACATTTTAACATTATGCGAATATACAATTCTGTGGCTCTAGTGGGTACAAGTCGCATTTAACCTAAGAGCAAAAGGGCTTAAGTCATACAATAGAGTTGTGACCTTTTGGTCCTGGTATAAATCTGATTTGTACCCCTTTTCACTAGACCTACAGAATAGGGTATTTGACAACAATCAAAATAAATTCATTAACTGTAACCAGCAAATTACGCTTCCAAAACAGCCCGGATAAAATCATTCAAACTTATTTTCGTGCCATCAACGATTTTACAATGACGAAAACTAAAAATAAGGCACCATGTTGAGCATGACGTCACAAGCACGTCACAAGATAGTATTTCATACTAAACTGCATACTTTCGGAGCGTTTTGACACTTCATAAAAAGAAGCTGATTTGAACTGTCATCAAGTAGCCTATTATGCTTAATAACGGTTTGCGTTGTCAAAATAGGACGTTTTACTGTATGCGTTGTAATATAGACCCTTGTCAACCACATGAAATAACAACGTGAGTCAAAAAGGTTTCATTCAAAGTTGAATTTTCTTTCGAAACGTTATCTGGGGGCACGGAAGTGCCCCCGCTAAGTCGAGCAAAACAAAGGCACGGCCGTACCATCCTGTTCTCGAAGCCATTCAAGCCATTTTCAGCCTCCCGTAATTTTGTGCTGCCTAAAGCTAGAACCCTGAATTTTCAGGGATAATAAGACTTAAATATATTCTCAATAACATTCAATTTAAACGTGTAGCTTAAGAACGATTGCACGTCAAATTTCCTTAGTTTTCTCACTGACTGATGATCAGCATAATTCTAAGGTACTTCTAGCATTAGCCTATCAAGTCACGCAAAACCTAAAATAAGTTTGTTTTCCTATACAAATACAAATACAAGCGATTACAAAGTTACTTTTGTAGATGCAAGTCTCGCAACGCAGTTCGTCTACAACAAAAATGTTTTAAAATGTAATGTTAAACCAAGTCAGTATCGGGGGGTATCCACAGAACTCGGTTTCCACCGACTTACCAGTTACCTAATGTTAACTTAACTTATTAACGATCATATAATTTTATAATAACCGCATCGTTGAAGGTAAAACCTTAATCTCAATAAATCAATACGTATAGCTATTAGGTAATAAAATAACGCATATACCTGCATCACGCCACCCGGTCCTTCACCTCTTCCATCCTGCTCCCACGCGCCGCGCCGTCTCGCGCTATACCGTTCTGCAGTCGAGCGCAGCGTCACGTAGGCAGATTTTGGCTCAGAATAGTTTTTGTCTATGTTTTTTATAATTTTAAATTTCAAGGGAGATTTCGGACGAACGGAAGATATGCAAATATGTATGTACGTAACATGAACATAAGTATCTATAAGTTCATATTCGTGTATTCATATTACAGAATTGTAGTATAGAGGAAGAACACACTCCTTTTGTTCTGTTTATCCCGTCAAGATTCCGGTTTAAAAAAACTTTTTACACTTTCCCAATATATATGTACTAATATAATTGCCAATGCCTGCCTAAGACGCATGTCACTTAAAATAAGGTACCTACCTAGTCTCTGGAACGAAATCACTACTTTTAAAATTGCAAGGCAAGGTTAGGTTCGGTACTTTCACTGAGTTAGTACTGAGGTACTTAGTACCCAAGCAACCCAGACCAGTTAAGCGAAATATTAAAGCTGGTAATAATATTAGAATATATTTCAACCAAAGGATATTTTAATCGGTCACAAAACAGATAACAGACTTAAGGACTCAAAATAACTCGACACAAAGACAATGCAATCTCGAAAATCATTATCGACCATGAGGGGCTAGTGACCTGATAATTATGAAAGATGCTTCCCTAAGGGAACCCACAGAATTGTCCCACCTTATACGTAGGTAAGGTACCTACCTATATACTGTAGAGTTTTCAGGCTTGGCAATGTTAACGTGATTGCGCTGTTGCTAACCATTTCAGCAAAACTGCCGTCTTCAAATCAAAAGGCCGCTAATTAGAATAGAACTTTATAAAAATTAGCGGCTTTTTAGTTTGAGGACGGCAGAAAACTACTAAGTAAAACGTTTGAAATGCCCATTGACATATTTAGGTTTTATTGTAATCAGTTGGCAGAAATTATGAGTATTTATATCAAAGCCTGCATTGAAATCATTTTTTTTTCTTATATATCGTAGGATCAATGAAGCTGTCATCTTGCATGAGAATACTTGGCATTCTCTTTTTCTCGGGCTATCTTGTGATCAGTAACACCCCCTTCCCCCGATTTCTGAAATGGATTTCATTCTGAGACATTTACGTCAAAAGTTTCGAAAATATCACGAATTTTAGACTGAATCGTAAATCAATCTGTTAATCTACCTCAAGAAATCGGCAAGCAAGCGGCTATAGAAATTCCAGGAAGTAGTATTTTGTCACCTAACTCCGAGAGGGCGGCGAGCGGCAGATCACGTACACATGCTTCGAATTAGGGCAAACTTGTTTGTTCACAACTACTGTGGTTTTAAAAAGCGGGATGAATCAACGACAATCATAAGCACTTTATCAATTTATAAAGCGGGCGTTTCAGTGGTTTTTAGTAATTATACTCCTAACTGCTTTTAACATAATACTCTGTATAGGTAGTGCGCCTATATATGTATATTTCTTCGGGTCCTTCCCTTCCTTACTATATTTCTGTTCAGTGAATAGGGAGGATTTTTAAAAAACTCAAATTAAAAACTTAATTAAGAATTATTTAAATTTGCTTGTAGATGCCTATAGCACCGTTTCTGTTTTATATATGTATTTCACATATTCGATTGCATGTTTCAGCAAATACAATGGGAAGAGTTATTGTTGACTGAGGTGCTTTGACCTGTGAATAACGCTTTTTATTCTGTTATGGAGTCATTTTATTTATATTTACCACTTGTGTTCATAACCTTGATGCTCAAAATTTATCATTCAGATTACCATGTTTAAATAATACATAATAAAAAAGATATAACGACCACGAAGGAAATCACTAGCACTTACTATAACCAGTAAATATTTTGCTAGTTACTCGACTAACTCGACAGCTACAATAACAATATTTTTTGCGGAAATTCCTAACGTGAATGGTGTAAACAAAATGATGAAACAGAGAAAATATATTAATACGATGAAATGCCACTGGAACATTAGCTAAACCGAAGGTCATTGCTTAAAACCCTATTGGTCGATGTTTTCTGGATCTTTAACCTAAAATAGACCTTATTTGTTTTATCCCACGATTATTCTCATACTACTTTCCAATAAACTATAAAGCTTGTAGCCTGAAATAAGGCAATGTTTCTAGACTAAGTATTGAAAATTTAGCTGAGGGGAAATGTGATTGTTTTAAATTTTTTTGTAGTGGCGCTGCCCTACGTAGACGAGAAAGGAATTGGGTTTTATGTGCTTGGCTGTTAGAGTTGTTGGATAACAAATTAGCGCGTTTCGAGTAGATAAAAATAAAATAAAAAAAAATAAAATAGTTTATTTTTGCAAGTAGGCCCTCAAGGGCTCTTTTACAAGTCTGAGTCTAAATATGTATGTATTATTTCATTTCTTTTCTTTTGGCGCTTCGGGTAGTGACCTTCTGGTGAGAAGAAGCGCCGGAAGAAACTCACCAGTTTCTCTTTTCTAAAAACAGGTATGACATTATTACATTCTATTTCATTAATACGTTATAATAAACTTATAACTACATTTTCAGAGATGTAAAAGGTCTCTAGGCGTCAAAACAAGACAATTAAAATAATAGAAATAAATTGATAATAAAAATTCATGGAGATGTAAAGAGTCTCCGTTGTCAAAATATTAAGTTTTGGAGGTGTAAAGGACCTCCAAACGTCAAAATATAAAATAGGAATGTTTATACTAAATATATTACAGAAATGAAAATATTCTGCAACTCACACGATATAACTTAAAAACTAAATTAAAATAAAATGAATACAGTTTTTTCTTAGAGATGTATATGGTCTCTAAGTGTCAAAACAGTTAACAAGTTCAAAAACAGAAAAAAATCAACAAAAGAGACATTATATTAAAATGTAGTTATTTCCAGTTGCAGTTAATCCCAAGGTGCTTCATCATTCATGTAGTCTTGTGTGCTGTAATAAGCTTTGGACATGAGTTTACGCTTTACACAATTCTTGAATTTGCTAACAGATAATTCAGTTATGTTTCTTGGCAGTTTATTATAAAACCTTACACAATTACCCATGAATGATGTTTTTATTTTATGGAGCCGAGTGGTGGGCACTGCGAGCTTAAGTTTATTTCTAGTATTAATATTATAGTTATTTGTGTTGGCTTAGGTCATGAGCTGGGCCGCTGCCACCGTTAAATTTAGATGTTAACCCACCGTGTCGACGGATGCGGGTTCAAACCCAGTTATATAGTAGCTACCCAGGTAGTATACAAGCTGTATAAGTTTATACAACCCTTATACCGCGAGCTTGATCTGTATAGGATCTGTATAAGCTCTTATATAGCTTGTGCGTTACTTGAATATGTATGTGCTCCTTATAGTTAGGTACTACCTGTGTTTGCTTCGTAAAATAGATCAAGGTTACAACGTGATTATACTTCTTTTGAATAATGAAGTGAGCGTTATTTTATATCCATTTTGAGCTGGCATTTTACAGGTGGTTACTTTACTATTGCATTGTCATTGTTCGGACTTTGGGACTACTTTAGTGCATCAAATTCAAATTAATGTGATCTATGGAAGGTTTTTTATGCGCGTTTCTTACGCGTCGTTTTTGCCGATTTCGGAGCGTTTTTAATGATGAGGTATTTTTATATGACTCAGCTTATTCTGTTCTGTGTTTTACATATTGTTAGGGATCAGACGACCGAATGCAAATGACATAAGGAACAGGATTGGAGTAGAAATTGGTTTCACATTTTTAATGCAGTCAATAAATGTATCGATGCCGTCGTAAATAAAATTTCTATATATTTATTTTGTCGTTGTCAATGGATAAACATTTCGTCTACAAAAACTGTGTATAAACTTGGATGGATGGATAAACATTTCGTCTAAAAAAAACTGTGTATAAACTATTATTGTATATAATTTGTATTTCGAAGTGTATACATTTTATTTCACCCAATGCGAATTTTTAATTCTGAGATTGCATTTTTTAATGCAACTACTACGACTACAATGCATTGATGTTCATCTCTATCTATATGTATATACATAGGCAAAACAAAGTCGGATTTGTTACACTATATATAACTCGACTCATCTCTCTTGTCTCATCACTCAACTGCTCAAAGGTTAACTGGAAGAGATCCCTTAAAGGGATAAGTTCGTCTTTATACATATACCTGTATTTTGTAACCCTGTACTTTGTCTTATTTTGTGCAATAAAGTGTTTACTTTGTTACTACTTTGTCTTATTTTGTGCAATACATGGGTACTCGAGATCGGTTGGACCGATTTTTATGATTTTAGATTTTTTGGGTTTGTCTGTGCCCCGAATAACAGAATAACTATTAAAACATCTAAAAAATCTGAGGCGCAACGAAGTTCGCCGGGACAGCTAGTTTCGAATTATTTAACACTGATTTATTTAACACTGAGTCCTGTTCCTAATGTCATTTGCACGCAATCCTCCGAAGCCTACATATTGTGTAGGTAATATAAATAAGTCAAGATTATTTGACGGAATACGTTGTAATTTTATGTATTTCAATCTGCTCAAGATATTTTAGGTAGACTAAGATAAAAAATAAAAACATCTGACATCGCTAACGAATCGCACAGGTTGAAGTTAATAATGGTATAATGCCATTGGTCAACGTAAGGCCCCTTTTGATTTAAACAGACACGTTTGGCCATCTTCCAAACGAAACAGCACACATTTTCTACCATAGAGACAAGTCCTTTAGCAGACAAAGTTACATATACCCTTTTGAAAACGAAGTGTACTCTATCACACTATGGCGAAGAACACACTGAAATCGCCCGTCGCCGCGATTTTTTCGTACAATGCGCAGCTACACGGAAAAAATCGCCGCGATTTACGCGCCAGTGTGCTCCACCCCGCGATTTTTCTATACAAATCGATGATTCTACACACAAAGTTGAAAATCGCTGAGTCGCGTGTCGCCGCGATTTTCGCTCCAGTGTGAGATCCGCCTATGCTATAAGGACGTAACTTGGTACATTTCAATCGCGCAGTTCGTCGTTCTTCCACGAGTTATTACAATGTATGCGTTTTTTATTTGGCACTTCATTTGAATACATCGTTCATTAAAACATGCAAATTCTGGTTTTGACAGTGCCATGTTAATATTCATGCGCAAACTTTGTGACCTCGAGGTAGCTAGTAAGTACAACAGTAGGTATTAGGGATGTTACGGAGGTGGGTTTAACGCAGCCGGAGTTTTAAAATTTGGAGTCGGAGGCGAAGTAGGAACCGGAGCCGAAGCCGGAGCCGGATCCGGAGTTAGTACCGGAGGCGGAGTAGACTGAAGCCTTTCTAATAAAATGCAGAAGTGTTAAAAGAAAGTCTAATAATACAAGACAATACAATCTAAATAAGAAAAAAATATAAAATTCAAACTAAACGTCTATTTTTGAGATTAACCTATAAGAAACTGGTTTTTTATATGCAAAATGAAACCCAATCGTAAGTGAAATGCGTACACATAAATTATTTAGTTATGTATACTAAAATTCAATGTCATTATTCAGTTTAGATCTAGTACACCTCGATCTAATAGAATTGCAAGTGATTACTAAGATAACTGAACCACCTTAAACATTTAAAAAAAGGTTTTTTTTATTTAATTTTTGGGCAAACGGGGTACATAACGTAATACTGTGTCTGTGTATATCGATTCGACGCGACGACGTGGCCTTTTGAAGAAGTTGTTGTTCCCCTTTCCTAGAATAAACTGTCAATGTCTGATCACTGTCGAATAAATTCACATTTTGCCAAATTTGCGTCTATATTAGTACAGTAGTTTCATATTACACTGGTAAATGGCTTCATTTTTAAACTTATTCAAAATCACGCATAAATATGGCGTAAACTTAAAAAAAGAGGAGGAAGTCTATTCGACCGAATGTTTTTTTATGTATGTTTCCCGATTACTCAAAGGTGGCCGATTTGGTAATTTATTTTAGTTTGAATAGCCACAAGTTGGCACATAATAATTTTGATGAAACGTCATCAGGTCATGACGGATGCAAAAAAAAACAGGAGAAAACTAAGAGATTTTTACTGAGGTCAAAGTTACTTAATCTGGTGTGTTATGAGCTAGTCTATCAGCCCTTTTCGTATGTACGTTGGTTTTAGGGACACCCTGTCCTGTATGTAATTCTTCTGTACGTGTGTTTGTCACATAACTCCTCCTAAATGGTTGGACCGATTTGGATGAAATATTGTGTGTATCCAGAAGTCATCACTGGCAACACACACTGGTCAAAGACTTTCGTCTTGAGACACTGCGGAATTTGGGACGAAAAGATGTTGCGTAGCTTACCGAATGCTGCCCAGCCGAGTTGTATTCGACGATTGACCTCTTTCTGGAAGTTGGACCCCCCACAAGGTGGACCGACGATCTGGTGAAAACCGCGGGAAGCCGCTGGATAATAGCAGCACAAAGCCGACAATCGTGGAGATCCTTGGGGAAGGCCTATGTCCAGCAGTGGACGTCTTTTCGCTGATGATGATGATGATTGTGTGTATATTTGAGTCGATCCCTGGATGGTTTGAAAATACACCTGGACCCGGTAGATGGCGTCGTGATCAGATTGTCATGACAAAACTGATTTGCTTCAGTTTATAATAGGAACATTATGAATATTTATGACGAAGTTCGCCGGGAGAGCTAATATGTAGGTTTATATCCTTGGGCAAGCAGGTGCAGACTTGGCGTACATTTTTCTTTAGAGCTGTAGAATAAGTTGCTCAAATGCCTGATATTAGGCAAGCTGGTAGGAATCGAGTTCTTTGGACGCCACGCTACTGCTATATATATAGATAAGTTCCGAAACATGCTCTAACAGGATAGCTCCACATATCACTAACACGTTTCTGGATAATTCTAAGCTCTAGTAACAAACGTAATGATTAATAAATAATATATATCTTCTTATAGGCTAAGGTATCCCTTTTTGCCTGCCGCATTTTTTGTTTTCAAATAATTGTCATAAACAAGACCACGTTACGTGTACATCAAATTATGTTTTTTTTTAACATTGTTTTTGTGGGTCATGGACAAAACCTGTGGGGTTTTCCAAAACATTGTATGTACCTATTTGATAAAAATAACAAAGAGTATTTTCATTTGACTGACGTATCTTTACGTGACACTTCTGACAGAATACGAATTTAAATTATGAATTAACAAAACTGTTTTTAATATGTATTTTTGAATAAACGTACACTCACAGAATATGCTTTTAGGTCGTCGCCGTCAGGTTCACCGTAGAAACTAAAGGAGAGTTTAAAATCGACCTTTAACGTCATCAAATTCACCTAAAATTAATATAATTTTGCTTATTAATACAGAGGCCAAATACATACAAAATAATACAAATATAAATAAAACGGTATATAAAAATGTAACCGTAGCTCGATTCGAACCACGTCTTTTTTGGCGAGACAACGTGCTAACCACTACACCACCTGGTTACCTACTTACACACCAAGTTGTTCCGATTTAAGTATTCGTAACAGCGTTACTACCGACACCGACACTTGTATCTTTTCCATTTGTAAGGCTTCATGCCTTAGCCCCACTCTAGGATATGTCGTGTTTGTCTTCAGGCTTCAGTGTTTGGAGATTGACTAACTTTGTATGGGAGTTGGACCAAGTGCTGCCCAGACAAAAAATACAGTGCATTATGCTCCTTAGGCTGACACTAGACTGTATACTAAAGCGCTTTAAGATCTATCCCAGGAGTCATGAAAAAAAAAACTTTTTGATATGGGCACTAAAAATTAATTATATTTCTTATATTAAAAGTAACAGATTTTACGCTGCGCGTACGGAAAAAGCCGCTTTATAGCCAAGTGTAGACATAAAATGATGTACACAACACGGGAGGTACTAAAGAAAGCCCTGGATCGCATATTTACGTCCCTCGCTTGCAGCTCGGGCTGCAAACATCTGCGATCTCGGCCTTTCTTTGTGTTACCACCCTAATTGTGTAATATACTATTGATAATCGCTCCCAAACAACAAACTGAAAGGGCAAAGTAAAACCGAAAGCGCTCGCTCGCTAGAAAACCTTAAAAACAAAAATTCATGTATTTTTTTTTCTCCTGGACCGATTTTGAAAATATATGTATTTTCTAATAGAAAGTAATGCAAGGAAATCGTTAGAGGTATTTTCATCTCTGGGTAGCATTTTGGTCCAAACCTTGTCAATCTCCTTTGGACGAGAAGATGTGTGATGCACTGATGCAGCTTCCCGAACGCTCTGCCCAGCCGAGTTCATCGGTCGATTCGACCATGGACCTCCTCCTTGAAGTTGGAGTTACTTACGGGACGGAACGGATATGTGTTAATTGGACTCATAAATCATAATCTATCTGTACACGAAATTTCATGGAAAATGATCTAGTATTTTATGATATGAATGATGCGCGAACAAACAAAAAAATATATATATTGACATAGGTCAATAAAGAAAGAAATGTCTCACATCAATCATAATCTGAGGCTTTCTTATTTACTGACCAAGGTTTGTAAAAAAAACATATTGCAGGCCTAGGCCGGCAATATTGTTTGAAATTCCATTAAAGGGCTCTCGTCTAGCCGCGTCGGAAACGAGGCCTACTAAGGCACGTAATATGAATCATTTATATAAATCATTTATTTCAAGACAACATGGGTCCACATTTTAGATACAATTAGGTACACAAAATAATAAAGGCAATAAAAGTTACAACATTTCAAATTACAAAATGTCAGCTGAAAAATCTTGTTAGAGACCCCGTACGTGAACACTTATGCAGTGGTTCACGTAAGGGCAGTCCCATCGTCCAGCAATCACGGACAGGACGCTGTTGCCGCTGGCGCGCACTCTGCAGAGCAAGGCCGCACACCGCTTGCGTAGAGTGGCGAAGAAGCAATCGGTACGCGCCTCCGCGAACATGCCCGAAGCACTGCAGTGCAGAAGCGGGGCAGTATCCTGAACGCGCTGTTGTATTGCACGCGTAGGGCATTAAACGTTTTTCGAGTATAATACGCCCACAGGTTGCTGGTATAAAATGAGGTACAATACGCCTTAAAAAGGGTGACTTTTACCTGAGGTGTACAGCGTGCAAACCTGTGAGCAATCATATTCGCTCGCGCCGCCAATGCCCTACGCTCGCGCTCCATGTCTGCATCGTCTTTGAGGTCTTCAGTTATCAGGTGACCCGGGTACTTGAATTGCTTTACCCTCAGGAGAGTAATGTCAATATTTCACAACACATAGCACATTAAAATATTTCATCTAAATATTCGCGGTATTAATGTGTACTAAAACAGTTTTTGAAAAGGAAATTAAAAAAATTCCATTTTGTAATTCTATTTAATGTCTACTTTGCTTTTAGTGTCTCTAGAAAACAAGTTTTATTTTTTGGAGAGTTTTAATTTATTTTATTGCATATTTAAGAAAAGCACAATACATATCTCGACGCGAAAAGGGGTTGCCAGCCTCGTAGCTATCTATCTCGGCCGGTACCGGTAGCCCCTTACTTCCCGGCATCTGGAGTAACAAAGTATGCAGTAATTTTAGCACAGCGGCCCGCAAGTTGACGCTCTCCGGCCGGAGCGGAGGACGGAAAATTTTTATTTAAGTTTCATTACTGATTTAGGTATAGGAGACTGTATTTTTCCAAAAAAAATGGGGAGTGCTAACTACCTCTTTACCTACCTCTTTTTCAGTTTTAGCTGGGCAACATTATTAGCGGTATGGTACTCGTTCACCACCGCGTGCGTCCTTGAGTGACGTCAGTAACCGTCGTCGGTTCCTAACTCAGTCGGTTGCCACGCGCCCAGTTGGCAGAAGCCGTGTGCCGCCCGCGGCCGCATTGCATCGATCGCACGGATATAAGATTGTTCCGACATTTTCGTTATAATGGCAGTGGTCCGTCACTCGTGTTTCGCAGCGCGCAACCTTGAGTGACGTCGCTTACTGACTTCAGTATAAAACTCAGTTGGTTGCCTTGCCTGCCACGCGCTTGCACGGATACGCTTCACGTCGCCACGACCGCATCACACCGCACTTCGACCGCGCGCGTATTTACTTTACAATAATAATATTTTGTTCATGATGGGGCGTGCGCGTTGCAGTGTAGACGGCTGCCAAAATCTCCAGTCAAATAAACTTTTATCGTTTTTTATGCTACCCCAGGACAAAGAGAGGTAAATACCTACCTATTACACTATGTAAATAATCATAAAAGTATTAACCGAATATCAAAATCTGTAAGTATTTTGTTATTTGTAACATTTATCAGACAAAAGGACGTCAATCGTCAATAAGGACGACTTTTATTTGCTATGACCATATAAACAGGCGGTAAAATGATACCTTTTGTCTGAAAACGTTTACTATTTAATCGACGTCAGAAAAGGAGGTTATCGATTCATATGTGATATTGTCAGAGTATTGCTAGACGACTAAAAAAATTGGTTAGTCCGTCAGTTAGATTATTAAAAAATATTGTACACGTATTTTTTTTCTTTTGTTTGACAAACAAAAAATGATGAGGATACAATGCTATAAACTATGTAACTTCACTTGTAAATATATTAGCAGATGGAAGTTATGCCATAAATAAGTTTTTTTTTTATAGTGAGCGGTAGAAGGACGTCAATATGTACCATGTATATATATGATATTCTTTATCTTTACAGACGCAACACATGGCTGAGGGTCATCGGTAGAACAGATCTGATGAACCGAACTAATCTTAATCCAAAGAGCTATGTTGTTTGTTCCATTCATTTTAAAGATCAAGACATAACACAGAAACATTACTTAAATGAGAACGCAATGCCGAAAAAACGTCTTCCTGCTCAACCGAGTACATCTACATCTACAAGTTGTGTCATAACACAGAAACTTTACTTAAATGAGAACGCAATGCCGAAAAAGCGTCCTTCTACTCAACCGAGTACATCTACAAGTTGTGTTGAATTGGAAACAATGCCTGCGGATGCTTCGACAAGTTCCACACAAGCCAATTCTTCTCAAGTCTATATAATATCCAAGCCAACCAATAAAAAGGCTACTTCCGAGTCAGTGATTATACAGGCCGATGCGTATATCGGCATGAAAACACAAACATCCAGCAGTCTTCCGACGACTACATCAAGAAAACGAACACTTTCTGGCAAATTAAAAATATCTGGAAAAAGAAAGCCGCTATTTAGAACATGAAGAGAAAATATAGCTACAATTTGATGATGATTTTAATTTTTATATTATTGTTAGATATGCGTAAATAAATGCATCTTATAGGCACTTTGGTAATGTTAATGTTTCTGAAAAATGTCTTTATTATGCTGCTACCCTAGTTTACTAATTACAACCGTGATATATTATAATTATATATAAGTAACCCATTAACGACTTTTACCTTTTCAACACCGAGAACCCGCTCCGCCGGCACTAGGCTCGTAGCAACTAGGTACGAGCTACAGACGTGTTTCCCCATGTTATTGGCTATAGTGCAATTATTTTCACTTTGACACTCGGGACGTCTCGGTTTTAATCGTAAGGGTTCGTGTTTTCACATAGGTAGAGACGGTAGAGTATATAAAATTCTAGAGTTTACTCACACAAAATATTTAATTCTATTTAGTATACCTAATTAATAATCAGGGTCGGACAACACTGTGTTACGATAATGTAGCCATTGGTTAAAAGTTAATGAATTTAAGAAAATGTAAAGAAATTATTTCTTTTCAAGTGTTATTTGTTTATTAGGATGAAACGAAAGCCATCTAATATTATCAGCCAAACATTGCATTTTTACGGAAATCAATGAAGAAACGCTTTTCGCTCCAATGTTTTATTTGTATTAACTAGCTAGATGGCAATATATCAAGCTTGTGACGATGTTCTCTGAACGACGTAATTACATGTCTCAGTAAGAACTTACCTAGCTTATTTTCTTGTACTTACAAAGTAAAATAACTTGTAAAGTATTCAAATACTTTGATAAGGTTGTTTTAATATAATCAACTAACCATAATCTGAATAAATAAGGTCGATGGGCATGGTAAGCATAATAATATAAATTAGCTGTGCTTGGCGAACCGCTTCCGAAAGCATAATGTGTTAATTTCGCCTGCAATTTGCACATACCATTATATTTTTTTGTGGACGCATTTATCACTCGTGCTGTAAAACCGTTTTTTCTACTCCTGTACTTTTTTTTATCTGTCTTTTACTTGGTCACGAACACTAATATAAGAACATACATAATATGAGTTCAGAGAAGGATATACTCTATTCCCCATAACAGCACTAGTGTCGTTATAGTCACATTACAATACTGCTAGCAGCCACAGACTTCTAAATCTAGGTTAAACTTAGGTCAAGGATTAAGCACTCAATTCTAACTTTACGATAAAAATGCACAACTACCAACTTAACAAACAATTAAATTCCTACGGTTTTTAAGAAAAACAAAACTTTCCGAACTAAATTCATTGATGCCAACATAAAAAAAAGTATTTTTAATATAGTCTGCACTCATCCGCGCACTAGTCGAGTTGATTTTATATCGCTCCTAGGTTATTTTTTCAAATTAAAAAAAAAAGTTTACCATAGACGCATACTGTCAGTCATAATACGTCATATTTGCCTTGTTTGCAGGTTATGCTTAATTTTGTATTTTATATTTTAAAACCTAGTCATAGAAAAAGTATTGTATGCAACGTTGTATAATTAAGTCAAAAAACGCTCATTGCGTCTCTATTTGCGACTCACGCAATTCGCATTTTTTGAGCCTACTTATACAACTGTTGCATAAAATACTATTGTTTGGTTTCAGTTTTGATTTAAAATTGCTTGGACCAAAATGCAAGTTAGTACACCGCGTGTCAGGCCGAGCTTATTAGGCCTTTATCACACTGGCGATTTGCGAGCAAGTTGCGAGCGCGTTTACATACAAAAATTGTCGAAATTTGTATGAAAACACGCTCGCAAATCGTGTGATATAAGGCTCTTAAACATGAGGAATTACACTCACAGATAATGAATTCGGGTCGTTTCATTTTCTGTGAACAATTAGGTATATAGAAAATGACCCGAATTCATTGTCCGTGAGTATTAATATAATAAGATGATTCTAACGTTCCAGCTTTCCGTTCAAACGAAATTAAGGTTTACATTCAATTTTAACGATATCAAATTTGGTTGAAATTGGTTCTATTTACTCTGCATAAATTGACATTCGTGTTTCTTGGCGCAGACAATATTATGTATCAAACTGTAAAGTAATTGTACATTACTCAACTAGGGTGGTAATACAAAGAAAGGCCGAGATCGCAGAAGTTTGCGGCCCGAGCTGCAAGCAAGGGACGTAAATATGCGATCGAGGGCTTTCTTTATTACCTCCCGTATTGTGTACATCATTTTATGTCTACACTTGGCCAGAAAGCGACTTTTTCCGTACGGGCAGCGTGCGGAAAAAGCCACTTTAGGGCCAGGTGTGGCATAACACAATTTTTTATTAGTATTGTTAAGTGTTAAAGTGACATATTAACACCTTTTCCGTTTGTATGGAGAAGCGAGCGACTCTAACCACCTTAATTGTAAACATGTATATCGCAAAACACTTGTAATGATTTAGTATAAATTAATGTTATAGTAAGGCATATTATAAGGTATCTCTGTTAAAACACACATCTTAAATAAGTTTATGTCACACCTGGCAATAAAGTGGCTTTTTCCGCACGCTGCGCGTACGGAAAAAGCCGCTTTCTGGCCAAGTGTAGACATAAAATGATTTACACAACACGGGAGGTAATAAAGAAAGCCCTCGATCGCATATTTACGTCCCTCGCTTGCAGCTCGGGCCGCAAACTTCTGCGATCTCGGCCTTTCTTTGTATTACCACCGTAGTTGTGTAATGTACTATTTTAATATCGAGTTTCTTGCAATATTAATATTTTAATATTTATAATATTCAGTTTACGAGAGGTGAAAAATAAAAACGACAGAGCCTTTTAATTTGTTTTATTGGAATGTGATTTACAAAAATAGAACCAAGGATGCAATGAAAACTAAATATCATTTCCATCAGACTGGCTGACGGAACCCTCACCTAACCTAGACCCAGACACGATGAGACTGATGACTTGGGGTTGCAGTAGCATAGCTTTCTCCTTCGGCATACTCCTCAACAAAGACGCTATGTACTTCCCAAAGCTATCATAGTAATCCTCTTTCTTTTCTTCTGTTAACGCTTGGATCTTCATTTCTAATTCCCTGACTGTCTGAGTCAAATCCTCTTTGAGTCTAGACGAGCATGAGTAGTGGCAGGGTTTCTTAGTAGGAGGCTCACAGTCCTCCGAGTGGATGCTTTCGTCAACTTCGATACCATAGGAGTGTCTGCTGTCTTCACTGACGTGGTTCGAGTCGCTGTCGATTCCGTCCTCGCTTTTCATTCGCGGCTCGAACTCATGCACGTTCTGAAAAAAAGAAATTAAATGATTGCTCAGTAACAGGAAAAAATAATAATACGAGGCATGGCTTCTTTGACACGATAACAATAAAAAAACTGGACAAGTGCGAGTCGGACTCGCCCACCGAGGGTTCCGTACAAATTTGTATAAAGTACCCTATTAATTTTAATTCCCTTAGTAAAGTATTTTTTTTAATGACTTCATTAAAAATGTGTAGTTTTCTGATTTTTCCCCTATACTTCTAGTATAAGACGGTATTACTTGCCAAATTTTATAGTAACGTTACGTCTTTTGCGACATAAACGGCCGTATTTATTTTTCATGAAAACATAGAGGCTTGATTTTTTCACAGCTTCAAAGGACCATAGACCCTAAGTATAGGTATGGTTTTAATTTCAACTCGATACCTCCACGCGTTCCCGAGATAAAGGGTATTGACAGACGGACAACAAAGTGATCTTATAACGGTTACGTTTTTTCTTTTTGAGGCACGGAACCCTAAAAATTAGGTAAGTATAGGTTACGTATGTATTTTATAAGAGACGATTGAAAATTATCTAATTATTATGATCAACTTACCAAGGCTGGGAAGGAGCCCCGCGACGGCTGAAGATGAGGACGCAAAAAAGAGTCCATCTTGGAAAACCAGAACACTCTAGGCTTATAAAGCTCGCCTTCGCTCAACCCCATGCTGACGCTAGCCGCAATCTTCTTCAGTTCTTGGCAGTAAGAGTTCCTCAAGTTCTTAAACTTTATGACGACATGGCGCGCTTCAAAGTGCTTCACGTTGAGTTTCCTTGCGATGCGCTCGGTCGCTTTCTGCCTTTTATCCCTGCATTTGTAGTCCTTGGAGGATGTGTTCCAAAGACATTCTTCCTGCTCGTACAGCTCTATTAGTAGGAGCGTCTTTTCGTCGCTGATGCGCAGGATTGAATTCTGCGTTTGCGTGATTTCGGAGGACATGGCGCGTGATCGACAAACGTCCGTACGCTAGCGTGGCCACGGCTGACTGCCGGCGTAGTGACGCACGCTCCACTCGCTCCCGATGCGCCGGCGCATGCCACGCCCTTTTGCCGCCATTTTTTCACGCGTGGCATTTATTACGTGCTATATTTTTATGTCTCGACATTATTATTTGCAATTCACTAACGTGGAGTTTTGTGTTTGTCGGTGGATGGTCCTCCAAACTCCAAAATGGCAGTGTTATCAAGTTTATTGAAATACTTGGGTAATAACTAGGTATTACATTATGTAATAATTAAAACCGCATCTGTAATTTGTAAACATTAAATATTCAATTTATCCTGCTCCGCTAGTTTATTTGGTCGGCAATTATACTCGTAGTAGGTTGATAAAATAATCAATGACCTAAATCGCGAGGTTAGTGATTGTTATTTAGAGAACTGAAACTTATGAGGAAGATAGGTGACTACTGGAAGTCTGAAACCTCTCAATACATTTCACGGGAGGCATTAAGGCATCTCGATTAAGACAAATACATAGTTATCGATTTACCAAGAAATTCAATGGTTCCAATCTAAATGCTGGGACAATATCACCGAACTGATCGGAACATGAAGCCGCAACTAGCACCAGAACACCAGAGTTACAGTAGTAGGCACACACTATACATATACACACAGTGTATTTATATAGTTTGTTCTTTTAGGTTTTTAAAAAAGGTAATCAAGAAACTTAAACTAGTCGATCAGCCAGTGATATTGTGCCACACATATAAAACATTACTGAACCAACCAATCAAGGTTGCACGATCCGAGTGACGTGGTTTTTATTTTTACTTTTTTTTTAAATACATAGGTACTTGAAAAGAACAGACTATAGCCGTGCTTTAGGCTTATTGGTATGTTCACAAGATGCGTTCTGGCTATAAATAAATTTTCATCACACTTTCTCGAAAATGGTGTTGTTACACGTAGGTTCTGCGGGCCGTAAATGACCTATTACGCCCTAAGGCGTAATGGTTTTTTTTAATTTGAATACGCTGGTTCTGTTTTACTCTTATGTATTTCAGTATTTTGCAAATCAACTAAAATGGCCGTTTTAGGTCTTTACCGCTATGGTTTCCGAACGTGACTTTACATTCGCATTATCTATGGATATATGTCACTAATGTCACTTTCGGTTTTAAAATTTTCTTTTCATACTGGGTGGATTAGTAAGGTTATTTATTTAGATTTCCTCCAAGTGTGATGAAAAACATTGTGTGTGCCATGGGCGGTAAAGGAATTACAAACTCGTGTCTAGTCAAAATACACATGATCGGCGTGTGCAGTGCAACCCCTGTGCGCTGCGCCCGGGGTTTCCCGTGAGAGTCGCAACAATGCTTCAGTAACAATAGTGCGGCGGCATTACTGTTATTTAGAAAAAACTAGAATTATAAAACCCGGTTTGCTCATATTCTCTGACAACTTTTATTGTGATATAATGTATTAGAGTCGCTTGCACACAGCGTCCAGTCTGATTCCATGTTATAGGTAAAACCCGATAATAACGTGATTGCAAGGTGGCAACGCAGTTTTTTAACAGCAAATTAGACAAGAATTCACCCGGCTGTTATTAAGCAAGACGTTACACTAGGTAGTAATAAATATATCCAATAGTGTTTTATATATGATGCTAAGCATTGTATAATTATTGTTTCGGTAATTATTTTTCAAAAACAAAGTATTTTTCCTTCAAGTTACCTTCTGTAGCCCTTCCACGAAAACATCTCAACTCAGCCGTAATCCTTAAAATTAAAGTCTAAATTCCTTTGCAAAACTGAAGCGTACACTTCATTACAGATCTAGTAGAAATTTCAACCTTGTTCTTCACAGTTAAAGTCAAGAATAGATTAGCAAGATTTTCGTACTCAAGTAATTATAACCAGCCCCCTAACTAGCTGTGCCAAGTTAGTCGATACCGAAAGAAGAGTAATGTGTTAATTTAGCCGATTTGAACTAACAATTATATTGTTAGTCTGCCCACTTAGTAACTGACTCCTGGACGCCTGGCGTAAAAAAATATGGCTAAGTTTGATTGGAAATTAACTATCGGGTTCCGTTTTATTTATTTTACGAATTTGTACGTGTTCGCGCATATATTATAGCTTTGGAATAAAGCAAGCGCAGATAAAACAAGCATAAAATAATGTCTTAAATCGTTTCCATTCTCGATAGAAAAAGTTTTACGCAAAATATGTCAATGCATTTTGAGGTTACAAATAAGACGTTAAGGACAAGGTATAAAAGTAACTGTTCTTCAGTCAACAACAAGGACAATGATGTTTTACAAAGTAGTTTTTTACTCATTATTTATGCTTACTCACCTACCTAAAAAATGTTGCGTACGTTCAACTCAATCGTCTACGATACACGGACTTTGTAAGAAATATCAATAATAAAATTATCTACCTGGTGATCCCTAAAATGTAACCAACTTGTTTTTCAGCTGATACCGTTGCATTTTGTTTGCATACCCAAATACGTGGGTGTTTTGAAATACTGAACAAATATGTAAATCACCTAGAAAATACATGTAGTATCATAGTGAGTGGTAAGTTAAACACCACATTCAGCACATTAACAGCGCCAGTAGGAATGTAGGCTTAAGCTCTTTTTAACCCCGGATCCAAAACATTGAGGTACTTATTCTAAGTCTTTACTCTGTTTCAGTGGCGTGGCGTAAAAGATATCCTTGGGCAGGCCGGTGCAGAATTGGCGTACATTTTCCTTCAGACCTGTAGAATAAGGTGCTCAAATGCTTTATTTTGTTCTTATTATTTGTTGTAATGGTGGTAATAGAAATACATATTCTGTAAATATATCAAGCATCTACCTATTACTATTACTAAAATCAAGCAAAAAGGGCAAAAAACACGTTTTTGCTTGACTTTAGTTCAAAAGATAGAGCCCTGTGACACACCGACAGAAACACGTTTCTTGTATGGGAACCTCCTTTTCTTTTTCATTTTACTTTTTAACCGACTTCCAAAAGAAGGACGGTTCTCAATTCGTCTGAATGTTTTTTTTTGTGTGTTTGTTCACCGATTACTTAAAGACGGCTTGTCCGATTTGGAAAATTCTTTTTCTCAAACATGGCATGAAATGTTGACATTACGTGCCTAAAAATAGGCCACAAAGTACCTCGTTTCCTATGCGGTTTGACACTTGGCACGGAATGGAATTTCATACTTACATTGCCGGCCTAGGCCGGCAATGTATTTTTTTTTTAATTTCCATTCCACATTTATTTGGGCCCCAGCATCACGGCATTCAGCCATTAAAAAAACAAAAAACGATTTTTGCTATATCTTGCAGTTTTATTTATTTAAAATTGACATGAACATAACAAATAACACATTATAGACAATTTAAAACATTTAAAATATTTCATCTAAATATTGGCGGTAAAAATGTGAACTGAAACAGCTTGGCCGAACTTACATTGTCTATGGATATAATGTCACTGATGTCACTTTCTGACAGCCAGTTTGTTTGTGTTATAAAATATTAAGTAAGGTTATTATAGTAAGTTTATTTATTTCATTGCATGTTTGAGAAAAGCACTATACATACCTCGGCGGGAAATGGGGTTGCCGGCCTCGTAACTATCTGGCCTCGCTTCGCTCGGCCAGCTATATGTACTCGACTGGCAATTCCTTTCTTCCCGGCCTCTGCAGTAATGTACTATTTTTGTTTGAAAGGGTATACTTCCGAGGTGGTCCCATTGCAACCAAATCAGGATCTGATGATGGAATCTTGGAGAAATCGAGGGACATCTTTAAATATTATAGGCACACATATAGATATTCAAGTTTTTTTCGTAATTTCTCGTCCATCTCTTATTAGCAACAAGTTTCTAGTGTTAACCGACTTCAAAACAAAGGGTAAATTTGTATCTAGGTTTCTTCCCCGATTACTTGAAGACGGCTGAACCTATTTGGAAAATTCTTTTTTTGTTTAAAGGGTATTATACCTCCGAGGTGGTCCCATTGCAACCAAATCAGGATCTGATGATGGGATCTTGGAGAAATCGAGGGAACTCTTCAAATATCATAGGCACACAAATAGCGATTTTGGTATTTTTCTTAGTTTCTCGTCCATTTCTT
The DNA here is from genome assembly GCA_947034925.1 of Eudemis profundana. Taxonomy (NCBI): domain Eukaryota; kingdom Metazoa; phylum Arthropoda; class Insecta; order Lepidoptera; family Tortricidae; genus Eudemis; species Eudemis profundana. The sequence continues at coordinate 20,130,289 of OX344795.1, read as the reverse complement.
ATTAGAAATAAGTTTTCAGTCTTAACCGACTTCAAAACAGAAAGCAATTTTTATGTAGGTTTGTTCCCGATTACTTGAAAACGACTAGACCGATTTGGATTTTTTTTCTTTTAACTAAATACAAAACAATATTTTTCCAGCGCCACTAAAAATTAAAAAATAAAGTAATTTTTTTAAAACAAAAAATAAGAACCGACTTCCAAAATCAACAGGTTAAAAACTATAAATATCTGTATATGTATATATGAATCGTTGATTATCCATTTCTTTGGGGTAATTAACATATTATTTTCTGGTTTTTACAATACAATACAATCATACATTATTGCACACCAAAAGAAAATATTTTAGTTGGTTTTAAGAAGTCGGTTTTTATTTTTTGTTTTAAAAATTTACTTTATATTATTTGTTGTTGTAGTAGCAAAAGAAATACATATTCTGTGAAAATTTCAAGTATCTACCTCGAACCTCGGCCTAACGTGACTGCCTAAATAAAAGTACTAGTAGCAGCAGTTTTGAATGCGTTAAACACTACTTACATCTAAAAATCCTACAAATCACTTCCACAATAAGAGAGTAATATCTTCATATGAAACTCGTGGCAGTTGTATCTTTTTGCGTGACGAGACATTTTGATCTATGAGGTTGTATGGAGCATTATGGTGAATAATCACCTGTATCTTACCGATACTAAAAACACAAGTCAGCCAATTTTCTCCGACTGACCTTCGAAAAAGTTTAACGCCCCGTGTCACTTTCACATTGAATCCTTCTTTTTGCTCTAGATTGAAGGTACCGATTCGTCTCAAATACATCACTTTTCTCTCTAGTCACACAATTTACTAAAACCTAATTTACCTAAAGTTGCGAGAGCCTGCACTAGTCAGTAGAGTCGCGAATTAGGCGCAAGGTCCCATTCGCAGAATGTCCCGTTGTGCCTTTCGCATAATTTTTTTTATAAATAATCCCAAAAGTCCCGTTTGTAAAAATCCCATTCTCAAAACAACATTACTTAAACACTGTTTGATAACTGGAAGGGAACCAATTGCCTGGATACTATTTTTTAACAAAGTTGGAATCTTCTCTATTTTGTTCAATTGTGTAGGTAAGTACATTCCTGTATATTATTTATCAGATTTTTTAATCTTCCATTGTGGTTGTAAGGTAATGTGAATTAAACAGACTGATGTATTTAATAATATAATTTATTTGAAACCCTTTGAAATACTTCTCGATGAGAATCGTACAAAAATAACAATGAATGTTGGTTTTAAACTCGCCCATAGATTTAAAGAATACAACGAAATAAAAAAAAATCACTTCTTTCTGTTATCTCAGAGATACAAACCAAACATTTTTGACTTTTCAGATTTTTTTTATGGAATCCTAGTAAATCTAATGTATATAACATAAAGCTCCTTTCAGATTTTTTTTCTCTTTTATTACCCGAGCAGTCTTCTGTGACCTGCCCGGCTGCATCTCCGCAAGTAGAGCGCGTCCATGTCGTTCAAAAGTAAGAGGAACCACATTGCGACATTCTTGTTTTTTCTTCTTTAGGGATATTATATTTTCTGATACATTTACAGTCAGCTTTTTAATACAGTCTTAAGTATACGATTTGCTAAATTAAGGGTTTATATTGTTAAAACAACTGAATGATTTCGAACAAAAACACTGAATACAATAAAAATAATAATTATCTCGCTACCAGGACACCGACTACCCGGCTTCGTTTGCACGTTCCGTTTCTTTTTTAAACGGTTTTTTCTTCGTTAATTTGGCTCCAGCAATTTTTAGTTATAGTGCAATATATTCGCCATTTTCTATTCATAATGCTATAACAAATTTTAATTAAACAATTCAAGTATGGCATTCTGCACCCCTTTCCTTTTGGTAGGATCGAGCCTCTGTAATTTTGCTCCCAACAACCTAAGAAACTTCATCAAGTCGGCATCTGGATCCTGCAACAGAACCTGGCTTTTCAATATCGTCAGTATTTCGTTTTGTGAACTCAACACTGTTTTCATGAAGTCGACAGGAAATGGTGTTACTTTGTTGGTATTGAAGACATCTCTTTCTCTTTCAATTTCTACTGTCAGGGCTTCTAGAGGTCTGTTTTCTTCAACTTCAACTGTCAGTACTTCTGGAGGGCCTTCTATTTTCACAATTTTTGGTGATATAATCAAAGGATCGGTCGGATTTAGTCTTTTTCTGTTAGGCATGTATTCTGATATTTCATCTTCATGCGCTGAAAACGAATCTTCTATTTCTTGCTTGACTTTGACGACCATCTCTTCCTCCGAAGATTGTTGGGCTTCGACAGTCTCCTGTAATGAAGGTCTTTGATTAAAACTTCGTTCAGAGATAAATGGAAGAGATAGACGCATAGCAGATAAGTAACGTTAAAAATTTAGAATGTAATGTACAAATTTAGATTTCATAATTAAGTATAAACTAAAAATAAGATGAAATGGAACACATTGTATGTGGGAACTGGTACATATCCCTGAAAGGCGTGGCGACAGTGGCAACAGAATAAAAGACCAGTTATGAAGACATACATAATTTATTAATCTTTCGTTCATTCTGCTTCAGCAGACTAGTAAATCGATCTATCTGCATAAGTGATTAAAAACATGAATGCTGTTAGTCTTCTTCGGCAGCGTGGCAGCTGTAATGCGTACACCTTATAAATACATATATAAGTCCTGAACATTTTTCTCACCATAGCTATAAAAAGACCTTTAAATCAGAAAATTTCATTACAAAGTTAAGACAATTCAATTAGCATTTCTCTGACTGGGACAGATTTAAGCTTGTCTCACAGAATACCCGATAGTTCTCCGAAAAGAAAGGACACTCGCGCACAGAGAAAAGAAAAACCCAGTGAATATCTTATAATTACATCAGAACAATATTTTTTTTTGTAGAGAAACTCCAACATAGGAGGTCTGATAGCTATCTCCTTAAGCTGTTTTACATACTTTGTATGGATTCATTGCAGTTATTTTAAAGGTACCTCTTCATTCTTCTATTTTTTTTAAATATGTTCATTATTTACCTGACTGTAAGAAGATGCCGGCTCTGTATCTGAAAATGGAAGAAATAGATAATTCATTATGTTTATTACATGTATAGGGAATGTGCACGACGAAGGTGCTGCCAACTGTTGCCGCCAATCTAAGTCTTGTATCCTCTCATGCTGCTGGGGCCACATTGACGGAAACGCCGTTAATTTATCGCGATATTTGACATTGATACTTGAAGAGATAATTTTCATTGACAGCTTGACTTGACAGGCATGATAAGTTTCCTTTATTGTCCACCCGTGTCTCTTTTGTTGTTTAGTGCTGCCACGTTCCCTATAGAGTATATACTCGTAGACGCATAATGATGCAAATGTACCACATACTTTTATTCGCTTGAAAACATAAACATTATATACCGTAAACTCAGGTTTCTATGGTCCAATGTACTCAAATATGGTCCAAATCATGAAGAATACCCTCGTGTGAGAACATGTCGCGCCAATTTTGACTTAAATCGTGTGAATCATGAGTAATAATTGGCTAAGTAAAGTTTTTCAAAGATGTGTAATTTTTTTTTCGATAGTTCCCGACGTAATGAACTAGAAAATACCGCTATCGCATATTTATTCCCTGTAATTTTTGTAAAATATTTTTTTCAATGCCCGATATGACATCTTTGAATTAAGGACGCCAAAATGTCGAGTGTGTACGTCCGTCTTAAGAAAATAGGTATCTGTTGAGGTCTGTTGTGTGTCGACTGACAAGTGTCATTTGCGACAACCAAATAAATCAATAATTCTGTTAAGGTATTTTCATCACACTTGCTCGAAAATGGTGTCATTACACGTAGGTTTTGCGGGCCGTAAATGACCTATTACGCCCTAGGGCGTAATGGTTTTCTTTTTAAATTTGAAACGCTGGTTCTGTTTTACTCTTATTTGTCATGATCAAAGGAAACGCCAACTTACTTTTTTAACTTTTATTACTGAAATATTTATTTAAAGAGAACTGTTATTGCAAATACATGTAAACACATATTTCTGTAACATTAATTAAATGTTTAAATAGTGTATTTCAGTATTTTGCAAATATAAAATCAACCATTTTAAGTCTTTACCGCTATGGTTTCCGAACGTGACTTGTCGTCTTGATATATGTCACTAATGTCATTGTCAGTTTTACAATTTTATTTAGGTTAAGTAAGGTTATTTTAATCAGATTTCCTCACAAGTGTGATGAAAAACATTGTGTGTGCCACGGGCGGTAAAGGAATTACAAACTCGTGTTGTTAAAGCCCTCGGCTTCGCCTCGGCCTTGTAACAAACACTCGTTTGTAATTCCTTACTTACCGCCCTTGATACACAATGTACTATTGTGTGTTTGGTGTTATTAGATCTTTGTGCTGGTCTTTGGATTGAAGAAAAAAGTAGAGAGAATTGCAAGAATTGTAGAGCTTCACCCTTGATGTCAAAATAAATACATAAAAATTAGTTCGTGCGCGGAGACGAGAATTTGTGATATGGCTATGATCCTTGAATATTTTCAGATGATTGATAAACACAATGTTGCTAAAATTAAGACGTGTTAAAGCATTGATGTACGTACTCGTCATTAGCATAAAGTTTTCGATAACTGTATACTTAAATACCTATCTCTAACTTCTCTTATATTGATTTTCACAATATTTGTTTACATTTTGTTTCGTTACAATTGACACCTGACAGCTGACATAGACCTCGCATAGACAATTCTTTGATTTTTATTACGAACTTATTGACTAATTTTGTCAGCCTGGCGTCCCTTTCTAATCGAATATTTAATACAATATTTTGGAAGACTTACAGGGAATAAAAGTGCAGTAGCGATATTTTCCGGACCTTAACGACGAGGCCTATCGAAAATATATATAAACTAAACATCTTTGAAATACTTGACCTACCCAATTGAATATGTGTGATGTTCCGCTGGTAAAGGTACCTTATGGATGTTGTCGCTTGCATTACATAACTATGACTGAAAATGGTGTAACACAAGAGTGTAGTTTGGACCATAGCAGTGTGCTGTGCACTAGTCTATAAAGACCTGAGTTTTCGGTAGGTAAATTATTTCATAGTAAGGACTATGTACATTATTATAAAGGACTATAGATCTCACCTAAATAATTTTCAATGGTTTGAATAATTTCTTGTCTTTTGCATTTTAAAACTACGGTTCTAGGTTTTGATCTCTTCATTCTGTGCTGACAATCAAATATATGAGGAACGACATCTTTCTTCAGCCTTAATTTGCCTCCGACAAGTTTATACATCATCCAGTTTTCAACGTCGTGCTCCATCTGTAAAAAAAAGGTACTATAAAGTCTTGAAGAAAATTTGATCATGATGATTAAGTAATGTAATGCAACTTACGTCGAAGTGATCCTCACAGCATCGCAATATAGATTTTGGAGAGTAAAAATATTGTTGTTTAGCCGCATTCATCCACTTTTCTCTTATTTTCGGTTCTCGAGGTACGCATAAAAATATTTTGTCCGGAGATTTTATAGAACTGGAAGAACAGTTAGGGACAAAACAAGTCCCAATGCGCTTTTTTCTAGGAGCTTTGTCTTTTTTTGAACTTTTAGCCGTTTTTGAAGAACTATCCATTGCCGTAATAAGATTACTTCACTCTTTGTAAATAATTTTCACGCGATTGTCGGCATGATTTTTTATTTATGTCTTTAGGAGTGACGTCACGTCTAAACCCCACATCTAAAGTCCGCTTACGTGTTCGTGCGAACTTAGAAAAGTCAGCTCATGATCTATGTTACTTTAATAATTTGTAAATGGTATTATTTTTATAGAATAAAGAAAAAAAATGTGTAAATTCCCTAATTCCGTGCTATTTATCGGCCGGCGCGCATGTCTGTCCGAGTGAGCGCGTGGCCACTAACTGAGCGGTTTTAGCAGGGCGCATAATACGCTGAGAATTAGAGTGCGACTACTATAACTTTGCAGAGCGAAACATAGCAACACCTCCATTTAAAATTCACATTTTCATAAAAAAAATACTTTTAAACGGAGGTGTTGAATATTAAAGGTGTTTGTATTTGTTTTACTTACTTCACAGCATGGTGAAATTGGTGAACTAACTTCTTTAGAGGATACGACTATATTATCTGGCACCATTTTCTGCTTCTTTATTTTACTTTTAAATTTTTTGATAGACGGCTGCTCTGTAGAATCACCGCTTGAGAGTTTTTCATCTGATAATGGTGCCAGACGAATACCAAACCGCTTTTTAAATCTATCGACCCATCCAATACTGGCATGAAAATCTTTTTTTTTGGTAATTTCTTGGTATAACTCGATTGCTTTTACTCTCAACATTTCTCTAGTTATAAAAGTTCTTTTAGAACGTTCTTGAATAAACCATCTGTAGAGAGCGTTTTCCATCTCTGGACGATCACCGCCTCTTAATGTTTTACGCTTTCCCGGTCCGGATTCCATCGTGTTCACGTGTTCAACTATCTTTTGTTTCTTTTTCTTAAGATCATGCAAAGTAGCACGTCCAATTCCATACTCTTTCGCCAGTTTGCACATGTTTTCTCCGCTATCCAACCTCTTTAATATCTCAATTTTATCTTTCAATGCCAGAGTCTTATGTTTCCGTTTGTTCGACATGTTGGTTACACTATACTACGTAATACTTTTAACTTAGTAACATCAACGAAGGTACGTATTAAAGTGTGTGCATACGTGCTATCGTGGTAAGTTATACGTTCTTACTAATGCCGGAGTGTGGCAGTACGAGGGAAAGGCGGGCGGAGGGGCGTTGGGGAGACGCGGGTCGATACTGACGACGGACGCGCAGATGTGCTGAAGTGCCGGATTAGTGAGTCCCTACTGTAGTTGTCGATGTCGTATAACCGTGTAAACAATGAAAAACGGGCATGGGCAAAGACAAGAAAAACAAAAATTAATGAAAAAAAAAGAAATGCGACATAGACTGTACAAAAAAAGAACCGGACACCGACCGGTTCAACTGAGCATATTAGCACAATATTAGTTTGAATCTGTCCGAATGTTAATTAAATGTTTTTATTAATATAAGACAAATTTTACAATAGTGACGGCTCTAAAAAAAAATATTAATTTAAAAATTGGACAACTCCTATAGGGTGCTTATTTATAGTCAATACGAGTACTTATCTAAAAAATCTTTTCACGCTAACCACTAAGAGAGCTGTCTTCGAAAGAAAAAACAAGTCAAAGTCGCAAATTAAAAATTCGCTCTTCCAACGATCCCAAAATAAGAAAGCTTATTAAATATCAACATAATACTTTTTTTTTCAAAATTGTATAAGCTTATTCGTAAAAAGTAGCTGATATGACCTGTCAGGGATATACCCCATTTAGTGCAACCCTGTTTTTGATTTCCTTTACTTACGCCAGGTAACCGCAAAGACGGCAAAGCATTCTTTTTCAATATTTTTCGAGTTGCTTTCATTAAGATTTCGTCAGGCTTGAAATGCTCTTCACACACACGATACGAATAACTCGCATTTCTCAAATCCTCACGTCCTATTAATTTCAGCCACTGCAAGCGCCTGAAAAAAAAAATTAAAGAGAAACCTTACAAAAAAAACTAATTTTAATGTTGGATTAAGCCGGCGCGGGGCCCACGGCAAATTTTATAATGATACCCTATTCTGGCCGATAGCAAAAGATAGTAAGCTTACCTTTCCTGTTCAGTAGGTACCGAAAATAACGACAATACTGGATTCCCAAAGTTGTTACTGAGGCACCCAAACACACAACAATAAGTACGATTACGTGATTTAGCCATGTCAATTTCAAGGTACTCTACGAATTAATGACGACGGATTAATGGAAAAGACGCCAGGCGCACACTTGACTCAAATGGTTGTTACGCGGTTACCCTAAGTTCGCGCCTCATTTCTAAGCGATATGAAAGGCGCCAGGTGCAATGCAAACTTAGCTCAAACGGGTGGCAAAGATGGCGACCTGTACCGAGTGTGCGACGCGTGACTACGCGGCGATAACGCCGCCCGGACTGCCGCGCCGCATACTTTGCACGCTATGCGTACTGAGAACGCTTTGTATTTGGAGAAATTAGGGCCTGTATGGAACTTCGCTTCTAACTCGCCCGCAGCTCACTCGCAAATCGCAAGTGTGAGAAGGCGCAGTAGGGTACCTACTTACTTACTTTCCTGACAGATCAAATCAGTTACTTTTTATGTAGTGTCCAAACCCTCGAACAGCATGCAGTTTGAAAAATAATGTAATATCAAAATATTTTATTATGCCACACCTGGCCACAAAGTGGCTTTTTCCGCACGCTACGCGTACGGAAAAAGCCGCTTTCTGGCCAAGTGTAGACATAATATGATGTACAGTCAGCTCCAGAGATAAGTATACCCCCTACCATACGGCGAATGTATGAGAGGGGGGCAACTTATCTGTGCCACTGACTATACACAACACGGAAGGTAATAAAAAAAGCCCTCGATCGCATATTTACGACCCTCGCTTGCAGCTCTGGCCGCAAACACCTGCGATCTCGGCCTTTCTTTGTTTTACCACCCTAGTTGTGTAATGTACTATTTTTATAGTGCATTACAGTCCTTATAACTCTGGGGATCTACCAAAATAAAAAAAATGTGAAAAAGTTCTATCCATTCATGGTCATGCACTCATGCGTGCCCCATTAGACTTGCCCATACCTATACACTGCGCAGTGAAGTGCCTTATATTCGAAGCGTCCCATTCCTAAAACGCCATCAATTCAATACAAATTAGGACGTAATTTTTACAGTAGAGGATCATGTACTATAAAATAATAATAATAATAAATATTAGGGGGACAATCTTACACAAATCGAACTAGCCCCATAGTAAGCTCAATAAGGCTTGTGTTATGGATACTAGACGACGATATATTTAATAGATACAAATACTTAAATACATAGAAAATATCCATGACACAGGAACAAATATTCGTGCTCATCACACAAATAAATGCCCTTACCGGGATTCGAACCCAGGACCTCTTGCTTCGTAGGCAGGGTCACTACCAACTAAGCTAAAGGGGTCGTCAAACTACGCATCCGCATGAAGTCAATGAGTACAGTCAGCTGCAGAGATAAGTAGCCCCCATGTCATACATTCGTAGTATGGCAGGGGGTATACTTATCTCTGCAGCTGACTGTACATTATATCGAATCGATGAACAATTCGATGTAAGTTCTCCAAGAATCATGACACGATTTCCCTGTATTGTTATCGGTCCAGCATCGTACGATGTCAAATTGCCGACTTACATTGTCAGTGCGAATGATAAGATAGCCTGCTATAATGAGTCAATGATACTTTGCATTGTTTTTAAGGGCATTGAAAGGATTATGAACCATATGGACTGTAGCTTCATGGAGGCTAGCAAGCTGCCAAAATTCTTCAAAGGAATTTTATTTAAAACAGCTTACCAAGGTTGTTAACCTACCAAAGTTGAGAAAAAGATTCCAAAAATTTTGTGATTCATCCATGATTTTAGGCAGTCGAAAAGGCAGCACCAGCCTTCCCACGAATAACTGGACCGAAATTATTTTTAGTGCCTAAAATGAAGATGAAAATTCCTATGTAGACACTTATACAAAATTGCAGATGTCTTGAAATATTTTTAAAGCAGTTTTAGGTTAGTTTTCAACCACACCTCAATGTTTATTATGAAATTTCTCAATATTATTCTGGCCTTTTTATAGCAAAAAAGTCATTTGTTTCTTACTTAAATTACCACTATGTCGAATTACAAAATTATATGTGTTTTGGAAATTATAGCAGCGAGTAAGAAATTATGCGTTAAATGTACAAGGGACGGATTTTAGGCGTCTAAAAGAAATTTGACCCAACTGCTAAAAGCTCATATTATCCAGAACTGCGAGTATAACAACAACAGAATTGTTTTTTATTTCAATCAAACATAATAATAGTGTTACCAGCGTTTATTTACTAGCTCTTAGGTATACACTCCTTCTTTGACAAGCTAAACGCTGATGAACGAACCACTTTTGGAAATAACGATGTAAGAAACTTAATAGTCAATTATCAGTGAGGATCAACTGAGGGCGTACCTACTTTAATGAATGAGCGAGCGCGATCTCCGTTTCAGCTTGGGCAAAAATGCTCTCGTATGCCTGTCTGTACGGATGTCCAGGTGTCCTTTACAGGTCACATTTCTCAACCAATTCTTGTGAAATTTTGTGAGTAGGTTCGATAATTATTTAGATTTTTTGAAATAGCAAATCTGGGGTGGTAGACTCGTGAGGTGTACAGCTTCACAGAGCTACTAGTTAAATTTAACGGTGAAACAATGCCTTGTGATCACGCTATTTATCCGTTTCAGTAAATACGCTATTAATTAATTTCTGGTTACTACATTGTGCCTCAGATAATTAACTAATGTTTTTATATTATGAAGACCACAGATACTCAACCTATTTTATAGATGGTTAGGTGGCCTTGTGTTTAAATTGTTTAACCACCATGTTGTTTGATTTGTCATTAGGACATTATTTTATTTAATACAATACCGGACAGTTAAATTTAATTTACAGCAGAAGATAATCGCGTAAATTGAGTTACAAAAAAAATAAAATAATTTATTTCTGTAAGTAGGCCCAAGGGCTCTTTTACATGTCTTTCTTACATTCTTTTATCTTCTTTTTTTCCTTTTCTTTTCTTTTGGCGCTTCGGGTACCTAATGACCTTCTGGTGAGAAGAAGCGCCGGAAGAAACTCACCAGTTTCTCTTTTCATACATGAGATTTCATTAATACATTACATTAACTTAAAACTACATTTATAGAGATGTAAAGGGTCTCTCTATGCGTCCATACAAGACAAATAAAAAATAAATTGATACTAAAATTAATGGAGATGTAAAGATTCTTCGTTGTCAAAATATTATGTTTTGGAAGTGTAAAGGATCTCCAAACGTCAAAATACATCCCTAAGGTGTCCTCTCTGCGCTATTTTATAGCAGAATAGTAGGAAAGGATTAAAAAAAACTTACTAAGAGGGACGCAAATCAAAAATTTTCACAGTATTTCCAAACCTTGCAGAATAAAACCGTAAGCATAAACGCCATGATGACGTCATACAAGACGGTGGGTGTGAAGCGCAACGCAATAACCCTGTCCCTCGTTTACAAAAAGTCATAACACATGAGAATCCCAAAATGAAATATGCCCTTCTGTGTAACGTAAGCCGTTTTCCTATTGAGTACTCCAGCACCTGTGCGCATATTACGGGAGGGTGAAAAAATGATATATCGGCTTATATTACTTGTCTACGCAGGTATGGAGAAAGTGAATTATGTCAGACGGTGTATTTTACGAGACACCAAGAAAATTACACATATTGTGACTTGGTAAAAATTACACAGTTAAATAACCAGTTCCAATCGTCCTAGTGCTGTAACAATACACAGCGGACGTGTAAGGCGGGGCGTGTATCGGCGAGCCTCAGACCCGAACGTTTTGAAAGGGGCCATTCATTTATTACGTAAGACTATTTTTGCCAGTTTTTGACCCCCTCCCCCCTTATGTAAGAAAAAATAAGAATCGGCTGATGCCCTCCCCCCCTATCTAATATTTATTACGTAAGAATCTCAAAGAAAAACGATTTTACGTTTGGCCTGTTTTGATTTTTATTTTTCAAAGAATCATTTTTGTAGCGACGTTTATTTGCAAATACTAATAGTTTTTAATTTTTTAGTAACAATACCTATACGCAACCGAGCACGCGCCTGCGCTCTCGCGCGGATTTGCGTGCTTTTGTCAAAAGTTAAGATTATTTTGCGCATTTTTATGATCTTACGTAAGGTAAGAATGATCAAAACCCCCTCCCACCCCCCTGTAAGAAAAAATAAGACATGGTTGACCCCTCTCCCCCCCTAACTCGTCTTTCGTAATAAATGAATGGCCCCAAATCTAATTGCACTATGTCATGGGTTTCTTCAAGGGCCTGGGATACGTAGGTCAATCAGCGGTTGGCCACGTAGTTATAGTTCCCGCCAGTGTTGTGTACAGTTAAAGAAGAAAATGGGCAAGTACCATCTTTCAGGTGCAAGAACCACCTCAGCAAGGAAAAAAGACAGACAAGTAGTTTCTCTTTTCGGCCGTTTAAGAGCGTGGAGTACCCATTCAAAGTCGAGGCGCATGCGGTGCGATCCGTACTGCAGCACTCTTACGCATTCTTAAAACTTAGCTTGTAGTGCATTCGTTTACGGCGCGCACACATACATGCGCGATGTACCTTTTGTAGGCAGAAAAATGACTGCTGTTATACTGTGACTTCAGGTAGCTTGTCTTCTTGAGAGACCCCTTTCAGAAATCTGATTTTGTGCCATAATATATGGATGACCCCCAATAAATACAGGGGCCTAGTGAAACATGATAGCCTGTTTGAAAAAAAAACGTGATGAAAGGTGAGTCGGTCAAAAAGTCTGAAAAGATGTTTGAAAATTCGTAAATGGTTGATGCCCCAATAAAAATAAAAGTAGACCAGAACTTACTTCGTATTGTTGCTGGCTGTGTGCATTTTCATAAGCATCAGGTGCTGGCATATACAACGTCGGGATGGCCGCGTTGCTTAGGGTCTGCTTCTTCTTCCCGTACCTGAAGAACCACGGCTCGAAGTGGAGACTGCATACGCAGGTGTTTTTCATCTGCTGAGCAGTATTCTCCGCTAAGTCTGGCCTCTGCATGGCTTTTAGCCATGATGCCTTCCTGTAAATAACTATATTGTTAACATCTATTGCGGTGGCAGTGGGCAGGCCATATGGCCCGGAAAACAGATGACCGTTGGGATAAAAATGTCCCGTGGGCTTATGATGCTACGCTTTGTCACGCGATAAATAAATGATAAAGCATCCGTCACGTTCTGAAAAATAGTGTGTGAGAGTGACGGATGCTTTATCACTTATCTATCGCGTGACAAAGCGTAGTATCATAAGCCCACTGGAGTGGCTAGTGGCAACCACCTATAGTTGACGTCGTGGAAGCAAATAATGACCCCCTTTATGTTTGTATGGAAAACCGATAGCAAAATCGTAATTACGTATATACTAAACTCGAACAGTACTGAACTTGATTTTGTAAACGTAGATAACTGTAACTTAACCTAATAAATATTTGGTGCCCTATCTGCAGCCCTATCTGCGGGCGTTTTGGTTGTCTCGGTTAGGGCACATAACTTTGCTTAGTTAGTACCTACCTACAGCGCAGGAGATATTAAAGCATAAAGGGATGTCTTGCTAACGTACGGTGAGACATTCAAAATAATAATCGCCAGTTAAGGTAAGTATGCACCTCATTTGTATGAGACATTATACGCAATCGGTGCAAACTTAGCATAACATAATAGACCAGTTGACTGAGACGAATAAGGCGGAACAACATACTCACCTTTTGTCGCCCGGAATGCGATGCCAGGATAACGATTTGTTGGATCTAGAGCTCGCTTTGCAGCCATAAACGGCACAGCAGACGTTTACCATCGTGATGTGATATGGCGATTAAACGTGCGGCAGCCCTGTATGGAGACCGCAAGCCGACTGAACTGGCGGGACAGCTCCGCGCCCGCCTCACCGCTCACCCCTCGCGGTCTGACGTTACCGTTTACTTTGCCTATAGCATCTATACAGCTCGGCCAACACAGTGTAGGATGCCCTCCAGCTAGATGGAGCGATGACATTCGTAAAGTGGCTGGCAGCGGTTCGAAACAAAAACTCGAGACCGAGTTCAGTGGCGTGCCATGGGAGAGACCTTTGTCCAGCAATGGTCGGACGTGGGCTAATGTTGATGATGATGATGGCGGCGAGGCGAAATATAGGTACCTACCAATCACCTGTTAAAGTTCCAATGGCATGCTAGTACCTTTTGTTTGGGTGCGTTTCTTTATTTATAACTTGGTACGAGAAAACAAGGTACAGTCACCGGCAATTATATCGTATAATTTATATTGGTGACCGTCCACCTCTGAAATTTATTTAATTAGTTTTTCCATGTTTATGTACGAGTATATACATTTAAATAAGAACCATAAGAAACCGGAATAGTTGTCAATGCCATATTAAAATTATGTCTATAGACAAACTTGAAATCTGAAGAGTTTTGATAATAGGTAGGTATGCCGTATTGATAACAAGGTGTACGGAGGAAATGAAAAATTTTCCATCGTACACCCAGGTGGTCAAAGGTGAACAGCAGTAAAAAAAATTTCAACGGTTCACCCAGGTGGTCTCGGGAGGTGGACGGTGGGAAAGAAGGGATCCCGAGATAGGGCCAGCTAGCTACGCCACGATAATTGATTGCAACGACACGATTGAAAACATTTATTATTTGCTCACAGGTTGTATATATTCATTATTGTTTTTTATTGATTTACGTAAATAAAATGTACCTATAATATGTATTGAAAAAAAAAACATATGTATGGAATTAAATTTTGAAATTAATTACTGACTATTGTAATCATTTGTTAAAGTTGTTAGAAAGAAAACTATCTATTAGCCCGAAATTTCTATTTTTGGAGGCAAATAAATGAAACCACACATTTTGTTGGAAAATTTCATTCTCATATAGGTAATGCTAATAATAGCATCATATCAAAAGCTCGTAACGTCGAGTGATCTTATCCCAACGAAATGTTTAGGAAGAACATACCTATTTTTTTTGTACAGTTACCGGCTATACATTACCGGCATTATTGGCGGCAATATAGTACTTAATTAATAATAATAAACTACGACCAAAAATACATAACTCGCATTCTCAGGAGATGCTGGATATGTTGACAGTCCGGCGGTGGATGCAGATTTTTATTTCAAAAATAGTCTACCTGACTCGATCGTGTGTAAAATATCTGTATGATCATGCTTTCTTAGTTAGCTCAAATGGCTATATTACGAAGCTGTAATAATAAAAAAGCGGTCAAGTACGAGTCGGACTCGCGCACCGAGGGTTCCGTACAAACTCATAAGTAGATACATGAATAGTTCAAGAAAAACAGTATGGCGATTAGTTTAGTAGGAGAGCAAATAAGTATGTGTTACGATTTTTACAAATTTCTCCAAAACGGCGAAAGTTAGGAAAACCGTTGTATTTTTCCTGTAATATTTAGTATGACATTAATAATTGGTAATTATTACCGATTATTCTGTTCTGTAACTTCGACGATAATAGGGGGAATGGCATTTTTTAAGGTTTTTCGTCATAAATCAAAAACTACTTATTTAAGAAAATAAACAAAAACGGTATTTTAATCTACAAATCAAGCCCTTTCATTTGATATCCCACTCAATATAATAGCCCTACTTTCAATGTTCAAAGTCCCATTACAGACCCCTTAAAAAAAGGTAAAAAAGTTACAAGATTTTTTACATCCAATAGGCTCAGGTTAGCTACTTTTAATGCTATTCCAAATTCCAAATCGATAGCAGCAGTAGTTTCTGAGATATCTGGCTGTGACTGACGGACATACAGACAGAGTCGCACCATAAGGGTTCCTTGTTTACCATTTTGGTACGGAACCCTAAAAATGTGTAATACTGACTTACAATTTCAGTGCATGTCCATTCACCTTACCTTCCAGTAGCTAACAACGTAATGTAACTTTATGATTTAGTAATGGCAACAGGAAACTATTAGTAGCCAATAAGCAATTGAAGTAATATCGCACACTGAGTGTCGGTTGCGTAGGAAATTGCTAGGAAAGTAAATAAATATAATATAAGTCCGATTCCTTTATTTAACCACGGTTGACGAACTCTACAGATCACCAAACATAATAACAAGGTACTTATTCGTCATAATTAATTGACGTTTTTATATAGAATGCAGCATAGCAACAGAATGCACAGTACCCATTAATTTAAGTGCTTTAATATTTTTTTCATCACACTTGCTCGAAATTTTGTTGTCATACGTAGGTTCTGTGGGCCGTAAATGACCTATTACGCCCTAGGGCGTAATGCTTTTTCTTTATTTGAATACGCTGGTTCTGCTTTCCTCTTATTTGTCATGTTCAAAGGAAACGCCAACTTACTATTTTAACTTTTATCACTGAAATATTTATTTAAAGAGATAAGTACTTGTTTAAATTATTTTTTGTTAAAGAAGTTGGAGGGCTTAGTCACTTTTCAGTACTTTGGAGGTCAGTTTGTCCCAATAGGTTGAGATTGGGCAGCTAAAAAAAGATATGTTTCTGTTATTTTAGACTACTTTCTAACATATATCAAAATAAATCAAATCGGAGCCGGACAGTTGAGTACCTTTCCTTGTAAGTATCATAAACAAAGACTAGCTCTGACGTTAAACCTGATTAAATAATATGCCATGCTAATAAATAATTTAATGTGTAATAATCGGCATGAGAACGTCACACGACACGACACTCGCGTAAGGAAGTTATGACATCGTCGTCCGGTGACTCAGTTGCTATTGTCTTTGATTTGCTGTTTTATTAATAATAACGAAATAAAACGGATGAATCGAAAAATAACTTTCAACATAAACTAGTTTTACCCTTTTCTAACTAGTCTATTTCTGTCATTCAAAGTCAATGACAAACACGTGCCATACGTTTTTAAATGTAATTATAGGTAATGCTAGTAGAACTGTAATGGAAACTTCTGTCTACATTTCCATCACTGTAAATGACACATAATGTATATTATAATAACACAAAACTACCATTCAAAGTAAACATATCTTTATGTAATTATTGTCTGCTATTAGTTTAATTCTATTAGATCATTATCATTCGCTAGACTGTCAGGAATTGCATCAGCCATAGCTAGTATACCTACGTGACTGTACACTAGTCCTCCTACACAGAAGTAAGTAAAAGAATGACGTCAAAACGAGCTCTCCACACTCATATGAATAGTGTACGGTTTGATAGGTTGGTACTACATAATTTAATTCATTCATTTTGTTAATAGGCCTCTGGGGTCCAAAGCACAAACACATCGACACTGGAAATTTCAAATGTCGTAAGGGACATTTTGTCGTAAGTACACTAAATATACCATTGGAATCAGTATTTTTTTCTCTATCGATCTGTTCGATTGAAATTTTGATAACCCGTCAAATAAAAAAGTTATGAGAAGATTAAATTTTGTCGTAACTTCCTAAAATTTAAAGTTGACCCATACAACATAGTGCCATATAAATTTAGTATACAAATTTATATTTTCATACATTTTATGGTTACTTACTTCATTAACCTGGAAACCATAAATATAACTTACAACAGAAATTCGCAATGTACAAATACGCTTCTGGTAGTTACGACAATATGATAATATTTTTAAGAAAAAAACGGGTTATTTCAGATTCGTAACGGACATTTTCGTCTTAAATTCACTGCGTAAGGGACACTATTTCCTAAACTATTAAGGTTATAGATTTCCAATAATTAGTTCGGTGTAGATAAAGTTATTTGAAAATTATAAATCTGAGAATCATCCTAATCGGTTAAGAAACGACCGAGTTACGATTTTTTTTAAATTGAATTTTGTTTTTTGGCTCTCCTGAAAAGTCGACCTTTGTCCCTTACGACATTTGAAATTTCCAGTGTCGACATAATAACGGGAAAAACGCAGACGAAGCCGCGGGTAAATACTAGAAATGCATATTTCGGACATTTTCAATGTCAAAAACGTCCAGACGGACAGTGGAGGCTTAGTGACAAGCTTTGAGTGCGGAACGGTAAATAGTACACTTAATTTTCTAGAGACACTAAAAGTAAAGTAGACGAAAAATAGAATAACAGAATGAAATATTATGTTCATGTCGATTTTATATAAATAACACTGCAAAATATAGCAAACATCGTGTATTGTTTTTTTAATGGCTAAACGCCTTGATGCTGTGTCACAAATAAATGTGCAATGGAAATTAAAAGGAAAAAAAAACATTGCAGGCCTAGGCCGGCAGCCTCCTACAGAGGGTGAATCAACTTTTCTTTGTCAACAAAATTTCACCTTCTCCGACTAAAATTAAAAGGAAATCTTTATTCGGATATTTTTTTAATAAAGTGTATGCTCATTTAAAAGACATTAAATGCCAAGCGTCGAGCCGCACCGGAAACGAGGTACTTTGCGGCCTAGACCAACAACGACGCACCAACAAGATGGACAGATGATCTGGTTAAGGCTGCTGGCTCACGGTGGATGCAGGTTGCTTGGAAATCTATGGGGAGGCAGTGGACGTCCTATGGCTGAAATGATGATGATGATGATGATGAGCAGTATAACTACTTACTACAACTTTGATCTCCACTTAATTATGATCATTGGCCATAGGGATGGGAATTAAATTATAATTAATCAATACAAAGAGGTACCTAGCGGACATAGGAACAATTAATTTAATTTAATTTTCAATTTTTATATCAATTAATTTATTTTTATAATCTTTAGTTTAAATTTTTAACTGAATTTTTGGGCATAGTTTACGTGTCTTAGTATTATTATTAAGATGTGGTATCTTGACTCAAAATATTTGTCTGCCCTGTGGTGAAACATAGTGATGCATAATTATAACAATTTCAATGTAGTACCTAGAAACCTATGTTCACAAATAAATCATTTGACTTTGACTTTGGAGTTGGCAAAATCACTAAGTAGCATATGTATTAAAACTTATATAGTTAATCGTCTTCTAATCTCTTTAATTTTGGAATCATGTCAGATTTAAATAAAATGTAATTTTTATCGCATTACACGCATTTTAAGCACGTGTACCGTAAATATAGCCATTAATTCCGCATCCCATTAAGACAAACGTGTTATATTTAATATGTTTCTTAATTAATATTGCTGATGTAACAGTATAACAGTGTTTGGTCACTCTCATAAGAGACATACACATATGTGATTAATGCTATTGTTAGTATTTTATAGATAACCATATATAGTAAAGACAAAATCAAAGTATGATTTAAATTTAGCTGAAGTGGGGTGAAATTTAAATAAGTTACGGTTAAATTATTATGTAAGAGCTAACTGGCAACACGCGTACATTGCGCTGTGTTTGTTACAGATGCGCGTTTTCATTGGCTAGTACATGTTGTACCGAGTGTGACGTATGTCGCGGCAGGATGGGATAATCAAGTCGATATAAGAACAAGTTCTTTGTTCTACAATCATAGTGCATATCCGTATCACCAACATGACGTTTACTTATCGTCGCTTACGCCACAGTTATCACTCAACTCACCACGTAGCTCGGTGACGTGGAGATAAGATTCGGCACGTCCACACTTGGTCAAAGTCGTCTGCCTGAGGATCTTTGTTCGGAGAAGTGGCTACATTGTATATAATTCGGTTACCTGCCACTCACACATTCAAACACTTTAATACCTGGTCCTACAGTGCTGTGTGAGTTAAATCACTTTTGAGAACCCGAATCTTAGCCACCTCTTTCTTAGTTAGCCTAGCCTAATGCTACTTAATTTGGTGTCGGCTCTCACCGTCTTTTTTCGTCATACAGTTCGGTTTAAGGTTATCGCGTCATTTAGCTATTTTACCTCTTTCAGGTGTTTGTAGCTGAGAGACATCTGAGTCTGAGGAGATTCTCGCTTCTTCGAGTCCAATAAAAAATAATCAGCAGGGGCATTCCACGAAAACGTCTACTTTGTAGCGCACGTGACGGCTATAGCAGCTACCTTAAAAACAAATAAAAAGTCCTAAATGGCATTATCAATTCAGAAACCAAGTTATAAAATATTGACATACCAAAAATATCCTTCCTAACTCTGTTAGAAGTATGAAAAAAATTGCGTCACGTGCCCGACATTCTGGTGGAATGCCCCAGCTACAGCCAAAGACGTAATAAATAATCCACATATTTCTTCCGCGTTTTGTTGATTCGATTTTAAAAGGATCCACGCTACTTGGGACGCAAATTCAGAAATGTTGTGAAATCATATGTGCGTACAAAATAACAGTCAGAAAATATTATGTTATAGTTACCTGTATTTGAATCCAAGCCTCGATGCTTGAAATCCAAGTCTACCTATAACTGATGCAAAATTGAAGCCTTATGAAGAATGGCAGAAAAGGTGAGGTCCAAAGTCAAATTTTATCAAAATAATAGCATAGCAATAAGGTAAAAATGATATGTAATTCTTCCTTGTTGAAAACCAAAAAAACCAATAAGTAATATGGAAATCCCATTGTATCGTGAAAGGCCTTACCTGAATGTGAAATTTAGAGGAAATATATCTGTGCGTGAAATGCGTGATAGGTACAAGGTGAATGTTACTTAATGACTAATTACTAAGAGTGAAATACTTTGATATAGGTTCTTTTAAAAAAGAGGACTTCATTACAGGGTGACAGAAGTTATACCAAAATAACCTCTAAAACCTGACGTTCCTTTTTGAAGTCGGTTATTTACTGATTTGTTACCAGTTTCAATTTCAATCTTATCATACTTACTCGTAAGAGTAACAAAACAACATTAATTGACATCAACCTTATCAATCCAGTATGTTATCACCTTAAATAAACAATTGCTCGATCAAATGGATCTACTAATTGCTCATTCATTCTCAAAGTTCTAATCTTCGCGTATATTTAAGATCATTCTAGAACAATCATGAAGACGTGGTCGGGATTTCTATTTTAGAAATATTGTTTCAAAATGAATTTAACATCTGGTTACCTACCGTATTTATTTATTGCACACAATCCAGTTTCTGACCTGTGTTAAAATAATTACATAATACTTTTATTATTATTATTAAACGATGGTTGTTTAAGACAGGTTACCTAGAATTAAACTACATTTCTGTCCCTAGTTTGTCTTTGGTCAATCGTTAATTACCTAATAGTGTTACTTCGAGCGCTTTAGTATTGTACCTACTACTCATAAATTATTAATTTGACTGTTTTAATTAGCCAAAGTGGTTCTAGGTCAAAATTGGATATATCTAGATTAAGAAAAAACTTCTAGATCATTCTAAAAGACCCACACGTGGAGGGATGCGTGTGCGCACGCTTTCGCTCTGACTCACACACACCACCGTTCTGTTGCCAGCCGGAACGCTAGCGGTTATCCAATAACCTATGAGTAACACTTGTGTAATACAGTAAAAAATTGACGGTTTTTCAGATCGCTAATACAGCTATTTATAGTTCGACTCATTAAAATCACGATCTTTACCTAGCAACGTACGACAAGAGAACTCCTAAATTGCGAATTAAGCTTACTTAAAGTGGATATCATTCGTTTGCAGATTGCAGAACAGCCATTAACGACTGCGAAAATGATCATTTGTCATCTTGATGACTGCGACTTCTGTCCGACCGTACCAATGACCGTACGACATCAGGATGAGAAGCGGTCTAATATAGTATAACACGTTATCTCTTTATAGATCTCTTAGTGAACTTTGGTGCAATTTACTGAAAAAAGTTAAATAGGTATGCCATAATGAATTAAAACTCAAATAAGCATTTATAAAAAATTGCAGACATTTTTTTATTTAGTACAAGCAGTGTTTTCAGTTTCGTCCGAGCAGAAATAACTCAAATTCTAAATTCTGAGCAAATTATGTGTATTTTTTACAATTGCGAGAGAAAAATGTTTTTTTTTAATTTCCTACAAAAAGAAGAACTCCCGCATCGTCCACGTGTTCAATCGTCCCGCTTATCACAGACCTTGCGTGACGTGACCGATACGCGGCGTGTCGCAACGCGTTCGCGTCGCACCGACCCCGACTCGAGCCAATCTGTCTGTTGCCAAGCAAGGTGACGAGTGACGACACTTCCATCTTGATGACGAAATCGGAAGAAACATGCACTGACATGGAATGGAAACGCATTGAATGTTCGCACTTTTTGACACCAAAAATACCTATGGAAAACGAGCGAATAGGGAAAATTAGATTATTCGTTTTCATGAGAAGTAACTAACGACAAGTTTCATTTCCAAACAAACATTGACATAGGTACAATAAGAAAAAAGAAAAGACACATAACTCTGTGCACTGGTGACGTTCAGAATCATTTTCATGACCTGAATCTACTTAAAAGTTACTCTAATGCATTATTGTTAGTGTAGGTATAATTTTTAAAGGATTTTTTTTCTGTCCTAAATCGATTCTACTATTTCTGAGGAACAAATATCTATATGACACCTAATACATTGGTATAAGTATAACAGCCACAAATTGTAATCAAAAGTAGCAGATCGGACTGAGCATTGAAAACGCTCTATACAAAACGGTAGGACATTATGACGTCATCCGTTGCATCGCTGTACTAAGTCTGTATGAAAAAAATAGCATTTTGCCATTTTGAGCACGAAGAAGTGCGTTTAAGCACATAGTTGTCATACATTTATTTTTTCAGTGTTACTTAAGCATTCCGAAATTGACTTTAATTTTTCTTAAAGACGATAAAAAAAATATCGTTTTTTTTTAAACTTTGTGGTCTCATAACTTTATATTTTTTATACATTTTTTGTTTATTTCTTTTGTGTTATGATAATTTAGTATTTTGCAATCCATGTGACTATATTATGTTGTAACATTCAACATTATTCAACATCCCAATTACCCTAAATAATGTTTAAGTTAATTGGTTTAATTGTAAGTGTTTTAATGAATGAATAAATGGCGTATATACCGTAAATTGCGTATTGGTAATTAAAAGTGGTTTACCCATTCCTGTACCTCTAGCACAACTATGACACGCGACTCTTTGTCGCGCGACAAATGCTACCTATCTTTTTCCACTCAATATTGTGTGACAGTGACAGGTGATGCTCAGTCGCGCGAGAAACAAAGTCGCGGCCAGTTATGCTAGACGTACTGGAAAATTATTGAGCGAGAGATATAAATCATAATGACCCACCTAAGGACCTACTATTTTACCAGAATTTAAGTCTGAATTTTTTCATGTCTTTCATGATTGATCATTCCATCAATGTAACATTTATAACATACTTATTTTGCCATTGAGTTGCGCTTTAATATTACAAGATTTCAACATGCTTACCCTAAAAAGATAAGCACCATGCCCGATTGAGCAGATTAGTCATAATACCTAATAAAGTAGGTATTTGACTCCGCATTATGAAATAACTATACTTAACGGTGAGCAGTCGATTGGTATCGCACTATAAAACTTATCGTTCATATGACTAACATTGCAGGAAAGTGCCTACCTAATTTATTGCTTATCGTGGAAAGTCCCACGGAACTACAGAAGTAGGTAGTTAGAAAATTTCACCCGAACCCGATACAAGTCCGAATGAAGACAATACCTAGTTAGGGGCCATTCATTTATTACGTAAGACGATTTAGGGGGGAGGGGGGTCCACCATGTCTTATTTTTTCTTACAGGGGGGTGGGAGAGAGTTTTGATCGTTCTTACATAAGATCATAAAAATGCGGAAAATAATCTTAACTTTTGAAAAAGCGCGCAAATTCGCGCGAGAGTATAGGTATCTTACTAAAAAATTAAAAACTATTAGTATCTACAAATAAACGTCCCTACAAAAATGATTCTTTGAAAAATAAAAATTAAAACAGCCCAAACGTAAAATCATTTTCCCTTTAGATTCTTACGTAATAAATATTAAATAGGGGGGGAGGGGGTCAGCCGATTCTTATATTTTCTTACATAAGGGGGGGAGGAGGTCAAAAACTGGCAAAAATCGTCTTACGTAATAAATGAATGGCCCCTTATGACAAAAATCTTGTTTGAATTGATTTTTTTAAATTTTTGTATCGAGCCGATACAAAAGTACCTATTAAATAACTGGCCAAGAGTATGTCGAACCATGCTCAGTGTAGGGTTCCATAGCCGTAACTATAAGGTAAAAAAACCGGTCAAGTGCGAGTCGGACTCGCTCACCGAGGGTTCCGTACAAACTCGTTAGTAGATACGTGAATAGTTTAACAAAAACTGTATGGCCGTTAGCTTAGTAGGAGCAAATAAGTATGTGTACGATTTTTGAAAATTTCTAAAAAACGATGCAATTTAAGAAAACCGTTTTATTTTTCCTGTAATATTTAGGATGATATTAATAATTGGTAATTATTACAGATTTTTCTGTTCAGTAACTTCGAAGATAATAGGGGGGGAATGGTATTTTTTTGAACGTTTTTGGTCATAAATCAAAAAGTACAAAATTAAAAAAAAAAACAAAAATAGTTTTGGAATCTACAAATTAAGCCCTTTCATTTGATATCCCACTCGATATAATAGCTCTACTTTTGTTTTTCCACATCCCATTTCGGACCCCTTTAAAAAAAAAGTAAAAAAGGTATAAGATTTTTTTTCTATCCAATAGGCTCGAATCAGCGACTTTTAACACTATTCCAAGTTTCAAGTCGATAGCATCAGTAGATACTGAGATATCTTGCTGTGACAGACGGACAGACAGACAGACAGACAGACAGACAGACAGACAGACAGACAGAGTCGCACCATAAGGGTTCCTTTTTTACCATTTTGGTACGGAACCCTAAAAATAGGATGTAAAAAAAGTACAACAACAAAAGAGCGTATCTACGTCCTTTTGTTGAGAAGCGCAGTTTATCGGCAATAACTCAAAAACGATTAATCCGATCTTGTTGAAAATAATTTTCGTTGAAAGTATTAATTGAGCGTTATCTTTGTAATTTTTTATATATTTTTCGGACACACGGTTTAGAAGATAGAGGGGGGGGGACACAATTTTCACAACTTTCGGAGCAATTATTTCCAAAGGTATTCACTTAATCAAAAACATTACTTAGGAACCTTAAAATGTTTTCAAAAGAGCTGTCGAACTATGTAGCACACGTTGACATTTTGTAAAAAAAAATTTTTTTTAGCTTCTGTTACATGTATGGAGTGCCCCCCTAGATTTTTTTATTTATATTATTTAACTACCAAATTTAGTTTCGGCATCTACAAGACATCTATATTCCAAATTTCATCAGTATAGGTCTTGTAGTTTTTGAGTAAAATGCCTGTGACATACGGACGGACGGACGGACGGACGGACGGACATGACGAAACTATAAGGGTTCCTTTTTAGCCATTTTGGCTACGGAACCCTAAAAATCAACTTTACTTAATGCATGTATGTGCGTTATTAGTTCCACTTCCGCTATTTTTTTAAAGTTAGGAAGTCTGTTTTTAGTCAATTCCAATGTTATAATAGTTATTCTTCTATATTCGGGGCAGGGGCAAACTCAAAAAATCAAAGATCATAAAAATCGGTCCACCCGTTCTCGAGTAACTAACCCGATTTTTTTTATGTAGGTACCTATATAAGATAAGATATGATTATCATAATGTCATAAACTCTAAACCCTGTTTTATTCGATTTTATTCCTTTCAACATTTCAATTGAAATTGATCCCACCTACAAATTCAACCGCCTAGCAACAAAATTCGTCTATTTACTTACGACAAAAAAACATCCACCAACACGTCTATCCCTCTCACACCGCTAAAGTTAGACAAGGATAACTACAATATCGTATGACTTGATGACTGGATCATTAGTCATTGAAAACGGTGAGTAACGGTAGACTGAAAGGCGGCAAAAAGCTCGTACCTACCTACAGATAAAGTCAAAGTCGACTGATAAGTCAATTTGGGCAGCTGCAGTGCTGTGAAGGTCAGACTAAGAAGGAAAAAATAATAGTAATTAGCTGCAGTCTAGATTTCCTATTAGCTTTGGTGTTGGGCGAATGATCCCTAGAATGTAAGTAGGTGTGTATATTTTACATTGTAAAGAATATTCGTATAGCTAGGTAAATAATTAATGCTACTAAAAAGAGAGATGTGAAATTTCCCACAGACACTAGACGATTTTTGTCAGTTTTTGACCCTTATGTAAGCAAAAATAAGAATCCGCTGACCCCCTACCCTCTATTTAATATTTATTACGTAAGAAACTAAGGGAAAAATGATTTTACGTTTGGGCTGTTTTAATTTTTATTTTTCAAAGAATAATTTTTGTAAGGACGTTTATTTGCAGATAGGTACTAATAGTTTTTAATTTTTTAGTAAAATATCTATACGAGCACGCGCCTAAGCTCTCGCGTGGATTTTTCATAAGTTAAGATTATTTTGCGCATTTTTATGATCTTTCGTAAGAACGATCAAAACTCCCACCCACCCTCCTGTCAGAAAAAATAAGACATGGTTGACCCCCTCTCCCCCTAAATCGTCTTACGTAATAAATTAATGGCCCCTAGGGTCCCTACGTAATATTTGTTGACAGTTGGCATACGTAGGTATAGGGTTTTTTTGGTATTCAACTAATGAATACAAATCAATGAAAATTCATTAATAATAATTTAGGTACAAGTTAAATGTAATAAAATGTAGGTATTATAGTACTCGTAGGTATCGGATATCGTGACTAACCCAACTGCCTATCGTTAGCAATTTCACCACATTCGCATGGCAACAGTTAGTCAGAGGCATGACGACAGTCTTTCGCGACATGACACGTAACAACGCGTCGTTAAATGCGCGGGAATGCTCCATATTATTTAAACGTCACTGTTGTGCCATTACATTACAATTTATTTTAATACGTAGTAATTAGGAATCGTGGCAACGCAGATGTGGGGCGGGAAAAGTAAATGATTTTTTTCAAACATGCAATGAAATGTTGACATTACGTGCCTTGCAAAGTACCTCGTTTCCGTTGCGGCTTGACACTTGGTATTTAATGGAATTTCATACAACATTGCCGGCCTAGGCCTGCAATGTGTTTTTTTTTCTATTCCACATTTCTTTGTCACACGGCATCACGGCGTTCAGCCATTAAAAAAACAATAAACGATGTTTGCTATATTTTGCAATTATATTTATTAACCGCCATACCGTGTAGGTAGGACCTTTAGCCGCGAAATGGCACATACATATAATTATGGCGTCTTTGTCCTGATGCCTAAAATTAACTTCATTAACGTATATTGCCCTTCTGGGACGGACGGAACGTTCTTTAATTGACGTGTCCTATTCAATGACGTCCTTTTGTGTTAGGAAAGCGTAATGTGTAGTTGTTTGTTACAACATGATTGTAAACTGAAGCCTACCTATGTTAACTTAACCGTCCATTGACTGTTCGACTCCTGGTAAAACGAAGTAAGTGCTTAGATAATGTGCCGGGACTTAATGCCTTTTTGAGTAGGAGTGACGAGTTATAATTAAGCAGTAAACTTAGTTTTCGAAAGTCAAACGGAAGCTACTGTTGTATGGCACAAGTAAAACGCTTTGTGTTGTTAAATATTTTTCTCAAACATGGCATGAAATGTTGACATTACGTGCCTAAAAATAGGCCGCAAAGTACCTCGTTTCCGGTGCGGCTTGACACTTGGCACGGAATGGAATTTCATACTTACATTGCCGGCCTAGGCCATAACATAACAAATAACACATTATAAACAATTTCCAATTATTATAAATTGCAAACTAAAACACAAGAATACACATTTAAAATATTTCATCTAAATATTCGCGGTAAAAATGTAAACTGAAACAGCTTTTGCTTGTACATGGTTTCCGAACGTGACATTTGCATTGTCTATGGATATAATATGTCAGTGTCACTAACGTCACTTTCTGATAGAAAGTTTCTGATTAAAATAATATTTAGGGTAAGTAAGGATATTAGTAAGTTTATTTATTTCATTGCATATTTGAGAAAAGCACTATACATACCTCGGCGGGAAATGGGGTTGCCGGCCTCGTAACTTACCAAATATGTAACCAATTGTCCATGAGAAAACTGTATATTCTAAGTGCAACACTAAAACTACATAAAACGCTAAAGTTTAACCCTTTGCTTTTAAATCGAAGGCGTAAGAGTAAAGTTGTCCCTCTCCCGACAGCCAGATCCATGTTTGCTAAACGCCAATACGCAACACAATCTGCATATGTGTATAATAAACTAAACGAGAAAGTTAACATTTATAAACTACAGCAATATGAATGCAAAAAAGTTTTACGAGGAAACAGAATCCTTGTTATATAAAGTTACCACTTAACTGTCTAATAATAGGTGTACTGGTATTAATCCATCAATTACATATTAAAAGAGCGCACACATACACACACACAAACACACACACACACACACACACACACACACACACACACACACACACACACCACTAGAAGTACCTAACCCACCCCCCACGTATTTGTACAAGTTTACTTTTTCTTACTATCTCATTTATCTTATTGTAAAAGTCTACTTTTTAAAGATTTTATTGATATATTAACTAACTGTCTTTTGCTTAATCTGATATAAGACTTTTTGTTATGGAGGAGCGGGACTACCTGACACAGGTATTATTACTTACTAGGTAGTCCCCACCTTGTTGTCATATTGTCAAAATTTTTAAAGCAATAAATATTTTCATTTTCATTTCATTTTCATTTCGTAACTATCTAGCTATATGTACTCGGCCGGCAACCCCTTATTTCCCGGCCTCTGCAGTAATGTACTATTATTATCTTCATTTCATCATTTGTGACGCATTTATTTCGCTGCATCACCGCGTATTTGTCTTGAAATTTCTTTGTAATCTCGCTACTGCTGCAGTAAATCCAGTAGACACATACCAGGCATTATACATTCAAAATGCAAAATACATATGAATACAGGCAAAAAGAGAGCTCAAGTAGTTTGTTTTTTTTTACACTATGGTGGATTGTCGCAAACGTGTTAGGTCGGTCTGATTGTAAGCAGTCACCTGTAACGTTAGGACTATTATGTGTATGTTCTCAATCCTTTAAATATTGGTTCACGCCTTTGATATGCCCAAAACTTATTACCCCTTTGAAAAATCTAGGCATTGAGCTTATTCCACTTCACTTTTCCTTGAGTTGCCTTAAATACTTAAATTTTATTGAGCAGAAAGCAGGTAATCCAATGTATATTATTATCGGGTAATATGGAATTTTTGCTGGCGACTATCGTTTGGGACGCTGCGTCTTACATCTTGCACCCTGCGTAGGCGTTTGTTTGCTCGTGGTTTTAGAGCGCTGCCAACCGGCCCGTTACTCACATACGGACAAAGCCTTACTTTTCCGAACTAGTATCTTTCTTGAGCTCACAACCGAAAAGCAACTCCAATGACCTTACAGTAACGCCGATTATTCAAAAGAACTTTAACTTGAGTTATGCGACTGGTAACTTCAATAAGTAAGTCTATACGGGAAAAGTGTGGGAAACAGTTTCCATAACATCCACTTGCTATTTTATAGGGGCGTAAGTGTGTACGGGGGGAAGGTTCTACATAAGTCGTTCTGTATTGTTTGAGCAGAACATTACCCAAGTTAGTTCAGTTGGTTAACTCGACGTTAAGGAAACATGATGTTGTTTACATGGTCTGATATTGTTATACAAATTACTTCCGGACCATGATTGTATGACTGGAGAGCAGGACGAAAGTTAGCTGGACAGAAGAGTAATTGTATAATTCAAAATGAGGAAACGTTTCCTTCTTATGCGTTGAGTGGGGTTGTTTGTAATTAATTAGGTGTTTGGAGTCAAAACTACTAGTTCTTTTTTAATATACAGTCTAAGACTTGACTTCAAATTTAATATAGGTACTAACGTAGATGTGTGTCAATGTAATAAAGCATGTCCATCAAAAAGAAGAAGTCTCCTAATATGTGTGAACGTTCGTTCGCTTAATGCACATCACAGACCACTAAACCTAGTGGTCTGTGATGCACATATACATATATGAAATAGTATTCTAAGGCATTGAATATATGCAACATCGAAGGAGCTGCTTATAAATACATTATCGAACTTGAGCGCCCTGTGTGTTCGGTTCTTGTAAAACCTCATGGCATAGTCAGACCTGTGCAACGAAAACATCTCAAAAGTGAACTAGAAAGGAAAAAAATAGTGAAACGTGTAAAGAACAAATGAGAGGAGGAGGAGGATGAACATACAAAACACAATGTCAACGTGGAACCTCCAAATGATGGCCTCTATAATGAAGATTAATCATTCAATCTTCTAAAATATTTCGGGTTTCATATTTGAACGAGTATTGTAGTTAGATAAAGCTAAGTCGATTACATTTTTAGGTATGAGTAAGATCTATAATATTATTGTCAATATTATCTACTGATAATATTACTCGCGTGTACAAAATGCGATGGGTAGACGATATTGTGCAATAATATTGTTGATGGGTAGGCCGCTTGAGTATAGTATTAGTTAAATTACCATGGAAGTCTTTTACAGTTCGAAGCATGCTACAGCTCTGAAGGTTTTGCTGGAATTAAGCTTAAGCTGGTAATCGAACCCGGAACCCATTGCTCATCTACTAATAGTGCAGTCATTGAAGCATTATGGCTCCGAATTTTTTTACTGTGAACCGAATTGCATACAATTTTGGAATTAGGTTCATCTTACCCTTAACTTCAAAAGTGAAAATGATTTGAACTCCGCAACCACCCTGGGGGTGGTTGCCACCCCTTCTCGGGGGTGAATTATTTTTTTTTCAAAATCGTCTCGGAAATCGATAGAAGGCCTAATTTTAAGCAAAAACTCTTCTATAAAGTTTTTCAAAAAATCCAATACATTTCAAGTTATTGGCAATTGAAAATTCGCATTTTTGTCACGTTTTTCATCGGTTTTTTGCAAATATCTCCAAAAATATACGTTTTATCGAAAATTTTATACGGAACAAAATTGTAGCAGGTAAAACAATGAACAATTTGGTTTTTTATAAAGTATTCTAAGTGCAATATTAAGCTAGATATTAAAGATCAAAGCCGTTTTTTATTTTGTCTGAAATTTAATCGATGTGGTCAATGCCATCTAGCGGCGAGCAGATGCATTTTATGCATTTTAATACAAAAGGGTTCTGTAGTGCTTGAAATAAGCTTTAAAATGAGCACTATTAAAAGTCTTTTGCACGTAAAATAAGTGAGCTGTATTGCAAATAAGGGGAGCATCTAATGTTTTTTCTTTTAAATCAATGGGTTTCATAAGTGCCATTTCCACCAAAATTAAAATTAATCGTATTCCGCTTAGAATTAACTTCATTATGAAGAGTTTGATAGATAGTATCAGTTTGGCTGCTTCAGGACACATATTTTTCAAAAAAGTCACGATTAAAAAAAAAAACATAATTTCAAATTTTTAAAACACCCACTTATTTTTCATAATATCTCAAAAATTACGACAGATACGTATAAAAGTGTACGCATTAAAATTTTAGGTATTTTTCTGACAAACAATTTAGTTTTTTTGTTTTCTCTGTCAAACAAAAATTCACGGAGATATGATTGTTTAAAGAGCGCGTGGCAGCGCAATCACAGCCTCTCTTAAGCCCTTTAACCCTTCACCGTTTTAGAAAAAGGTTTTTTACTATATATTGCAATGAAGGATGTTGTAGCTCTCTTAATTACCTTTACAATGGTTTTTTATAAATTGTGATAGCATGAAAATTGAAGGAGTTATGGTCCAAAAACTTATCATATTTTTTTCTACTTAGTAACTGAAAATTTCGAAGTGTGAATATTTGGAGCAATGTGAAAGTACGCAGTATAATAGAGACCCACAACTATTGTAATGTGTATATATATACATAATATGGCTCATATATTTTGGAAACGTAGGCATGAATACATACCAACGTTCTTATATGTATATATAACACATTTGAGTGAAGGGGCCAACGAAAATACTATTATGCAACAGTTGTATAAGAAGGCTCAAAAAATGCGAATTGCGTGAGTTGCGATACGAGCCGCGACAGCGGCGAGTATCGCAAATAGAGACGCAATGCGCGTTTTTTGATTTAATTATACAACGTTGCATACAATACTTTTTCTACGACTAGGTTTTAAAATCTAAAAAATACAATAATGCATAACCTCAAACAAGGCAAATATGACGTATGACTGACAGTATGTGTCTATGGTAAACTTTTTTTTTAATTTAAAATATACTTGCAGTGACTATAATAAAAATAGCCTGAACGGGGTGATTATACTGAACAACTTTTACTATCGGGACAAATTTCATACGAAATGTCGTCATCGATCGGTCGAAAATAGTCGAAAACTCGTAATGTATGAAAAGTCCAAAAAATTTTTTGAGATTTCGAGGTTGGCTGCATACACACTATCGACATTTAGATAGTCGATAAAAAAAGCATTCACGCTCTAGTGAAAAGAAATGTCAGTGCGACAAGATAACGGGGTCTAGTAATCATATATATTTACTGTTTTAATTTAGGGGTAGTCGGTCATCTGTATTTGTAATGGGGGTCACACGTGACCCCCATGGCGCCCAATGTGTTAAGGGTAGAAAAGCTTAAGAATATGATAATCATTTTCGAGAGTGTGGAATAATATTTAAATCCTTTTCATTTTATCAAAAAAAAAATTTAACAATTTTTTATCAAGGGGTAGTTTTCAAGGGTTGAAAGGGGGTTAAAAATTTTATAATTTTTATAGAGAATATAAAATATTACTTACTCTATACTTACATCTTTTTATGTCATACCAACGTATTTTTTTGTGATTTTTTCAATTTAGGGGTTGTTTGCAATTTCAAGGGGTTGAAAATTATTTTAATATGAGGTAATTATGTTAGAAAATACTTTACAATTTCACCACTTACTATTAGACATGTTTTCTAGCGATAAAATGGCTCAATGTCAATTTTTCCATTAAGGGGTTGTTTACACCCCTTAAAAATAATAGGCGGAGTTCAGATCATTTTCACTTTTGAAGTTAAGGGTAAGATGAGCCTAATTCCAAAATTTCATGCAAATCGGTTCACAGTAAAAAAATTCGGAGGTAAGACCGTATTTTTCGCTTCAATGACTGCCCTATAATCCTAGCGAGGATAATCGAAATATGATAGTTGAAACCGAATCCAATGAATTATGACCCCAATAGCTGTAGTAATATAGTCTACAATGAAATGACAGTCACACACAGTACAAGGTTATTTTATTAGTTAACAGTATCGGCGGGAGCCAGAGAGGTAAGCCTATTGCACGGTTTATTTACTTCGCGCCGTTTGCAGTATCTAATAGGTTACTAGTAAAAATAGGTTAATAGGTTAGTACCTAATTCGAAATTGCCCTTATAAGCTCAATGAGGTGCCAATTGGCAATTCAGTATTTTCCCTGTGATAATACACATTTCAGAATTGTTTTCGAGCCTTTTAACAAACCTGATTTGGTATTTCAGAAAGAATTGGATCCACGCATAATTTTCAGAAAATATGGAATATAGGATGGCATCATGGCACTGTCAGTAATCGTATTTTCTCGAAAAAAAGTGCGCAATGCGAATCATAAGTGAATTTCTCACTTTTTATTTTCTGTATTTTAAAACTTATTCGAATAACCCAGTATTGCATGTTAGGACAATCGTTTTCAGGATTTTTTTTCACGCGATGTTTGCCTTCATTTTTATGTTACTTTAGTAGATATACCTACTTATCTTACAATACGTAGCCTGTTCTATCGGACACAATCGATTGAATCAAAACCGCCCGAACAATAACTGTCAGCTGTCCACCCTTACTAACTGACCTTGAAACATTATCCCAAAACGGAACCCTAAAGCTACGAACATAACGCCCAATTTCAATTGCATAAACTCACTCACTATTAACTAGTAACTCTTACTACTAATATAAACTTTATATTACAGAAAATAAGATATAATTTGGATTGCAGGGTGTCAGTTAGCAACAGAGGGTGATATATTCATGCTATTATTGTTGCATGGTATAAAGGTTAAGTTGTAATATTAGCAGTAAAAAATACTTGAGAGTAAACTATTGGAAACATTTTATTGATTCTAGTAAAATTTGCTTATTATTATTTGAAAGGTAGGTGCACAATTAAATAATTACAGTTACTTACAGTACAGTATAAGATACAGCTTCAAAACGCTACATTAGGACGGCTACGCAACATAGGAATCCACTTATTAGGGACGCGGCTGACTATGATCCCTCTGTTCCAGGTCCTGACGACGAGCTCAGCCGGCCTAGCCTCATCAGAGGCCGCTTCACCCGGCGCCCTAGGACTAGGAGCTTCCTCACTGACCCGGACGACGACATCTCAGCAGGATTCGAAATAATCATCGCTGCCGCCCGCGGGGCCGACCTCCTCGCGACAACAGCACACAAGGACCGCGTCCCGACTTCACTCCGACCTTGCTCAGCTAAGTTTCTTGCCGGAGTTTTCTTAGTTGGGCTAGGTTTAGCGAACCTGCAACAATTGTGCCATAGACGTTATTGTCAGAAAATACATACTTAGAGCAGGAATTCAAAAAACTTCAAAAATGGCCTACTTTTGCGCATGTTGCTCAACTAGCACAAATTTTTAGAACGTGCAAAATCAGATTCACACTACCATTACTGGTCCAAACAACATACCAAAATAATTAACTAATAACGGAGTTACTCCGTGATGATGGCGCTTGCAATGCAACAGTGCCGAAATATCGTGAAATTCGTGAACTCACAAAAACAAACATACATGGTAAATATTCCGTTGATAATAGTAGTTATTATGTGAATGACCATGTTAGCTTAAAAACTTACCAAAAAATCAGAACTACATCATGCTTTGCGATTTTAATGTTAATTTCCACGGGCCTAAATCCGACATCGATCCCCCTTATTACGGCCATAATTTTGCACGGCAATAATTGTCACTGCAAAATACCATGAAGTTCTCGACCAATCACGCGCAACATAATAAAAATAAAAACACATCTGCCCCGGGCACCCCCGTCACCCTTTAAAGCTCGAAACGCGTAGAAGCTACACTATGGTGTGCTGTAGGTACTTACATATTGTAGGTTCAGTGCAATTCTACTCTTATTAGGAATGTCTATTTGCTGAAAATGTTTAAAAAGAGGCATAAACTAATTTTTAGACATTTAGAGTATATTTTTAATATAATTTGATTTCTCGTCAGATTAAAGAGTTATCCTTTAATCATTAAGGTTCATTACCCGACTGCGGCGAATCCCAAAAGAGGGTTATATGTTTGATCTGTATGTATGTATGTCCGTTCCTATGTCCGCTCGTAACTACTCAACGGCACAACCGATTTTGATAAATGATACATCATTAGATTCGTCTTGATGGCGACGATGAAGTTCGTGAAAATAAACGAAATGAAGGATTTTATGCACTTTCAAAGTGCGCCGCGGTCGGTTTTTTTAGTAAAAGTATTTAGTTATTTTATGTAGTGAATCATTTCCTACCCTCAAGACCTTCCTACACACTTTGCAGAAAATGGCTATATTTCATAAAATATAAAGTAACTTCAAATAACAGTTTTCATATGGGATTGTATTTTTTAGTCCAGGTCCAGGGCTGCTTTACCTATTTACGGAAAAAAATGTTTTTGAGGGTAGAAAGTGTTTACTATGATTTTATCGATTGGCTAAGTGGTTTAAAAGGTATATTCAAAAACGTTTACTGTGTGCACTTATCCAAACAAATACCAGCATCGTGTAATACCAAATTTTAGTATCGTGTTAGATAAATGTCTAGTATTTAACACATTTTATTTGTTAAAATTGCTTCACGATGGGAGTAGTTTCTTGCGTACCGAATTACGCATGGGTTCACATGAAAGTATAGGTACAAACCTTTCGAATAATACGTTTGTTTTGCTTACTAAACCACCGCAATTCAATCAAACTTACACAAATGTAACAACTACACACACATACATTGCTGGTGTATCACAAACTCGACCATGCCGTAACCCCCAAGCTCCCCAATCAGTGAGCAGCGTTAAGGACCCCTCCCCACGTATTGAAATTGTTCAACACTTTGAATTGCAAGGACTTTTGACATAAACTAGAGTTTTGATGGGATGAATGGAGTTATGATGTCGTATTAATTACGGGAATAATAGTGTTACAAACTTAGTTATTGTAACCCTTGAGGCGTTAATCAATTGTTAGAGGAACAAGTCACTGTTTGAAGAGAAATTCTAATTCTGGATTCAACGAAGCAAGGAAATTAATCGAATAATTTGATTGACGACGAAAATTTACTTGCGAAGAAGTATATTTCGCTCGTAGGCGTAAACCAGGGCACATATAGGTTTATACTATAAGTACTGTCCTTCATTTGTCCTAGTAGTGCTAGTGACTACAAATGAACACTATCATGGTGCTTAATTTAAAAAGTAACCGAGTTAAAAAAACTTACAAGCTATAATTCAATCTCTGTCGAACTGAAGTAACCATACCGAAGTATTTTTACCTAGGCTAGGCCCAACGAACGTACCTTAAACTAGGTATTTCTAAGTACCGCAAAGCTATGTTTCAATTAGACTTACCCATAACAATAACTTTGCCCTAACGCACAATTCTAATTAATACTTAAATGGAATCTAGAATTTTAGTTGCGACTTATTAATTTGTCTGATATTTCATAATGTAAGTATTTCTATTCTTCCTCTTTTCTTAATTGTGTGTATAACACTAATTTCTGTTTGGATATACCTAGCTGATCTTCTCTTACGGTTGGTTATAATAAATTAAGAAGGAATGACTAAAAAAAGGTTAAAAAACGGTAAGCTCAGCCCGTAACAATATGTACCTAGTGAGCACGGAACCCTCCAGGCCACATCGATCGGCGTAATGGCGGCCTTTTGACACATAAATCATAACAAATGGCCCGAAATACCCATAATTCCGTACATAATGTAATTATTGTAAAAGCCAAAGGTAAGTTATGTGCGTGCCCGAAAAAGGGAATTGATAATGCCGAAACTAAATTAATTTTGGGATTAGTAAACCAATGGGGTTTTATCATGCATTTAATGGGTTTGTGTGAAAAACAGCTATGCTGTTTCAGCGGCTATCCAACGACTACTTAGTTGGTTTGATTATAACTGATCGACTATGAATCGCCGAAGATTGATGCTACGTTTCGTCTAAAAGCTGCGACTCACAAGAAAAAGGTAGAGGTGGTATAGCCCTAATTATATGGTTTATTGTCGCTGATCAGTAAAGATGACTTTTAATTGTATTCTTGGACCTATAAGCAACTTGTATTCTAGTTTTTATTGCATATGTAGCCCTGGCCCTGACTTAACCTCTTGAATTGGCTAGGTAAAGTTTTTCAAAGATGTAGTTTATATTTTTTTCGATAGGCCATGTTGTTAAGGTCCAGAAAATATCGCTACTGCATTTTTATTTCCTGTAATTTTTCCAAAATATTGTTTTAAATTCTCGATTCAAGTGTCAACTTGAAAAATAGGAACGCCGAAATGTCGCGTGTGTACATCCGTATTAACAAAATAGGTATCTGCATGAGGTCTGTGGTGTGCCGCCTGACAAGTTTCATTTGCACATATCCAAAACAGTTAATGATTCTGTTCAGATATTTGTGTGTTCGGTGTTAGGTATGTGATCTTTGTGCTGGCCTTTGGATTAAAGAAAAAAGTAGAAAGAATTGCAAGCATTCTAGAGCTTTACCCTTGATGTCAAAATAAATACTTACATCAAAATGAGTTTGTGCGCAGAGACTAGAATTTACAAGATATGGCTATGACACTTGAATATTTTCAGACGAGCGATAAGCACAACATTGCTAAAATGAGAGGTGTTAAAGCATTGATGTACATACTCGCCATTAGCATAAAGTTTGCGATAACTGTATAGCTATAGCTAAATAAATACCTATCAAACTTCTCTTATAATTATTTACATAATATTTATTTATATTTAGTTTTGTCACAATTGACAGTTCAGAGCCGACACAGACCTCGTATAGCCAATTGTTTTGTTTTTATTACGAACTTAGGCACTAATTTTGTCAGACTGGCGTCCTTTTTTTCGAGTGTCAAATCGGGAATTTAAAGGAATATTTTGAAAAAATTACAGGGAATAATATGCAATAGCGGTATTTTCAAGATCATTACGTCGGGAACTATCCAAAAAACATATATAAATTACACACCTTTGAAAAACTTTACTTAGCCAATTAAGTCCGGGAGTTTAAAGTAGACTCTAAATTATTAATATCAACAGACGTTTAACCACTAAACCACAATCAGGCCCTCATTAAATCGACGAGTCATTTTTGCCTGTGGCTGTGGTTTTAGCATATGTACTTACTTAGTAATCCATTGTCATCATAACTAGAAAAGCAGTACTCATCAAGCCCTTTGATTAATTTCAATGCGTTACTAGTAAAAACAATATCGGTAAATCATATTGAAATTTCTTTTAAGTCTAACAATAGCACAAAGTGTCAGTATGATGGGAAGGTAAAGAGTTACGAAAATTGCGCAGACTAGAGCAGTATTTTCGGGTTTACTTTTCATGTCCCTATAAATACTCCCACATTAATTTAATTATACATATATACCCGCATTACTCGTTTTATGAAAGAGCTTAACCAAAACAATCTGTGCTAAAGGACAATTGTTTCTGGTTTGGGGAAACAAAGAGATCAAATAGTTGCCTCACTAGTAAAGAAAACTGCATGTGCCATTAACGTCTTACGAGTATGAAGATCGACTTACAAAACACGCTATAATAAGTCACCAACTTACCAACCCGCATGCAGCTGAGCGTAGTGGGCCAAGGACCTGTGTCCAGGGTCTTTCATTTAAATGTATTTGTTGGTTTTCCTTTCTGAGTAAAGTACAGCTAACAACATACATATTTTCACCAAACAGCAACGGAAAATGGTGGCAAAATACACCAGGCTCTTAGTAGTCCACTATACCGACTTCATCAATTTCATCAGTCATATTGTTCTTAACTTATATTTGGTGTCATTTTAAATTAAAATAATCAAGCATTACCAAGCAAGCAAGTCATACGGTTTAGATATGAGCGCTGCGCCGGCGCGCCGCCGCCACCGCGAATTCATGCGGCGCGCCGCCGCCGAGCAAAACACGCGGCGCGCCGCCGCAACAAATTGCGGCTTGCTTTCTCGCTCGCACCCGTAGCCCGCCCGCGTTTGCTATCTCAGTCGCGTCGAGTATTTAGTCGAGTTAACGTATATTCGTTTATATCGACTACTGTTGATGTTTACAACGCAAGTAAAAGATATTCACGTAACAAATACCTATGATAAATCTTCCACGACACACACACACACGCACAATTTTAAGTTTGAAATTTATAAATTAACAATTACGGTTGTTTATGTCCTCCGTTCGTTTACAGTACAGTAAAATACAGTATACATACTTTGGTATCAAAAGTGGTTTTCTTAATTTTTCCTTACAGATCGGGCTTCAATAAAAATATTAAGGCCACGCCGCCGTGAAAATTTACAGTCCACGCCGCCGCCGTGAAATTGGCCGTCGGCGCTCATATCTAATACGGTTTAAAAAAAAGAGGGAAAACAGTCTTGAACCTTGAATGTTAGTGTAAATATTTTTTACAACCTATTGAGGTACTAATTAGGTGAATTTAGTACAAATTATTACCCTCGATAATCTCGTTATAGGGAACGTGCACGACGAAGGTGCTGCCAACTGGTGCCGCCAATCTAAATCATATACCCTCTTATGCTGGGGCCACATTGACGAAAACGCCGTTAATAACGTTAATTTATCGCGTTGAAGGACTATTAACGTCACTGTAGCTACGACTTACTATATTTGACATTAACACTTACATATTATCATTGACATTGATAGCTTAATTTGACAGAGGCGATAGTTTCCTTTATTGTCCGCCCGTGTCTCTTTTGTCGTTTAGTGCTGCCACCTATAGTTCGTGCACGTTCCCTATCCTAACGAAATGAAGAAATGTGAGAGAAAATTACCGTCAAAATTCTATTATTATGTATCTACATATTAAAAAAATATATATTACAATACAATATAAGCTAAAAAGCCTATTAAGATACACTGCAGGAAATTATATCTAAATTAAGTATCATTCTTTTGATAATTATGACGTCCGTAAATTTAATTTCTAAAAAAATTAATGGAACAGAGATACTTCGAGAAAAGTAAAAAGCAATAACAAAATGCTTGTGACAGACTGACATCGAGTTGATTCCTCAAGTATTTATTCATTTCGCCAAATTTAGTACGGGCATACCTACTAAGCAAAAAGTGGAAGCGTAAGTAAACATCAGAAATGTAAATACCTAGTGGTTTTGTTTCTAAGCTAATAAATGAAGCACGGTTACTAAGGAATTTTTATTCGCGTTTAGAGTAAACTGTTATATAACAGTAGCAGTATGTTTAAATTTTCCACCAGAAATGGTTTAAGTTTATTAGTACAAAAAATCGTTTATGCCACACCTGGCCATAAAGTGGCTTTTTCCGCACGCTGCGCGTACAAGTGTAGACATAAAATGATGTTCACAACACGGGAGGAAATAAAAAAAGCCCTCGATCGCATATTTAAGTCCCTAGCTTGCAGCTCGGGCCGCAAACATCTGCGATCTCGGCCTTTCTTTGTATTACCACCCTAGTTGTGTAATGTATTATTTAATTTGGTGCGATATACGTAACTTAACTATTGGATAATACCTACTGACTAATATATTTTGATTCGATTCTACTATGCTACTACCTCGTCTAAATCTCATTTATAATCATCATTTCAACCCGAGAACCTCCACTACTGAACATAGGTCTCCTCCAGAGACTTCCTCAACTAAAGTTCGCATATTTCTTGTCTCCATCGACTTTACCAGGTCATCAATCTTGCTGGGGGGTATGTGGGCAACCCACGCTGCGTCTTCCGGTGCGTAGTCTCCAATCGAGGACCTTTCCGCCCCATCGCCATCGGCTCTTCAAGCTATATATATACCTATACCTATACAGTCGGTCCCAGGATAAAGTGCACAAATAGGGATGAAACTAAATACAATTTTATCGACAAAACAGTAATAGTTCTTTTTTTAATCATTAAGTACTTTGTTATGAATTTTTAACAAAAACGATCGTATGCAGTGGACCTTATCGGAACAAAGCAAGATATCTTGATACCTATGGGCGTTAGATACCTGGTTATTTTTTATTTTTAAATAAAAGACAATAAGATACACAAACATTATTTATAATAATAAAACCAGTGATATTATCTATATTATTTTGAGGAAATAAAAAAAAAAACAAAGGTCGTAAGAAAATCCAGTTTTTTTTGGATTATTTTTGCCGATTTTTTCTAATTGCATTAACATAAGCAATCCATTGTGATTATAATCAGGTTTATTTAAAATTAATAGAGGCTATAGGTGTCAAGTCAAGATATCTTGCTTTGTTCCGACAAGGTCCAATGCATACGATATTTTTTTTTAAATCATAAAAAGTGAATAATGGTTTTATTTATTTTTTTCATTCTTTTTTGGTCGATTAAATTGCATCTAGTTTCATTCCTATTTGTTTGTGCACTTTATCCAGGGACACACTGTATAGACATCTTTAAATACTTACGTTTGTTTATTTCATTTAGAATATTATGCCACCAGTTGTTAGGCATTTAAGTATTTCAAATAGGTCAGCAGATTAACTGCTGTCATTACAAACCAGGTCTCAAGTGGCCACATTATATTTTGTATTATCTAAACGACTGTGTCGTTCTATCGCCCCGACATGTTGGCACACATATGAATTGATAAGTAATGGTCTGACGATAACCCAATATATAACCAAGGTCTCTAATTTAGGCAGAAATAAAAACACAGTTTATTGTAAAGCGTTTATTGTATTAAACTACAGTCATGTCAATATTAACAATGAGTATCATGTACTTAAAAAAAATGACAATATCAAAAAACGTAGAAGTAAGTACACAATAGCAGACACGTGTGGTTCTGACTAAGAGACTCGACACAAACAAAGCCAATTTAAAATTGCTAATAAGTGGTTGCCTAAACTTGGCACAACGTTTACACGAGTGTTGAATACTGATTATGACCAACATTTGCCATGGAAATGAGCTACCCGACCGAATACAAATTACTGTAATACACACTAGACTCAACACTCGAAGCGTCCTATTTGAATAGCTGGTATTAAAGACGAAGTTTTGGATCCAATGTTGGCAGATCGACTAGATGTAGTAGCTACTGAATAAATATTAGCCTAACTCATAACAGAATGAGGCAACAATCTAGGTGATGTTTAATGCAGTGAATTCATTATACCTACTGTTCTAAAATAGTTCCATCGTTAAAGATGTATTTTATGGGCGAGATAGACACATAATAATATATCGTCACTACTTTAAAAAAAATAACTCGTATCTAAAAACGTCGTAAAGAAAAACGTCAAAAGTTACTTCGAACTTCATATATACTTACTGCATTTTCACTTGCAGTCAGTATCAGACACGTGTTTTTTTTAAAGTAATGACGATATATACTACTTAAGTGGTACTTGTAGTGGGCCGAAACCTGCCCAAGACCAGACCGGTCGGAACATGTCCGGGCGGGATGTCACGTGAGCCGGGACTCGAGCTCGTCGCTAAAAGTCTGTGGGGTTTACAATACAAAAGGATGCTACCTGCTCAAGATCCCATTGTCAAGAACTTTATTG
This sequence comes from Eudemis profundana, assembly GCA_947034925.1. Lineage (NCBI taxonomy): Eukaryota > Metazoa > Arthropoda > Insecta > Lepidoptera > Tortricidae > Eudemis > Eudemis profundana. The sequence goes on along the minus strand of OX344795.1, from coordinate 20,087,674 downwards.
CAGGTTTTATTATAAGACCAACGGCCTTTTCCCAAAATAACGCGACCTAAAAATGTGACATATTGTATTAACCGTTTTGAATAGAGGATTATAAACAATGATTTTGATGACTTTAATAATATATAGGTACACGATATGTTTTATTACTTTTATTATTGAAGGACGACGTAACATGGGAAGAATAAAAATAATTCTTTGTTGAAAAGTTAACGAACTTCTCAAAGATATTCTTAAACGATTATTAACCTCACGATCACGAATAATAAGTTAGCAGATCTTGCCGACTTCAATAATGTTTCAGTATTCAGAGCTCGTTTGATTGATAAGTTTCGAGACTATTAAATTGCAAAGAAAATAAAAGCATCGGCGTTTCTTGATAAGTATATAGTATACTTAGGATATTGAATATTAACAAGATAGGGGGCTTAAACGGCGTTATCACCTAAAAAATTTTGACGATTATTTGACCTCCATTTATATTCGGATACTTACAATGAGTATTTTAAGTAATGTTAATTGAAATTGCAAATGAGTTTGAAAATATACAAGTAAACACATTTATATACAAAGTCCAAGACAAAGGCAGGGAAGTTGTCAAAAACCTTTGGCCCACTTGTTTAATTTCGTTTATGTTGATACCGGAAATTAAACAGTACAATTACAATGTGAATTTTGCTAAATGCTTATCTAAATATCGAGACTTTAATAATATAATAATAGTAATATTTGAATTTCTACTAATACTTAAGTTTTTCGAAAGAATAATGCACTGGAAAACGTGAAGTTTAAAGAGTTTACAGATTTTACTTGACATTTTTATTCTTCTTTGTCTCTGAATCTAATCACAATTTTTACTCTTATTAATAATGACTCAGAGCAGATATATAAATAACTTGCACCAGCAAAGCAAACTAAGGGACGTGAGTTAGTAGATAATTGTAATTTATGAGCAAACAATAAGTCATTGTCTGGAGGGGCATATTGTCTAAACAATCACCGTTTGCTAATATCCGACAATTCCCAGGCTCGTTAGTTTCAATAATGGGACAGTTCTAGACAGTTGCTTTAGTAACATATATCCTGAAATATATGTTGATAGTTATAGTGCAATTACTGAAGCATTATTGGTAAAATCGTACAAGTTTGTACAATTTTACCAATAATTTTGTTTGTAAAGGAACTCTGTTAAGGAATGACCGAATGAAAATCTGCTAACTAATACATATTCAAAGTTAAAACTGAGGAAATTTTAGCTTCAGTTGTGACTTGAACCCAATTCCTAACGACTACCCGTTAGTTAGCGGTGTTTGTCTTTTGATTTAAATTGCGTTCAAAAACGGTTGTGTTATTAGAATATCAGAAATACCTCCATGTTGTAAGGTAGAGTAGCTTCTCCAAAATAGATCTCCGGCCTTTGTAAAATAGTCAAGTACTTAATACTTATGTATTATGTGTAACGTAAACTCTATTTATGTTTAGTACAAAGCCCAGTTGAGTTATTTTATAACTTTAGTCTGATTACTCTGAAAACGGAAGGCTTATATTAGAAACTGTTGAACGGAGCTCAGCTCTGTGCTCAGTCACGTCCTCCGTAACCCCATTACGTGCATGCTCTTCCACTTCTAAATCTGCTATTTTGGCATCCATTGTTTGGTTTTCGTTCTCGCTACCTATTTTAGTTTCACGAGTGTTATCGCAACGGGTATTAACTACTCAGATAAAGCAATTTTGTTAGGTTTTGATACTTACTGTTTGTTTTAGCAAAGGAAGTAACTGTTGAAATTTACCAAATTTATTAAGTTATCATACGGAAATTATACAACTCTTTCTGTAACTTTTCTAAAAACTTCTAATGAACATACTTGTTTGCTGTTAATACAAAAGATCAATGAAATAAATACTTTTTCGATTTTTTAATGTCGAATCATTTTATTACCTACATTTCACTTCATTTCAGTTACCATAACTTCAAGCCAGAGAGTCAAATTTTTCACTCTGTTTAATGTTACTACAAACAATTTTTCCACCAGTCAAGATTTAAAATAATTCTAAATGAAATTAAAACTCGTTAAAGTCTTAAGACATGAAAACCATGGACTATACAGATTGTTCTTGAATATTGCAGGGATTAAAATACAAGGTGTAGTTATGAATAATTTCTATGACGTCATAGCCTGTTTTAGGGTGTACGAAAAGTGTCTTAAGTGAGCTATCCATTTGTTATTACAGTTAATTTGTATCATCCAGTTTGTAGACCTTAAATAAAAAAAAAATAAAAAAAATAGCCAATAAAGAAAAAATATTTTCAAAAAACTAGAGTTATAAGATAGGCAATTACCTATGCATTTTAAGATCTCAAGTTATTCTTAAAGGAAATGGCAGGCAACACAATGATAAATAACACAATGACACTCAATACCTTTAACATCATATTGAAATCAACTTATGGATGTTATTCCACGCTGTTATTGTGCGGCCGAGCCATGACTCAACTCCCTCGCAAGGCCGCTACGCCGGCCGGCTTGGCATAGCAACAGTTTTTTTACCATTTCTCTTTTTTATAACCACCTTTTTTACAACTGGTTTATGGCTTATGAGTTTTTGTGCTAGATTACACTGATTGTTTTCGAGCCCGCTTCGTTATGTAGGTACTTACTGCTTCTGATCACGTTTAGAAATTGACGCAAAAAGTTTGTAGTTTGAGTTTTTATGATGAAAATTCTGGACGTTTGTTAAGTCTTAGTTTAGATTTAAACATTTGCTTTTTTGACAGATGTACATAATTCGTTACAATGCTTTAAGTGCTAATTTAGCCTAGGATAATAGAACTATTTGTAACATTTACATGTTACAAATAGTTATAAAAATGTTTAAATTTCACAGAGAATGAATTTTGAAATTGTAGTCATATCTCATATCCTAAAAGTTACACAAATGCATTAGAAAAGTTTTAAATTGAAATGCTCGGCAACCGCCTGAATTTTGGGTAATGTAAAATGTTCGAAAGTAAAAAGATTTCAACTTAAAATAAAATACAATACATATTCAATATCGGGAGTGTCGGAAGAGGCAAGAAGTTGGTCGAACTTTCCCGAACTGATGCAATCACCGATAAGATTGCAACGTTTGCCATTTCCTTACATTTTGTTAACTTGTGATTATTATTGAAATATCTCAAACTCAAAAGGATTTGCACGAGTATTTTTACGTTCACAGTTTGTATTATTGGAAATGGTTTTATAACATTTTATAAATACACTTAAACGTTAAATACTTAATGTTTTTTATGAGCCTTTTATGCAATAGAATTTGGTATTTAATTATGGTTTCTTCAATTTTTAAAGTGAACACTGAAATGTTATCGTAAGTCGCGATATTGATTTTAAATTACATTTGTGTGATTGTTCTGATAAGATCATTACTTATTATGAAAACCGTATCTTAGACACATATTGCTTTTTATCTATCATATTTTTTACCAATTGAGTGAGACAGTTTTTACACATCATTCCTCATTTCAACATTCCGACGTCTGACTACATACTACGTCCACTGTTTTATATAGTACCACCGATTTTATAGCATTTCTGTTGTTCCAGTTCGAACATACAAACTTTTTTTTTTATATTTTTACAAACTTATAAGTAATTTACAGTATTTTTACAGTTACATTAATATCTTAATTGTGACTTAAATGCTATGTAATTTTAAGATATAATTTTATTCACAAAACACGTTCCTAAAGATTTAGATCACTTTATCAAGAGATAGGCTCTTATCTGTGTTTATTGAGGACGTCAGAACTTCAGCCAGCCGGATCGGCGCCTCATGGACTATCAGTTCCTAATCCCTACCTGATAATATCTATACAGCAGAATAGAGCTAACAACGACCAACAACATTAATAACAGTTACCTACTCCTTAAGGCTACTTACGAGACAAAGACCGCGCGAGAAATTTACACCTTAAAGTCCAAAAACGTTTTTATGGCTACACTTTTTCTATGATGTTCTTATTTTAAGCACTGGTTAGGTATATAAGCGGTTATACCCTGGTTTACAGATCTTACGGACGCCGGTAAATGTAGGACAAAGAAGCCGGCCGGTTCGCGCGCACGAACGACCGGCACGGCCAGCGGGTGGTGGCAACTGGCGCGCGGGGCCCCCGCGACCGCCCGCCTCACGCTCCCCGCACCCCCTGCCGCGGCTCTCTATATAAACACGCGCTCCGCAAAGTTTCGTCAGTCCGTCACACATAGCGACAGGGTCGGGTGGGTCGAAAAGTGAGCCGAGGGCGAGTGACGAAGCCCTATGGTTACGAGATCAGATCTGATGCAGTGTTAGCCTTGGGCGTTTTCAATTTCCCATCGATCTCTCAGGATACACTAGTCGGTCGAAGCCGGTTGTTCAGTGCGCATTCGCAGTACAAAAGAGACTTGTGATATTTTTCTAGTATATAAAAGTTCCGGAACGGAACGGTTTAACTTTTCGTATTAAAAAGTGTACAATATAAGTAAAAATTTGGAAAACATGGAGATACTGCCGGTCACCAATCAGTTTAACGCTGTGTTCAACAGTGAAAAAGGTGAGGATGACTTTCTATTTGCCGGTTCGCGTTAGCGGCTTTCTAACTCTGCTGTTGCCAAGCGGCGCGCGCAGCCTCGACGATCAGCTGACGTGATAGCTGAGCCGATGCGCTCCCTTGCCCTCGCCCTGCGCATCAATTAAACGCTTTATTCAGATTGTAATCTCAACATTACACTTTTAAATGTAATATTATATTAAGTATTAGTGAGTGTTATCATCATCCTAAATGTAATTTTCTATTGTTTTAGCTTGGAATGGGCCGACATGGCGGGACGCGCCGATGCCGGTGCCGACGGAAGCGGCGCTGGCTCAACGGCTCGAGCGTGAGCTTCGAGCGGCCAAAGGAGCCAGTGAGCTTGCCGCGGCGGAAGTTCTGGTGCCAGCCGAGCTACTGGCGCGAGCGGCACGACAGCTACTAGTACTGGCGGAGGGCGAGCCCTGCGGTTCGCGCGGCGCGGCGGTGATCGTCGACGTCGGCGGCCGGCGGCTAGCTGCCTTCAAGATTGACCCCAACATGCTTACTACGCACGAAATACATCTGCATCTACAACATGATGCCACGAACTGGACGAGCCTGTTGCCGCAATTCTTAAAGTAAGTTTAATTAGCATTTCTAAGATTCTTTATTAAGTTTAATTTTGTTAACTTTTGCTTTTTTTAATTTTCAAGTTCAAGGTTGGATGTTTAATGGCATATACTAACGGTTTGTTTTCTATTGTTACAGAAATTTAACGCGAGGCGGCACCATCATAATTAGCCCCCAGTTCACGATAGAAAAACAAAAGCTCTTCCGAAGCGAAGCGGAGTAAGCCGCTTGTGACGCAAGTCAACTGACTGCCCTCCTCGATATCTACGTATCGTTATTTTAACAAATATCAATATTATTATATGTATATTAATTATTATATATTTTTAATAAGAGAAAAAAAAGCACAGCGTGATATGTAATGTATAGTTGTAGTGTAAGCGCGCGGGCAAGGGCAGAGTTGTCCGGCGCGGTGAGTGCGAGCGGCGTTCGCGCCGGTCGGCGTTAGCGGCCATCGGCGCGGATGCCGTCGTCGGCTCGCCGCGCCGCCCCCACCGCTGCCTCCCCGCAAGCCGTACTTACGTTATCTCCGAACGGTCGTTGTTCGTTTGTCGATGGTAGACGCGCGAGGCGCGGCCAGCGCCGGATCTCAGGCAGCCGCGCGTGTGATACAGATAGATGCCCTGATCGATTTAGTCTTAGGTATTATTTTTGTTTCGAGTTCAATTCTATTCTGAAGTTGTAGGATTCGTGTATCGTATTTATTAGAGGATCTCCGAGGAGGTCAGATATGTGTACGTTTTTCGTAATTGTACTAGTTCGTACATTTGTTTGTGATACTACTTTTGTAATGTATAAAATTTAAAGAGAAAAGATATGTACTATTATGAATGAGAGCACGCATGCAGATTATAATGTTAGAGATGTATTATAGTGCCGCGAGTGAACGGAGGCAATGAGAGAGCAGCTCGGAGCGGCGCGGGCGCATTGGCTCGACTCGCCCCGTGCGGGGCGCGTTGGAGCGCTGCGGCCGGGCCGCTGCCCCGCTAATATATTGCAAAGATCTCACGTTATATTATAGTTATTATTAAAAGTATTAAGTTATTTAAGTTAATATAAAACATTGTAATTTTTTGTAAGTTTGTTTTGTACCGCCGCACGGTAGTCCAGGTGGTTTAACGGACACGCAGACGATGCATTTTCTTCATCCAGTGTAATTACTACATATAATGTAAATCAATAGCCTAACCATTTTAAAAGCAAATCTAAATGTTTGTAGGGTCCAGTGTTAACGCACAATACTTATCATAGAACTAGAAATCACTTTCATCAAAAAACATTTTAAAAATGCTACAAAAACATTTTACTTCTAAACTTGAAATGTCAACATATACAAAACTAACAATAATAATAAATGTATCAATTGTTTATAATTGATATTTATTTGATAGACCGTAAAAGAAAATGTAGAAATTATTGAAAAGAAAAATACATAGTTTCAATAATGGAAAACTATCGTTTCAATGAGTGTTCCTCCTATCCTTATCCTGCCACAGAAATCTTTAGTCGTTAAAATTGTGGACACACCTCTAAAACCGAACCACACAATAAAATAACAACCTTTTCAACTTATTATCTGTCAATACATACTATCATGAATACCTATATCTTTAAACTGTTGCAAAACAATGACATCACCGCTCACAGCACTAAATTGAAAAACAAAAGCAAAGCGAAAGAAAAACAAAAATGTCCACCGTCTATTTTCCACATTAACATATCGAATAGGCCGAGATGTAAAAGATTTCGTGACCGGTCCATACCGGTTTGAGCTAGATAGGCGCTCGAACCGGTTATGCCAGATATAATATATTACCGACCTAAGCAAAAAAGGCGTATCTCTCTATGGGATTCGTACTAAGTTACGTTTTTTAGCCGAGGACGGCAGCGCAGTGCAACCCTAAGTCGAAAGATACAAACAAAGCCATTAAATATACTAGTTTTGGCCGTGTCTATAGAGTTTATCACGATCTTCCACGACGGATACCCAGATGCTTTGAATCGCCTTAGCTTCACTACAGTAGGTACTAGGTACGTAGTATAGTATATGTAGGTCTAAGAGTAGGTATATACACAACTTTGCACCTTACTCCCGAGACATAGACTTCAAAACGCACTTGACGCGATACATATGGTACACAGTTTGTGTATTATCGCGGCTTGGCCAGCCAACGCTATATGTTATATACCTATGTAACTATATACTTATTTGTACAAGAAACATACTAGTTCTTATCTCTGAAGTCTAAATCAACATTTGTGTCTATTAGACAAGTCTATTCAGAATTATGTATCAGTGAGTAAAGCTTGGCTTGGCATTGATACAATTTAGTAAATAGGCAGCACATTAGGTCTGATGATAACAGGTACCAGTGGTGGCGTGGCGTCCATAGAACCCGATTCCCACCGGCTTGCCTATTTTAAAGCATATGGCCGGAGTATCTACTACTCCTGAAGAAAATGAGTAATCCAAATCTGCTCCGGCTTTACTAAGAATATATTTGACGCCACGCCACTGATAGGTACCTACCTATTAGGTACATTATAAAATTCAGTTCTTATAAATTATGAAATTAGTACCTACTTCCAATGTTTAAGTAGGTATCTAATTCTGATCAAATGTATTACCTACCAGGAGCCTTTAGATACTACAATTATGTAGTAACTACATAATACACAATTCAATTATAAAAAAAATTAAACTGGCTCACAAAAAAAAAATACAGAAACATGTAGGTAGTAATTCCTTCAATCAAGATAAATTGCGATGTGTATTTTTTATCAGTGGCGTGGCGTCCATAGATTCCGATTCCCGCCGGCTTGCCTATTTTAAAGCAAATGACCGGTGTATCTACTACTCCTGATTCCTGAAGATAAAGTACCTAATCCAAATCTGCTCCGGCTTTACTAAGAAAAGAATATATTTGACGCCACGCTACTGGTATTTATTAAATATATTAATACAAAAACATATAAAGTAGACTTACTTTATATGTTTTTGTATTAATATATAATTTAATAAACCCAGTCAAATATTAGATGAAACAGAAACTTTAATATAGTTTAGTATGTAGTCGTATCGTAATTCTAAGTTTCTAGGCCCATTTCGAAGACTGCAAGAATTTCGTACTCTGTGCAGTTTATCGTCATTTTAAAATTTAAGATCTATAGAGATCTACTCTAAGCGTGTATATTTGGCAAGCCATACAAGACATCATCCAAGACAAAAAGCCGTAGCTATCTACGAGGCACATAGTCCCCGGTTGGTATAGTTTGCACCTCGTTCGTTTGCGACGCCATAGAAATCAGATGCAAAGTTAACCTAACCGGTTAGTCGGCAAGGCACCTACTCCACTTTGCTATAAGTAAAACAGCGGCGCTCGGATAAATATTATTTAACCGTTTTTAAAACTGGGACACGTATGTGTTAACGCAAACATCTGCTGAATCGATGAGAACCGAATTCGTGGGGCATGTTTAATTTTAACTTTTTATATTTAGGAATGGATTGTAATTTGAAAAGTGAAAACAGATGTGATAAGATGGGTATAAAATAAAGATCCTTTAAAAGTATGTTGTAAAAACTAGTTTTTCTACTCTTGTACTAATAATAAATAATAAGAACATACATAATATGAGTTCATAGAAGTCTATACTCTATTCCCCATAAAAGCACTCGTGTCTTTATAGTCGCAAAAAGATACTGCTAGCAGCCACAGACTTCTCAATCTAGATTAAACTTAGGTCAAGGATTACGCGTTCAATACTAACTTTACTACCAACTTAACAGACAAATAAATTCCTGCGGTTTTTAAGAAAAACAAAACTTTCCGAACTAAATTCTTTGATGCCAACATAAAAAAATATATTTTTAATATCGTCACTGCGTGACACTAGCGAGTATACGTCAAATTAAAAACAAAGTTTACCATAGACACATACTTATTATATTGTCAGTCATATGTCATATTCGCCTTGTTTGCGCACTATGTTTAATTTTGTGTTTTATATTTTAAAACCTAGTCGTAGAAAAAGTATTGTATTCAACGTTGTATAATTAAGTCCAAAAACGCTCATGGCGTTTTTATTTGCGATACTCGTATCGCGACCCATGCTATTCGCATTTTTTGACCCTACTTATACAACTGTTGCATAAAATTCTATAATGTGTAGGTGATTTACGAATTTCGGAAACCTACAATCATGTTTAGGTGATAATAGGTATGTTTGGTTTTTTATTAAACTTCAATTTGTTTCCATCTATAGTTTAAGGTTTTCTGTTGGGCGCCATTTTTGTATTCAACAATTTTTGGCACAGGGTTAATATTGCATTGGAACCCAAGAAAGTTATCAACAGGTTGCCGATGACAGGCAAATGACGACAACCGACATACGGGCTGATTTAGTTTAGGTAGGTATTACTTAAATTTACCATTACCGTAAATTACCGGTATCGTTTAAGTTATGATTTAATTATATAATTATTTTCTTTGATCGGCGTCAATGGCAGAAGACATTTTTAAACTAAAAAAGTGTTTTTCTGTGTTTTATTATTGACTTAAGCGGAAGATTGGAAATATTAATCGGATATGCGATTTGATATGTACATAGTTATGTAATTTATGTATTTTTTTACTGTCCTTCAATTTAAAAATGCATATTCGATTATTATTTCCAATTTCCCGTTTAAATAAATAAGATAACACAGGCGAGACACATATTTTATTATCTTGATTTGTAAAATGCCTCCTACCATTAACACCAACCATTGAAAGTAGTGAATAAAAATACTTCATTCATTACTTTTACGATACCGGTAATTTCCGTTAACAATAAATCAATGTAAAACCTAAATTGTAGCTATATTGTAGCTTGACGTCATTTTTAACGTTTTCGTCACCAAAAGTACACTCCGTGGTTATTGTATAATATATACTTTTTGGCCGACTACAGTGAGGCAAAAAGAGTGTGAATAGATTTTTTCACGTTTAAACTGCGTTAAATTTTCGCTACATTAGGTAAGTAAACCTAGTGTTGTTTTTTTTTGGATTAAGGGAAGATTGATCCTCGACGCTCAAAGATACGTCTATTGCGCGCTATCGGTATAATATACGCCTTGCAATAGGCATTTTCTTCAGGTGTTATGTTTGATGGTTTATTAAAGGAGTATTTTATTGGAAAGGAATGATGATATTTTGTAAGGGAAGAAAACAATACTCTATATATATATTATATGACGAGGAAGGCCTAAAACCATTACCTTTGGGTTCCGGGTCACCTTAGGTCACCTTAGTGGTATGGTCCAATAATTATCCAATAACCCAGTATCCGCACCAGTTTGTGCACTGGTGTATCAAAAAAAATACTAAATGGTCAGTCATAACTAGCGCCCTCTCTGTGACTTTATCCAAGCCAATTATCAGATATTTTTGGCCAATGTAACGTTGTTATTTTATCACGATACGACATATACTCGACATATGTTCGACGTTACTTTGGATGGATGGATGTTATTTTAAATGTGTTCGACACATTAATGCCTAATAGTTGACACACCGTTGTCACCTCTATTGCTAATGTTTTAACATTCAAGATAGCTAGTACCGGGGTAGTGTCAAGCACTCGGCCATCTACCTTAAACATAGAATTTGTTAAAAAATTTTTTATAAAATATGTATGTATAGTCGTTTACTGCACAAGCTCTAGGCAGTCAAGCAACATCAATAGGTACCCATACAACACAACGTTCAATTAATCTATTTTGAAAGACTCTTTTATCTTAAATAGAATATGTCGTAACAAATCAACGGGAAGGTCGAAAAACAATTTTTTTTTGCCACGGATAGCTGTGTTTACTTGTGTTAAGTTTGGTTAAAACCAATAAATTGTCTGTCTCTAATCTAAAAAATCGCAGGAAAATCGGTCTTTACCGATGTTCACAACGACTATACATACTAAGTATACATATTATCTAGTCGTGTCAGTTAGGTAATTATTTAAGAAAAATGTGTCGTTAATGTAAATGTAGGTATGTGTAAATGAATTAGCCCTCTGTTATTGCTGTGTCCTTGCAGGGTGTGACATGTATACCTGATTATATATTTATTATCCATTTATATCAGAATCCAGAACATTTTTGTTAGAAAAAGCATTATTTTTACATTTTAATCTACACGTATGAAATCTATGGATTTGGTTGCTTATTTTTATAATTACCATAAACAATAATTGCTTTCAGAAAGAAACGCTGTTTCAAAATTATTCTATCGAAACTATTTATATCTTAGTGAGGCTGATAATGTTCAGGATTGTATAGGTTACTGAACTGAAAAGTTCCTGAAGCAGTAAATCCCAAACTTCGTACCCATGCTCTGTCTCGTTGGCTCCAGAGTTATAATGCATTGAAAGGAAAAGGACTGAGGTAAGCTTAAAACTTCTGATTTCGGAATTAAGCCCCAGGCATAAATGCAATAGTATTGAAATAGTACTTAATCTATATCCTAGGTCCAAAACCTCTTTGGAAGGGTGCAATGGAAAATCAGCGCGATGTGAGACTCGAACTCCAACCACAAACTTGAGGTGGGAAAGTTACCACTCGGCATCACTCGGTCATCGTTAAATTACGTAGAAATCGTTGCAAAACAACCAACAGAAGTCGTATAGCTGTTGCCAAGCAGGCTCCGGTCTCGGGTGACTCACGAAGCCGCGTGTTTACAGTGTATGGTGGCTTGGTTATGGTACTACATGTTTTTTAGTTTCGTTTTATAGGTAAGAAGTCATACATATTGTTGGCGAATATCCAGAAGATCCAGCCCCGTAAGAATTACTTTTTTGGTTGTTATGTAGTTCCGGCCCATTTTTACGAATTAACTAAAAATGCGATACTAATTATGCGGAATCTTCTGAATGTTTGTGGCCAGGGGGATGATGTCCTTTAAAAATCACCCTAAGTTAGTTGCATCCTATCGCTTAAACGATGGTAGAATTAAAGTACAATTACACCAGATTTCACTTTACGATTATCTAGTGATTTATGAAAAGTCGGTAAATATTTACGAAGGTTAATCAATACAATGCAATCTGTATTTAGAAATGCATATAGGTAGATACTAAATTAAAAGAAAGTCAGATGTGCCAGTTATTTAAAAAAAATCCTAAAGACTATTTTTCTTGTTTTTATTTGCTTATCTTTGATAATAGTCATGGGTATTTATAGTAATAACTTGAACATATAATTAAGTATTTCTAATTGACTTAGATTAAAGCAGATATTACTAGTATCCACTTATAATAAAAATCGCGTTAACCTACTGTATCCAATACTAGCGATGCCAAATTGTGGGTCAAATCTTTGTATATTTATCTAACACAATTATTTGTGTCTTCGTCTCTACCTAACTAGGTGAATTGAATAATTTTATCACTATATTTTATCAGCAAATAGTATTCATTAGACGAGTACGTAAATGCCGTCCTGTCCATAATATAATAATACATGTATTTATGTATCTGATACTTTATTGCACATTGTATACCTTACTCTACGTACAATAAAGTTTTCACATACATAAATAAGCATACGTCAATTACAAAGCAATTAATGATAATCTACCAAAAGCTGCAGTCATTTTGGGAATCTACCTTCACCTTTAGCCACACTTTAGGCACAAAAAGGCAAGCCTAGTCACATAATTGTCTTTTTATCTAAGACCCAGGGAAATGGGCGCACACAGGCCAAGACACAAAGGAGGAGGAGTCAAAGTACTATCTGATCAATTTAATTGGCTCAATGGTGTGAGATTCGGTCTAATAATGTAAGCATTGCAGTTAAGTAGTTCGCCAGACAAATAAACTCGTATTCAGAATTAGCTAGAATAATCTGACGTTGATTTGACCGTTTTTATGTATGATATGATACCTACTTACGTTGTATATTTCATTATTTAGAGAGGAGACAACTATTTTTGACGGAAAGTGTTACTTCTAAAACATAGCACAGTAAGCATATCAGATATAGCTAAATTCGCCCGTAACAGCTAAAAAGCTGTCAGATCAGGGAATCCAGCTAATTATTTTTAACCGACTTCCAAAAGAAGGACGGTTCTCAATTCGTCTGTATGTTTTTTTTGTGTGTTTGTTCACCGATTACTTGAAGACGGCTGGACCGATTTGGAAAATTCTTTTTTGTTTGAAAGGGTAGACTTTCGAGGTGGTCCCATTGTAACCAAATCAGGATCTGATGATGGGATCTTGGAGAAATCGAGGGAACTCTTCAAATATCATAGGCACACATATAGCGATTTAAGTATTTTTCTTAGTTTCTCGTCCATTTCTTATTAGCAACAAGTTTTTAGTGTTAACCGACTTCAAAACAAAGAGCAATTTTTATGTAGATTTGTTCCCCGATTACTTGAAAACGGCTAGACCGATTTGGAAAAATTTTCTTTTAACACGTTCGCGGACAGTAAGTCACACCTGTTTGACACAAACATTTTGTATGGAATTTTTGGAACTGTTACAGCAGGTTCGTCACAATTGTGCCATTGTGTACTGTTTATATGTGACACTGAATGCTATGTAAGTCGAATGCTATACCAGCGACGTCAAATATGATACTTTGTTATACCACGTTATGTGACAGCAAATGCTATTGCATATAACTGCTATAGCAGTTCTGTCACATGGTTTAGTTAGCTTGTGATATATTATGACAACGAATGCTATAAGTTGCCTGCTATAGCAGCTCCGTCTAATTTGTTGTACTATAGTATGTAACAATGTGACACGGATGCTGTATTTTATCACCTTTTTTTTCATGTTTTAATCAAAAAATATGTTATTTTTAAAAATATGTCATCATAATATCGGGATTGGTGATGATGGCGGTTGAGACGCTCTAAAATCTACCCAGTCTCTTCCCATGGAGTATCTTTTATGGATGAAGTTGGACCTATCAAGCTTGATAGGTGAAGCTGCTCGTTCGCTTTGTACTGATTGCGGCGACAATGCTGACAGGTTTGGAGATGAAGGAAAAAAGTCGCTTGGTGGCAAATCAACTAGGACAGCTAAATGAAAGTCAGGATCGGCTTGTGGCGCAGTAGCTGGCTCAATTGGTGGCAAAAGGGAAGGCTTTCTTTGCGGCGAAAAAATTAGCGCATTTTGTGCTGAATTAACTTGCTCGCTTCAAGGTGAAGAGGGTGATGATAAGGCTGATTCGTTTCGCAGCACATGAACGGGCTCTCGTCGCGACGAGGAATGTCTAAAGGCGAAGTAAATCTAAACCAAATTGAAAACACTTTTATTACACAGTGCTAAGCAACCTATACACCCATTACGTTGCAAGTAATAGAACAGAGAACGAACAATATTATAATTCAAAGATTATTACCTAAAATTATTATTACTGTATTAGTTTATCAAAAAATAGGTATCATCATTCATGCCTGCGTTTTAAATCCTTGCCACCATTAACACTAGTTATAGGGCAATAAACAGTTAGTAAATAAGCCTAGTCATTGCAACACACAATATTATGCTAGAAAACCATAGAATAATTGTTACTTATGATGATGGAAATAATGCTTCGAAAAGGCTCCGTAGCTCGAAATTCACCAACATCACCATAGACTACTCAGCGGCGCACTCGCCGGTTGACCAAACAAACTTTCATACAACCGCGACTGCTATAGCATCTGTGTGCATGAGAGGGGGGTACTATAGCCGGCAATACATGTTTAGCTTTTTTGTGTGCAAAAGCATGTAATATGACAGTAAGCGCGTCTGGACTAGAGAAAAAGTGACAGTAAAGATAGATCTACTAGTATTTACTATAGCAAAGCGCATTCTTTAGCATTTGCGCTCAGGAAAGCATCTCAAATCAAGACTGCTATAGAATGCGTGTCACAAAAGTTACTCAAAATTCGAATGCTATAGAATGTCCGTCCGCGAACGTGTTAACTAAATAGACTTAAGTCTATTTTTCAAAACAATATTTTTCCAGCGCCACTAAAAATTTAAAAATAAAGTAAATTTTTAAAACAAAAAATAAAAACCGACTTCCAAAAACTTTAACTAAAAACCAAAAAATAATATGTTAAACACCCCAAAGAAATGGATAATCAACGATTCATATATACATATACAGATATTTATAGTTTTTAACCTGTTATTTTTGAAGTCGGTGCCAGCTAAGGAGCTCAGCATAGCCAGCTTTGCGTGGCAGTGGCAGGCACCGACTTCAAAAATAACAGGTTAAAAACTAGGGATGTAACGATACCGATACCGATACCGATATATCGGTATCGCCGATATATCGGTATCGCCGCTATTATACAACCGATATTTGAAGAATTTGCTGTATGAAAAAAAATCTGCAAAAAGTAATTTCAATTTCTGACTTAATCTATGTATTGGTCTATTCTATTACCTTGTGCAATGATAGTTACTATGTTAATTAAATCTTTGGTTCTTAATAAAAAAAAGAATTTTGAGTTGACAATTTATTATTTTTACTTTACACTTTCAAGGTTGACTCTCTGGGAAATATAACCAGTAGTCATTGCCATTAGTTATAATAAGGACATAAAAATATCTGAAATTCATACTTCATTATTTAGCTAAGATATCGGTATCGGTATCGGTATCGCCGATATTAACTACTATATATCGGTATCGGTATCGTATCGGCAAAACTGTGTATCGTTACATCCCTATTAAAAACTATAAATATCTGTATATGTATATATGAATCGTTGATTATCCATTTCTTTGGGGTGTTTAACATATTATTTTTTGGTTTTTAGTTTAAGTTTTTGGAAATCGGTTTTTATTTTTTGTTTTAATTTGCTGTTTTATACAGCCTTATATCTAGTCATTGAATGCCTTATAAACTATTTTTTAAGACGTTAGGCAATATCAGAGATTGATCAATATTATTAAATTATGTAGGTAGGTAAGGTACCGTCGCGGCCCCTAACTTTGCCCAGAGTTCCTGCAAGTATTGAATAGGTAGGTTAGGTACTTGATATTGAATAGTTTTATGTAGGTACAGCTTGTCCTAGAGGAAGTTAAGAAAAATTGTTTGTTTTGATTTAGAGTTCGATCTACAGATCACCTCAAATGTAGAATACTTAAACACAAAGATTTGTTTTTGAATTTACTTATCATATCACAACATCAAAAAGCACTTATTTAGTGTGAATAATTTTTCTTCTGAAAATTTGGTCCACATATTATTTTTTTTATAATATGTCACATACGCTGTAATTGTAAATACAATACTTATTAAGCTAATTTATCGTAAGCTGACCACTGATCCCACCACTAATTGGTTCGATTGATTATCTTTATTCAATTCAGTTTTACGTCATTAATGAGTTCTACAAACTGAATTTCAATAGAAAGTCAAAAAACTCGGAGAGGGTTAGGTGCAAAGATCAATCGATCTATCTTTGTGTCGGTAATCTTTTGATTGATCTAATGCCTTTTGGCCCTCGTTATTCTTCATTACGATCTACACTAATTTAAAACGTCATTCAGAACTTCATGTTCTCTCTTTTTCTCTTCAATGTTGACCCATACCGTGTGAAAGAGACACGGCGATGGATTGGTATACGGTTTTTTGTAACGCAGGCCCGAGTAGATCGGCATACAATTTTTTTTACTATTATCAATTCAATTTGAAATACGTCGAGCAGAACCTGTAGATGAGATCCATTGTTCGGAACAGACGGAAATACATGTGTTACGATGTTAGTTTTTTACAACCACGAAAGGCTTGCATTATCAGACTTAAAATTTACTACATTGTTTTCATTTTGGTATTCTGGCATGTCCCTACATATTTATAACGACTGTTATTTTTATGAAACAGGAGCATTTTTAGTGACATTTTTGAGTTGGTAATTTTTTTCTGATCTGGTAACCACTACTTCAGTTTCAAACTTCTAAAGCATAATCTGGTAAACTTGTCGGTATTTTTCCACATTATATATAACCATTTCCCGTTCAATCGGGCCACAGGCCTTACACCGGCAACTTTGGTCCATTCGTTATGAAAATTAGTAGACGTTTGTCTATATCTGATTTAAGTCAAAAACGACTGTGAAGTCATGCAAATGTGTTTTCCATGCTCTAATACCTACCTATAACTACATTCACTGTTCAGAACACGCATGATCACATAACCAGGCACAAAACGACAAATATGACAAAGGCACGTTAGGAAACGGCATGAAGGTATATTGTAAATATTGAATCAGAATTGAATGATGTTGAATTAGCTATTAGCGCCAGCCGTGCGTGATTATGAAAACTTCACGCCCACTGCGATGATGTCGTTAGGCTAATGAATGCTATGGTAAACCTAAATATTTACGAGGAACGTTAAAAACCTAACCAGTTTTATTTCTTTTAGTTTTAGAATAATTTTTGATCACAAATCATGTCATCCTTTTCGGCGCTTTTTCTTTGAACCATAACCCCAGTTTAGCATCGAGTAGGTAGGTACAAAAAAATCGATTACATTCGATTATGTTGGCCCAGATTGAGGATCGAATGCGGCACCTCTAACTTTCCTACGTCAATCTATTCTGAATATTACTAACTATGTAATCTCGATTTTATACGCACGTAGTTCAAATTTAGATAAACTCAATCCTCAAGTGAATTCAGTTCTAGAACGCTTAGTGACGCACTTGGCTCATTTCCTTCGTATCGTGTTCACGGCAAATTGAAAATGTACTGTCGGCCATTTTCTATATCGAATGTATGCATCGATCTCTGCAGCGTTAATAGGACGGTCTCATTCTCGTGATAGAAATCGTCCTTTGATTTTAGTATGTTTTCTTATTATCTCTCTTATTTTTCTAATGTTAATGAGTTCAGTTACGTGCAAATTCGACCGATCAGGATCATATTACTTGTTATATGACCCGACTAAGATGGAGCTATCTACAGCAAATTAAAACAAAAAATAAAAACCGATTTCCAAAAACTTAAACTAAAAACCAAAAAATAATATGTTAAACACCCCAAAGAAATGGATAATCAACGATTCATATATACATATACAGATATTTATAGTTTTTAATAGGGATGTAACGATACACAGTTTTGCCGATACGATACCGATACCGATATATAGTAGTTAATATCGGCGATACCGATACCGATACCGATATCTTAGCTAAATAATGAAGTATGAATTTCAGATATTTTTATGTCCTTATTATAACTAATGGCAATGACTACTGGTTATATTTCCCAGAGAGTCAACCTTGAAAGTGTAAAGTAAAAATAATAAATTGTCAACTCAAAATTCTTTTTTTTATTAAGAACCAAAGATTTAATTAACATAGTAACTATCATTGCACAAGGTAATAGAATAGACCAATACATAGATTAAGTCAGAAATTGAAATTACTTTTTGCAGATTTTTTTTCATACAGCAAATTCTTCAAATATCGGTTGTATAATAGCGGCGATACCGATATATCGGCGGTACCGATATATCGGTATCGGTATCGGTATCGTTACATCCCTAGTTTTTAACCTGTTATTTTTGAAGTCGGTGCCTGCCACTGCCACGCAAAGCTGGCTATGCTGAGCTCCTTAGCTGGCACCGACTTCAAAAATAACAGGTTAAAAACTAGGGATGTAACGATACCGATACCGATACCGATATATCGGTATCGCCGATATATCGGTATCGCCGCTATTATACAACCGATATTTGAAGAATTTGCTGTATGAAAAAAAATCTGCAAAAAGTAATTTCAATTTCTGACTTAATCTATGTATTGGTCTATTCTATTACCTTGTGCAATGATAGTTACTATGTTAATTAAATCTTTGGTTCTTAATAAAAAAAAGAATTTTGAGTTGACAATTTATTATTTTTACTTTACACTTTCAAGGTTGACTCTCTGGGAAATATAACCAGTAGTCATTGCCATTAGTTATAATAAGGACATAAAAATATCTGAAATTCATACTTCATTATTTAGCTAAGATATCGGTATCGGTATCGGTATCGCCGATATTAACTACTATATATCGGTATCGGTATCGTATCGGCAAAACTGTGTATCGTTACATCCCTATTAAAAACTATAAATATCTGTATATGTATATATGAATCGTTGATTATCCATTTCTTTGGGGTGTTTAACATATTATTTTTTGGTTTTTAGTTTAAGTTTTTGGAAATCGGTTTTTATTTTTTGTTTTAATTTGCTGTAGATAGCTCCATCTTAGTCGGGTCATATAACAAGTAATATGATCCTGATCGGTCGAATTTGCACGTAACTGAACTCATTAACATTAGAAAAATAAGAGAGATAATAAGAAAACATACTAAAATCAAAGGACGATTTCTATCACGAGAATGAGACCGTCCTATTAACGCTGCAGAGATCGATGCATACATTCGATATAGAAAATGGCCGACAGTACATTTTCAATTTGCCGTGAACACGATACGAAGGAAATGAGCCAAGTGCGTCACTAAGCGTTCTAGAACTGAATTCACTTGAGGATTGAGTTTATCTAAATTTGAACTACGTGCGTATAAAATCGAGATTACATAGTTAGTAATATTCAGAATAGATTGACGTAGGAAAGTTAGAGGTGCCGCATTCGATCCTCAATCTGGGCCAACATAATCGAATGTAATCGATTTTTTTGTACCTACCTACTCGATGCTAAACTGGGGTTATGGTTCAAAGAAAAAGCGCCGAAAAGGATGACATGATTTGTGATCAAAAATTATTCTAAAACTAAAAGAAATAAAACTGGTTAGGTTTTTAACGTTCCTCGTAAATATTTAGGTTTACCATAGCATTCATTAGCCTAACGACATCATCGCAGTGGGCGTGAAGTTTTCATAATCACGCACGGCTGGCGCTAATAGCTAATTCAACATCATTCAATTCTGATTCAATATTTACAATATACCTTCATGCCGTTTCCTAACGTGCCTTTGTCATATTTGTCGTTTTGTGCCTGGTTATGTGATCATGCGTGTTCTGAACAGTGAATGTAGTTATAGGTAGGTATTAGAGCATGGAAAACACATTTGCATGACTTCACAGTCGTTTTTGACTTAAATCAGATATAGACAAACGTCTACTAATTTTCATGGCGAATGGACCAAAGTTGCCGGTGTAAGGCCTGTGGCCCGATTGAACGGGAAATGGTTATATATAATGTGGAAAAATACCGACAAGTTTACCAGATTATGCTTTAGAAGTTTGAAACTGAAGTAGTGGTTACCAGATCAGAAAAAAATTACCAACTCAAAAATGTCACTAAAAATGCTCCTGTTTCATAAAAATAACAGTCGTTATAAATATGTAGGGACATGCCAGAATACCAAAATGAAAATGCAAGCCTTTCGTGGTTGTAAAAAACTAACATCGTAACACATGTATTTCCGTCTGTTCCGAACAATGGATCTCATCTACAGGTTCTGCTCGACGTATTTCAAATTGAATTGATAATAGTAAAAAAAATTGTATGCCGATCTACTCGGGCCTGCGTTACAAAAAACCGTATACCAATCCATCGCCGTGTCTCTTTCACACGGTATGGGTCAACATTGAAGAGAAAAAGAGAGAACATGAAGTTCTGAATGACGTTTTAAATTAGTGTAGATCGTAATGAAGAATAACGAGGGCCAAAAGGCATTAGATCAATCAAAAGATTACCGACACAAAGATAGATCGATTGATCTTTGCACCTAACCCTCTCCGAGTTTTTTGACTTTCTATTGAAATTCAGTTTGTAGAACTCATTAATGACGTAAAACTGAATTGAATAAAGATAATCAATCGAACCAATTAGTGGTGGGATCAGTGGTCAGCTTACGATAAATTAGCTTAATAAGTATTGTATTTACAATTACAGCGTATGTGACATATTATAAAAAAAATAATATGTGGACCAAATTTTCAGAAGAAAAATTATTCACACTAAATAAGTGCTTTTTGATGTTGTGATATGATAAGTAAATTCAAAAACAAATCTTTGTGTTTAAGTATTCTACATTTGAGGTGATCTGTAGATCGAACTCTAAATCAAAACAAACAATTTTTCTTAACTTCCTCTAGGACAAGCTGTACCTACATAAAACTATTCAATATCAAGTACCTAACCTACCTATTCAATACTTGCAGGAACTCTGGGCAAAGTTAGGGGCCGCGACGGTACCTTACCTACCTACATAATTTAATAATATTGATCAATCTCTGATATTGCCTAACGTCTTAAAAAATAGTTTATAAGGCATTCAATGACTAGATATAAGGCTGTATAAAATTTGCATTACGTATACGTATATATTTTTTAGTAAATAATTATTTATTGATATTGATTTTTGCAATAAAGAAATACTGAATAAATGTGTCATTAGTCTTAACCGAGATCCCGCCAAAACATTTTCATGTAAAGTAACGCCAAGACTATATGTATGTAACATATCGTTACGTACATATAGTTAGGTAGTATTAGGCTAGGGCGTGTAGAGTTCGGAGTTTGGCTCTCCATCTGATATATTTTTACAATACAAGCAATATGTACTCATCTTGGTGTTACTTTATATGAAAATGTTTTGGTGGTATATAATTTCATTTTAATTGTAAGTTACAAACATATCGTAGTTTTTTTATTATGTTTATTTTCTTATCCTTTTTTATCAATTCTAAATACCAATTTTTTATGTTCCTAGCCTGAAAATTGACAAAAGTTCCATATCAAATTTCATCCCCCTATTTTAGGAGATGGGGAGAAAATTTACAAATTTCTTAATTTGTATGTTGTCTGTGTGCTACCTAATCCTAGCTTTCACACCAAATCGCAGCTTTCTATGACTTTTCAGGAAGTACCCTAACAGTTTTGATGATCATCAGTGAGTTAGTGAGTGAATGAAGAAATCTGGGTATTTTAGATATCAATAATCTTTAAAGTATAATAGCTATATATGTGTCATGTTTAATAAGTACTCTATTGACATTATCCTGAGAATTTGGACTTTCTAGCCCTGTCCAGACCAGACCGAATCTATAAGGGTATGAAAATACGACGAAATGCTTCGGTTGCCTCGTCTTGGCGGGGGCACTGTAGTGCCCTCAGAAATGTTCTCGATTCTTCTGGCAATCCAAACAACAACAATACCTACTTTTTAGGATATTTTGTTTGAAAGGCATTATTCATTCAAAAAGTACAACAATGATCCTAATTTGAATATACTTTGCTTAAAGTTTTTTAGTAGTTTTTTAGTACATTGAATATGCTAACGTGAAGTTATTCATAAAGAAAATACAGTGTTTCATTGGCATTTTTGCAAGCTATATTATTTTATTATTCTTACTCGTAAAAACAAACTCACAGATTGCTGACAAACAAATTGTCTTTAGAACTTTACATAACGCAATTCTGAAATCGATAGTAACCCAACCAAATGCATGGGATGTAACAACGTTCACAAAATGAGATTCGGTTGGTATTCGAGCTAATTTAGTAAAGTATGGTTTATTTCACTTTCTGACCGCAATCCGGTAACGATTTGCAATAACATCAATACCGAAGCACGGCACTATAAACCGATTGTAGAACTTCAATAACTATAACGATCATGTGGTTTCTCTAGTTGATTTTACTTTTTTATTGATACTTATTGTACGAGTATCTTATGAAAATCTTACGAGTATCTTACATACCCACAATTTCAAATTCTTCAGGCAGGTACCAAATTCTTTGTGGGAATCATGTCAAGTAGCTTAAGTCTGTTTAGAACCTAAGGACAATTTAACAAAGAAAGATTATAGTTTCCAAACTGGAACAAATGTAAGTCAATCTGTTAATCAGCATTCTGTGGGTTTCTTTTTACGAGTATGAATAATAAAATAATAGAAATTACACTGCATATAATACTCACCTCTTCACAGATATATTTAATTTTAGAACAAATTAATAACTATCAGGACACCTGCAATCGGCTTCTCCTTTTTAACTTCACGGAATCCTTTTTTAATACCGGTATTATACCCTTTTTTCCTAAATAGACGTGAATTGAATACGTATCTCAATCGAAGATTTGAGGTAGCGTACACTCCAATTATAGCCTTCTTAATGTGTAACTATACCTACATAGTATAGGTATGCAGTGAAACGCTAGTGGACCATTAGCTCCATGTTGTGAGAATGTATGCATGTATGTTGTGAGAAAAGCCAAAATAAATATATTACAACCACGAACACGATTCCTATCGCCCAGTACAAGGGAAGTCACTCAGAACTATTACCAACCTGATACCTTATCTAGCATAGCAACTATTACCTTTTATCGCAGGAAAATTGTTTCAAAACTCATTATAACTGACTGTTAACCAATAATAATGTTCGTAATATTACGAGTTATCAAACCAAAGTGAAAATGAATACTACAAGGTTTAAGGAAATTCACTTAAGTCTTCAGCGGCTAAAAAAAGCGGGGAACAGAAAGTTTTCCACTTAACTATTTCCGAATTTTTAATTTGCTCTGAAACTACCAAAATATTCCTACATTATAGGAATTGGTATTATAATTAATACGTTATCTCAAACTTGGTTGAGCTATACTGACAGCTAGCGCCAGTAGCATAGCAAGTACATACTTATATGAGAACTTAACCTAATCGGCTAGTACTCATAATAGTGCAACAGTGGCGAAAATAACTAATACTGTTTCTATTCTTTGTTATCATAGCGAGTTACTCAATTTGATACTGAAAACGCCATCTCGGGGCGGGTGGACGAACTAAATCTGTTTCTAGGCAGTTGGCGCTAGCGATGTACGTAGGTATTGATTCCTACTGTATTGAATGAAATGGGCTGTGCTTCTATTTTTAGCCTCGATGATGAATATTCACAGTCTTCATATCAAGATAATTATATCAATGGACTAAAATTATGCAATGAGATTTTATTGAAATGAAACAGAGAGCAAATGTACCGAAATAATCTTAAACTCGAACTTTCAGTCTGTATATACTACATCTGGACATCTGGATAAGCGATAGCTAAAATTAGCTTTATTACAATTATCTATTTGCTAGGTAACTTTTTCCTTACCAACATCGAATCATAAGGTAAACCTTTATTCTTATTGGCGATATATTTGTATTATCATATTATTTTATCAGACCGGACGCGATTCGGCTACCTACTGTATTTTTCCAAGGGAGTAGACAATTATATTATAACTAATAATAGTACAGAGTAGCATTCGCTGGGTGTACACATTGCCTTTCATTAAATTGTCGAAAGGGCTCTACGCGTTGGCTTCGGCTCCGCGCACACCTCCCAAAGGTCCGGAACACTATTGTCCCGTGAACGGGTGAGACATACAAATATATTTAATACATACAAATAGTATACTAACGCAAGGCAGCTTATGGCGAGCTGTTGGGGAGATCTCGGGTACGTGGGGTACCCGAGATCTCCAGAGAGTCGGTCAGGGCCCTCGCCTCCGCTGTGCCTGGATACCGGAGTGGAAACCCAAGGGGGCCCTCAGCTCTGGCTTGTCTTCATTCGCCGTGCAGAGAGCAGCGTTAGAGCTATATGCTCCAGGCGTGGAAGTGTTAAAGGGCATAACGCCGTGAGTACCTTCGGAGAAAGCGCAGCACACCTCTCGACACCCTGCAGCCCTCCGTACCGGTATTGCCCCTAGGCCATTTTATAATGTCTCTATTTAACAGGGCCCCATCTAGCAGAGGGCAAGTCACCGTCTGTCAGAGTCATCGTAGCCATGAGTCACTTTTTCCTGACAGACGCCGCCATGTCTCAATTAATAACCCAGTTACTTGTCCATATTTCCACCACCATAGCCCAGTAAATTTAGGTCCCATCAATGTACAATAGTCCTTGCATCTAGCGGGGGCTGTTTAGTTTAAGTATGCGTCCCATGATACGGAAAGAGATAGCATCCGCTAAGTGTACACTTTGCCTTTCATTCATTTGTCGAAATGGCCTCTGCGCGTTAGCTTCGGCTCCGCGCACGCCTCCCAAAGGTCCGGGACACCATTATCCCGTGAATGGGTAAGATATATTAATAATTAGTACATTGTGTATCAAGGGCGGTAAGTAAGGAATTACAAACGAGTGTTTGTTACAAGGCCGAGGCGAAGCCGAGGGCTTTAACAACACGAGTTTGTAATTCCGTTACCGCCCGTGGCACACACAATGTTTTTCATCGCACTTGTGAGGAAATCTGATTAAAATAACCTTACTTAACCTAAATAAAATTGTAAAACTGACAGTGACATTAGTGACATATATCGAGACGACAAGTCACGTTCGGAAACCATAGCGGTAAAGACTTAAAACGGTTGATTTTATATTTGCAAAATACTGAAATACACTATTTAAAAATTTAATTGATGTTACAGAAATATGTGTTTACATGTATTTGCAATAACAGTTCTCTTTAAATAAATATTTCAGTAATAAAAGTTAAAAAAGTAAGTTGGCGTTTTCTTTGAACATGACAAATAAGAGTAAAACAGAACCAGCGTTTCAAATTTAAAAAGAAAACCATTACGCCCTAGGGCGTAATAGGTCATTTACGGCCCGCAAAACCTACGTGTAATGACACCATTTTCGAGCAAGTGTGATGAAAAAATATTTGAGCGCCCTTACGCGTTTGATCATAAAGTCGCGTCCACCTACCTACTTTAGGTTTCTTTATTCGCGTAGATATATTTTTGTATTGTCTGAGCTGTACATAGTGTTGGTTACTCGCCATATTTTTGTGGTATATACATAGCTCCCAAAACCCGAAGTAATCCGAGGTGGAGGGTACAAATTAAGACTTAATCTAATATTTGCTTTTACTAAGGTTAAATTAAGATAGGGATCTGGTGTCAAAGAGTTTAATGATCACAGACAGTATACGATTCGATTCGTTAAGTATTAGATTATTATTTATATAGAAGTATTTAAGTAAGTACGCACATTTTAAGAAAATTAACAGGTAAGCTTTTAAAACAACTTCTACGAAACAGCAGTTTTATATTAAACAAATTTAAAGTACGGGTTCAATCTAAATTAAACCGTTTAAAAAGAGACGAGACTACGTTACGAAATGTCAGCTCATAATTAAATCGCACAAATTTGTCATTTTAAAAGCTGCTGCGTGGTGTTAAAAGTAGGTACGTATAACAAAATCCCGGACTTTAATCACATACCCATACCATAAGTCACATCAAACTACATAACAAGAGCTTGCTTCATGAATTTTCCCAAGAGCGATATGATAACCCAGGTGCACATACACTGAAACAATATTTCCTAATTACGACAACCTTAGCAAATATATCACCAAATACCCACCTAAATTTTTTACCACCCAGTTTCTAAGCAATCACGCATACCATAAAGAGTACTTGCACCGTTTCAATGTTACCGCGGACGACATATGCCCATGTGACCCTAGCGCACGAATAAAGCAGTCATTCGAAAACCTATTGCACGATTGTCCACGCTTTGCGTCACATAGGCATAATCATTTACTCATTTGCCAAAATT
Organism: Eudemis profundana; assembly: GCA_947034925.1. NCBI lineage: Eukaryota > Metazoa > Arthropoda > Insecta > Lepidoptera > Tortricidae > Eudemis > Eudemis profundana. The sequence continues at coordinate 20,060,937 of OX344795.1, read as the reverse complement.
TAGGTGTAAATTCTAGGTCTTTCAACAGCATCTTAAGCAGAGAATCTTGCACTGAAATTTTCACGCTCTGCTAAAAAATATCATTATAAATCTGAAGAGCTTCAACGGAACTTAATCATAATTTCAATAAACAAACATATATTTATATCTATATTTAAGCTATATCTGCATGTATATATGTCTTTAAAACTAATTTTATCCACTAAAACAACAATTACCACATAAAAAAAGCTACTTTCGTAACCCTTAACGTATATGCCAAGCGGTCGGGCACAAAGTGTACACCGAGGGCGCGGCGTGACCAAATACCTTCTGCAAACCCCAAGGAGAGAGAACATTCTCACTCCACTTACAAAAATAAATACTAGGACGTTTACCCTAACACTGTTCTCACTGGGATACTTCTGCGTGGGATTTAACACCACGGGAAATAATCGTGGTCCTATTATCGATAAAGTTAAGTAGAATTTGGTTAATTGTCCTCGCGGAAAACTACCGGAATCGCCGCTGACACGGCACGATTGTCGTTTGATTTCGCGTCTAGTGTTAAATAATCGAAATCCGTCGATAATGCATGTATTCACATTGACGTTAAAAACATTGAATCTGATAAATTACAGGATTTAATTCGCATAGTTCCAGGTGTTACGATCTGAATTGAATTTAAATGGAATGGCAAAACTTCTTCCTAGTTCTGTAACTGTCGTTCCCGGTATTGATGTTTGACATAGAACTTCTGTATGAAAAAAAATACAAAAAAACATGCTATTTAAACACAACAGTCCTGAATTCAACGGTAAAGTAGAAAAAAATATCACAACGGTAAAGTCGTCTTGAACCGATGAACGTTTTTATTTTAACTTCTGAAACCCGCTGCTTCCTAAGTAGGATTGATTTTGTAGTGTATTTCTGTACAATATATCGTTTTTCCCGATTGTACACAGTCTCTCCCCGATATTCTTTGCACGTGCTGCTATCAGTGGTGATAATAAGCGCTGATAAGCCGGTGCTTGATCCCGGCTGGGCCCGCCCAACCTAGTACAACACCAAAATAGATTTACGATATAATTACAAACGTTTAATATAATGTATCGTTTCATATATGTATGTATATTTTTTCCCATTTTTAGACCCATACCTAAGCTAGCATTCAATTTTGATGATGTTTTTAAAAATCATGAAAAAAAAACACGATTTCAGGGGAAAAGTTCTCGACGAACCTTTTGTGAAATTTCCTACGAAATGTTCGTCGACAAAAAGGCAGTCACTGTACTTCACCAAAATAACATCACACCACAATACTTTTATTAACGGGATTTGGTACCATGTTGATTAAAATACACGTTACAACCAGGAAAGTAACATATTTAAGTCTTATTGTGCCCTAGGTATATAGCCCTGAAAATTCAGGGTTCTAGTTTAACCCATCACAAAATTACGGGAGGCTGAAAATGGCCTAATGGCCTGAATGGCTTCCAGAAAAGGAAGATACGGCCGTGCCTTTGTTTTGCTCGACTTGGCGGGGGCACTGCCGTGCCTGCAGATAAAAGTACTAAAAGTAGTATTAGGACTGTTATCTGGAGGCACAGCAGTGCATTCTTCAAAACCTACGCCAGAGTAGCAACAGCCAGGGACAACTTGCGTAGAACTTCTTCGACATGCCACGTGCGTGACCACGACTACTTTTCAAAAGCGAAAAGCAAGGAAGAAGAAATATTGTGACGAAAATTTTGATTATACGCTAACCCTTACGTCAATCCCGGTTTTGTCAATCCCCAAATTGATGCCGGTATGCCTTACTAAAAATTATTTGACATCACGACATTAATTCAAGAAGGTCTTGGAAGTTTTTTTCGAGAGCAAAATTGCAATATATATTTGAGTTAAAAGTGTTTACGCTAAGCTATGGTAACCGAGTTGTTCAGACATGTGCCTTTCAAACGGATATGTAATTAGGGCAAAACCGGTTTTTCGGTATTGGCCCATACAAGTAAAACCGGTATTACATGCCCTATATGTAATACATACAAAATAATAGAGCTATTATATCAAATGGGTTATCAAATGATATAAGACAAAAAACGTTGAAAAAATTCCATTCCCCCTATTATCTCCGAAGTTACTGAGCAGAAAAATCTGTAGTAATTACTGACTATTAATATTATCCTAAATATTACAGGAAAAATAAAACGGTATTCCTGACTGGCAGCAGCATTTTATAGAAATTTGCAAAATTTTTAAGGCAAACTTATTTGCTCCTACTAAACTAACGGCGACATACGTATGTCGAATGGTCGATGTATGGGGGGACAACCCTATTTTCAAGAGCAAAATTAAGTTTGTCCCACCATATAGTTTATCTTGAATTATCGACGTATCTACTGACGAGTTGGTACGGAACCCTCGGTGCGCGAGTCCGACTCGCACTTGACCGGTTTTATTTATACAGAGCGGATACACTTTTAGTTATGTTTTTTACCTACTTCGACTATATTTTCGTCTGATTCTCGCGCATGACAACAGGCATTATTAACAAATCAATCCAATTAGTTGATCTGTTCATTGCATTTTAATGCGCACTAACGAGCGGCCCTAATGAGCATGGTAATGAAGGGCTAACACCGTTAACGATTAGCACCTTCACGTGTTGCCAGTATCATCACGTAGTCTGTTAAAACTGGCAGACCATTTTAGTACTGTTTTAATAATGTAGCAATTCTACGAAACTATTAAACAGAAATATGTTTTGTCCAGATCCTTATTTTAAGTACATATATCAACGTATATGTTCATCTTAGGTATATACTTATAGATTACAATGGCATAGTGTCCGTAGAACTTGATTCCCACCGACTTGCCTATTTTCAGGTACCGAGCGAGTTCACTGTTCTTGAAGAATTAGTCGAAATCTGCTGCGGCGTTACTTGAGCATAATTTTGACGCCACGCCTCTGGTAGCTCGATAAATTCTCATACTGTACTTCGTACCAAGTAATTTGTAAAGAAATCCTGCGAATCAAAGTTAAAGTAAGTATATAGAAACTGTTATTTATGCCACACCTGGCCTTAGTGGCTTTTTCCGCACGCTACGCGTACGGAAAAGCCGCTTTCTGGCCAAGTGTAGACATAAAATGCTGTACACAACACGGGAGGTAATAAAGAAAGCCCTCGATCGTATATTTACGTCCCTCGCCTGTGGCTCGGGCCGCAAACATCTGCGATCTGGGCCTGTCTTTGTATTACCACCTTAGTTGTGTAATATACGTGTGTATATGTGTAACATGCGTTTTCAATTTTAAAGTGCATAAATAGCTAGACTTCCGACATAGCCTCGTTCTCAAGAAAACAAACAACAAAATGTCAATGTGACTTAATACTGCCTCAATATACAGAATGACGTAGCTTAGATATATTTTTCAAATACCATACTTCCTTTAGTGTAACTCACAGTATCTTGTTTACTGCACTGACTAGGTGTTGACGTCACTAGATGCAACTGGACACCGTTGCATAGCGTATCACTGTCAACATGGGTCCTAGTTTCAATTCACAGTGGAAGTGCCATCGTAACATTTATGGTGTTCCTTGCCTACGACAATATAATGTTGCCATTGTATATGAACTTCAATATGCTAATGACGGATTCAAGTTCAAACAACGTCATCAGCTGTCACAGGAAGATAATACCTTACTGTTTGTACAGTCAGGGAAGTTTTCGGATGACATGACCACCTTAAGGGTCGCTTTTGCGTGCGGCTACTGAGTCTCTACAGACCAATGACCAATGATGGTTCAAGAAGACACACCCCTCGGTTCTATAACAAAGAAAACGACAAAAATAATATCACAAAGAGAACCCCGACACCCTGCTTTTGTTTCAAACTTCGATTCGATTTCAACAGATATTTTAAATATTTCATTCTGAGCAAAGGAACTTACGAAAGTAATAAAACAACTTAAACGGATTAAATCGCGTACTTATACTACTACATTTTAAGTCCCGACGTTTCGTAACCCTTTTCAGCGTTCGTGGTCGCGGGTAGACTGAGAAAATCATATATTTCCTCTGTCAAAATTACCGTTGTGCAAACCTACCCACTTTAAAAAATACAAATTCAATATTAGTGTTGCCAGATGGGCCTAATGTGTAAAGATGTTCACACACATGCCAGAAGGGCTTAAAAACCTAACTTTAGAAAAAACTAATCGCGGAAACCGAAGACAATAATTAACTTACGAATAGTTTAAATTGCATATCTCTATGGAATGTAATGTGTAAATGTGGTAAAAAATTACATAATAAGTGGTCTTACTTATGATAAGACTCTTGTCGCTAAAGAACGATCTGCTTTTGACAACTTGTGTTTTTTTTAATTATTAACCTATACCTAGTAATGTATTTCGAGAAAAACTGATATGAACTTCGTTTATATGCACACTTTTTTAAACTTTTCAGTTTATGCTTAAAACACGTGCAAAAGTGTTTTGATGTTTGTCAATGTTCAATGAAGCAATTACCCTGACTAAATATGTTTGTTTTTGTTTGTCTAAAGTTAACATCTGCTGACCATTTCTTGACTACTTTTTTTTTTTTTTTTAATCTGACTAACTCGCAACCCCTCCTGGGCGTAGCGATTGTCGGACCGGGTGGTTGGCCGTGGCGTTCCCTGGGGTCGAACCAGGTCGCTAGCCAGACCACCCTTGGGTGTTCGACTGTGTGCCACACACAGTCGACACGCAGGTCGGGCTGGGTTAGTACCGGGGGTGCCTGGAGTCGAACCAGGTCACCTTGCCCGGCCTACCACGATAGTATCGGACTAGGTGGGGGCCTGTAGGCCTGGGGTCGAACCAGGTCGTTGGCCAGGGCCACCTTGACTTTTCGCAGATTGCTCAGCTCAGAGTGAGCAGCGGACCAGCGGGAAGGATGACTCGGGTCATCCTGTCCTTATGTGAACTTGTGTATCGAACTAATGGGGGTCTTGACTACCTGCTCTTAACAGTAAGGGGCCATAATATTTATGCAACGTTACTAGTAATAAAAGAAAGATTCTTTGACCGTTATTTTATTGTATAACTTTTTAAAGTTAGGTAAGAAAGTTAAATCCCATGAGAACGTAAGCTTCTAAAGATTTTTGATTTCGAATTAGGTTTTAATACTTATGTAAGATGACGAACTAAATGCAAATAAAAAATACACTAGGTATAATATAAAATACGTAAGTAATTTACTTGAAAATAACAACAAATAATTAATTTATAAAATAGTTAATAACATGACCAGCGTCGCAGGTGCGACATTGGCACCAATCGTCTACGAGTAAGTCATCATCAGACGCCAATGACGGTGGCGTAAGTTTAACTATACATATTATATACAGATAGATTAGATATATTCAGTCCATGATCTCTAAGAACAATATTCTGCTGCGATCGCTTACTGTGAGATTGTTCATTTTAAAGAAAGTTGTTACACAAAAAAATCACGCTTTCAGAATGACTTCGAAGATGCAACTGGTGGTCGAGTAAAAATCAATTGAGAGACCGTCAAAACATTCGTGGTAATTAAAAACAGATGGTTTTACAAAAAAGTGTTTGTCCCTTATTGGTTGGCTCGTTGAGGGGCGGGTCTCGACAAGATGAGCTTGCAAGCGAAATAGTTTTGAAACTGGTCATCTACAAACTTCCCTGACTGTACCTTCCAAGGCACCTTCTCGTTATGTTGTAGTTTCTTGTCGTAAAAAATATATATTTAACCTCAATTATCAATCTGTCTCCAAAAACAAGTATAGATACACTTATTTTCTTGGCTTCCATGATTAAAAACTGGCCAAGAGCATGTCGGACCATGCCCAGTGTAGGGTTCCAATAGCCGTAACTATAAGGTAAAAAACCAGTCAAGTGCGAGTCGGACTCGCGCACCGGGGGTTCCGTACAAACTCATAAGTATGAATGGCGATTAGTTTAGTAGATGTATGTTACGATTTTAGCACATTTCTAAAAAACGGTACAAGTTAGGATAACCGTTATATTTTTTCTGTAATATTTAGGATCAAATTAATAATTAGTAATTATTACTGATTTTTCTGTTCAGTAACTTCGAAGATAATTGAGGAGAATAGTATTTTTTTAACGTTTTTCATCATAAATCAAAAACTACTTATTTAAGAAAAAAAAAACCAGTGTTTTAATCCACAAATCAAGCCCTTTCATTTGATACCCCACTCGATATAATAGCTCTACTTTCGATTTTCAAAGTCCCATTACGGACCCCTTTAAAAAAAAGTAAAAAAGTTACAACATTTTTTTATGTCCAATAGGCTTGAGTTAGCTACTTTTAAAACTATTCCAAATTTCAAATCGATAGCAGCAGTAGCAGTTCCTGAGATATCTGGCTGTGACAGACGGACAGACAGACAGAGTCGCACCATAAGGGTTCCTTTTTTACCATTTTGGTACTGAACCCTAATAAGCATATGAGGAGGATTATTAAAATACTTCTGATTGGTCAATGTGGAATCGAGTTTAATCTAGCATCGAATTTAAGAATTGCAATATGTGAGCGACACTTCATTGTAAAATTAAAAATACATTCATGTAGTATATAAACATTTTATTTTAAATAAAATCATACAGAAATAGTACAAAGATCCATAGTTATGTACAAAGGCGACCTTATCCCTGTAAGGGATCTCTTCCAGCTAACCTTTGAGCAAATGAGAAACAATAACTAACACCAAAAAGATAGACAAACTGACAAATTTAATTCATTCACTTACACAATGAAAATAGGGCAAGTAGGGCATTCATCATATACGGGCCATATATTGCGTTGCGAGTGTGTATCTGACCACACAGTGAAAACGCGACTTGCCAGCCGCAAATAACCCTCTAATTGACTTATCAATTAACCGAAATGCGGTTGATTCTCAATTAACACAATTGGCGTTGGTCAGAATTGAACCTTGTGCCCACCACTCTCGACTCGGGTCTTTCGAGATGCATTTTTAGGCTGCGTTTCCATCAGAGCTGTATGAGGACAAAATCCACCAATCAACATGCCTAGCGTCGATCAGCGCGGCCCGGCATTGGTGGATATTTTCCTCGCACACCGCTCCGTTACCTCTGGTGGAAACGCAGCCTCAACATTAGTTCGATCGATACACAAGTTCACATAAGGACAGGATGACCCGAGTCATCCTTCCCGCTGGTCCGCTGCTCACTCTGAGCAGTCAGCGCAAAGTCAAGGTGGCCCTGGCCAAACGACCTGGTTCGACTCCAGGCGTTCAGGCCCCCACTTAGCCCGATTCTATCGAGGTGGACCGGGACTAGGTGACCTGGTTCGACCCCAGGCACCCCCGGCACCCACCCAGTCCGACCAAACTCAGGGTGGTCCGGCTAGAGACCTGGTTCGACCCCAGGGAACGCGACGGCCGACCACCCGGTCCGACAATCGCTACGCCCGTACATGGGTTGCGAGTTTGACAGTTCCAAAAAAAAAAAGCCTTAACAAGATAATTTCGCACTTTATAGTCTCGCACTTTGAACAAATAATAAAATAAAATATTATATATCGAGAGCGACGCGAGAACTTAATAGACTAACATAATTGTACAAAAACTGTGCAATTCTGACACTATTACATACATACGAGTCGAATTGATAACCCCTTTTTTTGAAGTCTGGTAAAAATGTAAAGACCTATACTCCGTTTTTTTAGATGTGAAAATTTGGTAAACAAAGTTGACATCTGTCAACTTGAGGTTTTTTATCAGGTACATTGTGTGGCGACATTGTGCAATTAATTTCATTTGATAGTGAATACTTGATTTTTATGTACGTTAGCAATTTACATAATTAACAAATTAAGAAAAAAACTCATTTCTTTTATTTTACTTACATTATTCTAAAAGCAAAAATCAGATTCATTTTTTGCCTATTATTTTACTCATTTGTAGAAATGATGCACAATAAAATACCCAAAGAGGCAGAGGTTTTGAAGTTATGGTTAGGTTTTTAAACGTCGTTGTCGTTATGATCAGTTTTGCAACACAGTTGGGAATAAAAAATATAATATATATCTTTAGAATTTCTGTTTTTGTATTTATTTTGTGATTTATCAAAGTAAAAAGTGTGTGTCTGTAATAAGCTGCGTTGCGCGCATAAAAATAATGAAATTAGAGTCACTTTATGAGCACGTATGTCGAAAATCTTTTTTAAGTATACATTATATTACTATGCCTTGGCTTGGCCTACTAAGTGGGTACTTTAGGCTTATAAGTAATGAATTAATATCGGACAACGAAAACGACATAATAAATATCATGTACTTTTAAATTGTTCATTGATAATTATAAATGTTGACGACCACTGCTTCTTTTGTTTACAAATTTTCACATCTAAAAAAAACGGAGTATAGTGAATGATCTTTGCCATCGCGAGAACTCGGAATACGACTGGACCCGAAGTGCCAAATGTTAATTACCGTATTAAATGATTGGCATGTTCGGTCATATCTATTTGAAGGCGGGTCACCGCCGACGTCAGGGTTGGCCATAGCTTCGTGAGGATTTGGCAGCCGAGAAACAGGAACAGAGGCAATTCGTCGCTTGGATTCGTGGTGCGTTTCCGTTGACGTACGAAAAAGTCATCCGTAAACAGCAAACCAACGATACGACGCTTTGCCAGAATGACAGCTTGTCAATCTCGTTCCAAAATAGCATCAAAGAGGCGCAATGCGCCGTCACGGCCAGACTGACATGCGACCGTCCTCGGGCGCTTTAGATTGCAGACCTGTAACAATCACACAATCAATCGAACAAGAATCAGCAATCCTACTTGCTGAAAATCTCGCTCGTCCACCCTGACAAAGTGTTAGCTGTTGCTGACGTGATAGCGTCGTTATCATTTTAACCTAACCGTAACACCAACCGCAGTTGCATCATCAATATCTCAAGGAAGCACTCGTATGTCCCCTCAATCAACCCCGCAGGGTCTGGCCCGGACGATACGGCCTCATCAGCTTGGACCGGACAGGTGTGTCCTTTCGACCAGTGGACACTCCAAACGAATGTGTCCCTTCCAACCAGCTGCCGCGCACGGCAGCATGGCCCGGCACGACATTCTCGTTTTGACAACCTTTGCATAACCTGATGACTCCTTCTAAATTACAGTTAACGTATCACAATTAGTTCGTGTATTAAGGTGTTTTTACCTTCTTTTTCCTACGCCGTCACGGTTTTCTACTCACTACATTAAACTTTTTAGAGATTTCCACCAGCCCTTCATAACCCTGAACCCTGGCTCTCTCGTGCGTGTATTAAGATATGGCACGAACCGGTCATGTTTGTCGACTCGTAACAGTTATTATCTGACTAAACAATGCTGCACTAGGTTGAAAATTTAAAACGATGAAAAAGCTTACTTTGCGATCAAGTAATAACAGAAAGTTACAATTAATGTGATTCGATTTAACACTGATCGTTCTTGTGGGTGAATTTACTAAAAAAAAAACATTTTGTACGATTAAAAAAATAACAACAAAATCAACCCAAAATCGCAATATTTCTCATGCCACAACACGGCTGGTTTTGATTTTAAGGGATTATTCGCTAAACAAAGAAGCGTTTAAAATAATTCTATAAAACGTGGGTTTCATAGACCAGGAATAAGTTTTTAGTACTTACATACACACTAATTGATTCAAATCATGAAGCAAACAATTGTGCCAAATAATCATTCATCGGTTATTTCGTATTTCTTTAAATGAAAATATTATTAGCGGTAGGAGAAATGTTATTCCCGACTATCCGTTCGCCGTTCTTTATGCGCTCGTGAATGCTCAACTAAGAAGAACGATTTTGTCTCAAGAATGTATCAACATTTGTGCGTCACCCCTCACACGTATCACGATTCTCTTAATTCTTATTTTTCATCATTACACACATTTTTATAACAGCATTTTTGGTAACCGACCTGTGGAAGCGGAAAGGCTGACCTGAGGCAGTCATTTATTTATTTTGATTAAATTTAGTGATAAATAATCAGATTAACTTGAATGTACCTCGGGATTCAACAATCTTCGCGCAAAAAACTTTGACTGCGACAAAAAACAAGTAATTTCTAACCGGTGAATTGTTCTCCTTGAAAAACATCAAAACGAGTGGAGGTTTGCATGCAGGCGTGAAGAGAGCGGCTTCGATAACCCAAGAAAAAAAAATTAACTTCCACAATAGTGAATTCTTGATTTGATGAACGGCCCTCCTAAACGGTGATAGCTCGCCACAGGGTGCTCGACCAAATGTCTTTATCCATGTTATATATGACCTTTATAGTATACCAAAATCACCAATAAAGTAGTATTTTTTTAAGCTAAGGCAAAATTGTAACTAAAATGACGGACAAACAATACGGACAAATGATTTTACTATTATCTATTTCTTGCGTTAATGACATAAATTGTCAAGGCTCGTTATTCTCACCAAAGCGTTATCGAAATCTCAGCAATCGTCGTTCTCCTCACGCTTTATCATTATTCTTAACATGTTTTTACAACTATATTTTTAGACAAAACATGTTTTATGACACGTGCCTTTATTGCAAATCGTTATATTAACCTCTAATCTAGAGAACACGAGAACTTGAGTTGCAATAGCATGACGTTATCACGAACGTTTCTAACAAAATGAATAATTGTCAAATATTCACCCAGTATCATAAAATTACCTACTCTTGAACTCATCCCTGTTTAGCTTTAATTACATTCGATAATATTAATAAACAGACCACCCAGACATTTAAACACTTGTGTTTGCTTGTTCGGCAAAGCTTGACTAGCATCTGTTCCATATTCTTGAAATTTTAACAGAGAATTAGACCGAAGAATAAAACACTTCTCGAGTTCAAACATGGAGAGAATCGCTGGAAAGGTTACAGTTGCGAAGTTACTGTTCGGCACAAATTAGTAGTAAGGGACATTTTGAAAAAAAATAGCGTACGAGTTAAAATAATATCAACGAATTGTTTTCTTGTTGAAAAGGGCTAGCATTTATGAGTAAAGTCTTATTTAAATTCCCAATTTTACACAAAATATCATGAGCTACTTTAAAATGTAAACGGGGCACTTAAAGATTGGCAACGTATATGCTACTCTTCTGGTATTGCAGATATTTGTGGGCGACGATGGCTGCTCGTTTGCCACGTATTACATAAAACAGTGATCTTTCTGATCGTAGTGTGTAGCTACGACTAATATTGTAAGGCGATAGAAAGCGTGCATCCTTCCGACCACGCATGGACTGGACAGCATCTTTCTCCAACAGTCTGACAACCAAAGCACTCACAACTCGACCAGTATGTCCCCAACGATACTGTCTCGTGTCGAGTTAACCTGCACGGTGTGTCCCTTCGACCAGCCCTTCAGGCATGGACCGGACGACACCCTCTCTCGAACAACTCTAACCTGCACGGTGTGTCCCTTCGACCAGCCCTTCAGGCATGGACCGGACGACACCGTCTCTCGAACAACCCTTACCCGACGACTCCATCTAAATTCTGTTTATCTCACAGCCCTGCACTCGCTCGGTCAGTTAAGCTGTGCTAGCATGACATAATTTCGGTACAACATGAAACTAAGCAATATAAACGGAAGTTTTGCGCACAGTACTTGGGCATTTACTAAAAAAAGCTTCCTTTAATAATCATATGTCCCACCTATCGTGTAGAAAAGTAACTGACTCACCGGGTGACATTCTCCAGGTAAACCTCTACAATTGTTGTTCGAAAAGTTTCACCTCTTTCTTTCCTGGATAACCGCAAATCTAGCAAATAATAGTCAAAGTCCTCTCTGCAGTATGTGTGGGAACTGTTTACGCATCGCCGAAGAAATCATGCGCCGCTTTCTTCATTCAGCTAGCCGATGTCCGAGAATTCCATACCAATGACATTTACCCGCAATTCTAGCATTTGCCGTTTGAGATCGCTTAAAACCGGCTTGATTTTCTGAAACATTCAGTTATTTTAATTTTTATCAAAAACAAAGATGCAGAGGGTGCGAAAGTAGCCTGAAGCTGAGAAAATATATTTCTGTCATAAAATGTTTAATTTTTTGAAACAAGCTTTTACTGCCAACTGTACCCCCCTGTATACTCCCAAACTGCACGTCCAAACCGACCCAATGAACCCAAACACGCTGAATGTATCTTGTGTAATTTAGATTACTATACGGCTACCATACGAATCCCTCATCACATCAGCTTCACGTTATAATAATATTGTATTGTCATCTAATTTAAATATCCTAGCAAATTTTCAGCTCAATCGGAAACCGCAAAGTAGGTCAAATTTAACTTGCGAGACTTGATCACAGACACGCAGATACACAGACACCGGGACAGGTGAAACTAAGTAAATAAAAGCTTGTAAATAAATAATGATACGGCTGTGCATTGCTCGACTTGGCAGGGGCACTGCCGTGCCTTCAGATTCCGATTAAACACCTCGCGTCTAATCTGAAAAAAAACGAAACATGAAGTTGTAACCAGCTAAGCTTCCGCAGTATTGGCATGCACGTTTGAACTCGGTGCCTCAACCCGTAATTTTATCGTAATCTGATACAAACGAACTTCTATACAACTTCCTGTGGCATTTTTAGTCTGAAATGCAATCATATTCCACAAGCGTAGACCATCCTGAAGTAGTTTATTTCGTTTCGAGTTTTGACACATTCTTAGGCAATAAAATCCTCTATATCTATCTGCAACGTCGGGGTAATTGTAATAGCCGTGCTGCATACGACTGGTCGCTAGTTCTTGCCGCTGGTGGTAGGTATTGCCGTTACCAGCGCACGGGCGTTGCGTTTCCATGATAATCAACAACGATATTGACACTATTTTCATGGGGCGTAGATTTGTTCACCACTTCTGATGAAGGCGGGTCACCGCCGACGTCAGGGTTGGCCATAGCTTCGTGAGGATTTGGCAGCCGAGAAACAGGAACAGAGGCAATTCGTCGCTTGGATTCGTGGTGTGTTTCCGTTGACGTACGAAAAAGTCATCCGTAAACAGCAAACCAACGATACGACGCTTTGCCAGAATGACAGCTTGTCAATCTCGTTCCAAAATAGCATCAAAGAGGCGCAATGCGCCGTCATATTAATATGAAACTATACAGTGCGTTACCAGCAAGCAGGCTTTTTTTAAAGTAGGGTAAAGTAACGTTGTTTCTTAACCTAACCATGACCTTCATTTAATTCATCGACTAAAATTCCGATTTCATAAATTTTCTAACAAAATTTTAATTGCAAGCAATGTACAGCAAAGTACTAAATTGACAATTAGATGTAAATGCCAGCCCTTCATTCTATGTTTACCTATAACGAAGACATCAAGATAAATGCCTGCATCTACCTATTTCAACAATTAGAGATACCAGGATTGCTACACTTAAGAAAACTACGGAAAAACAACACTAATAAAACAAAACTTAAAAAGCAATACGAGTACTAGACATTTGGACCTGTTTGAAGTGATCGAGAATCCTTCTTCAAGTTGTACGTGCACAATTCCATTTATAGGCCTTTCAGACTAACCAGATAGGACCATGCATTCTCTGGACCTCGCTGGACAGCCATTGTTTTCAAACGAAGATTATGTGGATGCCGCTGATTTCGAAACCACTCTCGATAAAGTCTCAAGGCTTGAGGAACATTTCCACGTGTCGCACAAATCATGTCAGATAATTCACTTGTGTCTTTAGCCATTTTAACGCAAAAAATATCAGTTTTGCAAATAAATGTTTGTTTTGTAATTTGACAAGCCAATGTCAATACTTTTGTAATTGTCATGTCAAATTTTAGAAAAAACTCTTTAAGCTGTGTAAAAAACTCCATACATAAACGTAATGATAAGGACGGCATTAATTGTGGGATTGTTTTTCTCAACTTTTCACCTCCGTACCACGACATGCCTTCTACCAAGTGCATCAGCGATATGAATAACGATAATTACGTAGTACACCTACTACATTTAAAGTGCGGATTTAGGAAATTGAATTGTGCAGTTAATTCGCATAATTAGGATTTGCTAATACTTGCAAACGATTGCTAATGAAGCATATTATTATCAGTTTTAATAAAAGCCCGCATACCGGTAACACACTGTATAAGTTAGTATCAAATGTCAAAATGAAATCTGAAGTAAATTGAGAGAGCAAGATAAATACGAACTTTTCCGATAAAATACAATGGCAAAACAATATTCACCATATCTGTATTTACGGTCAATGTATCCCATTAAATATTACTTCTAGAACTCCTTTCATATACTTATTTGTTGTTTGAATCAAGCTCGAGAATTAGGCCACCTTAGTACCTACAACTGTGACTTTTTTATCCATCAGCTGAACCCGCATAACACATCCTAAAGCCATAAACTTGTGTACGGGCGACCATAAAATAAAGTGCATAATGACATTTGACTAGTTCTGTATAGCTGGAGCCATGGTCGACGATGGCACAGTAGGTATAACAAGTAGGTTGACTTCATAAAAAGGTACATCGCGCGACTTGAATGTGTACGTGGCATAGCGCGCGATGCTTGCTCTTCGTGTACTTACGATGGTATTTGCGTAGGTGTCCTAAACGCCAGGAGTTAAACTACTGGTTATACTCTATTGATAGCCTTATAGCGATGATAATACGTTTACAAGTCGTCCAGATGTATTTGCTTAACAACTGTGTTTTTCTGTGATAAAATGTAACACACATGCCTACTTGTATACTTCTATGAAGATGCATTTTGAATTCGCCCTTATTATATAGAAAGCGGCAATGTGGTTGCTTGGAAACGTCATAAATGCCTATGATATTATTAATGCAGCCTACGATGGAGTCAAACGAACAAACATGGGCAAAAAATACCTTTAAATAATTTTACACAGGACCGCACTCTGTCAGGACTCTCCGTGATTCCGTTGCGCGGCTTTTATTATTAAATTTCGCAGACCATGGATGGTAGCCAGCGACCAGAAAGAGCACGCGTTTGTACACGTTGTCCGATAGAGACGGTCAGATGCGGCTAAGCTCCGCTCCGTCGTCGGACCCAAACGACAGTTTTGTTAGAGAGAGAAGCTTCTGTACTTAGTACTAATTCTTATTCTGTGGCTCTGTGGCGATTAAAAGGGGGGAGGGCATGGAGGATGCATATGTCCAGCAATGACGTTCATGGCTGATAGATAGAATGATTTCTAATTGATTTTATATATTTTTTAAACTTAATAGTAGATTACTTACCATCTCGTCAGGTGTAAAATTATGACACATTAAGGACAAAAGGTAAATGAATCCTCATTATTTATTTGTGAACTTGGATTACTGTGCTGATCTAAACATAGTTTTCTACGCAATTTAACCCAATACACACGTGGCCATTTTGTGGCTTACCCTGAAAGCGATCAAGAGACAGCTTGTCGATCCAAAGCCAAGAATGTGAAACAGCACGTCTAAGACCGCGTATGCACGCACTGCACATACCTACACACATATCATAAACCCTCTATAATCGACGACCGCTTTAGCTTAGTTGGTAGTGACCCTGCCTACGAGGCACGAGGTCCTGGGTTCGAATCCCGGTAAGGGCATTTATTTGTGTGATGAGCACGAATATTTGTTCCCGAGTCATGGATGTTTTCTATGTATTTAAGTATTTGTATCTATTAAATATATCGTCGTCTAGTATCCATAACACAAGCCTTATTGAGCTTACTATGGGGCTAGTTCGATTTGTGTAAGATTGTCCCCTAATATTTATTTATTTATAATGCGTTGAAAAACCGCAAATTGTAACCAGCATAAAGATAATATGTTTTGTTAGAACAAATTTCTTACGTGTGAAAATATTATTATTGCTTAGTGGAATTCGATGTTATTAATTTTTGTTAATTTCGACCATCTCGGAATCAAATTGCTTTGTTTTGACCTCAATTCTAATCAGTCGAAATGTCATTTTTAATTAGCAGTTTTTGAACACATCTCATAAAGAGATTATAATATGTGTGTAGAATATTATAAAGCAGTGTATGCAACTGTACATAATTAAGCCCTAAAACACTCGTGTGATCTTATTATGAAATTCGCCTTAAGTTCGTTTCATAATACTACACCCATGTTTTAAGGTATCTCATTATGTATCAATTGCATAAACTGCTATAAATAATATTTTACCTAAGGTCATAGTTTTATGAGCGCTTTTCGTGAATGATTTGCCTTGAGTACCTATTCTTGAACCTTACCTATCTTTGGTTGGTTTATCTAAGGTTTTTTTCTTCGTCATAGTTCCCTCACTTATATTATCCCTCACTGATTACCACTTGTAATACCCGTACACATAGCGCTCCACATAAGGGCTCGTCCAGAACACCATGTGATCAATTTTGGCCTATTTTTGACCCCCCTTTCCCCCCTTGCTGATATTTGGTGATTGTAACGCTACCCCCCCCCCCCCCCTATTCAAAATCGTTAAAAAATTGATAAATGATATTTGGGTAAATACGCTTAGAAAATATTGTTGAGTAATTTAGTTTTTGGCTTTCCCGTTGTGTAAAAAAATTACACGGCAATTCACAAACCCTCCGTCAATGTCGTTTTTAGTGTAATTTGACCCGTGAATGTTCGTCATCGAGGGTCAAAATATGTGGGTCCGCCTGTCGCTACTCGCTTCGACTTTGGCGGACCACACTACCGCTAGCTCCAATTAAGGTGGAATCAGACGGTTTACTCAAATGAGTTACTCGAGTGAACGTTTCATATTTCTTTCACAATTTGTTTCACTTCATGTTATTACGTACTGCATACCGGTTTGAGGAGGCGCTACCAAAATTGAATTCTTAGAACTTGAAAGAGCACAACGATCTCTACTAAAAGTTATGCATTTTAAGCCTTTCAGATTCCCTACCATAGACCTATATAATAAGCTTTCTGATATTTTGTCAGACAGAAAACTGTACATTATGGCTACAGTTCTAAGACTACACATCCATACCTTATCTACCTGAATTACTTGATGTACATAACCGTAGAAGAAAATATAATATACCTATAATACCAACGACCATAAAGTGGCTTTTTCCGCACGCTGCGTCGACATAAAATGATGAACACAACACGGGAGGTAATAAAGAAAGCCCTCGATCATGTGATCGAGGGCTTTCTTTATTACCTCCCGTGGACGTAAATATGTATTTACGTCCCTCGCTTGCAGCTCGGGCCGCAAACTTCTGCGATCTCGGCCTTTCTTTGTATTACCACCCTAGTTGTGTAATGTACTAATACTACTAATAGCACTTTAGAAGAGCTGTGCCTCTTAACACAGGTATAAGAATACTTAAAAAGAGGCACCAACACTTTCTGTAATTGAAACGTTTCTGGTTATTGAATATATACATTTTTATTATTTAAATTTTTTTATGTTCAGACAGGTCACTTTCAGTGAAATATGAAGAATGAAACATGAAAATGAACAAAAAATGAACCGTCTCATTCTACCTTTACAAACTGTTGTTATTAGTTCATGGGTCAAATTATATTAAGCACGTGGTTTACAGTGAAGTTGTGAATTAGTTTACTGTCCGCGACCGCAGATCCGGTGCACAAATAGCACTTGGCAGGTGCGTACGCGCATCGATGCGTGCCGCAGTGCTATGGGGACAGTTAGGCAACTGGTAAGGGGCTGACAAGCACGCAGCTGTAGGGAATGGGGAGTAAGAGCCAATTAAACTACAAGCACAGTGATTGCAGTTGCTACTTTCCATCAGGCAGCTTGGTTTATAACATGTTATGAAAAAGTATGTTCTTGAACTGGTTTCTCAATGACGATCGTGACTCTGTGCATGTACGGTCGGCTGCAAAAGTGCATGGACATGTTTCAACCATAATACTATGGCAATACGTTCAACATCTGTCCATGCACTTTTGCAGCCGACCGTACCTACTCTAAGAGCTTCGGTCAGTTCAAATTCAAATTACTTTATTTGTGAAACATAGGTGTTAAGATTTAGGTGTACATATATATATGTGAGTATCACTATGTTTTGCCGGATGGCATACAAACAGCTACAATTATGTGCAGCAAGAAAACTAATTTCAATGTTTACAACTAAACTTAAAACTATATTTGTACGGAACCCTCGGTGGGCGAGTTCGAATCGCACTTATCCGGTTTTTTGTTTATAAAGCTAATATTGCCTTTTCTGACCATGGCGAAACCCACACCATACATTTTTGATATAGCCTTCACAGTTAAACTTAAGCAGAAATTAATGACCGTACTGCTGTAATGTTACTATGTCCCAGCAAGAGTGTTAACTACCATTTTATGTGTGAAGTATTATTCATTTTGGGGGAACTAATAATTAGAATAATTTTATTATTCACATTTTTATCTGATGGTAAAACAAAGCTATGCATAATGCAGGTGAGAACAATACCACAAAACTAAACCCAAGAAGGACTTATGCGTCATGAAAGTGTAGTGATGTTGTGACTTTTTTAGCCTCGTGGTAGAAAAGTTTGTGGTGTAATTATGCCCTATCAGAAGGGCTGGGTGCAGCTGCGGTCGGTTGGAAAGATCAGCTGTTCCATTGATGGAATAAATGGGCTTGTGAAACATATTTTTACGTATTTTATGGCCTTCGTTAAGGAAAAAAGGTCACAAATGTAGCGTTAAATTTCTTTGTTATTAAAAACAGATAATGTTGGAGGTTCCGACGTGTCTTACATTACAATTAGCATGAACAGTAGCGTGGTAACTGAGTATGTATTTGTATAAGGTCTATTGATTGTTATCCTTAAGTACATATTGTTTGTCCTAAATAAATTTTTGGTCGAATTAATGTTTAGTTGAAAAGTTTTCACGTTAAAACCGTAGATTTTTCAGAAATGTTATAACGCAAACCTAAGTTAACCTTTCTTTTGTAACAGCTACTGTAAAAAAAACTAAAATATATAAGTACAGTTTTAGAGGATGTGAACTTTTCAAACGTTAGGATAAGTATAAACGATGCGGACCGTGCGGAGGACTCTCGTGTGCATAACATTAATAATATGAACTACCCTGTCCCATTGAACTACTTTTGAAATCATTGCCCTGTCCCTAATATTAATTTTGTAACTTTCCATGTTCACATAATTGAGCACTTGACTGTAACCGAAATTCGTAAACATGATCCTGTTAAAATAAGCAAAATAAGGAAATATGTTAAAGTTTTGAGTTTGATACCTGGCGTGTAACGTTTTTATGAGCCGGCAAAGTTGGGTGGGAAACTCCATTTTAAAAGTATAAAATTATTAAAAACTCTTAATACCATTAAATAACCTAATGATGAAATATGGTAACTTTTGTTATGAAACCGTTACGATAAACGCAAGTTTTAACTTTTAACATAGTTGCAGAATGTTGTATTACTGGCTAATCAAAATTTGAATTTATATTTCTTTTACATTTTCACTATATTCTCAATGATGTCTTTATGTCACTTCAATAAACAAAGTCAAAAACATCATTCGTTATCAGCACGAATATTCTAATTTTACTTAGAAATATACGTTTATTTTGCTTGTTGTGCATTTAAAAGTGAATAGGCAAGTTTGTATTTTGTGTACGTGTAAAATTTGTGAAAATCCGTGAAAATATTTAACAGTTCACGTATATTTTCGAATATTTTTTTGTTGTGACATCAAACAGCTGTTGTATATGTAAATATGTCAACCAATTCTATTTCTGGTATAAAACCACTTATAAATAGAGATGGATATTCCGTATGGAAATTCAAAATCCGTATGTATCTTATGCATGAAGAGTTATGGGAGACCATCTTCGGATACCCTGATGGTAACGACATTTCTGCAGATAAAAAGGTACGTAACGATCAAAAGGCGTTATCGAAAATATGCCTCACTGTAGACGGTATGGCCATCACCCATGTGAGATCATGTAAGACAGCCAAAGAGGCGTGGGATGCTCTTTCGTCCGCTTACGAGGACAAAGGATTAGGGCGACGTATAAGCCTCGAGAGAAAACTGTATAGATACTGTCTTGAAGGTTTTGGCTGCAATATTGAGACATACATAAATGCTGTGATGACAACTGTGCAAGATTTAGCCGATATTGGCAAAATAATGGAAGATGCTTCAATAGCTGCGATTCTTCTAGGAGGTTTAAGTCCTCAATATGCACCCTTAGTAATGGCTTTGGAAAATTCCAATATAGACATTACGGTAGATCTGATAAAGACCAAATTATTGAATGAATTGAATAAACCAGCTTTAGATAACCCAGATACTGCTCTTCGTACTCGAATGAACCAAACCAGACCTTCTACATCCAAATCCAAGAAACCCATAGTGTGTTATGACTGTATGGAGCCAGGACATAAGCGTCCAGATTGTCCCCACAAAAAGGACAAGAAGAAGAAACCCACTAATCACAAAAACTCTCTGTGTGCACTGAATGCCAATGACAGATTAGAGCGTGACAAATGGTTTATTGACTCTGGAGCGTCTGCCCATATGACGTCACGAGATGATTGGATGGAGAATGTGAGAGATTCATCTTCTGGAACTGTGACCATTGCAAATGGAGAAGTATTGCCTAGCAAAGGTGTTGGAGATATTTCTATTAACAGTTGCGGTCAGAATACAGATGTAAAGAAGATTACAGATGTGGTTCACGTACCGAACTTGAAATCTAATCTTATTTCAGTCAAGAAGGCGGTAGATAAAGGTTTTAGCGTAGTTTTTGATAAAAATGGTTGTAACTTTTATGATTCTGATGCTTTTTCTTGTAAAGGTGATGTAATTTTACATGGTTCTATTTGTGGCGGACTGTATTCTTTAGATTGTACGGTCAACCCAACGCGTCAACTATCCGCTTTTGAGACACACTCCGATGTTTCTAGCTTCAAGCTTTGGCATAGGCGACTGGGTCATTTATGCCGCATCGGTATGGATCAGCTCAAGAAAGGACACGCGGTAGGCGTCGACTACACAGAAGTTGACAAGGAGCCATGCATCCCTTGTATTGAAGGTAAGCAAAACAGGAAACCATTTAAGAAAGTTTCACAAAAAAGATCAACAGAAGTTCTGGAACTCATTCATTCTGATATTTGTGGACCCCTGCCTGAAACGTCATTTCAAGGCAATAAATATATTTTATTTTTTATAGATGATTTTTCTCGTATGACTTTTGTCTTTTTTATTCCTTCAAAAGCGGAAGTAAAGAAAATGTTTTGTAATTTCCAGCTCTCAGTAGAGCGGGAAACGGGAGCCAGAGTTAAGATCTTGAAGAGTGACAACGGGAAAGAATATGTCAACAATGAATTCTCGAGCTACTTAAAAAGTCAAGGAATTCAGCATCAAACAACAGTTCCCTATTGTCCACAGCAGAATGGAATTGCAGAGAGGACAAATCGTTCTATTATGGAGAAAGTAAGGTCAATGCTTTCTGACAGTTCTCTTTCTTCGGCCTACTGGCAAGATGCTGCAGAGATGGCTGTGTATCTCAAGAACAGATCTCCTCACCGAGCTCTCGAAGGCAAGACAGCGTACGAGAAGTGGTATGGTAAGATACCAAATCTATCTCATTTGCGTGTATTTGGTTGTAGAGCTTTTATCCATGTCCCCGAGTGTAGTCGGAAGAAATTGGATATGAAAGCATCTGAACACATTTTCGTTGGATATTCTGATGATCCAAGAAGTTATTATTTTAGGGACGTTAAATATCCCAGACGGCTTGTGAAAAGCAGAGATATTACTTTCTTTGAACATGATTTTCAAGATTTGAAAAGTAAAGGTTGTGTTCGTAAGTCTGATGTTGATTTAACTCAACCAGCATTTGCACCTCTTTTGTTAAGTTCACAAGAACATTCGTCAAATACTTCTAAATCGACTGGCGTGGTCATCAAAGATGAGCAAATTCAACTTCAACCCGATATTGCGCGTGTATCAGAAGATTTTGAGCCTGATGTTGCAGAACCGTGGTATAATGCTGTTACTCAAGATGAGTCGGTTCAATCCAGTACTGCACCTCCATCAGAAGAAATTGATTCCGATACTGAAGTCGCAGAACCAAGGTACAATTTGAGACCTAGAAAACCCAATTCTGCTGCCAATTGTGTATGCATGCAGACTTCATCCCCTCAAGTTATGGATGAACCTACAAGCTATTCACAGGCTATGAATACAGAAGATAGGGATAAATGGCTTCAAGCTATGCAGGATGAATATGAGTCACTGCTGGAGAAGAATACGTGGGTTCTCGTTAACAGACCAGATAAGAAGGTCATTCCTTGCAAATGGGTATATAAGTTGAAGAAAAACGCGCATGGTGATATTATTAAACATAAAGCAAGGCTTGTCGCGAAAGGATTTAATCAAGTCTATGGTGTTGATTATTCGGAAACTTTTTCTCCTGTCGTCCGAAACTCTTCGCTTCGTTTATTGTTCGCGTTGGCCGCAGAAACAGAAATGAAAATGCACCATCTCGACGTGGATACGGCATTCTTGAACGGAGATTTGGAGGAAGAGGTGTACATGAATCAGCCAGAAGGATTCTCTATACCTGGTCAAGAAGATAAGGTACTCTTGCTGAAGCGTTCGCTTTATGGTCTAAAACAAGCTCCGAGAGCTTGGTATAAGAAGTTGACGGAAATTTTAAATTGCATTGGTTTTAATCAAACTCCTTCCGAAGCATGTATTTATACCAAGAAGGTTGGTAAAGAGTTAATAATACTCGCTTTCCATGTTGATGACATTGTCATATTCTATAAAGAAAATAAAACGCTCAATAATGTCATATCTGACTTAAAGACTTATTTCAGCCTAAAAGTCATAGGCCCATTAAGTTATTATTTAGGTTTAAATATACACTGTAAACCTAACGAGATCAAATTATCGCAAGAAAGCTATATTCGCGATTTGTTGCAAAAGTTCAACATGTCGGATTGTAAGGCTATGCCCACTCCTTTGGATACTAAAAAGTTGTTGCCGTGTGAGAAAGGTAATGTTGATGAGTCTTCATTATATCCATATCAGAAATTGATTGGATCCTTGATGTTTCTCGCCGTTAATTCCAGGCCTGATATTGCTTATGCAACGTCATATTTAAGCCAGTTTAATACTAAATATGATAAGACGCATTGGATTGCAGCAAAAAGACTGTTACAATATTTAAAAGGAACTATCGATTTGGGCATTACTTACAGGAAAGGCGGTGGATGTTTAGTTGGCTATGCGGATGCGGATTGGGCTAACTGTCCTGTAGATCGTCGTTCCTATACTGGATTTTACTTTTCTATGGCTGGTGGAGCAATTTCGTGGGAGAGTAAGAAGCAAACTACCGTTGCACTGTCATCTAGTGAAGCGGAATACATGTGCTTGTCGAGTGCGGCAAAGGATGCTGTGTTTCTCAAGCGGTTGATATTTGAACTTACTGGTGAGTCAATTACTGTTCCCATTAATAATGATTCGCAGTCTGCCCAGAAGTTGGTACTGAATCCAGTCCACCACAATAGAACCAAACATATTGACACTAGATTTCATTTTATACGTGATTTATTAGCTAAGAACGTTATTAGTGTCGTTTATACTCCTACTTTGGAGATGTGGGCTGACGTGCTCACTAAGCCATTAACTCGCATAAAGCATCAGAGTTGTGTAAAAGGAATAGGCTTATGTTTATAATCTTATTTTGATTAAGGGGGAGTATGTTGTATTACTGGCTAATCAAAATTTGAATTTATATTTCTTTTACATTTTCACTATATTCTCAATGATGTCTTTATGTCACTTCAATAAACAAAGTCAAAAACATCACAGAACAAAGTTCTTGATTTTCCCAAACAACGTATGTCTCGTGACGTCACGTTATTATGTAGTAGGAAGTAGGAAGCGTTTCGGAGCGTATTTGAGAAAGGCTAAAAATGTGATTTTAACACTATAGTATCTCAGTGAGTTATATGATATTGAGGTGGTTTTTTCACTAATATTTCTATTATTGACAGGTGTTTCTATAACATATCACAGAAAAAAGTTGTCAAATAGCCAATTGTAGACGGGTAATATAGGCAATATTGTCGATTACATATGCACTAAGTTTCCTCCACGCCCCTACCTTATAAATGAATATCCTAATTTCCATGAACCAGACAAGCGCATTAGGATTTAGGTACTAAACTCGTAATAATAAGTGTCATTGTTAATCAAATGGTATTGAAATATAAAAACGGATCACTCACGTTATACTAAAGACGAGACTTCCACTCAACATGTTTCGGGAGCATTCGGCATTCCCTTAATCATGAGTATAGGTAGTGTTCGCGAACGCTACCCGGCGTGTACTAACTACGCCTAGCAGCCCTGTCTCAGTCTCGTCTTTAGTATAACGTGAGTGATCCGTTTTTATTTCAATATGTTTGAGTCTCACGGTGGTTTTCTAAGTAAAATCAAATGGTACCTACCACATATATAGTCGTTAAAGCGGTCCTAGCATTTGCTATGAAGATGCAATCAGAAATGGTCCTCATCACAGACCACTATAATACTCCTCGCGGCGAATCATAATCCCTATGACCGTTCACTCTTTCCACTTGTATTTGTACACCTGATTCCGAAAATGATAAAGAAAACTTATTTATTTAATATTATGATTACCTACTGAAATTTGATTTTATATGTAAATATACGTGCTATACTTCCGAATAATGTCTACAAACCTTTTAAAAATGACAGCGACGCCATTACAAAAGTATGGAGACAGAACTGTCATAGGGATCATGATTCGGCGCGAGGAGTATAAACACTAGGTTTAGTGGTCTGTGGTCCTCATTGATTAGAGGCAAAGTTTTATCTGAAAACGTCCTACTACTACCTACTGTTGGAATATACAAAAATGAATATATCTTGCTTCAATTATGCTTTCTCTTTCATACATGTGAGCACCACTTAAGAGTATAACACAGCCTTTTGTTTTTTTGTCAATGCTTGGAACCATTCCTACGAATCGGTTTGCATACCGTCGTGGCCTGGCTCTGTAGGCGCACACCTTACCTTGCTAAATAACGATACTTATAATAAACATCATTATATATTTGTATCGTTAAATGTGTCTTTCAATAGTATCCCAAAACTAATACCTATTTCACGTGTGCCTAATTGTTCTTGACGAATTTGATGTGTGTATTCATTATATAAGTACCATTACACGTGTTACACACAATCGAACTCCATATTATTACCAAACTTAACAAACAAAATAAACCGGCCACAGGCCGCTTTTGTAGAACCTTCACACTTAAGCCCGAATTAACAAACCGACCTTCTATTTATTGTACATAAGTATTAATAGTGGACAAAAGCTTTACATAAGATCATGCGCATCGTGCCACGTGTACTGTACACCTGGTACAGTGTACAGATTATTTACAGTAGGAGCACTTGTTTCGCTTAAAGTACGTATAGGTAAACAGATTCGGCGGTACTGTGTACAGTATCTGTAAGTGTTTTCCGTACTCGCTCACATTTTTTAACAATTTCAATTGATTTAACGAGACGAGATTCGTTTCATTACGAGAAATTTAAATACGGGACTAACTGGAATATAGCCATTGCAATTGAATGGTTAGGAATAAGTACAGTGATAATGAAATGTTGTTAAGCAAGTTCTCCATTGTCATCATCATCATCATTTCCGCCATAGTCCACTGCTGGACATAGGCCTCCCCCATACATTTCCAATTAGTCCCGTTGGAAGCAACCTGCATCCACGGTGAGCCAGCAGTCTGAAACAGATCATCTGTCCATCTTGGGGACGTCCAACGCTCGCTGCGCTTGCCGATTCGTGGTTCTCCATTGTATTGAACGCTAATTGTTGGCGTAATGTGAAGAGCAAACTAGGAGCCTATAATATCTAATTGCCTTAAAGTGCCCCAAATAACACAACAAGTTGGTTATTACGATGAAATAAACCATGTGGAGAACCGATGGCCGATAGGAGGACGTAAATGTAAAGGTTCTCGAATGGAGACCACTAACCAGAAAACGCTGCGTGGGTCGGCCCCTCACAAGATGGGCTGATGACTGACCGGTTTATGGACGCCGAAAGTCCATGGAGGCACTTAAAGCGTGCGACCATTTCTTATGGAAGATCTTGGGACGACGTGCAAGGCTGTTTCACTTGCATTACACTTATTAACTACCGTTTTTAATTGAATGAGCAAGTTTGAGAAGGACACCATGTCTGTAGGTATATAAACTATAAATATACCATAACAAGTTTTATCTGTTATCGGCCCCTTAGTCACAATCATAATACTGGAGTCAAACGCTTGTCGGTTTTGGAGACAAAATCCGTTTAAGTTTAACTACTTTATTGCACAACAAAAGAAAAATTACAAAGAAAACGTATATAAAAACAGTGGTAAACAATAATAATGTGTAATTTCCATTCGTACTGTCTCTTACCTGTGAAGTGCGTTCACGCAGCGATCGGTGTCAAGGCTCCTAGTACGTGAACCCGCAGATCAGTCTTATTTATCATAACACGCCTATTTATAATAAAACTAATTATTTATAATACCACAGTGTACTCTGAGGTGGGCATCGCGTGGTAGATTCGGGTATTCCTATTCGCGGATCAAATCATTGTATCGAATAAAGTGTGTTTTTAAAATAACACCCTTGTTTTATAGTGACACTATGAATATGTACGGGAATGTTTAAAATAAATAAGATTTTCGAATTTGGAAATCTTTAAGTCACCTAGTCAGTATTTTTGGAAATAGTATTAGTCTCTGTGCATGCCAAATTTCATATCAATCCATTCAGTTGTTACCGCGTTATTTAGTAACTAACAAACAACTGAAGAACGAAACCTCCAAACATAGAAACTTTTTAAACACAATCTTTGACATTTATATTTGAGTACCTAAGGTAGGATTAGTAGAATAGGATATGAAGGATGGACGAAGTACATATTAATATCTTACCATGTCAACTTAAGTAAAGTCACAATATTATAAGATTTAACTTTTACCTCTCATCGTTATCTCGTGACGCACATCTTAAGTTATTCCAGGACTAATCACTGAATAAACATGGTTCATTGTGCGGTGACAACAGTACGCATGCGCGGGTGAGAGTTTATCGCCAGGAGGCAAGTACGGTCGGGAAGCGAACTGTGATGGAAGACACCGACAACACGTAAAATAACCTGAAAAATTCCTAACGCAATTCGTGACTGTGTAGTCACACAGGAGTTCTGATAACCTATACTTTTATAATTATTATAACTTTTTGTCTTCTTTGACGTGATGCCGTAACTGTTAGTACTCATTCAAGTAGGGTTACCGTCGTTCACATCTCGGTCTACGCGAGAAGTCAGTGTTATCATTACATTGCATTGCACTGTAAAGCGTTTATCGTATCGTAAAAATCATGTTTTACATGACATTTGCACGTTTAATTCACAAATGTTATTTTAACTCACAAGTGATGTAGTTGTATTGTTAACTTGCTCCTATTGAAAATGTTGTTACATTCGAGTGTATCAAACACAAGCGTATTTAATGGACGTAGCAAATAATCACGAATCGTTCTTTCGAGGTACGCCTTTGATCCGGATCACAGATTTAGCGCTTGGAGACATCCATAGCCACCGTAAGCACCATAGATTCTAACACAAACCAACGGGATCATGGTTGCACATTAAATTACCTCAAACTGTCCAATACTCACCTTAAACAATCATAATTTAATTGGCTAATGCTGTGGTCTCCAAGCTACGGCCCGGGGGCCAAATCCAGCCCGTGAGTCGGTCCAATCCGCCCCGCAGAAGAGCCCCCATAGTCCGGATCGCGAGAGCGTGCTCTCCAATAAAAGACCCATTGGACGCCAGCGGCCAAGAAAAAAGATTACTTAACTCCGTGGTTGACCATGTAGTGTGGCCCTTTGCTAAAATAGTTTGGAGACCCCATTAGCCGTTAATGCAATACGGTTTCTGTTCATATATCTACGTAACAACGGCGTTCGTGCAACGTCGCTTTGACGCCAGTCGTCGTCTTATCAACGGCCACGGAGCGTCGACGCGACGTTCGTGCAGTCCAGTCCAGTCGAACAACGCGAGTGTGGGAGCCTCTTACTTGTAATGTAAACGGCCATTCTCACGAAGTATGACTGCGTCTAATTACCGCGTCTCCATACATTTAGTATGAAAACAGCGTCGCGGTAATTAGGTGACCGCAGAAATACTTCGTGAGAATAGCCGTAAAGTTCTTAGGCCTATTTGGAAAATAAATATTCGAATGAAAACTTAATTGGTATCAACCAACTAATTTCGAAAAGCAGGAGCCTACAGCCATTACTTTTTGATTTACTACCAAATGCATTATCGCTATCATTCAAAAGACGTCCACTGCCAGACGTAGGTGTAGCCCAAAGAACGCCACTCTGACCGGTTCTAGGCCGCCCGTACCCAGCGAACTCCTGCGACCTTCCTTCTAATGCATATTAATTTCTTAATTAATTAATATTTGTACGACGGAATCGATTACAGGAAACTATAATAAATAGCATTTTTATGTTCTAAGGGTATAAAAAGGCTTAACATATCAACAGGCTATCAGTAGCTTAATGAACCATTCTTTGACCTTAATTAAGTAAACCGCCATATACTGTGCCACATGTTGCTATGCCCACTAATTAGCCTACTTAACAGTTCTTTAACTGACTTCAAAAAATGAGGTTCTCAGTTCGTCAGAAACTTATATTTTTGTATTTACGTTCCCCGATTAAGTCCGCCATTTGTACTATTTTGTATGTGCAATAAAGATTAAATAAATAAATACATTTTTTGTTTTAAAGGGTACACCTTCTAGAGCGTCCCATTGCAACCAGTAGGCTTATGAACTTATGATGCTACGCTTTGTCGCGTGATAAATAAATTATAAAGCATCCGTCACTCTCACATACTATTTGTCAGAACGTGACGGATGCTTTATCATTTATTTATCGCACGACAAAGCGTAGCATCATACGCCTACAGGTCAGGATCTGATAATGGAATAGGCACACCTATAGCGATTTGGGTATGTTTAATAGTACCTATAACTCTCGCATTTATTAATTGAATAAAGTTTGAAGTCGGGTATTTTTTTAAATAGCTTCACTAAACTTTTCAGATTAATATGGAGGTTGAACTATATGTAGACAGATACCCATTACTTTGAATAGCGAAATGAAAAAAAAGAAAAACAATTGATTGTCAATAAGGTAGCAATTGCCTAATCGTCAATTAATCGTCTATATAACCAAGAAACATTCGGTTCTTCAAGGACATAATTGAATATCACACGATCTAATTAATCAATTCGATTTGTCCAGCGGAAGACCTTCAGGGCAATAAAAGACTAAATTAGCCCAATTGGCCAAGATATCACCATAATTTTATTGTAAAAAGTATCAAAAATAAATTAGAACTGAAGTTTGAGTAAACAACTTACGTATACAAGCTTTTTTTATGGAATTAATAACATGTAGAATTTAAATAGACCCCGACACCTGTATTTATGAGAGCATCCTATTCCATTCACTTTCTAGCCAATTATAGTAAAAAAGTAAACCCATGTTTTCTTAACGGGCCCAGTTTCAAACTTATGTACTGTATTCTTATGTTAAACGTAATTTATCGAATTCTCGGGAACTGATTTACTCTAAATGATCGTAGCGAATTATGTGCCGGGTAAATTATTTGTTTTGCCGTGCGCTTGCGGCGGTACAGTCGGCCACGCGCCACAATGACGTGATTTGAAATGTTTTAATTTATTAACTGCGTAATTCCGCATGATTCGCTAATACTCGTTCGGGATTACTCATGCTGAATCCCGCAAGTTTTACGAGACTGACGGGTCGGTCTGTCCCGTTAGAGTGCCTTAGGATCCATTAATTTAGCAAAGTAGAGGACACTTTGAAAAATAAATAAATGACACTTGTTTCAGTGAAAGAGGATTCCTGTAGCGGTATGCAAAAATGTACTTGTTACTAATAAATAATATGCTTCAAGCAGTTTGTATAAAAATTAGTACCAGTATGGTTTATAAGGTATAAAAGTCACATTTTTTAAGATTTTTAGGGTTCCGTACCAAAATGGTAAAAAAGGAACCCTTATGGTGCGACTCTGTCTGTCTGTCTGTCTGTCTGTCTGTCTGTCTGTCTGTCTGTCTGTCTGTCCGTCTGTCACAGCCAGATATCTCAGGAACTACTGCTGCTATCGGTTTGAAATTTGGAATAGTGTTAAAAGTAGCTAACCCGAGCTTATTGGACATAAAAAAAATCTTGTACCTTTTTTACTTTTTTTTTAAAGGGCTCCGTAATGGGATTTTCAAAATTGAAAGTAGGGCTTACATATCGCGTGGGGTATCGAATGAAAGAGCTTAATTTGTAGATTAAAATACTATTTTTATTTTTTTTCTTAATTAAATAGTTTTTGATTTATGGCGAAAAAAGTTTACAAAAATACCATTCCCCCCCTATTATCTCCGAAGTTACTGATCAGAAAAATGTGTCATAATTACCAATTATTAATGTCGTCCTAAATATTACAGGAAAAATATAACGGTTTTCCTCACTTGCACCGTTTTTGAGAAATTTGCAAAAATCATAACACATACTTATTTGCTCCTACTAAACTAATCGCCATACAGTTTTTCTTGAACTATTCATGTATCTACTTATTAGGATTATTATTATTATTAGGAAGACCGTTATATTTTCTCTTCCTAACTTGAATACTTTTTAAAAATTTACAAAAATCTTAACATACATGGTTCTACCCTCCCTACGAGAGCCATCTAGCGGAGAGTAGCAAAACTAAGCGATGATTTATTTCAGATTATATAAAAAATGTCTATTAAATACAATGATCACTCATCAGGAATCGGGAAAAAAACATAAAGTAACAATAATTATTAAAAACTCTATAATAGGAGTATGTTAGGAAATTTGACACTAGTAAATAAAATACCATAAAAATGAAATACCACTAGCGCCATCTAGGGACACAAATCTAAGATAAGGTAGCTTGTGGCTAAAAATGATACATGAGAACTAACTTAGTTGACAAACAATTATTTCAATCAGCCAATAACAAAAAGTAACGTTTAAATTTAAATTACAAGTAAAATTTACGCGCTATTTAGTATCAATAGATGTCGCTGTAGCATACGCTGCATCGCGCTGTTAAGATTGTTCCTGGTTGAATAGAGCTAAAGCGGGTTTAAGGCAGGGTTGCTGTTAGTCGACTTAGTCGTAAGGTTGGTCTACTTATTAGTTTATACGGAACCCTCGGTGCGCGAGTCCGACTCGCACTTGACCGGTTTTTTTCTATATTTAGCTACCTACATATATATTATATTATATAAGGTACAAATAATGACCATTATATGAGCGTTTCACCCGCCTCACTTTCGTGGACACATTATTGTTGAGATTCCGGCAGATTTTAATGTAATTTTAAGGTATTTGTTAGCAGTCCCGGATGTGTACCAAATAGCTCGATATGAGACTAAAATCTGAGGGAACTTCGACAATAATGTGTCCACGAAAGTGACGCGGGTGAAACGCTCAAATAAATGACCCAAATATCTGCTTTAAGACCTCCTCTGCGGAGTATAAGCGGAGTATAGTTGTATTTTATTGCATAATACTTCAGAGATTCAGTGCCGTAACTAAATTGTGCAAAAAGTGTTACAGGATTTGCCTTACTGCATTTTCTATCTGCAGGACGTAATTATTAAAAGGTTGTAGGATTTTCGTGATTGACAGCCTCAGTCAGCAAGGTTTTGACGCGGGTTTGAATTCCCTAGCTACAACTCATGATGCCATGAAAAATCTTACTATCGCGATATTCCATTTCTTTGGCAAGTGAACAGTTGTTTCGGATGAACTAGAAAAATGTATATAAAACTGAGAGATTTTATTCCTTGTTTGAGTGTACCGTTCTATTTCTATGCAGCGCCCGCTCGCCAGCGCCAGAAAACACATGTTTGAGAAAGGTCATTGGTCTGACGCGAAAAAAACAAGATAAATTATGACGAGATGTGGGTTCGTTCCGGGTTGAGGTTGGTAACAATCAGAAGTGAGTTCAAGAGGAACCCTCTTCTATATATATAGGGAAGAACGTTGCACTCTTCCAAGAGACAACAACAACATCGGAAGATCTCTCTGCAAGAAGAGGTTGTTAAACTTTTTTTTTGTCACGGACCCCCTACATTATTTCGAAAACCTTACGGACCCTATCCGAATACAATTAGAGAAAAAGAAAATCAAGGGTACATGAAAGTTTGTGTTGTATGCATAGCCACGGACCCCCGGCTCCCGTATCACGGACCCCTAAGGGGTCCATGGACCACAGTTTAAGAAACCCTGCTGTAAAGGATGTTAGATCGTGGTACTGCCAGTTGATATGAGACATTTTTAGGGTTCCGTACCAAAATGGTAATAAAGGAACCCTTATGGTGTGACTCTGTCTGTCTGTCTCTCTGTCCGTCTGTTACAGCAAGATATCTCACGATCTACTTATGCGATCCACTTGAAATTTGGAATAGTGTTACAAATCGCTAACTCGAGCTTATTGGACAGAGAAAAAGTCTAATAACTTTTTTACATTTTTTTTAAAGGGGACCGAAATGGGATGTCGAAAATCAAAAGTAGAGCTATTATATCGAGTGGGATATCAAATGAATGGGCTTATTGTGTAGATTGCAACACCATTTTTATGGTTCCGTACCAAAATGGTAAAAAAGGAACCCTTATGGTGCGACTCTGTCTGTCTGTCTGTCTGTCTGTCTGTCTGTCCGTCTGTCACAGCCAAATATCTCAGGAACTACTGCTGCTATCGATTTGAAATTTGGAATAGTGTTAAAAGTAGCTAACCCGAGCTTATTGGACATAAAAAATATCTTGTACCTTTTTTACTTTTTTTTTAAAAGGCTCCGTAATGGGATTTTGAAAATTGAAAGTAGGGCTATTATATTGAGTGGGGTATTAAATGAAAGGGCTTAATTTGTAGATTAAAACACCATTTTTATTTTTTTTCTTAAATAAGTAGTTTTTGATTTATACATTTTTATGTACCATTCCCCCCCTATTATCTCCGAAGTTACTGATCAGAAAAATGTGTCATAATTACTTATTATAAATATCAACCTGAATATTACAGGAAAAATAGAACGGTCTTGCTAACTTTAATACTTTTTTAGAAAATTACAAAAACTTAAAAACCTTCGCCTAGCGGCGAGTAGCAAAACTAAGCGATGCCCTGTTTCACGCTAGGGGATTTCCAGGCAAAAACTAGATGGCGCTAAAACACTAAACATTTAACGATGTTATAATTGAACAAAGAAACATAGTATAGTAACAATTAGTTCGTAAACAGCTAATAATAAATAAATTCTAACATTTAAATACTGTGTCACGTTTGCAAAGTTGAATAATTGTAAATAATATTATAATTATTTTACCAAGCTTATACATAGAAGGCTGATTTTTTTTTATTTATTTATATACATAGATGGCGTTGTAAATTCGGGGAACAGCTTTTTGTATGGAGAATGACAGTCCTCTTGATTGAATGGTCCTCTTGCTATTAAATAGAATCATTACTCGTCAGGTTCTAAGCATTACAGGAAAAATATAATTGTTTTCCTAACTTGCACTGTTTTTTACAAAGGCCGTAGCAGGATAAGGGAAGAAAAAATGCCCTTGAATGATTAAGAGCTGTTTATTTTTTCTATAGTTGCTTTCATTTAGTTGTATAATTGTGCAAAGTTTGTTTGAAAAATTCCCAGTGGTTCAGCCGGGAAAAAATAAAAACAAAATTTATGAAATTTGACGTATCTCTAAAACTATAAATCTTTATCATAATATCTTTAATTCATTTTGGTTAATTAAATAGTATGTATGCCTTAAAAGAAAATTGAGTCTCTATCTTTGCAATTTCTGTAAAAAACACGTAAGTCAAAATTTCAAAAAAAAGTTTTTTTGATACCTGAAGGAGTGACCACTCTAAGTGACATTTCTAAAAAAGCCTTATTTAACGATCTGTCAGTCATATAAGTTTGACGGTTAAAATCGAAAAGCAACAGTGTCAAAATTAAAAAACTATGTTGGTCGGATTCTGTTACATTTTATTCTTATACTATTCAAATACAGCCAAAGAACTTAAACATAAATATTCTTTGTTAAGAACTAAAAATAAAATAAATTTATGGCATTTACTCGTATATGTATCAACTTAAAAATGTCTTTTACTTCTTATTTTAATCACTATCGCTATCTTCATTAACGGTAACACTAATACCGTTTCTCAAAAAAGGTCCACTAAGAATTTCGGCAGGCTGAATAATTTTTGATAAATATCTTGCGTGCGATAGGTAGTACACAATTGCGGCAATGTGTGAACAACACCCTACAGCAGCAGGGTCATGGCAATAGACACGTTATTTAGTAGCAATAACAATAAACCACCGACTTGAAGAAAAACTCGTCAAAAAAAATTATAATTTTGAAAAACGGCTGCAAAACTTCAGTTTTTTTTAAGGAAAACACCGTTTTTCTCGAAAGTTTGCGAATATTGTGACCATTTTTTCATGCTTATCTTCGTTTAGCACTTAATTGTGATCTTACAAACATTTTTTTCTTACAGCTTTGAACAATAAGATCAAAAGTTATACTGCGTCAAACAGATGTACTGCCCAAAATTTCATAGCAAACTGTAAAAATCTGTAAAAAATTTTTTTTTGCCCAGAAACAAAAATTAGTCATTTTTACCGATAAAATTAAATGGAATTTCACCCCTTTTAATATGTACAGATTATCGAAAACCAGCCTGTATTTGTATTAATTGTCGCCTTTTAACTTATAAAACCTTTTTTTTTCAAATAGGTAATCATCATTATTTCTAATTAAGCCTTACTTATCGTTTCACCAGATATATTCATTCGTAGGTAGGGTGTTGTTCACACATTGCCGCAATTGTGTACTACCTATCGCACGCAAGATATTTATCAAAAATTATTCAGCCTGCCGAAATTCTTAGTGGACCTTTTTTGAGAAACGGTATTAGTGTTACCGTTAATGAAGATAGCGATAGTGATTAAAATAAGAAGTAAAAGACATTTTTAACTTGATACATATACGAGTAAATGCCATAAATTTATTTTATTTTTAGTTCTTAACAAAGAATATTTATGTTTAAGTTCTTTGGCTGTATTAGAATTGTATAAGAATAAAATGTAACAGAATCAGACCAACATAGTTTTTTAATTTTGACACTGTTGCTTTTCGATTTTAACCGTCAAACTTATATGACTGACAGATCGTTAAATAAGGCTTTTTTAGAAATGTCACTTAGAGTGGTCACTCCTTCAGGTATCAAAAAAACTTTTTTTTGAAATTTTGACTTACGTGTTTTTTACAGAAATTGCAAAGATAGAGACTCAATTTTCTTTTAAGGCATACATACTATTTAATTAACCAAAATGAATTAAAGATATTATGATAAAGATTTATAGTTTGAGAGATACGTCAAATTTCATAAATTTTGTTTTTATTTTTTCCCGGCTGAACCACTGGGAATTTTTCAAACAAACTTTGCACAATTATACAACTAAATGAAAGCAACTATAGAAAAAATAAACAGCTCTTAATCATTAAAGGGCATTTTTTCCTCCCTTATCCTGCTACGGCCTTTGCAAAAATCATAACATATACTTATTTGCTCCTACTAAACTAATCGACATACAGTTTTTCTTGTACTATTCGCGTATCTACTTATGAATTTGTACGGAACCCTCGGTGCGCGAGTCCGACTCGCACTTGACCGTTTTTTTATTTTTTTCTTGGACATTTTTTTTTATTTAAGATAAAAAACGTTAAAAAATACCAATCCCCTATTATCTCCGATCTGTAATATTTACCAATTATTAATATCATCCTAAATATCACAGGAAAAAAAACGGTTTTCCTAACTTGCAGCGTTTTTTTAGAAATTCGCAAAAATTGTAAAACAAAGTTATTTGCTCCTACTAAACTAACCGCCACATTATTTCGATGTATAGGGACAACAGTTTTTCAAGAGCAAAGTTAAGTTTGCCCCACCATACAGTTTATCTTGAATTATCCACGTATCTACTGACGAGTTTGTACGGAACCCTCGGTGCGCGAGTCCGACTCGTACTTGCCCGGTTTTTTTTAACTGTTTCTTTCTGTTGTCTACCATTACTTTTTAATATCTCGTTTATTTAAACATCTTTGTAATTTTGGTGTGCACTAAAGAGTATTGTATTGTAATACGGTAAATTACGGGTAGGGATTTCAAGAAAAAAATTAACAGCACAAAGTTACCTCTACGATGTATTAGGCATCTGGCACAATTTTGTACAACGCAATCTCTTGGATAATTCGCAGGCAAAGTTTCGGGCAGCAGAGGATGCCCGTAATCTTATAACCTACTAGAGAGTAGATTATAAGATTAAAAATTGTACTTGCGTTTACGGAAAGTAATGTTGTGCCCCGAGGGCGAAGGAAAACATGACCCGCCATTGTTGTTTAAGAAAGTCAGTAAAAAAATAAATAATTCTATAATTTTGTGCGTTTAGCTACACTTATGTGCTTATATTTAAAGTAAGATGCAATGCTCATGACCATACAGAATGAAAAGCTATGAGGATGAAGGATGTAAATTACCTAAGTCATCCTTAAATCATGAAGAAAGTCGTCTAGCTTTATACCGTCATGTTTTAAGGTTTCTATACCAACGGAACCCTATTACTAAGACTCCATCCATCTGTCACAGGGCCGTATCTTTTGAACCGTAATAGGTAGAGACTTGAAATTTTCACAGAATATGTATTTCTATTGTTGTTATAAGAAGAAAATAAAATTAAAAATAAGACCCCACAGAAGAAACGTGTTTTTTTGGTGTTTTATGCTCGATGGTGTTACGGAACCCTTTGTGTGCGAATCCGACTCGCACTTGGCCGGTATTTTTGTTCTAGGATATGCGGCCTTATATCGCCTTTCTGTATTCTGATTCTCCAATAAGTGCCAGCTTAGCACTACTGCTTAGCTGGCGCCGGAAGTGTGTACCTACTCATTATTAGTAGGTAATAGCTTCTTACGCATTTCACTAAAAGAATGAATTGCAGGGTTTCTTTATACAGAATGAGCAATGCAAATGGGTTAAATTAAGACATTCTTATACAAAAAAAAAATTCGCTTGGAAACTTGCCATCACATCAAGTTAAAAAAAAACTTTTTTTATATTTGTGTAATTTTACGTCATTTCTACTCAAAATTGCGAGTACTATCGCCTCTGATAGGAGAAAAAATGTGCCTAATATTTTTTATTTCGATTCGACTTTTCCATATACACTTGTATGGTGGTAATGGAACGGAAGAAAGATGTTTGTATGAAAAATTTGAAACCCTTTTTTTGTTCTATCTGAAACGATAATACGCGCAATTCTGAATAGACATGTTGTAAAAACCCTCAGATCTAAAAAAAGTTTTTGTACAACTTTCTATAAAATGGCCCAATTATATTCTGTAAAATCTAAACTTGTCTATATTTTTTATCTAAATGCATCTATGAATAAGCAGTATGGACACTACAATGGTCTCTGTTGTAAAATAGTTTACTTCAACATCGTTTTTTTAAGCAAATGTGAAAATCCAGTCTTATCGCCAAAATCAATGATTCAGCCAGAGAAAGTAAACTGACTAATATGTGTCACTGTAATAAATACAAGAAGCAAAGAACCCATCGGTTTTTACGTCTAATTGTATCACGAGACCAACACGAGTCGCGCCAGTGCCAAGAGGAAAACTCCCGATCGTAAATAGTCACTACTACTGTCAAATGTCACGGAGTCATGTCACCAGTGAATGACGAGAACGATACGTACCTAGTTACAGAGAGATGTATCTTACATTTTTCCTTGCTTTTAAAACTGAATTTGCCCCGGCAGATTATGTTAGGAACTGTGAAGGAATGTTATCATAATAACTGCCTCAAAATATTTAGCAATGTGACAAAAAACCACCCACTAAAATATCTTTGTTGGATTTCAGCTAACACGTAAGTATGTTGTGGTGTACGTACTACGTACAATTTAAAACTTTACATAAAATGCATCTGTAAGGGTGTAATTGTTAGTTAACAGTTGTTATTTCGCCTGTCTTAGTTTCGTACAAAGTAGTAAGGATGATTTTTGAAGTATTGAATATTATGTCCGAAACTGTGCCCTACTATTTCCCGTCAAAAAATCCAGATCGCTATGTAGTTATCTTCAAGAAACTAAACAGTAAACTATGTAGGACGCAGGGTCCTATTTACATGCCTATATAACTCACTTTACCTGACTTCCATTCTCATGTAACCGGCTTTTCCAATGTTTCACAAATGACAATCGAAACCGTTCGTGTGTTAAGTTCGTAATCCCCAACCGAAATTCGCCGCGCCAATGACTCAGTGCTTAGCATACAATGCTCGGGTCGCGGGTTCAATCCGGGCCCTGCCCCAGTTACGTTTCTAGAACAGGTGTTCTGAAGGTCGCGTGTCTCACCCATTATTGTGGTTTTTCTTTTGTGACTAATGAGTTAATTCCAAACCATGTGTTTTAATACTTTTTACTTTAGTTTTACTTTTTAAGTAGGTAATTGGTACCTACTAATAAATTTTAACTAGCTTTTTATTACACATCGCAATATATCATTTATTTTTAAGACTAGAGTTAATCGGTAGTTTTAATAGCGTTTCAACCGCTCTCACTTTCCTGGTAGAATTATGAAGCATTTCCCCGTAGACTCGGATTACTATTTTAGGCTATTTTGTAGAATACCAGTACCTGTAGAAAATAACAGAAAATGGTAATCAGAGCCTACAGGAAAATAGTCAAAAATTCTACCAGGAAAGTGAGAGCGGTTGAAATGCTATTAGAATTGCCCGAATAGGCTGTTACTGAACCGGCGAGCTCCATCTTCGGCCTCGTAGTCGCTTACCCTCAGGCGCTACTGAAGTCAGTCGCAGGTCGCTTATTGAATTTAAAAAAAGTTTTGTCCATATACAAAAGAGAAAATCTACCGCTGTTCTCCTTGTATATTTTATGCATTATACCCACTTGTTTAGCCCATTCTGTGTAACGGAAATTATTTCAAAATGCGTCATAATTTAAATATAATATGCAACATAGCCTCTCCGTGTATTCTTAACGGTATCTTAATTCCCCTAATCTCTAAAGAGAAGAGACGCCATTAAGACTTACATAAAGAGTAATGTTCTGTTTACGACCACAATAAAGCGCAGTTCATTATAATATGACTAAACGGTTCGGTAGAAAGCGGCGGAACAACAGACGAGCTTGCAGACTGATATGGACATGTTAGTGTGACCATGAGTAGTTAAATAGAATAAAACGAAATTAAAAGAATGAATTTTTTCTACGAGTACTATATTAAATTTCGATTGGCCGAAATTGCTCTTGAAAATCTTTGCCACTCTGACACTAGAATATATTTTTTTAAATATTTATTATTTAATAACCACAAACTTAAAAAAATTTAAATAATCGAGTTCCAATAAACCTATTTTGATAAGAAATGCATGACTGGCAATGAACTATGAACAATACCCAAATCGCTAATAATAATTATATGGGCCAATAATATTCGAA
Source organism: Eudemis profundana (assembly GCA_947034925.1). Classification (NCBI taxonomy): domain Eukaryota; kingdom Metazoa; phylum Arthropoda; class Insecta; order Lepidoptera; family Tortricidae; genus Eudemis; species Eudemis profundana. The sequence continues at coordinate 20,021,167 of OX344795.1, read as the reverse complement.
GAGTTCCCTCGATTTCCCCAAGATCCCCCAGATCTTGATTTGGTTGCTATAAGACCACGTCGGAGGTGTACCCTAAAAAAACGGTTCAGCCGTCTTCGAGTAATCGCGTTACAAACATATAAAAGGAAATAAAAAAAAACATACAGACGAATTGAGAACTGTCCTTCTTTTGAAAGTCGGTTGAAAATGAGCATTTTTGTCCCATGTGCCAAATTGAACAAATCGAGTGCCTAGTTGTGTTACTCGGTTACTATTAGTGCTTCATACATTCTTAGCGATTGTATTATTTTCGTCTAGGACCAAACTCACAGTCACTCTACAGCTCTATCTGCCCAAAGTCACGCGTGTTTGTATCCGAGTCGGTAAACAGAAACCTTCAGTCCGTCGGTCTATCTAAAGCCGGATATCCACCAACGACTGCTGCAAACCAAGAATACAACTACGAGTACGTTATACCGATGCGTGTAACATTTAGCGCTCATGGGCAGAAAATGGAGTAAAATCTGATATATCAAAGACCCTGTACAACTCATCCCGGTTTTTGGTACATCCGGCCCTATTGATACTAAACGCATGAATGTTTTAATTTTTACACAGTTTTGTTTACCGTCATCCTGTGTATTTATTTGTTTCTAATATTGAGGCTTATTGATTCCATTTAACCAGGTCAGGATCTAGTGATGGGATCTTGAAGTAACCGAAGGAACTATTTTGAATGATATACTCGTAGGTATACATGCAACTATATGGGTATATGTTAAAATAGTTTTCAAATTATCGCTATCCAAGTAACCTCCTTGTACAGCAAGCAATACTTACGACATACTTGACAGTTTTGAAAAAGAATCACATCTGGTGACATTTCTGTTATGTTTGCTGTGTAATATTTTAATCTTAGTAAATAATAGTTTTCCCGAGTTAAACTGCGTATGTTATTTGGTTATGGGCCTATAAAGTCCTATTCAAGTCATCGGTAGTGCTGTGAAAGTAAAATTGGAAAATATTTTTTCAAAATTTGAGTTCGTCGCGGATTGACATTCGGTAACAAAAGAATTTTTTTCTTCACAAAATGTCGTCGAATAATTCTATGGCTTTTATTGATAAACTTACCGGGCGTGACAACTATCCGACATGGAGATTTGCGGTAAAAACTTACCTTCAACACGAAGATCTGTGGAAATATGTAGATCCCGAAAGTTCCGATACCGTGGATCCCCAGTTAGACACGAAAGCTCGATCAAAGATTATCCTGTTAGTGGATCCGGTGAATTACGTGCACATTCAAGAAGCCACGACCGCAAAAGAGGTTTGGACGAACTTAGAAAAAGCATTTAATGACTCTGGGCTTACGCGACGCGTGGGATTACTACGAGATTTAATTACAACAACATTAAATGGATGTCACAATGTTGAGGAATACGTCAGTAAGATGATGAGTACGGCACACAAACTCCGCAATATCGGGTTCAAGGTCGACGACGAGTGGCTCGGCACATTGCTACTCTCAGGTCTTCCGGAAAGCTATCAACCCATGATACTGGCAATGGAAAGTTCCGGTGTGAAAATCTCCGCTGACTCCGTGAAAGCCAAGATTCTACAGGATGTTCGGCAAACCGACTCTAATGCATTTGCTGTCCGTCATAGACATGGCTCAAACCGCAAGGGTTATACCAAGTATAATGAGGCTCAAACAAGCAAGGGACCACGATGCTACAGTTGTAACCAATACGGTCACATTAGCACAGACTGCAAATTAAAGAATAAGAAGAAAAGTTCTGGCTCAAGCTATGCAGCGGCCTTTGTAGCCACTACATCAAACGATAACTCGTGGTACGTGGACTCTGGATCGTCAGCTCACATGACGAAGCATCCCGACCTTCTATTTGACGTGACAGTCCCGTCTATCAAGTCCATCAAGGTTGCAGATGACAAATCGCTCTCAGTCAAAAGCTGTGGCCAGTTATCTCTGGATGTCTACAATATTCAAGGCGAGCAAAACAAAATACTTCTCAAGAATGTTCTCTACGTGCCAGACCTTGCTACAAACTTACTGTCCGTGAGTCAGATCATTAAGAACGGTGGCCAAGTGAAGTTCAATGCAAAAGGATGTTTGATCATGAATAAAGAGAATGCGATTGTCGCTACGGCGAGCCTGATCAACAATATGTACCGGCTGAACACTACAGATGATCATGCATACATATCTACGGTTGACGAGAAGGACGCCTGTTTGTGGCATCAGCGCATGGGCCACCTGAACTTCACCGATTTGAACAAAATGAAGGAAGCTACTACGGGCGCACAAATGTCATCGAAAGACTCCGTCGTGTGCGTAACTTGTTTAGAAGGAAAACAGGCACGGCTGCCATTTAAGAAGGATGGTTCCCGAGCTACGCAAAAGCTAGAAATCATTCACTCGGATTTGTGCGGGCCAATGGAAATAAAGTCACTGGGAGGCGCAAGATACTTCATGACTTTGATTGACGATTTCACAAGGAAGGTGTCAGTTTACTTCTTGAAAAACAAGTCAGAGGCTTTAGAAAAGTTCAAAGAGTTCAAGAATGAAGCCGAAAACCAACTTGACTGTAAGATAAAGTGCCTCAGATCCGACAATGGCACAGAATATGTCAACAAGGACTTCTCCGATTTTCTCAAGGCTGCTGGTATTGTGCACCAAACAACCACACCGTACACACCCCAACAAAACGGTCTTTCTGAAAGGATGAATCGCACCTTGGTTGAAAGAGCGAAGTGCATGCTCCTTAATGCCAAACTCAGCAAGGCATATTGGGCCGAAGCCGTGCACACAGCCGCCTACATCATATGCAGATCACCAACTAGAGCACTGTCGTACAAAACACCTTACGAAATGTGGACAGGACAGACCCCGGACGTAAGTCATATGAGGACTTTTGGGTGTGAAGCAATGGTTCACCTGCCTAAAGAGAAAAGAAGGAAGTGGGACGCCAAATCAGAGAAAATGTTATTCATCGGCTACTGCGAGCATACCAAAGGGTACAGGTTCATAAAGCCCGGCTCCCAAATCGTTGTCAAAAGTCGAGACGCTGTCTTCCTCGAATCTACCGTGAAAAGAAATTTCGTTCCGGTCGAGCTCACAAACGAAAATTCCTGTTCAATAGATCAGCAAGAAGACGAAAATAGCGATGACGATAACACTGAGAGATACGACTCAAGTCAGTCAGCTGCTGAGATGACAGCTCAGTCTGAGGATGATTGCGAACAGTCTGAAGAGTCGGAATACGTACCAGAAACTAAAGTTGACACAGAGAAAGATATCCGACGCGATACTTTTAAAATGACATTAAGGCCAAGAAAGCTGCCTAATGTGGAAGTGGATGCGAAACCAGCCGGATATCTGTGCTACAGTGAAGAATCGAGTTCAACGCCGCAGACCTACCAGGAGGCTATAAACTCAGTAGAATCTGATAAATGGAAAGTCTCGATTAATGAAGAACTGGACGCTCATGCCAAAAACGGAACTTGGACCCTAATAGAGAAACCTGCCAACGTGAAAGTGATCGGCTGCAAATGGGTTTTCCGTCTGAAGGACGAGCCAACCGGGATACGATACAAATCGCGCCTTTGTGCTAAAGGCTACGCACAAACTGAAGGTATCGATTATCAGGAGACCTTTTCACCAACAGTCAGGTATGATTCAATTCGATTACTTCTATCCATAGCAGCTCAAAACAATCTCAAGATGGTTCAGTTTGATGTTAAGACCGCCTTTCTCTACGGCGAGTTGCATGAAGACATTTACATGACACCCCCAGAAGGTTTAAACGCAGAACAAAGTCAGGTATGTAAATTAGTAAAATCGCTCTATGGTCTAAAACAGTCTCCCCGTTGTTGGAACGCCAAGTTCGATTCTGTACTTAAGAAATACAACTTTGCCAAAAGCAATGCTGATCAATGCGTTTATGTCGGGGAAGTAAACGAAACTAAATGCTACCTTTTGATATACGTTGATGACGGGCTCTTGTTCTGTGAAAATGAAAATATCTTACAAGACATTATTAAAAATCTTGAACTTCATTTCGAACTGAAAACTTGTTCTCCAACAAATTTTGTCGGCTTGCAAATAGAGAAGTACGAGAAATGCATTTTCATTCATCAGACAAAGTACATCAACCAGTTGTTAAGCAAATTTAACTTGAATGATGCCAATCCTAGCAGCGTTCCTGCAGACCCGCACGTGAGGTTGGAGAAGGATGAGACGCCTAACGAAGATGATATCCCGTACAGAGAAGCGGTGGGGTCACTGATGCACGCCGCAATCGTAAGCAGACCTGATATCATGTATGCTGTGAGCTTGGTGAGTCGATTCCTTAATTCTTATAATCAGAATCACTGGAACGCTGTCAAGAAGATATTTAAGTATCTTAAAGCCACCAAGGACTACGGTCTCTGCTATCGACAAGATATGGCAAGCGAATTAGTCGGTTACAGTGATGCTGATTACGCCAATGACCGTGATACCAGACGCTCTGTCACCGGATATGTATTTATGACAAACGGCGCAGCTGTGACGTGGGCAAGCCAAAGACAGCAAAGTGTGGCGTTATCCACCACCGAAGCAGAATTCATGGCTGCCTGTGCAGCTACGAAAGAAGCCATTTGGCTCAGACAAATGATGTGTGACGTTGGCCAGTTCAAACAAAACTCTGTCTGTTTGAACCTTGACAACCAAAGCGCCATGTGTGTGATTAAAAATGTGGACTATCATAAACGTTGCAAACACATTGATGTTAAGTTTAACTTTGTTAAAGAAAAGTTTTCTGAAAAAGTTATTACACTTAACTATGTCAGTACCGATAACCAATTTGCTGACATGCTAACAAAACCTCTGGGTAAAGATAAACTTAACAAATTTAGAAACAAAATTGGTATGATGTCAAAAGTAGACATACATAAGCTAACTTAGTTTTTATGCTGTTATTGTTTCTCGGTACAATTTGTATGTCACTTTACTACTTATTATGTTACATGTTTGCATGTCTGTATATCACTCCGTATTGATCTTGTATGTGTAGGATAGCTCAAATTTAGCAGGAGTGTTAAAATAGTTTTCAAATTATCGCTATCCAAGTAACCTCCTTGTACAGCAAGCAATACTTACGACATACTTGACAGTTTTGAAAAAGAATCACATCTGGTGACATTTCTGTTATGTTTGCTGTGTAATATTTTAATCTTAGTAAATAATAGTTTTCCCGAGTTAAACTGCGTATGTTATTTGTATATTTTATAGTAACTCGTGCATTTGTTTGTTGTAGTTCGAAATCGTTTATTTAAAAAAAGTATACGTATTATTTAAGTTTTTATATTATTTATGTATCTTCTTGCCACTTTTTATTCGCTTTCGTCAATGGATCGCCGGTTTTACTCAGGTTGCGCAACTCGTCGCGTAACCCGTGTCTGTTTATGAGCCAGATCTGTGTCTTTATATGTGCAGTGCGGTACAGACTTGGCGTATGGTTTTAGTTCCAATGATGTCCCGTGGGCAGTAAATAAACGTTGTAAGAGTTGTAGGCATCATCGTACCGTAAACATAACGTAAATTTTTAACAGTTTAAGTGTCGGTAATAACTACCCGCTAAGTATCCAAATAGGGGCACGTATAAGTCAAGGGAAAATCCAACTACTTATTTACGCATCACACACATTATCAGACATGGTTCTAGTCAAAGTCAAGCCTATTCACATAAGACCACCATAAGACGCAATAATTGTAACTAATTTAAGTTTTAGTCATACCTAAATAGGTTAGAAGTAAACAAACTGCATTAATGTTTAGTAATAAAGGTAGGCGGACGTCGCAACAAATTGATTTGATTTGATTTCTTTCTTGTGAGATACCTCAAGACATTATTTATTTTACTCCAGTAATAGTTGTTGTAATTTTATTCATCCATTTTTTTCGTACTCTAGTTCTGCGCTGAATGTATTATTTTAAACCGCAGACCTTTCTGAAGATTTCTACACTGTATGGCTGACGTTGGCCCAAAAACCACTACGCTCAAATGGGGCTGAGCCGGGCACGATATCGTATGCACATTGCACACATATCCCTATATGTCTCTCCATATAGGGCTGTCAGGGATATTTGGGTACCACAGGTTGGGTGGTGACGGTAGGGCAAACCAAGAGGATGTTGGCGGAACGACTTAGGAAATTAGCCAGAAGGGATAACAAATAGGGAAATGTAGAGATCTAATGAAGAGGCCTCTTCCCAGTTGTGCGCACTCTTATAGGCTAAAGAAAAACAAGTAAAAAGGTTTTATGTTTTTTTTTTATGTCCAATAGGCTCAGGTTAGCGATATGTAACAATATTCCAAATTTGAAACAATAGCAGCACTGATATATCTGGCTGTTACAGGCGGACAAACAGACAGACAGAATCGCACCATTTTTACCATTTTGGTGCGGATCCCTAAAAAGGATCGAATGAAACCACAGGTATACCTAGCTCCAACAATGAAAGCATTCTAATGACTCCACTGGAATGATTCAAGCCCAGGAACCAGCGACCTGCAATTTGCGCTATTGTCCTCGCTATATTGATCCAGGTGTATGTCACGTGAGTCATGTACCTGCGTTCCAGCCCACGACCATTACTCATCCTCCCCGTAGAGGCGTAAGTGGCACGATTTTCAAATACACATATGACTTTTCAGCGCACGTTTCTTTTATGAGTAATTCTAGAATTTTCATGTAAGGTCGTCATTGTTTGCTGTAGAAACAATGTAAACAATAAATTCCACAGTTTTATTGAAAAAGCTTACATAGTGGGTCTTTCATGTATCTGAAATTCTGAGTCTAATAAAAGGTGATATGAAAACTAGCTTTTTTCGGTCTAGCTTCTTTGGATTCTGATTCACAAATGTACCCAAGTAAATTCAAAAGTCTTTTTTTTTAATTACAGAGAGTTATCATCAAAATATTCTTGCTCTTAAGAGGCTGGCTGAAGGTTGTTTTGTTAGCAAACAATAGAGCATGTTTGTAGAACACGTTTGATGGCACATAACTGATCGTACCTAAAATATCGCCTTGTTTAAAGAACGCTACAGTTAAGTACGCCCAGCACGGGCATGACTGTCAAATGCACAGTTGCATACGAAATGACAGGCTAAAGGTGTCGCGAATTGATTTCGCGTAAATTATCACCGTTAGTAACCGGGACGCAGCAAGACACTATAGAAAACGGGAGGACTCAAACTTACCACTGAACTAAACTGAAGAAGGGTAGGCCGCGAAAGAGGCGTGGCAGTGAAAATTGCTGGAGAAGGTTTTCATCAAGAAGGGCACACTGTCTTAAGATGACCCTACAGACTTAACCCAACCCCACACCTGGGTGAGACGTTACTTGCATTGCTGGCAATGTAATGAAACTATGATTTTTAATAGTATTTTTCGTCTTTTAGTTCAGGTTGGATATCCCACTGGCTGAATGTTGGATAGCCCATAAACACCTGCTAACAAATTGTTATAGAGTGGACGGAAATAGCAACGGATCGCCAGGCGTGTAAGATCAGAAGGAAGAAGGAGAAAAAACCTATATCCGAAGCCTATATCAGAATATTGTGCTGAGAAACAACTCACGGATTCTACAGAACCTATCGTAACTAGAAAGCTTCGAGACGAATGCTCCTTAACCGAAATATTTTTTTATTACCAGCCGTAGAATTTTACCTATTTCAATATTCAAATAACTAAAGAATTACTAACTAAGTACATCTACCACTCTCGTACACGTATCATAATGCGACCTATTAACGGCTATTGTTAAAACCAGTTTTATCGAGTCTCCGCAGGTGTATAATAGCGAATACCAGCAAACAAGAAACAAGAGTTGCAAATTATACAGTAAGAAAGGACGTACCCGACAGGTTTTGGGTATTTAAATATGTCGTTACTGTTACTACATTACACGTGCTCAATGTTGATCAATATCAAATATCCAAGGCATTCATAGGTATCGGGATTTCGATCTGTACTGGTGTCGGGTTGTGAATGAACTGATACTGGTAGGTTAAATGATGTCTAGGTATTACATAGGTATTGAGGTCCAAAAATTTCAAGAGAAGTTCAATCAGAGGGCTCTGGGATTCGAATCCTTGTTCGCACCATTCAGCTTCTTGGATATTGTAAGAGACGTCATTGACGGTTCCCCTTGTTTTAGTACCTATGAAAAGGAACACATTTCAACCTTTGATATTGTCAAAGTAGATTCTTAACCTCTTCATTTGAATGCAGAACGAATCGACTTATATCACCTTGAGAAGCATAAGTAAGCAAATGAGAGACCGAAGACTGGTTCAGTAAGGATTACTTGATGGGTCCAAGATAATTATTATGTATACTCGTATCGAACGGAGAGTAAGGTGGCGGGGTGGTGACGTAGATAGAACCAAAGATCAAGCTCAAAGCTTCTAGTTGTATTACAAGCGAAACCTAATGTTCAGCTGTTAATATGCCTAATGATCATGCCCGATACATTCCAAGGATATTCTAGTAACTTAAGTAGGTACTTACAAAAACGTACATTTTCAATTCAATTTTTGTAAGTTTTCCCAAACTTTATTCTTCAAAATGTTTCTAAATCAAAATGATTCTAGAAATTTGGAAAATATTTTTACTGAAAATGAAGTAATTCCTATAAAATTAACCTAGTCTAGAGGTTAGTTTCATAGCAATTTTAGAAGTTAATATTTGAGAATATATGCTGTTTTTTATAATTACCTACATGCGATAAATATGGATTCCAAAATGTCGAAGAAAGAATATTTCGAATTTTAATAATTTTTTGTATTATTGGTGAACAGATAAAAAAACAAAATGAATCAATAGCATTAAATCTGAGAAGCTATACATATACTATTATAGATATAATCAGAATTATTGGTATCTCTTTTATCAAACATGCAATGAAATATTGTTCCTTATAAATAGGCTGCGAAGTACCACGTTTCCGGCGCGGCTAGACGAGAGGCAAGATGGTAGAAAAATGTTTTTTTTTCAAATTCCCTGTTTTTTAAGTCAAGTATCTTCTGATATTCTCAGATTGGACCTGGCAACACTGGTGTTATCTAGTGTTATCGATAATTAGGGAAAAATAAAAAAAATAATATAGCTATATACTTTTAGTACTCTACCATCAGCTAAATAATAAAAATCATCATTCGTCATTTTCAGTTATTAAAAAAAAACATCAAATGACAATTTTATTACCCACTAATTTACTGTCTCAACATATAAATACATTTGCATTAAAAATAAATCATAGGTTTGTTTGCAAGTTTTTCTTACAAAAACGATATAATAGTTTCCCAGCGTTTACTGTTCCAAGAAATTAGAACGTGATCATTTGCGAGGAAAAAAAATAAGACAAACCAACATCAAATTATTTGTTGTCAACTTTTTCAATATAGTCTTCCACAGATAATGCTAAGAACTGCGTTTAGTTTTCAAACTTGACAGGCAATACTGCCAGATTGTACCGATATTCAAAATAACATTTTAAACTAAATTAATTTAATTGCATTAAATTAATTGCAAAAATCACTGAAATAATAGTAAAATATACGATATAAGTTTTATATACACTAAAATTGGTTTTGTAGCCAAGTTTTGAAAATGAAAAATAAGCCTTGGCTGATTTGAAACCTCCTTAATCTGAAATGACGTACGAGTAGGTTCTATATTTTAAAACTAAACTCATAACTTCCTCGGGGGTTATAGATTTTCATACAGTTTTTCCTCCCGTGGGAGTTATAGATTTTCATAACCCCCTGGGTGGTAAATCGGCTCGAGCTGGTCTATAAGCCCGCGTGTTATAACACCCTTTACGAGCAAGTGTGATGAATTTATTTTTTATTTTTCCCTAATTATGGATAAATACACGCATCCTTTCAGTGCTATTGCATTACGATATTCAGAAAATCCTGAATTTCGGGACACCCTACTGTCCGTCTGTCCGTCCGTCTATCTGTCACAGCCAGATATATCTCAGGAACTACTTACTGCTGGTATCGATTTGAAATTTGGAATAGTTTTAAAAGTCGCTAATCCGAGCCTACTGGACGTAAAAAACGGGGCAAATGTCTACTCAAACGGTTTGAGTCAAACCGCGAAACAAAACGCGTAGGTATTTTTTTTTTAATAATTTTAAAGGCAAAATTGTAAAGTTTTAATTTTTTAAATTCTATTTCCTTTGATTTATTGTGCGTTGTTGATTTTGTTATTTAATATGACTTTCGTCAAAAACACCGACGAAGAAATATAGCACCTATCTAACAGTGGCGTGGCGTAAAAAATATCTTCAGGCAAGCCGGTGCAAATTTGTCGTATATTTTCCTTAGGAGCTGTAGAATAAAGTGGTCAAATGCCTGATATTAGGCAAGCCGGTAGGAATCGAGTTCTTTGGACGCCACGCTACTGGGATCTAATTTATATGCTATTTATATTTTTAACCTAGTTTACTTTTAGTTTCTCTAGAAATTAGAGTTAATTTCTTGGAGATTTTTTTAATTTATTGCATATTTCAGAAAATCACTATACATACCTCGGCGTGAAAAGGAGTTGCCAGCCCTGTAACCGTCTATAATTATGTACCCGGCCGGCAACCCCTTACTTCCCGGCCTCTGCAGTAATGTACAATTATTATAATATATGTTGTCCTAAAACGCGACAAATCGGCAAGTAGATAAATAAATTAAAACCTAAAACTGATAACCTTAAACCGCAGCGGAAGCGTGGTCGAACCCGGCATTAAAACAATCATCTAGAGACAAACAGTTGATAACACAATCGAGCAGCGGCCTCCATTCTGCATTTACTTTATCAGCGGCCACGTTATTTGGATGAATTAACTACCCAAACCCAATTAACATATATACCTAGAAATATACCAAGCGAAAATAAATCTTAAGACCAAACACCTAAGTTGATTTTTTGCTGCACTGGTCAACGATTTGCGAAAAGGATGATAATAAAGTAGGTTGATCGAACCGGATTGATCCAGTTCGGTCCGTTTATGACTTATTACGTGTGATAGCGAATGACGTTTGCTATCGCTTATCGTTTTATCGGCTCAATTGGGAACGTGAAAGCTAAGGCCACTGACAACTTTGAGGAGTCGTAATATTCATATTCATATTTATTGGTAAAATAATTTTACAGGTCAATAATATAATGATTACTATGTTCAGAATAACAAGTTTATATGCAGATACCTATTGATATTTATTAACGTCAGAGAGATATATGTTTATTACCTATATGACTGGAGCTGTTATTGGTATAAATATCTAGAGATTACACTCACACATTTAAACATTTCTCTGTTCCTTCAATTATACGTAGATAATGATATGTGACATAATTTTCTGAATGGTACTTGCACTCATGCAGAAATATAACAAGACTGTATTTTGTGTAACGAAACTTACCCATATAAATTGTATGGTATCTTTCGTTATACAAAGGAACAAGATTAGCATTTTGTTTAATTAAGGCCTCTTCGGACATTTTTAGGGTTCCGTACCTCAAAAGGAAAAAACGGAACCCTTATAGGATCACTCGTGTGCCTGTCTGTCTGTCTGTCACAGCCAATTTGCTCCGAAAGTACAGAATCGATTGGGTTGTTGGTACATGTATTAAAGTTAACAACCCAAACACGAACGTGTAACGGAAATATATGAATTTTAAAGACGGGGGCTACTTTTGGGGGGTCAACTATACAATTAAAAAAAAAAAAGGTAACAAACTACATTGTGTGATCGGATGGAAGAGTTAACGTGAAGTCACCTTGCGTTCTGGAAATTAGCGAGAACTCTTAAATCCGATCAAACACTATCAATTCCCCCGTTGGATCGTCCGGATCACCAAACCCCCGCGTTTGAATTGAAGACAACGAAAAAGCCGAATGACTCGCAGCTAGTTTATTAGAGTCTCAACTCCCTCCGACCGTGCCTCCGTTAGAGCCTGTTACCTTGGACGAGGTAAAAGGCCTAATTAAGAGAAGTAAAATTAGGAAAGCCCCGGGAGCGGATAGAATTTCCAACCGTATCCTCAAGCTTCTTCCAGAAGCTTTGCTCATAATTTTAGTTAGCATGTTCAATGCAGCCCTAGCCAACGGCCATTTTCCAGCTGCGTGGAAAAACGCCACGGTTATAGGGATCCCGATACCGGGAAAATCCTGTACCTCCCCGTCTAGTTATAGGCCAATCAGCTTTCTCAGCTCCCGCATTCTCGCGTTTGCGAATGCCAATTCGATTATTATAGACGAGCAATACGGCTTTAGGGCCAGACACTCGCGTGTTCAACTGGTGCAACGTATTATGGACCACGTGTTGGGCAACTTCGGCAAGTTCTTCGGGGTACCGACCGGTGCGATCTTTCTCGACGTGGCGAAAGCCTTCGATAAGCTCTGGCATAACGGTCTCATATACAAGTTATATAAGATGGATATGCCGGACAGACTCGTACTCATAATACGAGATTTTCTCACGGATCAAAGCTTTTGTTACCGACTGGAGGGAACGTTATCGGCGCCGCATCCCATCCGCGCCAGGGTCCCGCAAGGCTCCGTACTCTCCCCCACGCCCTACTCCCTATTCACAAAAGACATTTCCAGGCACGATAAAGTGCATCTGGGATTGTTTGCGAACGACACGGCCCTTTACATATCGCACACTAAGCCCAGGCTTATACGTAGATGGCTACAGGAGGCGATCGCCGCCCTAGGGCGGTGGTTTAATCTTTGGCGCATCGAAGTTAATCCTGAGAAAAGTGCCGCGATTGTATTTTTTCTGACTACGAAGCAAATAATGGAAAGGTTAGCTCCTATCCAATTATTCGGCTTACCCATCCCCTGGGTTAATGAGGTTAAATACTTAGGTGTTTTACTTGACAAACTCTTATCTTTCCGTACTCACATAAAACACGTTCGCGGCCGCGCCCCCTTTGTTATGAATAGGTTAGGCGGGATGACTAACAGGCGGAGTAAAATGTCGCTTAGAAATAAGCTGACACTTTACAAAACTTGTATTCGTCCCATTATGACCTACGCCAGTGTGGTGTTCGCTCACGTGCCTAAAACACGTTTGCGACCACTACAAGTCGGTACAGAATAGGTTGACGACGACGCCTGTTAGGAATCTTAGCCTTGACCTTGAATACAAGCTTCCCTCGATTCAAGGTTTCTTTAAGATGGCTTCGAAACGCTACTTCAGGACGGTTCGAGTTCGATTTTTACTACATCCAGTAAGAATTGCAAGTTAATCAGGCTTAAAAAAAAATTAAAAAACTCAGTTTATAAATTCACAGTATAAAATCAATATTAATCCATAAATATCACTGTTTTAAAATCTTCAAGTTTCAAGGAACAAAGATCGTCCTTATCCATCGCGGGGTTTTTGATTCAACAAAAAGAAATCAATAGGCACGTAGTGAAAATAATTATACAAAGCTGTGAACGTAGCCTTGTTAGTCAGACCACGATTAAAATAAAAAAAACCGGGCAAGTGCGAGTCGGACTCGCGCACCGAGGGTTCCGTACAAACTCGTCAGTAGATACGTGGATAATTCAAGATAAACTGTATGGTGGGACAAACTTAACATTGCTCTTGAAAAACTGTTGTCCCTATACATCGACATAATTATGTGGCGGTTAGTTTAGTGGGAGCAAATAAATTTGTCTTACAATTTTTGCGAATTTCTAAAAAACGCTGCAAGTTAGGAAAACCGTTTTATTTTTCCTATAATATTTAGGATGATATTAATAATCGGCAATTATTACAGACTGTTCTATTCAGTAGTTCCGGAGATAATAGGGGGAATGGTATTTTTTTTTAACGTTTTTTGTATTAAATCAAAAACTACATGTCTAAGAAAAAACAGAAAAATAGTTTTGGAATCTACACATTAAGCCCTTTTATTTGAGATACTATTGAATATAACAGCTCTAATTTTGATTTTTGACATCAAAAATCTTAAAAAAAAAACTAAAAAAGGTATAAGATTTTATTTCTGTCCAATAGGTTTGGGTTAGCGATTTTTAACACTATTTCAAATTTCAAGTCGATAGCACTAGTAGATCCTGAGATATCTTGCTGTGACAGACGGACAGACAGACAGAGTCCATAAGGGGTCCTCTTTTACCATTTTGGTATGGAACCCTAAAAACGTGCATAAAAATCATTAGTTATAAATGCTTTTTTTAGACAATTCAAAAGCAACCGGTGATTCGCTACGGAGCGTATATTTGCCCAATTGGTGTTTTCTCATGAATGAAAATTCAAAATGGCATCCGAATTGAATAACCACCCGCGGCGGCCTAACGTGCTAATACTAGAGGTCGTATATCAGTACGGTACTAATGTTTCTTATGACCTTTTCTCCTGAGGCAGCTACTACGAAGAAATTGTTTTGAAACCATTAATTACGAGACACACTTGAAATAATATTGACTTTACGCAAGGTTCCCTGCTATATAATGTCAAAAATATGTTTGAGTTTCGTATAATTATGGGATATTTTGCAACTTTTCGAAACCTACCTACACGATTAAGCCTGTCTACTTACTGCCGTTGATTTTAGCAATACAGCAACAAGGCGACGCATAAGCGGTAGGTAGGTATACATTTTCCTTAAGAGCTATAGAATAAGGTGGTCAAATGCCTGATATTAGACAAGCCGGTAGGAATCGAGTTCTATGGACGCCACGCCACTGGTAGGTATCTACAACCGACACAAACGACAAAATTACTAATGCTCCATCTGTCCTGGATATTACTAGGTACTACGTACGCTAAGTTTGTTAGGTTACTTCTATTCATTAGAATGGGCATTAGCCCGTAGAGAAAATGGCTTAGGTATAACGAATAGAACAAAAGACATAGAATCCCGCGTAGCAGAGTACGTTAGCATTTCTAGTGTTTTTGAATTATAGGTACTATACCATAGGTAGGTATAGAACCGTGGGCCTTAGGAGGAAGAAGGTTGGTCATACTCATAGGTAGGTACTACAAATGCAAGTACTTAATAGGATAAGACACACACAAATAAATCAACCCTTCTGACTTACTACCAATAAAGAGAAATATTTCCAGAGTCACCATTAGTTACGACGACGAGCGTAGCGAGGGGGAGTGTTAGGTATCTTGCGACCATAATACAGCCATACTTCTAGCATTAAAATAGGACGAACTTAGAAACACTTTGGTTATACCTAAGTATTTTTTGCGCCTGGGTTTCAAATAATGTACATTGTACACCGTGTGTTTGTATGAAATAAGTACTTGCCTGTTTATTATTTGCCCCTAATAAAAATTGGAGATATACAGTATTAATCAAAAAATAATTTATTTATCAGTCGGAGTTTTGCAAAATAACTACTTTGAAAAAATATTTATTTGGGAGTTGAACATTTTGTTAAATGATTATTTAATATTCAATATATGTATTTGCAAAGTGTCACATTTTCTGAATGTACATTGTCAAATAATCATTTATAAAATGAGCATTTTGAGAAATTGTATGTTTTGAAATGAATTGTTTGTAAATCGTTATTTGTTAAATGATCATTTGTGAAATGACGGTAAATCGTAGAAACACATGACAATCACACTGTCACGTGGTACCACGTGATAAACAATACCGGTAACTTATTTTTTAATGAACACTATGTGTTGACTCAGCGTTGACAATAAGCTACATGCATACATATATTAACACAGGCGGCACACGCCCTATTGTAATCAGTTTCAATTGATCATTGTTTGGTAGCGGTATCACCGAGAAACAGAGAAAGAGGTCGCCAATTAAACATAATTCATTTAGTTAATATCAATTATCTTAACAGCTGAATTTCTAGTTCAGGAAAGTCAACCTTATTTTAAGATAGAATTAAAATGCAATATCATAAACAATTACTAAAAACTTTAATATGGCTGAATTTCTGCGCCAATCAGGAGGGCGTGTGTTATAAAATTTAATGTGTAGGTAGACAAGTTTTTCAATTTTATTAAAACTGACTTTAAAAACTCTATTTTACCACCATGCCTCTTACGTAAGCACCTAAGAACACATAAGTACCTACTACTGAAGAATTTTCTCTCTTTGGTTTTTGAATCGATGAGGTGATGTGTATTAGTACCGTTTTTTTTTTTCATCCTTATTACTAGGTGAGGTGGTGTACCTGATCATCTAAGAACCGAGTCGAACCGAACTGAGCGAGTCGATTCACCATAAGCCAGCAAATTGAACAACAATGAACATCATCAGCCTAATTTAGACCAAACATAGGCTTTCATTGTAGGCCAGCGAGCATAGCATGACCGTTGACCAATCTCCTAATAATATCGCAGATTATAATTTATTCTCTGTTATACACGATGTAACATGAGCAAACCGAATAATTTTAACAGCGTATTCATGACCATATTTGAAGTTAAAAATGTCGTATAACGTTTGCTGGATTCAGCTTGGTTTTTGAGATATTTGCGTTTTTGTTTAAACAAGTTGTAATTAAATATCCAGTACAAAGCACCCTTATGATTGCACTTTTACGTAAATCCTGCTTTGAAACAATTTGTCTGACAAGGAAAATTCATTCTTATCCTAAGGTTTTGTTTCACTGGTGAAGGAAAATTAATTATGTATGAAAACATTAAGAAAAATTTAAATCATATTTCGACCTGTGTTCATATAACATTTTTTGCTTCCTACGACCTCAGGAATACGTTGTTAAAATTATTCGGTTTCCTCATGTTACATCTGGTATACCTATAGAGAAGTCCAGCTCATACCTATTTTCAAGCTTTATTTATTCATGAAATATCGTTTTATTTATTGCGGTTGGTGTAATCATGTTATTTATCCGTTTGTAATACGCAATTGCAAATGCATATATCGATACCTTTAGACTCAAAGGGCGTAAACGCCGTAGGTTTTAATGGCGTTTACGCCCTTTGAGTCTAAAGGTATCGATATTAGTTAGTTACCGGCTATTTCTAAAAGTAAACTTATTTACATTACCTCATTATCAATGGCCGTATATAAGTACACAGCGTTTATTTACTAATTAGTTATGCGTGTGTGTGTTATGATAGGACGGGTCACAGACCTGCGATTATTTTGCGACTGTGGTTTCAAATACAAATACAACTTGGGGTGACTTTTCAAAAATACTATGTTCCATTTTAGCATTTATTTAGAACTGAACGAACAAACTCGTAACTATTCACGTAACTATACATGAATAGTTCAAGAAAAATTGTATGGCGGTTAGTTTAGTAGGAGCAAATAAGTATGTGTCACGATTTTTGCGAATTTCTAAAAAACGATGCAAGTTAGGAAAACCGTTATATATTTCCTGTAATATTTAGGATGATATTAATAATTGGTAATTATTACTGACTTTTCTGTTCAGTAACTTCGAAGATAATAGAGGGAAGAATGGTATTTTCTTAACGTGTTTCATCCTAAATCAAAAAAAGTACACAATTGAGCAAAAATAAAATAAAAATGGTTTTGGAATCTACAAATTAAGCCTTCATTTGATATCCCACTTGATGCACAACTTTAAATTTTAGACCTCCCATTACGGCCCCCTTAAAAAAAATTAAAAAAGGTATAACATTTTTTACCCGACTGCGGCGAAGCCCGAAGTTATGTGTTTGACCTGTATGTCTGTATGTATGTCCGTTCCTATGTCCGCTCGTGACTACTCGACGGCACAACCGATTTTGATAAATGATACATCATTAGATTCGTCTTGATGGCGCGAGTGTCACTGGGCTGGGTGAAGTTCGGTCAAATAAACAAAATGGCGGATTTTATTCATTTTTAAAGTGCACCGCGGTCGGGTTTTTTTTAGTAAAAATATTTGTTATTTTAATATCCAGTAGGCTCGGGTTAGCGACTTTTAAAACTATTCCAAATTTCAATACTACTCGTATGTGTAGCAAAAAATACTCTTTAGTGAAGGAAGTATTTACTATCTAACATCAAACAGTTCTTTAGTAGTACCGTAAGGTCGGGGTACTTTCGCCCTGGGGGGTAACTTTGACCAATAGGGATTAACTCAATTCAGGTTTTATTATTGCATTTAAATTACGGCACATTGCCATGTGGTTGGTTTTAGCTGACCGTTCATGTTTTTATGTTTATTATCAGACGTTATAGATCTGAGATATGTAAGTTGTAAGGTGGGCAAAGTTACCCTATATTTGGCCAAAGTACCCCGACCTTACGGTACCTAGTACCACGTAGTACATGCGTCTTGAAACAATTAGGTTCCGATGAATCGCCCAAAGATGAACAAAAACAGATCACTGATACAGTTAAAATAAGTATTGTGTTTGTGAAGTAAAATGTTTCAACTTGATATAATTGATAATGTCCTACACCAGAAAAAAAATCGAAAATTCAGAAGCTATTTTTTAACTTTGATGCATTTGCAGTCCACAGTAGGGAATGCAACCTCGAACCGAGATTGGCGATTCGATCCAAAAAATCTGATTTGAGATTGGGTGTTTCGAGATCTCGACCGTCAGGCTTTCAAGATGGACATTAATCTCGACGAGATCGAGATTTGTCAAAGTAATTAAAAATTAGTTATTTTGATCAAAACTAACTGAGAATTTAGTATATACTAACTATTTTTGAAAAGGACTCAAACGATTTACAAAAAAATTAGCCTTGGCCAACAAAAATCATATGAATAACTAGCGACCCGCCCCGGCTTCGCACTTCGCACGGTGTTTCTCTATTATATTTTGCATATAAACCTTCCTCTTCAATTACTCTATCTATTAAAAAAACCACATCAAAATCCGTTGTGTAGTTTTAAAGATTTAAGCATACATAGGGACAGAGAAAGCGACTTTGTTTTATACTATGTAGTGATTTTGGGTACGGTATGTCTGCCTGATTCTTCCCCACAGAGCGTGCCACTTCGCCTATATCGTCGGTGAAAACCGGCCGCACACAGTAGCACCATGTAGTACTGCCCAAATAACACAAATCAAGCCTCAAAAACATTAATCAACACGAAATAATTCATACACATCCATCTTTCAATCTCGTTCCAAATCTCGAAAATAATAACCGAGATCTCGATCGAGATTTCATGTTATCGAGATTGAATCTCGAAAATTTGCTCGAGATCGGGATTGCAGTCCCTAGTCCACAGTTGTTCTCACTTCACAAACATGTTTCATAAATTTGAATTACATTGACTACAAATGCTGCCATTAGTGTGATCAGCACAACTAACATTTCTGAGTTTTAGGATTCCTATACATAAATAAAAAAAATGATTTAAAAAGTCTTTGAAACCAGTTATGATAAATCAATCCTAGTGTTAAGTAATCACTAAATTTGATTATTTTTAAAAATGTTCAGTTTATTTACTACACAATAAAAGTCCATAACCACAGAGCAACTAAATAATTGCAATATGTACCTATTCTAATCGAGCTGAAACGTGCATTATACTCCACAAGCTAAAATCTACCTTAAACTAACATACTGCGTTACAATATGGTATATCTCTGCAAATCATTTCAGTACATTACCAAGCGAAAACCAAGCTTGAGGTAGAGGATTAAGGTTGAAATTGTTGTGTTTTGTGAGACGCAAGTGCATCCTTGTGGTAGGTCAGTGACCGCGCTATCTATGTGTGCATTTGTTCATGATCGTGCGTAAAATGAAATCATGATGGATACCTACCAATTTAGGGATGTGGTGTAACACTATTACAGAATGAAGTATAATGCTTGCTTATCTTATTTGGCAAACTTTTCTCTTTTTGTTTTTACAATAACAAATGGATATCCTTGTAAATGTTTTTTCATCACACTTGCTCGAAAATGGTGTCATTACACGTAGGTTCTGCGGGCCGTAAATGAACTATCACGCCCTAGGGCGTAATGGTCTTTTTTTTAAATTGAAACGCTGGTTCTGTTTTACTCTTATTTGTCATGTTCAAAGGAAACGCCAACTTACCTACTTTTTTAACTTTTATCACTGAAATATTTATTTAAAGAGAACTGTTATTGCAAATACACGCAAACACATATTTCGGTAACATTAATTAAATGTTTAAATAGTGTATTTCAGTATTTTGCTAATATAAAATCAACTAAAATGGCCGTTTTAGGTCTTTACCGCTATGGTTTCCGAACGTGACTTGACATTCGCATTGTCTATGGACATATATGTCACTAATGTCACTTTCTGTTTTAATATTTTTTTGTCATACTGGGTCGATTAGTAAGGTTATTTTAGTAAAAATTTCCTCACAAGTATGATGAAAAACATTGTGTGTGCCACGGGCGGTAAAGGAATTACAAACACGTGTTATTAAAGCTTCACTCGCGGCTTCGCCTCAGGCTTGTAACAAACATTCGTTTGTAATTCCTTCGTTACTTCCCTATATACACAATGTACTATTACGTTTTGTATATTTAAGTGTGTAATAAAATGTATTGTATTGTAGTTATCCACAGTAAGAATAGGAAAACAATGAACAGTTTCACAAATTAGATAAAGTCAGTACTTATGTCGCAGTACTCGCAGTCCATGGAAACATATCTCGGTAAACAGGTTTCTTCCAACCGAATTAAGTGGAAATCTATGAGGGAGGCCTATGTCCAGCAGTGCACATCCTATGGCTGAAATGATGATGATGATGATGATGATGAAACAGGTTACTAAGAATTTTCATTTGTGTTATGTTTTTTAGTCCGTAATTGTAATGTAATTACACAATCAAAGTCGGACAGTTGGTATTGCATAGCTAAATCTGGGGTCACGGCAGTGCCCCCGCCAAGTCGAGCAAAACAAAGGCACGGCCGTACCATCCTTTTCTCGAAGCCATTCAGGCCATTTTCAGCCTCCCGTAATTTTGTTTTGGCTAAAGCTAGAACCCTGACATTTCAGGAATATATAGTGCACAATAAGACTTATATATATTCTCAATATCATTCAATTTGAACGTGTAGTTTAAGAACTATTGCATGTCAAAGTTCCTTAGTTTTGTCACTGTCTCACTGATTCATTTACTGACTCACTGATCATCATAATTCTAAGGTACTTCTAGCAGACCTTCAAGCTCCAAATTTTAAACATAGTTAGTTTTTAGCATATAAAGTCCTTAAAAACCTAAATATGTTGTAATTTCAGTCACAACTGCACACATAAGTTTGTAATCCTATACAAATACATGCGATTACAAAGTTAGTTTTGCAGTTCAAATTGAAAAGAATGGATTGGAATGTAATAATTAAAGGAAGACCACTTACAAAAAGAAATGAGATCCCATCAAAAACATTACATGTAAAAAGATGCAAGTCTCGCAACGCAGTTCTCCTACACCTACAACAAAAAAGTTTTGAGATGTAAAGTTAAACCAAGTCAGTACCGGGAGGGTATCAACAGAACTCGATTTCCACCGACTTGCCTATTATTTAACCGTGGAGGAACACATTTTATAGATCTAATAATAGGCAAGTCGGTGGAAATCGAGTTCTGTTGATACCCCCCCCCCCCCCCCCCCGGTACTGACTTGGTTTAACTTTACATCTCAAAACTTTTTTGTTGTAGGAGAACTGCGTTGCGAGACTTGCATATTTTTACATGTAATGTTTTTGATGGGATAAACTTGACATTTAATACTAATTGCAACCGTCAGCAAACAATCTATACCAGGGGTTCCCAATATTTTTCAGCCCGTGGCGCACTTGTACAAGTTTAGTACTTCGTCACGGCGCCCTACCCTAGTTCGCTCAAAATAGGTATTGTTGCTTTATAGGTACCCGCGAATATTTGTGGTTTTAGATAATGATAGAGGATCGACTCACGACGCCCCTACTTACATCCTACGGCGCACCAGGGCGCCGAGGCGCATACTTTGGGAACCCCTGATCTATACCAATAATCAGCCATCCATTCCCGATAAGTCCTTTAATTGACATGGCACCATGGTAAACACATGTCCCGTATTGTTTCTATAATTAATATGCGATTTCGTCTATCTCACGATCCATCAGCATAACGACTTCCGAACCCAATAACACACGGCTGTATAGTAACGTTATCTGTGACCCACTTCCTACCGGAAGTTCATTAATTAACTATATTACCGGCCACTAATTACTAGTCGCGTAAACATGGTTATCTGAGCCGCGTTATAGCTATAGTTACTGAAACATATGGGCTCTGTTGTATGAATTCGAGTCACAGTGATGTCTGAAAAACAACAATAATTATAATATCTAAAACTAGATACAAAAGGCGGCTTCTGGACATGCGCACATAGTCAGGAGGTTCCTGTCTCTGCAGCCCTAGCCACCGGTAGCTAGAGCCCCGCCTCACTGCGCGCTGCACCCTAAGGTAGGTTTTTTATAATGTGTTTATATTTTGTGTTTGCATGTTGTATTTTACTTTTAAAAAACTTAGGTAAATAAAGATATCTATGTTGGGAAGTAATTTTGTATTAAAGACTCCTTGCTGCTTTCGTTTAAAAAATATGTTTAATAACAGTCAAGTTACGTTTATTTTAAAGAATTATGCTGAAAGAAAGCTGCTGATAATCGAACAATCTAAAACTATAAATTATACAATAAATACTTACATGACTTGAGATAAAAAATTGTCCTAAATCGTCGCAGTGGGGAGTGTGCGTGTGCCCAGAAGGCTGGGTACTCCCCAATCAAGTCACATGGTAATCAGGCACAATTGCTATAATTAACCGTGTTGAGTGTTATAGAAGCAGAGAGCATAAAATCTATTTTGATAGATAAGACCTTTATTCATTCATGCAGCGCACACACAGGTATGTGTGTGCGCTGCAGCAAAACGAGCACAGTACGATTCCATCTTAACTCTCAATAAGTTTCCTACTCAGAATACGCGCCTTTCTGCTGATTCTCTCTGCAGCTTTCGGCGGTTTTTCTATTTTACTGTTTTTTCGTGAATAAAGTAACCCTAAGATAATTTTATCTTACGGTTACTTTATGAAGTTACTACTATTTTTTTCTAATTACTTACACTGAAACAGGGGATAACTTATTATTATATTTACACTGATGTTGTGAGTGTTGTGTGTTGGTCGAGTGACAACCCTAATGTGCAAAGTGATAATCAAGACCTTGCGGGTAGTTCAAAACACTCGCGCGGCTTGAAGATGTTGACACGCACCTCGCCGGCCCCTTCGCGACCATGGAAGTCACAGCACGTCCGAAACGTCAGGTAATATCACGTTTTTACACGATTAAGTCCCGTTTTTTTATAATAAAAAAAATCGTAAATGTTTAAATCAATATTTAGCGGATAACTTATCTGGGGGCACGGCAGTGCCCCGCCCAAAGCCGAGCAAAACAAAGGCACGGCCGTACCTTGGCCGTGCCATTCTTTTCTCGAAGCCATTCAGGCCATTTTCAACCTTCTGTAATTTTGTGCTGGCTGAACCCTGAATTTTCAGGGATTTATAGGGCATAATATGGACTTTTTAGTGACTATTTACTATTTTTTTATAAGTTATAAGAAACGACGGCCGTTAAGTCGGTAAATAAATAATTATAAAGGAATTTTATTTGTTACACTTCTATTGTCGCTAGTAACAAAGTGAGTCACTTGTTTAAATAAACGTCCTATAAATAAACCATAACCATCTGCGCCGCGGCTATATGTGGCTTACATAATACATTAGTTACTCGTATTTGCTAGAACATTCACTCTCGGGTTAACTATTAATGATTATCAAAAGACATTATAAAGAGTAAAATAATGTGTAGAAATAGATTATGTACCTATATAAAACTAAAGTTTACGTGAAAGCTAAAAAAATACTAGTACATAAAATTTAAGTTTACAAAAGGCATACTCATTCTAGTAGCTCAGCATGCGGCATGGTCACTATTACACTAGAGGGAATTTATAAGATCTTCAGCCTAATAAAATTGTCGATGACTGTGTTGTTGCTTCGAGGATCTAAATAAAATTTATTCCATCGCGTTCATTTACCTGACAGCACTAGTTATAACGATTTCCTTGTAGTGTGAAAATAACTAATAAAAAAAAACCGGTCAAGTGCGAGTCGGACTCGCGTACCGAGGGTTCCGTACAAATTCATAAGTAGATATGTACATGAATAGTTCAAGAAAAACTGTATGGCGATTAGTTTAGTAGAAGCAAATAAGTATGTGTTACGATTTTTGCAAATTTCTCAAAAACGGTGCTAGTTAGGAAAACCGTTATATTTTAAGTCAGTTCAGTAACTTCGAAGATAATAGGGGGAATGGTAATTTTTTGTAACGTTTTTTGTCATAAATCAAAAACTACTTACTTAAGAAAAACAAACAAAAACGGTGTTTTAATCTACAAATTAAGCCCTTTCATTTGATACCCACTCGATATAATAGCCCTACTTTCAATTTTTAAAGTCCCATTACGAACTCCTTTAAAAAAAAGTTACAATATTTTTACATCCAATAGGCTCGGGTTAGCTACTTTTAGTACTATTCCAAATTTCAAATCGATAGCAGCAGTAGTTTCTGAGATATCTGGCTGTGACAGACAGACAGAGTCGCACCATAAGGGTTCCTTGTTTACCATTTTGGTACGGAACCCTAAAAATAGTATCCTTCGGATTACTATTTTTAGTTATTTCTCCTACAACTTATTTTATGCCACGCCTGGCCATAAAGTGGCTTTTTTCGCACGCTACGCGTACGGGAAAAGCCGCTTTCTGGGCAAATGTAAACATAAAATGATTTAAGTACACAACACGGGAGGTAATATAAAAAGCCCTCGATCGCATATTTACGTCCCTCGCTTGCAGCTCGGGCCGCAAACATCTGAGATCTCGGCCTTTCTTTGTTTTACCGCCCTAGTTGTGTAATGTACTATTGGTTTTCTAACGTGGTGGTAATTCGCGTTCCATCCACTACTATGGTACTTACAAACAACTGAAGATTCTTTCATACAAAAATAAGTAAGTATGTAATTCTGAAATGACTTTCGTTTAGGAAGACGAATTTCTCACTGTTTAGTTTATTTTTCAAAATAACTTTTAAATATGTATGAATGTTGAAAGCCATATCAAGCACTCTATCCATAGAAAATATGCAATACAGTTATAATTAATAATCCACGTATGATGCCACGTTAGCAGTAAACAAAACCGACCCAATTAATTTATGTTTACTTTACATACAGTAATTGAACACCATATTGCTATTGCTGTCCCTACTGGTACGGGGGCAGAGCGAGACGGGAGACAAGATGGCGGATTCGTCATAATACTCGTATTATGATTAATCGGGGCAAATTGCATGTAATTGAATACAAGTATTGAAGTTATTACGTTAGATGGAGTTTCATTAGAGATGTGGTAATTACGGAAACAATGAAAGGAGTAATGAGTTCAGTTTTCAGGATTGAAGGAAATTGTTCGCTCGAGCGTTAAATTAGAATCCATAATTGGAGTGACGACTGATGACGACTCGATGTTATGCTCGTATGTATGTTCAAAATTCAAATACACAAAAGTTACCACACTATCTATTTGCATCGCTATGTATTTATTGTATGGTCGTTTAAATTAGCAGTTACATGAGTAATGTTAGCCAATTAAAATTTTCCACATATGTATAAAATTTACTTATTTTGCCAATTAGAAAAAAAACGAATTTTCTTTGTCAGCAATTAATTTTACAGGTACATTTCCTTTTAATGCTTTGATCGCTTCTGCTTAAACATCTGTCTGTATCCACATAAAGCAATGAAGCAAGTTCACTATGACTATTCGAAAATATTTCGCATACAAAACTCGCAACCTTCTTGAGAACATATGAAGCGATCGGTCTGAATTTCTAGGAATCCTCACGCTGATCCGCTTTAGACTCGGGTTGAACGAGGTGCAGAAAACTTTTAAGAAGAGGAAACACAGCACGCGATCGATATGGGTCTTAATATCCCGATGCGATCCGGATTGAACGAGCTGCGGAAAACTCGTAAGTGTACAAAATACAGGAAGCGATTGGTATGGATCCCGTGAAGCCTCACTCGGACTCACTCCTGATTGAGATTGATTGAAGTACGATGATCTTTTAAGTTTCAAAACTACAGTAAGCAATTCTGCCGTCCTATCTCTAAAACTGGACTAACCTCTATGGAGTTGTATAGGGGTTAGTCCAGTTTTAGATATCGCACGGCAGAATTGGTATGATCTCGAGGAGTCTCACTCGTTTTAGTTTCGGATTCGGATAGAGCGAGGTACAAAAAACTCTTAAAGTTACGAAACACAGGAAGCGAACGGTATGGATCCTGTGGAGACTCGCAGAGGAAACAGCCTTGTACAGAACCGCGTCTCGTAAATTTGAGACGGCGAGATATTTCCGTCATAGCAGAAGGCTTAATCAGAAACTTGACTTCCTAGTGCTGCTACTAAACTAAATGCCTAACAATGAGCTAATAATGTGATCAGAGGGCTGGCTCATTCTTAGCATAGCGAATTGGCATTCTCATTCAGCGTAGTAATGCAGCCAGCCTTCAGCCGTCCGGGAGAGACATGGGCAAACTTTTTATCTCTAGGGTTTATCGCAATGTAATTGATTTATTTTAGATGTTACCTATTTGAATAAATCATTTCCTAGTAATCGCTTCTTGAAAATCTTGTGTGGAACTTTTGTAACAAACTTATATAGACAGAAGGATCAGGACCTCCACGTAGCTATATAAGAGGCCATCGCTAAGCAGGTAACGTAACCCTACATCAGAAACGTGCGTGTGAAATGGCGGTGATAAAGCGTACCCAAATATGTGTGCGACCTAATTTTTTTATGCAAAACACGGTAACAATACCTTTTAAAGATAAAAGGTATTTTTATTACAAGAGTAGTGCGCAAGCAATATCAAATTTAAGTAAAATTATGATGTGAGTAATTATTTTACTGCGACGCACAAATTTTTGAGTCGTGGTACTGCCAAGAAGTTTATCACTGTGCCACTGGCGCGGATGCCAAGGTACTGATTATTAGAGCTGTTCTGTGCTTCCGCTCCCTGCTAAGTGAGAATAATGAGGTAATAAACTTTAACGGGGTTAAAGTATTCAGAAATATCAGAATTAAATTGTTTTTGGGGCAAGAGTTATTTTAACGTGGCTTATTTATTTACTGGAGCCTTAATTAAATTGAAAACTTGGAAAAGTTCTCGAGGTGTAATGCTATTTGCGAGCTAGATTTAAAAAGAAGAGAGTACCCGGTTTCTTCCGTAAGTGCATTAGATTTTTTTCAAACACTGCTGCAAAAATTTAGATCATTTAAAATATTTGCAGCTATGTGTGTATATACAGAACGCTATAATTACGCTAACAGCTCTATTTGTAGTTTATAATAATTTACAGTGGGTAGATTGTTCTTTTTTTCATTTGTTTCCAATAAATAATTGATAGTAATCCTGTTTATAAAACTAGCCGTCCCACCTCTAATGTTGATATAAATAGGTACCTGCTGATAAACAAATTCATTCATTTATTGAAAACAGCGTCTGGAGTTAGTGTATCGGTTCCACGATCAAAGAGCGTGACAGCGTCATGATGTAGCGAACGCAATGAATGCAAATCCAAACATTACGAGGATACTTTCTCTTTACGCACATTTTTGTTATGACGGCAATCTGCAATTATCTACAGTAGCTAAAGACTCGCCAACCATCATAATAATTTACTTAAGAGGCTGACAAGACCCAATTTTGTTGAAATTGATGTTATTTAAGCAGTTTTTTAAGAACAACTATTTGTTCTAGCACATTAAAAAAAATATATGTTAATATTCATCATATTTCAAAGACCGTGGACGGACTCGATACATAATTGGACGAAATCGGCTCGATAGAAAAAAATTGCAAAGATTGGTCTTAAAATCATCATTAAACGGTTCTATGTCTTTACTTTTTTGACGTATGGGTCTGCAAATAAAAACATGAAGTCAACATATTCATACCTAAACCGCTAACGAGTCACATTTCACAAATAATCCACACTTTTTTTTATTTCAATATTTATTTATTATTATCTTCTAAAACCCGGCTGCCCAGAAACAGTGACAGTAGGCTCTCGTTTACTCCGATACAAATAGACAGTGTGCGCTGACGCGCCGTGCTAGACGGACCTATGCTTCTCGTTTGCGCATCGAAAACATCGCAAAAAATTGTTTAGCCTTGTGTTAAAAATCTAAAATACTGTATACATACTTATCTATATTAAAGTTTAGTATATAACAAGTGTAAATATTTAGTTAAGTGTGTTAAATGTATGATCACAGTAATAGCCACTGGCCTGTCCAAATGAATACTCATTCAGTTTTACACCTTCATACAGTGATATAAGGTCCACATTTCAACGCTTCTTCAGATGCGGTTTCGGCTACGCCCACCAATAACGTTTTGTTTGCATAGATCTATAAAGCTTTAGAGTCGACGGTAATAGTTATTTATGCGACTGGTGCATCAATACACGAGTGTGGTTTTAGGAAACGAGCCGAAGCAGGCATGTCTCACTTCGCGATTTTGTTTCGACGTAATTATTATTATTCCTTGCCTAATGCATTAGGCAAGTTCAGCGCTGCGCCGACACCCGGCAGCGCCTGTGTGCGAAAACATGAAGCCCAAAGGAGGGTTATGTGTTTGACCGGTATGTATGAATGTATGTATGTTTGTATAGTGGATGCATGTATGTATGTATGTATGTATGTTTGTTTGTATGTATGTATGTATGGTTGTATGTATGTATGTATGTATTTATGTACCTATGTATATGTGGCGTTATCTGGGAAAAGGGACCTTTAGAATTATTGATGATCATACACCGCACTCCAGGGGGGCATTTTTCGGGCACGTCAGTTAGTAAGGTTTACAAATAAACCAATCAATTTTCGATTTGACAGTGTTGAATATTGCCGATTTTTAAGTAAATTAATTATTTCATATAGCAACACAGGTTGCCACTTAAAATATCGCGTTTAGTGTGGCAACTCAGAGTCGTCCCATACCGTGTAGATCGAACACGTTGCTTTTCGAAAAGTTAGCTCAATATTAGTCAAAAATTCGTATCGTGAGCCAAAGCAATAGATCAAGTCGCCTGTTATCATTTTCACCAAAAGAACTATTAAGATTGCGACTCGGCTACAGTTGTTGACCTGTGTGCGTGCATCTCCCGTAGTAGAACTGGGGGCAAAACTTATCTGGATCCAGCACTGGGTTAGCCCACGGAACTGCCTTCATCCGATGCTGAGCTCCGCCAAAGAGATCTGCAGGTAAGCCGACACGCAATCGAATAATAACTACAAATAAATTCATTCGTTTTGGGATCACGGGAAGCTGCGTAGGACTCGTTAAAATAGTCCTTACAGTCCGCTTATCGCATTATCGTTCATTTTTTTGGTGATTTTGTGGCGGATTTTGTTGAAAAGTACCTTTTGTCGTGAGTTACTACGTAATTTTCCGTGATTTTAAGAAATTATTTGATTAATTGCAAATTTCGTGGGTACTTGAGAAATTGCCTTGGCTAATATTTTATCGTGTTAGTTGTACGCCATCTTTTTTGTCGCTTTCGTTTTCGTTCGTTTATGTTGGCAGTACAACTTCCGACTTATAGACTCAATATATTGTAAAACGTTAAACGGAACGTTTTCCGTGAAGATAGCTTAGCTTAATCTGTCAGAGTGTCAGCTGTCAACTTGAAACGTCAGTTCGTCTTCGAGTGACATTTAGAATTTACGTGATTGTTTACGTTGCTACTTTGTATGATATTTTAGTGTTTTGGTTTGTATTTAGAGCAAAATGAGTGAACACGATAATAGTGGATTGGAACCGGCGACTGTAGATGGTTACCGTGTCGCACGAGATTATTGTATTATGCGTTTAGAACATATCGAAAGTTCAGATTTGCAAGGTTACAATGAGTTAGACTTTAAAGATTTAGAAAAAGATTTTCATGAAGCGCAAATCCGAATTTTACGTCCGCTGTCAAGTGAACAACGATCAAGCGAATACGAAGTTACAAAAGAATTTGAAACTCGTTTAAAATCAGTGAAAAGTAGATTGAGACAAAGTACATCAAGTTCTCCAAGTGATCGTATGGAAAGTAAACCTTTATTATTGGAAAATAACCTAGCCAAATTACCAAAGATAACAATTAAACTTTTCGATGGGAAATTGGAGAACTGGGTGTCCTTCAAGGAACTGTTTGATTCATTGATCCATAGTCGGAACACTATTAGTAATGTTGAAAAATTACATTACCTTTTATCGAGTGTGCAAGGTTCCGCCTATGAATTAATAAAAAGTTTTCCTTTGTCCGGTGACAATTATGTTAAAGCTTATGATACTCTGTCCAATTACTATGACAAGAAAAGACAAATTGCTGTTATTTATTATGAAAAGATGTTGAATTGTGAAATAGTTAAAAACAAAAATGATTTAGAAAGGGTTTTTCGAACATTTAATGAAAACTTAAATATCTTGTCCAAATTCAACCTTCCTGACCGGAACTTTATGCTGTACTACTTATTGTGGTCAAAGTTAGATGTCGCTACCCGTGAAGCATTTGAACTGCAGCTTAATTCAAATGTGGATATTCCAAACTTTGATGACTTGAAGAACTTTATTGAGAAGCGAAGCAAAGCATTGGAAAATTCAAGCATAAAGGTCCAAAATATTAAGTCGTTGACTAAAAATAAAACAGCACTTGTCGTTTCAAGTCCAACTTGTGGTCTTTGTACTGGTCAGCACAGTCTCGGAAAGTGTAGTCAATTCTTAAAACTTGACAACAACGCTCGTTTTAATTTTGTGAAAGAAAAGGGACTGTGTATCTTATGTTTTTCGAATGCCCATAGGGTGAAAGTTTGTCGTGCCTCTCGTTGTAGTGTGTGTAGTCGTTCACATCACACTTTGTTGCATTTTACTAAAAATATACAAGCGCCCGCACCCCACAGCCCCACGGCGGCTGATAACGCGTCGCCTAGTATCAGTCCCAGTAGTAATAATAGCAATACGGTTTTAACTACATTGACTGGGGAAAATACTATGTTGTTTTCGACAATAATGGTTCTAATTATGGACAATTCTGGTAATTTCCAACCAGTGCGCGCGCTTCTCGATTGTGCTAGCGCATGTAACTTCATATCGAAATCCTGCGTGAAAAGGCTAGGATTTAACATTTCTCGTGGCCAACACGCCGTGTACGGCATTGGTAATTCTGTCGCTCAACCGCTCGGCTCCCTGTCGTGTGAAATCAAGCCGCTCGGTAATACAACTTTGTCGTCGAATATTAAATTCGAAGCTCTCGTTTTGTCGTCGATATGTGCCGACCAACCTACACAACCTGTCGATTCGTCAAGGTGGTCGCACATAAATAACTTATCGCTTGCTGATCCTGACTTCGCTCGCCCGGCGCCAGTGGACATGCTGCTCAATGCAGATATTTTCGTTTCGTCGTTGTTACCTGGTATAAGGCGAGGGGAGCCTGGACAACCTACCGCTCTGAATACGGTCTTCGGGTGGATTGTCATGGGTGAGTGTGACAAAAGTCAACTCACGACAAACTCTGTCGTTTCTCGTCGTAACAATAATAAATATTGTTTTTTCGTGTCGAATCCTTCGCAAACATTATCGCTCGATGATTCCCTTAAGAAATTTTGGGAATTAGAAAATGTTAGTTCTCCGTCCAAACCATTCGTATCGCAGGAGGACCAACGCTGCGAAGATTATTATCGTGCAAATTACTACCGCAACGAAGAAGGAAGATTCGTAGTCCCTTTACCTTTCGTTGATCCTACGAATAAACCTACCTTCCTCAATTCGCGTGAGATCGCTCTTAAACGGTTTCAGTCGTTGGAGCGCAAGTTAAATAGCAGTCCTGAATTCAAAAGGTCGTATGTCGAGTTCATGGACGATTACGAGTCACGTGGTCACTTGGAAGAAGCAGACCCTCCTTCAACAAGCGAGGGCCAGTTTTATTATATTCCTCACCATGGTATACTGCGTGATTCAGTAACCACGCCTCTTCGTGTCGTATTCGACGCCAGTGCTAAGGATGCCAGAGGAGTTTCCTTAAATTCCACCCTCCTCGCTGGGCCCAAACTACAAACTAACATTTTCGAGCTGCTTATACGCTTTCGTTGGCACGCCGTCGTGTTCACCGGCGACGTTAAGCAAATGTATAGGCAGATTCTGGTCTCTGGAGAAGATGCCGAATTTCAGCGTATCCTATGGCGTCCCTCGGGCTCCGGTCCAGTGCGCGACTATCGCCTTAGAACTGTCACATATGGAGTTTCTGCAGCGCCTTTCCAAGCTCTTCGTACAATGGCTCAGCTTGCCAGCGATGCTGCAGGAGAATATCCGGCTGGTTCAGCTGTCCTCGCTCGCGATATTTACGTCGATGATGTCGTCACTGGAGCGAATTCGATTGAGCAGGCTCGCTCGCTTCAGATGGAACTCACAAAAATTTTGTCGTCGGGTGGTTTCCATCTGAGAAAGTGGACTTCCAATAACCGTGACTTTCTGGACAACCTTCCATCCTCTGACTTGTACTCACAGGACTTTAAACATTTCGAAGAAATGTCTGACATTTCGCTCAAGATCTTGGGATTGTTATGGCAACCCCAATCAGATTCCTTTCGTTTTCGTGTAGCAGCTACTCATAACGGTCGCTGCACTAAGCGCTCCATTCTTTCGGAGATAGCCAGGATTTTCGACCCGTTGGGTTTCCTCTCGCCTGTAACTTTTCTCGCAAAGTACCTGATGCAGCTGCTCTGGGTTTCTGGTGTCACATGGGATGACGATGTTCCAGAAAACATCAGGCTTGAATGGCAGGAACTCAAAGCCCAGCTTCCGTCGCTGAGCTCTGTGGCTGTTCCTCGCCGTATTGTGGTGGAGTTTGACGTAGTACATCTCCACGGCTTTTGTGATGCGTCAGAACGAGGCTTCTGTGCTGTCGTTTACTGCCGCACAATAAGTAAGAATGACGATATCGCCGTCCAATTGATCTGCGGCAAATCCAAGGTCGCTCCCCTGCATAAATTGTCGGTACCACGTCTCGAATTGGTTGCAGCGGTTCTGTTATCGGACTTGATGGCCTCAGTCGTGGAGGCTCTGAAACCTTTTCATGTTGTGAGTGAGGTCTTTGCTTGGTCGGACTCAAGTGTCACGTTGACTTGGATAAAATCATGTCCTTCCAAGTGGAAAACGTTTGTGGCTAATCGCGTAAGCCACATTCAAGAAATAATTCCTCCCGACTCCTGGCATCATGTCAGAACCACTGATAACCCCGCAGACTGTGGATCACGTGGGTTACTACCTCAAGACTTGGTTAACCAAGCTTGCTGGTGGAACGGGCCCTCTTGGCTTAGGTACCCCAGTTCAAATTGGCCGAAGTCGTCATTGTCAATAGACAAAACCGTCCTTCACGAAGAGCAAAAAATTACCGTTCTCGTAGCGTCCAATACCGACGACCAAGTAGAAGCTCTTTTGGAGA
Organism: Eudemis profundana; assembly: GCA_947034925.1. Classification (NCBI taxonomy): domain Eukaryota; kingdom Metazoa; phylum Arthropoda; class Insecta; order Lepidoptera; family Tortricidae; genus Eudemis; species Eudemis profundana. Next base: position 19,987,602 of record OX344795.1, on the reverse strand, counting down.
GGTTCTCGTCATTAAGAACGCTCCAACGAGTATTAGCTTATTGCTTTCGGTTTTCGGAGAACTGTAAACAGAAAACTGTCGAACATCGTGTTGTCGGGTCATTACAACCAACAGAGATTCGCAAAGCGCTCATGTTTCTAGTGAAATGTGTGCAGGAGAATGCGTTTTCGTCGGAGTTGGAACTCATTAAAAAGGGTTCGTCCAACTCGCTTCCCAAGAGTTTTCGCAAATTAGCGCCTTTCGTTGACGAGGCGGGTCTTCTCAGGGTGGGCGGTCGCTTGGCTAATGCCAAGATCTGCTTTGAAACAAAGCACCCTTTAATATTACCTCGCTCCCATCGCCTCACTTTCCTAGTAATTCAGGAATATCATACTCGCTTCACGCATCCTGGTGCGCAAACTCTTCAGAATCTCATTGCACAACATTTCTGGATATTGTCATGCAAACGGGCCATTCGATCGATAATCTCAGGTTGTATCAAATGTTTTCGTGCTCGTCCACAACATGCCCCTGCCCCGTTCATGGGCAATTATCCATCGTATCGTGTTAACCAACTTAAATGCTTTTCGCATTCAGTTGTCGACTACGGTGGACCTTACAATATAGCTTTCGGCCGAGGTCGAGGTGCCAGAACTTTCAAAGGGTACATTTGTGTTTTCGTGTGTACCTCTACGAAAGCTATACATATCGAACTTGCATCTGAATTGTCCACGGAGGCCTTTCTGGCCGCCTTGCGACGCTTTATCGCCCGTCGTGGCCGGTGTAGCCATCTTGTTTCCGACCAAGGAAGAAATTTTATCGGTGCCAGTAACTATCTTGGTTCTGTTATGCAAAAGGCCGCAGAGTCTCAAGAAATTAAGTTTTCGTTTAGTCCTCCGGGGAGTCCCCATTTTAATGGTCTCGCCGAAGCCGGAATCAAGTCGGTAAAAACTCATATCACTCGTGCTATCGGTGCGCAACGTTTGACGTTCGAGGAGTTTTACACCGTGCTGACACAAGTAGAGGCCATGTTAAATTCGCGGCCATTGACGCCTCTTAGCTCAGACGCCAATGATCTCGTAGCCTTAACCCCGGGTCACTTCTTAACCTTAGAACCTCTGTCGATCATGCCCGAGGAAAAGCTTATAGATTTAAAAATTGGCCTCCAGCAACGGTGGAAACTCATCCAACAAATACACCAAGCCTTTTGGCACCGATGGCAAAGAGAGTATATACACACACTCCAACAAAGGGCAAAGTGGGATAAGACCCATTCTAACATAACCATGGGATCATTAGTGCTTATAGTAGGTGAATCGTTAGATCCCCTTAAATGGCCGTTAGGGCGTATCGTTGCTCTGCACCCCGGTGCAGATGGAATATGTAGAGTGGTAACGGTTAAAACTGCCGCTGGGCAGTACAAAAGACCAGTTGTCAAGATTTGTCCCTTGCCAATGGCCAATGATGCCTAATTAGTTTAAAATTGTTAGCTTTAGTTTTCGTTCTAGTTGTATTTTCGTTGAAGTACTGTTCCCAACAGCACCTTTTCGTAGAGTTAAGTATTATCATTGCATTAAATACCGCGGCAGTCTTGAATATGCCGTCGCATTTAGGTGGGCGGTATGTTGAATATTGCCGATTTTTAAGTAAATTAATTATTTCATATAGCAACACAGGTTGCCACTTAAAATATCGCGTTTAGTGTGGCAACTCAGAGTCGTCCCATACCGTGTAGATCGAACACGTTGCTTTTCGAAAAGTTAGCTCAATATTAGTCAAAAATTCGTATCGTGAGCCAAAGCAATAGATCAAGTCGCCTGTTATCATTTTCACCAAAAGAACTATTAAGATTGCGACTCGGCTACAGTTGTTGACCTGTGTGCGTGCATCTCCCGTAGTAGAACTGGGGGCAAAACTTATCTGGATCCAGCACTGGGTTAGCCCACGGAACTGCCTTCATCCGATGCTGAGCTCCGCCAAAGAGATCTGCAGGTAAGCCGACACGCAATCGAATAATAACTACAAATAAATTCATTCGTTTTGGGATCACGGGAAGCTGCGTAGGACTCGTTAAAATAGTCCTTACAGTCCGCTTATCGCATTATCGTTCAGACAGTATAAGGTATTTGTACTAACAAGGAAGGGTACCCAACTGTCCGACTCCGATTTGATTCATTTTGATATATGTTATAGATTAGTCTAAAATAGCAGACACGTATTTTTTTTTAGCTGCCCAAGTTCAACTTTTTAGGAGATTATTGTCCTTCAAAGTACTGAAAAGTGACTAAACTCTCCAACTTCTACAGAAATTTTTTTTTAGCAAGTTTCTAACTAATTGCTGGTTTCATTATTATGTTGGAGAACATGAAAAAAGAATGGTCACGTGTTTTGTCATTTCACCTCAAACTCATATTTTCCTAAAAAAAAAACACCCCCAAAGCTCTCAGGTCAGCATTTTGCTGAGGTGGGACCGTTTTGTGGCAGCGTATCTATTTTTAATTTAATGTGTATACTCTTTTGTTTTTTATCTTGTGCTGTCATGAATAAATGTATTTTCTTTCTTTCTTTTCTTTCTTTCCCCAAAGGGCTCAAACGTTGACGGGTGTTTTTTTTAGGAAAATATGAGTTTAAGGTGAAATGACAAAACACGTGTCTATTCTTTTTTCATGTTCTCCAACATAATAATGAAACCAGCAATTAGTTAGAAACTTGCTGAAAAAATTTTTCTGTATAATTTGGAGGGTTTAGTCACTTTTCAGTACTTTGAAGGACAATATCTCCTAAAAAGTTAAACTTGGGCAGCTGAAAAAAAATACGTGTCTGCTATTTTAGACTAATCTATAACATATATCAAAATGAATCAAATCGGAGTCGGACAGTTGGGTACCCTTCCTTGTAAGTATTTATTATATTGTATATTATATTCAATCTCATTTAATTTAATTACCTACGTAACATACATTATCATTAGCTACTAAGGTACTCGGAGTTGCATGGTACATATACCAGGTTACGGATACTAAGTATAAATACCTTATACTGTCAAATCGAAAATGGATTGATTTATTTGTAAACCTTACCAACTGACGTGCCCGCGAAATGCCCCCTGGAGAACGGTGTATGTTGATGATTAATAAATTTAAAGGCCATTTTATAGAAAGTTTTACATTCACTTATTTTTTCAGATATTGTATCAACGGAAGGAAAGAACGAAATTTGTATGCAAAACTTTCCTTATAATTGGGCCATTAATATATTATTGCAGGTCATCGAGAAAAACATAAAGGAAGTGCTGTATATTTTAATTCAATATAATCGTATTACTACTTACAAAAATACTGTATTTTTTTCTAATAAATCCGAACTACTTATATTTACATATCCAAAATTAATTAAATCTGTTCAAAAGTTTTCATTACTTATTTACGTATTACATATCCAAATTTCATTCTATCTGTTCACGCTTTAATTATGAAAATAAATTATAAACCAACTATATTATTTTAACGACGCCCTGTCTATTTTATTCTGCGCTCTATGGGAAACCTATAGGAGTTTAACGCCATCTACCGGCAGGCGTGTTGATATCTGGTCGCGATCGCTAGCCGAATGCAAACATTTAAGCTCCTCGCCGCTCACTTGTGAATAGCGCTGGCAGCAATTAGGCGGGGCTAGGGGATGGGCCAAAATCCCGAATCCTCAAGGGCATTTTGCTGTTGACAGCGTCTTAAGTATGCGTGGTCAAGCGAACTAACATAAAAAAAATACACCAACGTTTTCATGTCGTAAGAAATCTTCCAACAACCATCTTGATAATCGTTCGTATTCCTCAAAAATAAACACGCAAATGTATCACACAATAGTTCTTTAATCAATTTCCACAATCAAACAAAAGTATTTTTTCGATTCCTGTACTTTTATCTGTCTTTTACTTGGTCACGAACATTAATATAAGAACATACATAATATGAGTTCAGAGGAGTCTATACTCTATTCCCCATAACAGCACTAGTGTCGTTATAGTCGCAAAACGATACTGCTAGCAGCCACAGACTTCTAAATCTAGGTTAAACTTAGGTCAAGGATTAAGCGCTCAATTCTAACTTTACCATAAAAATGCACAACTACCAACTTAACGAACAATTACATTCCTAAGGTTTTTAAGAAAAACAAAACTTTCCGAACTGAATTCATTGATGCCAACATAAAAAAAGTATTTTTTTCTACTCCTGTACTGTTATCTGTCTTTTACTTGGTCACGAACACTAATATAAGAACATACATAATATGAGTTCCGAGAAGTCCATACTCTATTCCCCTTAAAAGCACTAGTGTTTTTAAAGTCGCTAAAAATACTGCTAGCAGCCACAGACTTCTAAATCTAGGTTAAACTTAGGTCAAGGATTACGCGTTTAATACTAACTTTACAATAAAAATGCAGAACTACCAACTTAACAAACAATTAAATTCCTACGGTTTTTAAGAAAAACAAAACTTTCCGAACTAAATTCATTGATGCCAACATAAAAAATAATATTTTTTTGTATTTAATTTGATGTATACTCGCTAGTGACACGCAGTGAAGATATTAATAGTTTACTGTACTAATAATCTACCTTCCTCTTCTAAGTCAGTCCCTCACTACTGAACAACGTCGCTTCAACTTCTTCCTAATGTCAGCGCTGCATTTCTCCCTGTCAGTTGCTTTACGAACTCTGGAGTCTGAACCGTCGTGTGTATGTACCGCGATGCGGTGCTATTAGCATGCTATGCCACGCACACATGATGAACCTTGCTATGAACTAAACTGTTGATTATTCTGTGCTAGGTACTGCCAAGTGAGTGTGATATAGTATGGAACTAGACTGTAATGCCACACAACCCTAGTTAGCTGTAATGACCGTCGCTAATGTGCACCCAGGGAGCTCTCCGGCCAAATGACGTCAGCTAATGGAGGTTATCTGCAGATCTGCTGAGTTGGCTGCGGCCCGAAGGGTGAACTGGACTGTTATTAAGCTGCAAGTTGCAACGAGGACATTTACCCCAAATGTGTATATTACGGTTCAAAATGTGAGGTTAGCATAAGTAGGTACCTAAGCAAGTGAAGTGTTCATAAGCATATGCGCACGCTCTTACGCCCATAACAATAGTAGAATAATGTCAGAGGTTATCTTACGAAATCTTCGTTTGCTTAGATCAGTGGTGGGCAAAGTACGTCCCGCGGGCCAACTACGGCCCGCGAAACCATTTTATCCGGCCCGCCGCGGATACATCGAAATAGTTTGTATATGACCCGCGATGATTATATTTTTAATATTATATAATAATATGATAATTCTGGCTCTCCTCCAAAATTTCTCAAGCTTTCTGGCCCCTCATGAAAAAGGTTTGCCCACCACTGGCTTAGATACTATAAGCATGTTGACTTCATAGTGTACTATCCCTATATAGACACGCATTACGTTGAATACCATAATTTTCCGAAAACTACTTTCACGCTTACACCCGTTACATAGGTATACAGATCTTGCTACTTCCCGTTTCCTGACTAACTTTCCTAAATTGTACATTATGGACTTTTTAATAAGATGCAGGTACAGGAATTGGCTATTTGACAACTTTTTTCTGTGATATGTTATAGAAACACCTCTCAATAATATAAATATTAGTGAAAAAAACCGATCAAGTGCGAGTTGGACTCGCGCACGGAGGGTTCCGTACAAACTCATAAGTAGATACATGAATAGTTCAAGAAAAACTATATGGCGATTAGTTTAGTAGGAGCAAATAAGTATGTGTTGAGATTTTTGCACTCAAAAACGGTGAAAGTTAGGAAAGCCGTTGTATTTTTCCTGTAATATATAAGACGACATTAATAATTGGTAATTATTACAGATTTTTCTGTTCAGTAACTTCGAAGATAATAGGGGGGAATGGTATTTTTTTAACGATATTCGCCATAAATCAAAAACTACTTATTTAAAGAAAATTACAAAAATTGTGTTTTAGTCTACAAATCAAGCTCTTTGATACCCCACTCGATATAATAGCCCTACTTTCAATTTTCAAAGTCTCATTAAGGACCCCTTTAGAAAAAAAGTAAAAAAGTTACAAGATTTTTTTTACATCCCATAAGCTCGGGTTAGCGGTTCTTAACACTATTCCAAATTTCAAGTCGATAGCATCAGTAGATCCTGAGATATCTTGCTGTGACAGGTGGTCAGACAGAGTCGCATCATAAGGGTTCCTTTTTTACCATATTGGTACGGAACCCTAAAAACCACTTCAATATCATAAAAACTCACCGAGATCTCTCTCTTCTTAATCGTTCCCCCATTACTGGGGATCGTGACTCCTTTTCAGGCGATCAGCGGTCTGTCTCCAACTGATCCGGTCAGCCGCCTGGTGGAGGGCGGCGCTGATGGGTAGCTCCAGCTGTTCGGAGATCTGGTCGGACCATCTCTTCGGGCTTCGACCTCTGGGTCTTTTGCCATCGACTTTTTCCGTCACTATCAGTCACTCACCGAGATACAACAATGTTAAAATCAAATTTTTAGACTTTCCGAAATACGTGCTGACCAGATCTTATATAATTTTTACAAATTGCAGTTACAGTCAAGTACCCAATTGTGCATAGTTACCGCTTGTTTTGGGTAATATACATTGAACATTGACGGCGGTTGCCGACTCCAAGAATTGATAGGATTACGCCAAAATGGAATACACGCGTGTTCATTATTAGTAAACAATAGAAATATAAATATAAACTTTAAGTGGCCAGAAAATTGTACGTTCATATTTCAATGAAGGTAAAACCGAGAATCACGGAGCGCACCATACGCCAGGAACAACGAGATTAGAATACTACTTCAAGTATCACATAAAAGCACAAAACTCCTCAAGGAGAGAAGCGATGCCGATGCGGTCCTCAATCGTTTCTCTTGAATGGTCAAGCAAAATTACTGTTGCGTTACTATACTAAATACTGCGACCACAACTCCACTCAAATGGATACCGTAACTGCAAATAACCAAAATGCCTACCCAGAATCAACCCTCCAAGTTTGCTCCACAAAGGGACTTATCAATTTGGATCGACGTTGATAAGGCCCCAAACTAAACTAATAAGGAATATCGAGCAAGTTCAGCGATTAGAGGAACTATGCGGCCCTGGCAAATTGTGGTAGGTATAATGTACGCCAGGTTGGGTGCTTTGGGTACCCAACTGACTTTATCTCAAAGGTAATTCCACGATAACATATACTTGCACAATTTACCGTTAGGTACCTAAACGTTCATTACAAATATTACTTTAGGCCAAACCGATTAACGGAGAAAGAAATTGAAAATGTGCAAAATTACAGGTGAGTAAGTACCTATTACAGCAGTTCGGCAACTGTTTTCGCGATGGCAACATTACGAATCCTCTCCCGCCATTCCACTCGTTTTTCTGATGAAGCCCTTGCAACTTCTTGTTTTAGGTAGGTACTACCAGTGACTTATGTATTTATCTCTAATTCTCTACAGATAAACTCCTGCCGGCTGTCCGCGCAGATCATCCCCGACATTAAGCCGCGCCTCCACTTAACATTTAAAGCGACTCCCGACGATATATCATCGCTTCCGACCCGGTGCAAAATTTACGCGGGCTCGATCCGTCGCGTGCTGCAACGGCCAAACGGGCTTGCCACTGCGGGCGGTGCGGAAAACTTAACTAGATAATGCACCGCCGAGTTTGCGTTTATAATAAGTACTAAATGAGATCAATCATAATCAAACCAGCAGCAATGACACAATCAGGGTCGGACTAGGCCTGCCAATTGGCAATTTAGTTTTAAAGGTTTCCCACAAGCCTGGTATATGATAAGGGTGAATGGAGGAAGTTAGAATAGGGGCCTCGCAGGCGAGAGCCCGGCTGGCAAACACCACCTCGACTATATCCACCAGACCAGTCCGACCCTGAACAGAAAGACAAAAGTTACACAAACTGCGACGATATGCCCTTGCACGTGAAAAATGTTTCTTCATTTTCTTTCAGAGCACAATTTTCTTGTTAAGTTTAGTTATAATCAGGCCACCCTAAAATCATTAAAACGTTACATAAACGAACATAAGGCATCTCATGATACGGGCAGACGCAGCATACAATAGGTGTTTAAATGGCTTCTTCGCGTTACACCTCCGTGTACGACTCTCAAAGATTTCGGATCGTGACTGAAATACAGGTACAGAAAATATTCCACATAAAGCTAATTATCCTATATTAATGTAACATCTTTTTCAGCCTATTTTCGTTCACTTTCGAGTGTAGATATTTTAGTATGCCCATTTTCTCTGTATATTCCTTATAACCGCCAAGACTTGACACATTTTTTAACCTCTGCCGGACCACATTTATGAACCGCTACCTTGGCAATGTTAAATCTCTACCACACCAATCAGTCTTGCGACTAGTAGGTTCGTTGGGCCACATTAAGACACTCAAAGAACACACACACCGGAAGTTCATGAAGCCATGGAGAGGCACTCAAAGAGTACAACTTCCGTGGACGCCGAATCGGGCCAGGCTTACCGAGCACCGGCCGTCCCGCAACAAATGTAGTGGAAACGGCTGATTTACGAGCGCGGGCGCAAAGTTCAGCGCGCCCTTTGCCAAATGCCGGATTGATTCCGACTGGGTTGCCCCGCTCGCGATAACCTGCTTGTTTAATGTTGTAAGCTTCGGAAACAGAAGTTATTTTATTTTCAACAGATTTTAAAAAGATCAGAATTGAAGGTTTACTGTTGACGTCACATATAGTCTAAGTGCAAAGGAGCTTAAGTCTTACAAGGGCTGTGACCTTTTGTACCTAGTTTATATGTGATAAGGGGTATCACTAGAACACAAAATTGTAGACTGACTTTTAAATCATTTTGTCATTGATTATCATATTAAATCCTTTTTAGGGTTTTTTTATATGTGAATGCTACTACTATTATAAATTTGAAAGTTTGTGAAGATGTTTGAATGTCTGTTACTAAATAACAGGGTAACAACTGGATGGATTGAGCTGAAATTCCAAACCTGAAAAACCCAATCATGGATTGAAACAAAGGATACTTCATATCCCGGTAAAGAGTTCCTTTGGGACAGTAAGGGGAACAACACGGGCGAAGCCACGGGTAAATGTTAGTACTTACTTATATACGTCCAAATTCCAAAGTGGTTTTTTTTAAAGGTTCGCTATTGGATCGCATAAATTTGAAAGGCATAATTCATCATTTCGCATAATTCATCATTTAGCATAATGCTTTTTTTTCTGAACACGTAAACTTTTCAGGATTATTATAACGCAAACCTAACCTAACCTATTTAACAAGATGAGGCCTTAAAGAGTCCTGAAAATTCTACAGTTTAAGAAAAAAATGCATTATGCCGAATGATGAATTATGCCAAATGATGAATTATGCCTTTTAAATTTATGCGATCCAAAAGGTTCCCTTTCTTAAACCGGAAGGTACACGAAAACCTACAAGAGACAACGAATATGCTTAAATTTCGGATATGCGTAATAATTACTATTACGATGGTTAGGTATTTTGATTAAGTTGAGAACGATTGATAAAGTTTCTATAGTAAAATAGTTGATCGTGTCCTTTACTAAATCAAAATCTTATATGGATTTATTTTAGGAGGTCACCTACATAATTATTATTCAGTTTTTATATCTTGAATGACTATCCCAGTTTTAACCTAGTTATGTACCAGACCTTCACATCTATCATAATCCGATTTAATACTGGCACAATTATTTTAATTTATACCAGCAATTCGTTTGACATAAACCAAATGCCAATAACCCATTAACTAGGCTACATCAACAACATCAGTAGGGAAATTCACAAATTCGGCGGCAATGTAGTTCCTAATATAATTTGACCTGTGAACTAGTAAAAACAATTCCTGATCGGGGTTGAAACGCAGCGCAGCAGCATGACTTTTGATTAAGTACTGTTGTTATTATACGCCTCTCACCAAAGCATGATCCTTATGACAGTTCATTCTCTCCACTTGAACTCCTACAACTTTCGAAAATAAAGAACAACACTTACCTGTTCGTTACACTTTACTATTACTTTTATCCACATATAAATCATAAACCCTCTATAGGTAATGTGTTCAAAAACCGCAAATCTGATTAAAATAAACTTACTTAACCTAAATAAAATTGTAAAACTGACAGTGACATTAGTGACATTATCCATAGATAGACAATGCGAAGACAGTCACGTTCGGAAACCTAGCGGTAAAGACTTAAAATGGTTTATTTTATTTTTGCAAAATACTGAAATGCACTATTTAAACATTTAATTAATGTTACAGAAATATGTGTTTACATGTATTTGCAATAACAGTTCTCTTTAAATAAATATTTCAGTAATAAAAGTTAAAAAAGTACGTTGGCTTTTCCTTTGAACATGACAAATAAGAGTAAAACAGAACCAGCGTTTCAAATTTACAAAGAAAACCACTACGCCCTAGGGCGTAATAGGTCATTTAGGGCCCGCAAAACCTACGTGTAATGACACCATTTTCGAGCAAGTGTGATGAAAAAACATTTTAAAGTGACATAATGGCATCACATTACAATTTTATGAAAAAATGAAGGAAATTAACTGTTATAAAGATCATAATTCTATGTGAGATCTAGTTCACGGGTCAAATTGACGTTGAACTTGTGAATTAACCTAGAGTCGATCGCTGCACTCCGATTTCGACATCGATTTCTGCACGATTTGCTCTTTATGTTCATTGTACACCTTATTATGTAATACGGATATTTATCAATGACATAACGTACTTAGCATCAGCTAATTTCAAGGTAAACGTAGTGTGTTGTACCATTGACCGTAGTTTCATCAGGGCAAAAAAGGTAATAAGTAATATCAGGCAAGTGTTTCTCATGTAAACATGCTTATATGGACAGTTATTGCATAATAGTATGGAATTAGTTGTAAAAGGTATTTTATTATGTAATATAAACAGAATTTGTTTTAAAGATAAACAGCAGTCTTCGCTCTAGTTTATTTTTTGAAGTGGGACCTCTTTGCTAACTTGCATAAGAGTAAGTACTATTCAAAATGTAGTATGTCACTTTTTAAACGAAGGTTAATTGGAATTCTGATGATATTTTACTATATCGACACTGGAAATTTCAAATGTCGTAAGGGACAAAGGTCGACTTTTCAGGAGAGCCAAAAAACAAAATTCAATTTAAAAAAAATCGTAACTCGGTCGTTTCTTAACCGATTAGGATGATTCTCAGATTTATAATTTTCAAATAACTTTATCTACACCGAACTAATTATTGGAAATCTATAACCTTAATAGTTTAGGAAATAGTGTCCCTTACGCAGTGAATTTAAGACGAAAATGTCCGTTACGAATCTGAAATAACCCGTTTTTTTCTTAAAAATATTATCATATTGTCGTAACTACCAAAAGCGTATTTGTACATTGCGAATTTCTGTTGTAAGTTATATTTATGGTTTCCAGGTTAATGAAGTAAGTAACCACAAAATGTATGAAAATATAAATTTGTATACTAAATTTATATGGCACTATGTTGTATGGGTCAACTTTAAATTTTAGGAAGTTACGACAAAATTTAATCTTCTCATAACTTTTTTATTTGACGGGTTATCAAAATTTCAATCGAACAGATCGATAGAGAAAAAAAAACTGATTCCAATGGTATATTTAGTGTACTTACGACAAAATGTCCCTTACGACATTTGAAATTTCCAGTGTCGATATTTTTAGTCAAACTTTATTTGTACTTAGTTATCGGAATTATGAAAATGTAGAAATAGCAATCCAATAAAGATTGTCTCAATTAAGGTGTAGCATTATGACTACTCAGAGCCATAAACAATGTAATAATACCTACTCTTTGTAGGATATTAATGAGTGTCAAATTGTCAATGAGAGTGGTAATTTGGCCTAGTTTCAGTAGTGCGGTGATTTTAGTCCGGTTCATATAATATTAGTTCGAATATATTAAGTATGGGATAACATTTTTTCTCAAATTAATTTGGAATTATTTATAGTGATGAAAGTACAGAGACTACGTAAGAAATTTCCAGTTAAAATTTGCGTTAGTATCACCAACTCACCGCTGTTGTTTTATATTGACGAGTAGTATACAAAAAAAAACATTTTGACACTTAGCATCCCAAAAACAAGCTGGCATCACGCTTTATTTTGCCATAAACTGGCAAGATCTAGGATGAACTCTCTCCTGAGGTGTTTCCGGGGCGCTATGACTAGCAGTACTCGTACTTCAAGAAACGAGTAAACAGGACACTCAAAGATCGGCAATGTATAGGTACTCCTGCAGATATTCATGGGGAATGATGACTGCTTTCCATCAGCGGCTCGTCTGTTTGTGTACCACTTATTACATTAAAAAATTAATAAACTTAGTCAGTGACTTCGATGCAGTTACAATAATACAGATTTACTAAAGACCGGAAGGTATACCTACATTTTTCTTTATGACAGTATTAATTACTACACTATATTATATATAATATTTTCAATATTGAGAAATGTTTTCTGAGATAAATTACTTATAAATTAAATGGCTATATATTGTAATTCATGCGAAGCACCCAGCAGGTCACAATTTGTACCACAGTAGGTATAAAATACATTTAAGAATTCTTATTTTATTGCGTTTTTACGGTCGCTTAGGCTATAAAGTATAAAATTAATGTACACTTGCTGCAATGTTTTATTCAAAGAAAAGCTTTAATATTGCGTTGTTACAACTATTATCCATTAAATATATCCCCGATATAAGTAATCTGCTACTTCGATATCAGTAAGGTACATTCATTTTTTTATGCTTAAACCTACCAGCGATTAAATCATAGTAGCACGTAATGGTAAACGACTACTATTAAGCTAAAGGGCTAGCACAACTGCGCTACGCGACTCATCGACGTGTGATAAATAGGTACTACCTATTCCTTTACATTCAGCACATGTGACAGAGGAAAATGAAATAGCGCTGGATAGGCCATGTTTTGTGAAGACGGGATAACCAGCAGTCTAAACGAGGGCTGATGCAGCAAGTTCCCAGGAAAAGAAAACCGGGTCGCCCTCATGCGCCCTGGAGGCGCACAGTTGAGAAGGAGGTCGCGCAGCATCGCTTCAAATGAAAATCCTGAGAACCGTGTGTCCCTGATGAGGGATAAAAGGACGGCATCACCATCATCACGCGCGACAGAGACGGGTGATGTAATGTTAGGCGACAAGTGAAATCGCGGTCCGTTGTACCCTGATAGTGAATACCATGTGAATACTACGTAAATTACGAGCCGAGGAGATGAGGTTTATGTCCAAAGACAAATGCAATGACAACAAGACAAATGAAATAAATGGTGTCCCCTTGTTTCATCGAATGTTTCATTTCATCGAATTTTCATTTCGTCGACAACTTTTTTCTCCGAAACCGTTAACTTTTCAGGATTTTTTAAAGAGTCATCCTGTAGGTTAGGTTAGGTTTGTTTTATATTAATTTTTAGAAAAATTTGGTTTCAGAGAAAATTAACTTTCGATGAAATGATATTTCGATAAAATGATTTGTCGATGAAACGTTTGTTGACAATTCAAGGGTAAACCTAAATAAATAGACCGCATCGAAAGATTTACTGAACAGCGATTGTAGACTTGGGGCTCTAGGGGCCAAGGGTGGCAAAATTCAGAACTTTAACAGGGGGGCAGAGGAGTAAATGTAGCACGTGAATGCCCTCCCCCGCAAAGCGCGGGCCCTGTTACTGAATCTACTGCTATTCCTAAACAAAAATTGGTATGAGAAGATTTAGAGCTGCTTTTCATATTTTCTTCTGATTTTTGAGAGTTAAATTGAAATTGGCTTTAGAAAGGTCCTGGTAATAGTCTAGATCTAGTAGAGGTGTGCGCCGCGCCGGCGCGCCGCCGCCGCCGGCTTTTTTGGCCACGCCGCCGCCGCCGATTTCTGATCGGCGTGAAATCGGCGTGGATAAAAATTTATTGCAAAAGCAGATTTTCGTACCAAATATCAAATCTAACCTTATTTAACACTTTGTTCTAGCAGTTCATGGCATATACTCTGTTGAAATCTAGGTTCATCCCATTTTTGGATAACGTTTTTTTTTATTATCCTCTCGTAGGATTTCAAAAGACGGCAGAGGCTAGTTAAAATGCTCTAGATCATCATTAACATCTCAATCAGGAGACATTAATTGATGAACATAGGTCTGCCCTAAACAATTCCGAACGAACAGTCGCAACGCACACGTTTTCTCTTGATCGAATGCCGACGAACTTAAACATGTCCTCAGATCATTTTGTGGAGGCCAACCCACGCTCCATCTTCCTTCAGATTCGTGGTCTCCCTTTGGGAACCTTTCCATCCCATCGGTCATTGTTGCTCGAGCTATATGCCCAGTCCATTACCACCTCATCTTGCTAGAGTTATGTCACCTTAGTAGGTTCTTTGGAAACGGAACGAAACGGATTTACTAATTTGGTAACGTAAACTCCAAGCATAGCTCTCTCTATGGAACGTTGAGTGACTCGACCCTATTTATGAAGGTGAAAGACTATACGTCTACTGGATATCTCGTCACTAGTCAAAAACTATTCTTGAGACATTGAGACATGGTGAGAGAGAAGAACTGGAGTGTATGTTTCAGTTACATATGTTTATTCGTAGTTCTCGTCCTAGACAACTTCAAGGTTAACTGCCCCAAGACCGACTGGGATCAAGGAGTTCGACATAACTTTCGTCTTATAAACACAGGGGTCGTTGAGCATATTTTTTATTATTTTTAGTTCGGCCCATTTCTAAGCATTTGGCAATATTTGAGTTCAGGAAGATATTGGGCAACAGAGGAACTAAAGTGTCCATCAAAGTGAATGGCAAGTTATTTGTAGCTGGTAGTCCAGCCAGTTTGAGCTCTGCCCTTTTTAATCATTTTATTCGCTGGTTTATTAACCTAGTTTACTATACTTTTGTTAGAGCTACTGAGAGCTGTGGTTTGCTTATGTCTGCTGCTACTTATATGTTTTTCCAGTACAGAACCGTATTAGAGATTCGGCCTCGAGGTACCTTGGTCACGCGCTCTTATGGAGAATATGGAATTACATGGAAGCTTTCGAAAGATGACAGTAAAGTCCCAAAAATCGAAAAAAAACAAGCCTTTTTGTGGTACTTAATCTAATTTTGGTCTGTTTAGGTAACGTTGGAAAAACTTAAGTTCATCCTCGCGACGCATTAGATCCTGTAACTATAGGCGTTTGGCCAGTGAACTTCTCTCATACAGGCAGTGATGACCTGTGTGAACCTAAGTTGCTTCGTAGAAATGAGGAAATCCGTATAAGCACTATTTAATTGATGTAGCTCCGAATAACCAAGTGGTAATGCCATACCATATAGCTCGAATAAATAATGTCTGAAAAGGCCTAAAACCTCTCGAATAGGCCGAAGATGTGCCATGTAGAACCAAGATGAAGCATGGGTCACTTTCCCTCAGTAGATGGCTTTGGCATCGTAACGTTATGATCACTAGTGCCAAAAAGGCAAAAAACGCAAATTTTAACCATTTTATTTCATTTTTTTTTTGTAAAAATATAGGTTTATAACATTAAATCAGAGTTTAAGGTGATGTACGGCGATATTTTAAATAACTGTGTCCCTGAATTACGGTTTTTCGCTGTGTGAAATCATGTTTCAATCACGCCGATTTCACGCCGAAAATACGCCGCCGCCGCCGATTTTTGGCCAAACGCCGCCGCCGACAATTTTTTGATCGGCGCACATGTCTAAGATCTAGTCAGATCAGATGTTTGGAAATAGTGAACTGCTCGTACAAGTACATTAACCTGAATAGAACGTCGAAGTCTTATACATGAGCAAAATAAATACTCTATACTAGCTTACCATGCTACTTTACCCGTTTTGCATACGCATTGCTTATCGAAAATAAGGACTTTACCTATTAGTAGAAGAGCCGGCCTAACGACGACCTTCCCTCACTCTTTTTCCTAACGAAACATATACTGCATGAAAGAGCATGCATCAACAAACACAATGCACCAGGGTTGCCACCCCATATCCCGGCAAGGCTAGGGGTTGCCACGTTCTGAAGAGGTCACTAAAAAGGCTAATTTACCCTCATCCTTTTTCCTGACCGTTTTTACATAAGAATGAAGGCAATTGCATTACAAGCAAGATGGTAAAGGGTTGCCTATCAAAAACCCGGCAAGGCCTAGGGTTGCCGCGATTTGAAAATTCTTGCGTGACATTTTTTGTCATTTTGACCAACTTCTATTATTCAGACGTTGTTACTGCCATAGAAGAAAATGATCCTCATACGGAACTGGGTCAACCCTCATTATTAGATTTTTTTGAAAAATGTCATTCGCTTGTTTGGTTAGAAGCCCTCATCCTTTTTCCTGACCGTTTTTACATAAGAATGAAGGCAATTGCATTACAAGCAAGATGGTAAAGGGTTGCCTATCAAAAACCCGGCAAGGCCTAGGGTTGCCGCGATTTTAAAATCGCGGCAACCCTAGGCCTTGCCGGGTTTTTGATAAACAACCCTATGCCATCGTGTAGGCAATGTGATTGCCTACATTTTTATGTATAAATGGTCAGGAAAAAGGATGAGGGCTTCTAACCAAACAAGCGAATGAAATTTTTCAAAAAAATCTAGTAATGAGGGTTGACCCAGTTGCGTATGAGGATCATTTTCTTCTATGGCAGTAATGACGTCTAAACAATAGAAGTTGGTCAAAATGACAAAAAATGTCACGCAGTAATTTTAAAATCTCGGCAACCCTAGGCCTTGCCGGGTTTTTGATAGGCAACCCTATACCATCTTGCTTGTAATGCAATTGCCTTCATTCTTATGTAAAAACGGTCAGGAAAAAGGATGAGGGCTTCTAACCAAACAAGCGAATGACATTTTTCAAAAAAATCTAATAATGAGGGTTGACCCAGTTCCGTATGAGGATCATTTTCTTCTGTGGCAGTAACAACGTCTGAACAATAGAAGTTGGTCAAAATGACAAAAAATGTCACGCAAGAATTTTCAAATCGCGGCAACCCTAGGCCTTGCCGGGTTTTTGATAGGCAACCCTATACCATCTTGCTTGTAATGCAATTGCCTTCATTCTTATGTAAAAACGGTCAGGAAAAAGGATGAGGGCTTCTAACCAAACAAGCGAATGACATTTTTCAAAAAAATCTAATAATGAGTGTTGACCCAGTTCCGTATGAGGATCATTTTCTTCTGTGGCAGTAACAACGTCTGAACAATAGAAGTTGGTCAAAATGACAAAAAATGTCACGCAAGAATTTTCAAATCGCGGCAACCCTAGGCCTTGCCGGGTTTTTGATAGGCAACCCTTTACCATCTTGCTTGTAATGCAATTGCCTTCATTCTTATGTAAAAACGGTCAGGAAAAAGGATGAGGGCTTCTAACCAAACAAGCGAATGACATTTTTCAAAAAAATCTAATAATGAGGGTTGACCCAGTTCCGTATGAGGATCATTTTCTTCTATGGCAGTAACAACGTCTGAATAATAGAAGTTGGTCAAAATGACAAAAAATGTCACGCAAGAATTTTCAAATCGCGGCAACCCTAGGCCTTGCCGGGTTTTTGATAGGCAACCCTATACCATCTTGCTTGTAATGCAATTGCCTTCATTCTTATGTAAAAACGGTCAGGAAAAAGGATGAGGGTAAATTAGCCTTTTTAGTGACCTCTTCAGAACGTGGCAACCCCTAGCCTTGCCGGGATATGGGGTGGCAACCCTGGTGCATTGTGTTAGTTGATGCATGCTCTTTCATGCAGTATATGTTTCGTTAGGAAAAAGAGTGAGGGAAGGTCGTCGTTAGGCCGGCTCTTCTACTATATTGTCTACGTGATGCGTTTACAAAAATCTAGTGGATACGGGCTCTCTCGCCAAGGGCAACAAAAAGTGAAAATATTCTTATAGTTATTTATTTTCAAATACATTAGAGGTAGGAAATGGTAGTGGTTCCCAAAAACGTGATCATGACTCTATTCTATTATAACATTTACGAGTAGGTATACGAAGATAAGGTTGTGGTCTACTACAAACGCGACAAATGTGCCAGAAACACCTGTTTTTAGGGTTCCGTACCAAAATTGTAAAAAAGGAAACCTTATGTGCGGCTCTGTCTGTCAGTCTGTCTGTCCGTCTGTCACAGCAAGATATCTCAGGATCTACTGTTGCTATCGACTTGAAATTTGGAATAGTGTTAAAAATCACTAACCCGAGCCTATTGGACAGAAAAAAAGTCTTATACCTTTTTACTTTTTTTTAAAGGGGGCTAAAATGGGATGTCGAAAATCAAAAGTAGAGCTATTATATCGAATGGGATATCAAAGGAAAAGGCTTAATGTGTAGTTTCCAAAACCGTTTTTATTTTTTTAGGCATGTAGTTTTTGATTTAAGACAAAAAACGTTAAAAAAATACCATTCACCCCCTATTATCTCCGAAGTTACTGAACAGAAAAATCTGTAATAATTACCGATTATTAATATCATCCTAAATATTACAGGAAAAATAACTTGCACCGTTTTTTAGAAATTCGTTAAAATCGTACAAGACAAACTTATTTGCTCCTACTAAACTAACCGCGACATATTATGTGGATGTATGGGGACAACAGTTTTTCAAGAGCAAAGTTAAGTTTGTCCCACTATACAGTTTATCTTGAATTATTCACGTATCCACTCATAAGTTTGTACGAAACTCTCGTCCGACTTGCACTTGGCCGGGTTTTTTTTATAATAGTAAGAGAAATGAAAAGACACCGTAGTAAATATGACTAGTATACATACATTGCTTAGTGGGTATTTTCAAATTGATGTAGACACCGGATCTTATTAAACTCAATTTACAATATTATGGCTTAATCTCCTAGCGCGGGTATAGCTTAGTTCTGGTTAATTTAATGCAATTTGTAGAAATTGAGGTTTGTTGTTAGATTAAAGCGATTAATTGGTAAATTAATGATAGTAGAGATATACACCGTGTTTGGTAGGCAATTAACGACCTTTTATCGGTAATAATTGCAGGAACATTTTAACCCGTATAATGTCTTCACCCATGTTTTTATGGCATAGAAAACACTTAATTTAATTTTAGATCTACGCACCCAAGTTGTGAATTAGTTAGTCCGTCTGACAAACTTGAAAAGTACCCAGCCGTGGCAGTAGTCGTGGCAGTTCATGATACCACCCTCGAGTTCTTCTAGCCCCTAGATCTTTACCATTCGTAGCTATGTAGGCGGCACGAGTAGGTACCTACTGAATACCACTTTCCTGAGAAACGCATTTTCCCAAAAATACAATATAATATAAGCATAGTTAAAAAACCCTATAGTATTAAGTAATGAAGGAGGTATCCCGGTGTTAATAGTAGTTATTAATGATAGGAGTACTAAATGACGCTTTTATTAAAAGGGTCATTCCACGGTAAGGGGTAACGCCAGTCACGATTTACTTGCGTGTTGAAGCATCATGATGCAAATTTAAGTGTTAATTTATCTCTAAAGAAGCGTTACATATCAACCATAGATAAATTGATACTAAAATTTGTATCTTTAATGAAAAAACGCAATCAAATCGTGACTCGCCGTACTTTATGTGGAATGACCCACTTAGAACTAATTTATATATTTTATAAGGTCAATAAAAGGGTAAAAAATAAACTATGAATAATGCACGGGATCCAAGTCGGTGCCATGAGGGATGGTGCCCAGAAGACTGGCCGCATTACCTCGCTGAATAACTAACGCTTGAACATTTTAAGAAACACTTTCAACATTCAAACGCAATGTTACGGAAATGAATACTTAGTCTGTTTTTCTGGAAACTTAGCTTCACAGGAAAGTGGTTTTTTTTAACCTAAATCACCCTTCCTAACTTGAGATCGGTCGTGGAGGATGGTTGATTGGATGTACTATACTATACCCACACCAAGCCTACAGCGAGCTTCCCTCACTTCAGCAAAATATAAATTGGACCCTCTAGTACTAGGTCAGTCCTGGAGCTCTCAAATTCTGAATTACAGCAGATCTGAAAACCTTCCCTCCTCTTTGAGATAAATTGATTCCACGGGTCTTTAATTTACTTCAAGGACTTATTTCCCTGAGTGCTGTCGAAAGGCCTTCTAATCTACCGTTTAAGATGGAGGTAGCGTATCGGCAGCCTTACAAATAATGGTTGTAATGGGGCTAAAAATATTAAGCACACCAGATGTCGCTTAGGTAAATAAGACTTCCGTTTTGCCTATAACTTCATTTCACTTTAAATTTTAAGGTAGCTCCAAAGAGCCAATTTCAATTGTAAAACTGGCTGTTGAGAATAGCTCGTTTGGAATAAATTTTACTGCGTAAAAAACTCTGCATTTTTTTTAAGAATTATCTACGTATATAACTGGCTCTTTGTCAGTAGCGCTGCCCTGTTTCTTCGATGGAAGGTCTTTGTGCAAGCCATATTGATAAGCCGATTTTCTGTTGAACATACAAAACTTAATACTTAATAGTCGCATTGGCAATCTCTCACTATCCTTTTAGAAAACTAGATCTGATCTGATACATTTGTTTGCTTCCAAGTGACTGAAAGAATCAAGAATAAAAAAACAAGAGTTTATTATTGTATAAAATAAAACCGTTTAATATTTTATTAAAAGCCCTGTACTTTTAAAACTAGGATTAAGAATCAAACTGAAGGGTCCGTTCAAGCTCCTCAGTCAGGCAAAAAACTCGAAAGTGCGAGTCCGAGAGAGCGAGAATACCGAGGCGCGAGGGTTCCGTACAAATACTTTAAATAAAAACTATATTTTTTATGATTTAATTACAAATGTATGTATTTTCAGATTTTTCCCTATATTTGTAGTATAAGACGGTATTACTTGCCAAATTTCATAGTTTTAGGTCAACAGAAAGTGTCCTATAAATTTGGATTTCCTTGAGAGAGTCAAAATGTACGTTTTTTGTGGCATAAACGGTCATACCTTTTTTGTACGTTAACTTAGAAGTTTGATTTTTTTTCACAGCTACAAGAGACTTTATTTTCATCTCGATACCTCCACGCGTTCCCGAGATAAAGGGTCTTGACAGACAGACAGGCGGACGGACAGATGGACAACAAAGTGATCATATAAGGGTTCCGTTTTTCCTTTTGAGGTACTGAACCCTAAAATCGGCGAAAATGGAGAAGATGCTAAAATATATAAGGAACAATATTAATAATCTTACGTGCTAACCTGATCTGTCAAATCTGAGACCATGATCTTTTTTTGACCGGACCGCGACAGAAGGGGGAAAATAGCTAAGGATTGGTACTCACATTATTGTATTGAACAATCGATTCTATTTTAGGCTCAAGTTGGGAATGTAGCATATATTCATTTGCACGTTATTGGGTAGCAATGAGATTTAAATTAGATCGTTGCTATTCGTGAAAGCAATGAATAAATGATTACTGATGACCGTCTGGTGCCAAAAAAAGGAAAACATGTACATACAGTAGGTACCAGTGGCGAGGCGTAAAAGATATCGTAGATGGGTAAGCCGGTGCAGATTTAGCGTACATTTTTCTTCAGACCTGTGGATAAGGTGCACAAATGCCTGATATTAGCATATTCTCTTTATAGTTCCGCGATGCTTTAGTTTTCCGTCTCGACGTTACGATTCTCTTTTGAGTTACCTACTTGTCACTTGGAAGGTTGAATGTGGATTGAAATTTAAATTTGAATGCTATATTAACGCGAGTGCGTGGGACCCTCGCGTTTGTGTATGGCAGCGGACTTGAAGGGCATCGTGTTAATTTATACGGAGCAGCGGTGGGTTAACTCCAAATTGTAATTTGCCGAAAGTAGAGGGTGGATTCTGGAGCGAGCTCAAAATAATGTGGAAATGTAACGTAACCAAACAGAAACGTAATATTTTCACTTGAGAAATTTAATGTTAAGATGCTGGCGTCATTAAGTTCTAATTATGTCATTTTAACGATCGGCTAACCGTTGGGGTGTATACCCCGTTATTCCGTAAACCGTCTGGTTTTTAGAGTGAAAACGCGGACTGTGCAGTAGGGACGGGTGGACTAACTTTTCAGAGCTATTACATTTACGATGTTCAGAAAATCGCAAAAATTGGTCCACTCTACCTTGTCATACCTTTTTTTTTGAGAGAAATGCATGAAACTGCATACCACTACGTAACCTAAGGCCGTCGGGGGTACAGCCAGATGTTACGCATTGGTTATGTGGTGCTCTCCGCTCCAAAAGGGATTGGCCTACCCACTAAAACTCTGGGATGCTTCCGTCCTGTGCCTTAGTGGCGATTCCATGGGATCGTGCGAGCGCTTCGACCATGACACCACCGGTACCTCCGCTCTCGGATAAACCCTCTCCGAAAAAGGCACACTGTAGCGTGGCCACCAACGGTCGTCCTCCGGGGAAGCAGAGACCGGCACCAGACACACGGTGTCCCGGTCCCTCCCTCGCCGCCACGGGAGGACAATACGCCCCTACCCCGTGACCACGTGTAGTGGGGATAGTATCCGGGAAAACGTCCCTTCAGCCAAACCACCACTACACCCCCGTCCCTTATCAGCAGTGAAATCTGCTATTGCAGAGGAACGCTGAGGGACCATCAAGGGTGGAAGGGTTAACCTCCGGGACCGGACCATAGGCCCTCTGCCTACCGCATCCCTAGCCAACAGAAAATAAGGCCAAGGGCTAGCAAAGTCAACGCCCACCCTCGCTGGCCGAGAAATAGCGATAGGTTGGAAAAGTATACACAGGACGATTCCAACCCATTGCCGACGGCCGAGTGCTTGCCCTGCCCGTAGGCTCTCTGAGGCCCCTCTCCCACCATCCGTGGATCCTCGAGAAAACTGCAAGCGGTTTGTCAGGTGTTAGCCACCAACAAGCAATGGCCATCAGACGTTATAGAAGTGTATTCATTCAATAACAATTTTCTTCTCAAATCCGTTCGTAAACAACCGAGTTCTAAGTTACAAACATAAATAACACTGCCTTTTTTGGGCAGTCGTGTAAAAAAAATACAACAAACTTCAACTTCGACTTCACAAGAAATAGGAGGTTATTTCTTGTGAAGTCGGTTAAAAACTCTACTAAATTAAAAACAAGATGGCGCCGACCAGAATACGCAGCTATTCGGCTTTTGTTCCTGGATTTGGGTTAATTGTGTTCTCCATTGAAAGCTTTTCGACACCACCTGAGCATCGTGTAGCCTTAGTAGCGTAGACCGAGGCGAATCGGATCAGACATTGTTTATTAGTATTACTCTGGACATTAGGGTTATAAATTTAGGATGTCTATAGATTCCCGAAGTTAAACTAAAAATTTGTGTTTATTTATATTTTTGACAATTAAAATAGAAAATCCGATTCGCCCCATTTTTAGAGGCGAAATGGATCAAACAAAACGTCTTTATAATGTTTTAATTCAAGATGTGAACAGCAAGCACAATATATAATTCCCCCGCCGGCGCGGTGTAATGTCAGCTCTGTATTAAAGACGTTGTTAGCTGTTAGTTTCTGACATGTTTTCGGCAGTCTATTTTTCTTCATTAGGATTTCTTATTTACGTACAATTTAAAATATGCCAACAATTAAAAATATTAGTGTAAACTAGAAAAAACGTATCTAAAGTAGTGATCCGATTCGCCCCCAAACAGTTGATCCGAATAGCCCCAAATCATATGTTTACTATATTTTTATCTAACGCCAATTTTCTTTAATTACAGTTGCAAATTCATTCTTTACGAATACAAAACACATTGTTAAGAATATTTAATAATGGACATAAAACTTCAGCCTTAAATATATCAAATATTGTTACCGCGTCTTTAGATCAGCGATAAAATCACAGCACACTGAACCAGTGAATGGACGCGAAGCATCGCTGGGACCAAGACTCGCTGCCGAGCTCATGGCGAGCACTGCTGCAATGTGTGGCAAGGTCAAACCTCACGCGGGACGCTGATGGTCTACCCGTGGGTGCCCGCTATTTTATGAATTTGACAAAAATGCTTATCTTGATCCGATTCGCCTCTTTCTAGCCTAGGTATTGCCGCGCCGACTTTCCGTGAACTGAGGAATCACTGCTTTTTTACAAGGTAATAAAATTACTTTAGCATGTTAGATTTAAAATCAATATGAACAATAGTTAGGAATGTACAGCATAATGTAGCATTGTGGTATACAATGATATAATACCACCTTAACTACAGTGTTGCATTGTAACAAGACCGACAAACAATTTATAAAATCATACTAAAGTCCTTGAACACAAAAGTGCCACTTGGATCCCTTCTACGAGGGAACTTGCTACGGGTCTCATGCTGGCCTAATCATCATAACGATAGAGTGTAATAGGCAATTTTCTTCCGCTAGTCCTAAATAGGAACGTGGTAAAATAAACACATTTGCTCACCAAATCCCCTGCTGTCAAGAAACATCCACAGTGCTGCAGTTACTGATGAATTCGGTCGCTTTACGACCACTGTTAAGTCGTATAACGTGATACTAAAGTGATTTGTGACGACAGTAATGCCGCGGCTACATTATCGGGATTCGGCGAAGGTTCGTGTTGGAGTCTCTTTCTCTGATATATGAAAAGAACGAGACGCCAACACGAACCTTCGCCGAATCCCGATAATGTAGCCGTAGCGTAAGGTTGTCACCTATCGCGATGAAGTGGTGCCTGCCGTTTTGTCGATAAACATATTTCATCAAATTTTCATTTTATCAATTTTTTTTAGTTCAGAAACCGCCGAGTTTACGTGGTTTTTGAAGAGTTTATCCCACAAGTGTTAAGTTTTAGTTTAGGTTTGTTTTATATCAATCCGAAGACAAATCTAACCTTCGATCAAACGTTTGTCGACCTTTCAAAGGTATACCGTGGTGAAGTCACAGTGATTTTTTCGTATGAATGAGTAATGGAACTACCAAAGCCTTTCCCACTCCATTCTTTAGCTACAGATTGAATATACAAATTACTCTGTATTATTATACTTACACAAAAATATCATACCCATGTACTAAATAGTTGGTTAAAATTATCAATAGGTAGGTACTTTAGTCATAATCTGGATTGAAAACCTTTAATTTTCAAAGGTCTCTTAAGAATTCGAAGTAATCTTCAAAATTCCAAGTTACTTCGAAACACCGGCTAAAAATATTGGTTCAATCAAATAAATACCATTTGTGTACAGTTTATACATCAAATCACACTACAATAGTTAGCTGTTCCATAGTTCCCGTCGTGTCAGAACGACTTCCCTTGACTCAGGGTACCCAGTTGGTGCTGATAGCTCCAGTAAACTTGCTCGCTAATAACTCGCCCGTTCACTTTACGACCAGTCTTGACTCGTAAAACTTGATGCCAAACAGACTATATAGCCCAGGCAGTGCTTTCACATTAGAGTGGTAAGTAAACGTTAGTGTGACAAGCACAAATCAGACTTCTTTTGCGTAGTTAGTACACTGCAATCCTCTGATATTTATTTTTTTTATACCGAGATCAATGTTAACCTAACTGGCTTCGAGAAAAGGATGGTACGGCCGTGCCTTTGTATTGCTCGACTTGGCGGGGGCACTGCCGTGCCCCCAAAAACTACATTTGGTCAATTTTATTCGGTAACTTCTTAACGAAACATTATATTGACCGCTAATACTTGCACCTACACTTTATCTTATGAAGAGTATTAAGTAATTTACTTCAGAATTCACAGTAAAACCACTGTCTAATGCAACATTCTGCGCTCTGCCACATCTTAAAGATTATTGGCAGTTTAGATTAGGGAAACTAATTATTTTCCACGTAATAATACGAAGCACCGCGTTAACGGGCATTTCAAGTAGAGATAAAAATATAAAACCTCTCAACAAACATTAACCATTTTTATGGGTGCTTGAGTGTTTCAACTTGTACCTACATTATCTTTCATGAAAAGTCGTAACTGATTAAGAAGCTCAAGCTAGGTGAGCCTTTATTTTACCGAGGACTCGATTATGTTCAACCATTTCATTTCGAGTTGAGAATTTAAAGGAGTTTATGGTTATTTTATTAAGGGGGTTAGTGTTTTTCTGTTGCGATAGGACGATTCCGACGAGAAAATCAGATAGGCTTACGTCTTTCTGTTCATTGAGAGTCATACTAAGGTGATAAGTGATTATGCTATGATAGGGATGTTTGGAAGGGGGTTTCTATGTCAGGATACGACATGCATAAACGGGTGACGAGTGGGTAAGCAGTAAAGTCTGTTATCTCTTCAAGCCTCCCCTTATAATGAAATACGTGAGAGCATGAGTCCTTAAACTGCTGTAGTGCGAGTCAATTTTGTCGCATTCTACACAACAGTAGATTTTTAAGAATATATACTAATGAAACATAGACCACTTATGTCGTAAATATAATGCAACGAAAATATGCTTAGTTCATATTTCATCTTTTATTTAAGTACATCATCATCATCATTTCAGCCAAAAGACGTCCACTGCTGGACATAAGCCTTCCCCAAGGATCTCCACGATTGTCGGCTTTGTGCTGCTATTATCCAGCGGCTTCCCGCCACTATTTAAGTACATGTAACTATGTAAGTCGTTGCCAACTACAGGTTAATGACACGAATGTCTTTTAAATTGGATAATTCCTACATAAGAAGGAAGTGGCAGCATTGTTCTGTTAAAAGGTAAAGAATAGAAATCTTAATAATAACTAAATCTCTGTTTATTTAGAAAAAAAAACTTACGGGATCTTATTCATTATACCAGTTGAGCTTTTCTTTCAAACAAGATCTATTTCTAATTTTTTTATATGATATGGGATTAACTTAACTTTGACTTGACAATGTATAGAATATGTTCAACAAAAAAGACCAACAAACCTACCAGATAAATTTCATTTGCATTTTATAGAAACCTTTCATATGTTTCATCATCGTACCTAATCAAAGTATTAAACGGCATAACAGCACAGTCTAAAAGCTACCTTATGTCTCCAGAATCAAGGTTGATATCTCCTTATTGCAGTGTCCGTGAAAGATTGAAGGGTGGATAAGGAATTCAGGACATTCCCGTTGGTGCGGCGGAATGCAGATTTTATGCGCGATAGAAAGGGTCCATCCTTTGTGCCGGGATGGCTACTCGCAGACTGTCAAGGGAAAAAGCGTTGAGAAAATAAATTCAGAATATTTTAATGAAAGTGGACAAAACCGAGAAGTAGAATTTTATTCAGTAAAAGATAGAATAGTACTTTTTGATACAAGTGCGGAAAGTATGTCATTTTTCACGAGTCCCGAGGTGTCTTGGCCCGAGCCGTAAGGCGAGGGACAAGACTCGGGACGAGTGGAAATGACACTTCCGCACGTGTATCAAACGACGTTTTTTAATACATTTGCGAAAAATTACAACGAAAATGAAATGATTGAATGATTAAGAGACAAATTTGTTTATTTTTTGGCCTCATAAAAATGGAGCACTCAATTGGAACACTTATTAAGAGTCACGTTGAGTATCCTGACCACATTGTAGATGCCTGATATTTCTTAGATAATTCAAGAAAGTAGGCCATAAGTACATTTTCTGAGAATGACGCCGTTCGATTTTCTCGTTTCCAGTCAATGAATTGCTCATAGACGGCCAGATATTCCTCCTTCGACTTCTCTGGTAAAATAATGAATAGTACCTAGTTGCCGTTGACACCTTTGCTAGTATATCTCGTGGTGTTGAATTTATTTCAAAATCGTCTGAATCGCTCATTTTTCACAAAAGTGTTATCAAACTAATGCGTGATAATTAATAATTACAAAATTACAATCATGAATGAAAATGGCGGGAATAAAACAAAATGTGTTACTTTTAATTGCGAACTTTTTCCAACGTGGCAGCGTTTGTCACCATTCAGCCAAATAAAAATAAACTATTTTGGGAACAGACAAACGTTCTAAGATAATTTAACTGCATTTAAAAATGGAAAAAAGCAATAAATATTTAAATACTTAATAGCTCATTAATTTCCAAGTAAAATGTAATCTTTAGTGCCGGAAAGCTAGTTGTCATTTATAAAACTCGAACAGCCTGCACCATATTATCTTATCTGTGACAATTTTTATTTTTTGGGTCTCGCATAATACTAGTATTATGCGAGACCGCTGACTAAACTACTCATTGGTAATACTCAAGAAGCATACTTTTTAAACTATTTTAATATTAGATAACAGTTTAATTGTTTATAATAAAAACAATCAAACGTTATATATGTGGATTTAATATTTTAAACGTATCAAATGTATACTTTCATTCAATGTCCACTGACGTAATAAAAACAAAGAACGTATTTGACCATTAGTTGGATGTATGTATTTGAACAACAGTAAATTAAAAAAAATGGGAAATAAAAAGCACTAGTTCGCAAAATCGAACTTTGCGCACGATATACAGCTACAAAAAGTACCACTTTTTGAGCAAGTGTATTAAAAAAGGACTTTCAGCAGATACAGAGTGTTCATACCTGAACGACGTTCCAACGCGACACAACACTTCACTTCCACCGTCAGTTCACTCACTCACTATTACACTTAAACACTATACTCTTCACTTATTACCTAACTATTTGCACTTAGTTACTGACTTTATAAATCTCGAATAACACACCGTTAGCTAGTTTACGGATGTTTCAATGCCCTCTATCGGGCAAACTTAAATCTACAATTTATCCAAAGTTTCCTAAATATTCCTCGGTGGCGACCATGGCGTGCTAGTTAATTCATGCGTGTTTATCGGTAGGTACAGCGCCATCTATTGGGCTTTGAATCTTTAAATTCTCAACACAGAGACTCGATAATAAATACATACATTTTAGACAGGACTACAACTCACAAGACCTATATACAAACCGTATTCAGCTAGGTACACTGACCTTGATTCGAGTGCCCTAGCACGCCAACGTTTTACTCCCATGGAGCTGAGGTTCAGCTGCGGCCACCTACCCCTGTATAAGCATAAAAAAAAGATTATAATACAGCTCAAGGATAACATACATGAATCAAGCCAAGCCTCACCACAATGTGTACGATAGTAATTAAAGAGTTGACGCTTTCATTATCGCACACTTTGTTATCCAAAGTCTTAAAGAAAATTAGAAACTAAGTGGAGCTTTACCTACATAGTAGCCAGTTTCAAAAACCTTGGTTTCACAACTTAATTTTCTTTAGAGATCAATCTCCTGTCACATTTCCTGCTGTTTTACTATGTCATAATCATCATCATTTCTATCCACAGACATCCACTGCTGAACGTGGACTTCCACGACAAACAATCGTACGCTATTTGGCTCTATTAACTACCTGCGAACATAACTGGGTCGTCTGACTATTTTGTGGGGGGCAACCCACACTACGTCTTCCGTTTATTGACCTCCCAAGTAGCACACAAGCTGTATACGAGTTTATAGAAAGAAAGAAAAAAAATACATTTATTTATGACAGCACAAAAAGTACTAGTAGATTGTAAGCAAGTAAAAAAAGAAAACATATTGAAATCTCGCTGCTACAAAAAAGTCCCACCTCAGCATGCCAAGTTGCCGACTCTAGAGGTTTCTGTGAAACCAGACATTTTATATATCGCCAGATGTTTTATACCGCCATTGTACCTCAAATGTAAGGGTTCAAGAGCTGCATTAGTTCTTATACAGCTTGTATGCTATTCTTCGAACTATATGCCCAACCCATTACCACTTTAACTTGGTAATGTTGGCAGCTACGAGTATATCGACCACCTTACAATTAGTTCTTCTACGCCAGTGGTTCCTAACCTTTATTACCACATCACCCACAGGCCTCCTCTAGATTTGTATCGTTACCCCTCCAAAAAATAGGCAATACAGACAAGTATATGAAAGTACTCAATGAAAGACGACTTAATATGAGTATTACCCCTGAGAAAACTTAATTTTACCCCTAAAGGGGTAATTACCCCCAGATTCGGAACCACTGTTCTACGGACTGCTAAATATATACTTACTTCATTTATCATCACGTATTATTTTGTCTCTGACTGTATTTAAACTATCCCTTTTCTTCTAAAACGCTATCGCCGGTTCCAGTCGGCCGGGTGGCGAAAAATCGCACTGGGATTCTGAATAAATTACTCTGTGACGGTTTTCAGCGTTCCACATTCATATCATCCCTTTTTAGGAAAATATCGGGCCCAGAATTAAAAGAGACTAAGTTTTTTGTATGACTATGGCTTTTAAGCTCTTTTCAAAACAGCTGGAGACCACACTGCTGAAGGGAGATACCGGTAAAAAATGTCATACTAGTAATATAAATGCGCTGGAAATTTCTACATCGACATTTTGAGTAAGTTTGGCTATTGTAGTGATTTTTTATCATGATAGGTAGTTATTTGTTACCTACGTACATAAGTTAGTCATATTGATTGCAGTACATTATACGCTAATAAAGCAATTGAAAACTGCGTCAGTCTGTATCGCTTCAGTATGTTGCAAGTTAATAGCGAATAAATTTGAAATTTAAAAAACCGCGACTTATAAAAAACTCTAAAAAGTAAAAAATAATATGTACCTACCTATCTATTGGTCTTGTATGTTTTAAGATAAGTTGCTGTCGAGGGACCTTCTGTTTTAGTACTGCATGTAATAGGTCTCCCGACAACAACTTATCTTTAAACAAAAAAGGCCAATAAGTACATATTATTTTTTCTTTTTAAAGATTTTTCAGTTGGTTTTTTAAATTCTTAATTTAAATTTTATTTTGTTCTTTTTATTAAATGTTATTATTGTACTTGAATTCCTTTTTATTCTGATAATGCCTTCATTTTGGAAAAGAGCTGATAATCTTCAAACTGCTGGATCGATTTTTACCAAACATACATAAGCAAAGAAACCTGCTTTCACGTAAAAAAAACTGCATCGAAATCGGTCCATCCGTTCGAGAGCTACGATATCATATCACAGACAGGCACACCCACAGACAGACAGACTAATGATGAATATTGAGCCTAATCCTTCGGATCTTTCCCCATTTCACTCCAAAATACCATTACCAAAACAACATAATCCGTACGAATTAAAAACACAAAATTATTGCTCTGTTTTTCTAATATTTTGAATCGTAAGAACACGCGTCTCTGCGTCTGTGATCGGCTGATTTACCTACCTTGTATTTGTCAAGCTGATATAATCCGTATGTGAATGTGGTAAGAGTGTTGCTGTGTTGTGGACAAGTTGGCGTGTTTACTCTGACGCAAGATGGCGGGCGTGATGCCAATTAGATAATTCATAGTTACTTATAATGATGGTTGTAATTACGAGTAAGTATGGCTTTATTTCGTAGGTATTGCTATGAACAGTCTTCGAGAGCCCTAAAAAGCCTTTATTTTTTCGCATATATTTTTTGTTATATGTATCTATAACATTAGGATATTTTTCCACTTCTATAAAATTAGTACTTATGTGGTTTGTTTGTACTATTATAAAAGAACGTCAACCGGAACCGTCAAAAACTTAAATAAGATATACCTAAATGGTGTTTTACCACAATACTTATTTTATATTTTACAATACAATACAATACATTCATACTTTATTGCACTTTGTTTTACTTATATTCGTTATGTTAATTTATTTATTTACTTATTTATATGACATAATTTTTTCGATATTTTGAATGTGCATTGTTTTATAATGATTTTATTGTGTTTTACTTAATTACATATTTATTATTATTAATTATTGAGTTCACGAGTTGAGAGAAAATACCTAATATTGTTACTAACATAGCTCTAAGTCAATTGTAACTAACCAAATCTTATATGGGTCTAATGGAAATGACATAAACGTTTTCAATTCAATAGCTCGGTCGTCTACCACACGCCCACATCGCTTGTTTCCGTGTGTACCTACTGTAGAAAACTTACTTATTTTATTGAATAGACATACATTAACGACTTTATCAGAGTGTGAAGCGTGCCCATCATTTCGGCATTGCATCGTCTTTGGCGCATCGCCAACCTGCGCGCACGCACGTTCTATTCCCGGAGTCCGAGTGCATCCGAAGAACAACGGAGTCTCCCGGAGTTGACCGATAACGTTTAATGTACAGGTTATTATTCGCCTTTGAAATCTGTTATTAAAAATGTACAGTATCTGGCACCGTTAAAAGGCAAAACGGGAATCTGCAAAAAAAAACAATTTATTTCCATAGGTATGTCCGTTAAAAAGAATAGAAGTATTTTAACTACACCCAATAAATACTACATGATTATAGGATACTAGCTTTTACCTGTAACTTCGTAGGCGTAGAATTAGAATGTTAATATCCCGGCCTTAACCAAAAATTGCGTCCCCATACACATTTGTATCCCTCTTTCCACTTCCTTAAGCGATTTGCGGAATAAAAACTATATCCTATGTCCTTCATCAAATTTCATCTAAATTGGTTAAGCAGTTTAATCGTAAAAAGGTAATAGACAGACAAACAGACAGATGGACAGACTTTCGCATTTATAATATTAGTAGGTAGGTATGGATGGATTTTGGGCACACTTCCTATTCTTCGGTAACTATTCTTTTAATTTCCTTAACTGTGTATAATGCACGTTGGATGTCAATATGTTTTGAGTTTTGACCAAAATATACGCGCTAAATTCAGCACTTAAGTAATTTCTTTTGGACTTTGCACTTGTTTGTTGTTTTCTTGTTAGCTAACACAGCTAATACTATCGTAAAAATATCATGACGTCCATACACTTACTTCATAATCGCCAATCTTCATAGTCATCTCTGAAAACGAAGATGAAATGCGTCTAAAACGTACAGAATTTTCACCAGCAACGTCAACAATATCATCCCCAGATTATCTAATAGCCACATGCACCCTATTTTTGATTACGTGCAATATTTATAACCAGTAGCCACGTGTGGCTCGTGGCAGTCGCTTGGCAGCCCGGTTGCCACGTTTGATTGCGTACGCTAGCACGACACCCGTGTCAACCATGCTTATGGACGGTGATTCCCTTGGTCAAGTGCCAGAATTTACATTTACGTTTGAATCGTTTGAATAAAATCAGTAAACGGGGAAGATGGTAGGGAAAATATAGTATTGAGTGA
The DNA here is from genome assembly GCA_947034925.1 of Eudemis profundana. NCBI lineage: Eukaryota > Metazoa > Arthropoda > Insecta > Lepidoptera > Tortricidae > Eudemis > Eudemis profundana. The sequence goes on along the minus strand of OX344795.1, from coordinate 19,954,386 downwards.
CTGCTTTAGCAGGTCTATATTATGGGTTTACTCTTAAATCGCTAACTTTTCATGGAATATACTTAATCCCACTAATATTATAAATGCGAAAGTTTGTGAAGATGTTTGGATGTTTGTTACCTTATAACGGGGTAACAACTGGATGGATCAAGCTGAAATTTGGCATGCAAATAGACCAAGTCCTGGATTGAAACATAGGATACATTACACCCGGTAAAGAGTTCCTTTGGGACAATAACGGGAACAACGCGGACGAAGCCGCGGGAAAATGCTAGTAATAAATAAATAAGAGTGATTTTCCTCTAGAACCGTTGTTACCTTGGGTTCGATAACCTCACCTGTTGGTAACAGAATGAAGATCTGTCCAGATTGTCGTTGGTTCCTAGATCTGGAACCTGTCTCAAAATCTGTGTCTGGTCGACGTTCGTAGCCAACTGCCTGGTCAATTTATTGTTCTATTGTGAATGTGATGTCGTGTTTTTTCAGTCTAAAGTTAAATGGTGTTAAATAGAGAAAACGCTCCAACAGTAACTATATTAATGTATTATAGTTAACTATATTTTTCTCAAAAAGAATGAAAAATTTCCAATTTCAAAGAAAATAAGTTGTTTGCATGAAATGCACAGTGAACGAAATGAAACATTCATTGTTATGAAACGTTTGTCGTCAAAACGATTTATGTCGATTTGTATCTATTACAAAGACATGTTAAGATTATAATTATTCAGAATAAGGTTGAGAGTCACCATACCACGATGAAGATGGTAAATGAGCATTTTAAAACGTAAAAAAATACATTAATACTTGTAAGGCAGACGTCCGAGAGCTTGACACTGACTGTCCCAGTTATAGTTATTAGTATCTTGAATATTAGATCATTACAGGCGGCAATAGGTTTTTAAATATTGGACTTTAGCGTGTCAAATACTGGTATGTTTACCTAGGATTAAAGGAAAGGCTTAAGAAAATTCAGGATATTGTAAATTATGAGAATAACAACATTAATTCTTTTATTCATTTTAAGGATAAGGGATTCGATATGCATGGCGGAGAGTGTTAATAATTAAAGATAGATGTTATTTTTGGTACCAACACACGCCATACAGTCGTCACTAGTGTTTTGTTGCCTGTAAATATTAATAGAACATTAATAATAAACGACTTGCGGCATAAAATATCACGCCATGTATTGGTCTATTTCGGTCATTTTCAATTACATAAGCCCCCCCGATAGCTATTCTCGGCGACGATTGGATATTAATATTATTGATTAGTTACCTACCTACTTATATTAATCATTATACAGGCTGGCTCTAACGAGTGGGGCTTTAAATATAAACTTCGGTTCTTTTCGCTACACTGAGATACTTTTATCTTAAAATATCTTTAAATAATTTGTATGAAAAAATTAAAATTAGAATTTGGTGTAACTATTTTTTTAAAGTTGCAAAATTAAAGTTGCTCAGATAAATGCGTAGAAACGACCCTTTCATGTAAAGCCCCATTGTTAGAAGCACCCTGTATTTTCTTAATAAGGACGTTAGTAACTATCTACATTATTTACACAGTTTTGAAGTTTAATCATCCACTTCACGCGGGTTCACATGTACAGTCGCCAGCAGAAATGTTGCTGATTGCATCGCAAAGAAAGTGATTACAATGAGCAAATGACAACATAATAAATAACTTAGGCAAACAAAGATATAAAATCGATAATTAAAATAAAAATAAATCTCGATAAATTGTCATAATTAAAAAACTTGTGCGTTTCAGTGTACCTAATATAAAATAAAAATTTATTTTAAAACTAAATGATGAGCAAGCTTTTGAAATATGTCGATAATTCACTTCATAAATCAAAAACTTAATGTATTTACTTACTTTATCTTAAGTAGGAGAGTACATTCGCACCCACTCATCTGAGTCACACGAGCAGAATGGCAGGTGCCGTGGCAGAGTGCGCAGCCAAATTAAAACACGGCAAATACGCGAACCTGGAACTAGTGTACGATTTCGTCCCGGTTGCTGTTGAGACTGCTGGGCCATGGTGTGCTGAGGCGAAAAACTTCATAAAAAACATAAGGCGCCGATTGAGAGACAGGGTCTGTGACCCCGGTCCGGATTTTATCTGGTTCAACAGATAATTATCATTGGCCATACAGCGGGGCAATGCGACTAGCATATTCAGCACTTTTGGACCAGGTGTGTCGGGCCGGGGTCTAACTTAAATAAGTATTTAGTTATAGTTTATAGTGGTCCATATTGTATATTTAATTTAGTTTTATCTCCTAGCTACCGTTTTTATATTTTATCTTTTTGTTCATTAAATATACATGATCAGATCAAGTAGGCGGTACAAGTAGAGTAGAAAACTTCTACCAGTATAATTTTACTTCGCTTTATGTTGAATAAGAGTTCCTACTCGTTAGTAGGTATTATTTACCCAGTACCTTCTAAACACATCACAATATCTACCTACCTAACTTTGTAGATGTGCGGCTTATTTCAAAGCTAATCGAATTATGTTCGCATGATACACAATCAAATAATACCTAACCAACTTAGTTCTAAGCGCGTACGTGACTCTAAGCGCTTACGCCGAATAAATATGCATGAAAAATCCAGTTCAATCCAGTTACATCCAGTATCGTTCAGTTTGCGGCCAGGTTACCTCCTGAATTGGATATCAGGATACAAATTACAAGTACATGAGTCTGCAGGTATTCAAGCTTTACATTCAGTCGATAAATTGACAAAATGCGTCTATCCGTGGGAGAGGAGGCTATAGCTATAGCAGTGTGGGGGGCTAGCCCCCCACACTGTTATTACAGTCTTGTTGGAGACCCTGGACTACAGGACCTACAGGCTTTCAGGGTTATACAAAAAGAGACAAAATGCATAGGTATTATACTTAAACTGAAACGTACATCTGATTTGCCGATTAAAAGATTTTGCCTGGCAGATACATGTGTAGCAATGATGATAATTTCCACATTCTTGATGCATCTCAAAAACAATTAGGAAAGAATTCTTGGACTGAGACTAAGAAACTCCTTTTTGAGGCATTTCCGTTGCGTTGTGTCATGAGATCTATCGTGAAATACCTAAACAAACCGGACAGTTAAAGGTAAACGAGACACAAGCGGCTGCTCGAGTGTTGAATAATGGCAGGATGATCTGCTGTCTTTCTCTAAGTTGGTACGTTACCACAGAATAAGTATTGGTACTAAGTACAGAACTCGCACTGTCTAACAAAACCTATGTTCGGGTTACAAAAATGCGCCAAATCCTACCGTCTCGCTCGAACTCATAAAGCGCGCTCTTTATGGTCGCCACGCCCACCACTAGCGTTGTCGACAAAAATAAAATTCTTAGATATTACAGATTGAGTTTCATGGTAAATTACAGGTACCTACATACAATACAGGTATATAAATTACAGGTAGTTATGGCGTTAATAATGGCATCTGATTTTATACATAGTCGAAATAATATAGTGTTTCTAGTTTCGAGTAGGTTAGGTATAATAGGTATTGTTTTCCGTGATGCACAACAAACATGTTTTAATTATTATTTACCTATCACAACCCAGTGCTTTCAATTCAACATTGTATAATATAGGATTTAAAAGGAAAAAGGTAGCTTTTCCTTTTCATATACGAAATAAATAAAACAATTATACTTAGATATTTGTTGTTTGATTAACAAAATCACGAGAATCTAATTAATGATAATATTCATACATTAACGTAAATTAACCAGATTTACCAATTATTCGCATCCTGCAGTAATGAAAAAAAAAACTTGACGGAAGTAGTCTTATTTCAAAGTATAAACATAAATTTTATCTATTATATGTATAATACAAATAATGCGGAAGCCAGAAAAATAAATGATCCGAATTTAAGTCCGTACTGCGACAACCTTCCGCAATGCAATTTTTTTTTGCTTATTTCAAGTTTATTCGGATTACGAGTATATTAGGTTTATGCCATTGTTTTTTCTTCCTATTCGCGATTCTGCACATAATAAATTCCACACAACTGAATTTAATCACATGCGTAATGCTTCACAGTCGTTATTTCTACGCAATCTTGTTTCTTCCTAGTAGCGATTCTGCACAATATGAATTCCACACAACTGAATTTAATCACACGCGTTATACTTCACGATACTATCTAAATAATGATTAGATAAATGAGGTATTAAATGATTATTATCGGGAAGTATAACGCATGTGATTAAATTCAGTTGTGTGGAATTCATATTGTGCAGAATCGCTACTAGGAAGAAACAAGATTGCGCAGAAATAATGACTGTGAAGCATTACGCATGTAGTTAAATTCAGTTGTGTGGAATTTATTTTGTGCAAAATCGCGAATAGGAAGAAACAATAATGGCATAAACCTAATATAATCCGTTTATTCATTTTGGGTCAAGTAGGTACGTATTCGTAATACGCGAGCGACTCATCACAGCGTTTCGAGTCAGCGCGTGACAAACACTGACTTGCCTAAACCATGCGTTTTTTAAGAACAGGATTAGGAAGGCAATTCTCCTCTCAAAGATAGAACAAAGCATCTGAGTAGTGCAGAATTCAGATAAGAAAATTAGTTGAAAACTAAATCAAATGGAAGCTTGGAATCGATTAAGGAAGGCGCACAGACCCAATGACATTGTGGCAATTACTGCGGAGAAGTAAAGAAAAGCATCACAATAATTATTATTGTAGTGCATAAGATAATGTTGATGCTTGGAAAATTTAAGAGTGAACATCCTTTACGTCAATTATCACATCCGGTGAGATAATACTCAGTTCTGTGCCAAATTCTTGGAGTTCAAAGGCTAATACTTATAAATAAGTTGGAACAACAATAGAACGTACTAAAATTATGCAAGCTACATACGAGTAGTATTTTGAAATAGACCAATATAGCGTGACGTACTTATGTTATGTTGTTACCGGCCGATCGGTTATCGATCTGTCAGTGTAGGAAGCTGGAAAAAATTGAATTGAAACTGTGATGGATCGATAACCGACCGGCCAACTTGTTTCCAGTGTCTTGTGATGAAAAACCATTGCCATACAATGCCAATTTTCAAGCAACAACGCGTAGGTAGAGAGCACCCGTCGCACCAGGAGGGATGGCATTAAATTTCCATTATGTAAACGCGTACACACTTTCAGGTAATCGCTGTTTCAATCGGCTGCCTTGCGACGATTTTTTTTCTCAACTTTTTATTTTGCAACATTGTATTACACTTGTATCATAATGTAGGTACTATTAAAACCTACTCATACTCATATCACGGGACGCAAAATCACTGCTAACCAATCTTAAAGTAAACATCCTAGTGTTTGACATCTTAACATTCAAGATGACAACCACTGGAACAGATTCAAGCACTTGGACCTTGTCTAATGTTCAACTTTAAGTTCACTTTAATTAAACTTAATGCACCCATCGAGGCATGAACGTATAGTGGGAGGGACTATACCGACATATTTTAGCCATGAATTCCTGGTGGTGTGTCGAGTAAATAATGTTATATCAACATGGGTCGAATATTGTCATTTTACATTAATAGTCTTGTGAAACAAAATAAATCAGTAAATTCAGCCCCTCGGTATAAACATGTCCTTACTGGAGGAAAAGTAATCAAAAAGAAAAAAAAGCTAAAGTGGAAACGAATGGTCAATTTTTTGGCCTCGTAGTCGCTTACCATCAAATACTGCGAAGGTTAATAGCTGTTTAGTCAAAGGATTTTAAAAAAATAGTAAAACGGTCTTAGTCACGTTTATTAGGGCTTGTTACACACTTGGGAGTTTCCATTTAAAAAATAATGAATATCTCTGAAAGTAAGCGTTTTTCGACTATAGGTACCTCACATAACTTTTTTTACTCCTAATAGTTGTTAGAATCTATAGTTAAAGTTTGTCGGGTTACTCGTACCCACGGTGTATACATTATTATTTTCTCTATCACCACCCTTGAAAATGTGGGTTATTTTTATTTCGACTTAAGCAAGGTACACACCAACATGATGCCAAAGGAAAAGTTTAATAATAGAATTCCGATATACTGGTAACACAACGCCTTGTTATCATAACTACACACAATACTACCGTGCTATGTCGAAAAAGCTTCATTTCATGTCACTTTCAATGTGACATTATGCCCTTACAACCAATAGAATATAGAAGCCTCAACTTTCTCGCACGCATTGTACGCATTCCCACTTCTTGCCCGATTGTATGAAACTATTGTATGAACAATCAATAACCGTTTCCCACCGCTTAATTAATGCGAAATTACACCTGTTAAGCTAACCCTTCACTGCCGTAATTGCAGGTTTTGTTAGGCCTAAAGGTTATCATAAAACCGGGTAATTAATTTCAATTTACTTGTACAAGTGAGTCATAAATTTTGAGAGCCAGGTCTTACAAAACTAATTATTCAGGTACTATAACGAGTCTTATAGGCCACGTTTATTATAATTATCTTAGGTATATTGACAAGAATATTGCGGAGAGAATTGCGCATGCTCTATGCTAAGTACCTAGTTTCCGTGTAATCGGTTCAGTAATAAAGAAATAAAGTATCTGCAGAAGAACGGCCAAACGTAACGTTGGAAATATTTGCTGTTGGTCAGTTTATCATTTGCTGCCATACAATACGGAGTACTTACTGACTTATTTTTCAATGTTTCTGTGTCTGAAAAGTTATCAGGAAGAGATCGCTCTTTAACGACATATCCAGGTACTAAGGCACTTGTGCCACTGTTAGCGAGTCAGCAAGTAAAACTGGGCGAGTCGCATTTCATTGCGCATCTGGAAAAGCCGCTCGATCACACTGCAACGTGTAGTGTGCAAACGTGTGGCAGTGGCAGGTACCTCGTCAGCCCGCAATGAACTGTTACTCGCTCAATTTTACTTGCTGACTCGCCGGCGGTGGGAGAAGTGCCTTAGGTACCTATCTCTATTTTCCTGTGATCTTTTTGTAATTTATATATTTTTCCTTTTTAAGGAGTCCTGTGGGACGACCCCCGCCAGGTGGACTGACAGACGACCTGAAGAGAGTGGGGGGAAGCGGTTGGATGGGAGAGCCCGCCGGTTATGATAGCGCGAACTAGGGAAGACCTATGTCCAGCAGTGGCCGACTACGGGGTAATGATGATAATGACGATGACTATGAATAAAGAGTATTTGTATTGTACTTGCATTTCATCTTAAACTCGTCATTCAAAGATAATGTGCTCACCTAATTGACCTATAAACGGCGTTCAAAATAACCAGATCGTAAATACAGCGTGTTTGTCCGAGGGCGTTCATTGAGGCAAAGCAGTGGCGGGTTAAGTAAGTTCACGTAAACAGTTAATAAATTACTCTCCTGCCCAAGCCATCAGCGGTAGCGGATTTCAAAGAAATGTGACAGTCTTGCCACTATTCCTTTTTTACGGGTTCCGTTTTTACTCGTCGGTGATACGGACTCCTTCGTGTGCGCACTTGGCTGATTTTTATAAGTCGCCAGAGTGGGTTATGAATTAGGTATTATGGTATTACTTGCCAAATTTCATAGTTCTAAGTCAACGGTAAGTAGCCTTTGAATTTTGGTTTCCTTGAGAGTCTCGAAATTTACGTTTTTTGCGGCATTAACAGCCGTTTATGCCGCAAAAAACGTAAATTTTGATTATGTTATTTGTAAAATGTTTTCTACAGGGGTGTGTACTTTTTTTAAACATCGTGATAATGATAACGGCAAAACTCATACCTACAGGCATTTTAACCCAATTATATAGTACAGTACAGTCAATAGAAAACAATTGAATCAAAGTATTAAATGTACGGGGGGAGGGGGGGAATTAAGCCTTTCTCAAAGAGGCTTACTGACTCGTAGTTTGCGAATGAAAACCAAGAAAGACAATGTTACACGCGCCCGCTTATACCCACGCCCCCGCTTCAGCGCATGCGCCTGCGTCGCCCGGATCCGTTGCTGTTAACTACGCCCCGACATGCGAAGTGTTGAAAACACTGCATTGTTGCATACACCAAGACTTGTTGCTACCCAGACGCATGAAGCGTGGATGTGGCAAAACCACGAATGTATTAATGATGCATTGATGTTTGATTTTGACGCGGTATACAAATATGAATGCTCACATAAGAAAGTGTAAGAAGCTTATTCATTATTTAGAACCAACTCGATCTGTAAGTGAAACAACGGCTGCTACAGCTGTGGGCTTTGCAGGATATAGTTGCCTACGATCACCGATGTCACCTATAAACTTACATATATGCGTGGTTATTAAGCTGATAGTTATTTATCTGCCAGATTCCATTAAAAAAACCGAACAAGTGCGAGTTGGAATCGCCCACCGAGGGTTCCGCACTAATTTGTAGGTACATATATTAAAATACCCTATTTGATTCGCTTATGGCCTTAGTAAAGTATTTTTTTTATGATTTAATTAAAAATGTATAGTTTTCAGATTTTCCTCTACACTTGTAGTATAAAACGGTATTACTTGCCAAATTCATCATTCAGCGGTAAGTTACCCTTTGAATTTTGGTTTCCTTGAGAGAGTCGAAATTTACGTTTTTTTGTGGCATAAACGGCCGCAACTTTCTTTCACGTTAACGTAGAAGTTTGATTTTTCACAGCTTCGCAGGGATTTTTCACAGGGGCCGTATGTGGTTTAAATTTTGGCCCGATACATGTACGCATCCCCGAGATAAAGGGTTCCGTTTCTTATAAGGGTTCCGTTTTTCCTTTTGAGGTACGGAACCCTAAAATAGTGTTATCTATATATTCCTGATCGTACTTTCTGTCTTCAAGCGGCCAACAAACTTTTCAACACTCTCAAGTATTGAAAAGTTCAGTGTACCGTATCAGTGTTTCCTAGATGTTGCGCCATGAACATCGCTTTACGCGAACAAGTTTCACTCTAGCAGCCATGTACACGGGTCGGGTATAGAGTTGTGGTGAGGGTAGGCGAGTCAAGTCGTATCCATTCCACCTCGTGTTAACCATGAAGATGATATTTCTTCATCTTTCTACGATGAAATGTCCGATGCTCTCTAACTCCCGGAACCACTGCGACATTTTCACGGACTTCTACTGTATATATATCTACTCTACCCGTATAAAACATTGTATTATTTATAAAAGAAACTTACTTAGCAACAGCCTTAACTACTTGCCGTTCAATCATTCTAATCATTATTCTAATAAGAGTAATTACGAGTAATAGTTTAAACCTTGTTGATGGTTTGTTACAAACGGATGGGCTGTTTACAGTAAAAAAACTCATTTGCCTGCAATTATTGTTGTTTTAATGATGAGCATTGTTCGTGATACGTTTGTCGGTCTGTAGGTATAGGCTATTATGACCAGTTAACATAATAATGCTGGACATAATTGTTTCAGTTTGCGTAATTATTAACATGGTATGTTTTGTTGTTTACTTAGTGACGGTAGTTTTTATTACTTATTTTACTACCTACTTTTTATTACTCATTGAAAAAGATAATCGTTCAGGACAAGTCTATACATGTGCATATTTTTACTCATGCAGTTGCAAAAGATATAGTTACTCGTTGCTATATGTATCCTGTTTGCTTCATTTTATTCACAATTTTGAATTCCGCCTGTATGACTCCATCACCACTACCACTCCAATTTTAATCGACTTGGGCAAAATGTTGAGGGAAAATAAATACGTCTTCATTGATGCAAAAGCCGACTTACTCTTACTTTGCATTTACCTACATTGTATTTGGTTAGGAAAAAAGACGCCGACATACCGATAGGCAACAACCGGAACAGAAATATCAAATGACAATGAAGGTTCCAACAACGTACAATCTTGTATTTACCGAAGTCATAACTTGAAAGATACCATAGGTTTCTTGAAAGCTTGCCCTTAGCGCATGCGTCGTAAATAAGGACGTTTTATTATTGTCCATAAATATGGAAAGCCATTAATATTGACCATAAAGTCAGCTGACATACAGGCGCGGGACACGCGATGTTATGGCTCATGTCAGGGTAGCGTTATGGGTGTAACAATGTTTTTAAATGGCTTTTCAGGCAATATGGACGAAACCAGAAAGTGCATAAGGGATGAAAATAAATTACGGTACTTTGTTAAGAAGTCTTCAACTACCTCTTCACGTCTCACGTACAATAATCAGAGGTGGCATAAAATGTATGTTGCCATGCCATCAACTATCAAGTAACTACTTACTAGTAATTGACTGCCAACGCACATCGTTAGCTAGGGGTTCTAAAAGCAAAATTATTTTGTGTTGTTTAGACATGATACATGTATTTTCCGAAGCAAGAGTAGAACCCGACGTAAAAAAGCGTCCAGGTTATTTGTAATATCTTATCACTCTTCAGAGGGGATAGCGCAACCGATCATGCAACTTTTTGCTGTCCGATTAATAGGACCCATCTCTTTGTTACAGATGTGATGTGGTGACAGGATGTCTCGCGACTAAAGTCTTTAGATGTCATTCTGCAAATATAAGATGTGATGTACATGTGTGATCTGATCATACCTTGAGTGGTAAAATCACAGATGCATGAAAAAGTATTCTTAACTCCTTAGAGAAAATGTTTATAATAGGCATGTCCAAACGGGTCAAGCCAAAAATGAGACATTGGCAATTCATTCGCAGCGAATGCCTCGTGATTGCATGTAGCATATCAATCAAACTAACCAAACTCAGGAACCGATCGCAACGCCGCCATTATTTTAAAAAGCCGAGTTAATTTGTGAAAGCATTATCATACGATGGCGGATAAATTGAATTTCCCGTCCCAGTTGCCGCATACAAAGGGCCGGGCTCGGCCGACTGTATCTCCTAGGTCCGTGCGTGCCCGTTATTGCACGATACGAAATTGTGACTCAGTGATTTCTTTACGCGGCAGGTAGGTACTAAAAGAACATGAATTGGCCATCGCACCCAGAGCCGATTTGGAGATTTGTGATAACATGCATTGAAAAAACTTGAATAATCTGACCGGACAGTTAGGAAAGGTAGTTTAGGATTGGATTTGAGTTCCGAATTACGGTCATCGAATTAGAGGTACGTAAACCAAGCAAATAGGCTAGGTACGATAAAAACCGGTTGAATACAGGTGGAGAAAAGTGTAAGTATGACTAAGCCAAACAATAGAAAAATACAATTAATTGTACAGTCAAGCGCAAAAACATGTATCGAATAAATTGTTTCATAAATGTGCAAATATGGTACTTACGCAGTTGTTATTGCTCCTATAGAACGTGTATTTGGACACATTTTTGACCATTCGTATGCACCCATATTTTTACTCTTGACTGTACCTATCTACTAAAGAATTTTTGTATGCAAGAATAATATTTTCCGTGGATACGTAGATTAATAGTATAGGATCCCAGTATAGAAAGACCTTCGCCGAACTGGTTAATGGATGAAAAGTATTTTATATTAAATTAAATATGTTCATAAATATATTGCAAGTGGGTTGCCTAAAAAAATTCAGTCCAGAATATGATTAATTAAAAATTTAAGTTAAATTTGCACCTGGTTGGTATGTGATGCTAAGAAAACGAGGTGCAAACTTAGCTCAACCGGTTAGTATGAGAAAGTTAGGATGAAGTCGGCACGGGTTCCCGTTCACAGAATGAGCAGATTTTTGGTTTAGGGGCATTTTAGCACATAACACTCTTCTATCGCAGCGAACCATCGCTGGGACCTCTCTGTCGCACGAAGGTGAAGAACACACGGAGCGGCGCGGCTTGCTATGTGCTAAAATGCCCCTAAACCCTAAACCAAAAATCTGCTCATTCTATGAACCCCCCCGACCCGACTCATGCCGACTTCATCCTAACTTTCTCATACTAACCGGTTGACCTAAGTTTGCACCTCGTTTCTTTAGCATCACATACCAACCAGTGCAAATTTAACTTAAATTTTTAATTAATCATATTCTGGACAGAATTTTTTTAGGCAACCCACTTGCAATATATTTATTAACATATTTCATTTCATATAAAATACGTTTCATCCATTAACCAGTTCGGTGAAGGTCGTTCTATACTCGGATCTTAAACTATAATGTAAACTTTTAATATAATTTTTCATTATTTTGTTTTACAAATTTGTATTATTACATTATATACATTGTGTTAAATTAATAAAAGATGATATTCTGCCAACGGCCTTGGTTAACAATGCCGCGCTATTTTGGCGTGGGGTTATCCGCATGTTATCGTTAATGTTATGCTAAAATTGTAAAATACCTGCCTACTGCGCGAGGCCAAACAGAATAGCACCTTATTTCACTCTCTGTTTACTCGATAACCTTAAACATTCTAGTTCTAAGATTTTAGTAGTCTGAACGAAATTGGGGTGAGTAGAAATAATGAGTCATAGATCTGTATTACGAGTTTTGCTTTAGTATGGTTATTTTATTCTAAAAAGGAATAATACTATCTGAGAAGCGTTTTTTCAAAGGGGCTTATTTCTATATAAAATTCATAGAAAAATAAGCCCTTTTGAAAAGACACACCTCATCTAGCTTCAGTAGTATGGTAATGTAATGTCTATTCATCTTACGAATGAACCTCTCGTTGCACTGGCAACTAAACTATTTAAAGTTGGATTTTTAATTAGATGGAGTAAACTGACGTAATACGGGCTCATTCTTCGTGTGATTATCGCGTTAATATGTAAATAAAGTAGTTTTTATGAATAAAACTCACCATATTTTCACTGGTTTAATTTATAATTTCATTAAATTATGACTGTGTAACTGAGATAAATGAGAACTGTCAAATTACTCCGTCTAATTAAAAATCCAACTTAGTACGGGCAGCACTGGATACACTCAATTTTCTCGGGAGCAACCTGTGTCACGCCAATAACTGTATATACAGCGTGGAAAGGCAATAGGGTAAATATTGAAACGGTGGGCAGCATAGGAGCTAAGAAGTATATTTAGATAACTTTTGCTTAAAACTACAATGAAAATATTTACCATACTTACAAAATAATTCGGCCCGCAATGTAACGCAACACATTCAAGTTGACAAACTACTATTACTTACTTTAAAAAAAACTCGTATCTCACAATGTCATAACAAGCATGTATGCGGTACATTGCTGCTCGGTAAATTGTCAAAAATTAATTACGAGGTCACTATTAAGTGTAATTTAAAAAAACATATGAATGATAGCACTACTAAACGCTATATCTGGTTTAATTGTTTGCTCGTAGGTATCCCGTATTGGACTTCCACGCTGTATTATAGCGGTGGCGCCATCTAGCATTAACCTTTCAAAAGGGTTAGGTTCGTGACGTTTACCGACACGTACCTACAGTTACCAGCGGCACGGCAGTGGACACGCGCCCAACTTTCCCGATGGCTATCGCGCAATAAATGAACGCGTGTTCCGATAAGCCTACTATCGCTCCACGCACCGTTTTATTCAACAATAAGGTAATTCTGGAACAATAAGGAACTAGATTTAATGTGACATATGATGTTTCTTGGCATTTACTTTAAGGCGGCCGACGTTAGATTTTATTTATTATCTTTAAAATAAAACGATACATGCATATTTTTTATTAATTTGTAGGTTTTTTAATCCGAGTTTTGAGTCAAAATACCCGGGTTTTACCCGACTCTAAATAAAGTCGGGTACCCTGATACCCGGGTGGCATTCCCTAGTCTAGAACTCGAGAGGAATTCCTTGATTCTCATAGTATAAGGTTTTCCTGGATATATATAGTTTACAAAATAGACCCAGTTCAACAATGATAGTCTAATACTACCTGATGACAACATTGACAACATATTTACCTATGCTTCTCGGATATGTTTAAATGACAGCACAAAGTAAGACGGAAATACAATGAAATATAGACGTTGGGACTCAATCCTTATTTCTCAAAATACTGTATTTCAAAGTAGAAACTCGGCTTGCCGACCGTAGTATAGAATAGAATAGAATCATTTATTGTCAGAAAGTGAGTAGTTATAAATAGATGTTAACAATAGTATTTTAGTTCGTCACTATCAGCCAGAATATGGCGTACAATATTTCCTATTTTCATTGCATGTCATTGAAGAAAGTATTGTTATATTGGAATTAATTAAAGTAAAATGATAGAAAAATATAATAAGTAATGAAAAAGTCAAAAGTAAATAATTATTAATGTCATGCAGGGAAAATTGTGAGAAGATGTCAATGTACAATATTACAAAATAAAAAAAAGTTAAAGCAGATTAATCAAAAATTAGGCTAAATTATTTATCACAGGTCATTGTTATTCGCATAATGTTCATTAATATTGTAGTACAATTTATTCAAGCACCAATTAAATTGTTTTTTTATTTTATATTCTGGGAAGTCAAGAGACTTTAAGTCTGTCGGTAAATGATTGAAAACTTTAACTGACATGTACAATATGCTTTTCTTGAAGTGAGCAGTGTTTCCATTTTTATGCAAGTTCTGTATTGCATTTGCTAAACAGCAGTTTTTTGGTAGAGAGATGTAATTTTCTCTTCGCCAATTTTCCTTATTCTATCTATGTACTCAACCCTTAATAAAAACAGCTCCAAACCGTATTCACGCCACATAGTGAATGCCTTTGTCCACCGAGCCCGTCGTGATGTTATGTCAGATGTCCCTTCCGTCTCATTTGGTGCCATTTTTGTCCCCCCACATATCAGAGACGTGACACACTGAGAGGGGGGCTATTATGATTGCGCATGCTTGGCAGTTTTTTAGCCGAACGGAGACGTGGAAATGTGGGTGTTTTATGGAGAATTCTGGCGTTTTCCATGGGGTACTGTGGAAATACGTGATGTTATTATTTGTTCTGACCCTTGTGAGTTCATGCAATACCTTTTCTGTTGGTGTTTTACCTACCTTCAATAAATCTATTAATCATTCTATTTTGAGCAACCATTGCCAATGAGACATATTTTTTTGTCAATTATTAGTACCTATACAAAAAAGTAGGCACTCTTATCGCGTATAATAACTTTAATGAATGTCGTGAAAGGAGGTCCTTAAGATGTTCCCGTTACGTTATGCAATAGGTTTTTTCAAAAAGCAAAGAAACACTACATTTAACGTTAGCAACATTTCCTCAACAGCTCCTTTGTAGTTTGCAACAACTCCTGTAGTAATTAATTAGTATTAGTTAGCAGAGGAAGATAGCTCCTTCCCATCAAGTACAACTCGTAACTCGTTACATTAAAGGAGCGGCCAGCTATTCTCTCTTAATTCATAATTAAAAACAACAGCCATCGACCGATTATCAAGTGACGCAACGCTCGGATCACTTACATCACCTCAATTGAGCAATTATCGCTTTTTAGTTCGGTTATTTGTCGTATTTTTAAGGGCCAGGGTTAACTTCATGACTCTATAAATATAATATAAATAATCTCACGACTGGAAGCAGGTTAATTGTGTATTTGCTAAGTATGCATACGTATTTAACTTAACCGTCTTTCATTTATTAAGTTATTTCTATTTCCCATCTCTCCTCGCAGCTTAATAAATTGTAATTTTAGTAAATGATGTTTCAGAATAGCTATTAGAACTATGTCTAATTATAGCACGATAGCTGGACGCGCCTCATGAATGTCATAGGACTGTAGTTCGTAAGGAGCATGAATTAGCGCCACAAACCACCTTCCTCTCTAAGAAGGACTCGGGTTTCAAACACCAAACTATCAGTCGCGAGTAAAGCCGGAGGAAGTAGCTAGAGAAATAATAAACAAACCCGTAAATGAATGCGGAAAGCGGCGCCGATCGGCTTTGTTTGGCACAAAGCGGAGATTTACGAGAGCTATTGTCTCAGGACTCAGGACCTGAAACGGGATACCCTTATTTATTAACAACTACTTACTTCCCTTTGACGTACAATGGGCTTAATGTGTACATGTATTTGTATATATTTATAGGCTGTTGTTCCAAGGCATCCTTTTGACACTTCTTCCAGTATTTTTCCTGTAAAAACAGTCTAAATGAGCCTGTTATCGTACGAGAGGTTGGCCGCGGCTGTGTTTAGAAATGTCGAACTTCCATACCGACACAATTCTAGCCTACAGCTTACTAGTCAAGCTAGTTCATATACAACTACCTACTAAAGTTAATCGTTAAATAAAAAAGGGCTACATTGCAAGGAATCTTCTATACATGGTCACCTAAATTATTATAATAAGCGCAGTGTTTAGAGATTCCGAACTGTGCAGGTGGTTTAAGGGGCGACACCCGGTCAAATAAGATTCGTTTAAGGATCCAACCCATCACTTAGTACTCGAAATTAAGTTTTCTAGCACTTGGTGATCGGTATTGAGTGTGCTGAAACCACCAGATATTTTATCAGCTTTCCATTCTAAATCTAATACAGAATCCTATTACAATATTCTATGCGCTTAAATTCGATATAATAATAATTACAGGTATAACGTACGTCTCAATCTTGTAGCGCACAAAACTTATAACACTAATTAGAGTTGTTGAAAGAATAAGTCATAATTTAGATTCAGAGGTACTAAAATAGGTACGAATACAACAGAAACCTCCGAGTGATGATGTATGTGCCTGTGCCGCCATTTTGCGATTATTCAGCGCGGCCTGACTCGACGCCGCCCCGGGCTAGCGAATTTGATAAAATGACATCTCTACATGGAATAAGAAACACTAGAAAAGCTTTAGAATCCATAAAAGAAGACAAAATATTCAGGAGGAACTTAATCTAACAAGCGTTTTAAGCACACAAATGAGGTTACCACTCAGCGTGAGTCAGCGTGGTGTCGATAGCGTTGATTTTTGTTGAGGTAGGTGAGTTGTTTCAATTAGGTAAATCTCAGGGCTTCTTTATAACAGTCATAATACCTACTAAGCGTTCCATCAACCATTAGGTATAAGTGCATCGACGGAGCTGGACAACGATAACTACAGAATGGGCGGTTAACATTAGGCTCTACGGCAGTAGCGTGGTCGACTCAGGGGGAATTACTTTCCATGAAACCTTGGTCAAACACGTACCTAACCTAACCTAACCGGAATTATCTAACCGGGTGTGGCCTGCAATAGGAGCAAAAAATTAAACCGTAGGTTCTACTCCTCAAACTAGACAACTTTTATTCAGCGACTTTTAAAAATAACTTGTGGTTTGATTTTTAGCATACTTTAAAGTTTATCCGGACACGCAATGTATTGCGAAATTGATTACATCTGTAGGGTGACAATGACAAGATTGACAAGCAATGTCAATTAGACGGATTTTGATGTACATTGAAAATACTAATTACTTAGTATGAAAAAGAGATAATCTAAGGACCACATATTTTTAAAAAGTGGTTGAACAAAAGTTTTATTATTTGAGGAATAGAATCTACGGTTTAATTTTTTGCTCGTATTACAGGCCACACCCGGTAGAAGGCTAGAAGGAACGCCATTTTCCAGTAATGAAATCATCTCTTTAATGCCGTGTGAGTTGTATGCCATCAGCACCAGAAGTGGAGGGTTATCTCACTGCCTGCTCACCAGGCGGGGCACGCGGCAGTGTGGTGTAAGTATGATTATTATGTCAGATTACAGCACCCATTCTTTTTAGCTGCTACTGCATTAACACGGCTGCGGTAGGTATGCTTTAAATGTGACGTCCTTTACCACACGAGCGTAGTCGTTTCTGTATTTTCTGATAGCCGTGTATGTAACTAGGTTTGCAGGTGGCGTGGGGCCCTCGACGACATTGTTGACGAGGCGGTTCCGTGATCGAGCGCCATCTTTTATTCCAGTGGAATTGTATATTTTCCCCTTTTTGGACCAAACGTGAACAGTGTTTCAGATAATTGTGAACTTGTGTGAAGCTAGGATCAAACATTCGTGGTGGCCTATCGCCTTAAAATAGAGAGAATGATACTAAGACATTTTAATATTAAGCCCAGTAGGCTTATGATGCTACGCTTTGTCGCGTGATAAATAAAAAACCGTTCAAGTGCCAGTCGGACTCGCGTACCGAGGGTTCCGTACAAATTCATAAGTAGATACGCGAATAGTTCAAGAAAAACTGTATGTCGATTTGTTTAGTAGGTAGGAGCAAATAAGTACCTATATGTTAGGATTTTTGCAAATTTCTAAAAAAAGTGCAAGCTAGGAAAACCGTTATATTTTTCCTGTAATATTTAGGATAATATTAATAATTGCTAATTTTATTCGTCCTAATTCAAAAAGTTTATAATTAAGAAAAAAACTAAAAATAGGTTTGAAATCTACAAATTAAGCCCTTTCATTTCATATCCGACTTGATATTATAGCCCAACTTAAAATTTCTTACCTCCCATTTAAAAAAAGTAAAAAAGGTATAAGAGATTTTTTTACGTCCAGGAGGCTCGGGTTAGCGACTTTTAAAACTATTCCAAATTTCAAATCGATAGCAGCAGTAGTTCCTGAGATATCTGGCTGTGACAGACAGACAGACGGACAGACAGACAGAGTCGCACCATAAGGGTTCCTTTTTTACCATTTTGGTACGGAACCCTAATGATAAAGCATCCGTCACGTTCTGACAAATAATGTGTGAGAGTGACGGATGCTTTATCATTTATTTATGGCGCGACAAAGCGTAGCATCATAACTAATCATAAGCCTAATAATATATATACAAATAACATGGATAAAAATAGAAACAGTACAGAATAACTAAAACTAAAATAAAATGAAATATACTTTAAACTACGAGTAAAACTAGACTAAAACTAAAATAAATCTAAAAATGGCTCCTGCGGCATGGCACCGATGATGCTGACAGCATTTCCTCTCTGGAATGTAAGACTGATGCGTTGAGCGAGAAAACTGTCAGCTCTTCGGTTTCTCGTGGTGTCCCTGAGTTTCTTCGATAAGTCTTGGAAGAGACTTAAAGCGCCCTACGGACCAAGGGTCTCGACGCCAAAAGAAACAAAATTATATATTCGGCGCCGAAACCCTGTATTTTCCCACCTTGGCAGTTTTTGCCGCCTCTGCTGCTATTGTTTCTCATTCTTCTAAACATTTCTACTGGTGAAAGTTTTTCTGGAATGAATAAATTACTACTTCTTTATTAAATCTCATCATCAAATGGGAAATGCGTGCCAACATTTAAGTCATAGGTACTTACCTAATTAGACATAGGTACTCGATTTTGGTCATACATATCTCTTATCATACATAACACATAATACTATTTGCTTTGCAGTAATAAAAATTAAGTATGAAAATGCGACGTTACTAGGCAAAAGGTACTAACTAATCACTATATGTTAAGAAGGACGTTCCGTTTATTCCGTTTACCTATTAGTACGCACCCACACATTGCCGGGCGCGCACATACTTTAATATTTTTTTATTTAATTTTTTTGTAATGTTTAGTTTTACAAGACACGTTAACTATTAGTAACTATTAATTTCATTATCTTTACTCACTGTAGAAACTGAGGTGGAGCTGATATTTTTTATTTAGCACCCCTTTAGTAACTCTTTATTAAAAACAGCAAAATGGTACCTTTTGCTTGGTACTGTCACAATTTACCAATGGTGGATCCCTAATCTGTCAATAGGTACATTTGCTAAAACGTTCGATACCCAGATGTAACCGGATTGCGCCGAATCCAATTTTCCGTGAGACAGGATTTAGTTTAGGTCCCAACGACGTTAACGGGTGTCGAACCTTGTTACCGGCGTGGGTCGAATCCCGTTGCCCACGGGGCAGATCGGTATGTGGGGCTATTATAGATACCTATACAGTATGTGACAAATCGTTGCATGAATGGGTACAGCCGACCAATGAAAGGCCTGCCTACTTAAAATATTGTTATCTTACAAATTACTTTTTCGATTCAAATTAACCTTTCTGTGGTCTGTTTGAAGTTTGGTATTTTTCACGCTACTTTACAAATCATTCAACAACATGTACTAGGTTACAATACAACCTATGCGATAAATGCCGATTTATATATTTTTTAATGTATGAATTACCAATCAGACACAAGACATTTTTCAGAGCTATGTGTGTACTATGTGTCAGCTTTAACCCGGCAACTTTTGCAGAACAAGAATAACGCTAGGGGTCTGGACGCACTAATAATTGCATAACTAGATTTACAGTAAATGAAGTTGTATTGTATGTTTATTATGGTTAGTAACTTTACGTCATTATGCTTCCACGATGTTCACTCTCGGATGTATAAATAAAAATCGGCCAAGTGCAAGTCGGATTCGCACACGAAGGGTTCCGTAGGTACTACTGTCGAGCAAAACGACGCCAAAAAACAGGTGTATTGTATGGGCAATTGGGCGCCCCTATTTATTTTTAACTTTATTTTATTTTTAGTATTTGTTATAATAGCGTCACTAAAAAGAATTTATCCACAATGCTCTATGATTTGTATCTACTAATAGAGCACATTTGACATTTTCCTCCAATTTACTCTACGTGTATTTTAGCAATAGAGCAAATTGAACTGTTATTCTCCAATTTGCTATACTAGTTCTAACGATAGAGCAAATTAGAGAAAAACAGTTTAATTTGCCCTCCTACTTCGAAAGCTAAAGCAAATCCAACTTTTCTTCTCCAATTTACTCTACTCGTTAATGATATAAATAGAAACGGTTTTATTATTAGAAATAGCTACATTTTTGTTATTAATTAAATTGAAAGTGCAAATTAGAAACGGACAGACGAAAAACACTTAGTTATAATAATACCTGGCTTTATAAAATAAAATAAAAATTAATAAAATGTAAATTATTATTTACGTAGTTATGTTGTAAGGGGTCATCCATATACTACGTCACACCAATGGGGGGGGGGGGTCTAGCCAAATGTGACAGCCTATACTAACAAGGTCAAATATGTTAGGAAAAAGTCTGACATTGGGGGCAAAAGTCTGAAAAATCGTGTGACGTACTTTGTGGATGATCCCTAATAAATTAAACCAAAAAAAAATTACTGCAAAGGGGTGTAACTTTTTAGTTTTAATTTATAACAATAATTTTTTTCCTTCTTGCGTTTTTTTCGTCAGTCGGTTTCTAATTTGCACTTTCAATTTAATTAATAACAAAAATGTAGCTATTTCTAATAATAAAACCGTTTCTATTTATTTCATTAACGAGTAGAGCAAATTGGAGAGGAAAAGTTGGATTTGCTCTAGCTATCAAAGTAGGAGGGCAACTTAAACTGTTTTCCTCCAATTTGCTCTATCGTTAGAACTAGTATAGCAAATTGGAGAAACACAGTTCAATTTTGCTCTATTGTTAGAACTCGTAGAGAAAATTGGGGGAAAATGTCAAATTTGCTCTATTAGTAGATACAAATCGTAGAGCATAGTGGATAGATTCCACTAAAAATACATATTCGGTGAATATATCAAGTTTCCACCTATGATCATTAAAATCAAGCAAAACCGCCAGAAAAACACGTTTCTTGTATGGGGTGACAACCCCCTTTAATTCTTGATTTAATTTTGTTATAACGATACACATTCTGTGAAAATTTCAAGTCTCTATCTATTACGGTTCAAAAGATGACAGCCCTGTGACTGACCGACACAAACACGTTTCTTATATGAGGACCCCCTTTTATTTTTCATATTATTTTGTTTTTATTATTTGTTATGGCAATAGATATACACATTCTGTGAAAATTTCAAGTCTCTACCTATTACGGTTCAAAATCTAGCGCCCTGTGTACGCATGGACAGACGGACAGCGGAGGCTTTGTAATAGGGTTCTGTTGGCACTCTTTGGGTACGGAACCCTAAAAACAGGCCTTGTTTCAGTAGTTCTGTCGATATTACTCCGCGTCGAACTAAATATTAGGCCCTGAACTACCGAAATTAGGTCCAAAAATAGATGTAACCAAACCAACGCTTCTAATTAAGTCGCGTATATTACGACTGACACTGTACCTGCGCTTATGGTATACAAACACAAAGTCCCTGACTCATAGCCAAAACCACGCAAAACGCAAACATAACACGGCACGCGCCCGAAATATAAAACTTATTACAGAACGCGGAAGTAGCCCAAAAATAATTACACTGAGGCTTCGCGTGATTCCCGAACGTTACCAGATGCACTGGCGGACAAAATCAAGTATACACCAACGACCTTCCAGTGGCAGAAACTGGAACTAAAATGCTCCATACTTTTTTTCGATTTGGACGTTGACGGTGGCGCCGAATGGGGTGAATAGGGAGTTTGGTGGACAGACATGAAGGTAATTTCCGGTGGAGATGGAGTATTTTTAATTTATTCAAATTGTGACAGGGGACGTGGTTTAATAGTTTGGTTCACGATGGATAGTAAGGTTAGTTACTTATAAGGTGTTAGTTGTTGGGGTGAAAAGGGCGTTTTAGATTACATATAGATATAAATGTTGCTGTTCTCTGCGGCCATCGCTGGCGGTGACTGAATATGTGATAACTGTAATGTTCGTTTTTAATCAGGTAGGTAATAATAATAATACTCTTCACCGGGCTGTGCTTAGTGATCGCACCGAGGTCAATTAAAATCATATGAGTGAAAATAATATCCCATCAAAAACATTACATATAAAAAGATGCAAGTCTCGCAACGCAGTTCTTTTACAACAAAAAAGTTTTGAGATGTAATGTTAAACTAAGTCAGTACCGGGGGGGTGTCCACAGAACTCGATTTCCACCGACTTGCCTATTATTAGATCTATAAAATGTGTTCCTCCACGGTTAAATAATTTCGGCATTCAGCTTCGTCGACCTGCTGGCGGGTCATAGTTTAGTGAAAATGGCTATTAACGTTGGCTGCGACACATATACGGAAAAGTTTGTTTTTTACTAACTTAAATAAATTCATGATATTACATGTTTTTATCGAGCATTATTTTAATCATCAGTGTAATTCTTTGGCAATATTTCCCAAACTTTACCTTAAAAAAGTTACATTTATAGCGTTGCTGATTGAAAAAAGTCTTTAAAATTTAATTAACATTACCAGCCTCTCACACGTCCTTATCTCGACCACAATACAATAAGTATATAGCCCCAAGGGCGACCGCGACCCTTGTCGTAAATCTTCCCTGTCAAATGCTTGTCACATTCGCCCCGCTAAATAAACGATGCAATTAGCTAAAAGCCTTTTTTGTGACGTATGTTTTATTGATGTTTGAGAAGAAAATCAAGAGATAGGTAAGAGATAACGGATATTTGGTTGGTTTTTTCTTGATTTCGTGCAAGCTCAAATTTTGAGTACTTTATTCATTTTGTCCGTGTTTTATTAATTCGTATTTTTTTTAGTATGCACAATTTTTTTATAAAAAACACTCAGAATTACGTTATTTTATTTTATATACTTTGTGTCGTTAGAGGCATTCATTGAGAAATTATATTTAACATCGATCAATCCGACTTTACTTATGTTTAACTACGTCAATTGTTTAAAAACAAGTTGCAGAACTAATTTAAATAGTTCCGTGCTATAATGTGGTCTAACACGACACGAGTATCTACACACAACTGCACAGATGGAGTATTTAATGTTTTGATAAACGAAAAAGCGAAATTAAATTTCCACGCAATTGAATCCTCAAAGGAAAAGCCAAGAAGATAAAGTAACGATCGTTTCAATGATATCTTTAATTTAATTTACTGAAGTAATTGATATTTTTTCTTCAAAAGTCTTCGGTTTCTTTGGTGGATTGGCTGGAATATTTTTACTCACTTGCCTTTATTATTGTGTAGATTTTCATGAAAAAAAATGTTAACTATAATGCAAAAGTCTGCAAAAAAGTGCGAAAATACTTCACTCATTAGTTACGCAACGCTTTATTATAATCGGTTTTTAGGATTCCACAAAAGAAAAAAAAACAGAACCCTTATATGATCACTTCGTTGCCTCTTTGCCCATCTGTTCTGGAATAGAACTTTAAAAACCACTAACCATTTGTATCCGCGCAAAAATCCCTTTCTATCAGAAAATCTACTGAATTATCCCTAGTTCGTTTAAAACTCTAGCAAAAGTCGAACAAAAGACGAGCGATATTGAAAGTACCTATTAAATGACGTTTTAATTGGATTAACATAATGTATCCTCCTCAAGTATAATTAAAATTTGTCCCGAAGTGTAGTGACACACTGGCAAATAGTGGCATTCTGGGGTACCGCGGCATGTGGCGTATTTGTTTACACCTGGGACCGTTGTTTTCTACAGATACCTAGTGTCAAATTAACCAACAGCTAGCTCTGTGTATGTACTTCCTACTTTTATTTTCATAAATTCCACGCCCTCGCCAAAGTTATTTTTATTTTCGAAAAGGAATTATAAAAACAAATTAAAAGAGCGTATTTAGTTTTAATTTGCCCTGTCCTTAATAAGTCTGTCCTGTCTTTAATCTTGGGACCGGACAAGCTTTCATAAAATACTTTAATTTGAATTTTTCCCTGAAATATTACCTATTAGCATTTACCCGCGACTTCGCGCGCGTTGTTCCCGTTACTGTCCCAAGAGAACTATATACCAGGATATAAAGTATTCTTTGTTTCAATCCAGAACTTGGTCTACTTGCATGCCAAATTTCGGCTAAATCCGTCCAGTTGTTACCCCGTTATTAAGTAACAAACATCCAAACATCTTCACAAACTTTCGCATTTATAATATTAGTGGGATTTGCGCCACTGTTATATACAACTAGCATTTTCCCGCGGCTTCGCTCGCGTTGTTCCCGTTATTGTCCTAAAGGAACTCTTTACCGGGATATAAAGTATCCTATGTTTCAATCCAGGAAATGGTCTACTTACATGCCAAATTTCAGCTTGATCCATGCAGTTGCTATCCCGTTATTAGGTAACAAACATCCAAACATCTTCACAAACTTTCACATTTATAATATTAGTGGGAAGTGGGATATGCCTTTAGGTATAACAGTTTATTTCCAACTGATATTAGAAAATAATCGTCATAGTTTAAATTTGAAATTTACACAAGAGGGTTAGAAGTCTGTTTATGTTTAATTTAGAATGCACGCAAGATTGTCGGCATATTGAGGCTTAACTCGGCTTCGTCAAATATCCCTTTAATTTATGAACAGTCCGCCCTGTGTATGTTTGTGTTACGCTCGCCCCTCGTCATAATTTGTATATTAAATTACGGGGCCCATCGGTCCCGATGGAGGCTTTAAACTAAATTAATGGAGTGCACGAACAATACGCATATGAAAATAATTACTGCAGTTTCATTTTATTATTATTTTATTCGGCTTCATGACGAAGGTAAGGTAACAAAAAAAAAACCGGACAATGGCGAGTCGGACTCGCCCACCGAGGGTTCCGTGCAAATACTTTATATTATAAAGACCATATTTTTTATGATTTTATTACAAATTATTAGTTTGCGGATTTTTTCCTACATACGAGTGTGTACTAAGATGGTATTAGTTCTAGGTCAACGGAAAGTAGTTCCAGGGGCTGTACATGGTTTAAATTTCAACTAGATATCTCCACTCGTTCCCGAAATAAAGGGTTTTGACAGACAGACGGACGGACAGTTCCGTTTTTTCCTTTTGAGGTACAGAACTCTAAAAAAGGCAGGTGGAACAGCCACTTTGTCAAACGGCGATAAACATTGCATGGTAATTTTTATAGCTTACTCTTTGATTTCAAAATTCATAGACACAAGCCAGGCATTAATATACCGAGAAGCGTTAAGTGAAGAATCTTAGTTAAACGTTGGTGAAAATACTAAAATATACTAAAGCTCGCCCATTTTCTACAAGTGTGTATGCATTTCCAGAATTGTACTAAAATTAAACTAAACATAACCTATCTTACTCGAGACAATATGTTAGTAAATATGTTCTATAATGTATTTTGAGCATTTCTACAAACACTAATCTTGTATATCACACAGTATTTTTATTTTTACCGTTACTATGTAGTTAAATATGTACATTGTTACTCTTTCACCATAAATAACCCGGAGTTTTTCCCATAACATTACACGAAACGTAAGAAATTTCAATTTGCTTTTGACAGACACTAACTTCTTCCGCCATCCATCTCTATGACAGCCGTGATGGGGAAGAGGGGGGTTATGTGATAACGGACAGGCGCCTTCTGAACAGAGAATGGAGGTGTTCGGTAATTCATAATTGTTGAAAGGAATTGTGTTTATTTCAATTCGCTGTCGCTTCTACCGTATTTTATGCAGTAAGTAATGGGAATCGAATAATTCGAATACTGTCCGACCGAAACTAGTTTAAATGACCGAAACTGAAACCGAAAATTCGGCTTCGATCTCACAGATTCAGCCAAAACCGAAACTTCCATATAAGGACATGTTTATGAAAAAAACAATCAGTCAAATTTTTAAATAACATATTAATCATTAAGTGTCTGATATTTGAAGTAATCATTAGTGTAACATAATTATCACTTCTTAATTTAAAATAAATTATTTGTGCTTTTTGGAATGACTGTCCGATCGCAGCGCGAAACCACTCGAATTCGGTTTCGGTTTATAAGCCGAAACCCATTTTTTGCCGAAACTAGGCCGAAACCGAAACTGAAATTTCGGTCGGACTCTAAATACGAAGTATGTTATTGTACATAAAGGCGGTTGAACGGTTCTCTGACTGTGGGCGTTGGGCGTAACATTTTTCAACTGACTTGAAAATAAAGATTTTTTTTTTTGTTTAACTGGTCTTTTTTCTATGCGATATCGTTTCTTTTTTTTATTAGAACTGGTGATTTCTTGAAGACTACTACTCTTTGACGTTGTTAAACAATTTTCATGAAAAAAAATTAATGCATGCCTGATTCAACACGGAGTTTATTTCATCATACGTTAAAGTGTGAAGAAAGGGATATAACAACGACTGTACTCATTGCGATATATTTCGTTTAATAATTAATAAGAGGTTATTGTATTGGCACAAAGACTTACAGGTGATACAATAATCTTGTAGTATAGAGGTATAACTGGTATAACCTAGAATTCGGTAATGCGATTTTCTGTATACACAAGATAAGTAATACAATATAAATATTCTTTTCTCAAACATGGCATGAAATGTTGACATTACGTGCCTAAAAATAGGCCGCAAAGTACCTCGTTTCCAGCGCGGCTTGACACTTGGCACGTAATGGAATTTCATACTTATTTTTTTTTTTAATTTTCATTCCACATTTATTTGGGCCACAGCATCACGGCATTCAGCCATTAAAAAAACAAAAAACGATGTTTGCTACATTTTGCAGTTTTATTTATTTAAAATTGACATGAACATAACAAATAACACACTATAAACAATTTTAAATTGCAATTTTAACTACACAAATACAGATTTAAAATATTTCATCTAAATATTCGCGGTAAAAATGTAAACTGAAACAGCTTTTGGACCCAACGTGACTTGACATTTGCATTGTCTATGGATATAATATGTCACTAACGTCACTTTCTGACAGAAAGTTTGTGTTATAAAATATTATTCAGGTTAAGTAAGTAGTAATAAGTTTATTTATTTCATTGCATATTTGAGAAAAGCACTATACATACTTCAGCGGGAAATGGGGTTGCCAGCCTCGTAACTATCTGGCCTCGCTTCGCTCGGCCAGCTATATGTACTCGGTCGGCAACCCCTTACTTCCCGGCCTCTGCAGTAATGCACACCAGAAAACACATTACAAAGGTACATTACATAATTAAAACAATTACTTGTAAGTCAGTAGTCTTCCTTTCTACACGTCCCGGTAAAGCATGAACTAAACTTTGTTCTGTATTTGTTCAGAATCATCATGGTCTCCTCCTGCTTTGTTTCCCTCTACATATATGTTCTTTAGCAAAGAGCTATGGATTTCACAACTCGGCTTCAACGCTTCCAATTCCACATTATACTGCCTCATTCCCCAGGCGCCAGGGCTGTCACCGTCTGCATTACAGCACATCCCGCACGCTAGGGCTGTCAGCACTGCATTACGTGATGTACTCCATATACGTCGCTGGGGGCCGCGTTATTGACGCCGCGTGATGGATTGTACGCAAATATATTTCATAGGGTTGCCACGAATCAACATAGTAAAGGAAATAAGGCTTACGTCCATGAGACGCAATTTCCACAAATAGGTTTTTAGCTCTCCAGAATTCTCGAGAATCGGAATAAATATCTTCAGATACAAAGAATATTAACGACTTTTTTTGTAGAAGGGAATGGTGACAAATACTGTATCACTTGAAGAGTTACAGTAACCGATCAACGATTGCAAACCGGTGTCCGAAAAGATGCCCGACCCATTATTCACACACACAGTGTAAGCGCAGTCAATTAAAAAGGTAACTGAAAACGACTGGACTCGTAATGTTCACAAGGGACTTACTGAAAGCTACTCCACAGCCACTGGAGCACGTGACAACCCTAGCCATGACATTGAGTGATATTGACTGGGTTCCCACATGGTCCCAATAAGAGAAATAGTCGTGAACATTCCGCATCGTTGCCAATAAAGTAATGTGCATTACAATCAATCTTTACCGTCTTTCACAGTGAAAAATTGAAACTGAGGCCTTATTCTACATAAATTATTGGTCTGATAAGCGGGGTCACTAGTAGAGTGACTAGGTTGCAAAATGACCACATCGCTCATAGTCCACATCTCATAATGTCCGAGTCACAAAATGGCCACATCGCTCCTAGTCAACATCTCAAAATGTCAGAATCGTAAACTGCCTGCATCTCGTCTAGTTAAATGACCATATGGCCCCAGGACAACAACTTAAAAGGTGTAAAAATATCAGAATAGCTAAGTCGGAAAATACCTACGTTGTCGAAAGTCGGGACAGTTACGTATAAAAAGCAATATTAAATATGTTGGTTATAATTAAATACGAGTATCAGGGGTTCAATTTTTTTTTTTTTTTTATATTAGGGGACAGTCTTACACAAATCGAACTAGTCCCATAGTAAGCTCAATAAGGCTTGTGTTATAGATACTAGACGACGATATATTTAATAGATACATACATACAAATACTTAAATACATAGAAAACATCCATGACTCAGGAACAAATATTCGTGCTCATCACACAAATAAATGCCCTTACCGGGATTCGAACCCAGGACCTCTTGCTTCATAGGCAGGGTCACTACCAACTAAGCTAAAGCGGTCGTCAAATTAAAAACAAAGTTTACCATAGACACATACTTATTATATGTATTATCAGTTATATGTCATATTTGCCCTGTTTGCGCGCTATGTTTAATTTTGTATTTTATATTTTAAAACCTAGTCGTAGTAAAAGTATTGTATGCAACGTTGTATAATTAAGTCAAAAAAACCGGGCAAGTGCGAGTCGGACTCGCGCACTGAGGGTTCCATACAAACTCGTCATTAGATACGTGGATAATTCAAGATAAACTGTATGGTGGGACAAACTTAACTTTGCTCTTGAAAAACTGTTGTCCCTGTACATCGACATAAAATATGTCGCGGTTAGTTTAGAAGGAGCAAATAAATTTGTCTTACAATTTTTGTGAATTCCTAAAAAACGCTGCAAGTTAGGAAAACCGGTTTATTTTTCCTGTAATATTCGTAATTATTACAGATTTTTCTATTCTGTAACCTCGGAGATAATAGGGGAATGGTATTTTTTTTACCGTTTTTTGTAATAAATAAACTACATGTCTAAGAAAAAAAAAATAGTTTTGGAATCTACACATTAAGCCCTTTCATTTGATATCCCATTCGATATTAGCTCTACTTTTGATTTTCAACATCCCATTTCGGTCCCCTGTTAAAAAAAACTTAAAAGGTATAAGATTTTTTTCTGTCCAATAGATTTGGGTTAGCGATTTTTAACACTATTCCAAATTTCAAGTCGATAGCATCAGTAGATCCTGAGATATCTTGCTGTGACAGACGGACAGACAGACAGACAGACAGACGGACAGACGGACAGACAGATAGAGTCGCACCATAAGGGTTTTTTTTTACTATTTTGGTTTAGTTACTCGTATCGCAACCCACGCCATTCGCATTTTTTTACCCTACTTATACAACTGTTGCATAAAATACCTACTATTTAATGAGGGTGTTTAAAAATCATAAATCCACCAGGTGGCAGCAGGGTGGCGAATGGTCTTTTTGACAGTAGGTGTCAAAATCCACCAATCACATCACCTGATTTTGACATCTACTGCCAAATAGACCATTCGCCACCCTGCTGCCACCTGGTGGATTTATGATTTTTAAACACCCTCATTGACTGAACACAATGAGTGACCATCGCGAAAATCGAAGACAATATCGACACTGGAAATTTCAAATGTCGTAAGGGACATTTTGTCGTAAGTACACTAAATATACCATTGGAATCAGTATTTTTTTCTCTATCGATCTGTTCGATTGAAATTTTGATAACCCGTCAAATAAAAAAGTTATGAGAAGATTAAATTTTGTCGTAACTTCCTAAAATTTAAAGTTGACCCATACAACATAGCGCCATATAAATTTAGTATACAAATTTATATTTTCATACATTTTATGGTTACTTACTTCATTAACCTGGAAACCATAAATATAACTTACAACAGAAATTCGCAATGTACAAATACGCTTTTGGTAGTTACGACAATATGATAATATTTTTAAGAAAAAAACGGGTTATTTCAGATTCGTAACGGACATTTTCGTCTTAAATTCACTGCGTAAGGGACACCATTTCCTAAACTATTAAGGTTATAGATTTCCAATAATTAGTTCGGTGTAGATAAAGTTATTTGAAAATTATAAATCTGAGAATCATCCTAATCGGTTAAGAAACGACCGAGTTACGATTTTTTTTAAATTCAATTTTGTTTTTTGGCTCTCCTGAAAAGTCGACCTTTGTCCCTTACGACATTTGAAATTTCCAGTGTCGATATTTTACTGCCAACAAAAAAATACGTATAAACATCAAAATTCTAACAAACACGTTTTCCTTGGTTGATACTTGCCTAAATTAATGGCACGTATTTAAATGATCTCTTTAGTACTTAAATGATCGTTATAATTTTGCAGAAACGGTAAGCAAAAACATTTTAGAAGCACAATTAAATATTTCCCTACTTAAATTAATTATCATTGCGTCTCGCGAGTATTTCAGTATTGGGCATGCATATTGAGACATTTTTAAAATCTCTCTAAAAAATATTTATCATAATGAGATTCAGAAATCATACATCGCGTCGAAAATAGTTCGCATGTGTGCAAGCTGCGACTATTTGGTAGCTTGGCAAACGGGCGGATGTTCTTATTGTCCCTGTCCTATTTATACTCCGTGATTATTGTTTCGGGGTAGCTGTGGGTATCGCTTGTCTATTCTAATCCTTGGAATGGAATCCATGCGCGGTCTGCAAAATGAGAATCATTAATAGCGGAGCATAACTCACAGATTGGTTAGCCAATAAAGCGAAGTACTCATATACGCACGCACGTCGGCACTAGAACCTTCTTTAAGTACAGCAATATTCATACATATTAAAAGTATAAGTAGGTATCTACCACAAGTACATAAATACAAATAATGTGATTTAGTTGCTGTATTCACTATTCAAGAGCACAAAACGTTATCCTTCCATCTATCTAGTTAGCATTTGAACCTTGTGTCTGCACAATGCCAGTCTGTTGCCAGCCGCTCGAGGAAGGTTGTTGCTAGCGGCGATTGCAACCGAGAACTACTAGACCTAACAATAGCTGTTCAGTATATTGTACTTACAGGATGATAAGCAGATCTATATTGTGTAATTATGTATAAGGCAACAGTGATGTTTCATTCGAGAATATTCCAAAGTTGTATGGGAATTTTAAGGAATATTCCCCGAACTGGAAATATTCGATCTTTGGTCGAGCTACTAGCAACAGCGGACTGCACCAATCACTGTGCAATTCCTCACACTCGTTATCATTATTGACGTCGGTTGCGACGAACGGCTGCACACTTTTTATCTCCAACGGCGTCCGGCGACCTGAACAGTAAACAAAGTCTGCAATCCGTTTTGTGCTGGGGCACTCTATACGCTTCATCGATTTTTAGAGCTATCGGTAACCTTGGTTATTTTTTGGATCAATTGGCGAGGTAATCCGAGTTTTTGAACCAGTAAAACTTATAGTATATCGTATGGTATCTGCAGAATAAGTTATTCCTACTAATAATGTCTTCGCATATAAATAACTAGCGACCCGCCCCGGCTTCGCACGGTGTTTCTCTATTATATTATGCATGTATTATACATATAAACCTTCCTCTTCAATCACTCTATCTATTTAAAAAAAAACCGCATCAAAATCCGTTGCGTAGTTTTAAAGATTTAAGCATACATAGGGATATAGGGACAGAGAAAGCGACTTTGTTTTATACTATGTAGTGATATGTACCGCACTGACCGACCGCACAACATGGTATGTACCTACGATAACCGCAGCGTTTTCGCCAGTGCGCACGATTAACGCACTGCGGTCGCCGTATTTTATTGCTGTTTGCGAAACCGCTCAATAAACACTAGCTACGGATACAGGTTGTATGTAATAATTTGCAGGTTCTGATTAAATTGGGTACCTGAAAGTAGTTCGAACTCGTAGATATAACGTGGTAGGTAAATGTAAATATGTATTAGCGAGTTCATAGTGTGGTGAATTTTTACCATTTGATAAAAGAAAGATTCAGTCTAGAATAATTGGGCAAAATCACATTGGTGTCACAACACTCCATTTTTTTTTACACCTGACATGATATCATTGACGTACTTTGACTTGCAAAAATGGTGGCTTAAAATTCTTATAGGCTTAAATTTCAAAATCATACAAAGAAAACATAATTTATACCTATAATGTGCACTTATATACCTCAATTACTCAATCATTTATTGCAATTTCACAAAAGTAGGTACAGATGTTAACTTAAAGCTACAGATCATTGTGAACCCTGTTGGGCACTGCAATTTTAGGGAGAGGAGGACTTACTAAGCCTTTATAATTTATCTTCTAGGTATTCATTTACCGTGTAATAGGATTTAGTTAATAGTAGTTGCTTTATTTGATTAGTGTACTTTTTATCGTCTTCTTCTTCTTTTATACAGTCAGGTAAGTTATTATAAATCTTGATGGACATAATTAATGGTCCTGAGGATAGCAGTTTCAGTTTGGCGGCCGGTCGAACGAGTCTATTTTTATTGCGAATAGGTCGTGAAGAGGGAATGTCGTCGCGTTTTACATAAAACTCTTTATGTTTCCGTACAAACTTACAGGTCTCAAAGATATATAGACCAGGGAGGGTTAATAATTTATGTTTTTTAAAGTAGGGTTTGCAGCTGTCAGTCTGCTTGATATTGACTAAAATTCGGATCAGTTTTTTCTGGATGGTGAAGACAGAAGGCGCGTCTGTGCTGTTTCCCCAGAGCATAATGCCATACGTGAGCCATGCGTAGGCGTAAGCGTAATAAGTAGACAGTGCGGTTTCCAGGTTAGTGGATTTTTTAACTTCCCGAAGCGCGTAAACGAATTTCGACAATTTAGCTTTAATTTTGTTTATATGGGATTTCCACGTAATATGGCTATCTATATCAATGCCTAGTAGTGTAAAACTTTGTACCTATACCGCACTCTTGTATGTTTCATCTTCAATCGTGTGATAATAATGTTTTCATCACACTTGCTCGTAAAGGGTGTTATAACACGCGCGCTTATAGACCAACTCGAGCCGATTTACACCCCGTGGGTTACAAATATCTATAACTCCCACGGGAGGAAAAACTGTATGAAAATCTATAACTCCCTCGGGAGTTATGAGTTTAGTTTTAAAAGTCGTACGTCATTTCAGACTAAGGAGGTTTCGAATCAGCCAAGGCTATTTCACATCTTCAAAACTTGGCTACAAAACCAATTTTAGTGTAAATATAACTTATATGGTATATTTTACTATTATTTCCGTAGTTTTTGCGAATTTGCGAAGTTTAAAATTTTATTTTGAAAATCGGTACAATCTGGCGACATTGCCTATCAAGTTTAAAAACTAAACGCAGTTCTTAGCATTATCTGTGGAAGACTATATTGAAAAAGTTGACTGTTGAAGTTGTCTCTTAGCGGGTGCGTTTAGTTTATTTCATTATTATGTTTTTTTTTTTTTCCTCGCAAATGTGATCAAAAACATTGTGTGTATCACGGGCAGTAAGAAGATTACAAACTCGAGTCATTAAAAGCCCTCCGCCTACGGCGTCGGGCTTCTAATAGACTCTCGTTAGTAATCCCCTTCTTACTACCCTCGGTGCACAATGTACTATTTTGCTCATAACTTTGACTTCACGATAAATGGAACTGAAGTGTGCCGCTATTGAATCCCGCTGGTCAAGGGCGAAAAAGTCACAGTTATTTTCAGTTTCACGATCTAGAAAGTTATATTTAAACCTATAAATCGTATAAGTAAATTTTATACTGACTGAAATTGCTTCTGTGTTAATATTCATTCTAATTTAGGCTCAGCCAACTAGTTCGGAGTTTGGGTTAATCATCATAAAAGGACGCTATAAGTTTTATTGGCTAACTTTAAATTAATTCGGTTGAATTATGGTCCAACTTTAGATTGAGACTGGATTTAAAAGCTGCCGTTATTAAGGTTAAACTATATTGGTCTAAATTTATGCGATTCTCACACAAATTATGTACAACTATGAAGTGCTATACCTATCTAAAAACTATACTGATGACGACTATTTGGATGTAATACGACGTTTTACATTATCCGTGTTTTAGAAGAGGCAAAAAAATACTTAAACTATAATTTAAGATAAATAGTTAAATATTCGCGCTGGGCAGAAACCAGTGGAGGCAGATCATCCACGCCAGATGCAACCCTGATCCTCACCCGCGATCCTCAGACATGAGAGACCGACCCCAGAGAGAATAATTAAATAGTTATTCAAATTTATGCCCAGCAGACCCAGGAACAATACTCGAGCTCATAAGAAACAGCTTAATAGGAAACTAGAGGTTCGTTCGTGGCGGTGAAAAGGTCAAAATTACCCTATATTTTATCCACGGTCCGAATCACCTCTACATTAAATTGCACGGAAGTGCGACAAAGTCGCGGGATAAATCTAATGTATTATGAGGTGAGCTCGTGCTGTGTGCGTACTGCGTGCTCATTCGTCACTTCGTGGTATTAAAAAAAAATCATAAAACTTTTTTATGTAACAAGTGGCAAACAAGAGACTTTTGTGTACTTATTTAGTTAGGTACTTTGTGTAATTACGAGTATATTATGTAAATTAAGGAAAGTGGGTCCAATGGAAGGTTAATGTATTCCCGTTACTATAATTACATGCGATAGTTGGTTTCTGAACAAACAACTCTAATTATGTAGTTGTAGGTAGTTAAAATGGTGGAATCGGACATTTCCTGACAGTGGAATTAACGCTTAATATGATATGGAATCAAAAACATCCTTATATTAACTTTGGACATTTATAAGGCGCCACACAAACAACCGGCTTTAACCAGTCGAATTCAAATCGTACTCCGGGGGCGGTTAGATGAAACAATAAGCAAGACAAGTACTCGCCGTTACCTAGATGGGAACAACCGAAGATAATATGCCTGATAGACTCTCCGGGACGGCGGTATGCCAGACAGATGTCGACCGTACCGTCCTTCAGGATATATCTCCAGTAGTTGTTCATCATCATAACGTCCGCAATTGCACAGACAAAACCTTCAGTTTCCCCGAAGAGATCACCGAAGCGTAGCCAGTTCACCGACGCGAGCAGGTCAACATCGGGCCCCGTAAGGGCCTTGTAGAACCGCCCATGTAGCTCCTTACTCTTCCATATGTCCTTGCGGTCGTCGGTTTATTATTATTATCTATTCAACAGTTACCGCGTTATTAGTAACAAACATCCAAACCTCCAAACATCTTCACAAAGTTTAACATTTATTATATTAGTAGGATTTTAGGCATATTATGATGCAACAGGTATTACCGACTTACCTATTTATATAAATTATTATACATCCGACCTACCTCACTCTTAGCCACTTGAGTCAGCTATAATGTTTTACAACAGAACATACATTGTTGAGCCACGTGAATATAATCTATGTTTTGCTCGCAGCAATAATATACAATAGCTGTTTACTAAAATAGCCTACATAAAGCACAGCTGAATACTATGTAACGTTTATAATAATATTAACAACCTAGGGCAATGTGAAGCTAGATTTCCTTTATATGTAAAGTTCCCATCTAATTTTAATATTACTAAGTACACCCGATAATACGCACTTATGATTTACATTAAATTGAAAAAGCATCCCGGTTTATTTATAGGGATATTGTTTAAATACAAACGAAACAAATTATTTTAAAATTGTGGGTACAAGAAGAATATACATGGTGGAAAGTTTTGAGGGGCCCTGGATGGGAACTACCCTAAATCCTTTAGTTAGCTCATTTTACTGAAAGGAAACATTCCTTTATTTTTAAAACTAAATAAAACTGTATTCATAGATTTTTTAAATTTTCTTGACCTTTGTATTGGAATTTATGGTAAAATAAAATTAATGATAGATTTCACCATATTTTTTACTTGTAAGACCAAATGTTTATTGGAGAGATTTTATCCTGACGAATAGTCCTATCGATTAGTAGAATAAAATAGTGAGTGCTTATTTTTTTTAATTTTTAGCTACAGGTACGACATAAACCGATACTATATCGCATTTGTCCTTAAAATGCATATAAAGTATGTATTCTTAAACAGTTTGCATCATGTAATGTGCTACTACATGATAACAAACAACAGTGTCAAGTAACAATACAGAATAAAATGTAATGAAACACTTTGTCACGACAATATTAATCTTTGTTAACAAAGCATTCGCGCACGTATCGTCAAAGACATGATGGATGTTTTCCTATAAAGTTATTCTAGTTACAGTAGGTATGAACTAGGTATACCTGACCGACCTCAATGTCGCGAACAGTAGGCTAGTAAACAGTTTTATTTCTGTTTCATTTTACGACCATTTTATGGCTGTTGTTGGGTATGGTCACCTTGAATGGAGTATTACCGTGCAGTCACGTTGCATGGTTACGTTTATAAACTGAAGTACTTGTACTCCTAGCTGGGGTTCCGGACGTAGTAACTGAAATACAGTAAACTCTGATACAACACACAAATTTCAACCTCATAATTTCAACCTCTCCAGGTTTACTGCTGAACAAATGTCTCCCTCAAAGTCTTCCACAACAAACTGTCGCGCGCTTTTTGCCTCCACCTTACTTTTTGTGGGGGGGGGGAGAATCCATGCTGCGTCTTCCTTCCATAACAAACGGTCGCAAGCTTTTCTCTTCCATCAAGTTCCTACTATCTTAATCATGTTATCAGACCATCTTGTGGGGTGCCGATCCAGCTGGAGTCTTCCGGTTCGTGGTATTTATTCGGAAACTTCAGTATTAATTAAGGATTAAAGCTAAAACGAGCCACTTCCTTCCTGATCTTGCTCAGAATGTCGCAACTGACCCTAAATCAACACCTCTCTAACGTTGATACTCGCCATCATATTCTCTTAGATTTGCCCACTACCTACATCAGACACGTCGACCAATCGTCGAAAAGTATTTATGCGCCAATTATTCAGGGACAGTTAGATCTTGCCATAATATATTTACTTCCTAGCTTACAATAAAACGTTTTACGAAGCCTGTAAAATGTTACAGTCCCTATTTCAGAATAACGCAAAATAAGTTTTCATATTTAGAAAGCGCATGCTACCCTCTCCCTTATTCATATGACAACAAAGATAAAGATGATGAGCTGCTGTCAAAAGTAAAAAGGTTACAGTATATAGAAGGTAGAGGTACCTTAAGAGAACAATCAGAACCGGGGATGATTTGAAAGTGTCCAGCTAAAAACACTAAATAACAGTTCAAAAATCTCTCCAGAATGTATCTCTGCAGAAATCTCGCTAGAGGAGAGTATGAAATGAATTTAGCATTTTTAGCAATGATTGAAACTTAAAACATGATTTTGGGAGTGTGAAATTAATTTCTGTTCTTTTAAATTACCATTTTTTTGTACTTTTTAACAAATTTGTTGACATTTGGTTTATAAGCTTCCTATATAGTTCTATTCTAAGTCTATTTAAAGGTCATCCTGAAAAACAAACAAAAAACGTCCCCCACTGCACGTACCTCATTTATACTTATGTACCTATCGTCTTAAAGTTACCGTTTTTTATATACATAATACCTTTTTTAGATTCGTCCTCAGCAACAACATATTTTTATCGGACGCGTGTTTACAACGTAACTAAAATCTTGCAAGATTATCACCCAATTCAACAAACAAGCTTGCAAGCAAGAAAACCGCCGAGGTGGTGTTGTAGATATGTACCTACAACACTTCTGGTGGGATGCTGCAGTTTGCATATATCGAACGGGTGACTTCGGCACGCGGCCGGCAACGTGAGCTTATGTAAACGTATAACTAGCTATTAAGCCCTCTGGAGATAAGGAAAGGTAGCATAAAAATCATATAAGTAATTAAAAAGATTTAGGCTGGATCGACAACCATTTCAGCTTAGTGGGTGTGGCTCCGCCTACGAAACTAGAGGTACCGGGTTCAAATTCTGTTAATTATTGTGATGATCGGTGCTCATTGAGTCTTGGATGTTATTATAATACAAACACGTGTCAATAAAACACGTCATGATAAGGACCACTCGAATACATTTTTGCGAAAATCCCATTAAATTTTGGTCAATCCTATTCAAGTTTATGCAAAACAGACAGATGCTACCCAGTACTTTGCTATATTATGTAGTGATAATAACGTAAATGCATCGATAAACTTATGCGATGAACAAAGAACTTCCATAGACGGTCCATATTGAAAAGCCCCCAGTGATATTTGAACGCCACCTATTTATTTCTATGAAGTGGGAACATGCTTATTTTAATTATGGTAGTCGATTATAAACCAAGTCTTTTAATCAACCATGTTTAATAGCGCGTTAGATGTTCACGTTTATGTTTCAGGCAGTTAGTAACAAATGAAATTCACTTTTCAGCCTACTAGCGCCATCTAGATTCATCGCTTTGTATTATAATTTACAAATACATATCGCTCCTTGAAAATCATAACGTCACTATCCAAAAAATGACGTTTTTGAGTTAACAACGCCATCTAAATCACGTGATTGTAAGGAACGCCATACAAAGACACCTATTGCTCTAGCTCTATTTAAAACGGCAGGGGGCGCTAGTGTCATTACGGCGAATAGTGGAAATTGACGCGCGCCTTTTTGGAACAGTGTCACTATCATTAGAAATACAGTGAAATTCAGTGGATTTTGTGAAGAAGGTTGTCATTTTCTGGTTAATGACGGTATTCTGTGATATTAAATGGAAAGTACTAACATTTTTCAATGGAATACAGTATTTATTCATAATACGTCAGTTCGAACTTTTAATGTAGTATCAATATCAAGACTCAATTTAAAGCAATAGTGTAATTTTCGCTTTAATGACACTTGTCCTCTTGCAATTTTTAATGTTTACCTAGTGTTAAGACTGTTAAAACGACAGTATATCAATAATGACCGTTTTATTTTGAATTTCAAGTCTTGATGCAGGCTAATAATAAAGATGTACTGTATTTTTAGTACTTTAAATGACATTGTGGTTTTAATAACTAAAATTATTTTTAGCATTATTAATCGTCATTTTCGATGTAGTGTCAATTTTGCCAGCTCAAATTACTATAAATTCACTCGTTTTGTCAATTGAAAAATGCTGTTTTATGTTTAAAGCCGTTATAACTGGTAGAAGCTGCTTCCAACATTACTGTTGTTTGATTATTTTGTGACTTCTTGATTAATGTCACGGTGTGTAATTAATAAAATTATTAACTGTTTGTGAGACTGATAGTCATTTGCGTTAATAAATGTTATTTAACAAGTTTTCTTTAAGAGTTTTTATACAAAAACATGGATTTTTCTTCCAAATAACCAGATATAGTGTCATTGTTCCTTAAACTAAATTAAAGTTTAGGAAATCACAGGCTTGAAAAGTGACATTAAGCAAAAATTAATGGAAAAGTGACATTATTATTTTCTTTAAATTCAATTATCAGATAAATAAAACATAAAAGACGGAATCTACTCTTATCGGTAAAAAGCATAGTCACGTATTTAACAAAACACAGTATAAAAATGATACTTTTATTACAAATAAAGTAGTTTTAGACGTTTTAATATTTCGAAAACTTTCAAGCCTCGTACCCAAAAATCGTGTTTTTCGTTTTATGACGTTATGATTTTCAAGGAGCGAATATAATACAAATTAATTTATTCTTAGTGTAAGTATACTTTCAGTAAAATAGTCTTTTCTCAAACATGCAATGAAATATTGACATTACATGCCTTATATTATAATAGGCCGTAAAGTACCTCGTTTCCGGTGTAGCCAGACGAGAGGCCTTTAATGGAATTTCATACAACATTGCCGGCCTAGGCCTGCAAGATTTTTTTTTAATTCGATTCCTCATTTATTTGTGACAATGCATCACGGCGTTCAGCCATTAAAAAAACAATAAACGATGTTTGCTATATTTTGCAGTTTTACTTATATGTATAAAATCGACATGAACATAACAAATAACAGATTAAAAAGCTAAACGAATACACGTTTAAAATATTTCATCTAAATATTCGCGGTAAAAATGTATACATTCAAATAAATGCGTGTGTATGTGTGGTAAATGTGTCAGTCTTTGGAAAGGGAATTCAAAAATTTTTAATTCTGTAATTCTATTTTTGTCTACTTTGCTTTTAGTGTCTCTAGAAAATAAAGCTTGATTTTTGTAGTTGTTTAATTTATTTTATAGCATATTTGAGAAAAGCATGCCTCGGTGTGAAAAGGGGTTGCCTGCTTCGTAACTATCTGGCCTAGCTTTCGCTCGGCTATCTATATGTACTCGGCCGGCAACCCCTTACTTCCCGGCCTCTGCAGTAATTTCAATAAAATAAAATCTATTCATTTACAACGAAATGGAATTTATAACATAAATGTTAGTAAAAATACTCATCACTATCACTACATAGTATAAAACAAAGTCTCTTTCTCTGTCCCTATGTCCCTATGTATGCTTAAATCTTTAAAACTACGCAACGGATTTTGATGCGGTTTTTTTTAATAGATAGAGTGATTGAAGAGAAAGTTTTATATGTATAATACGTGCATAATATAATAGAGAAACACCGTGCGAAGCCAGGGCGGGTCGCTAGTATCTAATATAGCATATGACTCAATAAAAATTAACTTTTTAGAAGTGAAAAGAACCCCTAAATAACCTTACCAGAAGTCGAACCGTATGTAGAAAATATACGTAATGATTTCTAAAACGAAGTAGTATGGGTTTATATTCACCCATTACACGGAACAAATAGCCCATAAATAACTAAAAAACTTAAACGGTTCTAATGATAGTGTAATAGTACATTACACAACTAGGGTGGTAAAACAAAGAAAGGCCGAGATCGCAGATGTTTGCGGCCCGAGCTGCAAGCGAGAGACGTAAATATGCGATCTAGGGCTTTCTTTATTACCTCCCGTGTTGTGTTAATTATTTTACATTCATTCAGAAATTCTAAATGATAAGTATTATTTTTTATTCGCAAGTTCGTTGAAAAATGTCGCATGTCACTCGTGGGCATTGGTCATTACAGTCTCGGCTATACAGCCTCGACTGTAATGAATAACTTCGCCCACTCGTATCATAATGTACTATTTCAGTGCGTCGCCCCGTTACATAATATTCCAGTTGACTGTACGAGTAGCATTTGTTACATTTACTACCTATATTTATTTCGCTCACAAACGCATTGCGTAACAAACTTTCAAATAGAAATTTCCGCAGGAAACCCAACCCATATCTCTAATCTATAAACTAATAGTTTCCTTTATAGAAAACATAAATTACTTTGTATATTTAAACACCCGGCCCAATAAGGGCTGGTAAGACTCGAAAGAAACCTCGTAGAATCGCTCTTACGACATTTTCCATACAAGTCGAGAATGCATTTCTATGCCTTAGAAAACCTCGTCTCGTCCTAGATGGGACATCCGCCATTTAAAATATAACTCCATGTGCCAACGAGTTTTTACATCAACAGCGTACTGCTAAGCAACCTAGAAAATATATGCGATTCTGTGAACCCGTACCAAACTCTGAACTACCATTAAAAAACTGTTACATCAAATCTCACGACATCCAATGCTACTTTTCCACAAACTACTCCAACAATAATCTATCACAGCCCGCAATGGACGACTCGGCTATTGCAAGTTACTGTCGGTGAAATAGAACGCCTCTTATGTAGTAGAAGTCGATGTAGTAGATCTCTCTGCCTTCACTTTGGTTGCTAGGCGAGGCTATTGCCTGTGTGGGTGAGTGCAGTGGCCGAGGGTCCTAGGGTTGGGAAGCGAAGGACTTACTAATAAATATCGATTCATTAGAAATAGTATTTTGGTTATTTACTTGTGGTGAAGGTTTTGTAACAAAAATGTCTAGTTGCGAAGCATTAAGATATTAAGACGAATGATAACAAAACATGCTAAAGAAACTATTTAGTTGAAGGAAACAGGAGGAAAAAAGTGAGTTTATTTCTCTGTGCATACATAATTATGAAAAAATTGCTACCTCTACAAATATAAAGTTAAACTACCAAAATTCACCATAAAAATACGACCTCGCTATTTAGTACCTGTTACAATTACTCTACAAGAAACAGTGTTTTGAGTTTGAACTTCGTTAGATCTACCCAATATTTAATTATAAACCG
Source organism: Eudemis profundana (assembly GCA_947034925.1). Classification (NCBI taxonomy): domain Eukaryota; kingdom Metazoa; phylum Arthropoda; class Insecta; order Lepidoptera; family Tortricidae; genus Eudemis; species Eudemis profundana. Next base: position 19,911,485 of record OX344795.1, on the reverse strand, counting down.
CTGTAGATTAATTCATCAATCCCTCGCATTAAAAAAACCAACCGTTACCTATTTGCCAGCAGAGGTACCTAACCGAAATGTATTACTAATCGATACAAAACCTTGGCGCTTACTTTAGGTAGCATAACACGATAATTATAATGAGTTCTTCCATTCGATTTATTTCCATATTAAACCGACAAGACCTTCGATATTATAAATCATTAAACAAATCGCGGTTGCTCAAGCGTAACACTTAAAAATTTAAAACAATCCTTGCTAGTTCATTCACTTCTAATGATGAATTAACCCATTAGACGGCTTGTGTAACAACCGGCACAATCGCCGGCAAATCAAAGGTTAAGCTATTTACTCATATCTCATTTACTGAAATATCCGAATTTATACCCAACTGAGCTTACTTAAAGTTTAATTTAGCGTTCCGCGGCACATGAGATGCGAGTTTGCAAGCATTACCTTTAAATCTTTATATGCGGCCCATGATAATGTCTATACCAGATTTCGACAAAGTTCCGCAACTCTTGCACAACCCTATTCCTCAGCGGCACTCACACAAACGCAAATGCATTCGATTAATAGCTGCAACCAGCTTAATTTTGCGCCTCCTAAACTAACAGTCATACGAATATGGACCTTACGTGTTGGTGGGATTGGATTCGAGGTTATACAAGAGCGGTAAAGTAAAGGAGGTAGAAACAAAAGTGTTATCGCTTGAACGTGTGTGTGCTAGTGCCGCGGAGTCGACGACCCGATGCTGAACCTACCCCAATATGAAAAATATAGGTATTCCCAACGAACAGTAATTTCAGACTATTTTTGCGAGACCTAGAATTGGCTATTGCATAATACAACGCTGCAAATTGACATTCAATATAGTTACCAAACGGTGTTTAGGTACTCTGAAATGGAGGGGAATAACCAGGTCGTCTAGCACAACTAGCCGCGACTTCGTTTGTCGCGCGACAGCATGACCTACGAGTATTACTGTCACACTATACTGAATGGAAAGAGATAGTATTTGTCGCGTGTCACAGTTGTCCTAGATGTATAGGAGGGCTTGTTACACTTTTGGCCCTTCGGCTTCCATTCTTGCATTTGTAAAGACTTTAAACGCTTCTTAAAACTAATTACCCCCGTCGTGGCGAACATAAAAATCTGGGTGAGGTCGCAAATAATCGCACAACGGTGAATATGTTGGGATGTTGTTAGGATACATATAAGTAGTGTAAACTCGATTTTGCAGTTTCGAAAAAGTTGTGCTAAATGTGTAGTGGTCGAAAAACACCGAAATTTTCGGTCATTTTTCAGATTTTGGTCTGTACCTTCTAAAGAGCGGATTTTTGGATAAAATTGTCTATGACACTATTAAAGAGGACTAAATTCCCTACAATATGAGTGTAACATCAACTCTGCATGTTTAGAAAATGTTGAGATATAGCACTTCAAAAAATTGCAAATTTTCCTAAAAAGTTCGAAATTGCACTTTAAGCTATCTCTCAAGCTGAATAGCAGCTGAAATACTGATCTTACAATGACAGTTAAATCTATGAAATTATAGAGCAATTATTGAGCTTTATTTTAAGTATAATTTGAACCCTGTACTAGCGATAATTCTCTTGTTATCGAAAAAAAAACAAATCATTAGAGAACTCAGATTTCTTAGGAAAGAGTGCTCCTAAAGCAAATTGTTAGTATATTGCGCAGTTATTCATAGGAAGTTTTAAAAATAACTTTATATTTTTAAACATCATTCATTTAAAAAGTCCTGAGGGGCCATGATGATCGCGTACATGGCACATTATGTAAATGACAAAAGCATCGTCACATTTACATACGTGCGTAAATTCGAGAGTGTTGAATACTTTATTATTTATTTATACTGTGATATGCGCAACCATCATATGCCCGCTAAATTAGTCTTAGATACACATCGTAAGATCTAAGTTATAAAAATAAATGTGAAAATTAACGTAAAGTGATGGCGAGTCCTCGGCTGACTCCAGTGATAGAATTGCAGGACGCAATGTAAATTGGTATTTATCGCAATAACTTACACTAAAGAGTAGCTATGTAGTTACCCTTGAATTGCTGACATTTTACGGAATCAGGCAAAAAGTTATCTTCGATGACATAAAATATTAGATTTAACGTTTGTCAACGAAACGCCACGCAACCTACCATATATGTGTAGTTATACGTAGTTATACATTTACACCTACCAGTTTTCCGCGTCTAATAATGCTCCTATTTTGTGTAAGTACTTATAATATTAGACTTGCCTTTACGCAATTGGCTAAACGGTCGTATTTTTCTGAATTACACCTAGTCGTCAAAATTATGTGCATGGCTAAGTAGTCAAGCAGTTTGTATGGATTTTTACTAATAATTAGTGTCCGACCGAAGATTCGGTTTCGGTTTCGGTTTCGGCCAGTTTCGGCCAAAAATCATGTTTCGGCCAGAGTTTCGGTTTCGGCCAAAAAGCAGCCGAACCTTTCGGCCGGGCCGAAACTTACAACATCGTACTTTCGGGTCGCGTTCGGGTAACGTAGGGTGCGCTTGGCACGGCTGACAATATGGCGTCGCTCGCCTAACTCCGCCGGCCACTGAATCAGTGCTCTTTGCTCGTGTAGTGACAGTGACGCTTGTGTTTGTTCCCCGAATAATCATCCTCCTGCCCTTATCCCATTTAATTGGGGTCGCCGCAGCATGTTTTTTTCCTTCCATACCTCTCTATCACCCGTCATCTCGTCACTCACTTCCTTTCTATTCATATCGTCTCTCACGCAGTCCATCCACATTCGTACTTTATACCCTTCTAGTCACATGGTTATCATCCCTCCGCATAACATGTCCATACCACCGTAGTCGATTTGCCATTATAGCATTTCTTTTAATTTAATATAGACATGTATGACTTTCCCGTACACGAGACAATGGTGTCTCGGCCCTTTGGGAGGCGTGCGCGGAGCCGAAGCCAACGCGTAGAGGCCCTTTCGACAATTTAATGAGAGGCAAAGTGTACACCCAGCGGATGCTGTTGGTTGGGACTATTGTTGATTGATGGAATCTAACTCTACTGGGCTATGGCGGTGGAAATATGGACTAAATTACTGGGTTATGGATTGAGACATGACGGCGCCTGTCAGGAAAAGTGTCTCATGGCTTTCGTGGCACTGACAGACTGTGACTTGCCCTCCGCTGATGGGCCCCTGTTAAATAAATAGCGACATTATGAGCAATGGCCTAGCTAGGGGCAACACCAGTGCCGAGGGCTGCAGGGTGTCGAGAGGTGTGCTGCGCTTTCTCCGAGGGTACTCGCGGCGTTATGCCTTTTATCACTTCCACGCCTGGAGCATATAGCTCTCACGACTCCACTCTGGACGGCCGGTTAAGGCAAGCCAGAGGCGGAGGTCCTTACACTCTTACCCATGAACCCTCCCTAAGGACCCCCAGGAGCACTCGGGTACGTGGGGTCGCTACTCCCCAACAGCTCGCCACAAGCTGCCCTGCGTATGATATTATTATGATTATCATATTTTAATAATACACTTTTTTTTTATTATATACCATTTACTATTACCAATTCGCTGCCTCAGTATTACAGTTAATGTAACATTTAAAAATTTTCACTTTTTAGGGAAGTTAAATTTTAACCCAGTGTCACTATAGCAATGTTGAAATTTCATTCGATAAAATTTGAACGTAATATTAGGCCGGCAAGATGTTTAATTAATCTAGTATTTGGAAAGAACGGCCCATTGACATTTTTATTCAACGTTTAATCACGTTTATAAAAGGTTCGGTTTCGGTTTCGGCCGAAACTAAAATCAAACCGAACCTTCGGTTTCGGTTTCGGCAAAAAAACATGTTTCGGTCGGACACTACTAATAATATTACCTTGTATTCTACTATGTACTCGTAATTAGCCCCAGGTCTTCCCCTAACAAACTCTGCTGAGAACAAGGTTAAGCCTAGCTGTCCGGCATGAGCTTTTTCTTCTCCATAGCCGATCAGTAATTTTTTTTTTTTTTTTTAGGGGACAATCTTACACAAATCGAACTAGCCCCATAGTAAGCTCAATAAGGCTTGTGTTACAATCCATCCTGATGTTTTAATTTCAATAGTAAAGATGACGTCTATCAAGCAGTTGCGATAGAGAGACTGAATAGCCAGCAGTTGTGTGAAATACGTAAATTATATTCTAGATAAGCTAACAATATGCGTAACGTAGGCAAGATGACCAACCTAATGTTACGAAATACGTGTACGATCTTCTAACAGTGCCAAAGTCCATCATCTTGGTTTAACCCCAATGGAAGATGTTGCTGCCCGATATTCCTACATAACCTACCACTGGGTGCATAATAAGTCGTAGGAGATAGGGAAAAATACAAATTTGGGTGGACAAGGAGCCCCGCATGAGATCCTTATGAGTGGGGTAATAGTTAAAAAACGGGAAGCCGAGTCAAAGTTTTCCTCGGCTCAAAAAGGGTAGAGGTGTTATCTCAAACACAGAAAATGTTTTCATGGAATGTTCCAGTAGGAACTACATACTCACTTATAAGTTGTAACTTATTGCAATAAATACGATTTAGCATGGTGTCCTGTTCACGTTAATTTTCACATTTTATGACCAAGATCATACAATGTGTTTTTAAGACTAATTTAGCGGGCATATGATGGTTGCACGTATCACAGTATAAATAAATATTAAAGTATTCAACACTCGAATTTACGCACGTATGTAAATGTGACGATGCTTTTGTAATTTACATAATGTGCCATGTACGCGATCATCATGGCCTCTCAGGACTTTTTAAATGAATGATGTTTAAAAATATAAAGTCATTTTTAAAACTTCCTATGAATAACTGCGCAATATACTAACAATTTGCTTTAGGAGCACTCTTTCCTAAGAAATCCGAGTTCTCTAATGATTTGTTTTTTTTTCCGATAACAAGAGAATTATCGCTAGTACAGGGTTCAAATTATGCTTAAAATAAAGCTCAATAATTGCTCTATAATTTCATAAATTTAACTGTCATTGTAAGATCAGTATTTCAGCTGCTATTCAGCTTGAGAGGTAGCTGAAAGTGCAATTTCGAACTTTTTAGGAAAATTTGCAATGTTTTGAAGTGCTATATCTCAACATTTTCTAAACATGCAGAGTTGATGTTACACTCATATTGTAGGGAATTTTGTCCTCTTTAATAGTGTCATAGACAATTTTATCCAAAAATCCGGTTTTTAGAAGGTACAGACCAAAATTTGAAAAATAGCCGAAAATTTCGGTGTTTTTCGAGCACCATACATTTAGCACAACTTTTTCGAAACTGCAAAATTGAGTTTACACTACTTATATGTATCCTAACAACATCCCAACATATTCAGCGTTGTGCGATTTTTTGCGACCTCGAATGTTCGAAATGACTGGGTCAAATTGTAATTCCAAAACGTTATTAGGGTGATTCCATGGCAGAGAGTAACATTAGTTACCAATTTTTCGCGCGTTATTTTATTGATGGTGCAAATGTAGGTGTTAGTATATCTATGGATTAAGTTATAGTAATCTAAAGTAAAATTAACCGTTATATTTATAACAAATAAATAAACACGCAATGAAATGGTAACTTGCGCTACAATTTTATGGAATTACTTTTCGAAGACATTATGAAAAAAATAGCATAACCGTTATAGCTTCGCGTGTTAAGAGGCCTTAGAAAATTTTAAGTGTTTTCAAGAGATTATAACAAAAGTATTGATAATAACTAACTGAAATGAAGTAGGAGATAGTTTCGTATGTGGGTGCTGACGGATGTAATATTTGGTTTTATTACTTCTAGGGGAACATAAGACGCAAAAAAGCGAATTCTGATTTTTGGCAATTTGAAGTAATGTTTCATACAATACAATACAAATATACTGCACACCAGAAAAACACATTACAAGAGGTACAATGCAATATTTCTTTATAAAAAAATTACAAATACACAATAACTACATTTTATTACAACACAATTCTCCCGAATAAGGAGCTAACGACGACAGGTGACAGGTACCAAAACTCGTCTTGAATGATATAATAGCCTAAATAGATGAACCTTTACTAAGTACAAAGCAACAACAATAGTAATAAGTGGTAATGTAGATAGGTACTGCAGCAATACTGGCCCGTTTTATTTTTTTTGTATGACGAAGATCTCCACACGACCAGTAACGAACTTGAAACTGGCACTAAGGGCCTTATCGTACTTTCGATTTGCGAGAGAGCTGTGGGCGAGTTTCCATACAAAACCAGTCGCGGCGAACTCGACATTTGTATGGAACTTCGTTTCTAATTTGCCCGCAGCTCGCTCGGAAATCACAAGTGTGATACGGCTCTAAAACATTGTGTTCAAATTGACTCGGTTATTTACTCTGCCCGTATAGCCGCGCCTTTTTACATTCAGAAGCCTCAAAACACTTATTGCATAAAATCTCTTGCTAGCCGCCTCACGTAGCGAGTTGAACGCTCGCCTAATTCGAAGCTGCGATTATTTCTGCGTTAGTTGCATAAGGACAAAGTTAGTACAACTACAACAATGCAGATACTTTCCTCGTTCTAACCTTCATCATAAAGCTTAAAACCCCTTAACCTAAACGTATGGTTTCGCTGGTTCAGGGAACAATTAGGGGAAGACGTTGCATTGTCATCATCATTTGTGGATGGATCTGTTTCAAGCTATTACAAGGCAAATATGACAGATTTTAGCTTTCTACGCTTACGTTAACTGGCTGGAATCTAAAAGACATTAAGTCTAGCTTGTTAGAAACCTTCTTTGATAGGCCAGAAAAATGGTCAGACTATTGTTTCTGTAATGAGGTTGGTGATTATGGATCTCCTAGTTTTAGACACAAGTGATACTACAACAATGATATTTTATAAGAAGATACGTTATACGCATACTCGCCAGCTGAGAAATATGCTTCCAAGAAAGCAGCAGCACACATTGGTACCTCACTGTACGGTGTACATACTCACACATATTAACAGATTGCATAAAAGAGATGGCATAGTTACAATAATGCAAAAAAAAGAGACAGCTAGCTTTTTGTTACTTGCGGGATTAATTTTTAAACGTCACCGAGTGAACCCTTCGGATTGACTCGGAGCCTGCTCGGCGCTCGCAGATTAAGCACGCAGAAGGTTGGTTATCCTTGTCACTCTCATTGTCAAAGACGTAAGTTTGTCTCTTTCATTCAAATGACCTCTATGGTAGTAAGATGGCGTCGTATTTGAAAAATAAAATAATAAAAATGATAAAATTAAATTATTTCAGCGTACTTACAGGTGATATGTGATCCCTTGCGCTTTGTTGCACTTTTTGCTATGATTGGTGCACTTTCTGATCACACACGACGGCATTTTTTTTGTGAATCTTGTAAATATTCACCCTTGACATCGTCGTGCGTTTCGTTGACCGACCCGCGAGTGACTACCCACTACAAAAAGGGCACCAATACAATTATCGTGGTTTCAGTGCTTCACTTTTGGAGTGCTTGTAACCTATCTACTTATAAAATATCATTGTACTACAATACCTACTTGACAATTGTCAACCTTTCATTTTTTTGAGCCTTTAATTTTATTGGTTCTCTGTATTTGGTTTGAAAAGACGAATACGCTGATAGTTTATTTGTTTCACCATGGTTTGTATTTAATTTATAATTAATTTTTACCTATTCTAAAAGGGCGTAACTACAGTTCTACGGCAGAATAGACCATTACTTTAGTCTTATCGTGATCGAAAAACAAAGTAAGTGATCAGACATCTGACGTTGTCATCATTGTCTTAAACTGGTCTGTGGTGCATCTTGTTCGTCAAAATAATACGTATATTTGTACAAAAGGATAAGATTTTTACGACGATTTTGGCTGTGATAAGGGATACCGATACTGCATTGTTTATAAATACGACACCTGGCTTCAAAACGAATTCGACGGACGATAATAAACATTGATTATTTGGCGTTGCAAATGGACTATCGATATGAGGATTCCCGACGGTTTTAGAGCTGCAGACAGCACAAACCTACCAAGTGTAGATCATTTTATTATTAATATTTTATCCATAGTAGGACTACCTACTTACTAAACTGTGAATAATCTTTTAATTTTACTTCGGTAAGTTACACATTAACATCGATAGTAGGTATACATTGACAATGTCAAATTCAAAATTATGACAGCTTATTTTTTCTGTGGCAAAAGGCACTGGCATATTGTGCCGTAGAACTGGTAAAATGAGAATAATATATTTTTTATTCTTTTGTATTTTTTATATTAAGCGATATATAAAAATTATAAAAATAGTGTAGTGCTCAGGAGGCAAAATGCTTTCGAACCGTATAGACATTTTGAAGTGTTCTTAAAATGAAATGTTGTCAATTGATTTCGAGCCCTTTTTAGGGTTCCGTACCAAAATGGTAAAAAGGAACCCTTATGACAGCGACTCTGTCTGTCTGTCTGTCCGTCTGCCACGGCAAGATATCTCAGGATCTACTGATGCTATCGACTTGAAATTTGAAATAGTGTTAAAAATCGCTTACTCGAGCCTATTGGATAGAAAAAAAATCTTATACCTTTTTTACTTATTTTTTAAAGGAGTCCGAAATGGGATGTGGAAAAACAAAAGTAGAGCTATTATATCGAGTGGGATATCAAATGAAAGGGCTTAATTTGTAGATTCCAAAGCCATTTTAATTTGTTTTCTTAATTTTGTACTTTTCGATTTATGGCCAAAAACGTTAAAAAAAATAGCATTCCCCCTATTATCTTCGAAGTTACTGAACAGAAAAATCTGTAATCATTACCAATTATTAATATCATCCTAAATATTACAGAAAAAATAAAACGGTTTTACAACGGTTTGACGGGGGACACGTGCGCTTGTGAGGCGCGCAACATGAATTGAAGTATACTACAGTCCCCCATAATTCTTAAAAGTCATACTGTATTGTTAGTCATAATTATGGAAAGTCTTACAACCTTTTTCCTATGAAACCGTTAAGTTATCAGGATTGTTAAAACAAACCTACTGATTTCTATGTTGTAAAATATCCTGAAAATATTACCGTTTTAGAAAAACAAATATTGTATGACTTTCGATAAATTATAACTAACAATACATTATGACTATATAACTTTATGGGAAAGAAGAGGATCCCGCGCAACACACTCTGTTAGCAGTTTCAGTTATCCAAATATAGGTATTTGTGCGATGAGATGAAGCGAACTTGTGTTTTTTTTTTCATTCAAGTAGACCATGTTACACACTTTTTTTAATAACAAGTGTCTATGTAATTGCATTTTCATAGTTGCACGCAAAATTAAATATGTATGCGTTTGTACCACAAAATACACGTGACTAGATTATGCATCAAGCAATTTGTGATGACTTGTGATTAGTCGTTAATTGTTAATTTATGCTTATTGTTAGCACGTGAAGTGATTCGATTAATTAAATATATAAATAACTATGAAGATAATACCTACAGTAAAAAATCAACTACAAGTACCTAATTGGGTAAAAAGAAAGAGGAGGTCTGATTATTTGGATATTTGTTAGGTACTAATCGCTAACGCAGTAACAACTGAATGGATTGAGCTAAAATGCTAAATTGGCATGCAAGTAGTGGTAGCCCTGGATTGAAACATAAGATACTTTATATCCCTGTAAAGAGTTCCCTTGGGATAACAACGGCAATAGCGCAGGCGGAGCCGCGGGTAAATGCTAGTTACTCATATCAATATTTGAGTAACCAGTGTTCAACTCCGATTGCTGACGCGATAGCGTTCCGTTATTCAGATCAGATGTTTTTGCCGTAGGCTCTATAGCGAATATCGGCATTAAGTACATAGAGTCGATTAGAGCTTCCAATACCCGTATTTATAGTCTGGGCAATACCGCGATCTCGCTCCCAAAACATTTAGACAACCTTTGCTTTTAAACAGAAAACATGCGAATTACGTCCCAAGCTAACGGGGAAAGGAGGATTATATGATATTTAAGGATACTAAAAACTCCACAGTGACCTGCATCTTCGCTACCTTGTAAGACTCCAGGATCTCAATATGGTATTGGAGTCCTCCTCGAGCTATACTCGTCACGAATTTGTATGTACCTATGAAAACACTACAAAATAATACAAGGTACCTACAGTATAAGGTTCCGAAACCTATCCTGGAGCGACATGTATTTGCCCACTTTTCCCTGGGTCTTACAATCCTGGTAACCCTCTTTTAGTGGCCTTTCGATAGGTAGGCACCTCTATTCTAAGATAGGAGATGGTTACCAAGATAATCTCATTTATCGCCAATGGTTGCCATTGCCAGCGGGAGCGAACGGAGACGAGAGCGCCATGAACGGTAAAAATTGTTTTAATAGTTTGTCTACCTTTTATACCTGACCGTTTGTCACTGTCAACACAGAAAGTCCCAAAAGCGGCAAACAAAGTGATTATAACATTAGTTTGGCGATATGTAAATGGCCGAGAGCCGAACCTGCTGCCGCGCGACCGGTACATGCGCGAGCGCAAGCGCAGCAGATCGAATCAACTTTGACAAGTCGCATCATCATCGTCCTAGGGCTTTTTAGCGTTCGAGGTTCATAGACGCCGGCACTTTTTTACAGAGTGGTCGGCGGCTATGGCTATGGGTTGTTTCGTCCGGTCGTAGTCGCTGCTTTCGCAATGTTTCTCCATCTCTTTCTGTTAGTGTCATTCTGGGAACATTCTGTCACAGGACATTGCGTGATCTCGTGTTAGAAATCGTCCTCACAACCGCTTGCCTTCCATTTGACCCTGTATCCCGAACTTTCCGAGTGACAATTCCGAAAAACTTTAGGTCGTCCGGGGTACGCTTTGAATATAATCTCAGATTTGGCACGTCAGGTAATTACGACGAAGCCTCTGCCATCTGACTCTGGACCACAGACACATAAATTAAGATAATTTATTTTACTATACAAACTACATACTAGACTTGAAAAGTGTATTTACAGATAACAGTTTCGAGCGCGCTAGTACTGGGTACAGTCGATATTAGAAAGCGGGCTGGCGCCGGCGCCGGCGCCTGCGCTCTTTAATTATACCAATCAGCAGTACCTTCGGACCTGACGTTTCACATTACGTCATTGTCGTTGCATATCAACTGTGAATTGTACACCTTCAAAACACAGACAAATTCATTGAAATCTAGGGTCTATATTCGATGCCAGTCAGTTGTTACTCGATCAACCCCGTTCTTACCCAGATTTTTTAATCAATGTTGCTAGAGCTTGTGCCGATTCTTCTTTCACCTGTTTCAACCTATGCTATATCGCGCTATCAAAGGTTTCTAAATCGGGTAGGTACGTAAAGACATTGGCTTGCTGTTTCAGTAGCAGCCTATTCACGGAAATGGATGATAATGGGAATATAACAGCTAAACAGGTCAATCCTTTCCTCTCCTACCCGTCTCCTTAAATACACCTGATTTCGTCCCGGAACATGCTCAAAATCGGCAGCATGGCTAATATTGGTGACAAGTCGTGGCCGTAGCCTGCCACCAGAAGGTGCTATATAGTATGATAGTCATAAGTTGATAATTTCCCTCTCGATATCGCTAACTACTTATTAAACAAACCTCATGTCAAACTGGTTAAAGCGAGAGGTTTATTTTACGAAAAATATCAAAATATTATGATGTGATAGTGAATTTTGAGACATTCTTTCAAAAATACCACTAAAAAACGTGCATCCAGCTTATGCAACTAAGATTTCTGGAAATTTTCTTGCAGTTTATATCCTGTAACAACTGTTTTTTGAAACAATATTCGAACTCGATTACTTTTCACAGTTTTCACTCAAATCGCGCTCGCTCCAATTTACGACTATTAATTAAACCATAATTAACTTTTCACGTCATCAAACCCATGATCTACTTACTAAGTACGAGACAGTTCCCATATTGAGCACATGCGACCAGTATGTTTGATCAACGGCGCTTGTTCAGCCGGGTCAACAAGGTTTCAGTGGGTCTGTCACTATATATAGACTAGTCGGTGGTACACGCAATTTTCCGCCTTATACCATTGACTTAAGAGTCGATATTACATACATAAGAAGACTAATTCCGTAGATGATGAAAACAATTGAACTTATACAATGAAACTGAACGGCTTAAGTCTCAGTTTCACTATGATATTAAAGTACCTACCCATAAGCTATTGATTTACACTTTCACGATTTTCACTCATTATTATATCAAAACGGGACTTAATCACGTAAAAGCATGCTATTACCTCGACGATTCGGACGTGCCGTGACGTCCATGGTCGCGAAGGGACTGGGGGGGTGGCTGGGTGTTGGCTTTCTTCGTCGTGGAATCCAGTCATCAGCATGTATAAACATCATGAAGTGTCTTCCGGCAAATCGCCTGATATTGTGAGTGTTGTGTGTCGGTCGAGTGACAACCCTAATATTAATAATAAATAATAATCAAGACCAAGTGCGGGTAGTTCGGAAAACCCGCGCGGCTAGAAGACGTTGACACCCACCTCGCCAGTCCCTTCGCGACCATGGGCGTCACGGCCCGTCCGAAACGTCGAGGTAATAGGGAACGTGCACGACAAAGGTGCTGCCAACTGGTGCCGCCAATCTAAATCATATACCCTCTCATGCTGGGGCCACATTGACAGAAACGCCGTTAATAACGTTAATTTATCGCGTTGAAGGACATTTAACGTCAGTGTAGCTACGACTTACTATATTTGACATTAACACTTACATATTATGATTGACATTGACAGCTTGATTTGACAGGGGCGATAGTTTCCTTTATGGTCCGCCCGTGTCTCTTTTATCGTTTAGTGCTGCCACCTATAGTTCGTGCACGTTCCCTAAAGCATGTTTTTACGCGAAGTGCCTTTTTGTTATAATAATACGCAAAAGCTGTTCTTCAAGTAGGTCGTTATTCTTTTTTTCTACTCCTGTACAGTTATCTGTATTTTACTTGGTCACGAACACTAATATAAGAACATATATAATATGAGTTATGAGAAGTCTATACTCTATTCCCCATAACAGCACTAGTGTCGTTATAGTCACTTTACGTTATTGCTAGCAGCCACATACTTCTAAATCTAGGTTTAACTTAGGTCAAGGATTATGCGCTCAATTTTAACTTTACGGTAAAAATGCACAACTACCAACTTAACAAACAATTAAATTCCTAAACAAAACTTTCCGAACTAAATTCATTGATGCCAACATAAAAAAAGTATTTTTAATTTAAGTATATTTTAAATTAAAAAAAAAAGCCATACAATTAAAAATTACCATAATGCCTTGTTTCCAGGTTATGATTAATTTTGTATTTTATAATTTAAAACCTCGTCGTAGAAAAAGTATTGTATGCAACGTTGTATAATTAAGTCAAAAAATGCTCATTGCGTCTCTATTTGCGATACTCGCCGCATTCGCGGCTCGTATCGCAACTCACGCAATTCGCATTTTTTGAACCCACTTATACAACTGTTGCATAAAATACTATAAAGATTGAATGGAACGAGACGATTAAGAATCTGACTGTATAATGTCTGCGGTTTATATTATTTCAGATTGTCCGTAGAGATAATATTGAAAAGATGTGTTTACTTGTGTGTTCAATTTGTGTGTAAATTATCTGGCAACGCGCTTACTGTTGGTTATTTTAATTTTGAACTTTTGTGAAATGTTTTTATTCTAAAGAAAGCTAACTCTTTTTGATGTCTTAAACGTACGAGGTATAGGTATGCTCTGTCTGAGTATCGCATGAAATTTATGAATCATTGTCAATCCGAAATAATTTTTTCATCACACTTGCTCGAAAATGGTGTTGTTACACGTAGGTTCTGCGGGCCGTAAATGACCTATTACGCCCTAGGGCGTAATGGTTTTTTTTTTAAATTTTAATACGCTGGTTCTGTTTTACTCTTATTTGTCATGTTCAAAGGAAACGCCAACTTACTTTTTTAACTTTTATCACTGAAATATTTATTTAAAGAGAACTGTTATTGCAAATACATGTAAACACATATTTCGGTAACATTAATTAAATGTTTAAATTGTGTATTTCAATATTTTGCTAATATCATAATTTGGGATTTGCTAATCAACGAAAATGGCCGTTTTAGGTCTTTACCGCTATGGTTTCCGAACGTGACTTGACATTCGCATTATCTATAGATAGCTATGTCAGATTTTTCCCTATACTTGTAGTAAAAGCCGGTATTACTTGCCAAATTTCATAGTTCTGGGTCAACGGACAGTACCCTATAAATTTTGGTTATTTTGAGAGTGTCGAAATATACGTTTTTTGCGGCATAAACGGCCATACCTTTATTTAGAAAATTGTTTTTTACAGCTTCAAGGGACTGTAGACCTGAGTATATGGTTTAAATTTCATCCTCCGCACGTTCCCGAGATAAAGGGTCTTCACAGACCGACAACAAAGTGATCTTATAAGGGTTCTGTTTTTTCCTTTTGAGGTACGGAACCCTAAAAACAAAAACATAATGCTCTAGGCTTGCCATCGCATATCCTGGCAAGGCAGGGTAGCTTTAAAAAGGGAAAAGATTTCAATACGAAAATATAGAAAGCTTAAGCAACCTAAAGGTAAGCAAATATTTACACAACACAGGTTAGGTCGTACGGGGATCTTTACAAGGAGTGAGTGGCAGGCGGACGCGCGATGTCAAAACTTCAACTTATTGTACAAGTAATGTTTTATTCAGCAGGTACAGTGTATTCTGTCCCTTACTGTGGCTCACAGATGGATTAACTGCAACATAAAACACATTGCAGTTTACAGTTTAATGCGTCTTAATGCGGTCCAAATTATTAGTGTTAGGTACTACTACATGTAAGAAAATTAACGTATTGCTAAATTGTATAAGTAATTGATTAAATCCCAAATTGGGGTCCTGTGTCTTCTGTCCGTCTATCTAATAAATTCTACTTGTCTTTTGATACCAGTTCAAAAAAGAAATATACAGGTAAGTAGGTAGTATTTTTGAATATTGTACACTTATTAAATATTTTTTAGTTCAGAGGTTCCCAAAGTGTGCGCCACGGCGCCCTGGTGTGCCGTAGAAAGTAAAGAGGGGCGCCGTGGGTCGATTCTCTATCATTATCTAAAACAGCAAATATTCGCTGGTACCTATAAAGCAACAATACCTATTTTGAGCGAACTAGGGTAGGGCGCCGTGACGAAGTACTAAACTTGTAAGTGCGCCACGGGCTGAAAAAGTTACCTAGTTGAAATTACTTCTTAGTTCATTATGAGTTAGAGTACTTATTAGTTTAGGTGTAGTGTATTAAAAATAAAAATTGTAAAAGCGATCAACACTTACTTAAAAAGTGAGATTCATTTTCTTCTAAAACTATCAATAGGCTATCAGCTCCATCTATTAACCTCCATCGCTTTTAATTAAACAAGATAAACGATTCGCGATCGTTCGGGCGCGCTCGGCCTCGCTCGGCAGGGTCGACGACCTGCCCTACATTCGACGCGCGCGCAAGATTAAGGAGCATTAGATGGAACTGGCATAATGTAGATACGACATGGCCTACGACCACCTAATCATGAAATCTAAGAACATATCTAGGACTAACTTTAATCTTAGTCAAGGTGAGACTCCTTGCTAGTGACACCTATCCAAATGTTTCATCGTGTTTGGTTTGACCATTTCAATCAAATCATAGTAAAACAAAATTCACGATGGATTAAAAAATCAGTGGTCACGGTTCCACAAAGGGTGTTAAAGGATATTCCAATAACATACCTACTTTAGGTCACATTGCGTACCTATCGATTTATCGAATTTATAAGAACTGATCGCCTTTTTAGTACCAAATCACATCACCATCATATTATAGTATAGTCGGCTTGCTACAGGAGACAAAATTATTTTCACGAATTCAAGGGTCTCAAACAGCCCTTTTCAGAAATGTTCTTTAAGTTATATTGCGTTTTAACGAAAATGTCTCTTCAGCTTATTACATCGCCCACCTTTACTTTGCTACCCATATTTTCTGTCGTTTTCTCCATCAACGACGCGATCATAATTCTCGTATCTGGTCCATAAATCTCGTGTGACATGAGCTGTCCTCGACAGTCCTGGCTAGCTAAATTTAGTCCGATTAAACAAAGAGTGAGATAACAAGTTCAAAGAGCTCCATACGCCATTTTGTTTTAATGATGTGCCTGGTAATTGTACTTCGTGTATTATTGTGGACATAACTGATTCCAAAAAATTACAGCAATTAGAACCAATATTTCAGAAATCAGCCAGCAGTCAGTCGTCCACTGCTGAACACAGGCCTTCTCTAATTCGCACCACTATACCCGGTCCTCAGCTATCCGTATCCAATCGCTTCTCGCCACTCTCTTCAGGTCGTGGGGCATCTGGTGGGGGTTCGTTCCACAGGGCGGTCGTTCGCTTTCTGACAAATACTTTTAAAAGAAAATAATAACGGCACATGAGGAATTTAATCCTGGTGACACCGTGATATCGTACTAAGAGTGATACCCAATTTTTAGGGTTCCGTACCAAAATGGTAAAAAAGGAACCCTTATGGTGTGACTCTGTCTGTCTGTCTGTCTGTCTGTCTGTCTGTCTGTCTGTCTGTCCGTCTGTCACAGCAAGATATCTCAGGATCTACTGATGCTATCGACTTGAAATTTGGAATAGTGTTAAGAACCGCTAACCCGAGCTTATAGGATGTAAAAAAATTCTTGTAACTTTTTTACTTTTTTTTTAAAGGGGTCCGTAATGAGACTTTGCAAATTGAAAGTAGGGCTATTATATTGAGTGAGGTATCAAATGAAAGGGCTTAATTTGTAGATTAAAACAGTATTTTTGTAATTTTTTTAAATAAGTAGTTTTTGATTTATGGTGAAAAACGTTAAAAAAAATACCGTTCCCCCCCTATTATCTTCGAAGTTACTGAATAGAAAAATCTGTAATAATTACCAATTATTAATGTCATTCTATATATTACAGGAAAAATATAACGGTTTTCCTAACTTGCACTGTTTTTGAGAAATTTGCAAAAATCTTAACACATACTTATTTGCTCCTACTAAACTAATCGCCATATAGTTTTTTTTTAACTATTCATGTATCTACTTATGAGTTTGTACGGAACCCTCGGTGCGCGAGTCCGACTCGCACTTGGCCGGTTTTTTTTATATAGGATATTATAGGTTTCCCTTTACAATTTCACCGACAACTATAGAAATGACCAACATTTTCAAACACCGAATGATGTAGCTTTATCAGCGGTCTTCAAAGGTCACCGACGACTTGCCCTGCGCGCGCACCCCACGGCGCTAACCATTTCAAAACAAGAAGGTTGTAAGTAAAGTATAAAAAGCATTTGTTACTACCTGTCTCCTCGGAACACGATAGGAGCGCAGTCATCATCGATGATTGCGAGCCGTATACGGCGCAAGCGCAGCCTTTAAAGGACAAATGACAGGAAAGTCATTTAAATCGTTGACAGGTTTGAATGTAATGACAGTATACTGAAGACGAGGTAAAAAGTTAATGCATACAAAAATGTCGTAAACTGTAGCGCAAGGGCTCTGTGTAAGAACTTACATAAGGGTTGAGGGTTAAGATAGGTAAGGTATGGTTAGACGTGTTGAGTAGATACAGTCAGCATTAAACATTCTGTAACGTTCAAAGCGCCAGATATGTTGTCATTTGTCAGTCGTCACACAGTTTTGTGCCCGTAGTAATAAAGATGTGTTGCGTTTTAACTACATGGCGCTTTGGATGTAACAGACTATTTGATGCTGACTGTACTAAATACTGTCACTGTCGCCTTCCGTTGGTAAGAATAAAGGGAAGTATAAAATAATGCTGAAATCATCAAATCCATACCACGTTTATAGAATCTTAATCTTAGTCAAAGTCAAAGTGTTTATTTGCATAAATTGCGGTACATAAATGTCAATGCATGCAAAAATATTTCAAACTATTACAATTGGTTATTATTATTATCCGTGTTATAATATAAGCATAATGAAAAAGAAACGAAGAATAAATACACAATAAATTACACAATTACTAAATCATTAACATTCAATTTCATTGCACATTTTATACACCTAGGTACTCGTAATTAACCATCTATTTAAGAAGTCATTCGCGGAATAAAAACATTATTTGAGCAGCCAGTCTGTAATTGCTTTTTTGAAGTATTTACCTGGGCAATCTTTAATGGCGGCTGGTAATTTGTTCTAATTTTGCACTGCCATGCAGAATGAATTTCTCCTGTGGAGTTTTGCTTTTGCAATACGTAGCAGTCTGCTATTTTTGGGGGAGGAATGCGCAATGTACTCTTACTTACACACGCGTATTCATATAAAGAAAACATCTGTCGGTACATGACGATGAATACAAACAATTTCACGACCACAAAGATACACTTCAAGACCAACTGGTCCTATCGTCTTACGGTTGCTTGAGAGAAAGGAACCTCCGGCTAAGGCTACTACAACCAATACACAATAGAGCCTACACTGTAATTATTGTCCTCAACCTACGATACTACCTATATAGATAGGTATAGTATATATAGGTAGGTATAGCAACAAAATGCTTAAACGTAAAATGATTATATTATGCATAAACTTTGATAGGTTTCCACGTACATTGTCAAAACTTTCAAAATCAAACCTAACGAAATAAACATGTTTAGGTCAGGTAATCAAGAGCGAATTATTCACTTATATTTATCTACCTATCAGCCACGGACGTCACCGCCATTCACTCAGGGACATCAAAGGACCTTGCGTCAAAATGTACCAAAAACTAACAGAGCTGAGAGTTGTGTCATTAAATACGTCTTTACATGTACTTCATTTCATTATATGAGCATCAAGTTCAATTCTATTGCACAACTGAGATATTCAAATTCAAAATATTATGAGCAGCGCTAAGTGAAGCGGGCGCGAGTGCCATATTTTTGCCTGCCCGCCGCGTGCGTCCGCTCCGTACACCCCCGTCAGCTAACGTAGTAACGCAGTTTTGCAATGGAATTGAACTTGGTGCCCATATACTGAAATGAAGTACATGAAAAGACCTTTTTAATGACACAACTCTCGGCTCTGTTGGTTTTTGGTCCACTTCCCATACAAAGTTGCCCATGGTCCTTTACTTAAAATCTTTTTCTTTTTATAATTTGATACATTTTGTCGGCGCAAAACAACATGAAAAGTCCTAAGAAACCACTCAAACATCCAATCGGTCATTCATTATTACCATCATTTGAAATTTAACTTTTAAATACTCAAAATATATATTTTTTGGCTTTTTAAGACTTCTCATTGGTTTTGCGTCATCAAAATGCAGCTATGAAATGAAACAAATTTCAAGCTAATGTGATGTCGTTATAGTGGATTGTTAACCCCCAATTCGTTTGTATTGAGAACGGCGCGACTCGATCAACCTTAAAAATTGTATTTATCAGACCGTTTAAGTTCATTTTTATTTAAATGGCTACTGACCTAGTCTGATTCCAAAAATATTACTTACCTAAACCAGTTTCCCAAATAACAGTAACTGTCACGCGCAAGTGCTAAGAGTAGTACTTACGCCGCTTTATTAGAGTGGCGTGACCAGAGACAATATCGGGGTAAATTACGAGCGACTGTCAAATGTCAGCTGTCATTATCTTTTCACTGCGTTTTATTGGCTCTCGATTTTGTGACACGGGAGTCAGTAACACTAAATTAATGTGAATTTTTGATATCGTATTTTTGACACAACTGTTGAGTCAGGTGTAAACCGTTTTGGTCGTTCATCGTACCAGTTGTTGAAGAGACTTCGATTTTTTTTCACAACCCATTTTGAATAATGTATATTACTAATACATATATAAGTTTTTATGTATGTCTCTCTGAATTGAACTAACATTACGAGTCCATCGAATTTTAGAATTACAATGCATTTAAATGAGACTGAGACTGGTATTTCCAGGCATTTTATTCCCAGGATTGCACCAAATACCTGGCTATTTCTTAACCGGTTCCTCAACGCTTATTGCAGGCTGAGAATCGTAGTCAAAGTAGTATCAGAATTATTTTCCAAGTATTTGGTCTTTTGCCTCTCAGCTGGCTACCGGCAATACAAGAGTTCTACCGCTGTACAATTTCTGCTTGTGCGTTTGCGTATGATACTCATCAGGTGGCTAAGTCACATAATGAATTGTAATTAAGAAAATAAATAAAATAAAATAAAATAGTTGTACTTATATTGAAAAGCAAGCGTTTCTTAACTATGCATCAAATCACTTTTTTCATTTCAATTAAGCATTAGAGTTATTGATGAATTTGTCGGCTCACTCAGGCCCACAGGTTAGAATGTATATAGTATTATTGAATATTCCTGCATATTTTCTCATCGGGCTCCCGATCTACCCTACCCTACCCTCTGTCACGGCACGGAAGCCACGCTTTATAAAGCGATAACTTGCAGTTTTATCTTTATCTTTCGAAATCGGTGTCAATTATAATCGCATTTAAAGGTTTTGGGACGAACTTTGTGCGAACTCTACTTAATATTGCATTGACCAAGGAATAGGGTATTTGACAACAATCAAAATAAATTCATTAACTCTAACCAGCAAATTACGCTTCCAAAACAGCCCGGATAAAATCATTCAAACTTATTTTCGTGCCATCAACGATTTTACAATGACGAAAACTAAAAATAAGGCACCATGTCAACATGGTGCCTAATTTTCGTCACAAGCACGTCACAAGATAGTATTTCATACTAAACTGCATACTTTCGGAGCGTTTTGACACTTCATAAAAAGAAGCTGATTTGAACTGTCATCAAGTAGCCTATTTTTATAACCATCCGATCAAGAGGACTACTGAATAAATAAGATAATCTGCTGAATAAGCTTAAAAAAACTACGAGATTCTTTGTAAAGAAGAGTAGTTACTTAGATAGAAGTCACATACAGGGTATTGAATATGAATAGTCAGGCGCTATATCCACTACCTAAAATATCTACTCAGTGAGTACGCAATAGTGACAATTATAACCTACGTTGTCTTACTGTTCGAGCACACCCTAATCATGCCCTACAAAGAAAGTAAGGATGAGGCGCATAGGTCTCCAGTATTTCAACCCAGTTTGCGACATAATTATAATTATATATCTATGTAGGAATAGGAACTAGGGCCGAAGTTGATGGCTCTGAGCCTAGTTCGCTATCAACAGCCATCTTGATAATCGTTAGTTCTCAAAAATAAACACGCAGACGCGGTGAGTTCTGAGCTTGCCTCCTGCAAACATGCTGCGGTCCAATCTCCGAAACCAGAATGTCTCCCTCACTAGGCTGCTCGCGTATTTATTCTCAACTTGACGTTTACGAGCCTTCTGTCATACTACTCATACTTGACTTGACATTTAATAACTACCCGCCAAAGACCAAGCACAGACCACTCCCAAGCGATGTTTTGACAGATGACACCGCTTGACGTTTCGTTCGATCCCCGACATATATTTGATTTAGTCAATAGGCAACACCATTCAAATAAAATTGTGGTTGACGTCGTTAAACAGTCCAACTCAATTAAAATATTGGTTTTAATTTTTTTCAAGTTGCGAGTATATAAGGAAAGCTATCACATAATATTTTATTGTGGTAGTTTTTTGGGGTCCATGTTCAGCGGTGGACGCCTCTAGAGACTCTTAGACTTAGACGTCTGGATCGCCCATTGACTTAGGCTATTTTGTTTATGATCCAAGGCGAGTCTTCATGATTTCTCTAGCACGCAATTTCCATGTTTATTATTTATTTTTAACGGAGAAGTCCTGAGTTAAGCATCTCTTCAAATTGCCGAAATTCAAGCTGAAATCGCGTATTTCGCTTTTGTATTCCACTACACGCAATCCTTACTGTTTAAAACTCGCACAAATGCTTAATACTTACAATCAGTTCACAGAAATTATCAATACTACTGTCATAGTCTGCATTGAAAACATTTAAAAAGCTTTTTACTTAAGCAACCATAGTTCTTGTGAAGTCGTATATTTTTCCCTGTCTTTTCGTACCTTATAATGTTCATTTTCACGAGTCATTACAAAATTTGCTATTCCTTACACTGAAAAGTTAATTATAATCCAACAAACATTTAGCACGTCTCATTAAGCGTTAGGAGCACGGAAGTGTCACGCCCAAGTGCAGAAACCTTTATAATTTCCCCAAACAGACCGGTGATTAAAGCTGGGTCTTATTATATATTCCATTTGCGGACGCGCCGACGCCATCCAGAGGCCGCGCAGGCGCCCATTCGAAGTTGGCTTCGCGATGTTAGACCACCGGTTACGATAGAAAATATTCGACATGTTCGAAGCGGTGAGGTAAATAAAAAATATTTATACACGATCTACGACAACGACCGGTCGCACACTTTTTACCTCTATCAACTTCCGGCGACTTTAACCAAGTTATGAGAGATCATGTTGAGGGCCACCCCACACGGCGACTGCGTTCGTTGTGGTAGTTTTTAAGGGAGATCCATGTCCAGCAGTGGACGTCTCCTGGTTGAAATGATGATAATGCACAATCTAATTACATTTTGTTAAAATAATAGGACCTGGGTAGGATCTTCAGAAAAAGCGCCAATGAAACTTTTATCTTCTGTAAATAACCTCAGTATCGCTGAGGTAATTTAATGAACGAACAAAAAAGGCCTTGAAGCCTGGACATGAAGATAGCTAGATGTTTAATGTTATAACATTAAACATCTAGCTATCTTCAGGATTTATCCCACACTGCATGTTCTGTTTCACAGGGATTAGGCAGCTCAGATGGTACCCAGTTGCCTTAAAACTCGACTTGACATAGGTATCCAGTATGTCGGCCATAGACCGATATCACTTTAGGCATCTTAAATATGAATACTTATTGAATAATAATAAACTAAGAATGCACTGATTATTCGTTAATATAGATACATACATTCATGAGTTATCATAATTATGTCAACTGGTTAAGGTTAACACGAAAGAGACAGTAAAAATCCCTAAAATAGAAAAGTGGCACTCTTGTTTACTGCACAAGATATTATGTAATTTAAATTAAATTAATAATAGGACCATCTAAGACTAAAGTTAGAAATTAAATTGTGCGTTCTTTGCCACCGTGGTATGGTAGCAAAGATCGCACAAGTAAGAGGGAGCAATATCGCAGAACCAATTCTGAATAATCCCAGTGTTGTATTAATGTCGGGGCGATATTAATTAACTTGGACATTTTACTTTCTAATAACGTTTCAGGATGCAGCTGTACATTTATTACAACAGATTTATTGCCACCATTGTTATGCAAGATTAGAAAAATGTAAATGAGGGGAATTAAATCATTTTATAACACCAAAGACAAGCTAGACTAAATTTAACAAATTAACTTACTAAAGAAAGCTATTATTTATAGCTGGATTATGAAATCGAGACATCTTAAAAAAACGATCTATCGTGTCGAAAGTATAAGTTTCATTTAGTGCCATTTGTAGCTCATTGAATGCGAGAGAAGACCTTTCTTAGTTAATCAAATTCAACCCATTCAGCTGCCTATTTTAACCGCCGGCGCAAGAGGGGGGTGTTATAAGTTTGACCGCTGTGTGTGTATGTCTGCCTGTGACTCTGTCTGTGGCAGCGTAGCTCTTAAACGGGTGAACCGATTGGGATACGGTTTTATTTGAAACAGGGACCGGCCCGGTATCCCTTTCAAAGGGTTTTGAATGGGTTTTGCGTTAGGGTTTGCACACCAAACCCGTTCCGCATCAAAACCGACTGTACTAAAACCTAAAATCATAAGTACATAATATCCCTATTCTCCGTAGCCCGTCATTTTTAATTTCAATCAACACTCCACACCAATTTAAACTATAAACTCACACATTAACAGCTCACCAAAACAAGTCAATTATGTGCAATCAATACGAGCAGAAAATAGCATACAACTAACATGTCCATGGAACTTGTGACACAGGACTTTAAAACTTATTTCTACGACATAGAACCCTATTGAACTGCAGAATAAGAGTGTGCCAACAGAAATGAGACTGTATTGGTATGATCCAACGATCGTCTTTTGTTTGGTGTTAGGCAACTTTGTTAATGGTGCCAAAGAAATTTCAGTCCTAACGTGAAATGGCGAAGGTGCGTTTTCGCCTGTTTTGATGTAATAGTTAATCTGTTAGAAGTGTGGATGTAGTTGAACCTTATTGGGACATATAGAAGGTTTGTTTTCGGGTGTAGTGAGGCAACGTGTAGTTGCTAAGGGCTATGGAGGTCAGGTGTGTGTGACGGCCGATCACTACTAAGCTATTTTAAAACTGGCGTTTACGAGTTGATTTTCCATGGCTTTTGCGTCCTTTCTAATCCAAAACAAAGCGCTCTTTGTGTGCTTGTATATTTAGACGTGGGCGCATGATTTGAAGGTAAAGGGCCTGTCAAAAAAATAAGGAAGATGTTAAAAACGTTCCCAGGGGCACTTTTCCGGGATCAGAATCAGTCTTTAACACAATTTTCTAAATGAGCTCAATTTAGTTGGCTGCTTATCGGTTTGATTTCATAGTAGACAGGCAGGCATATTACCACTCACTTTATGGCAAGTGACGACGAGGTCTATGGTGAAATTCCAACAAATTAAGAAAAGTCTTGTTTTTCCTATAGCTTTATATAAGTAAGGAAAGTAAATACTAACCTGACTGAAATTCGAAAAAAATGCGTAACAAACACCGACAAAAATAAAACAGACATAAGCACCTCCCACTTTTAGGAGTTGATTAAAATTTAAACAGCATCCGCGATAAAATCCGTTCAAGTATTACCTAAAAAAGTTTAAGTATAACAGTAATTTCGTAATAATATCAGATAACGAGCCGCTTAATAAAAGGTCGAGAGGTGGCCTCAGCAAACAAAGAGGAGAGACGAACCTTGTGGCTGCAAACAATGCTGCGCGTTTGGACACGCGTACGGACCCTTTGGTCGTGCCATAAAAAGGGCCTCCATTTTGTAATAACTTCGTACAATGTAGAAGCGATGAGCGGGTTTAATTTTTTAAGCATCTAATTAGGTCTATGGTTATAAAAGGTATGGGTATAAAAGGAAGACTTATATTACCCGGTTTCTAAAATCCATAGAATACAATCCTAATACATAGAATATAATCCTAAATACAGAAATTCACCATAAAATTTTTACCTTATATCAGAGATCCTGCTGCTGCGGTTTGTCAAAATCGAAAAGACGAGCGAAACGGCATATTGGGACCTCCGATTACGGACTGCTATTATTCATTCACAGGTTATATTTATCAGATAATTTTTGGTGGCGAATTTATGAATTACATTACAAAAGTCAGTCGAGGTAAATTACTAAAAGTATATGAACTTATCACGATACTAATCGATGTGGAAACGACCAGAATGAATGAGCGGCCATCCCACTACCAGACAATATATTTACGTACGATTACGAGTAGAGAATCTAATCCTGGCTCTCTAGCGTCGACTTCGTTTGTCGCGCGACAGAGCATGATCTATATTGAATGGAAAGAGATAGGTAGTATTTGTCGCATGACAAAGAATCGCGTGTCACAGTTGTGCTAGGCTAGAGGTACACAACTTGTCGCGAATACGCTTGCCACGCGACAAAACATGACCTCTGACTTTCGAATTCTACTGATCACAAGGGGTTTTGTTTGTCACACGGCACAATTTGTGCTAGAAATCCAGCATTTAACCTGTGGTACTGTTACTGGATTTCCTCCTGAATGTACATTCGATGAGAGAAAAAAGGAATCCTTCCCTGAAAGTTACACGGAGAAATTTAAAGAACATCGTAGGTTTTCATCACACATTATGATGTCGACAGTAGAAATTTCAAATGTCGTAAGGGACAAAGGTCTACGTACTTTTAAGGAGGACCAAAAACAAAATTCAAATTAATAAAAACGTAACTCGTTAATTTTTAACAGATTAGGATGATTCTCAGATTTATACTTTTCAAATAACTTCATCTACACCGCACTACTTATTGGAAATCTATAGACTCAATAGTTTAGGACATGGTGTCGCTTTCAACTCTGAAAAAACTCTTTTTTTGGGACAATCCCCTACGCCCTATAATTAAAAATTATCATTTTGTCGTAACTACCAAAAGGGTATTTGTACATTGCGAATTTCTATTGTAAGTCATAGCGGTTTCCAGGTTAATGCAGCAAGTAACCATAAAATATAATATGAAAAATACAAATTAGGATACTACATTGACTCATATAACATAGTGACTGTATGGGCCACTATGTTGCACTTACATATGTATGTACTTATGTAAACACTTTATTGCACATAAAATCATACAGAAACAGTTCAAAGAACAATGGTTATGTACAAAGGCGAACTTATCCCTGTAAGGGAAGGGATCTCTTGCAGCTAACCTTTTGTTGTATGGGTGAAATTTAACTTTTAGGATGGTACAACAAAGTTTAATCATCTCCTAACTTTTTTATTTGAAGGGTTATCAAAATTTCAATAGTATCCATAGAAAATAAATACTGATTTTAATGGTTCAATGGTAATGGTATGGAACTTAGTGCACTTACGACAAAATGTCCCTTACGACACGACATTTGAAATGCCCACTGTCGATATCGCAACATCTTGCTAGATTTCCTGTGCAGCTGTAAATACCACCGCTTATAGTCAAAGGTGAATTCGGCCATTATTCCCACGAAAGATGTCTCAGCCTAAACTGCGTATTGATCTTAAATCTATAATAGTTTAGAAACTATTTGTCATAGTGATAATACAAAAAGTAATTTCGGAAAAAATATGTCTCTAGAAACATTTCGGTACTAAAATGTTTCTAGAGGCATATTTTTTATTACCCGACTGCGGCGAAGCCCAAAGGAGGATTATGTGTTTGACCGGTATGTATGTATGTCGGTTCCTGTGTCCGCTCGTAACTAGTCAACGGCACATCCGATTTTGATAAATAATACATCATTAGATTCGTCTTGATGATGCGAGTGTCACTGGGTATGAAGTTCGTTAAAATAAACAAAATGGCGGATTTTATGCAGTTTCAAAGTGCACCGCAGTCGGGTTTTTTTTTTAGTAAAAATGTGGTTATTTTCATATTATACCAGTATTATAGCCATCATTCTGGGCTTTAGGCTGGAACTTCTTTCGTAAAAATGACCGAGTACTGCAATTTTAATCTTATTACTTACGCCACCAACAAAGATTCTAACGATTAGAGGTCTTGTCCAGCTCCATCGTCACGATGTAAGTGGGTACGAGTAGTAAAATGCTGCTTTAAGTCAGAACGCCATATCTAAGCATAAAATATTTACTGACTTACGACCTTTTGGCTAGGCTACGCGCGTGAAGGGCCTCACACACGTTTCCGGAACACACCAGTTTTTTCCTGCGATTATTCATTCATAAATCATTAATAGAAGAAACGTTTTGTTATTATAATTTGGGAATTTTTTATCGCACCCACCAACAAAGGTACAGGACGGTAAATGACGTGGAAATGGGGCAAAAAGTAATCTACTTACTTCAGTAACAAACCGATTGCTTTTCTCATTGTTTAATGTAGATATCGATATTTACAGATATAAAACATTTATGCTGTTTTTTAAGAACTGTGAGTCAAAATTATTTTCGTTGCCTTAAAACTTATACTCAAGGTTTTTTTTTATTGTTGAGTACTTTAAACATATAAAAACTACTGATTTGACATGTTTTTTTTAAATGTTAAATGTATATAATAATACTCTGACGGATCTAGAAATAAAGTATGTAAAATTTACATACTTTTATAGGGTGTAGAAGTTAGAGTTAAATTTTCTCATAATCACCTATTCTGACTTTTGAGTTTCAAATTTTTTTTTAAATATCTATTAAACCTACATGCATGTTTTTTACATGGTTCGATAGCTAAATGTATGTAGATTATGGGGATATCAATAACTCAATACCGACAACAAGGTCCCTTCCCGCTGATAACGCCACATATTACAACACAATATAAGACAAAACATAAAGCGTGACCTTCCTGAATTCGTTCAGAGAGCAAGAGAAAATGTTTATCTCCTCTGCCACTCGATTTAATGCCCGTATTGCTCTGGTGACGCGGGCCTGACGACCGCCGTGTACTATGACGTCATAGTACACGGCCGCCATATAAACTGGTTTACTAATGTTTCGGCGAAAATTATTTCGCAAATTATTACTTACATATATAGATAAAAGAAATCAAAGTACATAGAAAAATTAAATGGCACTCACCGGTGTCCAGACCGGGAACCACTTAATTTAATTTTTTATTTTATTTTTTTTTTTTCTATGTACTTTGATTTCTTGTATCTATATATGTAACATATAATGTGGTGTAATTTACCCGCACTAAAAAACCAATGAAGAGACAAAAATTTTCTTTCATATAAATTTTATTATTAGTTCCCAAACTTTTTCTCCCATATTTTTATTAGGGCAAAATGTTATTTCCCAACTCAACGTTTCGCACTGATATAATTTCCCAATCAATGATTTGATAAATTATTGTTAGGCAAATGATTACCTGGATTTTTTTTAAGACATCATTCCTGATTTTGTCAAATGTATTGATTGGCTTTGGCATACCGTAATTTAGCAAAATACTGAATGGCATTATAAAATCTAACCTAGTTTGTTAGAACGCAAGGTTTAAATTGCTAAGCTACTGTTCACGGAGTTCGTTTTTGTTGGGGGACGCAGTTCAAAGCTTCAAACCTAAACTAACCTAATTTTCTACCTAAATAATTCTTTGGTTTATTCGTTTTGTGTAGGAGTCGTAGTTTTAACCTAACCTAACCTACTGTTCTGTCAGCCGTTTATCTTCTAAGGGATCGCAGTTCTAACCTAACCTACTGTTCTGTCGGCCGTTTATCTTCTATAAGGGGTTGCAGTTCTAATCTAACCTACTGTCTTGTCAACCGTTTATCTTCTAAAGGGACGCAGTTCTAACCTAACCTAAAATTATATTATGAAGGAATTAAGATGTTTTAGTCGTTATTTAACTAAGCAAATCATTTGCTTCATAATTATTTGCCACATAAAAATATTTTGAAGTAAAACTTTTCAATATAAACGTTGGTTAAATGTTATTTGACAATATGTTATTTGCCTAAGCAAATCATTTGCTACACAATTATTTACCACTTAAAACTTTGATGTAATAAAATTTTGTAATATAAAAATGTAGCGAAATAAAAAAATTGCGAAGTAAAGTCATGCCCAGAATTGGTTTACCAAATAAAACTTCGGCGAAAAGTCCGTTGTCAAGTTAAATTTGGCGAAACATATTTTGCCGAAAAGGCAGTACACCATCTATCTGTCTATTCGAACTCTAATGAAGGTATCGCAGAAGCTATTTTTACCATAACAGGCGTTTTATATTTTCCTCAAACCGGGAATAAGATGAAGAGGGACCCTTATTCACCCTTCCGTAAACATAAATTAAGAAACACCCTTTCATTTGCCGTCACTCACAAATTCAAAATAATCCCGTCTCATTACCATCACATTTAAAAAGATCTAACAAAGGGAATGTTTCCCGGTATCCGGTTTGAAGGACCAAGTATATATATAGCTTATAGGGCTGTATAGCTTGCTCGTGCTCGCTGGCCACGCCCCTCGGCATTAAAACGTCAACACTTGAGCATGCTATCGTTTAAGGAATGTGGAGCAGTGGGATGGAAGCTATATCCATTAAAACGTCGCGCTGAGGACCAAGTTATACCTTGGGCTATGATATTTACTGAATGCAGGCCTCACATGTAATTATATTGAGTGAGTGCCTGCCTGATAGATCAATCAAGTATGGTATCACAAATAATCATAATCATGCTATACTATTTATAACTACATCGTAATTGTGCATGAAATGCCACCTATATCTGAACTCTTAAATAGATATTAGCTTCATCGTTAACTTTTTCTTATTCCCTGTTTAAAACGTACTAAAATTTATGTATGCAATACATATGCTGGATTAAATGATTTGGTTGTAGTAACTCATACTCAAAGTCTTAGGTAGAAACCTGGGTAGGGCTCACCGCAGATTCCAGGAAGCTATTTGCAAAGCTTTTCTCGTAATTGTGGCAAGTTGTATCCTATGCCGGGAAACCTCACTCTGATACCGTCTCTTGTATGTAAATCTTAAGACCTACCCACGTTATGTTCTCACAACCCATTACAAATGATATTTTATCAGTTATCCTACAAAAAAGTTAAATTTTTAAATACTCCTTATTTTTATGCAAACAGAAAAGACTCCCACAGGTCAAATAAAACCTGTCTCCGCAACCGTCTGGTTAGAGTTAGACAGTAAACAAACATTGAGGCTTTTTAGCAGACGACTTCACTGCAATGCCTGCATAATGCTGGAAATTTGCCGACTTTAGCTACGCAATAGTACTAAGCAATAGTAGTAAGGAATTCCAGCGGCAGTGCTTCTATGTTACCTGGCGGTTGTCTGTTTAATATCTTAGCTTGCAGCACATCGCCGGTATAAGGGCAGCCCGCTGGTAGCAAATCGTTTCCGTATCTTTAATTAGTTAAATATGCTAAGCAGCCCCCGCTTTCTCCGCCGCGCTACACTGCCAATGCTTTCAGCGTTGTATAATTATGCTCGTATATTATCGTAAGGATATCAGAAATATCTCAAAGCGATACCTACGTTAAATTTTCCTTTGTTTGCTGATAAAACATATTTATTGTAATGATTATCATCATATCGTAGCCGAAAAACAGTGCAACTTACCACAGTACGCGGACATTTAACATAGGGCCGAAAAAAGGGACGTAAGAATAAAGAAAAGGTGGACGTGGACGTCTATACCCATTGGGAGAATAGTGAATATACACAGCCTATGTAAATTAATACTAGTAGCGGAGTGCATGATCATATTTCAGGAAAAGCACTATTTCATGCATGCATATCCCTGATCAGCGAACATTGTCGCTGCGGTAACATTGTGGCGACGTATTAGGGAAGGCATTATATAAATAAATTTATCCAACCTGGTGAAGAGTTGTTCAAAATAATGATGACGATATACCTACTTTTTTTTTAAATATCAAATGTAATGTATCTAACACTCGATTTCGCCATGCTCTGTTAGTTATTAGTGGCTGATTACTGCTGACAATATCAATCATTTGCCAGAAGTAGGTCAATATCAATCAGCTTTAAAACAATAGTGTTTATGGTGTAAGTGTATGGTGAAATTGAACATGAACACACGGAAGCAACAGTTGAAGGGATGCAATAAGTCCTCTAATACTTTTGTTGATTCATACTCTACTCTCTCTTACTATGAGTAGATAGAAAAAAGCTTTACTCATAATAAAACGTATAACTAGGTCGCAGTGTACAGCGAGTTTGATTTAATCTCGTCTGACATGAGCAAATAAAAACAAAGGGAACCGCCCACCCCCAGCGAGATCAAAAAAGTTGCGTCACAGTTCATGCCAAAGTTGGTTTTTAGTCACGTTACAAGCCCCGTTTTGGTTGCTGTTTAGACAGGGACGGAATTTGCTTCATAGGTACACAATTTGAGTACAATAAACAGTAAAACTTTGAGGGCCTTGTACAAATATTTTATAGCTCTCCCTTTTACATTGCACGAACTAAGAACTTTTTTAAGGGTGCTCTGTGCATGTCACCAATTTTCATACATTTATGGATGCTTGTGCCCTTCGCTTCCTTTTTGGTCTGCATCAGGTAGTATTTCACAAAGCAAAAACACCTCTGATACACAGCTCTGAAGTTTCCGTCTGTCTATCCACATACTTTCGCGTCTGCTTAAATCCAAAACTTGTGGACGTAGTGAAAACTTCAAAAAAGTGTTTAATTGAATCTCACATGACCATTTTTAGATATTTAGCTGTCGGGTACTTATGCTGAATCGTAGTTTTATCTAGATTCAGAATTTTACAATTTAGAATTCTCTGTCATAACTCATAACCTATTAATGAGGAATCCATTAATTCCCTATTTTGGCCCAACCTATCCATACCAATGCGTATTGCGTACGGCAATCATGCTGTAGTACCATGTCACGTGGCTGCGTATATTTTTAACAACCCATTAAATCAGACAGTAAAATTATCCAATTCATTCGATTAAAAGCGCCCGAACATATGACCACGCAGCTAATTTTAAAAAGAGGCCAATGTGCATATTGATAAACTAAATACCTAATATAAAACGATCGCATCCCTGCCAAGTTATTAGAATCGTAAATATATGAGAATATTAAAATTCTAGGCCATGTATTCTTGGCGATGGGTTTCTAAACATTTGTACGTTATTTTATTTGACTTGTTACTGTACTCGAGATCGTATTGTTTAACCACAGATTATGGCTACCACAGATGAGAAATATTTTAAAAATATTTACGTAATAAGACTTACACTTCCAGGACTATTCGTTCACCTTTACCCAAGTCTGAGGAACGATTGATTCTGGGTATCACCCGATGACAATTAACTACGGAGCCGATGACGTTGCTTGCATGTCAAAGAATACAGTCTTTAAAATAGCAATGTCAGGATGGTTTTGCGATTTATCAGAACCTAGTCCTAAGGTAATCCTAAGGTATAGGTACTCGTACATATTTAACTCCTTTTTCGTGATAGAGACCGCCAGTAACGAAGACGAAACACGCCTCATCTGCAAGTCGCGTTAATCTTTGCCCTGAGTTAGTCCAGAGCCGAATGTAGGTCGATAGGACGCCCACACGAATAACACAGCGTACTGAAGAGTAACAGTTGTTCTAACGCAGTTGTTCTATCTAAATATCTTTACCTTAAACATGATATCGGTAACATAAGACACGTCTTATTAATTAATATATCTGTTTATTTCTTTCTGTTTATTGTGAGTCTTGCAAAGAACGCATAAAACGTCACGATAGGAAAAAATATTGAACAATATGGGATATTATTAGGGACGATTATAATTCTTGAATAAGACACGAGTATACTTTATATATACTTTTTTTATATTCATAAAACATTTAATGGTG
Organism: Eudemis profundana; assembly: GCA_947034925.1. Lineage (NCBI taxonomy): Eukaryota > Metazoa > Arthropoda > Insecta > Lepidoptera > Tortricidae > Eudemis > Eudemis profundana. Next base: position 19,878,301 of record OX344795.1, on the reverse strand, counting down.
AAAATGATAAACGACTTATTAGGTTGACGAACACGGAAGAATATGCGATAAAAACTAAACGTTATCAAAATTTTCTAAATATGAAATAAATATCTGTCATCATTGAAACAATTTGAAACACTGATCGCGTATACTCTGTGCGCAATCGTTGAATCCACGCGATCCATTTTATAAATTATCACTTAAAATAAATGGCGTTCCACTTGGCCACCTAGAGAGGAAGTGAACCATGAAGTCGTGGCCACCGGGTTATGCCAGAAAAGTTATTAGATAATCAGCCATAAGGGAATCATACTTATTGTATGTGTCCATTGATTGCGCTGACTAGGAATGGAATGTCACAGTTTAGCTGCTTCGGTGGAAACAGCGATGAAACTCCCTAGTTCGAAGTTCCAACCGCAGAGTAGCGGTGACACGATACGAACTGATCTAATAGGTCTTCTTCTTTTCAGTCCGCACTCTTTCGCGGAGTGGTCGTGGTATTGATTGGTAATTTCGTTGCTTTCGCGTTGTTTCTCAGTCACTCTCTGTAACCCGGGAAGATTCTGTATCCCGGGAAAATTCTGTCATAGGATATTGCGTTGTATTTAGTAGGTACATCTACGCTATCATAAAATTGTGAATTAAACTTTCGTGGTCTTGATTCCAAGAAAAACTTAACAGCGCAAAGTACGATTCCTGGCGCAAGTGAACAACCAACGCCATCTCCTGGACAATTTGGTGCCGAAGTTGTAGGTACTGTGAGGGTCTAGCCGGTGGTTTATTGAAGTAAACAGGCACTTGATGATTTAGAATTGGTTTTATTCCGAAATATTACATGATGCTTCTATGGCGGCGCTCAGATGAGAACTAAAAAATCTTTAATCCAAAAACATTACGTTAGACTGACAGATAGGTATTTGAATATTTAAACTTTCTTTATAATTCATCTCATCAGTAGAGACGGCCAGTCTCTACAGTACCTTCTAGTCGTGGTATGATATGAGACCAGCTTCTTGCTTACTAACTAATTTGAGGTTCGTGATCTCAATGCTGTTTCAACTAACCCTCTGTTACATTTTGGGTGATTAAAGAAAAACATTGTAATACTTGGTATGTAAGAAGCTCGTATGTACTTATTTTTACATTGGCATAAATTTTCCTTTAAGTAGTAACGATAAGTATAGAGGTATGTTTTAGACAGGTAACCATTCCCGACTCAAGGTTCGATCATTCTTCTAATGACTGCTTCACATTTTTGTTTATTAATGAATAATTCGATTACAAGGATTTAAAACCATTTAACGTTATGCGAGCTTCTCGTTTCCTCTGAAGCAATTAAAACAATTACCACAGCGATTTTAAATTTAATTTCAATAAAAACAAAAATGATCATGCTTTAAAGTTGAGATAAACATTTACCCACAATTAACTTAAAACGCGGGATGAGTTTTGCAAAAACGCCGACATTTTTAATACGTAGTCATTTGTCGAGGCTACCGACTGAATTGCTGTTAAATAGCATTAAAAGTTAAAGTTTCATTAATCTCAGCTTTAACGGGAAGTCAAAAATGCTTATAAATTTTGCTTAAAAGGCAATAATCGCCATGCTTGACCTGAAAAGTAACTACATAATGATTTGGAAATCGCAGTTGGTTTGAGTGACAACACTCCATAGAATGTCAGTGATTGAAACGCTAAGGGGATAGCGAATAGATATGAATACTGAATTAGCCGGCAATATAACTAATTTATGTAATAAAATCGTAGCAAGACTTTTTTTACATTAAAGATTTTGCCAAACAGGCAAACTGGGAAATGTTAAGAATAAGTATCTAATACTTATTCGTACATTGTGTATCTAGGGCGGTAAGGAAGGAATTAGGTACAAATGAGTGTTTGATAGAAGCCCGAGGCGAAGCCGAAAGCTTTGATAACACGAGTTTGTAATTCCTTTACCGCCCGTGGCACACACAATGTATTTCATCACACTTGTGAGGAAATCTATAGTACATTACACAACTAGGGTGGTAATACAAAGAAAGGCCGAGATCGCAGAAGTTTGCGGCCCGAGCTGCAAGCGAGGGACGTAAATATGCGATCGAGGGCTTTCTTTATTACCTCCCGTGTTGTGTACATCATTTTATGTCTACACTTGGCCAGAAAGCGGCTTTTTCCGTACGCGCCGCGTGCGGAAAAAGTCACTTTATGGTCAGGTGTGGCATAAAATAAATAACTTTACTAATCCACCCAGTAGGATAAGAAAATTTTAAAACAGAAAGTGACTATCCATAGATAATGCGAATGTCAAGTCACGTTCGGAAACCATAGCGGTAAAGACCTGAAACGGCCATTTTAGTTGATTTTATATTTGCAAAATACTGAAATACACTATTTAAACATTTGATTAATGTTACCGAAATAAATGTTTATACATGTATTTGCAATAACAGTTCTCTTTAAAACAGTTCTAGATTTTTTTTGTCTATTGGTAGTTTTGTTTGTTCGTGCATCGTGTAATCGTGTACGAGTAAAGCAACCAAACAAATGATCATGAATTTGGTTTACACATTATGACCCCAGTTAAAACATAAGATACTTCTTACCCGATTACAGCGAAGCTAAAATGATGGTTAGGTATAACTTATTGCATCCCTGCGAACGAAGTCTTCCTGTAACTACTGGCATAGTCTAGTAACTATACTAATTTGTAGAAAGAGTAGAACGCTTCTTCGATGCAACTGAACATAAGAATCGCATAATCTATGCATAGAATCACGTAGTTCATGCATATAATTGCTGCTTAATTGAGCCACTGGAAGTGAGGGAAAATCGCCTTGGAAAATTTTACAACATTAAGTTTTTAAATACAATGACAGCTAAAGAAAGAGACCAAAATTGTAGATATCTCCCAGGCAGGACATAAACTATACAAGGTGGAACGGAACGACGGACTTTCCTGCAAATATGGCAAAGCATAATACATTATGCTCTCCAAATAAACTATTTTAATATCTGTTACCGTTTTCAAGTTAGACTTTTATCCAAATAAACCGCGTCCTTCAACCCTACATATTTTGAGACAACAAGAAACAGTTTACAATGAACGGTTAATACTTTTTTTGTAAACGAGCTTTTCACAAACGTCGTAGGTAAATTAATGTGACACATTTGTGAACCACAAAGTGTGTAGCAAATCAAACATAATAAATGTAAACAATAGCGTAGAAGCGATTGGGTTGTACAAGTGTAAAAAAAAATAGTTTTACTTTACAGTTTTGTTTTTCTTTATACAGCTTATGTGCTACGTGGGCTGTTTGGTTATCATCATTATCATAGTACCTATATCGATGTGATGTGTCTAAAAGTAGGTTATGTTTATAAATGAGTCACAACCGTCTAGACCAAGCTTTCTGCGTCTCACACTTCATTATCACATTATCCTACTCCATTTAGCACCGTCATTTCGCTAATCTCTCACCCACTACTACACATTACACTAGTTTTCACTCAATACCACTATTTTTCTACGACTCACCTACTAATTCATTGGATGCGCTAGAACCAAAATGTTCTAAATCCATCCTTGAATCCATTACAACTTCAACCTAGAATTCCTTGGTTTGAAGTTGCTGATAGTATTTTGACAGTTATAGTCTTATTTGTGTTCTAGGGTGATTTGTTATCACGTTACACTTGGTTTTAATAATTCAATGAAGTAGTAAAGAGTTCGACGACTCACGGTTCCCGATTCCGAGAATTAATGGGAATTAGTGAGCTCTCTGAATTCATCTTTGGGTTACGTTTCCTGTGACTACCAAAGTAGAATTTATTTTTTAACGTGATGAGTTAACTCCTTGCATTGCTTATTTTGAGCGTGAAACACGCCCATTGAACGCAATACGATACGAGAGAAGCAGTCTGTCAAAGAGCTTTCAGTAATTTTTTGATGCGTACACGCAGCATTGACGCGCGACTTTGTCCACGACGATTTCCGACTTTTTAATCGAATCTTTCATCCCCCGATTCAATGCTTTAGGGTTAATATTTTTTTAAATTCTTTCACAGCGCACCTCTGCGTGTTCTAGAACAAGTGTTTCAAATTTCATTTAACTTTTTGGTTTAGTGGCAAAGGTTTACCCTGTATGTTGTCTGTCAGTACATTTTTTTTTCTTAGCTTATTACAGTGTCCCACTGCTGAGAAAGGCCTTTCCATTACATCTCCACAACCCCCTATTTGCTACAGGCTCCGGCCAATCGGCTAGGGAAGCATCTTAGTCGTCCCGCCATCTCCGTCTTGGCCTACCCTGCTGTCAATACATTAGTCACGAAAATATTCTATACCTACATAATGATAGATGCTTGGAAGATTTTGTTAGTTGTTACTTATTTCAGACAACGGTCCTAGCTCACAGTATAACTACGAGGTATGTTAGTTAATTTGTTCTTTTTGCGTGTATTAGGTAGGTAACAATATATCAACGTGATTTTGGGCATAGAGTTAGAAAAGAGTAACTTTTTAAACCAGAACAATCCACAATTCCCAAATTGAGGAGAACCAAACGGTGTGATATATTTATTAATTGGTAACAATACCAAGGAAAATTATAGGTAGTAAAAAGAAGACGCTCAATTATTGTACTCGTAGTAGTCAAGAATTTAGGTGTAGCGTGGGATATCACTGAAGCGATCGGTACTATGCAGGAAGTATGCCGAGGCGCCATGCAGGCAAAACGTTTCTACGGATAGCAGAAACCCGGAAGATCTTCAAAATTTTCGAGCTCAAAGTGACGATGTAATCGCGACCGGGAAGATAGGAGGAAAAGGAAGATAATACCTTTTCATTTAACAGCAAAGTAAGTTATTGTCCAGATATTTATACATATCCATAACATGACGCAGTCATTGCCCTCACACAAACCGTCAACACATAAAGTGCTTTGTCACACACTCTGTGACGCGTGGTTTCTGGCACCGGTTTCTTAGGGAAGTGAGTTTGTGACGTTTGATTTTTTATTACTTTTTTAGTGTGATTACAGTTATTAATAACGTACAAGGTCGGAAAATAAGAATTTTATAACATTCAGAGGAATAACTAGGGCTCGAATTATGTGCACGTTCAAAAACCGAACTGCTACCAAAAAGTAGGTTAGGTTAGGTTAGTTTTGAACTGGGCATAGTCCTTGACAGTCAATGGACGTTGAGGGAGCATTTTAAGCGCCTTGCTCCAAAGCTGTTAGGGGCGGCGTCATCACTTAGCTGGCTGCTGCCCAACGTAGGCGGGCCAAACGTGAGCTGCCGCAGATTATACGCGGGAGTGGTGCGGTCAATGGCACTGTACGGTGCGCCCATTTGGGTCGGGTCCCTGACCCCACCGAACCAAGCCCTGCTGCGGAGGCCGCAGCGGGTTATGGCGGTCAGGATGGCGAGGGCGTACCGCACCGTCTCCCACGAGGTAGCCTGCGTATTGGCGGGGACTCCGCCCTGAGACTTCGACGCTTGGGTGCCGGCCGATGTTTATTGGCGCGGGCCGGAGGATCCAGCCACCTCTGAAGGAGATCAGGCGGTGGAGACTTGACTCCCGCCGTGCCCTCATCCAGAGGTGGAAGGGAAGGCTGGAGGTGCCAAGAGCCGACCACTGGACGATCGGAGCCATCCGGCCCGTCCTCGAGAGATGGGTCGGAAGAAAAGAGGGGTTTCTCTCCTTTCACCTTGCACAGGTCCTCTCGGGGCATGGTTGCTTCGGCAAATACCTGTGCAGGGTGGCAGGACGAGAACCAAACGAGGAGTGCCACGCGTGCAGTGACGCCGTAGACACGGCTCAGCACACGCTGACGGTGTGCCCAGCATGGGCAGAGCAGCGGGCCGCCCTTGTGGCTGTGGTGGGGCAAGACCTCTCCCTGCCGGCCGTGGTAGAGTAGAGGCCATGGTTGGCAATGACAGGTCGTGGAAGGCGGTGGCCTCCTTCTGTGAGGATGTAATGGCGCAGAAGGAGGAGGCGGAGCGCGTAAGGGAGGAAGATCCGGCCTCCCAGCCAATGCGCCGCAAACGCGTAGGGCGACGGCGGTTGGCCTACGACCGCCGATTTCCCCCATAAGGGTACCCGTGGGTAACAAACACGGGGACTTCTGTGGCCTACACGTAGGTCCCCGAGTGGCCGGCTGCCGACCATCGGCATGCCTTGGAGAGGAAGGGGGAGAGAGTCTCCCCAGAGACGAGTCTGGAGTTCGGACGGCCGCTGGCGAGGCTACGGTAGAGTGGTTACACCGTTCCCGTGGTCTCGTCCTATAGCATGGAGGCGGCACATAGAGGAGGTTTTTAGTGGGTAAACCTTGGCCTCATCAGCCAACAAGGGAGTCCCACATAACCATCAGGGTCCGTCCTCGCACCCTGGTGGTATGCATAACGCATTTTACCCTCTAAAAAAAGGTGAGGTTTGAACTGCGACGCCCAAGGACACCAAAAGATTTTTAGTACATTGAATGTTAGGAACATCATAGTTATGCACATTCGATAATTGAATCTTTGACACGATACACATTAGGAATTTAGGACCAATCATATTTAGGGCCAACGATATTAGTTAGGTTAGGAACAATAATTTCGGCAAATAAACGTTATGCGCAACAAAGTTATACGTTATTGGGCGTAAAATTGTTATGCATAATTTTGCCGATACGATACCGATACCGATATTTGTAGTAAATTATCGGCGATACCGATACCGATATCTTAGCTAACTAATGAAGTATGAACTTCACATTTATTATTTGTATGTCCTTATTATACCTAAAACTTGCCTATATTTAACAGAGAGTCAGTCAACCTTGAAGGTGTAAAGTAAAAATAAATAAATTGACAACACAATTTTTTTTTATTATGAACCAAATATATAATTAACATAGTAATTATTATTGCACAAGGTAAAAGACCAATAAATAAATTAAGTCAGTAATGGAAATTACTTTTTGCAGATTTTTTCATACCACAAATTCTTTTCACGCTCTTCAAATATCGGTTGTATATAAACGGCGATAGTACAGATATATCGGCGATACCGATATATCGGTATTGGTATCGGTATCGTTACATCCCTAAATAGGCCTAACAATTTTATGCTACCCGTTAAAGATCCCAATGTAATTACATAATATATTAAACTTTAGTTATCGGGATTACAGTGACAAGTGACGATAAATCTACAATTTTTTACACGACTGCCGAAAGAAAGGAGTGTTATTACATTATAGATTATATATTATATGTGTTACATGGGCAGAGTACGTTGTGAGTTTGCTTATACGTCTCTAGTTGTAATGAAAAAATGACAGTTTATTTTATTTCAGACTACGGGCAATCATTTCGAAAATATAATTAATTTCCTTTTTGCGTACAAAATCACATGTACGTAAACTGGTTTGTGTCACGATCGTGAGTGACGTGTGCATTGGGAGGTGTGTTGAATTGCGAATTTGTAACAGGGAAGTGTGTTGACGTCACTCATTTTGTGTTACGTACACTGCTGCTTTTATACCGATTTCAACAGAAGGTCCTCAGTTCGTCGGAATGCTCTTTTTAGGGTACCGTACCAAAATGATAAAAAAGGAACCCTTATGATGCGACTCTGTCTGTCTGCCCGTCTGTCACAGCCAGATATCCCAGGAAGTACTGTTGCTATCGATTTGAAATTTTGGAATAGATTAAAAATCGAAAACTCAAACCAACAAAACTGGACATAAAATAAATCTTTATCATTTTTACTTTTTTTAAGTCGGACTATAATATCAAATGGGAAATCAAATCAAGGGTTTTATTAACTAGTAGATTCCAAATCCAAAGCCGTTTTTATTTTTATTTTTCTGAACCATGTAGTTTTTTTTATTTAAGACGAAAAACGTTAAAAGAAATACTATTCTCCCTTGTCTTTTTTGCTTCAGTTTAGGCGGGGAAAAGTATTCTATGTGTAAACCGGGTCATTGGTCAAATCGGCTACGGGCGGACCTCGAGAGAGATGGCGGGGCATTATACAGCGAGTAATATCTGCAGCTGCACCGAGTATAGCAGCTGATCACGAACGCTCTGCAAAGAGTGCACGACTGAGCAGAAGCACCGGGTCATAATCTAGGTAGATTAAGAAACAAACAGACAAACATTTCAAATACTATTTATTTACGTTTTATTACTTAATTTTAACACTGTACCATTTCAAAAAATAATTTATAGATACAGACACAATCTTTCTACGATTTTATTATATGCACGGATTAAATTAATTTCTATTGGGAAGTAATTACTTCCCAATCGAAATTAATTTAATCCATCGCTAAATTTAGCGAGCCTGATTCATTACGGCTTCTGCCAATTAAGTTGAGTGACAGTTATTTGATTAAAATATTAATTAATGGCATTAATTAATTTCATGATGCTCCAAAAATATACTTAAACAATACAGATTCAAATGTCAAATCTCCAAAATCCTTGACATCTTTTAACAGAAAATAAAAATACTATTTATTATGCATAATTTATGCCGAATGGTCATTAAAACACTGTTTATGTTAAAATATGTACAAATGTGCTATTTTTATGCAAATTATAATTGTTTGATACGAATTTAAGTAGGCCATCAGGTTTCATCTATTACTTCCCATGTTTTTCTTCGGAAGCTAACCAGTAACTGGCACTGTAGCACCTTTTAATAATCAACTACAGGATCGAAGATTTAGTTGACTGGTTCGGTAATGCATACAATTCTGCCGCTGCTTCTTTATCCTGCCGATTCACACTTACCTCTCAACCTTACCGTCTCAAAGGCCTCCTTATATTACCTATTTTTTTTTTTGGAAAATAACGTGAGGAGTCGAATTATGGGTGTAATTCTAATCACATTATAGCCGAAGAACCTATTGGCCGCTATACCGCATTAATTGTTGTGCTTAGGTAAGTCATGTTTTTTGTAAGTATTATTTGCACAACCTTCCCGGGATATCAATATTTGGAAACCAATAATTACGCAAAGAAAACAAAATATGCGACATATTAGGTAAATAGGAGGATCACGAATTTTGCGACCCGGTCTATTGGTTAAATAATTTTGATCGTTGTTAGGAATCGTCACATCAGAATCAATCAGTATCATATTACGTTGTACAAACCAGGTCATCTCTCTAAATATAACACTTTAGACGCCGCTGAGTGAACCAGCACTTGAGCGGTTAATGCAATTGGCCTTGTTTTGATGGCGGCCCCAGGGTCGCGACCCTGGGCCTTAATACGAGGAAATAAGAGCTATTTTTGGACAAGTATTATGGTTATTGATATGAAAAACATTTAGAAGTAATCCTTTAATTCGTAGCTGTGTTTTATGTCCGTGTTTGCTTTAGTTTTCACTATGAAATTTTTAAGTACCCATGTATTTGAATGTGAAGTCATTATTGCATATTAAACATTGTAGCCTTTATAACTACATATATAGGTACAACAAGACGAACAGATGCTCAGACCGCCCTATCGAGGTGGACCGGGACAAGCGACCTGGTTCGACCCCAGGATTTTCTCAGAGGGATTAATTATGTAGTTAACATTATATTGCTTCTTAAAATTTTGATTTTATTAATGTAGACCAGTGTTTTTCAAAGTGTGGGTCGCGACCCCCTGGGGGTCGCAAAGCCTCTAGAAGGGGGTTGCGAGGGTCGAAAACCCTCAGGCAAAAAGGAAAAACAAAACAAAAATTCTCAAAAGTATAACGAAATAAATGCAGGTTAGAAATCGTGGAGGATAGGGGGTCGCGAAATATTTTCGCATACAAAGGGGGTCGTGCCATGAAATAGTTTGAAAAACACTGATGTAGACTATCCGCTTCTTAAAATTTTGATTTTAATAATGTAGATTCCGGGATCTCGCGATTGTACAAAACGTCACGATAATGTAGTAGTACCTCGCAAATATGTTTAGGTTTTGGCAATTTTTACCCAACTTCAAAAAACGAGTACATGGAAAATAACTGCAAATAGTTCATTAAAATACTCAAATAGGTAGTATGCGTTCATTACAGTTTAATAAGTTAATTTAGAAATTCCGGGAATTTTGATAATAAAATTCAATTGAGTCCGCCTTCATACTACTCAACACCGACATTGACCCCAAAGTTTAGGTACATATAAGCATCCGAATTTCCGATCCCTTCTTCTAAGACATAAAAAAGATGTATCTACGATCAATAAACTGTATGCTAACTTTATGGTAATTTTGTAACACTCGACCTAGTTTATGTTTATATAAATAATATCACCATATTTTATATTTCAGTATGATATTTTATAACACTATGTTTTTGTTGACTTCTTTTGGTTAAGTTGCGTTAGATATTAAATATGGAAATATTGGCCATATTATAATGGTTTAGTCTTGATAGTGAGCACAACTGCAATATCGTTAAGATCTAAGACCTGTACACTTATTTTTAAGGAGACTATTCTCAACAGCATGGATCTGGTCAGTTCACCACATGTGTTCGTACAGTACAGAGTTTTCAAGTATCGGTTGTTTTTCTTACTTATTTCTTCTACTTTGACTACCCTAAACATGGACAATAAGGTGCTGTATCAATTTATATTCTAGCAGTAAAGTAAGTACTTATATAGATAAATACATCCCATCAAAAACATTACATGTAAAAATATACAAGTCTCGCAGTTCTTCTACAACAAACAAGTTTTGAGATGTAATGTTAAACGAAGTCAGTACCGTGTGCAGGAACTATAAAATGTGTTCCTCCTGTTCAACAATAGGCACGTCGAACACGGTGGAAATCGAGTTCTATGGATACACCCCCCCCCCCCCCCCCGGTTTTGACATGCTGTAACATTACATTTCAAAACTTTTTTGTTGTAGAAGAACTGCGTTGAGAGACTTGCATCTGTTTTACGTGTAATGTTTTTGATAGGATCTCATTTCTTTTAGTAAAGTGGTCTTCCTTTATTTATTACATTCCAATCCATTCTATTTCCCATTTGAACTACAAAAGTAATCACCGTTATTTGTATAGGATTACAAACTTACCTTTGCAGTTTGTATTGAAATTGCTATATTTTTAGGTTTTGTGTGACTTGATAGGCTAAAAACTAATTACTTTTAAAATTTGGAGCTTGTGGGTCTGCTAGAAGTACCTTAGAATTATGATGATCAATGAGTCAGTGACAAAACTAAGGAACTTTGACGTGCAAGAGTTCTTAAACTACACGCTCAAATTAAATTCAGGGTTGTAGCTTTAGCTAGCACAAAATTACGGGAGGCTGAAAATGGCCTGAATGGCTTCGAGAAAAGGATGGTAAGGCCGTGCCTTTGTTTTGCTCGACTTGGCGTGCACTTCCGTGCCTCCAGATACTTAAAAAGATAGAAAACATCCATGACTCGTGCTCATCACATAAATATTTGCCCTGGTAGGATTTGAAACTGGGACCTCAAGCTTCGTAGGCGATGTCACTCCCACTAAGCTATGACCCTATATGAGCTGGAGTGGCGACCGCGCAGGTAATCGCAGTGTAGGACGGCTCCAGACTCGGTGGACAGACGACCTGGTGAAATAGCGGTGAGCCGCCGGTGGATGCGGTCCGCTCAGAACCGGACTTTGTGGCGATCTATGGGGGAGTCCTATTTCCAGCAGTGGACGTGTTGCTGACAGATAGATAGATATATCCATTTATTATTGAATCATGAAATGTCGTCGAAAAAAGGAATTTAACTCGCCTTTTCCAGAATTAATAGATTGTCAACTCTGCTAGAATCATTAATTGCTATTGTTTTAATCTGGAAAAACGGAGGCTAGGACGATTTTTGTAGACCACTTTTTCGTACGCCTTTTGAAGAGAAGAATCATTAGTTTTCTCTAAATTGCCATCTATCAATTTGTCTTCGTCATAAATAAAATTGCCCTTTAAGAAGCAAGTCCTAGTCGCCTAAAAGCGCCGGTGACACCCAATTATAGGTCAAATAATCACAAGGCCGAGAGTGTTTACCATCGGTACAAATCTATAGGCAAACATCTTGTATTTACGGATTATCTTGGTCACATAGATCAAAAAATTATACAGAGAAGGACTTCTTGAAAGACTCATAGAAGCCTCTTCTCATATACAGTGGGGTGGTCAAAAAAAAAAAGAAAATTCTTTGTCCACAAGGCTCCCTTAATTTGGAAAGACGTAAAACGCCCTTCTGCAAAATTTGAGCAAAATGTAGCAATATTTAGGAGTCGCTCAAATTTGAAGATTTAACACGTAAAAACTGAAAAAATACAATTATGTTTCTTGCGACACCTACGCGAATAATAATCACGAATGTGACATAAAGTAACAGGCTAGATTGTATTCGCAATAATTTTGACCATTGTAAGCAGGTGTTCGGCGACTACCCATATTAATTCCAAACAATTATTTGGTAATCTGAGCGACCTTTAAATACTTATTGTTAAATAACCACATTTTTACTAAAAAAACCCGACCGCGGTGCACTTTGAAACTGCATAAAATCCGCCATTTTGTTTATTTTAACGAACTTCATACCCAGTGACACTCGCACCATCAAGACGAATCTAATGATGTATCATTTATCAAAATCGGATGTGCCGTTCAGTAGTTACGAGCGGACACAGGAACGGACATACATACATACAGGTCAAACACATAACCCTCCTTTGGGCTTCGCCGCAGTCGGGTAATTACGCTCAAATTGAAGGACGTCAAAATTTGAATTCAATAAAGGGAAGGCATTGTGGAGATTTTTTTTGGTATTTATTGACTAAACGTGTCACGTGGGTAGATTTTCCATTTGATATGCAAATATTTAATTTATGCTGGACACTGTGTATATGATTGTACCGAAAGCAATTACAAAAAACACAGTCCGCAGATAAACACCCGACAGCCGAGGGAAAAGCGGTTTGGTCACCTTAGCAGTAGAGATGGGCCGACTACGGTTTTTGCCGACTAGCTAGTCGGTCGACTAATCGGTTCTCAATTTGCCGATTAATCGGCCGACTAGTTGGCACTGCCGATCATAATTATTAGCTATGTTCGGGTGCAATCGGAAATCCTCGGTTCGCTTCGTCTCCCCGCCATTTGTTGTCACGCGTTCGTGTTTTGATCATGATCAGTTTTTAATTAAGTTGTTTTTTTTATTTGAGTAAAGTACGTAAAAATATAAAATAATTAAGAAAAACAATATTCAGATGAATAGAGAACCGTCCTTCTTTTGAAAGCCGGTTAAAAAGATGGTTTAATTTCTTCTGTGTCCTATATTCTCCGCTGGGCAATAGTGCCGAATATTCGGCATTTATTGCCGACTTGTCGCCGACTAATCGGCCGACTACAAATGGTGCCGAATAGTCGGCGTTCCCAACTAGTCGGCGTTCCCGACTAGTCGGCGACTAGTCGCCCCATCTCTACTTAGCAGCTAGTACCTAGCAATGCAGGTCCAAATGCTGACTTAGTCCAATCGATTACAGGTGGGCTGTTTGCTTGACACTTAAAAGCCTAAAGTAAGCCTAGGCTTTCGATTTAAAGCCGTAAAAAAAGATAAACCATAACATCAGAAGTTTAAGAAACCTTTCTGGGCCAATAATCTTTGTTGAACATGGTAGAGCGAGCTGACCTCGCCAAAGCAAATAAACTCCATTGTGTAACTTGCGCGAGTTGCGCGTACGCACCTCGTCTGTTCACGCGTTGCGTGTGCACGCGGTTTTATTCTCCTTAGGCTGAGTATAATTCATTACAACAGAATTTAACACTAAAGTAGGGACCAACACTTATGTTGGTTGGGGGAGCGCTCAACATTTTTGAACATTCATACTTAATGATGAAAAAATCCGAATTCCAAAATGTCGTAATTCCGAGCGTTAATGTTTACGGAACAGCGATTTTGTCGTAGATGGTCTAAAGTATTATTAAGTTAGGTTAGTGTTACGTATATTCTGTAAAATCAATTTTTTTTCAGCATACATGGTTTTCGGAATAATAAAGTTAGGAAGAATGATTAATTCAGAATTTTTACTCTGAATTATGAAGTGTAAGCCTTAAGGCTTAGTTTCAGAAACATCCATCATATCACCTTTTCTAACCTTACAAAAAAGAAAGTCCATAACTATACTTTACATTGAGCTAAGTTTACCTTCATCCAATTAGCCGCAAAACCTTGTCATAATAACATAATGTGTATGCACGCGACAAGAAATGAATGCCAACATAATTGTATATTGTTCATATTGCCTGATCGCGAACGGAAATGGGGATAACCATTACGTTGTTACGACAATGTAATTGTGGCACACAAGTCAAATAGGTTGTACAGTCAGCGTCAGTCTGTAACATCCAAAGTGCTGAAATACCAAAGCTGCGAAATAATCATACCCCCCGCCCCCCATTCTTATTCCATTGTAGAATCCTTCGTTTCGTTCTAGATTCAATGTTTATATGGATTCAGTCAGCAGCAGAGAAAAGTAATCCCCTTATGCTACGTAAGCTATAGGTACTAAACCATAGTATGAATGTGTGACGGGGGTTCATTTTCTTAGCAGCTGACCGTACGCCCTCGCCCATCATTTAACTCCCTTGTGACACATTTGTTATTGGAGCAATGCTTATTAGCTAGGAATAGTAGATTATTCTACTTGATTTCTAGGTATTTATCATTTCTCTGATAACGAATTAATGATTCTGTCACACAATAAGTCTGCAGATTCATTTTGTGCAGTTAAATCTGTCTGCGCATAAAAATCTTCCAGCGCAGCGAATTCATCTATGTCAATTTTAGAAAAGAAAACACAATTAATCTCATTGGATGGCTAAAGTATTATGAGGTTCCCGGTCGAATTAAAACACTAAATTGCGATATCTGGCAGCCGGTCAAAACTAAACTAGCAACCTCGTTCCATTTCAGAGTTAGAAGTAGGGATGCGCGAAACATTTTTAATCGAATGTTTCGCTACTGTACGAATCGAATTTTGAGCATTCGTCAAATAAAAACAGTTTAAACAACAGCAAAATAAACACATTACTAATTGATAAACACTCCTGTTAAATTATAAAGTACTTCTAATAATTGTAGGGTTGTTTTTAGGTGTAAAATCAGTACATTTTTATTCGAGTACACACAAAGTAGAGATGAGTATCAATTAGGAGTAGTGCAGAGTAACAGAGATAAGTCGATCTTTACTTTGTGTCATGTATACAATATATTTTTCTCAAACATGGCATGAAATGTTGAAATTACGTGCCTAAAAATGGGCCGCAACGTACCTCGTTTCCGGTGCGGCTTGACACTTGACACGGAATGGTATTTCATACTTACATTGCCGACCTAGGCCGGCAATGTAATTTTTTTTAATTTCCATTCCACATTTATTAGGGCCACGGCATCACGGCATTCAGCCATTAAAAAAACAAAAAATGATTTTTGCTATATTTTGCAGTTTTATTTATTTAAAATTGACATGAACATAACAATAACACATTATAAACAATTTCCAATTATTATAAATTGCAAACTAAACCACAAGAATACACATTTAAAATATTCCATCTAAATATTCGCGGTACAAATGTAAACTGAAACAGCTTTTGGTCGTAGGTATATGGTTTCCGAACGTGACTTGATGTATTTGCATTATCTATGGATATACTGTCACTAACGTCACTTTCTGATAGAAAGTTTCTGTAAGTAAGGATATTAGTAAGTTTATTTATTTCATTGCATATTTAAGAAAAGCACTATACATACCTCGGCGGGAAATGGGGTTGCCGGCCTCTGCAGTAATGTACTATTATGCCACACCTGGCCATAAAGTGACTTTTTCCGCACGCTGCGCGTACAGAAAAAGCCGCTTTCTGGCCACGTGTAGACATAAAATGATGTACACAACACGGGAGGTAATAAAGAAAGCCCCCGATCGCATATTTACGTCCCTCGCTTGCAGCTCGGGCCGCAAACTTCTGCGATCTCGGCCTTTCTTTGTATTACCACCCTAGTTATGTAATGTACTATAAAATTGGTAGATACTGTATAGGCCATGTATACAAATGTAGCTAATGTTACAAAACACAGCTTTAAAACATCGTATAAAATAAAATCACTACTGATTTTACCCAACACCGAATATTCAAATGCTAGAGGAGCATCCCTAGTTAGAAGTTTATAAATACACTAACTGTACGCGGAAATCTCGAAAGAAACCAGCCTAACCTAACCTTCCCTGCTTTGAGACATGTTCATAGATACAGGCCAACGAGAGGAATAAGACGGGATGCTACGACTCATGATATAGTGGTCAAGGAACCACACTGGATAGGCAATCGTAAATTTGCAGAAAGAGTTCAGTATGAATGTGACAAGGAATTTTATTGCGTTTGTGGTATAAGGAACTTTGAAATGGGAACTTTATTTGGTTTTTATGGGCCAGTTGACATCTTATTTGCGTGACCGATTTTTTCCAGCCTTAGGTTTTGAAGACGCAAAGGTTTAAATCGCACGAAGCTTTTCTTTGAATTTATGACATTATGTAATAACTTTATTTTAAAACACAGCATAACTGTGTATTGTTTTAATCACAGAGGTTTTTTATTTTATTGGAAAATATTAATACCTACATTAACAATGACTCTCTAGTGTCTCGTTTAGCCACGTCTGCCAAAATCGAAAATCCAATAGTACCCTAACTCTAAGCCGTAAGCCTTTGTACATAATTGATTTATATGTATTGTTTCTGTTTGATTGTATGTGCAATATTAAGTGAAATTCATTTTTTTGAAATTCATGCAACTTTACAAAAATCTCAAAATACATAATATAATAATAGCCTAAATGATTTTCAGTCTTTCTTCTGGTTTTGTGAAGTAATTATGGCTTTATAATTTCTTCGAAATTCGAGGTCGTCTGTGAGCAAGGATATTGTTAATTACACAGGCACACTGCTTGTGCAATTAAGAATGTTTATTTTGAGGTGTTAATGAGCCGTGAGGCTGGCACATTAGCCTGCGACTGCTCCTTATACGGTGAGGACTGTGAATGCGACATCACCGTATTTTACCGACTGTCTGGAAAAAGTTTTGAGACATTGTTGCATTGTCATCCAACGTATGATTATATAACTTGATTTTTAGGGTTACGTAGCCAAAATGGCAAAAACAGAACCCTTATAGTTTCGTCATGTCCGTCCGTCTGTCTGTCTGTCTGTCTGTCCGTATGTCACAGGCCTTTTACTCAATAACTACATGATGGATATTGATGAAATTTGGAATATAGGTGTCTGTTATGAGCCGCTACTTAGTTTGGTATATAAATAATTAAAATAAATATTTTAGGGGGGGCCATCCATACATGTTAAAGACAGTAAAAAAAATTTTTTTCAGCAAATATCAACGTGTGGTACATAGTTCGACAGCTCTTTAAAAAACACTATAAGGTTCCTAAGTAATGTTTTTGATTAAGTGAATGTATTTGGAAATAATCGCTCCGAAAGTTGTGTAAATTGTGTCCCCCCCCCCCCCTCTATTTTCTAAACCGTGCGTCCGAAAAATATGAAAAAATCACAAAGATAACGCTCAATTAATACTTTCAACGAAAATTATTTTCAACAAGATCGGATTAACCGTTTTTGAGTTATTGCCGATAAACTGCGCTTCTCAACAAAAGGACGTAATTGCTATGAAGATACGCTTTTTTGTTGTTGTACTTTTTTTTACATCGTATTTTTTACCTTATAGTTACGGCTATGGAACCCTACACTGAGCATGGTCCGACATGCTCTTGGCCAGTTATTTGATTGTTTGATAAGCTAGTAAAAAAACCAACCAAGTGCGAGACGGATTCGCACACGAAGGGTCCCGTGCCACCGTCGAGCAAAAAGACGCCAACAACAGGTTTTTTTTGTACTTATGAGAAATTAGGACCCCCATTTATATTTTACTTTATTTTGTTTTTATTTTTTGTTATTATAGCAGAAATATAAATACATATTCTGTGAACATATCAAGTATCTCCCTATTGCCGCTATTAAAATTGAGCAAAATACGCCAAATAAAAACACGTTTCTTGTATGAATCCCCTTTAATTCTTGATTAAATTTTTCGTTCTGTTTATTATTTCACCTTATAGCGGCAATGAAAACAAACGTTCTGTGAAATTAAATCTCTATATCTGTTACAGTTCAAAAGATACAGCCCTGTGACAGAACGACACAGATACGTTTCTAGTATCATTTGTTGTTATAGCGGCAATAGAAATACACGTTATGTAAAAAAAATCAAGTCTCTACCTATTACGGTTTAAAAGATAGCGCCCTATGACAGACGGAGAGCGGAGGCTTGAAAGTTGTCTACTGCTGGACGTAAGCCTGCCCAATGAATGCGATGGGGGGATTTGCCATAATCACCACGCTAAGTAAGTTGACGATCGCAGTTAAATATTGCACAACGCGATTGCCGCTGTTGCCCGACCGCATCTTCATCATCTTACTATATCCGCGGGATAATACCGTCGTTCTTTGTCCAATTGTATATATAATTTTATCACACATTGCCGCGTAGCCCACTTCATTCAACTTTCATCAGCCAGCTAATCATCGCTACAGTACAGTACTACATTACGTCCTGACCTGGGTGACCAAAATAACCAATACTAGGCTACAGTGGCGTGGCGTAAAAGATATCCTTGGGCAAGCCAGTGCAGATTTGGACTACATTTTCCTTAAGAGCTGCAGAATAAGGTGCTCAAATGCCTGATATTAGGCAAGCCGGTAGGAATCGAGTTATTTGGATGCCACGCCACTGCTAGGCTAGAACGTTATCTTTTCCATTTGGTATCTTTTTTTTAATTTCCATTCTACATTTATTTGTGACACAGCATTCAGCCATTAAAAAAACAATAAACGATGTTTGCTAATCATCTCAATCATTTTGAATTGAACATTTTACTACACGAATTTAACATTCTGGAAAGGAAATTGAAAATATTTCATTCTGTAATTCTATTTTTTGCTTATTTTGTTTTTCGTGTCTCTAGAAAATGAAGCTAGATTTTCTGGAGTGTTTTTAATTTATAGTAATGTACTATTAAATGAAATTTCTTTGCGTCAGAGTGGCAGCGATTTGCTTCACGATATGGCGGTCAAAAGGTAAATCTAAAAGCACCATCGATATTGGTGTCTATGATGCAGACAGCATTCCCGCATTGAATTTTAGCGAAATTGTCGTCCTTTTGCATAATAAAAATTAAGAGATCGACATCTAAATCTCTTAATTATCTCTTCTTATTGGTTAAGACCACAAAGCCAATCTCGGAATAGATCCCAAGTAGTGCCTAAGCCTTATATAGACTTATACATCATTTTAGCTTTATAACTGTAAAATAACGGAAATTACATAGCTCCAAGCTAGTAATTACAGGCCGGACAATTAACTGTACTTTCTAGTTTATCTGCCGGTATCGTCTATCGTGATAAGATTAAGCGATGGCGTCAGGGAAGGATATTAAATGTTCGTATTTCCTATTACATGTACATTATTTTACTGGTTGTTCAATCCTTGTTCTTCCCTGCTGAAATAGGAGTGTGGACAGGGGGCACTGCGTAAACATGTCCTAGAGTGGAGTGTAGTGAATAAACTAAAAATAAATCACACACAACAACACGTATAATTTTGTTTATTTTCCTAAAAATAATCTAGTAGGAGTACAGAGTTCGTAATGGCACAGTTACTTACCTAAGGAATAAGTAAACAAGTTACAGAGAGCGTTATTAAGGCACAAGACCAACTTCATGCAAGTATTATTGATAAAATTGTCATATAACCAGAAACCATTAAATTACTAGAAACACGAACACTTTCGTGTTATTTAACTGGAACGCGGTAGGACGATTAGTAGTAGTAATATTAGCAAAAGGCAAATACCAAGTCAAGTAGTCTAAAAATAAAGGCGTAGCGGGTACGATCGGTGTTGGGACAAAGCTTCGGGAACAAGTCGTCCGAGCGAACCCAAGATCGAACGTACGCGTGGGATACTGACGGTACCTAGGGCTGAAAGTGGTGAAGTAATGAGAGGATGGATGATTTTGATGAAAACCCTAGGGTGTCGCAAAGAGAAATTAAAATGACCGAAAAATTGAATACTACATTGGCGGGTAAGAGCCTTTCTGAATTTTGAGGAGTCGCAAAGAGAAATAAATTGCCTGGCCGCGCCGGACGTATAACAGAGCGTCCAAAGGCGATCACAAGCACGCGAATGTCACTAAATACTACCAGGTACCTAGCTAAACGCTAACACTATTATTCCTTGTCGTTATTAAAACTTTGCCGCCGTCGTCCTCTAGATTCGCATCCTGCAGCGCTCGTTCATTTGGTTCCGCAGTAGCGTCCACCACCGGACCGTCAACACCAGCCGTGAAAGCCGCTCGCGAATACCGCCAGCGTACGCCGTACTTCTAGTCGAAACGGACCGTCACGTGGGAGCTACAACAATACGAGAAATGATAAAATCTATACGTAAGCGGCAGACCGCGACCCTACTAGAGAAACCACAACGTCAGTACATACCCGGAACACGAAGAGTGACCAGCTTCAGTTAAACAGACCACACCGGGTCGCTAAAGCGCCGTAGGAGGTTCACACACAACCCACAAGGCTATGCGTCTTGACCTCTAGCACACGGAACAGCACTGGACCGCGCTACGCACATGAAACGCGAACTTGACACGATCACAATTACAATGAAACACAGTTGTTTAGAAACTTTAAATAGCAATAATCTAAGCCCACCAACGGGCTAGAAAAACAAGCAAAACTGCAAAAATATGCTAGACCACGTAACGTGCTTTTCAAATGAAAGCCAGATTGAGAATGAAAAAAAGCCCCAGCGTTTGTTCTCACACCCAAATTTCAAACTCGACGAATCTGGAATCCACAATTTGAAAAAGCAAAACCGAAACCCACCAGCACGCCAAAAAAACTTGAAGTGAAGTAAGGACGTAATCCAATCTCGGCGAGAGTACAACCGATTTTATAGAGCACGAATTTGACAGATTACGCATCGCTATACAGTCACCGCCATTTATGACCACGTGGCCGACCAAGAGAGTCCGCGACCTTACAAGTTAGCCAACACTAGCGAACAAACGAACTAGCGACACAAAACCTGTAGCGATAATGCTACAGGAGCTAAGGCATGAAGCCTTTCAAGTAGAAATTGAAAATTTCGACGGGTCTACTAGCACCCAGGTGGTATAGTGGATAGCACGTTGTCCCGGTAAGACAGAGATGCGGGTTCGAACCCCGCCTTGGCTTCAAGTGGGTTACGTTTGATTTTTTCTATGTATTTAATCTTTGTATTTATAATCGTAATAAAGAAGATTGTGGTGTTTCCACATTAAACACATTCTAAATAAGTACGTTTGTAATTAAATCATAAAATATACATACAGTTTGTGGACAGAGTTTCGTACAAATTACTCATTATTAAAATAATTCGGCATCAGACAGCGCCTATCAACCACAGTGGAGTCACGCATTTTGACATTCTTCGGCCATGTGTCTCGTCGCGGTAATGACTCCATAGAGCTCGAGCGTCTCATAGTGCAGAGAAAAGTTGAAGGCACCAGGCCGCGTGGTAGATCACCAATGCTCGGTTTACGAATGTACCCGGAAAGCTGCAGTCCGCAACGAATGGCGCCGTATTACCAAGATCATCACTCATCGTGATGATCTTGGTAATACGGCGGCAAGAGTGTACCGTCTAAGAAACCCTCGGTGGGCAAGTCCGACTCGCACTTCTCCGGTATTTTTTTATTAAAATAGACTCCAATTGGGATTTGATTTCATAAGAACTATAAAATAATTAAGACTCAGCTGCCTTTAGTGGAGTTAGGTAAAATCCCTATTCAATCCATCTCTGAATCTCACCTTCATAATTATTATCTTCACGATTTCGATAGGTACTTACGTAAATCCCGGAACTAAAGCCAAAACTAATCTTTATTGAAGTCTTTAATTTAATTCACATGTGGACTTATAATAATAAGTCTACTCCCTGCCTGAGCCGATTCTCTCCCGAATGTCTCCGGATTTGTAACCTTTGAGCTCAAACCGCCCGTTACCTCCTTTATCTCTTTATTTCATTTTATCTGAACTAACCTCATTTCCCTAGGCGCTCCGGATAAAAAATCGCGACCAAAAGTTAACATAACCAACCACAAACTATTAAAAACTCTAAAAGGGAGACATCAAGGTTGGTTTTAGCTTGATAAATCCGTGCTATTTTTGGATTTTATCCTTGGGAGAAAACTTGGTATAAATGTAAGAAGTTGATACAGTCTGCCCGAAATAAATGAGCGCTTTGAAGTTTATTTATGGGCCCAAGAATATGATGCTCATGTTTTGGCTGTTTTTGTTGACTGTACTTTGTGGCTAGGTGTGTTGATCCAAGAAAGGAAATCCGACTTTGAAGAGAAAGGAAAGTTTTTGTTTCATGTAAATGGGTGTAATTGGGCATTTCTACCTTTCCTTGTATCAATTAAGAAATTATTAGCGTGGAGTTAAATGTCTCCTCTTAAAAGTAATAAATACGTAACAAACATCACAAGTCTAATGATATTAACAAAAGTAAAGATTTGTAATGTTTGTTACGTATTTTTTTAATTTTAAGCATTGAAAAAGTGCATTACTAAAAGGACAAATTTAACTTCACGCTAATAATTTCTTAATACTTAATACAGGAAATATTGAAATACCCCATTGCAATCACCGCTTTATTGGTTTGCTATTTTGATAATAAAATACTTTATGATGCTTTTTATCCCAAATAAGGTAATAGGAAAACAAGAAAATACCATCGGTCACATACTTAGAGCAACGCGGACTTCGTAGAGAGTGACCTTACATAGTATTTCCCCTCTGCCAAGCAATTTGCGCCAGTGATCATATTCGTTTTATAAAACTAGTTGCAATTGGATTAGTCGTCAGACTAAATGTAGTAACTCACCTGTAGGCTTATAATACTACGCTTTGTCACGCGATAAATAAGTGATAAAGCATCCGTCACGTTCTGACAAATAGTGTGTGAGAGTGACGGATGCTTTATCACTTATTTATCGCGTGACAAAGCGTAGCATCATAAGCCTACACAAGACATCTCCGTGAATATGCCAAATTGTTCCGTAATTCGCTGCAAAAGGAGATCTAACACGTCAAACGTACGAAACGTAGATGGCGTTTCCTTTCACATCTTACTTCCTTTAAAACATAAAAAATACAAAACTGTGATTTGACATTATTTGAAGTTTGTTTACTAGTTGACAAACAAGCAACCTCGCGTTGCCATGGTGTTCTGTTAAACTTATCAATGTTGTGCGTCACGTCATTACACTATTTCAATGCAAAATGTATCTTTGTGAATGTGTTGTTCTATTTGCTAAGTGTTAGTTTCATAGTGATGGATGATTTTTCATGTACGCGTGCGTAAGTAAGTGTGCGTTACCTCGTTTCCCCCTCGCCAAATATAGCAGAAGTTTGTGTACCGGACAAGTGCCTTATGACGCTTCCTTTCCATGTTGGTCTAAGGTCACATAGGCACACGTTTTTAAATAAATAAACCAAAACTTCCAGTAAATTTAATACTCGAGAAGGCAAACGTGCCCGCTGATAGACAAATTGCTGAGAACCGCCCGGCGAGCGGCGATTCCAAACCGCTCGACATTTATAGCGCACGCGACACCGCCCGCCCTTATCGTGATCACTCGTAACGTTTTTATTTCGTCCTAGTTCCGAGCTTCGGACGACACGGAAGCATAGCTATAATGACCACAGTAAGTGCATAGATTTTTTTAAAATACGAGTACATTTATTAATTTTTTTACGCCGTTTAAGTTTCTGTAACATAATGAAATAATATCAAAGTAACATGCTAAACTTAGCTAAAAAACCTCAGGAAGGAGACTGGGGCTCTCGGTAGGGTGCCTATGACGTAAGCAGTGTTCCTGCGCTGGATTGCCTTTGCGCGAATAAGCTGCCTGTGCGTGGATCGCCTGTTGCCTCGTTCAGGCGCTGTTTTGGGTCATTATTTGAGCGTTCTACCTGCGTCACTTTCGTGGATACATTTTTGTTGAAGTTCCCCCAGATTTTAGTCTCATATCGATCTATTTGGTACATATCCGGGGTTACTAACAAATACCTTGAAATTGCCGGAATCTCGATAAAAATGTATCCACGAAAATGACGTGTGTGAAACGCTCAAATAGCTCCTTTTTATATCATCCTTTTTTTAACGATGATAGCTTCATAAGCATCGGGAAGTAAGTGATTCGCTGGTTCAATGACAGTCTATTTGTTCTCTGTCTTATGCAGTGCCGGATTAACCCATAGATAATCGTAACAAACGAGCAGAAGAGCCACCTGATGGAAAGTGCATTGTCATCGTTATCGATGGATATTTGCAAACCCAAACAGCTACCATACGTTGTCGACCTTTAAGAACCCTTTTTATTCATCGCTCAAAGAAAGTCAAGTCACAAAGCAACGGAAACACTTCAGGCGAGACAACATTAATCAAATGAAATGTTCACGTTTTCAGTCCTATACAAGTGTAGCCGTTTTCTATAAATCTGTAACATTTCCCTGTGGGTGCCTAGCTATTGATTATCTATATATTTCCCTTATCTTTGGCGTTCGTTACCACTACTTACATACTTCGTCAATTATTTTAATCGTTCTAAAACTGACCAAACTATTCTAATCTGTAGAATCCAGGATAGCACTACTTATTTCACGGACCAGCTCGACCTCAGAAACTCAAACTCTAATGACTTGTATTACAGTCGCTTTTTGTTCGAGTTATCGCATATCCAGCGATGGCGGTCGGAAGACTTGCGTTTAAATACCACACGGTTTTACGAGGAGCTCAGCTGACATGACATGCTGAGTAATAAAATGATAATTGTTATTTTATTTAAAATATCGCCGTTATCGCACGCGACGGTAGTAAAATTGTAATAATGCGTTTTCAAACCTTTGTTAAGCTTATTTTGTAAGTTTTAACTTGGTTTTCTAAGTATGAGTAACCATAATCAATTAATGTCAATCAGAATTGAAAAAAAGATTGAGATTAGGCACTTCATTTTGGGACATGAGATCAATTCGGACAACTGTACATAAAAATTACCAATTAAAAACAATGTGACTTAGAAAACTGATCAGACTTGAACTGTGGAACTTTTGCCCTTCACCACACAACTATTCATTCAAAATCACAGAATTAGTAAACAAACCTAAGCCAACGCACACCTACGCACTAACTAAAGCACTTTATAATACCTGCATCTCTACCTTATGACAAAAGGATAAGGCATATTATTGTTTGAATCATAAGCATCACTTAAGTTCCAACCTATAATCAAATCACATAGATCCAAACTGCATATGAGATTCGCATTGAAACTGGATACTGTGTGAACTGTTATAAAATTCAAGTTACAATAAAGCAAACATGGTAGTTATAATCTTTTTATTTTAAGTTTTTGACGTTCTTCTATATAACTGCAAGAAAACAATCCCATTAAATAAATCCATTGGAGCTAAATTATTATGCATAGATGAATAATAATGGCTTATTTATATAGAAAACGTTTAGCATTGATGGAAAACTTTAATGCTGGTAGATTATTCGATAGCGTTATTGCAATTACTAACAGATGTACAAACAATTTCTAATATTTATTATATTATTTAAACAATTCTTTCCTGAAACAGTAAGTTCATCAGGATACCTAAACCTAGGTTTGTACTTGTTCAATGTTTTTTATGAATTCCTAGGAAGTTTCTGGTTTCATAAAATATTGAAGACTAGCTTTATCCCGCGACTTTGTCTACATATATTTAAAGATCTATATACAGGGCGTCCCACGGCGATGCCACATGGAGGGAAAGTACCTTAAATATCATAGATAGCATATTTTGCTGAAAGAAGACTTCATTTTATTTTTAAAACTTAGTTAAGTTGCATTCATACTTTTTTAATTTTTTTTGAAAAAAAATGTATGGAAAAAAATATTGCGTCATTGGAGGAAAAGTACCTTAATTATTGTAAATGAACATCTTACTGAAAGAAGACATTATTTCGATTTAAAAAAACAAGTTGATTTGCATTTTAAATAATTTCATGGTTAAACCGTGTCAATTATTGTTTAAACATGTTTTAAAATTACTGACTAGGGTAAGTGCTCCAGTGAATGAACAAATCCAGTGAACGAACAAAATGCATGTTTTTTTCGTAAAATAAGATTTCTGTACCTTTCTACGACGCGTGATATTTTTTTTTCGGTTAGCAACATTATTTGACAAGTTCTGGTAGCACTTACTTCAACTCATACGCATCAGTGTCAAAATGGTGGCAATGTAAAGTGGACATGCGGCTGCTGTTCGTTTTTTATATGAAGGTGTAATAAGGATTAAGGTGAGCCACGTTTTGTTTAATGTGTTACTGCGTGTGTCCCGTGCGTCTGCCTTGTACAGTACGTGTTTTTTTGAGGCTGTAAGGTCATGTTCGTGCTATTAATGTATGGTTTAATGTGATTTATTTTCAAATAGTGGCTTTTAATCCAGTGTTCTATAATCAAAATAGCTTAAATCCAATGAACGAACGGGGGGGTTCATTCACTGGATTGACGTGATTTATTGTTTGTTCAATATCTGATGTTTTAGTAGTAGTTATAAGATTTGGTTTTCTATGACTTCGATAGAAATGTGCTGTCTGACAAAAGGCCAGTGTTCGAACAATACTTTAAATATTATTTTTTTAACAGTTTATTCAACTTTTAATAGTTTATTCACCGGTCTGAGTTTTCCAGTGAATGAACTACCGCAATGACAGATAGTTCATTAATTAGGTTCCAAAAACCAGTGAATGAATTACAACATTTATTTTTGTTTTTCTTGTTTTAGAACACGGAAACTTTAAATAAATCATACGTAAGATTCCAATATGACTAAGAATCTTTTTGTATTTTTATACCAAAATAAAGCATTATTTTTAAGGTAGTTCATTCATTGGTTTCATTTGTTCATTTACTAGAATTTTGTGTTCATTCACTGGTGAATTTCCATTTTATCCCCTACAGCTTGCTATAATTTAAAACTGTGCAGCACTACTGCAAAATAAAAGTGATTTTAGAAAACTAGAATAGTTGTTTACTATATAGGAACAGTAATATTTGAATTTAATTATTGCTATCAGCCAAAAAAAAAATTTTAAAGACGAAAATTTCCTTAAGTGTTCATTCACTGGAGCACTTACCCTAGGCAGAAAAACAAGTATCTTAAATTATGATCAGGTGTTGAAAGTAAAAAAAATTGATTTTGTTACGACGGTATTGTATTAAATAACCATGGCGTATCAAAATAATGTTGATTTAATGGAAGCATACTTTTTGAACCACAAAAACATAACATTAGCCTTAAATTGGCACCGTGAAAGATATCCTGATAGAAATACACCATCTCGATTTATTATGAAACGGTTGGTGGATAATCTGACAAATTTGGGACGTTTCGATCATCGATTACCACAACCACGGCACCAAATGTTAAACACTGACGATGAGCTCGACATTTTGATATACTTTGAGGCAAATCCTAAATGTTCAGTGAGGGAAGGTGAAGCAGAAACCGGATTTTCGAAAAGCAAAATACACCGTGTACTGAAAAAATACAAATTTAAAAGTTACGTTGAAGGGCGATTAGTACAAAAATTGCAACCGGGTGGCAAGGGCATCTAAATACGGATAGGTATTTAGAAATACTTGAGATTTTAAGAATTGAGATAAATAATCTTCCGTTGGCAGAACGACAAAACATTATTTTTCAGCAAGATGGGGCTCCGGCTCATAACAGTCACAGAACAAGGGATTATCTCAATGAACACTTTACTTCCTGGATCGGAACAAATGGAGAAACTAGATGGCCGCCGAGATCCCCAGATCTAACCCCATTAGATTTTTTTTATGGGGTTATGTAAAAAATGTAGTTTACAAGAACCAGTATGAAAATGTCCGCGAGCTACAAGCAGAACTTAGACGTATTATTTTAAATATCCACCACACCATAGTTAAAAAATCGACAGGGAGTGAAATAATGAAAAGAGTGAGACTTTGTATTGAACAGGATGGAAAACATTTTGAGCATTTGATAAATTGATTTAATTTTGTATTAAAAATATTAAAATGCATGGCCTTTATTTTTATTTCGTTATTTAGCAAAAAAGTAATTCTCACATTGAAGCCTTTCGATCGATATGACAAAGCTACAGGGTATTTTTTTTTCTCGTGTAGCGGGTTCGATTCCCGGTTTAGCCATGAAATTATTTAAAATGCAATTCAACTTGTTTTTTTGAATCGAAATAATGTCTTCTTTCAGTAAGATGTTCATTAACAATAATTAAGGTACTTTTCCTCCAATGACGCGATAATTTTTTTCCATACATTTTTTTTCAAAAAAAATTAAAAAAGTATGAATGCAACTTTACTAAGTTTTAAAAATAAAATGAAGTCTTCTTTCAGCAAAATATGCTATCTATGATATTTAAGGTACTTTCCCTCCATGTGGCATCGCCGTGGGACGCCCTGTATATATATATTGTATGTATTTGTCCTGTTTTCTTTTCTCTTTGACAATAATCTGTCTTTCATTTACATGTGCGCTACCTACTCACCTCTGATTTTATTTTGCGCCCACTCTACTACCCTAAGGTTGTTTGGAAGAGATCGGTTATTACCGATAAGACTGCCTGTTGTTTACCATTTATGATTTTTAGATTTAAGCTTTTGTACTCTTTTGTTTTGGTGCACAATAAAGAATATTGTATTGTGTATAGATATATCCCTCATACTGGGTGGAATGAAACGAGGGACTTTCCTGAAAATATAATGTCATATATTTGATGTAGAATCGACCTGAAATATTTAAACGTTATTAATAATAAAGAAAAACAAAACTATGAAAATAATATTTTCACCATTTGTGGGCAGTTACAAATGGTGAAAATATTATTTTCATAGTTTTGTTTTTCTTTATTATTAATAGCATTTAAATATTTCAGGTGCCCAACCCTGCTGCTTCTGTCCCATTGTTTACATGTATTATGTTTAATTTGTTAGTTGGAACTTGGAACCTCGTGTCACATTAATTTACCTACGACGTTTGTGAAAAGTTCCCTTACAACAAAAGTGTCTTAATGTCTCTAAAGAGGGTTGAAACACGCATTTTTATCATGAAAATTTAACAGGCTATAACTTAAAAACGGTGATAGATATTAACATAGTTTATTTAAAAAAAAAATAATGTACTAAGGATAAACAATGCCAGATTTGCAGGAAAGTCCCTCGTTCCATTCCGCCCTGTAGGTACGGTATATAATTAATTTCCCATACAAACTTCCTCCACCTTTTCACCCACTTAAGAGGTGATTTTCGGGATAAAAAGCATATAACCTTCCCAAGGCTTTAAAAAACCTCCATGTCACAATTCATCTATGACGGTTTTCCGGTTTAAGCATAAAAAGATTATAGACAGACAGACAAAGTTAATTTCGCATTTAAAATATTGGCTTGGATTACTTTTGAAGAAATAAACACTACATTCTATTAGTCGTACCTATTACAGTGATTGATGTATTTCTATCCATAGAACCAAACGAATTGATTTATCGCAATCCATAAATTATCGATAGGTATAAACTCTTTGCCTCTCCCGTATTTCTGTATCTCTCTTGGCCTTGCAATATTTCAGCTGGCTGTTTGTGTTCAGGTTAGCGAAACATGGATCTAATTCGATTCTCAAAAGTAATTACTAATATTATCAATATATAAAGGACCACATTTACTCTGATAAAAACAATGGTGAAATGAATTACGCGACCGCATAAATACTATACATAAATAAAATTTAATGCAGCAATTTATATGCTGACCGACTCTGTGAAAATGGCTGGCGAGAGTAAATGTAACGAAACTGTTTTACATTTGAACGTAGTCACCCTATCCTACTAATATCCCACTAATATTATAAATGCGAAAGTTTGTGAAGATGTTTGGATATTTGGATGTTTGGATGTTTGTTACCTTATAACGGGGTAACAACTGGATGGACCAAGCTGAAATTTGGCGTGCAACTAGATCAAGTCCTGGATTGAAACATAGGATACATTATATGCCGGTAAAGAGTTCCTTTGGGACAATAACGGGAACAACGCGGGCGAAGCCGCGGGAAAATGCTAGTGTATTATAACTGTGAAAGTTTGTACTGATGTTTGGATGTTTAGATGTTTGTTACTAAATTACGCGGTAACAACTGAATAGATTAATATGAAATTTGGTATACGAGAAGACCAAGTCTTGGATTGAAATATAGGATACTTTTTATCCCGGTTAAAAGTTCCTCTGGGATAATAACGGGTATAATGCAGGCGAAGCCGCGAGTAAATGCTATCAGTATTAAACAGCAGGTTTGAAGCATGGAATTAAAAGATTTTCATATATTTTTAAGCCTTGACTTATTGCATGCTTTAAGACAATACCAATAGGTATTCGTATAACTACATCCGATCGTTCTCAATACATGACAAATCAGGCATATGATCCCGATTTCATCTGATTATAATGGTGCAATTCCGTGCATCGCGACTATTCGCGACCGGTCGCAGCCGCGCGCGATCCATCGCGTACGACTGACGCTCGCGAATAATGCGACAATTAGTCGGTCGCGATGCACAGAATTGCACCTTAAGTGATGAAATACACTTGTCACGATAGTGTATACTAATTCTTCACTAGAAGACAAGTCATATTGTACTTTTCCCCGGAAAAGTATTACTACACTGTATAATGTTTTTAAACAATGATACCTTGTCGATTTCGCCACGGGGAATTTTTTTTTAAATAATCGGTAAAAGACAATTTAAATAAAGCTGCACTGTATTGTAATGAAATTAATAACTGGAAAACAGAATAGTTTGTTTTTATTTTTTCACTAACTAATAAAGCAACTGTTGACCACCAACAATATACTTATAGTTCAACCTAGGAAGGTATAACTTTAACAAAACTAAAAGATAATAAAAACAACCATTCGACACGAACTCTTATGGTAAACGTAAGTACGTTTTAAACCCCTAAAGTACCACCAAAACTACTGACACGATGAAAATGCCGTGTCAAAGTTATAAAAACACCGAAGAAGCGTACTCCCCACTTTTATGGGTTATAAAAAACTACATTACTCGAGCAGACGGCGAAAAGTGGAACTAAGGTTTCCATACTGATTATTCGCTTCATGAAGTCAAAAGAAGCTGGAATCGAGCTTGAGACTCCTCCCATTTTAGATTTTATCTCCGCGTGTTACCTTTTTTGGAATACCAATTTCTTACGATTTAGGTATAACAGTTTAGTTTTTTGTGTTTGTTTTGCCGGCGATGCTAGCGCCACAGTAGAGTTACTAGTTAAGTTTGTAAAGTAGTAAAGCGGTTGAAATGCCGCCATATTGTTTAGCAAAGGGCTCTTTATCGGGTCATTATGAAATATAACGATATCGGTTATGGCTTCGATTTCCCGTAAGGATTTCGTGAATAACTGCTAAATAAGTATGGGAATTTTTATGGCAGTATAGCTTCTGGAACCTGTAATGGAAGCAAAGTTTTAACTTCATTTGGATGAGGACATATCAATTTTTTATATGATAAATTGATGGAAAATTTGTTTTTCGAAAAATATTAATTATATTTATATGAATAGGTTTACGCGGACTGGTTTTTTGCAACTCGACGACAGATATGCGCCTATTTTGCGTGACTGGACTAAACATTTTCTTGTCTTAGCGTTTTT
Organism: Eudemis profundana; assembly: GCA_947034925.1. Taxonomy (NCBI): domain Eukaryota; kingdom Metazoa; phylum Arthropoda; class Insecta; order Lepidoptera; family Tortricidae; genus Eudemis; species Eudemis profundana. The sequence goes on along the minus strand of OX344795.1, from coordinate 19,846,419 downwards.
TCCCGTTTGCTTCAGCGTACGCATTCCCTACGATCCCAGAGTTGTCAGGTTCGATTATTATCATAGAGCGACTGCCATCTGACCTCCGTAACCTTTGTGACAGGGAAATCAAACTGACGGGATAATAGTTACACACATTACCTATAGTCTATTTTTTTACCTATAAAGTAATAAGACTGAATACGACACGCTCATTTGTTCATTCAAATTTAGTACGCTAGGCTTTCACGACGCAGAAAATATTACACAAAGAAAATCGCAGGCATCCTTTTTATTATATTTTGAAAAAAATTCTGATCCGGTTATAAATCGATACAAAAATTCTATAATAATTATCGAACATGCTCAAAATAATTCACAAGAATCGGTTGAGAAATGCAAAATGTAGAGAAGAACAGCCTGGACAGACAGACATACCTACAGAAGCATTCTTGCCCAAACTAAAACGGAAACCCTTCGGTTGCTCTTCGTGCTCGCTCAGTCAATTATAGAATGTCATTTTATAACAATACCATAACAACTTGATATTCTTCAGTTAAAATTATTTAGTAACTCTGCTTTAACCAAAACAAGATTCTATTTTATCAACAAGTAAAACACTATTTTAATACTTGAAAATAGAGTACAAAATCGAGTACATACTTATTAACCTACCTAAATACTCGTATTAAATAAATCATTAATAAGTTAACAACTACCTTAGTATAATTGTTTCTGATTATCAGTTTGACAAGTACACCTATTAGTTATAATCCAAACAACTCGCCTATCACGCTCAAAAAGGACTTAAGTCTCGTGTTTTCATAGTAAGTTACTTTCTGTAGCATCATAAAGAACGGTGCACTTAGGTACCTTGTCGCTACAAAATCATTAATGAACCACCGTGCAAAATAATAAGAAGAGTTATACCGACAAGGTGCTATCGTGTGCTGATATTTATGACACTGACTATGTATGTAGCAGGGGTAGTGCGTCCATAAAGGACGTAAATGCATAGATTTTATTTAAAAGATAGGTCTTATTGTGCAGGAGTGACTCAAACCGGTCATTTCCCAGAGCCTTACAGGTGTATTGTAACCCAGATCTCAAACCCGTTTCAAGCTTCTATGTAACCCTTTAAATGGCACAGTTGCTTATTTGTGACAGTCCGTAAAGTATACTCGTTATAAAGTAATTAATATTTAATAACGGTCTTCAAACTTAAGATACAACCTCCCTTAGGCATCCCTGAAAATGGAAAAGTGGTCAAAACTGTAAGAGTATGTATGTGTAGGTTGATACAGTGGAAGGGAGTCATTGTAGGTAGGTATACCTACCGAGAATGCTCGGAGTATCGTCGACTGAATTCCGTACCAACGAGTCTATACTTCGAGAACTCGGCATCTGCTTGATTTATCGTCTTTGGTACAGTCTCGTATCCTCACCTCTTTAGCGAAAAATAGAAAATACGTTTTTTTTTTAGTCAGTATCTTTCGGTACTTCAGTTTTTCGGACAGCTTATTTTATGGTGAAAATTTGACCTTCATTTTTTTCTTCAGAAATGGCATCTTTTATTAATGCCTAGAAAAAATTTGGACGATCAATAAAATGTCACCCTGTATAGTATTGGTAATATTACATATTTTTAGGGTAATTTCAACACGGTAAGAGAGAGATTCTTTCCTTCTAAAGCCCGTCTGTCACATAGCAATACTAAAACGAATCTGTCAAATACATACACTGACGATCTACTCTTAAGTCGTAATAATACAATTTAATTTTGAGTGTATTCAAAACGCGAGTCGCAACCAAAAGGTTAAAAGCTTATTTGTAAATGCACTACAAATTGCATGAGATAATAATAGTACATTATGATACGAGTGGGCGAAGTTGGTCATTACAGGCGAGGCTGTGTTGCATAGCCCGAGCCGTCAGGCGAGGGCTGCATAGCCGAGACTGCTCGGAGTATCGTGGACTGAATTCCGTACCAACGATTTATCGTCTTTGGTACAGTCTCGTATCCTCACCTTTTTTGGTCACATATGCCGCCGAGGGGAGGTGGCTATTGAGCGACTTGTGGTGCAGGGAAAGGTCGAGGGTTGGTACCCTCAACCTTTCCCTGGACCTGGGCCTGGGCCTAGTGGCCACGAGGAAGATCGCCTATGAGGTAGACTGACTGATACGACGTTTTTCAACACACTTGCGAATAAAATAGTACATTGTGCACCGAGGGTAGTAAGAAGGGATTTACTAACGAGAGTCTATTAGAAGCCCGACGCCGTAGGCGGAGGGCTTTTAATGACTCGAGTTTGTAATCCCCTTACTGCCCGTGGTACACACAATGTTTTTCATCACATTTGCGAGGAAAATAAAATAAGACAAAAATAAAATTATTTAGTGTCAACTTTTTCATATAGTCTTCCACAGATAATGCTAAGAACTGCGTTTAGTTTTCAAACTTGACAGGCAGTAGGTACAGCCAGATTGTACCGATTTTCAAAATAAATTTTTAAACTAAATTACTTTAATTGCATCAAAATAATTGCAAAAAATACTGAAATAATAGTTAAATATACCATATAATTTTTGTATACACTAAAATTGGTTTTGTAGCCAAGTTTTGAAGATGTGAAATAAGCCTTGGCTGATTTGAAACCTCCTTAGTCTGAAATGACGTACGGGTAGGTTCTATATTTTAAAACTTAACTCATAACTCCCTCGGGAGTTATAGATTTTCATACAGTTTTTCTTCCCGTGGGAGTTATAGATTTTTATAACCCACGGGAGGTAAAACGGCTCGAGCTGGTCTATAAGCCCGCGTGTTATAACACCCTTTACGAGCAAGTGTGATGAAAAATAATATTTATCATTTATAATTTCTGTTTTGTACATATTTATTTAGTGGTTTATCAATCCTCGTCTATCGTCACCTCGTCGTGAGGTGGCGGCGTAGTGCGGGCGCGCCCATGGACAGGCACGAGGTCGCGGACTGGTGGCGGCGCTGCGCGGGAATCATATCCGCACGCCGAGCCCCACGACGACGTGCTCTCATTGGTCAATTGGCGGTTATTACAGCACTTGTGTGGCAATGAAAAGTAAAAAGCACTTGTGTGTAATAAGCTGCGTTCCGCGCATAAGAACCACCAAATAAGAGCGACTTTATGAGCAAGTGTGTTGAAAATTATATATCTAAATAATGATAGTTGCATAATATCGCTGGTGCCAACGCTCGAAGTTATCGGTGAAGGCTACTGCAAAATTAAATTATCTCTATGAAGTTTAATTAAACAGCAGAAACGCATTTACGATGCGGTTATCGGACGGATCTTGATATATGGATGGGAAGGATTGGACATTATCACGATGTCGCGATGAACTCAGACGTCTCGCAGATACTACAGAAAATTAGCATTTTAAAAGCTATCATAAACAAGTATTTCTGAAAAAAAAATTGGATATCAATTAAAGGTTTTATTTGATTCCTATTTTTAATGATTATTTAATATCGCTTGATGTTTTGTTGATTAATTTAGATAATTAGGAAAAAATATGATCGATAGATCTTCCGCGTCCTATAGCTTAACACACTTAAGCACACACACGCACATTTGGTCCGAGATATTCTTTGGTTTTGAGTAGGTAGTTTTATATTTTAGTAGCAAAATAGAAAAAAATACGACTTTTGTGACAGTTACGTAAAGTGTCAAACTTTTTTTAGAAATTCTCACGTATTATACCTACTCTAGAAGTCTAAACTTATGCGCGAAATGAGCATACAACTTGCTGGGCTTGCTCAAGTGAATGTAACTTTGCTTGTCGCACCACATATACTTACATCATAAACTTAATGCCTTTTATCTTTATGAGTTTTCTAGATTATACCGCTTATAAAGATAACAAGGCGGCGGCGATTATGAAGTAACTAGACACCGATTTCTAAATCTCTTAAGCTCCCATAAGTTGAAAAGGTGCAACTTTAAAAGAGATCACAATCAGATATGTTATTTTGACTAAAAGGGATACTATTCACTAGTAGCTGTGATAACGACACAAATACTACTTATGATATTTTACGCGTATAATGTATTAAGGAGGTACTAATAGCTGCCTACAACGCCACTTCGTGTGCAAGAATGAAACACCGAAAAAAACCGTCAACTGTCTTTTTCGAGCACCGTATTTCCAATCAATAATCCTTTCCTTTTTATTTATTTTTTTATTTATTTATTAAAACATAGGGTTAACATACATTTAGGAACGGTGTCCCACAAAACCTTTAATAAGGTTTGTCTGTGGGATCATGAGTCTCTATATAAACTAAGTAATTAGTATATTAAGTTAATGTGCTTAAATAGTGTTTTTTTTAACAGTCTTTTAAATCGCTTTTTGTTTGGCTCACGTCTAATTTCTGCCGGCAAACTATTGATTAAATACGGGATACGTTTTTTTAGGGATCTGTCTCCATAATAATTATTAACCCTTGGCACCAATAGTTTGCCATCAGCAATAGATTTGGTGTTGTATACATGTTCTATCGGTTTGACTAAAGATTCCTCTGGTCCGTGCCCCAGACAGCTATGGTTATTGACGGCAAGCAGGTATTTATGTTTTAAGCTGATAGGTAATATTTTACATATTTTAAAAAGACGTTTATAATCGTTTTTACATTTATGTTTGGTTTTGTTATTTACTAGAAGTTTTAAAAATCTTAGTTGCATATTTTCTAATCTATTTATATTCGTCTTGGATATCCAACTATCCCTGTAGATACAATAAATGGTTGAATTCGGTTAAGCCTTTTAGCTCTTAAAACCAGTGATCGAAAATGTCGATGCCGCGGTACCCACTGTAGCTAGAAATAAACAAAGACAAAGACAAACATCGACCACACCAAAAAAAAGTTTTATTAACAGTAGCCGGAATTTAGCTACTGGTAACATGCATTGGAGTACCGCTAAACCAAACTGGGTGCTACTAAATAGCCAAAATGTAAGCTCAGTTTTAGCATAATTTTGGTAAGGTACTATTAAGGGATGCATACATTATAGGTAGGGCTTTTAGACTAAAAAAGTAATGGTTAAATTAATATGATTAGTTGATCACTACCGATCACTAATAGTTAGTATTATTTCAACTATTAGTACTATTTCAACCATTACTTTGTTTTGGGTTCCGTACCCAAGGAGTGATATCGGGAGGCTATTACTGATTATGTAAGCTCCCGCTGTCTGTTCGTCTGTAACACGGATTTTCTTTTAAACTATAATATACGTAAATAAAAAAAATAAAAATTAAAGGGACCCGCATACAAGAAAGTAATCGTGTTTATTTATCGTTTTATTTTCTCGACGGTGGTGATGACGGAACCCTTCGAGTGCGAATCCGAATCGCATTTGCCTGGATTTTAGGGTTCCGTACCAAAATGATAAAAAAGGAACCCTTATGGTGTGACTCTGTCTGTCCGTCTGTCACAGCCAGATACTATCTCAGGAACTACAGCTGATATCGATTTGAAATTTGGAAGAGTTTATAAAGTCGCTAACCCGACTCTATTAAACATAACAAAACTCTTTTACTTTTTTTTAAAGGGGGTCGAAATGGGAGGTCGAAAATTTTAAGTTGGACAATATATCAAGTGGGGTATCAAATGAAAGGGCTTAATTTTTAGATTCCAAAACCACTTTTATTTTTATTCTTAATAATGTACTTTTTGATTTAGGATGAATAACGTTAAAAAAATACCATTCCCCCTATTATCTCGGAAGTTACTGGACAGAAAAATCTGTAATAATCACTAATTATTAATATTATCCTAAATATTACAGGAAAAATAAAACGGTTTTCCTAACATGCAGCGTTTTTTGGAAATTCGCACTTGACTGGTTTTTTCAACGTACACCCGACTAGCTCACGAAACATGAAAATTAGGGTTTGCTCCCGGGAAATACCGGAACCGAAAGTACCGGGATTTCCCGGGATTTTCAGTCGAGCTAAGAACCGGGACGTCAAAATAAAAATCCCGGTACTTTCGGGACTTTCGGGAAACACATTAGAGGAGCGTTTTTAATGAATTTTCGCGAACAAAAGACGTATAATTTGAAACGAACAAGAGCGTTGCTCATTTTTAACCAAACACGGCTAGCAGCCGTGGTCACGGCGATCGGCGGCGGCTCACTCACCCCCGCTAGCCCCGCGGGTCCGCAACCCCGTGCCGCGCAGGTAGACCAGACTACCTGGTCTACTCTGGTATTCAGTCATCGCTTTTCGATCGTCGAAGACCTTGATAGTCATTAACGCTTATCTAAATATATAAAAGAAGAAACTGACTGACTGACTGACATATCAACGCACAGCCCAAACCGCTGGTCCTAGGAATTCCAAATTTAGCATGTAGGTTCCTTATAAGGTCTAGGGGTGCACTAAGAAAGTATTTTTCAAAATTCATCCTCTAAGGGGTTCAAAGTTTATATGGAGAGTCTACGATTTTGGAAGTAAGAGGTTTGAAACCTCATGTTTAGACTCTTTATTAGATTACAAGAAAAGTGATTTCACCGTTTTTCGAAATTCATTCTCTAAGGGGTTTTAATGGGGGTTGAAAGTTTATATATCAACGCACAGGCCAAACCGCTGGTTCTAGAAATTTCAAATCTGGCACGTAGGATCCTAATAAGGTCTAGAGGTGCACTAAGAGACGATTTTTCAAAATTCACCTCCTAAGGGGTTAAACAGTTGTATGGAGTCTACGATTTTTGAAGTAAAAGGTTTGAAACTTCATGACTCTTCATTAAAATAAATGAAAAGTAATTTCACCTTTTTTTTTTATTTGGATAAATTTAAAAAAAAAGGTGTTTTAAGTAGTTTAAACGGGGGTTGAAAGTTTGTATTGGGACTCTACGATCTTTTTAAGTAAGTGGTTTGAAATATCATGGTTAGACTCTTCATTAGTATACAAGAAAAGCAATTTCAGCGTTTTTCAAAATTAATCCTCTAAGGGGTTTAAATGGGGGTTGAAAGTTTGTATCGGAACCCTACGATCTTTTTAAGTAAGATGTTTGAAATATCATGTTTAGACTCTTAATTACAATACCGTCACTGTTTTTATTTCATCCCTAGGCGGGGTTAAGAGACGTGATTGCTTAGGGGGGACTCCCTCGCGCACGGCCACTTTAACGTGCCTTAGGTAACAATGTATAGGCGTACTACTATTAGCTTGCGGTAAAATATGTGCATCTGTTACCACTAACCACTCACATTAGTCAAAATCATAAGTTTTACCGCCGTTCCAGGTAACTTCAAATTCGGCACACGATATTCAAATTTAACACGGACGAAGTCGCGAGCAAAAGCTAGTTATATTATTGGACTATGTATTGTGGCTTACTGCTATCGGATTTTTGATTTGCGTGCAACTGGACTATTTTAAAATGCACTATGTCAACTACTGTCCTGGAGAGCGTACTCTATGTATTAAAACCACGTGTTATATTAAATTGTATATTTTAACTTTTAACGTTCGAAAATCTTCACACTAAAATTATACTTAAATGAGAAAGTTTGTGAAGATGTTTAGAAGTTTGTTACTAAATAACGGAGTAACAACCGGATGGATCAAGCTGAAATTTGGCATGTAAGTAGAACAAGTCCTGGATTGAAACAAAGGATACTTTTGATTTAGAAATTGAATTATATAGCAAATATATCAATAAAAGTAGTGTAGTCGTTTTATTAAAAAACGTACTAAAACTCCAACGAAATCTCATCTGACTAAAGCATCGAGTATCGACCGACAAAGTTATAGAAGACCTGTCCCGAAAGTACCGAAAATCCCGGGAAATCCCGGTTCCATTATCGTCCAGTACCGAAATTCCCGGTACTCCGGAATGGTACCGGTACTGCATACCCTAATGAAAATGTTAGTAACATGCCGTATCGTACCGTAGTCCCGTCGTGCCGCAGTCGTGTCGGCACCGCGTCGGGCCGCACAATGCCGAGGCGCTTGCGCAGTGCAACTGTGCTACGCTGTTGCTAGGCTGAAGAGTGCACACTCAGAAAGGACATCAGTTTGTACCTATAAGTTGAGGATATATGAGAGACTGAATGTAAATTGCTTTTTATTCTTTATGTAATCATCTTTATTTGTGTCTTTATCTTCTTTCTATTTACTTAACTTACTAAAGCCAATATGCGATGTAATCTAAATATGTAGCTCTTCTTTTTTCTTCGTCGGTATCACTTTTGACCGAGTGGTCGTAGTCGTAATTTCAAGTGTTGCTACCACGCCAAAACCGGAAGGTGGAAAAAAGATATCTACTTGAGTTAGAATAAGAGTGTCGAGTGACGAGGTCACTATTCGCAGCGAACAACTCGAAAATGGTGGAAAAAAAATGGTGCACTTGTTAGAGATAAAAACTGAAGTAATATAATAAAAATGAAACTTGTCTAGTTATAAGATTCGATTGTAGGTATCTAACCTTCTAAAATATCCCCTCTGCACCATAGTCTTTGATCAGGTCGTCGACCTCCGCTCGAGGCCTCTCGATGGTAACAAATAACAGCTGAGCCACTCACACAGGCGTAAACAACACAAGTGCGCTTTGTGTGCGCTTAATAGAGCTCCATACTGGAGAAAAGAGTTCGTTAGTTGCAAGGTACAACCAATTTGTTCAGCCGCTGTAGAACCCTGTCGCTGCGAGTCAATTAGATCTTTCACAGACGGGGTTGATGAGGGTTTTATTGTGACAAGGTTCTGTAGCCTACATAATATATCGATCTGTTTAATGAAAGGTACTTACTTTAAGATGGGATGTGATATGATAGAGATAGGCTGTTAGGATAATGGTTTTGACGTAAGTAGTTACGTGATACAAATTGGAGATGTCAGAGAGACCACCAGAGAGGTCACCTTTCCTCTCGCAGAATGCTTTCCTGGTGCATTCGTGCAAGGACGTTACGTTGCACGAATCTAAGGTAATCAAACGTATTGTATATTATTGTTTGTTTAATAAACCATTATTTATTACATACGATCATAACATAAAGTATTATAAACGCAAACATTTTATTTATATAAATTAAGTCACGACCCCGTTTCTTAATTTAATGTCGCTACAGCTATTCTCGCGATTTGATTGATAGAAATACACTCACGGACAATGCATTCGGGTCACTTTCTATATAATTGTTCATAGAAAACAACCCGAATTCACTGTCCGTGAGTGTTTTTGACCGAAGTGACTGAGTCTACATGGGGCACGCGTCGCATGTTTATTTGTTCATTTGCGCGACAACTAATCGAGTTCAAAAATGCTGGCGTCAACTACCCTCAAACAAATTAATTTGGAACACAAAACCGGAAGGTGGAAAAAAGATATCTACTTGAGTTAGAATAAGAGTGTCGAGTGACGAGGTCACTATTCGCAGCGAACAACTCGAAAATGGTGGAAAAAAAATGGTGCACTTGTTAGAGATAAAAACTGAAGTAATATAATAAAAATGAAACTTGTCTAGTTATAAGATTCGATTGTAGGTATCTAACCTTCTAAAATATCCCCTCTGCACCATAGTCTTTGATCAGGTCGTCGACCTCCGCTCGAGGCCTCTCGATGGTAACAAATAACAGCTGAGCCACTCACACAGGCGTAAACAACACAAGTGCGCTTTGTGTGCGCTTAATAGAGCTCCATACTGGAGAAAAGAGTTCGTTAGTTGCAAGGTACAACCAATTTGTTCAGCCGCTGTAGAACCCTGTCGCTGCGAGTCAATTAGATCTTTCACAGACGGGGTTGATGAGGGTTTTATTGTGACAAGGTTCTGTAGCCTACATAATATATCGATCTGTTTAATGAAAGGTACTTACTTTAAGATGGGATGTGATATGATAGAGATAGGCTGTTAGGATAATGGTTTTGACGTAAGTAGTTACGTGATACAAATTGGAGATGTCAGAGAGAGAATTACGAGTATTATCGACGAAGGGAACGGGACACTGGCCTTTTGATCTCATTTTTTAACTGTCGGGTTCTAAGGAGATACAAAGTTAGATTTCTACTACACTAAAATAACTGACTGACAAGTGTCCCGATGAGTATAATCAAATTTGAATAAAAACCGGTCAAGTGCGAGTCGGACTCGCGCACCGAGGGTTCCGTACAAACTCATAAGTAGATACGCGAATAGTTCAAGAAAAACTGTATGTCGATTTGTTTAGTAGAAGCAAATAAGTATATGTTATGATTTTTGCAAATTTCTAAAAAACAGTGCAAGTTAGGAAAACAGTTAGATTTTCCCTGTAATATTTAGAACCTGACGTGTAATGATTCTATTTAATAGCAAGGACCATTAAATCAAGAGGACTGTCATTCTCCATACAAATAGCTGTTCCCCGAATTTACAACGCCATCTATGTATAAGCTTGGTAAAATAATTATAATATTATTTACAATTATTTAACTTTGCAAACGTGACACAGTATTTAAATGTATTTAAATTTATTTATTATTAGCTGTTTACGAACTAATTGTTACTATACTATGTTTCTTTGTTCAATTATAACATCGTTAAATGTTTAGTGTTTTAGCGCCATCTAGTTTTGCCCGGAAATCCCCTAGAGTGAAACATGCCATCGCTTAGTTTTGCTACTCGCCGCTAGGGATTCCAAGTTTTGTAAATTTCTAAAAAGGTATTAAAGTTAGCAAGACCGTTCTATTTTTCCTGTAATATTCAGGTTGATATTTATAATTAGTAATTATGACACATTTTTCTGATCAGTAACTTCGGAGATAATAGGGGGGGAATGGTACATAAAAATGTATAAATCAAAAACTACTTATTTAAGAAAAAAAATAAAAATGGTGTTTTAATCTACAAATTAAGCCCTTTCATTTGATACCCCACTCAATATAATAGCCCTACTTTCAATTTTCAAAGTCCCATTACGGAGCCTTTTAAAAAAAAAGTAAAAAAGTTACAAGATATTTTTTATGTCCAATAGGCTCGGGTTAGCTACTTTTAACACTATTCCAAATTTCAAATCGATAGCATCAGTAGTTCCTGAGATATCTGGCTGTGACAGACGGACAGACAGACAGACAGACAGACAGACAGACAGAGACAGAGTCGCACCATAAGGGTTCCTTTTTTACCATTTTGGCACGGAACCCTAAAAATGATTATCACGCACTGTGTATGTAAACTAAAATCATTAACTCATGGGTACAGTACGATTATTTGGACTTAAACACTCGGAAAATCTCGACATTTTTCATGAGAGATCGGAAGTGCAAATGACACGAGATACATTGCTGCATATTCATTAACATTATAGTGTGCACTTAAGAATCTAAAAAAGTAATGTACATCACCTGCAACAATGTAATTTTTTACAGTAGACCTATGAATAACACAGATGTGGCTTGATTTAATTATTACATCGCCATACTAAGGATATTAAATTAGTACAAGGGAAATTCTAGAACTTTTCCTCTATCTATGTGAAAACACGAACCTTTACGATTGATACCGAGACCTCCCGAGTGTCAAAGTGGAAATAATCGTACTGAAAACAATACACTTTGTACCAAAGTTACCTTTCGTGATTTTTTTCGATTTACACTGATTATGAATTTTTGTAGCTTTTCCAGCATCAATAAATTGTAGATATGCCCCGCCCCTCGGTTTTATTTAAGTTTTGTTCGGTTTCCAAAATTATTTAAAATTTTTTCAAATACCCAACCTGTTTGGAGACTTTTACAGCACCATTTTTGGGACGAGTATAACAGAACATCAAAAAGCTATTATAGAAAACTTTTTAATGAGTCTTACGCCGCAGAGTTAAAATTTGTTACACCTAAAAAATAGAAGTTATTTTTCTGGAAGGATTATTATTCTGAAACGTTGTTTTCACTGGAGAAATTTGCCGTACATTAAGTAAATAGTAGAAAATCTATTCGACAGTTCGGAAAAATATGCAGCACCTAGATTTTTTATCGGATTGAGTAGCACCTAGATTATTTGGGCGGTTACGCATGGAGCGTATATATAATACTGCCTTTATAAGGCAATAGACGATATATTAAAACAGTTATTTACACAACTGTGTAACTTAAGAAATTCTGCATCATATGATCTGAGCAAATTTACGACATCTGATCTTAAACATACATCAATCTTCATGGTCAGGATTAGGACTTAGGATAAACGCCCCGTAGTCTATGTATCGCGCCTTTAGAATGAAAGCGACCTAATTCAAAATTATTAGCAATTGAGTTAAAACCATTTTGAATCGTTTTAAGATTGAAACGAATTAGGTCGCTTTCATTCTAATGGTGCGGTATATTTGTACACACACGGACTTTAATTGTTGAGCCATTTTCGGGTTCACCTTACAATTAGTCGTGTTCGTGTCATAGATTGTGTATTACACAACAAAATTAGACTGAACCGTAAATGTCTTAACAATTAAAGTCCGCGATCGTACATAGATTTTTATTTAATATTTTCTCAATTTACTTAAAATGTCTAAAAACAAGATACCGCCTATTGCCTTATGAGGACATACTCATAACAGCAGTCTATCTCTCGGCTCTCCGTTGTTTTGCTTGTTGCTTACTTTGTACTGTTCTAGGCAATTAGGTGTGCCCTTTCTCAAATGTCGAGGGCAGGACGACAGACTTTCCAAATCGTTTACTACACGTCACCGCCCCAAATGAATTTAAGCACTATCAGCTTGAAATAGAGTTGTATTCAGAATAGTGTGATGAGGAGAAATGAGAGCTTTTTGAAGTAGATCTTGAAATGCCGAAACATGGCTGACTCTGTTGATATAATCACGATTTTGTTTTCTGCGCAATATTAGAGTAAAGTTTCTCAACTGATTTAGACACAGGCTATGTATATACTAAACAAGGTAACAAACTCAAAATGTAGTTAGCATTGTTGTATGACTGGCTACTATATCACTATTACTAAGGACCTACATACGTACTTATAAAATACAGTTGTGTGGATCACCGCAATTAAACCAACAATCTAATAGAAAAAAACTGCTTTCGAATGTGTCCATAGACTCACGCAGAAGCAGCTAGAAACTACTTCATTAAAACCGACTTCAAAAAAGGGAGTTATCAATTCGATCCGTATGTATGTAATATTGGCAGAATTTCACAGTTTTGAATATGTTAGTCTATACTCTATACCAGCTTCTAGAAACATGTGTGCCATGTGCATGTATATATTATGCAAAATTCTCTTAAGTTATAAAAAATACTTTGTTTGGCATAAGATAATAATATATAGATATATTTGTATGTATATTTGCCCTCGCATATCTCAAAAACTATAAGTCGGATTGCAATAGTACATTGTGTATCAAGGGCGGTAGGTAAGGAATTACAAACGAGTGTTTGTTACAAGGCCGAGGCGAAGCCGAGGGCTTTAATAACACGAGTTTGTAATTCCTTTACCGCCCGTGGCACACACAATGTTTTTCATCACACTTGTGAGGAAATCTAATTAAAATTAACCTTACTTAACCTAAATAAAATTGTAAAACTGACAGTGACATTAGTGACATATCCATAGACAATGCGAAACGTTCGGAAACCATAGCGGTACAGACCTAAAACGGTTGATTTTATAATTGCAAAATACTGAAATACACTATTGAAACATTTAATTAATGTTACAGAAATATGTGTTTACATGTATTTGCAATAACAGTTCTCTTTAATTAAATATTTCAGTGATAAAAGTTAAAAAAGTAAGTTGGTAGTTTCCTTTGAACATGACAAATAAGAGTAAAACAGAACCAGCGTTTCAAATTTAAAAAGAAAACCATTACGCCCTAGGGCGTAATAGCTCATTTACGGCCCGCAAAACCTACGTGTAATGCACCATTTTCGAGCAAGTGTGATGAAAAAAATATTTTTAGTCGGACTAGGCGAACCAAGGTCACAGACGCACGTCGGTGTCACCTAGCAAACCGGGTAAGCAAACCGAAGTGACAATGGGCAGGGCACATAGCTCGAAGAACGGATTGCCGTTGGGTGGGGCAGAAAGATTCTCGAGTGGAGACCAGTACTGGTCTGCAAGATGGTCGGATGACCTGGTTAGGGTTGCGGGGACTCTCTGGATGCGGGTCGCTTCTACCCGGCCTCTGTTTCTACGGCATCAATTACGTTTGAAATGTGTTTTATTTTATAGCTTAATACATTAAATTTGCGCGAAATTACATGAGAAATCTCAAAAAAAACGGTTAACGTGCAATTGGGCCTTTAAGGTTAGCACCATCTATTAGCATCATCTGAAACTAAACCTTTTTTGCTAAAATATATAGTTTTTTGTCTTTTTGAGAGTTGTCATATCATTTCGCGGAAATAAATGTATCATGCTATAAAATAAAAATCATTTCAAACGTAACTGATGCCGTAGAAGCAAGCGATGACCCTCTTTATGTTTGTATGGAATTCCGAGCGACTCGAATCACATTCTAATACATGTCATTATGCATGCATGCATAAAAAATGAAGAAATAAAAAGTAATTCATGAAAAGTAAACCGACTTCAAAACAGTAATTTACTTAATCGATAACTAAAATAGGGAAAAATAAAAGTTTTGTTTTTTAAAATAAAACTTTTATGCAAACTTTATTTGTAAACTACCCGAAGTACCCTCGTACTTCGTTTGTGAATCGTCCGAGAGATGGCGCTGTTCAGAGATGGCTGTTGTTGTTTGTCTGCTAAAGAAATCTTAAATAGCAATATCAACGTGCAGTAACTATGGGTGGCAGCACTAAATCGACAAAAAAGACACTATGCGGACAGTAAAGGAAACTTGTCAGACTTGAAAAAATGGCATTCTGGTTATAAATGACAATATCAAGTAGGGTGCATTGGGGTAAATCCGAGCACGGGGTAATTCTGAAAATTAAGGATTTCTCGTAATGTATGCAACATATATTTACTTTAATACGCTAACACTGTACTAGACTAGACACACTGATAGTGCTTCGAATAATTATAGACCTAAAAAAATGCATAAATTACTGAAAATTCGTAATTTTCAAAATTACCCCACAGTCGAAATTACCCCAATGCACTATACAGTACTCGTAAGCCGTGGCTACACTAACGTTAATTGTCCTTCACCACGGTAATATTTAATAACAGCGTCTCCCATTAATGTGGCCCCAGCATGATAGAGTACAAAATTCAGTTTGGCGGGACCAGTTGGCAGCACCTTCGTTGTGCACGTTCCCTATAAGACAGGGCTTCTTAAACTGTGGTCCATGGACCCCTCAGGGGTCCGTGATACGAAAGGGATCCGTGGCTCGCATACGATACTAACTTTCATGTGCGCTTGATTTAATTTTTCTCTGATTATATTCTGAAAGGGTCCGTAAGATTTTTGAAATATTGTAGGTGGTCCGTGGCCGAAAAAAGTTTAAGGAACCCAGCTATATGAAGATGTTTGTTGAAATCATTATTGTCCTGAATGGGAACAAAAATCTACAATTGTATAATACCTAGTAAAGAAGTCACGGTGATCCTCTTCTCTGATGTTGAATAAAACGAACAACTTAGAAACACTTTTGGAGCCTAACAGACCTTCTACAAATTAAAAGAGTTAAACAAAACAAACAATTATTTGAGTAGATGATTTCCATAACAGGTAAATTGGCCACAGTGCAATCGAGCCAGCCAACCAGTTTGATTCAATGCTAAGCGTAATGGCCATTTACTAACCTGTACAGTCCTCCTCAATTATATATGGGATATGGGGTGTGAATTATCCAGACTAATAAAGTAGACGTCCGAGTGCTTGGCATGTCCTAGAAGTTGCCATCTTGAATGTTAAGTCATTAGCAGTGCAGGTATCAAGTTGAAAATTAAACCTTATACTTAGATCTCCAGTCCCTTAAAGCTGTAAAGATCCAACTTCTAAGTTAACGTAAAATAAAGATACGGTTGTTTATACCGCAAACGTATATTTCGACACTCTCAAGGAATTCAAAATGTATAATACGAAATTTGGTAAGTAATACCGTCTTATAGGGCATTTCTCCAGAAATATGTCGGCGGTTACCTTATTCATCTGGCCCTTTTTCATACTAAATGTATGGAGACATATGAATGAGTCGCAGACATATTTCTGGATAAATGCCCACCACAAGTATAGGGAAAAATCTGAAAACATTTGTAATTAAATCATAAAAAATATGGTATTTACTAAGGAAATCAAAATGTATAGGGTTCTTTAATATCTCTCTTCTTCTTTTTAGTCGGTCCCTCATGGCTGAGGATCGTAACCGAATGCAGCTGCCCTCTATGCAGTCCGGTTCTTGGTTTAATGGACCGCCTGATAGAGACTGCCCTCTAGATCGCATCGCGCTGGAACTCTACCTCTGGTGCGTTTGCCCTCCACGAATCCAAGAATAATCTGTTTCTCTAGTGCATGTCTTCCTTTAATATATTATTTATGTACCTACAAATTTGTACGGAACCCTCGGTGAGCGAGTCCCCGAGAGAATAAGCCCAGACTTGTTTATTTTATCTTGTCTAATTTAGGAGTTCCAATGGCCATCTTTCGATCGCGTCATGAATTTGTAACCCAGTTTGTAACCCGCTTACTACCCATGATGTACACAATGCTTTTCATCATATTTGCAAAAAGACAACTTGAACGGTCAATTTTTTCAATGTAGACTTTCACAGATAATGCTAAGTTTAGTTTCCAAACTTGATTAGCCAATGGCCCTACTGCCAGATTGTACCGATTGCCAAAAAGAAAATTTACTAAAATAATTGCAGTACTCTCTGAAATTATATAATTGGGTTTGTAGCCAAGTTTTAAAGATAGGAAAAAGCCTTGGCTGATTTGAAACCTTCTTAGTCTGAAATGACGTACGAGTGGGTTTTTTATATTTTAAAAACAAACACATTACTCCCTCGGGAGTCGGGGGATTTTCATACAGATTTACCTCCCGTGGGGATTATAGATTTTTGTAGCCCACGGGAGGTAAATTTGCTCTAGCTGCTCTACACGCCTGCTTACTTTTGTTATAACACCCTTTACGAGCAAATCCAATTTAAGATCTGTTGTCAGTAGGAAGAAAAATTACTGCTATTATGCTATGTTATATATAGGTCTTCAGGGGAGTAGTGGATGTTGTGCTGGATAGTTCGCTCTTCTTACATATGTTAAGCTCTTACTTCTTACAGAGTTGTATTGTACTTGTGCGTCGTGGACTGTATATTCGGCGCCCAGGGTTCCTTCGCAAGCGAGCGCTAATAAGCCTCGAACAAGCGTGTTTGCGGCTCATTTCTTCATTAACATAAATATTAGGTACGTACATTGGTACTAAAATCTTAGTCATAACGTTTCACAAAAATAAATGCCTGAGAATATTTTTTTTAGCAAAAAGGTTTAATTGGGCTTTTTGCATTGAATTGAGTGAACGTTTTTTTCAGTTCGTTCATTTTCAGGTAATTGCAGTCTTACAATGGGCATCTTTCCGAGTTACACGTAAAAAGAAACAAAAGTGAACATGAAATGAAATACATAACTAAATACTCCAGTGAGGTATTTTTTTAATACGCTTATATGCAGGAGGTAATTTTACTCAGTAAATATTATGGAAACTTCTAATTTTGCATTTTACCAGAATAAACGTCAGCTAACGCAATCACTCGGCTTATCGCGGACCTCGCCAAACTCCACAACTCATATAAATAAAGCTGTTACCATGGCAAAAGCACGTAAGTACAAAACTTCAGAAAATAATATGCAAATCACATTCAAGGACATATAACTTTGATAACCTCTTAACTCGCCCAAACGTGTATTCTAAACACTGCTCTGTACTTTTAAAATACAGTTCATATTCCAATCAATTAAGAAGGGCTTTGAGATTTCGGGAAAGTTGTGAAGTAAGGAGAGTGTTCGGAGTTTATGCAAATGGTAGTCATTTGCAGTAATCAGGACTAACTGAGTCAGATCTAATGGATTATTGTTTACTGGATGACATGAATTAAACAACGGATTAGGTAATCGCTCAACTGTAAGTTTCAAGTGTGCGATTTGAATTCTTAATGGCCCACAATCTGCAAGTCGCATGTGTACGCGAGCTGGCTTAACGTAACAGTAATAGTATTGAACCCTTTTGAAGCATTTTTTTAGCTCTGAAAGTTGTACATTTCTTTTCATTACCCGCTTGAATTAAAAATGGCTGAAATTAAAACTACATGTTATATGTTTTGTTAAGTCTGTCTTTTTACTATCAGTCTGTCTGTTTACTGTTTATATATCTACAGAGATTGAGTAATTTAAGAATGATATTCTACAGTACAATAAATATAATTTTCGTGGTTCACGATTTGTAAAGACACAAATTTGTAAGGCCAAGTGAGGACACAACTTTACGCCTCAGCTGAATTGTATTAAACACGCCCACACGAAATGCTAACATGTGAAACATGTCTCGTCTAACCATAAGTGTACTTTAGCGAAATTACTTTTCTCCGCACGTTGTCACAAAGCTACTTTTAAAACAACTTAACTACAACAGGATCCGTACCTTCTAAGGCCATTTTGAACCATGATGAATAATTAGGTTCTCGTCATAAAAGGTCGGATGGATATGAGAATGAAAGTGTACTTAAGACATTTTGAGACTGGTGAGTATAGTAGTTGAGTGCTCCAGTTTTTATATTAACTGAACGAGCTGGATGAGATGAGTAGGTCTAAATACTTAGCCATTTACAGGATTGTTAGGGTTGTCACTCTAATTAATGAACTGAAAACTATTGGTGGCTCTGTGAACTGTTAAGATCTCGTGAGCCAATTATGATGGCTCCGCAACATTGAAAAATTTCGAAAAACTGAATCGACAAAAAGTTTATATAACTATCGAGCCTGATACTCACAAAGTTACACGAGAAACGAAAAAATGCGACCTGTACGTCTAGCATAACTGACCGCGACTTCGTTTCTCGCGCGACAGAGCATCACCTGTCACTGTCACACGACATTGAGTGGATAGAGATAGGTAGCATTTGTCGCGCGACAAAGAGTCGCGTGTCACAGTTGTGCTAGAGGTACTGTAGAGGAGAACAGGCGGACATCCGCCGGAGAGACAAAAATACGAAAGCAAGCAATTTGCGCAAATTATTTTTTTCTCAGCTTAACAACTGTTTTATTACATAAGTAAGGCGTAAATAGTGTCGCTATAAATCTAAAAATACCACTCGATGCCTATATTATAAAGTAGAATAATGTTATCACTATACATTTTTGTAATAATGGGGATTAGTAAGAGTTAACATGTAAATCGTCAACTGTTTACGTGTCCAATCTACCATCACATGGTCGTAGGTCTTATTTTTGGACTGTATTTTTAAATATTATTTACAATTGGGCCTTAAATTAATATATTTTTTATCATAATATTTTTCAGTCAGCAATGTTGTAATACATTTATGAATTACTGTTTACGAGAAAACGCTTTAGACAGATGGACAGACTATAAGCTACAGGATCTTTAGTAATCCCGTATTGTTTTATGAAATGGAAGTAGTTAAGGCAAGCGACAAATTATTTCTATAATCAACTTTTTACGCCACTAATATTGCGTAACACTATCTGCACCACAGTTTGCGGCAAGCCTCCACATCCTTAACGAGAGTAATGACAAGTAAGCGACGACCCTAACCGTCTATTACCCAGCTGAGTATAACGAGGTCTAATTTGATCAGCGTCTATTTCAAAGGCTGCAGGCTCGAGGAAATATAAATATAAATAAATCATGCAATTAACGTCGCCGAGTCCCAAAAATACGAACCAGTCGTTAGGATGGCCGTGTTTACACCGAAGCGTAAAGGACTGTGACATCTGACATGACGTAATGCTCGGTACCTAGTCAGGACATCTGACATGACTTAATGCTCGGCTTGGTAGCTAGGATATCTTTATATCATGCCTTCGACTGCTAGGCCGTTAATAATGAATATTGAGTATCAGTTTCTGTTACTGTTGCTCTGGATTTCCAAGCTTTATAACGTAAACTTTTATCGTATCTCGTTCGCTCGTTAAGTTACTTTTTGAGTTACAATTGTATCATTGTCCCATTCTTGTGTCACTTTATTCAATGGCTTGTTACACCACCTCTAAGAAGACTACCTACCATGAATTGAATACCTTCTGACTCAGAATCAGAATCAGAAGTTCTGATCTGGGTGGGTATTGCCAAATTATTTTATACTCCATCTGGTAAAGACATATCATCACACAATGTAGAATACTTGAAGGCAACTAGAAGTCTAGAACATTCTAAGGAGTAAGAGGACTGATATCTAATTGTCAGTAACAATTAATCGCTTCATGCATTACCTTATGGTCTGTGTCAACATCCTTGTCATCTATGACCTATTTACTTGTGATCTTTTCATAAGTTGTCAGAATGTTGATCACACAGATATTTTGTTACACTAGTAATTTTCATAAGGTACATGTTTTTGTACTTATTCATTCAATTTACTCGTATGTATTTTGAAAGACGTTCGAGTAGGTTACATTGCTTTTACTAGAAACAAGGTATTTTTATTTCTATAGATCAATAATGATAAAGTTAAAGTATTGTACGGTGTGATAGGATCCCTTAATTTGTAACACCAAAATAAACATAACAGGAGTTGCGTCGTTTTTGGAAAGTCGTCCAAACAAGTCGGGCCGTGAAAGCTTTAGGGCTAACAGAGCTTTGAACTTAATTAAGCAGCTAAGTAAACTGTTACAATTATCACTTGTGCTTACCAAAGCTGTCCTGGCTGTCGAATTTATGTATAATATTATTTGTCTGAAGTGATATCATTAGAATTTTATTGCTTTTCAGTACCTTACTACTGTTTCTCTTACTTATACTAAAGGCCAAAAACGTCTAAAAATTGATTTAGACACTCGATATACTTATTGCATATCGGAAACTTACAAAAATTTAATACTTTTGTTTGTGTTTCATGTTCCACATGAATGTGTAGTACGGATTGACATGGATGAAAACTGACTTTCAAGACTTGAAACAAACAAATATACTAAAGTCTTATCATTTTATTACATTATTATTTGTTTGTTTACATTTAGTCAAAATAAATTACTATTTCAGTTCAATATACTGAAGTCAAATAAAGACTCCTGAATCAAGAGAGAAGCAACGTTCTGTTGTAATAAATGTGACACATTTAAATTACAAAAATAATTATAAAAAAGCAAACCTTTGCCAAAAAACGAGACGAGCATGTTTTGGCGAATGATATTGTTTTCACAAAATACGTCAGTGTCTTCAATTTTTCCTTTGTCGCTGTAACTCCATAAATGATACACGATCACTTCAAAAACATGATATTACAACGACAGAGTACCAAAATAAAATACCTATCTCAGAACGGACCGTTCGGCCGCTAAAAATAAAATAACATGGTTATATCATTATGCTAACTGCCTTGTTTGTTCCGTGAGATTTAAAAATATATTCAAATCGTGCTTTTGATGTTTCTGTTGTTCTTAGAACGAGTATGAGATGGTTTGGCGTCTTATTAAGTAACTAAGCGTATACTGACTTATAAAGATAAGGAGATAAATATGGACATGCATTGCAGTTTAAAAATATATAACCACTATTTGATCCTGTTGGCAAGAAAACTCGTCACACATGACATTACGCCAGAGATATCGTTTGTTTTAGAGATAATAAGAGAGAGAGAGAGAAAGAGAGATACAGACAAAAGATGATAAGAGGTTGAACTGATGTAAAATCTCAGGAGCAATTAAGTAAAAATCTCCTGTCGGGGTCCCAGCTCGCTTATCTTCGGCGAAAATGTTGTGTTATCTAATTCTGCTATTGAAAACGTACAATTGATATCTATATTAGGTACATAAGTAAGAAGGTCTTCTTAAAGAACACAACTATTGCTTCAGATCATTACAGTCTCTGCACAAAAATGTACTTCCACTCTCTTACCATTTTAAGGTCCATAACCATCATGTGAACCTTAAAGCGCCTAAACACAACACGTGATCTGGATTCGATTGTTCAATTTGGAAGTCAATGAACGACGTCGATAGCGGTAGCAGCTGGAAAGAGGTGTGGTAGTACTCACGTCATAGACATTATTCAAACAACATTCAAAGTCAGCCCGAGATTTTCCGATTCTTTACGTCTGAATTGGATTATCTGCGCAACCGCTCTAACGGGAACCAAACGCTGCACGCAGCATCCGACAATAAACAATACAACGATAATAACCACGGAATAAACCTCTAACCCCGTTGGGTAACAGATCGACGCACGCGCACAATGATCATGACGTCACTTGCTTTCACCGAACCGAACCCGTGACCTTTCGGTGTAGCTAGGCTGTTTTCGCGGCGAGCGAATGTGTCCATTGTCAGAATCAAGTCAATGTATGATAAATATAATGTATACTCTACAATTATCTTAAAAGACAACTACTCGTACACTATATAAACTGCCAATGAGGGGCCTGAATCGGTGTATTGAGTTAACTACAAGCCCCGAATAAGAAAATCTGTATAATTGCCTCCTGTAGCCTGCTGTACTGTTGCCTGCCTGCCCTGATATGTGACTAAATAACTTTTAGCGGTCTTTGGGGTGGTAAGCATGAAAAAGTGATCCGGGCTCAATAATAACTGCAATAACCAATAATTGAAGTTTGAACAAACAAAATCAGTGCTGGAGCCGAAATGTCACCGCGGACACGACTAAAGGAAGACACCCATCCGTTTGTCCTGAGGAATCCACCAGTGATCTGTAGTTACAAGACAACGCAGCGCGGTTACCGTAGAGTTTAATATAGACATTCGAAACCCCGAGAGCTGGGTAAACGATACCTGTTTGCAGGTTTTCTTCATAAAAAAAAACCTGATGAGTTAACCGTGGTAACCACTTCAGTTATAAAAATAAAACACATACTGTAATACGTTGTTCTGTTCATCCCTCACATAAAATAGAAGTGTCACATAAGTTAAAAGCTTAGTTACTACATGCGTAAAGCGTTATCAATGCGGTTTTATTATTAGATGTTTTACTTAACAGGTTCCCCTATGTTTGAGGAAGACAAGGTGAACAGACTCTTGAAAGGTCTTGAAAGTCGAAGTCTTGAAAGATTTTAATAATAGATTGCGTCACAAATGATGTATTTACGGCGAGGGCGTACATTGAATCCTGAACGAAGCGAAGGATTCTAAAGTAGAATCCGGAGCGTAGTGAAGGATTCAAGTGTTAACGCACGTGGTGAAAATAATTTTGCTACCTTATGACACATACCGGTTTTCACACCAACTATGAGGAAAATTCAAAAAAAACACTCCATACCAAAATAACCAAATATATGTATATTATAGTTAATCAAACTGCATCACACATTATTATTAAAAATAAAATGTTAAATTTATTGTGTATTACAATTTATAAAGCGATTATTATCCTTTACGTCACGTATGGCATATTCTAAGTGGGGTTCAAAGTTTCAAACTAAAAATAAACAGTAAAATATTTTTATTCAATAAATTACAACGACAATAAGTGTAATTGTGAAGGATGAGGAATTGCAACCAGTTGATAGTACAATCTTTCTTGGTATAACATTGGATTCTAAACTCCAGTGGGGTCCCCATATTGGTAATCTCTCGAATAGACTAAGTTCTGCAGCTTTTGCAGTCAACAAGATCCGACAATTAACAGACATAAAAATAGCTCGATTAGTATATTTTAGTTACTTCCACAGTATTATGTCGTATGGTATTCTGCTGTGGGGCAGTGCTAATGCTTCAGAACTTAACACTGTATTTTTTCTGCAGAAGAGGGCTATTCGAGCGATATATAAAATGAATTATCGAGACTCACTTAGAGATAAGTTTAAGGACATTAATGTAATGACATTGCATTGTCAATACATCTATGAGAATATTATGTATGTACATAAGAATATCATGAATTTTAAGAAGAACTGTGTCATACATAATAATACTAGGAATAAACATAAGCTTGCAGTGCCCACCACTCGGCTTCATAAAATAAAAACAACATTCATGGGTAATTGTGAAAGGTTTTATAATAAGCTGCCAAGGAATATAAATAATAATAAATAATAAATAAATATTAGGGGACAATCTTACACAAATCGAACTAGCCCCATAGTAAGCTCAATAAGACTTGTGTTATGGATACTAGACGACGATATATTTAATAGATACATACATACAAATACTTAAATACATAGAAAACATCCATGACTCAGGAACAAATATTCGTGCTCATCACACAAATAAATGGCCTTACCGGGATTCGAACCCAGGACCTCTTGCTTCATAGGCAGGGTCACTACCAACTAAGCTAAAGCGGTCGTCTATATAACTGTACGTATATATAACGTATATATAACTGAATTATCTATTAACAAATTTAAGAATTGTGTAAAGCGTAAACTCATGTCTAAGGCTTATTAGAGCACACAAGACTACATGAATGATGAAACACCGTGGTTCACCGTTTTTTTCTTAATTAGGTATGCAGGTACATTTTGAGTTAGGGCGAAAAACGTTAAAAAATACCATCCCCCCATTATCTTCAAAGTTACTGAACAAAAAAATCTGTAATAATTACCAATTATTAATATTATCCTAAATATTACAGGAAAAATATACCGGTTTTCTTAAGTTTCGTTTTTCAGGAATTCGCAACAAAAACTTATTTAACTAACCGCGACCTATGTCGATGTATGGGGACAACAGTTTTTCAACAGCAAAGTTAAGTTACGAGTTTGTACGGAACCCTCCTCCGTGCGCGAATCCGACTCGCACTTGACCGGTTTTTTTTATTATATCAGCTTGTTTTAAGTTGTGTTATTATAATGTGTATGGATTTGTTAGTAAAATGAAATTTAACTTGCTTTGCGAATCGTTTATACACAAGTAAAGACAATGGAAACGCTGCCCAACCGGTTATGGTAATGCGCGCACGCTAATTGGAGGGACAGACAAACAAACAGTCACGTAATGCATATTTATACTGTCGATGGCTTTGTTTGCGTCGCTAGTGTTGTTGGTGCTTTATATGGTACTTATTTCTAACAAAGTTTCCCTCAGTTAAAACACCTAGGTAAGGATATACATGTATATATTGATACGGTAAGGCTATTACCATAGTTTGAGGCTAGGCGCGCACGAATCCGAAAAATCCCACTGCAACCCTCACAAATATTCTCATCCCGGCCGCCCGCGTCTCAACGATTATTCTGTCTAACACCTCGGGTGGTTGACTGTATTCTCTTTAGACTAGCGGTGTTACTGTAGTTCCCAGGCTCCGAAATGGTGAATTTTTACAAACTACCGAATGACTGGGTTAGCCGCTTCATTTCGATCGTCTGAGGACACTCTTACAGGTTTGGGCACTTGGTGGCCAAGTGCCAACTTGAGATAGACCTAAACATCCCCAATCATATTTCTTATCATCCGATACGATCATGTCGAGTAAATGCACAAGATAAGGTAAAAATGCTTATAATCTCATATAAGCTTGCGTGGGTAGGAGCACATACGTATCGAGTTTACTAGATTTCCATAAAATACGATTATAAATTAGTCGTTACTTCGGTGAGCCTTCGGTGAGACTGATAGTTTTTTAGATGTTGCTCGACGGAGTGGATTCACAAGTCTGAGATCATAAAAGATAAAAATAATAAGCTTATCAAAACGTCAATATTCTACAAGCCGTTTAAATAATAGCGCTGTCTTTGTTTGTTATTCCTCGTCAGCTGTTAGCAACAGACAGACATAGAGGCGGTGAGCCATTGCAGTGGCCTCACGCGTGGCTTGAATACAGTATCAATTATAACTTAACAGCCGCTATTGGTAACCGATCTGCGTACGCGCGGGGTAGGCTAAGAGGTAGTGCGGTAGAATCCTTTAAAAATGTATCACCGAATTTTAAATAAATGACTCTCAAGCCTATCAAGCTATGTCAAAGAAACTACAATCCTGGGTGAAATATAATGAGTATTCATTAGATAGCGGCTGATTATCATTTTATTTGTAATCTTTTTTGTCTGTCTCACATCTCCCTCAGAAGTTTACTTTTTTTACTCCAAATCACACATTCCAATTTGAACAACCGATGCTACAGAGGAGTCCAGATTACCTAAACTAAGCAAATGAAATTATAGTTTAAAGGCAAGTATGAATTCAATAACGAATGCCCGAAAATATGATCTTCAATTAAATCCACTGACGTGACTTATCAGACATAGCTCTATGAAAATGAATACCTAATAAAAACATAATTCCAAATACTACTAAGTTAAATTAAACGCTTCTACCCCTCATTTACGTTATTACCCCTCATTTTTCGTTCATAGGTATAAAATAAATGTGCCTCCACGTTTATATTTTTATTTGCGATATATGCGATAGTGGCGAGTTAGCAGAATAAGGTGGTTGTTGATTCTTTTAGTTGGTATGATGTCCTGCAGATTACATGGATCGATATGGAGATTATGACAGATGATTTCATGATTGTATCTTTGGTCGGTGCATTTTGGGCAGCGTTTGAGAATATGGTCGATTGATTGCGAGGTGATTCCATCGCAGGAACATACCTAGGTCATCGGCGGTAATTCCGAAACGGTAAAGATATGATTTGTGATCACCGTGTCCGGTGAGTGTTTGAGTGAGATGGAATGAAATGTTAGTCTTTTTTCGCAAGTCCTGAATGTGTTGCAGTGTCGGTAACCAATTTTTGAGGTGCGATCCAGTGGTTGAGATCAGATAGTTGTTCCTGCGCGACGTTTCGGTTTCGGTTCTATAAACTCTTAGACTATCCAACACACCTACCACTAACAATATTCCAGCCACGGTGCTAAACAAACCATCGCCATTCGGCGCGCGCGCTACGATTGGGAAAGGATTTATAATGCTTTGTTTTGATGCCTTGCCCTATGCATGCATAATACTCTACAAGTTAATCCAAGACGTAATACCCGTATAGTAGAGAGATTATCTATAAGTTTAGTATATTTATCGTACCTATATGTGGAAAAGGTACCAATCGTCGTTTGTCAATAAAGACGTTTGGGCGCATCTTTAGAGCAGTAACCTGTTAATGGGTCCTATTGGCAAGCGGCAAATTAATGTTTTTTAGTTGGGATTGGGGACGTGTTTCGTTTTACGGACAGAATGTAGGTATACTGTATACATCAAAGCAAAGTGCCCAAGGCTTGTCAATATTACGCAATGCTAAATTAAGAAAACCGCAAATCGATAATTAGAATTTCAGAAGCAAAAAAAATAAAAGCGATCAGAATTTATGGATTTACAAGGAACCTAGTAAATGCTGAGAAATCGAATGTTATCAAATATGCGCAGTTCGAGTTGGATATAAAGGATGGATGCAAGCAGCTTGAAATACGAGAAAAGCAGTTTGTTGACTCATTTTACTTAGTAAAGTTATTGTATTACCACATTACCGCCAGAATCATAGTACCTACGCGTTTAGATTAAATCTTTCAGACAATATTCATACAGCACACGGAGAAAAAAAATCTAGTTTCCTATAACAGAATATTGTAAATTCGACTTAATTTTATTGTGTTATATGTGACAACTAGACGTTTTTTACACACTAACAGAAAATTCTAGTTCCTTACAACATCGTTTCTAGTTCCTATTACCCACTTAACTATCGTACCGTAGAAAACAGATTTTGTGTAGTATACAAAACCTATATGTAGCATTTTAGGATAGGGTAGAGATTACCAGATATTTCAGTAGTGTTTACTATAATTACTACAGACGCCCAATAATCTCTTGATTATTTCAGTTCGCTAAAATTATATTTGACGGCGGGAGCCCGGGAGAGGCCTCGTGGGGACCGGTATCTTCCACGCGGTCGTAATGATGTTATTTTAATCGTTTTGTGAAAATAAACACTGAATCACGTGGCTTAATATCCGTTTTATTCAATCTGATCACATTGACATGAAAATAAACAATGATTGCTAAGATATCAAGAGGAATGTTACTGTCGCGTAATTTGCAAAGAACTCCTGCGCACTAGTCCGCCGTTCCAAGCAGCAGTTCCCTCCTTTTTTTTCTGACCGCTGGATTTCAGATAATTTATAACCGGTGCTGGTATTGCCAGTCCTAATAAAACTAGTGGCGCCATCGAATAATATCAAGTAGAGGGTAAAGGGCATCACACACGGCGAAGATACTATAATATTTTATCTTAAGATACCTGGATATAAAATATTATAGTATCTTAAGGTATCACACACGGTTAAGATACGATAATATATCTGCTCGAATCATTCTATCGAAGGCTTGGTTAGGGGTCACATCTACATTGCTCCACGGAATTCAAATATACAGAATGACTATGAACAATACGGCACTACTAGTAGAGTTAATAGACAGCTCATCCGGGCCCCGTTTCACGAAGCTACAAGTTACAAGTTCACAAGTAACAAGCGCAAAAAGTTACAATTTACAAGTACAAGTGTTTCTTGAACGCACCTGGGCCTCGAAAGGGTCTGACCTTTGAACCTCAATATCTCGGTAAATATTGGTCGGAGAAAAAAAATTGACAAAACAAAATATTCTTATTTTAGCGTAATCTACACGATCCAATCTAATTTAAGCCTAAAAAGAGCAAAAAATGTTTGATGAAAAAATCCCAAAACCCCTTTCCAATACCTTACCCTTTTAACAAAAAATACAACAAGTAATCACGAAAACTCGTAAGAAAAGGTTGTTGAATAAATAAAATATAATTAATTCCATTTTGATTCCAATATTCACTGCACACTCTGTATAAAGATATTGTAATATATATTTCGCATGTTAAGATATCATGTTAAGATATATTACGGTATCTTAAGGTATCTTAAGATAATATTTCCATATCGCTCGGTATCTTAAGATACTGTAATATGAAAATATATATTATCTTAACCGTGTGTGATGATAGCTCATACAAATTGTATTGTGAGCGATATTTTATCTTAAGATAAAATATTATAGTATCTTAGCCGTGTGTGATGCCCTTAACATTCCATTTCTTATGATTTGACAGCTATAAAAAAATCGAGGGTAAGTAAACATTTTCAAATCAAAATAAACAAATCTGACAGTTCCTTGGTGGCGCGACGACATATTTAAGGCTAATAAAAAGCAAAAGTTCTGGTAAGAACACCATTATCAACAATTTAGTTTACTATATGCAGTATTGTAGTATACCAGATTTTTGTTTGTGTTAAAAATAATTGTTGTGGCATGTTATAATGACTATGTTCTGTTTACTATACATATTGTAGAGTTTATCGGGTTTTATATTTGTGTTAAATATCATTATTGCGGACTGAAACTATAATTACAGTGATCATTTGGCCAAAAGTTGAATGTTTTGTTTTCGATGTCTATTGTCGCGGTTAAAGTGGAAGGGCTCAATAATGTGTGTACATTATCCTGCACTGCTGGTGATCTTGTAGATAATTTTTCTTTATTATTTGTAGATGTGAGTGCTACATCTTTCATCCTGTAATAGAAAAATAACCGTAATTTTTGTCCTAATACGTATATAGTTGCCTATTAGTTACAAAACACGTGACACCTAAACCTAAAGCTCACAGCATAGTAACTCGAAGAATCGGTAATTAAAATAAAATAAGTATATTTATGCCACACCTGCCCATAAAGTGGCTTTTACCGCGCGCTACGCGTACGGAAAAAAGCCGTTTTCTGGCCAAGTGCAGACATAATAGTACATTGTGTATCTAGGGCGGTAAGTAAGGAATTGGTTCTCTATCGGGGGGCATAAATGTGAAAGTCATTTTTTCGAAGAGCATTACTACTTTTGTCATTACAATCGTTGCGCATGAATAGTATTAGTCATTCAGTGATTGGCATAAAAATTATTGTCATTATATTTGTGCGCATTAATCACTATTATCATATAGTTTTGACGCATATCAACGTAATTTATAATGATCAAATGGCATTAAAATTGTATGCATTAAAAATGTACCGCATTATTTTTATACGGTTCTCTATCGGGTGGCATAAAAATTATGATCATTATATTTGTGCGCATTAATCACTATTATCATATAGTTTTTACGCATATCAACGTAAATTATAATTATCAAATGCCATTAAACCTGTATGTTATGTGTGTATGTATGTTGTTTTTCAGAATGGTTTCCTTCATAAAATTCTCAGTCTATAAGTGAAGTTTTTCTGCCAGCAGTTCGTTTTTGTTAGGAAACGCAGTTCAAACCTAACCTAAACCTAACTTAACGTAACCTACTGTTTCTTCCAGCAGTTCGTTTTTGATAAGGGATGCAGTTCAAACCTAACCTAAACCTAACTTAACCTAACCTACTTTTTCTGCCAGCAGTTTGTTTTTGATAGGGGATGCAGTTCAAACCTAACCTAAACCTAACTTAACCTAACCTACTTTTTCTGCCAGCAGTTTGTTTTTGATAGGGGATGCAGTTCAAACCTAACCTAAACCTAACTTAACCTAACCTACTTTTTCTGCCAGCAGTTCGTTTTTGTTGGGGGACGCAGTTCAAACCTAACCTAAACCTAACGTAACATAACCTACTTTTTCTGTCCATTTTTTTTCATGCGGGGGGCTTCGCCCCCCGAGCCCCCCTTGAGGGGGGCTCCACCCCCCCCGTCCTCCCCTGTGTGGCTCTATGTTTATACATATTGGTACCCTTGTCTGTACCACTAGAAGAAACATTAACCTCTTAATTGCCGACTCATTTTGCACATTTAATGCATTGTCTTTTTATGGCCAACAATTACTATTATATGCAACAATATTACTTAAAATATTGGGTGTCTATCATTGTATCGAATTTCCTGGCATCGAATTTCAAATCACCGAAAACTATTCCACGAATGTCATTTCATTTTTTTTTCTAATCACATAATCATCAATTCATTTCTTTTCGAATAATCGATCAACTATTCATCGTAAATCGTTTCGAATTTGTCTCAAATCGTAGCTTAACTGTTCATCGAATTTACCATTCATAGAATAATTAGTTAGTCGTAGTATTAATTTATCGAAACATGATTCACAGATGGTACGTTCCATATATTAGTTTATTAATTTGTAATCTGGATTTTTCTTTTTTGTACCTAACTGTTTGACAGTCTCTTGACCCGCCAGCGTGTCGACGACGCCCCGCTGACGCGGTTTCTTTGGGGTCGCAGTTCAAACCTAACCTAAACCTACTCTAACCTAACCTACCTTTCTGGCAGCATTTCGGTTTGTTTGGGGTCGCAGTTCCAACTTAACCTAAGCTACTTTTATGACAGCAGTTCGGTTTTGTTGGGGGACGCAGTTCGAACCCTAACCTAACCTAACCTAACCTAATTGAACTTATGGTTTGAGTTTTTCTTAATGCGGGGGACTTCGCCCCCCGAGCCCCCCTTGTGGGGGGCTCCGCCCCCCCGTCCCCCCTTTGTCGCTCAGGCCCTGTATGTTTTTGATTGAAGTTATTTCCCCAAACGGCCCCTTTTTTTAATGAACCAACCTAACCTACTGACCCGGGTCGACCTAAACCTACTATAAGAACCTAACCTAACCTAACCTACCTTTTTGGCAGCATTTCGGTTTGTTTGGGGTCGCAGTTCAAACCTAACCTAACCTACTTTTCTGGTAGCAGTTCGTTTCAAATAGGGCGTTAAAATGTACTGTTATTGAAACGTATTATCAAATATAGTAACACAGGTGAAACGATTTTCTATGTAATAAGACTTTTGGGTACTGAAACTTAAGTTAGACCAAAATTATAGTAAAAGCGGTTCGATGAACTACTATGTCGATCAACAAATAAAATAATGAAGTAAAATTCGATAAATCGATTCTTCCGTAAAAGGTAATTCGAGCAAATGTATGAGCGATTTAACAGAGTTCGATGAATGATTCTTATGTGATAATAAAATTCTGCGAATAGTGTTATAGGAAACGATAATCGGTGAAATGATTTTCTGTAAAATGATGGATTACCTAAAATATTATGCGCATTCTGTTCATTCTCATCAAAATTATGAGCAAACGCAATTATGACAAACAATCTGTTATGCAAATAGTCATTAATGACAAATACTACATATGAGTAGGAACATTACGCGAAATGAGTTGAATTATATGCAACAATATTACTTAAAATATTATGCGAATTCTGTTTATGCCCATCAAAATTATGAGCAAACGCAATTATGACAAACAATCTGTTATGCAAATAATCATTAATGACAAATACTACATATGAGTACGAACATAATGCGAAATGAGTTATGACAAACGAAAATATGACAATAGTTGTTATGCCATCAGAGAGGATCCCAAGGAATTACAAACGAGTGTTTGTTATAAGCCCGAGGTGAAACCGAGGGCTTTAATAACACGAGTTTGTAATTCCTTTACCGCCCGTGGCACACACAATGTTTTTCATCACACTTGTGAGGAAATCTTAGTAAAATAACCTTACTTTCGACCCAGTATTACAAGAAAATATTAAAACAGACACTGACATTTGTCACATATGCCCATAGACAATGCGAACGTCAAGTCACGTTCGGAAACCATAGCGGTAACGGCCATTTTAGTTGATTTTATATTAGCAAAATAAACAAATACATTATTTAAACATTTAATTAATGTTACCGAAATATGTGTTTATATGTATTTGCAATTACATGCTTCTCGCTTGCAGCTCGGGCCGCAAACTTCTGCGATCTCGGGCTTTCTTTGTTTTGCCACCCTAGTTGTGTAATGTACTATTTCGTTACACGTAAATAATGTTTTGTTTAGTGTGCAATAATATTGTAATGCCAATTTTTTTTATTGTTGGTGGTACTACTCTTTATTGTTATCATTAAAAAGAGTATACTAGACAACAGAGGACGTATCTAGGCATAAGTAACATTATTCGTACCTAGTAACCAAGAAATTTCGAGTAAGTAATGGATATTAAAAATCCGTTAAAAGATACGAGGAAATCTAGTACCTACCTATAAATGAATTACATAAGGTGAACCCTACACAAAAATGTTGTTATTGGTGTTTAAAACTGGATGATTGTGAACAGAATAAATAAATATTGTAAACATCGCAATTATTGAAAAGTGTTATAACCTAAATGCATATTTTACTCTGTGACTGTTAGAATGCTTACTAAAACGATATCAGTGTTTTCGTGTCCCAGAATATTTTAACAGAAAATTCTAGTAGTTACTAAAATATGACTACTTGTTATAGTTGTTATAATACAAAAATCTGTTAACCATAGCTGAAATCTTTTATCCTACACCAGAATCTACACAACAACTACTATACAATCTGGTAATATTGTGCACTCTCTTCGTCTTTTAATGGAAAAATGATGTAAGTACAAAGGAACTTCATACGCGGTTACTTCGTTGCTAGTTAAACCAACAGTAAGTCAAAGCATCTAGGTACCGCCCACACCACGCCAAAAGAAACTGGACACCCTTTAAAGCATTGCATAATGATACCAGTGTTTACTTAAACGTGAGGTAAAGAGGCAAATAGTTTGTGGCACTTACCTCATTCAGCAGTCTCTAAAGTCATATGAAGTTTTTTTTATTACAAAAATTAACATTAAAATTAATATTTGGTAGAACGCATAGACAACAACTGCATAAGGCATTGCAAAAGATAGTATTATCTCATAACTACGTATATTGGCAGTATAATTGAGTTTTAACTATAATTTAAGGACGTTAGTTGCACCGCTCACAAGCTATCAGCTTTGCCCTAAGGTTAACCGGTGGAGAATGCCCTATGGCATTAAGTTCGCCTTTGGTACGATAGGTACATTTTCTTTTATGCAATAAAGTTTAAATAAATAAATAAATAACTCCGTTTTTTTTTCAAATGTAGGTAACACTTACAGGAATTTTAAAGTGGTCGTTAATATTAGGTTAGGTTTGGATTGTTTCCAAACAATTTAGAAAACCAAAGGGTTTGAGAAAAAAAGCTCTTGGAAATTTCGAGCAAACGAAACATCTGAGAAACAGTATATCGAATAAAAGATAAGCGACCCACCTTTAGTCATGCATTCGGCAGAAGTGTCTTAAAACAGTCTTATTACTAGCGCTAATGTAACATACCTTTGAACGTGTCGAATACAGAGCCTAAGCTAGTCGCAGACGAGCGTAACGGTTCTCTGTCGATGCGTGTCAATTGTACTAGTTTTAGGCGGTAGTTTCTCTGTCACGACTGCTATGTTTAAATCTTACCTACTCACATTATTGAATTGACCGTTCATTCATTTAAACTACACATCTGTAGCTATCATTAGAAATAAACCTCACTTCCGTAAATATCACACGAAACGAAATGATCTAAACGATTTTTTTATCGAACATTGTATAATTCTTGCATCTATTCGATCGCCAACATTTTATTTCAGGACATGTTTGTTAAAATTAACGTAACCTATTAAAAAACATTATACATGCAGATTATTTAAAATTCTTGGACAATTGAAACTATACCATATGAAAATAATATGAATAGTTACTTTTTATACGTCATAAACAAAGTCCCGCCCGCGTAAAGGATAATTCTTGAAGGTTATCTTATCATGCCTACAAATATTCAGAAGATTCGGCCTAGGGATTGCAAACCGGACTGATTTTCAATCCGGCCGGATTTTATAGCCATTCCGGCATAATTTGTTTTGCTTTACCGGATCCGGCCGGTTGTTTTGCTTTACCGGATCCGGTAAATCCCTATAATATGAATAATTCCCTTTAAAAAACTTTCAGAGTGTGAAGACACTTAAATTCATTTAAAAAAATCATTAGATGATAGGATTATACCCAGGTATAATGTGTAACAAACACTGTATTCTTTACCGAGTCAAAAATAAAAATGAAACAGATAAGTGCTTTCCACTCCATGCGACTACGAATTTCAGTCGCGCCATCGAAAATTACCCGTAAAGTGCTGTCACATTATCATGGCAATAATTTGAGGTAGCAAAGCAACTCGTTCCTAAACTAGTCGTGTTTAGTGAAGTCCCGCGTTCGACGCCGTTCATAAACACATGTGACGGTGAGCCCACGGCTTTAGGGTTCTGTTGTCATGATAAACTTTATAGTATTACTAACATTTGTCCGCAGCTTCGCTTGTGTTATTTTAAATCTACCTTCCAAGGGAACTCCTTACCAAAAGGTGTCCCATTTTTCAATCAACGATTTGTTCTACTTGCATGAAAAATTCCATTTCAAACATATCTCAATCCATTCAATTGTTATTGAATCTCTAAACATCTTCACAAACTTTCACATTGATAATATTAGTAGGTTATCATTTATCTAGCTTAATTAATTACCCACCAGTTACTTTCTTAGACGAAACGTTTTGTTTAGCACTTATTGCTATCATATTTAGTAAATATGATAGCAATAAGTGCATATGATAGCAATATATACACAATGTGTGTAAATATTATTTACACACATTGTGTATATTTAAATACATACCATGTGTCTGTGTCTTACACACATGTTCACTAAAGTATCACTTTTAATTCAAATAATATTCCGTCTTTCATACTTCAGTCAATCTTCATAATGCGATGTGACTTAAGTTGATTCCAGTTGATTCATTATATACATACACGTCATCATGAAATTAACATTATCCTAGGTTGAAAATTACTTCAAACTTCTCACGTTTAATATTATAGGCTGAAGGAGGCTACATATTTAGGAGACATAGCAAAAAAGCTGAAAGAAACTACTGCACCTTAGTAATGCAGTTAAAGTAAAATTACCCCCCAGAGTCAAAGTCAAATGGCATTTAAAATCCACACCAATCCCGACCCGAACCAAGAACATTTATATTTTCTAAATTTTCGATTATATTTACTATATGTTAGTCATCTTATTATCAAGAGCCAACCAAGGACTAAGTGAAGTCTCCTACATGCTTGATAGCAGTTTTGTCATAATGACCTTTAATATGTAGTAGTGTATACGAGTAGTTAGTGGGTCTATGTGGGCATGTTAAGTATACCTAGAGTTAGTTTTATTGTTAAGTATTTACCTATTTATTTATATTATAAGATCGTACTAGAAAATACAAGCGTCTTTAATTGAAAATTACTTATGTTTTAGAGATTAAAACTAAAATTACTTCACAAGAAGATAGATAACTCTACGATACGTTCATTATCCAATAACATACGGAACTTTTCTCTCTAAGACCTTCACGCCTAGCCACCGAATTTCGGGTCGTTTGTATGTAGATCAACTACCTTGGCGCCGGCTCAAGCCTCAAATTATTTTTATCTTTAACCCATAGCTATTATTTATGTAAATCCGATAAAATATGGCTTTGCCCAAATGTTTGTGGTCGTAAATTGTGGATCTTGTTTAGTTGGTCGTAAGTTTCAATCCTATTCCGGAATGGACGGGTATATTATGGTGTTTAGGTGACATACTGGATTGATGGAGGAAGTTGCAATCTTACGGTTCGTGATAAGGGGAGATACAAACAAAGGTTTATTAGTTTACTGTATTTACGAAATGTTTATTGGATAATACTCGTATAAAATGTTCGTTGTGCCATAAAAGTCACACTTGCTCGAAAATGGTGTCATTACACGTAGGTTCTGCGGGCCGTAAATGGCCTATTACGCCCTAGGGCGTAATGGTTTTCTTTTTAAATTTGAAATGCTGGTTCTGTTTTACTCTTATTTGTCATGTTCAAAGGAAACGCCAACTTACTTTTTTAACTTTTATCACTGAAATATTCATTTAAAGATAACTGTAATTGCAAATACATATAAACACATATTTCGGTAACATTAATTAAATGTTTAAATAATGTATTTCTTTATTTTGCAAATATAAAATCAACTAAAATGGCCGTTACCGCTATGGTTTCCGAACGTGACTTGACGCTCGCATTGTCTATGGACATATGTGACAAATGTCACTGTCTGTTTTAATATTTTCTTGTCATACTGGGTCGAAAAGTAAGGTTATTTTATTAAGATTTCCTCACAAGTGTGATGAAAAACATTGTGTGTGCCACGGGCGGTAAAGGAATTACAAACTCGTGTTATTAAAGCCCTCGGTTTCACCTCGGGCTTATAACAAACACTCGTTTGTAATTCCTTACTTACCGCCCTAGATACACAATGTACTATTACCTACGGGCTTATGTCGAGAAATAAAAGTCATGGTTCCTTGAAACAAACTCCTCTCTTATGTTAACATATGGTGTCCTACTCTTTATAACTGACATCATAACTACTCGTATATGTCTCTTGTCTCTAAGATTCTCCATAACCCGCTTCAACTTTTATATATTCCCGTCATAAATACGAGCCATTGTTTTATTCATAAACTTCTCCCTTTAAACAGCAAAACTTCCCCAAAATATACAACGACATAATTAAGAGATGTTTATGACTTTAATATCCAAAGTTGGCACATCCAGACACATTGATAATAAAGCCATCGGGGGCCATCGGACCTTCATGCCCAATCCTGGATTTGGCTCACGAAGCAATAACGGGAGTCGTAAAATTCTATGCAGTAATTTGTATAATTTCGTTATGTCGTTTTGACTAGACGGGGAAGCGCAGTAGAGGTATTGAATTGACGTGGATTTCTAGAAAATCCGAAAAATATAGGCACGCCGCTGCCGTCTTATGACTAAAACCTAGT
Organism: Eudemis profundana; assembly: GCA_947034925.1. Classification (NCBI taxonomy): domain Eukaryota; kingdom Metazoa; phylum Arthropoda; class Insecta; order Lepidoptera; family Tortricidae; genus Eudemis; species Eudemis profundana. The sequence goes on along the minus strand of OX344795.1, from coordinate 19,808,648 downwards.
TCGCCCTTAAAAAATACAAAGATGGGCACAAAAAAGGTACCTAATGAAAAGGAGCATGATGCGACTTTCAACCTGGAGGTGTTAAGAACTAAAATATACAACATAATGTACATAATGTACATTACACACTGGTAATATTTTGTGATTAAGGTTTCTTTAAAATGGAAAAGCATGACACAGCTGAGTTTATTGAGCTTATTGAAAATAGCTTAGAAAAAACCTAGGGTGTGCTTCTACTCCAGTTAGGTACATCCTGCAATACCAAGCATTAAGCAGGTCAAAATAGAATGGAAAGACGATGTTTTTTCAAGAAAAATGTCTCTACTGCGATTTCGTTGTCTAAGCGAAGAGTCTGAATAAACGAGATTTCTCAGTTGCATTAAGATATTAAGCATATTCCTCGGAGTTTGGAATTAGGACTTTCTTGGATTAAGTGCGCGCCCTCTAATCGGAAATAAATGCATTACCGTCCCTAAATCCCTACTTCCTTCCTGATACAAATCTGATTATGTGTTTGTTTGTTGCGACATCACGCTTTTCCTGTACTAATTTAATTTTTTTTATGGAATTAGTTTCAGACCCGCAGACGAATCATTCAACATGAGTAATCATAGCTATTATGTCAAAAAATTTATACAAAGTTCACAATCATATACGATTATGAATATATCTAAACACATTTTTCGATAACACTTATACTCAACACTCAAATTATCGATGTCGGAATGAAGACCGCCAAACTGAAAAAGACATGTCAACCGGGTCATAGCAGAGGTAGACCGAAAAGGACCTATGGCGGGAGGACCTGAATGCATTCGACCGGAATTGGCAAGACGTTTCTCAAAATCGAGAGGAGTGGAAAAGGAGAGGTGAGGCCTTTGTCCAGGAGCGGGACACTAACTACTCGTAGTTAAAGAAAAAATATTCAGATAAGAATTAAAATTGGCAAATTTGGCAAAAGTAGCAAAACATTAAAATTCTACACCAAAACTTTGTATTTGGGAATTTATGACTCTGAAAAAGGATTCATAATTTTATTTATGTATAATCCAGAATAAGGGATGTGCATGTGCTTGTCGGCGGCCGATCGTATAATTCGCCAAATCATGAAATTCCTAAGCATATCATGAAATGCTGGCATTTCATGATTTGGCTAACTAACATCTCATCGTTTCAAAGCTCATCGTTTCAATACTACCTAACAACGTTTAGGCAAATCGATTAATAAGATTATTTCTTCTTGAATCATACGCCACACTAACAAAATTTACATTTTGCATCTACCTGTGGCTTCACTGCGTTATTCCCATTACTATCCTAAGGGAACGCTTTACCGGCATAAAAAGTATCCTATATATTTCATGTTGCATGCCAAATTTTATCTCAATCCATATAGATGTTACCGCGATAGTTAGTCACTTTTGTAAGCCTTGTTTATCAACAAATTACTAACCTCTAAAATACGACCCGAATCCATGGTTCTTTCACATCGTACACAGAATCTGCGTGATTCAGTGATGCAGCGCCCTGCGCCGTACCGTAGATAATATGTCGTCGCCCGATAGTATAATTAGCCATATCATGATATTCCTAGCCTAGGCATATTACGAAATGTCGGCATATCATGATATTCCTAGGCATTTCACGATATGACGGCATTTCACGTCACGATATGCCGGCATTTCATGATATTCCTAGGCATATCATGAAATGCCGGCATATCGTGAGCCACCAGTGGTACTACTTTACGATCTGCCCGGTAAGTAGCTAGGAATATCGACGAATACGTAGGTCTCATCAAAATGCCGGCATTTCATGATATGCCTAGGAATTTCATGATTTGGCGAATTATACGATCGGCCGCCGACATACCGGCATACCTTTTGCTAATAGGTTTAAATTTTATACTTCAAGCGTCTTTACAAAAAAGATAATGTTTGTTTGACCGCTATCAGGACAAAGGTTGCCCGGAAACGGACTCCGAACCTATTATCGACTTATGGGAACCCTTAGTTCAAGAATGAGTGATTTGAACGAGTATAATTTATAGACGGTAAAATACCCCGGTACTTTCAGCACGGCTGCAGAAGCAACTGGATAGTGTCAGGAAAGGTTTGCACAAGTAAAATACCCCCCCCCCCCCCCCCGCCCATTTATATTTAGAGAAAAGTAAAAATAAATTGAGCTGATTGGATTTTATCTATAAACAACGAAAACAAATAAATGTGTAATTGATTGAATCATGCGTTACTTGGCGGAAATCCATGTTAATTAAAACAAAAATACTGATACATAATAAGCATTTTAGAAAAGTAAGTAGGCCAAAATTATTTTTAGTGCCTAAAATGGAGATAAAAATTTATAGACACTTTTACAGAATTGCAAATGTCTCGTAATAATTTGCCTTTTCTCGATATTCTCTGGGCTTTTTATAACAAAAGTCTAATTTCTTACTCATATTACCACTGCGTTTGCGTTACCAGTCCCCGTGTCGCCTCCAATTAAATTTAGTGTCCACTGGTGTTACCAAAAAAAAAATTTTTTTTTTATATTCATAGCATCTTGATAAAAATTATCATTCAGGTGAGCGTTTACTATTCTGAATTACAAAGTATTTTTTTTTTTTGAGATTATACTAACGAGTAAGAAATTATGCGTGAAAATGTAAAAGGGACGTTTTTTTAGGCATAAAAAAGAATTTTGACCCAAGTGCTTTATTATTTTCATACTTTTGGAGGATCATATTCACCCTGAATAGTATTTAGCGTGCTAAAAATGAATAGCAGAAACTCTTACTCGTAAAGTAGCAAACTTAGCACCCTAATTTTTCGACCCTCCAAGTTTTAATTAGATTGCGGGCTGGTCATTGCGCTGATAAAAATTAAGCCTTAATCAGGTTCCGTTTACACTCGAGCAGGTTTTAATTAATCTCGTGTTGACTTCGGGTCATTACCGGAAGGGAAGACTCGGGAGTTGTGAGCTTAGGACTACGGATTGGTGACATTTTACCGGGGTACCTAGTACTCGTAGTAGTAGATAACACTATCATGGGAAAAACACTCTCACCCAAGGATAAATGTTTGTAGGCTTTTAGTTTAACAAAAAGAACCCCTACTTAAATCTAAAATCTTCAAAAATCTAATTATATTTTTAGGCAAAACCAACCCTTTGCATCATTTTCGTAATAGTTTAGTTAGTTGGTCACTAGGTCCTTACTGATAACTAGGTAAGGCTAGGCTCTGTGGAAATCTTACAGGTAGAGTCTGTGCGGAAAGAGAATAGGATTAATTTTGGGGGGCGCTGTAATGCTTTTCTACCGTATGTGCCATATTTTCTGTTCTGTGGCCATACTGGTTAGGTAAGTTCCGTTTTTCGCCACGCCTATTCTCTTTTCGCACAGACTCTATGTCAGTGATTAGCGAGCAGAAATCTTATAAATATTTCGAGTTTGTTAAAAAATATTTAAATTGAGGTAAAATAGAACAGTACAAATAAATTCAAGACACACTTGTTTGATTATAATTCGTGAAGAGATTCCAATGAATTCACTCTATAAATACACCTGACCGGACCGATAGAGATGGGAGAAGTGTAATTCTTCAGACTATTGATTCCCACAAATTTTGGCGGGTTTTCTGTAGATTGCTTCTCAATAGAATACCTTTTTTTGTTATGGTTTGTTTGGCACGTTATTACAAAAAAAAAATCTGCACATAATTTGTCAATATATTTGCGGTCATTCGAAACAATCACTTAAAGAATGAACCCAAATCACTCGGCACATCAGTAACGACAATGTCATAAAATCGAGTAATGACAAAACTGCGGTACAGCGACGATTTTACAGCGTCACGTAGTCGTTACGTATTCGGTGCGTAGTCGTCGTAAAACTTATCGCCATCGTACGCGTGTGGCCTCCGGGTAGGGTTGCCAACCGTACTATAAAATATAGTATTGTACTATATTTTGACTTTGTGTACTATATACTGTTGAAGAAATATATAGTACGCAAAAATACTATATTTCGACCACCCTTACAAATGGGGCCGATATTACTCAATATACGAAGATTTTTCTTTAAATGTCAACATCTATGGACATTTTGTTAGAAACGGGCTTTCTCAGCTCATATAGTTGCCCCACCCAATTGGAAATGTAGATGGAATGTTAGTAATCAATTAATTTACACTCTTCAAAGGCCTTTTTCTTCAAAGTATCCTATATTTTCTCTTCAGTGTACTATATTTTTTAAGCCTTGGACTGGAAAATACTATATTCCTCCACGAAAAAGTTGGCAACCCTACCTCCGGGTACCTGGCACCTTTCATATTTTGACATGGTGCAGTTGGGTCATAGATATTTCAGAAAATGAGCGTCTTTCCTGTGGACAATAGGTTCATTACGTGGGTATATTATGTTTTTATCTTAAAGGTCTAGTAGCACTACATGGTATGTATGTCGCAGCCAACTGGTTTAATCAGCCATTTGGTTAAATGCCTCGCATTTTCACTAAATTATGACCCGCCAGCAGGTCGACGAAGCCCCGCTTCTATTTCTGCTCTGAGGGACACAAGCTAACTAACAAACCTAACCTAAAATTTAAATGAAAGGGCTAGGCAGTTAACTAAATTGCTAATTAAGCTAGTTGGCGGCGACATGTACATGCCTAAAAAGGTCCTGCAAGAAAATTAGACTTATAATTGCGTCTGCAGGAAAGATGCGAACACTAACTCATACCAAAAACGATTTATGGCCCAGTTTCAGTTTGTTGTAAAGTAGGTATGATTCATTGAATGCCATGTACCTTGCTTGGATCAAGTATATCTTGAATAAATTTAAATCACCTAAAAGTTTTCTTCGAAGCAGCTAAAGCTATACTAAGGCGCCTTATTACGTAAAACGGTTTTGGGGGGGACCCCCCGGTCAACCATGTCTTATTTTTTCTTACAGGGGGGTGGGAGGGGGTTTTGATCGATCTTACGTAAGATTATTTTACGCATTTTTATGATCTTACGTAAGATCGATCAAAACCCCCTCCCACCCCCCCGGTAAGAAACCGGACCGGGGGGTCCCCCCCAAAACTGTCTTACGTAATTAATGAATGGCCTCTAAGGCCGATATCACACTTGGGTAATTTTATCCAGGTTGTAAATCAAAAAGCCTTAAATCTTTTGGATACGTTTTTAAAACGGAGGTATTGAAATGAGTCAAAATTGGAAGTACGAGTATAGTCAAGAATTAAACTTTAATTCTACAGCTATTTCATGAAAAATTAAGCATCTAGAAAGTCAAAGTCAGGTGATGCGATGATGTCGGCAGCACCAGCTCATTATGTTCTTGAAATATTCCTCGTATGACAAGGTCCTTATAGGTGAAACTGTCAGTCATAAAGTTTATCACCACCATCGCTGGCACGCGTGTGGTCCGTTCGGCTTTCGCGAGGTAAGTAAGAGTTATAGGCAAGATCATGATTGCTTATCGTGTTCCGCTTACTATTTTATGTTTCCGGTAGTTAATATAAGTCATTACTTATATGTAGTGCATAACCCCGCTATTTCAGTCGCGTAAATTTTCAATGAATACAACCAGCGATTCTACTCGGTGAACAATCTGTGTGTAGGCTCCAGTGGCGTGGCGTTCATAGAACTCGATTCCCATCGGCTTACCCAATATTAGGCACTTCAGCACTTAATTCTAGTGCTCTTAAAGAAAATTGAAGCCAAAGCTGCTCCGGCTTGCCCAAGGATTTCATCAACGCCACGCCACTAGTAGGCTCCCAACTTAGATGAAATTGAAGGTACGGCTCTCATACTTATTTCTGCGTCAATGAATGATTACGATATCTGTCTAGCTTGAAATACTTTCTAGTCCTATTTTAGGCATTAGAATGTTCTGATTCATGATATTTTCCACAACTTTTAGACTACGTTGATAAAATTGTAGCAATATCCTGATCCTGTTGATATGTTTGCTTTTTACACATATCGATGATGTCCTAAACTAAACTTAAACTGAGGCTGGAACGAATTATACTATTCTATTATCCAAGTCTTATTAAAAATATTCATGCCCGTCACACAAATATTAGGCCTAACATCCAGGATTCGAAATGGGATCGTCAAGGGTCGTAGTTAATAAGTTACTTCGATGATACCTAGGTACCTACTACTAAATATGTACTGATGAAATTACGTTCTATTTGTGACTATTTTTAGATCTGAATAACAAATAACAAAACTGTTATCACATTATGTACTCAGATAACGCCTTCCTTGTTAACTCACAACACATTTTTTACCATACTTATGCAACCATTCGTAAATAGGTTACACTACACCAGACATCTGTTTTATTCAGCTGATAACTGCCGGCCTTGGAGTTTGCTCAACCTGTCCTAAATAACAATCTTATATCAACTATATAAAGACTACATTGGAATACTACGACGGCAAAACAAAGTTTGTCAGCATACACGTGCTGCTCTGTTGGAACGAGGGATAGTGAAATAAAAACGCGAATTCCAATTTTAAACCCTGCTAATAATGCTTATTTTTCTTTGGATCTCTTCTTCACAGACGCTTCCCGAACTGTTTTCAACCGTATCACAATTAAATTAGGTTGTTTTTTGGATGTCTTAGTAAAGTAAACAACATTTTGCGAAGTGGAGGCCACTTCCGTGTTACTACGAATAGCAAAAATACGCTTTTAAATTGTTAATTTACTGAAACAATTGCCATATGACCTAATTACAATAAAATTAATTAGTAAGTAACATATTTTGCTGATAAACGCAGCAGTGGTGATGTGATTTATATGGACGTTAGGAAATTATTATGATATGTATTTAATTTAAAAGGACTCAAAACCACGGTACCTACAGTTGTATGTATCCAGCACAGCACTATCAACATAACATTACATTACCTAAGTACTAAATTAGATACTTTCTCTGCGTGGATTTTTGATAGTATTAACTTAGTTTTTCAATGTTTATAAATAACACTGATCGATAGTGATTATGTGACCCATGGTAAAAGTATTTTTCTACTCCTGTACTGTTATCTGTCTTTTACTTGGTCACGAACACTAATATAAGAACATACATAATATGAGTTCAGAGAAGTCTATACTCTATTCCCCATAACAGCACTAGTGTCGTTATAGTCACTTTACGTTATTGCAAGCAGCCACAGACTTCTAAATCTAGGTTAAACTTAGGTCAAGGATTAAGCGCTCAATTTTAACTTTACGGTAAAAATGCACAACTACTAACTTAACAAACAATTAAATTCCTAAGGTTTTTAAGAAAAACAAAACTTTCCGAACTAAATTCATTGATGCCAACATAAAAAAAGTATTTTTAATTTAAGTATATTTTAAATTAAAAAAAAAAGTTTACCATATACACATATCGTCAGTCAAACGTCATATTTGCCTTGTTTCCAGGTTATGATTAATTTTGTATTTTATAATTTAAAACCTCGTCGTAGAAAAAGTATTGTATGCAACGTTGTATAATTAAGTCAAAAAATGCTCATTGCGTCTCTATTTGCGATACTCGCCGCATTCGCGGCTCGTATCGCAACTCACGCAATTCGCATTTTTTGAACCCATTTATACAACTGTTGCATAAAATACTATTATGGGTGGATTTTCGGCATACAAATTTGTATGCCATACATTTAGTTTGGCATACAAATTTGTATGTATGCCGAAAATCCACCCTTATAATGATTCTGTAATGAAAATAACGGACCTACAAACAGTATTTATTTCAAAATTAGACTTATTTTTTTAAAAAGTCCTAATTTTCGTATACCAAAATCTATACAAAAATTACGTTTTATGTCCATTCCTTACGATAAATTGAGCCAATCTGAAATGCCTATGATTGAATTCTTAAATTGTGTGTTCTCAAGATGAACACAAGAACGTAAAGATAATTACGACCGCAAAAAAAGAATTTTTTTGTTGACTTGTGTATTCATCATGTAAAGTACGTATATCAAAATGAAAGCTTCGTAAAGCAGAAATTTAAAATACACGTTTGAGTATGAAATTAATATTAATTTTGATTACTGTAATATAAATGCACATTTCTATAATTGATTATGAATAATCGTATCGCTTACCGATTAAAATATATGTAATTAATTTTACCCTTAACGCAGCATGTAGAGAAATCTGCCTAGAGTGCCTAGCCATGAGAAACGGCCGACAGCACCTGGTATACAGACATTCTATATTTTACCGCCCTTGGTGTGTAATATACGATGTAATATAAAAAAATTGCAAAGGCAAAGTTAAATTTCGATTAGTTTTCACGTCAGTTTCATGTTCAGTCCAGTTTAGTTAAGCAACGTCAGCCAAGTCCGAAAAGTTAAAAACTAATAAGTAAAGCGCCCTAACAACAATTTTTACGAGCATGACAAGTCAAATTTAAATTCTTCCAGAGATCCCACGGGCCACCGCTGGGCCAGTTTACAAACTTTCCACTTCGCAGGTATCCCTTGAATAATTAAAAGGAAAATTTTATCATTCCCAGCGAGGCAACTTTACCACTTTACTCTTGTTTTTGTTGAAAGGTGTTTACTTTGGGGAAAGTTAATTTAGACCGCGTCACGGGACGTTGGACCGTAAAAAAAGCTACAACAGAGTCCCGGTGCGGCCAAGAGGGTTTCGACGAGATAGAGAGGAAGAATCCAGATAGTTAGATTAGACGGTACCCACCGTCTTCCGTACTCTCTATGCAATACAACTGGAGGTGAATTATTTACCAAGTCTATCTGCTTTATTCTAAGAAGGTAGAAGAGAATTGCATATCGTCACTCACTACTTTGAAAAAAAGTCGTATCTGAATATCATCAAGTTTCTAGGAGGAACAATAAACATCCTGTAAATTATTGTGATTGAGTAAATAAGTTCTTGTTAAATAGTTTCATAAGATACTTTGATAGCCAGTCATTAGTTTTACAAATATTCGAATTACTCACGCAAACACTTTTTATTAAATTTACAGTTATTCGTAATATACAAGATTTTTGTTCTAGTATTGACTGAAAGTTGTTGAGTTACGATTGGTTTAAATTTTATGGTACAAAATGAAACGAAAAGTATGTTTTTATGTTTATTAAGTATATATATTAACAAGGAAAGGTACCCAACTGTCCGACTCCGATTTTATTCATGTTGATATATATATATATGTTATAGAGTATTCCAAAATAGCAGATACGTATTTTTTTAGCTGTCCAAATTCAACCCGTTAGGAGAAATTGTCCTTCAAAGTACTGAAAAGTGACTAAACCCTCCCACTTTTACAGAAAAAAAATTCAAGCAAGTTGCTACCTTCAATTCTGCACAAAATCCTGCCACATTCAATTTGACAACACTTTATTACGAAGAATGTTTACTGATAATAGACTATTTTACAACTTTTTTCTGTGGTACGTTATAGAAAGATCTCTCAATAATAGAAATATTAGTGAAAAATCTACTTCAATTTCATGAAAACTCACCGAGATACAACAATGTTAAAATCAGATTTTTGACTTTGCCAAAAAACGCTTCATACTAAAGCATACTAGCGTTATGACGTCACACGGTTATACTTTGTATGAAGAAATCAAGAATTTGTCATGCAGCTATGTTAAAACTCGCTTTTATCCTAACGATTTCATAACAAGTTACTATAAATTTTGTAGGCTATAATATAGTTTTTAATATATTCATACTTTTAAAATGGACTTTCCCAGTCAACTATGAAGGCTCATAAAACCAGTTACACTTTACGTACTCAAAACTTCAACATATTCCCTTATTTTGCCTGTATCTTATATAATTTAAAAAAAAATCGGGTACAGTAAAATTGCCTATTGACCATGTTCCCACAGCATAAACAGGCATGAGAACCAAACCCCGTGTATGAAATTGACTCTTTGTTTACCTTAAGTAAGTAACCCAAACACTCCATACAATAATAAATACAAACACATTCTCGTGCACTCCGGATATCACAAGTGCATCAACAAGCCATCAATTAACTCTGTTTATGTATGAGTTAATCTTAAAATGGCATTTTGAAATCAGGATAATAACGTCATAGTAATGATAAGTTTATCATTGATATGCTTGGTATTGCTGAGTTTATTGAATAAACTAGAGCAGCGGTCGGCAACCCGCGGCCCGCGAGCCTCCCTGGCTATTTTGCATGTAAAGGTAATATTCAGAATCGTATTGAGTCACAAATTATTAACAAAGTGCAGTCCGCGTCAATTTTGTTAGCTACAATGTGAGAACTAGAGGATGCGCCCGCAACTACATTCACGGAGAGAAATAAGTTAGATGTTTCTTTTTTGCTTCGGTTTAGTCGGTTAAAAAGTATACTACCTATATGTATTAACTAGGGTTATAGTCAACCTGTACTCCAAATTTCATGGAAATCGGTCCGGTAGCTTTTACGTGATGCCCACACGAACAAACGTAAACCCGTGTAGTATTTTATATAATATTCTACTAATATTATAAATGTGAAAGTTTGTGAGACATGTTTAGATGTTTGTTACTAAATAATGGGGTAGCGACTGAATGGATTGAGATGAAATTTGGCATGCAAGTAAACTTGGTCCTGGATTGAAACATAGGACACTTTATATCCCGGTAAAAAGTTCCTTTGGGACATTAACGGGCATAACGCGGGCATAGCCGCGGGTAAATGCTATAGTCGCCCATAAATGTGACAGTGTACTTGGTATTATTCTTTTTTTTTACAAAGCAAAATATTGAAGCATCTTTTGCGTAAAGGGATAGGTAAATGCTACCCCAGGCTAGTTATCACTTGATATGATCACAAAGTAGATAACGACACTTTATATTGAGTATTTTCACCTGTATCTCACACATAAAATCTTGAAGTCCTTACAAAACACGCTAATAAGATATTCGTGCTAGAATGTATTACAGACCGCTTAGTGCTATGCTAACATAAATAAACACATAAATCTTGTCTTGTCGGTCAGTGCAGTTTACTTGAATAATATAATACCTGCAGCAAGTAAACAATTGACTCATAGCCTGTTATGGTCCGCTAATTATGTAACTGAGTACTTTGGTGATTAGCAGTGTTTATAAATATACGGCCACTGGAGTGCCACTTTAATGGCACAAGAGCAAACATTTACAGTAAAACAACAAAACATTGACAGTAAAACAACAAAATAAAAACCGGTCAAGTGCGAGTTGGACTCGCGCACCGAGGGTTCCGTACAAATTCGTAAGTAGATGAATAGTTGAAGAAAAACTGTATGGCGGTTAGTTTAGTAGGAGCAAATAAGTATGAGTACGATTTTTGAAAATTTCTAAATACGGTGCAAGCTAGGAAAACCTTTATATTTTTCCTGTAAAATTTTAGATGATATCAATAATTGGTAATTATTACCGATTTTTCTGTTCAGTAACTTTGAAGATAATAGGGGGGAAATGGCATTTTTTTAACTTTTTTCGTCCTAAATCAAAAAGTACATGATTAAGAAAAACAAAAATTATTTAGGAACCTACAAATGAAGCTCTTTCGTTTGATACCCCACTTAGTACAATAGCACAACTTAAAATTTTCGATCTCCCATTTCGGCCCCCTAAAAGAAAGTTAAAAAAAAGGTACCTATAAGATTTTTTTATATCTAGTAGGCCCGGTTTAACGACTTTTAAAACTAGGTATACCAAATTTCAAATCGATTTCGAACAATCGAACGACGTTTGGAGGTCCTTTACACCTCCAAAACTTAATATTTTGACAACGGAGACTCTTTACATCTCCATGAATTTTTATTATCAATTTATTTTCTATTATTTTAATTGTCTTGTTTTGACGCCTAGAGACCTTTTACATCTCTGAAAATGTAGTTATAAGTTTATTATAACGTATTAATGAAATCGAATGTAATAATGTCATACCTGTTGTTAAAAAAGAGAAACTGGTGAGTTTCTTCCGGCGCTTCTTCTCACCAGAAGGTCACTACCCGAAGCGCCAAAAGAAAAGAAATGAAATAATACATACATATTTAGACTCAGACTTGTAAAAGAGCCCTTGAGGGCCTAGTTGCAAAAATAAACTATTTTATTTTTAATTTTTTATTGCAGCAGTAGTTTCTGAGATATCTGACTTTGCAGACAGACAGACAGACAGACAGAGTCGCATCATAAGAGGTCCTTTTTTACCATTACCAAAATGGTACGTACCAAACGGAACCCTAAAAAATGTATAAGCGATTTCAAACGGATCCGTTTAACTAACAAATGCACGTGCTTCCTAAATACTATAATATTTTGAAGAGTTTATATGATTTCTCCAGGTTCATCAGACCCTGATCTGATCGGATAATAATGGGTGCCTTTGAAACAAAAAAATGAATTATCCAAAGCGATCCACCCATCTTTGAGTAAGTAGGTTCTCGGAGGACATACTTAAAAATAAATAAAAAAGATCCAAAGAACATCGGGACGTAAAAATGTAGTAATATACGCAATTTACGTTACAGCTGGTTTATTACAATGAGTGATAATCGCGGAAACCGGACCTGGAGAAATTATGTAACTAAATAAAAAAGACTCCATCAAACTGAGAAACTCTTTTTTGAAGTCGGTTTAAAAAATTATGTAGACCATTACGTAGGCACCGTTATGTCACCTTTTGCAGGCCTTGCTTATAAGATTTGCAAAAGCTAGTTTTAGTAAGGCGATGAATGCAGCCAGTGCTTATTTTTAAATCCGCGCTAGCTCTGATGAATCGACCTAGTTACCAAATTTCCTCATTCCCAAGCAACGAAAATATCAAGTGAGACAATCAATATACTACGTAGTTCAGTACGTTCAGTAATAGTTTAATATCTACTGGCAACAACGTGAATACGATAAGCTTAACCTCCTAGATTATATGATAACCTGATGCCGGTCATGCATAACAAATACCAACAGCAAAGATAAATCCTTGTACACAGAACCCTTGATCTTTAATGACAGTCCCATAAACAGTATCAACTCTTCGATCGCAATAAGACATAGATACATACATATTATATACAAAATATATTGAACTCACACAAAACTGATATTTTTTTAACCGACTGAAGAAAAAAAGAAGTAGGTCAAGGTATGTCGAAATCTTTTTTTTTATGAATATTGCCCGATTACTCGAAGATGACTGGACCGATTTGGAAAATTCTTTTTTTGTTTGGAAATCTAGGGAAAATTAAAGAAACTCTTCAAATTATACAATAGCGATTTAGGTATTTTCAAAGTAGTTCGTGTACCTAATTGAATAGGTTCATTTACAGTCGGTTATTTGAAGTTTTGAGTTTGTATTAACTATTGTGAAAATTGAGAAAATAGTTTTCTAACTACTTAATATTATAATTGTTATAATGTTTTTGGACGGCGATTATTAGAATTATTATAAATGCCACTGGACTTGAATAAACTGTCGATATACTTAGCATACAGGCAACCCTCATTCAGGCAGCTTTCATGCGCAAAGGCTCGCCCCCCTCATGGAAAAAAGCCGTTAAACCACCGCCACTTTAACATGGATAGGTTCGTTAGGTACCTTGCGTTGCTTAGAGCAGAAATAGAAGCCCCGCGAAGCGGGATTTTGTCGACTTGATTACAGACCTCTGGATAAGAAAAGTAGTTTTATCTTACAAAACAAGCTGAAATGCGACTTGTCTTGGTTAGGTTGTTAGTTTTTTTTTCTATAACTGTTATTAGGTTGTCAAAGTTAAGATGTGTGCAACACACTGGCACCCGCCCTCCCCGCGCCGCACCTCATACCACCAAATAGATCGATAAATGGCCTAATGCGCAGCTTAACCACCAGCGTTCTTTTTACGTGACGCGACCTGTACAATACTTTTTCTACGACTAGGTTTTAAAATATAAAATACAAACAAGGCATAACCTGCAAACAAGGCAACTATGACGTGTGACTGACAGTATGTGTCTATGGTAAACTTTTTTTTTAAATTTTAAATTGACACACAGTGAATATATTAAAAATACTTTTTTTATGTTGGCATCAATGAATTTAGTACGAAAAGTTTTGTTTTTCTTAAAAGCCGTAGGAATTTAATTGTTTGTTAAGTTGGTTTGCATTTTTATCGTAAAGTTAGAACTGAGCGCTTAATCCTTGACCTAAGTTTAACCTAGATTTAGAAGTCTGTGGCTGCAGCAATAACGTAAAGTGACTATAACGACACTAGTGCTGTTATAGGGAATAGAGTATAGACTTCTCTGAACTCATATTATGTATGTTCTTATATTAGTGTTCGTGTGACCAAGTAAAACACAGATATAAGTACAGGAGTAGAAAAAATATTATACAACTAATGACTACTATTCTATTTGGTAATTATAAAAATTTACATTATGAGTAGGTATTGTCTATTATGATATTTATGATCAATGAAATTATGCAATTCGTGTTATGCAAAATGAAACTTAGCAAATTGTTTGTATGTAAATCATTACACACCCACACTCTGGACGTCAAACGTCAACCGCAAAATCTTACACGCTTTGGTTCCCATACAAATCGACGAACTATCCTTCTAACTATCTCGATACATTTCTGTGCCTCGTATCCTATATTTATAATTTTCCACAACCTATATTTATAATTTCAGTTTTAGTTTTATCATTTTCGGTATTCATTTAAATTTACTAATATATAATGATTTGTAAGTTTATCTGATAAACTTTTTAGTATATTTATTAGCATACTCGTAATAATCGGTGAAGGTCAAAATTCTTCGCAAAAACCTCCGCTCAGATCAGAGCCAATCGCGGAACATAATTTCATCATCGCAGTTATACCATTATGATTAATATAACAATTGTATTATGCCAATAAGTCGTCTCGATGACTGCCTTAGTTATTGAGATGTTAGAGACGAAAGGCAGTAGCGATGTATCAAGTTAACATGGACATACCTCATTTTGTTCTAAACAGAGCCCGTGGCGTGTGCGCATTGCATAACACACGTGCGGCCTTGTATTTTATGCTCCTTACTTTTAAAAGGGCGTATCTTCTTCGTGAATACTCGACAGTTGCGACTTTTTAAGTACAAATACAGTACTATCTACTGAAGCGTATTCTGTACATCACATTATTTACTCTATTTACACGTGGAGACCGTGGAGTCTTGAAGTAAATGGACCGAGACCGTTACTCATACATATCAGACCATAAATTAAAAACCAGAACGTAATACGTTTACATGTTTTTGTACAACTTTTTTTGTGAAGGTACTTTATCTTCTATTATTACGCCTCTCAATACAGTTTAATTTTCTAGTCTCCACTACTCTTTACTAATACAACTATTTCTAGTGCCATTGCCACTACTATTTATAGTGATAAACTCACACTATACTTTGCTCTTTGATAGTAATAGCTCACGTAGAATTATTCTTGTTATTAAATTAACTTAAGAAATACTTTTAATTTTTTGACGATTGTCAATCAACATATACAAGGCAAAGATCTACACAAGGCAAGGATGATACCTAACTAGTATAGAATAAAAGTTTCTACGGCAAAAATGAACGCTGGATGAAATAGAAGATAAAAGGAGTTTTGATTTTGATGTATCTGGGTATAAATAAATATTGTAAAATACACAAACGAGAGAATGTACCTAAAGCCTAGATATTGCCGACACAACGCCACACTGTCTAGTGCTAAACCAAGTCAGAGTGATAACGCGCTCTGATAGCCACACGTGGCACTTATCTCTTATCAGCCAGACAGGCACGGTCTCACGCGTTATCAAACCGTCTGGAGACTGAAGGGCTCCGACACTTTCCTAGACGGATATTTGTTTATTTAGTGACTGATAAGTCAAACTACAATTGTTTACGGATGAGGTGTTTCGCGGGGTAAAATAGCTCGCCTTATATCCAGCTACTATTCCTACTTGAAGTATCTACGTACCTGCATATTTGTATTATCGTCATCATTTTTATGGTTCCGTACCTCAAAAGGAAAAAACCGAACCCTTATAAGATCACTTTGTTGTCCGTCCGTCTGTCTGTCTGTCTGTCTGTCTGTCAATACCCTTTATCTCGAGAACACGTGGAGGTATCGGGTTGAAATTAAAACCATATACTTGTCTACGGTCCCTTGAAGCGGTGAAAAAATCAAGCTTCTAAGTTAACGTGACATACGGCCGTTTATGCCGTAATAAACGTAAATTTCGACACTCTCAAGAAACCAAAATTCGAAACAAAATACTTTCCGTTGATCTAGAACTATGAAATTTGTTAATACCGTCTTATACTACAAATATAGGGAAAAATCTGAAAACTATACATTTTTAATTAAATCATTAAAAAAATAGACTAAGGGAATCAAAATTTATAGCGTACTTTAATATATGTACCAACAAATTGTACGGAACCCTCGGTGGGGGAGTCCGACTCGCACTTGTCCGGTTTTTATTTTTAACCGGAAGGATCCACTGCTGAAAATAGGTGTCCCCAAAGACTTCCACGACGAATGGTCGCACACTCTTTACCTCCATCGACCTCCGAGGACCTTAACCAGTTTGAATGGAGACCACGAACTGAAAGACGCTGCGTGGGTCGCCCCCCACTAGATCAAGGTATAGCCCGTAATATTTCATCGAAAAGCATTTTGATACGATGAGACATAATTATGTACATTGTGAAGAGTATATTCATATATGTTTCGTTTGTAAAATACACTTAATTAAGAACTAATATTTCGGGTCACTAACATATAGTGTAAATACAGGGTGGATTCTAATCGGTAATCAGGAGTAGACAAATATTAATATCTAGCTAAAATCAAACTTAATAGGCGAGGTCTCACACACACAAATACCTCACTGTTTAATTAATTAAAGGTTAAAACATAATTTAAACTAATAACCACTGGATACATGGTCACCTACATTAATTATTGAAGTAAAATCACATGATCACGGTACGTCAAGTGCCATCGCTTTCGCGGAAAATTTGACAGATCTTAAGTAAATAAACTATTCTACGAGTATGAGTAGTTAGGGCGTGATAGATAACGAATTAAAATTGATAAAATGGCCGAAAATGAAAAGAATGCAATTCCGATGATTTAAGTAGCCGCCACACGAAGGACCGACTCACATGAAACCTTCTCGCTGCTTGCCTATTGCTCCTACGAGGATCCCGAGCAAAGTATCTTAAAATGCGTCGATCCAGATCGTCAGGATGACGTCGAGGCCGGCCGGGTGCTTGAGCGTGGTTTGGCACTGTAAACTGTCCGAAGTCACTGAGGTTTTAGTTCATGCGGTTTATCAAACTGTACGTGAGAATTGGTACGTTTGGATAAATTTCGTGGAATAATTCTTAAGTTCATCTTCAGCTGTTTGGTTTGTATTGATAAACGTACCTACAATATTGTAACGCTCGATATTTTGAGCACAAATATGGTCGAGGCATGTTTTTTAGGGTTCCGTAGCCAAAATGGCAAAAACGGAACCCTTATAGTTTCGTCATGTCCGTCCGTCCGTCTGTCCGTCTGTCCGTCTGTCCGTATGTCACAGGCATTTTACTCAAAAACTACATGATGGATATTGATGAAATTTGGAATATAGGTGTCTTGTATAAGCCGCTACTTAGTTTGGTAGTTAAATAATTAAAATAAATATTTTTAGAGGGGGCACTCCATACATGTTACAGAACCAAAAAAAATTTTTTTTCAGAAAATATCGACGTGTGGTACATAGTTCGACAGCTCTTTCAAAAATATTTTAAGGTTCTTAAGTAATGTTTTTGATTAAGTGAATACCTTTGGAAATAATCGCTCCGAAAGTTGTGAAAATTGTGTCCCCCCCCTCTATCTTCTAAACCGTGTGTCCGAAAAATATGAAAAAAATCAGGAAGGTAACGCTTAATTAATGCTTTCAACGAAAATTATTTTCAACAACATCGAATTAACCATTTTTGAGTTATTGCCAATAAACTGCGCTTCTCAACAAAAGGACGTAATTGCTATGAAGATACGCTCTTTTGTTGTTGTACTTTTTTACATCGTATTTTTTACCTTATAGTTACGGCTATGGAACCCTACACTGAGCATGGTCCGACATGCTCTTGGCCAGTTATTTAATTACTAATTTACTTTTCTCATTCAATATTTGCGACTTCTATGACTTTGTTTACATACATGACAGTGACAAGTTATTACTCATAAATTATCATTGTCATAAATTTTTTGAAGAGGTTGTAATCTCACAGATACAGATTATTTATTTATTTATTTAGACTTTATTGCACAATACAGGAAAGTACAAACGGCGAACTTAATGCCATAAGGCATTCTCTACCAGTTAACCGCTGGGCCAAACAGAAATATTAAATTGGTGCATGAACATATAGTCAAATCCGTAAAATTGTGAACACAAATCATATACATAATACTGATATACCTACATAAATATGCTGTAAAATATGCCTACATACATACTATTACATGTACCCAGTATAAAATATCATGAAGACAATTAATCGTGAATATTGTTAGAAAAATGCTTGCGCAACATGCGCTTAAAGCTGAATTTGCTCTGCGCTTTCCTTATAGTAAGGGGAAGATCGTTCCAAAGGCGAATGGCCTGAAGAGTAAAGGAGTTGGACATAAATCCGGACCGATGTGGGGGAGCAGTGAGCTTAAGAGTACGGGAAGTACGGAGATCGCAACCTGGACGTGCAACATCAAATTTAAATTTGGATTTAAGATAGTCAGGGGTAGCTGGATCAAATAATAAAGAATAGAGAGTGGATAAGATTCTTAAAGACCTACGTTGACGAATCGGGAGCCAGTGAAGTTTTCGGCGAAAAGCGGATACGTGGTCATATTTACGGAGGCCAAACACAAACCGGATGCAGTTGTTAAGCAGCCGGTCCAGTTTATTTAAGGAAGCTTGGGTAATATTGGAGTAACACACATCAGCATAATCGATAACTGGTAATATGAGAGCTTGAACCAGGAGAGTTTTTGTGCTGATCGGCAGAAAGTGCTTGAACCTGTAAAGCACCCTCAGCGTATTAGTCACTCTGCGACAGACGTCAGACACCTGAGGATCCCATGTAAGGCCACTGTCAATAATCAGACCCAGGTTTCTCACTTGCGAACCTAGAATAATTGGCACATCCTCAAAAACAATTGGCGCCATACGGGTAAGGTCGGTCGTGGACAGCAATCGGGTGCTCCCAAGCACGATGGCCTGGCATTTCGACGGGTTCACGGTGATACCAAAACAGCGTGACCAGGCGGAGATGCGGTTAAGGTCATCGTTCACAGCAGCAACTGCTCGATCGATATTGCTCGGGCTCGCTTGGGTGTATAGCTGCAGATCGTCAGCATAGAGATGGTGGGAGCATTTGATGTGAGAGGTGATCAGGTTAATGAAAACTGAGAAAAGGAGAGGAGAGAGAATACCAGCCTGTGGAACCCCAGAAGTGAGTTGACACCAGTCGGAAAAAGATCGATCAGCACGAACTGCCTGACGACGATCTTGAAGATAAGAGGCGAATCACTCAGCCGCTGACGGTGATATATTCAAGTGATTAAGGGTTGCCAGTAGGAGGTCATGGTTGACAGCATTAAAGGCATTTGAAAAGTCTATCAAAACCAACACTGTCAGCTGGCATTCCTCCATACCCTGCCACGACTTTAAGCAGAGCGGTAGACGTGCTGTGACCAGGACGAAAACCGGACTGGAAAGGAGAGAGTAGTTGATTGGAATATATGTAGGCAGACAGCTGCTTATGGACAATGGCTTCTAAAACTTTTGACAGAAAAGGGAGAATCGAAATGGGACGGAAATCTTTAAGAGAACTAGGGCTGGAGACTTTTGGTAATGGGAGGACGTACGCATTACGCCACAATGAAGGAAAAATCCCGGTGGACATGGAAAAGTTGACAACATGGGTTATGACAGGGAGAATACATTCCAGGATGCACATTACCATCAATCTGCTCAATTCATCGTGGCCAACAGCGTTGGATTTAACAGACCTTATCACCTTGCAGATATCATCGTCAGTGACCGGGGTGAATGAAAATGTTTGATGAGAGAGACGGGGTAGGGCAGCTATGTTTGAAATACTTTGAGATTTAGTAACAGGGTCTAAGTAGGAAGATTTGGCAAAATGAGAATTTAGATCGTTTAAGGAGAATGAACTAGAACATATGAACAAATGTTACGGGATTTAATGACGCCAATTGTTTTCAAGAACTTCCAGGTATCAGCCGGGGATGAGGTAACAATATTCTCGTGGATATATTTACGTTTTGCGGCTCTCACCATCTGATTGCAGCGGTTTCTAGCCGTTTTAAAATCACGCTAGTTTTCGTCTGTCCTATCACGCTTGAACTTACGGAACGCCCGATCCCGCCGTGTCATGGCCATACGGACACCTCTGGTAATCCAAGGCGCAGGAGGACGTTTCAGTTTGACAGTTCGAACTGGAGCGTGAGTGTCAAAAAGTTTTATCACGGTAGTGCTTAATGCCTGTACGGCTTCATCAACTGAAGGCGCCGATAGCGTAGATGACCAGTCCTGAGCGTGCGCGTCTTGTTTTAGCGCTTCGGTATCCAACCTAGCGAAGCTACGCAATTGGACTGTAATACGCTGAGGTTTAAGAGGCCTAATGCGATAACATAAAAAAATGAGATCATGGTGTGAGAAACCTGGTGCCGGAAACTGACCGATTAGTAGGGTGACAAGGAATTTTGGATAAATATGATTTCGAAATAAAAATTATCACAGAAAAAAAAAATGTTTAGATGTAACTAATTACGACATCAACGTGACCGCTATCAATTACTGAGTTAGAAAAACTGGTACCTGATTACCAATTAGATGCCATCGTGTATAACGTAGTGACCCAGAAGCAAATGCTCTCGAGTGTACATAGTTTACTTGTCTTTATAATTTTTTTTTCAGAAGGATAATAAAGATAAAGCAAATGGCGGCTCTTGGTGCGTTACTATATGTACATAAACATCAGTTCACCCATTTGAAATCGATCTAAGGCAAGTAACGCCAGCTATTAACGTACATTTGATCACTGTTGATTCATTGTCTACATGTACGCAGTGAAGGCCGCACGTGGCTGTTTGTTTAACTCGTTACTGAGCCACCTGCCCCGTATTGAAATTAGAGTACGTATTGTGGGCATTGTTTGTTTACTTATCGAATTTAATTGGAACAGTCTCAAGCAATCTGGCTAAAGATGTCCGGTAGTATAGATGTATCGTAAAATTGGTGATTTATGCTGCTGGTCGGCTCATCGAAGTATATTTTACCACGGACAAAAGATGCAGCGTGACGTTTAAGAAATTTCGATTTTATGCAGAAACGAAAGCTGAGAACTGACAGCGGAGATTGAAAAAATATAGGTATGCCTCGTGCGGGAATCAAACTTGCGACTCCACCGCCTTTCCTATCAACAATAATTTACCTATTCAATATTAGATTTAAATAAAAATATTTTTATTATTTGGTATTCAGAATACAAATCACCTGATTTATTTTTTTGGTTTATTGTGAAACAAACAGTTGTTTACAAAGTTACACATTATAAATGCAAAAAAATACTTCTAAACCTATAGTTTACTTAATTAACAAAGTTAGAAAGTAGGTGTGTAGGTAGACTTATGTAATACTCGTATACTCGTAAATGCGGATGCACTAGACTTTCTGCGGCACACTGCGATACTTAATACGGATGCATTACCTTGGATCGACAGTGGATAGAAGATTGAATCAGCTCAAGAAGTTCTTGGGTAACTCATAACACTCGTTGTGGTAAACTCTCATGTGGTAAATTTGTAAAACACCAACAAGTCGGAAGAGAGTCATCAAATTTCTTCGAGACCGGTAACACATTGATAGCGCATCTAAGTAATGTTGCAAATGTCTACATATATGCCGCGGTAACCACTCTCCATCAGGTGAGCTATCTGCAATAAAACCGTTACGCTGATGTCACAAACTGAGAAATTTGTTTTGGCTAGAATTTAGTAGGTAGCCTAGTCTCCTGGCTCTACTGTACGGTTGGTGCATTGGTTGGTAATCAAAAACTTAATGAAATTACTTCCTAAATGTTTTAACGTTTCCCTTATAAACAGACTCGCTTCCTTTATTTTATTTTATTAAGATTTAGTGCTATACGCGAGCCAACTCGGCCATGCGTACTATATGCGTTGTAAACAAGAGTTACGTAGACGATCTAGCGGCCACGTGGAGCGGGCATGAGTACGCTCGGGATCTAAATTTTTACACTGGCATAATAGGTTTCTTTCTATGTAATTGTAGGAAACAAGCTGACAAACCTCTTTATGGGAAGCAGTTATCGGTTAGTGAGGCGCTGTTCGGGAGTACATATTTCCGGGAATTTTGGGGAATATCCCTGAAGTGGGAATATTTCCCTTACAAATGGCGAATACGAGGAATAATGAGAACAGCACGTCTTTAGTCATCGTCATTCATAGACATGTTCATCACAAGAGAAACTGCCCACAGACCTGCAAGCAATGCACGACCTAATACGCTAGTTTAAAGTATGCAGACTATGAAGTTTTGAAAAAGTTCTTAATACTAGTACAACCTCGGTGAGCACTAAGTACGGATTGATGGGAATATCATACATGAAAGTCATTAATCCTGACCAGAAGAAGAAGTCTGAAGTGATCAGAATACCCGTCAGGAAGTTGTAAGTATGTAATGTTAAACCAAGTCACTACCGGGAGGGTGTCAATAGAACTCGATTTCCACCGACTTGCGTATTATTTACCCGTGGAGGGTTCTTTATTTAAGAACTATAAAATGTGTTCCTCCATAGTTAAACAATAGGCAAGTCGGTGGAAATCGAGTTCTATTGACACCCTCCCGGTAGTGACTTGGTTTAACTTAACATTACATCTCAAAACTTTTTTGTTGTAGTAGAACTGCGTTGCGAGACTTGCATCTTTTTACATGTAATGCAAAAATTGCAATGGCTTGCATTTTTGATGGGATCTCATTTCTTTTTGTGAGTCCTCCTTTATTTATTTCATTCCAATCCATTCTATTTCCAATTTGAACTACAAAACTAACGAATTCCGGCGCCCCTAACGCCTTGCCGCCTGTATGCGTTGCACACTTCGCACACAGGGGCGGCGCGGCCCTGCGTGTAATAGTTCTTAAACTACACGTTCAAATTTAATGTTATTGAGAATATAATTAAATCTTATTGTGCCCTATATATCACTGAAAATTCAGGGTTCTAGCTTTAGCCAGCACAAAATTACGGGAGGCTGAAAATGGCTTGAATGGCTTCGAGAAAAGGATGGTACGGCAGTGCCTTTGTTTTGCTCGACTTGGCGGGAGCACTGCCGTCCCCCCAGTAGGCTGTCCCTTAATTTGCAAAAAATCCAAACTGAGTAACGCATACCCTCTAATTGTGTTTTTTATGTGCTAAAATGCCCCTAAACCAAAAATCTGCTCATTCTGTGAACGGGAACCCGTGCCGAATTCATCCTAACTTTCTCATACAAACCGGTTGAGCTAAGTTTGCACCTGGTTTCCTTCGCATCACATACCAACCAGGTGCAATTAGTAACGTGTACCTAACTAGACTTAATTTTAATAGTTCGTTTAAACTTTCTGTTCACGACTGTGCTTCAAGTTGGTCGAAAGACACGTCTATGGAAATCTTTTTATGGCGACGATAAATAAATAAACCAACTTCCACGGAGGAAGCCAAAAGCTGCCAGCGGCGGCCATAGTAACTAAAGTTCTGTGTGTTTTTTTAAGAATTTGGGGACAAAATTTGATTGATACTAACGAATTCATTCTTTAAGATCATGAGATAAAAAGTTGCACCTCTCTGTCAATATCGAATCCTGTCATTTTCCGAGCATGTATCACAATAGAATACGAAAGGAGCAAAGGTTGAAGGTACCAGGCCACGAGGAAAATCACCTATCAGATGGACAGACCAGGTTAAAGCTGCAGTTATGGCGTGCAGAATCGGGAAATTTTAGTATAAGAGAACCGGTAATTCCCGGTACTGTCATACTAAAATTTCCCGGTTCTGCACGTGCTAGCTGCAGTGGATGTTCCTTTGCACCAATGCACCCGGAAAGCAGCTTTTAGAAAAAAGTGGCGACGCATCGTGAAGCGTGCCACCAACACCTGAAATGACGACCACGACCAATCTGTCCACAGTGATACCGATGAAGAAGAAGAAGAGATCACAACAGAAACACATTATGTACAGTACAGAACGAGACGCGGAGAACGTCTGGCAGTACCTGTTAATAGGGCAGAGGGTAGCAAAAATATAGGTACGCCTGCCAAACGACAGGTCCCCCGCAAAACCGGTCTATGGTATGTTCGTATGTGATCGTGCTGATTTATCAGAAAAATAACGAAATCCGTAATTATTTTAAGTCATTGGAACGTCGGCCTCAAGATGAACGACCTAATTAAGGTCATCGCAAACCGATATGGAAACAAAAGCGGTTCACTGTCGAAGTCTTTGGGGAAGACCTATGATCAGTAGTGGTTAAGATAATCATAAATCACTGCCTCGTCTTCAGACAAAATTCCATACAATACTGTGGCTGTGCATTGCTTATCCCTATGCAAACAAGTGTTTTTCGCAACTTACATGTCCTATTGCTGCCATGTTACGTGACACAATGATAATCCTCATTTGTATGAGCCATCGGCGTAGACGCAACAAGCATTAAGCTTTTTAGCTTTTTCGCCGGGAGCTTCGGAAAGCTCCCGTATCGTATTATAATTAATGGCTGACGTTTAGGAGTTTATTTTGAAGTCGCGTTAAAAATAAAGTTTAGTTATGATGGTTCCGTGTTCGAGCACCAGCCGTAGTCGTAATAAACGATTTTAATATAAGAACTTTATTGTAATGGGAGTTGATTATTTTTGGAAATTTTGTACTTCAGCTGGATCTTTCTGAAGCGGTACAGAAGACGTTGGTAGTTCTACAAATAGTCTATAATGTTTCGTTTATATTTGGAAACTGACTATTTATCTATTGACCCCGGTCTAATACGATATTACGTACAAATCTAATAATAAAGTTTCAGGAAATACAGACCTCTTTAATGCAAACAAAAGGAATCGGATTAATTAGTATGATATCATAGAATAATTATCAGCACCGCAACGTGGGTTAAAATTACATTAAATATCCTGGTGGAGATATTAGTGTTTAGAAGATTGGGCAGGTACGGCAGTCTTCGAAGAAAGGGCTTGAAAACATGGAGGCTCTCAGTCTTCGAAAATGCAGCATTCATCGTTTAAGTTTTGTTTCTGATTCTTACGGCTTGGTTGACAGGACAGAGAATGCCTTAAAGCATTAAGTAAGTATGTCATTTATGCTTGTTCGTATTGTGTCATAATAATAATAGAGGTAGGTAAATAATTATCCCAAATCTGAGTGACTTTTGCATCTTGATTGTTGTCTTTCAGTTTACAAGGGAGTTCCGTATTGTTCCGGGTGTTCCTTTCACCATAACGTGGCTGCGTTGCCGCCAGGTGCGGCGCGTCGCCGCGGGCCGTAAGTCCCCCTTTTGATCTCGAATTTACGGCTGTTTATACAAAAATAATGTTTATGCGGAGAAGGTTGCTTGTGTTTACGTGGAACAGGTATTTTTGTACATTTGAAGTACGAAAGATAACATACGCAGTTCGTATAAACTTATTACCAGCGTACTTGTGTCCATTTCGTGCTTGGTTAGGTTTACATAATCATATATATACGTAGGTACGTGAAATCTTATCGTAGACATCTTTGGCACAGGTTTTTTTTTGAAGCCTGACAAACTTGCAAGTCTTACTGACTGTTGCAAAAATCGTACAAGGTGGGGCCGTGGCGTTTCCTGGGATCGAACCAGGTCGTTTGGCCGGACCACCTTGAGAGTGTCGGACTATATGGGGGCTGGGGGCGCCTGGGATCGAACCAGGCGGCTAGTCCCGGACCACCTTGAGAGGGTCGGACTAGGTGGGGCCAAAGCGCATGGGATCCAACCAGGACGCTAGGCCAGGGCCACCTTGAAGGTACGCTGATTGCTCAAAGTGAGCAGCGGACCAGCGGGGAGCAGCGGACCAGAGGGTTTGGCACAGGAAGCATACCCTACCCTAAAATAAGGTAACCGTTGCCAAAGACATTGCCTTGATAGTTTTACATAATATAGATTTCACCACTCATCAACTTTCTTCGTTCAAACTCCATATATTTTATTCTCCTATTTTATTTTCGAATTTAAATTATAATGAATGAATGCAAATTACTAAACAAACCAAATTATATTTCACTCTCGTGCAATTACGAGTAATTGACATTCAAGCAGAATCAAAACAAATTTCGAAATGCCCCGTTCAATCAGAAAGGCGCGTAACCGGTCAAAAAGTATTGTACCAACGAGTATTTTCACAACACTAATTATTTGCCTTTTGATGCTAAGAGGGATGCCTCTGAAGTTATCTAACAAACGCGCTTAGTAGACGAAACCGCGTCTACGCCATCGTCACAAGCATCACAAGTAGTTGCAAACTTCCGACAGTTCCAACTTGATAGTCCTGGGGGAAAACGATGACAAGTCGACTTAATATTCATGAGATAATATACCTTGGGCTTCGATATTAAAGTTCACTTTCACTTACAAAATACAATGAACGTATGACAGTTAGGATTGTAGAAGTTATTAGTGATGTTAGTTCCTTTACCTACGGTGAGAGTAACTTTGTGGCGCTCGGTTGTTTTTCCCCTAACTGCCCTAATGGCAGGATACGGAAGGTAAGTTTCAGCAAAACAACTAATAAATAATATTCATACGGTAAACATTGGGGGAGCTGCTAGTTTGTTTTTGTGCTCCGAAGACTGTTGTTTTAGCTTAGTTTTAAGTACAAGCACGTTACAATAACAATGTTTTAATTATGTGATCTCATATTATTACTTTAAGGTAATACGTGTCTCCACAGAAATAAAGAGTGTTAACCTGAAACGTGTTTTCTTTTAAAGATTGTTTTTTTTTGCGGTGCATAACAAAATGGAAAGACTCAAAAAGGCAAAAAATTATATGTTTTGAATAATTAATACTTTCATTTCGAATGATGCTAATATATAGGTAGATGGCACTGGTGCATCAATGATCGATTGGTCTTATGATTGCTACTAACCCTCTTTTCGTTTGTATGGAAAACCGAGCGACTCGAATCGCCTTAAGGGAAAAAAGAGTCTGTAAGATTTTCCTTACATCTTTATCTACGAAAGAACTCGATTCTACAAAAAAGTTCTTGATTTTTCGGCAGCCAGGATCTATGATTGGATTAGATAGATTCGATTTTTTTATTTCATAATATTAGAAGTACAATATAAATTAAACTATGTCAATTTACATGAATGTATAGAAATACTGCGATCGTCAAATGAAATAAAATTAAAAATATAAAGTGTTCGTACTTTTACTGTTTTACTCCATTTTTTATTCGAAGCATGTTAAGGTACCAGTTCCTAATTAAAATCGAAAATCTATTAACTCCATGGCCGTATGCTAATGAATTTGTAATTCCGACGAGGCTGGGTGGTCTTTGATAAAGCTCGGAAACACATTCTAACGTATACTCGTACCTACATATGCAACCGTTATGCAAGCATACTAAATAATGAGATGGAATTGTTGAGTATCACAAGCTAACTCACTTTTATCTCTTCGCGTTTTTGAGAAGTCCATAGATCTAAGGACAAACGTCACACATTTTTCAGTATCATTCTTAGTTCTTAAACTTTTGTTTGTTTATAAATGCTAGTTACAACAACAGTGCTTCAAAAGAGGTATAAAAAAGATTTCTCTCTTTAAATCTCAACAAATTGCAAATTATTCTCCATCTCAAATTACGTTCTTTTTGTTTCACCGCAAATCTTAATGTATATCTTGCTTTCTTATACCCACTAAGATAAGTGTTTTCTGTGTAATAGCCGGGAACTGAACCGGCGAATCTCTATTGTCTGCTAAGTGCGTAGATAAAAGTCTTTGCCTAATGGACACTCGTATACTAACCCAAAAAGTCGTGTAATCTTGGAAAGGGTGTACCATACCACCACCACCATACCACCATTATGACCATTTGATTTTACTCAAAAGATAGGTCCAACTAAACGATTCATTACACCGCTGTGTTTGGCTTCGTACCAAATAGCAATAAAATAAATGCTTCAGTAGTTTTAAGGGCATGAAGAGTTCTTGCAATTGAATGAACCGTTTTTGGTTTACTAAAAATGTACGTTTAAAATATAATACCATTATGTCTGTCTCTTTACTGCTTTTGCTCAAACCACCACCAGAGTCATTTAAATTTATGTCGTATGTACCTAGTTAGAAATGGGTGAACATTTGGCTGTCTGTGGAATAATACACTTGGATATGATCTACTTCTCTAATTAATAAAAATGACTTTATCCTGTGCGTTTTTACTTTTGGGCCATTTCTTTTAAAGTATAAATATATCCTGTTGGGAAAACTGTAAACAAAAACTTATACTTAGGTATTTTTTTTTTTCATTACAAGAACGTATTAAGAATAGTCACGATTAATCATTTGCTGTCTTATACAATCAATGTCATGATTGAGAAAGTTTAATTATCAAAACTATATAAATAGAACCGTTAGATAATACCATAATACCATTTATTCAACTGCCATTAAACCTAACAGGGCCCTTTGGCCAAATCAGCAATAAACTGATGAACATCGGTTACAGAGCTTTGTCTAAAGTTACAAAGCGGCTACGTTGATTTCCAAACATTACAATCGCAACAATCAGGAGCGATCGAGCAAAGGGCACCGCCTTGGGCTACTCGTTGATCTATTGCTTGTCGGTAGGGCTACGGCACACGAGCCAACTATGTAGCCACAACGCAACTGGCTTAGAAACGTTAGACTCGGTAGATGTAAAAGTTATTGAAAGCCTTAGTGAAGTAGGTGTTGCCTAGGGTACGCAATACCGGTTTTACTTGTATGGGCCAATACCGAAAAACCGGTACTATCCATACTTACAAATAAAACCGGTATTGCATGCATGCCCTAGTGTTGCCCCCTCCCACCCGCACCAGGTGCGCACACCTTAATCGTGAGCTGGATAGGAGACGACAAGTGGGAGTAATAAAGTGCACCACTGGGCTATGATTCGCGAAAATCCAAACCAAAAGAAGCTAGGAAGGCGGCCGACTAAGCTCCATGTAATCCAGGCCCCGACGAGAAGCTCAGCCGATCCAGCCTCATTAGGGGCCGGTTTCCCCGGTGCCCTAGGAGCTTCTTTACTGATCCGGACGACGATATCTCAGCAGGATTAGCTTACTATGGGGCTCAGGGACCGTTTTCGTTACGATATAAGCGGTACGGTACCGCTATAGAATATCGGTACCGTAATGATATAAAGGTAGACTATACCGGTTGAAATATTTTGTTACTGTACCGCTTTATACCGGTACGTACCGCTAATGTTGAAAGCGGTACTTATACCTTTATTATTACGGTACCCAACCTATATTTTTTCAGTACCGAAATTTTTCGCTCGCATATTGTGGCTTTCCATAAGAAAAGGGACCTTATGGCAGTTTCTAGTTACGGAGATATGGACGTTTTTGTGAAATCCTTCAAAATCATCATTTTTTTCTTTTATGCAAAATTGTAAAATATAGGAATAGACGTGTATTTGTAGCTTCGTTTCACTGCTGAACGTTAATTTTTTCTATATAAAAATTGGGTTCAAAGTTTAGGAGAAAAGGGTCCTTATGGCAGACTTCATACAAAAATGATAAATCTATTGATAAAATTGTTTAATAAAATTTACTTGCAACTTTTGCTTATTTGTATTTCTTTTTTATACCACGACGGTGGCAAACAAGCACGCGGCCTGCATAATGGTAAGCAAAATTTTCAAAATGATCCCAGAAAGTTGAAAATTTGGAAGGAAAGGGTTTGGGGGCCACAGATTCGGAATTAAAAAAAAATGAAAATAAAAATAAATACATTTGTATGTCGTTTTTTTAAAGCTTATTTAGGAAAACGTTTTTAAACATTTTTTAAAAAGTGTTTTTGGCAAATCGTATAACTTTTTGACCATTTTAGAAAAACCTTGTTTTTTTTTCAAAAATTACACAAAAAAAAACACTGGCGAATGCCTATCATTTTTGAACATTTTAGAAAAGGTTTTTTATTTTTTTTTTAGTTTTTTTTTGGATGTTTCTACAATTTTAGATCACTTTGTCATGTTTAAAAACCTTTTCAGAAAAAGATTTATAAACATTTTTTTTAAACATGAAAACGTGTTTTTGGCGAATTGTAAAACTTTTTGACCATTTTAGAAAAACCTTGATTTTTGTTCACAAATTTTACAAAAATTAAAAAAAAAAACACTTTCTGGCGAATGCCTATAATTTTTGACCGTTTTAGAAAAAGTTTATTAATTTTTTTTTCGAAATACTTACGAAAAAGGTTAGTTTTTTGGCGGTTTCTATAATTTTTGACCACTTAAGAAAAATAATCCTTTTAATTTTTCAAAAGATCAACAAAAACAAAAAATTTTTTTTGGCGAATCCTATCCTACCATTATGATTTTTTTTATAAAACTCGGTAATTTTTGGTTTTATAGAAAAGTCGTCCATACAAAACACATTTATTTTAGCGTATTTTATATGATAGCATCACAAAGCATAGGTCATCATAACACCATGGTGTGAATTATTCAACATAGTGTTATAATTATGAGAATAACTCTTAATTGACCAAGATTTGAAGTAAATTTCTAAAAACCTTTTTTCTTCGGTATTCTCTTTTAATACAAGTTTAGTAAATAAATAATGTTAATATCGTGCGTGCCATACTGTAATTATCAATAAGTTTTTCCTGTGATTGGTCATAAGGTCATAATATCCCATACATTTGGGAAAAGGGACCTTATGACTAATCACTTAAATTCAACAACGTTATTTGAGAATTACTCTTTATTGATCAAGATTTGAAGTAAATTTCTAATAACCTTTTTTCTTTAGTTTTCTGTTTTAATACAAGATTAGTAAATAAATAATTTAAATATCGTGCCATACTGTAATTATCAATAATTTTTGCTCATGGCTGGTCATAAGGTCCCTTTTCTCAAATGTATGGGAGTAAATTTGTGATTTTTACGTAACTTCAATGGTTTATAAATAAAAAAATAAGACTTGTAGAATAATAATGACACTTTTGTGATACTTGTGTAGACTGATTAAATATGATTTAGAACTCACTATACGAAAATTGTGAATATTATAGGGATGATGAAAAATATAATAAAAATGTCATTTTAATAAAAATAAAAATATTTCTTTAACTATGTGATTGTATTTCTATCCCAAAATGTAAATTGAAATATCTTCAACTACATTATATACAATGATTCAGATTACAATATATTAAAGAACAGGCCGATTTTTTTTTTAAATTTTGTTCTCATGAGCGACTTCCTCTAATCAAAGGCTGATTTTTCACGACCTGGAAGTCACATTAAAAAAACCATTACTGATTTCCAAAGAAAAACAGCTTGAGATACATAATCAATCATCATCTTCATAACTTCCATAATTTGTTTTATTTCTGTTTTTTACCTTTTTTGTTTTTAGTTTGTGTTTATTGTTATTTTTCATTTATTTTTTATTTCTTTAATTTTTTGTTTTTATTTTGTATTATTTACTTTATTTGTTTTTAGTTTGTGTTGATTGTTATTTATTGTTTTTATCTTTAATTTTTTTAGTATATGTTGTTTAGGTATATTTTAAAAACAAATTAAAGTAAAAAAACAGAATATACCTAATCATCACAAACTAAAAACAAATATAAGGTAAAAAAACAAATAAAAGAAAAAATAGCAATCAACGCAAACTTAACTTACTTACTTACAAATACTAATAAAAATAAAATAAATAAACAAACAAACAAAAAATACCTAATCAGCAGAAACTAAAAACAAAACTAAGGTATAAAAAAAACAAAACAATACAAAAGAAAACAAATAAAAGGTAAAAAAAAACAAAAAATAACAATCAACACAAACTAAAAACCAAAATGTAGAAAATTTTAAAATATAACAAAAAAATTAAAAACACCAAATGAAAGAAAACAGTAACTCAAAATTAAAACAAACAAGGTACAAAAAAAACAAATTTAAGATAATAAATATAAAAAGTACCTAATCAACACAAACTAAAAACAAAAACAGGTAGAAAATACAAAGTAAATCCAGTACATCTAACATAAAAAAGCATAAAATACCTAATCAACACTAACTAAAAACAAGAATAAGATAAAAAAACAAATAAAAGAAGAAAAAAAAAACAAAAAATAACAATCAACGCAAACTTACAACAAAAATAGGTAAAAAAAACAATAAAATACAAAAATAACACAAATTAAAGATAAAAAAGACAAAAACACCTAATCCACACAAACTTAAAACAAAAATAAGGTAAAAAAACAAATAAAAGAAAAAAAAACAAAATATTACAATCAACGCAAACTTTAAACAAAAAATGTAAAAAAACCAAATAAAATAAGACAAGTTAAAGATAAAAAAACACCTAATCCACACAAAGTAAAAACAAAAAAGGTATAAAATACAAAGTAAAACACATTAAAGATAAAAAAAACATGAAATACCTAATCAACACAAACTAAAAACAAAAAATAAGGTAAAAAAAAACAAATAAAAGAAAAAAAATAGCAATCAACGCAAACTTAAAACAAAAAAGGTAAAAAATACAAAGTAAAACAAATCAAAGATAAAAAACAAACAAGAAATACCTAATCAACTCAAACTAAAAACAAATAAGGTAAAAAATACAAAAATAAAACTAATTAAAGTCTTCGGGGAAGACCTATGTTTAGTAGTGAACGTCTTAACGTTGAAATGATAATGATGCTCAAGGCTAAAGACGACGCGATTGAAACTTGACGACGCGACGACGCTCGGCGCACACACATTAACCTCAAACGGTACCTTTTTAAAACGGTTAAGGTTACCGAAAAAAAATTACGGTACCGTTCAATTTCGATACCGTTTCATTTCGGTTGCGCTACCGAAATCATACCGAAACAAACGGTATGACGTCATACCGCTTTAAAACGCTACCTTCATTTTTCGGTTATGCAGTCCCTGATGGGGCTAGTTCGATTTGTGTAAGATTGTCCCCTAATATTTATTTATTAATATTTATTTATTTATATACACACTCTACATAAGGATAGGTTGATCCGCTTTTCGTTGGTCCATTGCTCACTTTGAGCAATCAGCTAAACTTCTAGGTGGTCTGGTGCTAAGCGACCTGGTTCGATCCCAGGGACCGCCACAAGCCCCCACCTTGTTCGAATCTTACCGAAGAGTCACTAGGACTCGCAAGTAATATCAGGTAAAAAAAGCTATTCATTAAACTTTGTTATGGTTCGTCGACACGGTTTCATCACACGAAACAAACAGCCGCAACTTTAGGCGACTACCTTAAACCCTACGATTAGAACCCAAGCCACCGGACTATAATATTGGATGAAGCACTTGTTTCGGGTCTGGACGCCCTAAGCTAGGCGCAAGGAACCGGTTGGCATGGCGCCGGAGAAAGGTCACGCCCGCAGCACGTAAATATCACCATTAAGTTATTGCTCGTAATCGATACTGTACGAACGACGTACGTACGAACGTTCACTGTTTAACGATTTCCATCTTTTAAATTCTTCTTTGTCTCCCCTTGTTTCAGGTGACGTCTCCTATTTAATTCAAAATAATGTATAGTTATTGCAAAACTTATTCACGCAACTTGGACTGTATGGATGAAATGAAAAGGAAACATGGATGGGTCGTTTGTCTCTCTCTGTCTCTAATTTAAGACCATTTTCGGGTCGTTACAAAATTCCCATGCCTATGTTACTGCGATAAATATAGTAACCGTTTACAATGGTCAGATCGACTTACTTAATACATAATAAATTGTCGCATGCCAGCATAACTGCACTATAAAACAACAGGTAATGATAAATACGTGGCTGGCTAATAGTAAATAAAGGCTGATAACTGACCCTTTTTTCACAATCTTTAAAGTTCAATTGCAACTTGGTCCTTCGAACCGCTTTATTCGCTTCGGACGGTATTACGTGCTATGTCTCGCGACTTTCTTCGCGGCGCCGGCGCCGGGTGGTCATTAGAAAGGCGCACAGATTTATGGACTCGCTGTCTTTCTTGCACATAAGGTCGAAAGAACTGTACTAATTCCTATCAAAATATGTCTTTTTGTGTCTGGCAACGCAGTGCAGCGCTAGTGTGGAAGTATCGGTGAAAACGGCCCACTGTGCCAGAGGTCCCGGGTTCAATCCTGAGGGTCAATAAATAGTTGTAGGCACATTGTTTAATTAATACGTAGGTACTTCTACAAAAAACACAAAGACTTATAAACGCCCAGATTGCGGCAACGGCCGGGACACATACAAAATATTGAGTAAAGGAACTTAAGCATATTCTCCTCAGTTTCGGCAATTTTTACCTACTATGTATGTATTTAAACACAAATACTGCACATCAAATCATACAGAAACAGTACCTACAAAGATCAATGGTTATGTCTACTAAGACGAACCTATCCCTGTAAGGGATCTCTTTCAGCTAACCTTTGAGCAAATGAGAAAGAATAACTAACATTAAAGAAGATAGACAAATTAACAAATTTAATTCATTTACTACCTACTCATTTATTTAAACGGATTGAATCGCTAAAGGGAATATTTAATTTTATCTACATCCATATCATAATTTCCCTACAATATGCTCAGGAACGATAAGCAAATGACCTATATTAAGAAACCCGTACCTGTGGTTGCATCTTAATGTTTACATTAAAGCACACTGTATCTTAATGTTTACATTAAAGTGTCAATGACCGATACTTTATTTTTCTTATTGCACCGTACAAAGTGAAGTTATAAAATGAAAATGAAGTAAAATAAATAAAGTTTTAACTTTGTATTATTTGTGTTTCATTCAAACTTAGGTTTTATACCTACAAATAAATTAATAGTACCACTTGAAAATGCAGGCCGTATTTGTACATATTGTAGTAAACTTATGATATGCATGTAGATAAAGTTATGTATGCGACTGTACATAATTAAGCATTATGCACCAGTCACATAATAGTACATTACACAACTAGGGTCGTAATACAAAGAAAGGCCGAGATCGAGAGCTTTCTTTATTACCTCCCGTGTTGTGGTACATAATTTTATGACTACACTTGGCCCGAAAGCGGCTTTTGGCGGAAAAAGCCACTTTATGGCCAGGTGTGGCATATAGTATTTTATGCAACAGTTGTATAAGAAGGTTCAAAAAATGCGAATTGCGTGAGTTGCGATACGAGCCGCGAATGCGGCGAGTATCGCAAATAGAGACGCAATGAGCGTTTTTTGACTTAATTATACAACGTTGCATACAATACTTTTTCTACGACTAGGTTAAAATATAAAATACATGGACGTCACGCGTATCTCGTCCGGTCTCTCCGAGTGTGTACAGCCGGCATGACAGTTGTGTCTATGGTAAACTTTTTTTTGATATGGCTGGTGACACGATGTGACGATAATTAAAATACTTTTTTTTATGTTGGCATCAATTAATTTAATTCGGAAAGTTTTGTTTTTCTTATGAATCGTAGGAATTTAATTGTTTGTTAAGTTGGTAGTTGTGAATTTTTATCGTGAAGTTAGAATTGAGCGCTTAATCCTTGACCTAAGTTTAACCTAGATTTAGAAGTCTGTGGATGCTAGCAATAACGTAAAGTGACTATAACGACACTAGTGCTGTTATGGGGAATAGAGTATAGACTTCTCTGAACTCATATTATGTATGTTCTTATATTAGTGTTCGTGACCAAGTAAAAGACAGATAACAGTACAGGAGTAGAAAAAATAACTATTATCCCGGCGATCGAGACTTTTTCTGCTAACGTCACGCCCACTTTTACAATTCAAAGATTGATACAAACAGTTTTTAGTGGCCATCGAATCCACAACCTCGGGCTTCGTCATCATAATATTATTAGACCAACCAGTCGGAACCTCGTACAGTTTTGTTTTTTCACAGGAGGGATGGATACCTATATATTTCAAAATTGTGTCTGACTGAAACGGCTAACCGACTCGTCGGGCATGGCGATTACGACGTATTTCTTTTGGGCTCTAACCACTATCGCAAATTGCGCCATCCAAAATCTGTGATTTTGCGCTACTTCCGATCTCTAGCGATACGTCCTATTCGATAATATTATTTGTATATCCCTGCAATACATTTTGAAGAACGGTACCGCTTTGTTTTGAGGCACCTGTTAGTATAACTCAAGATAACGTTATTTTAGCATAAGGCAACGGAGAGAATGGTAATGGCGGCACAGCGCCGTGTCATGAATAATATGCTACGTAAAGTTCGCCTATACCGGTCGCTTTTACACCGCTTCGTAATCTTTCAACGCTGAATCGTGGCAACGAACGATCACCAACTTCTTATATGTAGTGTAATCGTAATAAAGTGATATCAGCGGAAATTTCGTTCCAAACACTTTTAAACACCCCGCTTTGGCACAGGAGGGTAAATTTGGCTATTGGGATTTACTCGCCTCAGGTTTTATTTTTGCGCTGAAATTATGGCACACTAGCATATACCCGCGGCTTTGCCCACGTTATTGCCGTTATTATCCCAAGGGAACTCTGTACTGGCATAAAAATCCTATGTCTGAAATGAAATAATTTATTTCTGCAAGTAGGCCTCAAGGGCTCTTTCACATTTCTGATTCTTTTGGCGCTTCGGCAAATGACATTCTGATGAGAAGCAGCGCCGGAAGAAACTCATCGGTTTCCCTTTTGAAAAACATTAAACATTACATGCAATTTAATTAATACAATGCATTGTATAAATACTTAACTATTATATCAATAAAGTTGGTTTATTTGCCTGTCTCATCTCAATCCATTAAGTTGTTACCACGTTATTTAGTAACAAATATCCCAACATCCAAACCTTCAAACATCCAAACCGCCAAACATCTTCACAAACTTTCACATTTATATTATAATATTAGTACGATTGCCATTTGATGATGTTATGAGGTTTTAACTAACCGTCCACAGTTTTATATTATTACCCTATCATATGATCTTTTTTCATTGGATCAAAGTACGTTCCGGTACAACTGCCGTGCCATAATGAAAATTCTTCTAGTAAAACCGAAATCAACGTAACTTTTCCATGTATCATGTATCCCATGGACTTAGACAGTTTTACAATTGACAAATCTCCAAAATGAATGCCAACAAAATGTAAAATGAGTATCACAAGGAAACTATGAGAGATTTTCTGATAAATTATGATTTTATTTATCGTATGGCATCATTACAAGTCACTGGATAATCATATTGTAGAACTATAACTAAAATTTTGCCCGTTTTAAGTACGAAACCGCTTCATCTGAGATGTTTGTGATTATAAATTATGATAACTTGTTAACATTCACTTTACAAAAGCACCGCACAAACGGTGTACCGCGCAGCCTCGCAAAAGCACCACAAACAGCGATGGCCTAACTCCTGCACCGACACGTGAATATTTTAATTATATTGTGTTAGGCTTGCACGCTGAAATACGGGTGTTTGTTTTTTGTGTTCCGGCTCATTCTGCAAGCTGTTGTTTGCTTTTGGATAAAGCAAACATCGACACATGAGGTAAGATAATGGTTTGTTTTGGATACATACGTGCGCTGAATCGGACCAGTGAAATCCACTCCGCTTTGGCTTACCACGTTGCATTAAATTAACTCGTATTTCATTTATTTAAAATTTTCGTTTGCATAGTCTATTTTACTTTATTTATAAGGCTACTTGCATACATTTGTCGTTATTTTAACAACAAAGACAAGGTAACAACGTAGTTATAAAGTTTTTTAATCACAGCACTTTGAATTCCGTGCAACTTCAAGTTTATTAATTTACGACGTTCGTTGTATTGTACTGCCGCTAGTGCGAGTTTGCCGCCTATAGATCTGCATGTATCGCAATTACGCCATTTGGCGGGAAATAATATTTAGTCGAATAGTATTTAACACAAACTGACATAGGTTTAAATTTGAGAGACCTGACTTTTACTGCGTTTACAAGGATCACATAAAACTAAACACTTAATTATTACTTCACTGTTGTAGGGCCTAAAATTTAAGCCTTCTGACGCTCTGTGCCAGATTCGCATAACGTCAGATTCGCATAATGTCAGATTCGCATAATGCCAGATTCGCATAATGCCAGATTCGCATAATGCCAGATTCGCATAATGCCAGATTCGCAGAATACCATTAATATCTCTCATAGCCTAAATACCTCTTAAATGTATATAATTTTCCTATGCTTATATTAAATAATGTGTTGAAAAGTATACTTTTATATAATACCAACTAAAAGGTGCCCGCGTAAAACTTTTTAACCGTACTCGGATAAATCATGGCTATGCCTACACCAAACCTGGTTAAAATCTGTCCTATCAAATAAGATGAAAATAATAAATAATCAAATAAGTATCATAATCATATGCGTTTTATTATGTTTATTTTTTTTTTATTTAATTTATTTGGAGAACAAACAGAGATTGACGTACATACAAAACACTATGGTATAGAATTTAACTTGCTGTGCCCTACCAGGGTTCATGTTTTGGACATTATTTTTATCTAAGACCCTTGTACAACATGAAAAAGCAATATATGAATTAACATGACTGGAAGTCGACAATAATGGACCAGGTTGCAAGACCCGAACAATTTCCTTAATAGTAGAGGATCCCAGTATAGAAGTTTAGAACTTTGTCAGTCAATCTGTCATCCAGTCAGTCAGTATGTCGGTGTGTAGGTGATGTGTAATGTGAAATCAAATCTGGCATTCTGCTAATCTGGCTTTTTGCGAATCTGGCTTTTTGCGAATCTGGCTTTTTGCGAATCTGGCTTTTTGCGAATCTGGCTTTTTGCGGATCTGACATTTTGCTTTTCTGGTATAAAGCGTCTAAACCAATTTAAGCTCCTGTGGCTTATTTCGTTTGAAAATGGCTGTTGCGGCTATTAGACGGACGGACGTTTGCGCAATCACTCGGTGCGGTGCAAGTAATTATTAAGCCAAATATTGAGTGAATTTTTGTCCCTAGGAGTAATAGATTTTGTGTTGATTTTAAAAATGTAACTTTTTTCAATTGCATAAATATTTTTTTAAATAAGTACTATAAACATGTGGCTTTTTAATTGCAAATTTTACTGTGTGTGTCTGTCTGTGTGTATCGATTTTATGGTTTTATAGTATCTGGTGAATGCATAATTCATCATCATCATCATCAGCCTTTAGTCATCCACTGTTGGACATAAGCCTTCCCCAATTCGCACCACTCAGCGAACGAGCATGGTACGTTGCCCAATGCAGTTTTTTTTGTAGTGACAGTAACCTTCTTGGGGATTCTTCGCATCATCCACCCCGCTGTGACCACGACCGTCATTACGATGGCCAAAAATGACGGGGCCACCGTATTGTATTGGCGAGCGCTTCAGTCCCGAGCACAGACCACTAGTGGTCTGTTGTCCCGAGTTTTCTTTTCACTAGCAACGCTGCTGCCCGTCACTAGCTATACTTAAAGCTAAAAAGTTTAAATGGATAGGTATACTGCCATCATTTAGTCGTAAGAGTCTCGTTCGTTAGATAGTGATGGGGTACACCGCGGGTAGGTGAGGTTGACACCGATGGATTTTCTTTAAATACATATAAATAGCTTATTGACGTAATTAAATTAATGATTAATCAAGTGATTTTCTTCTACGTATCTCCTTATTTCTGATTCGATCCCGCAAACCTCGAGCATAGCCCTTTCCATAGAGCCCTTTGAGTGACTCTGAGCCTATTCATAAGGCGTACCTATATAGTGAAGCACCACATCTCGGATCCATATATCATCACTGGCAACACACACTGACCGACCACGAATCGCCATGCGCAGCGTCGGACGTCCACCAAAAGATGGATCTGGTTAAGGCTGCTGGCTCACGGTGGATGCAGGTTACTTCCAACCGAACTAATTGGAAATCTATGAGGGAGGCCTATGTCCAGCAGTGAACGTCCTATGGCTGAAATGATGATGATGATGATGAAGTGATTTTATTTTCACAAGAATTAAATATAAAAATCTCGGACGAATTTCAACTCTTTATGAAATACATTTGGAATGTCATGTGATTTTCTTTATCTTGGCATTAACGCCATTTTAAAGAATGAAGTCTAGTACCATCACTATATGCGTTGGACAAAATTTGTGATTTTGTGCTACGTGTGATTATTATTGAGGCCCAAAAATTTTTTGCTCTGAGCCTATGTGTACCTTTTATAGAAGGTTTTTTGACAACACGTTATGACTTGTAAGAGTACATCGCTTACTAAGCTAAAGGTTAAAATCCTGGTGAAGTCGAATATTTTGTATGATGAGCACGGCTCGAGTATATTTATTCCTGAGTTATGGATGTTTGTCGTCGTCTAGTATGCATAAGGGCCGATTCAGACGGACTGCGTCGGCGTGCAGTTGTGATGCAGTTCCCATACAAATCTTAGGGAGTTGCAGTTGGGTTGCAGTCCGTCTGTATCGGCTCTAAGTAATACGAGCATTGCTAAGTTTCGGCCTGGATTGATGTGTGTGGAATTGTGCCCCATAGGTATATTTTTTTCATACTTATTGCTTATTTTGTCAAACGTTTCTACTTATCGATTGTTTATAAAAAAACTATACCAATATACAGGGTGGTTTTCGATAAACTGTACATATTAAAAGGGGTGAAATATCAGGCAATTTTATCGGTAAAACTGATTTGAATTTTTGTTTGTGGCCATGGCCATTCGTTTTTTTTAGAGATTTTTAAACGTTCAGTGAAATCAGTGAAATTCAGTGAGTTATACTGCGTCAAACAGATGTGCTGCCCAAAATATCACTGAAAAGTTTAAAAATCTGAAAAAAAAGAATGGACAGAAACAAAAAATAAAGTCAGTTTTACAGAAAACATTGGTTTAAATTTCACCCCTTTTAATTACCCGACTGCGACGAAGCCCAAAGGAGGGATGTGTTTGACCTGTACGTATGTATGTATGAAATGAATGTATGTCCGTTCCTATATCCGCTCCTAACTACTCAACGGCACAACCGATTTTAATTAATGATACATCATTAGATTCGTCTTCATGGCGCGAGTGTCACTGGGTAGGTATGAAGTTCGTTAAAATAAATGACGAATTTTATCCACTTTTCGCGGTCGGGTTTTTTTAAGTAAAAATATTTAGTTAAGTATATGTACAGTTTATCGAAAACCACCCTGTATTTGAAAACAGTTAATGTGTTTGATCCGAGGCGGACATGGCGTCGGCATTCAATTTCCGACCAATAACTGATAGATTTGCTTTGGACTAGGGAGTGGCTGAAGGTATAGTTCCCTGGAAACAACTATTAGGTTATGCTATGCTTACACCTGATGCCTATCGCGTCGCTTACAATAGAAGTGAAAATGTTATTTACCCAGATAGTAAGTACGTATCAATTAAGTAGCAATATCCCTATTAACATAGAAACTATTAAATAAATGTACCTAATTAGACCGCCTCGCGATTTCGCATGCGTGAACATTACAAATTGGTTGAAATTCAAGGGTGTTACCTTGTTTTGCAGACAGAATTTTCACAGATAAATATTCATTTATATGAAAAATGTTCCAAAGAAAAACTGGCCAATGAATTTCATTTTGTCGAAGAATTGTTTAGAAGATAAGTATATAAACCGGAACGGGTCCATATCGGGTTGCACAAAATTTTAAGTCATATTTTTGATAGGCATAACTAGTTTTGTCATAATCATCATTACGATAGCTGTTAATAGCCATAAATTTGTTCCCATAATATTTTTAACCATAACGATTAAGAGCATACATTATAATGGTCATAAATTTGTTGCGTATAAAAACTTTAAGCATAAGTATGAATCGCCATAACAGTTTTGAGCATAACGTTTTTAAAGCATATTAGACAACAATTCTTTAATCCTATATTTTTGTTAACAGTAAATTTCCTAACCTAGCCTAACCTAACCTCACTGATAGGGCATGCAATACCGGTTTTACTTGTAGGTAGTGCACTAAAAAAGGATGTCTTAGGATGAAAATATCTTAAGATAATACATCGAACAAACAACTTTCAGTAAGTATGGGCCAATACCGAAAAACCGGTTTTTCAGTATTGGCCCCATACAAGTAAAACCGGTATTGCATGTCCTACTCACTGATACTACCTCACTTTTTGATAGCAGTTCGGTTTTGTAGGGGGACGCAGTTCAAACCTAACCTAACCGACTTTTTAATAGCAGTTCGGCATTGTTGGGGGACGCAGTTAAAACCTAACCTAAGCTAACCCAATTTTTGACAGCACTTCGTTTTTGTTGGGGGGGCGTAGTTTAAACCTAAACTACTTTATGCATTACAATTGTTATGACTAACATTAATCATAATCTTCAATATAATGACTAAAAATTGTATGACATTCGACATTATGGTTAAAACAATTATGGCATAGTGCAATTATGACAGGGAACAATTATGCAATAGAACAATGAATGCCAAAAGTCATTTATGAACAACGACTTTATGCGTAAAGAGTTATGACAGTCGATATTATGACAATAGTCGTTATGCGATTAGAGGGACACCTCATATCAACTGATTGAATAATTATTTACTGAAAGTTGTTTGTTCGATGTATTATCTTAAGATATTTTCATCCTAAGACATCCTTTTTTAGTGCACTACTTTCCTAGTGCACCTAAAGGACTGTATATCATAGTTTCGAAAACGTACTCTCGGAATATCATGCTATCGAATGCTCGTTGGCTCGACTGTTACTGAATCGAATATTCGCTGGGTCGAAATACGTGTGGCCGAAATATGTACAATCGACAAAACGTAATCTAGAATTATATGGTTTCGATCAGTGGTATATCGAAAGTTCATTGGC
Organism: Eudemis profundana; assembly: GCA_947034925.1. NCBI lineage: Eukaryota > Metazoa > Arthropoda > Insecta > Lepidoptera > Tortricidae > Eudemis > Eudemis profundana. The sequence continues at coordinate 19,765,448 of OX344795.1, read as the reverse complement.
TCGACTGTTATTGTATCGAATACTCGCTGGATCGAAATACTTGTGGCCGAAATATGTACAATCGACAAAACGTAATCTAGAATTATAGGGTTTCGATCAGTGGTGTTTCGAAAGTTCATTGGCTCGACTGTTATTGTATCGAATATTCGCTAGATCGAAATACTTGTGGCCGAAATATGTACAATCGATTAGGTAAGTACCTACTCTAAGATAAGTTAAGATATTATAAGTATAATGTGTGTGCCCGTGAGCTATTAAAATGTCTTCAGAATTTATATACGAAAGTTATTCCAAGAGCTCATGAACTGTAGGTAGATAAAGTTACGTTTGCAACAGTACATACTTTATGCCTTAAAAACGCTTGTGTGATCTTCTACTATTACTTAATTTCATTGTTCTCTTAAAGGGCTCCGTTGAGCCAATCACTATGTCATAAGGTGGGTAAAAAAACGAAATTCTATTTAGTCCGTCAGTTATATTATCAAAAATATTAGTCACGTATTTTTTCTTTTGCTAATACAATCGACACCTCAATTTCGATTTGACGATTTATTGTTTCAACGTTTTTCGACCCAGCGAATATTCGATTCAGTAACAGTCGAGCCAATGAACATTCGTGTCTGAGATCTTCTGTGGGATGACAATCGACACTTCAATTTCGATTTGACGATTTATTGTTTCAACGCTTTTCGACCCAGCGAATATTCGATTCAGTAACAGTCGAGCCAACGAACATTCGATAGCATGATACTCCGAGCGTACATATTCGAAACTATGATATACAGTCCACCTAAAGAACATGTATCTCAAATTTTGTTCCGCTAGCTGCAGTGGTTTAGGTTGTACGCGATCTGTCAGTCCCTTGGTCATGAAACTGTATTATATGTGTTTCTAGTTCCTCTCACAGAGTCGCAAAGGGCCCTGATCCGAGTAGCTAAGCCTTAATAGTTCAGGCAACTCTTCGAGACTGATCTTCTGCTTAGTTTTTCAGTTCTAGCAATAGGAGCAGCAGCAGTCCGGTCTTGGCATTCCAGATGCCAGAACAGCGCCCCCAGTAGGGTAGTGGGTGCGCTGTTCTGGCGTCTGGAGAGGTCCAGCCACATCCGATGCGTACGCGATGTGTGACGCGGATGTGGGTCTGACTACAGCGGCTCATTTAACAAAAAAATATCATATGTACGGTCACCGACAAAAACATATGATGATACTGGACACCTAAATATCTCACATGACCTTCTTAGAATACGAAGAGTCGTATCAGATGTTTTTGCATGTTCCTTTTCACCACTGCCGGTGACTGTACATACCTATATTAGGTGATTTTACGCTACCTATGCAATACAGAAGCCGAAGAACTGTCAACTCACAAAAGGACACTTGGCGCTAAAAGCACAAGTCAGCCGCAGCGGTAATCAACAGTCGAGGCTAAAACGCACTGTTACGGACACCTGTGTTTGCATTCACTCCGCGTGTTTACCCTACGTGTTCGTGTCCCGAATGGACCCTTAAATGGTCAGAACGCTTGACAAAGTGGTTCTTTATTGTCGCTGTGTTTTTATTTGTACAGTCTTTAGAATCGTGTAATATGTACATGAAATGAACATTTTATTTACGGACTGTAAATTAATAAAAAAAAGACCTTTGCTCAGACCAATAAATAATATATCAGTTATATCACCTTATCTGTACTGATAATAATAAATAAATAAAAATCATTTATTTCTGCAAGGGGCCCAAGGCCCTTAAGGGCCTAAGGGCTCTTTTACATGTGTTCTATTCTTTTCTTTTGGAACTTCGGCCCTTCTGACCCGCCGTATGACCTTCTGGTGAGAAGAAGCGCCGAAAGATCCTCACCAGTTTCTCTTTTGAAAAATATTAGGTATTACAACGATTACAATGCTTTTATATCGTAGATTTCTATTAACGTTTTTACTAGTCGCTTTTTGTTTGTTTTTCTTTTGTATATGATTATACAAAATAATACTTATCGTGCAAAAAGTGAACTTAATGCCATAATGCATCCTCTACCGGTTAACCTTAGGACAAAGCAGGTAGCTTGTGGACGGTGCAACTAACGTCCAATCATAATATGTGAACTTAACTATTCATTGAATAATGTGGCACGGGGCACGGTATACGGTAGTTTTTCTCCGAACAAAAGGTACATCGGGAGCGCGCATGTGTGCGCGCCGTGTACGGACGCACACAGGCAAGCATTTGGGACTGCGCGCGACTGCCACAGTATGGCGTTCACTCACACAGACGCGCGTGGTGCGTCTGTGTAAATACGTGTCGCGCGCTCCTAAACGGACGAAGTTATACTACTTGATTGTTTTTACACTTTGCCGCGGGCAAGTTCCCTTATATACACATAAAATCTTAATTAGGGCAGAAAAGGAGTGAAACGAGAAGGATAGACGTTGTGTTATACTAGGAATTGACGGATTTTATATTACAAAGAAATTACTCAACGAAACTGCATGGATAACTCATTAATTTTTTTTTAGTTTTGATCTATAGTAAATGAGATATCTATTATCTAGGCGTTTGCGCCTGATGAATGTTAACGAGCAAAGCGCCTTAAACACAATTTTACTAATTAGCAAAACACACAAAGAGTTTTGTATTTACCCACATGCGGGCAGAGTTGCGGGCAAAAGTTATTATTATAACATACAATATGTATTAATGTACCAGACAGTAAAACGACTATTAAATATCATTAGGGTTCAGCGGAAACGAGAGCGGTTCCGAGGCGGGCGACGTCGTGGCATAAACCTTGTCGCACAGTGCTAAGAAGCTAAAACGCTAATTATGTCATTATAATAAAACGGCGTAGTGTCAACTTGTACCTCTGGCATAACTCTGAGGTGCAACTCTTTATCGAGCAGCAAGTAATTCCTATCCATCTATCACCGGCCGTGGGCTCCTGAGGAGCGCCGGCCATATACGATGAAAATATTTATCAGTTTCGTTACTATTTCCCCTATATTTAGTTTGGGCGTAACGAAACTGAGATTCAAAATTTGTACGGAAAGTTTGGACATTTTGGACAGCTTTTTTTTTTCATAAATGAAAAGAGCTTATGATTCTGAGTAAAATGGTATAAGACACACCATGATCAGACAAAAAAGTAAAAGGTACATTTTTTCTGCAATTGACCCAGGGAAGTTATGATAATTATGGATGCAGATAAAAGAAAATATATGCCAAATTTCGTCCGGTTTACTCTTGGAGAAGTTAGACGCCACGCCATTGTTACAACAGATACAAACCGATTCGGGTGAGGTGAATCCTTTCATTAAAAAAATCTGAAAACTAGTTGAATTGGCAACCAAAATATATTTAAGAGAACAATTTTTACAGAACGACGGTACGACCTACAAGAAGCCAATATATATACGTATGTATATCTTTCCGGGTGAACTTACAGGTCACCTGCTAGTATAAATAAACATCTGTAACTAAACTTTATCTATAATAATAAAATCGTAACACAACTATGTTTGTGGGCGCATCAAAGCCTACAGGATCGATTTCCATGAAATTTGGCATACAGGCAGACTATGACCATGGTTAACACATAGGATATTTTTTTATCGACTTATTTCACCTCCGTAAACGAAGTTGCGGGCATCCTCTTGTACCTATTATTTGTGAAAGTATGTATGAGATACTCAAAATAATGTCCTACAAGTCGGTAGAAAGATAGTATATCTCGCAATGTGACACGAGTTTGAAACGAGTAAGACCAGAGGTATAATTTTCCAATTTTCCTTCGCCAACATGACTAGTTTCAAAACCAGTCCTGTCCTGCGAGTTAGCACTAACAACCGCAGTTAACCATGCGATAGTAATCAACCTATTATGAAATAACGCATTTAATCATTATGAAAGAAAATATACTACAATTCTTTATTTTGCCTAGGCTTGACTTGTTTTTAAAAATTAACCCGAAATATACCTATTATAGATATGCCAAAACAGCGCTCTTTTAAAAATTAATATAACGATATCAATGTTACTAACTCTACATCTTATTTAGGACCAAAATGGTAAAAGAAAAGATGATAAAATAAAAAACGGCTGCAAAAAAAATAATAATAACGCCCGCCAGATGCACATTTTTTGCTAAAATATTTGTATTTTCTCCTCATAAATACATTTACTGTTAGGTTACAACTACTGCTTCTGTAAGTAAGAACAACTTAGGAACCACGCCTTTTCTGCGCAAGACCGGGAAGTGCCCCATCTAAGGGTCTCATCTAGAGAACGATTATTCTTCAGATGAAACCTCGCATTCCCTGAACCGTGCCGGAGTATTGTATTATAAATAGGTCATTGTCGGTTCACAAGAATACCTTCAGGAGCCATTAGGTTTCGTGGCGTTCCAGTTTGAGCTGGATAGTTAGGCAGTAGTTCTGACGTCCGATATCTAAAACTGGACTAACCCCTTTACAACTCGGTTTGATAGTCATAGGACGGCAGAGTCAGAGGAGAGTTACGTTAAATGTACCGCGATAAACATTGGTTAACTGGTTCTAAATAAACTGCAGCAATACCTACTTCAAGCACGCACATGACGAATAAAAAATAAATCACTAGGTATTTTCACACGTGGGCTAATAAAGTTAATGTTAGTTAGGAAGGACACTAGGGACTAAACGCGACTCTGTATCACTCTTTGAATACGTCATTCGATGTTATTTCCTTGCTCGTAATTCAAAATTCTAGTTTTCCTGATTCATTAATCTACGTTCTATCATAGCACCACGCACTTAGGTATCCTACGTATAGCATAACTTCAACAACTCTTAAAACACGTCGTCTAAAATATTCAAACCCAGAAACAATTTCGACATCCCCATTAATTAGTTTTTAAAATCTTGAACAGGTTCTCAAATCCCTTTCAAACTTTAAAAGACAATAAATAAATTAAATTTCAAACAATACAAGGCCGACATTAAAGTCAAGTTAACGCGCCGTGCGCCCGGCCCGCCGATTACGCTGAAAGTTGGACGATGAATTAAAACTAGAGAGTTTCGCCCCATTTAGGTATTTATAAATGGCGAAGTTGGGGTTTTAGATAAACTGTTCGCTGAGAAAGCGGTACGCGTGTACCGACTACGAAATGACGCGATTTTGCGGTTTAACTAAGAGCAGCAAGGAGATCCAATCCCGGAAATTGCGTTGATAATATAATCTACTAATAAAACTCAACACTGACTAATGGAAGATAGACAGCCTAAAGGAGCGGGCCCCATATAAACATAAGTAAGTACCTATTTTCCATAGCTATTTTGCCATACCCAGAACCTCTTCGATTGTTTTTCTTTCCATCCTAATTCGTTCAGTTATGCCGTTAAAGTTAGGGGAAGCAGGACTTAAATAGTACTGCTGCTGGGTTTACACAGGCTTAGTAACTAATGCCTAGTACTTGTCACTTTCACTTCTCACATGTGTGTAAACATATTGTATTCGTTTTTAATATTAGTGCAACTACAATCGCAAATGATTAAAAGCCGATCCTGTTTACTAAGCAACAAGTGCCTACCCCCAACTAAAAATCGACTAATAACCAGAAAAACATCAAAACAGAATTTGCTAGTACATGAAAGGTAAGGAAGGCTATTTGACAATCTGCGCATTTAATTTATGGATGGGGGTGCAGAGGTGCGGATTGCTTAAGACATCAAATAGCCTTAATCTGGCACTGTACGTATCATCGTGGAGTGGTCCTACCGATATGTATATGTCGCCGCCAACTAGCTTAATTAGCAATTTAGTTAACTGCCTAGCCTTTTCATTTAAATTTTAGGTTAGGTTTGTTAGTTAGCTTGTGCCCCTCAGAGCAGAAATAGAAGCCTCGCGTAGCGGGGCTTCGTCGACCTGCTGGCGGGTCATAATTTAGTAAAAATGCTAGGCATTTAACCAAATGGCTGATTAAACCAGCTGGCTGCGACATATACTTCGCGAAGAAAAAAAAAAATAAAGCATAAGTGACATGGTTCAGAATAACAAACAGTATAAACGTACACGTAAGGAAATATTTGAGTTTACAAACAATCTAATTAACCTTATGTTAAATAAATAATATTACTATGCATCGACCTATTATTTTTCACGGGGGTTCAAAGACAAGGTTTCAAAGCGTACAGTTCACGTCATCTGAACAATACCTTAATCTGTCTTAGCTGGTCTAAAACCCATTAAGCATCCTTCCTCGTTAATAATTCATGCCAAGATGAGACGCGGAGTACATTACTCGATACCGGGAAGATGTCTTCCTTGTTATTAGTATGTAAGTGAAAGATATGTAGGTACCGTAAAACGGGGTGACTTTAGGAAAAAATGGGGGTACTTTGATAGATTTAATATGGTTATAACATGGTATTTATACTTCTTTATTTGGATGTAGTTTAATAGTTAGTTGCAAAATCAACCAAATTTATTTCGTATATTGAGTTTAGTAAAGGAAAAATCGATTATATAACAGAAAAACTGCTTTTGCAAAGTCACCTCTGCATTTTAAAGTACGTTACGTTACCGGTTTACCGGTACTTCGTCGTTCTACTTAATTTCCTTTGTTTTCCTTACTCGCTGGCGTTGGGACAAGTGCCTTGGAGTCCCTTTGAGGCCATGAAAGGTGTCAAAATGTCAACACAATATACAAAGTTGCGCAGTTTGACAAAAAACACACATTAACCGTATCAAATAAGGCTAATTCAATTAAGCCCTCCTCGTAGGTTTTGTGTTTTATTAACAACGATAGACCTAACTACTAAATACATAGTACATAAGTTAAACGTCCCAGTCCCCGACAGGTCAACAGAAAATATTTATTTGTTTCGCAATAGTACATTCATTTATACATCTAAGCAAAACATTTACATGCGTTTGGGAAATGTGACCTTTATTTTTGATAAATGGAGTCTGTTTTATATGATAATCATACCGAAATTACTCAAAATTAATAAAAATGGTGGTCAATCTGATTGGACAAGTAAATGTCAGGTGCTCTCTGCTGGCAGTCCCAATAAATGTCATCTCAGTATATTATATTTTACATTTTCTGAATAAAACGACTGTGATTTAACGACAGACAGACGGACGAACATACAAACAGATATGACAAAATTATAAGCGGTCCGCTTTAGTCATTTTGATTATGAGATCCTTAAAAGATGATGACAAGCATTGGGACTATGAAATAAACTGATTGTCCCAATAGATGTCAGCCCTGTCAAATATCTTCTTTATTGTAAAATAGACGAGTAAAATATCAAAGCCACGGATATATCTCATCGCTAAAACGTCGGCTAAAAATGTTATTTTAATTTTATCTTATTTATCTTAATCAAAATATGGGTGACGAATATTAGTACAGCGACGAGCACTCGGACATTTACCTTACTTATTAAGAATAATGCCTCATTCAGACCAAGGTGGAAAGTTTTCAGTTTTCTGGTATTTACTGTTGACGTGATCTTTTGTTTGTATCTTTTCAGAGGGAGGAGACGTGGGGGATGAATAATTATTAGGAACTTGGTAAAGTACATTAGGTAGGTATGCGTACTATTTAGTTAAAATATTAGGTCTGAACTACTCTCGTTAATTGTTTTTTAACATTTTTAACAGAGTTAATAAAGAGTTATCTTAGTAACCCTTAATAGAACCGATATTATAAACCTAGAAATGACGAAATAGGGTAATCAATCATTTATGTACTTGTCTATGCATCGAAATCAAAGCAAGAGTAAAAGATATACAATGTCAACTTTTATTTTCTCTTCCGGATGGAAGTAAATTACAATTTGTAAACACGTTCACGGTCCCCATACAAAACTATATAATATCGAACAATGGCACAAGTCCCAACTCTGCAATCAGTATGGGGAGGTGAACCCATAGTCGAAGCACAAACTCCTGAAAAAAACCTTCGTGACCCCACAATGGAGGCACCGGGACAGGGAACGTGCCTTCCCCATACTTTGTTGTATTTAATACAAAAAACTTATCAGTCGCGTCATGCTCACCACTTTACATACATTTTCGTATCATTCACTTTTCTCCAAATAAACAAGAACCAACTTCCACTTTGCTGTTCCCAAAAAAACATATTGGCCTTCCTCCATTATCTTAGAGACAATTATCTTGTAGCAAGCAGTCACACAAGTGATTTACTTATTCGCAATATGAGAATAAAAAGGTATTAAGGTATTATCGTATCTTATCTTATTCTAAACGTTATTTGTATGAAATAAAGTAGAATTTCGCATGGGTTTGCCTCTCCACTTGCTGTGACAGTTTTGAAGAAGTTTAGGCGCATCAGTGAGCTGTCACGTTTCGTATTGGTTACGTGTCTAAACGTCACGTCAGGGCAGTGATACCGTGCTCATAGGCAACAAATCAGGATAGACGTAAACCCGTCAAAACTTGTGTATCACTAAGCCTTTGCATTTGATATCCCACTCGGGGTAGGGGTCGGGTTGCATAAAGTTTAATGTCATATTTTTGATACGCATACGAGGATTCGTCATACTCATCATTACGCATAACTGTAAATAGTCATACATTTATGCGCATAACGATTTAAATCATAATGTTTATGGACATACTGTGTAATGGGCACATAGTTGATATGCATACACTTATTCAAGCATACTTTATAATGGGCATACATGGGTTGCTCATACAACACTTTAACCATACTAAGTAAATGCCTAAAATGCTAAAGGCATAAATAGGTTGCTCATACAACACTTTAACCATACTAAGTAAATGCATGAATTGCTAAATGCATAAGACTAATTTTAAAAGTTTTTTTAAAAGTTCTCTTTTATGTTGTGTCACAGTTTTAACCTAAATATACTTTTCTGGCAGCGATTCGGTTATGTGTGAGATAACAGTTCTAACCTAACCTACTCTTCTGGCAGCGATTCGGTTATGTGTGAGATAACAGTTCTAACCTAACCTACTCTTTTGGTAGCGATTCGGTTATGTGTGAGATAACGGGTGGCCGTCTGGTTGCATAACAACTATTGCCATATTATTGATTGTCATAACAATTTAAGCATAAAGTTGATGATCTTATTTTTTTTTGGCATACATTGTCCTATGGCATAATTGTTCCGTGTCATAATTATACGGAGTCATAATTGGTTTAACCATAAGGTAAATTGTCATACATTTATTTAGTCATAATATTGATGATTATAAGTTGTGTTTGGCATAATTGTAAATTTCATACATTTATCAAGACATAATATTGATGATTATAACAATCGTATTGCATAAATTTTTAAATAATGGACTTGCGATGGATCTTCAAAAAAGAAACGATTTATATTATTGAAGTATTTTTAATTTTTACTCCTCACACAATATTAGTGACCTCACACAGAACCAAATCGCTGCCAGAAAAGTAGGTTAGGTTAGGTTAGAACTGTTATCTCACACATAACCGAATCGCTACCAGAAAAGTAGGTTAGGTTAGGTTAGAACTGTGATCTCACACATAACCGAATCGCTGCCAGAAAAGTAGGTTAGGTTAGGTTAGAACTGTGACCTCACACAAAACCAAATCGCTGCCAATGGTAAAATAAAACCGGCCAAGTGCGAGTAGGATTCGGACAAGAAGGGTTGCGTACTATCGTCGAACAAAACGACGCCAAAAAACACGTTTATTGTATGAGTGCCCTTTTTATTTGTAGCTTTATTTTGTTTTTATTATTAGTCATTATAGCGGCAATAGAAATACACGATGTCAACATATCAAGCATCTACCTATTACTATTATTACAATCGAGCAAAATATGATATAAATAATACGTTTTTTGTATGGGGACCCCCTTTAATTCTTGATTTAATTTTCTTTTTATTATTTGATGTTTTAGCTACAGTAAAAGACACAGAAATAAAAAGGTTACTCTTTTAAAATAAGTTATTATGCATTGCATATGAAAAGGTAATTTTTGTGGCATTTTAACCACCGTACTAAAAATTACAAAGTCTCATCCGTGAAAAGCCACTCCGAAGTAAGAAAGTACACTCCAAGGCACAGGCTTAAGGTCTTGTGCCATATTCGAAAGATTTTACAAATCAAATTTCCACGAGTTCACATTGAAAAAGTTTATTACAATGCAATACCCGCCCACAAGTATTATACGTATACATAGATTTTTAACTGTCCCAATCCCAAGTTACTTTTTTGGGAAATCTTTAATGAACAAACATAGTGTTTCTACTGTTTTATTACTCGTAAGTATATGTATAGATATATTTGTAGATTTTCACTTACAATTTACAAGTCTACCTAGCTCGGAAGCTGGGTAGATTTTTTTACTATTTTACAATGTAACAAATTTAACAATGTCACAAAATCTTCGAGAAACGCTAGTTCGTTTGAAGTAATTTCAACCAATAGAATATAAAAAATATCTATATGGTTCAGAATTTACACTTGTAACGTGAATTTTACAAATTGTGGAAAAGTAGTGTCGTGAAACGCTTGTAGTGACTTTTTGACCAATGTTGCTAGTTTACACTTGTAAAATTGTAACTTGTAGCTTCGTGAAACGGGGCCCAGATGTCTCCGTGCATGGCACGCGACGGTGACGGACCATGCTAGTGGGCATAGTCTCATACATTTCAATACAAATAATAATTATTTATTTTGCCTGACACGTTCGTTGAACGGTCATGGTATGATACGTTGTAATGGACAGTTTACAAAAAATCAGAACTCTATGATACTCCACGAAAGATTTAGAGCGGAACTGTACATGTTTACTAAATGCCAAAATAGGAAGGTATCCAATAAGACAAAGTGCCCAATTCAAGAAAGTGTCGAGTTAGGGAAAGTAGCGAATGAATTAAAGTGTCGAATTAGGGAAAGTACCCACGAAAGTACCAAATTGACTATAGCCAATTTGGGAAAGTGTCCAGCTGTTCCCGGATCCTACACATTCTGTGAAGATTTCAAGTCTATGGTTCTAAAGCTAGAGCCCTGTGACAGACGGACAGACAGCGGAAGCTTAGTAATAAGGTTCCGTTGGCACCCTTTGGGTTCGGAAACCTAAAAATACTGAGTTGGACGATAAATCTACGTGTGCTCTTGAGTTTTATTTTGGTTCGTCTTACCTAATTACGCAACTCCATTCCCCGTTCATATCCACTGAGTACCCTCATTAATGTCGCATTAACTGAGCGAAACGCTAAAATCTGGCGCCAATGGAGCCCAAGTTTTTTGAGGATTACTTGCTCCAACTTAATTTCCCTGTCGGTGGTGTAAGGCACCGATGCGATGCTGACGATATCTTGCTGCCACAGTTAACTTAGAACAAACAGTATACTTTTTTAGTTCAGATATTATGAAAATATATCTGGTGCTCAAGGTGATAACGCAACTGCAAGGAAGGACAAGGACTGATTGCGTCTTATCGCTTGTTACCACCACTAATATATACAGCCTGATACCTATTTCACGAATGTGATAATCAAACCGTCGTGCCCTAAATACCACATACCCAGATACCAGATTTTTTAAAATACCAAATTCTTGATTCATCAGATCTGCCCACATTCTCGTTACATATAGATTATAAAATCGCAGGTTACTCAAAAAACTAAATAATTTTATAGAATGTATTATTTTGGAATTCTAGTATGTATATACGAGAAGTTCTGAGTATTTTGCGCACGAGGGCATTCGACGACCCCGAAGTAAATTTGAATTAAAAACATAGTGAATATTTTAGCCATACTATAAATAAATAATAAATTGGATATGCATTCCTAAAGAGCTTATCAACAGTCGAAAATCTCGACTTCCAAGTTAATCCTGTAAACATACCTATGTGATTTCGTTGTCCGCCGGCGTTGTCAGGTACTATTTGCAAAACTTCCGTACCTAGTACAAGTATCACTCATCGTGGAATGGCGACCTGCCTAACCCGGATTGACTTACTGATACAGCAGTCTCTCCTGCGCAAGAGTTGCAGTCATTAGCGCTGTGCGGTTGGCAACATCGTAAAGTTTTACGAGTCGCGTCCGCTTCCGCCGGTTATTACGATACCACGTGTCGCCGTATCAACGAACGCATTAAGCAACTTATGTATGCCTTAGTCGGCATTCTAAGCAAAAATTATTGTACGGCCAATTTTATAGCAATTCCTGAAACTGGCTCAAGTGTACAAGCAGTACCTATGGTACTTTTAGCCACTCAAATCTGCATGGACACCACTATCCGTCTTATTTTGGATCCAATGGCGAAATTTCAAAATAAGGAACTGCACGAGCGTTTTTTATGCAATGCTATTGGAGCAACCTAATTCGCTTTGACGTAACACGTTGCGCTGTTCACTGTCTTTTATGGGACTAGAATTAATTTAAACCTGACAGACAATGCGATGACTTTGAACCTCCTTAGGGCCATCCGTTCCCTGGAGCACAGGGAGGCAATTTGTACTTACAAAGTCATATAAAACACATGCGTAGTTGCGGTCAAAAGGTAGATAATTTTACGAGGGTGGTATGATAAGTAATGAGCCTTGAATCAATGCGGTATGGCTGAACATTAAAAATGTCATTGCCTACAGCCGCCATCTTGGACGCGGGAAAATTGAAAGTTTCAAATGATTCCGTCAATTAATTCATGAATTATAGCTTTTTAAACAGTATAAGTGGAATTTTTTGTGTAAAATGGAAAAAGAACAATATCGATCAGTGATTCGCTTTCTGTTTTTGAAGGGTAAAACGCGTGATGAAATAAAAAATGAGTTAGATAGCGTGTATGGCGATGTTTCACCTTCGATTGCCACAATTAAGCGGTGGTATATCGAGTTCAGAAATGGAAGAACATCTGTGTTTGATGAGGCCCGCCCAGGACGTCCAATTGAAGTTACCACGGAGGAAACCATCAATAAAGTCCGTGATATGTTGATGAACGATCGTAGACTGAAGTTGAGGGAGGTAGCTGAGGTATGTGGCTTATCACTGGAGCGTGTACAAAATATCGTTCATAAACATTTGGGCATGAGGAAGTTATCTGCCCGATGGGTACCGCGTTTGCTAACTGAAGAAAACAAGCAGAATCGTGTGGCTACTTCCAAAGAGTGTTTGGCACTATTAAAACGTAATCCGAAGGACTTCTTTATGCGTTACGTTACCGTGGACGAAACGTGGATCCACCACTATACTCCCGAAACAAAACAACAATCGAAGCAATGGACTTGTCCGGGCGAAAGTGCTCCAAAGAAAGCAAAAACGGTTCCGTCGGCCGGGAAGGTGATGGCGACCGTTTTTTGGGATTCCCAAGGAATTATCCACATAGACTATTTAGCGAAGGGAAAAACGATCACGGAGCAATATTACTCTGATTTATTGTCTCTATTTGATGAAGAATTAAAGAAAAAACGACCCCGTTTAGCCCGCAAAAAAGTGCTGTTTCACCAGGATAATGCTCCGGCCCATTCATCTCACATCGTCAAGGCCAAACTGGATCAATTGGGTTACAAAATACTGCCGCACGCTCCTTATTCCCCGGATTTGGCTCCGTGTGATTTCTTCCTGTTCCCAAACATGAAATCTTGGCTCGGAGGCAAACGCTTCATGTCAAATGAAGAGGTCATAGAGGCCACAGATGAGTATTTTGCAGAGTTTCCGAAGACATATTTTTTGGAGGGCTTAAAGAAGTTGGAGACGCGTTGGGAAAAGTGCAAAAACTTGAAAGGGGACTACGTTGAAAAATAAAAATAAAAAAATAATAAAAAATAAATGTTCATGGGTATGCTCACTACTTATCATACCACCCTCGTAGTCATTCATCAGTTATGGCGAATGCAGGTATAACCTATTTGATTACATTGTTGATTTTGAAATTATACTATACATCTCTCTTGTCTCATCACTCAACTGCTTAATGGTTAACTGGAAGAAATCCCTTAAAGGGATAAGTTTATCTTTGCACATATTATACTTACATTTATTATGCAACTCTGTTTTGTCTTATCTTGTGCAATAAAGTGTTTACATTACATACATACATATTGTCCGCAAATTCTGTCTTTCCATCAGCTAAATTGTTCACTTGGTGATCTCTAGAGTAAATAGGTTACATAATTGTTATTATACTGATTGCAACAATAAGTCGCTAAGAGCGAATAGGGAGTAAAATAGCGACAGGATATTGCTGTCCGTCAACTGTCTCATATCTGACGAATGTGTTGATGCAGTGCAGTAGATGGGAGGCAGAGTGTTATTGTTTTTATGACACACCTTTCCATAGTGTGACTTTTTCCGCACGCTGCGCGTACGGAAAAAACCGCTTTCTGGCCAAGTGTCGACATAAAATGATGTACACAACACGGGAGGTAATAAAGCCATCGATCGATATTTACGTCCCTTGCTTGCAGCTCGGGCCGCAAACTTCTGCAATCTCGGCCTTTCTTTGTATTACCACCCTAGTTACTATATTATTGTCATAATATAAAATCCAAAGCAGCACACAAGCTGAATAAGATCTTATACAGCCGTTATAGCATTCAAACTAGAGGTATAATGGCTGTATAAACTCCTATATAGCTTGTGCGCTACTTGAGAGGCCTCATCATCATCATCATCTAGTTGTATGGTATTTTATAATGTTTAAAACGTTTATCTGTGGTATCATCGAAGACACGGTTAATTGTACGTTTGTAAACGGATGTAGGTACTTTATTGCAACGTGTTAAAGTCTATGGCTGGTCACTTAATAGCTGCTTTGTTTGTATGCACTAGTTTTATCATTACAGCTCACAAGCGTCGTCATATTGTGAAAAACCTTTTATCTATCAAGAATTTCATAACTTCTGTAAAAAGCCACTTTAGATTTTTTACTAACGTAGGTACTGTATCTTGAATCAAACAAAAGAAAATATTTTCCATCATTCTTATGGCCCCTATAAAAATGCGTAGGAAAATATTGCTAGGTTTATGACGCCTACGTCACGGAGCCTGTCGCGTGTTCGGAATAAGAATTAAAGCCAGTTGTAGTCGGAATAATGTAGCTCTTAATACATTGACAGAAAGGCTGTTATTGCTTGGCATATAATGAGTGTGGCCACAGATAGTTGAATATTATGACTTTTTATCCGCGAACACAGTCATCATCAGAAGTCGTAGCATGACCTTATTCGACACGCGTCGAAGTCATCATCATCACAATGTAGAATCTTCGCTCTTGGCCGGGGATTATTCCGTACCGTCATTTCGTCCGGTCCTTGTTTATTTATTTTAGGGTAATCAGTACAATAGTATTCCTAAACTTAACCCCTGAATTATGGCCTCGAAATGAAATCAAATTTAACCGTTTAATAAATGGCCCAACATCAAGAAAATAACCTAGGTGCTGTAACTGTGACTATGCATCTATGAACACAAATACTGCATAGAACGCATATTCTCGTAATACACCAAACGTTAAAATATATAAAGCTAGGTCTTATATCTGAAACTCTATGGAAACTCCCAAAACCTGACATTTTCGGGTTAAAAACAAAACGAAATTACCTGGAGTGTAGCATATGAAAAGTTACAAAAACCTTATTCGTCTTAACCGCTATTGCCTTCTAATGCAGTTTGAACTTTCAGCTTTAGCATCACAGCAGTTTTCACTACAAGCAAGATACATTAGGTAAGAGCTTGCTAAAGTTATTTTAAACATTTTGTGTCAACGATTACCAACTTATACCTAAGGTGAAACAAATAAAAATGAACTCTATGACGACGGAATAATAATGGCATAGTGGCATAGCAAGTTGGTTGACTTGCATGACGTGATACAGTGAAGTACAAAGTGCAATTAGGCGCCAAACTATTTGCAAAATGGCCGACGCGTAGCACTGCGCGAGCAGTGTTTCAGTTCGTAGCCGCTACGGCTACGGCGTAGAGATCGTAGCAGGTTTTAATTTATTCTGCTGCAGCGACATAGCTTCAGCTTGCCTTCAAAATATAAATATGTGCCGTTTGGGAATATTACCAGTCTATGTTATTTGAGGAATATTCTCATGAGATGAATATTCCCTATACAAAATTCAAATAGGGAATTAATTAACTGAGGACGATTACGGTATACAATCATACATTGTACATGGATTTCTTCAGTTTTTCTTAGAGAAATATTGTGTGATGCCAAACGCCGCTATTCGCAACAAAAGCACTCTCCGTAACTTCCATCAACTCGAATGAAATTGTCGTACTAGTCTGAACTCTTCGTTACTTATCTACTATCACAATTACTTACTCTTAGTCTATAAGTCACGCCACTGGTCGGCGACACTACGCTACGACACCACAAGGGACACGTCAGGCCCTCATATTTCTATTCATGAATGGGACCGAGTTAATGACACGCACTAATTATATCTTTCAGGACCATTGCTCCCTGCCAAAAAGTTACTGACAGTTCTTGACAGCGCGTTGTATGTGTATCTATAACTGCATACATTACGAAATTATAACACTACAAAGTGAATAGATAAGTTTAAAAAAACGACTTATAACATTGAATCTACATTTGAGGAGTTCCCTCGATTCCTTGTGGATCCTATCATGAGAACAGTCTTGAAAAAAACAAAAGCCGACTTCCAAATGCCAAGCAAAGCCAAAGGCTATGAAACGTGATGAAACTGTCCTCCTTCGCTGGCACTGACTTCAAAAATAACAAGGTAAAAATTATAAATATATGTATATATATGAATAATGTCGTTGATTGTCCAATCCTTTGGAGTAATTGAAATATTATCTACTTTTTATTAGTTGAATAGTAATTTAATTATTGGGAGTTGTTTTTGTTTTTTAGGGTTCCGTGAGGTACGGAACGGAAAAGGAAAAAGTGGAACTCTTATAAGATCACTTTGTTGTCCATCTGTCCGTCCGTACGTCCATCTGTCTGTCTGTCTATCCGTCTGTCAAGACCCTTTGCGTGGAGGTATCGAGTTGAAATTAAAACCATATGGTCCCTTAAAGCTGTGAAAAAATCAAGCTTCTAAGATTCTAAGTTAACGTAAAAAAAAGATATGGCAGTTTGCGTCGCAAAAAACGTACACTTCGACTCTCTCAAGGAAACCTTAATTTATAGGGTACTTTCCGTTGACCTAGATCTATGAAATTTGGCAAGTAATACCGTCTTATACTACAAGTATACGAAAAAATCTGAAAAATATACATTTGTCGTCTCTCTCGTAGTCTTTATTTAAAGTATTTGTGCGCAACCCTCGGTGGGCGAGTCTGACTCGCACTTGTACGGTTCTTTTATTAATTTTATTTTAAAATATTTAGTGGCCTAGTCTATTCGGTTAAAAAAAGAATTTTCCAAACCGGTCTAGCCGTCTTCAAATAATCGGGGAACAATCCTGCATACAAATTGCTCTTTGTTTTGAAGTCGGTCAAGACTGGAAACTATGAAAAAAAAAATGTGTTCCTATAAGAGAAGAGTTCCCGCGATTTCTCCAAGATCCAATCATCAGATCCTGGTTTGGTTGCAATGGGACTACCTCGGAAGTATATACCCTTTTAATCAAAAAAATTATTTTCCGAAACCGGTTCAGCCGTCTTTGAGTACCTAATCGGTGAACAAAGACACAAAAAAAACATACAGATGAATTGAGAACCGTCCTTCTTTTGGAAGTCGGTTAAAAATGGTACCGATCTGACAGTTCTTAAAGATAACGCAAAATACGGAAAGTGAAACTAGTGAAACCATAGTATATCACATAATAATATAAGTCCTCTAAGGGTCGCCGTCGGATGTCTCTCTAGCATAGTGCTGGCTATCCCTAACTGATATAAAATTTATTGTACGATCCGACACGGAAGAACGGTAACAAAGCCTTGTTTTGGCAGGGTATCAGGTCCTCGGCCGACTAAAATTAGATATTCTGGGAAAATTTCTTTTTTTGCCGCGGGCGGACGAGGAGGGAAGAAACAAATTGTGTAAAAATAAAGTCGAGAAATGTTTATCTTTAGTGGGATGTTAGGGATGGATGTAATTTCATTTTAGTATTTTGGTCGTACCAATTTATTCAGTCCGATGTTAGAAATATGATTTAAAGTAAACAAGACTACCCTTTGACTTAGGTATATGTAAGGACCCAACCAACGGATGTGACTAAATATAATGGTACAGTCGAGTTCATCATTATCTATCTAAGATTGGATCAAAAATATCTAAACAGGACCTTATTGTCAGAAGCATAAGAACTAGATGAGATATTTTTGATCCGTTTTTTGCTCAGATAATGATGAACTCGACTGTACCAGCGCGCTGGTCCTAAAATCAGTTTTAGGGCTAACACAACCTTAGACGACGAGATGTGACAGCAAACGGCTGAATCAACATAAAAATACCTACTTGCGTGGTCAAAAGCCAAAGAATATTGTACCTAATGAAAATTGAAAAGAAACATCAAAAAACGGATTTTCAGGCGGTAATTCATTTGAGGATTGATGACGAAATATAGAACACCACTTACAAGTATAACGATCGAAGTGAATTTACGCAGATTGCTGGTAGAGAGCACGGTGGAATAAAAGAATTGGCTGGCTTAACAAAAACCAAGTATCAAATTTATTTTAGTCCTCACATCCGAAAGAATGTTTGCTATCGCCCAAATTATCGTGAAATATGAGCATTTATAATAAGCAATACCGTAATTATCATTATCATCTTATGTAACTATCAGTAGCGTGGCGTCCAAAGAACTCGATTCCTACCGGCTTGCCTAATATCAGGCATTGAGCACCTTATTCTACAGTTCTTATGAAAAATGTACGCCAAATTTGCACCGGCTTGCCCAAGGATATCTTTTACGCCACGCCACTGGTAACTATGTTCTTGCAATAAACTGATTGATTGAATACTTCTTGCGTGGCGATCTGCAAAAAAGTTTCGCTCAGATTAGCGGGTCATTCGATATAAATAATGTGATTAGAACCCATGTGTGACTTGCATGACGTCACCACCATGTCGCTTCAACAATAGGACAGGCTTTTGTCGGAACCTATTGATTCCCGGTGAATTTCAGTTTTACGTTACCGAAGTCAAGAACCCTCGGATAGATTAATAATAAATAGTCCTTTTGTGTTTCTAACCCGTGAGGGTTCCATACAAATTATTGCGGCACAATGGGGAAAAATTGAATTGAACCCAAAGTACGGCAATCACTTTGACGGGAAAGCTCTTTTAAAAATTGACCAATTTTTATTCATTGCCCTTTGAGTGAAATGAAAGAAAATATGAAATGAGTATTTTTCATAGACTTTGATGTTGCTTTGAGGCTGCTGTTGTTTTGTGTTTATCGGGGTTTGGTATGGCTTCGTGTAAATAGGGCACGTTACGTGTGATACTATACAGCACGACCACGGACGATTTTGTTATTTCTTTTGCGGTACATATTCACGAAAAAAATGTACTTTTTTGTACTAATCATTAAAAAATTTGTACTCGTACGGTTTCGGAGTTGTGAGATAGAGGTTGTGGTCGTGCTAGGTAGATGCTACCTGGCACGACCACACTGAGATCGAGGTTAGTTTGATAGTCGAAATAAATGTACTGAAATTGTACTATTTTGTACCGAGTATAAAATAATTGTACCGCTTCCCAATTTAAAAAAAAATACCTTTTTGGTTCGCGGAGTACAGCTGACAGAAAAGAAAGCGGTACAAATTCACGAAAAAAAATGTACTTTTATGTACTCTTCATTAAAAAGTAATAACTCATACGGTTTCGGCAGTGTGACACAAAAGGTGGGGGTCGTGCTAGGTAGATGCTACCTGGCACGACCACACTGACATTGAGGTTAGTTTGATAGTGAAACTAAATGTACTGAAATTGTACTATTTTGTACCGTACATAAAATAATTGTACCTCTTCTTAGTAAAAAAAAAATGTCCCTCAATGGTTCGCGGAGTACAGCCGACGCAAAAGAATGAGGTACAAATTCATGAAAAATAATGTACTTTTAGGTACTTGTAATCAAAAAGTAATTACTCATACAGTTTTGGCAGTGTGACACTAAAGGTTGGTTAAGGTTGGGTCGTGCTAGGTAGATAGATGGTTCCTGGCTCGAATACGCTGATATCGAGGTGAGTTTGATGGTCAAAATAAATGTATTCTATTTTTACAGTTGAGTTCATAAATAAATATACATTTACCGGTACATATTCATCTGAACAGATTTATCAATCAATAGAATATACACGTTTTACCTGACATATTCATCTGAGCAAGCTTCTCAATAATATGTAAGCAACTGAAAATTGATAAAATATCTGTACTACGATTTTTCAAGATTATCTAAACAAGTGGAAATATAATAAATATCTGCACAAGGGTTTGCAATTACTTGTAAACAGGTTGTGGTGCATAAATATCTGTACTGCCGTATTCCAAATTTAGGTGAACAATTAGAAGCTCGTAAATATCTGTACAAACAAAACATTTCAGCTTTTCAGTAGAAATAAATAAATTGGTCAATGAATACGTAGTATGGAGTATTTGTTATTTTGGAAGATACATTTATAGAGGTATATCTATCTATTTAATTATTTTTTTAAAGAATGTTATTTAGGAGGTTTTGAAATAGGTTGTAAGTAAGTTAAGATGAGAAGATTATTACAAGTAGTATCCCACGCAGGCGAAGCTACAGGCACAACACAGGCAGGCGGCAGGCTGCCCCACGCCCGTATTTACGTCGAGTTCTTCATTATCTGAGCAAAGATTGAACCAAAAATATCTGAACAAGACCCTATTGTCAGAAGCATACGAACTAGATCAGATCTTAAATATATATATATATATACACGATGTTATCTAATCGGTGATCAGGTACCAATTTCTCTAACTCAGTAATTGATGGCGGTCACGTTGATGTCGTAATTAGTTACATCTAAACAATTTTTTTTCTGTGATAATTTTTATTTCGAAATCAGTTTTATCCTAAATTCCTTGTCACCCTACTAATCTGTATCTGTGAGATTACAACCTCTTTAAAAAATGAATGGCAATGATAATTTATGAGTAATAACTTGTCACTGTCATGTATGAAAACAAAGTCATAGAAGTCGTAAATATTGAATGAGAAAGGTAAATTATTAATTTAAAAAACATGCCTCGACCATATTTGTGCTCTAAATATCGAGCGTTACAATATTGTAGGTACGTTTATCAATACAAACCAAACAGCTCAAGATGAACTCAAGAATTATTCCACGAAATTCATCCAAACGTACCAATTCTAACGCACGGTTTGATAAACCGCATGAACTAAAACCTCCGTGACTTCGGACAGTTCACAGTGCCAAACCACGCTCAAGCACCCAGCCGGCCTCGACGTCGTCCTGACGATCTGGATCGACGCATTTTAAGATGCTTTGCTCGGGATCCTCGTAGGAGCAATAGGCAAGCAGCGAGAAGGTTTCATGTGAGTCAGTCCTTCGTGTGGCGGCTACTTAAATAGTCGGAATTGCATTCTTTTCATTTTCGGCCATTTTATCAATTTTAATTCGTTATCTATCACGCCCTACCTACTCATACTCGTAGAATAGTTTATTTACTTAAGATCTGTCAAATTTTCCGCGAAAGCGATGGCACTTGACGTACCGTGATCATGTGATTTTACTTCAATAATTAATGTAGGTGACCATGTATCCAGTGGTTATTAGTTTAAATTATGTTTTAACCTTTAATTAATTAAACAGTGAGGTATTTGTGTGTGTGAGACCTCGCCTATTAAGTTTGATTTTAGCTAAATATTAATATTTGGCTACTCCTGATTACCAATTAAATTCCACCGTGTATATATATATTTATATATCTGGCAACATGGAGAAACTACAGCAAGAGGATCATTTAATCTTGGGGGGCAGGGCACAATAAGACTTAAGTTCATTCAAAATATCATTCAATTTTAACGTGTAGTTTAAGAAGTATTGCACGTCAAAGTTCCTTAGTTTTCCTTAGTCTTAGCACCGAGGGTTCCGTACAAACTCGTTAGTAGATAAGTGAATAGTTCAAGAAGAACTGAATGGCGATTAGTTTCGTAGGAGCAAATAAGTATGAGTTTTGATTTTTACAAATAAAAAAAAACGGTGCAAATTAGGAAAACCGTTTTACTTTTCCTGTAATGTTTAGGATGATATTGATAATCAGTAATTATTACAGATTTTTCTGCTCATTTCGGAGATAATAGTGGGGAATTGTATTTTTCTAACATTTTTTGTCTTAAATAAAAAACTACATGCTGAAGAAAAAAATCAAAACGGTTTTAGAATCTACCTATACACATTAAGCCCTTTCATTTGTTATCCCACTCGATACAATAGCTCTACTTTTGATTTTCGACATAACATTTCAGTCCCCTTTAAAAAAAAGGTATAAGGTTTTGGTTTTGTCCAATAGGATCGGGTTAGCAATTTTTAACACTATTCCAAATATCAAGTCGATAGCATCAGTATATCCTGAGATATCTTGCTGTGACAGACGGACAGACTGACAGAGTCGCACCATAAGGGTTCTTTTTTACCATTTTACCAGTATATTTATTTTGACCATCAAACTCACCTCGATATCAGCGTATTCGATTTCGTATCTATCTACCTAGCACGACTCAACCTTAACCAACCTTTAGTGTCACACTGCCGAAACTGTATGAGTAATTACTTTTTGATTACAAGTACCTAAAAGTACATTATTTTTCATGAATTTGTACCTCATTCTTTTGCGTCGGCTGTACTCCGCGAACCATTGAGGGACATTTTTTTTTACTAAGAAGAGGTACAATTATTTTATGTACGGTACAAAACAGTACAATTTCAGTACATTTAGTTTCACTATCAAACTAACCTCAATGTCAGTGTGGTCGTGCCAGGTAGCATCTACCTAGCACGACCCCCACCTTTTGTGTCACACTGCCGAAACCGTATGAGTTATTACTTTTTAATTAAGAGTACATAAAAGTACATTTTTTTTCGTGAATTTGTACCGCTTTCTTTTCTGTCGGCTGTACTCCGCGAACCAAAAAGGTATTTTTTTTTAACTTGGGAAGCGGTACAATTATTTTATACTCGGTACAAAATAGTACAATTTCAGTACATTTATTTCGACTATCAAACTAACCTCGATCTCAGTGTGGTCGTGCCAGGTAGCATCTACCTAGCACGACCACAACCTCTATCTCACAACTCCGAAACCGTACGAGTACAAATTTTTTAATGAATAGTACAAAAAAGTACATTTTTTTTCGTGAATATGTACCGCAAAAGAAATAACAAAATCGTCAGTGGTCGTGCTGTATAGTATCACACCACGTTACGGCCGCGAAAACTCGATAAGAAATAAGAATATTCACTCTCTGCGTTATTGCCGAGCTATAAGCGGGGACCGCTTTGCCTGCGTGATCACTGGATCAGTAATAATTTGAAAACCGAGGACAAGATATGTTAATTCCATATGTCATTGACACTTTGAACCCTACATTATTTCTGCAACCAAATTAATTTTCACGCATATTTATTGAGGATAGTCTTTTCTTTCCTCGAAGGAGGGATGCAAGTGGCACGGTTCATATTTTATTAGTATCCTATTTTAGTTCTACCTATACGTACCGTACAATGTACACAACTCGCGATCATATGAGAACAAATAACCACTTTTTTTAACCGACTTTCAATAAACGGAAATGCACGACTCACTATGAATAATACCCAAAACCTTACAGCAACGCGGACTTCGTAGGGAGTCGACTTGCTTTAGTATTTCCCCTCTGCCAAGCAATTTGCGCCAGTGATCATATTCGTTCTATAAAACTAGTTGTAGTTAGTAGATTAGTCGTCAGACTAAATCTTTGGGACACTAACGGGAACAACGCGGGCGAAGCCGCGGGAAAATGCTAGTATATGTATATAAACATACAATAAATAAATAAATGCATTCATTGAAATAAACGACACCAACAAATCGATTTAACTTGAAGGGTTAAATTATTTAACCAGGTCCAAATAAGTAACAGGTACCCATACTTTATAAAATAATATTATACGCCAGCAAATCTCAATTTTAAAGATGATGAACATGTTAAAAAAATGGGTAATTTTTTTGACGATTTAGTGTATTAAATAAAAACATTAGGTACTAAAACGTGACATACGAGAAATTAATCGAAATAATATACATAATTTTCAATAACAATTTTGAAATAGCGATCAATTAATACTTACTGACGACCGTGAGTTATCGACGTTGGGGTTTGTGCACGTGTGTGCAGCACACGAGATGTCATTTAATTATTCAATAAATAAATAAACGAAAAAATGAAAAATAAATCAGATACGAGTTTTTTTCAACGTAGTGACGATCTGCCTTATCGTTTTGCAACAGACAATTTGTATTCCCAATAATTATTCATAATTTAAATGCTGTTCTCCCTTACCTAGCAACCGGCAGCCTCCAGATTGAACCGTTGAAAGAAAAACCTTGAGGTAAAATACGACGTAAACTTATTTCCTCACGCAACGCAGTAGAACAATCTTGGTCTAATTATATGAGCTTCAAAGTACCTTGAAGAAACCCCTTCGACTTGACGTTTCGAAATATCGCCAATGAAAGAGGTTATTTATAAAGTCTAACATTTAATCGGCTGTACTGCTCGATCCACTGAGGTACAATTTTTTTAAAAGAATACTAATTCGGTACTAATTACTACATTTTGCTACCGAGAATAATTCAAAAATACAAATTTAAGCTCCATGGTCCGTACGGAACGTAGGTACTGTACCGGCCAACTTGAAATGAGAATCAATAACGACTGGATCTTTTTTTTTAAGTGTTGTATTAAAACCTGAAGGTACATTGGTTTACTCTCACAAATAAAATATGTTCGTACGCAACGTATCACACCTACTTTCGAGTCAAAAACAACCTTGCCCTCTTAAATGTAAAGGTAAGGCAGTCTATTTTCGGCATGACAGTTCTATAATAATAATAAGGAATGGTCCTTTATACATTCCGAACATTATAATAAACATCCTACCGTACAAATGGAATTCATATAAAACGTACATTTTCATTATATTACGCAAAATCGCCCCTCAAAACGAAATGTACGAAAGGCATCCTTAATTCAAGTACATAGAGTTGGGATAGGGCTAACGTGAATGTGACGTAGGAGTTTGAGAGGGTTCTATGATTTGGTCCAAAAATACATTTTTATCCGCGGAAATTGTGCGTATCCGTCAGAGCCCTCTGCCGGCCCTTTCGTGCCCTTTATTAATCGGGAACTTTCGTCGAACGACACGCATTTGACGATTCCCAGAGATATGGAAGGGTCGGAATTCGAAATATATATTTCGATGTTTTATCATAATTATCATAATTTGTTACGCTCTGTAAAGATAATGAAATTTTGGACATAGCTTATGCGATACCTATAGAATATACTTATTGATCTTTCTTTAACTTAAAACTTGAAACTTCAGACATTCGTTTAAATATTGCGTTAAAAAAAGCGTTGATCATTGATACCCAAACGCCATAAGTGTATATTCATCCATATAATTGTAATGGTCTTGAGACTTTTAAAGAAAAAAAATAATTTTCCGAATTAGTCCAACCATCTTCGAGTAATCGCGTAACAAACGTAATAATTGAAAACCATCCTTCTTTTGTTGAAGGAAGTCAGTTAATAACGGATATCAAGTAAGGAGTTGTTCGGCCGGAATCAGCCGGACTGGAGATCATCTAGTGCGTTCCAGAAAGAAGCGAATGAGGCAGCTGAAAGACTTGCCTTTGTATTCTACCAAAGTATTCTATCGAACCCGTGAATTAAACTTTTTACAGCGCAAAAATGACAGATCCAAACTGTATGACAGAGTAGATAAGTACCTAGAACTATAGCATAAAGGTGCTTCTAAACGGGCAATATTTTTCTGCAATTTGTGGCCGGCAAGTCTTGCTATCTCTCTCTTACTTCGTATGCTAATGTAAGATGAACATAGTTGCCGGGCCATAAATTGCAGAAAAATATTGCAGAAAGATATTGCCCGTTTAGAAGCACCTTTATAAAAAGTTTTAATAAAACAATAAAACAAACAACAACGATATTTTTTTTTCTTGGCTTGGCTAATAAGGAAGTACATGTTACATGTAAGTTACATGCACAACTAACTATTCTTATGAGAGAGGTCACATTACAAAGAAAGAAGTAACAGACATGTGCAGATAATCAAAAAATCAGAAATATAACAATATATATAGATACATGAAATCAAAGTAGGTACACAGAAAAATTAAATGGCACTCACCTGTGTCCTGACCGGGAATCGAACCCGGTACCTCTGGATTTCCGGCCCAGCGACTCAACCACTCGTCCACGGGAGCACCCAGCCAGCGCCCTCAATTTAAAATAATTCATAAAATGTGGTGTAATTTACCCGCATTTAAAAACCAATGAAGAG
The DNA here is from genome assembly GCA_947034925.1 of Eudemis profundana. Classification (NCBI taxonomy): domain Eukaryota; kingdom Metazoa; phylum Arthropoda; class Insecta; order Lepidoptera; family Tortricidae; genus Eudemis; species Eudemis profundana. The sequence continues at coordinate 19,738,958 of OX344795.1, read as the reverse complement.
ACTAAAAATGTTTATTTCATGTAAAAGTAATATATTGGATACCTAACAATATAGTACGCAACTAAAACTTCATATTTCAACATCTCCTGAAACTGCGTCAAAATCTTTATCAAATAGATTAAAATAATAAATATTTGGTTGGGTTTAGCTAAAAATAATAAAAACACTATGCAAACGACGTACAACGCCACCTGAGCAGCTAAAATTGGTAACCTTCTCTAACGTTTCCCCTTAACTCCGCTAAGCAACAGAATATGAGTTCCTCGGAACAGAGTTACCTGCCTCGCTGCATAAAACCATTCTTACATTCACTAAGCAGCTAGATGTAGCCCTTTAAACATTAATTTTATTTTTAATATATTATAATTTTTTTACGAAAATGGAATAAACCCGGAGGTTCTAAACTACGTTGTAACTAATTTTACATTAGCACATAGACAATCAGTTTAATAATCAGATACCTATACATTCGAGAACAACCCCAACCATTCCCTTTTCTACAAATATAATCATTCTCATTTAACCATCCTATAGTTATCGATCATGATCTCCACACTTCGGACGAACCCTTTAGCTCGTGAAGTTTACAAAGACATTAAGCTATCGGACAAGACGGATGGTGTTTGTCCCTTGATGGATGAGGACAAAGCCACCTTCTGTATTGACGAAAGTTTATATACGAACTTAAATAGGTATCTTATTCTAGTCTTTTCTTGATAGCAAGGGCCAAGGTTTAACCTTTAAACCCAGGTTAAGTGTCCCGTTATAGAAACTCGTCGATCAAAATTATGGTACAAAAGTAGCCACTCACTTATATGTCATTCAATCATAAACGTACAGGTAAACTTAGCGTTATAAGACACTTTCATGTTATTTTCTGGCTAGATTTGCCAAAGATATTGACTTTCTGAGTAACAACGGGCTTAGCAGTGAGTAGAGCTACGGACACATACGAAATGTAAATATTCCAATTAGACCTAGTTCAACATTAGATAGAGTGCGACTGGGCGATTCTCCGAGCGTTTTGACCGCGCGGTTTGACAATCATTGTTCTCCGACGATTATTTACTATAACGAAAGGACAAATCGTGACAATTTTGATAAAACCAGACTTAAACTAGGGATTGTTTTTCGGTTTCATAAAAAGTTAACTCTAGGCATCGTTTATTTGAACAATATATACTGAGACAAGAATGACGAAAATAAAACGCCGTTAAAACGCTGAATATTGGCCCGACTACGATAACTTTGCAGAGCAGAACATCACCAACACCTCGGTTTACAAGTCAAATTTCTATGAAAATGTGACTTTTAAATGGAGCTGTTGCCATGTTCCGCTCTGCAAAGTTATCGCAGTCGAACTCTATTCTTGTAGTAAATAAACATCGAAAGTCACAACCCCCTTTTTGCAGCCTCAAATACGAATATTCAAGCAAATTGGACAATTTTCTAATATCTAATCCTGTCACTTTCTCTTGGCGTTGACTTTCGGCAGAGAGTCTACTTTCTCCGAAGATATCTCGCATTGAGCGTCCAGCCTATAACAAAAATTTTAATGTTATATTATAATATAAGAAACACGCGAAATTCATACTGATAATGTTGGCTTAAGGTCAGATTGGATAACTGAAACACAGGGGGAAGCTGACAGTTTGTACCTACATAATAGCATTAATAAACAGTTGTTTTACCCGAAACTATTTTGACAAAATCGAGTGATTCTCATTTGTTCTATAAAACAGTGACGTCATCGATCAAAATGATATTTTATTTTCCTAATTATTCCATACAACATTTAGAATTTCAAATTATCATTTGTTCTATAGAACTGTTGCGCTATGGAATAAAATGATATGGCAGTATTGCAAGTTGTTCTATAGAATATTTTTTTATTTGTTCTATGGAACTGAAATGTACAGCTAAATGACGAGAACACTCTGTACGTTTATCTATGGTACTAAGAAAAGAACTTTTTACTTTAACGCTATTCACTGGCCGCTTGAAAGCATTGACAATTAGTGTCGACAATACCTATTGTGAAATATCTTTAAGTACCTACTCTATAAAAACCGGCCAAGTGCAAGTTGGATTCGGACACGAAGGGTTCCGTACCACCGTCGAGAAAAAGATGCCAAAAAACACGTTCCTTTTATGGGAACCAACAACAAAAAATAAAAACAAAATAAAGTTTAAAATAAAATGGGGTCCCTATACAACAAACGTGTTTTTTGGCGTCTTTTTGCTTGACGGTGGTACGGAACCCTTCCATGTGCGAATCTGGCTCGCTCTTGGCCGGTTATTTAAATTTGCGTATTTGACATAATACTGTCAAATCATTACTTCACCTGTGATGTGATAATTATCATCTGCAAAGGACTGAAATCGGGTTTTGTTTCATAATGGAACAATGTGGGAAAAGAGTACCTTGTCTTATTTTGTTCTAGTCCGTCACTGGAAAGTGAGGTAAGGTAAATACTTGTATGTAGTTCTATAGAACAATTTGGTAAATCCTGTTTTGTACCATGACGTCACTGTTCCATAGAACAAATGGGAATCACTCACAAAGTCTGCTTTACCGACGCGTAGGTCAGTACTGTGATTTATTAAAGCTATCACTATCACATAGAAAATATTTAAAAGTGTTGCATTTCCCCCAGTGTTGGACTTACCTAACCCGTCCTTATGTATAAGACTTATATCTAAAACGGGATTAGGAACCTACAATTTTATCGTCAGTCTCTCACCCAAATAAATTTGATGTTAGGTATAAGTGCCAAACACAATTACACGATGCGACGTCAACGTCATTGACGATCCGAAAATCAGATACGTTCTTCCCGTGCAAACTGATGACGTCGTGTGAACGTGAGTACGTTATAAGTATAATAAAATTAGAGATCATATTCATAGATACAATGGCAATATCATGGTGACGTAAAGAAGTTCACTCTCGTAAAGAACAAGAGTTCTTACACACACTTGGCACTTGGCGGCACTTGGGCAGCGTCTGGGTTAGTAAGAAGAAGATTACTAACCCAGATGGTGCCCAAGTGCCTACTGTCCGTGTGGCGGAGTGAGGGTATGAGGCATGACTGTGACGACAGATCATACAATTTCTTTATGATCTGCCACGTTTTTTTCCCCCTTGATCGAGTCAATAAGTCGGCATCCCATTCCGCTTTTTATAAAATCGCACAACTCGATTATTACTTACAATTTCCTACCGCCCTTAAAAGTTGGCATTAGTAATAAATGAGAAGTTAGTACCATTTCCGTCCGAAGAAAATATTCGAGGAAAAATCATAAACAACCATTCTGCCATAGTAGACTATATGACCTAACTCCATAGGATCGGGTTGGGATCATAACGACTACATTGTAAAAACGACCAAATCATTATCAGGTCCAGATCTCTAAAGGACCATCTCTTTAGAACGCCCATAACTCCGAATGACTAGGTAGCAAAACGACTACTTCTCGAGAAGGCCACATCGTTAATAGTCCACATATCACAAATACAAGGGAGCAAAACGACTAGTTCGTGAAAAGACTATTTCGTTAATAGACAACATCTCAATAAGACGAGGTAGCAAAACGACTTACTGAATTTATGTCAGTGCTAGTACAGTTTATTGCATATTTTTTATTCATAACATAAAAACGCAGAAAAACAGTAAAATTAAATAGACTTTATCTATTCATTTATATAAACTTACAAGTAAATTAAATTATACCTATATATTCTTAATTTAACGTAAATGGGTAACCGTTATGACCCAAATAATAACTAATATGCAAACAAAAATTAAACTTAACACAAAGTTTTACGTTGGTTTATCATTTAGAACTTTCGAATCATATTTTATAGAGGAAATCTGTTAGGTAAAAGTATATTATACAATTTATAAAACTATTAAAAATAAATAAATAGTTAGGTACATTACAATATGTAATGTAGTAGGCATGAGGTTTATTTCAACAATGTCCAAAATGACCACAATTAAATGAAATAAGAAAATCTAAATACATAAAATGGGCATGATTATACCAACATTTTGCTATCTAGTCGTTTTGCTACCTCGTCTTATTGAGATTTTGTCTATTAACGAAATAGTCTTTTCACGAACTAGTCGTTTTGCTCCCTGGTCTTTGTGATATGTGGACTATTAACGATGTGGTCTTCTCAAGAAGTAGTCGTTTTGATACCCAGTCATTCGGAGATATGGGCTTTCTAAACAGATGGTCCTTTAGAGATCTGGACCTTATGATGATTTGGTCGTTTTGACGATGTAGTCGTTATGATCCCAACCCATAGGATCTTCAAGACCACTAACGTCCTTTTTCTACTATTAAAAATAGGTCACCATTTTGCTGTTGGAAAAGTTTTGATGGGAAAAATCAAGTTTGCTGCCGTGAGAAAAGACATTTGATGGCCTATTTGTTACTTTCCTCTCATAGGAAAATAATTTATTTTACAAAAATCACAGTCCGCCTATGTAGTTCTATATACATACATTCAAAACTTTATTCTACAAATTGTAAGTAAAATACTGATAGTAAAAGGGATAAACGCTGAAAAAGTATTTATGCCACACCTGGCCATAAAGTGGCTTTTACCACACGCTACGCCTACGCGTACGGAAAAAGCCGCTTTCTGGCCAAGTGTAGACATAAAATCATGTATACAACACGAGGTAATAAATAAAGCCCTCGTTAGCATATTTACGTCCCTCGCTTGCAGCTCGGGCCGCAAACATCTACGATTTCTGCCTTTCTTTGTTTCACCACCCTAGTTGTGTAATGTACTATTAGCTAATATCCGGAAAAACTGAAGAGAAAAAGTACCGTACCTATTGAGCACGTCACTTGTTAAAGAAACTCATCGACTTATTTCTAAAAAAAATGCAATAATGATAATATTGCAAATAATTTATCTCTTTGTGTTTGTTAAAAACGAAATAAAATGTTGCACAGTAACACCATAAACAAAGCAACTATTTTGAATACATTTAAATTTTCCACATTGCTTAGTCGGCGGTTGACTTTGGCTTTATCCTTGGGTCCTTTTTAACTCACAAATGTGCTTAGAACACTGTCAACAATATTTTTATGCACTGCTACAATATTGTCAACTCTAAAAGTACAGAATAAAGGTGGGAGTTGCGTGGTTTTAAAACAAATATGTTCAGGGTTCTTGTCGTAAGTCATGCAACATTTGTACATGTGCTCAAAATCTCAGATCCTCAATGTGAAAAACTCAATTTCAGGGTCTTTTAGATTTTTTTTCAAAAGTTTAAATTTAAATGAAAAGCAACGTCTTGAAGGTTTTATACACAGACGGCCATTTTGTTTATTTATTAGATTTTTTTATTCAAAATACAGGAAAGTACAGACAGCAAAATTATTACAATAAGTCATTCTCGACCAATTAACCGCTGAGCCCAAAAAAATATAAAATTCTGCATGAACATAACGTAGGCTGAATTACGGTAAGGGACAGGCAAAACAATGTCCCTTACCGTAATTCAGCCTACGGTCGACGATAGGTATGCAGGGTACTCGGAAAGAACATGGTCTAGTCACCTTTTATTGAAAATGAGGTTTTGATCTACAAATGTAGAGCTCGCAATTATTTATAACTTACCACTGGATAACAGATGAATATCTTAAAATAATATATATTTTTTTCACTTTTAAATAGATGGTTCCCATAGTAATTGTTCCCGATGACTAACTTTCAAACCGCTATAACTCAAAAAGTTACTTAGGTGAATAGACATGTTCTTTCCGTGTACCTACCTACCCTTCATGTAGTCTAAGGGCCTTATCACACGTTCCCATACAAAACCAGTCACGGTGAACGAGCGACATTTGTATGGAACTTCGCTTCTAACTCGCCCGCAGCTCGCTCGCAAGTCGCAAGTGTGATAAGGCTCTAATATCGCAAATTTGTCAACACATATACACTCACGGACGGGCTATTCTTCAGAAATATGTCTGCGACTCATTCAACTGTCTCCATCCATTTAATATGAAAAAGAGCCACATGAATGAGGTGACCACAGACATATTTCTGAACTTCAGAAATATGTCTGCGGTCCCGACCGCACTATTCTTCAGAATCTGAAGAATAGCCCGGACAATGAATTCGGGTCATTTTCTATGAACAATTATATACGAATTCATTGTCCTTGAGTGTATGCACATATATAATTACGTAAATATGCGTTACAATATATCTACATAAGTAATATAGGTACAGGTCGATTCACAACAGCTGGCACGAATGGATTGAAAGAATGAATGATAACGTGTGCATCACAAAATGATTAAATACAGGTTGATTCAATAAGTGATAATCGTACTTTTAGATTATCTCGTCTCATAACTTCGTAACCCAGTCTGTATTGTGTATTTTATGAACAACTGAAAAGCCCTACTTACACAATAGCAACCTTGTTTGCACACTGACGCCGTGAAGTGCGGAAATTGCATCGAAACATCTAAATTTCGTATTAGTTTCACATATTTTCGCCATGATTTCGTAGATTGCGATGTCAGTGTGAAAACAGAGTATAAATTAAATAAAAACTCCATGATAGTAAAATATTTGTAGCGGATCGTCAAATTTATCTTTCTGCAATTATCCTTTACTTGCTTTGTCCTACTAATGTGCAGATTATATGTATTTTTTATTTTTTTTACAAAATATTTAGAACCTCCCGTATAAAAACGTCACTCAACAATGACAAGTGACGTTACTTTCGCTCAATCCATTCGTGCCAGCTCTTATGAATCGACCCTGTACATTTACATGTAGCCAGTATCAAAAAAGGATGATATATATAACTTACATAAATCATATTAATGAGGCGAAGAACGTGTCAAAAGATCGGTTATACTGAACCCAATTTACCAGCATCTTAGCAAAGAGTCTACAAGTCGCGACAAAAACTGCGACCAGGCGCCAGGGTCTTGCATAATGGAGGGTGATAACCTCCTGAAGGTCAATGAAGGAGGGAGGGAATTTGCTAGCTATGCCGCGCAACTATCAGCATAAATGGCATTGGATTTCGAATGCTTTATTGCTAAGCGACAGGTGACTTTGATATAGAGACTCAACGAGCTCATTTGAATGAGATATATCTAGTTAATATTGAATATCGGGGGAGGGGGGAGTTCGTTCTCCGACAACAGGGGTGCTCTTTCAAGCTTTGCCCGTTTAGATTCAGAGCCGATTCTCAGCACAGTTGTAACTTGGATAGTCTTGAGTGCTTTGACATTGAGAATTATCAAGAAACCTCGCGGGGGTGGTAGTGGGACAGGTAACAATTTCGGTTTAGACACTTTTTTTTAAGCTATTTTACTCCAAAAATATGCACGCCAGCGAAAATCGTATAAGGACATTGGCGGACCATTAAGACATGGAATAGTACATTACACAACTAGGGTGGTAATACAAGGGTGGTATTACCTCCCCCCGTGTTGTGTACATAATTTTATGTCTACACTTGGGCAGAAAGCGGCGTTTTCCGTACGCGCAGCTTGCGGAAAAAGCCACTTTATGGCCAGCTGTGGCATCAAATTTATTTCTGCTACTACCTCTACACTTTTATACAAAAAATGGAAAAAAATAAAAAAAAAAACTAGAATTGTACAGTTTTTGTTTTTGACCACGAGAGACGCCATGGAAAAATATTTGCTGATAACAAAACGACACTCATTTGGTGTTTGAAAAATATACAGGGTGGAAAGTTTAATCAAACCGGTAAGGGCAATTTATCGAAGAACCTGATATTATCGAAAGCGGCCTTGTAAAATCGTACTCTTGGTCAAATAACGACGCATGTGACTGTACGTCAAAAGTTTATTTATTGCTCAAAAGTCATATAAATCATACGAAATAGGTACATGATACACACAGTTCCTGAAAAGTTGTCATTTTGCAGATGCGTCGTTATTTGACCAAGGGTACGAAATATTGACTAATTTAACGTTATTGTAATTGCCAATTACGTAAATATGCACAGATGGCGAAAAAATGTTTTGGTATTTTTTTTTTGACAATGCCAATCAATTCCATTGCTATGAAGAACTCGAAAACTGTCAACCAAAGTAAAAATAAAATACTGTAAATGCTAAAAATCGAAATCAGTTCATGATTAACATATTTATTATTAATAAACCTGAAATGATATGTGAAAATTTTACTAATAACATCAAATTAATAAATGTTACGGCACAATCTTGAATAGTCTCAAACGAAGTCATGTGTATACCATGAGTATTAGGTGATAAATAAAGAATAAATGATATCTTGTAAGTTTATTGTATTAAGTAGCACTAGAAATGTTAAAAAAAGAAGTTAATTATTTTTGTATACCAACACACTTTAAAGAAATGTGCAATGGTTTGAACAATTTTTGTAATAATACAGGTAGCCTCACAAATTAAATAACAAGAACGTTATTGCAGACCGGAGATGTCCAAACATGTTTCCAGTCCTACCCTCCTCGCCCAATCGTCGACACATTTAGACAGAAGCACAAACCAGGCTAATGGCTTGTTAATCCAATAATACCGGACGCCTATTCTGGACACATAGTTGTTCCCTCTCTAAAAAATATGAGAAAGGCTCACTATTTATCCAGTGCTTTTACACGACTCCCCAAAAAAAGAAGTACAATGTTTTTCAGAATCCATTTACAGACATCAGGCGTGGGTATTTATGTGGATTTCTTTATTCTACTATAATTTCTAAGTGCATTAACCGATGATATACTATATGACGTATCGTTAGAATCCTTACGTCATTCCAAATGTCGGAGGCTCGTGTTTTTTTTTCATAATCTGCTTTTTATTCCAGAATTGTTACCACTCACTGCTTCGTTATATATGATTGGGACTAAAGTAGGTATATTCCCAGTTCTAATACACCGAAAGCTTTAGGTAAATTAAATACTATCTAATCTAAGCGTTAAGAAAGAAAGACCGGTCGGATGACGTGACATTTGATACTCGTATCAGAACCATTTCTTTAAGTGCTTTCTACGAACAGAACAACGGATTACGACATAAAATACCCAAAAGGCAACCAAAACGTATCAGAACCAAAACAATCCTATAATCCGTGTTAACCCGAATACGGCTGCAACAGACACTCCCTTCCTAAAAAAACACTTGCCATTTATCTTAATTCCGTGTTCCAAGCCATAACAGCACTCACCTCGCCGTACATACGTACACCCTGTATAACTGCCCGTTCGGCTGAATATAATGTTCACCTTAATGTCCACGTAACTCGTAAATTTGGTTTATAGAAACAGGGATTTTTATGGATTAGGCGGTGATTAAAAGTGATTTAGCATTAGGCCTATTATTTTCATAAATTATGGTCAATGTATTTTAGGCTTTACCACTCCTCTTGTTATGAATTTCGCGAGACGTCATTTAAGCTGAAGTAATATTCTTGGTCTCTAGTGTTAGTATCTCGAAAGTTACTAGATTAGGCTATTAAATCAATACATAATAGGTAATCTGGGACACTTAAATGATTTGATGTCTAAAGAAAATGCTATAAAACGCAAAGGTACGGTACGCGTAGTAAGTACCTAGGTATTAATAATTCAACGCCATACAAAATTTTTTCGATAGGTATCTTCCCACCGATATTTTTGCATGGCTATTTTTTTGGGGCTTACATATTGATTAACCTCGCGTCAGAAAAAAAGCCAATACAGCTGAGTCCACATGAAAATTATTATTATTTTGGTACTTAAAGTCGCTGAGCCCACATTTTTTTTCTTTTTTTTCCCCACCCCTCTACACCCGCACCCACCGCCCGCGGCCTGCCAGCACGAAGATTATAGGAAAAGGTTGTTCAGGGAAGTAGCTAACGGAGTTTCAATACAGCTGAAGCCACATGACCGATTTGGTCTCTAGCTCTCCGTCTAATAGTAGGAGTCATCGGATTGTTATACTAAAGAGCATAAGGCTGTTGTCGATGAATCGATAATAAATAAATGTATTCGTCACGCACGAGATACCCATTGATTGTCGCATGTCTAAGATATTATAAGGTACTACACTAACTTCTAACTGCTACAGGAAAACGAAGTTATTGTTCCAACGATAACATTAGTGGCGTATTCCAGCAATATTGAAAGTAAGTAAAGTAATATTGAAAACCATGCTACTAAACATCATGGTTCATCATGGTTGGTCATCATGGTTTTCGTTTTATTTGTAAAGTTCACACTAAAGTGCAGTTTAATATTAACACATCAAGGTATTTACATACATAACATCTGAATGCGGGTTGGGATCGGTTATTAATTCTGTGAATTATGGCCGTCTCCGCATAATCGGGCCACATTATACAGGTCAGGGAATCGAACCCTGGACTCGAGTGCGATCACCTACGACTTTATCGAGAGGTTTCTCGAATCTGTGAATAATTTAGGTGCTAAGTGTAAACACAGAGTTTATGAGTTCAATACCTCTCTGAAGTGAACGAATTTAAACTCAGCTAAGGCTAAAAAATCAAGCCGACGTTCTCCTGTCCGCTGGACGGGTTAAGGTGGTTTTTCCACCGGCAGGGCGAGACGAGACGCGACGCGGATTGAATTGAAATGTGTATGAAATTTTAAATCCTCTCCTAGCGTTAGATTATTATGGAGTAGTTTGCAGAATGACTATATAAGAAAAAGGTCTAATTTGTATCAGGTCACGGTGGTAAAATGTCCAAGCATGTAAAATGCCATAATGACTGGGTATAAAATTGGACTTAGTTGTACAACATCTTTATTTGCAAAACGGCTGAATAAGCAAAATGTCCTAATACTCGTAGCTAATCGACTAATTAGCAGAACATACTGAGAGTAAAATGACACAATAGGTGTATAGCCAGATATTTATAAAGACTCAGCTGCAAAATGCCAACATAATCGAATGACAAACAACTGGCGTAGGTAGCGTTGTCCGACGTGTAGCGTGACCACGAATGCTCAGTAAAGTGGATCCAACAAAGAAAAAGAAGAAACCTACTTATAAAAAAAACTTTAACATAATTATGAGCCGAATACTAAAAATATTTGCCAACTATTAACATGGTATTCGAAGACCCTTCCTCACAAGAAATAATATTTTCACAGCCGTCATGACTTCTAATCATATCGAATCTTAGAGCAAATTCATAGAAACGCAATTTAGCAAGCGATGCTATAATTCTATGAAAAGGGTCACACTCGAGGCGGGAGGGCGAGGGAACAAAGAGGCAGGAAATTGGGACGCCATTCAATTGATGAGCGTTTGAGGGTTATAGTGTGTGACGTGGCAACGGGCCATGGGATATTCTCTAGGGTTCGAATATACCAACGGAACCACAGAAATATATAGAGATAGAAGAAAATAGTTCGTCGATTTGTATGGAAACAATGCGTGTAACGTTTTTCGCTTGGCGTTTGACGCCGAAAGTGTAATTTAGTGATAGAAAACAAAAATTTTACATTTTATTTGGTGGTATTTGTACAATTAATTACACCATTATTATCAGATTTTCAAATCTGCTAATAATATTGACGGCAATTGAAGTTAACGGCGTGCAAAGTAGGTCGCCGTCACTTCTTTATAGCACATTACCCCGATATATTTCTGTGAACGGAACCCTATTCATAAGCCTACTCGGTCTGTCTGTACGCTTTTTAAAAAGGATATTTTGATATTATAGATTTTGATATTAACTTTATTTTGATTTTATTATTTGTTGTTATAGTGGCAATAGAAACACACATTCTGTGAACTGATCAAGCATTTTACCTATTACCATTATTCAAATCAAGCAAAAAGTAGCCAAAAATCCACGTTTCTTGTATATCCTCCTGACACCGAGCATTTAACTGAAATTCCTTGCCACTATAGCCGAATGTACTTTACAAAGCATTAAACTGTTTCTGTTGCAAAGTCCGAGACCTTGGCTGTTGAAAAAAACATACATTAAGGTGTTTCTCAAGTTTTCACTAAAAAGCTAAGAATACTCCCACTACCGACAATCTATATATTTGAACTGTGCATTTTTGTAAAAACTAATTTAAATAAGTTTAAATTCATGACATCCAACCCAAGGTCAACATCGAGGCTTCATGGACTTAACCTCTGTTATCCAGAACACACCTCTGCTCACTTCAAGAAAAGCATATTGTACATGAAAAAAAATTATTCAATTGGTGCTTGAATAAATTGTACTACAATATTAATGAACATTTTGCGAATAACAATGACCTGTGATAAATAATTTAGCCTAATTTTTGATTAATCTGTTTTTACTTTTTTTTATTTTGTAATATTGTACATTGACATCGAGCAAAAAAACGCCAAAAAAAACACGGTTTTTGTATGGGGACCCCCTTTAATTCTTGATTAAATTTTCTGTTTGTTAATTGATCATTTAGCAACAATTGAAATACACATTCTGTGAAAATTTCAAGTCTCTATCTATAATGATTCAAAAGATACAATCCTGTGACTGTTCGACACAAACACGTTTCATGTCATAAAGACCACCTTTTATTTTTAACTTATTTTGTTTTTACTATTTCTTGTTATAGCGGCAATAGAAATACACATTCTGTGAAAATTTCATGTACGTATACCTATTACGGTTCAAACGATAGAGCCCTGTGACAGACGGACAGACAGCGAAGGCTTAGTAACAGTGTTCCGTTGGCACCCTTTGTGTAGAGACCCCTAAAAACCAGTTGGTACCTCTAGTACAGAAAGACTGACGCGCGACTCTATGTCACTCGACAAATACTACCTATCCCGTTCCATTCACCATAGTACGAAACTGACAGGTCATACTCTGTATCGCGACAACCGATATCGCGGCTCGTGTCCGGCTGAAGCGTACAAAATTTAAAATGTTCGCTTCCAAGCCAGATAGAGAGAGAGTACCGCAGTTCAATGTCCCGTTATAAACTCCGTAAGCATAATGTTTAGCTGATGGCGTTGAGCACGGTCAGGTCAGCGTGACGCCACGAGCGACCGGCGACCCCGGGGTACTCACCCTGGAATAGGGGTGAAGATTACGGAGAAAATACTTTTTTGTACTGCCTTTTGTAAAAAACAAAGCTTTCCGGGTGATGCATTTTAAAGCTTGATACATTTTGTCTGTGCAAAACAATATACCTATGTAAATCCCAAGAAACAACAAAAAGATGTAATCGGCCATTGGTGCATCAGCGCCATCTATTAGCATCAATCTAAACTAAACTCTTAATAATTATTATTTTTATTGGCTTTTAGGGACTTCTCATGCGCGGACAAAATTATCAAACTATGAAATAAAAACCGGCCAAGTGCGAGTCGGACTCGCGCACCGAGGGTTCCGTACAAACTCATAAGTAGATACATGAATAGTTCAAGAAAAACTATATGGCGATTAGTTTAGTAGGAGCAAATAAGTATGTGTTAAGATTTTTGCAAATTTCTCAAAAACGGTTCAAGTTAGGAAAACTAATACAAAAATAGTGTTTTAATCTATAAATCAAGCCCTTTCATTTGATACCCCACTCGATATAATAGCTCTACTTTCAATTTTCAAAGTCTCATTACGGACCACTTTAAAAAAAAGTAAAAAAGTTACAAGATTTTTTTTTACATCCAATAAGCTCGGGTTAGCGGTTCTTAACACTATTCCAAATTTCAAGTCGATAGCATCAGTAGATCCTGAGATATCTTGCTGTGACAGACGGACAGACAGACAGAGTCGCACCATAAGGGTTCCTTTTTTACCATTTTGGTACGGAACCCTAAAAATGACCAAATTTGATGTTTCTTCGTATGTATAGAATGGATAATCTTACTATATCTCTCTTATTATTTAATATGTGTGTTTATGTTCCGGAACAATTTGCAATTCGGCGACAGGAGTTAGCGTACCTACTATTTGGGTCAAACAGATTTCGGAAAAACTTCTTTCATATGGACAAAACAATGATAGTTAACGATCCGAATACACATCACTATGTTTTTATTATATAGGCCTAGAAGTAGAAGAGTAGGGTTATTTGCCTATCCATTCAGAAAATTAAGCTTTTAAAGCCCCTAATTTTGTGATGTCTACAGGAAAGACACGAACACTTAACTCATACTACAAAATCTGTATGACCCATTTACCTACTTTATCGCTAAGGAACACACAACAACAACATCCTATACTACAGGATGTGCAGTGCACACGGTCGCAGTGTCTTAGGGGACGCCGCGCCGCGCCGAGCGCCGTTCGCCTACCTACCTTGATGATTACAGGCGCTGCACGGGCTAGAGCCGCCTAAGCTAAGGAAACGCCTTATCCTCTCTAGGTATAAAAATAATGATACTTAGGTGTGGTCCTTCTCTAATAAGAATGTGAAGCCTTAAGTCCATTGACCCCAGATGGTATTCAAAGACCAGTTCACTCGTTCACACACTTTTGTGTTACGGGTGATTGTCGACAACCCTACCGAAATGCACAAGTGACCACGTGCATAAAACATGATTGACAAAACACGCCGCCACGCCGTGATCATTCGAGCCTCATGTATTAAAGAAAGCTTTTATTCATAATTCCTTTGTTGCTTTGCACGTGTGCGGCAAACGTTCCTGGGCAATGGCCGTGAACGAAGAGGAGAGTTTACACGATGAGACATTAAAGACAAGAAAATATAAAGGCTACGCAGCGCAGTAGTATTGCCATCTTATGATTAAGCCCGCACTAATCTTAATAGGATTGTTTGCAATGCGTGAAAAGCATACATGTATCAATCACGTTACCTACATCTATATCGATCAAGTGGTGAAGATGAGGGATATAATGCGAAATTAGAGCGACAGTAGTTTTACCATTTGGGCGTCGCAATGCCGCTTCGCCGATATGTCACCTGAAATAACCACTAGCTACATCGAAATATTACATTAGAATCTTTCGCTGCTACCGAGATAAACAATACAACTCAATGAAAATATGAAACAAAAGGACACACATTCCAAGTTCCGATTATAAAATTAACTTTTGTTAAATGGTCTCGGGCTAAGGTGGGCTGGCTTGGAGTTCTTGGAGGTGTACTATAAGTACATATAGCACAAGGTGTCAGACTAACCATTACAGAAACAGGTCACATACCAGCAATCTTCTGAAATCTGAAATCTACCTCAATCACATAAGTCGCGCCCGCGCCACCCTCTTTTGCGTCGAGCGAGAGTTAAGAAACATGGGCTTCAATATTTAAGTGGCCGCCGCATTATCCGTAAGAGAAACGCTTGATTCGTCCGGGTCATCGGGCAGACATTCGATTCCAGGCAACATCACTCAAAACGCTCTCCCTAATGGCAAACCCCTGTCAGTAACGGTATCTCGGAAAGGTTGTATCGAACGTTAAAAATGGATGCGGGTGTACATAAATAAATAATCAGTAGTCACGGGTTATTTTGGTCTCAAACTCCCTAAGCTTGAGTGGTGGTGTTTCTACTCGAAAATATTAGAGAACAAGTGTTTTTTTCTTAGGTGAATTAATAATTAGTATATTTACCATCTTATACATATACCCACCTACACTCTATTTTACAGTGGTCAAATATCCCTGAAAAGTACATTTCAAACGATGCCATTTATCTGATTTGAAAACCAGACTGTTCTGACCTCGTTTTGATAAGTTTTAACAATTAAGTATACGTGATATGTGTCTACCTACACTATCAGTTATTATGGAGCATCTTGGTGTCAATGTTACATTAAAAAAAACGTGATGAAGTACCTGAGGCTCCATTTATCTGATTTGAAAACCACATTGTTCTGAGCTCGTTTTGATAACTTTTAACAATTTATACCTACGTTATCATTATCACAAATAGTCAAGGCAGAAGGTGTTCATGTATCTACCTATACTATCAGTTATTATCGAGCATCTTGGTGTCAATGTTACAATAAAAAACGTGACGAAGTACCTGAGGCTCCTTAATCGGCAATCGGAGATTTTGGAGACCCGTGACCGTGAATCCGACGCGAGCGGCCGTAGCAGACCCTTGGATCTGGCCACTATGCTGTAAAAGAAACCCACGTCAAATACTAAATCGCTACATTATAATAGCCCATTTATCATCGTCCTCTGCTTATGCACTAAAAATTAATTACCTAAGATACTAAGGTAACACATTTCGTTGACCATATAAATAATTATGATATACAAGTATAGATAGATATAATAAATAGGTACTGATATTAACAAAACTATCTTGTAAACATATATTCAGTACGAAATGTACTCTTTTTATGGCATATATTTAATAGTACATTACACAACTAGGGTGGTGAAATAAAGAAAGGCCGAGATCGCAGATTTTTGCGGCCCGAGCTGAAGGCGAGGGACGTAAATATGCGATCAAGGATCGCATATTTACCCCGTGTTGTGTACATCATTTTATGTCTACACTTGGCCAGAAAGCGGCTTTTTCCGTACGCGCAGCGTGCGGTAAAAGCCACTTTATGGCCAGGTGTGGCATAAACGATATTTTTATTATTTAAATGAGCATTTTAATTTTTCAGAAGCGGTAAGCAAATAAATATAAATGAGCATCTTTTTTAATGATTGAACTTTTTTCTGTGAGATATAGAATAAATCAAAAAGCGGGGCTTCTATTTCTAGTCTGAGCTTGCAAGCTACCTAACCAACCTAACCTAAAAGAAAAAGGGGATTAATTTCTTTGCTTTTCCTATGCCCCCGGCTCCGCCCCCCGAGCCCCCCTCCTCCTTCTTCTGTTTTGCGAGAGGTCAGGTTCTAGGTTGAATCGACTTTTTACATCAGCTACACATCTAGCAGACTGACACGGCAATCTAATATCCTATAAATTTCATTAAAAATATCGTTCTATAAATTCATTTAAAAAGATTTTTTTCATTAAAAATATATTCCAATAATATTAATTTGGTTGATCAAATATTTTTTTTTAGTTTAATTATAATAAAGATCGAAGTGTATTTATTAGGAGATCATTATTAAAAGGCATACTTCATATAAAAACTACCAAGTATTAAAAAATAACTGGCCAAGAGCATGTCGGACCATGCTCAGTGTAGGGTTCCATAGCCGTAACTATAAAGGAAATAACTATAAGGTAAAGAATACGATGTAAAAAATTACAACAACAAAAGAGCGTATCTTCATAGAAATTACGTCCTTTTGTTGAGAAGCGCAGTTTATCGGCAATAACTCAAAAACGGTTAATCCGATCTTGTTGAAAATAATTTTCGTTGAAAGTATTAATTAAGCGTTATCTTTGCTATTTTTTTTGTATTTTTCGGACACACGGTTTAGAAAATAGAGGGGGGGGGACACAATTTTCACAACTTTCGGAGCGATTATTTCCAAAGGTATTCACTTAATCAAAAACATTACTTAAGAACCTTAAAATGTTTTTGAAAGAGCTGTCGAACTATGTAGCACACGTTGATATTTGCTGAAAAATGGTATGGAGTGCCCCCCCTAAAAATAATTATTTTAGTTATTTAACTACCAAACTAAGTAGCGGCTCATACAAGACACCTATATTCCAAATTTGATCAATATCCATTGTGTAGTTTTTGAGTAAAATGCCTGTGACATACGGACGGACGGACGGACATGACGAAACTATAAGGGTTCAGTTTTTGCCATTTTGGCTACGGAACCCTAAAAAGCTCAATCATTAAAAAAGAGTATATAATATTATTTTTGTATACCAAACATAATTATCATGTGACCTTATTTGCAGTTAATTTATGATTTATTTATAGCTCAAGTAATATAAACACAATAATGATTTATTTAAAGATTTTGTACAAATAATAAAGACATTTAGAAGCTCAATTAAATATTTCCCTTTTTTTATTTCATTTTATTTATACATCATCATTATGTATTTAGATTTCTTTAATGTGGAAATACCACAATTTCTGTCACTATCACTACTAATATCACTACTACAGATACAAAGATTAAATACATAGAAAAAATCAAAAATACCCACTTGTAGCCAAGGCGGGATTTGAACCCTCGTCTCTGTCTTACCGGGACAACGTGTTAACCGCTATACCACCTGGGTACAAGTAAAGCTGCCAAAATTTTCCATGCATTTGTAACAACCTTATTAACAAAAAAAGGGCCATCTTTCTCGCTGACTTGAAACTGCTCAAATGCGGACTAGCCCACTGCGAACCCTAAAAACCAACACGGTGGCTCCGCCGAGCCCGCGCTCGACCGCGGCTACGTGTGCGTTTGCCTCGGCCGAGGCACGTCTACATAGATCGGCTGCCTTTACCTACTTACCAACTTAGATATTGGTGTTGTAATGTTGTTACCTAGATCGATTCAACAACTTGCTCTTAGTCGACTTAGTGCGCATAGGCTGAGGCGCTTTTGTTCCCGAGTCGCCACCACCGTGGGGCGAGGTTGGCTCTTCTGTGATCTCGAGAGATGTGCCCTGTAGGGAACTGAGCCCAGTCAGTCCAGTAAATGACTCCTTAAAATAAGAAAGTTATGCCTCATCAACCAAGTCATGAAAATATAAAAGGCATAGTGGGAAGGGAAGCTT
This sequence comes from Eudemis profundana, assembly GCA_947034925.1. Lineage (NCBI taxonomy): Eukaryota > Metazoa > Arthropoda > Insecta > Lepidoptera > Tortricidae > Eudemis > Eudemis profundana. Next base: position 19,720,355 of record OX344795.1, on the reverse strand, counting down.
TGATGGGGTTTCGAAAAGCTTCTGTAACGAAGAAGCTTTTCAGAATCCTTCTTCATTTGGACTGTTATATGATATGAAGCAATAGACTACGTCAGCAGAAAAGTAACCAAGTAAATATCATCATCAGCTAAACGACGTCCACTGCTACTGCTAGACTTCGACCACACCCAAAAAATGCCACCATAACCGGTCCGCGTGTCCATGTGCGGGTTTAACCGTCCTGCGTTTTCCGCTGTGTAATCGCTAATTAAACTAAACTAAATTAAACTATTATATCGAAAGACTCAAATGTTGTAAACAACCGCTCGGTTAAGGTTCCATCTCCGAATGTCCTTTATTTTCGACTTTTGTGTCTTGTTACCACATTTAATTAAGAAGTTTTAGGTACTTAGATTACCTTCAAGGAGACATCTTCTTTCGGGGTATAATTGGTGACCTTCTGCAGTAATTCGCTTTCAGCAGCCAGGTCTGAAGAACCGGATTCGTCCTGAGGGAAAATTCAATCGTCAATTTCCCTTATGTCTAATGTAAGTTAAAGACCACCGAAGGAGCCAGTATTTGACATACACTAGGAACTAGAATAATGTAAGAAACACCCCACACTAGCGTCTTTCGAGCGTATTTAACGTTTAACAAACAAACGTTCGAACAACGCTCGCAAGACGCCGCTGTTGACGCGACGACGTTGCGTCAACGTTGCGTCGACGCAACGCGGACGCTGGCGAAACGACGACGACGCTCAGAAGACACTAGTGTCGAGTGTATCTTATGCTTATCTACTCGTAATAATACAATTTAATAGGTACAGCTTACGTAAGTTACGGAGTAGTATTCACATTCGTCGTAAACGTATCCCGGCAAATGTACTTTACCGGGGAACCTGGTGAAAATTAAAATAACTAAACTAAAATAATTATTTTGATCGCATCGATGAGGGTTTCTAGAAATAGTAATCTCACCAGCTGTCCGCCAGTGTCAAAATCCACAAATCACGCCACAAAATTTGACCATCTACTGTCAAATAGATCTTTCGCCTCCGTGCTGCCAACTGGTGGAAATACTATTTCTAAACCCTCGTTTAGGTACAGGTACACCCTACTCCTTGTTCCCTTATTACGTTGCAATAAGATGTATACCTACATATTTTTGTCGCAGATTATATGAATTTACAGAATTTGGTGCCAAAGTGTATGTAATTTGAGCTAGTTGACTTGAAAACCGACGTTTCTAGAGCTTTACTAACGTGACTTACGTTACGAATCACCCCCAGAAAGTGAAAAGTTGATTACTGTTATAAAATATATTTGCAATAGGTAACATTTTGTGATATTGTCTTACCGACACTCTCTAGGTATTTCCTCCACGACCGGTAGTTCTATTGACTCAGAACTGGGCCACTTCTTCAGACCCTCTTCAGTGACCTCTTCGACGATATTAAGATTATGCCGAGCCCATGAGTCTTTGGGCGAGGGGTCTGGCATCTCGTCTGGAGTCCAAGATTCTACGCGATTCGGGATAAAGCAGAGAGGGTAGGCAGTCGGGTCCTCGCCAGGATCATGACGGTAGAAGTGCCTGAATAAAGCATATTCTGTACAATAGAGTTCTGTCAACGTGACCACAACCGCTCTACCAAGAGCGAAACAACAGAGAGGCAGTACAATAAAGGTCTTCCCTTTCATTGGTATAATTATGTTACAGAGATATAAAAATTTAATAGAAAAGATTACTTATCTTTCTAATTTGCTAAACCGTTAAATGTGTACGAAAAATACCACTAAAATTACTCGTATGTCCTAAACAAAAAATTTCGTGGACTAATGCAAGCATTTGAATTTCGCTAACTACGGAACCCTGAAAAGCGGTTGTCACACACCCACCGCTTCCTGCCGCGATGCGCGGTGCGATGAAATTCGCATGCCGCTCTGCGGATAAGCGCCGGGGACGGAGACGCGGTGTCAGTGTAATAACCAGTGCCGTAAATAGGGCGGTGCCATCGGTGCCCAAGCACAGGGCGTAGACTCTGGGGGGCGCAAGAATGGCCAAACCAGGCAGGACCCTAGGTAGTACCTATAATATCAAAAAAAAAACAAGGGCGCAGTTATAGAAGCACGCACAGGGCGCAGAAAAGGCTATTTACGGCACTGGTAATAACCCTGCGGCGTTTGTATACAAATTACAATCGGGTAATGTCGGGGACAGCAGCGATAATTCAAGAAATCCAAGATCGTCAATTGACTACTGTAGTACTCGTGTGACGTAACGACCGGTTGCGGTGCACGTGGGCGGGCTCGTTGGGCAAGAGTGTCGATTCTCTTTCTGACTGTCGTGGCGACAACACTTGTCTTACGATTCTGTCAGTTCGTTTGCCAGTATTATCAAACCGCGTTGAGAAAGGGATTCGAGTGTACCGTTAGCACAAGTGTACTTAATAAATGATTAAATATAATCATAAACCAATCTTTGATATCTTCATAAGTGCAGACCCTTATAAATAATAGAATTAATAGCTAAATATGATTTGCATATTTAAACTCTATTCTCGGTAAATATTGTCATTTGTTTAATAAAAAATAGTATTATCATATTTGACAAATCTGTCACCAGTCACATTATTTCGCTTTATCAAATTGCCGTAGCTTTTCAAAAATACGTTTGTATACAATATGAATCGCGGTAAAGTATTAAACGGTCGATGCCGAGAAATTGTCTACAATGTACTAACATATTCTAATAAAGAAAACAATAAAAACACGCTGTATAATTTGATATTTTTTTCCATGCTTTAGAACTTCATTGTACCAAAATAACAATTTAATTTATCTGCATACTCTACCACTGACAATGTCATATCATGCATTAGTTCAAAAATGACATATGAGCTCAATCCCTTTCTAAACGCGGTTTGATAATAGTTAAAGTTGCTACTTAATAATTGTAATTCTGTCAATTAATAGTGAAATTAATCATACTGTGTAACGTAAATGTCTATTTGCTCACTCGAGTACCTATGCCATAAAATTGTAATAACAACTATTGTAATGCCTGATGATTTAAAAGAGAAACTGGTGAGTTTCTTCGGCCCTTCTTCTCACCAGAATGTCATTTACCGAAGCGGCCAAAAGAATCAGACGAATAAACGATTTGATCTGACATGAATCCTCTTCTTTAACCACCATACCTCAACAACGAGGATTCTGTAGCTAACCCATCCTGACCTGACAAGTCACGAGAATAATCCGACATATAAGATTCTGTAATTGTATTGACAGCACCCGCCAGATCAATTGAAAAGTACCAGTCGATGAGTTTGAGCCACGCTTGCGCAGCGCAATGGGCAGTGAAGAGGGCGGTCTGTCGTTCCATGTACCGCTCGAAGCCGATCCGGAGCGCCTGCTCCACGATCTCTTCTCGCATTTCCAAAATCAGCAACTCGTTGTCTTCCTTTTCAAGGACTTCCGCCCTAGACAGATACGGTTTTTATGCATTGAGATAATAAAGTTACCACTAGAGTATGATCCTGCTCAATATTGCGGAAAGCAATCTCTCTGACCTCGTACAATCGGGTAAATAAATTGGTTCTGTCTTGTCGTTCCTAGTTCAGGAGCAAATTAAAACTTTTAAGCGTCCTACAATAGCGGAAATCTGCAGCAATTTGGTCGCTCTTTACTCATTCACTCCATTTCGCTCCTACGTTGATCGATTGCTACTTTGCTTGCAGCTACTGAACGGAGCGACCGAGTACCGATTAAGATATTTTATGAGCTGGTTCCATTGGGTCTGTGACGAAAATTCATTAGGTCTATGCGGAAGTACCTAGGTACAAGTTCGCAAAACAATACATCGCTTTTCGGTAAGCGCTGAGAAGCGATGTATTATTTTACGTCGACGATAGACCACGTTACTGTAAGACAATAAAGCCCCCCTCTCTAAATATGTTGCGCAAAATATTGCAAATTGTATCTAGTTGTATATTGTATCTAGTTACAAAGCGATTGACTAGCTAGAGTTTCTTACCGCGAAGTAGTGATGTTGAGCAACCTTGCTTATAGTTTTAAACCAGGCGCGAAATAATTCACTTTCACATGCCAGTAAAACGGATATCGCTTCAAAATGCTAGCCCCTACCTACCCTGCCTCAGTTTCCTTCTCTTTACATAGATACGTAGGTTATCTCTCCGGGTATTATTTATAAGGACGACAAGTATTAAATAATATTAATATCTCATATCATATACCATGTCCGTTCAGATACGATGTCTCTCGGCAGGGCAATGAGCACTTTCTGATCGTCAACAGTCAACTTTCGCGTAAGTCGAGAGATGTGGTACTTATTGTTCATGCCATTACGTAGCATTATGCCGGCGATATCAAGTTAGGAGTACAATGGTCTTTCGAACGTATTGTAAAGGCAGATTAGCAAAGCAAGTAAATTGGTAAGTCCAAAATGAATTGACATTGATTGACAAACAAATATAACATAATTTATTTTTAAGATTTTTCTACTAACTATCAAAGTAGTTTTTATGTCAAATTAAGGTGGGTTTGTGTGTAAACAAAGAATTTGGTAGAGTGGGGTTAGAATGTGCATTCTTTCGTTTGGTCTAAACCCACCTTTATACAATACACATACGCCCAAAAAAGGAAAGACATACCAAAACCCCGATCTTTTCTCAATCCGCCTTAATTAATTTCGTAACTGACTGACGTTATTTTATAGGGAACGTCATGGGAACGTGCACAACGAAGGGGTGCCGCCATTCCAAATTTTGTACTATATCATGCTGGGGTCACATCAACGGGAAACGCCGTAAATTATCGCATCCAAAATCGGGTTCCACAGATATGCATAAGTGGCCATATTTGGGTGTATTTTCAAAAACGTAATTTCGCTGTCATGACATATTGGCGAATATTGAGAAGATTCTGCCTTATTAGAATTGGACTTTTGGTCATAATGTAGAATCAGTCAAGTTCTAACAAGTAACCAACGAATGCCAGTCTAATGAGGAGGAATCTTTTAAATATTGGTGGCCAGAGAAATTACGCCAGCGAAAATACACCCATTTATCATCCACAGATCAGAGGCTATATATATTTTATATTATAATTATAACGATCTCAAGGCCAACCCATGATAACTCTAGGCAGGATTATTCACCTTGGTGATACATTATCGCAAACAACGAAGTATCATTTTAATCTGATTAATTGAAAAACTTTGCAAGTTGATCTATAACCATTTAAACGGTGCGCGGCACTCAAACATGAAACCATAAAGTCAAATTAGAAAGAAAAACAAGTCTTACCTAAATGGCCAGAAACAATTTTGACCATAAACAAACGGCTGACAGCTGTTTGAATAAGTTTGAAGGTGACAAAAACCGAGCGTAAATTTTCACAAAATCATTTAATATTTTCATCCAATAATATTAAATAGTATCGATTATGAACGTTTACAGTCATTAGGAAGAGTACAGTGAAATAATGAGTGTATATTTGGTAGTCTGAGCTTTTGTTTAGTTGTTCCGTTATGTATACTTTAAAGGGTATATTCCCAGAACCAAGTAAGTACCATGTGTTATTTGCAAATATTCTATAAACTGTGTCTTTGATTGAAATACCTCTATTAAATGCAACATGGAATTTGTACCAAAAATAAACCGTTAGATTCGATTTGTGTTCCCAAATTGTCTTCACTTTATAACACGCTGGTTACCTGTCTTACTTTATGGCATTAAATTAAATGTCAATGAAACATTACTTGCTGAGCTAACTCGTAGCTTACTTGCAATTTTTTTCAGAAAAGCAGCAGAAAAAGAACTTCATTAAAGAAAATATGAAACAGCTGAAATATATACAGGGAAAGTCGCCTAAAGAGTCTCAATTAGGGTTGAAAAGCGTTCCACCGCATGTGACTAAACAAACTACTGCGACCCTTTCCCTTGGCAAAGTCAAGTCCTCCCCGTCCAGTAAAAGTGGCAAACCCACTCTCACCATTGGCAAAAATGTTTCAAGCAACTCACGAAAGAAACACACTGAAGTTCGGATAAGAAAAGGCGACATGGCAGAGTTTTTACAAAGGAAGGAGATGAGGCACTCAAAGCAGGTCAAGGATGATGAGGAGTCAGAGGAGGAGGAAATTAAGTCTACAAATTCTTCAGGTTGTTTGAGAGACATTGGCTGTCAAACTGTTGAATCAAATTTAGCAGATAAATTGGCAGAGTGCACTAAGCTCACCATGTTGTATCCTAAAAAGGAAGAAGAAGAAGCCAAGCTGAAAGCAAGCGGGGATTCCAGCCATCACCGTCAAACTTCAACATCACCTAAGCAGCGTCACAAGGCTGGTGATGAATTGAACTTGGATCCTGAGAGGAACCGCAGTCGGCTCAATGCAATCTTGGAACGGAAAGACAATAAAGATCCCTACTTGCCATCAGGTATGGATATCTGTTATGAAATTTTTGGTTTTTTCCTTTTGTATAATAGGCTAGGCATATATCACTGTGATCGCATCTTAAGTGATAAAGTTAACACATTCAGTGCCATGAACCCGAAGAATCAGGTTTATTGTTTGTTGCTTGGCACTGAAAGTGTTAACCCTTAGGTGCATATGGTATCAAAAATGATACGACTGAAATTACACAAGTAGAAATCAACTTAACATCAATTTCAAACCTTGTCAATCTGATTATGAAATCTCAAATTGATATGGAGTGGTTTTCGCGTGAGATATTTCAGAAATAAAATGCATCTAAAGGTTAATGATGATAAATGCTTACCTAGATAGCACTCCTGACTATACTGTTTTGTATATAACATTTTCATTATTTTTATTTTGAGACAACATCACTTGAAATGTGGTGTTTCTGAGTAATTCCAATGTCATTGCAAATTTGCAGTAAACTTGAGTCTTGGGAAAACCTTAAAATTAAGGTAACTGTTTAGTCACCATAGTTTCCAAGAACTAACTGACCCACTAAACTGACTGACTAACTGAACTGTTAACTATGAACAACTTAGACAGAGGAGTTGGATTACGTTTATTTTGCCATCATGTGACTAGAGCCTGGCTAAACTGTCTATGGAGTTGTATCTTAGAAGTTAGCAGTTTTAGAGACCTAGAACAGCAGATTTGCAGAAGTTTTAAATTCGGAATCTGGTTCGTTACAGGTTACCAGAAAGGTGTGGTGCCGGCGTACCTGCGCTCGCGGCGGGAGAGCGGCGCGGGCGCCGCGACGGCCACCGACGACGGCGCCTGCCCGCCCGGACACGTCGCGCTGCCCGATACTGAGCGCAAGGAGACACTTCGCATGCTTAGAAACAGTAACTTTCGCCTTGCATACTAAATAGACATACAACATTTATATATTTTGCTATTATCTACACAGATTATCAAAAAGTACAAAGAGACAAAGTTCATCCAATAACAAACTGAAAAAAGAACATTATTGCAGTAAAACAAAAGAGTTCCAGTTCAATGATACACTTTGCTCTTTCAAGCTACCTTGCACAAACTTCTACTGCTTCGGATTGGAATTCCCTTGTGTCCGAAATGTGTTTGCAAGTCGCGAGAGTTGAAAATATTTTAAGATACATACTTATTCTGTCTGATACATCAAATTTCATCCTGTTCATTGTTTGTCGCAACAGTGCCTGTTCATAATCCTCTTGTAATTGTTATAATGTTCTGTATTCTAAAATGTGCAAATTGATTGATATTTCAAACTTGGATGAAGTCACTCTATATATCTTTACAGGTTTTGCAGAATTAGTGAGTGAATTAAACAAGATGCCAGTGAAGACTGACACCCTGAGGATGAAAAACAGGAAAATGGAACTAGAAAAACAATTGGCCAAACTTGAGGAGGGTATCAAAGTTTTCTCAAGACCTAAGGTCTTCGTCAAAATTGGCGAGTAGATTCTTCTGTACAAGTGAAGAAATTAGTCCCACATTACAATTGATCTCATAATAATAACTGCAGTTATTTTATTATAACAGAGTAAATAGTTTAAAAGAGTTACCAACTCTAATTATGCTTGAAGAATATAAATAAACAGTGACATTGAACAATTTTTTTGTATAATTTGTATGTTCTCATTTTCTATAGTGAAAATTTATGTATCATTGAAATATGGAACTTAGTAGGTTATTACTATGATATTATGTCTTAATATCCTCCAAAAACATGAGAAAAACATAAAAAATGTTAGATATTTTTATTCATCATTCTAACTATAAATTAATGTAAACAGTAAAATTACCTTCATGAGTACTTGATTTCATAAAAATGTTTTTTAAAATGTATACAAATCATAGTCTTAGTGTGACAGATCTTTAAATTCTTGTGATCTCTCCTATGTTACTTGATGAGCTTGTATGTAGTATAATTATAATGTTATGTACTTGTTTCTTGTAATTAATATAAATGAGTTTCGTTTGTATGGTTTACAGTGTTTCTATAACAGTTTTGGTGTTTTAAAATACATTATATATATTTTATTTTCTATTTGTATTTATTTGCTTGAGACAAGGTTTTTAAGCTAGGGCCACCAAACGCCATCTCGACTAATCACTAGACACTAGACCAACGGCGGACAAAACTTCATAGAGGGCCCGAACATTTAAGAAATTTCACAGGTCTGTAATTCTAGCCAAAAAAAATCCGCCGGTGCTCGGAAAGATGGCAATAGATGGACGGTATCGGGACCGCAAAACCGCGTATTCTTGGAAAGCGCACCAGCGAGCCAACAAAATAATCAAACACAACAGCAATAACATTGTCAATTGTACGGTTTACAATAGCGATTAACTAATGAGAGCACGCGCCACCATTGGCCCACCCGCGCGTTAGGAACTTCGCACTCACAGCCCCGGATTTCCGCCTAGACCTACGAGGCCTTGGCCTAGGGTCCCGGCCAGCCTAGAGAGGCTCCGGTGGTGGACCCTTCATATGGGTGCGTAACGGATGATATAACAACTTAAAAGATATATATTTTCGGTCGATATAACGATTAATGTATATAATTTATTACTGATATAATCTGATACTATAATATACCTAGACCAGCCCTGTCGTAACTTTTAGGTACGATAGTGAAGAGTGATCACAACATACCCCACTTCCTGTCCAAGATAAAAAAAACGATCAAGTGCGAATCGGACTCGCGCACCGAGGGTTACGTATAAACTCGTCACTAAATATGTGAATAATTCAAGATAAACTGTATGGTGGGACAAACTTAACTTTGCTCTTGAAAAACTGTTGTCCCCATACATCGACATATGTCGCGGTTAGTTCAGTAGGAGCAAATAAGTTTGTCTTACGATTTTTGCGAATTTCTAAAAAACGCTGCAAGTTAAGAAAACCATTTTATTTTTCCTGTAATATATAGGATGATATTAATAATCGGTAATTATTACAGATTTTTCTGTTCAGTAACTTCGGAGATAATAGGGGTATTTTTTTTAACGTTTTTGGTCTTAAATCAAATCTACACACTAAGTCCTTTCATTTGATGTCCCACTCGATATAAAAGCTAAAATGATGTACAACACGGGAGGTAATAAAGAAAGCCCTCGATCGCATATTTACGTCTCTCGCTTGCAGCTCGGGCAGCAAACTTCTGCGATCTCGGCCTTTCTTTGTATTACCAACCTAGTTGTGTAATGTAATGTACTATCTATGTATGTGTAGTTGTGTATGTGTCTTCTTGTTTCAATAAAATAATTTTGTGCTTTTTAAAATAAAGACTGTCAGATCGCAGCACGAAATCTCTCGAGTTCGGTTTCGGCCGGATGGCAGCCGAAACTGAAATTTCGGTCGGACTCTACATGAAGGGTACACGGAAATAACATGTCTAGTCACCTTTTTTTGAAAATGAGATTTTAATCTCAAAATTTAAAGCTCGCAATGAACTACGAGTATAACTTACGACTGGAATACAGGTGGATATTTTAAAATAATATATATATTTTTCCCTTCTTTCCCACCGTCCACCTCCCGAGACCACTTAGGTGAACCGTTGAAAATTTTTTTTTACTACCGTTCACCCCCGAATATATCGTATTCTTTATATTGGTGACCGTCCACCTCTGAAATTTATTTAATTAATTTTTGGGTGGATTTTCGTCCGCGACATTTGTATGCCTAACTAAATGTATGGCATACAAATTTGTATGGTGTACACTTTAAAAGTGCATAAAACCGCCATTTTGTTTATTTTAACGAACTTCCCAGTGACACTCGCGCCATCAAGACGAATCTAATGTTGTATCATTTATCAAAATCGGTTGTGCCGTTGAGTAGTTACGAGCGGACATAGGAACGGACATACATACATACATGCATAAATACATACAGGTCAAACACATAACCCTCCTTTGGGCTTCACCGCAGTCGGGTAAAAATCAACCCTTTTCCATGTTTATGTATATACATTTAAATAAGAACCACCGGAATAGTAGTTGTCAATGCCATATTGAAATTATGTGTATAGACAAACTTGAAATCTGAAGAGTTCTGATAATAGGTATTGATAATAAGGTGTACGGTGGAAATAAAATTTTTCCCATCGTACACCCAAGGTGGTCAAAGGTGAACGGTAGTAAAAAATATTTTCAACGGTTCACCCAGGTGGTCTCGGGAGGTGGACGGTGGGAAAGAAGGGATATTTTTCACATTTAAAGAGATGGTTTCCAAGTAATTGTTCCCGATGACTAACTTTCAAACCGCTATAACTCATAAAGTTACTTAGGTAACTAAACATGTTCTTTCCGTGTACCCTGAAGGGCCTTCTCATGGCTTGCCTTCTTAATACCAAGTGCCCAGGGGCCCTGGCTCTCTAAATACGGGCCTGAATTGAGACTGAGATCGGTTGATAGGCTGATAATGAACAAACGAGCTCCATCTTAAGTCGGGTAGTCAGTTTACCATCAGACTGGGGTTACGTTATTCCAAACTTTGGAATAAATAATACAAGGTAATTTAATAAAAGTACTTCTCTTGACAACAAAATTGTATTTAAACCCTTTATATTGACTAGCTTATTTATAATAACATGAATTTTATAATTTATCACAGGTACTTTGGTAGTGCAGCCGTTTTGGTAAATACAATTTATCTTCTTCTTATAGTGCCTCTCCAACTAGTGAAGGTTGGCAGTCAGCTCCGCATATTTCTCTAGCTAGGTCTTTGGCAAGGTTGAAAAGCTCTGCTGCACTGGTATAATTTATATGTGTAGTAAATTTTCATATTGCCTTCGTTAAAAGTTTTGAACCATTTCCCCACAAAATATTTTTATACTATTAACTTTCTATACTTACTAATGATGATAGATAACCTAGCCAGTGTCACTTTCAACGGTGAATTTCCAAGAATTTATTAGCTTCCACTAAACTCTTGCTTAGGTGCAATGCTGATACCAAGCTTGTTAAAATTGTAAGATTCTATTCTAAGTAATGATCACAGTCGAGTTGTCAGATACATATGTGCTTCTGAACACAACTTAATTGCCAAGGGCTAAAGTCTAATGCCTAATTCTCAAACTTTTCGGGATGCATCCTTGTCGTGATATTGTATGGAATTACAGTACAGTACAGATTACACATTCAGTATCATTTCACCCACGGCGAACTGTCGTGTACACTTCCTATACAAATTGCATAAAATGCATTGCAAATTAACCACCCAACGGATGTTCCACTATACGCTAAAACTAAAACACAGCGTAATTTATGTGTTGCTGACAACATAGAAAGAATGTTGATCAAAGTATAATTTGAATGAGTTGATGCCGCGTTGTTGCACTGTGTGAACATTTTCAATGTGTTATACTTAATGTAAGTACCACACCCCAATGTATAGATAGTAGACAGGCTACAGCTTCCTGACATGTTCAAAGAGGTGGTCATTGAAGACAATGGGACCCTTCCTGTACAACACCTCGCGCCCGTTATGCCACTCATAGAAGGAGAACTCCGGAAAGAAGAACTTTATCTCTCGCTCTGCTGATGGTGGAGAATCTGAAATGAAAGAGGTAATACATTATTTTAAGCATCACTACTGTTTTGTCGGTAAAACTTAACGTAACATAACATTATGACTTGAATTTTATGCCACCCAATATGGACATTTTATAGTTTCTTTCTAGCAAGTCTTAGTACACTTCTTCCACAATGGTATTACGATTTCCATAAAATTATTTCACTTTGAAAAGTGACTACAATAGAAAACTTCGATTTTACTTGACATTATTATAATTATCAAATAAATTTTTAAGGTGGACCATCCACCTTAAAATAGTACTTTATGCCACACCTGGCCATAAAGTGACTTTTTCCGCACGCTGCGCGTACGTAAAAGTCGCTTTCTGACCAAGTGTAGACACAAAATGATGTACACAACACGGGAGGTAATAAAGCAGGCCTTCGATCGCATATTTACGTCCCTCGCTTAGTTATGCAATGTACTATTTTGATATAAGTGCAGAAAGTATGTCATTTCTCACGATCCGAGGTGTTGTGGTCCGAGCCACTAGGCTAGGTGAGGGACAATACTCGGGACGAGTGGAAATGATACTTCCGCATGTGTGTCAAACGACGTTTTTTAATATAGGTAATTTCACGAGAGTTGAGGTGAATGATTACACACACAGCTACATGAAGTGCTCATTGCAAAAAAAGTGAATGAATGAAATGAATGCCTGAGTAAATAAACACAAGGCTATAGTTTAACGAAACTTTTTGGTCTATCTTGCAATTCACTATTGAACTTGCTATTGATACGAAAAAATAACAGTAATTTCAAAATCCCGCTGTCATTACACGACAGTGAAACTGAAACTTCCATATAAACAAAAACATGACCTCATGTTTTCATAGGAAAATAAAAAAATGTCAATCAATCAGTCAGTCTTCATTTTCAAATAACATATTAATCATTTCTCTGATATTTAGAGTAATCATTAATATAACGTATTATAACTTCTTATTTCAAATAGTTTGTCTGTGCTTTTTGAAAACAAGACTGCCCAATCGCAGTTCGAAACCAATCAAATTCAGTTTCGGTTTTGGCCATAGTTTCGGCCAGATGGCAGCCCAAACCGAAACTATGCTGAAACCTGGTTTTTTGCCGAAACTAGACCGAAACCGAAAATTCGGTCGGACTCGACATCAAATATATTCTTACCTGAACCATGAGCAACATTCCTAGTGTCCGAGATGCCAAACATGCCCCGGAGGCAGTAGGGTTCTTGGAACTGCGCCTTGTACACGCTGGTGGGGCCCAGCAAACGTCGCCACAGCTCGATTGCATTCGTGTGGCCCATGATGTGCAGGTCCACATTGCCACTGGAATGAGATAAGATATGGTCACAGAAAAATCGAAAGATTTTATATTTCAGTTGACAAATAGACAAATTAATTTTACTTCTAGAAACTAAAGTTACAGGACGGTAGTAAGTAAGTAAAGTTCGAGTATTTCTGGCAGTTGCTCAATAAGACGTGCTGAAATACTGGACCTCATATGACAAAACAGCGCATAGGTTATGTTACATTAATTTTATTTGTTAAATGGTCCTACCTCGTCATGAAGGTTACTAGCCGATTATAGAAGAACTTGCCAACATGTTCACTGTAGAATTTACTAGCTGCTTCTTTATCCAAGAAGACCCGTTTAGTTTTTATGACTACGAACTTATTTTTTATAACATTTCTAATGAATGAAAGCGCCACTGGGTTCTTCACAGCATGTGGCTTTATAATGGCCAAGGTCAGTTGTAGTTTCTGCATAGTGGGATGTTATCTAGGTTTTGTTTTCTTCATTTTTCAACATTATTTTGAATGCTAGAAATTTTACAACTTGAAGAAGTCTATGTTACGTCAACGTCAAAGTTGAATGAAATGTTGCCACACACTGATTTCTTAAGTATCGATTGTACCAACTACGTTTTAATCGATGAGTTTAGAAAAGTCAATACGTTTTTATTATTGGCTGGAACAGCTTTTATTCACAGTGTTACTAGTATAATACATTTATAGCTAAATTTAACATATTTTAGATACATTTAAAACTGATAGCAAGCACTACTACTTAGTACATTTTTAGCTTTTCTTTCCGAAGTCCTGATCACATTTAAAGAAACCAATTCTTACTTCAACTTCTCATCAATATATTTTAATGCAAAAAAATTAGAAGATTGAAGAGTTCTGATATAAATTCATTTACTTTCTTTTTAAATACTGTTATAAGCATTATAATTGGTACCAGTGCTAAGCAAATACTTCCTTAGTAAACTGTAAATAAATATTACAAACAAATTTTAGCACTTATTTGCATAGTTTTAGCTTTAAGCGAATTTTATAGTGGAAAACACCGCACCATAGATGTCAAAACAAACAAATAGCCAAATAGGCTACGCTTGTTAGGTTAGGTTTTGCTTTTGGCTTTAGTAGAGGTAGTTAAATCAATAAATACTTTAATTGGTTTATAAATATGCCTGAATTAGAGAAACGGAAAGCTGACGACTATTCAGTCGTTCCAGCTAAAAAAACCCGACATGAAATTTCAGTGGTCGGCACCAGAGAAAAAGCTGTGGTTACTTCTTCAGTAAGTTGTTTTTTAGTCATAGAAACTGGCTTTATTTACAAGCACATAAACAATATTTAGGCTTTTGCATCTGATATGGATGACACGAAAATATATATTTGTTTCTCATGCATGTTGATTGTTAACTATTTGATGTGAGGTTGTACCTATAAGACTTCAACTCTATTTCTAGGTACCACGCACATCTAACCTGTATGCACCGATTATGTTGCTAGAAGGTCACCAAGGGGAGATATTCACAAGCAGATTTCACCCTGAAGGAAAACACTTGGCTTCTGCAGGGTTTGATAGACAAATCTGTGAGTTATGTTTTTATCCTTTATGTTTTGGAAAAATCGGCTAGGAAACCACTGTTTAGTATAATCCATCTAAATCTAACATTCTATATGAGTTTACAATAGGGTGGTTTACGAATGTATGAGAAAAAAATAAGTTTAATTTTTTTAACACCCCACACTCTTAATTTTGTTACACTTGGTTCTAAAAATATGCTAGTAAAGTTTCATTTCTCTCACTGAAGGGTAAAGCGGTGCTCAACCTTTTCTCTTAATCTGCATACAAATTAAAAAAAAAATGTTTTTTTATTTTTTTTACTCATAACTCTTTTTAAGGATAATGTCAATGAAAAACTACGACTATTTCACATATTACTCTTAAAAGCGCGTTTTTTTGGCTTTAGCTCAGGTTACCACTATTTACATTTTTACAGTGGTAAAGAGGCGCTATCTAATTCCTTGTCCTAGCAATAAAATTGCATTTACACTTTATATATCTCATCTTGAGTACCTAAATTAATAAAAATATACAAATCAACTGGCGGATAGTCTGTCATATATGCTATGCTAATATCGCTATAAGTAAAAACTTAAAGACTCGTTGAGCACCTGGTTGCATTTTAGCTAGCGAGTTGAAATTTTCCATGAATTATTTAAATGATAAGTGTGATTAGTGGGGTGTGTCGGGGTGGAGCTACCAAAAATCTAAAAAAAATTTTTTGAACCACCCTAGTTTAGAACCTAAATTTGAAATTTATAAAAACTTTCAGCTTCTTCAAGTTGGGGTATCAATTAAGCACAGTTAAAAATATACCAAGTAATGGAAAAAATTTAAATTGATTAACATATTTATACGAGATAGTACCAACATTTTGGACAGGGATGTGTGCCAGATCTGTTTACATAATTTAATCATAATGTAAAGTTTGTCATATTTTCGCTTTCTCTCGTAAATTAGGCTTTCTAAAATTTTTAAAATTCACGAGAATCCAAAAAATATTATTATTTATATATATTTTTTTAAATTTGAAAAAATATTTTTTTGAATGTTACCGATTTAGTCACATTTTATTGGTGATTTTAAACCTATATATAACTATGGCTGTTGTTATAAGTCAAACAAGAGCTTACAATATGCTCTTGTTGGTTTTCTTTGAAATTAAGATTTTGAAAAATTTATAAAAAATAGAATTAAAAATATTTTTAGAATTCACATTTTATTAATCACATGCCCAAACAATGTAAAAACAATTACTGAAATAAAAATAGAAATAATTATTTTATATTTTTAGGTTTCATACAACATTAAAAATTTCAAAGTCGTTGAGCACCGCTTTATAGTTGAGATAAAATTACAAAACTTGGTGTATTTTATCAGCATAATATGCCTATCAAAAACTAAAAAAAAGTGTTTTTTGGACCAGCCTAGTGCTGGACCTCCATTTACACACCCTGTTTATTTTAAACTTATCCTTATAATATAAGTTTTGAAAGAGAACATATTTTGTGTAATTGAACATTATGGTGAATTTTTTATGCAACCAAATATGGGTCCGTATTGGTTCTGAGCAGGTAAACAATCTGATAGAGAAATATGTAATTATATATACATTGAGCAAATACCTTGAAAAATTAAATGCATGAATACAGTGGAAGATTACGTGCGGTCTGACTGACCTCTAAATTGAGAAATTACACATAACTCGCTGTCTCGGAAACACAGAGGTGCGGGTTCAAATCTGGCTTTAGCTGTAGTGGGTTGCATTTGATTTTTCAATGTATATGCTCAGTGTATCTATAATTATAATAAAATTGTGGTGCTTCCACATTAAGCTATAAGGAATCTAAATATTTGATGAAATATGATGATTCCTAAAAGTGCATTAACTAGAGAAATATGTGCTTAAAACTTACTAACCTAACCTAAGTATTGACATATTTAAAAATACCTTTTCCAGTTGTGTGGAATGTATACGGACAATGCGAGAATGTGATGGTAATGAAGGGGCACACAGGGGCCATAATGGAGATCAACTTCTCTCCCGATGGCGCTCACCTGTATTCCTGCGCCACAGATAACACCGTGGCTGTGTGGGACGTCCCCACAGGCACCAGGATCAAGAAGCTCAAGGGGCATGCCAATTTTGTTAACTCAGTTGCAGGTAGGTTTCATTGGAAAATATGGGGCGATCAACTATTTCTTGTACTTGTGAATTTTCAGGGATATGTAGGGCATAATACGACTTAAATATATTCTCAATAACATTCAATTTTGAGTTCCTTTGTTTTGTCACTGACTGATGGTCATCATAATTCTAAGGTACTTCTAGCAAGACCCACACGCTCCAAATTTTAAACATAATTAGTTTTTAGCCTATCATCAGGCAAAACCTAAAAATATTGCAATTTCAATACAAATTGCATAAGTAAGTTTGTAATCGTATACATGTAATAAATAAAGGAAGAACACTTACAAAAAAAAATGAGATCCCATCATAAACATACCTAACATGTAATCACATTTTTACCTAAAAAACCAAGCGCAGTGCACTTTAAAAGTGGATAAAATCGCCATTTTGTTTATTTTAATGAACTTCATACTCAATCAGTACACTCGCGCCATCAATACAAATCGAATGATGTATCATTAATCAAAATCGAGTGTGTCGTTGAGTAGTTACAAGTGGACATAAGAACAGACATACATACATACAGGTCAAACACATAACCGCCCTTTTGGGCTTCGCCGCAGTCGGGTAAACCAATGGTTGGTTGACCATCACATCTCAAAACTTTTTTGTTGTAGAAGAACTGCGTTGCGACACTTGCATCTTTTTATAGGTACATGTAATGTTTTTGATGGGATTCATTTTTACTGTAAGTGTGAGGGTTACAAATAATTAAGCTTTTGGATTTGATGTAACTCGAAAAAACAGGGGTGTTCGTTCTAACTTTGTATAAATACAAAGTTAGAACGAACACCCCTGTTTTTGTTGGTAAACCTTGCCCAGTAAGAACAGAAGCTGATTCCCGGCACAGTTGTTTCTTGGATAGTCTTTAGTGCTGTAACATTGGAAACCATCAAGGAATCTCCCCTTACTTTCCTTTGACATGTTGACTGGTGTACGACGTGAAATGCAATAAAGAATCTGAAACTGAATTTCGATCCTTTTGTGCAGTCATAAATAAGCTATCTCACACTGAATTGTGTACCATTTTGTCTTTGTTCGTAAGATCGTTACACATGCATTCTCAACATGTTTGTAGGAGCGCGAAGAGGCCCAGAGCTCCTCGTGTCAGCCTCTGACGACAACACCATCAAACTGTGGGACTCGCGCAAGCGAAACCCCGTCGCATCGTTCGACAGCGAGTATCCAGTGACGGCCACACTCTTCAATGATACAGCTGAGAAAATCATCTCCGGCGGCATAGACAACGTCGTGAAGGTCTGGGACATACGGAACAACAAGATTTCCTATAAGATTAAAGGGCACACGGACACTATTACAGGTATGCTTGTCCTAATATATATTACGTGGACTTTGATTTGCTTATATCGTTAATATTTTCTGTCACATATATTTTAAATCCGTACGGTATTCTTACGCTTCTTACTCTTCTCACGATATGAATAAAAAAAGGCTTTCATACGTGTCTCGCCTGTCCTGTCCTGTGTATACAGCTGGGGTGACGAATTTAAGGACGATATTTATGCGCATGTTTGAGCACGCACCCAGGGGCTGTGGCTTGAGCCAGAAACATTTGCAATCTGGAGCTTTCTTTCCATGGCCTGTGTCTGCGTAGCGGGCAGAAAAAGATCACGTACGGGCTGGGATAACAATAGTACATTACGCACCCAGGGCGGTATAACATGACCCAGATCAAAGGTTTTTGTGGCCCGCATAACTGGTAAAGTCCATAAATGGACGGCTATAAGCCATTAAATCTTTGCTGTTCATTACTGGGTACTACTGTGCTTAACATGTCCAAGATTGGTGCCGTCAAAAACTTTTTTTTTTAAACCTGTGTAATTGACCAGTGGCGTAGCGACGTAAAACGGCGCCCAGGGCGCGCATCCATACTGCGCCCCTTTGTTAGCGGATATCCATGTGTGTGTGTAGAAAGGGGGGGGTGCATTCAAGACTTTATTTTTCCATGTTCGAGAATTTGGATTGTATTTTTTTTAATAGATATTACTAAATTTCTTTTTGCGCCTCCGCTTGTTGGCGCCCAGAGCACGTGCCCTGCCTGCACCACCCTCGCTACGCCTCTGTAATTGACAAAATTGGTGTCCAGGCCTGGCGCTGTCGTACGACGGGTCGTACCTGCTGTCGAACGCGATGGACAGCACGCTGCGCATCTGGGACGTGCGCGCGTTCGCGCCGCCCGAGCGCTGCGTCAAGCTGCTCGCCGGCCACCACCACAACTTCGAGCGCAACCTGCTGCGGTGCGCCTGGTCGCCCGACGGCTCTAAGGTAACTTTAGATATGCGCTGCGTCAAGCTGCTCGCCGGCCACCACCACAACTTCGAGCGCAACCTGCTGCGGTGCGCCTGGTCGCCCGACGGCTCTAAGGTAACTTTAGATATGCGCTGCGTCAAGCTGCTCGCCGGCCACCACCACAACTTCGAGCGCAACCTGCTGCGGTGCGCCTGGTCGCCCGACGGCTCTAAGGTAACTTTAGATATGCGCTGCGTCAAGCTGCTCGCCGGCCACCACCACAACTTCGAGCGCAACCTGCTGCGGTGCGCCTGGTCGCCCGACGGCTCTAAGGTAACTTTAGATATGCGCTGCGTCAAGCTGCTCGCCGGCCACCACCACAACTTCGAGCGCAACCTGCTGCGGTGCGCCTGGTCGCCCGACGGCTCTAAGGTAACTTTAGATATGCGCTGCGTCAAGCTGCTCGCCGGCCACCACCACAACTTCGAGCGCAACCTGCTGCGGTGCGCCTGGTCGCCCGACGGCTCTAAGGTAACTTTAGATATGCGCTGCGTCAAGCTGCTCGCCGGCCACCACCACAACTTCGAGCGCAACCTGCTGCGGTGCGCCTGGTCGCCCGACGGCTCTAAGGTAACTTTAGATATGCGCTGCGTCAAGCTGCTCGCCGGCCACCACCACAACTTCGAGCGCAACCTGCTGCGGTGCGCCTGGTCGCCCGACGGCTCTAAGGTAACTTTAGATATGCGCTGCGTCAAGCTGCTCGCCGGCCACCACCACAACTTCGAGCGCAACCTGCTGCGGTGCGCCTGGTCGCCCGACGGCTCTAAGGTAACTTTAGATATGCGCTGCGTCAAGCTGCTCGCCGGCCACCACCACAACTTCGAGCGCAACCTGCTGCGGTGCGCCTGGTCGCCCGACGGCTCTAAGGTAACTTTAGATATGCGCTGCGTCAAGCTGCTCGCCGGCCACCACCACAACTTCGAGCGCAACCTGCTGCGGTGCGCCTGGTCGCCCGACGGCTCTAAGGTAACTTTAGATATGCGCTGCGTCAAGCTGCTCGCCGGCCACCACCACAACTTCGAGCGCAACCTGCTGCGGTGCGCCTGGTCGCCCGACGGCTCTAAGGTAACTTTAGATATGCGCTGCGTCAAGCTGCTCGCCGGCCACCACCACAACTTCGAGCGCAACCTGCTGCGGTGCGCCTGGTCGCCCGACGGCTCTAAGGTAACTTTAGATATGCGCTGCGTCAAGCTGCTCGCCGGCCACCACCACAACTTCGAGCGCAACCTGCTGCGGTGCGCCTGGTCGCCCGACGGCTCTAAGGTAACTTTAGATATGCGCTGCGTCAAGCTGCTCGCCGGCCACCACCACAACTTCGAGCGCAACCTGCTGCGGTGCGCCTGGTCGCCCGACGGCTCTAAGGTAACTTTAGATATGCGCTGCGTCAAGCTGCTCGCCGGCCACCACCACAACTTCGAGCGCAACCTGCTGCGGTGCGCCTGGTCGCCCGACGGCTCTAAGGTAACTTTAGATATGCGCTGCGTCAAGCTGCTCGCCGGCCACCACCACAACTTCGAGCGCAACCTGCTGCGGTGCGCCTGGTCGCCCGACGGCTCTAAGGTAACTTTAGATATGCGCTGCGTCAAGCTGCTCGCCGGCCACCACCACAACTTCGAGCGCAACCTGCTGCGGTGCGCCTGGTCGCCCGACGGCTCTAAGGTAACTTTAGATATGCGCTGCGTCAAGCTGCTCGCCGGCCACCACCACAACTTCGAGCGCAACCTGCTGCGGTGCGCCTGGTCGCCCGACGGCTCTAAGGTAACTTTAGATATGCGCTGCGTCAAGCTGCTCGCCGGCCACCACCACAACTTCGAGCGCAACCTGCTGCGGTGCGCCTGGTCGCCCGACGGCTCTAAGGTAACTTTAGATATGCGCTGCGTCAAGCTGCTCGCCGGCCACCACCACAACTTCGAGCGCAACCTGCTGCGGTGCGCCTGGTCGCCCGACGGCTCTAAGGTAACTTTAGATATGCGCTGCGTCAAGCTGCTCGCCGGCCACCACCACAACTTCGAGCGCAACCTGCTGCGGTGCGCCTGGTCGCCCGACGGCTCTAAGGTAACTTTAGATATGCGCTGCGTCAAGCTGCTCGCCGGCCACCACCACAACTTCGAGCGCAACCTGCTGCGGTGCGCCTGGTCGCCCGACGGCTCTAAGGTAACTTTAGATATGCGCTGCGTCAAGCTGCTCGCCGGCCACCACCACAACTTCGAGCGCAACCTGCTGCGGTGCGCCTGGTCGCCCGACGGCTCTAAGGTAACTTTAGATATGCGCTGCGTCAAGCTGCTCGCCGGCCACCACCACAACTTCGAGCGCAACCTGCTGCGGTGCGCCTGGTCGCCCGACGGCTCTAAGGTAACTTTAGATATGCGCTGCGTCAAGCTGCTCGCCGGCCACCACCACAACTTCGAGCGCAACCTGCTGCGGTGCGCCTGGTCGCCCGACGGCTCTAAGGTAACTTTAGATATGCGCTGCGTCAAGCTGCTCGCCGGCCACCACCACAACTTCGAGCGCAACCTGCTGCGGTGCGCCTGGTCGCCCGACGGCTCTAAGGTAACTTTAGCGGGAAGGAGTTCCTTATAGGGATCATTCATAATATATATTACTATGGAATTTTATAGATCATGCACTATTATAAGTTAGTAATTACCAGTGGTGTGGCGTTGAAGAATTCCTTGGACAAGCCGGAGCAGCTTTGGCTTCAATTTTCTCTAAGAGCACTACAGTTCAGTGTTGAACTGCCTAATATTAGGCAAGCCGATGGGAATCGAGTTCTATGGACGCCACACCACTGCCAATTACAACCACTTCTTCAAAAAGTTAGAACGATTGTGCTCTAGGGCAGCGGTCGGCAACCTTTTAGCAGCAGAGGGCCACATAGTAGCTAACGAAATTGACGCGGGCCGCACTTTGTTAATAATTTGTGACTTTATACGATTCTGAATACAACGACCTTTACATACAAAATAGCCAGGGAGGCTCGCGGGCCGCAGGTTGCCGATCGCTGCTCTAGGGCAAGGGTTCCCAAACTTTTTTTAGGCACGCCCCCCTGCTGCCCAAAATGAAGTTCCCACGCCCCCCTTCGCTTCGATGGAAGGAAACGGAAGTGAATGGGTTAGCTAGCCAAATCATCATCTTCTTCCTAGCGTTGCCGTTGTTATAATTTCCCGAGGCTCCGCGCCCCTCTTAAAATGTGGTCGCGCCCCACACTGCCCTGCCTGCCACCCTGCTCTAGGGTATTGATATAGCACGTGCAACTTGTGACCAGGTGACGGCGGGCTCGTCCGACCGCTTCGTGCACGTGTGGGACACGACGTCGCGCCGCGTGCTGTACAAGCTGCCCGGGCACCGCGGCGCCGTCACCGACGCGCGCTTCCACCCGCGCGAGCCCGTCGTGCTGTCCGCCTCCAGCGACAAGCTGCTCTACCTTGGCGAGATCGAGCCCTAATGCAACACTCGACTATACTCTGCTGTTAGGTATTTAAATAAAGGTAAACAAAAAAATCACGTGACTCGGCTCGTTCAGCCAGTAGTATTGCGCCACAGATACAAAACGTTACTTTGATTGGCTGACGGAGCCGAGTCACGTGGTTTTTTTTTTACCTTTATTTAAATACCTAACAGGACAGAGTATAGGGAGTGCGGACCGGAAAAGGCTTGTGTACTAAATTTTGTTTCTGATGAAAATCAATTCGACTATTTATGAGGAACCAATATACCTACAACTACTACACTTGGATTACTATAACAGCCACAAATTGCAATCAAAAGTAGCCGACCGCACCGAGGTTTGAAAACGGACGCACTCTGTGACGCCATCTCTTGTCCAGTCAGCGTCAACTAGTCTGTAGCATCCAAAGCGCCGTATATATTGTAACACATCTTTAATGCTATAGGCACAAAAGGTGTGTTACGATATATATGGCGCTTTGGACTGTCCTCGCTGTACTAAGTCTTTATGAAAAAAATAGCATTTTGCCATTTTGAGCACGAAAAAGTACGTTTAAGCAAATAGTTGTCGTACATTTATTTTTTCAGTGTTATTTAAGCATTCCGAAGTTAACTTAAATTTTTCTTGACGATAAAAAAATATCGAAATTTTTTAAAACTTTTTGGATAACTTTATAATATTTATATGTTTTTTGTTTATTTCTTCTGTGTTATCATAATTTGAAAAGAACTATATTATTTTGTAAAATTCAACATTAGTCGACATCCCCATTTGAGGATGGCAGTACCGGGAATTCCCGGTTTTATCATACTACAATTTCGTGACCGTCAAAATGGCGTACACCGTAAAGATATGCAAAATCTGACGTTGCCAATAAATAGTACCCAAATAGTACCGACGAAATAACTAGGTGGAAAAAATAGTACCTACCCTTAAACTTTTCAAAATATAAGGCCTGTTCACGGTGTACGCTACCGGGCGTCAAGCTGGCGTACACCGTGAACAGGCCTTATATTTCCAAAAGTTTAAGGGTACTATTTTTTTTACCCAGGTCAAACAATTTCCCAGTTCTGCACGCCCTAACACAAACCTGCTTTGATCATACCAGAACCATTGATAACAAACATCAAAAGCGAGTTTTTTATCATAGGATATAAGGTAGTATAATATATGTATATTTTAAGGAAATAAAATAAGTGATTTAGGAAACTGTATTTTATTCAATACTAGATGCCAGCCCACGACTTAGACTTTTTTATACAAACTTTCAACCTCTGTTTTAACTAAGTGTTGAATTTCGAAAAATCTCTGAAATGCTTTCTTAGTGCACGTCCACAGTTCCTATAATGAATACGTATTTCAAATTTTATCCTGCTATCTGTACTGGTTTAAAGTTTAGACTGTATATTGTAGACATGCGCAATATGTGTCACTAAAGTGAAAAGAGTGATATCAGAGTGATATGAATCTTTAGCTCTCAAAGATATGCATCACTGTTTTAGGTCAGTAGCTCCGCGGTGTGTCAACGGCTCGCTGGCTCTTATAAGCTCAGTAACTCCGTTATGTGTCAACAGCTCACTAGCTCTTATAGCTCAGTAGCTCCAAATCCTAATATTTCCGAACCAAAGAGAGAGCAGTAATAGCTGTACGATGACAAGACAGACGAAAAATTCATGTTGATCGTGTCTTTTCTCGCAGCTCACGGCTCAATGGAGCTACTTTAGAACGAGTGAGTTGAAAGATATACTGAGTTGTTTGAATCGGAACTGAGCCGGTGAGCTAGACCAACTGATATAGCTCTTTTGGATCACTCACTCGCGAGCTACACATGTCTAGTACATTATGTATCACGACCTTAAGTCACAGAACTGTTTCATAAAACAGATACTTATATATATAGATTGAACTTAGAGATGTAAAATGTGCACGATTTAGATTATTCAGAAAAACACAGCTCTAACATTGTCCTTAGAAAGTTATATTTAAATCATTTAGGTACTTACAAATATATTTGCGTATTAGATTATCATATCACAGTGTAAATTACATTAACTTTAATCAGACTTATACACACAAAGAGTGTGGTGGCGGCATTTCAGGTATGAATCCCAATTTAAAACTCTCCCCTTTAAACATTTCTAAGTCATCAGCAGATATGTCATTGATATTGCTGTAGACCCCAGGGTCATCCGCTGGAGTCTGTTGGAAGACATTTGTTGCTTGACCAAAAACGCTGGCAGAAGCATCTGATCTTTGGAAAACATTGCTACTTTGGGCAAAAGGAGATGGTTGTTCAAAAGGGCTCTTAAAAGCTGACTGAGCAGGCTGCGCAGACTCAAAAGGACTTCTAGTTGAGGCAGCCTGTGCAAAGACGGATTTAGCCTGATCTGCAGGACTATAGTTAGCCTGTGCAAAAAGAGATTTTGCTGGATCTGGACTGCTATTTGCTTGAGCAAAGATGGACCGAGCATCTTGACCACCAAAGTTACTTTGATTCTGTGGCTGTGCACCAAATACATTTTGTGTTGCTTGAGAAAATATTGATTTGGCTGAATCCTGTTGTCCAAATGCATTAGGAGATTGATTGAATACTGAATTTGTTTGGCCAAAAGGTGATGCTTGTGTGTTTTGTACAGCACTTCGGAACACTGATGATGCACTGCTTGGTGACTGCCCAAATACATTTTGTGGTGTTTGTCCTGTAGAGAATGGACATGCTGCAGAGTCTCCATTGTAGAGACTTCGTAACACCTTGACAGTGCTTGGTGATGTGGTCAGTAGTTGTTCATACTTGCTTCTGGCTTCTTTTGTTAGGTTATTCATGTAGGCAACCTGTAAAATAGGAAATAATTGGTCAAATGATATTTTGTATTGTAGACGATGCAGTGTAGGTATTATTTGTTTTCAATATTCATGTTTCACACTTTGTATTCAAATCATCAATTGTAGTAAGGAAAATAAAAAAAATGTACTTGAATAAATTTAAAAAGAGAATTCTGGAGATTAGATATGAGGCGCGACTTCTAATATGGGGGGCATACTAAAAAAAAAATCCATCTAAATGGTATAAATAAGAATTCTAAAATCAACATGCATTGTTCGGAATCCCTCCACAGTAGCACTGGCGTAGCCTACGATATGAACTGAAATTAGCAGTTGTAGATGGATTGAAGAGTGCTGATATGGTGCATGCATAGAGGCAAGGTTAAATTTATATTTTTGGTGATTAAAGTAGGTAATGTTGTAAATATAACCTCTTTTTAAACATATGCAATATGCCTATTTAGCACATTTCGATGGACACTTTTCAATACACAGAGATATGATTATCCTTACCTCTACCATCCATAGACAGAATGAGTACTAACAAAAGTTTAACAACTTTATTTAGTAATTCAGTCTCACATAAAACACTAAACATACTTACAGCCTGATCAACAGTATTATTAGCCTTCGCTTCATAAATGAACAGTCTGGCTTCCTCTGGAGATAAGTCCGTTAAACCAGGCAGGTTCGGCTTCTTAAATGGTGCATAGCAGGACAGCAGCCACTGGTTACCTTTAAGTACGGACTGTACATCATTATGGACCTGCTGCACTAACTGCTCGTCAGTTACTCCGCCTGCAGTTTGCTGCTGGGGCTTCGCTGCTGGTGCATTTGAGGGGGCTAAAGAAAAAACAGGTTAGTTTTTACGAATGGTAATGCAACATATACTTTTAGGCTAATACTCTTTTATACAAAAACGATTATAAGGGTTGGTTAGTACAAAACGCATAACTACCAAATCAAATATTGCTAGTCCTGAAACTCTAAATTCGTGATAGGTAATTTTAATTATATTATTACACACTAAATTTAGAACATTTGTCTACGAAAACAATGATTTATACAATTATAAATGAAACAAACCATGGTAACTGTATTTGGACCCGTATACATGTTCAAAACGACAGTTCTGACCATAGCGGCAATAGCCCTCTTGGAAAAATTTGCACACCACCATCGTAATTACTATAAACTGGACACGGATTGACGGATTCTGGACTGAGGCAAGATAATGATGAATCTTAACATAGGCAAAATCTGATAAAAAACTATTACAATTACAACTGTCAAGTATTACAACTGTCATCAAGTATACAATAGTAGTCTTCGACTGTCATTTCATTTCAGAAGAAAGTCAAGTCAAGAAACGATGTTAGAGTCTGTGCGGAAAGAGAATAGGCGTGGCGAAAAACGTAACTAACCAACCAGTATGGCAAATACGGTAGAAAATTAATTACAGCGCCCCCAAATCTAAATCCTATTCTCTTTCCGCACAGACTCTAACGATGGGAGACGATAATGCACAGCCAAAATAAAGTTCGGCCCGATAATGTACAGCCCCGTGTCTCCACGCGTTAAAATGGTTATAGTATGATCTGCTTCGCTTATTATGAATATTAGTTACTGCGGCTAAACTGGCGCAGAGACAAAGGACAATACATGCCATGAGTTCTATATCATTACGCCGCATGTTATCGATGGCAATTGCTAGAATAATTGTGTGTACTCATACCTCAATTCCTGTGAACTCCACGCCCCAAGATCATCATCAACTTAATAGCCTTCAGCTCTTGTATGAGATGCCGCGGTAGACCGTACACCATCTGTGGTGAGAATATATTTGTGACTTCAAAGAAGCCCCCAAGAAATGCTTTGTACGACTATGAAGGAGTGCTAATGCTAAGTCTTACAGGTTGGCTCAACCAACTTAAACTGGTAAACATATATAGACATCAGACATTGCAAAGAGTGTGAAATATAGTACATAGCGCATAGTCGCGTTAAGTCACATCATAGTACGCACTGTCTTACCCATGGGCTCTCTTGCTGGCCCATGCAAGACAGCTAAAACGGACACAGTCCCAACGTACTGCACATCATAGTGCCTGCCGCTCTACCCATGGGCTCTGATGCAAGCCCATGCAGAACGGCTAGGTCGGACGGAGTCCAGACCAGAATGCACATCATAGTGCCTGCCGTCCTACCCATGGGCTCTGATGCAAGCCCATGCAGAACGGCTAGGTCGGACGGAGTCCAGACCAGAATGCACATCATAGTGCCTGCCGTCCTACCCATGGGCTCTGATGCAAGCCCATGCAGAACGGCTAGGTCGGACCGAAGTCCCGACGTAAGTCCCTACCTTAATACGTATGCAATGCACCTCATAGTGCCTGCTGTCTTACCCATGGACCCTGATGCAGGCCCATGCAAGACAGCCAGGTCGGACCTCACGACCGGAGGTCACGACGTAAGTCCCTAGTCACCGAAGTGGACAGATCCACAACATGCCATTAGTTTTCTCCTTATAAAATGTTGGTTAATAAGTCACACTCATGAAGGCTAGAATTAGAATTGAACAAGACTCAGCGTCAACACATGAATAATAAATAGAGTCGACAAAGCATGGCACACTTAGCTTTATATCAGCTGCAAGCGTCGGCGTGGAGTTTAGACGACACAAATCACTTATTTTACCAATTATTCTCAAACAGAATTGAAACTATAAAAACAGTTAGTAAAACGTCAAATTCAATTGTCTTACCATAGACTATGATAAAGATGCGGGAAATGTTGCTATGTACAAAATGATATTTCGCGAGGCGTCGCGACACCCCGACCCCACGCGCCCCGGCCCCCATCCTGTCCGATCCACTCAGGGTGGGTCGGCTAGCGACCTAGTTCGACCCCAGGGAACGCCACGGCCGACCACCCGGTCGGATCACTATGCCCAATAGGGTTGCGAGTTAGTCAGGCGTCAAAAAAATAAATAAAAAGTACAGCCCCGATAATCCACGGCCCCACGGCGGATTATCGCGCCGGGTTTTATCCGGTCGAGCTTTACCGCCTTCGCCCTGTACAGATAATGCTCGGATTGATATTTCGAAGCCACGTTTGGCACAGGCAGGGTGATAATGTGCAGCCCGATAATTGGTGACCAGTAATTCGAACCCAATGGCTCCGAATTATCGGGCCGAGCATTATCTGTGCAGGATGGTAAAGCTCGACCCGATAATGCCCGGCCCGATGATTGGAAGCCACTTTTTTTAGGTTATTTATTTTATTTATCGTATGGCAATTCAGTCACTGGATACAATGTACATATGTATATACTAAAGTAATTAGATCTAAAGGTTAAAGTTGGCCTGGTTGGTTTTTTTAGGTAAGGTTTGTTAATCATCTTGTGTCCTTTAGAGCAGAAATAGAAGCCCCGCGCAGATATACTGTATATCAGTGTTTCTTGTATGTAAATAGAATTAATGGAATAGTACATTGTGTATCAAGGGCGGTAGGTAAAGAATTACAAACGAGTGTTTGTTACAAGGCCGAGGCGAAGCCGAGGGCTTTAATAACACGAGTTTGTAATTCCTTTACCGCCCGTGGCACACACAATGTTTTTCATCACACTTGTGAGGAAATCTAATTAAAATTAACCTTACTTAACCTAAATAAAATTGTAAAACTGACAGTGACATTAGTGACATATCCATAGACAATGCGAAACGTTCGGAAACCATAGCGGTACAGACCTAAAACGGTTGATTTTATAATTGCAAAATACTGAAATACACTATTGAAACAATTATATAATGTTACAGAAATATGTGTTTACATGTATTTGCAATAACAGTTCTCTTTAAATAAATATTTCAGTGATAAAAGTTAAAAAAGTAAGTTGGCGTTTCCTTTGAACATGACAAATAAGAGTAAAACAGAACCAGCGTTTCAAATTTAAAAAGAAAACCATTACGCCCTAGGGCGTAATAGGCCATTTACGGCCCGCAGAACCTACGTGTAATGACACCATTTTCGAGCAAGTGTGATGAAAAAACATAATCGACTCGGTTATAATGAGCGAGTAACAGCCTATATACTATTTGATTGGCAACATTTTGATTTTGACGTCTGACAATACATATACAATCACAAATTTTTGTTTTCGTTCTTTTCATTTCAAAATTATAACTTAAACTTAACCTGAAAAGGTATGGTGGCTTAACTTATTAGTCGTGTGTATCATTTTAATCGATAATTAAGCTCGGGCCTTCAACTTTCAAAATGGATATCGAATATATTCTTGGTATCCAAGTATTATTTCTTGGCGGCATCACTGTTGGATATCGTAAGTATATTTTGATCAATACAATATCTAATAATTTTGATCGATACCATTCAAAACTTATGTCCTGTATTGTGTCTGTGCAATAAGCTTAAAAAAAATTATACATATTTTTAGACTTGAGGGTTATTCTTCAGAAATATGTCTGCAGTCACCTTATTCCTCTGGCTCTTTTTACCCGTCTGCGGCGAAGCCCAAAGGAGGGTAATGTGTTTGACCTGTATGTATGTCCGTTCCTGTGTCCGCTCGTAACTACTCAACGGCACAACCGATTTTAATAAATGATACATCATTGGATTCGTCTTGATGGCGCGAGTGTCACTGGGTATGAAGTTCGTTAAAATAAACAAAATGGCGGATTTTATGCACTTTTAAAGTGCACCGCGGTCGGGTTTTTTTTAGTAAAAATATTTAGTTATTCATATTAAATGTATGAAGACAGAGGAATAAGTTGCAGACATATTTCTGAAGTATAACCCTTGACCATATTACTATAGCTTAATAACCAAGGTGCAAACACAGCTTTGCTGGATAGAAACCAAGTTCAGGAGTTTTTTTGTTTCATAATCACAATAATTGTTAGGAACACAGTCAATAAAATGATATTACCTTAGGTTTAGGTCACATACCTATCTTATCTTTATGGTAACAAACTGCTGCTATAATTCTTGTTCTGTATAGAACAAAGTAGTTATCAAAATTTGGTAACTAAATTGTAACACTGAAATATTGTATTATGAGAATAAAACTGAAGTGGTTTTCAAACAAGGTGCTCATTAGCTTATATTATCTAAGTGGAACAATGTAGCGCTTGTTAACTGGACCTTCTTTTTTAGAAATATTTCATAAATATTTTTTTTTACTTTAGATTCTTTAAACATGGACACTGCAACAATACAGAACTATCTGTTATTAATAGGTGAGTACTTTTATTCTTATGTAACTCTAATAAAACCAAGCAAATAACAAAGTGTGTATTCCATTCATTTAACACCCAATTGATACTTTTAAAAAGAGTTAATTTTTATACTAGACATGCTCATAAACTAGAAGTTCCAAGGCAAAATAGGTAGTAACAATTGTTGTACTATCTGCAGTATATATGCCATTGTTATGTAACACTTTCACACCCAAGTGCCTGCCTAGCGGGCTTTCTTAACTTTTGCTCGGATGCCGGCCGTTTTTTCGTACCACATTATTGTTCTCGCAAGCACGCCTGGCCGGCGCTGTCGGTATCTGAGGTAGTTTTCAATGTTTTGTTATATTAGCATGATACATGGGCTTTCTATTCACACCCATGATAAAATAATGCAGCATTTGTAATGAAAGTCCTTGCTGATGCTGCATTGTTTTACCAAGGGTGCATATTATTAGCCAGGTTAAACATACATTTTCTGTTTCCAGCCCGCTTCACTACCTGTCTGATCATAAGTCAAGGTCTCGAACTAGCCTGCACCACCATCTACACGGCTGTTCAAACCAAGCAGCTCCCTGAGCTTAAATGGAAGGAGAAATACAAGAACTCTCTCTACATATTGGGTGCTTCGGTAGCTGTACTGGTATTCTACAGTCATTCGTTGTTGGAAGTTGAGATTGTTTTGTTGCTCATAGCATGTGCAGTTGCAAGGTATTTGGAGGAGGTATGTTTTTTTATTATTGTTGTTTTTGTAGATTAAAACTAAGTATAATAAGAAAGAATGAGCCTGTGCAATACCAAAATCAATAATTAGGGGATATAACACTAAAGTTGCAGAGGGCAAGTAGGGGCAGAGCAGTGTTCCCTTATAGCAAGCCTTTGTTGTGTTCTGGCTGTGTTAGTATGCATGTAGGTATGTTTGTGTGGGCCAAAACTTTGAAGCGATATTAAAGCCACTTCCTGATGTCTAATAAGGCTTAAATTTGGTATACTTGCATATCTTGAGTGACTTTGCAATAATATAGTACCATGGATGTCATTGGATCATCTAAATTACATGACTAAGGATCTGATGACGGAATGCAAATGACATAAGGAACAGGACTGGAGTAGAAATCAGTTTTATGCAGTCGATAAATTTATCAATGTTGTCGTAGATACAATTTCATTTTTCAATGGATATACATTTTGTGTATATAAAGCAAGCAAGTGTAAATTTTTATTGTATATATATCGAAGTGTATCCATTTTATTGCACCTAATGCAAATATGTGATTCTGATATTGCTATTTTTAATGCAACTGACTGACTACAATACGATTGATGCCCATGTAACATCTTTCGATTAACAAAAATCAGTGTTAAAAAATGTAACTATTGATTCTACTCCAGTTTTGTTCCTATGTCATTTGCACAGAATCGTCCGAACCCTATACGTGACCCACCATATTTAGGCTCATGTGATTTTTTTTAAAGCTGTATTGTTAGAATTTTAGATATAACTCATTTGATTGATGCTTTTTTTGGGTATGTGTGCATTTTCTTGCATTTCAGAAACGTAGGTCAGCCACTATAACCTACGGTGAAGGCATGGCGTGCAGTTTCTCTGAAGGCTACCTGTACCAAGTGATCCCGAGCGATGGAGCAAAGTAAGTTATTAACAATTAATTACTTTTTGCGTTATCCAAAATTGTTATTATTATGTACCTTAGATTTAAAATTATGCCGAAAAATTTATGAAAGACCGCTCCCATTTTCCTGGAAATTTGTGGGCCATCAAATATAGATAATTCAGCATGATAGACTCTTATTCTTATCAATAGTTTACTGGAAAAAACCACCAGGGGACATAGATAATTTATCACATTGCATTTGAGTAAACGTAATTCATAGCATTTAAAAAACTGTACCTAATGTAAAAACCGGACAAGTGAGAATCGGACTCGCCGACCGAGGGTTCCGTACAAATTTGTACGGAACCGAACTACTAATACTAGGTACTACTACGGAACGGACGGACGGTTTGTTTTTTATATATGTATATATTAAAGTACCCTATAAATTTTATTTCCTTAGTTTAATTTTATATTCCATGACTTAACAGTGTACAAAATTTCACACCGTCAAGCTGGTGTACCCGTGAATTTCACGTAGAAATACTTCGAATTCTGAAATCACACTGTTCACTATATCTCGGCTTCTACGATAGCTAGAGAAATGAAATTTTAGGGCCCTAGGGTACTATTTTTTGAGATATAAAGCGTTTCCAAAAACAAAGCCGTTCCTATCCCACCTAGTCCGACCAAACTCGGGGTAGTCCGGCTAGCGATCTGGTTCGACCGCAGGGAACGCCACGGCCGACCACCCGGTCCGACAATCGCTACGCCCATGTATGGGTTGCGAGTTTGTCAGTTTCTAAAAGAAAAAAAAACAGAGTAAAACACGTTCCAGAGATACAAACGGTGTACGCCAGCTTGACGCCCGGTAGCGTACACCGTGAACAGTCCTTATATTTCAAAAAGTTTAAAGGTACTATTTTTTTCACTTAGGTGTTTTGTCGGTACTATTTATTGGCAGCCTTAGATTCTGGATATCTTTACGGTCTATGCAATTTTGACGGTCACGCCTTATTGTTCCCAAAATCATGGACGTATCGCATGGACATGGTATGGACTAAAAGTTGCCCTTTTCGGCGATTGTTGCCAGATGATGCGCCGTTTCGTTCTATGTAATTGTATAGGGAACGTGCAGGAACACACAGCACTAAATCGAAAAAAGAGACGCTAAGCAGAAAGTAAAGGAAAATTATCAGGCCTGAAAAAAAATACTGGTTATAAATAAATGTCAATGTCAAGAATAGTAAGTCGTGGCCACACTAAGGTCGCGATATTAATCGCGTTTTCCGTTAATGTGGCCCCAGCATGATACGATAATAGGTCCACACGATTCTGATAGGCAGCACGAGTTAGCAGCACAATTGTGCACGTTCCCTGTACGTATACTGTTTTTTCCTTGTTCTTCCTAGATTTTTCGGGCTAGAAGAGCACATCCGCGCAGTGGAAGCGGGCCAGAAGGTGATCTTCCCCGCGCGGCGGCTGTTCATCGTCATCACCAAGTCGCTGTACTGCCCGCCCAACCTCGAGGAGTTCAACAAGAACGACGAGTCGCTGCCTCGCCTCGAGGCTTGCAGGGTCAGTGACCTTGAACAGGTCTGCAGACCACGACAATGACGCCGAATTTAGACCATATCATAATATTAAAATTACCACGTTTTTAGAACTACAATGCTCGATGACGTAGTGTACAACTACCATTGTATGTTCTTTATCAAAACCCATATCCGACATCCAAAATCTACGTCATTTTCAAAAACTGCATTATATAGCATTGTTTCTAAAGGTTTTTATGTTCGTGGCGTACACGTTTTGGAAGCGGGGATTTGCCAATGTCGATGTTTGGCGTCAGCCACACAAGGTAAAAATATAATATTCCTGTGGGAGGATGAGACGGGAGTCCTAAACAAAAGCACTTGTTTATATTATAACTAGCGACCCGCCCCGGCTTCGCACGGGTGCAATGCTGATGCTGATACTAAATGCATGTATTATACATATAAACCTTCCTCTTGAATCACTCTATCTATTAAAAAAAACCGCATCAAAATCCGTTGCGCAGTTTTAAAGATTTAAGCATACATAGGGACATAGGGACAGAGAAAGCGACTTTGTTTTATACTCTGTAGTGATTTTCTTTACCTACTTATATAGCTTAGTCGCCTAGAGAATGTCTTTTCCCCATTAAGGCGGCCCGTCTAATGGAGCAGAGAAGAGCTTAAATTCTATTGCTTAATACGGATGGGCAACCTAAGAGGAAACAGGAGGGCAGTTTTTCCATACAAACGTAGTCCCCTGTTTCCTCCCTGGATAATGCCAGTAGAGCAATCATTTTTTGTCCAAAAATCTATGGCTACTATTGATATGTTCCTATGTTTTCCTTTTTACGATAAATTGATTCTCAAAAGAGATATTAACCTTCAAAAACCTAAAAAAAATGCCAGATTTTCCGCTGTGTTCACACACCCAGAAAACAAATTTGACTAGATTATTAAAAAAAAAGAAAACATGGGAACACGGCCAAAGCCTTTCTTTAATGTTTAATGAAAAAATTAGTTAAATAGGTTAAGTTTTGGGGAAGAAATCAGGGGACTACGAAACGTTGTTTTCATGAAATTTTAAAAGGTATTTTCGGTCCAAGCTGCAGTTGTCTCTATCGCGCTCTGCGCGGGAGAGGCGGGCAGTGCGGGACAGCGACACATTTTACAAATACCTAATTTTCAATTCTCTCCACCTTACTCTTTCCTCCTAAGTCTGCACAGTGTTGGCAACAGTCGTGGAAGAGAATGGGGAAGGTCTATGTATAAGTATGAAATTTTCAATGTCAACAACAGTGGTAACGTTGGCAGAGTCTACCGGACGTGCAACGCGACGTGGCCGGCGTCCGGGACCGCGTGTACCGCAACACCTCGTACAAGATCCGTCGCCACCCCACCGACGCGCAGCCGGTGCACGTGGTCGCCGAGTGCGCCACCCCCATCCACACGCTGTGGAAGGTGCTGCAGCGACGCGCCGTATACGGCCGTGAGTACCTACCACCAACCGCGTCCCCTCGCCACCCCACCGACGCGCAGCCGGTGCACGTGGTCGCCGAGTGCGCCACCCCCATCCACACGCTGTGGAAGGTGCTGCAGCGACGCGCCGTATACGGCCGTGAGTACCTACCACCAACCGCGTCCCCTCGCCACCCCACCGACGCGCAGCCGGTGCACGTGGTCGCCGAGTGCGCCACCCCCATCCACACGCTGTGGAAGGTGCTGCAGCGACGCGCCGTATACGGCCGTGAGTACCTACCACCAACCGCGTCCCCTCGCCACCCCACCGACGCGCAGCCGGTGCACGTGGTCGCCGAGTGCGCCACCCCCATCCACACGCTGTGGAAGGTGCTGCAGCGACGCGCCGTATACGGCCGTGAGTACCTACCACCAACCGCGTCCCCTCGCCACCCCACCGACGCGCAGCCGGTGCACGTGGTCGCCGAGTGCGCCACCCCCATCCACACGCTGTGGAAGGTGCTGCAGCGACGCGCCGTATACGGCCGTGAGTACCTACCACCAACCGCGTCCCCTCGCCACCCCACCGACGCGCAGCCGGTGCACGTGGTCGCCGAGTGCGCCACCCCCATCCACACGCTGTGGAAGGTGCTGCAGCGACGCGCCGTATACGGCCGTGAGTACCTACCACCAACCGCGTCCCCTCGCCACCCCACCGACGCGCAGCCGGTGCACGTGGTCGCCGAGTGCGCCACCCCCATCCACACGCTGTGGAAGGTGCTGCAGCGACGCGCCGTATACGGCCGTGAGTACCTACCACCAACCGCGTCCCCTCGCCACCCCACCGACGCGCAGCCGGTGCACGTGGTCGCCGAGTGCGCCACCCCCATCCACACGCTGTGGAAGGTGCTGCAGCGACGCGCCGTATACGGCCGTGAGTACCTACCACCAACCGCGTCCCCTCGCCACCCCACCGACGCGCAGCCGGTGCACGTGGTCGCCGAGTGCGCCACCCCCATCCACACGCTGTGGAAGGTGCTGCAGCGACGCGCCGTATACGGCCGTGAGTACCTACCACCAACCGCGTCCCCTCGCCACCCCACCGACGCGCAGCCGGTGCACGTGGTCGCCGAGTGCGCCACCCCCATCCACACGCTGTGGAAGGTGCTGCAGCGACGCGCCGTATACGGCCGTGAGTACCTACCACCAACCGCGTCCCCTCGCCACCCCACCGACGCGCAGCCGGTGCACGTGGTCGCCGAGTGCGCCACCCCCATCCACACGCTGTGGAAGGTGCTGCAGCGACGCGCCGTATACGGCCGTGAGTACCTACCACCAACCGCGTCCCCTCGCCACCCCACCGACGCGCAGCCGGTGCACGTGGTCGCCGAGTGCGCCACCCCCATCCACACGCTGTGGAAGGTGCTGCAGCGACGCGCCGTATACGGCCGTGAGTACCTACCACCAACCGCGTCCCCTCGCCACCCCACCGACGCGCAGCCGGTGCACGTGGTCGCCGAGTGCGCCACCCCCATCCACACGCTGTGGAAGGTGCTGCAGCGACGCGCCGTATACGGCCGTGAGTACCTACCACCAACCGCGTCCCCTCGCCACCCCACCGACGCGCAGCCGGTGCACGTGGTCGCCGATTGTACCACCCCCATCCACACGCTGTGGAAGGTGCTGTGTGCGTACCACCGTGAGTACCTCAAGAGGGTTTAGGTCAAACCTACATCTAGGTTATTTTTATCTATGATTCTCGATATATTTTCTTGATATCCCTTGTTCAGGATTGTTGTAATAGCTTGTTCAGGATTGTTGTAGTAGCTTGTATCTAGTGGACATGTTCTTTATTTCATTTTACATAGACCAATATTGCGAGAAACACCACTCCAAATTGTTCTTATATTCCTTTACACACGCAAATATCAAATGCTATTATTAACCCCGTTAGTCATATACTGTAATCAAGTTGGCTGAAATGATCAATAGTTTTGTCATAGTCTGGTTTGAAAAGATTTAAAATGTTCTAAGGTCTGTTAACGTTACCTCGCCATCCTACATCTCATCTCAATAATTGTATTTATGATATTATGAATTATAAACAAAAATGTTTGATCTCTTATGACAGACCTGGCGCTGGCGGACGGCGACGAGATCACGGCACGGTTCTGCGCGACGTTGCCGCGCATCGTCGCCAACAGCCCCGAGCTGCGCGGGAAGTGCGCCCTCGTCTACTACGACGGTCAGTAGAACAACCACTGCCAGCCGCTAGTACAACTGGCCGCATTCACGGCGCAGTGCTGCGCGACGTTGCCGCGCATCGTCGCCAACAGCCCCGACCTGCGCGGGAAGTGCGCCCTCGTCTACTACGACGGTCAGTAGAACAACCACTGCCAGCCGCTAGTACAACTGGCCGCATTCACGGCGCAGTGCTGCGCGACGTTGCCGCGCATCGTCGCCAACAGCCCCGACCTGCGCGGGAAGTGCGCCCTCGTCTACTACGACGGTCAGTAGAACAACCACTGCCAGCCGCTAGTACAACTGGCCGCATTCACGGCGCAGTGCTGCGCGAGGTTGCCGCGCATCGTCGCCAACAGCCCCGAGCTGCGCGGGAGGTGCGCCCTCGTCTACTACGACGGTCAGTAGAACAACCACTGCCAGCCGCTAGTACAACTGGCCGCATTCACGGCGCAGTGCTGCGCGACGTTGCCGCGCATCGTCGCCAACAGCCCCGACCTGCGCGGGAAGTGCGCCCTCGTCTACTACGACGGTCAGTAGAACAACCACTGCCAGCCGCTAGTACAACTGGCCGCATTCACGGCGCAGTGCTGCGCGAGGTTGCCGCGCATCGTCGCCAACAGCCCCGAGCTGCGCGGGAGGTGCGCCCTCGTCTACTACGACGGTCAGTAGAACAACCACTGCCAGCCGCTAGTACAACTGGCCGCATTCACGGCGCAGTGCTGCGCGACGTTGCCGCGCATCGTCGCCAACAGCCCCGACCTGCGCGGGAAGTGCGCCCTCGTCTACTACGACGGTCAGTAGAACAACCACTGCCAGCCGCTAGTACAACTGGCCGCATTCACGGCGCAGTGCTGCGCGAGGTTGCCGCGCATCGTCGCCAACAGCCCCGAGCTGCGCGGGAGGTGCGCCCTCGTCTACTACGACGGTCAGTAGAACAACCACTGCCAGCCGCTAGTACAACTGGCCGCATTCACGGCGCAGTGCTGCGCGACGTTGCCGCGCATCGTCGCCAACAGCCCCGACCTGCGCGGGAAGTGCGCCCTCGTCTACTACGACGGTCAGTAGAACAACCACTGCCAGCCGCTAGTACAACTGGCCGCATTCACGGCGCAGTGCTGCGCGAGGTTGCCGCGCATCGTCGCCAACAGCCCCGAACTGCGCGGGAGGTGCGCCCTCGTCTACTACGACGGTCAGTAGAACAACCACTGCCAGCCGCTAGTACAACTGGCCGCATTCACGGCGCAGTGCTGCGCGACGTTGCCGCGCATCGTCGCCAACAGCCCCGACCTGCGCGGGAAGTGCGCCCTCGTCTACTACGACGGTCAGTAGAACAACCACTGCCAGCCGCTAGTACAACTGGCCGCATTCACGGCGCAGTGCTGCGCGACGTTGCCGCGCATCGTCGCCAACAGCCCCGACCTGCGCGGGAAGTGCGCCCTCGTCTACTACGACGGTCAGTAGAACAACCACTGCCAGCCGCTAGTACAACTGGCCGCATTCACGGCGCAGTGCTGCGCGAGGTTGCCGCGCATCGTCGCCAACAGCCCCGAGCTGCGCGGGAGGTGCGCCCTCGTCTACTACGACGGTCAGTAGAACAACCACTGCCAGCCGCTAGTACAACTGGCCGCATTCACGGCGCAGTGCTGCGCGACGTTGCCGCGCATCGTCGCCAACAGCCCCGACCTGCGCGGGAAGTGCGCCCTCGTCTACTACGACGGTCAGTAGAACAACCACTGCCAGCCGCTAGTACAACTGGCCGCATTCACGGCGCAGTGCTGAGCGAGGTTGCCGCGCATCGTCGCCAACAGCCCCGAGCTGCGCGGGAGGTGCGCCCTCGTCTACTACGACGGTCAGTAGAACAACCGGGTCTATATCGATTGGCATACAATTATTAGTCCTATCGTTGTGTCGCATAACCTCTTTTGTCCTAATAACGTTTGGCCTACACTTTGTTCCGCATATTTTTGATTGTCCGAAATTGTTGCTCCTATTATCGTTTGTCCTAAATATTATTTGTCCTATCGTTTAATGTGGCTAAGATTCTAATATCGAATGATTTATGTGCATAATTGTAGTGTTCCTAATATTTTATGTGTTAAAATTGTTTTTACTACATGTCATTAAGCATAAATCTTGATGATTTTTTGCAAGCAGAGTTTTCAAACGTTAAAAGTTCATTTTTTGTTGGGGGACGCAGTTCAAACCTAACCTAACCTACTTTTCTGACAGCAGTTCGTTTTTGAACCTAACCTAACCTAACCTACTTTTCTGACAGCAGTTCGGTTTTGTTGGGGGACGCAGTTCGAACCCTAACCTAACCTAATTGAACTTGTGGTTTGAGTTTTTTTTTAATGCGGGGGGCTTCGCCCCCCGAGCCCCCCTTGTGGGGGGCTCCGCCCCCCCGTCCCCCCTTTTCGTTCTACGCCCTAATAATTTACCCAAGCAGAAAGGCTTTATGGGCTGCTGTAAAAATATTATTTATGGTTTTGTATAATATTATTAGTATTTGTGTATAGTTATGACTCGCAGTGGCGTAGCGTCGTGCCTAACCGAAATCTGACCTGCCTGAAGGTAGAACACGTAACGATTCTGACTTCACGCCTACCATAGTTTACTTTAGGAGCTATAAGTGTAGCCAATTTAATAATAGGCAAAATCATTCTTAGGACAATTCATGTTAGGAATATTAAGCTTTAGGTAATTAGATTTTAGAGTTATCAATATTAGGGCAAACTTGCTTTAGAATTTTAAATGAGTATGCGCAAAAATTATTAGGACAAACGAGTAGTATGCCATTCAACAGTATGCCAAACTTTCTCGGCCAAACATTTTTAGGACAAAAAACGTTATGCGAAACGACAGGCACCCAGAACAACCACTGCCAGCCGCTAGTACAACTGGCCGCATTCACGGCGCAGTGCTGCGCGACGTTGCCGCGCATCGTCGCCAACAGCCCCGACCTGCGCGGGAAGTGCGCCCTCGTCTACTACGACGGTCAGTAGAACAACCACTGCCAGCCGCTAGTACAACTGGCCACATTCACGGCGCAGTGCTGCGCGGCGTTACCGCGTATCGTCGCCAACAACCCCGAGCTGCGCGGGAAGTGCGCCCTCGTCTACTACGACGGTCAGTAGAACAACCACTGCCAGCCGCTAGTACAACTGGCCACATTCACGGCGCAGTGCTGCGCGGCGTTACCGCGTATCGTCGCCAACAGCCCCGAGCTGCGCGGGAAGTGCGCCCTCGTCT
Organism: Eudemis profundana; assembly: GCA_947034925.1. NCBI lineage: Eukaryota > Metazoa > Arthropoda > Insecta > Lepidoptera > Tortricidae > Eudemis > Eudemis profundana. The sequence continues at coordinate 19,679,351 of OX344795.1, read as the reverse complement.
ACTACGACGGTCAGTAGAACAACCACTGCCAGCCGCTAGTACAACTGGCCACATTCACGGCGCAGTGCTGCGCGGCGTTACCGCGTATCGTCGCCAACAACCCCGAGCTGCGCGGGAAGTGCGCCCTCGTCTACTACGACGGTCAGTAGAACAACCACTGCCAGCCGCTAGTACAACTGGCCACATTCACGGCGCAGTGCTGCGCGGCGTTACCGCGTATCGTCGCCAACAACCCCGAGCTGCGCGGGAAGTGCGCCCTCGTCTACTACGACGGTCAGTAGAACAACCACTGCCAGCCGCTAGTACAACTGGCCACATTCACGGCGCAGTGCTGCGCGGCGTTACCGCGTATCGTCGCCAACAGCCCCGAGCTGCGCGGGAAGTGCGCCCTCGTCTACTACGACGGTCAGTAGAACAACCACTGCCAGCCGCTAGTACAACTGGCCACATTCACGGCGCAGTGCTGCGCGGCGTTACCGCGTATCGTCGCCAACAGCCCCGAGCTGCGCGGGAAGTGCGCCCTCGTCTACTACGACGGTCAGTAGAACAACCACTGCCAGCCGCTAGTACAACTGGCCACATTCACGGCGCAGTGATGCGCGGCGTTACCGCGTATCGTCGCCAACAACCCCGAGCTGCGCGGGAAGTGCGCCCTCGTCTACTACGACGGTCAGTAGAACATCTCCTGCCAGCCGCTAATACAACTGGCCGTTGTTGCACTCGTAACTTTTAGACTGGGCAAGATAAAAAGAGGAAATAAAAAAAAACATGTATTAATATATAATGTAATCGATTGTACTCTTGATTCTGAATAAACAGTTTTCAGTTGGTCGTGTAACACCTTGTATATATATAAAAGGACTCTATGGCTCTGAAAGATCATTCCGGCTTCACTCCTCTCTCTGAATACAAGTTTTGTTCTAGTATAATTTTAAACTTCCACTATGAAGTTTTTCTCCAAATCCAATCCTGCAAGTAGTCACCACGTACAAACAACAAATTTAAAAGGCTCCCTGGCGGTCGACCCTTTCTACCTATAGGTAAAGAATAATAAAACATCTTTGCTGTGCACCACGGAAAACAATACCTAACCTACTCGAAACTTGAAATACTATGTTATTTCGACTATGTATAAAATCAAGTGCCATTATTAACGCCATAACTACCTGTAATGTAACATTAAACAATCTGTAATAAGAAGTTTATTTTTGTCGACAACCCTAGCGGTGGGCGTGGCGACCAGAAAGAGCGCGCGTTATGAGTTAGAGCGAGAAGGTAGGATTTGGCGCATTTTTGTGACTCGAACGTGGGTTTTGTTAGACAGTGCGAGTTCTGTACAAAGTACTACAGTGGAACTTCGATACGTCGAACCTCGATAAGACTAAATCCTCTATAACACGAAATAAAATTCCGTTCCCTTCCCTTCAAGCCCCAAAACCTCCATAACTCAAAGTATTAAACCTTCATAAGACGAAGTTACCAGTGAATCCCTACAAGACGTTTTAGTACATTTTTTACCTCTATAACACGAAGAAACCGTTCTTTTGTTTTATCACCTCTGTATCTCGAAGTTTGTGAATATAATACCTCTGTAACTCGAAGAAAATTTATGACACGTAGGTCATAGCTATCTAGTCTGTAGGAAATTTTACCTCTACCTCGAATTTTTATTTATTTTACGGATTTTACCTCTGTAACTCGAAGTAAAAAGTACAAAAGCCTTAACCTCTATAAGTCGGACATGGACTTGTGAAAACCTCTGTAAGTCGAAGACCTCTATAAATCGAAACCTCGTTAACACTATTTTTTTAGCGTTTTCCTTGAGTTTCGTCTTATCGAGGTTCCACTGTATTACTCATTCTGTGACGACGGTCAGTAGAACATGCACTGCCAGCCGTTAGTACAACGGTCGCGATTTGCTTTTTCGCATTATTTGGAATGGAAATGGCAATGTAGTGGGCAGAGCGAGACCGTATCATAGTTCTGCGCGACGGCACCGCGTATAGTTTACTGACGTTGTTATGACTAAAACCTCCAGAAGCTGAAGCAGAAGATTGAAAGATTTCTCTTGACCTAACATGATTTAATCTATCATAAAGTATCAATTACAAAAAGTATAATGCTGGTAAATATATTGTTGCCAAGCAAATTACCTCATACAACGCCAAATACGCAAAACGTTGCATAAGTTAAAGGAAGTTAATATAAAAAGTATCTTGCGAAAATGTAACTCAATTTACATTTTTTCTTTCAGATACAAATCCCCAAGAAAACTTGGCCGAGGTCCTGTTAGCAAAGGTGCGAGAAATCGAACCTAAATACGAGAATATCACCAGGAACGAATAAACCCTCTGTCTTCCCTTGGTAAAATTAGCCCTGAACACTGTTAACAGTTCCTAATTGAAAAGGACGCATCTTAGTTTTATAGGTTTTGAGAAACAAGCTATTTTAGTTGTGGAAATGGCATGATTTTGGAGGTGTGCTAAATTTTCTTAATGACTTTTAGGAACATTTTGTAAACTAAGATTTCTTTTTGGAAATGTCATATGCTGCATTGATATATTTTCTATACAAAATGCAAAGAACGAAATTAGATTTTTTTGAGATGTTTCTTTTTAAATTAGGACGGCAGTGTAGGTAAATTACATACCTACATTTAACGTAAACGAATGTCAACTTTATTGCAATGTTTTAAGCGCCCCCGAGACGGTCAAACGGTTTGACTCAAACACGTAGATTTTGGTTTGACTCAAACCATTTTGATCGTTTACAAAGGTGGTTTGAACGGTTTGTCAAACATATACGGGTTTGAAGCCCGTTTGATGAAATTTCATATTTTTGTTGCGTTTGACGCGCCGTTTGATCGTGTTCCGACGCGTTTGAACAAACTCTGCCTAGTTTTGTGGTGGATTTCGTAGTGTGACACAAGTCTAATCACGGCGGCGTACCGACCCAAACTGCGCAGTGCCGTTTGACAACCGTTCAAACCAACATGAAACGGTTTCACCAAACACGTAAGGTTTGAATCAAACCATTTGACCGTCTCGGGGACGCTTTAAAATCTATGGGTGGCCAGGCTAGTTAACTGTGGCTTCGTTTGTACAGTGCACTAAAAAAAGGAATGTCTGTGCCAATAATTCAGCTGTTGTATTATGCATTAAACAGGATTGATGCTGTCTAGCAGAATGATTTGTAACGATAAGGATAGTTAATCATTCTAAATATTTATTACGTCAGCACACCAAGCCATCAGTGACCTTTTTCCGCGGAGAAAATTGCACTTTTTTCCAGAAAGGCATAAACTTCTGCACACGCCACGCAGCACTAGATGTAAACTGGGGGCACTAGATAGAGGATAATGTCTAGGATGGCAAATACCCAGGGCGGCAAAATTCAGTTCTCGAGTTTTTTTTATCATCCACTTGTGTTGAATATGGGTAATGAGGACGGCATTTTTTCTGTGCCCAGGGCGGCACCATAGGCGGTAATAAAGAAAGCCCCAGATCGCATATGTCATGGCCCTCATCTATGGTCCTCGCCACAAACATTGCGACCTGGGTCATTCTTTATTTTACCGCCCTTGGCGTGTAATATTGCTTTAAAGGCGATTCGACTCGCCCGATTCTCCATACAAATGAAAAGGGGAACATCCATATTGGTTGAAAATGTGTTTTATTTCATACTATGATACTTTATTTTTGCACACAACAACATGAGAAGGCTCTTGAAACAAATATATGCAAAGCATATTATTTGTTTGACTTCATGAGCCTTCTATAAATTAAAATATTACTTTCGAATAATGGTAAAATATGGCGATGGTACAGCAATAACCTTTTAGTGTATTTTTTTTGGGATTTCTCATGTGGTTTTGCTGGCGGTACTGGCACCAAATTTCATGTTTTTAACATGGATTGTAATCCCCATTTTCATTGTATGGAGAACTGAGCTACTTAAACATCTTATTAATATATAATCATTTTCGTTAAATCTCAATTTCAAAGATTTAAAAAATAAAATACTTTTGTTCTGTTCTGTTTAAATTGTTATGAAAAGATTTTATTTTGTATCTAAGTGAATTATATGCAACGTTGGAACTCTACTTTTAAGTTTTATATGACACATTTAATTTTTGATGATTCTTTTTATTTATTTTTTGGTTTTATTCGATATGATAATTTACCAATTATAATGTTTTAGTAAAATAAGAGTGCCTTAATTATAAGTTATGATAAGTGTTAATATTTACATTTCTTCGATATTAGTAAAGCGCTTGGAAATAATCTCGAATGATATCGTTGGGGGACAGAAGGTGTGAGGAGATGGGTCAAAAATATTTTTAGTATGAGTTAAGGTTATACGTCTTTCCTGTGGACATTATAAAATTGTTAGGCTTTAAAGCCTAATTTTCTTACTGGATCCTCATAGATTTATACAAACCGACTTTTTCTTAAACCCTGTATGATAGAAGGATAAGTAAAATGTACCCAAGTCGTTAACTTTTGTATTGTCCACAGAAAAGACGCCCGTTTTCCTGAACGTGACGTGTTTCCCAGATATCACGTATTTGTTTTCTTAGGCTTCGAGAATATTCGCTGGGTGCGCGATGACAGCGCCAACTAGCGGTTACAAATACGGCGGACTTTTTTTTGTGTTTTGTGGCTTTTGCTGCAAGGCACTTTGCCAACTAAAAACGTAAATTTCGCTAGTAAAAAGTGACAGCTGGTCTGCCGAAAGTTCCTTTTTTGGCCATGACGCGCGCTGCGATCGTTTCGTGGTTCCCCCACCTTATACTTCGCACCCAGCGAATAGAAAAAATATCGATGAGGCGAAGATTCGTGTTGATGTCTCGTTCTTTTTGTACGTCAGAAAAAGAGGCGCCAACACGTATTCACGCATTATCGCGATGTCTGTGGCCGTACCAAAAATGGCCCGCTTCACGAAGCTACATAGACTGGGACTACAATAATTCTGCCGTGGGGAATATGGTAACACCTCCATTTAAAAGTTAAATTTCTATGAAAATGTGACCTTTAAATGGAGGTCTTGCCATATACCCCACTGCAGAGTTAGCGGAGACGCACTCTATTCTAATTTTACATATCTAAACTAGCAACATTGGTCAAACCAACCGACGGTTTTCTTGTTTTTGACCAATGGTGATAGTTTAGACTCGTAAAATTGGAACTTGTAGCTTCGTGAAACGGGCCACACATACCTAATTTTTGCATTTGTAGTATGTAATATAGTTTGTAAATACCTGACTAAGTTAGTGCTTTTCATGCATCGAAATATAATAAGTATGGAAGCGTAACTGATGCTCAAACTCGGCCCCACGAAATACGTACCAAGTGGTCGGAGCTAATACTTAGTATTCGAGAAAAAACGATAGCATCCAATAGAATTTCTCACGTCAGTAGGTTTGTAATCAATCACATTTTTTTGTCTTTTAAACGATATGCAACCTTTTTGAAGTTGCGTCTTCTAAAACTTAATACATATTAATATTTGTCATAAACATACGTCGTTATCGCGGGTGCAAAAACGATTTGACAGTACAGAAAGATTATGAAAAACAAGCAATAACAGACGCAAAACATTTTAAACTCGTACGACTAGGCATAAATGTTCCTCAAAATGAGTTGCGTCTGTTATTGCTTGTTAGGGTTCCGTAGCCAAAATGGCAAAAACGGAACCCTTATAGTTTCGTCATGTCCGTCCGTCCGTCCGTCCGTCCGTCCGTCCGTCCGTATGTCACAGGCATTTTACTCAAAAACTACACGATGGATATTGATGAAATTTGGAATATAGGTGTTTTGAGCCGCTACTTAGTTTGGTAGTTAAATAACTAAAATATAAATATTTTTAGGGGGGGCACTCCATACATGTTACAGAACCTAAAAATTTTTTTTTTTTCAGAAAATATCAACGTGTGCTACATAGTTCGACAGCTCTTTCAAAAACATGTTAAGGTTCTTAAGTAATGTTTTTGATTAAGTGCATACCTTTGGAAATAATCGCTCCGAAAGTTGTGAAAATTGTGTCCCCCCCCTCTATCTTCTAAACCGTGTGTCCGAAAAATACAAAAAAAATAGCAAAGATAACGCTTAATTAACACTTTCAACGAAAATTATTTTTAACAAGATCGAATTAACCGTTTTTGAGTTATTGCCGATAAACTGCGCTTCTCAACAAAAGGACGTAATTGCTATGAAGATACGCTCTTTTGTTGTTGTACTTTTTTTACATCGTATTTTTTACCTTATAGTTACGGCTATGGAACCCTACACTGAGCATGGTCCGACATGCTCTTGGCCAGTTATTTTTCATAATCTCTCTGTACTGTCAAATCGTTTTTGCACCCGCGATAACGACGTATGGTCATAAATGACTTTAGACTCAAACAGTAAACATTAAGTTGGTTATCACCCCCACTGATACTTAAGACGTAGGTATTAATTTAAAAAGTGGGCGTTATGGGGCAAATTTCAACGTCATTTTTGTTCGGCGCTATCGTTACATACTACATTATATTTCGATGTTTTCATGTGATTGTTATAATTATATTCTAAAACATTTTCAAGGTATTTCGTCAAAAATACACGTGATATTTGGTGGAGGTGGAGGGGCCTTTGCCCAAAACCCCATCAGCATAGAGGAGGGGTGAACTAAAAATTACCTAAGAAAAAACCTCACGTAATTAATGGAGGCGCCCAAAGGAGCACATTATTAATAAGTTAGCAGCCTAATATAAATATCGATAAGAATAAAAATAATATTTGCCGCGAAGACAAGGAGTTTAACATAAAAATCTACATTACTGATTTCTGTTGAAATTGTCAGAAATGCGAAGCGGTTTTGTGATATTCATATTGTGCTATTTGTGCTAAAAATGGGGAGCTATACATAGAATAAACGTACATTTTTGGTGTCAGCGAGATCTCTTATACTGACATTTTAAAGTAAGGGTTTTGCTACGCCATAATATAATATAATTAAATTGACTGATTTAGTTAGTTTGGATCAGATCCGCTAGTCTAATACAATGATTCATCTCCAGGTTCAGGTGACACGTTTTTCCATACCTATAGACATGTGACCAGTATCAAATTATATCAACTCTGGAGACGAAAGCATCGGTTGATTGCAGAAAACTAGTGACTTCTATACCATACCAGTAATATAAGTTAGTGCCAAGTATCCATTACCAGTTTAACTTGTTTGTACTAGAAAATGTTCCTAACATTGAAAACTTTCAATGTAAACGAATGATTTTTGTTTTTTATATTTTGTATGTGTGCTAGGACTTTGAAATGTTTGCTGGTTTTTTTTTCTGTTTATTTTAGAGCGTTTCGACCGCGACGGTTTTTTTTTCATTCGTGTTCCAGCAAATATAGCAGCAAGTGATGGTGATCACATTTAACTTTTATATTATAAACGATAGACGGTAGGCTACACATGATTTAATTAAAAGTTTTCTTCAGTGAAAATCTAGGCAAACTCAGGAAATTAAAAAAAAAACGCTTGAGCGACGCCTGAAATCGACCCGTTAAATGTAAGTTTAGAGAAATTAAAAGGCAGGTATTACAATTAGAAGACATAGTCACACGGTGATAAAGTAATCAAGAAACAGAAAAAAGTAGCAGTGGGCATAAAACTTGTAAATTTTCTACTAAACGACTTTTGAGTTTTACATCTGTAACGATTTCATTTGATCACAGCAGTTATAAAGGCTAGTGTGGGTTTGTGACCGTATGAGATAAGAATTTTATCAAATGTGATATGATATCCTAAAAACATGACTGTTGTTTATAACCGAAGATTGTCGCGTACTTAAAGTACCTAATTTGGATACGATTTTTATTACTAAAAATATATATTTGACACAATCGCGGGTTTTCTTTCCATCGATATGACAAGCATAACCACAGAATAAGCAGTACTCCGTACAGAAGTTTTTCTCTCTAACAAAACTGTCGTTCAGGTCCGACCACCGGACTGAACGCGCCGGGTCCGACCGTGGGGGCCTCAAAGCCGCGCGGCGAAGTTGCGGAGTGAGCCACTCCTGGCATAACTTAGCTCCAGATAAGCCTGTTTTGTAGGCCCTCTGATACAACTATCTGATATAATTAAAGTGTTCAATTAGTTGAAGCACTATTGGCGTGTCTAGTATAGTGTTAGCGCGTTACAGTAAATATATGTTGCGTTAATTACGAGAAATTCTTAAATTTCAGAACTATCCCATGTTCGAATTTACCTCAATGCACCTTATTTAGTTTTTAGGGTTCCGTAGCCAAAATGGCTAAAAAGGAACCCTTATAGTTTCGTCATGTCCGTCCGTCCGTCCGTCCGTCCGTATGTCACAGGCATTTTACTCAAAAACTACAACACGTATACTGATGAAATTTGGAATATAGATATCTTGTAGATGCCGCTACTAAGTTTGCTAGTTAAATAATAAAAATAAAGAAATCTAGGGGGGGCACTCCATACATGTAACAGAAGCTAAAAAAATTTTTTTTTCAGCTAACGTCAACGTGATATACATAATTCGATAGTTCTTTTAAAAACATTTGAAGGTTTTTATGTACTTTTTTTTGATTAAGTGAATACTTTCGGAAATAATCGCCCCTAAAGTTGCATAAATTGTGTCGCCCCCCCCTTTAACTTTTAAACCGTAAATCCAAAAAATATGAAAAAAATCAGGAAGGTAACGCTTAATAAATACATTCAACGAACATTATTTTGAATAGTAACGAATAAACCGTTTTGAAGTTATTGCCGTAAAACTTCTCGACCAAAAGGCATTAAGTGCCATCGAATTACACGGCATTTAAGACCTTTTGCCAGTTGTTTATTTTTAGCTTTATTTTTATCTGTAGCACATTTCCTTATAGATACGGCTATGGAACCCTACACTGAGCATGGTCCGACATGTTCTTGACCAGTTTTTTTTATACCCTATGTATATGGTTTATTCTAATCTTCCTTGTGTTTTTTTGACCGAGCAAGCGCCAAGCACGAGCTTCTCCGTTTCAGCTTGGGAAAAAATGATTTCGTATGTATGTCTGTCCGGCTGTTCTCCTCTACAGCTACAGAGAACAGAGAGCACTGGTTGGTCAGGTCAATGTGTGCGTGCTGCTCGTAGTAGGAAAAAACTTGTTGATGTGCGTGTGACTCGTAAGTACAAAGCGACCCCTGTTATCTGTTAGCGAGGCTACGTTCCAACTGTATATTAAAACCGCCGTTTGATACACGTAGGTATGGAAGTGTCATTTCCACTCGTCCGAAGTCTTGTTCCTCGCCTGGCCGCTCGGACCAAGACACCTCTGCTCGGGATTCATCACAAATGACCAGTGATCGTACTTTTTCCAGCATTCTTGGTGCAATGACGTCAAATGACACACGACAGCGACCTAGGGTTGTATTATTCTGCCGTCCTAGTCTAAAAGGCGACTATTTGCTATGGAAGTTCATAGTAAAAAGTCGCCTTTTAGACTAGGACGGCAGTATTATGTTGTCATTGAAAATGAAATACTTTTTTTTTACTTAATCAGTTATTATAATTGTGTATAACATTTATCACTGTAACCCAAAACTTATATAGTAGAAACTTATATAGTTATTATATCAATTCCTAATCATAAATATGAACTATATATAACCTGAGATAAGGATTTATTGCAATTGTGTTACAAGAAATCAAAGTACACAGAAAAATTAAATGGCACTCAACTGTGTACAGACCGGGAATCGAATCCGGTACCTCTGGATTTCCGGCCCAGCGACTCAACCACTCGTCCACCGTGCCACCCGCTAAGCGCGTCAACTTTGCCATCTACTTTGACTTCCGTATCATTCTGTTTTTTTAATAGGAATTAACCTAACATAATATGTAACATAGAAATGTGGTCTAATTTACCCGCATTAAAAAACCAATGAAGAGACAGAAATGTTTCTTTCATATAATGTGTTACATTTCCTCATATTATACTCGTAGTAAATTAACCCTTCATTTCATTATGCATATTGGGTTTACATGTTCTGATAATATTTTCTGTTTTTCCGATTTGTTTAATACGCTATTTTATTTTTGATTTTATTTGATTCTTGGTTCAAACAATTTAATATTGGGCTCTAGTGACAACCCTAGCACTGCACCAAGAATGCTGGAAAAAGTACGATCACTGCAAATGACATACTCACTTATATCAAGAAATGTACCGTAGTGACCCCTAAGTTCGCCTAGGGTGCCTATCTTTGCCTAGTTGATTTTCCTAAGCTTGCTTTACGACAAGCTACACTTAAAACTATTATCAAGTAATGTACTCCTCCTCCACCTCCACCTCTCCCTCCCGGACCTCCGCAAGGTGTTGACGTGCATAAGTCCCCGCGCTAATTTTATTTTTGCAAAATTTTGATTAATTAAATCAATAAATAAAGATTTAGCCTCATTTAATTCGCGAGGGAAAATAGGAGCGCATAAACTCGACGATACAAGATCACGCCGCGCCGAGTTCAACAACTTGCTCTGCTCGAGCTCCTAGCACCCTGGTACATCTTGCCTACTCCACGGACCGCGGGTGAGTGCTACGCTGCTACGACGTCACACGCCCCATCTGCTACGCTGCGCCGCCAAGTGCTACGACCTGCTCTGCATCTATGTGATCCTAGTACCGGTGCAGCTATAACAGCTTCAAGGTGTGAGTGCGAGTACGTCATCATCTTTTCACGTGCCATCTGCTTCGTACTGTGCTGCAGGCTACGCTACGCTTCTGGAATCCGGGTACTTTTTCGCTATATTACAAAATGGCATCAGCACTGGACGACAGTATGACATGCGGTGCTTGCCGACTGGACTTGTCAGTGGGCTCTGAGTATTTGCAATGCATGGTGGAAAACTGCGGGAAGTTATATCACTACGCATGCAACAACAAAATTCTTTCAGAGGCTGAAAAAGCTGTATGGGCTTGCCCCGAATGCACCTGTGCTGCCAAAAAAGGAGGCCGGAATTGTGACACCCCGGTTGGTACCCCCGTAAATATAAAAAATGTAGCTCTCAGGAAGCCGGTCTCCGCTAACCCTTCTGCGGTACCGCAGCCTGCCCCTCGTCGGTCGCCCCACCTATCACCGGAGGCAGATGTATCTATGTCGAAGCCTACGTCCTTGGAAGTCATATTACTCCGTGAGCAAATAACCTGCTTGTCAGAACAGTTGGCTGATGCAGTCTCTACTATCGGCCGGTACCAATCCGTTGTTACTGCATGCACGAGTAAGCTCGAGATAGTGAGCGCTAAACTTGAGGCATTAGAACAGTCTTTTGAGTCTCGTGGTGCACCTGCGTCCTCTACACTATCAAAGCCTAGGAACAGCAGTGAAGATGCTGTAATAACTAGTAAGGCAGGGAAAACGCGTGACCTGAAGCGCAATCGGGGCGGAAAGATCGATAAAAACGTAGATCTTGACGTCGATTTTATTGTAAAAGCAAGTACATTGCCCAGCACTTCTACACTGGAGACGCAAAATCAGGTTATCACGCCCGCAAATTCGACTTCGAGTAATAGGATAGTTGCATGTTCCCAGCAGAGTAGCCATACAGAAGACATCTTGTCGACCGACTATAATGAAGACCCTACGAACAACGGGTGGAAGGAAGTATCTTCAAAAAAGAAGCAGAGACGCCAAACGTCAATACGCTGCACGGCTGGCCCTGACATCACTTCTCTCAGGGCTGTGGAGGTACGGAAACACATCCACTTGTGGAATATGGTGTCTAGTGCTAATGAAGTCCAAGATTACTTGCAACAGCTGTGTGAGCAGGCAACGTGTACTGTGGAGGAGCTCAAGTCTAAAGGCGAATACAAGTCATACAAACTGGGTGTTCCTATCGCTTATTTTGATAAATGCTTGTCTGCCGACGTATGGCCTGAAAATGCAAGAGTGAAAACGTGGTTTTTTCGAAAGCAAACAACGCAAACCAAAAATTGAACTAGAACCAGCTAGCGGCCCTACGATCAGCATTGCCTATCAAAATGTCAGAGGTCTCAACACCAAATTGAAGTTTTTTAAGCAAAGTATTCTTACTCACGAAAGTGATATTGTTGTTGCCACGGAATCATGGCTCTCAGTCGCTGTCGAAGACTCCGAACTTGTAGGTAATGCCTGGAGTATCCTACGCCGTGATCGAGCCACTGGCCGACAAGGTGGTGGTGTGCTGGTGGCCGCTAGGCCAGGTATTAATTTACGACGAAGGCCTGAATTTGAAACTGCAGACGGGGAGGACTTGTGGACTTCCTTTGTGGTAGATAATAGTACATTTTATTTGTGTGCCGTATATATTCCACCGAACTCTTCAGAGAACGTGTATATGCGCTTTTTTCAAAAACTTGAATCATTTATCAACTCTATAGGCGATGTCTTCATTATTGGAGACTTAAACCTTAACCCTAAGTACACCTCAATTAGTATCCTAAGTTATTATTGTTATTTTACTACATTTTGTGATTTGGTTGAGATGAATGAGATTTTGAATACGCATGGAGGAGTGTTAGATGTGGTGTTGGTGCGAGAGCGTGTCCACGGCGTCGTGGTAAGAGAGGTTACGGAGAGTAGCCTAGTTCCACATCCCGACTCTTATCATCCACCCTTGGAAATATCCATCCGCCTCGCGGACGCCAAAAGTCATTCCGCCAAAATGGATCCTAGCAATGTTGACACAATGCGTGACTGGAATTTTCCCAAGGGAAATTATGAACTTCTCTACCATCTCATTGCTAACGTGTCCTGGAAGGACGTTTTTGAGGCCCGTAATGTCAATGTCGCTGTAGACCACTTTTATAATATAATATATGGTTTTTTCGACACGTGCATACCAAAAAAGAGACGGTTTAGTAAGCCCTGCAGATGTTATCCGGTTTGGTTTACAGCGGATCTTATTAAAGATATTAAAAGGAAAGCTTCCCTTCATCGTGAGTGGAAGCGATCCGATGACAGGGATATATATGCAAATTTTTCTAAGCTCCGGGCAGATATTAAGTTAAGATCATCTGAAGCCTACGATAATTACATTAGATGTATTCAGACCAAAATAGCAAGTAATCCCCGGGCCTTTTGGCAACATATAAGCAGTTTAAAATCCAAAGGCGGATTCGAGAATCAGGTATCACACAATGGAGAGTTACACAAAGGCGCAGAGGCTGCTCAGGCTTTTGCAGACTTTTTCTCAAGCGTCTTTCTTCCCCGCGTACCCGTTCTCGATCATACCAAGATTATGCAAAAAGATACGTCAAGCTCTGCTAATTATGTTCACATAGACACAATATCCCCTCAGGACGTAGAAATGGGCATAGCACGTCTAAAACCCAATACCTCTCCAGGACCGGATAGTTTTCCGGCATATATCTTAAAGGGCTGTAGGGATTGTCTACTACTTCCATTAGCTCATATTTTCAACTTAGCACTAAGTACTGGAGAGTATCCTAACCAGTGGAAGGTCTCACGAGTGCGCCCTATACCCAAATCCGGTGACGCAGCTAGTGTAGGAAATTATCGTCCCATAGCCATTCTCTCTTCGATCGCGAAGTTGTTTGAATCGATCATAAACAAACTATTAGCCTCTCAAATAAAACCCTACCTGTGTGACTCTCAACATGGTTTTAGGCCGAGGCGATCAGTTGAAAGTAATCTCTTGACCCTGGTTGACTGTATCTCTGAACATTTGGACAAAGGAATACAAGTTGATGTGTTGTACTTTGACTTTAAGAAAGCCTTTGATCGCGTGGATAATGACATATTATTAAGCAAGTTATGCAACATCGGCTTTTCGCCAAAACTGCTTCGGTTTTTTGCCAGTTATCTGCGTGACAGGCAGCAGTACGTTCAACACGGATGCTTTGTTTCCGATTCTTACCACATCCGCTCAGGAGTCAGCCAGGGTTCGATTTTAGGCCCGTTTCTATTCGGCATTATGATAAACGACTTGGCCTGGGTCCCTAAATATGCCAGGTGCCTACTCTATGCTGATGACTTAAAGCTCATCTATGGAATACAACAACTCTCTGATTGCTCATCGCTCCAAGAGGATATACACCGGATCTATCAATGGAGCATTGAAAACAAACTTCTATTCAACTATGAAAAGTGCTCCGTGATGTCTTTTAGCCGCGCTCATAGTCTTTTGTCTGCTAGTTATTTTTTAGGGACAGACCAAATTATACGCGTGGACACAGTCAGAGACTTAGGTGTCATCTTCGATACGCGCCTCAACTTTCATGCCCATATGCAGACTCTAGCGTCCGACTGCTACCGAAGGTTGGGATTCGTTACCCGCAATACCCGTGATTTTGACAATCCCGGAGTAATTAAACTTGTATATACCGCTCTGGTGAGAAGCAAACTTGAGGCAGCGTCGGTCGTGTGGAACCCCCATGAGGTCACTTACGTTTTGCTTTTGGAGAAAATTCAAAAGGCGTTTTTGCGATTTCTATATAAAAAAACGTACGGGTACTATCCTTTTCTTTACCCAACCAAGTTTTTACTCGGCACCTTGGGATTTAATTCTCTAGAAGTGAGGCGTAATTATGCGCTCTTAAACGGGGCATGTCAAATTCTGCGGGGTGATTCAGATTGCCCGGAGTTGGTGAGGCAACTGGTACGTCTTTGCGTACCCTCACCGTCTCAGTCGAAATTTAATTTTCGTCCACGGGACCGCGATCTGCTGGCAGTTCCCAAAGCGCGTACTGTGTCATACAGGCATTCACCTCTTGTTCGCGCATTACAATATGTGAACGCGCTTCTCGCATCAGCACCCGAATGCGATATTTTTGCAAGTAGCTGGAGGACGGTATGTGATGAATGTTTGAAGTTATGTGAGGCGATGGATGATCGCCCATCTTCTGTTAATTGTTAATAATTGTGATTTTTATTACTTGTTGTGCTACATGTTATAGTTAGTCCTTTTTATATGTGTTGTCTGAATTTCACAGTGCCTTGGTGTATACTGTTATACTGTGTAATTATCTAAATTAAATAAATAAATAAATAAATAAATAAATAAATGTATAAGTACTGAATATACTACTAGTTTTGCAGCTTGTCTTAAAACATTTTTAGGAAAATCAACTAGGCAAAGATAGGCACCCTAGGCGAACTTAGGGGTCACTACGGTACTATTTATGGATGCGGATGGGAATATTATATTCATAATCATAACATTTCTGAGTTAAAAGTAAATATCGTCGTCGAGATTGCCAAATGTGCAGGAATTTTGTTAATAAATAGAACTCCTTATGTGCTTGGCACCTTATGGCATTTGGTTGGCAAATCTCAACGACGTGAACGACGGTATTAGGTGTGCCTAGTGAGTAATTCGTTGTAATCGATTACGAAATTAGCTCGTATAAAAGTAAAGTTTTTAGAAATGTCTTAAATACTCCTAACAAACTGTCATTGCTTGCTCACCGGGAGACGATAATGCACAGCCAAGATAAAGTCCAGCCCGATAATGTACAACCTTGATAATTCGCGTCGAGCCGAGCTTTATCTCCCTGTACAGATAATGCTCGGCCCGATAATTCGAAGCCATTGGGCTCGAATTACTGGTCACCTCCACGGTCACCAATTATCGGGCTGCACATTATCACCCTGTGCCAAACATGGCTTCGAAATATCGTGCGTGTATCGGGCTGAGCAATATCTGTACAGGGCGAGAGAGCTCGACCCGATAAAGCCCGGCTCGATAATCCGCGGCCATTTTTGGGGTCGCGAATTATCGACCTGTACAATACGGAGCCGGGCATTAACGGACTCACTCACACCTCACACACAAAACGTCAAACTTCAGGGAGACGATAATGCCCAGCCAAAATAAAGTCCGGCCCGATAATGCACAGCCTGATAATCCGCGGCCATAGGGCCGGGCTTTATCGGGTCGAGCTTTCTTGACCTGTACAGATAATGCTCAGCCCGATATTTCGAAGCCACGTTTGGCACAGGGTGATAATGTACAGCCCGATAATTGGTGACCAGTGATTCGAGCCCAATGGCTTCAAATTATCGGGCCGAGCATTATCTGTACAAGGTGATAAAACGCGACCCGATAATGCCCGGCCCAATAATTGGAAGCCTCCTTTTTTAGGTTAGGTTTGTATGTCAGCTTGTGTCCTTTAGAGCAGAAATAGAAGTCTCGCGCAGCGAGGCTTCGTCGACCTGCTGGAAAAGTGGACACCAATTATCGAGCTGTACATTATCGGGCCGGGGAATATCGGACTGGGCATTATCGGTACAGGGTGATAATTGGAGTGAATCAGAAGCGATGCACATCAATTATTTGGTTGCGCACAAAAGAGTAGTATAATATAACGGGTATGCGCACTATCGGACTGGGCATTATTCGGCCGCGCTTTATCGGACTGAACAAGTTTGGTTCAGGGCGATAATTGGAAGCCACGTTATGCACAGGGTGATAAAGCCCGGCCCGATAATCCGCGACCATTTTTGGGGTCGCCAACTATCAGGCTGTACAATACGGGGCCGGGCATTAACCGGACCCAAACTTCAAACTCAAATATTAAGTCAAAACAACACGAATCTCACGTGTCTTGTTCGGAATATCATGTTAATAAACAATTTTAATAACTGAAAATGGGTAAACGAAAATATAAAGATGATAGCGAAGAGTCAGCTAAGAAAAGTAAGATTTCCGAGAAAGTCTCAGATGCAGAAAATGAAAACGCGGGTGAAGAACAACCTCAAAACCCACCTGTACACAATACGGCTGTTAATAAACATCATGGGTTCGATGTGAAGCACTTTCGCAAAGAGCTGGCGTCGAAGACTGGTCAGACCATGGGTAAGTAACGGCAATATTTTGTCATTTTTTATTATAATACCGTTCTTACATCATTAACTGGCAGAGCTGTAAAGACTTCTAAAGTTAACCACGAGGTGGTCACGAGCGGAGCAGCTAGCCCATTAGGAGTCAAACTGCTCAAACAACAGTCTAATACTGTTGGCTTTACAAATGACATCAAAAGACTAAATAGGTAGGTTGGTTGTCTGAAAGAGATTGCTTCCTATCTATAAGACTATCTTGTTTATTTAAGAATCTCTGTATTTTTTTAGTTTGTAATAAACAGTATAGTATTATATTGTAAATAATTGGTATTAATAACTTAACACAAACCTTTTTTTTAATAACATATATATACAGCGTGGGAGGGACTATACCGATAAACTTTAACTATAGATTCTAACAACTATTAGGAGTAAAAAATGTTATGTGATGTATAGTCGAAAAACGCTTACTTTCCGAGATATTCATTATTTTGTAAATGAAAAATCCCAAGTGTGTAACAAGCCCTAATAAATGTGACTAAGATACCTTTACTATTTTTTTAAAATCCTTTAACTAAACAGTAATTAACCTTCGCAGTATTTGATGGTAAGCGACTACGAGGCCAAAAAATTGACCTTTCGTTTCCATTTTAGCTTTTTTTTTATTTTTGATAACTTTTCAGCCAGTAAGGACATGTTTATAACGAGGGGCTTAATTTACTGATTTATTTTGTTCCATAAGACTATTAATGTAAAATGACAATATTCGACCCATGTTGATATAACATTTTTTACTCGTCACACCACCAGGAATTCATGGCTAAAGTATGTCGGTATAGTCCCTCCCACCCTGTATAGTACATTACTTACCTAGGGAGGTAAAACAAAGAATGTCTCAGATTGCAGGTATTTGACGCCCGAGCCGAAGGCAAGAGCGATATATCGATACCTTTAGACTCAAAGGGCGTAAACGCCGTAGGTTCTAATGGCGTTCATGCCCTTTGAGTCTAAAGGTATCGATATATGCTATCTGAGGCTTTCTTAATTGGGTCAATTGCAAAAAAAATTTACCTTTTACTTTTTATGTCTGATCATGGTGTGTCTTATACCATTTTAATCAGAATCTCGAGCACTTTTCATTAATCAAATAAAAAAAAGTGGTCCAAAATGTCCCAACTTTTCCATACAAATTTTGATTCTCAGTTTCGTTACGCCCATACTAAACTATAGGGGAAAATCGTAACGAAACTGTCATATATGCAGAATAATGTGGGTACTCGTTTACTTTCTATAATAAAAAGTAAACGAGTACCCACATTATTCTGCATATATGACAGAAACTGAGTCTCAGTTTCGTCTATTTTTTATTTGATAAATGAAAAGTGCTCGTGATTCTGAGCAAAATGGTATAAGACACACCATGATCAGACAAAAAAAGTAAAAGGTACATTTTTTCTGCAATTGACCCAATTACCTCCCATGGTAAGTACAAAATTTTACATCTCCCTCTGGCCAGGAAGTGGGAATTTCAGCATGCGCAAGTGTGACATAAATTTTTTTTCATTTTATAACTTGATGCGTTTAGTCTGCGCATATGAAAAGTCTCAAAAAAATACAAAAACATGCTATAAGCTATTTGGTGACAGATCAAATCAGCTTCTTTTTATTAAGTATCAGAACGCTCAGAAAGTATGCATTACTATAGACATATAACAAAAAAAGCATCTACAATAATATCCATTCCCAGAATCCCGAGGAACATTCATGTTTCTGTATAATGTTTGAAGCCATAGACCCCAAATTGCACTCAAGATCCAAACACGGGTTATTATCTCGGAAATCAGCCCTAAAGGGAATAAAAACTTAAAAAGGGAGGTGGAAGTATGTAAGGGGAATCAATCAAATAAGGGATATAATAATCCCATCAAAAACATCACATGTAAAAAGATGCAAGTCTCGCAATGAGCCCCTTTACAACAAAAAAGTTTTGAGATGTAATGTTAGACCAATTCTTTATTTGCGAAGTATTAAATGTTCCTCCACGGTTAAATAATAGGCAAGTCGGTGGGAATCGAGTTCTGTGGACACCCCCCCCCCTCGGTACTGACTTGGTCTAAAATTACATTTCAAAAGTTTTAGAAGGACTGCATTGCGAGACTTGCATCTTTTTACATGTAATGTTTGTGATTGGATCCCAATTTGAACTGCACAACTAACTTTGTAATCGCATGTATTTGTATAGGATTACAAACTTATGTGTGCAGTTGTAACTGAAATTACAATATATTTAGGTTTTGTAGGACTTGATAGGCTAAAAACTATGTTTAAAATTTGGAGCTTGTAGGTCTGCTAGAAGTACCTTAGAATTATGATGATGATGACTAATGTCAGTGAATCAGTCAGTCAGTCAGTGACAAAACTAAGGAACTTTGACGTGACTACACGTTCAAATTGAATGATATTGAGAATATATATGTCTTATTGTGCCCTATATATCCCTGAAAATTCAGGGTTCTAACTTTAGCCAGTACAAAATTACGGGAGCCTGAAAATGGCCTGAATGGCTTCGAGAAAAGGATGGTACGGCCGTACCTTTTTTTTTGCTCGACTTGGCCCCCGCCAAACTGCCGTGCCCCCAGATTTAATTCTACACAGATGAAGTTGGAAGCAAAAGCTACTTATTATAACTTTTATTATGTATAACTTAATGTCTATGTTTGAGACTCGTTTAAGCTGAAAAAAAAATAGATAGTCTAAACTTATACTTAGTGAAACTGTACAAGAGTTCTGTATAGGTATAGTAGGCGCAGCTGAATATTGAGAAAGGATTTCAGAAATTTTATCACTTTGAAGAAGTTAATTTGGCTTCAAAAGTTTGTATGGTAATATTATCAGACATGGCTTGTTTTTATTTAACAAATCTTATTGATATCAAGACGAAAAAAAATTAATCATAAATTATCTTTTATTATAGCACTGACCCAGTTCCTGCAAGTGTGCCTAAACCCAGACAGTGAAGTGGACTACATGGCGGAGTACCTAAATGCCGGTGGCAACTCGCATGAGATCCTGCGCCAGATCAACCAAGACAACAAGAAGAACCTCACCCTCGCCACCCCCGCCTTTCACCTCTTCCACCTCATCATCATGAAAGTCCAGTCTTCCCATCCCCAGATGCTGGCAATCACAGAGGAAGCCAGTCGCTACTTCTTAAACACATTCATGTCCACAGTTGAGATCATGATCAGCGAGAACTCTGGACCACGTCACAGGAAAATAATCCTTAAGCTTCTTACATCAATAGTCACTTTAAACCCAGATTTGGGTGTAGAGGTCATCAACCAAGCTCCGCTGACGCCTAAGCATTTGCAATATATACTGGAAAAGCCTAATTACAAAGAGAAGGATAATGTCAGGACATCCTTTGTGCATTTCATGACGTCATTTCTTGTTGACGGTCATTTGCCTTTGATAAAGGCATTGCTGGAGAAGCAGGGGCTGCTGCCTTTAGTTATTCCAGGACTAGTGCATGATGAGGCAGAAGCGGTATTAATGTTCTTAAACATATTGAAAAAGAATGTAATTGAAAATAGTTTCATCTCCAAGAGCCTGAAACTAAAAACATTCAGTCATCAAGTTTTATTTAACATGTTCAAGCTGTATTCCTGGAAAGGACCACCGGATCTAAGTCAAGATACGAGAAATAAATTGCGTCCGGACATCATGACGCTTTTATCGGAGATTGTGCTAACTCTATTCACTTCTCACAAACTGGGACTATACTTTACCGATAATACCTTAGGTATGGTGGATGCTAATAAAAATCAGAACTTGTATAAGGCTCTGCTAACATTGAAAAGGCCTTGGGAAAGTGACGAGGAGTGTGAAATTATCCTCAAAATAGTTTACAAATGTCCTGACTTACACAGAGCAATAATAAATGTTGTGGAACAGAGTTTTGAACCCCAGCACTCTCCTATTTGGGAGAAGACTGCTAAGTTTGTAATCAAGTTATTGGATGTACTTAAACCAGAAGATATGGTCCCCAGAATGGGAAATTTGTCATCCATTCAAGTAGTCAATTTTGCCAGATATGTTACTCTGCCAATTCCTTTATTAAAATTCATGCAGACACACTTGGGCAAAGATCAAACCATATCTACATACTGTGTTAGAATATTAGTAAAAATGCTAGAAACGTTGAGAAGGTATATAAGGATTCTAGAGATGGAAGACAGCCGTGTAAATGTTTCTGATTTGAATAGCAAATTGGAATATTTTTTTCCAAAACATATGCCTGTGCCTACGATTATAGCTTCATTAATCCAAGACGTTATTAGCGGCAAACAGGCTTTAGAGAACCCGCAAGATTACAGGCTGCCGAAGATATCTGATACTGACAGTCTGATATATCTGATGGATCTATTATTACTGTATAATGATATCCACCCTACATTCTTTGAAATGTTAGAAGGAAGTTTGGACATGAAGAAAATTCTAGACTTCTCAATGACATTAACTTCTGGTAGAGTCTCACTGTTAAAATTTAAAGTCGTTTCGCTATGGTTGACTTTAGATAGCTCAGCTATTGCTCTGAGTAATCCTATGTTCAAAGATCTCTTCTACATTATGCTGGAGGTTTACACAAATACCGAGGATAATACTTGGATTGAGGCAAAGGACACGATTTGCAAATTTTTCAAGAACACTGGCATTTTCGAAGGTGATGAGGATGAGATTCATTTGATGCTTTATGCCCTACGGAACTCTTGCGCCACATCTACCTCTCTGATCGGAGACGTGGTACAATTTGTGCTGGAAAACAGTAAGGACCTAACAGAAAATGTCAGAAATCAAATCGTGCATTTTGAGATCTCAGATCAAAGTAGTGAAGCGAACTTAGACAAGCTTTTTAACGACCTCATGAAGAATAGAAATACGGAAAACATGTCGTTTTTGGAGATTAAAGTCCCGTCTCCTTTCATCGTAGGTTGCATGCAATACATACAAAATAATAAAGAGGCGAGGAAAGCCTTGAAACAATTTCTGTCCATTTATGTGGCAAACTTACTCCACGCTAATTTCTCCCCCGAGTTGACAGAGGTAGTGATTGGAGATACTAAGTTAGATGCGAGAAACTACGTCGGCAGCTGGACCGCAGAACCAGCGGTCCTATCTGATGCTATAGTCGGGCGGGATGTTACCATGAAAAACATATCAGAAGCAATAATTGCTAACAAAGAAATTTTCTTGAAGGACATATTCCAATGTCTTGAAGAAGGTTCTACAGATGACTGCGATATTATAATTGACGATGTTCCATATAAAATCGATACGGCAGAGATCGTAGACGGCTCTGAGCTTCTCATTTGGGCGAAATATCTAATATTCTGTACAGTAAGATTAGCAAAGATGAACTCCTTGACGGAAGCTCAGCAGAAAAAGATCAATCAATACTTTGATTGCTTGATCCTCATAGGCAAAAAGCGTCATATGAGAGACGTATGTCGGACGATCATATTGTCACTTTTCAAAAATCCACACTACCTTAATATTTACACACCTTTAGATCTGAGTAAAACTCCTTGTGCTACCATGGCAACTAAATTCCTTTTGGAAGTGATGATTCGCCACGCAGACATAACGATGTCTTTAAATAAAAATCAAAAGTTAATGAAGCCTTATCAACAGAAAAACTGCAGTGAGATCACAAAGTCTTTCATTAAAATAAATAAAAGGAAAAACGTTGATTGCGAACATACAATTAAGGTTCTTGAAATCATTGGATTGTCAGAAGTAGATGATTTGACTATACTGAAACACATTTTCGCTGCGGATGTGAGCGCATGTATCAAAGACGACAGAGAACCAAGTCTTATGCTAGAGGTACTTCGAGTACTTGTTAAGAAGTATTCCAAAACGGTGACAATCGAATTGCCGAAAGAAGTATTTAAGAGTATCGTGAAAGTTTATACAAATCTTCTAACCAACCAAGAAGTCATTCCGAATCTGGCAAATATAGAGAACTCTTTGATAGAATATTTCGAAAATAAACCGCATCAAGTGAAACACTTCAGTGAAGAACAGTTCAAGCATTTCTTCCGCGCCAACTCAATGCACAAGACCACATCTCTGCTTGCAGCCACCTTACTCAAACTCAGCCACAAGTTTTGTAAAGTGTTTAAAGAAGAAATCAATAAACCCGAAATATTAGGCCAAAGAGAGCTAACTTTACCGCTGGGCAATGCCGTTATCAACCACGAAGCATTCCTTGTCTCGAACAAGGATTTCTTAACCAAAATATATGAAGAGTATAGATCGAATATTTTGAAAGTGCTAGAAAAGCCACATAAAGCTGGCCAAGCTTATATTACCTGCTGGAAATTCATAAGGAAGCTGATTTTGGAGTGTATGTCTCAAGAAGAATGCGAGAAATTTTTCAACAAGGTTCATAAGTTTGAAATCGTTGAATTGAGTCACCTGCATCTGTTCCAGGCATGTTTCCTGAAAATGTGTCTCTCTGAAAATGGCCACAAGAAAGATTATCTGATCAATTACTTTTCGGCGTCACTTAATTTAATAACAATTGCGTTACAAGGAACGAATACTTTTGTATTAAAAGACCTTTCAAATAATATTTACGAAGTTATCCAACTGACTGGCTCCTTGAAAGGATTTGAAATTGAAAACAAAGAGTCATTTGTGAAATTGATAGAAAGTTCCATTTGGCAAAACTTTTGTAAGGCGGTTTTGAAAAATTGTTTAAAAGTGAAATCCGGCGACGAAGGGAATGCGTCCGGTCCGCTTTTGTTGGAGATATTAACCAATTTGGTAATACTTTTCTATCCCAATGATCACTCTGATATTGAGACCCTTTTTGACATGGTGACCTCACATTCTGAATTCTTAAACGTGATGTTAAGTTACTACAGCTTAGATATCAAATCCCGATTGATAGAACTTTTGTATGTCTTGATCACAAGGAAGCAGTCTGTAATGAAGATACAACAAATACCCGTTTTCTTGAGTGCATACCACGCTACCCGGGGCCCTTGCGACCGCTTGTTACTAAAGATGCTAAATTTCTACGAGACTCATGGTCAACCAGTAAACGAGTACAAACCGTATTTATGGGGCGATTCCGCAGCTAACTTTTACGCCGTTCGCAAAAATAGGTCAGCGTCACTTTGGAGCCATCCCACCCCAAATCAAGTCTTGAATCTCTTGGACAAGGACATCGTCGAAAGGACTGTTCGAAACTTCCCCGTTATTGACAAGTTGAGTTACGATTACGAGCTACCCTCTGCGTTTAACTCTTGCAAAGATATCAAGGGAGCTTTGCGCTTTATGACCGAGGATACGTTTAAGATTACAAAAGATTACGAAGGTGATATAGCCAGAATGATAGTAAAGCAGAAATACGATCAAGTAATTTTTGGATTGAAGGAAGTAGATGTAGTGAATACATCTCATATGGACCCTGATGAGGTTATATATGACCCTGCGTTCCTGTTTCCTTTGCTGAGCCATTTATTGGCGCCAGGGTCGATGGCGTCTTGCTTCAAGATGCTACGTAGCGGTCTGCTGTCGCTGCCGATAGTCGCGCTAAGCTCGCATTGCCCCACTATGCGTGCTGCGGCTTATCACGTTCTACATAGGTTCTCCATGCTGCTGGAGACTGAAACGTAAGTAACAATAAGACAGTTTTTAAACCCACACTTTTTCTTAAGTTGTTCTTAAATTAATTAGATACGTCAAGTGCTCCAACAGGAAATACTCCTGGAATCTTTCTAGAAATATTCATTTGCCTAGGAAGGAAATATTTCCTTTCTGGGCGAAGATTGGATGATGGGCAAAATTGAAGCATTTGAGATATTTAATGTGTATCTCTTAATTGTTTCCTTGTTTTCATTTTTGTGTAGGTACTTTAGTAACACTAACTTCCAAAGTATCAGCAGTTTAAAAAGCCATTAAATATCCAATCAATCTGATTGTGGTTATGAACCTACCTATTTGGAGTGTTAAAATCCGTATTGACCTAACAATGAATGACAGAGTAGTTATCGCTGTTAAATAGTATAGTAGTAGTAGTATAGTAGTGAATTCGTTCTGAAATTTACCGGTATTAAGTAATCATTTTTATTTTCAGGAGACACAAGAATGATAAGCTTCTACTTACGGACTTCATCGAAACCCTTCGCCACAGCCTGACAACTGCCATCACTAGTGCACACAGCGATACCGGCCTAAAGAACCCCCGTCTTCCCTCACTCGACGCCATTTACCTGGCCAAATCTCTCATGGTCTGCACAGCTCCCTTCGATTCTCTATACAAACCAGTCAATAACTTTCTGATTGCCAAACAATTCGTAGACCTAACCGTGGTGCCCGATTTCCTAAGCCTCTTCCATGACAGTGATGTAGAATCTTCAGATAGGAGACTGTGGATATTGGATATAATAAAGCATGGAACTAAAACCATGACAGACGTTAGCGTCATCTTTAAGACTATGTGCTTGAAAATGATTATGGACTTCTATTCTTCTGTTCTGAGTGATAGAAAGACGAAGGAAAAGATTCTAGGCGCTATAGGCGCTGTTGTTGCTATACCGAGAGCTTTAGAAATATTGGTGGAAGGATACGGGCTTGTGTCATGGCTGCATTTCGTTGTAAGGCAGTTGAATAAAGATGATAAATCTTTAATAAAAGGATTATTCAATATCATCAAGAATATACTCTCAAGTTTGTCTATAAATTCACTGTCACGTAATATATCTGCTCCAAGATTAGACCCCGAAGGCAAACCTGTGGATAAATTTGTTGAAATAAAGGTCAACAAGGGCGTTGAAGGTGAAGTGCTTGTGCTTTTGTATGATCTCTTATATTTTACTTCAGATTTAGAAATTGAGGATTTAATTTCGTATGTCGAAACTTACAGTTTGCTGTCGAAAAATGCAATAAAAGTGTTAACTAAAGAAAAAATACTAGGCTTAATTGAAGAATGCTGTGGTTCGGTTACACATAGTGAGAAAGTTACTCTGTTAAGAAAAGCAGTGCTTAGAAATAATATTGATATATTAAAGAGCAAAAATCTAAATGTTGCTAATGTAGGATACAATGCAGAATCAAACCAGCATTTGCTTAGGGAATTAACAGATATTGTGAAAATTTATATAAGCGTGGTGTAAGTTAAACAAACTAAAGAAAAAGTAATAGGCTTAATTGAAAAATGTTGTAGTTTGTTGAATATAGTGAGAAAGTTATATTGTTAAGAAAAGCGGCGACTAGGAATAATATTGCCATGGTAAGGTGATTCGAGTCGGTCGGTTTTCCATACAAACATAAAGAGGGTCATTTTTGCTTCCACAGCATCAATTATGTTTGAAATTAGGGATGTAACGATACACAGTTTTGCCGATATGATACCGATATATAGTAGTTAATTACTGATACCGTAGAAGCAAACAGTGGCCCTCTTTATGTTTGTATGGAAATCTAACCGACTCGAATCCCTGAAAGAGCAAAAGTCTAACTGTGCCAATGAAGGATATACGTAAAGGAACACTTGCTTATGGAATTATTAACTGAAATGGTGCAACTATACATAAGTGTAGTGTAAGTTGAACTTGTTTTGAATTGTGTATATTATTTTTAATATATGAACTGATGTGTAATTTATGTTCTCTTTTTCTTCCACTCACAAATACCTAATATAGCTAATACTAACCTAATGTAGCTGGAGAGGTGGTATGTACAGCGCGTTAGGACGTTTGTCCCAATGAGTTAAAAGAGGTTTCGTGTCATGTTTAGTTTAGGTATGTACCTATGTGATTAGATTACTCTAATTGTCATCTAGTATTATTATCAAACTCATTAAAGGGCTATTACACTTGGCTAAATTTAGTCATCCTGATTAGAATGCAAGAGAGGGTATCCCCTCGGAAGGACGCTCCTGATTACACTATTCTAAATTTTAGTCTCTGAATGTGTCCGTTAAGATAGCGTACACCGTAAAGATATTCAGAATCTGATGCAGCCAATAAATAGTACCCAAATAGTACCGACGAAAAACTTAGGTGAAAAAAATAGTACCCTTAAACTTTCTAAAATATAAGGCCTGTTCACGGTGTACGCTACCGGGCGTCAAGCTGGCGTACACCGTTTGTATCTCTGGAACAGCTTTGTTTTTGGAAACGCTTTATATCTCAGAAAATAGTACCCAAATAGTACCCTAGGGCCCTAAAATTTCTTTTCTCTAGCTATCGTAGAAGCCGAGATATTCCACGACTTAAAGGTGTACAAAATTTCACACCGTCAAGCTGGCGTACCCGGGAATTTCTTATAGAAAAAGCTCACTATATCTCGGCTTCTACGATAGCTAGAGAAATGAAATTGTAGGGCCCTAGGGTACTATTTGGGTACTATTTTTTGAGATATAAAGCGTTTCCAAAAACAAAGCCGTTCCAGAGATACAAGCGGTGTACGCCAGCTTGACGCCCGGTAGCGTACACCGTGAACAGGCCTTATATTTCAGAAAGTTTAAGGGTACTATTTTTTTCACCTAGGTATTTCGTCGGTACTATTTGGGTACTATTTATTGGGTGCATCAGATTATGAATATCTTTACGGTGTACGCTATCTTGACGGACACTCTGAATCAGTCAGCATTTCAATCGTATCAGTGACGAACGTCTCATATGCAATGTCGGCAGTAGGTATTGTCTAAAAATCAAAAGAGTGGCCTTGGAGTAGCCTTGGCCGTAGCATCCTCGGAACTTAAAAAAAATAAAAAAATAAGGACTTAGGTTAAGGAGAATATTTAGCGCTGAGTAACAAATTGTCGGCAATAAATTTAACGAATATTTTAGAACCTGAAGATTTCAGATGTTATTTATTTACAAATAGATAGAGATAGGACATTTCTCTGTATAAATCCAATATGTTGCCCAAAACTTCTTTTTCGTTCGTCATGTTTCCATACCTAAAAGTACACAAGACACGAGACACGTCCGCCTGGTGGCGACTGAATGCACTAAGTATTATTACACCTACCCTAACTAGGATGCTAAATCATTCAGTTCGTCAGAAACCATTCTTGTTTCTAATTAGGATACTTTTTAGGATCCTTACTAGCTAAACGCGATTACACTTTACTAAATTAGGTTTCTATAAATTTAGAATCCTAAATTTAGCCAAATGTAATAAGCCCTTAAAAAAACCCAATGCCAATGGTCTTATGTGATGTGACACATATAAGACATTCATTAGTTTAATCGGCTGAACGACCCGAGTCAAAGGTCTTATGTGACACATAAGACATTAGTTTGATTGGCTGAACGACCCGAGTTACGTGTATAAGACATTAGTTTGATTGGCTGAACGATCTCAGTCACGTGTTTTTATTTGTTTACCTTTTTTTAAATACTTAAAAGTACAGACTATAATATTTCTGGTTATAACTTGGTTGAATTGAACATAGATAATTGGATTCAATTTGTAATTATCCTAACAGTAAGCAAACGCCATTGATGCCGGCCGACGCCGCCGCCGAGAACTGTGCGAATTATTAATATTTAATAATGATATTTGAAATACATATAACGTATGGTTCCAAACTCATTTGGTTAAGAAAATCAGTGAATATTGTCAATTTATATTGAATTGCAGTGATACCTACGTTAGTGTGTTTGTGTACAGAGTGCTAAATTATTTGGGTTCATTATTAGGCCATTAAATTATTAGACCATGGATGCTTAAACACGAAGTCTTCACAAATTAATATAAAACAGGTCAAATGCGAGTCGGACTCGCGCACCGAGGGTTCCGTACAAACTCGTAAGTAGATACGTGAATAGTTCAAGAAAAACTGTATGGCGGTTACCTAGTTTAGTAGGAGCAAATAAATATGTGTTAAAAAATTTAACATTATCTAGTATTATAGGTATTCTTGGGGTAAGGGTCGGGTTGCATAAAGTTTAAGGTCATTAATATTTTTGATAGGCATACGTGGATTCGTCATACCTACTCATCATTAGGCATAACTGTAAATAGTGATACATTTATGCGCATAACGTTTTTAATCATAATGTTTAAGAACATACTGTGTAATGGACATAAATTGGTTGCTCATAAAACAATTTAACCATACTGTATAAATGCATAAACTGCAAAAACGCATAAGCCTGTTTTTCTTAGTTGTTACTTTACTTTATTCACAACATTGCTATTACAGTTTTTTTATCTTGAACAGTCAGTGGGGTATGTTGTGATCGCAAGATACCTAACACTCCTCGCTTCGCTCGTCGTCGTACCTAACTGTGGCTCTGTCATAGTTTTTTTTATCTTGGACAGAAAGTGGGGGTATGTGATCGCTCTTCACTAATAAAAGTACCTAAAAGTAATTATAATCATCAATATTATGGCTTGATAAATGTATGACATTTGCAATTATTACTAAAAAAAAATATAATTATCAATATTACGACTAAATAAATGTATAACATTCTACATTATGGTTAAACCACTTATGACTCCGTATAATTATGACAGGGAACAATTATGCCATAGTACAATTTATGCCAAAAAAAATATGAGCATCAACTTTATACTTAAAGTGTATGACAATGACAATCGATATTATGACAGTAGTTGTTACGCAACCAGACGGGCACCCGTATTATTGTCCCTTCTGCCACTTTGGAAACCAAAGGATCGAAGTCAGTGTAGAAAACAGAATTATTATTATTTATTCGAAACCAGGTTTCCTAAAAAGAAAAATAATTTATTATTATTTATTTAAACTTTATTGCACAATAATAAAAAAAGTACAATCGGCGGACTTAATGCCTTAAGGCATTCTCTACCAGTCAACCATCGGGTAAGACGGAGACTTAGTTGGTGCAGGATTGTTTAAAGCCGAAAGGACGAGTGGCCGTCTGGTTGCATAACAGCTATTGCCATATTATTGATTGTCATAACAGTTTAAGCATAAAGTTGATGCTCATATATTTTTTTTGGCATAAATTGTCTTATGGAATAATTGTTCCGTGTCATAATTATACGGAGTCATAATTGATTGAACCATAATGTAAATTGTCATACATTTATTTAGTCATAATATTGATGATTATAAGTTGTTTTTGTAATAATTGTAAATTTCATACATTTATTAAGCCATAATATTGATGATTATAAGTTGTTTTAGTAATAATTGTAAATTTCATACATTTATTAAGCCATAATATTGATGATTATAACAATCGTATTGCATAAATTTTGATAATGGACTTGCGATGGTTCTTCAAAAAAGTAACGATTATATTATTGTAGTATTTTTAATTTCTACTCTTTACACAATATTAGTGACCTCACACAGAACTAAATCGCTGCCAGAGAAGTAGGTTAGGTTAGGTTAGGTTAGAACTGTTATCTCACACATAACCGAATCGCTGCCAGAAAAGTAGGTTAGGTTAGATCTGTGACCTCACACAAAACCAAAACGCTGCCAGAAAAGTAGGTTAGGTTAGGTTAGAACTGTTATCTCACACAAACCGAATCGCTGCCAGAAAAGTAGGTTAGGTTAGAACTGTGATCTCACGCAAAACCAAATCGCTGCCAGAAAAGTAGGTTAGGTTAGGTTAGAACTGTTATCTCACACATAACCGAATCGCTGCTAGAAAGGTATATTAGGTTAGAACTGTGACCCAACATAAATGAGAACTTTCTAAAAAACTTTTAAAATTAGGCTTATGCGTTTAGCAATTTATGCATTTACTTAGTATGCTTAAAGTGGTGTATGAGCAACCTATTTATGCGTTTAGAATTTTATGCATTTACTTAGTATGGTTAAAGTGTTGTATGAGCAACCCATGTATGCCCATTATAAAGTATGCTTGAATAAATGTATGCATATCAACTATATGCCCATTACACAGTATGTCCATAAACATTATGATTAATATCGTTATGCGCATAAATGTATGACTACACTGACTTACAGTTATGCGTAATGACGAGTATGACGAATCCTCGTATGCGTATCAAAAATATGACCTTAAACTTTATGCAACCCGACCCTTACCCCAAGAATACCTATAATACTAGATAATGTTAAATTTTTTACCCCCTACCCCCGAAAGGACATTTGAGTCACAAATCAATATAAGAATAATTCCGTTTTCTAAACTAGTTTCGAGCCTTTGGTCTCCAAAGTAGTCGATGGGACCCAAAGTCACTAAAATGTACGACTGTATAGGAATAATTTGTCTGGGGGCACGGCAGTGCCCCCGCCAATGTTATTTACTCGGCAAAGTAGGTTTTCGTTGACGGTTGAGTTTGCTTCTCAAGTTAAGAGGTCATAGATGTGATAATATGTATTAAAAACATTTTCTAAGGCCTCTTAAATATTGTGCACTTGAAATAATGTGGAGGACATTTATGGGAATCTTGGCTGCTACTTTTATTTACTTCTCTCAACGTATGTAACCTACCTACTTACATTTATACGTAAGTTAAACAAGATTTTAATTATTTTATCTGCTGTTATCGAGAAGGGACGTTGTTCGCGAGCGCGAGACATAACTTGAAATCAAGTCTTGCGCAGCTTTATTAGCACTCCGTATCGGTTGATCAATTAACGGAATGTCGGTGTTACCAATACAAATAGCCTTTTCTCTTGCGTCAAAGTCTCGCATATACCTATGCGGATTTATATTAGTTTTAGTAGTTTTTACGAATTCTTTATATCTCGCACACGCATTAAGTTTCTCTATCCATCTGTATGTCGATTAGAACAACTTGACATGGCTGTATTGAATTTTAAACTACTTATTAAGAACTCTGGGCAGTCTATGACGTTCATGAGAATGGGGTCCTAACCTAACTGCCTATGTAGTTAAGACTATGATGTGACTAGGATTGCCAGATTAAGGCATTTCATTTCCGGGACAATCCGAGGGTTACGAATTCCGTCGGTACGTAGGCCACCGGACGGGACGCACCGGATCCGACCGTCTCTCTCTATATCATAACGTGTGCTCTTTCTGATCACTGACTAAGCCACTCGGCAGGGGAAAATTTGGTAAGAGTAACCGCGCGGCGCAATCGCGGAGTGAGCCACTCCTGGCAGAACCTGTTTGGCTTGTCTATTTTTACAAGCTTTTCATTGGGTAACTTGTAATTTATATTTATTTAACTCAAGTCTTGCAAGCTGAATTTAGCCTTTAGGTACGATGCAAAACGAGTGAACAAGAACGCGGGCGTATCGTATCATACCTACTCGTAACATAATGAAAAAAAAAACTGGTAGGTAGTAGGTATTCGAAATCCGGGACTATAAAGTGTAATTCCTGGACACGGGCAAGAACGGTAATTCCGGGAGAATCCCGGATTTCCCGGACATCTGGCAACCAGATGTTACAAGGACTACTATTTCATTTGTAAAACCATGGGAAAGAGTGTCCTGCATATGTTATTGTAGCTTGTGTATCTTATCGCTTTCGTGTCGTACGAATGGACCACATGTCGCTAAGTCAATTATCATCATCATCATCATTATTCTAGCCCACATCTACCCACTGCTAAGTAAAGGCCTCTTAACTTTCACGCCGCTTTGCCGTGTCCTGTGCTAGTTTGAGTCTGATCCACAATTTCTCTGCTGACGTTATATAGCATCATATCATATTATAATAATCGAAAACTAGAACATACGCAATTAGAGTTCAAATCTTGTCAAACATAAACAAAACGCCCTCGAGTTTGGTGTCACTTACCTACGGCTATCGACACGAGTCGACACATGCAAATGCCACAAGCAAATTGGACTAGCAGTCTAACTAACATCGCAATCAAATACAAACCTTAAAACAACGATACAGGACATAGAATCGCAATATGTAAAGATAATATCTGCTCGAGGAAATCTTTCGTTCTTCCTTTTAGTATAAAGCTAATTTTCGCTTGCATTCAAGTTGGGAAAGCTCTTATGGGTATCACTGCCGAGGTAGACAAATAGAGCTTTACGTTTAGCCGATAACATCAGGTCTTGTAAGGGCATTACTGACATTTGTAGTTTTGTAACACTAGTGTTACATATTCGGTTGTTTTTAAAAATATTCTTGCCAACATTATAATTTATAATATACCTACGGACTAGGATGGTTTTAAAAATGTTTATACCGACCTACTTAAAATCTTCAAGTCCTTATTGTAATCGTAAATAGGTACCTAAATAATACACAAATCTGAATTGCATGAACATAATTATACATTTAAATAAAAAATGTGACTCAAAATAGCTATCTATAGGTACACTTTTTGCCTTGGCCGTAAACTTTATACATTATTATACAAATATACTTTATTGCACACCAGTAATAGTAGATTGTGTCACAAGGGAGCAAAATGATGTATTTACGGCGAGGGCGTACATTGAATCCTGAACTAAGCGAAGGATTCTAAAGTAGAATCCGGAGCGTAGTGAGGGATTCAAGTGTTAACGCCCGTGGTGAAAATAATTTTGCTACCTTGTGGCACATATCGCTTTTCACACCCACTATGAGGAAAATTAAAATACAAACGCTACCAACCAAAATTACGAAATGTATAGTTAATCAAAGAGTATCACACATTTTTAATAAAATGAAATGTTAAATTTATAGTCTCTTTTAGTCTTATTTTGTAAAACGTTTATTATTTTTTTCTACTCGTCGACTTTAATCTTTCCATTAGGATCCCATAAACTAAACTATAAATGCTAACTTTTCAATGTTATTTAGTCTATGACACTCTCTACTCAACTATAATATTTATTATAATATACTTTAGACAACTATAATAATTTTGAAAATAGAACTTTCAAATTTAAAAAAGTGTATCCTTGTGTAAAAACCTCCTTTTAATGCAAATTCGATGATTAAATGCGTTTCAGAACGTAACACCTGTCAAATTTGCCTCTACTTAAACACGCTCCTGCCACGCGATTGGTGCAATTAGTCCTGTAATGAGCCAATCACAAACCGCTTTACAACCAATGCTGCCGCTCAATTGTTTTCGGCCTTTAAATAAAACTTTGAATGAATAGTTTTAGTGGAAGTACGGTGATTGTGATAGTTTATTTGACTTACAATACAAATAAAGACTGGTAAGTGTGGTATGTTGTTTTAGTTGACTCATAGAAAAAGTATTGTATACAATAGTTACATAATTAGCTCTTAAAGTTCTCGTACCTTACATAGGCGGTACTCGACTTTAAGAGCCTTCATTATGTTACGATTGTATAAAATACTATTTACGGACGGGACGAATTTACCACTTCCATATTATTTTTATGGCCCTCGCCTGCGGCTCGGACCACAATCACCTGTGATCTGGGCCATTCCTTATTATACCGCCTTCTGTGTGTAATATACTAATAAAGCTGTCTATGGTATGACATATTCTAAATAGGTTGAAACTAAAAATACCCTGTTGTCCTTGAACAGAAAAGTATCACTTTGATCCCTCTTATGAGGGAGCAAAATACTTTTTTCTGAATAGGAGGTGTGAAAAACACATAACAAGAGGTACATTACATCATTAAAACAATAAAATTTAAAACGTAGACAACAGGCGATCCTATCGCTAAAAAGCATGATTGCTTATCTAAGTATAGTTCTTATCGTGAAATGTTGAAATACCTTATTTCGAACCTTCCAGTAAAATAAGATAGATATCTGCGACCAGATGCGGTTTTTGATTATACGCTACGAACGCCACGACTTTCCAACCACCGTGAAAACGTTTCTACTTTACTAATTGGAGGCAAATTTGATGGCGTTAGAAATGCAGCCAATTTTATTTATGGCAATATAACCAAATGTAAAAGCTACTGAGTTAATTGCTTTGCGAGTCAAACAAGTCGCCGTAGCACCTGCCTACCTGAAACAGTCATAGTGTAATCTAATGCTTGAAGAAACGTCTAAATCTAAATGATGAAGAATCGACAAAGACTCGACATTCAAATTGATATTACCAGTTCGTACTATCTGGATATATATGTCGTCGCCCGATCGTAGAATTCGCCAAATCATGAAATTCCTAGGATATGCCGCCATAAATACAGCAGATCGTTGAGAGCAACGTATTCGTCGATTTTCGAAGCTACATACCGGGCAGATCGTAAAGTACGAGTAGCAGCGTTTTTGACCACTGATGGCTCATGAAATGGCGGCATTTGATATGCCTAGGAATATCATGGTATGGCGACATTTCATGATATGCCTAGGAATATCATGGTATGGCGAATTATACGATCGGGCGACGACATTATTATCTACGGCGCAGGGTGCTGCGTCACTGAATCACGCACGCGAAAGCATAGATTCTATGTACCTACTCGTATTTTGGAGGTTAGTATTTTGTTGATAAACAAGGTGTACACAAGTTACTAATAATGGCGGTAGCATCTATATGGATTGAGATAAAATATGGCATGCAAATCGATGAAGTCCTGGGTTGAAACATATAGGATACTTTTATGTCGGTAAAGCGTTCCCTTAGGATAGTAACGAGAATAAAGCAGGTGAAGCCACGGGTAGATGCAAAATGTAAATTCAAGAAGAAATTGTCTTATAATTGATTCGCTTAAACCTTGCTAGGCAAATCATCAACCGATGAGCTTTGAACGGTATGGCGGATGATAGCTAGCCAAATCATGAAATTGCGGCGTTTCATGATATGCCTAGGAATTTCACGATTTGGCGAATTCTACTATCGGGCAACATATACACTAGAAGAGCGAAAGGTTTCTTTATACCTACTGTCACTGTGGCTGGGTCACCACGGAGATCACGTGAGTGAGTGATCACGGGAGAGGACGAGGGTCTTCCAACGACTTTTCTGTGGCGAAGAATATCAATAAAAATTTCCCATTAAATGGCCGTACCAACAGCAAGCAACTAATTATTTTGCTTTAAATCTACAAACTATTTAATCGGAATTTCCCATCCTCACGAAACAAGTTTCGCACCGTGTTCATAAATAGCTGTAACAACGGAATTCCTTTAAAATATTTGCCCCGAGAATGACATCGCTAATTTATGTCTTTATTCTGCTGGAGGCTATAAAAAACTAGTTTTTTTTATAATTCGCCATTTTGTTTTTACGGCCCATAATTCACGCAGCTGCAGGTTAGTAAATACTTAGTTGCGGTTCTGCCCGCATTTTTCTAAACAGGTTACTTTGAGAGTCTTAGTTAATTAAACAAACAATAACTATCTATTTTTCAAGCGGCCATCTTCGGTTAAAGTTATAAATCTGGTTTTAGAAGATGGGATACATGTTTTTTTTACCCGACTACGTTCAAAAATACCTTAGAAGAACTTGGCTGGTGACGAGCTCGTCCGAGCACAATAGAATCGAGATGCAACGAGATGGAGTGGAGTAGGTACGACTCGGATGTATAGAATATACTAAACAAGACATACTTAATTTAACATCAGAGATTGTGCCGTCGATTGCCGTGTTAGATTGTCTCAGTTATCTGTATTATTATTATTTTATCTTTATTTTTAGGGAGCTTTTGTCAGACTGATTATGCCAGCTCCGTTAAGCCTCTACCTACTTGTAAATATTATAATATAACATCCCATCAAAAACATTACATGTAAAAAGATACAAGTTTCGGAACGCAGTTCTCCTACAACAAAAAAGTAAATAATAGGCAAAACGGTGGAAATCGAGTTCTGTTGACACTCCAAATTTGGAGCTTGTGGGTCTGCTAGAAGTACCTTAGAATTATGATGATCATCAGTCAGTCAGTGAGTCAGTCAGTCAGTCAGTGACAAAACTAAGGCACTTTGACGTGCAATAGTTCTTCAACTACACATTCAGATTAAATGTTATTGTGAAATTACATAAGTCTTATTGTGCCTTATATATCCCTGAAAATTCAGGGTTCCAGCTTTAGCCAGCACAAAATTACAGGAGGTTGAAAATGGCCTGAATGGCTTCGAGAAAAGGATGGTACGGCCGTGCCTTTTGTTTTGCTGGACTTGGCGGGGGCACTGCGGTGCCCCCAGATAAACTACATATGATTACAGTTTGTAGGATATAACTCACTCTGAACAAACAATTTAATCATTGTAATTTAATCATATCGACGGAGCGGCGTGGACAGGCCGCCGAAATCGATTATTTATAATCAATTCGGCAGTACTGTGTAATATGAATAAATAAATCTTGTATATTTTTTCATGATTTGCAAGGGGAATTATAGAGGAGGAGTGATTTAAGACCTGGCTTTTAGTTCGAACGTCGCTGTTTTAAAATAAGTAAATGATTCTTACAAATAGACCAAAAATTATTACCTAAATCATAAAATAATATTATTATTACACATGTACTGAAGTCATCTCATAGAATGTACGTAATATGTTAGTGAAGATTGCACCAACAATTTCGAATGTATACTCGTAGGGAACAAATACCTAAAGAAACGGACACGACGTGTTTTTTATTCTAAAAACTTTATAAGTAGGTATACTTAATAACGTGTGATGACTTCATCAAAAAGCTTAAACTCTTTAATGACTCTTGTACATACTATACCTACGCATCTTACTTGGTCTCGCCGGTTATGTACAGTCAGCATCAAATAGTCTGTAACATCCAAAGCACCATACTTACCGGGTGTCCCAAAGACTATGCCACATGAAGGAAAACTACCTCAAATTTTGTATATAGGATATTTTGCTGAAAGGGAATTTTATTTTTTTTGTGAAAGTAAGTCATACTGAATTCAAAGATTTTCTAAAAATAACTTGCTTCGTCGGAGAATCGAACTGAATCAAAATATGAGAAAATAACACCGCGTATTTTTATGATGACAAT
Source organism: Eudemis profundana (assembly GCA_947034925.1). NCBI lineage: Eukaryota > Metazoa > Arthropoda > Insecta > Lepidoptera > Tortricidae > Eudemis > Eudemis profundana. Next base: position 19,641,650 of record OX344795.1, on the reverse strand, counting down.
CGAAAGATTGGACAATAAAGAAGAAAGGAATAGCGTAAAATATCCTTTTTGATTTAAACTCAATAATACTGTATCTGTGAAATTGTGACTTGGTATATCCTTTGTGAGCAGATAAATATTTTTTTTATTATTATTTAAATGTTAAGAAAATTATGTCCCTCACGTCAAGAAAATTATGTCACTTTTAAATTAATTATAGGGACTTTCCCTTCATATCGCATAGTTTTGGGGCACCCGGTATATCGTCACATTACGTCGTCGTCGTCATGAATGTAGTGAAGAACACCTTAAAAAGGATATTTTTGGAAAAAATGCCCTAGGACATGTTTTTCAAGAATATTCTTGCTTCATGATATATTTGGATAACTTGATACCAGCTTAATTTATACATATACTTGTTAGAAATAATAAACTGGGTGAATGTAGCTAAGAATTGTGAAATATGAGCGCGATCTCGCCAACAAACTGTTTTAGCAGTTTGGCGAGTTAATTGTAAACATTTAGTTATGTACACCATTCTGAAAAAAAATTAAAAAAAAAAAAAAATATTATCTTTATGCCTAGAGTATTGCGACATATATGGCGCTTTGGACGTTACAGAATATTTAATGCTGACTGTACAGGCGCCATAAGGGTACTCTGGCAATGTTTAATTAAATCGGCGCAAGCGCATGTAAGTGTCACGCACGCGTCAGATTCCCGGACACGACAAAAGTCGCATGCGACTGTAGACAGAACCGGACAGATAGTGATCAACATCTGCCTTAAAGGTTTATTTGGCTTCGTTAGAGCAAACCGTACCTACCTAACATCCTGCAGTCAATTTCTAAGGCTTGGCCGATTCAAGATGACAGATACCTTTCAGAGACGCCATACCTTCCTTAGGACCTCACGATAGAGTGGCATTTCGGTGCAACCGAAAACTGCTGTTGTTTTCAATCAACATAATTATACATACCTAGTCGTATGGTTGCCACGTCGTCTTCAGATTCCAGCTTTTCCGTGGTAATATGTATGTATGTATTGAAAACCACATTGTTACTTTGCTGCTACGTGAATAAACCAACCAATTATGAAAGGATTTTATGTAATTGGAACAAACGTGGTAACTTTACTTCTATTATAAGTAAGTATAGGTATACCTACGTAGGGGTCCTCCTTGTTATGGTATAATTTATTTTTTTCGGATGTATTATTCATCCGAATACTCTTTTCGCATGATAGTTAGTTTACGGATAGGTAGGTACCATTCAGTGTCCACTGTATCAAAATGTTCACGCAGTCAGAACGTCCACTGTCTCAAAATGTCCACTGCGTCAGAACGTCCACTGTAGCAGAATGCCCACTGTGACAGGACGTCCACTGGATCAGAACGTCCACTGTCTCAAAACGTCTGTTGTACCTACCTATCAGAATACCCACTGTATCAAAACATGTGGACCCAAAGGGTACCAATGACTTTTCAGAATAAATATATAACAGACCAAACTTAAGAGGGAATCCATATGTAGATAATAAGTAGTATATGTATAAAATATGGCTATGTTCATTTTATCTATATTGTGCGAGTACGATAATAAACTTAGATCCCTGATTTAATCCCTCGTGTCAATGTTTGGCGCTTAACATATAGTGCCCCGAGTTACGGAAAAAAGTTCACATCCGGATACCAGCACCAAATTTTAGTATGTTATCTTTGGATCCCAAAACTGCCGAGAGACAGCTGAAAGGTCAAGGTCACCGAATATGATGTCATTCAATTATAGTGCGAATCTTGTGAGGTGAATTTTTCGCTTCGAGCCCTAATCTTTCAAACAAAGGCCATTGTTATCCATTATGGTAGCTTTGCTGTAATAGATACAATTGCCTAGCGGCAGGCGCTACAAGCTAGTTACAATAAATACAATGGCCTTTGTTTGGCTCTAGCTAGCTTGTAGCGCCTGCCGCTAGGCAATTGTATCTATTATACCAAAGCTACCATAATGGATAACAATGGCCTTTGTTTGAAAGACTAGGGCTCGAAGCGAAAAATTCACCTCACAAGATTCGCACTATACCCGCTCCCGCGTTCTTAAGAATGTTTAATTGTGACAAAACTGCACATCTCACATCCACATAAGAGATATCAAATGAAAGATAATTAAATGAAAAATCACGGCGGGCGAAGGCTGCTTTCCCTCCGCGCCTCCGGCTTTATAAAAACACTTTAGAGTGCTCTGTCTCGGCATGCGTCCTAATCAGCGAGAGCCCTAGATTCGGACTTTGCAGCCTAATATATCGTACACATAAATAACATAACATTTCTAAAATATGTAGGTATAAGTAATATTTTAATATAAAATAAAATTAAGTCAATTACAGTTGTGGCCATTTACTTTTATCCCACCATCCTAATACACTCAAGAGCAATAAAAACGGGTATTTTATGAATGATTCTATACAAAAGAAACGTTTTTATTGCTGCTCCTAAGTGTAGCAATAGTACATTGTGTATCAAGGGCGGTAGGTAAGGAATTACAATCGAGTGTTTGTTACAAGGCCGAGGCGAAGCCGAGGGCTTTAATAACACGAGTTTGTAATTCCTTTACCGCCCGTGGCACACACAATGTTTTTCATCACACTTGTGAGGAAATCTGATTAAAATAACCTTTACTTAACCTAAATAAAATTGTAAAACTGACAGTGACATTAGTGACATATTCCATAGACAATGCGAACGTCAAGTCACGTTCGGAAACCATAGCGGTAAAGACTAAAAATGGTTTATTTTATATTTGCAAAATACTGAAATACTATATTTAAACATTTAATTAATGTTACAGAAATATGTTTTTACATGTATTTGCAATAACAGTTCTCTTTAAATAAATATTTCAGTAATAAAAGTTAAAAAAGTAAGTTGGCGTTTCCTTTGAAAATGACAAATAAGAGTAAAACAGAACTAGCGTTTCAAATTTAAAAAGAAAACCATTACGCCCTAGGGCGTAATAGGTCATTTACGGCCCGCAAAACCTACGTGTAATGACACCATTTTCGAGCAAGTGTGATGAAAAAGTAGTATGGCATTTGACTTTAGGACATTCGATTTATGACTTTGTATATTATGACTCGTAAGTTTTATGCCTTACTATATTAGTACAAAACATATTAGGCATTTTAAATGTTAGATCATGTAATATTATGGCTTATAATCATTAGAACGAAAGAAGATTATGGCAAATAATAATTATGGTAAACGAATGATATGTCAAAAGTGTTTAGGGCAAAATTGGTATGGCATTTGACTTTAGGACATACGATATTATGGATCACGAAGGAGACCCTTCAATGAAACATGATTGGTAAAAAGCCTTAACACTTCACTTTTATATAAAACAGCATGGCATGATACTATAGGAAACTGGGGGTGCAATTTCATGAATAGGCTACTTTAGAACCTTTTCGTACCAAAATTAATTCACTTAGACGTAAGAAACGCTGCATTCGTATTAGCTGTCTTAGTGTGCAAGAGTTCTGAAATGGTCTAGGATTAAAATTGGTTAACCGTACATTACTTATATGCCCATGAGAACTGTCACATAATTCCACCCACTGAACTCATAAACATCAAAGCACGCTTTCAATAGCGCTGTCTCCACTAATTTTTAAATGTCTTAAGTCGATATTGGTTGTATAGTGACTTGAGTCATTTTAATGAGCAAACGGTTCGTTTTATACAGTCGCTGTTAGGTGCGCCTCCGCTGTGGGAACGGATCTCCCACGCAAGCGAACAAAGCGCCGACTAAGTAACTACATAATATTATGGTGTGTATTTTAACCGACATCAAAAGAGGCGTCCTTGGCCTAATGGCTAGAGGGGTGGACTCAAGAGATCGCATGGTCCTGAATTCAAATGCCAGCGGTAGTTACTTATGTTTTTTACCCCATATACGTTTCCTGAGTACATATTATCCCATCAAAAACATTACAATGTAAAAAGATGCAAGTCTCGCAACGCAGTTCTTTTACAACAAAAAAGTTTTGAGATGTAATATTAAACCAAGTCAGTACCGGGGGGGGGGGGGGGGGTGTCCACAGAACTCGATTCCCACCGACTTTACATCGGGTTAACCATTACATCTCAAAACTTTTTTGTTGTAAAAGAACTAGGGATGTAACGATACACAATTTTGCCGTTACGATACCGATATTTGTAGTAAATTATGGGCGATACCGATACCGATATCCTTAGCTAACTAATGAAGTATAAACTTCAGATTTATTATTTGTATGTCCTTATTATACCTAAAACTTGGCTATATTTAACAGAGAGTCAACCTTGACGGTGTAAAGTAAAAATAAATAAATTGTCAACCCAAGAACTTTTTTTTATTATGAACCAAATATATAATTAACATAGTAATTATTATTGCACAAGGTTGCATTTCTAAATTAAGTCAGTAATTGAAATTACTTTTTGCAGATTTTTTTTCATACAACAAATTCTTTTCACGGTCTTGAAATAGTTGAAATATCGGTTGTATATTATCGGCGATATCGATATATCGGCCGATATATCGGTATCGGTACCGTTACATCCCTAAAAAGAACTGCGTTGCGAGACTTGCATCTTTTTACATGTAATGTTTTTGATGGGATCTCATTTCTTTTTGTAAGTGATCTTCCTTTATTTATTACATTCCAATCCATTATTTTTCCAATCTGAACTGCAAAACTAACTTTGTAATCGCATGTATTTGTATAGGATTACAAACTCATGTGTGACTGAAATTGCAATATTTGGAGGTTTTTTAGGACTTGATAAGCTAAAAACTATGTTTAAAATTTGGAGCCTGTGAGTCTGCTAGAAGTACCTTAGAATTATGATGATCATCAGTCAGTGAATCAGTGAAACAGTCAGTCTAGTCAGTCAGTGACAAAACTAAGGAACTTTGACTAAGAACTATTGTTCTTAAACTACACGTTCAAATTGAATGATATTGAGAATATATATGTCTTATTGTGCCCTATATATCCCTGAAATTTTAGGGTTTTAGCTTTAGCCAGTACAAAAGTACGGGAGGCTGAAAATGGCCTGAATGGCTTCGAGAAAAGGATGGTACGGCCGTGCCTTTGTTTTGCTCGACTTGGCGGGGGCACTTCCGTGCCCCCAAATATAACCAATTGATTTAGGTCAAAATTGGTATTCTTCGACAATAAAGATTAGGTATATTCATACCTTTAGGTATATTATACTCAAAGAGCGTAAACATTACTGAGAGCAATGCTTTGAGTGTAAAGTCTCAATTGTCACCAAAAATGTTGCACACTACTAGGGTTGCCAGATTCAGGCATTTCGTTTCCGGGACAAATGCATCATCCCCCTCCCCCCGCTCGCAAAATAAAAAAAAAAACCGGTCAAGTGCGAGTCGGACTCGCGCACCGAGGGTTCCGTACAAACTCATAAGTAGATACGCGAATAGTTCAAGAAAAACTGTATGTCGATTTGTTTAGTAGAAGCAAATAAATATATGTTATGATTTTTGCAAATTTCTAAAAATCAGTGCAAGTTAGGAAAACAGTTATATTTTCCCTTTAATATTTAGAACCTGACGTGTAATGATTCTATTTAATAGCAAGGACCATTAAATCAAGAGGACTGTTATTCTCCATACAAAAAGCTGTTCCCCGAATTTACAACGCCATCTATGTATAAGCTTGGTAAAATAATTATAATATTATTTACAATTATTTAACTTTGCAAACGTGACACAGTATTTAAATGTATTTAAATTTATTTATTATTAGCTGTTTACGAACTAATTGTTACTATACTATGTTTCTTTGTTCAATTATAGCATCGTTAAATGTTTAGTGTTTTAGCGCCATCTAGTTTTTTTCCCGGAAATCCCCTAACGTGAAACAGGGCATCGCTTAGTTTTGCTACTCTCCGCTAGATGGATTAATGGATGGATTAAGTTTTTGTAAATTTCTCAAAAAGTATTAAAGTTAGGAAGACCGTTCTATTTTTCCTGTAATGTTCAGGTTGATATTGATAATCAGTAATTATGATACATTTTTCTGATCAGTAACTTTGGAGATAATAGGGGGGGAATGGTACATAAAAATGTATAAATTAAAAACTACTTATTTAAGAAAAAAAAATAAAAATGGTGTTTTAATCTACAAATTAAGCCCTTTCATTTGATACCCCACTCAATATAATAGCCCTACTTTCAATTTTCAAAGTCCCATTACGGAGCCTTTTAAAAAGAAAGTAAAAAAGGTACAAGATATTTTTTATGTCCAATAAGCTCGGGTTAGCTACTTTTAACACTATTCCAAATTTCAAATCGATAGCATCAGTAGTTCCTGAGATATCTGGCTGTGACAGACGGACAGACAGACAGACAGACAGACAGACAGACAGACAGACAGAGTCGCACCATAAGGGTTCCTTTTTTACCATTTTGGTACGGAACCCTAAAAACGGCTTATGGGGTGGCAACATAAAGTGTAATTCCTGGACACGGGACAAGAACGGTAATTCCGGGACAATCCCGGATTTCCCGGACATCTGGCAACTAACACACTACACACTTGTCAAAGGAGAATTTAACGCCGTTTTTCGGATACGAGATTCAAATTAAAATAACTGAAATAAGAAAAACAGTTCGTACCTGTATAAGAAACCTCGGTTTACATTGTGAAAACCGCGGGATTCCGAGTAGCAATCTTAATATGGACAACCCTAACGGTTTGGCCTGTGCAATACAATACAGCCTCGACTGAAATAACCAACGTAGCCCATTCGTATCCTATGTACCTACTATAAAATGAATTAGAATTACGTTTCAAATGTTTCTATTGACCCCAGTCTCCCCTACGTTTTAAAAATAACACGACGACTACTTTCCTGTTTCAAGGTTGTTTGGATGACAGGTATCACGAGGTTTTCCTAATCTGAAAAAAAACGAATTAAATAAGCTCAGTGATAATCAAATTTATCATCAATCTTGGGGCTATCCGCGATTTAAAAAAAATCGATCGCCAATAATCCCTGCGTCAACGCAAATATTGTATATCATAGTACCTACATAGCTGAAGTGTTGATTTTTAGGGTTCCGTACCACAATTGTAAAAAAGGAACCCTTATCGTGCGACTCTGTCTGTCTGTCCGTCTGTCCGTCTGTCACAGCAAGATATCTCAGGATCTACTGATGTTATCGACTTGAAATTTGGAATAGTATTAAAAACCGCTAACCCGAGCCTATTGGACAGAAAAAAAACTTATACCTTTTTTACTTTTTTTTTAAAGGGGACCGAAATGGGATGTCGAAAATCAAAAGTAGAGCTATTATATTGAGTGGGATATCAAATGAAAGGGCTTAGTGTGTAGATTCCAAAACCATTTTTTTTTCTTAGACATGTAGTTTTTGATTTAAGACAAAAAAACGTTAATAAAATACCATTCCCCCTATTATCTCTGAAGTTACTGAACAGAAAAATCTGTAATGATTACGGATTATTAATATCATTCTATATATTATAGGAAAAATAAAAAGGTTTTCCTAACCTGCAGCGTTTTATAGAAATTCGCAAAAATTGTAAGACAAACTTATTTGCTTCTACTGAACTAACCGCGACATATGTCGATGTATGGGGGGGGACATTAGTTTTTCAAGAGCAAAGTTAAGTTTGTCCCACCATACAGTTTATCTTGAATTATTGATGTATCTATTGACGAGTTTGTACGGAACCCTCGGTGCGCGAGTGCGACTCGCACTTGTTTTATTATTACTTACTACGTCGTAATATAGAACTTAGCTTTATTTAAATGCGTACAATGTCGTATTAATAGTATGTGAATAGTTTTTATGATTAATTATAGTTTAATTAGAATCAGCTTTGGACCCTTAAAAAAACAGGCCAAGTGCGAGTGAGCTTCGCACACGAAGGGTTCCGTTTCAGCGTCAAGGTAAAACGCAAAAGAAAATACCTACTTTACTAGCAGGTATGAGAGGCCTCTTTAATTTGGATTCAGTTTTGTTTATTTTATTTGTTACTACCTATAACGACATTAGAAATATACATTCTGTGAACATAATGTGAAGCGTTTACCTTTTGGCATTATTAAAATCCAGCAGAAATGTCAAAAAATACGTTTTTTGAATGATATTTAAATTTACTTCGTTTTTATCCCTTCAGACCCACCATACCCATACCCTTAGGGGTAGGGTTGTTGTTAGACTCAATAGAAATACTTATGTGAAAATTTCAAGTCTACTTATTACGGCTCAAAAGATACAGCCTGTGACAGATGAACAGACGGACATCGGATGCTTAGTAATAGGGTCCCGTTGGCACCCTTTGGGTTCCACCCCAATAATGACATCTGCTCGTATTTTGGTTGCCTTTCCATTTTACACTTGCAAATAACATTTCACTTTAGTTAAATTCAAGCTTCTTTTATCTGAGTGATTATATTCCATATCAATAATATACTAATTACAATTTAATGCAGCACATCAATTTTATAGTTAATCTCCTTTGATAAAATATTGATTGAATGTATAAAAAGCCTCGGCATGGAACTGGGTCTGCACTCACGTTTCTGACTCAACATGAAGCTCCTTCTTGCGTTTGCACTGATCGGTCTGGTTGCCGGTAAGGCAGTCAAGGATTCTCCCTTCGACTCGCCCGTGGAGATTGACTACCACAACAAAATCGGCATCCCCCTTGCGAGCCGACTAAAGGCTGCTGAAGAGGCTCAGGACTTCGATGGAGCCAGGATCGTGGGTGGAGGCGCTGCTGCCCTGGGACAATACCGCTACATTGTGAGTATCAACTTTCTTATTAAGAACAATGAATTAACGTTATTTTATTGTAAAAGTATTTACTCCAGCTTCTTTATAAATAATCAATAATCATAGGTACTGCTAATAAGTGTAGATCAGTCCTGGAAACCGCTTTGGGTTAAACAAAGACATTTCATTGAATATCTGCGAAATAACTTTAGAAGCGAGATCCATTAGAAACAAAAACTGGACAAGTGCGAGTTAAACTCGCGTGGAGAGGCTTCCGTACGTTCAAAACAATATAACACAATTATAATTTACTGCACAGACTTCTTATAGGTTTTCTTATAATCTATAGGTGCAGGACTATTTTCCATATTTTTTTCAAATTTCTAGGTCTAATAGTTTCGGAGATAAGGGGAAGGAAAGGAATGGTAAATTTTTGTCTATTTTCTTAAATAACTTCAAAACTATTAATTATCATCAAAATTATAAAAAAATATATTTGAAATTTTCACAGTGTGCCCTTTTATTTAATATGTCACACGATATAGTTTGCTAACTTTTTTTTTTATTTTCTAGTTGACCCCCCAAAAGTGGCCCCCATGATTAAAATTCATATATTTCCGTGACACGTCCGTGTTTGGGTTATTAACCTTAACATATTTATTTACCTATCAAATTTCAGCTTAATCGGTTCAGTACTTTCGGAGCAAATTGGCTGTGACAGACAGACAGACAGACACGCGAGTGATCCTATAAGGGTCCCGTTTTTTCCTTTTGAGGTACGGAACCCTAAAAATGAGTAACTACTTAAAGGAGCATAAGTAATCAATATAGAGTCGATAGTTTCGTTACCCTTATTATCACCAATACACGATATCTGGACTTCAACTAAAAAATCTGTAATTTTCTTTCTCGCACTCTTCAACTTTTTTTTCTCTTCATCGTACCTCTCTTACTGTTTTAATATGTTTACAGGGTGGTCTGGTCATCACCATGAGTACGGGCGGCACCTCCGTCTGCGGTTCCTCGCTGCTGTCCAACACCCGCGGTGTGACTGCTGCCCACTGCTGGCGCACACTCTTCTCGTCGGCGAGCTCGTTCACCGTAGTGTACGGTTCTACCCTCCTCTTCTCTGGTGGCACCAGAGTAACCACCAGCGACGTTGAGATGCACGCCAACTACAACATGGTCACCCTTGTCAACGATATCGCTATCATCAGGCTTCCCTGGGTTACTTTCAACAGTAAGTATGCGTTCCTAAGACTATCAAGTATTTTTTCCCTAAATACCTTTTTCATCGGCAACGACAAAATTATAAAAATCCTGTAAGAGATTTTTTTGTTTGTTTAATTTCAAATGAATTCGTTTTTCAGACAATATTCAGCCTATCGCTATCGCCACCGGCAATGCTGACTACGCTGGAACCTGGGCCTGGGCTTCCGGTTGGGGACTGACCAGCGACGGTATTTTTTTTCTTACGTTACCTGTAACCCATTTACATTATCTACAATTTTCTCTCTATGTTCTCTCTGACAAACCGTAGTAAACGCCAAACTTCTTGCCTGCATCCTCATCTGGTATTTGGCATCAGCTGAACGTGTTTATCCGTCAACAGGCGGCTTTATCGGCAACAACCAGTTCCTGTCCCACGTGAACGTGCAGGTGATCACCAACGCTGTGTGCGCCGCCACCTACGGCACCGGCACCGTCCAGGCATCCACCATCTGCATCGCCACCACCGGCGGCCGCGGCACTTGCAGCGGTGACTCTGGCGGCCCTCTAGCCAACGCCGCTAACAATCTCCTGGTCAGTAATCCTGGGTAGTAAGCTGTTAGAAGGCAGCGAACATCCAATCTCTAACCCAAAGTGTACAAATACCTACTAAAAGGCCAAATTTGGTATAGGTATTTGATTTTGTTTAAAGGTGTATTTCTAAATTGGGTTTCTATCCCTTGTTTGCGAAATTTATAACTTAATTTGGCATATTAAGATAATAATAATAAGAGTATCTTTATAAAATCTGCATATATGTCATGAAATAAATAGAGCGGTAAGTAGTTTAATTTAAGTAATTTCGAACAGAAAGTATGTATATTGCATGGTTGGATAACGCGCTTATTCACATTTCATTTTATGGGGTTTACATGAAAAAATATTATGTGATTTGATTACGTAATATTTATTAACCAAACAAATTATAAGTCGTTTCGGGTGACTTATTGTGTACTCATAATCATAACAAAATTTGGCAGATTAGATAGACCCGACGTTAATTAATGAACTGATAAAGACACTAAAAATTAACAATTTCTGCAGACGTATTATAATGATAAAGGCAATACTCTGTTGTAGCATACATGTATTGGGTTATATAAAATCGACTACTAGTACAATAATTAATGACTAACTTTATAGATAGATACTACCTATCTATAAGTTCGATAAGTGATATAGGGTAAGTGCTCCAGTGAATGAACACTTAAGGAAATTTTTGGCAGATAGCAATAATTAAATTCAAATATTACTGTTCCTATAGACTAGGTAAATAACTATTCTAGTTTTCTAAAAATCACTATTATTTTGCAGTAGTGCTGCACAGTTTTAAATTATAGCAAGCCGTAGGGGATAATATGGAAAATCACCAGTGAATGAACACAAAATTCTAGTAAATGAACAAATGAAACCAATCGCATCTGACGAAAACGGAATCTGACGTACTCCTCCGAAAGCGGATGAACTACCTTAAAAATAATGCTTTATTTTGGTGTAAAAATACAAAAAGATTCTTGGTCATATTGGAATCTTTTGTATGATTTTTTTGAAGTTTCCATGTTCTAAAACAAGAAAAGTACATTGTAGTTCATTCATTGGTCTATATAAACTAATTAATGAATATTAATAGCTTAATAATTGATCTGTCATTGCGGTAGTTCATTCACTGGAAAACCCAGACCATAAATTGTTAAAAATTGAATAAAATGTTAAATATTGAATATTTAAAGTTTTGTTCGAATCTGGCCTTTTGTCAGACAGCACATTTCTATCAATGTCATAGAAAACCAAATCTTGTAACTACTACTGAAACGTCAGATATTGAACAGACAATAAATCACGCGATTCCAGTGAATGAACCCCCCCCCCCCCCATTCGTTCATTGCATTTTAAGCCATTTTATTTCTAGTTATAGAACACTGGATTAAAAGCCACTATTTGAAAATAAATCATATTAAACTATACATTAATAGCACGAACATGACCTTACGGCTCAAAAAAACACGTACTGTACAAGGCAGACGCGCGGGACACACGCAGTAACACATTAACCACAACGAAGCTTACCTTAACCCTTATTACATCTCCATATAAAAAACGTAGGTACAGCAACCGCATGCCCACTTCATATCGCCGCTATTTTGATACTGATGCGTATGAGTTGAAGTAAGTGCTACCAGAACTTGTCAAATAATGTTGCTAGCCGAAAAAAAAATCACGCGTGGTAAGAAGGTACAGAAATCTTATTTTACGACAAAAACATGCATTTTGTTCGTTCACTGGATTTGTTCATTCACTGGAGCACCCTATTTTGATGCAATTTTGGTAGAATTTACTTATTTATACGAGACCACTGAAAGTTTTATGATCAACAGTATAGTCGTCGTAGATAATAAAATAAACTTGCTCAACGAATGTTTGTTTCCCAGATCGGAGTAACGTCTTTCGGCCACCGTGATGGCTGCCAGAGAAACCACCCCGCCGGTTTCGCGCGTGTGACCACCTTCGCAGACTGGATCCGGGCTCGTATGTAAATCAGACTACAACGTCGATGCATCCGTCCTGCAATCACGCTAGCTACGACCAAAAAAGTTCACCAGAACTTAAATAAATAATTAAATAAATTATTTTATTAACATTTTATTGTTTGAGTGTCAACTTTCTCTTTATGCTACGGCTTCACACATCGCGATAATGCGAAGATTTGTGTTGACGTCCCCTTCTTTTTGTATGTCAGGAAAAGAGACGCCAACATGAATCTTCGCGTTATCGCGATGTGTGTAGCAGTAGCGTGGCGCTCAAAGATCTTGATTCCTACCGGCTTGCCTAATATCAGGCATTTGAGCACCTTATTCTACAGCTCTCAATGAAAATGTATGCCAAATCTGCACCGGCTTGCCCAAGGATATCTTTTACGCCACGCCAATGCAAATCCTATTACTTAATTATCATGTTATCATGTTGCGGGGTGTAACGTTAAGTTACTGTTAATTAGGCACATAGTACAGATACACAGATTTCACAAGGGAATAACCAGAAATCCTTCCGCTACCTCCTTTCCTTTTACCACAGATATTAAGCATGAATTGACAGACTGATCTGAATCACATCGAACATAACACATGCCATTACCGCTCTGGCATCAATCACTCGTTATTGATTGTGTTCCATATTGACGGCGGCGGCTTTGATGACTCGGTGATTATCCAATCATCGAGCTTTAGCGCCGTCACTCAATCACTGATCGGTAATAACTGTTACGTTTAATTTATTGCATGTCTCGCATGAATCGTTCAGTGTTTCTTGCAGCTCAAGTTCTATGTCTATGTAAATAGTACATTACTACAGAGGGCTACCTCATTTCACGCCGAGGTATGTCTAGTACTTTTCTCAAATATGCAATGAAATAAATTAAAAACACTCATCAAACTTTATTTTCTAGAGACACTAAAAGTAAAGTAGACAAAAACTAGAATTACAGAATGAAAATTTTTCAATTTCCTTTCCAAAACCTGTTTCAGTACCTATACATTTTTACCGCGAATATTTTAAATGTGTATTCTTGTAGTTAAGCTTGCAATTTAAAATTATTAGAAACTGTTTATAATATGGTATTTATTATGTTCATGTCGATTTTATATAAATGAAGCTGCAAAATTTAGCAAACATCGTTTATTGTTTTTTAATGGCTGAATGCCGTGATTCCGTGTCACAAATAAATGTGGAATGGAAATTAAAAAAATAACTGGCCAAGAGCATGTCGGACCATGCTCAGTGTAGGGTTCCATAGCCGTAACTATAAGGTAAAAAATACGACGGACAGACGGACAGACGGACGGACGGACATGACGAAACTATAAGGGTTCCGTTTTTGCCATTTTGGCTACGGAACCCTAAAAACACATTGTACGCATAGGCCGGCAATGTTATATGAAATTCCATATTAATGCCAAGTGTCAAGCCGCACCAGAAACGAGATACTTTGCGGCGGAAATTAAGGCACGTAATGTCAACATTTCATTGCATGCTTGAGAAATTTAGTACATTTACACATATAGGGTGGTAATACAAAGAAAGGCCGAGATCGCAGAAGTTTGCGGCCCAAGCTGCAAGCGAGGGACGTAAATATGCGATCGAGGGCTTTCTTTATTACCTCCCGTGTTGTGTACATAACTTTATGTCTACACTTGGCCAGAAAGCGGCTTTTTCCGTATAGCCAGGTGTGGCATTATAGTATATTATGATACGAGTGGGCTATGTTAGTGTAATGTCACTGGTTTGGTGCTACAATTCGGATTGGCTCGCCGATACACACAGCACGTCCGTTCTCGGTCAACGACTGAGAGCGACTGCCATATGTACTCGAGACAACTGTACACTACATCCCTTTCTTGTTTTAATTTTATTTTTTTTATTTAAAAATAATGGATCAATTGGGTTTTAATCTATAACGTATTATAACGTAAATATATTTCTAACATTTTTTTTTTGGGTCTTGGGGGCAGTCGCAGACCTTAGACCAGACTTATTTTGTTTCGCTTCAGAATGTCTCAATAAAATCGACAACATTTCAAATTATATGAAGTGGGCTAAATCGAAAACCATTTCGGCAAATATGCTTCCCGTCCCGTATGTAACAAGGCAGTTATTTTATTTTTTTACCCGTTAATTTCCAAGATAATCGCGAAAAACTGTAAACCGGAAATGTGACGTAGATAGTACGTACATAGACAATAGACCAAAGACAAAACTAAATCTATCATTTTTTTTATGTACCTATCCGGTTGTCACACTCTCTCCAAAGTTTTCAAATGACATTGTCAGTTCTTACATTTCGGTGTTAACGACTATTCTTATTTTACGATATTATTCTCGCTCCACTTGAAATACTTGATGACTTGGCTTTTATAACGGACACTGCTGCTTCTTTTCACTCTTACTTCGCAATAAAAACGGATATCGCTGCTTCTTTAAACGAAAACTTGGCACTTGTATTTGGACTTATTGAACCTCATAAAAATGAAGACTTCAGATGGATTTGTGCAAGCATATAGTACCTACCAACTTGCCATGGGTTGATACTGCCATGATGTTAGAGTTCATACAAACGGACGATAAATATAATTTGGATGGGATACGAGGTGCAAAAGCTGCCTTATCGTCTCGAACTTCGTATAGTGCCGCTTCGTACCGTATAGATTAGTTTCTACTCCATATTGTGTGCCCTACATTGAGCCCTGTTTTTGCTTTACATACACCGTGGGCCCGTACAACCCGACCAACTTTAACCACGTATTCCTGATGGTATTACAAGTAAATAACCTTATATCAACATAGGTCGAATTTTGTCATTTTACATTAATAGTCTTATGGAACAAAACAAATCAATAAATTCAGTCCCTCGTTATAAACATGTCCTTACTAGAGGAAAAGTTATTAAAAAGGTAAAAAAAAGCTAAAATGGAAACGAAAGGTCAATATTTTGGCTTTGTAATCGCTTACCATTTAATGCTGCGAAGGTTAATTGCTGTTTAGTTAGAGGATTTTAAAAAATCAGTAAAAGTATCTTAGTCACATTTATTAGGGCTTGTTACACACTTGGGAGTTTTTATTTTAAAAATTATGAATATCTCGGAAAGTAAGCGTTCATCGACTATACGTCACTGTCGTGTTGCGCATTTCCTTTTAGTAGAAGGTTACGGAACCCTACACTGAGCATGGTCCGACATGCTCTTGGCCAGTTATTTCAATACATAACATAAAATAGCCCACTTGAAAAAATGAAATGTTGTCAATTCTGACGTTCCTTTCCCCCATTCATATGAAACTGTGTTGAAGGGTAATATTCCTTTCTCGACTAAAAACTTTTTCGTTTACAAAAATCTACAGTTATTGGGGCCGGGTTACCCGTTCGACTAAATATTTCTTTAAGATTTGAAATGACCTCCTCAGACGTGATTTTAAGACGTATTTTGATCTATGTGGACTTACTAAAGTAGTCAACAACTACCAGCAAGTAGTTGCCCTTTGGACACCTCCAAAGTCCCTCAAGTCAATAGCGATATCAACCCAAGCCCCTTCTGGCAGTTACCTAATTTTGAGAGGATGTGGTGCTGAAACTAATCTGCACCCCTAACAAGATCTCACCACATATTTGGCATCTTCATCATATTTAGGTACTTTAGCCCTGAGCTTAGCTTTCATTAAGACAATTCATGGATGACCTTCATGAATCATGAGCAACATCCAAAATTATTTGTTGATTACGATCTTAATATTTCATTTATAATATTTATTTTGGATGCTAATTTAAGTGTTAAGTAATTTTACTCTAGATAAATATCACTTTAATGCCACCGATAAAATAAATAATAAATAAAAAGAAATGTGGAGAATTGGTAACTGGTGTTACTGGAATTACCCATGACGGAAATAGGTCGGATTAGCTTATCTTAAATTGAAGTATAAAATAATATGTTATGATCGTGACGTCGATAGATGATGTTAATTAGTAAAACCCCAAATAGGTAAACGCATATTATCAATTTAATCCCGTAGATAATATTAGCGACGAATAAATAGTACATATAAAATGGTAAGACACAAACAGCTGGTTACATACGTGTCCTCACCTCAATATGAAGCTCCTCGTTGTGTTTGCGCTGATCGGTCTGGTTGCTGGCAAGGCAGTAGAGTCTCCTGTGGAGATTGCTGAATACCACATCAATGTCGGCATACCTACCGCCGCGCTCATCAAGGCGGCTGAAGAGGCGCTGGACTTCGATGGAGCCAGGATCGTGGGAGGAAGCCCTGCTGCCTTGGGACAATACCCCTTCCTAGTTAGTATACCTTTATATATGTAGAGTAATTGATTTGACTTCTATTAACTGCACAAGGTCTACTTTTAATTTTTTTTTTAAATATACCTATCTCCGATTGAACTCGGTAGTAACTGATAGCCGTGCTACTGTAGCGCGTCGGGGATGTTCGCGGAGGCACGCATGGATGATTTCCATGCCATCATGCGCAAGCGAGTCGCCTCCCTGATGCGGCGGGTTCGCGACAGCGCCAACAGCCTCTTAGCTGCGGTGGGGGAGGCATTTGACAGTCCCATATTCTGCCACTGGACGAGGTCGCATGATACGCGAGTGGCCTATGAAAAATGAAATTAATTAGAACTAGTAATATGCCTCCCAATGTATACATATATGATTGTTTAGATAAATTTTGCTGATGATAATTATGATTATTTATTTATATTATATTCTTAACTACTAATATAGTCAGTAAGACCTTTGATACTAACACATACTATGGATATCTAATCCGAAATAAATTATTTTGAATTTGAATAGCAACAGTCTATCAGTAACAGCTTATTCAGTACCCCTATCAATTGTGTTGGAAAGTCCTTAGTTACATTTATCAGGACATACAGGTGAAAGTAGCGAATTCTTAAAAGAATTCTCTAAGTTTACTTGAAAAGTGTCAACCCTAAGAAAAGGAAAAAAGGATCCTTTCACCGTCTGTTCTACCCCTGCAACGAATTTTATAGGGAAGCAAGTATAGATACAGAAAATCTATTTAGTTATTAATTATTATATTTAGCTTAGCCCATCGACGACGAAAAGCTTTATTTTAACGAGTAATAACGCAATATTTTTCAGGGCGGTCTTTTGATTGAGATGACTACTGGACAGACCTCCGTGTGCGGGTCCTCGCTGCTTTCCCCGACCCGCAGTGTAACGGCCGCTCATTGCTGGAGCACGCTCTTATCTCAGGCTGTGTCGTTCACCGTTGTGCTGGGCTCCACCCTGCTCTTCACCGGCGGCACCAGAGTCACAACCAGCGATGTCGAGACTCACGCCAGCTGGAATGGACTCCTGCCTGTAAACGATATCGCTATCATTAGATTTTCGGCGATATCTTATACCAGTAAGAAAAAATCACTATTACGTTTTTTTTGTTAGCTTTTTCATTAAACGGCACCATTTAGTTAAGTGCCTGGATGAACATCGGGCTGTCTAGCCCGTCTATCAAACGGCTAGGCAAACTACTTTCGTCCGACAACATAAATAACCCGCCTAGCCGAGTCCGTCAAATTTTAGTTGTATAAATCTTTTCTGTCCTAGAACCTGATCTCATATGCGGGGGAGGGGAGGCGGACCCCTTACAAGGGGGGCTTAGGAGGCGAAGCCCTCGCATGGAAAAAGTGAATAAAACAAACTCCTTTTTTTAGGTTAGGTTTGTTAGTCAGCTTGTGTCCTTCAGATCAGAAATAGAAGACACGTGCAGCGGAGCTTCGTCCACCTGCTGGCGGGTCATACTGGTTTAGAAGCATTGGTCAGCCATTTCATTAATTTGTTGCCCTACTAAACGAATGGCCTAAGCATTGGACAGCCATTTCATTAATTTGTTGCCCTAATAAACGAATGGCCTAAGCATTGGCCAGCCATATTAATTGATACTTACATTAACGCAATGGCTAAATTTCATCCAGGCAGTTAACTAAATGGCGCCGTTTAGTGAAAAGGCTAGGCTTTAGTAAGGTGACAGCCAGTACAAGGGGTGGGTCATCATCATCATTTCAGCCATAGGACGTCCACTGCTGGACATAGGCCTCCCTCATAGACTTCCACTTAATTCGGTTGGAAGCAACCCGCATCCACCGTGAGCCAGCAGCCTTAACCAGATCATCTGTCCATCTTGTTGGTGGACGTCCGACGCTGCGCTTGCCGAAGGGGTGGGTAATTCCAGGTAAATGTAACGGAAGTAGCGGATTTCATAAGTATAACTTTAATCCCTTGGTATATTGACGCTTACATTTACACCATGAAAAATAAGAATGGGCTAGACGACAAAAAAAACTGTTTAGTCCGTCAGTTAGAGTATTAAAAAATATTGTACACGTATTTATTCTTTTGTTTGACAAACAAAAAATGACGACGATAGAGTGCTTAGAAGTTTCGAGTGACGTCACTCCTAGTCCTAGGTACAATTTTCACCTAGGAGTGACGTCACAAGCCCCCACTCCAGAAGTTTGATGATCTATAACTTTGTTGATTTTTAATATTTTGATAAACCAAAAAATACGTGTCCCATATTTTTCCATAATCTAATTGATGGACTAAATAGAATTATATATTTTTACCCGACTGCGGTGAAGCCCAAAGTTATTTTAGTTATGTGTTTGGCCTGTATGTATTTATGTAAGTATGTATGTCCGTTCCTGTGTCCGATCGTAACTACTCAACGACACATCCGATTTTGATAAATGATACATCATTAGATTCGTCTTGATGGTGCGAGTGTCACTGGCTGGGCATGAAGTTCGTTAAAATAAACAAAATGGCGGATTTAATGCAGTTTCAAAAGTGCACCGCGGTCGGGTTTTTTTTTATAAAAATGTGGTTATTAACCCAGTCGTCATCCCCATTGGTAACTGACTTTACTCTATACCATGGAATTACCCGGTACAGTATAAGATCTATTGACGAGAAAGAAGTAGTTTACCTATGTCCTTCTTGAGAATGATGGTAAATGAAATATTTTCAGACGACATCCAGCCTATCGCCATCGCCACCGGTAACAACATGTTCATCGGAAGCACCGCCTGGGCCGCCGGGTTCGGACTGACCAGCGATGGTATGTTACTTCCTAATGAATAATGATTTGATGAAATCGCCCTTACCGACAATCGCTCACTGCAACTTGTAATTTGCAGGTGGATCCCTCACGACTTCCCAGTTCGTGTCCCATGTGGACGTCACGGTGGTGGATAATTCCGTGTGCCTCGCCACGTATGGCATTTTGAACGTACGCGATTCGACGCTCTGCACCTCCACCACAGGTGGACGCGGGACTTGCTCCGGAGATTCTGGCGGTCCGCTTGTCACCAACAACCAGCTGGTTAATACTTTTCTTTAGATAAGTTTCAGTGGATTTTTGTGGGTTGAAATCTTGACTTATGTTTATTTCATGTAAACTTTTTCAGATCGGAATCACTTCTTTCGGCCACTCCTCTGGCTGTGAAAATGGCTTCCCTGCTGGCTTTGCCCGTGTTACCTATTATGCCGACTGGATCCAGGCTCGCATGTAATTGCACAACCTGCACTAACAACATCACAACCAATGCAGTTATTTTACCCGAAACTAAACGGGATAGGTACTGTTGGTTCTGACTATGACATCTATGAAGAAGTATTGAAATACTCACACAATGGTGTGTAAAAATAAAAAATCGATTAACATCAAGTATATACTAAAGCGAAAGTAATCACATCGTAAAACGTACTGTAAAAGAGACTCGATATAAAATATTTTTAAAATATTGTCCGTCTTTGTTCTACACATCCCCTTCAATGCGGATGCACCTTGCTAACTTTCATTGAATTAATCAATGTTTATGAAAAACCCAGCCGAATGTAAGGTTTCCAGGGAAATACGTGTCTACTTAAATAATATTATTTAAGATATTTTTTATTTAAATAACAGCTAATTTTACACGTCTAGGGTGGTAAAGTAAAGAAAGGCCGAGAACGCAGTTGTTTGCGGCCCGAGCTGCAAGCGAGGGACGTAAATATGCGATCGAGGGCTTTCTTTATTACCTCCTGTGTTGTGTACATCATTTTATGTCTATATTTGGCTAGAAAGCGGCTTTTTCCGTACGCGTAGCGTGCGGTAAAATCCCTTTAAGGCCAGGTGTGGCATAAAATAAATAAATTACATTGCAATAAATCCTTGAGATAAAAAAAAGTTCCCTCATGTCTCTCCCGGGCGCGGGTGGCAGTGTGGTCAAAAGGCTGGCCGTGTTACCACGCTGAATGATAATGCCGATTGGTTGTACTAAGATTGAGCCACCCTTCTGATTTTCCGATTCCCGGCCTGTAGGCAATTTGCTTAAATAGTGCGATCGCCTGGATCTCCACGGCTGCATATTTGCACCGCTTCGGGCTCTCTGCCGAGTCTGCAGCAGCGCTGGCTCTCAATTTGGTTGATAAAAGAGGAGTCGACGCAAGGTGCGTCCTACACCTATGGCCGGCCCGTATTCTAAGGCCATTCTGTCGGGCCTCTTCCTGTCATCACCAGCGTTCTTGCACCAGCGACGGATGATGTTGTTGAGCCCGGCACGGCGGGGGATACGCCCTGCACTTCTGCTGCAGGATAGGTCGTGGTGGCCAAGGCGATCGACGTGGCCGTTGCAGGGGCAGTGGTGTAGCGTTTCCCATTCTGCTCACAGGCGCAGAGAGGCTGCGAGTCTGAATGTGTGTGATGAGTCTGTTGTTGTCGAGTGATATTTTTATAACCCTAAAAAATACTCTCGTAAAAAATTTGGTAAGCAATAAGTTATCACTGTGTCTCTGTGACATAGGTATACTAACAGTGACTCCGTTCATCCGTAAATAAATATCACAACATTCTCCTCCTCCTCTTCTTCTTCTCATTAAGTCATCATCTCTGCTAAAGGCAAATGTCTATATATAGCAGTATGCAAGGAAACACAATTACGCAAATCAGTTGCATAATGGCGATTTCAAAGTCTGCTATACAGTAATATTGTTCTGTACCTACCAGTTATATTAGAGCTTGCACCTGGTTACATATATAATGTTACACCTATAATAGTTTTATAAAACGGTAATGTAAGTCCAGGGCCGGATTTGGAGGTGTGAAGGACCTGCTGCAACGAAGGAGCGGAGGCCCCTAACAGACTAGTGGAGGCCCCTACTTATTAGAAAAGTGTTGTGGAGGCCCGAGGCAGTAGCCCCGCTTGGCCTCTCCCAAATGCACAGGGCCAGCCCTGTGTAAGCCTTTGCATCAACTATTAATTGACACCCTTTTGGCTGTAGGTGTAAGCTTGTGTCCCTCTCCGAAGAAGCTTCTGACTTCCCAAAGTGGCCAACATTGACCAAAAGGAACACAGAACAACCAAAAAAAAATGTAAGTGTAACCTATACAACTAAACAGATATGACCAAAGCTTTTACTATATAACAAGTTGTCGCCGCTAATGCCTTAGGATCTACCACGTTTACTTAAGCCTTTGGCGATATAAGGTTAAGTTGGGTAATACAATTTAGCTGCTTATGGATGGGGGTCATGAGGCTATGGGTTCCATGGGGGTCTATGGAGCCCATGAAATCCATGGGGTGATAGGTTGTATGAGATCCATGATGTTCATATGGTGCTTAGGGCTCAAGGGCATCATGGGATCGATAAGGATCATAGGCCATCTTCAAACTCTAAGTTTATATTATTACATAATGAATAAAAAATGAACTGAAATGAGACGACTATTGATAAAATATTTTTTAACATTTTTTAATTAGAAGCTCCATGTCATCTTAGGAAAGTAATCAAACATGAGTATAATCTGGATAAAAGATTATGTTAAGCCGGATTAATGATTATGTTAATGACGATAACGATGACGTCAATCCAGATTTATATAATCCGATGTACATAATGCATAGGTTCCCAAATTTTTTTGACTTGCCGCCCACTTATAGGCATGATACAAACTTTCAGCGCCAACAAAAACACTACGACGACCACGGGGGTGCAACCGGGCTGACGTATAGCCTGGAGGAACCCCTGCCGGCGTGTAAAACGACGCGAGATTTGGGGATAGTACCTACGCCAGCGCTCATGCCCAAAATACTTGATTCTCGATTTATCAGACTTCTGTTTTACCACATTCCCGTTACACTAGGTACATAATAAAATCCCCTTCTAACTAACCTGACCACGTCGTGTGGTGTCGGTGTAATGCGGGCGCGCCCATGTACAGGCAGGCACACGATGTCGGCGCTGCGCGGGTATAATATCCGCGCGCCGAACCACCAGTGTCGGTGTAGTGCGGGCGCACGCTCATGAACACGCTGCGCGGGGATCATATCCGCACGCCGAGTCCCACGACGGCGTGCTCTCATTGGCCAATTGGCGGTAATTAGCCTGTTGAGTCGATTTTTTTTCTGTCCTAAATCGATTCTACTATTTCTGAGGAACAAATATCTATATGCAACCTAATACATTGGTATAAGTATAACAGCCACAAATTGTAATCAAAAGTAGCAGATCGGACTGAGCATTGAAAACGCTCTATACAAAACGGTATGACATTATGACGTCATCCGTTGCATCGCTGTAATAAGTCTGTATAAAAAAAATAGCATTTTGCCATTTTGAGCACGAAGAAGTGCGTTAAGCACATAGTTGTTATACATTAATTTTTTCAGTGTTATTTAAGCATTCCGAAATTGACTTTAATTTTTCTTAAAGACGATAAAAAAATATCGTTTTTTTTTTAACTTTGTGGTCTTATGACTTTATATTTTTTATAAATTTTTTGTTTATTTCTTTTGTGTTATGATAATTTAGTATTTTTCAATCCATGTGACTATATTATGTTGTAACATTCAACATTATTCAACATCCCAATTACAGCACTAGTGCGGTAATGTAAAGTAAAAAGCACTTGTGTGTAATAAGCTACGTTCCATGCGTAAGAACCACGAAATAAGAGCCACTTTATGAGCAAGTGTGTTGAAATCTTGAAATAGTACATTATGATACGAGTGGGCGAAGTTGGTCATTACAGTCGAGGCATTATAGCCCGAGCCGTCAGGCGAGGGCTGTATAGCCTCGACTGTAATGACCAATGCCCACGAGTGTCATACGACGTTTTTCAACACACTTGCGAATAAAAAATAATACTTATCATTTAGAATTTCTGTTTTGTACATATTTATTTCGTGGTTTATCTATCCTCGTCTGTCGTGACCTCGTCATGTGGTGTCGGTGTAGTGCGGGCGCACGCTCATGAACACGCTGCGCGGGGATCATATCCGCACGCCGAGTCCCACGACGGCGTGCTCTCATTGGTCAATTGGCAGTAATTACAACACTTGTGCGGTAATATAAAGTAAAAAGCACTTGTGTGTAATAAGCTGCGTTCCGCGCATAAGAACCACTAAATAAGAGCGACTTTTTGAGCAAGTGTGTTGAAAAGTCTTTAATTTAAGTAGGTATGACAAAAACCGCGTTGAGTTTATACAATCATATGTTAAATTTAATTATTGTAGCTAGAGGCTAAGGTGTTTTTGAGTTTTAATATTTTGACAAAGACTTTTAATTACGCTACTGCCGCTACTGGCTCCGAGAGTCCAAGCTTTTGGTTAGGGTTAGGGCTAGGTTTGGGAGCTTTCTAAAGAGTTTGTTAAGCTTTTAGTCCCCTGGGCGTCAATAATCGAGGCTCAAACGCGCGAGATTCATGGAACACTCGAAGAAGGATTATGGAAAAAATTAGAATTCACACATCATTTACAGATCACTTTATTTTTGGTGTCGAAGATTTACATGCGGGCCCAGATCCAGGCAGCAAAGTTGGTAACGCGGGCAAAGCCGGCGGGGAAGTTACGCTGGCAGCCGCTGACGTGACCGAAGGAGGTGATACCGATCTGCAGGATACAAACGGTGTCAGTAAACATCATTAAACTTTACGTCACTTACAGCTCACGGACTCTACGAATTTCTACGGAACCCACCGAGGGTTTATACTACTTTAACTAAAGAAATACTTTAACTAAATGTATAATTTATGATTTTTCCCTATACTTGTAGTATAAGACGGTATTATCTGCCAAATTTCATAGTTCTAAGTCAACGAAACCCCTTTAAATTTTCGTTCCCTCGAGTGTCGAAATATACGTTTATGCCACACCTGGCCATAAAGTGTTTTTTCCCGCACGCTGCGCGGTCGGAAAAAGTCGCTTTCTAGCCAAGTGTAGACATAAAATTATGTATACAACACGGGAGGTAATAAAGAAAGTCCTGGATCGTTTGTATTACCACACTAGTTGTGTAATGTACCTACTATTTTTGCGGCATAAACGGCAGTATCTTTTTTTGCGTTAGCTCAGAAGTTTGATTTCTTCACAGCTTCAAGGGACTGTAGACCTGACTATATGGTTTTATTTTCAACTCGATACCACGTGTTTCCGAGATAAAGGGTCTAAGGCTCTCCACTATTATAATAATGTATACTAAAATTATCCACTTTTGCACACCCTAACCGAAGGGGGGGTTCTACTAACCAGCTGGTTGTTGGCGACCAGAGGACCACCAGAGTCACCACCGCAGGTACCACGTCCACCAGTGGTCGCAATGCAGAGGGTCGAGGCCTGGACGGTGGTGGTGCCGTAGGTCTGGGCGCACACGGCGTTAGTGATGACCTGGACCTGCACGTGCGACAGGAACTGGTTGTTGCCGATGCCGGCGGCTAAAGAAATTACGTAAATTAGTACGTAGAAGTAAGTAAATTAATTAAAGCGGTACCTACAGGTAAAGATGAGACATCAGCTCGATTATACAAATAGAAAATTTTCTAATCAATCTAAACAGCGTAAGTAGTTTTCCAATTTGAAATATAACGCTTTGGTAAGGCACTTTCTTTATTATCCACTGAAGGGATGGAACTCACTGTCACTGGTCCTGCCGAAGCCAGAAGCCCAAGCCCATGTACCAACAAACTGATTGGTGCCAGATGCGAGAGCGATGTTCCGGACGTTGTCTGAAAAGAGGATGTGTAAATATTGCTTATTCTGTATCAGAAACGTGTTTAGTTATGAAAAATACTCATATGAATTTGTCAGATATTTCTTAGTGTGAGAGTCATTTTAATTTTTTAAACCGAGAATTTAACTTATCATCAAACAGACACAGAAAACAGATAACCGGATATTTTAAATAAAATTTGAAGTAGGTAAGATTTTTAAACACTATTTTTTTTAAATAACTGACTTTCAGTGAACTATGAACAATACCCAAAACGCTATAATTATGTGTACCTGTAATATTTAAAGAGTTCGTTCATTTCGGTCTAACCATCTTCGAGTAGGTAATCGCGTAATAAACACATGAAAAAAAACATACAGACGAATTGAAAACCGTCCTTATTAAAAACGATTAAGAATGACTTGTGATGTGTACTTACTGTTGTAGGTAACCCATCCCATACGGATGACGGCAACGTCGTTAACAAGGGTGTTCATGTTGTAGTTGGCGTGCATCTCGACATCGCTGGTGGTCACCCTGGTACCGCCTGAGAAGAGGAGGGTGGAGCCGAGTACAACGACGAACTGGCGGGCCTGGGCGCCATTGGTGCGCCAGCAGTGAGCAGCCGTCACGGCGCGGGTGTTGGAGATGAGAGATGAACCGCACACGGAGGTAGCGCCAGTGGTCAGGGTAATGACGAGACCTCCCTGTTAGTTGTAATTTTGATGTAGAGACATTCATTTAATACGAGCGATATTGGGGTAGTTACAATAGTACCTAAATGCAGTGCAACTGTAAGAGCTCTGCTAATTGGCTATTTGACAAACTTTTTCTGTGGTCTATTATAGAAAGTCCTCTCAATAATAGAAATATTGTTGAAACAACTGCTTCAATATCATAAAAACTCACCGAGATACAACACCTTAATAAATAAATATTTTTAAACTTTTCCAAAACACTTCACACTAAGGCCTATTGCAATGTGATGTCATATGCTGCTACTTTGTATGGGGAAATCAAGAACTTTATTCCGCAACTATGTTGAACTTGCGTTTATCGTAATGGTTTCATAACAAAAATTACCATACATTTTATAGGTTATTAAATTATGGTATTCCTAGTTTTAGTATTTATGAGAGTAGGCCTGTGCCCAGCAGTGGGATGTCTATAGGCTGATGATTAATAGTTTTTAGTATTTTTATACTTTTAAAATGGACTTTCCTACCCAACTTTGAAGGCTCAATGAAAAGTTACACGTTATCGAACTCAAAAATTTGACATATTTTCTTAGTTTGTTTATTTTAACAGAATCTTATATAACTTTAAAAAACTTCGGTTGCAGTCACCGTTCCAATTGTATTTCTTTCAAAATTCTCATCAAAGTCATAATACATCAGTCTCAAATCCGCGTTATTTTGGTTTTCGCTTCAATGTTCTTAAATTATGGAGACAACGTTGGCCTGAAAGTCCTTTGAAACCCCAAAAATATGCCCAGAGAGAACTTCGTTTCTATGTGAAAAGTAAAAATGGAAAACTCACCATCCAAGGGTACTGTCCAAGGCCGGCAGCGGCGCCTCCCACGATCCTGGTGCCATCGAAGTCCAGAGCCTCTTCACCCGCCTTGATGCGCGCGGCCTCCGGGATACCAATGACATTGTGGTAGTCGATCTCGATGGGAGCCACGAACTCCTCCTCAGCCACCACTGACCCGACTAAACCCACCAACGCTAAAGCAACCAGGAGTTTCATATTGATGCCGAAATACGAATGTCCGCCGAATACAATACCTGCCATTTTATAGTTAGTGTCTTCCGAAGATAATAATTAACGAAGATTAGAAATAATCAGGGGATTAATGAATATGATACGATAGTATTAGTTTTTGTAACGGTCACGCTATGTTGTTTTTGGGTTTGACCCTTATCATTACGGAATCCTCAATTTGATTAATTTTGGGAAAATCCGAGTGCAGATTAAAGTGTTTATGTCCAAGGAGTTCGCGTGATTCTGTTGAGTTTGGATAACAATAATGAACGCATGGGGGGTTTTATAGAGAACGTTATGCTTAGTAAGTTTGGCAAGTTACTAGTTCTCAGGAAAGCAACTTGTAGTGACTAAGACTTTAAAGTACCAATGGCCGAGGGGTATAAGATTGAATACCAGTGCTGTGCCAATTTGTAGAGCGGAACTCGAGGAAAAAAATGCCTCCGTAGGAGGTTGCAGTTCTAACCTAACCTACTTTTCTTTTTCTTTTAGAATAGTATAACGTTTTTTTTGTCGAATATTGTATTGCATACCTTTTTTACGTCGATTTTTTTCTTCTATTAGTTATTGGTATACTTAACACAAGTCCGAATGAAGTGTTTTTTGTAACAGTTCGTTTTTGCTGGGGTCGCAGTCTTAATGGCATATCTTAATGGTCTTTTCATTGTTTAGCATAGTTTTTGCGTATAATAGCTTCAAAAAAGTGTTGAAACCGAATTTCTCATCTCCCCCCTACTACCCGCCCGAGATTTCTTGATTGTTCTTAATGCTAATGCACTCAAGACTATCCAAGTAACGTATTGATCCCATGGAATATTTGCCTGACGCCTCTGTTTCTGATAGCTCCATTTGTCCTGTCAAACATATCATACTCAAACGAAAGCTCTAGATTCGAATCAACTAAGAAGGAGTTTTCGTACATTAAGTTATCGAGATAGAGAATGTTGTTAAAAGTTTCTATCCTCCAGTTATATATTACGGAAGTACTACATCGGAATGTTGGTAAACAAATAATAAAGTTGGTTTTCTCCAATTTCGACAAAGTTTCTCTTATATCGTCCACCATGCTACGATAGTTTTTAGTTTCCATAAATTCGTCTTCTCCTATAAAAATAATACAGTAGCCCTTCTTTGTATAATTTCTTGTTTTTTTATCTATGTCTTGAAAAAGTTCTGAAATGCCAGGAGAAGGATTATGAAAAAAAAAATTGAATTCACACATCATTTACACATCACTTTATTTTTCACTCATCAGCTTATTTTTAGTGTCGAAGATTTACATGCGGGCCCAGATCCAGGCAGCAAAGTTGGTAACGCGGGCGAAGCCGGCGGGGAAGTTGCGCTGGCAGCCGCTTGAGTGACCGAAGGAGGTGATACCGATCTGCAGGATACAAACGGTGTCAGTATCATTAAGCTTTACGTCACTTACAGCTCATGAAGTAATAATTAATATAACGATAAACAGTTAGTAGCCCTTGTTCTTCGTACATAACTGAATTACATAACTAGCTACGTACAAAGAAAATATATTCTTCGTACACGGGTAATGTACTAAGCAACTTACCTTCTTTGTACGTTACTAGATTTAATGACAGTTATGAACGAGGAATTATAAATTCTTCCTACATGATCTGGTTTTGTACGAAGAAATTGCTGTTCTTTTACAAAACCAAGGAGGTTCTTCGACCAGTGTAGGTATCATCTTGTGGACATCAAGCAGTACCTAATTAATTTGCTAGAACGCATAAGTCCCAATGACAGTTTGAAAGTTTTTTTTCGAATACTTGACACGAACTATAAGTGGGTATTACATTGTATATTAGTCCACAAGAGCTCTTAGTCAATGTACGTTCAAAGTCTCAGATTTTAGTTAAGAGTTGTGAATGCTCCTGAACCGCAGCAGTCGCTCGGCAGGTTTATATTTATTGCTTACTCGGAGAAGTCCTTGGGCTTGTAAAAGGGACAGCAATTTCTTTGTATAAAACCGGCTTATGTGGGAAGAATTTATACTTCCTCGTACATAACTATCATTGTATCTGGTAATGTGCAAAGAAGGTAGGTTTCTTGGTACATTACCCGGTTTTGTACGAAGAATATTTTTTCTTTGTACATGGCTAGTTATGTAACTCAGTTATATACGAAGAACAAGGGGTTAGTAGATGTAGTGTTAAAAATAATAATAATGCATACTTAAAAAAATCCGGACTAGAGCGAACCGGATTCTACAAATTTCTACGGAACCCACCGAGGGTTCCGTAGAAGTACTTAAACTAAAGACTATATTTTTTATGATTTAATTACAAATGTATAATTTATGATTTTTCCCTATACTTGTAGTATAAGACAGTATTACCTGCCTAATTTCATAGTTCTAAGTCAACGAAAAGTACCCTTTAAATTTTCGTTCCCTCGAGAGTGTCGAAATATACGTTTTTTGCGGCATAAACGGCCGTTTCTTTTTTTTTACGTTAACTCAGAAGTTTGATCTTCACAGCTTCAAGGGACTGTAGACCTGACTACCTATATGGTTTTATTTTCAACTTGATACCACGCGTTTCCGAGATAAAGGGTCTTGACAGACAAACGGACGGACGGACAACAAAATGATCCAATAATGATTTCATGTTTACTATACTAAAACTATACTATGTTTGTATTATAATATGACGTATACTAAAATTATCCAGTTCTGCAAACCCTAACCAAAAGGGAGCGAGATTTCTACAAACCAGCTGGTTGTTGGCGACCAGAGGACCACCAGAGTCACCACCGCAGGTACCACGTCCACCAGTGGTCGCAACGCAAAGGGTCGAGGCCTGGACGGTGGTGGTGCCGTAGGTCTGGGCGCACACGGCGTTGGTGATGACCTGGACCTGCACGTGCGACAGGAACTGGTTGTTGCCGATGCCGGCGGCTAAAGAAATTACGTAAATTAGTACGTAGAAGTAAGTAAATTAATTAAAGCGGTACCTGCAGGTATAGATGAGACATCAGCTCGATTATACAAATAGAATTTTTTTTAATCAATCTAAACAGCGTTAAAATAGTTTTCCGATTTGAAATATAACGATTTGGTAAGGCACTTTCTTTATTACTAACTGTAGGTATAAGAAGGAACTCACAGTCACTGGTCCTGCCGAAGCCAGCAGCCCAAGCCCATGTACCAACAAACTGATTGGTGCCAGATGCGAGACCGATGTTGCGGACGTTGTCTGAAAAGAGAAATGTGTAAGTATTGCTTATTCTGTATCAGAAACCTGTTTAGTTATGAAAAATACTCATATGAATTTGTCAGATAAGTGGGTCAAAGTTATGTATTTCGGTAAAATATTTCTTAGTGTGTCATTTTCATTTTTTAAACCATGAATTTAACTTTTCATCAAACAGATACAGAAAACAGAGAACCGGATATTTTAAATAAATTTTGAAGTAGGTAAGATTTTTATACAATAACCATGGTAAAAAAGGAACCCTTATGGTGCGACTCTGTCTGTCTGTCTGTCTGTCTGTCTGTCTGTCTGTCTGTCCGTCTGTCACAGCCAGATATCTCAGGAACTACTACTGCTATCGGTTTGAAATTTGGAATAGTGTTAAAAGTAGCTAACCCGAGCTTATTGGACATAAAAAAAATCTTGTACCTTTTTTACTTTTTTTTAAAGGGCTCCGTAATGGGATTTTCAAAATTGAAAGTAGAGCTTATATATCGAGTGGGGTATCAAATGAAAGAGCTTAATTTGTAGATTAAAATACCATTTTTATTTTTTTTCTTAAATAAATAGTTTTTGATTTATGGCGAAAAAAGTTTAAAAAAATACCATTCCCCCCCTATTATCTCCGAAGTTACTGATCAGAAAAATGTGTCATAATTACCAATTATTAATGTCGTCCTAAATATTACAGGAAAAATATAACGGTTTTCCTCACTTGCACCGTTTTTGAGAAATTTGTAAAAATCATAACACATACTTATTTGCTCCTACTAAACTAATCGCCATACAGTTTTTCTTTAACTATTCATGTATCTACTTATTAGGATTATTATTATTATTAGGAAGACCGTTATATTTTCTCTTCCTAACTTGAATACGGTTTAAAAATTTACAAAAATCTTAACATATTAGTTCTACCCTCCCTACGAGAGCCATCTAGCGGAGAGTAGCAAAACTAAGCGATGATTTATTTCAGATTATATAAAAAATGTCTATTAAATACAATGATCACTCATCAGGAATCGGGAAAAAAACATAAAGTAACAATAATTATTAAAAACTCTATAATAGGAGTATGTTAGGAAATTTGACACTAGTAAATACCATAAAAATAAATACCACTAGCGCCATCTAGGGACACTAAATAAACTAATCTAAAATAAGGTAGCTTGTGGCTAAAAATGATACATGAGAACTAACTTAGTTGACAAACAATTATTTCAATCAGCCAATAACAAAAAGTAACGTTTAAATTTAAATTACAAGTAAAATTTACGCGCTATTTAGTATCAATAGATGTCGCTGTAGCATACGCTGCATCGCGCTGTTAAGATTTTTCCTGGTTGAATAGAGCTAAAGCGGGTTTAAGGCAGGGTTGTTGTTAGTTTAGTCGTAAGGTTGGTCTACTTATTAGTTTATACGGAACCCTCGGTGCGCGAGTCCGACTCGCACTTGACCGGTTTTTTTTAAATAGCCGACTTTCAATGAAGTATGAACAATACCCAAAACGCTATAATTATATGTACCTGTAATATTTAAAGAGTTCCCTCGATTTCTCCAAGCCATACCATATGAAAATCTGATGGTGAGCCATCAGATTTTGATATGGTTCACACCTCGAAGGTGTATCCTTTCAAATAAAAAAAGAATTTTCCAAATCGGTCCAGCCATCTTCGAATAATCGCGTAACAAACACATGAAAAAAAAACATACAGACGAATTGAAAACCGTCCTTATTTATAGAAGATGAAGAATATTTAAGAATGACTTGTGATGTCTGTGTACTTACTGTTGTAGGTAACCCATCCCATGCGGATGACGGCAACGTCGTTAACAAGGGTGTTCATGTTGTAGTTGCCGTGCATCTCGACATCGGTGGTGGTCACCCTGGTACCACCAGAGAAGAGGAGGGTGGAGCCGAGTACAACGACGAACTGGCGGGCCTGGGCGGCATTGGTGCGCCAGCAGTGAGCAGCCGTCACGGCGCGGGTGTTGGAGATGAGAGATGAACCGCACACGGAGGTAGCGCCATTGGTCAGGGTAATGACGAGACCTCCCTGTTAATTGGAATTTTGATGTTGAGACATTCCTTTAATACGAGCGATATTGGGGTAGTTACAATAGTATCTAAATGCAATGCAACTGTAAGAGCTTTGCTAATTGGCTATTTGACAAACTTTTTCTGTGGTCTGTTATAGAAAGTCCTCTCAATAATAGAAATATTGTTGAAACAACTGCTTCAATATCATAAAAATTCACAAACTTTCCCAAAACACTTCATACTAAAACCTATTGCAATGTGATGTCATACGCTGCTATTTTATATAGGGAAATCAAGAACTTTGTTCTGGTTCCAGAGAGAACTTCGTTTCTATGTGAAAAGTAAAAAAGGAAAACTCACCATAAAAGGGTACTGTCCAAGGCCGGCAGCGGCGCCTCCCACGATCCTGGTGCCATCGAAGTCCAGAGCCTCTTCACCCGCCTTGATGCGCGCGGCCTCCGGGATACCAATGACATTGTGGTAGTCGAGCTCGATGGGAGCCACGAACTCCTCCTCAGCCACCACTGACCCGACTAGGCCCACCAACGCTAAAGCAACCAGGAGTTTCATATTGATGCCGAAATACGAATGTCCGCCGAATACAATACCTGCCATTTTATAGTTAGTGTCTTCCGAAGATAATAATTACCGAAGATTAAAAATAATCAGAGGATTAATGAATATGGTACGATAATATACTTTTTGTAACGGTCACGCTATGTTGTTTTTTGGGTTTGACCCTTATCATTACGGAATCCTCAATTTGATTAATTTTGGAAAAATCCGAGTGCAGATTAGAGTGTTTATGTCCGAGGAGTTCGCGTGATTCTGTTGAATTTGGATAACAATAATGAACGCATGGGAGGTTTTATAGAGGAAGTTATGCTTAGTAAGTTTGGCAAGTTACTAATTCTCAGGAAAGCAACTTATAGTGACTAAGACCTCAAAGTACCGATGGCCCAGGGGTGTAAAATTGAATACCAGTGCTGTGCCATTTAGTAGAGCGGAACTCGAGGAAAAAAATGCCTCCGTAGGAGGTCGCAGTTCTAACCTAACCTACTTTTCTTTTTCTTTTAGTATGGTAAGGTAAATGTCCGAGTGCTCGTCGCTGTACTAATATTCGTCATCCATATTTTGATTAGGATAAAAAGATAAAATTTAAATAATAATAGTAGCCGACGTTATAACGATTTACTCTTCAAATTTACAATAAAGATATTTGACAGGGCTGACTATTCCAAGATATTCTATTGGGACTATCAGTTTATTTAATAGTCCCAATGCTTGTCATTCTCTTTTTAGGATCCCATAATCAAAATGACTAAAGCGCACCGCTTATAATTTTGTTATATCTGTCTGTATGTTTGTCCGTCTGTCTGTCCTTAAGTCACAGCCGTTTTATTCAGAAAATGTAAAATATAATATACTGAGATGACATTTTTTGGGACTGCCAGCAAAGAGCACCTGACATTTACTCGTATACAATCAGATTGCCCAACATTTTTAATATTTTTGACTAATTTCGGTATGCTCACCATAAAAAACAGACTCCATTTATCATAAGTAAACGTCACATTTCCCAAACGCATGTAAATGTTTTGCTTAGATGTATAAATGAATGTAATATTGCGAAACAAATAAATATTAACCTTTTATAACGTTTATTTGTCGAATATTGTATTGCATACCTTTTTTTACGTCGAATTTTTCTTCTTCTATTATTTTTTGGTATGTAACACAAGTATAATGAACTAACATTTACTCGAACTTTTTACCGGCATATAAAGTAGCTATCCTAAGTTTCAATTCAGAACTCGGTCTATTTACATACCAAAGTTCTGCTCAATCCATCCAGTTGTTACCTATTTAGTAACAAACATCTAAATATCCAAACTTAGAAACATCTAAACATACAAACATCTTCAAAAACTTTCACATTTATTATAATATATTAGTGTGATGTTCAGGAAAAATATTAAGACAATCAGATTCGCCGTTTCTATAGCATCGTTAGTAAAGTAAAGCTCACAGAATATGACCGCTAGTCCGTTCGCCTGTTTAATCTGATATGTCAAGCTACTAGCTTTCAAGTCAACTTATCATTCCAGTAAGCCTTACACGGTGCAGTTAAAACGAGGGTAATGTAATGTGCGCATGCATGCATCCCCCGCCTAAACGGTTTAGCGATTTAGACTAATGATGTCGTTAAATTCGTATTAACTGAAAGCGTTAGAGAATAGGATAAACTATCGGAAGTAAATATGGTGGATACTTGAAGCTAATAAATACTTATAACGTCATTCTCTCACAAACTCCTACCACTACACTACTAAGCACATCACAAACTATACTACTAAGTCAAAAAGCACGTTACCATTTCAGTATCTAATGAAGATTTAACTAAAATGTCGCTATGCATATATCTACCGTAGCGTTGAGTATCACGCGTATCTCATGTAACTTAGAAACTTTCATCCACTTTAAAAATGGAACTTTAAAAGCTTACTTATGTCAAAACATATGTTTCTAAGTTACAGGAGATACGCGTGACATAGCAGCGTATCAAAATTCTGACATACTTCATTTTGATCATAGTCACAGTACAGCTACAGGCTACGACATGATATTCGGCCGGATGAGTTTGACCGGAACACTAAAGCAGTCTAACGAAACTGACTTAGAGCTTGTTATCTCGGTCTTGTCTAGGTACACTAGAAATATATCGAAATATAATAAGTATGAAAGCGTAACTGACACTCAAAACAAAATCGGCCTTACGGACTACGTGCTAAGGGGGGCGAACTATTTTTTTTTTGAAGACTGACTAACTCGCGACCTTTATTGGGCATAGCGATCATTTGATCCGGTTGTCGCCCGTGGCGTTCCCTGGGGTCGAACCAGGTCGCTAGCCTGACCACCCTGAGTGGATCGGACTTATCTACTTAGGGGGAACTTCTTACTTAGTGCTGAAGATAAAACTATAGCATCAAATGAATTTCTCACGTCAGTAGATTTGTTTGTAAATTGTAACCAATCCCAGATTTCTGTCTTTTAAACTATATGCAGGTTACAACCCAAAATGTCGTCTACTCAAACTTAATGTTAATATTTGAATATGACTTTAGACTCAAACATAGTTTAATGTTTTTATCTACATGTTATCGTTCCATACATTATATTTCGATGTAAAAATACCGGTATTGAAATCTCCCTGGACAGCTGCTATTAGTAGCTGATATGTTTAATTAAGCAGTTTTAATTAATATAAAATTAAACATTTAATACAACCGACTTCAAACTTCTATTCATTTAATAACTGCAAGAGTTAGGTAATATGGCACTCAAAGCACTATAATAATATGTGTGCTTATAATATTTGAAGAGTTCCCTCAATTTCCCCAAGATCTTATCATCAGATCCTAAACTGATGACAATGCGACCACCTGGCGGTATACCTTTTCAAACAAAACATAATAATTTTCCAAATCGGTCCAGCCGTTTTCGAGAAATCGGGCGACATACATATATAAATACATATACAGGGTGTCTGAGCAACGATGTCGGAGCTTTTAAGGGTGTATAGCAGCGGTCGGCAACCGCTTAGCAGCCAAGGGCCATATTACTATATGGCCCTTGGCTGCTAAGCGGTTGCTAAGTAATTGACGCGGGCCGCATTTTGTTAATAATTTGTGATTTTATACTATTCGGAATAAAGGGACGGCAATACAGACCGGAATATACGGCCACAAGTGAGCGATTCAAGGGCCGAATGCGGCCCGCGGGTCGCAGGTTGCCGACCGCTGGTGTATATTATGAATAAAAGTAAATAATCATGACAAAAACGCATTACTTTTACAGCTTTTAATTTTTTTTACCATCCACTAAAAAAAAAACGTGGTGATTTATCGATAAAATCGATTATACTATACGCCCTTAAAAGCTCCGACATCGTTGTCCAGACACCCTGTATGTTACAAAAAAACAAGATTCTAAATATATATGGAGCCGCTAAAGTTGAGCCTCGAGACTTCGAGATTTTGCAAAACAAAGTCTCTTTAGGGTTCCGTGCCAAAATGGTAAAAAAGGAAGGAAGGGCTTAGCTTAACTTGTAGGTTAAAACGCCGTTTTTATTTATTTCTTACTTTAGTAGTTTTTGATTTATGACAACAAAACGTTAAAAAATATACCATTCCCCCTATTATCTTCGAAGTTACTGAACAGAAAAATCTGTAATAATTACCAATGTTTAATATTATCCCAAATATTACACAAAAAATTATAACGGATTTCCCAACTTGCACCGTTTTTTAGAAATTCGCAAAAATCGTAACACATACTTATTATCTCCTACTAAACTAATCGCCATACAGTTTTTCTTTAACTATCCATGTATCTACTAATGAGATCGTACGGAACCCTCGGTGCGCGAGTCCGACTCTCACTTGACCGGTTTTTGTTTATAAGCGGACATACTTGCAAGTGGAACTGGCTGTTGCAAAAATTGAACCAGGTGGAGGCCGCCGTGGCATTCCCTGGGATCGAACCAGGTCGCATGACTCGCACAACCTCAAAGCAGGAAAGTCATCTAATATGTTCACATTGTTCACCTTGGTGATCATGTCAGTGGATTTTGGTCCCTTGTGCTACAATCTACTATTACGATACGATAATAATGTCAAAAGTAAGTTATAAAATAAACGCACCTACTTTTCACTCGATTATGATGAACCACGCGGAACTCACGGAAGGTTTGTGATTTGTTTTTAACCGACTTCCAAAAGAAGGACGGTTCTCAATTCGTCTGTATGTTTTTTTTTTTTTTTATTTTTTTTTTGTGTGTTTGTTCACCGATTACTTGAAGACGGCTGGACCGATTTGGAAAATTCCTTTTTTGTTTGAAAGGGTAGACTTTCAAGGTGGTCCCATTGCAACCAAGTCAGGATCTGATGATGGAATCTTGGAGAAATCGAGGGAACTCTTCAAATATTATAGGCACACATATAGCGATTTCAGTATTTTTCGTAATTTCTCGTCCATCTCTTATTAGCAACAAGTTTTTAGTGTTAACCGACTTCAAAACAAAGAGTAAATTTGTATCTAGGTTTCTTCCCCGATTACTTGAAGACGGCTGAACCTATTTGGAAAATTCTTTTTTTGTTTAAAAGGGTATACCTCCGAGGTGGACCCATTGCAACCAAATCAGGATCTGATGTTGGGATCTTGGAGAAATCGAGGGAACTCTTCAAATATCATAGGCACACATATGCGATTTCGGTATTTTTCTTCCTTTCTCGTGCATTTCTTATTAGAAATAAGTTCCCAGTCTTAACCGACTTCAAAACAAAGAGCAATTTTTATGTAGGCTTGTTCCTCGGTTACTTGAAAACGTCTAGACCGATTTGGATTTTTTCTTTTAACTAAATAGACTTAAGTCTATTTGGTTAAAATAATATTTTTCCAGCGCCACTAAAAATTTAAAAATAAAGTAAATAAAGTAAATTTATACCTGGAGGCTACAATCTGTCCTAGCTAAGTCTGCAGAGGTTAAAAAGAGCTTTTATTTAAAATCTATCACACCAAACATTTGTGGTAACACCAAAAGAGCCACCGCAAGAGGATTAATTAGTAGTCGTTAGTAGTCTTTATACTTGGGAATCATCCAGGTAATATGTAATTTGTCCACATATCTACTAATAGTACATTACTGCAGAGGCCGGGAAGTAAGGGGTTGTATATGGTTGTATGGTTGTATATGGAGGCTAGATATATACGAGGCTGGCAACCCCTTTTCACGCCGAGGTATGTATAGTGCTTTTCTCAAATATGCAATGAAATAAATTAAAAACACTCACAAAAATCAAACTTCATTTTCTAGATATACAAGCAAAGTAGACAAAAAATTGAATTACAGAATGAAACATTTTCAATTTCCTTTCCAAAAACTGTTTCAGTACAC
The DNA here is from genome assembly GCA_947034925.1 of Eudemis profundana. NCBI lineage: Eukaryota > Metazoa > Arthropoda > Insecta > Lepidoptera > Tortricidae > Eudemis > Eudemis profundana. Next base: position 19,603,071 of record OX344795.1, on the reverse strand, counting down.
ATTCTTACCGCGAATGTCTAGATGAAATATTTTAAATGTCGATTCGGTGGTTAAATTTGTAATTTAAAATTGTAATTAGATCTATAAAATGTGCTCCTCCACGGTTAAATAATAGGCAAGTCGGTGGAAATCGAGTTCTGTTGATACCCATCCGGTACTGACTTCGTTTAACTTTACATCTCAAAACTTTTTTGTTGTAGGAGAACTGCGTTGCGAAACTTGCATCTTTTTACATGTAATGTTTTTGATGGGATCTCATTTCTTTTTGTAAGTGGTCTTTCTTTAATTATTACATTCCAATCCATTCTTTTCAATTTGAACCGCAAAACTAACTTTGTAATCCCATGTATTTGTATAGGATTACAAACTTATGTGTGCAGTTATGAATGAAATTACAACATATTTAGGTTTTTAAGGACTTGAGAGGTTATAAACTAACTATGTTTAAAATTTGGAGCTTGTAGGTCTACTAGAAGTACCTTAGAATTATGATGATCATCAGTCAGTGAGTGAGTCAGTCAGTCAGTCAATCAGTGAAAAAACTAAGGAATTTTGACATGCAATAGTTCCTAAGCTACACTGAAATTTCAGGGTTCTAGCTTTAGCCAGTACAAAATTACGGGAGGCTGAAAATCGCCTGAATGGCTTCGAGAAAAGGATGGTACGGCCGTGCGTTTGTTTTGCTCGACTTGGCGGGGGCACTGCCGTGCCCCCAGTTAACCAGAACCAGGACAGTCTTGCACAAATCGATCTAGTCTCAGCCAAACTAAGTAATGTGTTCCAGGGTCTTGGATAATTTCTATGTATTTAAGTATTAATAGTACATTACTGCAGAGGCCGGGAAATAAGGGGTTGCCGGCCGAGTACATATAGCTGGCCGAGCGAAGCGAGGCCAGATAGTTACGAGGCCGGCAACCCCATTTCCCGCCGAGGTATGTATAGTATAGTGCTTTTCTCAAATATGCAATGAAATAAATAAACTTACTAATATCCTTATTTACCCTAAATAATATTTTAATCAGAAACATTCTATCAGAAAGTGACGTTAGTGACACTGACATATTATATCCATAGACAATGCAAATGTCACGTTGGGAAACCAAAAGCTGTTTCAGTTTACATTTTTACCGCGAATGTTTAGATGAAATATTTTAAATGTGTATTCTTGTGGTTTAGTTTGCAATTTATAATAATTGGAAACTGTTTATAATGTGTTATTTGTTATGTTCATGACAATTTTAAATAAATAAAACTGCAAAATATAGCAAAAATCGTTTTTTGTTTTTTTAATGGCTTAAGTATGTTACTGTACTTACAGAACTATAACGAGCTCAAAGGTAAGGCAATAAGCCTATAATGGTCGATGTGTCGTAGGTATGCAGTAACTGCGCTGGTTGAAAGTAGCTGTAAGGAATATGCTAAAGTTATGAGATTAGTCAGTATTTGTAAGGCAGAGTGTTTTATTTGGTACCTCCTAGTTAATCAAGTACTCACCCCCGGACTGCCTTTATCACGCGTGGCTACCACACGGCACATACTTACGTACGTAGACACGTACTTATTATATGTACATAAATAGCTCAGAAAAGACCTAAACAGCGTTATTGCGCTTTACAAATCTGATATGTGCATCAACTTCTATTATTTATGAATAATAATGTCCTAGCATTTGCACATAAGACGTACTTGCATACACCGGTTACCATGCAGAAATATTCAGAGAAATTTTCCTATATTCCATGTGCAATTTCTTTCTTTAAATCAGTGGTTCCTAACCTTTATTATCATATCACCCACATTCTCATCAAGATTTGTATTATTACCCCTCCAAAAAATAGGTATTATAAGCTTATAAGAAACTGCACAAAGTAAAACGGCTTATCATTCATGCGTATTACTTACCCCTGAGAAAACTTCGTTTTACCCCTGGAGGGGTAATTACCCCCAGGTTCGGAACCACTGCTTTAAATCCTACTGGATTTTTTGGCAATTTATCCATCAATTTTTAAACATAACTTCAGACTTTTCTTTAAAGTTTCGGTACTGCACACTTGCACAGCTGCCGACATAGCTTCACATTTTTTGTAACAGAATAAAATGGTAAGGTAAGTAAGTAATGGTAGGTACATTTCTTTTCCGCCAACTGTACCGCGATCCGCGATCCCGTATATCTGCGTGCATCTCATCTGCATCGGCCTCGTTAATGCCATTGTGCGCTTGCGCCGTATTTCAAAATGGCCGGCTTTACTTCCCGCCATCTCGGCACTGATAGCCATTGAATTCAGACTAAAGTGGAGGTGAAAACATTTTATAAAAATTAAATAACAAAAAAATGGTATTTGTTTAAGAATAGCTACACAAAAAAAAATAGATAAAAGAAAAGGTGGTGAAAACCGGGTTCTAAGGTTCTTCGGATGCTTGGCTAATGTTGTGATGCAATATCACCTCTCCTGTCTTGTCAATGATCCGTGGTTCGGCCATGTTAACGTCGCCGCTTGCGCACTATCGTGTACATCTTGGTTTTGCCCAAAAAGAGAACCAGGTCCTTTGGCGGTACAACAGTGCATATATTGAAATTGGATTGTCTCATTTCTTAAGAGCCCCAGAACAACTGCTACAGAACAGATGATTCCTTACTACCAAGGTAGGTATTTGTACTTGTAATATTTGAGTAAGTATCTTGGCTTGGAGGCCGACTATCACCGATCAGTGGTTGGGATTGATTTGATTTTGGCATGTTGCATAAGTATTTTGTAAAGATTAAGGAAACATATTATTCAACTCGTTCTACCTAATCCCTAATAAAGCTCTCTCTTGTTGTGGCCTCATGACTAAATGTCATTAACGGATGATTAACAACACGGTAGGAATAATTTTCTTTATCGGATATTGTCCGTTAGATCCCTTACAATTGAGCTTCGAGCAATAGTACCTACTTACTTTTATAAACGAGAAGTAAAGTCCAATTTTATGCGAAAAACTCTACAAAACTGATTATCATATTACAGATATATCTGATTACAAGGCCACTTAATATTGGGCAGGCCTTCCGTTTGTTGCCAGTCTAGTAGTAAAAACTGGTCAAGTGCGAGTCGGACTCGCGCACCGAGGGTTCCGTACAAACTCGTCAGTAGATACGATACGTGAATAATTCAAGATAAACTGTATGGTGGGACAAACTTAACATTGCTCTTGAAAAACTGTTGTCCCCATACTTTGACATATGTCGCGGTTAGTTCAGTAGGAGCAAATAAGTTTGTTATTCTTATTCAATATAATGCGAATCTATCCCACAACCAACAGGCTTCAGCAAAGTCAACCACGATCACCCCGTTCCCAATAACGCGTTGTAATTGTAATACATGTCATTCGCTTCAAGGAAAGCTTTTTGCCAGCTTCGATCAAGCTGTCTCTTTCCCAGCCATAGATCAATGGGGATACAAGCGGGACGGGCTACCACCGGTTTCCCCGGCCACGGCCGGTGCAGTCGCCGGCAACGCACGAGCGCTCACGAACGACTCCAAATTCTAGATCGTTTTTCAAAAATAAGAAAACGTGACGATTTCTGTGACTGTGCTTTTTGTGGCTGTTGTGTTTTTGCAAGTATTTTGGATAGGATTGTGAACTGGAGACATTGATAGGTAAGTAAATTTGTTTTACTGTGGGTTTTTTATTTATTACAAAAAATGTGTGCAATAGGTTAATTTTTTGCCTTGACATTTACACAAAACCACAGGGTCTGCATCCACCTGTCGATAGAGGCGTTATGCAAGCTGCAAGCAAAGGTCATATTGTAACTTACTTATTGAACTTTTCAATAGTTCTTTGCCTTTTCGCCGAATTATTTTTTTCCCAAATGTTTCATTTGCCAACTGTTTCATTTCCCTCACTCTCAACTCAACTGTTTCATTTCACTCAACTCACCATTTTCTCTGAAAACATATTTTTTTCGGAACATACACAAAACAAACCTAACCAAACCTGTATTCTATAAAACCATAAGAAAATACACTGAGAAAAAAAATTGGTTTCTGAGAAAATCGGGACTTGGGAAACATTTGGGAAAAAATAATTCGGCGTTTTGTTTCAATGAAGTATATGTGTTTTTATGTATATAACATCTTGTAAGACCCATACTGCAATAAATAAATGAATAAATGAATATGAATATAGGGTGTCCAAAAAGAGTATCGGGTATTTGTTCTAGCTCTAGGTATTGAAATAAATAAGGATAATATTCCTTACAAAGTCATTACTTGCATATTTTTTGTAGAATTACTTTGACAGTTGACACAAATTGAAGTAAGTACAAGTTTTCTTGGCTCATTACTCATTACATACATACATTTTCATGTTGTACTTAAACTATATTGGTCACACTGTATCTGGATACTTATTCTAAATGAACAAAATATGTACCTATAATTACCCAAGTACCTGTAGGTAATAATAATAATAACCAACACTCAAACCGTGAGGGACCTTCGTAAGGAAATCTACGTAAATTGATTATCTGTCACATCACAGGGGTCATGGTCAAAAGCGTGCACCAATGAAAAGTGGAAAAGCGCTAGGGAGGGACTGAGTCTGTTCCTGTATGACTCAAGTGCTTCAAAGCGGACGATGCGGTGTTCCCATGAAGAATGCGAAAACATTACAAGATAACCCAGGCAAAACATCTCGAATAAGTTAAATAAAGTACAATTGTAAGAATTTATGTGAGAAATCTGGTATTGAGTTGCATTATTCCCGATCTCATATGAAGTCGTGAAGCCTATATATAAACACGTAAAGTATATTATCCTCTGGCCATGCGCAGTGGGTAGCGCACGACTCTCGGTCACGATCGTACTCTATGGCTTTATTTGACAAGGCTTTGCAAATATACTCACTAAGTTCGATTTCCGCGGATATCTTTCTTGTTACACTGGGATTTTAGTGTGATTATATGATAATGCAAGCATATAAATAGTACGTTTCGGTAAATAGGTAATTTACAAATACACGCCTGTTTTACTTCCTTAAATATGTACCTACTAGTAATTTGATCACAAATGCATTTTAAATGCCCATCGTATTCAAAACGATGACGTCCGCTGCTGAATGTAACTCTTCCCCAAAGACTACCACAACGAACAGCCGGAAGCTTCCGACAAAGTTAATCAGGCAGTCAGTCCATCTTATGGTTAACACTGCGTCTTTTTTTGCGATTCGTGGTTTCCTTTACGCCCAGATTCAACAGCCATCGATTTTTCGGACTACATTTATGCACTTCATGTGTTTTGGAATCCTGTGACTTCGTTCGTACGCATTAATTAGACCTTTTTACCCTCTTAACAGATAATTTTAACTTTGTATTGTCGTGTGGTGACCACTAATAGAATTCGATGGAAACAAATGGCTTTTCCAAAAATAAGGTATCATTTACGATTTTCAGTCCTAAAATAAGACTACTAGTTTCCTACGTTCATTTAAGAAGTAAAGTTGAGTTTAATCCTACAAACAGCAGTTATAAAGTAATTTCATTTTCATTTTCAGGCCAAAAGAATTATAAAAAATCTGTGCAAAATCTGTGCTTGTGTCTAACAGTATTCGCTACTTCCGGTTCCCCCATTTATCATTTGAAAGCCGTGAACGCATCTCGAATACATTCGGGAGACACTACCTTATCTTTACATTACCATAATGTTGGCTCGCTATTTTCACGACGTGGCCTACGGCCATGGGCAGAGTGCAATTGGGCGTTTGAATAATGCAGCAGCATTGGCAGGTTTCACCAGGCTCCTCATAGATACGGAAAAAAGGAGAGATGATAAGGCGATCTGTATGCTGCAATACATTGTGCTATGAGATTACTAGCTTAATAATCCAATAGATTTAGTAGACGCACCGAGAAGAACCAGTTTATTAGAAATAGGAATATTAATGCTATTCCATTGAAATACATAGAAAATTTAGAGACATCCTATAAGGACGTCTTTGTATTTCAATTTTTCAACACCAAACAGACTGATGAGACAGCCTGTTAAGTTGTTAATCTATTGGACCTAGCAATCAATACGTCATGCAACTACAGATATGTGAAGGTACTTTTCCCGACGAGAGGAGGCGAGGGGACAAAATGATGCGATGAGCCATGAAATTTCCATAACACCATTCCACATTGTGGTAACTTAATGTGTAACTATGATCCTGTTGGTATGGTAATCCCGTTGCACGGTTTCAACAAGGATCAGATGGAAGTCGTTTCATTAACAGTAATATGGTAGATTTGGTTAAATCTAAGATTTCAAAGTGTACCCCGAAAGGGATGGGAAAAAGTGAGGATGAAAATCTAGGAAATAAATGAAATTACAGGTAATTAACAACTGCCCAAAAACAGCAGTGTCGTACAAGTTGGTTGCGTTGGTACAGTCAGGTACCTCTAGGATATAAATACCTACGTTTACAAACGTGCCGCCCAAGGGTCACTTTCTCTGCAGCAGACTATCCATAAGCCCGAGTATTTTATTTACGTAGGCGCATCTAACGACATACATCAGGCCGCGCATGCGCCGCAGGTAATCATGGATCATCGATCGAGGATGCGCAGATCCTAGTATTTATCTAGTTGGCACCTCGGGCGCTGTCTCCGCGCGCTCTCGATCAATGTGCGTGATTGTAAGGGATAAATTGGCTTATCTATAGTACTGCCTATCTATGGTATTTTCATTCATAATTTAAGAGCTTTGTGCTTGAATCACCTGCTTCTCCATACGAACAAAAAAGGGGTTAAGAATTTTCTTTAACATCACTTTTGGTTGAAATGTGTTTTTTTAAGCTTTCATACATTTGTTGACGCAAGACAACATGAGAAGTTTAAAAAGCCCACGAAAAATAAAATTTATGAGTAATTAAATGATTTGTTAGATGAGGTTCCCAAACGCTTGTTTTCCTTGCGGCAAATTTTCTTTTCGCGGTTATTCCTAGTCTCATAATTTCCCATTTCTCTAATTTCCCTGTCTTACCATTTCTTAGTAGCGAGTTCTTTTAATCGCATTTGTTCACAAACGCATTTTTTCACATTCGGTTTATTACTTAGTAGCATATTTTTTGCTCGCAATATTTCCCTAAAGCAAATATATTTTTTTCTGGGTGTAAAATTATTTAGTAATTTTGGCTCCGGAACCCTAAGTCTGTGGCTCCACTGAGGTGGAGACGAGAGGAGCGGAGAGGAGACAAGTAGGCCAATCACATCAGTTGAAATCCACATCTCGTCTCCACTTCGCTTCAATAGAAACAGCGAAAACGAATGTGATTGGTTGATCGCTACACGACACTTCTCCGCTCCGCTCGTCTCTGCCATAGTGGAGCCGCAGCCTAATAGAATAGATCAGGTCCCCTGACTGCTATAGTATACATAATATGTAGACCTGAAAGTTATTTTCATCTTTTTACATTTGCATTTACATATCAGTAAGCATACCTGGCCATAATAGTACATTGTGTATAAAAACTGGCTGCGGGAAAAAAGGAGACACAGAAAAAAACACAACAAAGTAAAAAACGAATGTAGAATTTAACTGCAGGTTAAAATTGAGGCGAAAAAATATGAGAAACGGAAACAACGCGACTGTGAAAATAAGCTTCAGAGGAAAAAAGTGAATGGTGATAATCACTTTCGGGAAAAAAAGCGAAAAGAAAAATTTCAGCAAGGAAAACAAGCGTTTGGGAACCTCATCTAACAAATCAATTAAATGCTTACTTTAGAATGTGCTAATAAGTACCTATATGGTACTTACTTACTTACCCATTAAGTAATCTCTATGTTTTTGGGATATCTCTGCTAAAATACATTTCAACCAAATTTAATGTTGTTAACCTGGATTGTTGATCCCTTTCTCGTCTGTATGGAGAAAGACTGACTCGAATTATCTTAATATTACAGCCTATCTGGTCAGTTGTGACTTTTCCTTTTCCATTATTTTAACCCTGGAGGAAAATGCCCTAAAAATACAAGGTGTTTCATTGAACGTAATACAACTCATGTTTTTTAAACTCCTCTCCCTGGTGCTACAACTCTGTGCTAGGTTTCATGTTATTAAAGTCATCTTATAGTACATTACACAACTAGGGTGGTAATACAAAGAAAGGCCGAGATCGCAGAAGTTTGCGGCCCGAGCTGTAAATATGCGATCGAGGGCTTTTTTATTACCTCCCGTGTTGTGTACATCATTTTATGTCTACACTTGGCCAAAAAGAGGCTTTTACCGTACGCGCAGCGTGCGGAAAAAGCCACTTTATGGCTAGGTGTGGCATAAAATAATTAATATCACTGTTTTAATTATTTATGTTTTTTAGGGTTCCGTACCAAAATGGTAAAAAAGGAACCCTTATTTGGTCTCATCGTGCTAAGAGAGAAAAAAGTTCGAATCTAATTTTGTAGTGAAAACTTACTTTTTTGCTTATGAATAAAATGCATGCATTCTGACGGTGTTCAGTCATTTCACAAAAAACGTTTCACAAATATTCATTTTAAAAATAACGTTTGGCAAATAAACTAATGACAAATTAGTCGATTCGCAAAATAACGTTTTACAAATCGTTCATTACATAAATTATTTACTTGAAAAAAGCTCATATTACAAATCTATATTTAACAAACTATCATTTACTATTCACGGCGTTTGACAAAATAACGTTTGGTAAATGAACGTTTAATAAAATGCAAAGTTTGACCTAGCGAAGATATGACACGATGGAAATGTGTTATTTGCATATTACAAATCTAATAATATTGACTGCAACCCTTCCGACGTGTTACCAATGAAGATATTTCCAGAGTCACCATTAGGTACGACGACAAGCGAAGCGAGGAGGAGTGTTAGGTATCTTGCGACCACAATACAACCATATTTCTAATATTAAAAGTAGGACGACCTCATAAACACTATGATTATAAGTATTTTACTGTACCGAAGTCACCACTGAGTCCTTAGTACTTATTGCCTGTATATTATTTGCCCCTAATAAAAATTGCAGACATAGGTGTACCTATGTCTGCATTAATTAAACAATAATTTATCAATCGAAGTTTTGTGAAATAACTACTTTGAAAAATGATTTATTTGTGAATTGAACGTTTGTTAAATGATTATTTAACATTCAATATATTTGCAAAGTGTTACACTTGCGAAATGTACATTTGTCAAATAATCATTTATAAAATGAGGATTTTGTTAACTGGTATATTTGTGAAATAAATAGTTTGTGAATCTTTATTTGTTAAATGATCATTTGTGAAATGTTTTTTTGTGAAATGACGGTAAACCCATTCTGACACATTATTAAAGTTATTGGTCATAACAAGGAAACAGGTCACGTAAGCGTGACGTCATGAGGGGTGCCCACACCACGCGATTGTAATTTCTTAATTCTGTTAGCAAACTAGGAAAAGTTAAATATGACGTATTTTAATGAATCAATTTGTGCATTTTGTTCTCGGTCGTTAACTGAGCCGGAATTGCTTAATTTGCATTAACGTTCAATGAAACACATTGTATACATTGTTAAATTACTTATTTAAATCTTCAATTCGATACTAAAGGATAGGTAACGCGATTAGTCTAAACCCAAGTAGCACACAAAGCTGTATAACAGCTGAATAATTGGTTTAAATTACGTTTAAAGCTGTATAAGGAAGCTGTATAAGAGCTGTATAACCGGTTATACAGCTCTTATACCTCCTATTTGGGCACAAATTATTCAGCTTTAAGTTCACACTGCTGCTTAAGAGCGGTATAACAGCAACATAACAGCGGTATAAAGGGTAACACCAGTCATATGAGCTGTATATCGACTGAATAAGAGGTAACATGTTACCCTTTATTCAGAAATTGTGTCACATGTACACTCTTTTATTTCTTTTAAACCGGCTCTAGCTGACGTAGGTCTGTATAAAAGTGTACATCAATGAAATTAACGTGGAATGAAGCAAACATTTTATCTTTGACGTGCGAGTTAATTGTCTTAATGGCGGATGGTGTATACAATCTCATATGATGATGGTGAATACAGTCATAATTCGAAGAAACTGTTTAGGGATGCAAATTTACTGACATTATCGATACATATTGTCTAAGAAAATTTTAGTGGGCCATGAAAATATTCAGTTTTTAATTAATTATGTGATGTAAATAAACCTTCATAAAAACTTGGTGAACAATTTTCAGAGCTTTGAACAGAGTTTTAAAGATTATAAGTTATTATTAGTATATTAGGAAGTAAAAACGAAAGCATTACATTCATAATTCAGGCATATTAATATCATAAAAGTTGGAAAATGAATCAAAATATTTATAGGTTATACAATAAAATGGTGGTTTGATGTAAATACCGATGTGAACCGTTTGTAGTCTAATATTCAGCAAAAGGCTGTTTAAAGATACCTTATGTGAACAACTACTAAGTCTAAGCCGTTAATTCTGTACACAAGTGAGTCCCTAAATAACTACGAGGCCTATAGTGAATGTTTAAACAGCTACTATGCAGATAGTATCAATAGCAGTATAAAAGCTGATTAACGGTAGATATGTTCAACAATAAGCTGTGTTATGCGCCACAAATGAACCATTATACGACTATTGGCTGCATAACAGCTCACATGTGCTCCCTTAATAAGTCAGCGAAATATAAGTTCACAAATACCTCCTTATACAGCACTAAGCGTAAAATTACCCACTAAACAGCTCTTATTACAGTTAAAGCATTGGAATATGTTAAAAGCTGAATAAAGACGTTAAAAATATACCTTTATAGCACTCTAAGCGTATTAATGGTGGTTTTGTGGGCCGTTATTCAGCTCTTATTCAGTCTAAGCCGTTTTAATATTGACTGATCGCTGTTATGCAGCTACAGGTTCACCGGTGAGTTCTTAAAACACTCTTAATAAGCATAAAGCTTTAAATAGGTCTAAAGATGGGTAGTTATACAGCTAGCTGTGCTACTTGGGAAGCTAAGGCGAACTACATTTTTAAGAGTTAAAATAGTTACGATACAAATATTATTTATTTATTACAAATTACAAACCAAAAACAAAATCACTGGCATCCAAACGTTCTGAAGTCCATCTCGATATTCTCAATCGATCGTGCTGCGGTTTTCTTATTTACCGACGGCTCCAATGCGGTCGCTGCACGCTTATGTATTTACATTTACCGGTAATTGTGTTGGTTACAAGAATCCACATCATATTGTATAAGAAGGTATATTTATTTATCTAAGTATGTTACAATAAAGTAGATACATTGAATAGAAATAAAACATACATCTCCAATTAAACTGGAGGTAAACTAGGCTATATTGTATTAAATATTAATACATATAATACTATTTTTAAAACATAATAGGGAATACCTAACCCTTCGTCGGTGAATCCGCCTGGCACTTAGCCGGTTTTTTTATACAGTTTATATGGCTCGGTGCAAAACGGACACATCAAAATACTATGGCAAATTAGGGATTTGTTTTAAATAAATACCTAATGCTCTTGAAAAAGCCAAACTGAACTAATTCAAAAAAAAAGTAAATGGCGCATCAGAAAGTGAAAATATTCACATAGGTATTAAGTATATTTCAGTATTCTAAATTTTCTTGCAAAGTCTATTTATTGATATAGAATTAACCTCATGTTTCTTTCATATAGAATTCACTGAAAATGTTTTACCAAAATTGTTTCTGTTATCCTTATAAATTAATATACTTCCGTCGTAACATCGATATGATCGACCGCTCAATCATCGCGACTCGACAGCAGTCAAAAATTTATTTTATCACAAAGATATTTTAAAAGATAGCTGGCACAGACAAAATAAATTCGGCGTTATCTTATCGATTGACGTTGATTATCGCTAGTATTGTGCTGTATGTTTTCAATGTCGAGTTTCATGGATGGAATCATAAACTGACACCCACGCAACCACCCTGGCAGTAAAAGCTTTATCGCAAGCTTACAGTTTAGATTTTTAGATGATAATTAAACCGTACACGTTGGTGAACAAGATAAAATACAAACTTATTTTGACTTCCGGTTCGGGTATTTTGAAATAGGTACTGTGGAACAAAAATTTCTGCATGAAATTTTTTTTTTTTCATAAGGGTGTATTTTTTTTCGAAAATTATTTTCTATCAACAAAACTTGTAGCTAAATGGCTTGCTCTTGTATTCGAAGCCAAGGTCCTCTTTGGGTCACAGAGCCAATGAAGTTATTACTTTTGTAAAATCGAAATACATATGTGTGCAGCACCTAAAGTGCAGTGAGTTAGTAGGTACGTTTCTCATTGAACTCAGTGTACTTTAGGTTCTGCACGCCGATTTAATGTGTAAAGTGAAAGGATAATCAAAACACAACATTTATGGTTTATCCTTAATATTATAAATGTGAAAGTTTGTGAAGATGTTTGGATGTTTCGATGTTCAGATATTTGGATGTTTGTTACTAAATAACTGGGTAATATTGAGCTGTAATTTGGCATGCAAGTAGACCAAGTCTTGGATGGAAACATAGAATACTTAATATCCCGGTAAGTAGTTCCCTTGGCATAGTAAGGGAAACAACGCGGGCGAAGCCGCGGGTAAATGCTAGTATATAATACCCCAAACTAAGTATGTATTTCAATTAAAAAATATATATACAAAATAGGTATTACAAACTTAGTAGCCGTATATGAATATAATGATCCATAAAAAAACAAATAGCCCTTCATGTGAATGCATGTTTTACTTTGCCCCATAAAAGTGAACGAAGCGAAAACAAAACAAACACAATCATTAAATGATACTGATATTACAAGTGCGCTAACGCATGCGAAGTCACGGGCGCGCGCTCTGCAGCGCAGTGACGTTTGCGCATGAAAAGAAAAACGTAGTAAGTCCCTATGAGCACCGATATTCTTATTGCCTTTTCCTTTTAGAAAAGAGTAGTTAGAAAAGAGTTAGAGTATAGAGCAGAGTAGAGCATGAGTGATGGTACCGCGGAAACTTTCATAAAATTTTTCACGTCACGACCACAAGTTTTTTAATTCCAAAATTGACCCTAAATGGTGGTAAAATGTTCTATTTCCTTCAAATAGTGTACCTGTATATATAATTTCTACTGTATGGTAAGCAATAGGCAAACAAAACGACGACCTATTTATGTAAAATATGTAAAAAAAATCCCTCCGGCCGCGATGGCAACTGACTTTGGTAACCAGTTGCTGAAAAGTATTGAATATTCTTGTTAGACAACCAGTTGCCAAAGCCGAATGCCTATTCTTGCTACACAACTATAGTTGCCAACTAGGAATTTTTCATGTATAGTTACTTAATAGGAATTATCATTCTCGTTTCATAACTAGGAATCATAATGTTGTTAAAAAAATATTTATGTCATTACTGCGGAAGGTTTTTTACTACCATGGAATAAATATATTATTACAGCGAAAGTTTCGCTTTATCTACATACACACAGTACCCCCCTTCGGCCACCTACGAAACCGGGGCTCCGAAACTGGCTTCGATAGAGGCTTTTATTGTACTTGTACGTAACTGGTTTCGTTTAAGCATTTTGTTTCACTTGTACGGAACTAGTTTCGATCAAGTAATTGTCACATGTTTACGCCGGCCGCTGACGTAACCGTAGTTGGAAAGTATTTACAAACTTAGCAGTTATCCCGAGCATATAAACGCAGCTTAGTTTTTGAGGTTCCATGGAGCTTCCGTATGTTTTTTTTTTAATTTTTAGAAATCATGTTCCGACCTTTATCCCAATTACATATTAAATACTATGGTAAGCAGGTATTTAATAAAAATCATCTAGCCCAAAAAAGGTTAGATATGTGTTTAATCCTTTAGCAACTTTGGTTGAGTAACAAGATTTTTTTTTCAATTTCGGCTACTGGTTGCGAAACTACAAGGGGAAAGATAACAGTTATGTAACAAGAACAGTCATTCGTCTTTGGCAACTGGTTGTCTAACAAGAATATTCAATACTTTTCAGCAACTGGTTACCCAACTCAGTTGCCATCGCGGCCGGAGGGAAAAAAATAATGGCACTAGCCACACTTTGCATTCAGACACAGGCTAAGGTATTTATAGCAAATCACTTGTCTCTAATCGAGCCATGTTCGGTATAGATATGAGTAACGCGCCGGCGCGCCGCCGCCGAGTAACACACGCGGCGCGCCGCCGCAACAAATTGCGGCTTGTTTTCTCGCTCGCACCCGTAGCCTGGCTGCGTTTGCTCGCTCAGTCGCGTCGAGTATTTAGTCGAGTGAACGTTTGTTCGTTTATATCGACTACCATTGATCTTTACAACACAAGTTTGTAAAAGATATTCACATAACAACTATAAAATTCTTCCACGACAGCGACACACACACACACCCAATTTTAGGTGTGAAATTTAAAAATTAACAATTACGGTTGTTTATGTTCTCCGTTTGTTTATTGGAATAAAATACAACTTTCTTTGGCATCTAAATCTGGTTTTCCTCAGTTTTTCTTACAACTCGGGCTTCAATAAAAATATTAAGATCCAAGGCCACGCCGCCGCGACGCCGCCGCGCCGCCGCCGAGAAAATTTTCGGTCCACGCAGCCGCCGTCTTTGGGGCTCATATCTAGTTCGATATGACTTTTACGTTGGGAAACTTTTAAAATCTTTGTAAAATAGCCATCACTACGTGGAACTAATAGCGGGAATGTGTACAAAACGCCCAGTTAGGCTAATTGCGCCGTTGTAGATGCATCACCTGACGGAGAGGGTAATAAGTTAATAGGGATTAGTTTACTCGTGACTATATTTTAGGTTTCTGTACATAAAGGCTGCCAACGGGACCAAATTACTAAGCTTCCTATGGAGTCCTTCGTTTTCGAATCCGTTTCTCACTTGGCCAGGTTTTTCTATGAAATTTGAATCAATATTGCATGCAGCAAAATCTGTTGTTGTCTACTTTGCAGTTCCCAGTGGATCTCACGATATTCATATTCTCAAGATCAGTAAACATCGCCAAGTTTGATTTCTTATACCTATCTAATTGTAAGTTAGACTTTTCTGTCAAAGCCTGATAAAGCTTGCTTTTGCGACTTTTAATTGAAAACGTTTGCTATAAGATAGTTCCGCTTTAGGTTTAAATCTCCAACTGTTCTGAGAATAAACTTTTGAATGGACCGTTTAAGATCAACAGTTAGGTTCACACACACCTCTAGATTATATCAACGCAATACAACGTAATTCCCTTAGAAATACCACCATAAAGTATTAACTGTCAAGCAATAACAGGCATTTCTACCTTGCGATAGGGTCTTATTCGTCTGTATTGTTATTAGTAGTTCTGTGGCAAAGGTTTGGTGAAAATAGGAATGCCATATTGAAATGATCAATCAACCTAGCAATTTTAGACCTTGTGACGTCGACATAAGGTATAGTCGCATGCTTTATATATTGTTGTATTCTGGTAGTAAAAGCGTGACGTGGCGACATTAATTCGACGATTGCCGAAGATTGCCGATTGTGGGATTGTAAGTAACTGTGTAATTGTCTAACGAAGAGCTTGGCGAATCCGCTAATAGCCGGCGTTTAGTTAAGTTAGCGGAAAATCTTTGTAACATTTTGTGAGCGATTAGAAACTAAGGTCTAAGAAATATCGACAATGGATTTTTTTACTAAGAGACAAATCTCTACCTCCTACCTTAAATGTGGTATAGTGGTATTTTTAGTTCGTAACCGGCAATATGCCGACCACGCCCTAAGGCGACGGAAATTACTCCAAAAAAATTAACAATAAGCAAGTTAAAACAAGAAATAGAATAATAAAATGTGACCAATCAACGTATCTTCATTTCCTTTATTGAGTAACTCAGCATTACAATAAGATATCGACACGCAATAAATCAAAAATTTTATGGTTTAGCCTTTTGTTACGAGCGGTCGGTCGGTCGGTCGGTAGTCTTGGACCAGCCATAGAACAAGAGACCGTATATTTGTTCCTGAGTCTATACCAGAATCTTGGACGTTTTCTATCTACATATTTATTTATGTACTAATATAAAATATTTATACTGTAATAGAAGCATTGTTTAATTTGGGGCTCAGTTGATTTTTGTGAAAATGTACTCTTATATTTTCTTTCGGGTGGTTTAATAATTGTAATCAAATCCTAATAAAGTACATATTTCAAATTTTAGGTTTACCGGCAGTTCCTAACTGAAAATTGGCTTGTAGGTTTTAGCCAAAAAGCTTTAATAAATAAAAAAGGCGAGTAAAATATTAGATAGGTACTTATTTTAAGACCCACATTAAGCAACAAAACTATTGATTTTTTATTAAAGCATTAACGACTGCCAACGAATTCTAAATTTTATTAGAAGAGAAAAATTGAAAAATTATATGTCTCGGGCAGGATTCGAACCTGCATCTCCTCGGCTATCCGGGCCAGCAGGCGCCTTAACCAACTAGGCTACCGAAACTCTGTCCAAGTCATCGAATCCTTCAACCAGTCCCTTCATTTGTGACGTCATTCTGGGTGACGTATGTAGCACCATCTACCATTGGGTCCTTACAACCCATATGTATGGCACTGTGGTCACCCAGAATGACGTCACAAATGAAGGGACTGGTTGAAGGATTCGATGACTTGGACAGAGTTTCGGTAGCCTAGTTGGTTAAGGCGCCTGCTGGCCCGGATAGCCGAGGAGATGCAGGTTCGAATCCTGCCCGAGACATATAATTTTTCAATTTTTCTCTTCTAATAAAATTTAACAAAACTATTATCGTGCAATACTAACAAACCAAATAAAACCAACTCAATCTCCAGTTACCGATATCCACGCTGAATTACATTGTTCTAACAGTAACTAAAAGCCTTTATTAATTCCTTTACAACGGTAAGATTCCATAATGGCCCCAAAGTGCCATTTAACCGAGATGAATTTAGCTAAGATGTGTTTTAGCCGAGCCGAGATACGTTTTACCGATATTGATTGCGGGGAAAGATGATCGCGGCCCAGTTTTCAAGAAACGGAAGAGTTGTTGCCACAGTTTTATAACATGTCCTTTATTTACGAAGTATTTAAGAAACCTTAAACAAAATAAACCCGTCTATGAAAGTAAAACTTCTTCCACGCTATCGTGGAAGCAAAAAAAAATGAAGAATATTATTTATATTCTCCGTTTTTTTTTGCCAAAGGAACTACCAGTAGGCTTATGATGCTACGCTTTGTCACGTGATAAATAAATGATAAAGCATCCGTCACATTCTGACAAATAGTGTGTGAGAGTGACGGATGCTTTATCATTTATTTATCGCGTGACAAAGCGTAGCATCATAAGCCTACATATCTCCTAATAGCTCTATTCCATTACATACGATGACGTCATAGGAAGTAATGTCAAATGGCAACTGAGAGGATGAACCTCAGGGGACCCGGATCACGTCAAAATATTCCTAAAAAAACCTCCTCTTTTTGCGAAGTTCGCTAAAACACACTGTGATTACCGGCATTCCCTGTAATCTTCACTAGTTATTTAGCTGTTGGGCTGGGATACATTTATTTTTACCGCATTAAAAGAAATACTTGTTTCGATGGTTTCTTACTCTGAATAATATTTAGTTTTAACACTTTGTAAAAAGTGCCTTATTTCATCTGTCAGCAAGTATTGCAAGAACTTTGCTCCTCATTTCGTAGCCCAGCTTTAGGGTCATTGCACTCGCCTGCTGGGCGCTCCCATGTTCCTGACACGAATACAGCGAAATAATTTGCTCCGACCCATCAGTTACTGACGCCAATATGCTCACAGAGAACTCGCTCGGCGGGGCGTCCGATCAGGGTTCAGGAATAAGATAAATGAATTGATCTCGTGTAATAAGAAAAAAATTGCGTGTTGTTTTGTTTCATATACCTTCCTTTCTCTTACTTTCTCTAAGGGATCATGTGGCTGTACCTATAGATAATTTTTGGTACCTATTTTACTCCTCATATTTGTCCCCTTGAATGAACCCAAGAGATCTCTTAAGAAAAAATGGTTTAATAAGGTGGGCGTATGGGTTTCATCTCTATGTTCTTACCTTTGCTGGGTTCCTGCCTTTTATTTTTTTTATCAAACTTATACACATTTGATAGAGTTTCCGTGACATATCTGCGGACAGTAATGGTACAGGTTAAGACTGTCAAAACAAGTTTAAATGTATCTGAAAATATAAATCTTGCCTAATATTTTTGGACTTTATGTGTCAGTGGCGTGGCGTCCAAAGAACTCGATTCTACCGGCTTGCTTAATATCAGACATTCGGGCACCTTATTCTACAGCTGTTAAGGAAAATGAACGCCTAATCTACACCGCCTTGCCCAAGAATATCTTTTACGCCACGCCACTGGTAAGTATATACATTTTTACGTAAATGCCATCGACTGTACTCGTTCGAAGCGTACCTACTGAACTGTTTATTTCATTTCAATGCAAAGAATTCACAAGGCTAATGTGCTTTTAATCTGTCACTATAAAGACGTCGGCATTGTCGGCAAGCAATTTCGCATTTAGCCCCGGCGCGCACGCACGATTACCGCGATTAGATCAATTACGCGCGTCTGCGTTCACTCTTATTTTCACTGTGTCTCTAAGGGGTCATCCATATGGGGAGGTCTAGCCAAATGTGACAGCCTATACTGAAAAGGTCAAATATGTTAGGAAAAAGTGTGACATGGGGGGGGGGTCTAAAAGTCTGAAAAATCGTGTGACGTACTTTGTGGATGACCCCTAAGGGTTCTAAAGTGCCAGAACAATTTTTCGCGTTACCCCAAGTTATGTCTGTAAAATTGGATTATAAAAGGGATTGTCATTAGGGGGTGGGACTCTAAGACTAGGCAGATTATATTTACGTACTACAATTTGTAGTTCAACCGGAACAGTGACCTTGCTGCTCCAGTAATTCGAGCACCGTCTCTTCTCCTTCAGAAATTTGGTTAGAGGGTAGTTGAGTCTAAAAGAACTTTTAATTCGAACGGGTAAATGGTATTCGAGTTATGGTCGGATAAATAAGTTAAACACACTAATATAGAACGCCGACGCGACGCGAGCTCCTTGTCGATTCATTCATAGACTTCACTCGCTGCGCTCACTCGGCCAATAAATATTCCTTTACCGCGAAAATCGAAAATGGATGTTTGTTATCCATGTAGGACTCGAACTCGCGTCTTCAATCACTTAACGGGCTAACATAAGCGCACAACTATTTAGTTTCGCTTTTTATATAAATGATGGACCTGCGCCTAACTTATGTTTGACTTTATGGGAAACGAAGACCTAAGATAGAGCATATTTACGTAGGAAATGCCTGTTCACTCTTGCCTTAAAACCGTAGAATCGTTGATTTTGTGATTAGTGAACATTTTATGTGAACAGTTATGCTGGAGTGGTAATCACCTTATACTTCCTAACTGAATAAATTTGGGATTAAGGTCAAAAGTGTACTTTGAAAAAATGGGAAAAGTGCAGAAGCTGATGAGTCTCCATTGAATGATGCGACGTCGTATCTTCTTAATTATATGCCAACGAGTGTAGAACGTCATGTACTGTGGTATGAAGCTGCGTCATGATGAGTTGTCTTTTTGCGTTAGATTGATATGCCAACTTAGTCAACATTTGCCAGTGACTAGATTCGAGAAGTATCATAATAAATTAACCACCCCTTTTGCCGTACTTGGAAATATTCTTCTACAACATCTGCCGTAACGTTGACCCTGAGCTTAGTTTTCGTACCAGGTACTACTCGCATATTAACATAAAACCTATACCTATAAAAATAATATACTCAATCTGCTCATTTTTATAGTTATTATTACGAAATCCGTCGTACCATGGTCGTCGATATTACGATTTGTCACGCGATATTGATTATTGCGTCCCTTTTCGACGATCATCGTTTGGTACCAGTATAGCTAAGTTCAATAACATAATTTGTGATATTTTCAGGTACTTCATCACCGTAGGTCAATTTTTTATTACATCTTCATAGCAATAGCCTGTTGCGCAATAAGTTATTAAAACAACCTACACTCGAAAGCATATATTCGGGGTCACTACATTAGATGCAAACGTTATTAATGTTAGTATTGTTGGTAGTATTGATGTGAGTGTGTAGTGATTTTACAGTTTACCTGAGAACGACATATTTGTAAATTTTTAAAACTTTTTCTTACTATAATGATTATAGACCAGATAGTGACACAAAATTTCCAATCATTTGTATCAGTATAAATAAATAGTATTAGGGGACAAGGACAATCTTACACAGATCAACCTAGTCCCAAAATAAGCAATGCTTTTACTATGGGTTTGGGTATTGGGTACTATTGTAGGGTCGCGATACTGGTGACCGGAAATTTTGTGTCACTCACTATCTCCCGGTCTATTAGGTAGAATGGCATTGTCATCGATATACATATCCATGGAAAATATCAGCGCAGTCGGAAATTAGTTCAAATTTAACGACCAAAATTTTATTACAGGCAGACACTGGAACAGGCAAAACTAAAGACAAGGTTGCAAAACGCCCAGGCTTAGTTACAAACGGAATCCTACCTATTTGTACCTAGTTACAAGGTTACCGAGTCCAATCAATATTTTCCCACCAATTTATATTTCAGGATTCAAATAAAACTATCTTCTTAGCTAATTTATTAACTGTAGATAGTAATCGGCGAGTTTAACCGTTAATCGGTAACTCTATCCGTTCGTGCCTATCCTTTAAAGGCTCTGCCTGAAGTCGACGCGCCTTACCCGGCCGCTGGCTTTGTCGTAATTGTAACTTAGTTTGGATAAAATTGGACGCTTTTTAAAGATTACATGAATGCAATTTAAGTACTTAAATAGTTCCAAGTAACAGTTACTTTTCAAAGGAATTCGAGCCTACCCGCTGTTATGGTAAAGCTGATATCCTTTGTGAAGCGTCGCTGAAGTTGGAGCATTATTATACTTGGGTCGTGATTTAGCATAAAATTGTCATGAAAATAAATCATAAGAGCTAAGCAATTTAAGACTTTTGTACAATGGAATAAGGACGTTTAAAGCGGCATTATGGTATTCACTATATGGTGGGTATAGCAGGGTACTTTTGGTGCCAGCACGCCTTAGAAGGATGGAGATGGAGATAAAATCAAAATGAAATTACCATTGATCAATTACTTACGCCGTTTTTGTGAGTGGAAAACGTCGAAAATATTTCACCTCTAATGGTACCTTGGTATATTAACCCCTTGTCTGGGATGGAATGGTGGCGTTTTTGCGCATCAGATGTCATACTTCTCACCCAAAGCACTGGTATAAAAGTTTAGTCGTGTCAGCCCTGAAAATAAATGTTTATTTGTAGAGCATATTTTAATTTCTTTTTAATGTTTTGTGATAATCGCAGCTACGACAAATCATTATAAAGCCATAACAAATACTACAAATTCAGGACATTTATGTTGTTAGAATTAAACGATAATAATCACTCCGAAGCAATAAATTGAAAAACCGAACTTACTACTTCTAAAACCTGAGCAGTAGAAACCTTACTCTAGCCGTGAGAATATCTGCGCGTACGCACGCAGACTAATTTGCACCTTAAATTTACACGTTAAAGTTCAACATTGTTCTAATCATGGAACTGTACGACGGGTAGACTAGACAGAAACCCGATCGGATAGAATTACCTATTTAGGTATAGGGCTTCAAGTATTGATCGTATGACCATTAGTCCATACATTGTGACTCGTTTGCTTGTCTGTCAGTGGCCAGGTATATTTTATTTGCACCTACCGCATCGCTTAAATATTGTTATATTATAGCATCTAATGGCTTATGACCAGTTGCCGTACTCTTTATCCTAGCCAACCTTGAAAATTCCTAATAATACGCCCAATAACTGGTTCACCGCCACCAGTTCGTCCACATTAGGAGATGGCGAGATAAGACAGCCTGCGTAGGCGTCATTAATACGCGGGCTATTAGAGATTAGGGGCATTCGGTGGACCCGGCACTCCTAGCCAAAGGCCGCACAGAAATCGAGGCATACGCATCGGGCTAACCTCTGCGTCTCGTGTCTATAATCCTGTGAACATATTCACATATATTGAGATTTTTCTGTCTCATCTATGAAAGTAGCCCAGCAGTAAAACGTATATAGGCTGATGATATGATAATGATGACGAGATCTTTCTCAAGTTTCTGCCAAAATTAAATGTTCAATCACGCAGAAGAGTGATCCCTCTGCGTTACAAATATAATATCTGCCGTTATAGTAAAAAAAACGATTTTTTACTATGAGTTTCCTTAGTAAATAAAAAAGCGCGATTTTAAACTAAGACGGCAGATACGACTACTACATCTTAGGGGGCAACCCTACAGCTGACGCTACCTACTGTAATCATCCGAGGACCTTTAGTATTGGTACTAACTGGCGCTTGCCTTTATGTACGTACATAAATAGTACACGTTAGTGTTGTAAATTATCTGTGATTTTGACTATAATATCATTTTGGCAATTCATTTGAACTCGCATAAAATATTTTCTCTAACGTTGGTTATAATGGCTTAAGGATGACATTTGAATTATCTGTAATTTACCTATAGATAGACTATAATATTATTTAAGCAATTAAGATGAGAAAAAATAAACGGTTATATTCTAGAAATCGGAGAGGTGATGGTGTATGGGCCAGAAAAACTCGAAGTTTGGCCATGTAATTTTGGAAAGAATAAAGAAAGCGATTTGATTTTGGAGTTATATGTATAAGGTCAGTCAATTCAAGTTCGCCGACGGTGCTTACCCCGTCGGCCACCTTGCCCCGACTGACCTTAGTGTCTCAAAGACAATCCAAACAGTTGCACTCAGTCTCAAACAGAGATGACACCTCTCTGTACTGGACTGGACAAAAATATGTTCTTCATCCATGACGCTAACTAAAGTGCCGGGGTCTCTTTTTTGATCTTGCTCAATAATGGACACATTCACCTTTCGTCTAGTGAACGACCAATATTGGAATATAAATATATTCCAATCTTTGACCTTCAATCACATTACAATAGGGTATTTGACAACAGTCAAAATAAATAAATTAAGACTAACCATCAAATTAAGTTTCCAAAATTGCTCGAATAAAATCCTTACACTCAATTAAACCTACACTCATTTTCATGTCACCAACGATTTTAAAATGAGAAAAAACTAAAAATAAGGCCTCATGTTGAGCATGACGTCACACGTCAGTATTTCATAATAAACTGCATACTCTCTGAGCGTTTTGACACTTCGTAAAAACAAGTTGATTTGAATTGTTATTATACCTCATTGTAGCCTATTGATAAATTATCGCTTCCAGAATCTGGGCACATAGAGCAGGGCGGTTAAGAGGTCGCTTTTACGTACATTCTTACTAAACTGCATCATACTGTCCATGTCCACTCCATGCTGATGAATTGCACGAGGGCATCGACCCGGCGCGCGCGCGTCGAATTTACTATAAATGATTACTAGACCGGACCACAGACTGGCTGAGATAAAATATTGATTTCGGTAACAATTTTAAGCGACTTCTAAAAGAAGGACAGTTTGTTTTTTTATATGTTTGTTTCACGATTACTTGAAGACGGCAGAACCGAATTGGATTTTTTTTAAGGATACAACTATCCTGTAGGCTTATGATGCTCACACTTACATACTTGTCAGAACGTGGCGGATGCTTTATCACACTGAGAAAAAAAGTTGATTACCTAAATCAAAAAATTGATTGTGATAACAAAGTAACTTGATGTATAGCGAGCAGATTAAGTCAGCTAATTGTAGCAATCAAATTGAAATGATTGAAAGTAACTTAATAAATCCAACCATGACTTTAATGTACGAAATATGTTTTTTGATTAATATAATCAAGAAATATTTAATAGATGATTAAACTCAATTAAGAAGTTGATCAATTGGTGGTTTGGTTGATTGTTGAAGTTGTTACTTCATTAAAATTTTCGATCAATTGAACTTTATTGTAGTTATGAAGTATTATTTATGGATTTGATTAATTAAATAATTAAAACAATTATAATTTTTCTAATCAAGCAAAAAGTGGGCTTGATTAGATCACTTTTTTTTCAGTGCATTGATTTATCACGTGACGAAGCTTAGCATCATAAGACTTATGGTACAGACATACCATGTGTAGCATCATAAGCCTATAGCTGAACGATAAATAAAATATAAAGCTGATGCTCAATAGAGCATAATAAAATAATAATTTTATTTATCGCGCGATAAAGCGTAGCATCATAAGCCTATCAGGATCTAATGATGGGGTCTTAAAGAAATCGAGGAAACTCTACGAATATTATAGACACACATACAGCGATTTCGGTATTTTCTATAGTAACTCGTGTATTTGATTTCAAATAGGTTCGTTTGAAGTCGATTATTTTTTTTTTTAATTATGTAGGTATTAACTATTGTAGTAATATTTATGTGTGAAATATAATTTTGTGACTTAGTCATTTTTGCAAACGCATATCGAATGTCCCACGATATTTGAGTATCAACATAATACTCAGTAGGTAAACCTACTTACGAAAAACATATTATTTACGACGAATGCATTATTGGCCTTCTTGTTCTTTTTGGTATTGCCAAGTCAAGCAAGACTCCAAGATGTAACTTTGAGTCTACAATGATAGTTAGGTACTTCACTATATTCCAAAGATAAGTAGTTAAATACAAACATTTTTAATTTAAGAAAACAACTCTCGACATTTATGTGTACATCTTAATTCTTGTCCAATAAAATGGGCTTATCCGATGCAAATCGCTATTTTACAACCCGTAAAGGTATGCGTCGACAAGAGGCTGCCGCGACCCGGCAGTCGCTGCCCGGCAGTCGCCGCACTGCTTTATAGGGATTTGTATGACACACCGTCCGCAGCAGGCAGCTGAGCGGCGCGGCCGGGGGGCGTGGCATGCGCGCGACTTCGGCGGCGCCGCCGAGCCGCTCCTGTAGCAGTATGGCGGCGCTGCCCGTTCGCGCAGCAGTCGCAAAAATGGCGTCACATGAAGCAAACGACGAGTATTTAGCGGATCTGATAACTTCCTTCATCAACTCTGGACGTATATAATGAATCGATTCTACTCCTCTTTGATGAAAGTAAAATCATCATCATCATTTCATCATCTTCTTCTTCGTCCTGAAGCAGTTGCTCCACAAGTTTTCGCTTTCGTGTATTTAAATTGTCAGACATCGTTATTTTTAATATACCCAACCGAATCGCACAACCGCTAGCACTGACTCCTGTGTGAGTACGACGTGGCAGTCGGCAGTCGCCGCCCGGTCGCGCCTTGCGGAATGCTTACGGCGGCGCTGCCCAGCAGTCACGTTCGGCGGCGGCGGTCGGTCGCGGCTGCCGGGCGGCGGCAGCGTCTTGCCGAATGCTACCTTAACGATCCACGGTTTTACCTTACTTGAGACATCGAATGCTTTTACGAGCTTTACATTATACTGAATGATACGTACATTTCGCAATCTGGTATCAATTGTACTGCCACACAACAAGACAAGTGTCAATGGCTTCGATAGAAAGCATATTGTTACCCATCATCATCATCATCAGCCTGTATACGTCCCACTGCTGGGCACGGGCCTACTACAGTTTCAGTTGAGAGTGAATGGGCTGTAGTCCCCACACTGTGCACTGGCCCAATGCGGATTGGGGACTTCACACATACACATTTTAATTTCTCCACCATAGCTTATTGGTAATACTTAGTTCAAAATAGAGAACTTATCGCATCATTATTACAATCTTATTTTTATTTACCATAACTCTTCCATGGTCGTGGTGAGTGGTGCTGTCCATGTTCACCTTTCTTTAATTACACTTTACATTAGATACCTACTCACCGTACAAGATGTTTGATGATTATTCTGGCTGTATCGTAACCGTTTTATTGCCTCTATTTGTAACTTAATCACATTAATTAGTGCACGTACGATTCAACATGTAACCACATAAAACGGAGAGCAACAACCGCCATCGAAGCATTTAATTAAGTAATAATATGTTTACAATTTCTGTTCGTCCGCGCGACGAGTCCCAGAACCAGTTTTCGAGTCCATTGTTTAGACTCTTCCTTGAAGGCCTTTGTACCACGGACTTTGTAACGACTCGCAGTTCAGATCGCAAACCATTGCGTGGTTTGTGGGACTGTGGATTTAGATGGAGTTGATAAGGCGCATTGGACATGGCGGAGACTAACGCAGCGGTCGGGCTGGGAGGGCGGAATGGTAGTAGCCCGAGGGCGCGTTAGCTGGTTGAGACTGAGACCAGTATGGCTGTGGTGCAAGTTACAAACTTTGAACTGCGGGTTTTAGGATCGTATAGGTATAGTTCAGGCCCAGTTCGTATGTTTAGAGGCTTCAATAGTCCAGCTGAGACCACTGACTCGGTGTCTGCTCCAAATCCATAAATGATTTTAGGGATAGCTTTGATTTTGAAATACCAAATTACAATCTTTTGAATAGGACACGTAATACTTCATAGAAAACTTAAGTTTAACTGTTAAAATTCGGCATTTAATCTTTCATGAAATTAAACACCGTTAGCACAACTTTGCCGCGCGAATTTAGTCAGTGTAGAATGCGAGATATAGATGGCAGCGGTATTACGGGCAGTAGTACTTTGTGCTAGCCCCGCTGGAAAAAATGACCATAGCCACGCAGATACGCAGTGGCTGACTAGCTCGCTACCGTCGTTGGCTTATGCTGCACAGGCCCATTACGGGCGTTCCAGAGATATTTCCGATGGCCGCTGACCGGCCAGGGAATGTATTAATTTCGCGGCCGGGTAAAAATAGCCGTCAGCCCTTTACAATTTACATAATAACTGAGGGAACAAGGCTTGGAACTACCACAATGAAAGCAAATGCTCATATCTACGTTCAGTTAGTATTTTACATTTTTGACTTTTCGCTCGAAACCGCCACGCTGCAATTGTTTACCTTGTTCCTACATCAATTAACAAAGATTTTAATGAATACGTGGTGTAGTTACAAGAATTTTATACCTATAGCACTTACCGTTAGATGTTTTTCCGATTGATTTGAAGTCTTCAGCTGGAAATATACCCTATTTATTGCCAGCTCATTTGCATCCTTAGTATATTTAATCTTAATACTTCCTTATCATGCTAGACTTTCACGTCAACCACTCGATTAACTTTTTATGTTGTCATACGCACTTGCCGCGAGGAAACTGTCGTCAATATAGTCATGTTATGATATGTTCCATCCTGATGCGTTATGTACAGTCCGAACTTCAAATACATACTGCATAAATAGGTTTTACGGTAAAACCTATTTATGCAAGTATGTAATTCTAAAAACTTAATAATTAGTAAAACTTTTACCTATAGTTCTACCTTCATGGGCATATCAAAAAATCAGTCAGTAAGTCAATCAGTAAATACGGAATGGAATGGATCGAGATGATATTTGGCCAAGTCTAGTGCTAGTAGGCAAATAATTTGTAATACCTAAGCGCTTAAACACGTAGCTCGTCACCGTCATTCATGCACATTCATTCACAAAGTTCTTGGTTCGTCATTACTTGAATTAAGATGGATGTAGTAATGTCGCGTATGTCTTCGCTGGGCCGGCAGAAGTAATTTTGAACCATATATCAATTTACGTAAGCTCCAGCATAAAGAAAAAACCGGTCAAGTGCGAGTCGGACTCGCGCACCGACGAGGGTCCCTTACAAACTTGTAAGTAGATACGTGAATAGTTCAAGAAAAACTGTATGGCGGTTAGTTTAGTAGGAGCAAATAAGTATGTGTTACAATTTTTGGAAATTTCTAGAAAACGGTGCATGTTAGGAAGTTATATTTTTCCTTTAATATTAAGGGTAAAATTGATAATTGGTAATTGTTATAGTTTTTTCTGTTTAGTAACTTCGAAGATAATAGGCGGGAATGGTATTTTTTTAACGTTTTTCGTCCTAAATCAAAAAGTACATAATTAAAAAAAATGGTTTTGGAATCTACAAATTAAGCCCTTTCTTTTGATACCCCACTTGATATAATAGGCCTTTAAGTTTTTGACCTCCCATTTCGAACCCGTTTAAAAAAAAGTAAAAGAGGTATAAGAGAATTTTTACGTCCAGTAGGCTCGGGTTAGCAACGTTACAAATTATTCAAAATTTCAAATCGATAGATCATGTATGAGATTTTTTTATTCAACTGCTGGTAGCGACCTCTTGAAGAAAAAATCTAAAAAAAACAGTCATGTCTTTTCATTCCCTAAAATAAAAAGAAGGGGTGCCCCGCAAGAAATAAAAAATCGACAAAATAAGAAGCACCCTAATGACTACTGTTAACTGTAAGTGTATAATAGCCATGCTACGCATAAAAGAAGGAGCTTATTAATAGAATTTTCATAATTTACGAGTCGCGAGTTTAGCGTAGTCATAAAATCAATATTTATGGAACCAACATGGGATGTATTCTTTGTGAGCTTAATTGAGTTTAGCTGGCCTTATTACCCTTTTATGGGTGCCGCTGACATTTAAATGAGAGCTAAACAGCTTGCGATCGGCGATTCAAGCGCATAAGGGTTTTTACCGGGGAACAAAAAAAACTCGCTTTGATCTCAAAGAAAAGTCACAAATCATTAGTTAATCATTAGTATTTGGTCGGTGTACTTATTCAAAGTTCTTGCGAACTTAAAATGACACATTGCAGAATTAAGAATCAAACGAACTTACCTTACGTGATGTTTGATTCCAATTATGTGAGTATCCCAACCGAAGACGATTACTATAGTTTACATGCAGCAGTACATGAGATGGTGCTGTCCTTGTCACACATTTAGAGCTATAATATCTTAAAAAGCAAAACCATACTTCCATCTCTCTCTCGCCGGCATCGGCATACCCTCGCCTGCGCTTACCTGACGTCATTTTTTCAGAGTTAGATATTTTGTGTTGTAGACAAGTTTTTTATTTTTTATTTTATCCCTTGGGCTAGGGTGGGATGGGACGATGTAATCGTCTTCGGTTGGGATACTCACATAATTGGAATCAAACATCACGTAAGGTAAGTTCGTTTGATTCTTAATTATATTTCGTATCCCAACCGAAGACGATTACTATAGTTTACATGCAGATGTTCAGAGCATTGTTATGTTCAATATGTGAAAAATGAAAAGTAAAAAACTGGTAATTCCAATCATTATAATGCTGATTAGCTACGAAATTGAGAACAATATTCTGATGACCTAATTTAAAGTTCGATTTACATTTAGCAGATTCTTAACTGTTTAATTTTAATGGCATAAATGCAATTAATCCTATTTAGCGAATGTCAGATATAGCATACGTAAAATTATTTTCATTTGATTCCAGGGTGTCTCTACAATATTACATATTAAGATGGAACGATCACTGCAACCTGCAGCCTTGCAAACAGTCTCCAGATTAACCCCGGCACGGTGCGCGGCAGATTTTCATGCTACCCGTGTACTGTGAGCGCTGAAAATGCTTATGTCAATGCCATTGTCTCGTGATACCTTTTTAACCCAGTGTGCTAAGGTCTGAGATCCAAGGTTTTTATAAGGCCTTCGTACAAAGAGGTATCCTTTAGTATGATGGCGTCTCAATTCATTTGTCCTACTAACATAAGTTTGAACTGCGAGTGCTGGGCAAATAAGGACTTTCGCGGATATAGGGTAATCTGTTGATTGGTTAACAAGCTCCAGGCCTCGAAGTATTAATTAAATTTGTAACCTTGATTATATTTAACATTCAGATGACTCCTACTGGAGGAGTATCATCTCATTAGCTATACTGTCCAGTACCAGTGCTAATGAAGGTGAAGCCATAATTACATCATTACTTATTGGCATAATATCTAATTTTATCAGTAGCCTGATCGTGTGCATCCTTTGTGCCGAAGCAATGGCGATAAAAGTACAAGTTTTATATGATAAATCAGTTAATGAGACATCTTCATTTCGATAAATATTTAAGAAATGATTTAGAACTATATTTGTACGTGGATTTATATTTTGGGTTCAAAGGTTTACGTTTGTAAGCCTTTAAGAAATCGATTAACCCAATCATTTGACGTAACATTCATATTGCGATAAGGCTGATCCGTGTATGATCAAACAGCTATAGCTTAAAATTTTATGGTCAAAAAGACATCATCAAAAAGACAAGACGGTGATGTGTTAACCAAGACATCACCGTCATTAGCTTCATAAACATCGAGATTTCTCGTTTTTTACAGAGAAGCCCCCAGGATTTGAATTAATAAAGTTTTAAATTATTGCTTTAAAAGTATTTTTGCTAAAGAGGCCATCACTATATTTAGTGATTCATATGGTAGGCCACGCTTTATTATCATATCCCTGATAATTTAGCTGCCACCAGGATAAGGCTGGCATGAAGCGGGAGGCGCGTTCTGAACGGAGAGACTAATAAAGATCCGTCGGAATCAATAAACGTTTTTTTTTTTTTTTTTTTTAGGTACGACAAGACTAGACCACAAGGAGTACCATGCTTGTGATGGCCAGTAGGGTACTACAAAGATACCTTTAGCTTTATCTGAAATGATTTTTCTGATACTTTGCTCACTAGGCTGAATGGGGGAAAGACATAAAAAATAATATTTTCCCAACTAAAAGTAAAGGCATCGACTATTTCTGAATAAGGATCTAATTTCCAAGACGCATATCTACTGCAGTAGGCTGAAGTTCTGAGGGCTGTCCAAAAGGTCAAATGCAGGTGTACAGCTAACATATGAACAATCTGTGAAAATATATGACTAGAAATTTCCCATTCAGTGTCTAGGTATATTCATTTGGCTGGAGTCCTAGACTCCCGATCTGCTACTACATTATCGCAAGACTGTATGTATGATGTAAATACATAGATATTTTTTGACTCGCACAACTGCCAAATGTTTCTTGCATACTTATTTAAATGGGGATATTGTACTTCCCCATTCTGTTAATATAACATGGCAGGTGTGTTGTCTATTCTCAGTAAAACGTTGCAATCTTTTAGATTTGCTGTAAATATCTTCAGTCCATAAAATACGGCTATAAGTTCCAGCGTGTTTATATGAATGAAGTGTCAGTTCACTGACTGTCCAGTTGCCACTAGCGTTTGGGCACCACATGTCGCGCCCCAACCAGTTATAGATGCATTACTATACATTTCTAACAAGTAGTTATTCTTGCGGATCGGGGAGAATGTATCATTATATTATTAATCCGCCATGAAAAATGTGAACTTAAATATTTTTCTAGTTTCATTTGTTTGTTGTAATTTTCCGAATGATCCAGAGCTAAAATATTTCTCGTTCGAAGAATTTAGTATACCTACATCCATCCGTAGTTGACGGCTGGACATACGGAGGGCAAAAATCTGATGAATTCAGCTAAATATCAAATTGTAACATTTGTGCGGTTCATCTAGTATCGCCTCCACCACGTGGTCGCGTAATGCCGCGTGTAGCCGGTCGGGCGGCGGCCGCGCGGCGCGTCTGTGCGACGGTCCCGCGGCGGCCGGTGAGGTGCAGGGGGCGGCCGCGGCTCGGCCGCTGCTGCTACTCGTGGCGGCATCCCCCTCGAGTTTAAAGCACTCCGTTGTTGCTGTGCTTCTTTCTACTGATGGTTTGTAAGCAGGACTCACAAGTGTCGATTTCATTTCTGAACCGGTTTCAATGATCACCTTTGAAAACTTGATATGCTCTGTTAAGGCTGAACGGAAGAGATGTTCATCCATTTTTGGTATTTTTGACGGTATCTCTAATATTTTAATTAAGAGTGTTTAGGGCTGCGAACCGACGAGACTGAGATTCTCTATAATAGCTGTTGTACTTATATGAGCTTGCCGGCGTCACTCAGTCTTTATTATGTCTTGAGATACTGTATTCTTAGATGACAGTGCCTAATTTAACACTTGTCCTATTGCACAGAGACTACCGAACAGCTGGCTCTGCTTACTTTGGCCGTAGAAGTCCTTTTACACATTGATTTCCAAAAGGGCTGCTTTGATCTCAAGATTTAGCATCGGAAACCTCATATTGGGGCAATTTTTAGGAGGCAAGTAACGTCTGATTAGTTCCAGGTGAAAGTCCTTAGCTAATCCATTTGCCAAAATGGGTGCCGACTTGGGTGCAATATCCTTATGTAGGTTTTTGCCGTATTTTTTGTTATTAGTTGGGTCCTCGCCCAGTAGTTCTAATATTTTCGGTTCCAATGACGGTATAGTCTCGCCACTCTATCTATGGGCACGGCAAGTGCCGCCAGGCGGCGTGGGCGCTTCGATCGTTACGGGCTCGGCCGGCGCGATCGGCGCGGGCGACATACTCGGCAGTAGTAGGTAGTTGTTGCTTCACCCGGCTCGGCCAACTCAGGGTCCGAGGCCTCCGTGTCCCCGTAAATATGAAAGGCATGAAGAATGTTATTATGGTTTTTTTTTTTTTTTTTTTTTTTTTTTTTTTATATATATATAAAATGGAGCACATGTTGTGAATATAACGTGTGTATCCTCTACACGGTTCATGTGGAGTATGAAGTCCTCGACACTGTTAAAATGGAACTGATGTTCTGGATGGAACGTGTGTATCCTCTACACGATTTACGTGGAGTATGAAATCCTCGACACTGTTAAAGTGGAGCAGATGTTCTGAATAGAACGTGTGTATCCTCTACACGATTTACGTGGAGTATGAAATCCTCGACACTGTTAAAGTGGAGCAGATGTTCTGAATAGAACGTGTGTATCCTCTACACGATTTACGTGGAGTATGAAATCCTCGACACTGTTAAAGTGGAGCAGATGTTCTGAATAGAACGTGTGTATCCTCTACACGATTTACGTGGAGTATGAAATCCTCGACACTGTTAAAGTGGAGCAGATGTTCTGAATAGAACGTGTGTATCCTCTACACGATTTACGTGGAGTATGAAATCCTCGACACTGTTAAAGTGGAGCAGATGTTCTGAATAGAACGTGTGTATCCTCTACACGATTTACGTGGAGTATGAAATCCTCGACACTGTTAAAATGGAGTAGGTAGACGTAAACATTCGTACATAATAGTCCTCTACACGGCTCGCGTGGAGTATACAAATGTCAACATTTTGTAACGTGGATGATCAATATGATCACACTTGAAATCTTCAACACGATTTTCGTGGAGCTATACACGTGTTAATACATCTACATGTTTGTTTCTTTTCGCCAGGCAAGGTGATAGTCATAACACGAACCCTAAAATTTGCCAATTTTACTTGGCGTCATAACACTTTTATCACTATTGATGGCGAACCCGAACGACTTAAAAAAGTCTTGTAGTTTTTACGTTTGTTATGGAATCAAACAATTGTGGTCGCCACTTAAAACGCAATCGTTTGCGATCATTTTCATCAACAGATATCAGAAAATAGGCATCTTGTATATCTATTGTTGCCATAACACACCTTGCAATACCTTACATAAAATGTACCTACATGTAAGCAATTAAAAAATGAAATGAAATGAAATAAAGTAATCGGTACATTACGGTAGTGCTACCGCAGTCATCCAACTTAAAGTGATGAACCGTAGTGAATTTGTTTAATTATTTTAAACTTACAATTAGTATGAAACGATGAGTTCCGTTAGGTTTAGGTACTGTGAAAATAGGTGAGACAAATTGTCCTTCACATGGCATACACAGTGATATGAAGTTAGTTAGATAAAAACTCAGCAAATCCGTTATACATCTTTCCTAATTATATAACTTTATACACGTATCTTTACTTTTTATTCGTAAATATGTAAGTAACCAGGTTTAATGATTTTGTAGGTAAGATGCGTAAAGGAAATTTGAAAGTACCGTTATTGGCAGTGCCGTATTATCTAAAAACACTTTATAGTAACTAGTACTTTTGTTAAAATGATTACAAATTTACCTTCATAATCCTGGTTGTAATTTCGATCCCTTGATCGCTTTCGTTTTCACTTCACTACACTATTTTTTAACGTTAAATTTAAATTTCGTGCGACTCGGACAACACCAAAAAATGTAATGACGTCAGGTAAGCGCAGGCGAGGGTATGCCGATGCCGGCGAGAGAGAGATGGAAGTATGGTTTTGCTTTTTAAGATATTATAGCTCTAAATGTGTGACAAGGACAGCACCATCTCATGTACTGCTGCATGTAAACTATAGTAATCGTCTTCGGTTGGGATACGAAATATAATGGATTGTCATCATCATAAATTTAAGAGACTTGCTCTTGTCGGTGAAGTAATCGCCATTCCGTTCTCTTTTCTGCTACCACCTTGATCTCCTGATACGACGTCACATTGATGTTCTCTTTAGTTTGATCCATCACCGCACGCTTCGGTCTTCCTCTGCTTCTTTTTCCTTTTATTTTGCCTTCAATTATAGGTCTTATATAGTTCGGGTCGTGTCAGGTGCCCCAATATATTTCCTCTTCTATTCCCAATACTTTTCAGTAACATTCTCTTATCGCCTATTAGATCATCATTCGTTTTATTTTCCAATGGAGTGGATTGTATACAGGATAAAATAGGTGTAAATATTTCTTGTTTATAATTTTTTACCCGACTGCGGCGAAGCCCAAAGGAGGGTTATGTGTTTGGCTTGTATGTATGTATGTATGTCCGTTCCTGTGTCCGCTCGTAACTACTCAACGGAACATCCGATTTTGATAAATGATACATCATTAGATTCGTATTGATGGTGCGAGTGTCACTGGATATGAAGTTCGTTAAAATAAACAAAATGGCGGATTTTATGCAGTTTCAAAGTGCACCGCGGTCGGGTTTTTTTTTATAAAAATGTGGTTATTATCGATAATACCTTTTAGTCCCTTGATATTGCGTTACAGTACATGGATTACCTACCTCGCCAAAGGTGAAATTCTTTCGTAACCCATCTTACTAAAACTCCAAGCTTTGAGACTCTTTGACGAAACAAAAAATTATTAAATATGATTGTTCATAGTGAGATGAAGACTGTATCATACTAAATTCGAACTCTAGAACCAGTCACAGGGACTTATTTTCTTTTCAAGATTCTACTTACATTAATTTACATGAGTTTTACTTACCTGACATTTGTATACCTACGGTATTTTTTTCAATAACGTTAGAATGGAATTGGCTCTGTTTAGAACTAGCTCAATTTCAATCATAGATAAGAATAATTGGGCCTCTACCTAGACGGGACCCCCAATTTTAGCCGCAATTACATAATAACATCCATTCGATAATACTATGCTATTAGGGGGCTATTATTAATTCACGTCAAGTCATGTTGGATAATTTGAGAATCGACACCGGAAGAATTATCGCTAATAATTCAATTAGTTTGGAATCTTGTGATAGTACGTCAACGTTTACAAGGCATCAGATTCGTTGACCAACGTGTATTTTCTTAGGAAAGTTGCGTAAGCTACAAGCTACAACTGCTACAAGTGAATTTAATTCGAAATTTCCAGGTTTTATATTCTTGGTCACAGGCCTACTCTCACAGGTGAGAGTGAATGGGTTGTATGTAGTCCCTACGCTAGCCCACTGCGGATTGGGGACTTCACATACATCTTTGAATTCCCTCTCATCCCTCTCTCTCATCTATGAGAGTAGGCCTGTGCCCAACAGTGGGACGTATATAGGCTGATGATATGTGATGTGTGCTAATATTCTTGGTACGCTGCGCGTTAGCGCTTAATAAAGTAGGTTTTTTGTCCTAGCGTTATCCTATTTCACATCACATTCCTTTGAGCTGATCTTTATACTTTTTTTAGGAGTTGCTGTTTATGTCACTCCATGTCTGTTCAGTTCTCTCGACCTGCTTCCAATGGCTCGACATTTATCGGTTTTTGATCTTTTTGTGCCATTAATCTCACTCGGAAAACACTTCTTGTTTTATTATTTTAAATCAACAAACGGATACAGTTGGTGAAAAAAAAGTATT
This sequence comes from Eudemis profundana, assembly GCA_947034925.1. NCBI lineage: Eukaryota > Metazoa > Arthropoda > Insecta > Lepidoptera > Tortricidae > Eudemis > Eudemis profundana. Next base: position 19,567,046 of record OX344795.1, on the reverse strand, counting down.
ACATTTACTACATATAGGTCTCTTTTCAGCGGTAAGACCGCCTGTTGTCTACGTATTAAATTATTTTAATTATGTAATGTACCTCTTGTAATGTATTTTTCTGGTGAGCAATAAAGTATATTTGTACGTACAAACTGCGACAATTTAAGTTAATATCTCCATTTGTAACTTCTTAAACGGTCAATGGACAAAACTTAATCACAGTGTGTTTATCAGGTGCGATTATACGTGTCTGATAACATCGCGTGGATTCACTGGCTTGGGAGAAAGCTTTCGCCTGCAATTGAGCTTTGTTTCGACTTTCGCTACTTTAAAGTTAAGAGTTCATTTATTATGAACATTTGTAAGGCAGTTCTTATGTTTGAACCCGTTATTTGCATTACTTGCTTTTATATAAATGGCATAAAATATTTGTTTTTAAATGTTCAAAGGATGAGCGTTTTCTTATTACTCAGCTTTGTGCAATGTTCAGTGAAATCTTAAAACATGTATTCATGAAAATTTCATTTGTTATTTATCTACTCTTTATACCCCTTATTTCTCCAAGGTATTTTATTACTAATTTCTGAAGTTCTGTACAACATTACTAACACCTATCTCAATTTCTTATGATGTCTGTGATAGATAAAAAAAAAGGAATATGAAAACGTGTAAAATTCCTAATACCATTCAGTGCCAGCACAGCCGCGCAGCCCGGCACTGGCAAGGTTCGGTCGCTATCCTCTGACGTTAAATTTAGGATGGTGCATTCAGGGTGACTTTATAATGCGCATTCAGTGAGCGAGAAAGGCAATATAGCTTTATATACAACTGTCTCGAAAAGTTTTCCTTAAAAATATCTAAACTGGCCTTAGGCTACTAACTAAAACTAAAGTATAGCCATAAATGAAATACTTAATCTATGGTCTATGGTATAGTTTCAAACGGATTTTAATGGTCATACTCTGCACTTGAATCCTAACTTTAATTTTTTTAGGGCATATGCGGAAATATTTGCCTCCATGATTCTCATACCCCAACAGCGTTGCCTGTAATGACTTTATATAATTAAGAAAGGTTTTTTATTTTATTTTCTAGGCACATAGATGGTTCTTAAAATATTACTTTACTTTTTAAGTACCTACCTATTTACCTTTTGACGACTTATGGACTTTAAGTCTCCATAATCCTCCAACATTATCTGTTACCTCAATTTAGAACCTTCCCTCATTGGATCAGGGTTCAAAGTGGCTCTGATATTTCGTCCTTAATTTAGGGCAAGTCTCGTAAGGCTATATAAATTAGACTTATCTCGGAATGAAGACATGAAGCGACACATAAATAAGGATCGGCTGCGCCCGAGCCTGCGACGGGCCCGTAAATAAAGGTGGGTTTAGACCAAACGAACGAATGCACATTCTAACCCCACTCTACCAAATTCTTTGTGTGTACACAAAGAATTTGGTAGAGTGGGGTTAGAATGTGCATTCTTTCGTTTGGTCTAAACCCACCTTAACCCGAACATTTCCGAGGGCAACCGAACGTTCGTAATTCAGGAGCCGAGATCTCTATACCAACTTTATTGTTAAAATAAATAAATAAACGTAATATCGTAAAAGCTCATTAATAGATAGGTACGCGTTTTTGATAAACCAAAGTATCGCGTAATTTCGTTTTACCCTATCGGCAAAATATTCAGCTAAAATAATCTCGTACGGTACGAGATTATTTTAGCTGTACCTAGATTTTCCCGATTGGGTAAAAATCTTAATAAAGTTTGTACCTACATAGGTACGAGTCGTACCTATGTAGGTACAAACTTTATTAAGGTAGTCGATGACAACACGGAATCCCTTGGTTACAGAACTATGTTAAGATCAGATTACATTAAAGATAGAAATGGAATTTTTAATAGGATTTGGGGTAATTTCATCTAAGATTTATGTCAGCTTTTTAATTATATTTACATAGATCTTTATAAATATGTTTATCTTTTTATAGCATTTAAAAGTCGGGATTTAATTTTTACTTAATATCGGATTACAGACATCTAAATTCTGCGGACGGAAGATTATACTACAGATCACAGATTAGAACTCAAAAACAAAACATGTTTTCATCTCCGTTTTAACCTAATGTATATTTAAAAAAAAAACTAAACTTATCATTCGAGAAAAACTAACAATACCAATACAAGATTTCTGCCTAAAAACTTAATATGTATAAAAATTTAAGGACCACCAAGAAACTACCTCATACAATAAATAACGAGAAATTTATATAAATAGTGTCCCGCCCATTACAACATCGATTAGTCGGCGTTAAATACCGCTTAGAATATTAATTACTAATAAGGCGAGGAGAGTTATTCGCTGCAAATGGAAATAGGGTGAGAGAAAGTGATTGATAAGTAGTAGGACTTTTTCATACAACGCTACATCACGCAGCTTGAGCGCTCTGTATCGTAAATGTCGGAGTATTTATGCTAAAATCATTTTAAAAATGCACCGTTGGGTGTTTCCACACCTAGTGATACTGACGCCGATATGTTGTCGACGACATCCCTGTCCCTTTCTTGTCTCCAAAGCCGCAGAGTGAAAGGAACAGGGAGTTTCGGTGACGACATATCAGTGTCGGTATCGCTGGTAGGAAAATGTGATGAGCAGAGTATGACTGGTCATACAGGATATTTGGTAGATAATTACCATCCTTTAAGGAAGTGTTAAACCTGAAGAGCCTGACGATCCTGCCTACTAACAGTTCCGTTTCTATGATTGAAGTAGGTATATTGTTCATTATATTTCGTATCCCAACCGAAGACGATTACTATAGTTTACATGCAGCAGTACATGAGATGGTGCTGTCCTTGTCACACATTTAGAGCTATAATATCTTAAAAAGCAAAACCATACTTCCATCTCTCTCCCGCGGCGCATCGACACACCCGCGCGCCCGCGCTTACCTGACCTCATTACATTTTTTGGTGTTGTCCGAGTCGCACGAAATTTAACGTTAAAAAATAGTGTAGTGAAGTGAAAACGAAAGCGATCAAGGGATCGAAATTACAACCAGGATTATGAAGGTAAATTTGTAATCATTTTAACAAAAGTACTAGTTACTATAAAGTGTTTTTAGATAATACGGCACTGCCAATAACGGTACTTTCAAATTTCCTTTACGCATCTTACCTACAAAATCATTAAACCTGGTTACTTACATATTTACGAATAAAAAGTAAAGATACGTGTATAAAGTTATATACTTAGGAAAGATGTATAACGGATTTGCTGAGTTTTTATCTAACTAACTTCATATCACTGTGTATGCCATGTGAAGGACAATTTGTCTCACCTATTTTCACAGTACCTAAACCTAACGGAACTCATCGTTTCATACTAATTGTAAGTTTAAAATAATTAAACCAATTCACTACGGTTCATCACTTTAAGTTGGATGACTGCGGTAGCGTACCGATTACTTTATTTCATTTCATTTATTAATTGCTTACATGTAGGTACATTTTATGTAAGGTATTGCAAGATATGGCAACAATAGATCTACATGATGCCTATTTTCTGATATCTGTTGATGAAAATGATCGCAAACGATTGCGTTTTAAGTGGCGACCACAATTGTTTGATTCGAATGTCTTGCTACACGACAAGAATTTGTACGGCTCCATTTGTTTATATAAAATTATTAAAAGAAATATCTACGTACTTCGGGCCTATTGTCATTTAACTACTTAGACGATTTTTTATATATAGTAAGATCATAGATTTAATTACTTAACAAACGTAAAAACTACAAGACTTTTTTAAGTCGTTGGGGTTCGTCATCAATAGTGATAAAAGTGTTATGACGCCAAGTAAAATTGGCAAATTTTAGGGTTTGTGTTATGACTATCACCTTGCCTGGCGAAAAGAAACAGACATGTAGATGTATTTACACGTGTATAGCTCCACGAAAATCGTGTTGAAGATTTCAAGTGTGATCATATTGATCATCCACGTTACAAAATGTTGACATTTGTGTACCTACTCCATGCGAGCCGTGTAAAGGACTATTATATACGAATGTTTACGTCTACCTACTCCATTTTAACAGTGTCGAGGATTTCATACTCCACGTAAATCGTGTAGAGAATACATACGTTTCATTCAGAACATCTGCTCCACTTTAATAGTGTCGAGGATTTCATACTCCACGTAAATCGTGTAGAGAATACACACGTTCTATTCAGAACATCTGCTCCACTTTAACAGTGTCGAGGATTTCATACTCCACGTTAATCGTGTAGAGGATACACACGTTCTATTCAGAACATCTGCTCCACTTTAACAGTGTCGAGGATTTCATACTCCACGTAAATCGTGTAGAGGATACACATGTTCTATTCAGAACATCTGCTCCACTTTAACAGTGTCGAGGATTTCATACTCCACGTAAATCGTGTAGAGGATACACACGTTCTATTCAGAACATCTGCTCCACTTTAACAGTGTCGAGGATTTCATACTCCACGTAAATCGTGTAGAGGATACACACGTTCTATTCAGAACATCTGCTCCACTTTAACAGTGTCGAGGATTTCATACTCCACGTAAATCGTGTAGAGGATACACACGTTCTATCCAGAACATCAGTTCCATTTTAACGGTGTCGAGGACTTCATACTCCACATGAACCGTGTAGAGGATACATTCATATTTACGGGGACACGGAGGCCTCGGACCCTGAGTTGGCCGAGCCGGGCGAAGCAACAACTACCTACTACTGCCGAGTACGTCGCCCGCGCCGATCGCGCCGGCGGCCGAGCCCGTAACGATCGAAGCGCCCACGCCGCCTGGCGGCACTTGCCGTGCCCATAGATAGAGTGGCGAGACTATACCGTCATTGGAACCGAAAATATTAGAACTACTGGGCGAGGACCCAACTAATAACAAAAAATACGGCAAAAACCTACATAAGGATATTGCACCCAAGTCGGCACCCATTTTGGCAAATGGATTAGCTAAGGACTTTCACCTGGAACTAATCAGACGTTACTTGCCTCCTGAAAATTGCCCCAATATGAGGTTTCCGATGCTAAATCTTGAGATCAAAGCAGCCCTTTTGGAAATCAATGTATAAAAGGACTTCTACGGCCAAAGTAAGCAGAGCCAGCTGTTCGGTAGTCTCGGTGCAATAGGACAAGTGTTAAATTAGGCACTGTCATCTAAGAATACAGTATCTCAAGACATAATAAAGCTATTATAGAGAAGCTACAACAGCTATTATAGAGAATCTCAGTCTCGTCGGTTCGCAGCCTTAAACACTTTTAATTAAAATATTAGAGATACCGTCAAAAATACCAAAAATGGATGAACATCTCTTCCGTTCAGCCTTAACAGAGCATATCAAGTTTTCAAAGGCGATCGTTGAAACCGGTTCAGAAATGAAATCGACAGTTGTGAGTCCTGCTTACAAACCATCAGTAGAAAGAAGCACAGCAACAACGGAGTGCTTTAAACTCGAGGGGGATGCCGCCACGAGTAGCAGCAGCGGCCGAGCCGCGGCCGCCCCCTGCACCTCACCGGCCGCCGCGGGACCGTCGCACAGACGCGCCGCGCGGCCGCCGCCCGACCAGCTACACGCGGCATTACGCGACCACGTGGTGGAGGCGATACTAGATGAACCGCACACATGTTACAATTTGATATTTAGCTGAATTCATCAGATTTTTGCCCTCCGTATGTCCAGCCGTCAACTACGGATGGATGTAGGTATACTAAATTCTTCGAACGAGAAATATTTTAGCTCTGGATCATTTGGAAAATTACAACAAACAAATGAAACTAGAAAAATATTTAAGTCCACATTTTTCATGGCGGATTAATAATACAATGATACATTCTCCCCGATCCGCAAGAATAACTACTTGTTAGAAATGTATAGTAATGCATCTATCTATAACTGGTTGGGGCGCGACATGTGGTGCCCAAACGCTTCTGGCAACTGGACAGTCAGTGAACTGACACTTCATTCATATAAACACGCTGGAACTTATAGCCGCATTTTATGGACGGAAGATATTTACAGCAAATCTAAAAGATTGCAACGTTTAACTGAGAATAGACAACACACCTGCCATGTTATATTAACAGAATGGGGAAGTACAATATCCCCATTTAAATAAGTATGCAAGAAACATTTGGCAGTTGTGCGAGTCAAAAAACGTCTATGTATTTACATCATACATACAGTCTTGCGATAATGTAGTAGCAGATCGGGAGTCTAGGACTCCAGCCAAATGAATATAGACACTGAATGGGAAATTTCTGGTCATATATTTTCACAGATTGTTCATATGTTAGGCTGTACACCTGCATTTGACCTTTTTGACAGCCCTCAGAACTACAGCCTACTGCAGTAGATATGCGTCTTCGAAATTAGATCCTTATTCAGAAATAGTCGATGCCTTTACTTTTAGTTGGGAAAATATTATTTTTTATCTCTTTCCCCCATTCAGCCTAGTGAGCAAAGTATTAGAAAAATCATTTCAGATAAAGCTAAAGGTATCGTTGTAGTACTAGGGAATGCAGCCATAACCGAAAACCGAGTATCGGTTTTTCCACGGTTAAACTCGAATTCGAATCGAATACTCGAATAATAACCGAGTATTTTTTACAGTAAGCAAAGTATTGAATAATGATAGGTTAACGTGGTTTTTATGATTTTTCATCACACTTGCTCGAAAATGGTGTTGTTACACGTAGGTTTTGCTGGCCGTATATGACCTATTACGCCCTAGGGCGTAATGTTTTTTTTTTAATTTGAATTAGTTTCAGTATTTTGAAAATGACACTCAAATACACTATTTAAACATTTATTTAATGTTACAGAAATATGTGTTTACATGGACTTATTTGCATTAACAGTTCTCTTTAAATAAACATTACAGAGATTAAAGTTAAAAAAGTAAGTTGGCGTTTCCTTTGAACATGACAAATAAGAGTAAAACAGAACCAGCGTATTGAAATTAAAAAAAATTACACCCTCGGGCGTAATAGGTCATTTACGGCCCGCAGAGCTTGCGTGTAATAACACCATTTTCGAGCAAGTGCGATGAAAAATAACATCGAGTTACCTGAGTACCTGACGTACCTGGATTAGGGTAGGTAAAGGGATGAGCTGTATTGGCAAGATAAGAGTTATCTCGCGGTCTCTTTTGGTTTTGTGACCTTTTCTAGATAAGGACATACTCATTAAATTACTTATTTAGTATTAACATTAATAGTACATTGTGTTTCTAGGGCGTTAAGTACGGAATTACAAACGAGTGTTTGTTATAAGCCCGAGGTGAAGCCGAAGGCTTTAATAACACGAATTTTTAATTCCTTTACCGCCCGTGGCACACACAATGTTTTTCATCACACTTGCTCGAAAATGGTGTCATTACACGTAGGTTCTGCGGGCCATAAATGACCTATGGCGCCCTAGGGCGTAATGGTTTTTTTTTTTTAAATTTGAAACGCTGGTTCTCTTTTACTCTTATTTGTCATGTTCAAAGGAAACGCCAACGTACTTTTTTAACTTTCATCACTGAAATATTTATTTTAAGATAGCTGTTATTGCAAATACATGTAAACACATATTTCGGTAACATTAATGAAATGTTTAAATAGTGTATTTCAGTATTTTGCAAATATAAAATCAACTAAAATGGCCGTTTTAGGTCTTTACTGCTATGGTTTCCGAACGAGACTTGACATTTCGCATTGTCTATGGACATATATCACTAATGTCACTTTCTATTTTAATATTTTCTTGTCATACTGGGACGATTAGTAAGGTTATATTAATCAGATTTCCTCACAAGTGTGATGAAAAATATTGTGTGTGCCACGGGCGGTAAGGGAATTACAAACTCGTGTTATTAAAGCACTCGGTTTCACCTCGGGCTTATAACAAACACTCGTTTGTAATTCCTTACTTACCGCCCTAGATACACAATGTACTATTACATCACACTTGTGAGGAAATCTTAATTAAACAACCTTACTAATCGACCCAGTATGACCAGAAAATATTAAAAGAGAAATTGACATTAGTGACATAAGTCCATAGACAATGCGAATGTCAAGTCACGTTCGGAAACCATAGCGGTAAAGACCTAAAACGATTTTATATTTGCAAAATACTGAAATACACTATTTAAACATTTAATTAATATTACCGAAATATGTGTTTACATGTATTTGCAATAACAGCTATCTTAAAATAAATATTTCAGTGATAAAAGTTAAAAAAGTAAGTTGGCGTTTCCTTTGAACATGACAAATAAGAGTAAAACAGAACCAGCGTTTCAAATTTAAAGAAAAAGACCATTACGCCCTAGGGCGCCATAGGTCATTTCACCATTTTCGAGCAAGTGTGATGAAAAATCATAAAAACCACGTTAACCTATCATTATTCAATACTTTGCTTACTGTAAAAAATACTCGGTTATTAACCGAGTAATATTCGAGTTTCAAATCGGTTAAAACCGGACGGTTAAAACCGATACTCGGTTTTTTCACTATTCGGTTGCATTCCCTATGTAGTACCCTACTGGCCATCACAAGCATGGTACTCCTTGTGGTCTAGTCTTGTCGTACCTGAAAAAACGTTTATTGATTCCGACGGATCTTTATTAGTCTCTCCGTTCAGAACGCGCCTCCCGCTTCATGCCAGCCTTATCCTGGTGGCAGCTAAATTATCAGGGATATGATAATAAAGCGTGGCCTACCACATGAATCACTAAATATAGTGATGGCCTCTTTAGCAAAAATACTTTTAAAGCAATAATTTAAAACTTTATTAATTCAAATCCTGGGAGCTTCTCTGTAAAAAACGAGAAATCTTGATGTTTATGACGCTAATGACGGCGATGTGTTTTAACACATCACCGTCTTGTCTTTTTGATGATGTCTTTTTGACTATAAAATTTTAAGCTATAGCTGTTTGATCATACACAGATCAGCCTTATCGCAATACGAATGTTACGTCAAATGATTGGGTTAATCGATTTCTTAAAGGCTTACAAACTTAAACCTCCGAACCCAAAATATAAATCCACGTACAAATATAGTTCTAAATCATTTCTTAAATATTTATCGAAATGAAGATGTCTCATGAACTGATTTATCATATAAAACTTGTACTTTTATCGCCATTGCTTCGGCACAATGGATGCACACGATCAGGCTACTGATAAAATTAGATAATATGCCAATAAGTAATGATGTAATTATGGCTTCACCTTCATTAGCACTGGTACTGGACAGTATAGCTAATGAGATGATACTCCTCCAGTAGGAGTCATCTAAATGTTAAATATAATCAAGGTTACAAATTTAATTAATACTTCGAGGCCTGGAGCTTGTTAACCAATCAACAGATTACCCTATATCCGCGAAAGTCCTTATTTGCCCAGCACTCGCAGTTCAAACGTATGTTAGTAGGACAAATGAATTGAGACGCCATCATACTAAAGGATACCTCTTTGTACGAAGGCCTTATAAAAACTTTGGATCTCAGACCTTAGCACACTGGGTTAAAAAGGTATCACGAGACAATGCCATTGACATAAGCATTTTCAGCGCTCACAGTACACGGGTAGCATGAAAATCTGCCGCGCACCGTGCCGGGTTTAATCTGGAGACTGTTTGCAAGGCTGCAGGTTGCAGTGATCGTTCCAATGTCTATCTTAATAAGTAATATTATAGAGACACCCTGGAATCAAATGAAAATAATTTTACGTATGCTATATCTGACATTCGCTAAATAGGATTAATTGCATTTATGCCATTAAAATTAAACAGTTAAGAATCTGATAAATGTAAATTGAACTTTAAATTAAGTCATCAGAATATTGTTCTCAATTTCGTAGCTAATCAGCATTATAATGATTGGAATTACCAGTTTTTTACTTTTCATTTTTCACATATTGAACACAACAATGCTCTGAACATCTGCATGTAAACTATAGTAATCGTCTTCGGTTGGGATACGAAATATAATTAAGAATCAAACGAACTTACCTTACGTGATGTTTGATTCCAATTATGTGAGTATCCCAACCGAAGACGATTACATCGTCCCATCCCACCCTAGCCCAAGGGATAAAATAAAAAATAAAAAACTTGTCTACAACACAAAATATCTAACTCTGAAAAAATGAGGTCAGGTAAGCGCGGGCGCGCGGGTGTGTCGATGCGCCGCGGGAGAGAGATGGAAGTATGGTTTTGCTTTTTAAGATATTATAGCTCTAAATGTGTGACAAGGACAGCACCATCTCATGTACTGCTGCATGTAAACTATAGTAATCGTCTTCGGTTGGGATACTCACATAATTGGAATCAAACATCACGTAAGGTAAGTTCGTTTGATTCTTAATTATTGCTTGTTCCGGAATAAATACATTTCATAAAACTACTTAGGTACTCATAGGTATTGTTCTTATACCTACTACGTTGAAGATGTCTTCAATTACTAAATGTGCTTGCACATTACAATTGGTTTCAGATATTAAATATGCCCTACGCATAATCTTGCACAAACGTTAACATGTTTTATTGACATGGAAGTTTCAGTTCCAGTAATAGATTATCTCATTACAGCTGTTTATGACGTCGTATCTCGTGTGTGAGCTTTCTTTGCCAGGCCGCACCCAAGTCGTTGGCTTGCGATTTACCATGGCTCCGCTGATATCTTATGGCAGAGGCAAGTGCACCTGGGCTGCATTCGAAACGCCTTTTTTTTAAAGCCTGATTATAACTTGCAACAGTGGGCGTAGCAATTATATGACCGGGTGGTCGGCCGTAGCGTTCCCTGGGGTTGAACCAGGTTGCTAGCCGGACCACCCCGAGTGAATCGGACTGGGTGGGTGCCGGGGGTGCCTGGGGTCGAACCAGGTCGCCTTGTCCCGGTCCATCTCGATAGGGTCGTACTAGATGGGGGCCTGAAGGCCTGGAGTCGAACCAGGTCGTTTGGCCAGTGCCACCTTGACATTTCGCTGATTGCTCAAAGTGAGCAGCGGACCAGCGGGAAGGATGAAGCGGATCAACTGGTTCTTATGTCAACGATTCGAAACGCGAAGTCATATTCCCTGAACTGGCCAAGCCAAGGCGTATTCTCCATTTATTATGCTTGGAGTTTATCTGCGAAACCGAATCAGTACCTCTAACATAACTGAGCCGCGCGACTCTTTGTCGAATTATAAACGGTGTTCAGTCATTTCACAAAAAACGTTTCACAAATATTCATTTTAAAAATAACGTTTGGCAAATAAACGAATGACAAATTAGTCGATTAAATGTTTCAACATCGTTTTTTAATTAAAAATGCGATGCTTGAATTGTTTCATTTGATGATGATCAGTGGTTCGAAATCAGTATCTGGGTCATACAGATTTCGAAAAAACGTCTTTCCTGTGGACAAAACAATGATACTTAACGACCCGAATACACATCAGCATCACTATGCCGTTTTTAAAATATAGGCCTTGAAATAGAAGAGTAGCGATATTTGCCTATAGGGGTCCAGCTAAAAAAATGGCTTTTAAAGCCCGTAATTTTGTGATGTCTACAGGAAAGACGCGAACATTAACTCATTCTACAAAATCATAATATAATTAAAAGCCTTAAGTTTTAAAGAGCAATAAAATTGTCATACGATTGGTGAATAGAGATCCCAATGACCTGGAGCAGACCTGGTTGGCAACAACAAAGCTCAACAGGAATCATACTAAATCAATGATTTATTATATCTCATTTAAAATACCTTCATACTTACTCAGTAGCCATCCGACCTTATCAAATTTAATGAAATCAAATAACTGTACTATATATTAGTCAATGCGATACAACGTTTACGCTACATATAATTGACAGTCGATCCATCACAAGCCTCTAAATACATCTCAACCATTAGTTCCACATTAACGAGATATCCACTCGTACGCATGTTCTGGCTTTAATCTCACGCATTTATCTTAACTGCCATCATTTTCCAAGCACAAATCCACCCTAACTGCGTATAATTAAAGTTGAAATTGTTTCAATCCAGCAGAAACTTACCATCTGTCACCGATGTAGCGCCGATAACTTAACTCCCACAGTATATCACACAATTATCAATCCTACAGTCCAACAGTTAGAGTGCATATTCAATTGACAAACAAGTGATGAAGTAGTGCAGTAACTTTCGAATTTCGAACGATAACGGTCGACGCGTGCGCGTTTTGTTCGAGGCAGGTTTTGGAGGCTAGTTTTCTTTTTTATTGACTGTAAGCCTTTTTCGCACGCTGGGTGCGAAAACTGGCCAGTTGTAACCAATTTGACCCATTATAGTATTTTATGCAACAGTTGTATAAGAAGGTTCAAAAAATGCGAATTGCGTGAGTTGCGATACGAGCCGCGAATGCGGCGAGTATCGCAAATAGAGACGCAATGAGCGTTTTTTGACTTAATTATACAACGTTGCATACAATACTTTTTCTACGACTAGGTTAAAATATAAAATACATGGACGTCACGCGTATCTCGTCCGATCTCTCCGAGTGTGTACAGCCGGCATGACAGTTGTGTCTATGGTAAACTTTTTTTTGATATGGCTGGTGACACGATGTGACGATACTTAAAATACTTTTTTTATGTTGGCATCAATTAATTTATTTCGAAAAGTTTTGTTTTTCTTATGAATCGTAGGAATTTAATTGTTTGTTAAGTTGGTAGTTGTGAATTTTTATCGTGAAGTTAGAATTGAGCGCTTAATCCTTGACCTCAGTTTAACCTAGATTTAGAAGTCTGTGGATGCTAGCAATAACGTAAAGTGACTATAACGACACTAGTGCTGTTATGGGGAATAGAGTATAGACTTCTCTGAACTCATATTATGTATGTTCTTATATTAGTGTTCGTGACCAAGTAAAAGACAGATAACAGTACAGGAGTAGAAAATAGTATTTTATGCAACAGTTGTATAAGAAGGTTCAAAAAATGCGAATTGCGTGAGTTGCGATACGAGCCGCGAATGCGGCGAGTATCGCAAATAGAGACGCAATGAGCGTTTTTTGACTTAATTATACAACGTTGCATACAATACTTTTTCTACGACAAGGTTAAAATATAAAATACATGGACGTCACGCGTGTCTCGTCCGGTCTCTCCGAGTGTGTACAGCCGGCATGACAGTTGTGTCTATGGTAAACTTTTTTTTGATATGGCTGGTGACACGATGTGACGATAATTAAAATACTTTTTTTTTATGTTGGCATCAATTAATTTAATTCGGAAAGTTTTGTTTTTCTTATGAATCGTAGGAATTTAATTGTTTGTTAAGTTGGTAGTTGTGAATTTTTATCGTGAAGTTAGAATTGAACGCTTAATCCTTAACCTAAGTTTAACCTAGATTTAGAAGTCTGTGGATGCTAGCAATAACGTAAAGTGACTATAACGACACTAGTGCTGTTATGGGGAATAGAGTATAGACTTCTCTGAACTCATATTATGTATGTTCTTATATTAGTGTTCGTGACCAAGTAAAAGACAGATAACAGTACAGGAGTAGAAAAACACTTTTATTGCAGAAACATGGGTTCTTTTTGGCCTGAGATGAAAGTGTTATATTCACTTACTAAACTTAATAGTACATTACACAACTAGGGTGGTAAAACAAAGAAAGGCCGAGATCGCAGATGTTTGCGGCCCGAGCTGCAAGCGAGGGACGTAAATAAGCGATCGAGGGCTTTATTTATTTACTCCCGTGTTGTGTATATCATTTTATGTCTACACTTGGCCAGAAAGCAGCTTTGTCCGTACGCGCAGCGTGCGGAAAAAGCCACTTTATGGCCAGGTGTGGCATAAATAATAGTATTTTATGCAACAGTTGTATAAGAAGGTTCAAAAAATGCGAATTGCGTGAGTTGCGATACGAGCCGCGAATGCGGCGAGTATCGCAAATAGAGACGCAATGAGCGTTTTTAGGGTTCCGTACCAAAATGGTAAAAAAGGAACCCTTATGGTGCGACTCTGTCTGTCTGTCTGTCTGTCTGTCTGTCTGTCTGTCTGTCCGTCTGTCACAGCCAGATATCTCAGGAACTACTGATGCTATCGATTTGAAATTTGGAATAGTGTTAAAAGTAGCTAACCCGAGCTTATTGGACATAAAAAATATCTTGTACCTTTTTTACTTTTTTTTTAAAAGGCTCCGTAATTGGACTTTGAAAATTGAAAGTAGGGCTATTATATTGAGTGGGGTATCAAATGAAAGGGCTTAATTTGTAGATTAAAACACCATTTTTATTTTTTTTCTTAAATAAGTAGTTTTTAATTAATACATTTTTATGTACCATTCCCCCCCTATTATCTCCGAAGTTACTGATCAGAAAAATGTATCATAATTACTGATTATCAAAATCAACCTGAACATTACAGGAAAAATAGAACGGTCTTCCTAACTTTAATACTTTTTTAGAAATTTACAAAAACTTAATCCATCCATTAATCCATCTAGCGGAGAGTAGCAAAACTAAGCGATGGCCTGTTTCACGCTAGGGGATTTCCGGGAAAAAAACTAGATGGCGCTAAAACACTAAACATTTAACGATGCTATAATTGAACAAAGAAACATAGTATAGTAACAATTAGTTCGTAAACAGCTAATAATAAATAAATTTAAATACATTTAAATACTGTGTCACGTTTGCAAAGTTAAATAATTGTAAATAATATTATAATTATTTTACCAAGCTTATACATAGATGGCGTTGTAAATTCGGGGAACAGCTTTTTGTATGGAGAATAACAGTCCTCTTGATTTAATGGTCCTTGCTATTAAATAGAATCATTACACGTCAGGTTCTAAATATTACAGGGAAAATACAACTGTTTTCCTAACTTGCACTGATTTTTAGAAATTTGCAAAAATCATAACATATATTTATTTGCTTCTACTAAACAAATCGACATACAGTTTTTCTTGAACTATTCGCGTATCTACCTATGAGTTTGTACGGAACCCTCGGTGCGCGAGTCCGACTCGCACTTGACCGGTTTTTTGACTTAATTATACAACGTTGCATACAATACTTTTTCTACGACAGGTTTTAAAATTATAAAATACAAACAAGGCATAACCTGCAAAGAAGGCAAATATGACGTATGACTGTCAGTATGTGTCTATGGTAAACTTTTTATTTTTTAAATGAAGTTGACACGCAGTGAATATATTAAAAATACTTTTGTTTTTATGTTGGCATCAATGAATTTAGTTCAGAAAGTTTTGTTTTTCTTAAAAGCCGTAGGATTTTAATTGTTTGTTAAGTTGGTAGTTGTGCATTTTTACCGTAAAGTTAAAATTGAGCGCTTAATCCTTGACCTCAGTTTAACCTAGATTTAGAAGTCTGTGGTTGCTAGCAATAACGTAAAGTGGCTATAACGACACTAGTGCTGTTATGGGGAATAGAGTATAGACTTCTCTGAACTCATATTATATATGTTCTTATATTAGTGTTCGTGACCAAGTAAAAGACAGATAACAGTACAGGAGTAGAAAAACTTACTTACCTACCTACTTTCGGTTCGACTTACGGTTGTTCTGTTTAGTTTGTCAAGTTGAGGATCAACGAGATATTACAAAATTTGGAGGAGGAGACAGAGGGTTTTTGAAACAAAGTCAATTTTGCAGAATCTGCAGTACCTAACCGTTATCGAGCTAGCAATAACTCTGTTTAGCTGTGACCTGTGACCTAGCACCCGCGGGCTCACTAATATGCGTCCTTGCTACAAGACGCATGGTTGTGGAGTTCTATAATTTAGTGTTATGTGTTAGTATTTTGCCTTGTGTTAATTGTGTTATGTATGTTGCGAAAGCTTATTAACTAAGGATTGAATTAATAATGGTGGTGCAAGCCATTGCTCGTTGTTTTACTTTTCGGTTTCGCGCAAACAGCCAAACTGTGATGTGATATAAAAGTCGAAGAAATAAGCTATCGATTAGTCCTAATTTCGTATGATTCTAGCTAATAGATTTTTGTGTACGACCCATAATGTTAAAATTGTTTCAACTCCCCTCAGTCTCCCCTAAACTCTATAATGTGTGGTCACTTAAGTACTTCATGAACATTACAAGTTGTATGTTATAGCTAAATGTCCAATATCGGTATTTTAGTATGGAGCATACCGATCATAGTGGTCATACAAATACAGGTATTGAAAACCCTATTTTATGACTCGCACACCTGTGTTGATTTTTATCGATAAAGCCTAGTATGGTTCTGAGCAAAGTTCAGTTATTAACTTATAGTATATAATTAATTTCTTAAATCAACCATGGATAATATAGTATTCCCACAATTTTTAAGCACAATAATAAAACACGTTATAATTAATTAGTTAGCAAATAAATAAAACTAGATACATAAAACTTTATTATAATTATGTTTAAATTAATAATATTCATAACATAAAAGTTGATTGAGTCATTAAATCTATTTCAGAACAGGTGGAATGAAGAATAAATATGATAATTATTATGATATCGTGGGTACCTATAACTAGTGCGACATCTCCTACCTGTGGTCTATAAGAGTATCTTTTTGTGACAGCAACGGCAGAAAAGTACCGTGTAGACATCTATTTAACAATATTTTCTTAAACATGGCATGAAATGTTGACATTACGTGCCTAAAAATAGGCCGCAAAGTACCTCGTTTCCGGCGCGGCTTGACACTTGGCACGTAATGGAATTTCATACTTACATTGCCTAGGCCGGCAATGTATTTTTTTTTAAATTTCCATTCCACATTTATTTGGGCCACAGCATCACGGCATTCAGCCATTAAATATTTTGCAGTTTTATTTATTTCAAATTGACATGAACATAACAAATATACATTATAAACAATTTTAAATTGCAATTTTAACTACACGAATACACATTTAAAATATTTCATCTAAATATTCGCGGTAAAAATGTGAACTGAAACAGCTTTTGCATTGTCTATGGATATAATATGTCACAAATGTCACTTTCTGACAGAAAGTTTGTGTTATAAAATATTAAGTAAGGTTATTATAGTAAGTTTATTTATTTCATTGTATATTTGAGAAAAGCACTATACATACCTCGGCGGGAAATGGGGTTGCCAGCCTCGTAACTATCTGGCCTCACTTTGCTTGGCCAGCTATATGTACTCGGCCGGCAACCCCTCACTTCCCGGCCTCTGCAGTAATGTACTATTTTACAACCAGCGTTATGTACCTACTACTTAAATAAATTGTATATTTAAACTCGCGGTCAAAAATTACGGATCAGAGAAATATGTACCGCCATATTTTCTAAAATACTCCGGGGTTGTAAAATTATTGAATCCCGTTTGATCTTTAATTAATTTTAGATATTATCAACACTAAAAATAATAGCAATTTCAGGTTTAGTTCGAACGAACGATTAGAATGTCTATTATTTAAGTTACGGTGACCCGAAACTTTTGCTCTTGAGTGTAGATATTTATGACGGTTGCTTTACACTAAGGGACCACCGACTTTAACAGGTCGGCTGATTTCCAAATGTTCGGTTGTTCGCATAGAACAAGTACCTACATCCGATTTGGCAAACTAAAGCCGGTTAAATACGACGCACCTCAAAGTGAAATACGTATTCGATATATATCATTAAAGACCATTCCGAACGACTTACTATGTTAACTCTTCTACCTTAGGATGCTAATACTTACATTTACTTCATAATTTCCAATTCAATCACAACATCAATTTAGCTCGGCTTTTAATGGATACTTAGTACCTAGTGAGGGCATTATTCTTATTCAATCTAAAGGGCCCCGCAATTATCCTCCCTTTATTATGCTATCATCAAGCCACTGACGACTATCATCATAAGGAACGTCAAAGACACTTGACATATAGATGGACGCCGACAATAATTACCACCACCTCTCTTTTACTCCTCCAAGGTACGACTAAGATATAAGATAGCGATGGAGTCCATTGGCTGACACTGCAATTAGAGGTGATGTACCTAACGAGCAACCATCTTGCTATAATGCCAGGATTAAGAGGTCGAGTTGAAGAAAGATCAAAGTCATGTTTGCTTCATGCAAAAATAAGCTTTTTACTTACGAGGCTAGTATATTAATTTTTATAGCACACTGGCTTCAACGGCTCTTTTTGGATGCAAAAAGTTTGATTAAAAATAACATTAGCCTTTAAAATTAAAGTTAGTTGTACTTCATAACGCCATGAGTTGATAGGATCAAAATTATAGTTCTTTTCCATAGTTTGTTAATATTTCATGAATGATTGGCAACTGTTAACCGCGTCCCATTAACAAAATGGCCGATTGCATTAAGAGAAACACTTTAGTTAGACCACTTAAAATATAGAATACTCCTGATGAAATTAGTTGAAGCTTCACGTATGTATGCCATATACTATGAATAAATGGCATTTTGATATTGTGTTGGCAAATACAATTAGTATCGAGGGCATACAAACTAATTTAAGTACTATAAACCCTCACACAGCTAACATTAAATCCAGTATAGGAATGAAAGAAATGTCAATCTTTATAAAAACTCATAAACCTCCATACAATACCATCAAATTGTTCAAAGGCATAGCGATTAATAGAAATATACCTACCTTACAAAACATTTGCATTTTGGCTAGTGCCACAGATTAACGAATTTCTAATCAAAGCTTAGCCGCAAGCAAGTGGATTTGATTAAGCTTGACTCTCAGGTATTGAAATAGGTACTTAAATATACAACAATTAATGGCGGCAACATTAAAAATGATAAGTAATTTGCGACGATTTCCACAGACGCGGATGAAGCCGTTGCCCCCGCAGTGCCTTAATTACTAATACCTATCAAAAATTTATACAACAAACAACAAAACATACCTACATTTGTAACCTTTGAGAGTAGGGAATAAGGGTTATAATTGTATGATGGGTTTGACGACCACAAAGAAATATCTCTGGATTATATACCTACGTTTTAAGGTAGATAATTAATGAGAAGTCGATAGTGACCGCCCGCTGCTTTGTTTTAATGCTTTACTTTATTACGATTACGACTGTTAGGTACGAGTATTATGACGAAATGTTTTATAATCGTTATGTTGCTAAATTGATTGAGGATGTACGAAGCCACACTGTTGGTTTAATAATCGTGAGCTAGTATGAGTTCTTGTATGAATCGAATTCTTATCAGGTCCTATCGAGTACCGAACGAATTAAAGTTAAAATCTTGTCAATCAATGACGGTTCTTCTCAGAGCAGATGATTACTTTTCCGGAAAGCTAATAGATTTTGATATTCATGGTTGCATCTTATCATAATACTATGCCTAAATTGTGTGTTATCTCCTCATTCGGCGTTTTGCGTTGTAATTTATAAAAATGATTTGTGGTTATTTCTATAGAAACCTTAACACACCTCGCCCGAAACCTGACCTAATCACCACAACTTCTCAGAAACCTGACAAGTTCACAAAAAATAAAGTTCTCACACCAGTGACTAGTTTTAAACTGGATACATATACATATATAATCCTTGTGGCTGTATCCACATTATAGTTTTAAACAAACTTTTTAACCTGTTGACATGAGAAGCCTACTACATATAGCTGCTATAAGATACTCGCGCTGTTAAATAAGCGCGAAACGACTTCGTTTCAGCTTCGCATGTCTATCTGGCATCAGTCCAGCTGCAAAAAACGTAAAGCTGCTGCTGGAGCTGTAGAGGAGAACCTCTACAGCTCCCATTTCTCAATCGATTCCCGTGAAATTTTGTGTTGCTTCGATAATTATATGGAATATTTCGTCATTCCGTTTTTGAAATTTATCGAAACGGCGGAGCCATAGGGGTTGACAGAGTCACGAGGTCTACAGCTGATGGAGCCACTAGTGATAAAGGGTTTTGCTATACAAAAAAAACCGGACAAGCGCGAGTTAGACTTGCCCACCGAGGGTTCCGTTCGCTGTCAAACATTTCGGGTCAGTGAAATACCGCCATATTTCCTTAAATACTCCAGGGTTGTGAAATTATTGAATCCAGTTTTGATCTGTAATTAATTTTAGATATGCAGATTAGATCTGCAAGTGCAAAAATAACACTGAAAATAATAGCAATTTCAGGTTTAGATCGAACTCGTAAAAACCCATGGGGGGGGGGGTGCTCTGTATCTCACACCATCTGTAGGAACTTTACTGTGCGTATTCTGTACGTAGTACTATTCTTATTCGTGCCGCGGGCCGGATTAGAATGCCTCGCAGGCCGGATGAGAATGCCTCGCGGGAGTCGCGGGCCAGATCATAGGCCCGCCCGATTTCTTCCCACAGGCCGGATTGGAACGCCTCGCGGGCTGGATCCGGCTCGCGGGCCGTAGTTTGGACACCCCAGGGTTGGTGGATATTGCTAATACAGCCAGGTATTATGAAGAATAGTATATTATGTAAATGAAACAAGTGTCAAATATTGAAAAACACCTATTTCTATTATTTAAATTATAGTGACCCGAAACATTTGCTCTCGAGTGTATATTAAATTCCCTATACCTACCTACTTGTAGTAAAAGACGGTATTACTTGCCAAATTTAGGAAGTTCTAGGTCAACGAAAATTACCCTTAGAATTTTGGTACCCTTGAGAGTTTCGATATTTACATTTTTTGCGACCTAAGCAGTCGTATCATTTTTTCACGTTAACTTAGAAGTTTGATTTTTTTCACAGCTTCAAGGGACCATAGACCGGAGTATATGGTTTTAATTTCAACTCGATGCCTCCACGCGTTCCGAGATAAAGGGTCTTGACAGACGGACAGACAGACAGACAAACAGACAGATGGACGGACGGACAGACGGACAACAAAGTGATCTTATAAGGGTTTCGTTTTTTCCTTTGAGGTACGGAACCCTAAAAAACCGAGTATGCATTTTGTACAAAAGTATTAATTAGTAATCATCTTCTCTTCCTTCATAATATTTTTTCCTTGGACAGCTAATCAAAGCAGAATGGCGTACCAATTACGTTTTCTATTCCGTATAAAGAAGATTTGATCTATCATAAAACCATCCCATTAAGTATAGTAAGAGAGACGAGATCATAACAAGTATCGCCTCAGAAAATTGCAATCGTTAAACGTGGTTAAACCCAATGCAATGAAGCAATCTCATAAAGCCACATGAGTGCACTTCCTCCACCGATCTCCTTGTCACTCCTTTCATAGATGATAAGGACAAGGCTACTCACCGGGTGGTCTGCGGTAATCTACAATCTCGTTTTTCCAAACTTTACTGCTTATTGCAGTGTATAGGCCCATTCACACGTTCGCGAAACGTGTGTCACCGACACAAGCCGAGCTAGAGAATGAATTTTATGCCACACCTAGCCATAAAGTGGCTTTTACCGCTACGCATACAGAAAAAGCCGCTTTCTGGCCAAGAGTAGACATAAAATGATGTACACAACACGGGAGTAAATAAAGAAAGCCCTCGATCGCTTATTTACGTCCCTCGCTTGCAGCTCGGGCCGCAAACATCTGCGATCTCGGCCTTTCTTTGTTTTACCACCCTAGTTGTGTAATATACTAATTTCTTTACTTAAGCACCGGAACGGCCAGGAATATAAAAAAACTAAACTCTCGATATTTTTCCACTTCTGAGGATTTTCTCGAGACTGACTGTTTTTATAATAAGTCAGAATAAAAGGATTAAAAAATTAAAATAGTAACAAAAATACTCGATCAAATAGCGATTTCACAGTTAACCGAGCAAAGCTAAGCCTATGTTACCCTCAGAACACATTTTCTGTTTGACATTGCCTTGTGACGTCAAGTATAGATACTCTGATTTGCCATTTCGCTAGTGCAATAACTAAATATGTTTACTAAAAAAAACCCGACCACGGTGCACTTTAAAAGTGGATAAAATCTGCCACTTTGTTTATTTTAACGAACTTCATACCCAGTGACACTCGCGCCATCAAGGCTAATCTAATGATGTATCGTATCATTTATCAAAATCGGTTGTGCCGTTGAGTAGTTACGAGCGGACATAGGAAAGGACATACATACATACATACAGGTCAAACACATAACCCTCCTTTGGATTTCGCCGCAGTCGGGTAAAAAATGAATACACCCGGTGTTACACTGTAGACAAAAGTCACCATCGCTTTTTCCCTATAAAGTCTACATTACAACCTTTAAATCCTTTATTGCTAGTCGAATGCTGTCAATTTCATTAAGGTTCTGAGAATACCTATACTGATCCAACGTTAAAGTTATCATAATGAGTTCTATAGGATAATAAAGGGCTCAAACTGGATTAATGTCCTATTGAAAACCACTTAAAAGGCTGAGTGAAAATGCTTCGATCGCTTTTTTTATAACAAACCGTTAATTAACACTGACTGTGCGGGCGAAGTCATAAATATATACGAGTATAGAGTTTTCTGCTTATTTTAATGGATTAAGGTGCACAATTGTATACATCTCTATGTGTTCACCTATCCGTCTATTCGACAATGACACAACGTACGACAAAACTATCTACGCGTGTAGATGCCGCGGTATATAAAATATTTAAGATCTATAAAAATGAGTTATTTATTTTTAATGCATACGCTATTATAAAGACGGCACTAGCAAGGGTTCCATAAAGTAGAGGAAAGTATTGGCAATTTTCTTTCAACCACCTCTAACATCAATCCTCGCGCTTATATAGAAATTGAGATTTGGAAGTATTTATCAAATTACACAATTCGATCAAGTATGCCACACTGCTTTGGCAGCTGCTTAACATCATTTACCGTCAAAAATTATATCTCGTCTAATTAAAATCACCAACAACCCACAGTTTCCTCCGTATCAGATTTCATGGCGATAAGTGCCCGGTGGGCCTGTGTGTCGAATGATTACCTCCTCAGATTACGCTACCTCCGTGATCATGTCCTTTTCTAACGTATCGTAAAAGACAAGGATGACAGTGAACTGCCACCATTATTTTTTGTCCGCATGGACGCAGCGCCACTGTGCGTTACGACTGACAGGAGCTGCTGCGTATCTTATAAGCGAAAAGACGTAACTATTTACGATTTCCAAAGACGTATACATCTTTGTGTTTCACTAAGTAGCTGTCAACTAGATGCGTTATGGGTACCCAGTGAGGCGGCAGTTTTGTTTTGTGATGTGTGGACAGCTTTGGGGGATAAGAGATTTTTTATTGATTTAGCTTTTTATAATTTAATTTAAGCTAAAGCTGTAATCAGATCATATAAGCTTGTTAAACACTGATTGAAATGGAAGTGTAATATTCTCTGTGGTATATTTGTTTGGACACTTGCTTGTTAAAGTTCTTGACATTTGATAATTAAATATATCTATAGTAAATTGATTAGAGAAATGCATTTATTTCCAGTTTTTTACCTAAATCACTCTAAACTTTTCAAACAAATTTATATAACTAAATCATGAAAAAATTAAGCTGTAAACTTTTTTATTTACTTTTCCAACAAACTACTGATACTTTTATGAGATCAACACAGTAGTTTTATTAGCAATTAAATTATCTTTATGGATGTAACTTCTTTATCGGAACGACATTAAACACTCTATTCCCTTTCACCCAAAAACAGATATGCTCACGAAAAGGCATAAAATATGAAAAAAAAATACATTTTATCTGCTTATGGCAGTCTCATACGTCGTAAGAATCGTTTTCGAATACCCATCCTACGCTTTAATATTGTTAGGAATCCAAACTTAAAATTCAGTGAAACAAACCACTGTTTACGAAAACCCTTAGAGCAACGCGAACTTGGTACGAAAACCACATGGTAAAATACGATATTGCTAAAGTTATTCATCGACATACTGAAATATACTTCACGTTTCAAAAGTTGTTAGCTGCGGCGCTGTCATTATGAATAAGAGTTAAAGGTTGTATGTGACGAGTTCAGTTCCCGTTTTAGGCACCGCTTCACTTAAGTTTGTAGGTATTTCCTCTGCCGGTGGTCGTCAAAGTAATGGCTGCCGATACCACATTAACACTTCAGTTCCTTCCTCAACCAAAAAGACTTAACTAACATGATTTTCTTATTTAAATAAGCTCTTTCGTGCTAGTAAATGAATTATCCAATTACATTTAAATTCCACTGGATTTGTTTAATTAGAATTGATTATTTTTTCCGAGGAACGATTAGTGTTGAACCACCGTGTGCCTTAAAAGGTTTGAATTGATTTATTAGGTTTACATTTTCTCTTTATTTTCGTTAAATTCAATTGCCCGTATTGATTATATTTTATTGATTCAATAGTCGTTTTTCTGTATTGATTATTGCGAGTAATAGCGTACCTACCTATTAAAAATAGTCAACAAGTAATTATAATAATACCTGTGTAAAATCATAATGTAATATACGAATAATATAAGGCACTACTGAAGTTAATCGCAGGTCAGTTAAAGAATAATACATATAATTTTTGTCGATCTGTTTTGAGTGTATCCATATATTCTTAGGTAATAGCTAAACATCAATAAAACTGCCATAATCAATTTGCTATATCCTATTTTTCGATCAAACATCAATTACCATCAATCTGTTGCCATACTGTTAATTGTAGCCCAGAATAATATACCTACGACGTGGCGGGTAGAATGGTCTGAGAAACAGTTTATTACAAAAACATTCAACTTAATTTGTGTTCATTAAAACCATTGTTTAAATACAGAACAGGTGTAACTGTAATTAAGTTTAAAATTCTTAAATAGTAATTGTCCAATCGTAGAAGTGTGTTGGTTCGTTTTTTTATGAACTCCTTCACGCACAAGTCGCACAACAAACAGGGCGTATGGGCGTGTTTTTTGATTTGGACAAAGATTGAATATGGGCCTTTGATGTCAGAAAGTGTGAGTATTACATTAATGTAAATTCTATCTCGAATATAATCTGTGTCTACAAACCGGCGCCTTTTAAGGCAATCGGGCAAAAATAAACCAATAAAAATGAAACCTGAATGATAACCCAATCAAAAGCTCTATTATACCTGACACTCCCATTTGTTCGGTGTCGGAAATTAAAAACCTAATCAGTTTCGGACAAGCCTTCGTACTTGTAATTAGTGCAACAAAGAAGAATGGTAAATTACCAACCACGCCCTGCCGTGGCTACCATGGTGGTAACACGTATAAAATTATCTTGCTAATGGTCTTAAAAGAAAGATCCAAACTTTTCATACAAGAACGCTTTCGCACTACCTTATAACATGTTTGCATTACGTTATAATTTTAAGACTCCAAGAAGTCACATATAGTAATAAGGTATTAAATAGTTAAATGTTACACGGATTTTTGTTTAGTCCACAAGACAATCTTCACGGCCGTAATTTCCCAATATGGTCGCAAAATAGGATAAGCGTTTATACTTAGGTGAATTTTTTTTCTGTAAACTGCAAGAAAATGTAAAAAGTTTCACAGACAATAAATTCGGGTCATGTTCTATATAATTGTTCATAGAAAATTACCCGAATTCATTGTCCGTGAGTGTATTTCTAGTTGTTTGTTATCACATTAGCGATATGATCATGGTAATTGATTCTTGATATTATTATGGAATTTGACGCTCTTTAAAGTCACCTTAAAAATTATAATGTTAACAATTGATTGGCAATTCGAACATATTTTTTTTATGAATGGTGAGACAGACGGCCGAAGATTTATTGTTATCCGTATCTTTAGCTCGTATCCATTCACAAATACGCTAATAACACTTAATACGCCACAAAAATTGAATAAAGCCATAACATAAAAACCGCAATCACACTGTCTCCACGCAACTGTGAACCATGTTCTGAAGTAACACAGCTCAATATTGTAGGAAATTGGATACAGACCGGTAAAACACGATTGACAACTTAAACTTATATCTTACTGAGTTTTGTTCATTGTTTCGTCCATATAGCAAGTGTAGGTATCTATTCTATTTTATTAATCACTGACAGACTCGGGATTAAATGCATTATTTATTATTTTACAAGGCTTCTTAATCTGTAAGCAGCCTGTGAGTTGGTCTTACTTTTTTATAGATCCCTTCACCTACTACGAGTATAAGGAGATGAATAGCTTAGGGCCTTATCACACCCAGCGATTTGCGGGCGACTTTCCATACAAAACCAGTCGTATGACATTTGTATGGAACTCCGCTTCTAACTCGCCCAAAAATCGCAAGTGTGATAAGGCCCTTAATATTAGCAAGCTAATAGCAATCAGGTTCTATGTATACCTCAACACTGTTACCACTTGTTACGCTCTGTTTCTTAAGTATTATGTATTTAAAGTATTTTTTCGCGCTCTTATTGCTCTCATTGGACTCTTAAGCGAATTTCACCCCTTTAGATAATTTATCAAAAAAATAACTTGCGTCACTCTACGACTCTCATGTGAAAACGTTGCGTGTAAGCTTAAGGTAAACTTTGTCATATAAAACTATGAGTGGAATGATGTGAGTAATTTGGAAGATATATTCATTTCACTCAAAGCCACGAAAATAAATTTCTAAAGTATCGAATAAACTCTTCTACTGATTAGGTAAATGTACACTAATGTGCGATTAGAATATATTTACGTCGTCACTTTCGGTTTTGCCTACGTATAATGCATCATGCGTATAACGCATGCGACTTACGTCTTATTAAATTTAACAAACTTCTGTACGACTGTGTGGACATCTGTATTAAACTGCGCATCTTTCTATTCACATCCACGCTCTAAATACGCCAACAGAATTATTAATTCTCCCAATCTGTCTGTATGTCATCAATTCAATATTCGGCACGTTGAGTTATGACGACGTGTATTCTCGGTCACGACGCCGAAAGCCGTCACGACGGCGGTCCGTCACGTCTCGTGTCTTTTGTTCAACGTCGAATCAATTAAGTGCGAGTCTACAAATACCTGATGACAGTTATGAAGCCCTGTGTTCAAAATAGCATATTGCTTGCATTTAAAGAAGGAAGGTTATTTATGCCAACGATTTTTAACAGTCATTTTTACCCATGTTTCTTCGTTTCGTTAATGTCTGCCACAGGTAGTTTAGGGTTAGGAGTAGTTTTCGTTTAGATTAGGCGAATTGTAAAGTTTATTTTTATATTTTTTATCACTCAATGTACCTCCACTTTCCTTGTTTGTATCTTAAAATAGACTAATCTTCTTTTTCTGAGTATAATAGGTATTATACTAAGTTCACTTATTTCAGTACCTTAGTAGGTACGTTTCAAATATATCACGACTCATGTGTTCCTGTTTCAAGATTGTTTTCATTGAAATCGCATGTCGGATAACGCACGATTTTTTTACGCAGCCAAGGCGTTAAAATATAAAAGAATGACCCAAATCGCACGTGTTTGTGGTGACGGCTCTGAATACGTAATTGAATAATTACGACTGTGGTAATTCTTATGAATGATAAAAAATGTGAATACCTACGTAGAAATTC
Source organism: Eudemis profundana (assembly GCA_947034925.1). Classification (NCBI taxonomy): domain Eukaryota; kingdom Metazoa; phylum Arthropoda; class Insecta; order Lepidoptera; family Tortricidae; genus Eudemis; species Eudemis profundana. The sequence goes on along the minus strand of OX344795.1, from coordinate 19,539,525 downwards.
GAGTGGCAAAAGTATGACGTGAGTGAGAAAGTTTGCTACGCGGAATTAAAGGGTTTGGGGAAATAATCTAATCATTCAATATAATTATTATTAATTGACGTAGAACCACGACTTAACTGCTGTGCACATATTACTTCAGAAAACATACTAAGGTAAACAATACGTGTGTATATAAAGCTCACAGAAGCCGCTGAGCTTTGTAAAGCTCCGGCGAGTACAAAGGCCCGGTGTGCGCAGGCGGCGTTTTTATTGTTTTTGGAGGAGGAAACTCTTTGTTTTACCCCACAATGCGCGCGATAACATTAACATATAACTTCCTGCCTTGTGTTTAAATTTGGGGGATTTTGAACGTGTCGAGAGCTTATTTAATAAATTGCCAAGTCCTATAAGTGTGAAAAAATTATAATTCACAGACTGAAAACAACATACGGATATTAATATTCAGGAATATTTAAATTATCGAAAGCATTTACTTACACGATATGAAGCAACCGGCTGTTTTTACGTATAATAAGCTGCAATAATTATAAACTTGCTAGTGTTGTTTTTAAGGTCTCGCGCCTCTGAATTAATAAAATAGTATAGTACAGACTTATCAGGTGATTCAACTGATCCGATGCACAAATAAAATCGAAGTACGATGCGAAATGCAATTTAATGAAAAGTAAACAAATAAGAGAAATACAATATGATAGCTATGTTAATCCAGTGACCTATAAAAAAGGAGATTTTGTTTTAGTTAAAAATGAAGCCCTTAGTAATAAGTTAGACCCATTGTATAAGGGTCCATTTACTGTCATAAGGGAACAAGATCCCAATGTTATTATTATGAATAAGGGAGAAGAAATATTGGTTCATAAAAAACCGTACAAAATTGTATTTAATATAATTTTTTTTTTTTTGTTACCATTAAGTTTAAGAAAAAAAAATGTATACCTTATTCATTTTTTTCTGGTTGGGCGTGTGGCGTACTCCTAAGCCCACATTGCCCATATAAACATGTAACTAAGCTAGATGAATCAGAATTAAATCATTATTCGATTGAACAACATCTTTCTTTACATCTCAACTGCACTCTGGGCAATAATACCTACATAATATAGAGAATGATCCAGTAGGCGTACCTATGATGCTAATAATATGTGCGAGTGACGGATGCTTTATCATTTATTTGTCAGGTGACAAAGCGTAGCATCATAAGCCTACTGGTGTTCGTAGCACAAGCTGTAGGCGAAGACCATAAATATACGATCTGGGGCGATGCGATATGTATATATTTTCATCCTTCCCTGACCAGTATAATGTAGATGAATAGATAATACATGGAAACTGGTTTGGTTTGGTCTATCAGGTATGGAATGCGCTGGACGGGTTATTCCCACCTTTTACCACCAAGTTGTTACCAGTGGTAACAGATGGGAAAAAAATTCCCACTAGTTACCACTAAGCGGTTTAGTGGTAACAAGTGGGAATTTTTTTCCCATCTGTTACCACTAAAACAATTGGTGGTAACTAGTGGGAAAAAAATCTTTAGTGGTAACAATAATATATTTTACTGGCTTATGCTCACGACTTCGTCCGCGCAGAAGGATAAAAAGTACCTATATGTAGATTTCAGAAGGAGACCATTTCTGGTTTGTAGTGAGTAGTCTATAATAATATATATTATGCAAATTTAAAAAGTATGCTATATCTTAACTCCAATTACACCCTCTAAGAGGATTAATTATGAAAAATGGTGAAATCACCTTTTTCATTTTTTAATAGGTGTAATGTATTTGCAAAGTCCTTAGCTTTTTAAAACCGGCCAAGAGCATGTCGGGCCATGCTCAGTGTAGGGTTCCGTAGCTATTCATTCAAAAAAGTGCTCTACGTTTAATTAAATAGCAAAGAGCGTGAGCACTTACGTCTTTTTCACGGGCACTTACGTCGTTCTTGACGAGAAGTTTTTCAACTATATCTCAAAAACGGCTGAACCAAATTTGTTCAATATAGTTTTCATTGAAAGTGTTTTTTAAGCCTCACTATTGTGATTTTTTTCATAATTTTTTGATCAGCGGTTCAAAAGTTAAAGGGGGGGGGGGGACGCTCATTTTTTAACTTTCGGAGTAATTATTTACGAAAATGTTACTGCTATCACAAAATGATGTTTGAAGACCCCTATTGTTTTTTAAAGACCTATCCGACACCCCACACAACAGGATTGAAGCGAAAAAAAAATTCACCCCCACTTCATGTGTATGGGTTCTCTCGGCATGACAAATACACATACTTGTACCAAATTGCAGCTTTCTACTCTTAACAATCACTGAGATAAACCGCGGACGGACGGACAGACGAAACTATAAGGGTTCCTAATGACTACGGAACCCTAAAAATATGCTCCCAATACTAACTTGCTAGGTACCCCAATTTTACCCCTTTTGGGGATGAATGTTGAAATCAGTAAAATTACTTTTCATGACTGTAATCCTTTTTTAGTGCGCGCCTTCGTCATATGAGTAAAATACTGTAAAAAAAACGAAAATCTTTCTACAGGCAGCTGTTTCGGCTTGGATTTGATGATCAGTCCGAACAAGCCCTTTTATATTATATCAATAAAATAAAACAAGAAACTTTTTTTGAAAAAATCGAAATGCGCGATCTTCGCGCTAGCCGGCCTGTGGTTTATCAAAGTTTTAAAGTAACGACGTTCCTAAAAACCTTATTAATGCATTTTTATATGTTACTGATATAAACAGAATAGAAGATTAATAACTAATCCTCAAAAAACGAGATATAGTGACAACCCTGAAAAATCGGCCGTTTCGTAAGAACTCGCTAGAGGAGTCGGATGACATTGCCTTTGGCCATCTATAATTGTATAGTACGAACTCCCCTCGGGAGTCGGGTGACATGTGAGCAAAGTTACTGAGAACTCGCTAGGGGCGTTCTTGACAGTGAAAGTGTTAAAGAATTAGGAATGACTGAATTGATATTTCGCAAGAAATGATCAGGTGGAAATGACGGATATTTCCTCAGTATCATAAGAAGTACCTAGAGTGGATGATATTTTTTTCTCGGCTGCTGATTTCACCATTCTAAAGCTGCGCAGAAGCCCACTCCAAAGAAACTTCCATACAAGCCACCTGCTGCGCAGGTTAACTTATATTATAGGTACTATCACTTTTTTTTCGTGGCACCAGCGACAGCTAAAGGACATTATTTCCAACATTCGTTAAGAATTGTATGTAGGCTACGGCCGCTGCCAATGCCAATATTTGTGACAGAATCACGTTTCATTTAGATGAGTTTTGTTAGCTCAAATATCTGGCTTTGAAGCCTCATACCTATCTCAAAAACGATTAATTTTACAGAGCTATTAGTGAGCTCAAATGTTTTCGAATGAAATATTCTTTTAAAGTTATAAAGTAAAAAATGTGAATAAACCCATAGTTATGAATTAAACATTTTTTAAAGGCAAAAACGACGAGTTGTGTAGGAATCGTAGTCTGTCGTCTCTGCCTGCCCAAATGGGATACAGGTGTAAGTATGTATGTACATATATCTCCAGACTTCATCAATAGCATTAAATAAGCTAAAAAAATTGGTGGTAACTACTGGGAATAAAATTCCCATTTGTTACCACCATTTATTTTAGTGGTAACAGATGGGAATTTAAATTCCCATCTGTTACCAGTGGTGAAAGATGGGAAAAAAATTCCCATCTGTTACCACTGGTAACAAATTGGTGGTAACAGGTGGGAATAACCCCGCTGGACGCATTTTGTCAAATTTCCAAAACATATTAAAATCCAAAGTTAGATAGTTATATACAACTGTAAAATTGCATATGTACGTTTACTATCTTGCATTTGGAACATTTCTAAAGTGATCTTTCGCATTTAAAAGATAATGAGGGATGTTAAACTTTTAACTGTTTTATTTATTTATAACATCTAAAATTAAAGTAATAAAGTAAACTCTTAATAAACCCTAAATTTATTTAAATGCATTAAAATGTTTGAAACTGACGGAATCCTTCAGGTCTGGTCAGACGTTCGCTCTTGGTTTTATAGTCCCGTGGTCAAGGCGATGCGTGGATGAAGTATGGACAAATTGTGTTACGTGCTGCCCTTATGTGGATACGTAGTTAATTTTAAAGCTTCATTGCTTAAACAATACAAGGGTAATTAAAATAAGTACCTACTTGCTATACGAGAATGTAAACAGTGGGACGTTTATAGCGACTGGCAGGACAAGATATATTGCTTGCACCGTTGCATTCTGGTAGTAAGGGTCAAACATGCGATTAAATATGTCTAAAAACTTTCAATCAGTCAGTACGGTAACAGCAACGAAACTTCAAAACTCTAGCATCGAATAGGCTATAGGCCTCAATTCCATTGAAATGAGTTTGTGCTCTTATGAATAAAATTAAACCGATTTTTAAATTAATTTTTATTTCTTCATCTTCTTGATTTCAGTAGTAATTGAATTACGCTGTTAAGTACACGTTTTCCTAGTGACTGATACACACACATAACACTCTATGTCAAAACCTATTGAACCGATTTTGATGAAACTCGCACCGTTAGGTAACCTAGACAACTAAAAAAAAATGTTTTGCAATCCGATTTCTAGTTTCCGAAATATGCGCGGACAAACATACAAATATACACTTACGCAATTTGGCTCACACGTTTAGAAGCTGGTATAGAGTACTTATTTTAAATATAATTGATGCCGTGGAAGCAAATAATGACCCCCTTTATGTTTGTATGGAAAACCGACTGACTCGACTCACCTTAAGATACAAATACGTATAATAAGGTCAACATTATTATACGGAATGAATGAGTTCCTGATCTCTTAAGCTTTCATTTGCTGGATGCCTGGATATGTAGGTAGAGAGTTCACCAATTCCACATATGGCTGCTTATCCGAGAATGTGTTATACAATAAACTAGTCGATATGACCTTTATTAAATAAGTTTTCGATTTGCGCATGACCAGTCCACGTACGATAAACATTGCACAATAACTAAATACTATATAGGAAAGTCCAGCAAACAAACGAGACACTTGACGGTTTAAATACCAATCCTTATACAATTACATTGGTTTACCCACAGAAGAATGTAACCGCCATGCAATTTCTGTTAAAAAACTACCTTTTGTGGTATGGGGACAGTGGAGTGCTACCAACTTACATGTACATACAGACAACCGCAGCACTACACACAACGCATACTAAAGTAAGAGCCTACAGCAGTAGTAGTGCTTCTATCGACCGCAAGCGTAACTTTGTCCGTTTGTTCAGTTTTTATCGAAAGCTTTCGCCATCAAACATTAATCATATTTCGTCTCTTTCAGACACGCAACGTAGCTATGCGTGGAAGTGAGACGAGCAATGCGCGCGCGCCAGTGGCGGCGACTAGCGTCAGTCGCTCTCAAACCGCTACATCGGCGTGCTGTGTGTGATTGTGAAAAGTTTTTGTGAAAATAATTTTTTCGTGTTGTTTTTGGAGAAAATGTAGTAGAGAAGAATTGTGTTTTTTGTGAGTGAACTGATTTGTTCATGAGTGAATAGTGTATTTTTGTGGTTTCTGTCGCAATTGGATGCCGTTTTCATTGGATGTTCTTATTGGAGGTGAGTTGAAGTTTTTTTTGTTTTATTGACTGTGAAAATTAGTATCATATCGATAAAAAACTTCTATAGGTAAACGGTTCTCTTTTTCTTTTAAAGCTATAAATGGTTTAGTTTTGGAATTTATCTTTAAAACATAAAGAAATATTCTAACGAACATAAATAAACTTTACTAACTTAATTATGCGTGTCTACGTGATGGACATTTTAATCTAGATTTCAAGTAACTTAAGAACTTACAGTTCTTAATTTGGAATAAAGATATCGTATCGGTTATGTAACGCAACATGGTATAAGAGAAAACTTAAAAAATTCAGTAGAGTAAAAAAAACTAGTATTTTAATAAGAATACTCTTGTACTGTACTGTAAAAATACTTTACTTACTTTGGATATTTTTGAACAGGCTCGTGATAAATAAGGACGGTTTGGGTGTCATCATGTTTTTTATCCGTCTCTATTAATAACAAATTTTAACTTAGAATAAACGTTCGCACGAAATACTATGTCTCAAATTTTGGAATACTAATTCTTGTATTACTCTATACAATACATTTATTCCAAAATTCTGCATCTACCTAATATTCACCGCGTATAACATTACACAATCCACACAATGTGCCCCAACAATACCATTACATGTAATTTGTATTTGTACCCAATTGTTTGCACAATAAGTTAACACAAATGTTACGAAGCCATGTTTTTTGCTCAAACGTTACATCAGCTTGCTATAGAGTCTGCTATTTGGTACATAGCAAGTCGTATAGCGAATATATTGCTAACTAAATTCTAAAACTTATCTACCCCTCGAAGGTCATTTAATTTTGTACTTAAGAACCCGTTAAGCTTAACGCCTAAGGGTATAGTGCGCATAGGATTATATCAGTCTTACCGGAATTAAGTAGGTACTTATTATATTTAGTACCAAATTCCAAAAGATACCTTCTCCATCAATCAACAAGAGCTTTTTTTTGTATCCTAATAAACTTGCAACTCTTACTTGGGCGTGGCAAAAGTAGAAACAGGTGGGGGCCGTGGGTCGAACAAGGACGCTGGCCGGGCCACCTTGGGGGGGCCGGAGGGTGCCTGGGGTCGAAAGGAGGGTCGGACTAGGTGGCGGCCAAAGCGCCTGGGGTCGAACCAGGTCGCTAGGCCGGAGCCACCTTGAAGTTATGCGGATTGCTCAAAGTGAGCATCGGAGCAGCGGAACGGAGCAGCGGACCAGCGGATCGACAAGAGCAAAGTCTACTACATAGCTTTAACGCATTTGGACAATACCATAGGCTATACATAGTGGTCAATTTTAAAAACTTGTTTAGGTTAGAATATCCACTCCTATGAAATCTTCAAATGGCTGCTCTAGAGCCGAAAATGACTACTAGTGCATTCGTATTTTACAGTTCCTAGAAATTTCCAAATACTTTCAATTTGAATTATGTAAGTGGAAAAAACTCATTTCAGCTTGAATTCTGTCAATTTGGAGTCATATTTCAGTTTCACTTAATATTTCTCTATGAAACATCAAACAATATACTGCTTATAGTAGACCGCAATAGGCCACGTCTTATTAGACCAGAATAGTTATGTAAAAACAAGTTGAAGGGAAAAAATCTATATCCAAAATAGCGTTAATCTCTACTGAAGCAATGATAAGTGTTTTATTTATAACTGAAAAGGGCCTTAGAAAACCAATACACTCTTTTTCGAGGAGCTTTAAATTGAGGGCACCGCAATTCGTTGTCATCATTACCATCCATTACGTTTGGTGATGATTAATGATAAGTGGCCTTAATGGTTATCGAATTTCTCGACTGTTCGCCTTTTTGCGAAGTACCCTTAACGAGCTCGCAGCTTTTTGACACATTCAACTGAGAATATAAATTAATAAGAAGAAAGATACCACCATATTAAATATAAATAGAAGTCTATTTTAACACTGAGTCAAAATACAATGTTAATGAAAATACTGAATAATATTAATACTCGTATAATAATAGAATATTATATTTACGCAAACTGAGACTAGTACCAAAATGTATGCATTTAAGCTTTTTCTATATTATTAACCTTGCATTTTGGGAATACCGTGCCAGAAACAGAAATAATTTTCAAAAGTTGATCATTGTGGTAAAGCAGGAAGTATGAATTTGTTAACTTAAGACATCAACGCGCTCGAGAAACAGCGCATACGTAAAGCGTGGTAGAGCGCCACCAACACTACATAGAGCGAAAATGCGGTCCAAACTACTCGACTGACAAATACAACTTTCAACCTTAACTCCCGGTCATAAGGAATTAACCCGTTCAAAAACAATTGAGGATAGTATCCTCTTAACACCCTTTAGCTTTAAATTGGTGATATCTCAGACGCGCGACACTGAGTGTTAGCGGTTATTGTTCTTATCCTTTTTGACATGTCTTAAAAATATTAATCATCGTCGATATGGTTATTTCTTCGAGCTATTATCAAAGTATATTTCATGCTGGCTTTTGCATGTGATTTCTCGTAAGCGTATTTCCCTGGTTGCGCGGTATGTACATAATTAAAAATTACAAGCCTATTCTTACCAACTTTCTGTGAAAAGATAAATATTGACACGATTTTTTTTATCTATCTCGACTATCACTCTGCTATTATTATTTTCATATAGGTTAATGATTAATTAGAGACACAGCGCTAATGAATTAAACTAGGTATTTTTTTTTCGAAAATACTAACGGTCAAAAACACGTTAAACCTTCTACGCATAGTTACTTTAAGGGTTTTTATGAATACAATATAATTAAGAGCCATTTTGTCTTTCTCGTTTGTATAAAAATATAAGTTCTCGAGAGTAAACATGCCTGCGTCCCGATGATATTGCGATTATCGTTGGGACGCTTATCACGTCAAAGCATATTGGAGCCAACTACTTAGGCAAGTTCACACGAACTGTCACGGCAAGAACATACCTTGTTTTGTGTTAAAGCATACTCTCGGCTCTCGGACCTTTCTCGCTTTCTGCGGAGGCTGCAGTGTAGGCCGTTATTAAGAGACATCCGGCCCGAAACAAGGAATGTGAAACTCGATTGTTATCTGAGACGCGAAATATTCTCGGTTATTGCGTCTGTTTTAGTGTATTTGAATATTTAATTCATTTTATTGGCGTTTTTAGGCAGATTAAACGGTGTGTGGCCCGCGTGGGCGGCATTTATGTTATGACACTAGCTTTTGTTTTCCGCGAAATGGGTTCTCTTGTATCCCATTTTTTAGCCTTTTTACTAGGATATATTTATAGAAATTATCAGTATAGGTTATTCAAAGATCATTGAATCAAAAAGTCAAGTTTTTTAAGCTTTCGTTCCCATGTCACTAATACTTTGATCTGCCCGATAATTACGCTTCTAGCTTGTAAACGGCGTATATCGCAGAGCTGAAATTTAATTAGTATACACGCAAACTCCAAAAATAAAAAGGTTGTTTTTTTTAAGAGGTTCACACAAGCAAAATAATTTTCCAATCTTGGTGTGTGGATTATTATAGTTTTGAGACTTTTGAGCAGAATCCTAACTCTACCCGGAAATATAATATCACGTGCCACAAAGCGTCAACAAACATGAATAAAGTAGGCTTGTGTCGGTCAGGACCGAAGAACTAAAAGGAATGAAATCCCATCTCGGACCGATAAGAACTAGTTCTTCTTAAGCGCTCTAAATCGGTCTTCGGTCCTTTAGTTCAGTAGTCGATACGTCGGTACAAACCGGTTGGGAGCGAATGATCGAATGAGTCAAAATCAAATATTCAATAGCTAGCTCCTTTCTTTCCTTCAGATCTCGAATTTGCTCCTGAACTAAAGGAACTAAAAGACCGAACTAGTTCCTTTGACCGATTGACCGAGATCGGAGCGCTCTTTTCAAAGAACGAGCGGGCACAACTCTAGAATAAAGCGCGGCATACGCTTTACGTCCGCGATATATCTCACACGCATGTAACAACCAATGAGAACGCGCGTACATGGCGCTGAGTTACAGATGTGCTTTCCCATTGGCTTGTCATTGGGTTACATGGTATATTGTGCGCGAGATATGTCGTGACTTTCTTGAGCTAACCGTGCAGTAAGTGTGAAAATAAATACATATTACATTTCTTCAATGCCAAATTCTAAAGCCTTGTACTGCACGGCACTGTAAGGTTTTGCAAGATGGGGTAGGGTCACATTCAGTGACACCAGACATGAATAAGCCGCATCGCTTGCTATGTCTCTTCCCGTCCGTTGGCCATCAGATAACTGGTGAATACCAAAATATCAAAATTACACAGCCATAGTAAATGCAGTCTTGAAGCTTGCCAAAATGCTGAAGTAGGAAGTCACAACCAGTTCCACCAGGCATCGACAGGCACGAACAACCCCCATCGCATGCCGTGCCTCTCCCCGTCCGTGGGCCACCAGGTGAGCGTGGTTTCTGCGCCGGCCCACGGGTCCAGCGCCGGCTCAGGCGCGCGCGACCCGTACACCTTCACCTCGATCTTCGCCAGGTACGAGAACGTGAAGCGGAACTCGATGTACGCTGTGCTTTTGAAGTACTTGTAGCATTGGATGCTGCAACAAAATGAAAGACTTAAGCCTATTTTTGACTGCCATATGAGCATCATAGTAGACAAGATGGATTTTCACCATAAGGCAGGGGCTTCTTGAAGTTCAAAGGTCTCGTTCCATCCCCCTTGTACTTCTGTAATACAGTGTTTGACGATATGCACTTTGGAGTACAATGGCAGTAGAAGTTCAAATATTTACTAAGCCAAGGCAAACTGCCAATTAGAGGAAAGGTAGAACTATGCTGACAGTATTGAATTACAAACTGATCACTCACGTCGTAAATAGCCCATTGGAAAACGGCTTTAGGTAGTGCGCCGGTTATTAGTGAGGACACGTTCTTAGAATATGAGGTGCAATAAATAAATTCCAAAGCGCTGATATTTATTATGTAGTTAGCTTGTCGCCTGCACGGCGGCCGTGCCGGCGTCTAGCAACCATGCCGTAAAAGCTTCAGTTTTACGAGCTACAGTCGCGAAAACTCAAGCAAGACTAACAATGTCCGATATCTTCGAAATATGTCGAAAAGTATTCGGTTACCTATTTACATCGTGAGTGGAGTAATTTAATTAAATAAATTAACCGTCTTCGATCCTGTCCTCTGTGCATGGCAGTCATGTCTTTGTAGCAGTGGTGCTCCACCCATAGAGCGGCGTTGGAACGCATGTTACAGTGCAAGTTCACGATCAGGCAGGAGAAGTCTGCTTGCTCAGACAGCGCCAACTGTCGATAATGAAAAAAAAAATATAAAAATCCATAACAGGGTACCTACATATCATTACACAAATTGAGTTAACCTTGCAATTTGATGCTATTATTTAATATTCAGGATTAAAAACTCACAAAGAAGTATCCTCGCCTGTAGTTGTTAGTTATTAAAACCTCGGAACTGTCTCTGTATATGACGCCAGTGCTTTTCGAAGTCCTGCATTGACCTTCGGCAGTCTTCGCGTGCTCCCCGGCTGTAAACAGACAAATGATATGAAAACGTTCCCTCAAGTTGTTTCAAGATCGAATGTTGACAGCAGTGTAAGAAAAAAATACGTATCCTGTGAAATTGTCCGGTCTCTATCTCTTACGATTCAAAAGATAGAGCCCTGTGTCTGACCGACAGAAATACGTTTCTTGTATCGGGCCCCCTTTTCTATTTCATTTTATTTTGTTTTGTTATTTGTTGTTATAGCGGCAATGGAAATACACATTCTGTGAAGATTTCAAGTCTCTACCTATTACGGTTCAATAGATAGAGCCCTGTGACAGACGGACAGACAGCGGAGGCTTAGTAATAGGGTTTCGTTGGCAGTTTGGCACCCTTTGGATACGGAACCCTAAAAAACTACTTCAGTGTTATACTTCTCACCTAAAATAAGCCAACAAGTTGGTATCTGACAGCGGGGCAGAAAATACGATGCGATGAAATAAATCAGGCTGTTTACTTTGGGATTGTACGACCGAACTTGAGCCAATTGGTGACCAGGGCTTTTTTGAATAGGCAATGCCTCTCGGTATTGCCCACACTAAAACACCGGCAATTGAAGCCTTGGATACTCACGCTTGTACATGATGATCTCGACGGGCGAGAGAGCGCGCAGTATATAGCCGGTATCGTCTCCTGCACGCTCGGCGGGGATTGCTGTGATCTGAATGTCGATCCACTCCATGTGGCTGTTGACATCGATAAAGCGCGCCGGTGCACCGCACCCCGGCCCGTGTGTACCGAATCCCAGCTATAATAGAAGATATAAAATACAGTTTATAACATCCTAACACGAAACAAATGCTAAGCTAACATAGATGAAGACATGATCCCGCGTTCAATATTCCCAAACGGCGGTGCTAGTTTTCAGTGGAAACCAACATAAAACGGAACTAAGCGGCGTCTAGACCCCAATCCTGCGGAAATCGGTTTGCCGGATTGATGATTAGTTCAGTAATAAAACACTCAAAGAAAAGGAAATTGAGCTAAGAACAGGAAGGCCAATGATTTAATCCTGAATCTTTAAAGGGCTGCGAATAAATAATTGCACTAACAAGAGCAAATTATCTCTAAAAATAGAGGATGAAGGAAGATTTTCACCAGTGTCCAACTGTCGGCCTGCCTGGAGACGAGCACGGAGCCGCCGTCCCACACGCAAGCCGGCTGGTCCGCTTGCGCCGTCACGCAGATCGAGTCCGTCGGGATCATCAGCTTGTAGTCCAGCTGGAGACCAGATCTACGATCAGTCTATATATCCCACATATACCAGTCATCATCATCGGCTTACATACGTTCCACTGCTGGGCCTACGCTCATTGACAAGAGTGAATGAGCTGTAGTCCCCACGCTGCACTAACCCAGTGCGGGTTTAGGACTACATAAACGCTTTTAAATTTCATCGCAGATGTATGCATACAGGTTTCCTCGCAATTTTTTTCCTTCACCTAATCGCTAATGGCATATTTTGTACATATTCCGAAAGACACGTTGGCCCAAGCAAGGATTCGAACCGACGACCTCTGCTTGAAAGGCGGATGACCAAAACACTCGGCTAACATAGCCTACTCATATACTCGTACAGTTCTACAGTTAAAACATTTTTTTTAACTAAACAAAACATTCTTACAGGTGAGATAGATTTTTTTTATAATACAACTGGATCAATGTGAACTTTGCAATTCAGTTTTCAAAAAGTTGGGAACTTCAGCACAATACCTCAGCTTTTTTGTAAAATCCATCGCAGTCCTCCTTGTCTACGTAATCTACTTTAATGACCTCCTTCATCAATTCGCCAGTCACTGTTACGGCAAAAAATTAAATTCTTTAATGTTAAAACTGCCTAACTTACTACATTAATGATAAAATATTATCTACTTACCATTTATTTGTTTAGCGTATGGCGGTTACACACTGATTACATTTACACTTAAGGTCAAAGCTAAAATTCTATCTACCAATATAACTAGTCACAGCTGCATAATAGACAAATTAGTTTCAACGCTACCAGATTAAATTCGAATATGTATATAAATTCACATGAATATATCTTACCGTCTGTCATTTTCACAACGTAAAGGCTTTCGAAAGTACCAATTCCTCTGAACGGCAAACAAATGGAAAGAATAGGCGCTGCAATGATAAAACTGATCATAAAATTAACCTAAAACTTAGTTGTAAGAAATTAATGACTTAGATTTATTCTGTAATGTTGCATTTTATTCTTATTTAAATAAATCACTAAAAAAATAAATACATAGTTACTTCTTGATTATTGGCGGGCTGTATCGGTTAAAAATTATGAGAAAACGTTTTGTAAGAAAAAGTCATAAGTTCAGATAGATAACAGTTCATGAGGCATCCTTCACATCCTAAATATAGTTGAAGTCGTAGGGGCAAAAAAAGAGCAATATTTTCCTTACGTATACGTATAACATGCCGTACTTACCTGGATGGCCGTAGGAGGTAGCACCGTCAGGAATAACCTCTACCAGTGCGATCGTAGCCAGAGTCTTTTCAAGCTCAAACTCGTGGTGCAGAATATAGTCTTCAACCCTCATCGAGTACTTTATCGTATCACTATACCACGCTATAAAGCGTGTAGTGTTCCTGTCAGAAAATATGTCTTTATTGAGAAGTAAAAGTACCTACCTAAACAATCCAAACTTCATTCCTCGAGGAGCAACAGAGTGTATAAGTGCAGTGTTTCGGAAATAGTCACTAACTCCTAAATGGACTGGTTTAATATTATTAGGGTAATCTCTACTGGCCATATCTATTGACCATCGTCAAACAATTTTAGCCTTTATATATCTGCCGCCCACTGTCCAAAAATTAGCACTCGTAGAACTGGATACAAGTTGAACGCTCCCACAGTCAAGAGTAAGAGATGTCGCCATACCAAAGAAGTCACGAAAAGACAACCGTTGCAGTTAGAACGTCACTTGGTGACTCACGATATGGTTTTTCGGTCAACCCTGGCCATGTCTTCTGCCGGCGCGAGCGCATATGCCGGGTGAATGAGCACAGCGCCCGTGATGGCATGCCGCAACTTCTCCGCTATGACTGCAAACAAAAATATTTAAAGGTGCCCGTCACACCACATAAAACATTGAATATTAAAATTAAGTACTGTCAAAGCACGGTTAAGTTTACGTATATTTGTCTTCTTAGAACATTTTGTATAATCAAATCATTTAGACATATTGGCAATCCAGTGGAGTATAGGTAATTTAATAAGTTCAAGTGCGATGAAACTAGCACAGTTACCTAATTTTGCCTTTGGTGAATGTAACAGTATCGCAAAAACTTTTACACTATAGGTCGATTCATAAAAGCTGGCGCGGATTTAATATGAAATCAAGCACTCGTTGCACAAAATCCACGCCAGCTCTTATGAATCGACCTATACTACCTATACTATGAATTATCTTATCTGAAAGTTATGAAATTGAATGAAATCGAATAGAGTGTGGCTCTTTCCTCTTTATTCCGCGAAGCGTGAAACACATAAAGCGGAGCATGCAATATTGCACGGCCTATTTATAAATATCTTCCGGCTTTTCGTATTAACGTACAGAAGTCGTACTGAATCACTCCTAGCCAAGAGAACCGTCCGATCTGGTCCTTGGGTAGCAATCCTTCTGGTATCTTCTCCTCCGTGTCCATCAGACAGTGTATCTTGCTCCACTGAACTCCACTGCAGGCTATACCACGAGAAATGTATTAATTATTAAAATTACTGTAAAAGCGTTAAATTATTTCTGTCGTATAGGTTAGATTTGTGAACTATCAAACAATAAACAACTTACTTTGAATGTACAGCGCAGTTATCATTATTATCCAGCGGGGCTTCATTGTGTTAAAATAAAATTTTAATTTACAAAACACAACTACTCAGTGCCTACGGTAAACGAAATTATATAGATCAGTTCCAAATTTTAAGTCCTAATTTGCAGATTTCGATTTTTGAACAAACCAAACTGCTCCTAGCTCTAACGTCCTATGACTGGCTCAAATTCACGGTTTGTGGATAGTTTATGAGACTACGGAACAAACTGTTTACCATGTTGAGCGGCGAAATTTACAACTAGCGAAATTTCACACGAGAATAATGTTGACTTTTATTTCACTTCCTGGACGGTATTCGACACACAGACATGACATTGTGTAATATGGGTATGAATAGCTTCAATCTTTCGTCACAGGTACTTTCGGCTCTTACACAGGACAGTAGGTAATTGTTTATAGTACTTTTTATATGCTCTGAGTGGGCATGTAGTGAATTCAAATTTAAAACGTTTTATTTAAACCCATGGCGAGGGAAGTCCTCTTTAATTATTCATATTTATAAACAAAAGCTGCGCGTACGCTGGCATTGTTCTAATTAATCACACGATCAGCACCACGGGCGGCCATCTTTGTCCGTCCCAGGAAAATGTTCCATTTAATTAAACTCGTAAACATACAACTTTCCCCTTTTTGTTTTGACTTTTGACTGATTCGACCCTTAGCTTGTAACGGGCTGTCATAGAACAACTATTCACCTAGTTTTTCTTTAGCTTCATATGCTTGGAAGAAACTCATTGCTTATCTTTTCGAGAAGTTCGTTTTCCTTTGCACTTTTTACTAAGCTGTCCGGGTCAGCTAGTAGGTATTGTCACGCCTAATTGTTAATTGCTGTACGATGTTTTGTCACCATCTATCATGACTGGCAAACATTCTGATGCACTTGTTCCCAAATTATTAGCGAGAGTTTCCCGTGACATGTCGTGTCAATAAAAATTTATATGATTAAAAGGTAAATACATGACGTTTTGTTTACTTACTGGATGATGGGTTAAGTTTATAGTCACGATTTAAATAAATATAAACCAAATCGTTATTTCTGTCTATGTACGGGTTAAGGTAGGCAGGCTGTAGAAATACAAAATTAACGAGTTAACATTTGCAATTGCATTAGTCGCCTAGTTTCGTAATCGTGACCATTTCCCATTAAATGTCAACGCACATTTGAAAAGGACGTAACTGCCATATTATGCTTTTAGCGTACGTCCTTTTGAGGAAATGCTGGGTTTAATATTTGTCTGATATAACAAAGGCTAAATATATTCTGCTAACTAAAATGCCGTGCAGTTGATCACGCGCCGATATTGTTGGCTGCATGTTATATGGCTTGATCCGGGTTCGCACCAGCCACACCCTTTGTACATAAAATAAACATTTGTATAAAGCATAGCGGAGAGCGTTGGTGGTACTGTGTTTACCAGAAGTGTGATGTCAATACAACGTGATTCCCATCGGCTGGCCTAATTTACGGCATTCAAGCATTTTATCCTACCAGTGTCGAAGGAAATGTAAGTCAACCTTGTATTGGCTTGCTCTCGGTAAAGTTTGACATAATGGCACTGGTATTGATAGACCTACCCCAGTTACAGTTGTACGATTTATGTAACATTACACTACATATGCGTTCCATGGAGTTCCACTCCGACTTACAACTATTATGACAAACAATACATTATGACTTTAAATAATTATACACTCAGCCATGCACCCTGAGGTAGTGCTACTATATAGCATGTCGCGTCGCGCTGTGTGGCCTGAACTGAACGGCGGGCCATAGTGTAGTAGTAGTGTATTGCTATGTGGTCGGTGCAGACCCGCCGGCCGGCTCTGTCTGGCTGGAGGGACGCAATTAGCCCCTCACCTCGCCCCCTGACCCCGCAGCACACAACAGCGGGGTCACTCTGACAATCAACCTTTCCAGACTGCAAGAGATCAGGATCAGGATTACTTCAGTTCTAGCTTTGCAGTCAGTCCAATCCAAACCGAGATTAAAATGTATACCTATATATTTTATTCAGCAAAAATACATAAAACGTTGGTAGAATGCGACTCCAGTATTCTTCTTACGTTTTGTCGGGTTGCAGTGGAGATCTGTAATAACCTTAAGTACCTTACCTTGAACGCATTATCATCTATATATACATATAATAAAATCGTAGAAAGACTATGTTTGTGCATTAAAGTTTTTTTGTAAAAAGTAACTGGGGAGTATTAAAACGTAAACCATAGGGTAAGTGCTCCAGTGAATGAACACTTAAGGAAATTTTCAACTTTAAAAATATATTTTTGGCAGATAGCAGTAATTCAATTCAAATTTTACTATTCCTATAGAGTAAACAACTATTCTAGTTTTCTAAAATCACTTTTATTTTGCAGTAGTGCTGCACAATTTTAAATTATAGCCAGCTGTAAGGGATAAAATGGAAAATCACCAGTGAATGAACACAAAATTCTAGTAAATGAACAAATGAAACCAATGAATGAACTACTTTAAAAATATTGCTTTATTTTGGTGTAAAAATCGAAAAAGATTCTTGATCATATTGGAATCTTTTGTGTGATGATTTTGATGTTTCCATGTTCTAAAACATTAAAAATACAATAAATGTTGTAGTTCATTCACTGGTTTTTGGAAACTAATTAATGAACTATCTGTCATTGCGGTAGTTCATTCACTGAAAAACTCAGGCCAGTGAATAAACTGTTAAAAATTGAATAAACTGTTAAAAATTGAATATTTAAAGTTTTGTTCGAACACTGGCCTTTTGTCAAACAGCACATTTCTATCGAAGTCATAGAAAACCAAATCTTATAACTACTACTAAAACGTCAGATATTGAACAAATAATAAATCACGTGATTTCAGTGAATGAACCCCCCCGTTCGTTCATTGGATTTAAGCCATTTTGAGATCTAGTTATAGAACACTGGATTAAAAACCACTATTTGAAAATAAATCACATTAAACTATACATTAATAGCACGAACATGGCCTTACGGCTTAAAAAAACACGCACTGTACAAGGCACACGCACGGGACACACGCAGTAAGTAACACATTAAACACAACGTAGTTTACCTTAACCCTTATTACACCTCCATATAAAAAACGAACAGCAACCACATGCCCACTTTACATCGCCGCTATTTTGACACTGAGGCGTTTGAGTTGAAGTAAGTGCTACCAGAACTTGTCAAAAAAATGTTGCTAACCGAAAAAAAAATATCACGCGTGGTAGAAAGGTACAGAAATCTTATTTTACGACAAAAACATGCATTTTGTTCGTTCACTGGATTTGTTCATTCACTGGAGCACTTACCCTAGTTTTTGAATTTTTTGTCTGTTTGTTATATTATTTGGTACCTATACAGGTAGATCATGACACCGGTTAACACCTAGGATACTTTTTATCTGTCTAAGCCGAAGCAAAAAAGAGACATTCAACTTATTTCACCTCCACGAAGGAAGTTGCGAGTGAGTCCACTAGTTGGAGAAAGAGTTTGATCATTGTCGGCCTAACTGAAGATTGCAGGGATATCATGAACTAATTGACTGGGGTGAAAATTGGCAAAGCTCTTAAAATTACCTCCATTCCCAGGAGCACTAAACTAATTGACACCGTTAGTTGTAACTTTTTCAACCATTTGCCCGAGCTCCCTTCCCTTGGAGTACCATTGTACAAACCCCCCTGTTTCAATCAATTCTCATTTTTCTCATAAAGTCAATGACAACTAATGAGTCAACCGCCAATGCTGTTCTAATCTGTGCACCGTTGTTTCCATGGTTATAGACTACAAACAGAAATTAGTCGCGGTTATTGAACTATGGGTACACTAAAGCGCATTAGTTTCCGGTATTGTGAGAAATTATTGAATACTGTCGGATTCGTGGCGGTTTTTCTTTATTGAGTGCATTTTGAAATTTGATCTATAAAGAAAAATCATATGGCTCACATTTTGGTGTTTGTGTATGTTTACGTTACATTAAGACAACGGTAAGATGATTTCCCTATTCGTTTTGAAAATATGCTTTATATATTGTCATGCAATGATATTTTATAAGAAGATACGTTATACGCATACTCGCCAGCTGAGAAATATGCTTCCAAGAAAGCAGCAGCACACATTGGTACCTCACTGTACGGTGTACATACTCACACATATTAACAGATTGCATAAAAGAGATGGCATAGTTACAATAATGCAAAAAAAAGAGACAGCTAGCTTTTTGTTACTTGCGCGATTAATTTTTAAACGTAACCGAGTGAACGCATCGGCTAGATTCGGATTGACTCGGAGCCTGCTCGGCTATCCTTGTCACTCTCATTGTCAAAGACGTAAGTTTGTCTCTTTCATTCAAATGACCTCTATGGTAGTAAGATGGCGTCGTATTTGAAAAATAAAATAATAAAAATGATAAAATTAAATTATTTCAGCGTACTTACAGGTGATATGTGATCCCTTGCGCTTTGTTGCACTTTTTGCTATGATTGGTGCACTTTCTGATCACACACGACGGCATTTTTTTTGTGAATCTTGTAAATATTCACCCTTGACATCGTCGTGCGTTTCGTTGACCGACCCGCGAGTGACTACCCACTACAAAAAGGGCACCAATACATTTATCGTGGTTTCAGTGCTTCACTTTTGGAGTGCTTGTAACCTATCTACTTATAAAATATCATTGTTGTCATGTAGTATAATACGAGTATGGGTGCTTGGAATGAACAATTTCATTAAATCTATTAAATGTTAATTTAAGTTACCTATAGTTTACTCTTAAAATGTAATAGACAGGCATTCAGCAATTGTGTCCTCAAAAAATTTTAATGGTCGTTAGTCTTAAATCGGAATATTCCTCTAATGAAATGAAACAGTAATTGTCTTTATTAAACCATTCTGTTCCGCCATCTTGATTGTTGGGCTACAGATTAGACACGCGTGTCGTAACGACCGGCTGAATGTGGAGCCTTTGCCTCGAAATAATTACCTTCTTTGAAAGGAGAGACACGGCCTAGATGTACTGCTTTAATTTAAGCAATGTTTTTTAACATGTCCATTTGAACAAACTAGTTTTATAATCAAATAATGCAGCCATGTTGGTATTAGCAGTATTAGCGTGCTGTCACTCTTTACCAAAGTAAATCGGGAAGCAACATTTATTTAGTGTATTTATAATAATGAATATGTATTGTTTCTTTTGACTCACTTGCGATTGACCTCTGTAGCGCCTGATGGTAAGCGACTACGACACCAATGATGTAGTTGATATCTGTAATAATTTTATTACTGATAATACTGATAGGTAGGTATCCTGGTCGCGAAAGACTATACATTTTAATACATATTTACTCAAGTCGAATCGAATGGAGTGAATGTTCATTATTTTATTTAATGTATTTTAGGCACTAGCTACATTTGTAGTAAGTTATCATCAAGGAATCAATAAAGGCGCAATAATTTAAGAATTTAGAACTGAGTTCCACAAAAAATACGGGTCTTATTATTTCCTTTGAAGATAAATTATCCTTAATTTTTAGTCGTTTTAAAAGCGTTCCGTATATAGCTTCCGACGCTTCACTTTGAATCATCATCATGTCGACTTCTAGACATAGACCTCCAAAGAACGCCGCCTCGACCGCACCGTCTAGAATCGCCCGTATCCGCTCGCTGCTCCTTGTCCGTATTTCTAGTCACTTTTGTAGTCCGGGTTTGCTACTCCGGCTCGCGAGAGCTAATGCACTCCCCCCCGGGGTTTAAGTTCCAAAATCCGGGGATTTACACTTTTTGGCCTAGGTGTAAAATTTTGGAGATGGCAGCCCTACTATTGGGTCTAATTTTTAACGAATACACAGTATACAACACGGGCAATATAGCGTTGGGTCATAAACAAAAACTGCCTGCAGAACCATAGTAAAATATCCGAACCAGTAAGTCAAACTCGTATCACTCGTATGCCGATAGTTACTAAGTTAGTTGTAGTCCAATAGAAAAAGTTAAATGTATCACTCACCTTGGAATGAAAGTAGACGAACATTTCTCCTGGTCACCTCACACAGACTTCATATACGATAAATTGAAGCAGTACTTTCAATTTATCGTATATGAAGTCTGTGTGAGGTGACCAGGAGAAATTTGTTCATTTAAGTTTCAGAGTACCTGTTAGCACCCTAAGATGTTTATATATGTCACTAGTAGACTCAATTCTGGGCTATGCCCTTGACAGCTATGGCCTTACAACCAAGACGAATATAAATAGATTAGAAAATATGCAAATAAGATTTTTAAAACTTCTAGTAAATAACAAAACAAAACATAAATGTAAAAACGATTATAAACGTCTTTTTAAAATATGTAAAATATTACCCATCAGCTTAAAACATAAATACCTGCTTGCCGTCAATAACCATAGCCGTCTGGAGCACAGATCAGAGGAATCACTAGTCAAACCAATAGAACATGTATACAACACCAAATCTATTGCTGCTGGCAAAGTATTGGTACCAAGGGTTAATAACTATTATGGAGACAGATACCTAAAAAAACGTATCCCGTATTTAATCAATAGTTTGCCGGCAGAAATTAGACGTGAGCCTAACAAAAATCGATTTAAAAGATTGTTAAAAAAACACTATTTAAGCTCATTAACTTAGTATAACATATACTAAGTAGTTTATATAGAGACTCCTGATCCCACAGACAAACTTTATTATAGGTTTTGTGGGACACTGTTCATAAATGTATGTTAAAGTATGTTTTAATAAATAAATAATAAAAAAAAATATATTAAAAATTTTACCGGACCCTATATAATTACAATTTTTATGTTCGGGTTTTTATTTTTATAATTCCATTTCGGAGCTTTGATCATACTCGTACACATCACTATGCGAACTCCAGCAGGTTTTAAGTTTGAAGAGATTTTAATATGTTAGACCATTTTGCAAAGGGAATTTTGTGAAGTAAATTGACGGAAAAGTATATTATTATCAGTGATTAGATGTTGCTACAACTCTTGTCATAGTTTGAGCGTAAGTAGTCGAGTAATTAGTTTTCCAGCAATCATATATGTACCTACCAAAAGTCAATACTAACCCAAATTGAAAGCTGGTGAAAATGGAGCCCGTCGAAACCGCGCCTTTGAAGTACACTCACCTTTTTACAGCTTTATGGTAAAAACGGATGAATGCTGGGACTATGCCTCGCTTTGGACGCTAACTATAGTAAACCACAGTTTAAGCATCGTTTAGCGGTACGGTAATGGTACTAATTTCCCAGCCCGCCGAACAATGGGCTTTTAGAAAGGACTTGTGGTTAAGGCTCCGGTGTTTTGGAGCGGAAAGATTGCATTGCTAGTTACTTGTGTACCATGAAATAGGGGGTTTAGAAGGGTGGACTACTTCTTATTGCTAGTGTCACATTAGACTTTAAGTTTTCGTTATCAAAGCTCTGTTTCAGAAAATAAGTGACATGGAAAAATGCGGTTTGGATTACTAATTAAATATTACTTAACGGCGGGATTTCTATACAAACTTTCACTATTTAATCCCTCTTAGGAGATAAAGTTTCAAAATATGTTTATTCTTTGTATAACCCAAATTCTATAATGCGTTACGTACCGAGTTAGTAACTTACGTTGTTAATAAGGATTTAGATTTATTAATTAGAAGTTTCCATCCTCCAGTCACGACACATCTAGCTGCAAACTAGTTTTTGTGTAGCCTTTTGTGGAATGCTTATTGTATCATATTGGCTCGAAAATGAGTTCTAGATACAATGTGACTTACCTGTGCATCACTAATGGACACTCATCAATGACTATTCACGTGCCTATGCACAAATATGTGACTGCCTTTAAAGTAAAACTACTTTTTTATCGTTCCATGTAATGACTTAGATCGTGAGAAGATACAGGTACCTACACCTTATTCGAAGGAATTTAAACGCCCCCAAGTTCGGGACCGCATGCCGTGATAGGCGAGATAGGGCTGGCACTTCTAAATAGAAGAACCATATTTCTACTTCAAAATTTAGTACATAATTTAGTTAGAGTGAAAAAAAGAAAAAAAATCACACATTTATTGCAACCCAAAAAAAGTGAACGTGACATGAATATAAAACTTAATTTAAAATAGTATTTTATGCAACAGTTGTATAAGAAGGTTCAAAAAATGCGAATTGCGTGAGTTGCGATACGAGCCGCGAATGCGGCGAGTATCGCAAATAGAGACGCAATGAGCGTTTTTTGACTTAATTATACAACGTTGCATACAATACTTTTTCTACGACAGGTTTTAAAATTATAAAATACAAACAAGGCATAACCTGCAAAGAAGGCAAATATGACGTATGACTGTCAGTATGTGTCTATGGTAAACTTTTTATTTTTTAAATGAAGTTGACACGCAGTGAATATATTAAAAATACTTTTGTTTTTATGTTGGCATTAATGAATTTAGTTCAGAAAGTTTTGTTTTTCTTAAAAGCCGTAGGATTTTAATTGTTTGTTAAGTTGGTAGTTGTGCATTTTTACCGTAAAGTTAAAATTGAGCGCTTAATCCTTGACCTCAGTTTAACCTAGATTTAGAAGTCTGTGGTTGCTAGCAATAACGTAAAGTGGCTATAACGACACTAGTGCTGTTATGGGGAATAGAGTATAGACTTCTCTGAACTCATATTATATATGTTCTTATATTAGTGTTCGTGACCAAGTAAAAGACAGATAACAGTACAGGAGTAGAAAAATTACTTAACATTCCCTAAATATATAAACTAATTTCGAGTTTTGGGGGAAAGGGTTTGAGCGGCAGTATAATGATATAAATCAAAAAAAGCCTTTTGAGTAGAGGAACACAAAATGAGAAAATCAATATGAAGGGAAAGTTTTACCGGCCATGTCATTTACTGGATCTTTTTAATGATAATTTTAGGCCACATTTTGAGTATCCTCTTCATTTAATTATATACCCAATCATGTAATCAAGAGATTTTTGTGTGCGCTATGGGACAAATATTTTTTCTCTTTGTTCTATTCGCTGACCGTGTCACTTTTGCCAAAAACTACACAATGCTTATTCTCAATAATAAAATTGTTTTTCTACTCTTGTACTGTTATCTGTCTTTTACTTGGTCACGAACACTAATATAAGAACATACATAATACGAGTTCAGAGAAGTCTATACTCTATTCCCCATAACAGCACTAGTGTCGTTATAGTCACTTTACGTTATTGCTCGCAGCCACAGACTTCTAAATCTAGGTTAAACTTAGGCCAAGGATTAAGCGCTTAATTCTAACTTTACGATAAAAATGCACAACTACCAACTTAACAAACAATTAAATTCCTACGGCTTTTAAGAAAAATAAAACTTTCCGAACTAAATTCATTGATGCCAACATAAAAAAAAGTATTTTTAATATATTCACTGCGTGTCAATTTAAAATTAAAAAAAAAGTTTACCATAGACACATACTGTAAGTCAAACGTCATATTTGCCTTGTTTGCAGGTTATGCCTTGTTTGAATTTTATATTTAAAAAAATCTAGTCGTAGAAAAAGTATTGTATGCAACGTTGTATAATTAAGTCAAAAAACGCTCATTGCGTCTCTATTTGCGATACTCGCCGCATTCGCGGCTCGTATCGCAACTCACGCAATTCGCATTTTTTGAACCTTCTTATACAACTGTTGCATAATAGTATTTTATGCAACAGTTGTATAAGAAGGTTCAAAAAATGCGAATTGCGTGAGTTGCGATACGAGCCGCGAATGCGGCGAGTATCGCAAATAGAGACGCAATGAGCGTTTTTTGACTTAATTATGCAACGTTGCATACAATACTTTTTCTACGACAGGTTTTAAAATTATAAAAATACAAACAAGGCATAACCTGCAAAGAAGGCAAATATGACGTATGACTGTCAGTATGTGTCTATGGTAAACTTTTTATTTTTTAAATGAAGTTCACACGCAGTGAATATATTAAAAATACTTTTGTTTTTATGTTGGCATCAATGAATTTAGTTCAGAAAGTTTTGTTTTTCTTAAAAGCCGTAGGATTTTAATTGTTTGTTAAGTTGGTAGTTGTGCATTTTTACCGTAAAGTTAAAATTGAGCGCTTAATCCTTGACCTCAGTTTAACCTAGATTTAGAAGTCTGTGGTTGCTAGCAATAACGTAAAGTGGCTATAACGACACTAGTGCTGTTATGGGGAATAGAGTATAGACTTCTCTGAACTCATATTATATATGTTCTTATATTAGTGTTCGTGACCAAGTAAAAGACAGATAACAGTACAGGAGTAGAAAAAATACTATTATGGCGTGGCAACCCTAGATAAGGGAGAGCCAGGTAATGTGTGCCCCGTGTCTCGATTTTGTTTCTTAAATGATTCAGTCATTAAAATGCAATTAAGTGTAGGTATTGATGTGTAAATCATACAAAAGTACAAACTCTATGAAAAGAGATAATAATATTACAACCGGTTCGATCGAAAAATCTAACATACTGCCTAAAAACTACGCTAAAAATTCGCCACATGGTGATAAAGAGAAACTCTGATCGTATGTTTAACCCCCTCACCATGCTACTAATACATGCAATCCATTGAAAATAGAATATAAATTGTAAAAACGAGTACGGCTAAGGATATTCAATGGTTAACCATACTTTTATTCCAAAGAACTACGATATAATTTCTATCTGATACGATAATTCTAGAACACAAGTCGTCTAGAAATATAAATCAAATCCCCAATTCATACGTTCCAAATTTACTAGAAACCGTAATACTAATTTCTCAATCTTGCCTCGACGTTAAATCCTAATTGCAAATTAATGTTTTACGAGCTTAAAACTACGGTTACGTTTCTCGTTAACTTCGTTATCCAGATAATTTGCCGGTCAAAGATCAGCTTGCAACGGTAACGGCGAAATGAAGTCATAAACGTCATATAATAAAAAACCTCCGGCTCATAAAAACGGTATAAATGTTTAGGAATTTGCTAATTAATAATTTAACGCGTGTATAATAATATGACACTGTTTCGTGTGAGTTAAAAACGAGTAGTTTCTCGTGTTTTTCAAGTGGTACCTACATACAGTGCATGCTGTAATCGATAATCATATATATAATAAATATAACGTAATTTTTAACTGGCTGAGAAATCTTACAAATATTTAATGCTAAAAAATAACTAGCTATAAAATTTACCGTCTTCGATTAGGTTAAACACAACAAAGTTCATAAATTTATATTAATCAGGTGTAAATTACAATATTTTGCCCCTGAATTATGCATCAACATCTGACTTTCAACTGTTCATTGAAGGCTTTGAGACTAAGTGTGTTGGGACTGACTTACTCAGTAATTCGGTTGCGCGGTAAATCTTACCGCTTGGAAGCGGAAAAAAGAGCACTCTTTATGTGATAGAGAGAGACGGTCGGATGCGGGTCAACTCCGTCCGCTCATCCGACGCGAACGGCAGTTTTGTTAGCGAGAGAGGCCTCTGTACGTAGTATTAATTCTTATTCTGTGACTGTGTTTATGTTTGTACTAAAGGTCCCGTAACTTCGTTCAAGAATTATCTGAAAGATGGCCCTGCTCGCTTGCCTAGAAAATCGTACATCGCGCTTTCTTAAGATGTTACTTGGAATAATGGCCTGAAGTTTTCGAAAGTTGAGTTTACAATTTTAATATAGTTAATATTAAAACTCAACTCATGGTTCAATTAGTATCCTAACATAAAAAATAGGAAAGTAAATTTTTGGTCAGCCGTTATTAAAATTGATCCGCAAAAAAAAATAAGCAGTTAAATCATTTGGGCAGCATACAAAGATTTGGCTGGCAATAAATAAAATCGGGCGGCAACTCTTGTTCAGCAAACAATTTAAAAACGGTTAACATTTTAACCAATATTAATCTGCTTTTTTTATCATTTGGCTGCCTAATAAACAGTCGAGCTGCAAAATAATTACTTGGGTAGCAAGATTTTACAATTGGTCAGCAGAGAGTTTAATTGAGATATACAGGGTGTCACTGTGATATATACTGGGTGTCACTGTGATATATACAGGGTGTCACTGTGTTATATACAGGGTGTCAATGTGATAGATACAGGATGTCACTGTGATATATACAGGATGTCACTGTGTTATATACAGGGTGTCACTGTAATGTATACAGGGTGTCACTGTGATAGATACAGGATGTCACTGTGATATATACAGGGTGTCACTGTGTTATATACAGGGTTTCACTGTAATAGATACAGGATGTCACTGTGATATATACAGGGTGTCACTGTGTTATATACAGGATGTCACTGTAATGTATACAGGATGTTACTGTGATATATACATAATGTCATTGTGATATATACAGGGTGCCATTGTGTTATATACAGGGTGTCACTGTGATAGATACAGGATGTCACTGTCAGCAGAGAAAACATGTCTGTAAGCAGTTTAATTGAGATATACAGGGTGTCACTGTGATATATACTGGGTGTCACTGTGATATATACAGGGTGTCACTGTGTTATATACAGGGTGTCACTGTGATAGATACAGGATGTCACTGTGATATAGACAGGGTGTCACTGTGCTATATACAGGATGTCACTGTAATGTATACAGGGTGTCACTCTAAAAACGAAACAGCTCCCAAAAATAGGTAGGTTAGGGTTATTTTTTTTTTGATGACCCTAAAACGAAACGGCTCCCAAAAATAGGTAGGTTAGGGTTATTTTTTTTGATGACCCTAAAAACGAAACGGCTCCCAAAATAGGTAGGTTAGGGTTATTTTATTTTGATGACCCTAAAAACGAAACGGCTCCCAAAAATAGGTAGGTTAGGGTTATTTTTTTTAATGGCCCTAAAAACGTAACGGCTCCCAAAAATAGGTAGGTTAGGGTTATTTTTTTTGATGACCCTAAAAACGAAACGGCTCCCAAAAATAGGTAGGTTAGGGTTATTTTTTTTTTGATGACCCTAAAACGAAACGGCTCCCAAAAATAGGTAGGTTAGGGTTATTTTTTTTGATGACCCTAAAAACGAAACGGCTCCCAAAATAGGTAGGTTAGGGTTATTTTTTTTGATGACCCTAAAAACAAAACGGTTCCCAAAAATAGGTAGGTTAGGTTTATTTTTTTTGATGACCCTAAAAACGAAACGGCTCCCAAAAATAGGTAGGTTAGGGTTATTTTTTTTTGATGACCCTAAAAACGAAACGGCTCTCAAAAATAGGTAGGTTAGGGTTATTTTTTTTTTGCTGACCCTAAAAAATAAATAATATAACTTCAAAACATTATGAGATGTATAAAAAATCGAAATACCAATTTTATATGAGCCCATCACAGTGACACCCTGTATACATTACAGTGACAACCTGTATATAACACAGTGACACTATGTATATATCACAGTGACACCCTGTATATATCACAGTGACACCCTGTATATATCACAGTGACACCTGCTACTTGACAGCTGACAATTACCGAATGACAAAATGCGCACACGATTGGCGGCAGAATAGTTGCGCCCAGTTAGGTTTTATTGCCCCCTTTTTTTGATGAACAAAATGAAATATTTTGCTTACCTACTGATTGCTTACCAAAATTTGATTAACCGTAGATCGCTTAATGCAGCTCAAATATTTAATTTGCTGACCAAAATAATTTAGGGCAGATCAGTATATCATTAATTGCAGCCTGATTTATAAATGTTTGCTAACCATAAGTTGCTTACCAACTAGCTATTTTGGCTGACCAAATACATATTTCTGCTGACCAAAATATGAATATTTTGCTGATCGATTAAATGATACCCTAAAAAATATTTTCCACGTATATTATGATACAGGTGTAAAGCTGCTGTTAAGTTGGCATGTTAGGTTAGATACACTAAATCGACTGCCAGATTCGCTGTTTTCGGTCTAAATCAGTTAACTTATTAAATTGAACTGTATCTTAGACTTGATCTGCGAGTCCTTTGTCTATCTTACGCTATTCCCTAAAGTATTGTCAGGTGTATTGTAATATTAGGTGCGGGAGCAAATCAAGAACCCACTGAAATGCAAAAGTACATGCGTTTGTGAATATGATCGCCGTAGAATTTAAACGCTTGATAGATAATTAGACGATGGACTGGTCTAGTTTCATCTCAAAGTTAATTGAATTTAGATTCACGCTGTTATTTCATTTGCATTAAACATTTTATTTAATCGCGATTGGGATGAGGTTTGATTGGATATAAGTGTTACGTTTAATATGATCGTTGCATATTATACTGCATCTAATATATAGTTGATGAATACCCATTATAAAATGAAAAGATCAGTCAACTGCAATAAATAGCAGGTACCTATAGAATAAAGCTTAACAAGCGTAATTTTAAGACGTTACCGCTTAAAAATTATCTGCTTTGCCATATGGTTAACTGGTAGATAATGTCTTATGGCATTAAGTTCGCATTAAGTATTACATAAAGTTTTCTTTCATACAATCAAATTTAAAAAAATAAACAACAAATCTGTAATATAATAATAGAGTTGTATTTGTGCGCCCTTGGTCTTCAGTTCTAAGCCCTGGCAACTAACAGACATACATATCAATTGAAATTAAGCATAAAACCTTGTAAAAGGTAAAAAAGGTTATAAATCAACGAGATAATATAAATCACACTAAACTTGACATTTAGTTATTCTGGGTTTATTTGCATACTAAACGTAACTCGAAAATAAAAATTTATGTATAGAAGCGAACTAAAATAAATTATGGCCCGAAATCAAATCAAGTTTTGCAAACTGTAGATGGATTCCGCATACAGTCATATATTTATTTACGGGCGCTAATGAGGATTTCTCCGCGAAAGACATAGCGCAGGTGCAGTAAATAGAAAATGTCTATTAATAGATAGAAATCCCTATATCTACACGGACGGTATAATATGTATGTATTTATATCCAGCCATACCAAACCCGGTATATTCTTCCCGTAAAATTTGATGACGCCGTATGAGTTTGACTACGACATAGCTCATTGCAGCTCATTTATAATGGCAACATTCCCGTGACAGGCAAGTTCACTCCCGGGAAGAACATATTTTGTTTTATTGTATCATACAAGGGCAGCAACGCCTCTGTTGCTGGTTGCTGGCAATCATGATTCCAGCCCTTGTGCAGCCGCGTCACCACCTGTTGGGGTCAGTCGTCTACACGTTGGCAGCAGAAGTCGTGATAGGTAGTTGTCTTACACATCAGTCTTGTATAGGTACAGGCGCGTCACCACCTATTAGCGACAGTCGTCTACATGTTGGCAGCAGAAGTCGTGTTAGATGTCTTAGACATCTGATACACTCTAATTCTGGTGTCAGTTCAACTCATCATTCTGATCAGAATAACGAGAGAATTACCGTGTAGATAACCCTCGGTCTGACCGTGCCGACTGATGAAAATGAAATATTTTTAATAACATTCACCAGTACATTATGAACTATGATTATGGCTTTTAGTAAAGTCAAGACTGAACTGACGCCAGAATTAGCGTGTAACTGATGTCTAAACGTGTAACCGATGACATCGCCTGTTGCTATAACAGCAGGTATCGCTATTGGACGTCAACTCTCAAACAAACTCCTTACCAAATTATTACACCAAACTTTTGAACTAGTACCTAACAAAAAATCAGTGGTTAACGCTATTCTGATCTGATCTGTCGAATCTGGACGAAAGTCTAATTCGGACCTACATATTTTGTGCTCCAACTTGAGCTTCACTCATGGCGCAGTAACGTGATGAATATACAAATATCACCGCAGAACAGAGCGCAACATTTTGTACCATAACTTCGGACAAAACTGCGTGGGTTCCTTGACTTTATGGTTATCATAAAACGGCCGGTTCCGTGAAAGCCATTGTTCTGGCGGTCTGCGGTCACAGACAAAACGGCCGATAGAAAGCTGCTAAAATTGACTATGATTTATTTTGTGGCACCACGATGTCGGCGATTGGCGATAACCTGAAATTTATGCTGCTGATTTGTCTTTATTGGATGTTAAGTTGGGTAGGCCATGGTACTTACCGGTATCCCATCCCACTAATATTATAAATGTGAAAGTTTGTGAAGATGTTTGGATGTTTGAATGTTTGTTTCCTAATAACGGGATAGCAACTGGATGGATCAAGCTGAAATTTGGCATGTAAGTAGACCATTTCCTGGATTGAAACATAGGATACTTTATATCCCGGTAAAGAGTTCCTTTGGGACAATAACGGGAACAACGCGGGCGAAGCCGCGGGAAAATGCTATATGTTATAAAGCCCGTACCTACCGAGATCTCAGTATGCAGTATGCAACCCATCGAAATATAATAATTATGGACGCGTAAGCGTAACTGATGCTCATTATCGGCCTCACGAAATACGTACTAACGGGGCGGAGTACTTAGTACCGAAGAAAAAACTATGGCGTCAAATGAAATTCTCACGTCAGTAGCTTTATAACCAATCACAGATTAAAAATGAAGTCTTCTCAAACTTAATACTAATATTTGTCATAAATGACTTTAGACTCACACCTATTAAACACTCAGTTTATCTTATCTAATTAAGATTATTCGACGATCGGTATCTGTTTAAGATTATCAATACCAGTACCACTTGATACATAAGACGTATTGATTTTAAAAAGTGGTGGCGTTGTGGGGCAATTTTCAACATCAATTTTGTTAGCTGCTATCGTTCCATATGCAACGGACAAATCATACCCTAATATTGAAGCACGTTAAAAAAAATAGTTTTACCTAAATAAAAGTGTTGATTGGTGGTGGTTATTAAATTTGAGCATATGCTGTAGTGGCGTGGCGTCCAGAGAACCCAATTCCCACCGGCTTGCCTATTTTAAAGCTTATGACCGGAGTATCTACTACTCCTGAAGAAAAAGTAATCCGAATCTGCTTCAGCTTTACTAAGAATATATTTGACGCCACGCCACTGATATGATGATGTTGGTCTGTATATTTCCATAATATGAACAGATTAAAAGAGCGAGTGAAATTTCTAAACAGAGTCTGGAAGCTTATTCATTATATCGATTAAAGCTTCCAATGCCAGTATTGTGATAATGCAATTGCAATGGCAGGAACCTTTTGCGGAGAAACCTTTATTAAGGACAGAAAAAAATGGTGTTGGAATATCTGATATTGATTCTACGGATTCGACGTTGGTTTTGAATTAAAATTGTAAAATCTTACTTTTTTAATAATTTTAGGAATGAAGATGCTCCGTTTTAAATAACTGCAGGTATCGATTACGCACAGGCAATTGTAACTTGATACACTAACGATTGGTTTTATTTACCACTTCCGTTCTTCATTTTGGCGAACACTTCACATAAGTATACATGATTCCATAACTATGGTATCAAATTATCAATCATAATTCTAAGCGTTACTTGCCCGCCGCCGACAGAAAGACGTGTTCTACACGTTAAAGACAATGAGATGAAACCTACGTGGGTTATGTTATGAGTTATGATTATGAAGCAATCCAACCTGGAGTATGGTATACAACGTCCTCGTACCTACCTCACGTTAGTATACTCGTACTCCAGGGTTGGATTGTAGCCCGGAGTGAGGCACGCGAGGGCCATAATATAGCCGTTAGGGTAACTAATACTCACGCGTTTCATACGACATTTTTAAACATGCGAGAAAAAACCTATTTTCTGTGAAATAAAACTGGACTAGTGCTAGTTGGACTCTCCCGCCGAGGGTCCCGGACAAATACATTATGTAAAGACTAAGTATATTTTTTATGATTTAATTACAAATGTATAGTTTTCTGATTTTTACCTATACTTGTATGTAGTATATAAGACGGTACTACTTGCCAAATTTCATAGTTAGATCAACGGAAAGTACTTACCCTATAAATTTTGACTCCCTTTAGCATGTCGAAATATACGTTTTTCGCGGCATAAACAGCCGTAATTTTTTACGTTAACTTAAGACGTTTGATTTTATCACAGCTTCAAGGGACTGTAGACCTGAGTAGAGTATATGGTTTTAGTTTGAGGACGGCAGTAAGTATTTTCAACTCGATACCTTCACGCTTTCCCGAAATAAACGGTCTTGACGGACAGACCGACAACAAAGTGATCCTATAAGGGTTCCGTTGTTTTTCCTTTTAAGGTACGGTACCCTAAAAATTAGAAAAAAATCGAATAAAGTTATTTTGCACTTTATACTTAGATTATGACAGGCTATTAATTCCACCGTGGTATGTACTGCGACTTGCGGCTTTTATCAATATCGGTCACCAAATGAACATTGTAAAAGGAAGTTAAAGGTCGAGTACGCAAACGCTGCTTAAAACTTTGTTACCTAAAAGGTTAAATCTTAATAACCGAAGGGAAATCGCATTTCCATGACAGTAAGCATTGAAATACGGATATAATCCTAAAGCTATCAAAATTCACATACATGTCGGGGACAGCAGCGATAATTCAAGAAATCTAAGATCGTCAATTGACTACTGTAGTACTAAGTAGATTTAAAATGGCGCGAACGCCGTGTGACGTAACGTCCGGTTGCCGTGCACGTAGACGGGATCGTTGGGCAAGAGTGTCGATTCTCTTTCTGACTGTCGTGGCGACAACACTTGTCTTACGATTCTGTCAGTTCGTCTGCCAGTAGTTAAAGTTGCTACTTGATAATTGTAATTCTGTCGATTAATAGTGAAAAGAATCATATTGTGTAACGTAATTGTCTATTTGCTCTCTTGAGTATCTACGCCATAATATTGTAACAACTATTGTAATGCCTGATGATTGAAAAGAGAACCTGGTGAGTTTCTTCGGCCCTTCTTCTCACCAGAATGTCATTTACCGAAGCGGCCAAAAGAATCAGACGAATAAATGATTTGATCTGACATGAATCCACTTCTTTAACCAACATACCTCAACGGCCAGGATTCTGCAGCTAACCCATCCTGACCTGACAGACAGTTCACACGTGAAGATCCGACATCAGAAGTGGGATGTAATCAGCGCCCACAGAATGTGAATGATTTCTAGTGTTTGAGGCATTCCACATCTTCGTCAATATCCAGTGAAAGGCAATTATGAGATTTTGTGTCCAGCGAAATAGACATGCTTTGCAAATGCTTGGATCTCAACAGTGGACATGTGAGTCAATGATAATCAACCGAACGGATTCATTTACTGCGTGTAGAATCATTGTGACAGAACAAAAATGGTTTTACTAGAAAAGAAGACAATTTCTTACCTTCAAAGCAAGACCAGCAACTGCAGCACAGCCAACGTTAATGTATTCAGAATATCCAACACTGCCGGTTTTGTTTAAATGTAGTCTCTGAAGAAAGTTTGACCGCAACACTATTAATTGTGATCTCCGAAAATAAAGAGGCACTTGCACTGCACAACAGTCAACACCGTGAAATATAGTCACAAACAATGAAGAATCCTTCAAGAAGTACGGTTTGAAGCCACAACAAATATCATCGTTTGATTTCGCGAGCAAAAGAAGATTCGTCGTTTTGGACTTCATCACTACACACCACCAGCTACGGATGCGCCACTACAAGGTGACATGGACGGCAACGGCGCTTCAGGCGCGTTAGTCAACAACACAACAGGCACCAACACCTGCAAGATTCGCGAGTGTGTGGAAACCCAATACGATCTGGTGAGTCGTACCCATTTTATGACGATTCTTGACCCGAGTATTTTCTCACAAAGCGAAACTTTACTTTTAAATTGTCAGAAAAACTTTAGTTTGCCATTTAAGATTAACAATGAAAAAGTTAACAGTAACAAACGAAGATTACGAAGTAACTGTTTATGACAGTCACTTATTTTTACGTTCTACCCGACAGTTGTTCGAATTACGATATTGTAATCGTTCGAGCTGTTTTGGATATGACTTTCTCCGTTCATAAAACCGAATCAAGACTACGTTTCTCATAAGGGAAATAAATGTTGTCAATAGTTGTTTTCAACTACCTTTAAATTTAATGATTTTTACAAATACCTAGTTACGTATTGTGTTTGGAAGTAATGTAAAGTTTACTGATGTGAGAAAAAGCACGGTTCTATGGATTCTAGTGATTGAAAATATTGCGATGTGCTATAAGTGGTCTTGAGTCAAATACCCGTTAATTTTAGTAATTCAGAATTTCCGTATAGTACAGTTTGTGTGATTTTTAATTTGGTAATCAAGATAAATGTCCTATGGAGTCATAATGATCTCAGTGGTGATCGGATGTATCGCATAGGACTACGGAGTTGGTTTTATGCCGAGTAACCACAGGGATGGTTGTAGCACTACAGAAATTGCCGGACAAAAGCGGTACTTACCTTGAAATCTTAGTTTTAAAAAAATGTTTGGTTGTAATGGGTACTTGAACTCTAGCATTAAATTTTATTTTGATTTAGGAAACAAGAAAGGAACTAGATAAAGTTTCCCCCCAAATTCAAAGGTCCATTTGATATCACAAAATGGTGTTTTGTTTTCAAAGTACTAAACTCTAGATACACCTATAAGTACGCACACGAAAGGCTGCGTAAAATGCCTGAAAGCCAAATACCTATTGACATTACTGTAGAAAAGGAAAATCGGGATGGTAATTGAAACAATAATATTGTTTTATGATTTTTTATTAGTTGCTTAGTGAGGGATGGTTCTTGGTTCGGTTGGTCGACTATACTAGAGGTTAGATCGTAGCCGTAGTCCGTTAGAAGTCGGTATCTGCTCTGAGTAGTCCGTGGATGCGCGGTGCGCGGCTAGCCCTAGTGGAGGTCGGGTCTACTGCAGACCGTAGTGTAGTCCAGGGGGATGCACGGCGATCCATTTGGTGGATGCGCGTAATAGCAAGCATGTGACTTGCTGTGTGGGCTTAATTGCCATTAGGCCACGAACAGGTTGCCAGTCTCTTACTTAGCTAATCATTGCTGTTGGTACATAAGTCTTAGACCATATGTGTGCACGTAAATATCCAAGTAATGATTCAATTGGTAATTGGTTAAAAGTTGATTTGTACCACTGTAAATATTGAGAAATAATAAACCACAAATTCCACTTTATTTTCATAGTCACCTTTGCTATGTGTTTAGTTGTAGCGTAAAGAACTATTACGGAGAAATGAAAATAAAATTATTTTGTCGGTTTTTATTTTTTTTGTCACTCTGGTGATTATTGTCAGGAATGACCGAATGGCGTACTGTGTTGTTTTTTTGCTTGTTTCAGGAGAGACACACGAGGACGTGTGCTATGCAGGATGGCCGTGTCGGGGACAGCAGCGATAATTCAAGAAATCTAAGATCGTCAATTGACTACTGTAGTACTAAGTAGATTTAAAATGGCGCGAACGCCGTGTGACGTAACGTCCGGTTGCCGTGCACGTAGACGGGATCGTTGGGCAAGAGTGTCGATTCTCTTTCTGACTGTCGTGGCGACAACACTTGTCTTACGATTCTGTCAGTTCGTCTGCCAGTAGTTAAAGTTGCTACTTGATAATTGTAATTCTGTCGATTAATAGTGAAAAGAATCATATTGTGTAACGTAATTGTCTATTTGCTCTCTTGAGTATCTACGCCATAATATTGTAACAACTATTGTAATGCCTGATGATTGAAAAGAGAACCTGGTGAGTTTCTTCGGCCCTTCTTCTCACCAGAATGTCATTTACCGAAGCGGCCAAAAGAATCAGACGAATAAATGATTTGATCTGACATGAATCCACTTCTTTAACCAACATACCTCAACGGCCAGGATTCTGCAGCTAACCCATCCTGACCTGACAGACAGTTCACACGTGAAGATCCGACATACATAAAATTAACATAAACAAACAGAAACATGTAAAAGTGGGGATAGAAATGAATAAAGCTGTCAGATGCGCCCACGCACCGCGACGCGTGTGCGTGTCGTTTGTATCCAACTCAACTATACTTATAGTAGTGTCTACTTCAGATGCTTATTACTAAGCAGTTACATATAAGAAGGAGTATTCGGTTGTATAACGTTAAATACAGATGTCGTGTAAATTACGTGTCTACTGTTTAACTTAGACTTCGGGTTTGGAAGGTGAGCGATGATTGCAGCTATAGGTATATCGCGCGATAAGTGTATGAGAAAGCACCCGTCACGTTCCAAACATGTAAGGGTAACCAGTGATAGATGCTTTATCATCTGGGGGCACGGCAGTGCTCCCGCCAAGTCGAGCAAAATAAAGGCACGGCCGTACCATCCATTTATCGAAGCCATTCAGGCCATTTTCAACCTCCTGTAATTTTGTGCTGGCTAAAGCTAGAACCCTGAATTTTCAGAAATATATAGGGCACAATAAGTCTTAAGTATATTCTCAATAACATTCAATTTGAACGTATAGTTTAAGAACTATTGTACGTCAAAGTTCCTTAGTTTTGACACTGACTCACTAACTGACTGATGATCATCATAATTCTAAGGCACTTCTAGCAAACCCACAAGCTCCAAATTTTAAACATAGTTAGTTTTTAGCCTATCAAGTCCTACAAAACCTAAAAAAATAGTGCACACATAACTTTGTAATCCTATACAAATACATGCGATTACAAAGTTAGTTTTACAGTTCAAATTGAAAAAGATTGCTTGTAATGTAATAAATAAAGCAAGACAACTTACAAAAAGAAATGAGATCCCATCAAAAACATTACATGTCAAAAGATGCAAGTCTCGCAACGCAGTTCTTTTACAACAAAAAAGTTTTGGGATGTAATGTTAAACCAAGTCAGTACCGGGGGGGGGGGGGGGGGGGCGTCCACAGAACTCGATTCCCACCGACTTGCCTATTATTTAACCGTGGAGGAACATTTAATACTTCTCAAATAAAGAATCCTCCCTCCACGGGTAACCATCCATCCATCTTTTTACATGTAATCTTTTTGATGGGATTTATATTTGGCGCGATCGATACGCGCTATCATAATAGTGATTTCAATTTTGCGACTTAATTCCGTAAAAAAATATTTATTTACCTTAACGATTCGGACGCATCGTAACGTCCATGATCGCGAAAGGACTGAAAAGGCGGGTGTCAACATCTCTAGCCATCACGACACGACCATCATAATATTCATAATAGGCCCGCAGAATGACCTGCTTATAGTAAAAATAATGTCTAATATGTTCTAACAAGTTGACTTCTGCGACGTTACGACTGTTATGAAGTACTAACCTAAATTTAAGTCATATGTAAATCTACTCCGTTGCATCATATAGAGGTACGTGAATTACTAATATTGATACTACTCTTAAGGTATACGATAGCATAAATAGTGCAGTAACTGCACTGCTCTCTAAATTACTTCGTTTACGACTTTATTAGCGAAACTAACTAAATCTAGACTTTGCCGGCCATAAAGCCATTTACCGTATATACCCAAACCATAATTCAGAAAGCCAGAAGGTGAGCAATAACCATTATTAGATTTCTTGCTTTATTTTTGCAGTGAACAGACTCGCAATAAAAGTAAATAAAAACTTATTAAGATGGTAAGGTATCATGTCAGCGACGAAGTTTTTATAAAATAAGACTCCCACCTTTTCTATTTTTAAAGCATTTGAGCAAGTTACGTGCCGTTCGGGAATTTTTGGGAAATTTGGGATTTTGGGAAATACTCCCAGGAGCGTCACGTCTGTTTTAGAAGAGATAGTGCTTCAGATTTGCTCTATCTTCTCTTTATATATGTTTGACGACTCGCCACAGACCGATATAACATGATACAAAGGTAATAAGATGACAAAATTATTGTTATAAAGTGCTTAACTGTTTATTATATATATTTTGTTTTATTCGACAAAGTCGATAAATCTGGTAGCTACCAGCCCCATAGGCCCTAATAGACCTGTAAACTTCACATTTATGTTGTCGCGGAGATCTGTGGATCGATCCACTCCAACTGACTCCTGACGTCGACGAAGCGCGCGGGCGCACCGCACCCTGGTCCGTGCACTCCAAAACCCAACTGCGCACACACATTATAAATAAGTGGTTAATGCCACGTCAAAGCCACACCGAAGAATCTACCGCTTTCCTGTAAAGCGATTCAATGGAAGGTGTTCAATGGAATTGGAAATTATCAATCCTTCAATAAACTATCAGAAAATTAGGTTGAGTAAGCTATTACAGGCTTGAGTAATCAATAAAGAAAATGTTGGTTATTCTGCTCTGTTTTTTGCGCAGGGAAGAGAGTAGGAACCAACAATCTCAACCGCAGCGCATAGGGACACTTTGAGCCACTTCACCACATAAAGCAGCACACCTACCGTGTACCTAATTCTGACGCAATGATTATTAGAAAACGGAAATAAGAAAACAGATATAAACACAGAAAAAAAATTAGGTACCTACCAGTGTCCAATAGCTGTCTGGCCCCCTTGTGATCAGCACGGAGCCACCATCCCATACGCAGGCTGGCTGCTGTCCGAGCGTCGTCGCGCAGATTGGGTTCGTCGGCAGCATCATCTTAAAGTCCAGCTGTTGTTGTAAAAAAATAGAAAGACAGTAGTGATCAGCATTATTGAATCAAAATACAAGTCAATCTTTAGTGAAAACTGCATAGAAATCATTTTCTTTACGACTTAATAAATTAGCACAATGGGAGATTTATTTTACGATATGGATCATCAAAACAGAAATCTAAAACTTTGTCAATATCAACTGTACCTCGGCCTTTTCATAGAACATGTCGCAGTCTTTGTTGTCCACGACTACCATTGAGAAGATTTCCTTCATTATGTCTTCGTTCTCTGTCACACCAAAAAATGCTTTTGAAACAAAAACAAAATGGTTTATGATTGGGGAAACGAAACAATGAACTGTCTAAAACATAACACTAAACTATCGTGGCTAACACAGCAGAAATATTAAATAGGTTTTAGTAGTTCGACGCGATTATAACCGTACATAGATCCAAAAATTCTGCACATAATCTAAGTCTTCAACATAGCACACCACCACCTATTACACATCATCTATTAAGAAAATACCTATATTTCTACGTGATAAGCGGTTTTTAAATATCTCCGTTCTAGTACTATTGCAGCCGGAATAATTGTTTAAAATAATTGCCAACAAAACTTACCACCTGTCATTCTTACAACATAAATGTTATCGAAGGACGGCCGCCCCATGACGGGTAGGCAGATAGGCAGAACGGGAGCTAAAAGCATATAAATAATTAATCATTTTATAATTTGAATATAACCTCATTCGGAATAAATCACACATCGTGAAATATTCTTTGTTCAATTCTTTTCATGCAGATCGCAAGGAATTTCGCACAAGGCAGTGAAGATTCCTGAGCTGTGTTTCGCACCATGCCTAGGCACATGTAATAACAAACAAAACTGTACTAGTACGTAAGTAATTCCTAAGGTCGGGGTTACTTGCCTGGATGATCGACCTGGTTCGCTTCGATGAGCAAGAGCTCAACTAAAGCGGTTGTGGCGTACGTCTTCCTGTTTTCGTACTCAGGATGCATAACGTAGTCTGCCACTCCAACCGAGTACTTCAGTTCTGCACTGTGCCACACTATGAAGTGTGTAGTGTTCCTGTCGGATTAGAATACAACACAAATTATTGTAATGTTCATATAGGTAAAGAACGAGGAACAATTGCTATGAATCGCAATTCAGGTTCTAAAGATCGCTTTTAATTTAAGCATACGCCTAGTAGATGACAATTATTTTTCACTACCTCCGTTCTCCTCACTCACCGTTTTCATCATTAGTCAGTGTTTTGCTGCCAAGCAACAGTATCCGGACTATTAAGTAGTTTTATTCTAACGTAATCCTCAAGATTGGGAAGGACGACAAGGACTGCATTCTTGAGACTATCAATGTCCATATACGTCTCAGAGCCGGTACCATAGGCATTTTTCTTGTGCTTACTCCATGCCATAAAATAGTCAGAGCCATAGCTTACGTGATGGTTTTCCGGTTGATCATGGCCATGTCTTCTGCCGGCGCAAGCGCATACGACGCGTGGATCCGCACGGCACCGCTAACGCTGTACGAACGCTTTTTACCGTATAAGTCTACAATTAAAATTACTTTATAGCTTTAGTAAAAGGCTTCAATTGTTTTTATAGTTTGGTATGCGGAATGATGAGAAACCACATGCTCTTTAATTAAACTTCAAGGAGTTGTTTATTTATATATCCGTAAGTATAGTAATTATAATGTACATATAATAACACTTAGCATTTGAGAACAAATGTATACAAAAACATACCGGTTAATACTTATTATTATTAAAATTGTTTTTGTGAAAGTAACTTTATGCCACACCACAAGTGTAGACATAAAATGATGTACACAACACGGGAGGTAATAAAGAAAGCCCTCGATCGCATATTTACGTCCCTCGCTTGCAGCTCGGGCCGCAAACTTCTGCGATCTAGGCCTTTCTTTGTATTACCAGCCTAGTTGTGTAATGTACTATAACATAACCAGTCTTAGTCATTTATTTTGTTTGTGTAAATATCTCTTCAAGTGGTTTGGCTCAGATTTAGAAAAGAACCGTTAACGCGACGTCTTACGACTTACGAGTAAAGCCAATACACTACAGAGGTCGGACGAGGCATTAATACGTACAAAAGTCATGCTGAATAATACCAAGCCAGGGGAATCGCCCCATCTGATCTGGTGGCACCAATCCTTCTTCCATAGGAGCCTGGTCTATCGAGCATTTCACCTTGTCCCACTTGATTGAATGGCCCTCTGCAACGTTCAAACCATTTATGTGTGTATAAATACCAGCGTACGAGTTTACACTTTGAGTTATCAGAGAGTTTATATACCTATCAAAAGGACCTTACTTTGTATACACACCACAATTAATAGTAATATGATTTTCCTTGTTGCCTTCATAATGGCCAAAACACTCATCAATAATTAAGAAGTAAATTTAAAAGGGGTTTGAATTACACACGAACTCACTATAACTTCCGTATGTTCTTTGCCACTGGCCAGTTGAGCCTGAAATCGGATGTCTGATAGTTTATAAAACAAAGAAACTGTTTACCCGTGCAAAACCATAACTACTGTACAATAGGCTACTTGACAGTGTGAAAAATAATGGAAGAATTATGGATATATGTATTAATTATAAGTATTAAAACCAATTTACGTCAATATTACTAAAAATAAATGGATAATTTATTTATAAAACTCGGATGAAAATTGATTATTTTTTATCTGTCACCATTTTATCGAAAACGGTTTGGATTGGCCGATGACGTCACACCATAGTAAACAGCATCGACAGCATCTGTCAATCCTATTTTTAAAGGTAGAACGTTATGCGATCCTCGTTGACATTTGTCGGTTTACTATCATGTGTCGTCATAGACGCCATTTTGTCCGAGAAACCGTTTTGGCGGCTAATTTTAAAAGTGCATTTTTATTTGCTTTTTTCGGAAAAAATACACAAAATAATTAAAAATTACCACTTTCTGAGTGCTCAATAGACATCATTAAACAATCGAATTGACTTTTCAGAAACCTGTCAAGTAGCCTATACATTACACGGTACATTTTTGTGTTGACAACAGGCGTTTACGTTATGTTGACAAACGGTATCTGTTCTACTACTAACATAGAGTCCGACCGAAATTTCTGTTTCGGTTTCGGCCTAGTTTCGGCAAAAAAACGGGTTTCTTCTTATTTTCGGTTTCGGCTTTCGCTTTCGGCCGAAATTAAAGCCGAAACCGAAACCGGATTCGAGAGGTTTTGCGCTGCGATCAAACAGTCGTTATTTCCAAAAAAACACATTATTTATTTGAAATTACGAAGTGATAATTATGTTATATTAATGATTACTTCAAATATCACAGACTGAATGATTAATGTTACTAAAAAAATTGACTTACTGTTTTTTTTCATAAACATATCCTTATATGGAAGTTTCGGTTTCGGCCGAAACTGAGATCGAAGCCGTAATTCGGTTTCGGCCATAAAAACTAGTTTCGGTCGGACACTAAACATATTATTTTTATTTAATTCATTCTCATCTTAGATTTGGTTTTTACAATATTTGTATAGAAAGTAAAGTATAGAAATATGCATAAGTACAAAATATAAAATAATCATAAAAACGTAACCTAGAGTGCGGCTGGACCCAAGCTACCATTGTGGTCAGGGCCGCAAAATGAGGCCGAACCTCCTGACGAGCCTACTAACGAGCCTATTATTATAGGTATTATGTTACTGTATTTTATAGCATAAACTATACATGTTTGTTTACACTTAGCATCACTTCATATATTACTGGTTTACGTAAAAGGCGCTTCATTTATTTATGATCAGTTCATTTGTGTAACTTACATACAATAAGGTCAGTATTTTGACTACAAAATCGTTTTAATATTATGGGAGAAAAGAATAAAATACAAATTCACACATAATCTCATGTCGTTTTGTGCTACCACGTTTACAACACTTTACGCATTTATTTAGGTACATATATCATACATAACATAATTATACAAATAACCATAACATAACTCTAATAACTAATATTTAACCATTGTGACTTTTCTGTATGGCACCAACAGCCTAGGCAAGTAGCTACACGTCCCTAGGTCACGCCACAAATATAATATAATTAATTATACACATATTTGTAAAAAAATTGTGTGTTTTATTTTAAGTGTAGTACAGCAATGAGATTGTGATAAAAAGAAAGAGATAGATGCACGTTTTCATTTAACAATAAGCTACTCTACCAGTTTCATAGAACCTTCCTGCTAGGCTAGCACAACTTGCCGCGACTCCATTTGCATCGCGACAGAGCAAAATTGGTCACTTTCGCACTACATTAAATGGAACGGGATAGGTTGTATTTGTAACGCAACAAGTCGCGGGACCCAG
Source organism: Eudemis profundana (assembly GCA_947034925.1). Taxonomy (NCBI): domain Eukaryota; kingdom Metazoa; phylum Arthropoda; class Insecta; order Lepidoptera; family Tortricidae; genus Eudemis; species Eudemis profundana. Next base: position 19,495,560 of record OX344795.1, on the reverse strand, counting down.
TTATGTGTTAAAGGTACCTGCTATTTGTGGCGTGTTGTCCATGGAATCCGATATCCATCGGCTTGCCTATTTTGATTTAGATTAAGAACTCAAACACCATAAAGTGATTGCTCTTAGAGAAAAATAGGACAAAGTTACTTCAGCTTGATCTAGGAAGAATTTGACTTCATGCTACTGGGTTCCGCTATATTATATTAGGTACTTATACGGAGATACGGGACTCAATCCACTCCATCTGACTCATCACGTAGATGAAGCGAGCCGGCGCGGCGCAGCTCGGCCCACGCACGCCGAAACCCAACTGTGCACAAACATCCCGTGTTACAAACCAGAAAAGCATACCAAACATGGAGTACCTACAGTACATAATACCTTGTTAGTGGTTTAAGGGCGGTAAGGAAGGTATTCCAAAACGAGTGTTTATTACAAACCCAAAGCCGAAGGCTTAGCTGACCGAGAGCTTTAATGACTCGAGTTTATAGTGTGTGATGCAAAATGCCGAAAGGTAATGCCCTTGCCAGTAAAAGACCAGCACTCGCAAAACTTGAGACAATTTCAAAACTTATTAACTGTAATGTTATGGACTGAAAGGCTTATCGTACCTAATCAAAAGTTACCAACTACTAACTTCAGTAGTAAGAAAAGTTTGACGTTTATCTTTGCCATAGTAGCTGCAGCCATTTGTAGCGTTAATCGGTTCATTATAAATAGAGCTGGTACAACACCCTTAAAGTAGCGGTAGTTACCAATGTCCAATAGACGTGGGATTGTCGAGACACCAACACGAAGCCAGCTTCGAAGAAGCAGACTGGCTCCGGGCTCAGTGGGGAGGCACAGATCGGGAAGGTGGGCACCATCATCTTCTGCTCCGGCTGTTGACCACAGGTTGAAGTAAAACAAAATAATTGCACTTAATTTATCTTATAGGAGAACATCTAATGTAGAGACCGAGTCTTTTCGCTTCACCATTATTCTTGTCGTGTGTTTAGGTGCGTAGTTTCTATTAGTTTCTATGAAGAAAAATACGCAATTAATGAAGTATAATCTTTATCTAACCATTCACCATGTTGACTGAAAAAAACATGCAAATGAATACATACCTCAGCTTTCTTATCATACAAATCGCAATTTTTGACGTCTACGATATCCATATGAATTACTTCCTTCTGGAAATCACCATACTCTGTCCAGGAAAATAAAGTGGTTACCAACTTGCAAAATACAGACGTGTTTGTGTTTTACCTATATGATTTTTTTAATTCCCTAAATCAAAACTAATGCCAAATGAATTGTAAAAATGTAGACAGACGAATAAAACTTACGGTCGGTCACTTTCACAGCGTAAATTTTTCCGAACGCACCCCCTCCTTTGATAGGCATGCAGATCTGCATAACGGGACCTGAAATCGTAAGATCGTATTAGTTTATGTTTATGAGAGTACATTTAACTATTCGTTTTTTTAAGAATAGTTTGTTAGTACTTTCTAGCCTTCTTGGCCTATTCTTCCTCCTAAACTATAGTCGGACTACGCTTAGTTTGCCGAGGTTGAAAAAAGGTTTTTATTAAAAAAAAATGCATATGGCAACATCACAAGAAATAGAATTAATTACTTAGTCTTGATACTTGGTAAATATTATTTATGCCACATCTGACCATAAAGTGGTTTTTTTCCGTACGCGCAGCGACGTTTTTGCTGGTTATAGTATAGATACTATATAGATTATAAGTATTCCGTCAGAGTAAAGTTGCGTCCAAACGACCCGATTTCGTCAACCAACTGATAGGGACACAGCTACTTATTAGAATCAGAGATGAACAACTATATATATGGTTGATGAACTCAATAAATCGTGTAGACGCAACAAAACAAATGTACGCATTATGAACTACTGAGATCCCGGTATTGCCGTACTCAAAATACCGGTATTGGAAGACCCTGTGCATGACGAAGGAAAAAAGCCATAATAATATTTCTCAGATATGAACGTGTTGCTAATAACTTGCAACTTCCCGCTCGCAACTCTTTCTTTATACTAAACTTGCAGTGTCTTGCCTGGGTCTCCTAGCTCAATGGTCCCGTCCCTCACGAGCTGCACTAATGCAATGGTGGCATACGTCAGAGCCTCATATTCCGGATGCAATATGTAGTCTGCTACTTCTATAGAGTATTTCACTATCGCACTGTACCACACTATAAATCGCGTACTGTTCCTGAAATATTATAATGACAAGGAGCAAGGTAAAATTCAGTCATTGATTATTGATTAGGTAGAAATCAAGTCGCCTTTGAACTCGTCCTTAGCAAGATTGGGCTCCAGACTCCATATTTTCGCAATCGAGTATCAAAAGCTTCAAAAATCTGGATTACGAAACAAGTCCAAAGCCTAAATTCGATTGGATATACGTCGTATAGTCAAATTTTATCAAAGAAGTATCGTGTATCTAGCTTGTTGTAGCTTCAAAACTATCGTGTATCTGACAATATATCCATTGACAATAAATTTAGCTATTGACAAAATATATTTTAGAAATACTTGAAAAACTCTAACGTACGTAGGTCATCGGATCTTGAATCTTGATTGAAAACATCCCCAAATTTTGAGAACGTTCCGTAACTTGCACAATTGCTGGTACACTTACCTGAGGATAATTTTGTCAATCTTGGCCATGTCTTCTGCCGGCGCAAGCACATACGCGGGGTGGATGAGCACGGCGCCAGTGACACTATACCGCATCCTATCTGCCGAAACTGCAATACAATCTTTAATTTATTTACAGCGTTTCAACCGCACTCACTTTCCTGGGTCGAATTTATTTCATTTCCCGTGGATTTGTTTTCTATTTTTGATTATTTTGTAGGATGCCAGGAACATTGGAAAATAACAGAAAATGGTAAGTCAATAATGAGACTCAGGAAAGTAAGAACAGTAAAAACGCAGTGAGAATTACCCTTTTATGTGTGGCAAACAATTAACACTTTTAAACTCACCGGAGGTCGTTTTAAAAACTGACCATCTTAATTTTCTATTACATTTAACTTGTAAAATACATATGCTGTTGTATATTTTACAATATAATTATTGCACGCCTGACAATAGAGAAAATAAAAGTCATTACTAGGAGGTTGTTTTACTATAAGTTTCTATAGTGACATTGCTATTCCCACAGCACCGCCCTGGTGACAAGAAAGTCTGGCAGTCCACATTCCATACGTACAGAAATCGTGTTGAATAACCCCGATCCAGGGGAACCGTCCGATCTGTTCCGTGGGCAAAAGTCCTTGCTCCACAGGCTCCTGGTCCATAGAGCATCTTATCTTCGCCCAGTCGAACCCGCGGCAAACTACAAGCAATATTCTGAATTTACATGGATTGGCGGTTAGTAGGTTAAAAAATCCGGGCACACAAACAATAATGTTATAAGATAAGCTGAAACTTCGTAGCAATTTTTTTTAACCTTTTTTCAAATACGTATGTTTAATGATATATGCTTTGCACTTTCATTGTCATTAAGAAAATCACGCGCACAAAAACAACTTGACTATAAGTACTTATGTAATAAACCATAACTTACTTCGTACGCACAGCATGGCTAATACTATTATTTTATCTATTGCCTTCATAATAAAGAACCTCTAAAGCATACCACGTTCGGTACTGGTTTCCACTCTAGACTAGGGGTTCCCAATCTTTTTCAGTTACAAGTTTAGTACTTCGTCACGGCGCCCTACCCTAATTCGCTCAAAATAGGTATTGTTGCTTTGTCTTTATACCCGCGAATATTTGTTGTTTAAGATAATGATAGAGAATCTACTCACGACACTCTTTACTTTCTACGGCGCACACTTTGGGCACCCCTGCTCTAGACAATAACAATATTACATTGATAACACCAGTGTAACTGAACGTATGTATTATATCGTTTAATAACAGTTTTATTGATAGTAAAAGCTGGTACTAGATTTTACAACCAATACAAGTCGAAGATTTAAACCAACAAAATGTAACATAAAACGTATAAAATTATTACTCTACTCAAATAACGACACCACTAAAACTGTATCTTTTCCGTCGCTGACTGACAACCCGAATCAAATTGTGAAAAGTTTGTAAACGAATTATGAACGAACGTAAATATTTACTGTAATATAGCCACTTTTTCAGATACTTCCTTGCTTGTGTATCATTGATTAGTTTCATTTCATCCGTAGTTCCATTTGCTTACTTACGCTTAACCACCATGAATTCATCTATATCTGTCATCACATACGTTATTTTAATGATATTCATCAATGACCTTTATTCTCACCACTTAAAGACACACAGCACTATAAGGAAAAGTAAACATTATCCACAAAACCACATGCATTAAGTACATCAAGACATTGCTACACTTATAGTGTCTGTTTGGGTGATTCGTAGTTTGGATTAATCCCAGGATCCCGGGATACTACGCACCTCGCAAGTGTGCAAGTGTGCCCGTATGGGATTTGTACTATGGGTCAAACCTGCATTTCTGCATATCCTACAGTGTACCTACATTCTAAGAACTACTCCAAGATACTTCTAAACGTTTTAAAAATTGATCTGTAGGTATAGGTAGGTAAAGAAAAAGCACATTTTAAATGACGGGCACCGTTTTATTGTCTTTATTATTTTCCGATTGAACTCGCTTAGCCGGCGGGCCGTATACAGCATTGCAGCACTGGTGAATGCACTCTTCGCACTGGTAATATGATGTGGCGGCAATGTTCATGTTGATCCACTCCATGAGACCGTTCACGTCGATGAAGCGCGCCGGCGCACCGCAGCCCGGCCCGCGCACACCGAAACCCAACTTCAAACATAAATTTATCTTTAGAAGCTTAAGTAACAAAGATGTGTAGCAGTGAAAACTGAAAGCACCTGTGAGGACCTGACGAGGAGAAAATGTCATAAGTAGTATGAGCCCGTAGTTTGCTTTCAATGATAAAGTCGGATTTTTAATTAGATGGAGTAATTTGACACTTGACAGTTCTCATTTAAAATATCTCATCTCATTACAAAGTGTTTCTTTAATGAAATTATAAATGACAGAATAACGGTAAGTTTTATTCATATAAACTAAGTACTTTATTTGTATTATAAAGCAGTAATCACACGAAGAATGCGCACGTAAATGTCAGTTTACTCCATATAATTAAAAATCCGACTATAGTAGCTAGCTAGCAGTGGCGTGGCGTCTCCATAGAACTCGATTCCCATCGGCTTGCCTAATATTAGGCAGATCAGCCCTTAATTCTATTGCTCTTAAAGAAAATTTAAGCCAAAGCTGCTCCGGCTTGCCCTAGGATTTCTTCAACGCTACGCCACTGCTAACTAGGTATATTCATTTTGAGATACCAGAGTCGTCCTCACAAATTATGTTCCCCAACTGACTTTAAGGGGCAAAATACCCTAAAGCTGTCTTCCAACTATTTCTGGTACGCAGGTTTTCTCCACTCCACAAAATCTGCTACGTAGGTACCTCACTATATACATAGTATCACTACTCTGGCGCTGCTTGCCTATACCCTCTGTTCCTTATTGCGGCCCCGGATTTCATTCCTGTAAAGTCTTATTATTACATGCAGTTACCAGTGTCCAGTAGAGCTCTGACTCTCGTGAGACCAGCACATAGCCCCCATCCCACACGCAGGCCGGCGTTTTCTTCGCAGCCGTTGCGCACACCAGATACGTTGGCACCATCAGCTTGTAGTCCAGCTGTGAACATAAAAGAAAAACTATACTAAAGCGTAATCTAGAATCCTGGACTCCATTCAAGCTTTTAAGGTAACCATAAAAAAACCAGCATATTTATCGGTTCTATCACTATCCATCCAACTAAATAAACACACGGACGTGGACTGGACGGTGTACAATGCCATTCTTGATAGGAAACCGTATTTCCAATGCACAGCGTTCAATAAAAAAATACACTTATTAGAAAGTTACATTACAAGTATAGGTACTAAGTAAGTTTAGTAATATCTACCTCGGCTTTTTCATAAAATTCATCGCAGTCTGCCTTATCAACATGGTTCATTTTGATCACTTCATTTCTCAATTCGCCAGTTGCTGTAAAAAAACTTTTCAAAAAAAATCTGTGGATATGCAAAATGGTTAATGCCACGATTTACATAGACAGCTAACCGCGAATGATGGAAGGCATACTTTTTACAGAAAAGAAGTAAGACTTGGCTGGGAGGCCTTTACTTTTTTTGATAACTTACAATCAGACATTCTCACAACGTATAGGCTGTCGAAGGCGTCGGTAACTTTGACTGGTAGACAGATGGGTAGAACCGGACCTGGAACGATTTAAACACCATTTAGTATAGCAATACGCATATGTACACAATTATAGTCTGATTTCATTAAGCACTGTAAGGCGCAACAGAAAAACTATGCCAACTGCACGATTACATTGGTCGACGACGCGCGACGTGAAAATCAGACTACTTTTAACCCCTGACGCAAAAGAGGGGTGTTAGAAGGCTGACGCCAATGTCTTTCTTTGTGTCTATCTGGGCATCGTAGCTCTCGAACAGATGGATCGATTTTGATGCGTTTTTTTACGTGAAAGCAGGTTCCTTGTGGGTTTTCTTACCTATGCTTGGTAGGTACGAGTAAAAATCGATGCAGCAGTTTGAAGCGTATCAGCTCTGTTCCAAAATGATGTAAAGCATTTTCGGCATAAAATGGAATTTAAGTACAAAAATAACATTTAAAAATAATGAAAGAAAACTGAAGTTAAAATTTTAAAAACCTCCCACTAAAACAAACTCCAAAAAGTCGCAAATAATATGTATATATGTCTTGGCCTTTTATGTATTAAGATAACTTGTTGTCGGGGGCCTATTACATGCAGTACTAAAACAGAAGGTCCCTCGACAGCAAGTTATCTTAAAACATAAAACTCGAACTCTAACTCCTTTATTAATTATAATTAGTTATCACGGGTCAGTTGCTTACATTACAGGCGAAGGTATAAATAACTTTGTAGGCATATTTATCAAGATTCAAGTTATAATTATACACAAAATATAAAGGACATTATTACATTTTCATCACACTTGCTCGTAAAGGGTGTTATAACACGCGCGCTTATAGACCAACTCGAGCCGATTTACCCCCCGTGGGTTACAAATATCTATAACTCCCACGGGAGGAAAAACTGTATGAAAATCTATAACTCCCTCGGGAGTTATGAGTTTAGTTTTAAAAGTCGTACGTCATTTCAGACTAAGGAGGTTTCGAATCAGCCAAGGCTATTTCACATCTTCAAAACTTGGCTACAAAACCAATTTTAGTGTAAATAAAACTTATCTATATTAATAATTTAGCCGGGGCCTACGGTAACCGTGAACGAAAAGCGTCTCAAAAAATAGAGCGTAAAAAAATAACACTTTCGAGTCGACAACTTATATCCGCAAAATTCGTATAATGGAGAAATTAGCGTATAAAGATGTAAAATAATTCGAATAATGCCAAAAACAGTCGGCCATGTTTGTTTGCGTCAATTCGAGTTCGTTCGGAAATTGTCACAGTTTAGTGCAGGAGTCCGTAGCATGCGACTATAACTGCCGGCGCGGCTGTACATACTTGGCATGGGTAAGAAAACCGTTTTTTATTTTAATTAGAAAAATCATACGTTTCCTTAATTTTATTTCAAAGAAAACAATCTTTAAACGGGATAATATTAATAAGTTACTGACATAACTGAAAAATAATATATTAATATTGTACAATATTATTGACACATAACCCAAGAAAAAGTAACAAACGTGGGCGAAGGTATCAAATAAATTTCTAAAGGAAAAAAAAGGAATGGGCACATTTGTTTTTAATCCCTCTGAAGGTGAGAGGAAGTGGTAAGTTACGGCGAAACTCTGTAGGTAGCTTTTTAAGTTTTCTTAAATTTATTTGACTAAAAAACAAATTAAATTATACCCGTTTTTGGTACAAAGATAGAAATGTGAAAATAAATGTTTATCATTTAGGTAAAAACAAAAAATTTACCAGGCATTTGAAATATTCGACCATAATAAAGATATCTTCGAAGTTACTGAACAGAAGAATCTGTAATAATTGTCAATATTAATATCATCCTAAATATTATTAAAAAAAAACGGGTTTCCTAACTTGCACAGTTTTTTTGATTAAATTTGGAAAAATCGTAACACTTATTTATTTGCTCCTACTAAACTAACCGCCATAGGTACAGTTTTTCTTAAACTATTCACGCATCTAGAGTCTATGCGGAAAGAGAATAGGCGTGGCGAAAAATGGAACTAACCTAACCAGTATAGCCACAGAACAGAAAATACGGTAGAAAAGCATTACAGCGCCCCCCAAAATTAATCCTATTCTCTTTCCGCACAGACTCTACTTACGAGTTTTTCATGTTTGAGGTAGGAATAACAACGTTCAAATATGGTTTACGAAAACTTATTTTCTACCTACGGGGAGCAACAATGCCTGTTAATTTTGCCTCCATAAGATGATTCCGTAGTTTTTGAAGAACATGGTAAAATTAATAAGACAAAATTTAAGGTTTGTCAAATCACGCACGCAGCAATCAAATCCAATCAGGAACGTAGTAAGCTGCAGGGAGTGAAAAAAAACTGACAGAGTTCGGAGCGCCACGCTGCGCACCACAATCTGCATTGATGATTTAGATCAGGGGTCGCGTACAGAAGCCTCCTGCCTGCACAGTAAAGTACCTACAGATGTGAGACACAGAGCCCCCCCCCCCCCCTCCCCCCAGGATGAAAAAGATTATACTTAACTCCAAGTCGACCATGTAATGTGGCCCGCGCGACATTTTCAAAGGTGCTGTATGCCCTCTGGGAAAAAAGTTTGGAGACCCCTGATGTAGATGCTTACCCCTTAGGTTGAAGTAAGACTAGGCCGGCCACGTCTGTAGTATGTATCCACATAGGGGGGCTAAACTGGCTTCGAAGTGAATGTGACATGTTGAATGGACAGGACCGGACTGGGCTCCCTGACACCCCACGAATCCGGGGCCCAATAACAACAAAGCCGGGGGCCAGGCCCGTGCGGGCCCCGCGGCGGCTAGGAAAACTGGAAACACCACCTTAACTATATGGCCACTCCGACGATGCTAGAACAGGCCGCAGCGAAGATGGTGGGACGACCTGAATGTATTTCTTAACGGCTGTCCAAAGTAAGCTCGGGAGCGGGACGGCTGCCATATTTTGTAATTCAAGGACGAGGGCTTAAAATTAAAAATTAGACCATGTTGGGGTGGGGTGAGACCGAGGTACAGGCTGGGTGGCGAGGACGTAGCATGCCACGGTGAAAATGGCAGGACAACCTAGACGTATTTTTTAACGGCTGGTCCTTTAGACCAGAACCATTGTAAGCGGGATAGATTTGACCTTCAGTGGACACTAATAATTAGACTTAAAAAATGGGATTTTGCTCCAATAGAGGTTAAATTATGAATAGGAATCTGTTATCTCAGATATTTGAAAGTAAAATTAGTATGTAAATTACCTACCTAATACATTAAATGTTCGTGCAGTTCCCTTAATTTCAACAAAGCATAACTACATAGAGAACCCACTTTATTTAGATGTCGGTTAAAAATAAAAGGCTTCGAAAGCTAAATATCAAAATGTACCTAATGAGGGTGTTTAAAAATCATAAATCCACCAGGTGGCAGCAGGGTGGCGAATGGTCTTTTTGACAGTAGGTGTCAAAATCCACCAATCACATCACCTGATTTTGACATCTACTGCCAAATAGACCATTCGCCACCCTGCTGCCACCTGGTGGATTTATGATTTTTAAACACCCTCATTGAAGAGATTCTTGGTAATGCTATTTCTAAAGAGGTGAAAGGGTTAAATGGGGTTTGTAATTTTTTTACATTTTACCCGGGCGAAGCCGGGTTTTCAGCTAGTATGGTATATTTTACTATTATTTCTGTAGTATTTGCGATTATTTTAATGCAATTAAATTAATTTAGTTTAAAAATTTATTGTGAAAATCGGTACAATCTGGCGACATTGCCTGTCAAGTTTAAAAACTAAACGCAGTTCTTAGCATTATCTGTGGAAGACTATATTGAAAAAGTTGACAGTTGAAGTTGTCTCTTAGCGGGTGCGTTTAGTTTATTTCATTTTTATGTTTGATTATATTTTTCCTCGCAAATGTGATGAAAAACATTGTGTGTATCACGGGCAGTAAGAAGATTACAAACTCGAGTCATTAAAAGCCCTCCGCCTACGGCGTCGGGCTTCTAATAGACTCTCGTTAGTAATCCCCTTCTTACTACCCTCGGTGCACAATGTACTATTATGTCAGGTCGCTAAAAGGCCAATAGATAGGTAGGTACATATAATTTTTAACTTATTAGAGTTTTTTTAGTTGGGGGTTTTAACCAGTATTCATGTACGAGTGGGACGTCGAACGAATGCTTTACGTTAACGATAAATTATATATTAGGTAACAGAGCTGAGGCGACAAACTTATAGGCAAGCCGGAGCGAAATCGACTTAGGCTTTCTTCAAAAGTAGAACGAAGTTCTACTTTTCGGGTTCGATCGGGTCGGTTCTGTTCCTTGGATGCTACGCTCCTCAGATATCTAGGGGTTTTAGACACATACAAAGCTTTAATTTGTATTTACCTGCATGTCCGAGCTTAAACGCCTTATGAGGGATAAGCACAATCAGCGCCACGGTCGCGAAAGTGATGTTCAACGTATACTCGTGGTGCAGTATGTAGTCCAGTACACTCATATAATACTTCACCTCTGCACTGTGCCACATTATGAAGTGGGTTGTATTCCTATACAAATACAACTTTTGGTATAAAGGATCTTCCTAAAAGTTTATCTAAAAATGTTTTTATGCGACACCTGGCTATAAAGTGGATTTTTCCGCACGCTGCGCCTACGGAAGAAGCCGCTTTCTGGCCAAGTGTAGACATAAAATGATGTACACAACACGGGAGGTAATAAAGAAAGCCCTCGATCGCATATTTACGTCCCTCGCTTGCAGCTCGTGCCGCTAACTTCTGCGATCTCGGCCTTTCTTTGTATTACCACCCTAGTTGTGTAATGTACTATTTATTTCGTGTGCGTAATTTATTATTTTATTTCACAAGGTTTCATCTACAAGCAAAATATTAACTGCTGCAAACTGACAACATACCACCAATAATTGATATCTATGAATAAAGTAAACATTTCGTAGCCTTGTTCTGAGACATTGTGCGCTAATATAACTCCTAACTGACCAGCTGACTAAAGCTGTTGGTTTTCCCTAGCCTTGAGCAACACTAGCAAGAGCAGCGTGGGATGGCCACCTGCCTGACCTGGATGACCTGGTAAGGGTTGCGGGGACTCGCTGGATGTGGGTCGCTTTTCCTGCCCATGTGGAAATCTATTGAGAAGGCCTGTGTCCAGCAGTGGACGTCCTATGGCTGAAATGATGATGATGATGATGAGCAACACTTGATCCAACCAATGGAGAGGCTTTACTTACGTGATGTTTTTGCGGTCAATTTTGACTATGTCCTCCGCTGAAGCGAGCGCATACCACGGGTGTATCCGCACAGCAGCTGTGATGGCATACCGCATCTTCTCTGCAAAGACTGCAAAGGCAATATCTGTAGTAATAAAAATATGTTGTCATTTTTCCGGGAAAGGACTAATATTTTTTTTTAAAAGACGTAGGTTCAGAAAGGAAGTTACTTCTTGTAGCGTTTCAACCGCTTTCTGTTTCGTAGTCGCACCTTATAGTTTAGGATTACCATTAATTATTTTTTTCCAGGTATCAAGATACTATACAATACATCAAAATATTTTATTCCAAACCCAATACAAATGGCTAGTAATGCGCCCAGAAATCTGGAAGCGGCTAAAACCCTAGTAGAATCACCTAAAAACGTATTTTGAAAATAAATTGCGATTCATAAGAACAAGTTATCTACTTGTTCTTATGAATCTCATTTTTTTTTACATTAAACTATGTAATACGTACAAAAGTCGTACTGTATAACGCCTATCCAGGGATAGCGTCCGAATTGTTCCTTGGACAGCACTCCTTCTTCCACCGGTTCCCGGTCAGACGAACAACGGATCTTCTCCCATTTGATACCAACACAAGCTGCAATCAAATACTTAAATAGTAAATAAACCCAAATTAGACGATTCTAGACAGCAGAATCACAATATACACAAATAAATAACTTACTCCGAATAAATAGCATTGTGATTGTCAGTATCAGTAGAATTTCTTGCATTAGTTTCATAGTTCGTTGCAAAACTTTAACTCGTATAATATTAAATTTGTATGTGTTTTATATTTAAGTTTGTCTATGAAAGACCAAAATATATGTTATCTATATCTAGAAATACTGAATTACGTAGTTTCTGAAACTAAACAATTCAAACAATTCTTAAAATTCACATCACGTCGATCTTATTCAACCTAATGTCAGCAAATGGTCAGCAAGCACTGACGACTGAAACAATAACGATTTTGTTGGAATGTTTACAAAACTTTACTAAACGAGGTAGTATTTTCAACAATAATTTCCATTTTTGTAAAAATGGAAAATAACTTGTTTCTTAGTGATAAGTATGTGTATAGAGTTTTAAAATGTATGTTAGTTAATCTCTTAATTCCAACATTATATATGTATTACACATTGAAACTGTTGAAAGCATAAACACAAACAGGGTAATACTTAATATGTTTTTCATATTCTTATCTTATAAATGAAGATTGTAGAGACCTGCTTAGAACATTTTTACAAACTCAACTAAAGTTACCTACTGGATCAGATGTCAAAAGGGCTTGTGACGCACTATTTAGTAAGATCTTGATATGTAATTGCAATTTATTTGTTACAGGTAATAAATAAACTAAGCTGATGACGATGCCTGTTCCGAATTAATACAAGAGTAAGTTGGTACATATTTCTAAACTATATTGGCCCAGTGACCCAAAGAGGATCTTGGCCTCTAACGTTGGTAGGTACATTTAATAGCTCTAATACATACAAAATGTACTAGAGCTGCAAAGTGTCCATCAATATCAAATGCGCCCACCGACGGACTAAACAAAAGATTTCTTCTATTATGCTCCAGTTTATTGTTGACATAAACGCGCGCGGATGGTAGGTAAAGTAAAGCACCCTACATGATTTCCCTTTACAGCATGGTACAAATTTTACAGATAACATAACTGAGCTAAGAACATATGAGAAAAGTCGCTGCCTTGACTCTGAGCCCCTACCAAATTGTTATTCTTATTTTAAGATATTTGAAATTTCGTTAGCTTAAGCAAATGTAATCTTAAAGCTCTTGCGTTGCGTCACATGGATTAAAACTGACTCCTTATTACTTTAGAAATAAACGCTAAACATTTTAATTTAAATACAAACATTCGTACCTATTCACATGCCAAAGAAAAACGCAAAATATAAGAGTGTCTAAGGAACATACTACCTCTTTCCTCTGGCCGTTAGATGCACAAACCTCGGCGCGCACGCTCTCTCCAAAACAAATAGTATGTACAGTTGGTGTCTAGTTAAAGTGGCTTGAACTCTATATCTTCCCCTATAAGAATCCAATTGCTACGTAGCCTACGAACCTACGTATTCTGTTTACCCGATATTATAGGATTTGAGTAAATTAAGGTTGTTATTATGACGTAGATAGTGCATGATATTATGTTACATCCTCATTCCTTACATAACGTAGCTTACGGTGTAAGGAGGTCTGACAAACGGATACCTGGGCTTGGCTGTAACTTGGCCGGTCTCGTTGCCAATACATTTAACTCTGTGGTGTCAATTACAGCTGGAAAATGTCAACCGTATTTTAAGACAGCAGACACCTAAAGCAAGAATGCAAATCCAGAATGCAAGAATTTTTGCTAGGCTGGAATATTTGCTTCAAGACTATACAAATGGCAAAATACCTACTTACAAATAGAAGATGCAACAGACTCTTCCGCATTATGTGGTGTGATCACGTACGATGCTGGTAACAAAAAGTTGCATTTGCGCATGTGCACATTTGTGGTCCCTGATATTGTGGTTTACTGCATTGTGGGGAGTGGTAACGGTATGCAATACGGGTACATTATTCATATGGAAGGTAACTTTGTAGTCATCGTCATTTTCAATAATCATTTAGCTATAAAATATAAAAATGCATACTTATTCAGAAAAGGATAGATATATAGAGCGCTCAATACAATATAGTTGCTGTCGTGAAGGGCAAGACTATTTTCCTTACTAGTCGGCCCCCACCCACAACACAAGTAAATAACATTAGTATTGTCGTTCTACTCTATTAAAGACCCATAATAATTTCGAAGTTTTTATACCTAAGTCTCAATACGTTGCTAATATTTTGAAGATAATAGAGTCTGACAAATCATGGACTATTCATCTAAGACACCGCTACACGCTGCTGCAAAACCGTATCGCCTAAATGAGCGGTGGTTGACAGCCATATTAATTATGGCCATCTGGTTCTGGTTGTTTATGCTCATAAACCGACAAATAAGGTCAAACGGCTGATAAGCGGAACTCTAAAGCCCTATTAATCCCAATAAAAAAGCGTACACACCTATACATAGCGTAAAGAAAAAAGAGCTGGGTATACACTAGTGTTAAAGAAACATACTGTCTTCTTACATTGGACGGTTACATAAGTACGCCTCAAGCCAAGGCCTCCTAACAACGCACAAAGTTTGATGTTTGTGTAACGGGCCTCCGGAGGTTACTTATGCCGCTTAAGTGACCATCGCACTTAGTTTACGAACCAACTGTCAGTGAGTTAATCAAGTGTTCACACTGTCCAAAAAACTACTAGTAGTAAGTTGACGTTACAAATGGCAAGTCACACAATAATAGGGAATATGCATGATATTTTTTATTTACTTTAATAACAGCTCATTCATATAAGAAACCGCAAGAAAAAAATATTTTTCGAATAACTCTAAAAATAACCAAGATATAAGACAACAAAGATTTATCTCTCTCTCTTTCTAGCAAAACAGAATATAGTATGGAGATTGTATGGTGGCCGTGTACTATGACGTCATAGTCCATATCGGATCTCTCTGTCTAATCGCTGTCTTATTAGTACTTTAAAATGTTTATATCTTCCGTATTTCTCGGCCCATTTTAATTTTATTTTAACTTTATGTCATCTTTTTTACGGTATTTTCGAATTTTGTTAAGAAATATGTTAAAAAAAATTCATGCATATTCCCTATTCTGGAGGAAAAATATTAGTTCTGCATAAAAAATAAGAAAGGGAATTAATTATTTACTGTAAAAAAACCACAGTTTTAGCGCAGTTAAATAAAGTTTTTGGTTAATTAAAGGGGTTGCCATTATGGGGGTTTTCGGGTAATGAGGGTGTACTTAAGGAGGTATTATACCTAAACAAGGTACTTACAACCTCATTATCTTAAAATCTTAGCACAGTTACTAGTAAGTAAACAAAGCTTTTGGTATATGTACTTATTTTTTTAAGATAATGAGAATGTACATAATTATATCCAGGCGTTCTATGCATGATTTTCCACCTACGTACTAATCTTACTTATGCCTTGTGTTATCATGCCCGAACACGATTGTGGTACGACTTACGTTTTGCATATTTATTTACTCGGCTGAGGAAGAAATCTCATTGGTATTAACTAATACATATAAGGATATCGGTCTTCCAGACCAGAAAATATGAAGTAGAAGCCGAAGTCCTCTTAAGCGCATCAAATCCATTCCGTATACAAAAGCGAGACGAATGCCTGCCCGTGCCACGACCATCCGTAAGTAATGTGGCACCTGGCCGGCGCTGTTAAAGCATCGATCATGAAACAAAAATACAACAAGTATTAAAATAGTTTAGGATACGACCCAACATTCATCTTCCCTCAGCATTATTTTAATGAAACCAATGTGATATTAAGAGGAAATATAAACATAACCCGCTAGTGTTTCCACGCCATATCCTAGGAAGGCTATCTTTAATTCCATATTATTTACTTCAAGTGTTTATTTAACAGGTAATCAGAAAGAAAAATTAAAAGTACCTATACAATGTTTCCGTATAAATTGTTTTTTTCTTTACTTTTGATGATGCTTCCCCCAGGATGTACCACTTCACTACCTTGTATGTATTGTATTGACCTCTTATTGCATGCGAAATTAGTTTCATCAAGAATAAGGATGAGGGAAGGTCGTCGTAAGGCGGTCTATTCTACTAGAAGTTCTGTATGCAAAATATCTACTCATTGTCAGTCTATTTTTACCGTGATTTGAGACGAAAGATAACAGTCATCGTATCTACAATCTATTCTTAGTAATATTCGTTTTTTTAGTCGTTTTGAAATAAGAACCATTTACGTTGTTACGGCTAAGCTTAGTTTGCACCTCGCATTTAGCTCATCCATATGATGCGTTTCCTGGTCATTCTCAAGGCAACAATCACAAGGACAGGTGCATTGGCGTATATATCGTTGTCCCTTTTTCACGTAGAGGGTTTTTGCACCTATAAGAAATACCGGTTACTATGCTGTATTTATAACATTGCGTGGCCTTAGGGTGCAGAGAAAATGTCGACATTGGCAAATAAATGAGTAATAAATTACCTGCAAACCTAAATGCTATGAGATTTTATTGAACACACTAATAGGTTTAAGTTAACGCGGGCTGGTTTTCCGCTATTTGACATCCGATTTTTTCAGAATATTTAAAAATCAGTCAGCGCAGAATTTAATCAAAATCTGGTGTTTTCATATGGAATGACCCTTTTGTAAGTAGAATAAGCACTTTTATTAACTGAATAAAATATTTGTATTTGTATTGTATTTGATAATGCGCCTATTTTGCATACCTACACACGATTAATAATCATACAACCTCCTGCCACAAAAAGCAATTTCACTATCCAAATGCATTGTTTTCAAAAATTGTCAGTAAAAAGAAGTACATTTACATATTTTTTGGAACATATGAGTCGGGAAGAAGGTAGGTAACCAATGACCCCATTTCAATTGTCATTTAAATGTAAACCAACTGCGTAACGCATGAGATTAGCGCTAGTTTATGTTTCCGGCTCGCTCACAATAGCCGCCTGCTGCGCAGCCGGCGGTCGCGTTATGGGCATCGTAACGTTGTTCGACCTATGGGAATATTTTAACCTTCCAATAAGCCGCAACGTAATAATCATAGATTTAAAACTAACTTACGTCACTTCGGGCCATTACCAAAGTAAGTATAAAGACAAGCAAGTAGTCCGACTTCGGCCGTTTAGGCGCTCGCGCGACACGTATTCACACAGGCTCACGATAGCACGTCTGTGTAAGTGCGAGCCGTACTGGAGCATTCTTGCGCATTCTTAAATCTTAGCCTGTAGTGCGTTCGTACACGGCGCGCACACATTCAAGCGCGTGATGTACCTTTTATAGGAAAAAAACCAGTCAAGTGCGAGTGGGGGTGGGTGGGGGGCAACTCGCGCACCGAGGGTTCCGTAAAAACTCGTAAGTAGATACGTAAATAGTTCAAGAAAAACTGTATGGCGGTTAGCTTAGTAGGACTGTTATTCTCCATACAAAAAGCTGTTCCCCGATATTTACAACGCCATCTATGTATAAGCTTGATAGGTATAAGTAACTTTGCAAGCGTGACACACAGTATTTAAATGTTAGAATTTATTTATTATTAGCTGTTGACGAACTAATTGTTATTTTACTAGGTTTCTGTGTTCAAATATAACATCGTTAAATGTTTTTTCTACTCCTGTACTGTTATCTGTCTTTTACTTGGTCACGAACACTAATATAAGAACATACATAATATGAGTTCAGAGAAGTCTATACTCTATTCCCCATAACAGCACTAGTGTCGTTATAGTCACTTTACGTTATTGCTAGCAGCCACAGACTTCTAAATCTAGGTTAAACTTAGGTCAAGGATTAAGCGCTCAATTTTAACTTTACGGTAAAAATGCACAACTACCAACTTAACAAACAATTAAATTTAAGAAAAACAAAACTTTCCGAACTTAATTCATTGATGCCAACATAAAAAAAGTATTTTTAATTTAAGTATATTTTAAATTAAAAAAATAAGTTTACCATAGACACATATTGTCAGTCAAACGTCATATTTGCCTTGTTTCCAGGTTATGATTAATTTTGTATTTTATAATTTAAAACCTCGTCGTAGAAAAAGTATTGTATGCAACGTTGTATAATTAAGTCAAAAAATGCTCATTGCGTCTCTATTTGCGATACTCGCCGCATTCGCGGCTCGTATCGCAACTCACGCAATTCGCATTTTTTGAACCCACTTATACAACTGTTGCATAAAATACTATAGTTTTTTAGCGCCATCTAGTTTTTGCCTGGATATCCCCTTGCGGTCGGGGCACGATCCCAAAGTATGGAGAATGACAGTCCTCTTGTTTTAATGGTCCTTGTAAGGAGCAAATAAGTATGTGTACGATTTTTGAAAATTTCTAAAAAACGATGCAATTTAGGAAAACCGTTTTATTTTTCCTGTAATATTTAGGATGATGTCAATAACTGGTAATTATTACAGATTTTTCTGTTCAGTAACTTCGAAGATAATAGGGGGGAATGGTATTTTTTTGATCGTTTTTGGTCATAAATCGAAAAGTACAAAATTAAGAAAAAATATAAAAATGGCTTTGGAATCTACAAGTTTAGCCCTTTCATTTAATATCCCACTCGATATAATAGCTTTTGTTATTCCACATCCCATTTCGGACCCCTTTAAAAAAAAAGTAAAAAATGTTATTGATTGAGGTTTAATGACAATCAATACTGCCTGGCCGGTTGGAATCGAATGATTCATATTCATATTTGAATGTAAGAATGGTGATGTCGTTCTTTGAATGACATGTCAATTCTATTCCAGTCTAAGCCACCACGAAAGAAAGATACATTGTCATTTGTATAGAGAGTTGTTTATAAAACGTATTGTGAAGATAAGAAGTGTAATAGTGAAATAAAGAAGTGTCCAAAGCCCTCCGAGTATTGATAACAGGTTATGGGCCAGCATAAAACCACTAAAGGAGGACTCTAAGGTTTCAAAAGAAAACCCATAATAAAACCGTCGATAACAAGCCGAAAGCATAAGCCTAGCAACCGTCAACCATAAGCATAGCAACCAACAGTTGACTAAGTGACATTTCGGTACGTACTAAAAATAAATAACAATGGAATTCCCAACAAAATTAAACCAAGAAAGCAACTATTCGACATGGCGAAAAATGACGAAATTATTCCTTGACGCAAAAGGATTCCTGAATGAAGATACAGGTAACGAAGCTAAAGCTAAATATACGATTCTAAATTCAGTACATGAAAACTTAATACATTACGTCATAAATTGTTCAACCACAACGGAAATTTTTGAAAAATTGGATATGATTTTCAACTTCAACCTGGAGAAAGATAATCATTTGAAAGTAATTGAATTTTATAACTACAATTTTTCCGGCGACATTCTACAAGATATTAGCAAGCTCCAGAACATATGCTTTGATTTGAATTCCACAAAATACAAAATTGATGACGACATGCTTATACAGAAAATTCTTATCATACTACCAGCAAGTTTAAATTATTTTAGAACAGTATGGGAGATTACACCGAAATCAGATCAAACCGTACGTACACTAGAAAATAGACTACAGAACGAAATAAAACTAAATCAAATCAAGCCATTAGATATAACACAATACAAAATGATGAGATCTGTAGAGAGGAAGTAAAACGAGGAAGAAGAGATGATAATAGAAGCAATCGAGCAGGCGATAATATAAGATGTGAAACAAGTAGAATTGGAGAAGTTCGAGAAGGTGATGGTGTGGAAAATGGAAACAAAGAAGTTCGAGGAGGTTCGAGAAGGCGTAAAACAATTGATGAAGAAACAATTGAAGAAGAAACAATTGAAGAAGAAACAATTGAAGAAGAAACAAATGAAGAAGAAACAAATGAAGAAGAAACAAATGACAGAGAAACAAATGACAGTGGAACAAATGACAGTGAAACAAATGAAAACGAAATAAATGCAGGAGAGACAAGAGAATGTTCAAATGAATCCGGTGAACAAGGAGGGGCTGTGAATTTTAGAAACGATTTAGATTTTGATAATGAAGTTTATTCTGATGGAAATGATGAATTTTTTGAGAGTGAAGATATTGAGAATCGAGAAGAAAGAATCGAAGTTGAAGGCAATAATGAGGCAGTGAATCAAAATAGAAGGATTCAACCAGCGAGAGCACGACGACCGCCGGAAAGATACAAAGACTATTTGATGAATTATGATACAGAAGCATCGTTGCTAACGTATGAAGAGGCTGTAGAATCCAGGGAAAAAGATAAATGGAGCAAGGCAATAAACGAAGAAATTAAATCCTTTCTAAGAAAATAAAACATGGTCGTTTGTGGACGAAAAGGAGGCTAAAGGAAGGAAATTAGTAACAAGCAAGTGGATCTTTACAATAAAAACAGATGGCAGATACAAAGCGAGATTGGTTGCGAGGGGTTTTCAACAGAAATACAAGATCGATTATGATGAAACATACAGTCCGGTAGTTAATAGTACCTCACTCAGAATACTACTGTCGATCGCAGCAAGTAAACGGTTAAAAATGAAGCAGTTCGATGTGAAGACGGCCTTTCTACATGGAGATTTGAAGGAAAGCATATACATGAAAGTCCCAAAGGGTTATGCCGACAAAGAAGGAAAAGTATGCAAGCTAAATAAGAGCCTGTATGGACTAAAACAAGCTCCACTCATGTGGAACATTAAATTTACAGAATTTCTAAAGAAAATGGGATTTAAGCAGCTGACACTTGATCAATGCATATTTATCATGGAAGGCGAAAGAATTATTATCCTAGCAGTGTATGTAGATGACGGATTGGTGTTTGGGGAAACAGAGGAGGATCTAATACATATAGTCGAAACAATTGGAAAAGCATTTGAACTCAGAATTTGTGACAAAGTCAGTAATTATATTGGTTTGGACATCGAGCAAGAAGAACAGGGAATCAAAATTTATCAGAAGACGTATAGCGAGAAAATTATTAAAAAGTTTAATCTGCACACGGCCAAAGAATGTAAATGTCCTACGATTCTGATAGAACAACATCCAGCTGTTAAGGTCGATACAAAGTCTCATGAGCTGTACCGCGAGATGATAGGTTCATTGTTATATCTTTCGAATATCATTCATTATTCAGACATCAGTTTTCATGTGGGTTATTGTTCGAGGCATCAAAACTCTCCTAATTTAAATGATTTAAACAACGCAAAGAATATATTACGTTACTTAAAAGGTTCTATGGATAAAGGTATTCACTTTTCTGAAGGTGATAAAGTTCTCAGGGGTTACTGTGACTCGGATTTCGCCGGAGACCCAGATACTAGGTGTAGTACTTCTGGCTATGTGATTTGGCTGAACGGTGGACCAGTGGCATGGAGCTCAAGAAAGCAATCAGTTGTCGCGTTGAGCAGTACAGAAGCGGAGTTCATAGCAGCGGCAGAATGCTGTAAAGAATTACTTTTCGTCAGAGATCTGATCTATGAAATAACCAAAGAGAAACTTCAAGTCGAAATGAGAGTGGATAATCAATCAGCAATTTGGCTAATGAAGAAAGGAATCATGAGCAAGAGAACTAAACACATAGATGTCAAATACTATTATCTGAAGGAAATGATTGATGAAAACCAGATAACAGTAAAATATTGTCCAACGGGATCGCAATTAGCAGATATACTAACGAAAAGTTTACCGCCTGTGAAGTTTGAGAAATGTCAACGAAGATTAGTGTCTTAGTGATCGTGTGGTTAGGTAGTGAATAAGTGTGGGCTAAAGTGAACTTAATGTTTGTTTCGGTTGATTTGGGGGTTTTTTATATGATGTTATTAGTATGTAAGATTTGTAGGGTGTGTAAGTTTTGTAATAGAAAAACGCTTAAGGAAATGTCGGATTAAATAAAAAACGGTCAGAATTAAGGGGGTGCTAGACAATGATCCACTTAAGGGGGTGAATATGACTGATAAGTAAAATAGTAACTGAATCATTGTCTCATAAAAGTACTGGCTGGAATTAAAATTACTTAATAAAGAAACGTTTACATTAATTTTGATATACGGTTTTCCTTAAGCTATTTCTCTATTTCGAATTGTTTAATTGCTAGTGTATATTGTTTTTGGTATATTTGGTATGGTATTTTTGATTTAAAATGTGTGAGATGTATGAGAGAGTGTGAGAATAAATTGAAAATAGTAGAATATTTTATGAAGTGTTGAAAGAAGAGTCTATAGAAGATGTGTTGATGTTGATGTTTCGAGCAGGAGAAAAATAAATATGTTGAAGTGAAGAATTAGATGTAATGTGGTGATGTGTCGAGAAGGAGATAGAAACATAAATATGTGATGTAATGAGAGATGAGTTATAATTTATTGTTGTGTCGAGTAGGAGTTAATAAATATGAGATGAGATGAAGTAGGATTAGTTAATAGTTAATTGAGGAGTCGAGTGGGAGTATTAGAAGAAACTTAGATATATATTGTGATTGATTATAGTTATTGAGAGTATTTGTTGATGTGTTGAGAAGGAGTATAGTAGTTTTAAAGGGGTTAGAACATAGGGTGTTCTGTGAGTCAGGAGGTGAAGTATACAGGGTGTATGTTGAGTAAAGGTGTAAGGGTGTTTGGATATTTTGGCAAGATTAGATATATACAGGGTGATTAAAATTTTGTGATAAGGATGTTTCGAAATTTTGTTTAGGTATTGTTTTGGATGTTGATAGTTGGTAGAAATTCAAGTGGATTAATGTTGAAGTGAGGAGTTGGACTACCAGGCAGTGTTGATTGAGGGGGTGTGTTATTGATTGAGGTTTAATGACAATCAATACTGCCTGGCCGGTTGGAATCGAATGATTCATATTCATATTTGAATGTAAGAATGGTGATGTCGTTCTTTGAATGACATGTCAATTCTATTCCAGTCTAAGCCACCACGAAAGAAATATACATTGTCATTTGTATAGAGAGTTGTTTATAAAACGTATTGTGAAGATAAGAAGTGTAATAGTGAAATAAAGAAGTGTCCAAAGCCCTCCGAGTATTGATAACAAAAAAGGTATAAGATTTTTTTTGTATACAATAGGCTCGAGTAAACGATTTTTAACACTATTCCAAATTTCAAGTCGATAGCATCAGTAGATCCTGAGATATCTTGCTGTGACAGACGGACAGACAGACAGACAGAGTCGCACCATAATTTTTACCATTTTGGTACGGAGCCCTAATTACTGCTATTAATCTAATGCTGTGCCATTACTTACCATCGACTCTCCCGGCCTCTCCGCCTCGCGCTAACCATGAGTTTGTAGCCTTCCGGAATCACGGGTCTAAGTAGGATTTCTTTCCGAGCGGCATTTACCTAGTCTTGCGTCTTGCCTTCTTTTCTGCCTATTTATTTGGGCTGTTAGGGTAAATAGACTGTTACTTAACCAGCTACATCCTTGGACTCGTACCATTCCCAACAACATTTAGGTCACTCGCTCGTTAGTTTTGAAATAGTACATTACTGCAGAGGCCGGGATACCGGCCGAGTACATATAGCTGGCCGAGCGAAGCGAGGCCAGATAGTTACGAGGCCGGCAACCCCATTTCCCGCCGAGGTATGTATAGTGCTTTTCTCAAATATGCAATGAAATAAATAAACTTACTAATATCCTTACTTACCCTAAATATTATTTTAATCAGAAACTTTCTATCAGAAAGTGACGTTAGTGACACTGACATATTATATCCATAGACAATGCAAATGACACGTTCGGAAACCAAAAGATGTTTCAGTTTACATTTTTACCGCGAATATTTAGATGAAATATTTTAAATGTGTATTCTTGTGGTTTAGTTTGCAATTTATAATATTTGGAAACTGTTTATAATGTGTTATTTGTTATGTTCATGTCAATTTTAAATAAATAAAACTGCAAAATATAGCAAAAATCGTTTTTTGTTTTTTTAATGACTGAATGCCGTGATGCCGTGGCCCAAATAAATGTGGAATGGAAATTAAAAAAAAATACATTGCCGGCCTAGGCCGGCAATGTAAGTATGAAATTCCATTACGTGCCAAGTGTCAAGCCGCACCGGAAACGAGGTACTTTGCGGCCTATTTTTAGGCACGTAATGTCAACATTTCATGCCATGTTTGAGAAAAGAAATAAAATAAACGGTAGTAACTGACTTACAGTTAAGCTATAGTAAAGTAGTAGGTAATGTTAGTTAGCCAGCTACAGTTACTAGAAATGTGACTACCACCAATCGAAACGACTTAACTCAAATCAAACCCACGCTCAACAAAACTTTTTTTGTTGTACAAAAGTAAGAAATTTGTGTTGAGGCTTATTATAAGTACAAATTGACGTCTACAACACAATTCGTCACACTTCAGTCAATGATGGAGTGAATTCTTTCGCTATTGTGTAATCAAATAGCGTAAAAAACTGATTAGATTTACAAAAACATGGAATCGATCTCAGGCACAATCCTATGGGCGGTGATGTTGTCTGTGGACATTATTGTTGTACCTATCCCCCACAAAGTTAACTAAACACTTAGAAACATTATTCATACATCATACTACTTAGTACTCGTATATATGTATTATGTTTGTAAAGCTACATCATTATATTCGCGTGTGGTGTGTCGCATTACTAATAGGCATGATGAATGTTTTTTTACGATGTCAAATCGATTTTATTTTTTGTGAGGATCAAATATTTATATGACACCTACTACAAAATCACAAAATGACACACACACAAATTTGAATCAAAATATGCCGACCCGACCGATCACTAAAAACGCTTCATAATACACTCACGGACAATGAATTCGGGTAATTTTCTATGAACAATTATATAGAAAATGACCCGAATTCATTATCCGTGAGTGTATTCATCTTTACTATTCGTGCATGAATGCAATCTGGGGTTTTCTTTATGGGAATAAAGGTGGTGTGTACACAATTCTACACCTTGCTAAGGCAAGGAATTGGGATTTAATCCCTTCGCACAGCGTGTAAAAAATGTCACTTACGGCCTAAGGGTGGCAATCGTATATTACACACCTAGGGCGGTATATTACACACCTAGGGCGGTATATTATACACCTAGGGTATGTGTTTATAACCCAAGCCGTAAGCGATGCCATAACTTTACTAATTACCGGCCGTGGTGTGTCCACCATTTTACTTCTTCCTTTGGCCAGGAAGTGGTAGTTTCTCCCCACTTACGGTCAAATGCTACGTACCGCCTCGCCTAGCCTAGGGTGATATAAATTAAATGCTAATATGGCATGATTTAATTTAGACATTTATTTATAAGCCGAAGAGTACGGGGCTGCCATTTTATATATAGTACTTCCCTGACAAATACACATGAGTAATCTCGCTACGCGGACAAAATTGTAGGCAAAGCCTAGTTTAGTATAACGTTCCTCTATAATAAATTTACGGTCAAAATCACCATTTAACTAGCTGACACGCACAAAAACTGTCGCCGCATCTCAGACAATTTCCATTTTCTTTTTGCGGCCATTCCGCAGGCTGTTTATAGTCCACGGCCTTCCGCGTGCCGGCGCGAGCATTTTAATGAGGTTTTTTAGCGTTCACACATTGTCTTCGACGTATTGGACGGCCTATTATCGGTTGACGATAAGTTTTTATCGCTAAGTTACAGTTCTATATCTAAGAACCCAACTTCACAGTGAGGTTTGCTTGTCACGCGATTTTAGTACTATCGGTAGATACTTTATAACTTAGAATGATGTAAACATTCAGTAGGGCTTACATGACTTTGGTTTTGCGATACAAAGTTAGTAAGGCTTTTCAGAACACTTTATATTCAGTTTTCCTTTTATTTTATCTGGTGCTTTATTTTTGTGAAGCTTTTGATCAGAAATGGCTGAAACGTCACGGAAGAGATAGCTGCTTTGATTTGAGAAGAGTTCTAAGTTGCTACTCAAGACTTAATAACGCTATTACTATCTCAATAAGTTTGCCGTTGGCTGTGGATATAACTAATACTGTAGTTACTGTCGTGGAAGGTACAATCATTTATGATATGTGACGCCGGAAAAGTGATAATCGTAAACTAATACGAACAGTTATTCTGAGGTACTTAGTAATCCCTCTCAGCCTGCCATTTCACTATTATAATTTTCTTATGTTATAAGTGGCAAACGAGCAGACGAGCTGCCTGATGGAGAGCAGTAAACGTCGCCCATGGATATCTATTCCTTCGTTAGTGATAATGTATAATAGAGCACAGAGCGCATAGAGCATATAACGGCTGTATTTCCTGACAATACAAGTTACTACTCTTCAAGACAATGGTAAATAGGCATTTACGGAACCGGCGAGCTAAATCTTCGGCCTCGTAGTTTCTTATCATCAGGCGCCAAGGAGGTCAATCGCATGTCAGTTAAAGAATAAAAAAATGCCTGGAGGAATCTATCACGATTCACGAAAACACATTTGACTGATGGCATTATTTGGTGTAGATTATTGGATTAAGTAAAGCCTTTTCGCGTCGTGTTCCTCATTTTTGATACGATTTTTCTATATGCCTTCGTATGACTGCTTTTGGTTAAGTGCTTATGTAGTTTGGTATCCATCGATGAGAGTATTAGTCCGACCTTTACAATGTACTACGAATGCTAGGCCTAATTTTAGTTAAGAATATTTTTTGCAGTCCTAATCCACAGACAATCGACTAGATAGTCGGCCATTTCTAAAGCAGTGGCATTATTCGACGCTAAACGCTTCGAATCGGATCCGCCGTCTACAGTCGCTATTCTGCGGAGTCGCTAATCGTGACAAACCTAAGCACGTCTTGAAGAATGCCTTTTAAAGGAGCTATGTCTAATCAACATAGTACCACGCACACTTTGATGGAATGCAACAACTGTATCACTACACTACATCAAGTTAAATCTGAAGCCAGTGAGTTTTTACGTAAACCAATCAGCTAACACCTTATCAACGCCAGTCTAGTCGCTAATTGACCGATACTGAGTATTTATACTGGTACCTATACCTACTCTATCGATCCAATCACGAGTATTTGTACCCATTCCAGGATATCCTGCACCGTTAATTGCATTTGAGCTACTCTGATTGGAACGTAGGCATATGCCCCTATTTGATCAATCCAGACAATTTCTTTTGGAAAGTAAATTTTTGGTCAGCCGTTATTAAAATTGATCCGCAAAAAAAAATAAGCAGTTAAATCATTTGGGCAGCATACAAAGATTTGGCTGGCAATAAATAAAATTGGGCGGCAACTCTTGTTCAGCAAACAGTTTAAAAACGGTTAGCATTTTAACCAATATTAATCTGCTTTTTTTATCATTTGGCTGCCTAATAAACAGTCGAGCTGCAAAATAATTACTTGGGTAGCAAGATTTTACAATTGGTCAGCAGAGAGTTTAATTGAGATATACAGGGTGTCACTGTGATATATACTGGGTGTCACTGTGATATATACAGGGTGTCACTGTGTTATATACAGGGTGTCGCTGTGATAGATACAGGATGTCACTGTGATATATACAGGGTGTCACTGTGTTATATACAGGGTGTCACTGTAATGTATACAGGGTGTCACTGTGATAGATACAGGATGTCACTGTGATATATACAGGGTGTCACTGTGTTATATGTATACAGGGTGTCACTGTAATGTATACAGGATGTTACTGTGATATATACAGAATGTCATTGTGATATATACAGGGTGCCATTGTGTTATATACAGGGTGTCACTGTGATAGATACAGGATGTCACTGTCAGCAGAGAAAACATGTCTGTAAGCAGTTTAATTGAAATATACAGGGTGTCACTGTGATATATACTGGGTGTCACTGTGATATATACAGGGTGTCACTATGTTATATACAGGGTGTCACTGTGATAGATACAGGATGTCACTGTGATATATACAGGGTGTCACTGTGTTATATACAGGGTGTCACTGTAATGTATACAGGGTGTCACTCTAAAAACGAAACAGCTCCCAAAAATAGGTAGGTTAGGGTTATTTTTTTTTTGATGACCCTAAAACGAAACGGCTCCCAAAAATAGGTAGGTTAGGGTTATTTTTTTGATGACCCTAAAAACGAAACGGCTCCCAAAAATAGGTAGGTTAGGGTTATTTTCTTTTTGATGACCCTTAAAACGAAACGGCTCTCAAAAATAGGTAGGTTAGGGTTATTTTTTTTGCTGACCCTAAAAACGAAACGATACACGTTGTGAATAAATAATATAACTTCTAAACATTATGAGATGTATAAAAAATCGAAATACCAATTTTATATGAACCCATCACAGTGACACCCTGTATACATTACAGTGACACCCTGTATATAACACAGTGACACTATGTATATATCACAGTGACAACCTGTATATATCACAGTGACATCCTGTCCTGTATCTATCACAGTGACACCCTGTATATATCACAGTATCACTCTGTATCTATCACAGTGACACCCTGTATATATCACAGTATCACTCTGTATCTATCACAGTGACACCCTGTATATATCACAGTATCACTCTGTATCTATCACAGTGACACCCTGTATATATCACAGTTACATCCTGTATCTATCACAGTTACACCCTGTATATAACACAGTGACACCCTGTATATATCACAGTGACACCCTGTATATATCACAGTGACACCTGCTACCTGACAGCTGACAATTACCGAATGACAAAATGCGCACACGATTGGCGGCAGAATAGTTGCGCCCAGTTAGGTTTTATTGCCCCCTTTTTTTTGATGAACAAAATGAAATATTTTGCTTACCTACTGATTGCTTACCAAAATTTGATTTACCGTAGATCGCTTAATGCAGCTCAAATATTTAATTTGCTGACCAAAATAATTTAGAGCAGATCAGTATATCATTAATTGCAGCCTGATTTATAAATGTTTGCTTACCATAAGTTGCTTACCAACTAGCTATTTTGGCTGACCAAATACATATTTCTGCTGACCAAAATATGAATATTTTGCTGATCGATTAAATGATACCCATTTCTTTTTAACTTACTTAAAAAAAGGAGTAGTTTCTAGGTCTCAATTCGTCGTAATCTTAGTTTTTTTTTTATGTATGTTCCCCGATCACTCGAAAACAGTTGGACCGTTTTGGAAAAATCTTTTTTGTGTGTTGAGAGAGTACCTCCCGCGCCTCGTGGTCACATTGGCACTAGGGTAGGATCTGATATTGGAGAAATCTGGGGAACTCGGGTTCATGGTAATTGCAGGTGTTACTGAATAAGTTCTTTTGAAGTCGATTATTTAAAAAAACATATTTAGTATATTTCATGTTATTACAGTTACTTATTGAGTATTGCTTGACTCCTATCATAATATGTGTTCTATTGGTAAGTTTTGTTAATAAGCGACTGCTACCAAAAAATCTGCTTTTAAATAATATTTAGCAATTCCGTGTACACTTTGCTTTATATTCAGTTCAAAACTTATTGGCTGTTGTTACTTTCTGCACAAGGCCAAAAAGGTAACACATAACTTAAGCACGCATTAAATTAAATGGCCGTAACTAAGTTCATTCGTTATTTTTTTAATCGCCGAGAGGCTTGGGCAGTTATCACGCTGCCAAGCGTAATTCTAAACACTAGACCGGTTAGAAGTGAACCAGTAAATCCTTAGAGCGCTTACACACCGCACCAGACCTGTTTTTTCCGATTCAGAAACTGAACCGCCTTCAATAGAACGTAAGGCACAAGATTTCTCGATTCCTCCTTTCTCTAAATATTTTTACTAAAAAAAACCCGACCGCGGTGCACTTTAAAAGTGCATAAAATCCGCCATTTTGTTTATTTTAACGAACTTCATACCCAGTGACAGTCGCGCCATCAAGTCGAATCCAATGATGTATCATTTATCAAAATCGGTTGTGCCGTTGAGTAGTTACGAGCGGACACAGGAACGGACATACATACATACAGGTCAAACACATTACCCTCCTTTGGGCTTCGCCGCAGTCGGGTAAAAAGAACTCAAAAATGTTATGCACGTTCATGTACGATTGTACGTCTCTAAGAATAGGGCTATATATTGTTAGGGTTCCGTACCAAAATGGTAAAAAAGGAACCCTTATGGTGCGACTCTGTCTGTCTGTCCGTCTATCCGTCTGTCCGTATGTCCGTCTGTCACAGCAAGATATCTCAGGATCTACTCATGCTATCGACTTGAAATTTGGAATAGTGTTAAAAACCACTAACCCGAGCCTATTGGATTGAAAAAAAATAGGGTTATTATGCCGAGTGGGGTATCAAATGAAAGGGCTTAATTTTTAGATTAAAATGCCGTTTTTATTTTTTTTTCTTAAATATATAGTTTTTTATTTATGACGAAAAACGTCAAAAAAAATACCTTTACCCCCTGTTATCTTCGAAGTTACTGAACAGAAAAATGCTGTAAACATGTTGCTGTAGCTGTTTGCGAGTTAAAATGATAATGATGAGTATGTTGATCTTACGATTCTATATTTCAATGCAATAGGTACTCAGCGGAAAGCTTGTTTTCTATATAAATTATTCAATAAAAACTTGTTTTTTAATCAACAGCACCTATTTAACAGTAATCGCACGGCTTAGGCTGTTCGCACGCAGTCAATGCATTTAATACTAACTCGATACCGGACCGGTTGTGAGTAGTGATGTGCCGCCAGGAAATTTCACGTTCTCGGGAATTCTTACCGCCGTAAATTACCGGTACTTTTCCGTAATTCTCGAGAATATTACGCGTGACATATTTTTATGAAGACTTAAAGTTGCATTTTTAAGACATTAGATTACTTTTGTATTTAGTTTTCGTCGCTGATGTAGTTTGTAACGTGGTAATTTCTTATCAATGTCATTTGAAGAGGTACGTTTTACGAGTATCAGGTACCTAAAATAACCCAAGATAAGCGAGCTTTCCATGTCTCACAGTTTCCTGCAGGTGTACAGGTAAACAGCAAGCACATGTTATTGAATTAGCTAATCCTATGCCGTGTTTTATTAGCCGAGGCTTTCTAATTGTTACTCGCCTTTTGTATGGTACGGGGTTGAAGTGGGGAGAGCAGTAACTAATAGTCATAGTTTTATCCCATCAAAAACATTCTGTAAAAAACTAGCCAAGTCTCGATGGAGCTGCTTGTTTATCTCTAAAAAGTAATGAAATCTAGACAAAGTCGTGCCAAAGTCAGTACAGGGGGGTTTCAACAGAACTCGATTTCCACCGACTTGCCTATTATTTAACCATGGAGGAACACATTTTATAGATCTAATAATAGGCAAGTCGGTGGAAATCGAGTTCTGTTGATACCCCCCCGGTACTGACTTTGGCACGACTTTGTCTAGATTTCATTACTTTTTAGAGATAAAGAAGCAGCTCCATCGAGACTTGGCTAGTTTTTTACAGAATGTTTTTGATGAGATCTCATTTCTTTTTGTAAGTGATCTTCCTTTATTTATTACATTCCAATCAATTCTTTTTCTAATTTGAACTAAACTAACTTTGTAATCGCATGTATTTGTATAGGATTACCAACTTATGTGTGCAGTTGTGACTGAAATTGCAATATTTGGAGGTTTTTTAGGACTTGATAGGCTAAAAACTATGTTTTAAAATTTCAGCTCTCTAAGTTTATGGGAAGTACTAGTTCTATTCTGATGATCATGAGTGAGTGAGTGAGTCAGTATCTGTCATAAATGCGAAACTTTGCTTTTGCTTAACTTAGGAACTAAATTACCTACATTGCAATTTTGGATTTTAAGTATGTGATTATAGCTTACTGGATGACGAAAATTTCTGCGTTCTGGCCTTATCCAGAGGTTCTCAAATAGGGGCCTGAAAATGCG
The DNA here is from genome assembly GCA_947034925.1 of Eudemis profundana. NCBI lineage: Eukaryota > Metazoa > Arthropoda > Insecta > Lepidoptera > Tortricidae > Eudemis > Eudemis profundana. The sequence continues at coordinate 19,463,536 of OX344795.1, read as the reverse complement.
GCGAAATGGTTCCAGTAAAGGATGGTACGGCAGTGTTTGCTTCGCGCTCGACTTGGCGGGGGCACTGCCGTGCCCCCAGATCTGAGACTGCTCAACTGTGAACTGCATAATGTGTTGTAAATACGAGTAGTTTTAATCAAAACGATGAAGCCCAATACCAAAATTTTGCAATATTTTAGCGAATCGACCGAAAATGAACGAACCAAATATACTTGTTTATATTGTGATACTCGGTTTGCTATTAGATCTATAAAATGTGTTCCGCCACGGTTAAATAATAGGCAAGTCGGTGGAAATCGAGTTCTGTTGATAAAACAATATTATGGGAGGCTGAAAAAGGCCTGAATGGCTTCGAGAAAAGGAGGGTACGGCCATGCCTTTGTTTTGCTCGACTTGACGGGGGCACTGCCGTGCCCCCATATTTTTATCCATGTCCTTACTGTGTTGTGAATTAAAATAGAAACTATTAAACTGATATACCAAGTTAATTACATATTGTTTATCACTAAATCATATCGATGTATCTTATATTTCAATGAATCAGATTACTTTTAAATATATCTCTTCGATATACTAAATATTGTGGTTTACTTAAATAACTAAATCATAAGTTGTTTACATCAAAAAAGTAAAAAATATTCCAACAAAAATTTACCTGACAACTTTCTCGGTAATTTCCACCGGTAATTTACGGTAAATTTACGGAAAAGTTGGAAAAGTACGCGATGCTTTCATTTTTTCTTTATGAAAACTGTAGTGTAGTTTATTATGGTCATTTAAAAGAACCTTGTATAAAAAAAAGTAAAAAATACATAAAACTTTAACTACTTTCTCGATAATTACCGTTACGGAGAATATTACCGAGAACTTTACCCGAACTTTCTCGCTGTTCTCGTAATTTACGGTAACGGCACATCACTAGTTGTGAGTGAACCAGTAAATCCTTTTATATATAGGCCGATAAATTGGATGCTATGCCTATGATCGGAATCCTTATAGAACTGTCGGTGCTCTTTACGGTTAGCATTCGATTGTGCTCATATTTATAAGTATTAGTAATTTTATTTAATAGATACTTTAATTGTACCTACTGCTAGAATTAGCCAACTCCATTCGCGAGGGTAAAAAACTTCATAACCCTTTCGTATGCTTCACTTATTATCACTATGACATATAAACGTATATAATATAAAAATAGTATATAGAAAAAAAAACCGGTCAAGTGCGAGTCGGACTCGCGCACCGAGGGTTCCGTATACACTCGTAAGTAGACCAACCTTACGACTAACAGCAACGCAACCTTGCCTTAAACGCACTTTAGCCCTATTAAACCAGGAAAAATCTTAACAGCGCGATGCAGCGTATGCTACAGCGACATCTATTGATACTAAATAGCGCGTAAATTTTACTTGTAATTTAACTTTAAACGTTACTTTTTGTTATTGGCTGATTGAAATAATTGTTTGTCAACTAAGTTAGTTCTCATGTATCATTTTTCATTAAGGAATCATGTTTTGAAGCACACTTTATTTTAGATTTGTGTCCCTAGATGGCGCTAGTGGTATTTCATGTTTATGATATTTACTAGTGTCAAATTTCCTAACATACTCCTATTATAGAGTTTTTAATAATTATTGTTACTTTATGTTTTTTTCCCGATTCCTGATGAGTGATCATTGTATTTAATAGACATTTTTTATGTAATCTGATATAAACATTATAAACCATCACTTAGTTTTGCTACTCTCCGCTAGATGGCTCTCGTATCCCTACTACCTACGGGTAGAAGAAATATGTTAAGATTTTTGTAAATTTTTAAAAAGTATTCAAGTTAGGAAGAGAAAATATAACGGTCTTCCTAATAATAATAATAATCCTAATAAGTATACATGAATAGTTCAAGAAAAACTGTATGGCGATTAGTTTAGTAGGAGCAAATAAGTATGTGTTATGATTTTTGCAAATTTCTCAAAAACGGTGCAAGTGAGGAAAACCGTTATATTTTTCCTGTAATATTTAGGACGACATTAATAATTGGTAATTATGACACATTTTTCTGATCAGTAACTTCGGAGATAATAGGGGGGGAATGGTATTTTTTTAAACTTTTTTCGCCATAAATCAAAAACTATTTATTTAAGAAAAAAAATAAAAACGGTATTTTAATCTACAAATTAAGCTCTTTCATTTGATACCCCACTCGATATATTAGCCCTACTTTCAATTTTCAAAATCCCATTACGGAGCCCTTTAAAAAAAAAGTAAAAAAGGTACAAGATTTTTTTTATGTCCAATAAGCTCGGGTTAGCTACTTTTAACACTATTCCAAATTTCAAACCGATAGCAGCAGTAGTTCCTGAGATATCTGGCTGTGACAGACGGACAGACAGACAGACAGACAGACAGACAGACAGACAGACAGACAGACAGACAGAGTCGCACCATAAGGGTTCCTTTTTTACCATTTTGGTACGGAACCCTAAAAATGACACGTTCGCTCCAAAGGCGCAGTTATAAAATAATCTAGCGGTAGGTATTATAAAAAACACTGTGCCCGATTAAAAGGCGGACTCTATCGTCCTTGTATGGTCCCATATAACTTTGAAATAAAATGCTGAATCTGAATACAAAATACAACTGACTTACAACCTTCCCTATATCTTCAGGAGTGTTCAACAACGTTTACAGGTTTATTAACAGGTCTAACCACAAGATGTAATGGCAGCAAATAGCTCTAGCTACGAATGTTAATTAAAAATAACTAACTACTTGCGACACTGACTGTGAAGACATAACTTAGACAACGTTTTATATCGCTAAAAGCTTTTCGGCCCAAAATGTCAATTTATCTAACTAATTACTATAAATAATTGTTTTTTATTATTAGAAATGAAAATTTGAGGTTTATTTATATTTTTGAGTATATATACAAGTTCCCTTACTAATGGGTCTGGATTGGACTTAGGGAATTCCGAGATTGTATCGACAGAAAGATAGCCATAGAGATCAATTTGCAAAAAAATTATTCCCAAAAATGTTGAATTTGGACTAAGAATAGGTACATTTAGGAAACCCAATTAATAGGATATATACCTACCATAAACTATTTATCCATTATTATTGTAGGAAGAAAATAACTAGTCCGTATAGTCAATTAACCGTAAAGGTAGGTGATATATTTTCTCAGTGATGTTGCAAACAATTGTAACTATTGTTATTGGACTTTTATGAAAGGAAGCGTTTCCGACGATCGTTACAGTCAATCACTTAACAAGGCAAGACGTAAGTTATCGGAACGGAACTGTTGCGAAATACATTAGCCATCAAACAAACGTAACTGATACAGTCAGTCGTGGTATGCAGATTATTTCAGACTGAGAAAGCGTCATCGTTAATTCAAAGAACAGGACAAATTAATCACGTTTTTTGTTCGCATTCGATGTGACATAACTACATCTTAGATCTAAACAGAATGCACTAGATATCTATTCACCTACCTTTAAACATCAGGTTATAATATAAGTGAACTAACTTACAGTCGGCGAAACACATGTCTTTCTTATCATAAAATTCACCAATCACAACGTCGTATTTTGTAACTTACATCTCCCATTGCCCTTGCATCGTTTCAGTTAACGACTAACCGAAGATTACCTGAAAAAAAAGCTGCTGAAGAGGAACTCAGAGAGCACCAATAACCCAAAGACAAGGACCCGAGTAACATAGGCAATCTTGAAATTCGACTTCGAGTCCCACCGCGACGAGACCTATTCTACGTGAAGCGAACATAGCCGTACACCCAAAATTCGATTATTATAATACATTATATCGACAAATAAATGATATTGACTGTACCATACACGTCATGTAACATATGTAAAGTAGGTAAGTATCGGAAGGGCAGGGCGGATTCAGTGGACCGAGATAATTCCTTATTGTTAAGAATTATTGCTTTACGCTCAGGCTATGTGGATAGGCGGAGCGGAAAGCAGCAGAACGCGTCACAAAATAGGCATATCAATACTAATTAAAGTATCTCGTCGTCTCAGTCGTCTGCTTGGCTTGTAAGTATTGGTGTAATAAATTAAAAATTACTTTATAAGCTGTACTACAGGATGGACTAGCTAGGGAATGCAATCTCGATCGAGGTCTCGGTTATCATTTTCGAGCGAGATTGAAAGATGTGTATGAGTTATTTCGAGTTGCTTAATGGTTTTGAGGCTAGATTCGTGTTATTCGGGCAGTAAGTACTACATGGTGCTACTACTTTGTGCAGCCGGTTTTCACCGGCCGGATCTCGAAACGCCCAATCTCGAATCAGATTTTTTGGACGAGATCTCGAATCGCCAATCTCGGCTCGAGATTGCATTCCCTAGGATGGACTAACGTCAAAAAGCTGACATTTGTCGTATGTATCTAACTTAATTAAAGTGGCGGCTGGTCTATACAGGATAACGAAGAGTCATTAGGTAATATATTACACATAACTCATAAGACGCGGTACAATTCAAAACGTCCCCGATCCCAGGTGTTTGTGACACAAATCTTAAGTTAGGGCCATAAATATGCGATCTAGGGCTTTTTTACTGCCTTGCCGGGAAGTTAGATTTTCTCTCAGCGTAGTGGACAGAAAAATCTTCAATGATGAAGAAACACGGCAAATGAGAGAATGTCTTAAGCTTTTTGGTGCAAATTATGGAAATCGCTCTCGCCTTTATACTAAAACCCAACGAGGGTTTTACGTGATTGACATAGGTGAGTCTACGGCACTGTCAAGATCAGTTTTGGTTCGATCGTTCTGCGCTTGCGACTACAAAGCGTTTCGATCAGTCCATTTAGTCAGGTCAGTTCGTTCAGTCACAATCATAGTTTGATTACAACTCTTGTTGGAAATTTTGTGATTATTGTGTTTGTCGTGAATTGTGACTATGTATATTTTTTTGAACTGAGGACTGCAAGTAGGAAGCTGTTCCGTTAAAGTACGTGTGTTGAATAGTTCTAATAAAATTTAGCTCATTTTAAATATGGATTGTAATTGACATAATTTTCTTGAATTTATGTTTTTTTTTACCTTTTTAATTATAAATGTACCTCGTCTTGTCTAGACTACAAGTAGGTAAGTCTAAAGCTTAATTTAGGACTAGATTCACTAGGTCAATATATACTCCCTGTACTTTGCTTCCACGCTATATTTCTCAAACGTCGTACGTGTACGTGTATAATATAAAAAACCGGTCAAGTGTGAGTGGGACTCGCGCACCGAGGGTTCCGTACAAACCCGTCAGCAGATACGTAGATAATTCAAGATAAACTGTATGGTGGGACAAACTTAACTTTGCTCTTGAAAAACTGTTGCCCCTGTAGTTTAGTAGGAGCAAATAAGTTTGTCTTACAAATTTTGCGAATTTCTAAAAAACCCTGCAAGTTAGGAAAACCGTTTTATTTTTCCTGTAATATTTAGGTTGATATTAATAATCGGTAATTATTACAGATTTTTCGGTTCAGTAACTTCGGAGAAATAGGGGGAATGGTATTTTTTTAACGTTTTTGTCTTAAATCAAAAGCTACATGTCTAAGAAAAAAAAACCTGTTTTAGAATCTGCACACTAAGCCCTTTCATTTGATATCCCACTCGATATAATAGCTCTACTTTTGATTTCCGACATCCCATTTCGGGCCTCTTTAAAAAAAGTAAAAAAGGTACAAGATGTTTTTTCTGTCCAATAGGCTCGGGTTAGCAGTTTTTAACACTATTCCAAATTTCAAGTCGATAGCATCAGTAGATCCTGAGATATCTTGCTGTGATGATGATTGATGGGACAGATGGACAGACAGACAGACGAACAGACAGACAGAGTCGCACCATAAGGTTTCCTTTTTTACCATTTGAACCCTAATAACGATAAATGTAGATAACAGAGCCTGTACGATAGCACTTCTGACTTGTACATTCCTTTTACTGTTTTTTACGACAATCACCATTACATTTGCACACAAATTATCAATGGAAACATCGCTGCCGATTTCTTTTCCCATAAATAACATATCGATTATATTACCTGCCGTTCGATCTACTAATCTACGATTGTTTATTATGTCTAGAGCCCATTATTGCATACTGGGCATATTTACAAAATATTTATGTTAAAATAAATGAATTAACATATGCCATGTTGGACATAAAATTAATATTAATGTAATGAATGGATCCATATTGAGATTGTGGACTTTCCACGACACGAGCGAGCGGGAACAAGTTTTTTATCGAATTTAATGTTATAATTTGACCGTTTTCATTAATTTACTTAGGACTAATATACACTGGTTTGATTGGTTTCTAATTAATAGTAGCACCCAGTTCCAAACTGAAGGTATTGATACCTTCAGTTTGGAACTTGTCAGTCGACTGACAAATGTTAAGAGGATAGCAACTTATTTAGATAATGACAGTGTTCACTATTTTACCTCCCTGAGTATTTAGTCTATTGATTGCATACAAGCTTTATACCACTCAGTGACAATCAAGCATGCAGTCACCTGGGCCTTGTTTCACGAAGTTACAAGTTACAATATTACAAGTCTGCACTTCCAACATTGGTCAAATACAGCAACGCCATTTGTTGATTTGGCCAATGTTGCTAATTTAGACTTGTAAAATTGTAACTTGTAGCTTCGTGAAACGGGGCTCTGAAGAAGAGCTGAGACTACAGTTGCTAAAGTTTTATCACTTATAGGAGTACGAGGTGATATTCATGGGTGATGATGACTACTTTCTATCAGGAGGTTAGTTACATACTTACACTTATGACATTAACACTTTCAGCGCCAAGTCCCCGATTTTCCATTCCAAAATGAACCCGATAGTGGAATACTTAGCAATGAATGTGTTAAAATCTATAAAAATGAACCTATAGGCCAGTGCCGGGTGAAACACGTTGACACGAGCGTAATAAAGTGTGCTCCACGGAATCAATCGTGCGTTTCTCATTATTTCCAATTATACACAGTCCATAAACAGTAAAAAACGTGCCTTCGCACCGCATCGATTATTAATTTCGTTGTGTTATTTTAATACACTACATCGCTTCACACCTTTTTCTGTTTATTATACTTTGTTTGTGAAGCTCCAGTGAACTGTTGTTATTATCGTTGTTTTTTTCTATTAACTTATAACAAATAATTAATTAATACTGTGCATTATGTGTAGGTACCTACGAACATAAGATGTAATTAAAAAGTCTTGTAGAATTGCAGAGAATAGGTACTTGGTTAGGCCCTATGTCAACTTACGTACGAATGGTAATGGTACCTTACTACTCTTACAGTTAAATAGTACGAGTACCTAGTACTCGAAACGAATGACATGCATGCAATAATTTGCATAATAACAGTATTATATTACCACGCTAATAATGCACATAACGTCGTCTAATTTTCTCCTCGCCTCAAAGACTTACTCGGACGTCATAACCTGTAATTTAAAAGTCATAACATGTACTAACGTACTTTTGTGAAGCACTTTAACGTCACTTCCAAAACACATTAAGTACTGAGTAAATGCATTCCAAATTCAATTTAATATAACCAGCTTAGATTTGATCGAAACTGTCATTTGTTTTGAGTTGATTCCTTTTGTTTTGTAACATTAATGAAACAAACCTTTAAAACTAGAATGATCTAAGTCAGCAAGAAATGCAATTGAACTTGAATTATAATCAAACTACTTAGGATTTATTATTAAATGAGTGTTGATGTTAACTTTATTCTTTATTGTTTTATAAGAGTGATGTAGCATTCATGTCGAGTTCCAGTGCGTGAGAGCTTGTGTTTGAACTTTGCGGTCTGTGAACACGATGGAATGCAGTCGGATTATTGAATATCACTTGTAGAATATCAACATTTTCATTTATATCCACTAATCAAATGTGTACCTACGCATTAATATTATCTGGCAAAATCGTGGAGATACGATTTATGTTACAGACGCAAAGGCGTTTACGAATTTTACGATAAAGTAATGCGAATTTCAATTAGTTAGGCGTGCGTACATTAAAATGTTAATCACAACATAAACATTGCAAGGCTGATTTGTATTCAAAGATAGTAAAGTCTAAATTTTTTTGCCAATTATAGTAGAGTGCTACTATAATTGCAATTTATAGCGTTGGTTTTTTTGTATCTGTATTAAGAAGTAATCTGGCCAAGAGCCCCAAATACAGCTATAATGATCTGGTTTTAAAATTCCTTCCTAATCCAAGCCTCTAATATACAACATATGTTACAACTACCGTATACAGAAGGTCGGCACTCACGGCAATCATTGATCTAAGTTATGGCCTTTCGTAGCCGGTAGAATAGTCCAACCGTTTAAAACAACTGTGAAATGCTACCTAGCTGGCCATAAAAACGCGCATTCACCTGTCAACGTAAAGCGCCATATTATAGGTCTATGCTGTACTTGTACAGTCGCTGTCAATAGCTGTATTTATCGTATCTTATCGTCTATAGTCACACTACGCTATGTTTGCAGAGGTGAAAAAAAAGGATTTATTTAAAAAAATCATATGGTAACATCACAAGAAAGAAGAATAATTTAGTGTTGATACTAGGCAAGCATTGCGTAGTTTGGTTGGAACTAGATCGATATGTGCAAAACTGACCCAGATATTTTTTTCAGGAGGTATTGGTGGACACATTTTGTAATAAAGGCAAGAATTATTGCCAAGTACCCAGATTAAAAATTCCTCTTGCTGTAGTTTCCCCATGTTGACTGTATTTGCCCGGTAATTCGATTTCTGTGCCTATTCTGTCACATGTCGTAGGCGCAAATATCTTGGCACATTACCAATTTCACTCAGATAAAGAATTTTACCACATTAGGAACAATAGCATGCATATTAAACAGTCTTCTTATGATCGTTTTGAGCTCGGATGTTAGAAACATAGTAAAGGTAGACTAGAAACTAGAAATGAGGCAACTCCAAGTATAGCCTCACGACAGTTTTAAACTTTTATATAATACGTCACCTTAACGGCACAGTAGTGGACAGCAAAGATTCAATGGTTTACAGCCGACCATCCATGGACTTTACCAGTTATGACCATGAGTTATCTGAACATAGTGTTGATACTTTAAAAATGTAGTGACCGTTACTTAAAATGTGGGTTTTACGGAAAAAATGTCCATGATTGGTTCTTGTCTATTACTGGTGCCGCTACCTTATATCACTTAATCATTTTGCTCCTAACTATACTTGTTACCATTTAGCAAAGCTGAACTGCTATGTAGATAGTAGGTATATAAGGATCTAAAACACATGAGTCATTTACCCATAACGTAGGCTTGTGGCACGTGTCAGTCCTAATCCACCTTAATTAGAGTACGCTTTCGTAGAAAAACTCACGCTATTTCTTTTTCACATTCTGCCTTAATGAATAGAAGGCGGTATGTTACTAAGAATTTCCTTTTCAAGGAAGTTGTATTGCGAAAAAGTTTGGAATGTTGCCCATTCCATAGTTTATGGAAACTTGCAAATAAATACCGTCTCGACATTATATACTCGTATGTTCACTTTGAATTATACATGGACACTAGAAATAAATTGTTCGCAATAATGAGTGTGACTAAAAAGCTGGGTGTAACTGTAATAAACATAATAGTAAGAACATATCTAGACATTTCACACTTTAGAAAGTTACCTTTTAAACGAATGAACTAAACTCGCAGAGTTTTTCAAGCCGGTTCTTTTCAGGACAGTGGTTTCGTATAAATTGAATACCGTTTTTCTTTGCGGAAGTCGGTTAACACTGGATGTTACGTCAAATGACTATTCAATAAGTAATGCATGAGACCCTATAAAAAATACCCAAATCACCATATGTGTGCCTATAATGTTTGAAGAGTTCCCTCGATTTCTCCAAGATTCCATCATCAGATCCTGATTCGGTCACACAAGGACGACGTTGAAGGTATACTCTTTTAAATAAAAAAATAATTTCCCAAATCGGTCTAGCCGTTTTCAAGTAATCGGGGAACAAACCTACATTAAATTTTCTCTTTGTTTTGAAGTCGGTTAACAACAGAAACTCATTTCTAATAAGAAATGCTTGAGAAACTATGAAAAATACCAAAATCGGTATATGTGTGCCTATAATATTTGAAGAGTTCCCTGGATTTCCCCAAGATCCTGATTCGGTTGCAATGGGGCCACTTCTGAAATATACCCTTACAAACAAAAAAGAATTTTCAAAATCGGTTCAGCCGTCTTCGAGTAATCGGTGAACAAACACACAAAAAAAACATACAGACGAATAGAGAACCGTCCTTCTTTTGAAATCCGGTTAAAAATAGGCGTTAAATATACTTACCTGCCATAGGTATCACGACACTGATAATAAATGTGCATATATGATACTATGTATAAGTAGGTGCTGCTTTGGAAAAACTATAGAGACAGAGATTTATTTTCCCGAACCAGTTTTAGACTCTGACATCCACCGAGGACACCGACTGTACAATGCACCTAGCACTCCCTCCCTAGCACTTATGCCCTCACATAAGTTTCAAGACGTGCATACATTTTTATTCGCGCGCCTGGATATTTATGTGAGGGCACTGACTGAATTGTGTGTGTGTGTGTGTGTGTGTGTGTGTGTGTGTGTGTGTGTGTGTGTGTATGTACTATAAGAATTTGGTGTTTGATCATTTGTGTTTGTTGGCAGTGATGGTGTGAGCGCATGGTGTCCGCGGTGCTGGAGGCGGCTGCGCGCGGCGACGCGGCGCGGCTCGCGAGCCTCCTGCGCGCGCAGCCTGCGCACAGGGACGCGCTTGATGAGGTTAGTATAATGTAAGCTAGCAACTTCACCGCCAACCAGCGCGGGTTCTGTAGCATTTGTGAAGACGCCCATGGTTGGTCGGTACAAAATATCGACTGACCGCTAATTTTATACATGGCGAAATTACGTAACCAGGGAAGGAGGTTCCTTTTGCTAGTGGGCGCGGGGCGCCCCAATTCGGGGGTCTGTAGCTTTTACAGTTAGTTTGGCACTGCCGTCGACGGAGAAGACGATCACAACTTACTCACCTTGCAATAAGTCGGCTCGAGTCCGAGTGGTACAATAACTATGTTGATGGCAGAATTACGAGATGTGTAAAACGCATAATACTTTAAAAACCATACCGTAATGCCATATTGTCTTCCACTCTCATCTAAAAAAAGATGAGGAGGGACTAGAGGAGTCGCAAGATGCCTAACTGCCTTCATCCTTTCCTCAATATTCAGAACTTCACTTCACCATTCCTCTGCAAGCTCGTATGATAAAGGGTAAATGGGCAAGGCCGCGGATTTTGACCAATGTGACATAGAACTAACATAAAAAAATATACGTGACGTTATCATAAAACGTTACATAAGTTTTCATAAAGCTTCGATCATACTGGTAAATATTCTCATTAGTTAAATGTAACTAAAAAAAATACATGTTATAAAATATAATTAAGTTGTTAGCTAGTGGCTAAAAAATAAAATAAAGTATATGACGGAACATTCTGATCGATAGAATTAGGGAGTATTATTAAAATGTAGTTAAATTTCAACAATATTGACGTTGCAAAAAAATATTTAGAGGAATAATTATGTAGGTATGAATTTATTCGAATTTATTTAAAGCTTTTAAATACCTTCACGAAATAACCAAAATTTATAAAGTTTCATCAGGTATCAATTGAAATAAATAGCGGAGATGAACACAGAACACACCTCAGTTCTCTTGTAAAAAATACGTTACATTTTGTAAAAATGTAACGTAATCGTAGCGAAAGTATAACGTATTTCTGAAAAAAGTTTTTTTAGTCGTCTAGCCCGTTATAGACTTTATGTTGATTGGATGAATTTATATCTATGATTGCCCAAGCAAAAAGAACAAGTGCTTCTATATAAGAAAGGGTATAGCATCGTAGGTACCACTATTATAACCCTGATAAATAGCCACTTAAAACCAATGTTCCCGCGTAACTCAGACACTACAAAATGACGTTTAGGCAGCTGCAAAATTATTACTCCGGTAGCCCCGTCCAATATGGAATAGGCACCCTATCGCGAACAAATTGATGCCTTGCAAAATTAACTCCACTCAGCCACACAATTTTGACCCCCACAGCGTTAACTTTAGGTGCAACTGGCAAATAAATAATGTGAGACGAGTCTCACATTCGTTGTAGGTCGAACGTTCGATAAATAATAGGGGTAATTAATGCATCGATATTTCGCGTTTGTCTAGCTGGAATCTATTTCAGCCAAGCCTTCGTGTATATTAGATACTTAATGTGACCATTATATTTGGTTGGTCTATCGGTTTTTGTTATGTGTTAATGGCGTTCTATAAATAACTTGTTTTTTGAAGGCTTAACCACGAGGATAGATTGCGTAGGATGGTCACGCTACAACCTCTTATCAACCTACACAACTACATCAGAATTTATCATAGAAGCGGGAAAGCTTTTGCAGTTTAGTATATGTCAAGTTAAGATTTAAAATACTAGGTTGAGTGCGACTACTATACGATAACTCTGCAGTGGGGTATATGGCAACACCTGCACATTCATAGAAATTTGACTTTTAAATGGCGGTGTTGATATACCCCACTGCGGAGTTATCGTAGTCGCACTCTATCACACATGCACTCTACATGCATGTCAAATCTTACCGACCAGGCTTTCCTTATTTACCAACAAATCCTAAGAGCCAGGAGTTTGAGAGATAATTGAATTGAGTGCATTTTACAAGGCCTTCACCAAATCCCGTTGACCTAGTCGTGTACAGTGGAATAGAGCCATAGATCTGCGCGAAATTAAGGTTCAACCAGTACAAATGTAGTTCAACATATTGAATTGAGATATCTATGGCAGAAAAGCCAGCAGCTGGAGCTGTAGCGAGTAGCTAGACGTGTTACAAAATTATAAAATCAAAGGGCCCTTGCCTTAAGTAAAAGTCAACTTAGTTGCTGCAACGGCTGATGGTGTCCCACGATATGCTCCATCAATCATGGCCGGCCATTGAACGTCGTCGGCTTGTAGTACTTATATTCTCTATACCTACATATTATATTACGTGTAGAGGGGTTAGAGGCCTGTAAAGCTGTATTGTAGTAATATATAATAGTACATTAATATAAGGTTCAAAGCTAATGCTGATGTAAAACGTTGAACTTACCCACTACCCATATTAAAGACGGGCTTCGTGCCCGGCTGTGTTCGCGTGCCAAAGGCAGTATCACGGCACGCTAAGAAAATTACCTCAGTCGGTATAGGAGTTAAGGAAGTTTTTGATGGTTTTATTGTTTGTCAACAATCATATTACAGTAATACCAAATTTTCCCAAATTAGTGTTAAGTATACTACCAACAGCAGTTGAGATAGAGACTTTTACCGTGCAGACGGACTGACCGACAAAGAGCCGTATATATTTAGCGGAACCCTAAAATTGCAGATTCTCATCTCTGACGCAATCAACCTCTTAACTCGATCGTTAACTTTACGTAAACTAATTCCGAGAATCGTCTCATTATTCAAGATCTTAAAGATAAGAAGACGTTCATAATAACTTCCTAAAACTCCTATCAGATTTTTCTGATACGTTCAAGTTTATACTTTAGTAGTTTGAATAAAGGATGTTTTTCTTAAATCAAGTGAGGTGGGATAGGAGTGTCAATAGCTGAATGCCATCGTTAAATCCAGTAGCGGCCATTTTAATTTGTTGACTCTCGAAATGGCGGTTGGACAAATGATTGATCTGTTTACAGTCATCAATCTGAGTAAATTAATTGTGTGTGATTTAAAAACGCTGTAGACTTTGATGATGATGATCAGTATGAACCGATACTACTTTTTTTTACAAAGATATTTTTGCCACCGTAGACACACATTCGATTAGAGTTAGCGCTAATAGAAGAAGAGAAACCATAATTTACGTATACAAATGGTATCACGCAGCCTATTTACAATTGTTTAAAAGCCGTCCTTGTTAGCAAATGTAGGAATAAATAGACACACAGTGGTAAAGAGTTTTTGTCTCTTATCTGGCCTCACGGTATGTGATAACCATTCGACATGGTTGAAGCCGTATAAAAACTATCCCATCAAAAACATTACATCTAAAAAGATGCAAGTCTCGCAACTATTCTACAAAAAAAATTGAGATGTAATGTTAAACCGAGTCAGTACCGCGGGGGTGTCTACAGAACTCGATTTCCATCGACTTGCCTATTATTTACCCGTGGACGATTCTTTATTTGAAAACTACAAAATGTGTTCCTCCATCTTTGTTATCGCCTGTATTTGTATAGGATTACAAACTTAATGCAGTTTGGTTTGAAATTGCAATATTTTTAGGATTTGCGTGATAGGCTAAAAACTAATTATGTTTAAAATTTGGAGCCTTGTGGGTCTGCTAGAAGTACCTTAGAATTATGATGATCATCAGTCAGTCAGTCAGTCAGTGACAAAACTAAGGAACTTTGACGTGCAATAGTTCTTAAACTACACATTCAAATTGACTGTTATTAAGAATATATTGATGTCTTATTATGCCCTATATATCCCTGAAAATGGAGGGTTCTAGCTGTAGCCAGCACAAAATTACGGGAGGCTGAAAATAGTCTGGCTTCGTAAAAAAGATGTTACGGCCGTGTCTTTGTTTTGCTCGACTTGGCAGATATTTCTTATAAAAACAGCGGATCAAAACGGAGATAACATTATTTTGTTTTTAAAGGTACATTTATTACAATTTCAGATAATCCTTATACCTATACATTTATATTATAATGCTTCTGTACGTGTGTTTCTTGTCACCTAACTCCTCCAAAAGGGCTGGTCCGATTGTCCGATTTGGATGAAATTTTGTGTGTATATTTGAGTGGGTTCCTGGATGGTTTGAAAATACTATTGGTCCCGGTAGATGGCTTAGTGACCGCGTTTTCATGAGGCGAGATGAAGTTCGCCGGGACTGCCAGTATTACTATATTTTATTAGCCCCGGATCTACGACTTTTCCGGACCGAGGCAGAAATTTGATCCCCTCTTCTGGGGAGCTGAGATAATTTATTTTAATAATCTTACAAAGGTATAGGCGCTCCCTTGAAACTGCCACCCGGGGCAAGTGCCCCGGTTTTAACCCTCCTTTCTAGATCCACTCCGGGCCTGTATTTTATATTTAATTCTACCTCAGACACTGGTTTTATTGAAAGCGTCCCATTGACCAAAACACTCGATAGAGCGTCTCGATTAATTATTCAGTATCGAATCGTTATCGGTCGTCATCTAGACGCATATCGGGTCGTTAACGCAACTACAACTGGTCCGGATACGACCGGTTCGTGCACGAGCATTGTGATGTCTGTCGTTCGTGTTTTAATGAAAATTCCATCATATTTTAGGTGCATGAATTCATTTAAACGAGACATGGCCTTTTATTTTATAACAATGACTTTATTTACTCATTTTCTCTAAAATTTCACAACCAGCAAAACGTTCCCAAATTCGCTGTGGTCATAGTACTGACTGAAAAAAACATTATAAACAGGACGATTTCACCATTGTAGCTTTACTACAAAAGAGCAAACTCATAAAATGATAATACCTAATCCTAATATATGTATGTGTTATGTATTCTTAATTCCATTTTATTTGGTTTGGATTTGGACTAACGCTGAATCAACTTAGACGAGTTTCCAAATATTATTCTACGTGTCAAATTAATATTCAAGCTTATAAAAATTAAATATAAAATAATAATTGTAGGCCAACATGTTCATGTCTATGTCGGTATTTCTAAATCCATCGATCAATGGCACTGGCACCCCGCTCCAGAAACAGCCAACTTGAATATATTAAAGTCTTTAGATACGGCGTACTTAAAGTTGTCGGATCAACTAGCGGACCTGTCATTCTTGTGTCATCGGAGGATTATTATGTACTTTCTATACTTAAAATAATATTTATATAGCTTGTCCAAATTTTAATGCCTTATTTTAAATGCACGTTTATAATCTTAAAAGGTAGTTATTTTTGCTTAACAGCCTTGAGTACCTGCGTCCCTACATCTGAATTTGAGAAGTTGGTTTTTCATCAGGGTAATTATTACTTTTATCTGTTACACATTGTGACTTTTGGTTTTATTTTATACACAGACTCTCTTTTTATTCCTTTGAATGATATACAAATTTGTCTCTTAATACTATACAACATACTGTTGTAAAATAGTAAAAGACCTAAACAATAGTCGACTTTTTGTCACCGTCATAAGGACGGTCATTTTCGTGGGCCTCCAAGCTTTATCTCAATTTCCATACGAACACATGGAATATGCATGGCGTGGCGACATAACATTACCATACAATATGCGAGCGGCAATATTTCAGCCCACGAATGTTCGCTGCAATTAATTTCATATCGAGCGATGCAGCTGATACTATGCTTTAAATTACTCGCCAGTTGGTAAGTACCGCGAATTGACAACCTTTCATTTTTTTAGCCTTTAATATTATTGGTTCTCTGTATTAGGTTTGAAAAGACGAATACGCTGATAGTTTATTTGTTTCACCAGGATTTGTAATTAATTTATAATTAATATATTAATATTTACTTATTCTAAAAGGGCATAACTACAGTTCTACAAAAAGTAAGCGATCTGACAGTATGCATTGACAATGTCAAATTCAAAATTAAGACAGCTTATTTTTTCTGTGGCAAAAAGCACTGGCATTTCATCTATTGTGCCGTAGAACTGGTAAAATGAGAACATATTTTTTATTCATTTGTATTTTTTATATCAAGCGATATAAAAAAATTATAAAAATAGTGTAGTGTTCAGGAGACAAAATGCTTTCGAATCGTATATACATTTTAAAGTGTTCTAGATGTAGATTTAACGGACATTTTTAACGTCATTAATAAGTACGTGATTTCAATGCCTTCCTATCTGGAACTAGATTTTGCAGGTTACTGCTACTTACTATAAAAATAAAGAGTTCTAATTTCCTAATAAACAATCTGAATGCAATTTTAGCTCAATAAAACATGAAAGAGTAACTAGTCTAAGAAATTCTTAATATAACCACCAGCTTGCCATCACTAAAACAATTACTCTAGTTTTAAAGCTAACGGCAAAAAAACGCCCTTTCAACAACCATAGACAATTTAAGATGATGGATAGAACCCACAGATTAAAGCATCAACAGATAACATAGTTGCTGGCCGCTTATTTATTGGTACTTGATGAAAAAACTCGTCTCAATTTACTCAGTGATAATTATTTTTTATAATCATGATCAGATACGGTAAGTTGGTTTTGAGTGAAGATTTGAATGCGATTATAGTGTTCCGGAAATATTTTATGAAGATAAAACTGATACGGGTATAGTTTCAGTTACACGCATTATTTATACCTACTACAAAACCTTCATTTTTTTCATCTCTACACTAAAAATGTAAAATTTCTCAACACACATGTAAACGACTAAATCCCAAGACATATTTAGGTGTGTTAAGAGTACCTCGTGTTGAGGGATATCTACCTCGGGAAGATTTAGCACGGGTGGAGGGAGATTGAACCCGCGGCCACATAAGCTTCGTTCATATTTCCGTATCGTTCATTGAATTTTCTGCCACCACGTCATGTTTTGCTTTTTATCTTGACTTTCTCATTTTTAAGGCAAGATAAATTAGTGTATTTTCATAAATGTTTCGGAAAATCAAGTATTTTTTATTGTATTCGTTCTAATCATTATCTTAACACTGTAATGTAACAAGTTTATGACTTTGTGTTGATTTTAACAAGCGAGATAATCCACAAGTTCTCATTTTACACAGTCACAATATTGTAAAATTATTGGATACTCAAGGATAGAACTCGATAAGGGATGTCATTGTCCTATTAACGTGTTTATATCTTAACTTATGCATCCCACTCACACTTTGCGCCATTGCATTTTTCAGGGTTCCATACCAAAATGGTAAAAAGGAAACCTTATGGTGCGACTCTGTCTGTCCGTCTGTCGCAGCAAGATATCTCAAGATCTACTGATGCTATCGACTTAAAATTTGGAATAGTGTTAAATCGCAGCCGAGCACCCGCGCCCGAGCCTATTCAGAAAAAAAATCTTATACCTTTTTTACTTTTTTTTAAGGGGACCGTATTGTGATGTACCTGAAGGCACGAATAAAAATAAAAAGGCCCTTGAACGTAATATATTTCCTTATTTATATTCCATATGTTGACTTTAAATTGGTGTCATGTTACGATTCATTTAATTAGTTTATTGAAAAAATCAACTCGATCTAAAAACGAGACTGCTCCATATCCATTTAAGATGGACGCGATAACGTCTAAGCAAACCATACCTGAGATATCTATATAGATATATATAGATATCTTATATGATATAAATGTTATCAACCTTATATTTAGAAGTATTAAAGTTCGTTTTTCAAAAGCACGCACATAATAGGAATTAGTTTCAGGTTTTAGCGACATAAGTGTGAGTTTTTCTATCGTAGTATCTCGCATGGATTATTTATGATTATACCCCGTATGTTATTAGAATTAGCACCTTATGCTACAAAGTTTAGATTTAAAATCTATTGCAGTCGTTTGATAATGACTACCATGTGAACTAAATCGGAATGGACGATAGCATTCCGTAGCGATGGGTTATTCTTTTAATGTTTGCCTTGTTGATTGCCTTTTATGTTTTGATTTTCAATAATATCAGTTTTTACGGTTAATTGTTTGTAATAGAAGCGGATGATTGTTAACGGTTTCTTTGAGTAAGCAATTGTAATTTTCTACGGTTGTGTGTGATTTAGAGCTTTAAAGTATGTACACGTGTTTCAAGCAGAATGCTTTAGGTTTTTTAGATGAATACCTAAGTTAGACGTTGATAGGCTGCTTGAGTCTCTTAAGGTGATTAGAGTCGCTTCCACGCCATCAATTAAGTTTGAAATGTGTTTTATTTTATAGCTTGATACATTTTGTCAAAAACTGCTAAACTTTATTTTAATCGCCAGGCAGCGTTCGCGAGTACTCATGATAAGGGAATGCCGAGTGCTCCCGAAAGAAGTAGAGTGGAAGTCTCGTCTTTTTACAACGCGAGTGATCCGTTTTTAATTCAATATACTTATGATTGCATTGTCTTCTGTTTCATAATTATAGTACGTCACATGCGGAATTGACCTAACCAAGAATTCGGTTAATGCTCGTATACCGTCGATGGTAGGTACCTCTTTATGAATTACCACAACAACGGTCCAAAAATCGGTTCAATTATTAGTCTCTTATCTTAACTAAGTAATTAGTATTTACAAAATAACATTACATATAGTCATTAGTTTTAAAAAAACACGTATCTGACACTCCCGTAGGCTTATGATGCTACGCTTTGTCTCGCGATAAATAAATGATAAAGCATCCGTCACTCTCACACACTATTGGACAGAACGTGACGGATGCTTTATCATTTATTTATCGCGTGACAAAGCGTAGCATCATAAGCCTACAGGTAAAAACGCAGTAAGTGTATATGACGTTTGTATGCAACTTTTGACGTTTTTCTCTGCGCCGTTTTTAGATACGAGTTTTTTCAAAGTACCTAGTGGCGATATATTATACAACTGTAAGGCAATACACCAATCACTAGTAAGCAAACCGAACACCAATGTTGTACCACCTCGTACTTTCGCCGAGAGTCGTAACGATAGCGCGTTCTATATTAATTACACTAGGCCACAAAATAAGTAATAGTAATAGTACACTCGACTCCATCTAACGTGAGAGTCAGAATGGCGGGTGTACCATAACAAATATTAAAAACAATTATACTAAAAAAATGTACTCAAAATGTACTATTTAGTACCTACTTTAAAAAAAATTGTACCTCTCGGTACGTGAATTTATTACAATGTGTAGGTACACCCGCCATCCTGACAGTCAGGATGGCGGGTGTATGCCAGTTTACCAAGAAAACATTGATTATTGATAAATGCTACTAATCCAAAAAAATGTACCAAATTTGTACTCTAATATGCAGTTTAAAGTTTTTCGAAACTCATCTCCTAAAGGGGTTAAAATAGGGGTTGAAAGTTTGTATGAGTGGATGTTTTTTTAAGTAAGAGATCTAAGACTGGTGTCAACTATTAGTGCTAAATTTGTACCTCCACACGCCGTTTTCCGTTTTTCAAAATTCAACTTCTAAGGGGGTTAAATAGGGGTTGAAAGTTTGTATGAGAAGAATATAATTCTTAAAGTAAGAGATCTAAAACAAGTACCAACTATAAGTGCAAAATTTGTACCTCCGTACACCGTTTTCCGTTTTTGAAAATTCACCTTCTAAGGGGGTTAAATAGGGGTTGAAAGTTTGTATGAGAAGAATATAATTCTTAAAGTAAGAGATCTAAAACTAGTACCAACTATTAGGGGTGCCCACACTACGAGATTGTAATTTCTTAATTCTGTTAGCAAAGTAGGAAAAGTTAATTATGACGAATTTTAATAAATCAATTCGTGCATTTTGTTCTCGGTCGTTAACTGAGCTGGAATTGCTTAAGTTGTATTACGTTCAATGAAACACCTTGTATATCGTAACGATTGAAAATGTAGTATAGCTATGGCACTGGTTGTTACAGACTATTTGATGCTGACTGTACCATTCATTGTTTTATAAGATTCCGTTTTGAAGAGGGTTGGCTTTACTCTTGAATATTTGAAATACCAGATGCTTACTCCTCATACAAACTTTCAACCCCTATTTAACCCCCTTAGAAGTTGAATTTTGAAAAACGGAAAACGGCGTGTGGAGGTACAAATTTAGCACTAATAGTTGACACCAGTCTTAGATCTCTTACTTAAAAAAACATCCACTCATACAAACTTTCAACCCCTATTTTAACCCCTTTAGGAGATGAGTTTCGAAAAACTTTAAACTGCATATTAGAGTACAAATTTGGTACATTTTTTTGGATTAGTAGCATTTATCAATAATCAATGTTTTCTTGGTAAACTGGCATACACCCGCCATCCTGACTGTCAGGATGGCGGGTGTACCTACACATTGTAATAAATTCACGTACCGAGAGGTACAATTTTTTTTAAAGTAGGTACTAAATAGTACATTTTGAGTACATTTTTTTAGTATAATTGTTTTTAATATTTGTTATGGTACACCCGCCATTCTGACTCTCACCATCTAACGACCCATTTCGAAACTAACAGGGTATCTAATAACGAACCGTGCGGGCCTAGCCGCCTCTCGCTGTCTTATAGGGAACATGCACGACGAAGGTGCTGCCAACTGGTGCCGCCAATCTAAATCAAGTACCCTCTCATGCTGGGGCCACATTGACGGAAACGCCGTTAATTTATTGCGATGAAGGACGATTAACGTCAGTGTAGTTACGACTTACTATGTTTGACATTGTCACCTACATATTATCATTGACATTGACAGCTTGATTTGACAGGGGTGATAGTTTCCTTCGTTATCCACCCGTGTCTCTTTTGTCGTTTAGTGCTGCCACCTATAGGTCGTGCACGTTCCCTATAGGAGAAGAAACTCTAAACCAAACTACCTCGTATGTTCATAAGTTTTGAGACGAACAAAAACATGGTTTTCTCGAACACGCTTTAAAATATTTAAACGAAATTTAGACAGAAGAAAAATCATTATACTTATTACGGTAAAAATAAATTATATATAGAAAAATCAATATTCGAAATGGCCGCCATTGTGCTGAACACAGGCCTTCAATCATGTGGGCCATTCGTCAATAGAGGCCCGAATCGCTTTAGTTGATTAAACTTTTCTTCGACGGTGAAGATTTTTTTGTTTGGTAAACAAAATCTTTTTGGGATCCTGTTTCCATAGCAACTGTTGACATCATGCGAGCCTTAATTTTCTTAAACGATCGTTTAAGTAGTAGACTTTTCTTCGACTGTAGGCCCTTTGGATCATACTTACCTAAAACCTTTAGATCATATTTCGATATCCGGTTCACCGAAAAATAACACCCGAATCATTTTTTTTTCTAATTGACAACGTTTAAATTTAAAATTGATAAAGTTTTTATAAATCCGCCAGTTCAAAATTCTGGGCCTTTCAAAAAATCGTCTCAAAACTTATGAACACACGAGGTACCTAATGCTATTGTTTTATATCACTATTATCACTATTTAATTTATCTGGTATAAAAACGAATCAATAGATAACGAAATATACTATCATAAATACTTTTTGGAACATTTTAGTAAAAAACAATTGGGCAAATAATAACAAAAATGTAATAAAGATAAATTAAATGCGGTGAGCATCATCAGATCATCACATCACACTAATATTAGGTATAAATGTGATACCTACATAATATTAAAAAAGTTTTTGAAGATGTTTGGATGTTTGACTATTTGGATGTTTGTTACTAAATAACGGGCAAGCAACTGAATGGATTGAGCTGAAATTTAGCATGCAAGTAGTAGACCAAGTCCTGGATTGAAACATATGATACTTTATATCCCGGTAAATAGTTCCCTTGGGACAGTAACGGGAACAACGCGGGCGAAGCTGCCGGTAAATGCTAGTATTAAGTAAAACCAGCATTTTATTATCAAAAAAATACAATACTATGCCAATTTAACGCTACGTGCGTCATTAGAACTCATGTTGCTGTAATTAAACGCATCTTCACGGTTTCTTAAACTAAACTAAAGGTTTTGCTTACCGGAAAATTTATACCAAGCGGTTCTAACTCTTATCTTTAACAGTATAAGAAATCACAAAACAATATTAACAGCAACAATATTGTGGGAAATAAATCTTTATGCTGTGTTTTGTCACTTCTAATTGGTTTTATGGTGTTGTGCTATCGGACAGTAATTTGTTGAAATCGTAAGTGCTTTTTAACCGCTTGGACACGCTAATTATAGATATTTTTTTAATTGAATTAGAAAGTTCATGCCACACCTGGCCAGAAAGCGGCGCAGCGTAGTGTAGACATAAAATGATGTAAACAACACGGTAGGTAATAAAGAAATCCCTCGATCGCACATTTACGTCCCTTGCTTTCAGCTCGGGCCGCAAACTTCTGCGATCTCGGCCTTTCACCACCCTAGTTATGTAATGTACTATAATTGCGTTCCACTATTGAAGGTTTAAAATAGGAATTGGATATTATGATTATAATACCATAATAATGTCTTAATTCGTAATTTACAATTTTTCAATAAGCACTAAGGGCCCGTTTCACGAAGCTACAAGTTACAAATTACAAGCGGAAGTCTCTTTTCAATACCTTTTGATAGAAAGAGACTTCCGCTTGTAATTTGTAACTTGTAGCTTCGTGAAACGGGCCCTAAGTAGTCAAAATCGTTTTGAAAATACTTATACCTATTACTTTTTTTAAATATTAGTCAGATAGAATAGACTCATGTAAATTGACATAGTGTAATTTATATTGTACATTTTATATTATGAAATAAAAAATCTAATCTAATCTAAGATATTTATTATTACCGAGAGAATATATAATCATTTCGAGACAGTGTATTTTTTAATACCACTCGTACCTATGTATTGACCAAATCTCAGGACGTATTTGTTAAAATCGCTTTTTTCTCCGGATTTTTCATCTGATAACCCTACTTGAGGGACAAGACAAACGCGTCGTGCGGCAATTTACCGCGCCCCCAGTGATGTCAAAATATCGATAAAGTATCGATTTATTACTATTGCGAGTAGTTTCCATATTTCAACGGTCGACAACGACTATTATGGCCTAGGAAATCTCACGCATACCCTGTTTTGTATTAAAGCGATTTGCATAAATCAAACAATAGGGTAAAGTTCAATCATACTAAAGAATAATAAACATCGGCAAAGCTTCGAAAACCAGTTTTCAGTTACTCGTAAAATTGGGATATTTTCTGCAGGAGAGAGAGACTAATACTAATAACCTTACTGTGTTTCGATTTTCAGCACATTTTACTTGCAACAAATTACTTTCAGGCCTATGACGGTCACGTAGAGAAAATATTTACAATCTTACTGTTTGCAATGCATTCAACGTCAATAGTTCAGAGTAAGGTATTTTAATATTATTTTTTTTCTAAGATATATTACTTAAACAATAGTCTTTCAGTAACATTTTCAGGTTATTCTTCGAACATGATTTCTTTGGCTACAATAATTTCTCCTCACTATATCATTCATCATTTTGGGCTCCTTTATCGAACCTTCTAAGTTCTCCAATATTTACTTATCGCTAGAGATTTTTTTACAAATTAGTCTTTGTGTAAAACGTCTAAAAAAAATTCCCACCCCTTAAACTCTAGACTCGCCCTGTAATGTTGGTAAATTTACTGGACACAAATGCCTTTCCACGGCCAAACAAGTTGAGAAGCGTTTTTAAACCCGAATGATGGGGAAATTTCTGTGCGCCACAATAATGGGATTATGGTTACCAATAGCCATAAAATATAATGTGATTTAACATTTCACTTTGATAACATGTAAATTATGGGATTTCACTCATGTCTATGTTAGATCCATTCAAAATAATTTCGCCGCATTATACTCGCGAGAACTGGTTTACCATACAATGCGACTGTTCTGAGCTTTGTACTCATTGTAAATGCTAAGTAGGCTTATAATTATCTTGTTACAGTGAAACGCATAAACTTGTACAATGTTGTTAATTTATTTTACGACTTAATGTCAGTGGCTGAACGTGCAACGGTTTATTTAATGAGGGTGTTTAAAAATCATAAATCCACCAGGTGGCAGCAGGGTGGCGAATGGTCTTTTTGACAGTAGGTGTCAAAATCCACCAATCACATCACCTGATTTTGACATCTACTGCCAAATAGACCATTCGCCACCCTGCTGCCACCTGGTGGATTTATGATTTTTAAACACCCTCATTGCGCGAGATACTAGTGTTGTAGAACAGGCCTAGGTTAAGTAACGATAAACTAATATTTACTTAATCAAGAAATCAAGCTAAACTTTCGTAAAGATTATACGAAATCCATTATCATCATCATTAGCCTATATACGTCCCAATGCAGGGCACAGACCTACTCTCATAGATGAGTGTGAATGGGATGTAGTCCCTACGCTAGCCTACTGCGAATAGGTGGACTTCACACACCTTTGAATTTCTTCGCGTATATATGCAGGTTTCCTCACGATGTTTTCCCCCACCGAAAACTGGTAAAAATCTAATAATATTTCGTATCTACATAATTTCCGAAAAACTCATTGGTACGAGCCAGTATTCGAACCCACGACCGCTGCTTGAAAGGCGCATGTCCGAACCACTCGTCTACCATACCATACGGTCTAGCTTCTTGGCATAGACACGGGATAAACATTTTTTCGCTAACAAATACCTATTGTTCCCGCCTCTTTGGCGGCATAGATTTTCTCTATGCGATTTATATTTAAATTATATTTTCAACGGCAATGGTTGGTTTCATGTTTTAGACATGAAAGTTTGGTCCTTCGAGCCGGATGAATAATTAGTGTTTCAACCAGCGATATGGATATATAAAAGCTAAGTAACAAAGTCGATCGCAAATCGTAATATCCAATTTTTACGTGCTCCATACTAAAGTCTAAGGGCCCCGTGCAGCGAGCCTGCCGCGATAGTCAGCAGCAACGGAGACGTCGTGCAAGCAGCACTCGCCGCGGAGCAGGAGCTAAGTAAACGCAACGGAACAACGACAATTTGATTTATCGTCAATTTATCTTTCGCCAGAGTACCCATCAATACAAAACGCCACGCAAAGTTAACCCAGAATTCCCGGACCATCTACGGTCTGCTGGTACAAGAGCTGCCAGCTGGTCGAGGAAGTTCTGCGGTGAGGTTTGTCGACGGCTGAAAGAAAGTGAGTCCATTCCATAATCATACGTAGTCCAGTCGGCATACTAAATTTAAAAACCATATTTATCAACATCAATTTAATTTTAATTTCCGTAATTTTTTAAATTGGGAATTAAATTACGAATTTTGAATTTCAATTTTCGATTGTCAATTATACGTCATTATAATTTTATTTCAAAATTATTTTCAAAATGTCTGAATCTAAACTAAAGGCGTCTAATGAATTGGAACTTTCAAATTTTATTAGGAAACGGGGTTCTATTAAAGCGCGACTAACAATATTTCAAAAACATGTTTTGAAATATCCTACGGAAACTTTATTACCCGATGCGGAGCGCGAGGAATTAGAATTGAGGGTTGCGAAAATGGAATCATTGTCACTAGAGTTTGATGACGTTCAATTGCAAATCGAATGTTTGTGCGACGATCCCGACGATCAATATGTTGAACGGGAAATCTTCGAAACAAATTACTTAAACGCAATGGTACAAGCGAGGGCTTTATTAGCGCACACTAGGCGCGCGCGGTCAGGCTCCCTCGACAACGGTAGTCACGGGGGTAGTCAGTTCCACCAGTCTATGATGAATTGCAATCAGGGAGACGTTGTATGCTCTGACGTTCATCATAGCGGTTCTACAAGGGTTAGGCCGTATCAAATTAAGCTGCCAACGATATCTCTTTCTAAGTTTGACGGAACCTTTCAAAATTGGCTTCAATTTAGAGACACCTTTTGTTCACTGGTGCATAACAACAATTCTCTAGATGACATAAACAAATTCCATTATTTAAAAGCCAGTTTAGAAGGTAACGCATCAAACTTAATAAGCTCACTTGAGCTCACAACGAGCAACTACCCCATTGCATGGGATACTCTAGTCGAACGCTATGATAACAATAGGCTGTTAATCAACAATTATGTCAAAGCGCTATTCGATGTCAAACCACCACGCGAGACATCAAAGGATTTGCGTGAATTAGTGGATACTTTCAATAAGAACCTTCGCTCACTCAAGTCTTTGGGTGAGGCCACTGAAGGTTGGGACACGCTCCTTGTTCACATAGTGAGTACCAAGTTGGATTCAAGCACTTTGAAGGAATGGGAAACGTTTCGAGGCTCTCTCGATAAAGTTGACTACTCTACGCTCAACACATTCTTGAAGAAACGAGCCGACCTTCTCGAAAGCTTGAAAGGTCACAACAAGGTTAAGCCCGAAACTCCATCAAAGCCTCAGGTGCATCGAGGACTGGTCATCAATAGTTTTCAATCGCATTGGACATGTGTGGTATGCAACGGAGACCACACTATTTATCATTGCGTCGATTTTCTTAAGGAATCTATTCCCAAGCGCAGGGAAATAGCCAGCAAACTGAAGGCCTGCTACAACTGTCTACGTGTTGGTCACACTGTCAACAACTGCAGGCATTCAAACTGTCGAGTCTGCGGCAAGAGGCACAACTCACTACTGCACATCGAGGACGAAGTGACGCTGCAGAAGCAAGAGGACAGTGCTGACTCCAAGATCATAACGAATACCGCAAGAATATCTCACCAGGTGTTGCTATCTACAGCATGCGTGCAATTATTCGACAACGAGGGCAATGCGCATACGGTTCGCGCGCTACTGGATTGTGGTAGCACATCTTGTTTCATCACCGAAAAGCTGGCGAAGGTACTACAGCCGGAAATGTCCGCTGTCAACACTACGGTCACTGGGTTTAACAATTGTCCATCGTCAGTCGAAACCAAATGTACTTTAAAGCTAAAATCCATTCACGGAAGGTTAGAGGCGACAATAGATTGTTATGTAATTCCTCACATAACAGAGCCACTCCCTGCATACGAAATCAATCTTCAGGGCATATCTATACCGTACGATGTCAATCTAGCTGATCCCACATTTGCAACGCCAGGAAACATCGATCTACTATTGGGAGCTAATATATTCTGGGATTTAATCCAAACTAAGCGGATCTACTTTGGCACAAATCAACCGAATCTACTAGAAACCAAATTGGGATGGGTAATGGCCGGAAGCGTTCCAGTAGCTCCAAGGATCAGATGTAATGTTGCCTCAACGATGGATGTACCAGACCAGTATACAAGAGTTCGGGATGTTAAACAAGCAACTAATGCCAACCCCTGGTCCGAAGAGGAACACATTTGCAAGAGAATATGTGAGAAGACTAGCGAGCGTCTTTCAGACGGAAGAGTTCTCGTACAAGTGCCAGTAAACCAACGAGCGACTGCACTTCGAGATTCTTTCTCAATGGCTGAAAGCATCTCATTGAACAAAGGGAAATTATTTAGAAATGCTTACGACTCATACAAGGGATATAAGACCATGGATCACGTTGCAAGGGTAGCAAACAACGCGGTTCACTGTCAATGTCGATGTACATTTGATGAACATTTTCTGCCTCAAAGGTATAAGGCACCAATTTCATCGGCACGGCAGATTCAATGTGAGCGAGTTTGACTATAATGTCACAAACCTTACTTCATTTATATTTAGTGTCATCTTATAAACCTAAGGCTCTATTGGAAGATTATGGCTCCAGAACTACAATTGTTCCAAATGATCGATATTGCAAGCGACTGGTACCATAACATTGTTGCGACACTAAACCATTTCAATGCAATCGCTATTCCAGAAACTACAGCTTAATACGCAACGGCTAATTGAAATTCCTGTAATACAATGAATCATGAATCTCAACAAATGAAATCTCAGGCAAATGTTTAATCAATTAATTCCAATGATATACAGTCCACTCTCATTTTTACTACATGCAAAGGCAAGTGTCACAATTGAAGTCTACGACGCTACTACTCAAGCTTAGCGTATCATTAGTTTATCAAAATATTCTAAAATCTAAGGTTTACTCTTCTATTGCTCAAGACGACATGAACGACATTGATGTACGATAATGAAGATAAAACTATGGTAAAAGGCATTACTTTAAAGGTTTATCAATAATGCGAAGACTCAATTAGGTACCAGTGCAATTCGTTAGTTAATAATATAGATATTTCATAAGATGTAGATCAGCATATTAAATCAATGCATGCTGGTTTGACTATCTGATTTCAATTGTTATTGAATGACAATTGCTAAAGAAGTTGACCGATTGAGGGTAACAGCAGTTTAACGTTATCTATTGCTCATAACGTATACTATGCAAGAAGCTAGCTGCTCGTATCTATTTCCGATTATAGATTGGGGCGCGAATTACGTTTAATCTTACAGTTGACAATGATTCTAATTTCGTTAGCGAGTGAAATAAGGTCTAATTCTAGGTTTTGGATACCTTTCAAGTGATGGCATCCATTTCATTTCACGCCTTCTACGAAACATTGCCTTAAAGGTAGTATTGGTTCAGTTTATCTCGTGTACGAAATGACAATTAACGCTCAATGTACATCAAATCGAAGATAGGCTAAATTCGCGTCCTCTAACACTATTATCATTATCGCTCAATGTTTGCCACCTCTCACCCTGGGTCACTTTCTATTTGGCCGTCTACTGACTTCACTGTCGGAGCCTACTTGTCCGATTGGTGATGCTGTACAAGGATGTCAATGAATATAACAATGGCGTTAACACTTTGGCGTTGATGGTGTATGTATAGAATACTAATGTCCAATTGCAAGAAACAAAGACATGCACCCAATGGAACCCTTCTATTGATGTAGAAGTCGCCAGAGTTACTGTCGTCTATCCTAGCCACGATGGCGTTAGCAAGATGGTGGACAACTTCTTCGGTCGGGTCCTGCAGACGTCCTGTCTCAAGAACCAGTAGGGTTGAAGCCAAGACCTTCAAGGGGGCCGGCATGTTCCCGCCTCTTTGGCGGCCTGTTTCTATTTTTCTCTATGCGATTTATATTTAAATTATATTTTCAACGGCAATGGTTGGTTTCATGTTTTAGACACCTATACCTTTCGACTTACCTAGTGTAAAAACATTTTAAAAGTCTATGCCCGCTACATCGTATCGTGCCATGACCGTACTATGGACGTAGGTATCAGGGTGGATTTCAGAACGTTTCATTCAACCGCCGTTATCACCAATCCCGAAATTTCGACGATTCACTTTAAGAATGTATAAAATCCGAAAAGGTACCTACTTTTTTCGTGTTTTGATCAAATATTACGTAATTTTTAAAAATATGTCATCATAATTGGTGATGACAGCGGTTAAAACGCTCTGAAATCCACCCATCAGTCAGACAAGGTATGACAAATAACATTTATTTTGCCTGAAACGTTCATAGTGCTGCGGTCATGGTATAATACGGTGTAATGGGCAGAGACCTTGACTCCATATTCTGCTGTAACGTAAAAAATATGCCTAAAGATGCACCACTGACAGATATAGGTACATAATTAGATTGCCAGTGGACTGAGTTGCGTTGATATGAACCTAAAGAAAAGAAATAACTGAAATAACGACCAATTAATTGAAATAAGTCCCCAAGAAAACACGAATTATAATATTTTTTTACATTTAAAACTATTTTCATACAGATAAGCCAAAGAATCGCCCTTTAAAACTCGTTTTTAGGGTTCCGTAACAAAATGGTAAAAAAGGAACCCTTATGGTGCGACTCTGTCTGGTCTGTCTGTCCGTCTGTCACAGCAAGATATCTCAGGATCTACTGATGCTATCGATTTGAAATTTGGAATAGTGTTAGAAACCGTTAACCCGAGCCTATGGGACAGAAAAAAATCTTATACCTTGTTTATTTTTTTTAAGGGGACCGAAATGGGATGCCAAAAATTAAAAGTAGAGCGAGTGGGACATCAAATGAAAAGGCTTAGTGTGTAGATTCCAAAACCGTTTGTATTTTTTTCTTAAACATGTCGCTTTTGATTTAAGACAAAAAACGTTAAAAAAATACTATTCCCCCTATTTTCTCCGAAGTTACAGAACAGAAAAATATGTAATAATTACCGATTATTAATATCATCCTATATTTTACATGAGAAATAAAACGGTTTTCCTAACTTGTAGCGTCTTTTAGAAATTCGCAAAAATCGTTTACTCCTACTGAACTAACCGCGACATATGTCGATATATGGGGACAACAGTTTTTCAAGAGCAAAGTTAAGTTTGTCCCACCATACCTACAGTTAATCTTGAATTATTCACATATCTGCTGACGAGTTTGTACGGAACCCTCGGCGCGTGAGTCCGACTCGCACACGACCTGTTTCATTGTACATAGGTACGCTAACGGTATTTTTAAAACTTGATTGTCATATGACCAGCCTATGCCACAACGCATAAACTCATACTCCAAACTATGTACTGTGGCCAAAGACAGAACTAACATATTCACGTACTAATATTATTACTGTAGCAAGACTGCAGCGCCACTATGGACGGTTAAGATAAGTTGGCACAAGATGACTGCGTTTTCGCGCCGTTTTTTTTTCTGAGAGAAGAGAAGTCTCGCATTGGTGTTAATTAACCAGAGCAGCAAAAACTAGAAATATTTCAAATGTCACCCTTTAACGATGCCGCGCTAAGTATATTTTGTTTATAAATAAACGGATTGTTATTTTTTATGCAGGGCCAATGACTCTGGTTATGTATTGTTATGTTAAATAAACATATACCTAGTTATAACATGGATGAAACCAAGAGCAGATGTTAATGAATAATTCCTTGTGTTTGTGATTAGTAAGAATTATCTAAGGTGTCCGAATATTTGTTCATCCTCTTTACGAACATTCGGTCACCTTAGATAATTCTTACTATATTTAATTTAGTTTTACAAACTTGAGTCCTCACTTTCTGCGCCCACTTCACGAAAAAGAGAAGTGACAGCATGCAACCTAAAACACAATTTTATACATATAAAATTTTAGGTAATTACCGGTTCTGCAACGAACCTTAGCTTCCAAAAACTCGAAGATATTAAAATGGCGTCACTTTTAGATCACACGGTTGTGAAGTAAGCTTTGTAATCGCATTATTCATTATTTATTGTACCATCCAATCTCCATACAATTTAAGTGGCATGTAATTTAGCATGAAGGACGGATCCGTTGACATTTTTACAACCCTTTTTATGACATATTCAATTAAAAAAGTAGTCCAGTAAGCCAATTAACGTAAATTGTAACTGAGGAATAAAAAGTTATTAAATTTTAATAACTACGTTGTCGATGATGGAATGCCTTTAGCTCGTAAGGAAAATACTCACGTAGCAAGTGCCTCTATCAAAATTTAAAAATATGTCTCTTTGTTTCATTTATTTTATTTCATTAATAACATATGCATAGTTCCATCTATCTCTTTTTTTAAAGCTTTTAAGAGGCCGCAGCGCAGTAAGCTTGCCTCTAGTTTGGTTCATATTTAAAAGCGAAAATTTATATTAATATGAAACTTATCTTTTCACTAAAGTCTGTTTTTTATTTCCGAGGACAAAAATGACATTTGATGTGTTGCCTGTTTTTTACAACTCATAAATAGTGATGTGATACAACCGGTATTTACCGACAAAAATTTAGGTAGGTTCTTATGTTTATTGATATTAAAGTGTCTGTAACACAATGAGTGCATAATCCGCGAAGTTCCAAAACGATACAATACTTTAGGTAAGAATGCCACCCTTTTGGAGATATAGAATATTTGTAAATACACCATATTTCTCATATTTAAAGGTACATTTTATTTGATTCGAAACTCATTACTTATCTTACAAAGCTGAAAATACGCCAAACCCGCTTTATTTCTCTGCATTATCATTTCAAGCAACGGAATCACATACTACGCACTATTTATCCAATAGTAGGTTAAAGGTTGAATACAATGTACCTAGTTATTATATGTAATTAATTTTCGATAAGTACCTAAAAATATATGTTTTAACGTAAAAAGTAATTTTTATTATATCGGTTATTAATAATTACACCACGAACCGAAACAAAGGACAGCACTGTTTCTTAAAAGCTGGCCACATTATTTTTACGTTTGACATTTGTAGCTGTCATATTTGTCTTCGGAAATAAAAAACAGACTATAGGTACTTATACTTAATCTATATCTCTCGGGCATATCTACTCCGGAAATTGGTTTCTATTGCTACTCTTTTTTTTCAATCACAATTTTGAACAAACCTAATAGGAACAAACCGACCTATAGGCACAACTCGGACAATGACGATAAAATGTATGAAACAAACGCGTTCCTAGCGCACACAGGCTAGCTCGTGTAGGTGCACGCGTACCGTGCTTGTGTGAGTGAGATAAGACATGCTAGGGTTGCCGCCATTTTGCCTTCATGTATTCGTAGTGCGTTCGCAAATCGGGAACGAAATGTGCGGCAATATGAGATGACTTTGTAATAGCGGCGTCGAATTAATTTTGTGTGCTTGTAATGAATTATAAACAAAAACGTTTTTTACTCTATCTCCAAAGATTATTATTATTATAAGGATTGTTATAAAACGATTTTACTTTTAATTAGCTCAATAATGCTAATTATTAAGCTAATTATCCTACTAAAATTATAAACATGAAAGTTTGTGAGTACGTGAGGATGTGTGAGAAAAAGACGAATTATTTTATTTTACCTAGGCTTTCTCGTTTTCCCGTTGCTTAAAAAATTAAAAGACTAATAAAGTGGCAAGTAACCCGTTGTTTGACTTTAACTTTCTCCTATTATAATAGTAGCTAGAAAGAAAGAAAAATGAATCAGTTTTAATAAAAGAAAGTATTATGAGTTGTATAGCCAACGGAAAACTGAATATTTGCCAATAGCCTCTTATACTAAATAAAGGGATAGTCGAAGGAAAATAAAATTTCATGCTTGTATGTTATTGTTTATTATTTACGAAATTTTTGTTAGGAAATTCAGGCCACCAAAATATTACGTAAATTGAAAACATGATTTTTATGTTCATATAGTTAAGTAGATATTGTGTAGTTTTCAATGTGATCTGATAGGTTTAGGTCTAAAACGGATAGGGTAAAAGAAATACTAAACATAAGTACCTATTGTAAGTTGATTTTCTACTAAAACACTTTAAAAATAACTGGGTATGTAGGTACTTGCCTTGATTCATCCAACGGGAATCTGTAAAACTTTCTTTTAGTTTTGTCATTTATAGAGCTAAAACAGCCGTACACAGCACAACACACGCCCATTATAAACGTATTTGTAAATATTTTTTGTATATTACGTTGCCTCCGCTCTGCGCACCGTGTCGTCGCGTCCTTGCGAGCCGGTAACTGTGAGGTAACCGAGAGCGGGGGAGCGGCACTTTTAGCGGGAGGCAGGGTGTGGCCATACTGTACGCTAGTACTCTTTTTTATACTGTGCTATAGGCCTCTTAGGCCTTTATCTACTATGTCTGTACTTAAATAACTGGATAAAAATAACTAATTGTAAGATAGGTGTTACACGTTATGATCTCTAACCCTTACAGTAAGGGTTACAGATCACGGTAGAAGCGAAGTTGCGAGCAGCTTCTAGTAGTAAGTATAACAGTAGATAGCTAATGTCTTTAAGCACCATCGATGTCACTTACTCACTGTACCTATTCTCATATCATCGTCGTCGATATGAATCTTAGATACCACTTTCCCTTAATTAACTGCATATAAATATTAATTGCATTAGCTACCGGGCACCGCGGCGTATTTCACTCGTAAATTGCTCCGGCATTTCTGCATAGGTAATAAACTAATAAACGCGTCAAGTTGTAGCTGCGTCCATCCAAAAACCAGTTACCTGACAGGTCAAATCAGCTAATTTTTATGGAATTTCAGATCGATTAGCTACCTAGCTTGGAATTGGAAGAGATGTAGAGAACATACATTTTATTAGGGTTCCGTACCCAAACGGTGCCAAGGAGACCCTATTACTGAGCCTCCGCGGTCCGTCTGTCGGTCTGTCACAGGGTTGTATCTTTTGAACCGAAATAGGTAGACTTGAAATTTTTAGTGTGTTTCTATTGCCGCTATAACGACAAATAATAAGAAGGAAATGAAATTAAAAAGGGACTCCCCTATGAACGTGTTTTGTAGGCGTTTTTTTACGTTTCTAATTTTATTGCAACAGATACAAAAAAACGAAGTGCAGAAAGTATAAATGTGATCACTCATGGGTTTATCTCCCAGGGTAAATGATTAGGAGAGCATTTCATTTTTTACGTCACCCCAGGCCAATAATTGATCTCAAATTACAACAATTATGTATCACCTCGCATAGTCCTATAGTTTATCCCCTATGTATAAAGAATTTGTCGTTTGTAGCAAACATATATACCTACATAAGCCCGAGGCGGATGAATATTTTATATGAACTATTAAACCTACCGTGATCAAGAGTTTATTAACAATCCAAATCTATAGTAGAGTCAGAGCTCTATAAAAGTGTAGGATAAGCGTTTTCTATTTGAACTTAATCAATACGTAATTCTTCACTAAAGGCATTCTAACTTCGGAGCGATATGCGTTCTCCGCACTAATTAAAACGACATATGTATAGTGCTGTCAAAGTCGACTTATGTCTTTCTACCATGCCGGATATAGAGTCATAGCCAACGATACTATAGATAAGAAACTTATTTATCGCACCATTACTCTGGATGAACCAACTTAATCGCGCCATATACGACATGACATGCGCAAAACCAACTACGATACTAAATAATGCGAGACTTAAGAATCGTACCGTACTTTACTGCCGTCATCAGAGGTATTAACGTATTCTAACCCTTATCACAAACGAATAAAGTTCAAGTTCTATCCGATAACACTAATTTCAGATGAAGTCATTGATGTATTCGGTAAATGCAAGTTGCAAGTCCAATTGACCGATTTAGTAGCCAATTATGGAGACCGCAAATCTTCCCAATGGCATGGCAGCAGATAAATTTTAATGGGAAGATAGTGTTTTACTTTAATGCGAGATAGGGATGTCTATAATGCACACCCTCGTTCACAGAAGTTGAACCTAGTGGATTATAGTCCACTAGGTACAATTTTGTTTTTCGAATTATTGATCCTAGGGTCACAATTCGAAAAACAAAATTGATAATTTAACAGTACATGCACTAATGTTGTCACATTATGGGTAACGTTGTTCGTGACGATACTATAAACACTATTTTCACTCCTCCTATAGGGAACGTGAACGAACTATAGGTGGCAGCACTAAACGACAAAAGAGACACGGGCGGACAATAAAGGAAACTGGCAGCTGTCAATGACAATATCTAAGTGTCAATGTCAAAGTCGTAGCTACATGACGTTAATCGTCGTTCATCGGTATAAATTAACGGCGTTTCCATCAATGTGGCCCCAGCATGAGAGGGTACTTGATTTAGATTGGCAGCACCTTCTTCGTGCAAGTTCACTATTCAAAGCGGAGGTTTTTAGGGTTCCGTAGCCAAAATGGCAAAAACGGAACCCTTATAGTTTTTTTTTTTATGGATCGGTCACTTCGTTCCTAGATTCAATACGGCATCCACGAAGTAATATTTGAGTTTTGTTCTGCTCCCTTGTAGTACATGTACAATCTATTATTTCGTGTTCACATTACACTCACTTCGCGAAATAATAGGTTGTACTTCGTTTTAGAACTACTTCTACTTATCTATCAAATTTAACTTTCAATAGTCTCAACCTAATCAGATACTGAATTGGGTAAAACTTATTAATATACAAAACTATAATATACAGCGTTATCAAGTCTTTCATAAAAAAAGTAATTTTCTACAAGCCGTACCTATATATTATTTTGTATTTGTTAGGCATTGGACTTATAAAATAGAATTCAACGATATGTAAATAATTAAGTTACCTACCTACCTAATAAATAAAAAAACTTTTTCTACTTATTCTGATAGCCATCTTTCATGTTACTAGTATTATATCCATATTAATATTATTCATGAATTGAAATGGTTGACCAGTTCTACGATGCCGTTAAGTTTTTACTTAGACTCCATTACTTTTAATGGGAAATATGTACTATATAATAACTAGTTTTCTAGTTCATCGCCTCCGTTGTTTTCTGTGAGAAACTCCCGGTATAATTACGTTATATGTAGTTATAAATAGCTTATATGTTACGCTACATCAATAAAGTTAATGAAGAAGGGTAACATACGCGGCTGAAATTATATCTTAGGTGTACGCCGAGCCCACTGAGCAAGGTAACGTTGTTAAAACCTTACTGAACGTTACATTTGTGAGGTTGCAAGTTACATTTGAAAGGTTGCAACGTTTATGCAACATACCAGCAAGCTTGCTGCAAGCTTGAAAGTACCCACTTTCTAAGTCATTTTTGAAACGTTTCATTTGAAAGTTACCGTTACTTTCAGAAATAGCATCAACGTACGTTACAGATCAAGGTTACCAAAAACTTTCAAAGGAACGTTACAATAACTTTTGAACGAATTATTACTGTACCATTACGAAACTAGGTTTCAGGATAAAGTTATGGTAAGTTTCATTTTCAACCTTTAGATAATGTTAAGGAAACATTGTTACAAGCTTGAAAGTACCCACTTTCTAAGCCATTTTTGCAACGTTACATTTGTGAATTACAGTAACTTTAGAGATAACATAGAAATAAGTTTCAGAGTGAGGCTTCTTACAACTTTCAAAGGAACGTTACTGTAACCTTTAAATGAACTATTATTGTATTATTACAAAACTAGGTTACAGGATAAACTTGCAGTTAGTTTCATTTTCAACTTTTAGATAACGTTGAGGAAACGTTGTTGCAATCTTGAAAGTATTCACTTCCTAAGCCATTTTTGAAACGTTTCATCAATAAGGGGAAGGAACTTTCGCGGTTAACAGAAGTGCAAGTTTGAAAAAAAGTTGCACTTGTGAAGTTACTGTAAGTTTGAAATGATTGGTGCAGAAAGTCGCACCTAAAACATACTGTAAGTTTGTGATGATTAGTGCAGAAAGTTGCACTTGTAGAGTAACTGTAAGTTGGAGGTGATTAATGCAGAAAGTTGCACCTATTAGTTACAGTAAGTTCCAGGATACTATTGCAGAAACTTGTACCAGTAAAGTTACTATAAGTTTCAAATGATAATTGTGGGAAGTTGCACCTGTAAAGTTACTGTAAGTTTCAGATGGTTAGTGCAGAAAGTTGCAAATGTAAAGTGACTTCAATTTTTAGATGGTTATTGCAGAAAGTCGCACCTGTTATGTTACTATAAGTTTGATATGATCAGTGCAGAAAGTGGCGCTTGAAAAGGTAAAATAAGTTTCAAATGATCAATGCAGAGAGATGCACCTGTAAAGTTCCTGCATGTTTCAGATGATTACTGCAGAAATCTTGAACTGTAAAATTACCGTAACTTTCTTACAATAAGATAATTATAAGACCGCGCCACCGTAATATTAGTATACATTTCCTTTAAAAAAATCATCCAAATTGACTGAACGACGTTTCCCATAGATGTTGTGCGAGGTCTTTTAATTATCTTAATGTAAGAAAGTTACGGTAATTTTACAATTAAAGATTTCTGCAGTAATTATCTGAAACTTACAGTAACTTTACAGGTGCAGCTTACTGCACCGATCATTTGACAGTTACAGTACCTTTTCAGGGTTAATCATATCAAACTTAAAGTAAATGTACAGGTTCAACTTTCTGGAATAATTACAGTAAAATAAGGTGCAAATTTCTGCATATTAAGTTACTGTAATCTCAAACTTACAATAGATAACTTTACACGTAAGTACCTACAGCTTTCTACTCTGATCAACAGAAACTTACAAAAAATCAACATACGGCTTACTACACTACTCATATGAAACATAGTAACTTTTATAGTGACATTCAGATTATTGAAAAAAAAAGATTTTTTTTTAAAAGAATAATTAATTTTATTATAATCATATCCCTAATCTAGGTACAATGTCATTTAGTCATATTATATACTCCATTCCAGATACAGAGTCTGTTATTTAACAATGGATCATGACATAAAATTAATAGTAGTTTATGTGACTGTACATAATGAAGGGCATCAAACATGAGTGTGGGTTTATGAAACGAGCGATAGCGAGTTTCATAATAGGATCCACACGAGTGTTTTAATGCCTAATTAATAGTGATCGGGGATTTCTCTGCCACACCGCGGTATATCAAGTCGAAATGATAATATGGATACGCCGCTTGGCCCGCGTTAGGAACAAAACTGTTCGAAAAGTATCCTATATCGCTCACGAATCCCGGAATCCCGCGGCATATCCATATTAGCATAATGGTTAAGGTCATTCACCCCAAGTGGCAGAGAAATCCCCGATCACTGCTAATTATGTACAGTTACATACACTACTTTATCTACCCTGCACATATTATAAATCCTTAATGATGTGTTCGGGAACCATTAGAATAACCGCCATTGCACGTGTCCGTCAAGATAGCGTACACCGTAAAGATATTCAGAATCTGATGCAGCCAATAAATAGTACCCAAATAGTACCGACGAAATACCTAGGTGAAAAAAATAGTACCCTTAAACTTTCTGAAATATAAGGCCTGTTCACGGTGTACGCTACTGAGCGTCAAGCTGGCGTACACAGTTTGTATCTCTGAAACGGCTTTGTTTTTGGAAACGCTTTATATCTCAAAAAATAGTAACCAAATAGTACCCTAGGGCCCTAAAATTTCATTTCTCTAGCTATCGTAGAAGCCGAGATATAGTGAACAGCGTGATTTCGGAATTCGAAGTATTTCTATGTTAAATTCCTGGGTACGCCAGCTTGACGGTGTGAAATTTTGTACACCGTTAAGTCATGGAATATCTCGGCTTCTATGATAGCTACAGAAATGAAATTTTATGGCCCTAGGGTACTATTTGGGTACTATTTTTTGAGATATAAAGCGTTTCCAAAAACACAGCCGTTCCAGAGATGCAAACGGTGTACGCCAGCTTGACGCCCGGTAGCGTACACCGTGAACAGGCCTTATATTTCAGAAAGTTCAAGGGTACTATTTTTTTCACCTAGGTATTTCGTCGGTACTATTTGGGTACTATTTATTGGCTGCATCAGATTCTGAATATCTTTACGGTGTACGCTATCTTGACGGACACGTGCAATGGCGGTTATTCTAATGGTTCCCGAACACATCATTAAGGATTTATAATATGTGCAGGGTAGATAAAGTAGTGTATGTAACTGTACATAATTAGCAGTGATCGGGGATTTCTCTGCCACTTGGGGTGAATGACCTTAACCATTATGCTAATATGGATATGCCGCGGGATTCCGGGATTCGTGAGCGATATAGGATACTTTTCGAACAGTTTTGTTCCTAACGCGGGCCAAGCGGCGTATCCATATTATCATTTCGACTTGATATACCGCGGTGTGGCAGAGAAATCCCCGATCACTATTAATTAGGCATTAAAACACTCGTGTGGATCCTATTATGAAACTCGCTATCGCTCGTTTCATAAACCCACACTCATGTTTGATGCCCTTCATTATGTACAGTCACATAAACTACTATTAATTTTATGTCATGATCCATTGTTAAATAACAGACTCTGTATCTGGAATGGAGTATATAATATGACTAAATGACATTGTACCTAGATTAGGGATATGATTATAATAAAATTAATTATTCTTTTAAAAAAAAATCTTTTTTTTTCAATAATCTGAATATCCAGAATAGGGATCCGCAATCGCTTTCCCAGTACGTCGTCCTTCCATAGGTACGCCCCCGTCCGTAGGTACTATTTAAATAAGTGAATTAAAATTACTCTCATAAAAATATATATTTTTAAAACAAGCTTTTTATAGAAAGCACTCGTCATAACAAACATGGGCTATAGGTACTTTTGCCATCAGAAATTTCTAATCCCTAAATCCAGACCAGGCGCCATTACCAGATCCACTCGATGATGGCATAATATAGCGAAGTTACCAAACTTACATATCTAAGTATGCCAAATTTGACTCAACCGTGTGGACCTGTTCAATAATGATATCGAAAACAGACGCTTGCACACATACCTACATTGTTTAATTTGCTTCAATTCGCCGCGGTATCCAAAATAATTTCAGTCACGCAGAGGCAATACCTATCTCTATTGGCCACGTTCGGCTAGCCAGAGTTGCATAGGCAACAATTTACGACGAGCATAGATGGACTGTAAAAGATCCTGTAACATTACAGAATGGGTGCAGCGCGTTGCAGCGCGCGGCGGCGGACGGGCACGTGGAGGTCGTGCAACTGCTGCTGCAACAAGGCGCCGACCCCAACAAGCAGGACCTTGTGGTAAGTTTAACTTCTGGTTCTTTGAAACATTCATGTCACAGATGATGAATTGATTGTACGAGTATAAATACAACACAAGCACTCTTTATTGCACATGGACATGACATAAAACCAATTACAAGAATTTGGGTAGCGAAGAATTCAAAAAGTAACAATCGAATCGTTTGTGTAATGTGTGGGTATCATCAGAAAGACATATTTTACGTTCATATAATTTGCTAAAAGTTACAAAACTTGCGCGGTTCTTCATAAGTAATTATAGTCAGAATCTGTTAAGCTATGAATATATTTCTGCTAGAAATTCATCCGTACAGTGCACTAAAGAAATCCTTACTAGATGAAACTACCCGGTCAAAACACGTTTACGAACTATAACTACTAAATAACCTAGTAGCTTAAGCGGTTAAGAGCGTGCGCACCGGCATGGCACAAGGCGTCCATTGAAATCGCATAACGCAGGTCGCATAAAAAAGTTCGACCACGGTTGAGCTTTTTTCCATGCATTGAAAATTGACAAACAATTCCTTATTCC
This sequence comes from Eudemis profundana, assembly GCA_947034925.1. Classification (NCBI taxonomy): domain Eukaryota; kingdom Metazoa; phylum Arthropoda; class Insecta; order Lepidoptera; family Tortricidae; genus Eudemis; species Eudemis profundana. The sequence goes on along the minus strand of OX344795.1, from coordinate 19,421,802 downwards.
CCAGCACGGCAACACAGCGATCCACGAGGCAGCATGGAAGGGCTATTCGCGCTGCGTGGCGGCGCTGGCAGCGGCCAGCGCGGAGCTGCGCGCCCGCAACGCCGGTGGCTTTGCGCCGCTGCACCTTGCCTGCCAGAACGGCCACAACCAGTCTACGAGGGAGCTATTGCTGGCTGGCGCGCCACCTGACCTGCAGAATAACGTGAGTATTGGGCCAAAGCCGACATATGTTAAAATATAATTCAATACAATTTAATGTCTCAGTCTCTGTCTCAAGAACTAATTCATCTGTCTATTTTTACAGTACGGCGACACGCCTCTCCACACGGCGGCACGCTACGGGCACGCGGGTGCCACCCGCATCCTACTATCCGCACAGTGCCGCGTCGCCGCGCAGAACAAAAACGGTGACACCGCTCTGCACATCGCTGCCGCAATGGCGCGCCGCAAACTCACGCGCATCCTACTCGAGGCTGGCTGCGATAAAACCTTAAAGAACCACCAGGGGGAAACCGCCAGAGACATAGCCACCAGAAAAGGCTTGGATGAGATCATCAGCATCCTCAACACGCCTGTCGCGAAACAGAAGAAGAAGGAGAAACGGGACAAAAGCAAAGAGCGGACGATTGATGAACCTGATGCGCCTAAGAAACCAAAGGATGGAAAGAAAAAAAAGAACGTCCACTTTGAAACGCCAGCCCCTGTCCAATGGTCGCCGTATGGGTGCCATTATTATCCAGATCCAAAATACTTCCCCAAACCGAAGTTGAGCTCGCTTCCCACCGAACCCCTTAGAAAGGGCGAGCAATACTTCCTAGACTTAGCGGGAAATATCAAAAAAGGACCGATAGGAGCCGGATATACATGCTACTGCGCGCCATTCTTCAAACACATGGAAGAAAAGATGAATGAGGATAAGAAGGACTTGAAAAAGCATATAGATAGAGCTCATGAGAGACTCGATCAGAAAGTGACGGACTTGGAGATGAAAACGCAAGGACAGATATCAGAACTGACGAGGTTTGTGGCTGCGGAACGAGCGCTCTGCAAGGAACGCCACCAGCATTTAGAACACTGGTTGACTAGAGGTGTGATGTTCAGAGCATCAGAGAGAGTCAGGAAGCTAGAATACAGTCCTAGGGGTTCTTTAGATATACCTCCCATGAAAAGAACGAGGAGTTTAGAAATCTTAGATCATTCTGAAGATTGGAATAAGGTTAACAAACTCATAAAAAGCTTCAATCAAACCGCTGAGCATTACGAAAGTCACCCTAAAGAGAGACCTGACAAGGCAACCTCGAAAAGCACCGAGGTATTGGACACCAGATCGCCTCCGACTCCTAGAAGGAAATACATTCTCAAGAACTCCATGAGTAGTGATCAGTTAGATGTTGGGCCTAGCCGTATGTCAAGATCTCCCCATACCACTGTATCAGGTCTGAGCCCTGATCAAAGCCGCTTACACAACGTGACCGCCGAAATACATGTGAAGGCGAACAAAATATCAGTATCCCAATCACCAGTGTCCATGGAGGTCCAAGGATATAACGAGAGATTTGTCTCTCCTAGTCGTCAATCAAATACTAAGTCACCTAGCAGCAGCAGAGAGTACAAGGCCAGCGATTCTGAAGATCAGAGAATAAGAGACAGCCAGTCTCCCGGCGTCCCTACGTGGAAGAGCCAAGTGTTACAAAGAACAGCAGACGACATAAGAAAAAGGGTCATGCTCGAAAAGGAAATGTCTCAAGTTGTGATGAGAAACAACGCAAAATCTCTGGACATATCTCAAGATGGTTACGTCAAGCTTCACAAACAGCCAAGCAACTACCAAGTTCGGGAAGAGAGTAGCGCGGAAAGAGAACCAAGGAAATCAGTTCAAGAGTTAGTAGCCCAAGTGGAACAACAGAGATGTCAGTCCCCTGATCAAATAACGAGAAAAACCACCGAAGAACCTCTACCCTCAGTTTCCCCAAATCCTGGCATACTGAAGATGCCGCAGCAGCCACTCAGACCAGCGCCAGTATTAAAAGAAAAACCACCTAAATCAAAGCGATTTAGCTTGCATAACCTTATCCCTTTCCCAACACGGAAGACCTTTCAAACCCCACCGAAAGACAACGGGAACAACTCCGAGAGTAGTGATGAAGAGGACAATCCGATAAGAACCACCAATCAACCGGGACCTATGAAAAACACCAACCTACTCCAAACTCTCCCTTTGCCCAACTACGAGACGATGTCCACCAAATCCCAATCCCCCGCGCCACAAGTGCTCAACCAAAACAAACCTCACCCACCTGACCTAAGAACTATGATACCGAAAGACGCCTACTTCCACGAGATCCCAAATAGACCGAACCATCAACCTTACAGGGAAATAATCGAAAACGGTCTTCCTACGCCTCAGTGCAACCAATACGACTACAACCAAACTGGCCTACCTCAAACCCAGATCCAACCTAGGAATAGGAACCCTCTATACCACCACCAGACTGACGTCTTCGACGCTATGATGCAAGACCACATAATGAGGGAAATGGAGAGAATACCTCACTGCTACAGTGAGCATTTGGACCAAAACACAGAAGTGGAAATTGCCAACCAGAACGAATTCGGTTATTATGACAATCGTCCTCCATATTCGAACTACACAGCTAGAAAACCCGTACCGGATCACAACTTACTGCACAGTAGATTGCAGTCTTTAGCCATCAATACGCATTTAACTGAAACCCAGAGTCAAACGGACAGAGAATCTCACAATGACTCAGGATACAGTACCAAAGTCTACGGGAGCTCTCAAGGACCATCCCCAAGCCTGTCTGGTCATGTCGACGGATCAGACAACTTGTCGGGACAGAGAGTTAATATCATACCAAACGGAAAACCCGTTATACCAATTGGGGCTTCGAGCTTGGTGTGACGATGTAAAAGGACCGTATTACATTATAAATTGAGTTGAAATTCTTTGGCAAGGATAACTGGTAAGTATGGTAGAATTACTCTGGTTTAATCCATTGGGAATCAAAATTATCGGATTGATATAAGATTTGTTTATGTTATTTACAATTGCAAACCAATCGATCTTAATGGACTAAACGATAACTATAATGAACGATGAGTTGTGGTGGTTTGCAAAATGGTAACAATTGGAAAGAGTCCATATCTCTGTTATCAAGTGTAGAAAAGACCATCACCGTTGATGGAATGAAATAAAAATAGTATTTCAAGAAGTCAGTGAGATTAAACTGTGTCAATTATGCTATAATTGTGTTCATTTTACTTGTCACATCAAAGTTAAAACGCCTCTTTGGCTGAATGATTAACACAGAAAAATCTTAATTTGAATCAAATTGATATACTAATTCATAAATAGTGATGGCTGGGGTACCTAGAATAACTAAGCGCGATTTTCGTCCTCTGCCCTACACACTGTTACATATCTCGTGTTCAAAATAGATAGAGAAGGGTTAACCCTTAGTTTATCGTATGAATAGTGTGAATATTTTCCTATACATTATTAAGTTAAGATATTCTTCGACGAAATTAAACGTTTTTCGACATAAGAGCAGGCGGCCATGACAAAAATATACTACTAATGCACATTTTATTACATTACAGTCAAATTGTTGCACTTAAGAGGGACTTCATTAAAAGGGAATCTAAGTCATAAGATTACTGTTCCTCATCTGAGAAAATACTCATTCCATGAGTATTTTGTACAACAAAAATATATTGCCTGTAGAATAATAGAGTACAAATACTTTAATGCCACATAGACGTTTAGATATTATTTAGGTTAAGCACGGTCAAAATAATTAATACAATTATATATCAGTCACAGGCACCTATTTCTGTAACAGAAGATAATAAAATAAAATGAAACATTAAATTGGAAACACACCCCTTAAACGCAGTTCTATAAATTATTTTTATTTAACTTTTTCGACTCTACGTCGCATAAAGTTGCATATCAGACGTCATGTCATAATAGTATCATAAGCGAAATTGAACTTTATGCTAATGCACGTAGGTCTATATCGCTCTGCGCTCTGTGAAGGATTCATCCGTCCTTGGCGTTGAATCTGCGGTGTAGATAAACCTATACATTATTGGCGTCTAAAAAGTTAAACCTATCTTGAAGTAGAAAAATCCATTCGCAAATCTGAATATTTGCACCAAGGACCATTAAAACAAGAGGACTGTCATTCTCCATACAAAAAGCTGTTCCCCGAATTTACAACGCCATCTATGTATAAGCTGGTAAAATAATTATATTATTTACAATTATTCAACTTTGCAAACGTGACACAGTATTTAAATGTTAGAATTTATTTATTGTTAGCTGTTTACGAACTAATTGTTACTATACTATGTTTCTTTGTTCAATTATAACATCGTTAAATGTTTAGTTTTTTAGCGCCATCTAGTTTTTGCCCGGAAATCCCCTAGCGGTCGGGTTACAATCCAAAGTATGGAGAATGACAGTCCTCTTGTTTTAATGGTCCTTGATTTGCACAAAAAACAGGAGGGGTTTCGTAGGGGTTTATTTTTTCACTGTCATGCGACTCTCCAGTTGTCATTTGTTTATTTAAGTAAATCCACATCGTAATTACTTGCTACAGGTCTTTACATCTTATAGACATGCCAAATACCGAGTACATAACAGTTACAATGCTATTGGACATCTATTGGTCAACATTTTACGGTGGCCGCTTTTCGTAACGAAACAGGAAAACTACTAAGTACAAATAAAATCATACCTTTTGATGCCATGTATGACGGAATAATTGTAAGTAGTGATATTTTTTCTTACAAATGGTCTGTAAATAGCCGATTTGAAGTAGATACGTAACATAGGCTAAGCTGAGTTTGATTTCATGTAAAATATTATTGTCATATTTATTTTGTAATTTTTGTACTGATTCATTCTAATAAAAATGCACTTTTGAAGTGTCACAACTAATACGTTATTTTATTTAAAAATGGAATAAGCTTGACTATAGCTTGGGAACTTCGTTGGTGACACTCACATGTGTGCTTTTTGTTATGTGCAGCCGTAACTACTTACACAAGTTACCGCCAACCCGAACGGCTGCCTGCGGAGGCTGCCTCCGTCGGTCGCCGTTCGTGTTGGCGGTAACTTGTGTAATTAAGGCTGTACATAACAAAAAGCACACATGTAAGTGTCACCAGCGAAGTTGCCAAGCTATACCTATATAGCTCTTAACTCAATAGTCAAGATCAAAGTCAATTACTTCAGTAAGTGTCATCATTACAACAATTTTCTACAAACAGTGACAAAATACAATTATTCGTAGTACATTCGTACAAAGCTGGGAAGTATGACGTGTGGCAATGATGTGGTATAATATAAGCGATAGTGAAACCGTCCATTAATACGAATCAGGCAATCTCTGCTTACGTACGGTCACGTTAGTATAACTTGACCGTACGTAAGCAGAGTTTAAGTACCTACCAGGTGACGAAGCCTGTTGTGGATTTTTTGCTACTTTGGGAATTTTGATGAAGCCGAGACGAATTCGTGGATATATGGATCATATTGGTAAGTCGTCTTTGCGTAAATAAATAATTTAGAGGTCAATAAACTATATAAAGCTACCAGATCAAGTTAAATTAAAAAGGCATTTATTTAAACTACATTTATTTGTCGCATTTACGCTCTTAGAACATGCCTTTCTCCCCACCCAACATCCCTATAAAACTCACTAATACTCGTATGATACAACGCTACACCAGTCAACACGGACGCTTTAGCTGTCGTAATCCTGACCGCCACAAAATCTCCAGCCTTCATCCCTCTCCTGCCATTATCTGACGTCACAATCTCCCGTTGATCAAAGACTACTTTCATGTAGAACTCGTTTCGTCCAAGTAACTGTCCTGTCTTTGATACAGTGCCTTCTACGAGGATGAGGTGCGTGTTGCCTATTTCAGCCTCGTTGAGAGCTTGGCTCTTGGCTCGGTAGAGCTCGATCATGCGGTTGTGGCGGAGTTTTTTGACTGAGTCCGGAACATCGTCTTTGTAGCGGCGGTGAGCGGCGGTTTTCTGAAAAAAACAAACTAAATTATTATATGAGCAACATTGAAGCGAACTAGATTGATTTGTATGAGAAGAGCGTACGTAACGACTATAAAAAATAACTGTAATAATACGGTCCGTCTATAGGCGCATAAATTAATTCAGTGCAGCAGTATGCATGAAGTAAAATGAGCAAAGAAAGTGGTTTACCACTTTTCGACTTTATTGAGTGGTATAAGAGTTCAGTAGACTGTCGGTAACCAGCGACAGCTGCATGGTCTGTCACTTTCGCACTATATTCGACGGAAAGCAATGGGTATTATTTTTCGCACCAAAGAGTCGCGTGGCCCGGTTTTTAAGAAAAGAAACGTCATACATTCATTCGTAGTATGGCAAGGTTAGTTTTCTCTGCTGCTGACTGTACACAGTGGCGTGCACTCCATAAAGACAAAAAGACACTACCTACTCTTTAATTCCTACCCTATTAAGGGCAAGATGGTAGAAATTAGTAAGGTAGGCGGTATCCTAACACGCTATCTAGCCTAATAATTTCTACCCTCCTACCTTTACTAGAGAAGAAATTTGAGGATATGCAGAGTCTTTATGGAGTGTACCACTGACCGTACAAGATGGCAAATTACTAGATAAATCACCTCTCTCATGCTGTAAGGGAAGAGGAAGGCGACGTTGTAGTCGACCCGCTGCAGCAGCGTCATGGTCTCCTCGAACTCTTCGTCGGTCTCCCCGCAGAACCCACAGATCATATCGGTCGATAACCCCACTGGAAATTAAAATAAAATAGACAAAATAATCAAACAACATATACCTAATCGCAGTCACGGGGTTAAATATACAGATTAGAGTGATACAGAGTTTGTTCAGTGTGGAACTAGGGGAAGGCCTTTAAAGCAATATGCGCAGTACTACAGTCTAGGAGTCTAGGTAGGTAATGTTGTCATTACTCCAATGAAGGATGGCATTTCCTATAGTCCTATCAAAGACTTCAGAGCAGTCTACTGTACTGCATATATCAATATCACTAGCACGGCAGAAACTAAGTTACAAATTTTCGGTTCTAACTTTTGGGCACTCTAAAATAAATTTGGTTAATAGACACATTTCGCCACCCATCCCAATCTCTGTTAGTCACATCCAAAGCTCGACGAAGAACGAACTCACCTCCCGGTATCGTCTTCTTAACATGGTCTACTAACTCCAAATAAGCCTCCCTGGTGTACCCGCGCCTCATACGCTCTAGAACCGCACTGGAGCCAGACTGTGCCGGCAGGTGAAGCAACTTGCAGATATTGGGCCGAGCGTTGATCACATCCAATACCTGAAGCGGTTCGAAGAGTGGTTATGAAGTCTGTAAAGTTTGTGGCATTATTACTACACTCGGAATTTTGGCTCTGAGGCTCCCACACAGTGGCGAATTCAGGATTTAGATTTGATAGGACTTGTGACTAAGGTCACGGCTTGAGATGCTTTTGGAGGAGACTTGACCCTCTTAGAATTACTTTATTATGTTAATGTCGTGTGCGCCATTAACATAATAAAGTAATTCTAAGAGGGTAACGTAAAATTATTTTTCCTTTAGATTCTTACGCAAAGAATATTAAGTAGGGGGGGAGGGGGTAGACCAATTCTTATTTTTTCTTACATAGGGGGAGGAGGGGTTAAAAACAGGCAAAAATCATCTTACGTAATAAATGAATCGCCCGTTATTACCTCGTCGGGGAAGTCCTTAGGATGCGCGGCGGTGAACCGCACGCGCATCTCGGGCGCTGCCGCCGACACTTGTTCCAGCAGGTCCGCGAACCGAAGTCCGCCCTTCTTAGACTTGTACACCGTCTTGAACCCTGAAGCAAGTTACCTGTAAGTTACCTAGCTGGTTCTACTAGCGTTTCAACCTAGACTAGTAGAAAATGACACGGCATTTAACAGCCAATGGTAACGCGCGTACATAGCGCTACGTCACAAATGGACTGTTAAGGTCTCTGCCCACTACACCGTCTCATACCATGACCATACTATGAACGTGTGAGGCAAAATAAATATTATTTGTATTAAAAAGTATGAGACTATGCCCAGCAGCACGTACCGTCACCGACCGTCAAAGTACGGTTATAATATGACATGGTGTAGGTAGTAGGCAGAGACCTTTACATGCTGTGTCCCGCGCAAGACATACGTCGTGACCATCTTCTTCTAGCAGTACTGGTCGTATCATTAACCAATTCCCTATGGGTTCGGATAACTCAGTGGCGTGGCGTCCATAGAACCCGATTCCCACCGGCTTGCCTATTTTAAAGTATATGACCGGAGTATCTAGTACTACTCCTGAAGAAAAAGTAATCTAAATCTGCTCCGGCTTTACTAAGAATATATTGTCAAATATATTCTTAGCCACGCCACTGGGATAACTAACAATCATTATTCTCCTTTGCGTAAGTAGCATTTACCACCCGCTACGTGGACAGTAAGCCCCTCCCAGGCTACAAGAATACTTAAAATTATGTACACACCACAGGCGGTAATAAAGAGTCCCAGATGGCATATTTATGGCATACATCTACTATGTGAATCATTATTTATATTACCACCTAATGGTGTGTAAAAGTACCTAATAAATATTACAAATCCAAGTGAAATAATTAAAACAGTTTACTTCTCAGATTAGTTAATTTATTTGTTTATTAAATAGTTAGTGGTATAGTTTGAATATTCACACGTTAAACATATATAAAATAGCCTATATAAGTGGTAGGAATAATATCTAAAGCTTCTTAGAGCAGTCATTGTCGTCAAAAACAGCCAGTATACCGGTTTTTAACTAACAAAAAAGGTCCCCTCAAAACAATGTGGCGTGAGATGGAAATGGGAGGATATAACAAACTGCTCAAGACTGGAGCCAATGGTGAAAGTGTTCCAAGCTACACCCAAGGGCACTCTTTAATCTAATAGAAAGCACAGGACAATAGGGTAATGGATGATTTTGATTTAACAGGTGGCATTTATTCACGAAATGAAAAAGGAGTTCGACCCGTTCGAAGGTACCCGAGGCCCTGGGTAAACGCCCAGGGTGCCCAGTGGGAAAGCACGGACGAGACAAGCAGAGACGGTACAAACAAAGTAAAAAAAAGAAGATACCCTTAGCCAGCTGCGTGTCGAGTCTCTCCGTGTCCTCAGTAGCGTCCCTGTAGCTGTTGACGTTCTGTCCGAGCAGCGTCACCTCCTTCACACCATGCTCCGCTAGATGCCGTACCTCGTCCACGACGGAGCGCGAGCGACGCGAGCGCTCGCGCCCGCGCGTGAACGGCACTATGCAATAAGTGCACATGTTGTCGCAGCCCCTCATTATTGAACTGGAATCATAGTCAGCTACTTATAGGAGTACTATACGTATTATTATTGACAAGATACTTACGATTAGACCAGTAGAGTATAATTCTTAACCACCTTCAAAAAAGAAGGTGGTTTTCAATCCAGTTGCATTTTTTTGTTTTAAGTCATAACTCTGTTATTTATAAATCGGGTTGACCCCATTTTTTCAAATATCCAGTGTGTCAACCAATTGAATGGGCTTCCATAACCTGCAGCTCTGTGTATATGAGATATAGCCTTGTCATACAATTTTTATTTTGGTGAAAAATTTATGAATAGGGTTTGACACTACTGACTAAATATGCAGACAGTTAGAAATCCATTAACAAATATTTTATTTTCAAGAAATTGTATTATAATATGCCAACTCACATGAAAGCAGAGACACTGTCTTGGTTCAACCTAACTGGTACCACATCGGCATATGTCTCATCCAAGGACAACAGCACATTGACAGCCGTCTGTCCACTGTCAGTTAACGCTAGCAGGCGTGGTAAGTCACGGTAGCTGTCTGGTCCAGCCACTGAAGGAGAAAATTAAAAAATGTAATAAAAGTTTACACTTTACACAACAACCCTGTTATGGAGGTGCCAGTCATTAATATATTTCAATACAACGCAAAATTCAAGTTATATAATAAAGTTGAAAATTGATCTTTCTATAATTTAGGGGTAATGATGATCCTGAGAAAAATCTTAACAGCACGAAGTACAATTCCTTAGACAAGTGAACATCGCCTTCTCTCGGAAAAATTGCGAACTTTGTAAGTTTTAAATATTTGTCTACTTTTGTAGATAGGCCAGATTGTAGTCAGACTAATACTGGTAATAAAAGCTTCTCACCAACATCAACAGCTTTTTCTTTCTCAATTAGTTTTGTCTTGAGTCGCTCAGCCATACAGCCAAGCAAGCCGATCTTCACCGGCCTATCTTTACTCTTCATCGCACGGCGCCGCTTGAATCCCCTCAAGTGATCCAAACGATGCCAAATCTTACTCTCGGCGCCTTCCCTGATCGCACACGTCATTACCAGGAATATGTCAGCTTCTTCCTCCACTTCGGTCTTCTCGAAACCCTCTCTTTTCAAAATAGACCAAACAATCTCAGTATCATTCAAGTTCATTTGACATCCGTACACATCGAAATAAACTTTTCGTTTCGACGCAAATGCTAAATTCTCTGGTAAATAAGGAATGTGAGGTCGATCTAAGAGAACCGGTTCAGAGTCTCCAATAATAAACTCCTTTAAACCTGGCCCCTGCTTTATTATATCTCGTCTTGAAGTTAGTTTTGTAGCGTCAGATAAACATCGACAATTTCTGGATGTATATTTACTGGATAAGTGCAGCAAGCGCTGAGTCCGACGCAGCAAAGACATTTCTAATTATTTGATGTCTTGCTTATTAAACTATATTAACTTAAATCTATAACATTAGCTTAAAATTGCAGATATTTTAATCACGTAACCTTAAATGTTGTCAGCTGTTTTGTTGACAAATTGATGTATGTCCATTGGTCCAAATTAATGAAATGTACCTTTTCTAACGCCTGCTATGCAGGAATTATAATATACTGGATTTGGACACATCAATACCGACCTAAAGTAATAAAATTTTTCACCAGAAAAAAAAGAAAAATAGGTGGTCTTTACACGATCCATAGGGTTATGAATGTTATTTTTTGTGTATTGGCTAACTTGGTTGTAGTTTCATATTTCAATCAATTGTCAGTATGCTTATGCTTTCGACGAATCTTAAAATATGTACTCTGTGGAAATATAAAATGGCCGAATTAAATTACGATCTGTCAGAAATCGAATTTTGATAACACCAAAATCACACGATTTCCCTTTTTGCTGCGCCCTACACAAGGTGATATCAACAATGAGCGGTCGTTACGACTACGGCAAAGGTATTCGAATGGCATGGCATTATAAGAAATTAGCGACTTTCGATCAGTTGAGACGTAGGATCATTTAAGTATTTTTATTTATCTTGGCCAGTGTTTTCGCATTGGCAGGGTCGTCTCGATCCGCGCGTGATGATTCTAGGCAGGAGAAGCACGGACGGGAGCGCGACAGGTCGCGGTCACCGCGCTCGAAGTCCCCGCGGCGCCGCCACTCTCCCGACAGCAGTCGCCACTCGAAGGAACGTTCTCGGACCAGAGAAAACAGTCATGACAGTAAGTCCAGTCCAATCATTATCGTTGCTGTAGTCAAGTCATTGCCAAATAAGCTCAATGCTGCAAGCTTTATGTGTTTAAGTTAGATCCATATACGTAAAACTAGCATTACTTGGTCACTTGTGTTGTATTGATATCTTACTAAAATACTCATTAAATTGTTTGTATATCTCTAGATCGACTACCTAAAGAAACAGAATGGGATGTTTCTAGTTATGAAGAGGTCCCAGCCCCACCTCCTCCGCCACGCATCAGCAAGATTACCATGGGCTTCTCAAAGCCTAAAGCGCCCATTAAGATGAGTCTAGGCACAAAGGCCAGTGTGCCTGCTCCCAAGCCAACCATTGCATCTGTGTTCAATGCTGATGATGATGATGATGAACCAGAGGAGATGCCTGCAGAAGCTAGGATGAGAATGAGGAATATTGGAAGGTGAGATTTTATATTCCTACCAATTTTTGCAATTGCATTTGCTGCGGTCACCTTATTCCTCTGGCCCTTTTTCATTCTAAATGTATGGAGACAGAGGAATAAGACGCAGACATATTTCTGAAGAATAACCCTTATAGTCTTTAGAGTATAAAACTTTCATCAAATATTTTGAGCACTACAATTTAAATATTTTCTAACTCATACATCGGTTTCATCAGCAGAGTTTCAATGTAAAGCCATTTTTTTAATGAATAAGCAATAATAATACTGCAAAAACTTATATCTACCTTTTTCATTTTTCAGAGAAACCCCAACATCAGCAGGACCAAATTCATTCGGCAAAACTAAGCAGGGCTTCTGTGACGCCAAGAAAGTATTTGAGAAAAATCTGAAGCAAGCATTGGAAACTAGTGACAAGCCTGCTTTGCCTAAATTTCCACAGACCATCTATAAGATCACCAAACCTACATGAAGTAGTTAGGCTCGATGTAATCATATGAATTGTAATGATTTCAACATGTTATTGGTAGCTCTACTTCTTGTCATTTTCTAAAGAAATAGATGAAGTAGGTGATCCAAACCAACTAAGACCAAGTCGACAAAAATGTGCATAGAAGGTAGATTTCCAGAGGTGCCTGCGCATTTCATGGGCTTCACTAACTACCAAAGCAAATTGAAATCAATTCAAATTCACATTTATTGTTGACTAAAGTCGCAAACCTCTTAACTTCTATTGTTTCCCATACATTGTTACAAGGTTTGCAACTCTAGCCGACGATATATAGTGTTTAGCTTAACATACTTGACAGTACTTGTACCGAACACATGTTGCAGTGTTTGAATTGATAATGAATTTTATATTTCTGTTACTAAATATTGGTGCAAGCTGGGTATAAATGTTTAAAATTAAATGGCAATTAGTAATGTTTCAGCTTGTAAACCTGTAATGGTTGAAAAAAGTAATAGGTTCTTGGTTTTATAGGATGTACGATAGAGTTAGTAGCTACATGTACTGCAAGCGTTTTGTCACTACTTAAGTAAATAAAACACATTCATTCATAACTAGTCCTAGGGTAAACAAACTATTGACCTTAAAATACACCTGTTTTGTCTAAACCTCTATTTTCTCCTAAATATAGCAATTCGAAGCGAAGAATTGGCGTAATATCCATGGTGTACGAGTTGTTTTATTTACGCGATTTTTTTTTGTTTTAACGTTTGTTTACCAAATAAGGCAAGTGACAATGGGTTACACATAAACACTGCGTTTTTTTCTATAGACAACGATGCGCGATACACAAAGTAGGATGATTTGTATGTTTAAGATGGGATGGTCGAGTGTTCATGTATCCCATTCATTACAATTTAACCTAATTAGCTAAGTAATAAAATACAAATTTGGCTGTACCTTAGATTAGATGCAGAGTCTGTCCTAATGAATGTATTAAGGTCAAGCCGGCCAATTGGCCGAGATCTCGATCTCGGCCAAATTCGCGCTGAAATTCTTGGTCTCGGTCTCGGCCGAAATGCGCCGTAACTAATACATTTCCATCACAAGAAAGCTTATTTTCATAGAAAACTAATGTCTTTTCGTCTAGCGGAAAATGTTGACCTATTAGGTTGTGAGGACTCGAGGAGCTGTTATTAAAAAAATTGTTGACATAATAGATGGATGAAGATATTGTAGGAACATATTTCAGGAATTTAAGAGAAAAATGCAATTACGTAATAAAGAACACTTTTCCCCTCGTCAGTACCGGAATACGAGATTTTTCAAAATACCAGATTCTCGATATATCAGATTATCCGTATACCAAATTCCCAAAATAATACATTCAACAAAATCGTTTAGATCCTTGAGTAGGTAACCTACGATTTTATAATCTGGTGTAACGGGAATGTGGTAAGACAGGAGTCTGATAATACGAGTATGTGGTATTTTGAAAGATCTGGTATTCTGGGTATGCGGTATTTTCGGCATGAGCGCTTTTTTCAAAGTCTCAGTCTCGGCAGAGAATTTCTTTTTTTCTCAGTCTCGATCTCGGCCGAATTAAAAAGGCTGTCTCGGTTGGACCTTAGTATGTATGTCCCATAAATCAGTGGTGGATTTGAAGTCTTATGTAGCAAGTACCAGCTGCCCCTTTCTCATCAACAATGAATTTTTGGTCACAATTGTCCTCCCCTAGGCGCCCTTTAGCCTTAAGGCAAATCCGCAACTGCCATTAATTCTACATTATTACACTTATTAGAGTTAGCCATTCATAGTTCTATGGATTCAATTTAATGGGACATTAATACCTAAAAGTTAATGGTAAGTGTCTCAAATATCCATAAGTCTACTATCACTATGATACTTTTTTACGTCACAGCAGGCCGTAAGTGGCATATTTCTGCACGCCGCGCGAAGAGAAACTCCCACTTATTGGCCAGGCGAAGACATAAAATTGTGTAAGAACACAAACCAAGAACAGTAATAAAGAAAGCTCCAGACCACATACTTATGGCACTCGCCTATTTTTCCAACTGGTTGACAGGTTGCTAATTGTTACGATAGTGGTCTAAGGGTCTTAATTCAAGTGTCTTTTGAAATTGACTATCTTTGTAAGTCCTAGGCTATGTAGAAACTCCGTAACGAGTGTTCAAGTTTAACAGTTTAACAAATTGTGATGTATTTTATATTTTACAATCTTATTAAATTCTGATAGGTGATAGCTACTTCATAAGAGATTATTTCAACGATTGTAGTGTGTACCTATAATAAATTCATTTGAGAAAAATAATTACAATGCTCATTTATGTTGTTTTATTTCACGCATTTGAAAAATAATCCGTTTACCGAAATGTTTTATCGGAAATCCCCGTTACAGAATAAGAAATGAGTACTACGTACATGCAGAAGGTTCTCTCCCTAACATAAGAAATGCAAGAGAAACTAAGAAAAATACCAAAATCGCTATATGTGTGCCTCTAATATTTGAAGAGTTCCCTCGATTTCTCCAAGATCCCATCATCAGATCCTGATTTGGTTGCAATGGAATCACCTCGGAAGTATACCCTTTCAAACAAAAAAATAATTTTCCAAATCGATCCAGCCGTTTTTATGTAATAGGGAAAGAAACCTACATAAACATTTGTTTATTTTTTGAAGTCGGTTAACACTAAAAACTTATTGCTAGGAAGAAATGGACGAGAAACGACGAAAAATACCGAAATCGCTATATGTATGCCTCTAATATTTGAAGAGTTCCCTCGCCCTCGGTTTCTCCAAGATCCCATCGTCAGATTCTGATTTGGTTGCAATGGGACCACTTCGGAAGTATACCCTTTCAAACAAAAATAGTACATTACACAACTAGGGTGGTAATACAAAGAAAGGCCGAGATCGCAGAAGTTTGCGGCCCGAGCTGTAAGCGAGGGACGTAAATATGCGATCGAGGGCTTTCTTTATTACCTCCCGTGTTGTGTACAGCATTTTATGTCTATACTTGGCCAGAAAGCGGCTTTTTCCGTACGCATAGCGTGCGGAAAAAGCCACTTTATGGCCAGGTGTGGCATAAAAGAATTTTCCAAATCGGTCCAGCCGTCTTCGAGTAATCGCGTATATAACAAACATACACACGAATAGAGAACCGTCCTTCTTATGGAAGTCGGTTAAAAACTGCGGTTCGCGTCGAATGACCGGACGAAGCTGGACCCGCATCCGACCGTCTGTCTATCGCAGCTCAAGAGAGGCGAGATTTAATAATAATTACCGCGAAACGAAATCGCGGAGCGAGTCAGCAGTTTTTATGTTACATACAGAGTGGAAAAAATATACGGGCCCTGGAGGGGAACTACCTTAGATCCTTTAGTTAGCTCATTTTTGTTTCTTTTTAAAAATAAAGGAATGTTTCCTATCAGTAAAATGAGCTAACTAATAAAGGATTTAAGGTAGTTCCCCTCCAGGGCCCATAGATTTTTTCCATCCTGTATATGTTGTATTCACCTTGTCACCGATATAATTTGCTTGTCTTTAACATGCGACAGGTAGGTAGATTTAATATTGACAGTAATATATTTTGATTCTAAGTAGGACGCCTAAAGTACACACTATGGCGGCGGCAAAAACCCCGCTGGCATACTGTGTCAGTATATTTTTATTTTGTCACTTGTTAATAAGGATTATTTTCAAGTCCAATTTCAAAACACTAGCCCATTTGTCAGACCTTATTGACATCTAGGAAAATGGGTGTCCGTCAAGATAGCGTACACCATAAAGATATTCAGAATCTGATGCAGGCCAACAAATATACCCAAATAGTACCGATGAAATACCTAGGTGAAAAAAATAGTACCCTTGAACTTTTCGAAATATAAGGCCTGTTCACGGTGTACGCTACCGGGCGTCAAGCTGGCGTACACCGTATATATCTCTGGAACGGCTTTGTTTTTGGAAAGGAAACCCTTAGCTTAGACCACTATCTCAAAAAATAGTACCCTAGGGCCTTTAAATTTAATTTCTCTAGCTATCGTAGAAGCCGAGATATTTCATGATTTAACGGTGTACAAATTTTCACACCGTCAAGCTGGCGTACCCGAGAATTTCTTATAGAAAAAGCTCACTATATCTCGGCTTCTACGATAACTAGAGAATTGAAATTGTAGGGCCTTAGGGTACTATTTTTTGAGATATAGTTTCCAAAAACAAAGGCGTTCCAAAGATACAAACGGTGTACGCCAGCTTGACGCCCGGTAGCGTACACCGTGAACAGGCCTTATATTTCAGAAAGTTTTAGGGTACTATTTTTTTCACCTAGGTATTTCGTCGGTACTATTTATTGGCTGCATCAGATTCTGAATATCTTTACGGTGTACGCTATCTTGACGGACACATAACTTTTGCCTTAGGTTAGACCGACACACATTTGTGGATTGAACGGTAGGGCTGGGTTGTCAGGCGGCAGTCAGTATCGTTCTCTAGTTATATTTAAAAGTAACAGGGAATATTGTAGTGGTGCAATATTGTCTATATGCACCTGAACTTTTATTCCGGCTAGGACTGGCTCATCCTAGTAGTCCTGGTTTCAGCAAATAAATTATCGAACACTGCATTAGGATAGGACACAAGGTCCTCAATAAAACCATCATAAATTTTTACATTTTTTTTTAATTAAAGTAACTCCCTACTTCCGCTGCGCGTTCTGCGGGCGGGACATGTCGCGCGGGAAGTTGCTCTTGGGCGGCGTGCGGATGCGGCGGTCCTTCTTGGACCTGTTGCGCACCACCTTGCTGTGGATTGCGCATGACACGCAGTAGTGGAGCTTAGCATACAGCTTGGGCAGCTGGAATGCTGGAAAATGAATAATAATAAAAAATCAATATTAGAGGGTAATCTTTCGCAAATCAACAGTCCCAAACTATCCAATGCTTGTAAATATGATACTCAACTTAATAGGCAAATAAATAGAAATACCCAAGACTGAGGCTTAACCTTCTGCAGCCCATTTAAACTTTTATAGTATGAAAGGTTCCTGTTTCAAAAATAATACAAAAAAATAAAAATACAAATTTGTGGTCCGAGCTGCAAGCGAGGGACGTAAATATTCGCGTATCGTGCGGTAAAGACCACTTTAAGGCCAGGTGTGGCATAAATAAATATTTGTGTCAAGCAATCAATGAAGCTCATCTATGTGAATATTTATTTCAATGCTTCACAATCAGACCAAAATTCATAGTGGCAAATGTTCATCTAACTTATTGTGTAAAATATGTTATTGCAGGTTGGTAGAGTGCAGAATGCACTAACTTTAATAGAGTCGTCTGTATTATACTAAAGTTATAATACATTGGCTCACTCTGTAATCTAGAATTAAATGCCTATGATCTTTCAAAATGGATTACATGTATTTTTTCCACAAAAACCGAATAGCGAAAAATGAGAAAGCTGAATTTTTTTCCACTAATTTCGAGTTATTGTGCCTACATTAGTACACATTCATATTCATTTATTTATTGCATTCACATGTTACATATTATCCTTACATACTAATTTAATTTACATAAGAAAAAATAGTAACATATAAAACACCCTGGAGGGCATTGCAAAGATTTGGATAGAGGCAGTCCAAGGTTTTTTTTTACTAACATAGTACCATATAGTGAGCTAATATCAATTTGCTGGTTGTAAACTTGGCACTGCAATACATCTAAAAGTTATAGGTGCTTCACACTAAAGTCCATAAAGTGAGGATGAGGAGTGTCTTTTAAAAAGGCCTTATTTTTCTACGGCTTTCATAGAGAAATAAGCCTTTTTGAAAAGACACTCCTCAAGTATTCAAATGAGAAATTATATAGATAAACATCCAATGACATGATGTTGTGTTAACATTATCACCCCTTTAAGAACTCATTACGTTTCGTGCCTTACAGTACAGACACAAGCTATATAAGATGTAAAAGATATGCATGTAATAAAGTTACAAATTGATCTCAACTTACAGTTATATACTGAGGCTTCGTTGATGTCTCTGACCGCGGCCGCTTCGACGATATTCCTGATCACGAATTTCTTGATAGCCTTATCCTTAGGTACGCAACGGGCGCAATTGGTGCATCGCACGGCCTTAACGTGACCGCGGCCGTGCTTGGCTCGTCCTCCATTACGGCGTTTGCGAGTCTGTAAAAATTAAACCAGAAATACAAAGTAGAAGCCACATGTTCCATCGATGTGATAGGTGACGCGTGTATGACATTTCTCACTGAATTCCTCGAGATAACTTTCAAACTGCTTATATCAACCACTCTCTTTGAGATTCTAACAGAGTTAAGCTAAATACACTTGTGTAAAAGTAACTTCTGTAATAAATTTTTACGCACCATGATTATAACCTCTGTTTCGGTAAACGAAGAGCGACGGAAAAGAAAGAGGTTATAGACTAGAACCACTTCCGACCATTGACAAGAACTCAAATGTTGCCATGTGAGAAAATCTGATTTTCTTCCATTTTGTTTTCATTCATGACTTCTTTGTACAAATTGGATTTTATGTGAAAATTATGATCTACTTTGATTCATATTCGAATTGATAATTATTCTTTTGAATGACGATATTAAATTAATTTTTAAGGCTCCATTCTTTCTATATTATTTTTTTCATAAAGTAGACCACATCCGTTGTTCGTGAATCATTCAATTTAATTTCATTCACCATCATTGAAAAAAAAAATCTACTTCTGTTCTGTCACGAAATTGTATTTATTTAATTTTAGTCACTGTGTTACATTATTTTTGTTGCTTCATAGTAATACATTCGTAATAAAAAATTAATTGTTTAGCTTTTTATTAACTGTGTTGGTTATATAATAACGATAAACATGTTCGATGTGTGTTTGTAATCGGCCACATAGTTTACTTCGTCGCAGCGCGATCGTCCTTAGCTAGCCATTGGTGATAATTTCACGGATTCCCGTGTTCCGCGATGTGGTTTAGATAGTGAATAATAAAGTGGTACGCGTGTGAAATGTCCCAACATGGATGCCCAGAGAGACTGTCGAATAGATCGAAGGGTTTCCAGGAAGAGAGCGCGGGGCAGGCTACGATGGAAGTGCTCGTGGAGACCCTGACGGGCACCGCGTTCGAGATGACCGTATCGCCCTCCGACACTATCTTCGCGATCAAGTCGAAGATCTTCAGGGTGGAGGGTGAGTTGCACAACAAGCATTACATATTTCATATTTGGTTATGCGTCATTTCCAATCGACAAAGGATCCGAGTTTTTGCGCAGTTATAGTACGATTTCGCTCATCACTTGATCAAATATTGCCAGAGAATCAACTGAACTATGTCCTGACTACCAAAATCTCAGTGATAAAGGCTAGGGACTGAGTACTTAGAAACAAAACAAAAGCATAACTTGTGGCAACACAAACATGCAAACAATAATTAGGTAGATATCTTGGTCTGGCAAAACATTGTAGGACTGGTTATTATTGTGGTCATTGGACACAAATTAATTTTATATGCGATTCTAACTTGTGCTATTATCTAAAAGAAATAGATCTGATATAAAAAGCCTTCCATTGCTGGTTTCTTCTACTTTATAAATAGGTAACTAGCATAACAAGTGAATTTTTAAAGTTTAAAACAAACAAATTTACCTACATGCAGCTATTGAAATGTATGATGAAAATAGTCAGAAATATATTATATAGGGACCATGAATGAAGGTTCTGAAAATACACTATGATTTCACAAAATCATAGTGAAATATTATGTCTATCTGTTGATGATGATTGCTATTACAGGTGGCTGTTGAAATCTTCTATATTTCAATCCTTACTATTATCATGTCAGATAATTAGAATTTTGCCAAATTGAATTGTTCCAAAGAACTTGACCTTGTCAGCATAATGAGGCACTGTGGTTGCTACCAGGTAAAATTCCATTTTTTTACTATAAACTAACAATTATCTTAACCTTGAATTGAAATATTGATGTACCACAAAAATCAAGATTCAAGGTCTGCTATTATAAGAACTTTGCATACCATAGCTAAAATGTATTTTTACTTGTTGTATTGGACATTTTCACTTATCTGTATTGAGGGGTGCCAAATCTTGGGCTAAATATAAGTATGAGTTAAGTCTAATTATTTGAGTAATGTTTTTATTGACCTGTGCAAATACAGATGTGATATTTGAGTTTAGTATGACCCAGACTGTATAATGACT
This sequence comes from Eudemis profundana, assembly GCA_947034925.1. NCBI lineage: Eukaryota > Metazoa > Arthropoda > Insecta > Lepidoptera > Tortricidae > Eudemis > Eudemis profundana. The sequence continues at coordinate 19,401,055 of OX344795.1, read as the reverse complement.
GTTTATAACAGCAACATTTTGACAGCAGCAAAGGTATGAATGCAACAAACTGGTGGCTTTTACTAGGAAATATCACATATATGTTTTAAAAGCATTCTTGCTGCTTGAAAATTGTTTTTTTTCCAACCATCCTCGCAGAATTTTTTGCATCTGAAGCGATCTAACAACCCTAACCTACCTAGTCTTTTGCGATTTCAAGGGGTTTCCTATAAGGAAGAAAAAATCCTCGGTCGCAACTAATTTCGTACAAGGACTATAAAGTCTTTGATCGTAACTGGTTACGAACCGCCGGTTTCGTACACGGCCGAAGGGATTTTAACATCAACTAAACTAGGTTACTAGTCCTATCAACATTATTTAAAATCTGAGCTAGATTTTGGAATGTAACATTTAGTAGCACTATATTTAGACTTGATCTTGAGAGTACTGACCCTGTAATGACTTGTGTTGACAGTTTGGATAAAATGGAATATCTGCTCAATAAACCTATTTATAAAAGTAAAAATAAAGGTTTGTGTAATGACTAAGTATACATTTTAGCTTGGTGAAACAGAATATATTTGAAACTGAAATTCATAGTAAGATGGGTGTTTGAACAAACCGACCATGTGACTCCTTATCACATGTCAAATATTATTCATCTTGTTTTTTATTAGGTTTGACTACTCACACATGTACCATGTTAAAAATAAAGGCTTTGAGGGCATCTTTGCGTCTATAGATCTTTTAGAAGATCCTCATAATCTATACATATGATAAAATCGTAACAAGACTATGTTTGTACGTGCATCGCGCAAAAACTACCAGACCAATTTCCAGTGGCGGACTAAGCGTGGGGCGGAAGGGGTAGTCCGCCCCAGCCCAGGCCTCCAGTCAAAGGGGGCTTCGAAATCGTGCCAGCAGAGGCTTCTCCAGCGGCGGCCCAATTGCACCCCGTCCCTCCCATCGAAAAAAAATCAAAAAGCGAACTAGGCCTCCTTATACAACTACATCACCCTGGGTCTCCAACTAGCTTAGTCCGCCACTGCCAATTTCCATGAAATTTGGTATCTCTTCTTCTTCTTAGTCGATCCCTCATGCCTGAGAATCGTTACCAAATGCTACTACCCTCCATGCAGTCCGGTTCTTGGTTTTATGGACCGTCTGATAGAGACTGCACTTTGCAGCCCCTTTGATCGCGTCACACCAGCGCGCAGGAACTCTCGCGTTTGCCCCCCACAGATCCAAGAGTAATCTGTTTCTGTAGCGCATGTCTTGGTAAACGCATGATGTGCCCAAAGAAACGGAAAGTCCTCTGTCAGCAGATATACATATACTTGAGCAGGGTTTCCCAACCATCCCAAACCAAAAATAATATTTTCATGCATAAGAAACACATTATGACACTATGACTTGTCGAAACTTGTATACAGCGATTGAATGGCAATTAGGAACAGTTAATTTACCTACGCCTTAAATAGATTTTTTTTCGGCAATGTAAACGTACCTATTACGCCCCCCTGACATTTCTCTACGCCCCCAAAGGGGGACGTGCGCCCTTGGTTGGGAAGTCCTTGTACTAGAGAATACAGTTTTTTTTTTATATAGGTAGATTATGTATGACCCTGGTTAACCACATGAGTAGGATACTTTTTGTCTGACTTCTTCTACCTCCGCATGCGAAGTTGCAGGCATCTTCTAGTTCATCGGTTCCCAAAGTTGGGGGGCATTGATGCAGGGAGGCACTATCGCTTTTGAACATAAAAAAAACTCATATCAACTACAGTAGGTACACACCCGGGCTCGGACACCGGTATTTGCTCCATACAAAAATACCGGTATTTTTTCCGTTCTTTTCGTTCTTTGGTTTATTATTTCATTTTTTAATCTGACAATCTAATAATACGAAGTCATTACTTAAATACATTATTGAGCCCTACATAAAAAGCATAAAATAATTCAAAATATTGCCGCCCCCCCGTCGAAACAAACACGCACAATTTTCACAACAATATGATTGTGTTTTGTATTGTGGGGGGCGCTGAAAGTTTTCTATCATGCCTAAGTGGGTGGCAAGTCAAAAAAGTTTAGGAACTTATGCTCTAGTTTGTTATATTAATAGAATAGTGCACACTAACTATATGACTAATTGATGATTTTATGGCTCATTTGTGACTACTAATGGGCCCATTCACTATGATACTGCTTATTCATTAAATAAAAGACAATAACTGTTAATATTTAATTATAATTTGCAGTTGCTGTTGAGTTTATGCCCTTTGTATGTATTCATATCCATGCAAATTGATCTAAGAACGTTTTTTTAGGTACATAAATATTAGTATTACTATAGAAACACTGTAGTGAAGGAAGTTTGTAATTGTGCTAAACTTTACCACCGTCAGATTGCCATAGTAACAGGAAACTTGGTTCAGCATTTCAACTCAAGACATTCACAGTATAGCATAGGTATTTCTCAAAATTTCCACAACAAACAGTGGCACTTTCCATATCCATATATTACAAGTAGTGTAACCCAATCATTAGTGCAACTTTTTAGTGACCAATCCCTTCAGCATCTCTTTGTGGTCTTCATTCAAGAACCTTTACCCCATTAGCCATGAGTTTATTGTCAATAAACTCATGGCTAATGGGGTAAAGGTTCATTGAGATATATTGTAACTTCATCATTGCTTCTTGTTCTTCTGCAGATCTCCTCATTACCTGACTCTATACCTATTGCGTAATTTTTTGTTGTGAACCTGGTTGTTAATTTACTTTAGTGGTACATTTAAATTTTTTAAGAGTCTATTAGCTAAAGAGACTCCTGTTTATTATACCTATCTAAATGATCTTGTTGATCTTTATCGGTCTCGACAAATAGGTTACGAAAAATGATTACGGTTCGAATGGGTTGTTAACACGATCACGTCTAGACGGTGTCACGATGAACTTAGATGACTTTCGATATAACACACCATACTGTAACGTCACATAGTCACTATAGTCATGTCTAATTATATCATGGATTAAATAAAATAAGCAATAATTTTTAATCATCCAAACTAGATGGCGCCTAGTCGCCTTGAAACTAATCATTGACGATGTTATGTTTACCTATGGAAAGAAACATTTAATTAGTAAAAAACAGTGACAAAATTTGGGAGTGGTAGTGGCAAATGACTACTTTATTTCCCAATTCTCATACAAAATAGCGGGCGAGGATTTTTCTGTACGTGCAATTGGCAGTTGGCTAGTTATTTTTTCATTCAGGATATTATGTATGTATGCGTACTGAAAGTTATGTCTACTCAGTAAGGTTCAAAATTGTACATATTATTAGACTTGAAACGGAAACAGAAGCACTGGCTAGTGTCGATCAGGCGAGAATAAGGTCGGCTCATACTATCCGTAAACAAAAAGTCGTAATTGCCAATTATTTGCTGCAAATATACAGTCTTTTGTGTATAAGTAAGGCATTTATCACAACACATACACTGGCGCCAATCGATCACGACGCCACTGGGTTTTCACGAGTTCTAGACATCACCATAGCGTAGGTATGTCCAATTTGAGTACGTCGATCGTTGATCACGTCGATCTAGCAGCGGCGAAATACGCAAGCACAGTGTATAATAGCAGTATTTTTTTTCTTTCTACAAAAGGTACATCGCGCGCTTGTACTATGTGTGCGCGCCGTGAATGAACGCACTACAAGCAAAGTTTTACGAATGCGTTAGAATGCTCCAGTACGGATCGCACTGTCTGCACCTCGACCTTGAATACGTATCTCGCGCTCCAAAACGGCCGAAGTTTGACTACTCGTCTGTCTTTATACTTAGTTACAATAAGTTACACAATTTCTTCGATAATAATACTTCTGCCGATCATAACCATACCAGTGGTACTTTCGTTGTAGAAAACCAATTTGTAATGTCCAGGATTTAGTTTAATTTGTAATAAATTTTATGCGGTTCAAAACATCTGCCTCTAGCAAGACCAATCTCCACGTTATAGAAAGTATTGGTTTACCAACAGCTGTTAATCTAAAACGGCATTAAGCGAGTAGGTAGGAAACTTTTTGACAGTCGTCAAACAATGCAGGTCATACTGTCAGTAGGTATAAAAGCCCCATTTCAGACTGATGAGTATATACATTTAATATTTATTCTAAAGTATATTTAGAAATTAGGAGTAATATAAGCATGTCATGGGAAGAAAAAAAATATTGAACTACCACCATTTATACGTTACACGGTCGTTACACCGAATATATTGATCGCTCCCATTCCACTAATATCTACAACTTCTCGTTATTTAGATCGCGAACCAAATCTACTTTTAGTTCGTGGGTTCAGGGCCGTTTGACTAAAATAATAAATGTTACTTAAACGGCACAATTTGCAGCGAACAAAGCATTTATATATCCCTCTGTGATTGCTCGTACCATGAAAACTGGACGATGTTCCTTGGGACGTAGTCTAGCACTTAAAGACAATCTATAAAAGTTAATTATCTTGACCGTATCGGGAGTCGAACCCGGAATCTTTGGCACATACTATAAGGTCAGCTGCCGTTGCACTGATATGCCACTCAAATCTCGATAGATCTTTGACGTTCTTATTGCTAAAGGTCCTCGTTTGAAGAGCCTTCGCTTAAGGGATCGATATGCAAAAGCGGAGAATGGAGACACTGAACATGTCCTCATCATCTAGATCAGTCACCGTTTCGTTGTCCATCTTGTATACCAATGCCCACAACTAGGGAAAAATATGGCGGAACGATAAATCTTCGGCAATAGTGTTCGCGAGGAATCGTTGGCAGAACTTCAAAGTTTCGATGTATTGTAAATCTCATTGACCCGAGCGGGTAAAAATGGGGCTCCACCCTATTTATAACGTCAACGTCAGCTGTTTCATACAAACAATCATTTTACATACAAGCAATTAATATAGCGCGCGGTTCAATTCCGACGAGAATACGAATGTGTATGTATTGTATATTCACCTATTCGGCGCCAGTCTATTTTTGGCTAAGCGATCTCTGTCACCTCGACAATCGCCTAAATCGTCATGACTTGAGGTACCTATGTCAAGGTGCGAATAAAATGAAATCAATGATCTTCAACTAAAAGAGAGTTGTACTAGGATTTACCCGCGGCTTCGTCTGCGTAATTCCCGTAATTATCCCAAGGGAACTCCCTACCGGGATAAAAAAGTATATTATATTTCAATCCAAGACTTGGTCTACTTGTATGCCAAATTTCATCTCAATCAATTTAGTAACATCCGCTTTTTAGTAACAAACATCCAAACCTCATAATATCCAAACGTCTTCACAAGCTTACACATTTATAATATTGGTACGAAGTAGGATAGTTCACAGTGGCGTGGCGTCCATAGAACTCGATTCCCATCGGCTTGCCTAATATTAGGCAGTTCAGTACTTAATTCTAGTGCTCTTTAAGAAAATTCAAGTCAAAGCTGCTCCGTCTTGCCCAAGGATTTCTTCAACGCCACGCGACTGAAATAGGTCATGTCCTTGGGCGACTGTATGTATACTTACTTACTTACTTACTCCGTTGGCTCAGCAACCCCCCAAAGTGAGTCTTGGCCTCCGACACGAGAGCACGCCATTCTTCTCGGTTCTGCGCTATTTCTTGCCAATTAAAAGCATGAAGCTCACGCAGATCCGCCTCCACCATGTCCTTCCAGCGATACCTGGGCCGGCCTACAGGACGTCGACCGGTTGGGCGGCCCAAGTATGCTCTCTTAACACTGCGACTTTCCTCCAATCTCTCAAGGTGGCCAAGCCAACGGAGTCTACGAGCCTTTGTTTCCCCTATGATATTGGGCTCGGCCACCAGTTCTTCCACTTCGGCATTCTTAAGGACCCTCCAGCTCCCATCCGATCTCTGCCGTGGGCCCAGAATCCTACGAAGAATCTTCCTCTCGGCAACCAACAGCATCGTCTCCTCCTTAAGTGTTAATGTCCATGCTTCGCATCCGTACATTAAGATAGGTCGTATAACGGTCTTATAAATCTGAATCTTGATTCTTTTGCTAAGAAGCTTGGACACTAACACCTTGTGAAGGGCGGCACTGCACCGCAGCATGTTCTGTACCCGGGCACTAATTTCTTCTGTGCTGTTGCCATCAGTGATGGTACAGCCCAGGTACTTAAATATGCTTATGTATGTATAGGAAACATAATTTAACACGCTGCTGCTTCGCCAGTTCCTTTTTCTTGAATTTGACTTGCAGACAAGCGCGTGTCTAGATCACTCTGGGGTAATATAGGAACGTACGCAGGTGATTAGGTCAGCTGGTCGCGCGGATGTGTTACGAGGTCGGTTAGAAAGAGGGCAAGGATTACTCGGAAATATAAAACATATGATTTGTTTTCACCCAGAAGGGTTATTTATTATCTTTTAATTATTTACCAGGCGTCTTCAAACCAAAGGTATACATTTTCCTGTATCTATTGGACTCCGCATAGACCACATGCAAGCTTATAAGGAAGATCCGTCTCTCAGAATGCGAAAGGTATTAGCTGCCATTTTAAGAATTAGATGCGTACTTCTTCCTCTCATCTGTTTATAGTGGCCATTGTAGTATTTACAGTTTCTGACTTCCCCATAATGACCCATTCCGATTGCTCACCCTTTATAAATCATGCACCTGCCTTTGCGGTTTCTTATCCACGACACTGCTACGTACACGTGTGACATGGTAAGCCTATTTCATTGGAATTGTACAAAATGTTTTACGACCTTCTTCAATACGAGTATGTGCCTACTATAAAACGACTGTAACGTATCGAGTTATGTCACAATTCCGCGAAACATGGCTAGTACAGTCTAAATGTTAGACTTCCTGGCTTGTAGGTAGTCTTATTGACATTATCTGTGATATTTGGAGTGATTTTCCTGTCGCTTTGTCCTCCGTTAGATCAGTACTACTTTCAACCCAGTTCAGCTAAGTGAACACCTCGTTTGCATGCAATGTCTTAGACGCCTGGTTGGTACAAACTGCTGAACCTATTTATTAGTATAAGCTCGACTTAACTGTACACCCATTTCTAGTGGTTGAAATAACTTGAAAATTGGAATTTACATTGTCGCCAACTTCGTCATGAATCATGAGCCTCAATCATGTTTAAGAACCGGACTCTGGTATGGTAAAATATTACTATTGGCAGAACACTAATGTATGTATGCTAATAGATTTTAATACGTTGTTATCGACTAGGTAGATACCTAGAACACCTTAGTTCCGCCTCGTCATTGCGGAAAAGATGTGTTGGATAATAATTATCAGCGATATGGGTGTATCTATTGTTACCTTCAAAGTTCACCTTGGTTAGATTTTTTTTAGCACAGCATTCGTATTTTATTTGTTTATTTACTTAAGTATTCTAGAGTGCGTCTACGATAACTCTGCAGTGGGGTATATGGCGGCACCTCCATTTAAAAGTCAAATTTCTATGAAAATGTTACGTAAATGGTGGTGTTTTGCAAATAGTTCCACTGCAAAGTTATCTTAGACGCACACTACTGCTGCACCAAGCTGTCCCTCTTTTTTACTGGGTCTTCATGAGTAAACACTAAGTCTCGAGACCCACACCTGATGTTACTTCCGCAATACTTCCAGCTGTCCCGGAACCCCCATGAGTGGCAAAGTCCAACGACGCATCAAAGTCATCTAAACCTAAATCAATGTTGTTTTGTTATTTGTTCAAAACAAAACTAAACGAAGTAAGTAGTGTCAGATTTTTTTCTTGGCCGCAATCCAAAGTGTGATTCATCTCTTTTGAGAGTGACAACTGCTAGTTTTATTTTAATTCTGGTTCTTAATCAGCGAAAATCACTCGCCATGTCTTAAACTGCACATTTTACAATTACTTTCAGGGTTTTTGGCAGTAATATCCAGTACGATACACTTGCTGTGTTATTCTTTGATTTGTTTAGAAAGTAAGAACGAGCATGCCTCTTATACCGATGTAAAATTTTACGAATAATGTAATTGGGCTACAGTTAATCCTCATTATGTGTGTGTGTAGCAAAATCAAAAAGTGACTGTTGATTTCACAGATTTCATATGCCGCAGCTAAAGCTGCAGATTTTTGTCTCTTAGCGGCAAAACAGAACTACCCTTCACCAAACCGATACTGCGCATAACGCATTCCCAGCGATGCGTATTAATGTGTGTCCGTAAAGATAGCGTACACCGTAAAGATATTCAGAATCTGATGCAGCCAACAAATAGTGCCCAAATAGTACCGACCAAATACTTAGGTAAAAAAAATAGTACCCTTAAACTTTCTGAAATATAAGGCCTGTTCACGGTGTACGCTACCGGGCGTCAAGCTGGCGTACACCGCTTGTATCTCTGGAACAGCTTTGTTTTTGGAAAGGCTTTATATCTCAAAAAATAGTACCCTAGGGCCATAAAATGTTATTTCTGTAGCTATCGTAGAAGCCGAGATATGCCATGACTTAACGGTGTACAAAATTTCACACCGTCAAGCTGGCGTACCCGGGAATTTCACATAGAAATACTTCGAATTCCGAAATCACGCTGTTCACTATATCTCGGCTTCTACGATAGCTAGAGAAATTAAATTTTAGGGCCTTAGGGTACTATTTGGCTACTATTTTTTGAGATATAAAGCGTTTCCAAAAACAAAGCCGTTCCAGAGATACAAACGGCGTACGCCAGCTTGACCCCGGTAGCGTACACTCGGTAGGGTACTATTTTTTTCACCTAGGTATTTTGTCGGTACTATTTGGGTACTATTTATTGGCTGCATCAGATTCTGAATATCTTTACGGTGTACGCTATCTTGACGGATACTATTAATGTTTTTCAATGTGTCCTAACAGGTAAACTAGACGCGCGATGTAGTGTAGGTGCCGTGGGGCAAGACAGACATGAAACCTAAAACAGCTCTCATAATTGTAATCCTCGCCATGCTAGAAATGAGCCATTCAATCGACATTATATGTTCCTTACTGTCATTATCGGGATATATAAGAAGAAATTACGAACTCTTTTAATTTTTTTCATCTTGAAACTTGTTTTCTACACGTGCACCGTTGTATTCATTTCGATATTGAACAGTTGCAACAAGTAGAGTAGACACGTGTCTTTGGACTTTGATTTATTGATAGCATGCCTCCTGTGGTATGTCCTTGTCCATATCTAGACAAACTTGTAGTACTCTGTCTAAAACGGCTTATATGCTTTTAAAATTCATAGGTTCTTACGGTGCATTACCATAACGGGGCAGTTAAGTACAGATACATTCCTTTCTTTTCTTGGCCTACCTTAGAACATAAAAATGTCCGCATACATATTAACATCGTAACTACTGCATATTTATTTGCATTGACGTGCAATTGCACGCATATAGCCTAGCATTACATTGTACCTTACCTACACGATTACTATACTAAAATCAGCCAGATTCAATCGCATTGTGCAGGCTGTATTAACAACGTGGCTAGCTATAAAACTAAATATGGAATGTTATAAAGCTTGGTCTAGATATTCGTTACTGTAGGTAGTGCATTACAAACCTAGGGAGATTATAATAAAGTACCTATGTCTTAGTTTGTGGACATTTGCATGAGTCGAGGAGGGAGCGATAAACAGGATATAGGGCTACACGAGGGTTTCTTGGCCACCGCCAGTGGTGAATAGGTAATTAGGTACCTACTCGATTCTCCTTGTTCCCCTAGCTATACTCTGTACTTTTAGGTATTTAAAAAAAAGGTAAACAAACGGGGGTCTCTTGGCCACCGCCAGTAATGTATAGGTAATTAGGTCCCTACTCGATTCTCCTTGTTTCCCTAGCTAAACTCTGTACTTTTAGGTATTTACAAAAAGGTAAACAAAAAACCACGTGACTCGGGTTGTTCAGAGTGTATACTTCACTTTCCGAAAATCGTTTTTTCCTAATGGCGATTAATACCAGTCGCATATTTTACCACTTTTTATTTTCTCGTTAGCTTCCTTTCCCGAAAGTGTATTTAACCATTTGCATATTTTCCCAGTTTATTTGTTTTTCAGAAGCTTATTTTTCCAATAAGTTTTCTAACTATTCGCATAATTTACCACTACTATATTTCTTTTTCAATAGCTTATTTTCATGACAAGTGTTTTTGTCGCATATGCGGAGGGCACCTACAGAACGCAAAGAACATTTCTGCTTTTTAAGGGTAGTTTTGTTTATGTTTAAACGTATTGTGCTAGACGGTTTATTTTGTGGCGTACACACTACATAGCACATCATAGGGATTTCATTCGTGTTGTGGCTGAAACGTCAGACTACTATGAGATACCTACGGTGATGACGGTAGTGGGACTTTTGGGACAACAATATGGATAAAAATATTAATGCCACTTGTCCCATGGGACTGCTGGGACATAATCGATTCCAAAAATGATTACTTTGTTCGAGAGCAGTTATCTCAAAGTTACGACAAAGAAGTTCCGTTACTCTTAAAAATACCTATTGAAAAATAAATATAGTGGTAAATTATGCGAATAGTTAGAAACCCTATCGGAAAAATATGCTATTAAAAAAATAATATAGTGAGAAATTGTCCAAGTGGTTATAAAAACCTATTAGAAAAATAAGCTTCTGAAAAATAAATAAACTGGGAAAATATGCAAATGGTTAAAAACACTTTCGGGAAAGGAAGCTAACGAGAAAATAAAAAGTGGTGAAATATGCGACTGGTATTAATCGCCATTAGGAAACAACGATTTTCGGAAAGTGAAGTACCTATACACTCGTCGTTCAGCCAACCAAAGAAACGTTTTTTATCTGTGGCACAATACCACTGGCTGAACGACCCGTGTCACGTGATTTTTTTGTTTACCTTTTTTTAAATACCTAAAAGTACAGAGTATACGTAATTGTACTTTTTGCTTTCGTAGCGGATTCTACCTAAATTCTCCTGCCAACCAGTACCTAAGTACCTACCCATGTAAATACGGGGTTTTATTATCCTCGGCTTATACTATAAACTACAACAGTTATAATTATATATGTAAAAAAAGATTTCGACTTCACTTTTGTCGCTTTGTGAAAGGACTAAGTGCGGATACACTTTCGCATTAAAAACGTATTAAATACCCAACGCTTTAGTCTATCTGTCTTTGAACTGAATTAATTGAGCCTTGGATCGATATTGGTGCGTTTTTTTTTTACTAAAGAGTAGGTACCTACCTAGGTTAATTCTTGAAGATGATATTACTAAATAATATATGTATATATACGATGTAAACTCGGGCCAATGTTAATGCGATCAGATTAGAAGCACTAGACTTGCTTGTGCAATGATTACGCGCTGGAACTTGATTCGATATTTTTAACCGCTGCTTATCGCACTGTGTAATTTTTCTGCCAATTTATCATACTTTGTTGTCTGACTCGCTCATGCAACTAATTGCTGGAATTAGGAAGTCGTTAGCGTATTAAATTATTGATTAAATTGTCGTTAGCGTATTATTTACATTGAAATTAGAAAGCACTATCTCTGAATCTGTAGGTTTACAAGTTACCAGTATTTTATACGGCTGATGGACAGGTGGAAAGACTTTGGCACGAATACAATTTGCTAAATAAGAATGATAGCCGCGCGTTGGCCTTGTAGAGTTCATTTCACTCTTATAATCCGTGTTCGCGGCTATATGAAGTTTTGTCTTTGACCTTTGAATATCAGCGACGCTTATAGTGGCCAAGTGCTGTCATGCCTGCAGCGCTACTGGCCACGGCACCTGGCAGTGCAACTTGCAAGTAATCTTTATATTTGAACTCTGGAAACAGAGATGGCGTGCTATACGCCACTTAGGTGTATTGCCTCCTAATAGCCCTGAATGCGGAATGTCCTTCGAGGCTTTAGATATCATTACTAAAGAGTTCATAGGTTATTTTTTATGAGTTGTTTACTCTTGATGACACGGAGAGGTCCCCCTTCCACAGAGCATCAGTTCCGCATTTACAGAGGGCGTCATCAGCATCTAATTTTTCTCTATATCTTGATCACTATTTGTGCTTGTATTTCGTTAAAACTAACTCAATATTCTTATCTGTACCAGGTATCCCTGTCGCCCAACAGCACCTAGTCTACAACTTGAAGGAGCTCGAAGATGCCTCCTCTCTCCGAGCGTTAGGCATCTCTGACGGCGCTCGCCTTAGGCTCGTGTTGGGCATGCGCGGCGGGCCAATCTCTACGCGCCGTCTGCCGCCGCCCCCCTCGGAACCCTGGCGGGACATTGAGCGTCTGCTGGACTCTAACAGGTACAATAGAAGAGCATCTCCCTTCACCGATCTTTGGTGGGAAGTTAGGTCTACTACAACGTGACACACACAGTTGGACGCACGCACGTGTACCTACAGTTGGACGCTTCTCTTGACTCGTTGTCAACAGCCAGTGAATACGGTCATTTTTATTTAAACATATACGGTTAGGCGAAACTTAAGTTATGTTGAAATAACGGCTAACCTATCAGTTTGTGAAGAAATATATGCCGTTTGACACTAATTCTCAATTTTAGGACAACCACCAACTGCTAGTTGATATATTGTTAAATGAAACTGCTCTTACACGGGCCCATCTCCGAAACTTGAATAGAATAGACACACACACAAGTACTCTACAATCGTCAGGTGAAAAGCTATTTTAATTAAGCGTCAATGGGTCACGTTGATACACTACACGTAACTTTTCATCCGTCGTGTAACACAGTTAAACATCTCACTTCGCTCATCATTGATACTCGAAGTCGAAGTAGATGATGTTGATGATGGGTATCCCAATAGGGTATTTGCCTGTAGTCAATATAAATTACTACACGCTAGCCATTAAATCAGCTTTCGAAAATTTGCAAAAATGAACTAAACATCACCTACATAGCGTTTTAAACGATTTTTAAAAGATCAAAACCTATAAATAAGAAGATGATTTGATGTTTGAGTAAAATGACGTCATTTCACTTTTATTCCATACAAACTTTACTACCTGAGCGTTTTGACACTTCATAAAAAGTAACTGATTTGATCTGTCAGGAAAGTAGCCTATTCAATGAAGGACAATTTGCTTTGTACAGGCACATGATTTAGTATATTAATGAATTACAGAGACGAGAGCTGGTCACACGGCGGCGCGGGCGGCGCGGGCTGCAAGGTGACCGTGCTGGTGTTCCGCGACGGCGAGCGCGTCAACATGCTGCGCGTGCGCGAGAACAGAGACGGCTCGCTGCAGCCCATCGACCATACCGACTGTACGTCAACTGTAGTAAAGGAGATTGAGAATGAGAATGAGAATGAGAATGAATGAGAATGAGAATGAGAATTTATTTGCATAAACACGGTAATACATTTTGATGACATTTATGTAGTTTAAAAGAACCACGTGCTTAGCCACAGATTGGCATGCATAATTTTTTTTTTTTTTTTATACATTAGTAAATTACACAGAAACAAACAATACAATTTCAAACCTAACTACTATACTCTTAATATAATTATGGGATATAAAATTCATTTGTATGTCACTTTAATAACAATAATTGTTTACATTAATAATAATTAATAATTTGTGTAATTAAAAAAATCATTTAAATTGTAAAAACATTTCTCTATAAGCCATTTATTCAATTTTATTTTGAACAGTTTATCAGGTAACTGTCGAATGTCACGTGGTAAATTATTATAAACTCTAATGCTCATTAAGTGACAATTTTTCTTAAATAATTTTGTTTTACTCTGTGGCATCTGCAACTTCGACTCATCTCTCGCTCTCAACCTGCTGTTAATTGCCGGAGTATTGAAATAAGAAGGATTATTCCTAACGAGGCACCCCAGCTCTAGTACATATAAACCTACTAAGGTGAGTAATCTAAGCCTCTGAAACAAGGGTCTACAAGAATCTCTTGGTCCAGCGCCACAGACCGCTCTAACGCATTTCTTTTGGGAAATGAAAGCTTTATTCACATCTGTGGAGTTACCCCATATTGAGATGCCATATTTTAAAATCGAGGTGACATAGCCATGGTATGCGAGTAGGGCAGTTTTTTCATCTGCTACACTTCTCAGTTGCCTTAAAGCGTAAACGAATCTGTCCAATTTATCGCATATTGACTTAACCTGTTGCTTCCAGGAACAGTGTTGATCCAATGTTATACCTAAAAATCTTACGTCACTAACTTGGTCAATCAGCTGATTCCGACATTGCAATTGTAGGTCTAGTCTTTGTGTCTTGTAATTATGGAAGTGTATGTAACATGTTTTTGTTATATTTGTTCTCAAGTTGTTGGCACATAGCCATGAGTCAACTGCATTTACTGTAGAGTTTAAGTATTCTTCATACGAGGCGGCCTTGGTATCACCGTCAGGTATTACCAATGAAATATCGTCAGCAAACAAAGACATTTGGCACGGCGTCTCCCTAGGGAGGTCGTTTATGTATAAAAGGAAAAGCAGCGGGCCCAGAATGCTTCCCTGGGGGACCCCATACCTGTTGTGTCTGTAGGCTGAACGATGGACTGTGTTTTCATTTAATGTGTTGAGCTTACTTACCTCTACACATTGCGTGCGGTAGTCTAGGTAACTCTCTATCCAGTCAAGAGCGTTTCCTCTAATACCGTAGTATTCGCATTTTCGAAGTAATAAATTATGCTCAACACAATCAAATGCCTTAGTCATATCAAAAAAAGTCACTATAACCGGAATCTTATTATCAATATATTGAGTGATACTGCGAATAAGTGTATATATCGCAAACGTAGTAGACTTTTTTTTCTGGAATCCGTGCTGTTCTTTTGCAATAATGTTATACTTGTCTAAGAATTCCAATACCCTATTATGAAAAACTTTTTCAAATATCTTAGACAGTATAGGTACCAGTGTAATGGGACGATAATTTCGAACATCCTGTTTATTGCCTTTCTTGTACAGAGGTTTTACAATTGACTGTTTAAGACGGTCTGGAAATATACCCTGAATAAAGGATAGGTTGACGAGATGGGTTAGGACTGGAGATATCACTTTCGCACATTCTTTGATGACTTTGGTTGAGATTTGGTCGAATCCAACGGAATTGGTGTTATTCAATGATTGAATTATACGAATTAATTCATTTTCTGTACACGGCCTCAAGAAAAAACTATTACTAAGCCGTTGAAGCTTTGATAAAGGGTTCGGGCTATTATTATCGCTAGTATTTGTGTTAATGTTAACATTAGTTGAGTCTATTAAAAAGTTGTTGAAAGTTTCTGCTATTTCTAAGGGATCTTCTATAATGTTCCCATCAAATTCTACGGATTCGATTTCTTGCTTAGTTTTGTTAATATCATGTTTCCCTTTAATGATGTCCCATGTTGCCTTACATTTGTTTTTTGATTTATGTATATAGTTATTATTAATCCTTTTTTTTGAGTTTGTAACACATGCTCTAAGTAAGTTACTGTATGATTTTAGTATACTTTTATTTTCATCTGTTCTCCCTTTATAATAAGCTGCTCTCAGTTTTCTTTTAGTCCTACTGGATTTGATGAGTCCCTTTGTAATCCATTTAGGTGCCGAAATATTAGATTTTATTTTTATTCGGTATTCAGGAAAGCAGAGGGCATATAGCAAGGAAAGGAGGTCATGGAACTTATTAAAGGCAGTGTTCAGATTACTCTCTAAGTGGACCTCTGCCCAAGAGAGGCACGATAGATAGTTTTTGAACCTTTCTATATTTTCGTTCGATAAATCTCGATTTGTTGTGTACCAGAAGTTTCGAATATTTTGTGAGATTGTTTTTGTTGGGAATCTTAGGATCTGACATGTGTTATGATCAGATAATTGTACCGGGTATATGTAACCCACCGCATTATCAATATTGCTAGCTATGTGATCAATGCAAGAATTTATACGTGTAGGCTGATTAATATGTGGCGTCAAGTTATAGTTTTTTAGTATTCCCTTCAGTGTGTCTGATGCACTACTTTGCTTTGTAGTATCAATGTTCAGATCACCCGTAATTATTATCTTCCTTTTTGATTTAGAGGTAAGTTTATGAAGAAGAGTCTCCAAATGGTGAAAGAACGTGTGAATTAGATTAGTCTGTGGGATTCTATATATGCAAATAACTATACAATTGAACGAGGGAATATCTACACCGCAGCATTCAAAAACTCGTTCAACGGAAGAATCTTGACATAGCGGTAGTGAACTTTTCACCCTTCTATAACTCAAAACCTCTTTAACGTAAACACATAAAACTACGTGTGTTTAATTATATCCATAAGGACATCTAGAAGCCCAAATTTCATGAAGCTAGCTCAAACGGTTATAAAGATATGAAGGTCAAAAAGTCGTAAATTTTAGCACTGACTGACTGATTCATATATAGTAGCTAAACCTAACCTACTTCCAGATGACCTAGAAGGATGAATTTTGGAATCCAGCTCGGTAATTGTGTGTAAGCGTACTAAAAAATCTAAAAATAAAAAAAGTTAAAAAATAGGGGGGGGGGGGTCCCCATACAATTTTTTTATTTTTTATAATTGTGTCGTTGGAACCGTTAATGAAATTTGGAATCTAGCTCGGTAATTGTGTGTAAGCGTAGAAAAAAATTCAAAAATAAAAAAAAAGTTAAAAAATAGGGGGGTCCCCATACAATTTTTTTTATTGTATCGTTGGAACCGTTACAAACATTAAATCTCAATACCTGCCTAGTTTTCTTTACAAAAAGTAATGATATCCCACCAAAAACATAAATGTAAAAAAGGAGAGCCAAGCTCAATACAAAAATTATGCTAGGCTGTGGGCTTCGCCGCAAAAAGAATGGAGATCTAAATGAGTGCCAAGTCCTATGCAAAATCCAAATATGTATTTATAGCAACAAAATAACATTATGAACAAGTATTAAACTCTATTTCTTTGCTTTATTGGATACCAATAACAATTGCTGTTTTTTAAAAATGTGAGATCTTAAAGTAGGTTAGATTTGACTTGGCCAGTTTAAAAGTAGACATAAAATGCTGTACAAAACACGTGTAAACATAAAATGCTGTACACAACACGGGAGGTAATAAAGAAAGGCCGAGATCGCAGATGTTTTCGGCCCGAGCTGCAAGGAATTTACCACCCTAGTTATGTAATGTACTCTTGTCGACAGATTCATCGTCCCTGTCGCACCCGGCAGAGCAGGGCGAGGGCCGAGCGAGTGCGAGTGGGGGCGCACGCGACAACGCCGTCACTATGAACAAGATGTTGGAGTTGCGTAGACGCATGGAGACGCTTTCGGTGCAGCGCAGGCGCACAGGTACCGCTATCATTGACACGAGCATTACAAGCTCTGTAAAAAACTGTACACATCATCTGTACTTTACTGTGCGAGCAGGACTGATTCACTCCGCGTCGGATGAAGGTCAGCTTCGTCCGGGCACCCGACGCGAGTTTTGTTAAGGAGAGACACTTCTGCACGTAGTACTATTCTTATTCTGTGCCGCGGGCCGGATTAGAATGCCTCGCGGGCCGGATCACAGGCCTTCCCGCTTCTTCCCGCGGGCCGGATTGGAACGGCTTGGACCGTAGTTTGGAGACCCCTACCTTAATTCATAGAAGAAGACTTAATATCCACTAACGCAAATTTCAATCTTCCACAGATACCAAAGCGGAAATCCAAAAAACCCGTTCCGAAGAAACCTTATCCGTCCCTTCGTTACTCGAGGACGGTGCGTACCGCGCCTACACGCCCTACAGCGAGGCCGACGACGCCTTCACGCCGCTGCACGACGGCCACTACACCCGCTACGACTACGACTGTTCGTTCGACCGCTACACGCTTCTACCGCCTATAGGTCAGTTAGGATAATCGATTTTTCACACCTATTTCCTATTCAGAAAAAAGTATTTTTTACACCACAGGCGTTAACACTTGAATCCTTTATAATAATTATACTTTATCCTTCGCTTCGTTCAGGATTCAATACACGCCGTCGCCGTAAATACACCATTTTGCTCCCTTGTGACGCAATCTACTATTGGACATGCCGAAGACAAACGGTGGCCGATTACCTACAATACGGACTAATCAGCTTAAAGGCGAGGACTCTTTGAGAAAATTCTGTTATTGTGGTACGCGACGCGCCGGAATCTTTGGCGGAAATGCATTGGTGTTTCAATCATAACCATCAACCGCGACCAACGAGGAAGATAAAACCATAAATAAGTAACTTTTCATCATCATCAGCCTATAGATACGTCCCACTACTGAGCACAGGCCTACTCTCATAGAAAAAAGTGAATTGGGTGTAGTCCCCACGCTGGCCCTGTGGTTGGGGATTTCACATACGCCTTTGAATTTCTACGCGGATCTATACAGATCTCACGATGTTTTTCCTTCGCTGAAAAGCTAATGCTAAATATCAAAAATCATATATAAGTTGCAGTTAATCCCTAAAGATATTCCTATGCATGCAGAGTGCGACCGGAGACTTTGGAAATCACCAGTCGAATTCATTTGAGTATTTGTCATATTGCATTATAGGTAGCAGAACGGACTCTGACCAGTCAGTGGACAGGATCCAAGAGGTCGAAAGCGAGCGACTGATGTCGGACGCCTTAGCCGGCTCCATACTGGTGAAGCGGCGCGAGCGAGAAGAGGAGGCAGCCATATTGGAGGAGTGCCTCGAGGGTGCCGTGGAGAGTCTCAGGCGGGACTCTCCCCAGCTCGCTGCGGGGGATCTGGCGCCCATACCTGCTGCGGAATACGGTATGAGTACTATAGCTTGGCAACTTCGTTGGTGACACTCACCTGGTGTGCCGCCAACATGAACGGCGACCGACAGAGGCAGCCTCCGTCGGTCGCCGTTCATGTTGGCGGTAACTTGTGTAAGTAGTTACGGCTGCACATAACAAAAAGCACACCAGGTGAGTGTCACCAACGAAGTTGCCAAGCTATAGAGAGTGAGTCGGTTAAAGAAGTGGGTAAGGTGGATATCAGAGATTTGGTTAGAAAATTTGCTTACTAGTTAATTGTAAAGTGGCACATGAGAGGAAATAGAAGGTTAACCTGAAAAAAATACATATAAAAGCCGGCCTTCGGATAACGCTTGGAAGTCAAAGAATCTAAGACTCGCACTTTTTTTTTTCTCTTGTCCGCTTCCCCGCAAGAGAGCGGAGTGCATCTTAGAGTGATTGAATGATTATATTTTTTCCCAGGTCCGCTAGTAGGCGGCGGTTGGCGGGCGCGCGCGTTCGGCTCGCACGGACAACTGGCGCCGCCCGCGCCGCTCACGCAAGCAGCGCACTCGGCCTCCTCGCTGCAGCTGCGGGCGCCGCCGCAGAGACACCACCCGCCGCTGTCCGATGCCCTGTTCAGCTCTTCCACTTCCGACCTGGAGACCTTGAAGAGGAATAGGATCCTACCACTCAGCAGGCACAGGTATGTTCTGTGAGTCGCGCACAGAGGGCTTTCAAGCATTATTAAAGCCTGACTAACTTGCGACCCTTATTGGGCATAGCAATCTTCGGACCAGGTGGTCGGCCGTGGCGTTCCCTGGGGTCGAACCAGGTCGCTAGCCGGCAGTGGCGTGGCGTTGAAGAAATACTTGGGCAAGACGAAAGCAGCTTCGGCTATAATTTTCTTTTAGAGCACTAGAATTAAGTGCTGAACTGCCTAATATCAGGCAAGTCGATGGGAATCGAGTTTTATGGAAACCACGCCACTGCTAGCCGGACCATCTCGAGTGAATCGGACTAAGTGGGGGCCGGGGGCGCCTGGGGTCGAACCAGAGTGGTAAAACAAAGCCAAAGCAAAGCAAGGGTGGCTTTCTTTATTACCTCTCGTGTTGTGTACACCATTTTATGTCTACACTTGGCCATAAAGCTACTTTTTCCGGACGCGTAGCGTTCGGTAAAAGCCACTTTATGGCCAGGTGTGGCATAATAGTACATTACACAACTAGGGTGGTATTACAAAGAAAGGCCGAGATCGCAGATGTTTGCGGCCCGAACTGCAAGCGAGGGACGTAAATATGCGATCGAGGGCTTTCTTTATTACCTCCCGTGTTGTGTACATCATTTTATGTCTACACTTGGCGTACGCGCAGCGTGCGGAAAAAGTCACTTTATGGCCAGGTGTGGCATAAAAAATATTACGATGCATCGATTACGCTCTATCATGTAATGTATATAAATCCCACTGACTCGGAAAATTCCCCGCATTATCCGAACAGTTCCCTGACATGTCTTATTACACTGACAGAAACAGAGAGCACCTACATCTCAGCGACGAGGGCCTCGACGTGTCGCACCGGCCGCGCAACCTGGAGGTGGGCAGCGAGCGCCGGCAGCGGCGGATAAAGAAGATCGCAGAACTCGAGAACTCGCGCCTCTTCCGCTTCGGAGACTCCTTCGAAGACGTCACTACGGAACTAGAGAAGGTGAGATGCCTTTTTTTTATTATTTTTGGAAAGAAAACATGTGACGTATAGGTAGTTCCAGCAGAGTTGAGGCCACGCACACAACTATATGTAATGTAATGACAGCGAGATTTTGAAATTACTGTTCTTTTTTCGTACCAATAGCAAGTTCAACAGTGAATTGCAAGATAGACTAAACAGTTTATTTAAACTATAGCCTTTTCTGTTTATTTACTCACTCAATCATTTCATTCATTCACTTTTTTTACAATGAGTATTTCATGTAGCTTTGTGTGTAATCATTCACCTCAACTCTCCTGGATCGTTCCTATATAACGTAGTAATACCGGCGGAATATATCGGGGCAAGCGCAACCTCTAATTCGAATCTATAATCCAATAATTGATTTGAAATAAAGTTATCACTCTGTAGGTTCAGATGCTAGGTCAGGCTGCCTCTGTGTGTTGACATAATTTGTTTGTTCAGTCAAAACTACCATCGGTAATGATAGTGAATAAAGACAATTTCGAATTGCCTCTTTATACGCATAAGCATTCTGTTACTCCTTATTGACGAGCGACTGGGAAAAACGGGTGTTGTAAAATGTAACAACTGGATTATTTTAATTAATGCCAAAATTTGGTGTTCCAGGAGCCAGAAAAGAAGGAAATAAAGAAAATAGCGAGGATACGTTGCGGGTTTTGCAAGAAGCGGCTCAGTATAGCCACCGTGCACAAGTGCCGCTGCGGGGCCGAGTTCTGCGCGCCGCACCGCTATGCAGAGGTCAGTATAATACTTGTCTTCTCAAACACATGGAGGAACCTTTTTTTATGTTATAAGTGGCAAACGGGCAGACGAGCTGCCTGATGGAAAGCAGTCAACGTCGCCCATGGATATCTGTAACACCAGAGGTGTTACCTATACGTTGCCGATCTTTAAGAGCCCAGTTTACTCGTTTCTTGAAGTACCCCATGTCATAGCTAGGGAATGCAATACCCGGTCAAATATGAAACCCGGGTATTACCCTACTCTAAATAAAGTAATTTATCCGGGTTTTTGGGTTTCGGGTACCCGGGTTGCATAACCTACAATTAGAGATGTGCCGTTGTGTGGCACATCTCTACCTACAATGAATTTGCTGGTATTGCCGGCCGTGTTAAGTAAGATAAACCAGCATTTGATGTTTTTCGCGTTTGCTTTAAGGCAGCCGACGTTACATTTTACATTTTTTTCGTTACAGGACCCCCTAGTTCAGGCACGTTTTATGCTTCGTATTTTTGTGTATTTACCGCACGCTACGCGTACGGAAAAAGCCGCTCTCTGGCCAAGTGTAGACAAAATTATGTACACAACACGGGAGGTAATAAAGAAAGGCCGAGACCGCAGATGTTTGCGGCCCGAGCTGCAAGCGAGGGACGTAAATATGCGATCGAGGCGCTTTCTTTGTTTTACCACCCTAGTTGTGTAATGTACTATTGTAATACCCTCAAAAACTAAGTTGTAATATTATCGGCAGGTGCATGGTTGCGCGTACGACTACAAAGCGAACGCGCACCAATACCTGCAGCGCGCCAACCCGCTCGTCTCCGCGCCCAAGCTGCCCAAGATATAGCCGACCGATGCCTTAGCCCCGTCTCAAGTGTCTTATTGGCCACGGTAGGTTAGCGGCGAAGCCTTCATTCAAACTCCCACATGCCTTAGGCGTAGAAATTAGCTATACATAGATAGATAACCTAAGAAAATTTAAGCCTAGAACTGATGTTCTCCATAATTCCACTTAAATGTCATTTATTTTTAACCATTTGTTATTTGCAACTATTCACGTTTGTCAGCGTATTTGTAGTCGTTTACAGACTCGTTTTTGTATTCGTTGAAAATTTTAGCATGTTTGGTATTGAAGCGTCATCCGGTGCTAAAAGAATAAAATTGTAATAACTTAGTAAACGGCGGACGGTGCAAAGTATGGTGTCTTTTTATGTTAATTAAGGCAATATATAACATTTATTACTGCACTACTATTACACTAATTCGTAGTTGGGTCATACTCGTTCAGGAAAACGGGCGTCTTTTCTGTGGACAATACAAAATTTAACGACTTGGGTACATTTTACTTATCCTTTTATCATACAGGTTTTAAGGAAAAGACGGTTTGTATAAATCTATGAGGATCCAGTAAGAAAATTAGGCTTTAAAGCCTAACAATTTTATAATGTCCACAGGAAATACGTATAACCTTAACTCATACTAAAAATATTTTTGACCCAGTTACGACATGGAATTCTAATGTCGGGTACGTTTCCGTTTCTCCTATGGCGTCGTTCGTTCGTCGCTCGATTTTGTCCATATAAAAAATCGCAGTGCGTGGAAGCTTTAAAGCAAATAAAAATAGTCTAATTTTTCTTATGTTTCTTTCTATGTGTGTACATGTATAGGCAGTCTATCGAAATATTTGTATGGGAGCTTCGCCGCTGGCAGGTAATTTGATAATGGCGACCTCTGAACCCGTTTTCCGACAGATACGCGATGAATTTTCATTCGGTGCGTGGTGCGTAGTTAACGGAAAATGGATTTTGATATTGTATTTCTTATTAGCTGGAGTAAATTGGACGTGCTAGCGAGCATCAGCGTTTTTTATAATTTGTTTTAGGACACCCTATGTTCAGCTGAGCATTTCTCCAGAAATATGTCTGCGACTCATTCATCTGTTTCCATACATTTAGTATGACAAAGAGCCAGATGAATGAGGTGACCGCAGACATATTTCTGGAGAAACCCCCATCTGTGGACGTCTATTGGGAGCTGACGTGTGTGTTTACACTTATAAGATTTGTCAACTTTGAAATGGACTATAATAAAATTGCCAATGACTGTATATTTACACATGATTTTTAGAAGGCAGAAACCTCAATTTGCACCAGATAATGAAAATTACGATATTAATAGTCAATATCGATCATATTCTGACAATGATTCGGAAATATCTATAGATATAGAATGTACATAAGCTATTGACCCCTTCTTTACACTAATCGGAATCACGATCAGACTGATCGATATTTAGGCTAGGTTTTATAGATCCGTTAGTAAAATTACTAATGTTAAAACCCCATACTACTAATTTGGCGGATACAATTTTGTTAATGGGATAATGCCGAGACTAAAATGCTCGGTCGCGGTCCATTGACTCACATGGTTTCAAAATGTGCCCATAGATACGCGACATACGTGTGCTAGCCTGACAGGCTATCATATTCATGTCTCAAACTGGAAGTATCCTGATATTAAAATGCCGAAATATTCTGTCGTTCCTCTCAGCTATGTTGCTCGAATCGGCCGAAATAATTTTAAGTCGTAAATTGGACCTAAAATTATTAAGGAATAGTTAAGACGAGCCAATAAACACGCGGAGTACAGCCAAAAATATAAGAGAGGCTACGTTGGTTGTTAAAAATATTTGGACACACCTCTATAGTTAAGAGCGTGGTGTGATGGATTTGAAGTCTGGCCGCTTCCTTATATTTGACGCTAACTGAACTCGTTTATCTTATGGAACGAAAATCACATGATCGCGACCGAGGCAATCAGGCCGCCAATAATTTACAGTTAACACATTATTTTTCGAGGGCGGGATTAAATCTGATCCGTATTGAATGTTCTTGTCATAGGGTTATTGTTAAGGTGTATCCTCATTCGAAGGGCTTTAGGAGGTATTCTAATCCTCAAGTCGCTCAGATGAGGATGCAACTTTAGTCGTACGCGCTTGTACTAATGGAGTCAAACGAATTGTGATATAATATTCTGACCTAAATTAAGAAGAAAATGTTGAAACTTCTGCCACGTGTGAGTTTGTTTTTTAATGAAATAATTGAGAAAATAATGAAAAAAAATGTTACTCTAAAATTGACACCCTTTACTTTTTAACCGTCACAGTCAAAATAGAAAATATAAATGTGGACCACTGTTTTAGTTCCTTCTGAACTAGTCATATTTTCAATCAGTTTTATGAGCATTGGGTATGGGTAGCAACATGGTTGGGAAGGCATCTACTTTACTAGAGTCCCTAAACTATCCTGGGCAATAAAGTATGGAATAGAGAGGAGGGGGGCAATATTTTGTATCGGTATATTTGTATAAACTTTGTTCAGAACTGGACGGATGCTAGTAAGGCAGTTTTTAATGATACTTATGGGTAATGTTCGATAAATTTGGTGTAGTGGTCTAAAAATATTACGCATGTTATACTCATGTTGTTTCGTTTACGGTTGTGGCGGTTAAAGGATAATAATGGTGCTTTATTTCGTGCTAGATCTCTCGGTTTCTGTAATTCATGTAACATATGTTGTGTAACACTAGATTATGCTTATACATATTAATTTGTCCAATATTATGCTATATTCACGTGGTTTATATAAAAATCCACCGTATTTTAAATGCATACGGTTGATTTTGGTATATAAAGGCTCTAGTTGGAGCCCAAATCGTTTTCAATTATGACATCGAACCAAAAATAGGAATATATTTTTTGTAATAATAATATTAATCCTTTATTTAATGGCCTTTTACTACTGTAATAATAGTCAGGTTCGGTGTCATTAACTGAAATGATCGCGCCTAGGTGCATATGATCAATGTTGTTGGTTTGACATCAATAATACTGGTCGGGTTATTAAATGTGAACTTTATAGGACCCATTTGGGTGTGCCACATTATTTGATTTTTTTTCTTATTAGATAATTATATTAAGTTTATAGATAATTTTTATTTGGGTAAATAATTTTGGCTGATTTCGAAAATAAATATTTATAATGCGCAAGCGAAACATTTGTACTTATTTACAACCTTAATCATAACACTTACAAATATGTAAAATAAAACACTAACACTTTGGAGCGGCGCTTGCGGCTTAGACGGTCTACAGGAAAATCTACAGACCGCGGCTACCCACTCGAAAAGTACAGGAACAATTCTTTTGGCGTCACCATATAACGGCCGCGGGTATATCTGCCGAGTGCAGACTATTGGCACTTTCAAAAAGGTTTGACATTACACCCTTTATCTAAAATACTTGGTCATCAGTCTCCTTCAAAAACGCCTCAAAAATCTCTACAAAACTATCAATGCCATCTCTGAAATTTTCATCTATCGCCATTTCTTCCTCTTCATTGAAGAACGCATGCGCAAAGTCTATGATTTTCACCGTTCCCCATTGACTAGGGTTAGGGGAGTCACTGGACAGCTGGTCTAGTATGGCGCGGTAGTTCATCTTGATTTTGGATAGTTTGTCTTCGTAGTTGTGGTCGAAGGAGTGGTTGAGGTTGATTTTTTCCAACGCCTCGCTCCAGGGAGAAGTGATATTGGGCAGGGGAGAGAAGCTTCGTTGTGCCAGGTGCATGGAACTCAATGGAACAGAGTTTACCTGTAAAGAAGTTAGATTAAAATCAGGCAAGAATACTCAGGTTTTACATTTTACTCTCCGAATAACTAAACTGTTTTACAAGTTTGAAGCGCTCCGAAGAAACGCCTCAAGAACGGTACCCCTGCTTTAATTTTTTGAACTGAACATTATGATTTTACTGGCAACCAATTTTGGAATAGGGTACTTTCCTGACATATCTAATCGGTTACTTTTTATGAAATGTCAAAACGCTCGGATAGTATAAAGTTTCTATAGAAAAAGTAAAATGACGTCATTTTACTCAAACATCAAATCATCTCCTTATTTATAGTTTTTGGCCTTTTAAAAATCGTTTAAAACGCTAAATAGGTGACGTTTAGTTAATTTTTGAACTTTTTCGAAAGCAGATTTAAAAGCTAGCGTTAAGTAATTACCCTATTGAATTAGAAATCGGAATATAAGTATGATCGACACAAAAGTTCGACTAGTTGACATTTATTAACTGCAGCATTCGTACCTTCGTGTAGACGGGAAGTCCCTTAGAGCAGAGCTGCCCGCCGAAGTTGGAGCCCGACTCACTGGAATGCATGGAGTGGATGGACTTGCGGCGCCCCACCGGCTCCGAGCGGCATTTCGGTTTGGGTCTGAAATTATACATAAAAAAAAATTAAAAACTGCACCACACCAGGACAGACTCGCTCCACGATGCGCGGTAGTTATTATTAAATATCGCCACCCTAGGGTGGAAAAAAGAGCACGCGTTATGCGATAGAGAGAGACGGTCCGATGCGGGTCGGCTACAACGGGTCATCCGACGCAAACGGCAGTTTTGTTAGGAAGAGACGCTTATGTACGTAGTACTATTTCTTATTCTGTGACCACACTATGTTTAACGAGGGCTAACATATAGGCCCGATTGTTTTATATTCACTTTATTTTAAAATTTAAGTTTGTTCCAAACGAGCCAATTTCGTTAGTCAACCGATAAGTCCTTCCCTCTGGTCCTTCCCTCTACGGAGGTATAGGTAGTTCCAGCAGAATTCGGATGTTGACTAAAGGTGGGTTTAGACCAAACGAATTCTAACACATTCTAACCCCACTCTACCAAATTGTTTGTGTACATACAAAGAATTTGGTAGAGTGGGGTTAGAATTCGTTTGGTCTAAACCCACCTTAATGTTGAATTTTACAACATAATACATATAGTCACATGGATTGAAAAATACTAAATTATCATAACACAAAAGAAATAAACCAAAAATGTATAAAAAATATAAAGTCATGAGACCACAAAGTTTAAAAAAAAACGATATTTTTTTATCGTCTTAAAGAAAAATTAAAGTAAATTTTGGAATTCTTAAATAACACTGAAAAAATAAATGTAACACAACTATGTGCTTAAACGCACTTTTTCGTGCTCAAAATGGCAAAATGCTATTTTTTTCATACAACTTAGTACAGCGATCGAAGCGATGACGTCATAGGAGGACCCGTTTTGTATAGAGCGTTTTCAATGCTCAGTGCGATCTGCTACTTTTGATTACAATTTGTGGCTGTTATACTTATACAAATGTATTAGGTGTCATATAGATATTTGTTCCTCACAAATAGTAGAATCGATTTACGACAGAAAAAAAATCGAGTTAACAGGCGAATTATGGTCACGCACACAATATGTCATGTAATGACAGCGGGATTTTGAAATTACTGTTCTTTTTTCGTACCGATAGCAAGTTCAACCGTGAATTGCAAGTAGAACAACAAGATTACTCACTCATTCATTTCATTCATTCACTTTTTTTGCAATGAGTATTTCATATAGTTGTGTGTGTAATCATTCACCTCAACTCTCCTGGAACTACCTATAGCTGCGACCCTATCGGTTGGCTGATGAAATTGGCTTGTTTAGAACTAGTTTTACTTAGCAAAATTATCTGTCAGAGATATCAGCAAATCCCATCAGAGTACAAAGCTGCATGTGCTCAAATGTTATGGCGCGTCCAGAGTCGTGCAACGTAACATAAATTAAAGAATTTGCCGTCCACATCAATGTATCCTGAAAGGTAACAAACTTTGTAACAAATTTCCATAGTCTGGACGCCTTGCACGTGCCAACTGCGCATTGGACGCGCACGCTATGAGAATTGGCTACTTGACTGTAACTGAAATTTGTAAAAATTATATAAGATCCTGTTAAAATAAGCATAATAAGGAAATATGTTCAAGTTTTCAGTTTGATACCTAACGTGTAACTTTTTTTATGAGCCTCCAAAGTTGGGTGGGAAAGTCCATTAAGTATAAAATTATTATAAACTATTAATACCATTAAATAACCCATAAAATTTATAGTAACCTTTGTTATGAAACCATTACGATAAACGCAAGTTTTAACATAGTTGCAGAACAA
Source organism: Eudemis profundana (assembly GCA_947034925.1). Classification (NCBI taxonomy): domain Eukaryota; kingdom Metazoa; phylum Arthropoda; class Insecta; order Lepidoptera; family Tortricidae; genus Eudemis; species Eudemis profundana. The sequence goes on along the minus strand of OX344795.1, from coordinate 19,372,845 downwards.
AGTTATTGATTTCCCCAAACAACGTATGAGTAGTGACGTCACTGTATAACGAGCTTCAGTACGGAGCGTTTCGGCACGTATTTGGGAAAGTCTAAAAATGTGATTTTAACATTGTAGTATCTCTGTGAGTTTTTATGACATTGAGGTGGTTTTTTCACTAATATTTCTATTATTGAGAGGGGTTTCTATAACAGAAAAAAATTGTCAAGTAGCCAATTAAAAATCGCACGCGGAGCGATCCGTGATTTGTCGGTTTTTCGGACGAACACAAAGGGGCGCGCTGTGTGCACGGCGCACAGGCGTGGACTGCATGCTTTCGATAGGTCTCGACCCTTCTGTTCGTCCAATAAAAAATGACAATGGCGGGTTAAAGACTCACATGAGCACATCGGACTCGCCACAGCATTCTCTCAATTTGACAGTGTCGTAGGCGAGCAGCAGAGAACACGAGTATATCCGTAGAGAGGTTTGCCGTGACGCCCACTTCTGTATCTTCCACAGCGTGGTGAGGAACTGTAAGATGAGCGCGCGGCACAAGTTGGAGCTGACGCCGTTAAGGAAGTTGCGGATGGCTGCAAGATGAAAAGATTTCTATTCAAAATAATAAAAAAAGTAATATGTAAACTTCCTAGATCATGATACGCATTTTCCTCATCCCAGGCAATCCAAGTACTGGAGTGAATGAAAGCAATTGTTTGTCAGGCAAGGATATCTAAAATAAAAGAATACACTTGTTTTAACAGTCAAATCAACTTCTTTTTATGATGTGCCAGAACGCTCAGATAGTATCCAGTTTTATAGAAAATACGAACAATGACGGCAATGGCTCTTAAGGTCAGATTGTCTCATTATTTAATAATTATCGTTGAATAATTATTTTTTACAACAGGAAACTACCCTATTACAGTGTTGAGAAAGAAATAAGAACCTCGTCACTCATTGAGCTACGCGTATTTTCTCTGCTCCTTTATATTATCAATATGAGTCCAAGCTCACCATCTTTGACGGCCTGTCCGTGTAGCCGCTTGCCATAGTCCTTGTTGTACTTGAGCAGCTTGCCTGTGGCCAGCCGGAACACTTGGAACCCCGGGACGCAGAACCCATACTCCTCCTTACACTGCGCGTACTTGCTCTGCTCCTTCTTTATCTTCTCTTCCGAGGCCAGGTGGTCCCATGTTCTTCTACCTTGGAATAGAAGCGAAACATTTGGATATAGTAAGTACCTAATAGTACACGTACAATGTACAATATGCTATCTTGGTTCTGACCAAAACAGTTCTGTAAGAAAAAAAGTCTGTTTTTGTTTATATTATAATATACACCTACAATCACCTGGCAGGTGTAAATTAACCAATAAAAATACCCCACCAGCTCTCAATGGTGGAAAGCTAGTGGTTGGAAGGCGATTAAATGTATAGAAGAAACCACGGAACGGAGAAACAAAGGGTGTTCTAGAGAGAAGGTCGAAAACTACTACTGCAACTAAATACTGCAGTTTCCTATTATTGATATGAACTGTGTTGTACCTATCTTGACGTCCATGATGCAAGGCTCTAGCATCCTCTCGACCGCATCCTCCAGTATAATATACTCCTGTTCGTGTCCGTTGTAGGTGAACTTCCTGCACCCATAGAACTTTGGTACGAAGGTATTCATCTCCGCCAGATCTGGTTCCTGAGCCGTAGACAGCCGCTGATAGAAATCCACTTCGCGCCGCTGGCATTCCTTAATGATGGGTTTGAGGATGGTGCCATTGTTGCATTGAAGAAGCCCTGGAAAACAAAAGATGAATTTTAATTAATTTTGAGGCTCGTGACGGTAGATTAACAGGAAGTTCCTATGTTCTGAACTACTACCCTGATAGAAATCTAAATAAATGCTTCCTTTAATTAATAGACGCATTGCAACTTCATTTAACCTGTGTGTCAAACGTTTGATGCCGGTATTGCCGGAGCAAGTTCGTCTTCGTAGGGAGCATCAGGCGCTTTGCAATATGATAGGAGAATGTCCATATCTTACTGTAGCTCGGGCAGTGTGCTTAGTCTAAGTAGGTACCTACTCACCTAAAAATCTCGTGTCAGCACTGTCCCTATGCCCGGCAACCTGCTTCTCATAGGCCTGTATCTTCACGGAGTCAAACGGCATGACGAGAGGCTTTGCCGTCTCTTTCTGTAGCTTGGGCAACCCGTAGTGCACCTGGTATATGGACCGGACGCGCCGCAGCGTAGGACGGGGCTTGGCGTCGTCATCACTCATTTATCTTGACACTGAAATAAAGAAAAACACAAAATTTAAAAAAAAAGATATTTTTTTTATCGTCTTAAAGAAAAATTAAAGTCAATTTCGAAATGCTTAAATAACACTGAAAAAATAAATGTATAACAAATATGTGCTCAAATCTACGCACTTTTTCGTGCTCAAAATGGCAAAATGCTATTTTTTCATACAACTTAGTACAGCGCAGCGATAGAAGCGATGACGTCACCTATGACTGCCGTTTTGTATAGAGCGTTTTCAATGCTCAGTGCGATCTGCTACTTTTCATTACAATTTGAGGCTGTTATACTTATACAAATTTATTAGGTGTCATATAGATATTTGTTCCTCACAAATAGTAGAATCGATTTACAACAGAAAAAAAATCGAGTCAACAGGCGAATTCGTATCCTCCGTAGTTTTAGTGCAAAAATTAACTGCGAGTACAGGTACCTATTTTTGATTTTCACTATTTATATTCGAGGACTAAGAGAAAATACGTATTTTATTTTAATCACAATTTCCACTTTTTAGGCTTCCGCACCCAATTGGTGCCAATGGGACCCTATTAACTACTATAAGCCTAAGCTGTCCGTCTGTTACAAGTCTGTATATTTTGACCGTTATTTGTTGGGGCTTGACATTTTTACAGAATAGGTATGTATGTATTTCTAATGCCGCTATATTTTTGTATGGCTAATACCGGGATCTCGGTATTGACCCATAAAGGTAATACCGGTATAACATGCTCTATGCCGCTATAACAACAATAGTACATTACGCAACTAGGGTGGTAAAATAAATAATTTATTACCTCCCGTGTTGTGTACCTCATTTTATGTCTGCACTTGACTAGAAAGCGGCTTTTTCCGTACGCGTAGCTTTTTTTTGTTACCTTGTTTTTTATTTTTTCCTATGTTTTGTAACTTCTTGCTGTCATAAATAAATGTATTTTCTTTCTTTCTTTCTTTCAAATAATAAAAAAAAAGGAGGCCGCCACCAAAAAACGTGTTTTGCTCGGCGGTGGTAGGTACGGGCTGCCTTCGTCTGCGAATCCGACTCGTACTTGGCCAGTTTTTTATTGTGTTGCTATCGGATCTACATTTGCATACCAAAGTTCAAGTCAATCCGTCAATTAGAAATGTGTGAAAATGTATTTCATGATCACCGCGACAAATTAAACTCAAATAAAGCTTGTAAAAATATCTTCTGATTATTGTAACCGTTAAGTACGCAGTATAACCGCAGGTACCGTAGCAATATCATAACTCCGCGGTAAACATTCCACGTGATGTTGTTTTTCTAGAGAAGTTAAAAAGGTAGGTAGGTAAATACAGTCGAGTGTAAAAATATGTGTGCATACAAATTCTCAAAAATGTGTCCTTTAATTTGCAGTAGCAATAGGAACTTCGTATTTATGAAACGATTTATTCGATACATGTTTTTGCACTTGACTATACAGGGTGGGAGGGACTATACCAACAAACTTTAACTATAGATTCTAACAACTATTAGGAGTAAAAAAAGTTATGTGATGTATAGTCGAAAAACGCTTACTTTCCGAGATATTTATTATTTTGTAAATGAAAACTCCCAAGTGTGTAACAAGCCCTAATAAATGTGACTAAGATACCTTTACTATTTTTTAAAAATCCTTTAACTAAACAGGAATTAACCTTCGCAGTATTTGATGGTAAGCGACTACGAGGCCAAAAAATTGACCTTTCGTTTCCATTTTAGCTTTTTTTTTTCTTTTTGATAACTTTTCAGCCAGTAAGGACATGTTTATAACGAGGGGCTTAATTTACTGATTTATTTTGTTCCATAAGACTATTAATGTAAAATGACAAAATTCGACCGATGTTGATATAACATTATTTACTCGTCACACCACCAGGAATTCATGGCTAAAGTATGTCGGTATAGTCCCTCCCACCCTGTATACCTACTTCTACACTGAATTGAAAACAACTGCTTTGAACATTGCCACTATTTACAAAGTTTATGATAGGACAATAACTCGTGATTTATGCTTGAAACCAAGATGAAAAAGTCGTCTGTTTTATCGTAAATAAATGCGCAAAAGTTAATCTACATTCAAATAAAACATATAAATATACATAATAATGTTCATTTTCAGCGCACATCAAAACAGTTGACCAGATTTCGTAACGTTTTTAATACATAATTAATGCGGGAATACCATATAAGGATCTGAGTTTTTTGACTCACATGGATGCAGGGATGTCAGGCAGATAAACAACAAAACAGTTTTCAGTTAGCTTCGACGTTCACTTATTAGGGTTCCGTATTGTATTTTTTTTTACCTTACGTTATAAAATTAAATTTCACAAAAAATATAAAATCTCACTTGTCACGACCATTTACAACTATTGGAAACACACAATGAGAGATCTAAAAACCCAAACCACAAGGAAAGGAACTGAAATATTACTCATGCATGTAATTCAGATGATAGGTACTTCTTCAGTGGAGAGCGAGTACAGCTGTCTATAGCGAAACCAAGACACATTGGAAACAGGAAGATATATTGCTCACTTACGGTTGCAAACTCTTAAATTAATCCTCTACACACTTGAAACACGACCTTATTTTAAAGTCATGAAAGTTGATAATAAGTATAAGGCGTTAGGGAGATACCAAGACAATTGTAAAGAGTCGATATTTTATCTAATCGTCATAAATCGCGATTGAGTTATCTTTAGATATGACTGACGGTTGGTTTTTTTACATTTGGATTTAAATAGACAGTGGTAAATCGACGATCAATAGCAAATCCGCATGTTGTTGTGAATTTAAACTTTAAGCGTACGGAATAAAGTTAATATTATACATGTAACTATGTACTGACGTTATAATGCTCTTTTCTTCATTCTACTCTACATACCTGCTTGAAGCCTGATTAGTGATGCGCTGGCAATGTGGTGAGTAATTGCCAATTGTGTGCATAATGGAATCGTGCTAATTGTAATAGGAAATCTTCCAATTATGGACCAGTTATGTAATTACATTACTCATGAATTATAAACAACTTTTTGAAATTATCAATTTATTAACCACAAAACAACAGTAGGAAAAAACAAACAAATTTTTCTCATGCTTTTTTATTTTTATTTTTTTAACCGGGTAGACCTAACTTTTATCTAATAGATGATGTTAACTGGATATTGAAAACTCGGCCGGGCAAATTACTGTTTATAGTTAAAACGATACATGCACTAACAATTAACACTAAATCTTTATTATATCAATAAAGGGAACTGTAGGTCTGAATAATATAATAACTTTAAGTACGTATTTTGTATCTGCAAATGACCGTTTGTTTCTGAATAAATAAAAAAAAAAAAAAAATAACAATTCTCTAATTTAATTAAATACAGTTAATTGATAAAACACCTTACCCAATCATAATCCTTAGGTACAATAAATAGCCTGAAATAAATGCAAAACAGACATGGGTAATCCCCGTATAACATGCTGTCATTTATCACCTCAATGAATCAGTGCTAATGAATGTTTGTGTATAGTAATTGTCCGTTCAACTGGGCTAATGCTGTTAACGAATACAATGCCATTGAGCGAACAATGCCATTGAGAGAATACAATACCACAAAAAAAAATAACAATGCGTAACACGAGTAAACCCGGGCGGTCTACCTGGCTCCCCGCTGAATCTGTAAAAGCAAAACGCATTATTATTTTTTTGTTTGAAAGCATTTGCCGCCTTATCATTACGGTCATAGAACCGATAATCCGTTGAAAGCTCATAGTATCTCTAAGTCTTTTTTCTACGGAATACGCACTTGCAGACTGTCGGGCGAATGTGAAATGCAAAACAAATTAAGATCGCAGTTATCTATAACTGCATTTACATTTTACTGTCTAGTAAATAGAATCTAAAATCTAATGATCTTTCAAGGCAGTTATACTTTTTTGACACTATATTCTCGTTATCCTAATTTTTGGTTTACCTCTCAATGGCATTGTATTCGTTAACAGCATTAGCCCAGTTGAACGGACAATTACTATAACTGAGTATACATCTTGGGTAGTCATGGTCAGCCTCAAAATTAATTGCCTTTATACGACGCTGTAGTAACTATGTCGCATTTTTTTATAGATATCAAAATTAAAATATAATAATAATTCTTTCTTTATTTCGGAACAACTTCATTCCATAGTTGGTTAGTTAGGTACAAAAAAAGTTTATGATGGATTGATAGAAGCGACCTAAGACTTTCGTAATATACTACGATAATTTTTTTTTATACAATTACGGCTAAAATAAAATCGTGTAACCGTTCATTGAGACTTAATTATGTTCAGCAGTGGACGTCTCCGGGCCGGGTTGAAATGATGACGACGAGACTACATAACATTCAGAGCATGCCTTTTGGTATTACTACCACACCCTACTTCTCATATTTGTAAATCCCCTCCCCGCTCTTCCTGCCCAGCTTTCCTTCCCCCACCAGCTTGTCCACCAGGGGCACTGGACGGAAAACGGGGTCGCCGGTCTTATCTAGCATAACAGCGAGAATGGCCTGCTTGTTGTCCAGCCCTGTGAAGTCGGCCAGCTCGAGGGGGCCCATGGGGTAGCCTGCGCCTAGCTTCAGCGCGGTGTCTATGTCGCGCGCTGTGGCATCACCTAAAAGTAGATTTTAGCATTATTTTTATGCCACACCTGGCCAAGTGTAGACATAAAATGATGTACACAACACGGGAGGTAATAAAGAAAACCCTCGATCGCATATTTACGTCCCTCGCCTGCAGCTCGAGCCGCAAACTTATGCGATCTCGGCCTTTCTTTGTTTTACCACCCTAGTTGTGTAATGTACTATTTTATTATAGACCAAGGACCTTAAAATAAATAGCGGGATAAGCCAGCTACCTATGTATGCGTACTGCTCGCAATACGAAAAAACTAGTTGATGTGTGCGTGCGGCTCGTAAGTATAAGCAGCCGGCTTATTAAAAATGGCTTCAGTTCTCTGTTGGCGAGGCTCCGTCCGTCTATTTATTTTAAGGTCCTTGTTATAGACTGAAAATCTGTGTTAGAGAACGTGAAGTCACATGCAGTGTGATAAAAGTAGGTAACTACACTATAGACATGTGTCGTGTAAGAGATCATCCCGGCAGCGTTTGGGTTATCAAAAATATTGTCGACGAGTTAATTTGTGTTGGTATTGTATGTAAGTAACCGTAGCGTTATAGGTACTATAGTTAATTTAGGTATCTTATCTAACTATTGATGTCCGAATACTTACCTACATACCAGTCAAGACAATAGCTACAAAGAATATGATTTGTATAATTCTTTATCAACCTATTTCCGAACCAACCTATATATGTAGACCAATTGTTCACTTCACTTACGGATGTTTTCCTCAAACAATTAGCAGGTAATTGTGTTCATATCTTGTTATATAAGTAATACGAATACGTCACATAATTACTCTGTTATCATATCAGCTATAAAAGCGTTGACCGCTGATATCATAAATTTCTTCGTTATCACTAATCAGTTAAGTTCAGGGAATGATTGTCACTGGCATTATTGTTAGCACCTAGAACAATAAACAACATTACGTATTTATCATTTGCCAGACGGAAACTATCTCGAAAAGTGTCTAAACAAAGGGGGAAAAAACGATCAAGTGCGAGTCGGACTCGCGCACCGAGGGTTCCGTACAAACTTGTAAGTAGATATATAAATAGTTCAAAATATTAAGGGACAAACTTAACATTGCCGTTGGAAAACTGTTGTCCCATTACATTAACATAGGTCGCGCTAATTTAATAACTGCAAATAAGTTCGCATTACAACTTTTGTGAATTACTACAAATGTATAGTCATCAGATTTTTCCCTATACTTGTAGTATAAGACGGTATTACTAGCCAAATTTCATAGGTCAACGGAATACAATAATACACTATAAATTTTGATTCCCTTGAAAGTGTCGAAAATTCGAAATATACGTTTTTTGCGGCATAAACGGCCGAATTTTTTTTCTACGTTAACTTAAGAAGTTTGATTTTTTCACAGCTCCAAGGGACTGCTGTAGACATGAGTATAATTATGGTTTTATTTTCAACTCGATACCTGCATGCGATTCCGAGATAAAGGGTCTTAACAGCAGACGGACGGACGGACGGATAGACAGACGGACAGCAAAGTGATCCTATAAGGGTTCCGGTTTTTCCATTTTAGGTACGGAACTCGAAAAAAGTAAAAAAGGTATAACATTTTTTTATACCCAGTTAGCGATTTTAACACTATACCAAATTCCAAATCAATAGCAGCAGTAGTTCCTAAAATATCTGGGTGTGACAGACGGACCGACAGACAGAGTCGTACTATAAGGGTTCTTATCTTATGTTACCATTCTGGTACGGAACCCTAAAATTTAAATACTGAAACTATCTAGTATCTACGTTGATGGTCCCCTTTAGAAAGAGGGTCGGACTAGGAGTACCACCATGTCACGACGCCCAGCGTTTTACAAGTACCTATTATTGTAGACCTCAAAATACAGAAAATAAGAACAATTAATTACTAGTAGTATTGGAGGTAACCATCAAGCGGGTTTAGTGGTAATCACACGTGGCTCTAAAATAACTTGATTTGATGGAAATGGATACATGTATGACTAGAGCAGGGCTTCTTAAAGTGGGATCTTACACAAGATTACCACGAGCCCACAGCTGCTCAATTCACTTTTAAAATGTTTACATGCGTATTATTTTTTCAACACTGGTCTGCGGTCAATTTAAAACTTAAAAAGTGATTCATGCATTACAAAAGTTTGAGAACCACTGCACTACACTGAGGATGCTCGGAGGTGAAACAAGTTATGTCTCTGTTTTGCTATTCGGTAGGTAAAAAGTATCATATATTTAAACCGGTTTCATAATCGACCTACACCAACAAATTAACAAATAAATGAACAAACATACAAAACTACAAAATTTTTAAAAACTATTTAGGTTTCATGACTTATTTTGTACATTCCTCAGCAATTTTTTTAATACAACAATAAAAGTTACTATGGAACCATCACAGGCACAGACTTTGATTGTTTTCGAATTGAGGTGGTTAGAGTCTGTCGGTTTTCGGTTATACGTTTGTATATGTTCACATAGAGTCATTGTCAGCTTCTACGGCATCAATTAGGTTTAAAGTCTGTTTTATTGTATAGCTTCACACATTTTATTTGCGCGAAGTAACGTGAGAATAGTGTAATTGCCTGTAGTCAATATAAATTACTACACGCTAGCCTTTAATCAGCTTTTGAAAATGTGCAAAAATGAACTAAATATCAACTATTTAGCGTTTTCAATGATTTTTAAAAGATCAAAAACTATTAATAAGAAGATGATTTGATATTTGAGTAAAATGACGTCATTTCACTTTTTTCCATACTAACTTCATACTATCTGAGCGTTTTGACACTTCATAAAAAGTAGGTAACAGATTTGATTTGTCAGGAAAGTACCCTATTCTCAAAAATTTAAAAATAATATGGCGCTTATCTCTAAGGCCCATTTGCACGTTAATTCTGTTTCTTGAGAGTTCTCATGTCATTTCGCGCAAAGAAAATGTATCAAGCTATAAAATAAAAGGCATTTTAAACATAATTGATGCCGTGGAAGGAAACGAGGACCCTCTATACTTGTTTGCAAAACTGCTCGACTCGAATCACCTTAACCAATACATTTTTGAAGGATGTAAATATGATCATTTAAAACTGCATTTGACAAGGCAATACTTTATTAAAATGAAATATAGTGTATCAAAATATAAACTCTTTAAGTCTTTAATTAACATTAAATTCACTTGTGTTGTCACAACATTATTCATACATATCTAAAATTTAAATTCGATTCGACATATCGATTTCGACGACGACAGTTGTTGATAGAAATGTTTTAAACCATAAATGAAAACATTTATTTCAGGCCTTACGATCCATATACTGTTAGTTACAGGAAGACTTAGAAGAACGATGTCTAATTTGTTAAAACGGACTTTTTCAATTTCGGTGTATGCGCTTTGGGCTATCTAGCGCATCCTATTTCTTATACTTATAAAATCCCTCCCCACTCTTGATGCCCAGTTTTCCTTCGGCCACCATTTTGTCCATGAGTGGTATGGGCCGGAAGACCGGGTCGCCGGTCTGTTCGTACATGGTCTGCAGGGCGAACTTGTTCGTGTCCAAGCCTGTGTAGTCGGCCAGTTCGAAGGGGCCCATGGGGTAGCCGGCGCCTAACTTCATGCCGATGTCGATGTCCTCTTTTGTGGCATCACCTAGAAAAAAAATCATCAGATTTCTAGAGTCCTTTGGAATAGCGTGAAATGTCCTGGGGGCCTTTTCTTTTATTGTAATTCAACGTTCTGATCACATCGCTAACAAAGACTGATTGACGATGAGATATTGCGAGTCCAATGCTCAAATCACAATAGGCTATTTAACGACAGTTCAAATTAGCTTCTTTTTATGAAGTGTCAAAACGCTCTGAAAGTATGCAGTTTAGTATGACACACTGACTTGTAAAGTCATGCTCAACATGGTGCCTTATTTTTAGTTCTGTCATTTTAAAGTTGTTGGTGGCACGAAAATTAGTTTAATTGATTGTGTCCGGGCAGTTCTGGAAACGTAATTTGATGGTTAGAATTAATTTATTTATTTTGATTGTTGTCAAACACCCTATTATGTTCAAATTGTGTCTCCTAAAACAAACTTATTTTTATAAGAGAGATTAGAGACTGAAATAAGATAACTAACAAGTATAAATGATACATATATGCTATATTCACCACCTTGATAATGATACCTGTAAGCAATGCGCACGTTTTACATAAAGCAAGGACAGATGAGAGGGGTCAAAATAAGTTCGCGTGAAGATTCTCGAATGGAGCCCAACAACCGGAAGACATACCGTAGATCGACCTCCCAGAAGATGGTCGGACGATCTACTCGTATTTAAGGGCGTTGAGTAAAAAGAGACCATTCATTGTGGAAGTCTCTGAGGGAGATATATGTTCAGCAGTGGACGTTTCAGTGTTGAATTGATAATGATAATCACATGGTAACATATACAATATATTTACAGTATTATATTAATTGCTTGTGTCTAAAAGTAATAGTTACACAACTAGGGTGGTAAAACAAAGAAAGACCGGGAACCCAGATGTTTGCGGCCCGAGCTGCAGGCGAGGGACTTAAATATGATATCGAAGGCTATCTTTATTACCTCCCGTGTTGTGTACATCATTTTATGTCTACACTTGGCCAGAAAGCGGCTTTTTCCGTGCGTGTAGCGTGCCGTGCGGTAAAACTTTATGGCCAGGTGTGGCATAAAATTATTATCTAACGTGTATAATATAAAGCAAAAAAGTACTTACAACACCAAATATGCAAACCACATGCCATACCAAAAAACGATAACCAACGACACCAACACATTATTCTAGTAAAAACACGACTTTATCGTGCAAATTTTCAATGTGGTTAAGTCCAACATATCATTATTCATACATTAAGGTTCTTAGGGGTATGACCCTGTAAATATATCATCATTTATTTGACTTGGATAATGCTTCTTTATGTATTTTATTACTGTCCGATAATAAGTATATGAAGTAACTGCACGAGTGTTACTTCTGTATCATCGCTCTTGCTGCACAAAACCCAACCTTTACGGGTTGAGGGTATTACTTGCGTCCCGGGTCAGGGTGCCCGACTGGTTTAAACAGCCAGTGTATGGATGGTACTATACCGACGAAATTAATTAAAAACGGAGCACTTACGTTGTAAACACCCGAAGACTGACCCACGGAGTTCGAAGAGCTAAGGTTGCGAATACTCATGTCATAATTACGAATGCCAGATGCATCAAAATATGTCTCGTAGTTTTCGGTTATTTACGTAAGTTCGCTTTTAATAGGCTAGACGACTAAAAAAATGGTTTAGTCCGTCAGTTAGATTATTAAAAAATATTGTGCACGTATTTTTTCTTTTGTTTGACAAACAAAAAAAAAACCGGTCAAGTGCGAGTCGGACTCGCGCACCGAGGGTTCCGTACAAAATCGTCAGTACATACGTGAATAATTCACGAAAAATTGTATGGTGGGACAAACTTAACTTTGCTCTTGTAAAACTGTTGTCCCCATACATCGTCATCGTCATATGCCGCGGTTAGTTTAGTAGGAGCAAATAAGGTTGTCTTACGATTTTTGCGAATTTCTGAAAAACGCTGCAAGTTAGAAAAACCGTTTTATTTTTCCTGTAATATTTAGGATAATATTAATATTCGGTAATTATTTCAGATTTTTCTGTTCAGTAAATTCGGAGATAATAGGGGGGGAATGGTATTATTTTAAACGTTTTTGGTCTTAAATCAAAAACTACACGTTTACTGAAAAAAATAAAAACGGTTTTGAAATCTTCATATTAAGCCCTTTCATTTGATATTTCACTCGATATATTAGCTCAACTTTTGATTTTAGACATCCCATTTCGGTCCCCTTTAAAAAAAAAGTAAAAAAGGTATAGGTTTTTTTTTCTGTTCCATAGGCTCAAATTAGCGGTTTTTAACACTATTCCAAATTTCAAGTCGATAGCATCAGTAGATCCTGAGATATCTTGCTGTGACAGACGGACAGACAGACAGACAGACAGACAGACAGACAGACAGACAGACAGACAGACAGACAGACAGACAGACAGACAGACAGAGTCGCACCATAAGGGTTCCTTTTTTACCATTTTGGTACGGAACCCTAATGACGAGGATACGGAGCTTAAAAAATCGAGTGACGTCACTCCTTGGTACAATTTTCACCTAGGAATGACGTCACAAGCCCCCACTCCGAAAGTTTGATGATCTATACCTTTGTCGATTTTTAATAATTTGATAAACCAAAAAATACGTGTCCTATATTTTTCCATAATCTAACTGACGGACTAAATAGAATGATATATTTTTAACCCGGTCGTCATCCCTATTCAACGCGTTTCGAGTTCCACGATAGTTTTGTAAAACAATGTAACTGACGGTTATAAAATGAGTCTAAATCTGACCTCTCTCATACATCCTCAGGGCCTCAGCGCTATACGGGCCGAGCAGCCGGTTGACCACGAACCCGGGCGTGTCCTTGCACGTGATGCACGTCTTGCCCACGGACTTGCCCCACTCCATCATGGCCTGGTAAGTCTCCTCGGAGATGTGGTCACCTTTGATGACTTCTAGAAGACGCATGATGGGGACGGGGTTGAAGAAGTGGAGGCCGCCGAATCTGAAGTTATACGTAATTCCTAATCAATTTACCTCAAGCGAGTTATTTCAATTTACACATAATCAGTAATTACAATAAACAAACGAAGGATGTAATCGTTGTAGATAATCGGATCAACACAAATATTACAATACAACAACATCAGTACCTTGTGATAGCAACTAGTAACTGTAACCAAAAACAGGAGTAGGTTTTAGATGTTTCTTTTCATCAGATCTGAACTCTACGAAAACCGCATTAAGTCACTTTACACGTGCCAGTGTCCATACGTTAGCGACGTACGAGTTTATTGTACGCGAGTGTAACCGTCCAAATTGCCCTATGATTATTATGATTATGAAGTTATGAACTGTATCAGCATTTATAAAGAGTCGTTATTAATGTGGTGGTTTGGCAGAACTAATTATCATTCGTGACGCCCCCGGTTTTCTACCAAATTTTGAACTTTATCAGAAAGGTTTTAAAGTAGTATTTAGTAGTATTCACGTACCTGTCTTTCCTTTTGATGCCTGCGCCAATGGCGTTGATGGAGATGGAAGAGGTGTTGCTAGCCAGGATTGTATGCTCGGGCGCCAACTGTAATGAGTTGGATAGAGATTCATGTTTTTATTGGAAACTACAATTTTATTTCACAATATTAATAACTATATTAATATTTTTGACTTCAGTTTCCGCAATTATCACTATATTACTTATGTTTCCATACTCAGGCGAAATCATTCAGTGCCAAGTTCCCAAAGTTACATACAAAGTAAACTCGATAGTCGGGTTCTTGGCGATGAATGTGTTAAATGTAACTATCCTATAACCATCCTTAGATTTCTAGCTATTACCATACCAAAAATAGTTTGATTCCGTGTAGTATTAATTTCCACCTTATGTGGAAATTGCTAAACTTGTTAAGAAAATTTTTTTTTTTCGGACGACGTTGTTTTTACAATTTAATAAACTATAGGCATAAGTAGGTAAAAGTCTATTTTTAACATTTGAATTGGATACTTTTACTACCGTACACTCAGGTTTCTATGGTCCAGTGAAGAACTTTGGTCCAACTCCAAACTACTACACACTACACTACACACACACACTACACACAAGTGTCTAGTGTAGACAGTTGCATGCTATTTTTAACTACAGTTATACAGCGTGTAAGTCTAATACGGGCGAACAATTAAACCAGATATAGCGTTTAGTAGTGTTATCATTAATTAATATGATTTTTTAAATTATACTTAATAGTGACCTCGTAATTAATTTTTGAAAATTTACCGAGCAGCAATGTACCGCATACCTACATGCTTGTTATGACATTGTGACATACGAGCTTTTTTAAAGTAACTGTCAACTAGCGTGTTTGTCAACTTGAATGTGTTGCGTTACATTGCGGCCCGAATTATTTTGTATGGTAAATATTTTCATTGTGGTTTAAAGCAATAGTTATCTAAATATGCTTCTTAGGTCCTATGCTGACCACCGTTTCAATATTCGCCCGTATTAGATTTACAGGCTGTATAATGCAGTACATATTCAATTATTACTCATGATTCACATGACTAAAGTCAAAATTGATGCGTCATACTCACAAGGGTATAATTCAAAGTTTGGACCACAGTTGAATGCATTGGACCATAAAACCTGAGTTTACGGTATTATTTTTTACGTCTATATCTAAAAGCAACTGAGATAAAGTGATAATGATAAACCTAAAATATTACTGCAGATAATGTTAATCCACAGTTACTTGCTTGATATCTAATCAAGTAGTTAGTAGTTATGCCTTATAAAGCAAAAATTAATCCGATTTCGACAGCTTTCATAACTAGCACATTCATGACATGACAAAAAAATCCATCATGGTAACATCTAAGCTATGCGATTCAGAATTTGTCAAAGTACAGGCAAACCCGTGAAAATGTTTAGCCTGAACCTGACATAATTTGACACCTGGACTCGTACAACTATTCTTAATCAGAGCTAAATATTGCACATTGGTCTTTGGAAAGAGACATTGGCTGTTTACGACGATTTCCGAACACTGGCCACCATCTATCAATTATCGTGTTTATTAAGTGTCACTTATTTCATATCAGGGTCGTTTTCAAAAAAAGATGTCCACAGTTAAGGGTTAATTGAACAAAATGTTAATCTTGTTCCTCTCTGTAACGAAAGTTATCCATACAAATTGTATGGTAACTTTGGTCTCACCTCAAAGCAACCAACCTCAACCAACCTCATTATAGCTCTGAGAACAAATACCCGTTTCTCTTTCTTGTATAACGACTGACAAACGTCACATAAGTACAAAAAGCTGGAATTAGCAGTCTCTTTCCAAAGGTCGATGTGCAATATTTATCGCAGCAGATAACGCCGCGAGTCGAGTTTGTCCAAGCACCAAGGGCATTAATTATATGTTTTACTTTAAAATTTAGGGCATTTCATCTGAAATTAACAATCAACTTTCATGGCAATAATTGAAGGGATGTTTACAAAAACACCATAACTGACTAAACTGGTTGACACTTATTCAGAAACATTTTTAATGACAGTAGGTGTAAACCAGCTTAATCAGTTATGTTGTTTTTGTAACAGCCCTTCCATTATTTAAGGTGAGTTGGTCGGTCCATATAAAAACAAAGAGGGTCATCATTCGCTTCGAACTCAAATCATCTTATACAAATCTCACCAAGTCGAGCTTATTGAAGAGCTCCTGCTTGACATCCAACTTCTCCACAATAGCCTCGATGATCAGGTCGGCATTCACTCCATCCTCAACATTGGTGGACACCTGAAGCATATTCACTCATTTATTAATTCGTCGTTCGTGGTCGCGGGTAGACCGAGAAAGACATAATTTTTCTCTGTCAAAAAAAAAAAAAAATTAAATTTTAAAATTTAATCTGTTTATTTTCGTAAGTGGCATATTTTTACAAAAATAGACTTAAATCTTATACTTCAAAGATTTTAATTAAGTCTACTCATTTAATCATATGGCAGTTTGGTATGCTATATTGTTAATAAGTACTAATCGGGAAGGGTATCAATTAACATTTTTTTGAATGAACCCACTACATGTTTATCAGTTTTGTTAATAGAGTCATATGGAAGTCTATTCAAGGCACGAGGCAGGAAGTGTGTCCACACTCTCCTGCCATACTCGTTATTGCTGGATGGCAGGGTGAATGTTGGCAGGTATGTTAGATTGCGAAGATTTTTTGGTCTATGTCTTCTACTTAACTGTTGTATTCGATCACTATATTGGGTCACTATTGCTAGTTCCACTTTTTCAAAAACCGGCAATACCCTGCAATATTTGAATAGACTTGCATAGTTATTTCTATACACATATTTTATTTTTAAGGGTACAATTGTTTTTAGCAGTCTTATTTGTAGTTTATATATATTATTTAGATATGTCTTATATGTTCTACCATAACTAGACAAACCATAACTTATGACGGAGTCAGCCAGTGACATGTAAAGCAATCTTAACGTTCTATAAGGCAATTTGGTCTTTAGTATAGATAATTTAGATAAAATATAGCTGTCTAGATATCAAAATTATAGCTGTGCAAAATATCCACTTTAAAAAATCTAAATTAAAATAAAAGCCTTGCCAGTTGGGCCTATGTGTAAAGAAGGTACATATGCCAGACAGAAGGGCGTTATACCCTAACCTTGGAAACAATTGGCATTACAAAAGAGGCGTGGAGAGGAAGAGGAGGGGAAGAGTGGAGGTGAAGAAAGAGTTGCCCAGGAAAAAAAACCGGTCAAGTGCGAGTCGTACTCGCGCACCGAGGGTTCCGTATAAACTCATAAGTAGACACATGATTAGTTCAAGAAAAACTGTATGGCGATTAGTTTAGTAGAAGCAAATGAGTATGTGTCATGATTTTTGCAAATTTCTCAAAAACGGTGCAAGTTAGGAAAACCGTTATATTTTTCCTGTAATATTCAGATTGATATTGATAATTGCTAATTATGACACATTTTTCTGATCAGTAACTTCGGAGATAATAGGGGGGGAATGGTATTTTTTTATACTTTTTTCGCCATAAATCAAAAACTATTTATTTAAGAAAAAAAATAAAAACGGTATTTTAATCTACAAATTAAGCCCTTTCATTTGATACCCCACTCGATATATTAGCCCTACTTTCAATTTTCAAAATCCCATCACGGAGCCCTTTAAAAAAAAAGTAAAAAAGGTACAAGATTTGTTTTATGTCCAATAAGCTCGGGTTAGCTACTTTTAACACTATTCCAAATTTCAAGTCGATAGCAGCAGTAATTCCTGAGATATCTGGCTGTGACAGACAGACAGACAGAGTCGCACCATAAGGGTTCCTTTTTTACCATTTTGGTACGGAACCCTAAAAACATAATGTAAAGACTCTAGGTATGCTGTTTTTCAATAAAAAAGATTATTTTACGCCATTTAGTGTTAAGGTCTTTCAGTGTGTGTGCCTTCCAGTGTTGACAAAAGTGATTTTTGAAAGTTGGTTCTTAACCTGTTAGTTTCCACAACAGTTATTATACTGATTAAAATTCAATAAGGTTTTAGACATCTTTTATTTTAATAACTGCATTTAAAGCTTTTAAGGTTTATAGTCAAACGAAATTACTAACCTTAATTCTGCTGAAGGCATCCTTGACGAATCCCTCCACTTTAGCAGCATCATCCTTGTGGACCTTCTTAGCTACACGAGTCAGGTTCTGCTGGATGGACTTCTGGGCCTTCTCTAGCAGTTCTGGCTTCAAGTCAACAATGGTGACATTCTGGCCGGCTTGAGCTGCAACCTTCAATTTAATAGGTTTTTAATAGCTGGTAGTTAACTAGAAATTATACAATTTATGTAGATTGACCTTTGCTCTTAACCTATCTAGTAGGATGAATAGAAAAATCCAGTCTCTATTTTGAGACCAGTAAGCAAAGCCAGCTGTGCAATTTACGCATTGATTTCTGGGTTGAGAAATTCTGACAAGTCCAATAACAAGCAACTTATCACAAGTATTTGTTGAATCAACGTAATAACTGGCTAGTCACTTGTTTTTTATGTATCCAGTCAATGTTCAATAATTAATTAGCATATTAAATACGAGCCAAATAGCTTACCTGAGCAATACCGGAGCCCATCAACCCCCCGCCAACAACGGTAACCGTTTTCACTGCATTTAAAGAAGAGGAGCTCGAAAAGGCTCTAGTAACAATAGATAATTTGTTCATCTTGATGCTCGCAGCGAGAGAAAGCCGGTAAAACTGACACGCCGTACAGTGGGGAGGATTCAACAAGTAGGTGAAGTAGGTAGAAATAAATATATAAGCCCGACAGTTGTAAGTACACTCACGATAACAGCACACGAACGAGATATCGTGACCAAAATTTATAGATAACAGCCACCTACCTGTCAGAAAAGCCACAGAAAAGCATCGCTGTGGTGATGAGTGGATTAAGAGACACATTTTTAAGCACTTTACGTAACAACTCAAGAATAGAAATAACGAGGATTGAGGAAAACAAAACAAGATTTATGGGGAAATCGTGTTTTTTTTAGTTTGTTGAGTTAGGTCGTGTTAACCATGATACGTTCCATTTCTAATGTTTGGATTTACCAGTTAAGAATGTAAAAATATATTTTAATAAAAATTATGATCTAAACCCTTTGATATTATTATATACAAAGTCTTCCTACTATAACTGTTAGCTTATCGAGGTTAAAGCTTCGTTACATTTTGCTTACAGAAAAAAAGATATTCACTGTATTAAGAAACATACAATGCGTGCACCGATTCGCAAATGTCACTATGACAACTTTTTGACATAACCGCTCCGAATATAAACTTTGTATCATATGTTCAGCTAACAGATATCTATAGTCCTTATTATTATTTTATAAAAAAATATTATTTAGTACTTGTTTTTTAATTATTATTCCGATTTGTAACTGATTTAAATTAAGGTGCTGCAGTTATAATAATAAATGCTTTTATCACTTAAAATATTAATTTATTAAGTTTACGAACGCACTACCGCTTGTCAAACGAACTTCTGCCGCAGCCCGCTTGACTGGGTTACTCAAGTAGATTGAACTTTGGAACTAACTTTTTTCTCTTTATTGGGTTTATCTAAGCGGCCGGTGCATAAGCAAAGGCCTATAAAAAGTATTTATTAAAATACTCCAATATGATTCAATTCGGCGTTATTGCACGGAACTTCTCTAGCTCCTCGGCTGTACAAAGTGCAGTGAAGAATGTCACCGTCATCGGAGGCGGCTTAATGGGCTCGGGCATCGCTCAGGTAATTGATTCAAATATGATAAGGCACCTCAATTACTGATTGCGACATCCTGACCACAAACACTTGTTATATTATTTTTAGTCCAAATTGTCTTCTCTTATTACTCCTTTAATTTTAAACCTACCGTCAATTTTTACTTACAGACAAAACAAGAATATGGAAGTCGAATATGTGCAGTTATTGTTTACTTTTCAGAAATAATTATAGCAATAATATCATCCATGCCATCATCCCAATTTCTGATAATTACTGTACCTGCCAGGTGGCTGCCCAAGCTGGTCAGAATGTGGTCCTCGTGGATGTCAGCTCTGATGTCCTGGCAAAAGCCCAGAAGTCCATCGGTGGCAACCTCGGCCGTGTTGCCAAGAAAACCTTCAAGGACAACCCAGCTGGAGGAGAGAAGTTTGTTCAGGAAGCCCTCGCTAGGATCAAGACTGCCACTGATCCTGCGGAGGCGGCGAAGAATGCTGATTTAGTTGTGGAGGCCATTGTTGAGAATATGGAAGTGAAGCATAAGCTCTTCAAGCAACTTGATGCAGTAATTATTTATAAAATGTTATTTTCATGCACAGTACATTTTATTAAGCATTGTTATACTTATATATTCAATGTCTATAGACGTTGCTCGCCTGAAAGTGTTAATATCTTATACCATCCTTTTCTCGAAGCCATTCAGACCATTTTCAGCCTCTCGTAATTTTGTACTGGCTAAAGCTAGTCCAAAATCTAGCTAGTCAAGTCCTACAAAACCTAAAAGCATTGCAATTTCAGTCACAACTGCACACATAAGTTTGTAATCCTATACAAATACATGAGATTACAAAGTTAGTTTTGTAGTTCAAATTGGAAATAGAATGGATTGCAATGTACTGAATAAAAGAAGACCACACAAGTTCTACTACAACAAAAATTGTTGAGTTGAGATGTAATGTCCAAGTCAGTACTGGGGGGTGTCCACAGAACTCAATTTCCACCGACTTGCCTATTATTTAACCGGGGAGGATTCTTTGCTTGAGAATTATAAAATGTGTTCCTCCCCAGGTAAAAACATTAGGTACATGTAAAAACATGTACCTAATGTTTTTGATGGGATCTAAATTACATGTTATCCACAAGTAGGTAGGTAGTTCAAATTGAAATGCATTCTCATCAAGATTGTACAGTCAGCATCCTAAATATCAATAACAGCAGTTCAACTGGACCAGTTGCACAAACAATAATTATTAAAAAATACATATATTATGCTGAAAAAGTTTCATGCTAGCACTTTTTTAATGGACACAATTAATTGAACCTCTTAATCCCCTCCTTATTTACGTTCATGTCCATAGAACCAATAACGTTACGTAGAATGTTACGTTTATGTCATTAGAAGATTATTATTCACTTGACGAAATTGTTCCTTTGTAGGCAGCCCCAGCTCACACAATCTTCGCATCCAACACGTCTTCTCTTTCCATCAATGAGATTTCTGCTGCTGTTAAGAGGAAGGACAAGTAAGTCATCTATCTGTATATGTAGGTATGAGTAATAATAAAGTAAAGCCTTGCTTCTTACATAATATGTTTTGTGTTATGCAATAAAGTTGAAATAAATAATTATGTGACATACACTCTGGTTTAATGGAAATATGTGACACATCACATCACACCGCAATTAAATCTATCTCAAAATATTTCTCAATATTTTATTTCAATTTAGATCACAATACATAAGATTATTGCACTCCCTCTCAAGTGAATAAAAAAACAAACACTGGGAATTTTTTATGCAACCATTTCTATTTTCTTTGCATTGCATGGATGCTCAAGCCACGCCATCTAGTGCCAAGTAGCACAAACTAAACTCTTAAATCCCAGCAAAATTAGCGATGGATGTGGAACGACATGTTTAGTCGCGGCGTAGTATTACGAATGAAGGTTATCAATCCAAATTAAAAGCATCACATTAGATTAAAATGTTTAATTAAAATCAATAAATTGCTTGATACATTTTTTGCATACTAAACAACATGAAAAATCCACAGTAACGTGCAATCAACCATTGATGCCCCAGCGCCTTCTATTAACATCATTCAAAACTAAATCATAAATATTACTCAAAATATTATTTTTCCTGCTTTTTGAAACTTATGTTGTTTTGCCAGACCAAATGTATCACCTAATAGATTAAAACCACATTTCAACTAAACTTTATGTTATTAAAGTTTGTTTTTATGTTAACCCTCTTTTTATTTGTAGGGAGAACTGGGCGCCTCGAATCACTCAGTCTACAATGTTATACATGGGTTAAATATCTTTTATGGAAAATAGAACTACAATTTGCTATAGATTTGATGTATGGCTTGTAGAGTCCAACCGAGCTTTCGGTTTCAGCCTAGTTTCCCTTACAAACAAGCCTCCGGAATGATTGATTTGATGGTCATCTTTGTTAATTTTTATTAATTTGATAAAGCAAAAAATACGTGTCCAGTATTTTTCGATAATCTGACAGACTCAGTAGAATGATAATTTTAATTTTCACCATCCCTATTCCCAGGTTCGGCGGTCTCCACTTCTTCAACCCTGTCCCCGTGATGCGACTGCTAGAGGTGGTCCGCGGCGACGCCACCACCACGCCGACGTACGAGACCATGATGGAGTGGGGCAAGTCCGTGGGCAAGACGTGCATCACGTGCAAGGACACGCCGGGGTTCGTGGTCAACCGGCTGCTGGTACCGTACATCGCTGAGGCCATCCGACTCTACCAGAGAGGTGCGTGTTCTTTTCTTTGTTTTTTTCCTCCCCATCTTTGGGATAGTTTCATTTCAAGTTTGTTCGACAGATTATTATCTTGCACAAGTAAGCTATTTCTAACCAACTCGAAATTCAGTTCTGGTAATAAGATCCATGTGTAGCTGAGGGAACTCCTCAAATATTATGGACACATACAAAATCTCATGCATTTGTTTTGTTAGTCTGTCGTAGTGATTTAATGTTAGAAATGGTGTCTAAGATGACACAAACAAACAATTTGTATTGTTCAAATGGGTTGTCTTAGACACCAGCCCATTTAGCCCGATTGTCGGCAACGTAAAGCATTCATCCCTTTTTAACATATGTATATACCTTGAAAAAAATGCTGTACATCTGTAAGGAGGCTGGTGCAAGCGAATAGCCCAGTTCGTGATATATGACACGTCATATCACGATCACGTTCATACGCGTCAATCGACCATATGTTAATTTGTTGTGTAATTTTTATATCAATATGTCTGATTTCCAAAGTGTCTTAGTTAACTGTAATGCTGTGTTTAATATTGAATAAATGAAATTATCTTGGATCCAGGTGACGCCTCAGCCAAGGACATCGACACCGCCATGAAACTAGGCGCAGGCTACCCCATGGGCCCTCTCGAACTGGCCGACTATGTAGGCTTGGACACCAACAAGTTCATCCTGGACGGCTGGCATAAGAAGTATCCCCAGGAGACGCTGTTCAACCCCATCCCCGCACTCGACAAGATGGTCGCCAAGGGCCGACTTGGCGTCAAGACTGGTGAGGGCTTCTACAAGTACGATAAGAAATAAGCCCTATGAAAAAATACTAGTTACCTGTACTCGTGTAATAAATATACCCCTGTTATGAGAATTATGAGATCAATATACAATTTTTACAAGATGTTTTTTTATATACCAATTATTATTGCTGTTTCATACTTGCTACTTTCTTTTTCACTTCGTTAAAAGGTTTTTTTTCTAGGAAAATTCTTAAGACTTCATTAACTCCTGGCTCATACTCCTCTTAAGGCAGAATTAATTCCTGTTCCTAACATCAAAACAAAATTACTTTTTTTAGTATCTTTTGCTTGCAATGTTAAAGTGGTAAAAATATTACAATAGGGTAGTCCTGTAGAAAAAACAAATTATTCAACACTAATTATAAAATACAGTTTCCAAAACTTATACCAAATAAATTCAAATTCACTTGTTTTTTTCCCTTAATCGATTTAAAAATGAGACAATTAGACCATTCTAACCAGTGATGTATTTTGTTCGAATTTTCTCTAAATGGGTTAGATCTGAATAATACAATTTTTAGAATAAAAAAAATGTTTAATACGAATAGCAATTACACTTACAGTCATAAAAATAATTAAATTATCATCCACTCCATTTAAATATTACGCCAGTTACTAAGTTTTATGACTTGAAGGGACATTTCCATAAACAACATAAAATACTCAGAAAAGTACCGTGAGACTCAAACATTGAATTAAAAACGGATCACACGTAAAAAAAAACGAGAATTACACTCGACATGTTTCCGGAGCATTCGGCATTCCCTTACAGAGTAGTCGCGAATGTTGCCCGTCCATTACGTTCGCGAGTACTCATGAGTAAGGGAATGCCGAATGCTCCCGAACACACACATTACACTCTTGTTTTTCTTACAACATGAGTGATCCGTTTTTAATTCAATATAACATAAAATGCGTTTCATATTGTAGCAAAATGATTTATGAGATTGATAGCACATTGAAAGCATCTCTGTATGCAATATTCGATTTGTTTCTATTTAACTCAACAGTCAAATTCTAATGCTCATCATGCGCAATGCTGCTAATGAGCAAGGCGGACTTAGGGACCAATTATTTTTAAACGTCTTACAGATACTTAAAAATATTACTATATTTTTTCCGTCTTGCAGGAAGACATCTTTCTAATGACTTTTCCTTGTTACGTAAACAATTAACAGCCCTTTTATGGGAAATTTGCAAATCCGCCACAACTTTGTAAATTCTTGTTAAGTACTTATAGTACTACTACGTTCTACAAGTCATAGTCACAGGTAATGGTACTTGCAGTCTACAAATCGTAGTAGCACTATAAATGTGGCAGTTATATGTATTTTACAAGTAGTAGATGAAGTTTACAAGTCATAGTCATACCCTGCAATCAGTAATTACAGTTGCAGTCTATCTATCATGGTAGTCTACATATCGTAATCGTCGTCGTCTCGCTTGCGCTTCATGGCTCCGGACTCCATAGGGTCAATCTCCATCTTGACGGGACCCTGTGCGGAGGGGCCCGCCGTCACGCGGACCGCTGGTTTTGCCACCACCTGAGACAAAGATACCTCATTTATGATTGCCATAGAGTCTAAAGTTAGTGATGATCAATGAAATTTAAGTTTCTTGATACAAAGATCAAACATGACAGTTTTTTAATATCAGTAGAGTACTTATACCACTTTGAAAAATATTGAGATCATCAATACAGTTCAAGGATTTAATAATTTTTGTACTATAATTTAATCAGTCAATAAAATTATCTTTTTTTTTACAAGAATTATTTGTAGTTTATATATATCTCTTGGTGGGAGTCAAAAACACAAAAAATGGAACAAGATAGTTTAACACATTCAGTGCCAAGCTCCCAAGTTTTCATACAAAATGAACCCGATAGTCGGGTGCTTGGCACTAAATGTGTTAAAACTCTCAGTGGTGTCAATGGTAGCCGGTGGTGGCTTTTGGGGGTGCTAAGTAGGACAACTGCCTGGGGCCTGGCTCTTGCAGGGACTTCGGGCACTCATGCAAACAATCCGTAAGTAGAAAACATTAGGTACTAACAAAGGCCTTGCAAAAAACTGTGTCCCTCCATGCTAACAATGACTAAAGCTGCCCCTGGATATAGCTACTTATTTAACACTTTCACTGATAGGGCTGTAAATTCAAGTATTATTAAGCCTACATATGCTGTTGTCCGTGGATATACTGTCACCAAACATGTTAAACAGTCTGTTTCCTCACCTTACTGCCAGATGTGAACTTGAGCACAGGTTTTGGCACAACACTGGGCTTGGACGAGGCCACATTGACAATGGCACCTGTTGGCCTTTTCATCACCACATTCTGTGGGGTTGCACCCTTGGATGATGTTACTGTCTTGACTGTGGGTGTGGTAGTAATGGAGGGTTTTGCGGCTACTTTCTTGAATGCAGGCCTTAGTCTGTAGTTACAAGCTGACAGGCAGTAGCTGAAAGTATTCAGAATTTGACTAAGAGCTGGCATACATAGTTTATTATTATGATCGGGACCAGTAGCAATTTTTCAACAAAAGTATAACATGGATGTATGTACTTCTATTTAAATTTCGTGTACAATTTACATTTTAAATATGTATGCAGTTTTGAAATTACTGTTCTTTTTTCGTACCAATAGCAGGTTAACAGTGAATTGCAAGATAGACCAAAAAGTTTGTTTAAACTATAGCCTTGTGTTTATTTACTCACTCGTGAAACTACCATAAGCAATAATGTTATCAGGTTAACATCTATGTTGTTCCTGAACCCTGGCCTAACTGAAGCTTGTTTATTTGCAGTGAATGCAATGAATTTGCAGAGTGTTGTAGTCAGACAATATTTATACTCTTTCATTGGATGGAGTACTTAGCAGTGTGGTATGCTACCCAGAAAAAGAAATAACATTATTATAATTTGATTTCATATCAACAGACTCATTGATATTATCGGAACATTTTGATAACACATGGAAATGTTTATGGTGATAAAACAGTTTGCTAGTTATCAAAATAAATTGGACAGTTAGTGCCCTTTAGCCCTCCTGGTTGTCGACCAACTGACCAAAGCCCCTTAAAATATAAGAAAGAACAGAACTAGTTTTTCATTTTGAAAAGTTTTCGTGGTAGATAGTAGGTAGTGATACTTTCATGCAAACATACCGGTCAGGCGGGAGGCGCAGACCACAATGCGGTTTAATCAAAGGCAGAGGATTAACGTTCTTCACTCTAGCGATCTCCAACAACACCTCCCGAGGCGGCGGACTCGTGAACGACTTATCCAGCTGCAGCTGCACTGCTAGCCTCACATCATCGATGTCTATCGACTTCTTCTTGGCGTGGTTCGCAAACACGCGCGCGTCGTCCAGAATAGAAGTCACGTATCGATAAGTGAACTCCAGGAGCTGGTTGACGACTCTGGGCTCGTAGTCTGTGATGCCAACTTCTTTCATGATCGACATGATCACTTGAGCGTCTTTTGGTATGTGTTTGGTTTGGTTGTTCGATTTTGATTTGTCTTTTTCCGACATTGTAGTGGTTAAAAATGAGGTTTTCGTGTCAAAAATACTTGAATGAAAATTGGTTTCTTTATAGGATTGATGATCAATTAAATAACGTAGCAAGAAGAATCGAATTTACACGCACACACTGTTTACTAGTGCCCAGTTGCCTACTGTATGTATTTCTGTATTTTCTGTAAAATAAAATAGAATTGACACTTGACATGACAGATTTGTTTGACTGTGAGTCTGAGTGCGGGAGACGATAATGCACAGCCCCGATAATCCGCGGCCACAGGGCCGCGGATTATCGGGCCGGGCTTTATCAGGTCGAGCTTTCTCGCCCTGTACAGATAATGCTCAGCCCGATATTTCGAAGCCACGTTCGTTTGGCACAGGGTGATAATGTACAGCCCAATAATTGGTGACCAGCGATTCGAGCTCAATGGCTTCGAATTATCGGGCCGAGCATTATCTGTACAAGGTGATAAAGCTCGACCCGATAATGCCCGGCCCAATAATTGGAAGCCTCCTTTTTTAGGTTAGGTTTGTTAGTCAGCTTGTGTCCCTCAGAGCAGAAATAGAAGCCTCGCGCAGCGAGCCTTCGTCGACCTGCTGGAAAAGTGGACACCAATTATCGGGCCGGGGCAATATCGAGCTGGGCATTATCGGTACAGGGTGATAATTGGAGTCCCTGAATCAGAAGCGATGTACACCAATTATTTGGTTGCGCATTATCGGGCTGGGCATTATTTGGCCGTGCTTTATTGGGCTGAACAAGTTTGGTCCAGGGCGATAATTGGAAGCCACGTTTTGCACAGGGTGATAAAGCCCGGCCCGATAATCCGCGACCATTTTTGGGGTCGCCAATTATCGAGCTGTACAATACGGGGCCGGGCATTAACCCATTCAAGGCCAAGCCTCCCCGAGCGAACGCTACACGCCCGGCCCCCATACAAATTATTTTTCGCTAAAACTCTTGACGCGGCTCGTGCGTCATGGGCCTGGCACTTCCTGTAAAGTTCGCGCCGCTTGTGAAATCGGCTAGCGAGATATGTTTATGCAACATTTTTACTGACCAACATTTATTCTCTGCATTCATTTAAATTTTATTTTGTGATTCAATATTAAATCGATTAAAACTACATTCGATCTTGAGATTTTAAATATTATTAAGTGTTAGGTATATTTAATTTTTATTCAAAAATAGTATTTATTCGGGTGCATATTCCATTCATAGAAAAAAAAGTGATATTCTGAATGTGGAACCAACCAAGTAATGAAAAGCTAAAGCATTTATTTTGGTACGAAATTGTTCTGGATTAATGAAACAGATTGGTTGAAAATTATAACTTTTTTATTATTATTAACAGTATGTATACATATGTATCTTATACTACCTTACTAGAGTTTATTCATCCTTATCTGTCTTATTTGGTGAAATATTCCTAACCACAGGTGCAATTTTTTTTAAGTCAAAATTTCCTAAGAATATATATATTTTTTAAATATAAACAATAGGGCTATTTTCGACAAAGAATTTGCGTCGTTAAGGTGGCAAGTAGGTGGATCTCTAGATAAGACAAATTAGTATGTAGGGCGATTCTCCGAGCGTTTTGACCGCGCGGTTTGACAGTCATTGTTCTCCGACGATTATTTACTATAACGAAAGGACAAATCGTGACAATTTTGATAAAACTAGACTTAAACTCGGGATTGTTTTTCGGTTTCATAAAAAGTTAACTCTAGGCATCGTTTATTTGAACAATATATACTGAGACAAGAATGACGAAAATAAAACGCCGTAAAAACGCTGAATATTGGCCCTACAGTCGTATTTTAGATAAAAATGCGTCTCAATACCAACATTTTCCTCATCTTATTCATCATAAAGTTCCTAGTATTATTTTAAAAAACGTACGTTAGTTTAAGAAAACCACGAAAAAAAATCTATTATTCAAGTCTCTAACTATGAGGGTTCAAAAGTGACGATAATAATTAATAGAGTTCGGACGATTGTGTGCAAATGCCACTAGGAAAAGTACTGGAGTAGAAATCAGTGTTACATTTTTTAACATTGATTTCTTTTATTCGAAATAGGTTAGATGAACACCAATCGTATTGTAGGCAGTTGTAATAAATGCAATCTCAGAATCACAAAATCGCATTAGGAGCAATAAAATGTATACAAGGAGATGTCATTTTGATTAAAAAATAATATTGAAACTGCCTTTAAAGATTACCTTAAACACCAAATATGAAGAAAAAAACTATTTTACTATACCGATTGAAAGGGATACCCATTAGATTTTTTTAGAACTAAATTTATCGACTGTCTAAAAAATATTAAACTGATCTCTACTTCAGTTCTATTCCTTATGTCATTTGCATTTGGACGTCCAATCCCCAATAATTATATTATAATTAGTAAGTAAAATAAATAATAATAATATGAATAAAGGTAACTTTACCTATAGGTTCCGCTGCAGTCCCATCAAAGTTGTTAAGCTCATTCTGTAAAGCAGCCAAGTCAGGGTGCATTGCCGTGTCAGTCGAAGGGAGCAGATTCAGGGTTCCAGAATTCGTAGCCAGGTCGTTCGGGTTAAGCGGGTTCGGAGTCCAGTTCATAGCACAGTCGGTTAGGTTAAGCGAGTTCGAATTCCGGTAATCCATAGCCAAGTCAAAACAAAATCACTAGATATACAACACGGGAGAGGTACGGAGCTGCCAACGAATAAATCGCGACTAAATAAAAAAAAATTTTTTCTAAAAGCAGGCTTCGTAGGGGGGAAGGGTCACTTACTGGGTTTACCTGGATTGCATATAATACCACGTATATTCCTTAAAGCCGCACCGCCGCCGCGCAAATTGAATCATTGTTAATAATTGTTTATTGTCAGTAGCCGCATCTGGTGTGCATGATAAGACTACTCGTTTATTATCACTATCCACCACGTATATTCCTTAAAGCCGCACCGCCGCCGCGCAAATGGAATCATTGTTAATAATTGTTTATTGTCAGTAGCCGCATCTGGTGTGCATGATAAGACTACTCGTTTATTATCACTATCCATTGCCCATTGTCTTTTATTAGAGTCCGTAACGGCTAAGGAATTATACAAACATGGCAATAAACGAGTAGGTAAGTAATGGTTTCATTCGTAGGTTGGTAAAAGAACACATTCCTTTCTAAAACTTAGAATATTATTATACTGCTTGGTTTGTGGACAAAAAGTGTAACACCATCCAAACTTGTACCACTCGTAAAATGAGACATGTCCGAACGACATTCATAGCAAAATAAGCTTTAAATTAACGCAGTAAAGTTTATTTTAGTCTGACACCAAAAGAGTCATAATTTTTACAGGAAGTGCCAGGCCACCGTGCCGCATACCCCGCGTCATGCCAATAACTCCTAAAATATACGATTTTTGAAAATAGTTTGAAAGGTAACCCACCATATTTAAATGTAAAGAACATGTGTACCAAATTTCAACACAGAGTTATTTAATTTACTTATAGTAAACCTAACTTTGTGTTTCCATACCCTGTACAAGTCCAAATACTATGATAATATTTTTTTGTTACAATACACCTATTAATTGTGTTTGTTAGCTTTAGGGTCACTATTAGTATTTTTTCGTATTACTTTTAGTTTATTTTTAAATCGGGAATTATTCATGACGCGCATACCAGTCACGGGCCGGGCGGCAGACTTCAGCTATGACGCGCATACGCGTCATGGGCCTTGAATGGGTTAACCGGACCCTCTGAGTGCGACTGGAACTGACAGATCGATGTGTGTGACATGTTAAGTTTGTTCGAATCGGTAGTAAAACAGTCATTTCTCAAGCTCCGTTTCGTTACGACGTTACGTCGTTTTTAAACTAACTTCAAACAAATAAAGGTACTGACACATTTGCTCAGAAATAAGCATGCTTAAAAGCAACATGCTCTGCAGTTGTTCAGATTTCCCAGTAATAAGCATGCTCAAAGCAAACCATTTAACACACTTGCTAATTTATAAACACATGATTTCGGCCATGGCCGTTTCGCAACAAAAAAGAAATCAAAACAGTGGTTCTCTACGGTATTACAATATCAGTCCTATTTGTAAAGAACTCAAAAACATAATCATATACTACTGTAATATAAATATATAATATGGGAATTTTTTGCTATTAAATCACTGAAATATAAACAAACGAAATTGAAAAAGTTTGTTTCCAATTCCCGCCGGCGGAACGAAGTGCGCCCGGACGGCTAGTATTATGAAAATTAAATAAAGTTACCTGGGTTGAACGAAATCTTTTATGTTTGATTTTAATAGAGAATTCCAAGAAGCAATTTTTGGCCGTTATTTTTTCTCCAGTATCGTGTACGCATGTACCCCGGGTACAGTAGGTACCCGTGTGTACGCATGACATGAGTAAACTTTCGTAATATACGCTAGGGTTCCCGCATATGGTTGGGATTGGGACCGTACATGACAAAAGTTCGATGATATGTGGGACGTGTGTACCAGGGCTCGGAAACCGGTATTTGCTCCATACAAAAATACCGGTATCATTTCCGTTCTTTGGTTTATTATTTCGTTTTTTAACCGGACAATCTAATAATACGAAATCATGACTTAAATACATTATTGAGCTCTACTTATAAAGCATAAAACAATTTAAAATATTGGGCTATTTCGGGGTTTCTGCAAAATGTACTTACAGTTAGTGGCGAGCGCCCAGCGTCGCGTCGAACGTCCACTCAGGTCGTACTTTAAGGTCACAGTCTGTGACCTTAAAGTACGACCTGAGTGGACAGTGACTCACAGATCATTGTCTGTGTTTAAGATACTAACTTTTTGATTAACTAGGCTACAATTTCAAGCTATGTGTACTTACTAGCAATCATTATTTATTATCTACTATTTAACTCTAATAGGTCTTCTAAAACTCAGCCCCAAACTTTTCTCTAAAACTATAGGTCGGTGGTTCCTAACCTTTATTATCATATCACCCACATTGTCATCGAGATATGTATTACTACCCTTCCAAAAAAATAGGTATTATAAGCTTATAAGAAACTGCTCAAAGTAAAATGGCTAACATTCATGCGTACTACCCCTACCCCTGAGAAAACTTCGTTTTACCCCTGGAGGGGTAATTACCCCCAGGTTCGGAACCACTGCTATAGGTAATGAATGAATGAATTTATTTGCTGATTATGGGTTTACATAGGTGTTAAAAGAATACAGAAGGATCAACCATAACCTACTTAGAATAGCATGCAAAATTTTACAGATGTCTCTCGAAGGCCTCTCAAGAGATTGCACACAGAACATTAAATCAATTAGGGTAGACCGGGGACAACTGAAACAATTTATGCTTAATCGCCTGCAACATTTTTATTTTTATATTTAGAAAGGTGTGGAACTAATTTTTATTAAGGAAATTTATGTAGTTTTTAAATAAAATTAGTTTTAAAGGTCTATTGCCCATGGTTATCTTATAATAGGGAATTAAAGAGGAAGTGGGAGAGTGGTTCAATTGACCCCACATGAGTGTCAATTGAAACACTATGCGGGGTCATTTGAAACACCTTAATAAGTTTGTGAAAAATAAATAAAATTTATTATTTTTATCTTTATTATTGACTGTCATGTTATACAAAGAGATCACCAAAAGATCACTATCGTAGTACCAAAATTACAAAATTTATCATCGTCTGAAGATCGCGATTAAAGAAACGGATGTAAAAAAAAAGATACACGACTTCTAGTATTCTTTGTTGCGGTTACCTCTTACATTTAGCTTTATCATGATAGTTTTAATACAACAATAAGATTTGCTTATATGGAATAGTGGTAAAAAAACATAAATGTGTCTCATACAAAATGGTTGTTTCAATTATAACCATGTTTCAATCATAACGAGTCTATAGGCCAACAAGATAGACGTAACTACGCCATATAAAATAAGTATAAAAACAAAACTTTAACCATAGCCGCATAAAATATATTTTCGAAATAACTATCATAATAATCAACTTGTTGCAGAATTTAAAAAAAAACATTATTTTACGTTTAACGAACGTAGAAACTTAGGTAGTTTACAGATAAAATATATTAATAATAGGTAATTGCTCGTAACTTATACAATAATGAGATATTGATGTCAACGATTCGCCGGGTCAAAGGCAAAACCACCTATCTGCCAATCATTAATTGTAGGAGATAGTTGGTTTTTCCTTTGACCCGGTGAATTATTGGTAAACCATAAATAACAGAAATAAAAACATTATCAGAGAAAGCCACCTATAATGTTAAAAGAAATATTTTCTCAAAATCAGAACCCCATTTTATTTATTGTCGGTTACTTGTGGGGACGGTTAAAACATGGGGACGTTTGAAACGTTTCAATCGTCCACAAGCTCGTTGTTTCTATCGTCCCCAAAGCACATATTTAACTTCAAGGTCAAATATTAACCTATTAATAACACTCCATCACTGTTTAATGGCACTTATAATATTCTATAATTCACACTCAAAACACTTAATAAGTTCAATTTGTCAAACTACACAAGAACACAAAATTATAT
This sequence comes from Eudemis profundana, assembly GCA_947034925.1. Lineage (NCBI taxonomy): Eukaryota > Metazoa > Arthropoda > Insecta > Lepidoptera > Tortricidae > Eudemis > Eudemis profundana. The sequence continues at coordinate 19,339,322 of OX344795.1, read as the reverse complement.
GAAAATATATGAGAGCACAGATACTTACTTTTTTGGTCAAAATTTTTCAACGGCTCCCTGACATGGCCTCGCCAGTCGGGTGCTCGAGCGTTACTGGTTCAAACTTGTAAAATGGCCGCCCGCGTGGCGTGAGTATTGCTTCATCGGCGTAGGTATTGTGGTTTTCGAGAAATTTAACTTGTTTCATTCATAACGTGTTTCAATTGTCCCCGGTCTACCCTACAATGTCAAATAATAATTACAAATAAATATACATTAATGGCGTCAGGATTTACAGACTTTATAATCAAATTATATAATTAATGTATTGTAAGGTCAGATGGTTATGGAACCACTATTTAAGTACTCATTTACAGAGTAGAAACACATGTCACAAAGCCACAAGAATAACTTTCTTTTAAATTGTTTCACGGGAAGCTCTTTCATGTTTGAGGGTAACTTATTGAATATTTTCACGCACATGTAAAAGGGACTGCGCGAGGTTTGTTTAAGACGAGCTTTTGGCCTGAATAGAAGGTTGCGCTGCCTCGACTGTCGGCCATTATATGGTATTATCTCACTGTTTTTTTTGAAAAAGTGATCATTTAAGCGCACAAATACAGCTACTTCATAAATGTACAACGACGGAAGAGATAAAAGTTTATAAAACTTCATAACTGGTTTACAAGTGTCCGTCGGCCGCAATGAGAAGATGGTTCTGATGCATTTTTTTTGCATTAAAAATGCCCTTTTTGCGTTGACGGAATGACCCCAGACAACAATACCATATCTGAGTGTAGACATTATATAACTATGGTAAGCTAGTAGTGCTGATTCCCGTGATACGGTTTGCCTCAATTTTTTTAATGGGAATAGGAATCTGTTTATTTTGGTGCAAACATTATCAACTTGCGTATTGAAATTCAAAAATTCATCTAGATTTATTCCCAGAAATTTAATACTCTTCTCTTCGTCAACAGAATCCCCTAAAGAAGCAATATTTAACTGCAAACTTAGACGCCTACATGTTCTAAATTGCACATATTTTGTTTTACTAATATTAATCGATAGGTTATTTGTATCCAGCCAAATAATTAATTCATGTAAGGTTCTGTTAATGTCATTTTCAAAAGTTTCAACGTTTGTGCATGGGATCACTATGGAAATATCATCTGCAAATAATATTGAAGGAAAAGATATAGCTTTAGGGAGGTCATTTATGTAGAGAGTAAAGAGCAATGGCCCTAAGACACTCCCTTGAGGCACTCCAAAATAATTAGCTTTGTAGTTTGATCTGTAGTTTATTATGGAGTCCCCTTCCTTCCTAACAATTTCAGTGCATTGTGTTCTTTGATTTAGATAGGATTCCAGCCAGCAAAGTACGTTGCCTCTTATTCCACAGTGTTCTAATTTGTTTAAGAGTCTATTATGTGCTACTAAATCAAAAGCTTTTGACATATCTACAAACAGGACTACAACAGGTTGCCCTTTATCAACACAATCCACAACATCTTTCAGGAGCACAAAAGTAGCAGTAGACGTCGACCTGTTTGCCCTAAAGCCATATTGTCTATCTGAGAGTAAGTTATTTCTTTCAGCAAACTTGGTAATTCTTATGTGCATCAGTTTCTCAAAGATCTTTGAAATAACTGGTATTAAAGCTATAGGTCTGTAATTGCTGACATTATTTTTCGGTCCCTTCTTATACAATGGTTTGATTACAGACTGTTTGAGCTTATCTGGAAACACACCTTCCTCTATCGACAGATTGAAAATGTATGCTAGTGGTTCTGATATTGACATAGCGCAAGCCTTAAGTATCCTAGTATTTATCTCATCATAACCAGTAGATGAAGAATTTCTTAAATTCAGGATAATTTTGATAACTTCATCTGGTATCACAGGGTTACAAAACATGCTTACAGGTAATCGTGGAAAATTTTGCAGCGATGGTCTAAAGTTCGGATTGTATTTGTTAGATACGTTTATGAAGTAGTTATTTATTACTTCGGCAACATCTTTAGGCTCAGATATAGTACGACCGTCACTAATAATATTGTTGATTTGACATGACTGCCTTACATGGCCTACTTTCTTATTAACTATATTCCATGTTGCACGGCATGTATTTTTTGATTGGTTTATGTAATTATAGTTATTCTTCTTTTGAGCTGTATTTATACAACGTTGTAATATTTTCGAATACATCCGGTACTTTGACTTGCATCCTATATTAGAGCTTCTGCAAGATTCCAAGTATAGACTACGTTTACGTTTGCAGCATAATCTAAGACCCTTAGAAATCCATTTAACTTTTCTTGGTTTATCAGATACAGTTATTTTTACTAAAGGAAAACACAATTTGTGGAATAGACTCAAGAGCTCGTGAAACTCGTTAAATGCAGTATTGGTACTTAACTTTTCGTAAACATCTCCATAGTTCAGATTTTTCATATAGTTAACAAATTTTGTGATATTTTCTTCGCTGTAATCCCTTCTAAATATACAATACTGCTTAGCTTTTACAGTTTTGTTTATTGGTATTTGTACAGTTTGTGCAGTATGATCGGATAGTCCAAGATCATGAATCACACTCTTAATTCCTGTAATATTTGTTATGATATGGTCGATGCAAGTTTGCGATGCACTGGTAATACGAGTTGCTGTGGAATTAAGATTAGTTAAATTGTATCGGACCAGGAGCTGCTTATATAATTTTGTAGATGGGGTTTCTTTAAGTGTGTCTATATTTAGGTCCCCACAAATGAGGATATTTTTATTTTTGTACTTATTTGTTATATGATGCAAAAAAAATATCTAATCTATCTAAGAATTGTATTTGATTACCCTGTGGAACTCTGTATAAACAGATTATAATACAGCTTATATTTCTGACCTCAATACCGCAACATTCAAATTCGCATTCCAATGCGAAACTGTTCAGGTCTATAATTTCAAATTCTATCCACGGCTTAGTCAAAATACAGACCCCACCTCTTTTGCAGTTCTTTCGGGAGAAGAGATTAGCAACAATAAAATTCGGTATTTGTAAATTCATTTCATGCCCTGACTGAATAAATGTTTCTGTGAGACACATAACATTGATGTTTTTCAAATTATCGTTATTATGGTTTGTAAGTGCTATTTCTATATTGTCTACCTTATTAAGAACGCCAGCTATGTTTTGGTGGAGGACCCCAAACTTTTTGAAAAATCCTTGCCATTAACATTTGCAGGGCAAGGGCTCTTCAGGTTGTTCGGTTCACAATTTTGTTGTATATTTGTTTGCTGCTGATTGTTATTTTTATTACTGGTATTGTTAGGTGTGGTGGTGTGGTTGGTGGTAACATTTGATAAACGTGTTTTAACACTCTGACTTTGTTTTGTAAAATAGTCAGTGATGTACATCTTTTTTTTTGCTTTGCCTTCATGCTCTTCCTTATGTACAGTTTTTAGGCTTCGTTTAAAATAATATGGTATTGTACCAATTTTACACTTTTCAATTTGTGGGTCAGTTTTTACTACCTTTGATGGTGAAATTACAAAATTTGGTTTTAAGTTATTATAAGTCAGAAATTTAGTGCTATAATACATGCTATCAACAATAAAATTGATCTTGGAACATAATTTAGTCATGTAGTGAGAATCATTGTAGTCTATGCCATTCAGATTTAAAAATGAAGTATTGTCCAAATTATGCCAATGTAACTAGGGAAACTAAATAGAAATTAAACACAGTATGTATAATAACCGTTTTGATTTTATTCAGTTAAAATATGAAATAACTTACGTGTACAGTAAAAATAAGTTGTTTTAGATAGTCATCGAAGTGTTAACTCAAGTATGTATACCGCTAGAAGCCACGCGGCTCGCGTCCCAACATGCGACTACCTTAAACCTTGTTTACCAAGTGTACTAAAATACATTCTAATGATTACATTATTGTAATTTGTATTAGGTACATTTTAACATATAAATGGACAATTTGGACGTACAGTTGTGAACTTTATTAACTATAATAGTGACAAACATAATGTCCTTTAAATAGATGTTCTTCACTTTCGTTCCATTTAGACTATAGATTTATTTATTTATTTACAGGTTTATTCTTAATATTAAATATTTTTTTGTAATTGTATACTTTCATTGTTTTAATATTTTCCGCTTTATGATAATCGTGAATTGGGAACCTGCATTACATATTGTCAATACATTTATTTAATTACGCACCTCGTTATATTTATCTACTTTCCTTGGTTTCCCAATAACTGCATAATGAAATACCCTATGTTTTTTTCACTGAATCGGGAAGCTGGTTATACAACCGGATATTTCATGTTTAACGTATTAGGCCCAAGTCAGGAGGGTCGACGGTATTGACAATATCTTAGCCCTATTTGCTCTATTATAGGTAACACAATTGACCTTATTTAACACTTTAATTATTTTATCCTTGTCTCACACGCGTTCATTTACAGTCTTATAGTTTTGTGTAACCTATAACTCCATGGAACCAAAGTAAAGTAACATTTAAAGATGCCAGAGCAATCGCAACGCCGTCAACAAACAAGACTATTGTGTCGTTCGTGATATGTTTTAGAGCCGAAATTAATGAAATGTAACTGACGCACGACCGCTCGAAGAATACGAAAGTAATTAGAATGTATTATTGCTTTTGTAACATTATTGGTTATACAAACTGCCGTTACATCACGAACTCTGTTACCGTCCAGCTTTACTCTATAGCTAATAAATTGTGCTATTTGCTGAAACCACCCGATAACACTATCATCATTCTTTATTATCCTTAATTTATAATTGTATCACCTAGTGAGGTTTCAAACAATACCCTACGACGCCCTCACACGTTAAGCCACTCTGAATCTTAAAAAAATCTTGTTTCACTATGGTAACGCTTGATACATACAGCCGGCGTAATTTAAAACGATTGCCTGATTATTTACGTATTTTTTCAGTCCTCGGCCGCAACGTGTGAGGTGACCTATAAAATACTACTTAGGTAGAAATGTACTTATTGAACTACTTTCAATATTCAATACAGTCAATACAATATTATCAACAACTTAACTAGGGACTAATTACGAAAAACTATGAACATCACAAAATCCCAAGTAACTATCTGACGCTGTTTATGGCTAAGAACAAATCATACATGTTCGAAATCACACGTTCACATTCACAATTGCAAATTCTTAGAAAAATCTTACCGCGGCGATGGCATACAGTTAGAAATGGCACTGCACAATAAAAATCTTTTTACAAATTTGTTGAAGTGTTGGCATTTGGAAATAGGTAGAGATATTTGCAATAGTGATGAGTTACGTTAACAATATGGAAATATCTAAAATACGTAAAAACATTCAAAACTAATACGACAACACAGATTAAGCTCAACTTTTAAGGTTTATTAATATTTCATAATCATATTTCAATACGTTAAGTAGTAATATCATAAATTAAAAATTCATAGACAAAAATATTGCATGATTTTATATTATTAGGAAATCACACCTGTCGTCAATTATTTTATGTATTCTCATACAAAAATATCCAAACATATCAAAGTCAGTCCATAAGCTGAAAATCACCAACTTTCATTTAGCATTTCGCAAAAGGCACTCCTTAATGCAAATTAACAGCTGAATTTCGAAACTCGGGGTCGGGCGGGTAGGAACCAATGTTAAATTGTTGAGCTTATGATTAAAAAGCATTATATACATTATGTGAAATTGTAAAATAAAATACTTACCTACGCTAGTATTATCATAAGATTATTACAGGAAGAAACTACAAGGAATAGCAAGATGACAACCGGTTTTTCAAATCAAACAAACGGGTACTTAATAGATTACAAACTTACTCAACTAATCTACAGATTATTATTTGTTACGCTGCCTAAATGTTTGATGACGTCTCTGAAACGTTCACCCTCGTACACAGGAGTGTGAACGAGTCAAATCGATTTAATCATAATTTTGCACTTAATTTCATTCCGTCGAGTATTGCACATAACATTCCCACAATAAATATATACATGTATTCCGTTAGTTATTGTATGCATAACAGGTTATATTCGATCACATCAGGTTCCCGCCGAGGCGACGCCGCACCGCCCGACAACGCGTCGCCTGTAGAAAATTGTCCTTGCACTATACTCGTGGATTAGAACTCGGCGGTCAATTCGTTTGATACCTGAGAAATAAAAATAATCATTAAAATCGTATTCTCTGAATGAAGGCTACTAGATTTTTCTTCATTTTCTTGCCACAAGCACGCGCTACTATAAACAACCAAAACAACCATTGTGATAGATCTGAGTGAATATTTTATTTTGCGTGGTAAAGTTTAAACCAAATGAGCTGGTTTCATCAGCTAACCCAGGGGTTCCCAATCTTTTTCAGCCCGTGGCGTACTTACACGTTTAGTACGTCGTCACGGCGCCCTACCCTAGTTCGCTCAAAATAGGTATTGCTGCTTTAAAGGTACCCGCGAATATTTGTGGTTTTAGATAATGATAGAGGATCGACTCACGGCGCTCCTCTTTACTTTCTACGGCGCACGCGGGCGCCGCGGCGCACACTTTGGGAACCCCTGAGCTAAACGATAATAGTACATTACTTACCTAGGGAGGTAAAACAAAGAATCTCTCAGATCGCAGGTATTTGACGCCCAAGCCGAAGGCAAGGGCGATAAATGTGCGATCTGAGGCTTTCTTTATTACCTCCCGCGGTAAGTATAAAATTTTACGTTTCCCCCAGGCCAGGAAGTGGGATTTTCCGCACGCGTAGCATGCGGTAATTGCCACTTTATGGCCAGGTGTGACGTTATCTCTTTGATGGATAGCTATCGGTTTTTGCCAATTTCGATAGATTGCCTTCTTCTTGAAATTGGCTTGCTTGGAATTACTAGGAAAATTAAATGAACTCATAGACAAAATGGACAGTCCCATTTTCCAAAGCGACATATGTGGAACTAAAGACTGTTAGGCCCCATTAGGATTTTATGTTTAAGTCGATCCAAACCCAAAAACATTTGGTGGTTAATTTTGGTAGTTAATGTCTTCCTAAACTCAAAACGAGTTACCGTTTTCAAATATCTATAGAGGGAAAACTACAGCATATGTCATTTCTGAGCACCTCTTCAGTAATTAACGATAGGTATTGAGTGTCGATAATTTGTGAACGAGTGATATAAAATTTTCAATAGTTCTCTTGTCCATGTAACCTAAATATAATTAACGTTATAAAATTGTACAATCGATTTTCTAGAACTCAGCGTCACGATTTAACTAAAAATAAAATCTTAACAACATGAAGTGTGCCACGCACTGGCCGGCAGCCATGCTGCCAACAAGGCCGGCGGCATAACCGGCGGGTCTGTGCCGCCGGGCTTGCCGCATTAACGAGCCGCCGCACCACCAACCGCCCCGGCCTGAAAATGCCGGCGGCATACCCGGCGGCATACCCCGCGGCATACCCGCGCGCCAAAAACTCGCCGGCCTGACCGTCGGTATAGTGCAAGATCCTTTAGACAAGTGAACAACGCCATCTCCCGGATAATAGGCTAGACGACTAAAAAAAAAACTGTTTAGTCCGTCAGTTAGATTATTAAAAAATATTGTACACGCATTTTTTCTTTTGTTTAACAATCAAAAAATGACGAAGATAGAGTGCTTAGAAGTTTCGAGTGACGTCACTCCTTGGTAAAAATTTCACCTACGAGTGACGTCACAAGCCCCCACTCCAGAAGTTTGATGATCTATAACTTTATCGATTTTTAATATTTTGATAAACCCAAAAAATACGTGTCCCATATTTTTCCATAATCTAACTGACGGACTAAATAGAATTATATATTTTTAACCCAGTCGTCACCCCTAGCCGAAGTTGCGGGTAGGCTTAGCCTGTAGCAGTATAGATAGTTTCATGAGAGTTGAGGCCACGCACAGAACAACACTGGCATGTAATGACAGCGAGGTTTCGAAATTACTATTCTTTTTCCATACCGATAGCAAGTTCAACAGTAAATTGCAAGATAGACCAAAAAGTTTGTTTAAACTATAGCCTTCTGTTTATTTACTCACTCATTCATTCATTCACTTTTTTGCAATGAGTAACTACTGTCGTACAGGTCGATTCACAAGAGCTGGCACGAATGGATTGAAAGAAAGTAATGTCACTTGTCACCGTTGAGTGACGTTCTTATATACGGGTGGATCCAAATATATTGTAAACAAGTACATAACACTTCTTCATTATTCAAGAAAACTATACTGCCGCCATAACGCAAAAGGGCACATTTAACATTTTTTTTTCGACACTGAGTTCTATACATATTCGGAATCAATAAATTTCACTGATTTCGAATATGTATACAACTCATGTCGAAAAAAATGTTAGTCGTGCACTTTTACGTTATGGCGGCAGTATAAAAAGTACATAAAATCTGCACATTATTAAGACTAAGCAGGTAAAAGATACGGCAAAATGTAAATTTGACGGTTCGCTAAAAAATAAAAATATTTGACCTACTATCATGGAGTTTTTATTTAATGTATACCCTGTTTTCACACTGACGCCGCAATCTACGAATTCATGGCGAAAATAAGCGAAACTCATACGAAATTTTGATGTTTCGATGCTATTGCCGTCAGTGTGCAAACAAGGGTGCGATTGTGTAGGTAGGCATTTTTTTGTTGTACATAAAATACTCACTCAATGAAGACTGGGTTACGAAGTTATGATACGAGATAGTCTAAAAACACAATTATCGCTTATTGAATCAACCTGTATTTAATCATTTTGTGACGCACCCATAAACATTTTTATCATTCACTCGTTCAATCCATTCCTGCCAGGTCTTGTGAATCGACCTGTAGCTGTGTGTGTAATGATCGACCTCAACTCCCGTGGAAGTAGCTATAGCAACAATAACGAAGTGCACCTATGTGGTGAGCGCGGGCTGCGCGTGGTCGGGCGGCGGCTGGTGCGGCGGCGGCGCGGGCGGCGCGGCGTACTCCACCACCTCCTGGTAGATGAGCTGCTTCCACTGCTCCACCGTGTGCTCGCGCTCGTCCACCGAGTGGTCGTACGCCGCCGGGGCCGGCTGCAAACATCAATGTTCATTATTATTACCTGGTTTTCATTTATTTAACCAAGAAATAGAATAGGCGCACTCTTTTAAATAGAAATAGGAATGAATACACACTGGTGAAGTCTGTTACGGATATCCACTTTAGGAATTTTGACGGAGCATGCGTTTTGGTTAGGTGTATTTTAGGGATGTAACGATACATAGTTTTGCCGATACGATACCGATATATTGTAGTAAATATCGGCGATACCGATATCTTAGCTAAATAATGAAGTATGAACTTCAGATATTAGTATGTCCTTATTATACCTAAAACTTGGCTATATTTAACAGAGAGTCAACCTTGAAAGTGTAAAGTAAAAATAAATAGATTGTCAACTCAAAATTCAAATTTATTTTTTAAAAAGAACCAAAGATTGAATTAACATAGTAATTGTCATTGCACAAGGTAATAGACCAATACATAAAATAAGTCAGTAATTGAAATAACTTTTGCAGATTTTTTTTCATATAGTAAATTCTTTTCGCGTTCTTCAAATATCGGTTGTATATTATCGGCGATACCGATATATCGGCGATAGCGATATATCGGTATCGGTATCGTTACATCCCTAGTGTATTTATTTGGAATAAAAAAATAACGACAATAAATTAAAAAACTGGACAAGTACGTGTACGGAACCCTCGGTGGGTGAGACCGACTTCACCCACCGAGGGTTCCGTACAAATACTTTAAATAAAGACTATATTTTTTATGATTTAATTATAAATGTAGTTTTCAGATTTTTCCCTATACTTATACGACGGTATTACCTGCCAAATTTCATAGTTCTAGGTCAACTTAAAGTGCCTACCCTATAAATTGTCATTCCCTTGAAAGTGTCGAAATATACGTTTTTTGCGGCATAAAGGGCCGTATTTTTTTTACGTTCGCTTACAAGTTTGTTTTTTTCACAGCTTTATGGTACTGTAGACGTGAGTATATGGTTTTATTTTCGACTCGATACTTCCACGCGTTTCTGAGATAAAGGGTTTTGACAGACAGACAGACGGATGGACGACGGACAGACAGACGGATGGACGACGGACAGACAGACGGACAACAAAATGATCCTATAAGGGTTTCGTTTTTCCTTTTGAGGTACGGAACCCTAAAAATGAAGGACCTTGACAGCTATGCTATAACTTAAAATTACAAATTGCCGTTGGCACCCTTTGGGTACGGAACCCTAAAAATGATGACTTATGTAAGATGGTGAAATAATAGTACAAATGCAAAATGTTCGCAACTTCGTATGTGATTTCATTTACGCTTCAGGCGGATTATTGCTTCAGTAGTTCAATCCACTGTGACAATTAAACCTTGTACGGTTTTGTCCGCTGTTATAATAAATACATAATATCGTGTCTAATTATAATTAGACGTTTGTTTATAAACAAATTAAAGGAAAAGGAGGTAAAGTTGTGTTACCGCATTGACTTCACCCTCGTCGTACCACACGTTGATGTAGGGGTGCAGCAGCGCCTCGTCGACGGAGATGCGCCGCTCGGGGTCGATCACCAACATGCGCGAGAGCAGGTCGCGCGCCTGCGACGCCTGGAACAAACGGTCATTCTAACATTATCATCCGATTTGAACGCACGTACGGATCAGACGCAGCATAAGTTATGGGCAACAAGGTTACCTCGTAATTTATGTGCAAAAGCCTTCAACGCTTTTTTTTTGCAGACTGACTAACTCGCGACCCTTATTGGGCATAGTGATAATTTGACCGGGTGGTCCACCCTGAGTGGATCGGACTGGGTGGCGGCCGGGGGCGCCTGGGGTCCAACCAGGTCGCTTGTCCCGGTCCACCTCGACAGGGTCAACAAACCAAATTTACATGGAAGGGCTGTAGAAATATTCTATTTACCCATACGTTTTAGTGAGTATTGATGACATTTGCGTTGGAGCCAGTGCACCCAAGAGCCAAGCATGTTCCCTGATTTCAAAACGTCCGGTTGTAATGTACTTATTAAACACGGGTAGAAAAAATCTCATCTCGAATGTTTGCAAGACAAAAAGTGTAGCTATATTGATTGTGCGATTTGTGCACCAAGGAGGTATAGCTACGACGTTTGATGGTCTGCACTATAATCCAGTAACTTTATACATCGGTAGTATGCGTCAAATCCGGTAGTTCTGATTTTTTGCAGACTTGTTTATGATGTTGGCCTAATGAATAATCCAAGTTAGTGACCTCGAGCACCGAACGCAACTTTGTCAAAAGTCGAAAAAACCGTGAAAAAATTGTTTTTTTCTCAAATTTTGGCGATTATAACCCTAAAGGACTAGTTAGAAAAAAATGATAAACTTTGAAAGACTTAATCTCGAAAACTATTGGGTCCACAGAGACAATTCTAGTATCATATTGTAGCAAATTTAGTCTTGTTTAAAAACGTTTTTTCTAAGAATGTTTTTTCAAAAACTAGTCCTTTAGGGTTATAATCGCCAAAATTTGAGAAAAAAAAACAGTTTTTTCGCGGTTTTTTCGATTTTTGACAAAGTTGCGTTCGGCGCTCGAGGTCACAAATTTGGTTTATTCATTAGGCCAACATCATAAACAAGTCTGCAAAAATTCAGAACTACCGGATTTGACGCATACTGCCCCATACTTACAGACGACAAAGTTACTGGATTACTAAGTAGATCTAGAAATCTGAAGACTGGAAAGGCTGATAATTACAGAGCAAACTTTCCGTCAGCAGCGGATTCAAGATGTTGGTTTGGGAGGAAGGTCACTTGACTCGGCTAAGGTTCGTTTTATCATCGTAAACGCACACAAATCTTCATGCTTATGGAGGGATTTGAGTCCCTTATGGCGCAGACCCATGTCCACGGCACAGCGCCGTACGCCGTGAATGGCGCGCGCCGCGCCATGGACATGTGCCCAGAGCCTTAGCTCATTCCCTCCCTTTCTGTATTCGATAGTCCACCGACAACGTTCGAAGTTGTACTCGTAGGTACCGCTTTACATACCTTGAGCCGGTTGTGCTCGTTGCTGTCCGAAGGGAACAGGATGTCGGGGAAGAGCCGCTCGAAGCTGTAGCCGGCGTAGCGCGGCCGGTTCTCCACGTAGTTCCGCACCGTCGGCTGCAGCCGCGCCATGAACGCCGCCGACGGCGTGCCCAGTTGCTCTGTCCACAAAAAAACATTAATTACATACACAAGCTACTTCCAGCCGCCAGGCGAGGCCGAAATACTCGGGACGAGTGGAAATGACACTTCCGCACGTGTATCAAACGACGTTTTTTAATACATTTGCGAAAAAATGGTTATGGAACAAAAACATGGCACCGGCTGTCACCGTTCAGCCTAATCAAAAGAAACATACAAACACACACATACGGATACGTGCCCTTTTCAAAATTACTCATTCGGCCTAACCTATGAACTAGTAACAACCGTTCGTAATCCGAGGTTTGTAACGCTGCTGTGGTCCGACTATGTCGGAGCTCGGAGCGACGATTGGACCGACATTTGTGTTGACCCCCAATTACGAACAGTTATTATTTATTATATTATCAGACATAGAAGTTTTTGTGTCACGAATAAAATTGTCCTTAACACACACAACATACACAATTTAATTATATTAAAAATGAAAAAGCAAGAAATATATTTATTATTACTTTGTACTACGAAACTACTACTTTCTACTAGTTACGAAAAGTAGCACTTTTTGAGTAAGTGTATTAAAAAGTTGTTTTCCGACAGTTCTGAGGCAACCTACAGACCTGTATAACGTTCCCAGAAGATCAGATTTCATAAAATAAAATAACTTTAACATATTAGCATATGTTACTGTAGCAGTATAACCGTAACTTTCCATACTAACGGGGTGTTTAGTAGAATAGGCTACTTGATGACAGTTCAAATCAGCTACTTTTTAAGAAGTGTCAAAACGCTCGAAAGTATGCAGTTTAGTATGAAGTACTAACCTGTGACGTCATGCTCAACATGGTGCCTTATTTTTAGTTTTCGTCATTGTAAAATCATTGGTGGCACAAAAATAAGTTTGATTGATTTTATCCGGGCAGTTTTGGGAGCGTAATTTGCTGGTTAGAGTTAAGTAATTTATTTTAATTGTTGTCAAATACCCCATTACGCAGGTACGACGGTAGACGTACCCGAAAGGGAGAGTGTACCTATGCGGTGTTACATAAAGCTCCGAACTATTGCGTCTTAGCTGCCTTAGTGCTATCGACGTGTGCGTGCCGCAATGCTCCCCTAGTGGCGTGCTATGCCATACACACATTCATGTTGCACGATGTACCTTTCTCTGTATTAAATTCTACTGAGCCTATCTGAATATCTTCATGTTTACAAAGAATAGGAGAGCAAAGTTTATGTATGATTTTAGAAAATATGATTGAGTAATAAATAGAAACGGTATGTACCTATGATCTTGTTCCACTGGTCGATGTGGTCGGTGCCGGGGAACAGCACGCCGCCGCGGATCATCTCGCCCATGATGCAGCCCACCGACCAGATGTCTACGTTCTCCGTGTAGCCCATACCCAGGATCACCTGGCAAATAAGAATGACGCCCATTAGATCAATATTCTGAAGAAAAGGTGACGGGCAGGCATTCAATACTTTAACTACACATGCGCGCCACACCCATTTAAATTATTCAATGAGGCTTATTCATTCGAAACTCAACTGTATTGTGAAATTTTAAAAATTAAGAAGATAATAATGTCACTTCTATGAAGTATAAAAGACATAATCTCGATCCGACGGTCAAGATGCAAATTAGTATGCATAAGAATTAATGCGCAGACCCTACGTCTGTCTATGCCTATGACTTGCTCCGAGCAAAACACCATATCCGACTCCCTGGTCGTCAATAAATATCGACAAGATAAAAGAAAAATAGTGTGCACAATTGCCTGAAGATCTAAAACCAGTGGAATATTCGCTTGTTACAGTTGGAAACGAAATTCGGGTAGTTGGAAATCAGAAAGGTCTTAGAACAATGGTGCTTTCCTGATGCGTAGAGTAAAGGTCTTCCCACATCGACGAGGTATTGGTTTAACACGAGGGGTTAAGCCGATGCCGTGTCAAAATTTTACGAACAAGGAAAGGTACCCAACTGTCCGGCTCCGATCTGATTTATTTTAATATATGTTAGAGAGTAGTAAAATAATAAGCACATGTTTCGATATATCTCCTCAAACTCATATTTTCCTAAAAAAAAAACATGCTTCAAAGTTTTGTTTTACGTGCTTATTATTTTTTCATGTTCTCAAATATAATATCAAACCGGTAATTAACTAGCAACGTGCTTGAATTTTTTTTCTGTAGAAGTTGGAGGGTTTAGTCACTTTTCAGTACTTTGGAGGTCAGTTTGTCCCAACAGGTTGAGAGTAGGCAGCTAAAAAAATACGTGTCTATTATTTTACTCTCTAACTTAAATCAAAATAAATCGGATCGGAGCCGGACAGTTGGGTACCTTTCCTTGTAAGCAATTTTTAAGCGTGACTTTTAAATATTAAAGTCCAAACGCTTAGCACAGATCCGTGTCTAAGCGTACAGTCCATTGTTTTCGAGGCCTGTCCGGTAAAAAATAAATGGTCATACCGGACAGAACAATGTATTAGTATAAAAAAAAAACGTATTTTTCCCCCCTTTTTGGGGTTGTCCGGTATTTTTTCGCGACTCACCTGGCAACCCTACGTCGGAGCCGAACGACGTCTTCCTACGTAGGTACTCCGTGTCGATAGATTTGGGGAGACCCTAAGACTTGTATTGTAAAAGTGCCCGCGGTGTCTATTCACAAACCTAAACTTTAATTTTGACTGTTAGAATGAATTGGTTACCTCTGGTGCGCGGTAGTACCGCGTGACGACGTACGGCGTCATCATGAAGGTTGTGCCGGCGGTGCGCGCCAGCCCGAAGTCGAGGATCTTCAGCGTGCAGTCGCTCTTCACCACGATATTCGAAGGCTTTAGATCCTGAAGCAATTCGACAACCACCATTTATGATCTGTCGTATCAGTTTAGTCAAGACGTTTGACTATTTGTAAAATTGAGGAGTTAAGGAGTTAAGGAGGGTTAGAGACTGATTTCAGAAGTTCAGTTATTATTATTTATTACGTAAGTTACGCTTTAATAATCATATTTTCAAAATCTTCGATAATTTCTCTTCGCCTTCGTTATTGTAAATTCTGTTGTTATTACATTCATCAAACTACAGACTTTTAAAAACATTTCTTGGAAGTAAGGTTTTTTACAAAGACGAGGAATAATTACAGCTTGGTATCTTGGTAGAGCCAGTAACTCATTCGTTAGTGGTCCAATCCATCCACCAGATGAACTACTGCCAAAAGCTGATTCATCACACATTTCCCTTGCGAACGTCCGGCAAGATGCAGGACTGTAGGTGGTTGATACAAAACGTTTGGTAGTGCAGGCAACGCATCCACCCGTGGTTTAATCCTATGATTCACAATAAATGATACCAACTAATATCCCATCACCTAACGCACTTACCCTGTGGATGATCCCGGCAAGATGCAAGTGCTTGATGCCGCACAGCATCTGGTATAGCAGATAGCTCATCCGTTCGTGGTCCAAGTCCATCTGGATGACCTGGCACAGGTTGGCATCCATCAGCTCCATCACCAGGTATACGTCCTGAAATTCCTCCAAGCTCTTCTGGGGTGTGAAGGCATTTAGGAGGCCAATTATCTGTAAATATTCAGTAGAACATTGTATCACAAAGCATATACATACAAGTAGTCAATGATAATTTGGTTACATTTTAGTCTGACTTTCGTGCCTGCCGTTTTCTCGACAAACGTTTCATCGCATGTTTCATTTCTAGATTTGTCATTTGGCAAAACATTGCACTGAAAATAGTTGAAAAACGGCTTTAGTGTGATATGTAGTTTAAAATAAAAATAACTAGTGAGTGTAAATATATTTTTACTGGTTAAAGGAACAGTGGCTAGTCTTTTAATTCTAGTAGTACTATTAACGTATAAATACAATACTTCAATGTTTCATATAAGACTTGATGAAGTTACGAGTTGTATTAAACGATTACAATACAGAAACTTAATAATCATTCATTTAAAATAAACGAAAATTGAGGGATAAGGGGAAAACCCGCGGTAGTACCTATAGGTACATTCAGCCTCGAAACTTGCAATTTCCACA
This sequence comes from Eudemis profundana, assembly GCA_947034925.1. Lineage (NCBI taxonomy): Eukaryota > Metazoa > Arthropoda > Insecta > Lepidoptera > Tortricidae > Eudemis > Eudemis profundana. Next base: position 19,323,023 of record OX344795.1, on the reverse strand, counting down.
ACACTTAGCAACTTAGGCCCTAAGTACCCTAAGGGCTCCAAGTTTAATAGACGGTATTAAAATTCTATTTTAACTTAAGTCAAGGTTGAGAAGGTTTTCTTGAAAGTTGCTTGAAGAAGTTCTGAGTGTTCGTCACTTTGTCAATTTTCTTTGTAAGACGATTATGCGCGCCTGCAAGTGTGGCGTGGCGGCTAAGTTCTCTAACAAAAATTATTAAGACGTTAGGATTTTAAACTTTCACGTTTCAACCCTTGGAGTTTTTTTCTGCAAAATATTGCACAAAGAAGTTTCGGTTTAGAATATATATTTGAACTACATAATTATCGTGAAATGTAACATGTAAAAATATTTTAATATCCCAGTTAGTTATATCGACGGGTGAGAGGATATTTGGCTTAAACACCTATGGTACTCATTGGCGCTTAAACCAAATAGGCTTTCACCCGTCGATATTGCTAGTTATAGTGTTCGAGACTTCGAGTATGGTATCCTGCCGTTTCGCCAAAATATTTTTGGTCAAATGTTTCATTTGCCAAATGTTTCATTTCCCAAACCTCCGAAACCAAAAAAAAATCTCAGTGTATTTTGTTATGGTTTTATAGAATACAGTAGGTTAGGTTAGGTTTGTTTTATGAAAGTTCTGAAAAAAAAAGGTTTCGGAGAAAATTATTAATTTGGGAAACGAAAAATTTGGCAAATGAAACTTTTGACCAAAAATATTTTGGCGAAACGGCAGAGACCCCTTCGAGTATACTTACATTTTTATGGTTAACAAGCTTCATGAGCTTGAACTCTCGGTACGCGCGCTTGGCGTGCGTCACATTTTGGAAGGGGCGTGACAGTTTCTTGATCGCCACATTCTGCTGCGTTACTGTGTCATACGCCGCGCTGGAACGTAACATGTAGGAATTAGAACTGTTCAGTGTAGACTACTCCTAAGGACTGGCGTACTGAAGAGATGCTCCTTCCAGCCGCATTTTCAGAAAAGAGTCGACGACACTAATAGTCTAAGATATGGTCCAGCATTAACCTTCCCTCATATATTTTTTTAAATGAACCAATTGTGTATACAATAAGAGGTAAATATAAATATAAGTACAATACAATCCACCAGAGTTGCAACCCCATATTGTGTTAAGGTAATTTAAATTGAAAATAAATGGTATAGATTTATTTTGTAAACAATAAAATTTAAATAAAACACTAACAATAAGAACTAAAACTATAAATTAAATACAAACTAAAGGTAAAAAAATTGTTCTTGAAAATTATTAAAGTAATCAACAGAGCCCGGAATCCTCGTGGCACTTTTGAACTGACATAGTGACTTCTCATTCATCGGCTTTCAATTTACATATCGAAATTATGGAGGTTAATTTAACACGTACAACAATGGATAATAAACGGTGAACGGACAAGTTTACAACCACATAATATTAAAAAAAAATATGACTATATATTTTTTTATAAGAATCGGGTGAAACACTTATTAGCACTAAAACTTTTTGAACTTGAAATTGAAAATCTGGCGATTAAACTAGATTTACTAGAAATGTTTATTACAAGTCTATTTAAATTTCCAAATAGGTAGTAGATACCATAAAGGTTAAGTATAGGTAAATAACAGGCGATCTTATCTATAATTAGCGATCTCCTGTTGTTTACCTATACTTTATAATTATCTTTTGAATATTGCATTCTGGACTTATCGATATGCATATGTAGGTATAGTCGATAAACGAGAAGTCCCAATGACAGCTCAAATTTGCCACGAGAATTCCGTGTTCTGGTAATCAAATATACATTTGATCTATTTAATAAGGTAATTGTTTTTTTAAACATAATGCTAATTAATTGTAAATAAAATAAAATACATTAATACATAAATAAAACAATGCTGTCCTCCTAACGTAAAGTTTATAACTATGTTCAAGCCTAGAACATAATTATTCCAATTTACGTTAAGAGGGCAGAATAAGGTAGGGTTGCTTACAGTTTCTTCGATCTGAATATTTAATATCTAAATCGCGATATTGCATACACAATTAGTTTCATTAGGAAAAAGGATGAAGAAAGGTTGTCATTAGGTGGTCTCTTGCAATATAAAAACAAATGATATCACTACAAAAAAAGAGTCTCCTTGGGGAAATACGTAGCTAATGCCTAGGAGCCAGCATTATAAAAGTAAAACAAGTAACACGGAAACCTTTACCACAAACTTTGAAAAAAAAAACAATTGCGTTGAAGTAATATTTGGATATAAAACCGTAGTTATAATGATTAATAGTGATATTAGAGAGATATTTTCTCCGACTGCACTATGTAAAATGGTGGACGATGAATGGATGAAGCACAGTTCATTTACATCAGAGGAAATATATACACTGGTAAGTAGCCCTTTTAATATGGTTAGTCACAGAGGAAAGCATTATTCTTATGCGTTATTGTATTGTTACAGTTTTGTTATTAGTGTGAAACCGTGAAGGCAAAAGAGCTTCGCTGATCAAAATGGATGAATGAGTCTCAAAAGCAGATAGTCAATTTTATTACCTTCTCCGTTTTACAAATTTAATGCTTTCAAACTGCAACAGTAAAATTACCTTACTTCACTTACTATGACTAGTTATTTTATAGATGGGAATAGACGAGTTTTTTTTTAAACTAACGTAGTCGTAAATAAGTAATAATAATCGAACTAAACCTTGCTAAAGTATCCTCTAATTGTACATAGGTACCGACAGAATTTAGATAGAGATATTGAGCTCGAGCCAAAGATGGGTGATAAACTGATAAGCGCGCAATTTGAGGTTTTCTTTGTGCCCTACAATACGATTTGCGGCTTTATGTTCTACCGCGGTGTGAATACCACAGAACAGGATACGGGATTTTCAGTCGCCGGGCGGTAAATGCTACTTGCATTACGACTCGAGGCAACTTAATGTTCTTTATAGAACATGTTAAAACAAATTCGCACTCCCTGACCCGTGATACAGGAGCATGAACTCGTATAAAAGTCAGTTTGCAGTTTTGCACCAGTCACGTAGAATTGGCAAATTACATTTCGCAACCATGCACAGTGACAGTTTAATATTGCACAGCTTTGCTTGTTTCAGCCCAAAACCGGTACATTTTAACTAGCTCCAAATGTAGTTTTCAATAATGCAGCGTTTGTCAGCTCTGTGGCCTCTAGTGGATAAATTATCCCCAAAAACATCGTATTTGGCTTTTACGTGATAAATTTTTAAACTTTATGTCAAAGCAGTAAAGTGAAAATTGTAGGGTGGATGACACAGATAGGAGTTTTCTAAAATTATGTTGTTGTTTCGTCCCGTTAATATTTCAGTCAGGAAACAGCAGCGGCGGATTTTTTATTAAAGTTAATGGAATTGGTAAATATTTTAGGATCCGTTGACGGGTGAAATCTGTTCAGTGGTGGAAGACTGTCATGAATTGACGAACGTTAGATAGTGCTGTAAATGTTATGTTTCTGTTTGTTAAGTAGAATAACCTAAGTAGGAATCTTGAAACATAAAATGCTTGATATTTTTATTCGCTGAGTAGGGGACCAAGATCCCTGCAAAGCAATCTATCTAGGTACTTGTACCTCGCTTTTGCATAATGAGTGACACGCAAGAGACAGCCGAAATTTAAACAATAATAGCTGTGAAGAGGAGTGGGAGAGTCGAACGTTTTTCGCCTAAGAAGACTTACACTGCACGTCTAATCCGAGTCGAACGTCGCTAGTAGTGCATACTCACTCGCTACCTCCAAATCATGACGGATATGGACCCGAATGGGAGTCAGCGTGTGAGCGCTGTAAGCTTGAGTACATACTTATACAGTCAAGATTTTTTTACGAACGCTAATGCAGAGCGTAAATATTTAACGTTCCTCTCGCCCTGTTCAGGGCTTTATGGGCACCTCAATTTACGAGCTACATAAAACACTTATTGTTATTCCGCGCCTGTCCGCTCTCGTTTTAGATTATTGGTTTTGAAATCCGGAGCTAGGAGTAAAAGTTATGAAAAAACTGTTACAGTGCGAGGTGTCGCTGTTCCGTTATAAGGAAACTCTATTTAGCGCTGGAAGACTGCAACAAAGATAAAGTTAAAGAAGACGAACAGTGACGCCTTCTCATTATGAGTATCTAATGAAGTCTTAATGTAGGTACCTCAGTAGTGAATATTTAAATTCGGCTATAAAATTGCAACAGTTAAAAAGCATGTTAAACGACAAGCAAATGTAGTCCCTGGACCATACGCACTGGAAACCTTGCGGATTTGTTGTAAACATTTAAGAGAATACATTTTATTAAACATCTCGAAACAAGCGAATGTGAGAAAGGTCGATTAAAATAGAAGTGATATTTGAAGCACAAGCTGTATGAAGTTATTATACTGTAGTACCACGTTTATCTGGCTCACTTATGTAAGTAGGTAAGGATGCAACGTTATTCCTCGTATGAAAATCGCCAATCATGAGGGTTTATAAAGTGTGTTAGCAGGCAAAAGTAGGTAACTCTTGACTTGACTCTTTTGTTATAGTAGAGGATCCCAGTATAGAACGACCTTCACCGAACTGGTTAATGGATGAAAAGTATTTTATGTTAAATTAAATATGTTAATGCATATATTGCAAGTGGGTTGCCTAAAAAAATTCAGTCCAGAATATGATTAATTAAAAATTTAACTTAAATTTGCACCTGGTTGGTATGTAATGCTAAGGGAACGAGGTGCAAACTTAGCTCAACCGGTTAGTATGAGAAAGTTAGGATGAAGTCGGCACGGGTTCCCGTTCACAGAATGAGTAGATTTTTGGGTTTAGGGGCATTTTAGCACATAACACTCTTCTATCGCATGGGATGGTTCACTGGGTCCTCTCTGTCGCACGTAGGTGAAGAACACACGAAGCGGCGCGGTTTGCTATGTACTAAAATGCCCCTAAACCAAAAATCTGCTCATTCTGTGAACCCCCCCGACCCGACTCGTGCCGAGTTCATCCTAACTTTCTCATACTAACCGGTTGAGCTAAGTTTGCACCTCGTTTCCTTAGCATCACATACCAACCAGGTGCAAATTTAACATAAATTTTTAATTAATCATATTCTGGACTGAATTTTTTTAGCCAACCTACTTGAAATATATTTAATTTAGTATAACATACTTTTCATTCATTAACCAGTTCGGTGAAGGTCGTCCCATACTCGGATCTTAGACTATTAGGGCCGATACAGACGGACTGGAACCCAACTGCAACTCCCTACGATTTGTATGGGAACTGCATCACAACTCGCTCTTTTGTGCCGCTCTAGGCAGAAAATATGACTGATGTAATGTAATAAGCATAATTGTTATAGATAAATCGCCTAACACAAGCGGTCTTTGAATGTAGTGATGTACTGTCGGAGTAAAAAGTATTATATCTAATTATTATTTATTATCTGTACGTGATATTCCTTTTTTTTATTTAGGATCGTTGTAAAACGTTGTTTTCATTATTACATTGATTTATTAAAGCAAATTTATATTTTCCGTCATAGAATCTTCTTCAGTATGTCCTACACATTACAAAGAAAGTATCCGTTAATGGTCCAAAAACACAAATGACGTTTATAAGTCTGTTTCATAATTCCGACAGAAAATTTCGTATGCAAGTTTTTTGACAAACATCTTTTAAATCTACTTAATTTGCAAACCGTGCGAATTTTAGGTTTAAGTCACTATCTGTTCAGACACTGTCATCGCTACATAAAAAGACCGCCTGCTTTAAGCGATTTATCTCCAATTGTTTTGCTATTTAGAGGTAACATCTTACTCGAATTTGTCAATTTTAGCTGACTCTATCAATCAAAGCTAGCCAAAAAAACTGGAGTGTAGGTAGGTACAGGGTAGTGTACGATGTTTTGTCACTTATACTTGGTAATAGGTATATTCCGATTAAACAGGTCGAACGCATTCTAGAATATCAAAAAAAGGATGATCGATACGATTACTAACCTTGATTGACTATGTTAAGTTTCTCAAGCGATTTAAACGTGGTACTACAATCGGTTGTCAGCAGCCCCTCCTATCATTAGGCTTACCACACTATGCCCTGCGCGCCTGCGCCGTGCCGCACGAGCTCAGTATAGCGCGTGGGGATAGTGAACACCACGTCCCCGAGCGAGACCGCGTAAAACTGAACCATGGTTATAAGTTATACTCGATCAGCTAAAAGAGAAACGGTTTATCATGTAATATTCGCACATGGCGCGCCGAACTTCATGCTCACAGGATTGAAACTTATTTCTCACATAATTTTGGTTTGCTAAAAGTCGAGTGCAGCTATGAAGTTTTCGCGAAAAGCGCGGCCACTTGAATACTTAACTTTATATCTATGAGGAATAAGTTTCAATTAAAAAAAAAAAACACTAAGTTGTGATTCGATGGGGCGTGCTAGGTGTTAATCTTACATTAGGTCTGGTCTGGTGAAGGATGTGAGCGTAACTGAGTTGTGCTGTACAGATATTAGATTCTCCATCATCATCAAAAGAGACAATTATGTGCTTGACATCAGCTCACGTGACAGTGTCGGTCATAAGCATCAATTATGGATCGATAATTGAAAAAGAGTACAACATTGTGAGATCTTGTATGTGCTAATGTATTAAATTAATGTAAGTACTAAAATGGATGATTTCTGGTCTGTCTGATGGTTTAAAACTTTGCGACGAAACTTTGCGTTCTCATATAAGCAATTAAATCCCATTTTAAATGAAGGCATCCTTAAAAGTAATGTTTTTAAACTAATAGAACGTAATTTTATGAAGCTAATATTACAGACGAAAACTGTTACCAGCATTAGTGTTTTCAAGAAGTCTAGTCTCTACTAAGTATTATTTTGTAAGAGTGCGCATACCTATTTTAAATACAGAAACGACATTCAAATTTCATCTGACTCCGCCACTGCATCAATGCACGTGTTATGTACAATATAGTCACTAGTATACTACTAAACACAAACTAAGTAGGTATAAAATGAAAAAAAAAACCGAATTCAAAGCGGGGGTCTTTTAGCAACTCGAGTCTAGGGTCGAGTTGAGCAACTTTGTTTTTGAAGTCGTTTTGTTTTAAGTTTACCATTTGTATCGGTGTCTGGTAGTGTAATAATGATAATAAATACCTACGCAATCATATCAATAATAAATGTAATTAGTGTCCAAAAGGGACACGGTTCGATTGAACACGCTCCGCCATTTTGTGGTAAGTGCGGTTGAGCCACAAAATGTCCGCTGCCACAAAATCCCACAGCCCACAGCCTACCGCAAGCTAATAAGTGCTCATTTTAGCGCCTCTGTGAATTAGTATCGCATTTTTATAATAAAAACGTGGACTAATTTCGCTTCATTATTCGACTATTCGTGTCAGTGTTAAACATTAGAAGAGATGTGATAATAATATATTATATTAAACAAACATACTTTTTCGAACGATACAACAATAAAAAAAATTCACAGAAATCATTAATGAAAATACTGTTAAATAAAAACGCAAACTAAGTTAGAACGGTTCGCGTATAAAAGAGATTGTATAAACTTTGAATATAAGTCAAAATTTTACTTTTGCCAAGTTTAACATTAAATAGGTAAACCAAAAATAGCATTGATCGAATTCATTTAAATCGGTGATCTTCATACTGCGATCTTGAGACCATGAACTTCGTGTTTATAGCTGTCTAGTCGAACTTAATCTTTTATCTATGTGTCTGGTCTCAAACATCTTCTCGAAACTTGCCAGACGACATCCCGACGCTACCTACTAAAATTGGCAGCTTCCAAACAAAACGAGACAACTTGAGTATGCTATTGGAACTAAATATAGTGATTTAGTTAAGTCTTAGTAATAAACAATAATATCTCATATAAGTGAAGGTTTGTAATATCTTCTTTTGAGAAAATATACAAATAATCCGGAATAATCCTAAGAATTTTGAGGTACAAACATTATCCGTAAATAAAACGAATTAGGTATATCTTGATTGTACTTATTTGCTCCGAGAAATGAAAAGAATCTTTTCAAAGGAGTTCCAATGTCTATACTCACACGCGAGGTAGGTAAGCCAGTCAATTTCCAATATTGGATGCAGTTAACTAGGTATCAGTGGCGTGGTGTCCATATAACCCGATTCCCACCGGCTTGCCTATTTTAAAGCAGATGGCCTACAACTCCTGAAGAAAAAGTAATCCAAATCTGCTGCGACTTTACTAAGAATATAGTTGACGCCACGCCACTGCTAGGTATGTGTGTGTACTCATGTATAAGCTTGTTCTGTTCAAACGGTGGAATAGGTTACATAGGTACTTTCCTGTCAGATCAAATCAGTTACTTTTGATGAAGTGTGAAAACGCTTGGATAGTAAGAAGTTTCTATGAGAAAAAAAATATTATGACGTTATTTTTCTCAGTGGTTACTAATTAACCACTGAGGATTATTCTTCTTCTTATTTTTAGTTTTTGATTTTTAATCGTTGAAACCGAGTAAAGTTGGGCGTGTAGCATTACATTGCGGAGCTGGAAAGGTCGATTGATCACACTGTGTCTGGTCTGCCCGCAATAAACTGTTACTCGCCCAACTTTACTCGCTTACTCGCCGGCGGTGGGACCAGTGCCTAATAGGAACTCAAGTTTGTATTGGAGTACCTTAGTCTGACTGGTCAGTGTTCTATAGTGCTTAAATCCATATCGCCCCATAAACTACGGACTTTAAATAGCTTGAATGTGAGTTCTGTGGACAGTATGAATGCCTAAAAGTGCCTCTAAGATAGTATGAGTTTAAGTGTGATAGTTTTACATAACACGCGGTATTTCAGGCTGCAGATTATACGGACGTAAAAGTTGTATTTAAATTAAGGCATCATTTTGCTGGTTCACCCTGTTGTGGCATAATTTTGTAAGTAATAATTCTTTGTGGCATAATGTATATAGCCATATTAGGCTTTGTGCATAAACTGTTATCGCAGAATCTATATTCGCATAATTTTATTACGCAGAATTACGTTAGTCCGAATATTATTTGGTGCTACTTTTCATGTTCCGAATCATATTTATACATAAATTAAATGATTATAAAATTATAACACCGAATGCTATCGTGGCAGAAAGATGTTTTGTCATAATAATATAACTTTTAACTGTATTGTCGACGACAATATATGGTTTTGTAACCTAACCTACTTTTTCTTCCAGCAGTTCGTTTTTATTTGGTGATGCAGTTCAAACCTAACCTTTACCTAACTTAACCTAACCTACTTTTTTCTGCCAGCAGTTCGTTTTTGTTGGGGGACGCAGTTCAAACCTAACCTAACCTACTTTTTCCGTCTAATCTTTTTTTTCTTGCGCCCCCTAGTGGGGAGCTTCGCTCCCCGTCCCCCCTTTTTTGGCCTTTCCATATCTATGAACTCGTGCAAAACTAACTTAACCTAACCTACTTTTTCTGCCAGCAGTTCGTTTTTGTTAGGGGATGCAGTTCAAACCTAACCTATACCTAACTTAACCTAACCTACTTTTTCTGCCAGCAGTTCGTTTTTGTTGGGGGACGCAGTTTAAACTAAACCTAACCTAACCTACTTTTTCTGTCTAATCTTTTTTTTCTTGCGGGGGGCTTCGCCCCCCGAGCCCCCCTTGTGGGCGCCTTCTCCCCCGTCCCCCTTTTTTGGCCTTTCCATATCTATGAACTCGTGCAAAACTAACTTAACCTAACCTACTTTTTCTGCCAGCAGTTCGTTTTTGTTGGGGGACGCAGTTCAAACCTAACCTAACCTACTTTTTCTGTCTAGTCTTTTTTTTCTTGCGGGGTCCCGTCCACCCTTTTTTGGCCTTTCCATATCTATGAACTCGTGCAAAACTCTAATTGCTTAAATGTTTTAACCTAATCTAAGCCCCTTTTCTATCAATTGTTTATTTTGTAAGGACACAGTTCTAAATCTAACCTAACGTTTTTAGCAACAGTTCTTTATTATGAGATTTGTGAGGGATCAAAGTTCTAGCCTAACCTACTAAGTTAGGTTAGAATTGCTAGATGTTAAATGTTATTAGTTCATCGTTATACTGAATGAACAAGATGTCCAATGGAATTATATCACTTGATTATTATAATAACTTACCTCTCCTAAACCTACCCTATCAATCTCGGACAATCGATAATATGCCGAATAAAATTCTGCACAATAGAATTATGCGTAAAAATAATCGGTCATAATAATAGTATGCGAACTTAATTTCAGACAACTACATATTCGGGATGTAACTAATTATGCTTTATAAGGTTTCTGCCACATTACCATTCGGCGAAAACCGATTATGCCACATCTGTTATGCTAAAACAGTTTCGGACAATAAATGTTATGCCACATAGAGGGAACCCCATTTTGCTATCTAACTGTTATATATAATAAGTCTGTGTAACCAGTTCGTTTCGATATTGGCTTAAAATTAGCATACAATTCAGCAGATGTGGCCGGCTCCATTCCAACTCGGCCTAAATGGAGCGCTATGGACTGTCCGTACGCGTGTTAATACTCACCAGACGATGCCTTGTGCGCCGGAGCCGATGGGCTTGAGATTCTGGTAACGTTTGAGAATGGTGAACCGTGTGTCGCCCACCTCAACGGTGTAAAAGTGCGGGTGCCGCGCCGGCGCCGACATGACGGTAGGCCCGGTAGGGTGGGGCATCGACCACCGAGACTGCAATCAGACACTAAGGGTTAATAAAAACAAAGTATGGCGACCTGGTTCATGATCACTTGGTAATGCAAATGTACTGGTGTTAGATTGTTCAACAACGATTCCGTGCAAACGTTCAATTATGTACATATTCCTATACTATCTGAGACCACATCTTAGATTAGACTAACTTACTTTTTTTGATTTCCTGCATTCGAGAAAGAATGTCCTTTCTAACTGTCACCATCTTATGAACAAACATCCCCTATTATATAAGCAAAATATAAGTGAAATATGAGTCTTTATGCACTGCGTATTTCTATAAGTCTTATTTGCTTCATTGCTTTGTTTCGTTCAACCTATTCAAAAGTGCGAATAGTGTGAGTGTGTGTGAATAGTGGTTACTTGTATTTTCAAGAAGCAATCGACGCAAACTTACTTTACAGTAGTGTAGTTATAGAATGTAAGTCCGTCTCCATATATCGCTGGCGGTTGTTATTTTTGGTCGGCGCTTCAGGTCAGTCTTGAGCGTGGGAATACTTCGGCGGTGATTACGTCTGGGGACAAATGAAACGAGGCATATTTGCATCACTCATAGATAAGTAGGAACTCTTGTAATTTTTGGTGCGCAATAAAGAGTGTTGCATCGTAGAGTTAGAGCACAGAAAGTAAAAATGAAGCAAAATTTTCGTCAGAATTTCGCTAACCCTATTATTATTATCTAGCGTAAAACCTTTTCAAGCTACTGGTGTAAGCCACGCCCAAACGCTAACGCATAAATAATTAACTTTCATAGCGGAGCAAAATAAACTAGAAAATTATTCACCTTAGTAGCAGAGATTGCCACTTAAAAATGTAAATGAGTTACGCGACTTTCGAAGTGGGTTACGGTGGACTTTGAGGGGTGCGCGCAGCGATAACAGGACGATGAGCGAGGCGAGCAATAATGCGCTATAAACTTTTAAGCTATGACCTAGCGGGTTGCAATTTTTGAATAATACTATTAGGCAAAATCCCGTAGTTTGTGGATTAGCGTAGAGTTCTTGGAGCTACATTTGAAATCTCCGTGCGCTTTGATTTAGCTTATTCATAAAAAAAAACATAATAATACAATTTAAACACATTAATAGCGAATATTATTTAGTTTTATATTCTGACGCTTCGTAATGCTATAAGGTTCGTGGTTACAAAACGTCGCTGATTTTACAACATCAAAAAAATCTAAATCGTATTTTTAATCCATTTTGATTGTTTTAGTACCTACATACAGCTATAATCGCGGACACCGAAGACATTTTTTTAAAACGACATGAATGATTTGCAGGGATAAAACGATGTTTAGGTTTATGCGTCGTAGTGTAAATGTGTTTAAGTATGTAAATATTTGTACATGTACCTATATGTTGGAGGTCGGCCGCTATAAGCCGGGACGTGCTAGGAGCAAGCTGTGCGATATTATGCGCCTAACTCTAAGCCAGCTTGAGGGAAGCGGCTTTAAAGTATTTTGCAAAATAAATACCCTGTGGGATAGTTAATCCCTTACAATTAAATGATAAAATTCATCCTGGAAACAGGGGAAAAAATTAAGCCCACACTACGTTATATTGGACGGGCAAACCAGTAGTAACCTCCTTAACTTTCGTTATTTTTCGTGCAAAGATAACTTATTGAATCTGCCCTAAGTCGTATGAATCTTTTGGTTCATGTTATGCTCTCTTATTACTTTTATTGCCATTTTAGAACTTTCAGATACTGGTACAATAATTTTGCCGAGAACGTAATTATGTTGAATATCAGTGCCGCCAGTGAAGAATGAAACAAACTTTGAATTTTATTGCACAATTAAATACAGATCGTCAAACTACACAACATATCACAGAAAGCGCAGAAAGGTCGCCAGTTTATCGGTATTTTACAATTTCGTCATTATGGGACTAGGCGTGGACTTGGGTTTCACCCTTACGTTGTCGATATACCAACGACTCGCACAAAGCGCTTTGCTTCCACTTTCCTTATTAGGACAGCTAAGGAGTGGAACTCTCTTCCAGCAGACCTCTTCCCGGAAAAATATAACTTGGATCTCTTCAAGTCGAGAGTGAATAGGCACTATCTAGGTAAGCATGCTCCATCATCGACTTTATCTTCACTTACCAACAGGTGAGATCAAAGTCAAATGCTTACCTATCGTGAATAAAAAAAAAAAATATATATCGAAAAGGCATATCATAAGGGAATGGTTTATCTCTAGCTGTCTCCTAATCTAGTTTTTTCTATGACCCAAGGGGTACAAGTTGGGTTGCTTAAAGGTATAAATAAGTACTTAACGTTATCCGGCATTGCCGACGTTTGCAAAAAGGAACAAGTGGTCTTGAGTCAAAATTACTCACAAACCCAAAGGCATTACAGTTATATTTTTGAGTAAGACTTAATTAATTTAGTTTGAATATTTATTAACAGTATTTTGACGTAAAAGCAGTTATACCCTTATTTTAATGCGAGCATAAAGGAACAGATCATTAATATTTATGTATGTAAGTTCATTTTGATCTCATCGTATGAATACTAAAATCAAGTATTCTTAACAAATTATGAGGTTATTTAAAAATCGGAACTTTTAGCCCCACTCGCCCCTACTACCTACTGCTTACTACGTTTGGTAAAATTATGCAAAAAGTTACGACGGTAAATTATAAAGCGTTTTAAAGTTAGCTTAACAAATAGTGTGCACAGTGTAAGTTTTCATTTCAAATTTCCGTGTTAGTTTAAACCGGTTCAGCTTCAGACCAGTTTTAACTGGCGTTCGTGGAGCGAGCTTTGCAAATAGTCGCGGTTTGAGGCAGAATGTTTTGTCACGTCACAGTTATGTAAACTTAGCTTCTGGCATTTATTTATGACAACGGTTTGGGTGTTGTGGTTAGTTTGCTTCTTGCTAGTGAACTCACATTTTAGGAGGTAGGGGAAAGGAAGGCAAAACGGACCCTGTAGGTAAAACAGGCCTCGCTAATATCTTTGGACTTATTAGCCTATGTATTGCAAATTTACGTAGATCGCTTCTCGCGCGTTTGCAGTCAGTGACCTCGAAGCGATCATACTTGAAAACAAAAACATATTACAATAAGTATCATTTTGAGCTTATCCATGTAAAAAAGGTAAATGTAACAAACTTTCCTCTTTTTATAGTGCTGATTTTAATTCCTAAGCGGGTTTGCTATAATTACTCTTTACTGGACTTTATTTTCATACTGCAATATGCAAATTTTACCTTCAATGTGACCTAGAATGATTAATCCTAAACTTACTTACCAAGAAGGCAACATGGAACGGGCAAAACGGACCGCCAAAATAAAAGGGTATTTTGTGCATTCAAGGATTATTTCCAAAAAAATAAATTCACTTCATAAACCACCTGTTACTTCTACTAATTGAAGAGTACAAAGTTTCGAATCAATCATTGTGATTACTCTTCTAATATATGCTACGTATGGAATTTCAAACCTCTTACGTTGTACGGTCCATAAACAAACTTTCAACCCCTACTCGATCCGTTTTGGCCATAAATTTTAATAAATGTTGCAACCATTTCAGTTCTATTCAGTTCAATCATTTTTAGATCTCCCACTTCAAAAATCGTATGGTCACTATACAAAATTTCAAACCCCGTTATACCCCTTTTAAGAATGAATATAGAAAAACGCTGAAATAACCTTTCTCTACTTTTATTGAATGGTCTATGTATGAAGTCTCAGATCTCCAACATCAAAACTTGTGTGGTCCCCATATAAACTTTGAACCCATCAGTGGCGTGGCGTCAAATATATTCTTAGTAAAGCCGGAGCAGATTTGGAGGACTTTTTCTACAGGAGTAGTAAATACTCCGGTCATATGCTTTAAAATAGGCAAGCCGGTGGGAATCGGGTTCTATGGACGCCACGCCACTGGAACCCATATATATAGATGATATATTCGTTCAGTAACTGTAAGCGTCGCACTTAAGACATAATTGTACAGTATAATGCTTCCGCACTCTCCTCAAAACATATTCGATAATAATAACCCTTCCTTTGCTTCGCCGTAGTAGGGTAAAAATAGAGAGACTATAGCAACTCTAGTGGCTCTTTGTAACGCCCCGTGTCAGTCAAAGCTATTTCCTGCAGTCTTTTTGGCCAAAAGGTAAAGGTTGCGTCTCGCGGCTAGTAGTGGCGGAATTAACCCTCAGCGCGGCCTACATTCCTCACTCGAGCCCGGACCCGTGCGACCGTGCGATTCAAGCCTTTGAAATATTTTTATGTTTGACATGAAAAATACCTTAAATTGCAGTATAGCAGCCGAATAAAAAAAAATCATATAAATGTGTGCTGAATATTTTTGATCAACAATCACACGAATGATTTAGACAAAAAAAAGTTATTTCAAAGGTGTCAAAAATTGTAATATTTATCTTGCCACTTCCAAGAGTATGGTTTGTGGTAGTAGCAGATGAACAGTCGGATAGTGGCAGCCCTGGGTCACCCAAACACAAAGGAGGGAGGGGGGGGGGAGGGCATGTAAAGTGTACAACACAAACTCCTTTTTTATTTTTAGGTTAGGTTTGTTGGTCAGCTTGTGTCTCTCAGACGAGAAATAGAAGGGATTTTAGGTACTGGCCGATAATAGAATCGGGATTTCCCGGTATTTTCGGTACTTTCGGGACGGGTCTTCAAAAACTCTGTGGATAATTCACTCCGATGAGGTTCAGTTAGTTTTTTAATAAAAAAACAACTACACAATACAGTAAAAGTAATTTATTAATAAATACCGGGAAATCCTGGTACTTTCGGTTCCGGTATTTCCCGGGAGCAAGCCCTGATTGGCCAGCCATATCGTTAATTGATACATTGACGCATTGGCTAAATTTCATCCAGGCAGTTAACTTAACGGCGCCGTTTAGTGAAAGGGCTAGGCAATTAACCAAATGACTAATTAAATCAGTTGGCTGCGACATATATAATATAAAACAAAGTCGGGTTAGTTACACAATTGGGATGTTGAATAATTTTGAATGTTACAACATAATATAGTCACATGGATTGCAAAATAATAAATTATCATAACACAAAAGAAATAAACAAAAAATGTATAAAAAATATAAAGTTATGAGACGACAAAGTTTAAAAAAAAAACGATATTTTTTTTATCGTCTTTAAGAAAAATTAAAGTCAATTTCGGAATGCTCAAATAACACTGAAAAAATAAATGTACGACAACTATGTGCTTAAACGCACTTCTTTGTGCTCAAAATGGCAAAATGCTATTTTTTTCATACAGACTTAGTACAGCGATGCAACGGATGACGTCATCAAAAGTGGGTCAAATTGAATTTGCAAGATTTAATTACAGACGACATACAGAGAGACACCGGGACAGGTGAAACTAAATAAAAGCTTGTAAAAAAGATTTAATCAGTTTGAATACCCGATTGCTAAAAGAGTATTTATAATCGATGAAACAGGTTTCATCGATTACACGTAAAACGTTAAGATTAAGGTGGTTGCGTTCCCATACAAAAGTTGGTGCACCTTCACGGGCTAACGGCAGGGTATATTAAGAAACTAATTTGACAAATATCAATTAATTTACGTTTTATTTTGGGCAAATGCATAAAAAATGGTATATTTTCACGCTAAATACCATATTTCACCGATGAAAAACTTGGATATTCTATCACTGTGTGCGAATCACCTACAGGTGGGTAACACAACTCACGCAAACACAGGCAAATGGTGTATGGATGTGTGTGTGACTTATCTATTGACACTTCAAAAGCGATCTTAATTTACGCACCGTTTGAGTGTGCATCCGTAGCCTTGTGGTCTCAAGCTTTTACTTATGGTTACGTTTGATTGTGGGTTCTATTCCCGAAATAATTTTATTTTTTCTTTTTTTTTCGTCTTTATCGAATACTACACGCTCTAATTAATTTTGTAATTTAGCCTGTTTATGCCAAATTACTAATTAAATATTTTGACTAAATTTATATTGTGAAATATATATGTACCTACTAAATATTGTTTTGTTTTACTTTTTAAATCAGGATACTTAAATAAAGAGAAATAATAATAATACGGAGGTAAATTTTACAAAAACAATCTAAGCAATGCTTATTATTGTAAAAAATTACCAGGATTTGAACCCGGGACCTCTAGCTTAGTAGGCGGTGTCACTCCCGCTAAGCCAAAAGTGTCGTCGATCGTTAGGCATTCATAGATGTCTGACAAACGGTGACAGATGGCAACGTCGCATGTCACGGTGACAACGCAACGTTGCAACTCTGGGCAATTTTTTGATTCACGCAAACTAAAATACGAGAGTCTAGTAGTCAGGGACGTTCAAATACTTTTCGAGAAAATTTATATTGTACCATCACCTTATAACTTTACCCATCTTATTGTTTTCTAATAAATACAAGTGATGTGAAAACACAAATGTACTATACGAGTACAAAATTAATATTTGACATTCCATATTTAGGATTCCACAAAATAAAGAAGGTTTCGGAACATTACGCTGTCACCAATAATGCTGTCATTCGTTTTGTTTCTAAACTAAATTTTCCAATTGGTGAAGGGAAGATGCATTTATCGTAGAGAGGATGCCAGAATTGATTTGTTCTTTAAAAAATATGTTTTAGGTACCTGAAATCGTGACGCGAATCGTAGAACAAAATACTAAGTTCCTAACCCTGAGATGCACACATATAAAAGGTAGTCAGTTAATTATATATTAGACTGAATTACTAGTGTTTTGCAATGCTAGTTTTATTGACTTATAGTAACATGGTACTTTATTTATTACAGAACGACTGACAGAGTCAACTCGCATCAATCTCTGTATTCGAGAAATTTGGCGTCCCTTGGCAAACTTCAAGTAATGTGCTCAATGCCAGTTTACTTGTAAGCCTAGAAAATCAAGAGTTCTCTCAATAACACGTTGAGTGAGTCTGAGTCTGCCTGTTCAATGTTTATACAACTTATAATATGTTATTGGTCCGTAAACTTACGGCCCTAAGAATCTATAAAATATGGAGATCGGCTTCGCCAAATTTGAGAATAAATATATTATGAATAAAACTATTTTACTCAGTTATACGTCTTATTCCATTCAATATATTCCCATACAAAAAAGAGCTGTACATTTATCGTGAAATAAACGGTTGCGTTTGTTTCACAAATTTATTATATTACCCAGTGGGTAAAATAAAATTGAGCAATACCCATGTGGGTATGAAACTAGGTGGTAATCACAAAGTTATTTTTTGACCGATCAAAAAAAATGTGGGGTAGACAAGGGGGAAAATCGGCGTTCTATATTTGTTTGTTCGATGGTAACTCGAGAATATTGTTGCTCGAGTACCTACACTTTTCTTTATTTTACCTTCTAAATTACATGACTATTACCCGAGTTTCTGCTAATACGGGTTTACACAATAGCCGGAGCGACGGAGCACAATAGGCGAACTTACAAGTTAGAATCTCTGTCAATAGATGTCACTTATATCAATGATTTTGCTTTAGTGTGCGTGTATATTTACCTGTCAAAGTACTACTCGAGTTTCATACACATTCCTGCGCTTGGTAAGCACGTACATAAATTATTATGAATTAGAAATCATCGAAAGGGACTCAAAATATTGGGCTAATTGATTCTCATACTGGTAAAATAAGCAGATATCATAATATAGTCTTGAACATTTGGTCACGTGACCAAGACAGCGCCATCTCTGAGCAATTCTGCCCCGGGTCACCGTGCGATACGCCCTTAAGACTCCATCATATTTGAAAGTTACGAATGAAAGCGCAATGCAAAATAAAATACATATAAATATTTTTGCCGCTATGCAATATTGGAATTGCCATTGCCATTATTTTGGATTGACATTGCTTAATACGGAACGAACCCATTTTGGTAAGTTATATCAATATTTCCCCACTAAACTACTACTACCCGCTACTACCGTACATAAAAATATTATCTCCCATCTGGCGTCTTAAATGAAACTTAACCTCAACAATTTGAGCAACTACGGCAAACTTTATCACAGGGCAATTTACCTAAAACTCTAGAGGGGCAACTTTTAAAAAGGAACTTCAAAGTTAGTGAGGAAATTTAAAATTAAACATTTATTTTCCAAATTGGTTGCCGTCAGCTATTCTACAACTTTTCAAAATACATACTTCGACGATAACAACGTACATGGTGCAAAGTGCTAAGTTGTCATTCTGCAGTTAGAATCATATCGTTGTTGTCGTCGACTTGCTCTTAAAGTCGCTCTTAGGTATTCGTTTTTGCGAAATTCAGTGCGTGCGTACATAATAATTATTGTCTAGTGCGGTAATACTAGTAGTATAAAACTGCACTAGTGTTTTTGCTATACAGCTTTGTTAAGCTTCATGTCTTTTAACTAGATATTCCAGGCCATGACCCACACAATAAATAAGAGCCGTTCTTTATCGTTTAGAAATTATAAAATCTTAGTAAAAAGGTTTTGCAACACATAAGAATCACGGAGTGTTTAATTAAATAAATGAAAGGCTAAGGCTTGTCCGAGCAATAAAACGAAGAACCGGCGAACGAATAGAAGGAACGAATGAACAAAATTGCGGGCGCATTTACTTTGATTTCCATTCGGTCCCGCGGGCGCGTTTCGCTCATCGACGGTAATGGGGAGAGAAGTGAGTGAGCGATGCGATGCCCCTTGGCAGCTAGGGTTGCCACTTTAGCCGTAGTTTCGTTAATTTATAGATGGTAAGAGGTAATTTGTTAGTATATGTTTATTACTGAATTCGTAACATTTTTGGTTCTATTTTGACAAGAACCTGTAACTGCGACATTGTACCCAACCGCTTCCCGTCCCTCCGCTATGTAGTATTAGTAACATGTAAATCTTGATTACGAAAATAACTTTTAAAGTCGTCCCGTGGTTTGATGATGAATTGATGATAAGATAATAAGTTCACTAATATGTCCCACAAAATCGAATGTCATACTTTCACTTCGAATAACAACCATATCGCTGAATTATTTTATGCATTAATTTTTTATCATACTGTCATTTCACATAATTTTGTATAGCAGAATATTAATGTGCCTTTCTGGCAGCAGTTCGGTTTTGTTGGGGTCGCAGTTCTAATCTAACCTAACAAAACCTATCTTTCTGGCAGCAGTTGGTTTTTGTTGGGGTGGCAGGTCGCAATTTAAACCCAACCTAAAAAAACCTACCTTTTGTGGCAGCAATTGGGTACTTGACTGTAACCGAAATTTGTCAAAATTATATAAGATCCTGTTAAAATAAGCAAAATAAGGAAATATATTAAAGTTTTGAACGGACTCGCCCACCGAGGGTTCCATACAAATTTGTAGGTATAAACCCTATAAATTTTGATTCCCTTAGTAATGTCTATTTTTTAATGATTTAATTACAAATGTATAAATTTCAGGTTGGTCCCTATACTTGTAGTATAATACGATATTACTTGCCAGATTTTCTAGGACAACGGAAAGTACCCTTTGAATTTTGGTTTCTTGAGAGTGTCGGAATTTACGTTTTTTATGGCATAAACGGCCTTACCTTTTTTCCACGTTAACTTAGAAACTTGATTTTTTCACAGCTGCAAGGTACCGTAGACCTGAGAGTATATGGTTTAATTTCAACTCGATACCTTCACGCGTTCCCGAGATAAAGGGTCTGACAGGCAGACAAACAGACGGACAACAAAGTGATCTTATAAGGGTTCCGTTTTTTCCTTTTGAGGTACGGAACCCTAAAAAGGATATTTACTTTTTATCTTAGTATATTCTGTATTTATATTTTGCGTAGACCCTATTGAATCCACCATGCCTCTTCGTTAGAAACAACTCTCCACAGAGACGCTCAATTGATTGGCACTCTCTGAATGACGCTACTGAATGAATGGAATGCAAAAACGGCAGGCGAATGGAAAGACGAGGGCTGTGAAATATACAAACGCAATATGACGTCTTTTCATTTACATTAATTCATACTAACATGTAACTTGTAGATATGACCTATAAATTGAACTGAACTGAATATGTCAAGATATATTGAAAATAAATATAAATAGCAACGTTATACGGAGAAGCTGTGAAATCATGTTACTCGTAGGTGGGTATCGGGCTTTTAAAAAACCGTAAAGTTTTCAGGGTTATTATACCGTAACTTTAAAGTAAGCTATGCCCCTATCACCCTGACCTAAGCAAAACTAAATAAAGACCAGTAAAATTGCCAGTACACTTGTGTATTTACACCAACATCCACTATTGAGGCTGGAATTTAATTAGATTACGGCACGAGTGGCCGCAACCATGTCAAGTGCCTGCGCCCTTATTCGCAGGTTAAGCCGGCATATACTTGGATTAACGAATTCAAAAAATGTGCTTGTAGTTGAGCAAATGTACAGACAAAATATTAGAATTTTCAATTCAGAATGTCCACGGTTCAGGTAATTTTGAATATTCCCTTTTGAGTAAGATTGTCACACACATGATAAAATAAAAAATACAAGATAACTTAAGGTGATTCGAGCCGACCGGTTTTCCATACAATCAAAAAGAGGGGGGATCAACTTATTATATCATTCCCATCCACGAAATATGTTAAATTAAATAATAAACTTTGAAATACGTTTTATTTTCTAACTCGATAAATTTTATCCGCGTAAAACGACATTAATGCGAATCGAGTATGTTTTGTTCAAGCATTTTAAACATTAACTAGTATTATTGTAAACTTGTGCGCTTAACTCGAAAAGTTACCTTTAATTATTAATTTACATAACAAATTTATATGTTGTAATCTTAAATCTTAAGTTAGTTTATAAAATATTCTCATATAAGTGAATTCTGTAATTCTTATGAGAATAAAGTTTCTTTAACCGTAACTATCCAAAAAAAATCCTTTGCTCTAAGGAAAATTAAAACTCAAACTTAAACATCAAACAAATTGTACCAGTCATTATTATTGAAAAATAGAGCACTGATCGAATCCAGTCTAGTCTTTGACTATGAAAATTAAAAAGTCAGGGCGGTGCCAGGGGAGCTGTCGGGCCGCTGCAACGGCGAGCTCCCGGGGAATGAATGCAAAATGCGACGGGCCGCAACCGGCAACGCTATTTACTGTCATTTTGTTTAGCTGTCAGTACAGTGCACAGCATTTCTCGTTGGAATAAATATTAATAAAAAATGGTTTTTGTTAAAAGTAGCGTACCTATTTTTAATATAGGTAAACTGTTTTATTGGCCTATAAAATAAAAGCCTCTGTTGTAAAGAATTTACAACAGTGTTGTGTAAAGGCAAAATTGCACAACACTGTTGTAAATTATTTCAACCATCTGCGAAAAATACATGGTACCCGACCTTGACGATAAAAAAAATTGTAGTTTATGCAACTGATACATAATGAGTGGCCTTAAAACACGAGTGTGGTTTTATGAAACGAGACGAAGACGAGTTTCATAATAAGATCACACGAGTATTTTAAGGCTTAATTATATACAATTGCATACATTACTTTTTCTACACACATAATTATTATAAATCCCCATTGTGTTCAGGAACCATGACCGGGAAGAATGACCAACCATTGCACCGCCATCGCCGACTAGATTTCAAATCAAGACTAACTGAATTTTCATGATAGCATCGTTTTCGATTTTAGTATGAATTTCATTCCTTACAATAACACTGTCCATAACATGGGAGTGGGGGAAAACTTTCAAAAGAAAAATATAATTTGTAAAAAATTTTTTGTTCATAGTACTTTAAATTGCTTTATATAGCAAATTATACGTTAATCTGCCTACTACATCGTATAATACCATGCCCGTACTATGAACGTTTCAGGCTAAATAAATATTCTTTGTATTGAAAAGTATGAGACTATTCACGTTCCGTCACCCGCCGGCATTTGCCATACCGTGTCTGATACGTTCATAGAACTGTCATGGTATGGTACGTTGTAGTGGGCAGAGACCTTAAGAGGGTGAAAATGAACTTATAAAAGGTGAAAATAACTAAAAACTTGTTAATTTACACATCTTTGTAGCCGAATGTACAATAAATACGTGTAAACAAAATTAAACGCAGCTGGCGTACGGCTGTCTTCGTGTCACACGACCCTCCTGAGGCACAGCAGTATTTTAAGCAAGCCGAGTTGTGTAAAGTCACCAGCCTCTCGCCGTACAACTTATGCAACTTTCTGCACCGAGGCTCCGGGGAAATAAATGCAAAATGCGTTGTGGAACAATAAATAACATTTCATTTAAGGCCGTTTTCTTGCTAGTAATGTAGACATGTTTCTGCAGAAAACTACCCACCCATAACTGCGACGAAAAGTAAATATTAGGTGGTTAGGTAGTATTATTTAGGATACGGAACCCAGTGGATGCCAACGGAACCCTATTACTAAAACCACAGAATTAGTATTATTAGTACTATGTACAGCAGTGGCGTGGCGTTAAAGATATCCTTGGGCAAGCCGGTGCAGGTTTGGCGTACATTTTCCTTAAGAGCTGTAGAATAAGGTGGTCAAATGCCTGATATTAGGCAAGCCGGTAGGAATCAAGTTCTTTGGACGCCACGCCACTGATGTACAGAACCCTCTCTCCCTATGAAAATTGTCGTTCGTCATCGTCACACTCACGCCTAAAAATAGTTATACAGTGGTTTTCACTTTTCAGCTTATTATATATTAATTATATTCTATATTCAATCAATGTTAAAACATCACATTGCTCTGTAGTTTTGTGAATGAAAATTCATCTAACAATCACATTTCCACAGTTATATTCTGGGTAATTGAGTCAGTATGACATGTATGTACTTATTACAGCCAAGTAATACCATGTATACTATTCACTGATACGCATTAAAACTATCTTTGTGTTTACAAATACACCTTTAAATACGAAGATTTACGTAAATTTGTTTAAAACTCAGGCAATTAAATTGCGTGGTTCTGTTCGATATTTTACTGAAAGTATTCTGTATGCGTGATTTATTATACGAAACGGCGCCACCATGGAAAACGAAATCAATATATTATACTGCTTGCGATAAAGCTAAGACGCCATTTTACGCACTTATAGAAAAAACTAACTTGTGTACGTAAGGCTTTTATTTTGCTACAATGTTTAAACTTTAACTCAAAGAGACAAGGTCGTTTTTCATGCACCGAGTACGATATCATTTCGCAATAGTGACCTCTCACCCCTCTTAATTTATGTATGACATTTACAATCTATAAAAACGACTTAACGTTGCTATCGAATGAATGCCGTTCCAAATTCAAATTACTTATTCAAAAAGAAAACATTAATCAAAGGGGCGTTTTTTTGAGTTGAAAAATCGGAAACAATTACTAACGCCATTCGTTTTTTGAGGAAAATGGGGTGGTCATTTATAAAGGCAAACGCTAGCACTAACAAAAGATAAGAGTTTTTGTGAGATATTTTATTGGGCAAAAAGCCCGGAGATATTGGAATTGCCGGGGCAATGTGGTCGGAAATAGCATATTCCATTACACAAATTGGATATCCGACGGATATCAGTTTTTTAAAGTTCTTCTTGCTTACAGCTGCTTTTCACACAGCTATTGAAGTATTGCTATTGACTTGCACATTGCATTTCATACATTAGCAGTTTGACTCCTCTAAATGAAACCTTAATAAGAATACACAACATGTGCTAGTTTTGATTTGATTAAATGAAATAATTTATTTTTGCAAGGGCTGTTTCACATGTCTGATTCTTTTGGCGTTTCGGCAAATGACATTCTGGTGAGAAGAAGCCGGAAGAAACTCACCAGTTTCTCTTTTCAAAAAATTTTTGCATTACAAGAATTATGAAAATATTACATGCGATTTCATTCATACATCTAAGAAATACTTAACTACATTACAATAAACATAAAACTAACTTTTACTAACTTTTTTTAGAGATATAAAGGGTCTCTAGGCGTCAAAACAAGATAAATTTAAAAGAAAATAAAGAACCATATACTAAAATTAACGGAGATGTAAGGGGTCTCCGTTGTCAAAACATGTTTTGGGGGAAACAGTTGATCATTACTGAAAAAGTGAGAATGTTACGATATAATGATTACGGAAGAAAATTAGACGTCATAGAAATAAATAGCGGAGGTATTACTGTATCTACAAGTCTTAAATTAAAGAAGATGTTAAGATAAAAAAAGAGCATGGAAAATACCTCAAAACTGAGCTCAAGATCTACTTTTGCGAGAAACAAACTACTCGACCATTACGATTTATCTCTCACAAATATGCACATATGAATGAAGAGAAATCCCAGCTTATCTTATTCTAGCCCCTGGCGTCTCGGGTGATAAATAAAATAAACGCGGGTTACCTTATTTCGACCTGCGTCACGCGAGAAGCGTGCTAATGGTAATTTCTATATTATTATCTTCCTTTGCTCAGTTCTAAAACACATTCATCATTTCTCATTACATCAGCCTCCCTGGATAATCTCCAACGCACGATTTCGCATGTACTTACCAGATTTACGGAATCGAATATTGTTTAAATATAAACAAAAAAATCATTAACAGTTCATGCAAATCCCTCAACTCGATTCATCCTTTTTCACTGTACTAACTTTACGTATACGAACGAGCAGAGGCTCGTTGTTATGGCTGGCTGGTTAAAAGAGGGACAGTCTAGTACCTAACATTTAAAATTATTTCTTGTCGAATTTTCAAGTAGATATATAACCTGTTTCTTACCGGTTTATTCATAAACAGATGATATAAATGTATAGATTAGCACTGTAAGAGATGGGTTGATATCTACACTACAGCGGAACCTACGAGTACCTTATTTATAGAATAATATGAAGGAAGTAAAGACCCGGATTTAGTCACTAATCTTATTAAAGTAATGAGTCGGTTTGGTTATCTTTCCGCCTGGAAAATTATTTATGAAGATCTTTAAATAACTTTTATGTGGAAATGTTGAATGAAAAGTATTATTAAAAATACGGAATGTTCCTGTGTACTGTTTTTGGTTTTTAAGA
The DNA here is from genome assembly GCA_947034925.1 of Eudemis profundana. Taxonomy (NCBI): domain Eukaryota; kingdom Metazoa; phylum Arthropoda; class Insecta; order Lepidoptera; family Tortricidae; genus Eudemis; species Eudemis profundana. The sequence continues at coordinate 19,297,240 of OX344795.1, read as the reverse complement.
CCGTTATTCAGCGAAATGAGAGTTATGGTTGTTTTGATGAGGGGATAATGTATCCCTGTTTTATCTTTTTCTTAATGATCGTTTCTAATAAAAATATGCCTTTTTATTATACTATGTGAGTATAGGCTTAATTTAACTGCTACATAGATTTATCTCATATCAGTGATAATATGTACAATGTACATGGATAATAAGGACGTCCACAATTAATTACTGCATCCTGTTTCATTGGAATGGTCTTAGGTAAAACATGAGGATACCAAAATACATTAAACTTAGTAATGGTAGTTTAGGTACTCACCATAAATTACACGTTGTCATTTTGTTCCGTTACTTTCGTTACACACGACCTGAAACAATACCAAATCCGGTTGAAAATATGCTTGTTTCGTTTGCAATTTGCGGTGTTACATTAACCTGAGCTTTTCTATTGCAGTAGTCGATACCTTTAATTTGTAAAGTCTATTACTAGTACTTATATTTCACCCATGTCTTCGTTCGCGTGAATTTCCGACTTGTTCATAGCAATACCGTTTAATTTCTTTAAGGATTCAATTTCAAAAAAATCTTTCTTAGTGCACCCCTACGTACTCTAAGGAACATGTCTTTCTAAATTCATCCCGCTATCGGCAGTTGTTTAGGGTGTTCGTTGTCTGCCAGTACTTTAGATACGGAACTGTTTTGTTGTACCTATAGATCTTAATTTATAATATTTTAAGAAAGAAAACCTACAAATGATCTTAAACCGGTATTGAGGGTAAGATTTTCAGACACCCATCCACCAAAAAGCTCACGTCTAAAAATAACATCACTCCGGTCCCTGGCGTACCTATTGAACAGTGAGCTCATTAGGGACGCCCGGGACAAACAGGAATAACACCGGAGAACAATTTGCAGATAAATACCTCCTAAGTAGGTACTAAAAAACTGAATAGCGCTGGCGAGAAAAATCGCGGTCACTACTCTGATAAAGTACAAAATGGTAAGTGGTTCTCAACTTGTTGTAATATCTGATACAGATACTTAATAATAATACAATTGCAATAAATATATGATATTTGATTATTTATTGTATTTTCTTTATATTTGGCTGATGTCGTCATAATTAAAACGCCATTGATTGAAATTACTGGCAATGTACCTTTCTAGCATTTTATTTATATTCATACTACATAATCAATATTCCGCATCACTCGACACTAAAGACTGTGGGCCTCCACCCGTCAGTCGCATGGATTCCAATCGCCGCCCGTTGCCGACAGCGACAGCCAATCACCGCACAGATAAAAAAGTTTTCTTATCTGTGATATTAACGTAGGGCTGGCATTTCACTTGGCTCCATTTTTTGTCAAATCAAATAAAGGTAGCTAAGTATTAAGTCATACAAACGGAGTGAATTTTTTGAGATTGTAGCTCGTCGTAACTTTACACCTCCGTATGGAGGTAGTTTCGTCAACGAATGTCCCGGTAAAACTTTAATTTAGATGCTATAATACGATGCTTTTAAATACATTTTTAAACCAATTTTCACAGTTTTTTCTTTAAGATTATCAGTAATATCCAATCACAGAAACTCCCACGTTTATATTATTAAGTTAGTATAGCTCCGCGCATAGGCATTTAAACCCCTTATCTCAACATCGTGAATAGAGCTCTTTGAATGGCTTCCTGGCTTTCAGTGAGGCGGGCGTCTAAATGTCAGCAGACTCTATTCATACGTGCATAGTGATACGGCTGCGATATTGCCATGTTTCCTCTCTCTTTGTTTCTTTGGGCACATCTTGAGATCACCTTGGCATTCATTAGAGAAACAAATTGCTCTCTAATTCTGTAGGCCATACGAACCGTCGGAAGAACTGCAGTGTGTCGGTGTAAAACACTAGGTGGCACGCACGTAGCCAATAACAACAGTCAAATACCGTCAAGAACGTACGGAAAGAGTCGTTTTTTCAATGTCATTAACTACCTACATCTGTAATAGGTATGTATCGTTAGCAAACTAAGCTACTCGTAGTAAGAGATATGTATTTATTTAGCATGTCTAGAATCTCCCTAATAACAGTCTACCTCCCAAGTTCTTGGTTCAAATCGTGTCTTCACACTTTCTCTCGTATTTGAGTGAAAGGGACGGCATAATTAGACTCTCTGTGAGCACCCGTAGATTATGTTAGTTCGACTTTGAGCTCAGGTTAATGTGCAAATTGATGCCACCCACACGACATGTAGCGACATAGGTCAAATGTAAAGTAAGTAAGACCAGGTTTTGTGGCTCGCGTTTTTAATGAAATACTGAAAATACTAAAGGTTAATTAAGTCTCTTTTTGGGGAGGTGTATGAATAACTAATGGAATCTTTGTGTTTGCTTACGAAATTACTATGAACTTTCTAGGCAACAAACTTGCCTGGAACAGTTAGTTTTCTTTGTTATCTTTAGCGAATAAAATAAAAGATCACAGTTAATGTTAAAAGGTTACGCAGTCAGAAGGAGCAAGTGTTTATATGTTAAAATATCAAAAACTATGAATATGAGACCACTAACAAATAAGGTAATGTAGCAGACTGATACAGGTTGGACTAATTGGTTTCTCATATTATAGCATACGAACTTATATAGAAAAATCTGAACAAGATTTGGTCTCCACACCTCAATCACATGTTCATAACAAGTTGCGACACTTTAGGACAAAAAAATATCCAGTGAAACAATATAGGGCTGCTATTCGACGTATGTTCGTCCTTAGGAAAAATACAAAAAGCGGCCAGTATTTATTCACTGAAACGTGCTGCTGCTGATCGCGGTTTTTCCTCCATAATACCGAATTGTATACATTTTTCGCTATGTAAATGTTCTAGCTATAAATTGTATAGGATCGCTTTTTTTCTTCACTTTGCTTACGCATTTTTGGAGTTTCCACGCCACGCTTCAGAGAATAGAATAATTTAAAGGAAGATCGAGGGACATTGTTTGCAGCAGTAAAGGAACATCGAGGGAAACCGTTTGCAGCAGTTTTGCCTTTCCCATAAATAATAGTGTAATAATTATTTTTTCTTGTTCTTGACTTTCTTTGAGCAAAATGTGGTGTTAAGAGAGCCTGAATCGGCTAAAGGTCGTTTATTTTTTTTTCATTATTTCTAATCTCTTCGATAAGGTCCCAATATTTCAGCAATATTACAGTATTGTGTCATTCGATGTAGGTTACGTGTATGATGGCGGGAAGTCACGCAACTCACGCCGAGCTACGAATAAAAACTCGAGCTAACCTGATTTACCTACTGGCGATTTCGCTATCTTGCGAGGATCGAAGCAGTTATGTTATTCAGTAATTAGCTGAAACCTTGTGCTTGTAGACGAGCACAAGGTAATGTAATTGGATCCCTGTATTTGTTACCCACGGTAAAAGGTCTTTATGCAGGCACTAAGGCAGATTGCCGGAGCACAGCCAAGGGCACCAATGCGCCGTGTGAAAGACTGTTAAACTATAACAAACTTTTTCTTTATAATACTAGTGAGAATTAAAAGTTAAAAGTAGAGAATGAATTTATATGTATACATATAGAAAATTAACGAGAAATATACCTAAGTTACCGATATCGCACTGGAGGCCATAGTAGATTGTGTCACAAGGGAGCAAAATGATGTATTTACGGCGAGGGCGTACATTGAATCCTGAACGAAGCGAAGGATTCTACAATTGAATCCCGAGCGTAGCGAGGGATTCTAAAGTAGAATCCGGAGCGTAGTGAGGGATTCAAGTGTTAACGCCCGTGGTGTAAATAATTTTGCTACCTTGTGACACATACTGCTTTTCACACCGACTATGAGGAAAATTTAAATACAAACGCTACCTACCAAAATAACGAAAACGAAATATATAGTTAGTCAAAGAGCATCACACATTTTTAATAAAATGAAATGTGAAATTGTTAAATTTACAGTTCCTTATCTAAATATATAAAAGAAGAAGTCCTGACTGACTGACTGACTTACTGATCAACGCACAGCCGAAACTACTGAAGTTAGGAACTTGAAATTTTCACAGTAGGGTGGTTATATAACGTAAGTAAGGGATAAGAAGGGATTTTTTGAAATTCATCCCCAAAGGGGGTTAAATGGGGGTTGAAAGTTTATATGGGGACCATACGATTTTTAAAGTAGGAGATCTGAGACTTCGAACATAGACTCTTTAATACAATTTAAAAAAAGTAATTTCACCGTTTTTGGAAATTCATCCCCAAAGAGGGTTAAATGGGGGTTGAAAGTTTATATGAAGACCACACGATTTTTAAAGTAGGAGATCTGAGACTTCGCATATAGACCCATCAAGATGAGTACAGGAAAGTAATTTCACGGTTTTTTGAAATTCATCCCCAAAAGGGGTTAAATGGGGGTTGAAAGTTTATATGGGGACCACACGATATTTAAAGTAGGAGATCTGAGACTTCGAACATAGGCTCTTTAGTACAAGTAAAAAAAAGTAATTTCGCCGTTTTTTGAAATTCATCCTTAAAGGGGGTTCAATGGGGGTTGAAAGTTTATATGGGGACCACACGATATTTAAAGTAGGAGATCTGAAACTTCGAACATAGGCTCTTTAATACAAGTAAAAAAAAGTAATTTCACCGTTTTTTGAAATTCATCCTTGAAGGGGGTTAAATGGGGGTTGAAAATTTATATGGGGACCACACGATTTTTAAAGTAGGAGATCTGAGACTTCGAACATAGACTCTTCAATATAAGTTGAAAAAAGTAATTTCACCGTTTTTCGAAATTCATCCCTAAAAGGGGTTAAACGGGGGTTGAAAGTTTATATGGGGACCACACGATTCTTAAAGTAGGAGATCTGAAACTTCGTACATAGACTTCTCAATATAATATGAAAAAAGTAATTTCACCGTTGAAACTTTGTATAGGCACCAAACGATTTTTGAAGTTGGAGATCTGAGACTTCGGACATAGACCCTTCAATATGAGTACAGGAAAGTAATTTCACGGTTTTTTGAAATTCATCCCCGAAAGGGGTTAAATGGGGGTTTAAACTTTGTAAAGGGACCAAACGATTTTTAAAGTTGGAGATCTGAGAGTTCGCACATAGACCCTTCAATATGAGTACAGGAAAGTTGTTTCACGGTTTTTCGAAATTCATCCCCGAAGGGGGTTAAGTGGGGGTTGAAAGTTTATATGGGGACCACACGATTCTTAAAGTAGGAGATCTGAAACTTCGTACATAGACTTCTCAATATGATATGAAAAAAGTAATTTCACCGTTTTTCAAAATTCATCCCTAAAAGGGGTTAAACGGGGGTTGAAACTTTGTATAGGCACCAAACGATTTTTGAAGTTGGAGATCTGAGACTTCGGACATAGACCCTTCAATATAAGTACAGGAAAGTAATTTCACGGTTTTTTGAAATTCATCCCCGAAAGGGGTTAAATGGGGGTTTAAACTTTGTAAAGGGACCAAACGATTTTTAAAGTTGGAGATCTGAGAGTTCGCACATAGACCCTTCAATATGAGTACAGGAAAGTCATTTCACGGTTTTTCGAAATTCATCCCCGAAAGGGGTTAAATGGGGGTTGAAACTTTGTAAAGGGACCAAACGATTTTTAAAGTTGGAGATCTGAGAGTTCGCACATAGACCCTTCAATATGAATACAGGAAGGTCATTTCACGGTTTTTAGTTATTCATCCCCGAAAGGGGTTAAATGGGGGTTGAAACTTTGTATAGGGACCAATCGATTTTTGGAGTTGGAGCTCTGAGACATCGTACATAGACTCCTCAATAAGAATAAAGAAAAATGGATTTACCGTTTTTCGAAATTCATCCACCCTTGAATATGAATAGACAAAAAAAATTTTACCTTTTTTTGTAATTCATCCCTAAAAGAGGTTAAACAGGGGTTGAAATATTGTATAGGGACCAAATTATTTTTAAGTTACAGATCTGAGACTCTTCAATAAAGGTCGAAGAAAGTATTTTACCTTTTTTCGAAATTCATCCCCAACAGGGGTTAAATGGGGGTTGAAACGATTTTTGAAGTTGGAGCTCTGAGACATCGTTCATAGTTTCCTCAACATAAGTAAAGGGGAGTAATTTCACGGTTTTTCGAAATTCATCCCCAAAAGAGGTTTAATAGGGGTTGAATCTTTGTACGGGGACCAAACGGATTTTGAAGTAGGAGCTCTGAGACATCGTACATGGACTCCTCAATAAGAATAAAAGAAAAGTAGTTTTACCGTTTTACGAAATTCATCCCTAAAAAGGGGTCAAACGGGGGTTGAAACTTTGTATTGGGACCAAACGGTATTTGTAGTAGATCTTAAACATCTTACATTGACTCATCCACAAGAGTAAAGAATAGTGATTGCTGTTTTTGGATTCATCCCCAAAGGCGTTTAAATGGGGGTAGAATCCTTGTACAGCGACCGAACTATTTTTGAAGTTGGAGCTCTGAGTCGTACATAGACTCTTCAATAAGAGTAAAATAAATGATTTTACCGTTTTTTGAAATTCATCCCTAAAATGGGGTCAAACGGTGGTTGAAATTTTGTATAGGGACCAAACGATTTTTGTAGTAGATCTTGAACTTCGTACATAGACTCATCCATAAGAGTAAAGAAAAGTGATTGCTGTTTTTTCGAAATTCATCCCCGAAAGGGGTTAAATGGGGGTTGAAACTTTGTATTGGGACCAATCGATTTTTGAAGTTGGAGCTCTGAGACATCGTACATAGACTCCTCAGTAAGAATAAAGTAAAGTGGTTTTACCGTTTTTCGAAATTCATCCCTAAGAAGGGGTCAAACGGAGGTCGAAACTTTGTATGGTGACCAAACGGTATTTGTAGGAGATCTTAAACTTCTTACATAGACTCATCCATAAGAGTAAAGAAAAGTGATTGCCGTTTTTTGAAATTCATCCCCAAAGGGGTTTAAATAGGGGTTGAAACTTTGTATACGGACCAAAAGATTTTTGAAGTTTGCGATCTGAGACACCGTACATAGACTCCCTAATAAGAACAAAGGAATGTGGTTTTACAGTTTTTTCATGCCTAAAAAGGGATCAAACAGGGGTTGACTCTTTGTAAAAGGACTAAACGATTTTTGTAGTAGATCTTGAACTCATCCAAAAGAGAAAAGAAAAGTGAATGCAGTTTTTTGAAATTTATCCCCAAAGGGGTTTAAATGGGGGTTCAAAACTCTGTATAGGGTCCAAAGGATTTTTGAAGTAGGAAATCTGATACTTAGTACATAGATCCTTCAATAAGGGCACAGAAAAAAAGTTAAACCGTTTTTTGAATTTCATCTCCAAAAAGGGTCAAATGGGGGCTAAAACTTTATAAAGGGACCAAATGATTTTTAAAGTAGGGTATCTAAAACTGATTAAACTGAATAGAACTCAAATGATTTCATCGTTCATTAAAATTTATCTCGAAAACCGGTTGAATAGGTAGGGGTTGAAAGTTTGTTTAGAGACTGTACAATTTTTAAAGTAAAAGGTTTCTAACTCCATGCGTAATATATAGTAATTAGTAGATTGTTTTTTTTTGTGTTAGTAACAAGTGGTTAATTAAGTGCATTTAATTTTTTGGAAATAATCCTTAAATGGACTAAAGAATTAATTTTCGCGGTAAATGTGCACTGTGCAGTCTTTGGCCCAAAATTTATGAACAAATATCAGAAACTATTTATTGCCTATTAAGATTAATTGCCTAATTATAATTTACACCGCAGACGAAGTTGCGGGCATAAGCTAGTTATTTATAAAACGTTTATTACTTTTTACGGACGGGACGAATTTACCACTTCCATATTATATTTATGGCCCTCGCCTGCGGCTCGGACCCCAAACACCTGTGGTCTGGGCCATTCCATATTATCGACTTTATGTAGAGTCGATATGTAGAGTCAATGTAGAGTCGATAATGTAGAGTCGATATGGAGAGTCGATATGTAGAGTCGATATGTAGAGTTGATACGTAGAGTCGATATGTAGAGCAATAATGTAGAGTCGATAATGTAGAGTCGATATGGAGAGTCGATATGTCGAGTCGATATGTAGAGTGGATATGTAGAGTCGATATGTAGAGTGAATAATGTAGAGTCGATAATGTAGAGTCGATATGTAGAGTTGATATTTAGAGTCGATATGTAGAGTCAATAATGTAGAGTCGATAATGTAGAGTCGATATGGAGAGTCGATATGTAGAGTTGATATGTAGAGTCGATATGTAGAATCGATATGTAGAGTCAATAATGTAGAGTCGATATGTAGAGTTGATATATGTAGAGTCAATATGTAGAGTCTATAATGTATGGTATGGCAATGGCATATTCTAAGCAGGTTCAAACTAAAAATACCCTGTAGGTAGTCCTTGAACAGAAAAGTATCACTTTGATCCCTCTTATGAGGGATCAAAATACTTTTTTCTGAATAGGAGGTGTGAAAAGGTTAATTACTCATACCTATCAATAAATATAACCCCGTTACTGTAGAGCAACAAACGTAGCTTTGTATTTCGTTTGCGTGCGACTTCATAGACATTACACGGAAACTTCAAATAATAGCATTAAACAACCCTGCCTCTACGCCGTAGGCTGCTACACTGTAGCACCGGTACATGGCGTAGCACATCTACGACCTAATGAAATGTCAGTACATTGAATACATTTTGATGAAAATAACTAGGGTAGATTAGGGTTTGGAGAGGATAGGTTTCTATTTTTTTTAAAGTATGCGTGTAGGTGTGTTTGTAGCTACATCATACCAAAACAAAAGGGTTCGCAGGCATAAATAATCTACAAATAAATTCGAAATGATGCGAAAATAAAACTGGCCAAGAGCATGTCGGACCATGCTCAGTGTAGGGTTCCATAGCCGTAACTATAAGGTAAAAAATACGATGTAAAAAAAAAGTACAACAACAAAAGAGCGTATCTTCATAGCAATTACGTCCTTTTGTTGAGAAGCGCAGTTTATCGGCAATAACTCAAAAACGGTACATTCGATCTTGTTGAAAATAATTTTCAATGAAAGTATTAATTAAGCGTTACCTTCATGATTTTTTTCATATTTTTCGTACGCACGGTTTAGAAAATAGAGGGGGGGGGACACAATTTACACAACTTTCGGAGCGATTATTTCAAAATACATTCACTTAATCAAAAACATTACTTAGGAACCTTATAGTGTTTTTTAAAGAGCTGTCGAACTATGTACCACACATTGATATTTGCTGAAAAATTTTTTTTTTACTGTCTTTAACATGTATGGAGTGCCCCCCCTAAAAATATTTATTTTAATTATTTATATACTAAACTAAGTAGCGGCTCATAAAACACACCTATATTCCAAATTTCATCAATATCCATCATGTAGTTTCTGAGTAAAATGCCTGTGACATACGGACAGACAGACAGACAGACAGACAGACAGACGGACGGACATGACGAAACTATAAGGGTTCCGTTTTTGCCATTTTGGCTACGGAACCCTAAAAACGCGCTAATAATACTATTTATGCCACACTTGGCCATAAAGTGGCTTTTAACGGACGCTACGCGTACGGAAAAAGCCGCTTTCTGGCCAAGTGTAGACATAAAATGATGTACACAACACGGAAGGTAATAAAGAAAGCCCTCTATCGCATATTTACGTCCCTCGCTTGCAGTTCGGGCCGCAAACATCTGCGATCTCGGCCTTTCTTCATTTTACCACCCTAGTTGTGTAATGTACTATTTATATCGATTACGCGTGAACTCTTATACATTACGTATTGTTTAAAATCTAAAATAGTGTTGGTAATCGATACCTTTTCCAAATTCCTTTTCCGGCATCCGAACATTTGCGTTAGCGATCCGTAAGGCTGGAATATTGTCGCCGAAACTTTTACGTCCCAACAACGTATGGGGGCGGACTGCATTAATAAAATAACAATTACAACCCCGGGCCATGTGACCGGATAAAATTGCGAACGGGTATATTTTACGGGAACCGAAACAAGGGGATGTATGTAATTTAAAATCCACCCTTTCAGCTAATAGGGTTAATTAAAATTAATTATTTAGTTATTATTTATAATAACAGATAGATCTCCAGATCAGATCTTTCCTGTAAGCTCTCACTTTACCAAAATGTATGATTGGCGTGGAATACTTGATAAACTACGCAATAGATGAACTGCACTAATTCCAAATTAAACCAGCGACTATAAAATCCTTACCTTTGGCCGGCCTCAGTTGTATACAGTGTGTTACCGGTATGCGGGCTTTTATTAAAACTGATAATAATATGCTTCATTAGCAATCGTTTGCAAGTATTAGCAAATCCTAATTATGCGAATTAACTGCACAATTCAATTTCCTAGATCCGCACTTTAAATGTAGTAGGTGTACTACGTAATTATCGTTATTCATATCGCTGATGCACTTGGTACAAGGCATGTCGTGGTACGGAGGTGAAAAGTTGAGAAAAACAATCCCACAATTAATTCCGTCCTTATCATTACGTTTATGTATGGAGTTTTTTACACAGCTTAAAGAGTTTTTTCTAAAATTTGACATGACAATTACAAAAGTATTGACATTGGCTTGTCAAATTACAAAACAAACATTTATTTGCAAAACTGATATTTTTTGCGTTAAAATGGCTAAAGACACATGTGAATTATCTGACATGATTTGTGCGACACGTGGAAATGTTCCTCAAGCCTTGAGACTTTATCGAGAGTGGTTTCGAAATCAGCGGCATCCACATAATCTTCGTTTGATAACAATGGCTGTCCAGCGAGGTCCAGAGAATGCATGGTCCTATCTGGTTAGTCTGAAAGGCCTATAAACGGAATTGTGCACGTACAACTTGAAGAAAGGATTTTCAATCACTTCAAACAGGTCCAAATGTCTAGTACTCGTATTGCTTTTTAAGTTTTATTTTATTAGTGTTGTTTTTCCGTAGTTTTCTTAAGTGTAGCAATCCTGGTATCTCTAATTGTTGAAATAGGTAGATGCAGGCATTTATCTTGATGTCTTCGTTATAAACATAGAATGAAGGGCTGGCATTTACATCTAATTGTCAATTTAGTACTTTGCTGTACATTGCTTGCAATTAAAATTTTGTTAGAAAATTTATGAAATTGGAATTTTAGTCGATGAATTAAATGAAGGTTATGGTTAGGTTAAGAAACAACGTTACTTTACCCTACTTTAAAAAAAGCCTGCTTGCTGGTAACGCACTGTATATCGCGCCTATATTACGTGCAAATCTGTTTAATTAAATAATTTATTTTTATTATGGTAACACTTCTAATTAAGGGTAAATTTAATATCCGGTCTAAAATTAAATTTTATAATGTAGATCTGCAGTCCGCACCCAGCATGGCACCGTGGATGGATTAGTTACCGCTCTGGGCGCTTCAAAATCGAGATTATCGTAATAAACGATGCTATTTCGCCAAAAAATATTTCTAAACGATATAAGATCAGTCGGGGCAAGTGCGCCGACGGGGTCGCGCCTACTATAAAAAATATCGAAAAGTACAGATACTTTTCGATAGTTTTATGGTAGTCGCGCTTACCCCGTCGGCTCACTTGCTTCGACTGACCTTACTAATATGGGATGCGATTCGATTGTACAATAGTCATAAAAATATCATATTCTATTCTTACTAACTTTGCGGATAGTAAGTCAAGTTTGCGGTCTGCTAAGTCCGTTTCTCTTCGGGGCTATAAATACCATGACAACTGAGTGACTATTCAATGTATTAAATGAAGCTCGTTCTACATATATTAGAAACATTTTTTGTGATAGAGCTTATTTAATATTCACATACTTTATGATTCCTTGTAACTAGAATAAAACAACAGTCTAATCAAGCTAGCTAAAACTAACAAAGTTTTTACTGTTGTGACTAAAAGTTTGGCAAGTTAATGCCACAATGTTTTACTAAGAGAGACTTAAAAAATGTATAATATTTACTAGTAAAATTAAAAAGATCTATACCGTTGGGACCAAATTTAAAAAAAAATCAGGACGGTCAGTTTCGGTTTACAATAACAGAACGATATTACTCTAGACATTTAATACCTAACTAGTAGGGAATGCAATCTCGTTCTCGCGAGATCTCGTTTTTGCGAGATCTCGGCCTTTTTTAGCGAGACTGATCTCGATCGAAAAATTGGCGAGATCTCGCGAGTTTAACGAGATTGCGCTCGAGCATAAAAACGTTTACTAATAACAGTTGTTGTCAAGTCAACGTGAAAACGTGATTGCGTTCGAGAGTTTTTGTGGTTATTAATGCAAAAAAGAGTTTTCTATGTGATTTACGAGTGTAATAACGAACGATGTCGGAGAATACAGTTTATAACGACTATGTGAGATTTGCGTGTGACGCAAACTGATAACTGAACAAGCTTTTTATTTTATTAGTATATCTGTTAATTAATATTTAATTTCTAATAGATCTCTGAGTACGTATAGTTTTCTTTCATTTTTAATAATATTTCAATTTTGGTCAACTCAACCACAGAATATTTAATACTCAACTTAGTTACTGAGATTCATTTTTCATTTTAGTTTTTGACTTGTTGTTGTTATTTTATTATTAAAAGACTTTTGTTTTATGTTAGAAGAGAAGACTGATTGTTTATTTTATTTCTTATTTGATTAGATACATGATAATTGATAATGATACACCAAAGTTTACTTCTTGAAAGTTTATTGAATAATGATAGATTATTATTAGCTACGTCATTACGTAAAAGTTTATAAAAATAATACGTTAAAATAAATGTTTATTTCATAACATCTCTAATCCTTTTTTTTCTCCTAATGTATTTAAGTATTGTTGCAAGAACAAACATACAAAACCGCCAATCTCGCGAGATCTCGAAATTGGCGAGATCTCGCGGTATTCATATTCACAATCTCGCGAGATCTCGCCTGAACCCTAATCTCGCGAGATTGCATTCTCTACTAACTAGAATCGTGACGGCTCGGCAGAGCAATGTCCATGTACGTATTTATCTCTGTTCTGTCTTGTCAATATTGTCAGGATTATTTCAGTCTGAAGGAATGCTGATATATCATAGATTGTGCAGTGTGATAGTGGACACTGCTCTAGATTCTAGCTGGATTCAAAATCTGGACAAGCTTTCCAATACATGCCTACTCAGCGTACTACTTGGTACTTTAGTTACTTGCTGAGCAAGATAGTGATAATCTGGAAAACTTAATGATCACAGAATCGAGGACTATGTATCTAGAGCATAGGTTCCCAAAGTAGTCCTTATCGCCCCCCAGTGGGCGCTGGGGATTCCCAGGGGGGCGGTGGGGGCCTTGGAAGAAATTGGAGGCGTTAATCTATCCAGGGGAGCGCTATCGCTTTTGAAAATAAAAACGTAAATCAGAACATCAACTACAATATAAATAGAGTTGTACATGATTACTTCAATTGTAGCATCTTTGAAATCGTCTTATTGAACAAATCGTCTTTATTAATACAATCAATCTTAACAAGTTAGAAAAGTATTTAATTTTTGATCTCACATGATTTAATTTGCGTACTCGAAATAACCACGTATCGACAGGAACATCGTTACCGATGTAGACTCGCCAGCTTTCTTATAAACGAGTATATTCCTGGCAATGTTACTATCCCCAAATCACCGCTAGCAGGGGCTACTCCAAGCTGCGTCAGACTCAATTTACATTCCTCCCCCCGTCGATTTTTTTTACAACAATGTGGTTGTATTTTATCGTGCGGAGCGCTAAACGATTAGGGGAGACCGGGTATGGTTGTCTCGCGGGTTGGTTGTCACAGCGGCCATAAAATAATACTAAACGAAGGAATAAGTGCATCGATTGGTGAAGTACGGAAAGATGTACAGCTCTTGCGATCTTTTAGCACCGATCGATGTACTTAACGTTTCGTTTAGTATTATTTTATGGCCGCTGTGACAACCAACCCGCGAGACAACCATACCCGGTATCCCCTATTATCATGCGTAAGTGGGCGGCAAGTCAAAAAAGTTTTGGGAACCTCTAGATTCGAGACGTACACTGGATTAACTTTACCCGTGGTCTGCGCCAGGCCACAGTTAACCGTTCCTCTACTCTCGGCTTCAGGTAGATAGAGACAGCTGCATTATCCGAGAGACTTGAGAGGAAATGGCCTCGACCCTCAGTAATGAGGAAACCGATGCATGATATACAAACCTCTGTCCTCATATATGTGGCGCCCACATAATGAGGACAAAGGTTTGCATACGAAGTAAGAATGAATGAATCTTCATACTGTAACCACCCTGTAAGTACGAATTCGTCATTATATTCACGTTAGAAGCACGGTGGAGGTTGAGCAATAATTGGAGGGTGACGCTTCGCTAAAAATAACGCTCTTACGCAGCTTCGGCACGCACCATCGAGTGACGATGTAATAATGATGTTATTTATAAAGGCACAATACGAGAATTTTAGGTAGAAGATGAATTTTGGTAATTTTGTTACTTTTTAAGGGAAATACTTAAAATTACTTTCAAGGATTACGTCTAAAACGAATATTTAAACAAAGGCACTTAAATATATTACTTTAGATAAATTTCTTAAAACACAATTACTAACTTCCGTGACTTTACAATAAAATATTCTACAAAATTTCCAATGGCTGCCCATTAAGCGCGCTTCTAATATATGCTTCCTAATTATTGATATTAAGTAAGAACGTTGTTTAAAACCTTATAAGCGCCGTGAAAAATCCAGCGTCCGGAATCTGCCATTACCGTTCCGTTTTGCGGAAGGCTCGCTTATGGATTTAAATATCGCACATTACCTGGAACAGATTTTTTAAGTGCTGGAGTTTACGCGCAGTCTTAAACGGTTTTTGTTGGATTTATAGTCCGATTAATGAAGCATTTCACCTCGGAATAATTCCTCTGTCGCTGAAACTTTGCAGTGTGATAAAGTAGGGTATAAAGCATACGTTTGACAAATTATCTAGGATTTTTGATATTTCGAAGTTAGGTATTTCTGCCAAAACATGAAAATCGCTTATAACTGCTTGTGGAAAATTCCTCCGTCCGAAATTCCATCGGTATATGATATTATATATTAATAAGAGTATATATTATCATTATCTAGGAAAATTTCGATTTCGAATAGGTAGAAATTTTAAAATACCTATTTTGCATCATAACTTCTTCAGGAAAATTGCTCCGTCAATATTTATTTTTTTATATGACCTAAATCCTTTAAATATATCCATTTTCACAATTATCTAGGAAATTTTCCTCATCGATCACACCTTTACAGATTTTCGGCAATAACTCATGGGGAAAAATTGCTCCGGCAATTTTTATTTTTTTATATGCCATAAATCCTTTAAATATATCGCTTTTCACAATTATCTAGGAAATTCTCCTTATCGATCACACCTTACAGATTTTCCGCAATAACTCACTGGGAAAAATTGCTCCGTCAATTTTTAATTTTTTATATGCCCTAAATTATTTAAAGATATCGCTTTTCGCAATTATCTAGGAAATTCTCCTTATCGATCACACCTTACAGATTTTCGGCAATAACTCACTGGGAAAAATTCCTCCGTCCATTTTTATTAACTTATTAGACACAGAACATCAAAATAATTGTGTATTATCAGTACAGATATAATAAACTATTTTTAAAAAGCGCGCTTTCAAACAGCACCGAGCGCGGGGTGCGGGAGGACTGCGGGGAGTGGAGAAGAACTACAAGCCTACAAGGCCACCGCCGCCGCACCGCCGACGCCGCGTCGCCCCGCCCGCATACCCGCTCGCAGCTCATCATCGTTCTTCGTACCGACGACGACGACACGACCCTCCCGCCCCCCTTGATTTTTTTTTATTTAAATGACCTAAATAGAAGAAAATAAACTTTAAATTAAATCAAATCACATGATTTATATGATATAGAAGCTTTATGCATGAATACAATATGTACCTATCGATATGATCATGAGCTCGATATGAGTAATTCTAAGGAATCTCGCGACAAGCTTTTTATATCATGTAAATCTTGTGATTTGATTTAATTTAAAGTTTATTCTCTTCTTCTTAGTTCATTTAGAAAAAATTATACCTGTACATATAATACAACTAAACTTTTATGAAATTATGATTAACAAAGTCATTTGAATTGTAATTTGTAGGCAATTTGATAAATAAAAGCTTTTTTTAAACTTTTTTCTATATTATTCAGTACATCTGGAGATATCTGCGTGTAACCGACGGACGGACGGATAGATGATTTACACGGCACTTATGACGTTTTTGTCGCGATGTTGATCCCTGTATAGATTAAAATAGAAGCCGTAGAATAGAAGGGACATGGGTGTAGATATAATATAACAAAATAAATATTAATCCATGCCTCTCTTTTTTTCATGGTCCGGCCGAGGAAACCTTGAATAAATGTTGTGTTAATAAAAATAACTTTTTTTCCGTAGTCGGGCAAAAATAAATATTTCATTTAATAACGGCTTTCTAGCCCAGTCGGTAGTGACCCAGCCTACGAAGCAGGAGGTCCCGGGTTCAAATCCTGGTCAGGCCATTTATTTGTGTGCTTATCACAGATATTTGTACCTGAGTTATGGATGTTTTCTATGTATTTAAGCATTTATATATATCTATTTATTATACTGGGTGTCCAAGATTATGGCACATCAAGGAAAAGTATCTAAAATATTGTAGATAGGATGTTTTGCTGAAAGGGAACATTATTTTATTTTTCAAAGTAAGACATACTGCATTCAAAGATTTTCTAAAAATTACTTGCTTCGTCGGAGAATCGAACCGACTCAAATGTGAAAAAACAACACCCCATATTTTTAAGATGACAATCAAAAGAGTGGTTAAAAACAAATAATTCCTCTTAAGTAACATAGTATCCCAAAAGAGAGGAATAGCGTAAAATATTTGATTTAAATGTTAACCCTTAAATGGATTTTGTCCGTTTTAAAGGACATACCAATAAAACGCACACAATTCAAATTTGAACGAACTTCCGCGCGGTTCAAGTGTCACGTGACGTTCGTTAGGCTATCCCCTTTCCTCCTTGCGTATCGAGAAGCCGTGCGCACGCGACGCGTGACAAGGAGCAAGCATTCCTAAAAGTATAACGACCGAAACGGTGTAGGCTCATCGTCAAAACATTTTTTTCGTAAGTATTACTAGGATTTATGTTATTTTATTGTGTAAATAAGTTGTAATAACAGTATAAAGTAGCTATTTTGCTAAAATGATCTGTAATTTCTTCATGATGCTTGAAATAATCAGAGTGTCACTTAAAACGGACATTGCCCGTAATACCTTAAAGTTGTGATTTTAATGTTTGTCCTTTATAACGGACATTGCCCACGTTCCCTAAAAGTAGTGATTTGAACATATGTCATTTATAACGGACTTTGCCTGTGATCCCTTAAAAGTTATTTGTCACTTATAACGGACAAAGTCCACTGCTTACTTACTATTCTGTCGAGACATGGGCAGTACTATAGTCGCTCCAGCAATACCGAATTAACTGAGAGATGTGCACAACAACGCCATTATGTCGGCCCAAGTACTATACCAGTGTATGGAGGCGATTATGTTGCAGAGGGGTGTGAGACAAGGAGATATGATATCTCCAAAGCTCTTCACCAAAGCAATGGAAGACGCCTTCAAGCTCTTGGAATTGCAAGGACTTGGTACCAGAATTAATGGCGATTACATCACGCACCTTCAGTTTACCGACGATATCGTGGCAGAGACACAATACAATGCTCGAAGATCTCAACAGAGTATTCTAACAGGTGGGCCTTAAGATGAACATGGACAAGATGAAGATCGTGTCGAATGTCCATGTAGCGCCCACCACAGTATTGCATTGTATCTCGGTCCTCGAAGTTGTCGACGAATACGTCTATCTAGGACAAACAATCAAGCTAGGTAGGTCCAACTGCGAGAAAGAGATCACATACCGACGGATCGACGGATCGAACTCGGATGGGCAGCGTTTGGGAAACGGCAAAGTATCTTCTCGTCCGAGATACCTCAGTGCTTGAAGATGAAAGTCTTCAACCTGTGCGTATTACCGGTGATGACCTACAGAGCCGAGACGTGGTCTATAACTATGGGCCACTTAAGGAAGCTCAGAGTTACTCAGCGAGCGATGGAAAGGGCTGTGCTCGGGATCTCTGCGTGATCCAATCAGAAATGAGGAGATTGTAGACGAACTAAGGTCACCGATATAGCAAACCGGGTAAGCATACTGAAATGGATATGGACAGGGCACATAGATCGAAGAACCGATGGCCAACTGGTAAGCGCAGCGTGGGACGGCCACCTGCCAGGTGCTCGGATGACCTGGTTAGGATTGCAGGGACTCGCTGGATGCCCATCATATATGTCAAAGTCAGGAAGCCTGTGTCCAGCAGTGGACGTCCTATGCCTGAAATAATGATGATAGAGATGCTCATGGGTATTGTAAGGAAGCTGGCTATTGAACATTACTAGAGCAACGACCTCAGATTTGAGCCGATCGCATCTGCCATGCCACTGGCGCAATCTATGTATGTAAGCATGTAAGTATGTATGTATGTATGTAACTATGTTTGTTCAGATCGAATCTTGCAACTCAATTTTGTAGCAGATATCTTCAACCGATGGAACTGAAATTTTGCATGAATATCGTGGAACCAGACGGTATGATGATCTAAATTCACATAAGATAAATTCACCGTGTTTGGGTTCATTTCATTAGTTCTGACGTACACATACAGTTTGCGATTGTACAAAAAAGTACAGGCGGTAATATAAGCTTATTTTATATTTATTTGTTTTCTTATATTCCGAAAGGGAAAAGACTAGTTTATGTTTAGATTTTTTTTGAGAAGCATGATAATGATTTCATTGTTTTGCAAGTTTAATAATAAGAACGTATGTATATGTGGAAGGTAAATGTTTCCTATATAATAAACATGAGTCGTGATCTCAAAAGCTGTGATTACATATAATTTTTAATAATTTCATTGTTTGTGTCCTAAGAATATTTCATTAGGTTAAATGGGCAATGTCCGTCCTGTGTGACAGATCTCGAGTACGCATAGTTAACACATAAACGGGCAATGTCCTTTTTAAGTGACATGCTGAAAATCATAAAAAAATTATAAATTATTGACAATTACGAAAAAAAATTTCTTTTCCTCCCCAAATACAAAACTATAATCAGGATTTCAAAAAAAAAACAGCAGGGGAAACACATGTGTCCATTTAAGGGTTAAGAAAATTATTTCCCATACAAAACAAGTAATTTTTAAAAAAATCTTTGAATGCAGTATTACTTACTTTTAAAAATAAAATAAAGTGTCCTTTCAGTAAAATATCCTATCTCCAATATTTGAGGTACTTTCCCTTCATAGTTTAGGGACACCCTGTATATGTCGTCGCCTAGGACCAACAACAGAAGCCTTATTGAGCTTACTGTGAGACTAGGTCGATTTGTGTAAGATTGTCCCATAATATAATATAAAAAAAAAATCGAATAATATAAAATTTAATATCCGATAGAGAACTTCAAAATAATTTCATTATCTATATTAACATAACACCTCGATATTGTCACGTCTGTGTAAACTTTTTTTTTTACTCTTTGATTTCAACAAAACATGGCCGCCACCACATGGCGCGACTGCCGAGTTTAAATTGATTCAAAAATTATTAAATTAAGCGTGATTAAACGAAAATGCAGTAAACTTACGTGTGAAAAGTCACTCCTTGACTTTTATTTGATTTTCCTGAGCAGTTTGTACAGTACCTCACTACACATGACGGCATATTTAGACGTAATTATTTTTCACTCCAATGCGTCCAGCTACCGCAGCCGTCCGGCACAGACTAAGCGTGTTTGTGCCGATCGGCTCAAACAGGTTTTACAAGAAATCAAGTTGAGGTGCCCACTCTAGTATACATAATAACTCAATGGGCACGGAAAACTTGACGGTGCGGGCGGGGTTACCCCACTCCCGCACTACGCGCTCGGTGTTGTTTGAAAGCGCGCTTTTTAAATATTGTTCATTATATTGCGATATTCGAAAGTTAATGTTTAAGGGCGAAAATTTACTGGATAATACACAATTATATTATATTTTTATGTTCTGTGTCTAATAAGTTAATTTCATACAAATGGACGGAGGAGTTTTTCCCAGTGAGTTATTGCGGAAAATCTGTAAGGTGTGATCGATAAGGAGAATTTCCTAGATAATTGTGAAAAGCGATATATTTAAAGGATTTAGGGCATATAAAAAAATAAAAATTGACGGAGCAATTTTTCTTCATGAGTTATTGCCGAAAATCTGTAAAGGTGTGATCGATGAGGAAAATTTCCTAGATAATTGTGAAAATGGATATATTTAAAGAATTTAGGGCATATAAAAAAATAAATATTGACGGAGCAATTTTCCTGAAGAAGTTATGATGCAAAATAGGTATTTTAAAATTTCTACCTATTCGAAATCGAAATTTTCCTAGATAATGATAATATATACTCTTATTAATATATAATATCATATACCGATGGAATTTCGGACGGAGGAATTTTCCACAAGCAGTTATAAGCGATTTTCATGTTTTGGCAGAAATACCTAACTTCGAAATATCAAAAATCCTAGATAATTTGTCAAACGTATGCTTTATACCCTACTTTATCACACTGCAAAGTTTCAGCGACAGAGGAATTATTCCGAGGTCTCCATACAAAGAATCTCCTCGTTTCCTGGACTATTAAATATAGTAGCCATATGTCTTAAGGAAAAACCGTAACCTTAAACTTGGCTATCCGTCCGTCCAACAATAAAGCGTTGACATTTCTTCAAAAAGAGATGTCAAGTGGAGGCCAAATGTTGTTTAACATAACTGTAATATACAAGAGATATTTCGCAGTTTTTGTAGCGCCCTAACAAAGATATGAAAAACGATTACTTGACAAAATCTATCAATATATGTCTGGGTCAATGTGTATCTGTCATTTATAATATCAGAAGATATGTTATCAAATAGTTAAGGAACGAATAATAATGGAAAAATTAATACAAAATCAAATAACAAATGTATATGTTTATAAGCAGCAAATTTACATTACCTACAAAGAATTCCCTGAACACTAAACAGTGTGGGAGGACAGGTGGGCGGAAGGGCAACAGTTTCTCGTTCTTCAATTACAACAAACATGGCCAAACCGCTGGCAGCGGTCGCCGCCTACACGTAATACGCCTGTTGTGTAACAGAGAAATTGACTGAAATATATTTCTTTTCTTTTTTTGCGATGTAAACCTAACTTAATCGCTATAAACTTTTGTGGATTCGAATGTTGACGTTCATGGCTGTTTTTCATACCTAACTCACTTGCTTTTGGTAGGTATAGCTACCTGTCAACAACATAGATATAAGATCTGTATTCTATAGAAATACAGTTGAAAGGAAAATAGCAAATAAGTGAGTAGATAAATGAGTGAAAAAGTAGTTAATAATATACGCGGACGGTTTGTTTTACACCATACATTATTTTATAATTCGTGAATAAAGTGTGTCAATTATTTTAATCATGGGCGCTGTTACTTTGCTCTGCTGAACCGCTTCGTTACGGATACGGACTGTTATGTTGTACACCGTAAATGTAAGATTTTGCTTCCCTATTATCAGGTAAAAAGAGTTAGTCGTTGATGTGCCAAGGCTCAAAGGCTTATAATTATTTTAGAGCGACCGCACATTGGGCCACTAAACGCGACCACACGTGGCTCAGAGCAGCCCCACACTGGGCCGCTAAACGCGACCACAAGTAGCGAGCGAGCGCCACTCCCACATCTTGTCGCCCGAACGCGGCAACTCAGGCCCGGTGTGCGCCGATGCCATACAAAATGTATGAAAAAGCTCGCCCACAGCTCGTGGCAGCCTCCAGTGGCCGAGCTGTGGCCGCCACTAGTGGCCCTATGTGCAGGCACTCACTGTAACTCTACGTCTAACTAACTACAATCCCTAACTCTATCTACGTGTACGTATCTTGGTTTAAAGCATGACTTTACCGTTCCGAATGGTAAGAAAAAATCACTGGTCTTTTTGTAATGCAATTCTTCCATGAAACAGCCAAGTCAGTTTTGGCCAAGATGTGGGATTTCCAACTATTTATTCTGTTTTTTACTACTACATCATAAGGCTCGGCAGCAAAGGCTTGGGAATTACGTAACAAACAACCAAACGGTACAAGGAAACAGGAATAGATTCCCCGTTCAGTAATGCGGAAACGCCCGCATTTTTCACGTAAACAAATTCCTTTCAAAGAGATTAAAACTCAAAGAAAAACTTAGGTCTATTCCGCACCGTCCCAATTACGCATTCCACCCGCAGCGTTCGCGGAACGCGCTATCGGGTTTTACTCACTCAATCCTAAAAACGACAGAAGTAGCCGAAGATTAAAGGACATATAAGCCTTTTTTAAGCAAATCTAGCGATCAATGGGCTCGCGGGTCCCAAGAGGAACGCATTGTAAATTTACACCGTTCTTAATTTGAAAATGGAAATTGAGATTGGGATTTTAACTTAAACTCGTGTGATGACATGAGTGCGCCGGACCGATTTTGAAAAATCTTTTTTGTTTGAATGAGTTTACCTCCGAAGTGCAACGCCAGATCAGCGTCTGATGATGGGATATTAGAGAAATCGAGTGAACTCTTCAAATATTGTAGGCACACCTATATTTTGATATATCGATATTTGATATCGATTTTAGTATTTTCTTTATTATAATACTTCTTGCATTTTTAATTTCTAATGTATTTAGTTTAAAGCCGCTCATTTTAAATTTTGTAGCAGATACGTACATTTTGATTATGATTACTGATTATAGACATGCGTTGCCGCGGCACCCTAGGTTAGGTTTTTTTATAATACGTTTATATTTTGTAATTTCATTTTGTATTTTACTTTTTATATCTACTTACATACGTATATTGTAAAAAACCTAGCCTAAGACAATAAAGATACACACGAATAATAATAGGCACATGCACCTAAATTTATGCTCGAGTAAGATTAGAAAGGTACAGCTGTTTAAACAGCTGAGTAATTCTGTACTGTACTTATTCCTTATTTAGGAATTTCAACTTCTCCAAAAGAAAAAATCAGACATGTGAAAGAGCCCTTGAGGCCTACTTACAGAAATAAATTATTTCATTTCATTTCATATTTCATTTAATTTCATTTCTCCATCTAGACATTCTAGACGGACTTTCAATTTTACACTCAGAACTCTTCAACTCGACTTCAAAAGTTTCGAGATAAATAGTCGCGGGACACTCAACCCTATCTGTCATATTAGGAGTAAAAAAAGTTATATGATGAAAAGAAATGTGACTAAGATACTTTCACTATTTTTTTTTAAATCTTTTAAGTAAACAGCAATTAACCTTCGCAGTATTTGATGGTAAGCGACTAAGAGTCCAAAAAAATGATCTTTTGTTTCCATTTTAGCTTTTTTTTTTCCTTTTTGATATCTTTTCTGATTTTACTGATTTATTTTGTTCCATAAGACTATGAATGTGAAATGACAAAATTCGCCCTATGTTGATATAACGTTATTTACTAGTAAAGTAACACAATCAGGAAAACGTGGTTAAAATGTTTCGGGTTATTCGGGCTCACGGTGTATAAATGGCTCCCGTGTCCCGGAATTCTATAATCATGGCAGTGCCCCCGCCAAGTCGAGCAAAACAAAGGCAAGGCTGTACCATCCTTTTCTCGAAGCCATTCAGGCCATTTTCAACCTTCTGTAATTTGGTGCTGGCTAAACCTAGAACCCTGAATTTTCAGAGATATATAGGGCATAATATGACTTAGATATATTATTAATAACATTTAATTTGAACTTGTAGTTTAAAAACTATTCCACGTCTTAGTTTTGTCCCAGACTTACTGAATCACTGACTGATGACCATCTCATTTCTAAGGTACTTCTAGCAGACCCACCAGCTCAAAATTTTAAACATAATTCGTTTTTAGTCTATCAAGCCTAAAAATATAATTTCAATTAAAAATTAACCGTGGAGGAACACATTTTATAGTTCTGAAATAAATAATCCTCCACGGGTAAATAATAGGCAAGTCGGTGGAAATCGAGTTCTGTAGACACCCCCCCCCCAACATCCCAAAACTCTATTGATGTAATGTTTTTGATGGGATTGTTATTACCCAAAAATCCTATCACGGTTAAAATGATACAGTCCAGGTACAGGCAGGTAATAATAGGGTCTCGGTCTCTTTGGTACTCTTTGGGTACAGAATCTAAATTAAAATATGCTTATATAAAGAATAAGAATGAGAAACATGTATTGCCGCACTGCACACAGAATAGAACAAATACGTACAAAACAACCCGATCAAATTATCATTTTACAATTTGTGAAAGTTTTGTCGTCATAAACATTCCACCGTGCCATCCGGCAAATATGAAGCATACCCGAATTCGAAATTTAAATATCAACAGACGACCCAGAGAGAAAACTCTTCCTGTTAACTTTCTTTCGAGCAACGCCCGCGGGCATTCAGCCACAGCGAAAGTACTGTTTAAAATTCACGGAGGGAAAATATCCGGCAAGAAACTAGTTACCAATAAATGTAACATGAATAGGGGGCAGATAGCAACGATGCGAATCCACCAAACCCTAAAGTAACCCACAATTCTTGAACCTTAAAGCTAACAGGTTAAGACTAAGAATTGTTTGTCAGATCTTTGCAAGCGGCCATTTTTCATAGCTCGATTTCGTTCAGAAATATCGTTATTGTGCGTCGCCTGGAACTTATTACCTCTCACGGTAACTTATGGGTGTAGCCAAACAACAATAACCTTTATGCATCGGCCATAAGGTTTATCAATTATAAAGCATTTGTGGGCTTTTTGACTTGATGTTAAACTTGCATGACTTATGAGACAGAACGAGCCGAAGGAAACAAATATAAAAGTTTGAAAACCTTTTTATGGGTGACGATAAATATTTCAATATGGACATTTTCTTTTCTTGTCTTACTAATGTAAGAAATAAATTTAAAAATCTGTTAAGTAAATTAGTTACATGTTATTGCAGAAGTAGCTTTTTGATCCTTATGTTACATACCTGCGTTATTTGTGATTACAAGATTGGGTTAAATATGCAAGTCCATTTTCCTCGCAGTGATCGCATTTTCTCGAAATGTGAGGTATATGAACGATTAGTAGGTAGTAGCGTGTAAAAAACCTAGAATGCGATTTATTGCTAATCTCCGAAATCAATAAATGCTGCTTTCTAAGAATAGCTCAACTTTACGTAACTTAACGTCACTTAACGTCAACTGTAGGTAGACGCTCCGCGGCAATTTTCTGTATGCCAGACAGAGCACAAGCACAAGCAGTAAGGCGCCTAAAGTACACTCGGCAACAAAAGTGCAGCTGCGGAAACTAAATGCAACGCCATTATGCGTCGTTGCCAACACAGGGCTGACACAACGTTAATAAAAAGGAAAAGAAGAACGATAAATGTTTTGAATTTCAATGCCAAATTTGCGAATAGGCCACACGAGCACTTCGACTCTGACGGACAGTCTGACTTCAGAAAATTTTTGAAATATGTGATATTTAAAGACAAATAATGCGGCAAAAACTTAAATATATTTTTTTTTCTACAAACACATACAAAACATTGTATGTATATTTACATCTGATTAATTAGTTTGGTATGTTTACAATTCGGTTACGGTACGGTTAGTAATTTAGTAATACATATATATACTTATTAAGTTTAACACTGGTTTCTGCAGAGTAAGCGTGTTCCATCTTAGATTTGTTAAAATAAAAAAAACCGGTCAAGTGCGAGTCGGACTCGCGCACCGAGGGTTCCGTACAAACTCGTCAGTAGATACGTGAATAATTCAAGAAAAACTGTATGGTGGGACAAACTTAACTTTGCTCTTGTGAAACTGTTGTGCCCATACATCGACATATGCCGCGGTTAGTTTAGTAGGAGCAAATAAGGTTGTCTTACGATTTATGCGAATTTCTAAAAAACGCTGCAAGTTAGGAAAACCATTTTATTTTTCGTGTAATATTTAGGATAAAATTAATAATCGGTAATTATTGCAGATTTTTCTGTTCAGTATCTTCGGAGATAATAGGGGGGGAACGGTATTTTTTTTAACGGTTTTTGTCTTCAATCAAAAACTACATGTCTAAGAAAAAAAATAAAAACTGTTTTGGAATCTACATATTAAGCCCTTTCATTTGATATCCCATTCGATATATTAGCTCAACTTTCGATGTATGACATTCCATTTGGGTCCCCTTTAAAAAAAAAGTAAAAAAGGTATAAGATTCTTTTTCTGTCCCATAGGCTCGGATTAGCGGTTTTTAACACTATTCCAAATTTCAAGTTGATAGCATCAGTAGATCCTGAGATATCTTGCTGTGACAGACGGACAGACAGACAGACAGACAGACAGACAGACAGACAGAGTCGCACCATAAGGGTTCCTTTTTTACCATTTTGGTACGGAACCCTAAAATCAAACGTGAAAGTGACATATCGTTTAAAAAAGTTAATTCGTGAATTCGCAACCCTATGCAAGGCCAACGTCCGAGTAAAAACTTCAACCACGGCGATATGGGACCACAGAACAGAAAAATATGGGACAAGTGCCAAACTCTTGCAGGGAACTCTGCGTTTAGTTTCGGTTCAGAGGCTCCTGCGGTAGGCTTTGCAATAAACTTGCGAAGTTTATTAAATTCTAAAATTGCTATTTATTATTTTAAATACAATCTAGAGTCGGACCACGCTAAGTTTGCAGAGGTTGAAAAAAAGTTTTATTAAGAAATATATGTATGGCAACATGTGGAAACTACAGCAAGATACATTTTTAATCTTGGTACTTGGCAATAATTTTTCCCTTTATAACAAAATGTGTCTACATTTTTAATCTTGGTACTTGGCAATAATTTTTCCCTTTATAACAAAATGTGTCTACATACCTTCTTAAATAAATATTTATGTCAGTATTGCACACATCGATCTAGTTCCAACCAAACTAAGTGATTTGTTCCAGGTTCTTGGATAATTTCTATGTATTTAAATATTTACATGTATACAAACATTGCTTAGTTTGGTTGAGACTGACTAGATCGATTTGTGCAAGACTGTCCTGAATATTTATTTCAGTAGGAATGTAGACACATTACATACTTATTAAACCGGAAGATATTTGCCTAGTATCAAGACTAATTAATCACCTTTCTTGTGATGTTGCCATATGATTTTTTTTAATAAAACCTTCTTTCGACCTCTGCAAACTTAGCGTAGTCCGACTATATCACTATGAATGCAAATTCATTTGGTAGTATTTATTTAAATTCTGGGGCGGAACGAAGTCCGGCGGGACAGCTAGTATTAAATATATGTACGTTAAGTAACACGTTTTAACAAATTCAACCACTGGAAGTAGACGAAAAATTACTTACAAGCTGACCCGTACAAATAGGCAAGTTAAATGAAAGGCTAGTAAAAAAACTCCCTTTCAAGTTCAACTACAAACTCTGCTCATAGTATACTGACACGCATTGAAGTGGAAAATGATGAGCCGCTACCATGTTTAGACAGAGAAGGTACACCTTAGTACAATCTTCGTGTGAGTTACGTCGTTTTTTTACGGAGGGCACGCTGCCAAAGTGCCGGAGCCGGCCGGCTGAAAGGCACGGGACAAAGGCTGCCAACATGGCGGGCGAATGTGAGATAGAAAACGCCTCTTCAGATGCGCTTGATAGGATTGAAAATACGTAATTTCTAGTCTCTTAAAAGTCGGAGTCGTAAATCCCTGCCCTAACAACACAATTGCAAATCGCATAAAACTCAACCCGCACCGATTTAAACTTTTTAATCGTAAAACTCGCGTCAATTTCGAGACATTAAAAACTTAAACGTACGCGCGAAAGTTGCGCAATAAAATCATACGGCGAACCGCGAGTTGTGAACTCTGTGATGAGATCAAGATTACACCGTTTTTAGGGTTCCGTACCAAAATGGTAAAAAAGGAACCCTTATGGTGCGACTCTGTCTGTCTGTCTGTCTGTCTGTCTGTCTGTCTGTCTGTCTGTCTGTCTGTCTGTCTGTCTGTCCGTCTGTCACAGCCAGATATCTCAGGAACTACTGATGCTATCGATTTGAAATTTGGAATAGTGTTAAAAGTAGCTAACCCGAGCCTATTGGACATAAAAAATGTCTTGTACCTTTTTTACTTTTTTTTTAAAAGGCTCCGTAATGGGACTTTGAAAATTGAAAGTAGGGCTATTATATTGAGTGGGGTGTCAAATGAAAGGGCTTAATTTGTAGATTAAAACAGCATTTTTATTTTTTTTCTTAAATAAGTAGTTTTTGATTTATACATTTTTATGTACCATTCCCCCCCTATTATCTCCGAAGTTACTGATCAGAAAAATGTGTCATAATTACTAATTATAAATATCAACCTGAATATTACAGGAAAAATAGAACGGTCTTGCTAACTTTAATACCTTTTTAGAAATTTACAAAACTTGAAATCCCTAGCGGCGAGTAGCAAAACTAAGCGATGGCATGTTTCACGCTAGGGGATTTCCGGGCAAAACTAGATGGCGCTAAAACACTAAACATAGTATAGTAACAATTAGTTCGTAAACAGCTAATAATAAATAAATTTAAATACATTTAAATACTGTGTCACGTTTGCAAAGTTAAATAATTGTAAATAATATTATAATTATTTTACCAAGCTTATACATAGATGGCGTTGTAAGTTCGGGGAACAGCTTTTTGTATGGAGAACGACAGTCCTCTTGATTTAATGGTCCTTGCTATTAAATAGAATCATTACACGTCAGGTTCTCAATATTAGAGGGAAAATATAACTGTTTTCCTAACTTGCACTGTTTTTTAAAAATTTGCAAAAATCATAACATATACTTATTTGCTTCTACTAAACAAATCGACATACAGTTTTTCTTGAACTATTCGCGTATCTACTTATGAGTTTGTACGGAACCCTCGGTGCGCGAGTCCGACTCGCACTTGACCGGTTTTTTTTTAACAGATGTGGGGCTTAATATTTTTGTGATGTATGGTACTGTGATGCTCATTAAGCAACGGGCCTTTGTTCTCTCAAAAAAAAATAGTAAAATAATGAAGTAGATGACCCGGCATAATAAATAAAGCGAATTCGTTGTGACGACGTTTGTTTTGAATGGCTGCGTCACTTAGGACATGGATAAAGGTAGGAACCACGCCGTGCAAGAAGGCGATTTTAGGTAGAAAATAGCTTGTGTCGTGCGACCGGCTCGAGTCACGTTAAAATGATTATTATTACTGTTTTTATGCAAATTTACGTCTAGACAATGTTCTTTTAAAGGTTGTTTTACGTTCTTTTAACGGTCAGATATTCCATGACTTAACGATGTACAAAATTACACACCGTCAAGCTGGCGTACCCGAAATTCCACATAGAAATACTTCGAATTCCGAAATCACGCAGTTCACTATATCTCGGCTTCTACGATATCTAGAGAAATGAATTTTTAGTGCCCCAGGGTACTATTTGGGTACTATTTTTTGAAATATAAAGCATTTCCAAAAACAAAGCCGTTCCAGAGATACAAACGGTGTACGCCAGCTTGGCGCCCGGTAGCGTACACCGTGAACAGGCCAGGCCTTATATTTCAGAAAGTTTAAGGGTACTATTTTTTTCACCTAGGTATTTCGTCGGTACTATTTGGGTACTATTTATTGGCTGCATCAGATTCTGAATATCTTTATGGTGTACGCTGTCTTGACGGACACCCATTTAATCATGTTAAATGTCAAGTAAATTCAACCATTTGTGTAGCATGTATGGTCTATAATCGTTTATCCAAATATAATGTTCGATCGAAAGTTTGTTTTGCTGAAACTGGGTATATTCCAGTATTTTTTACAAAGTCGATTAGAATAGGTTAGGTTAGGTTTGTATTCCTGAAAAATTTACGAAATTATAAAAAATCGATCCAACATTATTAGGAAAAATATGTGTACTAACCGATATATATTCCGATTTGTGTGCGCGTGTGTGTGGGAGTGAAACCGCCTACGAAGCTTGAGGTTCCGGGTTCAAATCCTGGTAAGGGTAAATATTTGTGTGATAGCACGAGTATTTGTTCCTGAGTATTGGGTGTTTTCTATAAACTTGAGTACTTAAGTATATATTTATCTATATAAGTATGTATATCGTCGTCTAGTTCCCATAATACAAGCATTGCTTAGTTCGGGACTAGGTCGATTTGTATAAGATTGTCCCAACTATATTTATTTATATAGCCTCTAGCCGCCCACCGTACATGCAAAATTGACAATGAAATTTGAACCTACTTGACATGGAATAGAGATGAATTTATTATTTTTTAGTTTGAAAAGAAACAAAGCAAATTGAACTTTTTATTATCTATTCCTTTTAATAAGGATTTAAATTACATTGAAGTATATATGTCCTTTTTATAGGCCTTTGGGCGGCAGGAGGTTAAACAAGTTGTAGCATTAGAAAAAACCCAGACCCACAGTGGTGAAAAATTAGGAGATATTTGAACACGATAAATCACGTTTCAACAAATATTGAACATTCCTCTCACTGGATTCGAGAAAAATCCAATGCTTGTAGAGTGAGCGATCGCTAATGGGAACTTTAATTCCTTGGCTTATTACTTCCAGCTTAGGTATTTCATTACTGAAAATGAGATCGTAATGGTACAATGCCCTTTCCAATAACGCTGAAGTTACATAACATAATATACAATATAAATAATAACGACGAGGGAGGATCTTAAGATATTAAATTTTATAAGACACTGCGGGTCTCCAATCTTCTCTTAGATATAATTTCATTAAAATAAGAACACGTGTAACCAATGTAACTGTTTTTGATAAAAAGTACAATTAGCTAAGGTATAACTTAACACAATTCATATTACGTGCTAACGCCAGTATATTTCAAATAATATCAAAATCAGAATAAGTACAGTCACATCTATTTTTAGGGTTCAGTACCTCAAAAGGAAAAAACGGAACCCTTATAGGATCACTCTGTTGTCCGTCCGTCTGTCAGTCAAGATCCTTTATCTTGGAAACGCGCGGAAGTATCAAGTATCGAGTTGAAAATAAAACCATAAACTCAGGACTACAGTCCCTTAAAGCTGTGAAAAAATGGAACTTCCAAGTTAACTTAAAATAAAGATACGGCCGTTTATGCCGTAAAAGACGTATATTTCGACACTCTAAAGAGAATGAAAATTAAATTTCTAGGGTACTTTCCATTGATGTAGAACTGGACGTACCTAGTTTAGCGAAAAGGATCCAATCCACAACACAGTTTTGTTTGCAATTCCATATAAATCTGTCTTGTGGATTGGATCCTTTTCGCTAAACTGCGTCCAACTATGAAAAATGGCAAGTAATACCGATCGAATAGTAAGTATAGGGAAAAATCTGAAAATTATACATTTGTAACGAAATCATAACAATTATACTATTTACTAAAGGGAATAAAAATGTATAGGGTACTTTAATATTGATAGGTATGTACCGACAAATTTGTACGGAACCCTCGGTTGGCGAGTCCGACTCGCACTTGACCGGTTTTTAATACTTATATACCCACAAATTTTCAATAACTTGGTCATTTATAATTAGTTTGCTTTCATAGCAGAATCAAGAATAAAGCCCTATACTGATTAATTACTACCTTCCCCCTTGTTTTTTTACTAGCTTTTGTAGATTTTACTCATCCTGACACTGTGACTAAAACCTTATTTATGAGTTTATTTGTCTAGGCACCCCCCAGGCAGGCGCTTAAAACGTCACAGCTCTATCGTCTCTCTTTATACCATAGTTGACAAGCATGTAATCTCGCTTAAATAAATAATCGTAAAATGCCTTCTCCCGGTTTACAAAACTTACTTCTCCCGGCACGCAAAATATAAAGAATCGTAGGAACGTTAGTAGTGCTCACATCCCCTGCTCATTTTGTTCACCTCTAGACTTACGTGCCGCTGAGCCGAGAGCTATACACGAGACTCAGATTATAATCACCCAAAAGCTTACATACGACCGTTTCATTCTCAAGTCACGACATCTCATGGCTACCTCATGTACCTGAGGCTATGTATGGCGTCATAATTCCCGAATTCCAGCTAATCCAGATATAAAGGGTGCCTGGGGCAAATTGCCGCCTCTCGCGCGTGACTCAAATTTAGTTCTTACGCGGAGCAAGACGCTCGCCAGATGACTTTTATCATGGTACTTATCACGTACCACAGATAACTAGAAGAACAGATGAGTGAGTTGCGGTCGAAGTGACTATTACCGTAAGATTATGGCGGTTAAATGTTTAACCGCCGCTTCTCCATGTCGAGAAGTCGGTTGGTGGTGGTGTGCAAGCGAAGCGTGACATGTTCTTAGGAGGTACAATTGCTCCTTTCTCACAACCAAATTCATGTGTCTCTCTCTATTTAGCCTATAATTCAGGGCATATAAGTATGTGTTGTGTGGTAAGTATTTCGGTAGAGAATGTCATTTGGCATTTATAAACTAACGCTATTTGTTTCTACTTCTGATTTATGCAATAAAGTTTCAATAAACACGTCATTTGATGAACGAACTCCGGCCGTTTATACAACAAGTATTCAGTGTTACATAACTGAGATTTGTCCAGCCGTCTTTAAGTGTATAGCGACACCGAAAGGGATCAGATGGGATTAGGATAAGACGAACGGAGTTGTTTTTTCTCGAGGTAAGACAAACAGCAGTTACTTTATAGAGTTGGTCTCTCCCGGTGTTTGCTTTACCGCAACTGACCGTACAAAGACCGGAAAATATAGTAATGGATGATCGATCACGATTTCATATTTCTTTGATCTTTGTATAATACTAAGTCTGGTAATGGCTATTTCCTCTGCAGGGGTATTATTTTATTCTGGAACTATCTTATTTTTCAAATTAAATGGTGCCGTATGATCGAGTCGCTAGACGTTTAAGATTTGCGAGTAAGGACGCCTCTGGAACTTAAAATGGATTTTTTACATAAAATAACACTTACCCTCGACACTTGAGTCACCTGATCTCAACTATTACTTTTGCTATTTTTTCAAGCTCCAGCCATTTGAGATTATTTTTTCTAATTTATTTGCGCTGGAAATGTTTAAGTCTGCGATTATTTTCTGTGAAAATTTGTAGAAGCTTTTTCTAATTATATTTTATACTGCAAGAATTAATTCAATGCATGGTTTTAAGAGGTTTCTGTTATAATTTACATTCAAAATATAGCTTCCTAATACAAAATTCTCTGTGAAGTTTTCATAAAATAATGACCCCGAAATTGGTTAAGAGTAAATTTATTCTTCAAGCATGAGTGCGATAAAAATTATTATTTTAGATATATTTTTTTAAACCAACCTCAAATATTGATCTACGCGTATTTATACGAGACTTTGGTATAAAACCCAGTCAAAAGCCACATAGGTACTTCATATCAGTTGAATCGGCGATGGTACAGTGGGACTGCACTGCAACCCCTCTGCAATCCCTTTTTACTCGAAAGTTTTATTTTATAGCGCAGTCTCTTTTCTGTGGCGGATATTTGGCAAACATTGACATACAAAAACTGTTAATTGATAAGTCGTACCTACTGTCAGGGACTTGGGTAATTTGTAGTAGCCTTCGCATACAATTAATCGCATAATTGTCAATTTGAGCTTGCAATTGGTAAACCGGTAACCAACAACAGCGGACAATCTTTCTGTGGACAAATATTAATATTTATTGTGGTGTTTTTCAAAATTAACTTGTGCCCCGGGCAGTGCGCGTCGAGGACACACAATTTCATCGTCCACACGACACAACTCAGCAAAAACATTCTGACGATTGATCGCCTTATCAATCCAAGTTATCGTGCCTGCTATGACAAGAAATTGCCTAATAACCACATTTTCATAAAAAAAAACTCGACCGCGGTGCAATTTGAAACTGCATAAAATCCGCCATTTTGTTTATTTTAACGAACTTCATACCCAGTGACACTCGCACCATCAAGACGCATCTAATGATGTATAATTTATTAAAATCGGATGTGCCGTTGAGTAGTTACGAGCGGACATAGGAACCGACATACATACATAGATACATACATACATACAGGTCAAACACATAACCCTCCTTTGGGCTTCGCCGCAGTCGGGTAAAAACAGTAATTGTATAATAAAAAAGTTCAAAACACAAAAGTCGTCCCTCCGGTGGTCAAAAGTTAAGAGCTTATTATGAATCTACGTTATGATGCTATTACATCGGATTATACAAGAGCGAACATTCTTTATTCTCATACGAGTTTTATCAGAACATTAGACCCTGGAATTCTTAATTTTGCGTATGTCCATCGGAAAGACGCTAAGGTTCGCGTCTTGATAAGATTAAAGATTTAGGTGAATCTGACAATGACCAATTTATGGCTAATAAAAATAATTCTGAGAATTTTCAAAGTAATTACCTTTTAAAAGCCTTCCGATTTCTGTAAAGTAACTTATTTCATATCTTAGACTAAGTGGGTAGTGATGAATAAATCCACCAATCAACTTGCCCGCCTAGCCTCGCTCAGCGCAGCCCGACATTGGTGCATCTCGCTCCGCTAGTTGATTGATACTTAGCCTTAGTATCGGGCACAGTGCGTAAGTTCTCTGACGTACCGTCGGTCACTCTAAGCATCCGTGTGTCTCACGGGCGTGTGTGTCGGCGCGTGAAACGCCCAATTAAGGCTGCAGCAGAATTTGTTTCGTAATTGTTTTAAGCTGTTGTAAAACTGATCGCAAATTCAAATACCTTTTTTTCTACTCCTGTACTTTTATCTGTCTTTTACTTGGTCACGAACACTAATATAAGAACATACATAATATGAGTTCAGAGAAGTCTATACTCTATTCCCCTTAAAAGCACTACTGTTTTCAAAGTCGCTAAAAATACTGCTAGCAGCCACAGACTTCTAAATCTAGGTTAAACTTAGGTGAAGGATTACGCGTTCAATACTAACTTTACAATAAAAATACACAACTACCAACTTAACAGACCAATAAATTCCGAACTTTCCGAACTAAATTCTTTGATGCCAACATGAAAAAATAAATATTTTTAATATCGCCATCGCCACTGCGTGTCACTAGCGAGTATACGTCAAATTGAAAGTACTTTATTCTTCAATTTAGGCATATTACAATGCACTTATGAATGTCAAGATTTACCACCGATTTACATTTAATTACAAACAAAAATTTACCATAGACACATACTTATTATATTGTCAGTCATTATGTCATATTTGCCTTGTTTGCGCGCTATGTTTAATTTTGTATTTTATATTTTAAAACCTAGTCGTAGAAAAAGTATTGTATGCAACGTTGTATATAATTCAGTCAAAAAACGCTTATGGCGTCTCTATTTGCGATACTCGCTGCCGCGGCGGCTCGTATCGCAACTCACGCCATTCGCATTTTTTTGAGCCTACTTATACAACTGTTGCATAAATATTACATTACACAACTAGGGTGGTAAAACAAAGAAAGGCCAAGATCGCAGATGTTTGCGGCCCGAGCTGCAAGCGAGGGACGTAAATATGCCATCGAGGGCTTTCTTTATTACCTCTCGTGTTGTGTACATCATTTTATGTCTACATTTGGCCAGAAAATGGCCAGGTGTGGCATAATAGTATTTTATGCAACAGTTGTATAAGTGGGTTCAAAAAATGCGAATTGCGTGAGTTGCGATACGAGCCGCGAATGCGGCGAGTATCGCAAATAGAGACGCAATGAGCGTTTTTTGACTTAATTATACAACGTTGCATACAATACTTTTTCTAAGACGAGGTTTTAAATTATAAAATACAAAATTAATCATAACCTGGAAACAACGCAAATATGACGTTTGACTGCCAGTATGTGTCTATGGTAAACTTTATTTTTTAATTTAAAATATACTTAAATTAAAAATACTTTTTTTATGTTGGCATCAATGAATTTAGTTCGGAAAGTTTTGTTTTTCTTAAAAACCGTAGGAATTTAATTGTTTGTTAAGTTGGTAGTTGTGCATTTTTACCGTAAAGTTAAAATTGAGCGCTTAATCCTTGACCTAAGTTCAACCTAGATTTAGAAGTCTGTGGCAGCTAGCAATAACGTAAAATGACTATAACGACACTAGTGCTGTTATGGGGAATAGAGTATAGACTTCTCTGAACTCATATTATGTATGTTCTTATATTAGTGTTCGTGACCAAGTAAAAGACAGATAACAATACAGGAGTAGAAAAATACTATTATTGCTGTTGCAGATATCGTCCGGCTAATTTACATAATTTAGAAATAATACTGCTAAAGGACACGACGGCAATGACGTTTAACTATGTATAAGGGCTTACTTTATTTTAGGTTGCTCGTTTTTTTAACACTTACCACACTTTATTCACCGAAGTGTACTAAAACAATAAAGTATATTATTATTAAATGTTATTCGAGTGAAACAAAAAACTGACGACTAGGCGAATATTTGCAGTTCGGTTTAAGAGTTCATACACAGGGGCTCGCAGAAGGTATATGAACTCGCATAATCTTAGTCTTCACGCCTTTATACCCACCCGACTCGAGGCAGTGACACAGTTCTAGTCAAACATAAAACATGTAATAAATATAAATAAACCTTAATTTTTGTAAATCTTAATCCATATCACGGTTACTCTAACGACACCCCACCCAGTAGAATGCAACAATTATTCATATTACGAGCTTCATGCATTCTTAGCGCGCTTTTCCTGTGAACAAGAGCGCCATTTCGGGTTAAAAATACCTCTGCACCGCCCGTCTAGACCGACCCTAACTGTAATTTATGATCCGGCACACCGTCAACCCGTGCATACTGTATACATAAATAATATCACTATACGTGTGCCCGACGGGATTTTCGTACTAACTTTCACGCCCTAATTAACTCCCTAGGGGAATTAATTTAAAGAAATTCTTTTGTAGCATTCTATATAATATATCTAAGTATTTTTTTAGATTTTCTATCCTAATTTCATTTGAATCTACTTGAGCTTAAGCACTACGATGTCACTATTAAGTTTTTTATTACGTTTAAGTATAAAAAAATAGTAACTCGACGTGTAACCATAATGAACTCCGAGATTTTTTTTTATTAAGGTTTATGCAAATTCTATTGCATATAATACAATATTATCAAGTTGTTAGCTCGACTCTCTGTCACTCAGGCAGGGTGTCATGATCAAGAAATAATCTTAACAGAGCGAAGTAGGTAGGTTCAATTTCTCAGGTACTAAAGTGGACAACGCCATCTCTCTCTCTCTCTCTCTCTAACAAAATTCGCACACGAAGTTGTGGGTAGCCTGTAACTGTAGTAAAAATGGTTTCCCTTGTTTTGTTATTTAACAAATACTGCTTTTCAGAATAATCATAAAAGAAACCTAACATATTCTAAGTGAATTACGTAAAAAAAACATAATATTAATAAACATAATACCGTTAAAGTTAGGAAATATGATAATTATGTGAAATATAATTCGGACTAACAATACTTTCCCACAAATAAAAGGTATGCCAAATAGAGGGAACCCAATAAAAATACATAAACCAACAAACGTTTGTAATGCGATGTTACAACCTGTACCGTAAAATGGCGTGAGTAGGGATTGCGAGGGCAGTTGGGTTATGAATGGGGAGAGTAGGGATGACAGAGGGGTGAGGTAATTTTTTAAGGCTACTGGTACCTAAATAATATGTTCTTATTACAAATGGACCTAAAGTAATATTCATAATCCAAAAGTGTCGATCCGAAAATTTTCCCAACTCACTTTAGTATGAAATCCCATCTCACCCCAACTACGAGGGACTACGGAGATATTTTGTGTGTATCGTTAAAGTTATTAAATGGAACCCAAATCATAAAATAACTAAAATACAAACGACCGGAACATTTATCATATATACAATTCAGTTTGCATATGTAAAAATAAAATGTTATCGAGGTTTGAATGTCAATTTTGCCCTACTCACCCCGTTTTACGGTATGTATTTTACAATGACGAAGCAGACGTAAGCCTAATTAAAATAACCACAGAATACCATATCGCAATCACGTGTGAGCATAGGCGCAACATGCTTCACTATAGCTATCGCTATAGTGAAGCGTGTTGTTTAAAGGAAGAAAATAATTAAAACTATTTACCTAACTCATTCGGTACCGCCGCGGTATCAACGGTCGTCCGGTGTTCGCAATAAAATTACATTTGCACGGCCCGGTGCACTAAACACCGAAACGGGTCCACAAACTACTTACCGGCCACTCTGCTCTGCTATGCCGTTGTTTAATCAGTCTGGACACGGGCAAATTGAATTCCTCTATTTTAACAAGATGTACAGTCCAGCGGCGTGATCTAAAAGCATTTATACACTAGCGTTTCTAAAGTGCCGATTACGCGTGAAAATTATTTAAATGAGAGTGTGACTATGTGACCGCGATCTTCTGTGGCTGAGTCCGTAGCATGTTTTTTAGTTTAGGCTAAAGACATGACACTCACATCGAGATTTGCGTCGCAGAAAACACAAGTTCTGAAGCCCGTTCGAATGTCGGTCTAATTGGCAGGTCGATGGACAGAAACAATCAGATTGGAGAGTGAGCGTCAATTGCGTGTCGCGTCACTGCTTGACTACCTACATAAATGAATGACAGGCCTAAGGAAAGCTGTGAATGAAGACAATACAGTATTATCGCTCATTAAAGATTCGATTGCAAGTAGTCTATTAATGTTATTTTGATCTTTGTATATTATTATTTTAAGGTGTGCTAGAATGTATATTTTAATGTATGAATGTACGAACGGTACAGTAACGATAATCACGTTTACTGTAGCTGTGAGGAATACGCTAATGCTGTCGTGAACAAAGGAGTTGACAACTCCTTGCAACTTCGCTTCGGCTAAATCATCTGTTGTAGTAAAAATGAAGGTAGGTCGTACAGCTATGACATTATTTGTAGGCTCAATTTCCTGGAAATAATGTTAAGAATAAGACTGTTGACTTTCAGGAATACACAGCCGTATACTCAATTTACCTTATGCAACCTCCGACAACATTGGATTAACTAGTCTGCTCTTCATCAAACATAACGAATATCCACCACAAGGAAGCAAGCTATAAAAAAAAGGAATTTAAATCGCGCGGCAGCGAACTGTGATGTTGCAGCCGATAAATACATAGGCTAAGTGTCAAACTTATACAAGATGCCTCTAATAATGGGGTTTTTAATTAAAGGGCCATTCCTACTTCTTAATCTGAACTAAGCAACTTTTTAAAAACAGGCTCTTAGTTTTATTGTTTTCATACAAATTAAATGTAATGTTGCGCCGGTGGTATAGGTCAAAACTTCGAACGTGATTTGTGCTTTAGAAGCGTTTTCAGCAGGCTGAAAAGTAATTTCAGGCCGTTTCAGAGGTGGTTCTTTCACATACTAGAATATCGAAATTTCACCCTAGTTGCCGTTGTTTTCAGGCGCCTGAAACATGTTTTCAGACCATTTCAGGACACCCTCTATAAGATGGCGCAATAACCTGAAAACCCGTTTTCAGACGTTTTCAGGAACCCTTATGGGCCTTTGAAGTACACTTCAGTATATGGCGAAATTTCTCGAAGGAGTGAAAGAGACAGCACTATAAGAAAGAGTCAGCTATACTGAGACAGCTATGCTGGTGCTGGTTCGAGAATTGCTAGAAAGGGAAAGCAATAGTCGAGAACTTTCCAGTCGAGTCGTGCATCGAACAATCTAGCTAGACGATCTAGAACACTCGCGATGCGTCACGTACGTTCTTCGCCGGTCCGGGTGCGTCGGTTTTCCTGGATTCATCGATTATTCGAGAGGCCGGTAAGATTTCTCTGGATTATTCTAGAGCAAAGGTCTGCGGATATATAAGCCGCGCAAAGTGAGATACACTGATTTCTTATCTTAATTCAAGTTATTTGAAGATTTTGCAAAACAAAAGTATCTCAGTTTGGCGAGTATAAAGATGATGATGTATATTATTGTATTTAAAGCTCCATCGTTGGAGGCAGCCTGTATAACAACCCCTTTTTCGCATCGGTTTATAAAAAGGCTAAGCTTAAATCAAGATTTGGGTAACGAGCTAATGTTATCATAAAAATACAAGTTTCTCAAGACACAAGTCTACCGCAGTAAAACCGCAGGATAATGCATATAGTATAAAAATAAACATATATCATAAGTTTCTACGTTAATACTGACTGGCTCCGGGAAACATTTCATTGTTGGCCCGGGAGCGCTTTCGCATGTACGATGTTATTTATTGTCTCTCGACGCGAGCATTTTTCACGTAGAATGTATTTTTGAAATTAATGTGTTAAGTAATTATTTGCAAACCTTTCCAAATATCGTCAAGGTTGAAAAAGAACTTGCTTATTATTAAACTTTTATTATAATACTCCGATCGCAAAGAAAAGATGGAGTCCGATCTTAAGATTAACTAATTAAAATTATTATCATGTTGGCTACATATTGTTATATCTAAATACTGACGCAAGTAGGGAAATCCGCATCTTGGTAGCTTACCAGATAATTAAGGATACGTATTGTTGAAATTAGGGTATCCCAAAAAAATAAGGTCTAGTTTTTATATTATACCGACAATGACACATGACGAGTCGAAGAAAATGACCAATTAGGGAAATAGACGAATGAAAGATTTTGATGGCATTGACGAATTAGGGAAACTGACGAATTAACGAAAATGGCGAATCAGGGAAAATGACGAGTAGTGCACTAACTCCAATTTACATAATCGACTTTTCGCTTTGTGATCAATTTGCGTCACTGGACATTTTTCTATGTAGACGATTCGGTACTAACAGCAAAACAATATGTTTTCGGCAAGGGTGAATATTGAATCCAAAACGAAACGAAGTTTTACAATAGAATTCTGAGTGTAGCGAGGTATTCAAGTGCTAAAATAACTTTGCTGCATAGCACATACCTACTGCTTTACACACCAATTTTGAAAAACGTATAAAGCAAGTTTTTAACGTAAGTGGTAATTATCTGTGTGAGTGAGAACTGTCTGGAAAATCAAGATCCAGACCAAAATTTTAATAATACATCCCTACTAATGTCTTTGACCAGAAAAGTAGCACTACAATCTTCATCTCCTGGAATTTAGAAAATGTTTTTTTTCTTAATGGAAGGTGTGAATTAGGGTGAATGTAAAAACACGAATTATTAGAGATTATATTTACATTAAAATTTTTATAACTAATTGGAGTTCAATGAAGCTTTTCAGTTTATCTCAATTGTTTCAGAGCTTTCGTTTGCTGATCGCTCGCCAGCTGGCGGTGAGACACGTGCTTTACCTCCCCTTGAAGCAGTAAATTAAAGGGGCAAAGCCATTTCCATTATGTTTTCAAAAAGCTTCGTCCACTTATCTTGGAGATAACTCTTTGAAAACTGAAAGCCCCTATTCTGTTGGAATTAGATTTGTTATCGCGTGAAGAAAACTCAGTGTCGGAAATTATAGCGTGAAGGTACGTTGAACTTATATTCCGAGTATGAGAATAAGGCATCCTGATTTAAAATTGTAGAGAAAACAGAGGGATATATATAGTTATCAGCATTATGTACCTGCCATCAACTTAAAAACAAAACAAGCAGCTTATCTCAAAGCAACATCTGCAGCTATCATTATGGTCCACAATTAACATAGATATCGTGAAGCAAATGTCGTTAAATGATGTCGTGAAAAAACAGTGTACTTGAAAAGAGACAATAAGGCTGCGCGGGCTCTGACAGCCTCAGAGTCCGCGCAGGCAGAGAGCGGTCTGGAGTTCCGTGTTCCACGTACAGAGTTCTGCGTTCTGTCGAATGTAAGTACTGCTGAGTCCCTTACGATAACGCACACAGCAGGCGGTCAGACCGCGGCGATCAAAGCGGAACGCGGCGTTCTAGTTACTGAACTCGCCTTGTGCTTCTCGTGTTGTGTTAATTGGGTGCACCCAATATTTTCTTCTTTATTTAGAAGTTTCTAGGCTCCACAAAAGCAATGCTTCTTCTTCGGAAGATGCACTTTATAGCGACATTTTGCACGTACAAAGACATGGACGAAATAGAATGCAAGAATTAGAACGCCTCTTGTGTGCGTTGGAACTCTCGAGCGGTCAAAACGCAGAACTCAGAACTCGGAATGCCAGACCGCGCTCTGTCTGCGCGTACTCTCAATCACCAAAATCCATATTGTTTGTCACACGATTACACGACTAATTGCTAAAACCGTACACCCTAGAATGGCATAAACATTTGCACGGGTGAAAGCCCTCAGGTACAGAAGCGATATGAAGCCATCAGTGTCCCTCGTTGAATATTCATGCGCTATCGTCGTAACGACACCGCGCCCGGTCGACCGCCACCAACAACGTGGACAGTATACAACAATTATTTACTAGCTTATAACCCGCTATTCGAATGGCTTGCGCAGGCTAGTTCCAACGAATGTTAGTGTGCTAGATGTCGTGTAGCGCCACAGGAAGAGGGCCAGCATAAATAAAATAATGTGAAACCCTAGCCGAAGACTGCGCCCAAAGGAAGCATGCTGTGAACACGTACAATGCTTATATGTGCGACGGTCTTAATTGAGGCCCGACCACAACCTGCGACCACACTGGTGATCACATATTTACTACCAAAATTGGCTACGTCAGGTACCGCTGTCACTTTAGTATTAATTTCGTTTTACGGTAGCTTAGTTATAAAGGTAACCAAACGAGCTAAGTAAAGTATTTACCTTGTAGGCGAAAGCCACATTGGACGTGGCTCATATTTAGAGGTAATCGCTTCGCTTAGTTAAATAT
Organism: Eudemis profundana; assembly: GCA_947034925.1. Taxonomy (NCBI): domain Eukaryota; kingdom Metazoa; phylum Arthropoda; class Insecta; order Lepidoptera; family Tortricidae; genus Eudemis; species Eudemis profundana. The sequence goes on along the minus strand of OX344795.1, from coordinate 19,254,217 downwards.
CTGATTCAACAACTGTGCAAAAAATAATTGTAAGTAAAATAAGGTAGGTGAGTACTAATAGATAAGAATATGCTATCTAGGCATTCACTAGCGGCTAAGCGAATCTAGTGTAGTATTGGCTTTAGTTCAGCACAGCAGATATTCTCTCATATGACAACTATTTACTCTCAACGCGTGAATCCAATCACAACCATGTCAAAAAGGAATGACAAATCAGTCGCAAACACGGGAATTATTGATGACGGCCGCATGAATATTCGTACGGGCGATCCCGTTAATTATGGAGATTAAGGCTTTGTACCGATTCTATCTCAGAAGGCCCTGTGAGAGGACAGTGACAGCAAGACCGATAGGTAAAAATGACAGATAGACGAACATTAGAATTAAATCTGGAACAGAAATTACTTTTGCGAGAAATTCACGTTTTTTACGGTGACGCTACACTGTTCACATAACTTGAATGTTTTGACATTGGGCATAAAGGAATGCAGAGGAGTGAAACTTATTATTTTTACATCTAAATAAATATAGCAGAAAATTAAAACTAAGCCTTATATTGGCTTAGTTTTAATTTTTCAGACTTAGTTGAAAAAACTCCAAACTCGTGTCTAAATTTAAAACGTCAAAGAATGAGTTCCGCTCGATGGGACAGAAAGGAAAGGGCTGAGGCCGGCGGTTAATTGCTCAGCGCATCGATTAAGGACCACGAACGGAATGTTTGTGTACAACACAGACCGTAGCGGAAATGTGACGTGGAGGTGAAGGTAAATACATAGTACAGTCAAGTGTCAAAGTATGGGTGCATACAAATGCTCAAAAATATGTCTGAATACACCTTCTGCAGTGCCAATAAGAACTTTGTACCATATTTATGAAACGATTTATGCGATACATGTTTTTGCACTTGACTGTACAATAAAACAAGTTATGTTCGACGACACGTTTAGACTCTTGGTAGTGACACCGCCTACGAAGTGATCCTGAGTTTTGAATGTTTTCTATCTATTTAAATATTTAAAATTACCTACTAGTATATGTACGTATATCGTTGTTTAGTACCCATAATACTAGTATTGATTAATTTGGGTCTAGGTCTATTTGTCATATTTATTTATACATATTTTACCAAAAGTGAACTTGCCTGACTTTGTATATGAACTTCAATACACTCAAGTTCACACGAAACTGTTACGGAAAGAACAAACCTTTGTTTTAACAGTATGTACCACCGTTAAATGTGCGCCAATAGCAGCCGGCTTATGCTGCGTTAGTTCGAAATTTCGAATAGATAAATCAACAGTTTTTTTGTTGGTTACTCATGAAGAGAGCAAGATGGTTTAGCCTAGTGATTAGTGACTCTGCCTACGAAGCTAACGGGCCTGGGTTCGAATCCTGGTAAGAGATGGATGATATTTGTTTCTGAGTTTTGGATGTTTTCTATGTATTTAAGTATTTGTATCTATTAAATATATCGTCGTATAGTATTCATAACACAAGCCTTATTGAGCTTACCATGGGAGTAGTTCGATTTGTGTAAGATTGTCCCCTAATATAATAATAATGGCCAGTGGCGTCCGTAGAACCCGCAGCCTACAGGCTTGTCTATTCCTGGTTATTGAAGCAACTTACTGCTCTTGAAAAAATATTATCCATGCCAAATTTACTCCAGATTGATCTCGGCAAACCACATACACTACACACCTACATTTTACCGACATCTCTCTTGACATTTTGCTAGATCATCACTTATCAGCACAGTGGATGATCGCATATATTAATGATGTTACGTTTATAAAATAAAATGTACATACACAATAAGAAACCTCTTTGTCTCTCTATCTCTCTCTTTCTGTGTGAGTGTTTAAGTTCATGGTTGATTTTATAATCCATCACATCTTTTTGCACGTTGAAATAACATAATTGCCTGCTATTTTATCAAAATCGAAATTACTGCTTAAATAAACTGAAAGCGTCTCATTCATAAAATAAAAAAATAGCGCTACAGTTGAATGGTTGCTAGAGTGAGACGGGAAATCATCTTTTATTAACGTCCCTAAAATAGATCAAAAGCCGAGATTCAAAGGTGTACTGTGTTTCAAAGGTGTATTACATTTAAGAATTATTCATTAAGCAATACGAGAGGGTAGAACGGTGAATTAAAATACACTACTTACTTTGTAACATTGGTTGCTAAGCTAGGTAAAAGGTAGAGGTGGGGCTAAAAAAACCGGCCAAGTGCGAGTCAGATTCGCACACGAAGGGTTCCGCACCATCGACGAACAAATAGGCGCCAAATAAACACGTCTTTTATATGATACTAGGTAGATGCTTGATATGTTCACAAAAAGTATATTTCTATTGCCGATGCCGCTATAACTACAAATAATAAAGTTAAAAATAAAAGGGCCCTTTTTCTTTTTCATTTTATTTTCTTTTTATTAATTGTTGTAATAGCAGCAACAGAAATACACATTCCGTGAAAATTTCAAGCCTCTACCTATTACGGTTCAAAAGCTAGAGCCCTGTGACGGACGGGCAGACGGACGACAGCGCAGGCTTAGAAATAGGGATCCGTTGGCACCCTTTGGGTACGGGACCCTAAAATTAAAAAAATATCAGTGCCAACATAAGAGCTAACTCGACCGCAGGGTCACTGAAGATGCAAACTCAAATCCCGCTTGGGAACATAATTCGTCAATTTTGGGTTTGAAGGATACATTAATTTTAGTTTATGTAACAGGGACTTTAAGTAGACTTCGGCCACATTCCCATTTTGTACACATTGCTGCTTCATCCACATTCCTTTTTTTTGCACCAAAACGGCTTATGCCTTTAGAACCGTAGTAATTATTCGGTTGAAGGTGTGTGCAGAAACTACTAGGATTTTAGCGGTGTTTGTATAAGGCGGATAGCCATTGCAAGCTATTGCCTCCGCCTGTCACCCGTGTGAATATATCTCCTCTAATATCAAAAATCTAAGTAGTTTACTCACCAAAGCGGCAATGTATTTGGTTTAAAATTCTGTAAAAATATACTATTATTAGTATTAAACAAAGATAATTGTTAATAAATTAATAACAAAAAAATAAAAAGCAAATTTTATTCAACAATGAAATTTGTACGATACCTATATCGTTGAATAAAATTCTAACAAAAATTAATATTTTACGTAAATAAACTTTTATACTGTGTGAGTATTTTAAGTATATATGTACTCACACGTCCTGTACAAACACCATTAGAGGCAGCGACCGTTCCAGCATTTAAATGAAGGATAAATGTAGACTACATGCAATTTGCTCTACACGTAGCTGCTCGTAGCACCTGTCTCGTAGCGCTACGACGTAGACGTCTACGAGCTCTGAACACGTACGTAAATAGTGGTTCGGATTTATTGTTGGGACATTGTTTGTACATTTATGAACATAACTCACAACTTTGGGCTAACATAGGGCGGAGAAGTATATAATACCACTTCCTCCACGGTTGAATAATAGGCAAGTCGGTGGAAATCGAGTTCTGTGGTAAGCTACTGACTAAATAGGTTTAACATTACATTTCAAAACTTTTTTGTTGTAGAAGAACTGCGTTGCGAGACTTGCATCTTTTTACCCGACTGCGGCGAAGCCCAAAGAAGGGTAATGTGTTTGACCTGTATGTATGTATGTATATGTACGTATGTATTTATGTATGTACGTATGTCCGTTCCTATGCCGCTCGTAACTACTCAACGGCACAACCGATTTTGATAAATTATACATCATAAGATTCGTCAACAAAATTAAATCATTAATAATTGCACAAAATACTACGTAATTGGACTTATTTCGAATTCAAGACCGCCGGTGCCGCCGCAGGTAAGCCATCCCCAAACTTGAGTCGAATAAAAGGTAAAAAGAGTAGCCATATAGGAGACGACGGAAGGGTTTTTCTGATTGCCTTCGTTGGCACTGCGGTGTTTCTATTTTTGTTACTAAACCTCGGGACAATGGCAGCCGTTAGGTAAAAAAATTGTTAGCCTTGGAAACATTTATCATCACGTTTTCATGTGTGGAAAACTTTCGGCATTTAAGGCATTAAAGCAAATTTTGAACAAATTGAGATGATCTGAAATTAAATTATGTAATTCAACATTATGCTGACTGATCTTGATCTTCTTTAGTTTTTAAGCGATATTGCAAATATTAACCTAAAATCAGTTTACTTACTTAAAGCGCATTTTGGTTTTATTGGAATCGAATAATCTTAAAGTAAACACTTAAATACTTGGTTGTAGGTTGTAGATCATTTCAAACTGACAAATTATATACCTATTGTTGGATTTATTCATCTAAATATACAAAACTTTCTCTGATACAGATAATATTAGATCGAATACTTAAAAGACGCACTGGCAATTTTCTCGCTACCTTTTTAAAAAACCGGTCAAGCGGACTCGCGCACCGAGGGTTCCGGACAAACTCATAATTAGATACGCGAATAGTTCAAGAAAAACTGGACATAGTTGTGCAATAACGTTCCATTCCACATGCAAAATTTGTTGGATTATGGACTTTGTTTTTTAAAGACAGAAGGTTGATACTTTGTTTTGTGGGTTGGAACGTTATTGCATAACTACGTCCAACTGTATGTCGATTAGTTTAGTAGGAGCAAATAAGTATATGTTATGATTTTTGCAAATTTCTAAAAAACAGTGCAAGTTAGGAAAACAGTTATATTTTTCCTGTAATATTTAGAACCTGACGAGTAATGATTCTATTTAATAGCAAGGACCATTAAATCAAGAGGACTGTCATTCTCCATACAAAAAGCTGTTCCCCGAATTTGCAACGCCATCTATGTATAAGCTTGGTAAAAAGATTTATAATATTATTTACAATTATTCAACTTTGCAAACGTGACACAGTATTTAAATGTTAGAATTTATTTATTATTAGCTGTTTACGAACTAATTGTTACTATACTATGTTTCTTTGTTCAATTATAACATCGTTAAATGTTTAGTGTTTTAGCGCCATCTACTTTTTGCGCGGAAATCCCCTAGCGTGAAACAGGCCATCGCTTAGTTTTGCTACTCGCCGCTAGATGGATTTTTTTGTATTTGTAAATTTCTAAAAAAATATTAAAGTTAGGGAGGAGGAAGACCGTTCTATTTTTTCTGTAATATTCAGGTTGATATTGATAATTAGTAATTATGACACATTTGTCTGATCAGTAACTTCGGAGATAATAGAGGGGAATGGTACGTTTGCACTTATAACTCAAAAACTACTTTTTAAGAAAAAAAATAAAAATGGCGTTTTAATCTACAAATTAAGCCCTTTCATTTGATACCCCACTCAATATTTCAATTTTCAAAGTCCCATTATTTTAAAAAAAAGTAAAAAAAGGTACAAGATATTTTTTATGTCCAATAAGCTCGGGATAGCTACTTTTAACACTATTCCAAATTTCCAATCGATAGCAGCAGTAGTTCCTGAGATATCTAGATCTGATCTGAAACATGTTTGCTTCCAAGAGACTGAAAGAATCAAGATTAAAAACGACTTTATTATAATATAAAAATATCTTTTATTAAAAGCGCTGTGCTTCCCGCACCTACGATAAACGAATCCCTCGAGCAGTGTAACAACTTGACCCCAAAATCAATAAGATGTGCTTTATGTAGGTTCATCAATCAATCAGTGAGTCAATTACTTGAACAGGTAAGCAATGTTTAATTAACGTCATATCCTCCCTCTGTTGGCGGTGTATGGGAGAGCCATATCACATTACTCTTTAGTAATGTGACTTACTTCGCGATTCAGTTGTGAGGTCAAGCTTCCGGAAAAAAGAGCAATAATAAGCTATATTCAATACTAGAGGATCCGCTCGCGGCTTCGTTCGCGTAGGTAAAATAAATTGAATGTCTTGTTTTGCTTCGGCTAAAAATATCCTGTGTTAAGCGGGGTCATAATCTACGTGGATACCAAAGGTCATGGGGCATTTTGTTCGGACATATGACCCACGGCGTACACAAACGAAATAGGGCTAGGTATGTAGGTAAATGTATCTGCTACTCAGTGGTATGAGTCGCATTCTTGTAAACCATGGGAGAAAAAATAAAAATAATTTCTTATCATTATAGCATTTTTTCAATGATGTCAGAACTATTGGAAATATTTCAAAAATACTTTGAATAGCTGCTGTTATATTGCGTTGCTTTAGTTATATTGTTTAATATTTATAAAGAGGAACAAAAATAAAATCCAGTTCTAAAAACCAATTTTTTATTCTGCTTGATCAATGGCGCGTCAATCACTTCTTGATGCCTGGCCCCCGATAAAAAATCGTACACATACTGTTGAATAACTTTTTTCTGCCGGTTGATACAAAAAAAATACATATTTAGAAAACTGAGATTAAATTCTCTATTTTAAAACTAGTGTGGTCTCTGCACGCGAAAGTTCGGAAAGCGGGTCAAAAACGCCCAATGACCTTTCATGAAAATCGGCCCTGTATATTTTACGTGATGCGCGAACAAACAAACAGATATAGAGTGAAACAGACAAACCGACAAAAAAATCCATCAACTATTTATTTACATTTTATTACCTACGTGTTTATGATTTTATTATATGTATAAATTTATTCAGTAGAGAACATAATATCATCAAATACTTCTCACGAGATAGCTTTTCTGTTGTGTTCTCTATTGAAATATGTAATGTGGCGTGAAGTTAATATATTTTTCATCACACTTGCTCGTAAAGGGTGTTATAACACGCGCGCTTATAGACCAACTCGAGCCGATTTACCCCCCGTGGGTTACAAATATCTATAACTCCCACGGGAGGAAAAACTGTATGAAAATCTATAACTCCCTCGGGAGTTATGAGTTTAGTTTTAAAAGTCGTACGTCATTTCAGACTAAGGAGGTTTCGAATCAGCCAAGGCTATTTCACATCTTCAAAACTTGGCTACAAAACCAATTTTAGTGTAAAATAAAACTTATATGGTATATTTTACTATTTTTCCGCAGTTTTTGCGATTATTTTAATGCAATTAAATTTATTTAGTTTAAAATTTTATTTTGAAAATCGGTACAATCTGGCGACATTGCCTGTCAAGTTTAAAAACTAAACGCAGTTCTTAGCATTATCTGTGGAAGACTATATTGAAAAAGTTGACAGTTGAAGTTGTCTCTTAGCGGGTGCGTTTAGTTTATTTCATTTTTATGTTTTATTTTTTTTTCCTCGCAAATGTGATGAAAAACATTGTGTGTATCACGGGCAGTAAGAAGATTACAAACTCGAGTCATTAAAAGCCCTCCGCCTACGGCGTCGGGCTTCTAATAGACTCTCGTTAGTAATCCCCTTCTTACTACCCTCGGTGCACAATGTACTATTTCATCACACTTGCTCGTAAAGGGTGTCATAACACGCGGGCTTATAGACCAGCTCGAGCCGATTTACCTCCCGTGGGTTATAAAAATCTATACCTCCCACGGGAGGAAAAACTGTATGAAAATCTATAACTCCCGAGGGAGTTATGAGTTTAGTTTTAAAATATAGGACCTACCCGTACGTCATTTCAGACTAAGGAGGTTTTAAATCAGCCAAGGCTTATTTCACATCTTCAAAACTTGGCTACAAAACCAATTTTAGTGTATATAAAACTTATGTGGTATATTTTACTTTATTTCAGTAATTTTTGCAATTATTTTAATGCAATTAAATTAATTTACTTTAAAATTTTATTATGAAAATCGGTACAATCTGGCGGTATTGCCTGTCAAGTTTATAAACTAAACGCAGTTCTTAGCATTATCTGTGGAAGACTATTGAAAAAGTTGACAGTTGTAGTTTTGTTTCTTAGCGGATGCGTTTAGTTTATTTGATTTTTATGTTTATTTTTCCTCGCAAATGTGATGAAAATCATTGTGTGTATCACGGGCAGTAAGGGGATTACCAACTCGAGTCATTAAAAGCCCTCCGCCTACGGCGTCCGGCTCCTAATAGACTCTCGTTAGTAATTCCCTTCTTACTACCTTCTTTCTATTACATTAAATAATTGGTAAAAGTGAGCTATAGTACATTGTGCACCGAGGGTAGTAAGAAGGGGATTACTAACGAGAGTCTATTTGAAGCCCGACGCCGTAGGCGGAGGGCTTTTAATGACTCGAGTTTGTAATCTTCTTACTGCCCGTGATACACACAATGTTTTTCATCACATTTGCGAGGAAAAAAAAATAAAACATAAAAATGAAATAAACTAAACGCACCCGCTAAGAGACAACTTCAACTGTCAACTTTTTCAATATAGTCTTCCACAGATAATGCTAAGAACTGCGTTTAGTTTTTAAACTTGACAGGCAATTTCGCCAGATTGTACCGATTTTCAAAATAAAATTTTAAACTAAATTAATTTAATTGCATTAAAATAATCGCAAAAACTACGGAAATAATAGTAAAATATACCATATAAGTTTTATTTTACACTAAAATTGGTTTTGTAGCCAAGTTTTGAAGATGTGAAATAGCCTTGGCTGATTCGAAACCTCCTTAGTCTGAAATTACGTACGACTTTTAAAACTAAACTCATAACTCCCGAGGGAGTTATAGATTTTCATACAGTTTTTCCTCCCGTGGGAGTTATAGATATTTGTAACCCACGGGGGGTAAATCGGCTCGAGTTGGTCTATAAGCGCGCGTGTTATAACACCCTTTACGAGCAAGTGTGATGAAAAAGACTTTTACTGGCCTTCACTGTTGTGCCGTCTACTATTAAAAGAAATAAGAGTACCAAACTGTGAGAGACGATTGCATGTATACTCTCAGGAGGACTTTCTATCAGAATATTTAAATTAAAAAAGAAGAAATAATACAAATTCGCATAGTATATTATCATTTCCTTCGCTTTATTTAATAACCACACATAACGATATTATGGTTTGAAAATCTCTGAAGTCTCTTTATTTTGAACGACCCTCAGTCAGGGTTTCTTAAACTGTGGTCCATGGACCCCATACATACAACACAAACTTTCATGTGTCCTTGATTTTCTTTTTCTCTGATTGTATTCGGAAAGGGCCCGTAAGGTTTTCGAAATAATGTAGGGGGTCCGTGACCAAAATAAGTTTAAGAACCTCTGCTCTGAGTCTATCCATTGATCAACCTTAAAACTATAATCTTAATATATTATAATTTCACATATTGTATCGATCTAAGTGCGTAATGTAAATAAAACCGGTCAAGTGCGAGTCGGACTCGCGCACCGAGGGTTCCGTAAAAACTCACAAATAGATACATGCATGCATGTTCAAGCAAAACTGTATGGCGATTAGTTTAGTAGGAGCAAATAAGTATGTGATACGATTTTTGCAAATTTCTCAAAAACGGTGCAAGTTAGGAAAAGGGCGATTCCGCTGGAGACGAATCTTGACATCAATTTGCAAGTCCCAATATTTGTTACTTTTTTTGATACCATCGTGTAGGGTGAGGTCTTAAATTAATTGATATGGAATTAACTTCATATTAAGGATGTTAACGCTCTTGAAAACCTTAGCATTCTAAGATTTAATATTTTTTTTTATGTTTCTATAGTTGATTGTTTATTGTCTTTCAATATAAATTATTATTATTATTAAAGCCATTTATTTCCTTAAAACAATTACAGTTTCATGCATCATAAATTCACAATTAATATAGAATATGCGATAATTCATTTACATTTTAAAAAATAATTTATTCATGTTTGACTATATTTTTCTAATTATTGAAATTTATAATTATTATTATTTTAGTATATTTATATATATATTAATAAATTGCTAATTATTAAGGACCTCTCAACGAGTATAGGCCTCCTCCATTTTTCTCCACTTTTTCCTGTCTTGTGCCGTCTTCATCCAATCATCGTCACCGACTGTCTTTTTAATGTCATCCGCCCATCTCTGTAGCGGTCTGCCACGTTTTCTCTTTCCGGGAGGGCCTGCCCAGGTAGTTACTATCTTAGTCCACTTATTTTCCTTTAGACGTGCGATGTGGCCTGCCCATTTCCACTTGAGTTTCTGGCAGTGTGATAGAGCATCGATGACTTTAGTCCTTGACCTAATTTCAGTATGCCGTATTTTGTTGCTAAGTTTTATGTTAAGTATGCTCCGTTCCATGGCTCTTTGGCATGTTTCTATTTTTCTTTTCGTGAATGTATTATATATCCAGGTTTGACTTGCATATGAAAGACAAGGTAGTAGACATGAATCTAAAATTTTCTTTTTCAGCCTTAATGGTAATTTAGATTTTAAGATTTCTTTGTGGCTCCAGAACTTTCAATATAAATAGGCAAAACATATTAAATATTTGACAGTTAAAAGAAATTTCTGTTTTTATACTATGATCCGGAGAGGTGGACCGATTTGGTTGCACCCGCAATAGCACTTTAACCCTCTCTTGTGGTTATTTAAATATTTATTTTAAATTCTTATACACAAATCTATAAAAAAAAGGTTAAAAAGTAATCCTTAAAATAATATTTTTACTAAAAATGTTTTTCGTTTTATTAGGAGGAGGCCTTGAATGAGTCAAAATGTTGCACCCGTTATAATGGAATCGCCCAAAACCGTTATATTTTTCCTGTAATATTTAGGATGACATTAATAATCATATAATTACAGATTTTTCTGTTCAGTAACTTCGAATACAATGGGGGAATGGTATTTTTTTAACGTTTTTCATCATAAACCAAAAAATTCTTAGTTAAGAAGAAAACAAAAACGGTGTTTTAATCTACAAATTAAGCCCTTTCATTTGATACCCCACTCGATTTAATAGGCCCTACTTTCAATTTTCAAAGTCCCATTACGGACCCTTTAAAAAAAAGGAAAAAGTTACAAGATTTTTTTTTACATCCAATAGGCTCAGGTTAGCTAGTTTTAATACTATTCCAAATTTAAAATATCGATAGCAGCAGTCGTTTCTGAGATATCTGGCTGTGACAGGCGGACAGACAGAGTCGCACGCACCATAAGGGTTCCTTGTTTACCATTTTGGTACGGAACCCTAAAAAGGTTTTCTTTCGCGATAAGACCGCCTACCCTTTGCCATTGTTTTTAAATAGGGTTCATTAGTAATTTTTCTTGGCCTGCTATTCAAAACTGCTAGTAGTTTAATAGGCAGTACTAAACTCTCTTGTGGCGCGTGAGCGCCGTAATGAAATCATTCAAGCGGCTGTCACTTGCAGCTCCTAGTGCAGGGATATCGGCTAATAGACATTAGGGAAAACAAGAAACAAACGGCTGTTTTTACCGGTTTCTGCAGACCATCGACGGGAATTAATTATAGGCTGCCGAGTTGGCAACGTGTTGTCTTTTTAGATAACTTATTCGCGCTTTTATTTCTTCATCCCGTTATTATAAACTAAAAAATAAGTAACGTTTTCAGGCAAAAAGTACTATGCAGCTTGTCAATAAGGACGATTTTTAATTGCATCTTAACATTTGCATCTTTTACCTGAGAACAATACTTATTATATGATTTTACGGTCAATGCCAAAGTAACGGATAATAAACAGTTTCACAGTGTTAATACTCGAGAAGAGTCCTTTTTATTGCTGAAAATGCAGACGACAAATCTATGCACATACACTCTGTGTTCTTTATCCTTGTGTATCAAGTCATAGGGTTATTAATAATAAACGTGTATGGCATTATCGTAGTCAAGTTGCGACGACGTGACTAAACGAAGTCATGCACGCAACAACAAAACAAATGATTCGCATCCGACTGTTGAAAGATAATTCGTTGCAAACTCAACCCGACAACCCTCTTTCAAAATGACGTAACTAACAAAGTTTTCGCGGAAACATTTCACCCTTTCGTAAGGGAATATAGTCCCCAAAGCTAGACCGCGTCTCCCCATTGCTCCGCCCTCTAAAACAACAAGCATCCCCTGGGAACCATATCAAATGGCAATTGGGAGCGGTGATCGATACACGTTGCAGCAAAATATTGATATCGCACTATGAAAATATTATTTTTTGGCGTCGAGATTGTCTTCGGGCCTGTGCACACGACGTCTTTTAAACGCGCCGTCGACGCGTGTTTCGTAGCACTGTCTCTATTTGCTTTGAGGGTGTAACAGCGACAGCGCTACGAAGCGCTGTGTGCACAGGCCCCAAAGGTAAAAACAAATTATATATATGTAGCAGTGGCGTGGCGTCCAAAGAACTCGATTCCTGCCGGCTTGCTTAATATCAGGCATTTGAGCACCGTATTCTACAGCTCTCAAGGAGAATGTAGGCCAAATCTGCCGTCCTAGTCTAAAAGGCGACTTTTTACTATGAACTTCCATAGCAAAAAGTCGCCTTTTAGACTAGGACGGCAGAAATCTGCACCGGCTTGCCCAAGGGTATCTTTTACGCCAAGCCACTGATATGTAGGTCCATACGTAGATAAACTCGATCAGTATCTTTAAATCGGATATAACTAGGGTTAATCGATTCATTTTGCAAAATGATATTTTTTTTGTCACTGTCGTAACTTTTATACTTAACGATTTTTATAAAAAAAATATCTGATTATGACAGACGCACAGTGGGACCAAACGGTCATTTCCATCTCAAAAATCTGTAACTTTTTTGTTTATTGAGATTTATTGCTGAAATTTTGCATACGTAATCTTGAATAGTTACGCCTTTATATAATCAAAACGCCTTTATTATAAAACTTATATTTATTGAGTAATATAGAGTTGAAAATAAAATTTCACAATTTTTCATACAAAAAATTCAAATAATATATTTTTTTTGTTTTTTGTTTATATAACTAAGTATTAAAGGATAACTAATAATTATAATAAACTTGATTTAAGTAGGTAGATATAGATATATTTTGATTTTTTTAATTTTTTATTTTTTTTTATTTGTAATAGCTTAAATATATAATAAATAAAAAATGTGAAGTAATTAGGCAATTTACAACTACCTAGTAACAAAAAATTGTATGTATGCATTATGCACACGTCCCATTCCGTACTCCTGTATCAGTTCCATGTTTTTACGTTTTTTCGTATTTTCAGAGCACTCTTCATATGGTTTTGTTGGTCTACCACGATCTCCAGATGTATTCAAGCCAGTATTTTCAGATGTTGAGGCATTGCAATAATTTAAAGATACCTTAAACTCGCCATTCAACCAATTTATGTTTTGACTTTCAAAACGATCAGTTTTTCTGTGAGCTTTCACCCATTTAGAGTTGCAACTCGATACCAATTTTTTTTGAATATTATGAATGACAATATTTACATCTGATGATGATAGTTGAAAATTTTCTAATAAATATTTTTCCATATCTGAGGTACTTTTACCAGCTATTATTTGAGCACATATATCACGTCGAACACAAACGAATTCACTCATTTTTGACAAATAACTAGTTACTTTGCGAAGGTATTCGGACAGTTTGATGTACATGTTGGAACCCTCAAGTATTTATAGTAACTTGTGAAAAACGTGTCAACTGATAAAGAAAGTTCTCACAGAAATATTTAACCAATACTGATTATAATTACCACAATAGAGAAAAGTGTGATGATAGGTATTGTTATCACAATTGTGGTAAAATCAGATACTCTTAAACATACCCAAACAGAACTATTTTATCAAATATTAAAAAAACAACGGTAAATTTGACTAATATAACGACAGTTACGTTATATTAAGTAAAAAAAGTTCCATAAATAGGTGCAAGCAAAAATAATGAAATTGGACCTCGGCTGACATATTAGGTTCTATCTCGAAATGGCGCTATAATGACGCAGGTTTTTTTTTTTTACTTGGATTATTTACTAATTAAGGATTCTATAAATGATAATAACTCGACATCGGCAGCTTTCGATAACAAGGAAACCTCCAATTGAAATTAAAACATACGGAAATTTTCATAGGGACATTTCAAAATTAATTAAAAAAATACACATTCTATTTTTCTGTAAAATAATACCGTATTTACAAACTAGAGATCCTAGTGAATCTAAATATGTATAATACTAATATATTTCTTTGGGAAACTTAAAAAATATCTTAAGTCAAACTTCACGAAGGTCTAGTCTGTTAAATACGGAATTATCGAAGTTCAATGTTTCAGTGCCATTTTAGGTAAGTAAAACTTAATAATTATTATTTGTCACACTAATATCAGATAGGCCTTTTATCATAGAACGTAGAACTATCAAAATTATATCAGAATTACGACTTTCGCTAAAACCATTTTTGAGATGGATAAGAACGTTTAGTCCCACTGTGAGACGGGCAGACAGACAGACACAGTCGTGCCATAAGGGTTCCATTTATTTCATTTTTGGGACGAAACCCTAAAAACTGTAGTAGATAACTCAATATCGCCGAAACTGAACATAAGATCTGGTAACAAATTGTCTATCATTAGCAGCCTAGTCTGACCTCGATTGCGACTGACTGATGTGACTTGGCAACCGATGCCTTGCCCTTGGCCTCGATGTACACGCTAATTCATGAACCTCATTTGGAAATTAGATCGTAAAAGATATACATGAGAAAAATATAGTAGGTAAGTAGGTAACAAACATGCAAATATTATGTGAGCTGAACAAAAAAAGCGTAGGTACACTGAGTCCCGACAGTCCAAACTTTGTTTTCACAAGATTAAATTTTAACTTAATATAACATGAAAAAACACAGTGTAGGTCATCAACTTCATTCCTCTTATATTAAATTATGTTAATCTAGAGTAAACGGCGGTTATTTTTTTCAATTTCGCAGTCAGAATACCAAAGGAACAATTCTATTATAATATGTATATTAGTTAGAAAGTAACACTTACGTATAACATTCATAAAAGCCAAAATTAAGTAAGTACCTACCATATTTCCTGACATCCTTTTAGAGATTACTCCTTTGTAATTCTCATAATATGTCTAAGAAATTAATACGACATACCTAAAGTAATATGACGGGGGACTGGCACTAACATGTTCCAGGAAATGGAGGCGGAGATGACGTCACCGGTCATGTTCTTATGAATTGGGAAGGCGCTTAGGACGATTAAGTTGTGACATCAAACATCATTCTTACAATGATATGATTTACTGCAGAATTAGAGAGTCAGGATCTCTTATCTCTTCTCGACTTTGGCTCGACTACTCGGCGTCATGACAATGTCCTTTTTTGGCAAAGTGCATAAAGCGCAACCAAAAATTCACCAAAAACCGGAATGAATCTTGTTCAAATTTAGCTTTAATAAATTTTTCTTTTAAGAAAAATAGATGAAGCTTCAATTGTTTCAAACTTGTTCCGATTTTAATTACTCGCTTCATACCTCAGTTTCTATACACCGTGGGTACGAGTAACCCGACCCGACAAACTTTAACTATAGATTCTAACAACTATAAGGAGTAAAAAAAGTTATGTGATGTAGTCGAAAAACGCTTACTTTCAGAGATATTCATTTTTATTTAAATGAAAACTCCCAAGTGTGTAACAAGCCCTAATAAAAGTGACTAAGATAGGTTTACTAATTTTTTAAAATCCTTTAACTTAACAGCACTTAACCTTCGCAGTATTTGATGGTAAAGCGACTACGAGGCCAAAAAATGTACCTTTCGTTTCCATTTTAGCTTTCTTTTTCTTTTTGACAACTTTTCCTCCAGTAAGGACATGTTTATAATGAGGGGCTGAATTTACTGATTTATTTTGTTCCAAAAGACTATTAATGTAAAATGACAAAATTCGACCTATGTTGATATAATGCTATTTACTTGTAATTAGGGCTTGCAAATATTCGACTTTTTCTAATATTCGAATATTCGAATATGATTTTGTAGATATTCGAATATGATTTTGTAGATATTCGAATAATTCGAATATTATTCGAATACCACCAAAAACTATTAAAAAATCGTTTTTCTTAGTATTTTTTGTGAAAAACATGTTAGAAGAGATATTTTTTACGCTGCGATTACCTTAAGACTAATCAAACTTAATTGGTCTTACTCAAAACCTATTACATTAAAAAAAGCGACCGCTCAAACCCATCCAACTACAGGCCGATACCCATAACCTCTCTGTTCTCGAAGATAATGGGAGTCCATTATCAACTGCCTGCTCCTTCGGTACATAGAGGACCACCAGTTGCTTAGTGACCCCCAATACGGTTTCCGTAAAGGCCGCTCAGCTGGTGATCTTCTGGTCTACCTAACACATCGTTGGGCACAGGCGATCGAGACTAAGAATGCTGGTGTCCCGCAAGGCTGTGTGCTATCGCCTACGTTGTTCCTTCTGCATATCAACGACATGCTGCAAATCTGTGGCATTCACTGTTATGCAGATGACAGCACGGGTGATGCCTCCTACCCGGCCGCGCCAATATTTCTCGGGATAACGTCATCGAGAGCCGTAACAGACTTGTGTCTGAAATTGAAACTTCCCTAAAAGAAGTTTCAGAATGGGGTCTACTTAATCTAGTCCGTTTTAACCCTACGAAGACACAGGTTTGCGCTTTCACCGCTAAAAAGCTTACGTTTGTTGCATCACCTCGTTTTGAGAGCACCCCCACCTAACTGCCACAGCCACTATTGCAATCCTTGGTGTCGACATATCGAGTGAAGTCTAGTTCCGCGGCCATTTAGAGGGTAAGGCTAAATTAGCCTCTAAGAAGAAGAGAAGTGCTCAACAGATCGAGACAGTATTTCACTCCGGCCCACCGCCCAGCTTTATAAGGCGCAGGTCCGTCCACATATGGAATACTGTTCTCATCTGTGGGCTGGGGCTCCCCAGTACCAGCTTCTCCCTCTAGACCGCATTCAGCGGAGAGCGACTCGTATCGTCGGCTGCCAAGATATTTCAGATCGGCTCGACTCCTTGGCACTGTGTAGAGATGTAGCCTCGCTCTGCATCTTCTATCGTCTCTATAACGGGGTGTGCTCCGAGGAATAGTTTGAACTGATCCCTGCCGCATCTTTCCGCCATCGTCCTACGCGACAATACTTCCATCCTCACCACTTAGATGGTTGGCAGTCAACAACTGAGCGTTTTGCTAGAAACTTCCTGCCTCGCACGACTGAACTGTGGAATAAATTGTCGCCTGCAGTGTTTCCGGACCGTTTTCTCGTTTGCCCCCTATTTCATAAAAAAAATCCTTTGGGACGCATGTCGGACTCACGCCCTCAGAAGGAGAAGACATACCCACTAAAACCACCTGGACCCGAGTTACCTGAGAATAGCAATCTGTCTAAGAGTTCCCCACACATGCTCTGAAGGTCATGCTCTGGTGGCATGGACGTTAATCAGGTGGGGCGACACGGCCTTTCATGCAACAGAAGCGCCGGCCACATGGAAGCTCCGTAGAGCCCTGGTGCACATGCTGGTGCAACGTGTCCACAAGCCCTGGTGGGTAGTTAGTTGGCTGCATTCAGGCAACCTTTAACAGGCCGGTTCAGCGTATCAGTCCCAAATCATAAAGCTGTCCCGTCACCGCTTTTTTGTACTTTAACTAAATTGGTAAGTTTATCCTCGTCAAACCCGTTTCCTAAATTTAGGATATTTTGCTGAAGTAATTTTCGAGTTTATTAAGATGAGAATAGAATTCTAATTTCTCCCAAAAAATTGTCCTTGCGATTAAGAAAGTTAATGACGCATGTAAAAAGAACACCATACCACAGGCCAGCCTAGTGGATATTCTATTTTTTAATTTAATCATTGTTTTTTATAGCGTAAAAAGTTACGCTGCGCTATTTGAGGTATATTTAGTTTGAAAAAATTTAATTGATTACTTTATCCTTCTTTATTATGTCCTTTGTTAACATTTTAATTAAAATTCCGTTTAATTTAAATAGGTAGTAAAATTATTCGAATATTCGAATACCTTACCAGGTATTATTCGAATAGCAAAATTAGCCGAATATTCGAAGAATTCGAATATTCGAATATTCGAATTGCAAGCCCTACTTGTAATACCATCAGGAATACGTGGTTAAAGTTTGTCGGGTAACTCGTACCCCACGGTGTATAACGAAGTGCTACAGACGTCGGGCCGTTTTCAAACTTTTGCTATTTAGACGTTAGTAAGTAGTGACTTACTATTCGAATAGCGGAAATAGAGAATATGCACGCTAGGGAGAAAAACTAAAATTAAGCTAAACGATGCACGCGACAAAAGTATGTACTGTGTTGTTTTAATGTGCTTTAAATCCAATATACGTTTGAGAAGTACTCAAGTCATATAGAGATCAGGAGGTTTGACTTACACTGTCAATATCAAACACTCAATATTCAGCCGGATCGGCGGTAAAGGAAGCTTCATTCCAAGTTGTCAGAAATCGTGCGCCGCCAGCAGGGTTTCTGCTTGAGCTTTCTCGATCTAGAGGAAACTCGAGAAAATTGTTGTCATTCGAGACGAGAAAAAATGATCGGAACTCGAGAATTCGCGAGTTTCCAATTTTAATTGCTCTTGCTCTTGTAGTTGCTGACTTTTATTGCTTTTTATTGTTAAATTGCACGCGTGTTCATGTGTTTTGGGAAATCATTGATTTAAGGTAAAATACTTCTTAAAATAAAATAATTTTAGTATTCATGCCGATCGTAAAATAAGCCGTGGTCATTTACCTTACATCTAAATCCCCGAATGTCTTTAACTTGCGTGCACATACGTGACATATGAGTCATCTGTTCCTAATCGTTTGGTACTTAATTTTAATTACTATGGAGGAAGATTTAAATTTTCGTGATTCTCTTTACTTAAATAATCAAATAACCAAAATAATAATTATAGTGTAACAAAAATATCACAAATGATAAATTATTACCATCATTGCTACATCAAATATCTTATTTTCTTGGGTGCAATTTGGGGTAGGTATACTACTTCAAACGTTATACAGAAACATGGATGTTCCTCGGGATTTTGGGAATGGATATTATTGCAGATGCATTTTTTGTTATATGCATCTATAGTAATAATTCATTCCGGGTATTTTGAAATTCATCCATGTTAACGCGGGCTTATTTTCCGCAACTCGACGACAAACATGCGCCTATTTTGCGTGATCATCCATGTTTCTGTATAACGTTTTGTAGTCATATACCCTAAATAGCACCCCAGATCCGAACACTGGTTATAAGTTACGTATTCACTATGAACTGAATTTTAAAATTAATTTATCGCACAAATACAAATAATGTGTAAAACCTAATCCCAAAATGTCTTTAATTCAAAATGTTCTATCTAATTATTCTTTGAACTAAGTGTTAGTGTAAAAACGAGTCAAAATTGTTCATTAGGCACTCTGTCACTTGATTTTTTTTATTACCTTATGAAAACGAGCACGAAGCAGGAACAGTTGCATTTTGAAACGATGACGTTTTCGTTTCAGAAATAGTTTAATCACCCCAAGATTCTGTTTTAGTGGTACTTGGGAATACTGGGAATCAGGCGTTTTGAATTAAGATCATTACAAATATTTAGGTAGTTTTTAGAATGAAACCATTCGAAATTTGTAGTCGTAAGGAATAATTTTGCTTCATTTCATGAAATTTGATTAAATTTCACCCTTTTTTACAAAAAGACTCGAGAATCGAGAAAACTCGACAAATTAGCCAGGAGAAATCTCGAAACGCGGGAAAAATAATATGTCGAGAAATCAGATACCCCAGCCGCCAGCAAATAGAGTTCGAACGTCAAAAAATGTGCTGTCCATTTTGACTAACGATTATGGTATAGGTTTGAAAGTTTACTTTACCAATTAACTGAGTTTTGTACAGAAGGACGCAAATGAAAAGAGGTTTCACCTGAAATACGCCGTTTTGAATGCAATAATGCGGTTAATATTTGATGATCTCGGTGTATCGACCAACGCTACAGCTGTGGGAAAGGTCATTGACAACACTCAGGGCTATGAGAAGTATAGAGACGTCAGTAACACGAAAAGGATCGTTGAAATCAATTTAGTATGTTTCAGGTCATTGTTCAGGTCTGTTTAATGCGGAGACAAAAACACTGTGGTGGGAATGAATTACAAATTTATGAATTCTCGACGTAGCAAGTGATCTTATCTTCATCAAAATTTCATCAGGTGAAAGCAAAGTCAGGCAGTAAAGTATCAATATTAAACATGAAGTTTGCCACTGGAGTCAAAGGGATATTTTAACGTGTCATATTATGCGACAGTACATAAAACTGTTTATTGAAGAAGGCTACTCAGAAGTTAAGAACGCAAGGACTCACACGATATGTCCATACATTAAGTAAAGCGACAATCGACAAAGCGGCATATACGCAAAGCTATATATAGGCAAAGGAGTGCGTATCGTGACGTCAACGGCAGCGTGCTCCGAATACTTAATACTTAGCGGCAATCGATACAGACCGGGCATCGCCTGAATACGAGTATTGCCTTGTCAGAAGCTGAATACGATGGCTACCTAGTCTGAAGCCTTCACACGCTACGATTTACACGCAGTGAATACGATATAACATGCTTGCATACATACAAAAGATGCACATAGAAAACATCCAAGGATCAAAGAGAAATATGCGTGCTCATCACATATTTGACCTCGTCGTAATTTGCACTTAGGACCGCTAACATAGATCTGGACATAGTAGTTGGATCAGCCGAAAGTCGTCCACTGATGCAAAAAGGCCTCCCCCGAAAAACGCCACGATCACGACCAACTCCATTAAGTCCACTTATGTCACGTAGTATATCCTCTATAATTATTTCTCATGTTGTCTTCTCCTCATGATTGAGAATGTTTTGAATGATTTTTCTCAATTGGCTTCTGTTTTTAGCGACCCCTACAACTGACCAAAACTCAAAGAAATATTAGCCTTTTGACTTATCTGGTCTGATAGCCATCTAAAGCTTTTCTCAATCTGTAATACTACAAACGATGAACTTTTCGAAGCTTCCATCCCCTAATCTAGACTATTATATGGCCGAAATAATAAAATATTATTTATTTATAATGAACTTCATTAATTGTCTCCCTCGTTAAGTACTAATATAGAAACTTGTGATATCAAGAAGAGGCTGAGGTAAGAGCTACGGCTGTATTCGGCGGAGTCATAGTTACTCTTTTTATTTATTCTCTGCCAGCATTTTGGTCTATTTGTACGATGCGGCACTGACTTTCTCCTTCACTTCTCTTTTTAATGTTGCCTTTCAGAATGTAAAAAAAGAAGTCATCCTGCCGTGACAGATATATAGAAATTACTATTGATAAAATCAAAACCTAAAGGCATTGAAAATGGAACACAAGCCAACACGTTTTAACTAATCGACATTATACTTCGATGGAGCGCAATGCGCACAACCTTCGACTTGACCTTCGAACAGTTGTGGCCGTGGGAAGTTACTTTATGTGTGAGTTGATTATTTAGTTAGTAAAGTTCCCTTTACTTACTCCAACTATTTAATGGTCAGCAACTACAGTACCACTCGACCGATATCAACATTTAAACACAACACGGATTAAGAGTTGAGTAATAAAATAAATAAATTGTAACTCAAAGTTAAAACACAAATCCTTTTCAGATTCAATTTTCCCGCACATCACTAGTCCGAACTTTGAGCCTTCCGTCCGTATGTTCCCATTCCTGCAAACTTTTGGGGCTGAACCGTCCAGATCTTTTTCAAATGCCCAGCTTTTTATCCATATTTTACGAACGAAATGTTAACCCTAGTCACGCGGCGACACTGAAGTTTGTAAATTATGTCCTCTGGAATATAATTTCGCGTAATATTCGAACTCGTTTAACGAGATGAAATAATTAATGCCCAATAGCCAGTCGTTTAATTTATCGCTACATTAATACCCGTCCTAATGGCGCAGTTCGCGTCAATGAGCTGACTTAACATTAATTAAACGATGTAGCAGTCATTTGGATGGCAACACGGTATATATTAACAATTTTAAATTATATTATTTAAAACTTGATTAGACTAAACTAAAATACCGGAAGCATTTTGAGTTTAGATGAATGTTGAGATGCGATGATATTAAATGTGATGGACTTTTCCTCTGTATGATTTTATTTCATTAGATTTCTTTTTGATCTAAAATTAGATTTCATATTCATCTGTCAAAGAAATGATCCGTAACCATCAATGTTATTTATTATTAAAATAAATACTGCTCCAGATGGCTGGCGTTGTAGGTGAAAGCCATATAAATATGCGGCCAGAAGCTTTCGTTGTTACCGCCTGTGGTGTGAACATAATAGTCACAGGCCACAGAATAAATTAATAATACTATGTACAGAAGTCTATCTAACAAAACTATCGTTATGGTCCGACCACCGGACGGAACGCACCGAATCCGACCGTCTCTCCCTATCGCATGACGCGTGCTCTTTCTGGTTGCTGGCTAAGGCCCCCTCGCGGGGGCCTCAAGGCCGCGCGACGAAATCGCGGAGTGAGCTACTCTTGCCCTGACTATGCAATAGAATTTTCTACCCGCGTAGCAGAAAAGGCCACTCACGACCTAGAGTGACGTAAAATTTTATTTTCTCAAACATGTTGTCAATACAAATAGGCCGCAAAGTACCTCGTTTCCGGTGCGACTTGACACTTGGCACGTAATGGAATTTCATACTAACATTTAATATTTTTTTTTAATTTCCATTCCACATTTATTTGGGCCACAGCATCATGGCATTCAGCCGTTAAAAAAAACGATTTTTGCTATATTTTGCAGTTTTATTTATTTCAAATTGACATAAACATAACAAGTAACACATTATAAACAATTTTAAATTGCTATTTTAACTACACGAATACACATTTAAAATATTTCATCTAAATATTCGCGGTAAAAATGTGAACTGAAACAGCTTTTGCATTGTCTATGAATATAATATGTCACTAATGTCACTTTCTGACTGAAAGTTCGTGTTATAAAATATTAAGTAAGGTTATTATAGTAAGTTTATTTATTTCATTGCATATTTGAGAAAAGCACTATACATACCTCGGCGGGAAATGGGGTTGCCAGCCTCGTAACTATCTGGCCTCGCTTCGCTCGGCCAGCTATATGTACTCGGCCGGCAACCCCACACTTCCCGGCCTCTGTAGTAATGTACTATTTCTTACGATATTAGCACCACAGTAATTTAAGTATTACATGAAACCGTTTTTATTTTCAAAGCAACATAACTTTTTTACTATTATTAGTGTGTTATCGACCATATTACTACGAGTTTAAGAGTTGATTCATCTTTATAACAAATATCGCACTAAGTGGATAAAGCAGGCGACTAAGTGAATACAAATGCACTTTGTCAGCGAGTGTCCTGTCTAGACCGGTAGCACGTCCATTCATCTCGCTACTCTCCAAATCTCTCGTTGATCCAAACTCTACTCTTAGTGGCCGGGCTACGAATTAATATCGGCTAAAAAAACATGAAACGTTTATGGTCAGCGGCGTCATTCGAAAATAAAGCATAATTACTAAAAAAAAATGTATGGGTTTTCTAAGAATTTTCATGTTGTATAACCCAGACAAATTGTATAAAGCTAAGAAATTAAACAATTTCAACCAAATTTGATGTCCTTAAGGTTGATACTTGACCCCCTTTTCGTTTATGGAAAATCGAACGACTCGAATCGCCTTAAAAAGGTAAAAAAAACTTATAACTCGCGTTTTTGAAGGCAATTCGGCATGTGGTTTTTCAACAAAAAATGTTGGTTATCACAAAAAAAATATAATGTTTAAAAGGCCCCTTGGTTAAAGTTGTTAAAATCCTTTAAATAAACATTTCAGTTGATTGCTTTTTCCGAAATAAAAAAGTACCTTATGTTGCTTTCTCTTTGCAATAAATCACGTCAATCCTTTGGTTCGTCGCTGCGTGAAAAAACGTCAAAATTCTGGATTGACAAATTAGTAAGAACATTAAAATGTATCTATACCTATGTATAATATGCATTCACAAGTTTCCTGCTAATTACTTATGGTCAAGTTTAATATTACACCACTAAATATCAGAATACATCGACAAAGCGTTGTCGTTGTCTTGAGCTGGAGCACTGCATAATATGTACATTCTTAGCGCTAGTACCAAATAGCCTATAAAGTAGTGTACACACGAAACAATATGCAGTCTAATTTGTATGCACGGCAGCCCCATGTGAGCAGGGTTTAGGTGTCTGTCTAGACTAGACCACGACTCGTCGCCTTCTAGACGTTCGAATTACAACGTTCTTCGTTCAAATTACAACTTTCTTCGAATTGTGTTTCCGATTCCCTTCAACGGTAATTATAAATAACATTTGACAAGTTACGTTTAAGATGTATTAAAAATCGTCTCACTAGCACACTTTGCGGCAGCGTTGACTACTTTGTTTTTACAATGCATTCAGTATGTAACAAATTCCCTGAACCTAATAAGAACATGTTACGGTTCTATTTAAGCTAATAGCTGAATGAAAGTGAATGATGATGTCTCAAGGCATTTAATGTGCCATTTGTATTTTGCGTCATTGTGCACTAGGTAGTCTTTTTGAGGTTGTAAGCCTAAGAAAAGTTTAAACAACAGGCATTCTACTTCTCAAATAGAAACATTGCTCCACAAGTTTTGAAATTTGTAGCAAATCTAATTAAAATAGTATTTTCAAAGTCTGCCCTAAACTTAGTGAGTGATAATCTAAGTAAACGCACGATGACTTAAGCAAGCAAGGCAATTAAGCACCCTGTCATGGCTGCAGCAAACTTGCGGAGCTTTCTAGCTAACAAGAGCAATATGGAGCTTTTACCGACTTCGCGCGTTGTGGTGGGGACGAGCCAACATTAAATATAACTTTTGCTGTAAAATTCATATAGTACAAAACTCGTATAGTAGAGAATAAAAAACGCGGGCTCGGAATTCTAAATGGACTAAGTAAATTAAATACAATATATTAAACCTCGGACGTCTTCGAATTTGCTGATCCGAGAACCACGTCAAGTAAACTAGTTATTAAACCGTATACCTACAAGTTGACAGTGACGAGAAATTTGAAACAATAACTATCCTGAAAAAACCGGTCAAGTGCGAGTCGGACTCGCGCACCCAGGGTTCCGTACATAATCGTCAGTAGATACGTGAATAATTCAAGAAAAATTGTATGGTGGGACAAACTTAACTTTGCTCTTGTAAAACTGTTGTCCCCATACATCGACATATGCCGCGGTTAGTTTAGTAGGAGCAAATAAGGTTGTCTTACGATTTTTGCGAATTTCTAAAAAACGCTGCAAGTTAGGAAAACCGTTTTATTTTTCCTGTAATATTTAGGATAATAATAATAATCGGTAATTATTACAGATTTTTCTGTTCAGTAACTTCGGAGATAATAGGGGGAATGGTATTTTTTTAACGTTTTTTGTCTTAAATCAAAAACTGCACGTCTAATAAAAAAATAAAAACGGCTTTGAAATCTTCATATTAAGCCCTTTCATTTGATATCCCACTCGATATATTAGCTCAACTTTTGATTTTCGACATCCCATTTCGTTCCCCTTTAAAAAAAAGTAAAAAAGGTATAGGATTTTTTTTCTGTTCCATAGGCTCGAATTAGCGATTTTTAACACTTTTCCAAATTTCACGTCGATAGCATCAGTAGATCCTGAGATATCTTGCTGTGACAGACGGACAGACAGAGTCGCACCATGAGGGTTCCTTTTTTACCATTTTGGTACGGAACCCTAAAAAATGGACAAGTATGACTCAGCCTGCGTGGTCGCCATTGCACGACTAACCCAACGTTTATCCGTTCTCCGGTCTGTGTGGCCTGCCCACTGCCACATCAACCGTGCAATCCTGCGAGCGAGGTATGTCCGTTACTTTGTTTTTTTTTGCGGATATCGTCATTTCTAATTCTATCGCAGGGTTGGACGGCACCAGACTCGGTGGACAGGTGACCCGTGAAGGTGGTGGTGGTTGTGGCGATCTATGGAGAAGGCCTATGTCCAGCAGTGGACGTCCGTGGCTGATAGATAGATGACTCGGTATACACTAAATACATCTGTTTTGAAAATACGTCGGTCATAAGTATGTACATGATTTTCGGTAAAGTAGGTATACTGTCACCCTGTATCCCGCCCGGTTATATTTGAGGATACAGTGTGAACATAATTGTAGAAAGATGCAAAAAAAATATTAACTCACCTTTCAATAAAAACAAACTATCTTAAGTAGTGCTACGTACAGGACCCTTCAGTAGTTCAGGCTAACAAAAAGGAGAATAAGGAAAGTCAGTTAGTGTATGACAAATTTATTTTTATTTTTCACTCGCTTGCGGCCTCACAGTACAAATTCAGCGTTTCCTTAGCACTACCTATTGTGCTCAGTTGGTAGAGCGGGGTCTTAAAGCCTAGGTTCTTCTAGTAGTGAGGTCACAGGCTAGTATAAATGTTAGTGCCTAAAGTTACACTGCCATCAGTTAAATTTAAACTAATCTCCTAACAATGACTTAATAAATTTTGAAGTCACCAACCTCGAGACTGCAGACTCTCATCGACACACCTTCTTACAGCAGTTCTGATGCCGGCAACAGCAACAGCAGGCTCCGGATGTTAGTGACCCGTAGTGTGCATGAAGACTATTCCGACGAGAGCGCTACAGCCCATGGGATTTATAGGTGAGGTGTGAATTAATACAAAACCATGTTCCTTTTGAAATATCCCGAAATTAGAAATTGAATTTGAATTTAGAAAATTAGAAATTAGAAAAAATTAGAAACAATTAAGAAAACCCATCTTCAGCTGGAATAGAACAAATTGCTTACATTAGTATGCTAAAGTATGTGTTTTTTTCCACAGCTTAGAAGAAGACTGAAATTATGGTTATTCTCACCAGACAGAAGAGTTATATCCTCATAGCTCTGCGAAGCCCGCCACCCTTCATGAAGATGCCCCCGGAGGGCTAACTGTAACAAGACCTTTCAGTGAATGGGGTGCCTCATAGCCAGATGAGTTAACCTTAAAGAAATGCTACTCACAATTACTTCATGATGAAAATTAGGACTGCCTCAGCCGCGCCATATTTGTAGCCACCAAGGAGAACACAAGCATCAGGAGTTGCTCCCTTCACGGCCCAGATGCAAAAAGCTTTTGAAGAGCTCCAGCCAGTATAGCTAGACCTCCTCTCTTTCAAAGATCATTTCCAACCAAATTGTGTTTCCACTAAGGACCTCAATTTCTCCCTAATTGATTTGGAAATCTAAAGAATTTCAATCCTATTAATTAAGAAATAACATTTACTGATCAGAATATTTAACTATATTTACTTGTCCATTATATTCAAATTAGTTTATATTTTTATACTTTTAATATCTTATTATAATAAATGTTATTCCCCAATTTGCATTACAAATTTACCCTATAAATCTATTTATATGACATATAGCAACATCAGTATGTTGTATGTCAAGAATCTCTCAAATATGACACTAGACAGTTGTAGCAATGTTGCTAGACGAAAATAATTCTAACGAAGCTATTCGAGACAATTGTAAAACCTTTCTCTTGAACATAAAATTAAATTTGTCATATTTAAACCTACAATTAAATGCAAAAAACACAACGTGACAATACCCCTCTCCCCGATGAAAAGGTTTACCGCAGGGAAACCGCTCGCTGCCCTCAGCGATGTCACTAAAATGGAAATATCAAAAAAACCGAAAATCCGAAAACCTGTACAAAAATATATCTATCGATAGACTACTGTTACACAAAAAAAATTAGGTATAATATATAACTCAGAAATATTATGAACGAAATTGTTGTTGCGGATCCGAGAGAAAATACTACAGCCAACCCGTTAACTTAAACCCCCAAGTTTTATAAAAGTGCTTCTAACCTATCCCCCCAGAAATAATACCAATCTACGATTCTATCTATATATGTACGTATTCAACGAAAAAAAACTCCCTACTTCCCGAATATCCTAGACTTTCCCCTTTCAAACTATATCTCGAAATCTCGAACCCACGCCAACAACTACCTATACTAATTAAAAAAATATAAACTGTCAGCCTTGCTGACGAACCCAACACCGAAACTTATCAAAATAAGGTCGGAAGGAACCCAACCGAACCCAAACACTCCTTCCCACCATCAAAATCCAACACAACCAGTAACCATTCCTTAACCTTTTCGGCACAACAAAGCGTTGTGTCGAGAAGGTTAATGCCAACTGCCAGGACATATGTTCAGCATTCTTTAAAATATATCTCCGCTAGACCGGGCAAAAGTCAATCCAAGTGATCTAATCGATCAAAATATCTAGTATAGTCAGTAGCAACTAGACTATATACTAACCTTCACAATCCAAATCGAATACAACATCGAAAATGATCAAACTCTTTATTGGTACCAATATCAAAACAAAACTCAAACACAGTATGTAGTTTGATAAACTAAATATCTCGGGCCTGATATGTTCACTACCAAAATTGTCCGAGGAAACCCAAAATCGGAAATAATACTGCGCAACAAAATATGCCTCCACACATGTACAGAAAACCGCGGAAAAAAAATATGTGTGGTATGCATCTACAGTATAACAGAAACGGAAATATATTTAGCGTGTTTTCGCACGACTTAAAAAAATATATACGCACATAAAGACTAACTTTCGGATGATATTATGATTAAGATTTGTCGTCTCAAATATTCATACCATGCAAATACCTACCATTCTTCCTCACACATACTAAGTAGTGAAACAGTCTGCGCTGTTCACCACGAACCTTATAACTTGTGATTAAATATGACTCTGCAGTATTTAACACTAATTACCGACAACCTATAAACTTGTAAATGTTACAAGACCGTTGTTAAGTCAACAGTGGCGGTGCGGCGAGCAACCATAGTATGCGGGCCGCACGTCCACTGATCACAAAATCAGCAGCCGTACTCTATGCTTTTAGGTCTTTTATGTGCCATGAACCTATAGGATGTCCGTCCATCCTCTCCAGTTCATAAACTAAAGGAGATAAAACCGCTTTTACCCTACACTTCTCGTATTTGGGTGCGAGTTTTGCCATTTTGTACTTCAACGCATCGCTTTGTACGTATGAACGTTTCCATACAATATCTCCTACCGAAAATTGCGCTGAACGTCTTCTTAAATTATAATGCCTAGAGCTGGTTTCATGTGCCTTCAATAAGCGTAACCTAACTTGGTGGAAAATTTCTTTTAAGCAACCAAATTCGCCAGCGTATTCCTCTCTAGGAATAGCTGCAGAGTAATCTTGATCTGAGTCTTTATAGAACGAACCGTTAATGACCGGCTCTCTAGCGTGTACCAAAAAGAAAGGAGAAAACCCCGTGGATTCATTTACTGCACTGTTTATTGCAAACCTAATTTGGTGCAGTTTTTCATCCCATGTCCGGTGATTGTCCTCTACGTACGACGCTACGGCTGTCATCACCGTTTTATTGTATCGTTCGACTAAATTTACCTGCGGCGTATATCGTGGGCCATAAAATACTTTAGGTACATTGTAACGCTTCATCAACTGCTTAAACTCTGATCCCGTGAATTGAACCCCATTGTCGGTAATTACGGTCTCAGGAACGCCATGTTCTAAGATAACATGGTTCTCAAAATGCTTCGCCACCAACGCACTGGTTGCGCGGCGAAGTGGAAACAGCAGCGTGTACTTAGAAAAGCAACATGTAACCACGAACAAAAATGTAAACCCTTGTCGAGAGCGTGGGAGTGGACCAACCAGATCGATGCTAACTACTTGCATTGGACGATGACATACCTTTGGCTGACCCATCAAACCAGGCGTCAATTTTTGTGAGTGCTTATAGGCTGCACAGGTATCGCATGCCTTCACAAACTCAACTACGTCCTTATACATACCAGGCCAAAAGTATGTCAACGCCAACCGCCGATGAGTTTTATAAACCCCTAAATGCGCAGCCGTCGGTTCGCAATGGTTCTCTTGCAAAATTCTCTTTCGATCCCCCTTACGTACCACCTCCTTCCAATCAAACTCTCGCAACAAGTTATACTTGCTCTTGCAAAAACGAAATAGCTTCCCTTCCCTAACACAAAAATTCGGAAAGTTAGCAGGGTAAGCTTTACAACCGTTCAGCGTTCTATCAAACCATTCATCGTTCACGTCGTCTCTCACAGTCACGTTCACCGCGTCGACTTTCATGAGTCTGGACAATGCATCAGGCACGACGTTGTCAGAGCCCTTCCTGTGCTCAATATCAAAATTAAATTGAGACAGTCGGCAACCCCAACGCGCTAACCTGCCTGATGGATTTTCCAGCTTCATGAACCAACGCAATGAGACGTGGTCCGTAATCACCTTAAAGCGACGTGAACCCAAATACGCTTGAAACTTCTCGACAGAGAAAATCACCGCAAGAGCCTCCCGTTCCGTAGCACTGTAATTGCGCTCACTCTTGTTTAGAGAGCGGCTGACGTACGCAATAGGATGCTCTTGACCGTCTATCGTCTGTGAGAGCATTCCGCCAATACCATATGAAGAAGCGTCGCAGTGTACAGCAAACGGTTTATCAAAATCCGGAACAGCTAAAATTGGTGCTGACACTAACGCATTCTTCAATGTATTAAAGGCGTTATCGGCCTCTACAGACCAACAGAAGGTCGGTGCATTCTTTCCCTTCGAGGTCAATCTATTTAAGGGAGCGGCTATGGTCGAAAAATCCCGGATAAAACGACGGTACCACGAGCACGTTCCCAAAAATATTTTCACCTCCCGAGACGTCGTGGGAATTGGAAAGTTCAAGATGGCAGAAATCTTCTGGGGATCTGTCCTCAAACCAAACTCGTCGACGACGTACCCCAGGTACTTAATGGACTGTCTAAAGAAGTTAGACTTCGCAAAATTGATAGTTAAATTTGCCATCTTCAATCTTTCCAACACACGATTTAAAAGCACTAAGTGCGTCTGAAAATCCGAAGAACATATGACGATATCGTCTATGTAACAGTATACCATGCCGTTTTCTATGTCGCTGGTTAGATTGTGGTCAATTAGCCTATCCATAAGACGTTGTTGTCTAGCCGGCGCACCCGAAATTCCAAACGGCATGACGCAAAATTTAAATAAACCACGACCAGGTACCGTAAAACTGGTTTTCTCCTGCGAGCTCTGCTGCAGAGGAATCTGCCAGAAGGAAGAGCTAAGATCGATAGACGAAAGGTACTTCGCTTCCTTTAAACTATCTAAAATCTGCGGAATATAAGGAATGGAATACGAATCCCCCTTCGTCACCGCATTTAATTTCCTACAATCCAGGCAAAATCGCCAATCCCCGTTTGCTTTCTGCACTAGCAGCGCTGGATTGTTCCAAGGACTTTCGCAAGGAGTAACTACACCTAACTCCAACATACGATCGAGTTCGGAGCTCAAAATCGCCCTCTTTTCAGGAGATAGTGGATACTGTTTGGTCTTAATAGGTAAGGCGTCGCCAGTGTCAATGACATGCTCAATTAAGGACGTCCTACCTAACCCTTTCTCTTCGAACGAGATATCCCTAAACTTCCCTACTACGGCACTAGCAAGCTCTTGCTGCGTTGAAGTTAAATGCTCATACGACTGTATGGTGTGTACCTGTTTAGAACCAACACTGTTACATCTCTCAAAATATTTCTCCGGAGCTTTAATATATGCTATGTTGTCAAATATTTCTGGCGCCAAGCGAAATGCGTGCCAAAAATTTACCCCTAAAATAACTTCCGTAACAATATTGGGTATAACAAAAAACTTAAGCACGTGTGTAACATCCTTAAATGTTACCGGAATAAACATATAACCAATTGATTCTACTTGAACGCCATTTGCAACACTGCACGAAATTGTTTCGGTTTTATGCAACTCGAAACCGAATTTAACAAAATCCTCGTGGGCATTTTTCCCAAGCAATGATAAGGAAGATGCTGAGTCTAAAAGTCCAAAAATCTCAAAATCACATACTTTTAATTTCAAATACGGCCGTATGTCATCTTTATTTGGTGAAAACAGAACCGAAGCAATTGAATCATAATTAAAAAACGTCTTCATTGATTCATCAAAATTGCCGTTAAATTGATCGCTACGATTCTGGCTAACTAGTTTTTTGACGTTGGTGAAACTTTGTGTGAGGTATCCGAACGTTTCTTACAAGTGTCACAATTTGCTATGACAACTCCATATTTTCCGCATCCAGTACAAATGTTATTTTTCTGTGGCTTTCCCCTACAGAAACTAAAGTTATGATTAGTACCACCACATTTATAACAAACCGGGACATTCCGAGAATTCGGTACATGTGTGGACCTGTTGTTAGAATACTGACGAACGTTGCTGTTATCACTTGTTGATTGTTGACTAAAAGTCGGCATCTGACGACCAGAATTGTTTGAGAGCCGCTGTTGTGCAAGGACATTTACTGCATTTACTTGTTTTTGCTTTGATTTGTACGCGAAATCAGTGCTGAGCGTATTACAAGAACTCTTAGACGGCTCAACAAACAAGTCCGCCCGCTGGCGTGCTGCTTCCAATTTACGACAATGATCTTTTAAATCCGTAATAGAAGTTATATTAATCAAAGCAAGCTGTTGTGATAAGTTTGGTCTTATGTTGTGCAGTAATATTTCCAACCTAGCATCCTCTGACAGTGGAGTTTTAAGCCGAGAGAACAAACATGACATTATTGCAAAATAGATGTGGACTGGCTCGTCAACACCCTGAGTTCTCGACCTTATTTCTCCCATTAAACGGTAATCGTAATCAACAGCGTCAAATTCCGATAATAAATTTTGTTTCAATTCAATCCATGAAGAAACTTGGTCCTTAATACCTCTATACCACAACAATGCATTTCCCGAAAACAAAAGTGCTGCAGAACGAAATAATATCGCATCAGAAACACCAAAAGCTGATTTAAGTTCATCAACACGATCCAAGAATGATCTCAAGTCGCCGGAGCCCTCAAATTTCAAATTCCATTTAGCAATATTCATGTTACCAGAGCAAACAAGCTGAATATCCTTGTTTGAAGTCGGTTGGGAATTTGAAACACTGGCCTGAATATTTTCTACAGAACCCATAGACTGTTTAAAAACACCTAACTTTGAAAACAAAGATTCCAACTGAGATGTAAGGCCGGCCTTCAACGACAATGCCTCCGGATCATCCTCAGTCTGGACTCTCAAAAGTCTATGATACAAGTGATTCCCTAAGGCTTTACTACGACTTGAAGAGTGCCTGTCTTGCGTACGAGTGTACCTGTCAACACATGTGGATAGGTCTTTTAATTTGTCTGAAATAATTCCGAGCTCACTGTCGGTTTCAAAATCTGTCTCGATAATTGCTTCGGGTGGACATTCCAGAAGCAATTGCCTCAACTGTTTCCTCATACCATCCACAGTGCCTGCAGGTGTCTCAGATCTAATTGTGACTTCATAATTAAGCTCATCCTTCAACAAAGAATGAAATTGTAAGCTACGCTCCATTTTGAATTATCTGAAATAAATGTACTTAGTACTGATGGATGTGTAATCACAATAAAATACCACTCAGATATTATGAATCACCTGTGACCTAGTTAATACAATATTTTTAAACGAACTTGTTTTTACTTAATTTCCTTAACAAAATATGTCTGTTACTTAATTATCACTATAAAATGCACAAAAGGTAAGTATCAGAAAAAAACAATATGTATTGGTGTAAGTGTCTGAAAATAACAATATGTGGGAATGCTTTTGCCTAATAACAGTATTGTATATCAATCCCAATTTTTAAATCTTAATTAATGAATGGATATTTAGAATTGTTGAAAAAACAATGTAATTAGGTATGATGTAAAATTGTTGTGTATTTTAAATTGGAATTGTTAAGTTTTACAATGTACCAAAACCAAAGCTTAAAAATCAAATCTAGAATTTCATGTGGTAATACTAAAAACGTTGGTAATAAAATTAGCTTTTAAATGAACTTAAATCAAGTCTGAGACTTAAATACTATTTGTCTGAAATGCTTAACTGGACAATTGAAATAAATGTCTCTAAAATCACAACTAAATTAAATTTTAGTTTCAAAAGGTCTAAATTGTGATATATCAAGATCCAAAACACAAAATAAAGTACTCAAAAGTAGTCGATTGAAAAAATTACACTTTCCTTTGAAAACGTCACTTGATTATAACCTCTAAATAACGTGTTCACCAAAATTAGCTCAAAATATCAAGAAATACACAAAATATGGATCAAATGGATCCCAAAACACAAAATATGTCTAAAAGAAATGTGTTGCACTAACGAAACACGAGGAACAAGGCTTGAAAAGTGGATTTTACCATGTAAGTATGAAATATTTTTACAACAATCGATTGGCAGTGTAATATATGCTCAAAACTAATGAAAGGTACTGAAATATACTGAATTTTCTCTAAAAGTTGGGCGCCAATGTCACCCTGTATCCCGCCCGGTTATATTTGAGGATACAGTGTGAACATAATTGTAGAAAGATGCAAAAAAAATATTAACTCACCTTTCAATAAAAACAAACTATCTTAAGTAGTGCTACGTACAGGACCCTTCAGTAGTTCAGGCTAACAAAAAGGAGAATAAGGAAAGTCAGTTAGTGTATGACAAATTTATTTTTATTTTTCACTCGCTTGCGGCCTCACAGTACAAATTCAGCGTTTCCTTAGCACTACCTATTGTGCTCAGTTGGTAGAGCGGGGTCTTAAAGCCTAGGTTCTTCTAGTAGTGAGGTCACAGGCTAGTATAAATGTTAGTGCCTAAAGTTACACTGCCATCAGTTAAATTTAAACTAATCTCCTAACAATGACTTAATAAATTTTGAAGTCACCAACCTCGAGACTGCAGACTCTCATCGACACACCTTCTTACAGCAGTTCTGATGCCGGCAACAGCAACAGCAGGCTCCGGATGTTAGTGACCCGTAGTGTGCATGAAGACTATTCCGACGAGAGCGCTACAGCCCATGGGATTTATAGGTGAGGTGTGAATTAATACAAAACCATGTTCCTTTTGAAATATCCCGAAATTAGAAATTGAATTTGAATTTAGAAAATTAGAAATTAGAAAAAATTAGAAACAATTAAGAAAACCCATCTTCAGCTGGAATAGAACAAATTGCTTACATTAGTATGCTAAAGTATGTGTTTTTTTCCACAGCTTAGAAGAAGACTGAAATTATGGTTATTCTCACCAGACAGAAGAGTTATATCCTCATAGCTCTGCGAAGCCCGCCACCCTTCATGAAGATGCCCCCGGAGGGCTAACTGTAACAAGACCTTTCAGTGAATGGGGTGCCTCATAGCCAGATGAGTTAACCTTAAAGAAATGCTACTCACAATTACTTCATGATGAAAATTAGGACTGCCTCAGCCGCGCCATATTTGTAGCCACCAAGGAGAACACAAGCATCAGGAGTTGCTCCCTTCACGGCCCAGATGCAAAAAGCTTTTGAAGAGCTCCAGCCAGTATAGCTAGACCTCCTCTCTTTCAAAGATCATTTCCAACCAAATTGTGTTTCCACTAAGGACCTCAATTTCTCCCTAATTGATTTGGAAATCTAAAGAATTTCAATCCTATTAATTAAGAAATAACATTTACTGATCAGAATATTTAACTATATTTACTTGTCCATTATATTCAAATTAGTTTATATTTTTATACTTTTAATATCTTATTATAATAAATGTTATTCCCCAATTTGCATTACAAATTTACCCTATAAATCTATTTATATGACATATAGCAACATCAGTATGTTGTATGTCAAGAATCTCTCAAATATGACACTAGACAGTTGTAGCAATGTTGCTAGACGAAAATAATTCTAACGAAGCTATTCGAGACAATTGTAAAACCTTTCTCTTGAACATAAAATTAAATTTGTCATATTTAAACCTACAATTAAATGCAAAAAACACAACGTGACAATACTTTAACTCATAAGGATGCTTCTCTTCATATATTTAGGACTGTACATAAGTACTTTGCTCGCTTACAACATACAAGTATTGTAAACCTGAACTTCTTACTAATGAAAATATAACGCAATTTTTATCTTCACCAATTTAGTGGCGATAGGGAAGAGTTTGCAGAACCCTTATTAAACGGCTTCTGAGAGCTTCTTTTTATATAGTTTGTTTTGCTTCACATTTTGTCAGCGCAAAACAACATGAGAAGTCTTAAAAAGCCAATAAAAATTTTCAGCAAGTAATCATTTTGTTTTGATGGGGTGTTAATAGATTACACTTTAGCATCAATTATTGATTGCACGTTTTAGTATTTTTTGGGACTTTAAATTTTTTTTGCGAAGACAAAATGTGTCTAACAAATTTGATTTCGTTAGAGTAGATTGTTAACGCTCTTTTCGTTTGTATGAAGAACCGATCGACTCACCTGAATTAGACTCAATTTGAGTGTGTTAGCGCTGAAACAGAATTGATTGCAATAATACCAATAGTGCTATTTATAGTTCGCTCCAGATTTCCGTTACACAGACACCCGATGCGGGTGTAACTATCACCATGTTACCACCTAGATCTCATTAGTAGGTAACTTAGTGCGTCAAAGCGAAACAGATTAACCGTAACATAAGAAGAGCGGTATCAAAGAAAAGCTAATTGGATGCACGCGTGGCGTCGCTGGATCATCATTCCACTAGTCATGTCTATTTAAGTATCCGCTTAAGGCTAATTCTTATCTGAATTTGTATAGATTCTGGAAAGAAAGCAAACGGGCATCAACCTCAACATATATTATGTAGATGCACACAGGTATGAATAATGATTCCACTAAAATAAATAAGTTGCAATCATGTTCACTTAACTCCGTCTCTAATACATAATATTATAAATGTGAATGTTGGTGACAATGTTGAGGTTAGGATTTCTAAATAACCGGGTAGCAATTGAATGAATTGAGATGTTTGGCATTCTGGTAGACCAAGTCCTGCATTGAATACATACAATACACATATTTCCCAGTAAAAAGTTTCTTTGTGATAATAACGGGAACCGCTGTGTTAGCGGTATGTGCTAGTTTGCAAGACTGCGCTGGTAACTAAGCATTTCGTTCTGAAATTCAATTCCCAGCTTCAGCTAAGGAAATTCACCATGCCGTATCATTGTGTTGGGACCCCTACATTCGTAAACGTTCGTAAGCCTAACGAAGTAATAAACTCTCCAAAAGCTACAGTAATTGTCTGCTAAATCTTGCCATTCCCAAACTTATCCAGCCTGTAACTTTTGCGCATTACCCTTGTCCCGGTCACATTAGAAAAAAATACGGGAGACGGTAAATGCAGGCGTTTAAAAAATTTACATAGAAGTGATAAGTACTTTATTTTCTTAACACCAACATAAACACTAACTTCTTATGAAGTATCAAATGTGTAATAAAGTTATTTCATTAAGTTCATTAAATTTAATAATATTGAAATAAAGAAGTACTTTGATTTCATCAGTTTCGTAATTGTAATAATAAATTGAGAGAATTTGTATGTATATAGTTTGATTTGTATGTATGCTTGGTACGATGCAGGGCAAGTGAGGAACCATAACTAACACAATTTGGCGTTAAGTACATACTTAATATTCAGACGCACCACTGGTAAGTGCAGATATTCAATGACATGCAATGGATACTCGATAGTTGTGGAGGTAGACGTGCTATCTCTCCTTCTGTCAGAAACAAGTTTTTTTCGGGATAAATAGTATCATATGTTATTCTCCTGCTCATATTCTATCTATACGCAAAATTCTAGCGATGCATTAGTGATTCTGCACCCTGCTCTTTAATAAGGAAACTTAGCACAATTTATCTACCTAAACCTCACCGTACCCAAATAATTTATTTCTGTCCTCGAAGTCCTTACGTCAATTTATGACATAGGTATGATTGTAATTTAGACGCAATATTTTTGGGTGAGTATAGTTTTAGGTATATTTTTTTCTCCAATGTTTTTCGACTTCGTTTGAACCCAATTGATCATAATGGAGGTGCACTTTGAACGCTCAGCTCTTCATCTACGCTAACCCTAACTAAAAGATTTAAGTCAGCAAGTCAGTAGTCTCTCGATAGAACCGTGTTTTTTTTATGTGAAAGTATTCATGTTTATGAGTGTGCATGTAGTGGTTTGCACGTGTGGGGAAGCATAATTAGCACAATATGGCGTCAAGCACATACATTCACGTGTTCGCTGTACTCCACTTGCAGCGTTCGCATTCTATAGACAATAAGCATGTTTTTTTTGTAATTAATGACCTTAGTCTATACGAGACAAATAAAACATACAATTGGTTATGAATGGCACATAAATGCTAACCGACAGGTATTTGCTAAGTATATTGTCTGAAAACCTATGTTGTTGTAAATTACTTCATACGAGGGTTCAGTTATAACATTAACATTGTTACCTGATTTTCAATACTTTAGTTAGAATATAAATGAATATTTAATCGATTACAACAGTTCGTCCTGAGGACCCGAAAATCACAAACATGCTGGACCTTAGTGAGTAAATTCAACGCTCTACTCTCGCTTTCCCGTTTCCGCATGAATATCTGTAAAGGGGTTCCGATTTTGGCGGTAGTGATGTAAACAACCCGCAAGGAACCCTCGCAGGTAGGGGGCGGTAATCGAGTTGCAAATGATCAGAACAGGGCCTGTCTATGCTAGGAGTGCCGAGGCTGGG
This sequence comes from Eudemis profundana, assembly GCA_947034925.1. Classification (NCBI taxonomy): domain Eukaryota; kingdom Metazoa; phylum Arthropoda; class Insecta; order Lepidoptera; family Tortricidae; genus Eudemis; species Eudemis profundana. The sequence continues at coordinate 19,215,521 of OX344795.1, read as the reverse complement.
GAAACTGGTTATAATATCAATTTACTTCTAGGCTTTATTATTAATTATTATCAATCAATTTAATAATACATACAATTCACGTTTTGTAACCATTTTTCTAGAATTTATCCTACTAATATAATGAATGTGAAAGTTTGTGAAGATGTTTGGACGTTTGTTACTAAATAGCGCCGTAACAAGTGAGAATGAGATGAAATATGGCATACAACTAGACTGAGTCCTGGATTGAAATATAGGACATTTTATATAAATTGGAAGAGTAACGGGAATTACGCAGGCGACGCCGCGGGTAAATGCTAGATGTCAATATTTGGTTTTTAAAAAAGTTAAAACTTAAGTCATGCTAAAAATACTGGTCTTATATTCTGCCTTCAAAATTGAAACATACAGGGAGCCCGGCTGAGCGGGCTGAGAGAGTATGTTTTTACCGCAGTGCTACGCCTTTCTGTTTATCACTAGGAAATCTTCAGTTGAGCAATACTTATGTTTAATTTTCATAGTAGCAACTCTAGCCGAGAATGCCCAAAGAGGCCGTGCATGCCACCCCTTACAGGCCGTTGCACTTCGCCCCACTTACTCAAATCGACTGCTACTTACTCGCCGTCGTATCTTTCCCCTAACCCATTCAAAATTGAACTCTATGTCATACATAACATGTTTCCTTTTAGGATGTCTTGAGTAAACGAGATGCGAGGTTTTGGCAGTACGTAGTACCAGATATTAGAGCCGTCGACGTGTTTTGGTTACGGATGGTTCACTTAGACAGAGTTATATACGAACGAACGCGGCCAGCTTAAGGATGGAACTTTATTGTTCTAATTGGCAGTTAATAGTTCGCTTTGATGCTTAAAATTTTAAGATTGTAACAATCTAAACGTGATAGTCATAGTCAGTTGTATGAGTTAAATGTCTTTGATAAGGAAATTTAGTTTTTCTCTATTACACACTCATAAAGTGTATTGTATATGAAACGACAGAGCGTTATTCGATGATTTTTTGGACGATTATATAACTTTTGGCGATAGCCAGAAGTTGAGGTAATTAACCAACACTGGATTAATATAAAAGAAATATAATTTTTCATAAATAAAAACACATGTGTTCTCTTTACTCCCTCATCACCAATAGTTACGCGCAACCGACATTTATTGGTAAGTTAATATACCGGGTGTTAAATGGAGACTGATCACGGTTGAATAATTGCTGTTATCCCGATATTTTAACCCACCACAATTCGCGCACATATCGCTACCATCCTTTTCCCCTATGTCTCAATGGATAGCACAAACAACTGTCAGCCGATCCGACAAGCCTGGAGCGGCGCCAACACGAGAAGTCAGTCAGCAGACAAGCCTGTTATGCGATGTGCTATCAGACAGTTTGAAAAAAATGTTGTAGGTTTATCATGTCAGCCTTTCATTTGCATATCTGTAAGCAAGCGTGTACCGTAAGTAGTCAAGAAGATTTTGTCTGCTCAAGAGTTTCGTGCCACTTTGGCCTACGACTGATGCAACTATTATACAGCAGTCATAAACGTCGGTAGACTCCAGACACAGATAATGAAAAGTAACACGGAGGTTTCTCCTGTAAATTGGCGCTTGTTTTTCTCCACGTGCCAATGCGATGAAAGAGGTTCAATGAAATATGATTGGATCCGGATCCGGCCATCCGTCACTCCCCTACACTATTCATTACAATACATTAGGGAATTCGCAGCCATTCGTCATACAGGGACCAAAATAGGTGTAGGTACAAAGAAACAGGGTACCTAAACGTTACAAAAAGTCTTCTAAGGAGCATCTAACGGATTTGCCTACTCTGCATCTGCTACTATAGCACAGTCAAGAAATATAGCAAGGTAAAAAAGTTCGTCGGAACAAAGGACGGTCGTGAATGTCGTGATGGCGTTCTTTGGGGAGACCTATTTCAAGGAGTGAACGTCTTTCGGTTGATGATAATGGGGTGTGATGTACATATGACTCTTTTTGTGGACATGCTGTATCGTGTACCCTCGAGAGGATATATTCCGCTGCATTAGTTTTGGAGATATTACATTTTATCTTAGCGACTTAGAATATTTGCTCTCGAGTGTATAATAGAACTAAAGTACCGCACAAGCTTGATATCTCTTTGAGTCAAATGGAAGCTGCTGGCCTGGGACGTGGAGAGACGTTGCTAAAATTGTCCATATTATTAACCGCGTGTTTAATCTTGTCCGAGCATCTCATATCACCGCTGTCGCTTGTAAGGTGACTTAATAGTTCCCGACCGTTTGACGTTATCTTTACACATGACAGCTGCAATCGTTCGTTTAGTTGATTAGCCAAATCGAAACAATTTTATCATGCGTTACAATATCATTTGTTCTACAACAAAAGTAATCAATATGAGTATACTTCATAACATGAAAGGCGGATAAATCTCTCTGAAATACCGCAAAGATAAATGACCCACCGTCGCGCGGGCGGCCATTTTTCAGGCAACGAAAGATTCATACTTCAACGCGATGGGAGTGCCTGTAATTTACACACAAAAGATTATTTTTCCTCGCATTTTCAGCTGAGCGAATATACTCTGCCGCACAAAAATGTTAAAGTTTTTGCACACGCACCTTCTGTAACCGAACTTGTCGCATGATTATTGTATCGTAAGTATCGTAACGCGTTGTGACACTATGCCATGCGCTGCAAAATATTACACAAGCTATCATACGCGCGTCCAACATGTTCGGCAAAAGCGTTACATGAATTACAAAAGGTTAAAAAGACGACTAATCGACTGCGCTATCTAATTAAAACTGCTTTTATCTCCAACATCTAAAGAAATCGGGGTTGCATTTGCCTGCGGCGCATCGCTCCACGTTCGGCACGGCATCGTGGAAACATTACTCATATTGGTCGCCGATTCTCATCATTGTGGGGTCGAGGGGAAGGAGTAATTACGGCTGTCTCAGATAATTTGTTTAATAGATTTGATACCAATATAAAAAGTATCTAGTATACATTATAATAAGCCTATGTTATGTAACGTCATGTCATGTACTCGGTTAAAAGCGCTTTTACCGCCGTATTTGAATCCTCCGGAGAGTCATTTAGCTGTTTCATCAAAAACCGCTTTCAAGCAAACGATACTTTAGGGATATTCACGGTTTCGGGAAGAAATACGTTCTTATTGTAGAACTAGAGGTTTCCTGCAGCTTCTTTCGTGGTAGTCACCGTAGTCGGATAAAAGGCATCCTATACACCGTGGGCCCGTACAACCCGACCAACTTTAACCACGTATTCCTGATGGTATTACAAGTAAATAACGTTATATCAACATAGGTCGAATTTTGTCATTTTACATTAATAGTGTTATGGAACAAAACAAATCAATAAATTCGGTCCCGCGTTATAAACATGTCCTTACTGGAGAAAAAGTTATTAAAAAGGAAAAAAAAGCTAAAATGGAAACGAAAGGTCAATATTTTGGCTTTGTAATCGCTTACCATCTAATACTGCGAAGGTTAATTGCTGTTTAGTTAAAGGATTTAAAAAAATCAGTAAAACTATCTTAGTCACATTTATTAGGGCTTGTTACACATTTGGGAGTTTTTATTTTAAAAATTATGAATATCTCGGAAAGTAAGCGTTAATCGACTATACGTCACATAACTTTTTTTACGTCTAATAGTTGTTAGAATCTATGGTTAAAGTTGGTCGGGTTCTACGGGCCCACGGTGTATATTAACCGGGGCCATAATCTCCCTGTATACCTAAATCTCATGGAAATCGGTCTGATAGTTTTTCGCGCCCACACATAGTCGTGCTACGATTTTATTATATGTACATAGAATATATTATAGAAAATATTAGGGATGTAACGATACATAATTTTGCCGATACGATACCGATATTTGTAGAAAATTATCGGCGATACCGATACCGATAGCGATATCTTAGCTAACTAATAAAGTATCTAAGTTCAGATTTATTATTTGTATGTCCTTATAATACCTAAAAGTTGGCTATATTTAACAGAGAGTCAACCTTGAAGGTGTAAAGTAAAAATAAATAAATTGTCAACACATTTTTTTTTTATTATGAACCAAATATATAATTAACATAGTAATTATTATTGCGCAAGGTAATAGACCAATATGTAAATTAAGTCAGTAATTTAAATTACTTTTTGCAGATTTTTTTTCATACAACAAATTCTTTTCGCGCTCTTCAAATATCGGTTGTATATAATCGGCGATACCGATATATCGGTATCGGTATCGTTACATCCCTAGAAAATACACTTGCCACGAACCTACAACTATTTACACGTCGAATACGCACGTCAAATAAAACAAATGAACGCGAAAAACGCTATTATAGGTACGCGAAACGCATCCAATATGTATTCTGTAGCTGCGTTTTACGCACCTCAATACAATTTCGCTTTGCTTTATATAGTAGAGTTGCAGGTTATGTACAAACCACGTATATTTCGATTTCTAACTGCCAAAATAATTGACAAAATCGAACAGGTTGTTAACGAACGTCGTAAAAGTTTACGGGCGAGGGGAACACCCTAAGACAATACGGCAATAATAAAGTACAATTCGTTATTTTAGGGCCATTTAATGTTTATCCCGCCCTTCCGTCCCATTATACGGCCCACGTCCACTGCATCTTGGAGTGCCACTGCAGTAACAAAAGCAATCAGTTTTTGTGGAAAAATAATATCATAATGGTACGCTTTTTTGTCACGCGGTCAGGCCATCTTATTAAAGACGGGCAGTATATTATAGTCTACAATTGACATTACCTCGCTCAGAGAGATAATATGGAATGTTGGTACATGACCACATATTTCAAATTTTCTTTATAAAAATGGTCAGCGATCAACACAAAAAACAGCAATAGCCGACCTTAAGACATAGGTCTACAAGTATTTATAATACGATATTTCTGCCTCTGCCGGTTTCCTAGTCAAACACTGTACTCAGTCATGAAGGTACTGTATAGTACTAACACAGAAGCTTATTTCCCATAATTATCTGATTGTGCTGTTACACAATCGTCATTACTACATTTCTTATTCGAGAATATTTTTAATAAATACCAGCTAAACTCCGTTAAAAAAGTACTTATTTGCATAACTCATAACTATAAGAATGCAATTACATCCGCTCCATCCCAGCTCTGATCAACATTGTCAAGTAGAACAATTAAAGTAAGTAACTTAGCGAACCCTGCCCACTTGCCGCGCCGATAACAGAACTGCTAAACACACATATACATAATCTAGATAAGGGGCACACAGCAGCAAATGTCGCCATGAGAATGTTGATTAGACAAGAATATGTTAACACAATTAGATAAATTAAAAATTAAAAAGACCCTTGGCATTTTTGGCTGAGCTTGAACTTCATTAAACACAAAACGAACCATCAGAGCCACAAGGAAAAAGTATTATTAAATAAAATAAACATTAAATCGTTATCATTAAAACATTATACAAGCATTTGAGACCTACACGATGCCACAGACGAATAATAATGGGATAAGGTGAAAAAAACAATAGGTATTTATATCCCTGACTACATACACAAGTGTGCTACCTAAAGGTTGTCTGAAAGAGATCGCTCTTTAGCGATAAGACCGCCTATTTTTTTACCACTGTATTTGTATAAGATTGCATTGTAATTTATCTTTTGGTGTGCAATAAAGTATGATTGTATTGTGTGCAGAGGTTTAAGTTGTAAGAAAAACCTATCGTTTAGATAATCCTATAATTGGTATATTGATCTAACTACAGAGCTATGACAATTACGTTAAGGATCACACTGAAGCTGTGACGCATCGTATCGTCGATCCCTTACTCTCGAATTCCCTTAATGTCTAACGCGCATTCGCAAGCCAGTACACCGTGGCGAGCCTCCATCCCTATCGATCTCCATAATGGTTCCTTTTCCTAAGGACCCCTAATTCGCTCCCGCGGAACCGCTAATGCGTTTTAAAACGACTCGTGAACGCCCGTCACTCGAAACCCGCCTTACGTAAACGTTTAACGCTAGCGGTCTCAATGTTACAGTTACAGCGTTTAAGGCGGATCGGCAAATGACGTAAAGTTAATCCATCCATAAAGCGACCCTTGCTTGACTTTGCCAGCTTATTCATATCATTCTTCAGTAAAATTATAACAATTGATAAACGCGATAAAACGTCCCTCTCTTTCTGAACAGCGATGCAAAATAAAGACAGTTGCCTTTCTCACGCGATAAAGCTGACTGTGGTCCTCGGATGCAATCCACTGTCTTCCATCGCTACTTACGTACTTAATTGACTGCGTCCATGGTTAGAAGCAGTTGGGTTAAACTTTAAACATATCAAAATGATTTTAAATTTTTGATAGGCCTCATCGACGTGCTTGTATACAGAGTGATTCGGAAGACGTAACGTAACGTAAGCAGGATCAACCCTACAGGTTCACTTTACTTGCGAATGTTGCTAAACGTTGGTATTGCCAAAATGACAACGACAATTTACTTTCTTCATAATCAAAGTGTTGTCATAACAGTTAAAGTTTTTTTTTTATATTGGGGGACAATCGTACACAAATTGACCTAGTCCCAAACTAAGCAATGTTTGTACTATGGGTACTAGACGACGATATACATACTTATATAGATAAATATATACTTAAATAGATAGGAATCATCCATGATTCAGGAACAAATATCTTATAATTGATTGTTGTAGGGTGACCGTGATTGTAGAGTATTGTTTTGTATTTAATAAAAAGTAAAAAGAAAGGGAAAAGTTGTGAGTGTGTCACTTCAACACGATGATGAACTATTCATAAAAATTTAGGCGTTTTTATTTAAAAATGCACGGCTAGGCGAAACTTAAGCTATGTTTAAATTCCGTTTAACCTGTCAGTCGGTGACGAAATATATGGAGATTAACACTAATCGTCAGTTAGGTGACGACATGTTAACTGTCAGTTAAGAGGATACTTTAAATATAAAAGCCCATTTATTGAATCCGTAAGATTGGTCCTGCTCACGACTCCCGAATCAACCTATAGTGTAGACAGTTTAGAAGTAGGTACTTATATTATACAAAATAAATATAAACCTGTCTAGAATTCTGTGTATGACTATGCTGGTCGAATGTTTCGCACCAATCAAAATTAAATCCTAATTTGTACCAGTCGTGGTAAAAAAAGAAACTAAGCGTTATAATCTCCCTAACGCTTTCGTCATTTAAGGCCTCCTCGAGACGCCCTCGCCGGCCCTATTAACGTAGCTTTTTATTAAGAGTGGACTCAGCTACCTGCGGGGCAGACTACTGAAAAAGCCTAATTAGCTTGAGAGTACGTAGATTACGAGTCGACGTTTTAACGAAGGCAATGGACAAGTTTCGCAGTAGTGCCTATGACAAATCCTATTTAAATTTTTTGCAAAGTGCAAGGTCTACGGGTGAATTTTAAATCGTGAACCGTTATATTTTTTTTGAAGTCTATACATAGTTAACAATAACTTACAATGCTTTTAAACCTTTTTTTTTTTTAAAGAACTTTAATTGTCACCCTACATTCATGTTTCGTACTTGTCATGAAAATTTCAATATAAGATATCCATCCTCCCAATATTCAAGTTGGCTGGATAGAATTTTGGCACGTATTGTCAATAAATGTCAACATCGTCGACATTGTCAACATAAGTAGGTATTTAAAAATCGTATTTACTCATAAAATAATTCAGTTTTATTACGATTAATGGTAATAAACGCCTCCACCGTTTTGTTAATAATTAATTAAGCGGGTCTTTAATTGTAATTAACACTAGTGCTCTGTATTAGTCTTACGTAGCTTTACCGGTAAACGTGGTTACGATTCACGAGTTAAAATTCAGCCTGTATATTAACAAGAAATAATGTATCGCCATTAAAACGAAACACAAATAAACTTTGATATGATCTGAATAAATCTATCTATATCTAATCTCTCTATTCTATACATATAATAATATTAAGACTATGCCCAGCATTAACATATGATGATACTCGACACGCATAAATATCTGACACCACTCTATTACTATAGCAATAAAGTCAGGTCAGAAATTTTATATGCGTGTCGAGTTTGATCATATATTTTTACCGGTGAGTGTACATCAAAGATTTTTCAATAAACTACCCGGGAAGTGATGTGATATAGGTAACTAGTTTTTGAAATTTTTGTCTGTTTGTTCGCGCATCACGCCAAAGCTATCGGACCGATTTAAATGAAAACCTGTCTATTATGGACCCCGGCAAAATACAGGATACTTTTTTCCCCGACTACGGCGAAGCAAAAAAGAGATATTTAACTTATTTCGTCTTTGCGGACGGTGTTACTGACATCCTCTATTACATGCAAGTGTATTTAATGCAACAGTTGTATAAGTAGGCTCTAAAAATGCGAATTGCGTGAGTTGCGATACGAGCCGCGAATGCGGCGAGTATCGCAAATAGAGACGCAATGAGCGTTTTTTGACTTAATTATACAACGTTGCATACAATACTTTTTCTACGACTAGGTTTTAAAATATAAAATACAAACAAGGCATAACCTGCAAAGAAGGCAAATATGACGTAAGTATGACTTGACAGTATGGGTCTATGATAAACTTTTTTTTTTAAATGAAATTGACACACAGTGAATATATTAAAAATACTTTTGTTTTTATGTTGGCACCGATTTAGTTCAGAAAGTTTTGTTTTTCTTAAAAACCATAGGAATTTAATTGTTTGTTAAGTTGGTAGTTGTGCATTTTTATCGTAAAGTTAGAATTGAGCGCTTAATCATTGACCTAAGTTTAACCTAGATTTAGAAGTCTGTGACTGCTAGCAGTATCGTAATGTGACTATAACGACACTAGTGCTGTTATGGGGAATAGAGTATAGACTTCTCTGAACTCATATTATGTATGTTCTTATATTAGGGTTCGTGACCAAGTAAAATACAGATAAAAGTACAGGAGTAGAAAATAGTATTTTATGCAACAGTTGTATAAGAAGGTTCAAAAAATGCGAATTGCGTGAGTTGCGATACGAGCCGCGAATGCGGCGAGTATCGCAAATAGAGACGCAATGAGCGTTTTTTGACTTAATTATACAACGTTGCATACAATACTTTTTCTACGACAGTTTTAAAATATAAAATACAAACAAGGCATAACCTGCAAAGAAGGCAAATATGACGTATGACTGTCAGTATGTGTCTATGGTAAACTTTTTATTTTTTAAATGAAGTTGACACGCAGTGAATATATTAAAAATACTTTTGTTTTTATGTTGGCATCAATGAATTTAGTTCAGAAAGTTTCGTTTTTCTTAAAAGCCGTAGGATTTTAATTGTTTGTTAAGTTGGTAGTTGTGCATTTTTACCGTAAAGTTAAAATTGAGCGCTTAATCCTTGACCTAAGTTTAACCTAGATTTAGAAGTCTGTGGTTGCTAGCAATAACGTAAAGTGGCTATAACGACACTAGTGCTGTTATGGGGAATAGAGTATAGACTTCTCTGAACTCATATTATGTATGTTCTTATATTAGTGTTCGTGACCAAGTAAAAGACAGATAACAGTACAGGAGTAGAAAATAGTATTTTATGCAACAGTTGTATAAGTGGGTTCAAAAAATGCGAATTGCGTGAGTTGCGATACGAGCCGCGAATGCGGCGAGTATCGCAAATAGAGACGCAATGAGCGTTTTTTGACTTAATTATACAACGTTGCATACAATACTTTTTCTACGACGAGGTTTTAAATTATAAAATACAAAATTAATCATAACCTGGAAACAAGGCAAATATGACGTTTGACTGACAGTATGTGTCGATGGTAAACTTTTTTTTTTAATTTAAAATATACTTAAATTAAAAATACTTTTTTTATGTTGGCATGAATGAATTTAGTTCGGAAAGTTTAGTTTTTCTTAAAAACCGTAGGAATTTAATTGTTTGTTAAGTTGGTAGTTGTGCATTTTTACCGTAAAGTTAAAATTGAGCGCTTAATCCTTGACCTAAGTTTAACCTAGATTTAGAAGTCTGTGGCTGCTAGCAATAACGTAAAGTGACTATAACGACACTAGTGCTGTTATGGGGAATAGAGTATAGACTTCTCTGAACTCAATATTATGTATGTTCTTATATTAGTGTTCGTGACCAAGTAAAAGACAGATAACAGTACAGGAGTAGAAAAAAAGAATTATCGCCATATTAAACCAAAACAAAAATAAAGTTAGCAACATTTTTCACTCGCTGACTGCAAGCCGGGTAAAACTGCTACGAAATTCTACGGCGTAGCACTACATGGAGCTACGTACCGGTGCTACGAGTTCGTAACGTGCGTTACGTTGAAACAGAGTAAATAATAATTAATAATACGCGTGTATTATAATATCACTCGTTATATAATAGTAGATTGTGTCACAAGGGAGCAAAATGATATATTTACGGCGAGGGCGTACATTGAATCCTGAACGAAGCGACGGATTCTACAATTGAATCCCGAGCGTAGCGAGGGATTCTAAAGTAGAATCCGGAGCGTAGTGAGGGATTCAAGTGTTAACGCCCGTGGTGAAAATAATTTTCCTACCTTGTGACACATACTGCTTTTCACACCGACTATGAGGAAAATTTAAATACAAACGCTACCTACCAAAATAACGAAAACGAAATATATAGTTAGTCAAAGGGCATCACACATTTTTAATAAAATGAAATGTGAAATTGTTAAATTTACAGTTCCTTATTATTTTATAAAACGTTTATTACTTTTTACGGACGGGATGAATTTACTACTTCCATATTATATTTATGGCCCTCGCCTGCGGCTCGGACCCCAAACACCTGTGGTCTGGGCCATTCCTTATTATCGACTTTATGTAGAGTCGATATGTAGAGTCGATATGTAGAGTCAATGTAGAGTCGATATGGAGAGTCGATATGTAGAGTCGATATGTAGAGTTGATATGTAGAGTCGATATGTAGAGCAATAATGTAGAGTCGATAATGTAGAGTCGATATGGAGAGTCGATATGTCGAGTCGATATGTAGAGTGGATATGTAGAGTCGATATGTAGAATCGATATGTAGAGTCGATATGTAGAGTCAATAATGTAGAGTCGATAATGTAGAGTCGATATGGAGAGTCGATATGTAGAGTCGATATGTAGAGTTGATATTTAGAGTCGATATGTAGAGTCAATATGTAGAGTCTATAATGTATGGTATGGCAATGGCATATTCTAAGCAGGTTCAAACTAAAAATACCCTGTAGGTAGTCCTTGAACAGAAAAGTATCACTTTGATCCCTCTTATGAGGGATCAAAATACTTTTTTCTGAATAGGAGGTGTGAAAACCAACTTTTTAACGCGCGGCGGATACTTTACTTACGTTACGTTTTATGTGACCGCCCGGACTTTAACCCCAATGATAAAAAAATGATTTGAAACCATTCGTTTTCAAGCATAAAGTACCACTTAGGATTTTTTTACAGAGAAATGTCACATTATTCACATTAAAAATCATTCCCTAAATACTGACAGACTGTCACTTAAAAAGCATAATATCGCTACATAACAAATTAAGTACAATAAATTGCACTCTCACTGGGCCTGTCACGTGCGCTGCGACAGCCACTTTAAAACTTTATTTTTATAGCCACGTGCTGCAGTAAAACAATTTCACTCCACCGTCAGTTCGTTTTACGAACTAACTTCAAATTCGACTTTTACCTCGATTGGTACCGTTGGTGAGGAAACAGAAATGAAAGACACCTTTCTATGTCAGAAACATTTGAATGCGGAGATTTTCATAGTATTTCCTCTCTGACGGCTGTGGACTATACACCGTGACCCGTGTAACCCGAAAAACTATAGATTCTACATCTATTAGGAGTAAAAAAAGTTATATGATGTATAATCGAAAAACGGTTACTTTCCGAGATATTCATTATTATTTAAATGAAAACTCCCAAGTCTGTAACAAGCCCTTATAAATGTGACTAAGATACTTTTACTATTTTTTTTTAATCTTTTAACTAAACAGCAATCAACCTTCGCAGTATTTGATGGTAAGCGACTACGAGTCCAAAAAAATTACCTTTTGTTTCCATTTTAGATTTTTTCCTTTTTGATATCTTTTCCTCAAGTAAGGACATGTTTATAAGGAGGGCTGAATTTACTGATTTATTTTGTTCCATAAGACTATGAATGTAAAATGACAAAATTCGACCTATGTTGATATAACGCTATTTACTAGTAATACCATCAGGAATACGTGATTAAAATGTTTCGGGTTATTCGGGCTCACGGTGTATATAAACGCAAATTTTTCAGTTGAGCCACCAAACAACCCCCATTAAATTTTTAATTGTTTTATTTTACTCTTCGTTTTCATAACATAATTTCAAACCCACTGTGAATTACTATGACACTACTTGTAACATCTCGTCATCGATACAAAACCTGATTTCAAGTTAGCGGGCTCTGCTCATATCGCTGCGAGTTGGTGTCATCATAACTTACCTGTAACAAATTAAACAAAAAACATTAGTTTGAAGTTAGGTTCTCCTAGATCACAATCGCCATTAGTCAAAGGCATTGAGTGGATAAAATGGATTTTGAGCCAACATTTGATATTGGTCCATCATACATAGTGAGATTTTTGTCGCATCGCTTTTGGCACAAATTTCCTTGAATAATTCCCTTTCAATTCAATTCGACATGATAAATCATGATATCAGCGAGTCAGAAACTTTATAATGCTCTTTTGATAGAGTGTTAGGGTGGATCGATTTCCTTTTTTTTGGATTTTTAAATAGGAGAAGGAAATTTGATACTATGATATTTTTCACATTCGCACTTTACAAGATATGATAAGACTGGAATTTGTTTTTTATTCATTCCTTCATATTTAGCTCTAAATATGATTTTGTTACTAATTTGATATTATAGCTGTGATTCGTGGCTATGCCACCAAATAGGACTGCAAATTCTTCGTTTTAATTTTTTAGGCTATCCTTAAAAATACTACTTGATAATATTTAAAAAAATGGATATGATAACGTAGTGATATTTTATTCCTATCTTATAAAAGTATACTTATAGTAGTAGATTGCATGTATGAAGTAAAAAAAAAAAAAGTGCATATATTATCAATATAGTGTCAGTTGTGCAGGTGTTATTTTATTAAGTTTTGAAAAACTTACTTGCCGCTGGGCAGAACCTTTCCCATGAAATTCGGAAAAAAAAAATTTCTTCATACAATTGCGATCCACCGGAATGTGTATGATGGTAGGCTTTGTCGCGCGATAAATAAATAATAAAACATCCGTCAAGGTTTCACAAGTACAATTTTTTAGGGTTCCGTACCCAAAAGGGCCCTATTTGCTATTTTTTTTCTTTTGAGGTATGCACTATGTAGTACTTCTGGGCTGGGTTCTATAAAAACTGCCTATACTATATGTAGACCCGTATAAACAAGTCAGCGTCAGTCCACGGGCAACTTCGCCTCATTAATAACGGGCACAATGCGGTTGGCGACGCAACTTCGACGTTGATTAATAATCCGCACCCAACTTCATCACCGACAACCAGATTACTTTTACGCCGTAAAGCGGGATTCGCGTAATGCATAAATTTACGGTTTTCGTTACAATGTATAATGTCACGGATTAAAATCTAAAGATTCTTATTCATATTAACACATTCAGTGCCAAGAACCCGACTATCGGGTTCATTTTGTATGAAAATTTGGGAGCTTACCACTGAAAGTGATAAAACTTGATTGAATTACGAACTTGTAGTGGTTTTGAAGTGGACCATGACACAAATACCCTTGGTCCTAGAGTAGTCAGATACTGGTTCAGAGGTAAATCAAGAAGAAACTATGTCTCAATGGAAAATATTATGCACTGTGTAATATAGTATTGAAATATTCGTCTAGGGCAAATTGAAATAGTGTCTAATGTAAAAAGCTAATAAATAAACAAATCTATTAAGTTGTTGAGTGATTGATATATCTAGATTAGATACATAGTACAGTGATATAGGCGGTGTAAACGGACAGTAATTAGCCCGCGGTACAGTACAACCCGTCCATCACGCCCATACCCCTACCATTGCCACTGCTGCCGTCCTAGTCTAAAAGGCGACCTTTTACTATGGAAGTTCATAGTAAAAAGTCGCCTTTTAGACTAGGACGGCAGACTGAATAACAGACGATGCTCTCGAGTTTCGATTTTACGAAAATCAATGAGCATTAAACTAAATACTTCGTCGATAGTGAATATGCCACATGCAAGCGGCAACAGAATATTTGATGTTTTTGTTGCATTTTTTCACGTTGCTTCTGTTATCGGAAATATAACTGTTCGAAGACAATACACATTGATCAAGACGACGTCAAACTTAACAGTCTACTGCACGACATTGTAAAACTTTCGAAAAAAGAATTGTTTTCTCGAAAATATCTACTTTGAACATTGTATTTAGAAATAGAAGATTGTGTCACCAGGGAGCAAATGATGTATTTACGGCGAGGGCGTATATTGAATCCAGAACGAAGCGAAGGATTATACAATAGACTCCCGAGCGTAGCGGGGGATTCTAAAGTATAATCTCAAGTGTTATCGTTATGTTATCAATCAAAAGGTGGAAATAATTTTGCTACCATGTGACACATACTGCTTTTCACACCGACTATGAGGAAAATTCAAATACAAACGCTACCTACCAAAATAACGAAATATATAGTTAATCAAAGAGCACCACATATTGTTATTAAAAATTAAATTGTTAAATGTATAATCTATTATTATTTTATAAAACGATAATAATTTTTTACAGGCGGGACGAAAATACCACTTCCATACTATATTTATGGTCCTCGCCTGCGGCTCGGACCGCAAACATCTGTGATCTGGGCCATTCCTTATTATACCGCCCTCGGTGTGTAATATACTTGTCGTGGACAGCAGCGATAATTCAAGAAATCCAAGATCGTCAATTGACTACTGTAGTACTAAGTAGATTTAAAATGGCGGCGAACGCCGTGTGACGTAACGACCGGCTGCGGTGAACGTGGACGGGCTCGTTGGGCAAGAGTGTCATTCTCTTTCTGACTGTCGTGGCGACAACGCTTGTCTTACGATTCTGTCGGATCGTCTGCCAATAGTTAAAGTTGCTACTTGATAATTGTACTTCTGTCGATTAATAGTGAAATGAATCATACTGTGTAACGTAATTGTCTATTTGCTCACTCGAGTACCTATGCCATAATATTGTAACAACTATTGTAATGCCTGATGATTGAAAAGAGAAACTGGTGGGTTTCTTCCGGCGCTTATTCTCACCAGAATGTCATTACCGAAGTCGCCAAAAGAATCAGACGAATAAACGATTTGATCTGATCTGACATGAATCCTCTTCTTTAACCACCATACCTCAACGGCGAGAATTCTGCAGTTTAACCCTTCTTGACAGACACTCGCGAAATCCGACATACTAATAAAGTTGTCTATGGTATGGCATATTCTAAGTGGGTTCAAACTAAAAATACCCTGTTGTCCTTGAACAGAAAAGTGCTACTTTGATCCCTCTTATGAGGGAGCACAATACTTTTTTCTGAATAGTTGTCCCGCCATTAAGTCTTGAGCCTCGCCACGTGGCTCACGACCGCTGTTTATACCTCACTCCGACACGTTAATCTATCTACTACTTCAATAATTATAGTAGATTGTGTCACAAGGTAGCAAAATAATGTATTTACGGCGAGGGCGTACATTGAATCCAGAACGAAGCGAAGGCTTCTACAATTTAATCCCGAGCGTGGCGAGGGCTATAATAGCCGAGACTAGCCCACATACAACATGGCCCACTCATTGACTAGTGGGCTATGTTGTATATGGGCTTAATGTACTATTAAACTAAAATAATTACCTATACTAAACCTACGACTAAAGCTGGAAGAAGCTGCCAGTCGTTTGATCTCCAGAGGTCTCATTGTTTTGATAGCTCCGTGAATAAGCCTGACCCCACGCGTTCAGGTTCTCGACGCCAAATAAACTGTTGCCCTTGAACAGAAAAGTACCACTTTGATCCCTCTTATGAGAGAGCAAAGTTCTTTTTTTCTGAATAGGAGGTGTGAAAAGTTATATAGTAGGTAAGATAAGGGTCCTGCTTATTTTCATGAAAATGAACCCCGAGAAGAACTTGAAATAAGTATTGAGATATACTTAGATGAGTAATATCTTAGCTATATAAAAGTTATACTCGTACATTATTAACGGCTGAAGTGAGTAACAGAATCCATAAGGTTTAAATAAAATAACCTACAATGGGATAGCACTCGCCGAAGGGTGACTCGGCAAACGAGGTTAATGGCACACTGTTTGGGTATTTAACATGGAGTCCCCCAATGACAGGGTGAAACAAAAACTTACCGTCAAATTACAGGGAAATCGCGTTTGCTTTGATTAG
Source organism: Eudemis profundana (assembly GCA_947034925.1). Lineage (NCBI taxonomy): Eukaryota > Metazoa > Arthropoda > Insecta > Lepidoptera > Tortricidae > Eudemis > Eudemis profundana. The sequence continues at coordinate 19,199,018 of OX344795.1, read as the reverse complement.
CGAAATCAGGGGACTATTTTTAATGCGAAAGAGTTCGGTAACGTTGCTTCAGTATTCTTTGATGCAAAAATAATTGAATTTTGCTTGAAATTCGTTGAACTTAATTTAACTTTTTACCTTTCATAGATTGAATCGGCAGCTCTGATCTATTGACATGACATAGTCCTTATTTGAAGTAAGTATTTGTACGAAACCCTCGATGGGCCAGTCCGACTCGCACTTGATTGGTATTTTTATTTATAGTAAACTCATGCTTTTGTTAATTGAACAGATGCGTGATGATGTCGATTATTTCATTTTTTTTAGTTTTGTATGCATTACTATGCGTTCTGTGCATCCGAATATTTTACTGCTCCGAGTATAAACTATGCGATAGAGGTAATTATACGAATATAAATCAGTACAACTATCGCATTCAGACTTCACTCTCGAAAGTAGATCATACCTACTATCATATCGGCTGTCCAACTTCCCAAATAAGCCGACCTTCTTATCGAGTCAGCACTAGTTTCTGAGCTACTCAACTGATTAGTTCGCTGTCAAGTATGATCCCAGCGAATAGCGGCTTAATTGAATTCCAATTAGCATGACCCATTATAACAATTGTAACGTATTACAAATTCAGAAGGTCTGCCAAATATTCGATACATTTGTGTAGTGGCCGATGTTGCCGGAGCGGTGGATATATGTCTATCTTGAAATCGTAGGATATTATGACTGTCACTTAAAAGGTATCGCGAATAACATATAATCTCGAATGTGCCCGAAAATGGATTGGTTAACTTTTGAATTGACGCTTAAATACCTGCTTAATGGTTTAGTTAACAATAAACGTGCATACACATAGATTGGTCTTCTTTAACGCCAGCAAACAGTATAATATTTCAATTATTAATGCTTACTGTTTATTAGGCGTTTTTGCGATTTCATGATAAATTATGTACATACAGTACAGCAAAATAATTTATTAAGAATCCAACCAGGTCAACTAGAACACAATAACATAGTACCTCGCGAAGAGAGTAGAGACAATTTAGAAAGTTTCTGAACAAAGAACACGACAACGTAGAAAAGTTCGCAATGAGAAGTTTTTATCGCGCTCTAAACTCATTATTGCTCTCCAGTCTTTGTCATTTAACTGCGGCAAAATAAGACCTACATTTAGGTTCAGGTTTACTCTGAGTATAAACAGAAATTATTTCAATATAGATTTTAGTCTGCAATAATGCGTCGTTTTCGAATAAAACATATCATCTCTTTATATAACCAACTTCAAACTTCAATTCCAATAACAAATGCAATAACAAATATTTAAAGAATTCCCTCGATTTCTCCATGATCCTGTCATGAGATCGACTTGGAGACAATGGGACCACATAGGAAGGTACATAGGTATGCCCTTTTAAACAAAAAAATAATTTTCCTAATCTGACCAGTCTTGGAGTAATCGGGACATATACATTAATAAATACGAAAAAGATCCCGACGAACTGAGAACCTTTTTTCTTCTTTAAAAACGATTACTAACGTTAAAACGGGGCCAATTTTAAACTAGTAAGCAGATTAATATTTTATGCCACACGCTACGCGTACGGAAAAAGCCGCTTTCTGGCCAAGTGTAGACATACAATGATTTATGCCACACCTGGCCATAAAGTGACTTTTTCCGCACGCTGCGCGTACGGAAAAAGCCGCTTTCTGGCCAAGTGTAGACATAAAATGATGTACACAACACGGGAGGTAATAAAGAAAGCCCTCGATCGCATATTTACGTCCCTCGTTTGCAGCTCGGGCCGCACACTTCTGCGATCTCGGCCTTTCTTTGTATTACCACCCTAGTTATGTAATGTACTATTACACAACATGGGAGGTAATAAAGCCATCGATCGCATATTTACGTCCCTAGCTTGCAGGTCGGGCCGCAAACATCTGCGATCTCGGCCTTTCTATAGTCGTTTACATTAATCAGTATGATACACCTAAAATCCTAGTCATGAGAAAGGGTTAGCGAAACTATAACTTAGTAGAAACAACGGCAGTTGCCGAGTAGCCATAACAAAGTTCTATATAAACCTTTACGGCCGCAGTGCCGACGCGCCATCTAGTGAACAACCGGGCGTCCGTCGTTAAGGTGCAATGTCAGGGTTCTCACGATTTACAACTTTAAAGACAAAGTTTTAAAGTCGTTTATTGGTCAAGTTCGTGCAATAGAATGGTTTAGGTATAATTCGAAAAAGTGGCTTGAAATTATTGAGCTTTGAAGTTTTGTATGTCAACGCGAAGAGCAAGCATCTCACAGAGAAAAAACCGGTGAAGTGTGAGTCCGACTCGCGCACCGAGAGTTCCGTACAAACTCGTAAGTAGATACGTGCATAGTTCAAGAAAAACTGTATAGCGGTTAGTTTAGTAGAAGCAAATAAGTATATGTTACGATTTTTGCAAATTTCTAAAAAACTGTGCAAGTTAGGAAAACCGTTATATTTTTCCTGTAATATTTAGGATGATATTAATAATTGGTAATTATTACAGATTGGGTTTTTTTTACGTTTTTTGTCTTAAATCAAAAACTAAATGTTTAAGAGAAAGAATGAAAACGAGTTTGGAATCAACAAATTAAGCCCCACTCGATACAATAGCCTTACTTTTAATTATTGACATCCCATTCCATCCCCCTTTAAGAAAAAGGTATAAGATTTTTTTTATGTTCAATAGGCTCGGGTCAGCAATTTTTACCACTATTCCAAATTTCAAATCGATAGCAACAGTAGATCCTGAGATATCTTGCTGTGACAGACGGACAGACAGACAGCCAGAGTCACACCATAAGGCTTCCTTTGTTACCATTTTGGTACGGAACCCTAAAAACAGTGAGGGTTTTCAAATTAATAGCACTGCCTAGACTACTGTTATGTTATGACTAAGAAAAGTCTTCTATAGAACAAATAAAGAATGTGAAATACTGAGATCACAATTTTACAACTGTGCAGTTCGCAAGTTGAATGGCTCTTTGTGAGACAAGGAGGAGCTTAACATCCACAACTAGTATAGTGATCTACTAGTTGTGGATGTTAAGCTACATTTGAACTAAATTCCATCGATGGAAAAGCGAAGGATCAATCAACTTATGACATGCAGGGCAAAAAATGTGAAACACAGACCGTATTCAATATTTATTTTGCATCGACCGACGGGATCGTGCCAAATATTACATCAATGGGGGGTGTTCCTCGCCGTACAGGTAAAGTATAAAGACAGACAAGTAATTTGAAGGGTCCACGGAAAGAACATGTCTAGTCACTTTTTTTTTTTAAATGAGATTTTAATCTCTAAATGTTGAGCTCGCAATGATCTACAACTTACCACTTGATTACAGGTAGATATCTTAAAATATTATATATATTTTTCACTTTTAAAGAAATGGTTACCGTAGTAATTGTTCCCGATGACTAACCTTCAAACCGCTATAACTCAAAAAGTTACTTAAGTGACTAGACATGTTCTTTCCGTGGACCCTTCATTTATCTTCGGCCGTTTAGGAGCGCGCGATGTCAAGGCGCATACGATCCGATCCGTACTGCAGCATTCTTATAACGTTGTAGATAGTGCGTTCGTTCATGGCGCGCACACAATCACACATACAAGCCACGCGATGTATCCTTTGTCGGAACAAATTTCTGCTATTATACTGTGGTACATTCGTTGGTTACTTCAGCAATAAGTACTCGGATAATGAACATAAGATATTGGCTAATGCGTGGATTCCATTGGCATTGGTGATTTCGAGTCCATCCCTCGTTTACCGTCCATAACTCGTTAGAAATATAACCGTCACATGGCTTGACGGATAACGACTGCAAGGTGTATTACATAACTCCCACGTCATAATTTAAGAACAAAGTCGGGCAAATGATATCACAAACAAATGCTTACGAGGATGATCTCTATTCATTAAATGCTATATATATAAATAAATAAAACCTAGTCGTGGTCATATACGTGCTTTCGATGTGTTATTAACAATAATAACAATAATATCTTTACTGGATTAAAACGTAACTACAAAGTTACGTTTTAATCCAGTAAAGATAGTTTAAGGCTTAATTAAACCGCATACTACTACCATCTGATTAGAATGTTAACAGATAACTCTACTCATACCTACCTTTAAACTTTAGGTGGAACTATAAACTGTGATAAGGTCAGTCGGGGCAAGTGCGCCTACGGGACAAGCGCGCCTATTATATAAAATCTCGGAAAGTACAGATATTATACTACAAACCTGACTGACCCTGACTGACCTTATACATATAATGCACATAGGGTACCTATTTACAATCTTCATTAATAATGCGGAAGACACAACGTACTCGTAGTTATTAACGAAGTTTCTTAAGGAAAGTTTCCAAATTTCTCATCTAAGTGAATAATGCATCCCGGAATTATCTTATTTGGGTTTCTTCCAGTATAAATATCACTCTCAAACAATCTTTTCTTTTTCAATTTTGATATGCTATCAGTAACACTGTAATAGATGCTTGTAAGATTGGTTGTAAGAGATGCATATCATGGCGAGTGTGTCCTCCAGTGAGTGCATCTACTCATTTAAATTATATGTTATCATACTGAGCGCCGGTCGCTTCTCCAGACACGCCACCCTGAACGACATCATCCGCCGGGCCCTCGCCACCGCTAACGTGCCCGCAATCCTGGAACCTAATGGGATCTCCAGAGATGATGGCAAGAGGCCCGACGGGATGTCCCTGGTTCCGTGGACGATGGGTCGAGTGCTGGTGTGGGACGCGACATGCGCCGATACACTAGCGCCTTCACATCTACCACGGACCTCTTTCAGGGTAGGGGCGGCGGCAGAGGCGGCCGAATCACGCAAAAAACTCAAATACCAGGGTCTCGGCTCCCAATACCACTTCGTGCCTTTCGGCGTCGAGACCCTGGGCCCGTGGGGTCCTTGCGCTAAGCTCCTATTTAAGGACATTTCAAAACGGCTCGTCGACACCTCCGGAGATCAAAGAGCTGGCAGCTTCCTCGCTCAGCGCATTAGTATTGCCATACAGCGAGGAAATGCTGCCAGCATCTTTGGCACCATGCCACGGGGGCCCTTTTTAGATATAATTTAATAGGTAGTTTAGTTTTAGGTTTAGTATAATTATTTTAGTTTAGGATAATTTATTGTTTTTGTTCTTTATTGTATGTTATCATTGGTCAAACAATCTGACGCTAATTTTCCAATTCCTCAAAACTAAGAAAATCAGACAAACACCCACTAATAAATAACTAATATCAAACTTCGAGTTTCGTCAAACGTCATAAATACAATATAGGTAAAGCTTATATACTACCACATGAAAATTTAAGCAATCATTGAATTTTCAACAAATATGCACTACATGATACATTTCAACTAGAAATTCTAGCCAATATTTCTTGACGATACACCCACGCCGATATTCGGTAGCATTTACCCATTCAAGACACCAGCAAAATCTCACCTTTGTCCACTGCACTCTGCACTCTATTTGCAACCGAGTGTATTCAGTATTCACTGACACTAGAGTATACAAGGAGTGGTATAATAAATAGTACACTGTCCCGTAATGAGAACGTGCGGTCGAACCGGCGGCGCGGACTAACTGCGGGAGCGAGCCCCCCGCGGACCTGCGCAGCCATACACCCTTCCGATCGACGCAAAGAAGGGAAGTGTAGAAGAGACATTTTAATATACAATGGTGAATTAAAATATCCCATATAAAATAACAGATTAACCCTATGACTATCGAAATTGTAGTCATCTTCTAACACCACAAGCATTCACAAGACTAGATACAACGCTGCTTTTAAAAGTTCTATGTCAAGCTTCTCCGAAGTGGTAGAGTATTTGGCATAATGTAGCGGCTTTCTCTGGCGAGTCGCCACGTTTTCGCAATCTTTTTATTAGACAAGGGGAAGGTTGTTTGAGTATTTGCCGCCGATTTTACCATGATAATGCGCGTCTGGGTTCTAGTTTTTCGGTCAACAAATCGAATAATATAAAATGTGGTTACCCCATTCAATATCACATATAGAAGCAAACGGGGCCAAAGCGCTGAAACCATTTATGTTAATAATGGAGTAAACGCCTGTTAATCTTAATTTTGCATCATAAAGCATACATAATTCAATGCATAATTGATAAAACTCCAAATACGATCATGTAACATACCTACAAACTATCTTCACCTAAGGCTTCTAACGATTTGGACTTAGATTATAATAGTTCATTGGAGAGCGAGCTATCACGGGCCGGATCATGGGGTCTTCCGCGGGCCGGATTAGACCGGGCCGTAGTTTGGCTACCCCTGCACTAACACATCGTCGAAAATACACAAATAATGATAGGCAGGAATGTATCTGTACAGATGATTAAAAATAAACTACAGCTCTCGCAACTTATCAATACTCGAAAATTTTGACAAGATTAACTACGCGATAAGACGTAATAAGATTAAAGAGAATTAGCTATTTCCGAAGACGGCGAAGTTTATAAATATATCTCGTGAATGACCTCAATTAGAATGGCGAGGAACTTGTTGCAAACAACAACAGATTTAAGAAAACTTTAAAAATACATCTTCAGTGAATGGACACATTTAGAAACTCAGAAATAAGTTATTTTGATAATCGACAACAATCCGTGGATGAGATTATATTTTAGCACGGACATAGAAGTAGCGTATGTACTTATGAAGAAGAAAATATCAAAACCAATGGCGACTGTTTAAGTATTTCTGTTACTACAGTGTGTGCGCAATCTTATTACTTATCTTGTGATTAGTCGTATAAGGATAAAGGTAAAGGTAACAGGCAAAGAGTAGACGTGAAGTCTCTTGATTCTTATTAGGACGTGTGTCGTTATTTGAAGTCAAGCAGCTTTTAATGGAAAAACTACATAGTGAGTTTCAGCTGAAATGAAGCCACCAGAAGTATACTTTCATATGAAAATACTTGTGCCGGCTTATACAGGTACAGAGCGCCGTAGCGTTTACACGTTAGTGTGAGTAGCCCCCATACGCACGGTGATCATATACTACTCTCTGCATGATGATAAGATTCTACTGTTGTCTTTACTAATAATACGTAGGTACAGGAAACTTAGTATAGCTCCTATTGGATGCTAACGCTTGACAGAAAGCAAATTCCATCAGCATAGCTAGCACAACTGGCCGCGACTTCGCACACTGGCAGCATGACCTGTCACTGTCACACTATATGGCATGAAAAGGGATAGGTAATATTTGTCACGCGACAAAGACTCGCGCTCGCGCGTTACAGTTGGGCTAGAGGCGCTGGTGTGATTAATATAATAATAGCTAGTCTTTAACATGTTATTCATTTAAAAGTTGAGAATCTAGAGCAAATTGAAAACAAATCTCCACTTTTCATGTCTCTAGCTTAACAACCCCTGGCAATGTCGACGTGTCAAACATATGTAACAGTAGTGTTGTGTAATGTGATAAAATTGTGTCTTAAAACTTAAAACAGACAAGCCGGCGTTGCTTCGAGTTCCAAGAAAGCCTCGCCGATGATATTCTGTGAAAGACAACTACATCTACTAACGCAAACCTATAAATACGTTATTAGCCGGGGATCTGAAAAAGCTGTCGGATAATCAATCAATCTCCCACCCAAGGGTAAGGGAATTAAACATTCTTACTTAGTATAAATTTCAGTATTTATATAACAAGTCCATACAAACCGGGGTTTTATTCCACTTTGTCAGGTGTATAAAGCTGCCGACACACAGGACGGCGGACCGACAAGCATCGAATCGACTAATCTACTATCGGCATAGTGTAGCGGCGTATATGCAGCCTGCAAACGCGCCTTCATGCCGGGAATTATTTGCATGCGTGAGCATGGATTAATAAAATAGAAGGATACCGCGCGGTCTAAAGGTGGGTTTAGACCAAACGAATTCTAACACATTCTAACCCCACTCTACTGAATTCTTTGTGTGTACACTACACAAGACGCAAGTGAAGCCAAGCAATGGACGCCGAATGAGCATGTGTGCGTTGACGCAGTGTTGCCATGTAAATCAGATTTTCCCCGATCTAAAAGATATTCGTAATATATTTATTTATGACTATCAAATATCAATGTCACATCGTCATTAGGAAAAAAATGTGTTTGACAGGAAATAATAAAAACAGAATGAATATCCAGTATGTTTTAAAACATTTTGGACACTTGTTTGTCATTCGCAGAGATGAAATAATTTAAATGTCTTTTTTTGCTTCGGTTTATAAGCAGGTAATAGTAGATTGTGTCACAAGGGAGCAAAATGATATATTTACGGCGAGGGCGTACATTGAATCCTGAACGAAGCGACGGATTCTACAATTGAATCCCGAGCGTAGCGAGGGATTCTAAAGTAGAATCCGGAGCGTAGTGAGGGATTCAAGTGTTAACGCCCGTGGTGAAAATAATTTTGCTACCTTGTGACACATACTGCTTTTCACACCGACTATGAGGAAAATTTAAATACAAACGCTACCTACCAAAATAACGAAAACGAAATATATAGTTAGTCAAAGAGCATCACACATTTTTAATAAAATGAAATGTGAAATTGTTAAATTTACAGTTCCTTATTATTTTATAAAACGTTTATTACTTTTTACGGACGGGACGAATTTACCACTTCCATATTATATTTATGGCCCTCGCCTGCGGCTCGGACCCCAGACACCTGTGGTCTGGGCCATTCCTTATTATCGACTTTATGTAGAGTCGATATGTAGAGTCGATATGTAGAGTCGATATGTAGAGTCAATGTAGAGTCGATATGGAGAGTCGATATGTAGAGTCGATATGTAGAGTTGATATGTAGAGTCGATATGTAGAGCAATAATGTAGAGTCGATAATGTAGAGTCGATATGGAGAGTCGATATGTAGAGTTGATATGTAGAGTGGATATGTAGAGTCGATATGTAGAATCGATATGTAGAGTCGATATGTAGAGTCAATAATGTAGAGTCGATAATGTAGAGTCGATAATGTAGAGTCGATATGGAGAGTCGATATGTAGAGTCGATATGTAGAGTCGATATGTAGAGTCGATATGTAGAATCGATATGTAGAGTCAATAATGTAGAGTCGATATGTAGAGTTGATATGTAGAGTCAATATGTAGAGTCTATAATGTATGGTATGGCAATGGCATATTCTAAGCAGGTTCAAACTAAAAATACCCTGTAGGTAGTCCTTGAACAGAAAAGTATCACTTTGATCCCTCTTATGAGGGATCAAAATACTTTTTTCTGAATAGGAGGTGTGAAAAAATAATTAATATTAAATGCGTAAGTTTTCCTGTCAATGTCGACTTTAACAGGAAAACTTATCTGAGTTTAACAGGGTAAAAGATTAAGTTGTTACAGTTGAAATAAACAAAAGGACAAAATAAAATAGTAATTTAAAGAAATTTAACTGACTTCAAAATATTTACACGAGTAGCACCGATCTAAAAAAATGGCATATTTACATAAGATTAAAAACAAATTTTACTTATCTTCCTTTTTTTCAGTTTTTGAAGTCTGTTATTTTTTATATAACCTTTTTAATTCTGTAACAAGAAAATCAATCTCCCGAAATTTCAGGTAATTACCCTATTTATTAATTGGTCACACTGGCTCCGGCTTTGACTTTTGGCTATCCATTTGATGTTATAATTTAAAATAGTAAATCGATGTTAAATTGTGCTTTAAATATTATTTTACCCGTAAAAAGTGATTCCTTGATTTTTTTTTGCTGTTACAAGTGTTGTTTCGACGGACTTTTACTACGCAAGAAGGCATATTTTTATTATACAAGTTTCAAACGTCAACGTTTGCATTCGACGGAGTACGGCACATTATGGCAGCCGACCGGCCCGTTATGCTGGTTGATGAGTGCGTGCTGCTCGTAAGTACAAAGCGCCGGCTCATCATGAGTGCTTCACTTATCTGTTCGCGACGCTACGTCCGGCTATTTATTTTAAGGTCCTTGTGCGTGAGATTTTTCCGAATGAATATTGCCATAAAAGCCCAGGCCCCTTTGGCAATCTCTTCATAAACCACGGCTATTAAGTGAGACCACTTATCGGTCGCCCATGGATAAGTATGTGCGATTGTGCACTTAGTGCAATTCCGTTCGCTTAAATATCTTAACCAATAGAATTACATATGGGTTGGCAATGAAAAAAATTATGTGATTCACCTTAAAAGAGCTCAAAGGCTCGAAGGCGCCAAGCTAATCTTAAAATCCAATCACTTCTGAATATAAATCAATCCTGACTTTCAAGAGCAATTAATAGAACTGTTTTGCCAATTTTTCATTTACTGCGATAGTCAGTTATCAGTCTCTCCCACATGGTTAATATATTCATGAGTACATTTGCATCTCAAAACAAAAAGCTCTTGCGAAGCGCTACCATACGAGGCAAATACATGTGGCAATTATATTGCTAGCAAAGTTTTAATCTCCACACCTACAAATAAGAAAGATTGAGACCGAATAACAACTAAAATCGCCATATTACTTCAGTCATAATTAGAAAATATCTACGTTTATGCCGAAAGTCATGCATTCAGTACGCATCAAAGTTTTATATACAATTAGAGCAGAGACAAAGAGCCCTTGAGGGCCTACTTGCAGAAATAAATTATTTTATTTTTATTAGCCGTAAAGAAAATGCTGATAAAATAAAATACAAATAATACTAGGTTCTCTCTCTCACACCATGTAAATGTGCAGAAATAAAGTTATATAAACTAAACATACTAATTTACAGCATTTCAAATAAACAGTACCTATTTTTGTTGGAGTCTTAACAAGCTCTCGCATTAATGCATATCCAGTGCTACGAACTACGCCTAGCAGCTACGCCGTAGCACGCTACGAACCGTAGGTAAACGAACTGTTCTATTTGAAGGATCAAGTAGGAAAGATGATTCGAATCGCTCGTATCTCCAATTTTCCATACAAATGAAAAGAAGGTTAAGACAATTCTTAACCCTCTTTTCATAAAGTCGATACTTTAAAACATCAAAACTGGTCAAAATTCATAGCCTGATACATTTTATCTACGCGAAACAACATGAGAAGTTCCAAAAAGTCAGAAAAACCATGCAATCGGCTGGGCTGTTCGTTCATGGTCTTTTTGTTTTTCTGGCAGTTCAAATTCGTAACTGTTTATGAAACACGAAAACGGTAGGTAGTTTTCTATGAAATATAATTCTGATGATGGATTCGGAAGGTGGGGCCATAGGATCATCTAAATCTAAATTTTAAAGTATGGCTCTTTTTATTCTAACCTTGGTACCAAGTAATACGTAATTCAAGTTAGAAACATGCATTTACTTATTTCATCCACTAAGAGCTATTAGCGAGTGATTAAGAGCACATTTCGTTATAAAAGTTGGCACACTCATAAATTCAGGACATTATGTAACGCCGTATCTACTTAATGTTTTATATTCCCGATCTCGTATCTGGAGAATCGTTTGATATAAAACGTAGACTTTATTGTACGCGGAATACGGGCGCCTTTACAAGCAAATGTTTGCTTAACTTAAGAGCTTGACAAAGTAAAGGGTTTGTTACGTAAACGCTCTTCTCAAAAACCATCGTAAGTTTTTATAGACCATTATGGCATTATTCTTTGGAGTCTAGGATATAGGTCTAGGTTTGAATGGTCTAAGATCAGATTTATCACATCGTAGTCACCTGACATATTCTGGGGGCCGGCTTGAGAATACCTTTCTCTTTAGCAATAGGCAATATTGAAGATATATTAGACATACAGGTTTTGGCTCTTTATAAAACCTCAAGACTGAATCTGAAGTACGAGAAAAAAGCGAGAAGTACAATCAATTCTAAGCAATAATATCTACTAAACGTTTGTAAAGATATGTGCTGTAACAAAATTTGCCTAAAGAAAATATTAAGACAACCTCTATTTATCCTATCTCATGTGGCAAGACAATATTTAATTGATTATAGAATAACATGCGCGGTGACCGTATTGGCCGCTGTCATACGTCCAAAATCATTATGAAAATTAAAGCTTCCGAAACGATTATGAATGAAAATGTTAAAACAATCTAATAGTTTATTTACAAATGTACCCGCGTTCACAATAGCTCGCTATCTCAATCTGGTCCATTAATTATGCCTTACGGCACTATAGTAACTTCGTCCAAATAGAACATTTGGCATCGGATAGCCGTCGGCAATTCCAATAATTACTAGATATAGATCTGTTTACGATTTGTCATTGTCCTAGATCGGAAATACTGAACTGACTTATATCGTTTATGCGACACGAAATCACAATAAGACTAATTTTTCAAAAGAAAAGACTTCAAGCTTTGGTTAAAAATATATTTTACGTAAAAAACTACATACTTTGCGTCATGGATGATGAATCTTATTTCATCCTAGATGGGAATGAATGACAGGGCAAGTTTTATTTCGAAAATGCTAATGACCGGGCCGAAGAATCTGTGAAATGTGTAGAACACACGAAGTTTCCAAAAAAAGTTCTACTGAGGCTAGCAATAATTCAAAAAAAAAAAAAATTCAAAATTATTTATTTGGTAACTAAAGTTTTTACATCAGGTATGTCGAATCCTCCTTTTAAGTTTAACACTTGTATTAGGAGGTATTCGCTCTTTCGTACAAGGTTGAGTTAAAGTTAGCAACAAATAATATTTTAATAACAATTTTTTTTTTTTAGTCTTAGGTTATAACATAACTTATAAAAGTATCTTAGCGTCTAAAAGAGTAAGTTAAGTTATTAAAAATTTTTAAAATTAGTAAAAAATATAGTATTTTATATATTTAGAATGATCAGATTTTGTTGTAATATATAGCAATGGATATATATAGTTGTTTATTTATTAAAAGGTAGTTATAGTAAATGTATAATTATATATGTAAGTTGTAAAGTAAAGTAATTGTGGAATGTGCAACTGTGTAGCGAATACGTGCAAACTGTATCAATGCATGAGAGACTCTGTTTCTTCGTAATTGATATTTGTTAACCATGTTGTAATTTGCTTTTTACACTCGCCAAAAGTTTTAGTGTAAATATGGGTTAATCTATTTATTTTGTTGTATAGATGAATAGATAATGCATTATATTGCCTTTTTGCAAAAGATGTTCTAACTACGTTTGGTTGCTTAATTACTGAATGCAATTTACGTTTTTTTAATATATGAGGATCTGGTTTTATACTTTTATGAATTTTTTAGAATACAATTAAGGACATATAATTTTCTCACTGTGAGGACTCCAGCATCTTTGTAAACGTCTACGGTGCTATATCTTATATTTTTACCTAATAATACTTTAAGAATAGACCGTTGGGCCCGTTCAAGAACCAACATTTTAGTTTTGTAAGTGCCACCCCATACTGGTAGACAATAGAGGACTATGGACTGAACGAGGGTTTTGTAAATGTACACTAGTAGTTCCTTATCTGTTATGTGTCTTAAGTATTTAAAAAGCCACGTTAGTTTCCTTATACGATTTCCAGTAATTTCAATTTGATTATTCCAAGAGAGCAATTGATCTAAATGGATGCCTAAATATTTAGTGGAGGGTACGTGATTAAGGGTGGTGCAAGTACAATTGTTAGGAAGTTGATTGGAGCACGTGTGAGCAATCAAACTAAGATTTTTGGGTGGTTGCAAATTATTTAAAATTGAGAAAGTTATATAATTAGTTTTCTTTATATTTAAGGTAAGTAAGTTAGTTTGGAGCCATTTAATTACTTTAGACAAGCCCGCTTCAGCACTGGCGTGCACTTCGACCCAACTATCTCCATGAAATACAAGTGCAGTGTCATCAGCGTATGAAATTACATGTCCATTGGTAAGATGGATATCCGTGAGATCGTTAATATATGTCAAAAAGAGGGTTGGGCCTAATACACTACCCTGCGGAATTCCAAACTGGGTGGAAGATTCGTCTGTGCTGAAAACATCATTATTGAGTTTAACACGTTGTGTTCTATTAGATAGATAGCTTTTAATAAGACACAAAAATTTACCACGTACCCCCAAAATTTCCAGTTTGCGTATAAGGATGGGAACAGAGACGGTGTCGAATGCCTTTTTTAGGTCTAGAAAAATACAAAGGGTCTTCTTCTTTTCTTCCATATGTTTAGTGATGAGATTTGTCAACTCTAGTACGGCGTCTTCGGTACTTTTCCCTTCACGAAAGCCAAATTGATGTTGTGATAATAGATTAAACTTATTTAGATAGTTAATCAATCTTTTATTTATTAGTTTTTCCATTATCTTAGCCACAGTAGACAGAACTGAAATGGGTCTGTAGTTGTTGACATCCGCTCTGTCCCCATCCTTATAAACGGGGTGAATAATAGCCCGTTTTAGTGCTGTCGGGAATATACCATGTGAAAAGCATAGTGTACTTAGATGACACAAAATAGGAACTAACTCCAACTTCGCTAACTTCACAAATGTAGTCGGGATGTTGTCCCACCCAGGCGCAGATTTAGATTTCAGGTTAAGTATAACAGATTCAATTTCCCCCGGATCTGGTTCTAGTATGCCAATTGAAGTTGGTTGAGAACGCAAAGAGTCAAGGTAAGTACTAACATTTGAATTATTTATTAATATTTGTTCAGCCAATTGTTTTCCCACGTTGGCGAAATGATAATTTACTATGTTAGCTGACAGGTAGGGAGAGCTTCCCACTTTTACCAATTCGTCATTTTTAGTTTTAATTTTGTTTAAGTTTGTAATGGTTTTTATTGTCTTCCATAAACATTTGTTGTTATTTTTAGCCTTATTTAAAAGATCACGTTCATATTTTTGCTTTAATTTTTTGATTAATTTATTACAAAAGTTCCTGTAACGTCGATAAGTTATTTTCAGTATTTCGTTAGTTGTGTCGAGCCTTGACTTTTTTTGTAATCTATTTCTATTTTGAATGCACTTTAATACACCCGGTGTTATCCAAGGTTTCAAAATACGTTTGCTGCAAGGTATTTTAACCACTTTAGTACTGGTTACTAATGCATTTTGAATGTATTGTAGTAATTGATTTGCTAAAACGTTAGGGTCTGTAATGGTTAATAATTGATTAAAATGAATATTATTTTTGAGCAGGGTGAGCGCGTTTGAATAGTCTATGATATTTTTAGTAGCTAGTTCTAAAGTGGTTTGTGATTTAGAATAGATATTAAATAGGGTCATAAAGTGGTCTGTTATGGTGGTATCAAGTATTACTGTCTTAGAAAAATAAAAATTTGGGTTTAAGTTTATGATGACATGATCCAAACAACTATTGATACGAGTGTTTAGTTTATGAGCAGGTAGTAATCCGTGTGAAGCTAGCATATTTAGATAGTGTGATGTTGAGCTATTTTGAACAATAATATTTATATTTATGTCGCCTGTAATGATGACATTGTTGCCCAATTTGCTGTTTTTTAAGTGCATATCTAACGAATTAATAAAATTACTAGTATTTGTGTTTGAAGGCGAGCGATAAATACATAATATAGTGAAATTTGGAATAGTAATTTGAAGACACGAGGCTTCAGATAAATAGATTTCTTTTGTCTGATGTTGGTTTGAGTTTTTCACGTAAACAACGACACCATCATTTTGTGTTATTTGATTTGTAGTGCAATAACATGAGTAGTTATGTTTTGTTGGGAGTGGTCGATCAGTTTGTAGGCGACACTCCGTAAGAACAATTATATCAATTTCGTGTTGAAATTTGCTCAAATTTACATCCAGGTCATCTATGTTTTTGTAAATACTTCTAATATTTTGTGAAATAATTGAATATGTGGGAATATCGTTGGGCAAAAATAAGGGGAGGTCAGTAATGTTAGTAGCAAAACATTGGTTATTATCCAAAGTGTCTAATTCGTTTAAGATTTCATCTTGTAACATTATACAGAGTTAAAACGTCAATATTGTGTAAGATGTTGTTGGTGTAGATAAATGAGATAGAGGTTTTGTATCGAGTCACATTCAGATCATGATTAGTTATATAAGTATTGTTTGCATTATCATAATAGTTTTTCAGAAACGTGAAACTTATTCTAATATACAGTTGCATTTGAATAGTTATCTTATACAGTAAATTCGGTGAGAAATAGTATTTGCACTTATATCCTATTTTTACATTAGTTAGGTAAACAGTAGTATTACAAAAGTTTAACATGAGCGGCAGTTCATTCGTGTTGATAAGGTTTTTGTTGACATCTATGTGTGCTACTAAATACAGTCATTCATTAAATAAAGTTTGCACTTGTGATTCACTATTAATCCAAATCACCGGCGAGTTGTCGGTCTTTCTCACAAAAATAAGCCCATAGGCTGTCCAGCAGTATTTGTAACTTTTTGATTTTTTCAGATCTCGTGCCAAGAAATGAAGCCTAGAAGCTTTCTTTGTCAGACGTTCGACGATATAAATCGGCGAGTCTTGATTGTTATTTAGTCCAAGATCTTTAGCTCCTAGCTTATTTTGCTTGTTTTGTAAGTTATATGATTTAGCTGTTTTTAATATTTTGTCCTTAATTATCGTCGAGTTTAATTCGACGACAATTGTTTTCTTGTCTGTTTTGCCTTTCACGGTGTATATATCACTGATGCTTGACGTGGGTATGTCAAGGCTTAGTTTGCTGGAGAGGGTATTTACCATACCAATTAAAGTTTCCTGGGACACTTTGTCATTCAGGGGAACATTTTTTATTTCAATCATTTTGTTGTGTTGTGCTCTCAGACTTTCCTCGAGCCGGTCCTCTAATAATACAATTTGTTCATTTTTGTTCTTTAGCTCGTCCTGAAGTTGTTGAATTTTCGTTTTCAGCTCAGTATTTTCTTCAGCCAGAAAAACAATCGAGGCTTCTATCTTGTCATTTGACTGCTTAATTCCGGTCAGTATTGGGAATAATTTATTCAACTGGGTTTCATGTTGGAGAGCTGAGGCATGTAGTAACTCCTTCATCTCGTCGCGTAACTCCGAGATTTCTACACTCCATGTTGATTGCAACCTCTTTCTTTTTGTACGAAGAGTTACTCGGTTTTCAGGTGTTGTTTGCTCTAAGACGCTGGACAGGTCTGGTTCAGAGTTATATTTAGTATCCGCGTTATGTTTGGGAGATGACATTGTGTGTGTGTGTTTTTTTTTTTGTATTACTTAGCTTAGACAATCACGAAAGGTTGATAGTTGTAGCACAGGAGCGATCTGCTACGGCGCAGATGTAGGCGGCGAAACACGTAGCACAGGTGAGGGTTCGGGCGAGGTCGGGACGCGTCGGCTACGTCTAACGGGTGCGAGCAGGAGGCAAATTATGTAGGTGCTCTCGTTTACCCGAGGTGAGGCGCGGGGCCGCTAGCAGGTAAGATCGCGTCGCACAACAACAGCACAGAGTCACTTTGATTTTATTATGCACGCAAAAGTGAATATATTGCACAGTACAAATAAGGGCTAAGTTTCGGTCACATTAACACTAATTTCACTAATAAAATTTGGCGCACGTCTGTTCTCGGCGCCGGTTTGAACGAAAGAGAATAAGCCCTTGTGGTATGTTCAACCCGGTGTTCTTCGAATCCGGCTTCGCGGTTACTGCTGACCGGTACCTACATTGAGCGATGTTTGCCAATGAGGGTGTTTAGAATTCATAAACCCACCAGCTGGCAGCAGGGTGGCGAAAGGTCTTTTTGACAGTAGGCGTCAAGATCCACCAATCACACCACCTGATTTTGACATCTACTGCCAAATAGACCTTTCGCCACCCTGCTGCCAGCTGGTGGATTTCTGATTTCTAAATACCCTCAATGATTTGATACGGGTAAGTCATAGAGGAGCTACTGTAGTGTTTTGGCCTTATCTAGCATCCAGTCATTACTCAAAAAAAACTTTGAAGGTAATGGATGAGCTAGAAATCCCGTACCTACCGAAAGATTCAAACCCGCCTAACGTACCCTAAATTCGACCAATTGAAGATTTTTGGGCCAATCTGAAAACACGCGTGTACGCTAATAATTTTCGACCCAAAACTATAGAAAGTTTAATACGGAAAATTATATCGGAGTTGAACAAAATGCCAACATCGACATATAAAAAAACCTTAAAGGTAATGGATGAGCTAGAAATCCCGTACGCACCGAAAGATTCAAACCCGCCTAACGTACCCCAACTTCGACCAATTGAAGATTTTTGGGCCAATCTTGAAAAGACGCGTGTACGCTAATAATTTTCGGGCCAGAACTATAGAAAGTTTAATACGGAAAATTATATCGGAGTTGAACAAAATGCCGACATCGACATATATGGCATTCCATGAAGAAAGTGCCGGAAAACTGCCGTAAGGCAGCCCGGATGGGCCCAAATTTTTACATTAAATTTTATTTATTTGGTGTTAATATGAGCACAAATATGTACATATTTTGTTATAATAATTCAATTAAATAGGTTATCGAACTTTTTCCAGATTTCATTCCGCATAGTTAGTTGAAAATGGTTTGCAATTTTTGAAACCACTACTTACACACACATGCGAACGTCGCAAGTTAAATAAAAAGCTTGTACAAACTATCAGAAGTTAAACAGTTATTTAAATCAGTTGTTTTAATGAAATAAGTTTAACTCAACCCAATTTCTGTTCCCCAGCTTAGGTTACTGTCGTAGTAAGAAGAGGGACAAAAAGGGAATAAGAATAATTACGTACTCTAAAGTTAACTGCCGCTACTTGAATCCTGGCCGCTGTTCCATACAAAGAAAAGACAAATGAAAACTTTAAATTTAAGCCTCTACTTGATAAATTCTATTTCAATCTAATCGAACACATCCGACTATCAGGGCGAGTAAGATATAATATCATTAGTAATTTAATCGCCCCCTTTTATAATTGGACGGAGTTATGGAATAACGAATTCGTTATTCCATAACTCCATCCAATTAGGAGTCGAGTCTCACTTTAAAACAGCAGCTTCTCATGGATATTAAAGCTCACATTTTCACATACAGAATATATTTATGTACTTAATTACGTCTTGAAAAAGCCAAACTATAAAGAAAGAGACCAGCTATCTCGTATAGAAGCAACGAATGACGTTCGTTTCGTACGTATATTTTTACACGACTGCCGGATAAAAAAGAGTACCTATTATGTAATTTTCACACGTTTTGCTTTCTTTTATGTCATGGGAAAGGCAAACGAACACACAGGTCAGCTGATGGTAAAAACTTTCTGAGCCCCATGGACATTTGCAATCTTAATATTACAAATGCGTTGCCAACCCTGAGGACTAAGATAGAATGCCTCTATGCTAGTCATTCTTGACCTGGCTGTCTTACCCCCACACCGGAACACAACAGTGCGAACACTGCAACACTGCTCAACCGGCAGGTTAGTGGGTAAGATGGTGGCAGCGATCCGGCCGAACCCTGCACAATGTCCTAGGTTGTTAATTTTTGATATAAATACTTTTTGAAAAGTGCATTTTGCCTAATCTGCAAACCGTGCGAATCGTATAAGCCACTGTCTAATTAGAGACTGTCTCCACTAAATTTAGAGATCGCCTGCTCTCGGCGATATTTCCAGACTGTTTCTCTCGTTCGCATTCTAAAACATAATAGTTAAGGAGCCCAAGACGGGATTTCGGGATTTACTCCAGCGCGTCAGATTAACATACAGGGGTTACCTTGTACCCGGTTAAGTACCTCTACCAAATATGAGCCCCATATATATGGCCGCCCGTCAAGGATAAAGCATGATATTAGTAAAAAAAATTGATCATCAGACATTCTCGAGCGCGTCAGATTACGGTAGGGTGAGTAAATTACATGCTAAAAAGTGTATATTCCACTAATCTGACAATTCTTGAGTGACGAAAAGAAGTGGGACGGTTACAAAGTTGTAAAAAAAACCGTCATCTGGACATTCTCGAGCGTGGCTAATTTTTTTTAATTTTGAAGGAAATAATTCAAGGATAACGTAAAATATATAATCTGACGATTTCCACAACCCGAAGTAACGGGAACCCGTGCCGACTTTATCCTAACTTTCTCATACTAACTGGTTGAGCTAAGTTTGCACCTGGTTACCTTTGCATCACATACAAATTAGGTGCAAACTTAAAGCAACCAAGATATAATGATTCACGGATTGAGTTTCTGCTTTGTCGGTTTTTGTTTAATTGAGTCAAATTTCTGCAAGATAGTGGTCAAACAGAATCAGAGTGTGCAAATACATGTGAATTTAAAGCTTTTTATTTCCAGTAACTTCACAAATATGAAGAAATAATATTGCAAATTTTGTAGCTGCAATGCGATATTTTACATAATCTATCAACAAAACATATTTTCTAGCTCTTAGTTAATCACCACCTTTAGTACAAAATTATAAAATGCGTATTAATTTTCTATTTTAGTTACTTCCTTATATTTTAGTTACTTCCACAGTATTATGTCGTATGGTATTCTACTGTGGGGCAGTGCTAGTGCTTCAGAGCTTAATACTATAATTGTTCTGCAGAAGAGGGCTATTCGAGCGATATATAAGATGAACTATCGAGACTCACTTAGAGATAAGTTTAAGGACATTAATGTAATGACTAGGGTTGGGACTCTTCGTGGCATTTTGGAAACAAAGTGCTGTTGAGTCGTTATTACCTAGTTAGCTTTTATGATTGAATGAATAAATTATTTTCATGGTTCTAAAGTAGGTACCTACTTACCTTACCTAAATAAAATTATATGATATTTAAATGGATTTTATGTATGTTTTATCTAGTTTTTGTAATCCCCTCAGAGTGTCGATATAAATCATTAATCATATGTACGCAATATTTGTTCCCGATCATAAAGTTTTTGACTAATAGTTTTATAATATGATATATTGACACGATAAAAGTCGTGTCTAAATTGTCAAATTTAGACGACTGCTTAATTTATCCCATTTGTATGAATTCAATTTCGTAGTAGATAACTGTTGGTAAGTACCTACTTACTGAAGTATTTTTAATAGCACCTAGTGTTAACAACATAATATAAAAATGCTTACATAGGTTTATAGGCATAAACATTTTATTGAGTAGGTTTGTGGAATTACGGGGTAAAGGATAGGTTGAGATACCTAACTTATATTTCAAAATGAGTACAGAGCAAATATCAAGAAATATTAATCATTCAATCATTATTCATTCAATCATAAAAAGTAGGTAGCGACTGCATTGCACTCTATGTCCAAATTGCCACGAGAATCCTAACCCTAGTAATGACATTGCATTGTCAATACATCTATGAGAATATTATTTATGTACATAAGAATATCATGAATTTTAAGAAGAACTGTGACAAACATAATATTAATACTAGAAATAAACATAAGCTCGCAGTGCCCACCACTCGGCTCCATAAAATAAAAACATCATTCATGGGTAATTGTGTAAGGTTTTATAATAAACTGCCACAAAACATAACTGAATTATCTATTAACAAATTTAAGAATTTTGTAAAGCGTAAACTCATGTCTAAAGCTTATTACAGCACACAAGACTACATGAATGATGAAACACCGTGGGATTAACTGCGACATATATTTTAAAACAATGTTTAATTAATTGTGTTTTTTTCTGTTTTTGTACTTGCCAATTGTTTTGACACTTGGAGACCATTTACATCTCTAAGGAAAATTGTTTTTAATTTTAATTTAGTTTTAAGTTATATCGTGAGTCACAGATTTTTTTATATTTCTGTAAGATATTAAGTAAATATTCTCAGTTTGTATTTTGTCGTTTGGAGATCCTTTACACCTCCAAAACATAATATTTTGACAACGGAGACTCTTTACATCTCCATTAATTTTACTATCAATTTATTTTCTATAATTTTATTTGTCTTGTTGGACGCATAGAGACCCTTTACATCTCTATAAATGTAGTTTTAAGTTTAATGTAATGTATTAATGAAATCTTATATTAACGGCATATTGTTGTAATACTTTTTGGTTAAAAAGAGAAACTGGTGAGTTTCTTCCGGCGCTTCTTCTCACCAGAAGGTCAATTAACCGAAGCGCCAAAAGAAAAGAATTAGAGATGAGACATGTAAAAGAGCCCTTGAGGGCCTACTTACAGAAATAAATTATTTTATTTTAAAAAAGGTCACAATAGTTGCGGCATACAATCCCGGTTGCGTCAAGTTTGCACCAGGTTGGTATGTGGTGCGCAGGGAACGAGGTGCAAACTTATCTCAACCGGTTAGGAAAATCTATGGGCCTTGAAGGGGAACTACCTTAAATCCTTTAGTTAGCTCATTCCACTGAAAGAAAACATTCCTTTATTTTTAAAAAGAAACAAAACTGCATCAAAATATTTTCTAAAATTCGCTTGCCTCGCCCGGGCATCGAACCAGCTAAATTTTAAATTGTCAGATTAGGCGAATCCCTCCAGATAATTGTCAGATTAGGAGACAGCACGTCTGGGACATCAAGATGAACCATATATATCTTAATCTGACGCGCTCGAGAATGTCTGATGATCAATTTTTTTTGCATTTTCTAATAATGGCCGTGAGCTTGCGTCACGTCCAAATCGTCAGATTATTGAATGAGAGCTTCTTTTAGGTTCACTTAACATCCCCTTAGAAAATCTGACGCGCTCGATTAATTTTTTCTTTCTCATTTTCAACCCTTACGTACGACCACACCCACCATGCAAACTGTCAGATTAACATACGTACATTATTAAAAATACGTGGGACATGGATGCTATCAATATCTGACGCGCTCGAGTATGTCCATGCAACAGTTTTTTTTTTACATTTTTGAAAATCTATAGACGCTCACCCCACCGATGAAAAGGTATGCATCATATAACATTTTTTTCTTTTTATCATCTTAGCTTCGCAACCCAATAGGTCTCTATGACGCTCGAGTAAATCCACATTTAGCATCGTGGGCTCCCCTACTATAATTATACAATAGGCTTTGATTTGTATAAGAATCCTACAGCGGGTATTATAAGAAACAGTTCAATGCAAATAAGTTGGAGCCGTTCGTTATTTCGTCGTTAACATTACCGGCTACCGCCTACTAACTTGCTTTAGGGTTGGCAAATATGCCGATCAACCAGTTTATACATACACACATTACATACATACAGTCTAACCTTAATCACTGTAGATAGCCATATAAAATTTGCAACTACACACTTTAGATGACGTAGATGTACATAAAAAAATTCGACCTCTAACTAAAGGATTGAAATTAAAGATGAAAATTTATACGAAAAATTTAAAATGTATGAAGTTGCGGGCGGTACCTAGTTTTTCTATGGCCGGCTTTACACCTGTAAGTTTTACTTACGTAAGTAAGGACGCAGCTATACGTTAGACTGAGATAGTCAGTCAGCTATCTCAGTCTAACGTATAGCTGCGTCCTTACTTACGTAAGTAAAACTTACAGGTGTAAAGCCGGCCTATATAAATATTTAACTTTAACTAAATAGGGCTTAAAGTTAATTTTAACCTAAATTTCGAAAACGATTACGTCCTATTTAGACGTAATCATGCCACTACTGTGTAAATTAGAACTTGTTTATACGAATTATGTTTTTTTAAACACAATCTTAAAATGTTGAAACTGATGTCAACCCTACTCGTAGACGCATTGCGTTCGATAATCAGTCCAGTTGAGTTCCGCTGCGTACAGAACAAAGAGGCCACTCCAAAGTTACAGAATCAAAATACGTTTCTACCTTCTCCTTTACTCCGCACAAGATAAAAAAGGAAAACAAGAGAATGAAATGATCCTATATATTTTTAAATTTGAGACCTTCATTAAATGTAAATTACGCCCGACAGGAACATCTCAAGTTTTATAAGTGCTCTGGCTTACATAGCATAAAGATTTTATGAGATCAATTTATTAAAGGAGATTTAACCCCCTAACTATATTTAAGTCATAATACGGATACGGACGGATGAACACATGTTTCATGAATAAATTTGATGATTAAATATTTCTGAACATTGTTATCTAAAGTAACCTCATTTATGCGTATCAGAAAGTGACAATTTTGTTTTACAATAATACTTTATTGCACACCAAAATATATATATATATATATATATATTATGGACAAGTATTCCTACTTCAAAGAGTGGAAGGACCTTTATTATTCAAATTACTAGATTCAGAAATGGGATGTGCGACTACTTGGTGCCGCCACATGGTATTTATGACCGGACCATCCCTTCCTGGACATCAGGCGTTTATCCAAGTAACGACCCGCATTCTACCTTCCTCGTTAGAAAGACGTAAGGGACACGAGTCCTCTATAAACATGAAACCTTTTATACAAGCTATACGCTATTACATTTGTGACGCAGATTTACTGGAGGACGATTTATCGTAAGGATCTTTTAAATAAAAAAGAATTTCTAGAGGAGTAGATGTAACACATAGCTGGAACCAAAAAAATAGTTTTGAATTTGATAAATAACAAAAATAACGTCACAATCCAACGTAATACATTAATACATCATACATGAAGATATTTGGAGTTAAATATCACGATCTACTTTTTCCTTAAAAAAACCAGAGAGATTCCTAAGGGCCGATACAGACGGACTGCAACCCAACTGCAACTCCCTACGATTTGTATGGGAACTGCATCACAACTGCACACCGACTGCGCAGTTGTGATGCAGTTCCCATACAAATCGTAGGGATTTGCAGTTGGGTTGCAGTCCGTCTGTATCGGCCCTAAAAGAACATCCCACAAGAACTACATGCGAAACTGTAAAAAAGGTAATTTTATATATAATAATTAGAATATAATATACATCAGTGGCGTAGCGTAAAAGATATCCTTGGGCAAGCCGGTGCAGATTAGGCGTATTTTTTCCTTAAAAGCTGTAGAATAAGGTGGTCAAATGCCTGATATTAGGCAAGCCGGTAGGAATCGAGTTCTTTGGACGCCACGCCACTGATATACATACTACGGCGCGCAGCGTGCGGAAAAAGCCACTTTATGGCCAGGTGTGGCATAAAGAATATAGTTTTTGTTCAAACTTGTTTTTTATTTTGATTATCCCAAATCATACCAATGATAATAATAAAAAAAAATCCCCTATGTGCTCTAGGCTTTACGAATTTCACGTGTGTTACATTCATTCTCGTATGTTACCGTGCGTTACCAGTTCACGACCGTTATTGTACAATTTTTGGCGGCCATACCCAACTGTCTAAACATGCGAACGGACAATACATAAATGTTAAGATTTAATAGCTAAGATTGATATGTCGGCGTCAGGGGGTAGGAGTCGTCAGGATGTCCATCAAATTGCCAATAAAACGCAGTCGAGTGTAGATTTCCATCGGTTGGAGCTCGATAGTATCACTAACTGAACATAATAAACGAAGAAATGCAGTGAGGTTGGTTGCGGGATGTGTCCCTTCAGCTTAGGTCAACCATCACTGACTCCAATTCATTGTTCAGCACAATTCACCATTTTTCCGACATGCAAAACAAATAACAGAACGTGACTGAACTAAGTCAATTTGGAATAAACGTCATTATCCCGCAACCAAAGACCTCAAGCATAAACAAACTTGACATTGCTTCGTGGGGAGAACTCCGACACTGCGACATATTTATCTTCAGCTCTAATTTTGGAGGAGTTAGGATTTCTTTCTTGAGGAACGAGGAAGGAAGTAGGGCTTCTTCAGGGTGAACAGGCTCTGGAAAAACAATAGGAAATTAAATAGTATTCTCGATACACAAATTCTTTTAGTTATAAAACATCTTACAAACTGATTTATTCATGTGATTTCGATATTCGATATTTATTTACGTCTTCCGCTGGTCTGTATGTGGGAAATACCACCTACAACTCTAGTTGACCCATATTTTATTTATGGCCAGTTAAGCTTTGGGTATTTGTGACATTTTATTTCACCAAATCTCATATGCTTAATTCTGAATAATGTCTAGAATTAGGCTGCGAAACTTATTCAGGACTATAATGTAATCGTTCAGAGTACATCGGTTAGCGAAGCGGGCTACGCTCGTGTCGGTTTAGCAGTAATCTCCGAAATTTGGGTGGCGGCATTAACCCGGGTTTCACCTAACGGCCTACTGCTGCATCTACCTGCCGTCTTTATTGTTTATACCCACTGAACTTTGTCTAACGTTTTGTACGCGTGAGTTCGTGTTCATACAGAGGTATGTTATATGTAATAAAAACCGGTTGAATTTAACAGCGCAAATTTAGAGAAACACAACGTTCAACAGATTTTGACAAAAATATATGCGAATTAGTGCCTACTGTATAACTTACAAAAAGATTTTCTCGTAGTATCTATCTTTTCCGTACAAACGTACGTATCTAAATATGAATCATCTACTTTCCACGAACATTGCGCTGTTCAACACATTTTCCTTTATTACCACCGAGCAAACAATATTAATTCACGTAATACGAAACAAAAATGTTTTCTCCGTCTCAAATAATTAAGCTGTTTTTAAATTCCAGCAAGGGGCTAAATATGATATGTTAACGGCGTTTTACTAGGTACATAATTGTTCCTAGTAAAAACTTCCCGTATCTTAAAACACATTCTTCAAAACAAAATTAAGGCTAAAAAAAACCTGTTTACTCTAATTATCTCCACCCCCTTGTCTCTCATTCTCTTAACAAAATTTTTAATCAACGAAAACCCATAACATGACAGAGTTTATTTTCTATCATGCCACACAAAAACCAAACGAATCTGATTTTAATCAAAGATGAGTGCCACAACCTATTCTAGACACAAACTCAAAACTACCATTGTCTATGGCCGGGTCGGGCGCAGACATGGCGCAGATAACTAACCAAGTAGGTTCTTTATAGAGTCGATGCTCCACGCCGGCCTCGAAATACGCCCCTAGAGAAATTCTCGGCGTGCGACTGATAAAACACAACATGGGGCTGCAGTTACAGCGCGGCAAAGTGCCTCTGTCGCGAGGTTCGTTTCAATTATTTCTACCCTCCTGCGGTAAATGTATTTGCTTTATTATTATGTTAATGATAAGGTATCGCAAGGTGAGCGGGATTAATCCAATGTAAATGTATAATCTCAGAGATATATGCGAATTTTCAGTGACATTGATATAAAAGGAAGGTTAGAATCGAAAATATAGAAAGATCAGTATATCTAAATAAATACATACTCCTGTAATCCTGATGAAAACGCGTAGAATCATCAATGTTTAGCGAAGCCCGCCTCAAGCGAGAAGATTACCATCACCTTTATTTATACCTATTTTTGCAAAATAGAACACGAATAACCTCAAAATGTTTCGGGTTTAATCAAAGGCATGATACGCGGCAAAAATACTTTCAAAGCACCTTTAAATTAGAGCCGCAACCAACTGTTTTAGGCTGGACCTACATGTTTATAAATATTTTTCCCATAGAAATTTATTAGAAGCTATGAAAAAAAACTGATTGTATTGAAAGAGATATTTCATATAAAGTGGCAAATACAATAAGCTGCCATCATCCATTAAATCACTGTCAAATCAAGAATTTAAGACCAAACTATATAAGATATTATGTGACAATTGCTTCTACAGCGTAAATGAATTCCTCGAACATACATTTTGATTGTGAATGTGTATTGTATTAATTTTTCAATTCCATTTAATTTCATTTCTGATTATATTTTGCTTATTGATTGACTTATTTTCCTTCCATGTAATTTATTTAATAATTATAAATGTTAGTAATTCCTATTCATTGTAATTCGTTATTTTATGTTAAAATCTAATATTAATTGTGTGCATGTAACTACTGTGATTGCCTATGATGCGAATGTTACTCAGTAATTAATTATCCATAATTTAATTCAATCTAATTGTTAAGTAAAATAACTTTCACATGCCAGAATGGGCAGAATATATTAGGTTAACTTTAATATGATTATAACACCTTGTATGCCATATATTCAGTGAATAAACTTCATTCATTCATTCATTCATTCATTCATTCAAATGTACAAGCATTGTTTGCGTGTGTGCTTGTAAGCAATGTTTTCGTGAATCTAATTGTGAATACTAAAATTCATTAAGTTACTCTAACGTTAAAACTTAAGAAGGTGGTTCGCTTAGAGTGATATATTTCTCTTAGTGTCATTCTCGCCACTGCTGACCTAAATAGGGCTAATTAAAGGTTACAAATTTTGTTCTAAGCTAGAATCCGAAAAACGGTATAAAGTTCAGAAATGAAAAGCAATGATAAACTAATTCCCGTTTTACCTACAATAAGTCTCATGGATACATTGTGTTAATTTCGCTGGCTCTTCAAAGCAGTTGTATTCAGAAACTCTGACGATAGCTTAGCGCATGAGAGCTATGCAAAAATATTAGCTCCATCCCGCCGTGAGCGGCAAATACGCAATATACTTCAGTAAAAGATACTACAGTAATGTACTATGTTTCTATGGGTTTTCAGGAATATTTTTCATAAAATATGCTAGCTGCAGCGATGTACAAAGAGCTGACCTTATTCAGGGGTAACAGGAAAGTACTTGTAAATTAGACTCTGTTCATTACATTGTATTTTTTCATTTGCCTTAGTTTGCTTACTTGTCGTGCTGGGTTGGGGTGAAGTGCAGCATGTCTACATAAACATATGTTCACCATGGATTCAACTGCAAATTCGATATAAGCAACATAAAGTACACTAATAAACTAATCGAAGATTTAAAATGTATTGAACATTTTGTAAAAGAAAATATTATCTATACATGTTTTTGTCAACAATATATACCGCTCATATACTTTGTCATGGTATTTACACAACAAATGTCAAACCAATCTGAATTACAAAAGTGGATGAAAATCGAGTGGCAGTTGTGACAGAAAGACACAAAGAAAGGCGAATAAAAAAAGTTAAGCAATAACTTGGCAAAGGGACATCGTTTATATGTGGAATACTCGTTACTGAATCGGTTTTCAGTCCTGAAACTAAAATCAGCGATAGGACCGTGTATGGATGGACAGAGATGGAGTGAGCCGTCGGACACGATGGCGCATTCGGTTCGTTCATGTCGGGTCGAGGGGCACTCGCATTCCGAGATCAGAGATTGATGCCGAATCGCAAGTGATAGCAATTTATACTAGGAGAGATTTTGTGGATTTTATTACAAAATCGAATAAGATTTAAATTTATTGACATGGGCGTGGAGTTAGCGATGGCACTCATGAATATTATCATTAAAATTTCTAAAGTGGCGTCACGTACACAATATGCAATGGGACCTCAGTTCAAGATTTATGATCAGCTGACTGTGTGAGCTGTGAAAACTCAAAAACAATAAATAAACATACAATATATAATAATAATACTATAAAATAAAAATACAATTAAAGGTTATGAGATAAATAAGTACTATGTCACCTGCGGTTTTATTACAAAATTGTATTCTGACAAACTGCAACTCATTTGTATCTCTTGGTATTCATCCCTATCAGCGCTTACCCCGTAGTAATTATAAGATCCAAAACCCAGCGAACACGCGGAAGTGGGTATGTTAATTTAGCTATTGAGCAGAAGATTGCAACTCGGTCGCGAGTTAATTTGGAAGGGGACTCGGGATCAGTTGAAATGTTCATACGAGTTAAGATAATGGAGACTATATAAATGTATGTACAAGTGTATCTAATGTTCAAGTCGTTAATTAAGGAATAATCATCGTTAGCCTTATAGATCAAAAATAAATTCATGTATGCCCGTCGCACTGACTACATACCTTTTAGGAGAAGGGCCTTAGAGGATCAAAACATCTACGTAAACAATGATTTACTTAATATCTAAGGAATTCTAGACTCTAATAACGTATAAATTTAAAATAATTCGAATGTACCAAATTTAAAAACAAATATATGTTTTATTTCTTCTTGTGGTCTTTTTGTCAGTCTCGACCCACCTGATGCTTTGATGATGACGATTATAATGGCGATCTGGTCTGCAACAAGTAATACATAGAGTGCACTATCCATTAACCGATACGTCCTGGCAGCTGGGAATCCAATAAAGGACTCAAAGGCGACCTAACAGCCGCCATTAGGGCTTTCTTTAAAGAGCCGACTGCCTAGCTCCGTGAACACCAGTGATATTAAGCAAACTAAACCTTATTACAAGGCGATAAGGAGGCTACTACAGCATTAATGATAAATATTGGCAATTAAGAAAATTGAGATCGAGCCCGGATAGCGAGTCCTAGAAAAAGCTATGGTCTAGCTAGCTAGGTTATAAGTTAAAGCCTCGCACTTAAGCCTCGGAAGAAGACGGGTTTTATATTTAAAAGCTTTTGCGTTTATAAATCTGCCTGCATAATTCTAGCTCATCCATCGGATGATAAACTAATTGCAATTTTTTAAACCCGCAACACCGCCCGTAATATTGCAGTTTAAGGAGGTTGCGCTACCAATATTTTTGAAACAACTTAGTTGATTCATTTGTTTGGTGTTTACTAATAGGTTGTTAGCAACATAAGTAAACATGTATTTTAGTCAGTTCTAACGACTTTAACGCTGCTGAAGTTGTATATGTACCTACTCGATAAATAGGTGATAATAGGGCGTTTCCAAAAAAAGATGACCGTAGTTAGGCCTTAATTAAACAAAATGTGAATCTTGTTCCCGTGTGAAATTTACCATACACTCAATATATTTCGTTACACAAAGGATTTTTTTTACACTTGGTTTAATAAAGCCCGGACTACGGACATCTTTTGTTGAGAATGACCCAATATTGATAAATTAAATTCGTGAAGTATTGAAAACACGTAATTTGGTTCGTTCAAGGGCAAATTCCCAGCGATACCCCAAGGGTTCGATACCAACTTGCCATCCCGGCTCATAGTGCGAGAGGCTTAGTGACAGGATAAATAATAGTGCAGAAGTTTGGCTTTTTGCAACAGCGCGCAGTGATTCAGCGACAGTTTCAAGTTGCCCATGGAAATGCCGAGTTGTGTGACGTACCCACGATAGGGAGAATTCGATAGGAGTATGAGATAAGCTCAAAGAAAACTTCGGTGGTTAGGATATAATATAAATAAAACCGGTCAAGTGCGAGTCGGACTCGCGCACCGAGGGTTCCGTACAAACTCGTCAGTAGATACGTGAATAATTTAAGAAAAACTGTATGGTGGCACAAACTTAACTTTGCTCTTGTAAAACTGTTGTCCCCATACATCGACATATGCCGCGGTTAGTTTAGTAGGAGCAAATAAGGTTGTCTTACGATTTTTGCGAATTTCTATAAAACGTTGCAAGTTAGGAAAACCGTTTTATTTTTCCTGTAATATTTAGGTTAATATTCATAATCGGTAATTATTACAGATTTTTCTGTTCAGTAACTTCGGAGATAATAGGGGGGGAATGGTATTTTTTTCAACGTTTTTTGTCTTAAATCAAAAACTACATGTCTAAGAAAATAAATAAAAACAGTTTTGCAATCTACATGTTAAGCCCTTTCATTTGATATCCCACTCGATATATTAGCTCTACTTTTGATTTTCGACATCCCATTTCAGTTCCTTTTAAAAAAAAAGAAAAACAGGTATAAGATTTTTTTTCAGTCCCATAGGCTCAGATTAGCGGTTTTTAACACTATTTCAAATTTCAAGTTGATAGCATCAGTAGATCCTGAGATATCTTGCTGTGACCGACGGACAGACAGACAGACAGACAGACAGACAGACAGAGTCGCACCATAAGGGTTCCTTTTTTACCATTTTGGTACGGAACCCTAAAAAAAGAGCACTAGGCCTTGGTGATCATTTCTAAACCTCACTACAATGTGGTTGAATGTTTATAAATGGTTAGTTAACTGACTCTTCGTTTATATACACCGTGTCTAATATATTCGGATTAGGGCTTCCAATCCTGGGATTTCTTGTATGACCAATACCGGGATCCCGGGATTGTCCATACAAATAATCCAGGGATTGGAAGCCCTAATTCGGATACAACTATAATATATCATAAAAATAACTACACGATACCAAACGACATGAAACGTATATTATATTAAAGAGACAAGTAACAAATATTTACAATAAATGTTTTGGAATTACTCCGCCTTTTTTAAGTTTCCGAACCAGGCTTAAACGTTTCTCGAACCCGTCACATGCGGCACGCACTACTCCCATAGGCATTTCATCCCAAATATGCTCGATGTATTTTTTTAATTGGTCCAAATTCGATATTTTATTATTATTCAGTATTAAGAGCATATAAGACCATACAAAAAAATCCAAAGGATTTAAATCCGGAGAGCTGTGAGGCCATTCCAAAATCTGTTAAATTTGCCTTACACCAGGCTTGAACGCGGGAAGGTGCTCCATCCTGTTGAAAAATATAATAGTCATAATTACGTAAACGCAAATTGACTTGTACCCACTAACGTATAAAGAATGTTCAACGGCCAAGCCACACAACATTAACTATAATAATAAAGAAATGGCAGTAAGGAACCTTAGACTTGGCACGACTTTGTCTACATTTCATTACTTTTTAGAGATAAACAAGCAGCTCCATCGAGACTTGGCTAGTTTTTTACAGAATTATGGTATTTGGTAACAATTACTTCTCGAAATTGCTTCATCGTGTTATACATGACGAAGTGAACAAATAGCTTAGCCGACCGGTCTCAATCATTGTTACTATTTGGGCGCATAGATCAAGGAAACATTCGGAAATGGACACACTCCGCTACGTCAACTAATCACTTAGGTTTATGTGAACACACTTGCCACTAAATTACTGTGATTTAAAACCAGTTTAAGAGCCAATGGATTAGTTCGCGAACACCACAGCTTCTCTCTCAACATATCGCGCCAAGAACGCGCGCGTTTCTCTAGCTGTCAAACCACTGTCAAATGTTCAACGAAAAAACTCCATTCGGGCTACTGAATTACCCGCTCTCAAATGATTATAACATGTTTCCATTATTGATTACCATTTTAAATTGGATTTTGACTACTAATTAAATCCACGCTTCGTCACGGCCACCCTGCATAGTCACACGTCCTCGTGTGTAAATCTATTTCCCGTACACTTAGCATTTATGACTGAATAATAGACAATGGTTTATACCATACGCCACTCGGTCACCCTGACTAACATTCGACTAAATTAATTTTACCCCTTAGATCAATTTGTACACCAATCACACAGTCATGTCAATGTCAAACAGGCTTGTCAATGTTAAACAGGCTTGTCAATGTCAAACAGGCTCGTAAATGCCACACAGGCTCATCAGTGCCACACAGGCTCAGCAATGCCACACAGGCTCATTAATGCCACACAGGCTCATCAATGCCACGCAGGCTCATCAATGCCACGCAGGCTCATCAATGCCACACAGGCTCATAAATGCCACACAGGCTCATCAATGCCACACAGGCTCATCAATGCCACAGAGGCTCATCAATGCCACTCAGTCTCATCAATGCCACTTAGACTCATCAATGCCACACAGGCTCATCAATGCCACACAAGCATGTAAAGGCC
This sequence comes from Eudemis profundana, assembly GCA_947034925.1. Classification (NCBI taxonomy): domain Eukaryota; kingdom Metazoa; phylum Arthropoda; class Insecta; order Lepidoptera; family Tortricidae; genus Eudemis; species Eudemis profundana. Next base: position 19,165,420 of record OX344795.1, on the reverse strand, counting down.
ACACAGGCTCATCAATGCCACACAGGCATGTAAATGCTAAACAGGCTTCATATGCCACACAGGCTTGTCAATGCCACACAGGCATGTAAATGCCACACAGGCCACTCAATACCACACAGGCTCGTCAATGCCACACAGGCATGTAAATGCCACACAGGCCACTCAATACCACACAGGCTTGTAAATGCCACACAGGCTTCATACGCCACACAGGCTCGTCAATGCCACACAGGCATGTAAATGCCACACAGGCCACTCAATGCCACACCGGCTTGTAAATGCCACACAGGCCGTTCAGTGCCACACAGGCCGCTCAATGCCACACAGGCCGCTCAATGCCACACAGGCTTGTAAATGCCACACAAGCAGTTCAATGCCACACAGGCCGTTCAATGCCACACAGGCCACTCAATGCCACACAGGCCGCTCAATGCCACACAGGCCACTCAATGCCACACAGGCCGCTCAATGCCACACAGGCCACTCAATGCCACACAGGCTTGTAAATACCACACAGGCCGCTCAATGCCACACAGGCCGCTGCCACACAGGCCACACAATGCCACACAGGCTTGTAAATGCCACAAAGGCTCGTTCATGCCACCCAGGCTTGTAAATGCCACACAGGCCGCTGCCACATAGGCCACACAATGCCACACAGGCTTGTAAATGCCACAAAGGCTCGTTAATGCCACACAGGCTTCATATGCCACAAAGGCTCGTTAATGCCACACAGGCTTGTTACGCCACACAGGCTTGTCACGCCACACAGGCTTGTCACGCCACACAGGCTTGTCACGCCACACAGGCTTACAGTGCCACACAGGCTTGTCGGTGCCACACAGGCTTGTCGGTGCCACACAGGCTTGTCGGTGCCACACAGGCTTGTCGGTGCCACACAGGCTTGTCGGTGCCACACAGGCTTGTCGGTGCCACACAGGCTTGTCGGTGCCACACAGGCTTGTCGGTGCCACACAGGCTTGTCGGTGCCACACAGGCTTGTCGGTGCCACACAGGCTTGTCGGTGCCACACAGACTTGTCGGTGCCACACAGGCTTGTCGGTGCCACACAGGCTTGTCGGTGCCACACAGGCTTGTCGGTACCACACAGGTCCACTAGATTGGTTAATACCACCCTATTGTCAAACACATTTTAATCTAATTTTATTTTAAGATATGACATGGTGAATCAATGGACTATCCCTGTTATTATTTACTAACATGACTGTTATCCTATGCACTCCCATTACTCTGACACATGTGTATACTAACCCTGTGAATTTATTGACCCATAGTCATTGCCTTTTAGAATACTCTTTCATTATAGCATGTGTGAATTATCAAAGCTAGGGAATTTAGATATTGACATGTAAAAGTTTACTTCACTTATTCCATTAAATGTCTCAATTTTCCTAACATGAAATGCAACTTATACTGCAATTATAATTTGAGTAATAATCTAATTAGATTTAATCATGATCACAGACATAGAAAAGAGGAGAGCACATTACATCTAAACGTGTAATTATTACTTACCGGTTCCACATTGCTGTATTTAGAACTTCCGTTTTAATTTAATTTATAAGAACTCCTAAGCTGATGATGAACGCATAATGTACTTGACATAGGGTATGCAAATAATCATGTACCACTGCACAGTGCCAGTACTGGGACCTCAGCCCGCTCACTCCCATCCGAGAACTAGCCCGCACCAAGCCCGGGGCTGATGGGCACACTCATGGGCAATGATTATGTACCTACTGACCATTTCTATTAAGAGTTATCAGAGAGAGAGAGAGAGAGAGAGAGAGAGAAATTAATTACTTACTATTATCCAAGTGCTCAATCATCAAATATGATAATTCCACAACCTTACCAACAGAAGATTTCTTAGTGACTCGATTTCCCAACCTCTACTGTAGTCGACAGCCAGATGATTATCAAGATAACACTTGGATTATGCTATTTCTGGATCAGCAGCGTGTGAATCTTGTAATGTATCGCTTGAATCAAGTCAACTTTCCTTGTTGCATACCAAAAGGAGATTCCCATCGTTTGCACTCATACTTATGTGAAATATGTTCACTCTGATGTGTATGACTTCCGAGATTCCTTGGGTAATCCCATTTCTGATGACGAAGTGAACAAATAGCTTAGCCGACCGGTCTCAATCATTGTTACTATTTGGGCGCATAGATCAAGGAAACATTCGGAAATGGACACACTCCGCTACGTCAACTAATCACTTAGGTTTATGTGAACACACTTGCCACTAAATTACTGTGATTTAAAACCAGTTTAAGAGCCAATGGATTAGTTCGCGAACACCACAGCTTCTCTCTCAACATATCGCGCCAAGAACGCGCGCGTTTCTCTAGCTGTCAAACCACTGTCAAATGTTCAACGAAAAAACTCCATTCGGGCTACTGAATTACCCGCTCTCAAATGATTATAACATGTTTCCATTATTGATTACCATTTTAAATTGGATTTTGACTACTAATTAAATCCACGCTTCGTCATACATATGAATGAAATATGGCAGACATTTGAAATGGCTGTATTTTGTTTCTGTAAATATATGCTTCAATTATAAAAATAGAACAATTTATTTGGAGCTTCATGTAATTTATACCAGTTCGAAACATATTGTATCCGAACTTTTTTGACACGGTGTATACGTCAGCCTTAGCTAGACGTTCATTTTCACTAAGTCGCAAAAGCTACGACAGAACTTCTTGCAATAAAAAATCGGATACGTTTTGAAGAAGGAACTAGGCCAATTTATTACAAGTTTTGTAAGAGTCCACCAGACCGCTAGTCTCCGGGAATTTTTTATTTATTTATTTTCTACTTCGCAACAGCAATTTATTTTAAAAACTTTAGTCTTTTTACTGTTGGATAAACAGAAAAACGGAGTACTCTAACTTTTCCAAGTTAGGCACTGTTTCTTCTACCATTTATGACATTTAGCATTTAAACATAATTTTCAAAATGTGTTGCATCTTCGTGGATCGATACACTATATCAGAGTTACAGAAAACCAACATTATGTAATGTTTTAGTTCTGTGTTGTTGTTGGTTTTCTGTGTGGGTGTAAACAACATTATGTACTCGTAATGTTAGTCTGTTCTGTTGTTTCTACAACATTGTTACACATGAAAGGTTACATTTCTCTGCGACTTCGGCTCACGGTATTTTTAGGGTTCCGTAGCTCAAAAGGAAAAAAAGGAGCCCTTACAGGATCACATTGTTGTCTGTCTGTCTGTCCGTCTGTCCATCCGTCCGTTACATTTGTAATTAAATCATACTGTCTTATACTACAAGTACCAGTAGTATAGTAAGTTGTAATTAAATCATAACAAATAGTCTTTTTTAAAGTATTTGTACGGAACCCTCGGTGGGCGAGTCCGACTCGCACTTGTCCCGGTTTTTTGTCAGCAGACATACTTGAAAAAATATTTTAAGAATATTAAATGACACTATCTAATGAATTCCCGTACTAATGAATCAGTGGGTAGGCCTACATTATCCAACGCGTTTCTCGAGATATATACCCGTTTGTTTAGATAAACATTATGCACATCAAAGAGAAAGATATTGTCGAGATTTGCAGAAGCTGCAGGCATTTTCAAATACGTCGACGATTTAAATCGCATGTCCAGCTCTACTACTCAATAATGGAGAGAACATACACAATTTACATACGTATCAGTATCAATAGTTTTAGTGATATGTATATTGTGGCATTGGAAAGCTTTTTTTTTTTTCTAAAGCGTGGTACCTGCTGCCTGCTGGTGCTTCCAACACAAGCATTATATTTGCTTACTGGAAGGTTCCAACCCTGCTTATGTTTGTATCCGTGTCATGAAAACCACAATAAACATTTTTTCATTTTTTTTACTATTCAATTTTTAGGGTTCCGTACCCAAAGGGTGCCAACGGAACTCTAATTATTACTAAGACCCCGCTATCCGTCTGTCACAAGGCAGTATCTTTTGAACGGTAATAGGTCGAGACTTGAAATTTTCACAAAACGTGTATTTCTATTGCCGCTATAACAGCAAATAATAAAAACTAAATAAAAGATTAAAAATACAAGAAACGTGTTTTTTTGTGTTGTTTGCTCTACGGTGGTACGGAACCCTTCGTCTGCGAATCCGACTGGCAGTTTCTTTGCGAATGATTTCCTACATAATGTCAGGCAAACAGAGATAATGTCGAACTGTGTTAAAAAAATCTATAGGTAACAATTTTCAACCATCGAGATCTAAGAAAGTCAGAAAGTCCCGATGTCATAAAATCCATTGTCGAAAAGTCCGAATGTACTAACTAATACTTAATAATTATTCATAAATCATAAAAAGAAACTTCGACACACATTATGCACATTATTATACACTTGTATCATGCTAGATTACTGAGTTGATTCTGGGGCTAAGAGTCAAATAAGAATTTTCTTTGCATGATTTATGAATAATTATTAAGTATTACTAATAGCAGACTAGTGGACATTACCTACGAATTATGTACGACACCTGGTCTATCGGACTCAGGTGCATTATAAGTTATAACTTTCGGACTTTTCGAAAGGTAGACATTATGACACCTGAGTTATCGGACATGGAGGAATTATAACATTCGGACTTTTCGACAATGGACTTCATGACATCAGGACTTTCTGACCTTTGGACATAACCTTAACGCTTCAGACCGTCTAAATAGTCCAAATTTCCATCGGTTTGACATAAGTATAAGTCACAAAAATATAAATCATAAACCATGTCACTAAAGTTCACCACAATAACACATATGGAACCAATAACCAAAGTTATCGAGAAGTGATCGCTGATCCACAAGAAAGATTTATATAATTTAATTTCCAGAAACAGCAGGCCAGACTAGACCAGACGACTGACATCGCAAACATCAAAGCACTGGAAGAAAACTCAATTTTACACCTTTCAACTGCCATTGGCTACAGCATCCGACAATATTTACTTTCGCTTCGAGTCTATCAAACCTCATTTGATTCCTCCAGAGCTATTCTCGATCCCCGAGCCAGCAGAAAGGCAGCCAGTGACCGCTGTAAATCTTGCAGATATTGCAAATGTTGGTGCAAAATAGGCGTCTATTTGACTTTCTACCCGACACATCATTTAACCTTTTTTACTGGTTGTAATAATAACTCTGTGGACCGTTCGAATGCAAAAATTAAAAATAATCTTTGAGAATACCTACTTTTGAATTCGTAAGAAATGAAACGACGAGTTATTTTATTGGTTTATCATTACATTAGGTATTAAGTTTTTCAATGAACTTCATTCATATTGTAGAAAGATGAGGATGGTAATTAAAGGATATTTTAATACTAGACGAGCTAACCCGTTAAGTTTCAAAATTAATAATATCCAGTACCTAATTAATTAGAAAAAGGTAATCTAGGTATTTAGTGCACACAGTATAAACATTGGAAACTAAACCTGCCGTAAGTAGTCCATTCATCAACAAGTAGACATATAATATAAGAGAAGTGCTCGATTATCCCAGTTAATAAATCTGGCAAATGATTCATTTACACTCTTCATGAATATCCTTCGTTGAACTTCTTTGACCTCGTTATTAAAACACTGCATTGTCACAGGAATAAACCGAGGAAGTAAAAAGCCCTAAGGAAACAGAGGCCCATATATCAAGGCTTATCGATTCGTGAAGGGATGAACTGTGTTAAATAGACAGGATTTGCGATCGACCTCACACCATTACCTACTGTCCAACGGAAAAAGGCAGTATAGTATCTACGCTGCATATGAAGTTAGCATGTCCTTCAGTCAGCTAGCCGACCGGCTCACAGCCCGCGGGTGCACTACGCATTGTGAAGACTTTTCAGTGAAATTGGACATGTTTTGAAAAGACTATTAGACTTGTATCGGATGGGGCGAAATTGCATGTTATAATAATATACTGATATAAATTGTTTCGGTCATCACGTTCGTCATCAGTCATATACATTAAAAATATATTTTACCCCAATATCGAACAAAATAACCGACATAAGTGTAACATAAACTTGCATCAGTTTGTTTGCAACATGCGATATCAACATTACGTAGTTATCAATAAATTTCTTAAGGTTCAGGTGATGATTCTCTTGTGACAAAATTCGATAGACGTATCTCAAAATCGAAACCAACAACTCCGCTGCTCCAAGCCCTACGTTTTACCGAGAAAGTATTGATCTAATAGCTACGTTATGATTTTATTATTTATCGATACGAGAGGACAATCTCAAGACTAGGAAATCACGGTCCTTTCGATGGAAGATCATGTCCGGAGCGGAAAAAACTTAATTAACAGGGACAGAGGCAAAAATTTTATTTGATACATAAATATTATTTTGGTACATAATTATTACGCCACCACTAAAAGTACTAACAAGCACAAATGAAATGGTCCAGTAGGATAATTCAGAACTTCGCTGCCAAATCTCGTCCCGAATAAAATATGCCCGTGAACCAGTAATAACAGTTGGTAATCCAAGTCCAAGTCCAAGCGACGGGTCGAATTATATTAGGGACAGATACAGCGGGATTGCTTCACTATAGTATGGCAAAGGTACGCTGGTAAACGTATGTAATGTATCCCCACAGATACCTATATTTTACTTTTTGCTCTAAATTAATGAGATATCAGTCTTAAATTCGCAACCGGCCGCCTCCAATATCATTAGCCCCTAACTCTAATTGGGCACCCAAGAATTACGAGGGTATGCCGTTAATCATATCCTAATTTTATATAACACAAACTAACTCGTCCTCGGGTGTGGCATGCGACTTCATTCTGTACTTATAAGTACTATCACGATACGTCGACCGTAGGCTGAATTACAGTAAGGGACAGGCAAAACAATGTCCCTTACGCTAATTCAGCCTACGGTCGACGATATAATTGCGAAAATCTCGCTTTATACAATAAATAATTATGAATACAGTTGCAGTGTGGTTCCGTGTTGCAGGGGCAAATCAGGAACAGTGGCTGTTATTTTCTTCTTTAAGTTTGTCATTGTAGTATGAGTGAAAACTTTGAAATTTGATTCCTGAACCGTTTGTTACCATCAAAGTATGATAGCATTGGGTGGCTGTTAATAACCCAGACTAACCGGCATCTATATTTAATGCAGACATGTGAAAGAGCCCTTGAAGCCTACTTGCAGAAATAATTTATTTCATTTCATTTCATAAAAATCTAAGCAGATGAAGATAGTTAAATGACAATGGCCTCAACGATGTCGCCATAAATCACATAGCCAAAGTCGGACACGGGCCTAACAGTTCGGAGCTATACTCGACGTGGCTGAAACTTCGCCTTAATCAATACATCCAATTTTGGAGAGTGACTGGCAACAACTTAGTATAAATATAGCGCCATCTGTGAAAATTCCTTTGCCTTTTCTTTCTGGTTGGGTTTCGGATGTTTCGCGGGTATCTAATGGCAACTTCGTTAATAATGCGCAAAGTATGATTTATTTACCTAACCGATTTTCAGGAACACCGACCACGCGTATTAGGTCAACTCTAGTTTTTAGAAACCCATGAAAACCCACATGGTGCACGTCTCTGCACCATACGTCATGTCATGTCATGACTAGATACGCATTAGTTGAAGACTTTGTTTAGGCTTTGCAGTATGGGTAACGAAAAGATTAGTTAAGACGAAGCTTTCTGAACGCTGTCCAACCTGCTTGCTTAATTCTCCTATTAACCTTATTTAATATTTACCTATCTGAAATGTTGGTCCAAAGTACTCCTAAACTACTTCGAGACGGCCAAATTGTTGCAATCGGAGCAAAACGTTCGCTGAAAATGATTTTAATGTAAACCAAGGACCATTAAAACAAGAGGACTGTGATTCTCCATACAAAAAGTTGTTCCCCGAATTTACAACGCCATCTCTGTATAAGCTTGGTAAAAGAATTATATTATTTACAATTATTCAACTTTGCAAACGTGACACAGTTAAGGTGGTTGCGCTCCCATACAAAAGTTGGTGCAAAGTCACGGGCTAACGGCAGGGTACATTAAGAAACTAATTTGACAAATATCAATTAATTTACGTTTTATTTCGGTAAATGCATAAAAAATTGTATATTTTCACGCTAAATACCATATTTCACCGATGAGAAACTTAGATATTTTATCCTAAATCGCACACAGGTGCGAATCACCTACAGGTGGGTAACACAACTCACGCAAACACAGGCAAATGGTGTATGGGTGTGTGTGTGACTTACCTATTGACACTTCAAAACCAATCTTAATTTACGAACCGTTTGAGTGTGCATCCGTAGTCGAATGGTCTAAAGTTTTTACTTATGTTTACGTTTGGTTGTGGGTTCTATTCCAGAAATAATTATATTTTTTCTTTTTTTTTCATTTTTATCGAATACGGCTCTAATTAATTTTGTAATTTAGCCTGTTTATGCCAAATTACTAAATATTTTGAGTAAATTTATATTGTGAAATATATATGTACAATCGAACCAACTGAATCATGACCCACTTTGCTGACAATTCGTTTGAAACTTTCCAACTTGTAAGGTCTATCGACACACTTAGGACGTTTTAGATCCTAGCAAAATTACGTCAATATAGGTCGGAGACAATTTTAACCTTTGTTATCATTGCAATAGGAACACATTTTACAGTCAATGTTTGAATCTCGAGCTCGCTCTCGCTTAGATAACCTTAACTTTTTGATGATGTAAAAATAATATTTCATAAATACAATGTTCTAAATGTGCGTCAAATGTCAAGTTATCAGTTGTCAGTCAATGTGAAAGAATAGAAACTAAATTGTAAAATGCTTAATCATTTTAAATGATGGCCAATTTAAAAGAACAGAGAGCTCGGATTATAGTCTCAAGTCAGGAAGGCTATGGCATACGAAAAAAATCACGCGAATAGAATATATCTCGGAATACAGTGACAGTGCACTCCATAAATGTCAGTGTCTAATAAAATGATAACAAGTTCCGGTCCTCACCATGGAAATCTATCTTTAAGCAAATTTCGACCTACTTGCATTTAGGAGTTTTAGCAAAATGAGCTTATGGTGGGTCATGATTCAGTTGGTTCGATTGTACCTTCTAAATATTGTTTTGTTTTACTTTTTAAATCAGGATAAATAAAGCGAAATAATAATAATACGGAGGTAAATTTTACACAAACAATCTAAGCAATGCTTATTAGGGTAAGAAATTACCACGATTTGAACCGGGGACCTCTAGCTTAATAGGCGGTGTCACTCCCGCTAAGCCAAACGTGTCGTCGATCGTTAGGCATTCATAGATGTCTGACAAACGGTGACAGATGGCAACGTCGCATGTCATGGTGGCAACGTTGCAACTATGGGCAATTTTTTGATTCATGCAAACTAAAATACGAGAGTCTAGTAGTCAGGGACGTTCAAATACTTTTCGAGAAAATTTATATTGTACCATCACCTTATAACTTTACCCATCTTATTGTTTCCTAATAAATACAAGTGATGAGAAAACACAAATCTACTATACGAGTACAAAATTAATATTTGACATTCCATATTTAGCATTCCACAAAATAAAGAAGGTTTCGTAACATTACCTTGTCACCAATAATGCTGTCATTCGTTTTGTTTCAAAATTTTCCAATTGGTGATGGGAAGATGCATTTATCGTAGAGAGGATGCCAGAATTGATTTGTTCTTTAAATAATATGTTTTAGGTACCTGAAATCGTGACGCGAATCGTAGAACAAAATACTAAGTTCCTAGACCTGAGATGCACACTTATAAAAGGTAGTCAGTTAATTTAATATTAGACTGAATTACTAGTGTTTTGCAATGCTAGTTTTTATTGACTTATAGTAACGTGTACTTTATTTATTACAGAACGACTGATAGAGTCAACTCGCATCAATCTCTGTATTCGAGAAATTTGGCGTCCCTTGACAAACTTTTCAAGTAATGTGCTCAATGCCGGTTTACTCGTAAGCCTAGAAAATCAAGAGTTCTCTCAATAACACATTGAGCAATCTGAGTCTGCCTGTTCAATGTTTATACAACTTATAATATGTTATTGGTCCGTAAACTTACGGCCCTAAGAATCTATAAAATATGAAGACCGGCTTCGCCAAATTTGAGAATAAATATGAATAAAACTATTTTACTCAGTTATACGTCTTATTCCATTTAATATATTCTCATACAAAAAAGAGCTGTACATTTATCGTGAAATAAACGGTTGCGTTTGTTTCACAAAATTATATTACCCAGTGGGTAAAATAAAATTGAGTAATACCCATGTGGGTATGAAACTAGGTGGTTAATTACAAAGTTATTTATTGACTGATCAAAAAAACTGTGGGGTAGACAAGGGGGAAAATCGGCGCTCTATATTTGTTTGTTCGATGGTAACTCGAGAATATTGTTGCTCGAGTACACTTTTCTTTATTTTACCTTCTAAATTGCATGACTATTACCCGAGTTTCTGCTAATACGGGTTTACACAATAGCCGGAGCGCCAGAGCACAATAGGCGAACTTACAAGTTAGAATCTCTGTCAATAGATGTCACTTATATCAATGTTTTTGCTTTAGTGTGCGTGTATGTTTACCTGTCAAAGTACTACTCGAGTTTCATGCACATTCCTGCGCTTGGTAAGCACGTACATAAATTATTATGAATTAGAAATCATCGAAAGGGACTCAAAATATTGGGCAAATTGATTCTCATGCTGGTAAAATAAGCAGATATCATAATAGTCTTGAACATTTGGTCACGTGACCAAGACAGCGCCATCTCTGAGCAATTCTGCCCCGGGTCACCGTGCGATACGCCCTTAAGAAGCGTAGGACTTCCTCAGGCAAGGAAGAGCGATCAGTGTGGCGCATCCATGGAGTTTTTAGGATTTATTTACCTATATTTTAGTGGATTGCACCACGTTAATGACGATAGTGTAGGGCACCAGCCAGTGAAATTCTTAATATTATTGTCTTATTGAGCCTCAATTAAAAACTGCATTAGAAACCGCGTTTTTCTATTCTCGATAGAAAGATGTATAACAATCCCATAAATAAATTTCAGTTAGCCGGACGTATAAACACATAAGTAATACATTACCGGGTCCGACGGACGTACCGTACAACCGTAAATAAAGCCGGACCCAAAGGTCAACGGACTTCCGGGATGTGGCACAATATATACGTCCAATTAGGTTCTACCCTGGGGCAGCATGTGTGTGGGTGTCGCCCGGCGTCGAGAAATATTCAGAAATTTCATTAATAATGCGATTATTGCGATTCTTCTCATAGTAGGCACCTTGATCTCTCTCTGCCTAAAGTTCGCTAAACCAGTGTTTTCTTGTGAAACGTTTGTGTAGGGGAACTCATTCGTGGGTAGAAACAGCCACTCACTAACAGGGCGTAGTTATGCGAAAACGTTCCAATCAACAAGACAAAATATCAACTTTCTGTCTTTAAAAACAAATTTCATAATCCAAAATTATTGCATGTGGATTGGAACGTTTTTGCATAGCTACGTCCTATTCAAGGACCTTAAAATAAATAGCCGGACGGAGCCTCGCTAACAACGAACTGAAACATGTCTAGTCCGCCGGCTAGCGATGTGTGCATGCTGCACGCAGTAGGAAAAAACTAGTTGATGTGTGCGTGCGGCTCGTAAGTACAGCAGACGGCGGACTTAAAATGCCTTTAGTTCTCTATTCGCGATGTTCTGTCCGGCTATTTATTTTAAGGTCCTCGGTCCCATTAATATTGTAAAGAAAGCAAAAAAACAAGCAAAATCATTGAAAACAATCGTTCACTAAAGGACGCGCAATGCGCATTTGATTCAAGTTCGGGTGTTTCGCTTTTAACTTAGACGCTTTTAAAAATATGCTACATTAATTATCTGTTCGAGATACCGTAACATTCGTGTCGTCCGAGCGAAACGGCGGGTTTTTATCAAACTTCTCGCTCGCATAATCAGTAATCAGCCTCCCCCTGGGGACTTCAAAATAACTCTGACCTTTGGCACACCTGCCCAAGGAAAATATCAAAGACCACGGAAAAGTTCCGTTTTTGTAACAGCTTGTTTTAATAAAGCCCGGGATATTTGGTAGCTAGTAGCAAACATAACATTAAGTCAACAAGTGGTTCAATTATAGCTTAATTTAGATTATGTTGCTAAAATTAACTGTGTCTGCATGTTCTTATTTAGGAATAAAGAGTTATTTTGCAGTCCAATTTGTATTTACGGATTCTTATCATAAACATAATTTTGCTGTCCTTTTCTCGCCTATCATACCCGTCTTCGTCTATCATATTAACCCCTAAAGTAGGCTAAGAAACCCTTAGTTTTGAATTAGTCACAAAATACTACGGTCGAAAAAAGAAATAATACTAAAGGAATAAAGGCAGTGAAAATTCGAAAGAATTTTGGCGAATGTTGAAACTGACTGGTTTATACATAATATGATGACTTTGGGACTGGCAAAAATATCTGAGACCATCTAATTAAAGGAATAGTGGTGTAGTAATTAAAGGAATATATTTTTCTCAAACATGGCATGAAATGTTGACATTACGTGCCTAAAAATAGGCCGCAAAGTACCTCGTTTCCGGTGCGGCTTGACACTTGGCACGTAATGGAATTTCATACTAACATTGCCGGCCTAGTGTATGTTTTTTTAATTTCCATTCCACATTTATTTGGGCCACAGCATCACGGCATTCAGCCATTAAAAAAACAAAAAACGATGTTTGCTATATTTTGCAGTTTTATTTATTTCAAATTGACATGAACATAACAAATAACACATTATAAACAATTTTAAATTGCAATTTTAACTACACGAATACACATTTAAAATATTTCATCTAAATATTCGCGGTAAAAATGTGAACTGAAACAGCTTTTGCATTGTCTACTATGAATATAATATGTCACTAATGTCACTTTCTGACAGAAAGTTTGTGTTATAAAATATTAAGTAAGGTTATTATAGTAAGTTTATTTATTTCATTGCATATTTGAGAAAAGCACTATACATACCTAAGCGGGAAATGGGGTTGCCAGCCTCGTAACTATCTGGCCTCGCTTCGCTCGGCCAGCTATATGTACTCGGCCGGCAGGCCCTCACTTCCCGGTCTCTGCAGTAATGTACTATTTATACTTACTCCATTTAATCATATCCTATTCTCGGGTTAAGGTCGCTGGAAGTCGATGGAAGAAAAATGAGTGCGATGGTTCGTTGTGGAAGTCTCCGGATTGAAATGATAATGACGATTACCGTTGAATGTACCTTGTTTTATGATGACATGTGCATTGGTCTCACTTTTTCTTTTTTATTATTTGTTGCTATGCCGGCGTTAGTAATACACATTCTGTGTCAAGCCAAATGAAATTTCAAGTCTCTACCTATTACGATTCAAAAGACGACACCTATTACGATGTTACAGACGGTCGGCTTAGTAATAGGCTCCCGTTGGCACCCTTTGGGTACAGAATCCTAAAAATACAACCAATTTATTTATCAAAACATGCTGTCACTTCTGTTAACTTAATAAAACTCTCAGCATCAAATTTCCTTAAAATAGGAATTTCTAAAAAAATCCAATAGGATCCCGTTAAGGATTTTCGCTGAATAAATCATATTACGATTCAAGGAAATGGGTTTCGCGTAAACATTTGGCTCTCAAATTAAATTCGTTCCTCTTAGCGCAAAGGTTCCAAGAATATAGTCGCTTCATAGCATAGGTCACAAAGCCAGTACCTATATTATTCTTGGAACATTTTCATAGCGGTGGTCGATTTTGGTATTCAACTGCGGGGCAAATGTTTGCCCTCTCATGTAACACTCCTCATACTGAACGAAACTCGCCACTGGTGTCACCTTTAGTCTTCAGTCATATCGTGTCGAGTTAGTCTCTAATATAATTTGACTCCTGGACAACAACTGTTTGTAAGCCGACAATTCGGCAAGGTCAAGGCCAAAAATTTACTACACGTTTTTGGAAAAAGAAACTTCTGTAAGGTGACAACCATTTTAGGGGAAGTATATATGTAGTAGTGTATATGTCACCGTAAGATTGTAAACGACTGTTAGTTTATAATCTAACGCGCGAGATTATAAACTAACCTAACCCATCCGTAAGTTTATAATCTCGCGGGTTAGATTATAAACTAACGGAAGTCACAATTATACGGTGTCATATATATTTGTTCGACATTTGCTTTCCTTGAAATCTCTGATATTACTGACTAAATCGAGTTTTATTACCCTAAAACGACTCGCATAGAAATTAATAACGTCTGAGAACATTAACGACGATTTATGGAAGTCTATAGCGTATCTAAATTGTCAATTGAACGCAAGCCAAAAATGTTCTCGATCAAATATGATATCTGTTCGTATTTTTTGACCGTGGCAACTATGACCGCGAATTGTATATGTATATGAAATCACTAAATTTCTCTGAGTTGTAGGTAAGTAATGTTTATAACTTTTGTTCAGTTTTCAGGATAGGTTATACCTATAGTACAGTTTAAACGTCCAGTTTACAGTAACAAAATCAACAGTGTGATATACATACATACTTCATTTTCTACAGTTGTTTTGCAACTAACTTACTTTATGATTCTAGGCCCGCAGGAAGGAGGTACTCTATAGGTTTTCAAATCAAAATATGTCTAAAATCTTTCGATGCTATAAACTTAACAATTTTATTGTTTAATCCCCGTCTATCTCCTATAAATAAACCTTAGTAAATATTGGGTATCAATTTCTACACGTTACCTCAACCCATTTCTGAGGAAACGAGTTCTCATGTGCTGCAGACTGACAGTGCAAAAGACGAACAAGGAATATATAAATATGGCTTCCCTTTTTCCTTTTGAGGTACAGAGCCATAAAACTGAGGTTATAATTCAACAGAATAAATCGTAGAGCCATTACGCCTCAATCCGCCATTTCAAATTCGATCAACATAACACATTCATAAGTCGACGCGTGGCAAAGGTACCAAATCCAAATAGCCGCATTAAAACAAACGGCGCCCTCAATCAGCTACCCGAACGCCCCGGGCAAAGGCGCGAAGCTCCGTTCAGCCACGCGACCGCTCTGCAGTGGCTATGGCGCCGTGACGTCAGAGACGATCAATGGAACTGACGTCGACCCCCCCGCGCTCCTTCACAATGGCGCCCGCTTGGATGTGACATAGCCGAAGAATTGTTTCTTTTTCAACGACTATGATAAATCTATGCGATAAACATGGAAGCTTTTATTGCCGACGATTTGGAACGAAATGAAGATGTATGGCGAGGTTCATAGGTATCTTCATAAACAAGTTTTGTACGCAGGTACGAGTGTCTTTTTTTAAGCCTGACAAACTTGCAACCCTTATTGGGAGTGGCAAAAGTCGAACCAGGCGGGGGCCGTGGCGTTCCCTGGGGTCGAACCAAGTCGCTGGCCGGGCCACCTTGGGGAGGCCGGGGGCGCCTGGTGTCCAACCAGGTCGCCAGTCCCGGTCCTAAGAGATTGTTTTTGAGTGGACACAGATATTGAAAGATCGGCGCAACTCCGTCAAGAAGACATTTACAAACTGAAACAACCAGAATGTTGGCAACACCGCAATTTGATTACCTACTCATTCAGTTACAACAACAAACATTGTGTCGAGAGATTTTGAATCATCACAAAATGACAGTCTTTGAAAGTTCTCAGTAAGATTACAATTTACGTTTAAGGAATTGTAACAACTTACATAAGTAACTAAATAAAAGAACAAAAAAACATTTAAAATAATATACTGGATGTATAATATTTTAGAAAAATTCTATGACATTAATATCTCTCTGATAGTATTGATATTTAAAGCAAATTTAGCAATCCTATTCACAGATTGCCTAATAAAATCCCTCCAAATAGCGACGCTATGAGAAAACAACGTCAATTACCAAAATTACTGAACAAATGAGTAATTCCGCTTTCAATGTTACGGCCGGCGCAATCCCGATAATGCTGAATTACGATATCCAGAGAATTGGGTTATGGTCGATTAGTCTTAAAGAATCCCTTCGTATTGTGCTTCCAATGTACGACTACGAAGACATGAGAAACAAAATAACTATTCGAAAACTGATATCCGCGTAGAAACAACATCTAATAATAGACTAACTACAGCATCTCGTATAAGCCCTTTTCCTACCCTTCGAACACCGAGGAAATATGGTGAGGCATATCCATGATTCACTAACTTCATCAAAGTTTCTTAATTCGAACCACAATATAAACAATACTTTAAGTCTCCATTTATTATTTTTATTTCATTTTATTCATATTTTTTGGCGGCACATTCTTGAAGCCAGTTAATAATGTCCTTCAGTCCACTTTCACAATTATTTTTCATACCTAGTTAAGAATAAACACTTTTTTCCTTCTTTCTTAACTAGTTATTAAAATGGAATAAAAAGTGGCCTTTCATAACTGTCATTCGAAATTATTTTAGTTAAGAAAGAAGAAATATGTTTCTGCTTTTGGGCCATTCCACGTGGTTTCAACAAATGGGTGTGCGGCATGATTTTTGATTTGAATAAAAAAAATTGAGGATATACTTTATGGTGGCAGAAGTGCTAAACCACCGCTATTTATTTTTTTCATCTTTTAATTTTTGAGCTATGTCCATTCGAAATAAATAGTGGGGTCAAATTCCTGCTTGTATATAATATGCTCTAACTTTTTTTTTAGAAAAGATAACGAAATAATTGTTGCTGTATTTGATTAGGCAAGAACTGTGGATATCATACTGTATAACAAAAGTTATCTGAATTAACCACGAACAAAATGGTGTCCATTTGAAATATACACTTTACTGGTAAATTTTTACAATGTTTTTATTTTTTCTGTCTCAACCCTGATGCATATTAAGGATAACTTTTTTCTGATTTAGAAAGTACTTGTTTTGCTTATTCTACAAAATAAATATTATCGTGTTAGGGTAATAACTTCTAAGAGAAAAATAGTAGTGAAAATTGAGAATTTCGAAAAATGGTTATGTTTGACCCCCAAAAAACGCATGTGGAAGAAAACATAAGAATCTGAATTTATTCAGAAGATATAGTCCATGTCTTCGATAATCAGATTCAGTTTAAAAAGTTTTGTTATTTTGCCTATTTTTGGAAATGTGATTTTTTTAAACTGCTTATCTCGTGCATTTTCTCTCTCATTGTATTTATGTATGTATGTATGTAAATTCTTTATTGCACAAAATAATACAAAGCACAGGGTTACAAAATAAAGTTATATGTACAAAGTCGAACTTATCCCTTTAAGGGAGCTCTTCCAGTCAACCTTTGAGCAGTTGAGTGATGAGACAAGAGAGGTGGTAGACAAACAGGATCAAGTACAAGATATTATAGAGATATTTATGTGTAAATAGATAATATGACTACATATACCCCAGGTAGTGATAACATTTTATCCCCTTAAGTTAAGTACGAGTTTTGTGTAAACAAAATTCTTTGAATCAAGTTCTTTTTTTCGTCTCAGAATCAGATGTCGATGTAGCTGAGTTGTACCTATCAGAGCGATTTAAAAATATAAGAACCATTAAAAATATACGTTCTTATCATAGTTTCGTTCCCTATTCTCAAAATGAATTAAAAGTGCGACGTGATTCTACTTCAGAAAATTTCGAAGTAGTAAAGGTTTGCATGTAATGTGTTTAGTTTCTTTTTATATAAATATTATTAAATATATGTAGTAAACTTGAACCGTCTGGCTTTATTTATTGATTTTCATCAATTGCCATACATTTAAAATTTATAGTCGTAAATATTTTAATCTGCATATATAAATACAATGAGAGAAAAAATGCACGAGATAAGCAGTTTAAAAAAATCACATTTCCAAAAATAGGCAAAATAACAAAACTTTTTAAACTGAATCTGATTATCGAAGACATGGACTATATCTTCTGAATAAATTCAGATTTTTATGTTTTCTTCCACATGCGTTTTTTGGGGGTCAAACATAACCATTTTTCGAAATTCTCAATTTTCACTAATATTTTTCTCTTAGAAGTTATTACCCTAATACGATAATATTTATTTTGTAGAATAAGCAAAACAAGTACTTTCTAAATCAGAAAAAAGTTATCCTTAATATGCATCAGGGTTGAGACAGAAAAAATAAAAACATTGTAAAAATTTACCAGTTAAGTGTATATTTCAAATGGACACCATTTTGTTCGTGGTTAATTCAGATAACTTTTGTTATACAGTATGATATCCACAGTTCTTGCCTAATCAAACACAGCAACAATTATTTCGTTATCTTTTCTAAAAAAAAAAGTTAGAGCATATTATATACAAGCAGGAATTAGACCCCACTATTTATTTCAAATGGACAAAGCTCGAAAATTAAAAGATGAAAAAAATAAATAGCGGTGGTTTAGCACTTCTGCCACAATAAAGTATATCCTCAATTTTTTTTATTCAAATCAAAAATCATGCCGCACACCCATTTGTTGAAACCACGTGGAATGGCCCTTTTACTACTAGTTATGAAACAAAAATCTTAATTATTCTAAATACCACTGAGCCCATCACTGCAGAAACTTTAAATATGCGTACTATAATTATTAAATAAAACAATATAAAGTAATTATGTTTCCCTATGACCCTTTTTCTCAGGTGTATTTTTCCCAAGTCATAATTGAAAACAGTTTTTATACTCATTTATAAGTAAAAAGGAATGTACCTACTGTTTATTAAACTGTCAGGACTACTGTCAGTTCTTGACTTCAAGGGATATTTTTTCCTACTTGATAGTTAAATATATTTGTGTAGAGCCATGAGTGACGAGAACCGAGATGAAATTGCAAGTGTGCCCGGTAATAATTGTTTTATACTATGTATTGATGATTACTTTCTGCAGTGATGGGCTCAGTGGTATTTAGAATACACTAGTTAAAATTTTTGTTTCATAACTAGTTGTAAAAGCAAGCGAGATCAAGAACTCTAACGAATATAATTAATACTAAGTATAGGATACAATTATTTTTATAACTGTGGCAACAAGCAAAAAAGTCACGTACTTACTGAACGAACAAGGGCCAGTACGATACGACCTGCGTCCGCGCTGCTCCCACAAAAAATGGCGTGTTTTATTCCTTTTTCGCACTGTTTCGCACACTAACGTAAGGGAATATGATGCACAAGAAACAAACGCACGTAGGGCTTTAGCTACCTAAAGCTAAAATTGTTTTGGAAACGGAATATTTCGAATTACATTAATGGGTCGGTGTTACCTGCAGATTTTCGATGGGGCGTTAATACCTACGTTTTCCTTATTCCTTTGCACCCTGACTCTAGCCCCCTCACCACGTGGGAGGGCCCACCCCCTGGGGAGACCATTCTCATTATGGGAAACCAAATTAGACGATATTTCCATTTTCTAGAGTAATGGCTTGTAAATTATATTTATCTCCATTTCATCTTTGCTGATAATTATAATATCGTATTTGCAGATGAGTTTAAGCTTCGTTTGTTGTCAAATTAAGAATAATCGTTAACCAACCCCGTTTCCTTAGGCCATGAAAATCGTTTGAATAGGCCGAATTGCAGTTTAAACTTTAGGCAGTTTTTGAGAGGTTGTAAAGATATTATAATTCACCAATTGAATCTTAGGAGAGACATCTATAGATATCTTCCATAGACTAGCAAAGCAGTTCAACTGTGTTCTAATTCTCGATATTCATAGTACACATCCTTATAGGGTCACATAAGAGCTGCACAGACGATATCATTATCGCCAATAAACGCATGTTTGGCGAGTTGAAAGAAAAAAAATGTACCAAGTGTTTTCGAGATAAATAAATTAAAAAAAATAATAATTAAAGAGTGAGAATAGGGATGACGACTGCGTTAAAAATACAGCATTCTATTTAGTCCGTCAGTTAGATATGGGACACGTATTTTTTTGGTTTATCAAATTATTAAAAATCGACAAAGGTATAGATATAGATCATCAAACTTCCGGAGTGGGGTCTTGTGACGTCACTCCTAGGTGAAAAATGTACTAAAGAGTGACGTCACTCGAAACTTCTAAGCACTGTATCCTCGTCATTTTCTGTTTGTTAAATAAAAGAAAAAATACGTGTACAATATTTTTTAATAATCCAACTGACGGACTAAACAGTTTTTTTTTGTCGTCTAGCCTATTGTTGAACTAATATCTAAAACCAGTTATATCTAAATTATGCACATGTTTAACTGTATTGCGCCAATTCAGATTACAAGCCCCTATTAATCGGTATTAGAGTATAAATGGATTGAGACAGTGACGCCTATCATAGTGATTCAGTGTCATGTTATCTTTGATAAGTGTCGTAAACAATAAAGAAATGGATTTAATAGGGCTTGCGGGGTTTAAAGTAAAATTACTAAACTTAAAAGTCAGATTTTTAATTAACTGCAGTAAATAAAAAACTGTCGAGTTGAATATTTCGTATGTAATACATTAATCCACAAACATATAATAATAACCGGTCAAGTGCGTTTCGGATTCACACACGAAGGGTTCCGTACCACCGACGAGCAAAAAGGCGACAACTAAACACATTTCTTGTATGGATTTTCCTTTACACATTCTGTGAAAATTTCAAGCCTCTACCAATAGATAGAGCCATGTGACAGACAGCAGAGGCTTAGTAATAGGGTTCCGTTGGTACCCTAAGGGTACAGAACCCTAAAAAAGAACATGAGTATAGCCGTGTTTATAGCTGTTGATGAGACTGTTCATTGTAAAAAAATCCTACCCGAAAATTACAATTTACTGCAGCTAATTAGGTATAGTAGGTCAATCAGAACAGACCTCGTATGTTCCTCCATAATATAACCCACGACCTATATCATATATACATATACCATATTTGTAGTAGGTACTATATACAGTCTGGATACAGGATTACAATTGAACAAAAGAAAAGAATTAGAGATGAGACATGTAAAAGAGCCCTTGAGGGCCTACTTACAGAAATAAATTATTTTATTTTTTATTTTATTTTCATATAAACATACAAACGCAAACTCTTCCAGGTTTTTCCACATTCCCGTTGGTACAGTGACGGGAACCTCTTAAAATACATAACTTAGCGTCAAACTTAGTGCATCCTGACCTGGCCTCACCGGACACAAGTACTCGTAAGCGGCGGTACCTCAATTGTCGAGACTGAAAATTAGATCAGGACCTAGCCTAACGAGCGTGGCAAAGATTACAGGTATATCAGCTATGGAGGATCTATCAGAAATCATTTTTATACAAAGCCAGTAATCTATCGGAGGTAGTTGCACGTAATGCCCCTGGCTTTGCAAGTGTCCATAGGCTACGGTGACTACTTACCATCAGACAGGCCGTACGCATGTTTCTAGTAGTATAAAAAAACATTCAAGAGAACTCTTATTCGATTCGAAATTCATTCAGATAAAAAATATCGTAGTTGTCCCAATGACCAAACATTCTAGCACTAGAAGTTCGGAAACGTAGTTTTAGAGCGCTTCGAAGTTACTTTTCACACGGTCAGTTTAGGGTCACTTAACATTTAATTAAAATTAGTTACTCGGTCGGGGCCCACTTAGCGGTGGTTACACACAAACGCTCGAACTATTCAGACGCCCTCCCTCACCTGTACTCGAAGCTCTTGAACTGTGAAGGTCAAACCATATGACTCTTAAGCCAGTCATACATGAAATAGGCTAGGTACATTAAAGTTCGAAAACACTTTAAAAAATCGAGTCAGCTGAATTTGGATCTGAACCACTATATGGAAAACGGCTGTTTAATAAAAAAAAAGTCTACATTAAATTATGGTCGAAGGTTAATTAAAATAGGGCATGCGTTTGCATGTGAAACCTCTCTTTTTGGGTCGGGGGTTATGTAGCCACTGAGCCAAACACTGTCAAATAGGCTAGACGACTAATAAAAACGGTTTAGTCCGTCAGTTAGATTATAAAAAAAATATTATTTCTTTTGTTTGACAAACAAAAAATTACGAGGCTTGGTGCTTAGAAGTTTCGAGTGACAAATTTCACCTAGGAGTGACGTTACAAGCCCCCACTCCAGAAGTTTGATGAATTATAACTTTGTCGATTTTTAATATTTTGAGAAACTAAAAAATACGTGTCCCTTATTTTTCCATAATCTAACTGACGGACTAAATAGAATTATATATTTTTAACCAAGTCGTCCTCCCTATTCTCGCAACACAGCAATCTCTTTTTATTAAAGTTGAGTTGAGTAAAAAATACACACTTTTATAGTAGTTTATTGTGACTGTTACATAATGAAAGGTACTAAAATACTACTGTGGGTTTCATACCACAAGAGTTTTTTAATTAGCAATAATAACATTTTCACAGGCAAACAATTTGTTCCTACAAAAATTTGTGCCGCTGTTTCAGATTTAAGCTTTTGTAATCTTTCGTTTTGGTGCACAATAAAGAATATTGTAGGTATAATAGAGCATTTGCGGCATTATAGAGGGTTTATGATATGTGTGTATATAAAAGAGTTTTATTTCGTTTGACTCCATATATTTTTTTATTTGCTTCAAATCTTACGACAACTTTTTCAATAAGGGACTTCTACTAAACCAATTTCTATGAGTCTTTACACACACATCGAGTTGAGTCCTCGTGACAATGTGCATTTTCATTTAAAATGTAGAGTTAGGCGAACTTAAGCTATGTTTAAATACCGTCTAACCTGTCAGTTGGTGGAGAAATATATGGAGTTTGACACTAATCGTCAGTTTTGTGACGACCTGTTAACTGCTAGTTAAGAGGACATTTTAAAATAATACAATATTATCATAATATCGACTTGATAAATGGCCTGGTGATGAAGCCAGGGGGTAACCAAAGGATAAGAGAAAACTATTCAACTTTTTTTTAAGTTATACACTTGTTTTGTCTCTATCTCATAATCATAACAACAGTGTCAGAAATGGTCTTAGAAAGAGGCGAAAAAAATGTTCGTCGCACTGAACGCCATAGAAGAATGTTTCTAGGGTCAGCATCACGCACGCAATGCTCCCGCCATCGCGGAGGCGCGCACCACCTTCTTCTTTGCCACTCTGCGCAAGCGGTGCGCGTCGTTGCTCAGCAGCGTGCGCGCCAGCCGCAACACCATTTTGAATTTGATCGCGGGGAGATTTGACTGCCCATACATGAATTACTGCATGATGATTCATGTCAATAAATGAACTTATTTGAATTTATTTGTGATTAATAATATATAATGAATAATTTATAATTTGTACTTAATCTAATTTAATGAGAATAATTTTAATTTTAATAATGTACCTAACTGTTACATGTGGACCCTATGTCGTTTGAAAAAACCGACTGTTTCCCACCCCGATAGTATAAAAAAAATTAACTGGTGTTAACTTAACCTAAGACAATATGGTGTTAACTTATTATCATCCAATAAAACATTAAACTATAAATAAGAGAGTAGAGTAGGTATAATAGGTCTGTGCATAGTGCAGTTGAGTGGTTGAAACATGTCTCTTGACTTCAGTTCTATCTTGAGTCAGGTCGGAAACTTAGTTATCTGCGGATACTGGATTATCTCCCCGACGTCCATGTATCTTGTCGCACGTGCTTCCAACTAGACTACACTAAATTGGACACTTTACTGTGCTGCATATACCTACAGGTGGTGCAAAATAAAAGCAAATGTAGTCATAAGTAACGCGCTAACGAATAGATACGAACGCGTGTGGGTTTGCAATCATTATCCGTATTCTGCCGTCCTATGACTAAAACTACTGACTAACCTCTATGGAGTTGTATAGAGGTTAGTCTAGTAGAACGAACAGTACCGCATTGACCGCACGTCTTTGATCTTCATCACGTAAAATAGTCAAATTTCTCCACGAGTCAGGCGAAGCACCAAAGCAACTGTTAAGAAATATTTTTTAACCGACTTTAAAAAAGGAGGTACCTACTCAGTTAACCGTAATCTTTTTTGTATGTTTCCCGATGATGGCTGGACCGATTTGGATTTTTTTTTATGTTTGAAAGACTCCTTGGTCCCTTCCCTTATTGCTTATTCTTGACATTGCCCAGTTACTTTTTTGGAAAAATCTTTAATATACAAACACAGCCGTAGTTCATATGTTCTGTCACAAGTTGACGGGGTAGACGACATATAAACAACTTACATTCCAAGACCAACAACCCCAGCATCGTAAGCCTTCGGTCCTGAGGTTTGACGGATGCTTGGCAAAGGGGAACATCTAGCTAAGACTATTCCCTATAAAGTCCGCGTTGCTGTCAAGCCCTAAGCGACATACCTACTTCTCGATTACAATAAAATAAGTAATCAGCAATATTTTCATGTCGCACATAACACGCCTAATAACAATGTTCGGGGCATGTTCAGTCCTGCTAGGGTTATACGTCGGTCGATAGTTGGCAGCCCTACGCAAATGCTAAACAGCCTCCTCGCAAATTGAAGCGATTCATTCCGGCGGACCTTGGCGAATAATTTAGCATTAAGGGGTCTTTTTATTATTTGCGTGGGAACTAATAATGCCGGAAAAGTTAAGATACAAGGGCAAAGCGTAGACGTGAGTACACTCAGTATCGACAATGTCAAAGTGGATAATATGTTTTGGTTATACTCGGTTGGACTTTGAGGCCCAAGCCGTAGATGAGGCCCACAAAATGATATATGCAATCGGGAACTTCCTTTGTTACAGCTGGTGATATGTATCTACTGTAGAAACCTGGCCGTCTCTACAGAAGAATTATAAATATAATTCATATATATGTCAGTCTAACGTAATGTTAATATAAAATAATGATTCAGTTCTCATCTGAGCGCCACCAAACTAACATCTTGTATTCTCTTGGAAAATATATAAAACTCTAAATTTATAAGTGAATTTCCTTTATATAACTCCCCATGCACCCTCTTATAAGGTGGAGGTGCGGAGTACTTTTGACGTCTTCCCCTGGACAGGAAGTTGCATTTTATCTTCGCGTAGCGAGCGCTAACTGTTATAGCCCAAGGTGATGTAAAATATGTGTCGCCGCCAACTAGCTTAGTTAGCCATTTGGTTAGCTGCCTAGCCTTTTCATTAAACGGCACCATTTAGTTAAGTGCGTGGATGATCATCGGGTCGTCTAGCCCTTCTATCAAACGGGTAGACAAACTACTTTCGTTCGACAACATTAAATAACCCGCCTAGCCGAGTCCGTCAAATTTTAAATCTATTCTGTCCTGTTAGGTATTTAAATAAAGGTAAACAAAAAAACTACGTGACTCGGCTTGTTCAGCCAGTAGTATTGCGCCACAGATACAAAACGTTACTTTGATTGGCTGAACGAGCCGAGTCACGTGGTTTTTTTGTTTACCTTTATTTAAATACCTACCTAACAGGACAGAGTATAGAACCTGATCTTAGGCGAAGAACACACTGAAATCGGCAGTCGCCGCGATTTTTTCCGTGTAGCTGCGCATAGTAGTTGCGAGTCGCCGCGATTTACGCGCCAGTGTGCGCCACCCCGCGATTTTTCTATACAAATCGATGATTCTACATACAAAGTTGAAAATCGCTGAGTCGCGTGTCGCCGCGATTTTCGCTGCAGTGTGAGATCCGCCTTACGTGGGGGGCTCGGAGGACGAACCCCCCGCATGGACAAAGTGAACAAAACAAACTCCTTTTTTTAGGTTAGGTTGTTAGTCCGCTTGTGTCCCTCAGAGCAGAAATAGAAGCCCCGCTCTGCGGGGCTTCGTCGACCTGCTGGCGGTTCATAGGTAGTTGTTTAGGAAGAAAACCCAATATAATCAAAGCCCATTTTAATAGTTACCTACCTTACTAAATGAACGGCCTAAGCATTGGCAATGCGTTAATGTATCGTTAAATGGTACATTGACGGATTGCTAGCCTTTTCATTAAACGGCGCAGTTAACCAAAGGCTAATTAAACAAGTTGGCCGCGACATATGCATATTATTCCTTATTATTTCTGAAATGTCTCACGTGAAAAACAAACCCACGTTAATTTGTTTTTTCGTGACCAGTTCGACAAGGTCTGAAATTGACGTTAAGTTAATTTCGACACGTTTAGCTCAGTGGGAGTGCCATCGCTTTTACGTTACGAAACTAGAGGTCCCGGGTTCAAATCCTGGTAAGAGCAAATATTTGTGTGATAAGCACGAGTATTTGTTCCTGAGTCATAGATGTATTCTCTCTATTTAACTAAATACTTAAATACATATTTATCTATATAAGTACCTAGCATGCCTAGTTTGGAACTAGCTCGATTTGTGTAAGATTATCGCTCGATATTTATTATTATTTTATTTACTTGTGTCATTTCCGTAGTATCATTTTTGATATTGTATGTACCTAAGAGTTATATAGCTCCGTGTATAACGCGATTTACTCTTATCTGTACATGTACATTAACAATATATTGAATTAAACTTACGATTTTCACTCATTATTATAGCAAAACGGGACTTAATCGCGTAAAAACATGTTATTGTGACGACCGCTTTAGCTTAGTTGGTAGTGACCCTGCCTATGAAGCAAGAGGTCCTGGGTTCGAATCCCGGTAAGGGCATTTATTTGTGTGATGAGCACGAATATTTGTTCCTGAGTCATGGATGTTTTCTAAGTATTTAAGTATTTGTATGTATGTATCTATTAAATATATCGTCGTCTAGTATCCATAACACAAGCCTTATTGAGCTTACTATGGGGCTAGTTCGATTTGTGTAAGATTGTCCCCTAATATTTATTTATTTATTTATTACCTCGACGTTTCGGACATGCCGTGACGTCCATGGTCGCGTAGGGACTCAAGAAAGAAAAAAAAGGAAGAACGGTTTCTTCGCGACCACGGCACGTCCGAAACGTCAAGGTAATAAATAGCATGTTTTTACGCCATTAACAATGTGAATGCGAACGCGCCTCATATGACAAGGACCTATAGGAAGACGTTAATAACCCAAGTAAGCGTGAGAAAAAACAATACATCTTATTTCTAAAATGGGAGAATAATATTAAAGAGGCAATTACGACAGTCGCGGGATACATTCCGTCTATCCCCCACAAAGGACTGAATTACATAAGGCTCAGAACCCCCTGCGCCCCCACGCGTATCGAGCGGCGGCTGTCCTTGTCTAACACATCCTCCTCTCACTCCCACTGACGCACCGCTGGACAGGGACGTTTGAGAAGTCCAAACAAGCCTCATTCATTGCTTGCTTTTAATAGCCTCATTGTACGGTTGCCCTGGGCGAGAAGCGATGCACCGCGCACTATAGATGTAGCATTGATTGAGCCGCCCTCTGCAGTGTCGCCTGTTTATGATCTGTATGTATCGTAGAAACATATGACAGTAGTTGCCTGGCAATTAATTAACAAGCGGTATCGTCCGAATGGTATGTCGAGTCTTACAGAAAATTAGTACTGGTAATAAAATATGGTATATCATACTATCCTTTTTTTGTGTTTAGAACTTCCCCACAAAACTCATTATAAAACTTGAAAAATTAACTAATATCATTTTCCCCAAGTATCAATTTACCCAAGTATTTTTTATCACTGTATTAAAATATTCCACTGCTGAATCAATCACTTTTTCTCGACTTTTCCCTCTTCGCTATTGTCTTCCTATGTCTTCTCCTCTATTTTAGCATTACTTTGTCTAGAGTGTGCTCTGATTTGGCTAGTATGTGTAGAATTATATCTAGTGTGAAAAGAGACAGTCTTAAAGGTAATGCTAACCAATGCATCAAACGAAATATGTGGTGTAGTGTAGCCCAATGCAATCATATAAGGACATAAGCAGAAAAACTGATATAATCGAGGAAAATCCTTTCACAGTTGGTTTACTGAAGAAAATGATATGTTGTTGTTGTCTTTCATTCAAACCTTCACATCATTATAATTAAATTCACATTAATTTAAGTAAATCTGTATGATTTGATTATTTAACACATTGAGTGCCAAGAACCCAACTATCAGGTTCATTTTGTATCAAATTTGGGAGCTTGGCACTGAAAGTATTAATACTAAAGTCATAAGCCAAAAAGCCATATTTATTTATGAGACTCATTTAAGATAAGCCCTTTCGGCTTAACAGGGCAGAATACTCAGCTTACAACTTTGACAGTGACATTCATGGATAGGGCTTGATTGGCTCTCATAATCATATATTTTTTATTATTGATCTACTACTATCAAAGTTTTATAATTATCATACAACAATCCTCACCTAATGCAGATATCCATAGGTGTTGATGACTACTTTCCACCAGGTGGCTCGACTGCTTGTTCCAGATCTGATTTCATTACAAAATCAGACTTCAATTTACATTATTACCTGACCTCGGAATGTAAGGGGCAAACGCCTGACAGGTACTAGAGATAGACGAATTGTCCTATGCCAATTTATGAATATTGATACTTTTGGCATTAATATAATTAAGTGTTATAACTCACGTGAGTACATGCGGTGGGCAGGAATCGCCATGACAGACTGGTTTCTCATCTACCTCACTTTCACTTACATTCTCATTACCCACATAGTCCATATATAACATACCTCCCCCATTAAGAGAGTTCACTAATTCATAAAGTAATTTTTGGTGCTGAATGGAAAGGCAAGTAGAGAGTTCACGTATTGATACTAGTATACCTTTGATGCTTCCCACCCAAACTAGTAATCATACCCAGCTTTGGGTTTTATTTAAGTATTTGGAAATGATTAAATTAATAGTCTTCGTTCTAAAGGACTTCCTTAGTATTATTTGTCAAGAATATCATATGGTAAGAAAGGTCATAAACAAAAATATTGATATCCATAAAAGTCAGGCGTTTGCCCCATACATTCAGAGGTCTAATTATTACAAAATTTGAATTTCCAGTGCAGATTTTCAACCTCTTATCTTACCCCGGGGATGTTCAAATGTGATGATATAAAGAATAGAAACATACTTAAATATAATGAAACTGTGACTCTCTTGCTTTTCAACAATATTTTCTAAGAATTAATAAAGTTAACTTTTGCCAGTATTTCCATATTCAATAGTGAAATGGTTAGGTAAAGTTTTTTTTATAATTTTTATGTACCTTATATTATGTTTCAATAAAACATCTTTTCCAATTTTTTTTAATAATCATAATAAAAATATTCTCAAAGTTATGATGGTAGTTACTTATGCTCTCAAAAGACTGGAAAGTTCATATCAAAAATAAACCATTCTTAATTCTAATAAGAATCAGGTAAGGGTTCTAGGAAACAAATTCAGTAATTGTTACTTAACTGAAACTTCTGAAAAACATTAAATTCATTTTTGTAGCTATAATATCTATTGTAAATAAAATAAAGATGTACAAATATTTTGGTGCAATAGCACACATGATAAGCACAAGGACACATGATAATACCAGGCATTACCTATAATAACACATGGTAAGTGTTTCAGTTTAATTAACTGTAGATAAGCAAAGACAAAAATTGCAATCGTGCGATTAATATGTTGAAGAGCATGCGAGCCGCGTCGCCGGCCGCGATCAGATGTAGACCAGCCCTAGGCCCAATACCGCCGCAGCACTCGCTCATCACGCGTAAATAATGTGTAAAACAACACAATACATTGAATACATAAACGTTTACTTTTTACTCAGATCATAAGACACGTACACGAATCGAAACGGACACTATTGACAATAATCTGATCGTACCAAAAGCCATTTCGTCTATTTTGGCACTCCACAAACACAACCTTAGAAATTGAATCTACACTTACCTACTGCCAGCAGAGCAACTATTTCGGCACAAACAGTCAAAATTATCACTAAAACACTGTTCACACGACGTATAATTAAATAAGACTTCGATTATTCAATATTCTTTAATACCCAAATCTGCGGATTATAGTTGATTATATATAGCCATCCAAGTGACGGCTTTTGACATTTGTAAATAATTGTTGCCATACAACAAAATTGAATGAAGGTTTTGAAATGTTAGTTTGTGTTAGTGCAAATTTTCAATTAATGTAAAAATCGAGATTTGTATTTCTCCGTATCATTTTACACTAACATTCTAATCGAAAAAAACTCAATGCACAATGGAAAATGTTCTTACTTCTTAATTTAAATTATATTTTTGAAAAAAAATCTGGCAAATAGAAACCGGATATGGTCTATGAATTAAATAAAATTTCATTTCCTTTTCCGTCTTTAGGTGTTTTTCGAAATAAGAAAGTTACAGAACGATAAACGCCCAAGTACCGTGTTGCTATTGGCGAATACATTATATTAAAATCTGTCATCTTCACTAACCACGCCATCTTTACTTTCTTTTACATTTCATTTTCCATCCATCCATCCACTCGTCTTTGTTTGTTCCACGAGCATCGGTTGGACGCCATTTTGGTCAAGCTTAAGCGACGATTTGGCAGTGTGCGCATCTTTGCGACGGAATTTTACAGTGCAAATACGTGTTAATTTCATTGAATAGTGTTTAATTTTGTGCATTTGCTAGTGATTAACAGGTAAGTTATATTTTATGTATGGTTGTCCGTCCAATTAAATTATCGTCGCGGTACTGCGAATTATCTTTGCAATAGACGCCACTGACTCATTTCGTCAAATTATGTATGCGTTTCAGAAACTAAAATGCCGGGCGCCGGTACTTTCAAAATCTTCGTCGGGAATCTATCCGATAAAACCACGGACGCCGATCTCAGGCCGCTGTTCGAAAAGTTCGGTACGGTCGTAGAATGCGATATCGTCAGAAATTACGGTTTCGTGCACATGGAAAACGAGCAAACCGGCCGCGAAGCCATTCAGAACCTTAACGGTGAACTAGTTCACGGACAAGCGATAAAAATAGAGGCGGCCAAGAGTCGAAAGGCGCCGACGACGCCGACCACTAAAATATTCGTTGGTAACTTGACGGACAAAACGCGCGCGCCCGAAGTCCGCGAGCTGTTTCAGAAGTACGGCGCGGTTGTGGAGTGCGATATCGTACGTAACTACGGGTTCGTGCACCTGGACGCGACGGGCGACGTGAACGAGGCCATCAAAGAATTGAACGGCATGATGGTGGACGGGCAGCCTATGAAAGTGCAAATGTCTACATCACGCGTGCGCCAGCGGCCCGGCATGGGCGACCCCGAGCAGTGCTACCGCTGTGGCCGCGGTGGCCACTGGTCCAAGGAGTGCCCCAAGGCTATGGGCCCTGACCGCAACGGTTTCCGCGATCGCGCCTTCGGCCGCGACCCTTACCCGCCCCCGCCGCCGCCGCCGTTCCTCCGCGATCGCATGATGGGAGGATTTGGGGTAACGCGCTCTCCTTCTCTTTGCCTTTCGAACCGCCGGTAGCATTCGCGCCGATGCATCATGTAGGCCGAGCGTGGACGCACTCTCCGCACGCGGTACCTAGTCCGGGCTGATAACCTTCTCGGGCTCGATGATGCTATAATCTTTAGACCGATCTAAAAGCACTTTTAGGCTTCCGACTTTGGAATTATTGTTTTATGCTTTATTTATGAGTTTGTTTACTGCAAAATCCTGCAGACTTATGTTGGTTTTTCTCACAGGATCCTTATGATGGATACTATGACCGAGCGCGTTTCGACTCTCCACGCGACCTGTTCGAGCGCCGGTACCCGGTGGGAGGGTCCCGCGGGCTAGACGGACTCGGCGCGTCGCGCGGCGCCCGCGGTGACTTTGCATCTCCGCCGCTGCGTCGCGAGCCGATGCCACCAATGCCGAGTCTGCCTCCAATGCGGTCCAGCATGGGATCTATGAGGTCGTCGTATGATGATATGTTCAGCCGCAGGAGCCCCCCGCGAGGACCACAAATGTCCCGCGGGTGAGAATTCGTATCGCATTTGATTTGACTTCAATTACTGATTCAATTTTCATTAAGAGGCCTTAGACTTCTATGAATCGAGTTCTGTGGTTTGATGGCATCCAGTTGACATGTATTTTATTTATTTTTCATTAGTAAACATCACTTAAACTGCCAAAATTTTATCTGAAATTGTACCTCCCACACCATTTAAAACTTCGTACCCAATTATCATATACTTCAATAATTTCGTTGATATTACTTTTGTTGTAGTCTTGATTGAAAACATTTCAAATTACTAAGGCCTCTTAAAGCTTATTTGTACTGCCTAGTACTCATAGTTTGTATATCATTTCTGAGCTTCTTTTTTCTTTCAAATAATGTTTATAATTCAATGGTGCTTAAATATTGTTTAAATACCGTGTAACTTCCCATGGCATCACAAAAAGGTATTGATTTGACACTAACTTTCAGTTTCGTCATGGCCCTTCTCTTAAACTATTTTTGAAAAAATGCTCTTCTATCCAAATATTAAATGGGGTACCAACTTCAGAATACCTCGGTTACAATAATTCAGTTTCAAACCATATGTAATGCTTGTATTGTCTTTATTATAGGATGTACGAAGACTTCAGCCGTGACACATTTGACGACAGAAGGTAAATATTGCTTCTTGTTAGAGATGTTGTACATGGGGTTTTTTGACACCTGCGGATGCGGATATTTTAAAACTCTCATATTTTACTTGGTCAATCAGGGTGAGTTCATGTCACGCATGTGGCTGGTCACATAAACAAAGTATTTTATTTGGGAATATGATGAAGGCACTAACGTAACATGCACATTGAATAAACACCCACGTAGTACGCGTTCCCCCTGGGCCTTGTTCTTACAGAACATTCTGCGGCATTGTGCTCTGCATTGTTTTATTACTGAATCGAACTCTAAAATTATTGCAGACGTTCCACAGATAAGACTCCATCTAACTGTAGAAAAAACCCGCTTAAAGTGAATTGATTCAAACAAAAAGAGTGTCATCATTTGCTTCAACAGCATAAATTTTTTGTGTTTTATTTTATTGTTTGATACATTTTTTCTGCGCGAAATAATGAGAACTCAAAAAGCCTAAGCAACGTTTGGTTGC
This sequence comes from Eudemis profundana, assembly GCA_947034925.1. Lineage (NCBI taxonomy): Eukaryota > Metazoa > Arthropoda > Insecta > Lepidoptera > Tortricidae > Eudemis > Eudemis profundana. The sequence goes on along the minus strand of OX344795.1, from coordinate 19,132,348 downwards.
AAATGATGCTAATAGATAGCGCTGACATTAAATGAACATAGTTTAGGGAAAAGGATCCAACCCTCAAAAAGTCATCAGAGAAATGTCAACCTTTTGTTTAAGCAGTTTTCAATTCTTAAATTGGTTTGTTTGGGTTGGATCCTTTTCCCTAAACTACGTCCAAATGGCCGATTGGATTGCAACTTTATTTTCGTGTTTTTGTTACTACTCATGTTTTTTCTCGCAGACAAAATATATCAAGCAATAACATTAAACATTTATTATTTCAACTATGATTGATGTCGTGGAAGTGAATGATGAATGATGGGGTGCCCTTCACATCGTCTAAAATTTAATAAGCTAAAATTTGTTGGTCGAAAATGTTTACTATAATAATTAATGTCGTACTTAAATTTTAGCATAAATATTTTTTTGCATCATAAAAAGCATAAAGCATTTTTGGTCTAAAATTTAAATAGCTAAAAGGCTAAATGCATAATATTAGGTCTACTTATTTTCATGCCTAATAATTAGGGATGTAACGATACCGATATATCGGTATCGCCGATAATATACAACCGATATTTGAAGTGCGCGAAAAGAATTTGCTGTATGAAAAAAAATCTGCAAAAAGTAATTTCAATTACTGACTTAATTTATACACCATGGTCCCGTACAACCCGACCAACTTTAACCACGTATTCCTGATGGTATTACAAGTAAATAACGTTATATCAACATAGGTCGAATTTTGTCATTTTACATTAATAGTCTTATGGAACAAAACAAATCAATAAATTCAGTCCCTCATTATAAACATGTCCTTACTGGAGGAAAAGTTATTAAAAAGGAAAAAAAAGCTAAAATGGAAACGAAAGGTCAATATTTTGGCTTTGTAATCACTTACCATCTAATACTGCGAAGGTTAATTGCTGTTTAGGATTTTAAAAAATCAGTAAAAGTATCTTAGTCACATTTATTAGGGCTTGTTACACACTTAGGAGTTTTTATTTTAAAAATTTTGAATATCTCTGAAAGTAAGCGTTAATCGACTATACGTCACATAACTTTTTTTAAACGGTTTTATTTAGCTTACCGTGTTTGTGTCAGGTTTGTTTGGGTCAAATCTTGCGGCAGCTTTTTCAACTACTTCTACTAAACCGATTTTTATGAAACTTTGCATACAGATTCTGTTTCCGTGACAATACAACATTATGATAAGTTCAAGGGGTGGTCTGATGATGGAGTCAGGAGCTGGAGAGTGGAACTCTTCAACCGGTACTACTAACTCCATCGAGCATGGGCTCATTCGCTTGGTATTGACGAGCCCGATTCGTTAAACCTGGTGACGAGGGTCTGATGATGGAGTCAGGAGGTAGAGAGTGGAACTCTTCAACCGTTACTACTAACTCCATCGAGCGTGGGCTCATTCGCTTTGTATTGACGAGCCCGATTCGTTAAACCTGGTGACGAAGGTCTGATGATGGAGTCAGGATGTACAGAGTGGAACTCTTTAACCGTTACCAGTAACCCCTTCGACTTTGGTCTTATTTGGTTGGTATTGACGAGCGCTTTACGTTAAACTTGATGGCGAGGGTCTGATGATGGAGTCAGGAGGTAGAGAGTGGAACTCTTCAACCGTTACTACTAACTCCATCGAGCGTGGACTCATTCGCTTGGTATTGACGAGCCCGATTCGTTAAACCTGGTGACGAGGGTCTGATGACGGAGTCAGGATGTACAGAGTGGAACTCTTTAACCGTTACCAGTAACCCCTTCGACTTTGGTCTTATTTGGTTGGTATTGACGAGCGCGTTACGTTAACCCATTCACGGCCAAGCCTCCCCGCGCGAACACTATGCGCCAGGCCCCCATACAAATTATTTTTCGCTAAAACTCATGACGCGGCTCATGCGTCTTGGGCCTGGCACTTCCTGTAAACGGCGCGCCGCTTATGAAATCGGCTAGCAGGATATGTTTATGCAAGATTTTTAGTAACCAACTTTTTTCTCTGCATTAATTTAAATTTTATTTTGAGATTCAATATTAATTTTTTTTTTTAGAACTTCAGGTTTTAAATCTTAGATAAATTTCATTTTTATTCAAAATGTAATAATTCAAGTGAAAGATAGTTAAGTACGTTATAATATAATATTCGGCTATTCGGCCGTCGACTCCGCCGAATATTCGGTATTCGATATTCGGCCGAATCACTATTCTCTGCATCTCTAATACCAATACAAAAATTAAGTCAGTAATTGAAATTACTTTTTGCAGTTTTTTTTCATACAGCAAATTCTTTTCGCGCTCTTCAAATATCGAAATGAAATGGAATGAAGTTTATTTACGCAAATATGGTACACGGATATAAGATGTTGGTACGATACGATATCGGTTGCATATAATCGGCGATACCGATATATCGGTATCGTTACATCCCTAGTTTTAATTATTTGTTGTTATAGCGGTAATATATCTATTGACATTATTAAAATCGGAAAGAAACACCTAAAAGACATGTCTTTTGTATGGGGACCCCCTTTAATTGTTGTTTTTTGTTTATTCTTAGGATTCCGGCAGGGCTTTAGCTTTTGAACCGTAATAGGTAGTGACTTGAAATATTCGCAAAATGTGTATTTCTATTGCCGCTATAACAGCAAATAATAAGGACAAAATAAAATTAATAAGAAAAAGTCCCCATACAAGAAACGTGTTTGTGTCGATCAGTCACAGGATCTTTAGAACCATAATAGATAGGGACTTGACTTTTTTACACAATGTGTACTATTGTCGCTAAAAGATAAAAATAAGATTAAATCCAGGGCGCCCTTTATTTCAAGAAACCAGATTTTTCGGTGTTTTGTGTTCGATTTTAATCATGGTAATAGGTAGATGCCTGATATGTTCACAGAATGTGCATTTCTATTACCGCTATAGCAACAAATAATAAAAATTAAATAACGTGTAACATAAATATGGGTTCCCGTACAATAAACGTGTTTTTGAGCATATATATTTACTAAATACCTTACCTTACCTTATACTGTTATTTTGTAATGAAATAAATGGCTTTTAGCGGGCCGGATTCAACCCTTATTGTTTTAGATCTAGTTGGGCAACGTGTTAGGTACTGATTAAATATCAGGATTATCGTGGACAGAAATGACACAAAATGCCTATGTACATCAGTTACTACTTCATTATTATTATGAAAGTAAAATTTTCATCTCTCATTTTCTATTCATCCAATACTGATCTAAAAGATAAACTCCTAAAATAAATTTCTACCAATGCTAGTACAAGTAGGATGACACAATGTAATGTATTAGGTTAAGCAAACGGTCCGGCAACTACATGCGAAACACAAACAACTTTAACATTTTTCAGATCTCAAAATCTAGCGCTACGGGTCTATAATTTTTTAAAACTAACATATCCCTATAGAAATATTTTTTTATTCTGAAATATAATATAGAATTCGTAGCCAAGTCGTTCCTTAAAGCCGCACCGCCGCCGCGCAGATGCAGTCATTGTTAATTACACCAGTGTGCTATTAGGTCGGCCATTATCACTATCCATTGCCCATTGTCTTATAGACTTAGGTGTAACTAAATACCATGGTAGATTCAAATTGCCCTTAACGACTAAGAAACTTCACAAACATTGCAATAAATGAGTAAATGGTGTTTTTAAGTGCTACCACCGTGCACCGCACTCTTAATATTTAAAGTTTGATAAATTGTATGTGATTCCTACTCAGAATCACGAGTACGACCTAATCAAATTGGGGAAAAAAAGTGTCCCAAATTTTTTATCCAAATTTCGTTCCTCTGTTCCGTTACCGCCATCAAGTGTATATGGTATAAAAGTATCGGAACGAGACTAAAAATATTGGGACACATTTTATCTCCTATCGGAGTTCATAGCCCTCGCGCTTCTGAGTAGGAATCACAAAATTTACCTAATATTAAGTGTTTGGTAGCAATTTAAAAAACATGCCCAAATAATGGTATCATTTAGGGATGTAACGATACCGATACCGATCGCCGATAATATACAACCGATATTTGAAGAACGCGAAAGGAATTTGCTGTATGAAAAAAATCTGCAAAAAGTAATTTCAATTACTGACCTATTTTATGTATTGGGCTTTTACCTTGTGCAATGACAATTACTATGTTAATTAAATCTTTGGTTCTTTTTAAAAAATAAATTTGAATGTTGAGTTGACAATCCATAATTTTCTAATATTTTTATTTTACACTTTCACTTTTTTTTTCTATATTAAATATAGCCAAGTTTTAGGTGTAATAAGGACATACAAATATCTGAAGTTCATACTTCATTATTTAGCTAAGATATCGGTATCGGTATCGGTATCGCCGATATGTACTACAATATATCGGTATCGGTATCGTATCGGCAAAACTATGTATCGTTACATCCCTAGTATCATTCATAGGGGGGTAAAATAACACATTAACTTCTAAAAGTTTGAACATTATTATACTGCTTGGTTTGTGGACAAAAAGTGTAACACCGTCCAAACTTGTACCGCTCTTAAAATGAGACATGTCTGAACGACATTCATAGCAAAATAAGCTTTAAGTCAACGCAGTAAAGTTTATTTTAGCCTGACACCAAAAGAGTCATAATTTTTACGGGAAGTGCCAGGCCACCGTGCCGCATACCCCGCGTCATGCCAATAACTCCTAAAATATACGATTTTTGAAAATAGTTTGAAAGTAAAGCCACCATATTTAAATGTAACGAATATGTGTACCAAATTTCAGCACAGAGTTATTTAATTTACTTATAGTAAACCTAACTTTGTGTTTCCATACCCTTTACAAGTACAAAATACTATGATAATATTTTTTTGTTACAATACACTATTAATTGTGTTTGTTAACTTTAGGGTCACTAGTAGTATTTTTTTTTCGTATTACTTTTAGTTTATTTTTAAATCGGGAATTATTCATGACGCGCATACCAGTCACGGGCCAGGCGGCAGAGTTCAGCTATGACGCGCATACGCGTCATGGGCCTTGAATGGGTTAAACTTGATGGCGAGGATCTCATGATGGAATCAGGAGGTAGAGAGTGAAACTCTTCAACCTTTACTACTAACTCCATCGAGCGTGGGTTCATTTGCTTGGTATTGACGAGCCCGATTCGTTAAACCTGGTGACGAGGGTCTGATGATGGAGTCAGGGGGTAGAGAGTGGAACTCTTCAACCGTTACTACTAACTCCATCGAGCGTGGGCTCATTCGCTTGGTATTGACGAGCCCGATTCGTTAAACCTGGTGACGAAGGTCTGATGATGGAGTCAGGATGTACAGAGTGGAACTCTTTAACCGTTACCAGTAACTCCTTCGACTTTGGTCTTATTTGGTTGGTATTGACTAGCGCGTTACGTTAAACTTGATGGCGAGGATCTCATGATGGAGTCAGGAGGTAGAGAGTGGGAACTCTTCAACCGTTGCTACCTCTCCAAACTCCTGCTGCTGCTGTTGCTGACTCCTCCAAGTGTGGGCTCATTCGCTTGGTACTGTTGAGCTTAATGCGTTATATTTGATGGCGACGGTCTGATGCTGGAGTCAGGAGGTAGAGAGTGGAACTCTTCAGCCGTTGCTAACAAGCCCTTAAAGTTTGGTCTCATTTAATTAGTATTCACGAGCCCTATACGTTAAAGTTGGTGCCGAGGGTCTGAAGATGGAGTCAGGATATGAAGAATAGATAATCTTCAACCGTTTATAGCATCTAATCTCTTGAATCAAACGGTTGGTCGTTTGGTATTGACGGGCCCAATACGTTATACATACATGGTGACGAGGGTCTGATGATAGAGTCAGGAGCTAGAGAGTTTAACTCGTCAACCGTTTTTAGTAACCCCTTCGAATTCAGGCTCATTTGGCTGGTATTGATGAGTCCGAATTATGCTTGCTAACGAAGGCAATGATGATGAGTCACGAGGTGGACAGTCGAAATCCTCAACCGTTACTATTAACCCTTTCGAGTTTAGGTTTTTTGGTTGATATTGACGGTCGGCTGATGGAATCAGGAGGTAAAATGTGGAAATCTTCAACTGTTTGTTGAAAATGGAAGTATTTTGACGTTACTTAATCCCAACGAGTTTTGTGTAATTCGGTTTGTATTGACAAGTCTGGTAGGTACGTTATACTTACGGCCTGATGACGGTGTGAGAAAACGGAAAGTAAAAATATTGAACTGTTACTAGTAACCCCAAACCGTAGGCGTATATCGTCACAGTGTGGCAAGGCGAGCCCATTCAGGTATTCACAATCACCCAAATGCCTTTAACTCGGTCCTTATGCTAGCGTAGGTGCGAGCTACATTGGGATAATATGCGTAGTTGGTGATACGCAGAAAGTTACTCTTCAGCTCCGCAGTATTGAACGTGCAATCATCGGTTTTGCACCCTGAAACTCGTCATTGGTACTCGCAAAAATGAGATGAGACTTTACCTTTAAAATTGATTAGTACCTTTCGCTTTCTAATTCAATCATCAGTTCCTCGACCCCAAGTATGTATAAAGTATTGGAGTCATTAATGCCAACCAAATGAGTCCAACCAAACTAGAGAGGGTTACTAGTACCTAATGTTTGAAAAATTCTCCTGTTCAGCTCCTGACTTTCTTCGGGCTGACAAAAATGAAATGAGGATAGTTCAAAATGAGGAATAGTTTGCGCAATGGTTTTTGACGTGACAACGTCTTATAAATTGGTTTGCCGGGTGACACTTCAAGAAACTGCGTTACGCTCCGCTCACGTTATGCGCTCACAATGAGAGCGAGTGAGAGGCACGCGTCCCTTCCACTCGGGCATGGTTAGTCGTTGTCACGTAAAACTTTCGCCCGTATACCGACTTTACAGGCAACCAATTTTTAGTGAAAAAATGAATATTAAACTAAAAACTAGAAAATAAAAATAGGTAAAAAAACTTTTTAAGTTAAACGGTTTTATCTTATGTTAAAAAATGTACCAAAAAGTAGAAAATAAATTTAGGACACAAAACTGGATCTTTTCGAGATTTTGACATCTGTTAGGTAGAAAATCGTCCAATAAGCGGAATAACTAATAATCTGGGACTTAACATACTAAATAAAAACGTGGGGCGCATTGTATTTGCATCGATCTATATCTCTACATATTATGAAACAATATATCCGCCCGCATCTGTTTGTCTGTCCGTATAAACATTAAAACTGCTGGATTACGTTGATGCGGTTTGCACTAACTGCTTGATACTTTGAGATGGTTTTAGAACATAGGTACTTTGCTTAATGTGTCTGTCTATTACCTGTGTGTTATAAATCCAGGCAAGGCATGATGCGGGTGTTATTAATTATGTAAGTAGGAAAACTCATATATTTGAAAGCCCGTCCAAAGGAATATTATTTAAAAATTGCGCCCCACGTTTTTATTTAGTATGTTAAGTCCCAGATTATTAGTTATTCCGCTTATTGGACGATTTTCTACCTAACAGATGTCAAAATCTCGAAAAGATCCAGTTTTGTGTCCTAAATTTATTTTCTACTTTTTGGTACATTTTTTAACATAAGATAAAACCGTTTAACTTAAAAAGTTTTTTTACCTATTTTTATTTACTTCTAATAGTTGTTAGAATCTATGGTTAAAGTTGGTCGTTTTTTAAGTAAGTTGGTAGTTAAATTTTATTTTGAACCAGATATATAATTAACATAGTAATTATTATTGCACAAGGTAATAGACCAATATACACAGTGGGCCCGTATAACCCGACCAACTTTAACCATAGATTCTAACAACTATTAGAAGTAAAAAAAGTTATGTGACGTATATTAGAATAACGCATACTTTCGGAGATATTCATAATTTTTAAAATAAAAACTCCCAAGTGTGTAACAAGCCCTAATAAATGTGACTAAGATACTTTTACTGAATTTTAAAATCCTTTAACTAAACAGCAATTAACCTTCGCAGTATTAGATGGTAAGCGATTACAAAACCATAATATTTACCTTTCGTTTTCATTTTAGCTTTTTTTTTCCTTTTTAATAACTTTTATGCCGCACCTGGCCATAAAGTGGCTTTTTCCGCACGCTGCGCGTACGGAAAAAGCCGCTTTGTGGCCAAGTGTAGACATAAAATGATGTACACAACACGGGAGGTAATAAAGAAAGCCCTCGATCGCATATTTACGTCCCTCGCTTGCAGCTCGGGCCGCAAACTTCTGCGATCTCGGCCTTTCTTTGTATTACCACCCTAGTTGTGTAATGTACTATTCCTCCAGTAAGGACATGTTTATAACGAGGGACTGAATTTATTGATTTGTTTTGTTCCATAAGACTATTAATGTAAAATGACAAAATTCGACCTATGTTGATATAACGTTATTTACTTGTAATACCATCAGGAATACGTGGTTAAAGTTGGTCGGGTTGTACGGGCCCACGGTGTATATTGGTGTATTACCTTGTGCATTAATAATTACTATGTTATTTATATATTTGGTTCATAATAAAAAAAAATGTGTTAACAATTTATTTATTTTTACATTACATCTTCAAGGTTGACTCTCTGTTAAATATAGCCAAGTTTTAGGTATAATAAGGACATACAAATAATAAATCTGAAGTTCATACTTCATTAGTTAGCTAATATATCGGTATCGCCGATAATTTACTACAAATATCGGTATCGTATCGGCAATACTATGTATCGTTACATCCCTAATATAAACAGTATGACGTGTACCATGCCTATGACTTGTCCTACCTAGTAAAGGGTTTAGATGGTAACCGTATGAACAATTTGCTTATTTTTACAGGCCTGGAATGCGCGGTCCGTCTCCTTCTAGAAGATACGCTCCCTATTAAGCAACGCCCAAGGTTAGGACTCGCTCATTCGAATAGTCCAGTCCGTGTCGTGGGAACTCGACTGTCCGTCAAGCAGATTTTTATAGACAATTTTATTGGTTAAGAGTAGTGATGGGTCGCTACCGGTAACTTACTAAAGGCGGGAATATTCCCAGTAACATTACCAGTAATATTACCCACGATCGGTAAGATTGGGTAATATTGAAAAAAATGTTAGAAAGTAGATGTTTTATTCGTGTTAAGTACTAACAGAGTTTACATTGCACCGATTTTTAATGATAAAAGTTACGAATCTTTTTTAAGTTAGTAAATTACCAATCTTACCAGTAACATTCTCAATATTACTGGGTATTTTCCCAATGCTACCGGTAATATTACCAGGTAAGATACGAAACTACAGTTTTACTTGAGATTTATTGATGAATTACTTAGTTCAAGGAGCAATATATGAATATCTGGAGGCACGGTAGTGCCCCGCCAAGTCGAGCAAAACAAAGGCACGGCCGTACCATCTTTTTTTCAAAGCCATTCAAGCCATTTTCAGCCTCCTGTAGTTTTGTGCTGGCTAAAGCTAGAAACCTTGAATTTACAGGGATATATAGGGCATAATAAGACTTAAATATATTTTCAATAACATTTAATTTCGACGTGCAGTTTAAGAACTATTGCACGTCAAAGTTCCTTAGTTTTGTCACAGACTGACTGACTGATGTTCATCATAATTCTAAGGTACTTCTAGCAGACACACAAGCTCCAATTTTTTAGCTGTTAGGCTATCATGTCAAGCAAGACCTAAAAATATTCCAATTTCATAATCATCAATATAAACTGCATAAGTAAGTTTGTAATCCTATATAAATACAGGCGATTACAAAGTTACTTTTGTAGATCAAATAGGAAATAGAATGGATAGATTGCATTGCAAAACTTACACCTTTTTACATGTAATGTTTTTGATGGGATTTCATTTCTTTTTGTAAGTGGTCTTCCTGTGTCCGTCAAGATAGCGTACACCGTAAAGATATTCAGAATCTGATGCAGCCAATAAATAGTACCCAAATAGTACCGAGGAAATACCTAGGTGAAAAAAATAGTACCCTTAAACTTTTCGAAATATAAGGCCTGTTCACGGTGTACGCTACCGGCGTCAAGCTGGCGTACACCGTTTGTATCTCTGGAACGGCTTTGTTTTTGGAAACGCTTTATATCTCAAAAAATAGTACCCAAATAGTACCCTAGGGCCCTAAAATTTTATTTCTCTAGCTATCGTAGAAGCCGAGATATAGTGAGCTCTTTCTATAAGGAATTCCCGGGTACGCCAGCTTGACGGTGTGAAATTTTGTACACCGTTAAGTTATGGAATATCTCGGCTTCTACGATAGCTAGAGAAATAAAATTTGAGGGCCCTAGGGTACTATTTGGGTACTATTTTTTGAGATATAAATCGTTTCCAAAAACAAAGCCGTTCCAGAGATACAAACGGTGTACGCCAGCTTGACGCCCGGTAGCGTACACCGTGAACAGGCCTTATATTTCGAAAAGTTTAAGGGTACTATTTTTTTCACCTAGGTATTTCGTCGGTACTATTTGGGTACTATTTATTGGCTGCATCAGATTCTGAATATCTTTACGGTGTACGCTATCTTGACGGACACGTCTTCCTTTATTATTACATTCCAATCCATTCTATTCCCATATTTGAACTACAAAAGTAACTTTGTAATCGCATGTATTTGTATAGGATTACAAACTTACTTATGCAGTTTATATTGATGATTATGAAATTGGAATATTTTTAGGTCTTGCTTGACATGATAGCCTAACAGCTAAAAAATTGGAGCTTGTGTGTCTGCTAGAAGTACCTTAGAATTATGGTGATCATCGGTCAGTCAGTCAGGGACAAAACTAAAGAACTTTGACGTGCAATAGTTGTTAAACTCACGTTCAAATTAAATGTTATTGAAAATATATTTAAATCTTATTATGCCCTAAATATCCCTGTAAATTCAAGTTTTCTAGCTTTAGCCAGCACAAAATTACAGGAGGCTGAAAATGGCTTGAATGGCTTAGAAAAAAAGATGGTACGGTCGTGCCTTTGTTTTGCTCGACTTGGCGGGGCACTACCGTGCCTCCAGATATTCATATATTGCTCCTTGAACTAAGTAATTCATCAATAAATCTCAAGTAAAACTGTAGTTTCGTATCTTACCTGGTAATATTACCGGTAGCATTGGGAAAATACCCAGTAACATTGAGAATGTTACTGGTAAGATTGGTAATTTACTAACTTAAAAAAGATTCGTAACTTTTATCATTAAAAATCGGTGCAATGTAAACTCTGTTAGGACTTAACACGAATAAAACATCTACTTTCTAAAATTTTTTTCAATATTACCCAATCTTACCGATCGTGGGTAACTTACCGGTAAGTTACTAGTAATATTCCAGTTGGAAACTTACTGGTAACGGGAATGTTACCGCCGACCCATCACTAGTTAAGAGTGAATGACAAAGCTATTTCTATAGTTGTGACTGAACGAATGTGTTTTACGCTAAGTATTGTGACGGTATGTAAATAAAGCGAAAAATGAATAAAATATCAATTTAAGTACACTTGAGAGTTTAAATTTTATCCAATATCATTTTGGCAACACAACAAGGGGTCATTAATTATTTATGTAAGTGCGATTTTGGTCATTTTTGACCGCCAACGCCATAATTAGGCGAACTAGTTTGACAGTTCCACAAGCGCAAATGTTGCCTAAGTTAGGCCAGTGATGTTTTGTCGATATAATAAAATGAAGAAATGCGTTTAATTCGAGTGGTGACTTAATGTGAGAGTCAGAATGGCGGGTGTACCATAACAAATATTAAAAATAGAGGTGTGCGCCGATCGTGAAATCGGCGGCGGCGTCCGATGGTTTTTTGATCGGCGTGGTACATTTTTTCGTAAGGCTCAGTCTATTTTCTTAGAACAACATGAAATATCGACTCGAAACCGTAAAATATGATCCCACCAAAAACATTCTGTAAAAAACTAGCCAATAGTCTCGATGGAACTGCTTGTTTATCTCTAAAAAGTAATGAAATCTAGACAAAGTCGTGCCAAGTCTAAGGTTCCTTACTGCGATTTCTTTATTATTATAGTTAATGTTGTGTGACTTGGCCGTTGAACATTCTTAATTACGTTAGTGGGTACAAGTCAATTTTGTTTACACATAATGTTATATCTGTTGTAACTACCTATGTTTGTTAAGCGAGATAATAGTCCATACTGGTATTGGTAATTGGACGCTAGTGTCTCATTATAGGCTGTTGTTGATTGTGCCCACTAACGTATAATTTAAATAAGTAAACGCAAATTTACTTGTACCCACTACGTATAAAGAATGTTCAACGGCCAAGTCACACAACATTAACAATAATAATAAAAAAATCGCAGTAAGGAACCTTAGACTTGGCACGACTTAGTCTAGATTTCATTACTTTTTAGAGATAAACAAGCAGCTCCATCGAGACTTGGCTAGTTTTTATTAATTAAACGGTTTTATTTAGCTTACCGTGTTTGTGTCAAGTTTGTTTGGGTCAAATCTTGCGGCAGCTTTTTCAACTACTTCTACTAAACCGATTTTTATGAAACTTTGCACACAGATTCTGTTTCCGTGACAATACAACATTATGATAAATTCAAGGTGGTCTGATGATGGAGTCAGGAGCTGCAGAGTGGAACTCTTCAACCGTTACTACTAACTCCATCGAGCGTGGACTCATTCGCTTGGTATTGACGAGCCCGATTTGTTAAACCTGGTGACGAAGGTCTGATGATGGAGTCACGAGGTAGAGAGTGGAACTCTTCAACCGTTACTACTAACTCCATCGAGCGTGGGCTCATTCGCTTGGTATTGACGAGCCCGATTCGTTAAACCTGGTGACGAGGGTCTGATGATGGAGTCAGGAGGTAGAGAGTGGAACTCTTCAACCGTTACTACTAACTCCATCGAGCGTGGGCTCATTCGCTTGGTATTGACGAGCCCGATTCGTTAAACCTGGTGACGAGGGTCTGATGATGGAGTCAGGAGGTAGAGAGTGGAACTCTTCAACCGTTACTACTAACTCCATCGAGCGTGGGCTCATTCGCTTGGTATTGACGAGCCCAATTCGTTAAACCTGGTGACGAGGGTCTGATGATGGAGTCAGGAGGTAGAGAGTGGAACTCTTCAACCGTTAAACTCCATCGAGCGTGGGCTCATTCGCTTGGTATTGACGAGTCCGATTCGTTAAACCTGGTGACGAGGGTCTGATGATGGAGTTAGGAGGTAGAGAGTGGAACTCTTCAACCGTTACTACTAACTCCATCGAGCGTGGGCTCATTCGTGTGGTATTGACGAGCCCGATTCGTTAAACCTGGTGACGAGGGTCTGATGATGGAGTCAGGATGTACAGAGTGGAACTCTTTAACCGTTACCAGTAACCCCTTTGACTTTGGTCTTATTTGGTTGGTATTGACGAGCGCGTTACGTTAAACTTGATGGCGAGGATCTCATAATGGAGTCAGGAGGTAGAGAATGGAACTCTTCAACCGTTACTTCCTCCAAGTGTGGGCTCATTTGCTTGGTACTGTTGAGCTCAATGCGTTATATTTGATGGCGACGGTCTGATGCTGGAGTCAGGAGGTAGAGAGTGGAACTCTTCAGCCGTTGCTAACAAGCCCTTAAAGTTTTGTCTCATTTAATTAGTATTCACGAGCCCTATACGTTAAAGTTGGTGCCGAGGGTCTGAAGATGGAGTCAGGATATGAAGAGCAGATAATCTTCAACCGTTTATAGTACCTAACCTCTTCAACCAAACGGTTGGTCGTTTGGTATTGACGGGCCCAATACGTTATACATGGTGACGAGGGTCTGATGATAGAGTCAGGAGCTAGAGTGTTTAACTCGTCAACCGTTTTTAGTAACCCCTTCGAATTTAGACTCATTTGGCTGGTATTGATGAGTCCAAATTACGCTTGCTAACGAAGGCAATGATGATGAGTCACGAGGTGGACAGTCGAAATCCGCAACCGTTTTTTTGGTTGATATTGACGTTCGGCTAATGGAATCAGGAGGTAAAATGTGGAAATCTTCAACTGTTTGTTGAAAATGGAAGTATTTTGACGTTACTTAATCCGAACGAGTTTTGTGTAATTCGGTTTGTATTGACAAGTCTGGTACGTTATACTTAGTGCCAAGGGCCTGATGACGTTGTGAGAAAACGGAAAGTAAAAATATTGAACTGTTACTAGTAGCCCCAAACCGTAGGCGTATATCGTCACAGTCACAGTGTGGCAAGGCGAGCCCATTCAGGTATTTACAAACTCCCAAATGCCTTTAACTCGGTCCTTATACTTGCTTAGATGCGAGCTACATTGGGATAATATGCGTAGTTGGTGATACGCAGAAAGTTACTCTTCAGCTCCGCAGTATTGAACGTGCAATCATCGGTTTTGCACCCTGAAACTCGTCATTGGTACTCGCAAAAATGAGATGAGACTTTACCATTAAAATTGATTAGTAGCTTTCGTTTTCTAATTCAATCATCAATTCCTCGACCCCAAGTATAAAGTATTGGAGTCATCAATGCCAACCAAATGAGTCCAACCAAACTAGAGAGGGTTACTAGTACCTAATGTTTGAAAAATTCTCCTGTTCAGCTCCTGACTTTCTTCGGACTCACAAAAATGAAATGAGGATAGTTCAAAATAAGGAATAGTTTGCGCATTGGTTTTTAGTCAAAAGTTGAATATTAAACTAAAAACTAGAAAATAAAAATACGTAAAAAAACTTTTTAAGTTAAACGGTTTTATCTTATGTTAAAAAAAAAACCGGTCAAGTGCGAGTCGGACTCGCGCACCGAGGGTTCCGTATAAACTAATAAGTAGACCAACCTTACGACTAACAGCAACCCTGCCTTAAACCCGCTTTAGCCCTATTAAACTAGGAAAAATCTTAACAGCGCGATGCAGTGTATGCTACAGCGACATCTATTGATACTAAATAGCGCGTAAATTTTACTTGTAATTTAAATTTAAACGTTACTTTTTGTTATTGGCTGATTGAAATAATTGTTTGTCAACTAAGTTAGTTCTCATGTATCATTTTTAGCCACAAGCTACCTTATTTTAGATTTGTGTCCCTAGATGGCGCTAGTGGTATTTCATTTTTATGGTATTTACTAGTGTCAAATTTCCTAACATACTCCTATTATAGAGTTTTTAATAATTATTGTTACTTTATGTTTTTTTCCCGATTCCTGATGAGTGATCATTGTATTTAATAGACATTTTTTGTAATCTGAAATAAAAGTTTTGCTACTCTCCGCTAGATGGCTCTCGTAGGGAGGGTAGAACTAATATGTTAAGATTTTTGTAAATTTTCGAAAAAGTATTCAAGTTAGGAAGAGAAAATATAACGGTCTTCCTAATAATAATAATAATCCTAATAAGTAGATACATGAATAGTTCAAGAAAAACTGTATGGCGATTAGTTTAGTAGGAGCAAATAAGTATGTGTGTTATGATTTTTGCAAATTTCTCAAAAACGGTGCAAGTGAGGAAAACCGTTATATTTTTCCTGTAATATTTAGGACGACATTAATAATTGGTAATTATGACACATTTTTCTGATCAGTAACTTCGGAGATAATAGGGGGGGAATGGTATTTTTTTAAACTTTTTTCGCCATAAATCAAAAACTATTTATTTAAGAAAAAAAATAAAAACCGAATTTTAATCTACAAAATAAGCTCTTTCATTTGATACCCCACTCGATATATAAGCCCTACTTTCAATTTTCAAAATCCCATTACGGAGCCCTTTAAAAAAAAAAGTAAAAAAGGTACAAGTTTTTTTTTATGTCCAATAAGCTCGGGTTAGCTACTTTTAACACTATTCCAAATTTCAAACCGATAGCAGCAGTAGTTCCGGAGATATCTGGCTGTGACAGACGGACAGACAGACAGACAGACAGAGTCGCACCATAAGGGTTCCTTTTTTACCATTTTGGTACGGAACCCTAAAAATGTACCAAAAAGTAGAAAATAAATTTAGGACACAAAACTAAATCTTTTCGAGATTTTGACATCTGTTAGGTGGAAAATCGTCCAATAAGCGGAATAACTAATAATCTGGGACTTAACATACTAAATAAAAACGAAATTAACGAATCGGGCTTGTTAATACCAATCGAATGAGCCCACGCTCGATGGAGTTAGTAGTAACGGTTGAAGAGTTCCACTCTCTACCTCCTGACTCCATCATCAGACCCTCGTCACCAGGTTTAACAAATCGGGCTCGTCAATACCAAGCGAATGAGTCCACGCTCGATGGAGTTAGTAGTAACGGTTGAAGAGTTCCACTCTCCAGCTCCTGACTCCATCATCAGACCACCTTGAATTTATCATAATGTTGTATTGTCACGGAAACAGAATCTGTGTGCAAAGTTTCATAAAAATCGGTTTAGTAGAAGTAGTTGAAAAAGCTGCCGCAAGATTTGACCCAAACAAACTTGACACAAACACGGTAAGCTAAATAAAACCGTTTAATTAATAAAAATATACCATTCCCCCCATTATCTCCGAAGATACTGAACAGAAAAATCTGTAATAATTACCGATTATTAATATTATCCTAAATATTACAGGAAAAATAAAACGGTTTTCCTAACTCGCAGCGTTTTTTAGAAATTCGCAAAAATCGTAAGACAACCTTATTTGCTCCTACTAAACTAACCGCGGCATGTCGATGTATGGGGACAACAATTTTACAAGAGCAAAGTTATGTTTGTCCCACCATACAGTTTTTCTTGAAATATTCACGTGTCTACTGACGAGTTTGTACGGACGGAACCCTCGGTGCGCACTCGCACTTGACCGGTTTTTATTACACAAAGAGGAGTCAGTTAAAACCCTCACCAATCATGGCACATCACTGTTGTGGCTAACACTCAATTATATAGAATTCATCTCAATGAGATGCAACAAACAGAGTAATGAATTGTTGGCAATTTTTGCCATACTAGAGGAAGGCCCCTAGGAAATAGGTCAAATAGGGGACTACAAGACGCACTCGCTAGCTAAATGCTACCTTTGGTGAAGGTGGTGGACGTAGCCACTCCAAGTGGTATGCTGTTCTACCCCTCTTCTGCAGCAAATATTGTGCATTTTCTGCACAAGGAGGGGAATGTTGGGAACTCTTTGTATATTTTTATGCCTTTTGTGTGTGACAAACTTTTCTTATGTCAATTAATTATTCGTTTTGTTTTCTGGACTCAAGTCATAGTTAGTATGTATTATCGAAATTTAATTATCTATATGTTTGCTACGTGAGTTTTATCATCCATCAAAACAGTCCACCAGTCGCCCACAACGTTTGTCAACAAAATACCTGTCGATTTGTCGACCCGCAGCTAGTTTTTGGAAAACGATGACTTCGCAAAATGTTATTAGTGCGGGATTGTTGGGCACTCATTCTGGGAAGAGCAACTAAAAGCTCCAAATTTCATGTTGCAGAGATAAAAATGAAGCAAAACAGAGTATGTCCATTAATATTTTATTCGTAACTTAACTATCAACATGACTGTAACCTAGGCGTTATGCTATATTTACAACTATGTACACGCGCGTAGGCGCCAATAAATGCTACGCTCGCACTTGGTTCCACTTCATTATTCACAAATACGGGCAAAGGCACTTGTGGGCCAGAGTGCAATTCATTTTACTACTATATTATCATACATATGGCCAGTGGCAGCTAAGAAACGGCGGCAAATTCAAAATATACCTTTCTTATGACACTTTACATTTAAGCATTTTCATTTAAAAATGTACCATTAACTAGCGGTTAGTGGCCGTCACAAAACTGACGATTAGTGTCAAATAACACATTTCGTCACAAACCGAGTTAAGACTGACGTTAGCTGGTCTTTAAACATAACTTTTAAATAACCGTACATATTTTTAAATAAAAATACCTTTACAATTTTACAGGCTGATTTGCTTATCCCGAGTAAAGCTTATTATAAATACAAAACAGCAAATTTATCCATCTCATTCTAACAGTTTACGATTAGTATATCGGTGCAATACACATAATATGTATATAGTTTATTACCAATTCTGTGGGTGTAGTAAAAAGGGGTATAAGTCGAATTTATGACTTAAGCTCTTTTGCTCTAGGTTAATGTGACTTGTAGCCCTTATCACTAGACCCACAGAATTACACTCTGGCTTATTCAAGAATTGTAAATAAATCTATGTGATTTTCAATCGCCTTGATTGGATTCAAACGCAAGTAAACAATTTCAAATATTATATAGATGCGGCCATACATGATCAATTTATGCGGATGGCTGTTATGTCATTTAATATATTAAACAAAATATGTTTTGGAAATTAGTTTGATACTAAGGGCAGATTTACACCTGTAAGTTTTACTTACGTAGGTAAGGACGCAGCTATATATATTACACTGAGAGATGAACAATTATTATCTCAGTCTAACGTGTCCGTCAAGATAGCGTACACCGTAAAGATATTCAGAATCTGAAGCAGCCAATAAATAGTAGGTACCCAAATAGTACCGACGAAATACCTAGGTGAAAAAAATAGTACCCTTGAACTTTCTAAAATATAAGGCCTGTTCACGGTGTACGCTACCGGGCGTCAAGCTGGCGTACACCGTTTGTATTTCTGGAACGCCTTTGTTTTTGGAAACGCTTTATATCTCAAAAAATAGTACCCAAATAGTACCCTAGGGCCCTACAATTTCATTTCTCTAGCTATCGTAGAAGCTGAGATATAGTGAGTTTTTTCTATACGAAATTCCCGGGTACGCCAGCTTGACGGTGTGAAATTTTGTACACCGTTAAGTCATGGAATATCTCGGCTTCTACGATAGCTAGAGAAATGAAATTTTAGGGCCCTAGGGTACTATTTGGGTACTATTTTTTGAGATATAAAGCGTTTCCAAAAACAAAGCCGTTCCAGAGATACAAACGGTGTACGCCAGCTTGACGCCCGGTAGCGTACACCGTGAACGGGCCTTATATTTCGAAAAGTTTAAGGGTACTATTTTTTTCACCTAGGTATTTCGTCGGTACTATTTGGGTACTATTTATTGGCTGCTTCAGATTCTGAATATCTTTACGGTGTACGCTATCTTGACGGACACCAGTCTAACGCATAGGCCCGTCCTTACCCACGTAAGTAAACTTACAGGTGTAAGTCTGGCCTAACTTTAATTATCACAATGACGTATATGCCACCATAAAGTCCGTTCTGTATCCAAATAGTTTTTTTAACCAAGCGCGTCGCGACGGACTATATTATGTTAATACTACACATGGCGAAGGCATCTCTTTTAAGACACTGCACATTTTCAAGTCTTTAATACTTCACCTTAATATTAGTCTTTTTATCAGTTTGTTCTTTTAAGTACAATCATTAGTCTGAAGAATTCCTCTCGGTGCTCGTAAAACAGTCGAGATGTTACCGGCAATCTGTATAATATAATGCCTAGGCAATTGTATAGAATACCTAAAACGTTTAGGTAATAATGTATAAAACATTATTCACTTTATACTTTGCCTAGGTATTCTATACAATAGCGTATACGCATCCGATAATGTGTGTAAAAGACGACGGCTGGGAAGGGGGAGGAGAGACTGGTCTGAATTTGAAGCAATATAACGTTTTTTTATATTTTGTCCGTCATTTTATAGGGTTAGTATCGTCAACCGGGGTTATTGGGGATGGCGGGGTGAATAACGATGGCCCGGGAAACAATTTAGCTGATAATTTCGTAGTTTTCCCCGGGCCATCCTTTTTACCCTGCCGTCCCTAATAACCCCGGTTGACCCGATACCTACTGATCGTATGGTTGTCGTTCATTGTCATTAACTCTAGAGTGCGACTACGATAACTTTGCAGAGCGGAAGATGGCAACACCTCAATTTAAATGTCACATTTTCATAGAAATTTGACTTTTAAACGGAGGTGTTGCCATGTTCTGCTCTGCAAAGTTACGAGGGCAGTCCCAGAAGTACCCGACCTGACACACTTAAACAGGTTTTTATTTTGAGTAAATACTTTTTTTTTAAATGATCACTTTATAAAGTTAAAATTTGAAATTCGAACACCTAGCGTCGTTTGTATTTTGTTTAGTAGCTATCAATAGTGGACGCTGTAAACAAATTTTCAGACATGGAGAAAATTGGCCATCGTTATGTGATACAATACTTTCATTTGAAAGGTTTTAGTCCAACTAGTATTAAAGCGGTGCTAGATTCTACTTTGGGGGAGTCTGTTCCATCGTTTACAACAGTAAAATATTGGGTGGCAGTTTAAGCGAGGTCGCTCTAGTTGCGAAGATGAATATCGATGTGGTCATATACGTATATCCAGCGGGATCCCATGTAATTATGGTTTAGGTCCTAAATAATCGAGTTGGTATATATTTCTACCTGTCGATTTATGTACTTTAAAATTTCTACCTCTGCAAATTACTGAAAAAAAAATGATTTTATGCCAGCGGGGCCCTTTGTTAATTTTAAGTTTACAGACTAAATAAACATGGGGTCCCCCCGCTGGATATACGTATATGATGTGGTCGACCAAATCAATTGACTACGCCAGAAACAGTAAAAAAATCCATAAAATGGTATTAGATGACCGTCGATTGAAAGTACGCAAGCTAGCAGACATGGCAGCGATTTCAAAAAGTGCTGTACATCACATATTAACTGTAAATTTGGATATGAAAAAGATGTGCGCAAGGTGGGTGCCGCGATTGCTCACAGACGAACAAAACCGATATCGCGAAGATATTCCGACCGAGTGTTTGGCAAAATTTCACAACAATAAAGCGGAGTTTTTGCGGCGCTTTATCTCTATGGATGAAACGTGGGTGCATTATTTCATACCAGAGACGAAAGAACAGTCGAAGCAATGGACTCGAAGAGGAGAACCAGCCCCAAAGAAGGCAAAAACCGTTCCATCAGCAGGAAAGGTCATGGCCTCCGTTTTTGGGATTGCCGTGGGATAATCTTCATAGATTATCTTCAGAAAGGAAAGACTATCAATGGCTGTATTATGCTAACCTTTTGCATCAATTGAGTGAAAAAAATCTGTCAAAAAAAGACCGCATCTGGCGAAAAAAAAAATTGTTTCACCAAGACAATGCACCAGTACACACGTGTAGCAAGGCCATGACCAAAATCCACGAGTTAAAGTTCGAATTACTTCCTCATGCACCATATTCGCCCGATTTGGCCCCTTCCGATTATTATTTTTTTCCAAATTAAAAAAATGGCTTGGTGGTAAAAGATTTGCCAGCAATGATGAAGTGGAGGCTGCGGTTGATGGGTATTTTGACGAGCTCGACAAATCTCACTACAAACAAGGTGTTGAAGCTATCGAACACGGCTGGGCCAAGTGCATAAAACTAAAAGGAGATTATGTAGAAAAACAAAAAAAAAATTAGATTTTCTTTTGTTTTCTTTGTCAGGTCGGATACTTCTGGGACTACCCTCGTATCGTAGCCGCACTCTAGTGCCACTTATTTTCTACCTACGGATGTCGAATACGAATAAGGGAATCACGAGGGATGGACAGAAGTATCCTCTAGAAGTACAACAACATTCCTCACCGCCAATCCGCCTTCCAAGCATGGCGTTTATGGAAAAATCCCTCCAAAATAGCAGCACAACAAGAACCACGGCCCTCAGTAGCGGTTTTCGTAACGGCGGGGCAGGGAATGCTAATTATCTCCAGCAGATTTCCCTGCACCTGGCACCATACAACGTGCGAACTCTGATGATCTGAGCTAATTGAGCTAGAAGAAGTAGAATCGCTAGAAGAAGAGCCAGACACGCTAGAAGAAGAGGTAGATATGCTACGGGCAACAGGACCACAGGAAACAAATGCTTGCCGACTTCATGGAGAAGGAGGCAGTCTTTGTGATAGAGGCAAAGCTAGCAAAGCCAGATGACACTGAATAGCAGCACGGTCACGTCCAAATGAGAAATGTTGAAAGGGATTATGAACGAAATACTATGGATACCTAGCTATACTCATCATATTTCATACATTGCCAAGACGCTCCAGAATTGTACAGATTTCCGGTAACAGAGACACTTTATTACCTATACAGCTTCGTCCGTTTCTATAAAGCACATATTGCTTTAATAAGAGATGAATGTTTTATTCGCAATTAAAGTGTAAAGTACGTTCGAAGGAGTTTCTTTACACTAGGAACTAGAAAAAGAAGATTTTTACCATGCGACCATCCATTTTTAGCTAGTCTAGTAAGAAAAGGACGCAGGCCGTGTTTAGCATTCAAGAGGAAACTTTATACATCACCTTACAAAGGGCAGTTCCAAAAAATGAATGAGGCATTGTACAAATATTTCGTATTGGAGACATAGTTATTGTCAAATATATCACAATTTCATTTCATCCCGCTCCTTCATAAACATATTACGAATAGAAACTTAACGTGAGTATTGCTGAGCTGCCGACAACACAATGCGTCGTGCTACGGTCGGCCCGATCGCCTGATATTTGTGAACTGTCCGCCACGAGTGTCGTTGGTAATGGCTTCTTCACACTATGCCTACGGCATACACGGCGGGTATTTGTATCGCCGGACGTACCCCACGAACGAACTGCCGTCACGTCACCATTATGACCCCTGGCCTGATAATGCCGGTGGCATATATGGCGGCATACCCACGCGGCAAAAACCCGTCGGCCAGGCCACCGGTATAGTGTGTAGGAAAAAAGCATAGAAGGCAAACTCACTTAGTCACAATCATCCGACCGACCAACGTCAAGCTATCGGCTTGACTACATAGCACGCTCATATAATCACAGAATAGATAACACAAAAGGACAATTACTCTTTTTATTGGGCACTTGATCAAGTAAAGTTTTAGTCTTAACCGTATCTTGTACTTAAACGAATAGTAGTATCATTTGGAAATAAATACAAACTTTTACATCATTTATTCTGTGACATTGCTTATAAGAAAGGAAGACAACGAATTCGCATCACTTTTCCTTCATGAAAAACTAAGTACCCGTAGCATTATCATCAATAGCTATAACTTTGTCTTTTCACATTTTCGACTTGAACAGCCATTTATTTATAAAATGGCTGAACATATTGTAAATGTTGTATTTAGTTTACGATAAGCCATCAAGGCTACCCCCCAAGCAAGAGGAATTCATTCAGGACAGTTAATTGTCCCTTTAGATACCTTTGGTGTAAAAAAGACAGAGCTACCCTCGACGAGAATGTCACGGGAAAACTAAATTACATATGGAGCTAAATCCAGTCATATATGTACAAAGAGATTCTGGTTCGGCACTGGGTTTAGCAATACCGGTATTTACAGAAAATGCCGGAATCCCGGTACCAGAAGTCCTACGCTCCAGTCACTGGTTTACCCAAGCCGCTTCAAACTTAACAATACTGAGATTAAAGAGACGGTGGTCAGTTCGGCGACACGAATTAAAAATAAATAAAACAAAGGAACTTAACACGGATTCTCCGTTCACAGTACATATTTACACTGAGTCACACTAGTTTTACGTCGCACTCCGCGTGAAATTTCGCTAGGGTCTTTTTAACCCGGAGAGCCGTGAGCCGAACGGGGGGGTTGTGATGCCAGCATTCCGTCATTAGGGCTCCAAGCGCTGCCAACGCGGGGTGTTTCGCCCAACGCGCCGCTAGTGGTGGCCGCATGCCTTTCGCTACCACGACTGCGTGCATGTCCTCGAAACTCGGGTCCGAGGGGACTACATCGTGATACGGCAACGCGTAAAGCTCGACGTGCTGCGCTTTGTCACCTGCAGCGCAACGTCGGCACATCTCCCATAACACTAACCCAAGCGAGTACATATCGGCCATTTTAAACGCGTCAAAATCAGTACCTTGTAACGTATCAGCTAAGACCTCTGGTGCCATATACCTTCTGGTCCCGACACGGGTGTTTGGCGCGATGTCGACCTCATCGCGTTCTGCAACGAAACGCACCGCGAGCCCGAAATCAGCGATGGCGCATTGTCCATTCCTTTTCACTAGGATGTTCTTAGATTTAATGTCGCGGTGTGCGATGGCCGGTTTACCTTTAGTACCAAATATATCCATGTGTAAGTGAGCCAATCCCGATACGACGCTGTACGCCATGGTTAGCAACGCCGGAGGATCGAGGACCGCCGTTTGAAGATAATCGTGGAGTGACCCGCGTTCATGATAATCTGTTATCAGCAGCATTTGGGTCCAGGAACCTGTTCCTTTGATGTCGGCGGCGATGAATCCAAGAATATTCTCGTGCCGCATCAACACAGTCTGATAGATCTCCGTTTCACGGAACCACGAAGCCTCCTCGGTGGTAAAGAAAACCTTGACAGCCACACGCTCGCCGCGCCAGCGCGCAAGCCACACTTCTCCATAGCGTCCCTTGCCTATGGATTCCACCATTTGTATTTGCTTGGCGACTGTTCGTTGGACCAGGAGGGGTAGACCGGAACCGGACCCAGAGCTGATCTCAGCTAAATGCGCAGCGGGAGGTGAAGGCGGACGTTTGCCGGCCCGGCGTCTTCTCCGACACAGAAGCAGAAACGCGGCAAGAAACGCTACAAGGGCTACGCAAAGGGCTGCAGCAACCAGTAAGGAGGGCTGAGGCCCTGGTGCCGGTTCTAATCCGGGTGGTTCCGTCCCTGGGCCAGAGTATGAGGGCAGCCGTGGCTCTAGTCGCCGGTTACACAGGTCACTCTCATTACAGCACTCGATCACCTTCGGATGTCTGTGTGGCACTTGTGAACTTTTGCACTGGAAATAGAAAACGTTATCGATTAATACGCGCTCGTAAAATATTATTAAGTATGACTAACTTGTGAGACATATGCTACTATCTCACCCTAGTTAATGGAACAAACAAACAGAAGGAATTTCGGAATGGGATTAAATTTTAAATGAATTGAAAAAGATTGTCATTGTTGGACTTTACTCGAGTCAGACCTAAGCAGCAATCCATGCCCAGCCAGCACAAACCTTCTGAGTAAGTTTTTTTTAACAGCAGTCATAGAAACTAATTGCTTAATATGACTACCGTAATTAGCTGATTAAGCGCTTACCCAGATGTTATTCAAGCAGTTTGGGCACAAAATTATACTGCTAATAGCTGTGTAATAGCAATGTAACAGATTAATAAGTTTTGAATAATTGTACGACAAGCTGAGTATCTTCTGCATAAAAGCATTTTTGTTATTTTATGCAAGTATTACAGCTCTGTTATCCAGACGATGAATGAATGATGAATGAACTGTATGCTTATGTCCTCCAAAGCTCAGATATTCAGATGATACACGGCGTTTTTATCAAGAAATTAGTCAAATTAAATTGAAGTTGACAGATTCGAATACAAAAGTCGAAATAAATGGCCGATTTATTAATGTCCCGGTAAGTAAATAATGTTACCCTTATTGAATGCTTAAAGTGATAAATTGTAGGTGCGCATGCAACTTTACCGTGTATTTATATATACATTTCGTGTAAAATTTTCACGCGCTCACCTGATAAGCCGGGTGTTTAAGAAATAAACAACATTTCGTCTATTGGTTAGTTTTTACGAGTGAAATATTTTTTATGTTGTATGCAATTTAAGGGTTCAAAAATAACCTTGGTATACGTTTTACAAGAATATAATACCGATTTTGTTATTATAATTGAGTATTCGAGTATAAAATTTCACATCAATTAATACGTTATGTTATTCATTATGGCGATACTCATTATGAATAAAATCTGCTGGCACAGCGGCTATTCGTCTAATGTCTACATAACAGACCTTATGTGTCCACTTATTCAGTTGTTCTCTGGTTGGAAGTGGTCTGCACACAACATATTTTCGATAACTGTTCTATAATCACACCTACTCGTACTATAAAACAAACAAAGCCGCATAAACGCTGACAAATGTTCCAGAATAGTTCTTCTAGCTTAAAAAATGTCTACTTTTCTTAAATACCCAGCAAACTTCTGCATAAGAATCTGTTACTTTTGCTTTTACCCATTGACGTATAATAACATAGACGCACAGTTTCAAAGAAAAATGTCTCTGAATCTGGCGCAAAATGACATTTGTAGTTACACTCAAATATACGCTAATAACGTTAATTCATAAGTTGTACCTATATGAAATGCCATTCAAAAAATAACTTAGTTCCATGACACCTATGTGCCAAATTTGCAAACGAACATTTGAAAACTTTAGTTTATTGGCACCTATCAAAAAGTGAAACGTCAAAAGTGAGCAGCAAATAAATGGTGTCGCTTTTTGGTAAAAGATTCGCGAAGATAATTAAAAAACTATGAAATCACGATGAGTTCACTTGTAATTCTGCTTAATATTAATTCGCCCTTAACTAAGAAGTATATCCCATCTTTCTTGTTTTTTTGCTGCTATTAACGCATTTTTTTACGCTACATTTAGCCATTTTTGACAACTGTCGCCGTCTATGGTTGAAACCAGACTAAGTCAAAATGAGCTAGCCAAGCCGATCGGCTAGCACTTTTGTGGGGCCATTTTTTCCGGCTGATTGTGTATCTAGGTATATCATACATCTATGCTTTTACCACAGTTAGCTGCATATGACGGTAATTTCGTACTTAAAGCGGCATAAAGTAGGTAGTTATAACAGCTACCTTATTTCTGTTAAGTCACTATATGCTTCATAACAGAAACAACGCCTACTTTATACAGCAGCTGTGTAATTGTCTAGATGTGGTGTGTAATACAGCTAAAAGAGAACAGAACCTCAATTATTGAGCACTATGCTTGATAATGACATCTTATACCAGTGTTATACAAAAGGCTACACAAACTCTTGAGTAACAGGTCTTTTTTGCTGACTATTCAGCTTTAAGAAATAAAATCGGCAAATTACAGAACTAACTCAGCTAATAGTGTTATTATAGCAAAAAAAAACTTTAATACAGAACTTGGCAATACAAACAGCTTCTATACATATATAATAAAGCTTAACCCTGCATAAGGTTAAATTATTGGCCAGTTATCCGGCTTGTGTGCTGCCTGGGTGGCACTTCAAAAGATTTTTCATTTACTTCAGGTAATCAAATGTCTGTCATGTACGGATTTTCTTGTCCGCGACTAGGCTGGCGCATGCTAAAGTCCCGGTAATCACGCACTATGTACACGCGTAATACATATATCTCCTTGGACGTGTTTTACAATCTTATCGTTATCAGCAGAGTAGCGAGTTTGTAAATAATTAAAGATGTGTATAGTTTTATGAATGTCGGCGACGTAGTCAACGGCAGGCAGGTTATGTCCAAGTTACATATTACTTAATATATTAATATGCATAATTTAATGAAGTAGAACAAATTTAGCTATCAGGGTCTCAGAAATTGGTTATCCGTACTCACTTGCATGAATCCGGACTCATCCGGCGGTAAGCAGCCAGCGGTGCGCTCGAGTTCAATGGCGCCATTTTCAGCTTCCACTTCTTCAACAGTGACGAAACAGTAGCCGTTGACCTGCGTGGTGCAGGTGCCGTTAGCAGCGCCGTCAGGACAAGCGCTCGCGCCGGCGCACTCGCACACTATACCTCGGCCTGAAAAATAAAAAAATTCTAGTTGAAATGTTGGTACTAAATTCAAAGAGACGTGAAAAAACAAGGAAAAAGTTTATGAATGTTTGGTTAAAGCAACAGTTTTTTGGCGTGCATCACTCGCTCCATGGATGTTTATCATTATTTATCTTAGGTATCTAGTATACAGTTCGAAACCCAACCGACGGAATGAGTTGCCTATCATTTGTCACGTTTAGTGAACGCAACGCAAATCTAGTCTCATTACCAACGCTGAGCTAAAGGGTCGATTTAATGAAGTACTTATTGAAGAATAAATAGATCAGAACCAAGCTTTTCCACCTACATACAATAACATTTCTATAACATTCAATATTCTCAAACAAATCCACGAGATATGTAGTCAAGTCATAATCACAACAGTTTTACTTACAAAACGTCTATGATAATCTTATACGCTATCATCCGCGCTTAAGAGGGGAGGTGGGCACTGTTTTTTCCATACAAACTTTCACCACGGATTCCTCCTTGACTTTTAACACTAAAGTAATGATTTTCATACATAATAGTACTTTTTGATACAAGTGCGGAAAGTATGTCATTTTTCACGAGTCCCGAGGTGTCTTGGCCCGAGCCGTAAGGCGAGGGACAAGACTCGGGACAAGTGGAAATGACACTTCCGCACGTGTATCAAACGACGTTTTTTAATACATTTGCGAAAAATTACAACGAAAATGAAATGATTGAATGATTAAGAGACAAATTTGTTTATTTTTTGGCCTCATAAAAATGGAGCACTCAATTGGAACACTTATTAAGAGTCACGTTGAGTATCCTGACCACATTGTAGATGCCTGATATTTCTTAGATAATTCAAGAAAGTAGGCCATAAGTACATTTTCTGAGAATGACGCCGTTCGATTTTCTCGTTTCCAGTCAATGAATTGCTCATAGACGGCCAGATATTCCTCCTTCGACTTCTCTGGTAAAATAATGAATTTGACACCTTTGCTAGTATATCTCGTGGTGTTGAATTTATTTCAAAATCGTCTGAATCGCTCATTTTTCACAAAAGTGTTATCAAACTAATGCGTGATAATTAATAATTACAAAATTACAATCATGAATGAAAATGGCGGGAATAAAACAAAATGTGTTACTTTTAATTGCGAACTTTTTCCAACGTGGCAGCGTTTGTCACCATTCAGCCAAATAAAAATAAACTATTTTGGGAACAGACAAACGTTCTAAGATAATTTAACTGCATTTAAAAATGGAAAAAAGCAATAAATATTTAAATACTTAATAGCTCATTAATTTCCAAGTAAAATGTAATCTTTAGTGCCGGAAAGCTAGTTGTCATTTATAAAACTCGAACAGCCTGCACCATATTATCTTATCTGTGACAATTTTTATTTTTTGGGTCTCGCATAATACTAGTATTATGCGAGACCGCTGACTAAACTACTCATTGGTAATACATACTCAAGAAGCATACTTTTTAAACTATTTTAATATTAGATAACAGTTTAATTGTTTATAATAAAAACAATCAAACGTTATATATGTGGATTTAATATTTTAAACGTATCAAATGTATACTTTCATTCAATGTCCACTGACGTAATAAAAACAAAGAACGTATTTGACCATTAGTTGGATGTATGTATTTGAACAACAGTAAATTAAAAAAAATGGGAAATAAAAAGCACTAGTTCGCAAAATCGAACTTTGCGCACGATATACAGCTACAAAAAGTACCACTTTTTGAGCAAGTGTATTAAAAAATAAATATTTACTTATTCTATGCTTCTGTCTTATTTTTTTTGATAACTTGCTTTTCCAAGCAACTAGAAGCCCTCAAAAATGCCAAAAAATACATAATTTTTATCACCATTTAAAACATCTAGTGTGGAGATTCAGTAAGTATTTACAAAAAAAGCAAAACATAGAGGACTAGTACAACTACTTATTATTCTATGGGGGCATTCCAAAAGAATGTCAGGCACGTGACGCCATTTTTTTCATACTTCCAACAAAGTACATTTTTGGTATGTCAATATTTTATAGAGTCTGTGCGGAAAGAGAATAGGCGTGGCGAAAAACGGAACTAACCTAACCAGTATTGCAAATACGGTAGAAAAGCATTACAGCGCCCTCAAATCTAAATCCCATTCTGTTTCCGCACAGACTCTAACTTGGTTTCTGAATGGATAATGTCATTTAGGTATTTTTATTTGTTTTTAAGGTAGCTGCCATAGCCGTCACGAGCCCGACAAAGTAGACATTTTCGTGGAATGCCCCTATGGGTGAAATTTCTTTAACATAGATCTATTTTTGTAGGAGGAAATCGTCGAGAACGAAACCTCGAAATTTGCAATTTTTATTCGCAATATTCAGCGAGGGCTGCAGTTGTCCCTATCGCACGAACAGCCAGCGCGAACGCCACAGCGCGATAGCAACAGTTGTTGCAAATACCTATTTTTCAAATGTCTCTTAGACCGCGTCCGCTCTTAAATCTCATAATAAAACGTCGTATAATATGTCAAAACGTGTTTTCTCAGATCATGTAGTTTCGTAAACAACATCAACAACATATATATATATATATATACAGGGTGATTGGAAATTAGACCTATTCCTTGAAAGGGGTTATTCTAGAGCTTATTTGCAATGATTTAAGTCCAATCAACCGGGGGTCAAAACTCAATGGTTATCAAGTTATTTGACTTTTAACTTATTTTGTTTAAAACCCGCCTTTCGATCTAAAACTGCTAATTGTGAAAAAACTACTTAAATTAGGACCGAAAAAGAGTCATCATCTAATAGCCAATAAATGGTTGATTACGAAAAATCCAAAAAACATGCCAAAACCTTTGAAAATGTTACCAATAAAAGAATTTAATGTCAAAAGTTTTTGGATTTTGTTCAAAATTTTGTAATTCTTTGAGGCATTACTTAAAAAAAAATTACGACACTTCGCGTAAAAATTACTAAAATTAGTTCCTCAGTTCATAAGCTTTCTAAAAAAGTAGAATTGTTGACATTTTTTGCATAACTTTTAGAAATAACATTAATAATAAGAGAGGGGGTAGGGAATATCACCTAGCGTACCGGACCCTTAATCAGTTTGTTTGTGTCACTTTAGTTCATCCGTGGGTTTTGTTTGTCTTCGGTTTTTTATTTTATTTCATCTTCTTAGGATTGGAATCACTAAAAGATGCCTTCGGTGATATTTCAATAAGTAATTTATCAATCAGTTCCCGGTTGCGTTAAGTTTGCACCTAATTTGTAAGTTACACCAAAGAAACCAGGTGCAAACTTAAGGCAACCGGGAACTTACAGATAAATTACTAACCGAAATATCACGGAAGGTTACTTTTAGTGACTTCTAACCTAAGAAGATGAGATAAAATAAGAAACCGAAGACAAACAAAGCCCACGGAGAAACTAAAGTGACACAAACAAACTGATTAAGGGTCCGGTACGCTAGGCGAAATTCTCTACCACCTCTCTTATTATTAATGTTATTTTAAAAAGTTATGCAAAAAATGCCAATAATTCTACCTTTTTAGAAACCTTATGAACTGAGGAACTAATTTTAGTAATTTTTACGCGAAGTGTCGTATTTTTTTTTTAAGTAATGCCTCAAAGAATTACAAAATTTTGAACAAAATCCAAAAACTTTTGACATTAAATTCTTTTATTGGTAACATTTTCAAAGGTTTTGGCATGTTTTTTGGATTTTTCGTAATCAACCATTTATTGGCTATTAGATGATGGCTCTTTTTCGGTCCTAATTTAAGTAGTTTTTTCACAATTAGCAGTTTTAGATCGAAAGGCGGGTTTTAAAAAAAATAAGTTAAAAGTCAAATAACTTGATAACCATTGAGTTTTGACCCCCGGTTGATTGGACTTAAATCATTGCAAATAAGCTCTAGAATAACCCCTTTCAAGGGATAGGTCGAATTTCCAATCACCCTGTATATATATATATATATATATGATTCATGAAAGATAAACGCGCAATGTTTATATAAAGAATTGCTAGAAGAAGATGAAAGGATGTGCTGAGGTTGAGATAGTCCATTACATAATACATATAATAAACTTGTAACAAGACTATGTTTGAACATTAACTATTTCTCAAAAAAGTAACCAGGGAGTGTATCATTAGTTTTTGATTTTTTTATGTAAAAGATATCAGGCCAGTTTCCATGAAATTTCGAGAACAAGTCCCTATTATGACCCCGGTTAAAATATTGTATAAATTTTACCCTACTACAGCAAAGCAAGAAAGATTTTAACGGCCATTTTTGTCCACTTTCTTTTCCCTAGGTTTGTTTAAAATTGTACTAGGTTTACTTATTTTGGTACCTTATTACTATCTGCCTTCTAAGACAGACTAAGACATTCTTATCTGCCTTATGCTTTAATGCGGACAATTGTTGTGCCTGTCGTCAAAAATAAAACAGGAGACCTGGCAGATAAAAATAACTATAGGCCTATTTCGCTTGCAACAGTTATAGCGAAGGTATTGGACAGTTTGCTTAATGCACAGTTAAGCAGGTATGTGGAATTGAACGATAATCAATTCGGATTCCGTCCACAGCTATCCACAGAAGCTGCGATACTGTGTCTTAAGAATACTGTCCAATACTACGTTAAGAGAAATACTCCGGTAGTTGCCTGTTACCTAGACTTGTCAAAAGCTTTTGACCTGGTTTCCTACGATATACTATGGAAAAAGCTGGAGGACACAAGTATGCCACCAATAATAGTACGACTGTTCAGGTACTGGTATGGAAACCAGGTCAACAGCGTTAAATGGGCAAACGGAATGTCTGATGAGTATAGATTGGAGTGTGGAGTGAGGCAGGGGGGGTTGAGCTCACCTACTCTATTCAATCTATACGTAAACGGGCTAATCGAGGCGCTCAGCAACACTCATGTTGGCTGTCATATAGATGGTGTATGTGTAAATAATCTAAGTTATGCGGACGACATGGTGTTGCTGAGCGCGTCGATATGTGGAGTGCGCAAGTTACTTAGCATATGTGAAACTTACGCTGTAAAGCATGGTCTGAAATATAATGCGACCAAAAGTCAATATATGATCTTTGAGATTGGTCGCGTCAAAATGGCTGAAGTCCCTGCCATAAATCTTAACGGTACCCCTCTTGATAGGGTGGAACAATTTAAATATTTAGGTCATATGATTGCGGCCGATCTCAAAGATAATTTAGACTTGGAAAGGGAGCGAAGGGCCCTATCGGTGCGGGCCAATATGATCGCGCGTAGGTTTGCAGGATGCTCCACAGAGGTCAAAGCCACGCTGTTTAGAGCTTTTTGTACTCCGCTCTACACCTGCAGCCTATGGGCGAACTATACGCAGCGGGCCTATGGGGCCCTTCGGATACAGTATAATAACGCGTTCCGGGTGCTGATGGGACTGCCTCGTTTCTGTAGCGCATCAGGGATGTTTGCTGAGGCCCGTATCGATTGTTTTTACACAACAATGCGAAAACGTGCCACATCCCTGGTGCGCCGGGTGCGCGACAGTCCCAACACCATTCTAAAAATGATAGCAGACAGGACTGACTGCAAATATTTGTTGCACTGCGGAGGGTTGCACTCTCCTAAAAGTGCCGTAGATTGGTAGTTTATAAGTAGTTGTAGATACTAACCCCTTAGCATTAAGTACTTGTATATTTTGCTCACTAATACTATACCTATGTGTCCTTTAGTTACACGAAATAAATGATTTTTATTTTATTTATTTATTTATTACATTTTAAAAATGCCACTACTTTTTCGGTTTCAAAATGATTCGCCTTGAAATCGCATGAGGGATAACGCACGATTTTTCTAATCTAAAATAAAATTACGTATACCCAAGGACCTTAAAATAAATAGCGCGACGTAGCCCTGCTAACGAATAACTGAAGTACCTACCTACCTCTAGTTCGCCGGTTTCTTCAACGCTGGTTGGTCAGGTCCATGGGCGTAGCCAGGTATTAGTATCGGCGGGGGTTACTTAGTAATCAATAAGATATGCCGCACGCCTGTTCTTATTTTAATTCTATGAATGTTAATATCTGAACTTTTCAGGGGGGGGGGGGGGGGTTTGAACCCCCAAAACCCTCCCCCTGGCTACGCCCGTGGTCAGGTCAATGTGTGCGTAGTAGAAAAGTACTTGTTGATGCGTGCGTGCGGCTCGTAAGCACAAAGTCACCGGTCCACTATAAATGCTTCAGTTATGTTGGCGACGCTTCGTCCTGCTATTTATTTTAAAGTCCTTGCGTATACCTACTTCATCAAAGCGAACGCTGTTGCGCTAGTAGGAGGAACTAATAAGGTGACGAGTAGAATAGAAAACATATTGCGCCGAGCACTTAGGCTAGGAAATTATGTCGGTGCCCATCAACTACAATTACTGTCTGTAAACACTAGCATGGTAATTTTTTTCTGTACTCTGAATTAGTACATTACCTACAACACCAACATGCCAAATCGAAACAACACATTGCGAACAGACTGGTTTGATGAAAAAAACCATTCATTCATGTTGGAGAACAAATATTGTTTCAGGATATAAAATAAAACCAACTAAGTGCGAGTCGGATTCGCACACGAAGGGTTCCGTACCACCGTTAGATAAGCAGTTTAAAAAAAGCATATTTCCAAAAATAGACAAAATAACAAAACTTTTTAAACTGAATCTGATTAACGAAAACATAGACTATATTTTCTGAATAAATTCAAATTTTTATTTTTTTTTCCACATGGGTTTTTTGGGGGTCAAACATAACCATTTTTCGAAATTCTCAATTTTCACTACTATTTTTCTCTAAGAAGTTATTACCCTAACACGATAATATTTATTTTACAGAATAAGCAAAACAAGTACTATCTAAATCAGAAAAAAAGTCATCCTTAATAAGCATCAGGGTTGACACACAAAAAATAAAAACATTGTAAAAATTTACCAGTTAAGTGTATATTTTAAATGGACACCATTTTGTTTGTGGTTAATTCAGATAACTTTTTTTTATACAGTATGATGTCCACAGTTCTTACCTAATCAAATACAGCAACAATTATTTCGTTATCTTTTCTAAAAAAAAGTTAGAGCATATTATATACAAGCAGGAATTAGACCCCACTATTTATTTCGAATGGACAAAGCTCGAAAATTAAAAGATGAAAAAAATAAATAGCGGTGGTTTAGCACTTCTGCTACCATAAAGTATATCCTCAAATTTTTTTATTCAATCAAAAATCATGCGGCACACCCATTTGTTGAAACCACATGGAATGGCCCAATAGGGTTCCGTTGGCGGGTGCCACCACCATTTGGGTACGGAACCCTTAAAACTAAGAGGAAAAGATTCAATGAAATGTTATGAAATATAAAATCAAAAGTTCGGCATCTGCATTCAGGCAATTAATCGTACATAAAAAAATCACTGGTCACTAAGGTACTTAGATACTTACACATAGCACAAAGATAAGATAAGGGGAGTTCCCCTTTGCTAGGCAACCTGACCAAATTGAGCAGAGAGGAAGTTCTGGCTAAAGCCAAGAAATTCTGACCCTACGAAATCCGCGCTGCGCTAAGATTTTATATTCTGAAATAAATAAAATATCTATCTCTGTGGGAGAAGTTAATACTTATTTTAGAGAACCAACTTTCCACCATCAGAAGAGTAAGCTAATTAAAAAAAAAGTGATTCGTTCTGGAATTAATTAAAAGTCAAAAATGTCTTATAGAAAGCCATTAAAATGGGATACATATAAACCCAGAGATGGCCACTAAGCCCATCTGCCAAGCGTCCCGTATAAAGGATGGTCGTTTTTTGATGGCGGCAACAGGTAAGCTTCAACCACCTCGAGATTCGACCGACGATATAGACCCGTAAAAACAACAATAGAAATATTTCTATAGCGTTCGTTGAAATGAAATTGAATATATGCTTGCTTGTTATATTGGAATGCGTACAAGTTCAGCTAATGAATTTAAGGGATTGGTGCATAAGTCAATGTTTATGCTATTGTGATAATAATATTCAAACAAATTATTACAATAAACACGGAAGTAGTGATCATGACAATTGTACTAATTGCTTATAAGGATCTCGTGTGTGGCCAGCACACAGGCCATAACTTAGCGAGCAGGATGTAATTGTCCATTAGATGATGATAATTACAAAAATAACTTACAAGGTATGAATGACACACTACTCAGAATAATGTACCTACGCTATTTGCGGAATGAATCCACGTTTGTCTTTACCAAGAAATGGATAAATAAATGAGGCAATGACGAATCGCACACAAAGTAGAGACCGATGTAACTAAACCAGCTCAAAACACAACACTGGTCAACCGAGGGATGTTCGAACATAAACTACAGTTGCGACTAGGTAAATGAAAAGCTAATCCGATTGGAGCGTTGCACAGGACCCCTCTTTGCGGTCGTGACTCGTGACGTCGAACTAGATTCATGATCTAGTCTAGCTGGGTTAGGTGTCGGGCGAAGGCGTCGCACTTACTCAGCCTCATGTCGTCGACGAGTCGAGGCGAGCCCGGCCCCGAGTCGCCGCTATCATTTAAATATAACCCGGGACGCCGCCGTCTGTCGCCGGCTTTATTTTTACACCACCAAGTTTATACGTTGGACAGTCACAACACACGCCGTCTCTCGGGACGAGCCGAACTTCGCGAGCGTAGACGAGTGAGCAAGGTGCGCGAGTAACTCGCTCGACGTTCGCGGCACGAATGACGGGAGGCCGGGCAGCGCGGAAAGAGGCGCCCCGCACTCCGCGCGTGCACTATGCACCCCTGTACAGCCTCTACGCTACGTCTCCACCCACGGCTCATGAGTACGGAGATAAAGCGGCGACCCAGTCGCCCCGCCGATCAAAATCCACGTCAAGCGTCACTGATCCGTGCGAGTGCATGCGATTCCTTGACGCCGTTAAGATAGCGCACTCTGTTTAGATCACTTAAGATACCACGATAGATCAGCGTCGGGCGAGTTCGTCAAACACGACTGTTTCTTCGTGTTCCCACTCATCATTTAAAGAAGGACTAAACTTCATCAGAACACTGAATTTGAAGCAAGTTATCAACCAACATAATTACCCAACTCTTTGCCGAAACAAAGAGGCGATTACGTTGGTAACAGGAAAAGTACACAATGAAATTCATTAATAATTGAGCAATACAAGTAAACGTTAAGATAAGACTATTAGAAAAGTAAACTTTTCGACGAATTTAGCATAATGAGTCTTTACAAACACCACTCTGTAAGACAAGCAGTTAAAGAGTGTAATAAACCTAATTAAAATTCTAACGGAAGGCATAAAAGTTGGTAAGGTTTCCAGCTCATAAACATAATATGTCGGAACTGGCAGCTTTGCATTCTTTACGAGCGACAACTTGTTTTGGAGTCTCCTCCCACGTGTTATCAACGGCCGATAAAACCTTACGGTTCTCCGTTAATCACGAGATCCACAAGTCTATTAATCGCAATGGCGATAACGGCCCGTTCAACATGTTGTTAAATGTTTATAATAACTTATTTGAGCTTGTCGTTTCCGTTGAAGAATAGGCTTAAACTTCGAGAGCTGGGTACGGGCGGGCTCAGCGAACTGATTCCCACAATAAGCGCAAAGTGGTAAATAATATGGTCAGGTCATGTCAAGGAGTTGTATGCACCATAGCGAGAACGTCCGAAGCAAGTATGTAGTCTAAAAATCAACTGTACCAAAGATGGCCTCGAATCGTAAAAGCGTCGGCCTCGGCGACCATATGTTGCACGTGGGCCGCCTCACGCTCCGATCTGAACCTCGTCCAATTGCCGCAATGAATAACGGCAACGATACTGCACCATTAATGCATCCCAAGGCCCCGAATCGCGCACCACTCGAGTTCCGATCAAATTGGAGATTCTGCTGATGATTGCCAAAGCGAATACAAATAGTCGTTACACTTGTAAATTCCAATTACAAGCTCAGATGGTCAATATTGTTTTATGGTTATTTAGATTAGCAAGCACTATCAGCGTAACATAATTCACGATAAATTTAAGAACATCCTAGTTTGAAGCAATCTTGTCGGCGACACCTGAGATTTTCCCGTGAGAAACGTGTTGACATTTGAGGCGATCAAAAGCTCGTCAGAGCGGAATCACGATTAAATCTATAAATCACTTTGCGCGTACAAATCGCCTGGCACTTGGCAGCTACAACTTTCACACAATGTTCTGGCTGGGAGTGGGTTGGCGGTTGTCGATACACGCGATACGGCATACGGTCGACTCGGCACGCGACACAAGACTGGTACAATTCGTATGCCACTTGTATCTTGTCGATTAGTATACAAGCTATGGACCGAAATCGATGTCTAAAAGTTGTCTATACAACACACCCATTTGGCAAGATTTATCAGACGTCAAACGTTGTAGGTGCCCTTGATATCGATCAACTTGATATCTACAAGAAAGGTCACGGGCATATAGGAGTCCATTAAACAAGCCACAAGAAAAGGTAACAAACAAACAGTGTAAATACTAAGTCGGAGAGCGTGTTACAATTCCGTTTATCAACTACATACAATTGTCGTGACTGCAAATAGCATTCCATTCGGATCATGTAGGGTCCCGGGGTCACGGCGCAGGCGCCTATCTGCGACCTCTGGATAATCCTACACGATCGATAAGAGTCCCGAAGGCGGGGAGAGCGGGGCGATAGAGAATAATTTATTCGGCGGCAGTGTGGCGCGCCTCGAAGGTGCCACGCGCCCCGCACCCCCCTGCGCCCGCGCTCAAACAGGATCCCTTTTTTTGTGCCTCTGGGATTAAGGAGTATCAGGTTAAATGCAGGTTACGTAATAGTTTTTACACACCCTTAATCTGGTGCAGGCTCGAATGTTGGTATTCCGTTTTTGATGTAAAGCGTTTGGGTTCATAATTATAATGATAGCGCGGCGCAATTCACGAATAATCAACAAACGATTTTATTGATTTATATTTACTTTTTGAAGGTACCAGTCAACTGGTGTCATGGAGTTTACAATTCGTCCTAGAACTCGTGATGGAATAAAGGTATGCTTTTATGCCTTTGGTTCATAAGAAAGTTTTTTACACAGGCTACTAAAATCGGGCCGGAAGAAAATTCTTAAGGGATAATTCTGTGGGTCTATGTAGTGAAAAGGGTACAAGTCACATATAACCTAGAAGCAAAAGAGCTTAAGTCATAGAATAGAGTTATGAGTTTTTGTTCCTGGTATAAATGTGACTTGTACCCCTTATCACTAAACCCACAGAATTGTACCTACTCATATGTAGTTTTCAAATATTCAACATTTACTGCCCACTACACTGAGAAAAGAAAACCCCATCTCCTGACCAGGGATAACGTACAATTATGTAGATACTAACATTCACCCGCGTTGTTCACATTATCATCCCAAGGGAACTCTTTACTGGATTATAAAGTATCAATCCTAAATTACAATCCAAGACTTGGTCTACTTGTATGCTATATTTCATTTCTATCCATTCAATTACTACCACGTTATTTAGTAACAAACATCTAAACCTCCAAAATTCTAATATTTTCACAAAAAATCACATTTATGCCACACCTGGCCATAAAGTGACTTAAATAATTGCAAATAAGCTCTAGAATAACCCCTTTCAAGGAATAGGTCGAATTACCAGTCACCCTGTATACCAGTTTCTATTAGAACAAGCAGTTTTTAATATCTCCGGTCTTTTATAGTCAAAGTTTATTGCTATCCACCAGTTGCTACTTGGTATTAAGCTTGTGTAATAAATACATATACTAAGTACGAAAAATAATGAATTCCGCTTACTGTTTAGGTAATTTCACGAGAGTTGAGGTGAATGTTTACGCACACAGCTACAAGAAGTACTCATTGCAAAAAAGTGAATGAATGAAATGAATGAGTGAGTAAATAAACATAAGGCTATACACGTTTAAACAAACTTTTTGGTCTATCTTGCAATTCACTGTTGAACCTGCTATCGGTACGAAAAAAGAACAGTAATTTAAAATCCCGCTGTCATTACATGAGAGTGTTGTTGTCTGCGTGGCCTCAACTCTCGTGAAATTACCTATACTAGAACGAAATAATCTGTTTCGTTTCCGTTCTTTAGTACGTTTATTACATTGACTGAGTCCGATCAAGTCCGATCAACCGCCGACCGACATTTGACATTGTAACTCTCTGAATGAAAGAGTGAGGAAAATGGAACGCAACAGCACAGCGCTGGAATAGATCGGTCGGTCTGATCGAACAGAGCGGAACAGTACGGACCGAAACGGGAGCGACGCTTCGATCGAAACAGTACTAGTGAACTAAATTGACTAAAAGACCGAACTAGTACATTCTAGTTCGGAGCGATCCGTTCAATGAACAAGCGCGCACAAGCCTACTTGGTACCTACTTCGGACGTCATAAGGATTATGCTATACTGATAGGTCGGACATTTACTGCTGAATGCAACTCTTATCTTTGCAGAAACGGTCTAACATACACATAACACATAACATATACATTTTACAAGATTGCGGCCGTAACTTCTCTTCACAACTGTGTACAAAATATTTGCGGAGCACTTATGCTAGTCTAATATTGGCACAACAGTGTCCGATAGGCGCTCGTCACCCCGCAGGTTGAAATGTTTCTACGTATCCACTTCTTGAAGCCTTTTTTTCACCTGATAGGTATTTGATATGATAAGTGTAAACATGGTGAAAGGATGATGAAGATTTTTCCGAAGCGCTGGAAGAACTAGATGACTATTTATAATTATATAATATAGCATATTTTTACCAACTACGGACTGAACTGAACGGAGGCGGTATATGCATTTAAGGTTTATGTGTGTGTGTATGTAAAGACTGTACACGATAAAATCTGGCCATGCATGATCTGGTATATTTTTCTATTCACTGCTAATTTCGAGGCAGCATTTTTTTTAAATATTTAATATGCTATCAAATATAGTTAAAATAAAATCATACTAAAATATATGAGCGTGAGTGAGTTTTCGCGATAAATATTTCAAGGTGCTTATAATCTTGATCAACGTAATTTGAAATCTTCACCCGGTTTCGTACTCTCGTACTACAATAGTATTAAAGTATAAAGACAACCAAGTATTTTGTCTTCGGCGTTTAGGAGCGCGCGACACGTATTAATTAACACAAACGCACGATCGCGCGTCTGTGTGAGTGCACTCCGTACTGTGGCATGGGTACGCACGAGTAATTGTTTACTTGTGGTGCGTCCGTATACGGCGCGCACACTCCACGCGCGCGCTCCCGATGTAACATTTGTCGGAAGAAAAACTACTGCTTATACTGTGATAGTATTTACATTTTCACAAGCCATTATAAGTTTTTCAGAATATCATCTTACCAAATAGTTACGTAAGTTAACTGTTAACTACTCAGCAAAGTCAGGATGCCTTTCTACTCCAAGCACTAAAGTGGGTTGCTATGGGAGGAAAATTTTCAGTTAAAAAGGTAAAAGGGCCAAAGTAGGATATGCTTCCAAAATTCCCTAAACTGAACTCATTGAAAAATATTGACCTTGTTGGTGTACAGCCTTTATATCGGTTAACATTTTCCCGGTAAACTACTCGACCGATTTCCATGCGGTTTTATTTTGCTTTGAAAAGTGATCGTGAGAGTTCTTAGCTAGATTTCACCAAAATCGGTTAGCCGTTCTAGATTTAGAGTTTTCTGAGTCGGTTTCTTTTTTATTTAAGTTTTTTAATAACCTTGCTTTTAAAAGATATACCGCAATAATATTAACCAGTATCCATCGTTACCAATCTTCGATTCATAGTATTGTGTTCGATAACTCCAAAAATATCAATATTGATATTATTGACGCGATCCACCGATGTGAACTTTTATCTCTTACCTGACGTGAGAAACGCTTATCACTTCGATGTGAAGTTTAATAACCTGGCGCAATGAAAGCCAAACTAGAGATATAACTACGGACCTCCATTTCAATCAGAACAGTTCGACTGAAGGCCCTAGCTTTTTTGGTAGCCGCTAACTAGAGGTAAAGTTAACAAAAGAAAAGACGCCGACGATGCGACACTCTAGACACGTCACGTGTTATACGCATGTTTTTTAGAACGCACAGAATTTATTTCTCGAGTTCGAGTCGTCTCGAGACTCTCGAGTAAAGACAAATTTCTCGAGAATTCTCGAGCAGAAACCCTAATACCTACATCATTATCATAACGTGACGGAATGTTTCCCATTTGCCTCGAAATATACCCGATCTTCATTATTGCCTTTCTGGTGGGTCAAAATTGGCAGCCCTCAAACTATGTTTACATTATCCAAACTACGTATTTAACTTATTTTACTGAAAAACAATATTTGTGTGTGACGGTATTTATGAATGTCTCCTAAATAATACCTACTTAAAGGATTAACGCGATAGGAAAACCATGACACGATTAAGATAACCCCGAGTAAATCGTGTCCAATCCGCATTATCTCGCAGCCCTTGCACATCATTATTGTGATAAAGGTGTATCTTTAGCGAATCCCAGAATCACGAGGATCGTACGTGACAATCGCCACGAGTTGTATTACTGTAATTAGTGTAATCTATCGGATATTACTTCTGTGAATTTAATCACCAACACATATATAATGTTATCAACCGGTGAAGCCATAAGCGGCAAAATTACGCAGGGGCGCTAAACGCATCCTAAATCAAGAAGGGCTAGAAAAGTTAGCCGTTCGACTACTTATGCTGTTGGCGTGCTATACCTAAAGGTCACGCGACTAATATTACCTGTCTCTATTATGTCTATAGTAAATTGTGCATTAAGGGTAGTAAGTAAGAAGGGGATTAGTACGAACGAGAGTCTATTAGAAGCTCGACGCTAGCGGAGGGCTTTTAATGACTCGAGATAGTAATCCATCATGTTTGCGAGGAATAAAATAAGACAAAAATCAAATAAACTAATCGCACCCGCTAAAAGCTAAATTCAACTGTCAACTTTTTCATTTTAGTCTTCCATAGATCATGCTAAGAACAGCGTTTAGTTTTTAAACTTGACTGATCATACTGCCAGATTGTACCGATTATCAAAATAAAACTTATAGTAATAAAACAACTTAAACGGATTAAATCGCGTATATTACTACATTTTAAGTCCCGACGTTTCGTAACCCTTTTCAGCGTTCGTGGTCGCGGGTCGCTAGTTGTTTTATTACTATGAGTGATAATCGCGGAAACCGAAGACAATATTAAAATAAAACTTACTAAAATAATTGCAAAATACTGTGAAATAATAGTCAAATATAATATGTATACCTACCAGTAAAATAGGTTTTATAGCCAAGTTTTGAACATAGGAAATAAGCATTGGCTGATTTGAAATCCCCTTAGTCTGAAATGACGTACGAGTGGGTTCTATATTTTAAAACTTAACTGATAACTCCCTCGGCAGTTATACATTTTCATACCAATTTTCCTCCCGTGGGAGTTATAAATTTTATAACTTCCAAAGGAGGTAAATCGGCTCTAGCTGCTCTATATGGCTTCATGTTATATATAACACCCTATACGAGTAAGTGTGATGAAAAATACATTTTCATCACATTTGCTCGTAAAGGGTGTTATAACACGCGGGCTTATAGACCAGCTCGAGCCGTTTTACCTCCCGTGGGTTATAAAAATCTATAACTCCCACGGGAAGAAAAACTGTATGAAAATCTATATAGTGCGCCGAGTTACGGACATGCTTCTATGGGAAAAGTTCACATCCGGATACCAGCACCAAATTTTAGTATGTTGTTAGGCATGGTCTCTGGACCCCAAAACTGCCGGGAGACAGTCTCTGAAAGGTCAAGGTCACCGAATATGACGTCATTCATCTAGCCGCTCCCGCGTTCTTAAGAATGTTTAATTGTGACAAAACTACACATCTCACATCCACATAAGTGATATCAAATGAAAGGTAATTAAATATGCTATAAATGACTTTTACATTTGAATTTAATAAATGTTATACTTTAGGAATTATTCACACAATAATTTGAATATCGTAAAAAGCAATACGGAAATTCAAGTTTTACAGCAAAACTAAAAACATTTAAGTATGCAAATGTACTACAAAAACAAAAGCAATTTATTAAGCTTCATAACACAGTTTAAATCTTGAAAATCTGTCAATAAATATAGAAGCTATAGCTCAAAAACCTTGAGCGCGCGAAAAATCTCCCGTAGTGCGCCGAGTTATGGAAAAAAAAATTACTTCCGGATACCAGCACCAAATTTTAGTATGTTATTAGGCATGGTCTCTGGACCCCAAAACTGCCGGGAGACAGTCTCTGAAAGGTCAAGGTCACCGAATATGACGTCATTCATCTAGCCGCTCCTGTGTTTAATTGTGACAAAACTACACATCTCACATTCTCTTAAGAGATATCAAATGAAAGGTAATTAGATGTACTATAAATGACCTTTACATTTGATTTTAATAAATGTCATACTTTAGGAATTATTCACACAATCATTTCAATGTCAAAAGAAAAATACGGAAATTCAGGTTTTACTGCAAAACTAAAAACATTAAGTTATGCAAATGTACTACAAAAATATAAACAATTTACTAGGCTTCATAACATAGTTTAAATCTTGAAAATTTGTCAATAAATATAGAAGCTATAGCTCAAAAACCTTGAGCGCGCGAAATACTCCCGTAGTGCCCCGAGTTATGGAAAAAAAAATTACTTCCGGATACCAGCACCAAATTTTAGTACGATATTAGACATATACTCTGGACTCCAAAACTGCCGGGAGACAGTCTCTGAAAGGTCAAGGTCACCGAATATGAAGTCATTCATCTAGCCGCTCCCGCGTTCTTAAGAATGTTTAACTGTGACAAAACTACACATCTCACATCCACATAAGAGATATCAAATGAAAGGTAATTAAATGTACTATAATTGCTTTTGTTTTGTGTAGTACATTTTCATAACTTAGTGTTTTTAGTTTTGCTGTAAAACCTTAATTTCCGTATTTTTTTTGACATTGAAATTATTGTGTGAATAATTTCTGAAGTATAACATTTATTAAATTTAAAAGCAACTACAATAAAAACTAAACAAACTAAAATTGAAAGTGAAATTAAAAGTGAAAGTCATTTATAGCACATTTAATTACTTTTAATTTGATATCACTTATGTGGA
Source organism: Eudemis profundana (assembly GCA_947034925.1). NCBI lineage: Eukaryota > Metazoa > Arthropoda > Insecta > Lepidoptera > Tortricidae > Eudemis > Eudemis profundana. The sequence goes on along the minus strand of OX344795.1, from coordinate 19,087,568 downwards.
TGTGAGATGTGTAGTTTTGTCACAATTAAACATTCTTAAGAACGCGGGAGCGGCTAGATGAATGACTTCATATTCGGTGACCTTGACCTTTCAGAGACTGTGTCCCGGCAGTTTTGGGGTCCAGAGACCATGCCTAATAACATACTAAAATTTGGTGCTGGTATCCGGAAGTATTTTTTTTTTCCATAACTCGGGGCACTACGGGAGTATTTCGCGCGCTCAAGGTTTTTGAGCTATAGCTTCCATATTTATTGACAGATTTTCAAGATTTAAACTATGCTATGAAGCCTAGTAAATTGTTTATATTTTTGTAGTACATTTGCATAACTTAATGTTTTTAGTTTTGCAGTAAAACCTGAATTTCCGTATTTTTCTTTTGACATTGAAATGATTGTGTGAATAATTCCTAAAGTATAACATTTAATAAAATCAAATGTAAAGGTCATTTATAGTACATCTAATTTCCTTTCATTTGATATCTCTTAAGTGAATGTGAGATGTGTAGTTTTGTCACAATTAAACACGGGAGCGGCTAGATGAATGACGTCATATTCGGTGACCTTGACCTTTCAGAGACTGTCTCTCGGCAGTTTTGGGGTCCAGAGACCATGCCTAATAACATACTAAAATTTGGTGCTGGTATCCGGAAGTAATTTTTTTTTCCATAACTCGGCGCACTACGGGAGATTTTTCGCGCGCTCAAGTTTTTTGAGCTATAGCTTCTATATTTATTGACAGATTTTCAAGATTTAAACTGGGTTATGAAGCTTAATAAATTGCTTTTGTTTTTGTAGTACATTTGCATAGCTTAAATGTTTTTAGTTTTGCTGTAAAACTTGAATTTCCGTATTGCTTTTTACGATATTCAAATTATTGTGTGAATAATTCCTAAAGTATAACATTTATTAAATTCAAATGTAAAAGTCATTTATAGCATATTTAATTACCTTTCATTTGATATCACTTATGTGGATGTGAGATGTGTAGTTTTGTCACAATTAAACATTCTTAAGAACGCGGGAGCGGCTAGATGAATGACGTCATATTCGGTGACCTTGACCTTTCAGAGACTGTCTCCTGGCAGTTTTGGGGTCCAGAGACCATGCCTAACAACATACTAAAATTTGGTGCTGGTATCCGGATGTGAACTTTTTTTCCGTAACTCGGGGCACTAATAACTCCCGAGGGAGTTACGAGTTTAGTTTTAAAATATAGTAGTAGGACCCGTACGTCATTTCAGACTAAGGAGGTTTCAAATCAGCCAAGGCTTACACACACACACCACATCTTCAAAACTTGGCTACAAAACCAATTTTAGTGTATACAAAAATTATATGGTATATTTAAATATTAATTCAGTATTATTTGCAATTATTTTGATGCAATTAAAATAATTTAGTTTAAAATTTTATTTTGAAAATCGGTACAATCTGGCGGTACTGCCTGTCAAGTTTGAAAACTAATCGCAGTTCTTAGCATTATCTGTGGAAGACTATATGAAAAAGTTGACGATAAATAATTTTATTTTTGTCTTATTTTATTTTCCTCGCAAATGTGATGAAAAACATTGTGTGTACCACGGGCAGTAAGGGGATTACAAACTCGAGTCATTAAAAGCCGATATAGAGTCATAAAAATAGACTCTCGTTAGTAAATCCCTACTTACTGCCCTAGGTGCACAATGTACTAGTTCACACCTCCTATTCAGAAAATAGTAGATTGTTCAACTAGGGACTAAAACAAGCCATAATGACACGAGGTGTTTAGCCACCCGAGCGTAGCGAGGGTGACTATAGATCGAGTGTCATTATGGTTGTTTAGTCCCGCGTTGAACACTCTACTTTTCACTTTGAATGCGAGGAAAAAAACGACGTTCTATTACACAATATTACAATATTTATTGTATCACCTCTTTTGCTTTTTTCTCCATTCTGGAGTTAGGCGTTAATTCTTCTTCACTGGATGAAGAAAACATTTTTGTTCCGTACTTTCGGTATAAAGTTGCATTATACACATTAATTGTTGAAATATTGTGCTCAATACGATTAATGAACATTCAAAAAGCAAGGAATTTTTTTTTTGCGGTTCTTTATTTTTTTTTAATTTAGTGAAGTCACTCAGGCTTTAAATCCTTGCATTTTTAGCCAACAGGTTCAAACGTGAAAACTACCTATTTTAAAACTAATTGGATCATGTAAAATAAAATTAAGTTAAAATCTAGTTAAATTGATTTATATTCGTAATAATTAATAATTATTACTATATTAAATCGTTATTTTTTTAATATTTTTGCACAGTTGTCTTTTTAGGTTATTTTCACATCCAAAAATTGTCTATACACAATCACTAAAAATGGCGACAATATTCCAACCACAAACACCCCGATTGGCTGTTTAGGAGTTTTCAAAGTCAATTAAAAAAAAATACTTTAATCCCTAGAGATTAATAAGGAACTTTAGTCCCGATATACTGAGAACAAATTAACATTTTAAGAGCATGAGAAGTGAAAAAGTATTTTGCTCCCTCGTAAAAGGGATCAAAGTGGTACTTTTCTGTTCAAGGACAACAGGGTATTTTAAGTTTGAACCCACTTAGAATATGACATACACTGTGGACTTCGTTCGTGGAGGTCGGAGGTGTCCTAAATTAAATGTCTCTTACGATTTGCTTGTGCTTAGGCGGATAAAATCCGTATCCTATGTGTTAACCGGGGTCATAATCTACCTGTATACCAAATTTCATGAAAAATTAATGTTTAAAATTTCAACAACGTTTTTTTTTACGTTTTATTACTTTTTTTTAACACTCCCCAGTTACTTTTTTGAAAACATCTTTAGTGTACAACAGTCTTTCTACGATTTTGTTGTATGTAATTGTATAGATTATATCGATTTTAATTAAAATGAAGATAATTTAGCTACAACCTAACTAGTTTTCTGATAAAAGAAATACTTGGGCAATTATTATGTATGTTCCACTATTAATTAAGTCTCACCTCATCAATACTAAATCCTTCAAAGCTTTACCTCGAACAAACGATTACGTAACATCGATGATTCAACTTATAATTATTGCTGAAGACATTATCCTTTTTTTTGTTTTTTTCAGCCCATTCATTGCAAATTACACGAATTGATTAACACATCCACGAAGCTAGCAATAGTTTTAGGTGTGTTTTATGTCATTAGTCATTCATATAATGTAAATATAAGGATGCCAATCAGTGGCGTGACGTGAAGATATATCCTTGGGCAAGCCGGTGCAGATTTGGCATAAATTTTCCATAAGAGCTGTAGCATAAGGTGCTCAAATGCCTGATATTGGGCAAGCAGGTAGGAATCGAGTACTTAGGACGCCACGCCACTGATGCCTATATGTCTAGCTGTAAATAATATTTATTCTATGTAATTGTTATGTATTTTGTTATTTCTTGTGTTGATTTATTTCCTCAGTTTTAGATGTATTGTATATACTATATAGTATAGCAATAAGTGTCACAAAAAAACCTGAGAACATCGTCCTTGCAGGGAACTGCCAGATCTCTGTCTACATACATGCCAGAACATGAATAAAAAACAGAAATGTGCATCATTTAGATAAGTAACAACACAGGCCTTACATTCAAACGCCTAAACGTGTTTATCTAAACATATATCATAAACCTTCTATAATGCGTTCAAAAACAGAAAATTACGTCCAGCATAAAGATAAACTGTTTTGTTAGAACAAATTTCTTATCTGTGAAAGTGTTATTATTTAAATGTTTGACTTTCAAATTTTGAACATCTTTGAAAAACAAAGCAATTTGATTTGACCTCAATTTTAATCACGAATTGAAATCACGTTTTACTCGAAATGAAGTGTCAATTGCAAACAATTTTGACAAATCTCGCACGTTAATTGATATCGAACGATTATGATAGTTGAGGCCAACTCTAGTTTGTATCTGATTTAAAAAAAATCTCCCTTCATGGAGGATGTTGTGAGGTTTGATTTACGGTATTACGCCTTTCCGTTGCGTCGGTGCATCATTAATAGTACATTACACAACTAGGGTTGTAATACAAAGAAAGCCCGAGATCGCAGATGTTTGCGGCCCGAGCTGCAAGCGAGGGACGTAAATATGCGATCGAGGGCTTTCTTCATTACCTCCCGTGTTGTGTACAACATTTTATGTCTATACTTGGCGAGAAAGCGGCTTTTTCCGTACGCTTAGCGTGCGGTAAAAGCCACTTTATGGCCAAGTGTGGCATAAAATAAGTAAATTCATTATGTAGGATAAAACAAACAATCGTTTGCTATTCCCGTTCTTGCTCTACTCAAGCAATTAGACGTTTACGTACGTTTGGAATTAAAGTCACTTTATTAGTATTTTCTATCGAGGAATAATTGGTTGGTCAATTAGACACTCATTTGTAGCGTCCGGATGAGGAATGTCAATTCACATTTACAATTTTAAACATCAGTGTTGCAAAATGAATCAATAGATTTTTTGTCAATCTACACTGCTTTCGAAACTTTTTAAGTCTTTGTGCAAGGAAATCCCATAGCATAATATCTCGTGATATGAACAGAACTGCCGATTGTATAATCAACGACTTACTTGTCTGTTAATCGATAATAACGTTTAGGTGCACTTTATATAATATGTTACATGAAATAATAACGACATGTTACCGGTGATCGACAGAGTAGTCTCGTTAAAAATTGGGCAAGCAGAGTTCACAAGTTCGAATAATAAGTTCGATAACAGTCCACGTTCTATTTCAAACTCGTATCAAAACAACAACAAAACTTGGTGTTGCATTATCTATAATGAATGAGTCGAGCATGCGCGCCGGAATGCGTCCGATACGCTAATTGTCAATGCACTTCGATAACACAATGTTACAACAAATTAACTTAAGATCTTTGATTCGCGAACTGAATTACGACCTTATAAAAGCAATGAACAACTCTAATAATATTAATATCGCTTATCGACATAGATTTAATTTAGTAGCGAAAATATTCCACTGCAGGTTATAAAAATGTTTCCTAAACACACAATAATTGAGGACGTATATAATCTTTTAATCGTAATCGATAATCTTAATTGTAGGGGCGCGGCCGCTATCGTAGCGTACTTATCAGGTTGCTGCATATCTTGTCGAGATAATGCTGTTTTCTTGTGATGAAGTTATTTTGGTCAAGTGTGTCACGCGCCCAGACGGTGCCTGTTACACAAACACAAAACCATTTAAACGAGATACGGTACTGTCGCAGTTTCGATGTTTTTAACGTCGCTTTATAGCTACAGAGATTCCAAGTTAGACTGGTGGAAATGTATTACGCATTTGAAACACAATACCTAACGCCACGTATGTACCTGTTAGAGATAAACTGTCGATATGGTGACAGACGTATAATTGTATGATGCCACTCATCCGAAAGTTTCCAAAGAACAAATCCGGGCGTCGATGTTACTAGTAAGAGTAATTAATGATTTGTCAATGAATGCAAAGATAAACAGAGAAAGAAACATCAGCGAACGATGCCTGTGAAAGAAATACAAATATCCAGTGTCAGTCATATCGATACCGAAGCTAAGGGTGATTGACAGCGGACAATCGTGTTATAATAGCGATACAAAAAAGCATCGTAGCCGCAATGCCGACGGTAACGAGTGTCTCTACATTTCAAAACAAACTGAAGAAAATGTCATCCGGCAATAATGTACTGCAGCAATCACATTTCGTGTGGAACCAAGGGATGTATTACAAAGAATTTATTTTTTACATAAGCATTTTACATTTTTTAGGCAGACAAAAAATAAGATGCAGAAGGTTAATTCAATAAGCGAAGCAAAACAATTTTTTCATGGTTGCAGAAAGTACCAGGAATTAATTAATAGTACATTATTACCAAGGGCGACAAAACAAAGAATGTTTCAGATCGCAGGTATTTAACGTCCGAGCCGAAGGGGTCGAACCAGGTCGCTAGCCGGACCACCCTGAGTTTGGTCGGACTGGGTGGGTGCGTGTCCTTATCTGTGAAAATGTTATTATTGCTCAATAATAACACCAAATTCGATGTTATTATGCCATTCTAATACATTGTGCACCGAGGGTAGTAAGAAGGGTACTAACGAGAGTCTATTAAGAGCCCGACGCCGTAGGCGAAGGGCTTTGAATGACTCGAGTTTGTAATCCCCTTGGTGCCCGTGATACACACAATGTTTTTCATCACATTTGCGAGGAAAAAAATAAGACAAAAATCAAATTATTTACTGTCAACTTTTTCAATATAGTCTTCCACAGATAATGCGTTTAGTTTTCAACCTTGACAGGCAATACCGCCAGATTGTAACGATTTTCAAATTAAAATTTTAAACAAAATTAATTTAATTGCATGAAAATAATTGCAAATAATACTGAAATAATAGTAAAATATACCATATAAGTTTTATGTACACCAAGGTTGGTTTTGTATGTAGGTAGCCAAGTTTTGAAGACGGGAAATAAGCCTTGGCTGATTTGAAACCTCCTTAGTCTGAAATGACATACGGGTAGGTTCTATATTTTAAAACTAAACTCATAACTCCCTCGGGAGTTATAGGTTTTCATACAGATTTTCGTCCCGTGGGAGTAATAGATTTTTTGAGTTATAGATCACGGGAGGTAAATCGGCTCAAGCTGGTTTATAAGCCCGCGTGTTATAACACTCTTTACGAGCAAGAGTGATGAAATTTTTTTTATGCCACACCTGGCCATAAAGTGGCTTTTTCCGCACGCTGCGCGTACGGAAAAAACCGCTTTCTGGCCAAGTGTAGACATAAAATGATGTACACAACACGGGAGGTAAAAAAGAAAGCCCTCGATCGCATATTTACATCCCTCGCTTGCAGCTAGGGCCGCAAACACCTGCGATCTCGAGCTTTCTTTGTATTACCACCCTAGTAGTGTAATGTACTATAACATCTCTGAAAACCAAAGCAATTTGATTTCAGTCGATTTTTTTTTCTTTTATGAGTTTAAATGAATTGCGACTTTTAAACACATCATAGAGAGCTTATAATAAGTGTGTAGATAAAGTAGTGTTTGTAATTAATTAGGAATTATGTAACAGTCGCATAAACTACTATTGAAATTCTGGACATTATGCAATGTAAGTTAAATTAAACGGGGATACAAATTTTAATTCAATCCCACCAGGTATATAGCTAGTTGGTAAAAGATGTTACAACGACAAGTTATTAAACTGTGTATATATTTAACAATATTTATACACTAAAATTACCTTTTACTTTAAGCAGACATCTGACGGCATCGTAGGCGTGGATCTCGCGTGCTGTAATCGTGCGCCTACACATCGACTATTGACCGAACTTAGTTAACTTTAGGTCGTTAGCAACACAATGTGTTGAATATGAATGTTCTTCGTAAGCTCTTAATGCGTTTTGAACTGACGCACACCTTGTAACGAAATATACAACTTGAAACTCCGATAAATCTAGATTATTGCACATTTATTTAAAATACACGTGATTTGAATTTGCCTGACCGAATTACTGTATTAGCTTAAGTTACGTTGACTTTTAAGCGGCTTTAAACAATGGTTTTAGAAATCTGAGTTTAACATAATCATGGGTATTACGGCACTTCGGCAACGGACCACCTGCGGAGTTGTCACATACGTTTCGACTTACATTACCAGACCAGACTAGAGTTACAAAACTAATAAGATCAAACAAAACTGAGCCATGAGTAGAGCGCACGTGGAATGTGGATACAAACAACAACTACAATGCCAATATAATCCAGTGTATTATTAAAGTCAAGTAAAAGGGTGTTAGATATAGTCTTTGTATATGATATGAGATACTAGGTGTTCAATGTACTTATCAGGAGATCCCATCCTTCGTACTGTATACCTTGTACGTAAAATAAATATTTTCAAAATGTATGATTTTTCATAAGTATAAAAAAATCCTCTCTAAACCATTAACTGACGAAACACAGTTTAATATAGTCTAGAAGCGTGGTATTTAAAACACGTATATCTCAGAGTGAATAGAAGCATCTTCTTTTATTTCTTCCTTTTTTAAAGAAGCGTTAAGAATCCACTAACATGATAATAAAGTGAAACGTGGCATAAACAAACAATAATGGCGACCGTTCAAGCAAGGCACGGTATCAGCGGTAGTTTTTCTTCCAACAAATGGTATATCGGGAGCGCGCATGTGTGCGCGCCGTGTACGGACGCACCCACAGGCAAGCATTAGCCCCTGTGCGTGCGCCCCTGCCACAGTATGGAGTGCACTCACACAGACGCGCGTCTTGCGTCTGTGTAAATACGTGTCGCGCGCTCCTAAACCACGGTATACGGTAGTTTTTGTTCCGATAAAATGTACATCGGGAGCGCGCCCGTGTGCGCGCCTTGTGCGCGCCGTGTGCTCGCCGTGTGCGCGCCGTGTGCGCGCCGTGTACGGACGCACCACAGGAAAGCATCGCCGCGTGCTTAGTCAGGGCTGAGCTATCGTCGCGAGCGGTCGAACGTTCAAAATGTCTGCGGACGAAGCAAAGTATAGAAGACGTATATACTGCAGTGTGTTCGGATGTTTGAAGAATAATGCGCAAAATCCAGAATTGTCATATTTCTGCATTCCTAAGGATCCCGAAAGGTGTGTATTTTATTAGTACCTTACCTATATAAATGTTATATTTTAAGTCGTTTATAGAATGTTTGATAGTTTTGTGATCAAACTATACCAATTACATAGAGTAGATAATTATTTTGTTTGACAGTGATGAGTAAAATTAACAGATTTTTTAAACGTGTACTAACTAATTAAATGGTAGTTGATTCTAATGATACATAAAATGCCTTAAACACGAGAGTGGTTTTATGAAACGAGCCGAAATATTGTTGCGTTACTTACATGTACACATACCAATACTAATTTATTTAAACTATTATACTTAATAACATTAACATCAGATGGGTGCGATCAGATACTTTCATATTGAAATAAGTAACTTTTACTAGGTTGATCTCGAACGATTGTTCATTCGATCGACGTCAACCTAATAAAAGTTACGTTCGTAGTATGTAGGTATTTTACAGAACCGACGAGCGGCAGCCCTGTGCCTTAGGTACGCTCAGGTGTCGCGCGCTCCTAAACGGCGAAGACGAACTACTTGGTTGTCTTTGTCTTTATACTTTGCCTAAACGGCCGAAGTCGTACTACTTGGTTGTAGAGTCCGACCGAAATTTCGGTTTCGGTGTCGGCCTAGTTTCGGCCAAAAAACGGGTTTCGGCTTAGTTTTGGTTTCAGCTGCCATCCGGCCGAAACTACGGCCGAAACCGAAACTGAATTTGAGAGGTTTCGTGCTGCGATCGGACAGTCTTTATTTCAAAAAGCACAGGTAATAATATTTGAAATAAGAAGTTATAATATGTTATAATTAATGATTACTCTAAATATCGGACACTAAATGATTAATGTTATTTAAAAAAACCGGTCAAGAGCGAGTCGGACTCGCGCACCGAGGGTTCGGTACAAACTCGTCAGTAGATACGTGAATAATTCAAGAAAAACTGTATGGTGGGACAAACTTAACTTTGCTCTTGTAAAACTGTTGACCCCATACATCGACATATGCCGCGGTTAGTTTAGTAGGAGCAAATAAGGTTGTCTTACGATTTTTGCGAATTTCTGAAAAACGCTGCAAGTTAGGAAAACCGTTTTTATTTTTCTGTAATATTTAGATTGATTGTAACGTTTTTTGTCTTCAATCAAAAAGTACATGTCTAAGAAAAAAAATAAAAACGGTTTTGGAATCTACATATTAAGCCCTTTTATTTGATACCCTGTTTGATATATTAGCTCATCTTTTGATTTAAGACATCCCATTTCGGTCCGCTTTAAAAAAAAAAAAAAAAGGTATAAGATTTTTTTGCTGTCCCATAGGCTCGGATTAGCGGTTTTTAACACTATTCCAAATTTCAAGTCGATAGCATCAGTAGATCCTGAGATATCTTGCTGTGACAGACGGACAGACAGACAGACAGACAGAGTCGCACCATAAGGGTTCCTTTTTTATCATTTTGGTACGGAACCCTAATGAAGACTGATTGATTATGAGTGTCATTTTTAGGGTTCCATACCAAAATGGTAAAAAAGGAACCCTTATGGTGCGACTCGGTTTGTCTGTCTGTCCGTCTGTCACAGCCAGATATCTCAGGAGCTACTGCTGCTATCGATTTGAAATTTGGAATAATTTAAAAAATCGCTGACCCTAGCTTACTGGACATGAAAAAAATCTTATACTTTTTTTACTTTATTTTAAAGGACGCTGTAATGGGAGGTTGAAAAATTATGGTTGGGCTAGTATATCAAGTGGGGTATCAAATGAAAGGGCTTAATTTGTACATTCCAAACCCATTTTTTTTTTCTTAATAATGTGCTTTTTGATTTAGGACGAAAAACGTTCAAAAAAATTTCATTCTCGCCCTATTACTTATCTTCAAAGTTACTGAACAGAAAAATCTGTAATAATTACTAATTATCCGTATTATCCTCACAGGAAAAGTAAAACGATTTTCCTAACTTGCATCGTTTTTTATAAATTCGCAAAAATCGTAACGCAAATTTATTTGCTGCTACTACTAAACTAACCGCGACCTATGTCGATGCCATCCCACCATAAGTTTATCTTGAACCATATTTGTATGGAACATTCGGTGCGCGAGTCTGACTCGCACTTGACCAGTTTTTTTCTTCCCATGAAAAAATGACCTTTTATGGAAGTTTCGGTTTCGGTTCTGGTTTCGGCCGAAACTGAGATTAAAGCCAAAATTGCCGAAACTAGTTTCGGTCGGACACTACTTGGTTGTCTTTATACTTTGGTTCAGGTCCCGGGTGACTCAAATATCTTGAACTTTTAATCGCGCCCAGCGAACCCTTCCCGAGCTCCCGGCGTTCCTATTCCTCCGACGAAAACCGCTACGCGCGCCCGCCGGCAACTACTTACTTAGTACCTATTCAATTCATTGTTTTGAAGATATTCCTTAATATCGCCATTAAACAGTTTGTTATGCCCCCCTTTTACAAAAACATTAACATGAACGCTGCAAAACTTTGAATAGCAATTTCACACTTAAAAAAAATATTTCGATGGTGCAGGGGGCATGCAGTAATTAATTACTTATGTTTACCTATAATTTGAGTTACTTTTCGTTTGCGCCGGGCTTGGGTTAATTTTCCATACTACGTTGTCCTTTTTTAAAACATTTATTTTATTTCTTGATTCTCTTAATTTCAGTAGCAAGTTAAATTACGCTGTTAAGCCAACAACTTAATTTAACTTGCTACTTACTACTGAACCGATTCTTGATGAATCTTGTACAGTTCCCTAAGTTGGACTATACCTAGTCCAACTAAAAAAAGAATTTTAGCAATCCGACTTATAGTTTTTGAGGTATGCGCAGACAAACAAACATACATTCATACATTTACGAAATTTGGCACACATGTACTGTATACCGTATGGCTGGTATACCTAGACTAACATATACACCGTGGGCCCGAATAACCCGACAAATTTTAACCACGTATTCCAGATGGTATTATGTACAAGTAAATAACGTTATATCAACATAGGGCGAATTTTGTCATTTTACGTTAATAGTCTTATGGAACAAAATAAATCAGTAAATTCAGCCCCTACTTATAAACATGTCCTTACTTGAGGAAAAGATATCAAAAAGGAAAAAAAAAGCTTAACGGAAACAAAAGGTCAATTTTTTTGCCTCGTTGTCGCTTACCATCAAATACTGCGAAGGTTGATTGCCGTTTAGTTAAGGGATTTAAAAAAAATGTAAAAGCATCTTAGTCACATTTATTAGGGCTTGTTACACACTTGGGAGTTTTCAATTAAAAAATAATGAATATCTCGGAAAGTAAGCGTTTTTCGACTATACATCACATAACTTTTTTTACTCCTTATAGTTGTTAGAATCTAAATCTCTTTTAAGTTGGTGAAAAAATAGGCTGCGGTAAGCCAAAAGTTAAATAATCTAACCTAAACAATCAACAAAACCTAATATAACCATACAACAGCTGCAAAAATCCGCCCAATCTATCCAAGCGCAACTCCAATCAAAACCCTACTGGCCCGGCCGGCCAGACGCCATCACAGGTCCATTTGCATTTTAATAACTTCGTTTAACGGAATGGGTTCAGTTCCATAAACAAGTCGCGTTAAGAATCCACTAAAATGATAATAAAGTGAAACGTGGCATAAACAAACAATAGTGGCGGGCGACCGTTCAGGTCCCGGGCCCGGGTGTCTCATCTTGAACTCAAATATCTTGAACTTTTAATCGCTAGCGTAGGCGACTTCTGCACCATCTCGTTGGGCCACATTAATATCAACCTACGACACCCATTACTATTATAATTTCATATGACAACATTGAAAACGATAGAAATTTGTGAAATTTTAAACAGTTAAATGACTATGGAAAACAGTCGAATACAAATGACATGTGAGATAACGAGGTGACCAGCTTTAAGTAAAGCAAGAATTGGCCAACTCTAACATTGCTACTTATGGGAACTTAGTATAAAATAAACACACAGTTAATATACAATAGCACTTTTTATTTATTCAACAACACCCCTATCACATACTATAAGTAGTTATGGATTGCACTAATGACTAAGGATCAACTGCTATTACTACATGATTTACAAACGAGTAAGCACTAAAACTGTCCACGTGATTATTAACATTTATATGAACTTTAGCGAGCGAGGGACAATCTGCATATTTAACAATCAACTTGCAAGAAGCAGGGGCGTATTTTGAAATTTGGCGCCCCGGGCCAATGTACGTTTCGGCGCCCCAGAAGTCAAGGAAAAAAATTATTGAAATAAAAAATACAATATTTTTAATAAATTCTGATCGCACGCACGCAGGCGAGCTATCGCGCGTCTGTGTGAATACGTGTCGCGCGCTCCTAAACGGCCGAAATTGGACTACTTGTTCGTCTTTATACTTTGCCTCGAGAGCGGAACTTAACTTTGTCAGAAATCAAAAAAACCGTAAAAATTTGGGGAGGTCTAGTTTTTGGTAGTACCTTCTCAGGACGTTTTTAAAGTAGATTAAATTTGCTACAATACCCATGAGACTAGAATTGTCTCTGTAGATCCAATAGTTTCATAGTTTACCATTTTTCCGAACTTCGCCATTTTTTGCAATATTCTGTCGTTCTGAATGAATTTAGACCCTGATTCTTCGTAACCCCTGTTATACTATCGAAGCCTTGTACGTTATGTTATGCGGATGTGAATGATGATGTTTAATGATAAGCTAATAAAAAACCGGCCAAGTGCGAGTCGGACTCGCGCACCGAGGGTTCCGTACAAACTCATAAGTATATACATGAATAGTTCAAGAAAAACTATATGGCGATTAGTTTAGTAGGAGCAAATAAGTATGTGTTAAGATTTTTGCAAATTTCTCAAAAACAGTGCAAGTTAGGAAAACCGTTATATTTTTCCTGTAATATATAGGATGACATTAATAATTGGTAATTATTACAGATTTTTCTGTTCAGTAACTTCGAAGATAATAGGGGGGGAACGGTATTTTTTTTAACGTTTTTCGCCATAAATCAAAAACTACTTATTTAAAAAAAAATACAAAAATACTGTTTTAATCTACAAATTAAGCCCTTTCATTTGATACCTCACTCGATATAATAGCCCTACTTTCAATTTGCAAAGTCTCATTACGGACCCCTTTAAAAAAAAAGTAAAAAAGTTACAAGATTTTTTTTACATCCTATAAGGTCGGGTTAGCGGTTCTTAACACTATTCCAAATTTCAAGTCGATAGCATCAGTAGATCCTGAGATATCTTGCTGTGACAGACGGACAGACAGACAGACAGACAGAGTCGCACCATAAGGGTTCCTTTTTAGGGTTCCGTAGCCAAAATGGCAAAAACGGAACCCTTATAGTTTCGTCATGTCCGTCCGTCTGTCTGTCCGTATGTCACAGGCATTTTACTCAGAAACTACATGATGGATATTGATGAAATTTGGAATATAGGTGTCTTTTATGAGCCGCTACTTAGTTTGGTATATAAATAATTAAAATTAATATTTTTAGGGGGGGCACTCCATACATGTTAAAGACAGTAAAAAATTTTTTTTTCAGCAAATATCAACGTGTGGTACATAGTTCGACAGCTGTTTAAAAAACACTATAAGGTTCCTAAGTAATGTTTTTGATTAAGTGAATGTATTTGGAAATAATCGCTCCGAAAGTTGTGTAAATTGTGTCCCCCCCCCTCTATTTTCTAAACCGTGCGTCCGAAAAATATGAAAAAAATCACGAAGGTAACGCTTAATTAATACTTTCAACGAAAATTATTTTCAACAAGATCGAATGTACCGTTTTTGAGTTATTGCCGATAAACTGCGCTTCTCAACAAAAGGACGTAATTGCTATGAAGATACGCTCTTTTGTTGTTGTACTTTTTTACATCGTATTTTTTACCTTATAGTTACGGCTATGGAACCCTACACTGAGCATGGTCCGACATGCTCTTGGCCAGTTATTTACCATTTTGGTACGGAACCCTAAAAAGGCAAGGACAACAAAAGTTAATAGGTTTATTAGTAAATTGAGTTATTCAAAATCAATAAATTAAGTTATTTTAGCCCTCTTGGAAGGGCGGCGCCGATCGCAGTGAGGATGATCAGCAAATCAATGTCCTTGGTTACCAAAATAGCGCAGTTCAAAAAATTATGAATTTTGAAAAGCATAATCTCGAAAACTACGTATTGTGTCTACAGAGATAATTTTATTATTTCATATTGTAGAAAATTTTGTGTACTTTTAAAACGTCCTGAGAAGGTACTATCAAAAACTAGTCCTTTAGGGTCATAATCTCCAAAATCTGAAAACCGAAATTTTCGCGGTTTTTTTTCGATATTTGACAAAGTTGCATTGGCGCTCGAGGTCACAAACTTAGATTATTCATTCAACATCATAAACAAGTCTGCAAAAAATCAGAACTACTGGATTGGCGCAAAGTACCCCGTACTTTCAGGTGATAAGGTTACTGGATTATTCAATGTTTTGCAAAATAGGTTTCAATATTGAAAAACGCCCCATCTACCCTCTGCGCCCCGCCGGGGCCCTTATTCAGAGCATGTACTTATTGTACTTACTTACCACGCAGTATGTTTTTCATAACAGACGCGCTCCGTAGGTATTGACGAAAATTAACTTACGACCGTATTTTCGATAAAATAAAAAAAGGTGAGAAGTAAAAGTCAGTTGAATGGCGCCAAAACCAGAACAAAAGGCAATCGGCCCGGGGCGGCTGCGGCGCCCCTGGCCGATTGGCGCCCCGGGCCATGACCCGGATGGCCCTAGGGTAAATACGCCCCTGGCAAGAAGCTAGATATCATTTGAACTTGTAAGGTAACTATTTAGCTAATAAGATGAGTATTTATATATATA
Source organism: Eudemis profundana (assembly GCA_947034925.1). Lineage (NCBI taxonomy): Eukaryota > Metazoa > Arthropoda > Insecta > Lepidoptera > Tortricidae > Eudemis > Eudemis profundana. The sequence continues at coordinate 19,072,046 of OX344795.1, read as the reverse complement.
TAGGAATACTTGGACCGATACAATATGTACTATAATTGGCGAGATCTTGAGTCCTCGATGACTGCTTGGCAAAAGAGGGCTCCGTAGAAGAAACCCGGGGTTTTATTAGCTTCGGTGTGACGTCACCGGAAGGCTGCATTGGCGCGAACTCTGCCGCCAGCGCCATAAGTGTCAGTGCTGCCACTTGAATAAACTCGGCGACAACAAGTAATATAATTACGAGTATTATATCACAGCACCACACTTATAATGGAACTTACACGATGCGCCAAGGTGGTAAAAAACTAAATATGATATAGGTATAATTATAATATAATACATGCTTGATTACCAACTTCAACGGGCGGCGGCGGTTCGTAATAGGATATGGCCCAAAGGACAATTTGATCCGCCTTGAAGGACCTAAACATGTATTTTTTTTTGTTTTGCTCGCTTTGTGTCGTTATGTGAAACATAATACGATTAATTCCGTACCAAAATGGTAAAAAAGGCACCCTTATGGTGCGACTCTGTCTGTCCGTCTGTCACAGCAAGATATCTCAGGATCTACTGATGCTATCGACTTGAAATTTGGAATAGTGTTAAGAACCGCTAACCCGAGCTTATGGGATGTAAAAAAATCTTGTAACTTTTTTCTAAAGGGGTCCGTAATGAGACTTTGAAAATTGAAAGTAGGGCTATTATATCGAGTGGGTTATCAAATGAAAGGGCTTGTAGATTAAAACACTATTTTCGTATTTTTTTTTAAATAAGTAGTTTTTGAAAAAAAAACACCATTCGTCCCCTATTATCTTCGAAGTTACTGAACAGAAAAATCTGTAATAATTACCAAGTATAACATATATAATGTCTATGGTAAACTTTTTTTTAAATTTGACGTATACTCGCTAGCGACACGCAGTGGCGATATTAAAAATAGTTTTTTTTTTATGTTGGCATCAATGAATTTAGTTCGGAAAGTTTTGTTTTTCTTAAAACCGTAGGAATTTAATTGTTTGTTAAGTTGGTAGTTGTGCATTTTTATCGTGAAGTTAGAATTGAGCGCTTAATCCTTGACCTAAGTTTAACCTAGATTTAGAAGTCTGTGGCTGCTAGCAATATCGTTTTGCGACTATAACGACACTAGTGCTGTTATGGGGAATAGAGTATAAACTTCTCTGAACTCATATTATGTATGTTCTTAAATTAGTGTTCGTGACTAAGTAAAAGACAGTACAGGAGTAGAAAAAATATTTAAAACAACCTCGTTTTTTTAATTCTGTTAAAAACAACCATTAACGGACCATTTATTACGCACATGAATGAACTGATTTAATTTAATGCGTGAGACGGTCGGGAGGACTAGATAGAAAATTACAGTGCAGGACCTTAGGACCTAACATTATAAAAATCTTGTATTTTCTCCGTTTATTCACAGAAATTGCCTATATATATAATAACATACAACTCTAGAGTTGCAAGTCACACAACTCTAGCAATCAAAAATTTTGTAAGCCCTCGGTATCTACACGAGAACTTGCCACAAAATTGCCACCATAACTCAAGTCAGAACCGTCCAATAAAGTCTTGAATACAAATGCAATGTAAACAAACCATATTTAACGCCCGATTCTATATTCATTTGGTGCCCATAGTGTGTATTGAAAATAGTATCCATTGGATCTATCGAGTTTGAATCTGCCCGATAGAAAGTCCGCCCACTCGTGGTGAGAGGTCACAGGCGCCCACGCCCGCGATTAGACTATTGAGAAAGACGTGGATATAAGGTGACCGAGGAGCAATTACTAGTGTAATTGATGATCATTGCAGAATAATGCGGGGGCCCTTGCACCAAGAGCCTTGATACGCTTGATGAATGCACCCGAGGGCGGGTAGAAATGACAGCCCTGTTTATAGAGACGCGGTTGACGTGACGCAAAGTTATGACCGCTATTACGGATGGAAGAGTTTTCATGCTTTATGATCGTTTCATAAAGACCGTGGATGTTTTATGTATGAGTTGAAAAATAATTGTAATGACAATGGCACTGAGCAGATATGCGGCGGTAAGGAATAAGGTTATTGATATTTTATCCGGTTTTACTTTGAACTGGCGTCTCAGATCTCAGGCTTAATGTACAGTCGAGTTCATTTACATTTACACACTTACAGGACCAAAAATATCTGAACACGACCCTATTGTCAGGAGCATAAAAGCGTGTTCAGCAATTTTTGTTGTCTTATATGTGTAGATGTAAATGAACTCGACTGTACAGTCCGCTACGGAGACAGGTTTGATAACCTGTAATACACATGTACAGAGATCTGTACCAAAAATGTTAACGAAATTTGTAAGGACGCTGACTCTCTCAAAGCTTAGCTAAGGGGTAAATCCATATACACACGCATAAGAGGGAAATGTGAAAAACGATAACAAAGAAGCAATTTAACTTGAACAACTTAAATAGCTAGTTAGGCCTGGCAGCTAGGGTTTGCTCCCGGGAAATACCGGAACCGAAAGTACCGGGATTTCCCGGGATTTTCAGTCGAGCAAAGAACCGGGACGTCAAAATAAAAATCCCGGTACTTTCGGGACTTTCGGGAAACACATTAGAGGAGCATTTTTAGTTAATTTTCGCGAACAAAAGACGTATAATTTGAAACGAACAAGAGTGTTGCTCATTTTTAACCAAACACGGGTAGCAGCCGTGGTCACGGCGATCGGCGGCGGCTCACTCACCCCCGCCAGCCCTGCGGGTCCGCAACCCCGTGCCGCGCAGGTAGACCAGGTAGTCATTCAGTCATCGCTTTTCGATCGTCGAAGACCTTGATAGTCATTAACGCTTATCTAAATATATAAAAGAAGAAACTCACTGACTGACTGACATATCAACGCACAGCCCAAACCGCTGGTCCTAGGAATTCCAAATTTAGCATGTAGGTTCCTTATAAGGTCTAGGGGTGCACTAAGAAAGTATTTTTCAAAATTCACCCTCTAAGGGGTTCAAAGTTTGTATGGAGAGTCTACGATTTTGGAAGTAAGAGGTTTGAAACCTCATGTTTAGACTCTTTATTAGATTACAAGAAAAGTGATTTCACCGTTTTTCGAAATTCATTCTCTAAGGGGTTTTAATGGGGGTTGAAAGTTTATATATCAACGCACAGGCCAAACCGCTGGTTCTAGAAATTTCAAATCTGGCACGTAGGATCCTAATAAGGTCTAGAGGTGCACTAAGAGAGGATTTTTCAAAATTCACCTCCTAAGGGGTTAAACAGTTGTATGGAGTCTACGATTTTTGAAGTAAGAGGTTTGAAACTTCATGACTCTTCATTAAAATAAATGAAAAGTAATTTCACCTTTTTTTTTATTTGGATAAATTAAAAAAAAAGGTTTTTAAAGTAGTTTAAACGGGGGTTGAAAGTTTGTATTGGGACTCTACGATCTTTTTAAGTAAGTGGTTTGAAATATCATGGTTAGACTCTTCATTAGTATACAAGAAAAGCAATTTCAGCGTTTTTCAAAATTAATCCTCTAAGGGGTTTAAATGGGGGTTGAAAGTTTGTATCGGGACCCTACGATCTTTTTAAGTAAGATGTTTGAAATATCATGTTTAGACTCTTAATTACAATACCGTCACTGTTTTTATTTCATCCCTAGGCGGGGTTAAGAGACGTGATTGTTTAGGGGGGACTCCCTCGCGCACGGCCACTTTAACGTGCCTTAGGTAACAATGTATAGGCGTACTACTATTAGCCTGCGGTAAAATATGTGCATCTGTAACCACTAACCACTCACATTAGTCAAAATCATAAGTTTTACCGCCGTTCCAGATAACTTCAAATTCGGTACACGATATTCAAATTTAACACGGACGAAGTCGCGAGCAAAAGCTAGTTATATTATAGGACTATGTATTGTGGTTTACTGCTATCGGATTTTTGATTTGCGTGCAACTGGACTATTTTAAAATGCACTATGTCAACTCAACTACTGTCCTGGAGAGCGTACTCTATGTATTAAAACCACGTGTTATATTAAATTGTATATTTTAACTTTTAACGTTCGAAAATCTTCACACTAAAATTATACTTAAATGAGAAAGTTTGTGAAGATGTTTAGATGTTTGTTACTAAATAACGGAGTAACAACCGGATGGATCAAGCTGAAATTTGGCATGTAAGTAGAACAAGTCCTGGATTGAAACAAAGGATACTTTTGATTTAGAAATTGAATTATATATCAAATATATCAATAAAAGTAGTTTAGCTGCGAAGTGTAGTCGTTTTATTAAAAAACGTACTAATTCCAACGAAATCTCATCTGACTAAAGCATCTAGTATCGACCGACAAATTTATAGAAGACCTGTCCCGAAAGTACCGAAAATCCCGGGAAATCCCGGTTCCATTATCGTCCAGTACCGAAAATCCCGGTTCTCCGGAATGGTACCGGTACTGCATACCCTACTGGCAGCTGATAAATGATTAACATCACTAATCCGAAGTGAAGAAACATAATTCACGTCTGGGACGTGGTTAGTTTGCATGAAAAGGGGATATCTCTTCGGCGACGCACGTAGAGGATTATGGGTATGTCGCGTGCCGAGGCATTCCGGGTGGGCGTCGCACTATCAGAATATTGCCAGAAACTAACAAATGTCTGTTATTAATATTTCGGTGACACACACTTGGAGAACAGTATGAGATGTAAATCAGACACACAATTATAATAATTTATTCTGTACAGGCTCGCCTAGCGCATGTTGTGACCCTGCCGTTTCTCATTCTTTTCGTGCCATTTGCAAACCATTATCGTTTTACTTTTTAGCATACTCATATATTAAACAAATATTTCATTAAAGTATACATATAGCAAAATAGGCGCATATTTGTCGTCGCGTTAACCTATACCTAACCTATAGCATCTTATTTTATAGTCATTGACATCTTTGCTCCTTTGGTTTTTGTAGGTTTATGTTTTTTTCTATTTTTGTTCAATATCTCTTCTTTAGATATCAGAGATAATAAGTCCTTATTTATGACGAAGTGCTCATTGCAATTAATCTAATCTTTGTTTGTCGTTGTGTGTATGTCGCCGCCAACTGGTTTAGTTAGCCATTTGGTTAGCTGCCTAGCAGTGGCGTGGTGTTGAACAAATCCTTGGGCAAGCCGGAGTAATTTATTAATATAATAATTATTACAATATAATTAACACTTACATTAACACATTCAGTGCCAAGAACGCGACTATCGGGTTCATTTTGTATGGAAATTTGGGAGCTTGGCACTGGAAATGTTTAAGTACATATACGTGGACTGTCAGAATTAGGGTTTGCAATATTCGTCGAATTTTAGTATTCGAATAATACGAATACTTAGATTTCCGATATTCGAATATTTTCGAATATTAACAAAAAAACTTACTTCGAGCGTTTGAAATCACGTAAATATACACAATAAACTAGCAAGTTATCTACGATGAATAAACAGAGTTCAGAGAGAGACGATAGCTGTTTCCATTACATGTTACATTCCATTCATAAGGCCCATAGCGAAAAACCACTCTTCTACTCGGTAATACTTACTTACTGGTCAAACAAACACACTGGTCTCGAGATATTCCGGAATTTCAGATGATGTTTAGAAAACTGAAAATGATCTTTGCGTCGTGACAGATCTTTGTTCAGTGTATGTAGCAGTGGTGTGGTGTCCATAGAATCCGATTCCCACCGACTTACCAATTTTGAAGCATATGACCGGAGTATGAGGAGCAGATTTGGATTACTTTTTCTTCAGGAGTAGTAGTATTCCTGAAGAAAAAGTAGTCCAAATCTGCTCCGGCTTTACTAAGTATATATTTAACGCCACGCCACTGGTCTGTAGCCAGTGACGATATACGAAGTAGAAGCGTAGTCTCTCACTATGAGCATAATGAACTGCCTCAGAGTCGCTCAACGTGCTGTGGAGAGAACTATAATCTTGATCGGAGTCCTTTTAAGTAGTCAAATCAGAAATCTGTAGAAGAACTAAGGTGAGCGATAAAGCGGTCAGAGTTAAAAAGTTAAAGTGACAATGGGCTTGGCATAAGCCACCGGTTTTTAAAGCTAGATTACCCGATGCGCGATGGGACCTTAAGGTTCTCGAATGAAGATCATGAACCGGAAAACGCAGCGTGCTCACAAGATGACGTCCAGGTTAGGATCACCAGCAGTTAATGGGGGCAATAAACGTCGTCCATTTGATTGTTAAAGTCTTTAGGCGATGTTTATATTCAGCAGTGGACACCTCCGTGTTAAAATGAATGACAAAACTACGAAACCCAGGAAATATTAATTAAATTAGGCACAAAAATGCAATTTTAATAATCGCTTGAGCTAAGACTGCACTTTTTGCGCCTTTGTATGTTCCTAGTGCTAAGCCTTGGGCCTGCTCCATGGATACCAGGGGCAACTGCGTTTGTTGTAGCGGTAGGTACAGAACCCTGGTTTGTTTAGTAGCTTTTAAATTACGGATTAGACAAAGACAAGGTTTTCCCTGAGGCCTCTTTCGAATTCTACGCCACAAACTGCTAACGGTTCAAGATTGATCTTAATACTTCACGAAAATATTGTTTTATTGTCTAACTAGTCAGGTGGGCTTAATCTTTACGTAAAGAATAATGAACCCTGGCGATTTTTAAAGAAAAAATAATGAATTCATCCATAATTTTTAGTATTCGAAATATTCGTTTTATTCGAATAATTAATACTTTAATATTGGAATATTATTTCCGGCGAATATTCGAATATTCGAATTGCAAACCCTAGTCAGAATACAATGTTTAATTATTTGTAGTTGTTTTAACGTTGGAACTATGTGACCCAGACTAAATACATAATATCAAATCTGAAAAAACTTGCGGTGAAGTTCAACGGCAATTGTCCGCATTAATTAGTCCAACCAAGGACCTTAAACTAAATAGCCGGACGGAGCAGCGCTAACAAAGAACCGAAGCACGTCTAGTCTAGCAATGCACAATTAAAGGAAATGCACAGCTCAATAATCTAAACTCCAATAATTAAGAGAATAAATTACCTGATCACGATAACAGTCAATGCGAAAATTTAAAAATGATGAATTCCATTTAAATACGATCGTCCAGCTAATTATTATAATTAGATGTCAATATAATAAATGGCTGCGTTTCGCGGGCACCTGCTTGCTTTGATTGCGACATGTCTGGTTTACCAACTTGGCGACGCTATTATTTACCATCCATAGCAAATTATTTAGGTCACACTGATTAAAATTTTAATGTAATTGGATATGCGTTACCGTTATGGTGTAATCGCTCGCTAGTGCATTTATAGTACATTACACAACTAGGGTAGTAAAACAAAGAACGGCCGAGATCGCAGATGTTTGCGGCCCGAGCTGCAAGCGAGGAACTTAAACATGCGATCAAGGGCTTTCTTTATTACCTCCCGTGTTGTGTACATCATTTTATGTCGACACTTGGCCAGCTTTTACCGTACGCGTAGCGTGCGGTTAAAGCCGCCGGAGTCCGGTGGTCGAAGGGTATAAAGACGCTGAGCCGGAAATCCAGAGGCACTGGGTTTGATTCCTAGGTGAACGTCATTTAATTTTTCTATGTACTTTGATTTCTTGGATTTTATGTAACACAAAAGTGTGGTGTAATTTACCCGCAGTAAAAAACCAATACAGAAACATCATGGTCATTTCATATAGTAAATCTAGGTAGTGTATTCATTGCAAAACAGGCCTTACCTTTTATTTAACGTCTGGCCAAATTATTACGATTTACTGTCAGTAATGTTTCCATTATTATTGTTTGTTTTTTAAGTTGATTTTGTTTAATAATCGACTAAGCAATATGTTAAAGTAGTTTTTATTATCAATATCATACACTCACAAAAACGACAAAAATGGACGAAAATAAATTAACCGGTTAGCGGGTTTTTTCGGGATCACTTAGGTTAATACCCGGTTTTAAAATTTGACCGGTTATTATGGCTTGACAACTTCGTTGGTGACACTCACATGTGTGCTTATTGTTATGTGCAGCCGTAACTACTCACACAAGTTACCGCCAACGCGAACGACTACCGACGGAAGCAGTCTCCGGAGGCCCCCGTTCGTGTTGGCGGTACCTACGTGAATAAAGTTGCGGGTGGGTCCACTAGTAAGTAGCAACGTAATAAACGGTGCTAAGGAGACTATATATATTATACATTAGCACGTGACTGATCTCTACAGTCACATTTAAGTAAAATTTGTGTTAGATGAAAGTACAAACACGTTTGGTAGATTATCATTAAAGCAAATCAATGAAGGCGATACGCAGCCCGCTTATGCAAATCCGCTGCCCATTGACTCGCACCATTGATAGCGGTGCAAACGGGTTGGACCTCCTAGACGATCGGTTAATGGGACCTCATCTCAATAACAGCTTTCGGTAATATATGTACGTCTATATCCGCTAGATGATACCTCCGCGGTAGAGGTGTGCGCCGATCGTAAAATCATCGGCGGCGGCGTCCGATGGTTAATTGATCGACGGCGGCGGCGTGAAATCGGCGTGGTACATTTCATCTTTTAAAAGAAGTAGCCTTATAGACCGAAACTGGCTGTCGCAGGGCGCCCCGCGAGCATAAAGAAGTTGTGCTTGTGTCATCAGAGAGGCGGTAGCAGTAGGGGTTGCTTTTGGGACGAGAGTGATGTAGTGCAAGTTGTAAAAATTTGCCACGAGAAGGGAAATGTAGAGGAACGTGGGTAAAAAATCTGCATGGAAAGAATTTTGCTTGCGAAGGAAAGCGAGAGTTATTGTCTAGGTGGACAGGCTCGCGTAGCTGGGAGCGGCACGTTGATGCTTAGCGCCTTCGGCGCGGAAACTCGGACTTCGGCCTCGCATCGCTGATGCTCAGTGCTCACCCGAGGGCCTGCAGCCCTCGGTGAGATAAAGATACTGGGGGCGTTGTAACACGTAGGTGTTGCACTGTGACGTTCGGCACCTTCGGTGCTATGTGGAAAGTTGGGCTTCGGTCTCGTTTTGCTGAATGACACTTTGGAGGTAGTAAGGATTTGGGTGAAGAACTAGCACAGCGTAAAATTTTGTGTGGAAACTACGCGAAAAATCGACCAACATTATGTCAGTTGGGAAGTTGTGGGAATTCGACGTAAGAAACTGACAAGGGCTTTCATACGTTGTCAGAGAAGAAAAGTATTTTAATGTCAATACAATCGTGGCAGAGATGTGGTTACCACCTTAATCGCCATCATGGAAGATGAAACCTATGAAGTGGTCGTGAATTTAGCCAACCCAAACAAACCGTCTGAGCTGACTTACTCGGCAGCGGTTGAGCTCATGTGACAATATCTACAACCGACGCCGTCCACTTCAGCCGAGAGGTATCCTTTTGTCAGAAGCCTCAAAGAGCGAAGAAAGATACTGCCTTGCACGTACATACCTAAATTACAAAAGGATTACTTCGTAGGTAACGGCAAATTTGGCATAAACTTTAAACGAAAATTTACGTGATCAATACGTGTGCGTCCTGCGTAGCGATGCTCGTTTGTGGAGCTGGTAAAATTAGCGTGCTCTCTGTGAGTGAGATGCGGCAACAGTGTATGAACCATTGAGCTCAGAGGTGGTGAGCACACTTCACGCGCTGAACCCGGCCACAGGCGCGGGTGGTTGATGCGCGCGGAAGCGCAGGCTCGCAGAGGCTCTGCATAGTCTGCAGTGGCTGGCTCGTAGAGCTCAGTACGGGAAGGAGCAAACTGCGCTCTTGCGGAGCACGAAGCCATCTTATAGCTGACTTAGCTATCGCTACCCAGAGTTCGAATGCAGCAAGTTTCAGTGAACGGGAACTGTAGTGACCAAGTGCTAGCACTAATTAATCTCTTGGAGAAGGGCTTCAGCGAAAATCTCACATCGTCAACCGCTTTTGTGGACCTAATAGCTGCAGACGACACTGTGTGGCGCCAAAGTCTGTTGTTTAAGCTACTTAAGGTGATCCCTTGCATAAAGATCTGCAAAGTTATCGAAGACGCCCTTACCAATAGGCCGTTCTGTGTTTTCCTTGGTGATATATCCAGCTCACCCAGGGTCTTGAACAACGGCCTGCCACAGGGCTTAGTTCTGGCCCCAACGTTATTTAACCTATACACCCATGACGTGCCAGCAACTCTCTCCAGGAAATTTGCTTACGCTAAAGCCTTAGCACTGGTTGCACACGATAACAAGATCGAGGTCACAGAAAACCATCCCGAGAAAGACATGGCCACCTTAGACGAGTACTTCCTCCGGTGGCGCCTCTGCCCCAATGCCTCGAAGACTGAAGTGTGGTGCTTCCACCTAAACAACCGAATAGATAGTAGGAACCTCAATGTCGTGTTCAGGGGCTCTACTCTCAACCACAACCCTCTCCCCAAGTACTTAGGCATCACTCTGGACCAAAGCCTCACATATAGCGCTCACATCAAAAACGTCGTAGCAAAACTGAGGGCCAGGAACAACATCTTGTAAAAGCTACCAGGGACAACGTGGGGAGTCTCAGCCAGCTGCTTAAGAACATCTGCCCTAGCACTGGTCTACACAACGGCAGAGTACTGCGCCTCGACCTTGGTAAACAGTGCCCATACTACTGTAGTCGATACGCAGCTAAATCATACCATGCCTCTAATCACGGGTTGCATGAAACTAACTCCTTCATACTGGCTTCCAGCCCTAAGCAGCATAGCCCCGCCCCACCTCCGTCGCACTCACCATCTACAAACGGAAGTGGATAAGGCGCTCAGACGGCCTGAGCTGCCCATCAATAACAACTTGCCTACGTTCAAAACATCCAGACTGAAACCCACTGGCACTGCAAGCCCATCGACCACTGTCTCACCTCACTGGAATTTGAACGAGGCCTGGTCCAAAGATTAGTCCGACAGGGGCATCTCACTCGAGCTGTTCGAACTGAACCCACGTATCCGCCCACCTGGATTCGACAAATCACGCCAGGTCTGGTGTATGCTCAACCGGCTGAGAACAGGAATTGGTCACTGTAACTACCTCCAGAAAAAATGGGGTTGGTGCGATGACGAACGTTGCGAATGCGGATGCCCTGAGTATGCCCGAAATAATAAAATAATAATAGTGGCCCAATCCAGGATTTCAAAAACCTCACGAGCGTAGATACTGACTACTTCACTAACTATAAATTTAGATTATAAGGATGCAGTGTATTATGATTTGCCATACGACATACGATAAATACAAAAATTAAAGTGAACGGGACATCTGCAGCAAGTGTGCCCGGCATAAGCCCCGTCAAAGCCGGGATCGCGGCCAGAAGAAAGGGGGTCTCAACATAATATAGGAAAAAAAGATTTTCTTTATTTATTGTTAAAATGAATACGGATATAGTTAGATAAATCACTTGAATTTATTGATACTATACAGGGTGTCCCTAAAACCAACTTTTATACGATCAGGGCTGATAGACCAGCTCATAAGAACCTAGATTAAGCAAATTTGACCTCAGTAAAAATCTCTTAGTTTTCGAGATATTGACGTTTTTGTAAAACTCGTGCTAAGTGATACCCTGACTCGGTGTTTTGAGTGTCATTGCTAAAATATCAAGTATTTTACAAATCAGTTTTTTGCTATGTGTGGCCAAATAACTATGCTATTGAACGTATTTTCTATTTTTGCTAATTTATTCATGCTGTGGACACAGTACAATAACAAAAAAAAATTATTCGATTTTTTTCAAATTTCACCTCTGACTTCGAACTAGCGTGGTGAAAAAAAAATGTACCAACATAACCAGGCACTCAACGTAAAAAAATTGCGCATTTATTGTAGTTTCTAAAATGGTATAAAATTTACTAAAGCCTGTAATAATTTTTGAAATAATGATATTTTGTTACAAAATTAACTGTCTGCCGCCTTCATCTCATACGATCCGGTTGAACTAAGTTTGCACCTGGCGTGCTTGACATCACATACAAATTAGGTGCAAACTTCACGTAATCGTCAATATCTCGAAAACTAAGAAATTTTTATGAGGTCAATTTTACTCAGTCTCGTTTTTTATGAGCTGGTTTATCAGCCCTGTTCGCCATTTTGTAAAAGTCGCGAATTTTGATAGCCTGGATCAGTCTTTCGAATGTCATGACTTCAAATTTCAGTATTTTCTTAATCTGCTTTTTGTTAAACATTACTTAATAATTATGCTATCATACCTTTTCTGTTCGAAATTCAAATTCTGGTACGAAATTTAACCAATGGAATATTGTAGTATAACCTCCTTTTGAATTAAAATGCTATTATCTTAAAAACTACGGTGTCTAGTGTGTAAAATCTTACTATTTTAAACTACATTATTTTTTTTTATTTTAGCATGGTAAATTTGTTTTAAGTATTACGCGATTCAAATCCGAGGTCATATTTTGAATCACGTAAAATCTAATTTATTTTGATAAGGTATGATAGCATAATTATTAAGTAATGTTTAAAACAAAAAGCAGATTAAGAAAATACTGAAATTTGAAGTCATGACTTTCGAAAGACTGATCCAGGCTATCAAAATTCGCGACTTTTACAAAATGGCGAACAGGGCTGATAAACCAGCTCATAAAAAACGAGACTGAGTAAAATTGACCTCATAAAAATTTCTTAGTTTTCGAGATATTGACGATTACGTGAAGTTTGCACCTAATTTGTATGTGATGTCAAGCACGCCAGGTGCAAACTTAGTTCAACCGGATCGTATGAGATGAAGGCGGCAGACAGTTAATTTTGTAACAAAATATCATTATTTCAAAAATTATTACAGGCTTTAGTAAATTTTATACCATTTTAGAAACTACAATAAATGCGCAATTTTTTTACGTTGAGTGCCTGGTTATGTTGGTACATTTTTTTTTCACCACGCTAGTTCGAAGTCAGAGGTGAAATTTGAAAAAAATCGAATAATTTTTTTTTGTTATTGTACTGTGTCCACAGCATGAATAAATTAGCAAAAATAGAAAATACGTTCAATAGCATAGTTATTTGGCCACACATAGCAAAAAACTGATTTGTAAAATACTTGATATTTTAGCAATGACACTCAAAACACCGAGTCAGGGTATCACTTAGCACGAGTTTTACAAAAACGTCAATATCTCGAAAACTAAGAGATTTTTACTGAGGTCAAATTTGCTTAATCTAGGTTCTTATGAGCTGGTCTATCAGCCCTGATCGTATAAAAGTTGGTTTTAGGGACACCCTGTATAAATGGCCATAAAAAATGTCACGCCGATTTCACGCCGGTCAATTCCATCGGCGGCGGCGGCGTGGAAAAATTGTCGGCGGTGGCGGCGCGGCGGCGAGGCGCACACCTCTGTCTGTACTCCGCGGACCGCGGGTTGCAGATCCTGTCTATGAAGTGAAATCGATTTTCCTTAAATTTACTAAAGGGTTGATTTTCGCGGAAGTGTTCAGCTTTTGGGCCCAATATTAATTTCAACAAATATCAGAAACTATTTATTATCTACGTAGGTACTTTACTTTTATTAACTCATTGCCGCTCAGGCCGCAAACTTTTGCGATCTCGGCCTTTCTTTGTATTACCACCCTAGTTGTGTAATGTACTATTATATTTTAAAACCTAGTCGTAGAAATAGTACAACACAATATGCGATCGAGGGCTTTCTTTATTACCTCCCTTGTCGTGTACATCATTTCGTACGCGCAGCGTGCGGGAAAAGCCACCTTATGGCCAGGTGTGGCATAAAATACATAATTAAACATAGCGAGCAAACAAGGCAAATATGACATATAACTGACAGTGTAACTTTTTTTTAATTTGAAGTATACCGCTAGTGACACGCAGTGACGGTATTAATAATATTCTTTTTTAATGTTTGCATCAATGAATTTAACTCGGAAAGTTTTGTTTTTCTTAAAAACCGTAGGAATTTAATTGCTTGTTAAGTTGGTAGTTTTGTATTTTAATCGTAAAGTTCAAGGACCTTAAAATAAATAGCTGGACGGAGGCTCGCCAACAGATAACTGAAGCCATTTCTAATACGCCGGCTTCTTGTACTTACGAGCCACACACATCAACTAGTTTTTTCCTATTGCGAGCAGCATGCACACATAGGTAGCCGGCGGATTAGACATGCTTCAGTTCTTTGGTAGCGAATAGCGATGCTCCGTCCGGCTATTTATTTTAAGGTCCTTGGTAAAGTTAAAATTGAGCGCTTAATCCTTGACCTAAGTTTAACCTAGATTTAGAAGTCTGTGGCTGCTAGCAGTATCGTAATGTGACTATAACGACACTAGTGCTGTTATGGGGAATAGAGTATAGACTTCTCTGAACTCATATTATGTGTGTTCTTATATTAGTGTTCGTGACCAAGTAAAAGACAGATAAAAGTACAGGAGTAGAAAATAGTATTTTATGCAACAGTTGTATAAGTAGGGTCAAAATAAGCGAATGGCGTGAGTTGCGATACGACGCGCCGCGGCGGCGAGTATCGCAAATAGAGACGCCATGAGCGTTTTTTGACTGAATTATACAACGTTGCATACAATACTTTTTCTACGACTAGGTTTTAAAATATAAAATACAAAATTAAGCATGGTGCGCTAACAAGGTAAATATGACATATGACTGACAATATAATAAGTATGTGTCTACGGGTAAACTTTGTTTTTAATTTAACGTATACCGCTAGTGACACGCAGTGACGATATTAAAAATACTTTTTTTTATGTTGGCATCAAGTTTTTTTTTTCATAATCAGTGTTGTAGGCCTATAAAATCTCACTCTGGGATAATTTTGCTACTTGGGAGTGCATTATAAATGAAAATAATGTTATTTTAACGTAATTGGAACAGTCACGCACGATCTAATAGAGATAATGGCAAACAATCATTGCAACAAAAAGTCCGTTTCTGTCCAGAAAACGTTGTGAAAAACTTGTAGAGCTCACTCAGTCAATGAAAAGTGAAACACAAGAGACTTTAGATTGAATGCTAAACAGTGTCAGGATTGTTTTTATTCTATTCAATCGTCTTCGAGCAGTATTGGCACCGGCCGTTTAGTTTAGAAATGACTTCATAATTTTACCCAACACACATGTATTGCCAAGTAGAGACGCACCCACACACGTGCAGCTTCCGGCCTCGACTGTGAATGGCGTTGGCGCATACGCATGTTTACTACTGGCGAGCGCTTGTCGATCATTTCGGTGTGCTCTTACGTCACACTATCCGGCAGAATATCCCATGAACGTATGTCATTGATGGAACCAGCTCGCACGCATTCGATTGCTGCAGCAGCCGCACATGTGTTTAGTATCAAAATATTACCCTCGAAATCCGCATTCCTCCTTCGCACTCTGATCGTTTCGTGTATTCATGTTAGTTTAATTTGTGATTAGATTTATCTGCTTTGTTAATTGTTACCATTATATTTATCGGTGTCCTTATTTATATTGATGACATAAAGACAGATTTTGCTCACAGCATAGATAAACACTAGTATTCACCAGCAGCGTATATACGTCCCCGTGCTGGGCATTGATGGGCATTTCTTCAGAAATATGTCTGCGGTCACCTAATTCATCTAGCCCTTTTTCATACTAAATGTATGGAGGCAGATGAATGAGTCGCAGACATATTTCTGGACAAATACTCTGGTCTACTCTCGCTGATTAGAGTTACCACGCTGGCCCAGAACGGATTGTTTCTTATTCGAAGTACATAGTAATGAAATTTAAGTCAGAAGTTTACTTTTATTACGATTATAAGAATACAAGGTATCAGCGTAATTCGTCCCATTCGTTTTTCGTTCAATTCGTATTTCGTCTTATTCTATAGTCGTCACACATTCTTTATGTATAAAGAATAGTCTTAATAAAGAATGTGTGACGAATATAGAATGAGACGAAATACGAATTGAACGAAAAACGAATGGGACGAATTACGCTGATACCGAATACAAAGACCAAATACATAGAAAAAATAAACGTAACCCACTGTAACCCTAGCCAAGGCCGGAGCCAGCGTCTCTATTTTGCTTTGCTTTGTTTTGCTTTGTTTTAGAGAAGACCAAATACATAGATGTATTTGGTCTTTCTAAAATCGTAATACAGATTGTGGTGTTTACACATTAAACAATCTAAACATATTTACTTTTATGGTGTAAATTATATTAGTAATTAATTTCTTTTAATATTTTTTATCCGCACACATATCATAAACCCTCGATAATGCGTTGAAAAACCGCAAATTATGACCAGCATAAAGATAAACTGTTTTGTTAGAACAAATTGCTTATTTGTGAAAATGTTATTCAAATGTTTGATATTGAAATTTCGAACATCTCTGAAAAACATAGCAATATGATTTAACCTCAATTCTAATACAGCCGAAATGACGTTTTATTCGAAATTAAAAGTCAATTGACAAATATCGCACGTTTCTTGATATCAATGATATGTTAGTAGAGGCCCACTATATTATGGGCCCTGCATTTAAAAATAAAAACTACGGTTGCGTGACATGCGTGAAAAAGGTTTCATTTACCGCCATTTGACATTTTTAATCTACTGTTTTTGAACACATCATAGAGAGTTTATATGTGTGTAGATAAAGCAGTGTATGTAACTGTACAATGTTCATAATTAAGCATTAAAAGACCGATTTCCATGAAATTTGGTGTTCAGATAAATTACGACTCCGATTATCAAAACTTAGTATAGCTGCTTTTTACTCAACTAAGTTGAAGCAAAAAAGACATTTAACTTATTTCATCCTCGCGAACAACGAAAGCGAGGCTACGTACTTGCCCTTAGTGAATTGGCTTCTAAGAAAGAAGCCACGGTAGGTGAATTTCTCGAACTTGATGTGTCTGTGACGGTAGTTTCATAGTAGGCTACATATTGAAATATTCTATGTTCGAAATACTGTAAGCTCCGCTTGTAAGCTTTGGCCTTTATGCCGGGCCTGCTATCTCCACCGATGTCCGGCGATCCAGTTGATTGGCAATTCGAGAGCGGATGATGTCATGCAGATTGAATAAACGGTACGACTTCCGACGCGCGACGCGTATCGAATTTGAGCCCGATGTAGGTAGATCGCGCAGGATGGCGTTACTTATAGAAATCCTGCTCCAGATTCGATTTGCGTTTAGTATTTAATTATTCAGTTCTTACCTATTTATTTTATCAGGTTCTACCGATTGATTTACCGTTTTAAACATTATTTTTGGTTGCTTCATAAAACCTACGGCGTCAGCAGGGCACTACCAAACCATAGTAAATACTAACGCAACCTTCTCATTCTCATTTCCCGCCAGTATCTTCTGAAATGAACAGACGAGTGCTTCACCGTGGTGCACCGGTGACATTACTAGACATAGATTTGGCGATAAGTGTCGCGATACGATGCCAATGCGCTGAGTGCGTCGCCTATTTCTGCACTCTCGTTCAGGCGCGCCGAGCCGTCTGAACAGACACCACGACCTAGATATTACTAGATAATTTAGAAGGCTACAATTGCATTGAATCCTTGTTTACAAATACATATTACAGATTCTAATCTGCACCAGCACTCATACAGTCTACTTACTAGTCTAGTTAGGGAATCAGAAAATAATGATAAGTACTGCATACAAATATATGTACTTATAAATATATTTACATACGAAACTGCAAATTGGACATTAGAAAATGAACGAAAAAAGTTTAAGTTACGATTTACAGCTTTCAAGGCGGCTTCCTGTATTGCGCCATCAAGGACAAATACTATTCACATCATAAAAGTCCATACGTAATTACCAATCGTAAAAGACATCCGCTGCGACATTTGAGCCTAACATTTGAATGCAACGATCTCAAGAAACCTTAGCTAAAGATCATTCTCCGCTTTGTTGACATATCGGTACAAACATCCATATGGTTCTGTAATATCGACGAACAGGTAGAAAACCCGACCCAATCCCTGTGTATCGAATCGAATAATTTCTCAGAATCGAGCGCTTTGCTCGTCTCTCAAAATTCTACAAAACACAAAAGAATATCTCGGCATCTGGTAGACATAGTGTCGACTGCTAAAATTGGACAATGTGCACCTTGTAAACGCTTGGATGTCCTTCAATAGAAAACGTTCAAAAGATCTTCCTGTGGGCGATACGTACCTGTTCACGAGACGTTAAAAAAAAATCAATTTGATGATCCTTTATTTATTGTCGGTTGAGATATATGAATATGAACTGTTTTTGAACGCATCGCGTAGACTTAAAAAAACTGACCGCATATAATTTTACGTTTGTAGTACATACAAAGTAACAGAACAATACATATGTACGGGTATCAGGCTTGGCTTTGCGAGCATTACCTAAGCCGTAACGTCTTGTAATTAGAGCCAGGGTAGTGCGTGCGAGGCATTGACCTGTGTTTCTCGGTAGATCAAGCATGGATTGCGCGAAGGCGACCCGATCCGCGCCAGTGTGTAACAATGGCTTATTCAGGTGTCATGGGACACTCTGAGAAGCATCACTGTGCCAACTTGCACTTATAAATGTAGATACCAGTGGCGTGGCGTAAAAGATATCCTTGGGCAAGCCGATGCAGATTTAGCGTACATTATCTTTAAGAGCTGTAGAATAAGATGGTTTAAATGCCTGATATTAGACAAGCCGGTAGAAATCGAGTTCTTTGGACGCCCGCCACGCTACTGGTAGATACATATATTTGCTTCTGCAAAGTATAAACATTCTCGGTTTATAGAATCTTCGCCTGACATCAGAATCCTTTAGAGCGAAGGCGAACGCGTTAAATCGAAGGCAATCGAAGGTTAATTTGCACCTATATTAGGTGCAAATTAACCTCGATATTTAAACCTGTGATATTTTTGATTACTAAAGACTAGTCCAACGATATGAATTATTCACAATATCAATATAACACCAAAATACACTTGGAGTAATTATGAGTCGACTAACGGTTTAATAAAGAAAATTAGAAACCGGGCATGTAATGATGAAATTAGAATCGGGTTTCCATGCCAAGATTTACAATTCCTCTATTGAAACACTGGATCATAACATTCATAACCGTATCTTGATTGATGTTGCAGCGAAAATATTTTTTAAAAGGAGTGATAAATTCTGGGCGGTAAAAACGCGAGAGATCAAATTGGGAGTTGGTTCAAATGAGCTCATGTTTGAATCAGTTGCAGTGGGCGGGTCCTTTGATGGACCATTAATTATATTCACACCTCTGCGGCCGCAGCCAGCATCGAGTAAACTGTGGAGATTTTTTTACAACGACATTTCTTGGAAAGATGGCGGCGACGTTAAATAAAAACTGGAAGCGCGAGCACGAGCTGCGTTGAACCTCTGCGAATTTAGAGGTCATGGTCGTTAAGGGATTATAAAAACTAAGTTATCAAGATGACTTCTGATACACTTCGTAGGGCAAAATTATGACTTTCACAGAGTCACCGCCGAATTTTAAAACTAACTAAATGATGAACTCTTCCGCTTCGTCACCTTTTAGTCTTTCTAACTGTCGTGTTACTCTAGAACACTATATCGCCTTGTAGCTGTAGAAAACTCGTGTGAAATAACTTTGATAAGGTTAGTACTAGATTAGAAAAAAACGATAGGAAAAGTATGGGCATGTCGGGTTAGTATTAATTTAAATAACCGTTTCTTCAAACTGCAGTTATCATATAAATTGTAACATAAATGAGTCGTTTTCAAAAAAAGATGTCCGTAATTAGATTAGACCTTAATTAAACAAAAAGTTAATCTTGTTCCTTTGTGTAAGTTACCATACAATTTGTATAGTTAACTTTCGTTACACAAAGGAAATAGTTCACACTTGGTTTAATAAAGCCCTAACTACGGGCAAATATGAGCTTATATTACCGGTTTGTGTACAATCGAAAAAAAAACATCACAGATAACTTCAGCACCTCAGATTTTAAGAGCCCTCCCCCCTCTGAGAGGTAACAAAAGCAAGATTCCCTGAACTCGTGCTACAAAGCTTTAAATCCGACCTGTCAAGTGAGTTTTGTTGTGGGCCGTGGATTTATTTCACACCGAGCGCTTTGTAGGCGTGTTGAGTTAAACAGCATCAAGTGAAAAGTTCTGATGAATAATAAAAAGTCTATCTGATTAGGTTTTTATCCGGCAAACAGTCATTACGATAATTATTGACATTTACGTATGATTGACACTGGGTACCCATGTGTGTGTGTGTGTGTGTGTGTGTGTGTGTGTGTGTGTGTGTGTGTGTGTGTGTGTGTGTGTGTGCGCGTGCGCGCGCGTACGTGCGTGCGTGCGTGCGTGCGTGCGTGCGTGCGTGCGTGCGTGCGTGTGTGTGGATATTTGGGATTTCTACCAGTTTTTCGTTACTTTTATACACTGTACGGTACTTAAGTGTATTACAAAATAATAAACAACTATTTTTACGAGTTTCAGCGCCATCGGTGCTGGTAAGATTCGTAACTTTGCTTTATCTTAAGTTTACAAGAACTTAATCTTCCAAGCGGAAAGGGTAAATTACCTTTCATAGAGATCCTAATATAAATGAATTGGCTACTTGACAACTTTTTTCTGTGATATGTTATAGAAACACCTCTCAATAATAGAAATATTAGTGAAAAAACCACTGCAATATCATAAAAACTCACCGAGATACTACAATGTTAAAGTCACATTTTAGACGTTCCCAAATAAGTGCCGAAACGCTCCCTACTGAAGCCCGTTATACAGTGACGTCACTATACTCATACATTGTTTGGGGAAATCGATAACTTTGTTCTTCAACTATGCTAAAACTTGCGTTTATCGTAACGGTTTCATAAAAAAAGTTACTATAAATTTTATGGGTTATTTAATGGTATTAATAGTTTTTAATAATTTTATATGTACTTTTAAAATGGACTTTCCCACCCAACTTTGGAGGCTCATAAAAAAAGTTACACGTTAGATATCAAACTCAAAACTTAGACATATTTCCTTATTATGCTTATTTTAACAGGATCTTATATATTTTTTACAAATTTCAGTTACAGTCAAGGACCTAACCAATTATGGTGATACACCAAAATAGAGATTTAACTAACATAAAAACAAAAAATAGATTGAGCATAAAAAATCTAAAATCACTAGCGCGTTTCCTGTCACCAAAATCGACAGAATGTACAATTAAAGTGTCCAAACCAATTAACTAACAGCTCGCCAAACCAAAGTTCTATGCTAATGAAGTCAACCTTTTACCCACAGTACTAAACATAAATAATGTATTATTTCCTTGCGTATAAAGGTTTCATTAATCCATTCTGGTCACCTTGTTCCGGATCCGGTAGACGGGCTTGCAACGGTGGTAGGTTCAACGGACTAGGCAGCTTAGCATGATTGTGTTTATTACGGATACGGCAGCCGTTGTCGATAATGTTGACTTAACCACTACAGAGTGGTAGAAAAGTCCACATACATTCCCAACGGTCCTGAGAATTAAGGCCTATTATGCAATTCCACTTATTTTCACTAATTTCTTTATAAGTAGAGTTGCCGCAGCAACGATAATCTTCCTACTTAGAACTTAGATAATCCGGAAAACTTACAACTTTTATTGTGTGCAACAATGCAGATCAACGTGATGCATATATATAGGCCAGATAGTTACGAGGCTGGCAGCCCCATTTCACGCCGAGGTATGTATAGTGCTTTTCTCAAATATGCAATGAAATAATAAATTAAAATCACTCCAAAAATCAAACTTTATTTTCTAGAGACACTAAAAGTAAGGTAGACAAAAAAATTGAATTACAGAATGAAAAATGTTCAATTTCCTTTCCAAAAACTGTTTCAGTATACATTTTTACCGTGAATATTTAGATGAAATATTTTAAATGTGTTTCCTTGTAGTTTGCAATTTAAAATTATTAGCAAGTAGCATTTTCCCGCGGCTACGCCCGCTTTGTTCGCGTTATTGTCCCAAAGGAACTCTTTACCGGGTTGTAAAGTATTCTATGTTTCAATCCAGTACTTGGTCTACTTACATGCACAAATTTCAGCTTGATCCATCCAGTTATCAGGTCAAACATCTTCACAAATTTTCACATTTATAATATTAGTGGGATTAGTGGGATTATTTATAATGTCTTTATTTCTTATGTTCACGACGATTTTATATAAATAAAACTACAAAATATAGAAAACAGCGTTCATTGTTTTTTTAATGGCTGAACGCCGTGATGCTGTGTCACAAATAAATGTGGAATGGAAATAAAAATAAAAACACATCGCAGGCCTGGGCCGGCAATATTGTATGAAATTCCATTAAATGCCAAGCGTCGAGCCGCACCAGGTACTTTGCGGCCTTAATGTCAACATTTCATTGCATGTTTGAGAAAAACTAGATTCACATCCAACTTTGCAGTTTCCGTTTACGGAATGACGCGACTTTCGAAACTAGAACGAGCTACCACACGCAGAAATCATGAAATGGCGGTCGTCCAGTTCGACAAGACGACTCAAACACCCAACGACATCGACATTAACAACTCGTCGTTTATGTGCCAGTTTCGACTAAAATTCTAACCTTATAGCTGTAACTTGTAGTATTATATTATGAAAGCGAAACAATTGAGTCAAGTGAATCGCCAGAACACGAAACAACGAAACGCGAAATGACCCCTGAAAATTTGTTCTCTTACAGACTGTCAGAAGTGTCAGAAGTGTCAGACGTATCGGATGAGATTGTAATGAAATTATATTTATTTGCATATTTGTAGTGTATCAAATCATAACACTCGAGTATGCTAGTCCCTCAGGTATGCCAAGTGAATGTTCTAGACTCAACGGGTCCATGACACGGTCTGTCGCGTCAGCGCAGCATAGCATAGCCGCGCCGCGCGTTCGTGACAACTGATATTATGTCAAAACTGATCCCTGTGCATCCTCTGTTGACATCATACTGGACTGGTTTAAGTTTTTTTTTATACCACCAAGAGGCAAAAATGCAGCCCACTTGAATGGACGCGGAAACCACAGCTACGAGTATATAATAATCTATCTATATATTCTATAATAATGAACACGACATGTAATATCTTGAATATTATAAATACGAGGGCTACTACTTATGTATCCGGAATAGAAAAAATAAATAAATGTATAGGGATAAATATGGTTTTATTCTTTTTCAAAATATTCTCTGTGATGATCTAGGCACTTTTTTTGCATACGTAGAAACCAATTTTTAAAACACTTTTTCCACTTTGACTGAGGTATCTCCAAAACGTGTTCTTTGAACGCGTCGAGGGCATCTTCGCGGGTCGAAAATCGTTGACCACGTAATTTATTCTTTACATTTGGGAATAAATAACAATCATTGAGTGCCAAATCAGGGCTATATGGTGGATGACCCGTTAATTCTATATTTTGATCTTCCAAAAATCGAGTTGTTTCGCGTGATGTATGACAGCTGGCTGGCATTGTCATGGTGAAGAATGATTCTGCGTCGCTGTTTTTTTTAGGAATTTCTTCAAATATTCCGGCAAACAAATGGCCGTGTACCACTCCGAATTAACGTTTTACGATTCTCTAGCTAGTGGAACTGTAGCTACATGGCCATTAATACCAAAAAAGCAAGCCACCATTTGCTTCAACGTGCTTTTTGCACTAGATACTTTCGTAGGGTTCGACTCATTTTGAAACACCCACACTGTTGATTGTTGTTTAGTTTCGGGATCATACGCATAGATCCAGGATTCGTCACCTGTGTAGATATTATGAACAGCTTTTGAGTCACCACGGTTATATTTTTTCAGCATTTTCCTGCACCATTCGACGCAAGTCTATTTTTGATCCTTAGTTAAGTTGTGCGGTATCCAACGCGAACAAAGTTTTTTTACAGCTAAATGTTCATGTAATATTTTATGAATACTCGTCATACAAATACCCAGAGTCGCCTCTATCTCGCGATAAGTAACATGACGATCATGCATTATGAGTTTTCGCACAGCTTCAATATTTTGTGGAACAACGACCGATTTTGGGCGACCTTCCTTGACTTCGTCCGTGAGCGTATGCTCCTACGTCCACGATTGAGCTCACTAAACCAGTGATACACAGTGGTTTTTGACGGAGCTTCATCACTAAAAGTCGAAGTTAATTGATCTATGCACCGTTGTTGCGTTAAACCACGCCGAAAGTCATAATATATCTTAGAACGAAAATTTTCACGTGGGAGTTCCATTCTTCCAGCGAAATGACATTTTAAACCCGCCAAAAACGAAAGACTAGCGTATATGAGAAAAAAACAACATAGCGGCAAGTGTTAAAGAAATGTTCAAATTTTACCGTGGAGCTTAGATACAGCGTCGAAAAAGGTTGAAATCCCGGATTCCGGATACATAAGTAGCAGCCCTCGTAAAACATTATGAACATGCGAAGAATTGCAGATTCCGATCTGTAGTTAGACTAGCTCTATGAAATGCTAATAATCCTGCTAATTATTATTTGTATAGCTTGGCAACTTCGTTGGTGACACTCACCTGTGTGCTTTTTGTTCTGTACAGCCGTAACTACTTACACAAATTACCGCCAACACGAACGGTGACCGGCGGAGGCAGCCTCCGAAGGCCCCCGTTCGTGTTGGCGGTAGCTTGTGTAAGTAGTTCTGGCTGCACAGAACAAAAAGCACACAGGGCAGTGTCACCAACGAAGTTGCCAAGCTATAAATGGAATCTGTGTTTAAAATTGTGCTTTAAGTGATGTCAATGAAAGTTTAGATCTTAGATAATGCCATTTAAGGGGTCATCCATATATTACGTCACACGCATAGGGGGTAGGGGGATCTAGCCAAACATGACAGCCTATATAGAATATGTTAGAAAAAAGTGGGGAGGGGGGCTATAAAATCTTGTGGATGACCCCTTAAAGTCGGAAAACGCTATATGCATTATCTTGAAATTAAGCACCTAGAGTTACTGAAAATCCATCATACTTTATTTTCGCTATATAAATTCCTAAAATCCACATGTGTATTACGAATTACAGTAAAAACATAGTGCTATTGATGATTTATATACAAAATATCAATATAATATGTTGGACATATTCCTTAAAATGCTTTATTGTGTAAATGTACAAACTTTAGTACCTACCCTCTCTTTAAGTCACCTTTTATTAAAATTAAACCCAATCATTAAATTGCAACGTAATGTGATTCTTCATTCTCATAATTTAATTACAAACTTAAACAAAGATGGAAGCCTGTCTCTGCTAATTAAAACAAACATGACTTATAAAATTCTTCATAGTGTCACAAAACCACGCGGAGTACGCGCGATGACTCCTGATGGACCATTATTTATCGAGGCATAAACCACAAACATTTATGTCTTAGGTTTTATCCCTTCAAAACAATGCCGTAATACTAATGAAATAAGTCATGATTTTTAACGGATAAAACAAAAAACAGTTGGGAACTGGTTAGGCTGGTTCGTGGATACTAGATCGCTGGGAGTCCTATACGTGCAGAAATTTGGATGCTGGTGTCATATGGCTTGAAAGAGCATGCAGTAAAAAATAAGTAAACAAGCACGCAACCAGGGCTCAGTCACTCCGCGATTCTATTGCGCGGTAATTATTATTAAATCTTGCCGCATCCGCTAGGCAAGTCTAGATCTGTCGCGCGCCGACATGTAGCGCACGCATCCGCGCCCACACGCATTATAGTAGGGGAGTCCATGATACTAAATGTGGATTTACTCGAGCGTCTTAGAGACCTATTGGGCTGCGAAGCTTAGATGATAAAAAGAAAAAATGTTATATAATGTATACCTTTTCATCGGTGGGGTGAGCGTCTACAGATTTTCAAAAATGTAAAAAAAAACTGTTGCATGGACATACTCGAGCGCGTCAGATATTGATAGCATCCATGTCCCACGTATTTTTAATAATGTACGTATGTTAATTTGACAGTTTGCATGGTGGGTGTGGTCGTACGTAAGGGTTGAAAAAGAGAAAAAAAAAAATTAATTGAGCGCGTCAGATTTTCTAAGGGGATGTTAAGTGAACCTAAAAGAAGCTCTCATTCAATAATCTGACTATTTGGACGTGACGCAAGCTCACGGCCATTATTGTAATATGCAAAAAAAAATTGATCAGCAGACATTCTCGAGCGCGTCAGATTAAGATATATATGGTTCATCTTGATGTCCTAGACGTGCTGTCTCCTAATCTGACAATTAAAAATTTTGCTGGTTCGATTCCCGGGCGAGACAAGCGAATTTTATAAAATCTTTTAATGCAGTTTTGTTTCTTTTTAAAAATAAAGGAATGTTTTCTTTCAGTAGAATGAGCTAACTAAAGGATTTAAGGTAGTTCCCCTTCAAGGCCCATAGATTTTCCTAACCGGTTGAGTTAAGTTTGCACCGCGTTCCCTGCGCACCCATACCAACCAGGTGCAAATTTGACGCAACCGGGATTGTATGCCGCAACTATTGTGACCTTTTTTATACAATTAATACGCATTTTATTATTTTGTACTAAAGGTGGTGATTAACTAAGAGCTAGAAAATATGTTTTGTTGATAGATTATGTAAAATATCGCATTGCAGCTACAAAATTCAGTAATTTTATTTCTTCTTATTTGTGAAGTTACTGGAAATAAAAAGCTTGAAATTTCATGTATTTGTTGCACACTCTGATTCTGTTTGACCACTATCTTGCAGAAATTTGACTCAATTAAATAAAAACCGACAAAGCAGAAACTCAATCCGTGAATCTATTATATCTTGGTGGTTTTAAGTTTGCACCTAATTTGTATGTGATGCAAAGGAAACCAGATGCAAACTTAGCTCAACCGGTTAGTATGAGAAAGTTAGGATAAAGTCGGCACGGATTCCCGTTACTTCAGCTTGTAGAAATCTTCAGATTATATATTTTCCGTTAGCCTTGAATTATTTCCTTCAAAATTAAAAAAATAGCCACGATTGAGAATATCCAGATGACGTTTTTTTTACAACTTTGTAACCGTCCCACTCCTTTTCGTCACTCAAGAATTGTCAGATTAGTGGAATATACACTTTTTAGCATGTAATTAACTCACCCTACCTTAATCTGACGCGCTCGAGAATGTCTGATGATCAATTTTTTTTGCATATTCTAATAATGGTCAATTTTTTTTTACTAATCTGATCCTTTATCCTGGACGGGCGGCCATATATATGGGGCTCATATTTGGTAGAGGTGTCCCCCTGTATGTTAATCTGATGCGCTGGAGTAAATCCCGAAATCCCCTCTTGGGCTCCCTAACTATTACGAAACGAATACGTACTACTCGACCGAAATGAATAACATGAAAAATGCAAAAAAAAAAATTTGCGGAAGGTTGCTGTAATAATACGGACTTAAATTCGGATCACTCATTATTCTGGCTTCCGCATTATCTGTAAATATGTATGTATTATAATAAGATAAAGTTTGTGTTTATACTTTATATAAGACTACATAAGTCCGTCAAGTTTCTTTATTATTATTGGAGGATGCGAATAATTGGTAAATCTGGTTAATTTGGGCACTTGTCTCCGCCGGCGAGTAAGCGAGTTGGGTTGTAATGACATTGCGAATCTGGAAAGGTCGATTGATCACACTGTGCCTGGTCAGCCCGCAATGAACTGTTACTCGCCCAACTTTACTCGCTTACTCGCCGGCTGTGGGACCAGTGCCTTGCGTTAATCTTTGAATATTATCATTAATTAGATTCTAGTGATTTTGTTAATCTAACAATAAATATCTATCATTGTTTTATTTATTTCGTATAGAAAACAAAAAGCTACCTTTTTCCTTTTAAGTCCCATCCCATGTACGTACAATGTCGAAAGCACTGGGTTGTGATAAATACATATAGGTAATTTTGACCTCGTCTGACGGCATGAAGGCAACGTCCAAGTGATCTGTCATTTTGTATAGCGTATATTTAGAGACTCTATAACAACATATGTAAGAGTCAGGCTGTAAATTTGGGCGCCAATTTTGCAGCTTCAGGTCCTTCTGACAGTACTTAATATCGCCCTACTGTTCTGGCAATATTACCTCGAGATTACTGATATAAAAAAACTATAAATTAAACCCAAAACCACCCTTGAGATGCTTAGATATTTTTCCATGCTTCATTGCAAGTTTATCCTCCTCTGATTGAACGCAACCGCCGCTATGTGCCAGACGTTGACTTTTGTGTCGCAGAGTATTTACAGATAACACGAATAAATCAACCGTTTTTCATATGTTTACTACCTGAGACCTAAAACTTTGAACTCGTCTGGGGGCTAAAAGCAACGTCCTAATGTTCTGTCATTTTGTATAGGGTATATTTTAGGGAGTGTACAACAACATATATAAGAATCAGCCTTGAGGCTATCAGGTAAATTTGGATCCTAATTTTGCAACTTCACAACCTTCTGGCAGGTACTTTGCAATACCCTACTGTTCTGGCAATGTTACCTCGAGATTACTAATATAAAAAACTATAGATTAAACGCAAAACTACCCTTGAGGCAATTAGATATTTTTCCAGAATTTTTTGCAAGTTTACGGTCCTCCCCTAGGCAAACACAACCACTTCGGGGTGCCAGACGTTGAGATTTGTGACTGGAAGTTAGAGTTGTGCCGTTCTCGAGAATTCTCGGAAACGTTCTCAGTTTTGTATGGGAAATGTTCTCGAGAACGTTCTCTCTCCATACTAAACGAAGAGCGTTTACGAGAATGGCACATCTCTACTGGAAGTAGACCGAAATAATGGAGACACTGAGCATTTTCATGAGGAAATGAGATGAACATTTCGCTCGTGCCTCCTAGACAATAGATTTTGAAATCACAGTGTTTATTACATTTATCAGACACTGCACAACATCCATGCTGCGGTCAGTTTTGGAAGGCTCAGAATATCTCACACAATTACGCAGGGGCAAAATATATTGCTCTAGTGCAGCGATCGGCAACCTTTTAGCAGCCAAGGGTATAAGGGTATAGTAGCTAACGAAATTGACGCGGGCCGCACTTTGTTAATAATTTGTGATTTTATACAATTCTGAATATACAAAATAGGCAGGGTGGCTCGCGGGGCGCAGGTTGCCGACCGCTGCTCTAGTGCATGAAAGTTTAAATTTCGAAGAAACAAAGTCAAGACAAGCAGTCGTTACGAAAGCTCCAAGATTTATTTCTTTTAGAACATTCATCTTAGGCATCTTAGCTAATATTAATTGAACGTAATGTTGTGAGCTAATATGAATTGAAATAAAGTCGAATAAATCTTCCATGAACTCTGTCACTCACACTCAACGTAACCTAGGTTGAACCGCTAACCCGCTGAAGCGTGCGCGGGGCATTTCTGTAGGTTTGCAAACCTATCTGTGGTCTGTGAATGAACGAATGAGAGGAGAACAAATTTGTTCGGTCTTATAAAATGGCGGTTGTGACAGAGTGGGACGTTTTCTGCAACGCTAACTTAATAAATACTACAAAATGTGATTATGTGCTCGGAAATAAAGTTTAATACATTTAAATTGCGTGTCGTTATTAACTTCAATCCTACGTTTCTGCAAGAGGCACCTATCCAAAAAGTGCGATTGCTATTCCTGCCGCCTTCGGGATAAATCAGGCACAAAAAAATAAGCTATCAGTGTGGTATACGCCTATGTAACTCCGCGCATACAAATAGATCGAGCAATCTATGGATCGCCGGCTGGTCTGCTGTAGCCCTGCAGTAATGAGGCTACAGCGAGAGGGCGACATGCTGTTAATAAT
Source organism: Eudemis profundana (assembly GCA_947034925.1). Lineage (NCBI taxonomy): Eukaryota > Metazoa > Arthropoda > Insecta > Lepidoptera > Tortricidae > Eudemis > Eudemis profundana. The sequence continues at coordinate 19,042,249 of OX344795.1, read as the reverse complement.
CGCATCAATTAACGCATCGCCCTCGGGCGCGGCATTCCAAGGCAGCGCAGAAAAAGATACGTTGTTTCTTAACAAGCTTCCAGCTTTTTGCTAAATAGTTAGCTTTACAGAGGAAGTAACAAACTACGGTAATGTGGAATACAGGATTTCACTGCAAACCGCAAATAGATTAAAGAATAATGAACTGTATACATTATGACTCTAATATTAGTTTTTTTTTTCAAGTACCTACACATTACAAGCCAGACTAAAATATAGACGAAAATCCTTCTGGTGACGTCTTTTGGTACTATATGTAACTTTATTTTTTAATCTGTGCTGAACGCCATAATTCTTATTTTAAAACAAAAACTAACTATGTGTTCAAAAAATATAAACCTCTGTAACGTCTAACGTTAATCATTTGCCAGCGAGCACGTCGACAGTGTGGTTAATTTTATATCTTAAATCAGCAGTCTGCAACCAGCGGTCCGTGAACCGCTCACTTGCGGCCCGCGAGCCTCCCTGGCTATTTTTTATGTAAAAGTCGCTATATTCAGAATTGTATAAAATCACAAATTATCAACAAAGTGCGGCCCGCGTCAAATTCGTTAGCTACTATGTGGCCCTTGGCTGCTAAAAGGTTGCCGACCGCTGTCCTAAATAAACAGATTATAATACAAATACACAATATAGGAAGGGAAGATTTGGACCACGGAACATGGTAACGTCAAAATAAGTATTATATTATAAAATTTATTATAAAAACGTGATTAATGCGGCTTTATAACAGTATTTTTATTTTTAAGATATTTGTAGCTTGACAAAAAAAGAGAAAAATGTGAAAAAATCATGATCATGAATTTTTATATTTTCTATTTTATTTCTATTTTTTGTATAGGAGTGTATTATTTGTGTTCCAAAAATAAATTTCTCATCCTTGAGTTACCCGAAAATGATATATCACATGCCCTATGTGGTCTTGGAGAAATATGACTCGGAAATGCAGCGCGGCGGCGTGGGCCTTTCCCACCCTCTCCCCCCTACCAGCAGCGTGGCTACCGATGGCTACCGATCTGAATCAGCTCAGACTGACCTAGGGATCATCTGTGCAGAGTGTCAGCGAATGGTCAAAAAGTGCAACGTTCCCATACAACGGATCGCATAAGAACCCCAGCTATATAAGAAGTCTGTGCAGTAAAGTATAATACTCGTAGTGTTATATTGATTTGAACGTACGGAACCCTGTCCACGCGAGTCTAACTCTCACTTGTCCGGTTTTTTTAGTAGAGAGCGAGAAGCATAAAGAAGTTAGAAAACAAGTGAGATAATATATTTTATGCCTCACCTTTTACGGCTTTTACCGCACGGTACGCGTACGGAAAAAGCCGCTTTCTGGCCAAGTGTAGGCATAAAATGATGTACACAACACGGGAGGTAATAAAAATAAAGAAAGCCCTCGATCGCATATTTACGTTCCTCGCTTGCAGCTCGGGCCGCAGACATCTGCAATCTCGGCCTTTCTTTGTTTTGCCACCCTCGTTGTGTCATAATGTAAGTACTTATCTACACACATCATAAACCCTTTTTTCTACTCCTGTACTGTTATCAGTCTTTTACTTGGTCACGAACACTAATATAAGAACATACATAATATGAGTTCAGAGAAGTCTATACTCTATTCCCCATAACAGCACTAGTGTCGTTATAGCCACTTTACGTTATTGCTAGCAACCACAGACTTCTAAATCTAGGTTAAACTTAGGTCAAGGATTAAGCGCTCAATTTTAACTTTACGGTAAAAATGCACAACTACCAACTTAACAAACAATTAAAATCCTACGGCTTTTAAGAAAAACGAAACTTTCTGAACTAAATTCATTGATGCCAACATAAAAACAAAAGTATTTTTAATATATTTACTGCGTGTCAACTTCATTTAAAAAATAAAAAGTTTACCATAGACACATACTGACAGTCATACGTGATATTTGCCTTCTTTGCAGGTTATGCCTTGTTTGTATTTCATATTTTAAAACCTGTCGTAGAAAAAGTATTGTATGCAACGTTGTATAATTAAGTCAAAAAACGCTCATTGCGTCTCTATTTGCGATACTCGCCGCATTCGCGGCTCGTATCGCAACTCACGCAATTCGCATTTTTTGAACCTTCTTATACAACTGTTGCATAAAATACTATTTTCTACTCCTGTACTGTTATCTGTCTTTTACTTGGTCACGAACACTAATATAAGAACATACATAATATGAGTTCATAGAAGTCTATACTCTATTCCCCATAACAGCACTAGTGTCGTTATAGTCACTTTACGTTATTGCTAGCAGCCACAGACTTCTAAATCTAGGTTAAACTTAGGTCAAGGATTAAGCGCTCAATTTTAACTTTGCGGTAAAAATGCACAACTACCAACTTAACAAACAATTAAATTCCTACGGTTTTTAAGAAAAACAAAACTTTCCGAACTAAATTCATTGATGCCAACATAAAAAAAAGTATTTTTAATATAGTCACGTCACGTCAGTCAGTAATTAAAAAAAAAGTTTATTATAGACACATACTGTCAGTCATACGTCATATTTGCCTTATTTGCAGGTTATGCTTTTAATTTTGTATTTTATAATAAAAAACTTGGTCGTAGAAAAAGTATTGTATGCAACGTTGTATAATTAAGTCAAAAAACGCTCATTGCGTCTCTATTTGCGATACTCGCCGCATTCGCGGCTCGTATCGCAACTCACGCAATTCGCATTTTTTGAACCCACTTATACAACTGTTGCATAAAATACTATTAATGTCTTCAAAAACCGCAAATTACAACTAGCATAAAGATGAACTATTTTTGGTTTTGTTAGTACAAATTTGTTATCCGTGAAAATATTATTATTGCTTCATAATAACATCGAATTCTTATCACATTCATATTTCGAACATCTCTGAGAAAAAAATTGATTTGACCACAATTTTAATATCACTCGAAATAACGTTTTATTCAAAATGAAAAATCAATTGCAAACAATTTTGACAAATCTCGCACCGCACACGTTACTAGATGTCGAATGATATGAGAGTTGCTCTAGTTCGTCTCTGAATTAAAAAAAAAACTACGGTTGCGTGAAAATAAAACATTTACCGCCATTTGAAATTTTGAATTTGCGGTTTTTGAAGACATCATAAAGAGCTTATAATATGTATGTAGATAAAGCAGTGTATGCACCTATAAATAATTGAGCCTTAAAACACTCGCCTTCGGCTCGTTTCATAATAAGATCACGCGCAACCAACGCAAAGCCACACTCGTGTTTTAAAGAGACTCTCATTATGTATCAGTTGCATAAACTACTATGAAGCGTTTTTTTTCTAATAGGTACAATTTACATATTTTACCCCTAATTCGTAAGGTTTTTGTGACATTATTATAAAGAGGTGTAATATATGATTTTACCTGACATTTCAAATATTAAAATTGTTGGCCAATTTGAGAAATAAGTTAAATAATATTGCACAACATAAGACACCCACACTTAAGAAACAAAAATGGCTATTGGCAGAATGTCGCCAATACGCTACGCTATACGCTTATTAACAAAACTAATGAATAGTAATGCCGCGTGTAAAGAGTTAATTGTATAAATTAATGAATCCTCATAAATGAAACCGGTGTAATAGATTTGTTAAAGTAGTTGCGTCCGATTCACATCTGAGACAGTAAACATTAATTAAAATAAATATGGAGGACATCCAAGTACACCATACAAATCGAAAACTAAATTTGAGTTCTCTTCGTAAATAATATGTCATGCTGAAGCGTGAACAATGAAAGTACGGTATTGCGTGTTAGTACGGTAGTACGGTATTCCTTACATTCAATAATTGCAATCAGCAACAAAAATATGTTAACATTTTTTTATCGCTGATTGTGTGTATCGTCATTACTTTTAAAATATCTGGTCAAGAGCATGTCGGACCATGTTCAGTATAGGGTTCCATAGTCGTAACTATAAGGTTAAAAATACGATGTAAAAAAAGTACAACAACAAAAGAGCGTATCTTCATAGCGATTACGTCCTTTTGTTGAGAAGCGCAGTTTATCGGCAATAACTCAAAAACGGTTAATTCGATCTTGTCTATATATATAAAAGGCAAAGTCCTGACTGACTCATCAACGCACAGCCGAAACTACTAAAGCGAAGAACTGGAAACTTTCACAGTAGAATGGTCATATGACGTAGATGAGAGATAAGAACGGATTTTTCGAAATTCATCCCCTAAAGAGTTCAAATAGGGGTTCGAAATTTGTATGGAGAGAATACGATTCTTTAAGTAAGAGGTTTGAAACTTCGTGCTTAGATTCTTTATTAGGATAAAAGAAAAGTAATTTCACCGTTTTTTGAAATTCATCCCCTGAGGGGTTAAAATGGGGGTTGAAAGTTTGTACGGAGAGTCTGCGTTTTTTAAAGTAAGAGGTTTGAAACTTCATGCTTAGATTCTTCATAAGAATGAAAGAAAAGTAGTTTCACCGTTTTTCAAAATTCATCCCCTGAGGGGTTAAAATGGGGTTTGAAAGTTTGTATCGGGATTCTACGATCTTTTTAAGTAAGAGGTTTGAAACTCCATGCTTAGATTCTTCATTAGACTGAAAAAAAGTGGTATCACCGTTTTTTGAAATTCATCCTTTGAGGGATTAAAATGGGGGTTGAAAGTTTGTATGGAAAGTCTGCGATTTTTCAAGTAAGTGGTTTGAAAGATCATGTTTAGACTCTTCATTAGAATAAAAGAAAAGTGGTTTCACCGTTTTTTGAAATTCATCCTCTAAGCTAAGGGGTTTAAATGAGGGTTATAAGTTTGTATGGAGAGTCTGCGATGTTTAAAGTAACAGGGTTGAACGATCATGTTTAGACTCTTCATTAGAATAAAAGAAAAGTGTTTTCACCGTTTTCCGAAATTCATCCTCCAAGGGGTTTCAATAGGGGTTGAAAGTTGGTATTGGGACTCTACGATCTTTTTAAGTAAGAGGTTTGAAACCTCATGTTTAGATTCTTCATTTAAATCAATGAAAAGTAATTTCACCGTGTTTTGAAATTCATTCTCTAAGGGGTTTAAATGGGGGTGGAAAGTTTGTATCGGGACTCTACGATCTTTTTAAGTAAGAGGTTTAAAACGTCATGTTTAGACTCTTCATAAGAATAAAAGAAAACTGATTTCACCATTTTCCGATATTCATCCTCGAAGGGGTTTGAATAGGGGTTGAAAAATTGTATCGGGACTTTACGATCTTTTTAAGTAAGAGGTATGAAACTTCATGTTTAAATTCTTCATTGATTTAAAAGAAGAGTATTGTCACCGTCTTTTAAAATTCATCCCCGAAAAGCTTAAATAGGGTTTCAGAGTTTGTATCGGGAATATATGATTAGGAGATCTAAGACATCATAGATATACTTTTTATAATGAGCCAAGTAAAGCCATTATTACCGTTTTCCGAAATTCATCTAATTTAGGAATTAAATAGAGGTTGAAAGTTTGAAAGACAGAACAAAAACTTATAGATCTAGAAACTTTACATGTGCAGAGGTTCTTATTTGCCTTGAGGGGTTTAAAAGGGTTGAATATTTGCATGAAACGGTTGAAACTTTCTGTATAGATTGTTTATTAAATTTAAAGAAAAGTGATTCCACAGTTTTTTTAAATTCATTCCCCTAGGGACTTAAGTCGGAGTTGAAATTTGCATACTTGGGACATGATTTTTAAAGAAGGAGATCTGCGATTTGATATGTAAACCCTTCATTATATGTCAAGAAAAGTAACTTTGCCGGTTTTCGAAATTCATACTCGATTAAATGGGGGTGGAAAATTTAAATTTGGACAGAGTAATTAACTACTAAACCTAGAAACTTGAAATATGCTGAGTACATTATTTATATACAACGTAAAAAGAATAAAAAAGCATTTTTGAAAGAGAATGGTTCTTATAGTTAGAGGTATAATGTTACATAAAAATCCTATTTACTAAAAACCAAGAAAATATATCCACACATTCTTAAAAAGTCGTTCTCCTGACTTATCATGTTTCTTCAATAAAAGATACGGTGAATTCACCGTTTTTCGAAACTCATCCCCAGGGGGACAAAAGGGATTGCTCCTTAGGGGGTAGTTACAGCTTCACGCACGGCCAGTTTTACGTGGTTTTGGTAATGTAGAAAGTGGTACTACTATTAGCCTGCGGTAAAATAGCTATATGCACCTTTAACCACCCACATGGGTATTCGAATTTCACGCGGACGAAGTCGCGGGCAACAGCTAGTTAAAAATAATTTTCGTTGAAAGTATTAATTAAGCGTTACCTTCGTGATTTTTTTCATATTTTTCGGACACACGGTTTAGAAGATAGAGGGGGGGGGGACACAATTTTCACAACTTTCGGAGCGATTATTTACAAATATATTCACTTAATCAAAAACATTACTTTGAAACCTTATAGTGGTTTTTAAAGAGCTGTCGAACTATGTACCACCATATTTTATAATATTTGCTGAAAAAAAATTTTTTTAGCTTGTGTAACATGTATGGAGTGCCCCCCCTAAAAATATTTATTTTAGTTGTTTAACTACCTAACTAAGTAGCGGTTCATACAAGACACCTATATTCCAAATTTCATCAATATCCGTCATGTAGTTTTTGAGTAAAATGCCTGTGACATACGGACAGACGGACAGACGGACGGACGGACATGACGAAACTATAAGGGTTCCGTTTTTGCCATTTTGGCTACGGAACCCTAAAAACACATATCTGACACTGACTCCGGGTAAAAACGCGGTAAGTGTATATGAAGTTTGTATGTAACTTTTGACGTTTTTCTCTGCGCTGGAGCCGTTTTTAACCGACTGCGGCGAAGCCCAAAGGAGGGTAATGTGTTTGACCTGTATGTATGTATGTATGTATGTCCGTTCCTGTGTCCGCTCGTAACTACTCAACGGCACAACCGATTTTGATAAATGGTACATCATTGGATTCCTCGAAAATAAACAAAATGGCGGATTTTATGCACTTTTAAAGTGCACCGCGGTCGGGTTTTTTTTAGTAAAAATATTTTTAGATACGAGTTTTTTTTTTCAAAGTAGTGACGATTATGTTGCCGGCAAAGTATATATAAATGCCGAGCTCGACCAGGCATTGTACGAAATATTTAAGCGTGCGAGTGAAGGTTGAGGGCATATGGCCTCATGAGGAGGAGCCACTCTTATGCACCGTCTTCCGGCGGAATCGGGGTTGTTGCCAAACCGTTACACAGATTGCCTAAACATATATACAGAATGCAGTTGTCGACTTTTAGAAAATCTTATTTGTGACAAGTTAGTAGTAGTTAGTAACCTGTGTAAGTAGTTACGGCTCCACATAACAAAAAGCACACATGTGAGTGTCACCAACGAAGTTGCCAAGCTATAGTAACATCTGTAGCGTAAACCGGATTAAAATGAAAGAAACTCCGAATTTACACATACAAAATATATTATAAATAAAAAATAAAAAATTGAACAGGGTTGTAAATGCTCACACACCAAGGGCGTTACAAAAAAAACCACAAAAGAGACACACTGTCAATAAAATAAACAAACAATTTCGGCGTAAAAACTTTTTCGGCGAGAAAAACTAGTAACTTCGAGGCCTCAATGCACTCGGAGCTAGTGCAAGTCAAATAATAGACAAAACTCCATTGACAGTCTGTCACGCGAATCTCACGAAAATTTTCAAATTTAAATCGGACAGGATTGACGGCCAGGAAAATTAAACGTAACAACCATGCAGTTTATGCTGCACATCCTACTTTATTAACAGACTTGTCAAATTAACGGTTGTTGTTAAGGAATTCTAATGTAGTCTGAAACTATGCACATCCCTTAATTTCTCCAATATCCCAAAATCAGATCTCGACCTTGTGACAATATCGCACCTGGGAAATATACCCTTTCAAACAAACGAAAAATGTTCCAAATCGGTCATCGAGTAATCGGGGAACGCTCAAACTGAGAACCTCCTTCTTTTTTAGAGTCGGTTGAAAAGGAGACCGTGTAGTAAAAAGTATTATACCATTTTAAGACATAGATCATAAATATAACAACCCACAGGAATAGAGATTTTATGGCAGCTGGCGGTCAAAACTTTCTTCGACTTTTTTTATACTTACGTATCTTATACTGCAAGGACGTAAGCGGCGGAGAGCTTTACAGGGCATTTTAATGGATGTCATGAATGCAATATCGCGTAATATAAAAACTGGATACGTACCTGAAATAGAAATAAAAAATACATTAAGGCGAGGTGAGACCAGAATCGGGCACGGAAGCCTAGTTTCCAAATCATTTTTAGAGCACTTATTTATTTGACTCTTAGGTCACTGTAAAACATATATAATAATATTCAGAACTGTATCTAGGGCTTCCTCTCACTTAGAACACGATAGCGAACACTTCGCTCGATAGAAAAGTAGCGCGAAAACACTATAAAATAAAGTATTTTTTTCATTTTTTTTCATTTTGTTCATCACCAGTTACCTTTTCTGACAAAATTAATACCTGACAATCATGATTTCATAGTCATGCAGGGTATCCTCTCATGTTTGGGTTGATAACGTATACTTTTATGTTAGAAATCGAAGATAATCTGCAATAATCTGCATTCCGCCCGACCCTAGTTTGTATGTGAAATGCGAGCCAGGTCCTACCGCGCCTTAAAGGGTTATCAATACAGTAAGAAACTCAGGCATAATATCTCCAAAAAAAACCGAAATTATATATCATCCCACCGGTACGATAACTGTCCTGTATGCAAACCTAAGAGATGTCCGATATAAGAATAACAGAGCAAGACACGGGCGCTCTACGGATGATATGATAGATGACTCTAACTTCCTCAGACCGCCGCAGCAAGTGGAGGAAGTTCATTTCTAATTACCTACTTGTGTTGCAGTGTAAGTGTAAGGCCACGACAAAAAAATAAACTAATAAGAAAATGACTGAACCCAAGTTACGTAAGCTCTCATTACATATTTTATAGGAAAAACGTGTCATTTGAGGACACTATACTCTTATACCTAGTTAGAGCAAACTGCCCATAGATCACGCGTTAGATAAGATAACTCGCCCTCCGGGTTTTTACTATCTTGTTCCTAGAAATGGTTATAATAATGACATGTTTCTTAAGGCTTCGTCAACAAAAAACTAGTGCCGCGCCGGCTGTTTGACGAGGCCTTTAGAAATGAATGAATTTCAAAATAAAACAGAAAGTCGCCACCATACACGCTGGCTTACAAGTGCTAAAATTACGAACTATTCGTTCATGGGTCGGAGGGCGGTGCCCTGAACACAAATCTGTCACTACCTTGGAGCTACCCTGGGTCGGTCCGATGCTGCGATGTGGTGAGCGGTGCGATGACATTTAAGCGCAAACCTGCCACATTACCTTTTGTCAAAGGGGTTACGTTACAGACAAGATTGGTCACATTTTAAAAACACTCTTCCATCAAGACTTACTTCCCTCTGCAAAGTTCATACAAGCTCGATTGTCAGTGTGGCTTCTCATACACTGGATAGACGGAACGAAGTACATATATCTACGCGGGCGGAGGGGCACGCAGCTGACGACAAACACCGTCACCGTCGCTGTAACCGATGTACGGCCTGCGAGCGTATCAAGTTTGATTTTTAGTACAGAGGAGAAGCGCCATTTTACAAACAAAAATGATATGCGCGGATGGTAATGACATTTCAATAGAGAAGATGATTTATCTCTACCACCTGTCTGAAATCCCGTATTACATCTTGTCAAGGAACAGCAACATAACTGGGACATCAAAGGACCCGCAAACTTGTCTCACTTAAAGAGGTATTCCACTTATCCGGTGTCTCAGATATCCAGGTATAAATAAATATCTGTCTCAAATACAGAGGGTTCCATTAATAGAGGTAAGAATAGAGGATATTTCAGGTATAGAGGTGCGATTACTAAATAAAATAAACATTATGTATGCATCTATATATGAGTTCTTTGTCACCAGAAAAGGTATTGAACAAAAATAATCAAACATGTTTTTATAAACGACACAAATATCATCGCATGTCTATTCACTTTCATAAACGGATATTTATTTCATATTTCACGTACTGTTAAGACTTCAGCCTTCTTTTCGCCACTTTTCAATTACCTAAACATCCAGACTATAGCAAATTCAAACTAAAACTTGAGGTAATTTAGGCACAAATGCGAAATTCGCGGGTAGACTAAAAATTTATAGACAAAACGGAAATGTATCTGCAATAAATTATAAATAATATATAAATATCGCGGGGCAATCTTACACAAAACGAGCTAGTCCCAAACTAAGCGATGCTTGTACATGAGTACTAGACGACGATAAACATACTTATATAGATAAATACATACTTAAACAGATAGAAAACATCCATGACTCAGAAACAAATACTCGTGCTCATCACACAAATATTTGCCATTACCAGGATTTGAACCCGCGACCTCTAGCTTCGTAGGAGGTGTCACTCCCACTAAGCTAAACGTGCCGTCAATTCCGAGTTAGAGAGAAAAAACATGGCGTGATCTCAGTTACAGAGGTCCCAATTAAAGAAGTATGACGATAAAATCGAAAGAATCCCAGATATAGAGAGCTGTTTTGTCCCACTAACAGAAGTAATTCAGTGCTAAAGTGTCGGGACCTCAGCATGAGTTCCAGATATGGAGGTTTCTCACTTAACCAGGTCCCACTAACCAAGTTTCACTGTATTTTGTTTGGAATTATGTTCATTTTCACGCCTCTTCTCGGGAAGGTGGCAATAAATGGTGACTATTGGGAGCGTAAAGCGCCGAGTTCTTCTTGGACAGCGCACCGGCGAGCCAAGAATGTAATCAAACACGACAACAACATTATTATTAAGTCTCAGCTGAAAATGCAATGCCTATATTCTTCGAGGGCCTCCAGTCCCTCGAATTCACTCGATCTCCGTACTAAACAATTAAGAAGCATACCGTCGGCTAAAGTTGTAAACCTGTTAACTCCCATTGTTTCCCAGATAGGAGCATTATTTCGCGAGCATATGTTGTAAACGATAAATCGCACCAAACAACCAATGCTAAGCTCAACGTCCACATATTCGATGCCAAATGCTCATTACAAGCGAATGCTCTCAGTGCGGAAACTCCTTTTAATGTTACGAGGTTTACGACTTTAGTCGACGATACTAACATTTCTTTGTCATCCAAAAAGTCACTTATAATTATTTATAGTTATTCTTATAATACAGTCACGTTCACGTTGATCTCCAAATTACGAGCGCAAAGAGAGAATACTCAGTGGACCGAGCAAATAAAGGCCGGTGTTTGCTGTTCGCTTCGCATGTCCGGGGCAAATATTAGTAGACAATTTGAAGGTACGACAGCCCAGGCTCAATTAGCTACAAACAGTTTGGATTAAGAGTAAGCTTGACTTTCCATACAAACGTAGTAAAGCGACATGCTAGATTAATATCTTCTCTTCTTTGTCGGTATCACTCTTGACAGAGTGGTCGTGGTCATTACTTCAGCTAGAAAGCTAGATTAATATTGGAGTTTAAATATGCAGTGTTATACAGAAATCGCCTGACGCAGGTAGTCTTTTAATGTAGTGATGTATATACCGTCGGAATAAAAAGCATAATTACTATGTATTATCGAATATGCGTGTTACTACTTACTTAATAACCTTGTCAAATACAGTTTGTTATTATAACAAAACGGGACTTGATCGCGTAAAAACATGCTATTACTTCGACGTTTCGGACGTGCCGTGACGTCCATGGTCGCGAAGGGATAATGAGTGAATATCGTGAAAGTTTAAATCAATATTAAATACAGACTGTGTTACTGTCACTTTGTGTTTGATAAGTGTTTTATTATTACAATACAGTACTTTTTATTGCACACCACAAAATTACAGAGATCCCTAAATAAACAAGATATAAACTAAAGGTAGACAACATTAAATACATTGAACTATTGAAATAAATATTTTCAGTAACAGAGTAAAAATAAAATTAGAAAGAAAGTATATATCTGTTAATGTCTTACAAAAGCACGAATGACATTTGTAATTTCGTATTGTTTTTATCCCTTCAGCAAAATTTGGTATAATAACCAAAACATTTTTTTTTAAATAACCAAATTACAATGAACCTATTTTATTACCTAATACTCCAGTGACTATGAACAATACCAAAATAGCTATATCATTTGGATTAACAGTATGATTAAGTTTGGGTACAATTTTAATTTATTTATTTTGTTTGGGAATTGAAAACCAAAAATATCATTTAAAAGTTTTCTTAATTTCTATAAAAAGTTAATAGTGTTGATGTAAATTAACATCTCTTAAAACATTGGTACCTAATTTGTTAGCACCATACAGGGCAACCCGTAGCAAAAAACAGATTCGAAAAATACTTAAATTTTCAGTAATGACACTCAAAACACTGAGTCAGAGTATCACTTAGTAGGTACGAATCATGATAAAACGTCAATTGAAAACTAAGAGATTTTTACAAAAGTCAAATTTACTTATTCTGGTGTCTTATGAGTTGGTCTATAAGCCCTTTTCGTATTGATGTTGGTTTTAGGGACACATGTGCCTATAATATTTGACACAAAAAAAAAATATAAATCGGTTCAGCCGTCTTCGAGTAATCGCATAACCAACATACAAAAAAAAGACAGACGAATTGAGAACCGTCCTTCTTTTGAACTAACCTAACCTATCTTTCCAAATTGATGTAAAAGGTGTCTTAATACACTGCATAGTTTCTCCATGGCGTAAAAGAACAGCAAGCTCAGTTACAGAAGGTCAAGACATTCGTTGCGAAAAAAAAGTCTAATGTGTAAAACCAGCTCTTACGTGTCAGGAAACACAATTAAAAACAGTCGGCTCTCACGATAGCCAGTGGCAGATTTACGGAACTGCTTCAAAAAAGAAGACAAAAATATGAATTTGAAAAGGACCGCGTGGACAATGCATTCGAATGTATTAAGGCCGGGTACTATGTTAATGCGGCCAATCACGCGCATCTCGCCGCACGCGCACCCCGGCTTCGTATGACTAGGGTTGACGTGTCGGAATTTTCAAGGATTTCTCAAGTAATATTATTGCTTTCGGCAGTGTAGGTCAGATTCCATTTTCGGCAGATTCCTTGGAGGTCAGATTCCGATTTCTTCAGGTGCCATCTATGTCTGATTCCGATATAGACAGATTTCTAATAGGTCAGATTGCATTTTTCACGTGATGTGAAATGACGTCTACCATCTTGTAGTTTAAAATACACGCCATTTTTGACATCAGAACACCTAAAAACCTAGAGATATTTAAAGGGTGCTAATTAAACGGACTTCTTTTTAATAGCATTATTTGCCTCTAAAAATCTACAATGCCATCTAAATTACTAAGTCAGCCACAATTACCGAGCGTCTGAATTATACTATTTTAGCCACTAGTTATCGTCTATGTAGGCCACTCTAAATACAACTCAGCATGGTGGTTATTTTTTAGCATCTAAACTTGTAACATGCATTCAAGCAGTAGACATCTAAAATCTTAATAAATGCCATCGAAAAAGATATGCTAGTAGCTTCTAATTTTTTAACTCAGTACGCTTACAATATAACTCATCCCACATTAATTCATCGTCAAAATTTAGCTAAAATTGTCATCAAATAGTAAATGTTGACCACTAATATTACCTAGAAACTGATGAGGAGAGACATAAAAAGTAATTTTTACCGTGGGAGAGCCAAGCTTCGGCACGAATGGGCCGGCTCGACCGGAGAGATATCACGGCCTCACAGAAAACTGGCGTTACATGCGTTACAAGTGGGTGAGGGTACCGGAGGACCAACCCCTCCCCCCGCCCCCCATGATAGCGCAGTTTTCTAATAGGATACCCCAGGAGGGTACCAGCTGCGTTAGCGCTGGAGAATTCCTCTCTGGGCTTCCACGCTCAGGTAGAATCACTCCTGCTGCTGCCGCTGCCCCTCGTACTCTTGGGCAAAACCGCGCTTTACCAGCCAACATCTGCTCGGGGAAAGAGCAAAGTAGCCACGCTGGCCGTGGACCTCTGCGATATCATCTACATTCTAATCTTAATGCTGTTCACCATCACCTCGAGACGGCAAAGCCGGCCTTGCTCTTTTTGACCGCGACGCAGATATCATCTCCGGCGGACACTTCCTACCTCTCTCGTCCTGGGTACGCAGTGGAACACTCCTTTGTGCCTAGGGCTAGGGTGTGCGTGTACATAAGAGATGACATCAGCTCTCGCCGCCTCAGCAATCTTGAAGGTAGGGACCTCTCCACCTTATGGCTACGTGTGGACAGCGACGACCATCCTCGCGTCTATGCGTGCCTGGATATGTCCCATAGCGGTGATGCCGAAACCGACCGACTCATTGAGCAAATTCATATAGCTGCAGACTCCGTGCAACAGCAGATCCCATCCGTGGAGATCGTGATACTAGGCGATTTTAATGCCCATCATGCTGAATGGCTCGGCTCTAGCAAGACCGATCATGCGGGGAGATCTGTGTACGGCTTTGCTCTGGCATATGGTTTATCCCAATTGGTTACTGAGCTCAAGCGAATCCCCGATGTAGAGAGCCATGAGTCTTCTCTGTTAGACCTTCTGCTGACTTCTCAACCGGCTGGCTACAAAACATCCGTTATTGCTCCACTAGGTTCCTCGGATCACTGCCTGGTTCGGAGTACGGTGCCACTCACGTGGCCGCTGCGTTGGCGAGCTGCTGGCACTAAAGGTCAGCAGATTGGGATGGGATGCGGTCTTTCTTTGCATCCTATCCTTGGAGGCAGGTTTGCTTCACGCTGGATGCCTCCTACACCGGCCGCGCCAATATTTCTCGGGATAGCGTCATCGAGAGCCGTAACAGACTTGTCTCTGAAATTGAAACTTCCCTAAAAAAAGTTTCAGATTGGGGTCGACTTAATCTAGTCCGTTTTAACCCTAAGAAGACAGGTTTGCGCCTTCACCGCTAAAAAGCTCGCGTTTGTCGCATCACTTTTACCATAAAACTTTTATTTTAACTTTTTTTGAAGTCGGTTTTATTTTTTAAATTACTTTTTTGTTTCTTATTTCCATTTTATTCCAAAACACGTGACTAACTCGTCGGTACATGAATGGCGCTCTCTGATTGGTGCAAATGGCCGGTCACTGTCGTCTCGCGTACTCGCGCCAAATTTTGAAGTGGCTATTTTCTCGATAACAGAATATGATGTATTATTTTACATGCCAAATTATAATAAATAATGTTGTCAATAGAAGTAGGGATGTAACGATACCGATACCGATATATCGGTATCGGCGATATATCGGTATCGCCGATAATATACAACCGATATTTGAAGAACGCGAAAAGAATTTGTTGTATGAAAAAAATCTGCAAAAAGTAATTTCAATTACTGACTTAATTTATATATATTATTACCTTGTGCAACAATAATTACTATGTTAATAATATATTTGGTTCATGATAAAAAATTATAATTTTGTGTTGACAATTTATTTATTTTTACTTTACACCTTCAAGGTTGACTCTCTGTTAAATATAGCCAAGTTTTAGGTATAATAAGGACATAAAAATAATAAATCCGAACTTCATACTTCATTAGGTAGCTAAGATATCGGTATCGGTATCGCCGATAATTTACTACAAATATCGGTATCGCTATCGTATCGGCCAAATTATGTATCGTTACATCCCTAAATAGAAGCTTGTATTATATTTTTTTGAGGATCTTCTGTTGAAGCCGTAAAACGTAAAATGGTGATGAAATGTAAAATCCGTGGCTGAGTTAGTAAATTGGGTGGCAATATATAAATAAGAAGGCAAGTTAAGATAATTGTTGATCTTTGCCTGACGCTTCCTAAAGAATATTTAGTTGGCGTTGTAAAAAAGACGAATTAATTTATTAGAGGCTATCTCATTTTCCCGTTGCTTAGGTATAAAATTAGAAGTTTGAGCACGTGGCCAATAAATAAATCTGTGGCTTGACTTATAATTTCCCATATTTAAATCTGACCAAATCGGAATCAGACCTACTAGGTACCTGACGAAGTCGGCATTTGACCTACTAGGAATCAGACGAAAATGCAATCTGACCTACTAGGAATCCGGCGAAAATGAAATGTGACCCATTAGGAATCTCTCAAAATCGGAATCAGACATAAATGGCACCTGACGAAATCGAAATCTGACCTCCATGGAATCTGCCGAAAATGGAATCTGACCTACCTACATGTCACCTTATGAAATCGGATTCTGACCTACACTGCCGAAAGCGTAATATTATAACTTCGAAGAAGCGAAAGAGTTAATACCAAAATAACAATCTCACCATTCCATCCAGCCACGTCATATTTTCCTTACGAATCTTACAATACGACAATTTATAATTCACCTAATCTTTTTAACAGGACGGGTGAAATAATATGCATTCTTGATATCATACCTTCCTGGAAATTTCACAAGATGGAAGTTAGTCTTGTCAACTCTCATTATTTACTAATTTAATCTGGGGGCACGGCAGTGCCCCCGCCAAGTCGAGCAAAACAAAGGCACGGCCGTACCATCCTTTTCTCGAAGCCAGTCAGGCCATTTTCAACCTCCTGTAATTTTGTGCTGGCTAAAGCTAGAACCCTGAATTTTCAGCGATATATAGACAGACTATTAAGACTTAAATATATTCCCAATAACATTCAATTTGAACGCGTAATTTAAAAACTATTGCACGTCAAAGTTCCTTAGTTTTGTCACTGACTGACTGACTGATGATCATCATAGTTCTAAGGTACTTCTAGTAGACCCACAAGCTCCAAGTTTTAAACATAGTTTTAAACATGTTAGCCTATCATGTCATGCAAAACCTAAAAATATAATTTCAATTTTAAATTATTGCAACTGCATAAGTAATCCTATACAAATACATGCCATTACAAAGTTAGTTTTGTAGTTCAAGTTGGAAATATAATGGATTGGAATGTAGGTAATAAATAAAGAAAGACCACTTACAAAAAAAGAAATGAGATCCCATCAAAAACGTTACATGTAAAAAGATGCTAATCTCGCAACGATGATTATACAGCGATGGTGTTATTACTAATTTACGTATTTACCTTTTATTAAGTCCGCGGACAAACAGACGGACAAATATGGCAAAACTTAGTTTCTTGATGACAACAGAATCCTAAAAAAACAAATCAAGATGTCGTGGTAATCCCATAGGTTCTGGCAACCCTACGTACGATCGAGATAAGAACCGCACACCGAGACGCATTTGCTATGCCGTCGCCGCCGCGGCCCTGCGCTGGCGCCGACGCTCCTGTTAATCCACTGTCCATCACACAATGGTCACAAAAACAAAACATGCGTATGCGCACGAATCAAAAACAATCGCGTAACATATTGCATATGGTCATCAGCGACGTTCTTGTTTATCCCTTTCATACTGTCCATCACTAAAGATGGAGTTACGTTCATAGACATGACGCGATAAACATTATTTAAGTTACATCTAGATTCAAGATAGCTATGTATCTTTGTCACTGCATAAAAACATTGTAATAAGAACTATTCTTATAATAAAAGCAGGGTGCTTCTTATTTCGTCGATTTTTTTATTTCTTGCGAGGTACCCCTCCATTTTATTTTAGGCCATAAAGGGCACGACTGACAGCAGTTGAAAAAACCTATTTTTCGGACTAAAGTGAGTCATGGTTAAAACTTAAAAGTGATCTAACGGTGAAATTAATAATAACTAAGCATACGTGTAACAAAAAGGTCTCGTCGTATAAAAAATAAAGTTAAAATTTTATAAATGTATGAGATTTTTTTTTATTCAACTGCTGGGAGCGACATCTAAAACTTGAAGAAAAAAATCTAAAAAAAAGTGTCTTTTCATGTCCTAAAAAAATGAAGGGGTGCTCGGCAAGAAATAAAAAAATCGACAAAATAAGAAGCACCCTAAAAAGCACGCATAATGCGATCAACCAAGTTGTTTACATTATTGTTCCTTTTCACAGAGGAAAATACCACATAAACAACAGAGCGGGCAACAAAATATCAAGATCGGAGCAGGACGAGCAGGAATATTTGAATTTTTTAAACGCCTACAATTTCTGGCACGATATTCGAATGACTCTTGGGGCGATCGAAATCGTTTGGCTCGTTTAAATTCCCAGCGACAAGACGAGGTGGGAAATGGTCAAGAAAAACGAAGAGCGCGCGAGCAGACAAAAATGTCGAACCCCGAGAGCAAACCCGTGTAGGAATGTTAGTGACCACACCGTCGAGAGCAGGGGACACGTCCTTATTAAGAGCTCGCGTTTGAACCAAGCCGCGCCGCATTTCCATATAAAACAAATTAAGCTCTGGTACTTTAATTTACTACTAGACATTACAGACAGCGCTGCTAACGACTTGTTTTTAACTCAACAGTGTTTATGTCCCGTTTATTTTATTAGCCGACTCAATAGCACTCCGAGATCGATGGGAATAACTTATCTACCCGTGAAAGCAAAAACATGACTTGTCTAAATTAACCAAGATTTCGTAATTCCTAGGAATTCGCTCGCACCTCCCACCCTATGTTGCAGCTACGTTATATTGTGACGTAGACAGAAAGCTGTAATAGTCTGTGTTACAAAATCCGTGCTGGCTATAAACCAAACTTAAACGGCGTTGTCCAGAAACGGATTCAAAGCAAACAGTATTTCCGCGCACATGCTCGTTGCACAGTTCCTAGTAGCTTTATATTTATAATTCATGTCATGAGAAAACGGTGCACAACTACAGTAGGTACTTCGTAAACCATCCCAAAGCTTTCATTTTCAACGTAATCAAATATTAGAGGAACTCTCCGATGTCAAACAAAATGTGAGAATGAGGTTGACTTTATGTGATTTATTTACTAATATCATCCGTACTCACTGATCATTCTAGGAAACTTCAAAATAAGTGATAAAAATAACAACTAGAGCAAGTTTACGTGGCTCTTTAATAAATTTGATTATTTGATGTTTTCTCTTTAAATAAAGTACAACGGTTTTTACAATAATAAACACGTAGTACCACTCTCACAAGGGAAAGAGCGTCGGTCGGTCCATGCCGGGGTGTTTTAATAAGCGCTATTGAGATGAAGATGATTTATGTTCCCAAGAGGTCTCGGTGTGATATATAGCACCTCACTATGGTCCCAGTATCATTTATAGTTATCGAGATTTATAGAGATCAATAAAAATATTGAGAAATCTGGTAATAAAACTACTCTAGAGCAACGCACAACTACAAGGCCACGGCGTGGAGAATGCTTATGATATTTTATAGGCAAGAATGCCATTTAATACAGGATTATGAGAGCCTGCTTGTATTTTATAGCCGTGGAGCTATAGGAATTACCCAGAATTGTGTTCACTTCGTTATTCAATTTCCGCTCGCTATTAACTCGATCGCTTTTATTAGATTGGACGCGTCGAATTCACACTCCCCGCAGTGAAGAGCGAAAACCTGGCTGGGGGAAATTGTCCAGTCGCCATTTAATTCAAGAAGCTTCCTTAGAACACAAAACCGAGGAGTCTCTGGCAATAGTTAAGCTTCCAACATATTTTTTTTTTTCGAGTTTAGTTACAACATTACGTATAATATCGAAGTAAAACGTCGAGGCAAGAAAACCATGATTTTTATGTGGACTAAACATGAAGCGTAATTTTTGTCTATTAATCAATGGAAACGTACAAATGTTCAAATATCTATATTATAATTTTCTTTGACAGGAGCTCGTAATTAAGATCAAAAACATTACATGTAAAAAGATGCAAGTCTCGCAACGCAGTTCTCCTACAACAAAAAAGTTTTGAGATGTAAAGTTAAACCAAGTCAGTACCGGGGGGGTATCAACAGAACTCGATTTCCACCGACTTGCCTATTATTTAACCGTGGAGGAACACATTTTATAGATCTAATAATATTATTATATAATATAGTAATGTTTTTGATGGGATCTCATTTCTTTTTGTAAGTGGTCTTCCTTTAATTATTACATTACAATCCATTCTTTTCAATTTGAACTGCAAAACTAACTTTGTAATCGCATGTATTTGTATAGGATTACAAACTTATGTGTGCAGTTGTGACTGAAATTACAACATATTTAGATTTTTAAGGACTTGATAGGCTAAAAACTAACTATGTTTAAAATTTGGAGCTTGTAGATCTGCTAGAAGTACCTTAGAATTATGATGATCATCAGTCAGTGAGTGAGTCAGTGACAAAACTAAGGAACTTTGACATGCAATAGTTCTTAAACTACACGTTCAAATTGAATGATATTGAGAATATATAAGTCTTATTGAGCCCTATATATCCCTGAAATTTCAGGGTTCTAGCTTTAGCCAGTACTAAATTACGGGAGGCTGAAAATGGCCTGAATGGCTTCGAGAAAAGGATGGTACGGCCGTGCCTTTATTTTGCTCGACTTGGCGGGGGCACTGCCGTGCCCCCAGATGTTCATCATAATATACGTATAACTGATAATTCCACAATTATTCGTTAGGTATCAGAGTCTAGTCCATTAATCGCAATTAGAATTCTATTTGCGTGTAATTGCCGACTTATATTAGGATTAGTTTATGAACCGTCCAAGATTTATCGAAGCGACTCTATATAGAAGTTAATCTCAGAATGTCGAACAAAGCTGCACTTTTGTGTGTTCCAAGACAGGACAATGGGTGGAATGGATTTATTATACACATCCCGGCGCGGCACTACACTTGTTGGAAAACTATTTCAACGGGAAAGATTGTAAGATCACGCGATGATCTTCTTTCAACTTAAGCTTTGGCTAAAAGGAGTAAGATTCCTTTTGGAACGGTGTCATTGACTAAGATAAGAGTTAGTCAGTGTAACCAGTGAATGTTCTTTATACAGCGAGAATTTTTGTTATTCTCTGCCGCGAGAATGGTTCGTTCAGACGGAACGTGTGAAGGCATCTACCATTGGCGTGTTTTTTATTTGGCAGAAAACATGTGTCGAAACGCGTTTTACGATATAAACTTCGCTACGGTTGGGATGGTGCGAATTTTATGTTCGCATTTAGAGGGTTCTTAAAATAATAACCTCAACTTAAGTCAGGGTTACACGAAATATAATTATGAAATTAAAATATAGATATTCATCCCTCGATAGAATCCAGGGTGAAATAAGTGGCTCCTTTGAAGTTGAAACAACAGAGAAAGTAAATTTATGTAGTACGTCGTCCCTGTCTGGTTCCACCGGAAGACCAGCGCCGGCTCTAGAGTTTAAATTATGCTGAGGACCTTTTTGTGGCAGCGAGATTTCTTTGTGTTTACTTGTATCTTTTTCTACGTACTGTTTACCTTTTGTGCTGTCATAGATAATTGTAGTATAATTTTTACTATTAAGTGTATGTATCAGTGGCGTGGCGTAAGCCGGCATCCTTAGACAAGCCGGTGAAGAATTGACGTACATTTTCCATAAGAGCTGTAGAATAAGGTGGTCAAATGCCTGATATTAGGCAAGCCGGTAAGAATCGAGTTCTTTCGACGCCACGCCACTAATATGTATATAGTTTTCTAACAAATATTTTTTGTGTAAATCAAACGATTTCCATATAAACCACAGAGTTATAATAATGGTACAAGAGAAGGAATTACCAAAAACCCTTTTGTCATGGTTTCCGCTCCTAGTACAAAATAAATTCTGATTTATAGTTTTTTAGTACATATCCTAATTCATTACAATCACATTTCCATACAAACCCACCAATTCTTTAACATTCTCAATAGGCACAATTAGCTTAAACCTGTACGACCGTAACAAACTAGCAGTCTCCGTAAACGACAGCTATGGCCCAGGACGAGCCTCAAACGAACTAATGACAAGTCTCGGGCCAAATCCGCACCTGATTTAAACCGAGGATACACTTGGAATTTACTGGAACAGATTATATCAATATGTATGTATTAGCTAAACATGCACTACTCGTGTATAAAGAAGTATTTTTGACCGACTTCAAAAAATGAGGATATTAATTCAACCCATATGTAATATTGTCAGAATAGAATACTCAAAATTGCATAGTTTTTATATATGTTAGTTTATACCAGCTTCTTAACATGTGTGCCAAATTTCGTTTGTATGTTTGTCCGCGCATATCTCAGAAAGTCGGATTGCATTTGCGAAAAATATTTTTCGTTGGACTAGGTATGTGCAACTTATGTGTGTTCAAAATCGGTCGAGATCAGAAGTTTTTGAGATAGCAAGTTAAGTGTGTATCAGTCACTAGGAAGGAAAACGTGTCGTTGGCTTAATAGCGTAATCCAACTTACTATTGAAATTAATAAAATAAAGAAAAAAAATTAAAAGATGAAACCCACTCCAAAAATGGAAGAAATAAAACATTATTTGAGGTCGGCCCCAGCGCCAGCTTCGTACCGCATACATAGGTCTCAAAAAAAAATCTTTTATTTCTTCCTTTTTTGAAGTTGGTTTCATTTATTAAAATGACTTTTTTATTGTCATTGAAATACATTGTCGGCGCATTTGTATATGAAAGTGGGTGAACATTGATATGCAATATTTCATCTCAACAAACACTCGAAGTACCTAACTCATATCTGATAAGCTGATAACGCAGTTCTGCCTTTGTTGATTCAATTATGTAAAGTTTTACATAACTTCAGGTTGTCAGTGTTACTTTATTCCATTAGAGTAACCGTGGTAGTGAATTTTTAAAAGTTTTAACTTAGCTTGCTGTGTTTGCTGGTATTAATGCATGTGTATCGGGATACAATTTTAGAAACTAAATTAGAACCAGTTCCTCACGTTCGATTGGGCTCAAATATAGTGAACATGCGATACGCAATTCGGTGACAATGCAATAATATGGTACCATAGAGCCTGATGATTAAGTCAGAAGGTGGGCATAAGATCACCTAAATTAATTAACATGAACCCACCGTTTATGGACTCGTGCGATAGATTTTGTTCGCGTCTATACAAAAAATTTCAATAACTTATTTAAGGCCCGGTAGGACCTGGCTCGTCGCGATATTGAGGGGGTGAAGCAGGGGCACTGTGCGCGGGGCCCCGAGCGCGCGGGGCGGCGGCGGGCGCCCGCTTGCCGTAATACTCCGCGCCATAGCTTAGCTTTATAAATTCACTGACAGATCGTTCGTGCGTATTGTCTCACGTTTATTTTTTTACATCCTTTCATTGAACTTGCAATGTAACTATGTTTGTTCGAGTGGAATCTTGTAACTCAATTTTGAAGCAGGCATCTTCAACCAATTGAGCTGAAATTTTGCAACAATATGTAATAATCAGATGACAATGCAATATTATTGTGACATGACAGCTGATCTGATCATGTAGCCTGATAGTAGTCATAGGATCATCTTAATAGGCTACTTGACAGTGTGAAAAATAATGGAAGAATTATGGATATATGTATTAATTATGAGTATATATTTTCTTGCGTTTGGCGTTTTTTTTATTTCCCATTTTGTGCAACGGAGAAATGCGAGGACGGTAGCAAACGAACGCAGAAACACTGTCACGAGATACAGGTCCTACCTGGCACGCGCCTGAATTACGACTGACTGACGCGGCTGTAGGCGGCGCGGCACCTACCCACTACCGGGCATTTCTCCAGAAATATGTCTGCGGTCACCTCTTTCATCTGGCCCTTTTTCATACTAAATGTATGGTTTGGAGACAGATGAATGAGTCGTAGGCAGAAATTGTAACTAACACTACGGACGTACCTCTGAAATAAAGAGATTGAATTGAATTGAATTGAATATTTCTGGAGAAATGCCATACCAGACTATAGCTTGGCAAGTTCGTTGGTGACAGTCACTTGGTCCGCGCGGGGGGGCGATGACGTATTGAGCGCCGCTACACACGATGCGAATTACGTACGGATATATCTGACCGAAGCAGTCTTTCGTTCCTTTTAGCTACAAGTGCAGTTTGAAGGCAGATTTTTTGCAGTTAAAATAACTGCACGCCGACTGCAAGCGGACTGCGAAGTTGGTTTACAATTTTGATGCAGTTATTTCACCTAGAAATGAACTGCCTCCCAACTGCACTTTTGCAGCCAGAAAGCAATTTTTAAAATAGGTATGTACATGTATACAATGTGTGGCCTGTAACCGGAGCTAATAATTAAAACGTAGATTCTACTCATCAAACAATAAAACTTTTGTTCAACCACTTTTAAACATTATTTAATCTTAAGATTTTAACTTTTTCATACAAATTAAATAGTATTTTCAATGTACGTTAACATCAGTCTAATTGACGTCGCTTGTCACGCTACAAACGTAAAAAAATATCGCAATACATTGCGGCTTCAAATAAACTTTAAAGTGTACCTACTAAAAATAAATGTACTAATGTTTTTTATAATGTGTATATATTTTGTAATTTCATTTTGTATTTTACTTTATATATATATATATTGTAAAAAGCCTAATCTAAGAAAATAAAGATATACCAACATAGAAATGTACTAAAATAAAAACATAAGTTATTTTTAAATGTGGCTGAACAAATGTTGTTCAGTTTGAGGAGTACAATCTTCGTTTTAATTATTAGCCCCGGTTACAGGCCACATATTGTATACATTAATATGTACAATTTGTTTGGCTCCACATTCAATAACCTTTCCGATCCGCAGACTCATCTTTGCGATTATTATTATAGCTTAAATTTCCTAGTGAATTAGAGGTAGTTAAAAAAAATATTTGCATGAAGTTATATAA
This sequence comes from Eudemis profundana, assembly GCA_947034925.1. Lineage (NCBI taxonomy): Eukaryota > Metazoa > Arthropoda > Insecta > Lepidoptera > Tortricidae > Eudemis > Eudemis profundana. The sequence goes on along the minus strand of OX344795.1, from coordinate 19,017,369 downwards.
CTGTTTTGATACACGTCGTCATACATACTTCTTACATACTTACATACATACATACCGGTCAAACACATAAGCGTCCTTTGGGCTTCGCCGCAGTCGGGTAACATACATACTTACATACATACGGGTCAAACACATAACCCTCCTTTGGGCTTCATAGGTTACGCACACAGGGGCTGCCGGATGTCAGCGCAGCCCTGAGCTTGCCTAATGCATTAGGCAAGGAATAATAATAATTACCGCGAAACAAAATCGCGGAGTGAGATATGCCTGGCCAAGTGTAGACATAAAATGCACAACATGAGAGGTAATAGAAAGCCTTCCATCGCATATTTACGTCCCTCGCTTGCAGCTCGGGCCGCAAACTTCTGCGATCTCGGCCTTTCTTTGTATTACCACCCTAGTTGTGAATGTACTATTCTAAGGTCACCTTTCGGCTCCATCACAGACCGCTTCTTACCTACTCTACTGATAAAAGTTCATACATAGTGTTTAGTTACACTATATAGTTCATATGTAGAAAGTACCTACATACATTGTTACAAACGGTGCAACATTTGCACAGTCCGATTTGTCCTAAGTAGAAAACAAGTATCTTCCCTAAAGATGTACCTTTTTAATATAATATTTATTTAATAAATAAATAAAGGCACCCTCGATAAATACTTCATTCGCTAGAAAACAATAATTCTCGGGAAAATAAGTTCCTGTCAAGAAAGTGTTTTTTATTACCGACTGTATTCTTTTTTGTATAATCGCAAACTGCACGTCAAAAGAAATCAAATAAGTTCAAACTACCCAAATTGCACTATATGTTTATTAATGTAAAGTTAATAAATGCGTGTAATATAAAAAATGACATTAAACTTATAAAATATTAATTTATTACCGAATTTTTCAATAACATAATTGTCATCATATGAAAATTGTAATCAATCATAAGCGTCATAGAAATACAAACTACCGATTTTGATATTTGGTCGAAGTGAACCATCTGGTACGACTTGCTTATATAACTTACGGAAGTACAATTTTGTATAACGAATTATGCATGTTTTCTTACCCTATTCTCTCTCTAGATTGATGTTGTGCTTACTGTTATTTTTTATTTATTTTATAAACGATTTTACAACAATTACTGACATGTTTTATGCCCAGAAAGGCGCGGAGAAAACACGATACAGGTCCGACGTTGGCAGAAGCCTTATCAATACTAGCGGGGTGACGGGCGTCGCGGTAGGTCCACTAGGGTCGGGCGGAATGCAGATTATTGCAGATTATCTTCGATTTCTAACATAATAGTATAAGTTATCAACCCAAACATGAGAGGAAGCCCTGCATGACTGTGAAATCATGATTGTCAGGTATTAATTTTGTCAGAAAAGGTAACTGGTAATGAACAAAATGAAAAAACTACTTTATTTTATAGTGTTTTCACGCTACTTTTCTATCGAGCGAAGTGTTCGCTATCGTGTTCTAGGTGAGAGGAAGCCCTAGATACAGTTCTGAATATTATTATATATGTTTTACAGTGACCTACGAGTCAAATAAGTGCTCTAAAAATGATTTGGAAACTAGGCTTCCGCGCCCGATTCTCGTACTACCTCGCCTTAATTATCAGAGCCCGGAATTTTCTTGGCAAAATAAAAGACTGTCGCAATCCAACTAGTTTTAGAAACATTTTTTATCGATATCGATAGTTGTGTAATATTAGAAAAAACAGTCAAAATATTTAACACAAAATTAACATGACACCAATAGGGATGACGACTGGGTTAAAACGGGTGTCCCTTATTAGGCATAACTTAAAAAACCTAATATTAAAATGCATAACAGTTTAGGCATACGATGATTAAGCATACCGATTAGATGGCATAATCATAAAAACGCATACTAGTTAATTTACATACCGACTGAATTGGCATACCTGAAATCCGCATAATGTTATTAAGTATAACGAACGCATACATTTATGCGTTCGGTATACGTGGGGCGTTACTTGGAAAAAAATAACTTAATTGGTCCTTGTTGTTTACAGAATCCCTATTTTTTGGGATTTATCTGCTAGTACTATTGTTTCTAATACAATAAAATATGTTCCCATTTTTACAATGTTTTTTTCAAGTTTTGTGGTTAATATCCCCCTATTTATTCATTTGTTTTTATGCATGTATATGTAGGTTTATATTTGCCCCTGCGATTATTTATTTTTGGTAATTTGCTCTCCCTTTTGTTACCCTTCGCAGTCGCACCACCTACTTTTCTGGTTTTTTTTTGTGTCAATTCCGCTACTCAAATGTTGTCTGGAAGACATATCTGAGAGATATCGCTTTTTAGCGATACGACCACCTGGCCTACCTTTTTATTATTTTAATTATTTTCGCATATTTATGCACAAATAGCTGCGATTTGAGACATTTTTTATTTAACTTACTACCTTAGGTGTGTATTATAAATTATAATAACGCCTACGTAGGTTTTATAAACCATCCAGTTTTTTTGATGCCTTACCTTAAAGGGATGTTTACCTTGTTGTTGTTGTTGTGGGCTTTCTTTATTACCTCCCGTGTTGTGTACATCATTTTATGTCTACACTTGTCCAGAAAGCGGCGTTTTCCGTACGCGTAGCGTGCGGAAAAGGCCAAGTTATGGCCAGGTGTGGCGTAAATATTTTTTTTTACTTTTAGAGATTTTTTGTCGGGTGTTTTTTATCTTCACTGTAGTTGAACCACTAAGCCACTAACTGGGCGTACTGGGCGTTTTCTTACAAAAATTAAATTGGCTTATCAACATATACTATAATAGTAATAGTGTAGGTATTTTAATAAATAAATTCGAGAGAAAGTACTTTTACGTAATTAAACTGGAAGCGACGACAGCAAAATAAGTATGGATATGTCACTTTAAACATACTTGTACGAGTTAGTGCACTACTCGTCGTTTTCCCTGATTCGCCATTTTCGTTAATTCGTCAGTTTCCCTAATTCGTCAATGCCATCAAAATCTTTAATTCGTCAATTTCTAATTGACAACATTTCATTTTAAGAACACTTTAAAATGTATATACGATTCGAAAGCATTTTGTCTCCTGAACACTACACTATTTTTATAATTTTTTTATATCGCTTAATATAAAAAATACAAATGAATAAAAAATATGTTCTCATATTACCAGTTCTACGGCACAATAGATGAAATGCCAGTGCCTTTTGCCACAGAAAAAATAAGCTGTCATAATTTTGAATTTGACATTGTCAATGTATATTGTGAGATCGCTTACTTTTTTTCCATCGCGATAAGACTAAAGTAATGGTTTATTCTACCGTAGAACTGTAGTTACGCCCTTTTAGAATAAGTAAATATTAATATATTAATTATAAATTAATTACAAATCCTGGTGAAACAAATAAACTATCAGCGTATTCGTCTTTTCAAACCAAATACAGTGAACCAATAAAATTAAAGGCTCGAAAAAATGAAAGGTTGTCAATTCGCCATTTTATTCATTAAGTCACTTTCACTAACTGGTCAAGTACAGTCGCAGTAGATATTTAGATAATTTTTTAACCTGATATTTTTAAGCGAATGATATTATGATATTATCGAGTCTTTGGGGCCAATATCAATGAATGAAATATTTTTAACATTAGTGTTAGAACATAATAGTCTGAATAATGTACTAAAAAAAAACAGGAGGAAAACGTAAGGGCGCGGCCCCATGTCGACGGCACGGCGCCGTCCGCCGTGGAACGGCACGGCGCCGTCACCGTGCGACGGTACGGCGTCGTGCCGTCGGACGGCGCCGTGGACGGTGTGACGGCGCCGTGAACGGTGTGACGGCGCCGTCCAAATAATAAATGATACCGACAATGACACATGACGAGTCGAAGAAAATGACCAATTAGGGAAATTGACGAATTAAAGATTTTGATGGCATTGACGAATTAGGGAAACTGACGAATTAACGAAAATGGCGAATCAGGGAAAATGACGAGTAGTGCACTAACTCACTTGTACAAACTCTGCGATACCAAATATTCAATTGAGCATCTAAAATTAAAATGTCTGATTAGACCTATTAAAATTATACTTTTTAGTATTTATGAACACTAATATTATACCAAATAATTGTTATACGTTTCAATAGTATGCGAATTAAAATATGCGTTTTAAAATATACATTTTAATATTATACGAATATACAATTATGCGTAACAACGGTATGCATTGTCAAAATAGGAAGTTTTACTGTATGCGTTTTAATATAGACCCGGTTAAAACTATATAATTCTATTAAGTCCGTCAGTTAGATTATGGAAAAATATGGGGTATTTTTTGGCTTATCAAAATATTAAAAATCGACAAAGTTATAGATCATCAAACTTCTGGAGTGGGGGCTTGTGACGTCACTTCTAGGTGAAAATTGTACCAAGGAGTGACGTCACTCGAAACTTCTAATCACTCTATCCTCGTCGTTTTTTGTTTGTCAAACAAAAGAAAAAATACGTGTACAATATTATTTAATAATCTAACTGACGGATTAAACAGTTTTTTTTAGTCGTCTAGCCCATTACACGAGTTTTATAAATTTGCTCCCTTGACGTCGAGTGAAGTTGAACGTTCATTTGGTATACATAAATGGCTTTATAGTTCTGTGGGTCTGGTGAAAAGGAGTACAAGTCACATTTATACCAGGAACAAAAGGTCATAACTCTATTGTAGGCTTAAGCTCTTTTGCACCTAGGTTATATGTGACTTATACCCCTTTTCACTAGACCCACAGAGCTATAAACGAAACAGAAATAATATTATCTACACCTACCAATATCACAAGCCAAATAAAATATCATGTGCTGCTGTGTGTACTGACCGTGGATTTCGAAGAAGAAATTGCGCGATATAATTTTTTACAAACCTCTGAGTCTTTTGTTTTGCTAAGAAAATTCCGGGCTCTGTTAATTAAGTGCATAGGTCTTTTTACACAGACTGTAGAAAGCAAATCAAGTAAAATGTTGTCTCATGGTATTTTGTGAGAAGCAGGGTGGCGTGGCGGAAAATTTATTAATGGTTTCAGGGGCAAGCTGGCGCGATATTGCATTACCTTTTCTTTGAGACAAAGTGCTCATATACCTTAAAATAGACAAGCCAGCGGAACTCCCACTCAGGCAGATTGTGATTGGCAGTCCGCACAAAGACCATGATAAAAACCGGTCAAGTGCGAGTCGGACTCGCGCACCGAGGGTTCCGTACAAACTCATAATTAGATACATGAATAGTTCAACAAAAACTGTATGGCGATTAGTTTAGTAGGAGCAAATAATTATGTGTTACGATTTTTGCAAATTTCTAAAAAACGGTCATAAGTAAATCAAAAACTAATAATTTAAGAAAAAAATAAAAGCGGTGTTTTAATCTACAAACTAAGCCCTTTCATTTGATACCCCACTCGATATAATATCTCTACTTTCAATTTTCAAAGTCCCATTACGGACCCATTTAAAAAAAAAATGTAAAAAAGGTACAAGATTTTTTTTATGCCCAATAGGCTCGGGTTAGCTAATTTTAACACTATTCCAAATTTCAAAACGATAGCAGCAGTAGTTCCTGAGATATCTGAATGTGACAGACGGACAGACAAGAGTCGTACCATAAGGGTTCCTTTTTTACCATTTTGGTACAGAACCCTAAAAAGTCAACGGAAATCGGATTCTATGGACGCCACGCATTTGGCGGGGGTTTACTTGTCTCTGCATCTAACTGAACTGTAGAATTACTTAATTAAGGACTAGCCATTAGTGTAACATTGTCAACCAATTATTACTATGTATGAATGAATTAGAATTGAATTTTAATAATCACAATAAATCAGTTTAAAAGCCTAAAGCCGCCTAACACAGTAAGTCCGCATGCACGAATGCTCTGAAATTATGTCCGAAATTCTAAGCACGACGATGCATCCAAAATCTACTGGACATGCACGAATGCTTTGGAATTATTTCCGAAATTCTAAGCACGGCGATGCATCCAAAATCTACTGGATCAATACGGTAAGTGCGCATACACAAATGCTCCGAAATTATGTCCAAAATTCTAAGCACGACGCGATCGGCATCCAAAATCTACTGGAACACCATTGTCAGTTGACTACTTTATCACCGAGTTGCCAAAAAGGTAGTTGATTTTTCAACAGAACGTGTATCCTAGGCATTATGCTACAAAACCGGCAATGCGGAAGGCATGGTCTCTAACTGAACTAGTGATTTTACGATTCATATTCATTTAGTGAAATGTTAAGGTATATCAAATTACGGTTATTAAGCTATTTCGGAATGTTAGAATCAGGCTTGTGAATTTATTTTATTTCAACGATTTTAGTAAATAGCCTCTTGACGAAACATTAGTATGCCATAGTATCATGAACCCTAATAGTTTTAGTGGTAATTTAGCTATAAGTTATTCGCAAATCAAGGGTATACTTGGAACCTAAGATCTCATCGGATACATCTATAAAGAAATTTGACTATCGCATTATTATCCTTACACCAATCAAGAGACGCCAGAGGTTTAATAGGAAATACACCAGGGTCACAGTATACGGTAGGTTTTTTTTTTTTTTTCAATAAAAGGAACATCAGGAGCGGGCATGTGTGCCCGCTGTGTACGGACGCACCACAGGCAAGCATTTGCCCCTGCGCGCCCCTGCCACAGTATGGAGTGCACTCACACAGACGTGCGATCGTGCGTCTGTGTAAATACGTGTCGCGCACACCTAAACGGCCGAAGTCGTACTTCTTGGTTGGGGTGTCCCTTATTAGGCATAACTTAAAAAACCTAATATTAAAATGCATAACAGTTTAGGCATACGATGATTAAGCATACCGATTAGATGGCATAATCATAAAAACGCATACTAGTTAATTTACATACCGACTGAATTGGCATACCTGAAATCCGCATAATGTTATTAAGTATAACGAACGCATACATTTATGCGTTCGGTATACGTGGGGCGTTACTTGGAAAAAAATAACTTAATTGGTCCTTGTTGTTTACAGAATCCCTATTTTTTGGGATTTATCTGCTAGTACTATTGTTTCTAATACAATAAAATATGTTCCCATTTTTACAATGTTTTTTTCAAGTTTTGTGGTTAATATCCCCCTATTTATTCATTTGTTTTTATGCATGTATATGTAGGTTTATATTTGCCCCTGCGATTATTTATTTTTGGTAATTTGCTCTCCCTTTTGTTACCCTTCGCAGTCGCACCACCTACTTTTCTGGTTTTTTTTTGTGTCAATTCCGCTACTCAAATGTTGTCTGGAAGACATATCTGAGAGATATCGCTTTTTAGCGATACGACCACCTGGCCTACCTTTTTATTATTTTAATTATTTTCGCATATTTATGCACAAATAGCTGCGATTTGAGACATTTTTTATTTAACTTACTACCTTAGGTGTGTATTATAAATTATAATAACGCCTACGTAGGTTTTATAAACCATCCAGTTTTTTTGATGCCTTACCTTAAAGGGATGTTTACCTTGTTGTTGTTGTTGTGGGCTTTCTTTATTACCTCCCGTGTTGTGTACATCATTTTATGTCTACACTTGTCCAGAAAGCGGCGTTTTCCGTACGCGTAGCGTGCGGAAAAGGCCAAGTTATGGCCAGGTGTGGCGTAAATATTTTTTTTTACTTTTAGAGATTTTTTGTCGGGTGTTTTTTATCTTCACTGTAGTTGAACCACTAAGCCACTAACTGGGCGTACTGGGCGTTTTCTTACAAAAATTAAATTGGCTTATCAACATATACTATAATAGTAATAGTGTAGGTATTTTAATAAATAAATTCGAGAGAAAGTACTTTTACGTAATTAAACTGGAAGCGACGACAGCAAAATAAGTATGGATATGTCACTTTAAACATACTTGTACGAGTTAGTGCACTACTCGTCGTTTTCCCTGATTCGCCATTTTCGTTAATTCGTCAGTTTCCCTAATTCGTCAATGCCATCAAAATCTTTAATTCGTCAATTTCTAATTGACAACATTTCATTTTAAGAACACTTTAAAATGTATATACGATTCGAAAGCATTTTGTCTCCTGAACACTACACTATTTTTATAATTTTTTTATATCGCTTAATATAAAAAATACAAATGAATAAAAAATATGTTCTCATATTACCAGTTCTACGGCACAATAGATGAAATGCCAGTGCCTTTTGCCACAGAAAAAATAAGCTGTCATAATTTTGAATTTGACATTGTCAATGTATATTGTGAGATCGCTTACTTTTTTTCCATCGCGATAAGACTAAAGTAATGGTTTATTCTACCGTAGAACTGTAGTTACGCCCTTTTAGAATAAGTAAATATTAATATATTAATTATAAATTAATTACAAATCCTGGTGAAACAAATAAACTATCAGCGTATTCGTCTTTTCAAACCAAATACAGTGAACCAATAAAATTAAAGGCTCGAAAAAATGAAAGGTTGTCAATTCGCCATTTTATTCATTAAGTCACTTTCACTAACTGGTCAAGTACAGTCGCAGTAGATATTTAGATAATTTTTTAACCTGATATTTTTAAGCGAATGATATTATGATATTATCGAGTCTTTGGGGCCAATATCAATGAATGAAATATTTTTAACATTAGTGTTAGAACATAATAGTCTGAATAATGTACTAAAAAAAAACAGGAGGAAAACGTAAGGGCGCGGCCCCATGTCGACGGCACGGCGCCGTCCGCCGTGGAACGGCACGGCGCCGTCACCGTGCGACGGTACGGCGTCGTGCCGTCGGACGGCGCCGTGGACGGTGTGACGGCGCCGTGAACGGTGTGACGGCGCCGTCCAAATAATAAATGATACCGACAATGACACATGACGAGTCGAAGAAAATGACCAATTAGGGAAATTGACGAATTAAAGATTTTGATGGCATTGACGAATTAGGGAAACTGACGAATTAACGAAAATGGCGAATCAGGGAAAATGACGAGTAGTGCACTAACTCACTTGTACAAACTCTGCGATACCAAATATTCAATTGAGCATCTAAAATTAAAATGTCTGATTAGACCTATTAAAATTATACTTTTTAGTATTTATGAACACTAATATTATACCAAATAATTGTTATACGTTTCAATAGTATGCGAATTAAAATATGCGTTTTAAAATATACATTTTAATATTATACGAATATACAATTATGCGTAACAACGGTATGCATTGTCAAAATAGGAAGTTTTACTGTATGCGTTTTAATATAGACCCGGTTAAAACTATATAATTCTATTAAGTCCGTCAGTTAGATTATGGAAAAATATGGGGTATTTTTTGGCTTATCAAAATATTAAAAATCGACAAAGTTATAGATCATCAAACTTCTGGAGTGGGGGCTTGTGACGTCACTTCTAGGTGAAAATTGTACCAAGGAGTGACGTCACTCGAAACTTCTAATCACTCTATCCTCGTCGTTTTTTGTTTGTCAAACAAAAGAAAAAATACGTGTACAATATTATTTAATAATCTAACTGACGGATTAAACAGTTTTTTTTAGTCGTCTAGCCCATTACACGAGTTTTATAAATTTGCTCCCTTGACGTCGAGTGAAGTTGAACGTTCATTTGGTATACATAAATGGCTTTATAGTTCTGTGGGTCTGGTGAAAAGGAGTACAAGTCACATTTATACCAGGAACAAAAGGTCATAACTCTATTGTAGGCTTAAGCTCTTTTGCACCTAGGTTATATGTGACTTATACCCCTTTTCACTAGACCCACAGAGCTATAAACGAAACAGAAATAATATTATCTACACCTACCAATATCACAAGCCAAATAAAATATCATGTGCTGCTGTGTGTACTGACCGTGGATTTCGAAGAAGAAATTGCGCGATATAATTTTTTACAAACCTCTGAGTCTTTTGTTTTGCTAAGAAAATTCCGGGCTCTGTTAATTAAGTGCATAGGTCTTTTTACACAGACTGTAGAAAGCAAATCAAGTAAAATGTTGTCTCATGGTATTTTGTGAGAAGCAGGGTGGCGTGGCGGAAAATTTATTAATGGTTTCAGGGGCAAGCTGGCGCGATATTGCATTACCTTTTCTTTGAGACAAAGTGCTCATATACCTTAAAATAGACAAGCCAGCGGAACTCCCACTCAGGCAGATTGTGATTGGCAGTCCGCACAAAGACCATGATAAAAACCGGTCAAGTGCGAGTCGGACTCGCGCACCGAGGGTTCCGTACAAACTCATAATTAGATACATGAATAGTTCAACAAAAACTGTATGGCGATTAGTTTAGTAGGAGCAAATAATTATGTGTTACGATTTTTGCAAATTTCTAAAAAACGGTCATAAGTAAATCAAAAACTAATAATTTAAGAAAAAAATAAAAGCGGTGTTTTAATCTACAAACTAAGCCCTTTCATTTGATACCCCACTCGATATAATATCTCTACTTTCAATTTTCAAAGTCCCATTACGGACCCATTTAAAAAAAAAATGTAAAAAAGGTACAAGATTTTTTTTATGCCCAATAGGCTCGGGTTAGCTAATTTTAACACTATTCCAAATTTCAAAACGATAGCAGCAGTAGTTCCTGAGATATCTGAATGTGACAGACGGACAGACAAGAGTCGTACCATAAGGGTTCCTTTTTTACCATTTTGGTACAGAACCCTAAAAAGTCAACGGAAATCGGATTCTATGGACGCCACGCATTTGGCGGGGGTTTACTTGTCTCTGCATCTAACTGAACTGTAGAATTACTTAATTAAGGACTAGCCATTAGTGTAACATTGTCAACCAATTATTACTATGTATGAATGAATTAGAATTGAATTTTAATAATCACAATAAATCAGTTTAAAAGCCTAAAGCCGCCTAACACAGTAAGTCCGCATGCACGAATGCTCTGAAATTATGTCCGAAATTCTAAGCACGACGATGCATCCAAAATCTACTGGACATGCACGAATGCTTTGGAATTATTTCCGAAATTCTAAGCACGGCGATGCATCCAAAATCTACTGGATCAATACGGTAAGTGCGCATACACAAATGCTCCGAAATTATGTCCAAAATTCTAAGCACGACGCGATCGGCATCCAAAATCTACTGGAACACCATTGTCAGTTGACTACTTTATCACCGAGTTGCCAAAAAGGTAGTTGATTTTTCAACAGAACGTGTATCCTAGGCATTATGCTACAAAACCGGCAATGCGGAAGGCATGGTCTCTAACTGAACTAGTGATTTTACGATTCATATTCATTTAGTGAAATGTTAAGGTATATCAAATTACGGTTATTAAGCTATTTCGGAATGTTAGAATCAGGCTTGTGAATTTATTTTATTTCAACGATTTTAGTAAATAGCCTCTTGACGAAACATTAGTATGCCATAGTATCATGAACCCTAATAGTTTTAGTGGTAATTTAGCTATAAGTTATTCGCAAATCAAGGGTATACTTGGAACCTAAGATCTCATCGGATACATCTATAAAGAAATTTGACTATCGCATTATTATCCTTACACCAATCAAGAGACGCCAGAGGTTTAATAGGAAATACACCAGGGTCACAGTATACGGTAGGTTTTTTTTTTTTTTTCAATAAAAGGAACATCAGGAGCGGGCATGTGTGCCCGCTGTGTACGGACGCACCACAGGCAAGCATTTGCCCCTGCGCGCCCCTGCCACAGTATGGAGTGCACTCACACAGACGTGCGATCGTGCGTCTGTGTAAATACGTGTCGCGCACACCTAAACGGCCGAAGTCGTACTTCTTGGTTGGGGTGTCCCTTATTAGGCATAACTTAAAAAACCTAATATTAAAATGCATAACAGTTTAGGCATACGATGATTAAGCATACCGATTAGATGGCATAATCATAAAAACGCATACTAGTTAATTTACATACCGACTGAATTGGCATACCTGAAATCCGCATAATGTTATTAAGTATAACGAACGCATACATTTATGCGTTCGGTATACGTGGGGCGTTACTTGGAAAAAAATAACTTAATTGGTCCTTGTTGTTTACAGAATCCCTATTTTTTGGGATTTATCTGCTAGTACTATTGTTTCTAATACAATAAAATATGTTCCCATTTTTACAATGTTTTTTTCAAGTTTTGTGGTTAATATCCCCCTATTTATTCATTTGTTTTTATGCATGTATATGTAGGTTTATATTTGCCCCTGCGATTATTTATTTTTGGTAATTTGCTCTCCCTTTTGTTACCCTTCGCAGTCGCACCACCTACTTTTCTGGTTTTTTTTTGTGTCAATTCCGCTACTCAAATGTTGTCTGGAAGACATATCTGAGAGATATCGCTTTTTAGCGATACGACCACCTGGCCTACCTTTTTATTATTTTAATTATTTTCGCATATTTATGCACAAATAGCTGCGATTTGAGACATTTTTTATTTAACTTACTACCTTAGGTGTGTATTATAAATTATAATAACGCCTACGTAGGTTTTATAAACCATCCAGTTTTTTTGATGCCTTACCTTAAAGGGATGTTTACCTTGTTGTTGTTGTTGTGGGCTTTCTTTATTACCTCCCGTGTTGTGTACATCATTTTATGTCTACACTTGTCCAGAAAGCGGCGTTTTCCGTACGCGTAGCGTGCGGAAAAGGCCAAGTTATGGCCAGGTGTGGCGTAAATATTTTTTTTTACTTTTAGAGATTTTTTGTCGGGTGTTTTTTATCTTCACTGTAGTTGAACCACTAAGCCACTAACTGGGCGTACTGGGCGTTTTCTTACAAAAATTAAATTGGCTTATCAACATATACTATAATAGTAATAGTGTAGGTATTTTAATAAATAAATTCGAGAGAAAGTACTTTTACGTAATTAAACTGGAAGCGACGACAGCAAAATAAGTATGGATATGTCACTTTAAACATACTTGTACGAGTTAGTGCACTACTCGTCGTTTTCCCTGATTCGCCATTTTCGTTAATTCGTCAGTTTCCCTAATTCGTCAATGCCATCAAAATCTTTAATTCGTCAATTTCTAATTGACAACATTTCATTTTAAGAACACTTTAAAATGTATATACGATTCGAAAGCATTTTGTCTCCTGAACACTACACTATTTTTATAATTTTTTTATATCGCTTAATATAAAAAATACAAATGAATAAAAAATATGTTCTCATATTACCAGTTCTACGGCACAATAGATGAAATGCCAGTGCCTTTTGCCACAGAAAAAATAAGCTGTCATAATTTTGAATTTGACATTGTCAATGTATATTGTGAGATCGCTTACTTTTTTTCCATCGCGATAAGACTAAAGTAATGGTTTATTCTACCGTAGAACTGTAGTTACGCCCTTTTAGAATAAGTAAATATTAATATATTAATTATAAATTAATTACAAATCCTGGTGAAACAAATAAACTATCAGCGTATTCGTCTTTTCAAACCAAATACAGTGAACCAATAAAATTAAAGGCTCGAAAAAATGAAAGGTTGTCAATTCGCCATTTTATTCATTAAGTCACTTTCACTAACTGGTCAAGTACAGTCGCAGTAGATATTTAGATAATTTTTTAACCTGATATTTTTAAGCGAATGATATTATGATATTATCGAGTCTTTGGGGCCAATATCAATGAATGAAATATTTTTAACATTAGTGTTAGAACATAATAGTCTGAATAATGTACTAAAAAAAAACAGGAGGAAAACGTAAGGGCGCGGCCCCATGTCGACGGCACGGCGCCGTCCGCCGTGGAACGGCACGGCGCGGTCACCGTGCGACGGTACGGCGTCGTGCCGTCGGACGGCGCCGTGGACGGTGTGACGGCGCCGTGAACGGTGTGACGGCGCCGTCCAAATAATAAATGATACCGACAATGACACATGACGAGTCGAAGAAAATGACCAATTAGGGAAATTGACGAATTAAAGATTTTGATGGCATTGACGAATTAGGGAAACTGACGAATTAACGAAAATGGCGAATCAGGGAAAATGACGAGTAGTGCACTAACTCACTTGTACAAACTCTGCGATACCAAATATTCAATTGAGCATCTAAAATTAAAATGTCTGATTAGACCTATTAAAATTATACTTTTTAGTATTTATGAACACTAATATTATACCAAATAATTGTTATACGTTTCAATAGTATGCGAATTAAAATATGCGTTTTAAAATATACATTTTAATATTATACGAATATACAATTATGCGTAACAACGGTATGCATTGTCAAAATAGGAAGTTTTACTGTATGCGTTTTAATATAGACCCTCTTGGTTGTCTTTATACTTTGCCAGGGTTGCGCAATTGTACCTTCTCATAATCACCAATATCGCACATTTCTGTACAACTTATAATTAATATGCTGAAACAAAATAAAATTAATGGGTTTTTAATTTTCAAGCTGAGCTAAAAAAATATATTTTCATCACACTTGCTCGTAAAGGGTGTTATAACACGCGCGCTTATAGACCAACTCGAGCCGATTTAACCCCCCGTGGGTTACAAATATCTATAACTCCCACGGGAGGAAAAACTGTATGAAAATCTATAACTCCCTCGGGAGTTATGAGTTTAGTTTTAAAAGTCGTACGTCATTTCAGACTAAGGAGGTTTCGAATCAGCCAAGGCTATTTCACATCTTCAAAACTTGGCTACAAAACCAATTTTAGTGTAAATAAAACTTATATGGTATATTTTACTATTATTTCCGTAGTTTTTGCGATTATTTTAATGCAATTAAATGAATTTAGTTTAAAATTTTATTGTGAAAATCGGTACAATCTGGCGACATTGCCTGTCAAGTTTAAAAACTAAACGCGGTTCTTAGCATTATCTGTGGAAGACTATATTGAAAAAGTTGACAGTTGAAGTTGTCTCTTAGCGGGTGCGTTTAGTTTATTTCATTTTTATGTTTTATTTTATTTTTCCTCGCAAATGTGATGAAAAACATTACGGGCAGTAAGAAGATTACAAACTCGAGTCATTAAAAGCCCTCCGCCTACGGCGTCGGGCTTCTAATAGACTCTCGTTAGTAATCCCCTTCTTACTACCCTCGGTGCACAATGTACTATTATTGCTAAAACATTGAATAATTGGGTACTTGACTGTAACTGAAATTTGTAAAAATTATATAAGATCCTGTTAAAATAAGCAAAATAAGGAAATATGTTCAAGTTTTGAGTTTGATACCCAACGTGTAACTTTTTTTATGAGCCTCCAAAGTTGGGTGGGAAAGTCCATTTTAAAATTATAAAATTATTAAAAACTATTAATACCATTAAATACCCCATAAAATTAATAGTAACTTTTGTTTTGAAACCGTTACGATAAACGCAAGTTTTAACATAGTTGCAGAACAAAGTTATTGATTCCCCCAAACAACGTATGAGTAGTGACGTCACTGTATAACGGGCTTCAGTAGGGAGCGTTTCGGCACGTATTTGGGAAAGTCTAAAAATGTGATTTTAACATTGTAGTATCTCGGTGAGTTTTTATGATATTGAAGTGGTTTTTTCACTAATATTTCTATTATTGAGAGTTGTTTCTATAACATTTCACAGAAAAAAGTTGTCAAGTAGCCAATTGTTAGAGTTAATCTACAAGATACTAAAGTGTAGAAATGTTTTAGACTGTGACAGTGCGAAATTTAAAGAACCACGGCGACATATCTGCTGAGCACGAAACGTAAATGATACGTGACATTAAAGGTCGAACTTTCCCTGCGATCACCCGAAGACGCAGCTTAATTACTAATGAAAACCGGCTCCAACTAACGATTAACACACGACATTACAGAACTAGTGACTCTGTTAGCTGTAGACCTCCCGAATCTGTGAACTCCCGGCTCCGCTATTTTGATAAATTCCCAAAAACTGAATCGTCAGAAAAATCTATATAATTGTCAACCCGCCGGACAGACATACAAACGCATTTTTGCCCATGGTGTGGTGAAACGGAAACACTGACTGAGTCACTCCGCGACTCCGTTGCGCGGTTATTAATACTAAATATCGCCACCCATGGGTGGTAAGGTAAGCGACCACAAAGAGCATGCGTTAGTACGCGTTATGTGATAGAGAGAGACGGTCGGATGCGGGTCAGCTCCGTCCGGTCGTCAAACGCGAACGCCAGTTTTTATAGGGAGAGAGGCTTCTGTACTTAGTACTAATACTTATTGTGGGGTGGCGCTTTGCGATCGCTCGGTCAAAAATTCAACTTTTTCAGGAATTAATCAACTAGAATGAAATACTTTCTTAGCGCACCTCTCCGATCTGGGACCAAATAGCACGTTTTGTAAAGTAATTCACTACATGGCCGTCAATCTCGTCTTTTATACAATTTGAGCCGTCAATTAGTTTATTGCTTAGGACCTAACGACAGTTCGTAAGCGGATGTTAAAATATGTCGGTACGCTCGTAATTACGACTTTGATAGAACACAGCATCATGACTTCCGATAAACAACAAATTAATAATTTCTAGTTGCCGGGTCAAGTTATGTTGCGGACGAAATTGACTTGCAACAATGAATATAAAAATTCACAAGCTTCATAATTCATAATAAAATGGGCAAAATCATTCGAATGCCATATTATTATGACCAAGTCGAATGTAATTGTATGATTGCAGGAAAGCAATCAGACTCAGAATAGGGTGCCGCCATCTATCAACGTCCGGCGAGACAAATTCAATTGATGGAGAATAAGTATGAATTGAGGACGTCTCGGAGACAAATTTGTATTTAATGACAACTAGTTATCTTCTCTTTAGGCTAACCCACTAAGTCCGTCAAGATAGCGTACACCGTAAGGATATTCAGAATCTGATGCAGCCAATAAATAGTACCCAAATAGTACCGACAAAATACCTAGGTGAAAAAAATAGTACCCCTAAACTTTCTGAAATGTGGCCTGTTCACGGTGTACGCTACCGGGCGTCAAGCTGGCGTACACCGTTTGTATCTCTGGAACGGCTTTGTTTTTGAAAACGCTTTATATCTCAAAAAATAGTACCCAAATAGTACCCTAGGGCCCTAAAATTTCATTTCTCTAGCTATCGTAGAAGCCGAGATATAGTGAACAGCGTGATTTCGGAATTCGAAGTATTTCTATCTGAAATTTCCAGGTACGCCAGCTTGACCTTGACGGTGTGAAATTTTGTACACCGTTAAGTGGGTCCGTCAAGATAGCGTACACCGTAAAGATATTCAGAATCTGATGCAGCCAATAAATAGTACCGAAGAAATGCCTAGGTGAAAAAAATAGTACCCTTAAACTTTCTGAAATGTAAGGCCTGTTCACGGTGTACGCTACCGGGCGTCAAGCTGGCGTACACCGTTTGTATCTTTGGAATGGTTTTGATCTTGGAAACGCTTTATATCTCAAAAAATAGTACCCAAATAGTACCCTATGGCCATAAAATTTCATTTCTCTAGATATCGTAGAAGCCGTCTCTCTCTCCTTAGTCTGAAACTGAAATGACATACGAGTTTTAAAACTGACCTCATCCCTCGGGCGGGAGTTATAGATTTTCGAACAGTTTTTCCTCCCGTGGGAGTTATAGATTTTTATAACCCACGGGAGCTACATCGGCTCAAGCTGGTCTATAAGCCCGCGTGTTATAACACCATTTATGAGCAAGTGTGATGAAAATTAAATATTCCCATTATAGTTCCCGCAAGAACTTGGGAACAGATCAACAGATATCTTAGAGCAAATACGCATTACCATAACTTGTAATAGAACTTACATTCTTTCGATTCGTCAGCTTATCGGCTATATAATAAGCTCTTAATGAATAAACTTAAGTTTCATGTCGCAATTTTAACAGAACCAAGAAACAGAGAGCGATAATGGTATGACTTGATATTGACATTTCTTCGTTTAGTGCACCATAGAACTAATATAATATATTTTTATTTATTTTTCATTTATTTACCAACAACCACACGCACGATAACTATCGAAATGCACAAATAATCACGTTGCATTGATATCACATAGCGGGCATCATGCGATTCCGTGTTAAGCAGCTATTGCGACACGAGATTAAGTGCAAACACACACTTGTTGCCAATTATCGCGTCCTTTACCTGAAACAGCTGGGCCATTTAAGGATAAACCGGCTGATAACTTTCGCGAATCGAGGATAACTTTGGTCGAGCGGGATACTGCTGCGATTATACAACATGAACTTCTGTCGATTTTTGATAATCAGAATTGAGGCCATTGTTCAATGGATCTTCGGTTAGCGGTTTTATTGTATTGAGAATCTATAATTGTTTTATACTGTTACTTTAACGTAATTGTTGTTTACGCAATTTTGAATTACTTAAATGCAAGACACAAAGTCCACGTACCTAAAGTATAGTTCGCTTTTAGGCAAACATCGCTCAATTTCTTTACGCGCATAGTTTCTTTCTAGCGTGTTGTGTGGATCGCAAACACAATATTCAGACACGTACACAACGAAGTAGGTACATATATAAAGAATCAAGGGATTCACAATGCCCATGTATGTATTTGTTTATTTAAACTGTATTTCATAAAATTAAAATTTTATTATACAAATTTTACAAAAGGCCATGTAAATGCCATAACCTATAACGATTTAACGACACTATAACTATTCAGGATTGCTTATCTCAACAGAATAGTTTGAAAGTAGTGATGCAACGAATACTACTTTTACGAATACGAATATCAAACCTACTATTCGGTGAATACGAATATCTCGCCATGGTAATAAAAGACTAATTTATTTGATGAACTTCTATTCTTCTAAATTTATAGATTTTCTGGTTTGAGGCGATTTCTTTTTAGGGTTCCGTACCAAAATGGTAAACAAGGAACCCTTATGGTGCGACTCTGTCTGTCTGTCTGTCCGTCTGTCACAGCAAGATATCTCAGGAACTACTGCTGCTATAGCTTTGAAATTTGAAATAGTTTTAAAAGTCGCTAACCCGACCCTACTGGACACAAAAAAATCTTATACCTTTTTTACTTTTTTTTAACCGGGGGCCGTAATGGGAGGTCGAAAGTTTAAAGTTGGGCTATTATATCAAGTGGGGTATCAAACGAAAGGGCTTCATTTATAGATTCCAAAACCATTTTTATTCATTTTTTTAATCATGTACTTTTTGATGAAAAATGTTCAAAAAAAGTTACTAAACCGAAAAATCTCTAATAATTACTAATTAATATAATCCTAAATATTACAGGAAAAATATAACGGTTTTCCTACTTTGCACCATTTTTTTGAAATTTGCAAAAAACGTAACACATACTTATTTGCTCCTAGGTACTAAACTAACCACCATACAGTTTTTCTTGAACTATTCACGTATCTACTCACGTGTTTGTACAGAACACACGTCATGCACACGTCGTATTTTTACGTGCCGACGACGTGTCCGTCAAGATAGCGTACACCGTAAAGATATTCAAAATCTGATGTAGCCAATAAATAGTACCCAAATAGTACCGACGAAATACCTAGATGAAAAAAATAGTACCCTTAAACTTTCCGAAATATAAGGCCCGTTCACGGTGTACGCTACCGGGCCGTCAAGCTGTCGTACACCGTTTGTATCTTTAGAACGGCTTTGTTTTCGGGAATGTTTTATATGTCAAAAAATAGTGCCGAAATAGTACCCTAGGGCCCTAAAATTTCACTTCTCTAGCTATCGTAGAAGCCGAGATATTCCATGACTTACCGGTGTACAAAATTTCGCAGCGTCAAGCTGGCGTACCCGGGAATTTCATATAGAAAGACTTAAAATTCCGAAATGAGGTATATACCAATAAATAGTAGTATAAATAGTACCCCTTTTTCATTAATAATAATATACAAAAACTATATACAAAACTGAAAAAAATCAAGACAAACTTCTACATAGTAAAAGTACAGGCACGCAAAAAAGTGTTTGGCATGTAACGAATTGACTCAACTAGAAACTACCATGGCCTCATATTGAACCTTAACTTAATGCATATAGGTTTTTTTACAATCAATATTTTCCAAGTAATGCCATTTTATTATCGAGCGTAAGACAAAAACAAGTTTGCCGGCCGGCGATGCTGGCAGGTACCTATATAAAAAAAGGTTTCCGGTTGGATAGCCAAACGTTATGTCAATTTATGCTCACTTCAATCCCAATAAGAACTAGTTTTGCTTAATCTTAACAGAATCGAGTATTCGATATGACAAAAGTTAGAAGCTCTATCGATGACTGTACTAAGATGCATTTGTATGGAGAAGTTTGGCTAGATTTTTTCAGTTTTCTATATAGTTTTTGTATATTATTATTAATGAAAAAGGGGTACTATTTATAGCACTATTTATTGGTATATACCTCATTTCGGAATTTTAAGTCTTTCTATATGAAATTCCCGGGTACGCCAGCTTGACGCTGCGAAATTTTGTACACCGTTAAGTCATGGAATATCTCGGCTTCTACGATAGCTATAGAAGTGAAATTTTAGGGCCCTAGGGTACTATTTGGGTACTATTTTTTGACATATAAAACATTCCCGAAAACAAAGCCGTTCCAGAGATACAAGCGGTGTACGCCAGCTTGACGGCCCGGTAGCGTACACCGTGAACGGGCCTTATATTTCGGAAAGTTTAAGGGTACTATTTTTTTCATCTAGGTATTTCGTCGGTACTATTTGGGTACTATTTATTGGCTACATCAGATTCTGAATATCTTTACGGTGTACGCTATCTTGACGGACACCCGACGACGCGCGTTTTCCAAGTCTTTAGAGTTGTAGTAATTAGAGTTGCGTACAAACATATTAGTTTCTAAATATTCGTAGTAGTATTCGCCGAATACGAATATTCGGTAAATCTCTACTATTCGGCGAATACGAATAATTGTATTCGTATTAGTTGCATCACTATTTGAAAGTAGCTTCTTGCACCTCATCCTCATAGACTTTAAAGACCGTTTTGGAATTAGGATGGAGAATCATTGGATGCTTTAGTACCCTATAAGGTTTGTATACCACATGATCATTTTAACTTAATTTATAAGTTTAAATGAAGATGCTAGCTGATAATTTCACACATCACCTTAAACCGATGACTCATCTCCGCTATCCCATTACACGTAGGTATTTATTGACAGTGCAGGTTTTATTCGCGTTACCACGGTCGTCGTATTACTAAAGGCCAACCGCACGATTATCGTCCACATGTCAAACACTTGACAGCTCGCACTGACACCCATCTGTCTTTACTTGTATTTTTTCATTTGTTTTCTAGCATACTGCTAATTATTTACTCCATGATTATTTCTACTTGCCGTTGTGTAAGATCTAAATATAATATATTATCCATTTCGTTGTTGTCATTGCTTTTGAACTGAAAAGGAATTAGTTGAAGAATTGGAACGTCGCATTTCATTTTGTTCACAAAAGTTCCTGTGCGGCTTAAGAATGTCTTTACTTCTCAGTAAACAGAAGCGAAAAACGGTAGCCAATCATTTCACAAAAACCGTTTCACAAATAATCATTTTAAAAACAACGTTTGGTAAATGAACTAATGACAAATTAGTCGATTCGCAAAATAAAGTTTTACAAATTGTTCATTACACAAATTATTCACTTGATAACAACTCATATTACAAATAATTATTTTACAAATTAGGTTTAAACAATCTTTATTTCTCATAAGAATAATTCAATTCACTTACATGAGAAAATTAGTGTCCGTCAAGAAAGCGTACACCGTAAAGATATTCAGAATCTGATGCAGCCAATAAATAGTACCCAAATAGTACCGACGAAATACCTAGGTGAAAAAATTGTACCCTGAAACTTTTCGAAATATAAGGCATGTTAACGGTGTACGCTACCGGGCGTCAAGCTGGCGTACACCGTTTGTATCTCTGGAACGGCTTTGTTTTTGGAAATCCTTTATATCTCAAAAAATAGTACCCAAATAGTACCCCGGGGCCCTAAAATTTCATTTCTCTAGCTACGAAAATACCTCTCTTCACCCAACGGGATCAGAAAAAAATATATAATTAAAGGGAATTAATTGTACAGGCCGTCCCACGGCTATGCCACATAAAGGGAAAGTACCTTAAATATTGGAGATAGAATATTTTGCTGAAAGGAGACTTTATTTTATTTTTAAAAGTAAGTAATACTGCATTCAAAGATATTTTTTTTAAATTACTTGTTTTGTATGGGAATTAATTTTCTTAACATTTAATTCAAATATTTTTCATCACACTTGCTCGAAAATGGTGTCATTACACGTAGGTTTTGCGGGCCGTAAATGACCTATTACGCCCTAGGGCGTAATGGTTTTCTTTTTAAATTTGAAACGCTGGTTCTGTTTTACTCTTATTTGTCATGTTCAAAGGAAACGCCAACGTACTTTTTTAACTTTTATTACTGAAATATTTATTTAAAGAGAACTGTTATTGCAAATACATGTAAACACATATTTCTGTAACATTAATTAAATGTTTAAATAGTGCATTTCAGTATTTTGCAAAAATAAAATCAACCATTTTAAGTCTTTGCCGCTATGGTTTCCGAACGTGACGTGAATCCGCATTGTCTATGGATAATGTCACTGTCAGTTTTACAATTTTATTTAGGTTAAGTAAGGTTATTTTAATCTGATTTCCTCACAAGTGTGATGAAAAACATTGTGTGTGCCACGGGCGGTAAAGGAATTACAAACTCGTGTTATTAAAGCCCTCGGCTTCGCCTCGGCCTTGTAACAAACACTCGTTTGTAATTCCTTACTTACCGCCCTTGATACACAATGTACTATTTCATCACACTTGCTCGAAAATGGTGTCATTACACGTAGGTTTTGCGGGCCGTAAATGACCTATTACGCCCTAGGGCGTAATGGTTTTCTTTTTAAATTTGAAACGCTGGTTCTGTTTTACTCTTATTTGTCATGTGAACACGTGTCATTTGTTGTGTGTGTGTGTTTGTGTGTGTTTGTGTGTGATGTGTGTGTGTGTGGGCGGTAAAGGAATTACCGCCCTTGATACACAATGTACTATTACGCTGAGATACTATGTTAATGTTACTTAAGAGGAATTATTTGTTTTTGTCCTCTCTTTCGATTGTCATCATAAAAATACGGGGTGTTATTTTCTCACACTTGAGTCGATTCGATTCCCCGACGAAGCAAATAATTTTTAGAAAATCTTTGAATGCAGTATGACTTACTTTTAAAAATAAAATAAAGTTCCCTTTCAGCTAAACATCCTATCTACAATATTTGAGGTACTTTTCCTTCATGTGGCATAGCCGTGGGACGCCCTGTATGTTTCTGGTAAATACTTATTAGTGCGTTAGAGGAGCTTTGTTGAGGGTAGTAATATCTATTTGTGTACCAACCAATAGAACAGACGGACGTAGCGTAGTGAAGCGATCATAATTGCGTAACTAACTAATAAAAGGGCAGAAATTAAACGAGAATATTAAGACCTTCTAAACGGAACATGTAAAACGAGATAAAAAATTAATAAAAAGAAAGTCCATAACATTATGAACATTGCAATTAAATTTTCCTTATTCCTATTATTATACAGGGTGGCCCATTTCGATCGGTCAGTACTGGAAAGTCTGAAACTATAAGACTTACGAAGATCTGTTCTTAGGAACCATGTCATCGCTTTTAGGGACAAGAAAAACTGCAAACATAGATTTTAAAAAAAACTTGTACTTTAACCGGGAATCGTACGTGGTCGTTTTGGAAAAAAAAACTTAATTGAATTAAAGATATTAAATACAATGGATTTTATTCGTTTTAGCTAGTTTCTTTTTTTTTCAAATCCATGTGTGCAGTTTTTTTTGCCCCTAAAATCGAGGACATGGTTCCTAAGAACAGATCTTCGTGTGTCTTATAGTTTCAGACTTTCCCATACTGACCGTTCGAAATGGGCTACCCTGTACGAGGGTGGTTTGATAAGTACCTGTTATTAAGTACTTCTAGAATCTTGACATGCTCATGTTTCCGGCTATTGTATGACACATTATTTATAAGTATTTGAGCCAAATTTAATACAGTCGCATCTTTATTTTTTGAATTATGGATCACAAACTGCACGATTCCGACGACGACGTGGACGTAACTTTAAGTAAGTTCGCCGCAAGATACACACATGTTTTTTTTATTTAATAGGTAATGAAAAAAAAATTATGTCTGTTTTAGGAGACTCTCTGTTATAGTTCACAATGTTTTTATTAGAATATAGATTTTTTTTTTAAATAAGAGCCGATTCTTGACAGTATTGGCTCAAAATTGACACCGACTAATAAAACATATAAAAAATTGGAAACCACATGTCTAGTGATCAATGATGAAGATTTAGGTGATAGCTAAAGTCCTTGACTTACGTGTTGGTGATTTTAAGAAACTTAAACACATTATTCACAAGAATGGGATAAGCAACAGAGTGTGGCTCCAAATGAGCACCAAAAATGGGTTCATGATCTCAACTTGCAATTGGGTTCAGGAAAAGACAGGATAGCGAGTATTTATTGATCTATCACCATTATTTACAATGGATTTCTAGCAAGTTATTTGTATTCACCAAGTTAAAAAAATAGAAAAACATAAAAACTTGTACCCTAGTAAAGATACCCAGAAGCCTGTCATGCGACTACTTTACAAATTTTTAATTTTTAAGAAAAAAAATAATGCCACAACAATAATACTTAGTGTATTAAGCTAGTAAATAGCCTAGCTACAAATTGTATTAACATAAGATTTTTCTATCTTTACTCTAAATACCTCAAAACAGGTACTTATCAAACCACCCTCGTATACTGTAAGACACTACTTACTTAGATATAAGATAATGCGTAAGAATCCTGCACAGGCTAAAACCTCGCCACATACCTAGTTTATCATTTAAGCACGCCATTTGCAGTGTATTGACAGTTTTATTGCGGACAAATGACAGACTGATAGTGGCGGAATATATTTAAATTAGAAGGTTGTCACGATTGAGGATATTACTATGTTGGCTAAACAGCACTCTGGACAAGTCTAAATAACCCAGTTCATTGATATCTGAGACAGTGGAAGCGCACGTTTTTTTTTGGTCAAAATTACATTTGTGGTGACTATGAGAACACGTGGAATTCTGCCAAGGGGCATTGGGGTGTCATTGTCAATCGATGCGCGTGTGTTTTCAATTTCATAGATGCACGCAAACCTTATACAATAAATTGCACATTTACCAATACATATTTTGTTCGCTATAACATAGGATTCCTGTGCGACATCTGGTTATATTATCTATCTGTTACTAGTTATAAAGGTGTTCTATATCAGTATCGTGAAATAGGATTCCTTCATCTAGTCTAAATTAGCATTCCTATGTTTTTCATGATCGCCGTATGTCTGTTCTTAAAGGAGTTCAGTCAATATTTACAATCTTTACATTGGATGGCGATATTTCCAGACGTTTTGCTCATAGTCAATCGGTTAATATGCCGCCAAAAAGCAGTATCACTTTCTATAAGATCCTATAAAATAAATAGGTATAACAGTATAATATTTTCCAATTAGATATACATATTAAGCAATTATAAATTGTTTATCTACAACTCACTTCATCGTCACTTATAAACTAGGCTAAACATTTGCCTATTAAGCATTAAAAACAATTATGATAGTGGAATATGTTTTCTCTCTAGTCACTTTTATGTGCTACGATTTATTAACATCTTGCAAACAACAAAGGGTGTCAGGGAGACACCGTATAGTTGTTATTTAAGAAATAACTATGTAATTAAATACGTAATAAAAATACGTAGAGACCTTTCAAAAGTCGTTTTTGAAAACGACTTTTAAATGAATTCTAATACAATTGTTTATTCATATTAAGTAGATGTGAGAAAACATTTACAAAATAATTACGCACAAGAAACACATAATAGATGAATCATAATCAAATATTGAGTATTGACACGCTTAGTTGACCTCCATAATTATAAGAACGTAGAACCAGACACAATCAATTAGATTAAAACGTTTATCCATAATTTTTAATATACAGGGTGATTGATAATTCGACCTATACCTTGAAGGGGGTTATACTAGAGCTCATTTGCAATAAATTTAGCCCAGTAAACTAGGGGTCTAAATTTGATAGTTATCAAGTTATTTAAGTTTTACGTTTTTTTAGAAAAAACCCGCCTTTCGGACTAAAAGTGATAATTATGAAAAAAGTACTTCCATTTGGCTGGTATAAACTTTGTTTTCTAAAAGCCAATGAACCAATGACTACTTCAAATAAAAATCTGTGTCAAAATTTCAGAATTATCTTAGAAATAAACGGTCATAAAAACCAAAGTCATAATTTTTTTTTTCGATTTTGTTACAACTGATGAGAATTACTTGAAAAAAATGTACGGCACTTGATGTAAAAACTACAGAAATAAGTTCCTCAATTAATAAGCTTTCCAAAAAAGTACAAATGTTGTCAACTTTTTCAAAAATCTTGAAAATAATAATAATAATTCCAGAGCAGGTAGCGGTTTCGCAAAAGGCGTACCTGGCCCGGAGCCGCGTTGTTTGTGTCACCTTTATTTTTCTGAGAGCTTCAATTGACCTGCCTCGGTATCTTATCTTATCTAATTAGGGGTGAGATCTGGGTACATTGCGTACGGTTCGTGTTCGGGCATGTTCGTGACTAACCGAGGTTTAATTATCTTCATTCAGTAAGTGATCAATCAATTACTTTTGACCTTCTTTCCAACTCGGACGTACTAATTTCTTAAAAAAAATGGCTGCTTATCAAAATGAAGAATACGCGGATATCCTGTACTGTTACGGGTTTTGTGATGGCGGCTCCGCTGCGGCTCGCAGAGAATATCAACGACGCTTCCCCAACCGCCGTTTACCTGATGTAAGTGTGTTTGGTGCGACGTATCGACGTATTCGAGAAACTGGATCGGTTCAACGTCGTCAAGCTGATGCTGGAAGACCTCCAGTCCATGATCCGGTTGAAGAGGAACAAATCCTGGAGTGTTTCCGCGCGGATGGCACTACATCAACAAGGATTGTGGCTAACCAGCTTGGGATAACTCAGTGGAAGGTTTGGTTCACATTACATTCAGCACGGCAGTATCCATACCACTACACTCCAGTACACGCTATCGAGGAGGGAGATCCTGCAAGAAGAATCGATTTCTGCAGATTTTTGTTGAATGCTGACATCGAAGACCCGGAGTACCTGAAGAACATTTTGTGGACAGATGAGTCCAACTTCGACCGCGACGGAATAACTAACTACCACAATCTGCATTTTTGGGCCCCCAAACATCAAAACCCACGGAGGTCCAGAGAAGGAGCTCACCAGCACAGATTCTCACTAAATGTCTGGATGGGTATTGTGCACGACAATTTGATCGGGCCATTCTTTCTGCCGGCACGATTAACCAGTGACGCGTACGAGAACTTTTTGAGGGACGAACTACCTATGCTGCTGGAGGATGTACCGCTTGCCAGAAGGATAGCCATGGTGTATCAACACGATGGCTGCCCAGCTCACTATTATCTGCGTGTGCGACATTGGTTGGATGTGAATTATCCAGAAAAATGGATTGGTCGAGGTGGTCCGATCCCTTGGCCAGCGAGAAGTCCCGACTTAACTCCATGCGACTTCTACATTTGGGGTCACATGAAGGCATTAGTCTACGACAGGCCAATTCGTGATGTAGAAGATTTACGAGAAAAAATTGTAGCAGCTGCCCAAACTATTAAAGAAAGTCTGTCGACGCGGGTTACAGTCAGTGAAGTACGTACAAGACTTCGTGCTTGCATTCGCAACCGAGGCAGGCAATTCGAACAAGATTTGTAGTTGTAATTGTAATTTATTTTAATTATTTATTTATCGTATGGCGAAACATTACCCTGCGTGCTTCTTTTTTTGTGTTTAGTAATAATTTAATTATTTTAAAATAAAATTTTATTTAGAAACTGGTTATTTTACTGCTTTTGCAATCTTATTCCTACCAACAAGCATTTGATGTAAATAAATTAATATCGTGCTTTCTGCATGAAGAAACACAAAGTAAGCAGACTGGCTTCAGGTCCGGTATGCTTATTTCTGTCAGTCATTAGGTATCATTATTACTTTCAATAATTAACTAATTGGTCACCTCATTACTGAAAAAAATAATTAAGCCTCGGTTAGTTAGTTAATGATTTGTAAAATAATTAGTTAACAACGATACGTCCAATTGGAAAGACGGTTGACAGTAATTGATTGATTACTTATTGAATGAAGATAATTTAGCCTCGGTTAGTTCGTTGGATTATACGAGGTTCATGCTATTATTCTTTGTTTTGATAAACAATAATTCATTTCATTTGTAAAATAAATAAGTTAACAACGATACGTCTGAATTGGAAAGAAGGTCGAAGGCAGATAATTGATCACTTACTGAATGAAGATAATTAAACCTCGGTTAGTCACGAACATGCCTGAACGCAATCTACCCTGATCTCACCCCTAATAAGGTAAGATAAGATACCGAGGCAGGTCAATTGAAGCCCTCAGAAAAATAAAGGTGACACAAACAATGCGGCTCCGGGCCAGGTACGCCTTTTGCGAAACCGCTACCTGCTCTGGAATTATTATTATTATTTTCAAGATTTTTGAAAAAGTTGACAACATTTGTACTTTTTTGGAAAGCTTATTAATTGAGGAACTTATTTCTGTAGTTTTTACATCAAGTGCCGTACATTTTTTTCAAGTAATTCTCATCAGTTGTAACAAAATCGAAAAAAAAAATTATGACTTTGGTTTTCATGACCGTTTATTTCTAAGATAATTCTGAAATGTTGACACAAATTTTTATTTGAAGTAGTCATTGGTTCATTGGCTTTTAGAAAACAAAGTTTATACCAGCCAAATGGAAGTACTTTTTTCATAATTATCATTTTTAGTCCGAAAAGCGGGCTTTTTCTAAAAAAACGTAAAACTCAAATAACTTGATAACCATCAAATTTAGACCCCTAGTTTACTGAGCTAAATTTATTGCAAATGAGCTCTAGTATAACCCCTTTCAAAGTATAGGTCGAATTATCAATCACCCTGTATATAAGAGTTTGATCACATTACTGATTTTTTCTAGGCAAATGTTAAAATGGATTCGCCATTTTGTCATCCTGCGTGATTTGGTCATATCCCTTAGAGATTTGACCAAATCGCAGTTTTGGCCATTTCACTGCGACATATACATATATGTACTTTAATAATGCTACAAATAAATCCGAAGTAAGTTTCAGGTTTACGAATGACCTGTACGGTAATCAAAAACTACGCCTTTAATCTCGTCCCGAAGATAATTTAACCCGTGAACCAGTGATAATAACAGTTCATAATCGGTGGTCATGCTGCTGTGGTCCATCAAAGTTGAAGCGACAAGAGTAGGGGCTGACATATTTTGACTACAGTACTTCTAGCAAGTCTAGCACTACTGTAACGTGCGACTCTTTGTCGCGTGACAAATACTACCTAGATCCCTTTCCACTCAATATAGGGTGACAGTGACAGGTCATGATCTGTCGCGCGACAAGCGAAGCCGCGGCTAGTTGGGCTAGCTCGGCTGCTTACGATTTGTTATTTTTGATGATTGTTTTGTTTTATTGTGTTCGCAGGTCAAATTATACTAAGGATGAAATTAACGTCGAAGTTTTGAATTACCCTACCGCACTGTCGTAAAAGCATTAAGCAATTAATCAAAAGTCATACACCCACATACATACATTACCCGTTACGCAAACTAGCTGAAGTTAGCTGGTCATCCGAAATGTTCACTACGATGCAAAAATCTGCCTTAATCCTGGGCAAATGCGGCTACGTTCAGAGTGATTGGCTGGTGCGGCGCCAAGCATACGTGTTCACTAAGCGTTGCCGAATTACGTATTCTACTGAGTGGTTTGTAGCGGACCATTCATGAGCCAATGGCGTACATTACAATTAATTAAGGAACACCGAGTGTACCAATGTGTCTTGATTTCGTGGTTAATTGCTGGGCATGCTGGTTAGCCGGATAGCGCAAGATCGGTATCATTTTCTGCTTGGGTGGCTTGATACTAGATGAAGCGCGTAATCGCAGGGTCGGTATTGTCTTCAGAGATAAAACAACTAGCCGCTAGGTTTTGACCGTTAGACCCATCTGAATTGTAGCCGCAAAAAATACGCACTATTCATTTTATTAAGTACCTAACGGAAATTTACCACAAATATGAGCCTATTATCTACACCACAGTATGATACAGTAATTTATCTTCCTACAAAAGGTAGGTAATGTGTGCGCGCCGTGTACGAACGCACTGCAAGCAAAGAAATAAAAATGCGTAAGAATGCTCAAGTATGGATGGATCGCACTCACACAGACGTGCTATCGCGCGTCTGTGTAAATACGTGTCGCGCGCTCCTAAACGGCCGAAATTGGACTACTTGTTCGTCTTTATACTTTGTCTACACACATTATAAATCCTCAATGATATGTTCGTGAAAAGGGAAGAATGTCCGCCATTGGCCGACTAGATTTCAAATAATTGCTAGCTGGATTTCATAATAGCATCCTTTTCGATATTATTATGGTTTTTACCGTATAATAACACCACTACCGTACATACACCGGGAGGGAATTACATATAACCTACTAGTGGACCCGCACGCGACTTCGTTCGCGGAGATGAAATACCTAGGTCAAATGTCTGTTTTTTGCTTTGGCTTAGCCGGGTAAAAAGTACCTTATTAATTAACCGGGGTCTATAATACCCATAAAAATCCGTCCGGTAGTTTTTGCGTGATGCGCGCACAAAAAAATAGACTAACCGACCAAATCGACAAAATCTCTATTTTCTATTAGTTACAGCACTTACAGCACACTACCTAATTCGCCTGTTGACACGGTTTTTTTTTCTGTCGTAAGTCGCTCTATACAAAACGGTACCCTATGGCCCTAAAATTTCATTTCTCTAGCTATCGTAGAAGCCGAGATATTCCATGACTTAACGTTGTACTAAATTTCACACCGTCAAGCTAGCGTACCCGGGAATTTCTTATAGAAAGAGCTCACACTATATCTCGGCTGCTACGATAGCTAGAGAAATGAAATTGTAGGGCCCTAGGGTACTATTTTTTGAGATATACATAAATCGTTTCCAAAAACAAAGCCGTTCCAGAGATACAAACGGTGTACGCCAGCTTGACGCCCGGTAGCGTACACCGTGAACAGGCCTTATATTTCAGAAAGTTTAAGAGTACTATTTTGTGGGTACTATTTATTGACTGCATCAGATTCTGAATATCTTTACGGTGTACGTTATCTTGACGGACACTCCGAAATTGACTTTAAATTTTCTTAAAGACAATAAAAAAATATTGTTTTTTTTAAACTTTGTGGTCTCATAACTTACTATTTTATACATTTTTTGTTTAAGTATTTATTTTGTGTCATGATAATTTAGTATTTTCCAATCCATGTGACTAATATGTTGTAAAATTCAACATTAGTCAACATCAGGGCTGCCATCTGTGAAAAAAAATCTGCGTTGCTGTTGACGTGTCCGGGGTTTGAGCTCCAAAATCCGGGGATTTACGCTTTTTGTCCTAGGTGTCAAATTTTGGAGATGGCAGCCCTAGTCAACATCCCTATTGCTTCAGTTGTGATGAATTTAACTGGTCGAGAGTAAAATCGCTTTAAACCAAATCGGCAATTCGCGAATAAATAAAATTCATATCACACGGAAATTAAAAAAAAAGCCATAATTAGGCGAACTAGTTTGACAGTTCCACAAGCACAAATGTGGCCAGAGTTAGGCCAGTGATGTTTTGTCGATATAATAAAAATAAAGACTATGACTTAATTTATAAGTTTACTAGCGACCCGCCCCGGCTTCGCACGGTCTTTCTCTATTATATTATGCATGTATTATACATATAAACCTTCCTCGTCAATCACTCTATCTATTAAAAAAAACCTCATCAAAATCCGTTGCGTAGTTTTAAAGATTTAAGCATACATAGGGACAGAGAAAGCGACTTTGTTTTATACTATGTAGTGATAACCTAATAAATAAAGTAAGGGGACACAATAAATTCTTGAAAAGATTTACACGATTCATGAATTTATTTTGTATTTTAGACCTATCCTGATGCGTGCAAACTATTGTCGATATCATTTTATCGATATTTACCTATGACTATTTAATTTTCTATGAGTCAGGAGTCAGGCAACATTTTTATCTGTGAAACTAGTTCGCCTAATTATGGCGTTTACTTTAGTCAGCGTTTCGTAAACACTCCCTAGTTTGCTGACGCGTCTGCAACTCTGCACACATTAACACCTGCGTGAGTGGACCCATAAAATAAATTAATTAGAGATCATCTCCTAATATAATATAACAACTTTTACATGCAAATCATCACGTCTTCCGGCGTTTGAAAAAAGTTATATCCTCTCTTCAATCAAGAACTAAAAACTTTGGAGATAAAAGTCGTCTTAAGTTTTATGAATCTACAAATCCGTTCAATAACTTTGAGATTCTTTTTGTTCCATTGATATTAATTTTGGAATGAGCCAGAATCACTAGATGTATTTTTTGTTACACAAGTTAGTTATTAATGATTCATGTGACACTTGTCTTGTGTTGATGTGTAAAACGATCATTATCAAT
Source organism: Eudemis profundana (assembly GCA_947034925.1). Classification (NCBI taxonomy): domain Eukaryota; kingdom Metazoa; phylum Arthropoda; class Insecta; order Lepidoptera; family Tortricidae; genus Eudemis; species Eudemis profundana. Next base: position 18,984,644 of record OX344795.1, on the reverse strand, counting down.
GGATATCGTCGTGCACTGTTACGGTATTGGGATCACGAAGACTTCGAACATGTCATTAAATGAAGCGTTTGTTTGAGGATACATAGATGACGTATTTCCGGATGCCGATTATAACAACCGTTACGTTAATGCACATAATAAACTTGGCGTTGATCAAAACAGGTCATTATTATTAATGCGAGCTATAAATACACGGGTCGTGGATCTGTCGGCTGAACACACATTATTAAAAATATTATTTATTGCATAAACAAAGTTGTGTGTTGCCATCAAGAAAAATAAACACACGTTTGTAGGCAACATCTCGCGGCCGGCGCAGGGTGAGGGGAATCAATGTTTATTATTTTAACGAGACGCCCGACGAGTCGTAAAAATAGTTTTATTGATAAAATACAAACAGTAAATTTCACTTTCCGGCTAATAAATTGAATGTACGCGTCCGGAATTCATAAATTAACAATTTAAATTTAGCAGTATTAGGTACCATTAACATAAAATTAATTAGTGTAAGCCCATTTTGTCATCGAGTTCGCAAATTACTGTAATTGAAACACGGTACGCACACTTTGACAACCATAGACGAACATGTCACGAGTCCTGGTCAACAGATGTATAACTAATAGTTATACTAACTTTCCATTAGGATCAAAATCAAAAGACTGAAAAAATCTTGCTAAATAATGAACATGGAGAATTTTTAGACGCTTTGGGGATGATTTCCTTATAATTACAGACAAAATTACATAATTCTTTCTCGTATCGGCCTTCCCCTTCCGTATTGGAGCGAAGTGTGGTAAGTACAGTCAATTGTAAGAATATGGGTGCATACAAATGCTTAAAAATATGTCAAAATTTCCCTTCTGCAGTGGCAATAAAAACTTCGTACCATATTTATGAAACGATTTATTCGATACGTATTTTTGCACTTGACTGTACGCCTCACGGTACTTTTATTGCTACGGTTCGGTTATATGTAATGTCCTCTCGACTGCTACTAACCTTTAATGAAATCGAAATAAAATACTTAAGTAGCCGTCGATTAGCAAGCATTACAATAAAATTTAATAGCTACGCATAGACTTAACAGTATGACCTTGTATGGAAACTTAATCATATTTTATGACTATTTCAATGAAGACAAAGATCAGATCAGATAAAGCCAATAACGGATTTCCATTATCAATAAATCTATGCAAAAAGCGCTTGAGAAAAGACAAACTAAATATGCCAGAAAACAATACACACTGCGGTAAATGAAGAATTATCTATTTAAATACATAGTAATTTAGTAAGCACTAAGCAGTTGCATAGGTAAAAAGCGTCCTTTTACCTCAAACGACTTTACATAATTATTACAGCGTATGCGAGAAAAATCCGGGTCACACTCCGGTTGCTCAAGTTAGTCCATATTTAGTGCAAGTTTATGATTTACAAAATTTACACGAAACTGAGTGGAAGCATGCAGTACACACTACAGACGCATTCGTTTATTATCTCGGGCAGTGTTTACTGGTGCTCTCTAATTGTTGGTAGATACCGGCGCCGGCGCCGCCGCGACGCCGTCTGTTTGGATAATTCATAAGGGCGCGAGCCTCCGCTCGGCAACATTTGCGAGCTTCCGGGTTGCCTTATGGGACCTCATTGAGACCTAAAATGGTCACTAATATGTCCAATAAATCGTGTGTTGCTTCACATGGACACAGCTTTTATAGACATGGCGCGGGCTAATACCCGCTATAGCAATTCCTGTTATTGAGCGGGTAGAGATTTCTTTAGCGCGTAATTGCTACGCAAGAGTTAACAATGAATGTTCGAGTTTATGGTGTCGTCGGAACGTCGCGCGAATACTTTACTCTCGGTGAGGCGGAGTTAAAATTCTACTCATTTCAATGGTCCATATTGGAATGGAATAAAAACCTCGGTCGTTTTAAAATTGACTGCGCGCAGGACCGCTGGCGCCAAGCGAGGATTATTTTGTTTTGTTCGGATCGAGTAAGTGATGGAGAAAAATTATCATATTTCACTGTTACACTGCTGGCTGACTCTTATGTGATTAGGCTCGTTTGTTGCTGCTGAGATTTGTGAGTTCTCAAGCCTGAGGCAGTTTAATTATACTACTAGTACTACTGCCTTGAGATAGTAGAATGGCTTCAATATCACAAACTAGTTAAAACGCATAGATGAGAAATAACCATAGAGTGGAAAATTAAGCAACTGAATAAAAAAATCAAGAAAGCCCTCGATTGCATATTTACGTCCCTCGCATGCTGCTCGGGCCGCAAACATCTGCGATCTCGGCCTTTCTTTATATTACCACCCTAGTTGTGTAATATAGGTACTATTAAGCACTTAGCAAGCTCTCAAAACTCAAAACTAGACCTGGAAAACTCTATGTGAGAATTATGACTACAGTAAACCAGCAACGAATACCCATAACATTATAACAAGAAGCTCAATCCGTGCAGTTCCAATCGTTCCTTTCCTAGTAGCAACGGTCGGCATCATGCATGCACGCGCAAGGGCAGAAAAAAATCTCGTCAGCCTAATAAGGAGGCAGTACGTGCTCAGACACTACCGTTTGCGATTATCTCACGGCCTCAGAAACGGGGTCATGTGGGAACCAAATTGCTTAAACGAGCTCTTTTAAATAACAGAGATCACGGATCTTCGAGATGGCGGCGATAAAAATACATTTAGATGAGCTGAACGAGCTTGACACAAGAGTTCCGACGCCGATGACTTTAAATGAATCGTCCTGCGTAGGGATACGATGCCATTACGATAGAGTCACGGAAGTTTATATGGATAGTGAGTAGCATGGGCCAATTAAAAAAAACCGGATAAAGTCCAGAAGGCCCGGGAAAATTCGGGCGGAAAGAAAAGAAACACACAAAGTTGATCGCTTTTTCATACTATCTAGTATGAAGTAGTGAGAGTTTAAAGAAAACAAATAAGACAATGTCAATGTTTCGAAGTTAGTTGTTAAGAAAGTGAAATGTCAATGTCAAAGTCTATTTATATACTTAGAGTTACCACCTTAATGGCAGAACCCTAGTTAACTTAGGGTAATTGAAGAATTAAATTCGTAATTATAACAGAAGCAGTTCTGCAGAGAATTTATATTGCTCCTAAGAGTCGGAGCAATTTGCGCATAGCTCCTGCATTGCGCTCGAGCGATTCCAATTACTAAGCTTAATTAAAATAGACAACAAAGTGCTATGTAAAATCCATTGAATATCGTGTAAATATTAAAGCTTAACTTGTCGCACGGTAAGCATATATAATTATGTTCGTATTCTTTAGAGTACTGCACTCCAATAAATGGTGGACGGACGATTGAATACTTACATAACTTTTCTTATGCCGAATGATGAATTATGCCTTTTCAATTTATGCGATCCAATAGGATCCCCTTTTCTCATTCTTGAGTCAAAGCAAGAAGGCGTAAGGTTTTGTACTTCTTTAACTTTCTTCTTACAGTTACTAAATCACAGTATCGGAGATTGATTAAATATATCTGAACAAGTTTCAGCTGCATAGTAATATTTACAAATCTCTTGAAAAAGCCTTTTTAGAACAGATTCGTATTATCTAACCCAGCGGTCGGCAACCTTTTAGCAGACAAGGGCCACATAGTAGCTAACGAAATTGACGCGGGCCGCACTTTGTTAATAATCTGTGGTTTTATACTTAATGTGAATTCTAAATATAGCGACCATATAAATAAAAAACCGGTCAAGTGCGAGTCGGACTCACGCACCGAGGGTTCCGTACAAACTCGTCAGTAGATACGTGAATATTTCAAGGAAAACTGTATGGTGGGACAAACTTAACTTTGCTCTTGTAAAACTGTTGTCCCCATACATCGACATATGCCGCGGTTAGTTTAGTAGGAGCAAATAAGGTTGTCTTACGATTTTTGCGAATTTCTAAAAAACGCTGCAAGTTAGGAATACCGTTTTATTTTTCTTGTAATATTTAGGATAATATTAATAATCGGTAATTATTACAGATTTTTCTGTTCAGTAACTTCGGAGATAATAGGGGGGAATGGTATTTTTTTTAACGTTTTTTGTCTTCTATCAAAAACTACATGTCTAAGAAAAAAAATAAAAATGGTTTTGGAATCTACATATTAAGCCCTTTCATTTGATATCCCACTCGATATATTAGCTCAACTTTTGATTTTCGACATCCCATTTCGGTCCCCTTTAAAAAAAAAGTAAAAAAGGTATAACATTTTTTTGCTATCACATAGGCTTTGATTAGCGGTTTTTAACACTATTCCAAATTTCAAGTCGATAGCATCAGTAGATCCTGAGATATCTTGCTGTGACAGACGGACAGACAGACAGACAGACAGACAGACAGACAGACAGACAGACAGACAGACAGAGTCGCACCATAAGGGTTCCTTTTTTACCATTTTGGTACGGAACCCTAAAAATAGGCAGGGAGGCTCGCGGGCCGCAAGTGAGCGGTTCACGGGCCGCAGGTTGGCGACCGCTGATCTAACCGAATAAATGTTGTTACTTATAGAAACATATCAAACGCGTAAGCTAATGACGTCCTGTGATATTTTATTTACACTTATTTACTTTCCTGAACGGGAAAATCGAATAACCCCATCCTGGTCGTTCACTGCGGGTATCTTGATGGTTCGACCCATAAACGAAAAGGAACCGGTTCTATATTGATGGTGGACGCGATACGCGGCGCCGACCACCGCAGGCAGAGTAATTGAGCTCCGCAGGACTTCACACCATCCTCACAACACCAGATCACCATTTTGTACCCGACACGAAACCAACGCTTGAACATTCCGAAACCCGCCTCGTTTATCAACGATCTTTACTGGCTTAAAAACGAATTTATGTAGTCGTTATAAATTATCCTGGGGAATCTGAGAACGTCTATTCTTTTAATCGATTTCATTTCATTGACTATTATCGCATTAAAAACGAAATGTACTAACGTTGAGCAGGTAATTGATGAGATTTGCGTTAAGAATGGCATTTTTATTTCGCGGTCGTTGACTGTCGAGGCATGATAATATCGTCCTATAATTTGGCAATCGAGAACACATTTTCCCTTTCAATTACCCTAAAATAAACTAACAGTTTCTGTGGAAATTTACTCGTAATTCTATCCTCAATAGTATGAAATAGATACTAAACGTTATCATTGCGCTGAGCATATAATTAAGAGTTCGTTAACCCTTCGAGACGTCGCGGAATCTAGCGACGTGTATTTCGGTCCGGACGGATGCCCGTAGGCTTCCTCGGCAGTAAATCCACTAACATATAAATAGCCAAGCATTTTCATACTGCGAACAGCATAAAGTTTATGCGGACTTTTATGACTCGAGCAGCCGATAAGACCGCCCTTTACGAGTGTACCGATTACGTTCATTCAGCGAACAAAGGCATGAACCAATTTAGCATGAGCCCCGACATGCCCTTTGAAACACTTTTAGATACGGCTAGACGAAAAGATGGAAGGGATCGAAGGGTCCAGCGAAGCCGGTGACAGTGCCAGGGTGTGTTCAGGAACAGTTGCTACACTGTTATATTCGTAAGCAAATGATATTTAACGTCTCTTGTCGGAATTAGACGCAACTGCAGTCGTTACCTACTATCTAACAAAATAAGTCTCGACAATGTCTCGTTCTGATTTACAGAGGCGTAAATAAGCAATCTGTTATAAAATCAACACTAAACTGATTAATCATTGAAATGATTGTTACAGTTAGTAAGATACCCACGAAAGACACCAGAATGCTCACATGGTGAGAGCTATTTGGAATTTGACATTAACGACATAATCAAGTAACACATAGAAACAGGTGAATCGCACAAAAAATTTAATCAGAATCAGTTATTAAGGATTTAAAAAAAGTGTAGTCTCGGCGTGGGAGTGACGGCGGTCCTACGGACACCAGACTAATTAAAAGGATTTTGTTAGCTGTCACCGACAGATAAAATGCCACTTTGATGCAGCCGCTTCCGATCCACTTTGTACTAAACAATACCCAAGTTTAATCGGCAGATCGGTACCTATTTATTAGTATTTATAGACAACTCTATGAGAAATGAAGATAATCATTGCGATGGATTAAGGTTTCTTTAACTTTAACGCGTCAATTTAGATATGTATTACCTTTTTAAATTTAGTAATAAGAGAAGGTACCCGTCATGCCGTATGGAGAAATCATGAAGGTGGTTCTCGACAAGACCGGATTTGAGGGAGCTGCACACTTCATTAAGCTACAACGACAAGAGTCTAATGCTTCAATTTGTGATGATGACCTTTTAAAAGCGAATGATAGTTACTAAAATGAGATTACGTAGTGATACAGTTGCAGCAATTTCTTATAAACACACATCTTGCAATCTTAATTTACCTTATACAAACCAGAGAGCAGTTTCTATGACTGATAAATCAAGAGGTAAATAATCATAATTGACAATTGATTGTTTATAAATTGAATGAACACACTCATTGATAAAATGAATGAATATCTGCTGCAATGTGTCCGCTCGTTTGGAGAATGGGTATGAGATCATCGATGTAACGCGGGCGGAGTAACAATTGAACAAATATTTGGCGGTGCTGTGTCATGCCCTGATTAGAGCTAGCCGTCTGTCTCAGTAATATTTGTTGTTTTATCTGCGACTGATTACTGAGAAAGAGTTGTTGAACATGCGATTTTTTTTTTATAATATTTTATGGTTTCTTTCTGGTTCGCATAACTACTAATTGTGTTTCGTGTTTTCGTTGACTTACAATCTAACTTACAAACTATTGTTTAGTAAGGCAAGATTGAAAAAAATCTTCCGGATGAGTGTGCCTTAGACCTTGTTACCAATTTTCGTTGAACAAAAAGATAAGAACAACGTAGACATCACACAAAGTAACCAAAATTACATTGTTTTTAACAGGTTAATATCTAACATAAATCATATAAGTGATCAGTAGGCTTATGATGCTACGCTTTGCCACGCGATAAATAAGTGATAAAGCATCCGTCATTCTCACACAGTATTTGTTAGAACGTGACGGATGCTTTATCATTTATTTATCGCGTGACAAAGCGTAGCATCATAAGCCTACAGAGCCATTACAAAATAATAATAGAACTAATGGTGTTTAAACACAATGTACAATCAATATAATAATCAAAATTTCACTGAATGCCCTTCAAAAGTGGGCTTTTGTAGGGCATTCAATATATTAGCTAAATAAATATACTTAAGTAAAGACAGCTATTAGGAAGAGATACCTGTAACGTAGTAGACATTTCAACATTGGCATTTCCATTAACTGTTTTACTAAACTAATTTGCAATTGTCGGCAAATATTTAGTCGTGCCGCATTCAGATTGAATCTAGTTTATTGCACGAGCCACTTGTAGGCACGATTTACAAGTAAATAGCTAGCGCATATAATTTGAATAAACAGCCTTATTTACTGAACTACCACGAGTAAATTAAAGAGTCCATTCTTTTCCTTATTAAGGAATCTAACACGTCATATAGAAAATGCTAATTCACACAAATCAGATCAGATACCAAAAACAGGTTATCAAAACACTAATATAATGGGGAGATATTATTACACTGCAGACTTTTTACATATCGTAATACTTTGATACATTTTAGCTTTACCTGTTAATTGAAAAATCACATCAAGAAACATGCAAATTTTTTTCTTCCTAAATTCATGGTAAAGGATAATCAGGAATGCTCTTCCCGAAATCTGACATGTTGATGACACGTTAATGTCGCCATTGATTAAGAACTTAAATAATTTAAGAAAATTATTTGTTTTTACATATTACTTGTTTATCCGGGTAAAAAGAAAACTATCCAATGTTATTAACTCAAAATTATTTTTCTTTAGAAGCAAAGATAGATAGATAAGTGAAGAAAATATACGTATATCCAGCGGGACCCCATGTAATTATGGTTTAGGTCCTAAATAATCGAGTTGGTATATATTTCTACCTGTCGATTTATGTACTTTAAAATTTCTACCTCTGCAAATTACTGAAAAAACAATGATTTTATGCCAGCGGGGCCCTTTGTTAATTGTAAGTTTACAGACTAAATGAATTACTATTCATGGAGCCTCTTATTTCTTTAAGTTTGTAATAATTGATTCAGTAAGTAGAAATAACCGGCTGTTTTTTAAAATTACCTGGGGGGGTCATGTAAGTCACTAAATACCAAAGGGCCCTGCTAGAAGGGCAAAATCTTCAAACGCGTATTTCTCAAAAACTATTTACATCTAGGGTGTAGTGAAAAGTTATTTGGAAGGTAGAAATAAGAGGCTCCATGAAATCATTTTTTTTTTTCAGTAATTTGCAGAGGTAGAAATTTTAAAGTACATAAATCGACAGGTAGAAATATATACCAACTCGATTATTTAGGACCTAAACCATAATTACATGGGGTCCCGCTGGATATACGTATATGTGAAGAAACGCATTTTAAACGGATAATATATATTCACAAAATGGCAACATATTAAAAAGCGTGTGACGTCAGCATGTCTGAGGTCAACGAGGTCACCATTGTCAGTCTCGGGAAGAACATACCTAGTTTTCTTTGTAAAGTTTTTGTAGGTAAATTACGTTGATTTGGGGTTAAAACTGTAATACTAAATGGTTTCTAGTAGATATGACACTCAAAATTAGCTCACTCATAAATATATATCTTTCAAAAAATGCACTCTAAAGTGCCAAATTCTCAGTCTCCTGACATGTCCCACGAGCGAAACGAAAGTTTAAAGTTTGCATCATAACTTTATGTTGAGTTTGTACGTAATATCTACATCAAAATAGCAATGTTTAATATGTATAGTTTTAATGTGTTTGTCTAATTTTGCCTTAAATGCGAAATTTATTATAAGAAATGTGCATTATATTTTGTCCCTCGGTTTCACTCCTGCCACACCAAACTGCCACTGCCACAGCCAAAGGTGACAGAGTAGGTTAAAAAGATGGAATATGTTAGGAAAAAGTGTGAGGAGGGAGTCTTAAAAATTTTAAAAGTCGTGTTACGTAATTAGAGGATGACCCCTATAGCAGAAACTAATTTCACATACGAGGGCTGCTACTTATGTATCCGGAATCCGGGATTTCAACCTTTTTCGACGCTGTATCTAAGCTCCACGGTAAAATTTGAACATTTCTTTAACACTTGCCGCTATGTTTTTTTTTCTCATATACGCTAGTCTTTTGTTTTTGGCGGGTTTAAAATGTCATGTCGCTGGAAGAATGGAACTCCCACGTGAAAATTTTCGTTCTAAGATTTATTATGACTTTCGGCGTGGTTTAACGCAACAACGGTGCATAGATCAATTATCTTCGACTTTTAGTGATGAAGCTCCGTCAAAAACCACTGGTTTAGTGAGTTCAATCGTGGACGTAGTATGCTCACGGACGAAGTCAAGGAAGGTCGCCCAAAATCGGTCGTTGTTCCACAAAATATTGAAGCTGTGCGAAAACTCATAATGCATGATCGTCATGTTACGTATCGCGAGATAGAGGCGACTTTGGGTATTTGTATGATGAGCATTCATAAAATATTACATGAACATTTAGCTGTAAAAAAACTATGTTCGCGTTGGATACCGCACAACTTAACTAAGGATCAAAAAGAGACTCGCGTCGAACGGTGCAGGAAAATGCTGAAAAAATATAACCGTGGTGACTCAAAAGCTGTTTATAATATCTACACAGACGAATCCTGGATCTATGCGTATGATCCCGAAACTAAACAACAATCAACAGTGTGGGTGTTTCAAAATGAGCCGAACCCTACGAAAGTAACTCGTGCAAAAAGCACGTTGAAGCAAATGGTGGCTTGCTTTTTTGGTATTAATGGCTATGTAGCTACAGTTCCACTAGAGAATCGTAAAACGGTTAATTCGGAGTGGTACACGGCCATTTTTTTGCCGGAAGTATTTGAAGAAATTCCTAAAAAAAACCAGCGACGCAGAATCATTCTTCACCATGACAATGCTAGCTGTCATACATCACGCGAAACAACTCGATTTTTGGAAGATCAAAATATAGAATTAACTGGTCATCCACCATACAGCCCTCATTTGGCACCCAATGATTGTTATTTATTCCCAAATGTAAAGAATAAATTACGTGGTCAACAATTTTCGACCCGCGAAGATGCCGTCGACGCGTTCAATTCAAAGAACACGTTTTGCAGATACCTCAGTCAAAGTGGAAAAAGTGCTTTAAAAATTGGTTTCTACGTATGCAAAAGTGCCTCGATCATCACGGAGAATATTTTGAAAAAGAATAAAACCATATTTATCCCTATACATTTATTTATTTTTTCTATTCCGCATACATAAGTAGCAGCCCTCGTACATGCAATCCAATTTCCTACTGAAGTGAATAAATTGAGGCAAAAAACATTCCCAGCTTCGTGTCAAGATTAAGTGGTTTCTCTGGTTTTCTTTGCTTTAATGATGTATTATTTAAGTGCTACACGTTCGGGCCCGACCTGGGTCACAATAGAGGTCTAACTAAAGGATTAGATTCGGGGCCGGATACGTTAATGAGAACCCTTTGTGCTTTCTCGTGACCGCAAGATGACAGGAAATCGTTTATTTAACCGTAACGAAAAGAAATTTACATTTTTTGACGTGTAAGTCTTGAAGGGTACTTCGAAACGAGCTAGTAGCGAGTTCTTACTCGGTGCTACGATAAAAGTTTAATTTTTTCTTTTTCTTTTTAAGTGCTATATTATACAATGTAGAAAGCACTGGGTTGTAATACCTATAGGTAAATAATAATAAAACATCTTTGCTGTGCACCACGGAAAACAATACCTAACCTACTCGAAACTTAAAATACTACCTATAGTTATTATGAAAAACACCTGTGTATGCGTGTTTTCTTGATCTCTCGAAAGCCTTCGATCTAGTTAATTATGATCTACTTTGAAGAAAGCTTGACGAATTGCATTTCCCGAAGGGGCTCACGTGCATATTCAGGTGTTGGTATGCTGGCCAGCGAAATTGTGTTCGCTGGGGTCGTGTCTTGTCGGATGAGTATGGTCTGGAGTGCGGGGTGCGGCAGGGGGGACTTACCTCACCAAAACTTTTCAATTTGTATGTCGATGCCCTGATCGGCGAGCTTAGCAGTACACATGTCGGCTGTCACATAGATAGAGTATGTTTTAATAACAAAACAAGCTATGCTGACGACATGGTACTGCTGAGCCCGTCGGTCGGTGGTCTGAGAATATTGCTTGAAAAGTGTGAATCCTATGCCCTTAAGCACAATCTGCGATATAATGTAAGTAAAAGTGAATTCATGGTTTTTAAGGCGGGAAGCAAGTGCCCATCATACATTCCACCCATTCACTTGAATGGCGAGCAGTTAAACAGGGTTTACTAGTTTAAATATCTTGGGCACTTGGTAACCGACGACCTGCGTGATGACGCAGATATCCAGAGAGAGCGAAGGGCACTGGCTGTTAGAGCAAATATGATAGCTCGCAGATTCAGCAGGTACAGCACAAGTTAAAATAACTTTATTTCGGGGATACTGCACTTCGCTGTATACCTGCAGTTTGTGGACGAGGTATAGGCAGCGAGCAATGAATGCCATGCGTGTGCAATATAACGATGCGTTCAGGGTACTGTTGCGGCTGCCGCGATACTGTAGTGCGTCGGGCATGTTCGCGGACGCGCACGTGGACGGATTCCACGCAACACTGCGCAAGCGCTGCGCCGCGGCGCTCCTCAGGGTGCGCGACAGCCGCCATAGTCTCCTAGCCGTCGTGGCTGATAGATGGGACAGTGGGTTTGTGAAGCACTGGACTAGTTTAAATTTAAGTTTATCTAGTAACATAGTCATTTAAGTTGTTTGTTACTAACAAATGGATGGATTTTTAATTGTCCGATATAAACGATTTTTATTTTATTTATTACTTCGACTATATATAAAATCAAATGCCATTATTAACGCTATAACTACCTGTAATTTAACATGAAACACAATCTGTAATAAGAAGTTTATTTTTGTCGACAACCCTAGCGGTGGGCGTGGTGATCAGAAAGAGCGCGCGTTATGAGTTAGAGCGAGAAGGTAGGGTTCGGCGCATTTTTGTGACTCGAACGTGGGTTTTGTTGAACAATGCGAGTTCTGTACAATATTTATTCTGTGCCTCCATCCAATATAGTTAAGTGATACATACCTGAAACAAACAAAAACACAATAAATGTAATGTTTTCACACGATGTCATATATTTATGTATTTATATTAGAAAGTTCCTATTACCTACCTATTATTTTTGGAAGCTCATATGTTTTTAATATGACACTATACCTGCCTCTCCATACAAATGCAGTTTGGTGCTTATTTTAAAACGACATGCATGAATTTAATTGGAAACTTATGTTTTTCTCCTATACCTCGTTTCATTTTAGAAAAGAATAATCGTGCGTCATGCGATTTTAAGGAAAACCATTATGAAACCGAAAAAAATAAGTCGCGCTATCATTAAACCGTAGGATACTGAAACAAGTGATCTTGTACAATATTGCCCACTGATATGCTAGGGAAATAAAGAAACGTTGGCAAAAATGACCGTTACAATTTTTAGTACATTACACTACTAGGGTGGTAAAACAAAGAAAGGCCGAGGCTGTATTGAAAACGAAACTAATAGCATGTTTTAAACCTAGTTTAGTTTTGTAATTTCAATTGTTTTATTATAGATCTCAATAATTTATTAAATTATTAATTGGTATTAACGTTGTGATTGTGACGATTGTACAATAAAGCATAATTATTGTCTCAAATTCTCAATCATTATAGTTTAATGACTAATTCTAATATTACGTTGTGACGATTTCTACAATAAAAGCATAATTAAAAAAAATAACGTCGTTTTATTATGAAATTGAAAAAGGCTCGAGAGTCGAGAAGACTCGAGAAATCGGGCTCGTGAATTCTCGTGCCTCGGGAAATGAAAAAGGTCGAGAAATCAGAAACCCTAGGAGTAAGTCTTCATTACTAGTTTTTCAAGATAAACATGACCAAATAATTTGCAATGTATTGGTATTGTTGAAGTCGATTCTTAACCCTATTTTCTTTTGTATGGAGAACTGAGCTACTCTAATCACCTTAAACTGCATCTTTTAAGTTATGCAGTCTTATAGTTTTGTAACTGTTCCTCCGTCTCTGCATTACATTTTAAGCCATCGATTAATACTAGGTTCGTATATGTAATTAATTATGTAGAGTGCGACTACGCTAAGTTTGCAGAGGTCAAAAAAGGTTTTATTTAAAAAAAAAATGCATATGGCAACATCACAAGAAAGAAGATTAATTAATCTTGATACTTGGATAATCTTTCCGTTTAATAAGTATATAATATGTCAACAAACCTACTGAAATAAATATTCAGGACAGTCTTGCATAAATCGATCTAGTCCCAACCAAACTAAGCAATGCTTGTATAATGTACATATTTAAATGTAATACTTATCTTAAATACATAGAAATTATCCATGACCCTGGAACAAATCGCTAAGTTTGGTTAGAACTAGATGGATGTGTGCAAGACTGACCCAGACATCTATTTCAGTAGGTATGTAGACACATTTTGTAATAAAGGGAAAAATATTACCAAGTACCAAGATGAAATAATCCTCCTGCTGCAGTTTCTTCATGTTGCCATATACACCGTAGGCCCGAATAACCCGACCAACTTTAACTATAAATTCTAACAACTATTAGGAGTAAAAAATGTTATATATAACAAACGAAAAACGCTTACTTTCCGATATTATTTTTTAAATGAAAACTCCCAAGTGTGTAAAAGGCCCTAATAAATGTGACAAGATACTTTTACTATTTTGTTTAAATCCTTTAACTAAACAGCAATTAGCCTTCGCAGTATTTGATGGTAAGCGACTACGAGGCCAAAAAATTGACCTTTTGTTGCCATTTTAGTTTTTTTTTCCTTTTTGATAAATTTTTCTCCAGTAAGGACATGTTTATAACGAGGGGCTGAATTTACTGATTTATTTTGTTCCATAAGACTATTAATGTAAAGTGACAAAATTCGACCTATGTTGATATAACATTAATTACTTGTAATACCATCAGGAATACGTGGTTAAAATTGGTCGAGTTATTCGGGCCCACGGTGTATATATATTTTTAAATAAAACCTTTTTCTACCTCTGCAAACGTAGCGTAGTCCGACTATACGTACATTACATTCAAAAGCCCACAAATACAGTTTTAGTCCCACATGAAATATCACACATTGTAAAAGGCTGTAATATTTACGAGGATGCGGCCCACGTGGAGTGAAGAGGCTTAACGAAGCAAAGCGGGCTGTCAATCAGGGCCACAATGGCAGCTGATGCGGAGATATGATGCTCTGAGTTATAACGAACCATTTCAGGAGTATCGTGACTTGAAAAATTTGATAAGCCGCATTGTGAGCCAAGGGTCGATGTCTTCCCAAAATGGTGAGGAATGATTGTGTGAATGTATTACTTAGAAATCGTTGACCAATTAAGATCATTTCATTTCAATGTAAAGATAAGTACATATTTGAATCATACAACGTTAGTGCTAGTATCGAAACAACGAAATTGTTAAACTTTACTTTGAAAAATAAAAACACTTTATGAACTTCGTTGTATAAAAAAATACGACGTCAGAACAGAAGTATTCAGTAGATAAGCGGCGAAGCATGCTTTAAGATTACCTAATATTTAAGTTCCTAGTTAATAGATATCGCTGGCATAGCGCTCTCATGTGAAATTAAATTAACATTGTATTAAGGATTTGTCGTAACATTAATCAAAGATAAAATGCAAAGATCCGGCGAGAATAACGAGGATAGTGAGGAAAAAATGTAAGAATGCTGGTAAAAATACCAATCGATATGCGTCAATTGGTAGTTTATTTTTTCGCAAAACACTCCGCTACCTCGCACAGCTCTTTTGAATATTCAACTTTAAAGCCAATACATTTTCTTTAAATACGTCAGATCCATCCTAATTAACACACGGATGAAGTCAATTAAGTAATATTATGACATTTGTAAATTACAAAAAACATCCTTTAATACATTTAGCCGGTTAATAATCATGAAGAGACTTTTACACCGAAGAGTTGAAGTAATTAGGGTTCCGTACCAAAATGGTAAAAAAGGAACCCTTATGGTGCGACTCTGTCTGTCTGTCTGTCCGTCTGTCACAGCAAGATATCTCAGGATCTACTGATGCTATCGACTTGAAATTTGGAATAGTGTTAAAAACCGTTAATCCGAGCCTATAAAACAGAAAAAAAATCTTATACCTTTTTTACTGTTTTTTTAAAGGCGATCGAAATGGGATGTCGAAAATCAAAAGTAAAGCTAATATATCGAGTGGGATATCAAATGAAAGGGCTTAATATGTAGATTCCAAAACCGTTTTTATTTTTTTTCTTAGACATGCAGTTATTGATTGAAGACAAAAAACGTTAAATAAAATACCATTCCCCCCCTATTATCTCCGAAGTTACTGAATAGAAAAATCTGTAATAATTACCGATTATTAATATTATCCTAAATATTACAGGAAAAATAAAACGGTTTTCCTAACTTGCAGCGTTTTTTAGAAATTTGCAAAAATCGTAAGACAACCTTATTTGCTCCTACTAAACTAACCGCGCCATATGTCGATGTATGGGGACAACAGTTTTACAAGAGCAAAGTTAAGTTTGTCCCACCATACAGTTTTTCTTGAATTATTCACGTATCTACTGACGAGTTTGTACGGAACCCTCGGTGCGCGAGTCCGACTCGCACTTGACTGGTTTTATTTTATAATGGGACAGGATTCTTAAAGACGCCAGGGTGCCAAAAGATCTTACTTGAAGCCATTTACGTCTTGATAAGTTTGTTGGTCTTTACTTTGCCTTTACCTCAGGCCCTTCTGTATAATACTGCCTATGTATTCCTGTCTTCAATCTAGACTCTAGAGCGAAATAGCCGCGGCGAGTTGTGCTAAATCGGCTGGAGAAGGACTGAAAGGGCTTATGTTCATCAATGTGCGGTTTTAATGTCTTTAATAATATAATCCAATTTTCTAATACGTCATTGATCATTACTGTTATAAAAATAACAAGCCACCGTTTCTAAAATCGAAACGTCACTTTCCAAGAACTAACTGGAACGGATTAATGATTACCATCCGCGCTAACAAAAACCCTCACATTTCGAAGACTAATGCGTTTCGTTAAACTAATTTGTCAGACTGCAAATACAATCTCGACACGCCTCACAATAATTACAAAGATTTCGTTCGAACTGTCAGCCGTTTTTCATAAAAACGTTATTTTTATTCGTTTTTTTGATGAGATAGATTCGTGTAAAAACACGCGTTCAGAGGGCACAGGGAGGCGAATATGATTTATAATCAAACTAACTTAAAACATAGCTGGTCATACGAATTACACCTGTATTGTAAGGGATATTAGATGTGGTTGTAAATGCACGAAATGAGATTAGTTGGAAGGACGGCGCAGGCGCCACGGGGCCGTATTTCTCAAAACTTTGTTTTTATTTTACAATACGGAGTCCGGTCGGAATACCGATTCGACTTATGAATACGGCGCACAGTGTTCCACGTAGAACATCGTAGCTGGACAAAAATAATTTTTGGGCTTTTGTGACTCTATCGCGTTGATGGAGTATAGTTATTTCTATTTTTTTGTATAAATGACCTTATATACCTAATAAAGTGAGGTATTGTGAAAAAAACAGCATATTATGTAAAAAAAATATATATATATAGCCTATCTTTCATGTTTAGTGATATGATTTTGAATTTACATTTTTTTTTGTTATTACTTGTAGCGATATAAGTCATTTATTTCAAAACACAAACCACATATAAAATTTAACTACTTAACTAAAAATTAAACTAAAACTATGCAAATAAACCTAACAAAAACTAAAAATTATATAAAAAATTGGGCCCCTTGGTAAATATTAGGTTATTTTACTAATTATATAGTCATCATCATTAAAATTTTCCTCTTCCGAATCGGCTTGAACATAGTCGGTAGCACATCAGGTGTATTTATATTAACAAGAGGAATTATTAAATCCAGAACTTCAGAAGAAAGATTTCCCGTCAGTTTCTTATTTTTTTTTCTGTGGCTGTTTATCACAGGGTCGGATGTGAACATCAACACATTTAATTTAATACCAATAATTTCTGTACTACTCGTGAATTTTTGTTTATAATTACTATGACCAGAACTTCTATCACATTCCCATTGACTAACAAGAGTGAATGATGATGATGAGCCAGAAAGCAAATTTTTGTGAACTGGAGTTTGTGCAGTAACTAAACGTTCAGCTGTTTTATCCAAAACCGCTTGAAATTTAATTTCTGCGCGTGTATCGTCCACAAAAATAGCCTTTGAGTCACAATAACAATCATATTCAGCTTTTCTAAGAGAATTAAGTGAAGGATATACCTTGTGCCCTACTGACAGGCTCCGCTCTTGACCTTGTTAGTAAGAGTCAGTAGTTAATTTTGTATCTACGTAGTACTCCAACGCCTCTTCTTTTGTTAAACATCTTTGTCCTTAACTTTCAGCCGATAGCAGGTTCTCTTATATTTCTCTGGATCTTTACTGGCTTCCCTTATCACAGTTTCTAAATTCCTGAGTCTCGATGCACGTGCTGATATATCTGCAGCAGAAATCAATTCATTTGCGTCCCACGAATTAACAAAGTCTTCAAGACGCCGCCGTTTGGTTTTGTCACTTAAGTTATCAAATTCCTTTAGAGGTCGTTCGTGACCTGACGAAGTATGTGAAGTTGAAGGCTGGGATTGAGATAGAGATACAGGAAACTGTAAATCCCCAGACATCCACTCAGAAAACCTACGCAGAAAGTATTCACGAACCCTTCCAGATTCATTCCATTTTGTTCCCAGCGTCGATGAAAATCTGCTTATAACCTTCTTGATTTCCTTCAGGGATACCTCAGTAACACCCGGCAGATCCAATTTCACTGTCACAAACTTCAGGTGCATGCTATTTGGGTTTTCTTTTGCATATATAAGCCACTGTTCAAACAACTCCATTTTTCAAACGCAGTATGTGTACTCTAAAAAAAAAAGAAAAAAATAGTTTTGCAAAATTTTGCAATAAAAAAACGATTAGTTACTTTAATTAAGAGTTACCGCTATAACATATTTAAAATTCAGACCCGGGACATGCCAGGCAATGTTATTTCTAGTCTAAAGAACTTTGAAAATGAGCAAATAAAAAATAAAATTTAAAAATATCTAGGAAACTTATATAAACCCATTACTTCAATATTAAAAATCAACGGTAATATAACAGGGACCACGTTTCGCAACTAAAGCAGAAACTCAAATAATTTCAAACGTATTTACCCTCTTCCTTGTATAGTTACCTAAATTACTCATAATTAGTTAAATATACTGCAAAATTATTCGTATAATTTTAATGGCCAAGGAGTTGTGTATCAATTGTAGAAAGTCATTCCGATAAATTCGTTAATGATTATTGTCCAGCTACGATGTTCTACGTAGAACACTGTGCGGCGCGTAGTATTGTTTTTAATAACAGATAAATTCGATAACACTGAATGTGCGTCTGCATTTTGTACTATCGCATCTTGTAATATGGTTTTACTTAGGGATGTAACGATACCGATATATCGGTATCGCCGATAATATACAGCCGATATTTGAAGAATGCGAAAAGAATTTACTGTATGAAAAACAATCTGCAAAAAGTAATTTAAATTACTGACTTATTTTATGTATTGGTCTATTACCTTGTGCAATGAGAATTACTATGTTAATTAAATCTTTGGTTCTTTTTCCGTACTTTAACTTTGTCTAATATTGTAAGTCACTAACACCTAGTTTTATAAGTTTTGCTACTAACCAATAACTGGCCAAGAGCATGTCGGACCATGCTCAGTTTAGGGTTCCATAGCCGTAACTATAAGGTAAAAAATACGATGTAAAAAAAGTACAACAACAAAAGAGCGTATCTTCATAGCAATTACGTCCTTTTGTTGAGAAGCGCAGTTTATCGGCAATAACTCAAAAACGGTTAATCCGATCTTGTTGAAAATAATTTTCGTTGAAAGTATTAATTGAGCGTTATCTTTGTAATTTTTTTTATATTTTTCGGACACACGGTTTAGAAGATAGAGGGGGGGGGGACACAATTTTCACAACTTACGGAGCGATTATTTCCAAAGGTATTCACTTAATCAAAAACATTACTTAAGAACCTTAAAATATTTTCAAAAGAACTGTCGAACTATGTACCACACGTTGACATTTTGTGAAAAAAAATTTTTTTAGCTTCTGTTACATGTATGGAGTGCCCCCCCTAGATTTTTTTATTTTTATTATTTAACTACCAAACTTAGTTGCGGCATCTACAAGACATTTATATTCCAAATTTCATCAGTATAGGTCTTGTAGTTTTTGAGTAAAATGCCTGTGACATACGGACGGACGGACGGACGGACGGACGGACATGACGAAACTATAAGGGTTCCTTTTTAGCCATTTTGGCTACGGAACCCTAAAAATGGATGTTAAGTCTGAAATAAATGATTTTTATTTATTTATTTTTTAAAAATACATTTTAATGTTGAGTTGACAATCTAATTATTTTTACTTTACACTTTCAAGGTTGACTCTTTGTTAAATAGAGCCAAGTTTTAGGTATTAATAAGGACATACAAATATCTGAAGTTCATACTTCATTATTTAGATAAGATATCGGTATCGGTATCGCCGATATTTACTACAATATATCGGTATCGTATCGGCAAAACTATGTATCGTTACATCCCTAGTTTTACTAGACATATGATTAAATCTTTTCTGGCTAGTTTTTAAGTCTATTAGTAAAGTAAGTAAAACCAATCCTAAACAAACTAAGTCGAACTCCTGATCCTACCCCCCACTTGCGCTTTAGGTGACTATCCGAGCCTGTTGCAAACAAACGAGGTGTAGCATTAGCATAACTGTGTATTAGTCTGCGAGATCGCATATACTGCGTGTTTTTTGTGACCGCGCGAGCGCAGGTATACCTGTGCCTTCGAGCCTTTCGAGTGCAATTTCGCAATTTAACAGTAGCCGCGTTATCTAAACTGGACACCACAACATTTAATTGAATGTCCTTTATAAGGATATTATAAGCCCGTAACAGATAAACTTATTAACTTGATTTACGATGTGAACCAAAGCCATTCAACAGGTATTTTTCTTGTTTCTAAGCAAAATCGCTGTCAAAACCACCGGTTGTAGGGCAAAGAGGATGATTTTATTTTACTACTCTGATAGTAAGTTACGGTTAAGTCTATCCCATCCAAAACAGTACATGTAAAAAGACGCAGGTCACGCAACGCAGTTCTTTTACAACAAAAAAGTTTTGAGATATAATGTTAAACCAAGTCAGTACCGGGGAGGTGTCCACAGAACTCGATTCCCACCGACTTGCCTATTATTTACCCGTGGAGGGAGGATTCTTTATTTAAGAAGAATTAAATGTGTGCAAACTTATGTGTGCAGTTGTGACTGAAATTGCAATATTTTTAGGTTTTGTAGGACTTGATAAGCTAAAAATTAACTATGTTTAAAATTTGGAGCTTGTGGGTCTGCTAGAAATACCTTAGAATTATGATGATCATCAGTCGATGAGTCAGTCAGTCAGTGAAAGCTCGTGATGTCCCAGGTCGGTGTTCAGCAGGGTAATCCGCTTGGCCCCCTTATCTTCAGTCTCGCCATCTCCCGTTTTCGATCCTCTCTTAATGTTTGGTACCTGGATGATGGTACTCTGGGGGGTAACCAGGGGATGTTGAGCAGGATCTACGCTGCTTCCGCTCTTGCGGGAGCTGGGTCTTGAGGTCAACTCCGGTAAATGTTAGTTCTTCCCTTGCAGCTCCATTTCACGGGGCTCCTTCTCTTTGATTGCCTCCTTGCTCCCCGATCTCAAGGAGGTGTCACCCCAAGATTTTCTTCTGTTGGGTTCTCCGATTTGTTCCGCTGCTGTTTCTGAGGCTTTTGAGGGGAAAGAGCGGGTGCTCCGGGCCACGGGGGAAAGGCTTAACAACTCTCGGTGCATGTGGGACTTACTTTGTTGAGATCCTGCTTTTCCTTGCCCAAAGTGACGTACTTTTTGCGTACCGTGCCGTCTTGGCTGTACCCCGGGCACGTGGACTCCTTCGACCTTGCATTGAAGGCAGGGCTCGGAAACCGGTATTTGCTCCATACAAAAATACCGGTATTCTTTCCGTTCTTTGGTTTATTATTTCATTTTTTAACCGGACCATCTAATAATACGAAATCATGACTTAAATACATTATTGAGTTCTACATAAAACGCATAAAATTATTCAAAATATTGGGCTATTTCGGGGTTTTTAAAAAAATACCGGTTACGAGCCCTGATTGACGGCGTCGGCGGAGTCCTTGCTTAATGTCTCTTTGGGTTCGGACCAATGGGTTTTGGGATCGCTTCTTATACGGAGTGAGGAACTGGTGGGCTTGGTATCAGGCGCCTGCGGGATGCGAGTCTTCCTGCCTTTCTGGCATCGGCGGCGGGGGTGATGGGTCTTGTTACTAGGATATTATCCGTAGAGGGTGGTGAGGCTACCATACCCTATGCGTCCGATGCTTTGTCGGCCTGGGAGTCCCTCAACCCGGGTGCGCCGGTTCCTGGGAGGCCGGACTGTCAACGCTTATGGGACGAAGTTGGTGTTAAGCGTTTGTTTGACGGCCTTTTGGGTGGCGCTGCTGGCGCTGATAGGGCGAGCCTTCTCGCGGCTTCCAGATCGGAATCTGGCGCCTGGTTGCACGCTCCCCCGTCCCCGAACTTAGGTACTCTCCTCGACAGTGGCTCGTTGTGGGTGGCTGTTGCTTTTCGCCTGGGCTGTTCCCGCGGCACAATGCCTGCAAATGTTCCTTGTGTGCCACCGGGTCGTAGCAGGTCGGATGGCAAGAGGCCGGACGGTTTGACACTGGTACCTTGGGCCGGTGCCTCTTCTTGGACGCCACTTGCGTGAGTACTTTTGTTGCCACTCACCTTGGGCACACCGTGCGGGCGGCCGCTGAGCAGGCAGCGTTGCTCAAGAGGGCCAAGTACTCGGGCTTGTCTGGTTATTTGTTTGTACCCCTTGCGGTGGAGACGTCCAGCTGCTCGTGTGCGGAAGCAAGGGCCTTTCTTGGGGAGCTGGGTCGCCGCTTGCGAGAGAGGAGTCATGGCCCCCGCTCCGGTTTCTTCCTAGCGCAGAGGTTGTCCATCGCAGTTCAACGCGGGAACGCTGCAAGTCTGATGGGCACTTTTGCGCCGGGAGTAATGCAGGGGGACCTTTTTGAATAGTTAGGTTTTTGATGGCGAGCTTCTAGTTATTTTTTACTATTGTTTGTGTAATGTTTAGTTTGTAATTTGATTTAATGTTTTTTTATAAATATGTTAGTTTTATTATGTAGTGGAAATTGTTGCATGTTTAGTAGTTTTAAGTTTGACATCGTGTTTATTTGGTATGTGAATTTTGTTTAATAATGATTTGTAATATGAGGTTTTTTAATAAATTTGATTCTAAGTAATTAACTAATTAATTCGTTAACTTAATTAAATTCGTCCGATAGGTAGCCAATAAGGTAACGAAGCCCGACATTAGAACAGAAACTTGATATAATAATTAAAAATTGACCGATAACAAGCTATTCTTGGCAAGGCGATAATTAAATTTCAACAATGTCGAGTCGCTAATTCGCCTGTTGACTCGATTTTTTTTCTATCGTAAATCGATTTGTGAGGAACAAATTTCTATATGACACCTAATACATTTGTATAAGTATAACAGCCACAAATTGTAATCAAAAGTAGCAGATCGCACTGAGCATTGAAAACGCTCTATACAAAACGGTAGGAATTTATGACGTCATCCGTTCCGTCGCTGTACTAAGCCTGTATGAAAAAATAGCATTTTGCCATTTTGAGCACGAAAAAGTGCGTTTAAGCATATAGTTGTCATAAATTTATTTTTTCAGTGTTATTTAAGAATTGACTTTAATTTTTCTTTAAGACGATAAAAAAATCGTTTTTTTTTAAACTTTGTGGTCTCATAACTTTATATTTTTTATACATTTTTTGTTTATTTCTTTTGTGTTATGATAATTACATATTTTCCAATCCATGTGACTATATTATGTTGTAAAATTCAACATTAGTCAACATCCCAATTGTTTTAGTTTATCTTAGCATAGTCTCCTAGAGTACCTACCTGTATAATGATGTGATTGTAATTTTCCTTAGAGCTGGCGCCACGTATTAAATATGCAATCAGACATAATCTTACGTAACGTCCGCGATGGTTGATTACAATAGTGTGTTGATTCGGCTTTGTATCTACATTTGAAAGCCAGAACGTTCCAAGTATGTCTAGTAAATAACAATTTCAGTATGACTCCCATCGTAAAACAAATCTTACTAGAATAGTTACCCAAAGTAGCACACACGCTATATACGAGCATACAGAGCCTTTATGCCGCTAAAATTAATAATGACTATATAACTATATTATAGTACGGTTATAGTACGGTCAGTATCAAATAGTCTGTAGCATTCAAAATGTCATATAGATCGTAACAAATCTTTGTGCCTATAGTAGGTAATAAAGACGTGTTACGAGATATATGGCGGTTTGGTCTTACACAGCTTGTATGCTATTTGGGATATTAAGTAGGTATCAGTTGAAACCAGTGGTACTGAACTGACACAGGCCCAAATATTCAGGCTATTATCATTCAATTAGGACAGAGCGCTTTGTCTATAATTCCAATCCAATCTCCACATACCTACCAATATCATGTAGATATAATTTGTACCAAATAGTTGTGATAAAGCCGGTGTGTGTTACAATTCCCGGTGAGTCAGCGAAAGTATGAATGCCCATATTAGAGATAACTTAATAATAGGGTCGGCCGGCGCCGCCGCAGCCTCCAGACGCGGTAGCAGCAATTAAGCCTGCTTCGTATGAAATAACGGTACAACAATACATAATTAACTAAAATGCTACTAAGGTCCTACAAGAAGAAAAATTGTGAATATAAAACCAAGATTAAATAACTTAATCGAAAAGTCCAGAGTATTGATGTCTATCATGATAAAATATTCAGGAATGGCAGGAATCGTAATTTTATACATGTTTTTTTAGAAAATGTTGAATATTTAATAAAAGATATGACCAAACAAATTAGAATTAATATTTCTGCGTCTCACAGGCTTAAGTTAAGCTTACGATTTATTTAAATAATCCGGCAATTCTTGCAAGAAGTCGACCCACAAAAGAATTCTTAATCAAGGGCGAGCATAATCGATTGTCACCGTGTCGGACGGGAAAATTAAACGACACCTAACGCTCGACAAAACTCCGACGCCATAAATCGGGCGGGAGCCAGGGCAAAAAGAAAAAGAGTTAAGCGTTCGGGAGATCGTCGAACACAGATTACCGGGCGCAGGTGTTAAATAAAAATAATAAAGTCCGTCGAAGACGAGGCAAAAAGAAGAGTGGAGGCGGCCGCTTGGCGCCGAATCGGGCGTAATTTCGTTTGCAAGGAACATCTCACAAAAAACGAGTGCTGATGCGTGTTAACCGCGGTACCGCGGGTTCGCGGCGACCGTTTAATGCCCATATATGCGCAGCCGCAATCCCACGAGCAACCACTGCCCTAATAGGAACACAGATTGCCAACGATCAATAAAATACGTGGAGCCGCAAGTACGTGTCCATGCCGACTTTAAGAGGAAACAGGAGGGCAGTTTTTCCATACAAACGTAGTCCCCTGTTTCCTCCCTGGTTAATGCCAGTAGAGCAATAATTTTTTGTCCAAAAATCTATGGCTACTATTGATATGTTCCTATGTTTTCCTTTTTACGATAAATTGATTCTCAAAAGAGATATTAACCTTCAAAAACCTAAAAACTGCCAGATTTTCCGCTGTGTTCACACATCCAGAAAACAAATTTGACTAGGTTATTAAAAAAAAGGAAAACATAGGAACACGGCCAAAGAATTAATGTTTAATGAAAAAATTAGTTAAATAGGTTAAGTTTTGGGGAAGAAATCAGGGGACTACGAAACGTTGTTTTCATGAAATTTTAAAAGGTATTTTCGGTCCAAGCTGCAGTTGTCTCTATCGCACTCTGCGGGGGAGAGGCGGGCAGTGCGGGACAGCGACACATTTTACAAATACCTAATTTTCAATTCTCTCGGCCTTACTGTTTCCTCTTAAGTGGCATTCTTGACCGCTGTTGCAAGCTAGCCATTATGTGCAGAACACGCCAACGTTTTAACTTTACATCACTATGTAACCTATTAGTGTATTGACCGATCGGGCCTGAAGAGAAAATCCTAAATAGGTAGGTATAAAAACACATGTAAAAATTACAGCTCTCGTACGCAGTCAGATGCAAAAATACGCAATTACTTGACAGGTCTCAATATTCCGTAAGCTAAGAAAATGAGGGGTAATATCGTGGTATTAGCTTGGTCGGACTGTCAAATAATTGGTCATTTCCGTCGAAGAAATTCGAAGCGTCGTCGACGGACTGCAATTAGGGAAGCATCGTTCGCACGTACGGACAAATTGCAGATCGCGGGGCAGTCGACCGCAGTCACAGCTACACCACGCACGGGCAATCGCAGAGGGATGCGAAGCATCAATAATGATACCTCAGGACATATCAATTGAAAAAAATCCTTGTTTGAAAACATGTTCCAGTATAATTCTAAAATCTACTTGCAGTCAGCGAATCTTGAAAAGCTATGGTCTCCCAATGTTACTATTCTCACATTGAGCGATACTAAATTTATGGAGGCCGCAGCTCAGTAGAGGAGCACTCGAGGGCAAGCCGGAACCAACTTAAATATATATTATGTCTAACTATTTAAATCAATGCACAATAAAAATATTCCATCCAGGTTTTTCTTTATTAATTTTCTTCGTCCTTCATCAATAAGCGACCGCTAGCCTGTGTTCCTATACTACGAGTAGATCACTATGGCATTGTTAATCATTACCAATATTCAATAAGAAAATGATAATTTTAACATTTTCCAATATTCATTTACATCGTCATCATTGACTGGCTCGGTGCTCCTAGGTCACGCTGGCATCATTACAACAAGAAGCGATGCACGGGCAGTCGCACTATCACGTTTTAGCCATTAACGACGAAATTACCATTTCGCCCGCCTAACACAACCGCAACCCGTTACACTATAAGGCATTTAAGAGTATGCATGTTCACTACTTACTTCCTGGCTCAGGAGTTTCATTGTTATTTTGAATAACAATTATATGTTAACCGATTGGTTTTGATTTTGATGCCTTTACTGATTGGCTTGCACTGCTAAATGCAAGCCAATCAGTAAAGGCATCAAAATTAATTTTACTTTTTCTGTTAAAACCCCCGACTAACGACGTGGGGGATATCAACGACGACCGACGTCGGGAGTTTTTTTAATTTCTAATTAAGTTTTATTTCATGCTTAATAAATGTTATTTATGTACGAAAATTTTCTTTTACGTCGAAAAATGCCTTACATCATTTAGCTAATACTTTTCAAACTGCTGCTTACATTTTTACCAAACATAGCTTCTTCACCCGCAAGGAAAGTTTGGGAACCTATAGTGTATAGGCATCATATAAAAACCTGACAGACATAATGTGAATCCTTTAAATGCCTACTAGGGCTTCCAATACCGGGATCCCGGGATCACGGGATCCCGGCTTTTTTAGGGCCATTTTTCAATACTGGTATTGACGGTGCAATACCGGGATCCCGGTATTAAGTACAATTAACGAAATGTGCTACTTTAACTGCATTTTCCTATTAAAACAATAATTTTCGGCCACGTCAGAAGCTTGCTACTGGCCTCATGCTAATCTAGCACCTTCCTTGTCTTTTTAGGGTTCCGTAGCCAAAATGGCTAAAAAGGAACCCTTATAGTTTCGTCATGTCCGTCCGTCCGTCCGTCCATCCGTATGTCACAGGCGTTTTACTCAAAAACTACAAGACGTATATTGATGAAATTTGGAATACAGATGTCTTGTAGATGCCGCTACTAAGTTTGGTAGTTAAATAATAAAAATAAAAAAATCTAGGGGGGGGGGGCACTCCATACATGTAACAGAAGTTAATTTTTTTTTTCAGGAAACATCAACGTGAGGTAATGCAGTCCAGATACGTAGATTCAACTTTGAGAAAGAGGTTAATCTGAATATTCTGAATTGACTTGGTTTGGCAACGTTTGGGGGACGCACAATATCATATCGTTAAATATTTGAAGACGAACGTTTCTATTGGCAATTTGTCAGTGATCTAACAATGTATATTGCCAGTGATTATTAAGTGCAAAGTGATACTACAATATTTAAGTACTACTTAGGTACCTACGCTCTGCAGCACACGGCACACAACAAATAATTATCAAATAGGAGTTCTTCTATGAGGAATAACCCTAACGGGCGCTATAGTCACAGAATATATAATAAAAAAAAAAAAAAAATAACGCCCTTTGAGTCTAAAGGTATCGATATAAGCTAAAGCAGTAAGGAAACTACAAACAAAACGATCGAAACGAACGCACACATAGACGCGCGCTTTTACACGGCCCCTAAGCGAATCTCGCGGTGCCGTCAGTCGCGAGTGCCGCATTGCGACGAGTGGTCGTGCTTTGCGTTTGTTACGTGCGCGCGCCCAGACGGCCCGCGATCTTTTCATTTTAAACAACCCTAACGCTCTAATGGAGCCTAGGTATTTATTTCAAAAAGTAAGCGTAGTGTCCATACTGCTCTATTTATATTCTGTGCTATAGTCATAACCTTAAAAATAATTATGGGTCGAGGCCCCGTCGGTACATTTATATACTACTAGCTTATTATTTGGGCTTATGAACACATTTGGCCATCGGAACCAAGTTTTATATGGTTATTTTTCATCAAAACGGTTTCCGTATTTAATTTATTTTGTTATTTAACGCATTAAATATGAGTTTATACCAATAAAACCGAGTTAAATTCTAGTTAGTAATTAATTTCGTAATAAATACATTTTTTGTTTTCTAATACCGGGATCCCGGTATTGAGGAAGAAGGTTCCGGTATTAATACCGAGATTGCGAAGGGTCCGGTATTTGGAAGCCCTAATGCCTACGTAGTAAAGACGGGAAGAGGCCATTAAGCCCGGCTTAACGTCCCCAGCGCAGCGGACTTCCAAAATAAATAACAAATATGAGGGTATTAGTCGATCAAGTGCGTTGCACAGGTTTACGTGGAGGAAGAATAAATAACCAGATTATCGATGGATCAGTGTTGGTATGGTGAGAAACTTAAATCCTTTTCTATGCTTTATTAGCATAACTTTCAGGAATTGTTTGATTCTGCAGGTGATGCAGGACATGCTTCTGGAAATGAGAGTTACACGTACAATATTTTAACGATATTGATATCGGATACCGATATCCGGCATACAGTCGTTTTTATCTCGCACACATTTAGAGATGTGCCGTTCCCGGGAATATTCCCCACTTGTATGGGGAATATTCCCGCGGTGGGAATATTCCCCATACAAACGGGGAATATTCCCGGGAATGGCACATCTCTACACACATTACAATAAACGGTGCACATCAGTGGCGTGGCGTAAAAGATATCCTTGGGCAAGCCGATGCAGATTTTGCGTACATTTCCCTTAAGAGCTGTAGAATAAGGTGCTCAAATGCCTGACATTAGGCAAGCCGGTAGGAATAGAGTTCTTTGGACGCCACGCTACTGGTGCACATATAATAAACATACAAACATTATCGCCCGATACCTCAAGGATGCCGAATAGGGTCACCAATAAGTCGATGTCTGACCCAACAACGAAAACCTTTGAGCGAATTGTTATGGATCTTGCTCCTTACAAGGTTTTAAAGTGTTCCATCTAATAGAGATACAATACAATTAACTACATTTTATTTATTTGAGACATCAACGCAGCATTACAATACTGGCACACTGTATACAAAACGAATTGATAATACACAAAGCCAATTAACGAATGATTCAAAACATACACATTTAAAAAATATACATTTAGAAAATATACCTTTTGATTTAGATTTGGCTTACTCTATACAGCGCCGTCTGCAGTTTAGTCACGACTTGGCCAATAAGGCGCTCCAACAACTATCTGAACTATCTAAAAAGAACAAAACACTTGTTACTTGAAACTCTATTACATAAAAATAACGAGCAACAAAACAGAACACGACCGTGTCTACCCGTCTCCATAACAATTCGTTACAGTCATATCGGCTGTTCACATCGCACTGCTTAAACATTACCCAAACCCACGTGTGCTCGCCCAATGCTCACTCGATTTAGTGTAAAATTATTTTAATATCGAGTTTACAACCATGATCTGAGCTCACCCACACCGAAGATAGCTATCTCGAAATCTCAGTACCGCTTCGGATGTTAGTGGATATTTTATCTGCCCCTTCGACCCCACTCAACTATTCATATGGTATCCGAGATACATAAAGATCTTGAATATATTATGTAGGAAGCGCGAATTAATTTTCTATTATAGAAAATCGCTAGAGATTAAGGTAAGTAAGCAACTATGATGACTACTTATGAAAATTAAAATTCAGTTAATCTAAAATGTTTGGAGAATAAGATAAAGTATCGGCACAATATTAAAACACGAATGTTTTGAATATCAACTAGGATTTTTATAATCATACACATGTAACAAATGATCCGCTGTTTACCATTAGACACTTGACACAGGAATTTTCTGCCAATGCAATGACAATTGGCAATCGAATACAACAGTAATTTTAATAATTTTATCATCGTTCATTACTAAACAGAGATCAAAATAATGATACTCGTATATTGAATTGAAAAAGTTACGACAAATAATCCTGCGACTTTTATGGATTATGAATAAATAAAAATTTCAATCAACCGGTGACAAGCAACTCCTTAAACTTCAGTCAACTCACAAATCGAAATCAGGTCGCGCAGTCTGTACGTATAATTGTATGGCTATCCATACATTGTATAAACCTAAACAAAGGCTTGTTGTAGAACAAATACCTCATTTTAGAGAGGTAAACGGCCCGACGTGTAAACTTTACGAACGTTATTTCCTTTGGGTCGACGGCTGGTAAACAAGACCGGCGCGTGAATTTGTCGCACTGTCGTAACGAAAGAATCGTGACGTCAACATATGCGAATAAATTTGGACGTGATCCATATTACTGAGGACAGAATGTTTGATGCACAACGCCAGGATTAGGAGGTAGTTGCTGCAATAATATCTGAAGGGCTATCTCAACCACCGCGACTCTGTGCTTCTCTGGTTATTTTTTAGGTGAATTTAGAAAGTATCGATTTATACTTCATAACATTAAGCTATAGAAGTCCACAGAAACTATTTCTGACAAGTTGTAATCCCACTAAATGTGAAAGTTTGTGAAGATGTTCGGATGTTTGTTACCTAATAACGGTGTAACAACTGGATGGATCAAGCTGAAGTTTGGCATGTAAGTAGACCAAGTCCTGGCTAAACATAGGATACTTTATATCCCGGTAAAGAGTTCCTTTGGGACAATAACGAGAACAACGGGGGCGAAGCCGCGGGAAAATGCTAGTATTATATATGAAGACGGACAATGTCAGAGCTCATTATGCTTACAGTATACAGGGTGTCCCATAAATCACACGTCACAGTGACACCGGGGTTAGGTCAGCTTAAGAGGCACCAAACCAGCCTAATATGACCTTTGTAAAAGTTGGACGGTTTTCGAGATAATGGCAAATTAAAGCTTTTTTGAAATTTTCACGTTTCAAGATAAATGCAGTATTTTTTCGCACATTACACTAGTTATCGACCAAATAACACTTTTGTCATCTCAATTTACTATTCATGACAGCGTACACATAAAAATAAAATGATTTAAGAGCTACTGGAGCAAACACTGGTACTACACATGTTAAAAAACGTGAAAATTTCTAAAAAGCTTTAATTTGCCATTATCTCGAAAACCGTGCAACTTTTACTAAGGTCTTATTAGGCTAGTTTGGTGCCTCTTGAGCTGACCTAGCCCCGGTGTCACTGTGACGTGTGAGTTATGGGACACCCTGTATATACACTGTACTGTACTAACGATATATCGAGAGAAAAATCTACGTCTTCGCATCTCTACCTCACTAAGATCTTCAAGAGACTTATCGTTTTAATTAATTCACTACTAATCGACTTAACGATCAATGGCAAACACAATTAAATTTATGTATCGCTCAATCTGACTTCGGATATGAATTTATAAATCATCTTGATTTTTTAATTCAAATGCAACAATACTCGTACTTTTGAGTGTTAATGGTGGTATTTTTTTTAAGGACTATACATAAATCCATGAGGATCGGATGATTGCTACTCAAGATAGTTAGTCAATCCTCTGATATTATAGGCAAGACTTACTAATATAACAATAACATTCGTGTTCCACCTTTCTTACACACAGCAAGAACTATGTTACGCCTTTTGAGGTATCTTATGAGAACTTAGACAAGTTGCGATGGGAAGGAATAATAATCATTTAGGCTATTTTCTCTATGATTCTAGACGAGTCTTGATATTTTTACGCCGTTGTCACCTTGTTCACGACTCTTGTGGTGTAATGGCATGCATTAGACAATATACGTGTACATATTTTATTAATTTTTTACAGAGAAATTCTCATCATTAGAGCTGGATGTAGCAAGAAATATACGAGTAACTATATAACATATTGAAATTTCTATACACGTGCATACTAGTAGTCGAGTTCTCTCAATGCCTCATAGATCCCATCAGCAGAACAGGATTTATAAAAAAGGGACCAATCGAGGATTCGGGATTCTTTCAAAACCAAAAAATTAACCCCGATAGCACCTTTACGACATGTAAAACGATCGTATTCGTATACCTCAACCAGTTGGCTAAAATTATTTATTTAAACTTGATTGCACAATACAAGTACAAATGGCGGACTTAATGCCGTAAGGCATTCTCTACCAGTCAACCATCAATCCTTTTGTCATAATCTGAAGTACAAACACATCAACGTTGATAAGCTGGCTCTTGAATGAAAATGACTACTGTAGCATTTAGACAGTCAGCATACTTTAGAAACACACCCAACACGCCATGAGAAAAATCAAATCCCAATAACCTCTGAGAGCTCACGCACCCTCCACAAGACTCTGGAGACCCCCAAAGCACTTAAGATGTTAATGTAAGCATAGTTCAAGAAAAGTGATATTTCCGTAAATAAATTTATGAAATAGAATTTTGACAGTGTAGTTGACGCCCCATAAACAATATAAGCATAGGTCCCGAACCGCGGCACGAACACAATAGCGACATCGAGTGGGCGAGGTGGCCTTTGAGCAGGTTTTTGAGATTGACGGGAAAAGCATGTCTGTATATATGTTTTATTGTATGGAGAATTCGTTATCCTCCTTTAGAGTGCCAGTGCTCAGCTACTGATTCTACTATAATAAATGACAATATTTAGAACTTGAAGTTCAGATTTCGCATGCGTTGTGTAAAGCATGAACGACATCAAATCTAACTCCGAAAATAAATACAGAAAACTGGGAAAAATTAATAACATTTTCAAATCCAAGTCTGTGAAACTATACATAGCATAAGTAAGTATTTTATTTAACGAAAATAAATTCCATGTATATCATCAGAGAGGTAATAGGTTACACAGTAGTAACTGGTAGAGAATGCCTTATGGCACAAAGTTCGCCTTATGTACGACATGTTTTCTTTTGTGCAATAAAGCTTAATTAAATAAATATACACACTAATATGTTGTAAAATATTCATACTTTAGGAACTGGCCCTACATGTTTCAAACTTGAACAGAAAGCAGACGAGTAAAGGTTATTTAAGTATCGGTTTGCAGTTATTTTAATGATTCACAGTGTGTGAATTCTCATAGCTCTAGCGTATGCCTTACCCAGTCATTTAGTAAACATATATTTTACGGCGGAGATCACGGCGAAAACCGCAAATACTTCATTAAGTGAAAACGGCAGTCAGGGGACGGACCTCGCATTACACGTACAAATGCCTTAAACTCAATTTACGCTTTGATAATCGTGTAGACAGAAACACAACGTCATAAACAATTCTATCCAAACAATGTATCCTTTTTTGAAAGAATATAAAAACAGTACGATTAAATATATAGATACAGAAAATCAAAGTACACAGAAAAACTAAATGGCACACTCCAGCAAAATCCAAATCCAATCAATCAAATGGCAAATCCAGAGGTACCGGGGTCGATACACGAACCCGGTACCTCTGGATTTCCGGCCCAGTAACTCAACCATTCGTTCGACGAATTTGATATCATGTATCTATATATGTAACATAAAATGTGGTGTAAATTTCCCGCATTAAAAACCAATGAAGAGACAAAAAATGTTTCTTTCATATATAAAGTACGATTAAATTTCTCAGACACAGATCCTTTGATCGGACCAGACAAGGTCCCTCGCCAAATTAGCTTCAGCGTAGCTACCAAAGTAGAAGCCGACAGAAATGCAAACGGCGGAAGCGTACATTCAGCAGGTATGATTGATTTACCAAAGTGTTAGGGCACGCGCTGGCAAAGAAAAAAACTAAATCATGTTCTGTATGCGTTAGTCTCTACTAGATACTTTTATCAAAGTTCAATCGATCATCATTGCTATAGAATCCTAGCCAGTCCCTATTTATAAGTATTATAAAGGCGAATATGTGTATCCTATTGAAAGCTATGATATTAAAAAGCTTTTTTAAGGCCGGGTTGATATCATGTATCAGTGCAGCCAAGGCGCTGCTTTAAGAAATTCCTGCTTTTGTTGTTAGTATTACAGACCGACCCATCTCAACATCGAACCGATCAGAGAAGCCTCTTTGAATGCACTGGGCTTATTGTAACACCCACACAGAACAGAGGAACATACAGCACAGAGGAAATATAACCAGAACATCAACTATACAATACAACAACATTTATATAACAACGTCGGAAGTGTCTTAGACGTGGTTTATACGAAAGAAATATAGAGTGGGCCGTCGCCTATCCTCGCACGCCATTTTACGGTATATAATTATAACCATATAAATACTTGAAGCAGATACATGTCCCAAACGCTGAAAGTGTCTCCGATAACCGTCTCATCTCGCCCTCTCTGCCCCAAAGAACTCTGCTGTTTTTTGACTGAAGACTGAGACTGTTACTCTGGTTCTGATTGGTCGGTTACTCAGTAAGTAGAAATAAAATAATAAGTAAAATCGCATACATATCTATTAGGGTGTCCCAGAAAGCAAATCTCCATACTAACTTTGAAGCCAAGTCGGCACGGGTTCCCATCATCACAGAGAGCTGAAATTTTATACACCATAATATTTCAGTAGTTCCAACATTTTTAGGGGGTATGCGTTACAAAATAATAAATAAAATTTACTTTTGTTGTATGGCCAAGATTTTTTTAATTTTTTTTTTATAAGCAAACCCCTTAAAAATATTGGAACTACTAAAATGGGTCATCTATTTTTGGCATAATTTTATTTGTCCGAATGTTCTATTTGCCCGAATACTATTTACGCATAATTGTTATTTTACAGATAATATTGACTTTTCAGAATAACTATAAAAGAAACCTAACCTAATATGTTCTAAATGGCTGATGTAAAAGATTTTGCAAAATATTTTCCGTTGAAGCTAGAGAAAAATTATGCGAAATAAAATTCGGGCTAAACAATACATTCGGACAAATAAAATTATGCCAAATAAAGGGCACCCGATGGGAGCCCGTGCCGACTTGGCTTCAAAATTAGTATGGAGATTTGCTTTCTGGGACACCCTAATATCTATCACTTTTTAATTAGGCGGGTATAAGCCGCACGGCACGGCTAGATGTCTTCGTGTCGATAGTATCTTCGTGCAGTGAAGTAAATACTCAACTCGGTATCTATTTAGAAAAAAAAATACCCATTTCATAATGCTCTTGTAGATATTAGATGTATCTATAATTTTTGTTGAAACTTAGTGCAAATAGAATTAAATTACCAATGTTTTAATCGAACAGTTACAAATCCTCGATCGCACACCTCAATTTACTGTGGCAGTCCTACCAATATAAGCGCGTCGATATTATCTTAAATGGGTAACCACGAAATTGGATTCGACACGAGCCCGACTTATACGGGAAAAATAATCTCGATATTTCCTTTTTTAAAGTGATAATATCATGTAAGAATGTGGCAGGAAATTGACCCTTTACTTACCCGACCTTAGTCTAATGAAAGCGCTTGCTTGGAAATGCAGACTGTATTTTATTCGGAGTACCTACGCCTGTTTTTTCTTTGATACACCTGCATAAGCTAAGAGGGGTTCAAAAAGTAACCAGTCGACTTGCGGCTTCATTTTTATGATCTCACGAACACCTTTAGTCTTTTGGTATGATTAAATCGAAGTTTCGTCAATTTTGTAATTTAAGGCAACAAAAAAAATATGTCTGGCTTTTGCGGCTAAACCATTGAACCGCTTTTGATGAAATTTAGCTCAATAAGAATTTAAACCTTGGGAAAGGACACACAAGCTACATTATTTTTAAATGCAGAGCGGGATGCGGTATTAAGACTATTAAGCAGTAAAGTTTTGGGTCATCCTTGAAAATTATCATTCCCCTGTACACACATATTGGTGAATATTCAGAAAATCGCGCCTCTTTAGAATAGCGTTTTTCTTTATTGTGTGGTTCCGGTCAAGCTCTACAAATGTTTGTATTGTAGAGCTTGATCGGAACTTCTAATTGCCCAATGGCCATTCGCTGACCAACTTCCGACTGCCAATGGCCGTTCGCAGACCAAAGGGGACGCAAATAAATTTAAAAAAATCTACAAATTACAAAAATCTACAAAAAGTGATCAGCTGGGCCTAATCTTCATGTGATTATTTACCCAGATGATTATTCAAAGAAAAATATTAATTAATCCTATTTGGTCATTATTCAAGATATTGATATTATTTGAATAATTGATACTTCAGTATTAGATTTTTGTTTATTCGAGTATTGCAAATATTCAAATTGCAAATCATATAAGCCAGCGGTTCTTAACGTTTTAGTGATGAGGGACATTTGACAAAATTTGTGTCTTGCCATGGATGGATCACTAACTACCTATCACTACATAGTATAAAACAAAGTCGCTCTCTGTCCCTATGTATGCTTAAATCTTTAAAACTACGCAACGGATTTTGATGCGGTTTTTTTTAATAGATAGAGTGATTGAAGAGGAAGGTTTATATGTATAATACATGCATAATATAATAGAGAAACACCGTGCGAAGCTGGGGCGGGTCGCTAGTTTGGGTATAAAGTAAATAGGTTTCGAGGTAACATGTATAATATTTTTTCGGATGACTTCGCGGACCACTTCGGGTGCTTCCAGGGACCACCCGTTAAGAACCACTGATATAAGCAATAAATAGTAATAAATCTTACTACAGTGGAACAACTTTGTTTGTACCCCTTTAAAGGGCTTTCATATTAGGCTCGGCATGTTTTGGATTAATGCCCAGATACAACCACCTGTAAATCTAACTGTAGCTAACTAACTGAACCTGTAACTGTATCTGTAATTGTAGATTTGATCAAATCTAGTACCAGAATGGAATCCAGTACCTTCTGAAAGAAAAACAAAATTGATGTATTGCATTGACACCTTGATCGCAACAGGGTCCCAAAAGTAGTCACAAACAGATGTGTAAAAAATTGATTTTATTTGAATAAGTGCTACAGAGAAGACCATGGGCTTCCTGTAAGTCTTGAATTATATTCAATAATAGTCCTAAGGGTAGGACCATGGTACGCTATGACTACCCAACAGTTGAAGATGCTGGGTCTGAATAACAATGTTTATTATTCCTACAGGTAGGACCTTGGGCCTCAGGAGGGTATGATAACAAATAGAAAAATAACTCGTCTAGTGTGATTAATAGATAAACTTAAAATATTCTTGAACAATCTTATTTTGTAACTTCTAAGATCATGGCGAACTAGGTATCATTTAATTAGATAACAAACACAACTTCTATAAATATGAAAATAAAAAGTTGGGGAGTGGGTTTAACCAAGCTTACAGGATATTCTAATGTCTCCAAAACATTCCTATGTGTAATTATAAAATTTTAAGCAGTATCTTAAGAAACAATAACTACTAAACACACTACTAACCAAAAACTAGAACAAGAGGCCAGATTTTTATGTCTATAAATAACGTTCAAATAGCTCCTTCGAGGGTACTAAGCCAGTAAGATCAGGTCCATAGTTTTGAGAGGCGGAAAATATATTTAAAGTTATTACACCTCATCCAAAGAAGCTCTCTTCAAAGATCCCCAAGTCGTACGAACTGGTAGGATTCTAGTTTTTGTGCACTGGTTTAGTTAAATCTAATAGTGATCGGCTTATAGCATTAAACTCTAAGAACGAATGTGCTATATAATCGGCATAGTGAAAATTATGGAAAACTTACCCATTATGAGCCAATATTCACTTTAGAAACACAGAATGGCAATACAAAACACAAATAACATCACCACAAACATCACACGGCGGCCATTTTAATTTTACCAGTAATGGGTTGCATGTATTGAAAATTAATAAAATAAACTTTTACTAACGAGCTACTCTGTATATTAGTGGATATATTATTTTTGGATTGTTCATCAATTTATTTATATACAAGGCATTGTAAAACCAACTTTATAATTTAGATCTATAATAGAGTCTGGCTAATGAAAGATGAGACTGACATTTATTCCAAACTTTTTAAATGGCGACATTATACAAACGTCAAATGTGTCAAACGTCATTAGATTTCTGAGGATAGTATGCTGTGGTGATTTTGATACTCAATATGCAACATAAGAAAGTAACTAGGGATGTAACGATACCGATACCGATATATCGGCCGATATATCGGTATCACCGATATATCGGTATCGCCGATATTATACAACCGATATTTGAAGAATTTGCTGTATGAAAAAAAATCTGCAAATATAATTTCAACTTCTGACTTAATTTATGTACTGGTCTATTCTATTACCTTGTGCAATATGTTAATTAAATCTTTGGTTCTTAATTAAAAAAAAATGAATTTTGAGTTGACAATTTATTATTTTTACTTTACACTTTCAAGGTTTTGACTCTTTGGTAAATATAGCCAGTAGTCATTGCCATTAGTTATAATAAGGACATAAAAATATCTGAAGTTCATACTTCATTATTAAGCTAAGATATCGGTATCGGTATCGGTATCGCCGATATTAACTACTATATATCGGTATCGGTATCGTATCGGCAAAACTGTGTATCGTTACATCCCTAAAAGTAACAGTTTCCGAAAATACTTACTGAATTGTTTTGCTTTTCTTTCCGTGGCTAATGTGGGGAGTAAATATATATCATAAATAAACACTAACACTCTAATAAAAGCTATGTACTTACCAATTTTCACTAAAATCGGAAGAATTAAAAAGGTGACAACAACTCAAAAATCGGCTCAAGTATCATTACCGTTTTTGTCACCCTATAAACAGTGTTGCAACCCGTTGTTTTTTTAAATTTGCCGCTATTTTTTAGTCTCATCTTTCATTAGCCAGACTCTATGTTGGTCATGTCATTTCCGTCATGGAAAACAGTTTCACTAAATAAACATTGTATGATATGTACATTATTTTTATGAACATAGTAGTAGTTAAAACTCAAATTATTATTAAACTATATTTTGATCGAAAATAATTATATTTTTCCATTTCTGAACAATGAGAACTATCTAGGCCCCGTTTCACGAAGCTACAAGTTATGGTGCATACACATCAAGCTAACGAACGCCAACGAAGGTTCGTCGGCATCGCACGTTCGTTGGTTCTCGGTCAACCGCGTACACACCAGACCAACGAACGCCAACGAATGGTTTCGTTGGCCTTCGTTGGCTTGGTGAGTACGCAGGTCAAATGATACGTCACGCTGCCAATTGCTTGCACGCGCCAACGAACGATGATCGAACGCTCGTTGGCGTTTACTAAATCGTCCACACTGGGCCAACAAAGGCCAGCCAAGCCCATTCGTTGGTCTTCGTTGGCTTGGTGTGTACGCAGCATTACAATTTTACAAGTGTATATAAACATTGGTCAAAAAAATTCACTAACTTTTTGGCGGGAAGTCAAACAAAGCGAGCGGTTTAAATTTTCCGATAATTAATTTCTCTTGTATATATTGGTATATTTCTTTATTTTCTTTTGTAAATGGTAATTTTTGTAAATAAAGTGTAATGGGTGAGAACAGCGGCGGGGGGCAGCCCCGCGGTGACAAAGAATTGAAAAAAAGAAAATTGGAAGGAACTGGGCCCCGTTTCACGACGCTACAAGTTACAATTTTACAAGTGTAAACTAGCAACATTGGTCAAAAAAGTCACTACAAGCGTTTCACGATGCTACTTTTCCACAATTTGTAAAATTCAAATTACAAGTGTAAATTCTGAACTTTAGACAGACATATTTTTAATTGCTTGAATCGAACTAGCGTTTCTCGAAGTTTCTTTATTATATTGTTAACTTGTAATTGTAAAATAGTAAAAATCTACCCAGCTTCTGAGCTAGGTAGATTTGTAAATTGTAAGAATTGATGTTAAGAAATCTATGCTGAACGGTGAAAATCTACTAATTATAATAAACTTGCGCAATGTTTAAACTAGTGGAAATTTGATTCGTAAAATCTTTCGAATATGGCACAAGTCCACTTTGTACTTTTTGTTATAGAAGCTAAAATTCCCCCAAAATTGTCTTTTTCATATGCAACGCAACACTTCTTTTAGAAGAGCAACCTTTTTTTCCATGTCTCTTGTACTTTAAATTCAATTATCAATTTATCACAGTAATAAAGTGTCCCAGTCTAATCTATGGAAAAAAATCAACCGACTTATTAGACATATAGAGATTATAAATATACCTTTATTTCACATAAAGAAACCTCAAAACATCAACAAACTTTTTTAAAATAGTGATTTAACAGAGACTTGTTAAATAGAAATTTCATGTACTTATAGTCCAGATTACGTTACAATTTTACTATTCTACCATGACGGCTGCATTCGAGAAACACTTGCACTTGTAAATTGTAACTTTTGCGCTTGTTACTTGTGAACTATTTGCTTCGTGAAACGGGGCCCTAATCGTAACCGATGGTATTGCCAACGTAGAATCTATTTTTCTTTTCTTGTCAAGAGCTGTCAAAAAGGTTGGACATTTGTGTGTTTATGAAAGATTTTGAAAAATCTGCATTAATCCTGTTATAATTACTATATAATTGATGTAGTACTAGTGCATCATAGTGCTGTGTATGTGTAATTTACAATTTCTTTAATATTTCAGCTTCAAAATGGTACAGCGGCTTACGTTCAGACGACGTCTGTCGTACAATACCAAATCAAACCAGAGGAGAATGTGAGTACTTTTACTATTTTTATTACTTAAATACACACATGTGCCATCTCCGGCGACTTAATTAGTATAAAAACCTTAGAGATACGTTTATTTATCTTTTAAAAGTTTACCTTTACCCTAACCTCAAAAATCGGTAACTTGATTTAATTCCTAGGTAGATCTTTCGAAGCATTGAACATGTGTCTTGTACTTAACTTATGTTTAAACATATCCAACATGGATGTAAAAAGATTTTGCATGTATACATTTCTTAATGCTAATTCTATTAACTAAAAAATCAACTTGTTCATTCTGTAAACGAAACTTTAGTATTACACAGTTACAGCATTAATTTTCCTCATAGAACTACGTTACATTCTAACTCAAAGAACTATTTACATTTGTCTTTGAATGTTAATCTGACTAGGAAATGGTATATCTTCTTAACTCAAAAATATCTAAAACAACTAATCATCTGCAATGAGCAATCTTTATCTTCTGAACTAAAAGATATCTAAAACAACTATTCATCATCTGCAATGATCACTGCTGTTTGTCAATGTTGTCATTTTGGATACCAACACTTTGATTTACTTATTATATTATCATGCTTTTCATATGTACTCTGTAATAACAAAATAGACAAAGAAGTTTGCTGGGGATATTCTCTTCAACAATCCCACATTGCATTGACTGTACTGGTCTATCTAGTTGGGTACAATTTATATAGCGAAAAAATAATAAAAATTAAACTAGTCTGTTTTTTAATTAGGTAGACTAAAATGACAGCTACAAATCTCTAATGTAAAAATAATGTGGCCAGCTTTTAAGAAACAGTACTGTCCTTTGTGTCGGTTTGTGGTGTAATTATTAATAGCCGACACAGTAAAACATATATTATTAAGTACTTATCGAAAATTAATTACATATAATATCTACATTGTATTCAACCTTTAACCTACTATTGGACAATTATTGCCTATGTATGTGATTCCGTTGCTTGAAATTATATTGCAGAGAAATCAAGCGGGTTTGGCATATTTTCAGCTTTGTAAGATAATTAATGAGTTTCAAATCAAATAAAATGCTCCTTTAAATATAAGAAATATGATGTATTAACAAATATTCTAAATATCTCCAAAAAGGTGGCATTTTTACCTAAAGTATTGTATCATTTCGGAACTTTGCGGTTTTTCCAAGCATTGTGTTACAGACACTTAAATATCAATAAACATAAGTACCTACCTAAATTTTTGTCAGTAAGTACCGGTTGTATCACATCACTATTTATGAGTTGTAAAAAAACAGGCAACACATGAAATGTCATTTTAGTCTACAAGAATAAAAAAGTAGACTTTGGAGTCATTTAAGTAATATTTTGTGTAAACATTATTTTATAAAAGTTTGAATTAGAA
Organism: Eudemis profundana; assembly: GCA_947034925.1. NCBI lineage: Eukaryota > Metazoa > Arthropoda > Insecta > Lepidoptera > Tortricidae > Eudemis > Eudemis profundana. The sequence goes on along the minus strand of OX344795.1, from coordinate 18,942,561 downwards.
TATTTATAACCAGTAAAATCACAATAACTTATTGGTCAAGTGTAATACTTGAAAAAAAATATTCGAGCTGTCAATTAAGCATTGTTAATCCTACATAAGCTACGTCTGTGGACATACTGTCAAGCAGCGGTCGAAATGGAATTCTCGGTTGTCGTAACTATTTACATACACATGGTATTCTCACCCCGTTGATCCAAGTGAATGGTTTTGAAAAAAAATTATGTTATAGAATATTAGTTTATACATAAAATATCCAAAATTGGTGAGTGTTCCTACCTAGGAACAATTAAAATGAAAAAAAAATTAAAAATTTCACTATTTGGTACTTCATTCTTTTTTAAATACATCAAAATTACTAGTATACTATATTTAGGTTACAAAAAAATCGGTTAAGTAGTGTTGAAAACCTGTGGCATTTTAGGCTCTATTTGGTGAAATAGCATTTTATGCTTGGGAAAGTAAATCAGCAAAACAACAGTCAATTTGGCGTCTGGGGCCAATCCCCCATAATTTGCCCAAAAACTATTAAAATTATTATCGTTTGTCCGTTTATCATTTCACGTTTAGTAAGAGTATCGTTTGTCCGAAAAACGTTTCCCATCTCATTCACTTGCCCTAGGAGTTGTTACGTATTTTGTTTCGTAGCCCATTTTTAGGGTTCCGTACCAAAATGGTAAAAAAGGAACCCTTATGGTGCGACTCTGTCTGTCTGTCTGTCTGTCTGTCTGTCTGTCTGTCTGTCACAGCAAGATATCTCAGGATCTACTGATGCTATCGACTTGAAACTTGGAATAGTGTTAAAAGTCGCCGATTCGAGCCTATTGGATAGAAAAAAAGTCTTATACCTTTTTTACTTTTTTTTTAAAGGGCTCCGAAATGGGATGTGGAAAAACAAAAGTAGAGCTATTATATCGAGTGGGATATCAAATGAAAGGGCTTAATTTGTAGATTCCAAAACAATTTTTGTTTTTTTTTTAATTTTGTACTTTTTGATTTATGACCAAAAACGTTCAAAAAAATACCATTCCCCCCCTATTATCTTCGAAGTTACTGAACAGAAAAATCTGTAATAATTACCAATTATTAATATCATCCTAAATATTACAGGAAAAATAAAATGGTTTTCCTAAATTGCATCGTTTTTTAGAAATTTTCAAAAATCGTACACATACTTATTTGCTCCTACTAAGCTAACGGCCATACAGTTTTTGTTGAACTATTCACGTATCTACTTACGAGTTTGTACGGAACCCTCGGTGAGCGAGTCCGACTCGCACTTGACCGGTTTTTCAATTACCCAATGATACTTTTGGCACTGCACACGTTTCGACAAATTTTCAGTTTACCTTTTAATGATATATTACATTACACAACTAGGGTGGTAATACAAAGAAAGGCCGAGATCGCAGAAGTTTACGGCCCGAGCTGCTAGCAAGGGACGTAAATATGCGATCGAGGGCTCTCTTTATTACCTCCCGTGTTGTGTACATCATTTTATGTCTACACTTGGGCAGAAAGCGCTGCCCTAAAGCCACTTTATGGCCAGGTGTGGCATAAACTTATTTTTCGACAAAGGTACCTTTCCGTATATTATTGTTTGTCTGGGCCTCCGTCATCCTGATGCTCTAAATTCAAATGCCATACATTGACTTATACAAAGGACAAGGCTAAGCGAGCGCGCAGACGGTTCCAACGCTTTGGCGGTAAAAATACCGCCAAATCAGTGCCATTCGGCAGTGCGACACGCGGCGCATGCACTGCGCAGCTGGTCTTTATAGCTGCATTTTTTGTTACGGGGAAATAGTTCTGAACTGTTCGGATAGGGCTATCCTTACTTTTGAAATCATTGATACCATACCACTTTATGTTATATGTACGATATATTAGGCTGCGAAAGTCCGAATCTAGAGCTCTCGCTGGTTAGGACGCGTGCCGACACAGAGTACGCTAGAGTGTTTTTGTAAAACCGGAGGCGCGGAGGCAGAACAGCCTTCGCAAGCCGTCACAAAGCTCGGGAGGCGTGCGAAGCGGAGCGGCTGAGGGTGGAAAAAAAATTGAAACGATATTTGTCGAAACGAAATTCGGACTAACATTTTTAGTGTTTCAGATAGGTAACCAGATGATTGATAGATATATTCACAGAATACGTATTTTTATTGCCGCTTATAACAAAAAACAAAATAAAATTTAAAATTAAAATGATGTTAATAGGAAGATGCTTGATATAAAAACAAAATAAAGTTAAAAATCATACAGTAAACGTGTTTTTGGTGTCGTTTTGCTTGACGGTAGTACGGAACCCTTCGTGTGCGAATCCTACTCGCACTTGGCCGATTTTATTTACAGTATCTCATGCATTTGTTATTGAATAGATTAATTTAGTCTTGCTACTTTTAATTTTATGTTAAGTTTTAGCTTCTCAATACTTACATACTTTTATAAATTCCAGAGTGCGCACCCCTGGTGGCCGCCTAGTTTACCAATATGTCAAGAAGCCCAAGAAGATCCCGAGATGTGGCAACTGCAAGAGCAAACTGCGTGGCATCCAGCCGGCGAGGCCCGCTGAGCGGTCCCGCCTCTGCTACCGCAAGAAGACCGTGAAGCGCGCGTACGGCGGCGTGCTGTGCCACAAGTGCGTCAAGCAACGCATTGTTCGTGCATTCCTCATCGAGGAACAGAAACTCGTCAAGGTGTACAAAGCGCAGCAGGCCAACCCCAGGATCGGCAAGAAGGCCACCAAATGAGTTTCTTAGGGTATAAATAAAAACTAAAAATCAGATTTCGTTTTATTGGCAACTAGCGTTTACCCGCGGCTTCGCCCGTTATTATCCCAAGGGAACTGTTTTTTTATCGGGATATTAACACTGTTCCCTGTCCTGTGTATCCATCTGATAATTTCATCTGCCGCTACAGCCTGCGTCTTCAGTACTAAGGTTACGTGGGGCCGAATTTGAGCTTCAGTTACGCTTCTATACTTATTACCTACATTTCGATGCCGCAAATTGACCAATGAGAAAACGCCGTGGGGCTCGGCCGGCGGATATTATACCCGCGCTGGCAGCGCCGAGATCGCCTACATAGGCGCGCACCCCGCACTACACCTTTAAATAACCCACAAAATACGAAAACAAAAGTTCTAAATTATAAGTTTTAGTTTTTATTCGCAAGTGTGTTGAGAAACGTCGTATGACACTCGTGGGCATTGGTCATTATAGTTTCGGCTTGGCCATTACAGTCCTCACCTGCCGGCTCGGGCTGGGCAATACAGCCTCGACTGTAATAACCAATGTAGCCCACTCGTATCGTAATGTACTATAGAGCGTTTTCCAAAAAAAAATACCGGGGTAGCTACTTTCTCAAAATATGGACTTGTGAGGTTTTTTGGCTCAGAATCGTTAGTACTTTCGAACCTTATACGTAAAAAAAAGTGTCCTAATTTTTTTTCCATTACGTCACCATTTTGCATAGTGTTTGTATGAACGTGACGTAGTGGAAGGACAAAAATCCCATACAAATTTTGGGACACTTTTTTTACGTATAAGGTTCGAATGTACTAACGATTCTGAGCCAGAAAAACCTCAAAAGTCCATATTTTGAGAAAGTAGCTACCCCGGTATTTTTTTTGGAAAACGCTCTATAACTAGTATTTTGCCGCATGGATTCATATTGGTGGTGTAATTAGGATTAGAACGATAATGCTAATAATCATAAATCAAAACATAACTTCATAAGGTCAGTCGGTAGGGGCGGCAAAATTTGAATAGCCTTCTGGCGGCAAATTCGCCACTGATCCATTTGGATACAAAAACTATTACCCAGGAGTCCATGTATCCAAAAGGATACAGAATTACCAAATTTTAGAGGATCCGATAAATATAAATTTTTAAAGATCTCGTGAGGTATCTTAAGCATTTTCAGCAGTGTAACGTGATGCTTAAGGGTGGATTTCATCGACTTAAATTTCACCATACAATAAATTGGTTTCTAAAAAAACTCATGGAAATGCATATTATTCTATCATAAATGGTTAAGGAGACTTTGATTATTAATATCTGTATAATTAGCCAATCATTTGATGCATAGTTTCGGAGTTATGAGCTCCTAAAAATTCAAACTTGTTATGGTGATGACGACGAAGCTATGGTAATGATTTTATGAGGTATGGTGATGATTTTATGTTTAGGGTAATGACGATTTATAGGTAATAGGATAAAAAAACAGCCGGTAAGCAAAGAAACAAACATTTATGGATATCAACAACACTTAAATTCAATTAAAATACACAGTCAAAATTTACACAAAGTCCGAGTACAATAATATCTGACTAGTCAAGTAAGCCGCCCGCGTCATTCCTGGCGCAAAGGTGCCCAACACACTTGCCGCATTACCGCGTTGAATCGCGATGGACAACCTTTGCACCAAGAATGACCCGGAACGAGGGTCAAGACCCCTCTCATGCAAACGCCGCTCAATCTTTGCGACAAAGGCCTTAGCGTCAGACCCCCAACACCCGGTCGTCTCTACCGCAAACGGGACAAACATATAACCCGTAAGTACCGAATACTTATCGCGCTTTCTACAAGCCTCCACCTCAACGGCTGCTCCTGCAGACCTGGTGGTACGATCAAGATGCGAGGCAGCAAAAGTGCTGACGCATGTAACGTCCCACAGTAGGAACTTACCTCTCTACCAGGGTACCAAGGTCATTCCAGCAGGTCTCTTGCCATCCGTCCGGCTAACACCGGGAGGCTCCAATAAACACGGAAAATTTGCCGATACCAACGCCCTCCGGTTGATGTCGTTGAGGGCATGGTGGCGAGGAAATCTCCCAGCACAACGACAGCAACTCAAGGCATGGTGACCGTTACCCTCAACCATGGTGCCGCAGATGCATAAATGAGGTTTACAAACATCGCAGCCCAGGCGGAGAGCCACAGCTACCCTTAACGAGTCGTTTTCAAGGAGGGTAGGTACCCAGGTGTGGAGAGGGAAGCGCGTGCAGCCATGCCCCGGACTCGGGCCTCGTTACAGCGTTCAGTCTCGCTCTCTCCACATCGGAAGCACCCTCTAACAGGCCGTCCATAACCCGCTTCACCCCTACGTCATCCCATGCCCGCTGACGTTCCAGTTTTTTCCGGTAGGACCGAACCTGGGTTGAGAGCCGTCCAAGCTGCCTGGGCTTCAGACGCGTACGGAATGGCTGCCTTGCCAACAAACAGCGCGAAAATTTCGGAAACGAGCTTTTTGACTCCGCCAGCCGATGCTAAAAAAGCCGGCAGACTCACATCCCGTGCGCGCAGTACGCCCAGTCCACCGTTCCGGATAGGGAGAGAAGCTTGGTCCTACTGGCCCGCACCGAGAGACATATTGAGCAGACACTCCACTGATTCCTTCAAAACAGAATCGAAGGGGTCAATATGCTCGGGGCACAGCCAAGTAGGCACAGTGCGCAAGACTAACGGAGCACATACGCAGTATGAAAAAACTGGAGAGCATTCTTCAGTGGCGGAACATTCGCTAAATTCGGATACGACGCACTATATCAGTTTTGATAAGGTTTCCGTATTAGCGAGAGAAAAGTTGTTTATCCCTCGCAAAGTTCGTGAGGCCATCGAGATTAGTCGTCGCCCGAATTTCAATCGGGATAGTGGATGGTCAGTTCCCCATAGTTGGAAGACAGTTTTACGTAGTGCGCCCGTGGTTAATGGTGACGCGCCCTTAGAATTTGATGTGGTCAGTGTTGTTTGCAACCGTACGGTTGATATTGACAATGTGGGTAGTTCTTCGCCTATTCCCCCTGCGCCCGCGCAGGCGCGAAGACTACGGGTGGGTTACCAGAGCGGCGGCCCGTAGTCTTCGCTGCGCCGCTGTCGCAATTTCTCCTGTAGAAGGGCGTCGAGATCACCCGAAACATGCCGAGTGGATTTCGACAATTGATGACGTGGTAGGTACAAGGTATTAATTAAACAAATGCTTAATTTATATTGAAACCATGACAGGAAAATGTATTATAAAGTCCAATTTTATGCCGTCCTTTGACAGAGAACTACGCGATATCCGTTAGTTACATTGTTTGGAGAACATTTACCTATATGACAGTGTTAACAACATTGATATAACTCGATAAATAAAAAGAATCGTCATCACCATACATACGGGATCATCACCATACATGGTGTAAGCACCGGTGATGACGGATATGGTGATGACGATATGCATTCTTATTGTCGATTATTCTAGAACGCCTAATATTATTTGAATGGACGGTGCCAGATCAGTATCTCCATTTCATGTCACATATTTGTAGAGAAATAATTTTAAAATTATACAAATACTTACTTTAAATAATTCGCAATATGGTAATGACTGGAATTCGTGACAATTGACTTCCTCGGATACACTTTTGTCGTTAATTTTGCTCAGTGCGCGCATGCAGCAACATGCACTCTCAGTCGTGATTGGAACTGAACTAAGGAAGCAGGAGAGGGTATACGCACTGTATTTCACCGTTCTTAGACAAAACTGTGTTGACTTTGACACTACATTTAGGGTGATGACGAAAATTCGTACTAAAAGTTTAAATATTTTTATTTATACTTAGTTGTTGAAAGAATAATTCAATATTTTTGTATAAATAAGAATACAGTATGGAGAGATTATAAATAAATAAAAAATCGGATTCGTACGTTGCGTATTTGAAATTTTTCACAAGAAACATGAAGGTTTGAATTTTTTTGCTACATGGTAATGATTTTTGACATATGTTTTGTTGTATTATAAAAAAACTATTAAACTGTCGGTGAATTTTATTGAAGCGCCATTTAGATAAAAGTATTAGTCAACAAATGTAAAATAGTGCCCAAATAGTACCGACGAAATACCTAGGTGAAAAAAATAGTACCCTTAAACTTTTCGAAATATAAGGCCTGTTCACGGTGTACGCTACCGGGGCGTCAAGCTGGCGTACACCGCTTGTATCTTTGGAACGGCTTCGTTTTCGGAAACGCTTTATATGTCAAAAAATAGTACCCAAATAGTACCCTAGGGCCCTAAAATTTCATTTCTCTAGCTATCGTAGAAGCCGAGACATTCGATGGCTTAACGGTGTACAAAATTTCGCACCGTCAAGCTGGCGTACCCGGGTTTTCACATAGAAAGACTTCAAATTCGGAAATTAGGTATATACCAATAAATAGTACTACAAATAGTACCCCTTTTTCATTAATAATAATATACAAAAAGTATATAGAAAACTGAAAAAAATCAAGGCAAACTTCTACATAGTAAAAGTACAGGCACGCCAAAAAGTCTTTGGTATTTTAATCACTTTATGCTTTTTTGTTCATAAGAGGCGTAAAGTAGAGGTATATATCAAAATGTACATGCTCTATGATTGTAGGTAGTACGTTATATGTGACCGTCGTTTATAAATCCTATAACTTACTAATGGTTATCGTTACGAAATACGCACCGTACAGGTGTTTCTCGTACGTAATCCGACTTAGATTTTTATTTATTTCTATACAATAAATTGATGTTTTCAAATCAAGGACGTTATCAATTCCATCCGTAGATGTTTGTAATATTATTTATTATCGAGCTTAAGGACAAAAACAAGTTTGCCGTCCGGCGATGCTGGCAGGTACCTATATAAAAAAAGGTTTCCGGCTGCATAGCGAAACGTTAAGTAAATTTATGCTCACTTCAAACCCGATAAGAACTAGTTTTGCTTAATCTTAACAGAAACGAGTATTCGGTATGAGAAAAGTTAGAGCTCTATCGATGACTGTACTAAGACGCATTTGTATGGAGAAGTTTGCCTTGATTTTTTTCAGTTTTCTATATAGTTTTTGTATATTATTATTAATGAAAAAGGGGTACTATTTATGGTACTATTTATTGGTATATACCTCATTTCAGAATTTGAAGTCTTTTTACGTGAAATTCCCGGGTACGCCAGCTTGACGGTACCAAATTTTGTACACCGTTAAGTCATGAAATATCTCGGCTTCTACGATAGCTAGAGAAGTGAAATTTTAGGGCCCTAGGGTACTATTTGGGTACTATTTTTTGGCATATACAGCGTTTCCGAAAACGAAGCCGTTCCAAAGATACAAGCGGTGTACGCCAGCTTGACGCCCCGGTAGCGTACACCGTGAACAGGCCTTATATTTCGAAAAGTTTAAGGGTACTATTTTTTTCACCTAGGTATTTCGTCGGTACTATTTGGGTACTATTTATTGGCTGCATCAGATTGTGTATATCTTTACGGTGTACGCTATCTTGACGTAATCGACTTTAATTAGAAATCTCAATCATGAGTCCGTGTTTCCACTTGGATTCATGCATAAGCAGCAATGCTGAAAATAGCGTAGAACCTTTCATTAAATACAATAAAATTTTGAAGTGTATTTGAAGAGCGAATTCTACCCTTTGTATGGGGGGACAGGGAACGTGTAAGTACCGTCACAGAATAAGAATTAGTACTATAAAAGTACATTGCCCCCTCCATGACCTACGTGTTATGGCTCTGACGAAGGGTAACAGGTCCAGACTCGGGAAATATGAGAGACATATTCTCAAAGAGATGTTGGGTGTATTTAGAACCTAAAAATATTGCAATTTCAATCACAACTGCACACATAAGTTTGTAATCCTATACAAATACATGTGATTACAAAGTTAGTTTTGCAGTTCAAATTGAAAAGAATGGATTGGAATGTAATCACAATGTAATAAATAAAGGAAGACCACTTACAAAAAGAAATGAGATCACATCAAAAACATTACATGTAAAAAGATGCAAGTCTCGCAACGCAGTTCTACAACTAGAAAGTTAAACTAAGTCAGTACCGGGGGGGTAAGTATCAACAGAACTCGATTTCCACAGACTCGTGGCGTAGCGAGGGTGGTGCAGGCAGGGCACGTGCCCTGGGCGCCAACAAGGAGGGGGGCGCAAAAACAAAATTTACTAACTACCTGTACAAATTGGGGAATGAGCGCAGACTTTCATACCAGGATTTACTTCTATAATAGTAGTTCTTGTCATAATTGATTGAATTTAATAGTAGTTAAATGCAACTGAGGCCTTAAAACACGAGTGTGGTTTTATGAAACGAGCCGAAGGTGAATTTCATAATAAGATCACACGAGTGGTCTGCGCGATTTAATTCAATGGAACTTTTAACATGGTAGATGTTATGATACAGTGAACAATTTAATGCAGTGCAGTGCACCAACACAGGACATTCTAATAGCACGGTATAGGTAGTGAACATTCTGACAGCTAGAGTGGACAAGGTGTCCTCAAAGGGGTGTGTGTAATGAGACTCGCTCGCACTTTTTACTTGTTTTTAATGTCTGTATATTAACTTAAACACCTTTTATAGATTTTCAACCTATCACGAAGCATGTATGACGAACCAAATAAGATTGGGTGGAGAGGTTAGCGTCGGTTCGGCACTCCATACTGCACCTGGAAGACAGAATCAAATACAAAATGTGAAGTAGGTATGCAAGTGAATTCAGACGTGTTTTAATTGTATCTCAGCCCATTGCTAAAACCCTCTTGACCACTAGCAATTTTTACAATTGTGTCTCCCATACCTGCTTTTTTTTCGCACAGTCAGGCTCCGAGACAGCTGCAGGGACTACGAGCATGCTGGGCCCGAGAAGGGCAAATCATTGCTTTGGCGATGAGTACTAACATAATAATTGGAAGGAAGGCAGTGGCAGATTTGTCCTAAGGCACAATAGACGGGCCTGGGCGGGGCGGTAGTCGGTAGTCTATATAATGGGTGCTGCTGAGAAAGGGTGGCCAAGACTGCAAATCCGCCACTGAAGGAAAGAGATGGTACATAATTTCCTTTAGATAACGAAAGTGCGAGAGAAACCAGTGATTTTCACCAGCGACGTAGCTATAAGTGACGGCGACCACCAACAGCCGTGCGCCTGTGGAATCCTCCACCGAGTTATTTTGCAAGTTGTTCAAACTTTAGTTCGGTTCGTATTTTTGTGTCTGAAACATGAAAGAGACTTTGCAAAGCTGATGTCGCCGACATCCAAGATTCGACTAGCTACGCCTCTATGCGAAGAAAAAATGCAAGTGTGTACCAGTTCAGCGACGTCCCTGTGCGCAAGCGGGCGGGGCGCCGGGCGGCGGCCGGCAAGCCACCCTCCGCTTGCCACAGCCCGCCGCCAGCAGCACCTGACACAGTAGCAGTACTACGCGCGCCGCCAGCCACAAAATCTGCCGACAGCACAAGTGACTGACTACAACAATTATCGACAGCTCGCTAGGGTAGCCTTCCAGTGGCTAAGGGCTCATAAGTCTCATAACGAAGAATTCTACGAGCATTTTAACCAACCAAACCATGTTGAGATCTAGTAAGATAAAGTAAATACCCACTAGTTACCCACAACTAGGGTTTGCATTATTCGTCCAATTTTACAAGCGTTTGAAATCACGTAAACAGTACAAAGATAAACTAAAAAATTATCTATAATAAATAAAAAAAATTGAAGGTCCTGATCATTACAGTTTTCCTGTAAATCTCTATAATATTTTTAGCTAAAATACTTTCATTTTGATTCACCAAACTTTCTATAGAAACATATTTTCAGCTTGTGTGTCCTCTCTTCACTACCTTCGGCCCTGTAGTGCTAGCTCTAGCTCCATCAGCTGCTTACACTATCTCTCAACATTCTTGTGTAGCAAGCGTAATTATGTTTCAACATCAGCCACTGATGTTCTGCGCCGTATTTGTTTATTCTTTTTTTTTTATAGATCATGACACAATATGGCGCGCCGACTCATACAGCATCATCCGTTTCGTGGTCTCCATTTGAGAACCTTTACGCCCCATCGGCCATCAATTCTTCAAACTGTATGCCCCAACTGTTGCCACATCAACTTGCTAACTCTAGAAGCTATGTCAATCACCTTAGTTCTTTTACGGATTTTCTCATTTCTGATTCGATCACGTAAAGAGACTCCGAGCATAGCTTTCTTCATTACATGTTTATAATTATTATTAATAATTTGAGTATCCGAAATCCCGAGCGAGAGGTCTCAAGACCAGTGTCAAACGCACACTGGTCTTGAGACCTTCCGGGATTTCGGACGACTCCTTGAAGATGAGACGTCGAGAGTTCGGGAAACTGAAAAAGATCTGTACGCCTTACGAAATCCCGTAGAGATCTTTTACCGGTGTGTGTTGCCATTGATGACATACGCAGTAGAAGCGCGGTCTCTCACTATGAGCATTATGAACCAGCTCAAAGTCGCTCAACGTGCTGTGGAGAGAGCAATACCGACAGGAGTCCCTTTAAATTATGGAATCTGTAAAGAAAAAATCTGGATGACTAACCCTAGCTACCAGAGTTAGAAAATCGTATTAGTAATGGGCTTGGCACATGCCTATATAGGGCCTAAAGGTTCTTGAATGAAGACCACGAACCGGAAGACGCAGCGTGCTGGCATAATGCAAAGGGCTGCTCCATGGACACCACATGTGCAACAGCGTACTTTGTTCTTACGTTATAGACCCATCGTTTGTTGGAATTGTTCGTGTTGTAGCTTTTAAATTACGGACTTCCCTGAGGCCTCTTCCGAGCCCTACCCCAGGAACTGCTGACGGTTAGCGATCGATCTTAATAATTCATAAAAATATTGTTTTATTGACTAACTGATCAGTTGGGCCTAACCTTCACGTAACAATTATGAACCCTGACAATTATTAAAGAAGAAATACACATATTAACCCTACTTTTTCAGTATTCGAATTGCAAACCCTACTCACAACTCTTATTGGTATTAATTTTTCAATTTCAACATTCACCAAAAATGCAATCATCAAGTCAGGGTTGAAACGTTCATAGAAATGCCCTAACAAAATTCTATTTATATTTAAACATAAACCTACAAATAATGTATTGGTTACGAAACGCCGGGTCGTACAAAATTAAGTAATATACGCAATTTAATTCGTTAATTTGTTTTATTACAATGAGTGACAATGATAATCGCGGAAACCGAAATAGTAAATTACATAACTAGGGTGCGATCGAGGGCTTTCTTTATTACCTCCCGTGGTGTGTACATCATTTTATGTCTACACTTGGCCAGAAAGCGGCTTTTTCCGTACGCGCAGCGTGCGGAAAAAACCACTTTATGGCCAGGTGTGGCATAAACAATATTACCTATGTATTGTATTCGCAATGCTCTCAGGATGGTTATATAGTTACGTAGGTATGACATGTTAAAATAAACATTTATGTTTTTATCCTCCAGCTGCAGCAATAGTTAAGGTTCATAAGGGAGGCTTTTGCGAGAAACCCCAAATGCTCAGAGCCCGTAGCATTTGCTACTCTTGTTATATGGCTATATCGATACATTTAGACTCAAAGGGTGTAAACGCCATTAGAACTTACGGCGTTTACGCCCTTTGAGTCTAAAGGTATCGATATGGGTAATACAGAACTGTAGGTATAATAAATCTTTAGATACACCTAATATACTCAACTGAAAATTCAGCACTGCATTTGATGATAATTATCTCCACTCTAGAAAATAAAAACTTACCATGATGAAGTGAAGCTAGGGAAGAGAGGCGAAGGATCACCAGTACTTGGGTTTACAGCCGCCGGGGCAGCGTGGCGGGCGGCAACCCTTCTTGCGGCAGCCGAGAATACCGCTCACCACCTGCAGCAAACCAAACTGAATCAGGTATAAACAAAAATGTAAGTATCTGCTCTCGTCTCGGCATCTCAAACAGTTCACTTTTGTTGTGAGAGTGAATTTTGAAATCCGCGGAATGTTGTTTCTCAGTGTTGAGTAGCTACTAATAAAAACAGGACAATCGTGTATCATCGTGTTCGTGATGCATTACATCAACGTGTCGTAGATAGAGTCTGTGCGGAAAGAGAATAGACGTGGCGAAAAACGGAACTAACCTAACCAGTATGGCAAATACCATGGATGTATAAAATAGAAGGATACCGCGCGGTCTAAGACGCGGGTGAAGCCAAGCAATGGCCGCCGAAGTGAGCATGTGTGCGTTGACGGCCCAATGGCAGCCGACCGGCCCATTATGCTGGTTGATGTGTGCGTGCGTGCGTACAAAGCGCCGGCTCATCATGAGTGCTTCACTTATCTGTTCGCGACGCTACGTCCATTTATTTTTAAGGTCCTTGGCAAATACGATAGAAAAGCATTACAGCGCCGCCAAATCTAAATCCTATTCTCTTTCCGCACATACTCTACTACGCGTCCCTTCGTTCGGCTTCTTTTTCCTATTGGTATTAAATAGCTGGTACAATTATTGTATACTCGAATAAAATGTAAATACGTGAAAGCTTTAGCACGGTTGGACGTAACTAAGTAGTTATGCAAAAACGTTCCAATCCACGTGTAATAAATTTTGGATTATGGAGTTTGTTTTTAAAGACAAGGTTGATATTTTGTTTTTTTTTGTGGATTGGAACGTTTTTGCATAACTACGTTCAGTTTAGATACTACAATTAGAAGTCTCACTGCTTGTAGTCAGGGTGACAAAGTCAGGGTTATCCTTGCAAGTAAAATTTAACTTTAAGAGCAAGTTAAAATAAATGAAGACCTGAAGTGAGATACCCCCGTAGCATTATGTTACCATTACCTAAGTACTATGAAAGTCAGAGAGCTGCATTGACGTATAATCTATGGAGAGCTGCGAACCAGTGGTCGAACACTACCATTGGGCACTACATGCAAAAGATCAAAGATCACTTACTTGTGCTAGCAAAGCGAGTATAAACCAGAGCGCAAGCTCTGACCGCTTCATGTTTGTTTTTCAGTGGGGTCTATCTGTCCTGACACATGGTGTGTTTACTTGTTTACGAAAATATGGGATGCGTGGTTTGATTGATGGCGAAAGTTCTTTTGTTTGCCATGTCACTTCACAGATTTATTACTTGCATTTATGTCTTGGAACTCTGTGACAGTAGTGACCGGCCAGTTGCCCGAAGGTATTGGCACAGAGTATTTATTTGATTCAAGTTACTTTAGAGTTTGCATATAAAACTTTTGTCTCTTATATTTTTCATCCGGCTTCATAAGAGAGAATTCTCGATTGGTTTTTTGTTTGGTGCACATCTTTTAGATTGTCTCTGTCATAGTAGTCCTATTGCAGTACTAGGTACCCCCTAGTTGACCAAGCTGTGACTTTTGATATTCCTATCTTTACTCTACCTAATGTACTACCAACCCTCTCCTATCTTTATCAACACTGCTCTCATACTGTCAGCTAAGCTATGAACGTAACGTACACGGGTGTTCCTGAACCCATGCGCACCACCTTAGCTTTGTGAGGATAGTGAATGTTAGTGCGACCTCCCTCCACTACGAACAATCTTACATTGAAATCTCCTACACGAATGTCTGCGAAGTGTACTTCTGTGAGACCTAGTCGCAATCTATTCCGCGACCACAAGTGCTGTGAAGTCTGTAACTTCGGGATGTAAAATTAAATAATATTTGACACATATCCGTTCAAATTCGTGGATAATGGTAGAAACCCAAAACAACACCATGAATCAAGAAAGGGATTAGGAAAGGCTGGCTTTTTGACTAATCTACCCACCTACCCTACAATATTATTGCAGCATTCAATACGATCTACGATCGATCGATTGCGTAAAATTTAATGTGCACGGTATATTGTAGGTGGTAGGTGTGTAGGACGCTTTAATAAATTTTGTATTGTTTATGGATTTGACGTTTCTATAAATTTTGTATTGTTTATGGATTTGACGTTTCTCTGTTCTCTATCTATGTCTAAAGATTTACGAGTCCGGTTAATGCCCGGCCCTGTATTGTACAGTCGATAATTCGCGACCCCAAAAATGGTCGCGGACTAATAAACCAAAGCTAAAAAAAAATGACCTGTCACTAGTCTTTGGCTTCCAATTATCGGCCGGGCATTACCGGGTCGAGCTTTATTTTGGCTGTGCATTATCGTCTCTCTAATTATACATTATATAATCTGTGGTTTGCAGTGTTGCCAATTTAGCAATTTCAATGCTAAATTTAGCTTAATTTGGACTGGTTTAGCAGATTTTTTTTACATTTAGCAGTTAGCATAATTTTCGGCATAATTTTGTAAATAATAGAAATGTTACCTGTTGGTGACAAACACACAGATAAATGGTAAATTTAGAAACATACAAGTTGGTGATGGCATAAGTTTATAAAGTAACTTTCGATTGCATGGTTGACAATAATAACTTCTAAGTCGTAATAAACATGTAATAAAAGCTTTCATTTTTTGCATTGAGTTATTATGTATACTAGAGTGGGCACCTCAACTTGATTTCTTGTAAAACCTGTTTGAGCCGATCGGCACAAACGCGCTTAGTCTGTGCCGGACGGCCGCGGTAGCTGGACGCATTGGAGTGAAAAATAATTACGTCTAAATATGCCGTCATGTGTAGTGAGGTACTGTACAAACTGCTCAGGAAAATCAAATAAAAGTCAAGGAGTGACTTTTCACACGTAAGTTTACTGCATTTTCGTTTAATCACGCTTAATTTAATAATTTTTGAATCAATTTAAACTCGGCAGACGCGCCATGTGGTGGCGGCCATGTTTTGTTGAAATCAAAGAGTAAAAAACAAGGTTTACACAGACGTGACAATATCGAGGTGTTATGTTAATATAGATAATGCAATTATTTTGAAGTTCCCTATCGGATATTAAATTTTATATTATTCGATTTTTTTTTTATATTATATTATGGGACAATCTTACACAAATCGACCTAGTCTCACAGTAAGCTCAATAAGGCTTCTGTTGTGGGTCTTAGGCGACGACATATACAGAGTGGATTTTCTGTATGGGTCAATGAGAGCAGCTACCTGATCCCGTGCTGCTACGCGAAAATGGTTTTAGAAGACCATCCCCCGATTTAAAATTAAGTAATGAAGATTGGCGTTTACAGATTTTGGAAAAAAAATAAAATTTTAATGTGTACTTAATTTCCTTTCAGCCACAAAAAGTTGATGAGCTAGAAGTATCAGAACCGTTGTCTAATTCAGTAAGCGATTCTGAATCGATATTTGACACCCCTAGAAAAATTGTACTGAAAAAACGATTACGCAAGGAATCAGCAGCTAAGAAGAAACTTGCAGAGAAAGGAGGATCGGACAAAACGGTCCCAAGAACCAATAGCGACATGACATATATCATTAGAAAGGTATTTCAATATACTACAATAGTTACTATAGGAGCTCATTTCAAATCACTGTGTGAAAAAAGTTATGGCAATATAAAAAAACTTATTTTCATAGACGATTTTAAGCAATAAAAATGAATTATTTCGTATTCCGTGACGTTACAGTCCACCTGTCATGCCTCCCCGGCCCCTCAGGCTCCTCCTGCCCCCCAGGCTGCCGCTAGCAGGGCACCGAAGGCACCCCCGCACCGTTGACGGGACTTGAGCTGGAGGCCAGCAAGGCGAAAGCCTGAAAGGCCCGATGCAAACACGCCACTAAGGCAACCCCCGCCCACCCCGCCCCTCCGGTCGCGGATTCATTTAAGAAGCCGCCAGTCCCCGTGAAGGCGGCCGCGTCCGTCTAGCCACCCCGGCCTCTACTGAGGCGCGCTCTCGCTCCCGTTCGGGTCCCCGTAAGTCTCGCCCACGCTCTACACGAAATGTTGCACGCGGTAGCAAGAGCTCCGTTAAGAGCACCAAGGCGTTCACTATACGAACGCACGCCTCTCAAAACTTTGCCTGTCCACGCAACCCCCGCCCACCCCGCCCCTCCGCGGATTCATTTAATCCGCGGAGGGGCGGGGTGGGCGGGGGTTGCGTGTTTGCATCGGGCCTTTCGGGCTTTCGCCTTGCTGGCCTCCAGCTCAAGTCCCGTCAACGGTGCGGGGGTGCTTTCGGTGCCCTGCTAGCGGCAGCCTGGGGGGCAGGAGGAGCCTGAGCGGCCGGGGAGGCCTGACAGGTGGACTGTAACTTCATGGAATACGAAATAATTCATTTTTATTGCTTAAAATCGTCTATGATAATAAGTTTTTTTATATTGCCATAACTTTTTTCACACAGTGATTTGAAATGAGCTCCTATAGTAACTATTGTAGTATATTGAAATACCTTTCTAATGATATATGTCATGTCGCTATTGGTTCTTGGACCAGCCTCCATACATTTTTGCCGGTCCTCCTTTAAGAAAGTACAACGACAAAATATTTATCTCAAGCAAAAATGTGCCTCTTACAAAGCAATTGTGAAGAAATTAAAAGATAAATTCAGCCTTGATTTAAAAGCTGAGATTGACTTAATGGCTAAAGCTGAAATGGTCGAGTTGTATAAGTCTTTAATGAAGAAAAGAAAGCAATGAAGAAAACACCCTCAAGCATTTCGTTGATAAAGAAGTATTTGTATGTTTAATTCAACATTCACTTAATCAGCCATCAACTTTTAACCACAGAATCCATTTAATTCGAGCCATTATAAATCAGTACACAAAAGTTAGATTGCATCACGAAGCAAAAACTGATCAAAGTTTAGATTACTTTACTAAACGGCAGAAACTTACAAAACTTATACTGTTTGAAGGAAATTAAATATTGTAGCAGTTTACATTCTTTTATTTTGTTATATCTACACCCATGTCCCTTCTATTCTATCTACGGCTTCTATTTTAATCTATACAGGAATCAACATCGCGACAAAAACGTCATAAGCGCCAAGTAAATCATAGCGCTTACGACGTTACGGAAGCGGGGCATTTAATCTCGCGACCTAAACGTGTAAGCGCCGTGATATTCACGGCGCTTAAGACGTTTTGGTCGCGTGGTTCACGCCCGGCCCTCGCCTACAGGTTGCGAGACGTTCATTGTTTGCTATGGCTCCTCTAGTATACATAATAACTCAATGATTTTTTGCCACTTTCAATTTTAACATATTTTACTATGATTGTTTGTATGCTGTAGTAAAAAAGTTAATTTGATTGTACTATAAAAAAAAAATGTCGATTAACACATTGAAATTCTTAATTTTAGAGTCTGTGCGGACAGAGAATAGGCGTGGCGAAAAACGGAACTAACCTAACCAGTATGGCATTTTTTTTTTGCAAATACGGTAGAAAAGCATTACAGCGCCCCCTATTTAAATCCTATTCTCTTTCCGCACGGACTCTATTACTTATCTTTAGTAATTTTTTTGCTGAAAGTTTAGTATAGGCCACAAAAAGGATTATTGTAAAGCTGTAATAATAATGCTTTTTTTTAGTTAGCACATTTTTTAACAGAATTTATCGAGTTTTAGCATAATTTTAGCAGATTTTCAGCAAAATTTTAGCATTGAATGAAATTCGGAGTTGGCAACACTGGTGGTTTGCAAAAAAATAGTCGTAAGTCGACTAGTCGTGCATCGTCTTCACAGATTACTAATAGTAGCTAGCTACAGATGGGACAGTTGACTTTTGTTAGTTCCCATTTCTACGGTTGTGGCGCTGCTAAGTTTTACAATCTGTGGCACTTATTTGACAGTACTAGGGATTACTATTTCTCTACACACCGATATCGACATTTTGTAGTGATGTACTACGATAAAAAATACGATGAACGCGTGCGTAGAGGGTACTTAGGCATTAATTTAAAGAAAGATCAATGAACAAAATAAAACATCAATGTTCTTTAATGATAGATTTATTCATTTTTTGTTGCTTTTTGTCTTAACCTATGACTTTTATATTTTTTTAGTGCCGTTAAGTGTACAGTATGCATTTTTAAAATATATTTTTCTTCTATTTTTCCATTTAGGATTTTGTTTATTATGTTACACCAATTGTGTATTTGTAGGCGTGTAATTACTGATAGAAAGTATTCTTTAATTTGGTGTTTTTTGCAGCCTAGCCAAGACATGTCGCAGCGTGCATTTATTAATGATTTAATTTTGTGTTTTACATTAGTTTGGTGGCATTGCTCATTTAAAAAATTATGGACGATCTGGGCACATTCTCTGTATAAACGCAAAATCCTGGAATTTGGATATACTAAATTGTTACATTTGAGCCTTTTATATTCTCTTTGTTTAATATATTCATGGATGCCCTCATGTTCCTTGGTCGTATACGTTTTTGCGCATGCTTCACATCCAATTTTAATATTCATTTTCCTGCATATGTATCCAGCAGTGTAGGCAGAAATCTGGACTTTTATTTTCTCCACTATTGCTGACTGCTTCCTTATATTCTCCTCTTGGAATGGGGCCGGAGTGAGTGAAGACGATGACGGCATATTTAAATTTATAGGAGGAGGCAAGTTTTCTTTTTCATTCTGTGCGTCTGCACGAAAAAGATAACTTAACTCTATCAAAGTCTCGCCGTCATCGTCTTCACAATTGGATGACTGCGATAGTGGAACCAAAATATTGGAAAGCACTAATGATTTAAATGAATATATGAAGCTGTTTGTATCGGGATTAGTATTTCTGTAATTTAGGGCTCTTATACGACCAAAGAAGTTTTCAAGGGGATCCTGGTTAATTAATCTAGGATAAAAGTATTCTACGTCATATTCCGAGAATAATAATTTTGACAAGCCCAGAAAACTATTTAATGTAGTGATCCACCCGTCTAAGCAAGGAACACGGACATGTCTTGACTCGCCAGTACGCCGCACGAATTTGCTCTTACTGTCTATAAATTTTATGTTTTTAATTTTTTTTATCGCCGATCGCCAGAATTCAATATGTTCGGTATTCTTTTTTACGGCACATCTTAGTTTTCCTTTCCCTTGGCCTGGCGATCCATTAACACTGTCGAACAAGTCGTCCAGGAATAAAACAAGCGCGGCTGTTGCGTCCATTGTCTCCCTCGGTTGCTTCATTCGCTTGTCTGAAATAATAGATATAGAATATAAATTATTAAATACACAGAAATTTAAAACTTTTGTGACGGGACAACAACATGATGATTTTGTCAATACAGTTTTTTTTTAAATATGAAGAACTAAGACAACTTTCACGGCTTGGATACTATTGCACAAAGAAAATAGTACCTAGGCATCTTTCTTATTATAATCATTCTTATATATTAAATTATTTTATGCGACACCTGGCTAGGGAATGCAATTACCGGTAATTTACCGAACTTTAGTATGAAAAGACGGTAAAATTACCGGTAATTGCATTCCCTACACCTGGCCATAAAGTGGCTTTTTCCGCACGCTGCCAAGTGTAGGCATAAAATGATGTACACAACACGGGAGGTAATAAAGAAAGCCCACGATCGCATATTTACGTCCCTCGCTTGCAGCTCGGGCCGCAAACTTCTGCGATCTCGGCCTTTCTTTGTATTATTACCACCCTAGTTGTATAATATACTAAATTTAACTGAGAAAAATGCTAATACACATTATACTTTTGTTATGCAAGTAAGCAGAACGTTATAGAGTCTGTGCGGAAAGAGAATAGGCGTGGCGAAAAACGGAACTAACCTATCCAGTATGGCCACAGAACAGAAAATACGGCACATAGCGCCCCCCAAAATTGATCCTATTCTCTTTCCGCACAGACTCTAACTTCTTAGGTTTTCGTGATATGTACATGAAATGAATGAAGCTGCTTAAGATGGATTTCATATTATTTTTTAATACGTATAAAAGCCCAAGTTTTGTGTTTTGAGGGTTAAGTATACAGGGTGTCCCATAACTGACACGTCACAGTGTCACTGGAGGTAGACCAGGTCAAGAGGTACCGGGCGAATATTCAGCGTTTTTACGGCGTTTTATTTTCGTCATTATTGTCTCAGTAAATATTGTCCAATAAAACGATGCCTAGAGTTAACTTTTTATGAAACCAAAAAACAGTCCCGAGCTTAAGTCTAGTTTTATCAAAATTGTCAAGATTTGTCCTTTCCTTATAGTAAATAATCGTCGGACAATAATGATTGTCAAACCGCGCGGTTAAAACGCTCGGAGAATCGCCCTACCAAACCAACTTAACATGACCCCAGTAAATGTGGCGCGGTTTTTGAGTTATTGTCGAATTAAAGTTTTTCATGAATTTTGACCGTTTTTAACATTATTAGTGCCAGTGTGCACTGGGAAAGGTGTCAAGGTTAGTTTTTTTATGTATACGGTAACATGAATTGTTAATTAAGGTTACAGAAATGGTATTTTATCCAAAAACTAAGTAAAATTTAAAAAAATACTAGTTTGATCTTGAATTAATTCACAGCGAAACTTTAATTTCGACTTTAACCACCAGTAGTGAAAAAAAAATTACGTTCGGCGGGTCATGTTAAGTTGGTTTGGTACCTCTTGACCTGGCCTATCTCCAGTGTCACTGGGACGTGTCAGTTATGGGACACCCTGTATATGACAAAAACATTTTTTAATATGAACGCAGGTCTGAAACTAATAACTCTAATAAGAAGGGAAGTCGTCATCTCAGTACTATAGGTAAATATCACGTCACTAGAATAACAATTCAATTTCGTATGCTTAAATAATGAATTATAATTTGGCTTACTTACGAGCATTGCCTAGAAAAGTTATCATTGTAGCAGTTCGGGCGCTCAAAACTTGAGCCGCCATTTTAACTTTCATTTTTTTAATTTTTTTCGGATCCACGTGATCAGACGTTAATCTAGGCAGCGCTTTGGTGTGGCTTGCTTGCATATTGTCCACGTCGTAAGCATACGTAATATCCTCCCACGACGCTCTTTTTCCCTCGAACAAAATATCCTTGTCCATAAAATTATTCCTGATCGATTTCAGTAAGTGTGGTGGATCGTGAAATATAAATAAGTCATGTCCAGCTACATGAACTGTATCTGAAAACAAAAATGTTTTGGTGTCATTAATCAAGAATGAATACTATCACAATCACAATACGCCTAGGTAACAAGAAAATATTATTTATGAATCTTACTAATCACTTGCCCAAAAAGTGGTACTTTTTGTACTTGTATATCGTACGGAAAGTTGGTTATTTCACATAGCGGTTATTACTTTCAGCTAGCTTTTGTACACTAAAATAGTATATTACACAACTAGGGTGGTAAAACAAAGAAAGGCCGAGATCGCAGATGTTTGCGGCCCGAGCTGCAAGCGAGGGACGTAAATATGCGATCGAGGGCTTTTTTATTGCCTCCCGTGTTGTGTACATCATTTTATGTCTACGCTTGGCCAGAAAAAGCGTGCGAAAAGAGTCACTTTTTGGCCAGGTGTGGCATAAATACATTTATTTGCAAATAAATGAATTATAAAGTAATAAAAACATATGAGTCACTTTTCATGTTTAAATGTAACTAAATCATCAGTCGTTGTCTCTTCCCAAAATGGTTTATTTTGATTTGGTTGAGTGGTACAATACTAATCACGTAAAAAGAACGCTGGTGGTGGGGCTGCGCAGTAGGCAATTTATCGGTCTATTTGGTGGTATGAGGTGCGGCGCGGGGAGGGCGGGTGCCGCGCCGCATCATTGCCGGGGCGCTATTGGTTCGTCAGTCGACCTTTGCTTTCCGCACTGTGTTCACGTCACGTTCGTTCTCAAAATACTGTCGCGCACAAAAGTGTCTTGTTTATTACAAAATGGTTTTACATAGAAAAATGATTTATGATGTATATTGTTTTTTTATTCCATTCTACACAGAAACATGTTTTTAATTCCATTTAATAATATATCAACTAATAATACTCAAGGATCCCACAGTCAAACTGTGTAAACAGTTATGGGGGACGATGTTTTACTATTAAGCGTCATACCAAAAAGAAAATTAGGTTCATGAGACGGGACTTTCAACGTTTTAACATACAATATAAATTTAAATATAGACAAAGCATTTTTTAAGGGCGTTATATTTCAACGAAGATTAAAAGTTGCGGACAGCTTTGTGTGGGTTAAAAAGTTGATTCACCCTATTGATAAATAAATAATAGATAATAATACATATACTTTTTAATCGAACCGCGCCGCGAGCGAAAGGCTAGTTCAAAAATAAAACAATAAACATAGTACTTTCGTGCGTGAGTGTACCAATGCGCAAACATACCCCCTCCACTTTCTTCCAGCGTTCTTTTTACGTGACGCGAACTGTACTACGACCCATGTCATGTTTTTATTTAATCTATTTTTTTTATTTCGCAAGTGTATTAAAAATGTCGTTTATACACATGCGGACGTGTTATTTCCACTCGTCCCGAGTCTTGTCCCTCCCTTTGTGGCTCCGGCCAAGACACTACAGGACTCGTGAGAAATGACATACTTTCCACACATATGTCAAAAAGTACTATTATGACTCTCTGAGAAATAAAAAGCACTAGATTCTGTGCGGAAAGAGAATAGGTGTGGCGAAAAACGGAACTAACCTATCCAGTATGGCATATTTTTTTTGCAAATTTATACGGTAGTAAAGCATTACAGCGCCCCCAAATCTAAATCCTATTCTCTTTCCGCGCAGACTCTAGTACGCAACATAGAACTTTCCGCACGATTATACAGCTACGGAAAGTACCGCTTTTTGAGCAAGTGTATTAAATATGTAGTACATTAGTACAACAAGGGTGGTATAGGTAGTTTCAGGAGAGTTGAGGTAAATGATTACACACACAGCTACATGAAGTACTTATTGCAAAAAAAGTGAATGAATGAAATAAATGAGTGGATAAATAAACACAAGGCTATAGTATAAAGAAATTTTTGGTCTATCTTGCAATTCGTTGTCGAATCTGCTATCGGTACGAAAAAATAACAGAATTTTGAAATCCCGCTGTCATTATATGGCATGTTGTCGTGTGCGTGACCTTAGCTCTGCTGGAACTATCTATACAACAAAGAAAGGCCGAGATCGCAGACATTTGCGGCCCGAGCTGCAACCGAGGGGCGTAAATATGCGATCGAGGGCTTTCTTTATTACCTCCCGTGTTTTGTACAACATCATTTTATGTCTACACTTGGCCAGAAAGCAGCATTTTCCGTACGCGTAGCGTGCAGTGAAAGCCACTTTATGGCCAGATGTGACAATTATTTTTACCGAGTTGACGATTTTCGAAATGTCATACTATGTTAGTGAATAAATTAGACTAACTAAGAATGAATAACTAAGGTCAATCGCAGGTCAGTTAAAGGAAGAAATAGAAAAAGAGAAAAATGTAAGTAAAACCCACCACAGGGTCTTCCATGAGGAGTTTGCAGCCGACTCGTTGTGGCTTTCAGGTTTTTAAAGCATGACCGGAACGTTGAGCCCTGGTCGCACACGAGAGCAAGGGGTTTTAGGCCAGCCTCAGAAAGCCTTGGAATAATTTCTTTCAGTATTTTCTCCAATTCTGCCGCAGAAACAGTTCCAGCGCAAAAATAATATGCAACGCTTTGTCTCCATGACGAACAAATACCTCTGACCATGAAGACAAGAGCGTGGTCGGCAAATTTTTGCCTACGCTCTTCCATTATTTCCTCGAAGCCATATATTACGTCTTTACTCTCATTGTATGTGAGATGTGGTGTCAAAGCCACTTCGTCGAATACCACTGAACATAATCTTTTTTTCGTATCCCAGTTTTTAACAGTGTGTTTGATATGATCAAATGTGTTTTGGTTAATTCCACATTCAAAAACAATTTTTGTTGAAAGACGAGCTAAAGTCCTCTTCGTTGGTAAAGCAAAAATATGTTCCAGAAGTTTATATCCCTTGGGGCTTTGCTTCATCAAAGCTAGCGCGAATAACTTGTCTTCAAATGTAAATTTCCTCGCCATTTTGTTCTTTCTTGCAAGCCTCAACTGCATTAATAAAAACGCCTTAGCCTTTTTGTTCAACGACTCAAAATTTTGCATTATTTCGAGACTTGCATGTTTATGAGCATTTTGCAATCTCTCCGTAGCAGTTTGACCAAGACTGTCTGCAGCAATTTTTGTAGTTTCCTTTATGAACCGTCGAGTTTTTGCCTTAAATTGTTTGGCCGATGTTCCTGGAAAAAAACTTTAGTAAATGCGTAGTAATTTTCCATTCGAGCATTAAAGGTTAGAGAGGATAACTTCAAAATAATAGCCTAAAGTACTTCCATAATTAAATCCCCCGTACCTTTAAGCCCGGCTAGGGATTGCAAACCAGACTGATTTTCCATCCGGCCAATTCCGGTTGGTTTGGCCAAAATCGGATTAATATTTTGATATTCATGTCAAACATTTTTATTTTCTCAGGTTTTTAATGTAAATTGAGCAATGAAGGAAATAAATAGAAGAAAAAATATTTTGAAATTTCAGATAGTTAATTTTTGACCGAGTGAGTGAAGTGTTTCTGCTTCAGTTTAGGTAAAAATGCTTTCGTATGTCCAGCTAGCGGATGTCTGTACTCATCTATAGATTTTATTTGTCAACTCGGTTTTTAGAATTTTTTCAAGGCAGGCATTGGATTTCACAACCTCGCGAGGTATACAGCTCTCCTGGCCACTAGTTGGTTAGGTAACCACAATAGATAATTACTGTACAGTTTACTAGTAATTGTAACGAGAATCTGTCTCATTAACACTATGTAAAAATTCAAATCTAGGCTGGTTACGGTTAGTAGGGGCAAGTGAGCCGACAGGGTAAGCGCGCCTATCGTAACATATCGAAAATACAGACATTATACGACGTTTTAGTTATACTTAGTCGGCCTACGCTATGTTTGCAAAGGGCGAAAAAAGCTTTTATTAAAAAATATATACATATATGGCAACATGCGGAAACTACAGCAAGAAGATTATTTAATCTTGGTCCTTGGCAATAATCTTCCCTTTAAACGTCGGGACTTAAAATGTAGTAATATACGCGATTTAATCCGTTTAAGTTGTTTTATTACTATGTGTTCAAATATTATATTTAAATGTGCACATGTATACAAAAAGCATTGCTTAATTTGGTTGGAACTAGATCAATTTGTGCAAGACTGTCCTGAATTAAGTAGGTACCTATGTAGCAGTGGCGTGGCGTCGAAACAACTCGATTCCTACCGGCTTGCCTAATATTGGGCTTTTGACCACCTTATTCTAGAGCTCTTAAGGAAAATGTACGCCAAATCTGCACCGGCTTGTCCTAAGATATCTTTTACGCCACGCTACTGCTATGTAGACACATCATATATTATTAAACGGAAATATATTTGCCAAGAACAAATTAATCAAATTTTACCACATGCATTTTTTTAAATAAAACCTTTTTCTGTCCACTGCAACCTTAGCGTAGTCGCACTCTCGTTGCGTGTTTGTAAGATGTCGTTTGTAGTATAATATTAAGTATAGATACTTTTCGATACTTTTTATCGTAGGTGCGCTTACGCCGGGGGCGCACTTGCCCCGACTGGCCTTATAACGGGTGAGCTGTAGACATCGCGAGTTTGAGAACAGCCGCGGCTCAGGCATTTTGAAAAAGAAAAGAAAAACTGAGACTCAACAAAATCTATATATATGCAGTTACTTATGGAACCTGCCTAAAATAATCACGATAATCGGTTGAGAAACGCGACCTGTACAGAAGAACAACAGCCGGACATCCACGGACAGCATAAAAACATTTTTGCCCAAAGAGAAACGTAGACGCCACCTGCGCTCGATCATTTAATAATTTATGTACCTAATTGAATTTATACACACCTTTCGAGGTAGATTGCTTTAGTGAACGATGTAACATGGTATTCCCACTGGATTTTTTGCTGCTCTCCGTCAATGATGTATTATCGACATACGGTTCTAAAAAAAGAAAATCGTTAAGTAATCGTCGAAATCATAAAACACCCCCAACACGCTTGGAAGAAACTGGCAATGATCTTATAGTCTGTACTTTTAGGCATTTAAAATAAAGATAAAAAACGGTCGTACTTTTTTTGTTTACCTTTCTTTAAATATCTAAACTACAGAGTATAAAGGGTCATTCGACGGTAAGAGGTAGCGTGAGTCACAATTTTCATTAAATTTGACATCATCATGATGCAAATTAAACTGTTAATATCTAAAGAAGTGTTACTTATCATATCATCCCTAGATATAAATAAATAAAATTTGTATCTTTAATGAAAAAAAAAACACGCAATGAAATCGTGCCTCACGTTACTATTACGTGGAATGATCCAAAATACGCTCTCGATCAAGCAAAAAAATTATCGGTTCATCCTGTAATTGTAATATGATGAATTAAGAGTAACTCGACTCGTTGAAGAACTACAATACCATAAACAGACACGCAGATATGTACTTCGACATATCCATCACAGAACACACGTACAATCGACCGTTTAAATGAGGCCATACACTAATTGCGTTTTTAACTGGAGCCAGTGTCTAATACATGACTTTTTTTAAGTAATGACGATATGTTATTATGTATGAATGATAATAACTTAATAATTATAAGGACCAGGTAATTATATATCCGACTTAAATTAATAGTTCGAAAACACACACCTTCAGAAATGGGGTGTAGAGTCTTGCGCTGTTTGCTAGTAACAATGACATTGCCCTGATGACTGATGTCCGTCAATGGTGTTCTTGAGCAAGAGGGTCCTGAAAAGAAACCAAGAAGAACACTCCTTAAGACATCACAAATCCAATTATTGCTAAACAATGTACATTATTAAAGTACACATACGTGCTACCTACGCCACGGTCTGTGGGCCAATTCAGTATGTGATTAAAACATTAAAAAGTGCCCACAATATATCCAAAAAAATAAACTCACAATGCAGAGATCCTTTATATCACTTATTTTTAGTGTATGACTTTACATACGTCTTAATCTTAAGGCAATTCATTTAATAAACTCCTTTTAAATGTACTATTACACTAAATTGTACTTTATAACAGGTAACTATAAAAAATGTATAAAAAGTAAAACTGCAATACCTTCACCTCCATGTGTGAAAGGGACTGTTCTTGGCTGCACGCTCGGTGAAGGAACCGGGAGTTGATGCTCTTGTAAAGAGATATCATCTGGAAAAAAGTAAAATACTTATGCATATTTGCAATATGTGAGAATATGTTGTGTTGTGCCATATTCATCAGATGTTTATAAAAAATGGTTAGAAATGGCAGAAGCATATTCTCATCCAGCAATATATTTTAGGTTTTATCACAATGTCATGACAAATTTTATAGTACTATACTACTACTATAGTCAATTTGTTTTACCCATACAGTACTTGGATGACAATGGCCCGTCTTATTTGTCTTTTTTGTTGTATGTATACCCCACGGAACATACAAAGGTTTTTAAAGATCGGATTTTATGTAAAACGCAATATATAAATCCATTTAAGCCCCATTCAAGCATTACTACATATCACGAAAACTTAAGAAGTTGTTACATTTTACTTATTTGTATAACAACACTACATATTAGCAATTTTTATTTGTGCAATATTTTCCTACTAAATACTTTATTGCACACCAAAAAACACATTACAAAGGCACATAACATGATTTTCAACACACTTGCTCATAAAGTCGCTCTTATTTCGTGGTTCTTACGCGCGGAACGCAGCTTATTACACACAAGTGCCTTTTACTTTACATTACCGCACAAGTGCTGTAATTACCGCCAATTGGCCAATGAGAGCACGCCATGTGGCCCAGCGCGCGGATATTATACCCGCGCAGCCCCGACACCATGTGCCTGTTCATGAGCGCGCCCGCACTACGCCGCCACCACACGACGAGGTGACGATAGACAAGGATAGATAAACCACTAAATGAATATGTATAAAAACAGAAATTTTAAATGATAAGTATTATTTTTTATTCGCAAGTGTGTTGAAAAACGCCGTATGACACTCGTAGCCATTGGTCGATACAGTCTCGGCTATACATCCCCGCCTGACGGCTCGGGCTATGCAATACAGCCTCGACTGTAATGACCAACTTCGCCCACTCGTATCATAATGTACTATAAAAACAATTCCCTACTTAGTATACTTTATTTGAGTGAACCAGTGAGCGTGTTGAGTTGAGCCTTAGTACTTTTTAGTTAAAAAATAGACTATACTATAGTACAGGCCATATAGAACTGTCCGAATAGTTGAACATAAAACTCCTATGCAAATGTTCCACGGTTACTAAAATTGACTACTTACTACTAAAATTGAGATTTCAACCAAACTTACAATATATAAAAAATAAAGAATGGGAAAACACTCACAATCATCTACATATTGTAACACACTATGCAACACTCACCTCCAGATATTGTTTTGGTAGAGAGTGTTGTTTCACTTGTCGAAGGAAGTGAATAATTATGTTCTTGTGAAAACACATCACCTGCAAAATAAATATTACTAATTATTCTAGGCACACTCGGGCTTTAAATGTGCACAAACAAATAAATATGACATGAATCAAATATCACAGCTTTGTTCCTTTCCCTATAATATAAATATATGGTCAAATCTGCTCATATCAACAACATTATGCTCAAAGATTTTTTTATTGTCAAGAAATGCCATTGAATGGATAAGAAAAATTTATAAATAATTTTTTAATATGCCCTAAATTTAGTGGTCATGCCCTGGATTTGATTACAAAATGACAAATGACTATGGAATCATTAAATTTATGAAGACCTTACAAGTAAATAAATATCGGAGGACAACCTTAAACAAATCCCAAACCTAAGCTATGCTTTTCTATGTGTACTAAATGACAATATAAATACTTATGTAGATAAATACATACTTAAATAGATAGAAAACATCCATGAGTCAGGAAGAAATAGTCATGCTCATCACACAAATATTTGCCCTTACCAGGATTTGAACCCGGGACCTCTAGCTTCATAGGCGGCGTCACTCCCACTAAGCTAAATGTGTTGTTGAAGTTATTTAAAGGATCAGGCAGCTAATTTAGGATTTACGCAATGCAATACATTTGAGTGTTTCAGTATATTACATTTGGCCAAGAAATTAAATAATATTTTGACACAAGTACCTGACATGCCCATGAGCGTAGCGGGTTCTTGAGCAGCTATATCATCATCTTGTGCTTGATAACTGCAGTAATTATGTTCAGTGAGAACATTGTACTCTGAAATACATAAAAAAATAATTATTATATTGGATAGTAACTATTACGTATTTGAATGCTAAAATAAAATACCATGCCAGTAAACACGAACACCGTACAAACTTGAATAATAATAATATTAAAAATACCACGCAAAAAGTAACAAAAGTAGCATTTCCTAAACTAACTTACCATCAGAACAGAGTGGGACGCCGTGTAGAATTTCCTTTTCTGTGAAAAGGCAAGGGTATGAATAACGAAGTCTCTTTCCCGTTTCATAAAACTGGGTTTCGTCAAAATGCTTCTGACAGACACGCTTCGTCATTAGCTGATCCCTTGTCAGTCCAAGTAAATGTGGATTAACTGGAACCAGGAACGACATCCACAGATTCCTTAAATTTTCGTTCATGGGCATGCAAAATAGTCTGTGAGTATCCTTCGTTGATTCACAACCGAGAACACAACACTTTAACGGTGCCATATTTGGCAGTCACAACACACACAAAGTATGGAGCGAAGAATTGTATTGCAAACAGAGGAGGGTGGCTTCACAAGGAACTCAACTCAACTCTCGGTGATTTTAATGCCCACCCGGGTGAACGGTTTTACAATGAACTGATGGTTTTCTGTGTCGATCAAGATTGGACTTGCGCGGATGTCGGCAAATTGGGCCAACAGTCCGGGACTTATACATTTATAAGCGAAGCACACGGTTCGAAAAGATGGTTAGATCACTGTGTGGTCACTAAATCAGCCGCGCCTTCAATTGTCAATGTTTACGTAGAGCTCGGGGTATTGTGGTCTGATCACTTTCCTTTAATAATAGAAATTGATTTGAATATAGTTAAACCCAAGCAGTTGTGCCATAATAATAAATTAGTTAACAAAATAGTATGGGGCGAAAGAAAACCTGATCAAATCAATGTCTATACGGCAAAATGTAACGAAAGATTTAGGCTTATTGATTTTCCTGACCATTTTCGTGACTGTAGTGGCTATATGTGTAGTAATTCAAATCATAAAATTATAATTAATGAAATGTATCATGAAATTATTAAATCCCTAAGCGAAGCTGCAACTATTAGTTATAATCCCATATCATATAAAAGAAAAAAGCCTGTAATAGGGTGGAATAAACATGTAAGCCCCGCTCATAAAGACGCAAAATTTAAGTTTAAGGGTTCGCGCAGACAGAGCGCGGTCTGGCGTTCTGAGTTCCGAGTTCTGCGTTCTGCGTTCTTTCGAATGTACTGAGTCCCTTACGATAATGCACACAGCAGGCGGCAGCGGTCAATACACAGAACTCTGAACGCAGAACTCGGAACTCCAGACCGCGCTCTGTCTGTGAGCGCTCTAAGTTGTGGCTATGGTACGGCGAACCTATGTCGGGACATATTTACGCCGATATGTATGAAAGTCGTAAGGTGTTCAGGTCTCGTCTTAAATGGTGTCAGAAACACGAAGAGCAGTTAAAAATGGATATCATTGCGAAACATCATTCTGGACGAGACTTTCGCAAATTCTGGAAAGCCACCAATCATTTAAAGGGTAGAACGAGTCTGCCCGTGAGCATCGACGGGGTGAGCGATAATGGGTCTATAGCGGAGTTATTTAGAGATCATTTTGCAGTGAAGTCACCTTTGGGACCATCGCGGGCGGCGGGTGTTGCGGACTGTGGCTTGGGGGAGCGGGAGATAGGTACTCGGTTTACAGCGAAAGATGTTAAAAACGCAATTAATTCAATAACGCGAGGGAAATCTCCCGGTCACGATGGGCTCAGTGTGGAACATCTGCAGTATGCCGGTCATCACCTAAATAGAGTGCTTGCGATGTTTTACACTTTTTGTGTACAACACTCATACCTGCCAGCTGACATGACGAAAACGGTAGTGGTCCCAATCGTGAAAAACAAGACTGGTGACGTCAGTGATAAATATAACTATAGACCCATTTCGCTCGCTACAATAGTCGCTAAAGTGCTTGACGGTCTGCTGAACTGTCACTTGGACAAGTGTTTGACCTTGCATGATAACCAGTTTGGTTTTAAATCAGGTCTCTCGACTGAGAGTGCTATATTAGCGCTAAAGCAGACAGTTAAGTACTACACGGACAGACGTACGGCTATTTATGCGTGCTTTCTAGACCTATCTAAAGCATTCGACCTGGTTCATTATAACATCTTGTGGCAAAAACTAGACAGTTTAAAGATGCCGGCCGAAGTTAGTAATATTTTTAAATACTGGTACCATAACCAGGTCAATGTGGTCAGATGGGCGGATGCATACTCGCAGCCGTACGGGCTTGAATGCGGCGTGAGGCAGGGCGGGTTGACCTCGCCCAAATTGTTCAACCTCTACGTGAATGCGCTTGTGGAGGAGCTCAGCAATACTCGTGTCGGTTGTCATATAGATGGAGTGAGCGTAAACAACCTGAGCTACGCTGACGACATGGTGTTGCTGAGCGCCTCAGCGTGTGGACTTGCCAAGCTCATTACCATTTGCGAGCGATATGCAGCGAGCCACGGGCTAGTTTATAATATTAAAAAGAGCGAGTGCGTTGTTTTTAAGGTCAAGGGCAAATGTCCGCCACTGTTTCCTTCGGTTAAATTATACGGCAAGTCACTTAATGTGGTTAAGTCATTTAAATATTTAGGACATGTGGTAACAGAGGACCTTAAAGATGACGACGACATTGAGCGCGAGCGCAGAGCGTTGTCCGTGAGAGCGAATATGATAGCCCGCAGATTTGCTCACTGCTCGAAGGAAGTGAAACTCAGTCTTTTTAGAGCATATTGCACTTCCTTCTATACCAGTAGTCTGTGGGCAGATTTTACGCGTAAACGGTACAACGCTCTGCGCATTCAATACAACAACGCGTTCAGGGTGCTCTTGGGGCTGCCTAGGTTCTGTAGCGCGTCAGGGATGTTCGCGGAGGCGCGCGTAGACTGCTTCTACACCACCATGCGCAAGCGAGCAACATCCCTGGCGCGCAGAGTCCGGGCTAGCCCCAACAGCATCCTGACCATGTTTGCGGACAGGATTGATGGCGTGTACTTGAACAACTGCTGCCTCATCCATGTGCGCCGAAATATAGCATAATTAATATTTGTAATTGTAAATAATTAATAATTCCTACACTGTTACTAATCCTAGTTTTTAAGTTTACCTACTAACAATGATTGATCCAAGTTGGTCTTGAATAAAGAAATTCATTCATTCATTCATTCAACCAAGACGGGAGGAGGACACAAGATTACCGGTGCTCAACTCAAAGTTTACAAAACAACTAACCAACAACTAACTGATGTCAAATTCAAAATATTGAAATTGACAGCAGCGAGATCACAGATTAGACAAAAAAGGACGCTACACTAGCGCCAAAACTTTAAAGTTGGAACTAAAGCTGTCAGACCCCTGATCGTCTTGTAGATAGATAATATTGTGAAATAATTTATTTTTAACCTAAAATATTTATTTAATTATTACTGAAACGTCTGTGATATTGTTGTTTAGTAATAACGATCATGTCGAATCCCTGGAAGAAAGTTTCGGCGCCCGTCGCGGCAGAAAACTTGTCGGACATAATGTCTGAACAATACGCGAAAGGTCTTCAAGTCCAGGAAGAAATAAAATTTGCCGAATTAATATCTGATCACCAGGTATGCCCGTCATCGTCAGATGATATTCCTCCAGAGATCTTACAGCAGATAAAGGAATCCAACTTGACAGAATACTGCGACTCTGACGCTATTATTGCAAAAGTGTTGCAATGTCAGTTCGACAAAGAATATGATGATGAAATCAAGAGAGTCGAGAAGAAGCGCAACGGAGATGCAAAAGTATCTGTATCGTATGATAATTATCGTAACGTACCTGAAAATCTTGTGTATGACACGGATTCTGAAGATGAAGATGTTGAAGCTGCTGCCAAGAAAGATTGGGATCGCTTTGAAACGAATCAGAAGGAATACGCTAGTCTGCCGAAGCGGGGATATGTTATTAAAGATGGAGAGATGGTAACTAAGCATGATAGCGTCATTAACGGGCGTAGAAATGCTTGCCGTATCATGGCTTTTCCACCTGAAGTGTGCACTGGAGATGGCGCCGGGTTCGACATGAAACTGCCAAACACGGTGTTCAACCATTTGAAGGAACAAACTAGGCACCACCAATCTCGTAGACCTAAGATGTTGGACCGAAAAGAAAGCCAAGCAACAGCTGAAATGGGCCTTGATGAACCAACTCGTCTTATTCTCTTCAAGCTAATTAATAATGGAATGTTAGAGGATATTAATGGTATAATCTCAACCGGGAAGGAATCTGTTGTTCTCCATGCCAATAGCGATCCTTCATTCCCAGACTTGATTCTGCCTAAAGAATGTGCAATTAAAGTATTCAAAACCACTTTGAATGAGTTCAAAACTCGTGATAAGTACATTAAAGCCGATTATCGCTTTAAGGATCGTTTCTCCAAGCAAAACCCTAGAAAAATTGTTCACATGTGGGCTGAAAAAGAGATGCATAACATGATGAGGATGCAGAAGATTGGATTAAACTGTCCTGATATGATTTGCTTGAAGAAACATATCTTAGTTATGTCATTTATTGGACGGGATAATAAGCCTGCCCCAAAGCTAAGAGATGCTATCCTAAGTCTAGAGAAATGGGAAAGTGTGTACAAAGAAGTTGTGGATGGTGTACACAAGCTATATAAAGAGGGCCACATGATCCATGCAGACTTGTCGGAGTACAACATCCTGTGGTGGGAAAACAAATGCTGGTTCATTGATGTGTCACAGTCTGTGCAGCCCGATCATCCTTGCGGACTTGAGTTTCTCCTCAGGGATTGTCGCAACATCAGCAATGTAAGGACTTTACCATTCTATCTTTGTCCCATATTACTTTATTCCATTCCAAAATTAACCCCTTTCTAATATTATACAGTGTATAGTATTTTTTTTTATACCCAATTATTTTTATTGTGCAGTGATATCTAATCACAGCTTTCACACACTGGAAAGCCTTAATGCCTTAAACCCCTTTTAATGCCTTTAAGCTTATCAGATTTTTCCTGTATTGCATAACTAAAACTGAAATAGAATTCTTTTCCCACTTTACACATATTATGCAATATTAGGGATGTAACGTTACATCATTTGGCCGATACTATACTGATTATTGTAGTAAATAATCGGGGATACCAATAAGAAGTTAACGGCGTCGTGCAAAGTAGGCCATTGCCACTTAGTACACAAGGTACATAGGTACACTTTTTTCTTCTAATAATAAAAAAGCCTTTTATTCAGACCAAACTTATAACTATTACATAATATCTAAGATATGACTTTTTTCTTCTACCTCAATATATTTCTGTGGACTCAACCTTGAAAAAAAATAAATAAATTGTCCACTCAAAATTAAAAAAATTATCATTGCACAAGGTAATAAACGGATACATAAATGAAGTCAGTAATTGAAAATACTTTTTGCAGATTTTTTTTCAGACAGCAAATTTTTTTGGCGCACTTCAAATATCAGTTGTATACTAGGGATGTAACGAATATCGGTTTTTGAACATTCGCGAATGCGAATACGAATAATCAACGTTGATATTCGCGAATGCGAATGCGAATACGAATATTGGTTATAAAATTTTATAATACTAGAAATAAACAAAATTAATAACTATGAAAATTCAATACTTCGTTTTCAATTACGATTAACTTAAATTTAATTCAGTTTTGCAATAAAATAAGTAATTGAAGTTTAAGTTGGAATAATTCGTCAGCTAAGGATAATGATTATGCATGTGGTAGAAGAATTGGAACCGGTGGAAGTTAAAAATATCTTATTTTCATTTTATTTCGGTACTTATCTAACAGAGTTTTTAATTACTCATTGATAGTTTCGAAATCCGACTCGGACTTGGCCGTATTTTTTCTTTTGCATGAATTTTAGGATCTAAAATGCAACAAAAATATTCGCAATATATTCGCATCGATTTTTGCGAATACGAATGCGAATGCGAATATTGAAAATCTTGCGAATATTCGCGAATGCGAATACGAATATTCGTTACATCCCTATTGTATACAGGGTGTCTAGGCAACGATGTCGGAGCTTTTAAGGGCGTATAGTACTATCGATGTTATCGATAAATCCAAGCGGATTTATTTTTGAGCAGATGGTAATTAAATGGCGGCAATTTAAACATTTCAAATAACTAAGCACGGGCGCACATGGTAATTTTGCCATTATGTGTCCATTATCCGTCCTACAAATGTAAAAAGAGTGTTATTGGATAGCTAAATGTGTAAGCAATCAATTTAAACTAATAATTTTATTCAAATATTCCAATAACAGGGCAAAAAAATGAATAAAAGTAAATAATCATAACAAAAACGCATTATTACTTTTACAGTTTCTAATTTTTTTTACCATCTACAAAAAAAAAAACCACGTGGTGATTTATCGATAAAATCGATTGTACTATACGCCCTTAAAAGCTCCGACATCGTTGTCCAGACACCCTGTATAATCGGCGATGCCGATATATCGGTATCGTTACATCCCTATGCAATATTATTGTAGTAGACAGACATTCATGTAACCAAAGGTTATGACACCAACATGGCTGATACAAGATGGCTGCGACATCTAAAGACCTATGGGAACATGCATAATTAAAGCAGCAGATTTTTTTTTCTATATCCTGTATGATTTTGAAAAAGCGCAAGGCGTGGATTCGATTAAAATTAGAACTACTGCAAGTTAAATTTACCTTAGTTACCTGTCCCAAAATCAGAAATAAAGTTACGTGCCTTAATAAAATATTTATTACTTTTCAGTTCTTTGAGAAAAAGGGAGTACCAGATGTACAGACCGCTGAGGAGCTTTTTAAGTCTGTGACTGGATTTGAAGAGGTAGATGTAAACTTGTTGGAAGGAGTCCACACTACTTATAACTCTCTCTCTTGCCGCTTTGAAATAGCTCCAGATGACAACAGGAATGTGAGTTATCCATTTGAATACTGCTGGCAAAAGACTAGTGAACCAAAGCAAGCGAAAAGTGAATCTGATAATGATACAGAGGATGAGTTTGAAGAAATGTGGACACAATCACAGAAGGGGAAAGCTGTTGATACAGCATCCAACTTTGGAAATGAGGTTTGCCTTCCAGGCTCCACAACCTCCGTTGTAGATAAGGAAGCCAACTTCGGCAATGTTATTGATGTTACTGCAAAAGTCGGGGATATAGGTAGGACTGAGAAGGAGAAAAAGTCTTAACCGAGATGTTATAGAGACAGTGATACTCATTTTAGAGTTGAATGGCACAGTTATTGGGCTTATTGAAAGCATAGTTTTGTTACCTTTACTGGTAATTATAGGTGTTCGTATGAAATCTGTTGATGTACTCTTTGTATATTACACAATAAAACTGCCACCTTGTATTGTTGACTTTGTCTATACTACCCACCTGTGATTGTGTTATTTATTGGGGCAATAAAT
The DNA here is from genome assembly GCA_947034925.1 of Eudemis profundana. NCBI lineage: Eukaryota > Metazoa > Arthropoda > Insecta > Lepidoptera > Tortricidae > Eudemis > Eudemis profundana. Next base: position 18,905,038 of record OX344795.1, on the reverse strand, counting down.
ATATGTCAATGTATAACTTCAATGTGTGGGGCCAAACTCACTTGACATGCAAATGCATATACATACAATACAAAGCAGGGTTCGAAATTATCAAGATAATAACGAGCCGTGATAATTATCTGATAATTATCCGATAATTATCGGATAATTATCACCAGTATTAAAAGATCATTTGTTAAATTGTTTCATAAGAAATATCGATGGTTTATTGTAACAAAACAAAAAAAAATTTGTTTAATTTTTTTTACATAACATAAAATACAAATCAACATTAATGTCATTAATTAAAGGTAGATTCAGTGAAAATCGGTGTTCGTCAGATTTGACAGATTTGAAAATAAATTACTTGACCAAAGAAGCCAAAGGCTTAGAATATAGTTCTATTTCACGGGCGCAATTTTTTGTTATTATCAATTGATAATTATCCACCTGTTATTATCACGATAATTATCGTGATAATTATCGTTGATAATTATCCTTTCGAACCCTGATACAAAGTGTTTACAAACCCACTGAAAACCTGAACACCTAACTTTGTACAGTCAAGGAATTTAATTTCCCACCCGTTTCATTGAAATGTTGTTAAGCATTCACGATGCATTAAGGTCGAAATTTCTATTTCAGTAATAGTATTTAAATGTCAATACGTATTATTTGTCACTGCACATTACAGATAACCTCTTTGCGAAGTCATTTGCTCATCTAATTGCGAATACGTGTCAGTTGGTGTCAGTGTCAATCGAGAAAATTTTAAAATAATTCCGAATCCAGACTCCGGAAAGTCTAATTGCAAACGTCGATAATCTAAATTTCGTTATCTGCGTTCCTTTCATTCGAATATTGCAAGAGCGAGAAAGATGGACTTTCTTCGAATTTCGATTCCACGGTTGTCGTCTTTTTTTGGTAGTGCCTTGACGTTCCAAATTTCAGTTCACTATGTCAACGTTGTTAATCTGTTACCTAGTTACTGACACAAAACTATGCTTGTGATATGTCAAAGTAACGTCGTACTCTAGCTAGCTCTTATGATGACAGTATGCTATACGATATTGGACCTTAGGTGGGTTGGAAATTAAATTCCTTGACTGTACAGAATCAAGATTACAGTATATTGTAATGCAGGTAGTATATTTATTATTTTTTTAATTTCCTTTTATCATGCCCAGTCTAAAAGTTACAAATGCAACACTTAGTCTACTGTATTACATGTACGGCATGCAATACCGGGTTTTCGGTATTGGTCCATACAAGACATACCGGTATTAACCGGTATTGCATGCCCTGATTACAGGTAGAGGTTGCATACTACAGTATACTGGGTGAAATTTATAACGTGAATCATGATAATAAAACCTCAATCTATCCATGATTTTAAACAACTTTTACTATCGGATCAACTTCGTAAAATGCAAAATAAACAGCTGTTTCATAGAAAAAGTCATGAGTAAAGTTGGTAGACCAAAATGTATCAGTTGTTTTTTTTCCATTTTACGAAGTTGAGCCCATAGTAAAAGTTGTTCAAAATCATGGATAGATTGAGGTTTTATTATCATGATTCACGTTTAGAGATGTGCCATTCCCGGGAATATTCCCCGTTTGTATGGGGAATATTCCCACCGCGGGAATATTCCCCATACATGTGGGGAATATTCCCGGGAACGGCCCATCTCTGTTCACGTTATAAATTTCACCCAGTATATGTAGTTATAATGGCTGTTCTTTTTAACAGACTTTCAAAAGAAGGACAAAGAAGGTAACAGACAAATAGGAAAAAGTTTCTGTCAAAAAATATTTTTTGAGACTAGCTTTTAAAGCAGACTGTACTTTTTTTTTATAATATTGCATTGCCATATTGTCATCTGATTTACATATTCTTGCAAAATTTCAGCTCAATCAGAAATCGGGAAACAAGTGGGTCAAATTGAACTTGCAAGATTTTGATTTGATTACAGACACCGGGACGTGGGGAACTAAATATAAGCTTGTAAAAAATATATATGTAGGTAATTGAGATAAAATCGTATACTGGGTATGGCCGCCAAAAATTGTACATTTGGAAAAAAAACAATGTCCCTCTCACTTAAATATGTATAACTTTTACATCATTTTATTTTATAATAAGTTGTAAAGGTATGTCTGATTAGCAGAATTTCGTATTTATATATACAATGTAATTTCAGTTAGTTAACGTTTCCTGTTAAAAACGCGATTTTTTTTTGGAAGGGTTATATTTTGCGTTCATACAAAAATTCTGTGTCCCATTACGACATCTCGCAGATCGAAGTTAGAAAAAATATATTTTTGATTCGTACCCGTTATAAGTTCGAAATAGCTAACGTTGTTCACTAAATTTGCTACTTTTCTGTTGAATTATTTTAATAAAATACCGCAATAAAGTGTATCAAAAATAATTTCAAACATGTGTCTCACTTTTCGTTCCTGAATGTTACCTCACGTATGTTACTATATTACAATGGAAATAACAAGAATCCAGGGCCGCAAAAACCTTTATTGAGTCATGGCTACAGGTTGTTCAACCGACGGAAAAAAATCCGCGATTTTTTGTACGACAAATGACAAAGGAACAAGTGGCCGGTGTTTTGTCTCGACATTATTTCACGTTTTGTAAAGTGAATATTCAAGGTAGGAACACAACTTTATTACATAATTATAAATTGTAGACGTAGTAGGTAGACTATTCATAAAGTTATTAGGTGCTTTCTAACTTCAAAACTCACCGAATATATAATTTTTAAGTTTATGTCCACAGCATTTTCGATTCACGAATGTTACGTAACATTCGTGATCTGTTGTTAAGCTGAGTGTGCACTATTGAAACGTAGTGATTTACTACTAATTGGTATTGACTAAAAATATTTGATGTTTCTGTGACTAATAGGTATGGTTGTTGTTTGATTGATTACCTGCCTACAATTTCAAAGAATGTATGCAAAGATTTGATTACGTTAATAATTCTTAAATAATTTACATACTTTTAAGTTACATAAAAGTTGAGTACCTCATGTTAGAAGTATTAAACTTTACGTTAAATGACATTTTTGTTTTTTTTTTATTATTTTAAAGATAGGTTTTGTTCAAATTTGTTTTTTATTTTGAGTATCCCAAATCATACCAATGAAAATAATAAAAAAAAATCCCTTATGGGCTCTAGGCTTTAAGAATTTCACGTGTGTTACATTCATTCTCGTATGTTACCGTGCGTTACCAGTTCACGACCGTTATTGTAGAATTTTTGGCGGACATACCCACCAATGAAAATAATAAAAAAAATCCCTTATGTGCTCTAGGCTTTACGACTAGCACGTGTGTTACTTTCATTCACGTATGTTACCGTGCGTTACCAGTTCACGACTGTTACTGTACAATTTTTGGCGGCCATACCCACATACTGGTTATCACATCAAAATAAATTTTCTCAATAATCTCAAATGTGACATCATTGAGACTGGGTGCAGGTTTACCGTCATCACCAGGCATCGGAAATTCGGATGCTTATATACCTAAACTTTGCCGTCAGCGTCAATGTTGAGTTGTTTGGAGGCGGACATAATTTAATTTTATTATTAAATTTCTCTGCATTTCTAAATTAACTTATTAGTTATTACAACATAAATTCATACTACCTATTTATATGAAATCAATTTTTTAAGGAGCTGATTCCATTTTGCTTAACTTTTTCCGGTAGGTATATTATTTGCGATTGACTGCGGCAGGTCGTTTAGGTATGTATATGAGGAATAGAACGCAGCCTAAAACACTACATTGTGGAATGCAGATATTGGTACACTGCATGTCAGATTTAAAAGTGTGTAGCTGTCCGGTTTGATTGTTGTGATATTCAATTTCTACGTATTGCGTTCGTAACTCGAGATATGATTTTAACCAGCTTACCTACGGCCATTCTCACGAAGTATGACTGCGTCTAATTACCGACTCCATACATTTAGTATGAAAACAGCGTCGCGGTAATTAGGTGACCGCAGACATACTTGGTGAGAACGGCCGCTTAATGCTTTGCCACGGATACCTATTGAATTCAACTTATTTAGTAGGATGCTGTGCGAGACTCTATCGTATGCTTTAGTCATGCCTAGCATCAGTCCTATAGCATATTTTTTGTCCTTCAAATATTCGACTATTTCCTGTACGTAATTATAAACTGCGAGTGTTGTGGAGTGTTTTTTACGGAAAGCGTGTTGGTCGTCGTTTGGCAATTTATATTTTTCTAAAAAGTTATAACCTCCTAAGACCTCCGGTACATAATTTTGTACTTAATAAAGTTCACCTTTCAGTCCCCAACATAATGTAAATTGCATAGTCACAGACACCTGCCGTACATATTTTTGTACAAAATATTGAGATGCGACGCTCTTTAATTTAAATCTTCGCGGGCTTATTTTGACAGTCCTTAGAGTAAGTGAATACTCTTTTTAATCATTTGGCAGCTGTCAACTGTCAAATACGTCATAGCTGTCAAAACCACGTGAGTGACAGCGAGACCATGGCGGCTTCACGCGAAAGAGGTGAGTTTAATCTTGTTAAATCTTGGAAATCTTCGTTTTTCTTATTATAACTGTGTGGCCAGTATGCGCATAAAAGGTGAAATATTAAAATAAATCAATGATTTCAAGGGTTGGAAATAATTAGCCGAATTGCTTGGCAGCACAATGTTTTTGTCCAAATTTTTGCACTTCGGGTCTCAAGTACTAGTTAAGACTAGTACTTGAGACCCCGAATAAAAATAAGTCTTTATCCATTTTTTTTAATGATTTCTGACTTTTTTGCAGTTCTCAAAGAGCAAGATACTCGTATGCTGGAATGTCTTAATAATTCTAAATATGAAGACGACGATAGTGACGACGAATTTTTGCTCGTTAATCGGAAGGATGCTGATGAAACTTCGAGTAGTTCTTCATCGGAATAATCAGAGGAAGATGATTCACCGTCTCAGTTCAGTCAAAGTAGAGGTCGTGGTCGTGGTCGTATATCTACTGGTCGTGGGAGAAGCAGTCGAGGACGAAGCAGTCGCTGTCGCAGAAGCAGAGGTAGTCGTGGTCGTGAATGAAGTAGCGGCCGTGGTACAAATACTCCAGATGTTCACGAAGACGAGATTGTTATTTCGCAAAACATCAATCGTGAATGGCAAGCGAAGGATTTTGCTCACCCTGTAAGGCCACTGACTGAGCCACCTTACGCTCTGATTGCTACAATCCGCTTTTAGGAATAAGAAGTATTTTCAAGATAGAATAGGCAAGTCACTGCATTTAACTTATGTTGAATGCAAAATATTTCTGGGTATGACAATGCTCGTGTCTTGTTTGATCTATCCATTTCATATAAATAAATGTTTGACATATTATATAAATAAAACATGCATATCTCTCATCATCTATCTTTAATTTATCCTAACTATGATTATGATCTGAAATGTAGCTCAATCCTCGTGTACATTTTTTTGTACAAAAGATAGGACAATTTAATCTGCATCGTCGTATTCTTTACATACCGTCTATACACGAAAAATAGTATCACATCTAAAACTCTTCGAATTTTGAAGTTACGACGTATAGTCTGCCCAGGACTGACAGCTAATATTTATTTTGTACAAAAAATTGTACAATAGGTGCCTAGCACTTTGACATTTTAAAAAATCTGGGTCTTAGGAGGATAAATGCGGTTTGTCATACACTTTTCGAATATCTTTGATATGACTGGGAGGAGTGCAATAGGTCTTGACTAGGATATTGACTAGGATTATCAATTTTCCCGCCTTTTTTAGGGTTCCGTGGCCAAAATGGCAAAAACGGAACCCTTATAGTTTCGTCGTGTCCGTCCGTCTGTCTGTCTGTCCGTCTGTCCATAAGTCACAGGCATTTTACTCAAAAACTACATGATGGATATTGATGAAATTTGGAATATAGGTGTCTTGTATGAGCCGCTACTTAGTTTGGTAGTTAAACAACTAAAATAAATATTTTTAGGAGGGGCACTCCATACATGTTACAGAAGCTAAAAAAAAAATTTTTCAGCAAATATCAACGTGTGGTATGTATATAGTTCGACAGCTCTTTAAAAAACGCTATAACGACGCCATATTGTCAGCCGTGCCGAGCGCACCCTACGTTACCCGAACGCGACCCGAAAGTACGATGTTGTAAGTTTCGGCCCGGCCGAAAGGTTCGGCTGCTTTTTGGCCGAAACCGAAACTCTGGCCGAAACATGATTTTTGGCCGAAACTGGCCGAACCCGAAACCGAATCTTCGGTTATTTAAAGTAATCTAGAGGTATATTTTTACACTTAGTTATCCTATCTAATCCTTCACATGTTACGTACTATTTAAGGTATCTTGTGTGTGTGTGTGTGTGTGTGTTAAGTATTAGTTAAGTATTACTCTTCATGTATATAAACAGTAGTTTGACACCCATGCACACCCAAATTGATACAAATATTATTAAATTAAGCGTGATTAAACGAAAATGCAGTAAATTTACGAGTGAAAAGTCACTCCTTGACTTTTATTTGATTTTCCTGAGCAGTTTGTACAGTACCTCACTACACATGACGGCATATTTAGACGTAATCATTTTTCACTCCAATGCGTCCAGCTACCGCGGCCGTCCGGCACAGACTAAGCGCGTTTGTGCCGATCGGCTCAAACAGGTTTTACAAGAAATTAAGTTGAGGTGCCCACTCTAGTATACATAATAACTCAATGCATAAAATATGCTAAAGGAAAAAATGTGGTATTTTAGCTTTAAACGTAACAATTGGCAACATTGAATGACCGGGTGGCAACGGAAGGAACAAACAAATGACAGATTGAAGTGTGTACCAACTGTTTAAAACTTAAGAGGAAAATATTTTGGTATGGTTCATTGGTTGTCTTTTCTTTTTTTCATTTCAGTTTTGTCGTTCATTACCACTTGATGCGAAATAATTAACAAACCACCGAAAAGTGGAGCAACAATTGATAAAATTTTTATTTCGTTCAAGCCAAGATTAAACCATTTTTACTAAATAATATTACTTATAGTGAATACCATGTCAAACATCGCGATAACACTAGAAAAAAAAAAGGAAGAACTATCGTCGAAGTTATCTGCCCTTGAAATTAATAGAAAAGCTGAAGATGAGCACGCACTGTCATGCACGGTACCAGAAGGTAAAAAAAGCGGTTGTAACAACAATGTAGTTTGTGCTCTTGTGACAAATACATCAGATTCAGAAGCAGACTCTTTCATAGATCAGCAATGGAAAGGATTTAAATCTGGTTCAGGAAATGTAAACAACACCAAAAGAAAACATCCCACTTCTCAAAGAATGAAACTTAAAGAACAGAACATAATTGCCAACAACAAAGCCAATGCTAAAACGCCTTCTTATTATAAATTTGATCGAACTACTACACTTATGCTACAAATGTTTATTAATCAAAAACATTTGGGGGAGTTCCACAATATTGTTGGCAAAGGAATAAATTCAGTTGTCATTCATGCACACTGTTATGGAAAGTATCACATTTACTTCCCATGCGGTAATGCTGTCAAAGTATATAAAACGAGTAATAGTATAGAAAAAAACATTGCAATTTACAAGAGAGTGCAGAGAGAAAATGAACACCTACTGATTTTACGAGATCAACATTTTTCTAACAATGCTCCACATCCTGTCCAGATGAATAAAAATGTTATTATCATGAGTTTCATTGGATCCGATCAGGAAACTGCTCTGTCCATATCCGCTCTTCCACATGCAACATTACATGACATGTATCATGAAATTATGAAGGAGATAGACACGTGGTACAAGAAGCTTGGTCTAATACATGGGAATCTCTCTGCCAGTACTATTGTGTACTGGATGGACAAACTATATTTCATAGGATGGTCTCATTCTGTGAGAAAGGGCCACCATAAGGCCTTAAAGAAGCTAATGCAAGACTGTCACTTTGTCTTTACAGTAAGTTAAAAAGTGTAATAAGTTACTTAGTGGTGTAGCTAGTGGATATTGTCGACCGTAGGCTGAATTACGGTAAGAGACATTGTTTTGCCTGTCCCTGACGATATCTATGTTGGGACCCCATAAGCATAAGCTTCATTCTTGTTTTTTTGCGGCCAGGTCGGGGGGTGGGGGTTCATTCAGTCATTGCATGTCATGACATTTTCTTTTCGCAACCAGGTATGTGAGCAGACCACACCCCCCAGCTGCGCCACTGTAGTTACTAACCTGAGTCTAATGTCTGATTTAATTGTCTTTATTTTTTACTGATCCAATTAGGGTTTTCAGTTTGAAAACTATTGCAGATATCATGGACATAATAATTCATAGTTATGTTTATTTGTTGTTTGACTAGGATCAGGTCAACTATGTAGTGAAAATATTTTACGGGCTTTTAAATTTTGGAATTTATCCAGTCAATTACTTTATTGTACCATAATATGATGTTTTAAATCTTTTTTTCAGTTCTTTCAAAGCAGAGGTGTTTCAGTAAGGAGTGCTGAGGAGTGGTTTAAAGCCATCACAGGGCTTGATAAAATCAGCAGCAAAGTGCTGGAAGTGGTGCATAAGGACTTATGGAAGGATCCCCATGTGACCAACCCTAATAGAACAGGCCTTTCCAACTGTAGATCCATTCGCGATCGTTTTAAATGACTTTCTTCAATGAGGGTGGCACGTTTCCAGCACATTAAATATTCTTCGATCAAAGCAATTTGATAAATGTGCCTGGAACAGGAAAAACAGAGATTTTGTTATTAAATAATCTGTCAGTCCAAATTGACTTATTTGGCTCAAATAAAGAAGTTGTTGAGGATGATTTATGTATTTTTTCAAGATTATTACTTTTATAGGGAACGTGCACGAACTATAGGTGGCAGCACTAAACGACAAAAGAGACACGGGCGGACAATAAAGGAAACTATCGCCCCTATCAAATCAAGCTGTCAATGTCAATGATAATATGTAAGTGTCAATGTCAAATATAGTAAGTCGTAACTACACTGACGTTAATCGTCCTTCAACGCGATAAATTAACGTTATTAACAGCGTTTTCGTCAATGTGACCCCAGCATGAGAGGGTATATGATTTAAATTGGCGGCACCAGTTGGCAGCACGTTCCCTATATCAGTGAAGCAATCTGCTACCGGGTCCTGGGTGTACACGTGCAATTTCGCGTTACTTTTTCTTTTATTTCATTGTATATCTACAGGCTAGGGCCATAGAGATGATTGCTTAATGAATTGCAAGCTCCCTTTGGGTACAGAACCCTCTAAAAAGTAGGTAAGGTCACCTTTGGTAATTCCGTGCATGGGGGCAAATGCGTCTTTTAAAGATTCCAATTAATCTGCACTCTTTAAAATTATTCTTACCGTACCTGCCTGTAAAATGTATTTTAGTATACGCCGTAGCGTATACTACAGGTAGGTACGGTAGATTTTTTTCGCCGTTTTCTCGTGGTCCCACTGATTTGTCCCATCAGTGGGACCACGAGGAAGACTTATTTCTCGTAGTCCCATTAATAAAATTTCACTTCCTGTATAATATCATGTACGCATTAGAACCTCTTCGTATTAACAAACTTTATCTAATGCTGAGTGAAGTGGAAGATGATAAATTATAAAATATATGACAAATAAGTACTCAAAATGACAAGCAGTTTCTCAGTATTAATAAGAAGTACCTACCTACTTATGAAATTTTGTAATTGATAATTTAAACTGAAATAAAATTCATTCATGGCTGACGGTAGCGACGAAATTGTTTTCGTTAAACGAAAACGTGGAACAGTCATGTTATTAGAAGGTCGGCAATATTATCGGCATAGGGGATATAAAAATGAAGACGTAATTTGGAAATGTACTCAGGCCAAAAAAGTGAAATGTCGTGGGTCTGTGACTCTCAAGGTAAAATAATTATATAAGTATACCTATAATATATAATTCGTTTCTAGAAATTTAATTTAATTAAATCCTGACTGTAACACAAACTCAGAACGGAAATTAAACTACGGCAATATCTATGATGAAGGTAAAATAATTTAGCAATTGGTTTCTTAAATGAAATTTTGTTCGTAGAACTAGTACGAGTTTTCATAGTTCCTAAACAGTCTTTATTGAGTTTTAGTCCTGCTGCTGTGTGTCTGTGTTTGTGTGTATTGTAGAGACTGGCCATCTCTACTGTATGTTTATAAAAATTATTTAAATATTCAAATTCAATGAAACACCTTGTATGTTTCTCTTCAATAAATCCACCCCATGCACCCTTACAGTATGTATCATTGTATGCGTGCGTGGAGAAGTGAGCGGTTGTGATTATTATAAACTGAATGTATGTACCTATATTGAAGTAGAATATTGCTGCATTTCAGGGTAAACAAATTATAAAACAAAAAAAACATTCATGTGAAATACGACATGCCAAGAACAAAATTGACGAGAAGCTTTACAAAATGAAGGAAGAAGCCCGTACAACCGACATACCAATCCCGCAAATATACAAAAAGGGCATGACTGATTTGAAAAACGACGGTATTCATTTCGTTACTAAATTGCCTGATCTTAAAAGTGTCCAAACTGCCATGTACACTAGACGGCTTCGTACAAATTTCAAAAATGTTGAACAAGTGACCATACCAGCCCAGTTCTCAGATTTTGTGCTTGCTGACTACTACTATAACAATAATCGGATTGTCGTGTTCTGTTCCACTGAGAATCGTAAAATAATGAAAAACATTGATGAGTTTTTCATTGATGGCACATTTCAGAGCTGCCCGGATCCCTTTACGCAACTAGTATCCATTCACGGTGATATTTCGAAGTCAGCATCGGAAACGCACGTTATTCCACTTGTTTACGCGTTAATGACAAATAAAAGTCAGGAATCTTACACGGCTTTATTGCAAATGATTAAATCCGAAATAAGAAACTGGTCGCCAATTAAATTTCACTTAGACTTCGAAATAGCTACCGCCAATGCGTTGCTGGCTATATTTCCAGAAATAAAATTAAAAAAATGTTATTACCATTTAACAAAAAGTATCTGGAAAAAATCCAAAGAATTGAAAATGAATTCAAAACATGAACGACGTGTTGTTGGTCTATTTACTGCGTTGGCGTTGCTACCCATGGATCATATGTCAAATGGCATTAAATATATAAAAGATGAAAGCCCAAACACTTCAAAAATTAGGCTTTTTGAAAAGTATATGAGGCAAACATGGCTAAAAAATGATGAGTTTATATTACAATGGAATGTGTTTGGTGAAAGACACCGAACGAATAACATCATTGAGAGTTGGCACTCTAGGTTAAACAAGGACATGAAGAAACGTCTACCAAAGTCTATTCTTCGCCTGTTAAATATTTTGGTTAAAAGGGAAAACCAAGAATCTGAAACGACAGAAAGACGAAAGGAATTTATCAGACGGGATGACATAATAATGAATAACCAATTGCAACTGGTCCACGGAGAGATCACAGTGGGACATTTCTTAGAAAAACTTAGATAAATCCATGCACCCTTGTAACTTAATTTCAAATAAGGATGTTATTAATTCAGTTGTATTATATACAGGGTGATTGGAAATTCGACCTATTCCTTGAAAGGGGTTATTCTAGAGCTTATTTGCAATGATTTAAGTCCAATCAACCGGGGGTCAAAACTCAATGGTTCTCAAGTTATTTGACTTTTAACTTATTTTTTTTAAAACCCGCCTTTCGATCTAAAACTGCTTATTGTGAAAAAACTACTTAACTTAGTAATGAAAAAGAGCCATCATCTAATAGCCAATAAATGGTTGATTACGAAAAATCCAAAAAACATGCCAAAACCTTTGAAAATGTTACCAATAAAAGAATTTAAAGTCAAAAGTTTTTGGATTTTGTTCAAAATTTTGTAATTCTTTGAGGCATTATTTAAAAAAAAATTACGACACTTCGCGTAAAAATTACTAAAATTAGTTCCTCAGTTCATAAGCTTTCTAAAAAGGTAGAATTGTTGACATTTTTTGCATAACTTTTAAAATAACATTAATAATAAGAGAGGGGGTAGGGAATATCACCTAGCGTACCGGACCCTTAATCAGTTTGTTTGTGTCACTTTAGTTTATCCGTGGGTTTTGTTTGTCTTCAGTTTTTTATTTTATTTCATCTTCTTAGGATTGGAATCACTAAAAGTTGCCTTCGGTGATATTTCAATAAGTAATTTATCAATCAGTTCCCGGTTGCGTTAAGTTTGCACCTAATTTGTAAGATACACCAAGGAAACCAGGTGCAAACTTAAGGCAACCGGGAACTTACAGATAAATTACTAACCGAAATATCACGGAAGGTTACTTTTAGTGACTTCTAACCTAAGAAGATGAGATAAAATAAGAATCCGAAGACAAACAAAGCCCACGGAGAAACTAAAGTGACACAAACAAACTGATTAAGGGTCCGGTACGCTAGGCGAAATTCTCTATCACCTCTCTTATTATTAATGTTATTTTAAAAAGTTATGCAAAAAATGTCAACAATTCTACCTTTTTAGAAAGCTTATGAACTGAGGAACTAATTTTAGTAATTTTTACGCGAAGTGTCGTAATTTTTTTTTAAGTAATGCCTCAAAGAATTACAAAATTTTGAACAAAATCCAAAAACTTTTGACTTTAAATTCTTTTATTGGTAACATTTTCAAAGGTTTTGGCATGTTTTTTGGATTTTTCGTAATCAACCATTTACTGGCTATTAGATGATGGCTCTTTTTCATTACTAAGTTAAGTAGTTTTTTCATAATAAGCAGTTTTAGATCGAAAGGCGGGTTTTAAAAAAAATAAGTTAAAAGTCAAATAACTTGATAACCATTGAGTTTTGACCCCCGGTTGATTGGACTTAAATCATTGCAAATAAGCTCTAGAATAACCCCTTTCAAGGGATAGGTCGAATTTCCAATCACCCTGTATATTAAGTTTGTTACCTTTGAACTTTATTTATTGTTGTGCTTGTACCTACGGTCTTGTAACATTAGTTGTTGAAGAATATTATTCCCTTTATTCCATCCAGTCCTACTAGTAGTTCGGTAGGTAGTCGAACTATTTGGACTTTTGATCAATGCTATGTTAACAGCATTTCCAGAAATAACAACTAAAGGCTGTTACTATCATTTTAGAAATAGCACTTGGAGAAAGGGAAAATGCTTATAAAGAACTAGCTGACCCGGCAAACTTCGTACCGCCATTTTTTTTTGCTATAAACCTTTTCTGGCGTCCTCAAAACACAATACCGAAGTTTCATCACAATCCGATCAGTGGTTTAGGAGCGTATCGAGGACAAACATACATACATTGATTTTTATTTATCCATACTACCTAATATTAATAATGCGAAAGTAACTAATCAGTTGCAAATCTAGTGGTTCTTAATCTAATCTGAGATTAATTCATGTCAGACCTCTCGTAAGAGATACTCGTGGTCCAACCGCTATGTCTACAAAACCTTCGTATTAAGTACTTATACTTTAATTACTGACGTATTTTGTCAGTTTCCAATGAAATAGGTATAACTGCTTGCTTTGTGTTGTCAAATATAATAACTTTAGGTACTGCTAATAAAATGTCTGGGATCATAAATGATAATGGAGCTCGGTTACTGCGGACGACCGAAACTGAAGGCTGTGTATTTCCAGGATGCCATCAAAACGACATCGGGGAAGTGCCAAATGTATTAAAAGTAAATTTCTTGTGCAAGTTGAATTTTCTTATTTCAAGTGAGACGCAAGTTTGCAGTCATCATTGTCTTGCTGGAGAAGAAGAGTGGACACCTATTTTCGAGTTGCCGACCAACCGCACAGATTTTAATGAGAGCCATGCGAAAGACATCATAGACCTTCTCAGGTTTTCGCTTGACATGGTGAAAAATGTGGTATACACCATGTCGTGCGATGTTATAGAAAGATAGTTCGCGTTTAGCTCCGTACAGTTTTCTTTCGTAGCCAAAATGGCACCCTGGCTCGACACAAACTTGGTGGGTTATTGTTCGTTTTATATATTACATTTATTTTAATTTTCATTGTGCAAGGAGTATGCCTATGTAATTGTTTATTTTCAATATAATTAAATTAAATGTTGTTTTGTTGTAGCCATATAAGTGTTTTATTAATGTTTACGGATTGGCAAATAAATTAAAGTATAAGTTATAGATGATAATTATAGTACTTAACTTAGAAATAAACGTACCAATGCTCCACGCCTCAATAGTTGCTGGTGCACAAGACAAAAAAGTGCCAAATACGGCGTTTGATGATCAAAAGGATTCCTTTGGCAGAGTGAACCCTCTGAACCCTTAGACCATATATTAAGGAGAGCCATCTTGATTTTTGATGCAGGAAGGGTGGGGGGGGGGGGGTGTTATTGTCAATAATATGTTTTAATTTTTCTGGCCATGTGTAGGCATAAAATGATATACACAACACGGGAGGTAATAAAAAAGCCCTCAATCGCATATTTACGTCCCTCGCTTGCAGCTCGGGCCGCTAACACCTGCGATCTCGGCCTTTCTTTGTATTACCACCCTAGTTGTGTAATGTACTATTCTGTTCCTGTGACCTTGGCAACAGGCCTTGGCTCGGAGCAGCTCAAGGCCATTGCCCTGCCGCGCGCCCGTCTGTCCCCTGCCCATCATTCCTTTTCTTTCTCAATCATTTCAATTTCAATTTTCGTTTATTTTCGTTTTTTTTTCCTTTTTTCGTTAAAAAAAAGTTCAAATTAAACATCAGGATTCAATTTGGCGTCCTTGACTCATACGAAAATGATACCAAACTTGCCCTAATAGCAAAATTAATTTATTGTGATTTTTCCCCTTCTTAAATCCATCTTTGAGTTCCAAGGACCCACTCTGCAAAAGGAAATCTTTTGATCACAAAACGCCGCGGAATCATGCCAGCACCAGCAACTACAATGCCCCAGGGACGTTTACCTTATTGTACAAATAATATTCATCAGAACTAAAATATAGTATCTTGAAAATATTTTTTTAAAACACATGTTTTACACGTCGTAAATAAACGACTTCAGCACTCGGTTGTACTTTCTGTCATTTCTGTACTGTCATGAATTTTATACAGGAGGTTCAAGATTCTTTAAATTGAACTGAATGGGACTACGAGAAATAAGTCTTCCTCGTGGTCCCACTGATGGGACAAATCAGTGGGACCACGAGAAAACGGCGATTTTTTTTAAAGAGTAGGTACGGATTTAATGAAGTCCTTAAAAGACGCATTTGCCCCCATAGGTATGCTCTTTAGGTACACTGTGCTATATAGTAAAAATTATAATTCTTGTGCGAATCCACTTAGCTTTGTACCTGGCGAACAATAGTCATTATCTTCTGCATTGTTAACATTTTATAATAAAGAATCCTCCACGGGTAAATAATAGGCAAGTCGGTGGAAATCCAGTTCTGTTGACGCTGCGCGTAGGGAAAAAGCCGCTTTCTGGCCAAGTGTAGACATAAAATGATGTACACAACACGGGAGGTAATTAAGAAAGCTCTCGATCGCATATTTACGTCCCTCGCTTGCAGTTCGGGCCGCAAAGTTCTGCGATCTCGGCCTTTCTTTGTATTACCACCCTAGTTGTGTAATGTACTAGAATAGTATTAGATCCTAGTGATTTTGTTAATTTTACAGTAATTCAATTTTGAAAAGAAAAAGCAATCTTTTTTCTTTTAAGTCATATATCACTACATAGTACCTATAAAACAAAGTCGCTTTCTCTGTCCCTATGTGCTTAATTCCTTAAAACTACGCAACGCATTTTGATGCGGTTTTTTTTAATAGATAGAGTGATTGAAGAGGAAGGTTTATATGTATAATACATGCATAATATAATAGAGAAACACCGTACGAAGCCGGGGCGGGTCGCACAAGCCGCCACCTCAACGGCTGCTCCTGCAGACCTGGTGGTACGAGCAAGACGCATGTAGCGTACCACAGTAGGCACTTACCTCTCTACCAGGGTACCAAGGTCATTCCATCAGGTCTCTTGCCATCCATCCGGCTAAGACCGGGAGGCTCCAACAAACACGGAACATTTGCCGATACCAACGCCCTCCGGTTGATATCATTGAGGGCATGGTGGCGAGGAAATCTCCCTGCAAAACGACAACAACTCAAGGCATGGTGACCGTTACCCTCAACCACAGTGCCGCAGATGCATAACCTCGTCCTGCCCAAACATATTTAAATAGACTTTCAGTTTCTGCCCAATGTTCTTAATTAAGCACAAGTTAATTTTGATGGGTTCTGCCCAAGACATTATTTGCTGAAATTTGTGTGTAAAAAGTAAGTAGGATTTCTTGTATTATTTTTTAGGTTATAGGGGTTAGATATTAAATAGACTGAGCTAGATATTTCGTCGATATCTTATGTTCTTTATTAAGAACATTGGGCAGATTTTAGTAAATTTATTATCTTTGATTTGGCATTTATTAAGAACATTGGGCATGAACTTCATAACTAAAATATAGTATTTATTGAACAATTAAAGGAAAATAAATTAAAGAGCCTGGATTTTAATTGATTTTTATCGTGGAAAATAATACATATACAGAACTTGGTAGTCCACAGTGGCCATGATTAATGTTATCCCATTACACCTTTTCAATTACACATAATTCAGATCTATGCTATTTCCTGTTTTTTGCACCGCAGTCTGGTTAGTTTTTTCAACACATACAGTCAAAATATCATCGTTTAAATGTTCAGTAAAGTAGTTCAGAATTGACCGACGTTCAGTGTGGTCGGGCAACAAATTAGGGACTGATACCTGTTCTGGCAAGTAAGGTGCAAATGAGTCATCACGCCACGCAGGAATTGGAACTGGTGGCGACTGCAATTGCAAAGAGCTTCTGGTTGATCCAGCTTGTAAGTCTCTACTTTAACTACCTCTCTGCCACCACCTCGTCTACTACCATGTTGACCGTAAAATCTGCGACCACATCCATCTCTAACATGTCTAACTGTTTCGTAGATAGAACTTGAGTTAAGCGGTATTGGTAGTCAGTTCTGCCCAATGTTCTCAATAAATCACACTTTTCGATGAGTGACGAGAGAGATGAGACCTTGAAAAATCTAAAATAAAAACTTTTCCAAAAATAAAGCTATTGTGACATATTAGAGCTATATGGCTTTACATCTATATGGTACTCATTAAAAACGCACGGTTGATTATCAAGGTAAAGAGGGATGGAAGTTACCTCTCCAGCGAAATTGCACCATCCTTGACACGTGGCGTGACACTGATCGGCGAGTCCGCGGAAGTTCACCACAAGGGCTTGATTAAGTATTGGCTAATACTCCAACCAATCAGAAACAAGTAAATAAAAATCGCAAAGTGCGAAACATTTGCCCGCTGTGCGGCAAATTTGAATATGTGATTAATTGAGAACACTGGGCAGAATTCGGAAGTATAAATAAAAAAGCTTGGGCAGGAACTATCAAATCTAATTTGTTCTTAATTGAGAACATTGGGCAGGACGAGGATATATAAGGTTCACAAACATCGCAGCCCAGGCGGAGAGCCACAGTCACCCTTAACGAGTAGTTATCAAGGAGGGTAGAGTCTGTGCGGAAAGAGAATAGGGTTAATTTTGGGGGGCGCTGTAATGCTTGTCTACCGTATGTGCCGTATTTTCTGTTCTGTGGCCATACTAGTTAGGTTAGTTCCGTTTTTCGCCACGCCTATTCTCTTTCGGCACAGACTCTACCCAGGTGTGGAGAGGGAAGCGCTTGCAGTCATGCCCCGGACTTGGGCCTCGTTACAGCATTCAGTCTCGCTCTCTCCACATCGGAAGCACCCTCTAACAGGCCGTCCATAACCCGCTTCACCCCTACGTCATCCCATGCCCGCTGATGTTCCAGTTTTTTCCGCCAGGACCGAACCTGGGTTGAGAGCCATCCAAGCTGCCTGGGCTTCAGACGCGTACGGAATGGCTGCCTTGCCAACACCCAGCGCGAAAATTTCGGAAACGAGCTTTACGACTCCGCCAGCCGATGCCAAAAAAGCCGGCAGACTCACATCCCGTGCGCGCCGTACGCCCAGTCCGTTCCGGATAGGGAGAGAAGCTTGGTCCCACTGGCCCGCACCGTGAGACACATTGAGCAGACACTCAACTGATTCCTTCAAAACAGAATCGAAGGGGTCAATATGCTCGGGCACAGCCAAGTAGGCACAGTGCGCAAGACTAACGGAGTACATACGCAGTATGAAAAAACTGGACAGCATTCTTCAGTGGCGAAACATTCGCTAAATTCGGATGCGATGCACTATATCCGTTTTCATAAGGTTTCCGTATTAGCGAGAGAAAAGTTGTTTATCCCTCGCAAAGTTCGTGAGGCCATCGAGATTAGTCGTCGCCCGAATTTCAATCGGGATAGTGGATGGTCAGTTCCCCTTACTTGGAAGACAGTTTTACGTAGTGCGCCGGTGGTTAATGGTGACGTGCCCTTAGAATTTGATGTGGTCAGTGTTGTTTGCAACCGTACGGTTGATATTGACAATGTGGGTAGTTCTTCGCCTATTCCCCCTACGCCCGCGCAGGCGCGGGGCACCCGGGTTACCAGAGCGGCGGCCCGTAGTCTTCGCCGCACCGCCGTCGCAATTTCTCTTGGAGAAGGGCGTCGAGATCACCCGAAACATGTCGAGTGAATTTCGACAATTGATGACGTGAGTGATCCGTTATTTTTTCAATAAGAAATATGTACCTTATCAAGCTATTAATTAAACAAATGCTTAATTTATATTTAAACCATGACAGGAAAATGTATAGCCAGGCGAAGTCGTATTATAGTCTAATTTTATGCCGTCCTTTGACAGAGAACTACGCGATATCCGTTAGGTACATTGTTTGGAGAACATTTAAATACTTATATGACAGTGTTAACAACATTGATATAACTTGATAAATAAAAAGAATCGTCATTACCATATATGTATACGGGATCATCACCATACATGGTGTGAGCACCGGTGATGACGGACATGGTGATGACGATATGCATTCTTATTGTAGATTATTCTAGAACGCCTAATATTATTTGAATGGACGGTGCCAGATCAGTATCTCCATTTCATGTCACATATTTGTAGATAAATAATTTTAAAATTATACAAGTACTTACTTTAAATAATTCGCAATGTGGTGATGACTGGAATTCGTGCTAATTGACTTCCTCGGATACACCTTTGTCGTTAATTTTTCCTATTTCCCATGATCCCACAGTCCTCATCCTGACCACCAACCCTTCCTCACCCTGGATTCCAGTGCGGATCCCTGCAGTGGAACCTTATATCCCATACCCATCCTTTTTCCCTAACCACCCCTCTGTTCCAACTCCTGGAGGAGTAAACCTCGACCCCAAAAATCCCCAATCTAAGGTGTTATCCGTACCGTGCCGATAGATGCGTGGCTGAGGGGATGCTCAGTCGTTAACGGTGGGCCCTCGATACCGGGCGACCTCGAGGTGTATATAGCCTTATTCCAGCAAGCGGGGCTCTGCTGGAATGGACCCGTATTTCCCTAGCTTCTCGTGGGAACAACAACGGAAGACTTAAAAAACAAAAACAACGACACCCTGGACGACCTAGTCCAGGAACTTCTGCCACTGACGGTAGATGCGGAGGAATCCGCTCAAACGTCGGAGCAACCAATGGAGGTGGTGGAGAGCACCAGAACGGTAGAAAGGTCTGATCACGGACCAAACGCACCTATTGATGCTTCCCACAACCCCAACAAAAAGCTGACCAAGCGATTGGCCAGCTCTCTAAAGAACCGCTTCAAAGCTCTTAAGGGACTGGGGGTGCCGCCTGAAGAGGCGGCGCAACTGTGCAAAAAGAGCTTTGCGGAGCTAAAGAAGATGGGTTATAAGTTTGGGAGCTCACAACCCAAGCCCGAGCAAAAGCCGACCAAACGGCCCCGCTCGGAGGAGGAGTCACCGCAGGGGAATGCACCCAAAGCCCCAAAGGTGAGTGAGACACCCCCAACGATGTCCCATCCACCACCAGCCTACAGCGAGGTCCTGAGCCAGATCCGAGTTGGGATCAAGGACTCCAATCCGATGACGGACGCACAACTGGAGTCCCTCAGCAACTCCATCCTGCAGAGGATTTCAACGATGGAGATTGGCGAAGGACCTAAATTCAAAGGCCACTCCTTCAAGCCAGGCTGGTTGCTCATCACATGCAGCGACCAACAATCCAAGACCTGGCTTGAAAACGTAACGCCATCCCTTAAACCATGGCCGGAAGCCAACCTCAGGGTCATTCCTGAAAATGAGCTACCGCGGCCAAATATAGGGGTGGTGTTTATTCCCGAGGCAGACGCCAAAAAGATCGGCCAATGTCTGCCTCTCCTACGTGCGCAAAACCGGGGACTGCGCACCGAACTCTGGAAGATCGTCAACACTAAGGTCGAAAAGGGCGGGGTCACACTGACCCTATCCATCGACGACCTATCTGTTGAAGCCCTCCAGAGGACGCAGTTTAAGGCAAACCTCGGTTTTCGCGAAGTCCAGTTCCGGCTAAAGGGCCTGAACAAGGCCCAACAGCCTGGAACTGGATCCTCCATCACCCCAGCACCGACTGCCATAAACCCCCCTCCTCTCCCAACCGGCCCGCAGGTCCTCCCTGGACCATCGAGGCCGGCTATCCCCTCCCTCCCCACCACAACACCCTCTCGTAAGGTCCGCCCAAACCCTACCGGTACGATCCTCTCCCACCAACCCTCAACATCGTCGGGGCAGCGGTTTCCCCCTGGCAGGGGGGCCAACAGGGGCGCTGGCCGTCCCAGGGGTAGAGGACAGCATCGAGGAGGAAGGCAAGGGCGTGGAAATGCCCAACGCCATTAAAGACGCAAGAAGGAGTAGGGGAGCGACATTCCTGCAGGCCAATCTCCACCACGCCATCGCGGCCTCAGCGGTCGCGGAGAAGATCCTCGGCGAAAATGGCCTGTACATCGCCCTCCTACAAGAACCTTGGTTGAACGCCAGCGGCAAGGTCGCCGGACTAAACCAGGCAGGTAAGATTTTGGTACACGAAAAAGGATCTAAACCAAGAGCCTGCATTGTGTTCAACAAAAACATTAACTTTTTACCTGTTACAGAACTCTGCAGTGACGACATAGTCGTTGCCTACATCGATCTTAAAGGGCGGGGAACACTGAAAGTACTCGTATGCTCAGCCTACCTGCCCGGAGAGAAGACCGACCCCACCGAAGAACTGACTAAAGTGGTGGCTTACGCCCACACACAAAAGTCGGAACTGATAGTGGGATGCGATGCCAACGCCCACCACACCATCTGGGGCAGCTCCGGCATCAACAAAAGAGGTGAGTTACTCTCCAACTTTATCTTTACTAACGGTCTACATCTGTTGAACAATGGTCGTATTCCAACCTTCGTAACCAGAGCAAGACAAGAAGTATTAGATATAACATTCGCAACTCCAAAGGTAGCTAGCTGCCTTGCTGACTGGCATGTGAGTCGCGAAAACTCAATGTCGGACCACAAACATATCATTTTTGGTGTTAAAGGCTCACTAGACTCAATACCACTAGTGCGTAGGAATCCAAAAGGCACTTCCTGGGCTGCCTACAAAGACAACCTTGAGGAACATCTAAAGGACGTCCCAAAAGTCGTAAAGACACCTGATTCACTCAACATAGCGGTAGAGCTCTTGACGCACGGCGTCATTAAAGCCTATGAGCAGAACTGCCCGTTGAAGGAATCAACCACAAGCAACCCAACGGCGTGGTGGAACAAAAAGCTCGAAAGACTACGGGTCTCCACACGTCGCATATTCAATCACTCGACCAAACCGTGCGACTGGCAACGGTACGGGAGAGCGTTGACGGAATATAACAAACAGATCAGAAAAGCCAGAAGAGCGTCTTGGCGCAAATTCTGTGAAAACATTGCCCAAACCCACAAAGGGGCGAGAATACACAAAATACTTGCCAAGACACCAACTAACTATCTAGGTCTTCTGAAGAAGCCGGATAACACCTACACGACCACAGAGGTGGAAACACTGGAGCTCCTCAGAGTTGTCCACTTCCCCGGTTCGTTCCAAACCAACAACAGTCAATTAAGGCCCGGAGGGAGTGTTAAACCCCACAGGGCAGGCAACACTGACTGGAACCTGGCCGCATATATATTCAGGCCAAACCAAATTAAATGGGCTCTGAAGAAATTCAAGCCATATAAATCAGCGGGTATGGATGGAATTTTCCCTGCCTTATTACAACAGGGACAAGACCTACTCCTCCCGCATCTGGTAAACATTTTTCGCGCCAGCTTTGCCTGGGGCACGATACCAGATCAGTGGACTCGGGTCAAGGTACAATTCATACCAAAAGCAGGGAAAAAGGACTACTCTCAGCCTAAATCCTTCAGACCCATTAGTCTTACATCTTTCCTCCTTAAAACGATGGAAAGAATAATAGATCAGCACATTAGAGCGCAGTATCTGGTGGCTAGACCACTCAGCTCTAACCAACATGCTTACCAAAAAGGTAAATCCACGGAAACTGCCCTACTAGATCTGGTCGACAAGTTGCAGAACACCTTAGAGGACAAGCAAACCGCTCTATGTGCTTTTCTTGACGTGGAAGGTGCTTTCGATAACACACCCACAAGAACTATCCTCAAGGGGATGGAGTCGAAGGGCGTTGACGGAATCACTATTAGATGGGTACAGAGTATGCTATCCAATAGGGTAGCGACGCTAACCCTAAACTCTGTAACCCATGAATTTTACACCACAAGAGGCTGTCCACAAGGAGGTGTACTCTCCCCACTCCTATGGACCCTAGCTGTGGACCAACTTCTTGCATTATTGGCTAGCCACGACTACGATACCCAGGGATACGCCGACGACCTTGTGGTCGTAGTCAGGGGCCCATGCCTTCACACAATTTCAAGCCTAATGCAAGGAGCTCTTAACACCATCATCAAATGGTGTAAAGAAAACGAACTGACTATAAACGCCAGTAAAACCATAATAGTGCCCTTTACCAAGAAACGCAAACTTGAAAAGCTTGGAAACCTAAAGCTTAACGGGCACATTATACCCTTCTCAAAAGAAGTCAAGTATCTAGGGGTCACACTAGACCAAAAGTTAACTTGGAACACACATTTGGAAAATATAATCCAAAAAGCGAAGATGGCCTTATGGACATGTTGTCGAATGGCAGGAGCAAGATGGGGCTTAAAACCCAACATTGCTATGTGGCTTTACACAGCGGTTGTGAGGCCTATTATCACATACGCCTCGGCCGTCTGGTGTAACAAAACCAACCAAAAGATAACAATCCAAAAACTAAGCGGCCTACAACGCACCGCTTGCATAACTGCAACCGGAGCCCTATCCTCTACACCGGGGGCAGCCTTGGATGCTCTGCTGAACCTAATACCACTGCACCTGCAAGTGCAGAAAGAGGCGGAGCAGTGTATCTATAGAATCTGCACCCAAACGAGGACTACATGGCGTTCACAAACACTGACCAAACTTAAGGCCTCGGTGTTTGAAAACAACATCCTATGCATGCCCACTGATGATATGAATGCTGAATGCAACTTCACAAAAATATACTCAGTGGAAATACCCTCTAGGGACGAATGGGCAGATGAACAAACGTCCTTCGAAGAGGGCAGCCTAATCTGGTTCACAGATGGCTCTAAAAAAGGTGATGACGTAGGATGTGGAGTCTATGGACAAAGGCCAAAACTCAGGCTATGCGTCAGCATGGGGAAAGAGGCCTCAATCTTTCAAGCGGAGGTTTTCGCCATTAACAAATGTGCGGAGATCATCCTCGAAAAGAACCTAAGACATCGACACATCTACATCAACTCGGACAGCCAAGCTGCTCTGTTGGCACTAGATTCACTAGAGTCAAATTCCAAACTTGTCCAGAACTGTAAGGACAACTTGAATACCCTGGCCACATCCAACAAAGTTACACTTAGATGGGTACCAGGACACTCCGATATACACGGAAACGACCAAGCAGACGAACTTGCAAGGAAAGGGGCCGACACACCCCATGTCGGCCCGGAACCGTTTTGCGGCACCACAAAGCAAAAAGCATACTCTCTGCTACACAACCTGTACAAAGGTAGGGCGATCGAGCTGTGGAAGTCTGTAAAAGGACAAAGGCACTCGAAAACCCAAATTGAAGGGTTCAACAGCAAGAAATCTACAGAGCTATTATCACTCAAAAGATTTAAAACTTGCTCAGTGACCAGAATCCTCACTGGCCACTGCAAACTGAACAAACATCTGTTTCAAATGGGTATGAAACAGGACCCAGCGTGCAGGTTCTGCCAAGAGTCAGAGGAGACTGCCATGCACATCCTCTGCTCATGCGGACCACTCATGCGCAAACGAAGTATCCACCTAGGGCGACATATTCTGTTGCCGGAGGAGATACAACTACTCACTGCCCAAAGAATCTGGAATTTCTTAGATTCAACGGGCCTTTGCAGTGAAATCTAACAAAAGGGCTGCCACAATAGATCAGCAATGGTCGAAGCGGCACACAAAAAGGCCCAAAAATAACTCAATAATAATAATAATTTTGCTCAGTGCGCGCATGCAGCAACATGCACTCTCTGTCGTGATTGGAACTGAACTAAGGAAGCAGGAGGGGGTATACGCACTGTATTTCACCGTTCGTAAACAAAACTGTGTTGACTTTGACACTACATTTATGGTGATGACGAAAATTCGTACTAAGTTTAAATATTTTTATTTATAGGTACTTAGTTGTTGAAAGAATAATTCTATTTTTTTGTATATATAAGAATACAGTATGGAGATTATAAATAAATAAAAAATCGGATTCGTACGTTGCGTATTTGAAAATTTTCACAAGAAACATGAAGGTTTGAATTTTTTTGCTACATGGTAATGATTTTTGACATATGTTTTGTTGTATTATAAAAAAACTATTAAACTGTAGGTGAGTTTTATTGAAGCGCCATTTAGATAAAAGTACTAGTCAACAAATGTAAAAGTTTCGATACTCTAACCTTACTACTTTTTTTTATAAAGACCGACATGTACCGCTACGCTGATATTTGAAATCCACCCGAAACACAATCTGTAATAAGAAGTTTATTTTTGTCGACAACACTAGCGGTGGGCGCGGCGACCAGAAAGAGCGCGCGTTATGAGTTAGAGCGAGAAGGTAGGATTCGACGCATTTTTGTGACTCGAACGTGTGTTTTGTTAAGGTGGATTTAGACTAAACGAACATAGAGCTAGAACTAGGGTAGAGCATTCATTCTTGATCTTTTAGTGTAAACAAAAGTTCGTTCTCAGCGTTTACACCACACGAACATCAGCGAGCAAGAATGCAACCCAAGAACTAGGATTCGAGAGCATATGCTCTAGAGATGTTTAGACCAGGCGAACGAGTACCCGTTGCTCATTCGTCGGGTGTCTGTGGACAATGTGCACTATGTCTGACTCTGAGACTGATATTGTGTAATGAAATTTTAGGGCCCTAGGGTACTATTTGGGTACTATTTTTTGAGATATAAAGCGTTTCCAAAAAAAAATAGTACCCAAATAGTACCCTAGGGCCCTAAAATTTCATTTCTCTAGCTATCGTAGAAGCCGAGATATTCCATGACTTAACGGTGTACAAAATTTCACACCGTCAAGCTGGCGTACCCGGGAATTTCTTATAGAAAGAGCTCACTATATCTCGGCTTCTACGATAGCTACAGAAATGAAATTGTAAGGCCCTAGGGTACTATTTGAGTACTATTTTTTGAGATATAAAGCGTTTCCAAAAACCAAGCCCTTCCAGAGATACAAACGGTGTACGCCAGCTTGACGCCCGGTAGCGTACACCGTGAACAGGCCTCAATGGCCTCATATTTGGAAAAGTGTAAGAGTACTATTTTTTTCACCTAGGTATTTCTTCGGTACTATTTATTGGCTGCATCAGATTCTGAATATATTTACGGTGTACGCTATCTTGACGGACACCTCTATTAAATATATAAAATTTTAATAAATAAGTTTGACTTTATGGTTGTTTTGTACAGTTACCATTGTAACAGAATTTATGGCTAGACTATGAAACTTTTAAATGGCTCGTAAATTATTTCAGAAGTTTCTATGACACTACTGACACTGCAGTGGAGAAAGCTAGATATTAGAGTAACAAAGTAATACTAAACATATATCATGTTATTGTTATCTTAAGTATTTAAAATAATAAATATTTACCTCAATGCACATTAAGTACCTACACTTCTACCCTTAGCTATACAATAGTACCTATAAGCTAATTTAATTAACCTTGATTATTAATGAAAAAAAAAAAACAATAATACGACCATAGAATTTCTACCCAAAAGGGTGCTAATGATGCTATACAACAATTTACATTAAATTTTCGCCAAAACTGGAACTTCCCCTACTTAGTCGACGCCCTGTTAAGGGTGTCGCTTGTAAAGTAAGAAGTATATTAGGTTTTTCCTGATATAAATGGTTTCTGGTTTGTGAATAGTCTTCTGCATTGCGTCAAGAATGACACTCGGGTTTCACGACGCCCTGGCGAAGTCCTCGTTCGAGACGTGGCGTCACTCTTCAATACTTATACAAACTTGCTTACGCTACATCATACATGCGATCGCTTGGCTGCGATTACTGTTTCAAGTAACTGTTGCTGCTGCATGGGGAGCGACATTCTCAGATCGCACGACACTCACGAGGACATCCGCGTTATTCCAGTCGTGTTTGACAGTCTGTAGGTATCTGTACAAAGCTGCTTACGCCACATGAGACCGTTTAGCTGCAACGAGCGTTTCCAATAGCTGTTGCTGCTGTGTGGTGAGTGACGCCCTCAGGTCGCACGCCACTCTCGCGAGAGCGTGCGCATCGCTCGTTACGCACGACAGTATCGTCGATTGTAGCTTCAGTCGCAGGTCTGCGTTGAATGGTATTGCTGCAAAAATAACATCTACACTAATATAAAGTTATGGCTGTACTATCTTATATGAGAGATCAATTCAGTTGAAAAATAAGTCCAGCTAAAATTTTAATAGTTCAAAGTTTCCCCAGATTGGTGCCAGCGTTGCAAGAGAGTATGACGGCCATTCTCACGAAGTATATCTGCGGTCACCTAATTACCGCGACGCTGTTTTCATTCTAAATGTATGGAGACGCGGTAATTAGACGCAATCATACTTCGTGAGAATGGCCGATGAAATGAATTTAGCAGTTATAGACCAAGTGAAGTGCGCAGAGTTGAAAAATTTCATATTTTTTATAACTAAAGTAGGTATTTAATAAAACGACAGTATATTATTATTACAATACGAAGATTAAAAAGATACACGTTCGAAAACCGATTTTTAAGGGCAGTCAATGCTTTCTGGAACTTTGTGACACCACAATGGCTAGTTTGGAGGTACTATCTTTTGTCTTACCATCACTATCTGCGTCGTTCAGTATGTCGGAGAGGAGATTTCGCAGCGAAGCTGTGCTCACTTCACCCGCCGGCTCCATGTACAGTGATAGTAGCACTCGGCTGAGCTGAACTCTGTAAAAACATTTTCTACATAATTTGACTAACTGGCAGAAATCAGAGCAGGTTGTAGCTAATTACATCGACTCTGGACCTCTATCAACATACAATTCAGGCTTTATTTGATTTATTACGCGTTTTTTTTTATATCCCAATTATCTTAGTATTCCAATTATTTTGAATTTTTAATGTTTTGTTTTTTTTATATGCTTTATTTCTTGGGTGTACATTTTCTTTATTAAACAGTTCTTGATTTGCATGGTACTTAATTTGTAGTTTGTAATTTTATTACATGCAATATTTCCGTTCAAAGTAACAGGTTGCCACAAGACTATCAACACTGATCTAAATTCCATATAAGAGGCTCCCAACTAGGCACAACCCATATCTTATGATTTATGAACATATTTTTTCTAGAAACTTACTCTGCAAGAATGTCTTCTGGAAGATTCACTTTTGAGTCAATTAATTCATTAGCTTTCTCTAAGGCTATATCATATTTTTCTGAAATTAAGAGCATAAGAAATATTATTATTACTCCTGATACTCAGACATTTAGATCTTTGCTAAAAAAACAAAGATATTTTCAGTGACACAGACATAATTGGTCAACTAACTACCATTGGAAGTGGCTGAAATATATTTTATCTTGATGGAGTTACACACATTATAGATTTGATTTGACTTGATCAAAATTGAAATAGATTTAAAAAGCAAAAAAGCATTACCACAATCAATAAGTAGATTTATATAATTCCTCATGAACATAATCTTCATAGTTGTCTCGGGTACTAAGGCCAGTGCTTGTTCATAGTAAGCTACAGCTTCACACTTGAGGTTCAGGGTTACCAGGTCATTGGCCAGCTCACTCAGTATGGACAAGCGGATTGAAGAGCTCTCTGGATATTTGGTTAAGGCTTGCATAAAGCATCCAATAGCCGCCTGGAAAATAGTATTATTGCAAGATTACATTTCAAATAATAATTCATTTCAAAGGTTTCTACCAAACACTAATATCAAATCTAACGCAAGAATAAACATTGTGCCAACATCAAGTCTGTCCCATATTTAAAAAACTTTTCAAAACACTGAAATAAAATATGCTAATCTATCTCACCTCTAAATTTTCTCTGTCAGGACTACAAAACTTTAATGAGCTCAATTTCCTCTCAGCCTTCATAAACTGCCTCGCTGCGGTCACTAGGTATTCCGCTTCGCCCAGAAAGTTGCCAACAGAAGCTTCGCACTTGGCAGCACCAATGTAGCAATGCCCAGCAAAAGTAGGCTGTTCAGAGTACTCGCACTGAATTGCTAGGGCTATGAACTCATTAGTGGCTTCAGAAATATTCGGCTTCCTCAAGAAACGCCTGTAAATACTTCTACTTAGTAAGAAAATAACTGTAGAGATAGGTTTGGCATTTGTACAACTCGTCTGGGTGAAACTTACTTTTTCAATTTAGTGTTAATATTCATAAATTGCTCGTTGAAACTCGCATTTAAATCGGTAGACATAGTGATTGAAATTTTCGAAAGAGAAAATTTCCCCATACAATAGGAAGGGAACACGGAACGGAATACGATCATACGATGAAAACAAATGGCTGTCAGTGTCAAATATGACAATTGGTTTTTTTTTATGGCTATGATAATTGATGGAACATTTAAGGTTGCTAAATAGAGAAATGCATTGGGAATTTTCTAAGGCGGTGCATCCACCTACAATTTAATCGCGCAATATTAACACAATATTGACCATGTCTAGTTTAAATTTGCGACTGTGCAAGAATGACCAATGATTGAACCAATAAAGTGATTAAAAATTTTACAATTACGCATTATTGTGTCATTTGTGGGGCCTGCGGAATATTTTTTTAGAAAAAAATTAAACAATGCAGTTTTTAGTGTCTGTTTAACCATATTTTACTCTTTAATTGTATTGCTAGAAGTATGTTCACAGCGCACTCGCTGTCAACATACTGCGAAAGTACCACTGTACTTGGGGGTAATATTACAAGTAATTTTGATTCCATCATTGCGCAATCTTGAACGTTAACAACGCACGGTCAATAACTTTGCGCAAACTAATTCCGTTTAATTATTGCTAGTCGTTGTTTACCTATGAAGTTACGTTTCTTATCAATTTCACTTGTCAAAAAATGTCAAATGCCTTGACGTGTCGAATATTTGGGTTAATTCGATTACATATTTCTGTATTTTACGGTTTAATTGTTTATTATTAATAGTGGCTTATGATATTAATAGACTGGTACAAGTAATTCACGATGGATTTTTTGAAGAGCGGCCTAAAAACCGTTCTAGGGGCTCCTGAGCCCGGGCAAACTCCTTCAGGAGCGGAGACGGTAAGATATTGGAATTTGTCGCAAATATGTTTCTAATGTTAAATATAGGCTGGAGACCTTCATACGTTAGCGGGGAACGTGTATTATGATGTTATAACTACTCTAGTCACAGCGACATTTTTGAATGCAATATATAACAAGTTTAAAACATTATCATCAAAAATATATTTTTATTTTATTGCCCATTTATCTCTGCTTTCTTTTTGTAACCGGAAATATACAATATCACAATTCAGTCATGAGTGTATGTGTTTGATTAATTTTTTTGCATGTATATAACAACTAAAACCTGAGTTTCTAACCATATTCTGTAGTGCAAAAATGACAATTAATTCAATAACTACATGAACGTCATAATTAAGCAAACTTAAGGCCGGCTTTACACCTGTAAGTTTTACTTACGTAAGTAAGGACGCAGCTATACGTTAGACTGAGATAGTCAGTCAGCTATCTCAGTCTAACGTATAGCTGCGTCCTTACTTACGTAAGTAAAACTTACAGGTGTAAAGCCGGCCTAAGGCGACCAACTTCAAGTGAAGCCAAAATGTTTGTATGTATTTGTCCAATGTTAACTTGAGTAACATTTATGTGATCTTCCTGAAATTTGTTAAGATAGTAGTTAAGGCCAATAGAACTTTCAAGTCCAAAGACAAAGTAACAATAGGGTAGGTTTGTCTAGTAAAAATAACTTATTCACTGTTAATTATCAAATTCAGCTTCCAAAATTTATCCCAAATAAATTCAGATTCAGTTATTTACTTGACTGTAACAATTTATAGTGTTGTCTTTTCATGAAATAAACTCCAAATATGTTTTCATTATTTATTACATGAACTTCACTTTACAAAATCCAGCCACCTAATACCTAATTGACAATGCCGTGCTAGAGTTCTTTTTTAAAAAGTCGGGGTAGTAAAATTACAACCAAAAATCCATAGATAATAAATAGAATGGAACGGAGGTTAAGAGTTCTACATTTTCAAATAGGTTTTATTGACTTTTCCAATTAATTAAATATAAATGTATAACAATAGTCACAAAAAAATTAAATAAGACACAAATTGACCAAAAGAACAAGTGACGTCATTTTCGAATTTTCTATGAAGCTGCATACAATCTGAGCTTTTTGAAATTTCATAAAAAGAAGCTGATTTTATCTGTTAGGAAACTAACCTATTCTGTTATGTTTGAAATTAAAAGTTCTGTCGACTTCAACTAACATCCAACCAAATTTAGAAAGAAAGAAAGACTGCATTTGAGTTAACAGAGTTACAAGGTAGTGACATTAAGTGCAGTATTTCTTCCTTTCGAAAATTTGGTAGTAAACAATGGTTTACTACGTACTACTAGTATTATAGATTCTTGTTGTGCAAAATGTTCAGGTGGAGCGGCTTGTAGATCGGGTGAACAACTCCACTTTGCCCAACTCCACTGGAGGACCGACGGGATGCGTGCCGCGCGCTCAAAGCCATGTCGCGCAAGTACCGCGTCGACGTGGGCGCGCACGGCATGGACACGCTCAAACAGGTGAGTGCTCGAGCTATGGATCGCGGACACCTTCTCATTATTGGATTTTACCTGTCTTCCAAAAATAGAGAAATGCATTGGAATACCACCTGAATGGAAGAAACAAAAAGCAATCATCAGTTTGCCGTCTAATTCATCTAGAAACTATCTCCAATAATTTCGACAATCCATCTGAAAAGTGGCTAAATTATTTGTTTATGACCCTTTTTATGCACTAGTGCACCGGTCTCCAAACTACGGCGTGCGAGAGCTCACTCTCCAATAAAACACCCCATGGATGCCAGTGGCTGAGAAAAAACATTACTTAACTCCGTGGTCGACCCTGTAAGTGTGCCATGGGCTGAAAAAGTTTGGGAACCCCTACACTAGTGTATAAAAATATTCCCCAGATTGCAGCATATTAGCGCGCCATATCTGAGGGTTATTGATTGATTAGGTACAATTTTATTTTTCCCTCACTATTGAAGTGAAAAGTAGAGTGAACACGGTACTAAACCCAATTCTAGAAAAAGAAGTACACGGTTCTGGCATGAAGTGAAAGATAAAATTAACAATCCTTTTAACAATTCCAGGTGTTGGAACTCGACCGCGCTGATAACGAGACGATCAACTACGCCCTCGACACTCTAAACAACGTCATGTTCCCAACACAGTTCGAGGAAGAAGAGGACAACCCACACGTCCCCATGAACATTGGGGAACAATTCACCGAGATGTTCATCAAGGACCACCACAACATACAACTAATCCTGGACTTACTTGATGAATTCGACTTTAGGGTTCGCCTTTCAGCTGTACAACTGCTAACCTCTTTATTGACCAACAGACCGAAAGACATACAAGAGATTATATTAGTGAAACCCATGGGAGTGTCCAAAATGATGGACTTGTTAGGAGATCCTAGAGAAGTGATCAGAAACGAAACTTTGCTGCTACTTATTAAGCTTACAAGAGGAAATGCTAATATACAAAAGATTGTAGCTTTCGAAAATGCTTTTGATAGACTTTTTGATATAGTTTCAACTGAAGGATACTCTGATGGGGGTATTATTGTTGAAGACTGTTTGCTACTAATGTTGAATTTGTTAAAGAATAACAGCAGTAATATCAACTTTTTCAAAGAAGGCAGTTATATACAGAAGATGCTACCAATGTTCAACACTCCTGATGAATCAGAAGACTACGGTTGGTCTCCACAAAAAGTCTCTAACGTACATTGTATGCTCCAAATAGTTAGGACTTTAGTATCGCCGAGTAACGCTATTCAAATTATATCGAATTGTCAGAAGATCATGAAGAATGTTGGTTTGTTGGATTCGTTATGTAACATTTTGATGGCTAGTGGAGTCCCGGCGGACATACTGACGGAGACCATCAATACAGTTGGAGAAGTAATCAGGGGAGACGTCATTAACCAAGAGTTTTTAGGAAATGTAATGGCGCCCTCGAATCCCCCGCGGCCGGCCATTGTTGTGCTCCTCATGTCTATGGTTAATGAGAAACAGCCGTTTTCGTTAAGGTATGATAATATTTCTTCAACATTGGTTATTTCATAGTTAAAGTCGATTTTCATTTTTTTTTATTAATTTGGTAGATTTCCGTGTCACTTGCAGTCGAACTGGGTCTGAAGGGCTCGGGTGGCCATCGTAATAAATAAGATACTATGGCAAAGTATAAAGACAACCAAGTAGTTTGTCTTCGGCGTTTAGGAGCGCGCGACACGTATTTACACAGACGCACGGTCGCGCGTCTGTGTGAGAGCACTCCGTACTGTGGCATGGGCAAATGCTTGCCTTTGGTGCGTCCGTACACGGCGTGCACACATGCACGCTCCCGATGTACCTTTTGTCGGAAGAAAAACTACTGCTTATCTGTGACTATGGGGTCAGTAGGGTAGGAGGACCGTACAGGCTGTAGCGGCCTTAGGGTAGGTCGTGGTGGGGCGACCGCCCAGGGCGCCGGACATAGTGGCCCTTTATATCCTCTCGCTCCCTGAGTGAGGCCTACTTCCTCGTGAAATCCAAAAATTTCAATTATTCAGCAGTCAAATTCTGAAAGTGGTCTATGTATACATAACAAAAGTGTAAGAACGAACAAATAGAAAACCTTTGTATGACAGCACTACAATAGCGATACATCTGGCATAACTGGTACGTCTAGCATAACTGGCCGCGATTTCGTTTCTCGCGCGACAGAGCATCACCTGTCACTGTCACACTATATGGAGTGGAAAGAGTCGCGTGTCACAGTTGTGCTAGAGGTAACTGGTTTAGTTATATAATCTACTCTGTGGAGATATCTCCAAGTCGAGCAAAACAAAGGCACGGCCGTACCAACACCACCCTTTTATATAAGGGCATAATATGACTTAGATATATTCTCAATGACATTCAATTTGAACTGCGTCAAAGTTCCTTAGTTTTGTCCCTGACTGACTGACTGATGATCATCATAATTCTAAGGTACTTCTAGCAGACCCACAAGCTCCGGTGGAAATCTAGTTGACACCCCCCAAAACCCCCCCACCCGGTAGTAACTTGGTTTAAAATTACATCTCAATTTTTTTTGTTGTAGAAGAATTGCGTTCGTAGACTTGCATCTTTTTACGTCTATAATAGTAATATGTGTTTGATGGGATTTTTAATGGCTCGCATTGGTACGCAGGTGTGCAGTGTTGTACTGTTTCCAATGCTTCCTATACCGCAACGAGATGTCGCAGGCCAGTTTGGTACAGACGCTGCTGCCTTCTTCCTCGGACGTCTCGAGTCTCACCAGCGGCCAGCTACTGTGCGGTGGTAAGTAAGAGTGATATGCTGCTAGTCTTGGTCAAATATTTTTATTTGTTTTAATAATTGTTCAATTGTTTTTACATTTTGCCCATGCTATTCATTATCTTTCAAGCGCATCTTATGAAACCGAATTCAAACATTTACTGTATATCAAATGGTTGCATTGCGTAAATGAAATCTGGTTTAGACAAAAAAATATCTGGTTGGTTAACCAAATGGCTAATTAGACCAATTGGCTGCGACATATCTAAGACCATTTTCGAAATATTTTTCAGGGCTTTTCTCCTCCGACGTCCTGTCCAACTGGTTTGCCGCTGTGGCCCTAACGCACGCATTGATCGACAACCCTGGCCAGAAAGAGCAGTTGCTGCGAGTTTTACTGGCCACCAACATCGGCAGCGCGCCAGTGTCATTACTGCATCAATGCACGTTGACCCTGCAACAGACGACGAAGCTTCAACCCAAGGTAAAAGAGAAGTGCGAATTAGTCTCGCGTACTCTGGTTTCCGTCATACGCACAAATAGAGAGACATTTCGTATTAGGGATGTAACGATACATCATTTTGCCGATACGATACCGATACCGACTATTGTAGCATTGCTTAGGTTGGGACTAGTTCAAGTTAGGTTACATCACTCTCAAGCCCCCCAAACTAACTGACAATAGTACATTACACAACTAGGGTGGTAATACAAAGAAAGGCCGAGATCGCAGATCTTTGCGGCCCGAGCTGTAAGCGAGGGTCGTAAATATGCGATTGTGGGTTTTCTTTATTACCTCCCGTGTTGTGTACATCATTTTATGTCTACACTTGGGCAGAAAGCGGCTTTATGGCCAGGTGTGGCATAAATAACTTTTCGCTGTACGCTGCGCGTACGGAAAAAACCGCTTTCTGGCCAAGTGTAGATATAAAATGATGTACACAACACGGGAGGTAATAAAGAAAGCCCGCCGAAGCCGGTTTCTATGTATTACCATACCTATGTGTAATGTACTATTAATTCGCTTTTCCAGGTAGCCCTTCTAATGCTGATCTCTCAATGGACGAGCCACTGTCCGGCCGCCGTCAGTACCTTCCTCAAAGTTCCCGGCGGAGTCGGCTACCTCGTCAACCAGACTTGCTCCAACGAGCATGACGAAAACGAATACCTGCTCCAAGGCCTCTCAGCCTTCCTCCTAGCCATCTGCATACACTTCAATGACGACTCCGTAGAAAATTATTCAAAAGATTCCTTAAAACAGTTGCTACTGAAGAGGATAGGGATAGAGACGTTTAGTGCTAAGTTGAGTGAGGTGACGAAACACGAGCTGTATAACAAGGCGGCCAAGCATCCGCAGCTGAGGGTCAAGATGGCGTCAGAGATACTGATCGATTACGAGTTTTGTAAGCTGTTTAAGGTGCTGGAAAGTGAGTATTTATCGAGTTTCATCTATCCAATAATGCATGTCGAAGGTTAAATTCGTCGAATTTATTTCGGCTGTAACACTTACTCTGAGAATCTCTAGAGTATTAAACCGGGAATATAAAGTTCGCCGAATCTAGCCTCGTGTTTCTACACGGACCTTTGGGACTGACAAATACCCGATGTGGCGATGGGAACATATCATCATTGATGCCAATGGTATAACTTTTGCTGATGATTTCAGATAAAATTAACAATATTTCAAAAATTATACAAAGTTTACCCATTACATTCGCATACAAAGCTCAAAGGTTTAGGAAATAATGAAATAAAGCAACCCGGCGAGACATTTGATTTGAATATTGAGTATCCCGAATATTCTTATACTCGGCCGAAAACTGTAAAAGTAGAAAAGGGAAGAAGTTAAAGTAGCAAATAAAGCGGTTATTGTATCAACGATACATAACATACTATAGGGAACGTGCACGACGAAGGTGCTGCCGACTGGAGTCGCCTATCTAAATCAACTACCTTCTCATGCTGGGGCCACATTAACGGAAACGCCCTTAATTTATGGCGATGAAGGACGATTAACGTCAGTGTAGCTACGACATACTATATTTGACATTGCCACTTAGATATTGTCATTGACAGCTTCATTTGACAGGGGTGATAGTTTCCTTTATTGTCCACCCGTGTCTCTTTTGTCGTTTAGTGCTGCCTATAGTTCGTGCATGTTCTCTATTTCCAGGTGTGGTGACCCAAAGTCTCACAGTCAAGCCAGAGAACGGGACCACGGAACCAGAACGGGCGTCTCCAGACGACGCGACCCTCGACCAGTACAAGAACCTCATCAGACAACAGGACGCCCGACTGCAGCAGCTCATGCAACAAGTAGAAGGGCTGCTGCAGCATAATCACCAGCTACAGGTCAGTGGAACGATAACCCAGTGCAAAACAGAGCCAAGAAGTAGTGTCCCACCGAAACTAGTTTTCACGGCCGAAACCAAAACCTAATTTCGGCTTTGATCTCAGTTTCGGCCGAAACCAGAGCCGAAACCGGAACTTAAGGTCATGTTTTCAGCCAGTCTAATTTTTAAACAACATATTAATCATTTAGTCTCTGATATTTACTTAGAGTAATCATTAGTACATGTTGTAACTTCTTAATTCAAATAGTTTATCTGTACTTTTTCAAAACAAGACTGTCCGATCGTAGTTCGAAACCAATCAAATTCAGTTTCGGTTTCAGCCGGATGGATATGCAGAAACTCGTTTTTTTGCTGAAACTAGGCCGAAATCGAAATTTCGGCCGGACTCTACCAAGAAGCTTATAGCTGGCACAGCACTAAAATAAATTGGTCTCTCAGTCTGCAACGTATCGTCGGTGTTCTAAGCCACGTGAAATGATTCCAGCGTCGCCCTTATTAGTTAATATGAGCATTTGTTCCCTGTGACTTTGGAACCAAAATGATCGCCGTGCGATTCCAAAGAAATTCCCTACCGCGCACTGTCCGAATGTGGAATGGGCTATGCCGCGGTTTTCCCGGAGGGCTACACTATAGAGTTCTTCATGAGGGGAGTGTATAGGTTTTTAAAGAGTCAGCAATATGCACCAGGCAGGCCGTATGCTTGTTTGCCACCCTAGTTGTATAAAAAATCGCGTCATCCTCATTATAATATGATATGATCATCATTTTTTTTCGAACAGCCAAGGTATCTTCCAAAAAACGTGTATAACTGTATTTAGGGATAGTACTTGCCACGTTTTTTTTGACGATTGTTTTCTTTTTCAGGGCGCCTTAAACGACTCAATAGCCTCCAACTCCCACCTTAAAGACGAGAATACGCTCCTTAAGGCTCAAGTCTCCGCGACGAAGTCTCTTCCCAGCCAGGGTACAGACCCGTCGCCAGAGTACGAGGCCAGACTAAACCAGTTGACCCTGGAGGTTACACGATTAGATGGCGAACTCGCACAGGCCAAAGAGGCTGAGATGAAGGCTGTGCAAGAGTTGGAGAAGACGAGGAAGGATCAGGATGATTTGCTGGAACTGCTGGCTGATCAGGTATGATTGTATTTATGACCATAACCTTTTTATACAAGTTAGGGGCAGTCACGGTTCAACGATAGTCGAAAGTGATTCATGAATGCAGAAGACGAGTTTAAGGATCAGAATTGTGGTATCCCAAAAAAATCAGATCTAGATTTTATTCGATAAAGAAGGCTAATTTAAGAAACTAGGAGTAGATGATGGGTTTGGAGGAATTAGGTGATTCTACCTTACTCAGCTATATAGGGAACTCGTAAAAACTGATGACATTGAAAAATTAAGATAACTCGCTTCAAAACCGACCAACGATTGTCCCTAGTAACTAAATTGTAGGTCACTGGTTCAGTAACACTATTCAAAATTGCCTTGAAGACACCTAATTTTTTTTTCATGCAGCTTAAGACGACGAAAATTGGTGCTAAAATAAATGACTAAAATTTGTGATTATGGCAGTCTTTTTTGTAACTTGTATAATTTTATTTTTTGTTAATTTCAGGACACGAAACTAAACGAATACAAAACGAAGCTAGCGTCCCTTGGGCACCCCGTGGACGATGACCTAACGGAACCCAGCCTGACTTAGTGGTGCCAACAAATATGTAACTCTAATATTAGTGACCAGAGTTCTATGGCTTAGTGCTGATAGGACTAATGTCTATATTTATCCACGCCAAAATGTGTTTTACGTATTTGATACTAAGTCACATTTGCGTTAAACAAACGATGTCGAAACGACGACGAATCCTATTAGTACTAAGTCATTGTATAGTAAGAATTATCTAAGGTGTCCGAATGTTTGTTCATTCTCTTTAGGAACATTCGGTCACCTTAGATAATTCTTTCTTAGTATAGCAGAGGGCGTTGTAAGTGTGAGTTTTACTTTGGAATAAAAAAAACATCCTGGTTAGAGAGGAAAACTATCTTTTTAATCTTCGGTCTCTCTGTAGTACATATTTAATCTAATCAAAATTTCAGGCGATAGCAAGGCCATTTTGATGTTTTTAGGGTTTCGTACCTCAAAAGAAAAAACGGAACATTTATGGGATCACTTTTTTCTCCGTCTGTCAAGACCCTTTTTCTCAGGAACGAATTAATATGAAATACAAACATACTCAGGTCTGCAACCCCTTGCAGCAGTGAAAAAATCAACTTCTAAGTAAATGCAATCAAAAGATACGGCCGCTTACGCCGCAAATTTTGACGCTCGCAAGGGAATCAAAACCTCTGGGGTACATCCCGTTGACCTAGAATCATACAATTTAGCAAGAAGCAATGTCATGTAGCACAAATTAATAAGGAAATCCGAAAACTGTAAATTTGTACGGTGTTAAGGAACCCTTCGTGTACGAATCCGACTCGCATTTGGCCGGCGTTTTTTTTTCATAACCCGGTTTCAGTTCGAAGTAACAGTCCATTACAACTCGACTCTGTAATTGATTTTTCTAAAGGGCTAATTCAAACTTACTGATTCTTTGAAAACAGACCTTGTCTACGTAGACTTAAGGTTCAATTTATAAGGAGAGTTGTATATGAAGTAAACCCTTTTTGAAGGTCCTTAGTTGCTTTTTAGTGCGTTGGCGTCTTGGGAGTTAAAGTTTAATATTGAGATGGCAGTTAAGTACATTCTGCAGCATCTTTCAAAAATTGATTTACTCGTGTACCTAACTTTTTCATTAATTTTACAACGACCGAAGAGACTCGTTCGTTCAGTCTCAGTTGGTTGAAAGCGTTGTTAGAGTATTATAAATTAACATGTAGTTTACTACTTTAATTGATCGGGATCAGTAAAATTATTCGTCTTGAAGGGCAGAGAAAATGATTTTAACCTCTTAACATCTGGCATTTATTTGTTAAAATGTAAAGGATAGATTTGACCGTATGAAAGAAATTACTATATCTTAAAAAATCTTTTTGCTGTATTTATACACTCCGCAACAAAATATCTAGATTTTTTCACCTACCGTTGCAGTATGTTGATTTTTGCTGTGAATCTGCAACAGGAAATAAAAATGCCCATCAATTGGACTGTGTTTTGTTTGTCATAACATGATATCATGTACTGCCAATGTTTGTTGGCTGCCAAAAGGCAGAATACGTACCACTATTTACTTACTTGATAAGACTATATAAGACAAATATTTATTATAGTGTGACGATAGAGTAACAAACACATAGATTTGTTTTGCACGCTTAATTTTAATGAGCATGGTTACGTGCAATACCATTCCGCTTTTTAAATT
Source organism: Eudemis profundana (assembly GCA_947034925.1). NCBI lineage: Eukaryota > Metazoa > Arthropoda > Insecta > Lepidoptera > Tortricidae > Eudemis > Eudemis profundana. Next base: position 18,865,069 of record OX344795.1, on the reverse strand, counting down.
ATTTATTTTTAAGGCCGTGATCTATAAAAATAAAAAAATAATAAGTAGTTACTATTTTTATTATGAAGCTGATAAAATAGTAGCTTAGATTTAGTTGGTGACCGAGCTTCTTGCATCCAGCCGGACCAGAACAACTATCCGCAACTTCGCTTGTCGCGCGATCATCGTCATCACTGTTCTCTCTCGCACTGTACTGAATGGAATAACCCTCCTTTTTGCTTCGCCGTAGTCGGGTAATAAAGATAACGTTAGTCGCGCCTCAAGGAATCGCGTGGCACATTTGTGCTAGAGGCATCAGTTTTTGAGACTACAAAATTCACATATTACTCCAGGTAAAAACGTAGTAAGTGTATATGAAGTTCTTAAGTAACTTTTGACGTTTTTCTCTACGAAGTTTTTAGATTCCAGTTTTTTTTAATGTAGTGACGAAATGTCAGCCTATCATAGCTAAAATAGCAGTTTTTTTTATTTAATAGATGCGGCTAGTGTGCTCGTATTTATGAATTTGACTGTTTATTATTATTTATGTAAAATATGAAAATAAATATTGTACATATTGTTATTTATGATGTGTTTCATTACAAAATAAACCAGAACTGCCCGTGTCACGCGTACCTCATGTCATGTAACTTAGAAACACATGTTTTAAGATAATCGACTTTATGCCACACCTGGCCATAAAGTGGCTTTTTCCGCACGCTGCGCGTACGGAAAAAGCCGCTTTCTGGCCAAGTGTACACATAAAATGATGTACACAACACGGGATGTAATAAAGCCCCCGATCGCATATTTACGTCCCTCGCTTGCAGCTCGGGCCGCAAACTTCTGCGATCTCGGCGTTTCTTTGTATTACCACCCTAGTCTATATTAATAACTAGCTGAAAACCCGGCTTCGCCCGGGTAAAATGTAAAAAATTACAAACCCCATTTAACCCTTTCACCTCGTCAGAAATAGCATTACCAAGAATCTCTTTAGTTAGGTACATTTTGTTATTTATCTTTCGAAGCCTTTTATTTTTAACCGACATCTAAGAAATGTGGGTTCTATATGTAGTTATGTTTTGTTGAAATTCAGGGAACTTCACAAACATTTAATATATTAGGTATGTAATTTACATATCAAAGTTTACTTTCAAATATCTGAAATAATAGATTCCGATTCAAAATTTTACCCCTTTTGGAGCCAAATCCCATTTTTTTAGTCTAATTATTAATGTCCCACTGAAGGGTAAATCTATCCCGCTTGCAATGGTTCTGGTCCAAAGGACCACCCAGACCAGCCGTTAAAAAATATGTCTAGGTTCTAGGTTGTCCTGCCATTTTCACCGTGGCATGCTACGTCCTCGCCACCCAGCCTGTACCTCGGGCTCACCCCACCCCAACATGGTCTAAATTTTTAATTTAAGCCCTCGTCCTTGAATTACAAAATATGACAGCCGTCCCGATTCCGAGCTAACTTTGGACAGCCGTTAAGAAATGTATTCAGGTCGTCTCACCACCTTCGCCGCGGCCTGTTCTAGCGTCGTCGGACTGGCCATATAGTTAAGTTGGTGTTTTCCAGTTTTCCTAGCCGCCGCGGAGCCCCCACGGGCCTGGCCCCCGGCTTGTGGTTGTTGTTATTGGGCCCCGTACTCGTGGGAAGTCAGGGAGCCCAGTCCGGTCCTGTCCATTCAGCATGTCGCACCTACTTCGAAGCCAGTTTAGCCCGCCTATTTGGATACATACTACAGACGTGGCCGGCCTAGTCTTACTTCAACCTAAGGGGTTAGCATCTACATCATCAATGCAGATTGCGGTGCGCAGCGTGGTGTTCCGAACTCTGTCGGTTTTTTTTTTCACTCCCAGCTTACTACGTTGGGTTTGATTGCTGCGTGCGTGATTTGACAAACCTTAAATTTTGTTTTATTAATTTTACCATGTTCTTCAAAAACTACGGACTCATCTTATGGAGGTAAAATTAACCGGCATCCTCTATGTTGCTTCCCGTAGGTAGAAAAAAATTTTCGAAAACCTTATTTCAACGTTCCTATTCCTACCTCAAACATGAAAAAAATACCGGTCAAGTGCGAGTCGGACTTGCGCACCGAGGGTTCCGTACAAACTCGTAAGTAGATGCGTGAACAACTTAAGAAAAACTGTATGGCGGTTAGTTTAGTAGGAGCAAATAAGTATTTGTTATGATTTTTTCTAAATTTCTAAAAAATATCACTTAATACAATAGCACAACTTGAAATTTTCAACCTCCCATTTCGGCCCCCTAAAAAAAGTAAAAAAGGTATTAGAATTTTTTTATGCCCAGTAGCTTTGGTTAGCGACTTTTAAAACTATTCCAATTTTCTAATCGATTGCATCAATAGTTTAGGATATCTGACTGTGAGAGACGGACAGACAGACAGAGCCGCACCATAAGGGTTTCTTTTTTACCATTATGATACGGAACCCTAAAAACATTGAGACCTGCATCCTCAAGTTTATCTGTATTATGGTCGAATATTTCAAACGCCTGGTTAATTTTGTGTTTTCACCTAAATCATAAACATTTATTTTCACTTTTATGTCTTTGTACTAAAAACGGGTATAATTTAATGTGTTTTTTTTAAGTCAGAATAAATTTAAGAAAACTTAAAAAGCTACCTACAGTTTCGCCCCTAACTTACCACTTCACCTTTAGAGAGATTAAAAAAAATGTGCAGATTCCTTTTTTTTCGTTTAGAAATTTATCTGACACCTTCGCCCACGTTTGTTACTTTTTCTTGGGTTATGTTTCAATAATATTGTACAATATTATTGCCAATATTATTACATTATTTTTCAATTATGTCAGTAAATTATTAATTATATTCCCGTTTAAAGATTGTTTTCTTTGAAATAAAATTATGGAAACGTATGATTTTTCTAGTTAAAATAAATAACGGTTTTCTTACCCATGCCAAGTCTGTACAGCCGCGCCCGCAGTTATAGTCGCATGCTACGTGCCCCTGCACTAAACTGTGACAATTTCAGAACGAACTCGAATTGACGCAAGCAAACATGGCCGACTGTTTTTGGTATTATTCGCATTATTTTACATCTTTATACGCTTATTTCTGCGTTATACGAATTTTGCGAATATAAGTTGTCGATTCGAAAGTGTTATTTTTTTACGCTTTAATTTTTGAGACGCTTTTCGTTCAGGTCTACCGTAGGGCTCGGCTAAATTATTAATATAGATTTGGCCGGGGCCTACGGTAGACCTGAACGAAAAGCGCCTCAAAAATTAAAGCGTAAAAAAATAACACTTTCGAATCGACAACTTATATTCGCAAAATTCGTATAACGGAGAAATAAGCGTATAAAGATGTAAAATAATTCGAATAATACCAAAAACAGTCGGCCATGTTTGCTTGCGTCAATTCGAGTTCGTTCTGAAATTGTCACAGTTTAGTGCAGCGGCACGTAGCATGCGACTATTACTGCGGGCGCGGCTGTACAAACTTGGCATGGGTAAGAAAACCGTTATTTATTTTAACTAGAAAAATCATACGTTTCCATCATTTTATTTCAAAGAAAACAATCTTTAAACGGGAATATAATTAATAATTTACTGACATAATTGAAAAATAATGTAATAATATTGGCAATAATATTGTACAATATTATTGAAACATAACCCAAGAAAAAGTAACAAACGTGGGCGAAGGTGTCAGATAAATTTCTAAACGAAAAAAAAGGAATAGGCACATTTTTTTTAATCCCTCTGAAGGTGAAGTGGTAAGTTAGGGGCGAAACTCTGTAGGTAGCTTTTTAAGTTTTCTTAAATTTATTCTGACTTAAAAAAACACATTAAATTATACCCGTTTTTAGTACAAAGACAGAAAAGTGAAAATAAATGTTTATGATTTAGGTGAAAACACAAAATTAACCAGGCGTTTGAAATATTCGACCATAATACAGATAAACTTGAGGATGCAGGTCTCAATGTTTTTAGGGTTCCGTATCATAATGGTAAAAAAAGAAACCCTTATGGTGCGGCTCTGTCTGTCTGTCCGTCTCTCACAGTCAGATATCCTAAACTATTGGTGCAATCGATTAGAAAATTGGAATAGTTTTAAAAGTCGCTAACCTGAGCTACTGGGCGTAAAAAAATTCTAATACCTTTTTTACTTTTTTTAGGGGGCCGAAATGGGAGGTTGAAAATTTTAAGTTGTGCTATTGTATTAAGTGATATTTTTTAGAAATTTAGAAAAAATCATAACACATACTTATTTGCTCCTACTAAACTAACCGCCATACAGTTTTTCTTAAGTTATTCACGCATCTACTTACGAGTTTGTACGGAACCCTCGGTGCGCAAGTCCGACTCGCACTTGACCGGTTTTTTTTTTCATGTTTGAGGTAGGAATAGGAACGTTGAAATATGGTTTTCGAATTTTTTTTTTCTACCTACGGGAAGCAACATAGAGGATGCCGGTTAATTTTACCTCCATAAGATGAGTCCGTAGTTTTCGAAGAACATGGTAAAATTAATAAAACAAAATTTAAGGTTTGTCAAATCACGCACGCAGCAATCAAACCCAACGTAGTAAGCTGGGAGTGAAAAAAAAACCGACAGAGTTCGGAACACCACGCTGCGCACCGCAATCTGCATTGATGATGTACATGCTAACCCCTTAGGTTGAAGTAAGACTAGGCCGGCCACGTCTGTAGTATGTATCCAAATAGGCGGGCTAAACTGGCTTCGAAGTAGGTGCGACATGTTGAATGGACAGGATCGGACTGGGCTCCCTGACTTCCCACGAGTACGGGGCCCAATAACAACAACCACAAGCCGGGGGCCAGGCCCGTGGGGGCTCCGCGGCGGCTAGGAAAACTGGAAAACACCAACTTAACTATATGGCCAGTCCGACGACGCTAGAATAGGCCGCGGCGAAGATGGTGAGACGACCTGAATGCATTTCTTAACGGTTGTCCAAAGTTAGCTCGGAACCGGGACGGCTGTCATATTTTGTAATTCAAGGTCGAGGGCTTAAATTAAAAATTTAGACCATGTTGGGGTGGGGTGAGCCCGAGGTACAGGCTGGGTGGCGAGGACGTAGCATGCCACGGTGGAAATGGCAGGACAACCTAGAACCTAGACGTATTTTTTAACGGCTGGTCTGGGTGGTCCTTTGGACCAGAACCATTGCAAGCGGGATAGATTTACCCTTCAGTGGGACATTAATAATTAGACTAAAAAAATGGGATTTGGCTCCAAAAGGGGTAAAATTTTGAATAGGAATCTATTATTTCAGATATTTTAAAGTAAACTTTGATATGTAAATTACGTTTGTGAAGTTCCCTGAATTTCAACAAAACATAACTACATATAGAACCCACATTTCTTAGATGTCGGTTAAAAATAAAAGGCTTCGAAAGATAAATAACAAAATGTACCTAACTAAAGAGATTCTTGGTAATGCTATTTCTGACGAGGTGAAAGGGTTAAATGGGGTTTGTAATTTTTTACATTTTACCCGGGCGAAGCCGGGTTTTCAGCTAGTCTATATTAATAATTTAGCCGGGGCCTAAGGTAGACCAGAACGAAAAGCGCCTCAAAAATTAAAGCGTAAAAAAATAACACTTTCGAATCGACAACTTATATTCGCAAAATTCGTATAACGGAGAAATAAGCGTATAAAGATGTAAAATAATTCGAATAATACCAAAAACAGTCGGCCATGTTTGCTTGCGGCAATTCGAGTTCGTTCTGAAATTGTCACAGTTTAGTGCAGGGGCACGTAGCATGCGACTATAACTGCGGGCGCGGCTGTACAAACTTGGCATGGGTAAGAAAACCATTATTTATTTTAACTAGAAAAATTATACGTTTCCATAATTTTATTTCAAAGAAAACAATCTTTAAACGGGAATATAATTAATATTTACTGACATAATTGAAAAATAATGTAATAATATTGGCAATAATATTGTACAATATTATTGAAACATAACCCAAGAAAAAGTAACAAACGTGGGCGAAGGTGTCAGATAAATTTCTAAACGAAAAAAAAGGAATAGGCACATTTTTTTTAATCTCTAAAGGTGAAGTGGTAAGTTAGGGGCGAAACTGTAGGTAGCTTTTTAAGTTTTCTTAAATTTATTCTGACTTAAAAAAAACACATTAAATTATACCCGTTTTTAGTACAAAGACAGAAAAGTGAAAATAAATGTTTATGATTTAGGTGAAAACACAAAATTAACCAGGCGTTGGAAATATTCGACCATAATACAGACAAACTTGAGGATGCAGGTCTCAATGTTTTTAGGGTTCCGTATCATAATGGTAAAAAAGAAACCCTTATGGTGCGGCTCTGTCTGTCTGTCCGTCTCTCACAGTCAGATATCCTAAACTATTGATGCAATCGATTAGAAAATTGGAATAGTTTTAAAAGTCGCTAACCTGAGCTACTGGGCGTAAAAAAATTCTAATACCTTTTTTACTTTTTTTAGGGGGCCGAAATGGGAGGTTGAAAATTTCAAGTTGTGCTATTGTATTAAGTGATATTTTTTAGAAATTTAGAATAAATCATAACAAATACTTATTTGCTCCGACTAAACTAACCGCCATACAGTTTTTCTTAAGTTGTTCACGCATCTACTTACGAGTTTGTACGGAACCCTCGGTGCGCAAGTCCGACTCGCACTTGACCGGTATTCTTTTCATGTTTGAGGTAGGAATAGGAACGTTGAAATAAGGCTTTCGAATTTTTTTTTCTACCTACGGGAAGCAACATAGAGGATGCCGGTTAATTTTACCTCCATAAGATGAGTCCGTAGTTTTTGAAGAACATGGTAAAATTAATAAAACAAAATTTAAGGTTTGTCAAATCACGCACGCAGCAATCAAACCCAACGTAGTAAGCTGGGAGTGAAAAAAAAAACCGACAGAGTTCGGAACACCACGCTGCGCACCGCAATCTGCATTGATGATGTAGATGCTAACCCCTTAGGTTGAAGTAAGACTAGGCCGGCCACGTCTGTAGTATGTATCCAAATAGGCGGGCTAAACTGGCTTCGAAGTAGGCGCGACATGCTGAATGGACAGGACCGGACTGGGCTCCCTGACTTCCCACGAGTACGGGGCCCAATAACAACAACCACAAGCCGGGGGCCAGGCCCGTGGGGGCTCCGCGGCGGCTAGGAAAACTGGAAAACACCAACTTAACTATATGGCCAGTCCGACGACGCTAGAACAGGCCGCGGCGAAGATGGTGAGACGACCTGAATACATTTCTTAACGGCTGTCCAAAGTTAGCTCGGAATCGGGACGGCTGTCATATTTTGTAATTCAAGGACGAGGGCTTAAATTAAAAATTTAGACCATGTTGGGGTGGGGTGAGCCCGAGGTACAGGCTGGGTGGCGAGGACGTAGCATGCCACGGTGAAAATGGCAGGACAACCTAGAACCTAGACGTATTTTTTAACGGCTGGTCTGGGTGGTCCTTTGGACCAGAACCATTGCAAGCGGGATAGATTTACCCTTCAGTGGGACATTAATAATTAGACTAAAAAAATGGGATTTGGCTCCAAAAGGGGTAAAATTTTGAATCGGAATCTATTATTTCAGATATTTGAAAGTAAATTTTGATATGTAAATTACATACCTAATATATTAAATGTTTGTGAAGTTCCCTGAATTTCAACAAAACATAACTACATATAGAACCCACATTTCTTAGATGTCGGTTAAAAATAAAAGGCTTCGAAAGATAAATAACAAAATGTACCTAACTAAAGAGATTCTTGGTAGTTAATGCTATTTCTGACGAGGTGAAAGGGTTAAATGGGGTTTGTAATTTTTTACATTTTACCCGGGCGAAGCCGGGTTTTCAGCTAGTTGTGTATGAACTATTAAAGTTCAATTTTTAAATTGGAATATTTCATAACATTCGTTTCTAAGTTACATGAGATACGCGCTTACGCGTGACACGGCAGAGAAGTGTATTTTTGTACGAATTCTTAAACTCTAATCCTATAATCTCTGCCACGAGTCCGCGGTTGCTGCCCATATTGTAATGTACTGTCACCACTAGGGAATGTTGACCCAGTCACTGTCCTTAATTTAGCCGTGTAGTAATGCATATTGGGCGTACTTCAAGCACACGACTGATGTAGTTCGAGTACATTATGATACGAGTGGGCGAAGTTGGTCATTACAGTCGAGGCTGTGTTGCATAGCCCGAGCCGTCAGGCGAGGGCTGTATAGCCGAGACTGTAATGACCAATGCCTACGAGTGTCATACGACGTTTTCAACACACTTACGAATAAAGTATAATATTTACTACCATCATTTAGAATTTGTTTTGTAGATATTTATTTAGTGGTTTATCTATCTTCGTCTATCGTCAACTCGTCGTGTGGTGTCGGCGTAGTGCGGGTGCACAACATGAACAGGCTGCTCGGTTTCGGACTGGTGGTGGCGGCGCTGCGCGGGGATAATATCCGCACGCCGAGTCCCACGACGACGTGCTCTAATTGGTCACTTGGCAGTAATTACAGCACTTGTGCGGTAATGTAAAGTAAAAAGCACTTGTGTGTAATAAGCTGCGTTCCGCGCATAAGAACCACCAAATAAGAGCGACTTTATGAGCAAGTGTGTTGAAATAGTACATTACACAACTAGGGTGGTAAAACAAAGAAAGGCCGAGATCGCAGATGTTTGCGGCCCGAGCATGCAAGCGAGGGTCGTAAATATGCGATCGAGGGCTTTCTTAATTACCTCCCGTGTTGTGTACATAATTTTATATCTACACTTGGCCACAAAGCGGCTATGGCCAGGTGTGGCATAAACAAATTATTTGTATTTCTTTCTTTGTCATTCGGTATTTCTATCAAATCGGCTGTCAAAAATAATCTGACGGATATATAGCGGCTATTATAAGGTAACCGTAGCAATGTCGTCTTCCGAAGAAAACGTGATCGGTCATTGGTCACTGAGTTTTTGTTATAACGTAATCGTAGCAGCGTCATTGGTCATTAGAATTCGGTAAAAGTCGTGATTGCCGAGTTTCCCCGATGTCTTCCTCGTACGAATTCGGACCCCGATTGGCATAAAATGTCTAAATTAAGAACAGTGACAAGTGGCTCAACATTCTCGTGTGGTGACTGTACATGTACAATGGTACTGAAAAGGATAGAGAAATTAAAAGACTAATTGGTTTAAAAGCATCTCATTGTATTTCATCTGATTATTGATACTATTATAAATATTAAGATCTATCTACATTAATTTATCTACAACACAGTCTTACTTTTGACTCAAGTTGAATCCAATATTAGGAATGCATCGGGATTTCTCTATCGATATCGTCCAGCGGCAAAACTTTAAAACCCACACGTTCTTTCAAGGAAATTGACAGTGAGAACAATCTGCATGTGAATCATAATTTCAGTGTAGGTATTTGTTTTTAAAAAAACACCACCATTTTGCCCATTAAGTTCCGAGCTAGCACAACTGACTTCTACTTCCCTTGTCGCGTGATATATTTTTACCCGTATCTCTCTCGCTCTAATTAAAATTAGATATATTGACATACGAGGATTGGGAAGAGAGATTGTCATACATATGTGCTGTTTTAGGACAAAATAGTGTGACTGTACTTTCAAAGAAATAAGCTCCAAGCAGTTACTATCTTCCGCCATGAAGATGACCACATTTTTTAGTGTAATATTGATAGCTTGGCCGACGATTGTGATCAATGATCATGTACATCAGGAGTAGAGATGTGTTGTTCCCGGGAATATTCCCCACTTGTATGGGGAATATTCCCGGGAACGGCACATCTCTAATCGGGAGAGCCGGTCAACCCGATAATTGACAACCTTTCATTTTTTTGAGCCTTTAATTTTATTGGTTCTCTGTATTTGGTTTGAAAAGACGAATACGCTGATAGTTTATTTGTTTCACCAGGATTTGTAATTAATTTATAATTAATATATTATTATTTACTTATTCTAAAAGGGCGTAACTACAGTTCTACGGTAGAATAAACCATTACTTTAGTCTTATCGCGATCGAAAAAAAGTAAGCGATCTCACAGTATGCATTGACAATGTCAAATTCAAAATTGTGACAGCTTATTTTTTCTGTGGCAAAAGGCACTGGCATTTCATCTATTGTGCCGTAGAACTGATAAAATGAGAACATATTTTTTATTCATTTGTATTTTTTATATTAAGCGATATAAAAAAAATATAAAAATAGTGTAGTGTTCAGGAGACAAAATGCTTTCGAATCGTATATACATTTTAAAGTGTTCTTAAAATGAAATGTTGTCAATTACCCGTTCGTAGCTACGACCACAGAGAGACCCCACGCTTAATATAAAGTATTTTTTTTAATAATGGCTGCCTCACACGTTTAATAAATATCTATCGTATTTACAATTTTAGAAGTTTTGGTAATGTTTATAAGCTGGATCGGAGCTTTACTTCCACACTTCGTAGCAAGTCTCAATGATAATTCTATGCAACGCTTATCTTAACAATTAACTATACAAGTAAATAAGATATTATTTGTTTAAATATTTTAAATAGTTTCATTTCAATAGTTACAATTGCAAAAACCAAAGAGAGTATAATAATTTCTAACAAAAACTTATGATATGGAAGGCAAAAGGTGCTTTTTACAAGTGTATAATATTTCCTTAAACATGCATATAAGTAGGTCAACCTTTGCTACGTAATTACAAAAATAGCCTACTACAGGAATATATTCAATACATGCTAAAGTGCAAAAACGGATATTACAGGAATTGAAAAGTACTACATTTTCTTTCTCAGAATTTGGCTATTTCTGCTCAAGAAAATAGATTCTAACCAGGAAAAAAATATCCTAAAATTTGAAATGCGATTGGTTCATTGTCGTGTGATATTATTTTGGCGCTCGTGTCCAAATACCGCATTCCCAAAATACCAGATTTTTCAAAAAAACTGATTTTCAATTTATGAGATTCCTGTCTTACCACATTCTCGTTACACTAGATTATAAAATCGTAAGTTACTCAAGGATCTAAATCACTTTGTTGGGTGTGTTATTTTGGGAAACTTGTATACGGAGAATCTGGTGTATCGAGAATCCGGTATTTTAGGAAGGCGGTATTTTGGGAATGAGCGTATTTTTGGTATGTGCAAGAACGAATATATACGAAGTAACTAAATATATCAGGAGTTCCAGACAGTAACAGAAAAGATAACGAAATGGTGATTACCGACAAGAGCAATGGTCTTAAATTAATTATGATGATGAAACAACTAACCGAGTGACACTTTTATCCTCCTGATAAAAGCAATATTCTTGATTCTGAACAGAAATTGTAAAATATCCAAATACTGGGAAAATAAAGTAGTTCAATTTTAATTCCCGATTTTTTTACAAAAGTGACATGTGATTACCTACATATGAAAGAAACATGATGTTTTTTTTTTTTTTTAATGTGGATAAATTACACCACATTTTAAGTTACATATATATTATATAGATACAAGATATCAAAGTACATAGAAAAATTAAATGGTACTCACCTGTGGTCCAGACCGGTAATCGAGCCCGGAACCTCTGGATTTCCGGCCTAGCGCCTTAACCACTTATTTAATTTTTCTATGTACCTACCTACTTTGATTTCTTGTATCTATATATGTAACTTAAAATGTGATTAGCTGTTTTTTCTTAATTCTATTATACATAGTAGTACCTAGCAAGAACAATTAGCATAAAATAATCTGTACGTTCTGTAACATCAAAAGTGCAAAATATATCGCTACACATCTTTGTGCCTATAGTAACAAAGGTGTGTTACGATATGTATGGTGCTTTGGATGTTACTGACTATCTGATGCTCACTGTCCAATACATTATTTATTATGCGTTATACAATGTTTCACTAAATGAAAACTTTCTGGTTTTATCCTTAATAAATATATAGTCGCTTTTAACATTCTTTCTTATTCTTACACACACAGTCAATAAATAAAGCTTTACGAAGTAGCAAACACTTCAAAATACACTATCTAAATAACGAATGAAACAAAAAACTTGCTTTATTTACATTCACGTCAAATAACTTATAGGTACCTAGGTGTTATTTTATTGCATTAAATATAATAATATTAATAATGTTGTTTATAATACTTAAGAACAATAATAAACTAAGCAATCCACTATTCGTAAAATAATAGAAATGTGGGTGTTCGCACAATTACAAAACCCGAATGCGTTTTTCTAAAGATAGGCATATGGACGACGTCTCTGTATAGGCTTATATTATAGTGTGGAGGGTATAAATGCTACACAAACCGGAACACTGACCACGAATATGTAACGGTCCTGGAGGCTCACTCTGCTCCAGGTAGATACAAAATGTATGTACATGTTTATTTAAAATTTTAAATAAATGCGTTAAACTTTTAAATAAATGCGTAAATACTAATACCCTAGTAAATTTAACACATTTATATTAAGTAAAACAGTGCGAATTATTGAGACTTTTTTTCCCAGTAGTCCGTAGTGCAAATAGATGGGAAAATAGATTCTCACTAGTCCGTACCACTTGCCGCAGGTGTGGACTACTGGGAATTTATATTCCCATTTGTCCGCACTGCGTACTACTGGGAAAAAAGTCTCAGTAGTACGCAGTGCGAACTACGGGGTGCGGACAACTAGGAATAGCCCGTACGTTTCACACTGAGTCCAACCTGACTAAGTGAATATCAATTCGGGGTCGTGTTTATGCAAAGTCGAGCCCGATATAGTACATTACACAACTAGGGTGGTAATACAAAGAAAGGCCGAGATCGCAGATGTTTGCGGCCCGAGTCGCAGGCGAGGGACGTAAATATGCGATCCAGGGCTTTCTTTATTACCTGCCGTGTTGTGTACAGCATTTTATGTCTACTCTTGGCCAGAAAGCGGCTTTTTATGTCCAGATGTGGCATAAATTTTCTTTTTAAACAGTTTAGGTTGCAAGACAGTGGTTACGTGGCGTAGAAGTAGAGTGTGACGCACAGCAGCACGCCGAGCACGAGGAACACCGCGACCAGCACGAAGCGGTCCTGCAGCGCGCGCATCAGCATGGAGTTCATCAGGCGGGAGGAGCGGTTCAGCTGCTCGTCCGTCTCTCGGAGCTGGAGACGAACGATTTGTATATTTTTACCCGACTGCGGCGAAGCCCAAAAGGAGGGTTATGTGTTTGACCTGTATGTATGTATGTATGTCCGTTCCTATGTCCGCTCGTAACTACTCAACGGCACAACCGATTTTGATAAATTATACATCATTAGATTAGAGCCTACTTATACAACTGTTGCATAATAGTATTTTATGCAACAGTTATATAAGTGGGTTCAAAAAATGCGAATTGCGTGAGTTGCGATACGAGCCGCGAACGCGGCGAGTATCGCAAATAGAGACGCAATGAGCGTTTTTTGACTTAATTATACAACGTTGCATACAATACTTTTTCTACGACTAGGTTTTAAATTATAGAATACAAAATTAATCATAACCTGGAAACAAGGCAAATATGACGTTTGACTTACAGTATGTGTCTATGGTAAACTTTTTTTTTTTAATTTAAAATATACTTAAATTAAAATACTTTTTCTTTTTTTATGTTGGCATCAATGAATTTAGTTCGGTAAGTTTTGTTTTTCTTAAAAACCTTAGGAATTTAATTGTTTGTTAAGTTGGTATTGTGCATTTTTACCGTAAAGTTAAAATTGAGCGCTTAATCCTTGACCTAAGTTTAACCTAGACTTAGAAGTCTGTGGCTGCTAGGAATAACGTAAAGTGACTATAACGACACTAGTGCTGTTATGGGGAATAGATAGAGTATAGACTTCTCTGAACTCATATTATGTATGTTCTTATATTAGTGTTCGTGACCAAGTAAAAGACAGATAACAGTACAGGAGTAGAAAAAATACTATTATTACTATCCCTTGGGCGGCCCAGAAAGCAAATCTCCATATAAACTTTGAAGCCAAATCGGCACGCGTTCCCATCAACAGGGAGCTGAAATTTTATATACATGAGTAGGTAGTTTTTTTTGTAATGCATACCCCCTAAAAAAGTTTTAACTACTAAAATATTATGGTATATAAAATTTCAGTTCTCTGTGATGACGGGAACCCATGCCGACTTTGCTTCAAAGTCTGTATGGAGATTTGCTTTCTGGGACACCGTAACCATCACAAGTGACCGTCAAGATGGCGTACACCGTAAATATATCCAGAATCTAATGCTGCCAATAAATAGTACTCAAATAGTACCGACGAAATACCTGGGTGAAAAAAATAAATAATACCCATAAACTTTTCGAAATATAAGGCCTGTTCACGGTGTACGCTGCCGGGCCGCCAAGCTGACGTACACCGCTTGTATCTCTGGAACGGCTTTGTTTTCGGAAACGCTTTATAGTTCAGTCATTATAGATTTTGACCCGTGAATAACCAGTTCTTGGATTTTTTTTCCTAGGTCCCTCGGGGGGGGGGGGGGGGTCACTGGGAGTGTAAATTCAAAAAGTAGACTGAATCAGGCTCCTGCGTATATTCGAAAAACGGTTTTTCTTGAATAACTCGGCCATTTTTGATTTTACAGTAAAACCATGAGTACAAAAATTGCAGGAAATTTGATTCTCTACAAGTTTGGTCCTCACAATTTTTCTTCTAGGATCGATATTTTGGAAATTAAATTTGAAAAAAGCGATAGATATTCCAATTATCTATGCTACTACGACAGCTAGAGAAATGACATTTTAGGGCCTTACGGTACTATTTGGGTACTATTTTTAATATATAAAACGTTTCCGAAAACAAAGCCGTTCTATTGATACTAGCGGTGTACGCCAGCTTGACGGCACGGTAGCGTACACCGTGAACAGGCCTTATATTTCGAAAAGTTCAAGGGTACTAATTTTTTCCCCCATGTATTTCGTCGGTACTATTTATTGGCAGCATCACATTCTGGATATCTTTACGGTGTATCGCCATCTTGATGGTCACCATTACAAGGCGAAAATACGAGTAATTAATACTACAAACACGACATCTGGTAGAAAGAAGACTCAACTCACCCTCCCCCTCGACCGCTCGATGGTCTCCCGCTGCAGACTCAAGTCCTGCAGCACAGCGGCCCCGATCTGCTCTGTCTCCAGTACCACGCGGTAGCCGTCCGTCAGCGCCTTGCCGGTGCGCTCCAGCCGCTCCGTGTTGTCCAGCAGCTTCTGTCGCTGGTCGTTCGACGTCCAGTCGTCGAAGTTCTCCTCTACATCTGTATCTGAAAAAATAAATCCACGATTTCTGCGGCTATCCAGGTCAAAGTAAGTATGGTTGAAACACAATGTGGAGTTGGAGCACAGTTTAGCCGTGATTGCAAATAATTGATATAGGTTGTTAAGTTGACACTGCTGGGCACAGGCCTATTCTCATACATTAGAGTGGATGGGCTGTACTTAGTCCCCACACTGGCAAGTAGTCAAACTTCGGCCCCCAACCCCACCCACGGCCCCACCCAGTCTGTTCCACTCAGGGCGGGCCGGCTAGCGACCTGGTGCGACCCCAGGGAACGCCACGGCCGACCACCCGGTCAAAGTATCGCTGTGCCCATAAGGGTCGCCAGTAGAGCGCGCGCTACGTAGACAGTGCGATCCATACTCTAGCATTCTTAAAACTTTGTAGTGCGTCCGTTCACGGTGCGCACACATACAAACGCGCGTTGTACCTTTTGTAGGAAGAAAAATTACTGCTATTATACTGTGAGACTTGCCCAGTGCAGCTTGGGGACTTCACATACAACTTAGAATCACTCACGTTGTTTTTCCTTCACCGTTAATATGTTATATATTAAAAATTAAAGGGAATGTGTTTTTTTTTATGTTTTTTGCACGATGGTGGTGCAGAACACTCAGTGTGCGAATCCAACTCTCATTTAGCCGGTTTTTTATTACTGTTATATTATAATATGATATGTAACTCACAAACACCGGAGTTGTTGGTGACGGAGCGGTACTCGTCCCGCACGCGCTTCAGCTCGGCGCGGTACGCCGCCACGCGCGAGCCGGTGCCGCCGCGCGATTCTAGTTCCAACTGCTCCAGCTTATGGAACAAACAGTAAACAATGCTATGTACATTTTTTAACTATAAAGTAATGGGATGACGATTTCCCTTCTTATTGGTTACAATCCAGCATTCGAATAATACTTTCCACACCGTGAAAGCCGCTGCCTTAAAGTACTTAATTTGAATGAACCAATGCGAGTGTCATATTTAACCTTAGTACTTTATAGGTAAAAAAAGACTATAGTTACTGCTGTCTTATATAATTAACACAGAATTAAAATAGAGGTCAAATGACTCTATTCATAAAATTGTCCCCTAATGTTATTTCTATCTTATATTTACTTAAGTTAGGTTTTTTACAATATATATATAAAAAGTAAAATACAAAATGAAATTACAAAACATAAGTACACATTATAAAAAACCTAACCTAGTGTGCTGCCGGCAGCGGGGCGGGGCCCAAGCTACCGGTGGTTAGGGCTGCAGAGAGAGGAACCTCCTGACTATGCACGCTGTGTCCAGAAGTACCGCCTTCTGTATCTGACCTTTTATTTGAGTTTCTATAAAAAATACCCAAATCCCTATAGTTGTGTCTATAATATTTGAAAAATCCCATCATGAAATCCTCAATACCACTTGGAAGGAACAAAAAAACAAACAAAACCTATTAAACAAAAAAAAACCAATTGGGGACATAAAATTATGACAAACTGAGAATCTCCTCCTTTTTTGACATTGGTTAAAACACTTGAAAATGCCTGCAGTGATGAAAAGGGCTTATTCCTCAGTTTTGCTTCACTGTAGTCAGATAAGAAGTATAGTATAACTATTTGGACAGGTACCAAAAATGACTGAAGTTGATCTGACCATTTTGTGGCTGCAAATGCACTCAGATACATATAAATTTTATTTTATGATTTCATCGTTTTGTACACGGGAGCATTAAGTCAGATTTTTAATTAGCCAGAATAACATTCATAGTAATAAAACAACTTAAACGAATTAAATCGCATATATTACTACATCCCCCGCCCCGCAACCACAAACGCTGAAAAGGGTTACAAAACGTTGGGACTTAAAATGTAGTAATATGCGATTTAATCCGTTTAAGTTGTTTTATTACTATGAGTGATAATCGTGGAAACTGAAGACAATATTCAGAATAACGGAAACAAAAATATGAATGCCGAAATTCTCATAAGGACCCTCCTGATCAATTGTTTTGTGTTCGAAAGAATCCTTGATCACCTAACAGTGTAGTACTTGCCTTGTGTTCAAACCTGCTTATGGACCAAATAATAAAGTATCTTCATCCAGTGTTAATTTAGAGCTTATTTCTGCGGGTAAAATGCAAACGCATATCAACAATAACCTTAAAACCGTTTATTTATATACCGAATTAGGTCATCGCTCACAAATAACAAGGTTACATGAAAGTAAAATGCACACAGGGACCAAAACATGGAATTTCTATAAATACTCACGAGATCATTTGCTTCTTCGAAATTAGCTTGAATTTCCCTTGTCAGCTGATCACGATTATCTGTAACATCAACACAACTCAGAGCTCATCATTGTCTGAAGAATACAAACAGTTATGCATGATCTCAATGCGATTTTACACAATATTTTCAAAACACAGTTACCTTCATTGCCTAACTTTAGACGTCCTATTTTAGATGTTATATCTGCAGTAAGCACTGAATATTGTTGCTCATATGACTGAATTAGCGTAGCCATTTTTTTTTCAATTTTGTTACGTTATAGCATTAATTTCTCATAATTTCAGGAATTTCAACGATACAATACAAATACACCGTCCTTCATCGAATACACATCATGTCATGACAGCCAAAGAGTATAATAAGTATTTAATTGACAGAGGGTCGCGATACGTCAGTTTCCGACCCCTGATGACAGCTGAAAGTTAGACTTGCAGACTTGCTAGACCAAACAATTAAAAAACCCCAAATGTCGATTGATTTTCAATGAAACTGTTAAACGACAAAAAGACCAAAAATTTAAAATATTCAGCATAAATTTCAACTTATTAAGTTTATTTATGATAAATAAATTTTAATATAAAAAACAAATATAAATTAATATTTTGTCGATTAATAACGATTGGTAGCACTGCCCGCAGATATTCCGTTTGGATATTGCATTATTTAATTTTTATTAACGTAACGTTCGATATTAAGTATGTTTGAAATTTAGTATATTAGAGTAATTTTATTATATCGAATTACCACTTTATTATGGTTTATTAACTTACTAAGTACAAAGTGATTTTCATTTCTTTCATATGGGCACGCTAAAACAATACATTTGTCTCGTTCTTGCCAAAGACTCTATTGTTGCTATTTCATTTCACATGCGAGCACTACCACCTACCTACCTTCTACCTTACTTTACTACCTTGCAAGTCAAGCAAGTGCACTCGACAAGTGTTGAACGCTTTGTAATTTACTTTATCAACAAAATCAAACTGAACCGACAACTTTTCGGTGTTTACATGAAGATTGTTAAATTTAACGATCATGAAAGCGAAAGGAACCAATGGTGGAAAATACGATGTAGAGTTTTAGTGAAACAATGAATCATTGGTGTTAGAAGTTCTAAAAAAAACGGGTAAGTTAAGTTTCGAAATGTCTGTTATTTATCTACCAGTAACAATTTGTTTATTCATCATTTTAATTAGGTTAATAACAATAGAAGGCAAAAGTTCTTTGAGAATTTCTCACGTACTTTCCCTACCTGTCGTGAGTGGAAGAGATTGAATATTTATTAGACGTAGTGATAATGACCATTAATTTAATGGAAATGTTATCTATTATGCTTAGGTGGGGACTATACTCTGATCGACAAGGTCAACTTAACATGGGATAACCTTGTTTGATAAATGTATTGTCATATTATGCAGCCCAATAACTGCACTGTTCTTCTTAAATATTTTTTTTATGTTTCAGTCATGCTTCGAAGCTGCGACGAGGACTCGGGGCGCAGTTCCTGTTCTGCTGCCTCCATAGGCCTAAGTCCTATTATAGATAGCCGAGAAAAAACACATTTCATAGATATTAAAACTAGAAATGCTAAAACTCATGAAGCAAGTACAAACACTGATTTAAAAGTTAGCATACGTCCGCGCAGCTATGTTGATCTCATCAAATCACCTGATGAAAGAGAACCCTTCCCAAGTTGCAGAGTGCCTAAGCACCACAGGAGTTCAATATTCCATTTATTTGACAATGCAAGAATGGGAGGTTTGAGTAATGCTCATTCCACTTTAGAAATAGGAAAAAGCCCATTAGAGCAACCAATTATCTCTAATAATGCAGTATCTTTAACTACAATCGGTGTAGAAAAAGGAATTAGGAAACTGCCAACAAATTTTAAAAGGGGCAAGCCTGTTCAACGAGCTGCTTCAAGACTATATAAAGCAGACGGAGTCAGTAAAGGCAAAGATGGGTGTGTGGGTCCCGAGTTCATTGTTCGGGCTTCACAGTTTGCCAAACATATGGACTTGACCATCTCGGCAATTTCTGAGAAACGGGTGATAACTGTAGTGTTACTTAATGGCCAAAAAGTGGAGATCCTTTGTGATCCTAATGTGGTAAAAGCTGGTCAACTTTTTGAAGCATTAGTTCATAGTGAAAAGTATGAACATAATTTCATGTTGGGCATTGCGATTCTGATTGGTGGAGACTTTGTCTTCCTGCCGGATGATTATAAAATGAAGAAAGTAGCCCCTGAAGCCTGGCATAAGCCAGGTAATAAGAAGAAATTTGTTGAAGAAGAAATTGCTTTAACTGTGTTTTTGAGGATAAAATTCTTCTTACCTACCAACATAGCTAGAAATATTCAAGGTGGAGAATGGAGACACAGAGTATATTTGCAACTGAGAAGAGCAACAGTGGAAGGCCAATTAACTTCTGTGATTCAGAATCTCATATTATTAGCAGGGTATGCTTTACACATTGAATTTGGAGAGTTCTCCTACAGAGAACACGGCTCGGCTGATTACTTCTTGCTTGAGCATTATCTGCCAGAAACCGCTATTACAGATGACATGGCAGATATAAAGTTGAGAATGAAAAGAGCTCACGAGTCCAGGCGGGGTTTGGATAGGAGCAAAGCTATTATAAACTTCATAACACTTGCTCAGACATTTCGTGATTACGGTGCACATTTTTATTCTGCCATTTGGGCAACTAGAGATGGGTTTTGTCGTGACGTCTGGCTCTCCATTGGGCCAAGAGGCGTGACGCTTTATTCCAGGAGCAACCAAGTTTCTGATGAATCGGGAACAACAAATCGTATTGTTTTGCAAAGTTTGCCATGGCATCATATTCACACATTCTACTACAACAAGAAGAGTCTGTACATAATGCCCAATTCGCATTCTGGTCTGTCCAAAATCGGTGTCAAATATAAACTAAAAATGCCCGATAATAAAAGCTACTTCACATTCTGGCTGGCCTCATTGCATCACAGGTTGTATTTAAAGTTGTATGCAAAAGAGGACTTCATTAATTATTTATCAGATGAACTAAGCTGCCCTTTGAATAAGGATTGTAGTCCCAAGAAAGCAGAATGCAGCAATTACGAGGACAGTTACAATTTGGCGGTCAGAAACCAATTAAGAACCAGGAGACCTGTTAAACGGAGATTTAGAGTAGATATTTTTGGAGAAAAGAAAATTCAAGACAAAGAAAATGCGAAACCTAACACAGAGGAGCTATTAAGGAGAATACTCTCGCCACAGCCAAGCGAAGAGAATTTGGCAAATTGCTCTAATCCAGGAAATGTGTCCAATGATGGATTTACCTCTTCCGAAAGCTGTAGTTTGCCAAGAAGACGCGGAGTCAAAATGGGTACGAGAGTATTCAATGGAATGAAATCTGTTGCAGACAAACAAAATAACAGACCAGACAGTTGTATAAGAACTGATTGCGATTTAACAACAACACATAGCGATTCAGATGATTTGGAACAGAAACAACATTGCAATGTGAACAGTATGAAGTTACTGCCTGAGCGGCATTACCACCAAGATTTGACCCATACCGCAACAGCTTATGTGCTAGAATCTCCCAAGGTTTACCCTGAAGTATTCAATTATAATGCAGTCAGTAACGACTCGTGTATGAACACGTCTCTATTCGAAAAATTGGATAATATGGAATGTGTTCAAGGAGAAAGAATTTTTGTAACAGCTATCTTAGAGAGGGACCAAATGAATGCTTTGGGGTTGCAAGTGGCGGAGGGGTCTGATGGTAATGTTTACATTAAATCCATTACTTCAGGGGGCCCGGCAGATATGTGTAGGAAACTTATACCAGGAGACCAAATTATATCTGTTAATGGACAAACTTTGCTTAATGTTAAGTATGCCAAAGCACTAGCAATGTTGCAATCGGCACCGCAAGTCGTAGAACTAATTGTTCTACAGAACACGAAAAAGAACTCTACAGTAGATTCCAAGTTTGATATCACAGGAGTATCAGAAAAACCAAGATTAGTTCCTGTCAAAAGCGAAATTGCTAATAGTATGGGGAGTGCGCTCGATGGAGACATAACTGACGATGAATTAATAAATGAAGAAGCTTTAAAGACGATTTACGCGTTAATAAAACTAACGAAAGAAAAAGTAATCAGTCGGATGAAAGACAAAGCGAGTAGACAAAATACCCCTATAAAAAGTAATCTGCAAAAGAGTTTCTCAGAGATTAAAGTATACGAGGAATCTGATGTGGGGAACTATTCTTCCCAGGAAAGTACTCCCCAAAAGAACGGAACGAAGTTTAACTCTTGGAGAGGACAAATATCTAATGGTAGGCCAAAACGTCGGCCTCTGAGCGTCAGCATACCGGCAGATGTTGACTTTGACTTGGACAGCAACAGCATGCTCAAAAGCTCTTTACAGTCCATCCAGTCATCTCTCAACAGTTTAGACAAGTCAGTGAAGAGTTCTTCTTCCAAAAATGTAGCGTTGCCAAGGAACTATGGCCTAGGTAGGAGGTGGCTGGGTCCCGTCAGGTACCCGGTAACTCCTTGTAAAAATAACACCACCGATAGTGCAATAGTGGACGACAATGTTGTAAGAAGACATTTTATTTACGGTGTTGGTGATTCAGACGAGGATCAGATATTTTTGTAAACATTTACATTTTAAAAGACACATATTTATACGTATAATTGAACGTTATCATTAGATTAAGGAGACAAACTAATAAATGCCATTTATTTTTATTAAGTAGGTAGTTTTTATTTTCCTTGTATTGAATTAAGGAAATGTATTGTTAGTACTCTTATTTCACCATGGTGGAAGACGCGTCGTAGGTAATAGAAATTACCTATATTTGACAATATCGAAGATGTCCACTGCTGAAAATAGGTTACCCACTTCACCCTCTGCGACCCTGCACGCTGCGCGTACGGAAAAAGTCGCTTTC
Organism: Eudemis profundana; assembly: GCA_947034925.1. Taxonomy (NCBI): domain Eukaryota; kingdom Metazoa; phylum Arthropoda; class Insecta; order Lepidoptera; family Tortricidae; genus Eudemis; species Eudemis profundana. Next base: position 18,842,539 of record OX344795.1, on the reverse strand, counting down.
TGGCCAAGTGTAGACATAAAATGATGTACCTACACAACACGGGAGGTAATAAAGAAAGCCCTCGATCGCATATTTACGTCCCTCGCTTGCAGCTCGGGCCGCAAACTTCTGTGATCTCGGCCTTTCTTTGTATTACCACCCTAGTTGTGTAATGTACTATTATGTAATTCTCAAAGAAAAGGAATCATAATTAATTACATAAAATTAATATTTATTCTTCCACGTCGCGCGTAATTACGCCAAGATTTATTTGTATAAATGATTCAGTTTCAATGCTTGCAAGAAATCTAAAGCAAGATAAAAGAGTTAGTCTTTTTATGCCACACTTGGCCACAAAGCGGCTTTTACCGCACGCTACGCGTATGGAAAAAGCCGCTTTCTGGCCAAGTATAGACATAAAATGATTGTTGTTTGATGCTCAACTGCCCAAGCTGTTGTGGGCAGAGGCTCTAGCCACAGCGGGATATGTTATTAACAGGTCGCCCACTAAATCGCTCAAAGGTAAAACTCCTATTATATATTTATATTTATAAGGATTTTTGGCTCTGAAGTGATGGTACAGGTACCGAAACAAAAACGTCAAAAGTGGGACGCAAAGTCTAGAAAACTAATATTTCTCGGATATTGTGAATCTCGGATACCGAATAAACGTAATTTCTTGCATTTTACAATTTACTATTTCTTTTCAACCCGAAATATTAACAATGATGTAAGTACACAACACGGGAGGTAATAAAGAAAGCCCTCGATCGCATATTTACGTCCCTCGCTTGCAGCTCGGGCAGCAAACTTCTGCGATCTCGGCCTTTCTTTGTATTATCACCCTAGTTATGTAATGTACTATTACTAAAAAATATATATATGGCAACATGTCTGTGGTGTCTATGGGCGACGGTGATTGCTTACCATCAGTCGTAATGTAGGTACTATTTTTGACGCACTTAGATAAGAATAATTTATTGCACAAAAATAAGACAATATTACACATACAGCAAGTAAAATGGTTGTAAATGTGAACAAAATTTAACAGATAAAGTATAAGAATCACAATCCTAAAACATATTAAAAGAACTCCTTCATACAAACTAAAAGAGGGTCACCTTTTCGCTCCCACAACATTAATCATGGCTGAAATGGAATTGGCTTTCATTTTAGAGCTTGATACATTTTGTCCCCACGAAGAAACATGAGAATCTCGCATGAATCTAAGGTCGCTTCAGTCGCTCGGTTCTCAAACAAACCAAAAGAGGTTTAGGAATCTATTTAAATGAATTTTGATTGAAAGTGTTTAAAGTGTCCGACCGATGTTTCGGTCCAAAATTCATGTTTCGGCCAGAAGTTCGGTTTCGGCCAAAAAACAGCCGCACCTTTCGGCCGCGCCGAAACTTACAACATCGTACTCTCGGGTCGCGTTCGCTAAAGCTGCGTAGGTACACGCTAAGCCAACGAACGCCAACGAATGGGTTTCGCCAGCCTTCGTTGGCCCAATCTGGACCAAAGGCTACAATATTATACTAGGTTAATTACCGCCCTAGTTGTGTAATGTAATATTCTAGCAATTAAAGCCTTATTGTAATAAAACCAATTAAACGGATTAAATCGCGTATACTTATTACTACATTTTTTAAGTCTCGACGTTTCGTAACCCTTTTCAGCGTTCGTGGTCGCGGGTAGACCCGCGGACCCGCGGTTATGTAGTAATATACGCGATTTAACCCGTTTAAGTTGTTTTATTACAATGAGTGATAATTACGAAAACCGAAGACAATATTAATTAAAGCCTTAGATTTGATTTATGCTAAGAGATGGCGCTAACCATAAATGGCCGATTGCATGATTTTTTTTATAAAGGTGTTCAAGTCGCTTCTCAAACCTTTTTTCGCGACTCGAATGATCCCCTTCTTTCCCACCGTCCACCTCCCGAGACCACCTGGGTGAACCGTTGAAAATATTTTTTACTACCGTTCACCTTTGACCACCTTGGGTGTACGATGGGAAAAATTTTATTTCCACCGTACACCTTATTATCAATACCTATTATCAGAACTCTTCAGATTTCAAGTTTGTCTATAAACATAATTTCAATATGGCATTGACAACTACTATTCCGGTGGTTCTTATTTAAATGTATATACATAAACATGGAAAAGGGTTGATTTTTACCCGACTGCGGTGAAGCCCAAAGGAGGGTTATGTGTTTGACCTGTATGTATTTATGCATGTATGTATGTATGTCCGTTCCTATGTCCGCTCGTAACTACTCAACGGCACAACCGATTTTGATAAATGATACAACATTAGATTCGTCTTGATGGCGCGAGTGTCACTGGGAAGTTCGTTAAATTAACAAAATGGCGGTTTTATGCACTTTTAAAGTGTACACCATACAAATTTGTATGCCATACATTTAGTTAGGCATACAAATGTCGCGGACGAAAATCCACCCAAAAATTAATTAAATAAATTTCAGAGGTGGACGGTCACCAATATAAAGAATACGATATATTCGGGGGTGAACGGTAGTAAAAAAAAATTTTCAACGGTTCACCTAAGTGGTCTCGGGAGGTGGACGGTGGGAAAGAAGGGGAATGATCTTGACTAGGTATTCCAACTATTACCTACCTACTACTCTAGACGTTTGTTTGTCCCTTTATCAAGAACCAATAAATCAACGTAATTTTAAGCACGTTCAGCTTCCCAAAAGAGAAGAAGCAGTGAACGAATCCTATTATTTTAAATGGCCACATAAAGAAACCCTAGATGGACATTTCTCATATCTATACCTATAAATATACATTAGATACCTAGTACTTTTTGATAAGATATTTAATGGAGTAACTTATCGCATATCGTAAATACTACCTACGCTACGCTAGCATACGTGCAAATTATCTTAGTAAATTGTCCCCATACCACACTGAACGATGAACGGTGATAACTAACAGAGCGCCCGTTATCGTGGACATTGTAATGTAAAGTAAATGTTACGCAATACGCGGCTCAAGTCAAACCAATCATGAACTCGGCAACGGCATGTACCGTCAGTTACAATAGTACATTACATAACTAAGGGTGGTAGTTAATACAAAGAAAGGCCGAGATCGCAGAAGTTTGCGGCCCGAGCTGCAAGCGAAGGACGTAAATATGCGATCGAGGGCTTTCTTTATTACCTCCCGTGTTGTGTACCTACATCATTTTATGTCTAGGTACACTTGGCCAGAAAGCGGCTTTTTCCGTACGCACAGCGTGGCACAGGTGTGGCATAAAGATACTTTATGCCACACCTGGCCATAAAGGGACTTTTTCCGCACGCTGCGCGTACGGAAAAAGCCGCTTTCTGGCCAAGTGTAGACATAAAATTATGTACACAACACGAGTGGTAATAAAGAAAGCCCTCGATCGCACATTTACGTCCCTCGCTTGCAGCTCGGGCCGCAAACATCCGCGATCTCGGCCTTTACTTGTATTACCACCCTAGTTGTGTAATGTACTATAATTTCTTGGTTGCTTTTCTACGTGCTACCTAAAATCTGATGAAAATCCAAATTACTGCAGCAGTGCAAAGCCAAATTTTGTGCTCAAGAATCAAGTTATATAGGTAGCTGGGTAACCAAGCTATGAATAATGTTCTATCGTTTGGAATGCAGTATATTCGTGAAGTAAACTTATGGATTTCCATATTAATATCTGGGGGCACGGCAGTGCCCCCGCCAAGTCGAGCATGGTAGTACTTACCACAGATATTAATCCGATAGAAAAGCTAGCAGAATGATGAATAGGAATAAGTATGTATGTATAATTTGACTTTCCCTTTTAGTTCAGCTTGGAAATTGCGATAACAGGTGAGGGAACATACCCATGCTATGTGGCCCATTTATTACCCCCTCTCCCCTCCGGTAGGTAATCACCAGTAGTATATGTAAAGTCCCCCTTCCAGTTTTTACATAGTAATTCATTTATATGATTTTAAAACTGGTGAGTTTTGAAGTAGAATCAAATCCTTAAATAAAGCCCCTAATACCGTGCCCTAATAATACCTACTTGCAAAAAATTACTTGATTTGAAGCTGGATTTTTAGAGCCTCTGCTTAGGCCTTAGTGCCGATAAAGACGGACTGAAACCCACTCGCAACTTGTATGGAAATGGTGCATCTGGGATGCAGTTCCCATACAAATCGTAGCTGGTATGCAGTCTCTCTGAATCGACCCTTAGATATAAAATAAATCGCAGCAAAGAAATAAAACAAAATAATTTAACATTTTTGATAACATTATTTTTTATTAAAAATAACACCGCTCAAGTTCTCAAGCTAAAATTAAAACTAAATAAATCTAAAGACAGAAAATTGTCTTTCTACATTTGTAACACAGAATCAGACTCTCAATAAAAAAAATATTCATACACTCCACATTTGTAACCATCATTCAGACTACGATACATTTCAATACCTTAACAAGGGTGATGCTATAATAGTTCTTTTACACCATAAATGCATTGGTTTTATCCTGGGAGTGATTTACATCATTCCACCCATACCTCCCATGCCACCCATGCCTCCCATACCGGCCATGGGGTTAGGTTCCTTCTCTGCAGGTATGTCACAAATAACAGCTTCAGCAGTGGTCAACAGGGAGGCTACACCACTGGCATCAGTGAGAGCTGTCCTCACCACCTTAGTGGGATCAATGATGCCTTTCTCAATCATGTTGACATATTCATTGTTGAGGGCGTCATATCCGAACTCCGGCCCCAAATCCTCAACCTTAGCAACAACAACAGATCCATCAATTCCTGCATTACGCGCAATAGTCATGCATGGCATACGAAGGGCTTTCTTAATGATTTCAACCCCTGTGTGCTGGTCGGAATTGGCAGTCTTGAGTGACTCAAGGGTGGGGATGCATCTGAGAAGAGCTGAGCCACCTCCAGGGACAATGCCTTCTTCAACAGCAGCACGGGTAGCATTCAGTGCATCATTAACACGGTCCTTCTTCTCATTGACCTCAACTTCGCTGGAGCCACCAACATGAAGAACAGCTACACCAGAAGCAAGCCGCGCCAGGCGTTCTTGTAGCTTTTCCTTCTCATACTCAGAAGTGGTCTCTGCAATCTGGTCACGAATCTGCTCAGCCCTCCTGTCAATGTCGGCCTTCTTGCCCTTTCCTTTCAGCAGGAGAGTGTCATCCTTAGTGATGGCGACTTCACCCACCTGTCCAAGGTCTGACAGCTGCACATCTTCCAGCTTGATGAGGTTGGCATCATCTCCAAACACAACACCACCAGCAGCAATGGCCATGTCACTAAGGGTAGCTTTGCGGTTATCACCAAAGCCGGGAGCCTTGACCGCAGCTACTTGCAGACCGATCTTCAGCCTGTTCACAACTAGGGTAGATAGAGCCTCACCATCAACATCCTCGGCAACAATGACCAAAGGCTTCCTCTGTTGGTTAGCCAGTTCCAAAGCGGGGATGATAGTCTGAACATTGCTTATCTTCTTCTCTGAGAACAGGATCAGAGCATCTTGGAACTCTACTTTAGCACCTTTGGAAGAGTTGATGAAATATGGTGAAATATAACCTCTATCAAATTTCATACCTTCGATCACTTCCAGTTCGTCAGTGAGGGTCTTGCCATCCTTAACGGTGATGACACCATCCTTGCCCACGCGCTTCATGGCGTCGGAGATCAGCTGCCCGATAGCGGTGTCGCCGTTGGCCGAGATGGTCGCGACCTGTGCGATCTCCTCGGGTGTTGTCACCGGCTTCGACATCGACTTCAGTTTGTCCTTCACCGCATCAACTGCTAGCATCACGCCGCGCCTGATCTCAATAGGATTCGCACCTTTTGAGATTTTCTCGAACCCTTCCTTTGCAATCGCGCGAGCGAGCACCGTAGCAGTTGTGGTCCCGTCTCCTGCCTCCTCGTTGGTGTTATTGGCCACGTTCTGCACCAGCTTAGCGCCGATGTTCTGGAATTTGTCTTTCAATTCTACTCCCTTAGCAACTGTCACACCGTCTTTGGTGATTTTTGGAGAACCCCACGATTGTTCCAAAATGACGTTTCGACCTTTCGGACCCATCGTGACTGCAACCGCGTCGGCCAGAACATCCACACCTTGCAGCATGAGGGCTCTTACATCAGCACCGAATCTTACATCTTTGGCATAAAATCTGGCGTTTTGGTGACATTTGTTTAGAGAAATGGAATGGCGCACAACTCGAGGTAATCGCAACATTTTTAAGTGATGTAAATACGAATATAACGTTCAAATAAAGGATCCAAACCTTTACTTCTCGAAGTTTCTCACTGGGATCGCAAAACGTGATCTATCGCCGGTTCTAGGTTACCTCTGCGAATGAAATGAATGAGATAAAATTAACAAAATGCTGTGCTGTGATGTAATGAGTGAATGAGTTGACCAGTGTTGCCAACTCTGAATTTCATTCAATGCTAAAATTTTGTTGAAAATCTGCTAAAATTATGCTAAAACTTGATAAATTCTGTTAAAAAATGTGCTAAATAAAAAATAATGTATTGTGATTATTACAGCTTTACAATAATTCTTTTTGTGGTCCATGCTAAATTTTAGGGAAAAAAATGCTAAAGATAAGTAAATTAAGAATGTCAATGCGTTAATCGACATTTTTTTTATATTACACCAAATTAACTTTTTTACTACAGCATACAAACAATCATAGTAAAATATGTTAAAAATGAAAGTGGCAAAAAATTTACGCTTTTATTACGACTTACAATACAACTTCATTGCACACCAAAAGATAAATAATAAACTTGATAGTTATATTATTGTCAACCATGCAATCGAAGATCATTTTACAAACTTATGTCATCACATCACGTACTTGTATGTTTCTAAATTTACCATTTATCTGTGTGTTGGTCACTAACAGGTAACATTTCTATTATTTACAAAATTATGCCAACTGCTACATGTAAAAAAAAATCTGCTAAACCAGTTCAAATTATGCTAAATTTAGCACTGAAACTGCCAAATTGGCAACACTGGAGTTGACAATCAAAGACAAAAGATGAATGAGTGAATGATTATTAATAAAATTTAATGTGTTGGTAGCATTGTTCAATATAAAGCATGCTATACACTAGCTAGACGTGATTGTAAAAATCGGTATATTAATTTTATTGCATCCCTATCTCGCCTGGCTTCCGTCACTTTGACATTACATTTCTTTGACATATTATCTGTCGTGAAGGTACGGTACGGGGGGGAGAGTATTGCCACCACGTTTTATAATTTATATTATCAACAAAAACATGCGGTGATTTCTGTCTCAGATTACCCAGATAACTCGAGTCAATCGGTCGCGTATCATTATTGGCTAAGTTTTGTTAATTTTACGCCGGTAAAATATAAATATTACATAATGAATACAAGGTGAGCTATTTTAACTACTTCCTTCCATGGTGATTGTCTTAATTTACATTAATTGACGGCAATATGTTCCTTTTTGCATGGTTGTTATTAGGAAGTCCCATCTCAGAGGCTGGCGTATTATATTAGACGTGAAATTCTGCGCCACTGAGCGTTACATTATTATTTGGGTAAGGCCGTAAAAAAGGGATGATTTCGTGACTTGTAAGCGTCCGGCATTGTTTTTACGAAAAGTAATTACAAAATTTTACTTTTTTAATTTTCCGTGCAAAATACAAAACTTTTTCTACTAGTTCTAGTCCACTAACAAATGTAAATCTCTGTGTTTGTATTCCAATTTTTTTTTCTTCTATGCAATTACATCGATTTCCATACAAATAAAAATGTCCCAAAAATGTTCCTGAAAGATTGTAATTATCGTTTTTTAGTTTTGTGATATTATACTGATATGTTGGAGTTTTTTTTATAACTGTCATATATTAATGCAACGTTTTTCGAGCTTTAACATTAGCATTGCCCATTTAAAATAATAATTTACGTGTAACATAAGACAAGTCAACATATTGAAGCTTTTATGTTACTTAATTTAAGTAACCGTTCTGTCTTGCTATTTTAGCAGTTGATTTGCGGAATTTGATTTCATTATAACGGCAAAACTATTTATTCTTTAGTCTTGGTATACCTCTCACTGGTCGGCCATTTTGTGGGTAGTTCAGTGCGTCGATTCAACTTGTGCCGAGGATTTTTTATGGAATTTAAAAGTTACGAGTGAATTTCATGGTAAATTTGTTCTGTTTTGTATTACGTAATACATTATTAATATAATCTTCATATTAGTTTATAGCTAGGTGTCGTGTTCGAGTTAATATGTTTGTTATTGTTCTATATAATGCAAATGAAAGTGAATAGAGGTTAACTTTTATGTTACTTTTAAGTTACATATGTTACCATTTTAATTTATTTTTAAGTTACGTAACATAAAAGTAAAGTAAAGCTTTGTTCACGCTTTCTTTTCAGTTACAAGTTCTTGCAGTCGGGTTTTTGAGTTTAAAATATTTGGTTTGTTTTAATTTTTATACCCAACTGCGCAACACAAAGAAGAGTAACGTGTTTTTTATTTTATTTTACATAATTACAATGATTATAACAAGTAATCCGGGGAAAAATTATGATTTAATTTTATTTGTGAAGACAGCTTTTGTGTGGCTATCAGCCTTTAATTACTTATTCATCTTTGTTCAAAAATGTACCAAAGTATATAAGGTCCTAATTTATTAGTTGCAGATATTTTAACACATTATACTTTACATTAAAATAATTAACTTTAAATAGAAATTCAGAAATCTTTTCATATAACTTTTCTGATTTCATTTACCTAACAATAAAATTTATTATAATTTCGTCTAAATAAATCATCATGTGCATTATCACATGTCACAATAACACTATCTGTCATATCAACAATTTGTTGTCGTAAATGTCGTAACGGTTCGGCGGGAAAACTGCAAATGGTCTTTTAATTTATCTACGTGAAGTGGCCAGTTACAGTTAAGTGGTACGTAAAAGAGCTACTAGAATCTTTTCAATGAGTTTTCATTTAGTAATCACATTAACAGGGTGTTATTACGTAGCAAATTTGTTTTTCCTTTTTCTCCAAAAAAACATCGTAAAAGCTATAATGTTTCATGCTTTAATATACTCCAGAGACCGAGTACTATCAGCTGTAAAAATATCTGCAACTAATAAATTAGGACCTTATATACCTATTTGATCTCTTAAATAAACACTTAGTACAAAAAGTGTTTGTATTGTAGACATTGTGAATATCCCTTTAGAATACTTTTATGTAACTTTTAAGTTACTCAGTAACATATATTTTTAGTTACTTTTATGTTACATAAGCCCAATTTTTCAGCCTTACCCATTTATTACTGAATACTGATGCATATAAAACTCCATATTATTTAAATCAAGCAACTTTTTATCGCATGCGTAGATTAAAGGTTATTTTAAGCACAGCAAAATGCTACATTTTGTGCCCTATCCCACAAAACTTTACAAGTGTACAATTCGACAAATTTGTGAAATTGTAAACAAGAAAATGTACCACAATAATTACAAATGTATTCATTACAAGTTTATAGAATAAAAATATGTCGCTTTTGTGAAAGCGTATCACAAAAAATAAAGGTATGTCACAACAGATACATAATTGTAGGATTGTTGATTTGTAAATATACAAGCGAAAAATTGTAATGTTACAACTAGAAATATGTAACACTTTATTTAGCTTTTTTGATGTTGAAGGTACTTTCACTTTATACCCAATACGCAAGAATTACATTAAATATAATTATATACCTAGTGACCTACGACGTACCCACAATCTACATACCAACTGACATTACAAATTACAACATTATACTTGCAAGCTAAACTGACCATTTTAGACCTCATAACGAAAACAAAAACATTCTTTTTGGTAAATTTAGTGATAAATTGATGCACACTGTGAAAATAAACAAATTGAAGGAGATAACGCAAAATTTAAATGATTTAGGGATAATGGAGAAAGATTGGGACATTGTGTGGCAAAATTAGAAAAGGCGTAGGTAAGGTACAATGGTAAGTACCTACCTTTTTTACCGGTTTCTCAAATTTAATGTATACATTTTTTTCTTTTCCAGTATTTTGTATCCCCAGGTCATAAATTAAAGTAAAATTAATTCTTCTTCACTATCACTGCTACTTGATCTAAACATTTCGTAGTACAAAGGGTTGGAATGCTTAATATAATAAAATATACTGCAATTACTAGTATTCATATAGTAGCAAGAGGGTGTGTGACACACGTTTAGAGAATTGTTAACTTGTAGGTACAATTCTACATATATGTTCAATTATTACTACAATTTCATGTAGCACAAAACAATTGTCAGCTACAAATTTGTATGTTTTCCGGAAAAGCTATGTATTGTATGTAAAGTTTTGTGATACAATGAATTGTAGACTTGTCGATACAATTTACATATTTGTAAGAATTTTCCACTACAAATTTGTTACTTGTATATTTTGTGGTATGCACACTTGTATTATTACAAACTTGTAACTTGACACTTGTAAAATTGTAATTGTAAGTTTTGTGGGATAGCGCATGTGTAGCGCAATCTTGTACAAATTTTGAACAAATTAAGTAATGAAATATTAATACCTAAAACCAAGGACCTTAAAATAAATAGCCGGACGGAGACTCGCCAACAGAGAACTGGAGCCATTTCTAATGCGCCGGCTGCTTGTACATACGAGCCGCACGCATACATCAACTAGTTTTTGCGAGCAGCACACACAGATGTTGTGTGGGGACGCCCAGCCGGTGTCAGGCGGGCTGTCGATCACTTGGTGTGTTCATTCAGCACACACAGATAGGTAGCCGGCCGATTAGACATGCTTCAGTTCTTTGTTAGTGATGCTTGGTCCGGCCATTTATATGAAGGTTCTTGCCTAAAACCTAGTTGATTTCAATAATAATAGTGAATCTCAGTGTGAACTGCAACTAACATTTTTATTTCCAGCGAATGCCAATGTGATGAAGGTCTGCTGGTGGGTATTGGGAACCCTCTATTGGATATCTCGGCATCAGTGGATGATGCCCTTCTGGCCAAGTATGACATGAAGCCTGACAATGCCATCATGGCTGAGGAAAAGCATATGCCACTTTATAGAGAACTGATGGAGAAGTATGTTATTTTTCTTCTTATTCATCAAATAGTGACAATAATGCATACTACCCATTGCCTGTTAAATATAATCTGTGAAATATCTACCTAGGGTGAGGTCTTGTTCCCCAAAGAGATACAACAATTTGTTACCCAAAGAATCTTGAAACTTTTGGAGTCAACTGGCCTCTAGTGAATTCTAATGTGTGTGGCTTATAAAAGGCCCAAATCAAAAGCCATAAATAAATTATTAAAATGGAGGCCATCTGCATGCATTTTAATACTGCTGTGTCCCACTCAGTGGTATGTACTCCATGAAGACAAAAATACACTGCCTACCCTCTAATTTAGTCCCTACTAAAAGTATGAGGGTAAAAATTAGTAGGATAGGTGGTATCTTACTTATCACATTACATACCCTAATAGTTTCTACCCTAGTATAGTTCATCCGGCGCCTTAAGAGTAAAAAGCCATACATAAAACTTGTTACAATAGCATTATTATTTCGAAAGGTGACAAGTCGTGGTACAAAGTAGTGAATTTGGACCTAAACACTTTCTATTAAGTACGTATACCTTATTCCAAGCCTAAACAAATTGAGATACCTTCCGTTTCCGCTTGCGAACACGTCAGTTCCGAGTGACAGGTGCCGGTTTTACCGCCATTTTCTCCCACCATAATCCAGCAGCCATGCTCGGCTGCGCGCCGAGTGGCCTCATTGGCGTTCTGTTTCTTGGACAGGCAACACGTCTTAAATATTTTTTCATAAAAGTTCCATAGTAGAGAGTGACAAGATGGATAGTTTAGATCCTGGAAATCAAGGTGCAAGTGTTCGTCGAAAGGGAGCTGTCGCGGATGACGAAGATTCACAGAGTTCATCTTCTGGCGACGCACGGATGGCCAAATTAGAAAAGATCGTGAGTAACCTGGCTAAGGAGGTAAGGTCTTTACGAGGCGCCGTTCGCTCACGCGCAGATGAATATTCTAGTGAATCTGATGTTTTGTCAATTTGCGCACCCGACGACTTGGAGGATTGCTCGGTGCCTCTTCCAGTTACACAGGGAGGCCCGGCTAAGGACATTAATTTTAAATTGGAAACTACCCTCAAGTCGTCGAGGGCTACAACTTCTAAAGAGCATGCTGATATTTTAGACAAATTACAGCATTTCAAATCACGCAATTGGTCTCAAGTGCGTTACGTAGATGCTCAAAAGGCGTATATGTCATCTCCCGGTTTTACCGAGTTGGAAAGCAACGACATGGTTAAAACTTTTGATCGTAACCGAGCCTTGGCCGTTACTGAGCAGACACTGGCCGCAATTACTCATGCGCTTATTATGCAAAATGAAAAGTTGAAAGAGGGTTCCGATACCTTCGTATCTTGGTTAAGTTCGGAGGCTGAATGTACGCTTGAGATGGTTACAAATAAAATTAATAATATCTTTGCTGAGGGTGATTATTCCCGCATCCATTTAGATCTCTTGCAAATGGCCTGCGGCCGTCGCGCAGATATTATACAACAACGCAGAGACGGGGTCTTGCATTTTGTTAGGGACCGTTACATGAAAGAATCTCTGCGGAAGATCCCTCCTACGCAAGAGCACTTATTCGATGACCAACGTTTTTCTGATTGTATAACCAAAAACGGCGGAATCGAGAAGGTGTTTTTCAGCACACGCACCCCTGCGCAAGGGGCTGATGCCAGACCAACTCTTGCGCAAAGAGTTACACGGACGGAGCAAAACAAGAGGTCTGGGGAGGTTTCGAGCTTCCGTATGCTTCCGGGGCCTTCGGCTAATGCAGCTGCTTCCGGTGGTCCTTCTAGGAAGCGCAAGGCCGGGGCGTTTCGTCCCACTACGCGCAACGATAAGTACTACCGAAACAAACAAGGTAAGCGATCTCGCAGGCGCTACGACTGACTATCTCAACTTCCAAGCGGGTCAACTGGTCAAGTTTCTAGACCAGTGGAGAGCGCTGGATGCTCCGGATTACATAATCAAAATCCTGTCTGGATACCGGATACCCTTCATCAGACGACCACCTCTAGTACACCCCTTCCGAATTTCCTCAAAATTAATTACCAAGGAAAGTCGAGGGATGTTGGGTCAAATGCAGGCCTTGATAATGCAGGGTGTGCTAGAACCAGCGCCGTTGACCCCAAGCTTTGTCTCAAACATTTTCCTGGTGCCGAAAAAAGGCGGGGCCATGCGACCAGTCTTCAATCTAAAACAACTCAACAAGTACGTATATTCGGCGAAGTTTCGCCTTATAAACATGTACAAGGTTCCCGACTTTCTACAACCACGCGACTGGCTGGTAAAACTGGACCTTCACAACGCGTACTTTCACATTCCGGTGAATATCACTCATCGGAGATTCCTGAGGGTAATTTTTCAACGGCAACTTTGGCAAATGACTTGCCTTCCATTTGGCCTCTCAACGGCTCCAAGGACGTTTGCCTCAGTTACAAATTGGATCGCGGAATTGCTAAGATCCCGAGGTATCAGGGTGATCGTGTACTTGGACGACTTTCTCATTGCATGCCAGAGCCCGACGTTACTCCAGAACCAAGTAAGACTTGCTGTACAGATCCTAAAGAATCTAGGTTGGACGATAAATTACGAAAAATCGACCCTGATGCCTCGGCGGTCCATGGAATTCTTGGGAATTCAGTGGGATCCCTGGAACAACCTGAAGTCTCTCCCAGCCGAGAAAATTCAAAACATTGTGCGAAAATGCCACGAGATGCTAGCAGACAGGTACGTTTCTCTGAAGCAGGTACAATCTTTACTCGGATTGTGCAATTTCGCCAGCTTCATTGTCCCGAGGGGTCGACTGAACAGCAGGTCTCTGTTAAAATTCTGCAACCAGCTGCTCGACATGAGTTCGAAGGTAATAGTGGAACTCCCGGTGACGCACCTCCCGGAGCTGGAGTGGTGGATCAACCATGCAAATATCGCTTCCCTGATTCACTTTCCTGCACCCCAGTTTTTCCTGACAACAGACGCCTCGGGTCAGGGCTGGGGAGCTCTGCTCAACAACAAGGAGTTAGCTGGCCAATGGTCACAAGAGGAGTCACTTCTGCATTCCAATCTTTTGGAGATGATGGCGGTTCAGAAGGTAATAACCTTGCAGAGTCACGTGCTGGCACACTCGTCGTTAATGATTATGTCGGACAATCGGACAGTTGTATCATACCTACACAACGAGGGAGGTACACGGTCACAACAGATGATGAACATTACATATCAGGTGTTGAACGAGTTGGACCGCCATCATATCCATATGTCAATACAGTTCATCCCCGGCCGTTACAACACCGAGGCCGATCGTCTGTCGAGAATCCGCGGTCAGTCGGAGTGGCATCTACTCTCTGCGGCAACGGATCCTATATTCCAGGTATGGGGCACCCCTCAGATCGATCTCTTCGCATCCAAGAGGGCTCACGTGGTGCCGGCGTATGTGACGTTAGATCAGACGGATCCGAATGCCATATTCGTCGATGCGTTCAGTCGCAGATGGACGTACCAATTAGCGTGGATTTTTCCTCCACCGTGTCTGATCCCGAGAGTTCTCACTCACCTCAACAATGCCGAGGGTATGTACCTACTGATAGTCCCGAATTGGGAGAAGGTGTTCTGGCGCAGCGATCTGAAGAACCGGTCCCTGTCCCCTCCCATCGCGATTCGCAACCTGCAAACCCGGTTAGTGGACATTCAGACTCAAAAACCTCCTTCCGATGTCAAGCGGATAGCTTTGGAAGTCTGGCTGATACGGGGTGGGCCACCCTGTTAGATACTTGGGACGATAAACAAAAGAGTTTACTCGCTAGAGGTTGGCGGAGGTCATCATTAGCGACCTATAAGCCGGCTTGGTTAAGGTGGTGCCGCTGGTGCAATGCTAATGGTGTTTCTAAAAATAACCCGGCACCGCAAGATTTGGCAAGGTTTTTAACTGATTTATACCTCGTAGAAAACTTGTCGCATAGTACAATTTTATTTGTGTGCACAAATCAGTAGTTTCGACTTTTTGTCCCGCACAGTCTGGCCCACCGCTTAGCTCACACGTAGTTGTCCGTCAGGCTTTGAAAGCGATTGCTCTTAGTAAACCAAGACCGCACAAAGGCAATGTATGGAATGTTAAAGATTTGTGCTCTCATTTAGAAAGTAAGGAGCCTTGCGAGTCTAGTTTGTATGAGGTATCTAAGAGATGTGCGATTATTTTATTGCTTTGTTCTGGACGTAGAGTTCACGACCTAACATTATTGAGTATTAATGAATCTAAATGTGTGATTAAATCCGATTCCATAGTACTTTGGCCCGAATTCGGTTCTAAAACTGATAGCGCATCGCGCAGACAGTCTGGGTGGAAGTTGCTGAAGTGCCATTCTAATCAAAATATTGACCCTGTACATTGGATAAAGAAATTGATTTATCTGTCTCGGAACCGAAGAGGGAATATAGAGAATTTATTTATTTCTACCTGTGGTGTAGTTAAGCCAGCTTCACGGACCATTATAGGTGGATGGGTGAAGTCTGTTTTAAAAGATGCTAACATAGATGGGAGTGCAGGCAGTGTGCGCTCCGCTGTTGCTTCGTCAGGCTGGCTTGACAATCATAAATAAAGAGGTAACTGGCAAAGTGCCACAACTTTTCACAAATTTTATAATAAAACTGTCCGTGGTTTAAATTTGGGATCCAACCCTTTAGATGAATGCTTTGATCCGATATAATTATTTACGTAATAATCATATACGTGTTGTAAAACTATTTGATCTATCTATGAATATATATTTACAATAGATTTTAATTCTTTTTGTTCACATTGGCGTTCTTATCTCTATACACAATCCTTACTCATCCAGCAGCCGATAACAAACACTTCTCAATTTGTTTAGGCTTGGAATAAGGTATACGTACTTAATAGACAAATTTTACCTGAAAATAAAATTTATATTAAGTTACTTACCTTATTCCAAGCCTAATTTGATTGCTGACTGCTGGTTCTTTGCTGAAGTTACATTACACATTTAACTGCATTCACATATTTAGTGTTTAAGCTTATTTTTCAGGAATTTAGTATCTAAGCTTATTTTTCAGCAAATACTTACTCCATAAACAAAACAACTTTACCTTAATTGGTGTTTGTTTACATACGCACCGCCACCTGTCTACCTACAGTGGCCACTTCGCCACCTGTCATCCTGCAGTGGCTATCTACCGTCCACATATATCATTTTGGACGGTAGATCAAATTGAGAATCCAATGAGGCCACTCGGCGCGCAGCCGAGCATGGCTGCTGGATTATGGTGGGAGAAAATGGCGGTAAAACCGGCACCTGTCACTCGGAACTGACGTGTTCGCAAGCGGAAACGGAAGGTATCTCAATTTGTTTAGGCTTGGAATAAGGTAAGTAACTTAATATAAATTTTATTTTCAGGTAAAATTTGTCTATTAAAGTTCAAAATGCATTTAATGTTTTAAATACAAAAGGTATCTTTACACCTGCATAGGGTTGTCAAAACTGTAATAAGTGAGTAAAATATCAAAACATAACCATAAACCGCTAAACCAGATGCAATGGAATAGGTACTAGTTGAAAATTCCCGATTGTTGCAACCCTACCCTCCAATGTTTTTATTGCATTTGCAATTTTTGCGCTGTCATTTGATCTTGTACCTTAGTACTAACTATTACGTTAGCTTTTTGTATACGTAAGAAATCACTTACGCTCTTTCTATAATAGATAACTAATTAGCTCATTTTCATGTTATGACGCATGATAACAAACGCACCTTGGTATGTTACCAACTGTCAACTTCATCGCGACTTGAAGATTCCAACTGTCAAGCATGAGACCATAAAAAAGCTCAAATCATATGCAAGACGAATGGCAAACCACCCAAACAAACTGGCTGACGAGACAAAACGACCCGCCCTTTTAAGAAACTAAAAAGGAAAGCCCCTCAAGACCTCGTATGAACAGATAGGTTCATACAGATGAACATGGATTTGCCATGGGGCACTTACCATACACGATATAATACCTAAGCACATAACCTCTAGCTAAATGCCTGCATTATTTAGGCAGATCGCAAGAATATAAAGAATTAAAAAAAAAATGTTATGACTCTTTACTCTTAAGTCGGCGGTCAGACTATACCATCAATAGGGAAAAAAATTAGAGGGTAGGCAGTGTTTTTGTTTTTTTTTAGGGTGCATGCCACTGGTCCTACTGCTATGTCCCTTTCCAAAAAAATCAAACACATATTTATTTCAACTTGAGCAACAATTTGGATAATAACCACATATATACTAAAAAAAACCCGACCGCGGTGCACTTTGAAACTGCATAAAATCCGCCATTTTGTTTATTTTAACGAAATTCATAGCCAGTGACACTCGCACCATCAAGACGAATTTAATGATGTATCATTTATCAAAATCGGATGTGCCGTTGAGTAGTTACGAGCGGACACAGGAACGGACACATACATACATACAGGTCAAACACATAACCCTCCTTTGGGCTTCGCCGCAGTCGGGTAAAAACGACCAAAAAATATGACATGATTCCTGACTTGCTCTATGTTCAGGTAGATTTGATGAAAAGATTGTATTCGTTTAGGTATTTAGTGTACAACTCTATAATTATTTCTAGTGTCCGACCGAAACTAGTTTCCAGGGCCGAAACTGAATTTCGGCTTTGATCTCAGTTTCGGCTGAAACCAGAACCGAAACTTCCATATGTAGGTACAAGGGCATGTTTTCGTGGGAAGGAAAAAAAATACTATCATAATCAGTCAGTCTTAATTTTTAAATAACAAATTAATCATTTAGTCTCCGATATTTAGAGTAATCATTAATTATAACATATTATAACTTCCTCTTTCAAATAAATTATCTGTATTTTTAAATAAATGCTGTCCGATTGCACGGCGAAACCCCTCAAATTCAGTTTCGGTTTCGGCCGTAGTTTCGGCCGGATGGCAGCCGAAACCGAAACTAAGCCGAAACCCGTTTTTTTTCGGTCGGACTCTAATTTCTAAAAACTTAACTCAAACACATGTTTATTTATGCCTTTCTCAGCTTGCCCAGCAGACATAAATTTACATTTTAGTGATAGAAAATTACTTACCAGAGTTTATTTTTTACAGTTCAGTTTTTTCATAGAGAGTCATGGCGACAGGCACCGCTAAGCTTAAATGAATGGTGCCTGTCTCTATAACTCCCTGAACATTCAGGAAAGGGGATATGCATATTTTTACACCAGAAACTTATTTTGTTTAGATACAAAGCCGAGTTCATAGCGGGTGGCAGCGTCCAGAATACCCTGCGTGTAGCTCAGTGGATCCTCAAGAAGCCCGGTGTTTGTACATACTTTGGTTGCGTGGGTAATGATGACTACGCCAAAATATTGGAGAAAAGAGCCACGTGAGTACCCAAACTAATCCACTTAGCGTAAATGTGTACTGTATTCAATACAAATTATTTCACGCTAACTATTCAATGTTGTTTTGATAAACTTGTAAAAATACGTACAAATAAATGTGTACATAGAGATAAATACTTACTTATGTACAAATAAATACTTAAATACATTTGTCAGTTAGAGCTTGAGCTTAGAAAGGGCTTGAGAGTGATGTCACCTAACTTGAACTAGTCCCAACATAAGCAATGCTTGTACTATGTTGGGTTTTAAACGAAGAAATAATATTTCCATTATAATTTGTCCATTTGTATTTATTATATATTATATAATAAATACAAATGGACAAATTCAAAATTTGTACTTCTGCCGATCAGATAATTATTTTGCTTTTACCAGGATTTTATCCCAGGAGCTTTACTAGCTCTAAGAGCAAGTTTCAAGTACATTATTATGGTTAAAAAGATACAGACAGTGGAGGCTTAGTAATAGGTTGAAAATGAACTAAAAATTAAATTTTGAAACTTTTTTCTACTAATATAATAAAATTCATAGGTAAATCGTCATATTTTTATCTTCCATATCTGCGCTTTTTACAATCAGTGAGAAATCTGATGTTGAATAGTTTATTTTCAGTCACCGGCGAAAATGATGCGGAGGCCGAATAAATATCTGACACGACCAGACCATATTGCTATAAAAATAGAGTGGGTGTCACATATTTTGGCGACTGACTGACTGTTCAGTATGTGATAAAGATAACTTTTAATGGCTACATTGTATCATCATCGGATATTAATTCTTTATTTTGTTGTTCTCACTGTCACTACCTACTAATTTGTTCTTTAAAAAAATAGCCAATTGCGAGTCGCACTAGTATGATATGTGCTCCATTTATTCAGGTCGGGTTTCCTCTTCTTCTTACATCTATATTTAGTTATAAAGCTTCGAGTGCGGAAGGCATTCGTCCTTCTCGAACTTCTTGACTTGCAAGAAAGAGACAAGTGCTTTAATTTATGTCGGCGCCAAGGGCTAGCTTTGAAGAAATTCAAATGTGAATCGCTCGCAATACGCCTTTTCTTAAGTACTTGGCGTAACATTGCGTTTGTTTGGCCAAGTGGCAAGGGGAAACAGCAGCAGTACCTCTAGCACAACTGTGACACGCGACTCTTTGTCGCGCAACAAATGCTATCTATCTCTTTCCACTCAATATAGTGTGGCAGTGACAGGTGATGCTCTGTCGCGCGAGAAACGAAGTCGCGGCCAGTTATGCTAGACGTACATTTGTCATGTAGCGATAAGTTTTCTAACTTGGAGCGTTGGTTACCTACTTGGTAACCAACGCTCATGCAGCGTGGGGAGAACATAGGGAGAAACCTACGCATTAACGTTGCTGAACGTGTAACAGTGGTACCGTCGCGTCGGTCTGGTTTTCCTGTCACAGGGATTACAGCGGTCCGATGACAGTTATTCGAAGAATATATAAAAATAAAATCACAATCAATCACAATCTTACACGAATCAACCTAGTCCCAAACTAAGCGTCGTAAAATTTCCATGACTCAGGAACACATATTCGTGTTTATCACACAAATATTTGCCCATACCAGGATTTGAACCCGGGACCTCTAGCTTCATAGGCGGTGTCACTCCCACTAAGCCAAACAAGTCGTCAACCAATATACCCAAGATGAGCTGCCAAATCTGAGGTCATAGTCGAAAGTGAAACGAGAGAAGTAGGTACTGGAATATCATGATGATAGTATTACGTTAAATTTCTACTATCGCCAGATACGATATTGGCTTTTCTTATCCGAACAAAGCTCAATTTATCGTATTTTAGACATTGAGTAGCATTATCATTATTGATTCATCTTTTCTCTATGATTGATAAGTATTACATGTGTATTCTCACTATCTTTCTAATAGATAAACGATAAAGTCAATATGATGATATTGATGATAAATGGTGCGAAGGATGAGAATCTCTAGGAAAGAAAAACTTATGTTACAAGGTTTTCCTTAAGTGTGCTTACGCAATAACCGATCAGGTTCCTAAAAGATACCATCTGCAATAGTGTGTTGTATATTTTTCTTATTTTATTCTGCGGTTTGGCGTCAATAGAATCCGATTCCCACCGGCTTGTCTTTTATTAGTTATATTTGTGTACCTTATCCGAGAGAGGCTTTAAAGAAATAGCAAGACAGTATTGGTCCGGCTTGCTTACATAAAAGTTGTCACCCCGTTAGTTAGGTACCGTAGTGACCCCTAAGTTCGCCTAGGGTGCCTATCTTTGCCTAGTTGATTTTCTTAAAAGTCTTTTAAGACAAGCAGCACATAAAACTATTAAATATTCAGTACTTATACATGACTTGATGATAGTTTTAAGTTTAGCTTGTCGTAACGTAAAGCAAGTTTAGGAAAATGAACTAGGCAAAGATAGGCACCCTAGGCGAACTTAGGGGTCACTACGGTAGGTAGTTAATATCCATACGCTGCGCGTACGGAAAAAGCCGCTTTCTGGCCAAGTGTAGACATAAAATGATGTACACAACACGGGAGGTAATAAAGAAAGCCCTCGATCGCATATTTACGTACCTCGCTTTCAGCTCGGGCCGCAAACTTCTGCGATCTCGGCCTTTCTTTGTATTACCACCCTAGTTATGTAATGTACTATTATTACTTAGGATTATTTTCTCAATTCGGAAACTGATCGATATGAACGATAGCGGTAGTTATGAAACCCATGCCTTTTTATTTTAATAAACCGTACCAAACGTTTCTAACATCTGAAGTGATACAAATACAGTAACAGTTTTTCTACCAAAAATCACCTGTCTATAATATGTATATTAATTCGGACATCTTATATTTATGTAAATAAATAACAGCGGCTTGTTTATTTAAATTGAAGTTTAAAACTACTAACAAATTATAATTATATCAGTGTAGTCTTTTCATAATTAGATAAATACCATTGTAAAGTTATGTTTTTGTAGTGGCAACCCACATTGGTCTTGAATTAGAATTTAGAGTATAATAGAAAAATACGCTATACTCCCTTCAGTATTGCTCTAAGGCAGATACCTTGGTATCTACATTATACATATAAATATATTGCTCCTCTGCTGCATAAAATAAGGTCAAACAATGATTCTGTCGCGTTAATAATATTAATGAGTACCTATATAGACGTGATTCTAATCTTATTCAGATTATTAGCATACCTAGGTAGGCGGCTAGGCGGGGAAATATGAGTAAATGCTAATGAAGTAATGACTTGAGACGTCGTCTAGCTACACGACATGTTATCTCGCTACACTAGTTAAATATGGTTGAATCCGACTTTAACGGAAATAGTATATTTGCGGATTGTTCACAATTTACATAAACTCTCTGTTTATCAAAAGAACGATACGGTTTTGTTCACGCTCTAGTTTCAAAGGCATTGATTGATACGTTCTACAGTTTGGTACCTATAATCCATTATTCTAGATGCCTATGCAGTGGCATTACTTTGGTTTAGGGCTTAAGCCATACAATATGCGGAGTAGGGCTTCCAATACCGGGATCCCGGCTTTTTAAGGGCCATTTTTCAATACCGGTATTGACGGTGCAATACCGGAATCCCGGTATTAAGTACAATTAACGAAATGTGCTACTTTAACTGAATTTTCCTATTAAAACAATAATTTTCGGTCACATCAGAAGCTTGCTACTAGCACTCATGCTAATCTAGCACCTTCCTGTCTTTTTATTACCATGAACCAACCCGACCGAGCACGTCTTCTTTGCCAGATAGCCGTGCAATTGATTGAATATTGTATTCAAAAATACCTCTATTGATTGACGTAGTATCTTTCAAGTATAGTTGTAATAATATTATCATAGGCCTTCCCCAAATAACGCCATGGTGAGTTGTTTGGCACCACTCGTATCCAGAGACCTGAACTTTATCCGCTTTATCAGACCATCAGTTCTCTCTTATGTAGTTGGGAAATCGACCCTACAAGAAACATTGTATGCTCTGCCCATTGACATATAAGATTTAAAACTATATATTTCGGTCACTTTGGTTCTTCTACAGATCGAAACGTTCATTTCTAATTAGATCTCGCAGAGCAACTGGATATAACCCACTCCATCTCTTTTTTTTTATACAACTAGGGTCCATCTCTCTTTGAATGACTACGACTATTCTTATGAGCCTTCAAAATGATTCAAAATGAAGTCCCAAGTCCCAAACCCTTCAGATGCAGTCCAGATACGCAGATTCAACTTTGAGAAAGAGGTTAATCTGAATATTCTGAATCGACTTGGTTTGGGGGAAGCACAATATCTTATCGTTAAACATTTGAAGACGAATGTTTCTATTGGCAGTGATCTAACAATGTATATTGCCAGTGATTATTAAGTGCAAAGTGATACTAGAATATTAAGTACTACTTAGGTACGCTCTGCACACGGTACACACAACAAATAATTATCAAATAGGAGTTCTTCTATGAGGAATCCGTCTACCTAACGGGCGCTATAGACATAACCTTAAAAATAATTATGGGTCGAGGCCCCGTCGGTACATTTATTTATACTACTAGCTTATTATTTGGGCTTAGGAACACATGTGTCCATCAGAACCAAATTTTATATGGTTATTTTTCATCAAAACGGTTTCCGTATCTCATTTATTTTGTTATTTAACGCATTAAATATGAACTTATACCAATAAAACCGAGTTCAATTTTAGTTAGTACGTAATTTCGTAACAAATACATTTTTTGTTTTCCAATACCGAGATCCCAGTATTGAGGAAGATAGTTCCGGTATTTGGAAGCCCTAATGCGGAGCCCAGGAAATTGGTTTCTGTTTGATAAACTTTGAGTATACTCATACATAGGTACATAAAGACGGTGACAAATCTGTGTTAACGACATCAATTTTGGTTAAAATGGGTTTTATTTTATAGATTATTTTCTCTGTGCAAAATAACATAGTCTCAAAAAGTAAAAACATTTTTTATAAAAACTGTCCTGCGATTGACCTCGGTACCGCCTGATGGTAACGACTACGAGGCCGAAGATGTAGCCGGTTCCGTAGATACCTATTTACTCGTGTCTTGAAGCGTCCTAAGTTGTATTTGTCAGGAAATGCAGACGATTGGAGCGACTTTCATTCCTTACGCATTAAAAAGGATGAAGCAAATGGCTTTGTGCAAATAAATGGAATATCGACAACAAAAGGATGAAGTCGCTCCCCACTCCTGTAATGAAAGCTTTAGTTTCGAATGATGCTAACAGACTTTCTATCTAGTTTGGTATCAGCCTATGAAATTAAACGTATTTCAACCAAAGTCGATGTTGTTAGTCGATTCTTAATCCTCTCTGCGTTTGTATCGAGAACTGAGCAACTCGATTCACCTTAAGACTTAGTTTTTCATATTTTTGTACTTCTAATATACAAATCGCTCAATTACTTTAGTTAAAATACAAATGCTAGATGATTTGCAAACTGGAACAGCTTAGATAAGAGATGTCGTAACACTTGAGCAAGATGTTTGGCCTCCGATAACATTTGCTCTCGCTATCGTAGGTAGGTACATTTATTTGATTTTGAGCGTAGTTTTAAAACATTTGAGATTATAGTTATAAGAAATTCTTTGCCTTAGTTACATAAAAGTAGGTACGCTATCACCAGAATAACAAAATAATAAACGTGCGAGAATTGGCGCAGGATAAGTATGAATGGTGTTCTCTTGTGTGGGAAGTCAAGATCCTTTTATAAGTAGGAAACATGATTCAAGGTAGTCAAGTGGTAGGTAGGGTAGTCATTGTATTGATGGCTCTCTTTATTTTCAATCGGCAATGTAGGGGTACATTTAGTTTTAGGACATAAAAATACATTAGGTAGGTATCATGTTTCAGTTTTGGTAATGTTTCTGAGCGTTACAACTAAATGCAAGAAACCAAACAAAGTCTGACACGCTAATGCCCAATAGTTGACACCCTGCTGTCACCTCTATTGCTAATGACTTAACATTCAACATGGCGCCTAAATACTGGGTCAGCGGCGACCTCGTCTATCTTATTATATTCTCAATGTTACAGCGAAGAAAGAAAATCCT
The DNA here is from genome assembly GCA_947034925.1 of Eudemis profundana. Taxonomy (NCBI): domain Eukaryota; kingdom Metazoa; phylum Arthropoda; class Insecta; order Lepidoptera; family Tortricidae; genus Eudemis; species Eudemis profundana. The sequence goes on along the minus strand of OX344795.1, from coordinate 18,817,861 downwards.
ACTAATATTATAAACTAGCTGTCCCGGCGAACTTCGTCCCCAGCCAGAATATTTTTTTTTATTAGTAATTCTGTTAAATATTCGGAGCAGACACAAACCCAAAAAATCAAAGGTCACAAAATATGGTCCACCCATTCTCGAGTTATAAATGGTGTAACTAACACGTCTTTGTTTTATGTACTTAGATGTATAGATGTTAAAGTTTATGAAGATATTTGGAGGTTTGGATGTTTGTTACTAAATAACGCGGTAACAAGTCAGTGGATAAATTTGGCATACAACTAGACCAAGTCTTCGATTGGAACATAGGATACTTTATATCCCGGTAGGATGCCTTGGGATAATAATGGGAATGATGCAGGCGAAGCCGCGGGAAAATGCTATTAGTCAATAAAATATTTTTTTCTTTGGATCACAGTGCAGATGGCGTTGTCGTCAAATACCAGGTGACTGAAGAAGCGCCCACAGGCACGTGCGCGGTGCTCGTGACGGGCACGCACCGCTCGCTCTGCGCGAACTTGGCCGCGGCGCAGAAGTTCACTCCCGTGCACCTCGCCAAGGAAGAGTGTAAGGAGATCATCAAGCGCGCCCGGTACTTCTATGCTTCGGTAAGTTGGGATACCAATGAGGGTATTTAGAAATCAGAAATCCACCAGCTGGCAGCAGGGTGGCGAAAGGTCTATTTGGCAGTAGATGTCAAAATCAGGTGGTGTGATTGGTGGATCTTGACGCCTACTGTCAAAAAGACCTTTCGCCACCCTGCTGCCAGCTGGTGGGTTTATGATTTCTAAACACCCTCATTAAACCAACCGTACCTAAAGGGCGCCAACGTCCGTCCTTCTGTCACAGTGCTATATTTTGTGAACCGTAATATACCTTTTACGGTTTCTCTACCGAGAAGAGACTTGAAATTTCTACAGAATGTGTATTTCTCCTGCCGCTATGACAACAAGCAATAAAAATAAGATAATATTAATAAAATTAAAAGAGGCCTTACAAGACACATGGTTTTGACGGACACTAGAAAAGAGCTTAGTTTTCCAAAGTCGCCCCATTGTGTCCGTCAAGATAGCGTACACCGTAAAGATATTCAGAATCTGATGCAGCCAATAAATAGTACCCAAATAGTATCGACGAAATACCTAGGTGAAAAAAATAGTACCCTTAAACTTTCTGAAATATAAGGCCTGTTCACGGTGTACGCTACCGGGCGTCAAGCTGACGTACACCGTTTGTATCTCTGGAACGGCTTTGTTTTTGGAAACGCTTTATATCTCAAAAAATAGTACCCAAATAGTACCCTAGGACCCTAAAATTTCATTTCTCTAGTTATCGTAGAAGCCGAGATATTCCATGACTTAACGGTGTACAAAATTTCAGACCGTCAAGCTGGCGTACCCGGGAATTTCTTATAGGAAGAGCTCACTATATCTCGGCTTCTACGACAACTAGAGAAATGAAATTTTAGGGCCCGAGGGTACTATTTAGGTACTATTTTTAGAGATCTAAAGCATTTCCAAAAACAAAGCCGTTCCAGAGATACAAACGGTGTACGCCAGCTTGACGCCCGGTAGCGTACACCGTGAACAGGCCTTATATTTCAGAAAGTTTAAGGGTACTATTTTTTTCACCTAGGTATTTCGTCGGTACTATTTGGGTACTATTTATTGGCTGCATCAGATTCTGAATATCTTTACGGTGTACGCTATCTTGACGGACACGTCCCATTAATCGTTTTAATGACTGGACGTCCCATCGCTTCCAGGGTTTCTTCGTGGCGGTGTCCCCCGAGTCGATAATGCAGCTGGCGGCGCACGCGCATGCGGGCGGTCACGCCTTCATCATGAATCTGAGCGCGCCCTTCGTCTCGCAGTTCTACAAGGAGCCTTTAGAAAAGATGATACCTTACGTAGATGTGCTCTTTGGGAATGAGAGTGTAAGTTAACTTTTTCTCATATACCTTTTTGACGCTACGCCGAACATGAAAGTTGCAAATCAGACGCCATGTCGTAACAGTGTCAAAACTGAACTTTATGTACATCTATATCTCTCTGCGGTCTGTGATGGATTAATCCATTGTTGGCGTCGAAGCCACATCGTTTCCTCATGTCGGATCGTACCAAGAAGAGAGAAAGGACTAAACCAACAAGAGTTGAACTCTTAAATCATGAATGAATGTCACCGGGTGGATTTCAGAGCGTTTCAACCGCCGTCATCACCAATCCCGATATTATGATACATCTTTTTAAAAATTACATAATTTTTTAAAACATGAAAATTGTAGGTACTATTTTCGGATTGGTGATGACGGCGTTTGAAATGCTGTGAAGTCCACCCCACCATAAATTACAAACAGCACCATCTCTCTCTATCTATTTCTTATTTCATCTAATGTAAGTATCTACAACCTATTTCTTAAGCTGTGTACACACCAAGCCAACGAATGGGTTTGCTTCAAATCCTTTGATGTTGCCGCCACGCGGTGGATCGCCGGCACAGGCCAACGATCAATCGTGGGCGTTTGTGAAACCGTCCAAACACGGCCAACGAAGGCCAGCGAAACCTACTCGCTGGCGTTCGTTGGCCTGGTGTGTACGCAGCTGACCGAGAACCAACAAACGTGCGATAGCCAACGCCGAATAACTTTAGTTGGCGTTCGTTGGCTTGGTGTGTACGCAGCTTTAAAAGGATTCCTTATTTCACCGTTTACGATCAATGTTTCAGGAAGCCGAGGCCTTCGCGAAAGCGTTCGGCATAAACGAAACAGATCTCCAGGCCATCGCAGTCAAAATATCAGCCATGCCGAAACTCAACGAATCGAGACCTCGCGTGGTTGTCATCACACAAGGCTGTGAGCCAGCGATCCTTGTCGAAGGCGGTAAGGTGACCCTAGTACCCGTCAACAAACTCACCAGAGAACAGATCATAGACACTAACGGCGCCGGAGACGCGTTCGCCGGTGGTTTCCTGAGCCAAATGGTATTAAATAAGGATTATACGACGTGTGTTAAGTGTGGAGTGTACGCGGCCACGCATGTGATACAGCAGTCTGGTTGCACGGTAAGCGGCGTTAGCGACTTTAAAGAAAGCTAGATAGTGATTTTAGCGATATCGTGATATTGTATAAGTATAGAAAAGTAGATTGTTTTCGAACGCAGTGCACGCAAAGACAAATTCAACTTTTTTTATCGAGGCAGTTCAAGTCTTACGTATTATTCCTTTAGAACCAGAAAAAAGGGAAGAAAGAACTTTTTTAAAGCACTTTTTATACCTACTGTAATGTTCAAGTAGTGCCATTTCTCTAGCTCAAATTTGTGTAAATGAGTGTGAGGGCCGTCAAGATCACAATACGAACTGGTGGTCTTTGGGGGGGGAGCGTTCTGTTTAAGATTGGTTTTAGTCTAGCTGCAGCTTGCTGAAATATAATATTGTATCTTTGTCCTAAATTGTACATACAGTCCTTCAATAAATTGACTAAAGTGCAGTCTTGCGTGTATGCGGTGTGACTTAACGAAAGCGATGTACAGGTCGATTCACAAGAGCTGGCACGAATGGATTGAACGAGTGAATGATAATGTTTATGTGTGCATCACGAAATGTTTAAATACAGGTTGATTCAAAAAGTGATAATCGTGTTTTAGATTATCTCGTCTCATAACTTCGTAACCCAGTCTGTATTGTGTATTTTATGAACAACAAAAAATCAAATAACTGGCCAAGAGCATGTCGGACCATGCTCAGTGTAGGGTTCCATAGCCGTAACTATAAGGTAAAAAATACGACGTAAAATAAGTACAACACCGAAAGAGCGTATCTTCATAGCAATTACGGCCTTTTGTTGAGAAGCGCAGTTATCAGCAATAACTCAAAAACGGTTAAGTTTATCTTGTTGAAAATAATTTTCGTTGAAAGTATCAAGCGTTATCTTTGCAATTTTTTTAAATTTTTCGTACACGGTTTAGAAGATAGAGGGGGGGGGGGGGGCACAATTTTCCCAACTTTCGGAGCGATTATTTCCAAAGGTTACACTTAATCAAAAACATTACTTAAGAACCTCAAAATATTTTTGAAAGAGCTGTCGGACTATGTACCACATGTTGATATTTTCAGAAAAAAAATTTTTTTAGCTTCTGTAACATGTATGGAGTGCCCCCCCTAAAAATATTTATTTTAGTTATTTAACTACCAACGGCTCATACAATACAAGACACCTATATTCCAAATTTCATCAATGTCCATCTTGTAGTTTTTGAGTAAAATGCCTGTGACATACGGACGGACGGACATGACGAAACTATAAGGGTTCCGTTTTTGCCATTTTGGCTACGGAACCCTAATAAAAACTCCATGATAGTAAAATATGTGTAGCAAACTGTCACATTTAGTTTTCTGCCATATTTTTTGCCTGCTTAGTCTTAATAATGTGCAGATTATATGTATTTTTTATTTTTTCTTGAATAATGAAGTGTAGTTGTAATGTAGTGTACTTGTTTACAAAATATTTGGATCCTTCTGTATAAGAACGTCAATCATCAGTGACAAGTGACATTACTTTCGTTCAATCCATTCGTGCCAGCTCTTGTGAATCGACCTTCAGGTACTTTTTTTTTACTATGACACTGGCCGTTTTTATTTTCTTGTTGTTTGTACATTTTGCCTATATTTCATTGCAATATTTTGTAAATTAACGATAATCATATAGTTAAATGCGGATAAAGAAAGCTGTTAGAATGCTATTAATTTATATATTTATAAATGACGCACAAACAGTCTAAACTTTATGTCTACCTTATGATAACTATACTTCTACTACTACCATTGTAGATTAAAATGTTATATTGGGAACAACATGTATTATAAATTTAACAATGTAATGTAATCCTGTTGCCATTCCTGTAGTTTTGTTAACATAGTTAATTTAAACAATGAAGGTAGTGTAAAATCCTGGGCTAAATATTTTGCCGCAAAAATACTGCCTATATCACAGAATTAAAATATACCTCGATATTGTATGTATCATACAGCTGCATTATAAAACCAAACAAAGTACTTAGTAATGACTTCTTACAAACCATTTTTATAACTAAAATGAGATTTTTCGAATACCTAAAAAGTAGTATGAATCTAATAGATCTGATGTCAATTACTTGTATTAAGTGAGTGATATTAATTTTTCATTAAACATAAGTAAAAAGTACATTGTCAAAAAAGCAATATATGGTAAGTGTGTTTGTTGATATGCTAAAAAAGCCATGGAATTAATTAAGAAAATGTCAGGAAGGAATTAAACGTTAAAAAGGTATAGTTAAGATGTAGTTTGTTATTTTCCTAACTAGCAAATCAAAGCTTAAAATCTAAAATCAAATTCAGTAATAATTTTCATAAGTAAAAAAAAATAAAATTTGTCTTACAGCTACAAAATGGTGGGTTAATTCAGTTTTATGGCATAGTCAATACTTTATGTCCAAAAGTATTATATTAACTCGTTACTGGTAATTATGAACGCTTGCGTAGCATTACCACATCAGATGCCGTGGGGGGTCAATTGTGTCCCCAATTACATACACATTACACATGGCCTTGGCGTTTAATGTATTAATAGTTTATGCAACTGACACATAATGAGAAGTATTAAAACGCGCTGAAGGCGAGTTTCATAATAATATCACACGAGTGTGCAGTTGCATACACTGCTTTATCTACACACATTATAAGCTCTGTATGATGTATTTAAAAACCGCAAATTAAAAATGTCAAATGGCGGTAAACGAAAACTTTTTTCACGCATGTTACGTTACCGTAGTTTTTTTTTATAATTCAGTGATATACATGAGTGCGAGACTTGTCAAAATTATTTGCAATTGACATTTCATTTCGAATAAAACGTCTTTACAACTGATATTAGAATTGAGAGCAAATGAATGTCATAATAACATCGAACTCGATTTTATTATGAAGCAATAATAAAATAACATTTTCATAGCTAAGAAATTTGTTCTAACAAAATAGTTTATCTTTATGATGGTTGTAATTTGCAGTTTTTGGACGCATTATAGAGATCTAATAATAACATCCCATTGTTTGGTGGAAAAACTAAATGGGCATAACATTAATGTATTAATTAATACAACTCTATTGAAGTAAAACATTCTGCTTAAACTGAAAGTGTATAATTTATAAGCACTATGTATTTGAAAGCCTTTGGGAACTAATTTTTGCAATGAATAAGCTAGATTAGTAATAATAAAAGATTTCTAACCACATACTCTTCTATTACTGCATAATAAAAGCTTGACATAATTTTTTGCAAGTATGTGGATAAACAAGAAGTGTATAAAATGCATGGGCCAGCCAAACATTAAAAGGGTAGGTTGTCCATAATTACCTTATTAGAAGATTTTAGTGAAAAGAGATCTGAGGCTACAGTAACTAATAAACAATAATTAACTTTTACACTTACAATCAAATTAAAAAACCATCTTGAATTGAAGAAAATTATGGCTTCAGCTGACAGTTAAATTTTTCGATGAATAGCTAAATCCAAAGTAAAAATAATACTCAACCCTCTAACAGACGTAAACTATTTTTATTCTACAAAATAAGCAGTTATTGTAAATTGTTTGTATGGTTATCAGCAGATATAGCTAAACAAGAGCTCAAAATAGCCACACCAATGTAGCCTCAAGATAAGGTGTTAAGTAAATCTTTACAGCCCTGTGCCTATGTCTGTTGCTGATTGTAAAGGCTTAGTTTTACAATATTGCATCCAACTACAACCCAGCCCTTCTGACATGTAAAGATTGTCAAGTAAAGTGTTGTATTCTTCAGAAGTCTAAATAATAATTCTATTTCTACTGAAAAAAGTAATATTACACCCAGGTTCAGATAACATTTTTACTTCATTATGACATTAAGAATCAGCTGTTCAAATCTCTCAAGTGTGTCCTGGCCATAATTTACTTTTCTATACCAATATTACAGTCAAATTGTTATCAGAACTAATGCTTTCAATTGTGATTTTTTTGATATCACTAAGCCATGTTTAAAAATCAGAAGTTTGTGTGATAAACTGATAAGCATTGTCAGAAGGGCAAATACAATATGGGTTTATTGCTTGTTAATAAAAACGATATCATAACGGACTATGTGCACTGTCCAGTCAGGCGCATTCTTCTCCTCATCTCCTAACAAAGGCATACACCTGTATGTTTCAACTATGATGAAGTCCTTTATATCATTTAACATTTTTGTCAGTCCCCTTGTGACTCTGCCAGAGTATAAATTAGGATTTATTCTAAAAATCGCTTTTGGAACATCTTTTAAATTTGGATTATATATTTCATCATTGATGAGAAAGCTGTTTAATTTAGAATCCTTCTTCTTTTTGTTTCTTGCAGACCTGTAAAATACTGTGGTTTTACTTTTGTTGATAAAATACCATGTTATGATTGTACTTATGTTTGTATTTGTTGTAGAATAAAGGATTTTTATAATGTCTTTTTTGGTTTAATTTCATTTTGCCAGGCCATAGGCATACCTTGATGGTCTAATATGCATCAGGTTTAATATTTATGAGCCTTCTAAGCTTCTAACTCACACCCCATGTGTAATTTCGGAAAGTTGTACCGACAGGGTATACACAAAATAAAGAATAACAAAGTATCTGTGAAGGTAGAGCACAAAACTGACAAAAGAGATTACAATATACCCACTTTGTTTAATGGTAATGCAAATGATAGCATTGAACAGCCGTTTCTATTGTTTATACATATATTTATCTACAAAAATCATACAAAATTGCACTTTTATTTGAGTTTCACATGTTACTTATGTATATACACAAATAAAAATATACCTACGTAACGTGCAATATTTTGGATTTAATATATAGTAATTTCTACGTTAGGCAGGCGGCAGGCAATCAATTCTCAACTCATTTGTTATATTGTAATTTTTTCGATACTTACGGCATTTTCAGTTTTAATCCAACTTTGTATTTTGAAGATTTATGTCACCGGTGGTGTTGTATTACAATCGTCTAATTTTTCGATGGGTATTTGCTTTGATCATAGTATAGTTTATTCCTTTTCCTTACTAAATGAAATGACTTTTTCAGTAATGTTATATTACGCTCAATGGTTCGTAAATAAGTTTTTCTTTACAAAATATTACTTTCATAAAAACTCGCTGACCGCGCGATTGCTACTTGGTTGAAGTGTTTTTCAAAACGTTTAAATGTAACCATGTTTCCGCTGTCATATTGTTTCGCAAAATATAAATGAAATTGATTAGTACTAATAAAAACAAACCTCCATCAATAAGCAATATTTTAAATAACTTGTGCTCATCTAATCATCTATTTTACATAATATAATGATTTTGAATACTTACTACTATATTCTACAAAAATAACAAATCAGTGTGACCATAGACAATAATTGTGTGAGAACATATTTTTTGGTAAATTAATCGTAATTAAAATGGCAATACATTTTGCGGCGACAAGCAGGATATCAAAAATATTTTTTCATATAGCAACTGATTGATAGCCATTTTGAAGAGCCTTTTGTTGGTGTTTTGTGAATGTTTTCAAGTAAATTTTATATTAAGCCATTGATATAAATGTAAATCGCCTATAGGAAAATAATTGCGGGCTAAACATCAAATCATTACATGTCATCATTCTGTGTTGTTTGTTTGTGAAGTGGGATTGTGAATAAAAGAACCGGAAAGGACTTCGCTGTATTAAGTTTTTTTTTTAACATTTAGTGAGAATTATATAAGCAACGATAAATTAATAAACTGTTTTGTTAGAAGTCTTTAGTGAAGTGTATTAAACAATAGCATTTACGTCGCGTGTATTCGTTCGACGTAAATTTGGATTGTCACAAGATGGCCGCCATCGGATGCTCGCTCTGCCGAAACTCGCTCGCAAAGCGCGATGTGTCACCTGGGGGCACTCGCTTCGCCGCGAACATGCTGTGAGCCGGCGTCGGGCGCCGCGCCGCGCTCTCCGGCCTCTTCCGGCGAGGTTCCATTTCGTAAAATGGAATTTCGCTCGAGGCGCCAAAATACGATGGGTGTTGACAGCGCTCCAGTACCGTACCGTTACTGCGACGGCCGATCAAAATAATCGTAGATAAAAATGAGCGAGCCGGACGACGTCGGAAAGGAAGTGTGGAAGCGATGGATACTCGAGGCGATTCGGAAAATACGGTCCCAGAAACAGCGGCCGAGCGTGGAGCGCATCTGTCACGCGATCAGGCAGCATCACAACTACCATGAGGACGTGGTCTCCGAGCGCCTGGAGCGGGCCGTGCGCGAGGGTGCCGTGCTGAAAGTGTACAACAAGGGACAGAGCTCGTACAAGGACCCTGGCGGGCTGCAGAGCAGGACTCTTAGGATAGCGGCAGATATCGATGTGTCAAGGGCCGTAGCCAAGGCAGTGCGCGAGTTAGGTGAACGAGACGGAAGTGATTTAAAGACTATTGAAAAGCATTTGCAGCAAGCTTACCAAGTGACTATTGACCCGGAAGTGGATGTGCGCGCAATATTGAAGGCGGCGGCAAAACGAGCCGTTACCAGAGGACTAATAACCCATCACCAGGGAGTTTACAAGGCTGCAGAGAGACCACGGGCTGGGTCACATGAACGGACCCCAAAGCAACGGATCAAATCACAGGAATCCGAAAAGGTAAGTTCATTCTGTTTGTTCTTACTTAATCTATTCATGATTCTTCACTTTTCTGCTCTGTTTTATTAGTATAGAAGTGCCTTATTGGAATGTATAATAATACTAAGAATTTTGCCAACTTGAATCATACATCTAAATTCTTATTTCAAAACTTCTCTTACTGATTGTAATCTAAGAAAAAATAAATATTCATTACATGAGAAGCAAAATTTAAGCAAAAGTTTATTAATCATATTTGCATACTTATTCCATACAGTACATTTACCTGTAGAGTTTTATAGACAAATTTAAAATGTTGCTTAATTCTGTCTTTTTTTTTTGATAGCTAAAAAATACAACAATTTCTGTGTTTTGACATGCTAAATACGTAATATGACTATGATATTGATTGGCGTATTGCTGTTGATAAGGTTTGTTAGTAAACAAACAAATGTAAAGCTACCTTCATAACTGAGCAGTATTTATGTGTGTCACACACTATAATAAATATGCTGTTTTAGATTTATGTTACATATGAACTTCTGATTATGGTGCGCAATAAAGTATATGGTATATTATACTAGGAGCTATAACATATTTTGATATATCAAAATAAATATTGAAGCAAAAATATAACTTATTCCTGATTTAAATATAGATCATAGCTGTGGCATCTGTCAAACAGTATGACAAAAAACATATCAACGCTTGACACACTTACATGAAATAGCCTTTTAAGCGTCAATATCCTTATATTAAGGATATAGCATATATCATACCCTTACTGCAAAAATTGCATATCTACATATAATAGAGTTGTGAGAAAAACGCATAAAGGATTATGTGCTAAAACATTGTAATGTTTGTTTTCTTGAAATTGTACTAAATGCAGGTAAACGGTTTTTGCAGTAGGGGGTTGATATAATCATCCTATCTGCTTCCTATTTTAATCATAATCCATTCAAGTTTAGGTATGAAAAGGTAACAAGACAGATATTTTACATTGTTAGTTTGAACTTGTAGAGTCAGAGATTTTTATGTATATTTGAAATGAAATTTACAAATTATGATGAAGCAAATCCTAATGCATTTTTATATCTAGGCCAAATTTAAGTTAAATTTTTAATTAGCTGGAGTAACATTACAGCTATCATTCAAATGGATGCATGGGTGCATATATGGATATGCACCCATGCATCCATTTGACTTTGAATGGTCAAAGTCCAGTAAAAGTTATCCTAATATCATGTTTTACTTTATCGTAACTTAATATTTATTATAACTACTGTCAAATCTATTCAAGTAACTCTTCCCTCAATTCCTACCCTGCAATTTGTCTTCCTTTGTTGAAACTAATATTACATTACAAGGATGAACATGTTTCAGAACTATTTGCTGCCTCATTTTATAAAACCAGTCATCTTTTTGCTATAAAAATTATCTACACTTATACTTATAGGTATAGTAGTATTCATATTAAAATAATGATTATTAATTATTTTTGTACATTACTCATTAAGTACAAAAGAGTTTTTTTTATATTAAGTCTATAAATCTATATTTATAGGGTTCCATTCCAATATGGTAAAAAGGGACCCTTAAGCGTGTCTGTCTATCTGTTTGTCAATTCGTCTGTCACAGCCAGATATCTTGGGAATGACTGATGCTATAGATTTGAAATTTGGAATAGTGTTAAAAATCGCTAACCCAAACAACTGGACATAAAAAAAAATTATACTTTTTTCTAAAGGGGGATGAAATGGAAGGTCGAAAATTTAAAGTACATGGTTAAGAAAAAATAAATAACTACGGTTTTGGAATGTACACATACAAATTAAAAAAATTCATTTGATACCCTACTTGATATAATAGCCATATTATATTGAAAATTATTCGTTCCCCATTATCTTCGAAGATCCCGAACAAAAAGTATGTACCTAATAATTACCAATTATTAATATCCTTAATATTACAGGAAAAATATAACGGTTTTCCTAACTTGTATTGTTTTTTAGAAATTCACGAAAATCATAACACAAATTTATTTGCTGTTACTAAACTAACCGCAACGCAACCTATAAAAAAAAAATAAAAAATAAAAATAAAAATCGTTTATTGCAGACCAATAATGATCCATAGGATGTTAGTAACAAAATTAAACTTAGTAACTATGTTAGTAGGCACAGAAAAATAAAAAAATAAACAAATATGCCTATGTTGATATTATTGGGACAACAGTTTTTCAAAGGCAAAGTTAATGTCCCACCATATAGTTTATCTCGAACTATTCACATATCTACTTACAACGTACGTCGTACGGAACCCTTGTTGCGCGAATCTGACTCGCAGTTGACTGGTTTTTGTTATGTTATTTTCCTATTGAGAAACATTGTCCATTCAATGGCAAGGTCTTTGACCTCATAAGCCGATCATGGTTGCTGTGTTGCATAATATTATCTTATATTTAGTCATTAATCATCAAAAGGGCAATCAATTTTGTTATTCATTCACATTTTTGAGAATGTGCAAGAATTTTTGTAGTTTGTTGGTTTATAGGGATGCCATTCTGTCATTTTGCAACATAGAGACAGATTGGCATATTTTATTTATAGATACGAGTATGGGCATGGGAGTGATATAGTGAAGGATAAGGGAAATATGTTTTGCATGTGCATTAAGCATGCATTTTTCTGGGCCCAGGCCCTCCTAGACTTCAGTCCTATTATGAAATTAAAAGCTTCTTGAGTTGCGCAGCGTTAGGTCCAAATAAAAAAAGGTTATATGCTCATATTAAGCTATTAAATGAGATTCACATCCATACTATGAATTAAAAATGGAGGTCTGATTTTATCGTTGTTTAACTGTTCTTGTCTTTGTTTAATTATGTTGGCTAGTGAAATAAAATTGACAATTGCAGTGTTGACTAATCATGAATTCCATACATTAGAGCCCCGGAGGAGTGCCAATCTGTGCAGAGTGCTTGGGCACGGAGACGCGCAACAGCACAGGGGAGCCTGAAGCTCTCATCTGCTGCTACCAGTGCAAGTCCTACGGGCACCCAACGTGTCTCAACCTCTTGGATCACACCACTCAAACTACTTTAAAGGTGAGACTTGGATTCAGCAGGTATTTTTTTTTCTTATATTGTTTCTACACCTATTGATAACGATATTGATATGTTGTTGAGGACATACCTTATCCGTTTCACTGTACAGCATAGGAGAGGAAATGGACACGGATTTTACTCTCTGCCTGATTTTATTTGGCGATCGTAATAAGATTCCAGATGACTAACTTCAAAAATTATATCAGCCTCAAAGTCCCCAGACAACTCGAAACTATGATTCACACATCTTGGGAAATGGTGATAATAAATATTTCGTCAAAAGTAACCACAGTAGTTAGTTAATTACCTATGTGGATGCACTATTTTAAGGAATCATCATATTTTACTGGAAATATTTTGAATCCTCATAGCATTAGCTGTAGTCGATCGTATTTGATTTTTCAATGCATTAGCTCAATGTATCTATAATTACCTATGTGGAGTTAGAGTTAAATTTCCATTAGGTTAGAATCACCTGGAACCGAGAACTGTAGACAAAAAATATTCAAAGGAAAATTTGTTAAAAAACAAATGCTTTCAGCATGTAAACAATCTACTATTTCAGATCTCACCTGGATAAAGATATACACAGATAGTTAAAGGAAAAAATATTTTGATAATTTGTAATTTTTTATTGCAAATGGTTCTCTCTAAGAATCCGACGGAGGTATGTTTGTTTGTAGTGAACTAATTGCTTCCCGCTGGTTGGCTTGCGTGGGATATTTTTTTGCCGTTCCCATGGGAACCTTACATACCTCGGCATATAGGGTTATCCTAAATGGCTTTAGGCCAGAATTCTATCATTCAAAGAAATAAAAATTTAATTTACATGTGTTTATCCATCCCGCTAAAAAAGAGGTTTTCGTTTGTATTGTACTATATACTATGTTTTTACGCCACATTAGTCTTAAAAACTTTTGAATATATTCAATCTAGATTACAGATGTGCAAGTTGCAGAAAGTTTCCAAAAATATTTTTTGATTTAACTTTAAAACATCTAATTTTTTTTAAGTTATATCAAAATAAAATTTTGGTAACATCTGTAATCTAGATTATGCAAAAAGGATTGATAATTTCACCAAACTTATAGAATTTATATGATAGTTTGGTTCAAGTTAAAGCTGCTAACGGAGCTAATATTTGACTTTATTTCTTATCATCGAATGTTAGTGAAATAAACGCAGTTTTAACTAGATTTTGCCAATTTCAATTCATATTCCACACCAGTGGCGTGGCGTACAAGATATCCTTGGGCAAGCCGGTGCAGATTTGGCGTACACTTTCCTTAAGTGCTGTAGAATAAGGTGCTCAAATGCCTAATATTAGGCAAGCCAGTAGGAATCGAGTTCTTTGGACGCCACGCTACTCTTCCACACTGTTTCTGTCAACTGCAATGGACAGCCATAGTCTTAATCTTAAACTAATGACTAACGTCTTGAGTCAAAGATAAAATAACTTAAATCGATGAGTATTTCAAATGTTTGCCTAGTAAGAACTTGATTCGTATTTCATTAAGTTTGGGTGTGAATTATAAATAAATGAGCCTTTTAAAATGAAGAAGTAGCCTAACCTAGATCGCAGTTGTTGTTGCCCGAGCGGTAGACATAAATGTTAAATATGTGATCAGGAGGTTTTTTATTTACGCTCGTGGTGTGCGATTTTATCTTAGCTTAGTGAGCGGTAAATACTACTTACAGCCCTGGGGAGGTAAATAGAAATAAAAGTGCATTAAGTGCTGTTATATTGCATTCCAAGGTCAAGTGTAGGATGTTCGCCAGTGCAGGTGGGTTCGATCGATAGATGTAGAATGAAGTGGTCGTTAATTTGTAATTTATATTGCCTTCTCCAATTATTTTAATAATGTTTTTAACTTATGTTGATAACGCGCACGCCCTGGATTCGGGTTGCATTTGTCAATCTTTAATACTTATGGTTTATTCTATGATTATCAATAATCATTTTTAAATGTCATTGACGAGTGATCTGGACACTTCGTTTTAAAGGTGTTGTTCTATCTATGTGCGTAATGAGCGGTTTTTAATAATGATTATGGATATTAGTTTAGCGCCGTGTCACTTCGGTGGGTGAAGAATCCATAATTCCTATGGCTAATTTGTAATGTGAAAAAAAAAGATGTGATTGGACAAAGTCGAAGTTTTAGTTTCAAATCAAACGGTCCATACCGACTTTGTCCACTTTTTATTGAAATCGGAATTACGAATGTTTCGCTGTTTCTACTACATAATTAATTTAGTTTCAAACTTTAAAGTTTAAATTGACATTAAACAATTTTAAATATTGACATAAATAACAGGTTATTTGCACTTGTATTTGTCTCGCCTATTACGGATTCTAGTTTATTTTTATGCATATGGATTAGGTTGGTTACATCCCGTGACAATGTTGGCGTATCCCTAGATCAAAGCACACGTTTCGAAAAGGGCAGGTGCTGCGGTTAGGCCAATCGTTAAATGCAGGGGATCGGTCAGTTAGAAAGTATTGCCGAGGTACAAAATGTATTAACATAAATAATTGTAAATAATAGACAACGGAAAACATTTTTGGTTAAAATGCAATTTTGATAACGTTATTGTTTTTTGTTTGCTTGTTGTACTTTATTATTGCATTGCTATCGATCAAATCGAACGTCATTTTAATTTATTGTGTTCAGTCATTGGTTATACTTTTTTATACCAAATTTTAGGTTAATCCACTTGCTGGATGTAGAATAGAAGACATTCTAATCTTAACCGCATTAAATTCGTTCTTCTTATTGTTAATGTCCAATAATGTTTAAACATGTACAATAAAAACACGTAAACCATGACCTACTGTACAATCGACGGTAAAGATATCGACATTACTTAAAAAAAAACACGTATCTGATACTGTCACAACGCAGTAAGTGTATATGAAGTTCGTATGAAACTTTTGACATTTTTAGATACGAGTTTTTTTCAAAGTAGTGACGAGATGTCGATCCTGCTAATTCTAAGAAACCGAACGAATTGAATTGATGTGATATGGGTTAGTGCATTCCAAGGTCGCTTATAGGGCGTTGGGCAGGTGCAGGCGATCGTTAAACGCCGAAGGGGCGACATTTACTCCCGATAAGCGATCGGGACACGCTCAGCCATCCTGCAGTCAATGTCATAAGTAAGTTAATCATTTTACTGTTTTGTCTTTGTCTCCTTTATTGGTTGGCTGAAGAAATTGGCTCGTAGCTAATCTGTAAGGTGTTAAGGTGGGGACAGGCGATTGTAGAATTACAATGTCCTATGTACAATACAATGCAATATAATACAATAAAATAGTACTTCATTGCACACCAATAGAAAATTACCATGCATATGTACTTTGTAATAAGTTATATTATACAACTTATGAAATTATCATAAAAAGCGTCCCTGGCTTTAATACAATACAATACAATACAATCATACTTTATTGCACACCAAAAGATAAATTACAATACAAACTTATACAAAAACATTGGTAAACAATAGGCGGTCTTATCGCTAAAGAGCGATCTCTTAATATCAAGCGATGGGGTAAATCGTTGGTTGGTTTGAAATAAACAAATAGTAGATATTTTAGAATAAACAAATGAAGACAGTTGATTTTAGTCGCCCAGTACTCTAAACACAAAGGAGAGGGTTAACAATCCATTTTATCGACATCAGATTTGGTTGAACTTGTTGCATTTTATTTTTGCAATAAAAGAAACGTGTTTATTTGGCGCTTTTTTGCTCGTCGGTGGTACGGAACCCTTCGTGTGCGAGTCCGACTCGCACTTGGCCGGTTTTTTTACTTTTTGAGACTCGTGTTGGTTTGCTCAGGGCTCAGACAAAATGTATCAAGCAATGAAATAAAACACATTGTAACCGAAATTGATATCGTTAAAGCAAATCATTAATAGTGCTTTACACAACTAGGGTTGTAAAACAAAGAAAGACCGAGATCGCAGATGTTTGCGGCTTGAGCTGCAGGCGGGGGACGTAAATATGCGATCGAGAGCTTTCGTTATTACCTCCAGTGTTGTGTACATCATTT
Organism: Eudemis profundana; assembly: GCA_947034925.1. Classification (NCBI taxonomy): domain Eukaryota; kingdom Metazoa; phylum Arthropoda; class Insecta; order Lepidoptera; family Tortricidae; genus Eudemis; species Eudemis profundana. The sequence goes on along the minus strand of OX344795.1, from coordinate 18,801,028 downwards.
TATGTGTACACTTGGCCAGAAAGCGGCTTTTTCCGTATGCGTAGCGTGCGGTAAAAGCCACTTTCTGACCAAATGTGGCATAAACTTCTTTTCGTTTCCACGGAGAACCTGGTGACTCTAATCACCTTAACCAGGAAAACATACAACGCTTTTATTTCGGGAAGACTCAAAAAAATTATCGAGTCCGCAGCGGAAGCAATTATTCCTTGCAATTAATTGGTTTTCATATTATCTCAAATCTCTAGATTGTGAAGTGATGACCGATATTTAAGAATTTTCTGTATATGAAATTCCAATAAGGTACATTCTTCGTTAAGTTTACTGGTCATACATAACAAAAGTTTCATTCTTAGATTAGATGACTGGGATACGACACGACGGAAGTTTGAGAAAGTATGGAACTGATTGGAACTTAATCTCAAATGCTCCTTGATCTTGATATAATCATCTCACTTGATCTTGCCAAAGTCTCCTTACCACGGGGTAAGGAGACTTTTGTCACCTTATTATTTTTGTTTTGGTGAGCAGAAGTACTGAATATCATAAATTTTTTTATATGGCAGTTGTTAAGCTACGCATATCCTTAAATACTTAAATGCTTCAAATTACAAAATATTGGCAAAATTTCCGAAGAAGTATTTTCCGAAGTAAACTGATAAAGCTAGGTTATACGATACAGGATTATTTTCCCATTTCCTTGCGCGCAGCGACTCACGCATTTGCGATGAGATGACTTGGTTATCAATTATCATGATTGTATCGGCGATCCGTGAGTAATCGAGACTAAAATATTACAAAAAATAGGCCATGACCTTATTGAATGAAAAATTCATTCAATTTATTAATATATTTCGTTGGTTCCCCACACTAAGGTATATTTGCCATAAAATTTTAACAAAGTGACATTCAAATATCTGTTCCGCCGTTTATCGCGTAACAAACACAAAAAAACATACGACGAATTGAAAACCGTCCTTCTTTTGAAAGTGGGTTAAAAAACTGAATCCTGTGAGGGTGAATGTCACTTGTGTTGTGATCCGGACTGACCCGGAGGCTAAATTATTATTTCATTAAATTAACAATAGGGCAGTCGCCGTAAATTAAATACATACTTACATAGTAAGATCTTATTCTTACTTGATTGATAGAAACGTGAAAACTAGAATAACACAACCGGTTAGCCAAAGCGAGATTTGTATTTAAAAAGCAATAAAATATCGTTTCGTTCCACTCACGAATCAACGCATCGTTTGCCGAATGGACAAATTAATAGATAATTTATTCCGATAATCGCAATGCCTATCGAATTTTGGCGGTTGGTGACCATTTAAGAAATGTATACAAGATTTACTGAACTACCTAACGATTTTGTAGGATTACTGGGATAATCGATAAAATTATAGTAAAATAATGGTATTAGTTATAATTTTATATGTATTTGTCATAATTTTACGTCAGCTTGGGTTATAATTTAAAGCGTATCTCACTTTGTCGTCAGAAAAAAACCTTAAATTATATACAGTAAACGGCCGTAAAGAATGCACATCGGCAATTATCGCATTTCCGAATACAAACGAATGCTAATTTCCATGTACATCAATTATTAGATTAATCGTTCATCAGAATTTGAATTCAGAACTAAGTACTTTATTGTTGTTTTGTTTTGATTTCACGTGGAATATATAGAGCTGTAAAACACGATGTAATTATATTTAATTATTGCTTGTTGGGGGAAAATAATATACATACATTTGACTGAGCATTAGCAACTGATGTTATACTACTAGCATATTTAAATGTGGGTTTAAAGATCGACAAATTCCTATAGATGCCATAGTACAAATTTAATTTTGTAAAAGTTTTAGCAACTCTATATATATATTGACTTGGATATGCGACTGCACTCTCTCGTATTTGAACCACGACTGACAAAACAAACGTCATGGTGTGTGCGACACAGATATCGCTATACGAAGTCGAAATTAGCCGATTGCCTCTTTCCAAAGATCGATGTGCATTCTTTATGGCCGTTTACTGTAGATCAAATGTTTACAGATAACGCGAACACAAACATAGTATATAATATATATATCTAACACATTTATTTTGCACTAGTGGACTTGACTAGAGAACTTCGTTCGCAGACGTGAAATAAGTCGTATACCAAATTTCATAGAAATCGGTCTAGTAATTTTTGCGATGGACGAAGAAACATGACATTTCTACGATTTTATTATACGTAAAGATTACGTGTATCTCCGTTTTCACGGTTATTTAAGCACTTCAATTGTATGCTACGTCGAAGACACGAGGTGAAAAATTTACCCATTTAGAGCCTTTGCACACGGCGTATTATAAACGCGCCGTCGACGTGCGTTACGTACCGCTGTCTCTATTTATTTTTAAGGTTTAATAAAGGCCCTTAATGCCGTGAGCGTTCGACGAGTGTTGGATCGTAAGTCGCGGACGAGAATTCGTGTCCTTCAAGATAGCGTACACCGTAAACATATTCAGAATCTGATGCAGCCAATAAATAATACCCAAATAGTACCGACGAAATACCTAGGTGAAAAAAATAGTACCCTTAAACTTTCTGAAATATAAGGCCTGTTCACGGTGTACGCTACCAGGCGTCAAGCTGGCGTACACCGTTTGTATCTCTGGAACAGTTTTGTTTTTGGAAACGCTTTATATCTCAAAAAATAGTACCCAAATAGTACCCTATGGCCAAAAAATTTCATTTCTCTAGCTATCGTAGAAGCCTTAAAGCCGTAATGTTAAAAAATGTAAATTGCAATTGGACACAAATACGTAATTTGCGGTTGATATTTGATAATGTGTATTGTATTGTCTGTGCAGGCGTTGCGGTGGTCGTGCTCCGAGTGCGCGTGGTGCTCGGTGTGCGGCACAGCAGGCGGCTGGTCGGCACGCTGCGCGGGCTGTGCGGGCGCCAGCGCGCGCCACGCGCACGCGCACTGCGCGCCGCCGCCCTGGCGCTGCCGCACCTGCGCCGCCATGCCTGCCACGCCCAAGCGGTAAGTGTTATACTCTGATATAGAGCCAGTCGATGAAGCCGCCCGCGACATTCTCGAATGTCTGGGGGTCGTCAGCTACCAGTCACAACATCTCGAGCCTCCGAGGTCACTTCACAAAAATCGTAGGCAACATCAAGAGTCTGCTAGGCTTTTTTGGTAGAGTTTGATTGGCAATAGTAGTGCCGGCAACTCGGGACGCAAATTAGGCATTGTGAAAGAAGTCTAGTAAAGTTGCAAAAAAACTACCCCCCGTAAAGCTATATACCATACGAATATACTGTTATACGGAGAAGGATCGTGCCAAGCGCTATCAATAGTTTACGTAACATAAGGAGCGCATCGGACTCGGTGACACCCAGGATACACGATCCAATATATGTGACGTCCTACGTGAAAAGGTACCTTATGAGGGTTTCTAGTTACGGAGATATGAACGGTTTTGTGAAATCCTTCAAAATCATCATTTTTTTCTTTTATGCAAAATTGTAAAATATAGGAATAGACGTGTATTTGTAGCTTGGTTTCACTGCTGTACGTTAATTTTTTCTATATAAAAATTGGGTTCAAAGTTTAGTAGAAAAGGTACCTTATGGCGGATCACATACAAAAATGATAAAGCTGTTGATAAAATTCATTAATAAAATTTACTAGCAACTTTTGCTTATTTATTTTTTATACCACGACGGTGGCAAACAAGCATGCGGCCTGCATAATGGTAAGCAAAAATTTTCGAAATGATCCTAGAAAGCTGAAAATTTGGAAGGAAAGGGCCACGGGGTGCCACAGATTCGGAATTGAAAAAAAAATTACAATAAAAAAAATACATAGTATGTCGTTTTTTTAAATTTTTAATTATTAAACATTTTTTTAAGACAGATAAAAAAGTGTTTTTGACGAATCGTATAACTTTTTGACAATTTTTAGAAAGACCTTGTTTTTTTAAAAAAATTGACAAAAATAAAAAAAAACACTGGCGAATGCCCGTCATTTTTGACCATTTTAGAAAAAGTTTTTTAATTTTTTTATCAGAAAAACTTACAAAAATAGACTTTTTTTTGCGGTTTCTATAATTTTTTACCACTTTGTCATGTTTGCCTTTCAACCTTTTTAGAAAAAGTCTTAAAAACATTTTTTTTTAAACATAAAAACGTGTTTTTGGCGAATCGTGAAACTTTTTGACCATTTTAGAAAAACCTTGTTTTTTTTTCAAAAAAATTACAAAAATAAAAAAAACACTTTTTGGCGAATGCCTATCATTTTGATTATTTTAGAAAAAGGTTTTTATTAATTTTTTCGAAAAAATTACGAAAAAAGACAATTTTTGGCGGTTTCTTAAATTTTTAACCACTTAAGAAAAAGAATCTTTTTAATTTAAAACACGCTAAAATCCACGACGAACACTTCTCACAACTATTCGAACGAAAAGGTAAGCAAATTTAATACTGCTCATGCCGGCCGGCTGAGACTCCGAGCGGCCAGCAAGACCGAGAGAGAACGATACGTAAAGTGTTGGTGAGAGTAGGACAGATGCGTGGCGGTACTGGCGGTGTAGCCAAAATAATAGCACGGCACGGTGGTATGAAGGACAAAAACTGAGCAAGTTACGACAAGTATTTCTAACATTTTTAAATTACACCGCCGTAAAGTACCTTTTGTACTAAACTGTAGAAGCATATTATTCAGCCTTTAATTCGCCTATAACAAAAATAAAGATAGGCAAAGACGTGTCGTAACATATAATTTACTAAATGGAAATACATAATAAAAAAAACACAATTTTTACACAACATTGAATATCTCCGTAACTAGAAACCCTCATAAGGTACCTTTTCACGTAAGACGTCACATTTGAGAATTACTCTTAATTGGTCAAGATTTGAAGTAAATTTCTAATAACCTTTTTTCTTCAGTTTTCTGTCTTAATACAAGATTTGTCAATAAATAATGTAAATATCGTGCCATACTGTAATTATCAATAATTTTTGCTTATGGCCCGCCATAAGGTACCTTTTCTCAAATGTATGGGAATAATTTGTGATTTTTACGTAACTTCAATCGTTTATAAATAAATAAATACGACTTGTAGAATAATAATGACACTTTTGAGATACTTGTATAGACTGATTAAATATAATTTAGAACTCATTATACGAAAATTGTGAATATTATAGGAATGATGAAACATATAATAAAAATGACATTTTAATTAAAATAAAAATATTTCGTTAACAATGTGATTTTATTTCTATTCCAAAATGTGCAGTCTAATATCTCTAACTATATACAATGGTTCAGATTACAATATGTTAAAGAACAGGCCGAAATTATTATTTTTTTAATTTCGTTCTCATAAGCGACTTGCTCTAATCAAAGGCTGATTTTTCACGACCTGGAAGTCACATTAAAAAAACCATTACTGATTTCCAAAGAAAAATACCTTGAGATACATAATCAATCATCACCTCCATAACTTCCAACGGGAACATACTTAAAATTAGTTTTAAACTTCTTTTGACAATTTCTCAAAAGTGCAATTTTAGCATGTGCAGGTTTGATGTTTTCTAAAAAAAAAAGTATGGGACTTAGGGTCGTGATTCTTTTTGTATTAGATAGCTTATTTAACACAGATTTAGGATCTGTGCTTAACTCAATACCAACCATAAGGTACCTTTTCCCGTGGAACGTCACATATACCTCTATAATAAATCAAGATACATAGACAATTAGACACTGCAAACAATATTGGATACTTGGCGTCGTTTTCGTACCTATCGAGGATAAAAGCGTGTTGCATTTTATGAAGCATGAAGATCACTCCTCAACGTATCTCAGTAGTTGAGTAGTTATCAGCAGACCTCGGCAGGGGTAAGCTGTTTTCAGAGTTTGCATAATATGGACATACCTTGTCATTCAATGGTAGATAGATGTGGTGTACTTTAATAATTAATGAAATTATTTTATTCGATCGATACGATCTTTACGTCGCCATCAAAACAAATTAATTTTATAGCAAGCTTTTTCAGCAAACACTATTTTAATGTACAATTTCACTCCACTCACTTCAGTGGATGTAGAAAGATCTTTTTCTATCTATAAGTGGATACTAAACTCAAGAAATTCGTTGAAAATAGAAAATATTGAAAAACTTATAATTAAAATACTTAGTAGGTACCTACTCGTTTTGTACATAATACATTATCATATTAGTTTAATTATAATTAATAAAGTTTTATTTACTTTTAATATTTCTTTTTAAGGTGTATCTATAGTAATATCTACACTTGACATTAAGGACGTAAAAATGGCTCATCCCTGCCGAGGTCTGGTTATCATGAATGGAATGCCTAATGTTGTGTGCGCTCAGATATCTCTAAATGAGTATTGCGTTATTTCGATCCTATTTATTTCTACAAGTTATTTTAGGCAACACTGAGAGATATTCCAATATTACCCAAGATATAATAATGTCGATCTTGAAAGACCCTGATTAGGCCTACAGTTTTTACAGTTTTATTCATAATATGTTAATTTAATATTGGTTTTCGTCGATGCAGGTCGGCGCAGTCGACGACGCCGCGGACGAAGAAGGCGCGCACTCCGCGGCGCCCTGCCGGCTCGGACTCCGAGCCATCGGACGGTAATACCCTTCCCGTGCCGCCCCACTCCGAGCAGAGAATGTCCAAGGAGAAACAAAAGTTTTTCAGATTCAGCGCTTTTAACCTCGTGAAGCGGCGGAGACGGTCTTCGAGCGACTGGGAGGGATGGGACCGAGGGAGATGGAACGGCGTTCGTGTCACTCGCGTCCAACGCTTGGAGCTGAGACTCGAGCGTCGCCGACGGCCGCATATTTCCTCTGATTCTGACTCGTCCGCTCCGTCGCCGTCCCACGAGGACCCGCCAGAGCTCTCCCCCGTCCACGTGCCTACGATCTTCGAGCGTTTAGCCACCGATTCCGGATGCGGCGCTTGGGGTTTCGCCGCTGAAGCGCAGAAGCAGCGGCAGGTGGAAGAAAAACCCGCGAAGGAGGAATCTCCTCCGAGGCCAGCACCTGATAGAAGAAGAATTGCCCGGCGTCGGAGCAGATGCGGCGAGCGCTTATTAACGACTTTATTCGATGGACTGTCGGAATTTTATTCCGTTCGCGCGGAGTCCAGATCGCAGTCGAGACACCGCGGTCGGCCGCGCCGTGAGAAATCAGTGAGAAGGGATAAGTCGGAAACGAGAGACGAGGAGCGACAGGTGTTGAAAGAGACGCGGAGCACCTTCCGGAGGTACCAAGCGTCTCTCAAACGCGAGCCGGTCGAGAGTCCCGAGCGTGAACCCCCACCGCGCAGCCCGACGCCGAGAAGAGAACCGGAAAAGCCCGCCGGATTAACGGCTTCACAGTTAGTGAGAAGCTTAGCTGCTGACAAGCGGCGAGCGGCACCTGAAGACTTGGACAAACTGTACCGCGCGCTAGCACAGGCGCGCGACCGAGCCAGCCCGGCCAACAATCAGACGGGTAAGGCGCTAAGCGCCAGGCACCAAGCGACCTCGACGCCCGCCCGACCCATTTCCGATACGACTGCCCTGCATTTACACAATTTTGGAGTCGATTACGTCAGGTCAAAAATCGCTCCAAAAATGACAGTGGTGTCCACACATTTTTGGATTGATTTTTTCTCTCACGTTTATGGCCCCGAATATGCTGTATATCCGATGATTTTTTGGCGTAGTAGCAAGGCGCAAGCTGTATATATATTTCATATAAGCGTCTAAATCGACACTTGACTATGAACACCGATGGAGCCTCTGTTAACGTGTTTGTCCAACCACCTGATACCATTTGGTTGGGTTTGCGGTCAGATTGCTTTTCCAACTTATAAATTCGAGCCTGGCCATGGGCTATCCGAACTATCCGAACGCTAGGTGCTCGTGTGATGTCGATTTGGACGTTCGTAAAAGGAGAATATACTGCTTGTGGTGCTGCTATGGTGTCAGTCTCGGGCAGTGGCGGGGGTCGGTGAGAAGACGTCGGTCGGGCGTCGGAGTCGCGGTGCCCGGCTCCACCGTGCTGCGGGTGAAAGTGTCTCGTGGTGGATCGTCCTCTGATTGGTGGCCGGTGTGTCTCGTGTTCTCTCATTGGCATTCTCTGCTCGAGGCGACGTGGGCGTGGCGATACGCCGAGCGCCGATGACTATTCGGGTTTAGGCAGTATCCACACATGCACTTTCGCTCGCGCTCGATGCGTGAATGTACAGCTTTAAGTGTTATCGGTTATGTTTGACGCAAGATACAAGTGATCCCCGAATGTCATGTGGCTGCGACATTGTGCTTATGTTATAATCGTTGTGTATGACGCAGATGATCGTATTTTCCATGGCTTTTGTCTCGCGTCAAAGTTTTATTTTATCATTTCACATGTACTAATCATTTTATAGTGGTGATGAGTTTCTTTTGATTTTCTATTAATTCTAATGAATCTTTTAATTTGCAGTACTTTAATTTTGTTTCTTTTGGACTTTGTAATTTGCATTTCTTTCATGTCTTGTTCTATAGTGATCAGATCCATCAAACTAGCTAATTAGACTGGGCTAGAAAAATGCATTAAAATATTGTGTAACCAGGGATAAGATCGGAACTTGGCGAAGATCGAAGGAAGAACTTAATTTTTGTTTTATTTAATGTTCTAACCTAATTTGAACGTACGTTATGTAAGATGTATGATGGCTCTGTTCATATTTGTCTGCACATATACTTATTATGGGTTGTACATAGTTAATTAATAAGTCTGGTACTATTGATTCCTGTTCAAATCCAAGTTCGCAATCTTGTTCCCAAGTCGAATGTGTATTCAATGAGTCCGTTTATTTTATTCAATTCCTTAACAATGTTGCATACTTGGATACCCATCTTGTTGAGGAAAAGTTACAAACGTATGAAAATAACATAAATTGCTATTAGCACATTCATTGCCGAGATCCGGACTATCGGGTTCATTTTGTATCAATAAATCGGGGCCTTGGCACTGAAAGTGTTAATATCATCATGTTCTCATATTAAATAGTTTGCCCCCCTCGCAAATTTAACATTTAGTAAGAGAACACTATGAATTTTTTTATGAAGGGTCACCCTAACCAGGTATTTATTTTAACCTCTTGACCGGGTAGAAAAGATAGCTAAATAATAATAAACGCACAGCAAATGGATCTGACTCGTCATCTAACAGGTGCTACACTAGTTGACTGACAGGTTAAAATTACTTAAATACGCAAAGGGCCGAATCCCTGAAATTCCATAAAACGATTCCCATGACGTTTTTTTAAATATTGGGGTCGTTAATTCGAGGTAAAAAATGCTAGACGAAAGACTAGTCATTAGTTAAATAATAAATGTTCAGTCAGACAACGAATAACTATAAATTTGAATAAAATACGCCAGACATTAAATTAGCTCACCAGGGTAGCTCGTTGAGATTCGTTGACATCTGTCATTTCGCACCCATTTATCAAAGCAACATCTGATCAGCAAAGATTGTTAACCCCCATTGTAAGATTATCAGAAATGACGATTTGTAACCTAAAAAACAAGTTTCATTTAGTTCTTATTTCAACGTCATCCCATTTCGACATGACTAGGCTGTGGGGCTAGTACGATTGGGCACACGACCCGTCACGCGACATATTCATCTATTTGATTTACTACACTACAGTACGATAGAGATGGGCGGTGGTTTCTGCTAGTAGTTCTGTGAATACTAGAGAAAGTCTGTATAGTTACCAGAAGGAACCTTTAGTGCTCTGATCTACACATTGTCGTAGTAAGGTAAAAAATTGCTAACTCTAAAGCACTGGTGTTTCCCATAGAGAACAAAAAGCTCCCGCCTGGTGTGACGGTGGGTGACGCGTCACTGTTCAGTGCGGCGTTGGCCGCAGTTGGCGCCTTGGAGCCCGAGCCTCTACCTCTCGCCGCGCCCTCCGCGCCGCCGCCGCGATGCCCCTCGGCTATAGAGTTCGGCCAGTGGGAAATCGACACCTGGTACTCCAGCCCGTTCCCCCAGGAATACGCCAGGTACAACATTAATTCAAAGATCATAGTCTGAAGCTATTTACTTAAAAGCTATTTCTATATCGACTTATTCCATAAGGTAGACAGGTGTAGGTACATGTAAACAGTACCAGTGCCAGCAGCAAAAGTAGCTAAGCACACGAAGCGTCGATCTAAGCATGAATTTTATTGTTGTGGTCATAAGAGCGTATGCAGATCTTTATTTGACTATCTATTAATAATAGAAAAATATCTACTTTTCAGGCTTCCCAAACTGTTCCTGTGCGAATTCTGTCTGAAATACGCGAAGAGTCGGGCAGTGCTGATGCGACATCTTGATAAGTGCCTGTGGCGGCACCCACCCGCTACTGAGATTTACCGCTGCGGCGACATTTCCGTTTTCGAGGTCGATGGCAATGCCAACAAGATTTACTGTCAGAACCTCTGTTTACTGGCTAAGCTCTTCCTTGACCACAAAACGTTATACTACGACGTTGAACCGTTCCTGTTCTACGTGTTGACGAAGAACGACAGCAAAGGATGCCACCTGGTCGGCTATTTCTCCAAAGAGAAGCATTGTCAGCAGAAGTACAATGTTTCCTGTATTATGACCATGCCACAGTACCAGAGGCAGGGCTATGGGCGGTTTCTCATCCATTTTAGTGAGTGGTGGAATCTTTATTACATATCTCCTTTATTTGTCTCCGATTGTACTGCTATGTAATTAAGATGGAATTATAAATCATCCTATTTGTTTCAGGTTATTTATTATCAAAAGAGGAAGGACAGCCGGGCACGCCAGAAAAACCTTTGTCCGATCTCGGTCGAGTGTCGTACCATGCGTATTGGAAGTCCATTATTCTGGAGTTTCTACATGACCACAAAGACAAACCTTTTACGCTTGAGGATATTGCGCATACGACGGGAATGCATATGAACGATATAGCGGCCACGTTTCAGCTACTCGGCTTCGTCAGATATTTACCCAATAACGAATCTATGAAACTAGGACTCTGCATAGACTGGAATAGGGTTGAAAATCATGCGAAGAAATTAAGAAGCAGACCGCGATTAGAGATCGATCCCGAATGCTTGAGGTGGACCCCGCTTTTGCCTCCTACGATAAACCCTTTCAGATCACCCGAGGAAGGATCTGCGGATCAAGATACGGAAAACGATGAAGCCGGGATGAAAACTGAAAGTGAAGACACTGCTACAGAGCCTGAAACCCCGGTGACCAAAGCGGAGACTAAGACAAAGGTCAAAGCTGAAAAAGAGAAGGAGACTCCTGAGACACCAGTTGAGGTCACGTCTTTCGGCCGACGGCGGACGAGACCCCTCAAATACAGTGAAACAACCTATCAAACCACGCCCACGCTTGGCGAGGCCGGCAGAAAGAGAAGACGGGATGTCAATAGGAAGCTGTCAGAATCAAACCTTACCGAGGACGATAAGAAATCAGAGGAGACTCCGCGGCAGCAAAGGAGTAAAAGTGTGGCGAGGCGGTCTTCAAGAGTCGCTCAGAATGAGCACAACGAAGATAGCAACCCACCTAGAAGTAGGAGACAAAGCCTCAAAGAAAAGGAAACATACGCCTCCGACAGCCAGGACAGTCAGGAGGAGGCTGCTGATACTTCGATCTCCGCGGCAGCCAGTGCAGTCAAGGTTAAAGCTAAGAGAAAATACGCCTGGCGAGGACGCCCCAAGAAACGGCAGAAGGTCGGTAAACCCAACAAAGTCAGAACTGATTCACCTGTCGCCAAGAAATCCAAAATCGACGAGGAGACTAATTGCAAGACTGACGATGAATCCATGGAAGAAGAAAAACCCAAATCACCTGTTTCAAACCACGATTCGCCTAAGAGTCAGGTTGAAGAAAAAGCTGCAGAGAAAAACAAGACGGCATCGGACGGTAGCTCTGAAGATTCTTCTGGAGAGGCTGATGATGAGATGGATGTTGAAGAGGTAGAGGATGGGAGAAGTGTCTCCAGTAAACCGGCAAGCCCTCGACAAGCAGAAGAGAACAGCACGGACCATCACACTAGTGACATGGAGATTGATAGCATACATATGGATTCACCGAAATCTGTAGCTGAGAAAGAACAGGTAATTAATGAAACTTCCACTGTTGAAGCCAGTGAGAAAAATGATAAACCAGTTGAAGATAATATAGAATCGCCTGCTGTTAGTACTCTTAACACAACGGAATCGAAACCAGACTCGCAAGGCAGAGTAGAGGAGCAGCATGATGTTAAAAATGGCGAAATCTTGTCTCCTACGAAACCCGCGCTTGATGACAAAGAGACAATAATCATATCCGAATCAGACGACAATAACAGCCAAAGTTGTCCATTGCCTTCTCCTAAACCTAACAATACTGTACCTATGCAGTCGAATAACGAAAACAAACCTAAGGAGGTCGAAGAAAACGAGAGTCCTTCTAAAGTTATACCGGTAGTGTCAACGGAGAATGCGCACATTGTGTTAGATCATAAAGTTCAGGAGGAAGTAAATCCCATCAGGCCGCCAGTAGATCTCATTGTTCCTAAAATACACCAGATCGAAACTATAGTAGTGGAAGGAGAGTCAGATAATGGCCTCTCACCCCACATCAATACACCGCCAAAGTTAAATGACAACTCTGTTATCAATGAGTCTCCTAAACAGAAAAGGACTCCGGAAAAGGTGAATTCTGAAGTAATATGTGAACAAAAAAAGTGCGAAATGAGAAAGGAGACTGTGATACAACATCAGGCTATGGATGATCTTAAAACTCCCGAGAAAAAATCGCCAACAAAACTAGACTCTATTATACAGAATGTCGACCTTCAAAGAGACATGAGCAATATGAAAATACCGGAGCTCCCCAAACTAGATTCCTACTCGGATATGGACCGAAATAAACCCCAAAATCCTATCGTTAGTAAAGAAAGCGAAATCCCTTTTAGAAATGAAGTTGTTAGTACTAGAAAAGATGAAATTGTCATTACTAGAAACATCATAGAGCCAAATATGATTAATTACCAGAATTCTGTGAGCAACTCCATGACGATACAGCAAATAAATACCGCGCAGCATTCCTTCCTTAATCATAGAGCCAGCGTCAGTAAGGAGTCCCAAGCTGTTCAAACAGACAAGGTCATGAAAACTGGTGATGCAAATCGCGTCATTAATAACATGACTGACACACCCGTAATAAGCAAAACGACGAAACTAGAAGTGCCTCACCCCATAACATCGCCAGTGATCAACCCCGTTATACCAAAAGTTCCTAATGTAAACGACATTAATTTTTTACCTAGATGCCAAAGTGCTAATGCCGCGGTAAACTTGGGCACGGAACGGATGGATATGGACTCTAATTTCACCAACAGCAATGCCATTCAGAACTCTTTAGGAGGCTCCATGAATATAGTGCAATGTAGTTCCCAGGACAAGAACGATTTGAAGCCACGGGAGAAAAGTAAACTTCGGGATGTGAGAGTGAACTCCGCGCACAGTAAATTGGAGAAACCTGAAAAGAAGAGTAGTAAGAATGATACACCCAGAAGCACACCAGAACCGAAAGTTGTGTTTTTTCCAGAACAAAACGCCAACACCCGAAAACCAGAGACGTCCGTACCTATAAATGTGATTAATACGGGTGCGGGGCCCATTGCAAGTAAACCAGATACAAAACCCACCAGCGAAGCGCCGAAAAAGCAGGATTTTTTTAAGAAAGAGAAATCTAACACCGCTAAATGCGATTCAAAAAACAATTCAGTCAAACATGACAAGAGCTGTACGACGCAGCTCGCTCTAAAAACGGACCAAAATGACCTGAATAAAATGTTACCTAAGTTAAGGTATGACAATGAGCTCGTCCCAAAAGACTATCCAATGAACCAGATCCCAAACTATCACACGTCGCATGCACAATATCAATGGCCGCCATGGGACCCCGCACGCTTGCAGGGTACATGGGACCACAACAGGTTTCTCGACATGAAAAACAGTGATAAAAACTACCTGGACAAGTTCCAAGGATTTAACCTACCTCAACTGGACCAAATGCAGAAGTCGCCGCAAAAGTTGCACCCGAAATACGATCAAAAAGACTTCCATAACATCGCTTACGGTGCACTCTCAAGCGGTATCTACGCGACGTCTGGCCTCCCACATTTCAAAGAGTCTAAAGCGCCGACGTCAAAAGCCTCTGAATGCTCACAAAAGAATGACTGCAAACCGTCCAAGCAATCTAAAACCACTACAGCCTGTCAGACGCAGTGCGAGCCTAAAAAATCGCAGTCTCAAACTACAGAAGCGCAAATCAAGCAAATGATGCAGCGGCAAGTCAAACAGCAAGAAGCGGTCACCAGTTGCGCGGAATATCGGCAACAGAGCCCTCAAGTGCTAACCTCGCCCGGCTGTAAAACTCCTTACAATCAGAACGGTCCGTGCAGCCAGGAAAAAACTGAGATCGAGAAGAAAAGCCGCCAGAAGAAAGAGGAGTCACCTAAGGAGAGTAGTAAAGAAGAGATGTGCGAAGCAGTGAGTCCGGCTTTGCAGTCCATGGGGGTGTATACTCCGGATTCAACAAGCAACTCTGTGCATTCAGTGCAGTATCCATCGTGCGAGTTGGACGTGTCGCAGTTAGGACTAGAGTCACCCAGCAGTATTGGGTCAGACCTGGCATCACCATGCTATATGCACGCCACGCCGAGCCCGCAGTATCCGCACTCTGCTATACATATCCCTTCAATAATGACGCAGCCTAATCAGCCACCGAAGCAACAGAAGATAAATAACAGAAATAGGTGAGTTAGTAATTTATTAATTACTAAAGCAAGCCCGATAACTTATGTTTGTTCTTTACTTGCTGTAGTGGGATTAAAAGTATAACCTATATTTAACCGTAGTCATCATAATAGACCTGTATACCAAATTTCATCGAAATCGGACCGGTAGCCTTGTGATACGCGAACAAACAAACCGACAAACATGCAAATATCTCAAAAACTATTTACTTATCGTCGCAGGGCCTGCAAGAGTCGCTATTCGATTTATGGTTTTGAACCTTGTATACGTAAGCTCCAGAATAAAAAATAAACACTAAACAAATAGCGACTTTTACAGGCCCAGCGAAGGTTATGTTCTATTACTTTTTCTTTACACTGCCCAGTTACTTTCTTCGTAATAATCTTTAATGTATAGTCAAGTGCAAAATATGTATCGAATAAATCGTTCCATAAATGTGGTACGAAGTTCTCATTGCCACTGCAAAAAAGGTAGGTGTATTCGGCCATATTTGTGAGCATTTGTTTGCATCCATATTTTTAAACTTGACTGTACGTACAAACAGTCTTGCTTATCCGTATAGATAGATTACAAATTGCATAATAATCCTGGAGTTCGTTGAGCCCCACTTCATAATAGGCTAGTTTCCTAACAGGTCAACTCAGCTTCAAATAAGAGAATTTGGATTTATTTGGGATCAGTTTTGGAAGCTGAATAAGATAATAAGTGTAAAATATATATTTTTTACTACAGGAAACTAGCCTATTATATTTATTTAAAATAATGAACTCTGCACATTTTTAAAATCTCTGGATTTTGTCGTATCTATTTATCAATATACTCGCATTAACTAGTTCATTTTGCGCGTATTACTCTATCATCTTATGTTATATTTCACACTACTCATAAAAAGAGAACAAGTGACAAATAGGTGCACGGTAGTCGTACCCATGGATGTCCTATTCTACCATTTGCATGTCATTTAAGAGAAGCGTATAACGGTCATCGTGCTATGCCTACAGGAACACAGCCAGCAACAGCACTAGCAGCGGCGCCAAGAGCGAAACGGGTGGCATGCGCGGCGCTGCCACCCCTCCCGCGCGGCAGCGCAGCACGCCGCCCGCGCACCAGCCGCACGGTGAGCTACAGAACTTCATCCATCCCACTAGCGCAGGGCTTCCCAATCTAGTTTATATTGCGACTTTTTAGGGTTCCGTAACAAAATGGTAAAAAAGGAACACTTATGTTGCGACTCTGTCTGTCTGTCTGCTCGTCTGTCACAGTTAGATATATCAGGAACTACTACTGCGCTGCTATCGATTTGAAATTTGGAATAGTTTTAAAAGTCGCTAACCCGAGTCTACTAGATATAAAAAAAAATCTTATACAGTCAGACTACGCTAAGTCTGCAGAGGTCGGTTTTATTACAAAAAACACACATGGCAACATCACAAGCAAGATGATTAATTAGTCTTGATACTTGACAAATATCTTTCCGTTTAATAAGTATATCATGTGTATGATGTGTACATACCTACTGAAATAAATATTCGGGACAGTCTTGCACAAATTGATGTGTCCGTCAAGATAGCGTACACCGTAAAGATATTCAGAATCTGATGCAGCCAATAAATAGTACCCAAATAGTACCGACGAAATACCTAGGTGAAAAAAATAGTACCCTTAAACTTTTCGAAATATAAGGCCTGTTCACGGTGTACGCTACCGGGCGTCAAGCTGGCGTACACCGTTTGTATCTCTGGAACGGCTTTGTTTTTGGAAACGATTTATATCTCAAAAAATAGTACCCAAATAGTACCCTACGGCCCTAAAATTTTATTTCTCTAGCTATCGTAGAAGCCGAGATATTCCATAACTTAACGGTGCACAAAATTTCACACCGTCAAGCTGGCGTACCCGGGAATTCCTTATAGAAAGAGCTCACTATATCTCGGCTTCTACGATAGCTAGAGAAATAAAATTTTAGGGCCCTAGGGTACTATTTGGGTACTATTTTTTGAGATATAAAGCGTTTCCAAAAACAAAGCCGTTCCAGAGATACAAACGGTGTACGCCAGCTTGACGCCGGTAGCGTACACCGTGAACATGCCTTATATTTCGAAAAGTTTAAGGGTACTATTTTTTTCACCTAGGTATTTCGTCGGTACTATTTGGGTACTATTTATTGGCTGCATCAGATTCTGAATATCTTTACGGTGTACGCTATCTTGACGGACACAAATTGATCTAGTTCCAACCAAACTAAGCAATGCTTGTATACATGTACATATTTAAATATAATATTTAAATACATTGAAATTATCTAAGACCCTGGAACAAATCGCTTAGTTTGTTTGAAACTAGATCGATGTGTGCAAGAATTACCCAGAATTTTTTTTAGTAGGTATGTAGACACATTTTGTAATAAACGGAAGAATTATTGCCAAGGACCAAGATTAAATAATCCTTTTGCTGTAGTTTCCGCATGTTGCCATATATATATTTTTTAATAAAACCCTTTTTCGACCTCTGCAAACATAGCGTAGTCCGACTATACCTTTTTTACTTTCTTTAAGGGACCGAAATGGGAGGTCTGTAATTTTAAGTTGTGCTATTGTATCAAATGGGGTGGGTATCAAATAGCTTAGTTTGTAGCTTCTAAAACCATTTTACTTTTTTTCTTAATTATGTACTTTTTGATTTAGGAATGAAAAAATTTCAAAAAAATACCATTATCATTATCTTCGAAGTTACTGAACAGAAAAATCTGTAATTATTACCAATTATTTATAGCATCCTAAATAAATATTACAGGAAAAATATAACGGTTTTCCTAAATTGCACCATTTGACCACACTAAAAAATCGTAACACATACTTACATGCCCCTACTAAACTAACCATACAGTTTTTCTTGAACTATACACGTATCTACTTACGAGTTTGTACGGGACCCTCGCCTCGGTGTGCGAGTCCGACTCGCACTTGACCGGTTTTTTTATTTATTGGACTTAATGCTCTAGGGCATTCTCTACACAGTGCAGGATTGTTTAAAGCCGAAACTCTTACCGACCCGGAGCGTCGGAACACATAGTTAGAACTCCTGCCCTAGCGATGTTTTCCGTTATGATTATAATTTTGGTAAGAAAGGATTTTTTTGCGACTTGTAACAGTAATGTTATTTGTTGACAGCGGGCGGCGGCGGTGTGATGGGTGGCGCGGGGTCCGGCGGCGCCGGCTACCAAGGCGGCTACCTGTCGTTCCAACAGCAGCAGCAGTATCATGGCGGCGGCTGGGCGCCTTCATGCAGCCTCGCCAAGCTGCAACAGATGGCCGAGGCCCCACAACACCACCACCAGCAGGTATAGTCGAATAGCTGAAATTAGGGAGTTTTCGAATACAGCGGTCACAGTGTCATGAGTGACATAACATAAATTGCGCCTGATCTGCAAATTAGCCATATTTTAAGAGTTGCTTCAATACTATTTAATAGGTTGCAGTGGCGTGGCGTAAAAGATATCCTTGGGCAAGCCGGTGCAGATTTGGCGTTAATTTTCCTTAAGAGCTGTAGAAAAAGGTGGTCAAATGCCTGATATTAGGCAAGCCGGTAGGAATCGAGTTCTTTGGACGCCACGTCACTGATAGGTTGTCATAATCCCTAAACATCTTTTATGCTACCTACTTTGTTATTAGGGTTCCGTTGGTATCCTTTGGATACCCTATTATATTACTAAGCCTCCGCTGTCTGTCTGTCACAGGACTGTATCTTTTGAACCGTAGTAGGTCGACTTTCAAAGTGAGAGCGAAATTTTCACAATGTGTATTTTTATAGTCACTATAACAAATTAAAATAACTGGCCAAGAGCATGTCGGACCATGCTCAGTGTAGGGTTCCATAGCCGTAACTATAAGGTAAAAAATACGATGTAAAAAAAGTACAACAACAAAAGAGCGTATCTTCATAGCAATTACGTCCTTTTGTTGAGAAGCGCAGTTTATCGGCAATAACTCAAAAACGGTACATTCGATCTTGATGAAAATAATTTTCGTTGAAAGTATTAATAAAGCGTTACCTTCGTGATTTTTTTCATATTTTTCGGACGCACGGTTAAAAAATAGAGGGGGGGGGACACAATTTACACAACTTTCGGAGCGATTATTTCCAAATACATTCACTTAATCAAAAACATTACTTAGGAACCTTATAGTGTTTTTTAAAGAGCTGTCGAACTATGTACCACACGTTGATATTTGCTGAAAAAAAAAAATTTTACTGTCTTTAACATGTATGGAGTGCCCCCCCTAAAAATATTTATTTTAATTATTTATATACCAAACTAAGTAGCGGCTCATAAAACACACCTATATTCTAAATTTCATCAATATCCATCATGTAGTTTCTGAGTAAAATGCCTGTGACATACGGACAGACAGACAGACAGACAGACAGACAGACAGACGGACGGACATGACGAAACTATAAGGGTTCCGTTTTTGCCATTTTGGCTACGGAACCCTAAAAATATAGGGACGTCTTCAAAAAACGCCAAAATAGGCACTTTATTAGCTTCAAGACAAATTCTTGATTTTCCCATACAAAGTATAACCGAGTGACCGAGTGTCGCTTGTATGAAGCGTTTTTTGAGAAAGTCTAAAAATGTGATATTAACATTGTTGTATTTTGGTGAGTTTTTATGATATTGAAGTAGTGTTTTTCACTAATATTTGTATTATTGTATGTAACGTACCACAGCAAAAGGTTGTAAAAAGCTTATTAAATTCAAACGTCTGCGAATGTTGTTTCAGTACGGGCAGCAAGCGGGTGCTGGCGGGCAGCACTACCACGCAAAGTATTACCCGGCGCCCAACCAGCTTGACGCTGCGCGCACGAGGACGCACTCCGCGCCGGCGCCTAGTGAGTACCAATTTCTTTCTAGTCAGTCCCTCTCAAGGTGGTCCGGGCCAAGCGACCTGGTTCGATCCCAGGGAACGCCACGGCCCCACCTTTATCTCTAGCACAACTGTGACACGCGACTCTTTGTCGCGCGACAAGTGCTACCTATCTCTTTCTACTCAATAAAGTGTGACAGTGACAGGTGATGGTCTGTCGCGCGAGAAACGAAGTCGCAGCCAGTTATGCTAGTCGTGTTGGTCCGATTTTTGCAACAGTCTAGGAAGGGCTGCAAGTTTGTCAGGCTTCAAAAAAAATCTAGTCAGTAGTGACTGTAATCTAGGACAATGTAATCAAATATATTACACAACTAGCGGCTACATTTATATCAGAACAACGTTAATGCGACATTACTATACGCGTCGGAAACGTGGGGTCTAGCGGAGCTCATTTGCGAGTAGGATTGGCGCGTTCGAATTTGAATGCTATCGCAAAATTACGTTGGCTTGAAAATCTAGATCTTTCGCTATTCTGTATTCTTCTGTCTTGAGAGAACAACGAATTGAATGGCATCTAGAAACAGTTATGTGGTAAATGGCAATGTACAACAATTCAGCGCTTTGTCTTGTGAGATAAATGAATAAATAAATATTAGGGGAAAATCTTACACAAATCGAACTAGTCCCATAGTAAGCTCAATAAGGCTTGTGGTATGGATATTAGACGACGATATATATCATTACACAAATAATATTTGCTCTTACCGGGATTCGAACCCAGGACCGCCAGCTTAGGAAGGCAGAGCCACTAACCACTATGCTAAACTGGTCGTCGAGATATATGTATTAGGTGACTGCTATAAAATGTTATTCGAAGCTAACCATACTTACCGGTAATATAACTCAACTGTTCCAGGCAACCTGTCCCCTATGCAGCACATGCAGATGGCGCCCGCGTCGCGCATGTCTCCCAACCTCAACACGCACATCATCTCGCAGTACGGCCTCGCCAACTCCTACCGAATGCCGCCGCAACAGCAGTTCAATAATCTTCAGATGATGAACGTGCAGACTGGGGTCCAGTACCCCGCACCCGACCCGCGGGCTCAGCAACCTAATGTCTACGCGTATGGCTACATCAACCCGCCTCCCTCGCTCGGCCTTCAGACGCTTAACTCGACTATGCGTCGGTAGCCGAAACCCAAACCGGACCCAGTGATCCTCACAGACCAAGTGAAGTGAAGTGTTCGCAATACTCACACGGCATTCCAGTGTTTTTGATGCCAGGACGTCTATGACGCGCGTTGACCAAAAACCGATCGTAATAGTGTAAGCGTTTAGTACAAATAGGTATATGTAAGTCTAGCTTGTATATAATGTAATTTTACTATCGATTGACACCACTTCGGTTGCCTTACCCCGCACTCCGGCCGGAGTTTTGCATGTGTTTTCTGTTCACAGTTATGGTGGCAGCTATCGTTTTGTATAGGTGTTGTAGGGTGGTAATCTCGCGAGCGCTGTGCCAGGAATGGATGCTGAACAAAGTACAAAATTGCGGATAAATTGTAATTAAACCTCTTTATATTGACGAGCGGCAGCGAGTAGCATAATTATATAGTGCAATAAATTGTATGTGCCGTTGAATGTCCCAATGTTTTGTATTGACCTCGTGATTGACCGACGTGCATGTGTAAATCATAATAAATTAATATATTCTCAATTTCCAAAGAAATTAGTTAAGTCTTTGGTTTTGTTGAAAAGTGCAATGTTTTTCGGATCACATAATGTATGTCTAATAACGAAATATGTATATTTTGTATACATTGTATGTATCTACATTTTGTACTCAGATGTGTACAGTCCACAATTTAATTTATAATTTTAATGTAATCTGTTCTTCGAAGTGCCTCTTTCTCGTCCTCTGCTTAATTTCCGTGTAAGATATTGTAAATGTATTACATTTAATTAACTCAAGGCTGTATATAGATCGCATAAGTAGTAACACTAAGATAGATTATGAGTTTCATTTCTCAATGTGATACCGGTAGCAGAACGGATTGGTTTCGCTCACTCGCGATATTGGTTATTGGAAGCTTGTTTCATACAGTGGCTTCAATATATTTAAAACGAACTCTACTGTATTGCTTAATGATCAATTCATTGCGTAATTAAATAATTTTATGGATTAACTGCGTTAATACTGACGAAAGCCCAACTATTTTTGAGATTTTTGTTCCTATAATTTTATGTAATGTTACGGAAGCGAAATCTATGTGGATCAATCAGTAGACCATAACCAGTGACGAGCAGGCCTAAACGACGGTTATCGAGTTTTTTTATATTTTGTATTCTTTTACATTCGTAGGTTTTAACGTTTTTTATTAAGATAGTTTCTGTTTTTATGCTTCGCTTAAGGATTATTTCGTGTTATCCCAGTAATTTATTGCCAAATGTTATTAACACTTAAATTTTGCGTATCGTTTTAAGTTTGTAGGTTAATTGAGTTTAGTTTCGACTTGCACGTTCATTAAGTTGTGTTAACGGAGTTCCGTATACAATCAGTTGAATTTTGCTAGATCTGAAAGCTGATGCTCGGTGGCACCGGTCATAAGATGAATAAAGTCTCGAATGTTGTAACGTAATCTCGATGCCACCGAGGATAGGCCGTTGAAGGGAAATGGCAAGTAACTAGTGGTTATCCATGAGATGGACTACTCGTTATTTGACAGAACGTCCCAAGGTTATGAATGTTATTGTTACTAATGTGTAGAATATAAAATATTGTAAATACAATAACAGTAAGGAACATGTAGCAGGTGTTATCACACAAAATATAATTTTGTGAAAAAATATGGAGTTATTATTGCTTGTAACCCTTCATCAGTGCAATTTTCAAATATTTTTTTCTTATCAGGCGTGGAATAAATGCCTTCTCAGGGAAACTTCACAGAAACGTAAGTGAAGGAAATCAGCTGAGTGACATCGGGATTATTTCACAGGCTTCAGCGGTCACTCGGTTATCCAAATTAGAGAACACTAAAACATGTTACGACAGTATTTATTAGAGTAAGAGTCGGTGCAAATTAGGCATTATAACATTATGTTAGTTTCTGATGACAACATCGGGCCGCATGCATCTGTTACTTGGTGGCCTTTACTGATTCTCCAAGATAAAAAGTGAGGGTCGCGACATAGGCTGATATTTGAGCAACTCGGTGTTTCCATACATTGTATCTATGGAGACAAAATTTAAATGATCATATTCAACATTTCGAATGATTGTTACCGGTTCGTTGTGCCATACTGTCTGGTGGAGACATGGTATCGTACCGAATTCAAAATAGCATCAAAAAATGTACTACATTGTACAGTCAAGGAATTTAATTTCCAACCCACCTAAGGTCCAATATCGTATAGCATACTGCCATCATAAGAGCTAGCTAGAGTACGACGTTACTTTGACATATCACACGCATTGTTCTGTGTCAGTAACTAGGTAACAGATTAACAACGTTGACATGGTGAACTGAAATTTGGAACGTCAAGGCACTACCAAAAAAGGAGGACAACCGCGGAATCAAAATTCGAAGAAAGTCCATCGTTTCTCGCTATTGCAATATTCGAATGAAAGGAACGCAGATAACGAAATTTAGATTATCGACGTTTGTGGTAGACTTTCCGGAGTCTGGATTCGGAATTATTTTAAAATTTTCTCTATTGACACTGACACCAACTGACACGTATTCGTAATTAGATGAGCAAATGACTTCGCAAAGAGGTTATCTGTAATGTGCAGTGACAAATAATACGTATTGACATTTAAATACTATTACTGAAATAGAAATTTCGACCTTAATGCATCGTGAATGCTTAACAACATTTCAATGAAACGGATAGGAAATTAAATTCCTTGACTGTACGTTAATTAAAAGAAATTGTACTACATATACTTACGAGAAAACAACGATCAATCTGTCACCGCTGGGAAGGATTCTTTCTGGCGGGCGCTATCTATTTTACTATGTTGCCGTCGAGTTTTCGACTTTCTGATGAATCAGTAAAAATGTACTTAATTGTACGCAAATTAAAGAAAACTGTACTACACGCACTTACGAGAAAACAACGATCAATCTGTCACCGCTCTGGGAAGCATACTTTCTGGCGGGCGCTATTTCACTATGTTGCCGTTGAGTTTTCGCCTTTCTTATGAATCAGTAGATATGTACGATATCAGAAAGACAGATTGATCGTTGTTTTCTCGTAAGTACGCTGCGTTTAGTACAGTTTTCTTTAATTAGCGTACAATTTAGTACATTTTTACTGATTCATCACATCAGAAAGTCGAAAACTCGACGGCAACATAGTGAAATAGATAGCGCCCGACAGAAAGAATCCTTCCCAGCGGTGACAGATCGATCGTTGTTTTCTCGTAAGTGCGCTGCGTGAGACGCGTACATAATTTTATGTTCACACTTGGCTAGAAAGCGGCTTTTTCCGTACGCGCAAAAAAAAGCGTGCGGAAAAAACCACTTTATGGCCAGGTGTAGCATAAAACCTTTTTTCGACCTCTGCAAACTTAGTGTAGTCGCACTATACAGTAGGGCCTCGATAATCCGAACTTCAAAAAAACAACCCCTGTTCGGACTCACGGAGCGTTCGGATTACAGTATGTTAGAAAGAAAACATAAGTATAGGTATGCTAAAAAAAAATTTAAAGAGACTCCGAAATTACATAAACTAAGAAACATATTAACAAAGTTTTTTCGTAGTTTTTATTTATATAAATTCGCAAACAATACACAATTAACGAATAATTATAAACAATTTCCAATAATTTTAAATCCAAAAAATTTATTGAACCAATCTACAATAAAAAAAATCCGCAACATGCTTCGTCAACTTCTAATGTATAGGCAAAAAATAATATCCCCAACACGGCTCGTCAATAAAAATAATGGATCTTAGCCTAAACAAAATACAAATCCGCAACACGCTTCGTCAACACTGCCTCCCCTTTAAAATACTCCGCCCCGCACCGTACCCGGCTCAAAGGTCCCCATAATGCTAGCAGCATTCCCCCGCTGAACAGCTAATGAGACCTGTTGAACCAAATACGATCCGGAGCGAGGATCACAGCCCCTCTCACGCAAACGACGTCCCAACTCCACAAAGAGGTTGCGAGCCTCCGCGCCCCAGGTTCAGCTGTTTCGACCGCTACCGGCACAAAATCGTAAGCTGACTCCAAGGCGGAATACTTGGTGTGCTTTACTTTAGCAGCATTCTCTGCTGCGGAGCCCGCACACCGCGAGGTCTGCCTCAAATGGGATGCTAGTAAAGTAACTTAACATCGCCCAGGTTCTATTTATTGACCCAAACAACGGCTATGTCCCTCAAATTACGCAGCATAATTTTTTCGGATAATGACAGGTCGTTTTTGTCAGCCCAGTCCAAACAAGTGGTCAGTCAGTAGCGTAGCGTGGTTCTCGGCCGCCCGGGGCGGATGAAAATTTTGCCGCCCCATTGCTTACGTACTTCAATATAAAGAGAAATTTTAAAGATTTTTTTCCGCAAGTAGTCATGTGTATTGTGCTTATTTTGGGATAAAAATAAAACTTGATACATTTTTAACCGACTTCCAAAAGAAGGACGGTTCTCAATTCGTCTGTATTTTTTTATTTTTTATTATTATTTTTTTTGTGTGTTTGTTCACCGATTACTTGAAATCGGCTGGACCGATTTGGAAAATTCCTTTTTTGTTTGAAAGGGTATACTTCCGAGGTGGTCCCATTGCAACCAAATCAGGATCTGATGATGGAATCTTGGAGAAATCGAGGGAACTCTTCAAATATTATAGGCACACATACAGGGTGGAAAGTTATGATGGGCCCTGGAGGGGAACTACATTTAATCCTTTAGTTAGCTTTACTGAAAAGAAACATACCTTTATTTTTTAAATGAAACAAAACTGCATTCAAAGATTTCTTTTTAATTTTCTTGACTTTTGTATTGGAATTTATGGTAAGATAAAATTAATGATAGATTCTACGATCTTTTTTACTTGTAAGACCAAATGTTTATTAGATAGATTTTATTCTGACTAATAGTCCTATCGATTAGTAAAATAAATAAAATAGTGAGTGCTTATTTTTTTAATTTTTAGCTGGTTCGATTTCCGGGTATACAAGCAAATTTTAGAAAATCTTTAAATGCAGATTTGTTTAATTTCAAAAATAAAGGAATGTTTCCTTTCCGTAAAATGAGCTAACTAAAGCCTCCAGGGCCCATCAAAACTTTCCACCCTGTATAGCGATTTCGGTATTTTTCGTAATTTCTCGTCCATCTCTTATTAGCAACAAGTTTCTAGTGTTAACCGACTTCAAAACAAAGAGTTGTATCTAGGTTTCTTCCCCGATTACTTGAAGACGGCTGAACCTATGTATTTGGAATATTCTTTTTTTGTTTTAAAGGGTATATGTGACGTCCTACGTGAAAAGGTACCTTATGAGGGTTTCTAGTTACGGAGATATGAACGGTTTTGTGAAATCCTTCAAAATCATCATTTTTTTCTTTTATGCAAAATTGTAAAATATAGGAATAGACGTGTATTTGTAGCTTGGTTTCACTGCTGTACGTTAATTTTTTCTATATAAAAATTGGGTTCAAAGTTTAGTAGAAAAGGTACCTTATGGCGGATCACATACAAAAATGATAAAGCTGTTGATAAAATTCATTAATAAAATTTACTAGCAACTTTTGCTTATTTCTTTTTTATACCACGACGGTGGCAAACAAGCATGCGGCCTACATAATGGTAAGCAAAAATTTTCGAAATGATCCTAGAAAGCTGAAAATTTGGAAGGAAAGGGCCACTGGGTGCCACAGATTCGGAATTGAAAAAAAATTTAAAATAAAAATAAATACATTTGTATGTCGTTTTTTTAAATTTTTAATTATTAAACATTTTTTTAAAACAGATAAAAAAGTGTTTTTGACGAATCGTATAACTTTTTGACCTTTTTTAGTAAGACCTTATTTTTTTTTTTAAAAATTGACAAAAATAAAAAAAAACACTGGCGAATGCCCATCATTTTTGACCATTTTAGAAAAAGTTTTTTTCAAAAAAACTTACAAAATAGACTTTTTTTTGCGGTTTATATAATTTTTTACCACTTTGTCATGTTTCCCTTTCAACCTTTTTAGAAAAAGTCTTAAAAACATTTTTTTTTAAACATAAAAACGTGTTTTTGGCGAATCGTGAAACTTTTTGACCATTTTAGAAAAACCTTGTTTTTTTTTTAAAAAAAAACACAAAAATAATAAAACACTTTTTGGCGAATGCCTATCATTTTTGACCATTTTAGAAAAAGGTTTTTATTCATTTTTTCGAAAAATTTATGAAAAAAGAAATTTTTTGGCGGTTTCTATAATTTTTGACCACTTAAGGAAAAAAATCTTTTTAATTTAAAACACGCTAAAATCCACGACGAACACTTCTCACAACTATTCGAACGAAAAGGTAAGCAAATACTGCTCATGCCGGCCAGCTGAGACTCCGAGCGGCCAGCAAGACCGAGAGAGAACGATACGTAAAGTGTTGGTGAGAGTAGGACAGATGCGTGGCGGTACTGGCGGTGTAGCCAAAATAATACCACGGCACGGCGGTATGAAGGACAAAAACTGAGCAAGTTACGACAAGTATTTCTAACATTTTTAAATTACACCGCCATAAAGTACCTTTTCTACTAAACTTTAGAAGCATATTATTCAGCCTTTAATTCGCCTATAACAAAAATAAAGATAGGCAAAGACGTGTCGTAACATATAATTTACTAAATGGAAATACATAATAAAAAAAAACACAATTTTTACACAACATTGAATATCTCCGTAACTAGAAACCCTCATAAGGTACCTTTTCACGTAAGACGTCACATTTGAGAATTACTCTTAATTGGTCAAGATTTGAAGTAAATTTCTTATAACCTTTTTTCTTCAGTTTTCTGTCTTAATACAAGATTTGTCAATAAATATTGTAAATATCGTGCCATACTGTAATTATCAATAATTTTTGCTTATGGCCCGCCATAAGGTACCTTTTCTCAAATGTATGGGAATAATTTGTGATTTTTACGTAAGTTCAATCGTTTATAACTAAAAAAATACGACTTGTAGAATAATAATGACACTTTTGAGATACTTGTGTAGACTGATTAAATATAATTTAGAACTCATTATACGAAAATTGTGAATATTATAGGAATGATGAAACATATAATAAAAATGACATTTTAATTAAAATAAAAATATTTCATTAACAATGTGATTTTATTTCTATCCCAAAATGTGCAGTCTAATATCTCTAACTATATACAATGGTTCAGATTACAATATGTTAAAGAACAGGCCGAATTTTTTTTTTTTTAATTTTGTTCTCAGAAGCGACTTGCTCTAATCAAAGGCTGATTTTTCACGACCTGGAAGTCACATTAAAAAAACCATTACTGATTTCCAAAGAAAAATACCTTGAGATACATAATCAATCATCATCTCCATAACTTCAAACGGGAACATACTTAAAATTAGTTTCAAACTTCTTTTGACGATTTCTCAAAACTGCAATTTTAGCATGTGCAGGTTTGATGTTTTTTTTAAAAAAAAGTATGGGACTTAGGGTCGTGATTCTTTTTGTATTAGATAGCTTATTTAACACAGATTTAGGATCTGTGCTTAACTCAATACCAACTATAAGGTACCTTTTCCCGTGGAACGTCACAATATATACCTCCGAGGTGGACCCATTGCAACCAAATCAGGATCTAATGATGGGATCATGGAGAAATCGAGGGAACTCTTCAAACTTCAAATATCATAGACACACATATAGCGATTTTGGTATTTTCCTTACTTTCTCGTGCATTTCTTATTAGAAATAAGTTTCCAGTCTTAACCGACTTCAAAACAAAGAGCAATTTTTATGTAGGTTTGTTCCTCGGTTACTTGAAAACGTATAGACCGATTTGGTATTTTTTTCTTTTAACTAAATAGACTTAAGTCTATTTGGTTAAAACAATATTTATCCAGCGCCACTAAAATTTTTAAAATAAAGTAAATTTTTAAAACAAAAAATAAAAACCGACTTCCAAAAACTTAGACTAAAAACAAAAAAATAATATGTTAATTACCCCAAAGAAATGGATAAACAACGATTCACATATACATATACAGATATTTATAGTTTTTAACCTGTTATTTTTGAAGTCGGTGCCAGCTAAGGAGCTCAACACAGCGAGCTTTACGTGGCAGGCACCAACTTCTAAAATAACAGGTTAAAAACTATAAATGTCTGTATATGTATATATGAATCGTTGTTTATCCATTTCTTTGGGGTAGTTAACATATTATTTTTTACGTTAAAGGGGATTCACCGGTTTGGTCACAGAATAAGTTATGAAAAGTTTTGGGCTCCTTCGGTCCAAATTGTAAGTGCGACTGAAATAGTTCAAATATTTATACGATATTATTGTTATTTATTCTGAAATTTTGGCGCCCCCTAAAAGTGCCGCCCGGGCGGGCCGCCCCCCTCGCCCCCACTACGCTACGCCACTGTGGTCAGTGTCGATATAGCTTGCGAGTGAGGAATTTTCCTAACGTTAAGAGACAAAGAATCATCAATAAAAGACTCGTCATGTCCAGATTCGTCAGTCTCTTGCGTAAGTTGGGCTATCACTCGGCAGTTCGGATTAACCTGTGTACCTTACCTACGGATTATGGAGGCCCTACTGTATATGAATACCATAATGACGCATTTTCGAAATGCCTAAAATAAAATGTCTCGTCCAAAAATATATTGATCGCACGAGACAGACATTTTGATTTTCAAATGTTTTGAATTCAGGTCTTCATTAGATGTAGGCGTACCAATATATATATGTGACGTCCTACGTGAAAAGGTACCTTATGAGGGTTTCTAGTTACGGAGATATGAACGGTTTTGTGAAATCCTTCAAAATCATCATTTTTTTCTTTTATGCAAAATTGTAAAATATAGGAATAGACGTGTATTTGTAGCTTGGTTTCACTGCTGTACGTTAATTTTTTCTATATAAAAATTGGGTTCAAAGTTTAGTAGAAAAGGTACCTTATGGCGGATCACATACAAAAATGATAAAGCTGTTGATAAAATTCATTAATAAAATTTACTAGCAACTTTTGCTTATTTCTTTTTTATACCACGACGGTGGCAAACAAGCATGCGGCCTACATAATGGTAAGCAAAAATTTTCGAAATGATCCTAGAAAGCTGAAAATTTGGAAGGAAAGGGCCACTGGGTGCCACAGATTCGGAATTGAAAAAAAATTTAAAATAAAAATAAATACATTTGTATGTCGTTTTTTTAAATTTTTAATTATTAAACATTTTTTTAAAACAGATAAAAAAGTGTTTTTGACGAATCGTATAACTTTTTGACCTTTTTTAGTAAGACCTTATTTTTTTTTTTAAAAATTGACAAAAATAAAAAAAAACACTGGCGAATGCCCATCATTTTTGACCATTTTAGAAAAAGTTTTTTTCAAAAAAACTTACAAAATAGACTTTTTTTTGCGGTTTATATAATTTTTTACCACTTTGTCATGTTTCCCTTTCAACCTTTTTAGAAAAAGTCTTAAAAACATTTTTTTTTAAACATAAAAACGTGTTTTTGGCGAATCGTGAAACTTTTTGACCATTTTAGAAAAACCTTGTTTTTTTTTTAAAAAAAAACACAAAAATAATAAAACACTTTTTGGCGAATGCCTATCATTTTTGACCATTTTAGAAAAAGGTTTTTATTCATTTTTTCGAAAAATTTATGAAAAAAGAAATTTTTTGGCGGTTTCTATAATTTTTGACCACTTAAGAGGAAATAGTAAGGCCGAGAGAATTGAAAATTAGGTATTTGTAAAATGTGTTGCTGTCGCGCAATGCCCAACAAGCGAGCTATCATAGTGTGAGTGCGACTGTCTACGTATGCGTGGCGCGCCGCCCCCACCGCCGCGACCGCCGCGCTCGCAGGCCAGGCCTCGCACCTTCAGACGGCAAGTTGTTATACCTACCGACATTGCAGAGTGATTGTTTCGTGTTATTGTATGTATTACCTACCCGCTGTTTGTTTGACGCTGGTTATTGTTTACTGGACTTGTTTCTTTCTTGGCTTCACTGTTTTGACTCGGCTTATTCTGTATTGGATTTTGAGTTTTTCTCGTCCCAATTGTTTTGACACTTGGAGACCATTTACATCTCTAAGGAAAATGTTTTTAATTTAAATTTAGTTTTTAAGTTATATCGTGAGTCATAGATTTTTTTGTATTTCTTTTCTGTAAGATATTTTGTTAATATTCTCAGTAGGGATGTAACGATACCGATACCGATACCGATATATCGGCCGATATATCGGTATCACCGATATATCGGTATCGCCGATATTATACAACCGATATTTGAAGAATTTGCTGTATGAAAAAAAATCTGCAAAAAATAATTTCAACTTCTGACTTAATTTATGTACTGGTCTATTCTATTACCTTGTGCAATATGTTAATTAAATCTTTGGTTCTTAATTAAAAAAAAATGAATTTTGAGTTGACAATTTATTATTTTTACTTTACACTTTCAAGGTTGACTCTTTGGTAAATATAGCCAGTAGTCATTGCCATTAGTTATAATAAGGACATAAAAATATCTGAAGTTCATACTTCATTATTAAGCTAAGATATCGGTATCGGTATCGGTATCGCCGATATTAACTACTATATATCGGTATCGGTATCGTATCGGCAAAACTGTGTATCGTTACATCCCTAATTCTCAGTTTGTATTATGACGTTTTGAAATCCTTTACACCTCCAAAACATAATATTTTGACAACGGAGACTCTTTACATCTCCATTAATTTTACTATCAATTTATTTTCTATAATTTTATTTGTCTTGTTTGGACGCATAGAGAGACCCTTTACATCTCTATAAATGTAGTTTTAAGTTTAATGTAATGTATTAGATAGATAGAGATAGAGAGATAGAGATAGAGATCATTTATTTGCATAAACATGAGTATACATAGTATTATAAAGATGTTACAATAGAAAATATTCAAGTCCGTCATGTTTCGCCTTTCGGCTTACAAATTGTTATTAACATTAAAAATAATCTAATTACAATAAATAAAATCAAATTTAAATAGCCATGTCATTTAAGAATTAATGAAATCTTGAAGGCAAGTTTTATATTGTGTAATAAAATACGGTTTTTAATTTAAATTTGGTTTCATTTTCTTTATTTCAAGAATATTTACTTAAAAACTTTAATATCAGAATCACTCGATTAATTTAGTACCACTACCTGATAAAAAATATATCAATGACAGATTTATAGGTAAATGAGGGAAACCCTGTCTCGTACATTTTATCTTTATCAAGTAGGTTTTTATTGAAAAATTAACATATAGTGCCTGTTTATAGTTTGTGACAGACGGACAGTCAGACAGAGTCGCACCATAAGCGTTCCTTTTTTACCATTTTGGTACGGAACCCTAAAAATCAACATATAGTGCAGGTTTGTAGTTCCGTACCTGAGGGGCATGACACTGTAAGTCCACTTTTTATAATTTTCGTTTCATTACGGTATCTCATATAATTGTTTGAGCTCTATCGAACTATGAACTATAACACTAACTGTTGAATTCATCTCGGATCGCACTTTTTTTAATAGTACATTACATAACTAGTACTAAAAACCCTAGATGTCCATTTTTTACTAAAAATGGCTCTCCTGTAAAATTTAGAAAATAGCACTTAGTGTCATGTCATGGCACTAGTGTCATGCCTCTCAGGTACGGAGTTTACTTCCTGGCCCTACCTGGTTGTAAGCCCTACTTCCAACAATCGAACAGCAAAAAAGACTGCTAAATGCACTTCGCGCTAAATTTTTACTAGAAATATCGATATCGATGAACAACACTAGGATATCGATAAAATTATCGACTACGTGTCACATCACAGAGAGTGTATACGTATTAGTCCGCGCCTCCCCAACCCAGCCTCTCCCCCGCAGAGTGCGATAGAGACAACTGCAGCTTGGATCGAAAATACCTTTTAAAAGTTCATGAAATCAACGTTTCGTAGTCCCCTGATTTCTTCCCCAAAACTTAACCTATTTAACTATTTTTTTCATTAAACATTAAAGAAAGGCTTTGGCCGTGTTCCTATGTTTTCCTTTTTTTTAATAATCTAGTCAAATTTGTTTTCTGGATGTGTGAACACAGCGGAAAAATCTGGCATTTTTTTTAGGTTTTTGAAGGTCAATATCTCTTTTAAGAATCAATTTATGGTAAAAAGCGAAACATAGGAACATATCAATAGTAGCCATAGATTTTTGGACAAAAAATTATGGCTCTATTGGCATTATCCAGGGAGGAAACAGGGGACTACGTTTGTATGGAAAAAATGCCCTTCTCTTTCCTCTTAAGGAAAAAAATCTTTTTAATTTAAAACACGCTAAAATCCACGACGAACACTTCTCACAACTATTCGAACGAAAAGGTAAGCAAATACTGCTCATGCCGGCCAGCTGAGACTCCGAGCGGCCAGCAAGACCGAGAGAGAACGATACGTAAAGTGTTGGTGAGAGTAGGACAGATGCGTGGCGGTACTGGCGGTGTAGCCAAAATAATACCACGGCACGGCGGTATGAAGGACAAAAACTGAGCAAGTTACGACAAGTATTTCTAACATTTTTAAATTACACCGCCATAAAGTACCTTTTCTACTAAACTTTAGAAGCATATTATTCAGCCTTTAATTCGCCTATAACAAAAATAAAGATAGGCAAAGACGTGTCGTAACATATAATTTACTAAATGGAAATACATAATAAAAAAAAACACAATTTTTACACAACATTGAATATCTCCGTAACTAGAAACCCTCATAAGGTACCTTTTCACGTAAGACGTCACATTTGAGAATTACTCTTAATTGGTCAAGATTTGAAGTAAATTTCTTATAACCTTTTTTCTTCAGTTTTCTGTCTTAATACAAGATTTGTCAATAAATAATGTAAATATCGTGCCATACTGTAATTATCAATATTTTTTGCTTATGGCCCGCCATAAGGTACCTTTTCTCAAATGTATGGGAATAATTTGTGATTTTTACGTAAGTTCAATCGTTTATAACTAAAAAAATACGACTTGTAGAATAATAATGACACTTTTGAGATACTTGTGTAGACTGATTAAATAGAATTTAGAACTCATTATACGAAAATTGTGAATATTATAGGAATGATGAAACATATAATAAAAATGACATTTTAATTAAAATAAAAATATTTCATTAACAATGTGATTTTATTTCTATCCCAAAATGTGCAGTCTAATATCTCTAACTATATACAATGGTTCAGATTACAATATGTTAAAGAACAGGCCGAATTTTTTTTTTTTTAATTTTGTTCTCAGAAGCGACTTGCTCTAATCAAAGGCTGATTTTTCACGACCTGGAAGTCACATTAAAAAAACCATTACTGATTTCCAAAGAAAAATACCTTGAGATACATAATCAATCATCATCTCCATAACTTCAAACGGGAACATACTTAAAATTAGTTTCAAACTTCTTTTGACGATTTCTCAAAACTGCAATTTTAGCATGTGCAGGTTTGATGTTTTTTTTAAAAAAAAGTATGGGACTTAGGGTCGTGATTCTTTTTGTATTAGATAGCTTATTTAACACAGATTTAGGATCTGTGCTTAACTCAATACCAACTATAAGGTACCTTTTCCCGTGGAACGTCACATATAGTCATTCTGGGAATTGTTCGTTTCATATCATTTTCTTTACGAAATTTGAGCTGTCTTCAGAATGAGACTATGAGAAATTTTGGTGTCATACGACTAAGTGAATTTGGAATTTAATCCAATTAATTAATAAGTCATTGTGATATTAAGCCGTAACGAACTGGTAACGAATTAAGTGGTTCAGACGGTTCCGGACTGTTGGTTCCACTAGTGGGTCCAGCAGGATTTTCAAGTAGGTACTCGTGGACCCACAGCATAATTATAGTGGGGCTATTTGCAAATATTTATATCTACACTTCTGTTATAAAATGCCTGGCCTAGGATAAATTGGTTGGCTGAATGTGATAAAAAGAATCACTGGACATTAAGTTATTTAAAACCATAGAGGTTTAATCAAGGACCGGATAAATAGCCGGACGTAGCCTCGCTAACAAAGAACTGAAGGACTTCTAGTCCGCCGGTTTTTTAACACTGGTTGGGTTAGACCAATGTGTGCGTGCTGCGGGTATTAGGAAAAAACTTGTTAATGTGTGCGTGCGGCTCGTAAGTATAAAGCAACCGGCTTACTATAAATACTTCAGTTATCAGTTGGCGAGGCTCCATCCGGCTATTTATTTTAAGGTCCTTGAGTTTAAGTCAAACGTGGCCAGTGGAGCCACTCGTCTAAAATAATACTGCCTAAACTAAAACTAATATTGTTGGTTCCACTACGTAAATGGGTCCCCGAGTAGGTACTTTAAAATCCTACTGGCAGAGCCGGATTTGGAGGTGTGAAGGCCCTGGGGCCACGAAGGAGCGGACGCCCCTAATATAACGGACTAATGGAGGCCCCTACTTATTAGAGAAGTGTTGCGCGAAATTAAATGAGAACTCTCAAAAACCCAAAAAGTTATACAATTTTAACAAAAAACGTTTAGTTTCAGATGATGCTAGTAGATGGCGCTGACCTTAAAGGGGCCATTCATTTATTACGTAAGACGGTTAAGGGGGGGAGGGGGTCGACCATGTCTTATTTTTTCTTACAAGGGGGTGAGAGGGAGTTTTGATAGTTCTTACGTAAGATTATAAAAATGTGCAAAGTTAAGATTATACTTTAAAAAAAAGCGCGCGAATCCGCGCGAGAGCGTAGGCGCGAGCTCGGTTGCATTAAAAACTATTATTATCTGCAAATAAACATACTACAAAAAAGTTTATTTGAAAAATAAAAATTACAACAGCCCAAACGTAAAATTATTTTTCCGTTATATTCGTACGTAATAAATATTAAATAGGGGGGAGGGGGTCGGCCGATTCTTATTTTTTCTTACACAAGGGGGGAAGGGGGTCAAAAACTGGCAAAAATCGTCTTACATAATAAATGAATGGTCCCAAAGCAACAATTGCACGTTAATACTGGCTTTTTATATTTCTAAATTGAGGCTCTCACTTTGCGCAAATAAAATCTATTAAGCTATAAAATAAAAACCATACATATTTTAATCATAACTCTTGCCGTGGAAGCAAACAATGACCCTCTTTATGTTTGTATGGAAAACAGACCGAATCGAATTACCTTAATACAGCAAAAACCTATGTGATTATTTGATTACACAAGCAAAAATCCAACATTATTAACATTTTGAAAAGTTTCTTACAAACTCATTTAAGAAATAGTAGGCGGACTACTTAGATACCATACCAAATCTATAATTAATTTATACATTACTTATAGCAAAGACTGTACCAATTTGTAAGTACAGCCAGCAGCCAATATTCTTAAAAAAGCGAAATGCTCGACAATACAAGGTGAAATCTTTTACGTGATACATACAAGATATAGCACATTACATAACTAGGGTGGTAATACAAAGAAAGGCCGAGATCGCAGAAGTTTGCGGCCCGAGCTGCAAGCGAGGGACTTAAATATGCGATCGAGGGCTTTCTTTATTACCTCCCGTGTTGTGTACATCATTTTATGTCTGCACTTGGCCAGAAAGCGGCTTTTTCCGTACGCGCAGCGTGCGGAAAAAGTCACTTTATGGTCAGGTGTGGCATAAATATCTTTTTTCTACTCCTGTAGGTACTTTTATCTGTCTTTTACTTGGTCACGAACACTAATATGAGAACATACCTATACATAATATGAGCAGCACTTGTGTCGTTATAAAGACAAAAGTGCTTTTATGGAAAATAGAGTATCCCATCAAAAACATTACATGTAAAAAGATGCAAGTTTCGCAAAGCAGTTCTCCTACAATAAAAAAGTTTTGAGATGTAAAGTTAAACCAAGTCAGTACCGGGGGGGGTATCAACAGAACTCGATTTCCACCGACTTGCCTATTATTAGATCTATAAAATGTGTTCATCCACGGTTAAATAATAGGCAAGTCGGTGGAAATCGAGTTCTGTTGATACCCCCCCGGTACTGACTTGGTTTAACTTTACATCTCAAAACTTTTTTGTAGTAGGAGAACTGCTTTGCGAGACTTGCATCTTTTTACATGTAATGTTTTTGATGGGATCTCATTTCTTTTTGTAAGTGGTCTTCCTTTAATTATTACATTCCAATCCATTCTTTTCAATTTGAACTGCAACTTTGTAATCGCATGTATTTGTATAGGATTACAAACCTATGTGTGCAGTTGTGACTGAAATTACAACATATTTAGGTTTTTAAGGACTTGATAGGCTAAAAACTAACTACGTTTAAAATTTGGAGCTTGTAGGTCTGCTAGAAGTACCTTAGAATTATGATGATCAGTGAGTCAGTGACAAAACTAAGGATGACATGCAATAGTTCTTAAACTACACGTTCAAATTGAATGATATTGAGAGTATATATAAGTCTTATTGTGCCCTATATATTCCTGAAAATTCAGGGTTCTAGCTTTAGCCAGTACAAAATTACGGGACGCTGAAAATGGCCTGAATGGCTTCGAGAAAAGGATGGTACGGCCGTGCCTTTGTTTTGCTCGACTTGGCGGGGGCACTGCCGTGACCCCATATAGACTTCTCTGAACTCATATTATGTATGTTCTTATATCAGTGTTCGTGACCAAGTAAAAGATAGATAACAGTACAGGAGTAGAAAAAATACTATTATTACGTAAAAAAATTCGCCTGGTATATACCAGGGACTGATGTCTATTAGATATAAATGCTTTGGGGTTTTTGGGTGTATTAGCTGCCGGCTGTACTTTTTATCACACTAGTAAGTAGTAACGTGACTAGAAAATCGCAGACACTAGTACATTACACAACAAGTGTGGTAATATAAAGAAAGGCCGAGATCGCAGAAGTTTGCGGCCCGAGCTGCAAGCGAGGGACGTAAATATACGATCGAGGGCTTTCTTTATTACCTACCGTGTTGTGTACATAATTTTATGTCTACACTTGGCCAGAAAGCGGCTTTTTCCGTACGCGCAGCGTGCGGAAAAAGTCACTTTATGGTCAGGTGCGGAAAAAGCCACTTTATGGCCAGGTGTGACATAAATACCCTTTATGTAATTAATAAATTAACGAATAAGGGACGACCGTGCGGTAAAAAGCGGCCCATGTTATTCAGCAATGATCTGAATCGAGAGGCCAGGTAGTTCACAATGTAAAATTGATCATTGCTCTTGTAGAATTATTGTTCTTATGAATTCAAAAATAAATCACGAACGCAGTATAAATAAACCTTGATGAGCTCGTCGGTAACCAGCTACATTAAAATAATAGCTCTTATCAGGTCCTGATCTAGGGAGGGACAAACCGGCACCGGGCACCTATCCCGGGCGGCAGTTTCATGGGGGCGCCAAAATCATGTGACATTCCGCGGGTACTTTATGGATGTTGTCGCTTGCGTCGTATCCGCTTCCGTTACAATAGGATATCAAGACAGAAGGGCACAAGCGACAACGTCCACAAGGTACCTTCAGTCACGTATACTTTCGTGAGATTTTTGAGATAATTTACCTCAGCGCCGGAGCAGGGCTCGGAACAAGTTTCGATTTACCGTTTAATATCGTTGTATTATTTCGTTCGTTCAAATACCGGTTAAGTGATTAAACGTAACGAAATTATTATGTTTACCGCCCGCTTTTGCTTTGGCGGCCCGCACCTGATTGCGAAACAGGAAAATTTTATGACATGCAATCGCTGACTGCACCCCCCATAGATATCCGCCCCGGGTGTCACTCACTCTAAATACAGTAAACGGCCATAAAGAATGCACATCGGCAATCATTGCATTTCCGAATACAAACGAATACTAATTTCCATGTACATCAATTATTAGGTTAATCGTTCATCAGAATTTGAATTTAGAACTAAGTACTTTATTATTGTTTTGTTTTGATTTCACGTGGAATATATAGAGCTGTAAAACACGATGTAATTATATTTAATTCGGGGAAAAATAATATACATACGTAATATATTTACGCCCATATTCCTAAAAGGGGTTGACTGAGCATTAGCAACTGATGTTATACTACTAGCATATTTAAATGTGGGTTTAAAGATCGACAAAAAGTGTAATTTTGCGGTGACAAGTTGCTAGGCCATCGCCCACAACACGGTTTAACCCTGTACCCTTGGTCGACTCAAGAAAAGGTTGGTGTTATTCTAATGTGTTGGTGTTATGCCATAGTACAAATTTAATTTTGTAAAAGTTTTAGCAACTCTATATATATATTGACTTGGATATGCGACTGCACTCTCTCGCATTTGAACCACGACTGACAAAACAAACGTCATGGTTTGTGCAACACAGATATCGCTATACGAAGTCGAAATTAGCCGATTGTCTCTTTCCAAAGATCGATGTGCATTCTTTATCGCCGTTTACTGTACGCCACTGGGTGGGTCACATATTAAAAATCGTGAGTTTGTCAAATAAATAATTCTGATTCTATATCTCAGCACAGGATCTGCAGACCTACAGTCCACATGTAACTACATCAGTATCCATTCTCTATTTGTTTGGAGTGGTGACGGTGATTGAACACATTATATCTGCACATTGACAGGCATGGGCACAGGGGCTGCAGGCCTCCGGTCCAGGTGCACGCGGGGCCGCATAAGCTGCAGGCTATTCTCCGTCACCTTGTTGCAGCCTCGAATCAAAAGCCCTTCTAGCTTAGGGCAGTGAAGTGCTAATGCTCTGAAAAGTTTGGGATTTTTATTTATGTTATATTCAAAAGTCAACATTGATATGTGCATATCAGCTATACAGAGGTGGGCAAACTACGGCCCGCGGGCCATCTCCGGCCCTAAGGAAGGTTTAATCTGGCCCGCCGACAGTTCTTTGAAATAATTATATGGTTCGCGATTAGTTTGCTAATTCGAATTATTTATTTGTAATATAATTCAAATAAAACGAATATTTTGAATACTAAAAAGTGGGATTAATTCATTTATTTTTTCTTTAATAATCGTCATGGTTCATAATTCTTTCCATGAACAATAGCCCAGCTGATCTGTCAGATGATAAAACAATTTTTATGTGAAGTATTAAGATCCATCGGAGAAAACCTCCAATTTGTCTAGTTCGTAATTGAAAATAGTTGTCGCCATGAACTTAAGCATTACAATATTGTATTGTAGATGCAGAGATTAGTGGTCGAGTATAAGGATTTTTAAAAAAGTATTAATTATAGATAACTTGTTAGTTTATTTTGATACTGTTTACATGATTTCAAACTATTGAAATAAGTTTTATCTTATTTTTTAATATTCGAATATAGGAAATCTAAGTATTCATATTATTCAAATTGGACGAATATTGCAAACCCTACTCGTGAGTCCAGCAGTATATAGGTTTTAAAACAAATTAAATTTTTGCTGTAATTATGGCCCTATGAAATTTCTTAAATTTTCTGGACTCCCATGAAGAAAGTATACCCATCACTAAGGTAATTTAAGTATGAAATAACAAAAATAATTAATACTTTGTTTGATTCATGAACAATCAGGGCCATTTGTGTGATCATTTTCACAATATATTGAACTCATTAAGGGAGAGGTGGCCATCAATCCTAATTTGCACCAGCTTGCCTGAGTTTTGGCCCTAATTCTATTGGTCTTGTAGAAAAAATAAGAGAAAGCCGCTTTGGCTCATCTATTCTAAGGAAACAACATGCTACTGCAGTGACCAACAGACAATGCACAAGTATCTAAATATTTGCTACAGAAGTTACTTTTATAATATAGGTGGCACCAAGATATGGTTTGTGAAAATAAGTCCTCCAGAAAAAAAGGAAATTTTGTCTTACCTGACTCCCTTGTCTGTGATGTCAGAACACCCTCCCAAATTGAGCAACTTCAATAGAGCACTGTTCTTGGACATGGCGTACAAGCACTTATCTGTGATTTGTCTATTGCCTTCTAAATTAAATATCCTAAGCAAACTAAACTTCTTTATAAATATTAGAATACATCCCTCAGAGATGGAAACACAATGTGACAAGTCCACATCTTCTAGCTTGCTTTGATGTAAAGCCAGTGCTTCCATAGCTCCCGTAGTTAACCACGAACAGCGAGCGAGTTTTAGTATACGTAAGTTGTTACAGTAAAGAATTACTGGCTGTAAACACTTGGCCGATAGATTCTTGCACTGACTGAGGTTCAAATTGACCAAATTTACATTGTGTCGTAATACTGGGATCAGGTCTGAATCTGTGATCGTTGCGCAGCGACTCAGGTTTAATATTACAAGCTTGGAGCAGTTAAGACTGAACACCTGCAAAAATTCCCAAAATACAAACGATTGCATTACAAACTTGCTTTGTTTTAAATTTAAATTACCTACTTACACTGAAAGTATGAGGCGAGAAACCTTGATTCATAAGTTTCAATGCTTTTATTTTTGTAAAATACATGTTTACTATCTGAAGACAAGTTTTGGACACACAGCGAAAATTGAAACATTCGCGTAAGGTAAGGTACGGAAGAACTTGGAATACTATAATATCTTCCCAGTAAAGATCGAATATGTGCGTGTTTCTCTTCATGTTACTAGACTCAATACAGAATTATTCATATAACATATTAGAATGCTTCCTTTAAAATGGGTCGTCCTACGTTATGTTTTTACAATTTCACTTTGACTTGACAGTGACAGTGACGCAACGCAAGGCGGTGGTAAGGCGTTTGGGATTTTGCTACATTAAGGTACTGACACATTTGCTTAAAAATAAGCAAGCTTAAAATCAGCAAGCTATGTATATGTAGCTGTCCAGATTTGCCAGAAATAAGTATGCTACTTTTGAGTATGCTTCCAAATAAGCATGCTCAAAACAAGCGATTGGACACACTTGCTAATAAGCACAGGTTTTCGGCCAAAATAGACTGGTTTTCTATGGTATTACACTACCAGTTCTATACGAAAATAACTCAAAAACATAATTAAATACCCCTTTTATATAACCATCATGAAATTTAAACTATTTAGATAAAATTCAAAATTCTTCACCCTTTCATTTAAAATTCCCGCCAAAGAATCAATGACACTAGCATGCTAATGAGCAATCCTGTTCAGACGAGCTTGAACCATGCTCCCTTCCACCGCGCCT
Source organism: Eudemis profundana (assembly GCA_947034925.1). Taxonomy (NCBI): domain Eukaryota; kingdom Metazoa; phylum Arthropoda; class Insecta; order Lepidoptera; family Tortricidae; genus Eudemis; species Eudemis profundana. The sequence goes on along the minus strand of OX344795.1, from coordinate 18,758,931 downwards.
CAGGTAGCATGCTTATAAATCAAACAGCGGTTGATTTTTAAGTAAGCTCGAATTAAGCATGCTTATTAGTGGCAATGACTAGACACACATGCCACTAATGAGCACATGCTCATTAGTGGCATGCTTTCGTGCTACTAATAAGCATATGAATACTATAAAGCAAGCAAGCAAGCAAGGTTAACTGGAAGAGATCCCTCAAAGGGATAAGTTCGCCTTTGTACATATACCTTAATCTTGTAACCCTGTAATTTGTCTTATTTTGTGCAATAAAGTGTTTACATACATACATACATACATACATACATACATATGTGTCAGTACCTTTATTTGAAGTTACCTACGTAAAAGTTATTTGCAGGTGGTTAGGTGGCCTACGTCCTACGTAGAGTGCGTCTACGCTAAGTATTCCGAAGTCTAAAAAAGGTTTTATTTAAAAAACATTTGGCAACATCATAAGTAAGAGGATTAATTAGTCTTGATACTTAGCAAATATCTTTAATAAGTATAATGTGGCTACATACCTACTGAAATAAATATTCAGGACAGTCTTGCACAAGTAAAAGACTATGGAGTTTTGCAAATATGTGTGTATTTTTAATCCTTCTATTCTAGATTGCATGGGTATGTAATATAGGTCTACAATCACTGTGTGTATGACACTAGACAAGTTTGTCGGTTCTAATTCATGATTGAGCGCAAACCCGTGTATGTCGAGTATATCGACCTGAGTATAGACATTAAGCTTATGTATCCTAATTGTGCGATGCCCCCAGCCGAAAGTTCCATAGTCTGCGAATTCTGCAGAATTACCAGTATCGTCCTCATGTTAGATACGTCGAAGTTCTCCCACTGACAAGCGTACACCGCGTTCCTGAATTTAATACTCGCGTCTATGAGGCGCTGGCCTGTGATACAATCGATAGAAACCTGGATCAACGCGTACGGCATCTCTAAATAGGTGTTCTCTAAACCACATAACAGTTGTGCAATCAGGCCCATCCCTAGTAACACAAATTCTATAGCTATGGAGTTACTGAAAATGCTTTCTATCAAATGTAATAGGGTTAAGCTAGCGGCGTGGGTTTCTATTATGGATTCTAGTTGTATCTTTATGTACTCGTTCTTTAGTTTATTTTCAATGTTTGGTGGAGTGTGCTCAGTGATCAGAGTTTGCGCGTCGTCCCAGAGATGGAGCAGTTCTTCGCTCAAGGCGAGCATCTGCGCCTCAAGGTAGCCCACGACGATAATGAGGAGACTTGTGATGCTGGCGCACGCATAAACGCCCATCGACACGGCAATAGTCACCAAGGCCAGTGTTAGCTCGAAGTTCGGTGACTCCCACAGCGGTTCTAGTCCTATTGGAAAATTTAATTTATTAAACATTTAATTTTGACAACTGTCACAAGTCCCCACTCCGGAAGTTTGATGATCTATGCCTTTGTCGATTTTCAATAATTTGATAACCCAAAAAATACGTGTCCCATATTTTTCTAGCCGTATTTAGAAGTGGAAAACGGCGACAAATTCAAAATATCTTCGACTGATAACCCTGTATCTTGACGCTGACTTTTGGATTGAACTGGAAATTCGAAATCTAAATATCGAACAGAGGAAATAAATCTTCACACTTGAGTGACCCTGAAGAAAGAGATAGAAACACTTGAATCAGGTTCATAATTAGAATACCTATAATAGTACATTGTGTATCAAGGGCGGTAAGTAAGGAATTACAAACGAGTGTTTGTTACAAGCCCGAGGCGAAGCCAAGGGCTTTAACAACACGAGTTTGTAATTCCTTTACCGCCCGTGGCACACACAATGTTTTTCATCACACTTGTGAGGAAATCTGATTAAAATAACCTTACTTAACCTAAATAAAATTGTAAAACTGACAGTGACATTAGTGACATTATCCATAGACAATGCGACTTTACGTCACGTTCGGAAACCATAGCGGTAAAGACTTAAAATGGTTGATTTTATTTTTGCAAAATACTGAAATGCACTATTTAAACATTTAATTAATGTTACAGAAATATGTGTTTACATGTATTTGCAATAACAGTTCTCTTTAAATAAATATTTCAGTAATAAAAGTTAAAAAAGTACGTTGGCGTTTCCTTTGAACATGACAAATAAGAGTAAAACAGAACCAGCGTTTCAAATTTAAAAAGAAAACCATTACGCCCTAGGGCGTAATAGGTCATTTACGGCCCGCAAAACCTACGTGTAATCACACCATTTTCGAGCAAGTGTGATGAAAATATAAATTTTAGTTAATGTACATCGCTGTTGACCAGATGCCGATCTACAGGATGAATTTTAAATCGTGAATCGTAACCACGTTTACCGGTAAAGCTACTTAAGACTAATACAGAGCACTAGTGTTAATTACAATTAAAGACCCGCTTAATTAATTATTAACAAAACGGTGGAGGCGTTTATTACCATTAATCGTAATAAAACTGAATTATTTTATGAGTAAATACGATTTTAAAATACCTACTTATGTTGACAATGTCGACGATGTTGACATTTATTGACAATACGTGCCAAAATTCTATCCAGCCAACTTCAATATTGGGAGGATGGATATCTAATGTTGAAATTTTCATGACAAGTACAAAACATGAATGTAGGGTGACAATTAAGGTTCTTTAAAAAAAAAAAAGGTTTAAAAGCATTGTAAGTTATTGTTAACTATGTATAGACTTCAAAAAAAATATAACGGTTTACGATTTAAAATTCACCCTGTATATTGCCGGGTGACAAAAACTCATTAGGTACCCAACATGTACCTACTTATTTAAAAAAAATATATCGTGTCTGAAGAGCAATAAGGTCGATTGTACTATAACTAACCATAAAGAATTTGCGCGTCTTCTATCAAGTGCCTCCCTGGCCGCACATGAGGCCTCAAGCAGTAAAAGGAGCCGTTGGTGACTATCATGAGCCAAATGAACACGGCGCGCCGCTTTACGACCCGCAGGTGTTGCAGGCGGTTGCGGTACATCCTGCAGTCGCGTGGCTCGCGCTTGTCGCACGTCAAGTACGCTGCAGTTGTCTTCTTTACAAGGTCACTGGGAACAATGTGAACCATAGTGCGCGGGTTTCATGTATTTGATCAATAACATACATGCCTAAGCCTAATACATTCGGGAGCAAAGAAAACGGATACACGACACGTTACATGGCATTTTTAAAAAGCGTACCTATCCGTACTCTCGTTCACCTACTTAGTAACTCGGTCTGTATGTCTGTTCGTCTGTTGCAAGGACCATTAAAACAAGAGGACTGACATTCTCCATACAAAAAGCTGTTCCCCGAATTTACAACGCCATCTATGTATAAGCTTGGTAAAAGAATTATATTATTTATAATTATTCAACTTTGTAAACGTGACACAGTATTTAAATGTTAGAATTTATTTATTATTAGCTGTTTACGAACTAATTGTTACTATACTATGTTTCTTTGTTCAATTATAACATCGTTAAATGTTTAGTTTTTTAGCGCCATCTAGTTTTTGCCCTTAAATCCCCTAGCGGCCGGGTTACAATCCAAAGCATGGAGAATGAATGACAGTCCTCTTGTTTTAATGGTCCTTGGTCTGTTGTTACCTTTTCACGCTTAAACCGCTGGACCGATTGTGATGGAATTTGGTAAGCAGCATTTATAAATGCCAAAATATGTAAAGTCTTTCGCCACGCGACGTTCTTTAAAAATACCTACTGGAATTTCACAGTTCGGTTCCTAAATAATGAATGTTGCCATTTGTTACCTGTTAAAATGCAGACAGAGGAGTTTACCCACGCTCATGAAAGCGGACATGCCCGCCGAAAACACTACCAATTACCATGTCCGCCGCCAGATCCTCGGTGTCCAGCCAGAACACGAACCAGATCATGGAGAACATGAATACATAGAAATATATCACCATAGTGGTCATAGACAGTATGATAAATATTATAGGAATCCCTGGAATGGTAGTAAACGTACATAAATGGCGTTTTTCAAAATAAATCCCGAGGCAGCTACTTTCTCAGAATATGGACTTTTGACGTTTTTCTTGCTCAGAATCGTTAGTACTTTCGAACATTATACGTGAAAAAAGTGGGTAATTTTTTTGTAAATATGACATAATATTTCCAGTACGCCACTTTCATACTACTTACTTTTACATAGTAACAAAAAGGTGATGTACTGGAAAACTAAATTTGGGACTCATATTTTCACGCTTAAGGTTCGAAAGTCGGTACTAACAATGCTGAGCCAGAAAAACCTCTAAAGTCCATATTCTGAGCAAGTAGCTACCTCGGGATTTATATTGAAAACCGAAATTGTGGAACTAGCTTTTAAGTTGCCCAATTTTGTAGCTCGATCGAGCCGTTCCCTACTCGAGATATTATAGCGGCAGCGCACTGGTTACATTGCAACTGATGGCCGATCAGTGGCTTTGAATGACCACGAAGGTACTCGAAAAGGCAACGCGGGAATGCTCACAAGGTGGACTGATGACCCTGGTATGTAGGTAATGTGTAGGCAGCAGGGCTCGGAACCGGTTATTTGCAAAAACCCCGAAATAGTCCAATATTTAGAATTATTTCATGCTTTTTAAGCAGGGCTCAACTGCGTATTATTAGATTGTCCGATTAAAAAAATGAAACAATAAACCAAAGAACGAGGGTTCCGTATTACTTGCCAAATTTCATAGTTCTAGGTCAATGGAATTTTGGTTTCCTTGAGAGGGTCGAAATTTACGTTTTTGGCGGCATAAACGGCCGTATCTTTTTTTCACGTTAACTTAGAAGTTTGATTTTTTCACAGCTTCAATATATACCTGAATATAAGTATATGGTTTAATTTTCAACTCGATACCTCCATGTATTCCCGAGATAAAGGGTCTTGACAGACGGAAAGACAGAGAACAAAGTGATCCTATAAGGGTTCCCTTTTTTCCTTTTGAGGTATGGAATTCTAAAAAAAAGTTTCGGCGAACGGTTCTCTAACGAGGAACCTCGACCAAGACTCTTGCTATAGCTTGGCAACTTCGTTGGTGACACTCACCTGTGTGCTTTTTGTTCTGTGCAGCCGTAACTACTCAAAATAAATCATAGTGATACCCTGTATATATATATCACTGTGACATCCCACTAATATTATAAATGCGAAAGTTTGTGAAGATGTTTGGATGTTTAGATGTTTGGATGTTTGTTACTTAATAACGGGGTACCGACTGGATGGATTGAGCTGAAATTTGGCATGGAAGTAGACCAAGCCCTGGATTGAAACATAGGATACTTTTTATCCCGGTGAAGAGTTCCCTTGGGACAATAGCGGGAACAACGCGGGCGAAGCCGCGGGAAAATGCTATATATATCACTGTGACATCCTTTATATATCCCAGTGACACTCTGTATAAATCATAGTGACATCCTGTATTATCAGTGATACCCTGTATATATCACGGTGACAACCTGTATATAACATTGACAAAATGTATATGTATGTATGTACTTATCCATTACCCTTTTATGTTTTACGTTTTTGTGTGTTGATGAAAAGTAGTCAACGGTAACCCTAACCTTACCCTATGAAACGCGAAAACTCAGCAGTGTCTCTTGTCATTCAATAGAGATTTTGACAGCCGTATCTTAGGGAATAAGGGCTAATTTACTAACAATTTGTAAGAAACTATCGCCTTAACGACTTTAGTGCTGGAATAATATAAAGTACCTATTTTGCTCGCAAAAAAGCATAAGATCCTGCGGCGCTTCCGCCTTTCTCAAGCGAAAGCAGAGACCATTTTACCAAAAACGCGTACCGTCAAATGCTCCAACTTTGCCCACCGTCCAAACTTTGCCCAGGGTGTAAATATACTGCCCAGGAAGGAAATAGTATATTTACACCCTGGGCAAAGTTTGGACGGTGGGCAAAGTTGGAGCATTTGACGGTACCTAAGATGTATGAAATCCTGCGGCGCTTATTGTTTTTTCGAGTTTATAAAGTTTTGTATGGGAGAACAATATCTTCGTTTTTTAGTATATTACTCGATTTTTTCATACTTTCTCACCGTATAAACCTTCCCTGAGCCACTACAAATATTTCAAGACCAAAATTAGCCAAATCGGTTCAGCCGTTCTCGAGTTTTAAGCAGACTAACGAACAGCAATTCATTTTTATTTATATAGATTTGTTTATTTTGTTGTTTACCTACGCACCGTTCAGCGCGCGCCGTTCATTTGCGCAACTAGTAAGTAGATATTTTACAGAACCGACGGGCGGCAGCCCTGTGCCGCGACCTTGAGTACGTGTCGCGCGCTCCTAAACGCCGAAGACGAAGTACTTGGTTGTCTTTATACTTTGCTATAGGGTTTCGTTTTTTCCTATTGAAGTACGGATCCCTAAAAAGGAATATCTCGACGAACGGAGTACGTTCTCCCAGGCCTGTATTTAAAGATCCAGGGCCCCTAGACACTTGGTTTTGAGTAGGCAAGGGTTTGGTTATATGAAGGGTCCAACGCTGGGGCCTCTCTAAGCTGACCAGGCCCCTAGACCGCGGCCGGGTCCTTGTAGGCCTAGGCGGAAATCTGACATTGCGTTCCTTATTTTTGAAGTCGTTAAGAAGGGTCTCCGTGCCAAAGATGCCAAAGATGTTGCCAGCATTTCCTCGCTGTATAGCCACCTACAATGGCAATTTATTTGATGTCGAAATCATCGCATTGTACCTTCTTCTCGTCCGTCGATGTTCAATGCCATGATTCGTAGCAGATGAGCCACATTGTCTAACATTGTGGACAAATCGCAGTGCTCCGGCCCGAATCGACGGAACGTTTCCCACATTTTATGATTCACTTCCCAACTCAGATCTGATTGGCATATGCACAAATGCGATAATGGCACAAAGTGTAGTGAGTGTCGCTGAACAAACTTTGATATGAAGAAAAAAAACTTGATTAATACAAGGTTGAGGTGAATTTACACTGCTATTAGCATCATCGAAACTAGTTGCCGTACCCGACATGACTTGGTCAAGTTGTATGTTAAGTCGGTCGGAGGTTTTGTTCTGTAATAATTAAATAAACACAAAATTAGAAATATTACAATAACCGACTTCCAATTCAATCCATCACCCGATATTGGCTATCGGCCATCGGTGTCCGCTACCGATATCGTATTGTATAATGTGAAAGCGCTTTTATGGTAACAAACAAATCGTCACTACTTTAAAAAAAACTCGTATCTAAATAGGTACTTCGTAGAGAAAAACATCAAAAGTTACATACGAACGTCATATACACTTACTGCGTTTTTACCTGGAGTCAGTGTCAGATACGTGTTTTTTTAAAAGTAATGACGAAATATTAGTACAAATAAAACCGGTCAAGTGCGAGTCGAACTCGCGTACCGAGGGTTCCGTACAAACTAATAAGTAGATACATCAGTAGTTCAAGAAAAACTCTATGGCGATTAGTTTAGTAGGAGCGAATTAATGATGTATTACGATTTTTGCAAATTTCTCAAAAACGGTGCTAGTTAGGAAAACCGTAATATTTTTCTGTAATATTTAGGATGACATTAAAATTGGTAATGATTACAGATTTTTCTCATCAGTAACTTCGAAGATAATAGGGGGAATGGTATTTTTTTCGTCATAAATCAAAAACTACTTCTTACGAAAAAAAAAACGACATTTTAATCTACAAATCAAGCCCTTTCATTTGATACCCCACTCGATATACGAGTAATAGCCCTACTTTCAATTTTCAGAGTCCCATTACGGACCCCTTTAAAAAAAAAGTAAAAAAGGCATAAGATTTTTTTTCCGTCTAATAGGCTCGGGTTAGCGGTTTTTAACACTATTTCAAATTTCAAGTCGATAGCATCAGTAGATCCTGAGATATCTTGCTGTGACACCTTAAGGGTTCCTTTTTTACTATTTTAGTAAAGTCGAGTTCATCATTATCTGAGCAAAGATTGGACCAAAAATATCTAAACAAGACCCTATTGTCACAAGCATAAGAACTAGATCAGATATTTTTGAACCGTTTTTTGCTCAAATAATGATGAACTCGACTGTACAAAACCCTAAAAATGCCGCAAGATTTATTTTTGACGCGCCGATATGTGGTTGGATTACTTGTGCGCGCGCAGATGAAAGTCGAGGCAACGACGGAACGGAACCATCAAACAGCCAGAAATATTAACAATATAATAAATAGAGTAATTATGTATTTCTATAGAGAATTTTATAGTATTTTATGCAACAGTTGTATAAGAAGGTTCAAAAAATGCGAATTGCGTGAGTTGCGATACGAGCCGCGAATGCGGCGAGTATCGCAAATAGAGACGCAATGAGCGTTTTTTGACTTAATTATACAACGTTGCATACAATACTTTTTCTACGACAGGTTTTAAAATATATATTACAAACAAGGCATAACCTGCAAAGAAGGCAAATATGACGTATGACTGTCAGTATGTGTCTATGATGACACGAAATGAAGTTGACACGCAGTGAATATATTAAAAATACTTTTGTTTTTATGTTGGCATCAATGAATTTAGTTCAGAAAGTTTCGTTTTTCTTAAAAGCCGTAGGATTTTAATTGTTTGTTAAGTTGGTAGTTGTGCATTTTTACCGTAAAGTTAAAATTGAGCGCTTAATCCTTGACCTAAGTTTAACCTAGATTTAGAAGTCTGTGGTTGCTAGCAATAACGTAAAGTGGCTATAACGACACTAGTGCTGTTATGGGGAATAGAGTATAGACTTCTTTGAACTCATATTATGTATGTTCTTATATTAGTGTTCGTGACCAAGTAAAAGACGGATAACAGTACAGGAGTAGAAAAAATAATTAATTATTAAATATTTTAATTTTTTAGATAACTACTTTGATGAAGTAAGATATAATCAGATGGGAATAAGAGCTCGTATTTTTAGGGTTCCGTACCAAAATGGTAAAAAAGGAACCCTTATGGTGCGACTCTGTCTATCTGTCAGTCTGTCTGTCTATCTGTCCGTCTGTCACGTCACAGCCAGATATCTCAGGAACTACTGCTCCTTTCGATATGAAATTTGGAATAATTTTAAAAGTAGCTAACCCGACCCTATTTGACGTTAAAAAAATCTTGTACCGTTATTTACATTTTTTAAAAGAGGGCCGTAATGGGAGGTCGCAAATTTAAAGTTGTGTTATTGTATCAAGTGGGGTATCAAACGAAAGGGCTTAATTTGTCAATTTTAAAGCCATTTTTTTTGTTAATCATGTATTTTTTGATTTAAGACCAAAAAAGTTAAAAAAAATACCATTCCCTATTATCTTCGAAGTTACTGAACAAAAAAATCTGTAATCATTACCAATTATTAATATCATCCTAAATATTACAGAAAAAATATAACGGTTTTCCTAAATTGCACCGTTTTTTAGAATTTTGCAAAAATCTTAACACATACTTATTTGCTCCTACTAAATTAACCGCCATACAGTTTTTCTTGAACTATTCACGTATCTACTTACGAGTTTGTGCGGAAGCCTCGGTGTGCGAGACCGATTCGCACTTGACCGGTTTATTATCCATAAAAAAGAAATTACACTACAATTACAATTTTAATCTATCTGATACAAATAGTATTTTATGCAACAGTTGTATAAGAAGGTTCAAAAAATGCGAATTGCGTGAGTTGCGATACGAGCCGCGAATGCGGCGAGTATCGCAAATAGAGACGCAATGAGCGTTTTTTGACTTAATTATACAACGTTGCATACAATACTTTTTCTACGACAGGTTTTAAAATATAAAATACAAACAAGGCATAACCTGCAAAGAAGGCAAATATGACGTATGACTGTCAGTATGTGTCTATGGTAAACTTTTTATTTTTTAAATGAAGTTGACACGCAGTGAATATATTAAAAATACTTTTGTTTTTATGTTGGCATCAATGAATTTAGTTCAGAAAGTTTCGTTTTTCTTAAAAGCCGTAGGATTTTAATTGTTTGTTAAGTTGGTAGTTGTGCATTTTTACCGTAAAGTTAAAATTGAGCGCTTAATCCTTGACCTAAGTTTAACCTAGATTTAGAAGTCTGTGGTTGCTAGCAATAACGTAAAGTGGCTATAACGACACTAGTGCTGTTATGGGGAATAGAGTATAGACTTCTCTGAACTCATATTATGTATGTTCTTATATTAGTGTTCGTGACCAAGTAAAAGACAGATAACAGTACAGGAGTAGAAAAAGGTTATAATTAAATACCGCCTCCTTCTTAAAATCAGTTTAGGAAATGGAATTTCTAGGTGGAGTTAACTTCGACACCGAGAGTACCTTATTTTTTTAATTTTTATTAGATTAGCGGCCAGAAGCTTTAGGAGTAGCACCGTTTTGACACCTAGAATCAGTTGTTGTAAATAAATACCGCCCATTTGTTTACACTGACACGATACTCTACACCCACACAAACAAAGGTTTAATCTAAATTTTATTATTTTTTAAATGGAGTTATTAAGAATATTTCTTATTTTGTCCATATTTTTTTCTTATTGGCATGATTAGAAGAACCATATTTTTATTTAAAAAGTCGCCTTAGGCGAAGATCACACTGAAATCGCCCGTCGCCGCGATTTTTTCCGTGTAGCTGCGCATAGTGGTTGCGAGTCGCCGCGATTTACGCGCCAGTGTGCGCCACCCCGCGATTTTTCTATACAAATCGATGATTCTACATACAAAGTTGAAAATCGCTGAGTCGCGTGTCGCCGCGATTCGCGCTGCAGTGTGATATCCGCCTTACAGTATACCCTGGGAAACGGCCCTTAACAGATGCTGCCGAAAACTTACTTCTGCTTCTGTTGAGAAATATTTTCTAGCTGTGGATTTTCATTGAAAATAGTTCCATTATACATTCATTCATTGTACAACCAATGGCTGAATCTGAAGTATTTTTATGCCACACCTGGCCTAAATGACTGGCATAAAGTGACTTTTTCCGCACGCTGCGTAAATATGCGATCGAGGGCTTTCTTTATTACCTCCCGTGTTGTGTACATCTTTTTATGTCTAAACTTGGCCAGAAAGCGGCTTTTTCCGTACGCGTAGCGTGCGGAAAAAGCCGCTTCATGGCCAGGTGTGGCATAAGTTGTATTTATAAGAACTGTATGTAAACCATGGTTGCAAGTAAAGACTATTACTATGTTTATTTTTTCTACATATTTGGTCGTCTTACGTGTGGTGATTCCACATTAAAAAAAAATCTTAACTTGTTTATATTGCAAGTAAAACATATTTTAACTAGTTACTAATAACACCGGGATATTTAGCATGTATGTTTGTTTCTATGAGTTCCGGATATTTCGGCACTGTTCACTCATAGAAACAAACATACATGATAAATATCCCGGTGTTATTTATTAGTAGTTATTATGTGAATGACCATGTTAGCTTAAAATCGTATATTAAAACATATTTTGTTTGCAACAAACAGAAATGCATTACCTCGATACCATTGGGTCAGAAAAGTACGTGTTTGAAAATAATTCTAATTAAAACTCAATTTGTAATATAAAATTACCTTGAAAAGAAAATTTCCCTCAATGATAGCTCTAGAATAAAGTTTTGAGTGACATGTAGATGGGTTAATTGCATAGGTATTGTCAATGGTGTAGAATTTTTGAAATGTCCAGCGTTTTTTTTGCTCCGTAAGTGTATTTAATTATTACCTGTCGTTAGTACAACAGTTTTTCAGAAATATTGATTTGTGTTCTTATTATACTTTTTCTTAATAAATAAAATTGGTTTTATGCTACTTCATCGAATTATGTTTTCCATTCCCTACAGGTAATGTAACGTAGGTTTAAGAGTACCACAAAGGACATGTCTTATGGTAATACAGCTAACGAGGTCAAAGAGAACGTCTGTATGAAAATTTCACCGGGCAAACTTCCTTCCGTTTCGATATTGAGTTTATCGATATTTTACTTATTTCGAAGTGAAATTTTATAGATATTTAAGTTCACCGGATAACATAGAAATTAATTAACTAAAATGCTGCTGATCACTACTTACTCATCGATGTTATAAAATGATAATATTTAAATAATTTATAGGCATACTTTTTAGGGATTTTAAAATTCAAATAAACATTCATTTTAACAACTAAAATTTTATTATTTACGTGTTTCTTACACAAAAACTTATTTTAATGCTATTTAATCAAATTCCATACAAAGTAAACTGAAACCAAGAGTGCCTTGCAACAAAGGTCAATTTAGGTAATTTGTAGGTATGACATTGTGTTAGTGTCCGATTGAAACTAGTTTTCACCGTGGAAACCGAACCGAAACCGAATTTCGGTTTTAATCTCAGTTTCGGTCGAAGCCAGAACCGAAACCGAAACTTCCATATAGGGTCATGTTTTCGTGGGAAGATATAAAAACCGGTCAAGTGCGAGTTGGACTCACGCACCGAGGGTTCCGTACAAACTCGTCAGTAGATACGTGAATAATTCAAGAAAAACTGTATGGTGGGACAAACTTAACTTTGCTCTTGTAAAACTGTTGTCCCCATACATCGACATATGCCGCGGTTAGTTTAGTAGGAGCAAATAAGGTTGTCTTACGATTTTTGCCAATTTCTAAAAAACGCTGCAAGTTAGGAAAACCGTTGTATTTTTCCTGTAATATTTAGGATAATAGTAATAATCGATAATTATTACAGATTTTTCTGTTCAGTAACTTCGGAGATAATAGGGGGAAGGGTTTTTTTTAACGTTTTTTGTCTTAAATCAAAAACTACATGTCTAAGAAAAAAAATAAAAACGGTTTTAGAATCTTCATATTAAGTCCTTTCATTTGATACCCCACTCGATATAATTGCTCTGCTTTTGATTTACGACATCCCATTTCGGTCCCCTTTAAAAAAAAGTAAAAAGGTATAAGATTTTTTTTCTGTTCCATAGGCTCGGATTAGCGGTTTCGAAAGGCTAGTTCAAAAATAAAACAATAAACATAGTACTTTCGTGCGCGAGTGTACCAATGCGCAAACACACCCCTTCCACTTTCTTCCAGCGTTCTTTTTACGTGACGCGACCTGTACTAACGAGAGTCTATGAGAAGCTTTTAATGACTCGAGTTGGTAATCCCCTTACTGCCCGTGATACACACAATGTTTTTCATCACATTTGCGAGGAAAAAAAATAGAACATAAAAATCAAATAAACTAAACGCACCCGCTGAGAGACAACTTCAACTGTCAACTTTTTCAATATAGTCGTCCACAGATAATGCTAAGAACTGCGTTTAGTTTTTAAACTTGACAGGCAATGCCGTCATATTGTACCGATTTTCATAATAAAATTTTAAAGTTAATTAATTTAAATGCATTAAAATAATTGCAAAAATTACTGAAATAATTGTAAAATATACCATATAAGTTTTATATACACTAAAATTGGTTTTGTAGGCAAGTTTTGAAGATGTGAAATAAGCCTTGCCTGGTTTGAAACCTCCTTAGTCTGAAATGACGTACGGGTAGGTCATATATTTTAAAACTAAACTCATAACTCCCACGGGTGTTATAGAGTTCCATACAGTTTTTCCTCCCGTGGGAGTTATAGATTTTTATAACCCACGGGAGGTAAATCGGCTCGAGCTGGTCTATAAGCCCGCGTGTTATAACACCCTTTACGAGCAAGTGTGATGAAAATTATTTTAAATCCCGGTTTGGGAGGATTTCGGTGACTTCGGTGCCGAAAACTAGTTACTTTAATGCTCGAAATATGCTTGTCTTATAGTCGCAAGATACCTTCGCAAGGTTCATTTACCAAACGTTATTTTGCCAGTACCTAGTTGTAATTAATAAAAGAATAATTGGTCAAATAATGATTAGTAATATGAGTTTTTATCAAGTACCTACATAATTTGTGTAATGAACAATTTGTGAAACGTTATTTTGTGAATCGACTAATTTGTCAGTAGTTCATTTGCCAGTCGTTGTTTTTAAAATGAATATTTGTGAAACGTTTTCTGTGAAATGATTGGCTACCGTGTGGTGTAATATTTTTCTACTCCATAGTGGATCGCAAAGCAGCATAGGCCGAATATACCGATTTAATTAAAACCATGAGACATTCAAAACTGAGAGTAGACACTCCTCCGGCCGACAATGTCAGAGTCTTTTGTGACATCTTCAGCATCAAAAGCACCGTTTTCATGTTAGGAACATCGAAATTTTCCCACTTACTATCGTAGACGGCTTCCTCGAAAACTAAGCTAGCATCCATAAGTTTTTGTCCCACGTAGCAGTCCATGCTCACTTGCATTAAAGCAAAAGGCAACATGATATAAGTCTGCTCCAAACCGCCAAGAAGTTCGGCAATAAGAGCTGTTGTGAGTATTATAAATTCTGTGGCGATTGCGTTGCGAAATATATTCTCAATTTTTTTTATAAGATCTATATTCATCGCATGACTTTGAACTATACGATATAAACGCTCTTTTACATATCTGTTCAGTTCTGTTGATGCCGTTTTATCTAGGTAATTTTCTGTATAATTTATATCGAAGTTGTACTATACTATAATGCCTATAGTGTTATTGGGCATCGCTCCAAAGTTGACACACCTCTTGGCTTAGAGCGAGCATTCGACCTTCGCTGTAGCCCGTGGTTATGATAAGGAGCCCCGTGATATTGGAGACTGCAAAGCAAATGAATAGCACAGATGTGATTATGTTGACCAGTGCCAGTAGATAGTTTGACGTCCCCAAAATATATTCCAAGCCTGTAAAATAAAATAAAATCTAATTCCTCAACTCAAATGCAGTAAGTAACAGAGGACTGGTTTTGAATGGTTTTGCTTTACCTAGATCAGGCATCTAATGGTGATAGTGGGATAATCACACCATTCGCGTATCATTAAGGCAGATATTAGTAGTATGAAGATTTTTTTCACCATCAGCGGTGTGTTCCTTCCTGATTTTGCTTCTAAGTATAGCCACGTACAGCTCGCTAGAGGCGACATGGAACATTTTCGTCATATTGTTTGGTGTATTTGTTATATCCGTCTAGTAGCAGTAGTCCGGTTGTTAGTCCGGTTGACCGAACGGTTGAAATATAGTGCACTACCGATAATCTTTAATAGCAACAGTTTGGTTTATAATATTAAGAATAAAATTGTACAATATACTTTCTTACTTTATTGTTATTTTAAAATGAACACGAAAAGAGAGCCACTTTGTACATGAATAAATCAGTTGAAATGTCGCCAGAAGTTAGCTGTAGTTGGGCATCTCTAATGAAATCATCCCTTTCAGTATGCTCAGTATGCTGAATCTCCTGTACTGATCGACTTGCAATTTTGCAAGATGAAAGTCATCTTGCAAATTTGTATCATGGTTGGTTCTTTTTATGAGCCCGTTGATTTTGAAGTTCCAACCTTCCACGACATTGTTCGTCCGGTGGCGATTGGCAAAGACCATAAGGGAATAAAATTAGCCCTCATCCAACTTTTCAAAATAGTTTTTAAACTTATGTAGTGAATTTTCGTCATCACAGTGTATTTCATTTAATTGTACAATTTTATTCTTAATATTACAAATCGAAGTGTTGTTACTAAAGAGTATCGGTAGTTCGGTACTATAAGTATTTCAACCGAACTACTGCTACTAGAGGGTTATAGGTACAGGTACCATGCCTCGGTGAAAGAAAAATAAAAAATACAACATTATTCCATATCTTTGTGAGTTATGGACCAATATTAATATAAGATAATCCTTTGTCATATATAAATAGGATTATCTCTCGGGCGGTGTCATGATAACTTGGTCGAGTAAGAAGAATGCCCGCCACTTTGTTAGTGGAAGTCAGAAGTACATTACTGTAGAGGCCGGAATGTAAAGGGGTTGACGGCCGAGTACATATAGATGGCCGAGCGGTAGCGAGGCTGGATAGTTACGAGACTGGCAACCCCTTTTCACACTGAGGAATTTATAGTGCTTTTCTCAAATATGCAATGAAATAAATTAAAAAACTCCAAGAAATCAAACTATATTTTCTAAAAAAAATAAAAGTATTCGAGACAAAAAATACGATAACAGAATGAAAAATTGAGATTTTTTTTCTCCAAAAACTGTTTGAGTATACATTTTTACCGCTAATATTTAAATGGAATTGTTTAAATGTATATTTAGAATAGAATAGAATGATAATTTATTTGCAGAAACACACACAGTGGTTATAAAACAGTAAACATGAATAATAGATATTGTGTGTACGCAAAAAGGTGTAAGCTCAGCATGTACTGCAGCCGGGGGACCACAGCGCTGATTTTCAGCTTAAACCTTGTTGGTGACATTCGACCACTCACACAGGGTATCAGCAGTCTACAAAAATTGAACAACAAAAAAAAAGAAAAAGAGGCCAGTGTACAAAAAAGAATCAAAATATAAAACAACTTTATCCTAATACTAAAAATAAAAAACCATACATAACATAAAAGAATGAACAATGAGAAAGAAAAAAAAGTGAATGGAATTGGTGACATTTTTCCCTGCCCTTACAAATTGACAAAGATATTATAAGTATTTTAAATTATAATGAGGCCATGCAATCGTATTAATAAGTAACTGAAAGCCACTCAAGTGCTCTGAGATTTTTGTTTAGATATAAGTATTGCCTTAAAGTTGTGCCTAAAACTAGAGACGCTGGTAGAGTTTCGGACTGGTGGCGGTAGATTATTCCAGCACTTGGTAGCAGCGTATTTAAAACTGCCACGAAAAGCGGCAGTTCTGTGAGAGGCCATTGATAGACGGAAAAGGCATCCTCTGGTTTGGTACTTGATAGTATCCTTAAGCCATGCGAGTTTATTGTAAAGATAGGGTGGACTTTCTGTTCTATTAGTTCGAACAATAAGGTCGCTAAGTGCAACCTACGTCTAGCTTCCATTTTCAGAAGGTTAGACTTGTTTTGATACGGTGTGACGTGTGTTCTAGATGGAATAAAAAAACAATACCGTGCACATGCATTTTGAATGCGTTGTATCAATCGCTGTGTACGAACCAACAAGCAAGGGCCATAGACAATATCAGCATAATTAAGTTTCGATAATATTAATGACTCGCATAGACGAACCCGGAGGTCTGAGCTCAAGTAATTTCGAATCCCATACATAATTTTAAGGCGATAAAAGCAGGTCCTGACGGTATTGAGGACATGATTTTCAAAACGCAAATTACTATCTAATAGTAGTCCTAGGTTGCGAGCTTCACTAACACATTCTATTTGCTTCCCCCCTAACTCAATATTACGGCTGCATGCTGATATGTTTGCGATTTGCCGCTTAGAACCAAGTACCATAAATTTAGACTTGGCCGGGTTCAGAACAAGAGAGTTTTTATCAGTCCATGCGGCAATCCTATCGAGGTCCTTATTTATTTTAACGGAACTAGAATGGAGGGAAAGATAAATAGATTTGCAGATCATCCGCGTATAAGTGGTACTTGCAATTCTCAATTCCTGTAATAATATCTGCGCTATATAATATGAACAGGATAGGCCCAAGCGTAGATCCTTGGGGAACTCCTCTTTGGACAGGGTAGGGTTCCGAGTTTAGGGAATCACCATTGTCCTTTCTCAGTTGTACGACTTGGGTCCTATTACTGAGATAACTATTAAACCAACATATAGTCTTAGTGTCAAATCCGTAAAAATACATTTTCGACAGGAGCAGGAAGATATTAATACAGTCGAAGGCGCGGGAAAAGTCAAGGAGAGTGAGGATAGTGCCCATACCTTTATCTTGGGCGGATAAGATATTGTCAACTACATCCAAAAGGGCTGTAGTTGTTCCGCGCCCTTTACGGAAACCTGACTGCAAAGCAGGTAGAATATTGTTAGTCTCCAGATAGTTAGTTAGCTGTTCACATACTATCTTTTCTAACAATTTTGACAAACATGGTAGGATGCTTATAGGTCTAAGCTCAGTGACATCAGATGGGTTGGGGTTTTTTGGAAGAGGTTTAACCAGAGCTGTCTTCCAAAGATGAGGGAAGGAAGATGTTACAATGGATGTGTTAATAATATGTACAATGGGCTAGACGACTAAAAAAAACTGTTTAGTCCGTCAGTTAGATTATTAAAAAATATTGTACACGTATTTTTTCTTTTGTTTCACAAACAAAAAATGACGAGGATAGAGTGCTTAGAAGTTTCGAGTGACGTCACTCCTATGTACAATTTTCACCTAGGAGTGACGTCACACGCCCCCACTCCAGAAGTTTGATGATCTATAACTTTGTCGATTTTTAATATTTTGATAAACCAAAAAATACGTGTCCTATATTTTTCCATAATCTAACTGACGGACTAAATAGAATTATATAGTTTTAACCCAGTGGTCATCCCTATTGTATCTAGAGTCTGGCCTGGCTAATGAAAGATGAGACTAAAAAATAGCGGCAAATTTAAAAAAACAACGGGTTGCAACACTGCTTATAGGGTGACAAAGACAGTAATGATACTTGGGCCGATTTTTGTTTTGTTGTCACTTTTTTAATTCTTCCGATTTTAGTGAAAATTGGTAAGTACATAGTTTTTATTAAAGTGTTAATGTTTATTTATGATATATTCACTCTGACATTAGCCACGGAAAGAAAAGCAGAAACAATTCAGTAAGTATTTTCGGAAACTATTACTTTCTTATGTTGCATATTGAGTATCAAAATCACCACAGCATACTATCCTCAGAAATCTAATGACGTTTGACACATTTGACGTTTGTATAATGTCGCCATTTAAAAAGTTTTGAATAAATCTCAGTCTCATCTCTCATTAGCCAGACTCTAATGTAAGATTACTTGTCGAAAATGATATAATTTTAGGGTAATATTGCTATTGTAAGTCATTCAAGACATTACTTTGGTCTCTGCTGTGAAGACAAAAATTAAAAAAAAGAATGGTTTGACAGCTTCAATTTTTGATAATAAAAATATAGCGCGCTAAGCGAAGAGGCATTTGTTTTAAAATGCAGATTTTCATTGTATAGAATCCTGTAAATACTTAATGCCTAGTTAGTTACTGTTTAAAGAAATATAAAGTACATGACATATGTCGAGCTTGAAAATGGTATAGAGTGTTTTTGGTTACTAAAGGTAAATCTGTACGACGTAAGATGTTTTGTGATAGTTTGTTTTGATATGTACTAATGATTGATTTGTGTGTTGTTACATATGATCCATAATTCCATAACAATGAGAAATACAAAGTCAAGATAAAGAACGAGCGGTTTCATTCGTCTTCGAGGTGATGTTTCTTTCAAATTCAGAAGAGGTATCATCACTACGTGCCGTTGTGATCGCTAAGCCATTCTAGATAAGTATAAAGAAAATGAGGTGAGTTACTGTTGGCGAATTATTTGATTTTTGCTATATTTAAACCATGTTCACGTTGATCTGGGTCCCCTGATGCAAGGTCACGCGGGTCAGATGACAGTTATTTAAGGTAACCTCACCTGTTGACTCTGGGACCATGGTCAAAGGTCAAATAGTTAAAACAAACGAAAATAAAACTCTTGGATGAAGATGATATCCATTATAGTTTCAGGTGCAATTTAAATTATCATATTTGAACATTTTTCTTTGCTATTGCCGGTATTATATGTTTCAAAGATTTAATTTCATTTAAATAATGGTAAGATATACCATGGCTGGTTTTAACACATATATGATTCATTTTGGTATATAACTGTAAATATGTAAGGCTACTACAATAAGAAAACATGTTCACTGAAGTTACAGTTAGATTCAATTTCATCGCACTACTTATATTTTGTTGATAGGTTGCACCATGACCTATAATGAAAATTTGCAAATATTTATGATACAGAAAAGATTAATTAAGGTGTATGGCAGGTGGCATTACAAAGTATAGTAAAAATGATATCAAGAATGATTCATCAAAACATAACTTAAGTAATGACATTGCTACATCCAAGGAAAGCACTACCCTTAGAGAAAGTTTACATATTATTCAATTGGAAGTTGTTGAAATCACATAATACTTTCAAGCTGATACCATAATGGCACATTATAATTTGCTATGTTTTGGATTCCCCTGAGAGTTCTTATGAAATAGATTTAAACTGAAACAATTATTTGTGTACTGGTTAGTAACAGTGATTATGAAAGTTGTCCCACTAAAATAAAATTAAGTTATTAAGTATATAATTGCTTCAATTTGATCTAGATTTTGAAATAATTAAAAGTAGATTATGAGGCCACTCAAAATTTTAACTTGTTGATGAACAAATGATTTTATTATTATATGTATCAGATTACTAAAATACATGATGGTTGAGTCTAGTAAAAATGTCAGATTCTCATTTGAATTAAGACCATATAATATCATGAGCATTGGAACAGACAGACAAAAACAAAAAGAGACAGGACAACCTAACTGGTTTTGAATTGAAATCTCAAACCCGGCTAGAGATAGAAGGGCATAGATTGTTGAATTTCAGCTGTCATTGTTTTATTATTATTACCATTTTAATGCATATGGCCAACTTAATGCCTTAAGAAATTCGGTACCAGTCAACTAGAAAAGATAAATATTAAATGCAGGTTATTATATGTTTTACTCTGAGACATGCAGTTAGTGAAATTATATAATTAGGTTATTTACAGTTTTATCTGTTGACAAGTGTTTCCTACAAATAATATTAACATTTATTATGTGATGTATCAAGGGTTTATTTTAAAGGCGTCTATGTGTTGTGTGAATGTTTCTTACAGAGTTTTGCTGTAAGGAGATGTCCAAGGTCAAAAAGTTGACCATCACCAAAGACTACATGTGTGTGCTGGGGCAGGACAGGATGACACAAATTATGGGCCAGGCGTTGACTGGTAACTAACAGGTCTACAAAATGGTGTATTGACATGGGACGGTCAAGGTACTGTAACAATTTTAGTTAATTATATTTTAAAGCGGAAAACAGCTACTCATGAGATACTGGGTTTTCAAATGATTAATTCAGGATAAGTAGATGAAAATGATTATTCAACAAAAATATGCGCTAATAATGGTAAAAGGAAATGTATAGGTATAGGTGATGATACTCGGTCGTACAGGACTGAACTGATCACAGTAAGACATTATTATTGTGGACTAGCATTTCCTGCGGCTTCGCCCGCGTTGTTCCCGTTATTGTCCCAAAGGAACTCTTTACCGGGATATAAAGTATCCTATGATTCAATCCAGGACTTGGACTACTTACATGCCAAATTTCAGCTTGATCCATCCAGTTGTTATCCCCTTATTAGGTAACAAACATCCAAACATCTAAACATCCAAACATCCTCACAAACTTTCGCATTTATAATATTAGTGGAATATATCTTGATAGCCACTCTGGGCGACTGAATTAGCGATCCTGGTTCTATGAATGTTGCTGTGACTAATTGGATGATGCTTGGTTGAAGATGTGATTTTGGGCCAATATATGTGGCTGTGGTATGTTGGCTTGACAGATTTTAAGACGTAAACAATTACGAGATCAGTGGTGTTTGGCTACCATGTTTACACTAGTGTGAAAGTAAAGCGAATACTCCACTGTAGTTTTTTTAAAAGAGAACATTTGAAACTGTTTTTAGGGTAAAACAGATGGCTTATATAATGGTGTGGTGTGGGTCTGTTCAGTCTGTAATATTTCAATACGACAAAACTGAGGAAACTGTTTATGCCCTATGAGTTGAATTGGAGGAAAATATTGATATTTTCTTGTTCGTGAAATTAACTAACGGATATGCATTTGGATCAAGTGTTTTGGTTCGGTTTGGGGTCTACATTTGCGAAGTACCTGCAGCCTTCAATCATCAAGGCGCGTGTAGGGTGCATTTGCGGGTCAGTCACTGACGCCTAATAGCGGTAGAGCAAAATGTTAATAATGTTGTTAAGGTTTATTATCTGTCACTAGGTGCGATCATCGATATCCATGCAACATGTGCATCTGTTGGTTTAGCAAGTGCGTTGTCGGCGCCGGCGCGAAAGTACACTTCAACAGGCTGTGATTATTGAAAGAGGGTTACCAGAATAAAAAAAAAATGTGGCTGGTGCCCAAAATAAGTCAATTGATATATTACATTTTTAAATGTTTGTAATTATGTCTGAATGTTTGTCATTGAATTACACGTGAGCGGTTGAACAGGTTTGGATGAAACTTGGTAGATGGACCTAAACCTGAAATAAGACAAAGGATAGTTAATTAAAGTTACGCCCCCGGGGTCGCGGAATTTGAATAACGGATGTTGATAATTAAGACTAGAACTTGAGTATTAGAATGATACTAGCCACTATGTAGTCTAGGTCATAGTAGCCCGGGCCATAAATAATGTAAATTACTGGTGTTCATAGGGGTAGGTACTATACCATGACTGATGAGCTTTGATTTTAAGAGTACCTAGGTACATGCTATAGTTAAGGTAAAAGAGGATATGAGTCTCATCACGACTACTTGTGCATGAAGTATCGGACTGTTTTAACTATTTCATTTAGCTACACACTGATAGTTAGGGACGATGAGCTGTAGTGTAGAGCAACCAGCAGGATCCGGAAGGATAATCATCTTGATAATTGCGAACTCTAGTAACCGATGAGCTGCATGTTGCCCTTGTGGTCATTTACACTCAAATGGCTGAATGCTGTTGAGTGGCTTAGGGGTGAATTGTTGGTCAATCTTTGGTAATCATAGGACAATCATCTGGTCAGACTTAAGGATGAATATAAGAGTAAAGACGCAAATAACTTAAAGGTTAATATCATAAATACTAGGTTTCAATAAATATAGACTTTAATAAAAAGCTAGACGTTGGACAGTGGTTATTTTGGTATGGTCATTGATTGTTTTAGTTTTACTAGGTGTTAATTTTCGTAACTTTACTGTAGCTAATCTTTTTATAGTACCTATTGAGTTCACAGGTATACGTGTTTCCTCTATGTCAATGTATTCTATAATTGGTACATTATAGACTGTTTACGTGCCTTCATGCATTATGTACATCATGCGTTATGACTCGTTGTTCGGTAGGTACTATTTGAGAACCACCAACAATTCAAGTCTGTCAGTTAGTTCAAAGACTATCGCTGTAAAAACATTTAATCAGGCGATCCCATTGATCTAAGCAATAAACAAAGTGTAGCATGTCGTTTCTTACCTTACCGCCGATTAATTATGCAATGTCTAAATAGGTATTTAACGTTCCATGTCATTGTCCGGTTAATAAATGTTAGTGGACTTACCGGACTCGACCTGGTTCCAAAAGACTATAAAAAAAAGGTGAATAGACATTTATCCTGATGCCAGGCGACAAAGGTCCGATGTTGCGAAACTTATAGGTAGACTTAGATACCTACTAGCTAGTGTCTATTAACAGAGTCCTAAAAATATAAATGTTCTACCCATTGAAAATACTGTAATGACTAGTGATCGCTTTATTCATCAAATGTGAACTAGTATTAAGAGTATAGTTCTTTATTATTGACCGAATGTCAAAATGTCAACTCATGCTAATTATTATTGATAGCCCGTTATTATTGCCGTTTTTGAATTTACATCATTGACAATCGTTATAATTCATACCCATATGGTTATGTTTATTTGTGATCTCTAAACCCTTGGAAGCGTCGATTCGATGGCGTAACTAATGCTTGAGCACAAGCTTCCGTCCATGGAGCACCAGAACATGTATATCATTGACCAGCTTGATAGATCCGTCTGGGTTGAGATAGTATCTATACTTAATTAAAATTCAAAATGGCATTTTGCGTACAAAAACTAAAAATTAAATAAATTTTTGTGGTGTAAATTACCCGCATTAAAAACCAATAAAGAGACAAAAATGTGTCTTTCATGTAAAAACTATTTAACTAAATGGTTGGTTAGTGAAGAGTTTTGAAATTTATGCCTATAAAAAAAAATTACTGATATCATGTTGGGTGTAGGCGTGTGTGTAAACTTAATGGAAAGTGAGGGTTCACTTTCTTCAACCACAAATTAAAAATAGAAGAAAAAATGACTCCGGAGAGGTAAAGATATCGCGTTGATTGTTATTATATATATATTTTTTGTATGTTTCAGTGCATTACAGGAAATGCACATTGGAAACTGAGTGGCGTGCGCCGGGGGTGCACGCGGTGAGCGGCCATGGATGGTGCGCGGAGATGCTGCCCGGCGGCAGCGGGGCGGCGTGTGAGCGTGCACCGGCTGTGCACGCGAGGGGCGCCCATGGATGGTGCACGGAGATGCTGCACGGCAGAGCGAGGCAGCGTGCGGGCGCACAAATGAAGACGCGGGAGCGCCACTAAGATGTTCGGGTCGCTACACCCTGTGTGTGTACGCGGCTGAACTACGAGGTTCGGGTCGCTACACCCTGTGTGTGTACGCGGCTGAACTACGAGGTTCGGGTCGCTACACCCTGTGTGTGTACGCGGCTGAACTACAAGGTTCGGGTCGCTACACCCTGTGTGTGTACGCGGCTGAACTACAAGGTTCGGGTCGCTACACCCTGTGTGTGTACGCGGCTGAACTACGAGGTTCGGGTCGCTACACCCTGTGTGTGTACGCGGCTGAACTACGAGGTTCGGGTCGCTACACCCTGTGTGTGTACGCGGCTGAACTACGAGGTTCGGGTCGCTACACCCTGTGTGTGTACGCGGCTGAACTACAAGGTTCGGGTCGCTACACCCTGTGTGTGTACGCGGCTGAACTACGAGGTTCGGGTCGCTACACCCTGTGTGTGTACGCGGCTGAACTACGAGGTTCGGGTCGCTACACCCTGTGTGTGTACGCGGCTGAACTACGAGGTTCGGGTCGCTACACCCTGTGTGCGTACGCGGCTGAACTACGGGCTTCGGGTCGCTACACCCAGTGTGTGTACGCGGCTGAACTACGGGCTTCGGGTCGCTACACCCAGTGTGTGTACGCGGCCGGACTACGAGCTTCGGGTTGTTACACCCTGAGTGTGTACGCGGCAAAACTATGTGCTTCTAGGCTGACCAGGTTGCCTAGTGATGCAAAGTAATTTGTGTCTGAAATGAAAATGTATAGTGCGTGTGTGCGAGAACGTAGGGTAAAACTGGTAACTTTCTCACTTACAGAGAATTTACCTACGTTGAATGTATTCATGTAAAACCTACTAATTGCTCTAATAACTATATAATTCGATACTCATTATAATGAGTATATAATAACATATACAATATATTTTATATGTTATTATATACTTGTTAATGTTAAAAATAATTGTAAACAGTTGTTATCGAAACTGGTACTACCTAATAATAATGATGATCGATAAGGTTTTATTAATTTCATTATTCCAGATGAAATTGTGTATAAGTATTATTTACCTATGTTGAATGTATCCATGTAAAACCTACTATTTGCTCTAAAAACTATATAATGCGATACTCATTATTGTGCTGTTTTCTTTGACTTTCTGTTAAACTATGTATTTTTGAAACATTATCAATAACTGTAAAAATTGGTAACTGTAAATTGTACCTATATGAATTTAATTTTAATGTACTTATGTGAAGATTATTCTTTGCTCTAAATAATGCGATACTTGTTATTGTACAGCTTTCTTTGTCATTCTGTTAGTTAAATTAGTAAAGATGATTCAAAATAATTAAATCACGAGGACGTGATCTTTTATCAGGATGGACGAACTGTAAGATTACTTGTCGAAAATGATATAATTTTAGGGTAATATTGCTATTGTAAGTCATTCAAGACATTACTTTGGTCTCTGCTGTGAAGACAAAAATTAAAAAAAAGAATGGTTTGACAGCTTCAATTTTTGATAATAAAAATATAGCGCGCTAAGCGAAGAGGCATTTGTTTTAAAATGCAGATTTTCATTGTATAGAATCCTGTAAATACTTAATGCCTAGTTAGTTACTGTTTAAAGAAATATAAAGTACATGACATATGTCGAGCTTGAAAATGGTATAGAGTGTTTTTGGTTACTAAAGGTAAATCTGTACGACGTAAGATGTTTTGTGATAGTTTGTTTTGATATGTACTAATGATTGATTTGTGTGTTGTTACATATGATCCATAATTCCATAACAATGAGAAATACAAAGTCAAGATAAAGAACGAGCGGTTTCATTCGTCTTCGAGGTGATGTTTCTTTCACTAATGACTCTGGAAGAGTCATCAAAATCATCTTCAATGATACTTCATCAACCCCCATGACTTTAATTCTTTGATGATCCTTATTACGGAGTTTGCATTAACCGGTTGAAGGCTAAAACTGGAGGAACCGTGTCTGGAAAATTCATAGTGTGTTAGTAGGGAAATTTTAACATCTCTGTTTCCTGGGACATCTAAAAAAGACTTGTTTATAATGTTAGGGTCTATAAAGTGCTCTGGTAAGTCCTGTGTTTCGTGTTTGCGGAGGACAGTTGATTTTAAATTTTATTTTATTTTATTTGGGTACCTAGTTGAATTTGCAATCAAAATTTATTGGAAATTGTTGATACTATACATGTGTTATTTGTTTGTGTCGATTTTATATAAATAAAACTGAACTAAAAGGCAAATATGGCTTAATAGTATAATTATGATACGAGTGGGCTATGTTGGTCATTACAATCGAGGCTGTATTGCCGAGACTGTAATGACCAAAGCCCATGAGTATCATACGACGTTTTTCAACACATTTGCGAGGAAAAAAATATAAAACATTAAATTATTAGAACAATTATTGAAAAAAATGTTGGTCTGAAACTTTAAATTTACCATGGAATAAATAATCACAGCGAGCTCGACTTCTATTTATTGGCCAACTGATTAACTCATTATAGGCGCTAAAAATAAGTTTCATAAGAACGGCTGGGTTCTGTTGTTGTTACTATTGCAAAAAAAACATAAGCATACTTACGCATTTTTCTTTTCATTTCGATGTCAACAAACTATCACTAGTATTTTATAATTCACTAATTTTATCAAGTGGCGTCAAATTTAATTGTTCTTAGTCACTTGAAGTCGTAATTTGTTGCAACAATCACAAACTAACCTTATGGTAAACAAAAAAATATTTATACATAAAGTAAATTTTTAAAACAAAAAATAAAAACCGACTTCCAAAAACTTAAACTAAAAAGTTAAAAACCAAAAAATAATATGTTAATTACCCCAAAGAAATGGATAATCAACGATTCATATATACATATTATACAGATATTTATAGTTTTTAACCTGTTATTTTTGAAGTCGGTGCCAGCTAAGGAGCTCAGCAATTCAGCATAGCCAGATTAGCCAGCTTTGCGTGGCAGTATAGCAGGCACCGACTTCAAAAATAACAGGTTAAAAACTATAAATATCTGTATAATATGTATATATGAATCGTTGATTATCCATTTCTTTGGGGTAATTAACATATTATTTTTTGGTTTTTAGTTTAAGTTTTTGGAAGTCGGTTTTTATTTTTTGTTTTAAAAATTTACTTTATTTTTAAATTTTTAGTGGCGCTGGAATAATATTGTTTTAACCAAATAAACTTAAGTCTATTTAGTTAAATAAAAGAAAAATTTTCCAAATAGGTCTAGCCGTTTTCAAGTAACCGAGGAACAAACCTACATTAAAACTGCTCTTTGTTTTGAAGTCGGTTAAGACTGGAAACTTATTTCTAATAAGAAATGCACGAGAAACTAAGAAAAATACCAAAAGAGACTAAAAATTTAAAAATAAAGTAAATTTTTAAAACAAAAAATAAAAACCGACTTCCAAAAACTTAAACTAAAAACCAGAAAATAATATGTTAATTACCTCAAAGAAATGGATAATCAACGATTCATATATACATATACAGATATTTATAGTTTTTAACCTGTTATTTTTGAAGTCTGTGCCCGCTAAGGAGCTCAACATAGTCAGCTTTGCGTGGCAGGCACCAACGTCAAAAATAACAGTTTAAAAACTTGATTATCCATTTCTTTGAGGTAATTAACATATTATTTTCTGGTTTTTAGTTTTGTCTTATTTTTTTGCCTCGCAAATGTGATGAAAAACTTTGTGTGTATCACGGGCAGTAAGGGGATTACAAACTCGAGTCATTAAAAGCCGTCCGCCTACGGCGTCGGGCTCCTAATAGACTCTTCGCTAGTAATCCCCTTCTTACTACCCTCGGTGCGCAATGTACGATTAACTAAACGCCGTGATGCTGTGTCACAAATAAATGTGGAATGGAAATTAAAAACAACCATCTTGCTTGCCTGCAATTTTGTATGAACTTCCATTAGAGGCCTCTCGTCTAGCCGCACCGTAAACGTGGTACCTACTTCGTTGCCTAATGTAAGGAACGTAACGTCAATATTTCATTGCATCTTTGAGTAAAGTATCTTATGTGGTTACTGGAGTTATAATCTGCAATGTATACCAAATTTCATAGGAATCGGTCCAGTAGTTTTTGCGTGACGCACGCAAAAACTACTGGACCGATTTTCTTTCTACGATTCCTTATATGTATAGATTTCCACTGTACCAAAGCGAACATGCTCGTCGTACAAGACATGGCGCGACGGCATGAGTAGCGGCTGCAGGTTGTACACGAAGCCATTGCCCATCATAACTACCCAGAACAGTATGGCGCGCTTCTTCACTTCCCGCATGGTACTCGCCAGCAAGGCGACGGTGGAGGAGGCGGGGGACAGCGAGGCATACGCGATGTAGCCAGCCATCGTGGACTGGACGTTGTCTCTGTAAAGTATGTATACGCTGACTTCTAGTTTCATAATGCCTACTTTTGACCTGGCCAAATTTGGACAGTTCTAGCGCACCCTATGCTACCTTCACGCACTATATCTGAAACTGGGGCGGAAAATGAAAATCGGAACACCCCGAAAGAGTACATTATAGTATGCAACAGGCATTGCCGTAAACATTTTTTTTGGGCCAAGCGGCAGTAAAAGTGGCGTATTATTAAGGCCAGTAGGATAGGGTTTTCAAGTTACTAAAAATCAGCCTGCGGGTGGGAGTAATGAGGTTCTATCGACACCATTTCACTGATTTGCAGGCAGAGTGGCATCGAATTCCAGCTAAGCGCAATATCAAAAAGCACTCGTAAATGTTAGTAATAATTTGATAAATAAAAGTATCTATCATAAAATACGTTTTTAGCAGCGTTTCCAGACGACCCGATTTTTAAATCAAAATTAAATGTCCCGCGCGGGACACTCGACCTTTGTGCAGCGTGCTGAGGAAGTGCGGGCGAGTGGCACAGACAACTTTTCCTTGCTCTCTCACACTTGTCTTATTCCCGTTTGTTTAGAAATGTCTGCGCTTTTTTACTATGTCCCGCTTTTGATGAAAGAATTCCGCTATTTCACTCAAAAAGTTTCAAAACCCCAAGTTGGCAAAATAAATCTGGCAACACTTGCCACGCGTTTTAGACGCGTTTTTATTGCCACCTTTGTGTACTTTTTTAGTATGATCGCAAATTACATATCAATTGTCAAGCAAAACTAAATCAAATGTGTCATAACGGAGGATTTATTTTATACATGTAAATTTAGATGGTCCTATCACCGCCACCTTCCGATTCCTACTTTCCGACTTGCATTGTTGCAGTGTTGGTTTGCAAGTTTTGAAATCATAATATCACCACCCACCTACCTACTTACCTACGAACGTTAATAGTATTTTATGCAACAGTTGTATAAGAAGGTTCAAAAAATGCGAATTGCGTGAGTTGCGATACGAGCCGCGAATGCGGCGAGTATCGCAAATAGAGACGCAATGAGCGTTTTTTGACTTAATTATACAACGTTGCATACAATACTTTTTCTACGACTAGGTTAAAATATAAAATACATGGACGTCACGCGTGTCTCGTCCGGTCTCTCCGAGTGTGTACAGCCGGCATGACAGTTGTGTCTATGGTAAACTTTTTTTTGATATGGCTGGTGACACGATGTGACGATAATTAAAATACTTTTTTTTTATGTTGGCATCAATTAATTTAATTCGGAAAGTTTTGTTTTTCTTATGAATCGTAGGAATTTAATTGTTTGTTAAGTTGGTAGTTGTGAATTTTTATCGTGAAGTTAGAATTGAGCGCTTAATCCTTGACCTAAGTTTAACCTAGATTTAGAAGTCTGTGGATGCTAGCAATAACGTAAAGTGACTATAACGACACTAGTGCTGTTATGGGGAATAGAGTATAGACTTCTCTGAACTCATATTATGTATGTTCTTATATTAGTGTTCGTGACCAAGTAAAAGACAGATAACAGTACAGGAGTAGAAAAAAGTTAAATAAGCACTCAGATTACTAGTGTATTACGGCTAAAGTAAAAGGTGCAGCTGACTTTTGTTTCTCATTCAATAACAGATTCTTTCCTCTTTCTGTATTCTGGAGAACGCTGATGAACGATAATAGGGGAGATCCAGATTAAAACTCACTGATAAATATGCATATAGATAAGTTTGGTGATGCCGATGAAGCTGTTGATACCGATGGACATGACCATAATGCCGGCGAGCATGTCGCCGGTCTCCCGACAGCGCACGAACACAAAACACAACATGGAGACTTGGTAGTTGAAGATGTAGCACATGGCGCACGCTGCGTTCAAAACGTAGAAGATCTTGGGGATCGCTGATAAAAACAATTTGTGTTAATTAATCCTGCCCGAGACATATAATTTTTCAATTTTTCTCTTCTAATAAATTATTTGTGTTTATTATATGATCTATGTAAGTAGTTACTTCAATCTTTATTTGAGGGCACGGCAATCCCCCGCGGCAAGTCGAGCAAATAACGCCCAGCCGTAGCATGCTTTTCTCGAAGCAACTCGGGGCACTTTTACATCCCTAGAATCTTTATTGTGGATTGAAATAAAAGCTAGAAATTTTAATTATCATGGGCATTTACTAAACTTATTTAGTTCATGTCAATGTTATTTGGAATCATCATATGTAATGGAAATATTTTGATAAAAACACCACAATTTTAACCTAATAGGTATTTAGTCCCAATATTATCCTCTAGATCTTTATTTCTGCAGCCAGCCCTCGCTCTTCCTGGCCTAAAAACAGGCACTTTTTTTCATACTCAGTACTATTTATTTATAGAATAAACAAAATAATACTTACATTTGGCGCCGATCACCACCTTAAGTGCCACGACGCGCAGCATCACTGCTACGTTCCATATCAGGGTGGGCAGGTCGCAATACTCTAGCCCGAACTTACGCACTGTGCCCCACATCCTTATTGTTCAAAGGGGGCCTGCATTTACAGATAAATATTTATACAATAATTTTTTTTAGTCGGCATACTTAATAATAAATAAAGATACAATAGCGTAGCGTGTGAGTCAGGTGCAGGCTGAAAAACAGCGCTGTGCAGCTATGTCGTAAAGCATTGTCGCATTGATTTTTGTATTTGTACCTGCCTATTGTGTAACTTTTTTTTGTGTTTTGTGGCAATAAATATTTTTTTATCTTATTTTAGTTTTATTTATAATAAGTTAAAATATTGAAACCTAAATATATTTTAAAATGAATTAATCTATATTTAATTATTTACACACGTTGTTACAGAAATGACCACGAACGAGAATTATCAAAGCAGAGAGGCAGGCAGAAAATGTATTTTAGTTAAATAGGAGATGTTTCAAAGAATTGCTAGGCAAAGGTATTGATCATTTTGCAAAATTATTGAATGATCTCGATCAAACATTTTCAGATTTTAAGATAGTTTATTTTAATTTATAAATAATTTATTTTATTAATATACACGTGATTTTTTCAGGACGCATCTATATCAGGAACATTACAATTCAATCATACTTTATTGCACACCAAAAGAAAATGACAATGAAAACTTATAGACTTAGAGCGATCTCTTCCAGACAACCTTTCCAGAACATCAAATAATCGATTAATAAATAGTGTTTTTTTCTAACCATACTTGCAATACTTTATGCAAGACATTAATAATTTATAACAATTCATGCTGAATGTAAGTTGGACTGCTGTATTCCCACGTTTACTCTGGGTGGGCTAGAAGACTACACATCAATTCATATCCAACACTTATTGAAATAAATTTACCCAGAAAACCGTATAATTGGGTCCAGTGTTTGCAGAACTATAATGTTACAAACAGGTCATCAAGGCAGTGTGCCGTGATACTGCAGTGTCAGTTGGAGCCGTGATTGTGCATTTATACACCCTTTGTCACGGGAACAAGTCATCGGCTGAACGCGACACTACGAATAAACTTGGTCTTTCAACTATTTATTTTTTTCTACTCCTGTACTTTTATCTGTCTTTTACTTGGTCACGAACACAAATATGAGTTCAGAGAAGACTATACTCTATTCCCCTTAAAAGCACTAGTGTTATAAAAATCGCTAAAAATACTGCTAGCAGCCAAAGACTTCTAAATCTAGGTTAAACTTAGGTCAAGGATTACGCGTTCAATACTAACTTTTGCAGCGTAACCTGCATGGTTGGATTTTATGTTTTCTTGCTGGCTGTCAGTTCTTTCCGGTGTTTGAAATTAAATTTGTAAATTTCGTTCGTGTGCGAGTGACGAGCTGTCAGAGCAGTTTTTTCTGATTGACTATCTGGAGCGATTGGAATAAGCATCTAAATATTAGACCCATAGGATACCGCGCGTTCTAACACTATAGTGAAGCTCAGCAATGGCCGCCAAGTGAGCATGTGTTCATTGACAGGGTGTTGTCATGTAAATCAATTTTTCCCCAATCTAGAAGAGATTTGTAATCTATTTATTTACGTCGGTCATACGAAAAAAATATGATCAGTAGTAAATAAAAAATAGAATTAATATGAAGTATGTTTCAATAACATTTTCTCGTACACTTACTTCATTTAAGGAGTTGAAATAAGCTAAATGACTCTATTTTGTCGGCTAAAAGTATATTTTTATATTACCTTTCGTCGTATATAGATCATTGGCTACAAAGTACACACTACATTAAACACTACTTTTTGATAGAATCCAATAAAGCATACCTGTTTATATGTGAAATAGGTTTTAAATTAAATATTATGTTGTAATAATAACAATGTATATACATACACGCAAAATTATACGCGCAAATGAGCTACGAAAAATATCTCCCAAAATTTCAGGTAATTACCCCATTTATTAATTGGGCACACTGGCTCCGACTTATGAATTTGACGTTATATTTTGAAATACAAAAATGATGTCAAAGTGTGCTATAAATATTCTGTAACATGTGAAAAATGGTTCAGTGATTTTATTTGCTTCTTCAACTATTGTTTCTACAACATTTTATCTCGCAAGAAGGCATATTTTTATCATACAAATTTCCAACGTCAACGTCTGCATTCGACGGAGTATGGAGCGTTATGGCAGCAGACCGGCCCGCTATGCTGGTTGACGTGTGCGTGCTGCTCGTAAGTACAATGTGCCGGCATACTATAGGTGCTTCAGTTATCAGTTAGCGACGCTACGTCCGCCTATTTATTTTAAGGCCCTAGATTAGACCAATTTCTTCTAATTTATTCTTTGGTGTTCTTGGTTAATTGCGTGGCCAAGCGGCAAATTGTGTACAGCTTGCGGTGCTGTGCCACTGTTTTTTTGGGTGCGGAGCTTTGTGTGCCTTCCGCTACGCCGATCGTACGGTACGGTAACCTGCATTTATTTCGATCGTGCCAGGTTGCAGCAACTCAGCTTCATTTAATAATATTTCATAATTATCCATTCCGAATAATTAGTGCGGCAGATACAAAAAATGATAGTGTATTTGTTAATTATGCTAAATCAATAGTTAATACCTGTATATTTTTCTCTCGGTAGAACAATACTTAAACATTTACCAGTAAAATCCTTTTTAAATTATTTGTAACTATGTAATGTACCTCTTGTGATGTGTTTTCTGGGGTGCAATAAAGTATATTTGTACTATATTGTACATATTTACGAAAGGTGCAATTTAAATAAAAGTTTGTACAAACGAAGCCACTGTCGACTGACCACCCATAGACTTTGACACGTTGCAATAAAGTTCACATTCGTTTACAAATGTACAGTTAATAGCGTGTTCGATTGTAAAATCAATAATATTTAATGTGATCAGGGTGACGAACATGCAATTGTTGTTGTGCTACAAAATACATTAGTAGAGACCGGATTTGAAGTAGCGATCTCAATATTAATATGGATATGACTGGTATAATTTATTATTTTTTCTACACACAAGAATAATGTATCTTACTAGATATATATCTTTTTGCTGCAAACATAGTAGACACCAAGAAGAAAAGAGTCACCCTTCACACTTCACATGGGGGGACCAGCCTTTCAAGAAATATATTATAATATTCCGGGTGCCCATATCCTGGATACCCCAAATCCATCCGCCCCCAACGCTGAGCAACTAGATGTGTAGAGAATAGCCTTAGAAAAGCTCGATGATTTCACACCTAAACAGAGCAAAGTTTATGAACGCCACTTATTCCGACCAATAAAACAAGAACCGGGCGAAAAATTTGTTCTAAGACTACGAACCCAAAGCACTAAGTGAAAGTTTTGTGTAGAAGACGAACATTTGGTTGATCAAATTTGCGAAAAATGTGAGTCAAGCGAATTGCGAAAAAAAATACTGACATTAGGCGACACTGCTACTATAGGTTATAGTATAGTACAGTAGTTTTATAACTATAGTAGTAGTTTTATAACTTGTTTGCTTACAGCGAATTATACTTTTGAAAGAAACGCACTTTTCATTATAAGCCCGATTATATTTTCTTCTGTAAAACGATCCTTTTAAGTTAAAGCAAGTATTTCGCTACCCTTTTAACGGGCAGAGTTTTCATTCAGACGTACGCAATAGAATTTTAAAGCCTTTTGTAAAGGCTGTCAATAAATTACATTTGAGCACCTTTTTCATAATTTGCTGTACAAACAACTTTATATTCAGTGAGTAATAATTATTTTAATTTCGGTTTAAAGCACTGTTTCGAAGGGTTTGTTTGCTATAAATATTATTGTTTGTTTGCTCCAAAGTTCTTGCTACTAGGCTTTTTCCTGGTGATATTGAGTTAAAGGCCGTAGCAGGATAAGGGAGGAAAAAATGCCCTTTAATGATTAAGAGCTGTTTATTTTTTCTATAGTTGCTTTCATTTAGTTGTATAATTGTGCAAAGTTTGGTTGAAAAATTCCCAGTGGTTCAGCCGGGAAAAAATAAAAACAAAATTTATGAAATTTGACGTATCTCTAAAACTATAAATCTTTATCATAATATCTTTAATTCATTTTGGTTAATTAAATAGTATGTATGCCTTAAAAGAAAATTGAGTCTCTATCTTTGCAATTTCTGTAAAAAACACGTAAGTCAAAATTTCAAAAAAAAGTTTTTTTGATACCTGAAGGAGTGACCACTCTAAGTGACATTTCTAAAAAAGCCTTATTTAACGATCTGTCAGTCATATAAGTTTGACGGTTAAAATCGAAAAGCAACAGTGTCAAAATTAAAAAACTATGTTGGTCGGATTCTGTTACATTTTATTCTTATACAATTCTAATACAGCCAAAGAACTTAAACATAAATATTCTTTGTTAAGAACTAAAAATAAAATAAATTTATCGCATTTACTCGTATATGTATCAACTTAAAAATGTCTTTTACTTCTTATTTTAATCACTATCGCTATCTTCATTAACGGTAACACTAATACCGTTTCTCAAAAAAGGTCCACTAAGAATTTCGGCAGGCTGAATAATTTTTCATAAATATCTTGCGTGCGATAGGTAGTACACAATTGCGGCAATGTGTGAACAACACCCTACCTACGAATGAATATATCTGGTGAAACGATAAGTAAGGCTTAATTAGAAATAATGATGATTACCTATTTGAAAAAAAAAGGTTTTATAAGTTAAAAGGCGACAATTAATACAAATACAGGCTGGTTTTCGATAATCTGTACATATTAAAAGGGGTGAAATTCCATTTAATTTTATCGGTAAAAATGACTAATTTTTGTTTCTGGGCAAAAAACATTTTTTTACAGATTTTTACAGTTTGCTATGAAATTTTGGGCAGTACATCTGTTTGACGCAGTATAACTTTTGATCTTATTGTTCAAAGCTGTAAGAAAAAAATGTTTGTAAGATCACAATTATGTGCTAAACGAAGATAAGCATGAAAAAATGGTCACAATATTCGCAAACTTTCGAGAAAAAAGTGTTTTCCGTAAAAAAAACTGAAGTTTTGCAGCCGTTTTTCACTATTATAATTTTTTTTGACGAGTTTTTCTTCAAGTCGGTGGTTTATTGTTATTGCTACTAAATAACGTGTCTATTGCCATGACCCTGCAATTTTTTCTTACAATTTTAAGCAATTAGTTCAAAAGTTATACCGTGGCAAACAGATGTACTGCCGAAAATTTCACTGAAAGTTTAAAAATCTGTAAAAAAAAAACGAATGACCACAAACAAAAATTAAAATCAGTTTTACCGATAAAATTGGCCGAAATTTCACCCCTTTTCATATGTACAGATTATCGAAAACCACCCTGTATATTTTCAAGCCAATATTAATGGGAATGTCAATAATTGATTTATTTTTAATTTTTTACAAAGAAGATTTATTTTTAAGTTCTTTGGCTGTATTAGATTAGAATAGTATAAGAATAAAATGTAACAGAATCCGACCAACATAGTTTTTTAATTTTGACACTGTTGCTTTTCGATTTTAACCGTCAAACTTATATGACTGACAGATCGTTAAATAAGGCTTTTTTAGAAATGTCACTTAGAGTGGTCACTCCTTCAGGTATCAAAAAAACTTTTTTTTGAAATTTTGACTTACGTGTTTTTTACAGAAATTGCAAAGATAGAGACTCAATTTTCTTTTAAGGCATACATACCTATCAATTTACCAAAATGAATTAAATATATTATGATAAAGATTTATAGTTTTAGAGATACGTGAAATTTCATAAATTTTGTTTTTATTTTTTCCCGGCTGAACCACTGGGAATTTTTCAACCAAACTTTGCACAATTATACAACTAAATGAAAGCAACTATAGAAAAAATAAACAGCTCTTAATCATTCAAGGGCATTTTTTCTTCCCTTATCCTGCTACGGCCTTTCTAGTCCAGGAATTCTCTTACTGTTTGAACTGTCACTAATGATATAGCTACTTAATATAATTATGTCATGACCTGTCATGACATAATTACATCCAAATCATCGAGGATTATTTCTATAATGGAATCTTAATAGTAATAAATGAGTAATATATATTTTTTATTCTATAACTAACCTGCGATTGACCTCAATAGTGCCTGATGGTAAGCGACTACGCGGCCGAATACATAGCTCGCCTGTAATAAATTCATCACGTTATTACGTCACAGGAGTAAAGAAAACTGGTATAGTCTATTAAATTGTATAAATTTAGATCAGGGGTCTCCAAACTTTTTTCCCAGAGGATTTTTAGTCGGATTAGAATGCCTCGCGGGCTGGATTAGAATACCTCGCAGGCCGGATCATAGGCCCGCCTGATTTCTTCCCGCGGGCCGTAGTTTGGAGACCCCAGATTTAGGTAGATAGGCGTGAAAAATTGCTTACTCTTTTTTTAATTCTTAAAACCTACACTCAAGAGCAAAAATTTCGGGTTACCGTAAATTAAATAGTAGAAATAGGTGTTTTTCAATATTTGACACTTGTTTCATCTACTTCATAGTGCCTGGCTGTATTAGCAATTTCCATACAAAATGGTGATTTTTGCGATATTTCACTTCGTTAACCTTTATTTTTCATGGGTTTTTAAGAGTCCGATCTTAACCTGAAATTGCTATTATTTTCAGTGTTATTTTTGCATATAATCTGTTTGCATCTAAAATTAACTAAAGATCAAAAAGGGATTCAATCATTTCACAACCTTGGAGTATTTTAGGAAATATGGCGGTATTTCACTGACCTGAAATTTTTGACCGCGAGTGTACTAAAGTACTGAATTGTGGCATTTAATAATTGCTTTAAGGACCTTCTTTTATACCTAGCACAATGCAGCGACTAAAATGAAAGCACTTAAATACTGTCACATTATTATATTTATACTAAACTTGTATGCCCGAACAATAAATTAAGTTTACTAAAAATCTAATCATTAATTTTAGATTCTAATTTGGTATCACGCAAAATATTTAATGCTAACAATAGGTTGGCGGTTCACTGGCAATGAAAACGCCGCGTTTTAAAGAGCGTTTATTGTTGTGATGTGTTTTGCGGTTCGTAGGACAAATTAAGTTTTGAGTATATAAGTAGATAGTCGGTTTATGAATATTAAGCGTCAAATTTATTCGATTACTCGTATGTAGCAGGTGAGGTTCAGCAATCAGCAATTTCTATAAATGTACATATTACTGGAAATAATCACAGAAAAGGCCCAGATATCCATGCAAATAAAAAGAGCGTTATCAATACAGTTTAACGACATCCATTTTGGTTCAAATCTGTTTCGTACAATCAAAAATAAAGTACAATCGGTGGACTTGATGCCTTAAGACACTCTCAGTCAACCATTGGGTAAAACACAGACTTTAGTTGGTAGAACATTTGGTATGTGCACTGTGCAACAAGAAAAGTCTCAAAAAGCCAATAGTATTTTATGCAACAGTTGTATAAGTGGGTTCAAAAAATGCGAATTGCGTGAGTTGCGATACGAGCCGCGAACGCGGCGATTATCGCAAATAGAGACGCAATGAGCGTTTTTTGACTTAATTATACAACGTTGCATACAATACTTTTTCTACGACTAGGTTAAAATATAAAATACATGGACGTCACGCGTGTCTCGTCCGGTCTCTCCGAGTGTGTACAGCCGGCATGACAGTTGTGTCTATGGTAAACTTTTTTTTTATATGGCTGGTGACACGATGTGACGATAATTAAAATACTTTTTTTTATGTTGGCATCAATTAATTTAATTCGGAAAGTTTTGTTTTTCTTATGAATCGTAGGAATTTAATTGTTTGTTAAGTTGGTAGTTGTGAATTTTTATCGTGAAGTTAGAATTGAGCGCTTAATCCTTGACCTAAGTTTAACCTAGGTTTAGAAGTCTATGGCTGCTAGCAATAACGTAAAGTGACTATAACGACACTAGTGCTGTTATGGGGAATAGAGTATAGACTTCTCTGAACTCATATTATGTATGTTCTTATATTAGTGTTCGTGACCAAGTAAAAGACAGATAACAGTACAGGAGTAGAAAAACAATCTTATTAAAAATTTTGTACCGAATGATGGCTACATCGTCTATTAGAATCATTTGAATGCATCAAAAGCTGATTTCGAGTTTCAGTGTTTTTTTGGAATGTCACGTGTTGTTTTCGCAGACAAAATGTATTTTACGTATGATTTAGGCTAGAGTTATATATTTTTTCTACTCCTGTACTGTTATCTGTCTTTTACTTGGTCACGAACACTAATATAAGAACATACATAATATGAGTTCAGAGAAGTCTATACTCTATTCCCCATAACAGCACTAGTGTCGTTATAGTCACTTTACGTTATTGCTAGCATCCACAGACTTCTAAATCTAGGTTAAACTTAGGTCAAGGATTAAGCGCTCAATTCTAACTTCACGATAAAAATTCACAACTACCAACTTAACAAACAATTAAATTCCTACGATTCATAAGAAAAACAAAACTTTCCGAATTAAATTAATTTATGCCAACATAAAAAAAAAGTATTTTAATTATCGTCACATCGTGTCACCAGCCATATCAAAAAAAAGTTTACCATAGACACAACTGTCATACCGGCTGTACACACTCGGAGAGACCGGACGAGACACGCGTGACGTCCATGTATTTTATATTTTAACCTAGTCGTAGAAAAAGTATTGTATGCAACGTTGTATAATTAAGTCAAAAAACGCTCATTGCGTCTCTATTTGCGATACTCGCCGCATTCGCGGCTCGTATCGCAACTCACGCAATTCGCATTTTTTGAACCTTCTTATACAACTGTTGCATAAAATACTATTTGGCTTTTTGAATGTTCTTAGGTCATTTTGCGTAAGTAAAAGTATCATGCTATAAAATGAAATGAAACACGTTTCAAATATCGAAACCTCAAATATTTGTGAGGCTTTGTTTACTTACCTATCTTAAATATATCTCATAGAAAAAAATTAACAACTTTATATTAGGTGAAAAAATACATTGGAGTACATACCTACCTACTAAAGAGTTTGGTACTCACTGCCAGTCACGTTTCATTCAATCTAGAAAAACAAAAAAAGTGCTATTGCGATATTGATCTTCGTAAAGTAACTTTGTTAATTATACTATTATTAAAAACTGCTTTTATTAATTACGAACTTACTTTTGGACTGTAATTTTAGGGTTCTGTACAGAAAATAAATCATAATAAATCTATACTTGCAAAAATGCTGTATAATTGCATCATCATCATCATATGTATAAAATATACGTTGCGCGTGTCGAAGCTAGAGTTCTAAATGATACGCGACGAATTGTCTGCTTTACCTATAATCTACTTTGGTATCGAATAATTAGAACTAAATTTCTATTAAATATATGGCAGCGCTAACGAAAATTATTCTTACTCGTTGACATACTGATACCGACTTAGGAAGGTGCAGTGCACACCGTGCCTTGTCATAGGTAGTACATAATAACTGGGAAAAAATTTACCGTAAAGATATGGCATGCATAATTAAATTTCAAATAAATAATTGTGAAGTACAATAAATGTCTTCGGAAAAGTAAGCTGCACCCAGGCTAACTTATACTACATGATCAGGCCTGGCCTGGGCATGGACTTATTACGTGTATCGGTCATACATCACAGTAGCAATTTTGCGAATTGGTTTCGATACAAAGCTCACGTTTTCCCGAAACCACGACGGGGGCTTTGTTAGTTCGTCTACCGTCTGCAAATATCCAAATTAGGCAGTGGAAAATGTCGGTGCAATCCAAATACTTGGGTTGGTGATTCCTTGCTTTTCATTGAATTAGTTTCGACTTGTCCTTCGCCTAAATTTATTAACCTTATTTGCAGTTTGTCACAAAATGTATAAGCATAATATATTACAAAGCACTTATACTGGATGGTATTTATAATGCCCATTGAAGCGTTTAAAAAACTGCCGTTTTTATTGTGGACCCAACATATTTCAGTTTTAGTTTAATTAACTAATTAAACTAATACTTTATTAGCATGAATTGAACGGACTTCAGCTAATAGCATAGTAATAACTGATCCGATGTCACCTTACAATTAATTATTTATGACGTTAATTTAATGTTTATTATTCAATACATCGTGAACCTAGTGCAACAAAAACATAACTGACACGATACTCATACTCGAATAAGTTTTTCTTTAACTAAGTTTCAATTGGAATGACACTAGTAATTATTCATGCAGCAAAGGTCACAACATGTAACCTTTAAAATTAAAACTAAGTACGCATTGTTGCCTGTTGGTGAAAAGATCCGTGGGACTTAGGAACTTTTTTCTCGCATCTAGCAGACAACAGGTCAGTAAGACATGCAAGTTTGTCAGGCTTCAAAAAAAAAGTTAGATCTAACATTTCATACAGTGAACTTGACTAAGGCCGTAGCAGGATAAGGGAAGAAAAAATGCCCTTGAATGATTAAGAGCTGTTTATTTTTTCTATAGTTGCTTTCATTTAGTTGTATAATTGTGCAAAGTTTGGTTGAAAAATTCCCAGTGGTTCAGCCGGGAAAAAATAAAAACAAAATTTATGAAATTTCACGTATCTCTAAAACTATAAATCTTTATCATAATATATTTAATTCATTTTGGTAAATTGATAGGTATGTATGCCTTAAAAGAAAATTGAGTCTCTATCTTTGCAATTTCTGTAAAAAACACGTAAGTCAAAATTTCAAAAAAAAGTTTTTTTGATACCTGAAGGAGTGACCACTCTAAGTGACATTTCTAAAAAAGCCTTATTTAACGATCTGTCAGTCATATAAGTTTGACGGTTAAAATCGAAAAGCAACAGTGTCAAAATTAAAAAACTATGTTGGTCGGATTCTGTTACATTTTATTCTTATACTATTCTAATCTAATACAGCCAAAGAACTTAAAAATAAATCTTCTTTGTAAAAAATTAAAAATAAATCAATTATTGACATTCCCATTAATATTGGCTTGAAAATATACAGGGTGGTTTTCGATAATCTGTACATATGAAAAGGGGTGAAATTTCGGCCAATTTTATCGGTAAAACTGATTTTAATTTTTGTTTGTGGTCATTCGTTTTTTTTTTACAGATTTTTAAACTTTCAGTGAAATTTTCGGCAGTACATCTGTTTGCCACGGTATAACTTTTGAACTAATTGCTTAAAATTGTAAGAAAAAATTGCAGGGTCATGGCAATAGACACGTTATTTAGTAGCAATAACAATAAACCACCGACTTGAAGAAAAACTCGTCAAAAAAAATTATAATAGTGAAAAACGGCTGCAAAACTTCAGTTTTTTTTACGGAAAACACTTTTTTCTCGAAAGTTTGCGAATATTGTGACCATTTTTTCATGCTTATCTTCGTTTAGCACAATTGTGATCTTACAAACATTTTTTTCTTACAGCTTTGAACAATAAGATCAAAAGTTATACTGCGTCAAACAGATGTACTGCCCAAAATTTCATAGCAAACTGTAAAAATCTGTAAAAAAATGTTTTTTGCCCAGAAACAAAAATTAGTCATTTTTACCGATAAAATTAAATGGAATTTCACCCCTTTTAATATGTACAGATTATCGAAAACCAGCCTGTATTTGTATTAATTGTCGCCTTTTAACTTATAAAACCTTTTTTTTTCAAATAGGTAATCATCATTATTTCTAATTAAGCCTTACTTATCGTTTCACCAGATATATTCATTCGTAGGTAGGGTGTTGTTCACACATTGCCG
The DNA here is from genome assembly GCA_947034925.1 of Eudemis profundana. Lineage (NCBI taxonomy): Eukaryota > Metazoa > Arthropoda > Insecta > Lepidoptera > Tortricidae > Eudemis > Eudemis profundana. The sequence goes on along the minus strand of OX344795.1, from coordinate 18,715,939 downwards.
CAATTGTGTACTACCTATCGCACGCAAGATATTTATGAAAAATTATTCAGCCTGCCGAAATTCTTAGTGGACCTTTTTTGAGAAACGGTATTAGTGTTACCGTTAATGAAGATAGCGATAGTGATTAAAATAAGAAGTAAAAGACATTTTTAAGTTGATACATATACGAGTAAATGCGATAAATTTATTTTATTTTTAGTTCTTAACAAAGAATATTTATGTTTAAGTTCTTTGGCTGTATTAGAATTGTATAAGAATAAAATGTAACAGAATCCGACCAACATAGTTTTTTAATTTTGACACTGTTGCTTTTCGATTTTAACCGTCAAACTTATATGACTGACAGATCGTTAAATAAGGCTTTTTTAGAAATGTCACTTAGAGTGGTCACTCCTTCAGGTATCAAAAAAACTTTTTTTTGAAATTTTGACTTACGTGTTTTTTACAGAAATTGCAAAGATAGAGACTCAATTTTCTTTTAAGGCATACATACTATTTAATTAACCAAAATGAATTAAAGATATTATGATAAAGATTTATAGTTTTAGAGATACGTCAAATTTCATAAATTTTGTTTTTATTTTTTCCCGGCTGAACCACTGGGAATTTTTCAACCAAACTTTGCACAATTATACAACTAAATGAAAGCAACTATAGAAAAAATAAACAGCTCTTAATCATTAAAGGGCATTTTTTCCTCCCTTATCCTGCTACGGCCTTTATGGAAAGTTATCTCATCTTTTTTGGAGTTTGATTTCTTCATACAGCAATAGTACATTACTGCAGAGGCCGGGAAGTGAGGGGTTGCCGGTCGAGTACATATAGCTGGCCGAGCGAAGCGAGGCCAGATAGTTACGAGGCTGGCAACCCCATTTCCCGCCGAGGTATGTATAGTGCTTTTCTCAAATATGCAATGAAATAGATAAACTTACTATAATAACCATACTTAATATTTTATAACACAAACCACACAAACTTTCTGTCAGAAGGTGACATAATTATATCCATAGACAATGCAAAAGCTGTTTCAGTTCACATTTTTACCGCGAATATTTAGATGAAATATTTTAAATGTGTATTCGTGTAGTTAAAATTGCAATTTAAAATTGTTTATAATGTGTTATTTGTTATGTTCATGTCAATTTGAAATAAATAAAACTGCAAAATATAGCAAACATAGTTTTTTGTTTTTTTAATGGCTGAATGCCGTGATGCTGTGGCCCAAATAAATGTGGAATGGAAATTAAACAAAAAATACATTGCCGGCCTAGGCCGGCAATGTAAGTATGAAATTCCATTACGTGCTAAGTGTCAAGCCGCACCGGAAACGAGGTACTTTGCGGCTTATTTTTAGGCACGTAATGTCAACATTTCATGCCATGTTTGAGAAAAATATCATTTCCGTCAACAAACTTTCATCGGATTGAACAAAAATATTTATTTCACGTCGGTGCACACATAGGTCAGAAACATGGTCACTCGCTACTGAACGAGCGGCCGGTCGCATAATGTCGGGTATGGTTTAAAACACCATACGCGTGGTGAGAGAATCGTCTTACATGCTCCGTCTAGTGGTGGTTGTCTATGTATATGTCAAGCTAAGTCCGTAGCCCAGATGCCGTTAAGGGGGAGGCGGAAGGATCCTAGTAATCATCACCATCTGTTGGGGCAGGGAGAGGGGGGCGGGTGGTTATTTCTGGTAATCAGCTCCATTCTCTGCGGGTCAGAGGACTTTTGGTGAAGTTGGATAAAAGTAAGCTGAAAACCAATGAGCCCAGCTCTTTATTATGTCGTAGACTGCGTTCATTTGCCATCTCCCTAGAATCTACGAGTATAGAGATAGCTGTAGAAACATTTCGTTGAGCACTTTGTAAAAGACAATTTCTTTCTAGTTTTCCCCGAGTAATAAAATTCCCGGCTATCCAGCGTTTCTCAAGTACCTTGTCTCTCCAACCGAGAGGGAATTAAATGTTTTTAAAGCCTAACAAATGTGAAGACTTTCCTTTGACGGGACTCTCCTTGTTACGAACATTTACGATATTAAATTCGGTACGTTTACGTACCTACACTGTACAGTGTGCAGTCAGCGAAATACACTTTTTCTACTCCTGTACTGTTATCTGTCTTTTACTTGGTCACGAACACTAATATAAGAACATATATAATATGAGTTCAGAGAAGTCTATACTCTATTCCCCATAACAGCACTAGTGTCGTTATAGCCACTTTACGTTATTGCTAGCAACCACAGACTTCTAAATCTAGGTTAAACTGAGGTCAAGGATTAAGCGCTCAATTTTAACTTTACGGTAAAAATGCACAACTACCAACTTAACAAACAATTAAAATCCTACGGCTTTTAAGAAAAACAAAACTTTCTGAACTAAATTCATTGATGCCAACATAAAAACAAAAGTATTTTTAATATATTCACTGCGTGTCAACTTCATTTAAAAAATAAAAAGTTTACCATAGACACATACTGACAGTCATACGTCATATTTGCCTTCATTGCAGGTTATGCCTTGTTTGTATTTTATAATTTTAAAACCTGTCGTAGAAAAAGTATTGTATGCAACGTTGTATAATTAAGTCAAAAAACGCTCATTGCGTCTCTATTTGCGATACTCGCCGCATTCGCGGCTCGTATCGCAACTCACGCAATTCGCATTTTTTGAACCTTCTTATACAACTGTTGCATAAAATACTATTTAGTACTGTTCTTTTACCACTTCCAAAAGAACGGTCCTTAATTCGTCTGAATTTTTTTGTGTATGTTACGCATTTGTTACGCGATTATTTGAAGACGGCTGGGCCGATTTGGAACATTCTTGTTTTGTTCGGGGTGATCCCATTGCAACAAATCAAGATCTGATGGCAGGATCTCGTAGAAATCGGGGAAAGTCTTTAAATATTTCAGTCACACATAATAGCGATTTGAGTATTTTTCATAGTGACATGAAAAATACTCAAATCGCTATTATGTGTGCCAATGACATTTCATATCGAATAGGTTCATTTGAAGTTGAATAGGTTATTAGAATTTTTTATACCTATATTTTTTATATTGGCATATCTATTGGAATGATCTGTAGTTTAAATTGGTAAACTAAATCAGTAAGGGGCTTGGTAGCACGGATAGGGCATACTAGGTAAAGACCGCACGACATGACGGGATTACTGTACACGTGTGCATTGTCTGCTGAACTCCCGTAGGGATGAATTTTCATACCTTAAAAAATAATAATCGTTTTATAAAATAATAATAGACTATAAATTTAACAATTTAATATTTCATTTTAATAATAATATGAGGTGTTCTTTGATTAACTATATATTCCGTTATTTTGGTAGGTAGTGTTTGTATTTGAATTTTCCTCATAGTCGGTGTGAAAATTAGTATGTGTCACAAGGTTGCAAAATTATTTTCACCACGGGCGTTATCACTTGCATCCCTCACTACGCTCCGGATTATACTTTAGAATCCTTCACTTCGTTCAAGATTCAATATGCGCCCTCGCCGTAAATACATCATTTTGCTCCCTTGTGACACAATCTACTATTATTTTGTACTTGGCAGGTGTGTGACACCCAGAAAGCATGTGCTTCTCGTCTCTACATTTTCGCCATCCTTTGTACAGTTTGCTCCTTTCGCGTCAGATATGGGATGCAAGAATCTGGCTCCTTCCAATTCTATTAAGATTACATCATCCTCCCCCCGTCGGTGCGAGTCGGGTCTTCAACGACTCCAGTTATTAATTTCCGAGGCTTAATATTACTGCACAATATTACCCCCGAGCGGTAATTCCTAAAATTGCCAACGGTAAAATGCGTAATCTGTAATTCTCGCGGGCTCTAGCACAGAACATATAATGCTACAGAAGTTTGAAAGATACAGCTGTAAGTCAAGTTGTTGAAGAACCCGCTAGTTAATCTTATGGGTTAAAAGATCCATAATAACCAAACGCCGTTATTGATAGTCAATACCTTCAGCTTATATGTCGAAAAAGTACCAATATTGTGCGTATAGTCTCAACCATTATAAACAGCACTCCGGGTCATACAGTTTTAGTATGAGTTAGTCAGTGTATCCCGTCTTTCCTGTGGACATTATCAGAATAGACTACTTGATGACAGTTCAAATCAGCTTCTTTTTATGAAGTGTCAAAACGCTCCGAAAGTATGCAGTTTAGTATGAAATACTATCTTGTGACGTGCTTGTGACGTCATGCTCAACATGGTGCCTTATTTTTAGTTTTCGTCATTGTAAAATCGTTGATGGCACGAAAATAAGTTTGAATGATTTTATCCGGGCTGTTTTGGAAGCGTAATTTGCTGGTTAGAGTTAATGAATTTATTTTGATTGTTGTCAAATACCCTATTCTAAATTCGCTGGACCCTTGTAGGCATGTTCATACATACATACCATGTAGTTCTATTAGATCTGTAAAATGAAAACATAATTATATTTACCCTAGCTGTTAACTATTGTATTGTCCACAGTCCACTGGAAAAGCCCTCATTTTCTCAATTTTGTGAAATTAGACAGACGAGTGTCATATAAGAGTCTGCTTGTGTATTGCCATGGTATTGCCTACGTCAGTACCTACGTGTAAGATAATAGGGGCATTTTTTTTAAAAGTTGTACACTAACTTTTTTTAGATCTGTGAAATTTTACATCATTTCTACTCAGAATCACGCGTACCTACTATGTCTCTGGTAGAAAAAAAAAGTGTGCCAATTTTTTCCTTTACTTTTCCATACGTATTATATGGCGGTAACGGAACGGAAGAGCGATATTTATATGAAAAATTTGGGACACTTTTTCTTCAGAAAGTTAGTGTAAAACTTTAAAAAAATTGACAATAATTCTTAAAAGCATCTACGACAACATCCGAGTACTTTTGTGTTTAATCAAATTCTGTCTGTGGGCTTATGATGCTACGCTTTATCGCGTGATAAATAAATGATAAGGCATCCGTCACGTCCTGACCAATAGTGCGCGAGAGTGACGGATCCTTTATAATTTATTTATCACGCGACAAAGCGTAGTATCATAAGCCTACTGATTGACATTAGCTAAGAAGTAGATCGAAGTCTGCACGGTGTTATCTGTGGTTCTAGCGAATGCTGTCCCTTGTAAAACCAGATGGGTCTTAACGGAATTTTCTCTTATATAAACTTTTTCGGCAATGCCTGAGATTAAAATAAGTGGCAGATGATTTTATACGCAATGGGTTCTTGTCATAATATATTTGAAAATTATAGCTAACATTTTTGAGGGCAGTAAAATCTTATTGAAGGTTAACTTTTGTTTCATGTTATAGAGGGAGGTGCTCTAAACACAAATCAGGCATACATGCAGAGTTAACCTAAAGCGGTCCGATGCTATGGCCCTACGTACGTACCAGTCAGAATAGTTTCTTTTGAGCCATTACTTACATTTGAGCCATTGCGATTGTAAGCCTAAGTACTCGTTGTACTCTATATCTCATAAACGTTAACTGTGGTGAAATGTAGGTAGCTAAATACACTCTTGGTCAAGTCACCTTTAAAACAAAAAAAAACACGCACACGCACGTACGGGGAGTGGGAAGATATGTCACGGCCTCCTGTTCTATAGGTTTCTCCCGCACCTTCTGCCATATAAAAGGTGATTTTTTTTACGTTATACAAGATAATTAGACCTATGGGGTCAACTTTGTAAATGCAAAAATATATACAACTCTCTCATACATTTTCGTCTACCTATTCATGACCTTTTCTATGAAACAGTTAATTTTTTTGCATTTACAAAGTTGACCCCATAGTAAAAGTTGTTCAAAATCATGGATAGATTGAGGTTTAATTATCTTGTATCACGTAAATGATTTCACCTTGTATTTGTGCGGGATGCAGAGTTTAACATGTAAACACCCTTTCCTGCATTGCTGTGAGGAAGAAAAGCAATCGACTTTCATCATTTACCCTACCGTAAAACGGTCCTACTTCGCTCCTACAGGGATAACTATGCTCCAAACCCAAAATAGTATTTTATGCAACAGTTGTATAAGAAGGTTCAAAAAATGCGAATTGCGTGAGTTGCGATACGAGCCGCGAATGCGGCGAGTATCGCAAATAGAGACGCAATGAGCGTTTTTTGACTTAATTATACAACGTTGCATACAATACTTTTTCTACGACTAGGTTAAAATATAAAATACATGGACGTCACGCGTGTCTCGTCCGGTCTCTCCGAGTGTGTACAGCCGGCATGACAGTTGTGTCTATGGTAAACTTTTTTTTGATATGGCTGGTGACACGATGTGACGATAATTAAAATACTTTTTTTTATGTTGGCATCAATTAATTTAATTCGGAAAGTTTTGTTTTTCTTATGAATCGTAGGAATTTAATTGTTTGTTAAGTTGGTAGTTGTGAATTTTTATCGTGAAGTTAGAATTGAGCGCTTAATCCTTGACCTAAGTTTAACCTAGATTTAGAAGTCTGTGGATGCTAGCAATAACGTAAAGTGACTATAACGACACTAGTGCTGTTATGGGGAATAGAGTATAGACTTCTCTGAACTCATATTATGTATGTTCTTATATTAGTGTTCGTGACCAAGTAAAAGACAGATAACAGTACAGGAGTAGAAAAACATTGTCTTTTACTTGGTCACGAACACTAATATAAGAACATATATAATATGAGTTCAGAGAAGTCTATACTCTATTCCCCATAACAGCACTAGTGTCGTTATAGCCACTTTACGTTATTGCTAGCAACCACAGACTTCTAAATCTAGGTTAAACTGAGGTCAAGGATTAAGCGCTCAATTTTAACTTTACGGTAAAAATGCACAACTACCAACTTAACAAACAATTAAAATCCTACGGCTTTTAAGAAAAACAAAACTTTCTGAACTAAATTCATTGATGCCAACATAAAAACAAAAGTATTTTTAATATATTCACTGCGTGTCAACTTCATTTAAAAAATAAAAAGTTTACCATAGACACATACTGACAGTCATACGTCATATTTGCCTTCTTTGCAGGTTATGCCTTGTTTGTATTTTATAATTTTAAAACCTGTCGTAGAAAAAGTATTGTATGCAACGTTGTATAATTAAGTCAAAAAACGCTCATTGCGTCTCTATTTGCGATACTCGCCGCATTCGCGGCTCGTATCGCAACTCACGCAATTCGCATTTTTTGAACCTTCTTATACAACTGTTGCATAAAATACTATAACGGGTTTTATTTGTTTTTATTACGGTTCCCATTTTATGAGCAAATTTGAACTAACTTTGCTGGGTTAAAATTTTTTTTTGTTATACGTCTTTCCTGTGGACATTATAAAATTGTTAGGCTTTAAAGCCTAATTTTCTTACTGGATCCTCATAGACTTATTCAAACCTCTTTTTCTTAAAACCTGTATGATAAAAGGATAAGTAAAATGTACCCAAGTCGTTAACTTTTGTTTTGTCCACAGAAAAGACGCCGCGTTCAGGTGAACAATAGGTCTTTTCTGTGGACAATACAAAAGTTAACGACTTGTGTAAATTTTACTTATCCTTTTATGATACAGGTTTTAAGAAAAAGACGGTTTGAATAAGTCTATGAGGATCCAGTAAGAAAATTAGGCTTTAAAGCCTAACAATTTTATAATGTCCACAGGAAAGACGTATAACAAAAAAAATTTTTGACCCTGCTCCAATAAACATTTAGTAATTAGCAGAAAAGTTTTGCCGCGTCAATGGGTAACTTTGCTCCGAATTTATTGTTTCTATATATTTGACGGAATAGATAGTGGCGTATTTTTCAATTTATAACGCGTTAGGCAATACATTTTTCTTGTTATATATAAAACTATCTTGTTATAAATTAAAAATTGACAGATTTATTTCGAATTTTCTAATTTTGGAGCAAAGTAGGACCGTTTTACGGTACCAAGTAAAATTATTTCAGCATTTCATTGTCGAAGCCTACAAATGGATTATGAGGAAAAAATAAAAGAGACAACATATATTTGGCTTTTTTATTTCATATTTACAAATCTAGTCACATCCGTCTTTATCTAAAATTATTAGTAAGATAGGTTGTTCTAAATGTATAATCACATCGCTGTATCTGAGCAAACACACTTAAAGATATGCCACACTATGTCCTGAATAGAAGTTACATATTTAAAAACATACAATAAATAAATCTAAGAACAATAATATAAAGTATGTAACAAATATGCTAACAATTATATTTTAACAACATATATTTTAAGAAACAGTAGTTATAACCAGGGAGCGTACTTTTCGTAACGATGACGTAAAAATGACGTCAAGCTACATACAGCATGATTCACTTTAGGTTTTAGATGGATTTGTCGTTACCGGAAATTACCGGTGTCGTAAAGCTATGAATCAATTTTATCACTATTCATTAGTTGATATCAATGATAGAAGCCATTTTATAAATCAAGATGTGTCTCCCTGTGTTATCTTATTTATTGAAACGGGAAATTGGAAAATAAATCAGAAACGCATTTTTATATAGAATGGACCACATGAATATAATACATTCGGATAAGTATAATGTCAAATCGCATATCCGATTAATATTTCCAACTTTCCGTTAAAATAAAGAAAAAAAAAACGTATATATTTTTACTTACAAAATATCTTCTACCATTGATACCAATCAATGAAAGTAAAAAAAATAATAAATTCATAACTTAAACAATACCGATAACCTATGGTAACGGTAAATCAATGTAAAACCTTAACTAAATCAGCCTGTATGTAGGTTGACGCATTTGCCTGTCATCGGAACCAAAAGCACGCTCCGTGGTTATAAAAATGAGAAATGGTTATCCGACTTGTATTATTCGATGAGCACATTATTATGAGATCTTACAGAAATAATGTGTGAGTCATTTTCAAAAAAATTGTACACAATTAAGGGATTTAATGAAAACAAAACTTAATTTATTCCTCTGTGTTACAAAAGTTACCGTTATAGTTTGTATGCCTAGCTTTGAGGAAGCGATCGTGATTTTGTTTTTATTAGGCCTTTAACTATGTACAATTTTTTTTGAAAATGACTCATATAGGTACATGGTACATAGTGTGTTTGATGCACATAATAACTTATTTCCATCACTACCCATTTAGAAACTTTTTCGATCACCGATAAAACGTTATTCCATAAGTTGTATCTTCACTCTCTGCTAAGGCAATAAGGCGCAACTAGTAAAAAACAGTTTTATTATATTCTTCGTCAAATCATATAGCCGGAAAAACACTTACTTAACTACAAAAACAAGTCGCGTGGCGTCCGTACAACGGGATTTCTACAAGCTTGCATATTTTAATAATTGAAGCAACTTTACTTAAACGTTCGGCCCTTGCAAAGCAGTACAGCATAACGGCTTATTCGGAGATCGAAAAGTTACTAAATATAATTTATATGCCCTGAAACCAAAGGTATAGTTGTTCATTTCTACCTGACTGTGACATGTCAAAAGGACTCAAGTTCAGTATTTTGATAAAACGAGAATTTTGATAAGAGAACGAAGATAATATATGTTATGCATTGACATGTTTATTTCAAATTTATTTTAGTATTCAGTAACCGAGAAATAATCTTAATTATTAAGATTTTACGATTGAATATATAATCGAAATAGAGCCATAAAACAAAAATTTAGTTTCAACTGTTGCTTTTGAATACTTATACAAATTATGGACTCGAACAATAATAGTGTCGCAGAAAAATGAAACATAAATAACTGCATTAAAATGTTAGTCAATATAACAGTTTGGTACTTAATAAGCAAGGGTTGTACTTATGATACCGATGACAGGCAAATGACGTCAACCTGCATACAGGCTGATTTAGTTAAGGTATTACATTGATTTACCGTTACCGTAAATTACCGGTATCGTTTAAGTTATGATTTTTTTTACTTTCATTGATTGGTGTCAATGATAGACGACATTTTGTAAGTAAAAATGTATATACGTCTGTTTTTTTAATTTTTATTTTAAAGAAAAATTGGAAATATTAATCGGATATATAATTTAATATATCGTCGACCGTAGGCTCAATTAGGTTAAGGGACAGGCAAAACAACGTCCCTTACGTTAATTGAGCCTACGGTCGACGATATACTTATCCGAACGTATTATATTTATGCGGTCGCTTCTATATCAAAATGCGTTTCTGATTTATTTTTCAATTTCCCGATTCAATAAGTGAGATAACATAGGCAGACACATCTTAATTTATAAAATGGCTTCTATTATTGACACCAAGTAATGACAGTAGTGATAAAATTAATTCATAGCTTTTACGATACCGGTAATTTCCGGTAACGATAAATCAGTCTTAAACCTAACATGAATCATACTGTATGTAGCTTGACGTCATTTTTACGTCATAGGCATCAAAAGTACGAACTCTGTTAATAAGATACTTTTGTATAAAACACTCTTGAACTCGATCCTTAAAAATTACTCTATTTACAATAGGTAATAGGTACAAAAAACAGAGGCCGAATAGGTAAACTATCTCTAATTACTGGCCCCGACTCTCACTGCTTACAAATGGGCTAGACGACTAATAAAAACTGTTTAGTCCTTCAGTTAGATTATTAAAAAATATTGTACACGTATTTTTTTTTGGTTTGACAAACAAAAATGACGAGGATAGAGTGCTTCGAAGTTTCGAGTGACGTCACTCCTTGGTAAAATTTTCGCCAAGGAGTGACACCACAAGCCCCCACTCCAGAAGTTTGATGATCTATAACTTTAAAAAAAATACGTTACCCATATTTTTTCATAATCTAACTGACGGACTAAACAGAATTATATGGTTTTAACCCAGTCGTCATCCCTATTATACAAAAAAAGAGCACCATCAAGTGTGTTTACACAAAATGATTATATTGAAGTGCATTTTTTTGACACATTTAAATTGAGAGATTTAAAATATATGCGTGTAGCTTCTTAACCTGCTGAAGAATCCTATAGATTATTGTTTTTGTTTTTGAATGCCATTTAAATATTTCGAATACTTATTTATTCAGTATAGTAAAGGGGCCAGTAAGCTATGTTAACACTACATCGTAAATTGTTTTGAAGGCACATTTTTTAATAGAGTGATCTAGTTTCATCCTATAAAACTCTACTTGACTTCAACGTTGAAGCTAAGTGGTCTAAACAAGTTTCCTAAAAACATTACATTTGATAACAGTAAACAATACTAGATGAAGGTAACACCCCCAAGAGTTGTATTTGGTACAGATAATGTACGTATAGCTAAGCCACATCGATATGGCGTATGGTGTGTTACCTTAATACACTAGTATTCGTTAGTGTTTCAATTTTACACTAAATCCATAAATTTAATGTTGTTTGATAACCAGTATTTAGAATATTTACAATTGTCATAAAGTTTGAAGTTACTTGCTTTTTGGTTCAAATCACATCAAGTATACCACAAATATGACTTAAGATTAAATTTTATTTTATATTCGTATCTACACTTCGCCCTGGTAACGTTTTTTTGGGGTTTTTCCCCACTCCATATTCTATTAAAATATTACTACTGTACATATTTAATTCGTGTCTCTCTCTATGTATTTTTAGATATATACATTTAGCTTCAATATTACATCTATATATAGTTATCGGGATTCATTTATAAACTACATTTAAAATCGTTAATTTATATTTGGATGCTGGCTCGCTTGCAGGTTCCCTCTCAGATCCACAACCTCCTAAATATTAATATTTGGTGGATATCAAAAACGTAAACCTAAAAATAAAACGGTTGTAACGTTAAGTTAATGTAAGCGAGTGAGACGACAATACTGTAAGTCCGTCACCCGTAGTCCTTGAATCGCAGGAGATACCTAAATACATAGTTTATACTCTTACGAAAAAATCTAATTGTGTCAACTTGTGCTATTGAAATTTAAGAAAATTAATTCTTATAAGTTATAGGATATCCCCTATATTTAATCCACAAGGTGTCAAGCAAGTGCATGTACTAAGTTTTCTATCAGTAGACATAACCCGAGTGACATTTTCACGAAGTCTTCGCCAAACATTTTAATAATTTATTCTCTTAAGCATCAGTGTACCTAAGTGTAAAAGTACCATAATGTCAATTGTTTATTTAACAATGGAACCACTCGCTACAATAAATGTTAGCAGTAATTTAATGTACCCACGTATGAAACTACAAAGATGAGATCCGGACTATGACATGCTTCCATCCGTATCACTGAAGCTGCCTTGTATAGTGTGTCGGTACGTATGAATCTACAAGGATGACTTTCGGATTATGGATAGCTTTCCCTATTTATCAACGAAGTTTATATGGTGTGGGACGAGTGCGGGCCGCGGCGACTAGTACCGCGGCGCGACCCGCGCAGACAGCCGCGGGGAGCGCAGCGGAGAAGCCCCGCGTACCGCCGGCTATGGCTTCAGACGTTTGAAGCCTGCGCCGTCCTGACCTGGAATCGTAAATAAAATCTAAGTATTAGAGCTTTAAAACTTATTTATGCCACACCTGGCCATAAAGTGGCTTTTTCCGCACGCTACGCGTACGGAAAAAACCGCTTTCTAGGCAAGTGTAGAAATAAAATGATGTACACATCACGGGAGGTAATAAAGAAAGCCCCCGATCGCATATTTACGTCCCTCGCTTGCAGCTCGGGCCGCAAACATCTTCAATTTTGGCCTTTCTTTGTATTACCACGCTAGTTGTGTAATGTACTAATAAGGGACTAACTATAGTCTGTTTTTTTACCTATAAAGTATACGACATGCCGACATGCTCATTGATTCATTCAAATTAAGTATGTTAAGGTGGCCTTCATGGCGTGAAAGATATTATGTGAACGCTGGTTTGTAAGTTATAACCAATAACAAGGGAGATCGTCATCCTGGTACTTATTTTAAACTTCGACACCGACTGAGGAACTAATTTCTGTAATTTGTACGCGAAATGTTATGTTTTTTTAAGTAGGTAATGCCTCGAAGAATTACAAAATTGTTTTTTATAGTTAAAAAAAATGACTATATACTCAGCGGCTTCCTATGTTATCATTTTATTTTTTTTTAATGTATAAATGATATTATATTTTCTTTATAGCCGTGTGCTTTTAGGAATGTTTTAAAGATCATGGTAAATAACTCATTCTCATCAGCAATATATAACATTGATAAAGGATATGGACGATGGTGTTACCACCCAAGTAGTTAACCAAGCAGGAACATGTCAAAAGTTCGAACTAACTGTAGGAGTACATCAAGGCTCAACGCTCAGCCCTCTGCTTTTTAATACCACGATGGACTACCTTACTCGGGAAAGTCAGAAAGCGATACCATGGAATATACTTTACGCCGACGATGTAGCTCTAGTCTCTGACAACGTAGAAGACCTCCAAAACAACTTCAACTCGTGGGTCCAAGCCCTGGAGAACAATGGGCTTAAAGTCAGTCGGAAAAAGACCGAACACATGTCGTGCGTATTTGATAACATTACTGACCCAATCCAGATTAAGCTTCACATAAAGGATACGCCTATACCTACGGTAGACCACTTTAAGTACTTGGGGTCAGTAATAAGCAACGATGGGAAAATCGATCGTGACGTGACTCATAGAACCACAATCGGTTGGATGAAGTGGCGAACAAGAAACGAAAGGAAGAAGGTGAAAGGCAAACTCTACAAAACTGCAATACGACCTGCACTACTATATGGTACAGAATGCTGGGCACCAACGAAACAGCATCTTCAGAAGCTACAACCCACAGATATGCGCATGTTACGTTGGTGGGCTGGCGGCACTCTAAAAGATAAAGTCCGCAATATCCACATCCGCGGCAGCTATAAGATCGCCCCAACAGACGAAAAACTAAAAGAAAAACGCCTAAGATGGTACAGCCATGTGGAGAGGCGCCCAGCAAAGCACATGGTCAAAGTAGCCCTTGACTTACCCACAGCGAAACGTGGGCGTGGAAGACCGCCCGCCACCTGGCTAACGGTGGTCACCAAAGACCTGAAGGAGAAGGATCTGGACGCAAAACTGTGCAGTGCAGGTCGAAGTGGAAACGTCAGACAAGGAGAGCCGACCCCAGATAATGGGACAAGGTTTAGGAGGAAGAAGAAGGTAAATAACTCATTGGTTTAGGTTTGTTTTATTACGATCCTGTAAAGTTTAGGATTTCAGAAAAAAAAGTATTTTAGGCCGCCATAATAACCTAGTAAAGGTATTAAGAAAGTCAAATAATATAGATAGTCTGCCTGTAATACGCCCGACTAAGTTCTTGAGTCTACTCGTTGATGTGTAGTATAGTATGGCTGAGGGAAATTTGATTCTGGGTGATTTAAGATCCGTTTGGTATGAAACAGTCTGTTTTTGAATTACACTTTCAGTGATAAACGATCGAGATCAAGCATACTAACCTAACTTAAGTTCTTCATAGAGCGTGGGGTCCACCTCCCGCTGCGTGGCGGTGCCGGGGTTCTGGAGGGTCTCTTGCCTCCACGCCGTACTCATTGACACACCGTTCCCAATGCCATTGCCCCCGTTGGCGTTACCGTTCGGTACAGAACCCTACGAAAAAAAATTAATATCTTCATTTTCCGACGGATAAACGCAGAATCAAAGGTTATTAAATTTGCCATATATTCACGTTACAAGTAAACCTCATTTATTAAAATACGGAAGAACCTAATTTTATTGTCAAAACTATTCTAATAATGCAGTAGATGGACTCTTTTACTCTTGGCGAAAAAATTAATTGTTTTTACTGTTATTAGTGACACGGTCTCCATTTTTATGCCTAATTTCAAGCTCAGAGCGATTAACAGCTTCAATTCAACTCAATTCTCTATTGAAAATAAAGTCAACATTATTTATAGTTTAACAAGACCTGTTGAGGCACAGCTTAACACTTACGTTGATAATAGTATCAGGAATGGGTGCTGGTTCCCTGAGGTAGCTTGGATTTTCGAATGCGACACCACCCTGCGCCTTTAATCTAAGGTTCTGTAACAAAAACGAACAATCTTAAGTACAGATGTCTGCATCTACAGAAAATATAACAAAGAATACAAAAAAGTATTAGCTGTAAGAAGATAAATAACTAGTGCAGCATAACAGCTTTTTGGAATCCTGTAACATTATTGCAAAATTTCTTTAGAACTTATTATGAGGATCACACTTTAGAGTTCAGCTCAATGCACGTGTCTATTAGACAACTTTTGGTTGTAGGTCGTTAACGTTAAGGGATGACTGACCTTCCTATGTCTATAGTAGAGTGCAGCGGCAGCCAATATGGCCGCCACCAGCAGACAGGCCACGGCGACGCCAACGGCGGTGGCCGCGCCGCCCGCGGCGACCGGCGCCGCCGCCGCGCCCGTCTCCTGCCCAGCTGTTGTGAACATTATTGGGAGGCTGAGGGACGAAGTTCCTGCAAATATAAGCCGCGGTCAGAAAATATTTTTTTGGTCGGATAAAATATTTGATGGGTGGGGAACATTAATGACGAGGGCAGAAACGATGACATATAGCAGTTAATTAAAAGGTTATATACTAAATACATTTGGTATCAAGGTGTTTAGCTCCAATATTGTCCGTACGAAGTTTTATATAGAATAAGTGATAGCCTTTTTAACTACGTCTTTGATATACATAGAAATCATGCACAAAGTTATTCATGAGATGCTTACTTAGACGGGGTTCATGACTGGTTTTTTGTGTTATTTGCCAATTTTGATAAAGAAGAAAAGAGATATTTGATAAAGAACATATTTTATTTTGCTGAAATATCAAACCGCTCGTTACTTGAACGTTGACCCTTGTTAGTTTTAATTGATTATGTAAACTTACCAGCTTCATTAGCAGCCTTGACAACGCATTCATATCGCACGTCGTCCTGTAGTCCCGTCAAGACTACGCTGGTCTCGCTCGTGTCCAGCTTCTCTGGCACCTTGGCACCGTACGCGCGCCAGAACACTCGGTACAGGTACACCGTTTGAGGGTTCTTGGCTGGAGGGTCCCAGCTGTCGGATAAAAAGAATCAGGTTTAATTGCGGGTTCTTAATTTTTGCATGAGTAGTAAAAAACGTTTGTATGCGGGCAAAACTTCTTAGGCTGTCAGGTGTCGCACTGGAGTCTGCCAACCGCATTTATCAGTGAAATATTCAAAATATCTTCTAATCGTAACCCTCACTTTTTGATACTAGAATTAAAATAAATATGTTTAATTTGATATTCATTGCCGCTCGTTCATTACCAAAAGCTGAGAGTTAGGTACCAGAATAATTTCGTTGTACCCATATTACTAGTTGAATTCGGCTGACTAGAATTCATCTGCCCAAGACGAGCCAAGCGAAGCGGAAGGGCACTATAGGGTACAAAATGGTAAAAAAGGAACCCTTATGTCTGTCTGTCCGCTGTCACAGCCAGATATCTCATGCTGCTATCGATATGAAATTTGGAATAGTTTTAAAAGAAGCTAACCCGACCCTATTTGACATAAAAAAATATTGTACCTTTTTTACTTTTTTTTAAAGGGGGCCGTAATGGGATGTCGAACATTTAAAGTTGTGTTATTGTATCAAGTGGGGTATCAAATGTAAGGGCTGAATTTGTAGATTCCAAAACCATTTTTATTTTTTTTGTTAATCATGTACTTTTTGATTTATGACTAAAAACGTTCAAAAAATACCATTCCCCCCCTATTATCTTCGAAGTTACTGGGCAGAAAAATCTGTAATAATTACCAATTATTAATATCATCCTAAATATTACAGGAAAAATATAAAGGTTTTCCTAACTTGCACCGTTTTTTAGAAATTTGAAAAAATCGTAACACATACTTATTTGCTCCTACTAAGCCAACCGCCATACAGTTTTTCTTGAACTATTCACGGATCTACTTAAGAGTTTGTACGGAACCCTCGGTGTGCGAGTCCGACTCGCACTTGACCGGTTTTTTATAGTATTTTATGCAAAAGTTGTATAAGTAGGGTCAAGAAAACGAATGGCGTGGGTTGCGATACGAGCCGACGCGGCGGCGAGTATCGCAAATAGAGCGTTTTTTGACTTAATAATACAACGTTGCAATACAAAACAAAATTAAACATGGCGCGCAAATAAGGCAAATATGACATATGACTGACAATATAATAAGTATGTGTCTATGGTAAACTTTGTTTTTAATTTGACATATACTCGCTAGCGACACGCAGTGACTATATTAAAAATATTTTTTTTTATGTTGGCATCAAAGAATTTAGTTCGGAAAGTTTTGTTTTTCTTAATTTATTTGTCTGTTAAGTTGGTAGTTGTGCATTTTTATTGTAAAGTTAGTATTGAACGTGTAATCCTTGACCTAAGTTTAACCAAGATTTAGAAGTGTGTGGTTGCCAGCAGCATCTTTTGCGACTATAAAGACACAAGTGCTTTTATGGGGAATAGAGTATAGACTTCTCTGAACTCATATTATGTATGTTCTTATATTAGTGTTCGTGACCAAGTAAAAGACAGGTAAAAGTACAGGAGTAGAAAAAGTACCTAAAAGTACAGAGTATAGAACGTACCTCAGCAGCACAGAATGCGGCGTGGGCGCAACGTGCGCCTTGAGACTGCGCGGCGGGCCGGGCAGGCGCGCCCCCGAGTCGCGGAAGCACGCGAGCGCGCGTCGCGCGTGCTGTAACCCGCAGGTGCGCGCGACTGTGCCGCCGCGGCAGAGCTCCAAGCAGTTGCGTGGGACGCCCCACGACGCGCAACAGCTGCGGTGGTCTGCGTACAAAATGTAAATATATACTACATTTGGATTGCCCTTAGTAAATGAAAAATGGGTTCACCTCACAATAAGGTTGTCAACGGAATTCCAACCTTCAATTTTGGACAGAAGGTTGGCATTTTGTTAAGGATGTTGTTGTAGGTTGCTTCCCGTTTCCTTAACTATGTCCATTTACGATTATCATAATGTCAACCTGGAGTCGTCCATTGCTGAACATAGGTCTTTCCCAAAGACTTTTACAATGAAAGGACCAATGCTTCTGATTCGTGATCACTATTCAAGCATCTTTGCGCCCCATAGGCTATCGTGTATATAATATATATAAATGAGAATGAACAGAGTGATGAGACCTAGTTAATTAAAGTTGCAGGACTTGCACTGGAAATGACAACCATGAACCGTACCGTGCAGCGTGAGTCGACTTCTGCTCCGGCTCCTCGATAAACTAATTAGTCACCGGATGACAATGATGACAAATCGTTATGGAAGTCTTTGGGAGGGACCTATTTTCAGCAGGGTCAGTCTCTGGGTTAAAATGATGATCATGAATGTAGATTGCAAATGTTTCCATCTCTATTTTTTAGTCCCATGGCTACATTGGCTGTAAAAAAATGTTCTGTTCTTAAAAGGGCTTTGGTGATACCTCAAAGATTTGTAAAGGTTACCTGATCCGTCAGCGGCGCACTTCATGAGTTTGTCGAAGTCATTCATGCACTCGGGGCGGTCCATGATGTTATCCATGTCGAGGTGGAAGCTACACGCATCGATGCAAGCTGATGACACGTTCATCTGTACGATGCATTAGAGCATAAGATTCGTGAATTTGTAATTATCATCAGCAACGCATTTATACAAAAATCGGACACAAAGAAATATTTTAATTGACGGGGATCGACTGAGAATCAAATTGGGATTTTTATTTATGACAAGATTGGACGACATTAAGGCGATTTTACCTTGTTTAATGCACTACAGCACAATCCACTGCAGTAGTAGATTCAGTCATGAAGATTCTTGGGCAGAGCAAGTCTTACCTGAGTGCAGCACTCTGTAACGTTGTGGTGGGGCGTGTTTGGTCTCAGCCGCACTGATACTGGTCGCAGGGTCTTCCCGAAGGCGTTTTCGGCATGGCAGAAGTAGTCGCCTTCGTCTGACTCCGTTATTTTCTTTATTATCAAGCGCATGGTGTACTTGGTTTGTTCCTGCAGAAAAGTTATGTTTACGTAAGGCTGCCATACCTACTTAGCAAGTACCTCGTCTAGATAAATATTTTTACAATAATAACTTTTTTAACTATCAGTTTACTCGGTAACTTATGTACACCTCAATGGAATAAAGCATAAAATAATCCTCGCATATAACGTATTAGACGCGAGATCAGAGAAAAAAGCGAACACAATTTAATTTTCTGCTTCCAAGAATTTCATTTAGTATAATCGTTTGTCCCTATAAAATTTCCTCGTATTGTCGAGGTAAACATCGCTCATAGAAAACGTTTTGATCTATGACGTTGTTCGTTAACCTCATTACAAGAAAATTAAGGTATAATATAGTGGAACCAGGGTTCACGCAGAGGTCATGAATAGTAATGAGATTAGAAGATTAGCATAAGATCAAATAAATATCGGCGCTATAATCGACGATGGATTTGCATTTAGATAACGTTGAAGTTTGTAATTTGGAACCTTAACTGGAAGCTAACAGAGTTGAAACACTAATCGAGCCAGCTAAGATCGTTAAAGTTTTGTTTATCCAATGTTAATCGAGTTATTATCAAGATCATGATATCTTTACCTAATAGCATACAAATTTAATGATCCGCTGAACTATTATGCTTTCTGATTGGTATACCTTGTTGGAGATAAGATGGATTAGGTTAAGATCGGATAATGGATGTTCTAGTCTTTATGTAAGTTAATTGCTATACTCGTAAAGTCACTGGGTACACAGTACGTGTGTTGGTATAATCATAGTGACTTAACTATGAGAAAGATAAATGTTATTTGAGAGTCGATATTAATTTCAAAACCAATTCAGGACGGTTAAAAGAAACGGGTAATTGAGAAATAAAATGGATGTAACACGCTTTCGTTTCCCGAAAAAGCAATCAGAGCTGCCAAGCCATTTTTAATGGACTTCAAAAAGGCTGTATGTTATCGCTGCACCAGATAGACTGACGGCCCAGTCGATTGAGATTTTCTGTGATAGTTTTTTTGTTTAATATGGGTATAATATCAATAGGGTAGGTAATACGATTTTGTTTGTTTCTGGCCATTAATATAGCTCTGTTATTACTTATGTCAAATGTAAATAAATAGGTACTTAAAAATTATTGATCATCGTTTTCTAGTTAATTTATTAATCCTCCTAATTGAATTATGAAATTTACCGTTAATTTGGAGATGACAATATCGATTTATCGGACTATGTGATTTTTGAGGGTACCGTATTCAATGGCAGTCACCCTATTACTATCACACACTCTACATAGTATGTCTGCGTTCGTTGAAACTTGATATTTATAGCAGTTGTAAATAGATGGCTGAATGTTGTTGGTAATGGATGTAAAATAACTTTAAATTAACGTACTGCTGCTGCAGTTCATACTAGCTTTAAGCACTTTTTTATGAATATACATTTAGGCATAGGTAATCTCTTACACACGGAGTAAATTTTATGGTGGTAGATCAAGTAGGTTTGCTGACAGAAGCATTTTTACCTCAGGATCGGACAGTAGTTGTATGGTGTAGTTGGGTCCGTCTATGACTGGGGTCCGGCCGTGGGGGTCGCGCCAGAAAGCAATGGTGGGCTTAGGCAGGGCCTCCACTCGGCACTCCAGGATCACGGAGTCTCCTGCAGCAGCCATTGTGATGCCGGACGCTTGGATTGTCGGGACATCTGCATTAAATACAAGTGTTGCGAATGCATGTTGGAGTGATGGTTTAGAACAATATAATAGAGGAATGGAGGAACCATAATCGGGACCCCCGTTTACTATATGGCCTATGGAGTAAGGTGCGAGGTATTGGATTCTGGTTCTCAAATTTTCGAAATTTATGGGCGAACAAAAGCTATAACTTTGGAAAATCTTGTTTGAGCGCATGGCGTAATGTTTTTATGAAGTATTTAGCACTTTCCGAGAGATTTCGTATGACCATTTGTTCTGGGGCGGCGAAACATATTGGCCCGGGGCGCCAAATTTCAAAATACGCCCCTGGGTATTGCCCATTATCGTCGCTTTAGGTCGCATTGAAGCATTTTGGACTTACGCCAAATGGTTTTATTACGTTTAGATTTTTGCAGCACAAAATATAGTCCATGTCACGGGTCACATTATATGGATCACAGTGACAATATGCTGCTCACCTCTTGCCACATCAGAGAGACTTACGTGATATGTTGATTTTCCTGGAGGCCTGCATGGGAGTGCCGTAGCCGTTGTCTGCGTAGCATGAGATCTGGTTCATATCCCGGGTCACATTATGAATCACAGTGACCATATGCCGCGTCTCTACTTGCCGGATTAGGTGACCTGAATAACGTTATTGAGGTATGCAGTGACTTGGTTAGCAATCAAACTGATGATAAAGGACCGAGCGCGAATAATGACGGACACTGAAACTCAAAAAACAAAAAAGCGTTTTAGATTACGTTGCTAATCCTGGGAACTAATAATTTATTCGGCTGAATGGCTCGTTAGGATTTTTTTTTTATTTTATATTCATCTCATCGTCTCTCTATTCTTTCAATGAGGAAAAATGGACTTACCAGAAATGTAAAGGGAGATGGTCGGTGTGGGAGTGCCCATGGCAATGCAGAGGATCGTCATGCTAGAACCTTCCACCACCAGGTTCACCGGGTTCACAGTTGGTGGCTACATGAAAAAAAAACATGTGATTACTTTTTCGTGTGAGTTTGTATTCCCACATTGTGAAAAGTTGGATTTTGAACCAACTAGGATACCTACATCGAATTACTGCCGTAGTATAACTATCGTCTGCTATGAGGATCTTCCTCTTTTTAATGTTTCGGTATTCAAAACAAATAAATGAAGTCCTCAGTTCGCTAATTAAAGCACTGGTATTAAATTAGTTTGGGCGATTAAGCCATGAAGAGAATCAGTTTTCTGACAGTCGCGGTCTTTGCGTGTCGGTGTAAGGGTCTGATTATCAGCAGAAGCTTGTGGCTTACCTCAACATACGCTGGGTAAGCGGGGTCAGTCCAGGCCACCAGCGTCTCCGAGGGTAAAGAGTCGCCAGCGGCGGCGTGTGCCTTAACCCAGCACACATACTGCGTGTTCGGGGTCAACTTCTCTAGCGTGTGACCGGGCACTGTCGTGGACACTGTGGTTACGTTGCCTTGTCCGAGCTGGGATGGTGATTTGTAGTATAATCTGTGGATGAGGTGCACAATTATTTTAAAATTTAAGATGTGTCCGGCCACAGTTAAAACATCGAGTGATTTATCACGGCAGCATCGGAACACAGGTTCTGTTGTGAATAATCAATCACTCGGGTCAAGAAAATATTTTATTTTCAAAAATGTTAGTGTTCTATCATATTTTGATACGTACCTACGTAAATATCATATTACATTAAAATGTAAGTACATAATTATATTGGTTATGACTAATTTGTAGAAAAGTTTCCGGTAATAGAATAGTCAGTCCCAGTCCGCAAACCTCAGTCTGACGACAGTACATTATTAGTTTGCAGCCCAGTTTGAATGCTAACTCGGGATTTGGCAATCTGAGACTCGATGCTCAACTTGACCCGGAACAACTAATCAATTTGCTTTTACAACTCTCAAGTACCAAACGGGTTGTAGTTCAGTTGATCGGACGTCTTATTCGGTTCTACAACTTTACAGTGTAAACTGTACACACAAGACTTGAACATAATGCAGCTCATCAAATCTATACGCAAGTTTTTAAGCTATTCCAATCTAAAATGGAATTTCATCTGATAGGTAATTTTTATTTCGAATTTTATATGTGTATATATAGCAATTACAATTTATGAATAGGTATCTATCGATTGTAATTGGCCCGTTTGGAACCGCTTCGTTGCACTGAAGTACTCGTAGTCAGTTCCAAATGAACTTTGCCTGTCATTGTTCCACCTACCTACTACATTTATCCACGTCAAATACACATTATATACCTAAGGCTAACAACAGACAATAGACTACAAATGCAATCAAGTTAAAGTTTAATTACATGCAGAAACTAGAATAGGACTGTGGCAGGAGTTCGCGAGACCTAGACTATTGAATATGAACCGAGGCAAATACAGCTATTCTGTACACGGCTTTATTTGCGCGACTGTTTGATAGTCTGCGAAGTTTCTAGTTTACAATTGTTTTATGTAAGTTGGACCGTGCATTTGGATATTTCTGTACTGCAGCAAAGGGTAGCTCGCGGAGTAGTATTTAATTTAATGCTAATGCAAAACTGCGGCGAGAGCTTGCCAACGCTTTAAACCACTCCGATTCCATTGCCTCCTTCAAAAATAAACTTCTAAAGTATTCTCTCTGATGCTTGTTCTGTAGTTTTGCGTTAAAAAATCCTATGATTTTATTCCGACATATGTATGCTACTTAATGTATATAGACAATACACATGTGCAAAATAATAAATTTGGACATACCCTTTTATTATACTTTCTAAAATTAACTTATTAAAGTTATTCATTTATTAACCTACGATCCTGCTTTCTCTTTTTTGCTGGAACTAATGATTGCTGCAAGTCTCATGGAGGTTTTCTATTTGACTGAAATACCTAAGTTATCTAAACTGATAATATAAGGTCTAATATAATTGGAGCCGTGGACGCAAACAATGACCTTGTTTTTGTTTGTACGGAAAACCGACCGACTCGAATCACCTTAAGTATTTATTGTTCTAAAATCCAATTAGGTGCATTGTATTTACATATCTAACTATTCTGAGTAAATCTATTAAATCGTGTAAATCTAATATAATAATTGTTATAAGTTATTATTACCTATTAATTAAAGTATATTTTATTAACAGGACATATACATTAATGAATACATTCAATAAAGCCTCCATTTAATTTGACACAGAAAGTGTTGGCCTTAACGATGGCTACTTTATATTATATCAGATGTCGCCTTGTAACTTCGCCCGCGTGAATCACTGTCTTTTCATACAAACTTTCATCAGCCGTTTCAACCTTTCATTTGGAAAGATTCCCTCCTAGGGCAACTCTACGCCTACTAAAGTACATAGAGTAGCAAAAAGGCCAAAAGAATCAATGGCGGTTACTATGTTTTCGCTTTTTGCCACGGAATTATGTTTTAAATTTCGTCCCGTTACCAGCGGTGATTTGGGCTGTACATTGTCTGTCAGTGCCAGCCAGGAAACTGTTTCAGATACTGTATAGCGCATGTTGTCGTTAAAGCGCTACAACACACAAAAGCACTAGAAATTTTAAAGTTTCAAACTTAGTTACGTTTTCCGCGCCACTGAACGCTTTCAAAATTGTTGTGCTCTAAAGTTCACTTCCAACACTAAATATGTCCAATATTACATTTTGGCCACTGAATAGTTTTTAGGTTATATAATTTAGCCGCGACTTAGCCTGCGATGGCAAATAAAAAGCGCAATCTACCGTCTTTCCTCTTTAGTCACGTTTATACGTCTATTTACAAAACATGTCCCGGATGTAGAATATTCATGCACAATTGCACAGTAATGTATAATCATTGATATGCTACGTTATATTTAACACAACTTGTTACAAGAATATAGTCGATATTTTTCATGCCCTGTTTCATCTTCTTCTTAGTCGGTATCACTCTTGACAGAGAGGTCGTGGTCATCACTTCAGGCGTTGGTGGCAAGCTTCACAACACGCCGCCACTCTTCTCTGATGGCCGCCTTCCTCGTGCATTCATGTAGTGATGATGAGCCATTTACTGCAAAAGCTCTCTATCTCATCATCACGTGCAGCACTAGTTGGTGCATAAACCTGAATGATGTTAAAATTCACAGGTGTCGCTTTAAGCTTTATCCTTATTATCCTGTCGCTAACAGGTTCATACTCCATTACACTATTCCTTAGATTTTTTTGGAATAAGGAAGGCAACTCCATTTCTGCTGCTATCGTCATTTCCAGAGAAGTATATGGCATGAGTCTCTGTGAGAAAATGAACGACCTCTTCCAGTGAGTTTCGCTAATGCCGCAGATATTAACGCCACACCTCGTTAACTCCTTCTCTAGGATATCTAGCTTGCCTGGTTGAAGTAGACCGCGAACATTCCATGTCCCTATTTTTTGGATATGCCGCATCTTCATGGGGTCTCCAGTAGCATGTTTTCCATACGTTGCCTGGTCTCCTACAACCGTATGGCCGGTAGCCAATTGCGCAGCACGGCGCCGGTTGCTAAGCGAATCGCATGGCCTCCTCTGTGTATTTGACTGTACCTTCATTATGACTTTCTTGGAAATTTGTTATGCAGTGGTTTCCCCTTGCCTTCTGCATTTAAGCCTTTTAGGGGTTATTTAAATCCCAAGGTCGTTTCAGCCTCTTCCAACTAGTTGCCCAGTCAGGTAAATGGTTATCCCACCATTCGCTCGGTCGCCAGAGCCTCGTCTGTTGTCTAGTAGGGAGCACCACGGGGCAGTAATACGCCACCCCGCCGCCATGTTTCATCAGATCTTACCTATTGCACATGTTAATAAATATTTTCAGGAAATGTGATTCTCAGATCCATGACCTTCAAGTCAAATAGCCCTTTCGTAAAATATGTGAAACACTATAATATGGTATAATATACGAAAAGCAAGATAACATGCTTTTCGGATCCGAATATTAGTTACTCAGCCACAAATGCAAAATGTTCTGGGTAGTTGGTACATATTTTAAGGATATTAAGTTGGTACAGGCGGAATGGTTAATGGGACGTTCGTAAGATTGTAAGGCGGAATATCGATCTGTAATGGCCACTCAGTAAATGATGCATGATGCATGCGACTCGACATGATGTTTTAACGTAGGTAGGTACAGTTTGCTGTAATAAAGCCTATATAATCAACCGGAGCGTTGATAAAGATCTCCAAACGCTGTTATACTCTATATAGAGTTGTGCTTAGAATATTATGAGCACTTCGCTTGTTTAGCTGGTTGAGAAAATAATACCACGTATCTGAGCACTTTGTCTGCTTAGAACTGATGTTGACGGTACTCGCTAAGAGGACCGTTAGCAAATAAACTAGCTCGACCCAGGCTCAGGCGCCCTCAGAATACTAATGTTCTATTGTATTTGCACGCCAGGGGTAGAACGATGATTGTTCATGTAATTTTTAATTCAATAAACCTACCTAAGTAAATCAATTTGACTACAACAAAGTAAAAATAAATTAAAACCTGTGTTCATTAAGAACACGTAAATTACCTATGTGGCGAAATAATTTTCCTTTTAATAGCCATATGTTGACAGGCCCCAAAAACATAAACAAGATGTGAACAGCATCTAAAAGTTAGACGTCAAACGGACGGCTGATTTTAGTTGATTTGAATCGATCGTGTATACTTACCGCTTTTGCACGTGTTGATTTGAGAACCACCTGCATTACGAGTATAAGTACTTAGATCTCTACCAATTGAATCCGTGGAGTCTATGTTAAAGAACTACAATCAAAATGTTTATTTTGCAAATAGGCCACAGCAGCACTTTTACAAATGTGTATCTATCAGGATTTAGAAAGAAATAGGAATGTTTAGAAATCATACCTAAATCCAGCAGTTGGCAGCATGGTGGCGTGGTCAAATTTTGTATTGTGATTGGCGGATTTTGACACCTGCTGTCAAAAAGACCTTACACCACGGTGTGCCAGTTGGTGGATTTATGATTTTTAAACACCATAATTAGTCGATATCTTCTCTTTTAAAGGTGTACTAACGTGTATGAAATCTTCTCGTCTGGATGCGAGAACTGCGGCGGCTGCCAGGTGAGTGTGAGCCAGGTCGCCGAGTGGGAGGACACCGACAGGGAGTGCGGCGGCGACGGGATGCCTGGTACGCTTTGCTCTTCTGTTCAAGTATAATTTTAATCTTTTAGTTATTTCTGTACAAACGTCATAAAGTTAAAAGTCTCCGATATATTGGCGCGCGCTGCTGTTAACGCAACGCACAGTACTTAATAAGCTTATTGCTTCATCTCGGTGCAAGCTAGAGAGAAGCTCTTGAGGTAAAAAAGTTTCAAAGAACACCTTTACCTATTGATAAATAAGAAGGCATGATATTACGGACAAAACTAATTCTGAAGCAGCTACCAGATTAAGTACCAGATTGAATTTAGGATAAAAAAAAACATCGTCCGACATGAAAAATGAAAATTCATCAATTACGTAATCTAATAATGCATGCTAAGAACAGGTTTAAACGCAATCAGCATCAGAAAGTCAATAGTTATAGGATTTAAAGTCCCAACTTACTTATTGCGTCTTTCCCTAACCAGGTATTACCTACTGTACTTACGTGTCTTGGAGGTAACGTTGATGAGCAGCATGCTGCTGGGCAGCGACGTCCCGTACTCGTTGACAGCCACCACGAACACGTGGTACGTGCCGTTCATTTCTAGATTTTCTATGTTGGCCATGGTTTCAGTTGTGTTGATTTGCTGTTGCAGAACAACAAATAGTTTAAAGATATTTGCATAATAAAACCATCTGTAAAATACGAACAAATGACATGACTGGTCCTTATGCTCAAATTGTCTCATTATTTTTATTTTTTGTCTTCTTATAGTCGTTAAAGGCAAAAAATAAGTGAATCTATTGGGGATAAGGTTTGGAAACTGAATTTGATAATAAGCGTTGAATAATTTATTTTTTCTACTCCTGTACTGTTATCTGTCTTTTACTTGGTCACGAACACTAATATAAGAACATACATAATATGAGTTCAGAGAGTTCTATACTCTATTCCCCATAACAGCACTAGTGTCGTTATAGTCACTTTACGTTATTGCTAGCAGCCACAGACTTCTAAATCTAGGTTAAACTTAGGTCAAGGATTAAGCGCTCAATTTTAACTTTACGGTAAAAATGCACAACTACCAACTTAACAAACAATTAAATTCCTACGGTTTTTAAGAAAAACACAACTTTCCGAACTAAATTCATTGATGCCAACATAAAAAAAGTATTTTTAATTTAAGTATATTTTAAATTAAAAAAAAAATATTACCATAGATACATACTGTCAGTCAAACGTCATATTATTTGCCTTGTTTCCAGGTTATGATTAATTTTGTATTTTATAATTTAAAAAGTCTAGTCGTAGAAAAAGTATTGTATGCAACGTTGTATAATTAAGTCAAAAAACGCTCATTGCGTCTCTATTTGCGATACTCGCCGCATTCGCGGCTCGTATCGCAACTCACGCAATTCGCATTTTTTGAACCCACTTATACAACTGTTGCATAATAGTACATTACACAACTAGGGTGGTAATACAAAGAAAGCCCGAGATCGCAGATGTTTGCGGCCCGAGCTGCAAGCGAGGGACGTAAATATGCGATCGAGGGCTTTTTTCATTACCTCCCGTGTTGTGTACATCATTTTATGTCTACACTTGGCCAGAAAGCGGCTTTTTCCGTATGTACACAACACGGGAGGTAATAAAGAAAACCCTCGATCGCATATTTACGTCCCTCGCTTGCAGCTCGGGCCACAAACTTCTGCGATCTCGGCCTTTCTTTGTATTACCACCCTAGTTATAGTTAGTTCCACGAGAGTTGAGGCCACGCACACAACAACACTGTCAACAAATTACTGTTCTTTTTTCGTACCGATACAGTGAATTGCAAGATATACCAAAAAGTTTGTTTAAACTATAGCCTCGTGTTTATTTACTCATACATTTCATTCACTCACTTTTTTTGCAATGAGTACTTCATGTAGCTGTGTGTGTGTAATCATTCACCTCAACTCTCGTGAAACTACCTATATCGATACCTTTAGACTCAAAGGGCGTAAACGCCGTAGGTGCTAATGGCCTTTACGCCCTTTGAGTCTAACGGTATCGATATGTAATGTAGGTACTATTTACTACCCTATTACGAGAAAAGGTCCTCACATTGTCCAACTGCAGAGTATTGTAGTAGTAAGGTTGCGAGTTGTTGCCGACGCGCTGCCAGTGCACGGTGTACGATGTCGCGTTGGCACCGTCCTGCGGGGCCGACCAGTCCAGGTACCCTGTCCACGACTTCTCGTCGGGCGTGGACACGATCGCGTGGACCTCTCGCGGCGGCCCGGGCAGCAGGCCGGTGCCTAGAGGGAGATGCCGTATGATAAAATCGTTCAAATCAAATCATTTATTCTGCAAATAGGCCACAGGGGCACTTTTACTACTATGAATCTACCAGCAAAGGTACTTAAGCAGTTCCCGAGACTTACAGGTTGACTAAAGGAGATAGAAGTCGTAAGTATATATAATCGAACAATTATGATGGAAATACACGGATCCATATTATTTCAAAAATCTTGATTTGAGTTTACATGACGATATATTTAAACGTTCAATATTTTCACAGGCCCCACTGTACGTAGGGCCGCGAGGTTAGTTGATATTATCTGAATAACGTTAAGTGAGAGCTTAGTCGGATAAAAAGAGCTATGTATCGTCATGTCGATGTGAACATCCAAGGTAGGTATGATAAGGTTCAGTACTCTTGACCATGTTCACAAGAAAAAAAATTTATAGACTTGGGTTGTAAGTGTATGTACCAATTTTTCATTACTACCCCAACACTATTTCCCGATTCTTTCGAGATACGTTTTAACATTTTCAGGAGGTCTACAATTAACGCCTAACGTCGAATATGTAGGCTTAATAACGCTTAATTGAATTTTCCGTACACGAAAGTGTTAACCATGATCTCAGATTTTTTTATCGTACCATTTATAGTACAAAAAGGAATGGGTACTGGGCTACCTTCTTCAAAGCATTGCACGATGTTTCCGATGTAGGGCACGCAGGTGTTGATGCCGCCGGTGTAGGCGCCTGCGCACACGCCGCGGCAGTTGGCGGGCACGCCGCGCCGTGCGCAGCACGCCTCGTGGTTGCGACCTGGATACACGCAATTTGTAAGACACATAGTATGTTAAAACTATTTTCATTTGCAAATATTGCTGTGCCCAACAGGGTCCTTAGTGTATTTTACAGTTTGTAGTTTAACAACTGTAATACATAAGGAATGCAATAAAGTTTTGAGTAGGTATTGCTTTACTACTTTGACAACCGCTAGGAAGTAGGTACCTAGTACACCCTCAGTACTGCATGGAACTCTTACGTACAAAGCGATGCAAGTGTGTTTAGATCGGTCATCTTACCGTCGTAGAAGAGTTCACAATACGCTATTATGCGTCATTATTACACATTGAGCATTTTAGATATGGTAGCGGGTAAGCTTTGGTAGGCGAGTGGTTCGGACATGCCTTTCAAGGAGAAGTCGGGGGCTTGAATCCTGTTCGAATCCTTCATGCCAATGAGTTTTTCGGAAGTCATGTACGAAATATGATTTGATATTTAGGTACCATTAGCGTTTCGGTGAAGGAACATCGTGAGGAAATCGGCATACATCCGCGAATAATAAGAATAATAATAATAACGCAGGGCAGCTTGTGGCGAGCTGTTGGGGAGTAGCGACCCCACGTACCCGAGTGCTCCGGGGGGTCCTTAAGGAGGGTCATGGGATTTAGTGAAAGGACCTCCGCCTCTGGCTTGACTTAACCGGCCGTCCAGAGTGGAGACGCGAGAGCTATATGCTCCAGGCGTGGAAGTGTTAAAGGGCATAACGCCGCGAGTACCCACGGAGAAAGCGCAGCACACCTCTCGACACCCTGTAGCCCTCGGCAGCGGTGTTGCCCCTGGGCCATTGCTCATAATGTCGCTATTTAACAGGGGCCCATCAGCGGAGGGCAAGTCACGGTCTGTCAGTGCCGCGAAGACATGCACTTTTCCTGACAGGCGCCGTCATGTCTCAATCCATAGCCCAGTATCTAGTCCATAATTCCACCACCATAACTCAGTAGAGATTCCATCAATCAACAATAGTCCTTGCATGTGGCGGGGGCTGTCTCTGCGTGCGTCCCATGACACGGGCAGGGACAACATCCGCTGGGTGTACACGTTGCCTTTCATTAAATTGTCTTTCGACAATTTAATGAAAGGCCTCTACGCGTTGGCTTCGGCTTCGCGCACGTCTCCCAAAGGGCCGGAACACCATTGTCCCGTGTACGGGAAAGACATACAGATAATAATAATAGTTATTTATTTCGACCAACTTGGAACAATTTAAACATGTGTATGTTAAGTCTCTAAGCTGCACTGGGCCAGGCTGGAGACTACAGCTCATTCACATCTATGAGAGTATGCCTGTGGCCAGCAGTGGGCCGCATACGAGCTGATGATGATGATAAATATCTTTTAAGTCGGGAACCAGCTGGATAGTTAGGACACCACACTTGCCTCCAGCCCCGCAGCGCAGCAGCTTGTGGAACTCCTGCGCACAGAGAGGCGCGAGAGTCCGCAGGTCGGACATCTTGGCGTCGTAGGAGCAGAGCGGCATGCACACGCCGGCCACGGACACGCGCTCGCAACACGCCGTCACGTTGTAGTAATTCGATATTTCCTCTTCCTCGTCGAGAATCTTGGAAAATAATATCGTTGATGAAAATACTTTTTTGTATGGGTATCGATAAATGTTTATTTAGGGTTTAGTTGTGGGATTTATACCAACCTCCAAGCTAAATATTGTTTTGCTATTCAGTTAGTAACTTGATATATAAAATAAGCCCTACAAGTTAGTTGAGAGGTACCTGGGCATTTTCAAAAATCATTGTTAATTTAACTTTTTTTATATTTCAAAAAATTTAAGTGTTTTCGAATCAGGATCATGAGCACTATCGATCCTGATAGAAGAAAAAAAGTGTCCCAAAATTTTCATACACATTTCGTTCTTCCGTTACGTTACAAGTGTATACACGATGGCATCTAATCGGTAATCAGGTACCAGTTTTTCTAACTCAGTAATTGATAGCGGTCACGTTAATGTCGTAATTACGTAGTTACATCTAAATATTTTTTTTTCTGTGATAATTTTTATTTCGAAATCATTTTTATCCTGAATTCCTTGTCACCCTACTAATCTGTATCTGTGAGATTACAACCTCTTTAAAAAATTAATGACAATGATAATTTATGAGTAATAACTTGTCACTGTCGGGTTACCTATGTTTTATCAAAATATGTTTGACAAATTATCACTTTCCAAAAAAAATTTCGCAAAATTTCATTTCCCAAATAATCGTTTGCCAAATTAACTCTTCACAAATAATTGTTACGCGAACCTAATGTTTGACACATGAATGTTTAGGCAATGCCTCGCTCACCAAATGGTAGTTTGACCAAATTTTATTTAGTCAAATGTTTTAGTTGGCATAACATATTTTACGCAAAACAAAATTACGAAAATTATTTGTATCGTCAAAATTCAATGAACCTTTTTTTTTTTTAAGAGGGGAAAATGCGTTACGCATACCAACAGGGTGCGGGGACGGACCCTGATGGTTACGTGGGACTCCCTTGAACCTAACCTACTGTTCTGGGAGCGGTTCGTTTTAGTTGGGGGACGCAGTTCTAACCTAACTTACTTTTTGATAGCCATTCGGTTTGGTAGGGGGACGCAGTTCTAACCTAACCTAACCTACTTTTTGATAGCAGTTCGTTTTGGTAGGGGGACGAAGTTCAAACCTAACCTAACCTACTTTTTGATAGCAGTTCGTTTTTGTTGGGGGACGCAGTTCGAACCCTAACCTAACCTAACCTAACCTAATTGAACTTATGGTTTGAGTTTTTTTTAATGCGGGGGGCTTCGCCCCCCGAGCCCCCCTTGTGGGGGGCTTCGCCCCCCCGTCCCCCCTTTTTCTTCTGTGCCCTTATAATTTACTAACCTAACCTACTTTTTGATAGCAGTTCGTTTTTGTTGGGGGACGCAGTTCAAACCTAACCTAACCTACTTTTTGATAGCAGTTCGTTTTTGTTGGGGGACGCAGTTCGAACCCTAACCTAACCTAACCTAATTGAACTTATGGTTTGAGTTTTTTTTAATGCGGGGGGCTTCGCCCCCCGAGCCCCCCTTGTGGGGGGCTTCGCCCCCCCGTCCCCCCTTTTTCTTCTGTGCCCTTATAATTTACTAACCTAACCTACTTTTTGATAGCAGTTCGTTTTTGTTGGGGGACGCAGTTCAAACCTAACCTAACCTACTTTTTGATAGCCATTCGTTTTGGTAGGGGACGCAGTTCTAACCTAACCTACTTTTTGATAGCAGTTCGTTTTTGTTGGGAGACGCAGTTCAAACCTAACCTAACCTACTTTTTGATACATTATATCAATAATGGTTATGCCAATTGTATTTTATATGAAAATAACGTTATACCATAAGTTCATTATAGGCGTTATTGCGACTAATATTATACCAAAAATTTTTATAGCCATCGTTACGCACCCCCTTTACCCTTTTGTTTATGTCAGTTTTTGTTTTTATTGAGGGCTACAGTTCTTCAAAATTCTTGCTGTTGTTCAAAATTATTACTTAAACTTTAACCTTTTTTGTGGGATCGTGCCGTTTTACCAATATTATTTTGGTCAAATTTTATTACCTAAGGAAATCCGATTTTTGACTTTTTATGTTTTGACATAACAATTCATTTGACTAAACTTTTATTGACTAATATTTTTTTGCCTTAATAAAGCATTTGCTAAAAGACCAAATGCCGAAATGTCATTTTCCGTATTAATATTATGCTGAATAAAAATTTGACCAAACGAAAATTTGCGTATTATAATTATGCCAAAGATTGCATTGGCAAAAAAAACAGTTGCTAATATTTGTTTGGGAAATGAGATTTGACCAAAATAATTTTGGCAAAACGGCAGGATCCCGTCACTGTCATGTATGTAAACAAAGTCATAGAAGTCGCAAATATTGAATGAAGTAAATTAGTAATTAAAAAAACATGCCTCGACCATATTTGTGCTCAAAATATCGAGCGTTACAATATTGTAGGTACGTTTATCAATACAAACCAAACAGCTGAAGATGAACTCAAGAATTATTCCACGAAATTCATCCAAACGTACCAATTCTAACGCACAGTTTTATAAACCGCATGAACTAAAACCTCTGTGACTTCGGACAGTTCACAGTGCCAAACCACGCTCAAGCACCCGGCCGGCCTCGACGTCGACCTGACGATCTGGATCGACGCATTTTAAGATACTTTGCTCGGGATCCTCGTAGGAGCAATAGGCAAGCAGCGAGAAGGTTTCATGTGAGTCAGTCCTTCGTGTTCGTTTCATTTTCGGCCATTTTATCAATTTTAATTCGTTATCTATCACGCCCTAACTACTCATACTCGTAGATAAGTTTATTTACTTAAGATCTGTCAAATTTTCCGCGAAAGCGATGGCACTTGACGTATCGTGATCACGTGATTTTACTTCAATAATTAATGTAGGTGACCATGTATCCAGTGGTTATTAGTTTAAATTATGTTTTAACCTTTTATTAATTAAACAGTGAGGTATTTGTGTGAGACCTCGCCTATTAAGTTTGATTTTAGCTAGATATTAATATTTGTTTACTCCTGATTATCGATTAGAATCCACCCTGTATAGAAAAGTAACGGAATCGGAATTAAAAAGATTGGGACACCTTTTTTTCTTTTATCAGGGTCGATAGTGCTCATGATCCTGATTCGAAAACACATAACATTTTTGAAATAAAAAGTTAAATTAACAATGATTTTTGAAAATGCCCACCTATGCGTGGTGGTGACTACCTACTTTCCATCGAAGTTTCAAATCTTGTATCCATCAAAATGTTTAGTTCTGAACCCCTAAAATCTAGATGTTTAATCATTCATCAATCAATCTTCATACCTGACTCTGCGTCCTGAATATGAGACGTGGAGACGCATCGCCTACGCCGTGCTCGTTCACCGCTTCCACGTAGATCTCGTAGTCGGAGTTCGATTCTAAGTCCTCCAAAATATATGGCGAGTGAATCTGGTGGTCAAAAAATTATAAAATAGTATATTACACAACTAGGGTGGTAATACAAAGAAAGGCCGAGATCGCAGATGTTTGCGGCCCGAGCTGCAAGCGAGGGACCTAAATATGCGATCGAGGACTTTCTTTATTACCTCCCGTGTTGTGTACATCATTTTATGTCTACACTTGGTCAGAAAGCGTATTTTTCCGTACGCGCAGCGTGCGGAAAAAGCCACTTTATGGTCAGGTGTGGCATAAACAACAATAAATCTTATATTCAGTATCATACGACTGTTGTTAGTTTGAGCGAGAAACTAGTTCGGTTAGGCCAAAATTGGTTCATTGAAGGTAAGCCGCGCGTAAGCTTTTATGTTTGTTCATGAAAGGGCTCAATACAGGTGTTGTACCTACTGAAATACTGAGTAATCCAACTTTTCAGTAGTTCTCTTATTCACGTCTTCAGGAGTTATATAGCGCTATCTACACCTAAGAACTGAGGGTTCTCTCCTGAACTTACGTCTCAAAATGCGGTGAAAAATCTATAGTACCTAAAGATGACAACAATACGGAGTCGAATTCCGCTACGTAGCATATCATTAAAGGTACAATATTCACTTTAATTAAATAAATGTTGCAACAATTTCGTTAGCAGACTACTCCGGCTACTCTGGCTGCTCTTTTAATATTCAGTAATATCGATTAATTCGGAACATAAAACATTCCGAGATCAAAGGATATTACGGCTTGTTCTCGATTAAGCGATACCAAAATCCCGCGTGAAAGGGCATTTGTAGGGCCAATAAATTAAACGATAAACCTGCAAACATCCCTTCGCCCTGCAGACAGACGGTAATTCTGTCACCTCCTAATTTATAGTTCCGCGGAGGGTGATCCCTAATGAATGTATAATGAATTAATCCCTTCAGCTATACAAATCGTTGCCTATATTTGAACTGAGGGGTTTGGGTCTATGTATTATAAAGACAGACATAAGACGCAAGCTGAAAGCATATTTAGGTTAAAGATTAATGTAGCTAGGGAGGTGAATGCATGATTTTGCTGTCATACTCGTATACCGTATACGTTTAAGATTAATGTGAACACTCTAAAAACCTAAGTAAACAACGGTTACAGCCCTGTTTGTATAGTACCTAAGGAGCTATAAAGGTTTCCTGGGAGGAATAAATTCACATTTTAGGTACTTACATGGGTTAATGCTTTGAGACCTTTACTTTTTTGGGCATTATTCAAAGTTGTGGTTCAATCGGTTGCCTATACTAGTAGAGTAGTATTGCACAAACGTGGTACATACCTACCTAAGGCCATAAAGTAAAAATGATCCCAGATCGCTAATTATTTCTACGTGCACCCTTTATTTATTCTCGATTACTGTATTGTACAAAACTTGCCATTCCCTTGTGAATACGTTTATTTATAGGTACCTACTTCATTTTCAGTCATTAAATAGGCTTCTTCCATTCTGTTAAGTATTACGGTTTTTTTAGGGTTAAACCTCAAAAGGAAAAAACGGAACCCTTACTGTCTGGTTTGGTCTGGGAATCAAAATTTATAGGGTACTTTATGAGCAAAGACCTGAAATGTTTCTTATTGAATCTCTTTAAAGCTATACTCTCCTATCCTACCTTCTCCAGCACTCTGTAGTCCTCAGAAACCGCCAAGGCCTTGTAATGCAGGTTATAGTACTGCACGGTGTCAGGCAGCGCCGCGGGGGGCGCCCAGTGTACCACGGCGTAGTCCGTGTCGATGTTGGTGAGGTGCAGGCGCGTGGGCGGCCCGGGGAGCACGCCGTAACCTTGCAGGAGGCAGTTGGTGTACGACGACATGTAACGAAGGCATCTGGATAGAAGATGTTGCAAGGATTAAGAATATTCTTAAGTAATTAATAGGGCATATAAGGCAGGCTAATAAAATCCACCCTGATGGGAGATGAAATAATAGCAACGGCCACAAAGGGATGTCCTCAAGGTGGAGTACTATCACCCACTCTTTGGAGTTTGGTGGTGAACTCACTACTGGAGGAACTGAACATAGGGCCCACCTACACGGTAGGGTATGCAGATGATTTGGTGATACTTGTAAATGGGAAATTTCCCAATACGGTATCGGGAATCATGAATGAAGCGCTGAAGAAGGTGGAGACATGGTGCGATAGTCATCACCTCTCCATCAACCCGGGCAAAACAGTGGTAATACCATTTACCAGGAAAAGAGTACTCAAGAATATGCAGCAAATCAAGCTATATGGAAGAGTGCTCGAACTTTCCAATGACGTCAAATATCTAGAAATAACGCTAGATAAAGAACTTAATTGGAAAAAGCATGTTGACAATACCACGACCAAAGCTCTACGAGTATTTGGGATGTGCAGATCAGCATACGGGAAGACATGGGGTCTAAACCCTGAAGTACTCAGATGGATCTACACCATGATGGTTAGACCCATCATTTTGTACGGCAGCCTAGTCTGGTGGCCGCGGACGCTGAAGGGCACATGCAAAGACGCTCTGACGAAAGTACAGAGAACGGCATGCATGGCTCTAACAGGGGCGTTTAGAACCACGCCAACGGCGGCACTGGAGGTAATGTTAAACCTACCCCCGCTACATATAGTGATTCAGTCAGAGGCGCGCAAATCCCTTCACAGACTAAAAACAATGGGTCTGTGGAGCTATTGCGCGCCTAAAACGAAACACACAAACATGGGAACAAACGACTTCCTAGATCGAATAACGGCCATGAGTGGGGATAAGATGCTGCCAAGGCACATATTCCGAAGGAACTTCAAGGTTCAAATACCGACAAGGGCAGAATGGGCTGAAGGTCGCACACCACCAACTGATGATAGCAGCGACAATATATGGTACACAGACGGATCCAAAATGGACTCCGGTACGGGAGCAGGCGTACATGCAATAGACTACAATGTCAGTATTAAGATGGGAGGTTATGCTACTGTCTTCCAAGCGGAGACATATGCAATAATCGCCTGTGCCCAGGAGAATATAGATAGGCATACCAAGGGGAAAAACATCTATATACTCAGCGACAGTCAAGCGGCACTTAAAGCACTTACGGCGCCGAAAGTGGACTCTAGACTGGTATACAATGGCATCCAAGCCCTGAACAAACTTGGAAGGCATCACAAAGTGAAACTAACGTGGATCCCAGGGCACGAAGGCTTCATCGGCAACGAAAAAGCAGATGAGCTAGCCAGAAAGGGCTCGGAGGGCACACTCATTGGGCCGGAACCATATGTGGGTCTCTCACAGGGGACCATAACAACAGCCATAAAGGACCACGCCAAACACCAACACCAACTAGAGTGGAAGAACATGGCGGGCCTGAGGCACTCGAAGCTCTTTATGGAAAGAGTCAACACACGCTGGACAAATAAACTAAGAAAGTACAGCAGAAGACAGCTCAGAATCATAACAGGGGTGTTTACAGGTCACTTCGGGGTCAAAGGACTCCTGACCAAGATGGGACTATCAGACAATGCTGAATGCAGAATGTGCGGCGAGGAAGCAGAGACAATGAAACACATACTGTGCGAATGTCATGCCCTCGCCAGAACTAGAATGAAGGAATTTGGCACTGGCTACCCAGAGCCAGATGAATTCCAGGCACTACCAATAGGGTCCATTATCCGATTCATGGAGATGGTGGAACAGGCCATTGCGTAGATGCGGTAAGGGGTAATTACACAAAAGATCCCATTGGGTCGAAGTGTATCCGCAAGGACCCCTATTACCAAGATAAGATAAGATAAGTAATTAATACCTTTGGGCATGAAGTGGTTAACAATACTATTTGATGACAATGCAGCAAAAAGTATACGTAGGAGAAAGGAGTAATTTTTTTAATAAGTAACATTAAATTTCGAGATGTATTATATTTCTTGGAGGGAAAATTGTCATAAAAGCTATGGCTGCTTGATTTTACGA
The DNA here is from genome assembly GCA_947034925.1 of Eudemis profundana. Taxonomy (NCBI): domain Eukaryota; kingdom Metazoa; phylum Arthropoda; class Insecta; order Lepidoptera; family Tortricidae; genus Eudemis; species Eudemis profundana. The sequence continues at coordinate 18,677,076 of OX344795.1, read as the reverse complement.
GACTTAGGCGCTTAAAATAGGTACAGAGACAAACAGGCCAAACATTGTCAAACATTAAGATCTATTCGTTTGTTGATGAATAACCGGCCGTCATTCATCAACAAACAAATAGATCTTAATGATAATGTGTCGTCGCTAAAGATGGAGAATACCCGATCTACTCTACGGTCGATTGGAAAATACCCATCTTGACATTTACCCACTGCCGCCCATCATAGGGACCACGAGCCATACGTTCGGTAATCTATGAGTGCGTCAATGGTCTTCGTGTTGCCATCCTAGAGGACTAAAGGCCAAGCGACGACACTGCGGTGTGACGTCAAAATCTGTTGGGTCTCGCACTATAGCCTGTGGTATGTCTGTGGCTAAGGGTGTAGGTATACAAAATAAATGAGCCAACGAACTCACTTGAAGTGATTAAAGTCGAGGTTGGTCACGTTCCCGCTGCACAGCGGCAGACACGACTCAGGCAGCCCCCGCGCCCGGCAGCACGGCGAGTGGTCCATCCCGTTCACCAGACAGCCGAACGTCACGCCGGCCCACGGCGCGCAGATCATCAGATCTGTCACCTGCAGCTGAGGGTTAGAGCGGCGGGCGAAGGTGCATTAGACACGGATGAGGTGAGATGAGTGTTAGGTGACGGCTGACGAGTGTTGTGACTGATGGGCGAATGCTCAAGCCTTTAGTGAACAAGGATATTGTGAATGCGGAATTGTTGATATTGTTGATCATATAGTATTGGTGATTGAATATTAGATTGAGTTCTCGGAACAAAAATGTGTGCGAAATGCGGGCCAGATTGCTACCTCACTGATTAGCGAGTAATTCTTCCATGTTTTATTATACTAATATAAATGTACGTATAATGAGTAAGTAGGGTACAGTTCTGTGCTGATCTATAAGTATAAATTATTGACAAACTATTAGGTACCTTTAGATTTACTACATACATTTTACTTTCCAATATAAGCAAACTTAAAATGGTGAACGAGATAAATGGGTTCTCTACTAGTCTTTAAGTATTTGTTTTTAGGAAAACTTGTTAATTAGGTAGCTAAATTTTGACTATAAATTACCTTTAAAACGTCCAAACAATTTCTAAAAGCAATTAAACTTTTTCAATATCATTCAAGCGGCCTGATGAAGTCATGATTAATGACGAAATGTAATGAAACACCATCGCGTCGGATAGAATGGTGTCTGGATGAACTTAAAGAAGGCAACATTTTGCGATGTCATATCTGCAAGATACGTATACGAGAATACGAGATACTCAAACACGGACCTAATACTCGTATGCGTCAATGACCCTGGCTATAGCTGTTGTTCCAGGCACACTACTGGGGACAATCTAGTAATTCATGAATTTTATTTTGTTTAATTATTTTTAGACATTGTATTGTATTTAAATTGTAGAATAGACTGACGATCCATTATTGGGGACAATATAGTACTTAATCCATTCTATTTTGCTTAACTTATTTTGTGGACATTGTATTTAATTTTATCGTTATTAATTTGAATTATAATTATTTTTGCCTTTGACGATCATAATACGGATTCATATAAATTGTCATGTATAATTTATCATGTAATTTTGTATTATCAATTTATTAGGTACAATTTTTAGGGTTCCGTACCAAAATGGTAAAAAAGGAACCCTTATGGTGCGACTCTGTCTGTCTGTCTGTCTGTCTGTCTGTCTGTCTGTCTGTCTGTCTGTCCGTCTGTCACAGCAAGATATCTCAGGATCTACTGATGCTATCGACTTGAAATTTGGAATAGTGTTAAGAACCGCTAACCCGAGTTTATAGGATGTAAAAAAAATCTTGTAACTTTTTTACTTTTTTTTTAAAGGGGTCCGTAATGAGACTTTGCAAATTGAAAGTAGGGCTATTATATCGAGTGAGATATCAAATGAAAGGGCTTAATTTGTAAATTAAAACAGTATTTTTGTATTTTTTTTTAAATAAGTAGTTTTTGATTTATGGCGAAAAACGTTAAAAAAAATACCGTTCCCCCCCTATTATCTTCGAAGTTACTGAACAGAAAAATCTGTAATAATTGCCAATTATTAATGTCATTCTATATATTACAGGAAAAATATAACGGTTTTCCTAACTTGCACTGTTTTTGAGAAATTTGCAAAAATCTTAACACATACTTATTTGCTCCTACTAAACTAATCGCCATATAGTTTTTCTTGAACTATTCATGTATCTACTTATGAGTTTGTACGGAACCCTCGGTGCGCGAGTCGGACTCGCACTTGACCGGTTTTTTTTTACTTATTCTACATTAAGTTGGTACTATGTAGTATCAACGTAATGTAAAATAAGTAAAAAAAATTGTACCTAATAAATTCGTATTGGCTCATTAACAACTGTTAACAAGGTACTAAAGTTTGCAGGTGCTTTAAACGCTGACTGTAGATGTAGATTCAACTTTAACGCAAAACTTAAACATCTTGAGTAAGGTCTTTTAAGTTGAGTGAAATTCTCAGTTTTATTATATCCTCACATTTAGAAAATTCTGCCTTCTGTAAGCTCTAGAGTAACGCAGATGAGACATAAATCAAATCGAAAGAATTTCCTAGCGTTTCAACCACCCTTGGGGAATGAAAATAAAGTGTGGATATCAGAGTACTTAAGTATATCGAGTAAGCTCACTCCGATATTCCGAACAAAGGTACATCACGCGGCGCGCCCCTCTTCACACCACACACAGATACACACACACACACACACACACACACACACACACACACACATCGCAACAGACACATTTACTATGAGTGTGCGCGGGCGGCAGAGCGTGACGACCGGCGCGCCGCGCGTAGTAAGTACCTTTGTTCGAAGTGAATTTACTCGGCGTACTCTGTGGATATTGTTTAAAAATAAATACAATATAAAACACATTTGCCATGTATTCATAAACTGAAATCTTGCAAATAAAGACATTTTGACATTAACAAGATAGGTTACATTATTATTACGTGTTACTTATCTATGAGAAATAACTAGGGATTGCAGCCAGACTCGAAAACCGAAAAACGAGTACTTTTCGATTAAACTCGAAAACCGAGTTCGGTTTCGATTTTTACTCGAAACTGTCTGAAGTAGTTTTAATTTTTTTTTTGTGTAATGATAATGATTAAATTAGTTTGTAAACTCGGGATTAAGTAGGGTAGTAGGGTAGTTTTTAGGGTTCCGTACCAAAATGGTAAAAAAGGAACCCTTATGGTGCGACTCCATCTGTCTGTCACAGCAAGATATCTCAGGATCTACTAATGCTATCGACTTGAAATTTGGAATAGTGTTAAAAATCGCTAACCCGAGGCTATTGGACAGTAAAAAAATCTTATACCTTTTTCCTTTTTTTTTTAAAGGGGACCGAAATGGGACTTTGAAAATTGAAAGTAGGGCTATTATATTGAACGGGGTATCAAATGAAAGGGCTTGATTTGTAGATTAAAACACCGTGTTTATTTTTTTTTTCTTAAATAAGTAGTATTTGATTTATAATGCCAAACGTTAAAAAAATACCATTCCCCCCCTATTATCTTCGAAGTTACTGAACAGAGAAATCTGTAATAATTACCAATTGTTAATGTCGTCCTAAATATTACAGGAAAAATCATAACGGTTTTCCTAAGTTGCACCGTTTTTTAGAAATTCGCAAAAATCGTAACACATACTTATTTGTTCCTACTAAACTAATCGCCATACAGTTTTTCTTGAACTATCTATGTAGCTACTTGAGTTTGTACGGAACCCTCGGTACGCGAGTCCGACTCGCACTTGACCGGTTTTTAATCTATCCATCAGAAACCGTCAAATTGTGAACGACCTTGCACTTACCGACAAAGAGTTTACAATCTGTCGGATTTCCTAGAGGATATGGCACCATAGACCACATACACAGTGAGGCAGATAATACAGAAGACTGAGGAGTAAAATCAGCCCCTGTGCTTAGCATTTGTGGACTATGAGAAAGCTTTTGATTCTGTCTGGTTCTGGAATCCTTGCAACGTTGCCAAATAGACTGGCGATACATCCAAGTGCTGAGATGTCTCTACGCCGTCCAAGTACAGAACCAGCAGACTAAGCCCATTCTCCTGCAGCGGAGTGTGAGACAAGGGGATGTCATTTCCCCCAAATTGTTCACGAATGCACTGGAGGATGTGTTTATGACGCTCTAGCTTGGGAGGGTCGTGGCATTAATATAAACGACGAGTACATTTCACACTTGCGATTTGCAGATGATCCCGTCATTTTGGCTTGAACTTTGCAGGATTTAGAATACATGCTGAACGGTCTAGCTGCTTTTTCTCAACACGCCGGTCTTAGGATGAACTTGGACGAAACCAAGGTTATGTTCAACGATATTGTTTTACCGAAACTGACTGCAGTGCAGGACGCCCTTCTCGAAGTTGTTCAGGAGTACGTTTACCTCGGGCAAGTTCTGCAGTTAGGTAAAAATAACTTTGTAAAAGAGGTTAATAGAAGAATACAGCTGGGTTGGGCTGCGTATGGGAAATTACGTCGAGTCTTCTCGTCGTCCATTCCACAATGTCTGAAGACAAGGGTTTTCGATCAGTGCATCCTACCTACCAGTCTTGACATACGGAGCCGAAACGTTGTCGCTCACGGGAAGGCTGAGTACCTACGTAAATTTAAGGTCACTCAGCAAGCTATGGAAAGGGCCATGTTGGGAGTATTTCAGAAGGATCGTATCCGTAATGATGTGATCCGACAGAGAACTAAAATCGTCGACATAGCCCAAAGGATTAGCAAGCTGAAGTGGCAGTGGGCTGGCCATATCTGCCGCAGAACCAACAAGCGCTGAAGCAAGCGTGTTCTCGAGTGGAGACTACGGATCGGCAAACGTAGTGTGGGGCGCCCTCAGACAAGATGGAGTGATGATCTTCGCAAGATGGCTGGCAGAGGTTGGATGCCAGTGGCCGCGGATCGTGCTCGATGGCATGACATGGGAGAGGCCTATGTCGAGCAGTCGACTAATACGGGTTGATGATGAAGATGGTGGTGCGTATACACAACGTATTTCTGTCATTTTGCTTTTCTGTCGTTTCGCGTGTGTGTCATTTTGCGAAGTCAGAATATGTCTTTATCGAATTAAAGGCATTTTTTTATGCAGTAGTCAGTTATTACGTCGATTACTTACGTGTTACGAAACTTAAAAACCTATTTTTAAGGTTAACTTAAGTAAAAATATAAAAATCCGTAATATTATAAGGACGCAAAAAAACTCGAAAAACCGCGGTTATTAACCGAGTTCTATTTCGATTAAAACTCGATCGAGTTACTCGGTTAACCGAGTTTCGAGTAACTCGTTTGCAATCCCTAGAAATAACCCTCCTTTTTGCTTTGCCGTAGTCGGATAAAAAGTATTTAGTTAAAAAATCACATTTCTAAAAAGCATCGTATCATGCTTTGATAATTGTAAACACGGCAAAGGGAATGAGCACTAGTTGTATTTTTCTGTCTGTGTTTCTGTTGAGCATTGGTTGGTTGAAACGCTGGAACTTTCTGCCGCATGATACATACCCCGATCTCAAAGGTCTTGGTGGGGTCGCAAAGTTTGTCAACGCAGCCGAAGTGGTTGACGCCGGCGTTGACGCAACATGACCTCACGTCGGGCAGCTTCGGCGCCGGGGCTACCTTCGTGGTCTTCATCTTGCCAGGAGTTAGGGTTAATGACCTGGAGATTAAATGTATCGTATTTGATAATAGCGCCATCTCTGTCGGTTTTGACAAAGCTGCAAAGATGTACTGTAGGGTGAGAATTCGTTATTAACTACAACCGTAGGGTCTGTCCATCAGAGAAAATGAAAATCAAAGAAAACGCTAGAATTCTGGGTTTAAAGGACATACATGCGTTATTCTAAAAAATAAGTATTACCTATAAGTTAGGCTAAATACAGACTTTGTAGGACTCGAGAACTATTAGTTATCTGATTGAATTGCTAGAACGGACTCCAAGACTTTTGACAGAACAAGACCTTGATCTCGTACATCGTGAACGGTTGAAAGTTGTTTAGATTTTGGGTTTTATTTCCCGGCATTCTGATGCTTGACTTGTGATCTTGACTTGTGCATATTACAAAGTAGGTAAAACATCCTGCCACGTTCCGAACAAACTAACTCACCTAATAGCGTAGCTAGGCAGACTGGATCCGTGCACATTGTACGACGTGACAGTGATCTCGTACATCGTAAACGGCAGTAAATCGTTTAGAACTAAGAAGGTCTTGTTTGCCGGAATCCTGTGCGTGACAGGCTGACTCATTTTCACACTCAAGTTCTTGATGGAGCTTTCAGAAGGATCGATTAGATGCGCATCGAAAGAGCGGAGTGCAGTGACGTTGACTATATACTCCGTGACCGTGTCTGTGTTCTCGATTGGAGGGCTCCAGGAGACGTTCAGTTGTTTCTCGTTAAGAGTTTCTACTTCGACGTCTTCAGGTGGGCTTGGAAGGAGTTCTGTAAGAAAATAGCCGTTCTGAGTGCCGTTATAAATGCGTTTTTAAGGAAAATTGTTTGAGCCATGATAGTGTTGCAATTCTTATAGTTTTCAGTAAAACGGTTACATGTCGTCGCTGGAAAGCAATAATGCTGTAACCCGCACCACCATCGAAAATGCTTTTTTTGCATATTCTTATTCAGTTTTTTTTTCTGCGTCGACTGGTATAGTTATTATTTGTCTGTGATGATAAATAAAATGTATACAGCATATTTTTTTTTCACCTAAATTTGTAATCGCGGAATGAAGAAACGCTGTAACCCGCATAAAATCCCGTGTTTTCAACTGCGTTGTGGTTTACAGCAAAATGGTTTCCGCAATTAGTTCTCCGTCATCACGTACAGCATTTTTGCTTTCCGTAAATTTCAACTTTTGACAAATTTTTGTCATTTACAGCATTTTGTCGGGAGATGTTGTGAATAAACTATGGTGTACAGCATTTTAAAGATACAGTAATAAATGAATAATGACAGTAAATACATTTTAAAATATATAGTAAGTTTGTATGTATATAGTATTGAGGGTCGTTTTTATTTGTAGTTTGCTAGTTTTCGTTTTTTTTAAAGATTTAATCATGATTTAAATTAAATATAAATGTTTGCAAAGCTCCCTTTAGATTATAGAGGTAATATAAGCATAACCTACTTTAAAAGAAAAACACGTTAATTATTTTTCCGTTCAAACTTTAATGCATGTAAACTATACGTGTATCATAACTGTTCTGTAAAATAATCTTTATTATTTTTTTAATTGAATTGAATATATTTATCGATTAGATAAATAATAATTTTTATTAAATAAATTGACACGTCAAAACAACGATTGTTTTAACTAGTATATTTAGTGTCTCACTGCTCTGTATGAGCCTCTCTTCTAATACTTTCCTCTACCTCTGAAGTCCTACTAGACCTTAACTGGGCGCCATAAGTCAGAATGGGTAGAATGCACTAAATCTCCATGAGCTTACATTTCAGGGATATAAGGGGTTTCCCACCATTAGTGTTTTCATCAACCACAAGCTCCTCCAGGCGTTTCTGATACGTCTTTATTTTGTAAAAAAAATAAGATTTTTTAATACTGTGTACTTATAGCCTGATAAATACCATACTTCCGTTCTCAATCATCGTCCAAACCAAATGATTAAAATTATTTTAGGCGATTTCATAGTGCTGCTGCATGTAGATGCATACAGTCCAACAGCATAAATATAACAATACTTAATGATAACTTTTTAATAGCCAATACATAACATTTTAAGCTTAAAGATATGTATGTGTGGCATATTAATTAAGTAGTTCAGAAAATATTATTACTACAGATCAACAATTATTTACCACTGACATTTTAAAATGGATCAACATAAACTACCATTCGCACTTACACTGCTTCATTCATACCTGTTTCCTTCCATTCATTCAGTTACAGCAACATTGCAGTGCAAAAATCTTGTCAATTAAGTTTTCATGGCCCAAAAATTGTATTACGAACCACTTTTTAGACTTACAGCATTTTAAAACGACTGTGAGATTTGGTAAAAATATTGTTTCCATACAAACATTTTGTAGGTTACAGCATTATTGCGTGCCATGATTAGAAATATCGAAATGCTGTAAACGACAAAAGTCATATTAAAAACAAGTTTATAGTAATTTTACCACCAAGATTATAAACTTCGATTTTTTTACAACGAGTCTACCAAAGGGGGTTTAATAATCTCTTTTTGTTTGAGATTTATGAATTTTTCTAAAAAAATGCAAACGTTTTTTGGCTCTAGTGAAAAGTTTACTTTTTGAGGGTTACAGCATTATTGCTTTCCAGCGACGATGTATAATATATTGGACAAGTACATTACGAAATAACTAGTGTCCGACCGAAACATGTTTTTTTGCCGAAACCGAAACCGAAGGTTCGGTTTGATTTTAGTTTCGGCCGAAACCGAAACCGAACCTTTTATAAACGTGATTAAAACGTTGAATAAAAATGTCAGTGGGCCGTTCTTTCCAAATACCTACTAGGTAGATTAATGAAACATCTCGCCGGCCTAATATTACGTTCAAATTTTATCGAATGAAATTTCAACATTGCTATAGTGACACTGGGTTAAAATTTAAAAAGTGAAAAATTTTAAATGTTACATTAACTGTAATACTGAGACAGCGAATTGGTAATAGTAAATGGTATATAATAAAAAAAAAGTTTATTATTAAAATATGATAATCATAATATCATACATGTCTATATTAAATTAAAAGAAATGCTATAATGGCAAATCGACTACGGTGGTATGGACATGTTATGCGGAGGGATGATAACCATGGTGACTAAAGTATGAATGTGGATGGACTGCGTGAGAGACGATATGAATAGAAAGGAAGTGAGTGACGAGATGACGGGTGATAGAGAGGTATGGAAGGAAAAAAACATGCTGCGGCGACCCCAATTAAATGGGATAAGGGCAGGAGGATGATTATTCGGGGAACAAACACAAGCGTCACTGTCACTACACGAGCAAAGAGCACTGATTCAGTGGCCAGCGGAGTTAGGCGAGCGACGCCATATTGTCAGCCGTGCCGAGTGCACCCTACGTTACCCAAACGCGACCCGAAAGTACAATGTTGTAAGTTTCGGCCTGGCCGAAAGGTTCGGCTGCTTTTTGGCCGAAACCGAAACTCTGGCCGAAACATGATTTTTGGCCGAAACTGGCCGAAACCGAAACCGAAACCGAATCTTCGGTCGGACACTAGAAATAACCAAGCTACGTAGAAAAACATGCTTCTACGTAAGCAGAATTTGCAGCACCAGTTGTGGATTTTGCTGCCTCTCAATTCAAACACTGCTTTGTTTTGTCTTATAAAGATTCACTCACCCATTCCATTATAACCGAAAAACAATTATCTCACCAATGCCTTCGACAATACAAGCCAACGTCTTCTCCATGTAGGCTGCGCAGGAGTAGTGCGTCTTGATGTTGTCGGTGACGGGCGTGAACTCGCCGCGGCACACGTCTTGGCAGATGTCGGGCACGCGCTCCTGGACGCAGCAGGGCACGTGGTTACGGCCGTCCGCCATGCATCTAGGGAGGATTGGAGTTATGAGATACCTAGGACCTATAGTTTGCTTATTAGGATTAGTTTTAGGTTCGGAGAAGGGTTACTCTTCGAATACAAGATTCCTATGGTCATTAATGAGGAGTGACTTTTCATGAGGTCTTATTTCTCTATGAAAAATAAAGACAAATAGGCCCTTTTGAAAAGACACTCTTCAAATACTCAGAAAATAGACCAGAATAGTATTTTTGGTACTTAGTCGTGTGGCAACGCTCCTGTCATCTGTCAATTCTGACATATTCTCCATCGCGCTATCGAAGTTTTCTAAGTCGGTTGCATAAATACAACTTCCGACCAACTCTCATCGGATTTCGGTGCCCAGGCACAACACCCGCCTGGATCTCTCCACAGTTGGATTTAATTGGTTCTTCAGACAGAATCTTCTGAGTATTCGTCCAACGTTTACAACTTTACATATTAAAATAAGATTTTTGAAAGTAAATATAGATGATATACATATAACGATAGTACATCGATTTATTCGATTCAACAGGTAAAAGTCTCAGAACCAGATCTCGCAAATGTTACTTACTGATTTCCAAGTTTGCATAATAAGACAACTTGTGATCTGGAACTAACTCCACTCTAAAGTTATGTCACTTTCATACTTAGTATGGCTATTGTGTTACACGAAAGGCCTCAATTGCCTTTATCTTGAAAAACCTTCCATATGTGACTTTGATCTAAGCAAACGATGCCAGAATAAAATACTGTGCTTACTTAACAATAGCGGGGAAGTCAGGCTGACACGTCTCTGGGTCCTGACCCGTGCCTTCCAGGATGGTCTGAATGCTGCAAAAGCCCAAGCAGGTCTTGGTGACGTTAGCACTGATGCAGCAATCGGTGTAGTTGTGCGCCAGCGCTAACGGCGATAGCGTAGGCACGTTGGCAGAGTAGCTGTCTGTTACATTGGTGTTCTCTGGCGGGGTCAGGCCTCTGGATATCACTAGACAAGTATACAAAAGTAAGTCAGATTTTTGAAACCACACTATTGTATAGGTACATATCAACAGAACAGTTCAATATATACATATAATCAAAACGTAGCGGGACAGAAAAATAACTGTGCTGATAATAAGAAATAAAACGCAAATAAATAGTTTTTGAAAATTTTGTCCGTTTGTTTATTTGAAATGGGGGGAAACAAGTGAGGGGACTGGTTGAAAAATTGTTGTAACGTAGTTGGTAATGCCCTATGTTGGCCCGGATAGCCGAGGAGATGCAGGTTCGAATCCTGCCCGAGACATATAATTTTTAAATTTTTCTCTTAATAAAATATTTAAAAATCCATTAAACTTATTTTACCTCCGCGAACGAATTGCGGGCACCATTTAGTGGTGTAATATAATAGCCTTCGATCGGAATTATTGGCATGCACTGCAGTGGCGTGGCGTAAAAGATATCCTTGGGCAAGCCGGTGCAGATTTGGCGTACATTTTCCTTAAGAGGAAACAGGAGGGCAGTTTTTCCATACAAACGTAGTCCCCTGGTTAATGCCAGTAGAGCAATAATTTTTTGTCCAAAAATCTATGGCTACTATTGATATGTTCCTATGTTTTCTTTTTTACGATAAATTGATTCTCAAAAGAGATATTAACCTTCAAAAACCTAAAAAAAATGCCAGATTTTCCGCTGTGTTCACACATACAGAAAACAAATTTGACTAAATTATTAAAAAAAAGGAAAACATAGGAACACGGCCAAAGCCTTTCTTTAATGTTTAATGAAAAAAATAGTTAAATAGGTTAAGTTTTGGGGAAGAAATCAGGGGACTACGAAACGTTGTTTTCATGAAATTTTAAAAATTATTTTCGGTCCAAGCTGCAGTTGTCTCTATTGCGCTCTGCGGGAGAGAGGCGGGCAGTTCGGGACAGCGACACATTTTACAAATACCTAATTTTCAATTCTCTCGGCCTTACTGTTTCCTCTTAAGAGCTGTAGAATAAGGTGCTCAAATGTCTGACATTAGGCAAGCCGGTAGGAATCGAGTTCTTTGGACGCCACGCCACTGTTGCACTGTAGTATTTACTTAAACCTCAGTTACCTACTTATTTCTTTAAAAAATTCTCTTCGTTCCAGACATACCATGCAAATTGTGTGAAACCTAGTCTGGGAAGTTGTTTGCAAAGTCGATCTGTTTTTGCGAATTCATTATGAGTTTGCGAAAAGTTCCGTATTATGAGCCGCACTGTGATAGAAATTCAGAAGCGAATCAACATTTCGCGTAATAAAGTTATAGATGAGAAGTATTTTGATACCTCGTAAAAAAGTATCTTGAAATTACTGTGTGCCTGTGCAATTGAACTTGGGTACCTAAGTAATTGATGGCGCTGTTACTAAAAACTCTTAATCCTTATCATCGTAAGCGTTGTAGACGAGTATAATAAAACTATGGCCGTTCTGTAATAATAGGTACTTCTCTACAAAACAATTAAGTACGAAAATTAAATACGTTAAATTTTCTTAAATGACCGTAAATTTAGAGATATTTAGGCACTTTGAAATTTTATGTATAGCGGATCTATGAGTTTGACGCGTAACTGGAATACGTCATTACCTCTTATCAGCATATAGGTATAATGATCAATCGCCACAGCATTTCTTGCCGGCACCTACACGGTTCTTGAAGAACCCTTTGTCATAGTGCAAGGTACTACTGGTGTACTCTACATCAATATAATATAATCCACATACCTGTTAGACGGTGGAAGCTTCTAACCGGTGGTTCTGTGTTCAGTTCACACATGTATAGACCGGCGTCTGAAGCTTTCACGGACTTGATGACTAGCGCCCACACGTCGCCGCCTTTCGTGATGCCTGGGCCTTGCAGTGGCTCCTCGGCTGTTGACAAAGAAATAGACGAAAAATAATGAACAACGAAGCACGATTGAAATTTAGCGATAGTGCAATTGGTGTACCTAAAATCAAGCACAGGTGGGTCATTCTTATTTTTGTGCACACAGTCATTACCGTGGATTTAATTGCTCTTTCTAGGCGTTTGATCTAACCGTCATATTACCATGAATTCTTTTTATCATATATGGATGAGTGAATTCATGACATCATTTCTTTTTATCAGTTAGAAATAGTAATAAGGCGGTAGTGACTGTGTGCACAAAAATGAGAAAGACCTAAGCATATTTTTACAACCTAACTTTAGGTGTCTTTCCGAAATAACGTACATTTCCATCGAAATCTTTGATTACTTTATCTTTATTTTAATTCCACTCCCATATTTCATATAAATAATATGTATGTACCTAATCGGCCGAGTATCTACCACGCGTTAATGTAAATTCTGTTGGGGCATTCCACGAAAACGACTACTTTGTCGGGCACGTGACGACTATGGCAGCTACCTTAAAAACAAAAAAGTCCTAAATGACATTATGAATTCAGTAACCAAGTTATAAACTATGGATATACCAAAAATGTACTTCCTAACTTTGTTAGAAGTATGAAAAAAATGGCGTCACGTACCCGACATTCTGGTGGAATGCCCCTGTTCTACTATATCATTAGTCAAAGTTTCGGACTATTCACTAGTATACTTACAGTCGTCATGTAGCACCCGAACTCTGTCGTCCCTGGTCACTCTGACGCCGCCAGCCGTCAGCAGTTGTCCGCCGCTCGCTCGCCTCCACAGCACGGGCTTTCCCCTGGCCCCGAGCACCACGCAGGTGAGCAGGGCGTCTTCCCCGCTGCGGACCGCGACGCCGCCGGCCGGAGCCCGCATCCATGCTTCTTTCGGCTCCTCTTCTTGTGAACTGCCGGTGGATGTGCTGGCATTTTCCACTGATTCGCCCTTCAGTTCTGTAGAAAAATTGGCGTTTTAGTACAAATAATGCCATTTCAAATATGATGCCTTTAAAATATATGTTTTTAATCCTGCAACAAAGATAAAAAATAGATCCTTTTCAAAGATAAAATGTAAACCTACATGATGTGTTTTGGTTCATTTCTTTAAAATGGGCTTTGAAAAGTATGCCACAAAATTTGTTTCTGAATAAGGGCATTATTTATATTGTATATAGAATACCTAAAGCTTTATTCAAGATCGAGAAATTGGTTCTGATTATGTATCGGCAGGCAAAAATATTCATTGATATCGAAAGTAGGTACTCAATTGCCTGCATAAAGGCACCCACCCTAAAAGCATAATATAATACACTTGTGAATACACAAGTATCTCAGCACTAAAAAAGCACAATTCCCTCGATTTTATTACCGACATAACAGCTTTAAGACCCATTAAACATGAGCATACTTCGCCTAAGTAAACTGGCCTCGAACTATTATAACTTCGAATGGCCTGAAAGGTTTAAAAGGCAATTCGGAGGCAGGCGACGCCGGATAAAAACCCCATCGTACCCTTGGAGGCTTCTGTGGGAATATAAATGTCAAAAAGCAAGTTAGAGGGTTGGGCGGTAGTGTGTATTGATTTAAAAAGGTCGGGTTTGTTGCGATGTTATTCATGATTGGGTCTATAATTTATTTTGATTGTTTTCATATTTTGGAAATGGGAGTTTGTTATTAGTTTTTGTATAATTATAATTTGTAACTAATAAAAAAAATTACAACGGAGGCCGTTATGGCGAGAAAAAATATCTTCTAGGCCTTGGTGTGATATTTGTAAGATCTGCAGGATAACAATTAATTAGTTTGTATTGGAAAATGACCATACGCGTTATCGGATGTTGTCAATTTATGTGAAACTCTACAGTCGACAGGCTCAGGCCTACTGTCATCTAAGAGAGTACGCCTGTGCCTAGCAGTGGAACGTTTAAAGACTGATGATGTGATGTCGTACGTATATATATGACCTGAAGCTTCGTTAAATAAATAAACATTATTAAAATCAAATCATGTTAGAAAAATATTGATACAGGTTCATGTTGTGATGTCATAAAGCTTCTTTAAATAAGTAAAGATTATTAAAATCGAAACGTGTTAGAAAAATATTCAGTTATTTCCTAACTTGTAAAATCGCTTTCCGCTGACACACCCCCCCGCCCGGTTGCTCATTTGGATTCTACCGCCGCGCGCGCGGGATGGAGAAATCAACGCAAATTGACCGCCACCGTCTCAATTTTCCACATATTTCCCCACGAATCAATCTGTATGATAACAAGTGCTTGCCCTTAAGGATTTGATAAGTCGTTCTCCCTTTAAAGTAGTCTTGAGATGAGGGGGAGAAAAGAGCTTCTTATTAATGAAAAGGTTTTGTTATCCTTCGCACTTGGAACTGACAAGGTTTTGTTTGAATATTTCTATGCCAATCTACGCTAAGAAGTATAAATAAAAGGGGAAATACTTGTGGAATAACAGTCAAATATTCCAATTATCACTTCAGTTTTGTAATAATAAAATATTATTTATTTATTTAAACTATTCCATAATACACGAGACTACAAATATGCGCCATGCGCCATTCTCTACCAGTCAACCATTAGGTTAAACAGAGATATTGTAGGTGGTATATATAAGTATATACATACGTAATATACATCTATAATATACATACATAATTACATATAAAATAAATATATATGGTACCTGCTTCCAAATTACTATGAAGATTTCAAATAGGTATTTGCGCAGCATGCGCTTGAAGGAAAGTTTGTTCTGAGCTTCTCGTGTACAGAGGGAGAGGTCATTCCAGAGCCGAATCGCCAGTACGGTGAATTAATTAGGTACTCATAGAACCAGAACGGTGAGAGGGAACAGTAAGCATAAGTTTACGGGAGGAACGGAGCTCACAGCCCGGCCGGGCAGTAACAAACTGGAATTCTTAACTAAGGTACTTAGTTGGGTGCAGATCAGTAGCGTGGCGTCCAAAAAATTCGATTCCTTCCGGCTTGCCTAAATTTCAGGCATTTGAGCACCTTATTCTACAGCTCCTAAGGAAAATATACACTAAATCTGCATCGGCTTGCCCAACAATATCTTTTACGCCACGCCACTGGTGCAGATGGAAAATATTAGCCTAATCAAATCTAAAGTTAACTTAATAAAATGACAAAAACACCGGTAGGTACGAATCAAATTTGTTTACGGTTTCAACCAATTTTTCAAAGACTGACTTTCGATTCAAAACTTAGTGGTTTTGCAAACAAAAGTTCCCGGGTCAGTTCGTAAGTAAACCCTAAGTTAGATGCGGAAGAGAAAATACTTTTTGTTTTGCCTCAACTTTATAAAACTCGACTCGTGTTGTTAGGAATAATAAAGGTAAAGGTGATATTGTATCCACAGACTTGGGGTGAATAGGTTAAGGGAAAGCGTGAATTTTATTGAAATTAACTTGTCATATCTTGTGCAAAAAAACAAAAAAACTAATCTTAATATAATAAATTTAAACTGTTTTCGGATTTAATAATACATAATTATAATTTTATTTGTCCGAATGTATTGTTCGATCAAATGCCGCGGATAGGGGGTTACTTTGATTCACGGGGTGATATTTAGCATCGATTTTTCAACTAAAGAGTTGATTTTTTGATGCGTTCATAGCAATTTATTATTAGGGTTAGTAATCTCTATACTATACATAAAACAAAGTCGGGTTAGTTACACCATGTATATGACCGATTATTATGATCTTTGATTTATTGGCTTTGTCTCTGCCCCGAAAAACATCTAAAAAATTAAAAATTCTGAGTCGGAACGAAGTTCGCCGGGACAATGGCCGGGACTGCCAGTATTTTATAAACGCGTTTAAAATCCAAGGTTGTTTAAAAGTTGGGTTTAAAAATTAATGATAAATTTTACCCCGTGAATCAAAGTAACCAGTGCACGGTACTCTTTTCGCATACGACCTATTTAGTTGGGTTAGAGACACTATCGGCTTTTCTAAGTGATTTACGTCAAAGATTTTCCGAAATGTTTTTCATTAGAGCTGGAAAAAAATTGTGCAGATTAACAAATTCGGACAAACAACACTTTCGGAAATTTAAAATGACGCCAAATAAAAGAAACCCGTTTGGAATTCTTCAATTACATTCGTGGTCACCTGGTTGCCTTAAATTCATTTTAATCAAATCAGTGATTCGCGAAAGGAAAAAAGGTGTCTAAAATAAAATAATATACGATTGTTCGGATTTTATTGCTTGCCACTGTTATTGTTAGTTTCATCGTCGTTTTAACCCGCAGACGTCCACTGCTTAACATAGGTCTCCCCCGAAAATATCCAAAACGAACGATCGCACACTTTTTGTCTCCATCGACCTCCCGATCCTAATACCCCCTGACCAGCTTGTGGCTGGTGAATGGCGGGTCGCTGCGTCAGTTTAAGATCTAAAATTATAAACAATAACTTTATAACTCGCAGCGCAAACAACACAAGATTATAAACACCCAAACCAAAATAACATTCATCCTCTCTCCGAAACTTCGTACATAAACCTGCTGCTAAAATTTACAAGAGTAGGTCATGATTAATTACAATTTTTCTACTTAGAAGTAAGTATGAGGGGATATTTCTGTCCTCCTTTACTCTGGTAATTAAACATGGAGAGTAATTTAATTGAAAATAACACGGAAGTAGGCCAATGTCACAAAACTGAGCGAGTTAATTAATTCAGAATAAAAGTGTTATTGTAATGTTAAGAAAATTTACCGAATATCTTCTCTGCTAAACTAAAGCTACACAACTACTTATATATTTATAAAATATAATACATTTTACAGAAAGTTGGTATCATGGTGTCATAAAGATTTCACATTTTGTTATAAAAAACACTCCACAGTTTATTATCTTGTGACACTCATCTTGTAACACACAAAACAAATTTCGTCACAAAACAGATGTGCACATTACTCTGCGCATTTCAGGTACTAAAATTAGTTTATGTTCATCTCCATAGTAATAACATGTAAGATGCAAATTCTCTGTCCGAAAGACACATACAAATTGCAATGGCTTTGCTTTACCTTGACTATCAAGACTAAATAAGGAAGAGTTAATGAATTTTGATTCAAAAATAATACAACAATTATTATGTCTTGCTTAGTCATCAAATTATCTACTCTCGCAAAATTGCCATGTTCTATTTCATGGAAATCATTTTATTCCACAAGTTTTTCGACAGTGCCTGACATGTCCTGATTGTCCTGCCCAGCCTCACTTTAGCCCAGCGACGTCAGCTATATAAGCAATACAACGTAAATAAATAGTTTTGAATTTTTTATCTGTCTGACTTTATCTACATAAAAACTGTAGTGTGTAGCGTAATACGCACACACTCTCACCTCTCCTGCATTTTATATGCCGTGTAACCTATTGTAAGAAGAACCAGAATAAACCATATACTCAATCAAAGGACATCTTTCAATCTCCACATCACAAATAACGACCCTGTCAGTGCGGCCTTGTGCTGCACTGCCGGCGCGCTGCGCTATAATTTTCACAAATAGGTGACTTTTCTAACAGTGAAACAGTGCAATTAACTAAATAAACTTTTAAACGCAGTATCAGATAGTTAAAACAAAACTAACAACAGATTAAACAATCAACTCATTGCAATAAAATAAAGTCGTCGTGGCCGATCGTCGATCAGAGTGTTGGAGAGATGGTTGCTGCTGGGAGTTGTTGGTGTCGCGAGGATTATTATTGACAGGCATAGGCAACATTTTTGTTTTCATTTATTTTTATTATAAGGGATAGTTGCCGTGAATTTATATTTAGTCATTTTTAGGGTTTCGTACCAAAATGTTAAAAAGGAACCCTTATGGTGCGACTGTGTCTGTCTGTCCGTCTGTCACAGCAAGATATCTCCGGATCTACTGATGTTATCGATTTGAAATTTGGAATAGTGTTAAAAAAAATACTTTTTTTAAGGCGGGGATGTTCGAAGACGACAAGCATTTCTAGCTCCCCGCCCCCCTTAGACGAACAAGCGGCGCGATCCCGTTCGGAATAAACTTTCGTGAACCCAACCTGTGTAAATGTGTCAACTTATGCCGCAGCGAAATTGTAACAGTAGGTCTACTACCTTACGTACTCTCTGGTTAAGTTTATATCAGGTAGATATACCTAGTACTGAGCTACTAAAAAATAAGTAATTTAAAAAAAACTGAACCGCACAGGTCCCGGTAAAATGTCATTATCTATCGATTGACATGTTTTTTAGTGATATAAGTGTGATAGAACTCGAGTAAAACTGGAAAAACTGCTAAAAAATTACCTGTTTTCGTGACGAATTATGATCGAGCGAAGTTGAAAGTATCGTGTTTTGAACCGCACAGAAACACAGAAGCACTCTTGAACTATAATATATTTCTTTTTCGATCCAAAAA
The DNA here is from genome assembly GCA_947034925.1 of Eudemis profundana. Lineage (NCBI taxonomy): Eukaryota > Metazoa > Arthropoda > Insecta > Lepidoptera > Tortricidae > Eudemis > Eudemis profundana. Next base: position 18,658,132 of record OX344795.1, on the reverse strand, counting down.
TATGAATATTTCGTTACTTAATTTTGATTCTCCCGGAGGTCGATTTCGGAAATCCTGCCCTTAAAGGGGACCGAAATGGGATGTCGAAAATCAAAAGTAGAGTTATTATATCGAGTGGGATATCACATGAAAGGGCATAATGTGTAGATTCCAAAACCGTTTTGATTTTTTTCTTAGAAATTTAGTTTTCGATCAAAGACAGAAAACGTTAAAAAAAATACCAACGCCCCTATTATCTCCGAAGTTACTGAACAGAAAAATCTGTAATAATTACCGATTATTAATATCATCCTAAATATTACAGGAAAAATAAAACGGTTTTCCTAACTTGCAGCGTTTTTTAGAAATTCGCAAAAATTGTAAGACAAACTTATTTGCTCCTACTAAACTAACCGCGACATATGTCGATGTATGGGGACAACAGTTTTTCAAGAGCGAAGTTAAGTTTGTCCTACCATACAGTTTATCTTGAATTATTCACGTATCTATTGACGAGTTTGTACGGAACCCTCGGTGCGCGAGTCCGACTCGCACTTGACCGGTTTTATTTATAAATTGTTAGGTTAACGAATATTTGTGAAACTTTAAGTAATGTTAGAGAATTTAATTAACTGAAATTTAAATAAAAATTTAATTGAAACTAGATTAAAAAAAATAACTAGGAAAACTATGATAAGTTGCAAGTATTTTTCTAATAATAATGGGTACGTATCCATTATCCGTGTTAGATCTTAAGAAATAATTATATTACCGGACCCATTGGCATGAAATTTGGTATACAGGTAGATAAGGACCCGGTAACACATATGATACTTTTACCCACCTATAAAATAGTTCTATACCGAAGCAAAAAAAGATATTTCACTTTTTTCGCCTCGGCGAACGAAGTCGAAACCGGGTCCACTAGTAGTTAAGAAGAAATTTAAAACACTTGATATGATGTTAGAACGGAAATATAATCATCACGTACCTGCTGGCAATGAAGAGCTACTAACGACATGAAAGGAAAAAAAAAATTGCATGGTATATTGCTTAAAAGGGAACTCTAATTAATATGTTGTTTTCGACAACCGAAAAGTCAACGGTAATATGAAACCTAATTAGAATCAGTCGATGGAAAAGTTAATTACTTTTCTGAGGTGTAATAATATTGCGAAGTCGAACCTGTAGGTAAGTATACCGGTATATTTGCAGGGTACTCCGGGGTGTAATACAAACAGCTCGATCCAGGAAAAGAACAGTCCCGTAAAAAAGGCCTAAGTTCGCATATGACACCTAGTAGTGATATTACAAAAATGGTAAGTTTGGCGTCAAACAATCAACTATTGTTATCTCAACACACTGTACCCAATTTAACAATTTTTTGATTCTAATATACTACATAGAAAACTGCCAAGGTTTAAGCTCAAAACGCATAATCTGGGGCACGGCAGTGCCCCCGCCAAGTCGAGCAAAATAGTGGGGGGTGTAGTTGGAATGTAGGTGTGTCGTATGAGCCGCTACTTAGTTTGGTAGTGAAATATCAAAAACAAATATTTCTAGGCGGGGCACTCCATACATGTAACAGGCGATTTTTTTTTCATCAAACATCAACATGTGGTTCATAGTTTGACAGCTCTTTTAAAAACACTTTAAGGTTCCTAAGTAATATTTTTGATTCATTGAATACTTTTGGAAATAATCGCTCCGAAAATTGCCAAAATTGTGTCCCCCCCCCCTCTAACTTTTAAACCAGTGGTTCTTAACCTTTTAACGATGAGGGACCATTTGACAAAATTCGTGTCTTGCCACGGACCACCAAATGCTTGGAGTTAATATAAAGTCAGTAGGTTTGGAGGTAATACAGTATTTTTTCGGATGGCTTCGCGGACCACTTCGGGTACTTCCAGGGACCACCAGTGGTCCGCGAACCACCGGTTAAGAACCGCTGTTTTAAACCGTATGTCCAAAAAATATGAAAACAATTAGGAAGGTAACGCTCAATTAATACTTGCCGATAAACCGCGCTTCTCAACAAAAGGATGTAATTACTATGAAGATACGCTCTTTCGTTGGTGCACTTTTTCACATGTATGTATGTTTGTATGTTCGTCCGTTCCCTCATAACTCAAAAGCTACTGAACCGATTCAAACATGTGAGGTTAGTTAGATTCGTATTGCTTGGACGCAGGTTATAGGCTAGTTAGTTGGAACCAAAATTAAGATAGGGACCATAATCCTCATAAAAAGTGAAGGATTGAATAAAAGTCATCAAGTCGCATCAAATTATATGACAATTTAATTGGTTTTAAAAGCTCGTTTCAACAATATATCACACATTATATATTTCCATTTCAATTAATTAACAACAAGAAATACACGTTCAACAGCCCGCACTCTTCGCTGGTACGTGTACAATGTTCTAGCACACCTACATACTGGTGCACCAATCGGTATTAAAAAAAAGTGATAAATCAGTAACGAAGCCCAGCGGTAAATAGTTTAACAAATTGTGGAAATTAAGGACTACTAGCGCCATACTACGATGAAAAGAACAAGAATAGTATAGGTTTAAAATAACGAGTGTTGGTGGTAATTATCTTATGAATGGTAGTAGATATTTTCTTGAAAATTTGATTTACTAACTAGATATAGTACAACCACACAACATTGCAATAGTATGTGGGTCGAAAAAGTTTGAAGTTATGGCGGGGTCGAAACTGGTTCGAAATGTTTCGTGTAAGCCAAGGGCCACATAGTAGCGAACGAAATTGACGCGGGCCGCACTTTGTTAATAATTTGTGACTTTATACGTTTCTGAATATAATGACCTTTGCATACAAAATAGCCAGGGAGGCTCGCGGGCCGCAAGTTGCCGACCGCTGGTGTAAATATGCCCACTGCCGGTGTGTCGCCCTTTTGCTTCGCAAACTTGGATGACACCCTACCGTGTGTTTAGATACATGTACCTACGTATAAAGCTGCGGCGCTGGAGGGGGTCAACATGAGATATTTTTTTATTTAGAGTTAGAATAAACGATCATAACAACATTGCAGGGTTACAAATGAGAAAACACAAACGCATTGGTTTTTAGCGTACATTTTGCGACTGATTGCCTAGATTAAAGAAAAACACGTTAACTGACGCTAAGCTCGAAGATTCTGCACACAACCAGGTGTTAAAAGAATCAATAAATAAGCACACTCCATGTATGTATGTCGCACGACTTAATTTGCGTAAAATTTTGACTTTTTCTTCAAACTTTGGGCAGAATTTCGAAATTTATTTAATTATTTTCAATCTGTATAATTTATTGTCTTAATACCCGTACGTAACATAAAGATCATAATATAATACATATTATGTTTCTCCCGCTATCTGCAGTAGTTTCAGCGAGCTGGATTAAGCATTGTCTGTCAGTACCTTAGTCACGGAACTGTTGTATAATACGAATATACACTGATTTTTTAAGGGTTCTATATTCTGTATCCAAAATGACCAAATGTTGAACTCTAATGTCTCTGAAATGAAATTAACTCTCATGTTTTTAAGAAACCAGACTGTGATAAGGCTGCGTTTCCACCAGAGCTGTGCGAGGTGGCGGAGCGGTGTGCGAGGAAAATATCCACCAATGCCGGGCCGCGCTGAGCGAAACTAGGCACGTTGATTGGTGGATTGTTTCCTCGCACACCGCTCCGCTATGAGGGGGTTGCAAAATCGGTCGAGTTTCCAATTCCGGAATTGGGTTCGATTTTTACCTTCAATTCCGGAACTCCGGAACTGGTTCCGGAATTTACTAGTTTAGTTTATTATATGAGACATTGGATTAAAATACATTTAAATAAGAATCAGCGCTCAGAATAGAATCAACAAATATGTATATAGTATTCCAAGTACAACATTTGAGACATAATTATTTAAAAATCTCAAATAAATGCAAGAATAGCAATTAATTTATAACCGTATTATTAATTATTACAAATCCTGTAATTCGACATGCAGTCGCTTCGTCGCTTTTAGGGTTACGTTACTCAAAAGGAAAAAAAACGGAACCCTTATAGGATCACTTTGTTGTCCGTCTGTCTGTCAAGACAATCTCAGGAACGCGTGAAGGTATCGGGTTGAAAATAAAACCATATACTCAGGTCCCTTGAGTCTGTGAAAAATACAAACATCTAAGTTAACGCAAAATAACTGGCCAAGAGCATGCCGGACCATGCTCAGTGTAGGGTTCCATAGCCGTAACTATAAGGTAAAAAATACGATGTAAAAAAAGTACAACAACAAAAGAGCGTATCTTCATAGCAGTTACGTCCTTTTGTTGAGAAGCGCAGTTTATCGGCAATAACTCAAAAACGGTACATTCGATCTTGTTGAAAATAATTTTCGTTGAAAGTATTAATTAAGCGTTACCTTCGTGATATTTTTCATATTTTTCGGACGCACGGTTTAGAAAATAGAGGGGGGGGACACAATTTACACAACTTTCGGAGCGATTATTTCCAAATACATTCACTTAATCAAAAACATTACTTAGGAACCTTATAGTGGTTTATAAGAGCTGTCAAACTATGTACCATACGTTGATATTTGCTGAAAAAAAAATTTTTTTCACCGTCTTTAACATATATGGAGTGGCCCCCTAAAAATATTTATTTTAATTATTTATATACCAAACTAAGTAGCGGCTCATAAAAGACACCTATATTCCAAATTTCATCAATATCCATCATGTAGTTTTTGAGTAAAATGCCTGTGACATACGGACAGACAGACAGACAGACGGACGGACATGACGAAACTATAAGGGTTCCGTTTTTGCCATTTTGGCTACGGAACCCTAAAAAGATACGGCCGTTTATGCCACAAACGATACTTTCAAGGAAGTTAAATTTTATGGGTTCTTTCCGTTGATCTAGAACTATGAAATATAGCAAGTATTATCGTCTTACTTTACAAGTATGGGGAAAAATCTGAAAACATTTCTAAGTAAATCATTACAAAAAATATAAACTTTTTATTTAAAATATTTGCAGGTAATCCTCGGTGGGCGAGTCTGACTCGCACTTATCCGGTTGTAGGACATATTTTCATTTTTTACTACTAAATCATAAAAGATTCCTGTTTTTGTTTAAGGTTTAGAGAGGTCTTAAGAAAAGTTTGGAAAAAAACCTCATAAGGTTTTATCAGGCCAGCGTTGCTGGATATGTTATTGGGACTTTCTCCAGTGCCAAGGATTTTCATAAATATTAAGGCATTATTTAATACTTAAAAAAATACTTTTATTGTGTCGGAGGCATAACATTTTATTACGTCGTAATTTTGTAAAATAACCGTCTTAATTGTCTCTATTACACTTTTTTCAATTCCAGAATTTTAACTGCATGAATTCCGGAACTGTAACTTCGGAAAAATCGGCCGGAATTCCGGAATTTCAGAATTCAAATTCACACAGGTCTGCTGGAAACGCAGTCTAATAGTATGACTGAAAATCTGTGGCAATGAATACGACCATGTCTTAAATGTTTTGTGACATTTAATCATAACGACATTGTGTATCGCCGCATAAGTGGTGTCATCTTATTTCATACTGGTGCTATCTCGCTCGCTCGTACCGTAAAAGGAAATCCACCACTTTGTAATCCTTTTTCAGGGTTACGCAAGAAGCTTGCAAATGTGTGAGGTTTAAAAAAACTGCTAGTGATACGAATAAATGAAAATAATACGTATTTCTCTTTATTTATAAAACCGAATTACTCCGTTTTACCTGATGTAGGTATGAGGAAAAGTACAGAATCTTTGCTTGTCCTACACATGGCATCCGGTCAATTCCCGGAATCTCTCAATCTAATCTAAGGGCGTCTCAAAAGTCGCCCGGAAGTCACAAATTGTTTTCACGCAAATCCCTTTAAGTATTAAACTCGAGTCACCACAAATTGTGTGCGAAGTATTCAGACTGGAGGATCAACCATTACGTGGGGTGTCGCGGACGAGTCGTAAACTGAAGTTTGGGTCACACGATTGTGGATTGTTATAGCGTAGTTTGAAGGACTGGAGAACTAAATTTAACTTGTGTTGTAAAAGTCCTCGCGTCCATTCAAGAATTGTAGCTGCATAGCCGGAAACTTGTAGGAAAGATCTTTAATACGGGTTACGCGGTGTTCGAATAGCATCCAAACAGCGACGAATACTCTAACTAGAGTGCAATGCAGAAGTGTATTTTTAACGTCCAGCTTGTATGATCGATGTATAAACTTGGTATACATTTAACGATAATATTTCATGACACACACCAAACATCCTGTTCTGCTGACAAGTAAAACTCAGTAAAAAAAACTGTTAATACTCGTACTCTTAAAAATCATGTACCTATTGGCTTCGAGAAAAGGATGGTACGGCCCTGTCCTTGTTTTGCTCGACTTGGCGGGGGCACTACCGTGCCCCCAGATATTTGATGCAGGTTGTATGTACTTAACAATCTTCTAAAAACTAGGTATGTATGAAAACCAAAACATTGTATATTTAATAAATAATAAATCAGTAGTCTTTTGATTTGAATTTCAAGCTGTCAGCAATCGAATGCGTTTCGCATATATTTCTAAAACTACTAAAGATATCTCACACGACAAAACCAGGGCAAGGCAAATAAAGTGAACCGTCAGAAAAAGCAATATTTGCCGACATGTCTTCGACAGCCGATACCGCCGAGTTCTGAAGGCACATTACTATTCATAAGGGTCCAACCCCCCACCACGTACCCCCACTTTAGATTCCATTAAGGTCGGAACAGAATTCACTTTTAACCCTTGCGGTGCCAAAAACCCATATAAATATTTACAAGGCAAAGACCTGCGCCGACTGCAAATAAAACTAAACTCTCCGGGTCAGGTATTAGAGTGTTGTTTATCTTGTCACTGCTGTTATGTACATATTTGTTTCATACAGAATTTGGCGGGGCGTGTTTTATGAAAAATTGTTGGCCAAAGTGAAAAGTAACTACACCAGGGCGGTATCAAAGAAACGATTTTGTACGCGGGCGTTGAATTATTGCTATTATTTCGGCAATTATTTGTGAGGTTTTATTTTATGACTCAGTTATGATGCGGGATGTCTCATCTAACTCGCCTATACAGCCTGTAAATCTAATATGGGCGAATATTGAAACGGTGGTTAGCATAGGACCTAAGAAGCATATTTAGATAACTATTGCTTTAAACCACAGTGAAAATATTTACCATACAAAATAATTCGGGCCGCAATGTAACGCAACACATTCAAGTTGACAAACCTAAGTGACAAACCTTAGAGCATTTAGTGACAAACACGCTAGTTGACAGTTACTTTAAAAAAGCTTGTATCTCGCAATGTCATAACAAGCATGTATGCGGTACATTGCTGCTCGGTAAATTTTCAAAAATTATTTACAAGGTCACTATTAAGTGTAATTTAAAAAATCATATTAATTAATGATAACACTACTAAACGCTATATCTGGTTTAATTGTTCGCCCGTATTAGACTTACACGCTGTATGTTCGGTCACTGCTGCGAGTCCCCTGTAGCGAATGGCAGGATTTTGAGCAATGGTGTTTATTCCTGACAGTAGAATTTAACGAGCACAGAAGTGAGCTTTGCAAATTAGTAAGGAGTAAACGCATTTTTTTCCGAGATACATTATTTTTGTTCAGCCGTCTTTGAGTATTGATCGGCGAAAATACATAAAAAAAAAGAGAGAGAAAATAGAGATTCTGACGAACTGAGGGAGTTATGAGGTTAGTTTTAAAATATAGAACCTACCCGTACGTCATTTCAGACTAAGGTTTCAAATCAGCTAAGGCTTATTTCCCAACTTCAAAACTTGGCGACAAAACCAATTTTTGTGTATATAAAACGTATGTGGTATATTTTACTATTATTTCAGTAATTTTTGCAAATATTTTAATGCAATTGAATTAATTTAGTTTAGAATTTTATTTTGAAAGTCGGTACAATCTGGCGGCATTGCCTGTCAAGTTTGAATACTAAACGGAGTTTGTTGTTTTACTTTTTTTTTCCTCGCTAATGTGATGAAAAACATTGTGTCTATCACGGGCAGTAAGGGGATTACAAACTCAAGTCATTAAAAGCCCTCCGCTTACGACGTCGGGCTCCTAGACTCTCGTTAGTAATCCCGTTCTTACTACCCTCGGTGCACAATTTACTATATATAACCTCCACGAGATTGTTTTTGTTTTCCTCCCATTGACGCCCTCAGGCTTGACTGACTCTCATTATTCCCACAACACGCGGCAAATTACTTTTCTCTCCTCAAACATATCGTAATATATTGTGCAAAAGATTATTTATCAATCCATATCAAGAACTCTGCTTACCTTATGTTCTTAAGGTATTGTAAATAGAGTCTATTATCATTTGATCTATTATATTTCTTTATCGGGTTTGTGTGCAGGTTACATAAGAAATAAAAGAACGTTACCACCATGTATGCAAGCATGGAGATACATCCCTTTACTTTTTTAACTTCCGAGGGAGGATAGCGGTCCCTTTGTTTTTATAACTCCCTGGAACACTGCAGGTTTTCTTCACTTCATGTTTCTATACAGGGTGTATTCGTTAAGTGTAGCCAGGTGATAATTCCGTAAATATAGCAGATATCAGAAAACTTCAAATTGATATCGAAAGTGCGTTACCCAATGAGTAAAATTACATTAATAACTTTTTTGAAATAAAATCAGAAATATCCCAAATATTTACTTCAAACCCTCCCATACATTTAGTACCTACGACGACTTACAGCCTCCAAGAACTTCGGCATCGTAAGAGATAAAACTGCTTGAGATTCATTATTTGCACGAATAAACTGTAATAATAGTACATTACACAACTAGGGTGGTAAAACAAAGAAAGGCCAAGATCGCAGAGGTTTGCGGCCCGAGCTGCAGGCGAGGGACGCAAATACGCGATCGAGGGCTTTCTTTATTAGGTACCTCCCGTGTTGTGTACATCATTTTATGTCTACACTTCGTCAACCGTAGACTGAATTACGGTAAGGGACAGGCAAAACAATGTCTCTTACGCTAATTCAGCCTACGGTCGACGACTTGGCCAGAAAACGGCTTTTTCCGTACGCGTAGCGTAAACCTCTGCGATATCGGCCTTTCTTTGTTTTACCACCCTAGTTGTGTAATGTACTATTATTACAGTTTATTCGTGCAAATAATGAATCTCAAGCAGTTTTATCTCTTACGACGCCGAAGTTCTTGGAGGCTGTAAGTCGTCGTAGGTACTAAATGTATGGGAGGGTTTGAAGTAAATATTTGGGATATTTCTGATTTTATTTCAAAAAAGTTATTAATGTAATTTTACTCATTGGGTAACGCACTTTTGATATCAATTTAAAGTTTTCTGATATCTGCTATATTTACGGAATTATCGCCTGGCTACACTTAACGATTACACCCTGTATAAAGCCATATTTTCGCTTTCTATTCTGTCGCTAGGACGCTCAGCTATGGAGTTTTTTTAGATACCTATACATAGGTAAATGAAGCTGATAAGATGAAAAACTCATACTCACCAAAACGAAAGTCATTTCACGTCAACATAGACAAAGTAAAAAGAAATCTTTCGGATGAAAAACTCGGTTGAAAGATAACTATTGATTGAAAATAAATTAGATAGTACCTAACTCCGCTGTTTAAATATTATTTTTATGCTTCAAGTTTATTTAAGGAAACATAGGTGTACTTTCAATAAGTACTAAAAATACATATACATTGGTAGGTACGTGATAGAATTAAATTAAATTCGATTTCAGTGTGGGTTTATACAATATGTTAACACTATTAACAGTAAAACTACATATTCCATAGAAGGTACATAAGCATCGAAACTTAATTCAAACAAGAGACTTAAATCCAACGGCGTCGAGTGGGAGCGGTCGAACCGGATCTAGTTACTGCAAGCGAAATAAAGCCTCCGCCATCTTGCTTTTTATTTTTATTGCGACAATGTTTTTTCAGCTTCCCCTAAGTCGCGTAACGCCATTGTGACCTCGGAATTGTGATGAGAAAATCAGGAATGATTGAAGTGATTAAATGGAACTCGAATTTACCACAAAATACTTCGGAATTGCAAACAAACTTTAGGTTTATTCATATTTGGCTGTAGAATGTAATTTCCTATCGCACGGTGAACGGAAAGTTTTTAGATCGCATGAAAATAAAACAAACCTTTTTCGTTCGTGATCAAGCCTCTGCCATTATTTTTCGGGAGTCTTATAAATACTTTTTAGGTTTATTAGGAAAATTAGAAAAATAAGACACGCTTTCTTCTTAATTTTATTGCTATCTGAGAAAATAGTGTGTCTAAAAGTAAATTCCGCGACTTCGCCAAGGCAAAGTGTCTGCTTGATTTAAACTCCTCCAATATTCGTCACCCCGCCGTAACGGCACCGTAATATTGAATGTGACGGCCGGAATTTTAATCCAGCCGACGTTTGGAGTAATAATGTTGACACACCACGGCGAGAGGTGGAATTTACTAAACATTATTTAGCTGGAGGCAGCGTAACTTGCGCAATCTAGTGTGACACTGTCTTTAATATACTCAGCTAGTACGGAAGCAGTGTTCCTGTTTTCAGTCCTATTGAGGTGCATCGTACCTCTACGTCTTCGTGTCGTGACTTACTGTTTGTTGGATGTCACTTCCCTGTTCGCGAAGTTAGTATAAGTCGACAGGGTGTTGAATTTTAACTATGTAAGACTATATGTACGTCGCAGCCAACTGGTTTAATTAGCCATTTGGTTAACTGCCTAGCATTTTCACTAAACTATGACTCGCCAGCAGGTTGACGAAGCCCCGCTGCGCGGGGTTTCTATTTCTGCTGTGAAGGACACAAGCTGACTAACAAACCTCACCCAAAACGTGTGCGTATCATTTATCAAAATCGGATGTGTCTTTGAGGAGTTACGAGCGGACAGAGGAACGGACATACATCCATACAGGTCAAACACATAATCCACCTTTTGGGCTTCGCCGCAGTCGGTTTAAAAGTAAAATACACAGCCCATCGCAATTTGCAGGTACTAAATATTAAATTACGACATAAATAAATGGGACAATGTGTTTTATAATGAAATGACATGTACCATAACTTATTTTATGTACATCCACATCATAACTTCCCTAAAATATGTTCAGAAACTATAAGCTAATTGCCTAAATTAAGAACCTTGCCTTCGGCTTGTTCCATATAACCGCACTCGTGCCTTTCATTATGCACTAGTCACATAAATAATTATTATTTAGCACACAAATGTGTAAAAATTAAGATATTGGAATCCACATTCAATTATTTTTCATCATTTATTGGTCACAACGAAAGGGCGATTCTCCGAGCGTTTTGACCGCGCGGTTTGACAATCATTATTGTCCGACGATTATTTACTATAACGAAAGGACAAATCGTGACAATTTAGATAAAACTAGACTTAAACTCGGAATTGTTTTTCGGGTTCATAAAAAGTTAACTCTAGGCATAGTTTATTTGAACAATATTTACTGAGACAAGAATGACGAAAATAAAACGCCGTAAAAACGCTGAATATTGGCCCGAAAATGTATACATTTATTACTATAAAAAACGCGACTTAATCGCGTAAAAACATGCAATTACCTCGACGTTTCGGACGTGCCGTGACGTCCATGTTCGCGAAGGGACAATGTAATAAATACATTTATTAAGCATAAAATACCTACTAAATCTCTGAATTGAGATATGACATGACATTGTTAAATTTATGAAATCAACAACTAACAATAGCAAATAAGCAGCTGGCTACGAGCAAATATTTGAGTTTCCCAAGAATTAACATTTAGGAGGAAAGACCGTAAACTTGAGTACCTTGCAATCGTGGGTGACATTGTCTTTAATAAAGTCGGCTAGTACAGGAGCCACGTTGTATTTTGTAAAGTAAATTAGAAATTAGTAATTCAATTAAATTGTTATATTTATTAGTTTTCACACGTAATTAAAATTATGTTTTAATTTTAGTTACTCGGTCGTAAGTCCTGCATTGGACGCCTTCATGTACTGATGATGATAATTGAAGGGATGTTTACAAAAACAACATATCTAACTAAGCTGGTTGACCACTACAGTCATTAAAAATGTTTCTCTATGAGTATCAATCAGTATTATAATAAAACTACCCCTATTCTACCTGCCTGTAGTATACACTGTACTTTACAGGCGGCTAGGGTAGGGGTAGTTTTAAGGAGTTCGGTTTTAATGGAATCTTTAAAAAACGCATTTGCTCCTATAGACGCAACTAACCCGGTTGACTTTATTTATTTTTTATTAAATTAGCACGACTATTCTTCATAGTATATAGTTACATATTTTCTATTTTGTATGGTATTTAATCAAATAAGTATTGCAAAGGGTTTTTGTCCAAAAAAGGTTATAATTTTTGTAGACAAATAAACTTGTTTTAGTCAAAATATGATAAGAAAAGATTATACTTCTTCAAAGTACTTATCCAAAAAAATAGGATAAAATTTAATTATTAATTACTTATTTAAAATTCTCTATAGAAATGCATAGTTACTGTATTTATTATATTGGTAATATGTCTGGCTGTTAGTGGGATCCGTCGTTGCCTCTACCTACCTACGCGAGCAATAAATAATTGAACCACAGATCGCCGCAGAAAGTAAATCTTGCGCCGCATTTTGTACAAATATTTGTTTGTTTACTATAACGCTGGTTTAAGATTGTTGCAAAAAATAACGACTACAAGTGGCTAAGGACAATTATATTTGACGACGCCTGATATTTAATTCTGTGGTGATAGTTTATTACCGTCGAAATTAAAAGAAAAATGCGTAAGTAAACCTATGAAGAATGTCATTAAATAGAAACACAACAAAAAGCCAGTCGATCTTATAAAACATGTTTTTGGCGTACTTCAATGAGTTTGCCAATAAATATAAGCCGAGCTCGTTATGATACATATATTCCCTGTTCAAAGTAGGTACATTTTTTAGTCATTGTTCTAATAATTTAATGTTTTATTTTTTTAATGTACTATTCTTACTTTATACCATTATTATACCAGTAATTTTTAACGACACAAATGTTAAATTGAGGAAAATAACGAATAGTCCAAAAATTCTCTTACATTTAAAATATATAGAATGATAAAACGCAATAAAAACACGACTAACATAATCTCAATAGTGCAAAATAAAAGCACAAAATCGAATATTTCAGCAATTCCTCGGAACGCGATGTGCGTAGTTCATTTGTAGACCCTATGTGCCGAATAAAGAATGTTTTTCGAAGTGATTTTGTTTGCGTTTGGGAATTATATTTGCTGGCAAACACATTCATATAAATGCTAGCAATCTTGGCGCATGAATAAATATTAACCTGTCTAGCCTTCAGGTTACAGTTAAATAAACTTTCGATATGTAGACGTGATATTTTTGCAACGTAATATCAAAATTATTTGTCTACCAAACAGGGGTTGCATTATATTAAAATTCAATCCTCTCTGTAAGGGCAGCATGTGTAAGCAGCGGGCATAAAAATTGTGTGCGAAACGCATATTATAATTATAAGACAGCCATTTGTAATCTCATAAAATTGTTATAACATTTCATGGATGAAATTTCCATTAGAATCCAATTTAACGACGATGAGACATTAATTTTGTAGGTACAAACTTTTTGAGAAATAATCTCAGTCATGATTCATGATATAAGGTCCGAAGAAACTGGGTCCATATAAAATAAATGAGCCATTATATTTTAACAGCGTGCTATAAAAAGTTAGAATCTCTGCAAATTTATAAGTTCGGCTCTCGGTTGCAGTTCTAGCGCGACTCATGCTTAGCAATTGATGTTGGCAGAACTCTCGAGGCGGGCGGGAAATTCATTATTACCACCTACATCCACCTATATCCCGCATGGCTGAGACCACTAGAACAGCGCCGGGGAGCGGCGGATTATCGCGGCTTCGGCAATCGATTAGGAGTAGAGATGTGCCGTTCCCGAGAATATTCCCCACTTGTATGGGGAATATTCCCGGGAATGGCACATCTCTAATTAGGAGTCTAGAATATTCTGGGAAGTTTCGAACTTTGTAGAACGTCAGCATTTCATTGACAATAGCATTGTTTTATTTCAACGGTTTAAACGATTGTACATAATATATAAGGTGCTAACAAATTAGATACCAATATTTTAAGAGATGTTAACTTACATCAACACAATTAACTTTTTATAGAGATTAAGAAAACGTTTTTGGTTTTCATTTCCCGAACAAAATAAATAAATAAAAATTTTACCCAAACTTAATGATACTGTTAATTTAACTGATAAGAACATTTTCTGACAAGTGGCCGTCGTTTTCTGTTATACTCCTCGCGCCGAGTCATGATCCCTATGACAGTTCACTCTTTCCACTTGTATTTGTACACCTGATTCCGAAAATTATAAACAAAACTTATTTATTTCATATTATAATTACTGTTAATCTACAAACCGTTTAAAAATGACAGCGACGCCATTACAAAAGTATGGAGAAAGAACTGTCATAGGGATCATGATTCGGCGCGAGGAGTATGTGTGGCCAGTTCATTCATATTGAAAAGTTAGGAACCATAAGATAATCAAAGAGGTCCTCATCACTGATTATGTTCGCCTCATTAACAGGGTGATTTACGTAGCAAATTTACTTCCCTAATTTTCTCCAAAAAACATACATAATTTGTTTATTGTTTTATACATAAATAAACTCAGAAAGCTGAGTACTGTCAGCTCTAAAAATATTGGTACCTAATTTATTAGCACCTTATACAGAACATATATTATTTAACTATACATTTAAATGTTTCATCATGGAAAAAGAAGCCAATTATAGCCCTGTTTTTAATTTTTACATTGATAGGTATTAAGATGACGCTCGCGACATCATCCACGCGAATTGTCACAACAACTATGTTCATTTCCGCGTCCCAAGTACTACACGAAACTCAGTGACTTTACGAACTTATTGCGTTTCGAGTCGCTACTTGGGATATTGCAATTTTGGAAAGCGCCATTCAAATTTATGTCTTATTTTTGAAGTAAACAAGGACGACGACACGCAGTGCACCAACAGAACTAGATATTAACTTTTGAAGTGCTCGTCTGTCGCTGCTTATTACGTTTGACACGAAATAACGTGACGTGTGTTAGTTTGGAATTTTGTTGACGATATTATGCATATGCCTGATGTTGAACGTGATCATAGTAGGAAAGTTCATACACGGAATTTATCAGGATCTGTTATATTTCAATGAAGTTTATAGACGTTGGTATCTATTCATGTACTTGTATGTATAGTAATTAGGTTAGACAGTTCCCGACCGCACACTTTGTGATAAAGAAGGCTATTTGTAAAGCGTAACGATATTTCCCAACAGCAAAGTAAATAGTGTATATTAGGGTAGAGGCAGGACTGTCTCATTCAGCGATTCCGTTGCGTGGTTACTGGTTAACTTCAAACGTGATTTTCCGTGCTTTAGAACCGTTTTCAGCAGGCTGAAAAGTCATTTCAGGGCGTTTGAGAGGTGGCTCTTCCACATACTAAAACATGGAAAATTCAGCCTAGTTGCCGTTGTTTTCAGGCGCCTGAAACATAGGATCAGTCCGTTTCAGGACACTATCAGATGGCGCAATAACCTGAAAACCCGTTTTCAGGCGTTTTCAGGACCCCTTATGGGCCTCTGAAGCACACTTCAGTATATGGCGAAATTTCTCGAAGGAGTGAAAGAGATAGCACTATTCGAAAGAGACAGCTATATTAAGAAAGTTCGAGAAGTGTGTGAAAGATACAGAACATTCCTAGAAAGGGACAGCAAAAGTCGGGAATGTTCCAGTCGAGTCGAGCATCGAACAATCTAGCTAGATTGCCTAGAACACTCGCGATGCCTCGCGTCCTGAGGAGTGGGGTTTCCTAGAATCGGACCGATTATTCGAGATAGGATTTCTCTGGAATAATCTAGAGCAAAGGTCTCCGGATATATAAGCCACGCATTGTATGTAGCCTAGTGATCAGTCTTCAAATAGATGCGAAACAGTGCGAATCTCGAAGTGAACCTAAGTGAATAAGTGCGCTATAGTGAAGTGATTCAGTAGAGTGTTTTACTAAGTAAGCCTTGTTAATTAGTAATTTTGTAATAAAGTTTGCATTTTTAATTAGTGGTTAATTAGTGTATTTTTCTATCACGTTACCTATCCCGAGAACGTAACATTATTATTAAATTTCGCCACTCTTGGGTGGTAATAGCCAGCGACCAGAAAGAGCACGTGTTAGTACGCGTTATGCGATAGAGAGTGACGGTGGGATGTTGGTGAGCTCCGTGCGGTCCTAGGATCCGAACGACAGTTTGGTTAGAGAGAAGCTTCTGTACGTACCTAGTACTAGTACTAATACTTATTCTGTGGTAGAGGCAGAAAATCTCACTTTCTGGCCTAGAGATAATGCAAATTTGTCTACTTAGCTTGCCTTAGATCTCTTGGTATAGTATATTCGGATAGGAAAAATAGCAATAATAAAGTTGTACACATTATCTCACAGTAATCAAAAAATGTTTAGGTACATATTATTATTGTCTGTACAGGTTTAAGCTAATACGTTCTAATAGGTAAACAAAGAATATGCGATAACATGGCTGAATTTCCAAACTCTGAGAAATTTCATTAAATTCCTCATCCCAAACATTATGTTAGTGGAGCATGCTAGTTACGGCGCATGATTACTGGTGTGCGCGTGGGTGTGTGTGTGTGCAATAATTCAGGTTAAGCTCGGGTTACAGACATTAATCTGCGCGTTCAGACACGCGGCGTAGTGCCCTGTGGTACAGAAGGCACTTTGTCTAGAATACGGGGAAATTAAATCCACCTTCCAACCGCCATTGCCTGGGGCATGTCATAATGATGCATAGTACATGTAAAATTTCATATTCGTGAATAAGGATAAAGTGAAGAGATCTTAGAACATTGAAATGTTTTCAATATATATGTAAATCTCTTAAAAATTGCAACTTATTTTATACTGACACGGCAGCTAAAAAGTTAAAATGCTACTTATTTGTGTGTGGTGTTGGTATCAATGATACCATCATGATATGTAAGGTTTTGTATAAAAATTGTGAAATAATTTGACTAAAATGTTTGTTTGTCGAGTCATGATAGTAGGAACAATAAGAATTTTCCGAGTATAGAATGAGCTTCACCGTTAGGTGTTTTGTTATATTACACGGATCTCTTGAAATAAGGTAAACAGAACGAATGTCTCGTTCTCGAGGATTGGTACTTTTGCATGGAGAACATCGGCAATATTTTCCCATAAAAACCGAAATATGTTATCCAACACCTAACTAGGGTATTCAAATGTTAGTAAAGTTTAGGTGGGTTATAATGGGTATGGTGGGTTTAATTTTCCTCGCATTTGGATCAATTGCAGAAAAAATGTACCTTTTACTTTTTTTGTCTGATCATGTGTGACTTAGACCATTTTACTCAGAAAAAAATCGTTGCGATTTTCCCCTATATTTATTTAGTTTGTGCCTGACGGAACTGAGAAATTCAAAATTTGTACGGAAAAGTTAGGACGTTTTGAACAACTTTTTTTATTTCATTAATGAAAAGTGCTCATGATTCCGAGTAAAATGGTTTAAGACACACCATGAACAGACATAGTAGATTGTGTCACAAGGGAGCAAAATGATATATTTACGGCGAGGGCGTACATTGAATCCTGAACGAAGCGAAGGATTCTAAAGTAGAATCCGGAGCGTAGTGAGGGATTCAAGTGTTAACGCCCGTGGTGAAAATAATTTTGCTACCTTGTGACACATACTGCTTTTCACACAGACTATGAGGAAAATTTAAATACAAACGCGAGTTTTGGTAGGTACCAAAATAGTTTTTTTTCATTTTTAATAAAACGTTTTATAAAATAGTAAGTGATTATAAATTTAACATTTAATTTATAGTCTCTTATTATTTTATAAAACGTTTACTACTTTTTACGGACGGGACGAATTTACCACTTCCATATTATATTTATGGCCCTCGCCTGCGGCATGGCCGCAAACATCTGGGCCTATTATACCGCCCTCTGTGTGTAATATATTAATAAAGCTGTCTACGGTATACCATATTCTAAGTAGGTTCAAACTAAAAATACCCTGTTGTCCTTGAACAGAAAAGTATCACTTTGATCCCTCTTATGAGGGATCAAAATACTTTTTTCTGAATAGGAGGTGTGAAAAAAAATTTACCCATTTACCTGCAGGCAACTTCTACTACGAAAGGCCAGGTTGGGTTAGCCGTTTATTATTTAAAATAACATTTTATGTTTTGACGAACTAAATTAGGCTACAGACATCCAAAATTAGCCAAGCAAGGGTTAAATAACGTATTACTAACCTAGTTTAGTAAAGCGTTACTGGAGAGTAATGCGCGGACGCCCACTGAGTTGCCTCCGCTGGCTGCAGGTGTAAATTATGTGCCTTCATTAAATGCCTGTAATAAAACCTCCTGCGGATATTTAAAAACTTTCAATGTACTTGGCCAACTTTTTAAAAGGCTGCGGTGCGAATTTCATAACTTTTCAAGATGTTGTGGCAGTTTTTTGAAGTTGCAAGGTGCTGGAATATTAAAGGTGTTTTGTGCAAAAACGTTTATGTTCACTTGAAAACTAATCAGAACTGTATTTTTAAAGGGACTTTTATTTTTCACTTGTGTAAGCTCATTGGGACTAGCTATAAGTCTGGTTTTAAAATTTTTGCTTTAACAGTGTTGGAGCGCTAGCAATATCAGAAGAAAGTACTCTCGAAGGTATAAAGATATGTAAAAATGTTTGCACCTTATTTCTTTAGAATAAATTGAAACAATGTGCATTTTTTTATCCCTTGGCTGTACTTAACTATAGTATGCAAATTCTTTAGCTCTGCAGAGTGGCATGTAGTTTGTGACATGATATCATTATAAATGCAAAGCCCTGCCATTGAATCCTTATTGTTGTTAGGTGTCTCAACGATATCGACTCCATATTACGATTAAAGGTACATATTAACTTAATATACATGTACATAATACTTAATTTATTTTGTTTTATAAAAATGTTTAGCATGTACAGCTTTCGCTGGCTCAAAACTCCCGTGCCCTATTCCCAATACCACTACCTCTCTTGAGTTTGGCTCTCAGTCAGCGAAGGTGGTCAAGTACACCACTATTACTATAAGTAACCACATGTCGAAGAGCGGTGTTCTCTTAACACAAGTATCTAGAATACTTAAAAAGAGGCACCAGCACAGATATTGTAACTCAACTTTAGTTATTGAATAAATTATTTTTATTTTATTTATTTTTTTATATGAAAGAACTTATTTAGATAACGAACTGTCATGACTAGTTTGTCATGAATGTCATGATTGACGGAAGTTGTGAATTATTTTAACTGACTTATACGTAATTATAAATCGTTCTTATCGACAAGCGCTAACGTTGTACTTTTTGCCTGAAGTCATCACAAATATTGTCATGTTTCTAAATGGGTCATTATTTGAGCGATATACGCGCGTCACTTTCGTGGACATATTTTTGTTGAAGTTCCTGCAGATTTTAATGAAATTCCAAAATATTTTTTAGATGTCCCGGATATGTATTAAATAACTCGATATATAACTAAAAACTCAGGGCACTTCCACAAAAACACGAAATTGACAAGAGTGAAACGCTCAAATAATGTCCCAAATAAGAATAAATGTAATAATAGTATTTAGTAATGGCACTTACAACCTTTTCGCTCCGCTGTTGCTGCTATCAGTGGAAAGTACTGGCTATAACGACTTCCTTTCTCCCCCATCTCTCACTATCGCCGAGACTGTGACACATAGACTAATGACACTAATATAATAACCGCTATCTGTGAAATAAAGTTTGCACTAGGATTCTTATCGACTCTCGCCCTCGGGGGAAGAGTAATGGATGCGGTATTGTGAATAGTTTTAAAATTGTTCTAGTAAGTAGAGAAATAAATCTCTGTTTTTCTTTATGTTCATTACATTGTATTAATTTAAACGTTCACGATTTTCACGCATTATTAAAACAGACCGGAACTTATCGCGTAAAAACATTATATATTATATTTATCTTGAAGTTTCGGACGTGCCGTGACGTCCAATGTCGCGATGAAGCCTTGTTTTTTTGTAATATTTTTTTTATTACTTTACTTATGTTTCTCATAATCATCCATTATTCAATGAATTGACACATTGCGTAAGTGTTGAGTGGCAAAATGTAACTAAAAAAAATTAAATATAAAAACAGTAACTAGGAGATAAAACTGATTAAACCGGTCCGGCTTTTATCTGGTCCAACAAATATAATTGGCCAATACAGCGGGGCAATGCGGCTGGCATATTCGGCAGGTGTGTCGGGCCGGGATCTAATTTAGATAAGTATTTAGTCCTAGTTTATGGTGGTACATATACTATATTTAATTTATTTAAAGAAGTCAGTTAATGCTGACTTAGTTGAAACATCCTTCTTACCCTACACATTAAGTAAAAGCGGGTTTTTCCAACTACGTATAGTCCTAACTTGCAATACTTCGTACTATGCACTGACTTAAAAACCATGTATTAAACATCGCTCTTAAATGACTATGTGATTTAAAACATGATTAGGTTACGTA
This sequence comes from Eudemis profundana, assembly GCA_947034925.1. Lineage (NCBI taxonomy): Eukaryota > Metazoa > Arthropoda > Insecta > Lepidoptera > Tortricidae > Eudemis > Eudemis profundana. Next base: position 18,637,395 of record OX344795.1, on the reverse strand, counting down.
TTTTATGATTTGGCAGTTGTGCTCTTAAGAATCGTTACTTTCCTGCAAGATTTTTTAACAAGTTAATGTTTAAGATGTAATAAACGTTTTACGTCATACTTATTTAATTACTTAGGAGTCTTCTTATTGTTGTAATCAAATATTATTTACTAGCATATAGGATAGGATTTTGAGAGGCTACAAAAGAAATTTAACTAAAGAAACTTAGCATATCCATTTAATTGCAAATATTCCTTCGTATACTCTTGGGCGATATCGGCTCGTTCGAGGCGGTTCGTCATCTCCTCGCGATAAGAAATGAAACATTTCTCTCTCATTGCTAGCTTCTATGTGCTTTACAAGATACAGATGTTAAAAATGGTGAACAAGTCGTTCGATGCTCTGGACTATTTCGTTGGCTTTGTTGATAGAAGCTATGCTACCCAGGATAACTGGAGATGTGAATTTCAAGTCGTATTTATATGTATATGTTGGAACTTTTCAGTTACTGTTTAGAATTAGGTTTAGGTATTACGAGCCAATTTTTTTTACTTTAGTTTATTCCATAATAAAGAAGAACCTAAGAGCTCGTCCAGAAATCACGTAAACTGTAATCAAAAATAGCCCAAATTCGATCATATAATTTCTGGACGAGCCCTAAGGTATATTAAGGTAAGACCTGATAAAGGAAAAAAGAGAGTAATCCAATATACTTCTAAGCTAAGAAAAATCTGTGGCAGCTCATGACATCGGTACAGAGCTACGTCATTAGTCATTTCATAATAATTTAATAAAAGTTCCACCCGTGTTACCTACATGTAAATGTATGTCTAACAATTATTTTTAATTTTGTTCCAAAAAATTTGTGAGTAACTTTTGAAGTAATATTAACATTTAAGCAGACGTTAAAAATGTTTAAAAATTGTCCGTCATTCCAATGTTGGCTGGACAGACGCACGTGCTCAACTTGTAGGACGTCTAACTTGAACGCTCCTACTAAGAACATCGTTGCAGGCTTTCCTTACTGCCAGTGTGTCCGCATATGAAGGGTAGATCCATTAACTTTATTTGCCGACATTTCCCCCAAACTAAAGGAGGTCGGATATCGGCAGATTGGAATGATGTATTGTTACCAGATTTCATTTGGTGGGTGCAAGTATCGTTGATTTGCGATCTTTTTGTGGCTTGCGAGGCTGTTGACGGAAGTCGTTTTAGTTAATTGGATTAAATGCTTTTAGGGTACTTTGGTCATGTTAAATATCTGCTGAACATAAAATTGTTGTCATATTTCCTATTACATCTATACCGCCACTATAGATACCAAATAGTTCAGTGTTCACCACATTTTTTTATAAAAGGTTAGCTGGAAGTCATCCCTTACAATGATAAGTTAGCCTTTCTGCTTGTATCTAATTATCATATTGTTTCCGTTTACATTCATAAATATCGTGAACCAGGGTATATATGTATACGTACTCTCAAAAAAAAATTAGGCTAATTTGGCCACTTAGAATAAATTATAACATAATATTAACATCAGCATCACCAATCGACATAAATACTTGAAAATATACGTAAACGATCGGGAACTTCCTTATTCAAAAAAGTGCTTCTAGAACAAAAAATTGCCGGTCAAGTGCGAGTCGGACTCGCCCACCGAGGGTTCCGTACAAACTAATAGTCTTTAGCACATATTTCATGTCTTTGTAATTATTACTTTATACTTTGTTACCGGACCACCGGACCAAGTAAAAAAAATTAAATAGTTCAAGATAAACTGCACTGAGAGACAAACTTAGTTTTGCTCTAGTAAAACTGTTGTAAATAATAATAAATAAATAATAATATAGTAAAGGAGAAAATAAGTTTGAATTACGATTTTTGTGAAATTCTAAAAAATGATGCAAGTTAGGAATACGGTTATATTTTTCCTGTATGTCCTGAATATTTTCAGGATGATGTTAATAATCGGTAATTATTACACATTATTTGTTCAGTAACTTCGGATGTTTAAGAAAAAAAAAATGGTTTTGGAATTTACAAATTAAGCCCTTTCATTTGATACCCCAATTGATATAATAACCCTACTTTTAATTTTCGACCGGACTTTTAACACTATTCCAATTTTCAATACGATAGCGCCAGTAGATCCTAAGATCTGACAGACGGACGGACGGGTGGGCTGTGACAGACGGACAGACAGACATACAGACAGAGTCGCACCATAAGGGTTCCTTTTTACCATTTTGGTACGGAACCCTAAAAACAAACAATTTATTCAAGTACATATTTTTTAGATTTTTCCCTCATGTAGGTATCTCCCATAAACAGTTTTTTTAGTTTGAAAGTTTTCGCTGTCTTATCTATAGTACGCACTTGTTTCTATGTCAGGCCAGAAACTGTTCAGGCAGCCCTCGTAAGTGTACTGCGCAGACGCTCTTATTTTAAATAAAAAGTTACCTAATAAAAAACTAAAGAAGCTAACTGTTTTAGTAAAATATTGGTTAGACTTCCTGGACCCAATATTTAGTGGCAGTAAAAAAGAGTAATGCATATGGGAACGACCTTTTTAAACGACTAGATATTTCCTTACCCGACTAAGTTTTCGCGTCTACCACAGAAACTTGGGACTTATTTTAAGACTTTCTGTTCGTTTCTTGCATTGCATGGAAAAGAAGGATATTGCAATCTTCCTAGTGATTTCAGTCAGCTTTGCATAACTATTTAATTGAACCGAATCTTAACGGGATTCGAAAAAAACGTATTTCGGTTACTAAATGGTTTGTTGTAAGCGTTTTCTTAAAATTACTTTGAATGTACAGTCGAACAAAGATAAAGGTTTGTCACAAAAATACATAGCTTATTTATTGGAACTGGGTGCATAAGTAGGTACATCATTCTTTTTTTGGCTGTATTAGAACGGGTAGTCGACAGACAAAACCATGTCACTCATGTTCGTACTTTTTGCTCCATGATATTTACTCGTATAAATAACTACAGACATATTTTTATTTTATAGTTCAAATACCATACCTAGACACAAACGTTTCGGTTTATCGGTTGTATGCCACAACGAACTCAACTTTATTTACTCTAATGTGTACACATTAGGTTGTATATATAAACATTGGGTTGCAGTTTCATATCGTTTGTATCTACATAATATGCACGAGATTTGTTTTAGGATAAACAAGTAAAAATGTAAGGATTTCAAAGTGAGGGAATCTTTATATGGCGACCATTAAATATTATTAGTGACTGTTGCCGTTGTATTCGGCTTGCGAGCTCGAGGAGCGTGCTTACAGTTTGATAAAAGCTGACACAGTCTACAGATTACCATCCATAACGCGATGCCTCCAATTTATCTGCTTTACCCTATGGTCAACTGCTACCTAAGGCATTAAGCTGACCCTTTGTACGGCAAGATTTCTTTTGTGCAATAAAGTTTCTAGTACATTACACAACTAGGGTGGTAATACACAGAAAAGCCGAGATCGCAGAAGTTTGCGGCCCGAGCTGCAAGCGAGGGACGTAAATATGCGATCGAGGGCTTTCTTTATTACCTACCGTGTTGTGTACCAGTAGCGTGGCGACCAAAGAACTCGATTCCTACCGGCTTGCCTAATATCAGGCATTTCAGCTCTATTCTACAGCTCTTAAGGAAAATGTGCGCCAAATCTGCACCGGCTTGCCCAAGGATATCTTTTACGCCATGCCACTGTTGTGTACACCATTTTATGTCTACACTTGGCCAGAAAGCGGCTATGGCCAGGTATGGCATAAAATATATAAACACCTTCTAATTCTTTGCATAAACTAATCATTCAGTCAAATTTATTATCAAAAGATTTTTATACCGGGCTATGAGCTAAAATGAAAACGAAAGGTCAATTTTTTGGCCTCGTAGTCGCTTACCATCAAATACTGCGAAGGTTAATTGCTGTTTAGTTAAAAGATTTAAAAAAAAACGTAAAACTATCTTAGTCACATTTATTAGGGCTTGTTACACACTTGGGAGTTTTCATTTAAAAAATAATGAATATCTCTGAAAGTAAGCGTTTTTCGACTATACATCACCTAACTTTTTTTACTCGTCAAACCACCAGTAATTCATGGCTAAAGTATGTCGGTCTAGTCCCCACCCTGTATATGCAATTCGTATGTTATTTGTTCGTTTCACAATTAGCAAACCACTTGTCAACCACTTGCTAAGAATGCTAAGTAACATAAGTATTTGCTAAGTGTGGTGACATTGTATTGTAATATCACAGCACGACCGACCTGCTCTGGCGAAGTCTGAATGTAGGATTAGACCTCCTTCCATTACAAAGCTTGTTTTTAAAAATATATTTTTATTTTTGATTCATATCTCATAAAACTCACAATTTCCAAAGGATAAGTAAAAACATCTGCCATTCGAGCGTGGCCGTGGGAGGACACTAAGTTTTTATAGGAAATCTCAAGTTTTTGTTGCAGGTTTACAAAGATTTTACAAAAGCTCAATAAATTGTTATCGATTTCGGTCTAGGCTGAAAATTGAAAACAGATTTACTATGACATGATGACATGATGTTTTCATAGAGGTGCTGTTAATAGTAGATTGTGTCACAAGGGAGCAAAATGATGTATTTACGGCGAGGGCGTATATTGAATCCTGAACGAAGCGAAGGATTGTACAATTCTAAAGTAGAATCCGAAGCGTAGTGAGGGATTCAAGTGTTAACGCCCGAGGTGAAAATAATTTTGCTACCTTGTGACACATACTGCTTTTCACACCGACTATGAGGAAAATTCACATACAAACGCTACCTACCAAAATAACGAAATATGTATATAGTTAATAATTATTAAAAACGAAATATTAAATTTATAGTCTATTATTATTTTATAAAACGATTATTATTTTTTAAGGACGGGATGAAAATGCCACTTCCATATTATATTTACGGCCGCAAACACCTGTGATCTGGGCCATTCCTTATTATACCGCCCTCTGTGTGTAATATACTAATAAAGCTGTCTATGGTATGGCATATTCTAAGTGGGTTCAAACTAAAAATACCCTGTAGTCCTTGAACAGAAAAGTACCACTTTGATCCCTCTTATGAGGGAGCAAAATACTTTTTTCTGAATAGGAGGTGTGAAAATTTCTTTTAATGAATATTTACATCAGTTCATTTCACCCCATTTAGCTTGGGCGGAAGTTTATATGGAACAAAATATAAAATGTAGGTCATAGCCGAAAGATAACAGTAAAATTGGATAGCGGCCAGATCATTTTAATAGGCAATACTTAAGTATAGCATATATGCATGGTATATTCGGAAAGCTACAAATATTGAATGGGTTGGGCTATTGTTGTTATTCGGCAATTATTAGCATTTTATTGTAAACCACTTAGAAGTGGAGCTTTCGTGATGATAGGACTAACAAAACTCTCATACAAATTCCGACTACAATATGTATTTAAGTTGGGTTATCTAAATGTTCTGTATACTGTATTTTACATTGTGTTGTCCTGAATGGAGAATGAGCGTTAGCACTAAGCCGAAGTTTGTAAACACCATTCCTCTCATAAATTAGCAGCCTTATTAGCGTTGCCGACGGTTTATATTTGGCTGGCAGTGTTTGGAAACGTCATAATACCATTTCTGTTGCTTTTAAGGGATTTAAAGTCTGTACCAGATTGTAATATTTGCATGACAAAATGCAAGGTAATTCGCTGGTTGCGAGATCGAGCTACAAATGTATTAATGTGTTTTCAGTTGTATGTCTGATGTTTGAATTAGGTATTGCTAAGTTACAATTATTTGTAAGTAATACTTTGCAATGCGTATGTAAAAAGTAGCGGCTAATGAAATAATGAAATTGTTATTATTTTTTGGTTTGTCTGAGTCCCGCTTGGTCACTAAAATCGACCATTTTGTGTGTAGGTATCGTCAGGATAGTTTATACACACAGCTACATAGAGTAGTACTAATTATAAAAAACTGGCCAAGAGCATGTCGGACCATGCTCAGTGTAGGGTTCCATAGCTGTAACTATAAGGTAAAATAAAAATACGATGTTAAAAAAGTACAACAACAAAAGAGCGTATCTTTATAGCAATTAAGTCCTTTTGTTGAGAAGCGCAGTTAATCGACAATAACTCAAAAACGGTTAATCCGATCTTGTTGAAAATAATTTTCGTTGAAAGTATTAATTAAGCGTTACCTTAATGATTTTTTTCATATTTTTCGAACACACGGTTTAGAAGATAGAGGGGGGGGGGACACAATTTACACAACTTTCGGAGCGATTATTTCCAAATATATTGACTTGATCAAAAACATTACTTTGAAACCTTATAGTGTTTTTGAAAGAGTTGTCGAACTATGTACCACACTTTGATATTTGCTGAAAAAAAAATTTTTTAATGTGTGTAACATGTATGGAGTGCCCCCCCTAAAAATATTTATTTTAGATTTTTAACTACCAAACTAAGTAGCGGCTCATACAAGACACCTATATTCCAAAATTCATCAATATCCATCATGTAGTTTTTGAGTAAAATGCCTGTGACATACGGACAGACGGACAGACGGACAGACGGACGGACGGACATGACGAAACTATAAGGGTTCCGTTTTTGCCATTTTGGCTACGGAACCCTAAAAAGGTATTAAATGCATGAAAAAGTGAATGTGATTTAAGTACACGATTGTATTATATATTTTCGAAATCACCCACATGTACCCATATCTTTCCTTTTTCATTCAGATACCTCCCTATTAATTTATGTAAAACTACTGAATGGAGAATTATTTATATAAATATTGCGTTTGTAAAATTATATAACCTTATGATCTGTTTTATTTACATAAAATGTCTCGAAGAAAGTTATTCTTGCAGTTTGCTGTTGAATTTGCTGTGGGTACGAAGAAACAACACTAATTTCAATATCGCGATGACGTTACATGACATGTTATGTGCATGAATCTGAACTCTGGTGCCGATACTTATAATCAGGATCATAGAAGTTACTAGTAATTTATGTTTGTTTTATTTTATTCAAAAATAGCAATTCAAATGTATTTAAAATTCAAGTTTATAATGGAATATCGAGTGAATAATAATTTGTTTTCAATTGTCAAAGTGAATATATGCATTGATTGCTTTATTGCTGTCGTGTATGTTAATCACATCAAACTATAACCCTAATATTATAAATGTGAAAGTTTGTGAAGATGTTTGGATGTTTGTTACTAAATAACGAGGTAACAACTGGATTGATTGAGCTGTAAATAGACTAAATCCTGTATTATAATATAAATAATAGTTCCCTTGATGTTTCCCTGAAATACAATTTTTCTTGGGACAGTAACGGGAACTACGCGGGCGAAGCCGTGAGTAAATGAATAAGTCAAAGTTGGAAATTATGAGAAAGCCCTACGACCAGTTGGTACTTTACTAGCTTGAATACTTTCCGAACCAGCAAGCAACATCTTAGACCGCGTCGCTTACCATCAGGCGCTACTAAGGTTAATAGATAGATATTATAATAATTGTTGCTCAGTTGTTAATAAAGAAAATATTTTACCTTCACCTGACTGGGCGCTGGTGGCGACTATGAGCGCTATGAGCGCCACACACCGCGTCGTTGGCCTCATCTGAAAGAAACAACACAAATAGGTTTATTGTATTACTTTTACTAACTAAAACAACGATTACGTGTGTGAAGAAGGCACAAACTTCGTTTTTAGTAAAAAGTAATTATTATATACTAGTTGAAGATTATCTGAGCGATTCTTTGAGCATTTTGACCGATCGGCTCGAAAGTCGCATGATTATTTACCACAACAGAATGACAAATCCTGTCTTTCGGTTTCATAAAAAGTTTTCTAGGCATCATCTTAGTAGGTAAACATTATTCCGAACAAAACGCTGTAATTACGTTGAATGTTGGTCCATCTACGTTTAGGGTTAAAAAACAATATTAAGGTAACACATTTTTGCAAATTTACTACTTCCACAGCGATTAACAAATTGAGCTTCAACTCTTTTCTCCAGCTTTCAAGCTCTTTCAACGATTTACGAGTACGCTCACTCATTCATCCCCTCTTTTACACAAGGTCACAAGTGATATATTTTTCCTCTTAATATACGTCATATTATGGTAGGAACTCACCCAGTCAGGCATTTCAAGCAAAATACTTTCCGTTTAAAAATGCAAGTTTTATTCAAATGGATCGCAGTGTTCGTAGCGCTACGCCGTAGCAGTGCTACGAGTGTAATTGCTACGGGTTACGGCCATGATTGCGCTTGTTCGTAAAAAGGAGAAAACAGTAAGTAAAAAGTTGATATACATAATAAAATTAAATAAAGACAGCAGCGTCAATTGTTTTAAATAAATTATTGAAAGATAAGTACCTAAATTTAAGGGTTATTCTCATTTTTGTGCACACAGTCACTACTGTGGATGTCACCACCGTGGCTTTAATAGCTTCTTACTAATCGTTTGACCTAGCCATCATATTATCATGAATTCTTTTTACCATATGGATTAAGGAAGTCATGACAATAACATTTTTTTTATGATGAGTTAAAAATAGTAATAAGGCCCACGGCAGTGACCGTGTGCACAAAAATGAGAATGACCTGTACACAAAGTGCAGTTAGCCTTTTGAACGACCCGAAGTGAAATTAATTTTTAACTTTTTTCTACAAGCACCTATGTACTTTGATACTAGATCGATCGTAATAATAACATAATCTTACTTAGCTTTTGTCTCGCGTGTAACAGATTGTTGTTCCTTATCAATATTATCATGTATTTGTGTAATTGAAAGCAGTGGCAACTTTACTGGTTGATGATTTATGTCATTATGTTTTTAAAAAGTACAATGTAACGATATATTGTGTGTGTCCAAATAAATATAAAAAACAAAACAAGGTAATATGATAGTTATCTATCACCCCGATATATTTCCTTGTAGGCCATCATCTTCATGAGTATTCACAGTGTCACGAAACAGTAATGCATCTAATTATTGTGCTCTTCTCTCAGAGTAAGCGAACCAGTGCAGGTGTGTCATAATGCTCCTGCACTGCAGATACAAAATGTTGTTTAGCGCTATAATTTGTTATAGAACATTTTATACCTACTTATTATGAGTTTTACGAAGTGTCACTGAATGTTATCAATTATCTTGTTAGCATGTAGCACGATTAGGCAAAATACACATTTTAGTCATTCGCTAGATGGCTTGTGTTGTTCCATGTGGTATGGATGAGTATTAGATATATTTTAAATGCTTAATTTTAAAACTAACCTAACCTAACTGGGCGATTTTAATTGACTTAGTCAGGGTAAAGTTTACAGTCAATAACAGAAAATCGGAATTTAAACAACAGGCTGTTCGACCTGTTTGAATAGTCTGCTATATTTATTGCTAGTAGCCTAATCAACTGTAAACTTTTCCCCAACATTCCTCTACTGGCCGCTATCGGCCTGCGCTGCGGTAAACCGACCGGTTTAAATTAATTGACTCCTTTGTTTTATTCCGACGGAAATACCGACTTTTCAAAGCGGCCGATTAAATTTTGACGACACGGTTGTTTGGCGTTTATGGGACCCGTAAAAACTTCCCAAATGGATGTCATTGCACCGAATTAAAGGCTTTTACTAAAGTTTCGGGGCTTAATGGCTTTTTGAAATGTTTTTGATTAATTTAAATCGAGAATCAGAGGGTTGAGAAGTGGGAAACTGATTTGCGTATAAATATTATTATTTTTATGAAAGCTATGCGCTATGATTTGGTCGGCTGAGTCATGAAAATATTTCTGGCAGACATACCTATTTATATATTAATAAAATGAACTGCGACTCTGTCAGGAAAAACTGACTATGTTCAACTCACTTCGTCTCACTCAACCATCTTAACTCAAAAACGATAATGCTACAATTTCCTTTACACTACAAACATTGTAGGTACTGTTTATTTGACCAATCAAGAATGTTTCGTTTCATTTATTGTAATAACATAAAATTGTGTTTAAACCACTCTAGACCGAAATAGTACATTGCACAACTAGGGTGGTAAAACAAAGAAAGGCCGAGATCGCAGATGTTTGTGGCCCGAGCTGCAAGCGAGGGACGTAAATATGCGATCGAGGGCTTTCTTTATTACCTCCCGTGTTGTGTACATTATTTTATGTCTACACTTGGCCAGAAAGCAGCTTTTTTCGTACGCGCAGCATGCGGAAAAAGCCACTTTATGGCCAGGTGTGGCATAAAATACATTTTCATCACACTTGCTCGTAAAGGGTGTTATAACACGCGGGCTTATAGACCAGCTCAAGCCGATTTACCTCCCGTGGGTTATAAAAATCTATAACTCCCACGGGAGGAAAAACTGTATGAAAATCTATAACTCCCGTGGGAGTTATGAGTTTAGTTTTAAAATATAGGACCTACCCGTACGTCATTTCAGACTAAGGAGGTTTCAAATCAAGCAAGGCTTATTTCACATCTTCAAAACTTGGCTAAAAAACCAATTTTAGTGTATATAAAAATTATGTGGTATATTTTACTATTATTTCAGTAATTTTTGCAATTATTTTAATGCAATTAAATTAATTTACTTTAAAATTTTATTATAAAAAATCGGTACAATCTGGTGGCATTGCCTGTCAAGTTTAAAAACTAAACGCAGTTCTTAGCATTATCTGTGGAAGACTACATATATTGAAAAAGTTGACAGTTGCAGTTGTCTCTTAGCGGGTGCGTTTAGTTTATTTGATTTTTATGTTTTATTTTTTTCCTCGCAAATGTGATGAAAAACATTGTGTGTATCACGGGCAGTAAGGGGATTACCAACTCGAGTCATTAAAAGCCCTCCGCCTACGGCGTCGGGCTCCTAACAGACTCTCGTTAGTAATTCCCTTCTTACTACCCTCGGTGCACAATGTACTATTTCCATTGAAGAAAATATAATTTCATATTCAAGGGCGTATAATTGTGAAAATATTTTCCTGACAAGGGAGGACGTAAAAGTAAAATTGTGAATACACCACGGGCAGTAATAAGTAAAGTCCCAGATCGCGTGTATATGGCCCTCACCTGCGGCCACAAACACCTGCGATCTGTGTCATTCCTTATTAAACCGCCCCAGGTGTGTAATGTAATATACTATTGAATATCTTAGCGTCACGTTTACGTTAAACCAAACATAATATTTTTCTCAAATCTGATGTAATAAAGTCGTATTAAAGTTACGCTTAAGTATAGTCATGGACGTACAAAAAATCTTTTGAAAATCCTTAACAAGGCAGAATTTTAAAGTTCCCCGGTTCCCGGGAGAAATTAAAATTTGAAGCGAACACGGGATTCAACTTAATGTTAAGTAAAAATGCTTTTAGTACCATCCTATTGTCGCACGACTATGGAAAAAAAGGAGGGATGAAGGTTTCAATTTATTTTTTCTAGTTCTGTGACTGATTGATATCCTAACAAACGCTCAGATTAAAGGATAGAACATAATATTTTGGCCTGGCCATCCCTTGGCACTTCCTTTGATGACCTTTGTTAATTTCTAATAATTTGATAACCAAAAAATACGTGTCCCATATTTTTCCATAATCTAACTGATAGACTAAATACAATGATAAATTTTTAACCCAGTCGAGTCGTCATCCCTATTACCATATAATATGTTGACAATGATATTATGAATGACGTACACCGACGACTGAACAGATAGGTACGTGTGTTAGTGTAATTGTCACCTTACCATCAGCCATCACTGTTTTAATCATATGATTACCTAGTCTTCCACAACAACAATGATTTAGTGTATCAACCCTATTATCATAATCAGGGATATATTATTGAAGGTGGACCGGGAGTCCACTAGATGCGAGCAACCCAGGACCGGTTGTGTGGACGGTCCTTGGAGATCTAATGTTCAATAGAAGATGATGAGTGGAGTCTAATTCTCGAATCATTCCGCTCGAATGTGGGACGTACGAGAAAAGTTACCATATAACTTAAGGTTTTATATAGGGTCCTCCGCTTATAAGCTAGTAAGCAGCTTAGCCAGCATATATGAAAGAACCCTTAGCGAATGGGCGTTAGTAAGACGCGGAGGGCGCGGTGACCCGTAAGGGAGGCGGGGTACACAGGGCTCGATTACCACATTCTTGAATGTGAAAGTCAAAGTCCTTTTGTCCAAATTAAGCAATCAGCATATAAATGTCGAAATATTTGTTGTCCATACAAGCGACGTGGTATGCCTGTGTATAAGTAAATACTAATAAATAATACCTGTAGTGTATAATTTCAGATTGACAGAAATAATGCTTAAGAAATTTGTGCCGCTTGCACGTTGTACTGATGCTTGAAAAACAGGACAAGTGCGAGCCGCACTCACCCACCGAGGGTTCCGTACAAATTTGTAGGTACATATTCCTAAGTTTTCAGATTTTTTCCTATACTTGTAGTATAAGACGGTATTACTTGCCAAATTTCATAGTTCTAGGTCAACGGAAAGTACCCTTTGAATTTTGGTTTCCTTGAGAGTGTGTAAATTCACGGTTTTTGCGGCGTCATAAACGGTAGTAAGTATCTTTTTTCACGTTAACTTAGAAATTTGATTTTTTTACAGCTTCACTAGTCCGTAGAGCGAGTATATGGCTTTATTTTCAACTCGATACCTCCACGCGTGCCCGAGATAAAGGGTCTCGACAGACGGACATACAGACGGACGGACTGTTTTTTCATTTTGAGGTACGGAACTCTAAAAACGGGATTTCAGTAGCTTGTGGTCTTGTGCTTACGACAAAAAAGCAACTTTCGACCATGAAAACGTATGCTATTAGTATGTAAACATAAAGCAGTACTCGTAGTTTGCTGTTATCAAGCCCATTTATGTGTCACGAAATGCCGTTGACCAATTCTTAATTAGTCACTCATTATTTTATGCTTGTGAGATGACCAGCAAGCCTATTTAATGATAAAAAGCTATACTGAGGTCTATGGCAATCTATAATTTCAACAAGAACAGACGGCTTTAGGTCACAAATGGGGTGCCATCCGTGAAAACCAACTCCTCATACCGAAATACAAGAGCGCGCTCATTGTTGCTTGACGTTAATATTAGTGAGCAAGACGGTAACAACCATCCACGTGGATCCTCTATGAAATCATTATCTCTCTCAGTCCTAGCTATCATGCCATATGGCGGCGGGATCAACTTTCCGGACTTGTTTTCTCCACTCCACTCTGTCCTCAACATCGTCTTCGGATATCTACCTGATACCCAGCCATGTCCTTTAGCACTTCATCTTTCTATCGTGTTTCAGGTCCGCCCTGGATCTTCGATCGGACCTGCATAACGTCATAATAAATATAATATTACCTGAAACTGTAGCGTAAAACTCACATGAAAGTGTACGTATAAATATTTAGCGTCACCAGCGACGTTAATAAGCCACTGACTGTATCCGCAACTTACTTAATCCTGGGCAATTTTGTGCGCCGTGCGCTATACCCCATGTTGATACATGAATAATTAAAGTTAGCTTGCCGACGTCGCTATCTCCTACAGACAGTCATTTAAATGGACATACTATATACGAGTATAACCTACGATCCAGACGGAGTTTTTAGATGGCAGATTTCGCGGATTAAAGGTAGGTTAGGTGCTTCAAGTCCAGTAGGTAAAAAGGTCCCCACTCCGTATCTTTCCCTGAAACATCAATGGATTTAATATGCGCCAAAAAATGCATTCATCCTTATGTCAACAGTATTTAAAATTAACTTTTGAACTTCTAGCTTCGTCTCCCGTCCGCATCAAGCTAGAGCAACAGTCTCATCAGTCAATCTGAGTATGTGGGAGCTGCCTTACACAGACTGGTTAAAAGCAATAATGTTTTTAATTGGCCTCAAAAAACAGGTGGTTCTCACTTCGCCAGAATCAGCAATTATAAATTCATAACATCGTAGCAGTATATGACAATTATAAAATTTTAATTTCGGGACTGTGAAAACTCGATTAAACAGTGTTGATTAAATCTATCACCGACGAAAACCATTTTCTGCGTTCATTTTGCATAGGTACGTCTAACGTCGATGTTTTTACCTGTTTTTACCATTTAATTTAATGAATCATTACCCACAGCAGTTTGTGTGGTGGCCGCCGCCGCCCACCTTCCACCCCAACGTATCACAACGCAAGTTCATCATATTTAACTTGCATATAATTTTACTGGAACGCCCGCCTTTGACTTGGCCTGGAGCGTTTTAAACGTTACCTAGCCACAGGTAAGTACCTAGCATGTGTTGTTTGTATGAGCACTAATAATCAGTTGTCATTCATAAAACAAGCATCATATTTTTCAGTCACAGGTTCTCGCTTTGACTGGATGCTCCTATTTTGAATTAACTATTTATTGTTTATTGTGTTTAGTTAAATTTTGTTTGCATTCCTCAGGCACTCGCTTATCATCAGACGCTACTGAGGGCAATCTTACGTCAGTGAATTAAAAAAGCTATAATATCCTCCGGTGATCATAGGGCTGGCTCGTTCCTAGCTCAGCGCATAGGCATTGCCATCCAGCGAGGCAACGCAAACAGCCTTATGGGCACCCCACCTACAAAAGGCGACATAGAGGACATTTGTACATATAGCTTAGATCCCAATAGGTTTATTTAGTTAGTAAGTTGTAACTAATGTTGATATATTTTATGCCTGTGTCATGTAGTAATAAATAAATCTATAACTATAGATCTAGATGGGGTGGTTGTAACGTTTTTTTATTAGGTGAGCTAAGGAAACTTATCAGTGGATAATAAAAAAAATAGTTGTTTTCGTATTTGCAGTTGACTGATACCTACTAGTTAATAATGTATGTATTTTCATAGTAGACGTTTCTACTCGTATTGTATTCTTGCAAGGGATACATTTAACGTTCATCAATTAAGGCTTTAATTGAAACATGAATAAGCAATTACGTGTTCTTTATACGTATCACACAGTTAATCTTACCTCCCGCTCTAGCGCCCCTATATACATTGCGTACTCGTAATTTAATGGAACGGAGGAAAGGTTTGGGATTGGTTTACATTTGGATATCAATTCTAATGCATATTGTTGTTGCTGCGTAAACTTAAATTAGGTACGAAATGATTACAGTCTTAGCAGCGGGTGACTGGACGAGAAATACACATGAAAACTCGAAAACAATCGTTTTCGCAAAGATAAGACCACGTTTGATCGATTATTCGCCCCCATAAACCTCTAGATTGCTAATTTAATCGAAGTCGCTAAAGCCGTTTTAGTGATCGTCGAAATAAATTTACAAAAATTGCTCGTTTAATTAAAGGTGATACAGATATTAAATATCAAGGCCTACAAATTATGGAGGCTAATGATTTTTTTTTGTACACTACTACAGTGAAGCGAACAAAGCTTTTTCCTCTCGCAGATGAAAATGAGGCCAAAGTTTGGTTAATATAACTCAAAGCCCTCCATCTTTACGATGTACTTGTAGGTACACTGACAGGAGTGAAATGACATGAGATGTGAAATTGTTTATAATTTTCACTATTTTAAACAAGACGTCTATTGTTAAGCATAGGTCTCCCCTAAAGCGCAGGTTCGGGGAACGCAATGAACGGTCGCTGGCTTTTTTGCTCCATTGGCTTGGGAAATTGATGTCGCATCCAGACACTATACGCGTGGGATCGGGGAACGGGTCATGGTTAATGTAGGTTGTGTAAAAGCGGCTTGGCAGGTTTTAATTTTTTAATTAGCCCACCCATATGTTCCGTTTTGTAAGCCTGATGTGAACCCTTAATTGTTGCTGTATTTCGAATTGCTATATATGTACTATAGAAGTTGGTACCTACAAATTTTGCTGACATCGTTGAATTAAGAGGCATTCGTTTATGTTTTCGGGAGATGTCTCTTTCAATTAAACAACTGCATTTTTTTTAAATTAACTGTGTGTGTATATTTTCGTTTATTTGTATAATTCTAACCAACATAACAAAAGGAGGAGGTTGTCAAATCGGTCGTATTACATTTATCACGTGGGTCACAATTTTTTATTAACATCCAGTTCAGCTAATGAAATCTACGAGGAATCGAGGGAACTCTTTTTTTAGAAATGTGGGTAAGAAAGTAGGGTATTTATTTTTGGTACGGTCAGCTTCAAAAGTAGTCAGCTACTTTTGAGGCCGACTTTACATCCCAATTAATCTGCGGCGCATGTCACCATACCCGATTAGACTGTTGAGATAATGTTATCTTAACAATCTTACCGGGGGATTGAGACAAGCAAGCTCTTGTTCACTGTTCACAATATACTTAGTGCAAACTACCTTCCAGGAAGCATTACCGTCTCCGTTCTACATAGTAATTCGACCGTCTCAAATTTGCACAGTAGATAGTTCTTAAATAAAATATTTGCTACGACAATAAAAGCTCAGTTTTGTTCTTGAAGTTATTTTAGTTTTTAACCGACTTCAAAAAAACTAGATGGTTCTCAATTCGTCGGTTTCTATTTATGTTCCTCGATTACTCCCTATTATATACCTCTTTCCAAGGCACGATCTGATGAAGAACGCTCAGAGAAATCGAGGGAACTTAGGTATTTTTATAGTACCCAACTGGTTTTGTAGTTTGACTTTTGCGTTGTAGAGGGGAAAAATTTGGCCAAGGCGTTGCCGCGTTGGCGAGTTGCTACAAGACTGAATTCGTTAAAAAATGTGTTAATACATGGTATATATCTTATTTAATTTTACTTGTTATTATTATTCTATTGCCCAAAATAAAATACTGGGAATACGCCCCATTTGTGTTACAAAAAACATGTTCTATGCTAAGGAAACATGAAAATATGGCAAAGCATGTTGCACTTAGCATTATATTCATCTTGCGAAGGTTTACTTTGACGCAGAAGTTAGTGACTAAACCCTCCAGAGGTCTATACTGCTAAGTATTAGCAGTGTAATTAATTATCTTTGAGTAACGTATATTCCTATCGGTCGCCTCACTCAACTCAGTATACCTGAAGTCTAGGGAATAAACGACATCTCAATTAGATATAAATTGGATACTAAACAAAATACCTTTAATCCGCGGTCTTCATCCGCCACTATGTCTAGTTACATTAATAAGGGAACATCTGTTTTAGGTTAGTTGTCGGCAAACGTAATTGAAAAAGAGCCGTCCTGATATTGTTTCTAATGATAGTAAAGATCCTTACCTATGTTCTTTTCCCTTAAAACAATTTACTATGGTAATTATATATCAGTCAATGCCCCTGCTGAATCCCGCCCATTTAACGCTCTACATAAGCTGATTTTTTAAAGGGATATTTACCTTTCTTGTACTATCAAATTAAATATCACTACCAGAATTGAAAGGAAAACCATTTTATCAACTACCTACTTAAAAAATCGTTATATCATGACAAATGTTAAGTAAAGTTGCTAATAATAAGTGTAACTATATACGTAAAAGTAAGAAATAAATGAACAATATCAAAATCCACTCATTTCAGTACTAAATAAATAGAATATAGGGTCAACCCTAATATTATTGTATTTCATGTTTAGATTATTCGCTCATTTCGACATTAGATAAACAAGCAAATACAAAGGCCGCTCGCAAGCCACACCGTCGTCGAAAGCTAGCAAGGAAATAAATTTATTTCATCACAATGTATAAATAATTCAGAGGTTTTCGGGATATATCGAAGTGAAATATGGTAGCTAAGATCTCGACGAAAATAAATAGAATTCGACCCTCGTTTTTTAGGGTACCGCGGTTTATAGAGTACATTAGGAGAGTTTACCAGCGTTTTATTTATAGATAAGTTTCAGATAAACTAACTGACAGATAAAATTTATTCTTCCTTCAGTTTTATACTCCTCGTTCACTCGCGCGATTATATTGCCAATAATGTCAGTTCAATAGTGTTTCCTTAAATATTTAGATCGCGAATTCTGCATTTTGAGCACACAATAAAGATAGAATATAAATTGAAATACATGCGTCCAATATTAATATATTTCAACGCATTGGACTGCACTACGGGTACAAGTATTTTAATGAAATAGAGAGCACTTTAAAACACACGAATGACATAGAGAGCACGTTTAAACGGACGAATGAGATATTATAGTACACACCCTCGAGGAACTTTTTCTTGTCACTACAAACTTTACACAATGGTGGCAAAGGTCATGCACTCGTATATACAGTTCCAGAACTACGAAAAGTCAACCTAGGAAAGTTATTTAATCCAATTCAGTTGTTTTGCACATAGGCTTCATGGCCTCTTTCAGGTCTGCTACCTAGTGCTTCGGAAAATATGACCTCTGGCGAGAAAAAACTCACCAGTTTCTCTTTTAAAACATTAAGCATAGGTAATAATATAAGTAACATGATCAAAGTAATGGAATGCATGTGAAGTCAAAGCAATGTCACTTTACTAAGAAAATTTCTTTACCCTGCACCTCTAATGTCGCGCGACAACCATTACTTATCTTATATATTTTTATGTAGCGTGGTAAAAGCAAAGTGGCGGTCACTTGTGCTAGTCCGGCTGGACTACCTACCTCACCTTTGCTCCGACGGAACCCTACTATAGCAATGCCATTCTAGCTTCACTAGTCCATCCTTATCACAGATCGCGGCGGATTTACGAGCGGCTCGTCACGAACCTATACAAGACGGATTTATTGCACCGGTTATTGTGCAATTTATACGTGCTGTCGTCTATCTGTCATTTTCTTATTAAGGGCCCGTTGACATTAGATAATAAGATTCATAAATTCATAATGTTGTGTATTACCGTCTTGTTCTTACCCCAAAACATCCTCGTTTTTCTACTGTCGTACTGTCTTTCAAAAAGCACGGACCGATTTAGATACCGTTTTGCATTGAGATTATAAAATGGCCCATAAGTTTTGGCTACGTATGTTTCTAACTTTCTGTCTATCACAATTCAGTGAAGCTAATATCTTCAGGCCTGCCGACCTAATCTAAATCAGATTGGCTATCTTTTTCTACACATTCAAGCGTAAAATGACTCGTAATTAAAACATGCACGAGACCGAAAACCTAAATTGCAATTACCCTAAAACGTTAGAGCGTTTTACTGACCACAAATCTGTTATAACAATGTCGATTTACAGTCCTAAACGAACCCTGAACAAAGTTCGCGCAGCTGTGCGTATAAATTAGTTTAATTATGCATGCCGAGCCGCGTGCTGCAGCCAGGTTACACCTCGATGTGAAGGTTACCAACCACAACTAACTCTGGCTGATTTCAAGACATATTGTAAATAACAAATATATATTCGACTTGAAATTAACCTAATCCATAAGAAATGCATGAGTCACTACGAAAAATAACGAAATCACTATAATGTGTGCCTATAATATAGAAAGAGTTTCGTTCCTAGACTTCATCATCAGATCTTGATTGACTTGCAATGGGCCCGGAATTGTACTTACACCCTTGCTGTCTTCCAGTAATCGCGTAATGAATATACAAAAAAATACCTAAAGACAGAGTAATTGGGAACCGTCCTTCTCTTTTAAGTTGTCAATACATTCAAGGAAATGAAAGTACTTAATGAGCAACTTTTGGGTTTTCAAGTGCATTTTAATACACAGGGTGCTGGAGGCGTAAGCATGATCAACCCGAAGGATTCAGTAAATTATAAGCTACTATTTCGCACCAGCATTAGTGAGATTAACGTTCAGTATTTTTGGTGTTGAAAACAATAGTAGATTGTGTTACAAGGGAGCAAAATGATGTATTTACGGCGAGGGCGTTTATTGAATCCCGAACGAAGCGAAGGATTGTACAATAGAATCCCGAGTAAAGTATAATCCGGAGCGTAGTGAGGGATTCAAGTGTTAACGCCCGTGGTGAAAATAATGTTGCTACCTTGTGACACATACTTTCACACCGACTATGAGGAAAATTCAAATGCAAACGCTGCCTACCAAAATATCGAAATATATTTAATCAAAGAGCATCACACATTATTATTAAAAATGAAATGTTAAATTGTTAAATTTGTAGTCTATTATTATTTTATAAAACATTTATTACGGACGGGACGGAAATACCACTTCCATATTATATTTAAGGCCCTCGCCTGCGGCTCGGACCGCAAACACCTGTGATCTGGGCCATTTCTTATTATACCGCCCTCTGTGTGTAATATACTAATAAAGCTAAATCGCCCTGTATATTTGTTATCAATCAAATTTTTACACAAGCTGTATTGGCCATCATTCTCATTTGAAAGGCGTATGTATCGCAGGGTGGCAAAATTATTTTCATCTTAGGCGGTAACAAGTTTTTAAATCCCTCGCTGCTCTCCGGATTCTACTTTAAAACCTCACGGCACTCTCAGAATCCTTCGTTTCGCTCAGTATTCAAAACACGCTTTACTCGCAAGTACATTATTTGCTACCTTGTGTTGTGACACAATTCACTTCCTAGTAAGAAATTACCTTGAATGGGCTGGCCCAGTACTAGCTTCCAGGTTTCATGCGAGATCTGAAAAAAAATTAAAACTTTTAGGTTACTATAAAAACCCCGGCGGCTGGGAACAAAATTCTCGTCGGTAGTCGGTATCCAAAAATATACCTAATAACAGAACATATTTTGCATTAACTTTCTACCCCATGTCTAGAACCTTCACTTTCTTCAGACAATTTGAGTAATAACGCAAAGCTAGAAGTTATTTAATATCCCATCTCAAAAATATATGAAAAAACCCATTACCGACGCCCTCCAAGACGGCAAAGTTTCGCGAAAAACCTATAAGG
Organism: Eudemis profundana; assembly: GCA_947034925.1. Taxonomy (NCBI): domain Eukaryota; kingdom Metazoa; phylum Arthropoda; class Insecta; order Lepidoptera; family Tortricidae; genus Eudemis; species Eudemis profundana. Next base: position 18,616,576 of record OX344795.1, on the reverse strand, counting down.
GACCACAAAGGGCCGTGTAAGGCTTTTCACAGGTAACGCGCGGTTTATCGAATTTAGACTCTAATCTTTAGGTAATAAGGGCGAATTCTTCGTAAACTACCGGTTAAATGGTTTGATTCGTATGTTGGTCAATGGTTCATAAAGGTAAAGGAGCTTGAGTACCTTTCTAATTCTAAGGTACCTACTCTTCTTTTGACTAGGACGTCATAATACGTTTAAGACTGGAAAAAGACGTGCGATCATGTTGGCCGCGGGCTACGGGATGTGAGAATAATAGCAATGGATCGTATATAATAAATATTTCAGACCGTATGTCAGGGGAATATGATTCAAAATTGTATACATATTAAGGCAAAGCGTCGAAAAATGACATCTGTCGTTAAGCTCGTTAGGCCTGAACATAATATTATGTATGCTGCGGCTGAGAGGAAACTCGTAGTAACATGAAGTCATATAGCTTTTTTATTTATAAAATACAGTCCAAATAACACAATAGGCATGTTAACATTTACTACCAAATGTAGTTATGTAGTTTGGACTACCAAATTATCATAATAAAGAAGAAATAATTAATTAATTAAATTTATAAAGTTACGAGACCTCAAAGTTTTACTTTCCGAGTTTTTTTTTATCGTCCAGAAGAAAAATTAAAGTTATTTTAGCTTTGCTTAAGTATCAATGAAACAAATATTGTACGGCAACTTTGTGCTGAAACGCACTTTTTTATGCTCAATATGGCAAATTACTAAATTCCTCATACAGCTTGTGGCTGTTATAGTTATACAATAGTACATTATGATACGAATGGGGTATGTTGCCCACGAGTATCATACGACGTTTTTTAACACACTTGCGAGGAAAGAATTTATAAAACTTCAAATTATTATAACAATTATTGATTTTTTTTTATTTGAACCGTTACTTTTACCATGGAATAAATGTATCACAGCGTGCTCAGCTCAGTTCGAGAAGTATGTGAAAGAGACAGAACCATTCCTAGAAAGGGGCAGCAATAGTCGGGAATGTTCCAGTCGAGCATCGAACAATCTAAATTGTCTAGAACACTCGCCATGCGTCGCGTACCGGTTTCTTGGAATTGGACAGAACATTCGAGGTAGGATTTCTCCGGAATATTCTGGAGCAAAGGTCTCCGGATATATAAGCCGCGCAGTGTGGCCTAGTAGTCAGTCTTGAACTAAACCGCGAACAGTGCGAATCTCGAAGCGAATTGTGAGACAAGTGAATAAGTGCGTTATAGTGAAGTGATTTAGTACAGTGTTTTATTGAGTAAGTCTTGTTAATTAGTAATTTTGTAATAAAGTTTGCCTTTTTAATTAGTGGTTAATTAGTGCATTTACTATCACGTTACCAACCCCATAAACGTAACAATATTTTGGCTGAAGCTAGTTTACTCATTTATAAAAATGATAACCTTTTTTGGATAAAAACGAAAAAAAGTGTAATGTGCAAAACATTCGTGCGGTAATGTAAAGTAAAAGTCTTCTTCTTCTCAGTCAGCACTCTTTTACAGAGTGGTCGTGGTTATGGATTGTTTGTTTGGTCCGGTTGTAGTCGCTGCTTTCACAATGTTTCTCCATCTCTCTCTGTTAGCGGCATTTCGGGAACATTCTGCCACAGGACACTGCGTGACAGACTTCACAAGGTCTAGCCATCTTGTTGGGGATCGTCCACGTGGCCGCTTCTCTTCCACTCGTCCTTGTGTGCGTAATTCCAGGCATAAGGAAATTATAGCCACTTTACGAGCAAGTGTGTTGAAATAGTACATTACACAACTAGGGTGGTAATATAAAGCTTTCATTTTTACCTCCCGTGTTGTGTTGATCGTTCTATGTCTACACTTGGCCAGAAAGCGGCTTTTTCCGTACGCGCAGCGTGCGGAAAAAGCCTATGGCCAGGTGTGGCATAAATGTATTAGGTGTCATATAGATATTTGTTGTTCACAAATAGTAGAATCAATTTACGACAGAAAAAAATCGAGTCAACAAGCGAATTGTTTAATTATTTAAGTACCTAGTGTGTATTTTTTATAAAGTAAGCCAATATCCAAGGATAAATTTCAAACTCGTCACTGATAAAAGCTACAATAGTATATTCCACACCTAGACCGGTAAAATAAGGAATGTCCCATATCGCAGCTGTTTGTGCATGACAGATTTCGAACCAAGTTTTCTATGTAGCACCTGAATTGACCATAAATTAATTCGAATCCATATTTACCGGGTGGAATGAAACGAGAGACTTTCGTGAAAACATACATTTTTTTAACATTTGTACCACCTTACTGCTCCTTAGCTATTATTTACATTGCTATTTGGAACCTCTTTGTTTAGGTAACGATAATCTCCGTGATTGTCAATGTGCCTAAGGCGTGCCAGTACCGAGAAATTTTAGTATTTCAGGAATTCCCGGTACTGCACGCTTTTAATGTGACGCATTAATTTACGTTCGACGTTTGTGAAAAGTTTGTTTACAAAAAAGCTAAGTATTAACCGTTCCTTGTTGTCTCTAAGTAGGGTTGAAACCCGCGATTTTTTGGATGAATCTTTAACAAGCCATAACTTGAAAACTGTGACAGATATTAACATAGTTTATTTAGAGAAACCTAAGGTTAAACAATGCAACGTTAGCAGGAAAGTCCCTCGTCCCAGTCCATGCTGTTTAGTAGACGGGTATCCCACTTCAACAATTTATAAATGCAATAAAAATAAAATCGAATATCTCGTATATACCTATGTAGTATAGAGATACAAAAAACCATTATAAATCAAATAACATCGGTCATCCACCTCTGTCCTTCGAGAAATGCCCTCCACTTCTAGTTTCATAAAAATCCCCAATGACAGGAAAAGTTCAATGTCTTGAACGCTGCAAAGGGGAGAGAGGGGCGCAATCGACCGGCTAATGTTTCCCGAGACTGAGGAGACAGGGGATGCGTAATCAATTGTTACAACGGATTTGGTGAATGCTGACAAATAATACGGTCGATTTAGTGACTAAAAGGAATAAATGACGGGAAAAGTCATTTTTATAAATAGAAGGTCAAAAATGCTACAATCCCTTGTATTGAATTATAAATTGAACGGTCACCCAGTGATTTTTGTTTTGGAAAAATATAACTCGGTCATTTTAGAGTCGAGAAAGAATAATAAAATAATAAAAACAATAATCGATGAATCAGCAATATTTGAATGAATATTGGGAATTCCTCATCGAAGAATACTATTTTGTAGCCGTATGTAAGTAAAATGGACGATTTTTGAAACTAGTAAAGCTCCTTGTAGCAGCCCGTATATTGTGAATGTTGAATGTATCTCTGGCTAAGTCTAGGACTCCAGTTAAGTTGTGGTTGTGGTCCAATATAAAGTCCGAACTAAGTTAGCGCCTAGTTTGAACGCCATGCAACGAAGCGAAACTGAGACAATAGCGTCCTCATATCTAAAATGGCGTAAAAGACATAATCTTCCAAAGCAGGAACGTCCTTGTTTGAGCTACAATAACCGCCTGGGGCGCAACACGTGAATTGGAAAACTTTGAGGCGATACCATGATTCTACTGTTTGTGGATTTACTTGCAAAAACAATACTTGATTATTGAGTATAATTGGACTTTAAACTTACTGAACTACTTTGAACACTTCTAAATTTTATACAAAGTTTATCATGAGAGTCTACGTATGAGCTCCATGGATTAAAAACTGACTGTGTTGACTCTACGAATTGCGTAATACCTTATAAAGTGTGGGGTATGTAACGATTTACATTATTCGTCTTCCCCAATAACTAGTATCGAAAGACTAGTAAAAACAGGTAAACCATATAAGGAATACTTATGAAGTCTACCCGATTTCTTTGATCACGACCATATTTACAACAAATTTTATTAAATAAGGGAACGCCAACAGTATTGCTTGATGAATTACAATCAATGTTCCCGCCTCTAATCCGGCTCGAAGGGCCAAGTGTCTGAAATTTAATCCGGGAAAAATCCAATCCAGATCTTGACCCGAAACCCAATACTATCTACATGCTCACATTGCCGGGACACACTGGGAGCGGAGTATTTCCCAATTTATAGGAAACGTATGGCTCAGGCTGCCCGGACTATGCCTCTTTTCTAATACACAGAAAATAGTACATTACATAACTAGGGTGGTAATAGAAAGAAACGCCGAGATCGCAGAAGTTTGCGGCCCGAGCTGCAAGCGAGGGACGTAAATATGCGACCGAGGGCTTTCTTTATTACCTCCCGTGTTGTGTACATCATTTTATGTCTACACTTGGCCAGAAAGCGGCTTTTTCCGTACGCGCAGCGTGCGGAAAAAGTCACTTTATGGCCAGGTGTGGCATAAAAGATTTTGGTATAGCTATAAAAACAGAAGTCAATTTAAATATAAAACTAAATTATTACCGCACAGTATTGGGTTGCATAAATTGGCAGCGCTGAGATTGAAAGGAAAGCATACAGCAATAGTTTATTTCAATATTGTTAACGATTTTATAATTTTTACAATGTAATTCATGGTCGTATATGCTTTTTGGGCATTTTGATTAAAGGCATAGTTTGCAACTACTCGCTCATAATCTAGAGTAAATGCGATATCGTAAATAATTGCGGTTTATCCCCAACTTAAATCAAACACTATTAATCAAGTTAAGATGGAAACTTGCGGAATGCACAAGATGTCTAGGGTGACCATAATTGATGAGAATTACAGGGTATTTTAATAAGACACAAATAAACCTAACTGGCAAAAAGCGGGAACATACACCGTGCCCCCGAATAACCCGAAAAATTTTAACCACGTATTCCCGATGGTATTACAAGTAAATATCGTTATATATCAACATAGGTCGAATTTTGTCATTTTACATTATAATAATCTTATGGAACAAAATAAATCAGTAAATTGAGCCCCTCCATATAAACATGTCCTTACTTGAGGAAAAGATATCAAAAAGGAAAAAAGCTAAAATGGAAACATAAAGTCAATTTTTTGGACTCGTAGTCGCTTATCATCAAATACTGCGAAGGTTATCATAAGGTTTAAAATGCTGTTTAGTTAAAAGATTTACAAGAAAATGTAAAAGTATCAAGTAAAATTATGAGGAAACAACTTTAGTTACATTTGAATACCACAAAATGATAAGCATGTATATGAATGTAAGATAGGGATTGTTAGGCTGCTTATATTTATAAAAATAATTTAAATTCAGGTTGCTGTACATTCTTAAACGTGTGATTGTAAATCAGGTTTTCTTTTAGTTGTAGAGATACCTATTATCTAACAATATTTTGACTGTTGTCCTTGCCAGCCAGTTCCAGCCTTTTGTCCATATATTCAAATAACTGGCCAAGAGCATGTCGGATCATGCTCAGTGTAGGGTTCCATAGCCGTAACTCTACGGGAAATAACTATAAGGTTAAAAAATACGATGTAAAAAATTACAACAACAAAAGAGCGTATCTTCATAGCAATCACGTCCTTTTGTTGAGAAGCGCAGTTTATCGGCAATAACTCAAAAACGGTTAATCCGATCTTGTTGAAAATAATTTTCGTTGAAAGTATTAATTAAGCGTTATCTTTGCAATTTTTTTTATATTTTTCGGACACACGGTTTAGAAGATAGAGGGGGGGGGGGGGGGGGGGGACACAATTTTCACAACTTTCGGAGCGATTATTTCCAAAGGTTTTCACTTAATCAAAAAAATTACTTAAGAACCTTATAGTGTTTTTTAAAGAGCTGTCGAACTATGTAGCACACGTTGATATTTTCTGAAAAAAAAAAAAATTTTACGTTCTGTAACATGTATGGAGTGCCCCCCCTAAAAATATTTATTTTAGTTATTTAACTACCAAACTAAGTAGCGGCTCATACAAGACACCTATATTCCAAATTTCATTAATATCCATCGTGTAGTTTTTGAGTAAAATGCCTGTGACATACGGACGGACGGACGGACGGACGGACGGACATGACGAAACTATAAGGGTTCCGTTTTTGCCATTTTGGCTACGGAACCCTAAAAACGGGACTACAATGAACAAGCACCGATAAACAGGACTCAATCTTCAAAAAGAATAATAGTCTCGTACATATACGGAAGCTATGGCAACCCTAAAGATACCGCTTCATTAATTTAATCCCGATCTTGACCCGAATACCTAAATAATGGCGCTGCAGGCGAACTTTAATTGGAACCTCAAACATAAAGTGTGGGGCTGCATTTTCAGTTAAGTTGCTAGTTTTCAGTTAAGGAGCTAGGACTTTATAGTACTAAGCTAACAAACGACGACAGACTTTAAGGAGATTGGTAAATAAGGCTTAGATGCTTTGAAACGGAGCAAAGTTCCTGGAAATCATGGCGGGTTTTAAGGCGAGGTGAGACCAGAATCGGGCACGGAAGCCTAGTTTCCAAATCATTTTTAGAGCACTTATTTGACTCTTAGGTCACTGCAAAACATATATAATAATATTCAGAACTGTATCTAGGGCTTCCTCTCACTTAGAACACGATAGCGAACACTTCGCTCGATAGAAAAGTAGCGCGAAAACACTATAAAATAAAGTATTTTTTTCATTTTTTTTCATTTTGTTCATCACCAGTTACCTTTTCTGACAAAATTAATACCTGACAATCATGATTTCACAGTCATGCAGGGCATCCTCTCATGTTTGGGTTGATAATGTATACTTTTATGTTAGAAATCGAAGATAATCTGCAATAATCTGCATTCCGCCCGACCCTAGTTTGTATGTGAAATGCGAGCCAGGTCCTACCGCGCCTTAATCATTGGCGAGTTTTTAAAGGCTCCTAGTAGTTCCTAAGTTCCCCCTTTTTTTTCAAAGGCTAGCTAAAAAGCCAAGGGAGAATAAAATATTTTTACTGAAACGGATGAATCTGTGGCCAAGAGTTAACATCTTAATAACCGCTGCAGGGCAACTTTAATTGGAATCTGCAACACAAAGTCCGAGACTGCATTGTTTACTTAGCTTTCGAGTTGACAATTGTGGGTGGATAGTGGATACAACGTTTACGCTTTGAAAGTTTTCGAGAATCTTGTTGGATCGAGTCTTTTGATTTTTACAGGTTTTCCCGCTACGTTATTGTAGATTACACTGAGTGCTGTGTAAATGACTCGTTCTCAGGCAAAAGTAACCACTCTACTTATTGTCAATAAGGTTGCACCAATTAAAATTTGTTATTTTGCCTGCTGGTGGGTTCTGGCATCTTTTGCCTGAAAACGTTACAAATGTCTAAGGATAGGTTGTCTTACATTATTAATTTCGAAATTAATCAAGTTATTTAAAAATACTAGGTTTCTTTGAGTAATTAGTGGACTAAGGAAGATAATATTATACTATTTAACCATTTCCGATGTTTTATCTTGATTTTAATGTACCTGGTAATTGTAAATAACTTTTACCTACCTAAATAAACAACTTGCAGGAAAACTTAAATTACATAAAATAACCCACCATACTTGCTGATTTGATGAGTTTTGAGATGCAGTTTGAGAATATACAAAAAAACTTAGTCGGCAATAAAACGCTACATTTGATTGAAACTTATTTTCATAAATCTCCCAGTATGTTGCTGGCATCAACCGGTCAGTACCGTAATAGAAATAAATCGCCCCTACCAAACCCTTTCGCGGCCACGTCCCGAGGGGCCCGTGGGCGATGTAGCCCCGTTTATAATCCAGCGTCCGACCACATCATTGCCTACGTCGTAAGATTCACAAGCACGACTGAATCGAAGAAAATGTACAAGCCCTCTGACCGAAAATTAGATTGCTAACTTTGGCCTTGCTCTTGATAGGTTAGATTTGGTCAAGAGTAATCGCGATGTAGAGAGTCGTTTCATATTTAGTGATTATTTAGGTGGATGTATTTGCAGTGTGTGAAATCACACGCCTAATTATCTGGCAACTAGAGGCTCTTCTGTACAGTAGTAAAAACATTACAACAGCTAAATAGAATTGATTTAGCGCTTGAATTATCTTATGTACATAATTTCGGTTTTAACACACCTTTCTCTATTTCCAAGTTTAAATTGAAGTGTTTCTTTCGTTAGCGGTGCCTTGAGCTTCAGTCACCATCAGATAGATCGAGTTACTAATCTAACCTAATCGATAAATTTCACAATATAGCCTCAATTATGTACCAATGTGTCTTCTTTAAATATCGTACGTAAGGGTCAAAAATTTAAACTTAAGCATGGCTTAAATTTAAGATTTCTATTAATCAACTATTATGAATATAAGTAATAAAAAAAAAACTTTATATTCTGTATACAGCCGTACAGTGTGGAAGTCCAATACGAGCAAACAATTAAACCAGATATAGCGTTTAGTAGTGTTATCATTAATTAATATGATTTTTTAAATTACACTTAATAGTGACCTCGTAAATAATTTTTGTAAATTTACCGAGCAGCAATGTACCGCATACATGCTTGTTATGACATTGCGAGATACGACCTTTTATAAAGTAACTGTCAACTAGCGTGTTTGTCAACTTGAATGTGTTGCATTACATTGCGGGCCGAATTATTTAGTATGGTAAATATTTTCATTGTAGTTTTAAGCAAAAGTTATCTAAATATACTTCTTAGGTCTTATGCTGACCACCGTTTCAATATTTGTCCGTATTGGATTTCCACGCTGTATAATAAAATGTAATATTGTACTTTCGATGAAGTAGGTACATCTAAAAAAAATTACAGAAATTATTCATTACAATCTTCAATATTTCCCAGAACAAAGAAGTTAAAACCAGTTTTAACGCCGCATCTTATGAGATAACAATTATGCGATGGGAGATCTTACTAACAGCCCCCACAGCCCCTCTAGGGATTGTTATACATTTGCGTGGAAGAAATTGATTGTTGAATGCCCCAGAAATTGGCCACGGAGCCTTTTAACAATTTACTATAGTGTTATTGTACGGCAGGGGTCGGCGTAAAATTGCTTTGCCTTTTTGTACAGCCCATTGTGATATTCGAATTAGCAATAACCGGTCATGTTATTCAGATTTTTTTAACCATAGGAGTAAAAAAAAAATGTATAGCAAGATCCAAAATATATCTTTTTAAGTATAATCAAACGTATTAATGCTTGTTAAATATTATGAAGGCAATTAGATGTTCTTCTTCTGGTTTACGCAGTAGTCAAAGCAGTCGTATTCTTCTTAGGCGCATTTTAGTTTAACCGATTCCGGTTAGATTTGGGTTCAATGTGCATTACAGACCAGATGTGATGGTTTAATTAAGGTCGCCAGAAGCTGAAAGAGACAAAAAAAACTTGACCGTACGTGGTCTGTGACGTGGTGAATAAATTATACTTCGTCGTTGCATCCTCGAGATTTACATATTTACTTGGTAGTCCATTCCTTAATGTACTGGGCATCGAACACATTTTTACAGCTAAATTTAAAAAAGAAGTAAGTATATTGACTAGATCGGCCAGGAGTGGCACCCCTCCACTCCGCCGACCACCCGAACTCCCGCGCGTGAGCTCGTCATTCGTTCTTTGTGTTTGGGCATCGGTGTTTCTGCGGAAAGTGTGGTTATTCCGTATTACTAATTATCTCACGGAAAAAAGTTAATAGCGATCATGGGTAAACGAAAGCATAAGGATAAGGACGTGACAAGTGAATTGTGGAAAAAAATAAGACGCCTGGAGCGTCGTTTGGAAAGTCGAAGTGAGGATCGTGATGCTTATTATTCGGACACACGTAAGTACCTACCTATGTACAACAAGTTATCCACTTTCAACAGAAGCCTACGAGTTTTTTCGATTTGAACATAATTAGCCTTAAAGGTTTTATCTGTTTACATTCTCTCAATATCTGTACCTACCTACAGATTTAGCACAAAAGTGTTTAATTGCAACGAATAATCTCTTGACTTGCAAGTATATCTCTTTTTTCATAGAAAGGTATCTAAATAGTTTATAGGTACAATAATAACTTAAAAAGGATAAGTACGAATTAAGTGTGGAAGTGATCTACTTTACTATATGACCTAAAATATATGAGTAGACCTACTTACAGTCGCTGAGGTAGGCTAAGATGTTGTTATGAAGTTTATTGTTCTAAATCGCTGGTATACCGCGATATAACTACGGTATTTTTTCGGACGTAAACTGGTTATTTATTTACTTAAATGTTTTATTGTTTCTGTGTCGTGATGCGATTACGACCACAATAATCACCCAATGCTGGATCGCGATGCGATTGCGATCGTGGGAGTTGTAATAGTTGGCTTTAGAGTTATGACGCGATTATAACCCAGCTCAACTACACCCACCAACCAGTAGACCGGTACATTTCCCTTATTCTGTTATTACAGGTCATGACTCCGAATCGAGTCTCTCACCTTCACGATCTGAAGTCGATGTATATACGGGTTTAGAGTCTGACGAAGATTTAGATTCAAATAATGTACGATCTATCGTGTCAGTGCCAGAACCGGCCGCCCTAGAAACGTCCGTGACCAATTCTCAACAGAATAACACCCCTACACCTGTCAATGGTGTCAATGTCGGAGCTAGTACTTCTACAAATATACCTGAGCTACCGCCTGAAATCCTGGAAGCTCTGGGGGAATCAAAAGAAAAAGAGGAGGTTTTTGGCCCAAAAATTAGAGAGGAGATTTCTAAACGCTGGGGTAAGATTATCATGGAGGGTCTTAATAAAGAACAAAGGCAGAAAGTTATGGAGAATATACACATCCCAGAAAACTTTCAGCTGCTTAAAGCGCCAAAACTCAACCCAGAGATTGCAGCTGTGATTACAGAATCCACGAAAAATAGAGATAAACGGCTTGAGAAGGCTCATAATCACCTAGGAACAGGCATAGCGGCAGTAACCAATTTGATGTCAAAATTGATAGAAGGCGAAATGCAAAAACCTGATATAATCAAAAAACTATCTGAAATAGGGCAGATACTTCTAGATTTGCACAATCAAGATACTGTGTCAAGAAGAAAATTAATAACATTCGGCCTAGATAAAAAGTTTTTGAACATTGTACAAGGCGTGAAAAGAGATTCTTTTTTATTTGGGGAAAATCTCGGCGATAAAATAAAGGCGACAAAGACAGCTGAAAGGTCTGGTCTTCAAATAAAAAGAACATTTGAACCTCAGCCATCAACGTCTTACCGTTCGAGCAGACCTACCCGACAGTTAAACTCGAGAGGCCCACCCAGACAACAGAATCTGAGAAACAGGCCGGCGGGTGGGCCCCGAACCCAAGCTCCAGTTCAAGCATCGGCGAGGCCTCCCAGAACGACGGATCGGTACACCTCGTCGAAGACGACCAACCACAAGTCAACTCGCAAGACCCGTTAGAGGTAACAAAACATGCCGGTAGACTACGTCATTTTATAGATTTTTGGAAAACGATTACCAAAGACCCAGTGGTTTTAGAATACATAAGTGGCTATAAAATCCCATTCAATCAGCCAGTAGTGCAATACACTGAGCCAGCTAGTCCCAATTTCTCCACTTCAGAAATAGACAATATCCATTTCGAAATATCTAAATTATCGTCTTCTGGAGCTGTCACTAAATGTAAGGACGTCAAAGGACAATTCATTTCGAATATTTTTTTAATACCAAAAAGTGATAGCTCCTTTCGTTTTATACTGAATCTTAAAAAACTTAATAAATATATAGACCCACAACATTTTAAGATGGAAGACATAAGAACAGCTTGCAAGTTAATATCCCATTTGAATTTTATGGCGAATATCGATTTAAAGGAAGCTTATTTTCTAATACCAATCCACCCAAGCTGTAAAAAATATTTAAGATTTAGATTTCAAGGTGAAGTCTACGAATTTCAATGTTTACCGTTTGGTCTTTGTTCGGCTCCTTTTGTTTTTACAAAACTTATGCGGCCCGTAGTTACCTACCTAAGAAATAAAGGTTATTTGAACGTGATTTACTTAGACGATCTGCTCTGTATTAGTAACTCTTATGAAAGTTGCTCTCAAGAGGTACTTGAAACTATCGACCTATTGAAGAAGTTGGGTTTTGTTATAAACAATAAAAAAAGTGATGCCACTCCAAATCAAATAAAAACTTTTTTGGGTTTTGAATTAAACTCGATAACAATGTCATTAAATTTACCATTGAAAAAACGATTAAAAATACTTGAAAAAATTAATAAACAATCAAAGAAACGCAATACAACAATTAGAGAATTTGCTCAGTTTTTAGGATTATTAAATTCGGCTTGCCCAGCCATAGATTATGGTTGGGCATACACTAAACGGTTTGAAAGAGAAAGATATCTTGCTCTTCAACGTTCAAATGACGACTATGACCAAAAGATGACCTTAAGTCCAAAGCTTTCATCTGATTTTGACTGGTGGAGAGATCATATCATGACATCAATTAACCCGATTCGTCACGGCCATTACGCGTTAGAAATTTTTTCTGATGCCTCATTAACAGGTTGGGGCGTTGCATGTAATGGAGAACGATCCGGGGGTTTTTGGAGCTGTTCAGAGGCGAATGACCATATTAACTTACTAGAACTGAGAGCAGCTTTCATTGGATTAAAATGCTTTGCCGTTAATATTCGAAACAAGGAAATTTTGTTAAGGATCGATAACATGACAGCGATTTCCTATATAAATAGAATGGGCGGTGTCCAATATGTACACTTAAATGACATTACACGAGAAATTTGGAAATGGTGCGAGGATCGTCAGCTATTTATCTTCGCGTCATATATAAAATCGAAGGACAATGTAGAGGCCGATGAAGAATCGCGACGCACCAATATTGATACTGAGTGGGAGCTGTCTCAAACAGCATTTAACTTAATTACAAGCCGTTTCGGACATCCTGAACTAGACTTATTCGCATCTCGTCTAAACGCAAAGTGCTCAAAATATATATCTTGGAAACGCGATCCACAAGCATTCAATATCGATGCGTTTACATTGAACTGGAATAAATATTTCTTTTATTCGTTTCCGCCTTTCTCGGTTATTTTAAAATGTTTGAGAAAGATAATTGATGACGAAGCTACAGGCATAATGGTGGTCCCTTACTGGCCAAGCCAGCCTTGGTACCCTTTGTTTGTGGCGCTTCAAATTTCAACGCCAGTCCACTTATCACCAAGCAGTAAGCTCTTAATGTCTCCTTTCAGGACACTTCACCCTCTGTGGCGCAGCCTTACCCTGGTGTCATGTCTATTATCAGGGAAGCATTCTCACGACATGCACTAGCACCTGAAACTATAGAAGTAATGATTTCATCACTTTCACCTAGTTCCATAAAACAATATGGTGTTGCGTATAAGAAATGGTGGACCTATTGTCAATCAAATAACATCGACGATTGTTTTAGGGTGTCTGTACCACTCTCACTAAAATTCCTTACAAACGAATTTAAATCGGGAGCTAGTTACTCTACTTTGAATATGTATCGTTCAGCACTTGGAATTTTACTTGGAAAACAGTTTAGCACTAACGATAATGTTACTAGATTTATAAAAGGAGTATACAAAGTCAGACCTTGTCGTCCAAGGTACCAAAGTACTTGGAACCCTAATACAGTACTTGATCAGGTCGCCAAATGGTATCCGAATGAGGAACTATCTTTGGAAAAGCTATCAAAAAAACTGGTAGCTCTACTCGCATTGTCGACTGCACAACGAGTTCAGACGTTATCATTAATCCGTGTTTCTAATATTAAGACTAATGAGTCTTACATCGAAATACTAATTGACGACCTCATCAAGACTTCAGCTCCAGGTAAAGAAGTACCTAAATTAATTGTGCCTTTTTTCCCCAATAAGATACAAATATGTCCAGCTAAGACATTGTCATGTTACATAGAGGCAACAAAGATGTTTAGAAGGAACAGCAATACTGAGAGATTACTGCTCACAACTAAAAAACCTTTCCACAATGCTAGTCCCTCTACAATCAGCCGGTGGATTAAACAAGTTCTTTCTGAGAGCGGAGTGGATACTAGCGTATTCTCGGCACATAGTGCGCGCCACGCAGCCACATCCGCGGCTGATCGTAGAGGAGTATCCATTGATGTGATTAGAAGAACCGCTGGTTGGGCAGGAAACTCTCTCGTATTCGCGAAATTTTACAAAAGGCCGCTAAACATAGACAGTACTCAGGATTGTACTTTTGCTGAGGCAATATGTAACTCAGATGATTCATAATTATCATATGATGGTGCTTAAGTATCTAATTTAAGATAGTTAAGGAAGTACAGAAGATTCATATATTTTGATTCTGTATAAAGTCTGATTCTGTGTTTTTTTCCTCAGTGGTTTTAATAAAAAAAAAATAAAAAAAAGATCTAAACATCTACCAAGTAAATATGTAAATCTCGAGGATGCAACGACGAAGTATAATTAAAGGTTAAACGAACTTACCTGAAGTGAAGTTTGACCATAATTTTACGAGTCGTTGCATCCGAAGAGATTTACAAACCCGCCCGCCCTGTTTTTTCCTGGGAAAAATCGTACCCTTAACATAGTATGTTCCTCTTGTTTTTTTTATTATTATTTTTTTTAATAAAGATCTCTAAAAGAAATGACGAGCTCACGCGCGGGAGTTCGGGTGGTCGGCGGAGTGGAGGGGTGCCACTCCTGGCCGATCTAGTCAATATACTTACTTCTTTCTTAAATTTAGCTGTAAAAATGTGTTCGATGCCCAGTACATTAAGGAATGGACTACCAAGTAAATATGTAAATCTCTTCGGATGCAACGACTCGTATAATTATGGTCAAACTTCACTTCAGGTAAGTTCGTTTAACCTTTAATTTTAGGGGAAACCTAAGTTCAACAGTGGGCTCACCTTACAAACTTGCACAATTCGGGTTTTTTGAGGACATAATTTAATGTGTTGAATTACGTTGTTTTGTTTTCATTGGTTGTTAAACGGATTGTATAAAGTATAAGGCCTGTGTTTTAGGTTTGAATTGTTATTGCAATATTTTTTCTAAGGCGTTTAAACGATCGTGTGTGACACAAAAATGAAACGGTTCGACTGCTGAAGTAATGACAACACCACAATATGACAAATTTATTAATAAAATATATAAACGTTTTTCTTCTTCATCGGTATCGCTCTTGACAGAGTGGTCGTTATTTCAGGTATTGATTGATGGCACGCTTTTCAACATAAAAAGTGCAATGTTCGAATTTATGTAAGTACCTACTTGTGGAGCGCTCGAGTAGCTACTGAATGTAAAGTAGAAGGCAATCGGTTAGCTAATTTTTGCAATTGGGTAGGTAAAAGAGTGGGAGCTTAGGGAAGGTAAGTGAACTGCCATTAGAAGATCTGCGAGGGGCTGGCTGAGACATACATAGGGCGGGGAAGCTACGCCAGCAGTCGGAGAATGATGGTTGTGTGGACAGATAGATGAAAAACAGGATGATCTTTCTGTCTTAAATTTATAAATTACTTAACATACGCCTCGTTTTATTCCGTTTCTTAACAAAAAACGCTGTCAAAAACCTTGACGAAAGTTCAAATCTTACAATACTTTACCTACTCATTGTACAAGTCAATGTTAAAGTCACTTGTGAAACTACCAAATTGGATAGTATATTTAACAATAAACACAGTGCAAGTTGTATTTTGATTTACATTTCAATATCCCAACGAGTGGCGGTAGTTTTTGCATCTCAAAGCGAGCCAGCGCTCGCGAATTTTAATGCGGGCAAGGAACTTTACTCCCGAGCTCGGTATAATGCCAGTTTATAATGAATGAGTGTATTCAATAAATAAATAACCTATATGTAAGCGACGCTTTCGATGCTTTAAATTGATCAAGTTTTCGTTGTAACTGGTTGATGAGGGTTGTAAATTCTCTCTCATAGTCAAAAAAGTAGCTGAAAATAGGAGTACCTGTAAGAAGATAGGGATTTTTCGGACTATGAATGACTCACTTACGATTTTTTACACCCTCTTTGATAAAACCATGAAAAGATTATATTTGAAATAAAGTGACGTAGTTTCTCCAAATAGGTACATATGTTTTCCAAAGTGTATTCACAATGTTTTTGAGAAGTGGTATTGTCATTTTTTTTTAAAGCTTGACCAACTTGCGGCCCATATTGGGCGTTGCAATGTTCGGACCAGGTGGTCGGCGGTGGCGTTCCCTGGAGTCGAACCAGGTCGATGGCCGGATCACCTCGAGTGGATCGGACTAGGTCGGGGCCGGGGGCGCCTGGGGTCGAACCAGGTCGCTTGTCCCGGTCCACCTTGATAGGGTCGGGCTAGGTGGTAATGTCATGTGTCTTCTATATATATGGTGATTGTATTTTATTGTTTGTGTTTTGGCCGTAATCGTTCGGTTCCCTAGTGAGAGATAATTTGCCTGTCGTTAGTCCTTATTAATAATATTCCTTTAGTCCTGTAAGCTTATGATGCTACTCTTTGTCACGCGATAAATAAATGATAAAGCATCCGTCGCTCTCACACACTATTCGTCAGAACGTGACAAATGCTTATCATTTATTTATCGCGCGACAAAGCGTAGCATCATAAGCATACTGTACTTTGCACTTGGAACAAAAATATGGTGTCATAATAAGTACAAGCAACCTTGTACATGACGACACGGTCGTAATGGGCGGTAGTTCGCGACAGCTAATAATCCCAGTTTGATGGCCGACATTTACTGCAGAATTCTATCTGTATTTATAAAGAGTAGTACAACTCAGCATCAGGGCAGGAATACAAAGAAAATCCCTTGCTATGGTAGTGTTGTATGCTTTAATAAAAAACACATATATATTACGATAGGAACTACATTGTTTACCACCGATTTCTCAATGCAACTTGAGACGATGGGCCGTATAAGAGTTGACATAATCTTGCGGTACATGGCGTTACAAGTCTCTCGGAAAGGTGTTTAAAAAGATGGAACGACATTTTCAGAAATTCGATGACTCGACCAGAGACCGCGGTGGCGTTAATTAGAAAGCCATCTGTGATGGCCCGGAGGCCCGTGGAGATGCTAGTTCGATTCCGAAGCATTTCATTTTTCAATTTTAAAAACATTGCATCTATCTTTGCCAGCGGTATGAGCGCTTAAGACTCGAATACAATAATAAGTGGTTACCTATTTCATTTACATTTTTTTATTCCAATAGTCACGAAAAGGAGCGGTTATATTGAATATGTAATTATTCTTTATTTCCAGATACATTTAGAAACAGTGCCTCCGACAAACCTATACGAGTAATAAAGTGATTGTCTTCCCCACATATTCAACCGCGACTCCGACCGATCGCAACAATATGTTGGCTGATAAAATTGCAAGGTGTGTAGCTTACATTTATTGTATTTTTAGTGAAAATCAACAATGTTACCCAGACATAAATAATCATGTCGAGAGCTCAACTGTTGCATGCATGAGCTAACGAATATTTTCAACAATGATGTTTTTATCCACGAAAATGTTTAACATTCTCTCGTATTTTGTGTTTGAGAACGAGTTTATTCAAATTAAAAATTTACAATGCAATTCACAAGATAAATATAACTGGCAAAATATGAAGGTAATTTTATAATGAAGTGTAATAAAACTTTGAAGACCAGAATACGTGAGATTTTCATTACTTTATCATAATGTTAGCAAAGTATTAAATGAGTGATACACAAAAACGGTTCTAACACATATAATATTATAATCGTTATCTCCCTATATACGTCCCAATGCTAGGCACAGGCCTACTCTCATAGATGAAAATGAATGGGTGGGACGCTAGCCCAGTGCGGTGTGGGGATTTCACATACACCTTTGAATTTCTTTTCGTATGTACGCATTGTACGCAGGTCTCTTCACGGTGTTTATCTTTCATGGACAAGCTAATTCAAACCCACGACCTCCATTTGAAAGCCGCATATCCAAACCACTCGGCTACCATGGCTCGGTTAATTGTGAACAAAAAATTAACTACAGAAACCTGTCTAAATTAAGTTCTGACTGTCATTCATTAAAGTAGCAACATTATATATTTGAAATGAGTATGTGTTTTATATATTTGATGAGTTAGGCAAGCACAAATAAGTCAACGTATTTAATTCGCAACAGAACGGTTAGTATTGACATGTAAAGAATGGATTTTAAATTAAACAGCTCTGGCAACATTACCCGAAATTCCGACCCCTATGATGTTGAACCGTTGTATTTACAGAAATTACACCGAACAATAGCATGCAAATTATGTGCGTTCAACATCGACCGACTCTGTGATAGTCATTAAACCAAATCACACATCGTCAATTCCAAATAATTGATTACACTGGAGTGAATGAAGTTGGCTCCATTAATTTCATTCACTGAGCGACGACCGATGGAATGAAAACTACAATGTGAATGCTGTTGTTTTCTATATATACAGGGTAGGTATTAGGTAATTAATAGATAACCTATGAACTGGTGATAAAGGGCACTTAGATCTATCAAATAAAGCTAATATAGGTTTAGTAAAAGTGTCACCATTTTTGAGTTATTTTGACTTACGTAACTTGTTTCAAAATTGATACCCTCGCGCTAGTTTTCGCTGTACCGCGCAATATTTTTTATTTATTATTTTATGTCAAAATAATTTAGAATAAATGTGCTATTAGCTGTACCATAGCACTTAAGTGTCACTATGGTATTTTTTTAAATATTTTATTCAAAGTTCGGAATGGAGTATTTTTACCCGACTGCGGCGAAGCCCAAAGGAGGGTTATGTGTTTGACCTGTATGTATGTATATATGTATGTATTTATGTCCGTTCCTATGTCCGCTTGTAACTACTCAACGGCACAACCGATTTTGATAAATGATACATCATTAGATTCGTCTTGATGGCGCGAGTGTCACTGGGTAAGTTCGTTAAAATAAACAAAGTGGCGGATTTTATCCACTTTTAAAGTGCACCGCGGTCGGTTTTTTTTTGTAAAAATATTTAGTTATTACAAACTTTAGTCGAACTTTGACCGCGTGTGGTGTAAAAAAATTACATGGACACTGGCATGCCCATAAGCTTAAAAATTTGTCCACTTAATGCACATTTTAAAACGGTAAGCATGGTGTAATGCATTCCATAACAAGAAAAAAAATCTGAATAATAATATGACAGAACGCACTCTACGTGGCCACAGTACAGTACGGTCGACGTCTTTGTAGTCACCGTTTTACTCTTATTTTGTAAACGTGTTATAATAATAACACGTTTAAAATGCAAGTTAAAATCCAATAGGATTTTAACTTGCCTAGGGCCCATCTTTGGGCATTACTGTTTGATTGTACAGTTTACTGAATAAAAGTACTTAAACAAACAATCACACAGTAATGACAAAAGACAGGCCAGGCAAGTTAAAATTCAATAATAACATGTTTACAAAATAAGAGTAAAACGGTCACCCTTTACTACAGAGACGTCAACCGTGCCCCTTTTACCCGTGGTCCCACCAACCACCACCGGGTCCACAGGTAATTTTTTTACCCGTTGTCCTACCCTTCTAAGCAGTGGGTCTACAGGTATTTTACTTTAACATGCTCCCACCGCACTAAAAAATAAAATTTTTTGCCAATTAAATTCAACAACAATCTTAGGAAAAATATAGGATAAACACATTATTTATATTTTACCAAATAAATCAATCATAGGTAAAACATATTTACCGTTTGTTACCTATCAAAAGCACCTAATATTTAAATTTTATTTAAAGATAGATTTTTAGGATGACTTGCATCACGAAATAGCTAGTTTTCAATTAATGTTTACCACGTAGAACGGTAGGACAACGGATAAAAAAAATTACCCGTGGACCCACTACGGGGACATGTTGGTGGTACCACGGGTTAAAGGGGCAACCGTACTGGCCACGTAGCGTGCGGTCTGTTACACTTATTATTCAGATTGTTTTTCTTGTTACGGATTGCATTACATCATGCTTACTATTTTAGAATGTGCATTAAGTGGACAATTTTTAATAATACTCCATTCCGAACTTTGAACAAAATTATTTAAAAAAATACCATAAGTAGTGACACTAAAGTGCTATTGTACAGCTAATAGCAAGATTATTTTTCATTTATTCAAGATTATTTTGACATAGAATAATAAATGAAAAATAAGAAAATTGCGCGGTACAGCGAAAAAACTAGGCGAGGGTATCAATTTTGAGAAAAATTGTATAATTCAAAATAACTCAAAAATGGTGACACTTTTACAAAACCTATATTAGCTTTATTTGATAGATCTATGTGCATGAGTTCATAGGTTCTCTATTAATTACCTAACACCCTGTATATATTTTTTTATGTAATGGGAAAGGCAATCAAGCACATAGGTAACCGGGTAAGTGACTTCCTTCTGAGGCCCATAGGCATTTGCAATCTTAATATTACAAATGCGTTGCCAACCCTGAGGACTAAGATGGAATGCCTCTATGCTAGTAATTTCACCGGCTGTCTTACCCCCACACCGGAACACAACAGTGCGAACACTCCTCTTTGACGGAAGTTACTGATATATGTATATTTAAGTATGTACATTGTCGTCTAGTACCTACCCATAGTATAAGCATTGCTTTGTTTGGGACTAGGTTGATTTGTGTAAGATTGTCTCCCAATATTAATTTAGTTAAATACTATCTGGTATTAGGTATTTCGGAATCATACTTTTGAGTGTACTTTGTGATTACAAGATTTACAAGTGCTATAAAGGAAACAACGCAAAATTGAATAAGATAGCTAAGTGTAAAACATTTTAGGTAAATAAATAATTATCCGAAAAAAGAGAATATTCCGATTTGAAAATAAAACTTCGTGCAAACAATTTCTGAGAGTTTCGGAGAGTCAGTTTTTACCTAAACATTTTAGCACATTGCGAAGATTTTCCAACATTCTACGGCAACAATTTTGAACACTTAATTATGTCTTTTATTTTAGATAAAAATTGCTACAAATAACCAAAACGATTACCAAGCCATGCACTAGTGAAAAAAATATCGGTAGAACCAAAGGTCCGTGATCGTCAAATTAGCGATTGGTTAATATTTTTTATGCCACACCTGGCCATAAAGTGGCTTTTTCCGCACGCTGCGCGTACGGAAAAAGTCCCTTTCTGGCCAAGTGTAGACATAAAATGATGTATACAACACGGGAGGTAATAAAGAAAGCCCTCGATCGCATATTTACGTCCCTCGCTTGCAGCTCGGGCCGTAAACATCTGCGATCTCGGCCTTTCTTTGTATTACCACCCTAGTTGTGTAATGTACTATTTCTGAACTGCCATGACATATTCATATCTCGAGATGTAACATTCTATGAAGTTAATCTACAGGTTATTCAGTACTACCCTGCTAGTGGGAGATCGTAAATTCCGCAGCACGTGTCCTAATTGCAGAACAAAAAAATATATATCCCTCAAAAAAGAAGAACTCGTCAAAATATCAAAGTTTCAAATGTCAGAACAATGTTTGCAAATTGCGCTTGCCGTAAGCAAACTTAAAACGTGGCCCAAATGTATCCAAAATCTGAGCCGAACTTTATTTCTAGTTTGCGTAAAGCTTCATGACGAGGGTGCTGTCAGGTGCACACCGAATTACAACAGAGCTGTTGTAATGACTGTAGTGTTCAACACTGGGAATATTATAAAATAAAATACAATTGGTATCCAGCTACACAGCACGGTTGATTGATAACGACTATCCGCCCTTACGGGTAGTCTGACACTAACTCGCTTCCCGCCAACCGACCGTATACATTTATTTATATATATATTTAACCAATCTGTAACTACACATATTCCGTAGACACTACATCTCTTCCTTTTTTTCAAGTGTTTATTTTACAGGCAGGTATTTATAATCAGGTTTATTATCACATTAATAAATTTTGTTTTATTGTGTTATCAACTGTACATATTGATGAATACAATATTGATGAATACAATATATAGTAGTTTATGTCGAGCTAATGGGAGTTTTAGTTGTCGGTTCGCTACCCCTAGCCCAGCTAAGAAGACTCCGACAAGAAACTTAGCTGAGCCCGACCATGGTCGGAGTGAATTTAATCCAGGATATTCTGGTCCTGGGGAACATCGCGGTCCTTATGTGATGGTGTCACGAGGTCGAGGTCGAGGTCGAGGTCGCCCTCACCGGCGGGGTCTTGTATCCTGTAGACTTCATATTGTTACGACACGTGGTAATCTGGCTCTGATCCATGCGTATTGTAAGTTTTATATTTAGTAAATGTTCACGTATTAACATTTTTGTACCATCTGATACTTTGTATTTCCAATTTACATCCATGTATTTCAGGCGAAATAAAGTTTCTGAAATTAAATTGCAGTTGAATTGTTTTTATAAAATGTTAATATTCTTCCTGATTACTCTCAATATTATTCTCGTGCTTTCCTTCCTTCTTTTCCTTTAATTTTACTTCTCCAATTTGTGTGTCTTCATCTGGGTCATGTGGTCCATTTTCATCTAGGTGATTTTATCTGTAATTTGCCCCGGTGGGACAATCTATTTTGGACCGACAATTAACTCCTTGGAAAAAAAAGTTTCCTAATAAATTAATCACAATTACAACCATTATTCATTGAAAATCTTCCATTCTGACCCAAAAGATTATAGTGCTATAACGATATTATAAGTGCGCCATTTGAATTGACGGCTTGTAACGGCCATAAAATAAAAACATCATTCATGAGTAATTGTGTAAGGTTTTATAATAAACTGCCAAGAACCGCAACTGAATTTTCTATTAACAAATTCAAGAATTTTGTAAAGCGTAAACTCATTTCCAAAGCTTATTATAGCACACAAGAAGAATACATGAATGATGAAACACCGTGGGATTAATTACAACTGGAAACAACTATATTTTAAAATAATGTATAATTAGTTGTTTTTCTGTTATTGTACTTGCCAATTGTTTTGACACTTAGAGATATATACATACATAATATCTCATATCTCATATACATCTCTAAGAAAAAACGGTATTAATTTTATTTTAATGTAATAGCACAAATGTGCCTGATTTAATCTTAATACAAAAGAGATGTACAAGGATTTTAAGTAACATACGTAATTGCGAATCGTGTAGACCTCATTTTGTTAAATTAAAAATCCTAACACTAACAAACATCCTTGTATATTCTCGAGACGTGTAAATTCGTGCGGAAGCACCCTAGTCTATACACTCACTCTAAAGATATTATCTATAAAGGTACTCATAGTTTACGACCAAGAAACAAACTGGTACAAGCTGCAGTCGCCAAACTCAAAATGAACTCTAACGGACCGAAATGAATTCCATGTCGATAAAAATATAAGTATAATAATTTACCGAGTACGATTTCAGCCGAAGATAAGTACACGACTTTTGTTGAAAAGCTGAAAAAACTATCTATTGTCTCAAGTTTTTTTTTACACCCTTAAAGAATAAATAGGTACGTATAATAATATTAAATTATGATGTTTTAAAGTAAATAGTTTAAAGAAAATATGTATTAGGTATTTGTGAAGATTTTTAACTTTTTTTTTTTTGTGTAAAGGTATATTTAAATAAGTTAGATTAAGTTAATCTTTAGTATATGCTACGCCCTACCAGTAGGGTCCATGTTGAACTTTATAAGTACTTGTAACATCTTGTAATACCATGTTCTGCATAAAATAAATGAAATGAAATAATTTACTTTTAAGTTATATCATGTGAGTCGCAGAATGTTTACATTTCTGTAAGATATTTAGTAAACAGTACAATTTTATATTTCGACGTTTGGAGGTCCTTTACACCTCCAAAACATAATGTTTTGACAACGGAGACTCTTTACATCTCCATTAATTTACTATCAATATAATTTCTATTATTTTAATTGCCTTGTTTTGAGGCCAAGAGACCTTTTACATCTCTAAAAATGTAGTTTTAAGTTTATTCATGAAATCGGATATAATAATGTCATACTTGTTGTTATATTTAAACATTTTAAAACTGGCGAGTTTCTTCCGGCGCTTCTTCTGACCAGAAGGTCACTACCCGAAGCAAGCGCCAAAAGAAAGAATAGAATCATACTTCTTCTAGAATCAGATTTCTTTTTTCAAGATTAGGTTTGGTGAACCATTTGCATGACCCTTAAATAATAGTAGGTAAGTTGTACCTCGTTGCATGTTCTTTTGTTAAGAATAGGTATGATGTACCTTTTTGTATGCATTTTGGTGAACCATTTGCCCCCCCTTAAATATGAGTAGGAAAGTTGTACCTCGTTGCATGTTCTTTTGTTAAGAATAGGTATGATGTACCTTTTTGCATGCATTCTTCATTTTTTTTTAGTAGGTATGGTGTACCATTTTGCTCGAGCCTTTAGAGAGAGTAGGTTAGGTGTATTGTTTGACCGCCGACTCAAGAGTAAAGAGTCACAAAAATGAGCTCATTGGTTATCTATTATAGAAAGAGTGTAAATGATTTCTTACGTATACAAAAGCTAACGTAATAGTTAGTACTAAGGTACAGTATCAAATGACAGCGCAAAAATTGCAAATGCAATAAAAACATTGGAGGGTAGGGTTGCAACAATCGGGAATATTCACTAGTACCAGTTCCGTTGAATCTGGTTTAGTGTTTTATGGTTGTGTTTTAATATTTTACTCACTTATTACAGTTTTGACAACCCTATGCAGGTGTGAAGATGGCTTTTGTATTTAGAACATAAAAAGCATTTTGATCTTTACTAGAAAGTGTTTAGGTCGAAATTCACTACTTCGTATTACGACTTGTCACCTTTCGAAGTAATAATGCTATTGTAACAAGTTTTATGGCTTTTTACTCCAACGGCGCCGGACAGACTACACCTTGTTACATATCTCAGACTTAGACATGATATACCTTTCATTCACCCTTTTGTATGTGTAAACATACGCAGCAACCATTTCTATGAAACTGGTAGT
Source organism: Eudemis profundana (assembly GCA_947034925.1). Taxonomy (NCBI): domain Eukaryota; kingdom Metazoa; phylum Arthropoda; class Insecta; order Lepidoptera; family Tortricidae; genus Eudemis; species Eudemis profundana. The sequence continues at coordinate 18,591,602 of OX344795.1, read as the reverse complement.
TAGTATTTTTTATGCATATCCCCCTTTTATTGCTACAGTAAGCTCGCAACATGTAACTGTGCGTGAGTGAGTAGAAATAAACAAAGAAAATATACGTATTATTAATAATTTTGATCACGAGTTTATTTAGACATGTTTGAAGTTCTAAATGAACTAGATAGTTAATAAAGTTCTAAGGTAATAGGAAATGTACTTGTTAAGTGTGACACTCTTTTACACGTAATAACAAACAATATTCATATTTTTAAGAAATCAACAATGAATACTCTTTCCCTTATGCTATATAAATAATGTCGGCGGTACCTAGGTTTTTATCCGTAGGTACATTAAACCGATTACATATTAATATTATAACATCGTCATTACAACCGTTATACCGGATGGGCAACGCGCATGCGACACTTCCAGTAAATGAAAGCATCCATAGATTACGTGCGCTAACCATCAGGAGGGTTTTATGCATATTTGCCACCGACGCGTACATAATAGTACAATGTATTAATTAGCCTTTCAACAGCGACACCCCCAGCTGGCCATTGGTACATAATTTCCTGTTATAGCATGACCTTAGCTCTTTATAACTTTTTAATACACTTGCTCAAAAAGTGGTATTTTCGTAGCTGTAAATCGTGCGCAAAGTTGTATTTTACGCACTAGTGCTTTTTACTTTCCAGCTAATTTTTGAACACTAAATAACACATTTATTTGCAAAAGTAAAGTACAAAGTAATAATAAATATATATCTTGCTTTTTTATGTTAAAATTTAATTAAATTCTGTGTTTCTTTTCAAAATAATTTCTTTTGATTAGGCTGAATGGTGACAGCTTGTGCCATGATTTTGTTTCACCGACATTTTTTCGCAAATGTATTAAAAACGTCGTTTGATACACGTGCGGAAGTGCCATTTCCACTCGTCCCAAGTATTTACCCTCGCCTAGCGGCTCGGGCCAATACACCTCGGAACTCGTGAAAAATGACATACTTTCCGCACTTGTATCAAAAAGTACTAAACCAGTTTCGTAGATGGAAGGAGGTACAATAGTTATAATCGGGGCGAAACATTCTCATTGAGTTGATTTGTTCTGTAAACATTCCTGCCCAGATACTATTTAACCATAATTTTTAGTCAGAATTTATCTGTATGTCGCCAGACAGGATTAAGTGAAAATGAGTCGAAGAGATTTGTGGAGTCACGCTCCTTTTTAGGGTTCCGTAGCCAAAATGGCAAAACAAAACCCTTATAGTTTTTTTTTTCAACTTGGCTCTTACTCACAGGCATTTGTCATTGTTGTGCAAAATGTAGCAATGTTTATGCAAATCATTTCTGTTTTTCTCACTGTTGTTGACTGCACTCGATAATGACCGTCATACTAAGGCTTTTGAAATGTAGGTAAATATTCATGCTTAATTAACGAAAGTTACAACAGTACAATGTTACTCGGTCTATATAGGTGAACCCTTTGACCTTGAACTTATCATTTGTTTACGTTTTAAGTAGCTACTTCAAACATTACCTACTTTTTCGTTTTTGATGCAATTATAAACGTCATGATTTGTGGTTAGATTTCGAGAAATACCGTATCAACCATTGAATATCGTCAACAACAGTAGACTACACAACAATAACATTTATTTCTGTGGTAAGCTTTAGTATCCATGGATAAAAATTGTACTTTTATTCGTGCAACCAATCAGTAACCCATAGGCCTTACCTTTTGTAACATGAAATTGTCATTTATTTACTCTCAAAATCTAAAATTCGAATTAATTCATGCATTAGAAAACAACTATAGTGTCAATTTATAATAGATGAACATTTGCCTGCGGCTTCGCCGGCGTTATTTCGTTGTTATCCTAAGGGAACTCCTTACAGGGATATAAAGTATCATGGGTTTCACTCCAGGACTTGGTCTACTTGCATGCCGAATTTTAGCTCGAATTCATGCATTTGACACAGCGATATTTACTAACAACCTCCAAACAGCAGCAGGGTATCATGTACCTACTTTTAAGATCTATGTATTACAATGAACATGATCGCAATAAATAAATATGAATATGAAACACCTAAACATCTAAGAAACATTTTCACAAACTTTACGTCTTCACCGTGAAAATAGAACGGCAAAATTGAACATAGTCGCGTATCCCTAGGAATAGGGTGATTTGATCTAATAAAAATAAATTATTCTAAAGTCGGGTTCTGCTCCCCAAAGTTGCTAGCAAATAAATCTATAATATTTATTTCCGTGTCTTTAAATATCTTTAAATGTCGAAATCAATCATAATCTTCATTTGTTTAAAATAAGGAAATACGAGTACACACGCACGGACGACGAATTCGGGTCATTGAAATACCGCCATATTTCCTAAAATACTTCAAAAAAAAAAGGTTGTGAGATTATTGAAGCCTGTTTTGATCCTTAATTAATGTTAGATATTATCTGCCATAATAACACTGAGAATAGTAGCAATTTCAGGTTTAGATCGATAAAAACCTATTAAAATAATGACGTTAACGGAGTGAAATATCGCAAAAATCACCATTTTTGGATAATAATATTTTCATGATGGGTAAGCGGATATTGCTAATACAGCTAAGGTATTAAAAAGTACCTAGTATGTTATGTAAATGTAACAAGTGTCAAATATTGAAAAAAACACCTATTTCTATTATTTAAATTACGGTGACCCGAATTCTTTGACCGCGAGTGTATTTTAGCACTTGTTGTGACACTATAAACTAGTTGCATTATCTATCATTTACTCTTTTGTTATTTTTTCCAACGATTGCTTGTGATTTCACTACAAACATTTTATCTAAAGTACCACATACCTACGCGTCGAGGTTTGTCGAGCAGTTTCCTTACTAAATACGAATGCATAAATCTTCTTTGTAGGTACTTATCTTGAACGAATCATTAAAATGTTCGTTGTTGGCGTACGATGGTCTCCTTTACTATTATTAACCTATTGGTCACTGATTTGTTTGCCATAATTTTGTGCACGCAATTTACTCACAAATTCATCCTAGTCGCCAATGTAGTGTTCAACACTGGGAATATTATAAAATAAAATACAATTGGTATCCAGCTACACAGCACGGTTGATTGATAACGACTATCCGCCCTTACGGGTAGTCTGACACTAACTCGCTTCCCGCCAACCGACCGTATACATTTATTTATATATATATTTAACCAATCTGTAACTACACATATTCCGTAGACACTACAATGACCATTCACTCACCTTAATCACATTTTTTACCGGCAGAAATTTTCTAAGGTATTTTACGCGGCAATTTTATAAAAGCAAAATGGTGGAGTAATTCGCGCCATCCGTCATTTCACTGAGCTGAGGTGTTATTCGGTGTTTGAATTTCAGAGAGAAAATCTAATAGCATATTTATTTACAGTTTTATAATGTAAACTATAGCAAAATTATTAAAATACATAACAATATTGTAGTTTTATCTTGATGTTTTATTTCTGCATTTGTAAAATCGACATTGTATGATGAAGGAGATACCTATTTAAGCGAAAAATTTATAAAATACTCTTTTAACTCAACAATACGTTTTTAAATATTCCTTAAAACAAACCTTCTTGTTTGAAAAGGCCACACTTGATCCTTTTTTCCTTTTCCCCGACAGGCGGCGAGACGAAAAAATATGAGAGAGCTTTTAAGAGATTTCTAGTACGAGTTAACGGATTTTCCGTTCTTTTTATTTGAAAACTCTTTGATAAGTTATTTTCGACGCGATGGAAACGGGAATGGAATCCCAAAAGTTCGCTGTCATCGCTGCGTTTGGAAAATGGCCGCGCGATGCATTTTTAAGTATTCTGTTGCCATCCGTTACAAAATAATGTTATTTTAGTGATTGAGTATCTTTATTTTTTTTCACTTCTCATGCTCTTAAAATGTTAATTTAGTCTCTGTATATCGGGACTAAAGTTCCTTATTAATCTCTATTGATTAAAGTAATTTTTTTTTAATTGACTTTGAAAACCCCTAAACAGCCAATCGGGGTGTTTGTGGTTGGAATATTGTCGCCATTTTTAGTGATTGTGTATAGACAATTTTTGGGTGTGAAAATAACCTAAAAAGACAGCTGTGCAAAAATATTAAAAAAATAACGATTTAATACAGTAATAATGATTAATCCTAATTGATTTATATTCGTAAAATATAAATCAATATAACTAGATTAGGGGTAACTTAATTTTATTTTGCATGATCCAATTAGTTTTAAAATAGGTAGTTTTCACGTTTGAACCTGTTGGCTAAAAATGCCAGCATTTAAAGCCGGAATAATAAATATTGTAATTTTGTGTAATAGAACGTCGTTTTTTTCCTCGCATTCAAAGTGAAAAGTAGAGTGTTTAACGCGGGACTAAACAACCATAATGACACTCGATCTATAGTCACCCTCGCTACGCTCGGGTGGCTAAACACCTCGTGTCATTATGGCTTGTTTTAGTCCCTAGTTGAACAATCTACTATATAATTTCGTAGTTATAAAACACCAAAAAACTACCGATATCTTTACCATAGTTCTGTCATTTTCTTAATTTGACCGACTGATTGATTGAATTTGTATGTAATTAGTACATTAAAACCAGTAGTACATACTGACTGTGTTACAGGTCCTGAATTTACCATTAATAATCTGGGATCATGGCTAAAGCGACCCAGAAAGATATGTGAAAAAGCGCTAGGGTGATGTTGAAACAAATTGTTTGCAGCACGAGATGTTACTTAATTGGGTGGGGTGGTTTATTGAAACAAAAATTAAAAAAGTATATGTTTCGGACTAAATTCGAATCTGTATCGCCAACGTTTCTCCTGGCCATCACAGGCGCACTTCTGATTGTGCCACAGTGACCAATGCCTGAGCATCGAATTTTTCATCCAGTTGCATTTTTTTTTATAAATTTTAGGGACCTTGTAACTCAACCTAAACCACTTTTAAAGTATTACAAGAGATTTTTTTCCCATGCTGCATTAAACTAACCCTTCTTTAGCAGATATTTCTGCTTTCATAAAACGTTCATATAATCAAATCGTGATACGGAATGCGACGTCTGTGTTCGATTTACGCTTGGCCAGTTTTCACTTCGCTTCACAACATTGTGCTTTGTCTACATTAAAAAAAACAACGATGTGAAATACTGAAATCAAAGTGAGCTCCTTCAGAAACGCTTCAGGGAAAATATGGCATTTTAATATAAAGCAGACAATGTAAGTTGGAAGTTGTCCAACGGTCGCTCTGGCTACAAAGTCGGATATTTCATACCCGGAAACTATTACTTTATGGCGCACTGAGCGAAGCTTTTAAATGGCTAACATTCAAGTAAGCATTTATTAGGGTTCCGCACCGATAGGAGCTTGATTAATATATTGGTATCGTCCGTCTTTCTGTGAAAAATCTTCTTGTAAAAATTTTTCCTATCTCAATATTCGTTATTCTATTATACTCGTAGTAGAACCAGCTTAAGACGATTCTCACAAAAAAAACTAGCAAAAAAAGCGTCTTTAACGGGAAATCGTATTAAACGAGAAAAAATCTAGTATAATTTCTCGTATAATTTGTTTATTTAGAATGGAAGACACAACACAGATTATAAATCAACATTAGGGTACTTAACATAATTTTAATTACCTACATAATTCTAGTACTTTTGTGAGATAAGTATATTCTGTTTATATAACAAATAATATAATATATGTAATATGATATATTTCTGGTTATATAATAATAATTTCTGATTTACTTAAGTAATTATTTATTTTAGTGTGACGTAGAAATTTGGATGCATTTGCTATAACAAGATTTTCAATATAATTTAATTTATGGATCGCGTCTGACCCATAGACGACACATAACGTCTTAAATCTGCCACAACTGACAACGCCTGAGTAGGTATTTGACAAAATTGGAGGGGTTTCCTCCTGTTCATGAGCGTCGTCCTCATAACTTAGGGTTGCGTTTTGGGTGGAACCTGCGCTTTCCATAAGGTCTTCGACTGAAAGCACTTCGTAAGTTGTAACATTGTCGTGTATGGATGAATATCCAGGAAAATTCTGCAATATGGTGGGTTCTCCTTCTTCTAACACGATATTACGCGATTATCACCGGCATACATAAGTTGGTAACATTGTACGACGATGCAAGGTGGGTAATATAAATATGGTTTTGGATGGCTTATTAAGTGGGATGTGAGTCGTATTAACCGTGAAAAAATGTATGAAAACAGGCCTCGAGTTGCACGGACCGGCGTAAAAATGGAGTATTATGCGGGAAAACGTATTAAACGTGATCGTATTAAGCGGGTTCTACCTTGGTTTGTTGCGAGTGCTTATTAAATACCCTACCTTAAAACAAGATTAAGCCGTTTGCCTGTTTACCAGTCTAAGGCAATAAACAAAGCTAAGTACCTACCTAACTTTTATGTTATAGGTACATTTTTAACCTGTCCTGAAAAAATCGGAACAAATACATTAAGTAAATTTTGATTTAAATGCACATAAACTACCTTTATGACGTCAAACAAAGCACGTCAATTCAGAGGTCCGGCTTTGTTTAGGATTTGAAAAACGCCTCATCGAACGGTTCATTCGAATTCCAACAGATCCGTCGGAAAATAGAAAAATAGCGTTGACAAAAACTGAAAGAACAATGGAGTCTTGGCGTGAATGGACCTTATAAAAAAGGATTCGGACAATGCGAGTGTATGAAAAGGATATCTCACAGTGGAACAAAAAGCGTGTTTTTCATATTAAAGGTAGAAGGTACGGGAAGAAAGGGGTTGCCGGCCGAGTACAGATAAATAGATGGCCGAGTGAAAGTGAGGCCAGATATTTACGAGGCTGGCAACCCCTTTTCGTGCCGAGGTATGTATAGTGCTTTTCTCAAATATGCAATGAAATAAACTATAGTTCGTACCGGATAAAAATAGACTCTATAGAGGGACACAGAAGCAGAGATTCCAAACATTTTCTGTAAAGTTGTAACAATATTTATTTGATGTAAAATTGTAAGACAGTTTGTCAAACCATAGAATAAACTTTCACTTCTTCTTCTTCGCGATGGTCGTGACAACGCACGCTAGAGCAAACGCCTCTTCCACTGCCCCACAGCCCACAGAATCACTCATATTGAACGTTACAAATATTAGTAATTGGTGAATAACTATTCACTAATTACTTAGGAATAACAAACTATAACAGAAACAGTATACTATTAAAACAACATACAAATTCGATATAACTATTTGATAGTAGGTACAATACAATAATGACAGCTCTGAGCTGTCTCATATATTGAGTGTTGCTTATCTCTGGCTCTTTGGGTATTTTATAAGGACACTTTTTTTATTTTCAGCCAACCAAAAAGTATGGACATAATCAATATTTTATTTATGAGCATCTACTTTAGAAATGTCATCTATTGGATTTCAACCTAAAACCGGAAAAAGCGCGGGAAACGTGAAACGCGGCGGTTGTGGTTTTTCGTTTTCTCAACTTTTATTTTAAAATTTATGTAAAATAAGATCAGATTGGTGGTAGATTTGTATATATTTTAGTTTATTATATCTGTTAATATATTTTTTTTGTATATAGTGTACATAAATACGACAAACTAGGTAAGTTTTATTTGTAAATATATTTCATGGGACCGGAGGAGAAAAAACCTCCCGACCCTGGAGGTGCTAATCTCCAGGTCGGTTATAATGTTGTTATTGACTCAGAGTCCGGCATGGACACCGATGCATCCGGTAAAAATGAACTTAAACGGCATAAATCCCAAAAGCGGTGCAGACACTGCAATAAAAAAAGGAAGAGGGATCAGAGCTCTGGCGGGGAATATTCCTGCGATTGTTTAGGTGCTGATGTTGTTAGCGAACATTCACTTAATAATACTACAAATACTGTACCTGACCCGCTTACTACATCTAACAATAAAACAAGCACTCAAGTTAGTAGAACTTTATTTACTAACACAGATGTCGCCCCTTATACTATACATGTTCAGCTCGGTAAAGATAATGCAAGCTCTTCTTTACATCCAGTTGCTTTTGGGAGGTTTCTGATGAAAAACAACTTTCGGAACGTCGTAAACGGCAGTGTGAAGCGGATTGGAAGGACCCGTATTTCGATGGCCTTCTCGAACATGATCGACGCCAACGCATTTATCACCGATGGCCGCCTTGAGGCGGAGAAGTTAAATGCCTACATCCCTTCTTTCTCCGTCACACGCATGGGCTTAGTGCGTGGGATCCCGGCACAATGGTCGGAGGAGGAAATTACCTCAAACATTTCAGTACCATTTGGGTGTGGTAAGGTTCTAAAAGTAAGGCGTTTAAACCACAAAGTCATGGTTAATGGCTCTGCCACCTGGCAACCGTCAGAAACCATTGTACTAACTTTTGACGGACAAGTATTACCTAAGCGGGTCTACTCCTGCTACAACTCCTTGTCAGTAGAGCTTTATGTCTTCCCAACCATTCAATGCTTTAATTGCTGTAAATTCGGACATACAAAAACAAATTGCAAATCAAAACCCAAGTGCTATAAATGTGGGCAAATGCATACTGGTGAAACGTGTAGGGTTGAAGAAGATGATGCAACTTGCTTCTTATGCAATGGTTTCCACTATGCAACAAATAGGTCATGCCCAGAACATAAAAGACAAAAAGAGATTAAAGTAACAATGGCAAATCAGTGCATCTCCTATGGAGAAGCGTTGAAACTTCATCCAGCAGCTATAAAATCATATGCAGATGTGCTAGTTTCCCAGCCCCAGCGTCTCAACACAAACACAATCCAGCATACCCATAACACAAGCACAACTACTAGCCAGCCTTCACCAGGTCAAAGCTATAGGAAAACAATTTTCCTAAAACCCAGAGTAACACCTAGGAAAACTAATAAAGGCTATGACCAAGCATCTCATAACGCTTTAATACGGGAATTCTCTATGCCATCTTCCCCAAATGGTTGTGCACTGCAGGAACCTACTAGTAACCAATCAGAAACACAATCTGTAGCTGAGGCTATTAAAGCCTTGATTAGTTTGCTGTCATCTCCAAACCTTACCCTACCGTCCCACGTTGCCCCACTGCTTGAATTACTTGCAACTTCAATAAAACATAATGGACAAAATAGTTCAATGGAATTGCAGAAGTGTAGTGAATAAAAAACATGATTTAATTTACCTTTTGAATAAATACGAACCTTTCGTTTTCGCCCTGTCTGAGACATGGTTGAAGCCTAGAGCTCTTCTTAGAGTTACTGGCTATTCATGTCTCAGAGAGGATCGACCTGATGGGTATGGCGGAGTGGCCTTACTCATTAGGAATACAATTTCATTCACCCCACTTCCTCTTCCTCCACACAGTGACGATTTTTCTATCGTTGCTGCCATTGTAAATAACATCTGTATCATATCTGTATATATCCCACATCCATCTTTAATTATATTTCAAGAGTTAGAACAAATAATAGCTTCTATTGAGAATGAATTGTTAATACTAGGTGATTTTAACTCACAACACTGTTCTTGGGGTAGCTCAATTTCAAGCTATCATGGAGAACAACTTTTAAAAATGGTTGATAATCACAATCTATGTGTTTTAAATACCGGTTCTCGTACTCGTCGAACTGGGCCTTTAGAATCAGTTAGTGCCATAGATCTTTCAATTTGTTCTGCGCAACTCCACTGCCTGTTATCTTGGCACACTTTAGACTCAACACATGGAAGTGATCATTTTCCAATTATAATCTCTTTCCCGTCCTCTATTCCATCAATTCCAAAGCCTAGTCCAAGACTAAAGTACATTTTAAGTAATGTAGATTGGGAAAAGTTTAAATGTTGTGTTGAAGAGAAGCTACTGCAACTGCCCAGCACAGACGAAAATGACGTCGCAAGTTGCTCAGCTGCCCTGGCTAGAGTAATGACAGATGCGGCTGATGAAATTTTCCCTGTAAAAAATAGTGCATCTCGTAAAATTCCGTCTCCACCATGGTGGGATTTCGAATGCACACAGGCAATTAAAAATCGCAAAGAGGCTGAAAAACGTTACAGTCATTCAATGACAAACGAAAACTTTGACTCATATATGCAAATCGCGCGTGAGACTAAAAAACTACTGCGTAAGAAAAAATATGATGGATGGAGGCGTTTCTGTGCATCTCTCAGTCCCAATGTAAAACCATCAATAGTGTGGAATAATATTAAAAGGTTCAGACATGCTTTTAACGAAACATCAAGGCCAATACTTCCACCCAGCCTTGCAGAACAATTTATGGATCACTTGGCACCAGCATCGGTTCCAGAACAATATGTTTATAACACAGAACAGTGCAGAGGTGCACTGCTGGAAAATCCTTCTGCTATGTTTAATTTGAACTGTCCATTCCAAATAGAAGAGTTAAAAGGTGTATTAAGTAATTTGAAAGATACTGCACCTGGTGAAGATGGAATTCCTTATTCTTTCCTGGCCAATGTCAGTGATAGCACTCTTTGTTACTATCTACAAATTATAAATTCCATTATACAGTCTGGAGTCGTCCCAGACTCATGGAGATCACAAATAGTTATTCCTATTCTAAAGCCCCATAAACCAGCTTCGGAGGTCTCTTCATATCGTCCCATTGCTCTTTCGTCAATATTTGCTAAAGTTACAGAGCATTTAATTAAAAACAGATTAGAATTCTTTGTTGAAAGCAATATGTTACTGGCTGAAAGACAATTTGGCTTCCGTAAGGGGAAATCCACTTATGATAGTTTGGCCATATTCACGTCTCATATTCGTTTAGCTTTTTCACATAATGAATCAGTAGTTGCAGCCTTTCTTGATATCAGCTCTGCTTATGACAATGTTTTAGTTTCAATACTTAGGGACAAACTTTACAGGTTAGGCATACCGACAATGCTAACAAACTTCATAGTTAATTTTCTATCAGAAAGATTCATTAGTCTTCTTATTGATGATAATAATAAAATCACCCGTGTTGTGTGGAGAGGACTCCCACAAGGGTCTGTTCTCAGCCCTTTATTGTATAATATATATACATTTGATTTAGAATCTTCACTAAATAATTCTGTCAGAGTTTTACAGTATGCAGATGATTTATTGTTGTACTCGTCAAATGTCTCCATCCAACATGCTAGTAAAACCCTTACCTCTTCATTAAGGTCCTTAAAGTTATGGTTAGACAGCAATGGTTTAGACCTGTCAGTTGCCAAAAGTACTGTAGTTATGTTTACACGAAAACAATTTCCTCCTCCGATCATTGTTAAATTTGGAGATTTTCCCATAGCAGTAAAAAGCCAGTGTAAATTCCTGGGTGTCATTTTGGATAGTAAATTATCTGGCCTTCCACATTGTGATTACGTGGTTTCGAAGTGTGAGAAGAATATGCATATTCTTAGATGTGTATCTGGAGTGTGGTGGGGTGCACACCCTTTTTGTTTAAAACTGTTGTACAATGCCTTAATTAGAAGTGTTTTGGATTACGGAACTTTCCTATTAGAGCCAGGAAGTGCTGCAGGTTTCAAGAAATTGCGTGGCATTCAGTCCAAAGCACTTCGAATTGTCTGTGGCGCCATGAAGTCAAGTCCCATTAATGCAATGCAGGTGGAGTGTGTTGAGCCTCCACTCCATTTGCGAAGACAATTTCTTTCTGACAGGTATATTTTCCGCTGCTCTCAATTTTCAAACCATCAACTCTGGCCCATTTTAAGTGAACTGTCATTACAAATAACCCTTTCAAAATACTGGAGACACAAAAATGTGCCCTGCCTTGTTACGAGCTATGCTCATTTTAATTCCATTTCAGCTCAAACCATTAATTCTCCAACACTCCCCGTCTTTCAATTTGAATATCAATCTTTAATTCTTAAACCTTCAGTATTCTTGAATATTGGAATTGCAAAGCATGATGTGGAACACAACCGTCAATTTTTGGGTTTCATTGGCAATGATGCTCAGGACACCCATCATATTTACACGGATGCCTCTAAGATGTCGGCTAATGGATGCGTTGGCGTTGGAGTATTGCATTCACAATTTAATATTGTACAAAAAGTTAAAATGCCTCCAGAGTCATCAGTTTTCACTGGTGAATGTTTTGGAATTCTGAAAGCAATAGAGTACATTTTATTAGTGAAACTTAACAAAACAATCATATTTTCAGATTCCTTGAGTTCATTACAGTCAATTGCCAAATTTCCATTCAGATCGAAATCTAACAATCCAATAATCTACAAAATTCGAAGTCTATTGTTCAAATGTTCACTGAATGGATATATTGTCTCTTTAGCCTGGATCCCCGGGCATAGGGGTATTAAAGGTAATGAAAGGGTTGACCAAATAGCACGCGAGGCCATTGACTGTGGGGACCTCTTTCCATATAAAAATATTCCTGAAGATCTCTTGGCGCTGCCAAAGACGTACCTAAGGGATGCTTGGAATCAACTTTGGGCATCCCCTGATGTCAGGACTGGCTTGCGTTATCGTGATATTCAACCCATGATTCCTGTCAAACCATGGTTCTCACAAATGTACATTCCAAAACCGGCTGTGACTATAATTATCCGTATGAGATTGGGACACGTTTGTACGCCAGAGCACTTAGCAAGGCTGGGAATCGTGCCCAGTCCTGCATGTGAATGTGGAACGGATCCTTGTGATCTTAACCATTTGTTTTTCGCCTGCCGGCTTTACGATCGCTCTTCCTTGATGTCACAACTGACAGATCTTGCCATTCCGTTCCCTACCTCTATCGCATCCCTCCTACATATAAACAATAGCTCAGCGGTATGTGTATTCAAAGCACTTTCTTCATATTTATCGTTTAATAATATTAAACTGTAATTTATTTATATTCCGTACCCCATCCTGATCTTTTCCTCGCCTTTTCCAAATTCCGTATATTCCGTTTTCCTATCTTAAACAATTCCGTTTCCTCGTTTTACTTGTCTGGCTGAATGCGCCAAGAGCGCGATGCCATAAAAAAAAAAAAAAAAAAAAAACCTAAAACCGGCACTATAAATAACCTTTTTTTTCTTCTGTCTATTCCTATACGAAACAGACTGTAAAAACACTCCAAAAAATCAAACTTTATTTTCTAGAGCACTAAGAGCAAAGTAGACAAAAAATTGAATTTCAATTTTCTTTCCAAAAACTGTATCAGTACACATTTTTACCGCGAATATTTAGATGAAATATTTTAAGTGTGTATTCGTGTAGTTAAATTTGCAATTTAAAATTAAGGAAGACGCCGTGATACTGTCTCAGAAATAAATGTGGAATGGAAATTAAAAAATCTTGCATGCCTAGGCCGGCAATGTTGTATGAAATTCCATTAAAGTCCTCTTGTCTAGCCGCACCGGAAACGAGGTACTTTGCGGCATATTATGAGGCACATAATGTGAATATTTCATTGCAAGTTTGAGAAAAGTGTATTTTTAAATAATTTAAACAAATAAAATTAAAAATAAAAGGGGCACATACAAGAAACGTCTGTTGTACCTAACGATAGTTGGCGCCTTTTTGCTCTTCGGTGGAACGGAACCCTTCGTGTGCGAATCCAACTCACACTTGGCCGGTTTTTATCGTTCTAATTATAGGTTTTTCTTTTATAGAGCCTAACATACCCAATAGTCAGTCTTTAAGGAATTTGAATGCAATTACATACTCATACATTGATTTAATTCTGCTCTGAAAATCAAATGCGTCAAAATAATCTTCGAATTTAATGTAATATAATCCTAATAACTTCACCTAACCGAATGTTATTTTATTTAAATTATTAATTTATTGCATAAATCATGTGATAACACTTAGCTTAGGTCTTACGTTGGCATAAAGTTCCAGACAGGGCGGAGCTAGTTAGCAGGGTACATACACCCTGCTAAGTAGCTGCGCCCTGAAGTCTTTAATAGTATTTTTTCTACTCCTGTACTTTTATCTGTCTTTTACTTGGTCACGAACACTAATATAAGAACATACATAATATGAGTTCAGAGAAGTCTATACTCTATTCCCCATAACAGCACTTGTGTCGTTATAGTCGCAAAACGATCCTGCTAGCAGCCATAGACTTCTAATACTAGGTTAAACTTAGTTCAACGATTAATCGAGCAATACTAACTTTACAATAAAAATGCACAACTACCAACTTAACAAACAAAATAAATTCATGCGGTATTGTTATGAAAAACAAAATTTTCGGAACTAAATTCTTTGATGCCAACATAAAAAAAATAATACTATCGTCACTGCGTGTCACTAGCGAGTATACGTCAAATTAAAAACAAAAGGTTACCATAGACACATACTTATTATAAGTATTGTCAGTCGTATGTCATTTTTGCCTTGTTTGCGCGCTATGTTTAATTTCGTATTTTATATTTTAAAACCTAGTCGTAGAAAAAGTACTGTATGCAACGTTGTATAATTCAGTCAAAAAACCCTAATGGCGTCTCTATTTGCGATTCTCGCCGCCGCGGCGACTCGTATCGCAACTCACGCCATTCGCATTTTTTGATCCTACTTAGGTATACAACTGTTGCATAATAGTATTTAATGCGATACGAGCCGCCGCGCATTCTTCTTGATAAAAACTGAACTGAAAAGTTTCGACGGAAGTTACCTTATCCTGACATTCATGTCAATGTCGTGACTTGATTTCAAAAATCTGCCGTCTCATAAGCAAAATATTTTCTGGTTTGCTGAAACAAGTTTTCAAAAGTTGCAAGTTTTGAAACCATATTTCAACCGGACGACACGTATCATTTCACAACTGTTCTCTGAATCATAACTTTTATTAGTAAAGTGCAAACATTAAATATTAACCACAAGCCCATCTCAAGAACGGATATTTCAAAACTTAAAAGGAAGCCTTCGCAAGGTCTTTGCAGTAGAGCCACCCAAAACCAATCTTGGTAGACTTAAGATAAGGTTGAATATCGCAGTGCGTGTTAACGTGTTGTTAAGCATCTGCACGGTCTTGTGTTCAATCAAAATTAGACTTTGTTTACGTTGGCGCAGGTCACAAATTTGAAAAATACAAACAAATAGCTGACATCGCGTGCGCCTAATTTGTTTACGCTCGCGAACGCACTTGTAGGGTGACCACGAAAAAATGAGTTTTTTTTTAAGTAGATTGATTCATTTGGTTCGAAGATCCGTCTGCATACAAGATTGCTCGGATTGGACTAGAATGTCTCAAAGTATTGAGAACGTTTTTTTTTCGAACTATGAAATGTATGGCTCACCCTGAAAGTGTTTTCTATTTATATTTATAAATGATTAAGTCTGATAGAGGTAATAGAGATGGAACCAGCAAAGGAATTCACTACTAATGACCTCAATCACACACTGACATACTGCATAATAATAACATTAATTACCATAGGCAGTAACTAATCTACCATCTATCATACTGAGAAAACACATTATATGTATCTATAGTCATGAATAAATAGCCTTATATCTTCGCGTATAATAATAATCTTCGCGTCGTCCGAAATACTGCTTTGTCTTATGGTATTTGACCCGTGTGTATTGCCAGTAATAACATACGGAGCAGAAGTGTGGTCTTTTACTATGGACCTTATGAATCAACGTATGAGTCGCTCAACGTGCTCAGAGATGGGCAAAAATTATTCGAATAACGAATAAGAATAGCCAAATTATTCGCGGATGACGAATGAATTTAGCGGATGATTATTCGTATTCGAATAAATTATTCGTGGAATAATTTATTCGCGGATGATTTATTCGCGAATAAATTGCCACGAATAATTATTTATTGGAACACCTTATTAACTTTTCTCGAAAAAATAATAACCAAATAAAACGGCAAGAGTGTTGTTTGTACTAAGGGAACAGACTAAAATGTTTGCTTTATATAAAACACGGATTTATAAGAAACATGGATATGGTCAGTAGGCGTGGCGCGCGTTTCAGCTATAGGGGCAAAATGACCTTATAGCGAGAGAACAGTTGACAGTTGCTATGTAACCGCCGTCACACGCTGAGCTCTGCTTTTTTACGTTTTCGTGAGGTTAAAACAAGCAATTATGCCAAACTGTTCTGTGTTAAGGTGACCAAATAGAAGTCGCAGCCAAAATATATCGAAAGGAGGCATTTCTTACCACAGGTATGTCAAATAAAATGAGTTTTCCGAAATATTTTTATTTCGATTTAATTTAGTTGGCATTTATTTAGAAGTCGACTCTATTAATTCACCGATAAAGTTCATTTTACCTTGTCAACTCTCATGAGTCCATTTTGAATGAACTAACAGTAGTGAGTTACCTGTTCGATAAAAATATCGATATGATTGGATGAATGAATGAATGGAACCATTTTAAGATAAATCATAGTATATTTAAATTTAATGCACTGACAACGTATTAAATAAATATAAAATATTAATTTTGTATTTCAAGCAATTATTTTGTTGCAGTTATTTTATGTTTATTACAGTTAATCATTGTGATGTTTTAGGTTTCCTGCTAAAGCCACATTAAAAGAAAAATGGATCGATGCGACTGGGAGAAAGGACTGGTTTCCAAGTAAAAATAGTGTGATTAGTTCAAAACACTTTGATGAAAATGACTTATATGTAAAGAATGTCTTAAGAATTACTTATATGTCTATAAATATATTTTGTTCAGGGGCGATTAAAGTATTTGATTATTTTAAAAATGAATGTTATTCTCTACCCCTTTCCCTTATTATTCCCTACAAATTTTTCAATTTCAATTGTAACAACAGTATGTAAAAATAACCAATTATGTGAGAAAGAACAATAAATAATCATGACAATGATAGCGACAGCTCTTCAAAGATATATTCTTTGCCTAGCTAATCTATTTATACAACTAAGAAGTTACCACAACACAACATCATTTATTTATATAATATTGTAGTAAAAAATTTAATTCATCATTGTGTCCATTTGAACACCCTAATTGTAAAAAAAATCATACAAAAGAAATAACGAATTACGATTCGTTATTAGGTATTTATTTTTAGTGATTGATGAACGGAGCACCATTCATTCATTCGTTCATCGATAACTTTTTATTCTTTGTCAAGCCCTTACGTCGATGAAATATTTAAGTGTGTGCGTGTATTGAGACGGCGCGGGCGTTAGTGTGTACTAGCCAATAGCAACGACAGCGTTGCTGTAGTGTGTCGCTGTGTTCTTTGATGATTGGCGGTGACGCTAGTTTATTTGTGGGTGTTGTCTTTGCATGTGCACAGCGTTAATGTATGTGTGAGCAAAACCTGCGACAGCGGTTCTAATACAAAACACGTGTGATTTCACATCTTTGTTTCTTATATATCTGTGATATAAAACATAGGTACTTTAATTTTTTTACTGGTTTGACTAAGACAAATGTTTAATGTTAGACTGCAAATCTTAGCGGTTTGGATAAAAGTTCGTGTTTCAAGAGACTCGAGTCTAGGCGGTGATGGTGATGATGATCATGATGTTGATGATAACGAACCGACTTGGGCTAGGGATGATTTTCGGGATAAAAAAACTACCCTACGTCAATTCTCGGAGCTCAACTTGGACGTAGTTTAGGGAAAAGAATCCAACCCACAAAAAATGGATCATTGAAATGTCAACTTTTTTTTAACATTTAAATCCTATCATTCTAAAATTGGCTTGTGTGGGTTGGATCATTTTCCCTTAACTGCGTTCAATTATGTGCATACCAAATTTCATTAACACTCTTCAATAATCATAATCGGTCCATAACGAAAAGGCTACAAAAGGTAGCATTCACAAAAGGCCTTTAGCTCTTTTAAGGATCGAGCCTTATTGAAATTACTAGCTCTACTAAGCCTTTTCTATCAGTCTAGCTCTAAAAAAGGGCTCCGAAGCTAAACATTTCGGGCTAAAAGGCTCGACCCTTTAGGAACACATTATGTGTTAGAACCAATATATAATAAAAACAAGTCATTTTTAAACATTATTCGTATTGTACCTTAAATATTTTTCTTGGATTTATTCGAATAAAATAACGAATAAATCATCCGTCATTTAAAAAGTTGTCGAATGATTTGTTCGCGGATGATTTATTCGCGAATGATTTAGTTACGAATAAATCATCCGCGAATAAAATTATCGTGAATTATTTTTTATTCAATTGATCATTTAAATAAAAAAATATTCGAAAAATGCTCATCACTGAACGTGCTATGGAGAGCCTTGGCCTGGAGTTTCCTTACGTGAGCGAATCAGAAATTAAGAAATCCTTAGCCGAACTTAGGTGACCAACATCGATGATGCCAGAGCACAGAATACCTAAGTAATAAGTACTACGTATAGAAGTTTCTATTTTTAACAAAACTGTCGGTCGGGTCCGTGCTCTTTCTGGTCGTTGGCTAAGCCCCTTCTTCAAAAATTATAACCCTTATTTTTTGAAAAGTCTTATAAAAAGTAACCCTTGTGATAACAGGGTCAAGGTTATAACCTACCTATCTAAATCTGTCCAGTAGTTTTTGTGTGATGAGCGAATACACATAAATTGTACCATTTATTGTTTGTGTAATACAGACTAACACACGTATTAATTATAAATAACAAATACCTTTAAATATGGCAAGTATGTAAATACTTCATCTCGAGAAGGAAAAAAATGTTACATCTGCATGTAACACAACCTGTTGCCTGCGTAACGCGGAATTGTTTGAGAAATAAATAGCGATGTCCTTGTCTAGCCTTAAATGTGATGGTGTCTTTGTCGTGTGAACACCTGGTGTATTCATAACATCACACATGTAATTATGCGATGTAATTTTGTCATTGATTCATTATCAACCTAAAAATTCACTTCTTTTTCCAAACAATTTTTGAAGCAATAAAAATTCTGAAGTTTAGTTTTGTAACTTTCTTAGTACAACCTTAAGGTACAACCTTAAGCAATATAACAGCACAATTTTTGAATTAGAGAAAAAAATGTTTGAAAAGACAATTTCTCTTTCTCCAATTCAAAAAATGATAAATTTTTCTTCAATTTTTTTAAGTACTAAAATCAGTACTGCGTAATCTAACGTTCACCAAAATCCTATTATAATATTTTAATACCCGTAGTGATAGTGACATACATCAGTGTACTGCTGCATAATTCCAAATTAGACATAAATTATTAACAGAATTGCGACACTTACATAAGCTTTTAATAGTTTCATATCTTTGATTTTAAATTTATTTTATTTTAACCCAAACCAAACCCAAACTAAATGCAATTAAATACTGAACACAATTTCGGTTAATTGGCTATCAGGCGCAAACTAATCAATTGAAACAAATCATAAACACACTCCATTCAAATTCTCCGAATTTGGACATGTACCTACTGTGTATTGAACGAGTAAACATAATTATATGGGATGAAACAGCGAGAAAGGATTGGATGAACGGGTAACACTGAATGGCTCGTTTAGTTTCCAGTTGAAATATGGCGAAAATGACGTGAAGTTGCTTGTTAAAGTAGTGTTGAAAAACATAAATTAGTTATATATACATACGCATTCGTTATACACATTATTAGGTACATTACGGAACAAAAAAATATCTGATCTGATTGGTTCAAAAGACAGCTATTTCATATATTATATTTAATTTTGGTATTATTATCCATGTAAAGCATGATTGGTTCTTTCTTCGCCGGAATCCGACAAACTTGGAATCCGATGAGCTCGGAATCCGGCGAAGGAGCCAATCACACAAGACAGCTACTTGACGATTTGTGTGTTTTTTTGAGAATCCTTGTAAAAATCGATGCAAATAAATTTACCATTTTATAGAAGACGAACAATATCATAAAAATCCATAGAAAATTACAAGCAATGCAGAGCTGTCTTAGGTATGATCTCTATTTACCGAAGAAATATTTAATTTTAATCACCTGCAACACAATGGTTACCTGACAAAGAACATAAACAGATAGTTCACTTATAAAAAAAGACCTGCTAACTATTCATGTCACAGTCGGTCTCAATAAGTGAACTTGTAGACTAATTAGCGAGAACAATGGTCGCCATGGGACGGTGGCTCAACACGTATGATACGAGGCCGTGCATTATTACTAACTATTATTACTCAATGAATTAACAGATTAGTGCTTAGAGACTAGTGTTTTACTGTTTACTATTGTTGTTGTTTTGATATTACTTATATTATGATTGAACTAGCCGGCACTAAAATCTGTGAGGTAAATGCAGGATTATTATAGACTTATCCTAACCTTAGTGCTTAGAACTTATTAAGAAGTCATAAAAACTATTTAAAATTTCACAGTGTGTAGTTTTGAAAAGGATAATGATTAAGATTTGCGAGTAATTAACCTCAAAAACTATGGATTTTTTTCAGTAAATAAGAAGTTTTCCTCAATTAAGAATGCATTTACTGTTTTGGGAAGTTATATAAGCGATCGTTAAGAGATCTTTAACTTTATCATGGTTGACGCATGTATTTTTTATGTGTCTATCTACATCTTTACCTATAATAAAATGCCAGCGACCGTCTTGTACAGTGATTTCGAACTTGGGGGTAATTAACCCTTTAGGGGTAAAATGAAGTTTTGTCATGGGTAATACTCATATTAAGTCGTTTTTCTTTGAGTACTTTCATATAATTGTCTGTATTACCTATTTTTGGAGGGGTAACGATACAAATCTAGAGGGGGCCTGTGGGTGATGTGGCAATAAAGGTTAGGAACCACTGGTCTAGTACTTAAGCATACAGTTTAATTTGGTATCTAGCTACATAGTAGGTCGGTTTCTAACATACATATGCACACATCACACATCATCAGCCTATATACGTCCGACTGCCGGGCACAGGCCTACTTTCATGGTCGAGAGTGCAATGAGGCTGTAGTCCCCACCACGCTAGCCTACTGCGGATTAGGAACTTCACATACACGTTTGAATTTCTCCGCGTATGTATGTAGAAGCCATGGTAGCCTTGTGGTTCGGACATGCGCCTTTCTAGCAGAGGTCGTGGGTTCGACGTATGCACGCTAGGAATGTATTTAATACTTAGAGTAAAACTAAATGTGGTTCGGCAAACTCTCGGCCGTTTTATCCTCCATTGAGCTCCGACTGCGAGAGACGGTTCGATTCCTCTTTCAGCCTTTTTTATTGAAGGGGTTTCAGCCGCGGCGTCTGGCCTAGTTTCAAACTAAATACATATATGCTTATAGTGGTTGTATTGGTATAAAAATATAATGATTTTTTACGGTTTTTTTAATATTATATTTTTCTAATGTCTAATTGTTACACAGAATAAAAAATTGCAGAATCGGATTTTTTATATTAAGCATTATAATTAAATAAAAGAAAAATAAATGTTGTTATAAGGTATTTGATCTGCCGCTGACCACGTTCAGACAGTCAAGTCTTGCAAATATGCTTTATTATCGAGTGATTACATATTTGTGGCACTTGGAGTATAAACCTTGGGGCCTTGGTCGTCTGACACCAACAAATTTGTTCGCGAGGTCGGCAAATCTGGTGGAAGTCTCTGGCGATCTTAGGGCTGGGTCTTTATTCGCACAGAGTCTGAGCCTGGCGATGTCTAATTTGACTATATATAACATTTCCATACATATTATTCAAATCAGTCCGCCTCACCTGTCCGCTCGTTTTATAAACCCATACTCGTATATGCCATGCCTTTCATTATGTACAGTCACATAAACTACTATTAAACACATATAAACAGGTTATACCGTTTTATTTCCTTGCAAATGTTCATAAAATAAGTGGCTAAGGTATGGAGCCTGAAATCTGTATATGCTGTAAAAAAAGCTGGTCAAGTGCGAGTCGGGCTTGCACCGAGGTCTCCGTGCAAACTTGTACTTAGGTATGTAAATAATTCAAGATATACTAACCGTTGGAAAACTTTTGTCCCCATACTTACCAAATGCAAATAAGTTTAATACTCGTAACTAATTTGATATACTAGCAGTAAGATTTTTTTATATCCAGGACTTCCAGGAGGCTCGGGTTAGCGATTTTTCACATTATTCCAAATTGATAGCAGTAGTAGTCCCTGAGATTGTGACAGATGTACAGACAGACAGACAGAGTCGTATCATAAGGATTCCTTTTTTACCATTTTGGTACGGAACCCTAAAACGAATTTCACTGACTGAGACTGATAATGCCAAATATCAATCTCCAATTAACCATGCTATAACACGAGTGAGCAAATTAGCGAATGGAATATTTTCTATCGAGAATATAATCTATAAATTTTAGAAAATATCTGATCAAGTAAATAGGCGAATAGAAATTTTGCGAAAAGTAAAATGTACGCAAAGGAAATAGTTTCTATGAAAAATCAAGTAACTGGAAAAAAGACGATCGGAAATTTTTATATGTACAAGAAAATAATAACTAAATATTTTTACTAAAAAAAAACCGACCGCGATGCACTTTTTAAGTGGATAAAATCCGCCACTTTGCCCAGTGACACTCGCGCCATCAAGACGAATCTAATGATGTATCATTTATCAAAATCGGCTGTGCCGTTGAGTAGTTACGAGCGGACATAGAAACGGACATACATACAGGTCAAACACATAACCCTCCTTTGGGCTTCGCCGCAGTCGGGTAAAAAGATCGGGAAATCGGCGAGATCGCGCGGTTCAGTCCGCGTTTACATTTTTATACATATGTTGTAAAGTTATGCTTTGTTTCTGTATATTAATTAAGTATTGAATATAAGTAATTAGCTATAACGAGTTTTGAATACATGAAGTATACTTTTTGTAGAAATATGTGTACCAATTTTGTGTATCGAGGAGACATATCTGAAATTGTTTGCATTAAATTCAATCGGCAAAACAATAAATCCGTTTATGAACGTATAAGAGGTCACTATCCTTATATCACATGAAATAGTTCCAGTTACGAAACCGTTATATCGCATTCTTACCTAACCTCCCGCAACGAATCAGCCAGACTGGTTTAAAATTCATTCGATATTTAAAATTCCGTTGAAACAAATAAATCTGCTGCGAGATTTAATACGCGGAGAGATTAACGTTTTATTTTAATTAAAACATTAATAAGGTTTCTGAACGTAACCTTTTGTTAATTAAGGGAATTTTAGTTTAACGTGATTCTTAATTAAAGTAATATTATGTTTAAATTAGATAGGAAAGTTGAATTAAAGTAATTTGAATATACCTAGTCTTCAAAAGATCAGGCATAACTTTGAGCCAGCCAGTTATGATCAGATCGTCTCGATGGTACCATAATATTGCATTGTCATCTAAGCTAAACGTGTATGCGAAAATTTGAAGTCAATCGGTTGAAGATAATGGCTTTACAAATCAGTAGCAAGATATGACCTGAACAAACATACATACAAACATCGTAAGTAGGTAATTAAAAAGCTTGTAAAATAAAATAACTAGATATCTTATATACGTAAAACTCCAACCATTGAATCCGCGTCGATAAAAATAGTACATTGTGCACCGAGGGTAGTAAGAAGGGAATTACTAACGAGAGTCTATTAGGAGCCCGACGCCGTAGGCGGAGGGCTTTTAATGACTCGAGTTGGTAATCCCCTTACTGCCCGTGATACACACAATGTTTTTCATCACATTTGCGAGGAAAAAAAATAAAACATAAAAATCAAATCAAACTAAACGCACCCGCTAAGAGACCACTTCAACTGACAACTTTTTCAATATAGTCTTCCACAGATAATGCTAAGAACTGCGTTTAGTTTTTAAACTTGACAGGCAATGCCGCCAGATTGTACCGATTTTCATAATAAAATTTTAACGTAAATTAATTTAATTGCATTAAAATAATTGCAAAAATTACTGAAATAATAGTAAAATATACCATATAAGTTTTATATACACTAAAATTGGTTTTGTAGCCAAGTTTTGAAGATCTGAAATAAGCCTTGGCTGATTTGAAACCTCCTTAGTCTGAAATGACGTACGGGTAGGTCCTATATTTTAAAACTAAACTCATAACTCCCACGGGAGTTATATATTTTCATACAGTTTTTCCTCCCGTGGGAGTTATAGATTTTTATAACCCACGGGAGGTAAATCGGCTCGAGCTGGTCTATAAGCCCGCGTGTTATAACACCCTTTACGAGCAAGTGTGATGAAAACCATATAGCACATCTCGTAATAAAAAAAAGACGAAAAAATTTAATAATAGAATAAAAATAATAATAACACAGTTCAACGCACGAGGAGACATTCAATCTTGTAAACAATCAAAGAGTTGACCTTTGGAAATTGAGTCAAGTGCGAGTCGGATTTTGATAGTAAGGGTCTTGGCTTTTTGGAGTTGTTATCGTATTTCTTTATGGAGAATTGATACCGCCTGCGCCATTACCAGCGATCACGTTTGCGAATGCGTCACGAATGTTTTATATATAATATATGTCGGCGTCAGGGGGCAGGGATCGTCAGGATGTCCATCAGATTGCCAATAATCCACAGTCGAGTGTAGGTTTCCATCGGTTGGAACTCGATAGTATCACAATCATAATAAACAATGAAATGCAATGTGGTTGGTTGCGGGGCGTGTTCCTTCGCCCCAAAGTGCGCCGATCAACCATCACTGACGCTGATTCCTTATCCAACACAATTCACCAATTTACTGACATGCAAAAAATTAACGACCATGACAGAACTAAGTTAATTTTGAATAAACGTCATTGTACCGCAACCAAAGACACTCAAGCATAAACACACTTGACATTCCTTCGTGGAGAGAACTCCGACATAATATATATTTTTACGAACCAATCAGGTATAAAATAAAAAGTTAATAGGAACGGATAGGATACGAATATTTGTTCCTGAGTCATGGATGTTTTCTATGTATTTAAGTATTTGTATCTATTAAATATATCGTCGTCTAGTATCTATAACACAAGCCTTATTGAGCTTACTATGGGGCTAGCTCGATTTGTGTAAGATTGTCCCCTAATATTTATTTATTTATTTAATAGGTAATTGTTGAAAAATAGCTGCACAAAAACTCGATTGTGCATACAGTCAATACCGTGGGCATTATTACTCTTTCTAATTGATAAAAAATAATGAATAATATCATAAATTCACCCATCCATATGTTACAAAAAAACCATGATATTATGACGGTTAGGTCGAACGTTTACAAAGAGCAATTAAAGCCACGGTAATGACCGTGTGCACAAAAACGAGAATGACCCGTGCATGGTACGTAGCAGTACGGGACCCTAAATAAGCGAGTTTGTCTCTGGTCAGTAAGGTTATGGACCCACATGACATTGAACAGACAGCATTAGCAATTCCAATGCGGCATAAGGCATAAAAAGTTAATCCGAACAGTAGGGAAACGGAATTTCAGACCAACTTTAAAACTTGGATTTTTTTATGTCTATAGGTAATAAATAGGCAATAGGGACCATTGCATTTATAAAGCTACCGTTATTTAGAATTAGAATCGTGATTTTATTGAA
Organism: Eudemis profundana; assembly: GCA_947034925.1. Classification (NCBI taxonomy): domain Eukaryota; kingdom Metazoa; phylum Arthropoda; class Insecta; order Lepidoptera; family Tortricidae; genus Eudemis; species Eudemis profundana. The sequence continues at coordinate 18,566,068 of OX344795.1, read as the reverse complement.
GTGGTGGTTTTATGGGAAAGATATTAATTTAGTTTTTATATTTTATCGCCTCTTTTATTTATTTTTGTTGTAAAATGCGTCAATATGCATAAACTAGTTTTTGTTTTATCTTCATAGGTACTTATAGCAGGAGTGGCTCACTCCGCGATTTCGCCGCGCCGGCTACGAGTACCAAATTTTGCCGCTTCGAAGGGGCTTAGCCAGCGACCAGAAAGAGCACGCCCTATGCGATAGAGAGAGATGGTTGGATTCAATGCGTTCCGTCCGGAGGTCGGATCCGAACGCCAGTTTTGTTAGAAAGAGAAACGTCGCTACTATTTATTCTGTGCTTATAGGTACTAAGTCGATGGAGGCAGGAGGCGTAAAGTAAAAGTAAAGTAAAGTAAAACATGATGACTTATAGGTACTTTAATCCTTCAGGAAGGCTCGCACTGCACTAAGTCTATGACGACCAATAAAATGTATCCACTATCTATCTCTTATCAATCAGTACTCTACGAGAGAGTTTGATGAACGTGTTACTGACTAGCAAAAAGACGTTAGTTCAGCCACCTTACTACACAAACATTTTCCATCGGATGTCACGCGCATTTAGTTAAATGTAAGTAAACAAAATGGCGTTTTAATTGAAATTTAACGTATAACATCCGCTTAATTAAATTCAACTGTTACGGAAATTAACTAAAACTAAAAAACCAACATGCGACCACAAAATCAATCATCGCTGCAAACATTCCTTTTCCACAAAACTAAATTTAATTAACCAGTATATCCTCAACTACATTTAAATGTATGTTACATGCGAAAGGAGTTTCCCTTACGCTGGCTATTACCTATATAGGAAGAAAATAGACAAGGATTTTCATGATTTAAAATACTTTAAATGCTTAACCCGTGAGAACTGGTCATTTAAATTTGAATTGAATGACTATAGAAAAGAGTTGATTTTTCCACGCGGATTCTTGGATTACTCACTACGGTTTGGTCATTACTTCCGCGTCGCGTACCTATATGTTGTAGCTTCACGGAATAGATGCGCGAATTTTCGTGTGCTATTCGTCTTTGATATTGAAGTTTATTGATGTTTCCTACATGTATAAAATCGATGATATTAAAAATACGTTTTTTATAAATATTTTTTTTATGTCGTTTGTTTTTCATAACAATACCGCATGAATTTATTTGTTTGTTAAGTTGGTAGTTGTGCATTTTTATCGTAAAGTTAGAATTGAGCGCTTAATCCTTGACCTAAGTTTAACCTAGTGTTAGAAGTCTGTGGCTGTTAGCAGTATCGTTTTGCGACTATAACGACACAAGTGCTGTTATAGGGAATAGAGTATAGACTTCTCTGAACTCATATTATGTATGTTCTTATATAAATGTTCGTGACCAAGTAAAATACAGATAAAAAGTACAGGAGTAGAAAAATAAAATAAACGTAATTGCTGATTTACGTTTTTTTTATTAAAAATAAATTCAAGAAAGATTATCTCGAATGCAAAATCTCTCATTTATTTGAGAGAAGGTACAAATAGTATTAATTTGTAAACTTATCGATCAAAATTAAGTCGTTAGAAAATCGGCGTATAGTTCGGCATGAAATATAATTAAAGGGATTATATCCGGCGAGGCCATTATAACCTCAACTATTTAATTACATTAACCCCTGATTTTAATTTGAACATCGCAAATTTTAATTGGGGTATTTGATTTTAAATGTGAATTATTTCAGAGGATTTGGATTCACCACTTTATACTAATTGGAGGTGATACCTTTGTTTTAATGAAATAATATATTCAATGCGTTCGATTTATCGTGTAGCTAAATTGAATTCGACGTGTATCTTTATACCTTACCACGAAAATGTCAGTGAATTATTTATTTGATTAAGTATTGAGTCTGACGATTAGTTCTATAAGTTTCATGTTTTAAGATAAATATTTCTTGAAGTATGAGTTCATATATTCAACCCGATCTTACATAAATCTGTAACCTCACCCGGGGCGAAAGCAACTATGAGGCAAAGCAAAGGTCTAACGAATTGAAGTTTCTCTCAATCTAGTGACTTAAAACCATTATCATCATCATCATCAGCCCGTTGCAGTCCACTGCTGGACATAGGCCTCTCCCAAGGCACGCTACAGAGCCCGGTTTATGCATCCAGTCGCTGCCGCCCCCCTTTTCCAAGTCGCCCCTCCATCTGGCCAGAGGGCGTCCCACGCTACGTTTGCCAAGACGCGCTCTTCACTCCAGAACACGCCTACTCCAGCGGTTATCGGTTCTGCGACATATGTGACCGGCCCATTGCCACTTCAATCTACTTACTTTCAGAGCTATGTCGGTCACCTTGGTTCTCTGACGGATCACTTCGTTCCGAATTTTGTCCTTCAGAGAGACTCCGAGCATAGCTCTTTCCATAGCACGTTGAGCGACTTTAAGCTTGTGGACTAACCCCACAGTTAGTGTCCCCGTCTCGGCTCCGTACGTCATTACAGGGAAAGCGCACTGGTTTTTTTTTTGAAACTGACAAACTCGCAACCTATACCCGGGCGTAGCGATTGTCGGACCGGGTGGTTGGCCGTGGCGCTCCCTGGGGTCGAACCAGGTCGCTAGCCAGACCACCCTGAGTTGGGTCGGACTGGGTGGGTGCCGGGGGTGCCTGGGGTCGAACCAGGTCACCTAGTCCCGGTCCACCTCAGGGCGCACTGGTTGAACACCTTCGTCTTCAGGCTCTGCGGTATATCCGACGAAAATATATAGTACTGTGGCGACTGACTTACAGTTATATTTGTTCGTAAATATTACAGTAATAAACAAATTCCTAAAAGTCTAACCGTAAGTCAGACACAAAAGAATTGTAAACTTTTATTTCTTTAGAACGGTATTGACCGTGGCTTAAATAAGCTTGTCTGCATTGGCCTAATGTGTAATCTTTGTTTAGTACTATAAACCTTTTTAGCGCAATTGTTCCGACGCTGGTTGTAAAGTACAACGGTTTAGCAAGGCCCATCTGGTCAAATAATAGTTCCGATCGTGGGAAGCGTTTCCGCTTGGGAATCCGACCAGGCTTCTTGCCTGGTAGCGTGCCTGACGCTTGGCCAGTCGGTGTTGATACGTACACTAGTCGAGTCGATTTTATATCCTCCTAGGTTATTTAAAGCGTTGATTATTTTGTACCTTAATATCTGTTACTTAGTTTTAAATAGTTTGTACACGAAGTTAATATAGTTATATTATCGCACAGAACATTCATTCATTTAATCTATCTATCCCAACACCCACATCGTACCCGATATTTGCCAAATTGGTGACCCCGACGTGATCTGACATTAAGCGGTAATATTGGTACGTGTGTTGTGGATACAGATTATAATTATAGTGTTTTTGTGGACTTAAATCGTGTTAAAGTGACTTTTAGTGTTTTTAAAATGCCTAACGACAACGCCGTGGTAGTAAACAACGTCGACGTTGCAAGTTGCAACACTACGATGCTACGTTTGTCGCCATATATCCCAAATGACCCGACCTTGTGGTTTTCTTTGGTGGAGGCTAATTTCGCGACGGCAGGCATCACTAGCGATGATAAGAAGTTTGCACTTGTCGCGAATTCGCTGCAGCCGCAACAAGCTATTGAGGTGCGCGACATCCTTATTAACCCACCGATTGCCGACAAATACACGACGTTGAAGACCGAGCTTATCAAGAGGTTAGGCTCATCTCAAGAGGCCAACACGCGTAGGCTGCTGGAACGTGAGCACATAGGTGACCGCAAACCGTCACAATTTTTGCGGCACCTCAGGAACTTAGCCGGCCCCGCAGTCCCTGACAATATGTTACGCACGCTATGGATGGGACAGTTACCTCGGGCCATGCAGATGATTTTGGCTACACAAGCGGAGCAGAGCCTAGACAAAATTGCGGACGTCGCGGATGTTATCGCGGACAGCACTACGCCGACGCCTACTATTGCAACGACAGTAGAAAATTCAATGTGGGTAAGGTTGCAGCAGCAGATGGACGCGATGCAACGCAAATTAGAGGCGTTGACCATTGAAAATGCGCGACATCGAGGGAGGTCGCACTCGCGTAATAGATCGCGATCTCGATCCCGGCCCCGTGATAATTCGTCTAACAGAGGATGGTGCTGGTATCACGCCAAGTATGGACCGAAGGCTGATAAGTGCCCGCAACCATGTACATACCCTGCGACGCACACCGAGACTTCGGGAAACGCAGACGGGAGTCGTTAGTGGCGGATGACGGCCCGACACAACCTACAACGTCACAGCGCGTGTTTGTTACAGATAAGAACTCTGGAAATAGATTTTTAATAGATACAGGTGCTGACTTATGTGTATATCCCCGCAGCTTAGCTCCACAAAACCGAGAAGAGTGTATTTATGAGCTAGCTGCAGCTAATGGCACATCTATTAAGACATACGGTATAATTACATTAAATCTTAACCTCGGACTACGCCGGGATTTTCCATGGAGGTTCATAGTTGCTGACGTTGCTAAGCCGATGATAGGTATCGACTTTCTAAGTCATTATAACTTATTGGTCGATGCTCGACGGCAAAGGATTATAGACGCAGTAACGCAGCTGACAATTACCGGCCAGGTAGCTGAGCATGATCCCGTGCCCACAATAAAAACAATAGCCGGTGACTCGCCGTATCATGCACTATTAAAACAGTACGGCGAGATAACTAAACCCGACGGAGCGGCGGCCCATACTAAGAGACATAACACAAAGCATTTTATTACCACGAAACCGGGACCGCCGGTCGCTCAAAGACCGAGACGATTAGCGCCCGACCGTCTTATCGCTGCGAAGAAAGAATTCGACGCAATGTTAAAATTGGGTATTGCCCGCCCATCACAAAGTAGCTGGGCATCCCCGCTTCACATGGTACAAAAGAAAGACAATGGATGGCGACCCTGTGGAGATTACCGTGCGCTTAATGACCGCACGTTGCCGGACCAGTATCCCGTTCGGCACATTGAAGACTTCGCACAAAACCTTAACGGTAAAAAGGTGTTTTCAACTGTAGACTTAGTGCGTGCGTTTAATCAAATTCCGGTGGCGGAGGAAGATATACCGAAAACTGCTATCACTACGCCATTTGGATTATATGAGTTTAAGTTCATGACCTTTGGACTTAGGAATGCGGCGCAAAGTTTTCAACGTTTTATGGACGAAGTGTTACGTGGTCTAGACTTTTGTTATTGTTACATAGATGACATTTTAATTGCCTCCAGTGACAGTGATGAACACTTAAAACATTTAGAGACTGTGTTTAAGCGATTAAGTGATTATAGTGTAGTGATAAACCCTTCAAAGTGTGTGTTTGGACAGAACCAAGTTGAATTTTTAGGTTACCTAGTGTCTGCCGAGGGCACACGCCCTTTACCTGGGAAAGTTGAAGCCATACGCTCCTTTCCACTTCCGACAACGGCGAAGCAACTACGACAGTTCTTAGGTATGCTAAACTTCTACAGACGTTTTATACCTAAGGCTGCTTCACATCAAGCGAATTTAAGCGATTTACTTAAAGGCAATCTTAAAGGCAAGGCGCCAATTCAATGGAATCCGGAAACAATGAAGGATTTTGAGGCCTGCAAACAATGCCTAGCCGATGCAACAATGTTAGCGCATCCTAAAGATAACGCTGAATTAGCACTATTTACCGACGCTTCGGACTACACAATAGGCGCGGCACTTCAACAAAAGGCCGACGGCGCGTGGCAACCATTAGTGTTTTTCTCAAAGAAGTTGTCAGCGTCCGAAAAAATTTCTCAGCGTACGATCGCGAGCTATACGCAATCTATGCTGCCGTTAAACAATTAAGACATCATTTAGAGGCTCGAACGTTTACAATATACACCGACCATAAACCTATTGTTTTCGCATTTTCAAAGAAAGATAAGCAGTGCACCCCGAGACAATTCCGCTACCTGGATTTTATCGGACAATTTACAACCGATATCAGGCACATTAGCGGTGAGCAAAATATACCTGCCGATACAATGTCTCGTATTGAAATTGAACCAATGGAACAAGGCATTAATTGGAAAGCCCTTGCGATATCACAAAAGACGGATGCCACTTTACGATCGCTACTTAGTAGAACCGATTCGACGCTACAGCTGAAACTTGTACAGTTACCTGGGTTCGATGAAAGTATTTATTGCGATATTTCTACGAAATCTGTTAGACCGTACATAACTGAACCTTTCCGCAAGACAGCTTTTAATACTGTTCATCAACTTTCGCATCCAGGAGCCAAAGCGACAATTAAATTAGCTACTCAGAAATTCGTCTGGCCGTCTATCAAATCAGACTGCAGAGAATGGACAAGAAGTTGCTTACAATGTCAGCGTACTAAAGTTACACGTCACGTGTCAGCTCCTGTTGGATCGTTCGCACCACCATCAACTAGATTCGAACATGTGCACATAGATATGGTTGTTATGCCTATATCAGAAGGTTATAGATATATTTTGACGTGCATAGATCGGTTTTCTAGATGGCCTGAAGCAATTCCTATAGAGAACCAAGAAGCCGAAACCGTCGCACGTGCATTTTACACTAATTGGGTCGCACGTTTTGGCGTTCCTTTGCGTGTTACTACGGATCAAGGCCGAAACTTTGAATCGCACCTGTTTAGAAGCCTGAACAATCTGACTGGTACGACTCAATTGCGAACCACAGCTTATCACCCACAAGCTAACGGGATGATAGAACGATTTCACCGACAATTAAAAGCAGCTATCAAGTGTCATCAGAACGTTCAATGGACACAAGTTTTACCTACCGTTATGATGGGTATTCGCGCTGCATTTAAAGACGATCTCCAAGCAACACCCGCTGAAATGGTCTATGGTGAAACCATCCGTTTACCTGGAGAATTTTTATTGCCCCGGACAACCAGCGATTATAATACTCAGGATTTCGTCGGTCAGTTGAAAGATAATTTCATCAAACTACAACCGATCACAGGTACTCAGCATAGGAATAACCCAACATTTGTATATAAGGACTTAAAAACAACAAGTCATGTGTTTGTCCGCATCGACGCTTCTAAGAGACCCTTGCAATCGCCATATGAAGGACCTTATGCTGTTGTGTCAAGAGGTGATAAAACTTTTGTCATCAACAGACGTGGACATAACATTACTGTTTCCGTGGATCGATTAAAACCTGCTTATGTACTAGCAGATAACATACAACCGTCGCCAGAGTCCGAAGATGACTTATTACAGTTTACGGTACAGCGGCAAACTCGACCTTTAGAGAATGTTTTAGCACCTGTACCCATAGTACAACAGATACCGCCAGTGACTACTAATAGTGGCGTCACCCGAACCAGGTCAGGTAGACAAGTTCGCTTCCCGGATTATTACCGGGCTGGTATTAAATAATAGGTGTTATTAATTAAGTTTTATTATGTTTACTTAAGCTATTTTTGGTAATCGTGTTTTTTTTACCGTGTTTAATAAAATGTTGTTTATTTTGATTTTATTACCTTTTACCCAATTTATGACTATGTGTAAATGTACCTAAATGCCTTGACTTGTAAAATATATATTTTTTTTTTAACAGTAAAAGTTGTATTCTTGTATGATTTGTGTTTCTAACAAAGCAGTTAAGCAATTTGTAACTAACAATTGTCTACTGTAGTTTAGATGTACTGATTTGTATTGTTTAGATTTAGTAGGTAGTAAAATTTTTGACTATTGTTTGTGTTTAGCAATTAATGTATGATGTTTTGCCTTTCTGTATTTTTGTGCCCCTTATGTGTGTATACTAATTAATTTACAGTATTTTGCTTACAGTGTTTTTATATTTCTAATTGTATTGTTAACGTAATTCTTCTTTTATCGTGACTTCTTCACTGGTAAGGGGGTACTGTGGCGACTGACTTACAGTTATATTTGTTCGTAAATATTACAGTAATAAACAAATTCCTAAAAGTCTAACCGTAAGTCAGACACAAAAGAATTGTAAACTTTTATTTCTTTAGAACGGTATTGACCGTGGCTTAAATAAGCTTGTCTGCATTGGCCTAATGTGTAATCTTTGTTTAGTACTATAAACCTTTTTAGCGCAATTGTTCCGACGCTGGTTGTAAAGTACAACGGTTTAGCAAGGCCCATCTGGTCAAATAATAGTTCCGATCGTGGGAAGCGTTTCCGCTTGGGAATCCGACCAGGCTTCTTGCCTGGTAGCGTGCCTGACGCTTGGCCAGTCGGTGTTGATACGTACACTAGTCGAGTCGATTTTATATCCTCCTAGGTTATTTAAAGCGTTGATTATTTTGTACCTTAATATCTGTTACTTAGTTTTAAATAGTTTGTACACGAAGTTAATATAGTTATATTATCGCACAGAACATTCATTCATTTAATCTATCTATCCCAACACCCACATCGTACCCGATATTTGCCAAAGTACAATTTTCTGAATGCTGCCCAACCCAACTGAATCCTCCTATGGGCTTCTATTTCGAAGTTGTATCTACCCAACTGCATTAGTTGCCAAGGATAGACATACTCCTCGACAACTTCGGGAGGCGTGCCATCGATAATTACTGGTCCCGGAACGACGAGGTCATTGAACATGACCTTCGTCTTGTCCAAGTTCATCCGGAGACCAATTCGTTGGGAGGCTTCATTTAGGCTGTGCAGCATTTCTTGAACTTCCTCCAGCGATTCTACAATGATTACGATATCATCCACAAACCTTAAGCACAGCCTTAAGTGGGAGATGTATGTGTTCGCCGTTTATATTGATGCCCTGCCCGTTCCTATTTAGTGTCTTGAAAACGTCTTCTAATGCATTTGTAAACAGTTTCGGGGATATACCCATTAATATTACCCATTAATCTTAAAAACTATTCGATTGAGAGAAATTTCAATTGCCATTTGCCTCAAGGTTGCTTTTGCCCCGGGTGACCTTAAGTGACTTTATTTAGTGACAATTAATAAAATAATATTTAAAATCCGTATTTTTTTGTGAGGCTCGCATCGCTCGCTCGGTCATCTGACTTTTCCGTAAAAGGCAGACAAGCCCGTTTCGTTACATAGGCCCTTTGCCAACAAAGCAGTTTAGGTTAGAATCCCCTCTAAACCTTAAAGCCTTAAATCTTTAATAATGGCCGACCTCGCCTCACCTATTATGTACGTAATACTTGTAATTGTTATTGTCTTCCAAATAAGAGAGCCTATGCACTTACGCATAACCGCACGTTTAGTGCTAAGGTCATGTCTCTGCCTGTGCTCTATGCAAATAAATGTAATATGTACCTACGTGTATGTGTGTTAATTCGAAACAATCTCAAGAAATAGGTTTTTTAGTCCTTAGTTTTTTTCTGCTATAACTATCTTCTTCTTCTCAGTCGTTGCATTATTTGCAGAGCGGTCTTGATCAACTGCTAGTATTACTCAGTGCAGATATTGCTCGCTGTATGATGCCCCGCCGTCTCTCTCGATTGGAGGACATTCTGGTGCACTCATGTAAGGGTCCGGCCACAGCCGATTTGACCTGGTCAGTCCACATTGCATGGGTGACCTTCCCCGTAATCTATAACTATGTTGTTGTAAAATCCTTACTGAATTTTGGAGTAAAAGATATCAACGCGTAGGCAAACTCAACCTATGTTTGTTTTACAACACACGTAATAAGTTAACGGTTTCAGAGATAAATAATTTATGCCAAAATATACAATATAAGCAACCCAACATGAATCCGTTTATTATTTGCTGTTATAGCGGCAATAGAAATTCACATTCTCTGAAAATTCTAAGTCTCTATTTCGGTTCAAAAGGTACAGCCCGGCAGGGACCGTTTTCGTTACGATATAAGCGGTACGGTACCGCTATAGAATATCGGTACCGTAATGATATAAGGGTAGACTATACCGGTTGAAATATTTTGTTACTGTACCGCTTTATACCGGTACGTACCGCTAATGTTGAAAGCGGTACTTATACCTTTATTATTACGGTACCCAACCTATATTTTTTCAGTACCGAAATTTTTCGCTCGCATATTGTGGCTTTTCATAAGAAAAGGGACCTTATGGCAGTTTCTAGTTACGGAGATATGGACGTTTTTGTGAAATCCTTCAAAATCATCATTTTTTCTTTTATGCAAAATTGTAAAATATAGGAATAGACGTGTATTTGTAGCTTCGTTTCACTGCTGTACGTTAATTTTTTCTATATAAGAATTGGGTTCAAAGTTTAGGAGAAAAGGGTCCTTATGGCAGACTTCATACAAAAATGATAAATCTATTGATAAAATTGTTTAATAAAATTTACTTGCAACTTTTGCTTATTTGTATTTCTTTTTTATACCACGACGGTGGCAAACAAGCACGCGGCCTGCATAATGGTAAGCAAAATTTTCAAAATGATCCCAGAAAGTTGAAAATTTGGAAGGAAAGGGTTTGGGGGCCACAGATTCGGAATTAAAAAAAATTGAAAATAAAAATAAATACATTTGTATGTCGTTTTTTTAAAGCTTATTTAGGAAAAAGTTTTTAAACATTTTTTAAAAAGTGTTTTTGGCAAATCGTATAACTTTTTGACCATTTTAGAAAAACCTTGTTTTTTTTTTCAAAAATTACACTAAAAAAAACACTGGCGAATGCCTATCATTTTTGAACATTTTAGAAAAAGTTTTTTATTTTTTTTTTTTAGTTTTTTTTTGGATGTTTCTACAATTTTAGATCACTTTGTCATGTTTAAAAACCTTTTCAGAAAAAGATTTATAAACATTTTTTTTAAACATGAAAACGTGTTTTTGGCGAATCGTAAAACTTTTTGACCATTTTAGAAAAACCTTGATTTTTGTTTACAAATTTTACAAAAATTAAAAAAAAAACACTTTCTGGCGAATGCCTATAATTTTTGACCGTTTTAGAAAAAGTTTTTTAATTTTTTTTTCGAAATACTTACGAAAAAGGTTAGTTTTTTGGCGGTTTCTATAATTTTTGACCACTTAAGAAAAATAATCCTTTTAATTTTTTTTCATAAGATCAACAAAAACAAAAAATTTTTTTTGGCGAATCCTATCCTACCATTATGTTTTTTTTATAAAACTCGGTAATTTTTGGTTTTATAGAAAAGTCGTCCATACAAAACACATTTATTTTAGCGTATTTTATATGATAGCATCACAAAGCATAGGTCATCATAACACCATGGTGTGAATTATTCAACATAGTGTTATAATTATGAGAATAACTCTTAATTGACCAAGATTTGAAGTAAATTTCTAAAAACCTTTTTTCTTCGGTATTCTGTTTTAATACAAGTTTAGTAAATAAATAATGTTAATATCGTGCGTGCCATACTGTAATTATCAATAAGTTTTACCTGTGATTGGTCATAAGGTCATAATATCCTATACATTTGGGAAAACGGACCTTATGACTAATTACTTAAATTCAACAACGTTATTTGAGAATTACTCTTAATTGATCAAGATTTGAAGTAAATTTCTAATAACCTTTTTTCTTTAGTTTTCTGTTTTAATACAAGATTAGTAAATAAATAATTTAAATATCGTGCCATACTGTAATTATCAATAATTTTTGCTCATGGCTGGTCATAAGGTCCCTTTTCTCAAATGTATGGGAGTAAATTTGTGATTTTTACGTAACTTCAATGGTTTATAAATGAAAAAATAAGACTTGTAGAATAATAATGACACTTTTGTGATACTTGTGTAGACTGATTAAATATGATTTAGAACTCACTATACGAAAATTGTGAATATTATAGGGATGATGAAAAATATAATAAAAATGACATTTTAATAAAAATAAAAATATTTCGTTAACTATGTGATTGTATTTCTATCCCAAAATGTAAATTCAAATATCTTCAACTACATTATATACAATGATTCAGATTACAATATATTAAAGAACAGGCCGATTTTTTTTTTAAATTTCGTTCTCATGAGCGACTTCCTCTAATCAAAGGCTGATTTTTCACGACCTGGAAGTCACATTAAAAAAACCATTACTGATTTCCAAAGAAAAACAGCTTGAGATACATAATCAATCATCATCTTCATAACTTCCATAATTTGTTTTATTTCTGTTTTTTACCTTTTTTGTTTTTAGTTTGTGTTTATTGTTATTTTTCATTTTTTTTTTATTTCTTTATTTTTTTTTTTTATTTTGTTGTATTTACTTTATTTGTTTTTAGTTTGTGTTGATTGTTATTTATTGTTTTTATCTTTAATTTTTTTAGTATATGTTGTTTAGGTATTTTTTAAAAACAAATTAAAGTAAAAAAACAGAAAATACCTAATCATCACAAACTAAAAACAAATATAAGGTAAAAAAACAAATAAAAGAAAAAATAGCAATCAACGCAAACTTAACTACTAATACAAATACTAATAAAAATAAAATAAATAAACCAACAAACAAAAAATACCTAATTAGCAGAAACTAAAAACAAAACTAAGGTATAAAAAAAAACAAAACAATACAAAAGAAAACAAATAAAAGGTAAAAAAAAAAACAAAAAATAACAATCAACACAAACTAAAAACCAAAAGGTAGAAAATTTTAAAATATAACAAAAAAATTAAAAACACCAAATGAAAGAAAACAGTAACTCAAAATTAAAACAAACAAGGTACAAAAAAAACAAATTTAAGATAATATATATAAAAAGTACCTAATCAACATAAACTAAAAACAAAAACAGGTAGAAAATACAAAGTAAATCCAGTACATCTAACATAAAAAAGCATAAAATACCTAATCAACACTAACTAAAAACAAGAATAAGATAAAAAAACAAATAAAAAGAAGAAAAAAAAACAAAAAATAACAATCAACGCAAACTTACAACAAAAATAGGTAAAAAAAAACAATAAAATACAAAAATAACACAAATTAAAGATAAAAAAGACAAAAACACCTAATCCACACAAACTTAAAACAAAAATAAGGTAAAAAAACAAATAAAAGAAAAAAATAACAAAAAATTACAATCAACGCAAACTTTAAACAAAAAATGTAAAAAAACCAAAAAAAAATAAAACAAGTTAAAGATAAAAAAACACCTAATCCACACAAAGTAAAAACAAAAGAGGTATAAAATACAAAGTAAAACACATTAAAGATAAAAAAAAACATAAAATACCTAATCAACACAAACTAAAAACAAAAAATAAGGTAAAAAAAAACAAATAAAAGAAAAAAAATAGCAATCAACGCAAACTTAAAACAAAAAAGGTAAAAAATACAAAGTAAAACAAACCAAAGATAAAAAACAAACAAGAAATACCTAATCAACTCAAACTAAAAACAAATAAGGTAAAAAGTACAAAAATAAAACAAATTAAAGTCTTCGGGGAAGACCTATGTTTAGTAGTGAACGTCTTAACGTTGAAATGATAATGATGCTCAAGGCTAAAGACGACGCGATTGAAACTTGACGACGCGACGACGCTCGGCGCACACACATAAACCTCAAACGGTACCTTTTTAAAACGGTTAAGGTTACCGAAAAAAAATTACGGTACCGTTCAATTTCGATACCGTTTCATTTCGGTTGCGCTACCGAAATCATACCGAAACAAACGGTATGACGTCATACCGCTTTAAAACGCTACCTTCATTTTTCGGTTATGCAGTCCCTGCAGCCCGGTCATAGACGGATAGACGGACAGTGGAGTCTTAGTAATAGGAACCCTAAAAATGACTGAAATAATCTCTTTAAATATCTTTATTTTCATAGATAAACGAAGGGAGGGGGGGGGGGGGTTATTGTTATAGTTGGTTAAATCAACCTGCAAGCAATTCATAATATAACATGTGACGAGAAGAAATCCTGTTGTTCACCATATTACAACGCAATAAGGTATAACTTCGCCGTGTGTGAGCAACTGAGAAACTGACAAACTCGCAGCCCATCCTGGGCGTAGCGATTGTCGGACCGGGTGGTTGGCCGTGGCGTTCCCTGGGGTCGAACCAGGTCGCTAGCCAGACCACCCTGAGTTGGTCGGACTGGCTCTATCTTCGCCGTCAATATCAATAGTACCCTGCCCAAACTCCCATGAGCCTATTCACTTATGTCAAACCGCACGTTTATTTAAAGGCCATGTTGACCTCCAGAGGCTCACGCTCAGCAAACTAATTATCCAATCAACTAGTAATCGACACTTTGCTTCATAGTTAGGCGTTTATTCTAATAAAGATTTTGTTAATGATGCTTTTATAGCCCATATACTTAGACAACTTGTAGGCATAGCTAAACCATGGCATTGAGTTTGTAGTAAATTGTGTCCCTACTTAGACATGTTACTGTTAATGTGTTTTTATACACATTACACGTTCCCAATTCAAAGTTCAAACACTTCACTACAACAATGTACACAGAGTTGAATGTTTACTCATTTTGTTTTGTGTAGACAAAATGTATAAAGCTATTAAATGAATCCGTTTTGATGTCGCTAAAGTAGGTAGATCGTCAACCTCTGATTTGTTTGTGTGGTGTACCAAGCTACTCGTATCATTTTAAAACGCATAAATATATCTCCTGCCTGTAGTCCTGATCATCGGATCCCTTTCTTGATTAGACTACTATTTTCGCTACATTATGAATATTTAAATTTGTCTCCAACATATCTCGCAAGTTTTTACAGCTCCCAATCACAGCAGTTTTACAAAGATTGTTTCGGGATAAGTAAATTATTTCGGCAAGCAAACACCGTGAAGTTATCAAACAACAATGCTAAAATGGCAAATCTTTTACGATGGCTTGGATCTTTTATCTAAAGGCTCGTGTAGATTGCGAATATAAATATAAATAATAAATAACTAAGAATATTGACATAAACCGCATGGTTTAAACTGGTGTTCCCTAAAGGTGTTTAATGCCTAGGTTAGAGTAGAAAGATTGTACGGAACATCCGTCAGTGTAATAAAAGTGTGTCTGTAGGTACATACTCGTATAATACATAAATACAATCAGAAAGAGCCTAGAAGTCAGTTTTTATGGCAGTGGCACTTTTTCTATAGACGGAATGTACCTTCAGTTACATTCAAGATATTAAAATAGGCTATTCAAAGGCCTTTTTGTCCAAAACTCATAACTTTTTAGGTATTATTCATTTCAAATCACGAATGAATTGTTTACTAGAAATACTTTTATACCATTTACTACCTTTTTTCTGCTGAAAACCATGGCGATTTTCTTCGGTATATTAATATTTTTATATCACACCTGGCCATAAAGTGACTTTTTCCGCACGCTGCGCGTACGGAAAAATCCGCTTTCTGGCCAAGTGTAGATATAAAATGATGTACACAACACGGGAGGTAATAAAGAAAGCCCTCGATCGCATATTTACGTCCCTCGCTTGCAGCTCGGGCCGCAAACTCCTGCGATCTCGGCCTTCTTTGTATTACCACCCTAGTTGTGTAATGTACTATTATCGCTTCCCAAAAACACCATATACAAACCTTTAGTAGTCTTATATTTATATCCCTGCAGTACCTACAGTAAGTAATCTACGAATATAGTAGATACAGCGGCTCGATACGACGATAATAGTATTTTATGCAACAGTTGTATAAGTGGGTTCAAAAAATGCGAATTGCGTGAGTTGCGATACGAGCCGCGAATGCGGCGAGTATCGCAAATAGAGACGCAATGAGCATTTTTTGACTTAATTATACAACGTTGCATACAATACTTTTTCTACGACGAGGTTTTAAATTATAAAATACAAAATTAATCATAACCTGGAAACAAGGCAAATATGACGTTTGACTGACAATATGTGTCTATGGTAAACTTTTTTTTTTTAATTTAAAATATACTTAAATTAAAAATACTTTTTTTATGTTGGCATCAATGAATTTAGTTCGGAAAGTTTTGTTTTTCTTAAGAACCGTAGGAATTTAATTGTTTGTTAAGTTGGTAGTTGTGCATTTTTACCGTAAAGTTAAAATTGAGCGCTTAATCCTTGACCTAAGTTTAACCTAGATTTAGAAGTCTGTGGCTGCTAGCAATAACGTAAAGTGATTATAACGACACTAGTGCTGTTATGGGGAATAGAGTATAGACTTCTCTGAACTCATATTATGTATGTTCTTATATTAGTGTTCGTGACCAAGTAAAAGACAGATAACAGTACAGGAGTAGAAAAAATAAATAATAGATCGTAAAGAGTTCGCCGTTTTATGTTGACATAATGTTGCTCATTTGATTCCTGATTCTTATTGGAAAGAACGAAGGTTATTGGTTATGTTTCTGTGAAAGATTTGTGATCGCAGTCTCTTTTACCACTTTACAGATACAAGACAGGCAGAGGAGAATACTTTATCTGTATTTTTAAAGAAGTGTACAAATTATTTAGAGAATTGCATCAAGTAAAACCACACACCCACACTTTTTAGATGCTTGGCATCCCAAGAACAAGCGGGCATCACGCTCTTTTTTGCCAAGAACCGGCAGGATGTGGAATGAACTCCCACCTGAGGTGTTCCCAGCGCGCTATGACATGGGGTACTTCAAAAAACGAGTAAACAGGGCTCTCAAAGATCGGCAACGTATAGGTAACACCTCTGGTGTTGCAGATATCCATGGGCGATGTTGACTGTTTTCCATCAGGCAGCTCGTCTGCTCGTTTGCCACTTATAACAAAAAAAACCGTTTTGAGTGTTTGTAACCGGTTTTGTTGACATTAAATTAATTGCAACCATTTTCGGCTTAGAAGTAGTTGAGAACCTAAGGAACCTGACTTATAATGTAGCAGGCAGGACGACTTCGCATCGCGGGAAAAGGTGCTAGTAAATTCTGGTTCACTATGTTATTATTCAGAATTTTTAGCTATCAATTTATCACAGTGATACTGATTGATATCATAAGCAAATAGCAACAGCACTTACAAAATCAATTAATTATCACGCTGGATTGATGAATGATCAATAATAATTATCCGCCATTGTTGGGTCCCGCAGAACATACCTACATGAATCCTATTAGGGGTTGTAAGAGGAAATAGGAAGTTTACTCATGTCGAATTGTATAAAATACCTGAGCAAATTTTTAAATGTTTAAACCAAATTTAAGTAGACGCCGTTAACCTGCTAACTTTGTGACGACTGACGAAACAGTTGACTTTAATCGTCAGTTTAGTGACGGCTAATAACTGCTAGTTAATGATACATTTTTAGGGTTCCGTACCAATATGGTAAAAAAGGAACCTTTATGGTGCGACTCTGTATGTCTGTCCGTCTGTCCGTCTGTCACAGCCAGATATCTCAAGAACTACTGCTGCTATCGATTTGATATTTGGAATAGTTTTAAAAATCGCTAACCCGAGTCTACTGAACATAAAAAAAACTTATATCTTTTTCTACTTTTTTTCTAAAGGGAAAAAAGAAAAAAGAAGGTCGATAATTAAAAGTTGGGATATTATATCAAATGGGGTATCAAATGAAAGGGCTTAGTTTGCAGATTCCAAAACCATTTTAATTTTTTTTCTTAATAATGTACCTACTTTTTGATTTAGGACGAAATATGTTCAAAAAATATACCATTCACCCTATTGGCACTAATCCTACCGCCGGCGAGTAAGCGAATAAAGTTGAGCGAGTAGCATTACATTGCGGACCTGGAAAAGTCGATTGTCCTTGCATGGTTTTTTCAAATTCCACTTACTGACAACAATCGAGTCCAAATATAAGCCCCATGCAATTAATTGTTTACGTACCGATTGTTAACCTTATCGCATTTAATAGCGACCTCCGAATTGTTAATATACTTTATCAAACTCCTGTCTCATGTAAGTGTTGGATCGAAAAATACGCCTTTACTGAGGAAAATAAAGCCTATAATTCCGTCAAACTACACCTTAAGATACGATGTTGACAAATTTATCAGTTAAAATGCTTACCTATGTTTTTCAAGAAGGTTTTAAGTCCTAATATCAGTATCCATATAGAACCTTTTACATTGGGAGGGTGGAATTTGTGTCAAACGCACCAAAGGCTAAGGCTAAGTTGTTGCGCGACCGCATTTATGCCCAATTATGACGGGTTTAGTCTTTGTGGGCCCGATGAGTGCTGACTCAGCATTTTCAACTTCGTGGCTGGAGAGATGGGATTAGTTTTGAGTATTCGAAAGCCTCGTGCGTTAAACCCGATAGTAGATGCAACAGCGGCGTTGGTTGGAGTGGTTCAATTTAGCTTTGAGTTATCGAGCTAATTGAACTTTTAGGTGTCGACTCGCTATGAGTTTTTGCTATCCGTTCACAAGGGCATCATTATTATATTATGTTACTATAAGACATACCTTACAGGGATACGTTCTCCTTGGCACATATACCTACCATTTACCCAAATGTGATTTATAATTTTACGTCAGGTAAATATCAAGTTATCGGCTTCGCCTTAAGGTTAATTGGTGGAAAATGCCTAGTGGCATTAATTTTGCCTTTTGGACGATAAGTTTTCTTTTGTATAATAAACGTAAAATAAATATCTTCAAGTTTCCTTTACTTGTACTTTATTAACATTGTCCGACCTGCCAAGGTTTCCTTAAATTCGGAAGATTTCTCACGATGTTATTAACACCGACGCATTCAATATTCATGTTCCGTCACTTTTCAAGAACAAAGATGTAAAATATTTAAATTCATTAGCATATTATTCACCTTCGACTGCGTACTACAAAAATCATATACTTTAAAAAACATAAGTTCGTTACAGTTGCTACCGCTCGGAAAATATGGGATGTTGATATTTGGCTGGTTGAATCGTTGAAACCGTGATCCGGAATCATTGTATTTTGTAGTAAAAAGTACTCGTGTACCTCACATAGATATGTAACAAAACTCCGACTTTTATTGATAAATAAATCCTGAAATACATAGAGATCATACAAATATTTGACTTACTGGATTCAAACCCGGGATCCTTAGCAGAGCTAAGTAGGCACCATTAAGTTGACTATGATGTTAAAATTGTATTACGTCTTCTGACGGCTTATTATGTGTTAAAGATAGCACAGTGCATATTATTCCGTTTCAAATTTGTTTTCCTGGAAATTGCATGACGGATAACGCACGATTTTTCTAATAGAAACAAATCGAAGTATAGATTCTTCAGCTCCAGATTTTGTACAATCAGCAGCAGAAGCATACGAAGCGTTGATAATGATCTAAGCATGACAATGCCGCTGACCATGTTGTGGTCGCATCCCCTTACGTTAAGTTAATGTGATGCTTCATGTAGGTCACAAACACAAAAGGTCGTTATTCTGACCGATAACCGCAAGGTCGCGCAAACACTAAACAGTCCGGCCTTGCTCGTCCGTCGTCCATTAGCGATGCTGTCGGGTCTCGCTCACAACACTCGAACAATGTCAAGTTCACAACATGCCGACAAAAGCGTCTTTATTTGGATAATTTGGCGCGTTGTGGTTCGGTTATGTGTTGCATACTGAATAGGGGATATAGACTATATGGAACACTTTATCATATAGTGTCCGTGAAATACGACAGTTTCATTATATTTCCAGGTAGCATTTGCTGCGAAGTTTTTTGTAAGGGTAAACAATGATAATAATGGTCAAGAGTACGTGAGATGTTGAACTAAACTTCTTAATATGCCGCAAACGAATGCTAAAAAGGGATTTCTGAAAAGTAATCCCTTTAAAAATTTGTGTGTCAATGCCACAGGGCATATGAAATTGCACTTAGGTACTCCTATGTAATATGCCACGAAGTTTGATACTCGTAAACATGTCAAATACTGTAATTTACTTGATAATGTCCTGACACATCACACCTGTATTTTATTATCATCGTGTCTGACATAAATATTGCGAAGAAGGTAACATCAAAGTAAGAAACATATATGTGACCCACATGTGACCGGATACACTTTTCATAAAAGGTACCTAATACATTTATAACCAGTAGATATCTACCGAAAACAAAGTGCATAGTACCTTTAGGCGCGCATTACTTTGATCAATATAGAAAAAAAAATAGAAAAAAAAATACTTAATTATGTTTTTTTTTTTTACTTTTCCTAGGGCCTTCTTGGGGAGCTGGGTCGCCGCTTACGAGAGAGGGGTCATGACCTCCGCTCCGGTTTCTTCCTGGCGCAGAGGCTGTCCATCGCAGTTCAGCGCGGGAACGCCGCGAGTCTGATGGGCACTTTCGCGCCAGGAGTAATGCGGGGGGGTTTTTTTGAATAGGTTTTTGTAGTTTGTTTTAATGTATTTAAGTTAGTTTTTTTTTATTTTGTAAAAAAAAAGAAATTATGATTTATTGTTTATTACAAAATGGGTCAAATTATAATGGGCCTTTGAGTCCAAGTACTTACGTAACTATGCGCGGTTCCAACCTACCTAATGGTTTTTTATCAATGTAGTTTTCTTTTTCAATATATATATTTTTTTTGACACTGACTAACTCGCAAACCCTCCTGGGCGTAGCGATAGTCGGACCGGGTGGTTGACCGTGGCGTTCCCTGGGGTCGAACCAGGTCGCTAGCCAGACCACCCTTGGGTGTTCGACTGTGTGCCACACACAGTCGACACGCAGGTCGGGCTGGGTTAGTACCGGGGGTGCCTGGAGTCGAACCAGGTCACCTTGCCCGGCCTACCACGATAGTATCGGACTAGGTGGGGGCCTGAACGCCTGGGGTCGAACCAGGTCGTTGGCCAGGGCCACCTTGACTTTGCGCTGATTGCTCAGAGTGAGCAGCGGACCAGCGGGAAGGATGACTCGGGTCATCCTGTCCTTATGTGAACTTGTGTATCGAACTAATGGGAGTTTTGGGGTAAATCAGGACGCGGCCCTTGTGTGCTGTTGTCGCGGGGAGGTCGACCCCGCCGGCGGGGTCGACGTTGTGTCCGTCGGGCTCCGTCTGACGACCTCTCAGCAAGGATTTCGATAAGTGCCGATGAAGTGTAATCAAAATCGAATTTAAAATAACTGGCCAAGAGCATGTCGGACCATGCTCAGTGTAGGGTTCCATAGCCGTAACTATAAGGTAAATAAAAAATACGATGTAAAAAAAGTATAACAACAAAAGAGCGTATCTTCATAGCAATTACATCCTTTTGTTGAGAAGCGCAGTTTATCGGCAATAACTCAAAAACGGTACATTCGATCTTGTTGAAAATAATTTTCGTTGAAAGTATTAATTAAGCGTTACCTTCGTGATGTTTTTCATATTTTTCGGGTGCACGGTTTAGAAAATAGAGGGGGGGGGGACACAATTTACACAACTTTCGGAGCGATTATTTCCAAATACATTCACTTAATCAAAAACATTACTTAGGAACCTTACAGTGTTTTTTAAAGAGCTGTCGAACTATGTACCACACGTTGATATTTGCTGAAAAAATTTTTTTTTACTGTCTTTAACATGTATGGAGTGCCCCCCTAAAAATATTTATTTTAATTATTTATATACCAAACTAAGTAGCGGCTCATAAAACACACCTATATTCCAAATGTCATCAATATCCATCATGTAGTTTCTGAGTAAAATGCCTGTGACATACGGACAGACAGACAGACAGACAGACAGACAGACAGACAGACAGACAGACAGACAGACAGACAGACGGACGGACAAGACGAAACTATAAGGGTTCCGTTTTTGCCATTTTGGCTACGGAACCCTAAAAATCAAATTCTTATTTCTGCAAGTAGGCCTCAAGGGCTCTTTGTCAAAACAAAATAAAACAAAAAAATAAGAAGTTAATAGACATATTATACTAAAATTAATGGAGATGTAAGGGGTCTCCGTTGTCAGAAACATGTTTTGGAGGTGTAAAAGACCTCCAAACATCAAAATACAAAATGGGAAGCAAGAAATAGGCTATTAAACTAAAATGTTATTGCAAATTCTAGTAAGTTATGTTGGGGTAAGATCGAAGAGCTTTTCGACAAGTTAAGTTACGATCTTGTCGATGGTACATACGTATGTATGTGCATTCAATTTGCAGTTTGGAATAAATATTTCTTTTTTAATTAAATACATATACTTATAGTGATCTATCACGGGAATGCTGCCTGTGTCATGGGCACCATGACTTTTTAGTTTTAGGTTTATTTTTTAATCTGTATAGTTTATTGTCTACTATCATATTCTTCTTATAATGTGTATAATAAAAAAAATGGAATTTTAAATTTATTTTTTAAATTATTTCCAAAGAAAAATAAATACTGCAGGTGATTACTCAATGTGGAAACAAAACGCATATTTCGGTCATATTATTAATGTCACCTTCATGCAAAACATTTTTCAAACGCCAATATGCATTTTCACTTAACGTACATTTAGTATGTCCAAGCAATTACCTTAACGACCTCGGCGGCATTGCCACGCAAATTGTCGCCATTTGTCACACGTGTTATATCATATTGTCATGTGTCATGATGGCGATGAATTTGCGATACGTGCGATGGTAACGTTCAGATTTAATTTCGGGGGTATTTTATCAATTTCATTTAAAGTTCTCGTATTTACGAATGACATCGTTACTGATGTTTTCTGTAATTTTTTATAACGAAGCAAATAATGTGCTGTTGTGTAGATTAAAAAGTGTTCAAGTTGAAGTTCAATCGCCGATACGATTTATAAAAAATAATCCGATTTCTAATTGATTCTTTCCCAATCAATCGGGGTACGATTTTATGTGGCAGATAAGGTTTTTATTTTGTTACGATTGCCATTTAACCTCCCTGAGATAGGTTACCCTACGAGTACTGGTTACCACAGCATTGCAGGAAGTACTCAGGTAATGCACATAAGATAGAAAAACTTTATTATCACATTATATGTATCATACACAAGCGATTCTCTTACTAGGCTACCAACGCTCTGTTAGTATAAAGATAAATTATTATAATTTGTCATCGCCCGGTAAAATAACGTGTCATTGACCCCAAGTAACAGTTCACTTAATATTATTACGCCCTAAATATTAATGGTTCAAATATTAATAAATGAGGCGGAGCTTATCAAAGCCGATGATTTCAAAATGGCGCCCGTTAAAGAAAACGCTCCCTCATTAAGTTTTATGTGCGGGTACTTACAATAATCACCGCGGCGGCTGAAGCGTATCTGGAAGAGAAAGGGCTTGTTAATATTTATTTGAACACTTATGGCTTGCACGAATACAAATCGTCACAAAAGTATAGGTTTCATTACGGAGATCAACGCATATGAAACTTTTTGTGATACAAAAAACTTCGCATTTTTCATACTATTAAACTGTAATTTTCTGCTTTATATTCAGTAGAGACCTTATTAATCACTTGTTGGTGTATAAAAACCAGGAAGGTAGTGTATCTATACTTCTGATAGGTACCAGATTAGTAACCAGCAATAGAGATAATCGAAGTACTATTTCTATGACTTGCCTTATAGTTACTTATTTCCAGCCTGTGTTTTGTGAACTGAACCAACGTGTTTCCAGTGGTTTCAGCACGTGGTATTTTATAAACATTTTCCTCGCTCAATACTACATAGTTCTATGTTATGGCGATGTTCAAATTTCAATTCGTTAAAAGTGAAACATACAACCCTATAATATTGAGCCAGCGAATCGTAATAAGTTACATGAACTTGACATAGTTATACAACGATATAAGGAAGATTCCTCTTATTAATTCAGTAGGTACGTATAAACTCATTAGCAGTGCAATATGGCGATATCAAGATATCGCTACGCGTAAAATGATATAAGTGACATAGTTTTCCTTAGAGTAAATAACCTTTTGTAAATAGGGCACAATTGGACGTAGAGAAAAACACGAGGCACACGTGCATCATTTAAAACGACAGTTAAAGTAATTATACTTATTAGTGTGTAAACAAAGACATCGGAAATATGTCACATAAAAGTCAGCGCAGTCTACTAGGAAGCGTATGCCAAATTGATAGTTCAAATTATTGAATAGTAGTTGACATACCTACTTTAATACTTTTGATGAAAAATATTTTCAGGACAAGTTTTAGAAAAAACATAGACTACATCTAAATAGGTATGTAGTGTATCGTATCGTATGAAGTTCAAAGAAATAATAATTAATATATATTTTTAATCAAATAAATATAAAAACTACCTACGTATGGTTTTTTATCCTGTAACAATAGTGCATTATAAAAAATGAAATACCATAAAAGAAAACAAAATAAGTAGAGGAATTTTCCCGAAAAGTTTCATCAGTCATTGTTGATGGTATGTGCAATCAATTTGCAGTTTCGAATAAATATTCCTTTTTTTAATTAAATATACCTAGATTCGAACCAAATATTTGCCCGCTTGATTGTTAAAAAATTGTTGATTGAAAAAAGCTTTCTATGAATTATTCACAATATAAGTAATAAACGTGAAAATGTTGCTTGCTGGTTACTATTTATGTGCGTTGCTAAGGAATATGTTTAGGTTTTATGAGCGATGTTTATCGTATACCTAGTATAAATTATTTTTGTTATTGGTGTATGTATATATAAAGTTCCCATAGAAATTAGAAATATTTCCGAGAACGACATATTTACCTTATATAGATGTTTATACTCTATATAAATAATTCCCTATTCCGTAACCTCCAAACCTTTCCAATTTGGAAGGAAAGTTTTTCGTGTAGAATGAAATTTGTAATATTTTCTCCTCCATTTGTAGGTAGCACACAGCAGTGTGCACGTCCACATGCAGTGGCACGTCCGTCATACGAATTTTCCCGGATCCAGTAACTGCCTCCGAATGTGAGTCGAGATTTTTCGCTTCGTACCTACTTTTGCAGATCTGATGTGAAACGTTTAAAGACAAGTAAATACTTAAGCATTTTACGGCCATAAGTTTTAGCAATAAATAGATGGCGTTGCTTCAGTAAATTAACAACTAGAGAATAAGTGAACAAATGAATATCGCTTTTTTGCCCTAATCGAGTAAAAAGTATCCCACCAAAAACATTCTGTAATAAACTAGCCAAGTCTCGATGGAGCTGCTTGTTTATCTCTAATGAAATCTAGACAAAGTCGTGCCAAGTCTAAGGTTCCTTACAGCGATTTCTTTATTATTATAGTTAATGCTGTGTGACTTGGCCGTTGAACATTCTTTATACGTTAGTGGGTTCAACGGCCAAGTCACACAGCACGCGGCACGACTTTGTCTAGATTTCATTACTTTTTAGAGATAAACAAGCAGCTCCATGACGAGACTTGGCTAGTTTTTTACAGAATGTTTTTGGTAGGATTTCACTTCTTTTTGTAGAAACGTGGGCATATTGATTTATTTTATTAGATTTTCTTATTTGACACA
Source organism: Eudemis profundana (assembly GCA_947034925.1). Lineage (NCBI taxonomy): Eukaryota > Metazoa > Arthropoda > Insecta > Lepidoptera > Tortricidae > Eudemis > Eudemis profundana. The sequence continues at coordinate 18,540,729 of OX344795.1, read as the reverse complement.
GTTTTTTTCTTTTTAGGAGTAGTTTTTTTATAATCAGGGTCACCAGGTACTCCAGATTTTCGATTATCCTAGTTTTTATAGTTTTCCCTTTATGTGGCCATTAAACCCTAACTCTGTATCAAATTTTAGCTCTCTAAGTTTATGGGAAGTACTAGTTCTATTCTGATGATCATGAGTGAGTGAGTGTCATAAATGCGAAACTTTGCTTTCGCTTAATTTCGGAACTATATGACCTACAGACTTGAAATTTTGGATTTTAAGTATGTGATTATAGCTTACTGGATGACGAAAATTTCTGCGTTCTGGTCTTATCCAGAGGTTCTCAAATAGGGGCCTGAAAATGCGGCGAAATGGTTCCAGTAAAGGATGGTACGGCAGTGTTTGCTTCGCGCTCGACTTGGCGGGGGAGATTTTAACCGGGCCTATAAGATATACTTTATACACCCCAGTTACATTTCTGGAAAAATATTTCAAATATTCAGTCTTACATCTATGAATATATAGACCTAGTAGTATCCAACGTCATATTCCTATGCAAAGCAGAAACTACGACAATACGATTAGAATATAATCCCAACTATGCAGTAAATCATATAAGTATAGGATATCAAACGCTTGTTACGAGCGAGTCAAAACGCTCAAAAGGAAATGATATGCCGGGCGCGAGCGAAGGTAACATAGCTCGAAACAGCTGGCTCATACAAATATAATAACGATTGTTGTATAATAAAAATAAGGCTTTCAGATACTAGATATACATGAGAGTTTAGGATTGCTTTTAAGATGTTAAAAGCATAAGAAAGGATCAAACGTTCCCTATTAGTCAGCCTCCACTGTCTGTCCCTTTGTCTGTTCTTCTGTCTGTCTGTCCGTCTGTCCGTGAGTCACAGGGCTCTAGCTATTAAACCGTAATAGGTAGACTTGAAATTTTCACAGAATATGTATTACTATTGCCCCTAAAACAACAAATAATAAAACCGAAAAAAATGAACAAGAAAAGGGGTCCCCATAAAAGAAACTTGTCTGTGTCGAGCAGTCACAGGACTGTATCTTTTGAACCGTAGTAGATAGAAACTTGAAATTTTCCTAGAATGTGTATTATTATTGTTGCTAAAAGATGAAATAATAAAAAGATAATTAAATCAAGAATTAAAGGGAGTCGTCCTATATGAAAATTGTTTTTTTGGCGTTATTTATTAGATTTTAATAATGGTAATTTACTCGTAAGTAGAAGATTGATATATTAATAGAATGTTTATTTCTCTTACCGCTCTATAACAACAAATAACAAAAATAAAATAAAGTTAAAATTAAAAGGGGGTACCGGGGGGGGGGGGGCGTATTCTTTTGGCTTCTTTTTGCTCGACGGTAATACGGAACCCTTCGTGTGTGAATCCGACTCGCACTTGGCCGATTTTTTTTAATCATGACCTATTGGAGGTCGTATAGGGATCGTGCAAAACGAAGGTGCTGCCAACTGGTGCCGCTAATCCGAATCTTGTATTCTATCATGCTGTGGGCCTCTTTAACCGCGATGAAGGATGATTAACGTTAGTAAAGCCATGATTTACGATATTGACATTTATAACCAGTATACATTTTTTTCAGGCCTGATAAATTTCCTTTACTGTCTTATACTGTCGATTTAGTGCTGCCACCTATATAGTTCCTGCACGTTCTCAATATGTATGACATTGCACTGGCGATTTTATTACACTCTTGCCAAAATGGTTTTGTAAGAGATTTGAATATAGAAACTATCAGACCACTGCTACTCATATATTTTTGACCCCGACATTCTAATTTTTAAAGCAACTGGAAATATGGACTTATTATGGATTATTTTGACGAAGTTATGGCCACAACTAACTACATGACATGAGCTTGGTTATGGCCACAAATGACCTCATACGAAATTAAATCCGCATGATTTGTATGGCAGTCACCAAACCGCCAGAAACGTTTCTTACATCTCGAGTAGGTATCTTCCTTATATCTATTCAGGAAATTTTCTTCTTTGTTTGATTTAAAGGATTTATTTAACTAACTAGCTATTGCTTGCGGCAGTTTCCGTGTTACTTGAGAATAACATTTCCTTGTAATTTTAATGGGCACTTTTGTAACACAGAAAACAATTGAAAAAAAAAACCGGTCAAGTGCGAGTCGGCCTCGCGCACCGAGGGCCCGGTACAAACTCATAATTAGATACATGAATAGTTCAAGAAAAACTGTATGGCGATTAATTTAGTAACAGCAATTAAGTATATGTTACGATTTTTGCAAATTTCTAAAAAACGGTGCAAATTTGCTGTAATATTTAGGATGACATTAATAATTGGTAATTATTACAGATTTTTCTGTTCAGTAACTTCGAAGATAATAGGGGGGGGGAATGGTATTTTTTTAACGTTTTTCGTCATAAATCAAAAACTACTTATTAAAGAAAAAAAACAAAAACAGTGTTTTAATCTACAAATCAAGCCCTTTCATTTGATACCCCACTCGATACCATAGCTCTACTTTTGATTTTCGACATCCCATTTCGGTCCCCTTTAAAAAAAAAGTAAAAAAGGTATAAGATTTTTTTTCTGTCCAATAGGCTCGAGTTAGCGGTTTTTAACACTATTCCAAATATCAAGTGGTTAGCATCAGTAGATCCTGAGATATCTTGCTGTGATAGACGGACAGACAGACAGAGTCGCACCATAAGGGTTCCTTTTTTACCATTTTGGTACAGAACCCTAAAAAGCAAAAAAATGCATACGAGTATGAGTGCAGATAACGTAGGTAGTGTAAAAATATTTAGCATCGGAAATCCCTCAGGGTAAAAGAACGCGTAAAGCTAAGTTTGCATTTAATTAGTATGCCAAATTATAAACATCAGGCGCGGTATTAAGAGTTGTCTATAGGAGAAATCAAAATGAAATGTAACATGAAACAGATATATAGTAGAATCCAGAGATGAATTTGCAGGGGACTTTGTATGAAGCTTTTCCTAGTGGTTACACTGTTGGACTAGTGAGACCCAAGTAGCACACTAATAGAAAATAACACAATACGTCAAGTGTATGTGCCAGACAATGTACGAGGTTGACAGTAAATCAGAGTTCAATGGTTGCTAGTGTTAAAACATACATAAAACGAAGTTTCAGAGATCATAAAAACCGGCCAAGTGCGAGTCGGACTCGCGCACCGAGGGTTCCGTACAAACTCATAAGTAGATACATGAATTGTTCAAGAAAAACTATATGGCGATTAGTTTAGTAGGAGCAAATAAGTATGTGTTAAGATTTTTGCAAATTTCTCAAAAACAGTGCAAGTTAGGAAAACCGTTATATTTTTCCTGTAATATATAGGATGACATTAATAATTAGTAATTATTACAGATTTTTCTGTTCAGTAACTTCGAAGATAATAGGGGGGGAACGGTATTTTTTTTTACGTTTTTCGCCATAAATCAAAAACTACTTATTTAAAAAAAAATACAAAAATACTGTTTTAATCTACAAATTAAGCCCTTTCATTTGATACCTCACTCGATATAATAGCCCTACTTTCGATTTGCAAAGTCTCATTACGGACCCCTTTAAAAAAAAAGTAAAAAAGTTACAAGAATTTTTTTACATCCTATAAGCTCGGGTTAGCGGTTCTTAACACTATTCCAAATTTCAAGTCGATAGCATCAGTAGATCCTGAGATATCTTGCTGTGACAGACGGACAGACAGACAGACAGACAGACAGACAGACAGACAGACAGACAGACAGACAGACAGACAGAGTCGCACCATAAGGGTTCCTTTTTTACCATTTTGGTACGGAACCCTAAAAATGGAAATACAATATGTTCCCTTCAAACGCACTTAACAGTTTGTTTGTGATATTCCGACTTTTGTTTTAGAAATATTTTTTTTGCTTTATATTATGTTTTTTTTACAAATCAAATAGTTTTATAAATATATTATTATTTATTATTATTATAATAGGATGTCGCAAAAAAAATGTCACACTTAGGTGTAGGTTTGTCCTAGGTTTGTCCCACTTGTTTCAAGGTATATGTAAATTAACTAAAACCTTTACCATTAAGCATTCTAATACCTTATCAGAATATAGTTAATGTATATAATTGGTAAGTATATATTTAGATCGTAAATATTTTTTATCTGTTATGGTTAACGAGTAATCAATATGCAGCTATTTAACAAGGCAGTGTGGAGGAAACACGTGCCCTGCTCAGGTTTGTATTTTATAGCTATTGTGTTTAGATAAACCAGTTTAATTATGGGATTGATTGATTGCATTTGAATTGGTCCATGTATACGTATTTACCTGTTGATATTAAAGAAGCGTAACAGGAAAATATAATGAAAAACATTATATTTCTGCTTTTTTAGATTCTCTATTTATTTTTAGTTAATTTATTGTTCATTTATGCTTAGCAGGGGAACATAAATGAAGAAGAAGGTACAGTCGGAAAAAGAACATCTAGATATTGAATTAAAAACCCGTGAGTAGTTGCGGGCAGCGTTCGCGAATACTACTCATGATTAAGGGAATGCCGAATGCTCCCGAAACATGTCGAGTGGAAGTCTCGTCTTTTGTACAACGTGTGTGATCCGTTTTTAATTCAATATGTTTGAGTCTCACAGTAAGTTTCTAAGTAAAAAGAACATCTAGAATCTGTTGTCCCATTATAGTTGCGTTGTGGTTGGCTAGGGCGACTTTGAAATTTAAGAAGTGGTGTGAATTTCTGATTATCTTTTTACGTACGGCAGAGTTGACAGTTCTCTCTGCACGGTAACGACATAACAGATAGGCTCATCCCAGTTAAAGGTTAAAGCACACATAACGATACCAGAACGGCACCGCTTCACTTCATCATTTCGCCGTCAACCATACGCAAGCACGTAACGGAAGCGAATCTGCACGTCCGAGCTGTCATCACGCTTACGGCAAGCCGTCAGCGCGCTTACCGCGAGGCGGCAGTTCGCCTCGGTACAAGCCAGTGAACCGCACTCACGGCGGTGGCGCGATGTGAGCACGGCGCCCGCGAGTCGCTCGCGCGTCGCTAGCCCGTGCCGAGCTGTGACGAATACTGAACGGCTCGAGCCAAGCCGCCGCCGGATCTGGAGTCCGACGTACACTGCGTCGACCCCTCGGGGTCGACCTCCTCGCGACAATAGCACACAAGGGCCGCGTCCCGACTTGCCCCAGGACCCGAATGTCTTGGTTTAACTTCACTCCGACCTCGCTCGGGCTCAGCTAAGTTTCTTGCCGGAGTCTTCTTAGCTGGGCTAGGTTTAAGCGAACCGACTACTAAAACTCCTATTAGTTCGATACACATATTCACATAAGGACAGAATGATCCGCTTCATCCATCCCGCTGGTCCGTTGCTCACTTTGAGCAACCAGCGAAAAGTCAAGGTGGCCCTGGCCAAACGACCTGGTTCGACTCCAGGCGTTCAGGCCCCCACCTAGGCCGATCTTATCGAGGTGGACCGGGACAAGGTGACCTGGTTCGACCCCAGGGAATGCCACGGCCGACGACCACCCGGTCCGACAATTGCTATGCCCATAAGGGTTGCGAGTTTGTCAGTTTCCAAAAAAAAATACTTCCGGTGCCGAGCTGTTATCTGTGCTTTAGTTGAAGATAGTTTATTTTCTATTATCATAACACTAATTGTCCAGAACCGAGAAATAACTTAGATTTCTCAGTTCATAGTTTCTTTAGTTCTGATCGGGTGCAGATTGTTTATAAAACTTTTCAGCGAAATAACAATAAGACTGATTAACTAGGGATACCGTTTATAGCCGGAACATCTCTATGTACCCTAAGACACGCCAAGCAAGGAATCTGGGAGCTGTGCGCAGCTGGTAGTAAGCACGCGTGCTTGAGTAGATTAATAGCATCTTAGATTCGCCAACAATCAAATGACGGAATTCTGCGCTTCTGCGTTTCAGCCTATGTGCACGGCTGGACGATTCTGCGAGCGTTTTGACCGCGCGGTTTGACAATCATTATTGTCCGCCGATTATTTACTATAACGAAAGGACTGTTTTTCGGTTTCATAAAAAGTTAACTCTAGGCCTCGTTTTTTGATCAATATCTCCTGAGAGACAATAATGACGAAAATAAAACGCCGTAAAAACGCTGAATATTAGCCGGGCTACGTATTTGAGTAGATTATTATCATGATAAATATGACATAATACAAATAACAGTTGTATTACGTCATATTTATCATGAAATACAATATTTATTTTCTAAAAGGGCGTGCTTTGTCACCGGATATTACATATAGGTACTCGAAGCCAGTTTACTTCTTTATGTTGTCTATGTTGGTATGTTCAGATATTTATGAACTTATTGTTTTCCCCAGCTGAATACGTTCTACTTTATAGTAATGAAGATATTATTGTTCGTTACCTATTTGTGATTTTTTCAAGATAATATTTGATACGAGTATAAGTCGCATCTACACTTAGTCCTGTTCAGATCATTTTAGACCGGCTAGATTATGATCATGTAGTCTAAGTTATGGCTCTGGCATTGAGCAGCATTAGTCGGATACATTCTAGACATGCCTGAGCTGTCACTGCTTATCCATCTTATACATACCATTACAAGTAGGAAATTACTTATATGGTATTTTTAAGACGTGTAAAGACCTTTTTCGACATGGAAATTAAATACATTGGCATAGCAAGAGGAGGGGGGGGGGGGGGGTTAGATTAGGTTTCGTGGTTGAATGTTCGCGATCCCATGGCATATGGCATGGCGTATACTCTTCCCTTCTTGTCACTCTGAGAGGCGAAGGTGAGGGGAGAGTCCCACATACCCCCCCACATTGGGCGACTCCAGGCCCCGGGGGATGCGTAAGCATTATTCTTCTCAGTCAGCATTCTTTTGTAGAGTGGTTATGGTCTGTTTGGTGTTAACGGTCATAGTCACTCTTTCGCGATGTTTCTCCATCTATCTCTGTTAGTAGCATACCGCGAACATTGCGATAAGACATTGTGTGACCGATTTCATAATATCTCTTGTTGGGGATTGGGGAAGATGTCTATAGGGAACGTGTACAACGAAGGTGGTGTCAACTGGTGCCGCCAATCCGAATCTTGTACTCTATCATGCTGGGGCCATATGTCATATTAGCGGGAAACGCCGTTAATATCGCGATGATGAACTTTAGTGTGGCTACGACTTACTATACTTGACATTGACATTTATAACCAGTATTTTTATGTTTTCAGGCCTGATAAGCTTACTGCCCGCATTGTGTCTATCTTTTATCGATTTAGTGCTGCCGCCTATAGTTCCTGCACGTTAGTTATATCTTGTTGGGTAGCTTGCCTTCTACTCGACCTTTGTATCACCAAACGTAAAACGACAACATCTATTTAGTAATGTCACCTCCATGTCAAATTTATTTTATTTTCGTTCGCGTCTGGAAATTCTTGAATTTAATTGAGCTATAGATAGTGCGCGTATCTAATCTAACCTGTTTTCGCCTTACATAATTTGTGCTTTGTTTCTTCAGTTGATAGCTTTATGTTATAATTACATATAAATAATATGTAGTACAGTAAAATTTCCTCAAGTGTAAATCATCATTAATTGTATTTTTTGCTCACGAATCTAACTTGAGCTTAGTCTAAAGTAACGCGGACGTCTGAGTTATGGTATTGACATTGAGCGGTATTAGCTGGAGGCGTGCCAGTATTGTCAGTCAGCGGTAGTGTCGGTTGTAAATATGCATCTAATAATGCCATCACTGCATGTAGGTATGCACAGCACATAATATAATAATGCCACTTACTTCCTTTAGGTGAGGTACTGTTCAATTTGAAGCCTATGTTACTCGAAACTCGCAACGCATTAAGATGATCGATTCATGTACCTACCACTATACAAATAGTGACATAAAACGGTTATGCGCCAGCCAGTTATGTGATTGTGATGCGAGTAGGTACACTGCGCATGTTCTACCTAACTTATCTAATGCGCAGTTTACGACTGAGTACTTGCCTTCTGCTCAGTCGGGTTAGATTAAGACTAAGGGCACACCGAACGTGACTTGCTTATAGGATAGGACATCAGAGCTGCAACACATTGTCGCGCGACAAATACCATTGTTAGTTCGACGAAAACAGTGCTGGTGACGGCTGATGATGTATCTCGCCACAAGGAAATAAAGTTGCGCTAGTCTAGCTGGTTTGGAATGTTTGCTCTGATTTATTTCCATTCAACCAAATCACATGTCTTTTTGTTCGTTATTATCTTGCCACACATCTTGTGCTAGCTGTGCATAGTTTTCGTGGCCGTAATGTTGTGGATGGTAAGATTTCTCACCCTGCTGTCAAGTGAACCGCAAGAGGACACCAGACACCACTCAGCATGTGCTGCGATACTGTGACTATCGCTGGTAAACTGACGCACAGTAGATTAGGTAGTGTAGCAGCTCGGACGAAGCATATCATTATCACTAATCGACGCCGTCACCGCTTAGCTAGAGTGCGACTACAATAACGTTGCAGAGCCGAACATGGCAACACCTCTGTTTAAAAGTAGTATAGTCGAAGAATAATAGAAGTTCGACGTAGTTTAGCCTTAGAAATTTATAAATGTTTCATCAAACGTTCGTCCCTATTTATTTAATCATATCAACATTAACCTTATAGGCAGGTGTTCGCTTGGTGCATATTCATATAACTTTTACTACGTCTGGGGTAATTACTCGTCTCACTCGCACATTCGCTAATAGCTGAGAAAAAAAACGCTCGCTTCTCGCTGCTCGCCATCTCGTTTCTTGCTCTACTCATGTCTCACTGATCGTCGGTAGTGGAACACATGCATTATAAAATTAGAGTATATCAACGCAAAGCAGGAGCGACCATAGTGGCCATAAAATACAAAGTAGGGACACATCGTGTTACAGTGCTGTGCTGCACTATGGAAAAACAAGCAATTTGTAATTTTCGTCGTTAAAAACCACATTTACTGCGCTCTCATTGAAGCGTTGGTATGAAAGTACTCATTTTATTTTTGGATGATAAAACCACAGCGTTGGTAAAACTTTGAGGTTTTGAATATTGAAATAATGTTAATTTTTATATTGTTTCTTTGTTTTTCATGGCATATGAATTTCTTTTCTTTTCTATTCATTAAATAGGCTTCTTAATGGACTTAAACTCAAAGCTTACTTGGGAATCTCCTATAAAAAAATTACAAGGTCGAGTTTGCGGTTTTTCTATTGGTAACAAGTATAATTTGATTTACTAAAAACAATTAACAAAATCATGATTGAACCTTAGCAATTTTAAGATTACCTAAATTAAAATCTCTGCTAAAAACCTCTTCAGAAAACAAGGACCATGTTCCAAATTATTAGCCTCCCGCGGTGAGGCTAATAATTTGGAACAGCGGCATGCATTATAAAAGATTATCTGAGTTACGGTCATATTTCTAACAAGTGCTCAATTATGCAGATAATTAATTATGTATACCGATACTTGGCAGTTGGTTCCACGCAGTGCTCGTGACGTCACTTCCTAGTCTTACACAAAAGAACCCAGTGTTTCCTAGATGTCTGTTTATATTGGAATTTCTTTAAAACCATCAGTGGCCGACCTTGTCGACATCTCGGCCCTGCAGAGGGTCGACAAGGCCGGTACATGTACATACGTTCAGGCACGAATGTATAAATAGTCCAGAACGAATATCATACTTATTTAATAAAATTAATATCCACTAAATGTGCATTCCCTGAGTAGATAAAACAGGATTAAAGTTTTTGAATAGTTTCTATAAAACAACATCTGGGAATAATTAGCCTGAATTAGCGCGAATCCATCACATCACCATCAGACGGTTAAATTTTAACGCAAAATTCTACGATTACCATTGTTACGCGAATAAACTACAAGGTATACACTCGTGGAAGGGCTTCCTCCGATTCGTAAAACGTAAGCCGAGTTTTTATTATTTACGTCTCTTTTGACGGCTTTTTTATTTGAAAGAGACAGTCCTAAAATGTGTCATGCCGTGTGGAACTGTAAGGTTTTTACGATGTCGAGTGTCGAAGTCGAAGTAAACTACTCTGCCGCTTGATTTTTAATCGAGTTCCTCGTTTTATTTTTATATTTCAGTGTGTACTTTGTCTCCCGACTACCTATGAATACTTCGGGTGGGTGTACGATATACATTATAAAATATCATATCATATTCGTATTTGTTATCTTCAGTAGAATATGTCACTCTCCTACCAATCTACTCAACTATACCTACTTAATAGATAAAGATAGGATCCCTACTTTGAAGGAAACTAGAGGATCACTAGATCCCAAGTTATCCAGGGTAAGGGCAAATGTTTATGTGATGAGCACAAATATTAGTCCTCCCCGTGTCTTGGAAGTTACTATTTATTTATATAAGGTGCTTAACAAATTAGCTCCCGATATTATTACAGCTGATTGTACTCTTGAAGTGTTAAATATCTTGTCAGTTAATGCATAGGGTGGTAGTTTTTTGAAATAATTTAAATTTTTTCGTTCGGTATATGAAAACAAAAAATAAATCATATTAGAAGTTTTAATTTCTATTTAAAGTGATTTGTTTTAATGTAAGGTACCATCGCCTAAAGTATCGGTGGCTAAATTGTTAACCTTACATAATATAGCTGTGGCAAATCCATAGTACACGCCCAGAGGTTTTCGTTTGGTTTTGAGGATTTGTTTAAGACTCTCCTCTAATATTATTACTATTTAATCTTTACTTGTATCTTAAATACCTCGTAATAGACTGAAAGGTTCATATATTACATATTTATATGCACGCTTCTGTAACATTTACCTTAATAAAACTTCTACAGCGGAGGTACTCTAAAATAATATTCGTTGTGACGCAACCCCGACATCCTAACCCTTTATGTCACCTGGAGTCAGACCTCCGTCACTTAAGGTAATCCCTTATTCTTGCTCTTCACAAAAGGGCTTATTTTATCATTCCAACCCTGCAACTTATTCCCTCCTGGATGTAACGTGTAGTATTTTACTGTGTAAATCTAGAAAGCGGTATGTGTTGTTTTATATACTGTTTATAAGACCTTTTGGATTGCGGGTAGTATTGATCTACTGAAAACTTGCAAATTGCCACGCGTGGACAGTTAGGTCCGTAAAGTTTTTAATCACTAACCAGTGTTTGGAGAAACTTTACTCTAATTTAGGTTTTGTTAAATTTAGTTTACCGTACCTATTATTTTACGCTTCACTTTATTATGCCTGTAACAACAGCAAATAATTAAAACGTAGATTCTACTCATCAAGCAATAAAACTTTCGTCAACAACTTCTAAAAATTATGTAATCTATAGATTTTATCTTTTTCATACAAAATTAAATTGAATTTTCAATGTACGTTATCATCAGTCTAATTGACGTTGCTTGTCACGCTAACAAACATAAAAAAACATCGCAATACATTGCGGTTTCAAATAAACTTTAAAATGAAAACATAAGTTATTTTTAAATGTCGTTAAAAAAATGTTGTTTGGTTTGAGGATTGCAATCTACGTTTTAATTATCTGCTCCTAGTACAGGCAACACCTTATATATACACCGTGTTTTTCTTTTTATTATAAATCAAACAACGCCATGACAGCCATAGACAAACTCTTTATTTTTCGCCATACTTAGGTGCATACCTATGTATGCATATACACAACACCTCTCCATCAAGACTGGCATTAGCAATCAATTTTAATTAATCAATTACTACAAAACCAATAATCTAGAACTAATTAATGTTACCAAAAATAACAGTTTTTAACCATTAAATTTAATCATCACTCAGAGTCCCAGTATTTCACTCCACTCACTTTCAGGTGGTATAACAATAGGTGGATCAATTTCCTGCGATGGCTCTCTAACCCATCTCTCATGGGCCAACCCTCTCATGGGATCTTGTGTTGGCTCAGAGTGGGAATCTTGATCCACACTCTTATCTCTCCTTGTCCTCATTTGATCCACATGTCGCTGTTGCACCAATCCATCTTCAGTCTTTACTTCATACACGGTTGCGCCTCTTTGCTTTATAACTATCCCTTTCATCCATTTCTCCACGCTGTTATTATATTTTCTTATGTAAACGGTTTGCCCAGTAGAGAACTGCCTCAGCTTGTTATTTGGTACTTGAGGGATTTTTTTATTGCATGCTGTTTCTGGATGCAGTGTTGATAGTGCAGTTCGAAATTTTCTATTATTCAACATTTCTGCTGGAGTTTTGCCCGTCACTGTACTTGGTGTAGTCCGCAGGTGGTATAGAAGTTTCGCAAGTCTCTCTGGCCATGATAGGTCACTGTGTCGCTTAATTTTGTTTTTTATTGTCTGCACAGTCCGCTCGGCCTGGCCATTGGAACAAGGATGATATGGTGGTGATGTCAAATGTTTTATAGCATTTTTCTTTAAGAAGGTCTCAAATTCCTCCGAGACAAAGGCTGTACCATTATCTGAGACAATTAAGTCTGGAAGTCCTTGTGTAGCAAAAATCTTCCTTAAGCAATGTATAACCTGTGAGCTAGACATGTTAGGAATTAGAGTATGCATCGATAACGATAAGAAATGTCTTATTTAAGAATGGTCCGGCGAAATCGATGTGTAGGCGCTGCCATGCTCTCTCTGGAGTTGGCCATTCTCGCAGCGTGGCAGGAGGATTGTTGCGTGTCAGTTGACAGCTTTCACACTCTTCGACTATATCAGTAATGTCACCGTCCATGCCTGGCCAATATACATAGGTTCGTGCGTAGGCTTTCGATTGCACCATGCCAGCATGCGGTGCATGTACCGCTTTCAAAACTTGACTTTTCAATTTTTCCGGTATGATCACCCTGTTAGAATATAATAAGCAATCTTTGCTAATTGAAATGGCATCTTTTCTTCGTAGATAGGGCTCCAATGCCTTGTCATTGGCTTCTGCTGGCCAGCCGTGCAGCACGAAAAACATAACTTTTTGCAAAAGCTCATCCTTTTTTGTCTCCCGGACTATGTCTTCTACAGAAACTGTCCATCCCTCTGGTATTTCCTCTAGTAGTAATACTTCTGGCAGTGGAGCTTCAGTCTTCAGTGGCTCTGGGCTGCACCACCTACTTAATCCATCAGCATTCTGAATCTCCTGGCCTGGTCTATACACAATGTCATAATTGTAGCTAGCCAATATTAATGACCAACGTAGCAGTCGTGGGGAAATCTGGTCTGGGATTGGCTTCCTAGGGTTCAGGAGCCCGATCAATGGTTTATGATCAGTGATTATTGTAAACCTTACACCAATGAGGTACTCACGAAATTTCTTTAAGGCAAATATTATGGCCAAGGCCTCCTTGTCCAACTGACTATATTTCCTCTCATGTGGCTGCATGGTGCGTGATGCCATTGCAATAGGTTTTTCTTGTCCCTCTTCCAGGATATGGCTGATTACTGCCCCGACACCATACTCTGAAGCATCACAAGTAAGTCTTACTTCTTTATTCTTGTCAAATTGTATCAATGTGAGATCTGATGTTAACAGCTGTTTGGCCTTCTGAAATGCTTGCTCCTCCAGATCTCCCCATTTCCAAGTCACATTCTTTTTTAAAAGTTGGTGCAGAGGTTCTAGTGTATCTGATCTAGAGCTATAGAACCTCTCATAGAAGTTAATCAATCCTAAGAATGCTCTTAATTCTTTCTGGTCTGATGGACTTGGCTTTTCTTGGATTTCCTTTATCTTCTTTGGGCATGGATGTATACCATTGGCATCTAATATATATCCGAGGAATGTCACAGATGGTACTCCAAAGTGACATTTGTTTATATTCAGTGTAAATCCCAGTTCCTCAATTCGTTGGAGTACCTTGTCCAGCCTGGTTGCATGCTCAGCCTCATTTACTCCTGTCACAACAATATCATCTAGCAAGATTGCCACACCCTCCATATCAGCAAATTGGCTTGACATCAGCCTCTGGAATATACCTGGTGCTGAACTGACTCCGAACGGCAACCTGTTTACTTTCATTAGACCCAGCGGTGTATTCCATGTCAGTATCTCTGCAGTATCCTTGTCAACCAATAACTGTGTATATGCTTGTTTCAGATCCAGCTTTGAGAATATCTGTCCTCCTGCTAGTAACTGAAATGCTTCTGCTGATGTTGGTAACGGATAAACATCACAGTTGATTGAAATATTTACTGTTGAACGGTAGTCACCACAGATTCGAAGCGTCCCATCTTCTTTTCTAACTATACGTAGCGGTGTAGCCCAGTCAGAATATCGCACTGGAGTCAATACTCCCAATGTCTCAAGTCGCCTCAGCTCTGTTTTGACTTCATCCCGTAACGCATAGGGAATGGGTCTACATTTCAAAAATCTCGGTTGGGCTTGCGGCTTCAACATTAATTTTACTGGTGGTCCAGTATAACATCCCAGCTGATCACTAAAAACTTTAGGATGTTTGAACTGTAATGCTTCAGCGCTCTGGTCTGTCCAACAAAGTCCCTGTACTATGATGCCTAGGGTCTCAAACCAATCTCTTCCTAATATGTTGGGGCCTCTACCCTCTGCAACTAATATGGGCAATATATGTTTAGACCCTTTGTATTGGACTGATACATCAACAGACCCCTTTAATTTTATGGGCTGGCGTGTCCATGTAATCAAATTAATTTTTGCTTGTTGTAGCTCAGTTTTCTGGTGCAGCTTCATCCAGGTATCATACGATATTATCGTTCTCGCAGCGCCTGAGTCGACTTCAAATTGAACCTCCATCTCATTCAACTTGACTGAGGTTAAAATTTTGTCCGAAGGTTGGTGCAACTGTGATTTAGATTGCACCTGCAATATCTCATTCATGTTCGAAAAATCCTCCTCAGGATAGTCTTCCTGTTCTTGCACTTCTACCAGATTTATTCTTTTCTTCCGATTCCAGCAGACGGCCACTGTATGACCAACACGCTTGCAGTAGTTACAGTTTGCTTTAGCAAATTTACAACCCCTCGGGTTGTGGTTCGCCCCGCAGTGGCGACAGGCGGTCTCGCGCTTCCGCGAGCCGACGTTCACGTTGTTCGTGTCCATAGGTTCGGTCTCCAGAGGCGTTGGGGTCTCCGGGTACAACGCGAGTACTGTTTGCTCGTAGTTGACGCATCGTAGCAACGCTTGGTTATATGTCAAATTTTCCGTTTTTAACAGCTCTCGCCGCAAGCGCACATCTCTCACCCCCAACACCAGTCTGTCACGTAATTGTCTTTCGAGGTCGACGAAGTTGCAATGCACTGCTAATGATTTTATGGCCGAAACAAAGGTTTGAACTGATTCGCCTTTTTGTTGACACCGCGCATGAAATTTTCCCGCTTCGAGAATTTCACTTTTTTCTGGAGCGTAAAAACTGTCCAACACTGCCAAAATGTCTTTGAAATTCACATCAATCAGTTTTTTCGGTGCCACTAAAGAACTTAGAAACGCATAAGTTTCTTTCCCGCACTGTGATAGAAAAATCGCACGCGCACTTTCTAGGTTATCTTGCACTCCTAATGCTTGTAACGCAAATAACATCTGTTCTTTGTACACAGTCCAATTGTCTTTTGCTTGATCAAACGGTCCGGGAAGCAACAAATTAGCACTTGAAGCCATTTTTACAGTTAAAACAATTTTATTTTCCTTCAGTCGCCAATATTATAAATCAAACAACGCCATGACAGCCATAGACAAACTCTTTATTTTTCGCCATACTTAGGTGCATACCTATGTATGCATATACACAACACTTTTATTTCCGGTAAATTCGACACGTTGGTTCCTACGTCAACATAAGCTACGTGGTATATCGCTTTTTGTTAAATTGGAAAGAAAAACCTTTAACTTTTCATACAATAAATAATAATATTAAGTTAATGACCATTTTAAAAGACACTTTTGAGTTAGTCAAAAGTTAATGTCAAATATGACAGTGTTGGACTCATGACGGCATTGACAGCTCATTTAGTTAGATCTGAAGAACGTTGCCTTGAAGTTAAAGGAAATCAATAAAAATACTATACACTTATTTTCACATCAGAGTGACATCTCCACTGTGGTGTTTTTTGATGTCGTACAGTGAATTTACTCAATCAAATATTAAACAAAAACGAGACCTTTGGAGGAATACTCTATGTGAAGGTGTGGCTACCCCACAGACCACTTGGTCTGTGGGCTACCCACGATAACATTTGGTTCGAGACCCTGTCCTATACATATATAAGCGTGACTTGAGACACCAGTGCGATGCTCTTCCTCTAACATCTTCGGATACAACTTTCGTGTGTCACTTAGGTGTGTAGTCGGCATTGCCACTCCTGTATCGGCCTTATAAGTCATGGACGTCGGTGACGTACGTAGTTTGACGCTGTTTGAGTAATTTTTTAGAGATGCAAGAAGCCAATGATGACGAACATTATTTCATTCTTACCAGTAGGAAACGTAACGTAACATGCTAAAGAAAATTGAGGATGTTTGTCTTTCGTTAAAGCAATAACAGTTCAAAGTAAAGATTTTGAACAAAAATTGGATAATTTATGGAACTATGTATAATTTCTTTATTGGAAAAATAATAATTCCTGAGGGGTTACACTTGCCACTCATACAAATTGAGCTTTACGAGTATAAAATTACCATTAACATTAATTCCTAAAATTTACCTATTTAAGTTCTTAGCGACAGGAAACTTCCTTCGGTAGAAGGACGTCGCAATACAAATCCATCGGAACGAACGTCAAAACTTTTAACAACCTAAACGAAAACTAATTAGGATTTCTAGTAATTAATTTTGCCTTCATCTCATCAACTGTCTAACTTTGAGTGACGCAAGTCGATAAAAAGCCTGACCGAAAAACGAAGTGCGATTCACGGCCATATTGACCGTGAATCGCACTTCGTTTTTCAGTTAGTCTTTATTTAACACGGGTTAAATTCATTTAGAAGCCAATAAAGAAAAATGTGAAATTGAATCTTAAAAAAAATAAGGCTTACCATTTCAAACTAAACAAATGAAAGTGACGATATAAACAACTAAAACGGTCCGGTTAAATTTGTTGTTGCATATACAGGGCGTCCCACGACTTTGCCACATGGAGGGAAAGTACCGTAAATATTGTAGATAGAAAATTTTACTGAATGAAGATTTCATTGTTAATTTTAAAAACAATACGAAATGCATTTCAAATAATCGGTTGTCTGAACCGGGAATCGAATCCGCTAAATGTGAATAAAGTTGCAGTTGAATGTTCCTTGATATTTTAAATTAAATTTGTAATATAATGGTTTTTTTTTATTTCAGATGCCATGGTATTTAGAAAAAATAAATGCTTATGATTTTCGATCGGTACACTAAAATTACAGGTTTTTATCACATTTAGCAGAATCGATTTCCGGTTCAGACAGGCGATTATTTAAAATTCTCTGAATGCAATTCGTATTGTATTTAAATAAAAGTGAAGTCTTCTTTTAGTACTTATAATTTCCTATATTTAGTATCGAAGGTATTTTCCCTCTATGTGGCAAAGTCCTGGGACGCCCTGTATACGGACTGATGATAATGCTTGTGAGTGATAAGTTACTACTTATGGTAAGTTAGGGTATGGTAAGTTACTACTTGCAATGGTATTGTTTCTGACTGTTAAAGCTGCCAGCTCTCGCTTATAACCGTATGCGAAAGTGAGAGCAAGAAATATATCTGAGATAAATCCAGCGCGTGTCGAATACAGGCCATGACATGACAAGGGCTTGTCAAGTGAAGTTTAACTATTAATTTGGATAGTTCCATGTCATCCTTTGTGTGGAAGTCTCAGTAATAAAAACCTACAGAAGAGAATATATCCGGATACTCGATACTATTTAATGCAACGATTTAGAATAGATATTCTTGAATTCTATTCGATAGAAGGTAATTAGTTGATATGACACTCATTTCCGTTTTTCATACAAATTTTCAATCACCATCTTAACCGTTTAGGTGTGGAATTTCGAAAAATCGTTTCTTAATATATCTCCACATCTCCTGAAAAACATATATTTCAAAATTCATCCCGCTGTCTGCAGTGGTTTAGGCTGTGCGCTGTCTATCAGTATCTTAGTCACGGAACTGTTTTATTTGTGTAAATAGAAGATAGATGGACATGGATAATTGATAATAAACGATAATCAATCTAATGTGTCTAATCAACCTAATTCCATAAGACATGAGATTGTTTGTTTGGACATCTTAGACATCTCCAGGTTGGCGATGATATTAAAAGCATGAAAGGAGAGTAGTTTGCAATATGCACATACGGCCATATGACAGGTGCCTGTCGGATAAAGGCCGGTTTACACGAATACAAATATCATTGCCGAAAATCCCTGTACAACAACAGTCGCAAAGTTATTCTGGCTACCAATTTCCTGGGATAAAGTCGTAAACTGACCCGTTGGGTGTAAAAATATTTTACGGTCTATGTGGACGCGGCCTTATCAGTTTGTTTATGGCCAGTCCCAATACTCGATGTTTATGGTTAATAAAGGAGCGTTCACAGTTTAAAATGACAACTTTTTTCGAACATTGTTTTAAAGGATGCGTTCGTTTTTACGATTGGTGCTTAGTTTTTTGGTGCCGCTTTTGGTTTCATACGTATTGGTACTTATGACTCTTAAAAGTTAATGTGATGGAAAATGTGCTGTTCATCATTATCGTTCGCTATTTTTCAACCAACGTCGTAATGACATGGGAAGCAATTTTGTAGTTAAATTGTTGTTGTTAATATCCCATTAATTCATAAGAAGCAATTTGCTTAAAAATTTCTAATTTGTTAAAAAAGGGAACCAAAAAAGTTATTTAAAAAATTAAAACCGACTTCAAAAAAGGAAGGAATACAAGTTTTATCTTTTAAAAAATCTGAATAAATACCCATACCAACTATTTTTTTGAGGTCGGTGCCAGTCTCGTTCCGTTATTCCAAAAAGTATTTAAGGCTGGCACCGACCTCAAATAAAGCCGGCCAAGTGCGAGTCGGATTCGCACACGAAGGATTCCGTACCACAGTCAAGAAAAAGACGCCAAAAACACGTTTCTTGTATGGGTACTCCTTTTTATTTTTAACTTTATTTAGTTTTTAGTATTTCTAGCGCATAAGAAATACATATCCTATGAACATATCAAGCATCTAGTCCTAGGGTCCTAGAACCAGCAAAAGAGCCGGTGCGGCGGCGGACGCCCGCGAGCGTACCAAACTGTGCAACTGCAAATACAGTTGTCTCGGCGCCCAATACGAGTTCATAGCGTTCGGCCGGCGTCCAGACACTGCGCTCGTGGGGTAGGGTGCGTGCGGCAGGCAGCTTTCTCGTGCAAAGATTCTAGCAATCGGTATTCAGCGCGGAAACGCTGCCTGGGGGCCGGACCTTTTCTTTTTTAGATAAATATAGTTTTACGTTATACCTTTTATTATTATCAATAAAATGCTAATATCAAGCATCTAAATATTACCAATATTAAAATCGAAAAAAAAAAAACGAAAAAACACGTGTCTTGTATGGAACCCCATTACCCATTATAGCGGCAATAGAAACACATTATGTGAAAATTTCAAGTTTCTTCCTTTATGGTTGAAACGATAGAGCCCTGAGACCGACGGAGAGACGGACAGCGGAGGCTTAGTAATAGGGTTCCGTTGGCACCCTTTGGGTACGGAACCCTAAAAAATAGTTCGCATACTTATTTACTTTAGATTTTTTTTAAAGAAAAAACTTTTATTTGTTTCTTTTTAAGCACAGTTAACTAATTGTAAGACTAGTAATAAAGAATTTGTGCAATCTGACTAATAGTTTTTGGGATATGCGCAGACAAACATACATACATACACTTACGAAACAGCATATTTAGAAGCTGGTATAGAGTAATATATATAAAAACTGTGCAATTCTGACAATATTACACAAACACACGGGTCGATTGATAACCTTCTTATTTTGAAGTCTGTTAAAAAATTACACCGTTTTAACCAAATATGGCGAATAAAATAAAATATATAAATACGCAAACCAACGTATTATTAGTACTAGTATTAGTAGTTGTGGTTATTATTTGTTAATCTTGGTTTTTATCTTTAAATAGTCATTGTGACATTGACCTTAATCCTCATTTTCTAATTTGATGACCATGATTGAATAATTGCAACTTTGTTGTAAGTACAGCAAATTTTATACCATTAGTATCTTATACCGTACTAGTATACCGTTATTTTCTCGTGTAATAAATGATCTATCTTTCTAGTGGTTTTTGGGTACCAGACCACAGTTTTATACATAAATCCATACTTAATACATAAAACATTCAGACTCACAGAGTCAGGACTTACTAGGGATCAACCTCGAGTCCGACTTCCTCCGTAGGCAACCGCATCGTCAAAGTAGAGTAGGTATAAGTGTCTGCGTAATATCACATTACAACCGTAAGCCGAGTGGATACCGAATGTCCAAGAGCTCTTGACGATTCGAGGGTGATCAGTTGCCAAGGATGGAGGGTTATGCGCTGCGATGTCGGGTTATGTTAACTTGACATGCTAGTAATGCGATTATTTCGAGTGCCGTCTTTCAACCCTTTATCTTCAATATATAACAGAACACTGAAAAGTGCTCAGTAATAAGAGATACATTTGTGTTTATGTTTTATCATTTCATTTTATAACTCTTATCCTATTTTCATTTGTTTATGCAAATATTTTCGTAAATTGCCGGTCTACAGATATCCAACTTGAGGATTGTTGAGGCTATTGAGAGAAGTTGACAATAGAATCTTGCGATATTTACAATCTTATATTTAACTTTAGGTATACTTATCGTGTGCTATCTTCGTGTCTGTTAAGGGTGACTAAGTTATTTTATGGCAGTTTTCGATAAATATTGCAAGTCCATTTTAATTTCTGTGCGTATCGTATTCAAGTACAGATCCGGTGGGACTTCATTTCGACCAACTGAGAACCTCGCTGTTTTTCAAGTCGGTTAAACATGAAACTCGTAGTAAATATGTACCTACCTATTTTAACCTGAAACGGCTAATTTATTGAGGGCCAATCAAGCCAACCCATAATAATTTGATCAAAATTATTCTGTCTGTGAAGTCTGATTTATACTCGTCATTTGTTAGTGCTCGGTTATAAGGTGTATGTAGTTTATGTCCGGCAATTGAAAATATTTCAATATTTCAGAGGATTATTGTTGGAGCCAATGGCTTTGTTGACTGGTCTATCAGAACCGCAGCAACAACAGTACGAGTGTTGTATAATGGCGCATGTTACACGTCCCGGGCCATCATTCGTGGGCCATATAATTTTATTGGCACGTTGCTTCTAACTACAGGATAGGCCTTACTACGAGTGCACTTACACTATCTAAACCGTGAGTATGTAAGTTGCAAGTTAGTGGAGTGACGTTAAAGGTAATTATAGTATATAGCCTAAGAAAGTTGAGAATTACAGCCCGAATTATTCGTGTAGTTTTGAAAATTGGCATGTGGCTTCCTTAGGCTGTCACGATAAAATGCACTAAAAATAAAAATCCTCGAGTCTAGGGAGGTGAGCTAACATCAGGATTGTCATTTAAATGTAATTTTTCGCTAAATTTCGCTTTTTTCTCGAAAACATGTGGTGTATTGTATAGGTATAAGGTGTTACCTATACTAGGAGCAAATAATTAAAACGTAGATTGTACTCCTCAAACTGAACCACATTTGTTTAGCGACATTTAAAAATAACTTATGTTTTCATTTTTAGTACATTTTAAAGTTTATTTGAAATTGCAATGTATTGCGATGTTTTTTATGTTTGTAGCGTGACAAGCGAGTCAAGCGACGTACATTGAAAATAGTATTTAGTTTGTATGAAAGAGATAAAATCTAAAGATTACATAATTATTAAAAATTATTGAAAAAAGTTGTATTGTTTGATGTGTAGAATCTACGTTTCAATTATTTGCTCCAGTGTGCCTACCATGAGTTGAGTGTACGATAGGCGCTAGCGAGTTTAACGTATCGAGAGTCAGTGCACCTCTCTCGCACGCGCCCATAGTACGATAGAGATAGACTGTCATCGAGCGCTCGATACTCGCTAGCGCCGATCGAAAAGTCAACTCATGGTAGGCACACTGTACAAGGCAACACCCGGTATAGTTGCTTTGGTACGGCGTCATCACAATTTAACTACATTATATTTGCAATTAATTGAAGGGATGTTTACAAAAATAACATAACTAAGTTGGTTGACATCTACTGTCATTATTAGAAAAGTTTCTCTATAAGTGTCAACCAGTGTAGTCAGTTATGTTATTTTTGTAAATATCCCTACAATTAGGTTCTATTATTTCTTACTTTAGACATTATAGTTACAGAGAATTAAAGTTTTGTATTTGATGAAACTCAAACAAGGGGTGCACTTACTAGCTTTGTTTTTACCTAGCCCTAGATTTACAGCTTTTTCTTGGCTTTTCTTGAGTTCTTTCTTGAATATTCTTGAGTGCTTTAACATTGAGGACGATCAAGAAATTTCACGCGTATAGTGGGAGGAGCGGTGAGACGTTAAAATTAATCGCTTTTAGGATTTTATACTTAAAGGGTGCTAATGCCAATGGAAGTAATAACTAAACCTCCGCTGTCCGCCTGTCACGGGCTCTATCTTTTCAACTGTAGAGATAGGGTTCCGTTGGCACCCTTTGGGTACGGAACCCTAAAAAACGATGAAATCGAACTTCTACCCATCTTATTGTCTGGCCTAGATTCTTTAAACTGTAAATAAACCTGTGAACGCCATTTTGTTTTTCCGCACGTTAACTCGCTGAAAGTTGTATCTCTTGCAACTTTTCTAACTTTGCCCGTTTCCATGAAGTATTTCAAAAACTTATGGCTGTTAACGTCATAGTGATAAAAGAAAAGTAAGCCATATCTCTTGTAGTGCCGAGGCGTTATACTTATATATTCTTAGTGAGCTCCGAATTAAAATTATCTCCGAATTTCTCTATTGTAACTACAAGTTAGCATAGGTGAAGTAAATAGATAGCGCTGCGCGTTATTTGAGAAGATTGCTTAGTATTTTTGAAGTGCTGTATGTATGAAGCAAGCACGATTGCTTACGAATAGGTGACCAGATTTGTGAAGACAACGTATCGTCTACTTGACCAAGCGAATTTGAAAGACTAGTTTAGTCTCTGAGAACATACCATTTCTTGTCATGCAAAAAATTATTTTGAGATCATCTGGTATAGACCACCAAATAATTGTCATCTATAACAAAATAAATGTCAAAAAAGTGAAACAGCATGTTTTTTTCAATACTATTTAATCAGCGACCCAAAGAGGATACAAGCCCGCGACACAAGAGATCGCCATAATTGTGTGAACTTCTTATGTTTCTTGTTTAACTATGACGTTACATCATTAAGGAAAAACTTCAAGCATTCATTTGTTTTAATTGTCGTCGTCTAACGTGGTACAAAGGTGACTTGAATCCTTTTTTACTATGCTTGGGACAGAAGATACTACAAAAATATATATAAAAATAAATGATGTGCATTAGGTAATGTATGTTTGTTTTTGCATTGTCATTGGTACTACTGTTAATGTGACTTGAAGTTAATAGTAAAAACACCAAACGACTGATTCGCGAGTAATTTAGCCATTCGCTCCTTAACTCTTGTGTACAATAGGCACGGTTTGACTCACATTATTGTGTTACATATTATGTTTTTAGCAATCGATTAAACAGATACATATAGGTATGTAGTAGATACCGTCGTAGTAGTTACTCAATAACGTGGTATGATTGTTTCGCGAGTCATTTTGCCGTCCTCTTGCTTATTTGTCCTTCCGTCCCACTACGCAACCGAGTTTCGTAACCAGCTACGAAATGGGAAAATTTTCTCCCAGTAGGAAACCCACCTACGAATCGAGAATTATTTCGCGAGTAGGTAATTTACTTAGCTGTTATCTTATAAACTCTTTGTGTAGAGTATGGTCCGGCTTAAACTAGCGTGTTATGAGTTTAGCAAATGGATATGTAATATTGAAATGTCGTTAAATTACCTCAGGCGAGTACGGTCGGCCTCAAAATTTGCTAAACACAATTGTATCGTGGCGTAGTACTAAAGTTTTCAGCAACTTTTGAGGCCGACTGTACAATAAAGCAGTACCTACGATTGTTTCGCGGGTCATTTAGCCGTTCACCTGCTTAAATCTTATGTACGACCGTTCGTTTACTAGGGCGAAAATGGGCTTTGATTAGGGCTTTCTTTCTAAATAACTCTGATCCGCAGCAGGTCGACGAAGCCCCGCTGCGTGGGCCTCTTCTGTTTCTGCTCTGGGGGACACAAGCTGATTAACAAACCTAACCTAAAAAAGGAGTTTGTTCAGTTTTTCCATGCGAGAGGGGATTCCCTGATGGGGTCTCCACCCCTCCGTCCCCCCATGTTGGTCAGGTTCTAGCACAGAATAGATTTATACAACTAAAGTTTGACGGACTCGGCTAGGCGGGTTATTTAATGTTGTCGAACGAAATTAGTTTGCCTAGCCGTTTGATAGAAGGGCTAGACGGTCCCATGTTCATCCAGGCACTTAATTAAATGGCGCCGTTGAATGAAAAGGCTAGGCAGTTAACCAAATGGTTAATTAAGTTAGTTGGCGGCGACATACACAAGATCCAGCTTAAACCGGCGTGTACTTTATGTGTGTTTAGCAAAGGCTTAATAGTATTTTATGCAACAGTTGTATAAGAAGGTTCAAAAAATGCGAATTGCGTGAGTTGCGATACGAGCCGCGAATGCGGCGAGTATCGCAAATAGAGACGCAATGAGCGTTTTTTGACTTAATTATACAACGTTGCATACAATACTTTTTCTACGACAGGTTTTAAAATATAAAATAAAAACAAGGCATAACCTGCAAAGAAGGCAAATATGACATATGACTGTCAGTATGTGTCTATGGTAAACTTTTTATTTTTTAAATGAAGTTGACACGCAGTGAATATATTAAAAATACTTTTGTTTTTATGTTGGCATCAATGAATTTAGTTGTGAAAGTTTTGTTTTTCTTAAAAGCCGTAGGATTTTAATTGTTTGTTAAGTTGGTAGTTGTGCATTTTTACCGTAAAGTTAAAATTGAGCGCTTAATCCTTGACCTAAGTTTAACCTAGATTTAGAAGTCTGTGGTTGCTTAGCAATAACGTAAAGTGGCTATAACGACACTAGTGCTGTTATGGGGAATAGAGTATAGACTTCTCTGAACTCATATTATGTATGTTCTTATATTAGTGTTCGTGACCAAGTAAAAGACAGATAACAGTACAGGAGTAGAAAAATAAATAAATTTACGTAGCATATACTGTCGAGTTTCCTCAGTAGGGAGCAATGACGCGGTACGATTGTTTCGCGAGTCATTTAGCCGTTCGCTTGCTTAACTCTTGTATACAATACGGTGCTGCTCACACTGCGGTGATAATCTTTTTATTAAATTCTTGGAAGTATCAGATACCATCGAGCTGCCTCTGTAGGAGGCAATAACGCGCTACAACTATTTCGTGAGTCATTCGCCTGCTTAACTCTTGTGCAAAATAATCTGCACTTTAATAGAAAGAAAGAAAAAAGAAAATGCATTTACCTATTTATGACAGCAGCACAAAATATACAGTGGTAAAAAATAAAATAAAACAATAAAGGTGAATGCTGCCACAAAATGGTGCCATCTCAGCAAAATGCCGACCTAAGAACCAGCGCTGGTCTTCCGGTGGAACCAGACAGGGGCGACGCCATGACAAGATATTCACATGACGGGTCCAGGACAAATAGATAGGATGATGCTATATGACATGTCTTGGCTCGGTCGGCTCGGCACACTTATTGTGAACGCGACCATTACTGACAGTGACAGCACCAACTAATTGTGCCAACCGATTAGGTACCGATCAAACCAAACCATCTCAATCGCATTATCTCTGGTAGCGACCGTGCGTCAAAAAAACTTAAGATAAACATTGTATAAACACTAATAACTACAAACTACAAATTAAACATAAAACCAACTGTGTTTTGATGTGATTTTATAACATCTTGCTATGTATGAGTGATTTATTAGTCTCAAGGACGAACAGGACAATAACAAAACAGTGATATTTTGCGAAAAGTTTGTGGTTCTGCAAGCTACAAAATCGAGTAATAAAATTATGTTTTTTGAATTCAAGCATCAACTACTATGTATTGTGTCAACAACGGTCGAAGTGCTGATCAGAACACTCCTCTATTTGCCAAAGGAGTTTCAGAGCGCAGGCATATAATTATATTTGGCCGTACCCATATATATCTTTTGACACCAATTGTACACAGTATCGAGTATCAAAATTTTGAAAATTAATGATTCAGACAAAACACAGAATTCTAATTAACTTTTTAATGTGTTTTTTTTTAATTAAAAACATCTAAACGTTTTAATTGATTCTTAAAGTACCTATACAACTTAGAGGTTAGCATATTGGAAGAGTCTCTACGGGATTGCTCGCAGTAATATGTATCTTTAATTCAGTTTAGAATCGTCTTTGTTTCAATATTCTAACACCAGCTACACAATATGGACTCCACAGAGACCATGGACTGGTTGTTAAGAAACTGAGTAAGGTAAAGTGATCTCTATGTGAACCTAGCATTACGTGAGCTGAATATTGGAACCATTGGGTGGAAATAATGAAAGTATGAGATTAGATTGAGCCAGTTTAAAGCGATAAACTTGTCGTTTGTCGCAGTTTCCTTTATTGGACTCGGGAAATAGAACGACACGTACGAAATGCTCCTGTTTTAGCTTTGTCTATAACTTTTATCATAACGTTTATTTGACATTGCTCGTAGTTTTAGTTGAATTCACATGTTACTATTTTTGCGGTAGGTACTTTATAAAATAGACAATTTTCGAATTTTGTATTCAATTTGTCAAATAGAAAGAAGGCGTAAGCTAGAGTTTCATTTTTGTTCTATCAACTGAGACCAACATATAAATTAAATACATAACATTTTTTTTAAGTGACGTACTCCACATCTTAAACTGATGGGACCGTTAGCTTAATGGGAGTCTTGTACTCTTGAGGATAATAGGGCTAACTAAGATAGTTATTTTTATAAATGTAAACGGAGTTTAAAGTAGAGATCTCTGTGGGCCAAAAAGCCCCGGGCCCCTAATCAGACCCGCAAATGAAAAAGAGGGCACGGCAATTGAGACTAAAATGATGTTTGGTACATAAGTTGCTCACTTAATAAAAAGTAGCGGTTTGTGTCGAACTTACAAATGCAAATTATAAATCGACACATCCTTATGAACTGTAAATAATTCCAAGTTAATTAGAGAAGAGTTATTATCTAAGCTCTCCCATACTAAAGCAAGTGCTATGTATGTAAATTTCGTGTATATTTCAAACTGCCTCTTCGGTCATCGAAACATCTGACATTATTTCATTTCCTACAAACATTAACAAACTGTTTATGTCCCTGTGCAGTCATAGCGTCATTTTAACATTCATATTATGCCGATCATATATGTGTTGACTTATCATGAGGAATAACTAATAACATTATTATCAGAAATCTAATTACTTAACCTTCTTTCAAAAAAAATTACCGGATGATACTACATTTTAAACTGTATCGTACTGTTATCGTACAAACAAACAAAAAAGTGTTCACTTCAAAAATCATACTCATCAGGCAACATTTTAACGATTTATTAAATAGGTACTACTTTAAAGTAAACCACAACCACTGACCAAACCAAAAACTGAAATCAAAGCCTGTTTATTGTCTAGCTGGGAGACAATCACCAACAAAACAGTTAAGACATCAAAATGTTCAAAGAAAAAGTTTTATATCGTTTGAAATGCGTAAGCACTTGGTCATAAATCTCACCATTTTACAAACGACGTCTTAAAAATGTCTTTATGTCTCGAGCGAGACGTGACGAGACTTGAGATCGTTCAATAGATCTTTCTACCATTTCGCCAATGTGCAAAGATTTCGAAGAGTTTAACTCAAATCCGTACCTATTTGAAAGATCCTTCACATGGTGTTTCTGAAGAATGCCGCTTTATTGGCCTTATTAAGCCTTTAAATAAGTATTCAATTAAATTACAGCAATATAATACATGCATTTACTGAGTATCAGCATTGCATCCGTGCGAAGCCGGGGCGGGACGCTAGTAAAGTTATAAATATCAGTAAAAACTTTTATTATAATTATAAATGTGAATCCGAGTTACGGATTGACGTGATTTTTTAAAAACGTAGTTAAAGTTACAGGCTGTGTGAGTACTACCTATATAGAGGAGAAAAATATCTACTCCAAGCGAATCATAATTCTCATGTAACTCATCTTACTCATGTAACTTGCATGTATAACTTTCTCCGTGTTTTTGTTAAACAAAACCATGTTGACATTTAACTTTCTTGTCTTTAGTACAAAACAATCGGAAATAAGTATTCTTTATTACTGACAAAAAACAGCATTAAACAAAAGGCCAGTGTTTAAAAACATTAAATCATTTAACATTTACAAAATATACGCCATTGCAGGCAACAGCTGGTCATCTTGGAAAGTAAACATTGGTAACACGGTTTTCGCCGTTTGTTATTGTAAATATAACCTCAAATTTTAAGAGTCGTGTCTTGACTGTCAAGAGTTATGTAATGCAAAGCTCGTGTTTGATTATTGAGGGAGAGAGACAACAATAATGTTTCATTTGGATGCCAGAGAAGGCTCAGTGCATTTACCTCCATGGCATTAGTTGTATAACTTGTATACGACTTTAATTTATGAATATTTTTTTATATTAAAAGTAAGTATTAGAAAAAAAGGTCTTTACAAAATACATGGTGTAACAAACGTGCTTATTATCTAAAATACAATAAATCATCAGTCTCTGTCTAACCAGTATCCCCAGAAAGAGACCGATGATTTTTTTGTCTCTATCACGTTATAAATTCGACTTCCATAGACCTGTTACAAGTTTCAGTGGCGCCTATATTATGTATAATGTATGCGCCTATCCAAGTGTCGCGCACGATATATGTTGCGATCCTCTTTTGCTAGCCGTGTAGCGCAGTGGTCGCCTTGACATAGCATCTAAATAATGTTATCTTCTGCGGATAAATCGCTGGAGTTCGTTGAATTTTTTGTATCGCTGTAGTGTCATGATTAATAATTGCGAGTAATAACGACCGTGGCATTACTTCTATGATAACCACCGGAAGTCAAACAATGGTACATCCACAGCCACAGCCAAGGTGACTCGTGATTGGCAGCCGGATATATCGATAAATAACTTTACATTACATTATAAATTGCAGTCTGATAGCCTTTTTTTTCAAACCTAGCCAAAGAATATCACGTGATAAAGTGATTAGGGTATCGAAAATATAGTTAAGAGGCTATTTTATAACATTTTTCTGTTGTATGGAATAGAAAGACCTCTCAATAATAGAAATATTAGTGAAAAAAATACTTCAATATCACAAAAAGACTAAAGAGAAGAACAAATAACGCTTCATACTTTTTACCAACTTTGCCTGATCAATCTCATCATCTCCATCATAATTATTAGGTACATATTACTCATCAATTGCTGAACCACTGTTTTCATTAAAGACTGCCTTAAGAAACATCTTGTGGTAGCCAGATCCCACTGCAAGTTCCGATTCCCAAAGAAAAACGATTATATTGATATTTACAGCCTTCGCCAAAACTATTGAGCACGCCTGTTTTTGTAATAGTACATTACACAACTAGGGTGGTAATACAAAGAAAGGCTGAGATCGGAGATGTTTGCGGCCCGAGCTGCAAGCGAGGGACGTAAATATGCGATCGAGGGCTTTCTTTATTACCTCCCGTGTTGTGTACATAATTTTATGTCTACACTTGGCCAGAAAGGGACTTTTTCCGTACGCGCAGCGTGCGGAAAAAGCCACTTTATGGCCAAGTGTGGCATAAAATAACTTTCACGTCAAATATTGTTTTGAAATGATAAAAAATCTTCGGAACCATGCCAAAGGGGCCGATCTTTTTAGATACTATATTTTTACCTTAGGGTTTTACTTTAGTATTTAGTTTTTAATTCAACTTGTATTTTTTTTCGCATAAATAAATAAATAAATTAAAAATATACAAACACTTAAAATTGTGTAAAAATCTTATGAATCAAGGATTTTTTTTTAATATTACCTGAAAGTATTCAGAAAAAACCTTCCTTCCGAGTCTGCTACTGCAAATATTATTTATGCAAATGTAATTAAACACCAACTAAGTAAAATAAAATAATCGTTGAAGAATTTTGAAATTCTTAATAGGAAATTTCGAGCAAATGTTCGACTTTTGTTTGAAAAATACACGGGTGCTCAATACTTTTGGCCAAGGCAATATTCGGTTGAACTTAATTTACCTAGATCCAAATAGTTATATGGCAATTTCAAACAAAATTCGAAAACACTCGTTATAGTCTGGGACCCAATGAGAATAAAATTCATTTCCGTGGGACTTACCTCCGCCATACGGACAACTGGTATGTACTTATTCGGCATACTTTCTTGAATATAAAAAGTGCGGTAGTCACTTCCTAGGGGTATGGAGGGGGTAGCTATGACGTAACAAAGATGGCGGCCGGGCCTATTCTATTTACGCTATGTTTAGATAACTACTCGGCCGATTTACTCAAATAGGGTGTCAAATGAAAGATAATTAAATGAACATTATTTTATTATAAGGATTCAATACTGTAAACCTAAAACCAAATGAAATATTTTCAAAAAACTACAATTTGTAAAATCAAACTTTTTTTAACATGTGAAAAACTCGGAAACCGTTAGGATTATGGAAATTTAGACCATTATAAAAAAAATGGTACATTTATCACCTTTCGAATAAACATTAAATCATTAAAATCGAGCTATAAACAACGGAACTGCAGTCGTCTAAGTGAGCGTGGGTAGCGCCGAACTGACTATGGTACTTCGATTTTGGTACGAATAATCTTGTAAATAACGTAACAAAACGGGTACAATCACAGCAAAATAAAAAAGTATTATGGGTGCTTGACTAAATGTCATAGAGGTTTGCAAGACAAAGAGAGTGGCATTTGTTTTTTTTTTCAAGATGGCGACTTCAATATGGCGGCTGATTTTCAAATTAGTCCGAGGGGGCCGAAATTCAGTATGGGGGGGTTTTTGGGGCCTACGAGTCTGAATCTGAAATCAGAATTTTTTCGTTCATACAAAAAATATTTTTTTTCATACAACTAAAAAAAGTAAATTTTGCGAGCCCGAAGGGTGAGCTCCAGGGTACAAGGACGAGCCCCCGCGGAGGGCCGCAGACCCGACGCGTCGTCACCTTGGCAAACTCTCCTCATCCCCGTGTAACCTAAAGCGAGGCCGAAGGCCGAGCTCTGCGTAGGGCCGAAGGCCCGAAGCGTCCGAATATTCCCAATTTTCTCTATATCCAAGTATATTTAAGCTCACCCGAGAGCCGCAGGCCCTCGGGGGAGTGTCAGCAATGCGAGGCCGAAGGCCGAGCTCCGCGTGGCACCGAAGGTGCGGAGCGTCACAGCGCCGCTCCCAATTACGCGAGCCCAAGGGCCGCAGGCCCGAAGGGCGAGCCCACCCAGATCCTTACTACCCTCACAGTATCTTATAGCTCTCCCGAGGACGGCAGGCCCTCGGGGGAGTGTTAGTGACGCGAGGCCGAAGGCCGAGCTCCGCGTAGCACCGAAGGTGCGGAGCGTCACAGCTCCGCTCCCACTTACGCGAGTCCAAGGGCCGCAGGCCCGAAGGGCGAGCCCACCTAGATCCTTACTACCCCCTAAGTATCTTATAGCTCTCCCGAGGGCTGCAGGCCCTCGGGGGAGCGTATGCGACGCGAGGCCGAAGGCCGAGCTCCGCGTAGCACCGAAGGGGCCCTCGGGTGAGCTGAAAGACACTTGGGGATTAGTAAGGATCTGGGTGAGCTCGTCCTTCGGGCTTGCGGCCCTTGGGCTCGCATAAGTGGGAGCGGCACTGTGACGCTAAGCATCTTCGGTGCTATGCGGAGCTCCGCCTTCGGCCTCGCGTCGCTGGCGCTCCCCCGGGGGCCTGCGGCCCTCGGGAGAGCTATAAGATACTATGAGGGTAGTAAGGATCTGGGTGGGCTCGCCCTTCGGGCCTGCGGCCCTTGGACTCGCGTAAGTGGGAGCGGTGCTGTGACGCTCCGCACCTTCGGTGCTACGCGGAGCTCGGCCTTCGGCCTCGCGTCACTGACGCTCCCCCGAGGGCCTGCCGTCCTCGGGAGAGCTTAAATATACTTGGATATAGAGAAAATTGGGACTATTCGGACACTTCGGGCCTTCGGCCCTACGCGGAGCTTGGCCTTCGGCCTCGCTTTAGGTTACTTGGGGATGAGGAGAGCTTGCCAAGGGGCGACGCGTCGGGCCTGCGGCCCTCCGCAGTGGCTCGGCCTCGCACCCGAAGCTCGCCCTTCGGGCTCGCAAAATTGACTTTTTTTAGTTGTATGAAAAAAAATATTTTTTGTATGAACGAAAAAATTCTGATTTCAGATTCAGACTTGTAGGCCCCAAAAACCCCCCCATACTGAATTTTGGCCCCCTCGGACTAATTTGAAAATCAGCCGCCATATTGAAGTCGCCATCTTGAAAAAAAAAACAAATGCCACTCTCTTTGTCTTGCAAACCTCTATGACATTTAGTCAAGCACCCATAATACTTTTTTATTTTGCTGTGATTGTACCCGTTTTGTTACGTTATTTACAAGATTATTCGTACCAAAATCGAAGTACCCTAGTCAGTTCGGCGCTACCCACGCTCACTTAGACGACTGCAGTTCCGTTGTTTATAGCTCGATTTTAATGATTTAATGTTTATTCGAAAGGTGATAAATGTACCATTTTTTTTATAATGGTCTAAATTTCCATAATCCTAACGGTTTCCGAGTTTTTCACATGTTAAAAAAAGTTTGATTTTACAAATTGTAGTTTTTTGAAAATATTTCATTTGGTTTTAGGTTTACAGTATTGAATCCTTATAATAAAATAATGTTCATTTAATTATCTTTCATTTGACACCCTATTTGCGTAAATCGGCCCAGTAGTTATCTAAACATAGCGTAAGTAGAATAGGCCCGGCCGCCATCTTTGTTACGTCATAGCTACCCCCTCCATACCCCTAGGAAGTGACTACCGCACTTTTTATATTCAGGAAAGTATGCCAAATAAGTACATACCAGTAGTTTGTATGGCGGAGATGAGTCACACGAAAATCGTTATTTGAAGACTTTTTTACAATTGGGTCCCACACTATTAAAAGCTAGTGTATTAGTTCGAAAACCACACGAGCTTAGACGACTTGCAGCTTTAAAACCTATCAACAAAACGACCCTCGTTTCTGAACAGTTCCCAATTAGAAGTTATTCCGGGCACTAATTACGCCCTTTGTGTTCGAAGCTAATTGAAACCAACGTCGGGTTGATAGACTTTAAAATTCATTAAATCCACTCGCGATAGGTAAACAAATTACTGGCTTCAATGTTAGGCTGTCTAAACTTAAATTACAAATTACTAATGAAATTTCATCGTTGAAACGATTTTACTATTTACTTCCTAACGATTGTTATAATTTCGAATACCTACATTACCACAAATGTTTTATCATTCGAAACATTGTAATATCGCAAAAACATTATACACCTAATACCAAGCCAACTCAACTGTGAAACGTGAAACAAAACACTGTAATGAGGCAAAATTGCGGTTATTGCAATACATACCATTGTTATTGATAATACATAGTTATTTTCTTTCTTCTAATATTGTTTTGGCTGGCAGGTTTAGGGCAAATACCTGAGAATAAATAGTATGCTTATAATATCGTATAAACTACCTTGACCAGAGGTGGGCAAACTTTCTTCATGGTGGGCCAGAAATTTTCAGCAATTTACGTGGAGGGCAAAGTTATAGCAAAAAAATTATGTGGTTTTCAAATATCTTTAGGTACTACTGGACCGTCAATAGTACGTTACACAACTAGGGTGGTACAACAAAGAAAGGCCGAGACCGCAGATGTTTGCGGACCGAGCTGCAAGCGAGGGACGTAAATATGCGATCGAGGGCTTTCTTTATTACCTCCCGTGTTGTGTACATCATTTTATGTCTACACTTGGCCAGAAAGCGGCTTTTTCCGTACGCGTAGAGTGCGGTAAATATATTACGCGGATTATATACTAGGTACTTATGCCGGACCATCTGCGGGCCGGATTAAACCCTCGCGTGGGCCGGGGATGGCCCGCAGGCCTTACTTTACTCACCGCTGACCTAGACTGTAAAGACATCTGGTACGAGACAAAAATGAACAAAAAAGTTGTCATCGCAAAACAACGTTGCGCTGTAGAGCAAAAGATGAGCACCCCGGGGTAGACGAGGGAAGAGGTAACCCAAAATGCCCAGGGCAGAAGCAAATATATGTATACACCGTGGGTACGAGTAACCCGACAAACTTTAACTATAGATTCTAACAACTATTAGGAGTAAAAAAAGTTATGTGATGTATAGTCGAAAAACGCTTACTTTCAGAGATATTCATTATTTTTTAAATGAAAACTCCCAAGTGTGTAACAATCCCTAATAAATGTGACTAAGATCGTTTTACTAATTTTTTAAAATCCTTTAACTAAACAGCAATTAACCTTCGCAGTATTTGATGGTAAGCGACTACGAGGCCAAAAAATTGACCTTTCGTTTCCATTTTAGTTTTTTTCTTTTTGATAACTTTTCCTCCAGTAAGGACATGTTTATAACGAGGGGCTGAATTTACTGATTTATTTTGTTCCATAAGACTATTAATGTAAAATGACAATATTCGACCCATGTTGATATAACATTATTTACTCGTCACACCACCAGAAATTCATGGCTGGAGTATGTCGGTATAGTCCCTCCCACCCTGTATTATATTTAGTATTAGATATACATTTTGATAGTCCCTTTTGCCTGAGATACAGGGAATCCTAGATCAGACATTGGTTCTACTATCTAATTGTATATCTTAGTCTTTAGTTGTCTTGTCATCGCTGTATATATAATACGTTACTTAATAAATTTTTTCTTAGTCTTATTTTTATTTTTAAATGAAGGGAGTAATTTGAGCTTTCGCTCCGACAGAGGGGAAAAAGAGGAAAATAAGCTATCTAAAATACACGTTTTATCGAGTAATTTGATTATTACTTGGAAAAACTGCTTCCTGTAACGACAACTTTTAATGGATTGACTTCTTCAAGACCCCCGAAAAACATACATTTTTACTTTTTTATTTGTGATTTTAATGATTTGAAATCGAAATACATATTTTTCTATTCTATATTTTAAACTAAAGTTATAATACATCAACTACATTCTACGAATGATTGTCGTAGTAACAAACAATATCAGCTCGTAATGTTACGTTTTTCTGCCAGAACGGTCGTTCGGATCGGAAGTAATCGGACCGGGAAAGTTTAACATTCCTTTGTCACGGCACAGGAAATTTTATAGACCGATTAAGAATATCAATTATACAATCATTTCCAGCGTCGCGTCGCTTGCACCGGCGTCGTATTGTGGTTTATTATTGAAGTAGTTGTTGCGTTTTGATGCAGTTTAGGTAAAGTTTTAGTGTTATGTCAACATTTCATTATTGACAGTGATTTTAAGTGGATTGAATTTATAAGAGTACTATGAAACACAATAGGGTACTTTCCTGACACATCAAATCAGTTACTTTTTATGAAGTATCAAAACGCTCAGATAGTATGAAGTTTGTATGGAAAAAAAGTGAGTTGACGTCATTTTACTCAAACATCAAATCGTCTTCTTATTTGTAGTTTTTATATGTTAAAAATCGTTGAAAACGCTATATAGATGATGTTTAGTTCATTTTTGCAAATTTTCTAAAGATGATTTAAAGGCTAGCGTGTTGTAATTTATATTCACTACAGGCAAATACCCTATTATTCTATTCCAACCACAATTTTATTTCCATTCAATCCGCGCGTATATTCGAAAAGCTCCAGGCTAGCCAACATGACGGCTCAATTTGCCATAGACAAGCGATGTTCCAACGGAAAAATTCAATTTATTCAGAATCAGCGTTCGTAGGTGGCGCGTGAAATATCCGTTACGTTTCGCAACATCCTATCTATATCTTCCATTCTTCTTAAATTTGGACTCTATTCATATGGAGCTAGATTCCCAATTTAAAGTAACGCACTATATGAGATAGAAGTTATTGGGTGTTTATGGCCGATGTTCTCTCCTTACGCAATCGCGTGAGGCGAGCGTGTTAGTTGATGTTTGAAGTGCAAGTGACAGACTCGTTATGGTTATGATGAATCGTTTCTTTTTTTAAGAATAAGTGGGTGTACTGAGTTGGCTGGTTAGTAAAAGTGTTATTTCTTTTTTAATATTTACTTTTATTATTTGCTAGATTCCTACCAGATCCAATCAACTTCTTTAATGAAGAGTCAAAACGCTCCAATAATATGCATCTTCATAGAAAACACGAACGAATGACGTCACAGGTTGTTATGGTCAATTTGTCTCCTTATTTGATATTTTTTTTTATCATTTTAAAATCGTTAAAGGCGAGAAAATAAGTGCATCTGAATTTATTTGGTATAATTTTTGTAAGCCGAATTTGATAGCAATCCAAGTGAGCATATTAACTGGTTAGTTTTAAAATTCTAGGTTAAAAAGCTAGAAGCTTCTAGGTGGACTCTCAACTCGCTTAATACGAGTATACCAATAGAAAAAAAATATTTTAAGATAAATAAAATTGTATTAGTCAGCTGTTCCTCTGTCCACCTCTTAATACCATCATCAGATCGCCGGCACCAAGTTGAAACCATCATAATGTTGTAAAATATGTATGGGTCTGCAAAGTTTAATTAATTAGAATCGGTTTAGTAGAAAAGGCTGTCACAAGATTTGAAACACACCAATATGAATACTTGAAAAAAACGTAAGAAAATAAACGTTGTCTTTGTCAGCTCGTAACTTATGCCACACGTCAAGTGTTATGAAGAAAGTGTTTC
Source organism: Eudemis profundana (assembly GCA_947034925.1). Taxonomy (NCBI): domain Eukaryota; kingdom Metazoa; phylum Arthropoda; class Insecta; order Lepidoptera; family Tortricidae; genus Eudemis; species Eudemis profundana. The sequence goes on along the minus strand of OX344795.1, from coordinate 18,503,585 downwards.
GAGCGATATGTCCGCGGCGCACGTGGCCCGGCGTTAGCGCATCGTAATCCACGCATGCGCGGTGCCCACTTGTCAGTGCAAACGTAATTGACGCTTGTAAACTTTGAGAAGAATATATAAAATAATATTCTGACTAGTATTAACTCACGCTTTGGTTTCATATTGTCTTTAGGTTCCCCGTTGTATAAATGCAGTAATTTAGTTCGTTTAAATGGGTTCATTATTATTATAAGTTGTATAATGCTTTCTTTATTTTGTGGACTCTAATTGCGCTACTAAACATAAAGTTAAAGCTAAACTTAAAGACTTATAAATAAATAAAAAACCAGAGCAAGATTAAAAAGCTACAAGAAAAAAATCAAATCAAACATTTGCTCCTTCTTTGTGATTCTTGGAGCCCTGGTCACAAATATTCAGAAGATTCCGCCTCATTATAGCTTGGCAACTTCGTTGGTGACACTCACCTGTGTGCTTTTTGTTCGAGCAAAGTTCGAAGAAGCGGGATCTTCTGCATGTCATTTCCATGTTTGCACAGGGAAATGATAATTTTTAAAAAATGACCCTAGTACTACTAGTAATGAATCTAATACCAGTTTATTATTCAGGGATTGTGGGGGAACACCACTTCATGGGCGAGCCTTGTTTCCATTGCTTGATATCCCTCATATTAAGCGACGCCCTAAGTTATGACGTCATTACGTCATAATATTATAACGGTGCCGTTAAGTAAGCTCTTAGCGAAACATGGCAAAGCTTTAAAGTGATATCCATCATCCCGCCCGCTTGAATACGTCACTACGCCAAATTATCTATACATACAATAACATCGTAGAAACACTATGTTGGTGCATTATAGTACATTACACAACTAGGGTGGTAAAGCAAAGAAAGGCGAGATCGCTGATGTTTGCCGTAAATATGCGATTGAGGGCTTTTTTTATTTCCTTCCGTGTTGTGTACTGTAGAGATGCTGGTTGTCTCTACAGAAGAATTAGGAATAAATAATATTTCAAATATCTGTCAGTTTAACTTTATGTTTTATAAGATAAAATATTGAGACAGTTCTCATCTGAGCGCCGCCATAGATAGGTACATTATGTAAATATCTCGGAATAAAACTAATACAAAGTTCCATGAAATTTGGTAATCCGCAGCCCCGGTTCACATATAGGATGTTTTTTCCCGACTAAGCCCATGCAAAAAAGAGACACACTTATTGCATCTCCGCGAACGAAGTCGCGAGCGGGCCCGCTAGTACCTAATATATACATGGCAGATATTTATTAAATAACATTATAAATTGTTTTATTTTATACAAAGCTTGTTCGAAGTCAGCTTATTTTTAAGTGTGCGTAAATAGTTTTATTTAGTCTAATTTTATTCAATGTCAACATGTTATTGTATAAGAATATGAAGAATATTGTACCTACATTGAAATAATAACCCAAATAATCTTCATTTAATGACAACGTCAATATCCTCAAATTAGCTAACCCGTTTTTTTATCAAAGATAGCTAAAAACAGACCCGTTTAATCTAAGTACCTACCCACATGTGTTACGAAAAAAACCTTTGCAATCGCGCGATCAACATAAAGACTGCTGTTTAGTTACAGGTGCTAAAATGCCATTTAAATAGCCACGCATCTTGACTTCGTTGCAATTCACAAGTCATTGTGTCATTCTCTGTCTCTTCGAGAGCAAGTATATCTCTCTATACTTGCTCTCGAAGTTTGGGAACCTATGCTATTGCTAGGTTCTCAAACTTTTTTGACTTGTCGCCCACTTAGGCATGATATGTGATTTAAGTTTTTTTTTTCAAAAGCGATAGCGCCCCCCTGGATAGCATCAATGCCCCCCAATTTCTTCCAAGGCCCCTACCGCCCCCGTGGGAATCCGCTGCGCCCACTGGGGGGCGGTACGGACCACTTTGGGAACCTATGCTCTATAGTATAATTTCAGTTTAAATCACAAATATTTACATAATTTAACTATAGCTTGTCCACGTAGTTACATACATAGTTACCCACGAATGCTTAGTTTCAAATTAAAGGTGGTAACATAACAAGACGCGAGCGAAAGCAATTTTAGATACCATCTAACAAATACATTCCAAACTGTAAGTGATATGGTTATTGGAGATAAAAAAGAAATTAAGTAACAAATAACAAACAAAATTATGAACTGGAATAATTGAGTGCGTAAAGACTCCTAGCGTTTTAACTCTTTTTTACATAACATAATAAACCTTTCAACGTTAAGCTAAACGAAATTTCTGCTATATTTTCACCTCAGGATTAAAACGTTCCATTAAAACACGAAAACCAATTTTCTTTAAACTAGGCACCCCGGCTGGAATTGTGCGCCGTCACCGGCTCAACAAAGGGAACCCCACCGCGAGAAAACCGGCGTCATGGTTGACACCGCACCACAGGGGTTCTTCGAGAACAGTAGGATCCAAGCAAAAAATATTCAGTAGGTGCTGATTCAGAATAAGGTTGTATTAAACATGTATTTGATATTACAAAGTAAAAAAAAACAATTCCAACGCTTAATATCGTCAAAAGGTCGGAACAAAAGAATTAGAATAAATGAAATAGGGACAGGTTATTCAAGGTTTACTTATCATACATTTATCAAATTCAGGTCCTATGTTCATACTCAGATTTAATATTCAGTTTGCAGCAGAATTTAAAAAGTCAGCAGATGACTTTTCAAATCATTTACAAACATCTTCCTATTGTCCACGGGTATGTTTGTTTACCCATGACTGATATCCGTCAGTACATTATTACTTTTAATGACCAACCATCAGCCGCCGATTTCTAGTGCAGTTGTAAAGTCTGTGAGGCGTAATGCTATGCTCGTCAGTTACTAAATGAGTATGAACAGTACGTCATTTCTCCTTATAAGCTGTAACACTGGCTGCGTTTCCAAGTCACACGTAGGACAAGTAGGTCGAATCAAGAATTTTGTATCTCTCTCTGGATATTGCATTTCAAATACGACCTAAATAGCTGACATTTTAGGTAAGATAACCAATAGGCAATAACCAAGGCAAAACGAAAGAGCTTCCGTGCGAAATAAACATTGGGCCTGATAAATCTTTTTAAGAAGATATATCGGTAATAGATACCGCATTACGAGAAGTAGAGCCATTATGCTACTTTTCAATCTATTGCTTCAATTCTGCATAAAATAAGTATAAACGACAAACATATTTTCGCATTTGTCATGTAAGAATTGCTGTCATTATACTGTGTGCCGTTGAGACTACTAATTAAACGAAATTATTCAAGTGTTCATAAACAAATTAAACACGATTTGTTAGATAGCGATTTTGCGAGAGGCGAGTAAAAGGAAAATTTATAACAAATGCCGCCGCCACACTCTCTCTGAGACTTTTAATTTATAATTATATTTTATACACTTTAATGGGATTGCTTACAACTACTGTACATATAATCTGGAGGCACGGCAGTGCCCCCGCCAAGTCAAGCAAAATAAAGGCACGGCGGTACCATCCTTTTCTCGAAGCCCTTAAGGCCATTTTCAACCTCCTGTAATTTTGTGCTGGCTAAAGCTGTAACCCTGCATTTTCATTTGGGATATATAGGGCACAATAAGACTTAAGTATTTTCTCAATAACATTCAATTTGAACTTGTAGTTTAAGAACTATTATACGTCATAGTTCCTTAGTTTTGTCACTGACTGACTCACTGATTCACTGACTGATCACTATAATTCTAAGGTACTTCTAGCAATCTAGCAGAACCACAAGCTCTAAATTTTAATCATAGTCTTTAGCCTATCAAATCCTACAAAACCTCAAAATATTGCAATTTCAGTATTACAAACTTATGTGTGCGGTTGTGCACACATAAGTTTGTAATCCTATACAAATACATGCGATTACAAAGTTAGTTTTGCGATTTCTAATAAAGACCACTAACAAAAAGAAATAAGATCCCATTAAAAACATTACATGTAAAAAGATGCAAGTCTCGCACCGCAGTTCTTTTACAACAAGAATGTTTTGAGATGTAATGTTAAACCAAGTCAGCACTGGGGGGGTGTCCACAGAACTCGATTCCCACCGACTTGCCTATTATTTAACCGTGGAGAAACATTTAATACTTCTTAAACAAAGAATCCTTCCTCCCTTCTCTTAGTGTTACACAATACATGCGATAGTCGGTCCGGACCGAATCGGACCGGCTTACCCGCCAGTAGTACCTTTTCATTCGCTCGGTATTAAGGAATATAATATAATCGTTACACTTAATAGATATTTGAGGCGAGAGTGTACAGCTGGTATTAAGCGAGCGTTCATTCCTTTGATCCGAGGCACATCTGAATTAAAATCAAAGGTTTGATCTCGAATAAAGTTAATGATGAGCATTTCTTGTCGCTTTTGCTCATCGTGGATTTTGAAATGTCTTTGAAATTAACATATTTAGAAATGACATAATATAATATGTATATATTGTTGTAGATTTGCGAAATTACAGCGTATTATTCATAATACTATTATGGCGATATGTGCTTCGTGAGAAAGTAAAAAGTAAAAACTTGATCATCTTAAAAAACAAAACACCAAAATAGTGAGGTCTTATTGTGGGCGGCCGTGGCGTTCCCTGGGGTCGAACCAGGTCGCTAGCCAGACCACCCTGAGTGGAATCGGACTGGGTGGGGGCCGGTCGCTTGTCCCCGGTCCACCTCGATTTGGTCGGACTAGGTGGGGAAGGTCTTATTGTAACGGGACAAACGCACGTGAAGAAAATTAAAATATTTAGACTGACAGTGAAATATTTTGTTACGAGAATCAAAGCCAGAATCGACAGAAACAAATAGGGTGAGGAAGAGGGATAACATATTTTTTTACAGGGTATTTTAAAATTAAAATGTACTGTATGAGTGTACTTTCGGGACTACAATGCATGGTCAATCAATGGATACATGCACATGGGACACATTGTAGAGATTTGATGTCAATAAATAAAATGTCGATATATAGGTAAATAGATTTTACTTCGAAAACCTAACGCATTATATGCGTTTCGATAGGGCTTCCGTACTGGCGAGAGAAATAGTACATTACTGCAGAGGCCGGGAAGTGTGGGATTGCCGGCCGAGCAGGGCTCGGAAACCGGTATTTGCTCCATACAAAAATACCGGTATTCTTTCCGTTCTTATCGTTCTTTGGTTTATTGTTTAATTTTTTAACCAGACAATTTAATAATACGAAATCATGACTTAAATACATTACTCAGCTCTACATAAAAAGCATAAAATAATTCAAAATATTGGGCTATTTCGGGGTTTTTACAAAATACCAGTTTCGAGCCCTGCGGCCGCGTACATATTTAAAGATGGCCGAGCGAACGCGAGGCCAGATAGTTACGAGGCTGGCAACCCCATTTCACGCCGAGGTATAGAGTGCGACTACGCTAAGTTTGCAGAGGTTAAAAAAAGGTTTTATTTAAAAAAAATTATATGGCAACATCACAAAAAAGAGGCAAATATGTTTCCGTTTAATAAGTACATAATGTGTCTACATACCTGCTGAAATAAACATTCAGTATAATTTATATGGTTAACGGTATTTTTTTTAAAACTACCCTATTACCGTGCTTTTTTTTGTTTATGTTATGACAGGTGAGCATACCTACATATGTATAATCTTTATAACGTCACCTTTTTCTAAAAATACCCATATATATTTCGATGTATCCGTAGCAGTATCCGTAGTAAATAAGCATATATGTAATTGAATAACAAAATCGTTTGGATTTCATAGCAGGATACGTTACGTTCTAATGACTTGTATCATTAGTCCCGAAGGAGAGTCGTTAATCTCACTCGTTTTGCGGCAAAATACGCTGAATCCGTACCTGGAAATAGAAGACACATTGTAATTATTACGAACATATGGTAAGTAAGCACACAACATTATTATTATCATCAGCCTATAAACGTCCCACTGCTGAGCACATAGGCCTACTCTCGGGGCATTCCACGAAAACGTCTACGTTGTCGGGCACGTGAAAGCTATGGCAGCTACATTATACTTAACAAATAGAAAGTCCTAAATGACATTATCAATTCAGAAACCAAGTTATAATATATTGACATACCAAAAAATTACTTCCTAACTTTGTTAGAAGTATGAAAGAAATGGCGTCACGTGCCCGACATTCTGGTGGAATGCCCCTCTCATAGATCATAGATAAGAGTTAATGGGCTGTAGTCCCCACGCTAGCCCACTGCGGACTGGGACTTCACCTACAGCTTTGAATTTCTTCGCATGTATGCATGCAGGTTTCCGCCCGACGTTTTTCCTTCACCGAACAGCTAATGGTAAAATATCTAATAATATTTCGTACATAAGTTCCGAAAAACTCATTGGTATAGGTAGTTTCACGAGAGTTGAGGTGATTGATTTCGCCCAGGGCGTAATAGGTAATTTACGGCCCGCAGAATCTACGTGTAACAACACCATTTTCGAGCAAGTGTGATGAAAATTATAATACATAATATAATTATTTAAAAAATACCCGACCGCGGTGCACTTTGAAACTGCATAAAATCCGCCATTTTGTTTATTTTTACGAACTTCATACCCAGTGACACTCGCATCATCAAGACGAATCTAATGAGGTATCATTTAAAAAATCGGATGTGCCGTTGAGTAGTTATTGGCGGAGGTACGGACATACATACATACTTACATACATACATGCAGGTCAAACACATAAACCTCCTTTGGGCTTCGCCGCAGTCGGGTAAAAAGAAGGGAAAATAAGTCATCGACGTAATAAGTAGGTACATCAATCAATTAAGGGTTCAATTTATTCGATCATCTTATCTTCGTTAGGTTGATTCTGTATTCTATTTTATTAACTAAAGTGTACCCATATGTAAAACACAGCTTTTACATTTGACATAAGACCTGGATTGTAAGCACCACTGCGCTACATAACTAGAAAATCGACTCTATCCCGCAAGTCTACTAGAATAAACCTCTACTGGAAAAAAATGAAAGAAAGTTGGTAGTTTAAAAGTCTAGGTACTTGAGCTATATTGGCGTATGTTTCGGTGGATTTCAGTAAAATTGTCTTTTGACACATGTCAATTAACATCAATCAACATTTATAACGTAAAACAATAAGACTAAATACTGACAGACAACGTCCAGCCAAAGTCTCAGCAGATAGCAGGAAGAAATTTCAACAAACATGTTGTTAAAGGAACGTAGAGGTGCACTAAGAATGGATAGCAATAGTCCCTCAGTGTAACTACATTGTGTGCATCTTTCTAGAAGTCGCGTGACCTTTGTCTCACTATAATTGTACTCAAGTGGTTGTTAAAGCGAGTCAATTGCGGACGTGTTAATCTTTGAAACGGTGCAGAGGCGTGCATACAGTGCAGCGTCTCTGTTGTTTACCGACGAGTATACGAACAGCGAGGGTATGATGTAACAGAAAACACTGAAATGGCCTGAAATGATGTCGGACGCTTGAATGAATGACCTGATGAAACACCTAACTATATATGTGAGCGGGGCATTCCTAACCCACGTGTGGCACTAATAGGCTGGAGGAGTAATCAATCTTACCAAATTGGGGTTCATGACAATCTCATTTGAAGGTAAATCTATCTAAACATACCTACCATAAAATCTTAGTAAGTCTGTGTTTATATATTAAAATTCTCTCTTAAAAAGAATATGTAATAAATAGATTTTAGTTTTTTTTTCTGTTTAGGATTTGTTTTTTTTTATGTATTGGGAAAGGCAAATGAGGACACCGGTGGATGGTAAGTGACTTCTGAGGCCCATGGATAATGGACATCAGCAATCTGAATATTACAAATGCGTTGCCAACCCCGAGGACTAAGATGGAATGTCTGTGCACGTATCACGCAAAAACTACCTGTCCGATTTTCATAAAATTTGGTAGACAAGTAGATTATGACTATGGTAGATAACCATTGAATACTTTTTACCTTACTAAACCGAAGCAAAAAAGAGACGTTTAACTTACCTCCGCGAATGAAGCCCGAGCGGGGGCCACTAGTTCAGAGAATATAATTATTCAGATTTACATTATATTACAGTATCATTGATTATTTCTTTTTTTATGCGTAACCAAGTGATAAACAAAGCATACAGTCCTTTTTGAACTTACGCACAGTGTCGATTGTAGCGAATTTTTTTATTGCATAAAAATAGTGTAAGTTAACCGCAAAACATTTTGACTTGGCTTTTTCCGCGTAAAACGCACGCGCCCAGAAACGCAATCTAGCAGACAATATCGCGGGATATTCCAGTTGTGTTAAAAAAACAAGGCTACTCTACGTGTTTGCTTTCGTGATACAAATGAGATGTTATCTTAATGGCTGCCCATTACGAACGGCCTTATATTACGTCGAATCGGTTTTTAATTAACTTCTGTTATCTTTTCGATTGCGCGTGAGTTACAAAATACTGCGGTTTTATAAAAACATATTAAATTTAAGTTAAATCTGAATTAACTGACTGATTGTAGGATGTATCTTATTGTAATCGATTAGATATTAAAGTCACGTGTTTTGGCATACCTACGCATCGTTTATTTTCCCTTATTTTGAAACAAACAGTTATATTTCAAACCAAAGTAGCCGAGTAGTATCTCATAGTAGTATATAACATAGTACTTAGTAAATAGCATCGAGTAATTTAGTATGAAACTTGGAAACTTGAAAATCTCACCATCATGTCTGCCTTTTGATCGCCTGCTTTTGTTAGGGTTCCGTACCCAAAGGGTGCGGGACCCTATTATAGTTAACGGGATTACAGATTGTACGATCCACTTAAAGGAAACAAAGCGATTGTTTGTAAACCTCAAAAACACCATGATGACGTTATTGTCAAAAGTCGTTACAACCACTTTTAAAGTTCAATTGATTATCAACTCTATCTCCATGAACCATAGTTTACAACTGCATTAATATAATAATGGTATGAAATAATACTAAGCCTCCGCTGTCCGTCTGTCTGTGCGTCACAGGGCTCTAGCGTTTGAACCGTAATAGGTAGACTTGAAATTTTGACAGAATGTGTATTTTTATTGCCACTATAACAACAAATAATAATAACAAAATAAAGTTAAAAATGTATAGGGACCATACAAGATTTTTTTTGGCGTCTTTGTGCTTGATTTTAATAATGGTAATGGGTAAATGGTTGATATGTTCACAGAATGTGTATTTCTAGAGCCGAATAACAACAAATAATAAAAACGAAACAAAGTTTAAAATAAAAAGAGGGGGGGGGAGTTAAGATAAACGTGTTTTTGGCGTATTTTTGCTCGACGGTGGTACGGAACCCTTCGCGTACGAATCCGACTCGCACTTGACCGATTTTTCAGTGGCTGTCTACTTTTCCAAGCTGGCACACTTAGCAATGTGATCAAATTTTCAAGTACCCTGCGTAGACGTTAGTAAATAAACGACTTCATCATTATACATATTCTAAAAATTAAAGGCTATAAATTAATAGGTATTCCTGAAGCAAAAGTGAACATCCGTTCTCGGGTAACGTGGTCCACTTTTATCAGGTGAGATTAAGGTCAAACCGATTTTCACAAAAAAGAAGCTACCAGTAACATTGACACCCGTCTGCTTCCCTAGTCCTGGAATAGTCGGAGTTCACGCGCGATCCGTAGTGCCGTGTGATAAATTTGACATTAGAGGGTCATCGACTTGGGCCAATGTTATTGGTTCAAATACTTCTGATGAGCCGTCAAACCAGTCCGGCGGCTTATGCAATGGTGCGATCGTGTACATTAAATTCTCATACAGATGCTCCAGTCTCCGAATGCCACACACATTTCAACTTACCTAACAGCCAATTTGTTGTTGTGATCAATCGGAGTCACGGTTGAATCTATGGTGTAGAAAACCGTAACTTGCCTACCCTTGCTTATAAAGTCGGCTCGCGCTCATTGTGCGATATGTTGGTGGTAAAATTGCAAGAAGCCATGATGCCAATTCGTAGCCTGCTTTTATTTCCTTATATTCGGATTCAGATAAATTTATTGCATGTCACATTTTAGGTACATATTATACATAAGTAGGAACATGGTTTACAATATGATACCCCGTAGGGCACATCAAAAAAGTTAATGAGAAGGGCGATAGAGTATAATCTAGGGTTTATGGTGCCATTGAAACGCTATTTGGGTGTAATCGAAATTTAAATAGTGGCATAGTTCTATTCGACCCAGATGCAACCGTATACCTAATTTAGGCCTATAAAGATTTTTGCAATATATAAACGAGAGCGGAGCTAGCAAAACCTGCCGCGACTTCACTTGTCGAGTGCGAATCGTCACCGGTCACTTTTGTGACCTTACCTACTGTGTGTACAAAAGTCTATCTTACCTACCTGCTTACAAGCTTCCTATTCGCAACTTATATATTGTTTAGTGAGTTATAACTGGATTAGTCGACTGACTGGACTGTCGGTTTTTAGTTGTATATATAGTTCGCTCCAACGCCAAATAATGCTCGCCAGAGATAGATACCGGTTAACGTCAGTGGTTCTAACCGCTGGTCCATTAGTTCCTGGTTTCGATTCCCAGTCCAAGCGAATATTTGTGAGTAGGTAGGTACCAACCGATAAATAAAAGCATAACCAGCAGATACTTATATTATGGGGGTCCATAATATGATTGCAGTTACTCAGTTCACTTTAAAAATATTTGATATATATAAATGTTTATATGCATTGTTTTATTTTCCTACTACCTATTATCTTCAACAGCGATCCGTGATGATTTAAAATTTTGAAAATGGTCCTTGCATAATAAAATATATTTAATAAGTTGTACTCCTAAAGGTACCGACACATTTCATTAGATAGTTAAAAATTAACCAGTACCGATTATACGTAACATGTCCCGGAAATTGCCTTTGAGAACTCCATTGAGAAAAATGACGAACGGTGTTTGAGAAAATTACAAAACAAATTGATTAATCAAAACCGTACCATGAAAAGCAGTGATCAAATTAGTTTTATGAGAGGTATGTGGGTTTATTGCAGTCATGTAACCGATTGATCCATCGCTTTGGTGAGAACGGGACCGAAGTGAGTGTGGAAACAGACATTTCACTTAACACGTTTTTCGGCGTTTTTCACGCTCTGTTTTTACATTATTAGGTATATACTGGTATATAGTTGTAATAATAATATATTGCAAGTTGAAATATTGCAAATAACAGATTTTGTACTGTCAGTTGAATAGAGCGGTATAAGTCTGACGTCTGACGATACGTTCAGCCTAATGCAGTGGTTTTCAACCTTTTTCATGACACGACCCCCCTGGTATGAAAAAATATTTCGCGAACCCCTTCCCCTTCGCTTCTTGATCATGTGTGACATACATGAAATCTATCTTTTTAAACTTTATCGATTTTTTACTGAAGTAGTCCTCTCGACCTCTTGCGACCCCCCCTAAAGAAGCCTCGCGACCCCCCAGGGGGTCGCGACCCACAGGTTGAAAAACACTGGCCTAATGCGAGTCGCCTACCTACGAAGCCAGAGGACCCGGTAGGGCATACAGAACCGGAAAATATTAGTATGAAAGAACCGGGAATTCCCGGTACCGCGGTACTAAAATTTCCTGGTTCTGCATGCCCTAGGACCCGGGTTCAAATCTTGGTAAGGGTATAATATTTGCGTGATAGACACAGTTATTTGTTTCTGAGCTATAGGTATTTTCTATCAATTTAGGTATTTATCTATCTATTTAAGTATGTATATCGTCGTTTAGTACAAGTGTTGCTTAGTTTGGGACCAGGTCGATTTGAGTAAAATTGTCCCTGAATTATTGACTTTATTTATAAGTGTAATACTTACTTTTCTATGTATACGTAAGTTAAGGCATAAGGCTCATTAGTACGTACATGGCGACCGCTGGGATATTCGAGTTCTCCCCCTAAGCCAACAACGCTCGCTTTTTGTTATGGCAAGTAGCATTTACTAACACCGACTCTTATAAAACTTTGAACGCTTATTTAGGTCCCGTGGCAATACAACATTACGATAAATTCAACTTAGTAACGAGGGTCTGACAATGGAGTCATGAGGTGGGCAGAACAGCTAATGACGAGAAATTGTTTAACTTAATTTTTTTAAGCTATTTTCTTGTTTGTTTATTCTAGTTATCATTGAAGTTGGATTCGCGGCGCACTGAAACAATTTGATGCGTTATCCGTGGCACCGCGTTGAGTGCTGAAGAGTACGACCGCAGCCGACCACAACCGCAGCCAAAATATTGTTGCTTAAAGTGATATCAGTCAGTTCCGCGACACCATTCATTTTCATATTTGTAGATGAATTATTGAATAGTGGGTTAGTCGACTAGAAAGAAGTTATTTAGAGAAATAAAGTAAACCTTGATTTTAACACAAAAAATCTCAAAATGAGGAGTTTGAAGCCTTTGTCTATCCGTCATCGAAGCACGACGCGTGGACCGACTACACAGCGTTTTGTAACATTCTTTTTTTTATACTATGTAGTCGGTATTCAGTCAGTAACTTAGCTGATTCTTAGTTAAGTTTAATGAAGGTTATTGCAGTGACCCCAAAGATGTCGTTATTTAAATCATCTATCATTTTAGTGATTATATACTTTAATACTGAATCTGCTACCCAAATGCAGTCAGGAAGAGATCGGTTTAATGGCGATAAGATCACCTTTTATCTACCATTCGTTTTTAATATCACGTTTATTTAAGGATCTGTGTATTTTTTGGTGTGCAATAAAGAGTATTGTAAGTATTGTATTATACTGAGTATTAGTAGTATAATAAGGCTTTAAAAGCTAGAACCGATTTTACGTTTGAATTGAATCTGGGTTTGTTTTACACTTTAAAATATTTCAATTGTGTCCGCATGATTATGTCTTACATACTACCTTTAACATCGATATTGATATCAACATGACAAAAATCTAGGCATATACCAAGAAAACGCCAAGAGAAGCCACGGTCTTGATCTAGTCGTTTAATAACAAAATTCTTCCCTTATTTCAGTGTAAAGTCGAGTTTAATTAGTGGGAGAATGCCGAGATCAGCTGGTGCTTCCCCACTGGGGGGTGGTGGGGATTTTAATGGCATTCCTGGATATTTGCGCTTGATAGATGATTAGGCAGCTACTTAAAGGCAATAATATGTTCAAAATTCAAAATTCAAAACTCTGGCCGCAGTTTTACTAGTCAAAATGTATTTATTACAGCACTACGCAAAATATAACCCTGTAGACATAAAATGATGTACACAATACGGTAGGTAAATAAAGAAAGCCCTCGATCGCATATTTACATCCCTCGCTTGCAGCTCGGGCCGCAAACATCTGCGATCTCGACCTTTCTTTATTTTGCCACCCTAGTTGTGTAATGTACTATAATGCGTACATACTTAAAGCATAACTCTGCTTTCGGAAAGCACATTTCTGCGATATAATAGATAAAAGCCTATGCAAATATTTTTTATTTTATACCCCTGATCTTCATGACATTTTGGAATCTTGAGTGACATCGCTCAAGATATCTAAATTTGACTAGGAACTTAGCATTACTTATCGCACAACATCGCAAAACAAATGTCAAGTAAGAGCCTGTTCAATTGCCGTCCCACGTTCATTGAGATCGTTTTGCCGAGGAATTCCAATTCGGGGCAGATAATACGAGTCTGTCTGATACAATGCCATTATTTAATTAAGCCAGATTACGCCACTTTGTATTTAAAATGTTAAGTATTGCACTCTTTATTCGTGCGAAGCCAATGGAAATTATAAACATGATTGTGTCATAGACGCTAACAATTCCGCGTGATGAATATTTCTTTATTTTTACAAGTTAACTCTAAAATATTCCGATGCACATCCCTCCTTGATCCCTCCTGTTTGGGTCAAAAATATTTTTAGTATGAGTTAAGGTTTATAGTATTTCCTGTGGACATTATAAAATTGTTAGGTTTTAAAGCCTAATTTTCTTACTGGATCCTCATAGACTTTTACAAACCGTATTTTTCTTAAAACCTGTATGATAAAGTAAAATGTACCCAAGTCGTTAACTTTTTTATTGTCTACCTACAGAAAAGACGTCCGTTTTCCTGAACGTGTATGACCCGTTTCTGCCATGGATAATACGTTTGTTTATAATAAATACTCCATAATTTTATCAAAATTTCTAGTAAAAACTCTAATAGCCTAGCAGTGGCGTGGCGTAAAATATATCCTTGGGCAAGCCGGTCCAGATTTGGCGTACGTTTTCCTTAAGAGGAAACAGTAAGGTCGAGAGAATTGAAAATTAGGTATTTGTAAAATTTGTCGCTATCCCGCACTGCCCGCCTCTCACCCGCAGAGCGCGATAGAGACAACTGCAGCTTGGACCGAAAATACCTTTTAAAATTTCATGAAAACAACGTTTCGTAGTCCCCTGATTTCTTCCCCAAAACTTAACCTATTTAACGAATTTTTTCATTAAACATTAAAGAAAGGCTTTGTCCATGTTCCTATGTTTTCTTTTTTTTAATAATCTAGTCAAATTTGTTTTCTGGATGTGTGAACACAGCGGAAAATCTGGCATTTTTTTTAGGTTTTTGAAGGTTAATATCTCTTTTGAGAATCAATTTATCGTAAAAAGGAAAACATAGGAACGTATCAATAGTAGCCATAGATTTTTGGACAAAAAATGATTGCTCTACTGGCATTATCCAGGGAGGAAACAGGGACTACGTTTGTATGGAAAAACTGCCCTCCTGTTTCCTCTTAAGAGCTGTAGAATAAGGAGCTCAAATACCTCATAATACGCAACCCGGTAGGAATCGAGTTCTTTGAACGCCACGCCACTGTAGCCTAGATAAAATTGAAGCGCAGTTGCGGTGAGGTCGCCAATCGGCCATAATCGGTCGGTAATAGCCCGTAATAGGTTATAGGTAGTTATCTCGCTTTTTCCATTAAATTAACCCGATGTTAGATAACGCGGTGCCCACGTCACTTAATGTAGCGCACAGATTGACAGCTAGTTCTTTGTTTGTGTTACTCCATTTGTTATGTATTGCCAATATGGATCTCACTAAGATTTCGAAGATTGACCGTGAATCGTGCCTCTGCCGTGAATAATGAAAGAAGATCGGCTGATGATGATGGTGACTACAAAGAATATTATCATAGTTAACCGATTGTATTTCGGTGCTGCTCTGCACTGCTCAACGTGCACAGATTGGTGGTAGATTGTACTTGTAGGTCTCATTAACTTTGCGTCACTATGTGGTGCGTTACTGAGTAGGTATTGATAGTTACTTTCCTGATGTCATAGCTCTATCAAACTTCGGGCATCCTATGCTTCCTTTACCGAAACGTCGCAATAAACATCTACTCCAAAACTGTAGTCAGCTTCTACGGTAATAATACCTGCTGCCAATTCAGCCTACAATTTTTTATACACGATAATTTTTAATCCGTGATCAGGAGTAGAAAAATATTAATATCTAGCTAAAATTAAACTTAATAAGTGAGGTCTCACGCAATTACCTCACTATTTAATTAATTTAAAGTTAAAAAATAACTTAAACGAATAATTACTGGTTACATGGTCCTCCTACTTTAATTATTGAAGCAAAGTCACGTGGTCACAATATGTCAAGTCGTGCCATCACTTTGGTGGAAAATTTGATAGATTTTGTCAATAGACTTGATGACAATTACAAATTACTACTCATAAATTATAATTGCCATTATTTTTTTAAAGAGGTTGTAAGCTTACAGGTACAGATGACCGCCATAAATTATTGAGTTAGAAAAATTGGTACCTGATCACCGATTAAAAATCATCGTGTATAATGTTGCTGAAGCTTTGATTGTACTTACCTGAAATTTTCTCGTTTCGGATTCGACTTTTCAGGGAAATTTTTCCATAACTCAAAAATTGTTGAACAATTACACCCCGTCATTACTCAGCGCATGAATGGTCATTTTAGTCCAAACATGTCGAGAACTTGCATCATAAAACAGTGACAGCTATTTTAATAAGCTATGCCTGAAAAGGACAAAAACGAGAGTAGGCAGCGTTGGCAATTTGTTCACAGCTACAAGAAACGTGACCCCGCTCGCTTCGTCGCCCGACAGATGTACAGTACAGTACACAAAACATTCTATGCAGCAACTGTCACACAGTTCACTGGAAAATACGAGTAGCTTGATATCAAGTGTTGAGGAAATAGTGTACGCCGTAATAAATATTTTGCTCATTTTTATTGATCTACTCGCTGCGAAAGTTATACCTAACGAGGTGGACGCTGCGACAAGATCGAAAGGCCGGTCTAAGACGGTTGAGAAATTGGAAAAAGACCTCGGAAAGATGGGGAGGTTTGCTAGCTGGAAGAAGGTCGGCGGGTAATGCGAAATCTACAGGAAGATTATAAAGAAGGCCTTTTCTTATACATTATCGATGTTTGTAATCGAACAATAACTAATAAATAAACAATGATAAAGTAATTTATCGAAAGTAAAGCGAAACAATTCAGGGACACTCACTTAAAACAACAAATGTAAAGGCAACGGGTGAATTGTAGTTAAAGATAAAAGTTTGTGACTTTGGGGTTGGAGTACTGCAAATAAGTTTTATGCCACACTTGGCCATAAAGTGCCTTTTTCCGCACGCTACGCGTACGGAAAAAGCCGCTTTCTGGCCAAATGTAGATATAAAATGCTGTACACAACACGGGACCTGCGGCTCGGGCCGCAAACATCTGCGATCTCAGCCCTTCTTTGTATTACCACCCTAGTTGTGTAATATACCTACTATATTTTTTAAAGATATTTGGTCCAGTATGGTTGTAATTCCTGAGTAGAGATAGGTGCTGGTGGGTAGTGTCTTCTCTACTCTACCCTATGGAAGGTTTTATTTTACCTGATAAATACTTTCTGGGTATTTACACACAATGGCCCATTTCCATTTATGAATTACTTGTGACGCATGTAAGCAGGTACACCATACCACACAGGTATATGCAAAGTTCTTAAGTACCATTAAATGTTTGTCAACCATCGGAGCATCAGCAAGTACTAATTTACGTAACTGCTGGCGTTCAAAATAACAAGAACATCAAAGGATGCGAAAAGTATGACAACCGACGCGATCACAAACTCTAAAACTTGGAGTAAAAATGGATTAAGTCTCCTTACATTACTAGGTCGCTTAACTCTTTTTGGAATTACAGTCTAGAATATTCGGTTCACTCACTCCATAATAATTCCAAAGTTTAACTTAAAAGGAAAGTTCACTTGAACTCCTTCAAAATTTGAGTAATTTTGAGTTACAATCATACGTAAATGGAACTTTACGTATATAGAGATAGATTTTAAGTTGGATTGCAAGGGACCCCAATATTCCTAGTCGAAAAGGTCTTAAGTCTGTTTGTGTTCATAAAGCACATAAGCTGTTTTTCATTAGGGTGCCAGGATTTGGGAGTTGTACCTAAATGATTGATGGCGGAAGGTTGTGAAACGAAATGTAAAACAATGGCGTTATTTAGTTTCGGGATGTGTCCGGATTTGTGAACACTTCATTGTACGTTCTTATTTAATATTGCTGTAATAAATAACAGAGAAACGGGGCTCCGGATGGACGGCAGACATAAGGCAAACATATTGCACAGCGGTACTCCTAAAAAGTAATAAACAAGAGAACCCAAATAAAGGATTTGAACAGGAATGGTAAAATCAGGGCGCAGGTTAAGATGCCACATTGTATAGAATAGACATCTTTTTGGTGCGCTCGATCCATTGTAAGTAACTGCGTAACAGCCAGCTTGATTGAAGTCAAGAGCAATCCTATTTAAGGTGAATCGAATCATTCGAATCTCCATACAAACATAAAGAAGGATCGTAGATTTATACGAGTCTGCGCTTAATAATACGAGAAGTCTCAAAAAGCTAAAATAGTACATTGTGTATCTGGTGGTAATTTCCTTTACCGCTCGTGGCACACACAATGTTTTATGCCACACCTGGCCATAAAGTGGCTTTTTCCGCACGCGGCGCGTACGGAGAAAGCCGCTTTCTGGCCAACTGTAGACATAAAATGATATACACAACACGGGAGGTAACAAAGAAAGCCCTCGATCGCATATTTACGTCCCTCGCTTGCAGCTCGAGCCGCAAACTTCTGCGATCTCGGCCTTTCTTTGTATTACCACCCTAGTTGTGTAATGTACTATTTCATCACACTTGTGAGGAAATCTAAATAAATAACTTTACTAATCCACCCAGTATGAGAACAAAGTTTTAAAACAGAAAGTGACATATCCATAGATAATGCGAATGTCAAGTCATGTTCGGAAACCATAGCGGTAAGGACCTAAAACGGCAATTTTAGTTGATTTTTTGTAAAATACTGAAATACACTATTTAAACATTAAATTTTTGTTACCGAAATGTGTGCAACCGACCGACCGAAACAGTTCTCTTTAAATAAATATTTCAGTGATAAAAGTTAAAAAAGTAAGTTGGTGTTTCCTTTGAACATGACAAATAAGAGTAAAAGCGTAGCCAAATAAAAAAAAATCCATTGCGCCCTAGGGCGTAATTATAACTTTAGTTTGGAATAATGCTAATAGATGGCGCTGACAATCAAACGACCGCGTGCCTGTTTTTCTGACTTTATGGAACTTCTCATGTTGTTATACGCAGATAAAATTAATTTGCGTTTGAATTAAACTAAATTTAAACTAAATTTTATGTTGTTTATGCCACACCTGGCCATAAAGTGGCTTTTTCCGCACGCTACGCGTACGGAAAAAGCCGCTTTCTGGCCAAGTGTAGACAAAATGATGTACACAACACGGGAGATAATAAAGATAGTCCTCGATCGCATAATCATCTGCGATCTCGGCCTTTCTTTGTTTTATCACCCTAGTTGTGTCATGTACTATAATGTCGATTTCATTGTGAATATAATAATAACGCAGGGCAGCTTGTGGCGAGCTGTTGGGGAGTAGCGACCCCACGTACCCGAGTGCTCCTGGGGGTCCTTAGGGAGGGTTCATGGGTAAGAGTGAAAGGACCTCCGCCTCTGGCTTGCCTTAACTGGCCGTTCAGTGGAGTCGCGAGAGCTATATGCTCCAGGCGTGGAAGTGTTAAAGGGCATAACGCCGCGAGTACCCTCGGAGAAAGCGCAGCACACCTCTGGACACTCTGCAGCCCCCCACACCGGTGTTGCCCCTAGGTCATTTTATAATGTCACTATTTAACAGGGGCCCATCTAGCGGAGGGGCAAATCACGGTCTGTCAGTGCCACAAAAGCTATGAGACACTCTTCCTGACAGACGCCGTCATGTCTCAATCCATAGCCTAGTATTTAGCCCTATATTTCCACCACCTTAGCCCAGTAGAGTAAGATTCCATCAATCAACAATAGTCCTTACATTTGGCGGGGGCTGTCTCTGTGTGCGTCCCATGACACGGACAGAGCCAGCATTCGCTGGGTGTACACTTTGCCTTTTATTAAATGATCGAAAAGGCCTCTATGCGTTGGCTTCGGTTCCGGGCACGCCTCCTAAAGATCCGGGACATCATTGTCCCGTGAACGGGAAATACATACAAATAATTATAATACGTTTACTATCAGACGTCAAAGATCCATAGATTGGTAGTAGGTACAAACTTAAAAGTTAAAATCTGCTTTAGAACGCTTTGGAGTGAAAATTGCTCCACTCAATCTTGTATCTAAACGCTCTGAGTTTTACAAATAAGGATGCCATTGTAAAACCAAACTCCATCCTTTTGCTTTCGTAACCTAAACACATCGTAATTATCTGACGGTCGTCTCACACTGTCTGTAACCCCAAGAGGACTTAAGTTGCCAGTAAATTGTAGCCAGTTCCATCTTTCTGTGTACGAAGGGCCACAGGATGTGCCTATTGGCCCGTCTTTATGCGGACACAATTCCGCTCTGTTGTGCGTATGATTGCACTGGAGCAGCTTGTTAAGGAATTTTGACGCGCCATACATTCCTTCTCATACTTAAGAGTATTTCTGTAATTCTTACGCCGCTGTTCGGAACACGTGGAAGGCAAATTATAATCCGGACCTGGGCAATATTATCGTGCAGTTAGATTCTGAGAATAGTTGCAGTGTGTGTGTGTGTTTCATAGACACTTACATGAATTCAATGGACACGCACAATTTTGTTCTCTTGTTAAGAGTAACATATCAAGATGAGGGTCATGCCAAATTGGTGTTCTAGGTAGGTCAAATCTGTTATAGGTAAAATACTTAAGTAATGCCCTTCTTGTATGTAGTAGTACGGGTTCTCTATCGGGGGGCATAAATGTGAAAGTCATTTTTTCGAAGAGCATTACTACTTTTGTCATTACAATCGTTGCGCATAAATAGTATTAGTCATTCAGTGATTGGCATAAAAATTATTGTCATTATATTTGTGCGCATTAATCACTATTATCATATAGTTTTGACGCATATCAACGTAATTTATAATGATCAAATGGCATTAAAATTGTATGCATTAAAAATGTACCGCATTATTTTTATACGGTTCTCTATCGGGTGGCATAAAAATTATGATCATTATATTTGTGCGCATTAATCACTATTATCATATAGTTTTTACGCATATCAACGTAAATTATAATTATCAAATGCCATTAAACCTGTATGTTATGTGTGTATGTATGTTGTTTTTCAGAATGGTTTCCTTCATAAAATTCTCAGTCTATAAGTGAAGTTTTTCTGCCAGCAGTTCGTTTTTGTTAGGAAACGCAGTTCAAACCTAACCTAAACCTAACTTAACGTAACCTACTGTTTCTTCCAGCAGTTCGTTTTTGATAAGGGATGCAGTTCAAACCTAACCTAAACCTAACTTAACCTAACCTACTTTTTCTGCCAGCAGTTTGTTTTTGATAGGGGATGCAGTTCAAACCTAACCTAAACCTAACTTCACCTAACCTACTTTTTCTGCCAGCAGTTTGTTTTTGATAGGGGATGCAGTTCAAACCTAACCTAAACCTAACTTAACCTAACCTACTTTTTCTGCCAGCAGTTCGTTTTTGTTGGGGGACGCAGTTCAAACCTAACCTAAACCTAACGTAACATAACCTACTTTTTCTGTCCATTTTTTTTCCCCCTTGAGGGGGGCTCCACCCCCCCCGTCCCCCCATGTGTGGCTCTATGTTTATACATATTGGTACCCTTGTCTGTACCACTAGAAGAAACATTAACCTCTTAATTGCCGACTCATTTTGCACATTTAATGCATTGTCTTTTTCATCATCATCATCATTTCAGCCATAGGACGTCCACTGCTGGACATAGGCCTCCCTCATAGACTTCCACTTAATTCGGTTGGAAGCAACCCGCATCCACCGTGAGCCAGCAGCCTTAACCAGATCATCTGTCCATCTTGTTGGTGGACGTCCGACGCTGCGCTTGCCGATTCGTGGTCTCCATTCGAGAACCTTTCGGCCCCATCGGCCATCTGTTCTACGTGCTATATGCCCTGCCCATTGCCACTTCAACAAGCTTATCCGTTTAACTATGTCGGTGACCCTCGTTCTTCTACGTATCTCCTCATTTCTGATTCGATCCCGCAGAGAAACCCCGAGCATAGCCCTTTCCATAGCCCGTTGAGCGACTCTGAGCCTATTCATAAGGCCTATAGTGAAGCACCACGTCTCGGATCCATATGTAATCACTGGCAACACACACTGATTGTATACTTTCGTCTTAAGGCACTGAGGTATTTTGGACGAAAAGACGTTGCGGAGTTTCCCGAACGCTGCCCATCCGAGTTGGATTCGACGATTGACCTCCTTCTCGAAGTTGGACCTACCTAGTTGGACTGTCTGTCCTAGGTATACGTACGCGTCAACAACTTCAAGAGCCGAGTTCTCAACCATAACGGGAGTAGGCACGACATGGACATTGGACATAACTTTCGTCTTGTCCATATTCATTTTTAGGCCCACTCGTTGGGAGACTCGATTGAGGCCTTCGAGCATCGTGCTGAGTTCCTCCATCGACTTTGCCATGACCACGATATCATCGGCAAACCGAAGGTGAGTGATGTACTCGCCGTTGACATTGATGCCTAGTCCTTTCCATTCCAGCAGTTTGAAGGCGTCTTCCAAAGAGGCCGTAAACAGTTTCGGAGATATAACATCTCCCTGTCTTACGCCTCTTTTCAAGGGAATCGCCTCCGAATTCTGCTCCTGTACTCGGACCGACATAGTGGCGTTTTTGTACAAACACTTCAGCACTTCGATGTACCGATAGTCAATACGGCACCGCTGGAGAGCCTCAAGCACCGCCCATGTTTCAACCGAATCGAAGGCTTTCTCGTAGTCCACAAACGCTAAGCAGAGTGGCAAGTTGTACTCTTCGGTCTTCTGTATAACTTGCCGCAGCGTATGTATGTGGTCCACGATACTGTAGCCTTTCCGGAACCCAGCTTGTTCGGGAGGCTGGAAGTCATCAAACCTGCGTTCGAGACGATTTGTAATGATCCTGGAGAACAGCTTATAAACATGGCTCAGAAGCGAGATGGGTCTGTAGTTCTTTAATAAGGTGTTATCACCTTTCTTAAAGAACAACACCACCACGCTCTTGTTCCATGCTTCCGGCGTTGTACCTTCGAGCAAGACGGAGTTAAAGAGCCTCTGAAGGACTTTAAGTACCGGTGATCCACCCGCTTTCAGAAGCTCAGATGTGATTCCGTCCTCACCCGGTGCCTTGTTGTTCCTAAGCTGTTTCAGGGTCATTCTAATCTCGTACAGGCTGATGTCCGGGATATCCTCGGTAAAGTGTCGGGTCAGTTTGGCTCTTGGGTCTGCAGCTGCACTGGAAACAGGTTTAGTGACCGAATTGTAGAGCTGTCCATAGAACTCTTCGACTTCCCTTAACACTTCCGCTTTTGTCGACGCTATACTACCATCATTCCTCTTCAGCTTTGTCATCTGGCTTTGCCCAATAGACGAGTCTTTTGCAAACACTTTGGAGCCTTTATTCCGCTCAATCGTATCTTTAATACGAGCAGTATTAAAAGTACGAATATCGTGTCGCAGGGATTTCCAAATTCGTCTATTGAGCTGCCTATGAGACTCAGCATCATCGGGAGACTGCAGTCTCAGCGAGCGTCGTTCAGCCATAAGGTCAAGGGTGCTTTTAGAAAGTTTCTGAGTTCTACTGATACGGCGGTTCTTAAAAAACTGAGACCCAACCGTATGGACTGTTTCTATAAACCTGTTATTTATCTCGTCCACTGATGCGAGATTTTCCAGGCAATCAAAGCGATTTGAAAGCTCGAGTTGAAAGCTCTCGGGGTCTTCGATCTGAGCGCGAGTAGGTCGGAGCGTGGACTTCATCAAACGGGACCGTTCAAGTTTAACGTTCATATTCAATGTGCCTCTCACTATTCGGTGATCACTACCGGTTTTCACCCTGTGAATCACAGAGACGTCATTGAATATCCGTTTCTTGTCGGTCAAGATGAAGTCTATCTCGTTTCTCGTGAAACCGTCGGGGCTCATCCAGGTCCATTTTCTGTGCGGCGGCTTCTGAAAGAAAGAATTCATCATAAAGAGTCCTTCTTTCTCCAGAAAGTCGGCCAGCCTCTGTCCCCTGGGGTTCCGTTGCCCATAACCAAAGTTTCCCACTTTCAACTCATCATCGCTTCTCTTGCCCAGCTTAGCATTGAAATCCCCCATAACAACATTGAAGTGAGTTTTAGAAGTGTGTATGGCTCTACTAATATCCTCATACATAGACTCTACTTCCTCATCTGGATGTGACGAGGTCGGCGCATAGACCTGAACGACCTTCAGCGAATACCTTTCCGATACTCTGAGTGTTAGATATGCGACCCTACTCGACACACTATCGATGGCAATGATATTGTTAACGAGGGATTTGTGGACGAGAAATCCGACACCACCTTGGGACTGTTGGTCGCCCTCCCGGTAGAAGAGCAGGTTACCAGATTTCAGGGTTATTGTGTCCTGTCCTTCCCTACGGACTTCAGATAGCCCCAAAATATCCCATCGTAACATGCTCAATTCCTCTTCCAGCGCAACAATCTTTTCATCTGTCCTCAAAGTGCGGATGTTGTGTGTTGCCAGGGCCAATTGTCGTCGTGAGGGCAATCTCTCGGAACCAGATTGTCGTGCGTTGGTCGTTTGACAGTTCAAGACCCTCGCTCGGAGATTATCACCCCTGACCCTGGGGGCTCTTGGCCTACTGTCATCAGCCTCACCCCCAGTGTCGCCGGGCACTTGGGGACATGTTTTTGTTGTGTTTTTCATGAGGGGTATTGGACCATGACCCGCCACGCTGGTCCAGTGCGTGTTGGCGGGTGGGTCGTCAGAGCCTCGTTCGTTGGTCGGCAGGGCGTACCGCTTGCAGGAAAGGTTGACTTGGAGCCCGAAAGATGTAAATTGGGCCCCCTTACGCCCCCATTGTCTTTTTATGGCCAACAATTACTATTATATGCAACAATATTACTTAAAATATTGGGTGTCTATCATTGTATCGAATTTCCTGGCATCGAATTTCATATCACCGAAAACTATTCCACGAATGTCATTTCATATTTTTTTCTAATCACATAATCATCAATTCATTTCTTTTCGAATAATCGATCAACTATTCATCGTAAATCGTTTCGAATTTGTCTCAAATCGTAGCTTAACTGTTCATCGAATTTACCATTCATAGAATAATTAGTTAGTCGTAGTATTAATTTATCGAAACATGATTCACAGATGGTACGTTCCATATATTAGTTTATTAATTTGTAATCTGGATTTTTCTTTTTTGTACCTAACTGTTTGACAGTCTCTTGACCCGCCAGCGTGTCGACGACGCCCCGCTGACGCGGTTTCTTTGGGGTCGCAGTTCAAACCTAACCTAAACCTACTCTAACCTAACCTACCTTTCTGGCAGCATTTCGGTTTGTTTGGGGTCGCAGTTCCAACTTAACCTAAGCTACTTTTATGACAGCAGTTCGGTTTTGTTGGGGGACGCAGTTCGAACCCTAACCTAACCTAACCTAACCTAATTGAACTTATGGTTTGAGTTTTTCTTAATGCGGGGGGCTTCGCCCCCCGAGCCCCCCTTGTGGGGGGCTCCGCCCCCCCGTCCCCCCTTTGTCGCTCAGGCCCTGTATGTTTTTGATTGAAGTTATTTCCCCAAACGGCCCCTTTTTTTAATGAACCAACCTAACCTACTGACCCGGGTCGACCTAAACCTACTATAAGAACCTAACCTAACCTAACCTACCTTTTTGGCAGCATTTCGGTTTGTTTGGGGTCGCAGTTCAAACCTAACCTAACCTACTTTTCTGGTAGCAGTTCGTTTCAAATAGGGCGTTAAAATGTACTGTTATTGAAACGTATTATCAAATATAGTAACACAGGTGAAACGATTTTCTATGTAATAAGACTTTTGGGTACTGAAACTTAAGTTAGACCAAAATTATAGTAAAAGCGGTTCGATGAACTACTATGTCGATCAACAAATAAAATAATGAAGTAAAATTCGATAAATCGATTCTTCCGTAAAAGGTAATTCGAGCAAATGTATGAGCGATTTAACAGAGTTCGATGAATGATTCTTATGTGATAATAAAATTCTGCGAATAGTGTTATAGGAAACGATAATCGGTGAAATGATTTTCTGTAAAATGATGGATTACCTAAAATATTATGCGCATTCTGTTCATTCTCATCAAAATTATGAGCAAACGCAATTATGACAAACAATCTGTTATGCAAATAATCATTAATGACAAATACTACATATGAGTACGAACATAATGCGAAATGAGTTATGACAAACGAAAATATGACAATAGTTGTTATGCCATCAGAGAGGATCCCAGTAGTACGTCCTCCGTCCGTATCAAGGCCAGACGGAGCCTCGCCAACAAATAACTGAAGCATTTGTAGTGGGCCGGTTGCTTTGTACTTACGAGCCGCACGTACACATCAACAAGTTTATTTCTATTCCTATTGCGGGTAATCCCGCAGCACGCACACATTGATCTGACCAACCAGCGTTAAAGAAACCGGCGGGCTTGAGGTGCTTCAGTTCTTTGTTAGCGAGGCTACGTCCGGTTATTTATGTTGGTCTGTATAGACAGTTTGACGTTCCATTATAGAAAAAGGACATAAGTTCCATAAAAATTCCGTATACTACTGCATGCAACAAGGGCTTTAGTTAAGTTTTTTTACTTAAAACAATAAAGGTATTTTTATAAATTGCTTGCCTCATCCAAAAATCGAAGCCGCAAAATGGGAAATAACACACTGTATTTTTATTATGTTAATCCAAAGAGGAATATGAGGATTAATTCGATGAAGACCTACGTTCAGCAGTAGACGAAAGTAGTTGAAATTATGATGATTTATACATTCATACCTATGTAATCTAAGACTTGGTCGGTTCGACTCCTAGTTTAGCCAAGTATTTTTTTTTAAATGCAGCGTTATTTACTTATGAAAATGAAATGTTTCCATATAGAAAATTATCCTATCTGTAATGTTTAGGTGCTACAAGTGGCATAATCGTGGGTCGCCCTGTATATTAACAAAATTATCATTCATAATATATCTCCACGGTTATTAGATAAAAATCATATATATTCAAAGCGGATGATTGTAGAAACGAAATCAGACATACCTAACAGTTAAAACAAACATCTCTAACGAACACGCTCGATTATATTAAACACGGCGTGTCCCGAATCACGGCCGACGAGAGTTTGATACGACGATATTAAAGGAAAGGGCTAATGTCACATCTGTGCGGGCCAACATATAAATCACCGTTAGTAATAAAGCGACAAGACTCAACTTTTTAAAAATTGAGTTAAAACCGTTTGAAGTCGTTTTAAGATTGAAACATTTTTTTTATTATTCCGGTTTTTTATTTACGGTGCTAAATGTTGTTCACTAGTTTTGGCGAATCTAGTACTATTAAAACAATAAATTGTAATTAACTACTTAAATAGCGAAACGCGCATCAAATTTTATTATAGGTACCCCAACTTAAGTACCTACTGTTCTATAGCTGTCGATCACAGATTTGTTACAAGTAGTGAAAAACATAGGTATGTACCAACAGAAAGAAAGGTGACTCGAACCACCATATTTTCATGTACCTAAATAAATAACGTTTCTAACTAAAAAACTGACTTATAACATTGAATCTACGACACTAGCAAATTCACGAGATACCATAAGAATACGAAAATTGCTATACATGTGCTGTGCCTTTTTTTGAAGAGTTCCCTCGATGCCTTGCAGGGGTAATATTCAGAAACGGATTTTGAAAAAATGGGACCAATCTGGAAGTATACCTGTCCAATTACCGACCGACCGACTTACAAAGACCGATTTGAAAAATTGGTTCATAAACGAAGGAGTTCAGAGGTAATAAACATAAAAAAATACAATCGACATGTGGACCCTCCTTTTTAAATAATTGTTTTAAGTCGGTTAAAACCATTACTAAAGGTTTATCTTCTGTATGTAATAATAAATCGAAATCACCATATACAAATATCTGTCGTTTGGTCAAAAATGAGTTTAGGTAGCCCTAAATATAAATGGACCTCTAAGTAGTAGCTAGACGGTGTCTGTCCCAAATGATGGTGACGAGAGTTTGATACGACCCGATATTAGAGGAGGAAGGCGAATACCCGCATTTGTGCCTGTCATGGCGTTCAGTTCGCTCAAGACACAGTAAATGTCATAGCGATCGATATTGGTCCATAGGATAAGATACTAATAGGATAGGGAGTGATAGGATAGGACTTTTTATACAACATTTTATTATCATCTGTCATATATTATAGCTGTCAATATTTCGTTACAATTCAATTTAATAAATAGGTAACATAATTAATCGGAGCTGTTAAATAATAGACTTCTAAAAATTCGCCACTACAGAATTAACAATGAATTATATTTCGTATCCCAACCGAAGACGATTACTATAGTTTACATGCAGCAGTACATCAGATGGTGCTGTCCTTGTCACACATTTAGAGCTATAATATCTTAAAAAGCAAAACCATACTTCCATCTCTCTCCCGCGGCGCATCGACACACCCGGGCCCGCGCTTACCTGACCTCATTACATTTTTTGGTGTTGTCCGAGTCGCACGAAATTTAACGTTAAAAAATAGTGTAGTGAAGTGAAAACGAAAGCGATCAAGGGATCGAAATTACAACCAGGATTATGAAGGTAAATTTGTAATCATTTTAACAAAAGTACTAGTTACTATAAAGTGTTTTTAGATAATACGGCACTGCCAATAACGGTACTTTCAAATTTCCTTTACGCATCTTACCTACAAAATCATTAAACCTGGTTACTTACATATTTACGAATAAAAAGTAAAGATACGTGTATAAAGTTATATAATTAGGAAAGATGTATAACGGATTTGCTGAGTTTTTTATCTAACTAACTTCATATCACTGTGTATGCCATGTGAAGGACAATTTGTCTCACCTATTTTCACAGTACCTAAACCTAACGGAACTCATCGTTTCATACTAATTGTAAGTTTAAAATAATTAAACAAATTCACTACGGTTCATCACTTTAAGTTGGATGACTGCGGTAGCGTACCGATTACTTTATTTCATTTCATTTATTAATTGCTTACATGTAGGTACATTTTATGTAAGGTATTGCAAGATATGGCAACAATAGATCTACATGATGCCTATTTTCTGATATCTGTTGATGAAAATGATCGCAAACGATTGCGTTTTAAGTGGCGACCACAATTGTTTGATTCGAATGTCTTGCTAAACGACATCGGGCCTATTGTCATTTAACTACTTAGACGATTTTTTATATATAGTAAGATCATAGATTTAATTACTTAACAAACGTAAAAACTACAAGACTTTTTTAAGTCGTTGGGGTTCGTCATCAATAGTGATAAAAGTGTTATGACGCCAAGTAAAATTGGCAAATTTTAGGGTTTGTGTTATGACTATCACCTTGCCTGGCGAAAAGAAACAGACATGTAGATGTATTTACACGTGTATAGCTCCACGAAAATCGTGTTGAAGATTTCAAGTGTGATCATATTGATCATCCACGTTACAAAATGTTGACATTTGTGTACCTACTCCATGCGAGCCGTGTAAAGGACTATTATATACGAATGTTTACGTCTACCTACTCCATTTTAACAGTGTCGAGGATTTCATACTCCACGTAAATCGTGTAGAGAATACATACGTTTCATTCAGAACATCTGCTCCACTTTAATAGTGTCGAGGATTTCATACTCCACGTAAATCGTGTAGAGAATACACACGTTCTATTCAGAACATCTGCTCCACTTTAACAGTGTCGAGGATTTCATACTCCACGTAAATCGTGTAGAGGATACACACGTTCTATTCAGAACATCTGCTCCACTTTAACAGTGTCGAGGATTTCATACTCCACGTAAATCGTGTAGAGGATACACACGTTCTATTCAGAACATCTGCTCCACTTTAACAGTGTCGAGGATTTCATACTCCACGTAAATCGTGTAGAGGATACACACGTTCTATTCAGAACATCTGCTCCACTTTAACAGTGTCGAGGATTTCATACTCCACGTAAATCGTGTAGAGGATACACACGTTCTATCCAGAACATCAGTTCCATTTTAACGGTGTCGAGGACTTCATACTCCACATGAACCGTGTAGAGGATACATTCATATTTACGGGGACACGGAGGCCTCGGACCCTGAGTTGGCCGAGCCGGGCGAAGCAACAACTACCTACTACTGCCGAGTACGTCGCCCGCGCCGATCGCGCCGGCGGCCGAGCCCGTAACGATCGAAGCGCCCACGCCGCCTGGCGGCACTTGCCGTGCCCATAGATAGAGTGGCGAGACTATACCGTCATTGGAACCGAAAATATTAGAACTACTGGGCGAGGACCCAACTAATAACAAAAAATACGGCAAAAACCTACATAAGGATATTGCACCCAAGTCGGCACCCATTTTGGCAAATGGATTAGCTAAGGACTTTCACCTGGAACTAATCAGACGTTACTTGCCTCCTGAAAATTGCCCCAATATGAGGTTTCCGATGCTAAATCTTGAGATCAAAGCAGCCCTTTTGGAAATCAATGTATAAAAGGACTTCTACGGCCAAAGTAAGCAGAGCCAGCTGTTCGGTAGTCTCGGTGCAATAGGACAAGTGTTAAATTAGGCACTGTCATCTAAGAATACAGTATCTCAAGACATAATAAAGCTATTATAGAGAAGCTACAACAGCTATTATAGAGAATCTCAGTCTCGTCGGTTCGCAGCCTTAAACACTTTTAATTAAAATATTAGAGATACCGTCAAAAATACCAAAAATGGATGAACATCTCTTCCGTTCAGCCTTAACAGAGCATATCAAGTTTTCAAAGGCGATCGTTGAAACCGGTTCAGAAATGAAATCGACAGTTGTGAGTCCTGCTTACAAACCATCAGTAGAAAGAAGCACAGCAACAACGGAGTGCTTTAAACTCGAGGGGGATGCCGCCACGAGTAGCAGCAGCGGCCGAGCCGCGGCCGCTCCCTGCACCTCACCGGCCGCCGCGGGACCGTCGCACAGACGCGCCGCGCGGCCGCCGCCCGACCAGCTACACGCGGCATTACGCGACCACGTGGTGGAGGCGATACTAGATGAACCGCACACATGTTACAATTTGATATTTAGCTGAATTCATCAGATTTTTGCCCTCCGTATGTCCAGCCGTCAACTACGGACGGATGTAGGTATACTAAATTCTTCGAACGAGAAATATTTTAGCTCTGGATCATATGGAAAATTACAACAAACAAATGAAACTAGAAAAATATTTAAGTCCACATTTTTCATGGCGGATTAATAATACAATGATACATTCTCCCCGATCCGCAAGAATAACTACTTGTTAGAAATGTATAGTAATGCATCTATCTATAACTGGTTGGGGCGCGACATGTGGTGCCCAAACGCTTCTGGCAACTGGACAGTCAGTGAACTGACACTTCATTCATATAAACACGCTGGAACTTATAGCCGCATTTTATGGACTGAAGATATTTACAGCAAATCTAAAAGATTGCAACGTTTAACTGAGAATAGACAACACACCTGCCATGTTATATTAACAGAATGGGGAAGTACAATATCCCCATTTAAATAAGTATGCAAGAAACATTTGGCAGTTGTGCGAGTCAAAAAACGTCTATGTATTTACATCATACATACAGTCTTGCGATAATGTAGTAGCAGATCGGGAGTCTAGGACTCCAGCCAAATGAATATAGACACTGAATGGGAAATTTCTGGTCATATATTTTCACAGATTGTTCATATGTTAGGCTGTACACCTGCATTTGACCTTTTTGACAGCCCTCAGAACTACAGCCTACTGCAGTAGATATGCGTCTTCGAAATTAGATCCTTATTCAGAAATAGTCGATGCCTTTACTTTTAGTTGGGAAAATATTATTTTTTATCTCTTTCCCCCATTCAGCCTAGTGAGCAAAGTATTAGAAAAATCATTTCAGATAAAGCTAAAGGTATCGTTGTAGTACCCTACTGGCCATCACAAGCATGGTACTCCTTGTGGTCTAGTCTTGTCGTACCTGAAAAAACGTTTATTGATTCCGACGGATCTTTATTAGTCTCTCCGTTCAGAACGCGCCTCCCGCTTCATGCCAGCCTTATCCTGGTGGCAGCTAAATTATCAGGGATATGATAATAAAGCGTGGCCTACCACATGAATCACTAAATATAGTGATGGCCTCTTTAGCAAAAATACTTTTAAAGCAATAATTTAAAACTTTATTAATTCAAATCCTGGGAGCTTCTCTGTAAAAAACGAGAAATCTTGATGTTTATGACGCTAATGACGGTGATGTGTTTTAACACATCACCGTCTTGTCTTTTTGATGATGTCTTTTTGACCATAAAATTTTAAGCTATAGCTGTTTGATCATACACAGATCAGCCTTATCGCAATACGAATGTTACGTCAAATGATTGGGTTAATCGATTTCTTAAAGGCTTACAAACTTAAACCTCCGAACCCAAAATATAAATCCACGTACAAATATAGTTCTAAATCATTTCTTAAATATTTATCGAAATGAAGATGTCTCATGAACTGATTTATCATATAAAACTTGTACTTTTATCGCCATTGCTTCGGCACAATGGATGCACACGATCAGGCTACTGATAAAATTAGATAATATGCCAATAAGTAATGATGTAATTATGGCTTCACCTTCATTAGCACTGGTACTGGACAGTATAGCTAATGAGATGATACTCCTCCAGTAGGAGTCATCTAAATGTTAAATATAATCAAGGTTACAAATTTAATTAATACTTCGAGGCCTGGAGCTTGTTAACCAATCAACAGATTACCCTATATCCGCGAAAGTCCTTATTTGCCCAGCACTCGCAGTTCAAACGTATGTTAGTAGGACAAATGAATTGAGACGCCATCATACTAAAGGATACCTCTTTGTACGAAGGCCTTATAAAAACTTTGGATCTCAGACCTTAGCACACTGGGTTAAAAAGGTATCACGAGACAATGCCATTGACATAAGCATTTTCAGCGCTCACAGTACACGGGTAGCATGAAAATCTGCCGCGCACCGTGCCGGGTTTAATCTGGAGACTGTTTGCAAGGCTGCAGGTTGCAGTGATCGTTCCAATGTCTATCTTAATAAGTAATATTATAGAGACACCCTGGAATCAAATGAAAATAATTTTACGTATGCTATATCTGACATTCGTTAAATAGGATTAATTGCATTTATGCCATTAAAATTAAACAGTTAAGAATCTGATAAATGTAAATTGAACTTTAAATTAAGTCATCAGAATATTGTTCTCAATTTCGTAGCTAATCAGCATTATAATGATTGGAATTACCAGTTTTTTACTTTTCATTTTTCACATATTGAACATAACAATGCTCTGAACATCTGCATGTAAACTATAGTAATCGTCTTCGGTTGGGATACGAAATATAATTAAGAATCAAACGAACTTACCTTACGTGATGTTTGATTCCAATTATGTGAGTATCCCAACCGAAGACGATTACATCGTCCCATCCCACCCTAGCCCAAGGGATAAAATAAAAAATAAAAAACTTGTCTACAACACAAAATATCTAACTCTGAAAAAATGAGGTCAGGTAAGCGCGGGCCCGGGTGTGTCGATGCGCCGCGGGAGAGAGATGGAAGTATGGTTTTGCTTTTTAAGATATTATAGCTCTAAATGTGTGACAAGGACAGCACCATCTGATGTACTGCTGCATGTAAACTATAGTAATCGTCTTCGGTTGGGATACTCACATAATTGGAATCAAACATCACGTAAGGTAAGTTCGTTTGATTCTTAATTAAATTTAAATCTTCTTCATCATTCCCTCATTACTGAGCATCGCGACCGCATATTATTTGTCTCC
This sequence comes from Eudemis profundana, assembly GCA_947034925.1. Taxonomy (NCBI): domain Eukaryota; kingdom Metazoa; phylum Arthropoda; class Insecta; order Lepidoptera; family Tortricidae; genus Eudemis; species Eudemis profundana. The sequence continues at coordinate 18,470,025 of OX344795.1, read as the reverse complement.
AAAGGGTGCGGTCAAACTGGTCATAGGCCGTGCGTGTGGAACGCGTTCTGCATGCTGCCGCCAACCACCTTCTTAATGGAGTCAGACCATCTATCCTATTAATATCCTTCTATAATATTATAAACTAGCTGTCCCGGCGTACTTCGTTCCGCCTCTGAATTTTTAATTTTTTGATGTTTTAATAGTTATTCTATTATATTCGGGGCAGAGATAAACCCAAAAACCAAACATCATGAAAATCGGTCAACCCGTTCTCGAGTTATAAATGGTATAAATAACTAACCTGACTTTGTTTTATGCCTATAGAAGATAGATAAAGATATAATAGATGTGAAAGTTTGTGAAGATTGGATGTTTAGATGTTTGGAGGCTTGAATGTTTATTACTAAATAACGGGGTAAAAACTGGATGGATTGAGATGAAATTTGGCATGCAAGTAGGCCTGGTCCTGGATCGAAACATATGATACCCGTAATTTTTATCAGGGTAATATTTAAATCCCGGTAAAGAGTTCCCTTGGGACATTAACTGGAATAACGCGGGCGAAGCCGCGAGTAAATGCTAGTCGTCTATAACGTTGAAATACCTAGTCTAAAAAAAATTGTAAAATGAAATGTCCTTCAAATCTACTTTAAGATTTATTATGGCCATCAGTTGGCGTTCAATCAATATCTAATTTCGCTGCGAAGTTGAGTTTTCATGATCTCGCCTCGAGCGTTCGCTTACATACGCCTTATGACGTAATAACATTGATGTTCCAAGGAATAAGGGAGTAACCGACTATAAGCTACATATAGAGACACTGCGTTTCCATCATGAAATAATAGCACCGATTGTAGTCTCTGATAAGTCAGGATATTGGAAACATTCGCGACTTATGAATCTTTGTTTTAAGAAACGAGTGAGGGATGGATACTTCAACGTGGTATTCCCGCTAAAGAACGGAAACCGAAACGAAAAAAAATAATAATTGTATTACTTTTATTACAAAAAGCATACAATTTTGTATTACCTAGGGGCTAGATGCACGTTTAATAGGGGTTAGATGTAGTTTTATTTATATAAAATCGGAATGAACATAAAAATAACACATTATAAACAATTTCCAATAATTTTAAATTGCAAATTTAACTACAGGAATACACTTTTAAAATATTTCATCTAAATATTCGCGGTAAAAATGTGGACTGAAACAGTTTATGAAAAGGAAATAGGTAATTGAAAATTTTTCATTCTGTAATTCTATTTTTTGTCTACATTGCTTTTAGTGTCTCTAGAAAATAAAGTTTGACTTTTTGGACTGTTTTTAGGGTTCCGTACCAAAATGGTAAAAAAGGAACCCTTATGGTGTCTGTCTGTCCGTCTGTCACAGCCAGATATCTCAGGATCTACTACTGCTATCGATTTGAAATTTGGAATAGTGTTAAAAGTAGCTAACCCGAGCTTATTGGACATAAAAAACATCTTGTACCTTTTTTACTTTTTTTTAAAAAGACTCCGTAATGGGACTTTGAAAATTGAAAGTAAGGCTATTATACTGAGTGGGGTATTAAATAAAAGGGCTTGATTTGTAGATTAAATCGTTGTTTTTATTTTTTTTCTTAAATAATTAGTTTTTGATTTATGATGAAAACCTTTAAAAAAATACCTATACCATTCCCATTATCTTCGAAGTTACAGAAAAGAAAAATCTGTAATAATTACCAATTATTAATGTCGGCCTAAATATTACAGGAAAAATTATAACGGTTTTCCTAACTTGCACCGTTTTTTAGAAATTTGCAAAAATTGTAACACATACTTATTTGCGCCTACTTAACTAATCCCCATACAGTTTTTCTTCAACTATCTATGTATCTACTTATGAGTTTGTACGGAACCCTCGGTGCGCGAGTCCAACTTGCACTTGACCGGTTTTTAATTGATTTCATTGCATATTTGGGAAAAGCACTATGCATACCTCGGCGTGAAATAGGGTGCCAGCCTCGTAACTACCTTGCCTCGCTTTCGCTCGCCCATCTATATTTACTCGGCCGGCAACCCCTTACTTCCCGGCCTCTGCAGTAATGTACTATTAAAAAATACATAATGTTTAGTGACTACTGTGGCAAGTATCGAGTACCGTTTGAGCTGAGGTCTTTCTATGCGGTAGAAAAGGAAATATAGGACCAAATCGACTATGCTAGCTTTTGCCACTTATAAAAGAATATCAAGAATTTGTGTGACCTAAAGTCTAGCCGAAGGCTTCAGATAGGTATAGGTAATTTCACGAGAGCTGAGGTGAATGATTACACACACAGCTACATGATGTACTCATTGCAAAAAAAGTGAATGAATAAAATGAATGAGTAAATAAACACAAGGCTATAGTGTAACGAAACTTTTTGGTCTATCTTGCAAATCACTGTTGAACTGCGATACGAAAAAAGAACAGTAATTTCAAAACCTCGCTGTCGTTACATTACAGTGTTGTTGTGTGCGTGGCCTCAACTCTCGTGAAATTACCTATAGGAAAGGAACACTAGTTGGAGTAGGTAATCATCTTGAAAAATACCTGACCCAGTTGTGAAGGTCTGAACATATGACAGCTCAAGACATTTAAAAATATGACGCTTTTTGACGGCCAATACAAAAGGCAGTAATTTGCCTAGCATATTATTAAATCGACAAATATGTCATGGATAAGGACGATCGTTATGTAAGATCGATAGTTTTTCAATGAAATCCTTCATTTAACAGGTTATACTTATACGACAAACCGAATCCAGTTGATTGGTTTAAAGTACTCACTGGCCATACGATATTATAATTATATAAAAATCGTTACCATTTGCTAGCGCTATTTCAAGTTTCTGACCACAACCCAGATTTCGTAGGCCAGTAATCTTGGAGCAACTGCCATCTTTATTATGACCTCATTAACACTTATGTCAGCAAAACCAAATCAACAGGATCAAAGTCACACCCAATTACCTCAATGTACAGTCAAGAAAATAAAAATGTCCGAATACACCTTCTAAAATGGCAATGAGAACTTCGTACCAAATTCATGAAATGATTTATTCGATAAATGTCTTTCCGCTTGACTGTACAAGTTTTTTCATGAAAGTTTTCCTAACTAAACTGAAGAGTGAATAATTTTAGCCACTTCGGGGCCACCGTAAGTAAGACCCTTCGTAACGACGTGTTCCACGTAACACTAAAAACGTGCCCTCAAATTGCTCGTCTCATTAGACGCAGACTCATTAGTGTATCTTAAATTGTTTCTTTAATCTGTACCTAGCTTATTCAACGTACATTTCTTAGAGAATAAATAAAACGAAACGAACACGCGCAGGGACAAAATAATACCTATTGTCTTTGGGTATAATTTTATTGTACTATTTACAGTCGCGGAATGAAAAGCTTCGTCGTTTTAAGGACAATTTTTCCTTGTACTGTCAAGGAATTTGATTTGCGTGCCGTCTTAATGACATTCAATAATACTAAGGGTTATCCTTCATCGCAACGCTAACATGGCGTTTGTGCCGCAGCGTGACATGTTTATTTAACGAGTTTTTCCAAGCTTATGTCATCGTTTAACAGCTTCCGAAAATATTGCATGGCATAATTATGACAAAGACAGTAGATAATAGTATTTCTTTATTACTACTATCGAATATAGCTTATTTTGTCCTTTTTGCTGTTACTACCAGCAACAGATAAACAGGTTGAACGTGACGATCGTTATAGGTTGTTACAATTGGTGCTTTGAAAATATAAGCCGTTACCCTAGGCAACGTTTGCTTATAAGACGTGGCGTGTTATGTAGTTGGGAAAGGTAACCTGTGCTTGCAAAGTATTAAATGAATGAATTTCAAGACTGACGAACCTTTTCATTCTGCGACTGTACTTGTACTGGTAGAACTGGCAAACTTAGACGAAAAGTGCTATAAATATACATAATATGGCACTGGCGTGGCGTTCAGACGATTCACCTGTGAGATTGTAACTTACTGTTTTATATCCTGTGAAATGATTTTACCATATGTAGTGGTTCATATCCCTGTTACTCTTAGTATAACTGTTAAATTTTGAATCATAACGTATCAAAGATCATTTTGAATACAGTCCCAGATGTTCATTCATGTATTGAGCTCAGTCGATTAGGCCGCATCAGATGGGGCCTGAAATTGGCCGTCGGCGGCGTGGCGCCCGCTGTCACCGGAATTGATACGCGCCTAAACCTACGGGCTTGTTGCATAGGCGGACACAAAATGTATGTTTCTGTTTAATATGTATGGGAATGACGATGCGGCTAGTCTTAGTCGGTAGCGACGGTGCCTACGTTACAAGCAGTTTTGCGTTGGGTTCTACGAAAGGAAAAATTAAATATTTTGTTTGAAAGCACGAGTCTTTTCCCGAGTCTTCGTAAGTACTGTGCTTAACGCACAATTTTTTTTCAAATCGTAGTTTGATTCTAATTTCAATAAAATGACACTGTTTAGTACCATTTGACATGTTTATTAATAATATACCTATGAATTTAATATTTCTACACCAATAGGTATTGGCTGAATATGTCGCACTATGTCACTTTATTCCAACCAAATGTACCATATTCTGACTTTCTGAGAAATAAACGATTTGATTTGACTTTGTATATAAAATGGGATCAGGCATAAAAAAATCGGATATTTTTATTTTTTCGATTGTAACTTAGTCACAAAATTTGATTCCTAACATATATGCTTTGTCTTATCTTATTTCTTGCCAGGATTTGAATTCAGTACCTCTGGCTTCGCACCTACTCAAACTGGCCACTCCTACCTAAGCCTAGCTTAGCCTAAATATATCGTCGGTACAAATTAGTACATTACTACAGAGCCCGGGAGGTGAGGTGTTGCCGGCCGAGTACATATAGATGGCGAACGCGAGGCCAGATAGTTACGAGTCTGGCAACCCCATTTCACGCCGAGGTATGTATAGTGCTTTTCTCAAATATGCAATGAAATAAATAAAACACTTCAAAAATCAAACTTTATTTTCTAGAGACACTAAAAATAAAGTAGACAAAAGATAGAATCACAGAATGAAAAATTTTCAATTTCCATTCCAAAAACTGTTTCATACATGTATACATTTTTTCCCGTGAATATTTAGATAAAATATTTTAAATGTGTTGTTAAATTTGCAATTTCTAATTATTGGAAATTGTTTATAATGTGTTATTTGTTATGATCATCACGATTTTATATAAAAAAACAAAACTGCAAAGTATAGCAAATATCGTTTATTGTTTTTAGGGTTCCGTACCAAAATGGTAAAAAAGGAACCCTTATGGTGCGACTCTGTCTGTCTGTCCGTCTGTCACAGCAAGATATCTCAGGATCTACTGATGCTATCGACTTGAAATTTGTAATAGTGTTAAAAATCGCTTACTCGAGCATATTGAATAGAAAAAAAATCTTATACCTTTTTTATTTTTTTTTGAAATTTTATATCTTTTTTACTTTTCGATTTATGACCAAAAACGTTCAAAAAAATACCATTCCCCCTATTATCTTCGAAGTAACTGAACAGAAAAATCTGTAATAATTACCAATTATTAATATCATCCTAAGTATTAAAGGAAAAATAAAACGGTTTACCCAAATAACCCAAATTGCATCGTTTTTTAGAAATTTTCAAAAATCGTACACATATTTATTTGCTCCTACCATTAAAGGGCATTTCTCCAGAAATATGTCTGCTGTCACCTCATTCATCTGGCCCTTTTTTATACTAAATGTATGGAGACAGATGAATGAGTCGCAGACATATTTCTGGAGAAATGCCCTAAAACAAGAGGACTGTCATTCTCCATACTTTGGATCGTGCCCCAACCGCAAGGGTATATCCAGGCAAAAACTAGATGGCGCTAAAAAACTAAACATTTAACGATGTTATATTGGAACAAAGAAACCTAGTACAATAACAATTAGTTCGTAAACAGCTAATAATAAATAAATTCTAACATTTAAATACTGTGTCACGCTTGCAATGTTGAATAATTGTAAATAATATAATTCTAGTAACCTACCAAGCTTATACATAGATGGAGTTGTAAATATCGGGGAACAGCTTTTTGTATGGAGAATGACAGTCCTCTTGTTTTAATGGTCCTTGCTGCTACTAAGCTAACCGCCATACAGTTTTTCTTGAACTATTCACGTATCTACTTACGAGTTTGTACGGAACCCTCGAGCGCGAGTCCGACTCGCATTTGACCGGTTTTATTTTTAATAGCTGAACGCCGTGATACCGTGTCCCAAATTAAATGTGAATTGGAAATTATAAAAAAAAACACATTGCCGGCCTAGTTGTATGAAATTCCATTATATGCCAAGTGTCAAACCGCACCGGAAACGAGGTATTTTGCAGCCTATTATAAAGCACGTAATGTCAACATTTCATTGCATGTTTGAAAAAAATAAAAACCAAACTACTAAGAGTCGAGCCGACGGAATACGTAGCCCCCACTAAAGTCTTACCCGGCCGCTGCAGCAGTATCATTTGCTGCTAAACGTATCAATGCATACGGCTATAGTCGTCGCAGCGATATGACTGCTGCAATATGATTCTCGTCATAATTGGCTGACGGATGCGTACTCGCGTACTTGGTAAGATACTCGAACAGCGAGTACAAAAATACCAGAAGCGAATACGTTTTTTACCTTTAAGTAGAAGAACTTTGCACGTCTTGATTCCACCATCTCCGTTTTATCAACTGACATTAAGGGGTGTTGAGTGACTTAAATCTTATGTAGTCGATATTACATTCATTCCACGCAGCGATTCACTTCATAATTTTATGTGGGCCGTCAAGGAATGGAATTCACTCCCATCATGTATTTTCTGACAACTATAACTTAGTTAGGACTCTCTATCTCTCTAGTCGTTGACTTCATTGCTGAAGGTCGTGTCCGTCTTGAAATTTTCTGATGACCTCTTGTCACCAATCGCTTCCATCCCATCCTGTCCTCGGCCTTCTTCATGGCGGTCGTCACTGTGAGGCCTGTGAGAGCAGAAACCTGATCTGACCATCGGGTAGGAGACCTGCCACGTCGACGCTTGCTCTCTATCTTCCCAACAACCACAAGTTTCTCCAAGTTGTCAGGTTCACGGCGGGCAATGTGCCCAAAATAACCAAGAATCCTTTGGTAGGAAGTGGTAGATAGCCTTGTCCGGATCCAAAGCTACTGAAGGATGGGGTATCCCCTTATTTGGTATAAAATCAATGCGTATAAAATCACTTCGTCGAAATTCATTTAGGATAATGATTCATTTCGTATAAATTCAGATGGCATAAAAATTAAAGTGCTTACATTTCGTATAAAATTCAAATGCTCTAAAGTCATTTTCTATAATTTCGTATGATATAACATTAATTTGCTCGAAACGTTATTTGTTACTTATAAGTATTATACGGTATAACATTCACGGGGTATAACTGTTAAAAGCTCTAATTTTTTGTAAACCCTTAATATTATTGAAATATGAGGCCCAGGTTTTAAATTTGAAGGAAGTCAGGACTTTTTTGACAAAATTTGATAATTCTTTTTATAGTTTTGCGGTAAAAATAGGCTAAAATTCGTTTAAATAACAATAATGGCCGAGATAATATTGTGTTTTATATGCATTGGAGAATACATAGGTAACAAAACCCGAATCGGAGCACCCCACTATCCGCGTGGTCTTGTCTGTCCTACCCCCAGAGTGTATATAGAAAGCCGGAGGTGCGGAGGGGGAGCAGCCCTCGCCCGCTGTAGCAAAGCAAGGCTAGCATTGTGCCTGTGCTTTGCTACAGCGGGCGAGGGCTGCTCCCCCTCTCTCCCTTTTGTTTTGTATACCTAAATTGTGATGATTAGACATTTTGAATGTTCTACGCTTTAAATATGCGATCAAGTAATTGTTATACAAAATGAATAGGTATTATGAATTATGAATAATAATTTTATACATCTTAAATGTTATGCATAATGATTTTATACATTTTGAATGTTAGACATATTGAAGAATAGAGATTTCGTATTTAGAGCTTTTAAATGTTATACAAAATGAATTTTAACTGAAATGAATGGTTTTGAATTTATAGATTTTGATTTTATACCATTTAATTTTATACGAAATAAGGTATACCCGAAGGATGGAGATGTTCGTTCTCTTGGCTGTCCATAGGATGCGTAACATTCGTCTCTAGCACCACATTTCAAATGCCTCTATTTCCTTGCGTTCTGCTGACCGGATTGTCCGCGATTCCGAGCCGTAGAGAAAAATCGAAAAGACCAGAGTTCTCACAATCGGCGAGTCGGACTCGCCGACCGAGGCTTCCGTATAAATACTTTAAATAAAGACTATATATCTTTTGATTTAGTTACAAATTTATAGTTTTCAGATTTTTCCCGTAGTATAAGACGGTATTAAATACTTGCCAAATTTCAACGGAGAGTACCCCATAAATAAATGTTGGTTTCTTTGAGAGTGTCGAAATATACGTTTTTTATCCGCGTACCTGCAATCAAAAATAAGTATTATTTAGATACGCTATTAATTATTTAAAAACAGAAATGATTTATTATAGGTACAGTCTGCTGCGGAGAAAAGTAACGCCCTTGACAATTGCCATACATTTTTAACAGAGGGGTGGCTTTTCTCTGCAGCTGACTTCATTTTTGAAACTGCCTGTCCAAGATTTTTGAATTTCAAACCACTTTAACCTGGACTTTGGACATTTTTGAGCAATACTTATTAGTACCAAGTACGAAATACTGAGTATTTTAAATCAGTCACGGAATCAAAGACTACATGAGCAAAATTTGCATTTCACCGCTTTAATGGAGTAATACCATTATATTGTTAAACTATTATCCGTATGCATATTCATCGGTAATGCACCCACATTTTGAGTACCGCGTGCCTCGGATAATTAATTCTCGTATACCTACATTATAATGAGAGCACTTTAATTGCATGGCCAGCATTAATTCCAATACTCTAAACAGTACTTGTATTACGTATTCAGTAGCCTTCAAATAATAATTTTCAATAAAACAGCCTTTTTACGGGTTTATAATAGTATAAGTTGTTTGACAACATGGTAGTAAAAAATAAGTCATTTTTTCTACTCCTGTACTGGTCTTTTACTTGGTCACGAATACTAATATAAGAACATACATAATATGAGTTCAGAGAAGTCTATACTCTATTCCCCATAACAGCACTAGTGTCGTTATAGTCACTTTACGTTATTGCTAGCAGCCACAGACTTCTAAATCTAGGTTAAACTTAGGTCAAGGATTAAGCGCTCACTTTTAACTTTACGGTAAAAATGCACAACTACCAACTTAACAAACAATTAAATTCCTACGGTTTTTAAGAAAAACAAAACTTTCCGAACTAAATTCATTGATGCCAACATAAAAAAAGTATTTTTAATTTAAGTATATTTTAAATTAAAAAAAAAAGTTTACCATAGACACATACTGTCAGTCAAACGTCATATTTGCCTTGTTTCCAGGTTATGATTAATTTTGTATTTTATAATTTAAAACCTCGTAGAAAAAGTATTGTATGCAACGTTGTATAATTAAGTCAAAAAACGCTCATTGCGTCTCTATTTGCGATACTCGCCGCATTCGCGGCTCGTATCGCAACTCACGCAATTCGCATTTTTTGAACCCACTTATACAACTGTTGCATAAAATACTATTGACACATTTATTTTAATCGCTGAGTAGGTGTCCCGATGTTGGGCAGCACCTCTCCGCTAGTCTTCCATTCATCCCGGTCCAATTCGAGCCTTCAATTCAATCTCAAAATGGTGACCAGTGAAAAACTCAGGTAATGATCAACAGCACAAAACAAAAGATCGAGGTCGATAGTCAAGTTATACGCTATGTCAATGCGGTATAATAAAGAATAAGTACCTAATAAAACACAAATAAATGGTTTTTGGAATTTTGGTCTGTTGATTTCAATTTGAATTTTGATGTATTTTAGGTCGATTATGAATTATGAATGACCCCGGTTTAAAAATAGGATACTTTGTTGTTAATTGTTGCATCGTCAATGTTGATCCAATCAGTTGATGACGATTGCTGGTATAACACGGTTTTAAGCTACTATGTTAGACCTAGGGAACAGCAGCGGCATGGGATTTAGGTGCAAATTTAGCTCAACTGGATCATATGACCTTCCTTTAGTGTAAAGCTAGTAGCTTTCGTGCCAGACGCCGTCCTTGGAATTCCCAACTTAGCCAACATCAATACCTATCGTCCGACTAGGCCAAGTTGGGACAGCAATGTCAAATAACATTTGTAAACAGCAAGCTAGCTATGCCACGAAAACACGATATACCTATGCGATAACTCATCAATACTTCAACAGTGTGTGCGTATATAACCTTTTGTTAAGACTGAATAAGACTATAATTATGTCACATGCCCTTAATTCGAGACAATGAACCTCACGAGCACATTTTAGTACCGAAACAGGACGCAATTAGGATGCAAACGCTGAAGTCAATAATTATTAATAATAATTATGTATTATGTGTGCCACAAAATGCCAACGCCGACCGGTTGGCAATGACACTGATGCTCAAGCATTAGTGTCACTAGGTCCGTACCTGTGTAGGTAAATTATATAAGCTAACACTGCTTGAGTTATTGTCTAAGCCCTGAGTGAATGATGGTGTTAAAACAAGTCAGTCATAATAGTGTGGACTTTAGTGGGTGTGCAAATATTAGCCTGCGAATTTGTTTAAAACAAAGACATGCCTATTGTGTTCATATTTTGTAACACAATTTTTTTGGCTGCTTTGGCTGTAAGACAACTTTGTGATTTTATCCCTTGCGGTGTCGAGACCCTTGGTCCGTGGGGGACCAGTGCCCGACAGTTCTTCAAAGAACTATACAAAAAGCTGGTCGATGTCACAATGGACCGAAGAGCTGGCAGCTTCTTCGTGCAACGGGACGGCATTGCGAAACAGCGAGGAAATGCTGCCAGCATCTTTGGGACCATGACGAGAGGGCCTGATTTTTTAAATCTGTTTTACGTTTAGGCATTTCAGTTTTTTAGGAATAAATTTACATAGACATAAAATGAGGTACACAACACGGGAGGTAATAAAGAAACCCCTCGATCGCATATTTACGTCCCTCGCTTGCAGCACTGTATTCTGCTGTATTTTCTTTGTATTACCACCCTAGTTATGTAATGTACTATTACTTTGATTGGCTGAACAATCGGAGTCACGTGTTTTTTGTTTACCTTTTTTTAACTACTTAACCTAAAAGAACAGACTATACCTACGTACCTTTTATATTCTTAATGAAATAAAGGGTAAAAAGGGTCATACCATTATACATTACAAAATAGGCATGAATATTTGAAGAACGAAAGCCTGCCGGGACAACGCAAACAACGTTAATGCGGGCTGTAATTTATAATCAGTGTTGTGATTTCATTCCCCACTTAACGGCTTAGCTGTATCGGCGAGGTTTTGTTAATATGGAAATGCCTTGCATACATATACCGTGTACCCGTCAAAATAAGGCTAATTTGGACCCATTTTTGATAGTAATTTTTACTTTAGTCTTCAATTCAATACATTTATTTTGCAAATATCCCTTCTTTAACGGTGTGGAAATGCATTACGCATACCCCCCAAGCATTACCAGGTCCTTAAAAGGACCCTTCGCAGGGGTTATACGGGACCTCAGAAAGAGGAGGTGTACCCACAAAACGACACCGGTGATGGAGCCTCTGCAGCGGGGCCTGCATCCGCGGCCCATTGCTGCAGGTCGGAAGTGGCCGGAACTCCTCAGGAGCTCGCGGCCGGGGGTGCAAAGAGGCCTTAAGGGCTCTTTTTAACCGACTTCCAAAAGAAGGACGGTTCCCTATTCGTCTGTATGTATGTATGCCTGTTGTTACGCGATTACTCGAAGACGGCTGGACCGATTTGGAAAATTCTTTTTTTGTTTGAAAGGGTATACTTCCGAGGTGGTCCCATTGCAACCAAATCAGGATCTGATGATGGAATCTTGAAGAAACCGAGGGAACTCTTCAAATATGAGAGGCACACATATAGCGATTTCGGTATTTTTCGTAGTTTCTCGTCCATTTCTTATTAGCAATAAGTGTTTAGTGTTAACCTACTTCAAAAAAGGAACAAAGGTTTATGTAGGTTTCTTCTCCGATTACTTAAAAACGGTTGGACCGATTTGGATTTTTTTCTTTTAACTAAATAGACTTAAGTTTATTTGGTTAAAACAACATTTTTACAGCGCCACTAAAAATTTATAAATAAAGTAAATTTTTAAAACAAAAAATAAAAACCGACTTCCAAAAACTTAAACTAAAAAGCAGTAAATAATTGTTGTGCTAGAGGTACTAGTATGGTTTGGCTTCATTGGATATTAAGAAGTAGCAATAACCGTGGGACTACCCACATTCTTTTTTTGGGCTTACACAGGTGTTAGCTCTATGAGCTGTCACAGCAGTCGGACTTTGTGGCGGTAGGTATGCCTCAACACTACAGACCTAACCTAACCTAACCTTCAGTTCTTCTGTGGAAACTGCGAAGCGTCAAATACGGAGGTCACCCTCAGACTAGTTGGAAATAGTTGGAATGACGGTCTACACAAGAGATTCAATGTCATTCATAATGACATTGGTCGCAGATCGTGCTAAGCGGCGTACGAGTGTAGAGTTCGAGAGGCGTTTATCCGATAGAGTATTAAAATGCAGGAGCAGTGCACTAAAACGAATCGCTCAGTAATGGATCTCGCTCCCGACTTCTGTAGGCATTTTCTGACATTTATAATTAAGGTGTCTACAAGGTTGTTAATGAATCTGACACTTTTCTACATCGGAGTCAGAGTTATTTTTATATAATGTTGGATGGGGTTCATTAAAATTAATAAATAAGATAATCACATCATACTAATATTATAAATGTGAAGATGTTTAGATGTTTGGATATTTGGATGTTTGTTACTATAAATGACAGGGTAACAACTTGATGGATTGAGCTGAAACTTGGCATGCAAGTAGACCAACCTGGATTGAAACATAGGATACTTTATATCCCGGTAAAGATTTCCCTTGGGATAGGAACGGGAACAACGCGGGCGAATCCGCGGATAAATGCTAGTTAAAATATAATTTAAATATTTATTCTGCAACTAGTGAACCCGCTCCCGACTTCGTTTGCGGAGGTGAAATAAGTTAAATGTCTCTTTTTTGCTACGGCTTAGGTAGATAAAAAGTATTCTGTGTATTAACCGGGGTCACAATTTACCTGTAATACCAAATTTCATGAAAATCGGTTTTTACTTGATGCGCGAACAAACAAACAGATAAACAGACAAACATCACGCAAACTATTTATTTACGCTTTATTACTTATTTTAATACTCCCCAGTTACTTTTTTGAAAAAGTTTTTGATGTATAAACATAGCCTCTTTACGATTTTATTATATGTACTTATAGATAGACAAGGACGCTTATACAGTAAGTCTGAATCGACCAGCGCTTCGTTAATTGACATCTGAAGTGTTCTTCTCTTCAGGTGTCACTTAATGAAGCCACAATAAACTCTTCAGCTATCTGGTCTTATTTCAAATTTACAGTAAAATAACTTACAGAAATATTAAAAAATATTCTATTCATTTTTTTACATTAACTAAAATTAATTGCGTGATGTAATTTTAAATTAAGACAAGGTTTAAAATGTAATTGCTGTGTTAAGTATTCGTTTAATTAATGTGCAAACTCCGTCTCTCTTTATATCATTCTACAGTTCGGTAATGTTTAAACTGGTTATAATTATGATCTGTTGAGAGAGCTGGAAAAATAAATACCTCATCATACTTAGATTATTATAGGTTATCACCTACATTCACGATAAGTAAAAAATTCTTGTACAAGATTTTTGTTTTGTATGTTTAACCCTTGTCGAATAGAGACAACTGTCCTAGTTCACCGGGTCAAACAGATGCGAATATTAAACATTTCGTTGTACTAAGCCTCGAATTTAGTCGTCTACATTGCTCTTAATTTAGTGTGTGCATTAATTAAACATTAAAAGGATTACTTATGGTTAAGCTGATTATAATTTAACGTTGGTTTTGAATGAGTATTTCATTTAAAATTAACAGTAACACAAAATTATTCATCGGACATAGGTACGAGTTTGTTGGGGTACAAGTCAGGTTCCTCCACGCGTGCTAGGGCTTTACCAATTCATCTTGATCACGGTTTGATCCGCATGGAAGGGTACTGCTTGGGCTGGTGCGCCCTGGAAACAACAACAAGCAATGGCCATTGCTTGTTGGTGGCTAATACCTGACAAACCGCTTGCAGTTTTACCGATCATCCGGGGAGATGGTGTGGGAGAGTGGCCTCAGGGGGAGAGGCTTTTTCCGCACGCTACGCGTGCGGAAAAAGCCGCTTTCTATATATAAACATTAATTTTAATAATACTAGCTTCATACATTTTATCTGCGCGTAAAGACACTCGAATCTCCTTAAACTTACTCACTTACATCTTTTTAAATTCAGCCAAAATTCTCGACATTTAGAATTACCTGAGCCAAAACTTGAAATTTATAAAAATGTTCCGTATTACAGGTCAATAAATATATATAACCATATACCCCTTGAAAACAATACTTTAGAAACTGAGTCATCTTTTATCAATAAACTCAAAAATATCTTAATAGATAAATACTACTACTCAATTGAAGAATTCATGGAAGACCTTTTGTTGTTGCTGCTAATAGTAGCAAAAAATATGTTTTCTCAAACATGCAATGAAATGTTGACATTACATGCCTTATAATAGGCTGCAAAGTTCCTCGTTTCCGGTGCGGCTTGACACTTGGCATTTAATGGAATTTCATACAACATTGTCGGCAATGTGTTTTTTTTATTTCCATTCCTTATTTATTTGTGACACGGCTCACGGTGTTCAGCCATTAAAAAAACAATAAACGATGTTTGTTATATTTTGCAATTTTATTTGTATAAAATCGACATTAACAGAACAATTAACACTTTATAAACAATTGTTACCTATCGTAAAAGTTATGAATTAATTTTATCACAACTTTCATTATTTGATGTCAATGGTAGAAGTCATTTTATAAATCAACATGTGTCCGCCTGTGATATAGGTATTTACTGTTAATATAATGCTGCTAACTATATCAGTCCCAAGTTTCCTCAGCTCTTATTTTTACCCACTTGGTTGGCTTGGGATTACAGGTTGTTTGTGTGCGTTTATGTATGTCTGTTACTATTTTCTTGGTAAACGATTGGATCCATTTCTATGCGGTTTTTTTGTTGTTTGAAAGGTGACTTGACCGAAAGTGTTCTTATAGCTACATCTTACTAAAATCAAATGACCAAAAATAATCATTTCATGAGACGTAACAATAATAGGTATAATAATAATAGGTATAAGCAGGCTGACCTTTGTCTTAAGAAAGCTGATAAAGTCTGTGGTGTGGAAATGGTTCATTATAAAGACAATGCACAAAGCATAGTAGGTACGTGACAGCAGCAACTCCGGCGCATGTTGGATCAAAGTAGTTTATCCGAGCAAAAGTATGATTTTAATCCCCAATCCTCTTTTATATAGTACAACTGTATAATCGGTGTGAATATTAATATTATAATTTTGCAACTAAGGGCATTTATGGAGATTCGAGCTCTTGGACCACTCCTAAAATAAAATAACTGACACAGTTTAATAATTTGAACCCCAATGCGAATCAACTATCTTCATTAGGTACCTTTTCCCGGCTTTTAAAATTAATATCACACTTACTTTTGCTCTCAAATACCTACATTCACAATTGCATTCCTTTAAAATCACGCTTTATTGCGGTCGTAATACGGTTCTAAACGGTTCGATGGATGGTTTTAATCTTAGAGTCCCTTGGGCATCGAAAAAAACGTCTTCTATCGATCATTTTGCAAATTTATGCGGGAGCCGTCTACACAAAGCCCGCCCTGTGGATAAGGTGAAGGATGTTCACTACCATGAACCTTGGGATACGTAAGGTTACGCTGCAAATGGAGCGGTGAAAAACAATTAAATATTTATAAAATAATACCTAGTCAGTCTAACTGCAGATTGTCGCCACGTCGTACGTCGTACAGTCAAGGGCAAAGATGAATATCCCCACAAAGTTTCAAAATATGTAAAAATAAACCTTACTTCTATAATAATAAGAACTGCATACATATTTTTGAATCTTTGTGGTGTATAGGTACATATTTTGACGACCGCTTTAGCTTAGTTGGTAGTGACCCTGCCTACGCAGCAAGAGGTCCTGGGTTCGAATCCCGGTAAGGGCATTTATTTCTGTGATGAGCACGAATATTTGTTCCTGAGTCATGGATGTTTTCTATGTATTTAAGTATTTGTATCTATTAAATATATCGTCGTCTAGTATCCATAACACAAGCCTTATTGAGCTTACTATGGGGCTAGTTCGATTTGTGTAAGATTGTCCCCTAATATTTATTTATTTAAAAAAAAATATATATATATATTGGTGCCTCAACTGAGCACAATACAAAAACTAAAGTAATATCAGATTGCCATCACGGAAAAAATCTAGAATGACTAGAAAAATTCAAAATAGGTTTTACATGAGTAGAGATATTACAGAATATTGTTTTAGTGCTAAAGAGTAATCTTTTATACGATATTTTTCATCTTATATACGATACTATTTCCTTCGTAAGTGATCTAATCATAATCGGAATATCGCAGTAAAATGAAGATAAAATTGTTGAATGATGAACATAAAACGATAGAGCGTTGTCTCTAAACAGGCTAAACATTATTGACATGAATAGATATGTCTTAAAATTTGCAGTTATTAGTAGTAGGAAGCAAAATATGGAGCTCGATTGTACCAAAAAAATCGATCCGTATAGGTTTAACGTTGCAGCTCAAAACCTATTCAATTTCAAATATTCTGTATCAAAACAGTGACTATTTTTATATTTTCTGGCTGTAACATCGAGCGATCTTATTGTGTATACCGTAAGGTCAGGCAGGATACATATAAAGTTATTTTATCCCACCCATAAACGAAAAGTACATTATAGGTACTTACTTAGGGAGGTAAAACAAAGAATGTCTCACATCGCAGGTATTTGACGCCGGAGCCGAAGGCAAGGGCGATAAATATGCGATCTGAGACTTTCTTTATTACCTCCCGTTGTAAGTACAAAATTTTACGTCTCCCCCAGGCCAGGAAGTGGAATTTTGCGATAGTTGCCATTTTGTGGCCAGCGGTGACGTAAAATATTTAATAGTTTTATGGGTGGGTAAAGTCACTTATTAGCACAGAAATATATCGAGGTAGAAGGAAATAGTGTATATTTATTTACCTCGCGTGCTAAAAAAAAGGGCCAGAGATCCTCTTTGCTCGCTGTCAACAATTAAATACCACCAATTAATACCAACAATAATTATTCAAGTACCACCAAATTTTTTTTTTTTTTTTTTCCTTTTATCTATCTGCCATCAGCCATAAGCCATAATCAGATTTGCTTGTTTGTGCAAGTATATATGACGTTTAGGACGCACATCCATTGATATGCCATCCTTAAGTACCACCAAATGAAGTGGAAAATTTATGTTTTCCATCACTAAATTACACTCTTGACGCCAATCGTCTGCCGCAAAATCTTAAACTGTATGTAAAATTGAATATATGTACATTTTTAGTAAGAAATAAACAAATCTGATTCTCAAACAAGCAATGAAATATTGGCATTGCGTGCCTTATAATAAGGCCGCAAATTTCCTCGTTTCCGGTGCGGCTAGACGAGAGGAATTTCATACATTGCCAGCCTAGGCCTGCAAGATTTTTTTTTTAATTTCCATTCCACATTATTTGTAACACAGCATCATGGCGTTCAGTCATTAAAAAAAATAACGATGTTTGCTATATTCGGAGTTTTATTTATATAAAATCGACAGGAACATATCAAATAAGTAATATAAACAATTTCCAATCATTTTTAATTGCAAATTTAACTACATGAATACACATTTAAAATATTTCATCTAAATATTAGCAGTAAAAATGTGTGCTGA
Organism: Eudemis profundana; assembly: GCA_947034925.1. NCBI lineage: Eukaryota > Metazoa > Arthropoda > Insecta > Lepidoptera > Tortricidae > Eudemis > Eudemis profundana. The sequence goes on along the minus strand of OX344795.1, from coordinate 18,451,876 downwards.
AACAATTTTTGGAAAGGAAACTGAAAATTTTTCATTCTGTAATTCTATTTGTTGTCTACTTTGCTTTTAGTGTCTCTAGAAAATAGAGTTTGATTTTTTGGAGTGTTTTTAATTTATTTCATTGCATATTTGAGAAAAGCGTTATACATACCTCGGCGTGAAAAGGGGTTGCCAGCTTAGTAACTATCTGGCCTCGCTTTCGCTCGGCCATTTATATGTACTCGGTTGGCAACCCCTTACTTCCCGGCCTCTGCAGTAATGCACTATTGTGCCTGGTTCCTCGCTCCGCTTATAAAACAAGGCAACCTTAACTCGACAAGCTTAACATAATAATTTACTGCCCCATAATGAAGTGCTTTTAGAAGTATTAGGGGAGTTCTTTTCATTTTTACTCCAATTTCCCATCGACTTTCTCATCACTCATGGGCTTTCCAGTAATTATGGTTTTCGGCTTCAAAGAGGCGGAGTTTCACAATTTGAGTAACTTTTTTATGTTTGTTATTATCAAACCGCGATTAGAATACGATTCCGAAGTAGCGTTAGCAGAAAAGTACATATAATGAATAAATTTAATTATAAGTCAATCCATGATATCTTCATAGTTTAAGTGCAGACAATTATAGATAATAGATTTACAACGTATGCTTCATCATAATTATTCACTACATATTACAACTCTACTTGTTCTTGGTAAATACTGTAATATATATATAGCCTCAGATCGCATGTTTATCGCCCTTGCCTTTGGCTCGAGTGTCAAATACCTGCGATCTGAGACATTCTTTGTTTTACCGCCCTAGGGAAGTAATATACTATTGATGGCGTTCCATAATTTAGGTATTTTTTTTTCCCAAGCTTTAGAATTTTTTCGTACTGAAATAAGTATTTTCATTTATCTGCACACTACCATTGATAATGTCATTTCATATATGGGTGAATTGCAAAAAAAGTGTACGTGACACAGAGAAATAAGCACAAAAATGTTACACAAGTTACACAAAAAAAATCATAAGGGCATTTTCACATTAGTAAAAAAATAAACGTTTGTTTCGAAGATAAAAAAAAAAAGATTTTGTTTTATTTCGTAATTTAGACATTATGGTCTATTTTTTATTTAAAAATCAAGAATATTGCAATACTTGGCAATATTCAAAAAAGTATAATAAACAATAAAAGTAGAAAAAAAATCTCTCAATATAACGTTTCCAAACAAACCTGCCACTTTATCATTTGTCGATAAGGATTTAGTAATCGATTTTTGGTATAAAAATACATCTATAAATCGACAAATAAACTTAAACTAGTTCAGATTTTACTTGAAGATATACTTTAATAGTCAATAACTCACCAAAGTTAATTTGGGCCTACTGTTTGGATTTATGCCCAAAATCTTAAAATTAATGGTAATTTCCATGTTCAGTCAGTATGACCATTGGCTAAGTAAAACTGGTAAATAATTATGCTTTTGAAAACATTTGCAGCAATTTACTTTAAAAGTGAACTTATTAAAACACACAATGGTTATTAGTAGATACAAACCGCCATCACATTTTTACCCAAAAGAAACTCTTTATTAGCATTTCAAACAAAACATATGATACAAATCGGCAAGAGTGCTAAGTAAATAATTATTGGCGCAAGAACGTAAATGAGAATAAAAAAGTCAACTTGACATGAAAACTAATCAAAAACCTCCTTTCGTTCATGTCGGTTAAACATGCCAATCTGAACTAACCTTAATAAGAAAATGTTACACAAAGTTACACTATGGAACCAAAAATCGATACCGCAAAATGTTTAAAACTGTGTACAAAAAAAATTAAAAGGAATTCTTGAATTCGCTAATGTCAAGCCGCTCGCCAACTACATTTACCGTCTAACAAAGCAAAAATGGTAGCAAAAAAGAATAATTTACCTATTTTAATTAGGTATCAAAATTGATATTTTTTGGGTGGCATAAAATGAAAGCGCATTTTCTTTGCCTATTGTATGAAAATGAATGTTACGGATATGTTAATAACTACGTTTAAACGAACAATAATGCGTTACACAACTTTTTGTTACACAAAAATATGAAATCTATTTCCAAAAGTTAATACGAGATTTAGTAATAAAAGTCACGTTCTAATCATGTAAAAAACCACTTGCTTTAATAGTATTTTATGCAACAGTTGTATAAGAAGGTTCAAAAAATGCGAATTGCGTGAGTTGCGATACGAGCCGCGAATGCGGCGAGTATCGCAAATAGAGACGCAATGAGCGTTTTTTGACTTAATTATACAACGTTGCATACAATACTTTTTCTACGACTAGGTTAAAATATAAAATACATGGACGTCACGCGTGTCTCGTCCGGTCTCTCCGAGTGTGTACAGCCGGCATGACAGTTGTGTCTATGGTAAACTTTTTTTTGATATGGCTGGTGACACGATGTGACGATAATTAAAATACTTTTTTTTTATGTTGGCATCAATTAATTTAATTCGGAAAGTTTTGTTTTTCTTATGAATCGTAGGAATTTAATTGTTTGTTAAGTTGGTAGTTGTGATTTTTTATCGTGAAGTTAGAATTGAGCGCTTAATCCTTGACCTAAGTTTAACCTAGATTTAGAAGTCTGTGGACGCTAGCAATAACGTAAAGTGACTATAACGACACTAGTGCTGTTATGGGGAATAGAGTATAGACTTCTCTGAACTCATATTATGTATGTTCTTATATTAGTGTTCGTGACCAAGTAAAAGACAGATAACAGTACAGGAGTAGAAAAACTGTTTAAACACCATTATCTATGTAACGCACTCTGAAAAAATAACAGTGCTGGGTTCATTCAAATCGAAGAAATGAATTTTTATTCATCGTGAGGTAGGGTAAGGACACAGATTTTGTATGGGACAAAAATACTGTTTTGGTTAATTTGATTTTTTTAATACTTTTATGAGTCTTACACAATAAAACTATACATATCGTATAAGAATATGAATGACACTATAAGACAGTGTATCTGGAATATATATAACTTCAATAATTTATTCTTTATAGCTTAGTTAAGTTTATTTCCATTTCCTTGTTACACATGTACACTTTTTTTGCAATTCAGCCATATTCATTCTAAAATGGCATATGTGCTCAATCGTATTCTAATCGCGGTTTGATAATACCTACTCGATATCTTCGTCAGTGAAGAAACCCGAATTTCTTGTCTCCAGAGCACCGCCAATGCACTCGGCGTAATTGTATGGTGTGGTGGCTTGGGGTGAAGTAATAGATAAGAATGAGGTCATCTACCTAACGTTAAATGTGATTCGATTCGCACGGTTCTGCATGCAAACGAAAAATAGTTATTATTATTATTACTTAAGCAACATCTAATTTGATTAAAATATCACAGTCATCATTATCATACGTGTGCTAACTCGGGGCATGCGTAGGTACTAAAGTACTGTAGGAAATAGTATATTATGATACGAGTGGGCTATGTTGGTCATTACAGTCGAGGCTGTATTGCCGAGACTGTAATGACCAAAGCCCACGAGTATCATACGACGTTTTTCAACACATTTGCGAGGAAAAAAATATAAAACATTAAATTATTAGAACAATTATTGAAAAAAAAAATTATCATATTTATTTACAAAAATGATAACCTTTTTTGGACAAAAACCTCTTAGTGGAGATTTAAAAAAAGTGTAATATGCAAAACACTAGTGCGGTAATGTAAAGTAAAAAACACTAGTGCGTAATAAACCGCATTCCGGGCATAAGAAGAAGGAATTTTAGCCACTTTACGAGCAAGTGTGTTGAAAAATATGTTTTCGGGGTTGGAGCATAGTTATCCCCGTAGGAGCAAAGTAGGACCGTTTTACCGTAACGGTATTTTTATTATAGATATCAAATTCCTACAAGTTGGCACACGTATGATCATTATCATTCGTCAGTATCATTTCACAGTCTGATACACTTTATCTGCGCGAAACCAAATGAGAAGTCAGAAAAAACATGCAATCGGATGAAAGCTGTAATTACTTAATTTTGACACTTTTCATGTTACAAAATGAATCGAGCTATAAAATAAAATACATTTCAACTAAAATTCATATCGTTAACACAGATTATTAACCCTCCGCAAGAAAAGGTAATTAAAAAGTACCTACATTTAAAAGTAAGCATTACGTAATTATATTATTTTACACGTCCAATTTAAAGTCGACAAATTATGCTAATTTAATAATTAAAGTAAATACAATATTGGCATGAATTGAATAATGTCAGATATTTTTGGTACTTTGTCTGTGTTTCCTTACTGTTATTTTCGATAAAATGTTATTGGATACCCTAAGTATAGTATATCCACCCTACCCTAAGTATAGGTAAAGGTTTCTGAACTGTATATTATAAATGTCTCGTCCCAAATTCCTGATAAACCTTCTTAAATATTTGCCCTTTATTTTATTGTTGAAGGGTTGAGTAGAAATTTCTATGTTACCTATGTACGTAATAAAACTTCACAATGTGGTTACGCTGTGGTTTGAGAAAGGATTATAAACCAAATTTAACTTACGAAACAAAAGGGTCAGAAATACTTTATACTTACGGGCATTGTAAAGTAAAACCTAAAAAAGCAATTATATTCCTCAAATGTATTTATGAGTAGTTCATTATTAAAAAGTGCAAGATTACCGAATATTTTTATAGCCACAGAGGATAATAAGTACTATCTCTTTTAATTTGTACATAAGGTTTTATGCCTAAGATTAGCAATATTCCCCTCGAAGTCGACATGGCGTCGACAAACGAGGTCATAAATCAACCTAAATGTTATAAAGGACACAAATCCTCACGACAAATTAAAATGAATACGGTTTTTTCCCTTAACTTCGCCAAGGTACAAGTTACAGGCGACAGTGATTTGGTTTACAATATTTTTGCTGGCGATTACGATCCACTTTGAATACATAAATGAATGTCAGGGGTAATCTTTCTCAAATCGACTAAGTCTCATACTGATACACCAAGAAGCGCCCAAAATGGCCTAGTACAGTCACATCAAAACGCCCGTAACAACCAAAGCGTCATATATATCTTCACACATCTTTGTGCCTATATAATATGTAGGTAGTAATAAAGGCGTGTGTCGTCACTTAACGTTCAAAACAAGCTTCCAAGGAAAAAGTATTAAGTATTCTTTTATCCAAAAATATAATATTTAGCGTTAAAATCTATAGTTTTTGATGAATTCCCCGGTGATAAAATACTGAATAAATATATTGGTCAAGTTAGTTTCTTAAATAATCTTGCCACTTACTTATGCGCGTACGAAGATGCTCCTGAAGGCGACCACTTTAATGAAAGTCTCTAGTATTTCTGGACTTGTACCACACCTTTTGTATTACTGTCGACTGCGCGGTCTAACAATGGTGTTTGTGCTGCAGTAAAATATTACTGACAACTCAGATATAATTATAAAGAAAGATAAAGGAAGGAGAATCTAGGAGCTTTCTTTGGTGGAGTAAATGACCATTAAGAGATTTTGATTATTTACTAGCATAATTCAGTAGATTAATTTAAATTTAGTGTATGAATTAGGATTCTATTAATTATGTACCAGTCACGGGCGCATGCTTGTGAATTTATTAATGCGAGTGTAGATAAAGTGATGTTTGCAACTGTACAATTGTGTGATCTTATGATGAGACGAGCCGAAGGCGAGAGGACACCACACTCGTGTTTTTGGGCCTCTCATCATGTGAAAGGAGCCCTTGAGGCCTACTTGAAAAAATAAATTATTTCATTTCATTTCATATCAGTAGCATAAAAGCAATAAGAAAAGACACGAGTATAACAAGATATATCAAAATTGTTTGCAATTGACATTTCATTTTAAATAAAACATCATTTCGACTGATATTCTCAAGTAGCAGAATTTTAACTTACAGGTATACCTACTTAGAATTGAGATCAAATCAAATTGCTTTGATTTTCAGAGATGTTCGGAATTTGAATGTTAATAACATCGAATTCGATGTTATTATATGGCTGAGATTAGTGCGGTTAATACCTAGAATATGTGTAAATATTTTTTTAAGATAACATATGCCTGATAGGGTGTAGTATCTAAGTACACATTAGCAAATTAATAGCATAATTACCTACCTACAAAGCTAAACTTTAAAATTTGTAATAGCCTTCCAATTCGAACAACCCTGACAGTTACTTGGAGTTTGACCATTTGATTTGGTCAAATAGTAGCAAAGAAAGATCATTGAAATCGAACCACATGGTACAAAATACGGTTCGGGATCACTTGGTCCAAATGCCCATTGGTTCACATACTAAAATAATTTAATATTGAGTTGATAACCATTTTAAAAGACACTTCTGAGTTAGTCAAAAATTAACGTCAACTATGACAGTGTTGGGATTATGACAGTTCATTTATACTGGTTTGTGATTAAATTAAGATTATGAATATTTTAAAAACGGTATGAGTTACAACATTATATTAGTTTCTAGAGAAATTAACTTAGATCTGGAGAATGTGCCCTCGAAGTTAACGGAAATCAATAAAAATACGGTGTATAGAATCCCTTTTTTATGTAATTTCTAATGAATGATCGTAACTTTACCTACACAAGGAATTACCGTAAAGTCCCGGTTTGTCAAAATAACGTTTTGCTTACTAGTTTTGCAAAGGAAGCTAATTTTTGACATCCGCTCTACAACTACATCTGTAATTACGGGTAATATCGCACAGTATCGTAACGCGTTGTGTTCTTTGCCTATCTTGCGCAGTCCGTAAGGGACGGCGTCCATTGACAAGCCAGTACGCTTATCGCAATATCTAATATTGTAGCAATATCTAATGTTATAGACTTACTTGATACATTTCACACAGAGCCACATAGGTTAGGTATTAAAGGAACTAAGAAAACTAGTGTCGTTCGGTTTGAAACTTAAGACTGTTGGAGACATTTTATATATGATTTGGCCACTATCAAAACCGCACTCCAACGTCATTAAGAAGAAACAGGAGGGCAGTTTTTCCATACAAACGTAGTCCCCTGTTTCCTCCCTGGATAATGCCAGTAGAGCAATAATTTTTTGTCCAAAAATCTATGGCTACTATTGATATGTTCCTATTTTTTCCTTTTTACGATAAATTGGTTCTCAAAAGAGATATTAACCTTCAAAAACCTAAAAAAAATGCCAGATTTTCCGCTGTGTTCACACATCCAGAAAACATACTTGGCTAGATTATAAAGAAAAAGGAAAACATAGGAACACGGCCAAAGCCTTTCTTTAATGTTTAATGAAAAAATTAGTTAAATAGGTTAAGTTTTGGGGAAGAAATCAGGGGACTACGAAACGTTGTTTTCATGAAATTTTAAAAGGTGTTTTCGGTCCAAGCTGCTGTTGTCTCTATCGCGCTCTGCGCGGGAGAGGCGGGCAGTGCGGGACAGCGACACATTTTACAAATACCTAATCATACCTAATTTTCAATTCTCTCCACCTTACTCTTTCCTCTTAAATTACATATCAGGAACAAGCAAAGCAAACTATAACCTAACTATGTTTATGGCACAGCTAATTTGTTAAAACCACTGTATTCAATATTTCCATCCTCGCCGACTTTTATGCCTCCAATATTATCGCTGGCAATGCGGCCGGGCCGTGAGGCGGCTATTTTTTTGCAATAATTTGCGAAACGCCAGTGAAACGATGCGTGCCATCGGCAACGTGCAAGTTATTGGTTTGACCTTCGCTAGTTCGAGGGTCGAGGCGTATTCGGCTGTCCTGAGATCTCATTCGAGATTGCCTTTGTGACGTTAGCTCATCCATTGCGACATGAGAATTGAGCGTGGAGAGATAAAGCAGAAACTTGTAAATATTAACAAAATATTATTTACGTTTTAGCAAAATAAGAGGGGGCTCAAATTGCAAGTCCGTTTTCACGCCCATCCAGCGATCAGGTAATCAGGTTACTTTGGTAATACCATTAAATTATTTAACCCTGCAAGCCAATAAAAACCTGTAGGCCTTCAAGCTAAAATCTCCATGTAAATACAACATAGTCTTTATTATAAAAAGGTAGCCTAAAATTTCAATAACAGGTTGTTGCCATTGGAGATAAGGTAAACGTTCTATTGTTTGATACGCTAATGTCCCATACTTGACACCCTGTTAACACCTCTATTGCAATAACTTAACATTCAAGATGGACTACTGGGACCGTGTAAAGCACTCGGACGTTACCTTACTTAAAAGTAGCATATCTCTAAAGGGCTCAGTAGGCTTATGATGCTACGCTTTGTCGCGCGATAAATAAACGATAAAGCATCCATCACTCCCACACACATTTGTCAAATTGTGACGGATGCTTAACGTTTATTTATCGCGCGACAAAGCGTAGCATCTTACGCCTACAGGATCATTAAAGATATTATATGATAAATATAGTCAAGATTACAGGTCAAAGGTAACTTTCATCAGCCGTAAAATTTCCATTGTATCTCGCTATTTTCTTCATATTTCTAAAATTATAGTGATATCACCAAATATCACAATAGCAAGTTGAATACGCGTTCTGTTTACGAAACGACGTATTTCTACCAGGTTTGGTTATTTTATTTTGTTAACACACAACACTTTGGCTTGATTTTTTATTTGTCCGATAGAACAGGAAAAGGTCAAAGTAGATAATATAGTCATTTGCTAGTAAATTTTGTGTGTGTAAGTATATACTCAGAGATATTTTATATAAGAAAAAAGAAATACATTCTAATTTTAGTCGCCTGCAATAATATACGGTGAAAAGGAGCGTGCAAGAATTCAAATATTTTAGCGTAACTATCCCGTTTCCACATAATTATTTATGTTATTGCTAGAGACTGTAAAATAATTCCGTCTTTAATTTAGGAAAATTAAGGAGGTAGAGAAATTCTAATACCAAATCAAAACACAAGGTTTAGTATGGTTTCACATTTTTATCCCGTTGATTTTTGTAATAGAAAAACATCTTCATGAAGATAAATACAAGCATTTAGCCGCGGCTTCGCCCGCGTTGTTCCTGTTACTGTCCCAAGGGAACTCTTTACCGGGATATATAGTATACTATGTTTCAATACAGGACTTGGTCTACTTGCATGCTAAATTTCAGCTCAATCCATTCAGTTGCTACCCCGTTATTTAGTAATAAACATCCAAACATCTGAACATCCAAACATCTAAACATCCAAATATCTTCACAAACTTTCTCATTTATAATAAGTATTAGTGTGATGTGAAGTGTGATTATTCTCAGTGCCATTGTAAAGGTAACATTACAGTGTTAATTTATGTCAATACAATCTTAATAATGTAATTGCTTATCAGCGCAATTAGACGTACAAGCATTGAGCATATTCAATATACCTCTAATGCGAGCTTTGATGTTAATTCGATTTGAAACTGTTCTCTTCCGTTCCTAATAATTCTCGTAATCGATGACTGAAACTATTAGATGTAGCGCTTCACTAATACATTACCGTAATAGTATGGGTATGCATCTTTATACACCGTGGGCCCGTACAACCCGACCAACTTTAACCACGTATTCCTGATGGTATTACAAGTAAATAACGTTATATCAACATAGGTCGAATTTTGTCATTTTACATTAATAGTCTTATGGAACAAAACAAATCAATAAATTCAGTCCCTCGTTATAAACATGTCCGTACTGGAGGAAAAGTTATTAAAAAGGAAAAAAAAGCTAAAATGGAAACGAAAGGTCAATATTTTGGCTTTGTAATAGCTTACCATCTAATACTGCGAAGGTTAATTGCTGTTTAGTTAAAGGATTTTATAAAATCAGGAAAAGTATCTTAGTCACATGGGTCTACCTTATTTCGTATAAAACTAAATGGTATAAAATCAAAACGTATAAATTCAAAACGTATAAAATCACTTCGTATAATCATTCATTTCGGTTAAAATTCATTTTGTATAACATTTAAAAGCTCTAAATACGAAATCTCTATTCTTCAATATGTCTAACATTCAAAATGTATAAAATCATTTTGCATAACATTTAAGATGTATAAAATTATTACGCATAATATTCATTTTGTATAACAATTACTTGATCGCATATTTAAAACGTAGAACATTCAAAATATCTAATCATCACAATGTATACAAAACAGTCGGTCGGGCTCCGCAACTGCTCCGCCGCTGCGGGAAGAGCAGCCCCTTCGCCCTTGCGTATCAAAGCATATACAGGCTGCTCCATATACAGGGCATATACAGGGTGTAACTGTGATAGATACAGGGTGTCACTGTGATAGGTACAGGGTGTTACTGTGTTATATACAGGGTGTCACTGTGTTATATACAGGGTGTCACTGTGATAGATACAGGTTGTCACTGTGATATATACAGGGTGTCACTGTGATATATACTGGGTGTCACTGTGATATATACATAGTGTCACTATGTTATATACAGGGTGTCACTGTAATGTATACAGGATGTTACTGTGATAGATACAGGATGTCGTCGATAACCTACCTATTTTTAGGAGCCGTTTCGTTTTTAGGGTCATCAAAAAAAGATAACCCCAACCTACCTTTTTTTGGGAGCCGTTTCGTTTTTAGGGTCATCAAAAAAAATAACCCTAACCTACCTATTTTTGGGAGCCGTTTCGTTTTTAGGGTCATCAAAAAAAATAACCCTATCCTACCTATTTTTGGGAGCCGTTTCGTTTTTAAGGCCATTAAAAAAAAATAACCCTAACCTACCTATTTTTGGGAGCCGTTTCGTTTTCAGGGTCATCAAAAAAAAAATAACCCTAACCTACCTATTTTTGGGAGCCGTTTCGTTTTTAGGGCTATTAAAAAAATAACCCTAACCTACCTATTTTTGGGAGCCGTTTCGTTTTTAGGGTCATCAAAAAAAATAACCCTAACCTATTTTGGGAGCCGTTTTGTTTTTAGGGTCATCAAAAAAAAATAACCCTAACCTACCTATTTTTGGGAGCCGTTTCGTTTTTAGGGTCATCAAAAAAAATAACCCTAACCTACCTATTTTTAGGAGCCGTTTCGTTTTTAGGGTCATCAAAAAAAATAACCCTAACCTACCTATTTTGGGAGCCGTTTCGTTTTTAGGGCCATCAAAAAAAATAACCCTAACCTACCTATTTTTGGGAGCCGTTTCGTTTTTAGGGTCATCAAAAAAAAATAACCCTAACCTACCTATTTTGGGAGCCGTTTCGTTTTTAGGGTCATCAAAAAAAATAACCCTCATCTACCTATTTTTGGGAGCCGTTTCGTTTTTAGGGTCATCAAAAAAAATAACCCTAACTTCCTATTATTGGGAGCTGTTTCGTTTTTAGGGTCATTCATAAACAGCAGTATAATTTGGAAAAGCTTATTGCTTAAAAATGTGAACTTGGAAAAATATATATGACTAGATTATGACTAAGCTGCGATATATTTTGAAATATACATTACACCAAATATTACTTAAAATACATTACAGTGATACCCTGTATATAACACAGTGACACTCCGTATATATCACAGTGACATCCTGTATCTATCACAGTGACACCCTGTATCTATCACAGTGACACCCTGTATACAGGGCGTCCCAAAGTTATGGGACATGAAGGGGAAGTACCTTAAATATCGTAGATAGTGAATTTTGCTCAAAGAAGACTTTATGTTATTTTTAAAAGTTAGTAATTCTGCATTCATAGATTTTCTAAAAATTACTTGCTTCGGCTGGGAATCGAACCGACTTAAATGTGAAAAAAAAAATCACCCTACTTTTATGATGCCAATGGAAAGAATAGCTAAAAAATAATAACTCTGCTTAAGTAACATAGTATTTTAAAAGAAAGGAACAACATAAAATGATTGAGTCAAATTTCAAGAAAGTTCCAACAAGATGGAGCTCCGGCTCATAATAGTCGGAGAGCAGCAGATTTTCTAAATGAATGTTTTCCTACATGGATTGGTACAAATGGACCGATTAGATGGCCGGCCAGATCCCCGGACCTCACACCATTAGATTTCTTCTTTTGGGGATACGTGAAAGATATGCTATACAAAAAGCGATACGAGAACGTAGGCGAGTTGCAAACAGAATTGTGCCATATCACATCGAGTGTTCACCATAAAATGATTAGAAAATCAACAGGCAGCGGGCTCATTAAAAGATTGGCGATTTGCGTAAGACAAGAGGGATCACATTTTGAGCATTTAATTAATTAATTTACAAAAAAATACCTACTTAATTGACTACGGCAGTTTCATGTATGTTTTTTATTTGATTAAAATGATTAATTTCACGTTGTTCCTTTCTTTTAAAATACTATGTTACTTAAGCAGAGTTATTATTTTTTAGCTATTCTTTCGATTGGCATCATAAAAGTAGGGTGATTTTTTTTTTCACATTTAAGTCGGTTCGATTCCCAGCCGAAGCAAGTAATTTTTAGAAAATCTATGAATGCAGAATTACTAACTTTTAAAAATAACATAAAGTCTTCTTTGAGCAAAATTCACTATCTACGATATTTAAGGTACTTCCCCTTCATGTCCCATAACTTTGGGACGCCCTGTATAACACAATTGCACCCTGTTTATATCACAATTACATTCTATATATATAACAGTGACACCCTGTATACATTACAGTGACACCTTGTAGTTAACACAGTGACACTCTGTATATATCACAGTGACATCCTGTATCTATCACAGTAACACCCTGTATATCTCAATTAAACTGCTTACAGACATGTTTTCTCTGCTGACAGTGACATCCTTTATCTATCACAGTGACACCCTGTATATAACACAATGGCACCCTGTATATAAATCACAATGACATTTTGTATATATCACAGTGACATCCTGAATACATTACAGTGAAACCTGGGCCTCATATTTCAATAATATTAAGGGTTTACAAAAATTAGAGCTTTTAACAGTAATACCCCGTGAATGTTATACCTTATAATACTTATAACAAATAACGTTTCGAGCAAATGAATGTTATACCTTATAATACTTATAACAAATAACGTTTCGATCAAATGAATGTTATATCATACGAAATTATACAAGATGACTTTAGAGCATTTGAATTTTATACGAAATGTAATTATACACTTTAATTTTTATGCCATCTGAATTTATACGAAATGAATCATTATCCGAAATTAATTTCGACGAAGTGATTTTATACGGATTGATTTTATACCAAATAAGGGGATACCTAGTCACATTTATTAGGGCTTGTTACACACTAGGGAGATTTTATTTTAAAAATTATGAATATCTCGGAAAGTAAGCGTTATTCGACTATAGGTACGTCACATAACTTTTTTTACTTCTAATAGTTGTTAGAATCTATGGTTAAAACTGGTCGGGTTATACGGGCCCACGGTGTATATATAATTCTTCTGTACGTGTGTTTGGCGCCCAACTCCTCCTAAACAGCTGGACTGATTTGGATGAAATTTTGTGTCGATATTTGAGTGGCACCCTGAATGGTTTGAAAATACAATTGAACCCGGTAGATGGCGTGGTGATCGGGTTTTCTTGAGGTGGGACGAGGTTCACCGGGATAACTAGTAATTAAATAAAAATGTCAGGGTTAGATCCATGATTCTAATAGATTGCTAGGCAAAAAGTCTCTGCGTGCAAGCCGCCCGGTTAGATACCCAGTATAACCACCTCTTAATTATTTCTGTCGCCAAACAACAATGCATTGTTGTGTTTAGGTTCGAAAAGGCTATCCTCGAAAGTAAATTAAACCAAAGGGTGCCAACGGAACCCTATTATTATTTAAGACTTCACTGTCCGTCTGCCCGTCTGTCACAGGGCTGTCTCTTTTGATCCGTAATGACTTGATTTTTTTACAGGATATACATTTCTATTGCCGCTATAACACCAAATAACAAAAATAATATAAAATTAAAAATAATAGAAGGTTTCCCCATACAAGAGACGTGTTTTTCTGCTGCCTGGAACCTTTCGTGTGCGAATCCGACTCGCACTTGACTGGGTTTTTTATAATAAATGGGCTTGTTCTTGACTCCGATCACGCCTTTCTAACTTTCTTGTTCTATTAGGTAATCACTTAGTGATAAAATATTGCCTTCAATCGCACACAAGTAAGTAACCACGAAGTTGCTATTTACTTTTGATTTAAAAAGTGCCATTTCATGTTTTACGAAGAAGACATTGCTACAGATAGAGCATAGAGCTCTAACCGTAAAATAAAAATCCGGGTTCTGTACTAAAATGGTAAAAAAGGAAGGATCGTTATGGTCCGACTCTGTCCGTCTGTCACAGCCAGAAATCTCAGGAACTACTGTTGCTATCGATTTGACGTTAGGAATTTTGTTAAATATCGCTAACCGAGTATAAGAAAATCTTATACATTTTTTACTTTTTTTAAAGGGGGCCGAAATGGGACGTTGAAAATTTAAAGTAGGGCTACTATATCAAGTTGGATATCACATGAAAGGTGTTAACTTTTACATGCCAAAACCGTTTTTATTATTTTTCTTCACCATGTACTTTTTAATTTAGGCCGAAAACGTTAAAAAAATACCATTTAATACACCCCTATCATCTTCAAAGTTACTGAACAGAAAAATGTGTATTAATTTCCAATGATTAAATATCCCCGTTTCCACTTACTCCTACTCGGTTCTCCTACTGGTAGGAGCACTAGGACCTTATGCTCCTATCGTGACTTTATATGAAATTAGTACACTTACCTAAGTACGGAATAAAAAAAATATTTTATACAATTAAAATTTCAAATCAATCATCCTGAAATCCAAAGAAAAACATTATAATTTTACTAAATTGCATAGTTTTTTAGAAATTCGCTAAAATAAACTTATTTGCTGTTACTAATCTGACTGAGATCTTTGTCAATGTATGGGGACAACAGTTTTCCAACGGCAAAGTTAATTTTGTCCCGCCATACATAGGTAATGCCATCTTATACTACAAGTATAGGTAAAAATCTGAAAACTATATATTTTTAATTAAATCATTAAAAAATAGACTTTACTAAGGGAATCAAAATCTATAGGGTACTTTATATGTACCTACAAATGTGTACGGAACCCTCGGTGGGCGAGTACGACTCGCAGTTGTGCGGTTTCTTTTGTAAATCGATCAACTGGAGGTTCATATTAAACCATTTTATGAAAAAAATTATGCTTCGTTTTGCAGATTAGACCTTTGATAATAATGTTGTAAGAATTGCTATAGCCTCGCGTCCTCACTGATGAATAAAATATGAGTATTACGTTAAAACATTTCTTTAATGCCAACTAGACAGCAGTTACTAGTTCGTATCGGTGTATCGATGTTAATATTCGATTATGAAGCTATTTTACATTAGGTACCTACATATGTCGCCATAGTGTTTATTTTTATGCTCAGACATAAATTCGAAAAATGTACCTACAAATAGGACACATGGGCACTATTATAAGTCTTATTCCACTAGCGCTTCGGAAAATACGACCTCTCAGATTTTTAACTATTACAAGAATATTAACTGATGACAAAAGTATCTGTTAATAACAGCAAGATATATTTTATGTTCCTCCTACTTAGTTGTAGTTAATAATTTCATGAATGTCAAATGGATTGATTAATTAATGCTATTATTCCCATCACTAGGGCACAGAAAATGAATAGACTATAGATGCAATTGTCATTCAGCCATATTTGTTGACATTTTTGTTCTTTTCAATCGGATCTCACTATATCTATGTAATGGCTACGTTGGGTAATACTAATCATTAATGGTTTCCCAGAGATAAAAGAGCGAGATGATTTCATCAGCTCGTTTTAGAATTTCGACAAATTACCTACATTAAAATAGGTTGTTTAAAAATATCCCGGTGAGCCATAAAGTAACAGCCAAGGGTCCAAATGGGACATTAGCGTTCATTAACGTTTGTGTGGATGTATATAACAGTGACCTAAAGTCCTAAAGCGCGACTTGCCGGCGGCTCTAATAAAAGACGAAAAGACTGAAACTCGCGTTACGAGTATTTAGGTTAATGAGTTCTGCATCATGCCCACATGTACGCCGTTTGCGAAAAACTTGCCGGCCTGTCGTTCCATAAAGAGACATACCAACGACACGGCTTAGGCTCCGATCTCTGCTCTTCCATTGTTTTGAACAGTCAAATGTCAAAAAGTATGATGAAATGGGGTACGCGAAATATCTGACACGACCTTGGAACTCTATAGTTCTAAGGCCTAAGGTCGTGTCAGATACGCCAAAATATACGCAACGCAACACAAAAACATCTGACATGATGTCAGATATTTTTGCGTCCCCTGTTTCATCAGTTATTATTCCTGGAGACTGTACCGTAAACTGATTGAACCTTCTTTAGGCATATGGCAAAATTATGAGAAAATAAATGTTTTCGACATAAACATGCGTCTTGAGGAAATAAAGCTGTCCTAAAGAAGATAAATAAGAAAGGCTACTTCTGAGACGACATTGATTATTGACATCAACAGTTGGATACTTTGCTGACTAGGGTATGCAGTACCGGTACCATTCCGGAGAACCGGGATTTTCGGTACTGGACGATAATGGAACCGGGATTTCCCGGGATTTTCGGTACTTTCGGGACAGGTAGAAGACCTTTTTTTTTTTTTAACTGTCGGTCGATACTCGATGCTTTAGTCAGATGAGATTTTGTTGGAATTAGTACGTTTTTTAATAAAACGACTACACTTCGCAGCTAAACTACTCTTATTGATATATTTGATATATAATTCAATTTCTAAATCAAAAGTATCCTTTGTTTCAATCCAGGACTTGTTCTACTTACATGCCAAATTTCAGCTTGATCCATCCGGTTGTTTGTTACTCCGTTATTTAGTAACAAACATCTAAACATCTTCACAAACTTTCTCATTTAAGTATAATTTTAGTGTGAAGATTTTCGAACGTTAAAAGTTAAAATATACAATTTAATATAACACGTGGTTTTAATACATAGAGTACGCTCTCCAGGACAGTAGTTGACATAGTGCATTTTAAAATAGTCCAGTTGCACGCAAATCAGAAATCCGATAGCAGTAAGCCACAATACATAGTCCTATAATATAACTAGCTTTTGCTCGCGACTTCGTCCGTGTTAAATTTGAATATCGTGTGCCGAATTTGAAGTTACCTGGAACGGCGGTAAAACTTATGATTTTGACTAATGTGAGTGGTTAGTGGTTACAGATGCACATATTTTACCGCAGGCTAATAGTAGTACGCCTATACATTGTTACCTAAGGCACGTTAAAGTGGCCGTGCGCGAGGGAGTCCCCCCTAAGCAATCACGTCTCTTAACCCCGCCTAGGGATGAAATAAAAACAGTTACGGTATTGTAATTAAGAGTCTAAACATGATATTTCAAACATCTTACTTAAAAAGTCCCTATACAAACTTTCAACCCCCATTTAACCCCTTAGAGGATTAATTTTGAAAAACGCTGAAATTGCTTTTCTTGTATACTAATGAAGAGTCTAACCATGATATTTCAAACCACTTACTTAAAAAGATCGTAGAGTCCCAATACAAACTTTCAACCCCCGTTTAAACTACTCTAAACACCTTTTTTTTTAATTTATCCAAATAAAAAAAAGGTGAAATTACTTTTCATTTATTTTAATGAAGAGTCAAGAAGTTTCAAACCTCTTACTTCAAATATCGTAGACTCCATACAACTGTTTAACCCCTTAGGAGGTGAATTTTGAAAAATCCTCTCTTAGTGCACCTCTAGACCTTATTAGGATCCTACGTGCCAGATTTGAAATTTCTAGAACCAGCGGTTTGGCCTGTGCGTTGATATATAAACTTTCAACCCCCATTAAAACCCCTTAGAGAATGAATTTCGAAAAACGGTGAAATCACTTTTCTTGTAATCTAATAAAGAGTCTAAACATGAGGTTTCAAACCTCTTACTTCCAAAATCGTAGACTCTCCATACAAACTTTGAACCCCTTAGAGGGTGAATTTTGAAAAATACTTTCTTAGTGCACCCCTAGACCTTATAAGGAACCTACATGCTAAATTTGGAATTCCTAGGACCAGCGGTTTGGGCTGTGCGTTGATATGTCAGTCAGTCAGTCAGTTTCTTCTTTTATATATTTAGATAAGCGTTAATGACTATCAAGGTCTTCGACGATCGAAAAGCGATGACTGAATGACTACCTGGTCTACCTGCGCGGCACGGGGTTGCGGACCCGCGGGGCTGGCGGGGGTGAGTGAGCCGCCGCCGATCGCCGTGACCACGGCTGCTACCCGTGTTTGGTTAAAAATGAGCAACGCTCTTGTTCGTTTCAAATTATACGTCTTTTGTTCGCGAAAATTAATTAAAAATGCTCCTCTAATGTGTTTCCCGAAAGTCCCGAAAGTACCGGGATTTTTATTTTGACGTCCCGGTTCTTTGCTCGACTGAAAATCCCGGGAAATCCCGGTACTTTCGGTTCCGGTATTTCCCGGGAGCAAACCCTATTGCTGACAGATCAAATCAGTTACTTTTTATGTAGTGTTAAAATGTTCAGTTAGTATGAAAATTCTTTGGAATATTTAATAGAAACTAGTGTTTTGACGTCATTGTTCTTTGTTGTATTTTTAGTTTTTTAGCATTTAAAAATCGATAGATGCACTATAAGTGAGATAGTTCCTTCCACCAGAGTTGAGGACACGCACACAACAGTATATGTCATGTAATGACAGCGGGATTTTGAAATTAAGTGTTTTTTTTTCGTACCGATAGCAAGTTCAACAGTGAACTGCAAGATAGACCAATAAGTTTCTTTAAGTTTTTAATATCTTGTTCATTTAAGGATCTCTGTATTTTCTTTTGGAGTGCAATAAAGAGTATTGTATTGTATTGTAAACTATTAAGTTAACATATTATTTACAAAAATACATCGAATTCAAACAAAACAGAAAATATAATATTTTGATTTATTTTATTTCAATATTTATAGATACCGATTCAAATAGTTTTATTTAAATAAATGGGTTATATGAATAATTACATGTCAGGTATGCGTAGGTAGGTATTTGAATATAATATTAATCGTGAAAACCTAAGAGAATAATAAATTGCCTTGTTAGGGTTCCGTACCCAAAGGGTGCCAACGGAACCATTACTTTTTTTATTTACGCTCACTCATTCATTTCATTCATTCACTTTTTTGCAATCAGTACTTCAAGTAGCTGTGTGTGTAATCATTCACCTGAACTCTCCTAGAACTATACCTATACCCACAGTCTATTTTTGCAAATTTTCGAAAATCGCGTATAAAGATTAGGGTCAAATAATCTGTATTGACTACAGGCAAGTACCCAAATTTGGTAGGTACTTTGACATGATAAAAATCGAAAAACGACTTCACAAATTAGAAACGCATTTCTTTTACTCTGAAAGTATTCACTAACGACCAAGTAGCCACTCTTCCTCTATTAGGAAAGTGGGGGATTAATGGCAAACGAGTGGATCAATTTTCATTAATGCCGAGACGTAGACTACCCTTAGTATAATCCCATCTAATTAGGAATCGCGTGTACCTTTCCGTGTATTCTGCACACGAGGCAGATATATGTGGACGATATCCCTAACAAGGTTATACTTACCGATTTTTGAAATCCTGAGTCCAATTAATTTGCTCGATTGATGAATTAAACAAATCACCTTTTTACGGGTTGTTAAATTACTTATCATTATTTTTTGGTAAATGCGAATCCCAAAAATACAAAAAAGAAGTTCCATAGCATTGATGTATACAGAGGACAGGGCTAAGCGAGCGCGCAGACGGTACCAACGCTTTGGCGGTAAAATACCGCCAAATCAGTACTAGCCGGCAGTGCGCTACGCGACGCGGCGCGTGCACTGCGCAGCTTGCTGGTCTTTATACTCTTTATAGCTGCATTTTTTGTAACGGAGAAAATAGTTCCGAACTGTTTGGATCTATCCTTACTTTTAAAATCATTGTTCCATAGTCTTTACTCTCAACAAAAACCAAATCAATCCAACTGTGTTACTTATTAAGTTTATTCGCGTCATAGGATTTTTTTTATCTAAACTATTAGGATAGGTACCTTCTAATAAAACAATTTAAACAAGTAGACTGTAGGGAATGCAACCCACCCGGCTAACCGGGTAACCAACTTTATTTAGAGTCGGGTAAAACCCGGGTGTTTTAACTCAGAACCCGGGTTAAAAAACCTACTAATACTTAAAAATTATGCATATATCGTTTTATTTTAAAGATAATAAATAAAATCTAACGTCAGCCGCCTTAAAGCAAACGCGACAAAACATCACATGCTTGGTTATCTTACTTAATACGGCCGGCAATGCCGGCAAGTTCATTTTAGGTTATGCAACCCGGGTACCCGAAAACCCGGGTAACTGACTTTATTTAGAGTCGGGTAATAACCGGGTTTCATATTTGACTGGGTATTGCATTTCTTAGTAGACTGGCTACCCGCGACCACTAACGCTATAGAGGGTTACTAGATGTCGGGGCGTAAAGTTAAGTAATATAAATACTTAATCGATTTAACCCGTAATAATCCTATTATAGCCGTGGTCCATAATTATAAATTGTGAAGAACCAAAATATTTCTAGTAAATATTCCTATTGTTGGTACAAATTGAAGTATAAATAATAAGGATAAGAATTTATTTCGATAGTTAAAAAAAACAGTAGGCTCTTCTCTTCGTACCAACGTAAGTAGTTTGTATTGAGATAATTATAGGTAGTCGATTAATATTAAACTTTGCATATAATATTATAACTCCTACCTATATAAATTTAGTCTGGTAGTAACTACGCAAGTACTTACAACAATAGACTTTGAACTTATTAATGTTAAGCACTTGCAGGATTTACTTTAAAAAATTATGTGTGACACATACCAAAAGAAAAATTAGGTAGGTATGTTTAGTACTGCCTATCGCTATTGAAATAACGATAAACACGACCTATATCCTATTGACTAAGTACCTACCTAATAAGAACAATCCTCTATTCATTATATTAAATGTCTATTGTTGATTGCTAGCCTAATGTTTGTAAACGTATTGCCCCGGCCAAACATTTGATCAAACATGTAAACAATACAATTTTATAGATTTCTCTTCATGTTCATTGGATCAATGTTTTTTCATTTTATTTTTCCCATGAATATATAATAATAGTGTTTTGTTAACAAATAGTGGTTTGCGACGTCAAATTAATTAACTGTGTTGAAATTAAAAAACAACGGAAAAGAAATTGAACGAGAACCTTCATTTTATTAAACAAAAAAGAAAATGCATGTAGACACTTAATTATTTTCCCGGTCCTCAGAATTAAAACCCATCGCACGTGATATTATTTCAAACGACGTAAAAAAACAACGCAACGGACAAAAAAAAACATCTTTAATTAAAAATTCTACCGAAAGCGTATCAACGAGTTTCCGATAAAAAATACCTTTTGTGCTATTAACGTCTAACAATTTTCTTTTCCTTACTTTTACTTACACAACAATCGACAAGAATTTAGAATAGTTACTATTTTTTACGTAAGTATTATGCACACTGATTTAGTAACCAACCTGTTTTGTCTGCTTAAATCAAATCCTGGCACTGAACACAGTTGAAAAAAAAAACAAAACAAAGATGGCACTCAATTCGAAATTTTGAAATTCGATTGGGATATTGAACACTCGCGTACGGTGAGCGGTCAGCGGACGTTCGTGCGCGCGGCCGCCTCGACGCGAAACCACTGACTGGGGCTCGGGCGCTCGCTCCTCAACCGTTTTCCGACTATGCAACCTGAAAACAATGAATCGTTTCGGTTTATACCTCCGTAATTAATACCGAGCTAACTTCAAGCAACTATAACCATTAATTCTACCTAATTAGGACAGGGTAAGGTCGGAAATCGTGTGGAAACAGTTTACGGATCGGTAGAGAAGGGTTGGTTTGTTTATAAAAGATGGAGCTGTTTGTCTACATCTCCGGTGCAGCCTCCATGCAAGGTCGGAAAGATGAAAATTGATGACGTCGAGCCCTCGACATATGAACCGATATTTGATTGACACCGATCCTTGTGATGCGTTGACATTTTGGGAATATTGTAATCAAGGGTGTGACTTATGACATGTACGGCATTGATAGAGATATTACTTATTGAAAACAGAGGTTAAATTTAACACGGGCATCCGATCATTTTTAAGGAGTAATCAAAAATAATACTTTATTGGGAAAGTTCTACATTCAGCTTCAGTGTTATGATGAAAACATAAACGAGATTCGGTTGAAAAGTGCAGAAATGATGATAGGGTTAATCTATTCCGACCTTGTTTTATTTATAAAAATGCAAAAGTAAATGACAAAAGTATAAAAACTAAACTTGAACTTGATACCTTTTTAGCGTTTAATGTTTCGTTTTAAGACTTAAAAGTTCAAATCGATAGACATTTTTCGCCTAGAAATGAAGTGATAAAAATTATAGATAGGTAAGTATCGGAATCAATTCTGTACCGTTCAAAAGGATGGAAATGGAACCCTTATAGGATCACTTTGTTGTCCGTCTGACTGTCCTGCCATCCGTTCGTCCGTCCGTCCGTATGTCTGTACGTCTGTCAAGACCTTTTATCACGGGAACGCGTGCATTTCCTCTAGCACAACTGTGACACGCGACTCTTTGTCGCGCGACAAATGCTACCTATCTCTTTCCACTCAATATCGTGTGACAGTGACAGGTGATGCTCTGTCGCGCGAGAAATGAAGTCACGGCCAATTATGCTAGACGTACAGGTATCGAGTTGAAAATAAAACATATACTCAGGTTTATAGTCCCTTGAAGCTGTGAAAAGATCAAACTACTAAGTTAACGTAAAAAAAGATACGGCCGTTTATATCGCAAAAAATGTATATATTTTTAACAGTCCCCAGTTACGTTTTTAGAATTAAATGTAATGGCTAAGTCTAACAAACGGTTTATCCGCAGAAAGACATAAATAGTAATATATTTTTACACTAAGGAGATCTTGCACTGCAAGACTTAAATACAAACAGAACATGTCCAGCATTTCTAACCAATATTTTGACCAACCATGGGTATCCATACCATAAGCACTTAAAGTTCATAGATGCAACGAATCTCTCTAGTAAACGCTACTGAAAATCCTTCTTCAAATTCCAAATGGTCAACACTGGTCAAACCGGTATATAAAGGGCTCAAAAAAAACAATATACAAGTAGGTATCAATCTGAGACCTAGCACATAACAGTATCATGCATCAACAGCAACACAGCAATATCATGAAGACAAGCTAAACGGATTAAACCGTGTTTCTATATTCCACGGACGTCCACTTCTGGATATAGGCCATCCCCATAGATCGCCACAGAGTGCGGTCATGTGCAGACCGCATACACCGACTCCCAGAGTCCCAGCTACTCTCACGAGGTCGACTGTCCGCCGAGTCGTAGGCCGACTTAGGCTGCGCTTGCCTATACGTGGTCGCTAGTCCAGGACTTGGCAATTATCACTAATGAATTGTAATTAACTATTTTAAACCGATACTCGCGGAAACCGAATTCAATAACGAGTACCTTATATTTTTAAATAAATTTTCCTTAACTTTCTTATCTTCTTTTGAACATAATCCTCTAGTGGTAAACTATCTCCAGCTAGATGAGGTTTCCCTGTGACCTACAGCGAAGTGAAATCGTCACGTCACGGCGATCGAGCAGCCGCCACGGTTCACGGCGCAGACGCCCGATAGGCATTTGTTTAATCCATGATCACGCGCATTGTGTTCCCCGTCAATTAAGTGTTGATTAACAAACTTTTAGTATTGCTTTGGCCACGCACCTCTTCGGAAATCAATTAAAATAGTATTTCTTCCTATTCAGTCTGTTCATGGCCGCTGTTAGGTGTAACAACTTCGTTAGGTAGGTATACATACAACCAGATTTCCATGAGCTTGTCTATTCTACGTCAATCGAACGCCTTATTATATTTGCTCCAGAAAAATTACCCTTGTAGAAATTTGGTGTCACGCAACTGCGGTGAAGGATATATGGTTGTCTCAAGAATCGCTCTTTAGCGATAAGATTGTCAGTTGTTTGGTATCCCCTTATTTGGTATAAAATCAATCCGTATAAAATCACTTCGTCGAAATTAATTTCGGATAATGATTCATTTCGTATAAATTCAGATGGCATAAAAATTAAAGTGTATAATTACATTTCGTATAAAATTCAAATGCTCTAAAGTCATCTTGTATAATTTCGTATGATATAACATTCATTTGATCGAAACGTTATTTGTTATAAGTATTATAAGGTATAACATTCATTTGCTCGAAACGTTATTTGTTATAAGTATTATAAGGTATAACATTCACGGGGTATAACTGTTAAAAGCTCTAATTTTTGTAAACCCTTAATAATATTGAAATATGAGGTCCAGGTTTCACTGTAATGTATACAGGATGTCACTGTGATATATACAAAATGTCATTGTGATATATACAGGGTGCCATTGTGCTATATACAGGGTGTCACTGTGATAGATACAGGATGTCACTGTCAGCAGAGAAAACATGTCTGAAAGCAGTTTAATTGAGATATACAGGGTGTCACTGTGATAGATACAGGATGTCACTGTGATATACACAGAGTGTCACTGTTTTATATACAGAGTGTCACTGTAATGTATTTTAAGTAATATTTGGTGTAATGTATATTTCAAAATATATCGCAGCTTAGTCATAATCTAGTCATATATATTTTTCCAAGTTCACATTTTTAAGCAATAAGATTTTCCAAATTATACTGCTGTTTATGAATGACCCAAAAAACGAAACAGCTCCCAAAAATAGGTAGGTTAGGGTTATTTTTTTTGATGACCCTAAAAACGAAACGGCTCCCAAAAATAGGTAGGTTAGGGTTATTTTTTTTGATGACCCTAAAAACGAAACGGCTCCCAAAAATAGGTAGGTTAGGGTTATTTTTTTTAATGGCCTTAAAACGAAACGGCTCCCAAAAATAGGTAGGCTAGGGTTATTTGTTTTGATGACCCTAAAAACGAAACGGCTCCCAAAAATATGTAGGTTAGGGTGATTCTTTTTGATGACCCTAAAAACGAAACGGCTCCCAAAAATAGGTAGGTTAGGGTTATTTTTTTGATGACCCTAAAAACGAAACGGCTCCCAAAAATAGGTTAGGGTTATTTTTTTTTGATGACCCTAAAAACGAAACGGCTCCCAAAATAGGTAGGTTAGGGTTATTTTTTTTTATGACCCTAAAAACAAAACGGCTCCCAAAATAGGTAGGTTAGGGTTATTTTTTTTTTGATGACCCTAAAAACGAAACGGCTCCCAAAAATAGGTAGGTTAGGGTTATTATTAGGGATGCAACGATACGGCTATTACGATACCAATACGAATGACGAATACATCGTAATGGCCAAATACGATAACGAATTACGATACGAATGCATTACGATATTTGTTTAATACCATTTTGATGAATTTATTGGAAGCTTTGTTGTATGTTATTATTGTAAGACTAAGTAAAGTAAAAGTATAAAAAAAAGTTATGCATTTTTAATAGAGATGGGCCGACTACGGATTTTGCCGACTAGCTAATCGGCCGACTAATAGGTTCCCAATTTCCCGATTAATCGGTCGACTAGTCGGCATTGCCGATCATAGTTATTAGCTATGTTCGGGTGCAATCCGAAATGCTCTGTTTGCCTCATCTCCCCGCCATTTGTTGTCACGCGTTCGTGTTTTGATCAGTTTATAATTAAGTTGATTTTGTTTTTGTGTTTGAGTAAAGTACGTAAAAATATAAAATAATTTTGAAAATTATGGTTTAATTTCTTCTGTATCTTGTGTGTATTGTCCGCTAGGCAATAGTGCGGATGCGAAGCGTTCAGAAATTGACGCGTTATGCGTTTCGTTTCACCCGAAACAGTAAAAATTCTGAAATAAATGTATCGTAAAAATATCGTATCGTAATATTTACGATAACGAATGATCGTAAAGGTTTACGATAATCGCCGATATACGATTATCGTATCGGTATCGTTGCATCCCTAGTTATTATTTTTGATGACCCTAAAAACGAAACGGCTCCCAAAAATAGGTAGGTTAGGGTTATTTTTTTTGATGACCCTAAAAACGAAACGGCTCCCAAAATAGGTAGGTTAGGGTTATTTTTTTAATGGCCCTAAAAACGAAACGGCTCCCAAAAATAGGTAGGTTAGGGTTATTTTTTTTTGATGACCCTAAAAACGAAACGGCTTCCAAAAATAGGTAGGTTAGGGTTATTTTTTTAATGGCCTTAAAAACGAAACGGCTCCCAAAAATAGGTAGGATAGGGTTATTTTTTTTGATGACCCCAAAAACGAAACGGCTCCCAAAAATAGGTAGGTTAGGGTTATTTTTTTTGATGACCCTAAAAACGAAACGGCTCCCAAAAATAGGTTGGTTAGGGTTATTTTTTTTTGATGACCCTAAAAACGAAACGGCTCCCAAAAATAGGTAGGTTATCGACAACATCCTGTATCTATCACAGTGACATCCTGTATACATTACAGTGACACCCTGTATATAACATAGTGACACTATGTATATATCACAGTGACACCCAGTATATATCACAGTGACACCCTGTATATATCACAGTGACATCCTGTATCTATCACAGTGACACCCTGTATATAACACAGTGACTCCCTGTATATAACACAGTGACACCCTGTACCTATCACAGTGACACCCTGTATCTATCACAGTTACACGCTGTATATAAAACAGTGACACCCTGTATATGCCCTGTATATGGAGCAGCCTGTATATGCTTTGATACGCAAGGGCGAAGGGGCTGCTCTTCCCGCAGCGGCGGAGCAGTTGCGGAGCCCGACCGACTGTTTTGTATACATTGTGATGATTAGATATTTTGAATGTTCTACGTTTTAAATATGCGATCAAGTAATTGTTATACAAAATGAATATTATGCGTAATAATTTTATACATCTTAAATGTTATGCATAATGATTTTATACATTTTGAATGTTAGACATATTGAAGAATAGAGATTTCGTATTTAGAGCTTTTAAATGTTATACAAAATGAATTTTAACCGAAATGAATGATTATACGAAGTGATTTTATACGTTTTGAATTTATACGTTTTGATTTTATACCATTTAGTTTTATACGAAATAAGGTAGACCCCAGTTGTTTACAATTTCTTAGTAAACGTTCGATTTTAATTTTCCCGTTTCGTTTGCAGTAAAAGATTATTCTCTCTAGATTAATCTCTTCCACCACGTTGTGATTCTACTAGTATGAAATAACGATATCACGTCAATGAAGTCACGATAATATTTTTTTTTCGTTCAGACAAACACCAATTACAGCCGTTAGCAAAAACCATAGCGCCGCAATGTCTAGTCCGAATCAAAGGGAAGCAAAGCATTTATGTGTTTTGTTCCGGTAGTCTAGGCGCTTTGAGAATGCCTTTACAAATGTTGGCATGGATAAAATATAGCCGCTATCCAAATACACATGTTTCTGTTTCCACAGATTCACAATTTTTCATTCTTGTTTTACAAAATAACGTAAGAAGAGATATTCCAGTTTTCGTGGATTTTGTCATACTAAAATGAGATCTAATGCTTTCTTTATTTCGCGGCTTCTTTTGGACAGAAAGTTGATTTTTCAATCCTCTTAATAGTCAATGAACGAATTGCAATAATATAGATCATCCAAAACTGAAGATACCTAATCATTATTATAGTCGGACTACTAAAGGTTTTATAAAATATATATATATATGTGGCAACATGGGGAATCTACAGCAAGAGGAATTAATCCTTTTGGTTATTACAAAATGTGTCTACATACCTACTGTAATAAATATCTAGTCAGTCAGTCTTGCACACATCGATCTAGTTCCAACCAAACCAAAGTAAGTGATGTGTTCCAGGTTCTTGGATAATTTCTATGTATTTAAGTATTATATTTAAATATGTACATGTATACAAGCATTGCTTAGTTTGGTTGGGACTAGATCGATTTGCCCAAGACTGCCCTGAATATTTACTTCACTAGGTATTCGTACCTATGTAGACACATTATTATACTTATTAAACGGGAAGATATTTGCCTTAGTATCAAGACTAATTAATCCTCTTTCTTGTGATGTTGCCATATGATTCTTTTTAAATAAAACCTTCTTTTGACCTCTGCAAACTTGGCGTAGTCGCACTCTAGTTGGTTGGTGGCTTAAGTATTATTCAATTCCCCCTGAAGTGATGCGAAATGATTATAATCGCTGCTGTATAACTGTTATTGTAACAGAGAGATGTCCACTAATGAAAATACTCCCTTTTCAAAGACTATCGCAAATCGTCACACGCTTTTTTCATCCACTAGCCTCCTACGATCTTACTCAGTTAGTTCATTAATATCAGGCAACCCACGTTGCGTTTTTCCGTAAGTGGTCTCCACTCAAGAACCTATGCACGCCATCAGCGAGCCGTACTTCAAGATATACCCGCAGCTCATTGCCACTTGCTTATTCTGAGAGATTGGTTACGAGTACGAGGTATCCGCATTTAAATTAAATTTCCGTTCAACTGCTACTCTCTGGTTTAGTAATTCGACTCGCAAAGACATTATTAAACAAGACAATAGCGAGATTCGATTACAGACAGCTTAATTTGAGAAACTGGTACTGTTTATACTTGTTATAAAGATGAAATCGTTATAACTTTCAACAATCGGATGTGCGTAATTTCAAAACAAAGACTTTATGATTTTTTTTACTGCTACAATGCACTTACATTACGCGAGAATTATATAATACGAATAATACGAAAATAGTCATTCATCTATGCAATTCAGGTTTGCTAAAAAAATTGTTCGCATTTAAAATATTACTAGATGCCGCCCCGCAACTTCGTCCCCGTGAATTTTCGAATTCTTCACGCAAACTTTCTCAAGGTTGCAGTGAAACATATATTAGCTTCTTTTTTCGCGCGGCAAACATGTAGGCTCTATACAAGAGTTGGTAGACTATCAATACTTATTATAATGCAAAATATTCAATTTTAACAATTTTAGCCGAAAAGTGCATTCGATTATTTAAGGATTTTTTTTATATGAACAAAGAGACTGATGACTGCTTCGGCCTTCAGCCTAGTAAATCCGACTGCTGCTAGACTGCTTTTTAAATCTATGCGTTTAACCCAAAACGGAAGATAATGACATACATAAAATATTCGGTCAGTCCTATTGTCGCTACGTTTCAGATTAAGCATTCACTGTGGCCGTCACTTTCGATCCGACGGTGTTATTCCACACACGTCCCATCGCCAAAATCGTGGGGCCTAACGGGGAAGTCGATATAGTGACTAAGGCGATATTATCTCATGACGTTACATGTAACAAATGTCACAACCACAACAAAGCGAATTACAAAACAGTAATAATGATCAACGTAGTCAATAACTGGGAAGATCAGGGAAGATCCTATTGATTGACTACTTGCAAACTATTCGATTACTTTTATAAATTGTTTAGGGTTCGTTACCCAAAGGGTACCAACGGAACCCTATTACTAAGCCTCCGCTCTCTGTCCGTCTGTCCGTCTGCCCATGCGTCACAAATACGTGCCTGAAATTTTCACACAATAGTATAGTAGCTATAGGTTTTCTATTGCCGCTATAACAACAAATAGTAAAAATAAAATAAAGTTAAAATAAAAAGGGCAAACCTATGTAAGAAACGTGTTTTTTTGCATCTTTTAGCTTGATTTTAATAATGATAATAGGTATAGATACTTTATATGTTCACAGAATGTGTATTTTTATTGCCGCTGTAACAACAAATAATAAAAACAAAATAAAGTTAAATATAAAAAGGGGTCCCCTCACAATAAATGTGTTTTTGGCGTCTTTTTGCTCGACGGTAACGGAACCCTTCGTGTGCGAATCCGATTCGCTCTGGGCCGGTTTTTCTTCAGAAAGTAATAAGTAAAAATACAAAAAATATTTATTTTATAGTATCTATCTTCTATCTAAATATATAAAAGAAGAAAGTGACTGACTGACTGACATATCAACGCACAGCCCAAACCGCTGGTTGTAGAAATTCCAAATTTGGCAGATAGGTTCCTTATAAAGGCTAGGGGTGCACTAAGAAAGGATTTTTCAAAACTCACCCCCTAAAGGGTTCAAATAGGAGTTCAAAATTTGTGTGGAGAGTCTACGATTTTTGAAGTAAGAAGTTTGAAACTTCATGTTTAGACTTTTCATTAAAATAATTGAAAAATGATTTCACTTTTTTTTGGAATTCATCCACTACGGGGTTTAAACGGGGGTTGAAAGTTTGTATCGAGACTCTACGAACTTTTTAAGTAAGAGGTTTAAAACTTCATGTTTAGACTTTTAAAGTAGACTCTTCGACAAAAGAAAAGTGAATTCACCGTTTTTAATTCATCCCTAGGGAGGTAAAGAGAGGTTACTTCTTAGAGGGGACTCCCTCGCGCGCTGCCTCTTAAAAGTGCCTTACGTTATGTAATTTATTGGCGTACTACTTACTATTCCTGCGGTAAAATATGTGCATCAACTGGACTATTCGAAAATGAACTGTGCTAAAAACTGTCCTGGAGAGCGTGCTCCTTGTATTAAAAACAAGACTTTTAATGTTTCAAAATCATCACACTTATGTTATATTAAATGTGAATGTTTGTGAAGATGTTTGGATGTCTGTTACTACTTATAAATAATGGGGTAACATCTGGATGGATTGAGCTGATATTTGGCAAGCAAGTATTAAGTCCTGGATTGAAACATAGGACCCTTTTATCCCGGTAAAGAGTTCCCTTGAGAGAGTAATGGGAACAGCGCGGGCGAAGCCGCGGGAAAATGCTAGTTTTTGATATTTTAGTTTGGACATAGGTGGACATATTAATATGTGACATAGTTACTTTTTATTCCAGAAAACTTTATTCCACATATTGACGTAACCACAGAACTTAGAGTAAATCTCGTCAGTGCGTTCGATAGTCGACAGTCGATAGTCGCATAGTCAGCGAATCGCGCAGGACCTCACCACCGGTTAGGCCCCGCGTTGCTCAACGGCTATCTTCCTATTAAAGTTGCGTAGGAGTTGGGTAACTAACTACCCAGTGGAAGTGTAGATTAACGATAGCGCGACAAGTTTGAACTAGGCTTGGATGACTAGGTTACCCCTTGTAGAGTAAACAAACAATAGGCAATTTCTAATGTTTTTCACTTTTATCCTCCTTCCTTTTCTTGATGCACCGGCGATATATAAGGTGCAAATAAATAAGCTACTCACCGATATTTTTACAGCCGATAGTACTCGATACATTCATCTAAGTATGAAATATTATTTAATTTTGCGATGTTTTTTTGGAGAAAATTAGGAAACAAATTTGCTACGTAAAAAAAAACAGCCTGTTAATGAAATAATTATTTGAGACAACTTTGATCACCTTCTTAAATCTATTTTAATTATCACTTAACTAGCCACTTTACGTTAAATGTCTTAAACATTTTGTCAATTAATGCACAGGATGATTATTTTTAGACAGAATTTTAATTTTTTTTGTTCGGTAAATGAAATCAAAAAAATCATATTGACGATGGAAAGGAAAGGAATCATTTTGAAGGAAATTTTTTTGGAAAAAAAATCGTAGCCCTTTATTTAGCCAATTTAAAGAGTTGACTTTTAAATACGTATTACGTAAAATTGTATTAGCTATCGAACAATAATAACTTAATTCTCAAAATCTTAGGAACTACTGAAATAAATGGCGATTAAGTAAAATCAACCTAAGAAGTCCCCGGAAAAAACCTTTAACCGACACCACAACTTCATAGATAGGCTCTAGATAAAGCAATTAAACAACCTTTTATGACAAATTTATTACTGGAATATTGACTTAAGCAACTACGGTTACTGGGATATTGACTAAACAACTACGGTTACTGGTATATTGTCTTAAGGAACTTCAGTTACTGGGATATTGACTAAAGCAACTACGGTTACTGGGATACTGACTTAAGCATCTACGGTTACTGGGATATTGACTTAAGCAACTACGGTTACTGGGATACTGACTTAAGCAACTACGGTTACTGGGATACTGACTTAAGCAACTACGGTTACTGGGATACTGACTTAAGCAACTACGGTTACTGGGATACTGACTTAAGCAACTACGGTTACTGGGATATTGACTTGCAACTACGGTTACTCCTACGTAGCACTCCTTCAGGAGACGAGATCTCATGTTCGTAGCTGTGGTAGGTACAAGTGTACTATGGCACGTTTTATTTTACTCGCAACACAGGTGGGGTTTATTTCCCCGCACTTCACTTCACGTCGTATTGATCATCATCATCAATATTTCAGCCCGGAGATGGCCACTGCTGAAAATATTTTCTCCCCCATATACTTGAAAACAACCGGCAGCACGTTTCTTGCCTTCCGGCTAGACTTTTCTGATGTTGTTACACGCAGGAAAAATGTATCAAACAAGTACAGTCGAGTTCATTTACATCGACACACTTACAGGAACAAAAATATCTAAATACGACCCTATTGTCAGAAGCATAACAGCGAGTTTAGATATTTTTGTTCTCTTATGTGTAGATGTAAATGAACTCGACTGTACCTATCAAGATATAAAATTAAATAAATTTCATGATTGATGTCGTGGAAATGACCCTCATTTGGTTTTGTATGTAGAACGCACCGACTCGAATTATCTTAACCTGGCTGTCTAGCATAACTGGCCGCGACTTCGTTTCTCGCGCGACAGAGCATCACCTGTCACTGTCACACTATATGTAAAGAGTTAGGTAGCATTTGTCGCGCGACAAAGAGTCACGTGTCCCAGTTGTGCTAGAGGTACGGTCGTCAAACCATCTCGTAGGAGCCGACACACTCCTACGTACACTGCATCTTCCGGTCATAATCTTCATTCGAGAATCTCTACACCCCATCGGCCATCGCTTCTTAGGGCTATGTGCCCAGCCCATTGCCACTTCAACTTGCTAACTCTTCAAATATTTAGTTATTTTTAATTCCCGTAACTACGTTGTTTTGGCACTTTGACATACCCTCAGCCTCTGACGGCCAAAATTCTCAAATCGCCAACCTCGTATACGATTTTTGTACTTTTTTAATATCACGTATTGGGATAAAAATGCGAATTCGTAAAACATGTGGATACATTGACATACGAGTAAAAGACGAGAATTACTGAGAAGTAAAAATATTATATGTTTACACTTGGCCAGAAAGCGGCTTTTTCCGTAAGCGCAGCGTGCGGAAAAAGCCACTTTATGGCCAGGTGTGGCATAAATATTATATTAATTAAGGAACACTAACTTATTTATAACTAGTGCACCCGGACTTTGTTCGTGGGAGTTAAAGAAGTTGAACGTCTCTTTTTTGCTTCGGCTTAGGCGGATAAAAAGTATCCTATGTATGTATTAACTATAAACTATAATCTACTTATATACCAAAATTTCATGATAATCGGCCTGGTAGTTTTTACCTGATGCGTGAACAAATAAACAGACAAAAACTGTTTATTTACGTTTTATTACTAATTTATAACATTCCCGAGTTACTTTTTTGAAAAACATCTTTAATATACACCTATGCTTTTCCGCACTAATAATATCCTAATGGATTCCATTTAAGCTTAAAAAATATTGTATTGTTTTTTATAGAAAATGTGCTAGCTATAGCTTGGCAACTTTGTTCGTCGCCGGTAACTTGTGTAAGTAGTTACGGCTGCACATAACAAAAAGCACACAGGTGAGTGTCCCCAACGAAGTTGCAAAGCTATAGTAAATAAATATCATTCTTGATTTTTCTTCCTTCGCTCTTTTTTTATAACGTTGCTGAGTTCGCCAGTTAAAGTCAATCTTCTCAGAAACGCTAAGAACTTATTCTCTAGCAAGCCATATTGAAAATGCACTCCTCAAAAGTATCGTGGGCCTCAATAACTATAGAATCATCGGAACCAAGCCTTGGTTGCTCGCAACAAAAACTACAAGCTCACAGTAAAAAACAGTGCGAGGACGTCTGGTTTTTACCCACGTTCCGGTCAGGCGAAGATATGGAACGATACTTTCTTGATACACTGCGACAGGACCACGTGGTAATTATCGAGTAGAGCTAGGCTATGACGTTATTCATCATTTGTATACACTGGACAAGTAAACTAAACACTTAGAAATTGCAAGGGATTGCAATTTGCAATACCTACATGTCGCGCAATACTTGTCGTTGTCTAGCTACTGACGACACACAAACCCATTATTTAATAACGGCATTTAAATTCAAATTATATCAAATTACACAAGTACCTTGTCCGGATGTACGATATGGTATTGGCCAAGAGCTCATTCCACTCCCGACATTTGAACTGGAAGCATCTCCCGTATTGATCATTATCTATATCGTAAACAGTATCTTACTATCTGCTATAATCAAACTTACTATATTCTTGTAACTAAATTCTGTTTTCAGGATTTCGTCTGAATATTTTTGATGTACTTAAACTTGCAAGGTGGAAGAAACGAACGCCATATGAAAGGGAAATACCCCAAACATTTAAGCTGTAAAATGAGGGACTCCCGAACGAGGAATAGGTAAGTAACATACAACAAATCATAGATGTTCATGTTCACATGTTTTTAGGGCTCCGTACCAAAATAGTAATAAAGGTGCGACTCTGTCTGTCTGTCTGTCCGTCTGTCACAGCAAGATATCTCAGGATCTACTGATGCTATCGACTTGAAATTTGGAATAGTGTTAGAAATCGCTAAACCAAGCCTATTGGACAAAAAAAATCTTATACTTATTTTACTTTTTTTTAAAGGGGGCCAAAATGGGATGTCGAATATCAAAAGTAGAGCTAATATATCGAGTGGGAAAACGGTCTTTCTTTGACATGTAGTTTCTGATTTAAGACGTACGTTACGTAGTACGTTAAAAAAAATACCACCCCCCCCCCCCCCATTATCTTCGAAGTTACTGAACAGAAAAGTCTGTATTAATTACCGATTATTAATATTATCCTAAATATCAGAGGAAAAATAAAATTTCCTAACTTGCAGCGTTTTTTACAAATTCGCAAAAATTGTAAGACAAACTTATTTGCTCCTACTAAACTAACCGCGACATAAAATATGTCGATGTATGGGGATAACCGTTTTTCAAGGGCAAAGTTAAGTTTGTCCCACCATACAATATCTTGAATTATCTACGTATTTATTGACGAGTTTGTACGGAACTAGGACTCGCACTTGACCGATTTTTTTATGACCGTTTGACTGAAATAAAAGATGCTACATTAGGAATAGCTGCGTAGTAAACAAAATTTTATATTTTCTAATATTGGCGCAATACAATGTACGCTTTTGTATTGAGCCCAAGACTCGTACGACATCGACATCATCAAATTTGAAACTCACTAGTACAAGCGTACTTCGCTTATATAAATAAGTGTTCACTTTTGCTCAATGATCTCTAACTACAATGGTGCACAAAAGAAACCATCTATAAGTATAGCAACATTGATATTTCCTATCCCAGCTATGATGGCACTGCCAGGCACATTGTCTTGAAAAAAAAACAGCTGACGTAACCAACCTTTGTTCGCATCTACTCTCAAAAACATACTTACTATTAAAGCCCCTAATCCTCATTTTGAACCATCTGCCTATAACCTTAAGACATCGTTGACGCTTCAATAAAATTGTTCATTAAACCTAAGTGATAACCTGTCGTGTACTTCAAAGATCCGCATTGCATTTTAACAGGTATTCTGAAGGCGATAAAGTGTAATTTTATTGCAGTTTGATAATGCTTCTATTGCGCGGTTACTTAGCGAACCTATTAAAGATTTCATTCCTGTTCAATCAGAAATCGACCTTTATCATTTGAGATATGGTTCAAAGTTGAAGAGAAGGTGGCGCTGCAGATTAAATACTTATGTTGGCTGCAGCTCGTCATCCCGATTACATAACTGCGACTGTACTTGACTTCTAACTTAGTTGATGAACGGGTACAGTCATAAACAAAATGTTAGTAACTTAGATTTTTCCAAGTGCATTCATTGAACGAGTTATGAGGACGTAGTTATGCAATAACGTTCCGATCCACAAAACAAAGTATCAACCTTCTGTCTTTAAAAACATAATCTAAAAAAATTGCATGTGGAATGGAACGTTATTGCATAACTACGTCCTTATGATATAGAATGCTCTGTTATGTTTTTGATGTGTAGGATCAAAATTGGCAATCGGGTTATATAGTCTTTTTTTATCGTCACCAGGCACTTAAGTTCTATTTGTCAGTCTGTGGATTGATAAAGCATTAGCAAACTTTAACTTTAGAGCTGTATGTGTGTCGCATATGGCTGGCTTTCTACGTCTCTACTTTCAACCAGATGAGATTTGTCACTTAGAGGAAAGACTGACACAGACGACTGGAGACTGAGACGGATGTCTCTTGTTTCTGTAATCATACTAGCTCCTGGCTCTCTTACTCTTCTCCTTAGAACACAACAAAGTATTTGTCCCTAAACAGCGATGCGCTGTATACTCGTACTTACTACAATTTCATAAAATTCTATTTATATTTACAATGCAATTTTCTCTTTTGTCGTACTCGTTGCCATTCGCATTTGGCAATCGTCATTCGTATGAGTTATTGTTAGATTTTATATTCGCCCACTTTTATAGATCAAAGATTAGGGTTTTCATAATTAAAGATCGTTCGTCGATCGTCGTCATTAACTTGAATCACTCTTAGTTTCAGGCAAACTTTACCTGAACGTTTAAGACCACTTGTGTCGGTGAAGGTACCGCGGCGTGAGGCTTGGAAGGTCAGCAGAAACTATGCAGCGCAGAGGTATCACGATCTCCATACCACTCATTTGCCAAACGTAACAACTAATAAATCCCTTTACAACCTAAACTGAACCTTCTATCGATAAGACTAAGATCTAATTTTAGGTGTATGGCAATTGTTTACTAATACAGATCTACCGAGATACGTTTTAAAATTATAAATTATAGGTTATTGTTGTGATTGTTGTTTTTTTTTCTGTGAAAATCATTACTGGGACTAATGGTATTATTTTTGGGGTATTTTAATGATGGCTCACGTTGCCTTGCGGATATGAGTATTGCTATTAGAGTTATGAATAGCGAGTACTTACCTATTGTATTTTTGTATAAGTTTGAATATTAAGTCTGATCTGATGTATAATTGATGTATTATTTGATTAGAATACGATGACACACTTTGAAGTGAGCTCTAAATACTCTTTCATATACATATACCCCCTGCATTAAGTGCTCATATCACTTGTATGCCAATGACCTACAGTCCATGTCCCGCCCGAATAAATGAGGATCTCGACCGCATATCATCTTGGTCTAGAGATTTTGGGATTACCGTCAATCCGTCTAAGTGCCAAGCGCTAATTCTTGGGATTCCGCGCCTCTTAGCAACCAGAGACATAAAACTATTCTCGCCTGTTGTTTTGAGTATATTGCCATTTCATTTGAAATGCAGGTGAAAAACGTCTGGTTGATCATTGATCGTGGCCTTAGCTGGGAACCCCAGGTGTCAGATGTCTGTCGCAGAGTTACCAACACCCTGCGATCGCTATATAGATTTAAGAATTTCCTCCCGACAAGTACAAAAAAGCTCCTTATTCAGACTCTTGTACTACCGGTGATAGACTATGGTGATGTCTGTTGTACCAACGTTACACAAGCTCTCTTAGCTAGATTGGACAGACTCCTGAACAACTGCATCTAATTTATTTTTGGCCTCCGAAAGTATGACCACGTTTCTGCTTATCGCCAAGAACTTAATTGGCTTTCTATTAGGGAACGACGTTCTCTTAAGGTTCTGTGTACGCTATTTTCCATCTTACACGACCCATATGCACCCAACTACATTCGTTCTGAATTTCAGTTTGCCACTGCCCGGCCGGGCTGTGAGCTCCGTTCCTCCCGCAAACTCATGCTTACTATTCCCTCTCACCGTTCTGGCTCAATGACTAATTCATTCACCGTACAGGCGATTCGGCTCTGGAATGACCTCCCCCTCTGTATACGAGAAGCTCAGAGCAAACTTTCCTTCAAGCGTATGCTGCGCAAATATCTATTTGAAAATCT
Source organism: Eudemis profundana (assembly GCA_947034925.1). Classification (NCBI taxonomy): domain Eukaryota; kingdom Metazoa; phylum Arthropoda; class Insecta; order Lepidoptera; family Tortricidae; genus Eudemis; species Eudemis profundana. The sequence goes on along the minus strand of OX344795.1, from coordinate 18,413,566 downwards.
TCAAGATTAAGACTCTTCATAGTAATTTAGAAGCAGGTACCATATATATATATAACTTTAGTGTTTAGAATAATCAACAACCTTTGAACACTTGTTTCTGTTTGTTCTCCAATAAATAAAATAAATAAATAAAATAAAATATATATATATATATTTATATATAGACATACTAATGCCTATACATAGACATAGACTATTATTTTGTACAAATTCGTTGTGAATCCGAATACCGCACCTATAATATCTCTGTTTACCCTAATGGTTGACTGGTAGAGAATGCCTCATGGCATTAAGTCCGCCATTTGTACTCTCTTATATTGTGCAAGAAAGTTTAAATAAATAAATAAATATACCTACTTCTATCTATCTGAAAAGAGAATATTAAACCAATAACCACATTTTTTTAAAATAACCGACTTAGTTTACATAAGGGGTAAACTAATTCACTTACAAAGTGAAGGAAACGGCGACGAAAGTTAACCTCATTATTATTATTATATTATAAGTAAGGGGTTTTTCCGTTTAATGTGATTCGAGTCCAGTGTTCCCTGCAAACATAAAAAGGGCCATTATTTGGTTCCACGGCATCAACAAGTTTACAGCTTAATACATTTTGTCTGCGCGAAATGGCACGAGAAATCTCAATAATCCATAATTAACGTTCAATTGGACCTTTAAGGACAGCGCCATCTGAAGCGCAAGGTTTTTTCTAAAAAAAAATGTTTGTTACTTTTTGAGAGTTTTCATATCATTTCGCGCAAATAAAATGTAGCAAGCTATAAAATAAAACACACTTTAAACATAATTGATGCTGTGGCAGCAAATAATGGCCTCGTTATGTTTGTATGGAAAACCGACCGACTCGAATCACCCTAATGAGGGCTACCGCGAATGAAATTCGCCGCTACAGGCGCTAGTATAGCGTGTGGTCTCCGAAATGTCAGAAGTCACTGTTTATGGGGGGCTACACGGGTTTATTTGATTAGAACAATCAATAATTCAGTAATTCTATGTAATCAATGTATGGGAAAGACAAACAAATTAATAAAGTTTTCAAACTTGTGTGGCATGATACCTTTGGGTGTGGTGTGCAAAACTCACAACTCTCCCCTCCCCTCCACCTGACGCAACACCCCCCCTCGCAGTGAAATGTGTCCCTTTTATCGGTTTTATCACATTTTCTCGAAAACTATAATGGATACAAAAAAAGTGTCAAAAGTAAAAATGATCCTCATTAAATTGTAAACAAAATTTGTCCTATATCTTATTTTGATAGGCTGGACGGTTTTCAAGCTGTAGGTAGTTAAAAAACTAAAATGAAATTTTTCATCAGATTAACGACAATAGAGGGCGTCCCACGGCTATGCCACATGAAGGAAAAGTACCTCAAATATTGTAGATAGGATGTTTAGCTGAAAGGGAGCTTTATTTTATTTTTAAAAGTAAGTAATACTGCATTCAAAGATTTTCTAAAAATTACCTGCTTCGCCGGGGAATCGAATCGACTCAAGCGTGAAAAAATAACACTCCGTATTTTTATGATGACAATCGAAAGAGAGGACAAAAGCAAATAATCCTCTTAAGTAACATAGTATCTCAAAAAGAAAGGAATAGCGTAAAATATTTGATTTAAATGTTAAGATAATTAATTCTCATACAAAACAAGTAATTTAAAAAAAATATCTTTGAATGCAGTATTACTTACTTTTAAAAATAAAATAAAGTCTCCTTTCAGCAAAATATTCTATCTCCAATATTTAAGGTACTTTCCCTTCATGTGGCATAGCCGTGGGACGCCCTGTATAGTCATTATTTATTGGAATGAAGTAAATAAAAAGCTGTAGGTGGAATCATTAGGGGTGCACTAAGAAAGGATTTTTCAAAATTTACCCCCTAAGGGGTCAAATAGGGGTTCAAAGTTTGTATGGAGAGTCTACGATTTTAGAAGTAAGAGATTTTAAACTTCATGTTTAGACTCTTTATTAGATTACAAGAAAAGTAATTTCACCGTTTTTCGAAATTAATCCCCTAAGGGGTTTAAATGGGGGTTGAAAGTTTGTTTATCAACGCACAGCCCAAAGCGCTGGTCCTAGGAATTCCAAATTTAGCACGTAGGTTCCTTATAAGGTCTAGGAGTGCACTAAGAAAGGATTTTTCAAAATTCATCCCCTAAGGGGTTTAAATGGGGGTTGAAAGTTTGTATATCAACGTACCGCCCAAACCGCTGGTCCTAGGAATTCCAAATTTAGCACGTAGGTTCCTTATAAGGTCTAGGGGTGCACTAAGAAAGGATTGTCCCAAAGAAACTCTACAAACTACATATACAAATTTTCAACCCCCATTTAAACCCCTTAGGGGATGAATTTTGAAAAATCCTTTCTTAGTGCACCCCTAGACCTTATAAGGAACCTACGTGCTAAATTTGGAATTCCTAGGACCAGCGGTTTGGGTGGTGCGTTGATATCTAAACTTTCAACCCACATTTAAACCCTTTAGAGGATGAATTTCGAAAAACGGTGAAATTACTTTTCTTGTAATCTAATAAAAAGTCTAAACATGAGGTTTCAAACCTCTTTACTTCTAAAATCGTAGACTCTCCATACAAACTTTGAACCCCTATTTGAACCCCTTAGGGGGTAAATTTTGAAAAATCCTTTCTTAGTGCACCCCTAATGATTCCACCTACAGCTTTTTATTTACTTCATTCCAATAAATAATGACTATATTGTCGTTAATCTGATGAAAAATTTCATTTTAGTTTTTTAACTACCTACAGCTTGAAAACCGTCCAGCCTATCAAAATAAGATATAGGACAAATTTTGTTTACAATTTAATGAGGATCATTTTTACTTTTGACACTTTTTTTGTATCCATTATAGTTTTCGAGAAAATGTGATAAAACCGATAAAAGGGACACATTTCACTGCGAGGGGGGGTGTTGCGTCAGGTGGAGGGGAGGGGAGAGTTGTGAGTTTTGAACACCACACCCAAAGGTATCATGCCACACAAGTTTGAAAACTTTATTAATTTGTTTGTCTGAAAAACACATAATTACCACACTACAAGGACCTTAAAATAAATAGCCGGACGGAGCATCGCTCACAAAGAACTGAAGCATCAACAGTCCGCCGGCTAACGCTGGTTGGTCAGGTCAATGTGAGCGCGCTGCGGGTAGTAGGAAAAAACTAGTTGATGTGTGCGTGCGGGTTCGTAAGTACAAGCAGCCGGCCGACTAAAAATGCTTCAGTTCTCTGTTGGCGAAGCTCCGTCCGGCTATTTATTTTAAGTTCCTTGAGAACAATGTCATCAATATTTTGCAATATCTTAGATTATATATGGCAAATATGAGTTACGGGTCAACGAAGTGCCTTGAAACAGTTTTTTTCATCATTCGGAAACTTATGTCCTCTTTTTTCCGAACTATACGCAATACCGCAGCATGCTCGATATTTTTATGGTGCGGTTTTAAAGCATTAAATAGGATTGAAATGTAAACTTCGTTTTTACACCCGTAATAACAAACTGACAGCTATGCTTCAGGACCCTACTCGACAGTAGCGCCAACTGGTGAGCACAAAAATGGTAGCCCTAATTGCTTATTTCGTTATTAACTAGTTCTCAGTACCTTGCACTGTAAATGTGCTCTAAGTCCCGACTCGAGTGAAACGCCACAGCATGTCCGCTGCATGCATCCGGAACTGTGCCCACAGTATAGCTACCGAATGGACTCCGCAAGATGACCACCGGAAGCGCGACAGACAGAAATAAGGTGGCGAAAAGTGTTGCACGTGTTTCTTAAAAGGTATTTCGTAAAGCATCCACTATATAGAGATTAATAGCGGGAAAGCAAATAGCTCTTTGTATTTGGACTATTAAACTAAAAATTACTATTTTCAACACTAAGTTGCTATATAGTAAACGCAAAACTTCGACAAAAACGAGGAAAAATCATTAGGGAAATGAGACAAGTTTCGTACACAAAATAGTATCCTAACTAGCATTTAATTTTAAATTCGGGGGAATATCACAATTAGCGTAAAATATTTTAGTATTACAGCATCTCACAATATTACAGTATAATGACCAAAAAGTAATAATCCAAATCGGATTATTCTTGAAAATTATCATTGCCATGAGCACACATATTGGCGAATATTCAGAAGATCCTGCCTCTTTCGAATAGCAATTTTGGTTATGATGTAGTTTCGGCCAAGCTCTACAAATTAACCAAAATTCCATTCTAATGTGGCGGCCACTGTGTGGCCAGGGGAATTATGTCCTTCAAGAATTGCCCTTTTGTGAAGCAAATGTGAGCCACTCTTGGCCGCGCTTTGTCGTACCTCACACCCGCACCGCACCTTAAACTCTTGGGCATACACCGACTCTCAATTAAGTTGTACAGTCGGCCTCGGACAACTTAGTACCGAGCTGCAGTACTAAATTGGCCAGCTACTTTACGTACTCAAGCGTAACTACGGCAATAAAAGGGATGGCCTCCATATAAAGCAATTACCACAGTCAAAACAGGGTCAGTTGATTGTAAACACATCTAGCACAGTATGATGATTAATAATGATAATATTATAATTATGTCTAGAGTTAAGGGCATTTTACACGCTACTCGTACGGTGCACGCAACTCGGATAAATAACGAGATCGCGTGCATTTGGCCAGTGCGATCTCACTGGCCTCAAACTGATCTATGTATTTAGGTGTTTTATTGGTTACTGGAAAGGTCGAAGGCTAGCGTCCGAGAGGCAGGAGTCCCACTCGTAGGACGGATCAGATACGCACTACTCTCGAAACTACGCTAGATGGCGGAACATCATCCGAGATAAACCGATGCAAGGAGGAGGCGGAGGGACATATTAAATAATAATGGCACTGAATTCGTAGAGATTGGAAAAACAGTGTTGAGTAACGCGTTATATCATGTCATACTGCATCTCCAGGATCGATTTATTATGGTATTTCTGGTAGCTATAAGTATTATCTTGCGCATAGCGATCCTTATTCACCTTGCGAATAGTCAAGCTAATTCCTTATAATATTAATTTACATATAAAACAATTCCTATAGACGATGTACCGTACAGGCTAAACCACTGCAGATAGCAGGGTCAAATTTGAAACATATCCTCTTAAGGGGACGTAAAGGTCTCAGGTCTAAACCTTTTAGGGCCTTATCACACTGGCGTTTTGCGAGCGAGTTGCGGGCGTGTTTTCATACAGATTTCGATCGATTCGACAAGTTTTATATGAAAACACGCTCGCAACTCCCTCGCAAATCGCCAGTGTGATAAGGCCCTAAAAGGAGATTTTTAAATAATAAGCAATAAATATTTTGTGTAAGTCGGAAATTCAATCGGAAAGTCACGGGGCGAGATCTAATACTATAAGAAAACTACAATATTATCATTGTTTACACCGTCACTCATTCCTGAGTGCAAACGGCATTAATCTCTGCGGTATTTAAAATCGATATTAACTAATAATTACACTGGTCAACAAGTGGCTTTGTTGCCTTTGATATAAATATGCTTTTAAAGTAGTTTGATAACGACGATACGAGTTTGGTAACGGCCCTGTAAACCGTTTTTTAGATCAAGTCTAGTTCTTGAAAAAAAAAAACCATTATCTTACTGTCACAATCCATGGAAAAGTAACGTTTGGTCTCGCTTTACCTACAAAAAAAGAGCTGATCTGATATGCGTCGGTTGACTCTGAATTTGTATATTCTCAAGTAAACAAAAACGCAAAAATAATTAGGGCAACAAAAAAAAAGTTTCGTTTTGAAAACCTAACTAGGTAGGTATTAAAATAAATGTTCCGTTCGTTTTCATAAGATTTCAAACATATTCGAGAAAAGGTACGTCCACGTCCAATGCAGCTAAGTCTACTTCCTAGGAACACAAAGCGCTTCGTTTTGTAAGCAGCCAGTATTCAATCCATACTCTGGACATTTCCTTACCTGAGAAGCATAACACTGTAAGTGCAGTGCCTGTGTATCTGAGGACCAAAATGACTGTATGTGATTAAATACATGAACTTACAGTGTTGTGCTTCTCGGCTATGGAGGTACTTGCAGTGTTATGCTTCTTAGGTACGGATTTTTGACCGGCCGTTGCTCCATTACACGTACAATTGGTATACTTCATCTAGGATTACCAATAAACAGGGTCGTACCATTTCTTAAGAAGTAGATATTATTTTATATGAGATACGAGTATTTATCTTTTTCTAAGCAAGGCAAAGTTACCTAAGGTACTGCAGTTGGTGCATAGCCTAAAGGTCACACAGGTCAACACATCACCATGGCAACGGACACGACAACAATGTCTAAAAGTAGTTCACACTGACCTGCCAACGTTGGAGGAACATGACAAATGTTGGACTAAACTTTAATAACCCTGTTCGAGCCCTTATGGTTGTATGAATTCTAAATTGAACTGATTGTGTTCATCACGGCGTTCAGCCATTAAAAAAACAATAAACGATGTTTGCTATATTTTGCAGTTTTATTTATATAAAATCGACATGAACATAACAAATAACACATTATAAACAATTTGCGATAATTTTAAATTTCAAACTTAACTACAAGAATACATATTTAAAATATTTCATATAAATATTCGTGGTAAAAATGTATACTGAAACAGTTTTTGGAAAGGTAATTAAAGATTTTTCATTCTGTAATTCTATTTTTTGTCTACTTTTTACTTTTAGTGTCTCTAAAAAATTAAGTTTGATTTTTTAGAGTGTTTAAAATTTATTTCATTGCATATTTGAAAAAGTTTAGTTTAATTTAAAACGATTAGTTTAATTTTTTACTTAAGTTTAGATTAGTGAGTTATGTTTTATTTGTAATTTCATTTATTGAATAAACACGTTTCCATATAATCTTTAGTAGTAGACATCCCCACAAAGATCCAGCAAAAATAAACTTTTAAACCCTTAATTTTGTTTACGTCCTTAGGAAAGATGCGATCACTAACCCAATAGGTACTAAAAACTATGTATGAACGGCAACACCACTGACGCCTGATATAATAACTTGATTGAAGCTACGTTGCCATGATATTGGCCAAACCGTAACAGGCGTCATAAAAACAACATTATACAGCGTGACCTTAACCTGTGGACATAACCTGAAATCCCCCGTAGAATTACTTTTCAGGAATGCTCTAATAAGCAGCTTAGATAAAATATTTAAATTATCTAACAAAATTAAAAAATGAAAAAAAGTAATATACCGTATCACACATACGTAATGACGACATTAATTGGACTGATATCTCCTGTTTTCTCCGTATCTCTCTCTGTAAGTCCTTAACGCAAGGTTGGCATTCTGGTGACACTTTCAGTAAATTAAAATCATGTTTACGTAATCCTCAGCAGAATAATAGTTTTCCATTTTGAAAAATATGAACAAATAATTGTTTCGGAATATTCGTCATCATAGGACACATGTCAATGTCACACCAAATAAGTGTCAATATGTATTTTAAAAGAAAATCATACATTAGAAAAAGTTATGATGCAATTCTATGAGGTTGCATTTGCTGAAGGAGTTTCGATTGCCTTGTGCCTTCATACAGGATGTTCAAAAGCAAAAATAGTAATTCGTTAACTTCTCCTTAAGCGCTGCTCTAATTGTTATGATACTTTGTATATTAGGTAGAAATACCCTCAACAACATGCTTCCAGGTTTGTCCAGAGGCTAGAGAGAGACACCCTGTATTAAGCACCAGTATACCAGGAAGTAAATTAGTTTGTTTGTGTGAGGTGTCCTCCGCACGTCTGTGTGGATATAATGGCTGGCAATCAATTTAAAATAATTACAGCAAAGATTAAATAACACAGACCAGAGAAAAAGGCAGTATTTAAGTTAAGGTGATTCCGGTTCTCCACACAACATTTCGTTGTGCCAATTCACATCTTGACCCTACCTTCATTTTGTTTGCGTAAAATAAAATCATAAGTTCCAAAAAAGTACAAAACATGTAAACGCCCATAGATACGTTAGCGCTATCTGGGTATTATCATCATGCGAAACTAAACTTGAATTGCTCACAATAATACGGTCTAAATTCATTACGTTTATAATCTATAGTGCTGAATATGTATAAGGTTCAAAATACATAAATCCCAATTATATAACTACAAAATTGTTACTCGTTTAAGCGGTTAACCAAAACCTATATTTAATATGAATTGTAAAATATTTGGCACAAGAGACATTTCATCTTAGCCCTCAGGTAGCGACGCATAAACAGCTCTTATTGGTGCGGCTGTGACTATGGGTGATTGGGCGGCGATCGCCAGCATTAGGTAACTATCAGACGGGTCGTCTACTCGTTTGTTGCTTCATAGTTTAAAGAACATGATAGTTCCCCAATTACCTATTTTGTCGATTCGATTTTCTACATTCTAGAAAAATGCGTATCAATTTTATATGAAATAGTCATATAAATTTTGTACTTCGATATTATAATCTTTTGACCAATCGAGTTGTGTATTTCGAACGTTATAGACAACGAACATTATTCATTTAGATCTTCGACATTTTAGACTTATGTGTATCGAGCTTATGATTATGACATTCGATATTAGGTATTTTGCTACGTAACCATTTAAATCATCCCAACTATGACGGCATTAAATAATTACGCTTTATTAATTAATTACTTATAACACAAATGTACATACTACGAAAGTGTTCTACAGCCGTTTTTTGTGAGGCTGGCTGCAATGTTTGTTAGTTTGAACTGATTTTTGCCATTAAATAAAAACTTTGAAACCGATGTGTGTGTAAGTGATGTAAATTAATTAATGTAACCTTGAGAAGAAACATGACGCAAGAAAAACGGTTATATATAGTAATATACTCGTAGTTCTAATAGGTTAGTGCTGTACCTGATTAGAGAAATAGTTATGAGCGCTCACCTTATTATTCGTTCATATACTCATCGCTCTCATCATTAGAAATTTCAAATTAAATAAGGATTTTTAGAAAAAGCCATTTCTAGCATATACTGCATGAAAGTGCATGCATTAATAAAATAAACACAATGCACTACGGTTGTCGCCCCATATCCCGGCAAGGGTAGGTAAAGAGGAAAGATGTCATAAGTTCTTTTCGCAATAAGTTTGTAAGTTTTAGGTTTGTAAGTTGTCAATTTTTGGTACCAATCGAAAGTAAAACGTTCAAATAAGGGAATAAAATAGGGTTGCCTACGAATTTCCTGGCAAGGCTAGGTGTCGCCACGTTGTAAACAGGTCATTAAGAAGAGAATAGGTTCCTGATGAGCCGAAACTACCGCATTTTATAGATATTTCCTATCTGTACATTGTCTACTCTATGATCGTAAAGGAAAATTAATTTCGGCACAACAGAATCGGCACGTACGATCTAGCCGTTCCATCAGCGACATAATCCGACCAATACGGTGTTCAAAACCAAATACTTGGTCGGAATACGAGGCGTCACCCTTTTAACCAGGAACGCTTTTTAACCCACTTCAAAAAGCACAAGGTTCTCATTTCGTTCGAATCTTTTTTTATTATTTTTATGTTAGTTTCTTTTCTTCTTAAAAAGTACTACGTATATTTCATGGTCGAAAATGCGTAGTTTATGACATTTACAACAAAAAGTGAAGACAATCCCAAAATTTCGCAGTTTTCCGTGTGATGCGCAGTAAGCACAAGTTTTTCGATGCAAATTTGGATCACACTGGCTATTCGTATATTACTCGAATACATCTACACTGGTATTTTTGTTTGAAAGTTTATGTATTTTTTAAATCACATCATTCACAATCAATATTTTGGTTCTCTCATGCCGTTGATTGCCTTTGCCTAACCAACAGCTTGACTTGAAGTATTAAAGTTAGGGTGCCTGCCCTTTGGTGGACAAACGTTTCAATTATTTTTCATTTCGTAGAAAATTATTTTTTCCTCTGAAACCGTAAACTGTTCAAGATTTAAAACCTATCTATCTAGATCGTCCACCATAGATCGCAACAGAGTGCGGTCGCATCCACAGACTTCCCGCTACACTCACAAGGTCGTCTGTCCACCGAGTGGCGGCCACGCATAGGCAAGCGCAACGTGGGATGACCCAATACTTGGCGAAAAAAACATAATCAAGATTTAAACAAGCAGTTAGGCAAGAAAAAATCTTTCAAGGAAAAATTCCAGAAAATATTTCTCGGCAATTCAAGGGCAAACCATCATATTATTTAATATCAGATGCTCTAATTCAACTTTCTAGTTCAGAGATAATCACGGATTTGGTCACTATGAAACTGTTGGGAACATTGAAAAGTGTCTTTTCAAAAGGGTTTCTTTTTCTATAAAAAAAACATAGAAAAATCATCTCATTTAGTATAAAGATAGTAGGTAGGAACTCTTGTGTTTGCTGCATTTTTAGTTAATTGTTAACCTCTATACATTGATATTTTACTTATTCTGTAGGTTGTATTGTATTTAAATGGTCATTGAGAAATTAATTGACCAGAGCACTGACTCTTTGTTCACTTTGTAGCCATAACAATACTGTAAGCACGTACCAGTAAAATTACCAGCACAAAGCCTTTCTATCTTAATCCCTAGGGCACAACGTACCTCAATATTGCCAATACGTTGCCCTTATTGACAATATTAAGATTGCATTTTATCCATGGGTTTAAAAGCCCATTTACCTACTGTCAAGTGCCCTGTTCGTTCTCGTACTCAATGCTATAAACAAAGCCTTCGGTAACCGCATTAGGTACATATTGTTGCTTCAATTCGGCATCCACTAAACCTGGGATCATTTTAGGATTAGCATATAACTGTGATTTTTACCTGAGTTTCTTCGTTTCTCTAGGATATCAGGGGGTTGTAGAGAGTTCACTTATTTCAGTACCATATTACGCTTCAAAGATAGCACAACTCATTTTTTTCGGCTTCGAGATGATTTTCCTTGAAATTACATGACTACTTAAAACTCCCCACAACTTCGTTCGCTAATTGTCCGAGGGAGATCCTACATAGCGTTGTTAAGTTTTTTGAAATTATGTCTTCGTGAAGTCGTTATACATTTATTTGCAATATTTCTATTTTATGTACAAACTATTTAGCTTTCACATTCCACACGAGAAATCATGAACTGTATATTCGCGTGCTTTGTGTTATTTTTACCACATTTCCCGTTGCCGGGACTTGATCCAGGTATTATCCATGCTCGGTTATTCCGATGTCTGTGATACACGCCACAAGCAAACCGAAGTGAAGATATTAAAGCATCGTGAACTGAATTGATATGGAAGAAAATTGAATAAAATCATCATCATTTTATCATCAGTCTGCATTCGTTCCATTGCTGGGCACAGGTGTAGACCTCTTCGATGAGAGTGGATGGGCTGTATTCCCCACGCTGGCTGGCCCAGTGCGAGTTGATGATATCATCTATGTACAGCTCATATGTACCTATTTACAGCTCTGAATGACTTTTCCCCACATGTCCTTGACCGGAAAGCTAATAGTAAATACCAAATCATATTTCATACATAAGTTCCAAAATACGAATTGATATGAGCCACCAGTGGCGTGGCGTCCATAGAACCCGATTCCCACCGGCTTGCCTATTTTAAACCATATGACCTACTACTCCTGAAGAAAAAGTAATCCAAATCTGCTCCGGCTTTACTAAGAACATATTTGACGCCACGCCACTGTGAGCCACGACCTCTGTTTGAAGAGCCCATGTCCCAACCACTCGGCTTCCATAGCCACATGAATAAACACGATATTAACTCTTTAACAAGAAGGAAGGAAACATTTTTGTCTCTTCATTGGTTTTTAATGCGGGAAATTTACACCACACTTTACACACAGCACAGCACTTTGTACACAGGCGAGTGACATTTAGTTTTTCTGTGTACTTTGATTTCCTGTGTTTATATATGTACGATATTAACTGTTTACTTTTTATTTTACAAAAAGTTAAAAAAAATAGTTTAATATAATCGCGTTAAGCCCGTAAAACTTTTGAAATATAATATTATGTACATGCGTTCGAACCGCGGTAGCTTTACGTTTTATACCGCTATTTTATTTCGCAAAACACGAGTACCTACTTAGAGTTATTTTAGCACCATAAAACTAGTAAATTCTTAGATCCTCTCACACAATTCATGTTGGAAATTTCGCATGCTTTGTGTTATTTTCACCACTATTCCCGTGTCCGGGACTTGATCCGGGTATTAACCCGGTCGTTTATGGCTCAGTTCCGATGTCTGTGATTCACGCCACGAGTAAAATGAAGAAAGCATGTTTCAAGAGTATAATCCACCTTCTTGCGGGTGTCGCTGCGCTATGAGCAAACTAAAATATTGGTATCCTGGAAATTTTATGTAAAAACGGAAACTAGCAGACTAGACACCGGATGGGAAGTACCTAAGATATGAATTGGTAGATATAAAAAGTAGCTTGTATTTACTATTGTTATATTTTATGTATTTCTTTTAGATACAACGTTTGCAGATATTGTGTTGAACGAAGGTTGAACCGTGTTTTACAGAATATTTGGTAGGTATCTAAGGCTAAAATAACAAAGGATAATAGAAACAGAATATTGAATTCAGCAACTTGATTTATTTGATATAAAGAAAACTTACCGTAGCCTTTTCTCAAGGATTTATGCTAAGATGAGGTTTACCAGTGTTTTTCAATAAGTAACTAAATATAGTCTGTATTTGTACATTAAATATTTTTCCAAAAAAGTAACTGGAGATTGATAAAAATCCCACTAATATTATAAATGTGAAAGTTTGTGAAGATGTTTGGATGTTTAGATGTTTGGATGTTTGCTACCTAATAACGGGGTAACAACTGGATGGATCGCGCTGAAATTTGGCAAGTAAGTAGACCAAGTCCTGGATTGAAACATAGGATATTTTATATCCCGGTAAAGAGTTCCTTTGGGTCAATAACGGGAACAACGCGGGCGAAGCCGCGGGAAAATGCTAGTAAGTAATAAAATGCAAATAATTCCTTTTTGAAATATTTATCTGTTTGTTGGGTTGTCAAACCGATTTTCTTGAAATTTGGTATACAGATAGATGATGACCCCAGTTAACAAATATGACTCTTTATCCGACTAATTTTATATCACCTCCGACCAAAGTCGCGAGCGAATCCACTAGTAAGAAATAAGATTGAACTCAAATACCTATTTGACGCATAACGCCTCAGAAAAATCTAAGAGCAAGGTTTCGACATTTCAGGCGTAAGCAGCAGACGTGGTATAAGTGTATTTATGCCACACCTGGCCATGAAGTGGCTTTTACCGCACGCTACGCGTACGGAAACCCATCACGGGAGGTAATAAAGAAAACCCTCGATCGCATATTTACGTCCCTCGCTTGCAGCTCGGGCCGCAAACATCTCCGATCTCGGCTTTTCTTTGTTTTACCACCCTAGTTGTGTAATGTACTATTATGCCACACCTGGCCATAAAGTGGCTTTTTCTGCACGCTGCGCGTACGGATATAGTACTTTTTGATATAAGTGCGGAAAGTATGTCATTTTTCACGAGTCCCAAAGTGTATCTATTGGCCTGAGCCGCCAGGTGAGGGTAAATACTCGGGACGAGTGGAAATTACACTTCCGCACGTGTATCAAAAGACGTTTTTAGGGTTCCGTAGCCAAAATGGCAAAAACGGAACCCTTATAGTTTCGTCATGTCCGTCCGTCCATCCGTCCGTCCGTCCGTCCGTATGTCACACGTTTTACTCAAAAACTACATGAATTATATTAATGAAATTTGGAATGTAGGTGTGTTGTATAAGCCGCTACTTAGTTCGGTACCGGTAGTTAAATATTAAAAATAAATCTTACTAGGAGGGGTACTCCATACATTTTTACCAAACATCAACATGTGGTACATAGTTCGACAGGTCTTTTAAAAACACTTTAAGGTTCTTAAGTAATATTTTTGATTAAGTGAATACTTTCAGAAATAATCACTCCGAAAGTTGCAAAGATTGTGCCCCCCCCCCCCTCTATCTTTTAAACCGTATGTCCAAAAAACATGGAAAAATTCAGAAAGGTAACGCTTAATTAATACTTTCAATGAAAATTGTTTTCAACATGATCGAATATACCGTTTTTGAGTTATTGCCGAAAAACCGCGCTTTTCAACAAAAGGACGTAATTAGTATGAAGATATGCTTTTTCGTTGATGCACTTTTCACATCGTATTATTTACTCAAGTATAGCAAAACGAAAAGGAGGATTATGATTTCAGCGCCGTATGTATATATGTATGTATGTTTGTATGTTCGTCTGTTCCTTCTTAACTCAAAAACTACTGAACTGATTCAAACATGTGGGGTATCGTTAGATTCTTTGTGATTGGACGCAGGTTATAAGCTAGTTAGTTGGAACCAAAATTAAGATAAGGACCATGATCCTTATAAAAAGTAAAGCATTGAATAAAAGTCATCAAGTCGCATTGAATTATATGACAATTTAATGAATTTTAAAAGCTGATTTCAACAATATATCACACATGTGTATTTCCATTTCAATTCAATAACAACAAGAAACACGTTCAACAGCCCGCGCTCTTCGCCGATACGTTTACATTGTTCTAGCACACCTACCTCCTGGTGCACCAATGTTCGTACAAAAAAAAGTGATATATCAGTAACGCAGCCCGGCGGTAAATAGTTTAATAAATTGTGGAAATTAAGGACTACTAGCGCCATACTAACTACGATGAAAAGAAAAAGTTTATTAAACGGACGTTGACGAAATAGCCATTAAAAGATACTTGGCCAGAAAGCGGCTTTTTCCGTAAGCGTAGCGTGCGCTAAAAGTCACTTTATGGCCAGGTGTGACATAAAGTACTACTTTTTGAGCAAGTACCTATATTAAAAAAGTCCCTTTCTGGCCAAGTGAAGACATAAAATGATGTACACAACACGAGAGGTAATAAAGAAAGCCCTCGATGACGTGGTATAAGTGTATTTATGCCACACCTGGCCATGAAGTGGCTTTTACCGCACGCTACGCGTACGGAAACCCATCACGGGAGGTAATAAAGAAAACCCTCGATCGCATATTTACGTCCCTTGCTTGCAGCTCGGGCCGCAAACATCTGCGATCTCGGCCTTTCTTTGTATTACCACCCTAGTTGTGTAATGTACTATTTCGAAACAGCGCATGATTTCGTAATTCTATCTCCAAAGTACCTAAGCTTTATGGTAATATCATACATATACTGAACTTCACTTTTACACTATATTATCACGTTCGCCGGCGGTACCTACCCAAATTATGGAAGGTACTAGAATGACAATAAAATTTCGACATACAATGACCTTATAGAACGACAGCGGCTTTTTTTTTGAAACCTGATAAACTTGCAACTCTCAAGCCTTATTGGGCGTGGCAAAAGTCGTACCAAGTGGGGGCCGTGGCGTTCCCTGGGGTCGAACCAGGACGTTGGCCGGGCCCCTTTAGAGAGAGGGTCGGACTAGGTGAGGGTCGGACTAGGTGGCGGCCATAGCACCTAGGGTCGAACCAGGTCACTAGGCCAGAGCCACCTTGAAGTACGCTGGTTGCTCGAAGTGAGCAAAGGACCAGCAGGATGGTTGAAGCGGATCAACCTATCCTTATGTGAGTGTGGGAATCGAACTAAGGGGACGACAGCGGCAAGCGCCATACTTTGCGTCTGTGTGAGTCAGAGTCAAACTCGAGTTTGAGATTACACTCTGTTGCCACGGTAGTGTCATCGTTGTTGTGCCCCACATGACAGTAAATATTTGCTCCGTAATAATGGTACGAGCAAGCACCGTACTGACTTATAGGCAATCGCGAATAAATACTTCGTTAGCCGTACCGTCATATAGCGTGGTTCACACTTTACGGTGATACCCGTTACCGCCGGCGAACGTGTTATATTAGTTATATTGCCCTTCATTATTTATCACAGTAAGCGGCACTAAGCGGATAAATAATAATGTACATCTATGTGTTAGTAACTTAAAATAAATTAAGCCATTTTATTTATTAGCTATTAGTTAGCCTTAAACCTATACTAATATCAATATCCACTTTCAAATAACTACAAACATTATAATAGTGCTTTTGAAGTTACTCCACCAGACTCGTGTTATAGTGTAAAGTTTTCTATACAAACAGTTGCAGAGCACCTTATCTATAAGATTGATAATTACCAGGATCTCATGCATCATAGGTATAATAATTTTATAAGTCATTTCGTTACCTAAAGTGACACAATATTACTGTTGTATTTCAAATAATGACTATCTTATTGTATGGAAATCGTTCTTAACATTGCCGCATTGCCGTGAACAGCACCAGATTCGTTAGCTTAAAAAGAAGTAAATAATCGAATTCAGTTTACCCAAAGCCTTGTACCTTTGCACGTCAGAATGTATGCATCGTCAAGAGCAAAGAAAGCTAAGAGCCAAAAACTCTGAACTCAAAACAGTCAGACAATTTTGGTCACCTCGTAACGTCAGATATCTACAGAACTGTATTATACTCATCGCGATGAATATTACACCAATTTCCACGTCTCAACATATTTACAATAGCCATTGAAGAAAATGCCACTCTGCGGGCCTTATTTGAATCCTCGGCCCTTTATGCCAATCATGGCACAATAGAGTACAACAGACCGCCCATAACTCATACGAAAAAGGTCTGATAAATATACGTAAGAATTTAGGTACAGAAAACTTTCAGTATTTAGCTAATATTATGTAGGTATATTACTTACTTCCAAACTACATTTCGACACTACTTCGAGAAAAACTCGTATCTAAAAACGTCTTAAAGAAAAACGTCAAAAGTTACATACCTACTAACTTCATATACACTTAGGGTTGCCAGATGGTCGGGAATTGGCGGGATTTCCCGATTTTTTGTATGTTCTCCCGACTCCCGACAAAGAAAAAATCTCCCGACAAATGACTTCATTATAAAACTTGGTCCGACCCACTCAAGGTGGTCCGGCCAGCGAAAATGTCTGGTCTTTCAGGCTAAAAAAAAAGCGAGCGCGCCGGGCGCCTCCCGACCAAAGTGTCAAAATCCCGACATATTGTTTCCTGCTCCCGATAATAGGGTAATTCAATCTGGCAACCCTATATGATTACTGCGGTTTTACCTGGAGTCAGTATGAGATAAATGGTTTCTTTTTTTTAAGTACTGCCGATTTGTCTAAAAACTACACCTGTTTGTGATCAATATTATAAAGATCATTTCACACTCACCGAATAAAATGGCTGTGGCATACGGCCAAATAGACAGAGATATATTGGCATGGTGAAACTGTTTACTAGTTTTACTATGGAACCCCAAAATGATTTCACAAAAGATTCACAATGTACGTTTTATTCTGTATTATTAGAATCCGATGGATCGAGGATTGCTTATAATTTCAGTTATAACTACTCATATTATCATTATTATCCTCATTATTTGTATGATATTTTTAAATTGTATTTTTAATACGTTACTGTGGAAAGTAATCAGTACACAATACGTTTATGCATCCATCGCCATTTGACTAGGTATCAAGCCATGATATCTAAATTAGTAAATATAAATTGTGAAATATTTTCAGTTGCATTTGAGCAAGCAACCTTCTCGATGTTGCTCGTGAAGTATGTGGTTTCATTGTTATTTTTTAATTCTTTCATATCCATTCTCAAGGCCACTGTGAGTATAAGTACCTATATACTCCTGTTCGATTAATTTCGCAGAAAAACTCTGTCTTCATAGGTTTTTTGGTGAATTTGAGCCATCTTAAATACGATTCTCACTGCGCTCGGGTGTTGTCGTCGCGCTTTCAAACACACCTATTTCATATTTCCATCAAATAGTTTCAATCGATGTCAATAAATACAAACAATAAAATTAACTGTTTTAGTCATATTATCTAACCACGGAGCGGCCAGTAGTCCAGATGGTGAATCCGAAATTCGTCTCTTATTTAAACGTGACCGCGCGGCGCTACGGCCGACGGAACCCCATGTACTATGTCGATATACATACAAACACTTTGGTGCCCTCCGATAATAACACTTTGGTAAGTTAGCGATAGTTTATAGATAAATTGCCAAACGAAGGCTCACACTTCAAGGTCTTTAGATTAGTGGTGTATCGTCGGAATAAAAAGAACAATTATTCTTCAAGACGCGTAGGTACCAGAAATATGTGTTATTATGGTTATTATTTATGTAGAGTGCGACTGTGATCGATAACTCTGCAGTAAGGTACATGGCAACAACCTTCATTTAAAAACAAAATGTGACGTGCGAAATGAAGGTGTTGTCATTTGCTTGCTATACATTCTGTGTTCTTGTCACTTGGATGTTTCATCTATCTATCAGCCACGGACGTACACTGCTGGACATGTGCCTCCCCCATATATCGCCACAGTTCTCTGCAAACCACATCCATCGACTGGTCGCTACTCTCACGTGGTTTTATAATTACATTGATATATTTAAATTTATATTTTCTGTCACAGAATTTTCCTCAATATGCCGTAGAAAATACAAATTAGAAAGAAAATAACCGTTAATAACCTATGCATAAAATCGTAAAAAGACTGTGTTTGTACATTAAAGATTTTTTCAAAAAAGTAACTGGGGATTGTTAAATTTGTGTCTGTTTGTCGGTTCGTCTGCAGAAGTGCAGACACAGCCACTACTACACGCAAAGACTGCCCGTTTCAGTTGATTTATCTATACACGACACACTGCGTTACTCAGTAAATTGAACTATTCGTCTAACTTTTTTTCACGAAACATTACCTATTTTTTTATTAGCTTTAACCATCTATCTTTGCTTTCCTATGCTTTTTTACCTACAAAGTTGTGCGAAATTGACCTGATAAACTCAATGGTTTATTTCGTTTCATCGTCTTGCCTCTCGGGTACAAAATAACCCTGGCACGATCACAATGTTTTCAGTTCGAGATCTATTTCTTCGAGTACGGCTACAACCAGTACCGGCGCAGTCTACTAGAGTTCCACATCAAGTGGTGCAACCTGTTCCTGAACGACAATTTCTTCGCCACCGCACTAAGGAAGACCCTGCCTCTTAAATGTCCACACCCTGCGGTATTTCTCTATTCATTATATAACGTCACTTCTTAGTCCCTTAAAGCTGAGGATAAGGAACGAAAAATATATTATTTTTATTCATGTAACTAAAACTTAAACACCTACAAATTCACAGATTGAATACTATACTAATTACACAGGGGCATGTGCTCCACAGCAGTGGCGCAGGTATGGTCAGTCTAACCTCGCCCCTATCATGCTTAGAATGGGCTTGGTATAATGACCGAGAACAGTCATTCTCTCCATTCAGTTCAATTATTAGGCAGTAGGTCATCCGATTCTATACCGACAGTCATTGCTATACCAGTAGCGCTACCATGAGTTGCAGTAGAAAACCCACGTAACGTTGCTACAGTGCTAGCAGCGTTCTAGTTTTCTATTAAACTTGTATCATGTTACATAACCCTTTGCTAGACTTGCTAACTCGATTTATTATAACAAAACGGGACTGAATCGCGTAAAAACATGCTATTACCTCGACGTTTCGGACGTGCCGTGACGTTCATGGTCGCAAAGGGACTGCCGAGGCGGGTGTCAACATCTTCTAGCCGCGCGGGTTTTCCGAATTACCCGCACTTGGTCTTGATTATTACTTTGCATATTAGGGTTGTCACTCGACCGACACACAATACTCACAACATCAGGCGATTTGCCGGAAGACCAAGAGCGGGTAGTTTGGAAAACCCGCGCGGCTAGAAAATGTTGACACCCGCCTCGTCAGTCCCTTCGCAACCATGGACGTCACGGTACGTCCGAAACGTCGAGGTAATAGCATGTTTTTACGCGATTAAGTCCCTTTTTCTTATAATAATGAGTGAAAATCGTGAAAGTTTAAATCAATATTTTGTTAACTCGATTGTTTATGTAGTTTTCGTTACGTGAGCAAGTGACGTGCCTCACTTCACACCTGATGGTTTTCATGACTTGCATCGTTATTTAGAAATCCACAAAAATCATAACACAAACTTATTTTGTCAGTTACTAAACTAACCGGGACATATGTCGATGTATGGGGACAACAGTTTTTCAACGGCAAAGTTCAGTTTGTTTCTCAATACAGTTGGCCATAGTTATGCAGAATGCGACCAGAGGCAACTTTCGTATACTTGGATTATGTACTTTCTGCTTAATTGCGTAAAGTCTATAATCCAAGTATACGGAGCTTGCCCCTGGTCTCTTTCTGCATAACTATGGTCAGTTTATCTTCAACTATTTACAAGTTTGTGCGGGATCCTCGGTAGGCCAGTCCGACTCGCTCTTGACCGGCTTTTTTTTATTTAAAGACTAAGAGGTTACCGTTACTTTTACGAGCGTTTCAACCGCCGTCACAACAATGGTCGCATTATTAACAGCTTCCCTCCTGTTACTTTGTTGATCCGTTTACAGTTCATATCAAATTTGTATGGCTTTGCCTCAGAAAATCATCAATAATTTAGCCACGACTGTGACGGGCGGGCGGTTAAAAAGATACGAGAATTACCTAGGTAATTGAAACGACGCAGAAGGTCAGATGGCAGTCAAACCACTTACCTCCAAATCAGGGATCATGGTCTATTGACTCGAATGAGCAATCAACTAAATGATCATGATGATATTTTTTCCTAATAGGCTACTTGATGACAGTTCAAATCAGCTTCTTTTTATGAAGTGTCAAAACGCTCCGAAAGTATGCAGTTTAGTATGAAATACTATCTTGTGACGTGCTTGTGACGTCATGCTCAACATGGTGCCTTATTTTTAGTTTTCGTCATTGTAAAATCGTTGATGGCACGAAAATAAGTTTGAATGATTTTATCCGGGCTGTTTTGGAAGCGTAATTTGCTGGTTAGAGTTAATGAATTTATTTTGATTGTTGTCAAATACCCTATTCAACCATCGAAATATAATGTAGGTATAGAATGATGACGCCGAACAAAATTGACATTGAAACTATTTGAAAAATGCCCCAAAACGCCCACTTTTTAAAATCAATACGTCCTATGTACCAAGGAGAGTTGATAATCAACTTAATGATTACTATGTTTGAGTCTAAAGTCATTTATAACAAATATTAGTATTAAGTTTGAGACCGCAAATTCGAATATGTTGCATATCGTTTAAAAGACAAAAATCTGTGATTGGTTACAAACCTAGGTACTGACGAGAGAAATTCATTTGACGCTATAGTTTTTCTTAAGGCTTACTTAAACCTGGCCAAATATTTTTAATCTTGACGTGGATGATGAGATACAGCAAGAGCGATACAGTAATTGAACAATTAATTAAATTCATATATTTTTTGTATAATTCTGAATAATATTCCTTTTGATATTAATTTAACCATCTTACTTTATACTGTTATAAAGTTGAAGTAACGACATGGGTTTCCATAAAAGATCATAAAAACTATGAAATGTACCGCTGGATCTTGTCTTGACGGCTGGAATTTCATGTTTTTCTATATTTACTACCCACTGTCTGGGCCAATCCAATCCATGTTAGGTACAAGTTGAGTAGGACATTCAACCATAGTTAGGTACCTAGATTACCCTATGTACCTATTTTTTACCTGGCTATGGTAAAGCAAGCCACCTAAAAGTGAAATTAGATCCACCTCCGATTGTTTTTGTATTTGGTGACAATGCAATGTTACCATGTAGAGTAGAGGATCCCAGTATAGAACGACCTTCACCGAACTGGTTAATGTATGAAAAGCATTTTATACTGTAGTAAATATGTTAATAAATATATTGCAAGTGGATTGCCTAAAAAAATTCAGTCCAGAATATGATTAATTAAAAATTTAAGTTATATTTGCACCTGGTTGGTATGTGATGCTAAGGAAACGAGGTGCAAACTTAGCTCAACCGGTTAGTATGAGAAAGTTAGTTAGTATGAGAAAGTAACGGCTCTTTGAAAGCTTTCGGTAACTAGTTTCTCACTTTCCAAATGTACAGTCGGCACTAAAAGGTTGTCTAAAACTAGAGCTTGATTATAAAATGTCCCTCGTCATAAAACCTACTTTATGTGTATTATGTGCCACGGAATATGACCGATTTATTTAACTTTTGGCGACTGGAATTAAATAGTGAGTCCTTTTTGGCCATATAATGAAGTCGCAACATGGCATGGGTGTTGTCGAGCGAGTGGCTTGCTTTGCATTATTTCCTATAAACCTCGGAAATCCAATTATATATAACTCTATTTTATCTATTATATTATTAATTATCTATTATTCTCGTAGTCGTTACTACGAGGATAATATCATTTAAAATATAGTGAAAAATAATCCTCCGAAGCAATATCTAGTAGGTAATTCAATTTTTGTCCACAACTTATATTGCATAACGTCGGCCATGACATTTTAGTATGGGAACATTTAAATTACATTAACTTAGTAATGAAAATAAACCCCCTTTCGTTTCACACCCGAATGGCTCCTGCACCAATTCACAGTGCAACTCGACATTGTTGCAGCTGCATCACACTTTGGTAAACAATAAATATTTATTATTGTCATAATTTAACCGTTTAACATAATGTCCGAATGTTGACTGCAGCCGATTTTGTACTAAGTATTCGTTCGGCCCCCGTTGTACTACATTAGTACGTGGGGCTGATTTTCAGTCAGCGTCAGTTACGCTTCCATACTTATTATATTTCGATGAATTCAACAAATATGTTTAATATTATAAGGGCTACCATAGTATTGTTTTGCTATTAGGTTGATGCCACTGAGCTCACATATTACAATACAAATAGTGTTATATTATGATAAATAAATAAAAATCGGCCAAGTGCGACTCGGATTCGCATTCGCATATGAAGGAGTCCATACCACCGGCGAGTATAGGAACCGCGTTTTATGTTAACTTTACTTTAATTTTATTAATTAATGTTGTAGCGACAATAAAAATACATATTCTGTCAATACATCAAGTATCTACCTATTACCATTATTAAAATCAAGCAGAAAAGGCCGGTTCAAAAGCTAGAGCCCTGTGACGCATGGACAGACGGATAGCGGAGGCTTAGTGGAGGGTTCCGTTGGCACCCTTTGGGTACGGAACCCTAAAAGAAGAAACTTTGACATTTCTTGCAAGGTACATTTTATTAACCTAGACGCCGAACCACATTAACTACAGCAGCGATATTTGTTGAGCTGATAATTGTTAGCCCTCATTGCAAGGCAATCACGCTATCATCGTTTCCGAGATATTCGATTTTATCAGTTTCCATCTTTTCAGGGCGCTTACCACTTGTATAACCTGACGTTGAACGCCGACGCGCTACCTGACGCGTTCCCCTTCACGAAGGGGCGACTACAGGTGAACGTGTCCTACCGCGGCGAGCCCTCGGTCTCGGTGTACTCTGATTTGGAACTCAAGAAATATAAGAAATCTAAAATATAAATCATCTGTTGTAAGGTGAATATTAACGGTGGCATTGACGGCTCATTTTAAGACATTTTACTATTAAATCTTGATAAATAAAAGTCACCTATGAATCGAACGTGGATTATTTATGTATGTTTGCAAAACAGTAAACCTTCTCCGTTATTTTGTTTCATTTAACTCAATCTTCATGGTACAACCTGATTGCCTTTTACTGAATATCCTACAAGTACGTCTTATTTTATTCCACCAATAAGCCTTTATCGATGAACAGAAAATAAAATTAGTGTGAAACCAAAAATTTGAAAGTAACATTCACCCTGAAACTTGTGTTTACGCCTTACGGAGTTTAGCGTCAGTTCGTTCAGGTGCTTAAGCTTGTCTATGGGAAAGAGGAGCGAATGCGTTGACTCACTTTCCTGTCGGGAGCAATGGCGTAAACACGTAAATTCGCTGATCTTGGAAGGTCATTCGGGGCCCTTTCAGGGCAAATGCTAACCCACTTCAACTAACTAATAAAGGAGACACTGTAGATCACACAGCTCGCGGCATGAAAAATGGTGGCCTGACGCGATTAAAGCTTAAAACTATTCTAATCTAAAACTGTTCGCGAAAGCCGCAATGCTCTTATCCTGCTATAACGCTTGAAGATTGGACTCAGGTGCATGGCTGAAAGTGGTGCAGGAATAAACGAATTGCTCGAAAGTGTGGCGTGAAACGCATTTTTGGGAAATTGTGTCTGCAAGCTCGTCTGAGACGTTATGCAACGCGGTTCAATCGTCGCTAAAACAGTCTCATAATTGCCGTGAAACAGCGTGGGAGGCTGATTTGACGACAGCAAGCAGAATATGTGCAGCGTGAAGCCTATGGACACGCCTAGCTATTTTGTACACCGGCTCATAAACGAGTCGGTGCTTGATGTTGGCGAGCTCGGCGCGGGTGCAGCTGCAGGTGGAAATGGCAGTCTAGACCTCTAGAGTAGGGGACTTTCATTTCAATGTAACCAGGTGATACTGCTCCTAATTACACTCCACACACAAACACCCCCATTCACTAACCGTGCCAAGTTGTACCTAGTTTTCCTAATCTTAGATTATTTAATTCTCATATTTCCCTGTCAAACTCTTAATCTTAATTGTAAGAGTTTAAGCGTAATGGCCAGTTCACATTATTCCAGTAGCATTCCAGTCCAGCAATCCAATCCAGTGCTGGAATGCTACTGGAATAATGTGAACCGACACTGGAATGCTACTGGAATAATGTGAACCGACACTGGACTGCTCACTGGAATGTACCCATTCCAGTGAGCATTCCAGTCCAGTGACTGGAGAGACCGTCAACTTTTCATTCCAGCTCACCCAATCCAGCGCCACTGGAATAGTGTAGACAGCCATTCCAGTTACAATCCAGTGCTAGATTGAACGTTTAACATTGTCACCCATGTGTTACCAATACAGCTACTCTTAAAAGACTGGAATAATGTAAACAATACGCTCCAGTCCACAACTGGACTGTATTAGCCCGCTGGATCACTGGACTGGAATAATGTGAACTGGCCATAAGATCTCGCACCGCAGCCGCAGTAAAGGTACTGCGGCTAAGTTTGCCACTTTCAGTCTATCTGCAAATAGGTAAGACTGTTCGTTCCAAATAGTGGTTTTAGGAATAATAAAGGAACTGTTATGACGTCTGAGTATTATTTCTCTCTTACTCTACAAACTAGAATACCTACAAGCTCTAGAGCTCTTTACAACTTTTCACGTCGGGTGATTAATTATTGAAGTGGTTGACACCCCGGCAGGTATAATAAAAAAAAATCTGAATCAAAACCAGCAACCCCCTGACTTACTCGCAGCAACAAATGTGTCATGATCACCTAGGGCGAACACCCATCAGACCCTGAGAGACTATTAGTAAGTTTTATATAACAACCTTATCCTCTTAAATCTCAAATCATCCGATTACATTTAGCGCCCACGGTGTAGTATGAACCTTCTCTCAACTTTTCATGTTACATTTGGCTTCCTGAAGTGGGACTTTCTCAAAATCCCCACTTATACTGTTACAGTACTTAACATGCGAGATTTCTCAAAATTGTTTGCAATTAGATTAGATTAGATTAGATTATTTATTTCTCATTTTAAAGTTACATTATAAATTGCATTGCATGTCAAGTTGTAAGAATTTAAAACGAGATCGTCAGTTAAATTGAATAAATCAAATTATACAATGAAAATAAAAATTAAAAAAAAAAATAATAAAACAAAATAAAAAATCAAGTAACAAGGTCAAAATATACATTAAATGTCAAAATAAATTGGGCACTAAGAATAAGTTAAAACAGGAATAGTCAAAAAAACAGACACTCATATACACTCATAGACAGAATGTCATATATATCATTAAAATTTAAAAATAAAAATAAAATGAGCAATAGTAATAACAGCAGTGCAGGAAAAATAAATGTCAATTATTTTATAATTAACCAAATGTCTCCTTTCATTTCGAATAACACGTCATTTCTCATATTAGAACTGAGGACAATAGGCTACTTGACAGTGTGAAAAATAATGGAAGAATTATGGATATATGTATTAATTATAAGTATTAAAACCAATTTACGTCAATATCACTAAAAATAAATGGATAATTTATTTATAAAACTCGGACGAAAATTGATTATTTTTTATCTGTCGCCATTTTATCGAAAACGGTTTGGATCGGCCGATGACGTGACACAATTGTAAACAGCATCGACAGCATCTGTCAATCCTATTTTTAAAGGTAGAACGTTATTTGATCCTCGTTGACATTTGTCGGTTTACTATCATGTGTCGTCATAGACGCCATATTGTCCGAGAAACCGTTTTGGCGGCTAATTTTAAAAGTGCATTTTTATTTGCTTTTTTCGGAAAAAATACACAAAAGAATTAAAAATTACCACTTTCTGAGTGATCAATAGACATCATTAAACAATTGGATTGACTTTTCAGAAACCTGTCAAGTAGCCCATTTGCTTGGTTTTCAGAGATGTTCGAAACTTGAATGTAAAATAACGTTTGATGCAGAAATAATAACGTTTTCACCGTTAAGAAAGTTGTGCTTACAAAACAGTTTATCTTTATAGGTTGTACTCATAATTTACGGGTTTTGAACAAATTATAGGTATGAGGGTCTATGATATGTGTGTGGATAAAAGCAATTACTTGGAGTAATGACAGAAATAATTTCGATGGTCACTAGCATTTTTTTCAACTTTTGACTACATGGAATACAATAATCTCATAGAAATATGAAACCGCCATTATAGAACAGACATTTGTTTTTTATTTCCTTATAATATATTTACCTTTACGTGGTTTTACTGCACCTTTTAGGGTAGGCAAAATATCAGATAATAACCCAAAACAAAAGATTCATAGACTCCGCAAAACGGCGTAACAAACTTATTCCTTCTGGTGGCTAAACTCTGAACTAAGGCACAATACTTATGCTACTAAAAGTCCTTTTATAATTCGACAATGGGGCCATATCTTAATACACGGATAATATGGTTCTGACAGAGATAGTCTGACCCTATTATGCAAAAGGATATCACTTAGTAGAAATATCATGGTAGTTAAGTCTTTTTGTACAAAGAGAGAAGTTGTATTTCATGCAGTAACCCTAATAATTCCTCGTCCTAAGTAGATGCTGCTGCGGTTCGCATTTATTTAAAGTTAATATTTTATTTTTTGTACAGTATTAACTGTAGAATAACTTTTCGGAAGATCGAGGGTAAATGCTTCAAGCGGAATGTTTTGTGGCAAAAATGAGGATCTGATTTTAGAACAGATAAAATGTTAAAAAGTAAACCGATTTCTAGCATCTTAACCCATGGGGTTTCCCTAAAAACTGTAATTCCTTATTTTACATTATTTAGGGATTCATTATCAAATCCATTCTCAGTAAATTTTAGAGCTTAAGATACCGCCTAACGACGACCTTCCCTCACTCTTTTTCCTAACGGCCCAATACGTATCTCTTATATAAGGTTAGTTAAAGACGAACACTTGTATGGAATTTTCATACTGCCCGTCTTACCCCGGGCAAAATAAACTATGTTCGTCTTACCCCACCTGACCTTATATAAGAGATACGTATTGGGCTGTATCATTTGTGATGAATGGAGCAATGAAAAACCAAAATAAAAACCCAAAAAAATCTAAAAAGGAAAAAAAACATGTACCTATTGGCCCTTAATGTTGTTAATACAAGTTGTAATATTTTGCTTGACCCATTCTGTTTAAAATATTGCATGTATGAATCTGCCCTAACCGAATCTGACCTATTGTATTGGTCCTTTATAGGTAAAGCCCCTAATGTTCTTAATTTCTTTTAAATTATCAATATGTAATAAGTAGGGTTAGGATTCTCGTGGCAATTTGGACACAGAGTGCAATGCAGTCGCTACCTACTTTTTTTTGATTGAATGAATAATGATTGAATGATTAATATTTCTTGGCATTTTTATATTTTGTTAACACTAAGTGCTATTAAAAATACTTCAGTAAGTACTTACCAACAGTCATCTACTACGAAATTGAATTCATTCATACAAATGCGATAAATTAAGCAGTTGTCTAAATTTGACAATTTGGACATGATTTGTATCGTGTCAATATGCCATATTATAAAACTATTACTCAAAAACTTTTTGGGTAAGAACAAATATTGCGTACGATTAAGTATTTATATCGATACTCTGAGGGGATTACAAAAACAAGATAAAACATACATATAATCCATCTAAATATCATATAATTTTATTTAGGTAAGTAAGTAGGTACCTACTTTAGAACATTGAAAATAATTTATTCATTCAATCATAAAAACTAACTAGGTAAAAACGACTCCACTGCCCTTTGTTTCCAAAATGCCACGAGGAGTCCCAACCCTAGTAATAAGTATGACAGCATCTTGATGACTTTGCTTTGAATTAATACTTTTACTCGTTTTCGCAAAATCAAGCTACACTTCCATCACACATTATTATCGTGGAGCTTTTGTAGATATACAAACCGGTCAAGTGCGGGTCGGACTCGCGCACCGAGGGTTCCGTACAAACTTGTAAGTAGATATGTGATGTGAATAGTTCAAAGTTCAATATAAACTTAATTTGGTTGTTGGCAATCTGTTGTCCACATACATACATCGACATAGGTCGCAGTTAGTTTAGTAAATGGCAAAATAAGTTTGTGTTACGATTTTTGTGAATGTCTAAAACCGTTATGTTTTTCCTGTAATATTTAGGATGATATTAATAATTGATAATTATTACAGATGTTTCTGTTCAGTAACTTTGAAGATAATAGAGGGATTTTTGTAACGTTTTTCGTCCTAAATCAAAAAGTACACGATTAAGAAAAAAAATTAAATGGTTTTGGAATCTACAAATTAAGCCCTTTCATTTGAAACCGCACTTAATATACCTAATAGCCCAACATTAAATTTGCGACCTCCCATTACGGCCCCTTTTAAAGAAAAGTGAAAAGGTATAAGATTTTTTTATGTCCAGTAGGCTCGGGTTAGCGAGTTTTAAAACAATTCCAAATTTCAAATCGATAGCAGCACTAGTTCCTGAGATATCTGGTTGTGACAGACGGATAGATGAACAGACAGAGGGACAGACAGAGCCGCACCATAAGGGTACTTTTTTTACTATTTTGGTACGGAATACTCCCAACTAGTGAACACGCTCATGAACTATGTCAGTGGAGGTAAAATAAGTTAAATGCTTTTTGCTTCGGCTTAGGCAGATAAAAATTATCCTATGTGTTAACCGGGGTCATATTCTACCTGTATACAAATTTCATGAAAATCGGCCCGGTACATTTTGCGTGATGCGTGGCCAAACAAACAGACGAACATTTCTAAAACAATTTATTTACGTTTTTATAACTCGTAGTTAGTTTTAACACTTCCCAGTTAATTTTTTTGAAAAAATATAATAATTTTTGAGTTCTTACTGTAATTGCTTAATTCAAGTCCTTATAGTTGTCATCATCAGAACAGGATTTGAAAAAAATTGATAGTAATATGTAAGTTCTTTCAATAAAAAAAGTTTCCAAATTCGCACATAAGTGACGGATATTAAAAAATATACATACGAGTACATGTGTACAACCTAATTCAATTTTATACAATCCAATTCAAACAAATTTACTTTATTATTACTCGGCGATCAAAAAAATAACTGATTCATGTTTTCAGTTTTTTGTGTCTCTTGAGCTCCAGGTCTGCGTAGGCCGAGGCGACGGGCTCCCCGTGGTAGGTCACGTTCACGAGCAGTCGGCCTTTCGTGAACGGGAATGAGTCCGGGATCGCGTCGGCGTTCAGTGTCAGGTTGTACAAGTGGTATGAACCCTGGAAAATATACGAATTTATTTCGTAGACTTCATCATCGCTTACAAGGCATAATTAGAGCAATAATACCATTTAATATTTAAGATAATATGCCTAATTTATGTTGTTAACCTTATCCAGATCCTGACGGTGACATGACCTATTAAGACAAATTCCTCTGACGCTGGTATTGCATAGGATATTAAGTAGGGGAACGGGGGGCATTTATTAACCGTTTTGAAACTATTGCATGTATCTTCTAAATTTAAAAACTTAATATTTTTCCTTGTTTAGCTACATGACGACCATTTATTAATTTTTAATATTGTAAACAAAATTTTTGTTTAGCTAGATTATTTAATTTCGGAGAGAGAAGCATTTTTGTTTAAAGTCAATAGTTAATACTTGCCCCGTTTTTGGGGTAAATATTAACAATGAAGGGGTAAGAATTAACGTAACATTTGTTATTTAGATTAACGACTGTATCGAAAAATAAAGCAATATAAATATGTCAATTATATATTTTTTCATTATTGACGTGTTTAATTGCCTCATGTACCTACTACTAATTCGTACACTAGGTACTTTTGGAAGTGGCGCCCCGCGTGGATTTACGTTTATACGATCTCATTCTGTTAAAATAAAAATAACCGACTTTAAAAGTGTCAATTCTACAGCAAATAAATGCACGATTTACAATAAAAAATACCAAAATCGATGTATGTACCTGTAATATATGAAGAGTTCCCTAGAGGGTGTAACTTTGCAAACATAAAAAGAATCATCCAAATTGATCCAGCCATGTTGCAGTAATCAGGGAATATACATAAATAGATAAAAAAAAAATCCAACGAACTAAGAACCTCCTACTTATATAATAAAACCGGTTAATGCTTACCCCGCTCATTTCGTTAAAACTAGCCCCTGAGGTACTTTTTAAAATAAATAATTATTAAAAATAACTATGCACACATTGAATAAAATAACACGCAAATACAATGGTCAACTAAATAAACTTTGGATATAGTCAAACCCACAATCTCAAACAGACTAATGAAAGTACAAATTTTTTCCGCTTAGAGTCTGTGCAGAAAGAGAAGAGGCGTGGCGAAAAACGGAACTAACCTAACCAGTATGGCCACAGAACAGAAAATACGGCACATACGGTACAGAAGCATTACAGCGCCCCCCAAAATTAATCATATTCTCTTTCCGCACAGACTCTACCTGTTTTTGCACTTATGTATGTGTCATTGCCATAACTGCACAACGCGGCGCTCGGCGGCCAATCGGTGTATCGTGACATGTTCGTCAGCGTCGCCCGAAATTATAACCTTGGATTCTTTGCCTTGCTTGCTTTAGTTTAAGAGCTAGAGGCCTGTTAAAACTAACCCCCGGCTCCCCTAGTTATGTTTGCATATAAAACAATTCGTATAAATTACTTCATATCGTATAAGTACTTACCGCTGGATGCGGGCACGTGGAAGGCAAGGCCTTCCTCAACTCGGAGCCGAAGAAGCGGTCGTGTAGGAATAGGTTGCACCATTTGAAGTGGAACTCCAGCAGGCTGAGCCGGTATTTGTTATACAGGTCCTCGTAAAAATATACGTCGATCTGAAATATTTTAACAATATCACCTTGTTTACACAGACTATAATGATGGCTCACTTTGCCTAAGTGACATAACCACATTTTTACTAAAAAACCCGACCACGGTGCTCTTTGAAACTGCATAAAATCCGCCATTTTGTTTATTTTAACCAACTTCATACCCAGTGACACTCGCACCATCAAGACGAATCTAATGATGTATCATTTATCAAAATCGGATGTGCCGTTGAGTAGTTACGAGCGGACACAGGAACGGACATACATACATACATACAGGTCAAACACATAACCCTCCTTTGGGCTTCGCCGCAGTCGGGTAAAAATAAGACAGCTACAAATCTGGCAATATAAATTGCGAAAATTCAAAAACAAAATTACCCTTTTTAGGGTTCCGTACCAAAATGGTAAAAAAGGAACCCTTATGGTGCGACTCTGTCTGTCTGTCTGTCCGTCTGTCACAGCAAGATATCTCAGGATCTACTGATGCTATCGACTTGAAACTTGGAATAGTGTTAAAAGTTGCTGACTCGAGCCTATTGGATAGAAAAAAAATCTTATACCTTTTTTACTTTTTTTTTAAAGGGGTCCGAAATGGGATGTGGAAAAAGAAAAGTAGAGCTATTATATTGAGTGGGATATCAAATGAAAGGGCTTAATTTGTAAATTCCAAAACCATTTTTGTTTTTTTTCTTAATTTTGTACTTTTTCATTTATGACCAAAAACATTCAAAAAAGTACCATTCCCCCCCTATTATCTTCGAAGTTACTGAACAGAAAAATCTGTAATAATTACCAATTATTAATATCATCCTAAATATTACAGGAAAAATAAAACGGTTTTGCTAAATTGCATCGTTTTTAGAAATTTTCAAAAATCGTACACATACTAAGCTAACGGCCATACAGTTTTTGTTGAACTATTCACGTATCTACTTACGAGTTTGTACGGAACCCTCGGTGAGCGAGTCCGACTCGCACTTGACCGGTTTTTTTTTTAATAATGATATACTGCTGCTGTTGAATACCGCATGTTTGTCAGAAATTTCAATAAATAATATTACATTAAAGTTAAAAAATCTGTAATTAAGTTAATTTGAAGTGGTTGAAGGAAGGTGGTGGTTTGAAGTGGTGGTGGTGGAGGTTTGGAGTGGTGGTGGTGTATCTTGATCATAATCTGACTTGGCTCATTTGAGTCTCGTATCTGTTGTATTACTGGCTAATCAAAATTTGAATTTATATTTCTTTTACATTTTCACTATATTTTCAATGATGTCTTTATGTCACTTCAATAAACAAAGTCAAAAACATCATTCGTTATCAGCACGAATATTCTAATTTTACTTAGAAATATACGTTTATTTTGCTTGTTGTGCATTTAAAAGTGAATAGGCAAGTTTGTATTTTGTGTACGTGTAAAATTTGTGAAAATCCGTGAAAATATTTAACAGTTCACGTATATTTTCGAATATTTTTTTGTTGTGACATCAAACAGCTGTTGTATATGTAAATATGTCAACTAATTCTATTTCTGGTATAAAAGCACTTATAAATAGAGATGGATATTCCGTATGGAAATTCAAAATCCGTATGTACCTTATGCATGAAGAGTTATGGGAGACCATCGTCGGATACCCTGATGGTAACGACATTTCTGCAGATAAAAAGGTACGTAACGATCAAAAGGCGTTATCGAAAATATGCCTCACTGTAGACGGTATGGCCATCACCCATGTGAGATCATGTAAGACAGCCAAAGAGGCGTGGGATGCTCTTTCGTCCGCTTACGAGGACAAAGGATTAGGGCGACGTATAAGCCTCGAGAGAAAACTGTATAGATACTGTCTTGAAGATTTTGGCTGCAATATTGAGACATACATAAATGCTGTGATGACAACTGTGCAAGATTTAGCCGATATTGGCAAAATAATGGAAGATGCTTCAATAGCTGCGATTCTTCTAGGAGGTTTAAGTCCTCAATATGCACCCTTAGTAATGGCTTTGGAAAATTCCAATATAGACATTACGGTAGATCTGATAAAGACCAAATTATTGAATGAATTGAATAAACCAGCTTTAGATAACCCAGATACTGCTCTTCGTACTCGAATGAACCAAACCAGACCTTCTACATCCAAATCCAAGAAACCCATAGTGTGTTATGACTGTATGGAGCCAGGACATAAGCGTCCAGATTGTCCCCACAAAAAGGACAAGAAGAAGAAACCCACTAATCACAAAAACTCTCTGTGTGCACTGAATGCCAATGACAGATTAGAGCGTGACAAATGGTTTATTGACTCTGGAGCGTCTGCCCATATGACGTCACGAGATGATTGGATGGAGAATGTGAGAGATTCATCTTCTGGAACTGTGACCATTGCAAATGGAGAAGTATTGCCTAGCAAAGGTGTTGGAGATATTTCTATTAACAGTTGCGGTCAGAATACAGATGTAAAGAAGATTACAGATGTGGTTCACGTACCGAACTTGAAATCTAATCTTATTTCAGTCAAAAAGGCGGTAGATAAAGGTTTTAGCGTAGTTTTTGATAAAAATGGTTGTAACTTTTATGATTCTGATGCTTTTTCTTGTAAAGGTGATGTAATTTTACATGGTTCTATTTGTGGCGGACTGTATTCTTTAGATTGTACGGTCAACCCAACGCGTCAACTATCCGCTTTTGAGACACACTCCGATGTTTCTAGCTTCAAGCTTTGGCATAGGCGACTGGGTCATTTATGCCGCATCGGTATGGATCAGCTCAAGAAAGGACACGCGGTAGGCGTCGACTACACAGAAGTTGACAAGGAGCCATGCATCCCTTGTATTGAAGGTAAGCAAAACAGGAAACCATTTAAGAAAGTTTCACAAAAAAGATCAACAGAAGTTCTGGAACTCATTCATTCTGATATTTGTGGACCCCTGCCTGAAACGTCATTTCAAGGCAATAAATATATTTTATTTTTTATAGATGATTTTTCTCGTATGACTTTTGTCTTTTTTATTCCTTCAAAAGCGGAAGTAAAGAAAATGTTTTGTAATTTCCAGCTCTCAGTAGAGCGGGAAACGGGAGCCAGAGTTAAGATCTTGAAGAGTGACAACGGGAAAGAATATGTCAACAATGAATTCTCGAGCTACTTAAAAAGTCAAGGAATTCAGCATCAAACAACAGTTCCCTATTGTCCACAGCAGAATGGAATTGCAGAGAGGACAAATCGTTCTATTATGGAGAAAGTAAGGTCAATGCTTTCTGACAGTTCTCTTTCTTCGGCCTACTGGCAAGATGCTGCAGAGATGGCTGTGTATCTCAAGAACAGATCTCCTCACCGAGCTCTCGAAGGCAAGACAGCGTACGAGAAGTGGTATGGTAAGATACCAAATCTATTGCATTTGCGTGTATTTGGATGTAGAGCTTTTATCCATGTCCCCGAGTGTAGTCGGAAGAAATTGGATATGAAAGCATCTGAACACATTTTCGTTGGATATTCTGATGATCCAAGAAGTTATTATTTTAGGGACGTTAAATATCCCAGACGGCTTGTGAAAAGCAGAGATATTACTTTCTTTGAACATGATTTTCAAGATTTGAAAAGTAAAGGTTGTGTTCGTAAGTCTGATGTTGATTTAACTCAACCAGCATTTGCACCTCTTTTGCTAAGTTCACAAGAACATTCGTCAAATACTTCTAAATCGACTGGCGTGGTCATCGAAGATGAGCAAATTCAACTTCAACCCGATATTGCGCGTGTATCAGAAGATTTTGAGCCTGATGTTGCAGAACCGTGGTATAATGCTGTTACTCAAGATGAGTCGGTTCAATCCAGTACTGCACCTCCATCAGATGAAATTGATTCCGATACTGAAGTCGCAGAACCAAGGTACAATTTGAGACCTAGAAAACCCAATTCTGCTGCCAATTGTGTATGCATGCAGACTTCATCCCCTCAGGTTATGGATGAACCTACAAGCTATTCACAGGCTATGAATACAGAAGATAGGGATAAATGGCTTCAAGCTATGCAGGATGAATATGAGTCACTGCTGGAGAAGAATACGTGGGTTCTCGTTAACAGACCAGATAAGAAGGTCATTCCTTGCAAATGGATGTATAAGTTGAAGAAAAACGCGCATGGTGATATTATTAAACATAAAGCAAGGCTTGTCGCGAAAGGATTTAATCAAGTCTATGGTGTTGATTATTCGGAAACTTTTTCTCCTGTCGTCCGAAACTCTTCGCTTCGTTTATTGTTCGCGTTGGCCGCAGAAACAGAAATGAAAATGCACCATCTCGACGTGGATACGGCATTCTTGAACGGAGATTTGGAGGAAGAGGTGTACATGAATCAGCCAGAAGGATTCTCTATACCTGGTCAAGAAGATAAGGTACTCTTGCTGAAGCGTTCGCTTTATGGTCTAAAACAAGCTCCGAGAGCTTGGTATAAGAAGTTGACGGAAATCTTAAATTGCATTGGTTTTAATCAAACTCCTTCCGAAGCATGTATTTATACCAAGCAGGTTGGTAAAGAGTTAATAATACTCGCTTTCCATGTTGATGACATTGTCATATTCTATAAAGAAAATAAAACGCTCAATAATGTCATATCTGACTTAAAGACTTATTTCAGCCTAAAAGTCATAGGCCCATTAAGTTATTATTTAGGTTTAAATATACACTGTAAACCTAACGAGATCAAATTATCGCAAGAAAGCTATATTCGCGATTTGTTGCAAAAGTTCAACATG
Source organism: Eudemis profundana (assembly GCA_947034925.1). Lineage (NCBI taxonomy): Eukaryota > Metazoa > Arthropoda > Insecta > Lepidoptera > Tortricidae > Eudemis > Eudemis profundana. The sequence continues at coordinate 18,377,301 of OX344795.1, read as the reverse complement.
TCGGATTGTAAGGCTATGCCCACTCCTTTGGATACTAAAAAGTTGTTGCCGTGTGAGAAAGGTAATGTTGATGAGTCTTCATTATATCCATATCAGAAATTGATTGGATCCTTGATGTTTCTCGCCGTTAATTCCAGGCCTGATATTGCTTATGCAACGTCATATTTAAGCCAGTTTAATACTAAATATGATAAGACGCATTGGATTGCAGCAAAAAGAGTGTTACAATATTTAAAAGGAACTATCGATTTGGGCATTACTTACAGGAAAGGCGGTGGATGTTTAGTTGGCTATGCGGATGCGGATTGGGCTAACTGTCCTGTAGATCGTCGTTCCTATACTGGATTTTACTTTTCTATGGCTGGTGGAGCAATTTCGTGGGAGAGTAAGAAGCAAACTACCGTTGCACTGTCATCTAGTGAAGCGGAATACATGTGCTTGTCGAGTGCGGCAAAGGATGCTGTGTTTCTCAAGCGGTTGATGTTTGAACTTACTGGTGAGTCAATTACTGTTCCCATTTATAATGATTCGCAGTCTGCCCAGAAGTTGGTACTGAATCCAGTCCACCACAATAGAACCAAACATATTGATACTAGATTTCATTTTATACGTGATTTATTAGCTAAGAACGTTATTAGTGTCGTTTATACTCCTACTTTGGAGATGTGGGCTGACGTGCTCACTAAGCCATTAACTCGCATAAAGCATCAGAGTTGTGTAAAAGGAATAGGCTTATGTTTATAATCTTATTTTGATTAAGGGGGAGTATGTTGTATTACTGGCTAATCAAAATTTGAATTTATATTTCTTTTACATTTTCACTATATTCTCAATGATGTCTTTATGTCACTTCAATAAACAAAGTCAAAAACATCAGTATCAAACAATTTCGTATTAACTTACCGTAACATTATCATCGGCCGGTTTTAAGATGGTCCCGTGTATGCTTGTGTAGTAGATCGGGTTCCGTCGGCCGTAGCGACGCGCAGTCACATTTAAATAAGAAATGAATTTTGGATTTACTAACTGCACTACTGGCCGCTCCGTTATTAAATAAAACGTCTGAAAACAGAACTCTCTTTGTTACTAGATACTGGTTTTAAATCATGGTAATACTCTATTCAAAATTCCCATCAAATTAATTTTAATAAAGGTTACAATGGCATTGAAACTGTACGGCATAAACATCCTATTTATAATAACTATCTTCTTACATTTGAAAATCTAGATACCATTTATTTTACGGTAAGACTGACATTCGACATAGTAATCAATATAAGATGGACGCACGTGAACTATAGAGAACAATAATTCTACTGGAAAAGGAGAATATACCTACGCGTGCATTCGTTAAATTTGCTAAGGTATTATTTTAAATAGACAAAATCGCTGCAATCACGAGGATGCACGCGGAATTTGGAGATAACAATTACTTAGGCACATATCAGTGGCAAACGGCATTGCCTAATTCGTATTTATGTTTCGAAAACCTCGCTTATACTCGGCATTAAAAATAATACCTTTGGGCGACCTTTTACTTTTCATCCATCGTGACGGAAGCCCCGTAGTAATGTACTATGTATTTCTTTATGCTTAAAAAGTATACTTACAGCGGCCTTAAGAATAGATATAAAAGAATGAAAATACAGCAGTAAGACCACATACTTTATGATTGACATCACAACGAATGCTGGAACAAATGTAACAAAAATAACGGTGTAATTTACTATTTAATATACTTTAGATCTGCTGGTCAGATAAATAGTTGTATCTGAGCACTGATTATCTATTATATATCCAATGATACCTCTTAGTGACAAAGCAAATGATCCGGTGGATATATCTATTAAATGTAATTATTTATTTATTATTTTTCCGTTGGTCCTAATATACCTTATTAAAAATAATTCAGTGCTGCGTGTCATTTTAGTGTAATGACCACTTATCCCGTGTTTTCGGACTAATTAAACGAAACCCACTTTAACCTTTAACCTGTAAGCAATATACCTATACCTATTTTAACTGGAATTCAACTAGGGATGTAATGAATATACGTTTTAGAACATTGGCGAATGCGAATACGAATATTCGACGTTGATGTACGTGAATGCGAACGTGAATACGAATATTGGTTATAAAATTATATTGTGCTACTATAAATAAACGAAATTAATAACTATGGAAATTCTAGTATATTACACAACTAGAGTGGTAATAAAAAGAAAGGCCGAGATCGCAGAAGTTTGCGGCCCGAGCTGCAAGCGAGGGACGTAAATATGCGATCGAGAGCATATTACTACAAGTTTGTACGGAACCCTCGGTGGGCGAGTCCAACTCGCACTTGACCGGCTTTTTCTAGTGTGTAATACATTTTTATTATACCTATATTGTATTCCATTCCATTGATTTCATTACGAGATTTATGTTGGAAGCACCGATAACCGAAAATTTCGTTTCGTGGTTAAATCTGGTAACGATGAGCCAACGGTCACTGGTCTACTAGGTATACTGCTGGTATTTTATGAAGACTGCGATAAATAAACTAGCGGTAGTCGAGTAGGCGAGTCTATTAACCGGCATGAAAGACCATCAATTATCGCAATATGGACACCGGGGTGACTACGCGATGGGAATTTAAATGTACAGTATACCTAACAGTAGCGCAAGTCGATAGGTATACACAAGGTAGGAGCTAACAGCGGGGGGGCGTAATTTTGAGGATACTTTGTATTGTATGGTAATGGTAAACCAACCGAAGGGGAAATGAGGAAACCATACTTACCTACAATACAATACAATACAATCATACTTTATTGCACACCAAAAGAAAATTACATTGCAAACTTATATAAAAATAGTGGTAAACAATAGGCGGTCTTATCGCTAAAGAGCGATCTCTTCCAGACAACCTTTGGGTGGCGGAGTCTATGCAAAGTTGACAAAAGTAAATGAGTAGGTGGTGGGTGAGGAATAACGATGCAAAAGAATGCTCACAAATTACTAAATATAAGGGAAGAGGATACACATACATATATAAATAAATACATAAACCTACATATACAATACATAAAATACATACATATATAAAAACGAAACATATATAATTATTTACAGCACAGCCAGCAACAAAACAGAAGCAAATGATGACTATTGAAGCGACAAATAATGATTTTTTAACATGTTTTTAAATATGGGAAGAGATTGAGCACGTCTTAATTCAGGAGGCAGAGCGTTCCACAACCGTACAGCCTGAAAAGTAAAAGAATTTCTATAAAATTTGGAACTTGAGAAGGGAACATTTAAAAGCAGATTTTGGGCACACCTTGCGGACGATAAATAGCTAAATCGCTCTTTAAGATAGCGGGGGGTTGCAGGAAAGAAGAGTATACCATAAAGAAAGGAAAGAATATGAGAGTTACGTCGAAGTCGGATAGGGAGCCACTTGAGTTGAAGGCGAAAACTAGAAATATGGTCATATTTGCGTAACCCAAATATGAACCGGATGCAGATATTTTGAATACGCTCAAGTTTGTTAAGTTGCTCCTCAGTGAGATCAAGATAGGAAATGTCAGCGTAATCTAAAATAGGGAGTAATAAGGACTGTGCAAGCGCAATTTTAGTGGCGATGGGAAGAAAGTTACGAAGTCTTCTTAGTGAAGCTACAGCGGCAAATATCTTCCTGCTGACCTCGCTTAACTGAGGCACCCAAGATAGAGTGTTGTCCATGATAACACCCAGATTTTTAACCTGGGACGAGAAGGGAATCAAAACGCCATCGAAGTTAATGGATGGAAGGTTGACAAAGTCGACTCTAGAAAGCATTTTAGGACTACCAATAATGATTACTTGGGTCTTTGTCGGATTTACTTTCAGACCGTAGCTATTGCTCCAGTCAGAAATAAGCCTGAGGTCTTTATTGGTCAACGATATGACCGATGGGAGATCGCCGACAACACCTTGAGAATAGATTTGGAGATCGTCGGCATAAAGGTGATAAGAAGAAGATAAATTAAGCGTAATCGAGTTAATGAAAATAGAAAATAAAAGAGGAGACAGGACACCGCCCTGTGGAACACCAGCAAGCGTGGTGCACCAAGAAGATCGGGAATCATCCACCTTTATACGCTGCCGACGGTCTGATAGATAGCTACGAAACCAATCAATAACCGCAGGAGATATGTTAAGAGAGCGTAATATTCCTAACAAAATGTCAAAATCAACAGTGTTAAACGCGTTGCTGAAATCAAGCAGCGTCAACACTGTCAGCTTCCGATCATTCATACCTGACCGGATGTCATCCGTAATCTTTATCAACGCTGTAGCCGTACTATGACCCGATCGGAAGCCAGGCTGGTATGGGTTAAGGAGATCATTCCTGTTAAGGAATGACGTGAGTTGCTGGAAAACTAAGCGTTCGAGGACTTTGGATAGGAAAGGAAGAATGGAGATAGGACGATAATCTGAGAAACCGGAGGGATTCGATTTTTTTAGGTAAAGGGATTATGTCAGCATCCTTCCAAATGGCAGGAAAAACACAAGAGGAAATAGAGGTATTCAGAATAATGGTAACAAAAGGAACAAGGATATCAAGGAGAGGAAGGATCATTTTACGGCTGACAGTATCTACACCGACGGCACTGGAGGTAATGGATAGTACGCTCTTCTTAACATCACTGTCGGAAAATTGAGCAAGAGAGAAAGGAGTATAGTCTGGAGTTGGGAGAGATGAAAGATAATTAAGGGTCCTGGTTTTAGCAGAACCACTGAAGCTGGCGGAAGAAGAGAAATGCTGATTTAATAGTTCAATATTGACGTCTTTGGAACAGGAATTCTGCTGAGACTTCCCAACTCCGAGTGACTTAAGAAATTTCCACACTTTAGCAGGGTCGCCATTTTCAACTGATGCATGGATATGACGCCGCTGTGCATCTCGGCATATAGTGCTGCAGCGGTTACGCAGAGTGTGATACCGGGATTTGTTTTTTTCAGAGGAGTCGACTTTGTACCTGGATTTGGCCAGATTCTTCTTCTCAATAAGCGTTCGAATTTCCTCAGTTAACCAAGGAGCAGGAAGATGTTTCACCTTGATTGGGCGGACCGGAGCATGCACGTCATAGAGCTGAGTGAGAAGAGAGTTGAACAGCGAAATTTGGTCATCCACAGTTTCAGCTCTTGAAATGATACTCCAGTCTACCTTCAGCGCATCTTCACGGAGTTTTTCCACATCCATCCGACCAAAATTGCGTTGGAAAAGGGTTTTTGGCTTAAGCTTGGGGGGTCGGATTTTATAGGATAAGTAGAGTAAATCGTGGTACGAAAAGGCGTCTGCAGAGTACTGTCCGTATTTGGCAACATGTGAAGTGGAAGAAATTAGAGTCAAGTCTAAGAGTGACGGAGAACAATTTGGAAAGTGATGGGTAGCCTGAAAAGGGAGAATTGCCATGTTACAGGCATTTACAATGGACTTGAGAGATTTGGAGCGATTATTATTTTTAAGCAGGCACGTATTGAAATCACCCATAATGATGTGATGGTTAAAAGATGGCATGAGATCCTCCAGGAGTTTCTCGAAAGAAGCGAAGTAATCAACGTTAAGAGAGGGCGAGTAAAATACACCGAGAAGAAGTTTGGAATGGGAGATAGTTATGTCTAAAAACATGTACTCTGCGGCGTCTGAGGAAGGAGACTCTGCGGACATGCTGACAATAGAATAGGGAATATGAGATCGAAGATAAATTGCAACTCCACCGCCACCCCTTAAAGAGCGATCATTCCTAATAAGAGTGAAGCCTGGTAAAGAATAAGAGGTAGAGGGAAGGCATGGCTTAAACCAGGATTCAGAAACAAGAATCGCGTGCACATTTTGTAAATCAAATGTAATAGAAAAATCTATAAAATGAGCGGGAATGCTTTGTGCGTTAATATGAACTAAATTAAAATTCTTCGTAACATCACTAAATTGCGCTGTCAATAAATCATGGAGAGAAGGCGGCAAACTGTGAAAACTGTCATCACTAGCATCATATGAGGAAAAAGACAAGAAATGATCACTAGCATCATCATCAGATTGTGGCATAAGTACAAATAATAATAATTCTATATATATATATGAATATAATACAATAAATACGATATAAAAATAGTAAAGAAAGGTAAGAATTTACACTCTAACACCACCCGCCAGCAGTAAAGTTACAAGTAAAGAAAAGATTCAAGTTGGACAGTTACATATTTACATAATGTAGCAAAAACTAAACGCAGATATTTAAATGGCAACACTGAGATTTGAATTGACTTATCTGTTGCTCCTTGAAATGACAGACGTCAACGACAGACCTACTACTGAATTCCCTGAAAAATTTGTAAGAGATAGCGCCTATTCCACTGATAAATATCTTTACACGGTATTCACCTGACATATAAAATTAGGGAAGCCACGAAAATAAGTAGATATCCACTTAACTAATCTAATGTGAATTTGGTTTTTTACTATTGGATCGCATAAATTTAAAAGGCATAATGCATCATTTCGCATAATTCATAATTTGGCATAATGCTTTTTTTTCTGATCCCGTAAACTTTTCAGGATTATTATAACGCAAACCTAACCTAACCTATTTAACAAGATGAGGCCTTAAAGAGTCCTGAAAATTCTACAGTTTAAGAAAAAAATGCATTATGCCGAATGATGAATTATGCCAAATGAAATGATGCATTATGCCTTTTAAATTTATGCGATCCAATAAGTTCCCGAATTTGTTTCAGAAGTGGGATTGTGGCGTTTTGAGAAAAAAGACAGTCAATCGTCAAACAGCGGTCTAATACATGCAGATTTACCTACCGTTGAAAACGGAGCCGGAGCCTGCTTGTGCCCAGCACCCCGCTCGAAGCTTAAGTTGACACCCATTCGTCATCCTGACGGGGCAAACAAATGAGGATTGGTATTAAGAACTGAGGTGTAGTTATTCTTCTCTTGCATAAGTGAACTTGAGCGATATTTCTATATTTTTTATGGTAGCTGAACAAGCGTATTGCAAACTTATAGGGCATGCCTGTATCAACTGACTTCCTAAACGGCTACTGCCGGCTTCATGAGAACATGATCATAATTGCTTGGATAAGTTTGTCGCCAAAAACTACCCTTTATTCAACGCTACCTGAGGGACACATGTGCCATAAACTCTATTTACGAGTAGTTAGGCATTTGAAATAAAGATTTAGCTCGTATATTTTTGACCACAATATGATACTAGTGAAACACTATTTATTTATTAGACAAATATCAGCTTCATAGCTTATGTTTAATTTGAGTGGTATGTAAGAACATAGTCCTTCAAGTGCAGGACAGCGCTTATTCATTTCAAAAAGTAATAAGTATCCGTCAAAAAAATTTTTTTGAGACAAGCTTTTATTGCCAACTATACTTTGTTGTATAGTCGCAAACTATACATCAAAAGTAATCAAATGACGGTGAATTTATCTGTGTAATTTAGATGATCCTATAGCTATCATCCTGCTCCATCATCAGAGCTTCATGTCATTATAATATAGCATTGTCATGTAAATTACCTACATATCTTTGCATAATTTCAGCTCAATCCGAATCCGGGAAGTGGGTCAAATTTGACTCGTATGATTTGATTACAGACACACAGACAGACACCGGGACAAGTAAAACTAAAACCCAATATCCCTCAAATACTGATAAAAGATATCCACTGATCCAGATACTGAGGATTACTTCAACAAGATGGAATAAGTTCCCAGTTTAGGGAGACATTGCCGTTTGAGATATTGGCTCCACCGTTTACTTAAGTACGCATACGTTACTATGTCTAGGAATGTTACTTCTACAGAGTAAACTAAACCTACACTACAAGTCTTCAATATAAAGACGCTACAACGCCTGCAGATAAAGCTTAAAAGCATGCTTCCATTTGGCCTTCAGCGTTAACGTAACTGATAATTTTTTAAATGCATATAAAGACTACTTTGTTGTCTTTGTGCTATTCGAGAGAACAGTAGTAGTTAAAGTGTTATTGTTGAAGAACTAAACTCTGAAGTTGTTAAAAATGTTAAAATACAATAAGGTCTTCTGAAGCATCAGTTTGCCCGTTACGGCATATTTTTCTTAGTAGTAATCACGGATAGCGAAATCAACATTATGTGAACAGAAAAAAAAGTTCTTTATGCACATATACAGATAAGAAGTGCAAGTTTTAGGCTGACATTCAATAAATGAAAAACCGGTCAAGCGAGAGTCGGACTCGCGCACCGACGGTTCCGTACAAATTCATAAGTAGATACATAGATGGTTCAAGAAAAACTGTACGGCGTTTAGTTTAGTAAGTGCAAATAAGTATGTGTTACGATTTTTGCAAATTTCTAAAAAACGGTGCAAGTTAGGAAATCCGTTATATTTTTCCTGTAATATTTAGAATGACATTAATAATTGGTAATTATTAGATTTTTCTGTCCAGTAACTTCAAATATAATAGGGGGGAATGGTATTTTTTTTAACGTTCTTCATCATAAATGAAAAACTGCTTATTTAAGAAAAAAAATAAAATGGTGTTTTAATCTACAAATCAAGCCTTTTCATTTGATACTCCACTCAATATAATAGCCCTACTTTCAATTTTCAAAGTCCCATTACGGAGCCCTTTAAAAAAAAGTAAATAGGTACAAGATTTTTTTATGTCCAATAAACTCGGGTTAGTTACTTTTATCACTATTCCAAATTTCAAATCGATAGCAGCAGTAGTTGCTGGGATATCTGGCTATGACAAACAGACAGAGTCGCACCATAAGGGTTCCTTTTTTACCATTTTGGTACGGAACCCTAAAAACGACATTTATAAAGTACCAGATGCTCAAAAATAAAATATTGATGGAATCCACACTTTCGTCTAATTTATTCACTAATGCTTTTTGCTACATTTTACATCAGAATTTGCAATAATAAAAAAATAGTCCTAGTTGGCTGAAAATAAAGAAAGTGTCCTTATAAAATATCCAAAGAACCAAAGATAAGCAACACTCAAGATACCGTCGACCGTAGGCTGAATTAGGGTAAGGGACCGTCAAAACAATGTCCCTTACGCTAATTGAGCCTACGGTCGACGATACGAAACGTTTAGGTCTGCTCGATGATGGGAGCTTTCATTATTACATTGTACTATCAAATATATTTTTTTATTCTTAAGTAATTGGTGAGTAGTAATTTGTAACGTTCAATATAATGTTTGAGTTTGAATTATTGTTATCCGGTACGAAATATAACTACTATAAAATGAACTTTACTTAATGTTTACCCCTGAACCTACCCTGAACCACATCAAAACTAATATTTGGCTGAAATGTAAATTCACACTATCTCTTACATCACTAATCCAGTACATGCGAGTGAGTATTTTCCAAAATAAATCCCGGGGTAGCTACTTTCTCAAAATATGGATTTTTGAGGTTTTTCTGGCTCAGAATCGTTAGTACTTTCGAATTTCGAACCTTATACGTAAAAAAAAGTGTCCCAAAATTTGTATGGAATTTTTTTCTTCCACTACGTCACGTTCATACAAACATAATGCAAAACGGTGACGTAATGGGAAAATAAATTTGGGACACTTTTTTTACGTATAAGATTCGAAAGTACTAACGATTTTGAGCCAGAAAAACCTCAAAAGTCCATATTTTGAGAAAGTTACCCCGGGATTTATTTTGGAAAACGCCCGAGCGTACTAAATAAAAAGTATTATTCCCAGTACGCAGGCTGTCGTCAGAACTCCCTGTAATAGGTACTCTAAATTGGTTAACATCTAGCGTGTAGCGTCCGTTCGGAGGGATTTGAGCTCAAATGCACCAAAATTCTATTCCGTTGCGACAAATATGGCTGATTCTGTTAAATAAAATGCAACTAAACTTCAACGTTGGCGACAGTATTTTTTATCGTAAGAGAAATGAATGTATGACATTGGCCTTAAGGTCAAACAATCTTTAAGTTTAAGGTTATCTGTAATGTTAAACATTAAACCTAAAATCAACTTGTGGTATTCTTTGACCGTGGCTTGGCACCACAGTGTTGGCATTAATCGAATACAAATGTAATTGGATTATCAATCCAAATACAATTGTATTCGAATACATTTGTATTCGATTAACTCGTTAATCCCAATTACTTTAATTGGGATTAACGAGTTAATTGTTAATTGCAAATACTGTAATTGTTAATCCCAATTAACCATAGCTTCAATTACTTTGGTATGACGGTTATATCGAGGGTGCCTTTCAATGTTTTCATACAAGGTCTCCAGGGTCTGATGATGGAGCCGGAAGGTGGCCATAGGAACTTCGTAATAAAATGTCGGAACCCCATCGTGTTTCGACTCATTTGTTTCGTTTTGACGGTACTCTGAACCGAAATGATATCCAGGGTCTGATGATGGAGCCGGAAGGTGGCCATGGGAACTCCATAATAAAACGTCGGAACCCCATCGTGTTTGGGCTCATCTGTTTTGTCTTGACGAGTACTCTGAACCGAAATGATATCCAGGGTCTGATGATGGAGCCGGAAGGTGGCCATGGGAACTCCGTAATAAAACGTCGGAACCCCATCGTGTTTGGGCTCATTTGTTTTGTCTTGACGAGTACTCTGAACCGAAATGATATCCAGGGTCTGATGATGGAGCCGGAAGGTGGCCATGGGAACTCCGTAATAAAACGTCGGAACCCCATCGTGTTTGGGCTCATTTGTTTTGTCTTGACGAGTACTCTGAACCGAAATGATATCCAGGGTCTGATGATGGAGTCGGAAGGTGGCCATGGGAACTCCGTAATAAAACGTCGGAACCCCATCGTGTTTGGGCTCATTTGTTTTGTCTTGACGAGTACTCTGAACCGAAATGATATCCAGGGTCTGATGATGGAGCCGGAAGGTGGCCATGGGAACTCCGTAATAAAACGTCGGAACCCCATTGTGTTTGGGCTCATTTGTTTTGTCTTGACGAGTACTCTGAACCGAAATGATATCCAGGGTCTGATGATGGAGCCGGAAGGTGGCCATGGGAACTCCGTAATAAAACGTCGGAACCCCATCGTGTTTGGGCTCATTTGTTTTGTCTTGACGAGTACTCTGAACCGAAATGATATCCAGGGTCTGATGATGGAGCCGGAAGGTGGCCATGGGAACTCCGTAATAAAACGTCGGAACCCCATCGTGTTTGGGCTCATTTGTTTTTAACAATTACTTTTCATTAATTGGTAATTGTTAATTGCAATTAACAGATCAATCGTTAATCGTTAATTGTTAATTGGGATTACATTTTTGCCAACACTGGCACCAATCTCCTGACGGGGACTTTATTCCAGGATAAATAAACACAGTGCGACATGCAAAATATCCGCCACATGCTGCGGTATTCCAAGTTGGCTATGCTGAGTAAGTTTTGCTATCAAGCTATCTCGGTTATGTGCTTGAAATCTGGCAAGAGTCACTTTAACGCTTGTAAAATAATGAAATATTAACAAGATACTGTCTACAAGATGCAAACAAATACCTACTCTTCATTGACAAGCGGCAATAGGCTATCTGGGGGCACACCAGTGCCCCCGCCAAGTCTTTTACTTACTTGAAATTTGTTAAAATATATAAAATCCTATTAAACTAAGCAAATTAAAGAAATATATTGAAGTTTTGAGTTCGAGCCTTCAAAGTTGGGTGGGAAAGTCCATTTTAAAAGTATGAAAATATTTAAAACTTAATACCATTAAATAGCCCATAAAATGTTTGGTAACTTTGTTACGAAATCATTAGGATAAACGCTAGTTTTAACATAGCTAGCTGCAAGACTAATTCTTGATTTCCCCATACAAAGCATGACCGAGTGACGTCACATCGCTACCTATATACTTTACTATGAAGCATTATGAGCAGAGCTCGGAATAGGTAGTGCCTATTTACCTAAACTCGGGAGGACGTAACTAAGAGTGGTTACAACCACCAAAAATGCTCGGGGTTAGATTATTAATGAAATACAAGATATATTGTGAACTCAAAAATCGACCACATACAAAATTTCTGCATTAGACAATTGTATTTCATTAATAATCTAACCCTGGGCGTGAATTTATTGGATAATGTATTATTATTAAACCAGGGAAATCCCGGGTTCAATAAAAAGAATTAATTATTTTTGGTGGTTGTAGCCACTCTTAGTTACGTCCTCCCGCGAAGTTTAGGTAAATAGGCACTACCTATTCCAAGCTCTGATTATGAGGCTTTTTAAGGGATAGTCCAAAAATGTGATTTTAACATTGTTGTATCTCGGCGAGTTTTTATGATACTGAAGTAATTTTTTCACTAATATTTCTATTATTGAGAGGTTTTTTATAACATATCACAGAAAAAAGTTGTAAAATAGCCTATTGCAATATTGCCTGGGAACGACACATTTGCATCTTAAAACGTGCAATCGTTTTCTTCTATAACCCCTACACTTTTGTCGCTGCTTAAAGATCAAACCAATAAAGCCAGCATAGCCTAACTCGGAATACCGCTCATCGACGTACATCAGAGGGCTAATAAAGCCTACAATTTCCTACCAAGCCCGCTACAGAATAGCTCATTTCCGAGGGAGGGCAGGGGGGCAAATAGGCAATCTATTGTTTGGAAAATAGCAACGATTTTTGAGCAAGCGCTTAACGGATTTAACGTCTGGGATGTAAAATTTTTAAAACGTTTCCTTTATAAGTTTTTGATGCTCTGTTAGATAGTTTTTAACAGTATGCGAGCAGTTCAAAGTTATTATCGTAAAACTATCGTTAATTATGCGGTAAATTAATTTCAGTCGTATTTTTTATTCCAAAAGATGACACTTTGTATATATATCTGATTCAGAGCACAGTTTACACATTGCACATTTTTACCTGAAATTCATATTGAACTCATAGTGCAATACTTTGTTCTTTATTATCATGTGCAAATGTTGTCTAAAAACTTAAAAAAGAAGGTCACAGCAACACGCAGCTTTTGTGTTTCTTAAATCACTATTTGTTATTTACACCTAAACTTGTTACTGTTTGACAAACAAACAGTGTTGAAATAGTACATTACATAACTAGGGTGGTAATACGAAGAAAGGCCGAGATCGCAGATGTTTGCGGCCCGAGCTGCAAGCGAGGGACCTAAATAAGCGATCGAGGGCTTTCTTTATTACCTCCCGTGTCGTGAACATCATTTTATGTCTACACTTGGCCAGAATGCGGCTTTTTCCGTACGCGCAGCGTGCGGAAAGAGTCACTTTATGGCCAGGTGTGGCATAAAAACTATTGTTAGCGAAGCTTTTCATTACTTACTTGAAGTCGGTTAGATAAATTGTTCATGTACTTATACAACAATATAGTACCTAAGCAGGTATCAGTTGCTAACCAAGATACTAATATAAGGTGCATTAGGGTAAATCCGAATGTAGGCCAATTCCGAAAATTACAGATCACTATTAAATTAATCCACGCAACACATATTTACTGAAACTACATGCTAACACGATACTAGACATGCCACGCCATGGTGAACTGATCAAGTAATTGGATCACCTCAAAATCTTGCACGGTTTAGTAGAAATACCTAATTTTTGGAAGCTCCGCTGCGCGGGGCTTATATTCTTTCTAAGGGACGCAAGCGACCTAAGCAACCTACCTAAATTAAACCAGATATGGTTTTAAAGGTTTTTTCCATGCGGGGGGCTTCGCCCCCCGAGCCCCCCTTCCAGGGGCCTTCGCTCCCCCCGTCCCCCCTTTTTTGCTTTATACCAATTCGTTTCCGTCGGAGTTGTCGTCTTTTCCAATTTTAGTAAAAAGTATGCGAAGCTTAAATTTGGGCAAACGTTATTTGACAATAAATAGTTAGCTTTAATAAAACATTTGCTTAGTGACTATTTTTCTAAATGAAGCTTGGTAAAATGTATATCTACTAAATATTATTGTGATCAAATAAAAAGTATGCGAAATAATACTATGCTAAGCATTGGTTTGCCAACTAAAAGTACTGCAATAAGTTGGTTGGGAAGTGATATTAGGCGAAAAATATTTCGGCCAGATGGCAGTACACCGAAAGAGACTTTATTTAAGCGATGGCTTCAAGACTTACCTACCTATCTTATAAAACAAACTGACGAAAAACTGTATCACTGTTCACCCAATCCATGTTACAGTTGACAATCGCAAGATACGAAGATACTATCTCGTCATGAAGCCGAGATTGCTTGTTGACCTTTACAAATGGATTGCGTGCGGTACCGGTTGCTCGCCGGCTTTGACTGGTCTATTCCGATTAAGTAAATAGAAATAACTATTAAGTACCTATGTTATGATATCGCTGCTACGTTATATAGTAAATATTTACTTCGTGCTAGATTCTTCATAGCCACCAGTTCAGTTAGTTTAGTTAAAGCAACAAATAAGTTATAACGATCACATTTTAATTTATAGACATGATTTAGAATGAACGGTCAGGTACTTTTTATGATTTTCATTGTAGGTAACCTCTGCCCCTAACCTTTACTCACGACCTTATGCAAACAAACGGAAGAGTCCGCAGTTCAATTCAGTACAGTTTAGCCTTTTAGCTCCATAATGTCTTGAAATTCCCATTAGGGAGAATTAATAACGTCGTTATTTTGGTACTAGTTTACCAGTAGCGTGGCGTCCAAAGAACCCGATTCCTACCGGGTTGCCCAATATCAGGCATTTGAGTACCTTATTCTACAGCTCTTAAGGAAAACGTACACTAAATCTGTATCGGCTTGCCCACGGATATCTTTTACGCCACGCCACTGGTACTTACTACTACTATATCTTATTATTTTATTATTTTTGCATGCAGCTAGATACATTTGTTCATCAAATAAGGAAGTTGAAAAATATTGATTGGCTTGTACCAATTTCGGTTTTTACAATACAATATTTTTACAACGGAAGAATAATTCCTATTTTAATCGTTTTAGGGCACCGTACAATAAAACTAACAGGGGTATAAACCGTTTTCAATGACTCCCACTGTACAGAGTGTCGTATGCGCTGAACTGGCTAACTCGATATAATGTGATTAAATATAAACCTGAAACAAACTCTTTCTTGGCTATATACAAGTCATACGATAGAGATGAAAACTAAAATTGTGCGACACGTACTCGTGTGGATAAAATCAAAAATCTGCAAGAAGTGACAATCCTGACGTTAGCTCACCTCACACCCACAGCCTAATAGTAGAGGATCCCAGTATAACCCGACCTTCACCGAACTGGTTAATGGATGAAAGGTATTTTATGTTAAATTAAATATGTTAATACATATATTGCAAGTGGGTTGCCTAAAAAAATTCAGTCCAGAATATGATTAATTAAAAATTTAAGTTAAATTTGCACCTGGTTGGTATGTGATGCTAAGGTGAGCTGAGTGAGGAGTATGAGGTTCAAACTTAGCTCAACCGGTTAGTATGAGAAAGTTAGGATGAAGTCGGCACGGGTTCCCGTTCACAGAATGAGCAGATTTTTGGGTTTAGGGGCATTTTAGCACATAATACTCTTCTATCGCATGGGATGGTTCGCTGGGACCTCTCTGTCGCACGTAGGTGAAGAACACACGGAGCTGCGCGGCTTGCTATGTGCTAAAATGCCCCTAAACCAAAAATCTGCTCATTCTGTGAACTCCCCCGACCCGACTCGTGCCGACTTCATCCTAACTTTCTCAAACTAACCGGTTGAGCTAAGTTTGCACCTCGTTTCCTTAGCATCACATACCAACCAGGTGCAAATTTAACTTAAATTTTTAATTAATCAAATTCTGGACTGAATTTTTTTAGGCAACCCACTTGCAATATATTTATTAACATATTATTTAATTTAGTATAAAATACTTTTCATTCATTAACCAGTTCGCTGAAGGTCGTTCTATACTCGGATCTTAGACTATAAGGAAGCCTTGTGCCCATTTTCAAACTTGCACGAATTATTTCGTCTACTTGCCTTAATTGATGGTAATTTTCTCATGCTATGTATGTTAAAACGTTTCTGAATGTCCCGTCTCACGAACCTACTAATAAACATAACAATATTATATTAAAAGCCCGATTTCTTGGTAACTCCAGAGCATTACCAGTAATGCCAGAGACGTCAAAAAAATTGAACCTCCCAAATGTATCTACGTACGCTCCTAGTATCAATTTTGTCATTAATGGTCGTGGTCAGTTTCTCAGTACAGTTTGTCTAAGATCAAGTGTCACCATCTCATCTGCAGTCGAGTGTAGAGCATCATGTACTGAGATATCAAGAGCTACATATGCGAATCTGATTGTCTAACGAATCGAACTTCTGCCTCTTAGCCTGACTGAATATCCATCAATATCAACTATTAGGACTTCATTGTTCTTAAGGAAATACCGGTTTTATGTAAAAAATTTTGATTTTTGAGGTTGGAAAGTGATTAACTATGACAGATACACTTTATTTGGCAAAGAGGAATCAATTTAAGGTGATTCGACTCAATTGGTGTTCCATACAAACACTGTTTGTCATATGTTTGGTTTAAAACATTGTAATAAAATAAGATTTGACTTTAAAACATTTTCACGGGACCCGCGGTCTCACGCCGAGCTTGGTCCCCGATCAATCACGGCATGATCGAGCGGTTTGCGCTGGCTATCGAATAATTACATTGTGTTGTTTGTCTGTTCAGATTTCCCGCGGGTCGCGTGTTTGTAAACACTTTTAATGGAAACGGGGTGCGAGTGGGATGAAATAAGGATGCAATCAAATCAAATCACATTAAATGTGCTAGCACTTACCCGTGGCTTAGCCTCCGTCACTCCTGTTATCATCTTAAGAGGCTGACAAGACCTACTTTTGTTGAAATTGATGTTATTTAAGCAGTTTTTTAAGAAAAACCATTTGTTCTAGCACATCAAAAAAAATATATGTTAATATTCATCATATTTCGAAGACCGTGGACGGACGCGATACATAATTTCACGAAATCGGCTCGATAGAACAAAATTGCAAAGATTGGTCTTAAAATCATCATTAAACGGTTCTATGTCTTTATTTTTTTAACGTATGGGTCTGCAAATAAAATCATGAAGTCAACATATTCATACCTAAACCGCTAACGAGTCACATTTCACAAATAGTCCACACTTTTTTTTATTTCAATTTTTATTTATTATTATCTTCTAAGACCCGGCTGCCCAGAAACAGTGACAGTAGGCTCTCGTTTACTCCGATACAAATAGACAGTGTGCGCTGACGCGCCGTGCTAGACGGACCTATGCTTCTCGTTTGCGCATCGAAAACATCGCAAAAATTTGTTTAACCTTGTGTTAAAAATCTAAAATACTGTATACGTACTTATATAAATCAAAGTTATAATATAAGAAGTGTAAATATTTAGTTAAATGTGTTAAATGTATGATCACCGCAATAGCCACTGGCCTGTCCAAATGAATACTCATTCAGTTTTACACTTTCATAGCGTTGAAATGTGGACCTTATGTCACTGGATATAAGGTTCACATTTCAACGCTTCTTCAGATGCGGTTTTGGCTACGCCCATCGAGAAACGTTTTGTTTGCATAGATCTATAAAGTTTTGGAGTCGACGGTAATAGTTATGTATTATGGGAGGCATCAATACACGAGTGTGGTTTTAGGAAACGAGCCGAAGCAGGCATGTCTCACTCCGCGATTTTATTTTGACGTAATTATTATTCTTCCTTGCCTAATGCATTAACCCGGCAGCGCCTGTGTGCGAAACCCTGTGTATGAAGGCCTAAGGTGTATGTATGTATGTATGTATGTATGTATGTATGTATGTATGTATGTATGTATGTATGTATGCATGTATGCATGTATGTAGGTATGTATGTATGTATGTATGTATGTATGTATGTATGTATGTATGTATGTATGCATGCATGCATGCATGCATGCATGAATGTATGTATGTATGTATGTATGTATGTATGTATGTATGTATGTATGTATGTATGTATGTATGTATGTATGTATGTATGCATGCATGCATGCATGCATGAATGTATGTATGTATGTATGTATGTATGTATGTATGTATGTATGTATGTATGTATGCATGCATGCATGCATGCATGCATGCATGCATGCATGCATGAATGTATGTATGTATGTATGTATGTATGTATGTATGTATGTATGTATGTATGTATGTATGTATGTATGTATGTATGTATGTATGTATGTATGTATGTATGTGTGTATGTATGTATGGATATATGGATATATGTATGTATGTATTATCATACACCGCACTCCAGGGTAATTTTTCGGGAACGTCAGTTAGTAAGGTTTACAAATAAACCAATCAATTTTCGATTTGACAGTATAAGGTATTTGTACTAAGTATTTATTATATTGTATATTATATTCAATCTCATTTAATTTAATTACCTACGTAACATACATTATCATTAGCTACTAAAGGTACTCGGAGTTGCATGGTACATATCTGGGGGCACGGCAGTGGCCCCGCCAAGTCGAGCGCGAAGCAAACACTGCCGTACCATCCTTTACTGGAACCATTTCGCCGCATTTTCAGGCCCCTATTTGAGAACCTCTAGATAAGACCAGAACGCAGAAATTTTCGTCATCCAGTAAGCTATAATCACATACTTAAAATCCGAAATTTTAAGTCTGTAGGTCATTTAGTTCCGAAGTTAAGCGAAAGCAAAGTTTCGCATTTACGACAGACACTCACTGACTCATGATCATCAGAATAGAACTAGTACTTCCCATAAACTCAGAGAGCTGAAATTTTAAACATAGTTAGTTTTTAGCCTATCAAGTCCTAAAAAACCTCCAAATATTGCAACTGCACACATAAGTTTGTAATCCTATACAAATACATGCGATTACAAAGTTTCTTTGTTGACTTGTACCTACTATAACGAATAAAGAATGTTCAACGGCCAAGTCACACAACATTAAGTATAATAATAATGAAATCGCAGTAAGGTACCTTAAACTTGACACGATTTTGTCTAGATTTCATTACGTTTTAGAGATAAACAAGCAGCTCCATCGAGACTTGGCTAGTTTTTTACAGAATGTTTTTGATGGGATACCAGGTTACGGATACTAAGTATAAATACCTTATACTGTCAAATCGAAAATCGATTGATTTATTTGTAAACCTTACCTTACCTTTATGTTTTTCTCGATGACCTTACATTGCAGGTCATCAAGAAAAACATAAAGGAAGTGCTGTATATTTTAATTCAATATAATGGTATTACTACTACTTACAAAAATACTGTATTTTTTTCTAATAAATCTTAACTACTTATATTACATTACATATCCAAAATTCATTAAATGTGTTTGAAAGTTTTCATTACTTATTTACGTATTACATATCCAAATTTCATTCTATCTGTTCACGCTTTAATTATGAAAATAAATTAAAAACCTACTATATTATTTTAACGACGCCCTGTCTATTTTATTCTGCGCTCTATGGGAAACCTACAGGAGTTTAACGCCATCTACCGGCAGGCGTGTTTATTTCGATCGCGATCGCAAGCCGAATGCAAACAGTTACGCTTCTCGCCGCTCACTTGTGAATAGCGCTGGGAGCAATTAGGCGGGGCTAGGGGATGGGCCAAAATCCTGAATCCTCAAGGTCATTTTGCTGTTGACAGCGTCTTAATGGAACATCGTACCGGGACATAACGTATCCTATGTTTTAATGCACAATCCAGGACATGGTTTAGTTGTATGCCAAATTTCATCTCAATCCACCATCCAATAACATCAAAACAACTTCACAAACTTTTACTTTATAATATTTGTAATTTATATAATTATAACCACAAAACCTTGACATGTAATATTTTATAATATTATCAATAAATGAGTATGAGTATGAGAATGAGTATTAGTAGGATTTACTCTGCAAATTTTAGTCCGTAAATGGGCTACAGGGGCATTTTTACAAGAGAAGAAACGCCGCTAGAAACTGCTCCCAGTTAGTCTTTTTGGGGTCCGTACCTCAATAGACAAAAAAACGGGACCCTTATAGGATGACTGTGTTCACTGTGAATACCTGTTTTCTTAGGAATGCGTCCATCAAACTGAAATAAATATCAAATACTCAAGTCAGCAATCTCTTGACAGTGAAAAAATCAAACTACTAAACTTCTAAGTAGCGTGATACGGCTGTTAAAGCTTCGTTTATGCCGCATATTTTGACGCTTGCAAGGGAATCAAAACCTTTAGGGTACTTCTCGTTGATCTAAGTTCATGAAATTTGGCAAGAAGCAAAAAGTAACTCATGGGAAAATTTTGCGATTCACTTTTTCACATAACTTAGACCCTAAGTTTAAAATTAATAGTACATTACATAACTAGGGTGGTAATACAAAGAAAGGGCGAGATCGCAGAAGTTTGCGGCCCGAGCTGCAAGCGAGGGACGTAAATATGCGATCGAGGGCTTTCTTTATTACCTCTCGTGTTGTGTACATCATTTTATGTCTACACTTGGTCAGAAAGCGGCTTTTGCCGTACGCGCAGCGTGCGGAAAAAGTCACTTTATGACAAGGTGTGGCATAAAACATTTTTTAAAATTAACACAAACTCAACAACAATTTCTTAGTAATACGTATTATGGTGTCTGAGCGTCAAAACAAATTATAAAGAAGAAACACAATTACTTATAATCTAAGTTTACGTGAGATGTAACTAGAGCTTGGCAATTTCGTTCGTGACACTCCCATGGTCCGCGGGCACGGGGGCGGAGAGACAGCGGGGGTGCTGTGAGGTGTGCGCGCGGCGGGGACCGCCTGACAAGAGCTCAGTCGGCGGCCGGTGTCGGTTGCGGTAACTTGTGTACACAGTTACGGCCGCACATAACAAAAAGCACACGAGATAACTACGCTAAGTTGAGTCTGCGGATCGGAAAAATGATTGAACGTGGAGCCAAACAAATTTTAAATAATGTATATACATACCTATTTTAAAAATTGCTTTCTGGCTGCAAAAGTGCAGTTGGAAGGCAGTTTTTTCTAGGCGAAATAACTGCATCAAAATTGTAAGCAAACTTCGCAGTACGCTTGCAGTCGGCGTGCAGTTATTTTGACTGCAAAAAATCTGTTTTCAAACTGCATTAGCAGCTAGAAAGCATCGAAAAGCTGTTTCGGCCGTTAGGGATATCGGCGTGTCCGTCAAGATAGCGTACACCGTAAAGATATTCAGAATCTGATGCAGCCAATAAATAGTACCCAAATAGTACCGACGAAATACCTAGGTGAAAAAAATAGTACCCTTAAACTTTTCGAAATATAAGGCCTGTTTACGGTGTACGCTACCGGGGCGTCAAGCTGGCGTACACCGCTTGTATCTTTGGAACGGCTTCGTTTTCGGAAACGCTTTATATGTCAAAAAATAGTACCCAAATAGTACCCTAGGGCCCTAAAATTTCATTTCTCTAGCTATCGTAGAAGCCGAGATATTCGATGGCTTAACGGTGTACAAAATTTCGCACCGTCAAGCTGGCGTACCCGGGAATTTTATATAGAAAGACTTCAAATTCGGAAATGAGGTATATACCAATAAATAGTACTACAAATAGTACCCCTTTTTCATTAATAATAATATACAAAAAGTACTGAAAAAAATCAAGACAAACTTCTACATAGTAAAAGTACAGGCACGCGAAAAAGTCTTTGGTATTTTAATCACTTTATGCTTTTTTGTTCATAAGGGGCGTAAAGTAGAGGTATATATCAAAATATACATGCTCTATGATTGTATGTGTACGTTATATAAATCCTATAACTTACTAATGGTTATCGTTACGAAATACGCACCGTATAGGAGTTTCTCGTACGTAATCAGACTTTGATTTTTATTTAGTTCTATACAATAAATTGATGTTTTCAAATCAAGGACGTTATCAATTCCATCCGTAGATGTTTGTAATATTATTTATTATCAAGCGTAAGGACAAAAACAAGTTTGACGGCCGGCGATGTTGGCAGGTACCTATATAAAAAAAGGTTTCCGGCTGCATAGCCAAACGTTAAGTAAATTTATGCTCACTTCAAACCCGTGAACTAGTTTTGCTTAATCTTAACACTCGTTAGTATTCGGTATGAGAAAAGTTAGAGCTCTATCGATGACTGTACTAAGATGCATTTGTATGGAGAAGTTTGCCTTGATTTTTTTCAGTCTTCTATATAGTTTTTGTATATTATTATTAATGAAAAAGGGGTACTATTTATGGTACTATTTATTGGTATATACCTCATTTCGGAATTTGAAGTCTTTCTACGTGAAATTCCCGGGTACGCCAGCTTGACGGTGCGAAATTTCGTACACCGTTAAGTCATGAAATATCTCGGCTTCTACGATAGCTAGAGAAGTGAAATTTTAGGGCCCTAGGGTACTATTTGGGTACTATTTTTTGACATATAAAGCGTTTCCGAAAACGAAGCCGTTCCAAAGATACAAGCGGTGTACGCCAGCTTGACGCCCCGGTAGCGTACACCGTGAACAGGCCTTATATTTCGAAAAGTTTAAGGGTACTATTTTTTTCACCTAGGTATTTCGTCGGTACTATTTGGGTACTATTTATTGGCTGCATCAGATTCTGAATATCTTTACGGTGTACGCTATCTTGACGGACACATATCGGCAGATATATCCGCACGTAATTCGCATCGCGTGTAGCGGTGCTCAGTACGTCATCGTTCCCCGCCCCCCGCGCGGACCATGGGAGTGTCACCAAGGAACTTGCCAAGCTTTACTTATATATGGTCTCGGAATGTCACAATTTAGGTATTTGTGTACCACATTTTACTACAACTGAAGATGAAAATTCGAAGAGAAATCATCCCCTTTCATCCCATCACCCGCTCTAGTCAAGAAATAAAACTACCTGAGACCCCCAAGGTATTCAATTACTGCGTTTTATAGTTGTTGCTTCCTCATTGCCAGTAAAATTAGGGATTAGGGTTTTATTACAACCCAAGCGTGACTTTGCAAATGTGCTTATCACCATTATCACCAATTTGGTACACATTCTGAATAAACCCTATTAAGAAAGCAATTGAGTCTAATTTAAACATAAATGTACAAAGGACATGCGCTTTTTTACACACAAACTCTTGAAATAAGGAGCTGTAGGGATATAACGAGTGTGTAAATAGAAAAACGTAGAAATACTAGTTATAAATACTGTGCAGTATTTTGATATCTAGACACGGCAGCGTGTCAAGCCAAGTTCAAGCAAAACTGGCTAGCCAGCGCCAAGTGTAATATTACACGAACCACTTGGTGCCACTTTTCACCCTTCTATAACTCAAAAACTCAAAACCTCTTTGACGTAAACACATAAAACTACGTGTGTTTAATTATATCCATAAGGACATCTAGAAGCCCAAATTTCATGAAGCTAGCTCAAACGGTTATAAAGATATGAGGTCAAAAAGTCGTAAATTTTAGCACTGACTGACTGACTGACATATATATAGTAGCTAAACCTAACCTACTTCCAGATGACCTAGAAGGATGAAATTTGGAATCCAGCTCGGTAATGTGTGTAAGCGTATTAAAAAATCTAAAAATAAAAAATAAGTTAAAAAATAGGGGGGGTGCCCATACAAAATTTTGTTTTTTTAATTGTATCGTTGAGTACTTAAAACCTAACCTACTTCCAGATGACCTAGAAGGATTAAATTTGGAATCCAGCTCGGTAATTGTGTGTAAGCATAGGAAAAAATCTAAAAATAAAAAAAGTTAAAAAATAGGGGGGGTTCCCATACAATTTTGTTTTAATTGTATCGTTGGAACCGTTAATGAAATTTGGAATCCAGCTCGGTAATTGTGTGTAAGCGTAGAAAAAAAAATAAGTGGGTTCCCATTTTGTTTAATTGTATCGTTGGAACCGTTACAAACATTAAAGCTCAATAACTGCCTAGTTTTCTTTACAAAAAGTAATGATATCCCACCAAAAACATAAATGTAAAAAAGGAGAGCCAAGTTCAATACAAAAATTATGCTAGGCTGTGGGCTTCGCCGCAAAAAGAATGGAGATCTAAATGAGTGGCAAGTCTTATGCAAAATCCATATATGTATTTATAGGAACAAAATAACATTATGAACAAGTATTAAACTCTATTTCTTTGCTTTATTGGACACCTATAACAATTGCTGTTATTTAAAAATGTGAGATCTTAAAGTAGGTTAGATTTGACTTGGCCAGTTTTTATCAGAATTTAAAAAAATATATATATATGTTGAATAACTTTATAAATGACTGATGTAATGAAAATCAAATGGGTCAATGGTCACCAAAATTTGTCAAACATTTTTTTACCAACTGTGCTTGTGATTGTGCCTTTGTTGTGCTGTGCTAAGGCGGGCGAGGGCTGTTCCCCCTTCGCGCCTCCGGCTTTATAGGCTCATGGGGAAGGGTAGACGAGACTACGTGGATAGTGGGGTGCTACGATTCGAGTTTTGTTACCTGTGTCACCTACGCATAAAATACAATATATCAGCCATTGAAACTAATTTTGATGTAGTTGAAAGCGAGGATCACCTCAAGCCTCTTTTCGTTCATATGGAGAACCCAGCAACTGAAACACCGTAACCCCTTTGATCTTAAAGATTATTTTGGCATCGACTCCGCTTCTACCAAATTTGTCCGATATCGGTTAAAGAATTGGAAAAGAAAATCGGAAAGGCATAGAATCAAATAACCACATTTTTACTAAAAAAAACCCGACCGCGGTGCACTTTGAAACTGCATAAAATCCGCCATTTTGTTTATTTTAACGAACTTCATACCCAGTGACACTCGCACCATCAAGACGAATGTAATGATGTATCATTTATCAAAATCGGATGTGCCGTTGAGTAGTTACGAGCGGACACAGAAACGGACATACATACATACATACATACAGGTCAAACACATAAACCTCCTTTGGGCTTCGCCGCAGTCGGGTAAAAATAACATAATACTTAATACTCGTAATTTTGTTTATTTTTCCCTGTTACAGAATACTTTTGCATTTAATAGGTACTTGTTACCTCGTTACGAAACCGTCTAAAGCTGGCTTTAACTTATTCCCGTTAATTTAATCCCCTCCACCGGGTGCCATAAATTTGGACCCCTAACGTATGATCCAATGGGGTATTAATTGCTCGGCTTTTATTTTAATTGAAATCATTAAATTCACTGAATTCGGGTGTGATAGTAAGAGTTATAAAGTTTATACTATATGTATGTTTATTTTATTGTGACTAGGATTATTGATCTTTTCAACGATTTTCGTAAATTAAAAGATACAAAACTGGTCATTTTAGTCCGTTTGCTAAATAGTACTTTATCATTTTAGGTAATTATAAGGTTTAAAAAATTTCAATCGAATGCAATGCGAAATAAAATGCATATTCTAAGGTGACTCAAGGAAATTTAAAATTTAACATACATATAGGTTTTTGAGCTACTTACTTTGTACTGCAAAATTGCCTACCTATTTAAAACAAAAAAGAACATATTCTGTATTTCGTAACTCATTATGCCTCCCATTTAACTACCTGAAAAAGAATATTTCCAATCTGATAAAAAAAAAGTTTACCCGTGCACTAACTATCCAATTCGCTATTCATGTGCCCAGTATCCATTTCAACAGAAAAAACATCTAAACAAAACAAAATTGTTAAAATACGAAACCTGTGGAAAGCTGGCACATCTGAGTACGAGTAATCCATAGGTATATTACTAGATGCGTCATAATGAAGCAATAGGTAGGTATGAGGGTAATGATCGATCTTTTTCGGAAAACGCTAGTAGGTACAAATGGTACAATATCTAAATATGAGCATAGCAATTTAATATTTCTGTTTGGCCCAGCGGTTAACTGGTAGAGAATGCCTAAAGGCATTAAGTTCGCCGTTTGTACTTTTTTGTATTGTGCCATAAAGTTTAAATAAATAAATATTCATTTCTCAAACATGCCATGAAATATTGACATGACAAATAACACATTATAAACAATTACCAATAATTTTGAAATTGCAAATTTAACTGCACGAATACACATTTAAAATATTTCATCTAAATATTCGTGGTAAAAATGTGTACTGTAACAGTTGTTGGAAACGAAATTGAAAATGTTTCATTCTGTAATCTTATTTTTTGTCTACTTTACTTTTAGTGTCTCTAGAAATTAAAGTTTGATTTTTTTGGAGTGTTTTTAATTTATTTCATTGTATTAAGCGCTATACATACCTCGGCGTGAAAAGGGGTTGCCAGCCTCGTAACTGGCTTCGCTCTCACTCGGCCATCTATATGTACTCAGCCGGCAACCCCTTACTTCCCGGCCCCTGCAGTAATTTGTTTTTATTTATTAGGTCTACCAACAATTGTTTACACTGATAAATCTAAAACTATTCTAGCGCTACCTATTATGTTTGCTAAGTGTAACAATCACTCACAGGTAAATACCAGCACTAACACAGTAATGTATTACTACACAACACATACACAGTGATGTACTACTGTCTGTAGTCAAATAGTAGAATAAGAGCAACGGATATTTTTCTGTCAAAAGGGTGGTGCCACTAATTAGAAAAACTCTTCGTACTCCTATATAACTCTAAAAGAACACAAAAATCTGTCAATCCTGACATTCCTGACAGATAATTTTCGAAGTTTTAAAAATTGCAAATTATCAATTTCGTCGGCCAACCAACTCAGCAATCTGACCATGGCTTTCATCCATTATGCCTAGCTGCCACTATCGGTTGGCTGATAAAATTGCTTTTTTTTTAATTAAAGTCATAGAATACAAACATAAAAACAAACAAACTTTTAAGTTTAATTAAAAAAAGGCAATAGCTAAGCCCTCAATGCAACGCTTATTTTCGAAGAATAAGTATTTTAAGTGATTGGGAACTGATTTATATGCTCGCGCTACCATGATTATTATCCCATTGGTTCACAATCCAAGTATAATGTGCGGTCCGCCATCGCTAAATATTTTTCAAAAATGTTGTCTCCTCTAAACTTTGTACTTCGGTGGCTGTTCCCGTAAACATTTTGTTGCGCCTGTGCCGTTTTCCCGTGTGACGTGTAGAATTAAAAAAACCGTCGCGCTTCAATCAACCGCTTTTTACAGACGCCGGGACAGTTAGTGTTAGGACCGGACTTTACACAAATTATGGATGGTTATTCCGACTGTAGACATGGTTGAACGCTACTAGTAAAATTAGTAAATAACTTGAAAACAACAAATTTTAAAATTACCGACGTTAACCTTGAACCTATTCGATACGAAATACACGAGTCACTAAAATACCCACTTGCTATATATATGCGTGCCGCGTGCCTTTACCGGGTGTTGCCTGTAACATGAGCAAATAATTAAAACGTAGATTCTACTCATCAAGCAGTAAAACTTTAGTTCAACAACTTTAAAAAAATATATATAAATTTTCCTATATGTTTAAATTCATCAAAGCCAAGGTAGGTCTGCTGGGGCGATGATGGGGGGATGACGTAATTTTTAGATTTTATTTTTTTCATAAAAATTAAATAGTATTTTCAATGTACGTTAACATCAGTCTCATTGACGTCGCTTGTCACGCTACAAACATAAATAACTGGCCAAGAGCATGTCGGATCATGGTCAGTGTAGGGTTCCGTAACCGTGACTAAAAAAAATGCGCTACAAATGAAAATAAAGTTAAAAATTAAAACCTAACTACGAAAACTTAAACAAGGTTCTTGCTTGCCTTTGGCCTTGCAGCCTCAAGCGCGTTCTTCGGGCTCCCGAAATGAGACTCATATACGGTTTACGTCCCTGCTTATCTTATGGTGCTTGGCCTTCGGCCTCCGTTGGACTTACTGCGGATATAGTGTACTTGTAGAGGAGTTCGGCTCTCGGCCTCACAGCCTGAAGCTCGCCCTACGGGATCGCGAAAATGAGATTGATACTCGTATTCGTGTCCTATGTGTCCAATATAATAATGGATTTAGGATGCTGTTGCACAGCACTGCAGCGCGTCGGGGATGTTTTATGAGAAGCACACGGATGGCTTCCATGCCATAATGGGATGTCCCTCGAGATCCCTAACATCGTTTGTCCTAAAATCACTTGCCCTAACTTTTTTGTCCTAATGGGTATTTGGCCTAACGATCAGTTGTCATAATAAAGCGTGTAGCATCCCTGGCGAGCCGCCTGCGTGGCAGCCCGAACAGCCTCCTGCAGACCGTGGCGGCGCGCCTGGACGGACCCTTCCACTGCTACTAGGACAGCTTGCACAGAGCTGGGCCGTCTAGTGGACGCAGATAGGGAATTGGGGACTATTGTGTGTGTATTACTAACATATTTTTAAGTATCATTTGTTACTAACAAATTATGCAAATGCAAATTTCTGAAATAAATAAATTGAATTGAATTGAATTATGGTTTGCATAAGACGACCTGAAACGCTTCAAACCTGCAGCCTCACTTTGAATTACTGCGGCATAAAGGGCAATTGCAGACGAACCTTCGACCTTCCGGCTTGAAACCTCCTTAACAAGATCAGTCACAACTACAAGTGATGGTGACCCGAGGAGTATAGCGGAAGCACTTTTACTGAAAACTATCTTTTAATGGCTATTTTATCAACGTCCATCTAATAATCTTGGTCTTTTCATCGTAGTATGGCGCTTCGTAGTCCTTAGTTTCCACAATTAGTTAAACTATTTACCGCTACCTACCGCTATAGTACCGACATTGGTGCTCCAGGAGGTAGTTGTGCTAGAGCTACTGTAAACGTATCGGGTATCGGCGAAGAGCGCTGTTAAATGTGTTTCTTGTTGTTATTTTTGAAATGAGCTTTTAAAACTCATTAAATTGTCAGATAATTCGATGCCGATTTGCGACTTGATGACTTCTGTTCAATCCTACACTTTTTTAGGATCATGGTCGCTATCTTAATCGGTTCCAACTAGCTAGCCTATTATAACCTGCGTCCAATCACGACGAATCTAACGATACCCCGCGTGTTTGAATCGGTTCAGTAGTTTTTTTAGTAACGAGGGAATAGACGAACATCGGAACATATATACATATTTGTACGTGTTTGTATTTGTTTTACGGCGCTGAAATCATATTCCTCCTTTTCGCTTCGCCATACTTGACTAAATAAAACGATATGAAAAAGTGCATCAACGAAAGAGCGTATCTCCATAGCAATTACGTCCTTATATTGAGAAGCGCGGTTTATCGGCAATAACTCAAAGACGGTATATCCGATCATATTGAAAACAATTTTCCTTGAAAGTATTTATTAAGCGTCGTCTTTATAATTTTTTTGATATTTTTTGGACATACTTTGGTTCAAATGATAGCGGGGGGGCACAATTTTCGCAACTTTGGGAGCGATTATTTCCGAAAGTATTCACTTAATCAAAAATATGACTTAACAACCTTAAAGTGTTTTTTTTTTAAGAGCTGTTGAACTATGTACCACACATTGATTTTAGGTAGCGGCTCATACCCGACACCTATATTCCAAATTTCATTAATATAAATCACATAGTTTTCGAGTAAAATGCCTGTGACATACGGACATACGGGCAAACGGACGGACATGACGAAACTATAAGGGTTCCGCTTTTGCCATTTTGGCTACGGAACCCTAAAAACATCGCAATACATTGCGGTTTCAAATAAGCTTTATAGTGTACTAAAAATTAAAACATAAGTTATTTTTAAATGTCGCTGAACAAATGTTGTTCAGTTTGAGGAGTACAATCTACGTTTTAATTATTTGCTCCTAGTACAGGCAACACCTGGTATAATATTATTCCCTCGATTTCTTCAAAATCCCATTATAAATTCCTGAACTGGTTGTAATGGTACCAATTCGAGGAGTTTCCAACATAGAAATATTTTATCAAATCGGTCCATCCCTCTTCTAGTAATCGTGCAACATATACACATTAACCATACAGTCCAAGTCGTTGGAAGTCAGTTAAAAATTAAGTGTGTATAAACTACCTATCTGCAAAATTAAGAAAATGACTTTGATCCCTGCCACGCAGAAAGAAAAGGCTTTTTTTCTGAATCGAAGGTATGATAAGTGTTTTTCTCTGAAAGAATTGTAATGTTCAGTTCATTTTGATCATAAATAACAGTAGGCAGTGTTTATATATTATTCTAATTCATTAAAAGAATGTTATTGGGATATTATGCTTATCTCTTCAATATTTAACAACATTTTTACTCTAACAAAAATTCACAGACCGCCCATCCATCATAATTACACCATATGAACACTTTTATATCTTCGGTCATACGGGTTCTACACGAGGCTGTTCTTCTGAATTTTTAAACAACATTCGGAAAGCAATAGAAGTGCCTAATGGAAAACAAATAGCGTATTAATACGAAAGAAAACCTTTCCCGGACGCTACCGCCTCTCTCAGTAAATAATAAATGCCCAGGCCATAGTACACTCTATAATATTGTATAAGTACCTAATGCTTATGAGATCGCGGTCAAATCTTTGCGGGACAGAGTTCTTAGCGCCGAGAAACAATTTATTTTGATTGTACATTTCCTATTAGAGAAAAGCAGCGGAAAATAACAATTTCCAATAAAAAGCAAACCGAGGAAACATAAATGAAAAGTGAAAAAAAAACTCTTAAAAGAACACCAACATTGATCAATTTAAAAAAGGATTTTTCTCAAACATGCAATGAAATGTTGACATTACGTGCCTAAAAATAGGCCGCAAAGTACCTCGTTTCCGGTGCGGCTTGACACTTGGCACGTAATGGAATTTCATACTTACATTGAGGCCGGCAATGTATTTTTTTTAAGTTTCATTCCACATTTATTTGGGCCACAGCATCACGGCATTCAGCCATTAAAAAAATAAAAAACGATGTTTGCTATATTTTGCAGTTTTATTTATTTCAGATTGACATGAACATAACAAATAACACATTATAAACAATTTTAAATTGCAATTTTAACTACACGAATACACATTTAAAATATTTCATCTAAATATTCGCGGTAAAAATATGAACTGAGACAGGTTTTGGCCGAACGTGACTTGACATTTGCATTGTCTATGGATATAATATGTCACTAAATGTCACTTTCTGACAGAAAGTTTGTATTATAACATATTATTTAGTTTAAGTAAGGTTATTATAGTAAGTTTATTTATTTCATTGCATATTTGAGAAAAGCACTATACATACCTCGGCGGGAAATGGAGTTGCCAGCCTCGAAACTATCTGGCCTCGCTTCGCTCGGCCAGCTATATGTACTCGGCCGGCAACCCCTTACTTCCCGGCCTCTGCAGTAATGTACTATTACGCTACGCGTGACAGTTTAGATTGCAATATGATATTATTATTTTCTTGTGTTTTAATTATGCTAGATTTACTTATGCTTAGATTAAGTACATATTTCTTGTGAAATATTTTCAAACTACAAGTGCCCTTCTTAGCCACTCGCTTGCTTGCTAGTTTTCGTTGGACTCTGTTGCTAGCAACAGAATCCAACGTCGCAATAAAGTGCTTTATAAGTGCTTCGACTTGTGGAATAGAACCTGAAACCTCTTGCTCAGCGGGTTACACCGCGCTCGCTCACAACTCCCGACTCGTAAGCCAACATTGTCTATTAGGGTTAAACTGCCATTAACGACCCTAATATGAGATGAAGGGTTTCCTGTGCAAACAACGTCGGGTCACCGGGTAAAAACTATACCTCTACCTTTAGTGACGATTACAAAATATTTGGCTACGCTTCGTTAACATTTTGTGAAGATTCTACATATGAAACTAGTGGTCCAGTGCGTCATTTGCAAGAATAATGTATTTATAACTGCATGTTTATTATATATAATAATTCAGAGATAAATATTTATTTAGCCGAGCCTTTAACTTACCTATCATGACATCCTTCTCTTTTCTAGGTATCCTTGTATTTAGCCCCAGTTTACGCCCCATTTCGGACTAATATGTAAGTTAAATCTTTGTTTGCAAAGCCCAACTTCAAGATAATCGGTGTCCCGTGTACCATAACATAGCTGTATAGTCTGAAGACGCAAACAAAACTATTAGTATAGCAACCACAGTCCTTTATACCTTTTACCGGATTAATATGTCGTTTCAATTTGAATCTTAACGTAAACAAAATAAAGTAAATAATTGGTTGTACCTATCTTTTCGAGTGTCATCTTATTGCGGAGATTGCAATAAGCAATAATGTGTGTCATAACAGAAGCTGTTAATGTTAACGATGGTTTAACTGACTGTTATACTCGTACATGCGTTGTCAAACTATGGAATCAATGATCTTTTTAATTACATGATTAACATGATATGTACATGTGTTTTTAGAATTTTTGTATATGGAAACACCACAATCTTTTTATTACGTTACGATTATAGATAAAAATTAAATACATGAAAAAATCAAACGTAACCCACTGTAGCCAAGGCGGGATTCGAACCCGCGTCTCTGTCTTACCAGAATAACGTGATAACCGCTAACACCATTTGGTTACTAATAGATCAGTCAAAATTTTCCATGTATTTGTAACAACGTTACTAACGATCATTGTATCTATTTCTGTTTGAAAGGCTTCATGCCTTAGCTCCACTCTAGGACATGCGTACGCAGTGCCCCGTACTAGCACTCCTATTTACAGCAGTGTCAAGTCAGCGCGAGAGATGGCGCCTTTTAATCAATATGTTTTTAGAATTTTTAATGTGGAAACACCACAAGATTAAATACATGAAGAAAATCAAGCGTAACCCACTGTAGCCAAGGCGGGATTCGACTCCCGTCTGTCTTACCGGCACAATACAATGATAAATAACAAACAAATAAAATGTTTTTATTATAATTGTTAACGACGTGACAATAAAGAAGCTAAATCGAGTGAAGAATAAACATTAACATTGACAACTTTTGTAGTAGAAATACTCATAAAAATCTGTAACTGTAATAAACAAAGATTTATTTCCGGTTTCCGGAGAAAACTCAGCACAGCAAGCGTGTGCTGAATTAGCACAGGTTCTAAAGCTAAGAAAAAAGAAAATTTAAACTACAATTAAAGTGAGGTAGCATGACCGCAAGACGGCTCGTCATACGGGTGTCCGTTTGGTTGCATAACAACATAACAACTATTGTCATAATATCGATTGTCATAACACTTTAAGTGTAAAGTTGATGCTCATTTTTTTTTTGCATAAATTGTACTATGGCATAATTGTTCCCTGTCATAATTATACGGAGTTATAATTGGATTAACCGTAATGTAAAATGTCATATATTTATTTAGTCATAATACTGATAATTATATATTTTTAATTGCAAATGTCATACATTTATCAAGTCATAATATTGATGATTATAATTACTTTTAGGTACAATTATTAGTGAAGAGCAAACGAGAAAAACAAGTGTCCCCACTGTCCAAGATCAAAAAACTGTGACAGAGCTACAGTTAGGTACGACAACGAGCGAAGCGAGGAGGAGTGTTAGGTATCTTGCGATCACAACATACCCCACTTACTGTGTCCAAGATAAAAACTGTGACAAAGTCACAGTTAGGTACGGCGACGAGCGAAGCGAGGAGGAGTGTTAGGTATCTTGCGATCACAACATACCCCACTGACTGTCCAAGATAAAAAAAAAAACTGTAATAGAAATGTTGTGAATAAAGCAAAGTAATTCTACTAAGAAAAACGGGCTTATGCGTTTTGCAGTTTATGCGTTTATACAGTACAGTTATAGTATTTTATGCAACAGTTGTATAAGTAGGCTCAAAAAATGCGGGTGGCGCGAGTTGCGATACGAGCCGCCGCGGCGACGAGTATCGCAAATAGA
This sequence comes from Eudemis profundana, assembly GCA_947034925.1. Taxonomy (NCBI): domain Eukaryota; kingdom Metazoa; phylum Arthropoda; class Insecta; order Lepidoptera; family Tortricidae; genus Eudemis; species Eudemis profundana. The sequence continues at coordinate 18,343,365 of OX344795.1, read as the reverse complement.
GACGCCTTGAGGGTTTTTTGACTTAATTATACAACGTTGCATACAATAGTTAAAACATAAAATACAAAATTAAACATAGTACGCAAACAAGGCAAATATGACATATGACTGACAGTATGTGTCTATGGCAAACTTTTTCAAATTTGACGTATACTCGCTAGTGACACGCAGTGACTTTATTAAAAATACTTTTTTTTTATGTTGGCATCAATGAATTTAGTTCGGAAAGTTTGTTTTTCTTAAAAACCGTAGAAATTTAATTGTTTGTTAAGTTGGTTGTTGTGCATTTTTATCGTAAAGTTAGAATTGAGCGCTTAATCCTTGACCTAAGTTTAACCTAGATTTAGAAGTCTGTGGCTGCTAGCAGTATCGTTTTGCGACTATAACGACACTAGTGCTGTTATGGGGAATAGAGTATAGACTTTTCTGAACTCATATTATGTATGTTCTTATATTAGTGATCGTGACCAAGTAAAAGACAGATAAAAAAAGTACAGGAGTAGAAAAAATTGTTTTATGAGCAACCAAATTATGCCCATTATAAAGTGCTCAAAAGCGAGTTTATGGTGTTCAAGTCGGGAAACAAGTGTCCATCTCATGTCCCACCCATTCGTCTGAATGGTGAACAGCTGCAAAGGGTTTACACATTCAAATATCTTGGACACTTGCTCACTGACGACTTTCGAGATGATGCCGATCTCGAAAGGGAACGAAGGGCTTTGGCCGTTAGGGCCAATATGATAGCTCGCAGATTTAGCCGATGTACAGCACAAGTTAAGATAACGTTGTTTCGAGCGTACTGTACATCGCTATACACTTGCAGCTTGTGGACGAGGTACACGCAGCGGGCCATGAATGCCATGCGTGTACAATACAACGACGCATTCAGGGTTCTGTTGCGGCTGCCGCGGTTCTGTAGCGCGTCGGGAATGTTCGCGGACGCGCACGTGGACGGTTTCCTCGCGACGCTGCGCAAGCGCTGCGCCGCGACGCTCCGCAGAGTGCGCGACAGCCGCCACGGCCTTCTGAGGGTTGTGGCGGAGAGATGGGACAGTGCCCTAACCAGGTACTGGTCATCTCTTCATCTTAGTGTAGGTACTAACATAGTTATTTAAGTTTCTTTAGTTGTTACTAACCATATATGGATGCAATGGTCCGAAATAAATGATTTTTATTTTTATTTATTTATTTATTTATAAAGTGTGCTTAAAAAAATGTATGCGCACCTAATTTATGCCCATTACACAGTATGTTGATTGAAAACTTTATGCGCATAAATGTATAACTATTTACAGTTATGCGTAATGATGAGTATGACAAATCCACGTATGCCTATCAAAAATAGGACCTTAGACTTTATGCAACCCGACCCTTACCCCTCGTCACACATATTACTGAGAATGCATAAGAGATGCAATATATCACGGAATAGCGGAATCGTATTCACGTTGCATGATTATTTGCCTTTTTCCGGCGTCCGGAATGCTCCATCGAAGACATTTATTAGAAAACGGACGGCCGTAGAAGGCGGAATCCAATATAAGTAAATCGGCCGGGAAACAAAGGGACCGAAGTGGGCGCATGACGTATGGCCTAGATCTGTCTCATAACGTAGGCTCGCCTTTTACTAAAAAGTTTGCTTTTATATTATGTGAAAGCAGTGGATACGTTCGTTGTGGGTATCTTTGATGAGACCAATGTTCAGCAGTAGACGTCTCTGGGTTGATAGTATTCACAATAAGGAATGTCAAGGTACTTACAGCTTCCTATTATTTTATACTTTATTTTCTTTATATTCCGAATGATTAATGGACTTTACAAAGGGAGGTAAACTACACTACTACTACTAATGACAGTATCGTGCGTTCGAATGACAGATAAATATAGTTGCCATTTCAATCATTAAAAGTAGGTACATACAAGTCGTAGAAAAACCCATCCATTACTCTGGTCGTGTACCTAATGTTTTATTATTTAGATCTCGTTAGTCATAAAATCATCCTTTTTAGGGTTCCGTACCAAAATGGTAAAAAAGGAACCCTTATGGTGCGACTCTGTCTGTCTGTCTGTCTGTCTGTCTGTCTGTCTGTCACAGCCAGATATCTCAGGAACTACTGCTGCTATCGATTTGAAATTTGGAATAATGTTAAAAGTAGCTAACCCGAGCCTATTGGACATAAAAAATATCTTGTGCCTTTTTTACTTTTTTTTTAAAAGGTTCCGTAATGGGACTTTGAAAATTGAAAGTAGGGCTATTATATTAGGTGGGGTATCAAATGAAAGGGCTTAATTTGTAGATTATAACACCATTTTTATTTTTTTTCTTAAATAAGTAGTTTTTGATTTATACATTTTTATGTACCATTCCCCCCCTATTATCTCCGAAGTTACTGATCAGAAAAATGTGTCATAATTACTAATTATAAATATCAACCTGAATATTACAGGAAAAATAGAACGGTCTTGCTAACTTTAATACTTTTTTAGAAATTTACAAAAACTTAATATCCCTAGCGGTGAGTAGCAAAACTAAGCGATGCCCTGTTTCACGCTAGGGGATTTCCGGGCAAAAACTAGATGGCGCTAAAACACTAAACATTTAACGATGTTATAATTGAACATAGAAACATAGTATAGTAACAATTAGTTCGTAAACAGCTAATAATAAATAAATTCTAACATTTAAATACTGTGTCACGTTTGCAAAGTTGAATAATTGTAAATCATTATTTTACCAAGCTTATCTATAGATGGCGTTGTGAATTCGGGGAACGGAGAATGACAGTCCTCTTGATTTAATGGTCCTTGCTATTAAATAGAATCATTACTCGTCAGGTTCTAAGCATTACAGGAAAAATATAATTGTTTTCCTAACTTGCATTGTTTTTTACAAATTTGCAAAAATCATAACATATACTTATTTGCTCCTACTAAACTAATCTACATACAGTTTTTCTTGTGCTATTCGCGTATCTACTTATGAGTTTGTACGGAACCCTCGGTGTGCGAGTCCGACTCGCACTTGACCGTTTTTATAAGCCGTGAAGTACTTAACTTTAATCTTATAGTACTTACTGTTTTAAATCGGATTGACATAAATTATCAGACCTACGGAAACAAACGAAGTTTTATTTTACTTATAACAAAAGACAAAAATATCGACTCAACAGATTGTTCTGTTTTGGTGCCATTGTTTAGAACTTTTAGAAGAGTCAAAAAATATTTGAAAAGAAATCAAGAATCTTCGATAAAGAATCGTCGACATAATAATTAACTCAAAAGAAACAATACATGATGTATTTTCGTTGCGGATTACTAGCAGTTATTATGCGCAAGTAGGCAGGATTTGAATCAAAAGGACAGACGGTAAATAAAAACTTGGTATAAAGAATATATAGCAAATGATCTTGCCATTGGGCCCATTTAAATTTAGATAAACGGCCAAGTTCGCAGTCTAATATTAAACATTAATTGCGGCGGTGAAAAGAATAACTAATCGCCGCCCAACAAAGGAGAACTCGTTAAAACTTGTGTAAATTTTTCCGTTGCCCCCTTTGGAACCCCGCCTGTGGAAAGATAGGAGATTCATACATTTTCATTTAAGTAGGTTCTAAAATTAAAGCTGAAGTGAAACTAGGCGGGATCAGAAATATGCAAGCTGCTGAAATACTAAAAAACTTGGAAATAGTTTCTAAACTGAGAAATTAATGATATCTACGTTTATGAGTACTTAATACAAAAATCCGCCAAAAAAAGAATTCCTGGTTGCATCTTTCACATACCAAGTCCTGGACCTAGAACCACAAGGTGGAGACTCCACAACTTAAAACGGAGCGTCGCATGTTATCTGCAATAATAGGATGTTTTAATGTCTCTAAGTTGGAACTTACAATTAATAAAAAAAATAATGTTAGACCAGACAAGAAGTAATTATTTTCATATGTAAAACAAAGAAACGGCACATTTCGGCGAAATGGCACTAATTATTAAAATTAACAGTCATTCACTTCATAATTAGACTTTCATTTATCATCTGTCCTTGAGCTTACTGTATCCTTATTCTTATACAAAAATAATTTCAAATAAAGAATCACAAACGAGCCTATTCGATAACAATTGCACGAGTGTATAAAAAATACCCTAATCGGTTTATTTTTGCCTATAATATTTGAAGAGTTCCCTCGATTTCTGCAAGATCCCTCATCAGATCCTGACCTGATGGACGGTAAACTGCAACCAGTTTACCTTCCAGTAAACTTTTTCAAACATTTTTTTTCACATCGGTGCAACCGTCTTTAAGTAATCGGCAAATGTAAAGAAAAAAATGAAAAAAAAAAACATTTCGACGAACTGGGAACATCCACCTTTTTTTGAACTCAGTTAAGTAACGTGATATTTTCAGGAATCTGAATAATTTGATAATATAAAAAAGGGGAAAAATTTGCTACTGCTTTACGAGAACTCTAACTCAAACGTAGACTGAGATCGTGAACGTTCGAAGAAAAACATTCAATAACTTTCAAGTGAAATACTACCCGGCGTAAACCTCCCGTAAACAAGCTCTTAAGCTCGGTTGCACATATAAAGCGAGATTAACCGGGGTTTAATCGACGATTAAGAGGCTAATACACGGCACAAAGCCCGAGTTTCATATTATTAGAAAAGTTTCGAGGGAATAATAAAACGAGGATACGTGTAGTTTTGGGTTGCTGGAAGGGGTTTAAACTATTAATTGCATACATAAATGCATAGTTTATCTCAAGAACGAGCCAAATTTTACGGTATTGGCGGCAGTCTAAGTCTAAAGTGAAGTGAAGGGTTTTGGTTTGGCTCCTATAGAATAATGCTGACTTGCTGAGACATATACAAGAGTTACTTAGAGCCTTATCACACTTGCAATTTGGCAGCGAGTTGCGGTAGAATTGGAACCGAATTTCCATACAAATGTCACTCGCGGCGAACTCGCTGCGAGCACCGCCACGTGTATTGTATGGAAACTCGCCCGCAGTTCGCCCGCAAATCGCAAGTGTATCGCGAGACAGTATTTCAGTCCGGCCCACCGCCTACAGCTCTATAAGGCGCAGGTCCGTCCACATATGGAATACTGTTCTCATCTGTGGGCTGGGGCCCCCCAGTACCAGCTTCTCCCTCTAGACAGCATTCAACGGAGAGCGACTCGTATCGTCGGCTGCCAAGATATTTCAGATCGGCTCGACTCCTTGGCACTGCGTAGAGATGTAGCCTCGCTCTGCATCTTCTATCGCCTATATAACGGGGAATGCTCTGAGGAATTGTTCGGATTAATCCCTGCCGCATCTTTCCGCCATCGTCCTCCGCGACAATATTTCCATCCTCACCACTTAGATGGTTGGCAGTCCACTACTGTGCGTTTTGCTAGAAACTTCCTGCCTCGCACGACTGAACTGTGGAATAAATTGTCGCCTGCAGTGTTTCCGGACCGATTCGACCTTCAAACCTTCAAGAAAAGAGCGTACTCCCACCTGAAAGGCCGGCAACGCACTTGTGACTCTTTTGGTGTTGCAGGTGTCTATGGGCGATGGTGTTTGCTTACCATCAGGCGACCCGTCTGCTCGTTTGCCCCCTATTTCATAAAAAAAAGTGAAAAAGCCTTATACGGGACTAGCATTTACCCGCGGTTTCGCCTGCGTCATTCATTCCCTTTACTATTCCAAGGGAGCATTCTACCGGCATACAAAGTATCTTATTGAAACATAAGGACTTCAGGACTTGTTCTACTTGCATGCCAAATTTCATCTCAATCCATCCATATGTTATCCCGTACCGCCAAACATCTAAACATCCAAACATCTTCACAAACTTTCACATTTATAATATTAGTAGGATAGGATTACGTTACATATATGACACGAGTAATATTATTACTAGGTATACTCTTAAACAACCAACGTAGGTACAACATAAATATTAGGGACAAAATGCTGGAGTGTCATAATCTTTAAGTTTTGGCTTTGTTTGTTTTTAGGCGACCCATAATAGGAAAATTATAGTGGAAGCTAAATACTAAATAGTTCAAACAACAAGTGTTATTAATTTTAGATTAAAGCTACTGCTGAATATATTAAGGAAATATTAGTGACGACATTGCTAGGTTCAATGGTAGGTACTACATTACAATGCATCAATAACTTCGAGTAGTAAACCTGGAAACGAAGACGGTTTAAGCTACCGATTAAAATCTTAAATAGCTTAAGTGAAGTTTGACTCAAAATCGGAAAAATGGTATATCTCATTTTTAATGCGGGTTTAAATCTAGACCAAAGGATGCAGAAAAACCTGCCGATTCCAATGATGCATATGTATAACTCAATATCTGGTGATATTGAGTGGATAGAGGTGAGGTGATACAAATACACATACATCATTGGATAATGTTGCCTAAAGCAAATAGCGTTTCACCCCCCGCCCCCCGATATGAAGATGGGAGTATTCCTATATATCCGTACCGAGCACAACTTTATTGAACACTGCAACGTGTACTATTCAAATCTACGTTGGGTTGTCTCTTGAGTGTTATTTTGTATGTTCCGGCTCGAATAGGTAACATTTCAATGACTGCGGACCTGCTGCGGACGCGTAGAGATGGCCTGCCTTACTCATGCCTAAACTAAGCAACTATGGAATCTCTTCCAGCGACCACCATCCGTGGCGCCCTCGCAAACACTTTGATCTTGCTTGTCCCGGAATTTCCGACGACATCAATGACATTTGCATCCTGTAATCAATATCCATGTAATAGACAACATGTGGGGCTTCAGCCCATTGTTGTTTAATCGTTGCTAATTTTCCTACTCATGCACTGACAAGACATGGTACACTGGAGTTTATACCTACAAAGGTACGTGTATATGTACATATTGCTGTAAAATATTTTTTCCTTATTTTTGTCTCGCATTATAAATGTAGCCTAACCTTTTTTATGTTTTAAGACATATCGCAAGGAATTATAACCGCCAACTTTACACCAGTTTGCGAGAGCTATCTTGCTATATAATACTCTAAATAAAAAGTAAATGGGTGTTTGATGTCGGCATCTGTTGCTTGTGGAAAAGTTTAGCCCCGACGTGCGTACGTGTTATTGAAAATGAGATTTATTTCGCTCGGTTTACTCATATTATAAAACTCGTATCACGGTATAATTTGCCAAATGACCTCAAATATTCCCTCAGGAACATTTTTGGTCATGGTCTCCCACTTTTCATATATTTATATTTTTCACTTATAGCTAGAGTATCATTTTAGGGTTCTGTACCTAAAGGGTGCAACGGAACCCTATTACTAACACTCCGCTGTCCGTCTGTCCGTCCGTCACAGGCCTGTAATCTTTTGCCCTTCGTGTACGAATCCGACTCACACTTGGCCAGTTTTTAGGGTTCCGTACCTCAAAGGGAAAAAACGGAACCCTTATAAGATCACTTTGTTGTCTCACTCTATCTGTCTGTCCGTCTGTCAAGACCCTTTATCTCGAGAACACGTGGAAGTATCGAGTTGAAAATAAAACTATATACTCAGGTCTATGCTCCCTTGAAGCTGTGAAAAAATCAAACTTGTAAGTAACTTACGTGAAAAAAGATACGGCCGTTTATGCCGCAAAAATCGACATTCTCAAGGAAACTAAAATTCAAAGGGTACTTTTCGTTGACATAGAACTATGAAATTTGGTCAGTAATACCATCTTACACTACAAGTAGTGAAACCTCAATAAGTCGCAACTCAAGGGAAAGGCTGAAATTCGTGCTAACGAGGTTTCGACTTATATAGAGGTTTTCGACTTACAGAGGTTTTCATAGGCCCATGTTCGACTTATAGAGGTTAAAGCTTCTGTACTTTTTGACTTCGAGTTACAGAGGAAAAATAAATAAAAATTCGAGTTATAGAGGTAAAACTTCATACCGATTAGATACGTATGACCCACCAGCCATAATTTTTCTTCGAGTTACAGAGGTGATAAAACAAAGAACAAAAAGGTTTTTTTTAATATACAGATAAAGTTCATCTATTTCGAGTTTAGCAGGTAGAGCTTTTTTTCTTCTTATTAGTTAATTTATTTATTGTTAATTTTGAAGATTAACTTTAAACCAATTGTTGAAACCATATTATTTACAAAAATTTAAGTCGTTGAAATAAATATCTAATCAAAATAATTTTGTGGAAGAAATATTCGTATTACCTAACCTAACCTTTGTTTTATTGCTTTGGTGGCTTGGTTATATCTGAAATATCAAATCGGCAAATACACTTGTTACTGTGACAGTGGCGTAGATTTGGTAGATTTTTTGGAATTGAATTATAAATCAAAGGATGTATAATGATTGATCGCACAATATGCTCAAAGAAACGGAAGTCGTCGAATAGTTTCTATAACATCGTGTCCGTATTTTGTACAAAAAAGATTTCAGTTTGGACAGCAAATAAAATAACAAAAACCGGTCAAGTGCGAGTCAGACTCGCGCACCGAGGGTTTCGTAAAAACTCGTAAGTAGATACGTGAATAGTTCAAGAAAAACTATTCACGTTAGCTTAGTAGGAGCAAATAAGTATGTGTAAGATTTTTGAAAATTTCTAAAAAACGATGCAATTTATTAAATTCGTTTTATTTTTCCTGTAATATTTAGGATGATATTAATAATTGGTAATTATTACAGATTTTTCTGTTCAGTAGCTTCGAAGATAATAGGGGGGGGGGGGGGGGGGAATGGTATTTTTTTGAACGTATTTGGTCATAAATCCAAATCTACAAATTAAGCCCTTTCATTTGATATCTCACTCGATATAATAGCTCTACTTTTGTTTTTCAACAATTCATTTCAGACCCCTTAAAAAAAAAGTAAAAAAGGTAAAAGATTTTTTTTCTATCCAATAGGCCCGAGTAAGCGACTTTTAATACTATGCCGAATTTCAAGTCGATAGCATCAGTAGATCCTGAGATATCTTGCTGTGACAGACGGACAGACAGACAGACAGAGTCGCACCATAAGGGTTCCTTTTTTACCATTTTGGTACGGAGCCCTAAAAACCATGTAATGAATACAAAAAAACACCTAATTTCAATTGCCACAGCGGAACTCAAATTAACGTGTAGCAACAAAAATAACGAAACAGAAGGGCAACAATTTATATTGCTGAAAAACGTTCCATTGTGAAATAATAAAGGTTTTTATGGAGGCAAATTAAAGGCCGAGGACGATTTTGCTTTTAATTACTTTCTTAATGATTCATTCCAGGCGTGCTGGGCGCTGGTAAAATTAGATTGCAGATACTATGTATAGGTACTTAATTAAGGCTTAGCTTATTTATTGCCAGTTCTATTCTCGGCAGTGTTTTTTATACGGAAAATAATCTAAAAATAGAATCAGTCATGTTGTTTATGCCCTAAAACTAAATTATGGTATGTAATGTTAAACCAAGTCAGTACATAACTCAAGACAGGAGTGTGTGTGTGGGCAAGTCGATGGAAATCGAGTTCTGTGGACACCCCCGGTATTGACTCGGTTTAACATTACATCTAAAACTTCTTTAGGGTTCCGTACCAAAATTGTAAAAAAGGAACCCTTATGGTGCGACTCTGTGTGTCTGTCTGGCCGTCTGTCACAGCCAGATATTTCAAGAGCTACTGCTGCTATCGATTTGAAATTTTGAATAGTTTTAAGAGTCACTAACCTGAGCGTACTAAATATAAAAAAAATCTTATACCTCTTTTACTTTTTTTAAAGGGGGCCGAAATAGGAGGTCGAAAATTTCAAGTTGTGCTATTGTATCAAGTGGGGTATCAAACGAAAGGGCTTAGTTTGTAGATTCCAAAAACCATTTTTATTTTTTTCTTAATCATGTACCTTTTTGATTTAGGACGAAAAAGTTCAAAAAATACCATTCTCGCTATTATCTTCGAAGTTACTGAACAGAAAAATCTGTAATAATTACCAATTATTAACATCATCCTAAATATTACAGGCAAAATATAACGGTTTTCCTAACTTGCACCGTTTTTTACAAATTTGCAAAAATCATAATCATAACACATACAGGGTGATTTGAAATTCGACGTATTCCTTGAAAGGGGTTCTATAGCTTATTTGCAATGATTTAAGTCCAATCAACCAGGGGTCAAAACTCAATGGTTATCAAGTTGTTTGAGTTTTAACTTTTTTTTTAAAGATCTAAACCTGTTAATAGTGAAAAAACTACTTAAATTAGGAATGAAAAAATCCAACATCTAATAGTCAATAAACGACTGATTAAGTAAAATCCAAAAGACAACCAAAACCTTTTTAAAAATTTTACGAATAAAAGGATTTGACGTCAAAAGTTTTTAGATTTTGTTAAAAATTTTGTAATTCTTCGAGTCATTACTTAAAAAACATTATGACACTTCGCGTACAAATTACAAAACTTAAACTGTTTCATAATAAATAATAAACAAAATCACAATTAGCAGTTTTAGATCGAAAGGCGGCTTTAAAAAAAAAGTTAAAACTCAAATAACTTGATAACCATTGAGTTTTGACCCCTGGTTGATTGGACTTAAATCATTGCAAATAAGCTATAGAATAACCCCTTTCAAGGAATACGTTGAATTTCAAATCACCCTGTATGTACTTATTTGCTCCTACTAAACTAATCGCCATACAGTTTTTCTTGAACTATTCACGTATACATACTTACAAGTATGAGTATATACGGAACTCTCGGTGCGCGAGTCCGACTCGCACTTGACTGGTTTTTGTTGAAATAAGTGCATTGCGAGACTTGCATCTTTTTACATGTAATGTTTTTGATGGGATTATATTTATCGACAGGCCAATTTCATTGTTAGCTAAGAATTGAACCTCTAACTTTCTTAAAGCATGTTCATTCAACCTTCTTAAAACAATGTGATAGATAATAATATTATGTAATAAGATGTCGAGATTATCGAGAGCTTTTATATTTGGATTAATTTACTACGATAGGTAAACTATGTTTTTATTTTGAAACATCTTGGATAATTTAGTCATATTAGCGCAAGGTAAACTTATGTGGTTAGTGCTAATTAACTAAAAAGAAACAGGTTACAACTGTCTTTAAGTAGCTTATTAGGACCCCTCCTAAAATTAGTTTGCGTTGTAGATGATAGAGCCGGAAGGTGGCCATAGGATCATCTAAATTACATAAGATAAACCCACCGGCATTTGATTAGTTTTGACATGCATTATGCGATTATACAAAAAAGGTACAGTCGGCAAAATAGACAGCTACTCTTATAAATATTTTTGACAGGAATTAATTCTCTTTAAGCTCTATTTAAAAGCACCTTACAGATCTGCGACAAACCACGGGATTTAAACAACGTCTCAATCAATAAGTTTGTCTCAACTTTTATGAAATCGCTGTCAAAAGAATCGTATTTAAATGCAAATGAGATTATTCCAAAGAGATTGGAATAAACGCCCTTTCCAATAAGAAAAATATAACTTTATCCGCTGAAAGGTTCCCATTGAAATAAGCGAACTTTAAATAAATTCCATTCTGGCTTATTGTTAAGGGATTAGCTGAGGCTTACTATAATTTGTACATGAAAGTGCCGAAAAGAATGTCGGTAATTGAATAATACTTCAATGCGTATTTTGTATAATAATGGTCTAAACGGTTACGAATCAAACTCTTTCATAAATATTATATTTTATTTCTTTGTCTCGGGCAGGATTCGAACCTGCATCTCCTCGGCTATCCGGGCCAACAGGCGCCTTAACCAACTAGGCTATCGAAACTCTCACACCTCTCTCTCTCTGAGAGTTTTGATAGCCTAGTTGGTTAAGGCGCCTGTTGGCCCGGATAGCCAAGGAGATGCAGGTTCGAATCCTGCCCGAGACATATTATTTTTAAATTTTTCTCTTCTAATAAAATATTTAGAATTCGTTGGCAGTCGTTAATGCTTTAATAAAAAAAGCTCTTTCATATTTCTGCCTTACGATGCGAATAGAGACGAGAGCCTGAAAATATATTGATAGCGGAAACTTCAAATGTCTTAAGGGACAGTTTGTCGTAAGTAGGTATGGTATATTTATACCATTGAGATCAGCATATTTTTGTAATACTGTTCCGGTAGTTACGACAAAATGATTAAAAAAATGAGTTTTTTTCAGAGTCGTAACGCACATTTTCTTCTGAAATGTACTGGCGTAAGGGGCACTATTTCCTAAATTATTTAGTCTAGACATTTCCAATAATTAGTCGGGTGTAGATGAAGTTATTTGAAAAGTATAAATCTAAGAATCATCCCAATCAGTTAAGAATGTACCATGTTACTTTTTTTTTAATGATTTTTGGCCCTCCTGAAAAGTGGACATTTGTCCCTTACGACATTTGAAATTTCCACTGTCGATATACATATAAATAGTTTTGTCACACTGGAGGTCAGACGGGTCATTCCACGTGAAAGTAACGCGAGTCACGATTTTATTGCGAGTTTTTTTTTTCATTAAAGATACAAATTTAAGTGACAATATATCTAGTAATGATAAGTAACACTTCTTTAGAGATAAATTAACACTTAAATTTGCAATATAATCGTGACCTGTGACCTCTTACCGTGGAATGACCCACACAGACTGAAACCACAGCTAATTGGATTACCCAAAAAGACCTGACAATTTAAAAAATAAGTTCTAAGGTACAGTTAAATAGAATAAGTTGTATTTCCAATATTTATAAGTCGCCGAGTTTCCGAGTCAGTTCTTAAATTACAGATTCTAAGGTAACAAACATACAATACAACCGATTTGAGAACTTCCTCATTTTTGAAGTCGGTTAAAAAAATCCTCCACAACCTAGAGATTTTATAAGAGCCAGATATAAAATTCTATCAAAGACCGCAGGTCCACCTGCGAAACACGGTCACTACGTCACGTGCCATGTATCCGCCCCGCGTGAAAGGGCGCTAGATAAGGTATCACAGACGATCCATTCACAGCTTGTGGGTAGGAATCTCGGCAAGCCACTTATGCTACGTTTCTTTTTAGATTTAAGAATTTAGCGGTCATTTTTGCCCACATTTCTTCGTTTTTACTGACATCACAGGGTAATATTGTACTAAGGTAATTTTTAGTACCTTATTACGTTTTAAAAATACTCGACTCATATTTCTGGTTTCAAGATGGTTTTCCTTAAAATCGCATGAAGAATAATGCACGATTTTTAGGGTTCCGTACCAAAATGGTAAAAAAGGAACCCTTATGGTGCTACTCTGTCTGTCTGTCTGTCTGTCCGTCTGTCACAGCAAGATATCTCAGGATCGCTATGCTATCGACTTGAAGTTTGGAATAGTGTTAAATACCGCTAATCCGAGCCTATGGGACAGCAAAAAAATCTAATACCTTTTTTACTTTTTTTTTTAAAAGGGACTGAAATGGGATGTTGTAAATCAAAAGCTGAGCTAATATGTCAATTGGGGTATCAAATGAAAGGGCTTAATAATTATGTAGATTCCAAAACAGTTTTTATTTTTATCTTAGACATGTAGTTTTTGATTAAAGAGAAAAAACGTTAAAAAAAAATACCATTCCCCCCCTATTATCTCCGAAGACACTGAACAGAAAAATCTGTAATAATTACCGATTATTAATATTATCCTAAATATTAAAGAAAAAATAAAACGGTTTTCCTAACTTACAGCGTTTTCCTAAATTCGCAAAAATCGTAAGATAACCTTATTTGCTCCTACTAAACTAACCGCGGCATATGTCGATGTATGGGGACAACAGTTTTACAAGAGCAAAGTTAAATTTGTCCCACCATACAGTTTTTCTTGAAATTTTCACGTATCTACTGACGAGTTTGTACGGAACCCTCGGTGCGCGAGTCCGACTCGCACTTGACCGGTTTTTCTAAACTAAAACGACACAAAGTTACACCACGTTAAGCTGTGCCTACCATGAGTTGAGTGTACGATCGGCGCTAGCGAGTTTCTCGTATCGAGAGTCAGTGCACCTCTCTCGCACGCGCCAATAGTACGAAAGAGATAGACTGTCATCGAGCGCTCGATACTCGCTAGCGCCGATCGAAAAGTCAACTCATGGTAGGCACACTGCACTCTTCAACCAACTCCACTGAGCTATGTGCTTATGCGGAGTATGTAGTAGTTGTGTCTCTTTAATTTAGCATTTTTTTTTGTTTAGACGTTTTTTCGACTATTATAAGTATAGATATGAATCGAGCAAACGTGCACAATAAACTATTATGTTTTCCACCACATGGTTGTAATACCTATTATTCCAAAAGGGATAATGACGAGTCTATAGAATAGCTGTAGGTCATTGTAAATAAAGTCCGGGTGCGGGCCAGCAAGCCAAGGACAGACTAGCAAATCTCAAGGACATCGCACGTCCTGTCTGGCATACCTAATCCACTACAAAGGGCTACAATAGGGCGGTAATTCACCGTGCCCATTCCGCAAGACGGGTGGCCGAGTGTCCCGCGATAAAATTGGATATGTCCATGCCCTTATTTATGGCTACGCGATCTGTTAAGAAGTGCCGAAAGAAAGTATAGCTGCCAACTTAAATGTGCCGCCGGGCAACTAACAAATGCAACCGATTTTATAGTAGTTTTGGATTTAGCCGGATGTATTAGATACATTTGTAGCGGTATAATGAAAGACCCTGTTTCACTCTGAATTGACATTAAGGGCCTGAACAAATTATATTCCCGTTTGTAAATGTCGGGTGAATTTTCCTGTTCCTTATTAGAATATAATGATATTTCCAATTAGATCTTTGTCATTTATCGAGGTTATCCACATACCTATTCGTAAGTAGCTCGTAAACTTACTGAACTTGCTAATAGCGAGGGGGAAACGCTCAATACACAAATAGCTGATTGCCGAAGGAGCTGATGAGAGTCCACCAAGCAGCGGAAAATGCAAGTAAAGTCTCCGCACAAGGTCGACTGATGACGAAAGTCGTTGCGCCGGATTCCGCTGCAGGGGCATTCCACCAAAATGTCGGGCACGTGACGCCATTTTTTTTCATACTTTTAACAAAGTTAGGAAGTATATTTTTGGTATGTCATTATTTTATAACTAGGTTTCTGAATTGATAATGTCATTTAGGACTTTTTATTTGTTTTTAAGGTAGCTGCCATAGCCGTCACGTGCCCGACAAAGTAGACGTTTTCGTGGAATGCGCCTGCAGCGAACGAAGCTGCGCCACTGATCAATTCGTCATATTAAAATTACTAATAGGTCTATTTTATCATACAATTTTCTATCCATAATGGTCATTTCCATCAATAATGGTCAATAAAAATATATAACCATAAGTATACCCCTCGAAACCAAAACTGCAAAAACTGATTCATCTTTTGTCGTAAATTCAAAAATATATTTAGAGATAAATGCTACTACTCAATTAACAAATTTATGGAAGGCTGTTTGTTTGCTATAGTTATTATAAACCCAAAAAATAGTTTTTATATTGTTATAGCCCTTTAGCCTTCCTAAGCGATGTAATCTGTAAGTTACCATATAGTATTATAAAATCAAATGTATATATTTAAATTACAAATATTGTTATGCCCTATCAGACTCCAGGTACGATTAGATAGGATAAGGTTCCAATACTGGTTGCAATGAATAAATTAAAATTAGATATGTTTAATTTTTTTGGAATTGCAAAAAATGCAATTAGCCCATCTCACTTCTAATCGCCTTTCGTAAAATGAAAAACCTTAATAATATTCAAATTACCGAATCTTCGAATCCAAACAATTTATACTTTGTTTAATAGGGAGATTCCTCAAAGAGCCTTCGTCTAATCTGCATTTAAATTATGGATTTAAATAAGACGCAATAAAATAAAAAGCTGGGATGAATGAATAAGGAGAGGGTGTAAAATAGTGCGGGGACACTGTTCCATCGCGACTTGTTTAGGTTACATTAGGTTTACATGATTTGCACAAGATGTGATGCTGGAGATGTGTTTCAGTTATTCTGATTAAGCCGCCATTTGTACCCAAAGGGTACCAACGGAACCCTATTACTAAGCCTCCGCTGTATGTTTGTCTGTTTGTCCGTGAGTCACAGGGCTCTAGCCTTTGAATCGTAATAGGTAGAGACTTCAAATTTTCACACAATATATATTTCTACTGTCGCTAAAAGTTCAAATAATAAAAAGAAAAATAAATAAAGAATTAAAGAGGGTCCTCGTACAAGAAACGTGTTTTTTTTTTGGCGTCTTTTTGCTTAATTTTTACAATGGTAATAGGTAGATGCTTGATATGTTTCCAGAATATGTTTTTCTAACAAAACAAAATAAAGTTCAAAATAAAAAGAGGTCCCCTTACAATAAACGTGTTGTTGACGTCTTTTTGCTCCACGGTGGTTTAACATTACATCACAAAACTTTTTTGTTGCAAAAAAACTGCATTGCGAGACTTGCACCTTTTTACATGTAATGTTTTTGATGGGATCTTATTTCTTTTTTATTTTCTTCCTTTATTTATTACATTCCTATCCATTCTTTTTCCAATTTGAATTCCAAAACTAACTTATGTGTGCAGTTGTGACTGAAATTGTAATATTTGGAGGTTTTTTAGGACTTAACAGGCTAAAAACTAACTATGTTTAAAATTTGGCGCCTGGGGGTTTGCTAGAAGTACCTTAAAATTATGATGATCATCAGTGAGTCAGTGACAAAACTAAGGAACTTTGACGTGCAATAGTTCTTAAACTACAAGTTCAAATTGAATGTTATTGAGAATATACTTAAGTCTTATTGGGCCCTATATGGGCCCCCTAAAATTCAGGATTCTAGCTTTATCCAGCACAAAATTACAGGAGGTTGAAAATGGCCTGAATGGCTTAGAGGAAAGGATAGTACGGCCGTGCCTTTGTTTTGCTCGACTTGGCGGGGGACTGCCGTGCCCCCAGATCAATTTCTTTCAAGTCACCCACGATGACTGAGCTACTGGGTATCAGAGGTTCAAGTACCAATTTTTATCACTATTTACCTACTGTACTATAAGTCCTTCGACCGTAAAACCAGGAGGTGAAACTAGTCGTGACTTCGTTTTTCGCGCGACAACTCTTTGTCGCGCGAAAAACGTAGTCACTTTCGCACTATCACATCACATCACACTTCACTCACACTAATATCACGGACCATTAAAACAAGAGGACTGTCATTATCCATACTTTGGATTGTAACCCGACCGCTAGGGGATTTCCGGGCAAAAACTAGATGGCGCTAAAAAACTAAACATTTAACGTTGTTATAATTGAACAAAGAAACATAGTATAGTAACAATTAGTTCGTAAACAACTAATAATAAATAAATTCTAACATTTAAATACTGTGTCACGTTTGCAAAGTTGAATAATTGTAAATAATATCATTCTTTTATCAAGGTTATAAATAGATGGCGTTGTAAATTCGGGGAACGCTTTTTGTATGGAGAATGACAGTCCTCTTGTTTTAATAGTCCTTGCTAATATTATAAATGTGAAAGTTTGTGAAGATGTTTGGAAGTTTGGATGGTTGTTACAAAATAACGCGGGTTACATCTGAATGGATTGGGCTGAAATTTGGCAAGCAAGTAGACCAAGTTCAGGATTAAAACAAAGGATACTTTATATACCGGTAAATAGTTCCCTTGGGACAGAAACGGGAACAAAGCGGGCGAAGCCGTGGGTAAATGCTAGTATGGAATAGAAAAAAGATAGGTAGCATTTTTCACCCGCCTAAAAGTTGCGTATCACAGTTGTGCTGGAGGTAGAATATGATAGATTGTCGCTAGTTTTCGACTCCGAGTGACGCGTCTCAATCACAGCCACTTCGTCACGTTTCGGCGGCAAATGAACAAAGCTCGTCACGGGTGACATGAAGCCTAACTGTCACGTTCACTATCTAGATCGATAATTGGATACCTCCCAGAGATTATATACATGTAGAACTAACTCTTTTCGAAAGAGATTTAAAATGTATCTCGAACTGACATCTTGTTTGTACAATACAATACTTCAAATTCAGTTATAATTTTTTGTAAAAACTCCATAAATCAAATACCGTGCAGGTTTTTTCAAATCTCAGTGCAACAAGACAGGTATAATTCGTTTGATTTCTAGTTCTATGATATTGAAATTCACAAACTTTAGGGTTCGATTTTAACACAATAGGTTTTATTAAATACTTATGTAGCTGGTATCCTACAGTGGGTTTTAGATATTCTTGCTACCCAATTCAGAGATGTCTATATTGTTTAAATTTTGTTGTTTAGCTTGTACGGTCACGGACTTTAATTGTTAAGCCATTTAGGGTTCATTTTAATTTTGTCGTGTAATACACAATCTATGACACGACTACTGTAAGGCGAGCCCAAAATGGCTCAACAAAGTCCGCGAGTGTACATTAATAATTTCTGAAAGCTTGGTATCTATGAATAATTATAAAACTCTATTCGCCTAACGCACTGGTCCCACCGCCGGCGAGTAAGCGAGTAAAGCATTATTATTAGATTTTTTTTAATAGGTACGTTATTATCCAACTAATAATAAAAACAATATACGAGTTATGACATTTAAACTTATAATAATTTCATCGACGTTTACAAAAATATATTATCGATACGGTACCATCCCTACGTTAACTGACTTTTATTGCCCGACTCGCCATCGCCACTTCGTATTGCGGATAGTATAGTGCCTAAGTTCATATGATTAACTGGAATATTTTTGAGTTACCGAAGCCTCTATTTCTAAGCCACCGGTATACTGCGGGACTTCACCCACTATTAAATACCTACCAGATTATCGAAGATGTTTAGTTTTCGACCAGTCAACGTATCTTTAAAAATATGTGCGAGGAAAGGGCAAAGATCGGCGCATTACGAAAAGAATTTGACAATGCTACAATATGTGGCTTCACCCACATTACTGTTTTTTATCGATATTTCAATCGCCGACTTATCACCACATCCCTAGCCAAGAAAGCTGTGGAGTTACCGTCTTTATGACGCTTCACCGGCGCATCACGCGGCTTCACCCACTTTAATTGTCAACCTATAAAAGAAGCAGATCTTTTAAATGAACTAATCAAACTTAAAAGATAAGCTATGTAATGGACATAGTAGAGTAGACACTGTACGCGGCGCTGACACTTATATGTATATACTTGTGTTTTTTATTTACTTACAGAATAAAGTTCATGATTTCATTGTGAAATGAGAATACTGTACATCATTTTATATTATACTTTTCTTTTCCAAACGCTTACACAATTTACTAGTTTAGTAGTAGATCGCGTAAACGTTTGTAGTACCTAGCATTTAGATTTGTATTTTTTTTCAGTTCCAAATTAATCAATTTTATTGGCTGCATCAAACTGATACAGACAATAACTGATACAGTCTGTATCCTAACGGATACAATCGATAAGGTTTCATTCAGCATTTCAGTACCTATGTATGTTTTTATAACTAGTTTTATATGATGACATAAAGTGAAATCTACAACCATTTGTAATCTTGGCACGTAGTCCAGTAACAAAGTACAGTTTTTATCGAAAAATTTTTTCACGTTAAATTTTTCGTTCCGGGTGTGCAAAAGTTGAACATACCATTGCATCGAAAAAATCCGATCATCGCAGCGCCAGGCAATCGTCTTTGTAATGAAGTTTTTAAGCAAACAGTCGGTTTGTAATATCCTGCCACGGCTTAATTGCAACAGACAGGATATTGTCGGGAAATGACATCGGGCTGTATGCGGGGTTTTAGAGGAAGACTAATCTAAACTATTTGTGAACTAGCAAAACTAGATTTCCAACATACTGTACTATACCTACCTGACCATATCTACTTTTAGTAAAGAGCGAGTAGCTTACAGTTAATCGAAATTGTTTTTATTAAGATTTAGCAAACATTGCGTAGACATCTACGACCCGTAGACTCAGCTACGCAGGCTACGAAAAAAACCTCATTGAAATGTTTTTTAGTCCCTTATTTATTACCAAGTTAGAGGATTGACAACTTTATTCTTTCCTGGGGTTGAAAACTGTAGTTAAGATTTAAATGAGGACTACTTCATGTAGCTTTTCCTTCTGTTGACTTGAAGTTCGCTCACCAAAACATTTCCTCGCGGTTTTTTCTCCTGATTCAAAGTACGTTTTGGCTGTGATCTGAGATTGGCAGACCAGTTTATTTACCTCAGAGCGATTCAGCGAATACAGGGAATTCAGATCGATCGATCGACGAGACCATGATTACACATTCAGGTTACTTCAATGAGCGGGTTTTCTTAATTTGTTTTTCCTTGCCGTGTGAGCGTCGGTTACACATACAGTCAGGTACATGCACGAGGTAATGTACTTATGTTTATTGCCGGTAGCTAAGTCACCAAAGCTCTTTTCTTAAATAAAGAAACGAAATAAATTAATATCATAGTTCTTATTCAGTGTTAATTATTCTTAGTTTATTATTTGTAGATTATCCTCCTGAGGTTAAATGTCCTAATAATACGACAAAATCCTTCCAATGGATTTTTATTCTAGTCCTAACTGAATAGAGTTGCAATTGTTTTGGTCGAAATTTGTAAAAAAATAATTCAACTCCTTTCCCAATCCCAATACATGTAGATTAAAATTCTACAGACCGTTTTTCTGTATGATGGGCCACAGAAAATTTGACACTAAATAAATAAGTAATTTATACTAACATTTTATCAAAATGTTTACGTAGGCTGGACTTGAATCACCTCTTTTGGCCATGCCGGGTTCGTACTCTAACAATGATTATTTA
The DNA here is from genome assembly GCA_947034925.1 of Eudemis profundana. Lineage (NCBI taxonomy): Eukaryota > Metazoa > Arthropoda > Insecta > Lepidoptera > Tortricidae > Eudemis > Eudemis profundana. The sequence continues at coordinate 18,322,563 of OX344795.1, read as the reverse complement.
TTATGCTACTAAGTCAATAGTATATCTATATCACTATCTTATATTATAAACCTTTGTACAGGATTTGACCGGTATTTTGCAATGGTCGCTTATGCCCGGGCTACACGAAGCTAGTTTTTCAAGCTAGGATAGTCAAATCAGTGGTGGGGGGACGCTACCAGCCTAAAAATAGAACTCCATCCTATTAAAAACTGTACTGGCTTGTAAACTAGCTTACTAGCTTGCTATCCTAGCTTGAAAAACTAGCTTCGTTTAGCCCGGGCAATATACGCGGTCAGAATGTTAACCTTGTGATGAATTTTTGTATAAGGAGTGTCAACAAATACGAATGGAGTGATCCATTAAGATATGAAATTTTGTAATAAAGTCCACTAAAATAATATGTCAAAAGCCAAAACAAATGGTTGGAACAATTGCGGAATCCCGTGATTAGATTTATATCAATTACTCATAAACACCCATTTCATTATTGGCGGTTAATTGATAAATGTATTAGTTGCAATAACTAAATCGATCTGTTAGATTAATTAGTTGTTTTCAATGTCCGAATGCATTTCATATCAAATCTAACATTCGATATCAATTGTTTAGTTACGGTAAAAATCTTATTGATAAAAATAAAATGAGAACTAATTTGCAAGTTTACTGTGTATTCAGCCATGTTTAACTTAATTATTTAAGTAGTTAGTAATTTTTAACCTTAAAATGCTACTTTTTACCGGTGTTTCGCCATATAAATAATCCTAGATAAAAAAAACTATTTTGACGGTAAAATATTTACCTTATTTATAAATGCTTTATTTAAGAGAAAATAGCTAGTTGCAGCAAAAAATATGTATCTTGAGGGTGGAAAGTGGTTTAGTAAATAAAACAAATACGGGCGGACTGATGGTGAAAAGTAAGGAAACTGAAGAAAATTTCTGAGAATATCGACGATGACGTACCTACATTTATAAGTTGCCACTGACTAAGAGAAAACGTAAATTGTTCGAAATTACCGTGGACTATTTTACATTTATAGCTTTGCAATTTAGAAAATGTATTATCGGTTTATAGCTGAAGTTTATAACTGAGAATGGCAGAAGATAAATGGCGCAAGAGCTACTTAATAAAAATTAAATTATAAATCAAACCGTCCAAAAACATCCCCCATGGCTTGGAAACCGATTTCACATGCAAACTTTTAAATAATCACCGAATAGTTTTACCAAATATGACGACCGTCACAGTCACAGCGCTTAATAAAGCACTCAAGCACAACCGCTTACGGTTCGTTATCTTTTATATATTCGGATGTAATTGGTCGAAAATGACCGCAATGGACGCCATTGTCCGGCTGTCTGATATTCATTTTGTCGTGCAGTTCCATGTAAGGTCTTATGGCACTGGTCTGTAAATGCAATTAGCGAATTTGCTGTTCCAAATGGAGTTTACTTTGTAATGAAGCGAATGCTTTACTTAAAACTTACTAGTCCATTTACTTCCAAAACTTCCAAAAGATGAAACGACGTAAACATAATCCAATACTAGAAATTAATATTAACAATTATTCTATTTCAATCAATCAAGTGCAACTGTATTATAAGACGTAATTGTAATTCAGTAGGAAGTTAAAGTGCTGCTTCCTAGCTAGGGTACGCAGTACCGGTACCGTCCTGGAGAACCGCGATTTTCGGTACTGGCCGGTAATAGAACCAGGACATCCAGGTACTTTCGGTACTATCGGGACGGGGTTTAAAAGACTGTCGATACTTCAGTCCGATGAGATTCAGTTAGTTTTATGATAAAGACAACTACACATTGCATTAAAAGCTCATTTATTAATATAATTTAATTAATAATCACAGTAATAACTACTTATAACACCGGGATATTTACGATGTATGTTCGTTTCTATGAGTTCCCGATATTTCGGCACTGTTGCAAGCACCATCATCACGGGATATATGAATAACGCGCGGAAGAAGCGAACCCGTTAGTTAGAGGGTAGATCGCTATGGTGTGTGGGTAGACTACAACTAATAACCACATTTTTATAAAAAAAAAACCCGACCGCGGTGCACTATGAAACTGCATTAAATCCGCCATTTTGTTTATTTTAACGAACTTCATGCCCAGTGACACTCGCACCATCAAGACGAATCTAATGATGTATCATTTATCAAAATCGGATGTGTCGTTGAGTAGTTACGAGCGGACACAGGAACGGACATACATACATACATACAGGCCATAACCCTCCTTTGGGCTTCGCTGCAGTCGGGTAAAAACTCGCAGTGCTTAAATAAAGGGAACTCATAGAAACAAACATACACGGTAAATATCCCGGTGTTATAAGTAGTTATTTTCTACTCATGTACCATCATCATGTCATCATCATGTGGGGTGTGTGTCATCTGTCTTTTACTTGGTCACGAACACTAATATAAGAACATACATAATATGAGTTCAGAGAAGTCTATACTCTATTCCCCATAACAGCACTAGTGTCGTTATAGTCGCAAAACGATACTGCTAGCAGCCACAGACTTCTAAATCTAGGTTAAACTTAGGTCAAGGATTAAACGCTCAATTCTAACTTTACGATAAAAATGCACAACTACCACTTAACAAATTATTAAATTCCTACGGTTTTTAAGAAAAACAAAACTTTCCGAACTAAATTCATTGATGCCAACATAAAAAAGTACTTTTAATATCGTCACTGCGTGTCACTAGTGAGTATACGTCAAATTAAAAAAAAAGTTTACCATAGACATTATACTGTCAGTCATATGTCATATTTGCCTAGTTTGCGAGCTATGCTTAATTTTGTATTTAATATTTTAAAACCTAGTCGTAGAAAAAGTATTGTATGCAACGTTGTATAATTAAGTCAAAAAACGCTCATGGCGTCTCTATTTGCATTTTTTGAGCCTACTTGTACAACTGTTGCATAAAATACTATTATGTATTTTATGTCGATAGCATCAGTAGATCCTGAGATATCTTGCTTGACGGACAGACAGACGGCCAGACGGACAGACAGACAGAGTCGCACCATAAGGGTTCCTTTTTTACCATTTTGGTACGGTACCCTAAAAAGAATCAGAATTTGAAATTCGGCCGGAGGTAATTTGAAAACGGAATGTTTCACCTTTCCGTAATCGGTAAGACATAGTCATTTTCTATTACACGAATGATTACCTACTTCCGATTTTAGCCGAAACCCAAATGATATTCTAAGAGTTCACGAACTGTAAGATACTGTACCAAAGAAAAACTCTAGTTCGTATTGCCAGGTAAAAGTGGTAAAACCGTCCACAGAGCAGCGCATAAACCGCCCTTATCTCCAAACGACCCATTCACAAATCGGCGACAAACGATTGCACATTATTATCAAATTTGTGGCCATTACCGAACGTGGAAAAAGAGGTAATTCTCAATTTCTCACGACTCAGTGCTGACTGGAGTATTTATTGCACCCATAAAGCCATGGGAGGTCGTAAAGTATTTATATTCCATTGACTATTTAGGTAGAGCAATGTTAAATCTTTGAATTCAGAATTTTGTGTATATGTATTTCAATCGTTTTTACGACTTTGAACCTTACAAGACATGTTATCGGTTGTTTAAAAAAAAAGTACTTAGTTACGGACATAATTTACAGGCCTAATATATGTTGTGGGGCTACGCTAAGCAGGGTTTGTCAACTCTATATAGGACAAATATTGGCAACTTGTACTTTTGCATGTGCGGGTTGAGCAAATTTTGAGTATTGCTAGGTGTGAAAATGTAACTTGTACAATATTTTACTTTAGCCTAACACAACACTAGTCTGTATTTAGTGTTACCATATTGGATCTTTTTATCCAATATATGTAATTATAACTCCTTTAGGGTTTTGAAGTTTAGTTACATTAACATTTTGGAGAAAGATCATATTAGGATCTAGACATTGTGAGAGTTAAACGTCAAACTCCTAAAGGAAAAAATAACCTTCGCCTTTTAAGACAGATGTAATCATTCAAATCTTTTGTAGTTTAGGACATGTTTACAGTATAATTCATAATTAGGCGAAATAGATTGACAGTTCTACAAGCACAAAATGTTGCCAGATTTAGGCCAGTGATATTTTATCGATATAATGAAAATAAAGAATATATCGATATAATACGTTAGATTCGAGTGGTATCAATTGAAGTTGTAATATTTTATAAGCTGTGTATTTTTTTTGTGATAAATTCCATTTGTCTTGCGTAAATAAAATAATTCGTTTATTATTAAATAATTTGGTTTTAAAACGTACCGCGATAACATGCCAAACTACATCCTTAAGCTAATAAATAAAGTAAGTTGACATAATAAATTCTTGTAAATATTCAAGGATTACACGTTTCATGAATTTATTTTGTCTTTTAGACCTATCCTGATGCGTGAAAATTATTGTCGATAACATTTTATCGATAGTTACCTAGGACTATTTAATTTTCTGTGAGCCAAGTAACATTTTTATCTGTCAAACTAGTTCGCCTAATTATGAATTATAGTAGTCTGATTTTTCCAATCTAGACCTGGCAACATTGCAAATTGAAAATGGCGTCAAAACAAAGTCGTAATCTATTGTGTCTATAATCTTTTCGTGTGATAAACGTATAAAAATGTAATTGTGTGACAAAATCGGCTAAGACGCCATTATCCTAAGTATTAATACTTAGGATAAGAGCGCTTTCACATTGCACGACACGATATCGTTATCCGACACGACAGCCGACAGCCGATAGCCGATATCCGATATCGTGTGATGTCTTCACATTATCTCCGATAAAATCGTGGCGGATCAGCCATTTTTCGAGATTTGTGCAAAAAATGCAAGCCTATAATAGAAAACTTTATTTGCTGTACCTATTATATTTGAGACGCAAAAAAAGATCTGTCCACAGAAAATATTGGATACATCCCATTGTGCAAGCTAGATACTCAGATATACACCGGTTCGACTCCAGGCGTTCAGGCCCCCACCTAGTCCGACCCTATCGAGGCGGACCGGGACAAGGGGACCTGCTTCGACCCACAGGGAACGCCACGGCCGACCACCCGGTCATATTATTGCTACGCCCACTAGGGTTGCAAGTTAGTCAGGCTTTAAAAATAAAAAGATATACACCACTCCTTACGCACACAGAGACAAAGTAGATACACGTATAGCACACTCACAAAAAATTTCGTCCGATAGCTCACGGGCGTCCGATAGTGCCGCCAACATATGTTGGTGTATAGTGTCGGTGAACGATAATGATATCGTGTCGTGCACTGTGAAAGCGCTCTAATGGTGTCTTTTTTGTGCTTGAACAAATGCTAGCTTTTTGAGCTGTTGCAACTGTCGGTTTAGGTTAGTGGTAGGCATGCCTCGGAAAAACCTCGGCACCGCGGACTTGGCTCTGGTAAAGGACGACGTGACGTATTTGAATAGACAGAAAATTCATGAGTCAAGAAAAAAATGTGTTCATTACAAAAATATTTGCCCTCAGGCATCTATTCCACCGTGAAAAACGAGGACAATGACTGTGCAAGTGCGACGAGCAATTATACTTGGTTTATGTGTTGTGTTGTGATCGCCACGTTAGCATCCATTTTTCCGAGGAGGCGAGTGGAAAAGCATTACTAAAAAAACTAGATATGTATTTTACAAAATGAATAAATATATTCAAGACACTTTATCGTTATTTTTTATAAACTTAATTTCCCAGCACACGCCAGAGTTCAACATACTAAATTTCATCATATAATATTAAATTCATCAGCTTCACTTTTCATCAAAAGAAACAAAATAAAATGAGACGAGTATGGTAAATTATGGGGGACGAGGAATTGTGTTTGATTTATTTAAATACCGAATATTGGGCGATATTCGGTATTAAATAGAAAAAAACATAATAATTTCTTATAACAATAAATATAACACATTTAAAACCCCGCCATAATTTTGACAAGTTAATTCAATGCTATAACACGGTGGCGCTAGTAAATATAAGTACTTATATAAAATATTACAAAGAAGAAATTAAGTAAACTAAGCAAACCCTGAGATTTGTAAGGGCGTCGATTTCAGACAGTATTACTAAAATCCTCCATAGGTACCAACCTATGGAGGATTCGTGAGAATAACCTGTCTTTCTTGTGCTAAATAGGGTAACATTCTGGCATAAACTACTTATGCGGAAAATCAGCGAGCCTGTGGGGGCGGTCCGCTGACGCTGCTACAGAACCCGACTGGATAGATGGAACCGGGGTTCATGTTTGGTACCCTCCTTTCCCTTGTGCTCTACGCATTTACATTTTCCCTGAATTGCTTTAAAAATACACCCTAAAGTTATATTAATAGTACCGTGTAACTCAACTTTGTAAATACAATTAAGTAAAAAACCAGACAGAAATAACGTTGTAAATGTTGAATTAATTATTAATCAGATTTTGGGCCAGTAATAACCTAATGACATGAAGGATTGGCAATTTGGTACTTTATATATAGCATTGAAATGTGACAAAAAAAAAGTGACATCATATACAGGTCATCCCAAGACTATGCGACATGAAGGGAAAGTACCTCAGATATTGTAGATAGAATATTTTGCTGAAATAAAACGTTATTTTATAGTTAAAAGTAAGTCATACTGCATTCAAAGATTTTCTAAAAATTACTTGCTTCGTCTGGGAATCGAACCGACTCAAATGTGAAAAAAACCACCACATATTTTTATGATGCCAATCGAAAGAATAAACAAAAAAATCCTCTTAAGTAACATAGTATATCAAAAGAAAGGAATAGCGTGAAATATTTGATTCAAATGTCAAGAAAATTATTTCCCATATGACGCAAGTATTATTTTTTAAATCTTTGAATGCAGTATTATTATAGTAAGAGTTATCTAAGGTGTCCGAATGTTTGTTTATTCTCTTTACAAATATTCAGACACCTTAGATAATTCTTACTATACTTACTTTTAAAATAAAATAAAGTCTCCTTTTAGCAAAATATCCTATCTACAATATTTGAAGTACTTTTCCTTCATGTCGCATAGTTTTGGGCCATTCCGTATATCTAATACATCGACATGCTCCTATGTGGAACATTGAACCACATACAGACTGCGTAACTAACTATAGCTTGGCAACTTCGTTGGTGACACTCACGTGTGTACTTTTTGTTATGTGCAGCCGTAACTACTTACACAAGTTACCGCCAACACGAACGGCGACCGACGGAGGCAGCCTCCGGAGGCCCCCGTTCGTGTTGGCGGTAACTTGTGTAAGTAGTTACGGCTGCACAGAACAAAAAGCACACAGGTGAGTGTCACCAACGAAGTTGCCAAGCTATAGTATTTCGTGTCACCCGCTCCATAATCCTTATATGACGTCAACGAGCATCGTTATCACGTTACCTAGTCTCTGTGATTGGTCGAGGATGCATTTGGAGGAAGTCTAGAATGCTGAAAATGTATATGCGTACCTAATATTTTCTTTCTTTCGCCTGTCTTTTCTCAAAAACAGACCAGCTTATCGATCTGAATAACTCGGATTAACAATGTATGTAGAGAACAACAAGAAATTTCTTAGACAGTGTATACATTTCTGTAACTAAATTTGTGTTAGATAAATTCTGTTAATTTTCTTAAGGCGAGGTGGTACGAGAATCGGGCGCGGAAGCCTAGTTTCCAAATCATTTTTAGACCACTTATTTGACTCGTAGGTCACTGTAAAACATATATAATAATATTCAGAACTGTATCTAGGGCTTCCTCTCACCTAGAACACGATAGCGAACACTTCGCTCGATAGAAAAGTAGCGTGAAAACACTATAAAATAAAGTAGTTTTTTCATTTTGTTCTTTACCAGTTACCTTTTCTGACAAAATTAATACCTGACAATCATGATTTCACAGTCATGCAGGGCTTCCTCTCATGTTTGGGTTGATAACGTATACTATTATGTTAGAAATCGAAGATAATCTGCAATAATCTGCATTCCGCCCGACCCTAGTGGACCTACCGCGACGCCCGTCACCCCGCCAGTATTGATAAGGCTTCTGCCAACGTCAGACCTGTGTCGTGTTTTCTCCGCGCCTTTCTGGGCATAAAACATGTCAGTAATTGTTGTAAAATCGTTTATAAAATAAATAAAAAATAACAGTAAGCACAACATCAATCTAGAGAGAGAATAGGGTAAGAAAACATGCATAATTCGCAGGGACCGTTTTCGTTACGATATAAGCGGTACGGTACCGCTATAGAATATCGGTACCGTAATGATATAAAGGTAGACTATACCGGTTGAAATATTTTGTTACTGTACCGCTTTATACCGGTACGTATCGCTAATGTTGAAAGCGGTACTTATACCTTTATTATTACGGTACCCAACCTATATTTTTTCAGTACCGAAATATTTCGCTCGCATATTGTGGCTTTCCATAAGAAAAGGGATCTTATGGCAGTTTCTAGTTACGGAGATATGGACGTTTTTGTGAAATCCTTCAAAATCCTCATTTTTTTCTTTTATGCAAAATTGTAAAATATAGGAATAGACGTGTATTTGTAGCTTCGTTTCACTGCTGTACGTTAATTTTTTTATATAAGAATTGGGTTCAAAGTTTAGGAGAAAAGGGTCCTTATGGCAGACTTCATACAAAAATGATAAATCTATTGATAAAATTGTTTAATAAAATTTACTTGCAACTTTTGCTTATTTGTATTTCTTTTTTATACCACGACGTTGGCAAACAAGCACGCGGCCTGCATAATGGTAAGCAAAATGTTCAAAATGATCCCAGAAAGTTGAAAATTTGGAAGGAAAGGGTTTGGGGGCCACAGATTCGGAATTAAAAAAAATTGAAAATAAAAATAAATACATTTGTATGTCGTTTTTTTAAAGCTTATTTAGGAAAAAGTTTTTAAACATTTTTTAAAAAGTGTTTTTGGCAAATCGTATAACTTTTTGACTATTTTAGAAAAACCTTGTTTTTTTTCAAAAATTACATAAAAAAAAAACACTGGCGAATGCCTATCATTTTTGAACATTTTAGAAAAAGATTTTTATTTTTTATTTTAGTTTTTTTTTTGGATGTTTCTACAATTTTAGATCACTTTGTCATGTTTAAAAACCTTTTCAGAAAAAGATTTATAAACATTTTTTTTAAACATGAAAACGTGTTTTTGGCGAATCGTAAAACTTTTTGACCATTTTAGAAAAACCTTGATTTTTGTTCACAAATTTTACAAAAATTAAAAAAAATACACTTTCTGGCGAATGCCTATAATTTTTGACCGTTTTAGAAAAAGTTTTTTAATTTTTTTTTTCGAAGTACTTACGAAAAAGGTTAGTTTTTTGGCGGTTTCTATAATTTTTGACCACTTAAGAAAAATAATCCTTTTAATTTTTTTTCAAAAGATAAACAAAAACAAAAAAATTTTTTGGCGAATCCTATCCTACCATTATGATTTTTTTTATAAAACTCGGTAATTTTTGGTTTTATAGAAAAGTCGTCCATACAAAACACATTTATTTTAGCGTATTTTATATGATAGCATCACAAAGCATAGGTCATCATAACAGCATGGTTAGAATTATTCAACATAGTGTTATAATTATGAGAATAACTCTTAATTGACCAAGATTTGAAGTAAATTTCTAAAAACCTTTTTTCTTCGGTATTCTGTTTTAATACAAGTTTAGTAAATAAATAATGTTAATATCGTGCGTGCCATACTGTAATTATCAATAAGTTTTACCTGTGATTGGTCATAAGGTCATAATATCCCATACATTTGGGAAAAGGGACCTTACGACTAATCACTTAAATTCAACAACGTTATTTGAGAATTACTCTTAATTGATCAAGATTTGAAGTAAATTTCTAATAACCTTTTTTTCTTTAGTTTTCTGTTTTAATACAAGATTAGTAAATAAATAATTTAAATATCGTGCCACACTGTAATTATCAATAATTTTTGCTCATGGCTGGTCATAAGGTCCCTTTTCTCAAATGTATGGGAGTAAATTTGTGATTTTTACGTAACTTCAATGGTTTATAAATAAAAAAATAAGACTTGTAGAATAATAATGACACTTTTGTGATACTTGTGTAGACTGATTAAATATGATTTAGAACTCACTATACGAAAATTGTGAATATTATAGGGATGATGAAAAACATAATAAAAATGACATTTTAATAAAAATAAAAATATTTCGTTAACTATGTGATTGTATTTCTATCCCAAAATGTAAATTCAAATATCTTCAACGACATTATATACAATGATTCAGATTACAATATATTAAAGAACAGGCCGATTTTTTTTTTTAATTCCGTTCTCATGAGCGACTTCCTCTAATCAAAGGCTGATTTTTCACGACCTGGAAGTCACATTAAAAATTAAAAAGAAATAAAAAATAAATGAAAAATAACAATAAACACAAACTAAAAACAAAAACAGGTAGAAAATACAAAGTAAATCCAGTACATCTAACATAAAAAAGCATAAAATACCTAATCAGCACTAACTAAAAACAAGAATAAGATAAAAAAACAAATAAAAGAAGAAAAAAAACAAAAAATAACAATCAATGCAAACTTACAACAAAAATAGGTAAAAAAAACAATAAAATACAAAAATAACACAAATTAAAGATAAAAAAGACAAAAACACCTAATCCACACAAACTTAAAACAAAAATAAGGTAAAAAAACAAATAAAAGAAAAAAAAACAAAAAATTACAATCAACGCAAACTTTAAACAAAAAATGTAAAAAAACCAAAAAAAAATAAAACAAGTTAAAGATAAAAAACCACCTAATCCACACAAAGTAAAAACAAAAAAGGTATAAAATACAAAGTAAAACACATTAAAGATAAAAAAAACATAAAATACCTAATCAACACAAACTAAAAACAAAAAATAAGGTAAAAAAAAAACAAATAAAAGAAAAAAAATAGCAATCAACGCAAACTTAAAACAAAAAAGGTAAAAAATACAAAGTAAAACAAACCAAAGATAAAAAACAAACAAGAAATACCTAATCAACTCAAACTAAAAACAAATAAGGTAAAAAATACAAAAATAAAACAAATTAAAGTCTTCGGGGAAGACCTATGTTTAGTAGTGAACGTCTTAACGTTGAAATGATAATGATGCTCAAGGCTAAAGACGACGCGATTGAAACTTGACGACGCGACGACGCTCGGCGCACACACATAAACCTCAAACGGTACCTTTTTAAAACGGTTAAGGTTACCGAAAAAAAATTACGGTACCGTTCAATTTCGATACCGTTTCATTTCGGTTGCGCTACCGAAATCATACCGAAACAAACGGTATGACGTCATACCGCTTTAAAACGCTACCTTCATTTTTCGGTTATGCAGTCCCTGATAATTCGTTATACAAAATTGTACTTCCGTAAGTTATATAAGCAAGTCGTACCAGATGGTTCACTCCGACCAAATATCAAAATCGGTAGTTTGTATTTCTATGACGCTTATGATTGATTACAGTTTTTATATGGTGACAATTATGTTATTGAAAAATTCGGTAATAAATTAGTATTTTATAAGTTTAATGAAATCTGTTACATTACACGCATTTATTAACTTTACATTAATAAACATACAGACCAATTTGGGTAGTTTGGACTTATTTGATTTCATTTGACGTGCAGTTTGCGATTATACAAAAAAGAATACACTCGGTAATAAAAAACAATTTTTTGACAGGAACTTATTTTCCCGAGAATTATTGTTTTCTCGTGAATGAAGTATTTATCGAGGGTGCCTTTATTTATTTATTAAATAAATATTATATAAAAAAAGGTACATCTTTAGGGAAGATACTTGTTTTCTACTTAGGAAAAATCGGACTGTGCAAATCTTGCAACGTTTGTAACAACGTATGTACTTTCTACATATCGTCGCCACTATGCTAAACTTACATATCTGTAATTTTTGTGAACTTGGATTTTAGACCTAAACCTGAGCTGCACGTACGGAAAAAGCCGCTTTCTGGCGAAGTGTAGACATAAAATGATTTACACAACACGGGAGGTAATAAAGAAAGCCCTCGCTTGCAGCTCGGGCCGCAAACTTCTGCGATCTCGGCCTTTCTTTGTATTACCACCCTAGTTGTGTAATGTACTATTATTCCTTGCCTAATGCATTAGGCAAGCTCTGGGCTGCGCTGACACCCGGCAGCGCCTGTGTGCGTAACCTATGAAGCCCAAAGGAGGGTTATGTGTTTGACCCGTATGTTTGTATGTATGTATATATGTACGTAAGTACGTATGTTACCCGACTGCGGTGAAGCCCAAAGGAGGGCTATGTAAGTATGTATGCATGTATGTATGTATGCATGTATGTATGTATGTATATATGCATGTATGTATGTATGTACGTAAGTATGTATGCTACTCGACTGCGGCGAAGCCCAAAGGAGGGTTCTGTGTTTGATCTGTATGTATGTATGTAAGTATGTATGTTACCCGACTGCGGCGAAGCCCAAAGGACGGTTATGTGTTTGACTGGTATGTATGTATGTGTGTGTGTGTGTGTGTATGTATGTATGTATGGTATGTGTATGTATGTATGCATGTATTTATGTATGTATGTATGTAAGTATGTATGTTACCCGATAGCGGCGAAGCCCAAAGGACGGTTATGTGTTTGACCGGTATGTATGTATGTAAATATGTAAGTATGTTTGACGACGTGTATCAAAACAGTTATATAACTTCATGCAAATATTTTTTTTAACTACCTCTAATTCACTAAGAAATTCAAGCTATAGGTAATAATAATCGCAAAGATGAGTCTGCGGATCTGAAAAGTTATTTTCTTCTATTATCTTCGAAGTAACTGAACAGAAAGATCTGTAATAATTATTAATAATAATAATAATCCTTATTTTCTCAAACATGGCATGAAATGTTGACATTACGTGCCTAAAAATAGGCCGCAAAGTACCTCGTTTCCGGTGCGGCTTGACACTTGGCACGGAATGGAATTTCATTTTTCATACTTTACTAATCGTCCCAGTATGACAAGAAAATATTAAAACATCAAAGTGACATTAGTGACATATGTCATAGACAATGCGAAAGTCAAGTCACGTTCGGAAACCATAGCGGTAAAGACCTAAAATGGTTGATTTTATATTTGCAAAATACTGAAATACACTATTTAAACATTTAATTAATGTTACCGAAATATGTGTTTACATGTATTTGCAATAACAGTTATCTTTAAATCTGGGGGCACGGCAGTGCCCCCGCCAAGTCGAGCAAAACAATGGCACGGCTGTACCATCCTTTTCTCGAAGCCATTCAGGCGATTTTCAGCCTCCCGTAATTTTGTACTGGCTAAAGCTAGAACCCTGAAATTTCAGAGATATATAGGGCTCAATAAGACCTATGTATATTCTCAATATCATTCAATTTGAACGTGTAGTTTAAGAACTATTGCATGTCAAAGTTCCTTAGTTTTGTCACTGACTCACTGATTCACTCACTGATTCATTCACTGACTCACTGATCATCATAATTCTAAGGTACTTCTAGCAGACCTACAAGCTCCAAATTTTAAACATAGTTAGTTTTTAGCCTATAAAGTCCTTAAAAACCTAAATATGTTGTAATTTCAGTCACAACTGCACACATAAGTTTGTAATCCTATACAAATACATGGGATTAATTTTGCATTAATTTTGCGGTTTAAGTTGAAAAGAATGGATTGGAATGTAATAATTAAAGGAAAATTACTTACAAAAAGAAATGAGATCTCATCAAAAACATTACATGTAAAAAGATGCAAGTCTCGCAACGCAGTTCTCCTACAACAAAAAAGTTTTGAGATGTAAAGATAAACCAAGTCAGTACCGGGGAGGTATCAACAGAACTCGATTTCCACCGACTTGCCTATTATTTAACCGTGGAGGAAAACATTTTATAGATCTAATATTAGAAAACCAGATACGTTCTTTCCGAGACTGATAATTATGACCTAAGACATTCTGACGTCACATGCTAGATATGTTTTCTTTTCATCCAACTACAGTACATTACACAACTAGGGTGGTAACACAAAGAAAGGCCGAGATCGCAGAAATTTGCGGCCCGAGCTGCAAGCGAGGGACGTAAATATTCAATCGAGGGTTTTCTTTATTACCTCCCGTGTTGAGTACATAATTTTATGTCTACAATTGGCCAGAAAGTGGCTTTTTCCGTATGCGTCGCGTGCGAAAAAGGCCACTTTATGGCCAGGTGTGGCATAAAATAAATAAAACGCAAAAACAAATAATTTCACAAGCCGGTAAATTATTTCATAATTGATTATTGGAGTAGAAGTTTTTAATCAATGGTAACATCATGTCATCTGATTATTACATATTGTTGCAAAATTTCAGCTCAATTGGTTGAAGAAGCTTCAAAATTGAGTTACAAGATTCCACTCGAACAAACATAGTTACATTGCAAGTTCAATGAAAGGATGTAAAAAAATAAACGTGAGACAATACGCACGAACGATCTGCCAGTGAATTTATAAAGCTAAGCTATGGCGCGGAGTATTACGGCAAGCGGGCGCCCGCCGCCGCCCCGCGCGCTCGGGGCCCCGCGCACAGTGCCCCTGCTTCACCACCTCAATATCGCGACGAGCCAGGTCCTACCGGGCCTTAAAATTCTCACTTACTGGAAACCCTGAATTTTTAGACTGTTTTAAAACTTGCTAATTTGGATAGGTTAATGAAGTATTTTTGCGGTTTGTAGGAATATTATTTATAATGTTTCGGGTGTCAGGTTTTCTTCATTTGCCTGTAAAAGTGTAACTTAAAGAAAAAATTAAGTGTCTCTTAGCTAGGCAAATGCCTCGCAATTAAATCTTCCTCCGTATTCGATGCCAGTTGGTTTGGCCCACATCTAACTGGGGTATATACTTGTAGTAGGTACTGGAAAAAAATAATCCAATTCATTCTGTTGTGGTTGAAAAAGGGGCGTAAATATAGATAGATATTTGTATATTTATCACCTATACCTACGACCCTTCTTCAAACTATCCTAATAATATAATTATTTAACGCGGATTGTATTGTATTGTTTGCATCTCGCTCTGGCACACTTGCTTAAGAGCATAAGAGTATCATTAGCAATATGTTTCCGCCAGACATAACAGGTATTGTATTGCGGGGTTTGCAAAACTGTCCACGAACTTGCTGGAATGTGTCTGGAAAGGATATGTTGTTCGTCATTCCAGGAAAAAACATAAAAAAACGTTGAATGAAATTCCATCGATTGAGTCATCGTCGTCAGTCGAGTACCCACTCAGGCGCACGATACACGTGTGCCGTTATGCCATACCTACTAAAGTATACAATACAACCAAACATACGAGTCCAATACTGGTAAGTAAAGTGAGATACAAAACATTTGTTGCCAATATGGACTCTGGACTCAATTGTGGTTAGAATACAGGTTGTATTAGATCACGGACAACATTTAGCGCCTTATCTTTATAATTTGATAATAATAACTGTCATTGTAGTATGTAGCTACCTAGCTGTGTTTACAGACATTGCATAATATTTTCAGTAGAGCAAGTTATAGCGTCACGATAAAATTACGACTCAAATTTCTGGTAATTTTATCAACTTCTGGTAATTCTATTCTTTTATTGCATCGCCACAACAGGTCTATTGTTAATTGTTTCACATGTCCTCAAAACTTTGTATTCTCACGTATGTTTTACTTGTATTTGTGGCTAAAGGTCACTTTCTTATCACTTTTACTGCGCAGTTTAGTCGCATTTGTAACATTCTAACCTTTGACATATTTTGTAACATAGATTTATAAATCATCGCATCGCAATTAAGGACAATTAAGTCAATTCGTGTTGCATTATACTTAGATATATTATTTTTGGACTATTTTGATGTTACACCGTTATGGTCCATGACCTTGTCGAAATTGAAAGTTGTTGACACTATATCGCCGTGAAGTTAGCAATCCTATATAACACAGGAGTCTAAAGAAATATTTTTCTTATAAAGAGACTTCTGTATTTGATCGGGTTTTCTCGGACTGCTAACTTCACTCACAACCGTTTTGACACTGCCCGATTTGTAAGGAGACAAAGATTTTTGATAATGATAAATGTCAATAGCAAGCACTAAGTTAAGAATAAGGGAAAAGAGTAACCTTTGTATAGAAATTCTGTACCATATGCACCCGCTCTTTTTCTTACTTCGGAATGCGTATAACTCCGAAAAGAATAAATGATGATTATTATTAATGTTAATGGCAGCGGATATAACAGACGTTCTACCGGCACCACTGAAAACAAGTCGTTAGGGACCGCCAAGAGTTGCAGTCGCAAGAGTATTTCGTATTCAAGGTTTTATGGAGCGTGGGTAAACAGGAGAACATTGAGTCACTTAAGGTCCGCTCTGAGTCGTCTCGTTTATCATCAATTAAAGCATACATGTCATACTAGCATACTTGCGAGAAGGACGAACAAATCCATTAAGACGGCGATAGCCGCTGTCGTTTAAGGGGCGAGTTTTATAAGACGTGCTACCAAAGAGCAATATTCTGTTTTCCAGAACCAATGAAAGAATTTGACGATGACTGGTGGAGGACCATTGTGCAACATGAAGGCACTTGTATCTGGCAAATTAACGTAAGTACTCTGTGAATACAAAGTACCTGAAAGACTGTCACTTCTGATGCCTAATTAGTTGGTGGCACAGGTTTTGGACTTCTCAACATTACATCTGTTTTCCTTTCGCTTGCTTATTATAATTTAAAATATTTTGTATTAGAAATTAATTATAGCGAATTATCAATAATATGTGAATTGTAATGTCACGTCGTCATTAAAACGTGCAACACATGGCTCAGGTAGGTAGGTACCTGATTATGATGTTTTTGGTTATTCCAGGGATCACGGGTGCTACCGATTTACAGGACATACACGCCGCTGTATGAAGATGACATATACGTCTTACTGCAGGTAATGGCATTGTTTATAATCATCGTTAGCAACTGTAATTTTGCGACATTTTCTTTTCTTTCGCAATAAATATGTAGAATCGCAACGATAGGGATTTTTATTTTACTTTTAGACGCTTTCAATTCCTTATTTCTGGGTCTCATAAATGAATCTGTATTTACATTTTCAGATAAATAAAAAGAACGATGGCAGCTTCGTCTATGATTTGCACATATGGGTGGGCGCTAACGCATATGAAGCTGATGTTATGCACGCCGAGCGCTGCGCCGCGACCTTCGACCTGAGGCTGCGTCGACGCACCACGATGCACTGGGAGCGACAGCACCAAGAGTGCGACGTTTTCCTAAACCACTTCAGCCCGGGTAAGATATACCGATGATTTTTAATCGGTGATCAGGAGCAGAATAATATTAATATCTAGCTAAAGTTAAACTTAATAAGCAAGGTCTCACGCAATTACCTCACTGTTTAATTAATTTAAAGTTAAAACTTAATTTAAACTAATAATTACTATAGCTTGGCAACTTCGTTGGTGACACTCACATGTGTGCTTTTTGTTATGTGCAGCCGTAACTACTTACACAAGTTACCGCCAACATGAACGGCTACCTACGGAGGCTGCCTCCGTCGGTCGCCGCTCGTGTTGGTGGCAACTTGTGTAAGTATTTACGACTGCACATAACAAAAATCACACATGTGAGTGTCACCAACGAAGTTGCCACGCTATAGTTACCTGGTCATTCTACATTCATTATTGAAGCAAAGTCACGTGATCACGATATGTCAAGTCGTGCCATCACTTTGGCGGAAAATTTGATAGATCTTAAGTCAATAGACTTGATGATAATGACAGGTATACTCATAAATTATGATTGCCATTATTTTTTTAAAGAGATTGTAAGCTTACAGATACAGATGAGTAGGGTGACATGAAATTTATTTATTATTATGAAATGGATTTCAAAATAAAAATTATCATAGAAAAAAAAGTTTGTTTCCATGTAATTAATTACGACTAACGTGACCGCTATAAAATATTGAGTTAAAAAAATTGGTACCTACCTGATCACCGATTAAAAATCATCGTGTATATTAGATATACCTACGAGTAGTACATTGTGCACCGAGGGTAGTAAGAAAGGTTTACTAACGAGAGGTTATTAGGAGCCGACGCCGTAAGTGGAGGGCTTTTAATGACTCGAGTTTGTAATCCCCTTACTACCCGTGATACACACAATGTTTTTCATTACATTTGCGAGGAAAAAAAAATAAGACGACAAAGTTCGACGTCAGCCTGCGCCGGCCAGTGGCGTGCACTCCATAAAGACAAAAATGCACTACCTACCCTCTAATTTGTACCCTATTAGTGGTAGTAGGGCAGAAATTGGTAGGGTAGGTAGTGTGTTAAGATGCCGCTTACCCTACCCCCTACCCTACTAGAATTATTTTTTTGGTATTCAGAATATATTTTTGGTAAGAGAGCTTAGGGTATCAAAGTATTTTTTGGTGGTCATTATATTTAACCCCTTTGTTTTTAAGCGGTTCACCACCGATCAGGAAAGCACCCAAACGTTACGCATATAACAGAAATGGAACAGCCAGAAGCCACAGAAAAGCAGCTTTTGTGCGCATATATTCAGAGAAACAGAATAAAAGTGAAACAAGTATACCTACCGCAGTTTTAAATTATCTACAGTAGGTAGGTACCTACTTTGTTTATAACCATGCGTGCGTTCAATCCAGGGAAAATAAAAAAAAACATACTTTAAGATAATTCGAGTTGTTCGGGGTTCCATACAAACATAAAGAGGGTCATCGTTTACTTCCACGACATCGATTCTGATTGAATTCTCTTTTATGTCAAAACTTGATACATTTTGTTTGCGCAAAATGGCATGAGAACTCGCAAAAAGCCAAAAAAATATATGTAGGTACTTTATTAGCAAAGAACATTTGGTTTCGAATGCTGTTAAGATAATAGATCGTCACTACTTTGAAAAAAACTCGTTTCTGATTTTTTAATTTTTTTCGTTTATTTACGCTTTAAAATAATAAGAATACCTACATCTCATATGCTGCACAAACTCCAACGTCGATAATTCGACATTATAGTAAGTAGGTAATCGTTATGTCAAAGATATCTTATCTAAACAAATTATAGTTACTAGTTTAAAAAAACTCGTATCTGATTTATTTTCCATTTTTTCGTTTATTTACAAATTGAATTAATAATAGTATTTTATGCAACAGTTGTATAAGTGGGTTCAAAAAATGCGAATTGCGTGAGTCGCAAATAGAGACGCAATGAGCGTTTTTTGACTTAATTATACAACGTTGCATACAATACTTTTTCTACGACGAGGTTTTAAATTATAAAATACAAAATTAATCATAACCTGGAAACAAGGCAAATATGACCTTTGACTGACAGTATGTGTCTATGGTAAACTTTTTTTTTTAATTTAAAATATACTTAAATTAAAAATACTTTTTTTATGTTGGCATCAATGAATTTAGTTCGGAAAGTTTTGTTTCTCTTAAAAACCGTAGGAATTTAATTGTTTGTTAAGTTGGCAGTTGTGCATTTTTACCGTAAAGTTAAAATTGAGCGCTTAATCCTTGACCTAAGTTTAACCTAGATTTAGAAGTCTGTGGCTTCTAGCAATAACGTAAAGTGACTATAACGACACTAGTGCTGTTATGGGGAATAGAGTATAGACTTCTCTGAACTCATATTATGTATGTTCTTATATTAGTGTTCGTGACCAAGTAAGTACATAATATCTCGTAGCTATACTATACTGTACTGACGTGCACAAACTCCAACGTCGATAAATCTAAATAATTAGTAATATTTTTCGTTTATTTACGCATTAAAATAATAAAAATACATCTCGTATGCTGCACAAACTCCAACGTTGATAATTCGACATTATAGTAAGTAGGTAATCGTTATGTCAAAAATATCTTATCTAAACAAATTATAGTTACTAGTTTAAAAAAACTCGTATCTGATTTATTTTTCATTTTTTCGTTTATTTACAAATTGAATTAATAAAATTACATCTTGTAGCTATGCCTGCACTAAATCTCAAACCATTCTTGGGGTGATCGTCGCCATAGTAAAAATCCATCGTGTTGCCAAGGTCTATTAACTGACCACCATGGGCGCCATGGACGCCATAAACTCCCTGGAGAAGTCCCCAGGACGATTAGGGACTACGCGACCAGAAGAGGGGAGGGCGCAGTGAGTGGGTGTAGACATCGGTAGTGCTCTACAAAACGAGGGGAGCACGGAGACCGCGAGGAATGCAGTGTGGTGTTCCACAGGGGCCTGTTTTTGGACCCACGCAACACAAAATACGATTTTCCAAGAAAACCCCATTCTTGGGGTGATCTTCGCCATAGTAAAAATCCATCGTGTTGCCAAGGTCTATTAACTGACGACCGCACTTTGGGCGTTAAGACTCCGGAATGTTAGTTACTATTGTATTGCGGGTGAGTGTCGAATCTGTTCGAAGAACTATTAGATAATCTGTGATTTAAGGTTGTGTTGCTCTCCCTGAAGGCTTAGACAAATTCTCTCACATATTCGATATTTTGCAGACTACTTTCTCTCTCTCTCTCTCTCTCTCTCTCTGTGGTCGCTCGCTCATGACTGAGGATCGTGGTCATCGGTGGATAGGAATGGTCTTCACCTAGTTTTTATGATCTGCCACCACCGATGCCTTGTTCATCGCGTTTCTGACGACTGAGCAAAACTTGGTTGAGGACCGACCCCGGGCTCGTTTGCCCTCCGTGTTTCCAACAATGATCAGCTTTTCAAGGCTTTCATCTCCCCTTCAAATTATGTAGCCAAAGTAGGTCAGAATTAAAATTAATTAAACAGGTAATATAAAATACGCCAGTAAACGAGTTCTGAAGGTCAACGTCGTCAGAATTCTCGGTTCTACAAAATCTCTTTCAATTCTAGGTGAAATGCGACATATCGTCACTGAACAATGGCGACGCCTTCATACTAGACACTGACGAAGCAGCGTATGTGCTGAGCAGAAGCAACTGGAACCCCATAGTCTTAAGCAGGATCGGCAACCAGATATCTTTCCGCCGATATTTGCAGGATTTTAGCAAGGAAGTGGATGTTGTCATTTTAGGTAACTCATACATTCTATAATTATTACTATTATGGTTAAAGAAATTTATTTTTCTCAAAAGAAATTTTAACATTTCACTTAATGAGAACTTACACAAAAAAAGTTTAAAAGTAACTATGAATTATGAAAGAAACATGATGTTTCTTTATTTTGCTTTAAATGTGAGTTTGGAGAAACGATAAATTCACTATTAACACCAAAGTTCTCGTGTGCCAGTCTTGTGTACTCAATACTCTTTTGTATCCATCGGAAACGTGGACTACTTATTTCAAACAAGAGCGTCAACTGAACGCTTTCCATATGCGTTGTCTAAGATTTATTTTGGGAGTGACCTGGAAGGACAGAATGTCTAATAAAGCTGTTCTTGCGAAAACATGTTCCACCAGCATTACAGCGATCCTCAAACAGAGTAGACTCCGCTGGTTGGGTCAGGTACACCGAATGGACTCAGAGAGATTACCCCGTCAAGTAATTATGGGCCAGATTGCACACGCAAAAAGACCTGTGGAACATCCAATGTTGCGGTTCAGGGAGTCTTGCAAGCGTGACATGGAATGTTTTGGTATTGATACTGGCGGCTGAGAACAAAGAGCAGAAATGAGACCACAGTGGCTAAGGGACCTCAGCACTGGAATTAAGAAACACGATGAAGTGTGACTGGATGACCTACAGCAAAAGAAATTAAGGAAACTTCCCTCCAGTTATGTTGCTTCACTTCCTGAACCACAATATGCATGCGACATCTGCGGCAAAATATGCCGTGTTTCCATCGGTTTATACAGCCAGAAGCGAAGCTGTAACCTGAACAAACAAATATAACACGGCGTTGCAAATATCATCCTTCAAGGATGCAGTGGCCATTGATGATATATATAATCAAAGTAGATAGAAAATTTAAATTGCGCTCACCCATGGTCCACACCAAGAGTCGAACCCGGTGCCTCTGGATTTCCGACCCAGCGTATTTACCCTTCGGCCAGCGGAGCAGTTAGCAAGCGCCAGGGGATAGCGCAATCTAATTTTAATTTAACTAATGGCTGTGGAATCTGGCGAGTCTGTTCACCCCTCATGGCTCCACCATTTTGAAAATTTTGGAAAAGCTGAATCGGCAAAAATATCTTTATAATTTCGATAATTATAAAGATAATTTTGCCGATTCCTTCTCACAAAATCGCGGTAACCCTAAATCTGCCAACTTTGACATAGGAACCCTATGCCATCGTATGTTGGGTTAGGAAAAACTCTAGAAAGCCAGTTCACCCACCCTAGTCAGGATAAGAAAGGCAACCCTGCATTGTGTGTATTTATACCTCTATACACAAATGTTTCATCAAGGAAAATGATGAGGGAAGATCGTCGTTAGGCGGTATCTTCCATTATTATTTTATTTAACCGTAGGCAGGTACCTAAACTGTTTCAAATGCGTCCGTGTTGTTTACGTGACGTGGAACTAAAAATCTCAAAAATATTGATGATCCTTTACAACATTCATGGACGAGGTACTCCTGGTGTGAACGGTACAGTGCCTTTCGGACATAGAAATGACATTTATTTCCTTTCAATTTTTACCCGACTACACGAAACAAAAAGGAGGGTTATGATATCCTAACTAATCGACTTATGTCATGAACATTAGTTATTTCGTTCCAAATAAAATCAATCCAAGTTACATTTTATCATCTTGTATTTTCATTATGTTACAGACAAAGATGCTACAACGGATAATTGGGACAATTTTTACAAGATTCTAGGGTGGGAGGACATGGAGTCCTCGCCCACAATACCCGATGGCGTAGAAGAAAAAGTAACAGAGCTGTTAATATACTTTTCATCACACTTGCTCGTAAAGGGTGTTATAACACGCGGGCTTATAGACCAGCTCGAGCCGATTTAGCTCCCGTGGGTTATAAAAATCTATAACTCCCACGGGAGGAAAACTGTATGAAAATCTATAACTCCCGTGGGAGTTATGAGTTTAGTTTTAAAATATAGAACCAACCCGTACGTCACTTCAGACTAAGGAGGTTTCAAATCAGCCAAGGTTTATTTCACATCTTCAAAACTTGGCTACAAAACCAATTTTAGAGTATATAAAACTTATATGGTATATTTTACTATTATTTCAGTAATTTTTGCAATTATTTTAATGCAATTAAATTAATTTAGTTTAAAATTTTATTTTAAAAATCGGTACAATCTGGCGGCATTGCCTGTCAAGTTTAAAAACTAAACGCAGTTCTTAGCATTATCTGTGGAAGACTAATATTGAAAAATGTTGACAGCTGAAGTTGTCTCTTAGCGGGTGCGTTTAGTTTATTTGATTTTTATGTTTTATTTTTTTTTCCTCGCAAATGTGATGAAAAACATTTTTCATCACACTTGCTCGAAAATGGTGTCATTACACGTAGGTTCTGCGGGCCGTAAATGGCCTATTACGCCCTAGGGCGTAATGGTTTTCTTTTTAAATTTGAAGCGCTGGTTCTGTTTCACTCTTATTTGTCATGTTCAAAGGAAACGTCAACTTACTTTTTTTAACTTTTATCACTGAAATATTTATTTAAAGATAACAGTTATTGCAAATACATGTAAACACATATTTCGGTAACATTAATTAAATGTTTCAATAATGTATTTCTTTATTTTGCAAATATAAAATGCCGCTTACCGCTATGGTTTCCGAACGTGACTTGACTTCGCATTGTCTATGGACTTAAATGTCACTAATGTCACTGTCTGTTTTAATATTTTCTTGTCATACTGGGGCGATTAGTAAGGTTATATTATTAAGATTTCCTCACAAGTGTGATGAAAAACATTGTGTGTGCCACGGGCGGTAAAGGAATTACAAACTCGTGTTATTAAAGCCCTCGGTTTCACCTCGGGCTTATAACAAACACTCGTTTGCAATTCCTTACTTACCGCCCTAGATACACAATGTACTATTTCATCACACTTGCTCGAAAATGGTGTCATTACACGTAGGTTCTGCGGGCCGTAAATGGCCTATTACGCCCTAGGGCGTAGTGGTTTTCTTTTTAAATTTGAAACGCTGGTTCTGTTTTACTCTTATTTGTCATGTTCAAAGGAAACGCCAACTTACTTTTTTAACTTTTATCACTGAAATATTTATTTAAAGATAACTGTTATTGCAAAGACATGTAAACACATATTTCGGTAACATTAATTAAATGTTTAAATATTGTATTTCAGTATTTTGCAAATATTAAATCAACTAAAATGGCTGTTACCGCTATGGTTTCCGAACGTGAATTGACATTTACATTGTCTATGACATATGTCACTAACGTCACTGTCTGTTTTAATATTTTCTTGTCATACTGGGTGGATTAGTAAGGTTATTTTTATTTAAGATTTCCTCACAAGTGTGATGAAAAACATTGTGTGTGCCACGGGCGGTAAAGGAATTACAAACTCGTGTTATTAAAGCCCTTGGCTTCGCCGCGGGCTTGTAACAAACACTCGGTTGCAATTCCTTCGTTACCGCCCTAGATACACAATGTACTAGTGTGTACCACGGGCAGTAAGGGGATTACTAACGAGAGTCTATTAAGAGCCCGACGCCGTAGGCGGAGGGCTTTTAATGACTCGAGTTTGTAATCCCCTTCTTACTACCCTCGGTGCACAATGTACTATTTCACACCTCCTATTCAGAAAAAAGAACTTTGCTTCCTCATAAGAGGGATCAAAGTGGTACTTTTCTGTTCAAGGACTACTGTTTAATTTGCGTCGACACCGGGCGCAGGGTGTCGACGACGACGAGCTGGGCAGCTTATGTACCCCACGGGGTCAGGCTTATTCCCGGAGCTATCGAAACAGTTTAAAATGATTTATTTTTGTGTAGTCATTGGATAATAGTATTTTATACAATCGTAACATAATGAAGGCTCTTAAAGTCGAGTACCGTGTTTAGGCCACGAGGCTTGCCGAGTGGCCTATATAAGGTACGAGAACTTTAAGAGCTAATTATGTAACTATTGTATACAATACTTTTTCTATGAGTCAACTAAAACAACATCAAGCAAACAAATAAACTATCACAATCACCGTACTTCCACTAAAACTATTCATTCAAAGTTTTATTTAAAGGCCGAAAACAATTGAGCGGCAGCATTGGTTGTAAAGCGGTTTGTGATTGACTCATTACAGGACTAATTGCACCAATCGCGTGGCAGGAGCGTGTTTAAGTAGAGGCAAATTTGACAGGTGTTACGTTCTGAAACGCATTTAATCATCGAATTTGCATTAAAAGGAGCTTTTTACACAAGGATACACTTTTTTAAATTTGAAAGTTCTATTTTCAAAATTATTATAGTTGTCTAAAGCATATTATAATAAATATTATAGTTGAGTAGAGAGTGTCATAGACTAAATAACATTGAAAAGTTAGCATTTATAGTTTAGTCTATGGGATCCTAATGGAAAGATTAAAGTCGACGAGTAGAAAAAAATATTTTACAGTTAATTTTTTATTTGAACCCATTTAGAATATGCCATACGTGACGTAAACGATAAAAATCGTTTTATAAAATAATAATACAATATATTTAATATTTCATTTTTAATAATAATGTGTGATGATCTTTGATTAACTATATATTTCGTTATATTGTCTTCGGTTTCCGCGATTATCACTCATAGTAACCCTCCCCGCGACCACGAACGCTGAAAAGGGTTACGAAACGTCGGGACTTAAAATGTAGTAATATATTTCGTTATTTTGGTAGGTAGCGTTTGTATTTGAATTTTCCTCATAGTCGGTGTGAAAAGCAGTATGTGTCACAAGGTAGCAAAATTATTTTCACCACGGGCGTTAACACTTGAATCCCTCACTACGCTCCGAATTCTACTTTAGAATCCTTCGCTGCGTTCAGGATTCAATGTACGTCCTCGCCGTAAATATATAATTTTGCTCCCTTGTGACACAATCTCCTATCACAATGGTAGATGAATTCTGCGTCCCACGGTCAGGCCACGTATTGAAGAGCGTATCAAAGTACCGGACCGCAGAACGTGATTATGTCGTGTTTAGAATTTTTTTTATTGGCTTTGATGAATATAATATAATTTAGATGGATAAATTAAGTCCAAGTACTATAAATAAATATTATACTTAGATTGTCCTCCACCTTGTGAATATGTTTCGGTATTTACCAGAATACTTAACGTAGGTATTGATCCTTGTTAAACAAAGTAAAGTCTTCAATGAATTATGTAAACAGCAACATTAAACAACCCTTACGAGTAGTTGGGTCGAGGCAAGTTTAGATATTATTATTAAATTACCTACATCAGGTGATTTAGTCTTGGCTCGTGGAATGACTACCTAAGTTTAATTTGATGACGCAAACAGCGATGTAATCAAATTTATCTGAGGGGAACATTACATATCATTAAATAATTTGTAATGTTCCTCTTAGATAGATTAGACTTCATCGCTGTTATTAATTAAATTATAATCAATTAAATTAATTATTTCAAGGTGCCCGAAAGCCGATGTGCTCCACAGCTGTATGAAATACTAAGAAATCGCAGGGGACGCGTATACTACAGGAACATGCAATTTCCACTTCGAAAATGTGTGCTAGACTCAAAGGTTCGAAAATCAATTAATTCAATTGGAATAATACACCAATAATTATTCAAAAAGGTAGTAAACCTTGATGTTTTTTCGCTTGGATTATAACGTCATTGTTTTATTTCTTGGTTACGCAGTAGGTCATCGGGTATGGAGCTTCAAAACGTCGGGGGGGCAATGAGGCCGCGGCAACACCCGCTAGTCCCACAGGGTTATGATGGTGCGCAGTCACGATGTATAGCCAACCTAACAGTTTGAGAAAGTTACACCACTTAATAATATGGGAAATGCGACTAAATTGACGTTACCCAGTATTTGCTGGCAACCAAAAGTATTGCCTAATTTATTAGAACACACATTTGAATTATGGGATCCGATCTCACCCTAACATACTCATTTGCGCACCAGGATATTTATATGTTTTACGCTATTAGTTTTAAGCTCATAACCGTATCATTTTCAGAGCTTGTACATACTGATGAATGGAAAAGATGATATATGTTTATGGATCGGAAAGAAAACCCAAGATAGGAATAAGGTAATAATTTAATACAGTATTTTAATAGCAGTTGTACCAGTTAAGTATTCCTTATGTAGTTTCGATATAAAGATTAGTAAGGAATAAAATAATACGATAGTAAATATAAATTATTCAAACATTAGTTTCCGGTAATTACAAATGGTAACACCCCCAAAATTCCAAAGTATGTTTAACACAGCGTTTATTCTCTTCAATTCGACTTACTCATTTTGAAAACTATTTTAGGCGAAATTGTATGGTCTGACGAAACTTCATGAATTTGCGTCCCGGCAGATTCCACATTCAAAGTGGCCTCCATGGGTAAGTACACAAGCATCAATTGATCACAATCATGGTCTAAGATGAAAAACTCCTTCATTGGTATCCAAAATACGAGAAATCGCACCTACTTTTTTCAGCGGGGATGTCTATCGCAGGCAATTTTAAGTATGAAATATAAAAAGGAAAATGGGGTTATTTGCAAACGGTTGACTTTTTTATGCATTTCTCAATGTTTTCTACTTAATTTTGTTGAAGTTAATATAGAAAACTTTAGGTACTAATTTTTTAATAAAGTATAAATAACTAATAGCTATGTACTTTCAGAACCACATGACGATTACTCCCGAGGGCTTGGAACCATTATCCTTCAAACAACATTTTTACGACTGGCTCGAATGAATATTTTATTTATTCTATGACAACATTGCTATTTTATAACTGATCTACTACACCAAAAATCAGGTTTATGATTCTAAGGACTAGAACCTGTTATAATTATATTTTAGATTGCTGCGATGTTGCCTTTTGCAAGTTGAGTGCTGAATGTAATAAAAGATATTTTACAATGAGCATTGTTTGGCTTCTCAAAACTCCAGGTTATTTGGCACCCGAAAATCTATCCCTATCCTGTGTACCTACAACATACAAGACAAAGATGGGACCCGATTAGCCTAAACAAAGGCAAAGTATCATAAAGAGAATAAAAACCGGTCAAGTGCGAGTCCTACTCGCACACCGAGGGTTCCGTACAAACTCGTCAGTAGATACGTGGATAATTCAAGATAAACTGTACGGTGAGACAAACTTAACTTTGCTCTTGAAAAACTGTTGTCTCCATACATCGACATATGTCGCGGTTAGTTTAGTATCGGTAATTATTACATATTTTTCTGTTCAGTAACTTCGGAGATAATAGGGGAAAGGTATTTTTTTTAACGTTTTTTTTAAAAACTACATGTCTAAGAAAAAAATACATTATTCGTCGACAACTTCGAGATTCGAGGTCCCAACTTTAAGAGGAGTGGGTGCAAATAGACGTTTGACATAATTTTCGTCTTGTCCATGTTCATTTTAAGACCCACTTGTTGGGAAACTCTACTGAGGTAGCAGCACAAAGCCGACAATCGTGGAGATCCTTGGGGAAGGCCTATGTCCAGCAGTGGACGTCTTTTGGCTGAAATGATGATGATGATGATGAAGAAAATTTTCTTTCATTTGACATCCCATTCAATATAATAGGTCTGCTTTTGATTTTCGAGATCCCGACTTTTTAGAGTTTATTTTCAAGTCGGGGGTTTAAATTTTTTTAATTTAAGTTTTTTTTATTATGGATTTGCGTTTAATATTAGTCTCACCTGATGGAAAGTGAAGACAAGCTCTAAGATGGAGCACGCTAACCCAGAAGGCACTCTTTGAGGGACACTCATAGAGCCCTTTGATGTGCGGAAAAAGACAAATATCGCTATGGTTAGCATAGCGCTTGACATATGTGTGGAACAGACATTTTCACATAAGCATAGGGTTTGGCACGGGGCTATGAATGTGTGGGACCGAGGATAGTCAACCATCACTTTACGTTACAACGGTCACCAGCAGCGCGGTCGTCTATATCCGAAATGGTGTAATTGTATGAAACTCTGATAGTTCCACTGTTTCCCAAAGGCATAGACCAGTATATTTATCCAGTTCTATATAAGTTTTATTGTCGAGGTGTTTTCGCCCTTTGGGAATCAGATCTGATTTGATACAACCTAATCAAAACGTGATTGCTTAAGGGATGATTTCCTACTCTGTGAATACTCTCTGAATTAGGAAATGATCTAAAAATATAAACCATAGTCTGAGGCTCCTCGCACTTAATCATTTTAAAAACTGCTTCCCTTACCCAAGCCAAGTGAGGATATTGGCTCAGTATTAGGGCATGCTCCCGGTACCGAGTTTGTATGGCGAGAACCGGGAATTCCCGGTTCCGGTACCGAATTTGTATGGAAATCCAGTACCGGGAGCATGCCCTACTCAGTATGTCATTTAGGAAGACAATCCTAATTGCCCTGAAGTGACCTTAATAGCCCCTCTCATAGAAAATAATTCAATCACATAACTAGGCAATTCCTAAGGCGCATAAGACAAAAGGCAATGTGATTGCCCCAGATTGAACAACTGAGTATGGAACTAATAGAGTGTAACAATCTAAGAACAGCGTATGCCATGCGACATGCGACTTATAAGTAGCTCCTCAATTAGATAGCATAGTTACTTAGAAGTCAAAGTCGTTGATCGTATACTATAGTATGTTTTATTAATTTTCAGCATCAAATTGTCAACCGCAGGTGATCTCGCCTCCACGAGTAAAACAATTTCACGTCAAAGGACTCGATCGAGATCGAGCGAGACATGAATACAGATTACATTTGTGAACGACGCCGAGCAAATTGAACGTAACGTGTTTAGCTGAGGGGCGTTTAACCCATTTTTGTGCGTAAACACGTTTAAATGAGTATCTTTGCCACAACCACAATAACCGTTCGGGATTTCGTTCGGGCATTTTTACTAAATCTCGTAACTAGCGGAGAAACCAATTGAATTCATGATAAGTTTGATTTACTGAATGGGTTGATTTCACGGCGTCACATTTTATATCCCATTTATGATTTAAAATGTAGTCACAAACATTATTACATTCTTAACAAATGGTTTGGCACTTAC
This sequence comes from Eudemis profundana, assembly GCA_947034925.1. Classification (NCBI taxonomy): domain Eukaryota; kingdom Metazoa; phylum Arthropoda; class Insecta; order Lepidoptera; family Tortricidae; genus Eudemis; species Eudemis profundana. The sequence continues at coordinate 18,292,271 of OX344795.1, read as the reverse complement.
CGAAATTTTAAAGAACCCTATAATATTAAATCGGTGAACCGAAGGCCAATCCGGCCGATGTCGTAGTTATATCCAAGCAAACTAAACTATGTTTATGCTTACCAAAACAGATCACGATACCACCTTTTTCAGGAACTTTTGACGTAGCGATTATTTATCAAAGGCCATAAACAAATGGCGAAACAACGACCATCTGTCTCCTCGACAACGTCCGATTTATCGCACTAAGAAATGATAAGTTACCCTTCTTTGGCAACCCTATTCATCAACAATAAATTCGTCCTTATCCCCACATGATAAGGTTCGCGGTTGAACAGTGTTTCGAAGTGGTTTGTCAAGTTTCAGCGGTAGCCCCCTAGGGCTGTCGTATTTTTTGCTGCCGCTTAGTTTCCTGTTAGTTTTGATTTTTTGGCTTGTTGGTCTATCTCTACGAAGAGGGAAGTTCTTGTAACCATTTTCCTGGACCAGTTTGTGTAATATTTAACCTACCTACAATTTCAATATCGGTTAAAGTAAAACCATAATTTTAACATACCTATTTAAATGACCTAGGATCTGTTCATTTCACTATAAATGAACGTTACTCTCTAATAATCATAGTGTGTTGTGGTTTAAGGAACCCCTGGGTGCGAGAGTCTGACTCACTCTTAAACATTCAATCGTGACTGTTCCTTTGACTTTATAAATAGAGTGAAAATCGGAATAGTCTCCAGGCAAGGACTAAACATAATGATTTTTCAAAATAAAATCTATGTTTTTCTATTCACATTTAACGACCTAAATTGCGTGGTTATGTATTCAGAAGTGAACTTTATAACACATACGGATAAAGCAGAAATTTCAGAAATCAATAAAGTTTGATACGTCTTCTTGAAATTATATACGTCTGTACATGCGTGATATCGCTTACCAATTACGAAGCGGGAATGTTACGTTGCCGCAATTAATGCGAGTTTGAATTTGTTACAACATAATTATGTTGGAGACGGGATGTATGTGGGAGCAGTAAAATGTTGCTTGTGTGAAATAAACGTGAAACTGTTTTGTAACCAATTTGTTTTACAGACATTTTAAACTCGACATTCGAATTTATATAGATTTCAAAAAGGCATAGTCCCTGGGCCATCGAATTCCACTCTAGGTTGGTTGGCTCTGTTTGTTTTTACGGGGATAACAGCTACCTATCAACTTACAAAGCAAATCTTGACAAGATACCTATTAAAATGTATACTTACGTTAATACGAGTGTACATATAAGTAGACAGCTACTAGATTTGTTCGTTTCTAGTCATACAATTTTAGGGCTTTGTAATAGGTACGTGTTCTGACAATTACATTATCAGTGACAGACAAAATCCCGTTTAAGATTTGTAAGGCAGCATAGTAGTATGCAGCGCATCTCGGCTGCTGATTGCAAGTGAAAACGACTCCCGTGCTGCAGCCACGTGGCGCAGCCATCGACAACCTTTTACGATCTCTTATATTTATAACTAGCTGTTGCCCGCGACTTCGTCCGCGTGAAATTCGAATACCCATGTGGGTGGTTAAAGGTGCACATACCTATTTTACCGCAGGCTAATAGTAGTACCGCTTTCTACATTACCAAAACCACGTAAAACTGGCCGTGCGCGAAGCAGTTACTACCCCCTAAGAAGCAACCCCTTTTGTCCTCCTGGAGATGAGTTTCGAAAAACGGTGAATTCACGTTTCTTTTATTGAAGAAACGTGATAAGTCAGGAGAACTACTTTTTAAGAATGTGTGGATATATTTTCTTTTTTTTAGTAAATAGGATTTTTATGTAACGCTATACCTCTAACTGTAAGAAACATTCTCTATATAAACTTTAATACACCTACCTTTAAAATATGAATTTACAAAAAACACTTTTTTATTCTTATTACGTTGTATATAAATAATGTACTCAGCATATTTCAAGTTTCTAGATTTAGTAGATAATGACTCTGTCCAAATTCAAATTTTCCACCCCCATTTAACTCCATTTAATTGGGTATGAATTTCGAAAACCGGCAAAGTTACTTTTCTTGACATATAATGAAGGGTTTCCATATAAAGTCGCAGATCTCCTACTTTAAAAATCATCTCCCAAGTATACAAATTTCAACTCCGACTTTAGTCCCTTAGGAAATGAATTTTGAAAAACTGTGGAACCCCTTTTCTTTAAATTTAATAAACAGTCTATACATAAAGTTTCAACCCTTCCCATGCAAATATTCAACCCTTTACACCCCTGAAGGGAAATAAGAACCTCTGCACATGTAAAGTTTCTAGATCTATAAGTTTTTGTACTGTCTTTCAAACTTTCAACTTCTACTTATTTTAATTCCTAAATTAGATGAATTTCGGAAAACGGTAATAGTGGCTTTTCTTGGCTCATTATAAAAAGTCTATCTACGATGACTTAGATCTCCTAATGTAAAAATCATATATTCCCGATACAAACTCTCAAACCTTATTTGAGCTTTTCGGGCATGAATTTCAAAAGACGGTAAAACACTCTTCTTTTAAAACAATGAAGAATTTAAACGTGAAGTTTCATACCTCTTACATAAAAAGATCGTAAAGTCACGATACAAACTTTCAACTCCCATTTAAACCCCTTACAGAATGAATTTCAAAAAACAATGAAATTACTTTTCATTGATCTAAATGAAGAATATATACTTACATGAAGTTTCAAATCTCTTACTTAAAAAGATCGTAGAGTCCCGATGCCAACTTTCAACTCCCATTTAAACCCCTTAGAGAATGAATTTCAAATCACGGTGAAATTACTTTTCATTGATTTAAATGAAGAATCTAAACATGAAGTTTCAAACCTCTTACTTATAAAGATCGTAGAGTCCCGATACAATCTTTCAACTCCCATTTAAACCCCTTTGAGAATGAATTTCAAAAAACGGTGAAATTACTTTTCATTGATCTAAATGAAGAATATTACATGAAGTTTCAAATCTAGCCGGGTTATCTAAATTGTGATACCACCAAAACGCCGACTGCGCAGTTGTGATGCAGTTCCCATACAAATCGTAGGGAGTTGCAGTTGGGTTGCAGTCCGTCTGTATCGGCCCTTAGGGGATGAATTTCGAAAAATCCGTTCTTATCTCTCACCTACGTCATATGAACATTTTACTGTGAGTTTCAAGTTCTTCGCTTCAGTAGTTTCGGCTGTGCGTTGATGAGTCAGTCAGGACTTTGCCTTTTATATATATAGATAACTTTTATGACTGTGATCAAACATTAGCATGAACTGGTTAATGTCTCTTCACTTTCGTTACTGTCTCTTCCCATTTTATTACGTGAACTAGCTATTTTATAAATCTGAAAGTGTGATTTATTTGTTTGTCTTTCTTCCACAGAGCTTATATGTTGTTTTTTAGTGATTGCATTATTTTATTATTTCGGAAAAATGCTGTTCCCAATGGATAAAAACAAATACGTCTGTTTATCGCAATTTTAGCCAACTAATATTACCTATACATGTTTTAAATGTGAAAGTTTTTAAAGATGTTTGGATGTTTCAATGTTTGCTACTAAATGACGCGGTGCTGACTGAATAGGTTGAGATTAAACTTGGCATGCAAGTAAACCAAGTGTGGGATTAAAATATATAGGTTAACCACACCTTATATACATACATATATACCGGTAAGGAGTTCCATTGGGGAACAATAACGGGAATAACGCAAGTAAAACCACGGGAAAAGGCTAGTAAATTATGTTTATCTCAAGTTATCCTAGTTTATTTATCCAAAGACGAAAGTCAATCAAGCAAAACCATTCTCACATTTATATTGTTAGTTATGATAGAGTAATAAATAGGCCGTTTATTTGGGGAAAACAAAGTTCCTACGGGAAATCCGACAGACTGAGTAACACGGATAAACCATTAGTCATCTCGTAAAAAGGGGTGATGCGAGTAAGCGTTGTACTAGGTACCTACGTTACGTAGTTTATTCAAGGTTGGCTTTGCGATTTTAGATCTACAGTTAGTCATACAGTCAAACTCTAGAATACCTAGTTAAGCGAATTGATGCTGGCTGGACACATTACCAGTTAGCATGAACTTTTAGAGCGGAAAAAGTTCCCGAATTGAGACCACAAAGTGAAAGACGTAGCATAGGTCATCCTCGACAAGGTGCACTGTCGTAGTTGTAGTCGGCGAAAGTCTGTGTTTACAGAAAAACTACGACCCTTCGTATATTGCTCTTACAAGTGCTATTCCAATCCAAGTGCCAGATCAAGTTTGAATTAGATCTGCATCCGCCATAGCTTTTGAAAATTTGGAAGATACATCTGTGATATTTCTTTTTCATCTTGTTACTTTGGCGTGTTGCTATATGGCATAGCAATATTAAGCTCAGTAAAGTGCTCAGATGTAATAGAAATTTCAACAATATCGCAGAAAACTACAAAGCCAAAGTTGAATTAGTTCGCAGCCCTACAAATTTATCTTCAGTGCAGGATCAAGCAATAGTAAACTATACGCCGTTATATTAAGAACATTTTGGTGTTACTGATAAGCTGGCGAGTCTGGTTTGCAACTATTACGGCTAATGTGACAGACAATTATTTGACTTAAAATGACAGATATTTGACTTAAAATGACGCATCTTTTTTTAGGGTTCCGTACCAAAATGATAAAAAAAGGAACCCTTATGGTGCGATTCTGTCTGTCCGTCTGTCTCAGCCAGATATCTCCGGAACTACTGCTGCTATCGATTTAAAATTTGGAACAGTGTTAAAATTCGCTAACCAGAGCCATTGAACATGAAAAAAAATCTTGTACCTTTCTTTACTTTGTTTTAAAAGGGGCCGAAACGGTACCTCGATAGTTAAAGTGGTGTCCTTGTATTAAATGGGGTATCAAATAAAAGGGATTAATTTGTAAATTTTAATACCATTTTAATTTTTTTTTCTTAATTAAGATAGATTAAGTGCATAATTATGCAGTTTTTGATTTAGGGCCTACGCTAGTTGACGCGGGTGCACGGAGCGGACGCACGCGGTAGACGGGCAAAAATATGGACCCGCGCCCGCTTCACTTAGCGCTGTTCATACAATTTCTTATTAGACGGGCGTCCGTTCCGGGTAATCCGCGTCAGCTAGCGGAGGCCCTTAGAACGAAAAACGTTAAAAAAGCATTCCCCCTATTATCTTCGAAGTTACTGAACAGAAAAATCTATAATAATTGCCTACCAAGAATTTATAGCATCCTAAATGTCACAGGAAAAATATGACGCTTTTCCTAACGTGCACCGTTTTTTTAGAAATTTGCTAAAATCGTAACACAACCTTATTTGCTCCTACTAAACTAACCGCCATACAGTTTTTCTTGAATTATTCACGAACCTACTTACGAGTTTGTACGGAACCCTCGTTGCGCGAGTCTGACTCGCACTTGTCCGGAATTGTTTTCTATTCTGTACATAAGTTTTTACAACGGACATGGTCAAAGATAATTTTAACATTATTTTTTATTTTGTTTTGATTTATTTATTTTTGATACTTTACTCTTCAAGTTAGGCATATGAAACGCATGAATGCCAAAATTTACCGCTACCATAAATAGTTTTATTAATGAATTGCGGCCTAATATAATAAGGGTAACTCCGGGGTATCCTAAATTAAAAAAAAAATTTTTTTGAAGTAATCTTAATAGAAATTGTAATTTTTGTTTCTATAATTCCAACATTGATTGATTATAGTTTAATTACAAATAAAGATTTCTGTAATAATATGTAAGGTTTTTTTTAACAGCATTTAAGAAAAAGAAAATTACTATAGCTTGGCAACTTCGTTGGTGACACTCCCATGGTCTGCGCGGGGGGCGGGGAACGCAAAGACTATAATATTATACTAGGTTACAGAGAGGCAACTAGGCCAAATTTCTAACCATCGTACTTGTGCTGCCATCTGTCCTTCATTACAGGTCAACAAATACACATATATAAATCGAGGGCAAAAACGCGGTTTCCACTACGTTGTCGCAGGGAAATGGCCAAAATCGAGATTTGATCAAATCTCTAAGGGATATGACCAAATCACGCAGGATGTTAAAATGGCGAATCCATTTTAACATTTGCCTAGAAAAAAAGGAATTTCATCAAAACCCTAAGTATTTTCATTTCACTAGATTTGTTTAGTGATTTGACAAAATCCCTGACATACGTCAGTGAGTAGACGAAACGAACTCGCAAATAAACTCGTTTTAACATTTCACTAGACACGTTTAGTGATTTGGTCAATCTCTGATCTGGGTGAAATGACGTAAAGATGACAGCTCGACGAAAAAAATTTCTCTGATACAAGCGATTTTTACCTATGAAATAAATGAATTGTTTAGAACATACTACGGAGGAATTAATGCTTAACTTGAAGTTGAATAATGGAAAATACTGCACTCGACAAATTAAGTTGTCAACCTGCACCGAGCGCGCACTAAATAACACCCCCGCCCCCGTCGCCCGCGGACGATGGGAGTGTCACGAACGAAATTGCCAAGCTATAATCCTTTATTTCTTACTTTGACAAAATATTTTCTCGATTTGCTGTTTATGTATATTCTTACTAACACGGCTAACAGAAAACGAATAGGCTGTATAAAATATTGTCAGTCTTGATTAATCTTAAAATTTGTCTGAGACATTTAAACAGCTTTTATAAAATACGGAATATATAGTTTAAATAGAATTATCTACAGTGGCAGTATAATTGGCTATCACCATACATGTCTATATCACAAATTATTGCTAATGTTATTTCATCCTCATTTCAGCCTGGTGACGTCCGCTGCTGAACATGAACGAGCGCAACCTTTTTGCCTCCTTCGACTTCTTAATTAAACAGGCCGTCAGACCATTTTTTTATCAACCATCAATGTTATTTAAGTAATAACATACTGAAAACCGTTGGCAACCCCTGGCCGACACGTTCGTGCTTCACGCTGCGATGGCTCCAAATAACGACCCGGTGTAGTGACACGGCCAAGACAAAGGTTTCGTTGACACTCGTACAAACAACTCGAGGATATTTGCGAGTGAAGAATATAATATATACAAATTGACTCCTGCCAATAAAAAAAACTGCGAAATGTTTGAATTTACAGATTTTCATAGAGCTATGAGCTATCCTATGTAAACCAGCCATGTAATAAAGAAAACTTTTCTGTTATGTTAATGTTGATTGACTGATATCGACTTCAAGATTAGGCCTTTAACGGTAAGGGTCTAAAGCACAACCCCGTCACCGTATTCTCTCTCTCTCTTTTTCTCTGTGTGTTAGGAGTAGCGACATTCGAATTTAGCCCGAGATACCGCGGCTTTCCCATCCGTAGGTATTCAATGCTGTTAAAGGAGTATTTCCACTGTCCCTCATCCACGTCTCTACATGGCCGATCCGAATTAGAATACAGTACTTACGTAAGAACTGCAAACGCTCTAAAACAAACGTCGCATCGATTTTTCCCCAGTCAGTTTGCATTACCATACTCATCTGTTACAGAGCTGTGTTACATATTCTAGCGCCATGCTACTGTTTATATGAACGCCATATATCTTTATACCCTTTGTATGTAGTTACTACATTTCGTAGTTAGAGACTGCGTTGCCTTCATCCACTTTGCTTGAGAGTAACTTCACACGTTTATTTACTTGGAGGAAGTGATTGTAATGTTCCTTTGGCCGTTGCATTCGGAGCTCTTTTGACGTGAAATGTTTTGCTTTATATCTTTGTACGCCATATACTATATATCAGAACCGACGGTGCCAGTAGATAAGTATATTTCTGCGAAGTTTTCAGCTATTTAGTCTATTGAAAATATAAAATGAGAACTATTTCTAACAACTTATGGCGTAAATTAAATTTTTATGTTCGGGCGTATTTCAAGCCGCGCGGAGCTTCGCAAATCACGTTCCATTGTTATGACGAGCTTAAAAGCTACAACCATGAGCTGGTATTTCTTTACTAGCTTTTGTTCGCAACTTCACTCGCCTTTAAAATAATTTTGGCAAGTTAATGATGTCTTGATACAGAATTCTGTGCGATTCTGCAGAAGCATTAAATAAATACCTACTCAAACAATAATTCTCGACGAGCTATTTTAAAAATATTACTTAAAAAATTATAACACGTTCCCTGTCCCGGTGCCCCCAATGTGGAGTCATGAAGGTTTTTTCAGGAGTCCGTGCTTTCACTATGGGTCACTTCCCAATACTGATTGCACAGTTGGGACTTGTGACATTGTCCGATAGTTTTGTATGGGGACAATCAACGTGTTAACTTGACAATTTTTCTGCTTACTTACTACTTTTTAGAGTTCCGTACCTCAAAAGAAAAAACCGACAATTGCAAGCCGGACAAGAAAGAGAGAGGGTTCCGTACGTTCAAAACAATATAAAACAATTATACTTTATTGCACAGACTTCTTATTTGTAAGGAACCGTTTTTGGGCGAGTCCGACTCGCACTTATCCGGTTTTTTTAATAATACATTCATTGGTGCAGGAGCAGGTGCCAAGTCTGCATTGGACACTAACCTCAAATAATACCTATGATATTGGGATACTCAGTACCTACATTGCTCGAAAGAAAAAATATCGATGGATCGATCACAACCTTACTTACTTTATTTTGTCATCCCAAGTAAGTACACGGAGATTATGTAGACGTAAGTAGTTTGAGGCGATTGCTCACCTTAGGTCGCGACTGCATTCAACTCGCGCATCTACTGTATCATTTAATCTCACTGGTTCGTGTGTGTCGTATGCAGGCAAAGCCAGTCGTTACACTCAAATTAACCCCACGGGCTTTTCGAGTCGACCTCATTATCTGCGTAATGAGAGCGAAGTGCCCTAGGGCGTTATGTTTTGTTGTTAATTTAATTACATGGTATGATTAAAGAAGGATAAATCGATAGCTTGCAGCCGTTAACGACTCCAGTAAGGGGAAAAATAAATAATGAATCTCCTCTGATGATTCAACGAACTAATTCGCTGGATGGGCTGGAGTCAGCAGTTTGGATTAGTGATACGTGGCTTCTCTGCTGCAACTACGAATACGGTCTGTCGTAAACCTTCTTATGGCTACCTTTACAATAGATTTTGTGTACGGGACTAATGTAATATGTCCGTGAACGTGTTAAGCAAGGCCCTACCGTGAACCCTCCCGTAACAGCGATAACCATTGGAATGACAGTCGCTATCGAGGCGGAACGGACAACCCAGTCATTTCATGCGTCGACACAATGCCAACCAGCAATTTGTGCCACTTTGATTACCAGCCACCGAGTGATGCAGATGTTTTGACCGCTTTCGTAGCAACAATTCAAGGCAATCTCAGTTTGAGTGAAATAATTTGCGATTACGACATTATGAATGATGAATCTGCAGTTAATTAGGTTCTAAAGTGTTATTAAAATGTTTTAAGAATGTTCAAAATGGCAAATAAATTGTAAACCAAACAGAAAGACAGCTGGGGTCAATCAGATAAATCAAAGTAAAATTTTTTTTTTACATTTTTATTATAGGCAAGGACCATTAAAACAAGAGAACTGTCATTCTCCATACAAAAAAACTGTTCCCCGAATTTTCAACGAATCTATGTATAAGCTTGGTAAAAGAATTATATTATTTACAATTATTCAACTTTGCAAACGACACAGTATTTAAATGTTAGAATTTATTTATTATTAGCTGTTTACGAACTAATTGTTACTATACTCTGTTTCTTTGTTCAATTATAACATCGTTAAATGTTTAGTTTTTTAGCGCCATCTAGTTTATGCCCGGAAATCCCCTAGCGGTCGAGTTACAATCCAAAGTATAGAGAATGACAGTCCTCTTGTTTTAATGGTCCTTGCTATAGGCATAGTATAAATACCCAAAAACCCAAGCAGTATTGGCGTTCGGTGGTCTTCCACTTAAATATAACCGTGTGTAGACCTAATTTACCTCTTCGTCCGTGTTAATAAATCTGCTGCTGACTGAAAATCGTACTTAAGTACCTAATAGAATAGTACATTGTGTACCTATAGCGTATGTGAAGGGCGGTAAGGAAGGAAATTACTAACGAGTGTTTGTAATTCCTTTATCGCCCGTGGCACACACAATATTTTTCATCATACTTGTGAGGAAATCTAAATAAATAACCTTACCAATCCACCCAGTATGACAACAAAGTTTCAAAACAGAAAGTGACATATATCCATAAATAATGCGAATGTCAAGTCACGCTCGGAAACCATAGCGGTAAAGATCTAAAACGGCCATTTTAGTGGATTTTATATTTGCAAACTACTCAAATACACAATTTAAACATTTAATTAATGTTACCGAAATATGTGTTTACATGTACATATTTGCAATAACAGTTCTCTTTAAATAAATATTTGTCGGGGACAGCAGCGATAATTCAAGAAATCCAAGATCGTCAATTGACTACTGTAGTACTAAGTAGATTTAAAATGGCGCGAACGCCGTGTGACGTAACGACCGGTTGCGGTGCACGTAGACGGGCTCGTTGGGCAAGAGTGTCGATTCTCTTTCTGACTGTCGTGGCGACAACACTTGTCTTACGATTCTGTCGGTTCGTATGCCAGTAGTTAAAGTTGCTAATACTTGATAATTGTAATTCTGTCGATTAATAGTGAAATGAATCATACTGTGTAACGTAATTGCCTAGATTTGCTCACTCAAGTACCTACGCCATAATATTGTAACAACTATTGTAATGCCTGATGATTTAAAAGAGAAACTGGTGAGTTTCTTCGGCGCTTCTTCTCACCAGAATGTCATTACCGAAGCGGCCAAAAGAATCAGACGAATAAATGATTTGATCTGACATGAATCCACTTCTTTAACCAACATACCTCAACGGCCAGGATTCTGCAGCTAACCCATCCTGACCTGACAGTCACGAGTAAATCCGACATATTTCAGTGATAAAAGTTAAAAAGTAAGTTGGCGTTTCCTTTGAACATGACAAATAAGAGTAAAACAGAACCAGCGTATCCAAATTTTAAAAAATCATTACGCCCTAGTGCGTAATAGATCATTTACAGCCTGCAGAACCTACGTGTAACAACACCATTTTCGAGCAAGTGTATTTTCAGCAACGTCATGGGTATTTTCCCTCTTGCGAAAAACATAACATATTTTAATAACGTTCATTTAATACTGAAAATGCTGTTTTTATCTCTTATGACTGGCAGAACATTGCAATTAAAACTAATAACACCTCGAATCAGTGGCGAGACAAAGTTTTATTGCAGTATAATGCTCGTAGCAAGATGTAACCTTGTCTAAGGGAGGATACGATCTCTCAGTTTAATAATGGACATCAGAGCAAACTGTTACTCTAATGGTTTATATCTGATAGTTATTTTATTGCGTCGAATCCTGTTTAGTTATTATTATCATTAAAATTTATTATACTAGATTTTTCCGGTGTTTTTGCTTGTAAGTATGAACAAAACATAATCGTTTAGCTTTATCATCCTTGAGAAAAAACTATTCCAAATCATTTCTGTAGCTAGTTACGTATAATGCGAATTTACTACAATTTAATCCTTTGGTGCCGTTTTGTAACCAAGTTTTGTAACTGGCTAGAAAACGGGAATCCGAAATTCCCTGTTTGTAGCCGGTTACGTAATGGGCCTGCGCAGTGCCGATTGCCAAAGTCCCGTTTTGAAACCAGTGAACACGGGTATTTTTCTCATTTCGAAGCTGGTTACCAACCTCGATTACGAATCGGTAATGGAAAAGTACCGTTTTGGAATCAGTTACAACACGGAATTTTTCTCCCGTTTCGAAGCTGGTTACCAGCCGCGGTTACGAATCGGTAATAGAAAAGTCCCGTTTTGTAACCAGTTACAACACGGGATTTTTTCCCGTTTCGAAGCTGGTTACCAACCGCGGTTACGAATCGGTAATAGAAAAGTCCAATTTAGTAACCAGTTATCGAATGGGATTTTTCCCGTTTCGAAACTGGTTACAAACTTTTAGTTACCAAACGGTACCAAAGGAATTTAATGATAGACTATCTCTCAGTTTTTTTGATATACGCAAATAAGTCGATACCTCAGGTTTAGGATTTTAACTATTTGAACTATTTGCCCTCAATATTTGTGTGTGTTTTACAAGGAACCTGTGAACATAAGCAACACCAGAGCAGCTATCTATATACATTTCCAAACTTTTCACATCCACTTTTCTCCCTTCTTGAACAAAGCTATAATTTTTATTTTATTTAGAATCTCTGTGAACCAGAGACTCAGCCTCCGAAAGGATCAGATGCTAAAGCTACCCACAGTTCAGCGCTATCTTTTGCACTAACTTTTCGAACAATATGGAGAGAGCCCTTGTACCCTGACCTAAAGCAACACGAAAATGAAAACGAAAAATTGTTATTAATACACTTGCTCAAAAAGTGGTACCTACTTTTCGTAGCTGTAAATCGTGCGGAAAGTTGTATTTTGTGTTTAATAGGCTAGATGACTAATAAGAACTGTTTATTCCGTCAGTTAGATTATTAAAATTTATTATACACGTATTTTTTCTTTTGTATGACAAACAAAAAATGACGAGGATACAGTGCTTAGAAGTTTCGAGTGACGTCACTCCTTGGTACAATTTTCACCTAGAAGTGACGTCACAAGCCCCCACTCCGGAAGTTTGATGATCTGTATACCTTTGTCGATTTTTAATAATTTGATAAACCAAAAAATACGTGTCTCATATTTTTCCATAATCTAACTGACGGACTAAATAGAATTATATATTTTTAACCCAATCGTCATCCCTATTATTGGGCTCGAATATTCTTGAATATATATATATATATATTACACGGTGGGAGGGACTATACCGACGTACTTTAGCATGAATTCCTGGTGGTGTGACGAGTAAAAAAAGTTATGTGATGTATAGTCGAAAAACGCTTACTTTCAGAGATATTCATTATTTTTTAAATGTAAACTCCCAAGTGTGTAACAAGCCCTAATAAATGTGACTGAGATATAATTATCATATATTGACCTTTCGTTTCCATTTTAGTTTTTTTTTTCTTTTTGATAACTTTTCCTTCAGTAAGGACATGTTTATAACGAGGAGCTGAATTTACTGATTTATTTTGTTCCATAAGACTATTAATGTAAAATGACAATATTCGACCCATATTGATATAACATTATTTACTCGTCACACCACCAGGAATTCATGGCTAAAGTATGTCGGTATAGTCCCTCCCACCCTGTATATAGATTAGGAAAATGGCGGAATAATTTATTAGTTTTTAATATTGTGTTATTTTCTAATGTAATTGGGCTTAAAGTATTTGTATGGGTAAAATGATAAATAGGTGATTACTATTCGGTGTTGAAGAATTCTCCACGGTAGGTGTAGGTATCAGTGGCGTAGCGTCCATAGAACCTGATTCACATCGGCTGGCTTATTTTATAACATCTGAGTGTATGGGAGTGATCTACTCAAGGTTGGAACTTGGGAAAATTAATAAAATATGTAGATTATATTATGTCAATCGCGTGTACGTACCGCGTTTTTTTTTGTGCTGTGTCGCGGGTCGGGAATGACTGCAGTACCTCTAGCATAACTGTGACACGCGACTCTTTGTCGCGCGACAAATGCTACCTATCGCATTCCACTCAATATCGCGTGACAGTGACAGGTGATGCTCTGTCACGCGAGAAACGAAGTCGCGGCCAGTTATGCTAGACGTACAGGAGACGAGTGTCGCTGCTAGGCATGTCGCGGCGTGCGTCCCTAGTCAACAAGCCTATGTCCCCACGCTCAGTATCTCATCCTACTGCCATAGATAAAAACTCAAGCCAATATGGCTTCCGCTTGTTCATGGATCAATTTGAGGCCACGCCACTGATAGGTACATAGATAGGTACTTATTTCTCTAACAATCGTGGAACCTACTACCCCTTAAGTACCCACAATACGGTCCATGTTATTAAATGGGGATGTACAATCATATATTTTTATTACAATTTACTAGTAGTAGAGTGGGAGTTTATGTAGGTGTGTTTGCTTGCTTCTCTCAGAGTAGGTTTTACTGCGGCCTTTAGTAGATAGGGATCTAAATATATTATTATGCCTTAGAGAAGGGCAAAGGCGACATTACTGAGCAGGAAAATAAAATATGACAAGATAATAGTACCTACCTATTTGCGTTCATATTCAGATCATTAACCCATTGGGGTTATTCCAACTTACTTATAATATTATATTTATGCGAAAGTGAGTAAGTCCACTACACCACAGTAAATATATTTTTTCTGTCCTATAGCCATACCTTTTGGGATTTTGTTTATGCTGACTGAACTGAACTGCTACCAGAAAAGTAGAGTAGGCTAACTTAACCTACCCTACTTTTCTAGTAGCAGTTCCGTTGTTATTCAGCACTATGTAGACTGTTGTCATTCTTACCAATTTATATCATTAAATAATAAGAAAATGAATTTATCTATTCACTCATTCCGTACATGGGTCATACAGATTTCGCAGCATTAAAAACTTTGTTTTCTATATCACCCTTAAGGTGATGTTTATTGTTTTTTTGTATATCGTAACCTACGTCCACAATAATTTACGGCTTTCTAAGTTAGATGTGGTCTGAACCGTTGGCGTTGGATGAGTAAATGATATACAACAAGAAAGTTTTGAGATGTAATGCTAAACCAAGTCAAGTACCTACCTGGGGGGTATCACAGAACTCGATTTCCACCGACTTGCCTATTATTTACTCGTGGAGGATTATTTATTTGAAAACTATAAAATGAGTTCCTCCACGGTTAAATAATAGGCCATTCGGTGGGAATCAAGTTCGGTGGACACCCCCCCCGGTACCGACTTGTTTTAACATTACATATGTATATCTTAAAACTTTTTTGTTGTAGAAAATCTGCGTTGCGAGACTTGCATCTTTTGACATGTAATGTTTTTGATGGGATCTGATTTATTTTTGTAAGTGGTCTTCCTTTATTATTACATTCAAATCCATTATATTTCCCATTTGAAAGTAACTTTGTAATCGCCTGTATTTGTATAGGATTACACAGAGGAGGACAAACTTACTTATATTTGTATTGAAATTACAATATTATTAGGTTTTTCGTGACATAATAGGCTAAAAACGAATTATGTTTAAGATTTAGAGCTTGTGTGTCTGCTATAAGTACCTTAGAATTATGATGATCATCAGTCAGTGAGTCAGTGAATCAGTGACAAAACTAAGGAACTTTGACGTGCAATAGTTCTTAAACTATACGTTCAAATGGAATGTTATTGAGAATGTATTTAAGTCTTATTATGCCCTTTATATCCCTTAAAAATGTAGGATTCTAGCTTAAGCCAGCACAAAATTATGGGAGGCTGAAAATGGCCTGACTGGCTTCGAGAAAAGGATGGTACGGCCGTGCCTTTGTTTTGCTGGACTTATTACCATATTAGATTTTACGACTCTTAATTATCTCATGATAACAAATGATGGCGGATCTAAAGTACCCGAAATGCTTCATATAATATACCAAATCTACCATACCTGCTGGTATGTCGCCCGTTTGCTTCGTAGGCTTAGCAGATTCACCGCCATGTAGTAGCCCCCCTTGGGGCTACTACATGGCGGTGCACCTGTATAATTGTTTTAGGTAGGCCTTAGAAAATTTTAAATGTTTTCAATCAAGATTATGACAAAATTATTTATAATACATACATGTATAAGCCAACTGATTGAATTAGGCATACATATGATTATGGGTCATTCTCATTATTGTACACACAGTCATTACCGTGTATATCACTACTTTCTAAACGTTCGACCTAACCGTCATATTTATTATATTCACGGACAATGAATTCGGGTTAATTTCTATATAATTGTTCATAGAAACAGACCCGAATTCATTTCCGTGAGTGTATCATGAATTATTTTATCATATGGATGAGTGAATTCCTGATATTTTTTTTATCAATTAGAAAGAGTCATAACGCCCACGGTAGTGACTATGTGCACAAAAATGAGAAATTACCCTTATATGAGATGTGCTGATAGAGCAAATATTTTTGTGGAATACAAGTCGATATTCGCGATTTCAGCTTGGATTTAGGCAACTCAGAGTGATGTTTCAATAATTAATAAAATTTATATCGACTGCATATTAGGAGGCCACAATAAATAGTCCACAAGGTAGGTACTAACGGGGAAAAATATCAGGACTCGCCTCAAGGCATAGAGAAAATAGCATTAATTAATTAACGTTTCAACCGTCTAATGCTTCCTAAGTATCACAGTAACAAAGCAAGAAACTTAAAAGCTAACGAATGACGTTTTCTTCTCATTTTGTTAAATACTCACAATCACATGTACGAGTATATGCTCGCAAAATACAGGGCAGTTCGCTTGTCTCAAGACCTTCTGAAGCTAATCCTTCCGTATTAAGCCAAGACCACATCCTGATAGTCGATCATTAAGCAGTTAAGTAGCTCACTTAGCCACTTAAGATGGGCTATTATCTGCCTCGAGCCTTAATTCTAGCTCGTGCTGCTTTGTGGATTGTCGTGCTCCGTGAGTACTGTTTAAAATACTTACATATAATGTTAATAGGACATTTTATTCATTAAAATTCTAATACCCATAGCCCAAATTGGCGAGTCTTGAAGAGTCACTTGACTCATACTACAAAATCTCTATGAACCAGATGCAAGATATTTTATACAAAATTACCCTAAAATAGGATTTGTTACAATATCATCACCTAGGGCTTAGTTATTCCCTGAGTCCTAAGAGCCTAGTAGGCCTTTAGTAGGGGAGAGTTTGTACAGAAGTTCCAATGTTTTCGGTGGCAAATCCCTTTGGTCATATACCTACAACAAGAACTACATAAATTAATAGGAACTCTTTTTATTTTTGCCTCTTTGAACTCTTTCAGTAATAGTCGTTTATGCAACTGATACATAATGAGAGGCATTAAAACACGAGTGTGGTTTTATGAATCGAGCCGAAGGTGAGTTTCATAAAAAGATCACATGTGTGTTTTCAACTTCTAAGGCTTAATTATATACCGTGGCATACACTGCTTTATCTACACACATATTATTTATAAGCGCTATGGTGTGCATAATTAATATGCATTCAGAAAAAATGTACAAGATTAGGTAGGTACATAAATATTATCGTCCTATTAAGGTTCCAAAAGAAACTTTTTGCGTTACTTAATTGGGACAGCTGCTTTTTCAGCGATAAGTTTTCACACAATTTTAGATAGGTACTTTCTCTCAACTTTAAAGTAATCTGATTGTTTAATTTACATCATTAAATATTCACGAAGTAATAGCCACTCGCTAAATCAGCAACTTTAAAAACTTTTCAGCGGTATTTAGAGTTAAACCGATAAAAATGTATAAATCTCTTTTATTATTTCATTGCTGTCTACATTACATACTATGTAATCGCTAATCGGTGCCCCAGACACTGCTTGTATTTTTTGAAACGTGGCATTTTTATAGGTTGTCAATTCTCTTGGTTTATTGAAATAGTCATCGCATAAAAGTGTGCACCAAATCGTCCAAATCTAAATCTTCGTCTTACTTATTTCTAAAACTAGTACAAACATGTACATACTATCTCCTGGTTCCGCATGTTTGTACAGAGGCCTTTTTAGTAGAGTAGGTATTTTAAAGCATTATGTGTTGAAATTTCTAATAAGATGTAATTTCTCAGAGAAAACGACATGTACTATACACTGGTCTGCTTCGGCGCTGCGCTACTATGCGCCTGCGTACTAGCGTGGGTGCACAGCCGGCGCGCGCGCGCCTGCTTCGCCGGCCTGCCCAGCTACCCCGCGCTACCCCTGCTGGGGAACGTGTATAAACTCATCGGCGGAGCAGAGGGTAAGGTTACCCAGGGCCAACATCAAACTTTATGACCTGCAAATTGAGCTGACAAATTTGGCTAGTCCCATTAATTACAGAAAAAAAGAAGATATGTAAGGTTATTTCAGCACAAGAGTAACTAAGTAATTTGAGCGCGCGTGAATGCGCTTATTCATATTGATTCACAATATTTGTCTAGTTCTAAAAGGAAGCTATTCCTAAATTTTCTAAACATACATCTATTATTATATATTATCGGTTGGTATTCTTTAGTCCTTCATCTTTACAGTAATAAAAATGACTTCTTGTTTCAGCAATCTATCATCTCATAGTGGATGTTTCACAGAAAATTGAAGATCATCAGAAACCTTTCGTGTTCTGGTTTGGACCCTTGCCTGCATTAAGTAAATAATTGATTATTTCGTCACAATATAATAATTGTAAAAAAATAGGTTCTAAAATTCTCATTTATAATTAGAATGCAAAACCGCAACTCGGCCTTGTCGTAAAATACCAACTGCAGTATCACTCTCATGGTTGATGGAGGAGACTCCGGAGTCCTAAGGCCTCGGGTTGTATAGCGTAGGCATAATATACATATAGTCGGACTACGCTAAGTTTTCAGAGGTCAAAAAAAGGTTTTTTTTTTAATAGCAACATGAAGAAATTACAGCAAGGAGACTATTTAACCTTGGTACTTGGCTATATTTTTTTCCCTTTATTACAAAATGTGTCTACATACCTACTGACATAGATATGTGGGTCAGTCCTGTACACATCCATCTAGTTCCAACCAAACTAAGCGATTTGTTCCAGGGTCTTGGATAATTTCTATGTATTTAAGTATTATACTCTTTCTTGCGATGTTGCCATATGTATTTTTTATTATACTAGATTTTTCCGGTGTTTTTGCTTGTAAGTATGAACAAAACATAATCGTTTAGCTTTATCATCCTTGAGAAAAAACTATTCCAAATCATTTCTGTAGCTAGTTACGTATAATGCGAATTTACTACAATTTAATCCTTTGGTGCCGTTTTGTAACCAAGTTTTGTAACTGGCTAGAAAACGGGAATCCGAAATTCCCTGTTTGTAGCCGGTTACGTAATGGGCCTGCGCAGTGCCGATTGCCAAAGTCCCGTTTTGAAACCAGTGAACACGGGTATTTTTCTCATTTCGAAGCTGGTTACCAACCTCGATTACGAATCGGTAATGGAAAAGTACCGTTTTGGAATCAGTTACAACACGGAATTTTTCTCCCGTTTCGAAGCTGGTTACCAGCCGCGGTTACGAATCGGTAATAGAAAAGTCCCGTTTTGTAACCAGTTACAACACGGGATTTTTTCCCGTTTCGAAGCTGGTTACCAACCGCGGTTACGAATCGGTAATAGAAAAGTCCAATTTAGTAACCAGTTATCGAATGGGATTTTTCCCGTTTCGAAACTGGTTACAAACTTTTAGTTACCAAACGGTACCAAAGGAATTTAATGATAGACTATCTCTCAGTTTTTTTGATATACGCAAATAAGTCGATACCTCAGGTTTAGGATTTTAACTATTTGAACTATTTGCCCTCAATATTTGTGTGTGTTTTACAAGGAACCTGTGAACATAAGCAACACCAGAGCAGCTATCTATATACATTTCCAAACTTTTCACATCCACTTTTCTCCCTTCTTGAACAAAGCTATAATTTTTATTTTATTTAGAATCTCTGTGAACCAGAGACTCAGCCTCCGAAAGGATCAGATGCTAAAGCTACCCACAGTTCAGCGCTATCTTTTGCACTAACTTTTCGAACAATATGGAGAGAGCCCTTGTACCCTGACCTAAAGCAACACGAAAATGAAAACGAAAAATTGTTATTAATACACTTGCTCAAAAAGTGGTACCTACTTTTCGTAGCTGTAAATCGTGCGGAAAGTTGTATTTTGTGTTTAATAGGCTAGATGACTAATAAGAACTGTTTATTCCGTCAGTTAGATTATTAAAATTTATTATACACGTATTTTTTCTTTTGTATGACAAACAAAAAATGACGAGGATACAGTGCTTAGAAGTTTCGAGTGACGTCACTCCTTGGTACAATTTTCACCTAGAAGTGACGTCACAAGCCCCCACTCCGGAAGTTTGATGATCTGTATACCTTTGTCGATTTTTAATAATTTGATAAACCAAAAAATACGTGTCTCATATTTTTCCATAATCTAACTGACGGACTAAATAGAATTATATATTTTTAACCCAATCGTCATCCCTATTATTGGGCTCGAATATTCTTGAATATATATATATATATTACACGGTGGGAGGGACTATACCGACGTACTTTAGCATGAATTCCTGGTGGTGTGACGAGTAAAAAAAGTTATGTGATGTATAGTCGAAAAACGCTTACTTTCAGAGATATTCATTATTTTTTAAATGTAAACTCCCAAGTGTGTAACAAGCCCTAATAAATGTGACTGAGATATAATTATCATATATTGACCTTTCGTTTCCATTTTAGTTTTTTTTTTCTTTTTGATAACTTTTCCTTCAGTAAGGACATGTTTATAACGAGGAGCTGAATTTACTGATTTATTTTGTTCCATAAGACTATTAATGTAAAATGACAATATTCGACCCATATTGATATAACATTATTTACTCGTCACACCACCAGGAATTCATGGCTAAAGTATGTCGGTATAGTCCCTCCCACCCTGTATATAGATTAGGAAAATGGCGGAATAATTTATTAGTTTTTAATATTGTGTTATTTTCTAATGTAATTGGGCTTAAAGTATTTGTATGGGTAAAATGATAAATAGGTGATTACTATTCGGTGTTGAAGAATTCTCCACGGTAGGTGTAGGTATCAGTGGCGTAGCGTCCATAGAACCTGATTCACATCGGCTGGCTTATTTTATAACATCTGAGTGTATGGGAGTGATCTACTCAAGGTTGGAACTTGGGAAAATTAATAAAATATGTAGATTATATTATGTCAATCGCGTGTACGTACCGCGTTTTTTTTTTGTGCTGTGTCGCGGGTCGGGAATGACTGCAGTACCTCTAGCATAACTGTGACACGCGACTCTTTGTCGCGCGACAAATGCTACCTATCGCATTCCACTCAATATCGCGTGACAGTGACAGGTGATGCTCTGTCACGCGAGAAACGAAGTCGCGGCCAGTTATGCTAGACGTACAGGAGACGAGTGTCGCTGCTAGGCATGTCGCGGCGTGCGTCCCTAGTCAACAAGCCTATGTCCCCACGCTCAGTATCTCATCCTACTGCCATAGATAAAAACTCAAGCCAATATGGCTTCCGCTTGTTCATGGATCAATTTGAGGCCACGCCACTGATAGGTACATAGATAGGTACTTATTTCTCTAACAATCGTGGAACCTACTACCCCTTAAGTACCCACAATACGGTCCATGTTATTAAATGGGGATGTACAATCATATATTTTTATTACAATTTACTAGTAGTAGAGTGGGAGTTTATGTAGGTGTGTTTGCTTGCTTCTCTCAGAGTAGGTTTTACTGCGGCCTTTAGTAGATAGGGATCTAAATATATTATTATGCCTTAGAGAAGGGCAAAGGCGACATTACTGAGCAGGAAAATAAAATATGACAAGATAATAGTACCTACCTATTTGCGTTCATATTCAGATCATTAACCCATTGGGGTTATTCCAACTTACTTATAATATTATATTTATGCGAAAGTGAGTAAGTCCACTACACCACAGTAAATATATTTTTTCTGTCCTATAGCCATACCTTTTGGGATTTTGTTTATGCTGACTGAACTGAACTGCTACCAGAAAAGTAGAGTAGGCTAACTTAACCTACCCTACTTTTCTAGTAGCAGTTCCGTTGTTATTCAGCACTATGTAGACTGTTGTCATTCTTACCAATTTATATCATTAAATAATAAGAAAATGAATTTATCTATTCACTCATTCCGTACATGGGTCATACAGATTTCGCAGCATTAAAAACTTTGTTTTCTATATCACCCTTAAGGTGATGTTTATTGTTTTTTTGTATATCGTAACCTACGTCCACAATAATTTACGGCTTTCTAAGTTAGATGTGGTCTGAACCGTTGGCGTTGGATGAGTAAATGATATACAACAAGAAAGTTTTGAGATGTAATGCTAAACCAAGTCAAGTACCTACCTGGGGGGTATCACAGAACTCGATTTCCACCGACTTGCCTATTATTTACTCGTGGAGGATTATTTATTTGAAAACTATAAAATGAGTTCCTCCACGGTTAAATAATAGGCCATTCGGTGGGAATCAAGTTCGGTGGACACCCCCCCCGGTACCGACTTGTTTTAACATTACATATGTATATCTTAAAACTTTTTTGTTGTAGAAAATCTGCGTTGCGAGACTTGCATCTTTTGACATGTAATGTTTTTGATGGGATCTGATTTATTTTTGTAAGTGGTCTTCCTTTATTATTACATTCAAATCCATTATATTTCCCATTTGAAAGTAACTTTGTAATCGCCTGTATTTGTATAGGATTACACAGAGGAGGACAAACTTACTTATATTTGTATTGAAATTACAATATTATTAGGTTTTTCGTGACATAATAGGCTAAAAACGAATTATGTTTAAGATTTAGAGCTTGTGTGTCTGCTATAAGTACCTTAGAATTATGATGATCATCAGTCAGTGAGTCAGTGAATCAGTGACAAAACTAAGGAACTTTGACGTGCAATAGTTCTTAAACTATACGTTCAAATGGAATGTTATTGAGAATGTATTTAAGTCTTATTATGCCCTTTATATCCCTTAAAAATGTAGGATTCTAGCTTAAGCCAGCACAAAATTATGGGAGGCTGAAAATGGCCTGACTGGCTTCGAGAAAAGGATGGTACGGCCGTGCCTTTGTTTTGCTGGACTTATTACCATATTAGATTTTACGACTCTTAATTATCTCATGATAACAAATGATGGCGGATCTAAAGTACCCGAAATGCTTCATATAATATACCAAATCTACCATACCTGCTGGTATGTCGCCCGTTTGCTTCGTAGGCTTAGCAGATTCACCGCCATGTAGTAGCCCCCCTTGGGGCTACTACATGGCGGTGCACCTGTATAATTGTTTTAGGTAGGCCTTAGAAAATTTTAAATGTTTTCAATCAAGATTATGACAAAATTATTTATAATACATACATGTATAAGCCAACTGATTGAATTAGGCATACATATGATTATGGGTCATTCTCATTATTGTACACACAGTCATTACCGTGTATATCACTACTTTCTAAACGTTCGACCTAACCGTCATATTTATTATATTCACGGACAATGAATTCGGGTTAATTTCTATATAATTGTTCATAGAAACAGACCCGAATTCATTTCCGTGAGTGTATCATGAATTATTTTATCATATGGATGAGTGAATTCCTGATATTTTTTTTATCAATTAGAAAGAGTCATAACGCCCACGGTAGTGACTATGTGCACAAAAATGAGAAATTACCCTTATATGAGATGTGCTGATAGAGCAAATATTTTTGTGGAATACAAGTCGATATTCGCGATTTCAGCTTGGATTTAGGCAACTCAGAGTGATGTTTCAATAATTAATAAAATTTATATCGACTGCATATTAGGAGGCCACAATAAATAGTCCACAAGGTAGGTACTAACGGGGAAAAATATCAGGACTCGCCTCAAGGCATAGAGAAAATAGCATTAATTAATTAACGTTTCAACCGTCTAATGCTTCCTAAGTATCACAGTAACAAAGCAAGAAACTTAAAAGCTAACGAATGACGTTTTCTTCTCATTTTGTTAAATACTCACAATCACATGTACGAGTATATGCTCGCAAAATACAGGGCAGTTCGCTTGTCTCAAGACCTTCTGAAGCTAATCCTTCCGTATTAAGCCAAGACCACATCCTGATAGTCGATCATTAAGCAGTTAAGTAGCTCACTTAGCCACTTAAGATGGGCTATTATCTGCCTCGAGCCTTAATTCTAGCTCGTGCTGCTTTGTGGATTGTCGTGCTCCGTGAGTACTGTTTAAAATACTTACATATAATGTTAATAGGACATTTTATTCATTAAAATTCTAATACCCATAGCCCAAATTGGCGAGTCTTGAAGAGTCACTTGACTCATACTACAAAATCTCTATGAACCAGATGCAAGATATTTTATACAAAATTACCCTAAAATAGGATTTGTTACAATATCATCACCTAGGGCTTAGTTATTCCCTGAGTCCTAAGAGCCTAGTAGGCCTTTAGTAGGGGAGAGTTTGTACAGAAGTTCCAATGTTTTCGGTGGCAAATCCCTTTGGTCATATACCTACAACAAGAACTACATAAATTAATAGGAACTCTTTTTATTTTTGCCTCTTTGAACTCTTTCAGTAATAGTCGTTTATGCAACTGATACATAATGAGAGGCATTAAAACACGAGTGTGGTTTTATGAATCGAGCCGAAGGTGAGTTTCATAAAAAGATCACATGTGTGTTTTCAACTTCTAAGGCTTAATTATATACCGTGGCATACACTGCTTTATCTACACACATATTATTTATAAGCGCTATGGTGTGCATAATTAATATGCATTCAGAAAAAATGTACAAGATTAGGTAGGTACATAAATATTATCGTCCTATTAAGGTTCCAAAAGAAACTTTTTGCGTTACTTAATTGGGACAGCTGCTTTTTCAGCGATAAGTTTTCACACAATTTTAGATAGGTACTTTCTCTCAACTTTAAAGTAATCTGATTGTTTAATTTACATCATTAAATATTCACGAAGTAATAGCCACTCGCTAAATCAGCAACTTTAAAAACTTTTCAGCGGTATTTAGAGTTAAACCGATAAAAATGTATAAATCTCTTTTATTATTTCATTGCTGTCTACATTACATACTATGTAATCGCTAATCGGTGCCCCAGACACTGCTTGTATTTTTTGAAACGTGGCATTTTTATAGGTTGTCAATTCTCTTGGTTTATTGAAATAGTCATCGCATAAAATTGTGCACCAAATCGTCCAAATCTAAATCTTCGTCTTACTTATTTCTAAAACTAGTACAAACATGTACATACTATCTCCTGGTTCCGCATGTTTGTACAGAGGCCTTTTTAGTAGAGTAGGTATTTTAAAGCATTATGTGTTGAAATTTCTAATAAGATGTAATTTCTCAGAGAAAACGACATGTACTATACACTGGTCTGCTTCGGCGCTGCGCTACTATGCGCCTGCGTACTAGCGTGGGTGCACAGCCGGCGCGCGCGCGCCTGCTTCGCCGGCCTGCCCAGCTACCCCGCGCTACCCCTGCTGGGGAACGTGTATAAACTCATCGGCGGAGCAGAGGGTAAGGTTACCCAGGGCCAACATCAAACTTTATGACCTGCAAATTGAGCTGACAAATTTGGCTAGTCCCATTAATTACAGAAAAAAAGAAGATATGTAAGGTTATTTCAGCACAAGAGTAACTAAGTAATTTGAGCGCGCGTGAATGCGCTTATTCATATTGATTCACAATATTTGTCTAGTTCTAAAAGGAAGCTATTCCTAAATTTTCTAAACATACATCTATTATTATATATTATCGGTTGGTATTCTTTAGTCCTTCATCTTTACAGTAATAAAAATGACTTCTTGTTTCAGCAATCTATCATCTCATAGTGGATGTTTCACAGAAAATTGAAGATCATCAGAAACCTTTCGTGTTCTGGTTTGGACCCTTGCCTGCATTAAGTAAATAATTGATTATTTCGTCACAATATAATAATTGTAAAAAAATAGGTTCTAAAATTCTCATTTATAATTAGAATGCAAAACCGCAACTCGGCCTTGTCGTAAAATACCAACTGCAGTATCACTCTCATGGTTGATGGAGGAGACTCCGGAGTCCTAAGGCCTCGGGTTGTATAGCGTAGGCATAATATACATATAGTCGGACTACGCTAAGTTTTCAGAGGTCAAAAAAAGGTTTTTTTTTTAATAGCAACATGAAGAAATTACAGCAAGGAGACTATTTAACCTTGGTACTTGGCTATATTTTTTTCCCTTTATTACAAAATGTGTCTACATACCTACTGACATAGATATGTGGGTCAGTCCTGTACACATCCATCTAGTTCCAACCAAACTAAGCGATTTGTTCCAGGGTCTTGGATAATTTCTATGTATTTAAGTATTATACTCTTTCTTGCGATGTTGCCATATGTATTTTTTTTAATAAAACCTTATTTTGACCTCTGCAAACTTAGCGTAGCCGCACTCTAGCAATCAGTCCTAACATAATTCAGTCAGAAATAGTGTAGCTCAAAAATCTATTTATTTTATTTTTTTAAATCGGCAGTTTACATTTTTTCAGTTATAAGTGACCCTGAAGACGTGAAACTAGTGACGAATTCGTACATAGAGAAACCGTTATTTTACAACTTCGGACGCATCTGGCTCGGGGATGGACTAGTCACTGCGAGTGGTAACTCTATTTTTACCCCTAAACTCGGCTTTAATTATTTTGCCTTCCGTTTAAATATCATGACGTATTAACCTTAGCCTAAGCTATGGTGGCCGAGTGGTTCGGACATGCGCCTTCCAAGCGGAGATCGTGGCTTCGAATCCTGGGTCGTACCAATGAGTTTTTCGCAACTTATGCACGACATATGATTTGATATATTTACCATTAACTTTTCGGTGAAGGAAAGCATCGTAAAGAAACCTGCATATATCCGCAAAAAAATTCAAAGGTATATGTGAAGTCCCCAACCCGCACTGATTCAGTGTGGGGCCTATAGCCCATTCGTTCTCATCTATTAGAGTAAGCCTGGTTTTTTGGTATGGCCAATACCGGCATCCTGGGATTGGCAATACAAAAAATCCTGGGATTGGAAGCCCTAGCCTGAACCCCGCAGGACGTATATAGGCTGATGATGATGATGACGAGTAACCTTCGCCAGGTACAATATGGAAGCGAAACATAAAGAAGTTGGCAGGCACGTTTATCGGGCCCATAGTGCACGGGTACCAGGGCGTGTTCAACGCGCAGGCGCAGAAGATGCTCAACAACTTGAAGAGGGAGGTGGGGGGAGCGCCGTTCGACATTATGCAGAAATACTTGGCATTTGCTACGCTCGAGTCTATATGCCGTAAGTACACTGTTTCTGGCCTTGTTCGTAATCCATGTTCCTCCATGTCTGGGTCTTAATTTAAGGGTATTTTCTACATGGGCCATCGTGTAATCTGAAATTAACAAAATACCATTTAACTAGCCGTTGGCCACTTACGTCTCCTAGTAATGGTCACTAATGGTAAACTATCGCAAACACTAAAAACCTAAAAAATTAATTTGTCCAAAAACTATTCGAATTATTATCGTTTGACCGATCAGAGGTTTCGTATTTTATTCGTTTTGTAAATTGTGTAGTATCGTTTGTCCGAAAAACGTTTCCCATCTCAATCACTTGCCCTATGAGTTGTTACGTATTTTGTTTCGTAGCCCATTTTTCATTTACCCAATGATACTTTTGGCACAGCATACGTTTCGTTAAATTTTCAGTTTACCTTTTAACAATATCCCAAGTAATTTTTCGACAGAGGTACTTTTCCCTATAATATTATTTGTCTGGGTCTCCTTTGTGATCCATAATATCGTATATCCTAAATTCAAATACTATACCACTTTATGTTATGTGTACGATATATAAGGCTGCGAAAGTCCGAATCTAAGGCTCTCGCTGGTTAGGACGCGTGCCGACACAGAGCACCCTAGAGTGTTTTTGTAAAGCGGGAGGCGCGGAGGGAGAGCAGCCCTTCCGCCCTTGCGTGGCAAAGCACGGCCGCCCGTACTACGCTCCGCAGCTTCGGCTTGTTCTCAGCCGCTCCGCTTTGCACACCTCCCGAGCTTTGTCACGGCGGGCGAGGCTGCTCTCCCCGCAGGGCCGGAGCTAAGACGGAGTCTGATGCCATATCCACCGGAATTTCAATTCATCAAAAGTCCTAAAATATTGTCTATCGAATCGTTACATCGGACAAATGAAACCACAAATTAAAAACAAAATTAAAATGACCGAGTTTCAATGAACTTATTGTGATAAGATAGATATGCACGAGTGACTATGAACAATACCCAAAAGTCCTCAATCTCTCCAAGATCCTATCATCAGATCTTGATTTGGTTGCAATAAGACCACCTCGGACGTGAATAATTTCAAACAGAAAAATTTCAGCCATCTTCGAGTAATCGCGTTACACACATATAAATTAAGAACCGTCCTTCTTTTGTGGAAGTCGGCTCATAACGGACATCAAATCGGATAGCTTATCCGATAAGAAATGTGATAAATACATACAGACAGATTAAGAACCGTCCTTCTTTTGAAACTCGGTTAAAAATACAAAAAGCTGGTGGGCACATACAGTCGACCAATTTGAACACGGGCCATAATAGACTCTTGGAAACTGAAATAACAACGTCAACTCAGCTATCTTATTTTAAAATAACTCAGTACGAATTTAAAGGAAAACCCGACTTCAAACAATTTTAAAAGAAAACAATGAATGCACGAGTTACTTTAAAAAAATATCAAAATCCGTGGTGTGTCTATATAATATTCAATAAAATGACGACGCCATCAAATGGCTAATGAATCTCAAACTGAATTTTTAACCTGTATTCGACGTGTGATATGCCATAAGATTAATAATAATAATAATTCAATAAAAGAGCGTACTCCCACCCGGAAGGCAGGCAACACACTTGGGACTCCTCTGATGTTACAGGTGTATGGGGGCGGTAATCGCTTACCATCAAGTGATCCGTCTGCTCGTTAAGATATTAAAAAAATAATTGAGTAGTTCGCTTGATCTCTCTAATCATTAATGTTGTATTCATTATTGATAAGCAAACTTTGAACCTGACCAATTTGCAAACTTTACGGGTAATTTATGTAAAAGTCAGTTAAAACACCTTCACTTGACTCTCACTAGTCACCACTAACTTTCTCACGTGTTTCTCACTGAAGCTGATAATTGGAATTTGAATTATCCTCCGTACGCGGTTATGCTGCTGTCTGCTGGCTGCAGCGTAACAGACTATTTGAAGGGATAGTTGTCTACGGAAAGAGCATGTCTAGTCAAACTTTTTGAAAATGAGATTTTAATCTCAATTTATAGAGCTCGTAATGAACTATACCTAACTTATGACTTAATTACATCTGGATATCTTGAAATAAAACATATTGCTTTCACTTTTAGAGAAATGGTTACCATAATAATTGTTCACAATGACTTTCAAACCGCTATAACTCAAAAAGTTACTTTGGTGACTAGACATGTTCTTTCCGTGTACCCTTCATTTATGTACGTACGGAGTATACCTAAGGTTACGCAATGTCCTACATCTTCTGATTTTTATATTTACAGAAACAGCTCTGGGCTTCCCCAGTATATCAGACCAGCTAGTGACCACAGAATACTACGAAGCCTTCACGAGGACACTGGAGCTGCTGGTGCAGCGCGGGATCAACCCCATCATGCACCCTGACTGGCTGTACCGGATGACGCCTGCGTATAGGGAGCTTGTAAAAAATGTGGCGAAGCTACATGATGTTTCAAATACTGTAAGTTATATTATGATCATAATCATCACCCAATACACGTTCACGTTGGCCCTCTAAAATAAGCCATCATAGACACTCCTGCCGCCTATGTCCAGTGGACTCCCGCGACCTCAAAAAAAATATTATTTCACTATTTTATGTAGGGCATTACATCTTCCGGTACGTGTCTCCGCTTGTCATCAATTATACGCTCCTTACGAATACCTTTTCTCCATTCATACCTAGTAAATTTATCACCTACCAAAAAGTCTTCTCCATGCATCCAACCGCGACTCCAACCGATCGCAAGTTGACGCTGAAATTGCAAGGTGATTACTTTACATACTTTTTACAAGCACCTTTGTTCGTACGTATGGGGTACTGCTATAGGTTTAACTTGGGAACTAATATGCCTTGGAGGAAGAGGGCAATGGTGACTCGTGAAGCTCTGTTGTATTGTCAGCTGCAGACAAAAGGAGCCGCCCTGTCATACATTCCTAGTATGCGTTTTCTCAGTTGGCCGTACCACACTCTTACTTGAACGTCTATAGGTACAATTTTATTGCGACCAAGTACCTGTTAGCGAATAGAAGTCTGTAGAGCGCCGAGCATGTAGCTTAATGATGAATTTAATATTAAAAAGAAAGTTGCTGTGGCCCCCAAAAAAATATTAAATACTACCATTAACCCGCGGTTTTGCACGCATTCTTCACATTATCATCCCTAATCTCGATATAAAGTATTCTATGTTTCAATCTAGGACTTGATTTGTTTGTATTCCAAATTTCATCTCAGTTCATTCAATAGGGAATATGCATTAATTTTTTTTAACACATATCTTAACAAAATTTGAAAATACCGTAAAAAAGATGACATAAAGTCATAATTAAATTAAAATCGACCGAGAAATACGGAAGATATAAACATTTTAAAGCACTAATCAGACAGCGATTAGACAGAGAGATCCGATATGGACTATGACGTCATAGTACACGGCCGCCATACAATCTCTATACTATATTCTGTTTTGCTAGAAAGAGATAGAGATAAATCTTTGTTGTCTTATACCTTGGTTATTTTTAGAGTTATTCGAAAAATATTTTTTTCCTGCGGTTTCTTATATGAATGAACTTTTATTAAAGTTTATAAAAAATATCATGCATATTCCCTATTGTTACACCGTTATTTAGTAACATACAAACATCGAAATTTCGAAACCCTCATAAACTTTCGCATTTATAATATTAGTAAGATATGTTTATTTTACTAATACAAAGTCAGAGCACCTACATCAAATATTAACTTGGCAACCTAGATTAGCGTAATTCTAAAGTGGTGGTTAGCTTCCAGAAACCACAAGCAGTTCTAGAGCCAACATTTTAATAACATAAGTGGAACATATACAGTAATAACGAAACTGATTCATATTTAAATGGCCATCAAAACTGGTCATGCGAAATTGGATCTTTCATAATGACCCACATATACAGGAACACATATTATTGTATTATGTAGACAAGTCACAAAATTTTCCTGTACTCAGCCCATGTGTTTAAGTGAAACATACCTAATATACGAAAAACCTAAATTTGTGTGTGCTGAGTGTGAAGCGATGTAATTTACATCGCTTCACACTCAGCACACAAACGACGAGTTGCCTTGCCGACGCACCGGTCGACGCATATGAGTAAGATAAGCCCGTATGAAGAGGCCCATTGCACATTGAAAATATTACACTACTAACGAAATGTCTTTATTAAATTTGTTATACGTAGTCTGACCGAAAAGGATTCAAGGAAAAGTGTATTCTAAGTAGTTCACGGTGACATTATTTTTGGTTACAGGTTATAGCTAAGAAAAGGAAAGAATTAAATGAAATGAAACAAAATGGAACGTATGAAGAATACAAACCTGGTAAGAAAATGTAAATTTTTGCCTATACTTATCCCGATACATTTTTACCAATGATTATATTTCTCTAATGATCGGAGACTGACAAGGATCAAATAATTGTTAGACAAAAGTTTTCGGTTATAATTTAGACAATCATTACTTATAGTAGAATCCCTTCTGGCCCCATATTCTATTTTCCGTTTCTGACTACAGCCGCAAAAAATATAAGAGAAAGATTTTCGTGCAACATTCTTCTATTTCAGAGAAAGGCCGGACAAAATTCCGTTCATTTCTCGACATATTACTTGAGTTCAGTGAAGCGGACCCCTCGATGAGTGAAGAGCAGATCCGAGCAGAAGTGGACACGATCATAGTAGGCGGGCAAGAGACCACTGCAACTTCGCTCATGTATACCATCCTGGAGCTTGGGAGCGATACTCGTGTGCAAGAAAAAATGTTTGCTGAGTAAGCCTTATTTAGCATTCAATTTTGTTAAAGGCAATCCAAAGTATTTATCATTGATTTTTCTAACAAATTAGTTCAAATTCATCTATCAAAGCGACAGTGTAACATAAAAGCGTTAAAAAAGTTTGAACCTGAATTGCTTTTTGAAGCTGTCATTAACACGGTGCTCACGTTGTTACCAACTGTATAGAAGCAGCGATGATATGCGAAGTGTAGCGCCTAAAGAAGAAAGAAAACGCAAGATCGCATTCAATGTATAACCTTTCTAAGGTTATTTTTCAACTGTAGACTTAAATATGTAAGATGTAAGATGGAGAGGGCTGGCATAAGAGGTAACACACTAAATTTGTTAAGTGACTATCTACAGGGACGAACCCAAAGAGTTAAGATAGATGACTTTATAAGCCAAGAGGCAAACATTACATTCAGAGTCCCCCAGGGATCTGTCCTAGGCCCTACATTGTTTTTTCTCTACCTATATATTAACGACTTGACAAACCTCGAATTACTATGTGGGCGGATCATATCTTATGCTGATGACACTGTCATAGTCCTTCCTGGGAGTCCGTGTATGATAGGGCGGAGATCGGGCTCCGTAAAGTGTCATCTTGGCAAAACGCAATCTTCTAACTCTTAGTGTTCACAAAACAAACTACATATGCTTTACCAAGTATAACACCTCTCAACCTAACAATAGTCATATGCATATCTTAAAATTACATACATGTAACACTCCTCAGGATCGATCTTTATGTAACTGCATAGTAATTGATAAGGTAGACTCCATGAAATATCTTGGTGTAATGGTGGACCAACGCATGTCATGGTATACTCATATTGAATACGTCAATAAGAGAATACGCAAATTGATATGGCTATTCAAAAAGTTAAGACGCTGTGACGGAACGTAGCCTCGTCAACATATTAAAAAATAATTTACAGTTCATTCAGAATTTGAAACTTCAGTTGCAATCTTCAGTTACGGGTTTCAGAGCTGGAAAAATTGTAAGGATTACCAGTTCAACCAACCGAACTGAAGCTCCTAAGAAATGCAGAGTAATGGATAAAATCCTAACATTGCTCAAACAATTACGTTAGGCGTTTGGATAAACATTATATTAGGAAAAGATATGGAAGATTTGCAATCTTACCTAGTATAATTATCCATGGACGTTGGTGACGAAAGCACTCAAGGTAGGGTATATTTACAACCATGGCACTTATAAATATAACGTAGGACAGTTGCAGATTATTCCAATACTTAATTAATTTTCTTCGCCACGTGAACGTAAACAAGGAATGATATCGAAACTGACCGAATGTATTTGAAGTGATGTCACAAATACAATCGCGTAAGTTATGGTTTAGGGAAAATTATCGGAATTAAGATAATGTTTTAATTTAGATTAATTATATTATATAGATTAGAAAATTAAGAGAAAATTATTGGTGAGTTTATGAAAGTGATTTGTGATAGCTAAATTAATAATATTATTTGCGGGTTCGAATGGGAAAACTTAGTTAATACAGAACTGATTGTCTATGGCAAAGATAAATAATCGAAAGTACCCGTAGATAAGATTCCTAAGGAATAGACCTTTTGCTCTTAGACATAAGGTTGATTTTGGGCAAACCGTAAAATATTGGCGCCTTTTTATGGACCAATCACAAAGCGTCCCAATGATATGCATATGTGTGCAGTACTTTTGGACTGTTGGATTATCGAAAAATGTTGCCAATTACTGGAGGAGCAAATTGGATTGGAGAATAATTGTATGATTAGATAATAAAATAGGTAGACTATAATTAAGCTTTCTAGTAATTAGAAAAGGACATTAAAAGGATAATTTGTTTATGTGTTATTATACGCCAGGGCAACAGGTATTTTAGCATAAATGGGAGATAATCGGGAATTTATGTTTGAATAATTGGGAACACCACTTACGGAACAGGCGGATATATGGACTACCCTCGAAATAAAATTCCTCAAATCAAACAAAGAAATAGGCAGTATGTCTTTAGCCATAAGGGCGATATTCAGCCAAATGAGAAAGTGGCGTGATCTTGCTTCTTCCAATCAGAGGATATCCCGGAACTATGAATGTGTGAAATTTACCCTGATGAAGAATCGTGCATAATGAGACTGAGATATCGAAGGATGGACATAAGGTTGAAAATCATGTACATACGAAAAACCGGGAGAAACGTCTATAAAACCCGATGTAACCAGTATTTCAGCGTTCAGTCTCGCCTCGGCGACACTGAAACCAACCTCAGCTCTCGCGAGCTGCCATCAATAGTCTACGTCGTCAAACCAGCCCTGGAGGCTGCCAACATTTAGTCGCCGATACTAGATCTCTGCGAAAGCTGTACAGGCCGGTACAGGCTATGTCTAGTGTTAGGAAATAACTGAACCTTTGCGAAAATCTTTCGGGATTATGTTCAGTTATTAGTCAGATTAGGGATCTCTTCAATTATTCTCATCTGCGGCTTGCCGACGGCGGAGCCCTGCCCATTTTCAGCCAGAATTTGGGACTTCTTCAATTATTCTCTTCTGCGGCTTGCCGACGGGGGGGTTATCGCCATTTTTAGCCAGAGTTAGGGACTTCTTCAATTATTCTCATTTGCGGCTTGCCGACGCGGAAGCTATGCCCAAATTAAGTCAGGTTTTAGGCACATTTTAGTCACATCTTAGTCGAGGGTTATGACCAAATTGGGGAAGGCCTACATCCATTAATTAGTCCAGGCTGGGCCTACGCGGGAGCCATGCCCATTTTTAGTCAGATTTTAGGCAGATTTTAGTCATAGTTTAGTCACATTTCAGTCAACAGGTCCTATGTTCGTTAAGTTAGTCCAGGCCTACCTACAAAAGGGTTATGTTTTAAATAGGAAAGATTTATGTCCATTTTCAGAAGTTCTGTCTTGCATACAAGGAGTTCTAGTCAAAATTTAGGGGAAACCTACGTTTAATTTAGGCCGACAGTCGGGAAGAATCCTGCGATCATAGTTTGAACCATAATATGAAACTTAAATCCACGTTACAGCGGAGGGAATCGTCAATTGTCAACGGCGGGACAGCGGGCACGGGGAGGAAGCCGTCCGCTGCGTGCTCGACGGCGTGCACCTGGTCCTAGATTGAAGATAACAAAGACAAACGAGCAACGGCGCCGCGGAGGGCTGGCTGGCGGTGAACGAGCAGACCACGGCGGCGGCGTGTTCCTGTCCTTGCAGCGGAGGGAATCGTGACTATCGGCGGCCGTGCGGGTCGGCGGCGGGCGCGTCGTCCTGGGGCAAGACCCGGTTCCTGTTCGTAGAGGTTTGAAGACATCGAGGGGTAAGTGTTTTATTTTATCACTGGTAGGGCTATTCGTGTGGGGGTTGCTTTGTTTTGGGAGGTTGTATATGAATCTGAAAGTCATAGGCCTGTCTAGTCCTAGAATTGTCTAAAGTCTACTAAAGTTATTATCATATTAAATGCATTTTGAGTCAAAGATAGCAACAATTTCGGTTGAGACGTCAAGCGAAATTGTTAGCATATTTTTTTTGAACGAGCATAGGCAGGCAAATTTGAAGTGCTTTTTGTAATAATGTACATTTTTGCAAGGGTTTTATTTTAGTTGACTTTTCTTTCTTGTGTGTTACTTGGATATTTTGTTTTGTGCGGAATATTTCGACATTTGCGTTAAACTATAAATTTGGTTTATGAATAATGTGTGATACTTAAATATTTGTGCGAACTCACGGATGTGTGTTAATTCGTCATTAAGTGTATGCGATTGGGTGCTTACCCTCAAATTCGTACGGAATACCTCGACCATTGCGTTGAACTATAATTTTGTTTTATGAATTATGAGTTTATGAGTTTCGTACACGTATGAATAGAATTAAGTCGGGTTTTACGTTTTACCTCACGGTATTACATAGTTGTAAGCTTGCGTTTAATTGATGCGTAAACTACTATTTGTTTATGAATAATGAGTTTATAAGTTACATACAGGTACGGTTGGATTTAAGCCAGGTGGTACGTTATCGTATTGTGGTGTGAATGTGCGGTTTCTCATGAATTTTATAAGTGTTCATTTATCTGAACATACATATTTTCTGCTGCGTATTTGCGTGTGCAATCATACCCTCAATCTTTACTATACTGAGTTATGTATGCAACTTACTTCCTAGGAAGTTTTATTTACGAATCTTTAAGAGTACGAATTGGAACATATTCAAAACACCGAGACCTTTTGTTGGTTTCACCGGGATTTATTTATTTTAATTATTATGCATTTATGTGTTGTGAATGTGATGAGACGAATCTATTGTCGGATACTTGCTTGTAATATATTGGGTTGGTTTTGTCACTTATTGCATTTCTATGAGTGGATGCTTTTATATTTTATGATGATAAACCCGTGTTCAGGCAATTATTACCCGATGTTTATTCATGTTTACATAAACTTTACACACTCAGTCACACATACTTGCACATTAATTTAGTATAGGGTAAGTTAGCAGCTGATAGTCATAAATTTATTTATTACTTATAGACAACTTCAAGCATTCTTTTGGGAACCGAGTAGGTAGTAAATTGATCTTAAAAGGGGGGAAAATGAGGTCAATTTAATAGGTGGATAGGGGGTGTATAGTTAGCAATAGATATATCATTACTATATGATATTAGGTAAGTGCCGTGGTAATCGGGGGGAGACGGTTTGTCTGCCATATTGCCGTAATGTGACAGGGGGGCGGTCTCTGCCTCCGGGCTGACTGTACTTACGAGATAGGCTAGTAGTTCTGGGGATAGGTTTCAGAATTGTACTCATGCAGGCAGGAGTCCTGTCGGCAAGGTTGCAGTTCCTTAGGGGTTACTGATAGTGGAGGTAATTGTCAATAGTGTTGGTCCGTAGTTTATATAGCTCATCCTGGTATAGTCCCGCCGTTTGTGGACCCATGGGTAACTCAGGCTGACGTGAGTGTCTACTGTATCTCCCCCTAATGGCAGTGGGACTGTAAGGAACCTAGTATCGTAGCTGAGTCTTCATCGGCGGCGCGGTACTCATTTGACTAGCGGCGGATCGCCTGGCCTCTTTCGTAGAGTTGAGCCTTGCTTCGGCGAGAAGATCCAAAACGTAGTTGACCCTATTTATATTCGAGCTTAGTTCGCGATTTGTTTGGCCCTTTGCTATTAGTGATCCATGGGTATCTTATAGGGGAAGCTTAGTCCTAAGGATCATACCGACCAGAGTTGAGTTGTAATATTATCATTTCTTATATCGTCACGCCACATTATTATGCAATCCCGGGGAGGTCAAGGTCCATATCCCCGCAAATGTTAGTGGGAGTCATGCAGGTTACGACCGGTGTCTGTTGAGTATGTGATTTTGAACTCTTTAGCGTGAGTGCTTTGGGAGCTGTATTATAATTGGCTTAGGGAGAGTTTATTCTCAATTACATAACAAGTTTGAACACTTGATACACCACTCTTATTCGTCAATAAGAACCAGCTCTGGGAGGACCCTTGGTAGCTATTCGAGTAGGGATTTAGGTACACTGGTTTAATCCTAGGTTCCCACATACCGACTTTTAAGACATTAAAGTCACACTTAATACATATCACATTATGATTTAGGCTTTATTGACTACTTACTTTTGATTTGTTCTTTATCATATTATGAAATAGGTTTGACTGACTGACGTCTTAGTATAGCTAGGCCAGGACACTTGACCGTTATAGGGTTACTGACATCCTGCCTTTGACAAGACTACTAGACTGAATACTATGACTAGACCCTCTACATACAGTGACTGTACTGGTAGGCTAACAGACCGGTGGATGATTATTTACGACGTTTTTTATCATTCGTAAAGCCCTACCTTACAAAACGTTGGTAGTTTCATGAATTGTGAAGATTGAGCAAATTCCATAAAATAATCCATCTTTCACAATTCTTCTTGCCAGGTATTAGGGCAGAATCAGTCTATAGATAAGCCTGTATCTTAGCTTATGTTGTCCTGCATGTGGGGAGCTGGGACTGACATATGCTATAGATACAGCACCTTAGTTATAACACTACGTTATAACCTCCCTATTTGCTGTCCTCTCAGTAATATTGGCATCTGAGCCGATACAAGAATTTCCCATAAATGTTATATGCCTCCAGGCATTTTTGTGGAGGGGGCTCATCGTCTTTGGCCGGAGCTACTGGTGATAGCGGGGATAGGAGCGTCACCCTTGCCACAACCCTAATACCTTTTTTATACTATAATATCAACGACTATAATCATACAAAAGACTACTTCGATTGACAGACAATTTTGTATAGAATGACTCATGACTGCCTTCCCGCCTCTCTCTAGAACCTTCTATATAGTCTAGAATATAGAACTCTAACATGATATCATCTCTTATTAACATTACGCCTTTCTTACATAAGATAATAAAAAGTTAACTCATAAATTTTATATCTACCATACTTACATTTCCTTCAATCAAGTCAAATATTCCTGCGGAGTCCCTGTCTTATCGAAAAGAGTTCTGGGTTATCTACATCACAACGAAGGGTCCTACCAATACTAGAACGATCACGCCATGGCCAAAGACAAGTTTAGATTATTAATGTAGGTATAGCACATCAACCATCCAGTAATAAGTATTATAGGAATAGTTCAGTATTAACAGCCTTCAGTACCTACACTAGAGTCAGAGAAAATTACCAGTAGTTTCAGATTCTTTAGATTTTCATTTCAGTAGTATAGTTTCAGCTACAAAGTTCATCGTCATGTAATTTCAGTAGGGCAGATTCTCTAGGGCGAATTTCTAGGGCGGGAAAGAAGATGTAGAGTAGCGAGAGTAGTATTTAGGTAGAAGGGTAGGGATTTATTACAACACACTACCACAAAACAGCTATTAAATCAATTATATGTGGCACTTGCTGAATCATGAGAAAGTATGATGAGTATGAGCAAGTGCAGTAAGACTTACTGCATATCGGTGTGGGGTGGTGCAACAAAAACCAGGTTTCAGGAGGTGATGATGATGTGATGATGTTGTGTGGGGACGCCCAGCCGGTGTCAGGTGGGCTGTCGATCACTTGTGTGTGTTCATTCAGCCCAGTTCCCCGTTGTTGGAGCCAGCGGTTACTGTCCCGGCGGTGCTCCCACACAGCGCTTCACTACGAATCTCCCGGTTCTCCTGCAGAACAGAAGGACATCCTTAAGGTTAATGCCCTTTAGCTCTTCCTCCTCCAATTCATCTTTCCCGAATAAATCGAATCGCATTGCCGTGTACATGACGCATTCGGCTAAGACATGTTTGCTCGTCTCCTCCATCCTGTAGTTCGGGCAGAGGGAGGTGTCGCTAAAACCTAAAGTGTGTAGGTGTCTGTTTAGTGTGTTGTGGCCGGTAATGATACTGGTCAACACTCTAAGATTAATCTTACCTAGTTTCAGGAGATACCTAGTTCTATTTAGGTTTATACCACCTAGTATCATCTTGGACTGTCGGCATCCCACTGATTCTTTCCATTTCATGTCTGCCTCTTGCTCCTTTATTCTTGATATGACGCCTTTTGTGACTTCCGCTGTGATGGGCAGTGCCGGTTCTCGGCCAATGAATTCCCTTTCCGATCCTTGCCTAGCCAGCTCGTCAGCTCTTTCGTTACCTGTTTATACCTTGGTGTCCTGGGACCCATGCCACCGTGACCCCCATATTCTCTCCAAGCTTGTTTAGTGCTTCTTTGCATTCCTTGACTAGGGAGGAGTTTGTGGTCTTCCTGTCAAGCGCTTTCAGTGCCGCTTGGCTGTCTGTGTTTATCACCACCGACCCCTCTCTCACCGCTTTCTCTTCTATTATTTGTGCACATCTCATGATTCCACATACCTCAGCTTGGAAAACCGTGGCATATTTCCCAAGTGGTATGTGTACTTCTCTTCAAGTTTGGATATCACGATGCCAGCTCCCGCTAGTTTCGTCGATTCCCTTCTTGAACCGTCCGTGAAGCAGACAACAGCTGGGTGCCTGATTTTCACTTTCCAGTTGCATCTTTCTCCTATATGTATTCTATATTTCTTGTCGAATATCTCCTTCTTCCTAATCAGGTCGTTGTTAAGGATCGTTATTCCCAGCTTTGACCTTGTCTCTTCCTGTATTAGGGCGTGTCTCTTGTCCACGTAGCTTCCTCTCCATTCTTTGCATGCTTTCATCCGGTACCATTGTTCCATGGCTCTCTTTTCTACTTCCAGCCGTAATGGTTTTAGGCCTAGCATTACCTCCATGGCCTGAGTGGGCGTTGTTCTCATTGCCCCAATCACCATCAGACACGCTATTCTCTGCATTTTGTCCAGGTCTTTTTGATATTCTTTTACGCTGGTTCTGTGCCACCATACTATGGCTCCATACAGTAACCTTGGCAGTATGATTGCCTTATATATCCAGTATATCATGTGTGGTTTCAGTCCCCACTTTCTTCCAACTGCTCTCTTACATTGGAACAGCGTTCTCAAAGCCTTCGCCGATTGCTCTTTTATATGAGATTTATATCAGAGATTGCTGTCCAGCGTTACCCCTAGATACTTTATCTCTTTTACCTCTTCTAGTTCTTTATCTTGTATAGTTATGGCTGGTACTTCCTCTATTTTCCTCCTGTTCGTGAATAGTACCAGCTTTGTCTTATCGGGGTTGAGGTCTAGTCCCCTCTCTCTGCACCACTCTAGCACCTGCTGCAGACCCCTCTTCATGATTCCTTTAATGATGTGTAGTACGGTGCCACACACCAGTAGGATTCCATCGTCTGAGCATTTGTTTTCTTTATCAGTGAGTCTAGTAGCAAGCACCACATGAGAGGAGATAGGCATCCACCCTTCGGGAAACCCCTTCTTGGCTTCACCCGCATTATTTCCGCTCCCATTTGTGCTGATACTACCCTTCCTCTCAACATCTTGGCGATCCACCTTCCTATTGTCGGGTTAATCCTATCTCTTCTTAGGCTTTCTTCGACTGCCTCGAAGGTTGCCTTATCGAATGCCCCCTCCACATCGAAGAAACAGCCTAGTGCGTACTGCTTTGCATCTAGTGCCCTCTCTACTCTTACTGTTAAATTGTGTAGAGCTGTCTCTGTGAATTTTCCTGCCATATATGCATGCTGGTTTCCGTGCAACAGATTCCCACTCCACTCTATCTTTCTTCTTATATCCGCATCTATCATTTTCTCTAGAGCCTTCAGCACGAAGGATGATAGACTGATACTCCTAAACGACTTGACATCCTGGTATGTTTTCTTTCCTGATACTACCTTTGGAATATATCTCAATGCCATGCTGGCTCTATATAGTTCCAGTAGGTTCTCTTTAATGTGTCCAAATCCTTTTGTGCAGTAGCACAGGTAGTATGCCGTCCGGCCCCGCCGCTTTAAAGGGAGAGAATGATTTTATTGCCCAGGATAATTTCTC
The DNA here is from genome assembly GCA_947034925.1 of Eudemis profundana. Classification (NCBI taxonomy): domain Eukaryota; kingdom Metazoa; phylum Arthropoda; class Insecta; order Lepidoptera; family Tortricidae; genus Eudemis; species Eudemis profundana. The sequence goes on along the minus strand of OX344795.1, from coordinate 18,250,953 downwards.
TTCCTCCACCACCTCCTCTGCGGTTGTCCAGTCCGGTACACTGTGCTCTGTTTCCTCTGTTTTTTCCTGGTTTGTCTCTAGGCAGTCCGGAAAGTGTGCTCGCAGCATTGTCCCTAGGACCTCTCTGGGGTCCATAACCATGCTATCGCCCACCTTCAGGCCGCCCAGTTGGCATTCTTTTTCCGTGGTCAGCAGCTTGACCACTCTTGCTCCTTCAGTGTAGCTATTTATCTCTTCAGTGTATGTTCTACAGCTTTTGAGACTAGTCTTTTCCCTTAGCCTGCTATATCTATTCTTTGTCTCCCTGTACACGTCCCAGCTATGAGCGTCGTTCTTCTTGACGGCTGTTCTCATAGCCTTTCTTTTTTTTTTTTTTTTTTATAGCCTGGCTCGACTGTTGGGCGCCTGTATGGGCTCATAGCCTTTCGTGTTCTTTTCCTCATTTTATACAGTTCTTTGTTCCACCAGGCTTGTCCCTTGCCCGGGCTTATGGTCTTCTCCGGGCATGCCTTGTGGTATGCTTTCATGATTTTCTCTGTGAGCTCCGCATGCACGATTTTCGAGGTCCTCTACGTTTCCGCACCTGCCCTCGTTGTTGCTCAATTCAGCTTCGTACTTCTCCCAGTCCGTTTTCCTGGGGTTTCTTACCTTTACCTTTTCGGTGGTGTATTCTATGCTGAACAGTAGTCTCCTGTGGTCTGACATGCTGTCTTCCAGGTCTACTCTCCATTCTTTTATATTTGCGCCTATATCTCCGGTTGCCAGAGTAATATCCAGCACTTCTCTCCTGGCCCTGGTTACAAAAGTAGGCGTATTGCCTGTGTTTAGTATCTCTAGGTCATTGCTTGTTATAAATTCTAATAGTGTTTCCCCCTGTTGTTGGTGTCCGTGCTTCCCCACACCTCATGATGTGCGTTTGCATCGCATCCAACAACAAGGGGTATACCCTTACCTTTGTACCGTAGTACCACTTCCTCCAGCTCCTTGGTAGGTGCCCCGTCTTCACTCGGTAGATAGCACGGCGCCATGGCCACCTGCTTCTTCTCCCCATCCCCATTGATGAGGTATGTATGTCTCCACCACCACTAGGTCTCTGTAACATATGGTCATAAAACATCCCATATTTCTCACATTATTGCTTACATATGGTTCACCCTGTTGTGGCATAATTTTGTAAGTAATAATTCTTTGTGGCATAATGTATATAGCCATATTAGGCTTTGTGCATAAACTGTTATCGCAGAATCTATATTCGCATAATTTAATTACGCAGAATTAAGTTAGTCCGAATATTATTTGGTCCTACTTTTCATGTTCCGAATTATATTTATACATAAATTAAATGATTATAAAATTATAACACCGAATGCTATCGTGGCAGAAAGATGTTTTGTCATAATATAACTTTTAACTGTATTGTCGACGACAATATATGGTTTTGTAACCTAACCTACTTTTTCTTCCAGCAGTTCGTTTTTGTTTGGTGATGCAGTTCAAACCTAACCTATACCTAACTTAACCTAACCTACTTTTTCTGCCAGCAGTTCGTTTTTGTTGGGGGACGCAGTTCAAACCTAACCTAACCTACTTTTTCTTCCAGCAGTTCGTTTTTGTTTGGTGATGCAGTTCAAACCTAACCTATACCTAACTTAACCTAACCTACTTTTTCTGCCAGCAGTCGTTTTTGTTGGGGGACGCAGTTCAAACCTAACCTAACCTACTTTTTCTTCCAGCAGTTCGTTTTTGTTTGGTGTTGCAGTTCAAACCTAACCTATACCTAACTTAACCTAACCTACTTTTTCTGCCAGCAGAAATCGTTTTTGTTGGGGGACGCAGTTCAAACCTAACCTACTTTTTCTGTCTAATCTTTTTTTTCTTGCGGGGGGCTTCGCCCCCCGAGCCCCCCTTGTGGGGAGCTTCGCCCCCGTCCCCCCTTTTTTGGCCTTTCCATAGCTATAAACTCGTGCAAAACTAACTTAACCTAACCTACTTTTTCTGCAAGCAGTTCGTTTTTGTTAGGGGATGCAGTTCAAACCTAATCTATACCTAACTTAACCTAACCTACTTTTTCTGCCAGCAGTTCGTTTTTGTTGGGGGACGCAGTTCAAACCTAACCTAACCTACTTTTTCTGTCTAGTCTTTTTTTTCTTGCGGGGGGCTTCGCCCCCCGAGCCCCCCTTGTGGAGTTCTTCGCCCCCCGTCCCCCCTTTTTTGGTCTTTCCATAGCTATGAACTCGTGCAAAACTCTAGTTGCTTAAATGTTTTAACCTAATCTAAGCCCCTTTTCTATCAATTGTTTATTTTGTAAGGACACAGTTCTAAATCTAACCTAACGTTTTTAGCAACAGTTCTTTAATATGAGATTTGTGAGGGATCAAAGTTCTAGCCTAACCTACTAAGTTAGGTTAGAATTGCTAGATGTTAAATGTTATTAGTTCATCGTTATACTGAATGAACAAGATGTCCAATGGAATTATATCACTTGATTATTATAATAACTTACCTCTCCTAAACCTAACCTATCAATCTCGGACAATCGATAATATGCCGAATAAAATTCTGCACAACAGAATTATGCGTAAAAATAATCGGTCATTATAATAGTATGCGAACTTAATTTCAGACAACTACATATTCGGGATGTAACTAATTATGCTTAATAAGGTTTCTGCCACATTACCATTCGGCGAAAACCGATTATGCCACATCTGTTATGCTAAAACAGTTTCGGACAATAAATGTTATGCCACATAGAGGGAACCCCTTACATATATGCATGCTCTAGGAGGTGTCTCACCATTCCTCTCGTAGTGCAGTGCGCCTCCCAGATGTCCGAGGCCTGCCACTTGATTCCTCCATGCATAAGGTTCTTGCAGTAGAGCTATTTCAACTTTATTCCTCACTACATGCTGTCCCAGTTCGGACATTGTATCTTTGCAGTGTTGTAGGTTTACTTGACATATTCTTGTTTTTGTGTTTGTGGTCTTGTGTGTGTTGCTGTGTAGTGTGTGCTGTGTGTGCGCCATTACTGGTTCCCCGTGTTATTGTGTTGTGTCCTCCGTCCGCCCTTTACTCGGCGCGATCATCACTGTCGTCGTCCATGCTTTCCCCCCTTCCACATGGACGACGACAGATCTTGTTCCGTCCTTTCCAGGCACGGACGTTTCTTGTGCGGTGTGTTTCACCTCCTCCTTCTTTATCTCCTTGGGTGAGTGGGCCCTGATAATTCGGGCTCTGACTTTAGTTGCGGAGAAGAAGAGTATGCGTGTACTCTCTTCCCCCCAACTCTCCTCCAATTATGAGGGCACTGAAAAGAACAGACGGGTACCCGTCTCCTGTATTTCCCGATTTACCAGGGACCACTCCTCCATGCTCAGCTCAGGCTTGTCGTAGTTTTGCAGTTTCAGGAATTCCACAAACACCTCCGTTTCTATTATTCCTGGAACCCAGACTTGCACTCCCGTTTGTTCCAGCTTTCTTGTTACAATCATGTGTCCATCCAAGACACCAAACTCCCTAGAAAGGAGCCACACCCTAACCTCCACCGACATTGGTGTCACAAGGAAAAATCCTTCCGACACCAATCCCGACGTCGCAAATTGAGGGGCTCTCTTCTGGGTATGCACCCTCCTGCTCCTTCTTATTCTTTTCCGCTTTCGCGGTTAGTGACTCGACATACACTTTCAATGGGTTACTCATCTTTTAAGCTTTCTGAAATGGGAAGAAAAATATTAGAGTGGCAGCAGTGCTCCCTTACAACCCCCAAGCTACATTTAACGTACGTAGTGAGCGCCACCTGCCCTACGCACAGTGGTTAAAGACAGCGATTGTGCCGAGTGGACTCGCAAGCATGGTGTAGACCGTCCTTGTGTTGCTTTGTTGTACCGTTTCCGTTCCGCAGCATTCCAGTTTCATCTCGGAGATATCGCTCATGACATCCCGGTTTTCCGCCTCATACATACGTCCCTTCCACAGTACCTTGCATTCCAGATCTGAGCATCAGTTGCTTCACCCCAAGGACACCGCTAATGACGTCCCGGGGTTCCCCGCCTTCCACTCATCCCGCACCTCGGGTTTCAGGAGGTTGAAAGGGGGCAACGTTGTTTGTTGGAGGTTATGTACTCGAAACCATACAGATTCCCAACGAAAGAACTGTACCACATAAGTGACTTACTATCAATGAGGAAAGTGTATGTTTTGAGTACAACAACGAGGCTACACAAAACCTTAATATTTGACTACGCTAATTAGCACGTAGACACACACACACACACACACACACACACACACACACACACACACACACACACACACACACACACACACACACACACAACCACGGAAGTCCCTACCCTAACCTCTAAATGTGAAACTGCATTATGTAAATAAACCATTTTTCATTTTCATATGTAGGCCAATACACATATACTGTTAACAGTAAAACGTTATACGACTATACGTATACGACTTAATCTAGTCCGTTTCAACCCTACGAAGACACAGGTTTGCGCCTTCACCGCCAAAAAGCTCGCGTTTGTCGCATCACCTCGTTTTGAGAGCATCCCCCTTACTGCCACAGCCACTATCGGAATTCTTGGCGTCGACATATCGAGTGAAGTCCAGTTCCGCGGCCATTTAGAGGGTAAGGCTAAATTAGCCTCTAAGAAGCTTGGTGTGCTCAATAGATCGAGACAGTATTTCACTCCGGCCCACCGCCTTCAGCTGTATAAGGCGCAGGTCCGTCCACATATGGAATACTGTTCTCATCTGTGGGCTGGGGCCCCTCAGTACCAGCTTCTCCCTCTAGACCGCATTCAACGGAGAGCGACTCGTATCGTCGGCTGCCAAGTTATTTCAGATCGGCTCGACTCCTTGGCACTGCGTAGAGATGTAGCCTCGCTCTGCATCTTCTATCGTCTATATAACGGGGAATGCTCCGAGGAATTGTTCGGATTAATCCCTGCTGCATCTTTCCGCCATCGTTCTACGCGACAATATTACCATCCTCACCACTTAGATGGTTGGCAGTCCACAACTGTGCGTTTTGCTAGAAACTTCCTGCCTCGCACGACTGAACTGTGGAATAAATTGTCGCCTGCAGTGTTTCCGGACCGATTCGACCTTCAAACCTTCAAGAAAAGAGCGTACTCCCACCTGAAAGGCCGGCAACGTACCTGTGACTCTTCTGGTGTTGCAGGTGTCTATGGGCGACGGTGATTGCTTACCATCAGGCGACCCGTCTGCTCGTTTGCCCCCTATTTCATAAAAAAAAAAAAAAAAAAAAAAAAACCGAATACTTAGGTATTCCTAGGCTACTATTAGTAGTAGTCGTTATAACGGCAATAGAAATACCTACACATCCTGTGATATTTTCAAGACTATCTATAATGGTTCCAAAGAACGGCCCTGTGACGGACGGACAGACGGACAGCTTAAACTTAGTATTAGGGTACCGTTGGGTGGGACCCTTTGAGTACGGAACCCTAAAAAAGAGCCTTTGTTTAAGGTTACCAAGTAATCAGACTAGAAAATATAACAAAAGATTTTGATATTGAATTATGTCAACATATTTCAGGCTGCAATCCATTTTTGGAGACAGCAGACGGCCAGTCGAGAAGGAAGACTTGGCTCGCATGACATACTGCGAGGCAGTTATTAACGAAGCGCTACGTCTCTACCCGCCTGCACCTGTCGTGATGAGAGAGGCCACTTATGATCTCAAGCTAAGTGAGTTACTTACATTCAGTGGAAAAGCATTTCACGGTAATTTACTTCTTTGCTTTGTGCTTACGTAGCGTTTGCTTCTTTAGTTACGGAGATAACTAATTTCTGCTAGTAAGGCCGTAAAAATACTTCTAAAATTAGCCACGAATTGGTTATTTACCTGCTACGAGAGTCAAACTGAAAGTTCTTAGAAAATCAAAACTAAACAAACTATCAAGTTATTAGTTTTATTACATCTTTTCAAAATAGTCTCCGCACATCAATACATCGCTGCATCCGATGGAACCACTGAGAAAAGCACTTTGCCCACTCGTCCTTAGGGGTCTTTTCTATGGACTTTTTGAGTTTCGGTCAAATTATGAGGTATCCGCCGAGTAAAAATCTTCCTAAGCGCTAAATTTTCATGAAGGATTTTGTGGACTTGACTCATACCGATGCCTAAGCTTGTGCGAATCTGCTGATAGGTCACTCTTTTGTCAGTCTCTATCATACGCCGCACAACACTGATGTTATCTTCAGTCGTCGCCGTAGAAGGCCGTCCCTCACGCAGATCATCGGTGAGATTAGTGCGACCACGTTTAAATTCATTAAACCAGTTGTAAACAGTGGCACGAGATGGAGCTTCATCGTGAAAGCCAATCGAAGTCTATCATAACTTTCTTGTTGACTTAAATGACATCGAAAGTCGTAAAAAATCATTGCACGGAAATTTTCTCGCGTTAAGTTCATCCTGACGTAACACAGACAATTTTCAATTTGCCGCCAAATCGCGAAACAAATGACAGTTGAATGGAATACATACACAATAATATTAACAAAGAGTTCCATTTTCAAATTTAAAACTTATTTTTTCATTATATATTTTAAAAGTGGCCAGTTCTAAAAACTTTCAGTGTCACCCTCATAACCTTTTTTTTACAGAACTGTTTTTTATCATTTATCACATTGTATTTTTTCGGTTTCCGTAACTATCACTAATTTTAGTAACAAAAACAATTTAAACTGATTATTGAAATTGATGTTTAATAGTATTTTATGCAACAGTTGTATAAGTGGGTTCAAAAAATGCGAGTTGCGATACGAGCCGCGAATGCGGCGAGTATCGCAAATAGAGACGCAATGAGCGTTTTTTGACTTAATTATACAACGTTGCATACAATACTTTTTCTACGACTAGGTTTTAAATTATAAAATACAAAATTAATCATAACCTGGAAACAAGGCAAATATGACGTTTGACTGACAGTATGTGTCTATGGTAAACTTTTTTTTTAATTTAAAATATACTTAAATTAAAAATACTTTTTTTATGTTGGCATCAATGAATTTAGTTCGGAAAGTTTTGTTTTTCTTAAAAACCGTAGGAATTTAATTGTTTGTTAAGTTGGTAGTTGTGCATTTTTACCGTAAAGTTAAAATTGAGTGCTTAATCCTTGACCTAAGTTTAACCTAGATTTAGAAGTCTGTGGCTGCTAGCAATAACGTAAAGTGACTATAACGACACTAGTGCTGTTATGGGGAATAGAGTATAGACTTCTCTGAACTCATATAATGTATGTTCTTATATTAGTGTTCGTGACCAAGTAAAAGACAGATAACAGTACAGGAGTAGAAAATAGTATTTTATGCAACAGTGTTGTATAAGTAGACTCAAAAAATGCGAGCGGCGGCAAGTATCGCAAATACAGACGCCGTGAACGTTTTTTGACTTAATTATACAACGTTGCATACAATACTTTTTCTACGACTAGGTTTTAAAATATAAAATACAAAATTAAACATAGCGAGCAAACAAGGCAAATATGACATATGATATGACTGACACTGACAGTATGTGTCTATGGTAAACTTTTTTTTAATATTTGACGTATACTCGTTAGAAACACGCAGTGACGATATTAAAAATACTTTTTTTTATGTTGGCATCAATGAATTTAGTTCGGAAAGTTTTGTTTTCCTTCCGTAACCCGTAGGAATTTAATTGTTTGTTAAGTTGGTAGTTGTGCATTTTTATCGTAAAGTTAGAATTGAGCGCTTAATCTGGATTTAGAAGTCTGGCTGCTAGCAGTATCGTAATGTGACTATAGCGACACTAGTGCTATTATGGGGAATAGAGTATAGACTTTTCTGAACCCATATTATGTATGTTCTTAAATTAGTATTCGTGACCAAGTAAAAGACAGATAAAAGTACAGGAGTAGAAAAAATGTTATAAGTGTTACAAACCACATATAAATAAATACAAGAAATCAAAGTACACAGAAAAATTAAATGGCAGTGCCGTAAATATAGGTGAGTGCCACGATTTTACTGACTGATTACGACTTTTGAGTGTCCCTAAAAAATGTAGAAATAACGTATTTTTTGCAACAAATGTCTACTTTTATAAAATGTTTTCATTCGTATATTGTGATAGGCTTCAAACGAAATAGTACATTACACAACTAGGGTGGTAATACAAAGAAAGCCCAAGATCGCAGGTGTTTGCGGCCCGAGCTGCAAGCGAGGGACGTAAATATGCGATCGAGGGCTTTCTTTTGACGTGATAACGTCTTATAATTCGATGAAGCCGGCTGCACGCACGAAAAAGTGTGACGTCATTTGCCGTTACCTTGCGGGGCCGTTACCTTGCAGGGCCGTTACCTGTCAAATAGGTACTTTATATTATTCCAGCACTAAAGTCGTTAAGACGATAGTTTCTTACAAATTGTTAATAAATTAGCCCTTATTCCCTAAGATACGGCTGTCAAAATCTCTATTGAATGACAAGAGACACTGCTGAGTTTGGCAAAAATCTTTAAATTTAAATAGTGGATGCTGCTTTGGCAGTTCCGTTTTACGCCTGCTTTAATCGTAGTTTAAAAATTATTAAAACAAATCTTTGACATTATATATATTCGTGGAACGGCAGATATTTACACTGGCCACTTAGCCATCCATCATTTTAGCGTGTCAATGTCATTGTAGCAGCTTATTGGGAAAAAAGTCCAAGTCCAAGTCCAAGTCAAAGTCAAAGTCAAAGTCAAAGTCACAGTCAAAGTCAAAGTCAAAGTCAAAGACAAAGACAAAGTCAAAGTCAAAGTCAAAGTCAAAGTCAGTCAAAGTCAAAGTCAGTCAAAGTCAAAGTCAATGTCAATTTCAGTCAAAGTCAAAGTCAGGGTCAACGTTATCACGTTCGACTATCGTCAGTAAACCGACTTTACAGACAACCGATTTTTTTACCTCCCATGTTGTGTACATCATTTTATGTCTACACTTGGCCGGAAAGCGGCTTTTTCCGTACGTGCAGCGTAAAAATATTTTTCAACACTTGCTCATAAAGTCGCTCTTATTTCGCGGTTCTTATTCGCGGAACGCAGCTTATTACACACAAGTGCTTTTTACTTTACGTTACCGCACAAGTGCTGTAATTACCGCCAATTGACCAATGAGAGCACGCCGCGTCGTGGGACTCGGCGCGCGGATATTATCCCCGCGCAGCGTGTTCATGGGCGTGCGCCCGCACTACACCGACACCACACAACGAGATGACGATAGACGAGGATAGATAAACCACTAAATAAATATATACAAAACCAAAATTCTAAATGACAAGTATTATTTTTTATTCGCAAGTGTGTTGAAAAACGTCGTATGACACTCGTGGGCATTGGTAATTACAGTCTCGGCTATAGATTCAGCCCTCGCCTGACGGCTCGGGCTGTGCAACACAGCCTCGACTGTAATGACCAACATAGCCCACTCGTAACATAATATACTATAGTTTATTTAGTAAGTTCAACTTGGTTTAGGTAATTAAGATTATAATTTCTTGTAACATGAATCTCTGGGAAACTACATATTTATTATGTTACGTCGGTTTTATTCGAAACACTGCAAACAACTTATGATTTCTTTTTACCCGACTGCGGCGAAGCGCAAAAGGAGGGTTATGTGTTTAACTTATATGTATGTATGGATGTATGTATGTATGTATGTCCGTTCGTAAGTCCGCTCGCGTAACTACTCAACGGCACAATCGATTTTGATAAATGATACATCATTAGATTCGTCTTGATGGCGCGAGGTGGCGCAAGTGTTACTGGGTATGAAGTTCGTTAAAATAAACAAAATGGCGGCTTTTATGCATTTTTAAAGTGCACCGCGGTCGGGTCGGGTTTTTTTTGGTAAAAATGTGGTTATAAACGCAAGTGTCCTTATATGTTGACATTATAAATTAGTAATATAATTGTCATTTTTTTTCTCAAAATTACTCCTATTTCCATTTATTGGCTGCTGGTAGAGGACTAAAAGAGTATATTTAGCGAGATATTTTCTTTATTTTTCCTTAATTATGGATAATTTTATCCACGCACGCACGTTCTCAGTGCTATTACATAACGATATTCCCACCAAACCGAAGATTTATTTATATGTAATTCTCTATTTTCACCCAGGTAGTTGCACCGTTCCGAAAGGCACAGCGTGTGTAGTGAACGCGTTCGGCGCGGGGCGATCCTGCCGCTCCTGGGGTGCTGATGCGCACGAGTTCAAGCCGGAGCGCTGGCTGGACGGCAGCTCGGCCCCACCGGCGGCCTTCCTGCCGTTTAGCTATGGAAAGAGATCGTGTATCGGTAAGTCATTTTAATATTGTTTACCAGATCCTAGCGTTACTTCCAGTAAATGGGCATTTCTCCAGAAATATGTCTGCGACTCATTCATCTGTCTCCATACATTTAGTATGAAAAAGGGCCAGATGAATGAGGTGACCGCAGACATATTTCTGGAGAAATGCCCAAATAATCAATCTCATACTGGGGGTTATTGCACCCAACGATTGCATTCTGGTAAGTACAAAGTACACGCTACCGATACCTAAGATTTTCGACCGTTGCCAAGTTTTCAGAATGTTTGGCTTGTACGATTTATTAAAAATTTGCGTCTATTTTTTTTTCTCATGCCACAAACACGCAAGGTAAATTGAATAATATAAACTGTATCATATTGCTGTAAATTGAATATAAACTGTATCATATTGCTGTACTTAAAAATAGTGTTTACACGAGAGAGCGTAGAATTTTTGGGACTATATTTGTGTATACATTAAACCATAGAAAACTCAGTTTACGAATTTACGATATATTACTTATAGCTAAATCTTACTTTCCTTTTTCAGGTAAAAAATACGCCATGGCCCTCCTAAAGACGCTTCTGGCGTACTGTGTGAGGGAGTTGATATTTGTTTCTAACATGGACCAGCTCAAATATAAAGTGGACATCGCGCTCAAGCCTATCAGTGGCCATTTTGTTCAAGTTCGACAGAGGATATGACATCTCGGTGTTAAAATGTAATACATCATTGGCCATTTTGTTGGCTAATGATATTACTATGTGGGAGTGTAAGAGGGATCTTTAATACTACTTAATTATATTAATATACATACGAGTAATAATATATGTGTACGCTGTTGCTAAGTTTTCTGGAGAAGCAAAGGTAAGACAAAATGCTATTGAATTATTTACATGGGAGTGCAATAACTATTGTTCAAAGATATGGTTTATCAAAGACGTTGAGAGTATTCAGATATATGTATTATGTTTGATCGATTTTTTTCTTCGACATACATAGGCTGTAGTACATTTTTGTCATCTAGTCTAATACATGATACAGACCGCACCCTATAAGCTTGTGGCGATTCGCCAATGAGCGCTCTTAGGAAGTGTATTGAGGATCTATTGATGAGATTCCATGTCCTCAACACCAGAGACTCCAGTCAAATTCACAGTCGGTATCTAAATCTGGCGGAGGACGTTGGTGCCGGTACCTGTTGCGTCTAGAGCCTTATTTTTACGTCAAGGACTATTTAATTAAATGAAAGTGGTCTGTTAGTTAATTACTGTAATCCAAATCTAAATGACATATCTTATATCGACGCGATCAATGAGTATTTTAAGGGTAAGGCATTCTATGGCGCAATAGTCCGCTCCCGCCGCCGCCGCCCGGGATAACGGTACCGGACCGGACCGGCTGGCCTTAAGTCACGCTCGTCGCTGCTTAGGGATTCGGGCTCACAATGAACCAGCGATGTTATAGCCACCAGAGCACTACGTAAACGTTATGGTAAAAATGCCTCTAAATGCATTCTGGGTTGCGCTTGGGAACCATGTCAGAACGACAGGCTACTTTCAAGCGAATGGAATGGTAAAACGGATGCACCGTCGTCAATGAAAGACAGCTTCCATGTGCCTGGTATGCACCGCTACCCCTGGTTTTATTAGGCATGAGAACCGCACTCAAAGAAGACGTTAAGATGTCGGCAGCCAAGCTAGTTTACGGTGGGCCTCTTCGCCTTCCCAGCAAACTCGTCGTTCCTCCTGAGCAGCAACAACAGAACAGCTAGTTCTGATGGGATAATGGATTTTGTTATAAGCCTGCGGAGCCACATGAAAAGCCTTTGAGCCACCCCTGCTTCTCATCACTCTGAACTAGCTTCATACGTGGTTAAAGACCTGAGTGTAGCTACGCATCGTCGCTCGCTCCAAGCACCGTATACGGAGCCATAATCAAGAAAAGACAAAGTAAACCATTACCTAAGACGCGGTAAAGACAGCGCGCTCGGGTGCGATGATACATGGAGTCAGCAAACACTACACTGGGGACCTGGAACGGTTGGCAGGAGCGTTGGAAGACTGCAAGCCAGATGGTCGGACGACATGAAAAAGACGGCAGGGCCAACCTGAAGTAGAATCGCCGCACCAATAACCAATTGGAAAAGTCCATGCAAGATATAAGCAAGGCATATGTCCAGCAGTGGACACATATACAGTATGTGAACTTACGAAAACCATTTATTTAAATCCGGGCATGTCTAGGCGATAAATAAGATTGTGGTATATAAATTAAGTATTGAAATGCTAACACTTTTTAAAATTTATAATTGAAATACAAAAAAATAAAATTTAAATAATTCATGATTCTATAACATTCTGTATTATTACAGTTGTAAACATTGAGTTACGTCGTATTCAATTGCAAGTGTGCACATAGCCTTATTTTAACTGGCATTGCATTTGTCATTGGACTTGACAACCAGTAAACAAATGTTACAATTGGAAAGAAATAATACAGGATGTTATAGAATCATTCATTAATTACATTTTATTTTTTGTACTTCAATTATAAATATTAAAAATTGTTAGTATTTCAATAATTTAAATACCACAATCTTATTTATCGCCTAGACATGCCCGGATTTAAATAACTGGTTTTCGTATTTTACGTACTGTATTTGCTGAGAAGAGAGAAGAAATAAAACTGTAATAAAAAACCGGTCAAGTGCGAGTCGGACTCGCGCACCGAGGGTTCCGTATAAACTAATAAGTAGACCAACCTTACGACTAACAGCAACCCTGCCTTAAACCCGCTTTAGCCCTATTCAACCAGGAAAAATCTTAACAGCGCGATGCAGCGTATGCTACAGCGACATCTATTGATACTAAATAGCGCGTAAATTTTACTTGTAATTTAAATTTAAACGTTACTTTTTGTTATTGGCTGATTGAAATAATTGTTTGTCAACTAAGTTAGTTCTCATGTATAATTTTTAGCCACAAGCTACCTTATTTTAGATTTGTGTCCCTAGATGGCGCTAGTGGTATTTCATTTTTATGGTATTTACTAGTGTCAAATTTCCTAACATACTCCTATTATAGAGTTTTTAATGATTATTTTATGTTTTACTACTTTATGTTTTTTTCCCGATTCCTGATGAGTGATCATTGTATTTAATAGACATTTTTTATATAATCTGAAATAAATCATCGCTTAGTTTTGCTACTCTCCGCTAGATGGCTCTCGTAGGGAGGGTAGAACTAATATGTTAAGATTTTTGTAAATTTTTAAAAAGTATTCAAGTTAGGAAGAGAAAATATAACGGTCTTCCTAATAATAATAATAATCCTAATAAGTAGATACATGAATAGTTCAAGAAAAACTGTATGGCGATTAGTTTAGTAGAAATAAGTATGTGTTATGATTTTTGCAAATTTCTCAAAAACGGTGCAAGTGAGGAACACCGTTATATTTTTCCTGTAATATTTAGGACGACATTAATAATTGGTAATTATGACACATTTTTCTGATCAGTAACTTCGGAGATAATAGGGGGGGAATGGTATTTTTTTAAACTTTTTCCGCCATAAATCAAAAACTATTTATTTAAGTAAAAATATAAAAATGGTATTTTAATCTACAAATTAAGCTCTTTCATTTGATACCCCACTCGATATATAAGCCCTACTTTCAATTTTCAAAATCCCATTACGGAGCCCTTTAAAAAAAAAAGTAAAAAAGGTACAAGATTTTTTTTATGTCCAATAAACTCGGGTTAGCTACTTTTAACACTATTCCAAATTTCAAACCGATAGCAGCAGTAGTTCCTGAGATATCTGGCTGTGACAGACGGACAGACAGACAGACAGACAGACAGACAGACAGACAGACAGACAGAGTCGCACCATAAGGGTTCCTTTTTTACCATTTTGGTACGGAACCCTAAAAAGACGCGGTAAAGATGTCACTGTTAATTTCAATAGAATAAAACCCGCCCCAGCTAGTTGCCTTTCCGATCCCAGCCCCTGCCTGCCTCCGTCCGTCTCCCGCTCCTAGCCCTGTCCCTATAATCACCAAGGCGGGTAGCTCTATCAAACACAGGTCTAGGTCAGATTTGTACCTCTAGCCATAGATTATTTTGTATTGATGTACGAGTGCTGTTTATTGCGTACCTATTGAAGAAAATCATCAGTTATTACATGTTTTGCCATAAACAGCATACGTAGATTGTGTTTGTAGTTTAATCGTACATCATTTTATGATATTATAATCAATTAATTTCCATTATGGTGGCTCTACGGCAGAGTAGCACACTATTAATCTAACGCTGAATTAGGCAGCATTAATTAGGCAGCCCCAACCCCAACTAAGTGATTTAGCCTCTTTAAGACTTTAAGTTCGATCGATATACCTGACTTATGCTTTCCATTTCTGCAGCTTTTCTTGTCGACAGAGCGCCCGATGATAACATATTGGAATCCGAAATACATCAGCTTTGCTAACTTCTCCACTGTGCGATACGGTCGTCGAAATCCTGTTTACTATGTTGAAATACATTGGAATTCGCTAGTAACCTATGACAATAATGTGACGGTAAGTAATAACTCACAGTCAGAACGGAAATACCTAAAACATGAATACCTTGATGCGTTAAGTCCGACATTTTTAGGGTTCCGTAGCCAAAATGGCTAAAAAGGAACCCTTATAGTTTCGTCATGTCCGTCCGTCCGTCCGTCCGTATGTCACAGGCATTTTACTCAAAAACTACAAGACCTATACTGATGAAATTTGGAATATAGATGTCTTGTAGATGCCGCAACTAAGTTTGGTAGTTAAATAATAAAAATAAAAAAATCTAGGGGGGGCACTCCATACATGTAACAGAAGCTAAAAAAAATTTTTTTCACAAAATATCAACGTGTGGTACATAGTTCGACAGCTCTTTTGAAAACATTTTAAGGTTCTTAAGTAATGTTTTTGATTAAGTGAATACCTTTGGAAATAATCGCACCGAAAGTTGTGAAAATTGTGTCCCCCCCCCCCTCTATCTTCTAAACCGTGTGTCCGAAAAATATAAAAAAAATTACAAAAATAACGCTCAATTAATACTTTCAACGAAAATTATTTTCAACAAGATCGGATTAACCGTTTTTGAGTTATTGCCGATAAACTGCGCTTCTCAACAAAAGGACGTAATTGCTATGAAGATACGCTCTTTTGTTGTTGTACTTTTTTTACATCGTATATTTTACCTTATAGTTACGGCTATGGAACCCTAAACTGAGCATGGTCCGACATGCTCTTGGCCAGTTATTACTTTTCTAGGACGCCGTACCACTAAAAGTAAAAAACGGAACCCTTATAGGATCACTCGTGTGTCTGCTGTCCGTCTGTCACAGCCAATTTGCTCCGAATTCCGATTGAGTCAGAAATATATGAATTTAAACATGGGGGCCACTTTTGAGGGGCAAACTAGAAAATTAAAAAAAAAAGTTAGCAAACTGTATCTTGTGACATATTTAATAAAAGGACTCGCGGTAAAAATCTCAATTTTTTTTTTTAATTTTCATAGAAATAGTTTTGAAGTTATTTAAGAAAATAGGCGAAAATTTACCATATACTCAAGTCTACGGTCCCTTGAAGCTGTGAAAAAATCAAATTTCAAAGTTAACGTGAAAAAAGGTACGGCCGTTTATGCCACAAAAAACGTAAATTTCGACACTCTCAAGAAATCTAAATTCAAAAGGTAAGTGGGTTATTCTTCAGAAATATGTCTGCGACTTATTCCTCAGTCTCCATACATTTAGTATGAAAAAAGGCCAGAGGAATAAGGTGACCGCAGACATATTTCTGAAGAATAACCCAGGTACTTCCCGTTGACCTAGAATAAATTAGGCAAGCATTAGGCAAGTAATACCGTCTTATACTATAAGAACAAATAGGGAAAAATTAGAAAACTATACATTTTTAATGAGATCATTAATAGTAGATTGTGTCACAAGGGAGCAAAATGATGTATTTACGGCGAGGGCGTACATTGAATCCTGAACGAAGCGAAGGATTCTACATTTGAATCCCGAGCGTAGCGAGGGATTTTAAAGTAGAATCCGGAGCGTAGTGAGGGATTCAAGTGTTAACGCCCGTGGTGAAAATAATTTTGCTACCTTGTGACACATACTGCTTTTCACACCGACTATGAGGAAAATTCAAATACAAACGCTACCTACCAAAATAGCGAAATATTTAGTTAATAAAAGAGCATCACACATTATTATTAAAAATTAAATGTTAAATTGTTAAATTTATAGGCCATTATTATTTTATAAAACGATTATTATTTTTTACGGCCGGGACGAAAATACTACTTACATATTATATTTATGGCACTCACCTGCGGCTCGGACCGCAAACGTCTGTGATCTGGGCCATTCCTTATTATACCGCCCTCTGTGTGTAATATACGAATAAAGCTGTCTATGGTATGGCATATTCTAAGTGGGTTCAAACTAAAAATACCCTGTTGTCCTTGAACAGAAAAGTGCTACTTTGATCCCTCTTATGAGGGAGCAAAATACTTTTTTTCTGAATAGGAGGTGTGAAAAAAAATAGACTTTACTAAGGGAATAACATTTTATAGGGTACTTTAATATATGTACCTCCAAATTTGTACGGAAACTTCGGTGCGCGAGTCAGACTCACACTTGTCCGGTTTTTTTTTGTATGGGTCCATTCCTAAGAGCTAGCGCGGATTTTGGTATGCAATGAGTGATGACCACTCCTACCTTTTCCTTTTCTTGAATTTCAATTTCCCTCTTTTATATGGTTTACTGTTGTTTATCACATGACAACTATAAATCCCATTATTATCGAAATAATAATACTTAAAAGATATTTATAATGACAACCTTTGCAATGAAATGTATTGAATCATCTGAAACTTCAATAGAACACTTTTTATCTCGGAAAAGTGTATAATTTCCATGGCAGTGCGATAATTAATACTTATTATTAATAAATCAATAGCGAACATCTTATCATCATAAATAAGGCAATTAACAAGTCTACGCGGACAAAAGCTAGTGCAGGTATATTTTTTAAATTTTACATTGAGTATATCTCTTGGCGGTTACTTTAATTCTTATTTCAATGCTGTAGGTGCAATTCTCTTTCTACGAGTACTACAACTCGCAATAGGGTCTACCTTATTTCGTATAAAACTAAATGGTATAAAATCAAAACGTATAAATTCAAAACGTATAAAATCACTTCGTATAATCATTCATTTCGGTTAAAATTCCTTTTGTATAACATTTAAAAGCTCTAAATACGAAATCTCTATTCTTCAATATGTCTAACATTCAAAATGTATAAAATCATTATGAATAACATTTAAGATGTATAAAATTATTACGCATAATATTCATTTTGTATAACAATTACTTGATCGCATATTTAAAACGTAGAACATTCAAAATATCTAATCATCACAATGTATACAAAACAGTCGGTCGGGCTCCGCAACTGCTCCGCCGCTGCGGGAAGAGCAGCCCCTTCGCCTTTGCGTATCAAAGCATATACAGGCTGCTCCATATACAGGGCATATACAGGGTATCACTGTTTTATATAGAGGGTGTAACTGTGATAGATACAGAGTGTCACTGTGATAGGTACAGGGTGTCACTGTGTTATATACAGGGTGTCACTATGTTATATACAGGGTGTCACTGTGAAAGATACAGGATGTCACTGTGATATATACAGGGTGTCACTGTGATATATACTGGGTGTCACTGTGATATATACATAGTGTCACTATGTTATATACAGGGTGTCACTGTAATGTATACAGGATGTTACTGTGATAGATACAGGATGTCGTCGATAACCTACCTATTTTTGGGAGCCGTTTCGTTTTTAGGGTCATCAAAAAAAATAACCCTAACCTACCTATTTTTGGGAGCCGTTTCGTTTTTAGGGTCATCAAAAAAAATAACCCTATCCTACCTATTTTTGGGAGCCGTTTCGTTTTTAAGGCCATTAAAAAAATAACCCTAACCTACCTATTTTTGGGAGCCGTTTCGTTTTTAGGGTCATCAAAAAAAAATAACCCTAACCTACCTATTTTTGGGAGTTGTTTCGTTTTTAGGGCCATTAAAAAAATAACCCTAACCTACCTATTTTTGGGAGCCGTTTCGTTTTTAGGGTCATCAAAAAAAATAACCCTAACCTACCTATTTTGGGAGCCATTTTGTTTTTAGGGTCATCAAATAAAATAACCCTAACCTACCTATTTTTGGGAGCCGTTTCGTTTTTAGGGTTATCAAAAAAAAATAACCCTAACCTACCTATTTTGGGAGCCGTTTTGTTTTTAGGGTCATCAAAAAAAAATAACCCTAACCTACCTATTTTTGGGAGCGGTTTCGTTTTTAGGGTCATAAAAAAAATAACCCTAACCTACCTATTTTGGGAGCCGTTTCGTTTTTAGGGTCATCAAAAGAAAATAACCCTAACCTACCTATTTTTGGGAGTTGTTTCGTTTTTAGGGCCATTAAAAAAATAACCCTAACCTACCTATTTTTGGGAGCCGTTTCGTTTTTAGGGTCATCAAAAAGAATAACCCTAACCTACCTATTTTTGGGAGCCGTTTCGTTTTTAGGGTCATCAAAAAAATAACCCTCACCTACCTATTTTTGGGAGTTGTTTCGTTTTTAGTGCCATTAAAAAAATTACACTATCCTACCTATTTTTGGGAGCCGTTTCGTTTTTAGGGTCATCAAAAAAATAACCCTAACCTACCTATTTTGGGAGCCGTTTCGTTTTTAGGGCCATCAAAAAAAATAACCCTAACCTACCTATTTTTGGGAGCCGTTTCGTTTTTAGGGTCATCAAAAAAAAATAACCCTAACCTACCTATTTTGGGAGCCGTTTCGTTTTTAGGGTCATCAAAAAAAATAACCCTCACCTACCTATTTTTGGGAGCTGTTTCGTTTTTAGGGTCATTCATAAACAGCAGTATAATTTGGAAAAGCTTATTGCTTAAAAATGTGAACTTGGAAAAATATATATGACTAGATTATGACTAAGCTGCGATATATTTTGAAATATACATTACACCAAATATTACTTAAAATACATTACAGTGACACCCTGTATATAACACAGTGACACTCTGTATATATCACAGTGAGATCCTGTATCTATCACAGTGACACCCTGTATCTATCACAGTGACACCCTGTATATAACACAATTGCACCCTGTTTATATCACAATTACATTCTATATATATAACAGTGACACTCTGTATATATCACAGTGACATCATGTATCTATCACAGTGACACCCTGTATATCTCAATTAAACTGCTTACAGACATGTTTTCTCTGCTGACAGTGACATCCTTTATCTATCACAGTGACACCCTGTATATAACACAATGGCACCCTGTATATATCACAATGACATTTTGTATATATCACAGTGACATCCTGAATATATTACAGTGAAACCTGGGCCTCATATTTCAATAATATTAAGGGTTTACAAAAATTAGAGCTTTTAACAGTTATACCCCGTGAATGTTATACCTTATAATACTTATAACAAATAACGTTTCGAGCAAATGAATGTTATACCTTATAATACTTATAACAAATAACGTTTCGATCAAATGAATGTTATATCATACGAAATTATACAAGATGACTTTAGAGCATTTGAATTTTATACGAAATGTAATTATACACTTTAATTTTTATGCCATCTGAATTTATACGAAATGAATCATTATCCGAAATGAATTTCGACGAAGTGATTTTATACGGATTGATTTTATACCAAATAAGGGGATACCCTCGCAATACCGGCGTAGCTTCCTGGACCTGAGCTACAAGTGGTGCCACCTAGTCTACAAGGATCAGTTCTTCGGCCCCGCTCTGAGGAAGAACCTACCCAGATCTTGCCCGCACAAGCCGGTAAGTTTGGAACATTGCCCACCTTACAGCCAATACAGTATGTGTTGGTCCGGTTAGCTAAGTCAATATAATATATGTATGAATAGAATACCTTTAATGTATAATCTACAGTCCATAGGTTCCCAAAGTTGTCCCTACCGCCCCCCAGTGGGCGTTGAGGATTTCCAGGGGGCGGTAGGGGCCTTGGAAGAAATTGGGGGCTTTGATGCTATCCAGGAGGGCGCTATCGCTTTTGGAAATAAAAACTTAAATCACAATATCAACTACAGTACAAATAGATTTCTACATGGCAAATTCGATTGTAGAATCATTGAAATTGTCATATTGCAATATAATTCAATCAGTCTTAACAAGTTAGAAATCTATATAATCCGACTTGTACTCAAAACAACCACGCATCGACAGGAACAGCGTTGCCGATGTAGACTCGCTAGCTTATATTATAAAATTGATAAAGTAGTTTTTTTACCCCCAAATCATGCTTCGTTTTTCTCTCCAAGCTGCATCAGCCCGATCGCAATTCATTCTGCGACTGTGCTTACTACGTAAGTCTGATGGAGTCGCGGTCCAAATCCAGTTCGATGCATGATTTCAACATTTTATTTACGTATACAAATAATAATAAATACAAGAGGGTCTTCTTTTAAATCAGCGGTGGGCAACGCGCGGCTTGCGAACTTGTTCCTACTATTATCAAAATTATGAACAAGTGCTGCCCGCCTTTCCCTCGATTTGCTGCTATGCGGCCCTTGGCTGCGAAAAGCTTTCCGAGCTCTGGTTTAGATGATGAAATGTATGGTTTATTTCAGGGCCCATATCACTTTTACAATATGTCGGCGAACATGCCAGGAATCCCCGACTTTCCGTTCGTGAAGGGCCGCATCTACTGCAACATCTCGCTACGAAGCGAACGGGTGAGCAGCGGCTACATCGATATGGAGGTCAAGCGTTTCAGAACGCCGTAGATGCATTTAACCGACTTCAAAAAGTAGGAAGATTCTCCGTTCGACTGTACGTTTGTTAAGCGCCCCCGAGACGGTCAAATGGTTTGATTCAAATTTTATGGTTC
Organism: Eudemis profundana; assembly: GCA_947034925.1. Classification (NCBI taxonomy): domain Eukaryota; kingdom Metazoa; phylum Arthropoda; class Insecta; order Lepidoptera; family Tortricidae; genus Eudemis; species Eudemis profundana. Next base: position 18,229,594 of record OX344795.1, on the reverse strand, counting down.
CGTCCCAAAATGTTAAAAAAGGAACCCTTATGGTGCGATTCTGTCTGTCTGTCTATCTATCTGTCTGTCACAGCCAGTTATGTTAGGAACTACTACTTATATCAAATAGGGTATCAAAAAAATACCATTCCCCCTATTATCTCCGAAGTTACTGAACAGAAAAAGTGTAATAATTATCGATTATAATATAATTATCATCCTGAATATTACAGGAAAAATATAATGGTTTTCCTAACTTGCATAGTTAGTTTTTTAGAAATTCACAAAAATCGTATCATAAACTTATTTTGTCAGTTACTAAACTAACCGCAACCTACGTCGATGTACGGGGACAAAAGTTTCCCAACAGTAAAGTTATGTTTGTCTCTCAATACAGTTTATCTTTAACCATTTACATACTACATATAACAAGTTTGTAGGGAACCCTCGGTGGGCGAGTCGGACTCGCTTTTGAGTCATTATTTGAGCGTTTCACGTGCGTCACTTTCGTGGACACATTTTTGTCGAGATTCTAGCAGATTTTAATGCATTTTCAAAGTATTTGTTAGTAGTAAACTAAAATCTGAAGGAATTCGACAAAATGTGTCCACGAAAGTGACGCGGGTGATACGCTCAAATAACGACCCTTTTCATCAGCTTTTTAGGGTTCCGTACCAAAATGGTAAAAAAAGAACCCTTATGACACTAGGGTAAGGGTAAATGTGACTAACAACTATGGACTGTAGTCTGAAATAAACGATTTTTTTTTTTTTTTTATGGTGCGACTCTGTCTGTCTGTCTGTCTGTCCGTCTGTCACAGCCAGATATCTCAGGAACTACTGATGCTATCGATTTGAAATTTGGAATAGTGTTAAAAGTAGCTAACCCGAGCCTATTGGACATAAAAAATATCTTGTACCTTTTTTACTTTTTTTTTAAAAGGCTCGGTAATGGGACTTTGAAAATTGAAAGTAGGGCTATTATATTGAGTGGGGTATCAAATGAAAGGGCTTAATTTGTATATTAAAACACCATTTTTATTTTTTTTCTTAAATAAGTAGTTTTTGATTTATACATTTTTATGTACCATTCCCCCCCTATTATCTCCGAAGTTACTGATCAGAAAAATGTGTCATAATTACTAATTATAAATATCAACCTGAATATTACAGGAAAAATAGAACGGTCTTGCTAACTTTAATACCTTTTTAGAAATTTACAAAACTTGGAATCCCTAGCGGCGAGTAGCAAAACTAAGCGATGGCATGTTTCACGCTAGGGGATTTCCGGGCAAAACTAGATGGCGCTAAAACACTAAACATTTAACGATGTTATAATTGAACAAAGAAACATAGTATAGTAACAATTAGTTCGTAAACAGCTAATAATAAATAAATTTAAATACATTTAAATACTGTGTCACGTTTGCAAAGTTAAATAATTGTAAATAATATTATAATTATTTTACCAAGCTTATACATAGATGGCGTTGTAAATTCGGGGAACAGCTTTTTGTATGGAGAATGACAGTCCTCTTGATTTAATGGTCCTTGCTATTAAATAGAATCATTACACGTCAGGTTCTAAATATTACAGGGAAAATCTAACTGTTTTCCTAACTTGCACTGTTTTTTAGAAATTTGCAAAAATCATAACATATACTTATTTGCTTCTACTAAACAAATCGACATACAGTTTTTCTTGAACTATTCGCGTATCTACTTATGAGTTTGTACGGAACCCTCGGTGCGCGAGTCCGACTCGCACTTGACCGGTTTTTTTTATATATAACTAGCGACCCGCCCCGGCTTCGCACGGTGTTTCTCTATTATATTATGCATGTATTATACAAGCGACTTTGTTTTATACTATGTAGTGATAGTGATAGTGACTTAACTCACGAACATGTTACTGAATAAATTCGTTTGAAGCCGGTTATTTTACTTTAAATAAATAAATAAATAAATATTAGGGGACAATCTTACACAAATCGAACTAGTCCCATAGTAAGCTCAATAAGGCTTGTGTTATGGATACTAGACGACGATATATTTAATAGATACATACATACAAATACTTAAATACATAGAAAACATCCATGACTCAGGAACAAATATTCGTGCTCATCACACAAATAAATGTCCTTACCGGGATTCGAACCCAGGACCTCTTGCTTCATAGGCAGGGTCACTACCAACTAAGCTAAAGCGGTCGTCAAAACTTTATTTTTATTTTGTGTTAATTATTCGTAAAAAAATATTAATATACATATTATTCTTTGATCAATATGTCCTATGCACCAAAAATGTGTATGTAATACTTAATAAGAACTAAATAGGTATCGGAAAAATACATTATGTATCAGTGGCGTGGTGTCCATAGAACCCAATTCCCACCGGCTGCCTATTTTAAAGCATATGACCTACTACTCCTGAAGAAAAAGTAATCCAAATCTGCTCCGGCTTTACTGAGAATATATTTGACGCCTCGCCACTGTAATTTATTACGTACTTTCACAACAAAATAAAGCACAAGTCTAACATATCAGCGAATGTGGGCGATCTCCGACTTTCTATCTTATCCCATCCTGTCGTTATATTTTCTCTATTTCACTCGAACCAATAATAGATTAGGAGGCCGTGATATCTCGCAACCGTCGCGAAAAAGGCTAACTTTTGTGCCATTCGATAGCACTCATTATACTGATGTGCAATGCACAAAAAGAAATGAGATCCATTGGTGCGTTTTCGTTTTCAGCCCATTAAAGCCACTATGATACTTGGCCGTGCACACTCGTGAACCAAGATTATTAGTTAATTTCGGGACCAGAAATCTTTAAAAAATTCATTAAGTCCCGATCCCATTACTTTACCAAATTATGTTCGGTCTGATCTGACTTTTTTATCGGGTGGAAAACGAGAACGCACCAATGAATCTTATTTCTTTTTGTGCATTGCATATCACCACAATGGGTACTATCAATAGTAGAAAAGTTAGCTTTTTCTCTCATCGTTTTTTTTGGGAACTTTAAGGCGTACCCACTGATAAAGCCATAGTATCGGACGGTCCCACGTTAACTATGAATCAGGTCTGTTCAGTGCTCAGTGCACCACCCTCTATCGCAGAACCAAAAGTTGGCTTTTCCGCGATCGTTGCAAGATAATGTCACGACTAGGGCATGCAACACCGGTATTACCTGTGCCAATACTGGGATCCCGGTATTTGCCAAGAAATACCGATATTGCATTCGCTAGTCACGTCCTACCGTTCTACGTAATTCTTTAGCTGCTGGCAGGCTTATCCACTTTAAACTACTGTTTGTCTATCCTACAAACGAACACCAACTCTCAGTAGTGGATTCAGGTTCAGGTTTTTGGTTTAAGAGAGGCTTAACAATTTATCGAGGTAAAACACTGTATCTGTACAATCGAAGACACTGCTGACTGACCACTTGTCACCCTTATTACAATGTATTAAGGTCTACTGATGGTCACTTAACTGTGGCTTCGTTTGTACAAAATTACATATTTTGTGGGGGGAGTTGAGCCTTTCGAGATTTAAGTGTTCACCATGATTTACGCCCGCTATCCTTTCCTATTCCTCGAAACGAACTCAAAAAAGTAAATAAATAATCGCTCTCCCGATTATTAAGCATGATCATCTATATATATATATAGCCAAATTACGGCACGTATTAGTGTAGGCACAGCTGGGCTTCAGTTTGATGAATATTTGTGGGTAACAATGTATTATATCCGTTTTGTACATGATACACATCAGTACACTTTACAAAAATGAGGAGTTTCTCTAGTCGGTTGTAATTTTTGCTTAAATGTTTCGTTACCTCAAAACTCCGTCATTTATGAATTGATTTAAATAAATTTCTTTGTAATTGGAACTTTCAATTACAAAGAAATTTATTTAATTCAATTTGAAAGGATTATACATCCTTTCCCATAATTGTGGGATCCATGAGGATTTTTTTACTCGTAGGTACTGCTTCCATAATCGGACATTGGATATTAAATATTATTATACCTAATTACTTTAAGAGTATGTCTGACCGGATGCATCAGAGGCAGACTGCAGAGTATGAAATTGGCGTGTATATAATTTTATAAAAAACGAATATCCAGTTTCATATTTTCACGAGTTTGTTGTACTGGTTTTGGAATAAGCATTTGAGCACTACATGTTCTCTTAGCGTACGACGCAATGAAAGTATGAGGTTCTACAAAAACTGTGTAAACAAGACGCTCAAAAGTCGGCAATGTATTATCATCTTATTTGCACGTATGCAAGCAGGAATCTTAAGCATAGGGTTAGCGGGTACTTACTTTAAATGACGGTCTTAAATCTTGAAAGCCATTATAAGCATGGTGAGGTACTTTCGTGTCATTTAGTCTAACTAAGCGCCTTAACATAGCCATCAGTCCTTAAGCTACACTAGACAGACGTGTGAGCACATACACTTGAGAGCCAAAATAGCAATGGGGTTTCATTAAAAAAATAATTATATTTTACTTTATCATTATCGAACACATCTTAGGTAAAAGTATACGATGCCATTTCACCGGGGCGACCACTCTCAAACGCTCAAACAATGTGGTCCGTGTTAGCAGATCTTACTTTTTTTTTGTCACGTGTGTGTTATAAACCTTTATATTCGGGTTAATGTGGTTTGACACTGGTTAAAGGCGAGTCTTACATTTAAAATTCGGTTCGATCTTCATGCCAATAATACCAATGGGTCGTTTTTCTGCTCGCAAGTGTAGTTTGTACAGAAGTGGGACGGCTAACAATACGCGCTGCCAATTAGCGAGATTAGACGCGGCGACGACGGGGGTCCAGCCTCTCGGGACATTGTGGACAGTCCGGTTTGATACATACTTTAAATCGGTAGATCTAATTCTAGAAGTTCAAAGAGGCATAAATCGATCGGGTGGCGAAGAAATATTACAGTCGTTCCTGGTGACCCACACGTCAACGTCAATATTTGTAGTACATCCAGATGAACCACGGGTCATAACAAGTGCTTATAGTCCACCCAGGTGAACTTGTCAGGTGGACCACGGGTTGGGGAAGTCCTGTAATTCTGCGCACCGAACCGACCGATCTCGGCGTGCACGTCACCACCGTGGAGTACTTGACAGCGCGCAGTGACACACAATGAAAAATACACACGTTTTAGAATAGAATAATATCGCGTTGACCTCTCTGGAAATAAAAGTTTTTTTAGGGTTCCGTACCAAAATGGTAAAAAAGGAAGTCTTATGGTACGACTTCTAGGGTTCCGTACCTCAAAAGTAAAAACGGAACCCTTATAGGATCACTTTGTTGTCCGTCCTTCAAGACATCTGTCAAGACCCTTTAAAATAAAAAAAAATAAAAAATAATTTATTTCTGCAAGTAGAAGGGCTCTTTTACATGTCTGATTGTATACTTTTCTCTTCTTTTGGCGCTTCGGGTAATGACCTCCAGGTGAGAAGAAGCGCCGGAAGAAACTCACTAGTTTCTCTTTTCAAACACTCTTTACAAGTATTACAATAATATTTATCTCGGGAACACGTGGAGGTATCGAGTTGAAAATAATAGTACTAGCACAGGCCGGGAAGTAAGGGGTTACCGGCCGAGTACATATAGCCGAGCGAATGCGAGGCCACACAGTTATACGAGGCTGGCAACCCCTTTTCATGCCGAAGTATGTTACTGCTTTACTCAAATATGCAATGCTCACTCCAAAAAAATCACACTTTATTTTCTAGAGATACTAAAAGCTAAAAAGACAAAAAATAGAATTACATAATGAAATTTTTCAATTACCTTACCAAAAACTGTTTCATTCAGTACACATTTTTACCGCGAATATTTAGATGAAATATTTTAAATGTGTACTTATTCGTGTAGTTAAATTTGCTAATTAAAATTATTGAAAATTGTTTATAATGTGTTATTTGTTATGTTCATGTCGATTTTATAAAAATAAAACTGCAAAATATAGCAAACATCGTTTATTGTTTTTTTAATGGCTGAACGCCGTGATGCTGTGTCACAAATAAAGGTGGGATGGAAATTAAAAAAAAAAAACATCTTGAAGGCCTAGGCCGGCAATGTTCTATGAAATTCCATTAAAAGCCTCTCGTCTAGCCGCACCGAAACGAGGTACTTAGCGGCCTATTATAAGACACGTAATGTCAATATTTCATTGCATGTTTGAGGAAAACCATATTATACTCAGTTCTACGGTCCCTTGAAGCTAAGGAAAATGATAACAGACATACAATACACGCACACAAACAACCTCTGACCCTAAATGCATACCGCCGTTTCGTGTATTGGGAAACACAGTTTTGAATAGAGATGTGCCATTCCCGGGAATATTCCCCACTTGTATGGGGAATATTCCCGCTGAAAATATCGAACTTCTAAGTTAACTTGAAAAAAAGATACCCGGCCGTTTATGCCGCAAAATACGTGAATACACTCTCAAGGAAACCAAAATTCAAAGGGTACTTTCCGTTTGATTTAGGACTATGAAATTTGGCAAGTAGGTAATGCCGTCTACTAAAAGTATAAGGAAAAATCTGATACATTTGTAATTAAATCATAAAAAAAATAGACTTTACTAAGGGAATCAAAATTTATAGGGTACTTTAATATATGGATCTACTGTACGGAACCCTAGGTGGGTTTTTTTAAAGGGGACCGAAATGGGATGTTGAGAATTAAAAGTAGGGCTACTCTATCAAATGGGGTATCAAATGAAAGGCTTAATTTGTACATTCCAAAACAGTTTACTTATTTTATTTTTTTAAACATCTAGTTTTTGATTTAAGACAAAAAACGTTAAAAAAATACCATTTCCCTAATATCTCCGAAGTTACTGAACAGAAAAATGTGTACCTAAAAAAGGTATAACATTTTTTTTTTCTGTCCATATTCCAAATTTCAAGTTGATAGCATGAGTAGATCCTGAGATATCTTGCTGTGACAGACGGACAGACAGACAGAGTCGCACCATAAGGGTTCCTTTTTTACCACTTTGGTACGGAACCCTAAAAATTAAGCTGAAACTGTACAATTAAGAACTGAAATTAGCCGTAGCCACGAATGTGTTGTACACTTCTAAAAATGTTTGACTTGCGTGTTAAGATCATCTATCTGGCCAACTGTTCTCCATGTTGCAATTTATGGATTCCAATTTATCGTGGTCACCCTAGCGAGCCGGGGCTTAACGTCGCTCGTTATATCGAATCCAGTAAGAGCTTTAAGATTCTCGTATTGTCCGGCAAGCGTGGTCACTGTCTCTATACATATATCGTCTTAGTAATTAATTTTAACAAAGCTGCTTTGTGCTTGCACTATCTTAAGGGTCGTTGTGCACGAACACGATTTTAGTGAGACTACATAAACTGACGCATCCAATAGGGTAGGTACTTGCCTGTAGTCTATTTAAATTATTCCAAGCTAATCGTTAACTCTGCTTTCGTAAATTTGCAAACATCAACTAAACTTCACCTATTTAGCGTTTTCAACGATTTTTAAAAGTTCCAAGACGTATAAATAAGGAGCTGATTTGACCAGTGAGTGAAATGACGTCATATTAATATGTGCATCGGATAATAATGCAATATCATTAGTATGCCATGGAGCTGATCTGATGACGGAACTGGAAGGTGGCCATGGGATCATTTAGATTACTTAGGATAACCCCAGTGTTTGTGCTCATTTTATTGGTTTAGACATGCAGTTTGCGATTCACAAAAAAAAACTACAGCCGCCAAGTAAAAGCTTCTCTCAAGATTAAGTAAAAGAACCTGATTTGATCCGACATCCAACAGTCAACAGGTATTTGTCATAACTTCGGAAGTTTGTTTTAATAAGTTTAATATAAGTGTTAACTAGCACATTATATTGTCTGCGCCCTTAATAATTATATTATATTTTTGCTCCTCGACCCGGGGACTGCGTCCTCATGCGTTTGAGCTCCATATCGATGTAGCCGTTGGCTATTTCATCGTTTTTCAGCGTGATGTTACAGTAGATGCGGCCTTGCACTATTGGGAAGTTGGGAATCCCTTCCACAATCGCCGTCATGTTGTACAGGTGATACTCGCCCTGCGAAACAACTTGAATGAAATAAATATATACTAGAAAACACCTCCATAGACGCTATTTGTATAATTTTTCATAGATGTAAGAGGCCAATGATAATGATGTTGATGAGAAGGCACCACCCAGCCAATACCTTCGGAAACCGTCCGAGAGATGGCCCGGGAGGCTCTCCACAAGCCCGGGGCAACAACAACAACCCCGTGGGGAGCCCGCACAGGCTGTGGACAAGACCGACACTGCCGATCACTTTTTTTTTAAGTAATACTTAAGTGGCAAACGAGCAGACAAGATGCCTGATGGAAAATAGTCATCGTCGCCAACGAATATCTGCAACACCAGAGGCGTTACCTATAGTACGTTGCCGATCTTTTAGAGCCCTGTTTACTCGTTTCTTGAAGTAGCCCATGTCATAGCGCTCCGGGAACACCTCAGGAGAAAGTTCATTTCACATCCTGCCAGTTCGAGGCAAAAATGAATTAAAGGAATCTTAAATATATCTACGATTCCACTGTTAAAATTTTGCTCAGCATGTTCGCCGTGGCTCGCATCCTACTGCGGGGAACCCTCAGCCAATTCTGTTTACGTACGGCCTTGAAAATTATCTTGGCCTCCATTACTTGAGATGTTTATAATCGAGTCAATAAAATACGTATAAATAAATACAATATATGAGTCAATAAGTCCTGGAGTGGCGACCACGTATGGTAAGCGCAGCGTAGGACGACCCCAGACTCGGTGGACAGGCAACCTCGTGAGAGTAGCGGGGAGTTGGTGAATGCGATCTGCACAGGACCGCACTCTATGGCGATCTATGGGCGAGGCCTATGTTCAGCATTGAATTCCATGGCTGATAGATAGACATCGAAAGATAGATAAATAAAATGCACTCCGACTTGTCCCCTTGCCGACAAAGATTACCCAAGTTCAAAAAAAAACAATTACTGTAATCGGTGTCGGTCCAGGCTGCGATGAAACTATCGATTCCGAATTGCTGAGACAATGTCATAGTCATAATCACTAGACTGGCTCTATGTATTTTGAATAAAATCCATGTTTGAGCCATTATTAATCTAGTAATAAAAGTTCGTAACCGGAGGTACCTGTTTAGACCTGCGATTACGAACAGTTATTATTAGATTAATGGCTCAAATAATTTTAGAGACAAGATTGACGACGAATTTTTGAATTACACTACTGCATAGATACGGCGGTACAAGACAATTACTAGAATTTTGAGCAATAAACACGTACCGGCTGGTGTGGACAAGTTTTGGGCAGGTTCTTCCTGAGGGCAGGTCCAAAGAACTGATCCTTGTAGACTAGGTTGCACCACTTGTATCTCAGGTCCAGGAAGCTTCGTCGGAATTGGGAATTGTAATACTCGTAAAAGGCAAATTTTACCTACAAAATTAAAAAAGTTTCAAATGTTGCCATTTTAGGTAACATTAAAGGAAATCATAAAGTAGATAAAATACGATTTTAAGGTGATTCTAGTAGCGGTTCGCCATAAAAACGAAATTGTATTACTTAAATTATGAAATTAAACATGTTTTAACCAAATTTAATGCCATTAAAGTCGATTTTAACCTCTTTTTCGTAAGTATGGAGAACCGAGTGACTCGATTCATAGAACTTTGTGCATTATTTTCTTCACAATTTTACTTACTATCACATTGTTGTCTAAAAGTACTAGTACGTTGAAGTGTAAATCCACGTAGTACACAGGATTCCGTCGATTATACCTCAAAGCGGAAATATTAACAAATGTTAGGTATTTCGGATTGTAATAGGTTAGCATCGGCCGCTCTGTAGACAAGTAAAATTTCTGAAATCGGATAAGTAGGAAATATAAGCTATACCAAACCAAAAATTTCGCACTTTTTAAACCACGCGACATTAGGTACCGACACATTAATTTGTATTACCTTAGATTCTTCAGGAACTACCGTGATAATAAATAAAAGTATTTGAATATACCACCATAGCAATAATGGACGGAGCATGTTGGTTTATTCTACGATGTGGCCGCTCAAAAACTAAATGTAATTTTTTTTTTTTTTTTTATTTTTTTTATACAATTTAATCACACAGCATGACAGTTTTTTATAACTAAGGCACTGTGAAATTACATATCAATTAGAAAATTCTAAAAGAATTACAAAAGTAAGATTTAAAATAAAGCAAAAAACAATAATAATAATAAATTAAATTGAGGACACGCGCACATCCATCTTCTCACAAAACCTCAAACATTCATCATGCAATACAACCCATCTACTCGCAAATACATCACAGCCAGGGGCTGATGCGAGGAGCCTATTTAAGAGGTGTAAGGCACGAACCAACGGAGAATTTCTACGGGACACAGTTCGTGACGTCGGTACCGCTAGCAAGTGGCGATCACGAGGACGAAAAAGAATTTTAGTCAACGGGGGAACAAATAGACGCACTAGCTGTGCAGCCAATTCGGTGCAGCCTGACTCACCTCGCAAGATTCCGCTGGTTATCGAGAGAACGGCAAGATTACGTCTGACCTCCAGAGAGTTAAAGCCCAGGACGCCCAGAAGGAATTTAGTTGGGTATAAAAATGGGTAGTACCCGTACATTTTTTTGTATAAAAACCGTAAGAACACTTTTTGTACTCTCTCCAGAAGTAAAACGTATGTTGCTTCGTAGGGGTTCCAGACAGTAGAGGCAGCCTCGAGCTTACTTCTAACCAGAGCAGTATATAGAAGTTTTATGGTTCTGCTATCATGAAAATCTCTAGCGTTCCGTATAACGAAACCCATATAAATTATAATAATATAAATAATATAAATTGCAACTTGCTTCGCTTTTGCCATCCGGTTTACAGATGGATGATTTCGGCTCAGATCATTTAATTTGTCCAGTGTTGCCGTTTGGTCACATTTGTAATATTTTGCGTTACTTTTGACCTTCTCACGTTACATGTTAGTAATTTTTAATTCCTAAGCAAATTTCGTTACTTTTTTAGCTCGTAACTTTTTTCTTAATAATATTGTTTTGTAAACAAAGAAAAATTATTCTTAATTTCTGAACGCTCCCAAAGAAGGTTTCAATACTACGAGTACTAAGTATAGTCGTATCTGTTCGAAATTCGTGTTTTTCCGTTCTTCTCGCTCTTATGTCAACTTATGTTTGAGTAAGCGATGTCAGCTTACGAACTTTAAATTTCGCAAAATTTCCGGCCGCGCTCGTCCGCTATAATGGCCATATTAGTTTTTGTTTACTTACTGTGATTAGTGAACACAGTGTGTGGATGATTCAAAATTTAAATGAGCAGGAATAAAGTACCTGTGCATCCAATCATATTCGGTGGGTATCAATTTGCCAATTTTTATGTACTTATTATTGGTTTATTCAATTTAGAAATTGACCAGTGAATCATGTTTTTGAAAAAAAAGCGTAAAATTAGTAAATGATTTCGTAAACAATTTTATTTTGTTTGCATGGAAACTCTCAAAACGATGAAGATGTAAATTCTGAATATTCTAATGTTTCGTTACTGGTGCATTATATGCTTTGTTGTATAAAAGGTATGTAAAAGTCTTTGTTCTTACCTTATTATCCTTAATCTTGACAGCTGTCAAAGCTGAAATGTTTTTTTTTTCACCAGAATGTTACATTCGCTGCAAAAATGTTACTTTTCGAGAAACAAAACGTTACTTATGACTCAATGGCCCTGGTAACACTGAATTTGTCATCAGTAGATAATTATCCATGATACTGTTACAGGTGTACCTGTGCCCGGCTAAGGCATAATTTTGTGTTTTTTGTATAGTGAAAGTTATTTTATTATATCACGAAATGATGTACTCTGTACCTACGTACCAGTGGCGTGGCGTAAAAGATATCCTTGGGCAAGCCGGTTCAGATTTGGCATACATTTTCCTTAAGAGCTGTAGAATAAGGTGCTCAAATGCCTGATATTAGGCAAGCCGGTAGGAATCGAGTTATTTGGACGCCACGCTACTGCTACGTATATAATTATCTCTTCTATTATTCTCCATTTTTATTAATTCCATTACACATAGTTTATCTTCACATTATGACTTGACCATCACATGACCTTTATGGCAATGGCGTCTTGATTCCTTTCTCTCACCAGGTAAAAAACTTGGGTGTTATCTTAGATCGCACTCTTTCTTGGGGGCCCCAATCAGAAGCAGTGAAGAAGAAGTGAGCAAGAAGATGTTTGCTGCTGGCGGCTCTCTTAGAAGACTTCGCAATTTTCTTCCCATCCCTACTAAGATTGCGCTTGCCCAATCTCTACTTCTCCCCATTCTTGACTATGCTGATAAATAAACTATAGGAATCAGAATATTATAATGAATAAAAGTGTACAAATTATTGTTTACGCATTACGCGACACTAAAATACTACGTATTCTTTCCTGCTTTGGAGACAAACATCTTCCGTGTCATTCGCACTAATACATGACTAATACATAGACGTTTAGACGTAGTTGTATTTGCACGTATATCTACGTACTTCAATCGTGTCGTTTATAAGCAACAGGTACCATATGCCGATTGTCAATACGGACCATGTAACAACGGGGGACCGTCTGGTTGCATAACAACTATTGTCATATTATTAATTGTCATAACAGTTTAAGCATAAAGTTGATGCTCATTTTTTTTTTTTGGCATAAATTGTCCCATGGCATATTTGTTCCGTGTCATAATTATACGGAGTCATAATTGGTTAAACCATAATGTAAATTGTCATACATTTATTTAGTCATAATATTGATGATTATAAGTCGTTTTTGCAATAATTGTAAATTTCATACGTTTATTAAGCCATAACATTGATGATCATAAGTGGTTTTAGTAATAATTGTAAATTTCATACATTTATCAAGCCATAATATTGATGATTATAACAATCGTATTGCATAAATTTTGATAATGGACTTGCGATGGTTCTTCAAAAAAGAAACGATTTATATTATTGAAGTATTTTTAATTTCTACTCATTACACAATATTAGTGACCTCACACAGAACCAAATCGCTGCCAGAAAAGTAGGTTAGGTTAGGTTAGGTTAGAACTGTTATCTCACACATAACCAAATCGCTGCCAGAAAAGTAGGTTAGGTTAGAATTGTTATCTCACACATAACCGAATCGCTACCAGTAAAGTAGGTTAGGTTAGGTTAGAACTGTTATCTCACACATAACCGAATCGCTGCCAGAAAAGTAGAATAGGTTAGGTTAGAACTGTTATATCACACATAACCGAATCGCTGCCAGAAAAGTAGGTTAGATTAGGTTAGGTTAGAACTGTGACCTCACACAAAACCAAATCGCTGCCAGAAAAGTAGGTTAGGTTAGGTTAGAACCGTGACCTCACCCAGAACCAAATCGCTGCCAGAAAAGTAGGTTAGGTTAGGTTAGAACTGTGACCTCACACAGAACCGCATCGCTGCCAGAAAAGTATATTTGGTTAGAACTGTGACGCAACATATAAGAGAACTTTTAAAAAAACTTTTAAAATTAGGCTTATGCGTTTAGCAATTTATGCTTTTACTTAGTATGGTTAAAGTGTCGTATGAGCAACCTATTTATGCGTTTAGCATTTTATGCATTTACTTAGTATGGTTAAAGTGTTGTATGAGCAATCCATGTATGCCCATTATAAAGTATGCTTGAATAAATGTATGCTTATCAACTATATGCCCATTACACAGTATGTCCATAAACATTATGATTAAAATCGTTATGCGCATAAATGTATGACTATTTACAGTTATGCGTAATGATCAGTATGACGAATCCTCGTATGCGTATCAAAAATATGACCTTAAACTTTATGCAACCCGACCCCTACCCATGTAACAACGTGTACCGGTATACAGGTGCCATTAAACACCGCCTTTACTAATGACAACTATGATCTTTGCCTGAGAATTACACAAGCTATTCCTAAGTGGCTAAGGTTGTTAAACTTTGCCCATCATTCTCGCCTGTAGTGCAGACTAATTAGTAATTGCAGCTGGATTCATAATAAAACACTTAAGAGGAAACAGGAGGGCAGTTTTTCCATACAAACGTAGTCCCCTGTTTCCTCCCTAGATAATGCCAGTAGAGCAATAATTTTTTGTCCAAAAATCTATGGCTACTATTGATATGTTCCTATGTTTTCCTTTTTACGATAAATTGATTCTCAAAAGAGATAATAACCTTCAAAAACCTAAAAAAAATGCCAGATTTTCCGCTGTGTTCACACATCCAGAAAACAAATTTGACTAGATCATTAAAAAAAAGGAAAACATAGGAACACGGCCAAAGCCTTTCTTTAATGTTTAATGAAAAAAATAGTTAAATAGGTTAAGTTTTGGGGAAGAAATCAGGGGACTACGAAACGTTGTTTTCATGAAATTTTAAAAGGTATTTTCGGTCCAAGATGCAGTTGTCTCTATCGCGCTCTGCGGGCGAGAGGCGGGCAGTGCGGGACAGCGACACATTTTACAAATACCTAATTTTCAATTCTCATTACCTTACTGTTTCCTCTTAAGTAATCGTCCCAAAAATCAGAATAGTTTGACATAATTAAAATCAAATAGGTAAAGGGTGGCCATTATTTCAAACTTATACTCGTGTGTCATTCACGTAGTTACTACCAGTCCAATTTTCAAAAACATGTTTTCATAGTTATTTTAAAGCGAGCTTTACTGCTATAGGCTTTAGGTTGCCTTTAGAATTACAATTAGTGGAGAAATAAATACATTTCTGATTTATGATGTTAAGGTAACTTTTCAACTCAAACATTACAAACTCCTAATCTTATAAGGTTTTATTGAAGTTTCAGTTTTTTTATTTCAACTTTGCTGTAAGTATTTGAATTTCAATCAGAGTAGGTATTAGCTCAATTTTATTCATTGAAAGAGTTTCGAATAACCAATGTGAAATTAAGTTGTACCTAAGCGTATAAAATGTTGATTAAGTTATACCCGGCAGGTCGTAGGGTTTTGGCTTGATAGCTGTTACGTAAATCAAAGACGGTTGAATGACAACTGGTTTTATTGCCTTTTTATACAACTACCTACAACATCTTCCCCTTAAAAGATAATATTTAATTAACCAACACCAATAAGTGACTTAACATAAAATAGTGTTACATGAGTTACATGTTTATAGGTATAACTATTCTACCACTATCCTCCTCCCGACCAATAAACGTTTTGTAGCACGTTTATGTTTAACAATGTTCATCTTCGGTTGTTTTCGAACCTTTAACTAGACTTATAATACATATGTATATACCTAGATACAAGAAAAAGATAAAAAAAAAATGTTTCTTTCATATAAAGTAAACTTATATTATAATATGTCGTACGGTTCGTACCTTATCGACGCTTCACAGACTATAAAGATTAGTGACTTTTAATTTTATACTTACTTAAAAATTGGATAACAATGTTTATAGACTCGGTGAAAAACATACTATATTCTTTTTTTGTTTTTTTTTTTTTTTTGTTTACAATTATTAAGTTCCAACAAATTATGTAAATATAGGTATTATGTTATGTATCACGTGAGCCCGATAAAACTAGATAAAGGTTGCATTATTTTTTTCTGACTGTTATCATTGGAGAATGCGTTTCTACTACTGTTTCCTCTAAGGACCCAGCTGATGAATACCGATCGTCGTCACGTGATACATCCGTCTCCGAGTCGCACTCACAATCTTGATTATTTTGGTCATTAATGTGCGACTCTGAGCTTTCCGGTTCACATTTAATTAAATGTCTCCTATTACGACGGTAAATTCCTCTCCTATTTTTAACTATGTAAGATCTTGGAGTCTCACCTTGTGATACAATTTGACCTCTCATTCTTTTATTTTTATCTATTACAATAACATTATCACCGTTACTTAATTTCGGCAATACTTTACAACGTTGGTCATAATACTGTTTACTCTTTAGTTGATTGTTAATTATGACATTATGCTGATCAGCGGGCACTGGCCGGGGTTGCAGCAGGGTGGGGTGCACCGGCAACCTGCACCTCAGCATACGACCCATTAGCATCTGTGCGGGAGAACACAAATTTTCGCGAGGTGTATTGCGGTAGCTTAGCAAACTCAAATAAAAATCGGAACCACTTTGAATAGATTTTTTCAAAATATTTTTAATTGTCTGTACCGCTCGCTCACTTTTGCCATTCGCTTGGGCGTAGTTAGGCGACGAGGTTGTGTGCTCAAACCCCCACTCCACTGCAAACCGCTTGAAATCCCTACTAGTATATTGAGTGGCATTGTCGCTTATTACCTTTTCCGCGATTCCATATCTAGCAAAATTCTCTTTTAGTGCTTGAATGACTGACGAACTAGTTATATTAGGTAGCTTCGAAACCTCAACAAATCCGGAATAATAGTCAATAATAATAATATAGTATTTTTTGGCATATTCAAAAATATCTGTACCAACTTGACACCATGGCAAATTTGGTACCTCAATAGGCATTAAGGGCTCTTTACTTGGCGCGTTTAAGTTGTCTTGGCAAACAGAGCAGCGTTTCACATAAAGTTCTATTTCTTTATTTATTCCTGGCCAAAACAACACTTGTCTAGCGCGTCTCTTACAGCGGTCAATGCCAAGGTGACCTTCGTGAATGATTTTAAGCATTTCCGCTCGCATTGCACTCGGAATTAAAACCAAGTTGTTTTTAAATATAACGTTATCTATTAGGAATAGCTCATCTTTCATTGACCAATAACATTTCACATTTTCTGCCACTTCATATTTATTTTTCGGCCAGCCTTTACTTATATAATCTAATAACATTACTAATACGTTATCTTTAAGAGTTTGCTCTCTAACTGCGTTAAGTTTACTTTTTGACATACTCACATTACTCATTAACAGATTCACTTGATACATAATTCCCTTGCTAATAGTTTCATCATATTTCTCAGGCAAAGACGCGCGAGACAAGGTGTCTGCTAAGTACATATATTTTCCGGGTTTGTACCTAACTGATATATCTAACCCCTGGAGGCGCAATAGCATCCGTTGTAAGCGAACTGGGATCGACTCTAATGGCTTTTTGACCAAACTTTCGAGCGGTTTGTGGTCACTTTCCACAATTACACCCTTTTTTCCATATATATACTGTCGGAACTTTTCACAAGCGAAGACGATGGCGAGCATCTCTTTTTCCACCTGAGCGTACCTGGTTTGCGTGTCGGTCAGCGTGCGCGAGGCGTACTCTACCGGTCGCCCGCCCTGCAGCAGCACCGCGCCCAGCGCGACACTGCTGGCGTCCACCGACACCACTACTGGCTTTTCAACGTCGAACAAAGCTAAAACCGGACTGTCACTAAGCATTTTTTTTAGTTTATCGAATGCATTTTGGTGTACCACATCCCAAACCCAACTCGACTCTTTTTTTAACAAATTTGTGAGTGGGTTTGTGTGTTCAGAATAATTTTCTATAAACTTCGATAGATAATTTGTAGCCCCCAAAAAACGTTCTAGTGCCTTTCTATCACTGGGAGGCGGCATTTCTGTAATTGCTTTAACTTTTGTACAGTCCGGCTTCATGCCGTTCTTATTAAACACATGTCCTAGGTATGTTACTTCCTCTACGCATATTTTGCACTTATTTTTATTAAACTTCAGATTTATACTCCGCGCTCTTTCTAATAACGCTATTAATCTTTTGTCATGTTCCTGTTTTGTTCGTCCCCAGCAAATAATATCATCTATGAAGGAATCCACCCCCTCCAAATTCTCGAGAAGCTGTTTAATGCGTGCATGAAAAATTTCTGGTGCACAATTTATTCCAAAAGGAAGCCTTGTAAATTGATACCTACAAAACGGCGTACTAAACGTACACAGGTCAGCGCTAGCCTCATCTAACTTCACAGCCCAAAATCCGGAATTTGCGTCTAATACTGAAAAATAGCACGCCCCGTTTAATTTTGAAGCTAACTCGGTAACTGTCGGCAGCTGAAAATGAGCACGGCGAATTGCTTGATTTAATGGACGTGGGTCAAGACAAAGTCTAATATCACCGTTTTTTTTAGCCGCCAAAACAATGGAATTAACCCATGGCGTAGGGTGAGTAACTTTTCTTATGACGCCTAACTCTGTCATTCGGTTCAACTCGTCGAGCAACTTATCGCGCAGCGCGAGCGGTACCTTTCGCGGCGCGCTGACGACAGGCGGTACGCTCGGGTCTATAACAATACTATACTCACCCGGCAAACAACCTAAGCCTTCGAATAAGTCGTCGTAGTTATTTAAATTAACACTGTGTACCCGGTGTATTAATCCTAGCTGTGAACAAGCCTGTCTACCCAGTACGCTTTCACAAGACATATTCGCAATTGCAAATTTAATACAGTATTTGTAGCTTTTATGCCACCAACTAATGTTACAAATACCTTTTATAGGTATTACGTTACCACTGTAAGATTGCAATTTTATGCAATGTTTTTTCTGTAAAATTGATTCATCATAGCCTAACTCGCTAAACCGCTCGTATGACAGTACGCTAATGTCGGCTCCCGTGTCCAACTTAAACCGTTCCGACCCACCGTCGCAGGTCAAAGTCTCATACCATTCGTCATTACCGGACCGTCCTCCGAGCGGTACACTTTCAATCATAGAAACATAAAATAACTCACAATCGTCCTCCTCCTCGTTTGCGCTGTCATTACGAACCTCAATGTCATACATTTTTTTAACATTTTGCGGCGCTTTACATTTTCTAGCGTAATGTCCGTAGTTTTGACACACAAAACACTTCACATTCATAGCGGGACACGTTCCCGGCAAACACTGCACATCCATACCACAACCGTGACACGGCGAACCCGGCTGATACGAGCGGCTCCTGCCGGCGGGCGGCGGCGGCGGCGGTGGCGCCGAGCCCTGAGGCCGGGCGCGGCCGCGGCGGCCCCCGCGCTGGCCGGGCCACCCGCGCGCTCGCACGGCGTCCACCCGCACCGGCCCCGCCCCCGCCCCGCGGGACTCCAGGCACCGGCTGCCGTCCGCCGACACTTCGTCGGCCTCGCATATCTTAATTGCCTTATCCAAGCTTAACTCCTCCATTCGCAACATACGATCGCGCACCACTGCACTGCTAATGCCGCAAACTATGCGATCGCGAATGAGAGACTCCTCCAAGTTTTCAAATTCACACTTTTTGCTAAGCAGTTTCAAAGCCACGACGTACTGACCGATAGTTTCACCTTGTAACTGGTCGCGCGTGAAAAAATTATACCTAGCTAATGTTACATTTGACTTAACTCCGAAATACTCATCGAACTTTTTAAGCAGTGCCTTGACGTCCTCACGATCGCTGTCTTTATCGAACCTAAACGTTTGATAAACATCAAACCCGTCTGCCCCGATTAAATTGATGAGCAAACTAGACTGTACAGTTGAATCCTCTTTATGCACCCCCGATGCTTTTAAAAACAGATCAAACTGCGTCTTCCATTTCCGCCATGCGTCAGCCCGGCTGACGGGGCTGCCATCCAAACTGAGTTCCGCGGGCGGTCTTGCATGTTCCATTCTAATATCACTTCTTTGTATATTACACTGATATAATAAACCACTTTAGTCACAATTTGTAACGATATTCCGCAAAAAACTCGATTTATAACATAACCGCTGTCACCATGTTACGTAAATCAAAGACGGTTGAATGACAACTGGTTTTATTGCCTTTTTATACAACTACCTACAACAATAGCAAATATTTTTGAAAATTTATGACCACAATAATTACTTACGCACTAAATTTTTAATAAATACTAAAATCAAAAGAATACCTACAACTGTATGTTGGAATCTTTTTACCCAATGGGTTATGATATGACTTTGTTATCCCAGCAAGGACTATGCAAGCGCAATATAAACTACTGCGCATTTTATCAAAATACAATAAGTACATACTCAACAACGATCTTAAATCACCCCAGTTGACAGAGTGCTTCAATGTAAAAGCCCTCTGTAAGGTTTTAAAAATGTTTTCATTTCGCTAATCTGTCTTTGTTTTTGGTTCAATAATTGTTAGAGTGTTTCGTTTACAACGGCGGAAAGTTATAATTTAGTTTTCAAGTTAAATGAAGTATAACTCTCTTTTATACTTTTGTTTATCAAGATTTGTGACTCCTTTAGATGGAAGCTTGAAAATATGTTTTAAAATAAAAGGCAAATAAAATGTAATTATACCTGCCTAAATTGAATAATGAGTGTTTTTACAGAACTTTGGATATGCCAGTCCTAGAAAATCTTATATTTGCTATACTTCTGGATGTAGTTTAAAATCCTCCAGCAAGCAAGTTTGCAAGAAACGCCCTCGAGGTTAAGTTTAAGCAAGTGGGGTGAAAGTTTCCCCTATCCCTACCTATCTCTATTTGCTGACTGTACCGGGGAAGTTTTAGTTTCAGAGAATTCTTTGTAAATGTTTTGTACACTTAGGTAACTACTTTTACTGATAAAGGGAATAGCCCTCCAGAAACCATGACTATTTCCAAACAATGCTGTTGCATCTAATCGGTCGGTATCGATTATCATAGATGTGGCTACTGTATTAGGTATGTCAATCAAATTCATAACCTGAGTACAGGTTTTTACAATATCACAGATAGAGACTTAAAAACAACCATTCAAAAATAAACAATCTTAGCCCCACAAAATCTTAAAGTACAATTGTGTAAGATTTCAACGTTCTAAAAAGACATACACTGAGAATGGGCGCGGATTCAACATCAAAGATCAACTTCGCGGAATGAGATGACTGATTTGCCCCACTTTGAGTAATTTGGACGGGCCCGAGAACCCCTTAGGACCACGGTGCCTCCATTACTGCTGAAACTCCAGCCAGGAGAGCCCAGTCATCCATTGGGTTAGTACTGGAAAGTCCGAAACTATAAAATACTTACATGAAAAATCGTTAATCGGTCTGAAGAAGGAACCAAGTCTAATTTTAAATTTATTAACAACTGCATAAGCTGAATTAAAAAATGTTTAAAGTAGGTACCTACCTACGTCCACTTTTTATTAAATCATGTGCAGCCTCGATACCGTCTATAGGTTACAATTAAAAGTTAACTGTGATCACCACCGCTTGCCGCTATGTTTGCTGGAACAAGAATGAAAAAACCGCCGCGGTCAAAACGCTCTGAAATCGACCCAAAAATAGGTAGGTACCTACTTTCTATACAGTGTGTCAGATTGAGAGCTCATCGATGTGTCTTCCGGAAACATATTAAGGAGAGTGAAAACAACTGGTCGGTTATTAGTCAATTGAATAGTCTGCACAGCGGCATTGGCTGCGTTCCTTTTGAGTCGTAATTGCACAAAGGATACCGTAACATGTATTCGCTTTCTGTAAGTGATATTTTGGCCTAGACGGCTAGACGCCTGGAGGATAGTTATGACTGTGAATGTTATTTGCCGAGTTTGACATGTGTTGAGGCGAATTGGGTTTGAAAGCATTAGTCCCGTCGTACCTCATTTACAACAAAGTATGTATAAAGCCAGTCAAACTTCGGCCGTTTAAAGTAAACACCATAATTAGGCGAACTAGTTTGACAGTTCCACAAGCAGAAATGTTGCCAGAGTTAGGCCAGTGATGGTTTGTTTTAATAAAAATAAAGAAATATGTTCGATTTCGCTGACGTATGACTGTGATTTAATTTATAACCTAATAAATAAAGTACAGGTCGATTCACAAGAGCTGGCACGAATAGATTGAACGAGTGAATGATAATGTTTATGTGTGCATCACAAAATGATTAAATACAGGTTGATTCAATAAGTGATAATCATATTTTTAGATTATCTCGTCTCATAACTTCGTAACCCAGTCTGTATTGTGTATTTTATGAACAACTAAAAAGCCCTACCTACACAATAGCAACCTTGTTTACACACTGACACCGTGAAGTGCGGAAATTGGTTCACTATTATCTGGCAGAAACTTTTTTGACATATATTTGGTTCGCATAATAATACTTAGCAGAAGTATTGTTTGGCAGAAACACCTTACGCAGAATTATTTTTTGCAGAAATCATTTCGCAGAATTTTATAATCCCGAATCATATGTTGGCATAATGTTGATGGTCATAACAGTCTTCTAAAGGATTAGTCATTTCGTAGATTATTTTTCTGCATAATATTTAGGTGGCATAAAATTTGCTTAGCAGATTAACATTTGATGTCTAGGTGAACTTCATTTACTACTCTAACTGTACTAGACATATGCAGGATAGGATAAATTGCTCATAAGAATCGCGAGGCGCTGTACCAATAATATTTATTTATAGAGCAAATAATTATTATAATGCAAACTATTACAAAAATAAAATAATAGTAATATTATTATTGATTTATTTATAATGGGTCTATATCGGGTTGTCGAAATTTTTGCTGGGGTTGCAGTTCAAACCTAACTAGGGTTTCTGGTTTCTCGCCTCATTTTTTTCTCGAGTTTCGAGAAATCTCGACTCCAATTTCTCGAGTTGTCTCGACTCTCGAGTCTTTAGTAAGAAATTGTAAATTATTGTTGAAAATAAAATAAAAAACAAATAAAAAGGGTATCATTTAATCGACCACCAAAATATTCATATGAGCGTGAGCAGAAATATGTATTGCATGCATATAGCTACATGCAGCTGGATACATATAGCTGAGACACTTCTACCTCGCTTGTAATATTACTGTTTGTGTGTGTGTTTTTAATTTAAATTTTAAATGTACCTACTGTTTTTGTACTAAATGTAGCCTATGACGATGCAAAAGTGGTTCTTATGAATCCTACTTGATTAAATGAGTTCTTATTCTTCTTATTCTTATTCTTATTTGGTCAGCCAAAATAGCTAGTTGGTAAGCAACTTATGGTTAGCAAACATTTATAAATCTGTCTGCAATTAATGATATACTGAACTGCTCTAAATTATTTTGGTCAGCAAATTGAGTATTTGAGCTGCATTAAGCGACCTACAATTAATCAAATTTTGGTAAGCAATCAGTAGGTAAGCAAAATATTTCATTTTATCCATCAAAAAAAAGGGGGCAATAAAACCTAACTGGTCATTCACAAAATGAGCGCAACTATTCTGCCGCCAATCGTGTGCGTATTTTGTCATTCGGTAATTGTCAGCTGTCAAGTAGCAGGTGTCACTGTGATTATATACTGGGTGTCACTGTGATATATACACAGTGTCACTGTGTTATATACAGGGTGTAACGTTTCAAATGTTTATCATTGTTAAAAGGCAAAAAATGGCGAGCCTGACTTTAGCCCTTATTTCGTTTTTGCCGGAACTCGAGAGTCTCGAGAGTCAGCTATTTATTTCTCGTCTCGAATGGAGGTGAAACTCTCGAGTTGTCTCGAGTTCGAGAAGTCTCGAGCAGAAACCCTAAACCTAACCGAACCAAGTTTTTTTAAAAGCAGTTAGTTTTTGTTGGGGGACGCAGTTCAAACCTAACCTAACCTACATTTCTACCTAAATGAACCTTCGGTTTGTGTTTATTTTCAGGTCGTTTTTGTTGGGGGACGCAGTTCTAACCTTTTTTTTTTTTTTTTTGTTTTTTGACGGTGAGAAAATGCTTTACGCATACCCCCCCGGGCCTAGGGAGGCCAGATGTTGGGTGGGGGGGTTATGTGGGACTCTCCCCGCAGATGGGGCCTACCCACTAAAAACTCACCGGCGATTCTCCGCACTGCCGTTGTTGATGGGGGCGTTATGGGGTCGGAATCATTCTTCCAGAACGCCCCCCGGCTGCCCTGGCTAGCTGACTGGCGCCAGGGCTCCCGCGCCAAAGGAGGAAGGGATCGGATACGCTACGATGGGGGAGGGCCCCCAGGCGTGTGGAGTCTATCGTCGTGGGCCCCTCACCCACGAACTCCACTAGGGGTTCAGGCGAGCGCCGAATTGCGCCCGCCTTCTCCCTCTACGCCTGCGCCGGATCGGGAGCGCCTCTGCCGTATCTTCGCGCTCCCGTTCCGCTGCCTCCTTCTGCTCGATGACGGTTTCGCAGAAGGAGGCCACCGCCCCTCCCAGGATCTCTCGCTGCGTAGCATGGCACGCAGTTCTAACCTAACCTAACCTACTTTTCTGACAGCAGTTCGTTTTTGTTAAGGGACGCAGTTCAAACCTAACCTAACCTACTTTTCTGACAGCAGTTCGGTTTTGTTGGGGGACGCAGTTCGAACCCTAACCTAACCTAATTGAACTTATGGTTTGAGTTTTTTTTAATGCGGAGGGCTTCACCCCCTGAGCCCCCCTTGTGGGGGGCTCCGCCCCCCGTCCCCCCGTTTTCTTCGTTATCCTTATAATTTACTAACCTAACCTACCTACTTTTCTAACAGCCGTTCGTTTTTGTAAGAGGCCGCAGTTCTAACCTAACCTAATCCTGGTGGAACGATGATTTGAGCAAACTTAAAAAGGACGTCATCAGATCCCACCACACGCTTAGTAAAGCCGTCAAACAAAAACTGCCGCTCGCGGAGGCTTTAGCGGAAAGGGACCGCGCCAGGAAGGCCTACTCAGACGCTTGTTGCGCTGCGTCTACCGACGCCTTCCGGGGCTTCTGCGAACGGCAGCAGAAGGAGGATGTCTGGTCTATCACCAATCGTCTCATAAGGACACGCCCTCTCACCCAGCCGCCTGCTACCCTACTCCTTCCAGATGGATCATACACAGAGACAACCAAGCAGACTGCTGAAGCTCTCCTGAAAGCCTTCCACCCGGATGATACCACCGACTCTGCCTCTCAAAAACGGATAAGAGATGAAGCACAACTAAGTCCGGACACACACAATGAGATCCCTTTTACCAACACCGAAATTCTTGAGACTCTAAAGACTATTAGTCATAAAAAGGCACCTGGTAGTGATAATCTCACTGCAGACATCTGTTTTCAAGTGACCAAACTCTTCCCGGAAGTGGTCACGGCTATAATGAATAGGTGTCTGCAGATTGAATACTTCCCTGACTATTGGAAGCAAACCACAACTAAAATCATACCCAAGCCCAATAAGGACGACTATACGAAAACATCGTCCTTTCGTCCTATTGGGCTTGTGAAGGTATTTGGTAAGCTTCTCGAAAAGCTGATAATTAATAGATTGGTACACCACATGCACAGCAATAACCAGGTGATAAATAGACAATTTGGCTTTAGGTTACAGACCTCCACGGCGCACGCTATTCAACACGCCATTGATAACATCGAGCAGGGCAAACAAGAAAAAGAAGAGGTCCTGGGTGTCTCCTTGGACATCCGGGCTGCCTTTGACAACGCCTGGTGGCCAGCCATCTTTCAGCGGCTCAGAAAAATCGGATGTCCAAGGAACATATATAACATCCTCCAAAGCTATCTTACAGATAGAGAGGTATATCTTGCGTTTGCCGATTGCTGTGTGCGTAAAAAATTGACCAGGGGCTGTATTCAGGGGTCGGTCGCGGGACCAGTTCTTTGGAACCTCGTCCTTGACGAATTGCTTGACATGGCAGTGCCGGAGGGATGTCACCTGCAGGCCTATGCGGATGACGTCCTTCTGGTATGCCGTGCCAGGACAACCGGAGAACTGGAGCGCACTACAAATACAGCAATTGCACAAATCGCTGACTGGGGGGTAAGGGTGAAACTTGAGTTTGGCAGTGATAAAACACAGGTCATCGCCTTTACTCCTAAGGCCAAACTATGTAACATCTCTATGTATAACACAGTCCTTCCAATAGTTAACGAAATAAAATACTTAGGTATAACAATAGATAATAAACTAAGATTCACAAAACACGTCATCAATACAATAGAAAAAGCTAAGAAATTATACTACAAATTACAAATATACATAAGGCCTACGTGGGGTGTGCACCCAGAAAATGTGCGAACGATATATACACACGTTATAGAACCAATAATCACATACGCCGCATCCATCTGGTCCAAAGCTCTTACTTTTAAATTCATTCAGGATAAACTCTTCTCTTTTCAAAGACTCTTTGCCCTAAAAATAATACACGCATTTAGAACTGTCTCTACTCACCTCTCTATCACTATGGCTCAACTCATACCTCTACCTGACAAAATCAAATACTCCGCAGACTTAGAAGCCACTAGGCTCAGAGGGAACTCCTCTTTCTTACCAGCTGATCTCCCAATTGAAGCTCCTATACCACCATCCAGTCTCATACATCCTGCACATCGAGAAACCATCCCCTTCGAAGAGTTAAACAATCAAGAGGAGGTGGACATTGCGCTAGCTTCTCTACCCGAGACTACCTGGATAACTTACACTGATGGCAGCAGACATGACAGCAAAGTCGGGTCAGCATACATCACAAAGAGACCCGACGGAACTACAACAACCAAAAAGTTCAAGCTGCATGACTGCTGCTCAGTATTTCAAGCGGAACTCTTTGCCATAGCCCAATCTCTTGAAAATTACACAAACTTCACTACCAAAAATCTCGCAACAAACCCAAATCATGCCATTCTATCTGATAGTAAATCTGCTCTACAGGAAATCTCAAACCCATCCTCTTACAATCCTATAGTCAACCAAATTCATAAACTTATTCATAAAAATAAACAGACACTCTCACAGACTCACTTCTTCTGGGTCAAGGCCCACTGCGGAATACAGGGTAATGAGCAGGTGGATCTACTGGCCAAGGCAGCTGCAAATTTGAAAAAAGCCCCTGATTATTGGCAGATACCAATAAGTTACGTAAAATACCAAAATAAACAAGTCCTCCTTACAGCAATGCCTAAACTCTACTCACACCCAGACAAATGCCTCTACACGAAAATACTCTTCCCCGCATACACAGATCTCAATGATTATCTAACATCAAACAAACCCACCTTTTCAACTACACAGTTTATCTCCAACCACGGCTACCATAAGGCATATCTCAAACGTTTCAACATCACCCGGATGACTGCTGTCCTTGCGACGGCAGCACTTGCCAAACAATGAATCACCTCCTCTATGACTGCCCTCGCTTCGACTCCAAACGCCTAGATCATGTTATAACTTGCGAAAATCTCCGAATTGACCATACTTCCCTACCTTCCGTGCTCTCAAAACCCACCACGACTCAATCCTTCCACAGACTCCTTGCCTACATAGTCCATAATCTCAAAAAGTTCAATGGTACATAGTTAACTACTCCCTCGAAACAATAACACCTCGAAACTCTCTCTGCTCCTGGAGAGCGGGCGGATGACGACTCCGACATTCGATCGCTCCCTAGGGACAGCAAACACTTAACAACATACACACTACACTACACACTAACACACCACCAACACATATACATGCATCTAAACACACCCCCAAGGCAACGTGTATACCGATAGCACCGAGCCAAAGGAACAAAACACATCACTAGCGGAAGGAACTGTCAGCTAACACTGACAGAACCAACCGTTTTAAAAAAAAAAAAAATCAACCGACTCACTCACTATCTACATAGCCAGGGAAAAATCATACCGAGACAATACGGCTTTAGATTGCAAACTAACACCACTACTGCCATTAACGACGCCCTAGACATCGTATATACCGCGAAGCAATCCAAAGAGCAGGTTATAGCGGAGTCTCTAGACATAAAGGCAGCGTTCGACATGGCGTGGTGGCGGTGGTGGCAGTTCTAACCTAACCAACCTACTTTTCTAACAGCCGTTCGTTTTTGTAAGAGGTCGCAGTTCTAACCTAACCTACTTTTCTGCAAGCAGAAAAATCATTATGCCATAATAGAAGTATGCTACAGGACTACTATGCTACATAAAATTATGCTAAAAAAAAATCTGCGAAAGTCATTATCTGCAAAATGATATGCTACAAAATGTATTGTATGCCTAGAAATAATAATGCCAAATAAAGTTTATGCAAAACTACCATTCGACTAAATGTGTTTCTGCGAAACATGTTCTGCGGAGTGCATTTCTGACCAATATTATTCTGCCAGATGAGGGTAACCCGCGGAAATTGCATCGAAACATCTAAATTTCGTATTAGTTTCACATATTTTTACCATGATTTCGTAGATTGCGGTGTCAGTGTGAAAACAGGGTATAAATTAAATAAAAACTCCATGATAGTAAAATATTTGTAGCGGACAGTCAAATGTATCTTTCTGCAATTATCAATTACCTGCTTTGTCTTACTAATGTGCAGACTATATTTATTTTTTATTTTTTTCTTGAATAATGAAAAAGTGTTATGTACTTGTTTACAAAATATTTAGAGCCTCCCGTATAAGAACGTCACTCAACAATGACAAGTGACGTTACTTTCGTTCAATCCATTCGTGCCAGCTCTTGTGAATCGACCTGTAAGGTGACACAATACATTCTTGAAAATATTTAAGGATTAAACGTTTCATGAATTTATTTTGTCTTTTAGACTTATCCTGACCTGATGCGTGCAAATTATTGTCGATAACGTATTATCGATAATTACACCTATGACTATTTAATTGTTTGTGTCAAACTAGTTCGCCTAATAATGGTTTTTACTTTAAACGGCCGAAGTTTGACTGGCTTTATACATAGTTTGTTGTAAATGAGGTACGACGGGACTAATGCTTTCAAACCCAATGGGTTTACTTTAGGAGTGCGCGACACGTATTCAAGGTAGAGGCGCAGACAGTGCGATCCGTACTGGGGCAATCTTACGCATTCTTAAAGCTTAGCTTGTAGTGCGTTCGTTCACGGCGCGCACACATACAAGCCGCGCGATGTACCTTTTGTAGGAAGAAAAACGACTGCTATTATACTGTGTCACTTAACGTTTTATACGCTGAGTATAGAGTCGGTTGTAAGAACTGTTATATCAAAATTGCTTCAAGGACGTTTAGCCGTTTAATCCAAAGATTTTTTTAAATTTTGAAATAAATAGAATATGAATCAAAAACGTAATTTTGTAAAGGTATTTCAAACTCCTTCTACTTTTTAGCATTTTTCCTTGATCCGTATTTAATTGCCATAAACATGTTAACATACTAAATATCAGATACCAACAGCGATCGGAAATAGTTCTTTACAACTCGAAGATTTTCTGATTTTGATCAATCCTAATTCACACCCTGTTACAGTCATACAAAGTCATAAAGTAGCCAGTACTATGACCTATAATGGCCAGGTGACCGGGATGTCCCTTCCCGGAAGACCCTTCTAAGAGTTCTAAGTGAGCCGCGTCTGCGAAAATACCCGAACATCGGCATAGACCCAAGTATTCATAGACATGTTAGGGTTTGAGAATCACAAAAATACCCCAGTAGCACGTAAGCTGTATAAGAGCTTATACATCCAGTTTTAGCGTTATATTAAGCTCTTATATAGCTTGTGTGCTACTTGGATCCAAGGTAGGAGCTCAAGACTGCCCATCCACTAGAGCGGAGAGGAGAGCAGCTGTGCCAATATTAACCAATAGAATTTCGACTCCCATTCAGTGGGCATTGATTGCTACAAGCTACAATTCTGTTGGTTAATATTGGCCCGGCTCGGCTACTCTCCGCTCCCGCGGACGGGCAAACTAAAATAAATGAGACCTACTTGTATTACCAAGTCAACTACCGAAGCATATCTAACCGTAAAACAAAATTTAAAATGGTAGGTAATCGAACAGACTTTAAATGAATCTATTCGATATCGATAAGAAATGCACGAGTCACTATGAAAATACCCAAATCGCTATATATGTGCGTGTCGTTGCGTGGCGTCCATAGAACGCGATTCCTACCGGCTTGCCTAATAATAGACATTCAAATGTCTAATATTAGGGTTTGTTCCCAATTCTACAGATTTCGATTACAGATTCCTATTTCTACAGGTTGCCAAATCTACAGATTCCCATTTCTACAGGTGCCTAATACTAATGATTTCTAAATCTACAGATTCCCAATTGTACAAATTTCCAAATCTACAGATTCCCAATTTTACAGATTTTCAATTCCACCTATTCCCGATTCTACAGATTTCCGATTCTAAAGATAGCCAGCACTACAGACAACAATATCTCTAAAAATATAACATATGTAGTACGATTAGTACGGCCATATCTGAAAATATGTACGCTCAAATACGCTCGTAAGTATTGGCTTCAACAGCAAAGTAACCTGATTGGTCTATTTCGCACAAGTCCGCCACAGTGGAAACGCGCTCTTAGGATAGAAAAACAGGCGAAAATGTACAGAAACGCGATGCACATATAATGTATGTGAGAATGCTGGCTGAGCTAGATCAGTAACGCCGCTACTGGATTCCATGGTGATACTTGAAAATGCTTTAAGGGGACCATTACAAACTTTTTGAGAAATAATAAATGACCTTAAATTGTCTACAATTAAGTTTTTTTCATCCGACTCAATCCTATTCTTAACAGACACTAAATTTTTACTTCTGTGGCACGAACAGTTTTTGCTGCGAGAGAACAGTGAGCAACATTCGCTTATTCTCAAAAATCGTAATTCTGAAAAATCTGCACAATTGGGAATTTGTACTGCTAAAAATCTGTAGATATGAGAATCTGTAGAATTGGGAATCTGTAGACATGAGAATTTGTAGAATTGGGAATCTGTAGACATGACAATCTGTAGAATTGGGAATTTGCAGAATTGGGAATCTGTAGATTTGAGAATCTGTAGACATGAGAATCTGTACACATGAGAATCTGTAAACATGAGAATCTGTAGAATTGCAAATTTGTAGACTTGGGCCTAAAGGCATTTGAGCACCTTATTCTTCAGCTCTTAAGAAAAATGATGTACTTACGTCATATCTACACCGGCTTGCCCAAGGATATCTTTTACGCCACGCCACTGGTGCCTACATATAATATTTGAAGAGTTCCCTCCTTTTCTCCAAAATTCCATCATCAGATCCTGATTTTGGTGCAATGGGACTACCTCGGTGTATCCTATCAAACAAAAGAGCGTTTTCCAAATCAGTCCAGCCGTCTTCGAGTAATCGCATGATAAACATCCAGACGAATTGAGAGCCGTCTTTATTTTCGAAGTCAGTTTAAAAGGAGGTTATAAGTAATACTTGTAGTAAGCAACGTGCACCGCACACTGATTTTTTTTAAGATTACTGCAAATTAAATATTTATAACAGGTAATCAATACTACTTTACGCAACATACATACATATGGTAATGACTATGAGCTTAAAACACGAGTGTGCTTTTCTCACTCGCCCTAGGCTCGTTTTATAATAAGATCACACATATGTTTTAAGGCTTAATTATGTAAAGTTGCATACACTGCTTTATCTACACACCAGTGGCGTGGCGTCAAATATATTCTTAGTAAAGCCGGATCAGATCTGGATAACTTTTTTTTTCAGGAGTAGTAGATACTCCGGTTATATGCTTTAAAAAATATGCAAGCCAGTGGGAATCGGGTTATAAGGACGCCACGCCTCTGCTACACACATATTTTAAGCTCTATTATGATATGTGTGTGTGGAGATAAAGTTTTTTTAAGATAATCGCCTCTAAAACTTGCGTAACGTTGTAGGTAAGTTTCATCATCTGCTTTTCGTCCAGATAATTTTTTAAACATTTTTATAAATTTAACTTAAACCCGTGTATTTGTCTGTGTGTTGGGTTCAAATTTTGCGACGGTTTTTTCAACTACTACTACTGGGCCGATATAATATAATTTTGACTTGCTTGAATTTGATGAATACTGACCAATATTCATCATATTCAAAAATCGTTTCTTAGTGCTATTCAAAATCTGCAAATCTTTTAATTTTTTTGCTATACTTATTCAATTAAACCGACTACGGATAGGGCTAACAAAATTAACAAGCTATATAGCATATTCTGAAGCTGTGTCTGTTTTTTCCGTATGCCATTTCACATTTGTTTCCAAATTTCGAGTCACAAGTCCCCAGTACAGCTAGCAATACTGCTCCACTTCTACCAAAAGGACTTAACTCAGTATGAATACTGAAGACGGTTATAGCTTTTTGCTACCGCTCTAACTACTGGAGTGTAGTCGCGGTGACTCAGCAATATGCCGGCATTTGGCAATAAGCAGCTACAGTTCCAAGGAAGAAGGTAATAAGTGAGGATAAACTCCATATGTAGTTGCCATTTTTGCACGTGAAGGTAGAACTGCCTTTAGGGACCAATCGTCTCTTGGATTGTGGACCGCTTATCAAATTTCTCCGGGGTGAAACCTGAAAATCGGATTGGGCTGCATTTTCACTATGTAGCGCTGGCAAACCGTTTTGATTAGAACAATATTGCCTAAAGAGTTTATAAGGGTTTACTGAAAGTAAAAAAAAATTAAGTCCCTTATTGGGGATCCCTGATTGCGTTTGAAGTTTGATATTTAAAATTAAAAGAAGGATGTTTTGTTCAGTTCAATCAGTTAAATGGTTTACTAATGTTTCGGCAAAAATTATTTCGCAAATTTTTAGTTCCCAAACCTTTTATCCCATATTTTTATTTGGTCAAAATGTTATTTCCCAACTCAACGTTTCGCACTGATATCATTTACCAATATATGATTTGATAAATTATTGTTACGCAAATTATTACCTGGTTTTTTTTTAAGACGTCATTTCTCATTTCGTCAAATGTATTGATTGGCATATCGTAATTTAGTAAAATATTGAATGGCAAATAAAATCTAACCTAGTTTGTTAGAATGCAAGGTTCAAATTGCAGTATGATTTTATTTCATTAAGTGGGTAGGGTGATGTCCCATACAGCTAAATTAAGAGGGTATTACTTATGTTTATATACTTTGTGGCTCAAAATAGCATTTCATTCTTGAGTGATCGTTGATAGTTAATGTGCGTTGTACCTAACCTAACCTACTGTTCTGGGAGCGGTTCGTTTTAGTTGGGGGACGCAGTTCTAACCTAACTTACTTTTTGATAGCCATTCGGTTTGGTAGGGGGACGCAGTTCTAACCTAACCTAACCTACTTTTTGATAGCAGTTCGTTTTGGTAGGGGGACGAAGTTCAAACCTAACCTAACCTACTTTTTGATAGCAGTTCGTTTTTGTTGGGGGACGCAGTTCGAACCCTAACCTAACCTAACCTAACCTAATTGAACTTATGGTTTGAGTTTTTTTTAATGCGGGGGGCTTCGCCCCCCGAGCCCCCCTTGTGGGGGGCTTCGCCCCCCCGTCCCCCCTTTTTCTTCTGTGCCCTTATAATTTACTAACCTAACCTACTTTTTGATAGCAGTTCGTTTTTGTTGGGGGACGCAGTTCAAACCTAACCTAACCTACTTTTTGATAGCAGTTCGTTTTTGTTGGGGGACGCAGTTCGAACCCTAACCTAACCTAACCTAACCTAATTGAACTTATGGTTTGAGTTTTTTTTAATGCGGGGGGCTTCGCCCCCCGAGCCCCCCTTGTGGGGGGCTTCGCCCCCCCGTCCCCCCTTTTTCTTCTGTGCCCTTATAATTTACTAACCTAACCTACTTTTTGATAGCAGATCGTTTTTGTTGGGGGACGCAGTTCAAACCTAACCTAACCTTTTGTTATTTAACTAAGCAAATCATTTGCTTCATAATTGTTTGTCACATAAAAGTGTGTTGAAGTGAAACTTTTCAATGTAAAACTTGGTTAAATGTTATTTGACGATATGTTATTTGCTTAAGCAAATCATTTGCTATACAATTATTTACCACATAAAACATTGATGTAATAAAACTTTGCAATATAAAAATGTGGCGAAATAAAAAAAATGCGAAGTAAAGTTATGCCAAGAATTGATTTGCCAAATAAAACTTCGGCGAAAAGTTGGTTGCCAAGTGAAATTTGACGAAACATATTTCGTCGAAACGGCAGTACACCCAGTTAAATATAGAGCTCCTAATTTAAAAATCGTTTAGAGCCTATACAAAATTTCAACCATCATTTTGAGGATGATTTTTAGAAAAACGGTAATAGTACATTATTACAGAGGCTGGGAAGTGAGGGGCTGCCGGCCGAGTACATATAGATGGCCGAGCGAACGTGAGGCCAGATAGTTACGAGGCTGGCAAGCCCATTTCACGCCGAGGTATGTATAGTGCTTTTCTCAAATATGCAATGAAATAAATTAAAAACACCGCAAAAAATCAAACTTAATTTTTTAGAGATACTAAAAGTAAAGTAGACAAAAAATAGAATTACAGAATGAAACATTTTCAATTTTATTTCCATTCCAAAAACTGTTTCAGTTTATATTTTTACCGCGAATATTTAAATGAAATATTTTAAATGTGTATTCTTGTAGTTAAGTTTGCAATTTAAAATTATTGAAAATTGTTTATATGTAATGTGTTATTTGTTATGTTGATGTGTTATAAAAATAAAATTGCAAAATATAGCAAATATCGTTTATTGTTTTTTTAATGGCTGAAAGACGTGACGACGCGGCACAAATAAATGTGGAACGGAAATTAAAAAAAAAAACATGTTGTATGAAATTCCATTATATGCCACGTGTCAAGCCGCACCGGAAACGAGATACTTTGCGGCCTATTATAAGGCACGTAATGTCAACATTTCATTGCATGTTTGAGAAAAATTACTTTACTCGAATCTTGTTGAAGAGTCTATGTGCGAAGTCTCAGATCTCCAAGTACAAAAATCGTTTGGTCCCTATACAAAGATTCAACCCCTATTTAACACCTTTTGGGGATGAATTTTAAAAAACGGAAAAATTACTTACCCCAACCCTTATTGTTATTTTCAACCCCCGACGAAAAAAGAGGGGTTATAAGTTTGACGCCAATGTTTGTCTGTATGTGTATTTGTCTGTCTGTCGGTGTGTCTGTCTGTGGCCTCGTAGCTCTCGAACGAATTTACCGATTTCGATGCAGTTTTAACGTGAAAGTAGTTTCCTTGCGGGTGGTGTTCCTTAGCTATACTCGTATTTGGTAAAAATCGATACAACAGTTTGAAGAGTAATCAGCTCTTTTCCAAAATTATGTAAAGCATTTTCGGCTTAAAATGGAATTTCAGTACAAAAATAACAATTAAAAGGACGAAATAAAACATAAATTAAAAAACCCCCGCCTAAAAAAACTAACTGTAACTTTTTTTACTTTTTAAAGTTTTTTTAGTCGGGGTTTTTTTAATTTTTAACTGGATTTTTTTTAGTCGGCGGGTTTTGAATTTTTTCCTAGGAGCACATTAAATTGCGGTGAGGAATCGGTATCAACTGGATCACAAAAACTGGATTACCTATTTTCCAAACATATTATAGGCTAACTCTGTCTTTATCCTAAGCCTACCTCGACTAACAGCGCAACAATGCAAATTAAATATTCACATTTATTATGAAAGCATTGTGAGCGGGTAAATATGTAATGTACGATAAGCATCCTAAGCTAACAACCTGAATTAGGTATTACACTAGAGTTGGGATGGTGCCTTGCCCTGGTACATAACAAAATAATTCACAAGTAAGAAGAACCCGTGACAGTTCTACCGTGTACCGATAATTATTATTTCTTAACCAAAAATAGTAAGATACGGTTAGGTGACAGAATGAAGAGAATTCCCATAGATTCTTGAACTCATCCTCAAAGATAGAAATCCTTAGCTAAGACTTACTATTACTTAGTATATAACATTTAGATATGTCATAACATAGATAAAAACAGTAGTTCATCTATCTTTATGGCGAACCAATTTTAGCCTACAGTGCAGTGGGATATATGTATAACCCGTAGACTGACGGCATTCGCAACTGGGACATGTCCCGAAATACCGGGACTTATTTCTGCGTTACGGATGCTTTACACAAACCCGCCGACGTCCGGGTGAGATCATTTCCGCGGTTTTAAGCCCCTTTTATTACGATGCCTAACGATTAAGTCTTGTTAAGATAAAATCGTATATTAGTTAATTTATTTATTTTTACTCTTAATCTACTTCAGCTAAAATGAAAAATCCACTAGAGTGCGACTACGCTAAGTCTGCAGAGGTCGAAAAAAGTTTATATAATTAAATACATATGGGAACACCACAAGCAAGATGATTAATTAATCTTGATACTTGGCAAATATCTTTCCGTTTAATAAGTAAGTATATAATGTGTCTGTCTACATACGTACTGAAATAAATATTCAGGACAGTCTTACACAAATCGATCTAGATTAACTAATCCTTTTGCTGGGGTTTCCCCATGTTGCCATACTTGCCATACATATATATTTTAATAAAACCTTTTTTCGGCCACTGCTAACTTAGCGTAGACGGACTATACCTAGCTAGTTACTAAACGAACCATACCAAATCAGCTACGTTTCATATCATAAACAATGAAAAAGATTGCAGTCAAAAGATTAAAAGTAGGCGTCAGAAATAGTACATTTACCTAGGGAGGTAAAACAAAGAATGTCTCAGATCGCAGGTATCTGACGCCCAAGTTGTAGGCAAGGGCGATAAATATGCAATCTGAGGCTTTCTTTATTACCTCCCGTGGTAAGTACAAAATTTGACGTCTCCAGGCCAGGCCAGGAAAGGCCAGGAAGTGTAATTGCCACTTTATGGCCAGGTGTGACGTAATACACAACTAGGGTGGTAAAACAAAGAAAGGCCGAGATCGCAGATGTTTGCGGCCCGAGCTGCAAGCGAGGGACGTAAATATGCGATCGAGGGCTTTCTTTATTACCTTACGTGTTGTGTTGTGTACATCATTTTATGTGTACACTTGACCAGAAAGCTACTTTTTCCGTACGCGTAGCGTGCGGGAAAAGCAACTTTATGGCCAGATGTGGCATAAATAATAGGTATTATGTTTAGTTATTCGTTTTAAACTGCGGATTTAAATAGGTACACTATCTCCGACTCAGCTAAAGTGTTATTTAAATTTACATAGAAACTAATAAAGGAGTATGAGACGCGGTATCGGGCTCTCATGCAACGCAAGCAGTAATAATATTATCATACCCTGGTTCCAACGTACGTTCTCGTATCCCGGGAGCGTCCCAAAAGGATAACGAAGCGTCCCTCCCAATTAGAGAACAACCTTCATCTAAAAAGGCACACGTTGCACACGCGGTTAATCTAAATTTGCACCTCGTTTGTATACGACGTGATGAACTCTAGGTGCAAACTTAGCGTAACCGTTTTGCACGTTCATGGTTTTTATTGCCTTTTGTATTTGAAGGGACATACGCATCTGTGATCTGTGCGAAACCCAACTCCCTAGCCCCTACGTGCCGATAAATCGCCTCTAAACGTTGATTTCTACGAGCCAGTGGCGATGAAGCTCCGGTGAATCTATGTATAATACAGCGGCTGACAATGACGAACCACTCCTAACCGGCAGGACTATAGTGCGTCTACGCTAAGTCTGCAGAGGGCGAGAAAAGGTTCTATTGAAAAAAATGCATATGACAACATCACAAGCAAGAGGATTAACGCAACTTTACTTACAAGGAAAGGTACCCAACTGTCCGACTCCGATTTGATTCATTTTTATACACCGTGGGTACGAGTAACTTTAACTAAACAGCAATTAACCTTCGCAGTATTTGATGGTAAGCTACTACGAGGCCAAAAAAATTACCTTTCGTTTCCATTTTAGCTTTTTTTTGATAACTTTTCCTCCAGTAGGATTTGTTTATAACGAGGGGCTGAATTTACTGATTTATTTTGTACCATAAGACTATTAATGTAAAATGACAAAATTCGACCTATGTTGATATAACGTTATTTACTTGTAATACCATCAGGAATACGTGGTTAAAGTTTGTCAGGTAACTCGTACCCACGGTGAATATGTTACAGAGTAGGCTAAAATAGCAGACATGTATTTTTTTTTAGCTGCCCAGATTCAACTGTTTAGGAGATATTGTCCTTCAAAGTACTGAAAAGTACGTAAACCCTCCAACTTCTACATAAAAAAAAACAAACAAGTTTCTAGTTAATTACTGGTTTCATTATATGAAAAAAGAATAGACACGTGTTTTGTCATTTCACCTCAAACTCATATTTTCCTAAAAAAAAAACCGGTCAAGGGCGAGTCGGACTCGCGCACCGAGGGTTCCGTACAAACTCGTCAGTAGATACGTGAATAATTCAAGAAAAACTGTATGGTGGGACAAACTTAACTTTGCTCTTGTAAAACTGTTGTCCCCATACATCGACATATGCCGCGGTTAGTTTAGTAGGAGCAAATAAAGTAGTCTTACGATTTTTGCGAATTTCTAAAAAACGCTGCAAGTTAGGAAAACCGTTTTATTTTTCTCTAATATTTAGGATAATATGAATAATTGGTAATTATTACAGATTTTTCTGCTCAGTAACTTCGGAGATAATAGGGGGAATGGTATTTTTTTAAGGTTTTTTGTCTTAAATCAAAAAATACATGTCTAAGAAAAAATATAATAACGGTTTTGGAATCTACTTATTAAGCCCTTTCATTTTGATATCCCACTCGATATATTCGCTTAACTTTTGATTTTCGACATCCCATTTCGGTCCTCTTTAAAAAAAAAGTAAAAAAGGTATAAGATTTTTTTTCTGTTACATAGACTTGCTGTGACAGACAGACAGACAGACAGAGTCGCACCGTAAGGGTTCCTTTTTTACCCGACTGCGGCGAAGCCCAAAGGAGGGTTATGTGTTCGACCTGTATGTATGTATGTATGTCCGTTCCTATGTCTGCTCGTAACTACTCAACGGCACAACCGATTTTGATAAATGATACACATTAGATTCGTCTTGATGGCGCGAGTGTCACTGGGCATGAAGTTCGTTAAAATAAACAAAGTGGCGGATTTTATCCACTTTTAAAGTGCACCGCGGTCGGGTTTTTTTTAGTAAAAATATTTTTTACGATTTTGGTACGCAACCCTAGAAAAACCTTTTTCTACCTCTGCAGACTTAGCGTAGTCGCACTCTAGAAATATGAAACTTTACATAAGAGTTCCTTACACAGCGGCGTATGTGTAGGTATGTGGCCTAAATTATTTCTGTAAATTTACCTGAGTGGATAAAACGAAGGGTCCAACCACGACTGTTCAGAAGTGCAAGATGTAACCTAGCCTAAAACTAGTAAAGTATCTATATTACTTCCCTTCCCTGTAGTGCTAAACTTAGTAAATTACCTGAAATATACTAATCTTCTTCTTTCTCTGTGCGTCGATTTCATTGCTGAGGCTCATGATTCTGACGGTGTTGCGCCAATTAGATCTATCTTTGGCGTCGTGTAGAGCAAGATGTAGCTAGGTGTCCATTGATGAGCGACTTCGGTCAGACCCCTTGCCTGTGACGATAAGTTAATGGAGACTTCCGATATGGCCCGAGAATTCAAGTATTCTTCCCTAATCCTCACTAGTAACCTCACAAAAATCTCTGGTTTGCATATTAAATTAAATGAGTAAAATAATGAATCTTTCTTACAGTACAGTCTCTATTGGGTCCTTGGACTATCTCAGTAAGTTTAATAACTTTAAAAAATGTCCTTTGAGTAAGGAATTTCCTTTTTGCCGCCTCCGCTAACGCTATGTATACCGTCTCGGTTCCAGCGTGGAATTAATTTTATTCCGACTGGAAGAAGCTTTTGTAACTTTCTAAATAGCCGTTGTCAGCGGCTTTGCTCGTGTTGTATTAAATTAGATTATTAAATGAACAATAGCCAAGCACTGTGATCATCACCATCAGTCAAGAAATGTCCGTTGCCGATATTAGCCGCTCTAGAAGGACGCCACCAATCACCATGATCGGTCTTGGGCCGCCCGCTTCTTCAGCGTTTTATGTGATAAGCTACGTATATGATTATGAGAAGCTCAGTTCCTGTCTCACAACATCTGAAGCATATTTTAGTCCACTGTTGTATATTATCTATGGCCCATTGTACCTTTAGAGCATCACGAACCGGAGCAGGGGAGCAACTATACGCAAATGTTCCTCTCCGCCTAAGTATACGCACAAAACCAAAATAAGTGTTAATTTGCCTATATAGGTATCAGTGGCGTGGCGTCAAATATATTCTTAGTAAAGCCGGAGCAGATTTGGATTACTTTTTCTTCAGGAATAGTAGATACTCCGGTTATGCTTTAAAAAATAGACAAGCCGGTGGGAATCGGGTTCTATGGACGCCACGCCACTGATAGGTATGTACATAGGCATACACATTTCAGACATGTTGCTGATAGTAGGAATTTTTTGCCATGGGTTTTTCTCTGTTTGAATTACTTTGTAATAAGCGTGTGAATACCTTTGTCCAGGTAAACTTCATTGAGCCAATTTGCGAAAGTCAACCAGCCATTGCCAAAAAGTTTCATCTCCGAATTAATTATCACTAGATTTTGGCTCTTTCCGATATTATTCCAACTCAAGCGATTCTCTTGATTAAGGCGCCATCAACGTGACATAGTTACTACATCTACGGGAATTGAAAACAACGCCTAGTTTATTAATCAGGTACTACACCCAAAAACGATAGAGCAAAATAACTCTTCACTTCTAGAATCTGCCACCGAGCCTGTCCAGGTTCCCCCAGTGAAAATTTAAGCGATATACGTGTCACCGCTGGGGCATAAATTCATAAGTTGAATTTGCGTTGTTTATGCATATTACAGAGAATAACGAAGAAATGTAGACATTATTAAATTCTGTATTGTTTTCCTTATACCATACCAGCGTCCACGTTTTAACGCTTGATGCAAAATAGATTGTACTCATTATTAGAAATCCTGTGTCTTTACTAGCATCATCTAACTAAGCTTACCTACTTCGTTTCTGATATAAATATGCAGATGCTACCTATATGCTATGCTGGCCAGAGATCTTCTGGCCAGGAAGACCTCTAGTCAGGTGCTCCTAGGTGTGTAATATACTATTACGTCTTTGTACCGGCCCAGATCGCAGGTGTTTGTGCGATATGCCACAAATATGCGATCTGGGACTTTATTAATTTACCTCCCATGGTGTCCTCAATTTTACGGCTTCCCTTGGCCTGGAAGTGGTATTTCATTTACGGCCCAGGGCGAAGTAAACAATACACACATACAATAATGAAGATAATGAAAGCCCCAGATCGCCTATTTATGGTACATCGCACAAACACCTGCGGTCTACTGGACATTTTTAATTTTACAACCTATAGATAATAATTAATATTACAACTTATTTTTAATTTTACAACCTACCTATAGATAAAAAAATAATATTCTTGATACAAATTTTAACCATATTAACAATTTATGAAAGGACCATGGGTAACTTTGTATGGGAAGTGAACCAAAAACCAACAGAGCTGAGAGTTGCAATGTGCAATAGAATTGAACTTGGTGCCCATATGTGACGTCCTACGTGAAAAGGTACCTTATGAGGGTTTCTAGTAACGGAGATATGAACGGTTTTGTGAAATCCTTCAAAATCATCATTTTTTTCTTTTATGCAAAATTGTAAAATATAGGAATAGACGTGTATTTGTAGCTTGGTTTCACTGCTGTACGTTATTTTTTTCTATATAAAAATTGGGTTCAAAGTTTA
This sequence comes from Eudemis profundana, assembly GCA_947034925.1. NCBI lineage: Eukaryota > Metazoa > Arthropoda > Insecta > Lepidoptera > Tortricidae > Eudemis > Eudemis profundana. The sequence continues at coordinate 18,188,016 of OX344795.1, read as the reverse complement.
GTAGAAAAGGTACCTTATGGCGGATCACATACAAAAATGATAAAGCTGTTGATAAAATTCATTAATAAAATTTACTAGCAACTTTTGCTTATTTCTTTTTTATAACACGACGGTGGCAAACAAGCATGCGGCCTGCATAATGGTAAGCAAAAATTTTCGAAATGATCCTAGAAAGCTGAAAATTTGGAAGGAAAGGGCCACTGGGTGGCACAGATTCGGAATTGAAAAAAAAATAAAAATAAATACATTTGTATGTCGTTTTTTTAAATTTTTAATTATTAAACATTTTTTTAAAACAGATAAAAAAGTGTTTTTGACGAATCGTATAACTTTTTGACCATTTTTAGAAAGACCTTGTTTTTTTAAAAAAACTTACAAAAATAGACTTTTTTTGCGGTTTCCATAATTTTTTACCACTTTGTCATGTTTCCCTTTCAACCTTTTTAGAAAAAGTCTTAAATACATTTTTTTTTAAACATAAAAACGTGTTTTTGGCGAATCGTGAAACTTTTTGACCATTTTAGAAAAACCTTGTTTTTTTCAAAAAAATTACAAAAATAAAAAAACACTTTGGCGAATGCCTATCATTTTGACCATTTTAGAAAAAGGTTTTTATTAATTTTTTCGAAAAAAATACGAAAAATGACATGTCTTGGCGGTTTCTATCATTTTTGACCACTTAATAAAAGAATCTTTTTAATTTAAAACACGCTAAAATCCACGACGAACACTTCTCACAACTGTTCGAACGAAAAGGTAAGCAAATACTGCTCATGCCGGCCGGCTGAGACTTCGAGCGGCCAGCAAGACCGAGAGAGAACGAATAACGATACGTAAAGTGTTGGTGAGAGTAGGACAGATGCGTGGCGGTACTGGCGGTGTAGCCAAAATAATAACACGGCACGGCGGTATGAAGGACAAAAACTGAGCAAGTTACGACAAGTATTTCTAACATTTTTAAATTACACCGCCATAAAGTACCTTTAGTACTAAACTGTAGAAGCATATTATTCAGCCTTTAATTCGCCTATAACAAAAATAAAGATAGGCAAAGACGTGTCGTAACATATAATTTACTAAATGGAAATACATAATAAAAAAAAACACAATTTTTACACAACATTGAATATCTCCGTAACTAGAAACCCTCATAAGGTACCTTTTCACGTAAGACGTCACATTTGAGAATTACTCTTAATTGGTCAAGATTTGAAGTAAATTTCTAATAACCTTTTTTCTTCAGTTTTCTGTCTTAATACAAGATTTGTCAATAAATAATGTAAATATCGTGCCATACTGTAATTATCAATAATTTTTGCTTATGGCCCGCCATAAGGTACCTTTTCTCAAATGTATGGGAATAATTTGTGATTTTTACGTAACTTCAATCGTTTATAAATAAAAAAATACGACTTGTAGAATAATAATGACACCTTTGAGATACTTGTGTAGACTGATTAAATATAATTTAGAACTCATTATACGAAAATTGTGAATATTATAGGAATGATGAAACATATAATAAAAATGACATTTTAATTAAAATAAAAATATTTCGTTAACAATGTGATTTTATTTCTATCCCAAAATGTGCAGTCTAATATCTCTAACTATATACAATGGTTCAGATTACAATATGTTAAAGAACAGGCCGAATTTTTTTTTTTTTAATTTCGTTCTCATAAGCGACTTGCTCTAATCAAAGGCTGATTTTTCACGACCTGGAAGTCACATTAATAAAACCATTACTGATTTCCAAAGAAAATTACCTTGAGATACATAATCAATCATCATCTCCATAACTTCCAACGGGAACATACTTAAAATTAGTTTTAAACTTCTTTTGACGATTTCTCAAAAGTGCAATTTTAGCATGTGCAGGTTTGATGTTTTTTTTAAAAAAAAGTATGGGACTTAGGGTCGTGATTCTTTTTGTATTAGATAGCTTATTTAACACAGATTTAGGATCTGTGCTTAACTCAATACCAACCATAAGGTACCTTTTCCCGTGGAACGTCACATATAATGAAATGAAGTACATACATGTTAAAGATCTATTTAATGATACAACTCTCAGCTCTGTTGGCTTTTGGTCCATTTTGACGCATGATCCTTTCTCGCCTCTCTTTTAGGTAATAGTGCATTAATTAATTTCCTTCGCCCAGATACGAATATTTTAGGAAGGAACAAGTATACGTTGGTCTAGGATATTCTTAAAAGCATTTTTAACCCTATTAGCAGTTCACAATGGGTCGGTAAGTGGCCATCTCCGGCGGCCGGTCGGGCGTGAAATTGTGTGTCCAACTGCAGTGAATAGCTCTTTATTTACGGTTCGCTTCGCGGCGAAGAATCACAAATAGGGGGCGCTTTTCTGGACTAGAAATGTACAATTTTAAAACTATTTTGCCGATATGAATGTTTTGTTAAAGTACCTATTAACATCTGTTAACAAATTTTAAATCCCCGGGATGCCGGCAGCCTAGGGCTATAGTAGACCATAGTGGCGTTCTTTAGGGGAGGCCTATGTTTAGCAGTGGATGTCAGGATGATGTGAAAAATAAATATTGAACATTTTATACAAAATATCCCATTTTTTCCGGTGGGTTACCTAAAATATTTCTTTATACAAACCTTGTACTGAGTAGTCCTGACAATGAACTAGAATAAACCAGATTTTTGCCACCAAGGCGGCGCTACTGAGAATCAGTGTGCCTACCATGAGTTGAGTGTACGATCGACGCTAGCGAGTTTCTCGTATCGAGAGTCAGTGCACTTCTCTCGCACGCGCCAATAGTACGAAAGAGATAGACTGTCATCGAGCGCTCGATACTCGCTAGCGCCGATCGAAAAGTCAACTCATGGTAGGCACACTGGCTGCCATTTAATGATACTTTTAAAAAATAAAGCTCGGATGATAGAAAATGGTAGGTACTTACCTACAAAGAGAAACAGATCGTCTTGCTTGATTATTTCGTTTTGGACACTTGGTCGCGAGGGGACCTTAGCCAGCGACCAGAAAGAGCACGCGTTATGCGATGGAGAGAGACGGTCGGATCCGGTGCGTTCCGCCCGTTGGTCAAACCCAAACGACAGTTCTGTTAGAGAGAGATTTATGTACGTAGTACTATTACTTATTCTGTGACTTGGTGAGAGTACAACATGAATCAAGCAACCATGTGTGTACAGAGAACGTGCACAAGGATGGTGCTGCCAGCTGGTGCCGCCAATCTGAATCTTGTGCTCATGCTGGAGTCACATTAACGGGAAACGCCGTTAATTATCACGATGAATAACGATTAACCTTAGTGTAGCCACGACTTACTTACTTGATATTGAAGTTTATTCATAACCAGTTTTTTTTTTCAGGTCTGATAAGTTTTCTTGAGTCCGGTTAATGCCCGGCCCCGATAATTCGCGACCTCAAAAATGGTCGCGAATTATCAGGACAGGCTTTATCACCCTGTGGGCCAATATTCAGCGTTTTTACGGTGTTTTATTTTCGTCATTATTGTCTCAGTAAATATTGTTCAAATAAACGATGCCTGCAGTTAACTTTTTATGAAACCGAAAAACAGTCCCGAGTTTAAGTCTAGTTTTATCAAAATTGTCACGATTTGTCCTTTCGTTATAGTAAATAATCGTCGGACAACAGGGCGATTCTCCGAGCGTTTTGACCGCGCGGTTTGACAATCATTATCGTCCGCCGATTATTTACTATAACGAAAGGACAAATCGCGACAATTTTGATAAAACTAGACTTAAACTCGGGACTGTTTTTCGGTTTCATAAAAAGTTAACTCTAGGCATCGTTTTTTTGAACAATATTTACTGAGACAATAATGACGAAAATAAAACGCCGTAAAAACGCTGAATATTGGCCAAACAATGATTTTCAAACCGCGCGGTCAAAACGCTCGGAGAATCGCCCCTGTGAAAAACGTGGCTTCTAATTATCGCCCTGAACCAAGCCTGTTCAGCCTGATAAAGCGCGGCCAAATAATGCCCAGCCCGATCATACGCAACCCAATAATTGGTGTACATTGCTTCTGATTCAGGGACTCCAATTAGAGTCTGGCTAATGAAAGATGAGACTAAAAAATAGCGGCAAATTTAAAAAAACAACGGGTTGCAACACTGTTTATAGGGTGACAAAAACGGTAATGATACTTGAGCCGATTTTTGAGTTGTTGTCACCTTTTCAATTCTTCCAATTTTAGTGAAAATTGGTAAGTACATAGCTTTTATTAGAGTGTTAGTGTTTATTTATGATATATATTTACTCCCCACATTAGCCACGGAAAGAAAAGCAAAAACAATTCAGTAAGTATTTTCGGAAACTGTTACTTTCTTATGTTGCATATTGAGTATCAAAATCACCACAGCATACTATCCTCAGAAATCTAATGACGTTTGACACATTTGACGTTTGTATAATGTCGCCATTTAAAAAGTTTGGAACAAATGTCAGTCTCATCTTTCATTAGCCAGACTCTATCACCCTGTACCGATAATGCCCAGCCCGATAATGTACAGCTCAATAATTGGTGTCCACTTTTCCCTGCAAGCCATAGACTAGAAATATTTGACACATAGAGTGAAAATCTAGGGATGGGACGGTTGGAAATGGCTGGTTTTCATTCTAAACAACTATGACCCCCTAGCAGGTCGACGAAGCCCCGCGCGGGGCTTCTATTTCTGCTCTAAAAAACACAAGCTGCCTAACAAACCTAACCTAACAAAAGGAGTTTGTCTTGTTCACTTTTTCCATGCTTTGGTTTTTGGCTTCCAATTATAGGGCCGGGCATTATCGGGTCCAGCTTGATAAATATGGCGATAGCCCTGTACAGATAATGCTCGGCCCGATAATTCGAAGCCATCGGGTTCGAATTACTGGTCACCTATTATCAGGCTGCACATGATTATCAAGGCTGTACATTATTGGACCGGACGTTATTTTGGCTGTGCATTATCGTCTTCCAGTTTCCTTTCCTGTCTATGGTAGGGTTTGACCACGGTTTGACTATGTCAATATCAACAACTTGTCAAATGTCAAACAAGTGTCAAATCAGATCAAATACCTATGTTTGTTTAGGGGCTGGAAGTAATACTGTTTATTATAATTTCTTAGAATAATTAACAAAAAAAAGATGCGGTGGAGTGAAGCAATTACACTTGAGTTTGTGAAAATATATATAAAACACGAGTGCTTATGGAACCCCGCGCACACTGGTTACAAATTGAAGTATCAACGAGAAAAGGCTTACAGCAGTATAAATTCAGAGTTTAAGGAAGCCACCGGCAAATCGTTGAGTATTCCCGAGATAAAAATAAAGATAAAGAATCTACGGACAACCTATTCTCAACAAGTGCAGAAAATATTGCAGAAATCGAGCCCCGATTCAATTTACGAACCCTCTCTCGTGTGGTTTCATGAAATGGATCAATGTTTGAAACATGTACCCACTAACAAACATTCTTCCTCTTATAACAATGTAAGTAGTTTACTAACAGTCTTGTATGAGTTAATGTAACTACACAGATAGATGACTACTCTGGTATTAATATAAACTAATATTATTGTTCAAATTTATGTTATGTTTGACATTTAAATTTTTAAAAAATGTGTTAGGACTTACTACAAAAGTTTAAGTTGTTATTCTATTATGCAAGTCTAAGTCAATTAAATGAGATATAATTATTTCCAGATTCAGGAAATGCCGGAGGTGGACTCTTCATGCCAAATGTGGGTAGATCCAGATATACCAAATGGCAACATGGAGGATTCTAATCCAGATCCTCTGATACCACAAACTGATGATGAGTATGACTCTAACCAGCATGAGGAAACTGTGGAAAGTATTAAAAAAGAAAGGCACTCATCACCACAACCTTATAAAAAGATTAAAAAGAAGAAATTCAAACATAGAGCTAAGAATCATTTCTCAGAGTCTGTGGCGAGCTTTAAAGAAGATGAATTTGATATTTATGGGAAGTACATAGCATCACAACTGAGGAAAATGGATGAACGAAATGCTTTGAAACTTAAATTAGAGATCCACAGTCTTGTCAGTGAGGCCAGGATATCAGACATGTTCATGAATGATTGATTTCTTCATGTTGTGGTTTAATATAAAAGGAACCTTAACAGATGTCATTAGGTTTTAATTGCAAGTGTAGAAGTTGTCAATATTATACACTGAAGTGAGAAAATGTTACATTATGCTCAACTCTTATTTAATGTATAATACTGTCAATCTCTAAACATAATATTGACTCTCCAGTGTCCACTGATTCTTCAGGTATATTATTGGCCAGATATTGGTATAAACTTGAACTAAAAATGAATGTGGTAAAATCTATGTCCTTTTTTTAAATTTTTTGTTATGTGTACTTGTGCAATTGAGTTACCAATGACAAGCTCTTTTGGTAAGAATTTTTGTGATGATTTAAAAGTGATGTTATTTATGACCTTAATTGCCTTTAATTTAGATAGTTATTTAGTTAAAATTTCTTTATTTTACTGAACCAAAGAATAATTCGAATATTTATGTAGTAAAAAAATTAATACCTACCTATGTTATTCTGGTTTATTATATAAAATTTTATAAAAACAGCCTATATTCCCAATCTCTTAATTTGAAATTTGTATCACCCTGAAGAAGAGTGCGACAGGTGTCATGAACTCATGATGCGAGCATGAATGGAGGATTTTGAAGTATAGCTCTTGCGCCTTCATGGTAAAAAATTGTAAGAAAATACTACTACTAGACTAGACTTAAATTTTATGCTATTCTATAATACAATAAATTTGAGAGAGTGATACTATACTCAAGATCTGTGAAATGGCTTTTTAAAGGTACAATCGTACTAAGCGACATGGTGCGGCGAGACACTTCGTTTCTTTGTATTGTATGAGATGAAATAAAACGCAATGCTGCGGAGCGGCGCGATGCGACTCTGCAACATTTTAGTAGTTATGAAAGGAATTGAAATGAAATGATTTATTTGCATAAATTATTTATGATTTATTTGTCGCTTCACGCCGCTTAGTGCGTTTGCACCTAAAGGTCAACCATTTGAACTTGAAGTCCTCGCCTGCACGGATATGCAGGGATACGGGGGTAGATAACACGATAAAAGGGACCCGGTCCCTTTAGTTAGCTTAGCTTAGCCGATTTAAGCGGCGGACCTATAAAATAAAAACATCAATGGCCAATCCACATCCCTTGCCAATTGCTCACATTTCCATTGCCAGTGGCACAGAATGGCATTATGCCAAATAGCTACAGCCATCAGTTTACAGGAAAATAAAACATCAAACACCCCGTTTCACGAAGCTACAAGTTACAATTTTACAAGTCTAAACTAGCAACATTGGCCAAACCAACCAATGGCGTTGCTGTATTAGACCAATGTTGCAAGTGTAGACTTGTAAAATTGTAGCTTCGTGAAACGGGCGTCCTTAAATTTCATAGTTCTAATTGAATGTATTATAAAAGAATTTGGTCTTTATGACGTTCGCAAGAGAGCTATTTTTTGATTGGTGCAGAAGCTGTCCGCTTATGTGAAATGTGGAAGACTGGAAGACAACTTACAATACAATTATCATGGTATCACCTCACCTGTCAATTTAACAATCGAAGCGCCGAGTGAATAATAAATAAGTTTTATATCTATATCTCATAAACAAGTCTTAAAACGATAGTAAACATGAGATGGGGTGAAAAAGAGACTTGTACTTTTGTGAAATTGTATTTGGACCATGAAATACTTTGGAATACTAGACTCCCCGGGTATAAAAACCAATCAGAAAGACATAAAGCTTATTCTAAATTGATAGGCGACTTCAGAGCCAGTACAGGTATTTCCTTAAGCGAACCTGAAGTGAAGACAAAGATTAAGAGTCTGCGGTCTACATACGTGCAAGAGGTGAATAAAATACGGAAACGGTCCGGTCCAGATTCAGTATTTAAGCCATCTATTAAATGGTTTTCTGCTTGGCACAAATGCTTTAGCAAGACAATTAGGAAAGATTTAAACGTCCTAGACGATTCTATATTTGACGTAAGTAAACCGTTCTTTAACCTCTATTTATCTTTTCTGATAAAATATGGTAATTACTTCCACCAAGATTTATGGGTCATCTTCTATTTATTGAACACACCAACACTTAGGCAAATACAATAAAAATACTCTTTCTTGCACACAGAACATAGAAAAAATTACAAGTAGCGAGGGAGGTCTAGGAATAATAAGGCAGAGCAGCCTGTTCAAGCCCCATTAGGGCCGCTTTTCACACCGGAATGGCAGCGGTCGGCAGCGGCCGGCCGCGGCGAGCAGTGGGTGGCAGCGGCGGGCTCTCGTCGCCGCCGCCGGCCGCGCGCCGCCTCCTATTGCAAATTTAAAAAGACCAGTACCACTTGACTTACTCAAACAGGTCGCGCGGCCGCCAACGGCCGCGCGGCGCTGCTAGTTTCGCCGCCGCCAAGAAACCGCGCGACCTGTTTAAGTCAAGTGATACTGGTCTTTTTAAATATGTAGATAACGTTTAAAATTATTTCACACTGAAAGTGCTCGCCTCGTTGCTGCCGACCGCTGCCATTCCGGTGTGAAGCGGCCCTTATGGATTAGTTAATAAGACCTATAGAGAAGCTGTCCAAGATACTTTTAGGGAAATGTATAGTTTGAAATGCTGCCATAAATAAAAGCCATTTTTAAAACTGATGAACCAACTAGGTTTTAATAAGAATTACCTACTACAGTATATTTACCTAAATGCGCAATACTTATTTGTATTTATTGTATTGTTGCTTATCCACCTGCAGGGATAAAAAATCTGGACTGAAGGAGTTGGCTCCGCTACTGAGTTGCGAATGATGAATGTGCGATGAACGTTAGTGCGACAGAATTTTTATGCGACAAATTTTACTTCGAAAATACTTCACTGCGACAAATTTTTTGCCGACAAATTAAAGTTCGACGCACGTTAGTGCGACAGTCGAAGTATCGCATCATATCGACGCTGGAACATTGAGCATTGAGTATTATTACTACGTAATGCGCTGGAAGGACAATTTGACTAACAGACCATTTTTGGGCAAATTGAGTTGAAATCAGCGATTTTTTTCTGCATCTAACGAGCCGGGTCGAGTGTAAAGAGATATCCTTTAGTTTGATATGGCGTCTCAATTCTTTTGTCCTACTAACATAAGTTTGAACTGCGAGTGCTGGGCAAATACTAGGATTTTCGCGGATATAGGGCAATCTGTTGATTGGTTGGCAAGCTCCAGGCCTCGAAGTATTAATTAAATTTGTATAGCCTTGATTACAATTACGTCATTATTTATTGGCATATTCTCTAATTTTATCAGTAGCCTGATCGTGTGCATCCTTTGTGCCGAAGTAATGGCGATAAAAGCACAAGTTTTATATGATAAATCAGTTAATGAGACATCCTCATATGGATAAATATTTAAGAAATGATTTAGAACTCTCGACTGGAACATTCCCGACTATTTCTGTCCCTTTTTAGTTCTGTCTCTTTCACACACTTCTCGAACCTTCTCAATATAGCTGTCTCGTTCTAATAGTGCTGTCTCTTTCACTCCTTCGAGAAATTTCGCCATATACTGAAGTGTACTTCAAAGGCCCATAAGGGGTCCTGAAAACGCCTGAAAACGGGTTTTCAGGTTATTGCGCCATCTGATAGAGGATGTCCTGAAACGGACTGAAAACATGTTTCAGGCGCCTGAAAACAACGGCAACTAGGGTGAATTTTCGATCTTCTAGTATGTGAAAGAGCCACCTCTGAAACTGCCTGGAATCACTTTTCAGCCTGCTGAAAACGCTTCTAAAGCACGGAAAATCACGTTTGAAGATTTTGCCTATACCATCGGCGCAACAATACAAAAAAATATACTTAAGTAAATTATACTTGGGGTATGCTACACCCTACCACACTCTCGCCAGGTTAAAGGCGATATGATATGATGCGATACTTCAACTGTCGCACTAACGTGCGTCGAAGTTTAATTTGTCGGCAAAAAATTTGTCGCAGTGAAGTATTTTCGAAGTAAAATTTGTCGCATAAAAATTCTGTCGCACTAACATTCATCGCACATTCATCATTCGCAACTCAGTAGCGGAGCCGAAGGAGTTTGACTAACTTTGTACTGATATAAAAAAATTATGAAACATTTTCTAATGCCAAAATTAGTATCTTTTTAAAATGTCATGTATATTCTTATTTTTTAATTTTTAGCAAGAAGAACCACTTCAGGACACATGTTCTAAAATATGGGTCAGTCCGGAAGATGAAGTCAATGATAACTCCAACTCTGACCCGTTTGAATCTGAGCAAGACAACTTCATGCTAGTCCTCAAGCCGGATCCTGGCAATGTTATCAAACAAGAAGCATTGCCAACCTCATACAAGATGAAGAAAAAAAAATTCAAACACAGCACCAGTACCGATAATTCTGATAGATCCTATCGTGACAGCATAGACAATGATTTAATTAAAGAGGATGAATTTGATATTTATGGGAAATATATAGCTTCACAATTAAGAAAAATGAATTTACAGAAGGCACTCAGGTTACAGCTTGAGATTCAAAGTCTTGTGAGTGAAGCTAGAATTTCAGATATATCAGGACATTGAAGGTTTAATGAAGATTTATTTTCTGAGCTAATTTTCTTGGTTGTTCTGAAGCGTGAGATGACAGAGTACAATATATACTCCCAATGTTGTGGAGTAACTAATAAGATCTAAAGAAAGGATGAGAAATGAGGTATGGGACGTATGAAGGACCATATAGTGGAACCAGGGTTATGTGGACCTGAGAAACAAATGTTCCCTTAACACTTGCACAACCAGGCAAAAAATTTACAACTACCCCAGAAACCGACAGAGCCCACTAGGCGGGTTTGTGAGATCAATAATACAGTATGAAAAAAAGCGCCGGCATCGGAGTTAGCTCAGTTACGAGCGCCCGCTACGCGGGTTGTTGCTTGTAAAAGTGTTAATAGCGGAATGAACCATGTAAAGGAAGAATGAAACTGAACTCCACTACTTACACCCAAGAGACTAAGTCTTCAGGCGGCCACCAATTAAGCTGGTTATTTCTAATTTTATTTGCAAAATTTTTGTTTTCAATTCAAATATGTAAGAATTGCATTGAAAGTGGTGTTTTTTAGAAGTATCAAGTTTTAATTGGCAACTTCTGTTGTTTGGTAGACATACTGGTGAATGTCAAGGTTTTAACATTATGTATAATGAGCGGGCGTATGAGATGATTAAATATAAATAAGATTCGAAAATATGTAAGGATAGTGGTACACCAAAGAGAAGGTCAGCCTTTGAATAAAATTAATGAAACACATTATTATCAAAGAAAGATAAACCTTAGTAAACACAAATCATGTTTGAGTTTATCAGGGTCAACTCACCTCTTCCTGAGGACATCACGAGGATGGCATGTTGTTTCCTGTAGGCGTATGATGCTACGCTTTGTCACGCGATAAATAAATGATAAAGCATCCGTCACGTTCTGACAATATGTGTGTTAGAGTGACGGATGCTTTATCATTTATCTATCACACGCGACAAAGCGTAGCATCATAAGCAATGACCAGGGTTTCACAAAGATTCAAATAAATTTAATTTCATGAAAAATATTAAAAACACGTAAAAATATGTGTATTTGTATTATACAAAAGCCCTGCCTTTGATGAAGGAAAATATAAAAAAAAGTCATTTAGCAAGTCCGATCTTTTATTGCTGTTACAGCATCTGTTTATAATATAAACAAACATCGCTTACGTTTCACTAGTGAAAATTCAGATTGATCTGTATGTACCAATTTATTGTACCTACATTCTCATGTCTGTCCTAGAAATGTATGACAAAATATACAGGTGTCTGCTGCAGATAGATTTTAGTATATCACGCCGACGATATTCGGTCCAATATCTAAAACTAAATTAAGTACTTGAAGATTCACAAATTCCGTGTTCAGTATTGAAAAAAAAAAATGACAGAACGGGAGCTTTGCCACCACGGCCGAGCAGTCTGGATTAAAACTAATCATCTAAAAACTTAGGTTACAAATTATGTTAAACGCCGATTTACACTGACACCATTTTAGCACTATATTGGACAATACTTTGTATGGGAATAGTGTAAATCAACGTCCAACGAAGACTAGAGTAGACCACAATCTTTATTCAACAATCTCAAAAATAATACTAACAACATTTCACTTACAATCCCACTGAGTCCAATGTGCGTTGTTTTTTCAATTTATTATTGTGATGCTTACAACATGAAAGTTATTGTCGCTTGCTTGTTTTTGCTATTTTGGTAATAATGTGCTAAATAAGGTATTGTAAATTAACGCCAAAATACAACTGTCCGACAACCAGATATATTTTGAACGACTGTAATTTGAGCCGTTCTTTATCACCATCTATAGTTTATAAGCTTACTTTCTGCAATCTAAAACAAAATTTGAACTTAAAAAAAAACCAATGATAAAATGTACAGTATACATTTATTAAGTACAACTTAAAATAAGCTTTTGCACATGTCTACTAGTCCTTCAAGGAGAGGCTAACCAATCACAAAGCGAGCAAAAACAGCAAGTGACAACGAAATAGGGCAATACAAAACATTGGCACTTGTGAACACCACTTACGTCACAATTTTTCACCAAGTACCAAACATACCAACCCCACGTACTAACATTAATACCATCCAAGTCGATAAAAATAAGACAAATTCCGTGTGGAAGCAACATCAAAGATTGGAAAAAATTATCGGGGGGCTATCCATATAAGTCTATACATATATAAGGCATTAAAGTACCTATACAAGTATTATTTAATACTGGAATCGACATTCAGTCCATATTCTTTTTACGTATGTTCGTTATTTTTATGCCTGTATGCATTATAATTGGGTTTTAGTAGTAATTAAATTATTGCTTCGCGTCATAGGAATGTATTTTTAAAAAAACTTGTAAAAGTAAATTTACGTAGATTTCACCCGATGTTACGTAACTATAAAGTCAAAGATGAAGCGTTCTTGCACAAGTATTTATATCTAATAGTAAAGTTTATTAGACAGAGTTGGATGTAAAATTATCCAGACATGTTGACATTTGGTGTAGCATCCACACGGGTTATTCTTATGACACCTCCCTTTAAACGTACCTAAGCTATTAAATACAACGACCAATGCTAACCTCTCGAGTTTCCAGAAATTAAAGGCAAAATTTAAATGCATTTTTGTACATAATAAATTAGTGGAAGTATCAGGGAAGTAGATGAGACGCTAGCGCGATCAAACGATTCGAAGATTGAAATTTAGCATTTTTTAAGGCGTCAGCTCACTAAATACTAGAAAATACCAGTAGCGAGTCTCACTAAATACGAGAACCTAATAGCAATAGTAAGATAGCTTCACTGAAACATAATCTCTTAAGCGAATAAACGCGAAAGAGAATAGCTTGTCAGCAAATGCTCGTGCTAGGTCTGGTTTCTAAACACTGAATCTTAAATTTAGGCCTGGGACATGTAATGGTGTATTTCATAATAGAAAAATATTCTACAAAGTATCAGTAAAAGAAACGAACGAACGAATTAAAACACTAAAGTCAACAATTAACTTTGCGGCTATCAGAATATTCAATGAACTAAAGAGGTTACTAGGAGGAGGTTAGGTATTTGACAATACTATCAACATGACGTCACGCCACATTCATTTTAACATTTATTATGACTGATGGCCTGGTCAGGTAGCTTCTAATATTTTGATTGAATCATGCTTATAAAGAATTCTGTAAAAATGAGGATACTTGTATCAAAACACATACATTTTACCTATTGTGTTGTGAAAGGTGTTAAATATTCTATGTCCGTAAGTTTATCAACAATTTTGCATGTAAAGTGTCAACAAAGTTGATATGCATGACATGTCAATCCCTGGCCTGTTTCACAGTGAGTTGACGCACTTAGCTCTTGACGACACAGACGCTAAACAATGTAAAATATTTTACAGAAAACATCAACAATTAGTTGTACCGTTTTTGAACACATAAGGAGATAGGTACATTTAGAGATGGATATAAATTAAAATAAAATGATTTGAACTTAAAACAAATTACGTTAAGCAATGAATTTGGAATGAATTGTACAGATAAGAGCTCTAAAATTTACATTGTAGCAAAAATACGTATAAAAGTAAGCCATTGACTGCTGATTGGGGAATACCGAGATCCCGGCATTGCAAGCTCTACTGCTGTCTCGTGCAAGTGAGTTGAATCACTAATACCAATTATTTTCAACGTATATGACACGTCTGAATGAGTATGTGATCACTTCAATTTTCTTTTTGTGAAATTTTATTTTTCATGTAATTTCATCTCCTTTGTGTTTTTTATTAATTTTAGAATTTGTTTAATGGTATTTTTTTTCTTCGCCACCCGAATATTGCTTGAAGGAATTGTTATTTCCTTGTACTTTGTAAATTATAACACAGTTGAGTGCACGTATAATTTACTACAACAAATATTGAAATAGCACATATCATGAAATATACACGTTACGTGTTAATGTTAGAGCTTTTAACTGTACAAATTTGATGAGATTGCGGCAACGCCGCATAACAGGGTCAGTCGTGTCATGGATCCTGCAACTAACGTTGCACTCCATCAACAAGAAACAGCGTCCCAGACGATTCGCTACTCTAAACGTCAATAAAAACTACACAAGAAGGGAGACTCGAATCAGATCTCGATTTGTACAATTTATCACATAAATTTAAAGAACACGTCACTGCAGCAATACTAGACAGTATTAAATTATGCATTTAGAGATCAAAGTACACCAATATCTCGAGAAGGAGCTTCAAAATACGGCTCTAAAATAACAAGATTGTTGGTGCGCAACCATCGCTTCACTCGCTCCTCGCAGTCGCGGCGTCAGGGTACTATGTTATGAATCCAAATATTTCATTGATGAAAAAATAAACGCTCTGCTATTATCGACATACATGGTTACAAAACTAACATACTCGTATTTTTAGTTAGATCTGGTTTTACCGATGTTTGTATGGACATTTCAACATGAAATCGTTAAATAACTAATAAATTAAGATAAAAATATCAAATCGTAAATTAATAAGAAAACAAAAATGAGATCAGAAAACGCCCATACAAAAACCAGCGCTTTCATATTTACCAGCACGATGTTCGAAGCTCAGGTAGCGTGATGCTAATGCTATATTCTGTAAGAACTCAACACTACTCTTTTCAACGATCAAGCCCATAGTTCCTTACTCGTACTTATTTATTAAGCCATGCACCAATCGAGCTCAGACCACACTTTGTGTCGATGACGTTACAGTGACGGTACGTGCGATCTCGTCTTCGAAATAACAGCTTTTGTCTTAAAGAATAGCACTTTCGTCTTTACAATGGGGACAGGTCGCTGTCTGTGAGCAAATTGAAGCCACTCCCTTGTCAGAAAAGGTCTAAAAGTCACACTGCACTGCAAGCGCTAAGTAATCGATTGTAAAAATATATTGCGTCTATAATAGAAACCAAGCTTCTAATATGCCAAAAACAATCACTTTAAAGAATGCGCTGTTTTCTGTTTTTTTTTTAATTCCACAGCATAATTTTGACTTATATATTCTGCCGCCATACGGCATATGGCAAATATGGCATTTCAAATTGGATGTAAAATTAAAATGTGCTTTTCATCCCATTTGAAATGTCATTTGTAGGCAGTTGTATGGGAGAAATAATCTTGTTCTTAATTATCGGGCCACGACTGTATGCATATCCAGAACCAGTAAATTTCACCTATTCCGAATATTTATACAACCCAGTTTCGAAAAAAAAATTGATGTGCCCTTTTTTTATAGCGGGAGAATTGCACTTTATAACGATGATCAGACGATCAGATGGAGCTCTGCGTTATAGAAAAAAAAGTAGTCAACTTGTCCCAGTTTTAAGTTCAGAAAGCGTGATAAGTAAATTGAGTTGAGAAATAAATCTTGCTTTCAACAGTTTACCGCCACTGTTTCTATATGAACCCAAATAATTTTACTATCGATTGCCTCAAGGGGCTAATACATTGAACTAGCCAGATTACAGACTCGTCATAAAATTACTAGAACATTCTCTTGTGCGATCTCTTATGATCCATTGCGTACTTGTTGGTGTTTTTTTTTGGTATCTCATACTTAGGTACATACCTTATCCATACTGGGGCATACTGGGTTCGTTCAATGTAGGTTGTTTTAGCCCCCAGTGCACAACGAGCGATGTTATTTGTAATTTCAGGACGAACTCGATCTGACCAGTGACAAGTTCTCATTTAAGAATAAATAATACTAGATAATAGCAGTGACATTTTTAGCTACAGTTAACTTCAGCGCAGTTATTCTGAACACACAGAGCAGTTAACAAGCACAAAAGCGAAAAATGTCACTTGTATTCACTAATATTTAAAATAAGTCAAGTCGAATGTAACCTTAACGTTTTTAGAGCAAATAATTATATGAAATACTATCAAATTCTACAACCGCAATATCAAAAACGGTAAAAACTTTGTAATCTTGACAAACAAGAATTTACGTAGTTGAGAACCTCTTTTGAACTTGCTTAATATGCTAAAGTTAAGTATCGTAATTAAAAAAATAAGCAATAAATATATCCCGTTTCGAATTTTTATAATACAGCGAGAAAATTAAGTCTTGCTTTCTGCAACAAAGAATCGTTTAAAGCCACCTTGTCTCAAGAAAAAAACACTAAGACGTGGGCTGTAAATCATCATTGTCTTTGCTAAAAAGAACACCAATTAGATCAAAACAAGCAGTTCCAGTTGGTAGCGGGCATTGGCACTAAAATGACGTCATAGATTTGATGTCTATGGTCGGTTTATCGATTTCGAATGTATATGAAAGATATTTTTATGCTTGTAACGGCCTTAAGGCTGTTAATTTTTTTATGAGATTCTGAGGGATCATCTAAGACCAGTGTTATGTTGCGATCACACAGTAAAAGTAAATTAGGTAATTTAAATATTTACTGCTAAAGACGTTAATGGTCACGTTACCTAGACTTTTTCACGTTATTCTTCATTCCCTTTTAGCTAAATCTACAAGGAATTAGTCCCGAACAATAGTTCCCCATTCAGCGATATTTTGTAGGATACATGTACTAAAAATATCAAATCCACAAATATTTTTTTGGACATTTGGATTTACATCAGACGAACATTCCTAATCAATATATCCTTAAATTAGCCCAATCATATCAACTCCACACCGACTCGAATCAAAGTGAAGCACTAAAATTTGAGTTTTAGACCCAACGGTTTTCAAAAAGTTGCTAGTGGAATGATCACTCTAACCAAAAATTTGAAAATTGGCATGATCAATATTTTTTACGATGTGAAGCGATTCTCTTTTTAGGGCCAATTATGAATGACTCCTACAATATTATTTGAAAATGGCCTAAAGTCACAAATACGAATCAAAATATGCCGGTCCTACCGAACGTCGAAAACGCTCTATATAAATGCTACTCAATCGTGACATAGTATTATTGCCTGTGGGCAAAAACAATTATAGTATTGTAATTTTTAGTACATACTTATCGTTATTGTATAATATTATTTTCCATTGAAATGTAAGGATCTAAAAATAACTTTTGTTTTATTTTTGGATGATAAAAAAAAACATTTTTTATAACTTGCGCTAACGCGAACCTAAAATTGGCATATCGTCGACCGTAGGCTGAATTACGGTAAGGGACATTGTTTTGCCTGTCCCTTACCGTAATTCAGCCTACGGTCGACGATATGTTTAAACAATCTTTTTATTGTTTAAATGAGCATTTTAATTTTGCAGAAACGGTAAGCAAATAAATATAAATGAGCATATCTTTTAATGATTGAGCTTTTTTCTGTAAGATGTAGAATAAATCAAATCGATCCATATTTTAATCTGTTTAGAACTACGCAAAAAATGTTTGGCATGTATTTAATGATCGTTTTAATTTGGCAGAAACGGTAAGCAAAAAAATATAACTGAGCATCTTTTTTAATGATTGAGCTTTTTTTGTGAGATATAGAATAAATCAAGTCGGGCGATATTTTATTCTGTTTAATTTAAAGCTACGCAAATGTGTGAAATCTAAAAATTGCATCTGATATTTATTTGGGGGGCGCCAAAAATAAGAGAAATGAGCATCAAATATATCAGATTTGGACACGTTTTATATTATAATTCGATTTATCTAAATTAGTTTTTTTTTTCTATTAAAATTTTGGTTAACCCATTTCATATTTTAAGCCATTTTTCGCTTCAATATATTTGAGCTGAAATGAACACTCAAATGTTTGGGTGCTAATTTTAACCCGTATTTTTATTCAATTGTAGTCAAGTTGCTTTTCCTAAGTGGGGGGCTCCGCCCTCCGAGGCCCCCTTGTGGGCGCTCCCCCCCCCCCTCCCCCTTGTGTTTTGCGAGTGGTCAGGTTCCGGGTTGAATCGACTTTTTACATCAGCTATGCCCCTAGCAGACTAACACGGCAATCTATTAAATTCCTGTAAATTTCATTAAAAATATCGTTCTATAAATTCCATTAAAAAGATTTTTTTCATTAAAAATATATACCAATAATATTAATTTTGTTGATCAAATAGTTTTTTACGTTTATTTATAATAAAGATCGAAGTGTATTTATTAGGAGATCAATATTAAAAGGCATACTTCATATAAAACTACCAAGTATTAAAAAAAAAGCTCGATCATTAAAAAAGAGTATCAAATATTATTTTTGCATGCCAAACATAATAATCATGTGACCTTATTTGCAGTTCATTTATGATTTATTTATAGCTCAAGATAGACACAATAATTAATTTAAAGATTTTGTACAAATAAAAAAGGCATTTATTTTTTTAAATGCTCATTTACGATTTTAGAAGCTCAATTATATATTTCTCCTTGAAATTCAACATGAATCATCATTCCAAATCTGTAGGAAAAACTAATTCTAACTGCTTGACTCTGAATCAAGTCGAAGCCTTTATGGAGTTGGTATATAACTGTGCCGCGGAAGATGGGAGAATAATTGCTCGGCTTACAATCCTCGCTGGTGTAGTGTAGTTCGGTTTAGGCGTCGGAGCAGAGTTGCTTGGGCGTGTAGACGGAGGCGTTGGGGTCGAGCGGCGAGCCGTCCGACAGCCGCAGCTTGCTGACGCCGCCGGCCGGCGCCACGAACTCCGTCGGCATCACCGCTAGCATCTGCGCCTTGAGCTCCTCCATTTCCTTCTCTTGTCGTGATATTAAACCTGGAAAAGATAAATAGAGATTACAATTAGTAGGTACATTACACAACTAGGGTGGTAATACAAACTTTAACCCCCCCATGTTGTGTACATCATTTTATGTCTACACTTGGCCAGAAAGCGGCTTTTTCCGTACGCGCAGTGTGCGGATTATGTCCAGGTGTGGCATAAAATTATTAGTCTATCCGTCCAGACACAGAATATAAATAGAGCAGTATGGAAACTACGCTTACTTTTTGAAATAAATACCTAAGCCCCATTAGAGCGTTAGAGTTGTTTAAAATGAAAAGATCGCGGGCCGTCTGGGCGCGCGCACGTAATAAACGCAAAGCGCGGTCACTCGTCGCAACGCGGCAGTCGTGACTGACAGCACCGCGAGATTCACTTAGGGGTCGTGTAAAAGCGCGCGTCTATGTGTGCGTTCGTTTCGATCGTTTTGTTTGTAGTTTCCTTACTGCTTTAGCTTATCTATATTAATAATTTAGCCGGGCCCTACGGTAGACCTGAACCAAAAGCACCTCAAAAATTAAAGTGTTAAAAAATAACACTTTCGAATCGACAACTTATATTCGCAAAATTCGTATAACGGAGAAACAAGCGTATAAAGATGTAAAATAATTTGAATAATACCAAAAACAGTCGGCCATGTTTCTTTGCTGCGTTCGGAGACTGCCATAGCTTAGCGAAGCGCGCGTAATGTGTGCTTTTAATTGAATTTGTACACACTCGGCGAGAACGGAGTAAACTAAACTGACGAGGTGACGACATGAGTAAGAAAAACGTTTTTTACATTAGAAAATTGTGCGTATAATATTATTTCAACAAAAAAAAAACAATATTTACATGCATCGTGCTATTTTTAAAACGTAATAAATTACTAAACAAGTGGAAACTGCACAATATTATTGTCTCATTGCTCAATGAAAATGACAGTTGAAATTGAAGGGATGTTTACAAAAACAACATAACTAATTAAGCTGGTTGACACCTACTGTCACTAAAAATGCTCCCCTATAAGTGTCAACCAGTCTAGGCAGTTATGTTGTTATTGTAAACATCCCTTCAATTGTAAGCTAAAAAAAGCAAAAAAAAGGAATAGGCACTTTTATAAATCCTTCTGAAGGTATGGGGGCTTTTTAAGTTTATTCTGACTTAGGAAACAAAATTATACCAATTTTCGAACATTTTTAATCTGTTCACGATAATTTTCGACATAGAATATTGAGAATGCAAGCCTGAATGTTTTTTTTTCTTCATTTTGGAGGTGGGAATGTTCAAATATACAAATACTTTCGTAAATTTCTTTTCTACGGGGGGGGGGGGGGGAGAAATAGTGGATGGCAGGTAATTTTATCCCCTTAATATGGAGGGATAACTTATTCGGGGAATCTGTTGAAAAAGTGTCCTGTCGAATGCAGTAATAGTACATTGTGCACCGAGGGTAGTAAGAAGGGGATTACTAACGAGAGTCTATTAGAAGCCCGACGCCGTAGGCGGAGGGCTTTTAATGACTCGAGTTTGTAATCTTCTTACTGCCCGTGATACACACAATGTTTTTCATCACATTTGCGAGGAAAAAAAAATAAAACATAAAAATGAAATAAACTAAACGCACCCGCTAAGAGACAACTTCAACTGTCAACTTTTTCAATATAGTCTTCCACAGATAATGCTAAGAACTGCGTTTAGTTTTTAAACTTGACAGGCAATGTCGCCAGATTGTACCGATTTTCAAAATAAAATTTTAAACTAAATTAATTTAATTGCATTAAAATAATCGCAAAAACTACGGAAATAATAGTAAAATATACCATATAAGTTTTATTTACACTAAAATTGGTTTTGTAGCCAAGTTTTGAAGATGTGAAATAGCCTTGGCTGATTCGAAACCTCCTTAGTCTGAAATGACGTACGACTTTTAAAACTAAACTCATAACTCCCGAGGGAGTTATAGATTTTCATACAGTTTTTCCTCCCGTGGGAGTTATAGATATTTGTAACCCACGGGGGGTAAATCGGCTCGAGTTGGTCTATAAGCGCGCGTGTTATGACACCCTTTACGAGCAAGTGTGATGAAAATAACAGTTTTGAATCTCCCTGCAGTAACGTTACGTTAACGCAACAGGAGGGTAGGTACGAAGTGGATTTAGTATGCTACGGCCACATTATCGGCGATTCGGCGTAAATTTGTACTGTCATCTCTTTCCCTGACATACAAAAAGAACAAGACGTCAACACGAATATTCGCCAAATCCCGATAATGTGGCTGCAGAATATAATATGGCTACAGAATTGATTACTACATTGAAAAGGGAGTGACACGAACTGATCAGGTCTGGAACACCACATTGCGCATAAAAAACCACGTTGCTGATGCAGGTGCCAAAACTGCGTTGCCGATGCACGTGCTTAAACCGCGTGAAGTCGGACTGTACCGGGGCCTGCCACATTTGCCATATGCATCCACATAGGTCGGTTAAACTGACTATGGGGTCATCCATAAAGTACGTCACACGATTTTTCAGACTTTCATCTTTTTAATATAGGCTGTCACATTTGGCTAGGTAACGGTGGCCCACGTCGCCTACGTCTAACGCCGCCTCTGAACCGGGGCGATTCTAATTCAAGGGGAGAGTTGTGATCATTAATGGGAAATTATAGTCTAACAACATAAATTGAATTCGGTTTTTAAACGGGACTCTACTATTTTAGATGTTTGAAAAATTAAAGTTTTTTATACTTTATTTTTGAAGATAGAAATGTGAAAAATCATACTTTGGATTTTAGATAAAAAGTGATTTTATTTACCTTTCTAAATTCGATTTTAATGTGGATTACCCAAATAGCATTGCGTCATTACATTAAAAATAAACACGTATCTGACACTGATTCCAGGTAAAAACGCAGTAAGTGTATATGAAGTTCTGACGAATGAAGAACTTTTGACGTTTTCCTCTACGACGTTTTGAGATACCTACGAGTTTTTTTCAAAGTAGTGACGGTTGGAATTTTGTAATGAAAGTCCTTAAATAAGGTTTTGGATAGTTTAAACCAAAAACGACTTCAACATTATTTTAATGTTTGGAACTCAGCCGTCAGTTCAACATCCTCATTTTTGTAATGTCTGTTAAAAATAAAATATAATTTCTAAGGAATTAAATGGGGGTTTGTGATTCTTTACATTTTGCCCGGGCGAAGCCGGGTTCACAGCTAGTATATTTATATTGTGGTCCAGATGATTAACCATTTCGACGTTACTGAACTAATAATAAGCCTCCTTTGGGCTTCGCCGCAGTCGGGTAAAAACTACATAAACTAATTGAACTTTGTCAGTCGTTGGCGACGAAAAGGTAAATAGTTAACGGCGGGTGGGAGTTTGTATAGCACCGTGTAGTTTTGTCATAGAACTGATGTTGACAAAGAAACTGCTAAATCTAATATTGAGAACGCGTATCAGAGTACTGTCCGAACTTATGAGCAGCTCACCCTCTTGTATGTGCATGTGTCGCTTGGCGTCGCCCAGCGCCTGCAGCAGGTCGAGCTTGACGCGCGTCTCGGCGCTGAGCGCGCGCTGCAGGTGCGCGGAGCGCTCGGACAGCGCGGCGCACGCGGCCGCCAGCCGCGCGTTGCCCTCGGGGCTCGGCGCCGGCGACAGGGACGGCGACGGCGCCGCCTGCTCCAGGGACTCTAGCGCCCGAGCCTGGGAAGGTATGCGAACATTAGGCCCCCATTAAGAGGAAACAGGAGGGCAGTTTTTCCATACAAACGTAGTCCCCTTTTTCCTCCCTGGTTAATGCCAGTAGAGCAATAATTTTTTGTCCAAAAATCTATGGCTACTATTGATATGTTCCTATGTTTTCCTTTTTACGATAAATTGATTCTCAAAAGAGATATTAACCTTCAAAAACCTAAAAAAAATGCCAGATTTTCCGCTGTGTTCACATATCCAGAAAACAAATTTGACTAGATTATTAAAAAAAAAGGAAAACATAGGAACACGGCCAAAGACTTTCTTTAATGCTTAATGAAAAAATTAGTTAAATAGGTTAAGTTTTGGGGAAGAAATCAGGGGACTACGAAACGTTGTTTTCATGAAATTTTAAAAGGTATTTTCGGTCCAAGCTGCAGTTGTCTCCCTCCCCATAGAACCCTGCTTCAACCTGTCTATTACAGCGTGCCGACTTGGCTTCGAAATTTGTATGGAGATTTGATTTCTGGGACACCCTACTAAGGACCCTGGATCTCTAAAGGCTGGTCTGTGAATGGATGAATAAGTAAACCTGTTCGCTGGCGTGGTGCTGCGCCTGCGCGGCGCGGTCGCGCGCGCGCGCCAGCTCGCGCCGCAGCGCCGCCGCCTCCGCCTCGCCGCAACGTATCGCCGCGCGGCACCACTCATTGTCGCAGACGCCCGTGTGTGTAACGTTATTGCTCGTACTGTTACTGCAACACAAGCGGTCCGACTTAACCTTAGGGTTCGTCCAGAAATCATGTGATCGTCTATGAGGGGGGGGGGGGGGGGGGGCAGAAAAATGTCACGAATGATCACGATGATGGCGGAGGGGGTCCGAGAAGATAAATTCCAAAAACAACGAAATTAAGTACTCAACAATATTTCTTACCATATTTAAATATTGATCAACAATAATAAATTTCAGAAAATAATGATCTTGGAGGGGGGGGGGGGGGGGGGAAATAGGCCAAATTTGATCAGTTTTGTGGCGATCGATCACAACTAATTAATGTTCAGCAGTGAAAACCTTCCAATAAACTGCGGAATCTGCTTCGCTCTAAGCGCTGCCGCCCACTGGCTTAGTGGGTGTAAGTGCCGGCCACTGCATGTGAATTATTTCTTACATGTTGCATAGCATCGGTGAACACCAATGGGAATGTTGACTAATGTTGAAACGAAATGTGACATTATGTAACAAGTGATGGGGGGTCCTAAATTTTGTGACGTCACATTTTGAAATCTAATACACCTAGTGTTAAAATGCCAAATTTGAATTATTAACGCAAAATCTTAAAAATATTTGCAACTCTATCTGCATAGACATAAGTTTTAAATTGTTTTGTTGGCAAGCCGCAAGTTTACTCTCGCTCCACTAGTGTCATGCGCCGGTCGCCTATGAGCTCTTTGACAAATGCATAATATTGCAACATGTGTGACGTCAAACTGGGGAGGGGGTCTCTCAATTGTCACAACTGCGACAAGGGGGGGGGGGTCAAAAATTCACGAAATTGGTGCGACGTACTTTATGGATGCGTAACCTTATAGGTATATATAGGTATATATTTGTTCCTCATAAATAGTAGAATCCAATTACATTAGTTACAAAATTTAGGACACAAGCCTATACTGACTGTTGCGGCTGTGGTTGCTGCTGCACGCGCTGCTTGGCGCGCTGCAGCTGGTGCTCGGCGGCGGTGCGCGCGCGCCGCTCCTCGCCCAGCCGCCGCTCCAGCGTCGCCCGCTCGTGCGTGCGCCACGTCGCCACTCTGATACAAGGTTATAGGTTAACGCGGGCTTATTTTCCGCAACTCGAAGGCAAACATGCGCCCATTTCGCGTGATGGGTTGATGGCACTACTCTTGCCAACCCAACTCTACCAGAAAGCTTAGCAGACCCTTGACGTTGCCGACGACTTCTGCCACTCTGATACAAACAAACAACATTTAAACCATAGGTTCCCAAAGTGGTCCCTACCGCCCCCCAGTGGGCGTTGAGGATTCCCGGGGCGGTAGGGGCCTTGGAAGAAATTGGGGAGCGTTAATGCTAACCAGGGGGGCGCTATCGATTTTGAAAAGGAAAACATAAATCACAATATCAACTACAGTACAAATAGATTTCTACATTATTCATTCGATTGTAGCATCATTGAAATAGTTGCTAAATAATTGTATCCAAGCCGCGTTAGCCTCCATTTGCACCCGTCGAAAAAAAAATTGTCGAAAATGTGTCGCTGAAAGTATTTTATCATGCCTAAGTGGGCGGCAAGTCAAAAAAGTGAACCATACCTTACTCAAACAAGAATTCGTACTATGGACCGTAGCGTGGCGTCCAAAGAACTCGATTCCTACCGGCTTGCCTTATATGCTCTTAGGAAAATGTACGCCAAATCTGCACCGGCTTGCCCAAGGCTATATTTTACGCCACGCCACTGCTATGGACACAATAGGCTATTTGATGAGAGACCAAGTCAGCCACTTTTTATAAAGTATCAAAACGCTCAGAAACATGGATCACATTCGAATCATCATCACACTTACTTGTGCTGCAGTGCCTGATGCTGCTGCTTCAGCTGCGCATGGTCAGCGCGACGTTGCCGCTCGGCAGCCGCGGCGGCGGCCAGCGCGCGCCGCGCCTCTGCCTCGTTGTTGCGCGACGTTGCCAGCTCGGCTTTCAGTCGCTTTATCTCTTCGGCGTATTCGCGAGCTTCGCGCTGGGGACAGACGATTGTTTTTGAGCCTTATTTATAGAGACGTATACAAAATGCATCCAAGAATCAATTCGGAGCATACGGTCAATTCTAAAAATTTGACTATTTTTAAATTCAAAAGTGGTCAAATTTGGTAGAAACGGATCTGCGTGACCTTGGAGCTGCGTAAGCTGGCGACAAACGGCGCAAGATTGAATGAAGTGGCGTGTTCTTGTGTCAGAGGCCAAGACTTATTTTGGGTCGTTACACCAGCCCAGTTAGTTAAATTTCGAGCCCGCTGAAATGCCTTCAATATAAAACTGTACTTTAATAGTGCTTTAGTTTATGCCCTCTTGTCACATTTACGTATCCGGTGAGAGAAATAGCCATGTTACTCACAAGTTCACGTTCTCGCTCTCTCTCTCGTTCGCGCTCCTTGTCGCGCTCCCTAGTTTCTCTTTCCCGCTCCTTTTCTAGCGCTTTCTCTTTATCTCTATTACCGTTGCACTCTTTATTGTTACTTCTCGTTTCTTTTGTACTTTCTACTTCTTTTTCTTTAACTATTTGTTCTTTTACTGAAAAAAAAAATACAATTACATGATCTAGTTAGTTCCACTACATATCTAAATTTGCAGCAACGGTACTTGCAAATAATGTCCGATTCAACTGCCCTGAGATTTGCAAAGGTGCAAGGTGAACTTGGAATAGTTCCGTGTAAAGGTTTGTTAAAAATAAAAACTAATTGATTGCGTTTAAGTTTTCGTAAGTCCTATCTCCAGACCAATTAATATTGATTGACACATCACAAATTATGTGCATGTAAGTTACAGTAAAGTGACTTACTCTGTTCTGTACTCTTATGACTATCGCTGCTATCCTTATCCTTATTTTTACTCTTTTTCTTTTCTTCTTTTAATGTACTAGCCTCTTTCTTTTCACACTTCGACGGCTTTGTACCACCTGAAACGACATTGTTTTTAAACATGTTATCTTTATGCATATAAAAATCATTAGAAACATGAAATAAGTGCGTTCGGTAGTTAAATTACGAAACAATTACGAAATACCTTGACAGTGCGTTTACACAGCGTAACGTATGTACAAAATGTAAGGCAAAGAATGCGTAACAATGTATGTATACGCTGCGTTGAGCTTCAACGTCGTCGATCGACCCTTTCAATAATCAGTACTTAATTTTACGGCTACACACTTCGCGATAACGCGAATGTTCGTGTTGATGTCTCATTCCTTTTGTATGACAGAGAAAGAGACGCCACCATGAATCATCGCGTTATCGCGATGTGTGTAGCCGTAACATAAACAAAGTGCTATACCAAAGTATAAAGTCAGACAAGTAGTGAAACTTCGACCGTTTAGGAGCGCGCGATACGTATTGAAAGTCAAGACGCAGACGGTGCGATCCGTGCTGGGGCATTTTTACGCAATCGTAAAACTTTGCTTGTAGTGCGTTCGTTCACGGCGCGCACACATACAAGCGTGCGATTTACCTTATGTAGGAAGAAAAACCGGCCAAGTGCGAGTCGGACTCGCGCACCGAGGGTTCCGTACAAACTCATAAGTAGATACATTAATAGTTCAAGAAAAACTATATGGCGATTAGTTTAGTAGGAGCAAATAAGTATGTGTTAAGATTTTTGGAAATTTCTCAAAAACGGTTCAAGTTAGGAAAACCGTTGTATTTTTCCTGTAATATATAGGACGAAATTAATAATTGGTAATTATTACAGATTTTTCTGTTCAGTAACTTCGAAGATAATAGGGGGGAATGGTATTTTTTTTAACGTTTTTCGCCATAAATCAAAAACTACTTATTTAAAAAAAAATACAAAAATAGTGTTTTAATCTACAAATCAAGCCCTTTCATTTGATACCCCACTCGATATAATAGCCCTACTTTCAATTTTAAAAGTCTCATTACGGACCCTTTTAAAAAAAAGTAAACAATTTACAAGATTTTTTTACATCCCATAAGCTCGGATTAGCGGTTCTTAACACTATTCCAAATTTCAAGTCGATAGCATCAGTAGATCCTGAGATATCTTGCTGTGACAGACGGACAGACAGACAGACAGAGTCGCACCATAAGGGTTCCTTTTTTACCATTTTGGTACGGAACCCTAAAAATGACTGCTATTATACTGTGACTGTACAGTGAATGAACGGAAGTTACCTTTACTGTGGTCCCTGGAGTCGTCGTCGAGGTGCGCCTGGCCGTTGCTGAGCGCGTGTGCGCGCCCGTTAGCCGCCGGCTTCTCTAGCTTATCTAACTGCAAACGGAAATGTACAACGTTAATCACGATCTACATACAATACTCGTAAGTACATACCAGTGGCGTGGCATCCAAAGAACTCGATACCTACCGGCTTGCCTAATATCAAGCATTTGAGCACCTTATTCTGCAACTCCTAAGGAAAATGTACGCCAAATCTGCGCCGGCTTGCCCAAGGATATCTTTTACACCACGCCACTGGTAAGTATGTACTTACCAGTGGCGTGTCCCTTTAGGTATGTATGTACCTAAAGAGGCAACATTATTTGGGATCCTAACCATGGCCTAGCGTCCTGGTTCGACCCCAGGCGCCCCCGGCCCCCACCTAGTCCGATCCACTCAAGGTGGTTCGGCTAGCGACCTGGTTCGACCCCAGGGAACGCGAAGCCCGCCACCGGATCCGATTTTTGAAACAGCCAGTAAGGCTTGCAAGTTTGTCAGGCTTCAAAAAAAAGGGATAAGTAAATGCCTGCCAAGGCTGGAAGGAGCCAACACTGGGGGCGCCATATTTTGCCATTACATGGAAAATTCGCACTTATAAAATAATACCTATTCAATTAATTTAACTTTTTGAGCGCCATAGCGTGAAACCAATCGCTACCATCATGACGCCAGGATCAAAAATTCCAAATAACCTAATTTAAAAACAAATTTCATTCAAAAAGGCATATATTTTAAGTACTTTTCAACCTGGCGACGTGGACGAAATTCCGCTGTCGTGTATTGTCGACTGTGGCGGTCAAAAGGTTAATTGCCATACCTTGGCGTGTAGCGCGTCGTGCGCGGTGCCGTTGGGCTGGTGCTTGCGGCGCAGCGAGCCGTTGAGGTGGCGCGCGTCCGTGGCGCCCGCGCTCGTGGCGCCCGGCGCCTGCGCCTGCGCCTGCGCCGACGGCCCGTGCGCCGCGCACTCCGCGGGCGGCGGGGCACCGTCCTTTGACGGCTGGTTCTGTAAACAATGCCACAGAGTCGGACTACGCTAACTCTGCAGAGGTCTAAAAAAGGTTTTATTGCAAAAAACACACATGGCCACATCACAAGCAAGATGATTAAATAGTCTTGATACTTTCCGTTTAATAAGTATATACTGTATACATACTGAAATAAATATTCGGAACAGTCTTGCACAAATTGATCTAATTCCAACCAAACTAAGCAATGCTTGTATACATGTACATATTTAAATATTATTTTTTTATTTATTTAAAGCATCACACAACTATCATTACAGGCTTATCCTAATGCGACAGTGCGGAATATTTACATCTACGGGCTTATAATAATACAGCATTTATACACACTCACAAATTACAACACATTATAACACAAAACATACAGCGTGACCTTTGTGAATTCGTTCAGAGAGCAAGAGAAGATGTCTTCCTCATCTGCCACTCGATTTAATGCCTGTATTGCTCTGGTGACGGGGGCCTGACGAAGCAGCTGCGTGCACGCGCACGTTAGCTGCTTCGTTATAATATTTAAATACGTTGAAATTATCTAAGACCCTGGAACAAATCGCTTAGTTTAGTTGAAACTAGATCGATGTGTGCAAGATTTACCCAGATATTTTAATAGGTATGATGACACATTTTGTAATAAACGGAAGAATTATTGCCAAGGACCAAGTTTAAATAATCCTCTTGCTGTAGTTTCCGCATGTTGCCATATATATTTTTTTAATAAAACCTTTTTTCGACCTCTGCAAACTTAGCGTAGTCCGACTATAGGGTGATTCTTGACCCACACAAATATTATCTCCTCTCGACTACACCTGCATCTCAGTTAGGACAACAACTTACAAGATCAATCACCGCAATCTTAATAGTCTAGGTACACATTTCACTGTGGTCCTGTGCCTGCGCACGCCACTGTTTTACACACCCGTGGTGCTGAGATTTTGCTGAGGCAGCCTACCGCCACGAAGTCCGATAGTTGTGACAGCTCCTAGAGCTAGCACGAGTTCAAGCAAAAAAAAATAATGGTGATTCTTGAAGGACATCATCCCCTTGGCCACAAGTCCAAACTACATCATAATAACCAAAAATGCCATTCTAAAGAGGCGGGATCTTCTGAACATTCGACAATATATTGTGTGCACAGAGGAATGATATTTTCAAGAATGATAGGCTATTTGGTGACAAATCAAAACAGCTTTTTTATGAAGTGTCAAAACGCTCGGATAGTATGCAGTTTCTAAGATAAACTGACTTGTGACATAACAAAATCGGTGCCTTATTTTTAGTTTTTGTTATTTTTAAAGCGTTGAATGCAAGAAAATGAGCGTAGCTGGATTTCGAGCAGTTTTGGAAACATAATTTGATTGGTTACGATTACTTTAATTATTTTGATTAATGATTATTCAAAAATACCCTATTACCACAGCTTATATTTTCAGTTTGATATCTCAAACTATCTAGAAACTCTACAGGCGTTAATCCGGAAGGCAGAAAAATGTGTAGATAAGAATACGTTGTTGCGTAAAACAATGACCTTATATGGTCGCCAACCGCAGTAGTAGTCATTTCACTTTATATACATAAACCACATGCCCTTGTGTTCAAAGTTTTAAAACAATTTAATTAATTAAACATAAACTAAAAACAATCAGGAGGAAACGGTGGTCATTTAGATATACAAAATGATGAATTAAAAACCAATTACT
Source organism: Eudemis profundana (assembly GCA_947034925.1). Classification (NCBI taxonomy): domain Eukaryota; kingdom Metazoa; phylum Arthropoda; class Insecta; order Lepidoptera; family Tortricidae; genus Eudemis; species Eudemis profundana. Next base: position 18,157,284 of record OX344795.1, on the reverse strand, counting down.
GACGTTGTAAATAACCTAAAACATATTTTTTCTTATGTGAAATTGATTGGATGAAGTGAAGTGTAGGTATGGTTATAATTCGGCAGATTTCGAAACATTTCATTCATTTTTTGCATTGACGTATAATAACATAGACGCACAGTTTCAAAGAAAAATGTCTATGAATCTGGCGCAAAATGACATTTGTAGTTACACTCAAATATACGCTAATAACGTTAATTTATAAGTTGTATCTATATGAAACTGCCATTCAAAAGATAACTTAGTTCCATGACACCTATGTGTCAAATTTGCAAACGAACATTTGAAAACTTTAGTTTATTGGCACCTATCAAAAAGTGAAACGTCAAAAGTGAGCAGCAAATAAATGGTGTCGCTTTTTGGTAAAAGATTCGCGAAGATAATTAAAAAACTATGAAATCACGATGAGTTCACTTGTAATTCTGCTTAATATTAATTCGCCCTTAACTAAGAAGTATATCCCATCTTTCTTTCTTGTTTTTTTGCTGCTATTAACGCATTTTTTACGCTACATTTAGCTATTTTTGACAACTGTCGCCGTCTATGGTTGAAACCAGACTAAGTCAAAATGAGCTAGCCAAGCCGATCGGCTAGCACTTTTGTGGGGCCATTTTTTCCAGCTGATTGTCTATGTGTATATCATACATCTATGATTTTCTGTTATTTTCTAGTCTAGAGGAACCGTTAATCTACAAAATTATCGAAAATAGTAACCCGAATCTACGGGAAAATGTTCCATAACTCGACCAGAGAAGTAGGAGCGGTTGGAACGCCGATAGAACTACCCAGGTATTCAAGGAACTAGTCTAAACCTGCCGCCCAGTATATCTTCACGCGGAAGCGAAATGGCGGACGTGACGTCACCATACTCACCTGTTCAAGAGCGCTTTCCGGCAGCGCATCTCGCATGAGCTGGAAGTAGAACTCGTTCTCCTGCCGCACTTGACGCTGCCGCCGTAACCGCAGTCTGAAATATTCCAAGGTTTGGCTTATCGAGTTAAGCGAGCTAATGGAGCATTCCACGAAAACATTTTAATACTTATGACATGTAAAATGAGGAAGCGACATTCAGTCGGTATAGCAATATTATAATTTGGCATTAAGATGGGTAGTGTTTTTTAAGCAGTTAATAAGCTTTATTAGGGTGTAGCTACCCTAATAAAACTTATTTCTTATAGCGTTTCGTAAGGGGCAAAAAGTAGATGTTTTCATGGAATGCTCGTAATGCGTATGTACCTATGTTCTATCTTGCACGATTGGTCGAGTACAGTATCCAGGCATGTGCGGAATCGATCAAGGATTATCGAATAATATAACAAAACCAAAAACATGCAGCAGTACTACCAGACTTGCTCCTAGTGAGGAGTACGGAGAATGAGGACTACCAATAAAGATTTATTTTAGTAAAATATATTTTTGCAACGAACATGTCATGAACCTTATACAATAGTTACATACCTAGAAACTTCACTTCGTGTTGGAAGTAAAATGGCAAATGTATAGAAGCTCTATGCATATCTATGCATATAAACAGTTCCATACACATCTATGCATATATACAGTTACTGATAGAAAACTTATAACCTAAACTACTGCAGACAGCAGAATGAAATTTAATAAATGTGTGCACTGAGAAACTTCCTTTCCAAACTTAACCCCTAAAGAAACGGGGGATGAAAATTTATATGAAAAAGTCGTATACACCGTGCCCCCGAATAACCCGAAAATTTTTAACCACGTATTCCGGATGGTATTACAAATAAATAACGTTATATCACCATAGGTCGAATTTTGTCATTTTACATTAATAGTCTTATGGAACAAAATAAATCAGTACATTGAGCCCCTCCCTATAAACATGTCCTTAACTCCTTAGGTGCTTGAGGAAAAGATATCAAAAAGGAAAAAAAAGCTAAAATGGAAACAAAAGGACTTTTTTGGACTCGTAGTCACTTACCATCAAATACTGCGAAGGTTAATTGCTGTTTCGTTAAAAGATATAACAAAAAATGTAAAAGTATCTTAGTCACATTTATTAGGGCTTGTTACACACTTGGGAATATTCATTAAAAAAAATATGAATATCTCGGAAAGTAACCGTTTTTCGACTATACATCATATAACTTTTTTTACTCCTAATAGTTGTTAGAATCTATAGTTACAGTTTTTCGGGTTACTCGGGGGCACGGTGTATTTACGGGGACGAAGTCGCGTTGTGAAATCTAATCACACTAATATTATAAATGTGAAGGTTTGCGAAGATGTTTGGATGTTTGTTATTAAATAACGTGGTAATGAATGAATGGATTGAGATGAAATTTGGCATAGGGAACGTGCACGACGAAGGTGCTGCCAACTGGTGCCGCCAATCTAAATCATATACCCTCTCATGCTGGGGCCACATTGACGAAAACGACATTACCAACGTTAATTACTCACGTTGAAGGACAATTAACGTCAGTGTAGCTACGACTTACTATATTTGACATTGAGAGAAAGTGAAGAGTTTCCTTGGGTTAATAACTCGGGCGAAACCGCGGGTAAATGCTAGTAAAAGATAAAGAAAATCACCTCCTTGCGACGTGCGCCTTCACACCGAAGCCGAGCGTGACGGCAGGGTAGCCCACGCAGTGCGCCGCGAGCGGCCGGCACAGCTCCATGCCGCCCCCGCGGTCCGACCGCATCACCCCCTCCACGTACACTAGCAAGCAGCATATCACTACTGTGGGCAAGCATATGCCTTTGTCTGCAACTGGAACAAATGTAAACAACTAAGGAAACTTGTCAAGTAAAACGGTTCTATTTTAAACCATCAGCCCTTCCACTCCATCGTCCGTCCCTCGTGACAGAGTTGAAATTATCATAATGTGGTATTATCATGGGATCTGAAAGTTTGTTTAGTAGGCTATTAAACCAACTTGTGTTTCGATATTTAAAACAACAAAAGGAGCATTCCACCAGAATGTCCCGCACAAGACGCCATTTTTTTCATACTTCTGACAAAAGTAGGCAAATTTTTGGCATGTCAATATTTTATAATTTGGTTTCTAAATTGATAATGTAATTTAGGACTTTCTATATATATTAAGATAAGCATACTCAACATAAAATTAAAAGATAAAATTCGGTTAAAAACAATAAGAAAAAAAAACCAAGATTACAGATATAAAATACCGAATAAAACAACTAAAATGGAAATGGGCAGGACAACTGATGAGAAATAAGACAGAAAAGTGGGCCAAAGACGTGACAGAATGGTGCCCTAGATATAATAAGAGAAATAAAGGCAGACAGTGTCGTAGATGGGAAGATGATATTAGGAAGGTAGCAGGAATATGTTCGACGAGAAAAACAGCTGATAGATCGTTATGGAGAACACTTGGAGAGGCCTATGCTGAAGAGCAAGACAATCAAAAAACCGGTGTCTAATATGAACATTGTTAGTTATATTAGTTTTTTGTATTTTTAAATTCTTAAGGAAAGTAGTAATAAGATGTAATGTAACTTATAAGATTGTTAATAAAAGCTATTGTTATTATTATATACACGATGGCATCTAATCGGTAATCAGGTACCAGTTTTTCTAACTCAGTAATTGATAGCGGTCACTTTGATGTCGTAATTAGTTACATCTAAACAATTTTTTTTCTGTGATAATTTTTATTTCGAAATCATTTTTATCCTAAATTCCTTGTCACCCTACTAATCTGTATCTGTGAGATTACAACCTCTTTAAAAAATTAATGACAATGATAATTTATGAGTAATAAATTGTCACTGTCATGTATGTAAACAAAGTCATAGAAGTCGCAAATATTGAATGAGAAAAGTAAATTAGTAATTAAAAAAACATGCCTCGACCATATTTGTGCTCAAAATAGCGAGCGTTACAATATTGTAGGTACATTTATCAATACAAACCAAACAGCTGAAGATGAACTCAAGAATTATTCCCCGAAATTCATCCAAACGTACCAATTCTAACGCACAGTTTGATAAACCGCATGAACTAAAACCTCCGTGACTTCGGACAGTTCACAGTGCCAAACCACGCTCAAGCACCCGGCCGGCCTCGACGTCGTCCTGACCATCTGGATCGACGCATTTTAAGATACTTTGCTCGGGATCCTCGTAGGAGCAATTTTCGGCCATTTTATCAATTTTAATTCGTTATCTATCACGCCCTAACTACTCATACTCGTAGATAAGTTTATTTACTTAAGATCTGTCAAATTTTCCGCGAAAGCGATGGCACTTGACGTATCGTGATCACGTGATTTTACTTCAATAATGAATGTAGGTGACCATGTATCCAGGGAGTCTCAAAAGGATTTATCTAAATATATAAAAGAAGAAACTGACTGACTGACTGACTGACTGACTGACTGACTGACTGACTGACTGACTGACATATCAACGCACAGCCCAAGTCGCTGGTCCTAGGAATTCCAAATTTAGCATGTAGGTTCTTTATAAGGTCTAGAGGTGCACTAAGAAAGGATTTTTCAAAATTTACCCCCTAAGGGGTTCAAATAGGGGTTCAAAGTTTGTATGGAGAGTCTACGATTTTAGAAGTAAGAGATTTGAAACTTCATGTTTAGACTCTTTATTAGATTACAAGAAAAGTAATTTCACCGTTTTTTCGAAATTCATCCCCTAAGGAGTTTAAATGGGGGTTGAAAGTTTATTTATCAACGCACAGCCCAAACCGCTGGTCCTAGGAATTCCAAATTTAGAACGTAGGTTCCTTATTAGGTCTAGAGGTGCACTAAGAAAGGATTTTTCAAAATTCGTCCCCTAAGGGGTTTAAATGGGGGTTGAAAGTTTGTTTATCAACGCACAGCCCAAACCCCTGGTCCTAAGAATTCCAAATTTAGCATGTAGGTTCCTTATAAGGTCTAGGGGTGCACTAAGAAAGGATTTTTCAAAATTCATCCCCTAAGGAGTTCAAATAGGGGTTAAAAATTTGTATGGAGAGTACGATTTTAGAAGTAAGAGGTTTGAAATCTCATGTTTAGATTTTTATTAGATTACAAGAAAAGTAATTTCACTGTTTTTCGAAATTCATCCTCTGAGGGGGTTGAAAGTTGGTATATCAACGCACCGCCCAAACCGCTGGTCCTAATAATTCCAAATTTAGCACGTAGGTTTCTTATAAGGTCTAGGGGTGCACTAAGAAAGGATTTTTCAAAATTCATCCCCTAAGGGGTTTAAATGGGGGTTGAAAGTTTGTATATCAACGCACAGCCCAAACCGCTGGTCCTAGGAATTCCAAATTTAGCACGTAGGATCCTTATAAGGTCTAAATGTGCACTAAGAAAGGATTTTTCAAAATTCATCCCCTAAGGGGTTCAAATAGGGGTTCAAAATTTGTATGGAGAGTCTAAGATTTTAGAAGTACGAGGTTTGAAATGTCATGTTTAGACTTTTTATTAGATTACAAGAAAAGTGATATCACCGTTTTTCGAAATTCATCCTCTAAGGGGTTTAAATAGGGGTTGAAAGTTTATATAGAGAGATCGGAATAGGTAGAGTATATTTACCTAAACTTCGAAGAACAAAGTCGAAAAGTGGAGACTCCCTTACAAGTAAATTTTTTTCCGGGACTTAAGTCCCGGAATCATACTAAAAAAATATATTATTGGTATTCTTCCGCACATTTCTCGAGCATTCTCAGTATAGCTGTCTGTTTTTAATAGTGCTGTCTCTTTCACTCCTTCGAAAATTTCGCCATAACTATACTGAAGTGTAGTTCAAAGGCCCATAAGGGGTCCTGAAAACGCCTGAAAACGGGTTTTCAGGTTATTACGCCATCTTATAGAGGGTGTTCTAAAACGGACTGAAAACATGTTTCAGGCGCCTGAAAATAACGGTAACTTAGGTGAATTTTCAATCTTCTACTATGTGAAAGAGCCACCGGCGCAAAAGTAATGTGTGTATGTGTGTTGCGCCGATGGTATAGGTTAAAACTTGAAACGTGATTTTCCGTGCTTTAGAAGCGTTTTCAGCAGGCTGAAAGGTGATTTCAGGCCGTGTCAGAGGTGGCTCTTTCACATAGTAGAAGATTGAAAATTCACCCAAGTTGCCGTTGTTTTCAGGCGCCTGAAACATGTTTTCAGACTGTTCCAGGACACCCTCTATCAGATGGCGCAATAACCTGAAAATCCGTTTTCAGGACCCCTTATGGGCCTTTGAACTACACTTCAGTATATGGCGAAATTTCTCGAAGGAGTGAAAGAGACAGCACTATTAGAAAGAGACAGCTATACTGAGAATGTTCGAGAAATGTGCTAAAGAATACCAATAATATATTTTTTTAGTAAGATTCCGAGACTTAAGCCCCGGATAAATTTTTTTTTGTAAGGGACTCTCCACTTTTCGACTATGTTCTTCGAAGTTTAGGTAAATATACTCTACCTATTCCGATCTCTGGTTATATTAAATTGTATATTTAAAATTTTAACATTCGAAAATCTTCACACTAATATTATACTTAAATGTGAAAGTTTGTGAAGATGTTTGTTACTAAATAACGGGGTAACAACTGGATGGATCAAGCAGAAATTTGGCATGTAAGTAGACCAAGTCCTGGATTGAAAAAAGGATACTTTATATCCCGGTAAAGAGTTTCTTTGGGACAATAACGGGAACAACGCGGGCGAAGCCGCGGGAAATAGCTAGTTAAAAATATAATAATAATAATGTACAGCAAAATAATAATAACCATGTATCCAGTGGTTATTATATTATTAGGTAGCCTCCGGGTCTCTGCCGCACCGACGGCAAAAGGCCGGACGGCTTAACACTTGTGCCGTGGCAGAAGGGAAAGTGCCTGCTGTGGGACGCGACGTGCGTCAGTACTTTTGCTGCCTCACACCTCGGCCGAACGGTGCGTACAGCTGGTGCCGCGGCGGATTGGGCCGCAGTCAAAAAACGAGAGAAATACTCAGCGCTGGGCAAAAACTATTATTTCGTACCCCTGGCGTTTGAGACTACTGGGTGCTGGGGGTCGGAGGCTATTGCCTTCATTTGGGAAGTGGGTCGTCGAATTAGGGAGAGGGGGTCTGACGCCCGCGCGGGTTCGTACCTGGTGCAAAGGCTGTCCATCGCCATTCAACGTGGCAACGCGGCCAGTGTAATGGGTACCTTTGCGCCAGGGACGACTCGAGGGGCCCTTTTTGACTGTACTTAAGGGTAGGCTTAAGTTAAGTGCTGTATTGTCCTTTTGTTTTTTATGAAATAAAAATTGCAAATTTATTTCCTTTACAACCTTATGCGCAAATCCCGGAGCCAATCGCTTGCACAAACACACACACACACACACGCTCACACACACACACTCACACACACACACACACCATAGAATCTAAGATATAAGTTAAGTCTTCAACTTTCTACCTGCTGTGTAACACAAACATCTAACTCTTTTAAGGGGAAGAGCTCTGCTTATCCTAAAGCACAGGTCATACCTATTTAGGAAGTGGAATTCTAGTTAAGTTAACTATGTAAAAAGATGTTTTTTGAAATAAATTATTATTATTATTTATTATTATTATTTGTCTACTCCTGATTACCGATTAGAATCCACCCTGTATATTAAGGTAGCCGCCATAGTCGTCTCGTGCGGGACAAAGAGTAGATGATTTTATGGAATGCTCCAAAACATATAAGAAGCCCAATTCCAAAAACTTCATTTTTGCCCAAGCTGAAACGCCTTTAGGGACCGCGATCTGAGTGTACAATAAAAGGAAGAGGGAAAAGTTATGAAAAAGAAGTCATACCTTAGTAGTCATTATTGGTACTCATTTAGACAAAATAGCATGAAGTATTTTATCAATGACCTTTCCTTGTGTCAGATATTTGATATTCAGAATGAACTAAGTAGAAAAGTTTTAATTTTGGGCACAGAAATGGCTATATGTCGATATTATAAACTCTCATAAATCTCATAATATAAACATATTTGTTGTATATGAGCATATACGAGGAAGGAAGTACTTAAAGAAATTACTTTTACGAGTATTAATAATATTTTATTTCCCCGATATGTGTAATTCAGAAAAAAAAACTTTTTAGACTGAACTGTATAAATTTCAAATGGGAAGGTCAGCCAATGGACACCAACTACCGCAAAAGCTTGCCATTATGACATAGGTAACAATGAAATCATGAGAAATTATTGTCTTAGGAAACAATGGTTTAACATACAGTGACAAAGTTCTATAACAACCAACAAACCAAAGTTGATATCACTTTAAAATTAACTAAGTTGGTTTGAGATAGTTCCTTATGATAAGATGAAACAAAGAGTGAAATCTTTGTTACAGTAAAAGTTGTCTGAAATAACTATGTTTGGTCTACTTTAGAGACAATAGTATATTGTTTAATATTCCCACAGGCATTAAATATTCAAAAACTAACACAATACTTCAGTGAGATCTGCAAATAGATGTCATCTAAAAACTTGTCTATATTTGTTGAAATATAACAGCTATGTCAGTTTTAGTGAAACATAAATCAGAATGTAACACATCCTATCATATCTATATATTTTAAATGTTTCAACTTTATAACAGGGGTTTCTGAACTAATACGTTATTTATTTCTTTTATATCACTGGAATATTTAGCAATTGCTTGTCTTGAATTTAAATCGAAAGTTGAACTCACAAGTTTTGAATTTAGGGTGTAGGTATCAACTAGTCCACCTGCCTTGATCTATAAGGTTTTCTATTTTAATTAAATGTTTATGGAATATGATGCCATACAATTAAATAATTTATAGATAAATGCTATAACTCAATTGACGAATTTGTGGAAGGCTGTAGTAGTTATTATATTAAAATATAGTTTTTAGTTTTATTATGAAGGTTCTTTATGTAATTTCCTAAGTTATGCATAAAAGGTTATGCATTGTTGTAAGCATAATGTATAACAAATGTATGTTAAGTATAACATTACAAATATTGCTACACCCTACCGGGATCCCTGTATTATTAGGATTAAATACCAATGTACTGGTTTGCAATGAATAAATTACAAAAATAACTAATTCACCTGCAAATTTATATTGCAATATTTATACTGTGATCAATATACATGATGGGCCCGAATAACCCGAAAATTTTTAACCACAGATTTCTGATGGTATTACAAGTAAATAATGTTATATCAACATAGCGCACCCTTAATAATAAACCGGGCTAACTCAAAAAAATTGACAATTTATTTTCAATCTTAAAAAGAATTCAAATGGTTTCAACTCAATTGCAGAATCATTTTGAGTTAGCCCGGTTTATTATTAAGGGTGCGATAGGTCAAATTTTGTCATTTTACATGAATAGTCTTATGGAACAAAATAAATCAGTAAATTCAGACCCTCCTTATAAACATGTCTTTACTTGAGAAAAAGATATCAAAAAGGAAAAAAAAAGTTAAAATGGAAACCAGAGGTAAATTTTTTTGGACTCGTAGTTGGTTACTATCAAATACTGCGAAATTGCTGTTTGGTTAATATATTTAAAAAAAATTGTAAAAGTATCTTAGTCACGTTTATAAGGAAAGTAATTTTTGGTCAGCCGTTATTAAAATTGATCCGCAAAAAAAAATAAGCAGTTAAATCATTTGAGCAGCGTACAAAGATTTGGCTGGCAATAAATAAAAATCGGGCGGCAACTCTTGTTCAGCAAATAATTTAAAAATGGTTAACATTGTAACCAATATTAATCTGCTTTATTTATCATTTGTCTGCGTAATAAACAGTCGAGCTGCAAAATAATTACTTGGCCGGCAAGATTTTACAATTGGTTAGCAGACAAAACATGCGTGGATTGCGTTTAGTTTGAAAAATCAGCAGTACTGTGGGCAGAGCGAAACAGACCACGTGACGCGAGCAGCCAATCGTGGGCGTGTTTGTTTTGTCATTCGGTGATTGTCAGCTGTCAGTGTCAAGTAGTAGTGTTTATCAATTATCAGTGATTTTTACCGTATTGCTATTTTTGAAGATACTACTTACTATAAAATGTAAAAAGCCTGCGAAAGTCCGAATCTAGGGCTCTCGCTGGTTAGGACGCGTGCCGACACTGCGCGCCCTAGAGTGTTTTTATAGAGCCGGAGGCGCGGAGGGAGAGCAGCCCTCGCCCGCTATGACGAAGCGCGGGAACGAGTGAGGCGAGCGGCTGAGGCTGGTCGCCGAAGGCGACCAACAAGCCGAAGCTGCGGAGCCGAGCGAAGTGACCGTGCGCCGTCATGCAAGGGCGGAAGGGCTGCTGTACCCGCAGCGCCGGAGATACGGAAAGTCAACTTTTTCAACCTTGAAGTCGTCTCGGTTATTTTTGATTTCAGAGAAAAGTTTTATCCATAAAACATGCTTATTTTAGCGAATTCTATACGATGAAACAATAATAAATAGGTGTTATAATGACACCAACATCCATCGAAATTTTTACGTCTTAAAAATTTGTCAACTTTGAAGTCGAATATCTAGGACATTATTTATTTTAGAAATAGAAGTTTTTCTAATAAAATATGCTTATTTTATTGTAAACTCGAAAATTTTATTTAGATGTGCCCTTTTGCGTTATTGCGGCAGAATAGTAAAGTTGCGCCCATTTTGTGCATGCCAATTAGGTTTTATTGCACCTTTCATTTTGATGAACAAAATGAAATATTTTGCTTACCTACTGATTGCTTACCAAAATTTGATTAACCGTAGATCGCTTAATGCAGCTCAAATATTTAATTTGCTGACCAAAATAATTTAGAGCAGTTCAGTATATTATTAATTGCAGCCTGATTTATAAATGTTTGCTAACCATAAGTTGCTTACCAACTAGCTATTTTGGCTGACCAAATACATATTTCTGCTGACCAAAATATGAATATTTTGCTGATCGATTAAATGATACCCCATTTATAAGGGCTTGTTACACACTTGGCAGTTTTCATTTAAAAAATAATTAATATCTCTGAAAGTAACCATTTTTCGACTATACATCATATAACTTTTTTACTCCTAATAGTTGTTAGAATCTATAGTTAAAGTTTTTCGGGTTACTCGGGCCTACCATGTATAATAAGTGTACTTACATGAATACCAGACATATTGCACCCACACGTATGTGCTGGCTGCAAAGAATATATACTGCAGCGGTATGAAGAAGAAACATATCATGTCGGATGTGAGGGCTATGCAGATGAAGAATACTGAGAATGCCTGCAACAATCAAGTTCATTAATTCACTATGCAACTTATGAATTACAAACCATAAATCAAATTGCTTGCCAAGAAAAAAAAAATCAGCCAAGTGCAAGTCAGATTCACACACAAAGGGTCCCGTACCACTGTTGAGCAACACAAGAAAACTGTTTCTTGTATGACAACCCCCTTTTATTTTGTTTTTATTGTTATAGCAGCAATAGAAATACACATTCTGTGAAACATCAAGTCTTTACCTATTATGGTTCAAAAGATACATGTCTGTGACAGACGGACAGCGGAGTCTTAGTAATAGGGTTCTGTTGCCACCCTGTGGAAATGGAATGCTAAAAAAACAACACATTACATACTGATTATAATAAATTATTTAATTCAATCTACTCTTATAATATGATAAATGTGTTTTTTGGTCTTTTGCTCAACGGTGCTCGGAAGCACTTGGCCAGTTTTTTATCTTGTTTTCTTATTCCAATTCAATATTGTAGTAGTAAACATTTTATGAGTTACTTAAAATTCTTCATATATAGGATAAATAGTCTTATTCTAAAAATTATATTTTGACTTTGTCAAAATAGTTTAAAACTATGTGTGTAATTTATGTGTGTTCAGCAGATTGGCAGGTTGAGTCAATAAATAAATTTGACTATTAATATATCTATAACTATGGGGGTATCTCTTTAATGTAGGTAATTTGAACTGATATTTTTATTTAATGTATAAATTCTTCAATAAGTACTTACAAGTCCCTGATATTTGAATGAGTCATAAACTGATCTGAGCATCATCCAGAATGGCCAGAGGAACTCGAACCTGAACTCCAGCATGTAGTCTGCTAGCACGATTGTCGCCCACAGCATCACAAACTTCAAATACAGCAGTGAACTGAAAACAACACAAACTCACCAACCAAACTAAAAAACACAAAATAAATGTGGGAAACACACTGCACAGATGTGCAACCACACTTGCCGGGTGAAAACCGACAAAAAAACACGATTAAAACGCATTTCTTTTCCGTTTTTTGCCATCACACGAGTTGACGTTCCCACGACTCAAGACAGATGGGACTCTCTACCCACACAAAATTTATATCTCACGCATTCTGTTGCATTTCATCACTGAATATGAAGTTGCCCTAGGGTTATTACTACTGGACATTACTCCTAAGGCATGAATTACACACAATATCCCCGTCCACTCACTTTCCGTACATTCCTTCGGTGATTTTTGTGCGCTTTAAAGGGCGCCGCAATTTGCCACTTTCGGCATTCCGCCTCTTCATATTTTTTCCTCCACGGTGTAAATCCCTAGTACAGGCTCTCCAGACACAACACTTATTTAAGAAGAATCATTTGAAACAACAATGTTCCTCAAAATAATGCCTTTTGTTGTCAATCTTTTGGCCTATCGAGAATTTACGAGGGAGATGGATGAAATATCGGCAAGCTCTTTTTGCGTTCACTCAGAATTAATGTTGCCATAAAAAGTTTTGATAAAACGACTAATGTAAATGTAAATTTAAAACTTTGAGTTGTTAATAATTATATTTCCTTTGAAGCATGTTATATTTTCATTGAATAATATTAGAAGGGCAGAATATTGGTGGATTACTTTTGCTTTGCAGTCCTAATTTTAATTCTCAATATTTTAAAATAAAAAAGATTGAAAGATTTTTTTATTTATGGTAACACAACGTGTTTATAGGGTAGCTTTGAATTGAAGAAATAGTTTTAAACGCTATTGAATTATCGTTTTTAACTGTTACTCAAACACACTGAAATGTCAATGTCGTTAGTTTGGTTTGACATTTAGATGTAAATAGTGGGAATACGTGAATTTGTGGGTTTTTTTATTTAACGATTAATGTATAATGAATTAAACAATGTGAAGGCGATTAATAATGACATCACATAATATCGTCAATTCGGTGCGAAACTTCTTAGCGTCACATTTTATGCGCGTTGAAGATGAATGGTTGGCAGGGTAAACACGGTTCTATTAAACAAAGTATAAAATAACATTATTTATTCGTTTTTGTCGAATTTATTACTTCAACTCTTGTTTGTAGATGTGTCGAGTATTTGACTGAAGATAGCAGCAATAATTACAACGAGTCAGAGATACATAATCTTGCTAAAGAGCAGTGGCTTTTGAACGATCTCAAAGAGATATGCCCAGGTTCTCTGCCCGCTAATTTGAAGAGTCAGCAAAAAACCGTGTTAAATGGAAGATTTGCGCTGCAAATAAATGCTGCCGTAGATATAGGTATAATTATTGTATTTAACCTTTTATTTTTTTATATAGGAAGTTGAATATGTCTTACTTGATATTACAGTATGCATATCTGACCTGGAGCTAACTAACCATTTTACTACGTCTATATCGGTTTTGTTTAATAATTTTCTGGTTTTAGGTACCCCAGCATATCAACAGTATATGAAACTTCAGAAAGTTAACACAGAAAACATAGATGCCACTACAAAGTATGAAGATAAGATATCAAACCATAGGTAAGTAAGTATTTAAATAAATTCACTTCCAACTGCAGGTCTATAATAGTCATTTAAAATAGTTATTTCAAATATAAGGTGTATTTTTGAATATTTTTTTAGGAGCATCTTCATCAAACATTTATTGCATTAATATATCACAATATATACAAAAAAGACAAATGCATCATTATTATAATATGGACCCTGTAAGGGCACACAATTTACTTAATTTTAAAAGTTCTTAGTACTCCATTTATTTTATTATACACATATTTAACTATTTATTATGCCACACCTGGCCATAAAGTAACTTTTTCTGCACACTGCGCGTACGGAAAAAGCCGCTTTCTGACCAAGTGTAGACATAAAATGATGCACACAACACGGGAGGTAATAAAGAAATCCCTCAATCTCATATTTACGTCCCTCGCTTACAGCTTGGGCTGCAAACTTCTGCGATCTCGGCCTTTCTTTGTATTACCACCCTAGTTATGTAATGTACTATTATGTAGAACATCCTAACTTTAACATTTATAAAAATATGTAGCCTAAGGAAGTCAATGGATATGGATAATAAAAATAAATATGATTTAATAATCAATGTTCGGCACATAATTAAAAAACTCTTGCAGTATATAAAAGCTTTTATCTAAAACATACTTTAATTTATTCTTTCCTGAATACTTAAATTTTTGCTATGCTTTTTATTGCAGGTAGTATTTTGTCATAAATTTTTATCCACAGCATGTGTGGTCCGGAATGAAGTTTTTTTAAGTTAAAGAAACAAACTTTTTTAAGTTGGAAGACTTGGTAGTAGGTAAAGCTAAATAATCATTATGACACAGTTTTAGTCTTTCTGAATAAAAGACTGTTTTTTGAAAAAAAAATTGTGTTCTTTTTCATATCTTTTTTATCCTTAACCAAAGGGTACCATCAGGAGCCTATTAAAAAGCCTTTGCTATCTGTCCATCCATCCATCCCTCTCTCACAGAGCGGAATCTTTTAAACTGTTATATAGTAGACATTTGAAATTTACAGAGCGCCTTTTTACTGCTATTGATTGGTACAGTACATTTTTCCAAATGTTCCAGAATGATAAAGCTGTATCTTACTGATGGTGTTCAAGAGATATCAGGCATAGAATACAAACCAATGAGGAACCTCAGCTGTGACATCACGCCTGGGTGCAAAGTTCTTATCAAAGGTGAGTGAATGCGACCTATTGACAGTTTGGCTTTGTCTGACCATATAACTCCTTGTCCAGAATCATCATTATAATGTTTTAATAGATGATTGTGAAATTATACCATAACAATAAAGTAATATGTTAGTAGTAAGAAGGTATAAATTGATTGTTTTTATACAAGCTTTTATTCAACTTACAATGTTTGTTAGTATGTTGGTATTTATGTATGATTGTAGCAATTCTTTCAAGCTGAATTAGGACCACTTCATGGCGTCCCATTGAACTATATTTGGTATGCTTGCATATCTTCGGTGACAATGCAATAATATGGCACAATAGATTTGATCTGATGATGGAGTCGGAAAGTGGCCATATGATCATCTAAATTCCATCAGATCAACGCACCGTGTTTAGGTTCATTTGATTGATTTTGACGGACAGTTTGCGATCATAGAAAAAAGTACAGTTGGCAATAAAGCTTGTCTTAAAAATATTGTTTTTGACTGTAACTTATTCCTTCTACTATTTATCTAAGAAAGCATACATTTTCGATCCTATGGATGTTCTTCAAATATATATTATGTGATAACTACCACATGCCGCAGTTAGGCAGTAAAAAAAGTACTTTTAAGACCTATCTTTTGGGGAGGGTAAGTCTTTAGACGTAAAATAAGTACTATTAGATTTAGTACTGAATATTTGTTGATGAAGACATACTAGCAGTGATGACTAAAAAAACACATTTGGTCCGTCAGTTAGATTATTCTATAAATTTTTACACTTATTTTTTATTGTTTGACAAACAAAAAATGACAAAACAGTGCCTTGAGGTTTCGCGTGATACCTGTCCAATATTTGTCGATAATCTCACTGACGGACTAAATAGAAAGATATTTTCTTAACCCAAGGAGCATATTCCAGGTCCAATAGAATGCCGCCGAGGCGTGTTGCTGCTCACCGAGAGCTCCATAGAACTTCTCGGCGGCGAGGTTCAGGAGATTGCTGTATCGAACTCATTGGCTGGCCTACTGTCCAGCAAACTTGGCTTGCCTATGGCACAAGGTAATCAAAGTAAAATACTGTTTGTTTTCAAATGTACTAAATGGTGAAGTGGTATAGGGAACGTGCACGAACTATAGGTGGCAGCACTAAACGACAAAAGAAACACGGGCGGACAATAAAGGAAACTATCGCCCCTGTCAAATCAAGCTGTCAATGATAATAAATGTAAGTGTCAATGTCTAATATAGTAAGTCATAGCTACACTGATGTCCTTCAACGCGATAAATTAACGTTATTAACGGCGTTTTTGTCAATGTGGCCCTAGCATGAGAGGGTATATGATTTAGATTGGCGGCACCAGTTGGCAGCACCTTCGTCGTGCACGTTCCCTATAAGGGGGAAGTGCTGTTCGCCAGCTGGCCACGTGGGGCAAAGTGGGAAGCGCAGAGGCTCAGCATCCTACAATTCTAAGGCGGTTATCACACTGCCTCTGCGGCAGAAGCAGTGTAATAACCGTCTTAGAATGGAAGATACATGACTATCCAACTCTACGATTGACGGGTCTCTTAATAAATTTTAGGCTTAATGGGCTGGATAGTGAGGCAGGCAGTGCGAATTTCAAATTGAAACTAAATAATTGCTTGACTTGGCGGAGGCACTGCCATGCTCCCAGATTAATAGAGCTCTAATCTAGTAATTGAAATCGAAATCTGTTATGGATATATTGTGAGTTAGTTACAAGTAATGCCTATATAAATTATTCAATCATTGGTTCCAGGCACCGCATCAGATCTGAATACAACAGTCAGCCACCGAAACACAGACATACCAATGCCGCACACAGAAATGCCATCGGCTCGGCCAGACCAACAGTTTGAACAAACATTTGATCCAAACCCCCGCCCAGTAGCTGTTGTCACTGGCGTCCAAGTCGCCAACTTCGCAGACGACGACATTGACATAGACCAACTAGCAGCTATAGAAGCACAAATAACCAACTCTAGCAAACGATCACTGAACGACGACAACAGCAAACCTGAGAAGAAACTCAAAATGGACCCTATTAATACTGTTAATAAGGTCGACGATTACCCGAACGACGACGACTTATTCCCCGAAGACGAGGACTATCTAAGAGAGTTGGAAACTAAATTCGATGCCAGCTATAATGCGCCTAGTATCAAAGAGGATACGGGTCCAATTCACGTCTCGTGTGAACCTTTCATGTATATTAAACAGATTAACGAATTGAGGGTAATAGAAAAGGCTGGAAGAGTATTTAGAGTGAAGGGTCAAATAATGAAGTTGTTGTCTAAACTTTCTGTAGGTAAAGAAGGTTGGAGTTTACGATGCACTATTGTAGATGGCACTGGCTCTATAGATGTGGATTTCACTAACAATGTGCTGTCGAAGTTGGTGGGATTCACGCCGCAGGAAATGAATAATCTAAAAAAGCAAATGGCGACGAACCCTGAGTTGAAAGAAAAGGCTGTTATGGTGAGTTTTTTTAGTCATACATTAGATGATTTTGCTAACTCTTAGTTGAGAACGCAGAAGAATCGCTGTTGATGTCGTAGAAATAGTACATTACACAACTAGGGTGCTAGGGTGGTAATACAAAGAAAGGCCGAGATCGCAGAATTTTGCGGCCCGAGCTGCAAGCGAGGGACGTAAATATGCGATCGAGGGCTTTCTTTATTACCTCCCGTGTTGTGTACGTCATTTTATGTCTACACTTGGCCAGAAAGCGGTTTTTTTCGTACGCGCAGCGTGCGGAAAAAGCCACTTTATGGGCAGGTGTGGCATAAAAAATATTTTAGTATCATATTTGATGAATTTCTGCGTAACAAATTGTGTAAATTGAAAAATTGCATCGATGCATAGATCGATAATGTACTATATCAAAATGACTCTTGGAAAAACCGTAAAGGTACCCCGAGACAGTTTTTCCTGTAGCTTTTTGTTTAGGATGCCCCCTTATTCCTGGCCCCGTTAAAAATACACTATAAGTATCTCCCCTATATCTCTTTACAGGCACTGCAGAAAGCGAAGGATGCACTTCAGGTGCTGTATTGTGTAATAGAGCTTACCATGCTGGAGGTGCCCAAAATAACTTGCCTCATTCCGTTCGACACATCACACGTAGAGTTTTTGAAGAAACGGAAGACCAATTTATAGCATTTAAGGTGTCTAGTCTAGTATAGGGAACGTGCACGACGAAGGTGCTTGGCAGCACTGGTGCCGCCAATCTAAATCATATACCCTCTCATGCTGGACGCCACATTGACGAAAACGCCGTTAATAACGTTAATTTATCGCGTTGAAGGACAATTAACGTCAGTGTAGCTACGACTTACTATATTTGACATTGACACTTACATATTATCATTGACATTGACAGCTTGATTTGACAGGGGCGATAGTTTCCTTTATTGTCCGCCCGTGTCTCTTTTGTCGTTTAGTGCTGCCACCTATAGTTCGTGCACGTTTTCCCTATATGCGGTACATTTTATGTGCATTATATAAATCGCTATAAGAAATTATATTAGTAGTTTCAGACGTTGGAAGCGCTTCGTTCCGGTAGATGTTATTGCAGGCGACTCTATTTACCTAACAAATCAAATTAGGTAAACCTTGACCAGAAAAATAAGAGGTTCGGCCATATTGCGGAATTTAAGTGAAACTATTGTCTTACACGGGCAACAATTATATGACGTTTATGCCAACGGTTAGTGAAATAATGAGTCCTACTAACTGTGCAGTAAATTTCCTTTAATTACTTATCTGTAAAAAATAAGTTTAGAATAAGTGATATTTTCTCGGGTATATATGAATTTTAGCACTTTGTCTTACAACTACTTTCTTTGGTTGCTGTCAATGGTAAAAGACATGTTATAAAAAAAATGCGTCCGTCTGCATTATATTATTAAAAATTAAAATATTGGAAAGAATAATCGGATGTACTCTGTTATTATTTTAGTGTCCCTTCTGTATCAAATTGCATTAATAATATAGTGCGCCGAGTTACGGACATGCTTCTATGGGAAAAGTTCACATTCGGATACCAGCACCAAATTTTAGTATGTTGTTAGGCATGGTCTCTGGACACCAAAACTTCCTCTATGTGGATGTGAGATGTGTAGTTTTGTCACAATTAAACATTCTTAAGAACGCGGGAGGGGCTAGATGAATGACGTCATATTCGGTGACCTTGACCTTTCAGACACTGTCTCCCGGCAGTTTTGGGGTCCAGAGATCATACCTAACAACATACTAAAATTTGGTGCTGGTATCCGGATGTGAACTTTTTTCCCGTAACTCGGGGCACTAATAATTCCTTCCAATTTCCGGTTCAAATAAAAACACTAACACTAGTCTAGATTTATAAAATGTCTTATACCATTGACACGCGTCAATGAAGTGATATAGAATTAATTCTTAAAGTTTACGATAACGATAAATCAATGTAAAACCTAGAGTTGAGTCATGCTGTACAAAATATTGACGTAATTTTTACCGCTCATGCCTAAAATACCGCATTCCCAAAATGCCAGATTCTCGATTAATCCGATTCCTATCTTACCATATTCCCGTTATACTAGACTAGATTATAAAAACGTAAGTTACTCAAGGATCTAAATGATTTTGTTGGGTGTATTATTTTGGGAATCTGGTATACGGAGAATCTGATATATAGAGAATCTGGTATTTTGGGAATGCGCGATTTTTACGACATCGGCACCAAAATTACTCTGCCTGATATTGCCTGTCTTTATTGACACCCAAGTGGTACCTTTTTCCTAGGTCTGACACATTTTTTAGACGTTTTAATAGTCTGTTTACTTTCGGAACCTGCATTTCGAGATGAGTGTGTGTTCATCAATGCTTCCTGAATTCACAACACTTATTATTAAATTATTATATTCTGCGAGAAGATAATTAAATGAGGGACGGTTCATAAATTGTGACAACACTTCCATGCCGACGGACGACTACAAACGACGAAAATACCCGCACCACCGATGTATACATATATAGCAAAAATTATCTAAGGTGTCCGAATGTTTGTTCTTTCTCCTTACAAACATTCGGACACCTTATTGTTAGATAATTCTTACTATACCAAGATGAAATGTATATCATGAAGAGATGTAGATCAGATGTAAATGAATTTTCAAGTAAAACAATAACGCCGTTTTAAAATCATATTTTATTTTAATACACCATTTAACGCAATAATATGTCCGGAGTTCAATATACAAAATTTATCAAATAATATAAATCAACATACTAGGCAACTAACGTCACAGGACAAGTCCTGGAAAATGCAAACTTCCAATAAACGGGGGCAAACTTTTGTTTTACACGAGTTCCCAGTATTAAAGATCTGTTGATAGAAGGCAGGGGCGTATTTTTTATTCAGCACCCTGGACCAAGCTTGCGACCCGACCACGAGGTCATTACATATGCCCCTGATATAAAGGCATGCATAGCATGACTAAGCAGTCAGCTGTAGGGCCTGTAAAACCGGGAAATTTTAGGATGGCAGTAACGGGAAATCCCAATTACCTCGTTCTAAAATTTCCGGGTTTTGCACGCCCTAGTCAGCAGCTACAGATTTATACAGATATTTTTTTTTACTGTTGATTGTAATGAACGATTCTCCCCCGATTACATATATCGCTGAAGGGGTGTTTTTCTCTGCAACTTTCGTTTCGTTCATTACGAAAATTTAGCCTCACAAGCTTGGAATATAACTTTTATTCGATTTAGAATTCTCTATACTCATAATAGATAACGAAGTTGTTTTTTACAGTTCCTTAAATTTCGGTATTTTGTTTTCAAGTTACTTTAATACTGAGAACTTACATTAGGCGCTAAAATTAAATGTTGCACCCCGCGTTTACAACGAAAACAGACTTATGAAGCGATCATGCAGTGTGAATTCTCTAGTTATATAACTAGCTTGCTAGATGAGATTTGGTAAAATACTCCAATCAAAATAATCTACCGACTATCTATAATTCGCTCGTTCGTTCAGTTTTGCAGAATTTAAATTGGGTAACATTTATTCCTTTGTTATGCTGCATAATTTTAGAGCCAAATTATTGTCAGTATATCATTGTTCATTAGAGTAAAGTAGGTAAATCACGTATTTGTACACTCCTCTCGTTCAGAAGATCTATGATTTATTTGAAAAGGACAAATGCCTAAGCACGGAATATATGAAGCAAAATTTAATATTCTCGTAAGATATGAAAGCAGTAAATTTATGTAACTCAGTAGTAAAATTGATTCGGACGGCACTGCTTGCAATCCCCGCTTCGCTCGGGATTCGATATTCTGCCCTCGCCCTTAAATATATCATTTTGCTCCCTTGAGACACAATTATATTGATAAAATGCATGAACCTCAACAAAACAATCGATCATCGATTGATCTTCAGAAAATAGTCACATGATAAAATATAACATCTATTATATTTACAATATACCCAGCGGATTATCTCTGACAATACCGTTCATATCATAACCGTTTGTGCGCTCTCCGTGTGTTAAAAAAATACATAGGCAGCTGCCTCCTCTGGTACCTTTAAAGTAGTTGTTCCAGTATCGAAAAGAGGAGTCATATGTTAAAGCGGTAGCTGCTGGCAATCGAGGCTGGGAACAAAAATCGATTCAATACCGATATCGATATGTTTTGTTGGTTTTTAAACATGATAACGACTTAGGATTAAAATTGTTATTTGACATCACATTATAATAAATAACTAAGCTAATTTCATTACTAAAAATGGCATTCCAGTGAATCTGACTACACCAGTGTTACCGTTAGTATTTTACCAGAAATCTAATAATAAACAGGCATTGACACTTCAGTGGAAGACTACGGGAGCCATTAGAAACTGTTCCTTATTCACCAGTCTATAGAGTTCGCTTCGCTCCACAAGGTAACAGGGTCACAAATAACAAACATAAATACAGAAATTAATAAATAAATACGTTAAAAACGAACGCCTTGTAACATTTAAACCTTACTGAGAACCGTTTATTCAGCTACCGACTGGCAACTACTTGTTCAATTGGTTGAACAGGAAAAAAAATCCATAATGGTATACCCATCCTAGATACCAGATGAGTTAGCTCAAAAAGTACATTATCTATCTTCGAATCAGAGCATACGTCTCAAAAATAGAATATCCACGAAGTGGGGCTCGGACGATTTATGAATCTCGAAATTTCAAACTTACAAAGGTTTAGTTATTAATTGTAACTTGAACCTTCCCTGTGGTTTAGCCAGTTGAACATAGAGTACCATGGGTCGGATTTGGTTTATTTTGACGCAAAAAAACATTAAAATAATGATAAAACGACAGACGACTTAAATGATTACGTCTTATGCGAGTAATAATTCATTCATATATCAGATTCGACGAATAACATCGTAAACGCACCATACAGTAATTCATTCTTATCAATTCCTTAAATCTGAGTTTATACATAGTCCGCACGTACAACGTTATTCACCGGATACGTGACTAAATGTGTATAGCTAAATCGCCTTAGCCTTGCCTTTGTGTGGACATTTACATAAAATGACTTGAACACAGCACAACATTTTTTTCAGTGATTCTAACACTTGTTGACATTTACGAATGAACATCCTTGAGAATAAAAACCATTTTATACTACTTACTTTCTTTGTATAATTTGTTTACAGTTACTACACCCAACCAAACCTCAAGCGATTTACCTATACAGGAGGCGTAGAGCCATAAAAATTACAAAATATTGTCGCTACGTCGCTCTGGAGCGTTTCAATAGCATCTGGGGCGAGCCAAATATGATTACGTTAGCTCGAGGCCGATAGATTAATACTAAAATAAAGGAGGAAACACGAGGCCGGCCCGAACCTCGCACGGGACTCCGGCCTCAAAAGGAAAAGCTAAAAGCTATATACAGCCGATGCCATTCGCAGACTTATAGGATCCTTTCGTAGAAGAGTAGATAGGCCTGCGATCGTAATACTTTGTCCTCGCTGACTTCGGACACCATGCTATCGGATACATAGTACCATTTGCCGGGCGGAGAGTCCGCTAGCGGGGTCGCGGCATCGCCAGACTCGTAGCCGGACAGATCGGACTCCGAGTCCGGAGATGGGGCCTCGGGAGCTTCGGGGGCCGGAGGGGCAACGTTAGCGCTTTTAGGTAGGAAGCCCCAACGAGGATGATCGCGTCGCAAAGGAGCGCGTACTTTAACGTAAGCGACATAATGCCCGCCATGCATGCCTCCGGAGTGCTCCACAACTCCATATAGCGAGTATAAGAGTTGTTCCTGTGTTCGGTTGACACCGGGCTGTTTGCGGAGTTTATCCATCGCACAGAACGGAGCCAAGTCTAGTATGGCCGGGAAATCGACGTGTTTAGTCATTTTGCGAAACATGCAGCGCGGGCCCAGTTGGAAACGCTTCAAATGCAGTATGA
Source organism: Eudemis profundana (assembly GCA_947034925.1). Lineage (NCBI taxonomy): Eukaryota > Metazoa > Arthropoda > Insecta > Lepidoptera > Tortricidae > Eudemis > Eudemis profundana. The sequence continues at coordinate 18,133,883 of OX344795.1, read as the reverse complement.
GGATGGCCGGCGCGCTAGCTACCAAGAATCGCTTAGTAGCGTTAGTGTAAACAGTTCGCGTAGAGCCTTCTTTGCCATCCCTATTACCTTCGCGTTTCGTACAAGTATCGCAGCCGACTTTATTATTCCCGGTCAGTAACTCTAAAGCAGTGAATTGGCTGAGGCAGGAGGCGACACTGCATTCGTCCTCGTCGCACACGTGACGAGAGTTGTTGCGGGAGTAGGACAGGAAATCCATGAGTCCTTTATCGTCGGCACCGCCTAATGTCGGTCGCGGTAGGGGCGCCGGCAATGATGGTGGGGCTGGAGGTACCAACAGAGTCTTTTCCTCCATATCCAACTTGAGCTTATCCAGTTTATTCGTCACTTCCACGTGATTGGTCAGCTCTGTCGAGTCTGGAGGTTTCGCGTCCGGTGGCGACTCGTAGCTGCTGTCTCCGCTTTGTTCGAGTAACTGCCTGGAGCCCTCTACACTAATGCCTCGAGACACTACTTTGTTGGTATACTCTGGAGCGAAATCTATACGAGACACTGGCCGTTCCGGAGCAGCTCCGGGACTCTGCTCAGTGAGCTCCAAATTTATCTCACTAGAGAGCGAACTGGGACTCCCAAGCTCTTTGTTGTCAGTTGGAGAATCAACATGGTCAACTGTCTCCGTGGAGTTGTGTTTGGTAGCTTCCGGACTTGCTACCCCGGAATCCGGATTGGACAGATTCTCAAATGGTGCAAGGGGCTTGTATTCAAGAGGCACGACGGTGGTTGATGTAGAGGAGTCAACATACTCCACTTTTCCGTTCTCCTCTGGGGTTTCCTTCTCAGCTAGGTGCACAGGACTGGTACGGATGGAATCGGAGCTTATGACTTTTTCCGAATTGTACCCGGACTCCATATTAAGGTAGTGAGCAAAGTTAGCAGCGGTGTGGGCTATGGCTTGGGTTCCTACGGAGGAACTATGTGTGTCCGCTCGCCTTGGAGCATCTTCAAGGTTATCCTCGACGTCAGCATCTGATTGCTCGGAAGAGGACTTGCCATCTTCTTTCTTGGCATTCGTCTCAGGAGCGGTATCGTCTTTAGATGTAGAATTACCTGCAATCAGAGAGAAGAGTCAGCAGGTGTGCGTAATCTGTACAGATTTGAGGCGACAAAAATTATTGATGACTACCGCGAATCTTTAAAGTGCAAAAGTTCAGAAAAAATGATAGCGTGTATGTAGTTCGAAGTTAAGATTTACAAGTATATATAGTGCTTTACAGTCAATAAACCATACGGCAAAAAAGAGGACAACTTAGAGAATAACTGCACTAAATTAAAATAGCAATTCTATTGACAGAATGTTAAATAGTGTTGATTACAAACAATATAGACATCAAAGTACCTAAATTTAAAATAAAAAATGTTCAGAAACGAAAAGATATTCCAGAGTGATTTTAGCCGAGATATTTTGCGATTATTTTATCTTATACATTTAACTAACCTAAATAGAAGCTTGTAGTTTGTAGCCTCCAAGTAGAATCGATAATAAATGCTGTGACTTTAAAATATTGTAATTTACTATGTTCAAATACGAAAATCACAATAGTATTTAAAGTGAATCTTGCGTTTTCTGAACGATATTGATACACACAGAGATGGGCATTATACGAATAATTCACGATATTTTTATCCGCGGATGATTCATCATCATCATCAATCATTCGACAACTTTTGTAATGACGGATGATTTATTCGTTATTTTATTCGAATAAATCCAAGAAAAAATATTTAAGGTACAACATGAATAATTTTTAAAATTACTTGTTTTTACTTTGCTTATATTGGTTCTAACACATGTGTTCCTAAAAGCTCAGGCTTCCTAAATAATAGAAGTATGTTTAATATAAGTAAGGCAAAGATCTTAGTTCGTTCCTTTAGTACAAACAACGGTCTTTCAGTTCTGTTTAGTTATTATTTTTTCGAGAAAAGTTAATATGGTATTCCAATAAATAATTATTCGTGGCAACTCATTCGCGAATAAATCATCCGCGAATGAATTATTCCACGAATAATTTATTCGAATAAGAATAATCATCCGCCAATTTAATTCGTCATCCGCGAATAATTTTGTTATTCATATTCGTTATTCGTCATTCGAATAAATTTTGCCCATCTCTGGATACACAGCAGACACGTAATAACCCTCACAAGTATTTTTTATTTAATTTTGATTATTTTGTGCAGGTTTCAGAATAGCTGCAAATGTAAAATGTGGTAAGCGTTAAATAAGCCATGCGTAGAACCACCTTTGTTCTTGCGCGCCGCCTTTCTCGCAGCGATCCGCTCCTTTTTGAGCTGATGCTTCGACGGTTTATTCTCTTCTTGAGTATTGTACTGATTGTACATATTCTCCTCTGAAAATATGTTATTTAGTCAATTTTTTACCACACAAATGCGACACTTAAGGACAGGTAGCGAGCTGGTTGCACTCAGGTATTGGTTACTTCGTTAGTAAAAATTAGTATCTGAAATGTCAAACTTTGTACTGAATCACGGATGTTTGGTCTGGTATTTTACTGGTATATGCAACTTCATAGAATTCAGACTAAATGAAATAGTACAGTCAATGCTTTCGACAAAATCTTTCAAGCAAAGTATGGCTCATTCACTTAAGTATATTTTGTATAGATTTGTAAACACAGGGAGTCAGTAAATATTCGAGAAAAACAGACCGATACAGCTGCAATAAAATCATTATTCATTTATCTTTTATAATAGGTACATCGAATTTGATCATTTGTTTTCCATTAAAAGCAAATTAAGTAAAGATCACAGCCACACTTTGCTTCAGTTGAATACAGACCATGCTCACAGACAGGAGGGATAACAGAAACAAAAGGGATCCACAAGCCTAGGGCATGCAGTACCGGGAAATTTTAGTATGGCAGTACCGGGAATTCCCGGTGCTGCCATAGTAAAATTTCCCGGTACTGCATGCCCTACACAAGCCAGCACATCGAATCATTATGTACATTGAGCCTTAAAATTTAAGGGGGAACAGGGAAACAGGACACAACTCCCGTTTTAGCGTCATGCCTTCAGAACAGCGCGCCATTTACTGTCCACGAAAAGGAGTGAGACAAGTTTTCCTATTTCTGACAGTTTTCAAATGTCGCTATTCGCTGGGTGCGCGATGACAGCGCTAACTAGCGGTTACAAATACGGCGGACGTTTTTTTTTGTGTTTTGTGGCTTTTGCTGCAAGGCACTTTGCCAACTAAAAACGTAAATTTCGCTAGTAAAGTGACAGCTGGTCTGCCGAAAGTTCCTTTTTTGGCCATGACGCGCGCTGCGATCGTTTCGTGGTTCCCCCACCTTATACTTCGCACCCAGCGAATTAGTCGCTACAATGGAACAGAACTTTATTCACTTTACAATTTTGTTATCCGAGTTGTGCCTTATGGTGAATTGCTATGTATGCCAAAAATAAATAAACAGTTAAAAGTATTACTGTTAATGCTAAAACACAGAGACACTGAATTTATTGCGGCCTTGATTGTAGTTAAGTTATTTTTTCTTGGTGCTAGTACCTACTCCGTATCAAAATTGCAAAATAAGTGTGGTTAGGTCAGATATAATTAAGCACCTAGTCCTAAGCATCAGTGGCGTGGCGTTGAAGAAATCCTTGGGCAAGCCGAAGCAGCTTTGGCTTCAATTTTCTTTAAGAGCCTATTTGCCTAATATTAGGCAAGCCGATGGGAATAGAGTTCTATGGACGCCACGCCACTGCTAAGCAGAATATCGACGCTCAACATAATACGTAAGATACATACCGTTGGGAGTTTTCCTGCGGACGGCCGGCGGCTGGGGGCGGCTCGCGGCCACGGGCAACGACAGGTCGAGGAAGTACTCCGTGCGGTCCGAGTGGTGGAAGCACTCCTGGCATTCCAGTGTGGATACCAGGAAGCCACGGAATACCTGGAGGCCAATCATGTGCATTTAGAATAGTGGTTCTTAACCGGTGGTCCGCGGACCACTAGTGGTCCCTGGAAGCACCCGAAGTGGTCCGCGAAGCCATTCGAAAAAAATATTATAGTACCTCTAGCTAGACCTATTTACTTTCCCGCCCGCAAACATTTGGTGGTCCGTGGCAAGACACAAATTTGTCAAATGGTCCCTCATTACTAAAAGGTTAAGAACCACTGATTTAGAACATAGGTTCCCAAAGTGGTCCCTACCGCCGAGTGGGCATTGAGGATTCCCAGGGCGGTAGGAGCCTTGGAATAATGGCGCCGTCGCTTTTGAAAATAAAAACGTAAATCACAATATCACAAATACAAGTAGATTTCTACATGATTAAATTGAAATAGTGATATTGCAACATAATTCAATGAGTGTTAACAAGTTGAAATCTGTTTGCGACTTGCTCACATGATTTAATTTTCGTACTAAACACATGGTTTCTGCGTTCACACTATTCCAGGCGATGGTATTATCCCCAAATCTTGCATCGGTTTACGCCAGCTGTACAAGCTGCGTCAGCTCAAATTCACATTTTATTTTGTCGTGGGGGTCGCTGACAGTTTTTTATCATGCCCGAGTGGGCGGCAAGTCAAAAAAGTTTGGGAACCTACGATTAGAACATGAATAGGCTTGTGTCCTGATTTTTGTTACATAGTCAATTAAGATTATCAAAAAATATAGGACTCGTATTTTTTCTTTTGTGAATTAAACAAAAAGTAACGGAGTTATCGCCCGTTAATGATCCGCGGGGCGTCACGACGCGGGTCGATTTTTACCACGTGGTAGCGTCACGAGCCCCCACTCCCGAAATTAAACTCGCTTTATCGTAGTAATTTTTTGTCTGATTGACAAAAGAAAAAACACGTATTCAATATTTTTTTATAATCTAAATTACGGACTAATTAAAACAAGCCTATTGCAGCTACAATGCATATAAACGAAGCATTTGTTGACCGTAAAAACCAAGACGTATAATGCAGTCTGATGCACCTTATATTTGCCATTTGTAAATATACGGTTCCATTATATTCACATTTTGTGCAATTATTGGCATACATTTTTTATTTGATGGCAACAATTGCACAAGTTTACCACATAACTGTTCCGTTTGGCAAACAAATGGCAATAATTAGGTGCAACCAACCACGGCGACTTCTGCAGTGAGCAGCGAGGCCGGGCTGTCAGGGTTATCAATAAATCAACCTAGTATAGTTCACTGACCTGTTCCGGCCTCAGCATAGTGTCGGAAGCTTGTTGGCCATAGAACTTGACCTTCTGCTTGCTCTCTCCGTCCACCTTGGAGGGGTCCACCTTCGAGTTCATGCCCAAGCTACTCAGGATCACTGACTGGTAACGCCTTAGGTCCTCTGACCTAGAATTTAACAGTTAATATTGTATGTGTTGAGTACGACCGGATATATGACAACAATCAATTAGTACATTACACAACTAGGGTGGTAATACAAAGAAAGGCCGAGATCGCGGATGTTTGCGGCCCGAGCTGCAAGCGAGGGACGTAAATATGTGATCGAGGGTTATAATAACTATCAAATGACTGTAGATATGCAGATACCGACTTATATTGGAAAACTGTAGGCATAAAACTAAACTCTGCTTAACTGCGTAAAGTATATAATCCAAGTTATACGAAAGTTGCCTCTGGTGTCTTGTAATTTTAAAATGACAAAAACTAAAAATAAGATACCATGTTGAGCAGTCACAAGCAAGCACTTTATACTAAACTGCATACTTTCTGAGCGTTTTGACACTTCATAAAAGGACACTAATTTAATCTGTCATCAAATAAACTATTTCTGATTATATTTCATGCCTTTTGACACATGTTTCATTCATTGTAATGTCATAGTTATGTTATGAAATATAAATATTTATTAAGGACGTTACCACGCCATTTGATCGACGTCGTTCAAATTAGTGTGATAAGGTAACACCCATGGGTCACCTATTTTTGGCATAATTTTATTTGTCCGAATGTTCTATTTGCACCCAACAAAAAACTCAAGATAAAGCATTTATTACATAAGGGATATAATAAGTCTTAAAACAAATGTAGTATGTTTTGAGCACAGTGCATTGTTTTATAGAATTGCATTTGTAACTTATAAGACTGTATAATAAATAATAATAATGTTAATGTACAAGGCTCATATTCTAACTAATCGCATAGTATAATTGCTGCTGTATAAGCACTGGCCCGCGCGCGTTGCCATTTTATTGTAAATAAAATATCAAATCGACCCTGAAAATACTGATTTGACTAACACTTCAATGCTCCAACAAACAAGCACTTTTATTAGACTTTCAAATTTGTTGCCAACAGGTAAACATTGTATTTCAAAATGCTATAGTACATTATAAGTATTCACCCAGTCTGAAAACCTTAAATATTTATGGATGTAGCAGTTATAAATCGACTAGGAGGACAAACCGGCGGTCTATGTGTATATTTTTGCGTGTATGTTAGAGAAGAAAGGGATGCTAAGATGGTTTGGGCATGTAGAGAGGATGCATGAAAGATTAACTAAATTAATCTACAAGGCGAATGTAAATGGGATTGTTGTAAGAGGAAGGCCTAGACGAACGTTTCAAGATCAGATTGAAGACATTCTGAAAAAAGGGCACGTCACTCTAAATCGGCGTGCATGAAAAGATTAATGATTTATGAACAACAAAATCATATTCCTTAGGTCCTGCTAACGTAACATCAGATAAGTATTGTCTGGAAGAGTTGCAGCGCGTTGGCGCGATGCAATCAAAACAGCTGCTAAGTGCGTCTATCAGGAGATCCAAAAAACCAAGAACCGGACTGCATGGAAAGCAGCTGCATTCGGTCACAATCCTCAATTATGTATAATGTCTCTGTTTACTCTGATGGTTGACTGGTAGAGAATGCCTTACGGCATTAAGTCCGCCATTTGTACTTTCTTGTATTGTGCAATAAAGTTTAAATAAATAATTATGAGTAACCGACTAAGAAGCGAAGCGATTACCTGACAGCTTCCAGCAAATGCCTTAAGAGCTCATGGGCGTCATGCTGGTCACCACCACCGAACTGCGGCAGCTTGTTCACCAGGGATGATAGCAGCTTGCGGGGAGTATACACGCCTCCTTCTCCTGGAAATATCACAATGCATTTTAAGTCTTGGTTAAAAAGGGCAACTCACAAGCTCTTATTCCTCACCCACCAGAGAACCTATTGTGATTACATGTTGTGAGCAGTGCCGGATTAGCCATATAGCAAGAGTAGCAAATGCTCCCGCGCCCACTCGCAAAAGGGCACCCCCCCCCCCCTCGTTATGTAATTCGTCACGTATAAAATTACCGGTCAATCGGTATGTAAGCATATCTAAGACCAACCAAGGGCCTCTTTGAAGAAATGCTACAGGCCCCACGCTGGCTTAATCTGGCACTGGTTGTGAGGGACACTTTAATATTAATTTATCTTTGTACATAACAGTTTTTTACTGGCGCAGACACCCTGGATGCGGGGTATATTTGCCAATGACAGTTGTCGGCATCAGACAGCTAAGTAGAATGTGCGGTAGTATTTTATCAAAAACTGTGATGTCAAATTATCGAACAAAATGAAGTTATAGTATTTAGTTTATGCAACTGATACATAATGAAAGGCCTAAAACAAGAGTGAGGTAAGAGAGTAACGCCAGTTATCATTTATTAGCGTGTTTTGATATTGATGGTGCAAATTTAAATGTCAATAAACTTATCTAGGGATTAAAGTAGTCATTATTTTGGTGCACAATAATAGTATTTTATGCAACAGTTGTATAAGAAGGTTCAAAAAATGCGAATTGCGTGAGTTGCGATACGAGCCGCGAATGCGGCGAGTATCGCAAATAGAGACGCAATGAGCGTTTTTTGACTTAATTATACAACGTTGCATACAATACTTTTTCTACGACAGGTTTTACAATATAAAATTCAAACAAGGCATAACCTGCAAAGAAGGCAAATATGACGTATGACTGTCAGTATGTGTCTATGGTAAACTTTTTATTTTTTAAATGAAGTTGACACGCAGTGAATATATTAAAAATACTTTTGTTTTTATGTTGGCGTCAATGACTTTAGTTCAGAAAGTTTCGTTTTTCTTAAAAGCCGTAGGATTTTAATTGTTTGTTAAGTTGGTAGTTGTGCATTTTTACCGTAAAGTTAAAATTGAGCGCTTAATCCTTGACCTAAGTTTAACCTAGATTTAGAAGTCTGTGGTTGCTAGCAATAACGTAAAGTGGCTATAACGACACTAGTGCTGTTATGGGGAATAGAGTATAGACTTCTCTGAACTCATATTATGTATGTTCTTATATTAGTGTTCGTGACCAAGTAAAAGACAGATAACAGTACAGGAGTAGAAAAAGAATATTGTATATTGTATTGTACTTATCTAGAGTAAAATGAACACTTAAATTTGCATCATAAATAAATAAACATGCGATGAAATGGTAATTTAAGTTACATTTTCATGGAATTACCTAGCATGGTTTTATGAATAAGATCACATGAGTGTTTTAAGGCTTAATTATGTACATACATTACTATATTTTTTACGTAGATTTTGTACCTTTCATATTCTGGGGTAGGAATGTATAGCATATAGGCGACACTGTAACATTTCAATAACTCTTATCTTTGTTACAACAATTAGCAACACAAAAAAGTTAGGCGTTATCTCTTAGGTAATGTATAATACTTTTATCATTAAGGTCAAAGTGATTCTTTAAATATACACCATTATCACCTTGGATACATTGATGTCATTGCAATATGGGTGCCGTCAGATTGATGCTGCATAGAATATGTAGGTAAATAGTATTAGACATATGAATTCTAAGCAAGTCTCATTCATCCTGTCATCTTTGTTCTTATTCAAAGATTGTATTTTCCTTATTTGCGCTCCTTTATAACTGATCTCATTCTTTATTGTACACATTCACTACTTACCCCGTTCGATATTCGTCTCATTCGCTATTTGAATTGTTTTATTTATATTACATATTTGACTAAGAAATCATACAATGACATTTTAATAAAGTAAAATAGCGATTGAGACGAAAAAGTAACAATACTAATAGTGAATCGAGCTAGAAATGAAAGAAACTTATTGCTAATAGGACCGACACGAAATCTCGAAAAAAATTAACAAATAACGAGTGAGACTAAAAAGGAGAGTACTAACGTCGAACATGCTCAAAGAAGATAGTGACAAACACCGAAAGAGCCTGATAAGAAAAAGACTAAACATAAATGTGACCAAATAATACAATGACTACCAACGAAACTGACGAATGAAGAATGGGTAACGAAAGCAGAATCAAACGAGTTGAGAACTTGACAGAAAACAAATGAGACAACCCAAAATGATACCGAGAATCTATAGGAATTTATATCGATCTGATTAGGTTTCTTTCCGTCCCCACTCTGCAGACCCAAGCACTGATTCCCATGAGGATATTGATTCTTAACTTTGTATGTTCAGAGTCAAGTGAAGCTGTACCTGTTCACCCTTGTTACTGAAATTGAAGTTATAAACCCATATACTGCAAAATATAAATTGATATTTGAATATTGTTGTGGATATTGCTGCAAAGATAACCAACAAGGCCTACAAATATCAAGTATGCATATAAACTATTGCAAGAAAACCTTATTGTAAGAAAGTAAGTGTTGATAATTTAAAATCACTCCATTAATGCTAGATGCATTAATATGTTAGTCTTTATGTGGGAAAAATACCAGATAAATTCCACAAATATTATGTGAAAACTGCATGAATTTTAGATCTGGTAGAGATAATCATATGGAGGTCAGTGCAGCCAGTAATGATCCATGCAACTTCCTGACTAGATTACTACTTGAGGAACAAAAGATGCACCATTGCACCAAAGTAGATAAAGTTATCATAACAATACAAAGAGACATGTCTATGAAACACAACGACATATGCACATATAAAACATACTGTGTTTAAGACAAAGCAACTTCACAAACTGGGTCATTACTCAGCTAATTATACTGTGTATCAGATTACACTCTTAAATGCTAAAGTTGCCATGAACTGATGAATTAGAAATCATGTGATGTATGACTTTAAAACAAGTATTGTATGAAATAATGTACCTACAATGGCTTTAGGCCGAAGTTCATTTCATGACAGAACTAAATAATTTTTTTAATGCTCAGGCTGTCGCAATTTTGTCAATACTTTTCAGACATTATCGTTTACTTATTGAATGTCTGCTAAAAACAGAGGGATGCAGATAGTTCTGCAAGTTAATATTTTGCAAAATCCTTATTGTAATTGAATGAAACCTGTTGAAAGTTATACCAATAATTTGTTTTAAATTTCACTTCAAATACCATGTAAGCACCTTACTTTATTTGATTTGTTTAAATAAATGACGATTTGTTTATGGTTACTGTGTTTTAGTGATACCATGCTCAGATATAAAAGCTAGAAAACCTTAATTAAAATAATTAACTCACATACCTGTTTGCAAATCAGCCAATGTCTCAGCCAGGGTTCTGGTCAAGGGTCCCCACTCAGACAGCTGCCCTGTGATGGGAGGCAGTTCCACTTCCTTCATTTCTTCTCCTTCCAGCTTCATATTTAACTTCCCTCCCGGCAGAGTGAATTGCTCCCCTGGCGTTGACATCTCTTGGAGTACAGGGAGCAGATAAGGTGTTTGGACTAAGCATTGCATTACAGAGTTGAAGAAGCAGGTATTCCCTAAATTAGATAGCCCTCTTACTCGCTGTGATGTGAAACCCATGGCTTTATCTTTGCCTTTAAAAGTGTATTCAGTTTTTAATATTGTTTCTGACGGAGGGAGTTCGATCGGAGGCAAGGATTTTGCACTGTTACCAGATAAAACCTGTTTCTTGAGGTATTCAATACATTCATGGAGCTTCTTTGAGCTGGTGGCTGTCACTTCGTCATTGCAGTTGTAACAGTAGATGGCCCAAGTGGTGGTGTTAACCGTAAGCGCGTGGGAGTCGGAGTGCGGGCGATTGAAGTGGTTCAGAGCGTGCTGGTTACGAGCGCGGCCGCAGAGTTGCGAGCCACACCGTAAACACATCCACAGCGTAAGGTCCTCCACAAAATCTGGGTCAGATACCTCCGTTTTCGTACTCTTCATGCACTCCGCGCATTCCTTCTCGAATCCTCCGATCTTCAAAGCCTTCTTCAGCCGCGTCAGGTCGACGGCTTTCGCGACATGGGGACATGCGGACTTTACATTTTCGTCACAGGATTCAGTCGATTCGTCCCCGTTTTCGCCTGGGTCGCCTTGTCTCTTTTTCCATTTAATCGTTTTTCCCATAACTAGGTCAGAAGACTGCCTGCAACACGTAACCAGATACGTTAATAGAATATCCGCATGGATACAAAAAGAGAAAAATGACAAATCTGTGTCGATAGCAATTGCACGCGTGACAACGCACTATCTTGCCGAAAGTTAATTTATAGTCGTGCGCGGATGCCAAAATGTTTATTAATACATTCGTTCAACACTTACAGTTACATGTGAAGAAAGGTTATTAGACTTAATGCGACGAAACTCCAATTATGTTCCGATCTTTCTGAATTTTGTCAAGAGAAAAGTAAACCACGACCGTCAGACATCTTAACAATGTCACCAACATAATACAATTAGAAAAAAAATAGAATTAAGGGAAAGTTATTCTAATGTAAAAAAAATATTAGAATTAAGCAAAAACTTATAATCAAGGCGATTGAGATCGATGTGCGTTATATGATTTTCATTGAACACTTTCAATATAAATTATCCAATTGTGTGAATTTATCTTGGACATGAAGGATTTGTTTTGTACCTCTTTCAAACGATTTTTAGCCCTTATCGATTAATTATTGGCAAAAAAGCTGGAAGCTGTGTCACCGAACGTCATTTTTGACCACGACCTCCAGCGGGCAGTAGTAGAACTAAATTTATGAAACGTCAACATGATCGTGATGGAATTTGTTAATCAAATTGAAATATTCCACTAAATTGTGTATTATAAATGCTAATAAGAGTCTGTTTGTGCGAAAAATACGCTAGCAAGCTGTAACAGTACAGGCAGTGTAGTTCAAATATGTAGTTAAGCGTTGGATCGTTAGCAGCAACGTAGTTTTATAAGTGTTGATAGTTCTCAGCTGTACTTGAAGTAAGAGGCAAGAATGTCGCTCCCTGGGAATGGAATCTTCGTGGTGCAGGGGGAGATGGCGATGCTGGTCACGGCGATGCGGCGGAGCACACGCTGGGGCTCACATTCCTTCCCCAACGAAGAATACGACGTCCTCATGCGAACATTCCAAGATCTCAAAACTATACTAAATCAAGTGGATGACTTGAGGTTGCTGGATCCACCGACGTATTTGGGTCCCTTCCTGGAAGTTATTAGAAGCAAGGAGACTACAGGACCCGTGACAAGCCTTGCTCTTTCTGCCATTAACAAGTTTTTATCATATGGATTGATTGGTAAGGATTTTCTTACATGAAGTATTCTTTAGCCTAACACCTACATTTTATGTGATTTTACTCCCTAATTTTGTGTGATAAGTAATTACTTGTCCACATTAACTATATTTTTCTGGGTTTTCTGACAGGGTCACTCGTTATTTTCTTTCCGATCCATATTATAATCAATATTTTGGAAATACTTTCATAATAGGATATATACACTGAAGTCTGTCTTACTAACTTTTTATATTTGGCGAACAATATATATCTGATAAACTATAAACCTTAATGTGAATCTTTCTATTGATGGGACAATCAGTACTTACTGCAGATTAATCTTGAGTCCCTAATTAACTAAATTTGATTTGAATACAGTTTAAACTAGCTCAGGGATCACCAAGTAGTTTCATCAGGGGTCCGATTTTTAAAATAAAATTAATGACCATCGCTGTCCGTTTCTACCGGTCCGTCCTTTGGTGACCCCCGAACTAGCTATTGTGCTCAGTTATGGCCGTTTGATTGCTTTCTTTCATGTGTAACTTTTGACTGATAACTTGAATTCGATTTGATTTATAACTTAAATGACATCTGCGGCTTAGGTATGTCCCTCTATGACCTTAACAGCACTTAAATATCGTCACCCGTAGGTTCAATTGGTGTAAGGGATATTGATTTGCCTGTCCCTTACCCCAATTGAACCTACGGTTGACGATATGTAGGAATAATGATTTAGTTTTAGAAAGTAGCATGAGTTTATCTTCTTATCTTGATTATATACTTCACTCAAGTATCACCTGTTGAAATACTCATACAAGGCATACATATTGCAGAATATGTCTAAATTATTTCTTACCTAAACATTATTTCTGACTGTCAATGAAATACCAATTCATTTTGGAATGGTGGATAATATAGAACATTTTCATATGTAAGCTTAGTTGGGAAGCATCTACATGTATTGTCTAGTTGGTCAACAAAGATATTGTGATGTGTGAACTGAAGCAGTGCTCTTAGAATTATTTTCAAGTGCTTGTCAGTAAAATAAAACAGTGTATGTTTATCTAGCTCTAGACACATGGTGGTTTGTCAGCCAGCATTTTGACATCTGATATCACAATATAGATGCAATTTTATGCAATAAATCCACTATTCCTTAAAATGTTTATGACTAGTCATTTTATATTCCGTATTCTCAGAAGTTGTTAAGTACATAAGGGTAATTATTTAAAAGTAATAAATAGGTAGTCGGTATTCATTAACTTTATTTAAGGACATAGCCAGTCAACAGGAACCCACTAGCTCCATTCATCATCACCTCTGGATGTGTTCGGTCAGGCAGGACCTGAAAATAATTATCCATTTTATTTTACTAACACTTTGTCCATAACACAAATGAATCATATACATATATGTATTATTAACTCAATACTAGAATCTTGAGCATGTTCAAGCTTATATTCCAACAGAAATCAAGAAAATTAAGCTTAATATCAATAATTTATAATGTAACATTGTATAACAGTTAATATTTAAGCTTTTGTTACAAACCTGATAATTTCTCATCCAATTGCAAGACAGTTTCAGTGAAGCCACATTGCTCCTAATCTTCAAGTTCATGTACATTTTCTGGAGTGGCTCAGCCATAGTATAGTAAATTGCAAATGGTCTCCCTGGTTTCATAAATTCAACAAGTTCATCAAACAAATTCTGTGGGTCCTCTTTGCAGGCAATAACTAAAGAGTCCACTTTGTTTTTTAATAATTCCGCTGCAGCAATGTTATCAAAATGCCATTTGGGTTTTTTAAATACTTTCTCCTTAGGCTTGTCATCTTCTGTTTGTTCTTTTTTCTCTGAATCTTCAATCAGTGTTTCTGAATTCTTTAGAAAATTCTCTTCAAGCTTAGGGATCTTGCTTTCCAATTCAGGACTTTCAGCTTTTCTTTTTAAGCTATTATGCTCAGATTTTTCATTAGTTTCATGTGTGTCACAGCCCTGATGAAACTGTCTTAGTACAGAGTAAATATTGACTGATATGCATCTGCTGGATTGTTCTTCTTCATAGTTCATGGCTAGGAGAGCCTGCTTCTGTGACATATTCCCTGGATGCATATGTATCAGTTTGCCATCATTCAATTCACCTATAGCACTCAATAAGGCAGCTGCTAGCAAACCATTTGACCCTGAATCATATAAGAGATGCACTCCTTCTGATTGTATATTTACTGCCGTAATGATTTGTGATAGTGTGTCAATACGGACGTTTTGAATTTTAGCTGGTTCCAACTTGTACATAATCTCCGTAATCATACGCAAATTCGGCCGCAAGATCTGAATGTACTCAAAATACTTTTTCTCCTTTTTTCTTAAGTATTTTTCTTGGGAAAATTCTGTTTTGTTAGAGAATGTCTTGGAATTAGATATTAAAGTTTCCACTATGTCTGAGGCCTTCTTGGCGTCGTTTCTCAGGTCTTCAATTTGTGAGTAGGTCAGTTTTTGAGACTGTCCGTCATCAATTATGTTCCTGTTATCTGTACCTGATGTTTTTACGTTAATTTCATCTTTCAAGTCGCTGGCCTCTTCTGTTAATTGTATCGAGAATTCTTTAGATCTTTTACCACCTTTCGGTACCAGTTTAAACACGGAATGAAACCGGCAGCCTTCTATACCAGTGAGATCGACATTATCGCGGCCCAAGCTGATACAAGAGTTGGGTTTATTAAACTTGTGTAGCTTCCGATAATTTTGCTTTTGTATAACTATGTATTCGCCGACATGTATTTTATTGTCTGACTTCATTATATTAAATTAAACTTAGTTTTGCTATTTATAATACTCCTATTAAATACACTTACGAAAATATACGCACGTCACTAAATTAACCTAACCTCAAAATGTCAATGTCAGTCATCATGCCACTACTGCGCTGTTCGAGTTACGTTTTAAGACGATTGAAAAAGATGAACCGTGAATTGTATAACTTGTAAGACTAATGAAAAATAAATAAACAAAAGTAATTTATGTATAAAAATATACATATTTTTTATTTTGTAACTTACTATTTATAAGAAAGGTATGTTTCACAGATTCAGATTTAATTTTGGTTTGGCTATATCAGTGGTGGGCAAAGTACGGCCCGCGGGCCATCTCCGGCCCGCGGGACGGTTTAATCCGGCCCGCCGGCGGGCCTTCGAAATAAGTAGTACTAATATGGCCCGTGATAAAACAAAATTAATTTTTGCTATAGTTCTGGCCGTCCTCTGAAATTTCTTATATTTTCTTTTCTGGCCAGTCATGAAAAAACTTTGCCCACCACTGGGTTATATCATATTTTTTTAGGGTTCTGTACCTCAAAATGGAAAAACGTAAGTGGTATAGGAACACGATTTTAATTATTAGTACCTTAGGGTGGTCCCATGTAAATTTTATGTAAAAAATCCACCATCAATGGAAGAAAATAAGTGATCAAATTTGAGCGATTATTTTAGGTGCACATAATTCCGCCTTTTGTGAGCCATTTTTGTTGTTTCAAATCTGTTGTATGTATGTAACACTTTATTGCACATAGAATCAAACAGAAACAATACAAAGAACAATGGTTATATCCCTGTAAGGGATCTCTTCCAACTAACTTTTAAGCAAATGAGAAAGAATAACTATCATGAAGATATGTTGTACTTATACTATTTACATACTATTATATTTTAAACCAAATAAAACTTTACAAGAAATAAGAAAATTACAATTTTGAGCAAATTAATATGAAATTGCAAGATTGCACAAGTCAATAGAGTTGTATAATGAACTATATTAAACGAGTGTTATTTTCCAATTTCAGACCCCACACACCCAAGTGTGCCAGCCACAGTGGAGGACATCGCCGATACCGTCACACACGCGCGGTTTGTCGGCACCGACCACTCTTCAGACGGAGTCGTGCTAATGAAAATATTACAGGTATTTACAAAATATACCGTAATCACTGAAATAGTACATTGTGTATCAAGGGCGGTAAGTAAGGAATTACAAACGAGTGTTTGTTACAAGGCCGAGGCGAAGCCGAGGGCTTTAATAACACGAGTTTGTGATTCCTTTACCGCCCGTGGCACACACAATGTTTTTCATCACACTTGTGAGGAAATGTGATTAAAATAACCTTACTTAACCTAAATAAAATTGTAAAACTGACAGTGACATTAGTGACATTATCCATAGACAATGCGAATGTCAAGTCACGTTCGGAAACCATAGCGGTAAAGACTTAAAATGGTTGATTTTATATTTGCAAAATAAAGAAATACATTATTCAAACATTTAATTAATGTTACAGAAATATGTGTTTATATGTATTTGCAATAACAGTTCTCTTTAAATAAATAGGTATTTCAGTAACGTACTTTTTTAACTTTTAAAAAGTATGTTGGCGTTTCCTTTGAACATGACAAATAAGAGTAAAACAGAACCAGCGTTTCAAAATTAAAAAGAAAACCATTACGCCCAGGTCATTTACGGCCCGCAAAACCTACGTGTAATGACACCATTTTCGAGCATGTGTGATAAAAAATATTTTATGACACACCTGGCCAAAAAGCGTATTTTACCGCACGGTGCGCGTACGGAAAAAGCCGCTTTCTGGCCAAGTGTAGACATAGAATGTTGTACACAACACTTAATAAAGAAAGTCCTCGATCGCATATTTATGTCCCACGCTTGCAGCTCGGGCTGCAAACATGTGCGGTCTCGGCCTTTCTTTGTTTTACCACCCTAGTTGTGTAATGTACTAATAAGGAAAATCGGTGGTGATCGGCTATTGGTACTAAGCGCCAAAGGGATATGTGAATCACCAGTCGAATAATAAATGGTATTTATTTTTTCATTAATTAAAGTATACTCTTGTTTAATCTTTTCAGGTGTTGCGCACATTAATCCTTAGTCCGGAAGGTGCCATGCTAACTGACGATAGCGTCTGCGAGATCATGCTGAGTTGTTTCCGCATATGTTTTGAAACTAGACTAACAGGTAAATTAGTAGTTTTTTGGTTGAAACTATTATATATCAGACTAGAGCAGTGGTGGGCAAAGTACGGCCCGCGGGCCATCTCCGGCCCGCGGGAGGGTTTAATCCGGCCCGCCGGCGGTCCTTCGTAATAAGTAGTACCTACATACTTATCTGGCCCCTGATAAAACTAAATTAATTTTTGCTATAATTCTGGCCCTCCTCTGAAATTTCTTATATCTTCTGGCCCGCCATGAAAAATCTTTGCCCACCATTGGACTAGAGGATGCCTACAACTACGGAGGTCGCCGTAGTCGGATAAAAAGTACTCTATGACTATGTGTTAACCGGAATCATAGTCCACATGTATACCAAATTTCATGGGAATCGGTCTGGTAGTTTTTGCATGATATGCGTACAAACATAATCTTTGCTAGGATTTTATTATATCTATCTATAGAATATAAAATCTGTAGAAGTTTTTTGAAATTGCTGTCTTAGTTCGACACTCGAACTTGAAAAAAGCAGGCAATATTCAGGTTTTAATCTATTGCGACATAATCTGATGCCTAAGTCTCGTCAGCTGCCAAAAAGTATACTTCTAGAGATCATTACTCGAAGTATACTGATTGTCTTTAGCGATAACGCGATCTGTTGCTCACTTCTACTATTGTTGTTACTTTGATCTTAAGCCCACTTGCACGTTCTCGGGTAAGCCACTAACCCGTGGTTAACCGTAGAAATCTGACAGTTGTTGTATGAAGCCGACTAAGAGTTAAATAATGAACCTAGGGTTAGCGGCTTAGCCCGAGAACGTGCAATGGCCCTTAGTGTTTTATTATTTTATGCCACACCTGGCCATAAAGTGCCGCTTTCTGGCCACGTGTAGTCATAAAATTATGTACACAACACGGGAGGTAATAAAGAAAGCCCTCGATCGCATATTTACGTCCCTCGCTTGCAGCTCGGGTCGCAAACATCTGCGATCTCGGCCTTTCTTTGTATTACCACCCTAGTTGTGTAATGTACTATTATTGAACGTTTCAGAGCTCCTTCGGCGCAACGCCGAGCAGTGTCTCCGCGACATGACGCAGCTGATCTTCATGCGTCTACCACAGTTCCCTCCCGAAGATGCGTCGGCCGCCTTCGCTTCTGCCGGCCTCTCTCTCAAGAAGCGAGAGAAGACAGCCAAGAAGAAGATCACTAGTGCCAACAGTAAGTATTTAACATTTGTAGGAGCATATAATATCTCTCTTCACATTTGCGTTATACCTGGAGACCGAAGCCCAATGCGAGCTGTTTGGAAATTTCAATTGTGGTGTGCTGGTGTGTGTGAGAATTCCCATAGTAAACTATTGTATAGCATCCGGGCGATGCGTCGTCTATTACGTACTAGCAGTAGTTTTATTGACTTAAGAGAGGGCAGTGTTATTTCTACGTTTAAGCTACTTCTTTGGAGATTACGAAAAATCGTTGAAAGAGTAATCGATAAATTGACTGACGCGAGATAGTTTGGTAACTCGTATTGGTAAATTTCAAGCTTGGTTATCCCTATTGAACTTGGAATCGTAATTTCAGCTTTGTGTATTATCCTATAGCTAAAAACTAATCATATTTGGTTATATTCTAAATTCACTAACATAAATATAGTTCTAATATTATCCGCTAGATGTCGCTGTTACGGCCGCTGAATCGCGCTATCGTTTGTTTCTCGTAAAATCTATAAGAGTGTTGCCTTACTTCAGCAATTTAAAAAGGGTGTTTGCCGCTTCGATGGCACGTCCGCCGGCGACGGCGGGCGGGGTATGGTTATCAAGACATACTCAACACATAATTTTTGCAACGGAGAGGCAGTTGGCTACCCTCTAAGTACCGGCGCCTCCTCTAATTCAGTAAATAAATGGAAACGTACATCTAGAACGCCTTTTCACATGTTCATACTAATTAACAGCCCGACTAAACTATCGGCCGATTAAAGTCCGTAGTCTGCGGACTGTCTTAGACGAATTTGAAATGTATTGATCGAGATATCCATATGTGATATTGACACGGACAGTTTATTAATTTAAGTAATTAATTACTGCTATAATGCCCATTGCATCCTTGAGGGAACTGGTTACGGGATGAATATCTGTCACATTTTATTTATTATTTTACAAATAGTAAAAAGAGTTCAACGTGCTAGTAGTTTAGAAGTCTGTGGCTGCTGGCAGTATCGTTTTGCGACTATAACGACACTTGTGCTGTTATAGGGAATGGGGTATAGACTTCTCTGAACTCACATTATGTATGTTCTTATATTAGTGTTCGTGACCAAGTACTAGTAAAAGACAAATAAAAGTACAGGAGTAGAAAAATAATAATAATATGGAGTTAATACCTACGTACATTAGTTTTTATGTCTGGTGGTAGTTAGTGGTTAATGTTTACTCGTGTCGTCACATATTTACAATATAAATGTTATTAGATGTTAGGTTACGCTACCACAGGGTGTTTAAATGTTTAGTTTAATTTAATTTAAACAGTTTTAGTCTCCGAGGGCCTCACCGAAAATCAGCGTCACGGCTTGCCGTGACATTATGCTGAGTGGGGTCCTTATTTAGCGCGAACGTACTCAAGGCTCAAATGTTGATGTTGTTTTTATTGTATAATGTTTTTGCGCTAAATAAATTATTTATTTATTTCTTTCTTTCTTTCTAGTAGCCGGTCATGTTAACTACTTTGATGTATTTAAACTGTCGTAGTATTGCTTCATTACGGAGAAAAAGTATAGTCAGAAAAAGTATAAGGACCTAACCCCCAAAATTCTACACTCTTTTGATCATAATTTTTATTACCAGGTACTAACTCCCTGGAGAGGAAATCTTCAATGACAGAACGTGCTAGCCCGACAGTTGAGCCCGAAATTGACACCGAAGCCAAAAAGGCTGATAGTCTACGAAATAGGTATAGACATACTATATATCTATTTGATTTAAGGAATAGCTGCCTGTGATGTGGATATTTGTGTGTACATTTGTCTTAGCAACACATATGGACGATTAAATGTATTTTAGCTATTTTTGTCATGACAGTAGCTGGATAGATATGGACAGATAAATTATACTTAGTTGAAAAATTTGAAAATACTTATAACCGACATTAAAAAGGACGAGGACGAGGTTCTCAGTTCGTCGGTATTTTTCTACGTTGGACCAATTTATAAAAAAGTCCCAAGTGGTGCCATTGTCACCAGGTCAGGATCTGATGGTGGGATCTTGTAGAAATCGAGGGAACTCTTTAAATAAAAACTATATATAGTGATTTAGAAAGTTTTTTTAAGTAACAGTTGCATTTGTTAATTGAATGGAAGTTTGAAGTCAGTTATTTTATATTTAAAATTTTGTAATAATTATTTTAGAAAATTATTGAAATAGACTGAGGCCTGAATCTAAATGCCATATGTTTTTGTAATGCGTGTGTTTTATCCCTACTATCTGGGACGAAGTTTTTATAAAACTAACATAAAATCACACTAATAATTCGTATTTTTGATAGCCAAGATAAAAATCTCCTAAACGAAGCGGAGATTACTATTGAGCCAGTTGAAGCAATAAAGAGTCCCAGCAAGAAGCACACCCGACATTCTTCTATGGACTTAGCCACCACAGAGAACTCTTCCATCACTCAGTTGCTGGATCAATGCGTTAATGCTGAGGAGGGGGAGGCAGAGACAGAAGAACCTGCTGAAGGTAGGTATAATGTAATTTATGCCACACCTGGCCATAAAGTGACTTTTTCCGCACGCTGCGCGTACGGAAAAAGCCGCTTTCTGGCCAAGTGTAGACATAAAATGATGTACACAACACGGGAGGTAATAAAGTAAGCCCTCGATCGCATATTTACGTCCCTCGCTTGCAGCTCGGGCCCCAAACATTTGCGATCTCGGCCTTTCTTTGTTTTACCACCCTAGTTGTGTAATGTACTATTATGCCACACCTGGCCATAAAGTGACTTTCCGCACGCTGCGCGTACGGAAAAAGCCGCTTTCTGGCCAAGTGTAGACATAGAATTATGTACACAACACGGGAGGTAATAAAGAAAGCCCTCGATCGCATATTTACGTCCCTCGCTTGCAGCTCGGGCCGCAAACTTATGCGATCTCGGCCTTTCTTTGTATTACCACCCAAGTTGTGTAATGTACTATTTTCAACGCACTTCCTCATAAAGTGGCTCTTATTTCATCGTTTTTACGCGCGGAACGCAGCTTATTACAGACAAGTGCTTCTTACCTTACATTACCGCACTAGTATTGTAATTATCGCAAATTTACCAATGCGAGCACGCCGTTTTTATTCACAAGTGTGTTGAAAAACGTGTCGGCTATTACAGCCGTTATGTGCAACACAGCCTCGTCTGTAATGACCAACATAGCCCACTCGTTTCAAAATGTACTATTACGCGAATCTCCGCCAAGTCGAGCGCGAAGCAAACACTGCCGTACCATCCTTTACTGGAACCATTTCGCCGCATTTTCAGACCCCTATTTGAGAACCTCTGGATAAGACCAGAACGCAGAAATTTTCGTCCTCCACTAAGCTATAATCACATACTTAAAATCCAAAATTTCAAGTCTGTAGGTCATTTAGTTCCGAAGCTAAGCGAAAGCAAAGTTTCGCATTTATGACACTCACTCACTCATGATCATCAGAATAGAACTAGTACTTCCAATAAACTCAGAGAGCTGAAATTTGGTACAGAGTTAGGGTTTAATGGCCACATAAAGGGAAAACTATAAAAACTAGGATAATCGAAGATCTGGAGTACCTGGTGACCCTGATTAGAAAACACAAGAGCCCGACCAAAAATAAAAAGAAAAAACTGACAAATAAGAAAATCTAATAAAATAAATCAATATGCCCACGTTTCTACAAAAAGAAGTGAAATCCCACCAAAAACATTCTGTAAAAAACTAGCCAAGTCTCGATGGAGCTGCTTGTTTATCTCTAAAAAGTAATGAAATCTAGACAAAGTCGTACCAAGTCCAAGGTTCCTTACTGCGATTTCTTTATTATTATAGTTAATGTTGTGTGAGTTGGCCTTTTCACTAAACGGCGCCATTTAGTTAACTGTCTGTATGAAATTTAGCCAATGCGTCAATGTATCAATTAGCGATATGGCTATGCTTAGGCCGTTCGTTTAGTAGGGCAACTATGAGGAGATTAGGGTTTTCTTTCTAAACAACTATGACCCGCCAGCAGGTCGGCGAAGCCCCGCGCGGGGCTTCTACTTCTGCTCTGAGGGGCACAACCTGACTAACAAACCTAACCTAAAAAGGAGTTTGTTTTGTTCGCTTTTACCATGCGGGGGGGGCTTGGCTTGGGTCATTTATTAATTTAATCTGTATTGCACAATACATACAGAGTACAAATGGCAGACTTAATGCCTGTGAATCTTTATTTTACCGCCCTAGGTATGCAATTTACTATTTTCTTAAAGTTATCCTGTAATGTTAAATTTCACTAACATTAGTTCTAGCTCCAGAATCGGATCCCGACGGCACGGCACCCTCCAAGCCAGTTGAGGAGTCGGAAAAGCTAGAAGAATACGTGAACCATTGCGGCATCCGCTTCACACAGCAGGACGAAGGCCAGGACTTGCAGCCGTATGGACTCGCGTGCGTCAGGGAGGTGTTCAGGTCTGTATTAAAATGACATCATGTATTAACTTCCTGATAACGTGACAGCTTGTTATAGTAAGAATTATCTAAGGCAGTGGTTTTCAACCTTTTTCATGACACGACCCCCCTGCGGTATGAAAAAAATATTTCACGACCCCCGCCCCTTCGCTTTTTGATCATGTGTGACATACATGAAATCTATCTTTTTAAATTATATCGTTTTTTTACTGAAGTAGTCCTCTCGACCTCTTGCGACCCCCCCCCCCCCCCTAAATAAGCCTCGCGGCCCCCTCCAGGGGGTCGCGACCCACACGTTAAAAAACACTGATCTAAGGTGTCCGAATGTTTGTTCATTCCCTTTACGAACATTCGGACACTTTAGATCATTCTTACTATATACGTGGAGCTTCAAAACTGCATTGGGTGGGACTCATTTTTCTAAAAAGGTTCTTTTTCAATAGTCAATAGTCCTGATCTCACAAATCCTGAAAATAAAACTTAAGTTTTTTTTATTTCCTACTGATTATCCAAAATATATTTAAAAGAGCAATATGACAGTTGAACGTTTAAAGCACAAGGTTGACAGGATTAGGGACCTTTGAAAATAAGGCCGTCGTCCCGTCTATATAGCTCCGTCTCTTTCGGTCTCCCTCTGCTATTCGGGAGCTTTGCTAATCCGCTGAATATAGTTAAAGTTAGTAATGATAATAAGCCGTGTTTATTTGCGTATATGTATATTCATGAAGTACCTAACAAGTAAAACAAGTGCATCCCCCACTCCACAAGGAAATACGCAAGCAAACACAAAAAAGAAGCATCAATTACGTCTCGCCATAAGCATCGTAAGTGCGAGTGAGAGGTCCGACGAAAGTGATTTATTGCTCCGATGCTCAGATGATAATGGCCCTACTTTAATTAAAACCTAACATTTAGTTTATAATAACTTAATGCGGAATTCCGCAAAGTAACTCTAAATCAATGACCTTAGTCCTGTTTGCCTTATTATATAACAGTTATAACTTATACCGGGTGGAATGTAACGAGGGACTTTCCTGAAAATATAGTGTTCATATATTTGATGTAGAATTGATTTGCATTGTTAAATGCTTATAATATAATAATAAAGAAAAACAAAACTATCAAAATCAGGGCCGTCTTTAACCTATTGGAGGCCCTGGGCATATTAGGATAATGGGGCCCCTATGACTTTGTATTTGATCTGAGGGGGGGCCCTTTCGATCGCGGGGCCCTGGGCACTTGCCCAAAGTGCGCACTGGGAAAGAGGGGTCTGATCAAAATAGTACTTTTTAATGTTTATACAACCCTATTACTTCACTGCCGCTACCGCTACACGCTGCCGCCCGTATCCTCTACAGGGTGAATTTTAAATCGTGAATCATGACCAGGTTTACCGGTAAAGCTACTTAAGACTAATACAGAGCACTAGTGTTCATTACAATTAAAGACCCGCTTAATTAATTATGAACAAAACGGTGGAGGTGCTTATACCATTAATCGTAATAAAACTGAATTATTTTATGAGTAAATACGATTTAAATAGGTATTATGTTGACAATGTCGACGATGTTGACATTATTGACAATACGTGCCAAAATTCTATCCAGCTAACTTCAATATTGGGAGGTTGGATATCTAATGTTGAAATTTTCATGACAAGTACGAAACATGAATGTAGGGTGACCACGAGATTTAAAAATTAGGATAAATCAAATTAAAAGTGGACAAAATAAAAACGTACTTAATTTAGGTTTAAAAGCATTGTAAGTTATTGTTAACTATGTATAAACTACAAAAAAAATATTACGATTCACGATTTAAAATTCACTCTGTATAATAGGGTTGAAACACGCAATTTTTGGCATGAAAGTTTAACAAACTGTAACTTGAAAACGGTGATAGATATTAAATAAGTTTGTTAGGAGGAAATAATGTACTAAGGCTAAACAAAGCTACATTTACAGGAAAGTCCCTCGTTCCGTTCCTCTCGGTATAACTTAACCTCACCAGTTCGTTTATGTTCGACAACTTAACTTAGCAATAAGTTTTTAAGCTACTTTATGCCGTATTATGCGCTCCCCAGGTTCCTAATATCGCTGTGTAATCCGTTGGACGCACAAAACACGTCTGGCATGGTGCACCTAGGGTTGTGCCTCGCGGGCACGGCGCTCGAGGTCGGGGCTGACCAGATCGCGCGGTATCCTTCTCTACTGTACTTGGTCAAGGACCCGCTCTGCCGAAACTTGCTCAGCGTGAGTATCCCTTAGATGTCCTTTGGCCTAGCGTATTTATTGTTAGGGGTCATCCATAAAGTACGTCACACTAATTTCGTGATTTTTTAGACCCTTCCCCGCGTCCTTGTTACAGTTGGTCACATTTGTAAGACCCTCCCCCCCTCCCTAGCGTGACGTCACATATTTTGCAATTTTACATCTAGAAATTATTAAATTGAAACAGTAGTTCCGAAATTAGTTTTATTTTCATTTAAATTCTGTTTTCATATAATCAACATCTACGCGCGTGACACTAGAGAGCGAACAAAACCTTTTAAACCTTTTAGGAAATTTTAACTCTTAGATGTATTAGATTTTGAAGTGTCACGTCACGAAAGTTAGGCCCCCTCCCACCCCTTGTCACACAATGTCACACTTCGTGGAACCCTCCACCCCGCCTTCTTATCGTGTGACATACTTTATGGATGACCGCTTATACATACGATACAACTTAACTTATGATATTGATAAGCCGAGCCTACCAAAAAAGTAAAAAATAATGAATGTACTTTTACCCACAGCTATTAAGCACAGAACGGATATCAATATTCGCGCTCGACCTACAAATAACGTTCCTACTCTTCGAGGCCCTCCGATTCCACCTAAAATTCCAAATGGAAGCCTTCTTCAAGAAAGTCATAGAGATCATCTCGACAGACGTATCCAAAGCCAACTACGAATTGAAGGAAATACAGCATCTCACCTTAGAAAGTTTGGCGCAAATATTTCGAATACCAGGCATATGTAACGAGCTATATTTAAACTATGATTGCGATATATACTGCATGAATGTCTTTGAAGAGATGACCAAGCTACTATCAAAGAACGTAGTTTCTTCTACGGCCTACAACATCCACTCTTTATCTCTAGAGGCATTAATGACGATCATAGAAGCCATAGAGATGAGTAACCCTAAAGAGAGCGAGACGGAAGTTGTCGTCGAAGAGGAAGAAAAGGACATAAAGTGTGGGCATGTTAGTTTGGAGCTGGGTGGCATGGAGGATTCGGTCAGTGATCATGTGACGCACGATATAAGCCAGTACTTCGGTGGTGGAAGAACAGGACGGCATAAGATAGTATCGGATGTGCCATCGGAGGCCGAGTTGGATAATATTAGGAATATGAAAAAGGTGAGTCTTTATATCAATCTATCATTGCGCCCATGCGTCATAGCGTCCATAAGGGTACGGAACGGCAACAACTGATTGTGCCCAGCGATGTTGGAAGAAAAAGCACTTCTTTAACTTCTGCCAAATAACTGGATTTAAAACATCTAAGAAACACAGTAATGGAATTTCTATAGGTTCCTCATAACTTTACGTTGGTTCCGTCTTAACGATGATAATTTATTTCCAGTGGGTAACGCAAGGCACAGAGCTCTTCAACCAAAAACCAGAACGCGGCATCGAGTACTTGCAGGAGCACGGGGTTTTGAAGACACCACTCGAACCTGAAGAAGTGGCGCTCTTCCTGAGAGAGAATCCTGATTTGGACAAGAAGATGATTGGTGAGTTTAAGTTATACACTTTAAACATTTTTGACTACTACTCTCCTTACCTTGTACATTTGCTCATGTGGTTGAATACCTGAAAGTAGTGTTCAGTTCACTATTTCTACTTTATCATGTTATCGATATTCAAATCGACTCGGAACCGTATTTTTGTTTACTTATCATCCTTACCCCATGTAAAGTCTTCCATACTGTCTTTTTTTCGTAACATGGATAAAGTAAACATCGGTCATTCTTTGGATTTGTGTCTGCCTCCACCTAATTACCGCGTCTCTAAATTAATATAAACTATATCGAAGCGCGGTAATTAGACGCAGACACAAATCTGAAGAATTACCGACATAAGATTGTATTAATGTATTTATATTAGGAGGACTACGCATACCTGCACTACCGTTCTATCGGAGAACGTCATGCCTTATGAGTTTTTTATGTACAAACGAAGCCACTGTAAACTGACCACCCATAGACTTTAACACGTTGCAATAAAGTTGACATTCGTTTACAAACGTATAGTTAACAGTGTGTTCGATTCTACTCTGTGAGGCTGGACATTAACTAGGGGATATTATTTCCCAGGTGAATACATCTGCAAGCGCTCGTCGCGAGATGAGGACGATGGCTACAGCGTGCTGGGCGCGTTCGCCTGCAGCTTCGACTATTCAGGGCTGCGCATTGACCAGGCCCTCCGTCTGTACCTAGAGACGTTCCGGCTGCCCGGAGAGGCGCCGCTGATCTTCCTCGTTATGGAACGCTTCGCGGAACGATGGCATGTGAGTTTATAAACGTCAGGCTACTTTCTATCGATGAATAGGCTTGTACTATAACACGCCTTTGAAATTTTCGACTGTTCGCCAGTCGCAAACAGATAGTAACAAGACGTACTTCGTAACAAGCCATCTTACTCTACGCTTCAGGTAAGTTCTCTAGCAGTAGCGTGGAGTCCAAAGAACTCGATTCCTACCTCATATCATATCAGGCATTTGAGCACCTTATTCTACAGCTCTTAAGTGAAATGTACGCCAAATCTGCACCGGCTTGCCCAAGGATATATTTTACGCCACGCCACTGTTCTCTAGTGTTAATTTCTTATCCCAACTAGTTATTATCGTTTCGAAGACACCACCTTTTGGGGCATATTAATCTTTTGGGCTACGTCGGCATAGCGTAGCGCTTTCTTTAACTCGCTATCCCTAAGGTTTCTATTTATTCCTATAAAAAAACGATTCACAAAGCGCTAGAACATGAGTTCAGACGATCGCCTAGAAGACCTATGAAATAGTCCTTATTCGCCATGTTATTCCACAGTCTACAAACGGCGAACCGTTTGCGAACACCGACGCCGCCTTCCGTCTCGCCTACGCCGTTATTATGCTTAATATGGACCAACACAACCACAACGCAAAGAAACTCAACGTTCCCATGACGGTCGAAGACTTTGTCAAGAACCTTCGCGGCTGTAACGGCTCTGGAGATTTCGACCAGCCTATGCTCGAAGCTATTTTCCACTCCATCAAGTAAGTAATCTCTTCTTTCAGTGGAAGGTCTCTGTGTAGGTCTGGCTGGGTAAGTATTGTACTCATATCTGTCACAATATATTACTGATAATAAGAAATACTATATTTTGCCGACTGGTTTCGAGTAGTGCTTCGCGGTTTGACTTTAGAAAAAAATGCGTGTACATCTTACGTTAACTATAAAGCCGAAGAATTAGATCTAGCAATTTGTATGTCTTTAAACGGGTAATTTTGCTATAAGGTTTGGAAACACCGCCTTTTTATTGCTCAGGAACTTATAAGCCATATGTGGTTTAATTCCATCAGGAACGAGGAGATGGTAATGCCAGCGGAGAGAGTCGGTCCAGTCCGAGACGCGTACCTCTGGCGGGTGTTGCAGCGGCGCGGCAACACGCCCGCCGGCCGCTACCGGTGCGGGCACACCACGCGGCTGCTGCCCGTGGCTGCACCTCCACAAGTAAGTACCGCCAGCCGGGGTTAGGACACGTCCAGAAATCATGTGATTGTCTATTGGGGGGTGAATAAGGATGGCCCCGGGAAACACATTGACCTGATAATTTCATAAAAACTACCTATATAGGCAGGTCGTTTTTAAGAAATTATCAGGTAAATTGTGGTTCTCGAGGCCATATTATCCTAATCTATCTACTACTATCTAGTCCTAATAACCTCTGTTGACCCGATACTCAGTACCAGGAAAGCATAGATGGCGATAGTGATGCACTGCGCGCTGCTTCCACGAGTGCAATGAGGGTGTTTAGAAATCGAATTCACCAGCTGGCAATACTGTGGCAAATAGTATACACAACTAGGGTGGTATGCGATCGAGGGCTTTCTTTATTACCTCCTGTGTTATGTACATCATTTTATGCGTGCGCAGCGTGCGGTAAAAGCCACTTTATGGCCATAACGGTCTTTTTAACAACGGGTCCACCAATTACACCACAAGATTTTGACATCTACTGTAAAATTGACCTTTCACCTTTACTGCCATCTGTGGATCTATGGTTTTCAAACACTCTCATTGCAATGAGTCTTAAACACTATACAAAGTGACAGATGCGCAGATGTGATGTTGATTTATATGATGTCTAATTGGGGCAATAAACTGGCTAAACGACAACCAGAGCTTTAAGGATTTCAATTTAGAATCTTTATTCTTTTGCAGGGTCCATTGTAGAAGAAGTGTACCTTTTACTTTTTGTGTCTGTTCATGGTGTGTCTTATACCATTTTACTCAGAATCATGAGCACTTTTCATTTATGAAATAAAAAAAAGTTGTCCTATATATCCCAACTTTTCCGTACAAATTTTGAATCTCAGTTTCGTTACGCCCAAACTAAATATAGGGGAAAATCGTAACGATTTAGTTCAGGCGTAACGAAACTGAGATTCAAAATTTGTACGGAAAAGTTGGAACAACTTTTTACGTAAAATGTACATTTTTTCTGCAATTGACCCAATATTTCAGCAAATGATTGTGACTTAATCTTTTCAGATAACAGCGCTATCCGCAGCCTTCGAGCGCTCATCCCCACCAACAGCAGATGACATCGCGTCGTCCAACCTACAGAACGCCGCCATCTTGGCGCTCGCGGGCATCGAGCGATGCGCCGCGTTGCTGTCGCGACTCCCGCCGGTCCCTCCCACATTGACAGTAGACACGTTGTTGCTCACGCTGTGTAAATTCACAGGCCTGTTGCCCCCGCAGCCGCAGCCGATACATTATGTCGCGATAGGTAAGATATCTGTACTAGAGATTGCAATCCACCGGACTGGATCCGGCCGGATTCTATACCCAATCCTGCCGGATCCGGTCAGGCGGATTGCAATCCCTAATCTGTGCTCATAACGGCACACACGAATACTTGGGAAACGACTCCCTTGCCCATGACGCTTTAAAAAAAGTAGTAATAAAATAGTAAGCTCAATAAGGCTTGTGTTATGCATACTAGACGACGATATATTTAATAGATACTTAAAGACATAGAAAACATCCAAGACTCAGAAACAAATATCGTTACACAAATAATATTTGCTCTTACCGGGATTCGAACCCAGTACCTTCAGCTTCGTAGGCAGAGTCACTAACCACTAGGCTAAACCGGTCGTCAATGTCTAGCTTATTCAAATCCAAAATCCTGTGCGTACTTGTGTGGCTGTCAGTGTAAGGCTACGTTTTAATCCCGATGTTCAATAGTTTTTACAGCCGTCGCTTTACTCGTATCTCAAAATAACAACACGAAAATGAAATGCTATTTTAGGCACAGGAAGAAACGCTAGAGGATAGGTTTTATAAACTATTTAACTATGTAAGTATTTTACAACAAAATTGTTCACCTCTGGATTAACGTGTCCGAGACCTGTACGTACACGTCACTAGGTGTACGCTACACTTAGTGTAGCGTAGCGTACCGACAGATACAAGCTTGCGAGCCTCTGGCGTTCTACTGGTATAGCTACGGACATGGGACAAAGCATACAACGATACAGATGTGTGAGCCGCTTCGGTCATACGAAAGGTTATAACCTAAATATGTGAACTGTGAACTTTTTTGTTACAGGAGTGACACTCGGGCAGTCGACGAAGGCGCAGCTAGCGTTGCGGCGCGCATGCGCGGTGGCGGCGCGCCACGCGGACTGTGTGCGCGACGCGTGGCGCCATCTGTTGGAGATCGTCAACACTCTGTATCTAGGCAGATTATTGCCTAAGGTAACACTCAGTCTAATACTACCACGAGATATAAATCCTCGTTATTGTCCAAACTTTAAACGTGTAGATACGTTTTTAGGGTTCCGTACCAAAATGGTAAAAAAGGAACCCTTATGGTGCGACTCTGTCTGTCTGTCTGTCTGTCTGTCTGTCTGTCTGTCTGTCTGTCTGTCTGTCCGTCTGTCACAGCAAGATATCTCAGGATCTACTGATGCTATCGACTTGAAATTTGGAATAGTATTAAAAACCGCTAACCCGAGCTTATAGGATGTAAAAAAAATCTTGTAACTTTTTTACTTTTTTTTTAAAGGGGTCCGTAATGAGACTTTGCAAATTGAAAGTAGGGCTATTATATCGAGTGAGGTATCAAATGAAAGGGCTTAATTTGTAGATTAAAACAGTATTTTTGTATTTTTTTTTAAATAAGAAGTTTTTGATTTATGGCGAATAACGTTAAAAAAAATACCGTTCCCCCCCTATTATCTTCGAAGTTACTAAACAGAAAAATCTGTAATAATTACCAATTATTAATGTCATCCTATATATTACAGGAAAAATATAACGGTTTTCCTAACTTGCACTGTTTTTGAGAAATTTGCAAAAATCTTAACACATACTTATTTGCTCCTACTAAACTAATCGCCATATAGTTTTTCTTGAACTATTCATGTATCTACTTATGAGTTTGTACGGAACCCTCGGTGCGCGAGTCCGACTCGCACTTGGCCGGTTTTTTATTTGTACTGAAATGTAGACGATGACGAAGCAAAAGTGGTTCCTGTGAATCCTACTTGATTAAACTAGTTTATTCTTCGATTAGCTAGAAAACAAGAATATAATACTAAACTAAATAAACGACAGCATAAACTTACCTTTTCTCGTATTCTGTATTTGTTTTCAGAGTCTAGTAGAAGCGGAAGACTACCTCTCGTCTAGCGGCACAGTATCTCTCATTCGCGACGTCAACAGAGGATCCGAAGCTGGCCTACTGTCCAGTCTGTACTCGTATATCGCGCTCGGGGAAACAGGTTAGCTGAAAAAGGGAAATAGAAAAAGTTGATTATAAGTGTTAATATTTACACACCGTGATATTTTCCGTAATTTGTTAACAGCCTCCTTTCTCGATAACGAACCAACTGTGGTTGTATTGTCGAATAACTTGTATCCACATATTCACAAAGTTAAAGCTATAGATCTTACAAAGAAACCAATGAATCGCGAAGTCATCAACATTTCAATCCGTAGACGACCGCTGCTGGGCATAGGTTACTAAGTAAATGGAAGTATTTGTGATCTATGCTATGTTTATCTACAGGTGCAAACGCAATAAGCGGCGCGTCGCGACACTTCGTTTCTTTGTATAAAATTGTATGAGAGAAAATGTAACTATAAAATTTTAGTATGAAAACTAGAAGTTTTGCGTAGCGCCACGCCGGGCCGCTTAGTGCGTTTGCACCTTTAGACCCACATTAATTCACTCCTTATAAGAGCACTAATATTTTTATAGGTATGCGAGCACCCACACCGCACGAGAAAACTCTAATCGACGCAGCGACCGAATGCGTGGAGAAATGCAACTTGCCCGGCCTTCTCATCGCAGAGACCAAATTCTTGCAGCTGGAGAGTCTACAGGTGAATATGGCTGAGTATCCATTAGGGTTGTGCGAGGTAGTTGATCTGTGTGCGAGGAAAAATTCACCAAAGTCTGGCTACGCTGAGCGAGGCTAAGCACGGTGATTGGTGGACTTTTTCTTCGTTAACCGCTTAGCTACCTTACACAGCGCCGTTAGCTTTTGTACCTCATACGGTTCCGGTGTATCTGTCGATAGCTTTAGAGCGGTCTTGGTGACCCATTGCCCGCGATGCACACTTGATGAATCAACATTGGTCGGCCGAGCTCTACAGATCAGTTATAATAATGATGCAGAATGGTTAGAATGCTACTAAGCTACTAAGGGAGAGTTGTTTTTGTATTTAAACACGTTAAATGGGTCAATTGCAGAAAAAATGTACCTTTTACTTTTTTTGTCTGATCATGGTGTGTCTTATACCATTTTGGGGGGTTTTTTTAATCAGTTTCGTTACTATTTTCCCCTATATTTAGTTTTGGACGTAACGAAACTGAGATTCAAAATTTGTACGGAAATTTTGGACATTTTGGACAGCGTTTTTTATTCCATAAATGAAAATTGCTCACGATTCTGAGTAAAATGGTAGACACACCATGATCAGACAAAAAAAGTAAAAGGTAATTTTTTTCTGCAATTGACCCAAATATAACTGTGTGCAGGAGTTAGTACGCGGTATGGTGACAGTGGGAGCCCCGCCGGACGCCGAGGCGTTACAGGCCAACCCGCAGGCGGAAGACGTAGCGGTCTTCTTTTTAGAGTTACTCGGGCACACTCTTATACAAAACAGGTAAAATTGAAATCTCTTTTTCTTATATTCGTCGTGTCGTTTCGTATTATGTCGTTTTATTCGAAAAGTAAGAACGCACTAGGCGTAACTACGTGGTAGCGGTGCGACGCAATGTGATGCGACTTTCCTAGCGACCCTTCTAGTATACTGGACTGGCGCGTAGTTTTGCTGCCGCTTATAAAACAAATAATATTTTGTCCCGTCGCGCCGCTCCGCGCCCACGTCGCTTAATGTAAGACCTACCATAACTGAGCATTTTTCAGAGAAGAAGTCCGTTAGGTCACACTTAAGTTGTGTTTAAATGCCGTCTAAACTTTCCACTTTATAACCAAACCTTTGCTGTTGACAATTGTCAGTTTTGTCACCGCCGCTAACCCCTAGTTAACTGGAGTTCTTTTCGGAAAAACTGGGCCTCATTTCACGAAACTACAAGTTACAATTTTACAAGTCTAAACTAGCAACATTGGCCAAATCAACCAGTGGCGTTGCTGTATTTGACCAATGTTGCAAGTGTAGACTTGTAATATTGTAACTTGTGGCTTCGTGAAACGAGGCCCTGGTAGTGCGATCTTACATTTATTACGAAATTGTCTTGTTTGACACTTAAACATGAGATCGCAGAATGATCTATCAAAAAACTATTAGTGGTTTTTTTTTCTAAACATTATCTAAGCACTGCTCCTTTCTCAGTAGCGTTTCCCTGGTCGCAAAAAAGATCCGGTAGCCCT
Organism: Eudemis profundana; assembly: GCA_947034925.1. Taxonomy (NCBI): domain Eukaryota; kingdom Metazoa; phylum Arthropoda; class Insecta; order Lepidoptera; family Tortricidae; genus Eudemis; species Eudemis profundana. The sequence continues at coordinate 18,099,562 of OX344795.1, read as the reverse complement.
TACTGTGATAGTCATAAAATGTTTTGCAGATTTGTTTACGAATGGTAAGTCTCTTATCATTATGATTAATGCTTTTCATGTAAGACTTTGATCTTTGTCAGTTATTGTTTCGAATTCTTATTATAATTTTAAATCGCATATAATACTTAGTGCTGGAAGGCCTTTTAGGCCTTACTACTCTGCTTAAGAACAAGCAGCAAATCGGAAAAATATAAGGAGCGAAGCAAGGAGTAGTTTTGAATGACCCAAGTGCGCGCATTGTGGTGTGGTAATGGCGAGAGCGGAAACGAGCATGCTGTTACAACGGTCTTCAAAGATTCCTTTACGTATCTCGATCTTTATTGCCTTCAGGGACCGCGCGCTAGAAGTGTGGCCAGAAGCGTCCTCACACTTCACGCGCGTGCTACTATGGGCGTCGCGACGCCCCGCCCCCACCCCCACCAGAGTACTCACCACACTACTTCGAACATGCGCCCGCCTCATGCGGTCGGAGTTATGTTGTGCGCGAGCTTTGAGGCATCTGCATACTCTGTTCCAGCTGCCCCATACGATCTTCCGTCGCCATTGCACCGTAGTAAGTATTTAAATGACATTAAAAATGTACTCACTACAGAAGTGCTTCGTAGCACTTTTGGTTCCAGAACGCCTATATGAATATTTTAGAACCGTTCGGTAGCTATTCTAGAACCAAAGTTACTACTATAGCTTGGCAATTTCCTACGTGACACTCCCATGGTCCGTGCGGGGGGCGGGAACGCAAAGACTACAACATTATACTAGGTTATAGAGAGGCAACTGGGCCAAATTTCTAAGCATCGTACTTGTGCTGCCATCTATCCTTCATTACAGGTCAAGAAATATACATATACACCGTCACATAACTTTTTTTACTTCTAATAGTTGTTAGAATCTATAGTTAAAATTGGTCGGGTTATTCGTGGGCACGGTGTCTATATTGTTTATTTAATTACTTTCACATAATTACGTATCTTAAAAAAAGCTCAAGTGGTTTTTGTAATGTAAGGTAGATGGCAGTCAAAGCAAACTGCCCGGTTCTTTTCTATTGAGTTACCAATGCATGGCTCTTGACAGGCGGTCCCCGCTGCGCGCGCACTTAAAAACACCCCCGCCCCCGTCGCCCGCGGACCATGGGAGTGTCACGTAGGAAATTGCCAAGCTATAGGAATATGTCTTAACCCATTTGCCTATGTCTTGAGTCTGACTTTCAACAATAGTTGATCAGAGATCTGATAGTGTAATTTAAAAGCATGACGTAAAGTGGTGTGGTCCGTCATCTGTTGCCACTACACGGAAAATACTCTTCAAACTCTCCCACTAGATGTCGTTAGTAGTACGATCATTTTGTTTCTAGATATCGTGTGGCTTATACGAGCTCGTGAAGACATCGGCGCAAAACGTTCATACGGCTGAGGAGTGGGAGATTGTTTTCTCCCTCTTATGTGCTGCGGGAGCCGGCGCGTGGCCCGCACATGCTGCACCCGCGGGAGCTTCCAACACTGGTAATGCCAGACAATAGTACATTACTTACCTAAGAGGTAAAAACAAAGAATGTCAAACGAGCCAAAGGCAAGGGCGATACGATAAATATGCGATATGAGGCTTTCTTTATTACCTCCCGTGCACAATTAACTACACAATTTTACGTCTCCCCAAGCCAGGAAGTGGGATTTACGCGTGCGGTAATTGCCACTTTATGGCCAGGTGTGACGTAAATATACATAATAACTTAATTACATTAAAATAAGGTTTAATGCTCAGTTTTACTAAAGAACCCTAAAATCGAAGCTGTGACCATCATAATGGAGTTTAAATTCTGATGAAAAGGCTAGTACCAATACGCTGCGAAGCGTTTTACATTGTGACAAAAAACTTTGAATAACTAAGACCTACTTGAGCCATATTCTGTTTCTATTTCGTATTGTAATTCGTGCGTCGTATTTTAGACTATAGTTTAAAATTGGTACGTATTTACAGCTTCAAGCCGGTCAGAAGGTTCGGAGGAGGAGGGAGAGCGACGGCCCACGTCGGCGTCGTCCGACAGCGAACTATCGCAGTCGCCGCGTGCCCACGGCTGGATATTGGTGAATACATATACATTATTTAAAAACGATTTTTACCTAGTAACGCTCATAATCCCATGGGTCACGTTTGAACCTATAATGTTCGTTTCGATTGCCTGAATCATATCTTTTTTTTTTGCTTGGTCTGTGTCCCGTTTGGTCAATATGTTGGCCACTTGGGGAAATCTGTATTTGTGCCCCTCTTCGAAGGAGATGGGCACATGTGAATCATATCTTATTTTTATTTCTTAACCTTTTTTTATATAATTCCGCTCTTAAGCCGCGGACTGGACGCCAGCGTGCAGCGGGGGGCGAACGATCTCCATACAAAAAAAAATATTATCACTACCCTTGTATGGACGTCGTTCGCCGCCACACTGTATGGTAGCGTCCAGCCCGCGTCCTTAGGCTGGTTTTTACAGTCACGCTTGTCAAGTCTGGTCGGTAAGCGTAGCGAACCACAGGCTTCGGATGGTAAAACTTATCTGCTGCGAATGGTTAGCGCTTGCAGCAACACACTCGATCAGCGTCGCTTACAAACGCTGGAGGTAAGCGTCACTGTAAAACGCTTATGTCTCGTCAGGTGAAGAACGAGCCCGCGACCCCGGACTCGGACGTAGATACGGAGCAGGTGACGTTCCTGCCGTACCGGCGTGCCGCGCTGGCGCGCTGCTGCGAGGCGCTCGCGCTCGTGGTGCGGGACGTGGCCCACGTGACGCCGCACAACTGCCGCGCCGCCGTCCGCGCCGTCAGGATCTTCGCCAAGGCCACGTTGCACGCAGGTGTGTTGACACGGAGCGGTGACGTTCCTGCCGTACCGGCGTGCCGCGCTGGCGCGCTGCTGCGAGGCGCTCGCGCTCGTGGTGCGGGACGTGGCCCACGTGACGCCGCACAACTGCCGCGCCGCCGTCCGCGCCGTCAGGATCTTCGCCAAGGCCACGTTGCACGCAGGTGTGTTGACACGGAGCGGTGACGTTCCTGCCGTACCGGCGTGCCGCGCTGGCGCGCTGCTGCGAGGCGCTCGCGCTCGTGGTGCGGGACGTGGCCCACGTGACGCCGCACAACTGCCGCGCCGCCGTCCGCGCCGTCAGGATCTTCGCCAAGGCCACGTTGCACGCAGGTGTGTTGACACGGAGCGGTGACGTTCCTGCCGTACCGGCGTGCCGCGCTGGCGCGCTGCTGCGAGGCGCTCGCGCTCGTGGTGCGGGACGTGGCCCACGTGACGCCGCACAACTGCCGCGCCGCCGTCCGCGCCGTCAGGATCTTCGCCAAGGCCACGTTGCACGCAGGTGTGTTGACACGGAGCGGTGACGTTCCTGCCGTACCGGCGTGCCGCGCTGGCGCGCTGCTGCGAGGCGCTCGCGCTCGTGGTGCGGGACGTGGCCCACGTGACGCCGCACAACTGCCGCGCCGCCGTCCGCGCCGTCAGGATCTTCGCCAAGGCCACGTTGCACGCAGGTGTGTTGACACGGAGCGGTGACGTTCCTGCCGTACCGGCGTGCCGCGCTGGCGCGCTGCTGCGAGGCGCTCGCGCTCGTGGTGCGGGACGTGGCCCACGTGACGCCGCACAACTGCCGCGCCGCCGTCCGCGCCGTCAGGATCTTCGCCAAGGCCACGTTGCACGCAGGTGTGTTGACACGGAGCGGTGACGTTCCTGCCGTACCGGCGTGCCGCGCTGGCGCGCTGCTGCGAGGCGCTCGCGCTCGTGGTGCGGGACGTGGCCCACGTGACGCCGCACAACTGCCGCGCCGCCGTCCGCGCCGTCAGGATCTTCGCCAAGGCCACGTTGCACGCAGGTGTGTTGACACGGAGCGGTGACGTTCCTGCCGTACCGGCGTGCCGCGCTGGCGCGCTGCTGCGAGGCGCTCGCGCTCGTGGTGCGGGACGTGGCCCACGTGACGCCGCACAACTGCCGCGCCGCCGTCCGCGCCGTCAGGATCTTCGCCAAGGCCACGTTGCACGCAGGTGTGTTGACACGGAGCGGTGACGTTCCTGCCGTACCGGCGTGCCGCGCTGGCGCGCTGCTGCGAGGCGCTCGCGCTCGTGGTGCGGGACGTGGCCCACGTGACGCCGCACAACTGCCGCGCCGCCGTCCGCGCCGTCAGGATCTTCGCCAAGGCCACGTTGCACGCAGGTGTGTTGACACGGAGCGGTGACGTTCCTGCCGTACCGGCGTGCCGCGCTGGCGCGCTGCTGCGAGGCGCTCGCGCTCGTGGTGCGGGACGTGGCCCACGTGACGCCGCACAACTGCCGCGCCGCCGTCCGCGCCGTCAGGATCTTCGCCAAGGCCACGTTGCACGCAGGTGTGTTGACACGGAGCGGTGACGTTCCTGCCGTACCGGCGTGCCGCGCTGGCGCGCTGCTGCGAGGCGCTCGCGCTCGTGGTGCGGGACGTGGCCCACGTGACGCCGCACAACTGCCGCGCCGCCGTCCGCGCCGTCAGGATCTTCGCCAAGGCCACGTTGCACGCAGGTGTGTTGACACGGAGCGGTGACGTTCCTGCCGTACCGGCGTGCCGCGCTGGCGCGCTGCTGCGAGGCGCTCGCGCTCGTGGTGCGGGACGTGGCCCACGTGACGCCGCACAACTGCCGCGCCGCCGTCCGCGCCGTCAGGATCTTCGCCAAGGCCACGTTGCACGCAGGTGTGTTGACACGGAGCGGTGACGTTCCTGCCGTACCGGCGTGCCGCGCTGGCGCGCTGCTGCGAGGCGCTCGCGCTCGTGGTGCGGGACGTGGCCCACGTGACGCCGCACAACTGCCGCGCCGCCGTCCGCGCCGTCAGGATCTTCGCCAAGGCCACGTTGCACGCAGGTGTGTTGACACGGAGCGGTGACGTTCCTGCCGTACCGGCGTGCCGCGCTGGCGCGCTGCTGCGAGGCGCTCGCGCTCGTGGTGCGGGACGTGGCCCACGTGACGCCGCACAACTGCCGCGCCGCCGTCCGCGCCGTCAGGATCTTCGCCAAGGCCACGTTGCACGCAGGTGTGTTGACACGGAGCGGTGACGTTCCTGCCGTACCGGCGTGCCGCGCTGGCGCGCTGCTGCGAGGCGCTCGCGCTCGTGGTGCGGGACGTGGCCCACGTGACGCCGCACAACTGCCGCGCCGCCGTCCGCGCCGTCAGGATCTTCGCCAAGGCCACGTTGCACGCAGGTGTGTTGACACGGAGCGGTGACGTTCCTGCCGTACCGGCGTGCCGCGCTGGCGCGCTGCTGCGAGGCGCTCGCGCTCGTGGTGCGGGACGTGGCCCACGTGACGCCGCACAACTGCCGCGCCGCCGTCCGCGCCGTCAGGATCTTCGCCAAGGCCACGTTGCACGCAGGTGTGTTGACAAGGAGCCAGTGACGTTCCTGTCCTGCCTGTAGTGGTGAATCAGTTCAGTGACGGCCGCTGTGTCCTGAGTGGCATGTTAGAGATCTACCAGCATTTATTTTTGCGTCATATTATAAACATACGTGGAAGAACGAGAGGGAGGTGTTTGCCTAGCACTGGACACTTTTTTAAGGGCCTATTAAATAAATAAGTAATTATAAACATACATTCTGTTAGGAAAAACTGTGCCGTTATTAAACGGCACCTTAGAGCACTATTTTGATACACTACTAAATAGGGTGTTATCCAATAATCACCATTGCTTCCATTAATGATTTTAAAATGACAAAATCGTATAATAAAGCACCATTTGGACCATGATATGCAGTGACGACAAAATATTTTTCTCTTGCAAACTGCACACTATCTCAACGTCTTGATAGTTCATAAAAATAAGCTGATTTGATCTGTCTTCAAATAGCCAGCAACCTGTCGTTTCCTTTAATTTTTCATGAAATTAAAACGTACTTTATATCTTCTTCTCATGGCTGAGGGACGTGACGGCTGCGGGAACTCTTCACCAACGCTCTCCAAACTGCACTATTTTGGGCTTGATGAATGCTAGCCTGTAATGTGGCTCCAGTTGCAGATGTTACTGGTCGCATGGCAGGAAAAAGGAGTAGGGGCCGTATGCCTATGCGGTGGACGGACACAATTACATCTGTACTTTATATATTCACAGCTAAAAGGCCGGGCAAGACCCGCGAAGGCCGAAAGTCGCGGCCGAGTTCGGCGCGTCGAGACAGCTACGAGGAGAGCAGCGACGAAGAGGACGAAACCGTCGACCAGTACCACATGGTCAGTCTGCAGGTAAGGCCATCAATATGTATACACATGCTCTTGTTCTAATGAGATAAGTTAACCTTTTGAAGGCTCATGGACGGTTAATTTTATTGTTCTTCTAGTCGTGTGCTCGATAGCGCATCCATGCAAAGTTTCATTCCCAGTTGACCCTCTTTACACAGCTTCGTTAAGGAAGTGTCATATTTAAAATTCCTTGCGTTTAGCCGCATCGGTTTATGTCTTTCACTTAGTCCATGGGGTGTTCAAAAGGTTAAGAAATGTACACATATTTATGACCTCAAAACTCTTCTCGTACGAGTATATTGCTTGTTATATCTACATTAAGGGCGTATCGCACGGTGACCCGGGGCAGAATTGCTCAGAGATGGCGCTGTCTTGGTCACGTGACCAAATGTTCAAGACTATAATTATGATATCTGCTTATTTTACCAGCATGAGAATCAATTGGCCCAATATTTTGAGTCTCTTTCGATGATTTCTAATTCATAATAATTTATGTACGTGCTTACCAAGCGCAGGAATGTGTATGAAACTCGAGTAGTACTTTGACAGGTAAATATACACGCACACTAAAGCAAAATCATTGATAAAAGTGACATCTATTGACAGAGATTCTAACTTGTAAGTTCGCCTATTGTGCTCCGGCGCTCCGGCTATTGTGTAAACCCGTATAAGCAGAAACTCGGGTAATAGTCATGAAAATTCGAAGGTAAAATAAAGAAAAGTGTAGGTACTCGAGCAACAATATTCTCGAGTTACCATCGAACAAACGAACGCCGATTTTCCCCCTTGTCTACCCCACATTTTTTTTGATAGGTCAAAAAATAACTTTGTAATTACCACCTAGTTTCATACCCACATGGGTATTACTCAATTTTTATTACCCACTGGGTAATATAATAAATTTGTGAAACAAACGCAACCGTTTATTTCACGATAAATGTACAGCTCTTTTTTGTATGGGAATATATTGAATGGAATAAGACGTATAACTGAGTAAAATAGTTTTATTCATAATATATTTATTCTCAAATTTGGCGAAGCCGATCTCCATATTTTACAGATTCTTAGGGCCGTAAGTTTACGGACCAATAACATATTATAAGTTGTATAAACATTGAACAGGCAGACTCAGACTCACTCAATGTGTTATTGAGAGAACTCTTGATTTTCTAGATTTAGTCGTCGTCTTCATTGCTGAAGGTCGTGTCTAGTTTGAAATTTGCTGCACCAAGCTTTTCCAAGCGTCTCTGTCCTCGGCGGTCTTCATAGCTTTAGGTATTGGCAGGCCAGTGAGCTTCTTGATTAGGTCTGACCAACGGGTAGGTGATCGACCGCGTGGTCTTTTTAAGTCTACCTGCCCAACTACCATCAGCGTCTCCAAGTTGTCTGGGTTCCTGCGAGCAACATGTCCGAAGTAGTTTAGTATCCGCTGGGAGCAGATAGTGGACAGCCTTGTTGTTATTCCGAGCTCCTTGAGAATGGACACGTTGGTGCGGCGTGCGGTCCAAAGAATTCGCAACATACGCCGCCAAACATGATTTTCTAGGCTTACAAGTAAACTGGCATTGAACACATTACTTGAAGTTTGTCAAGGGACGCCAAATTTCTCGAATACAGAGATTGATGCGAGTTGACTCTGTCAGTCGTTCTGTAATAAATAAAGTACCATGTTACTATAAGTCAATAAAACTAGCATTGCAAAACACTAGTAATTCAGTCTAATATTAAATTAACTGACTACCTTTTATATGTGTGCATCTCAGGTCTAGGAACTTAGGATTTTGTTCTAAGATTCGCGTCACGATTTCAGGTACCTAAATCATATTTTTTAAAGAACAAATCAATTCTGGCATCCTCTCTACGATAAATGCATCTTCCCTTCACCAATTGGAAAATTTAGAAACAAAACGAATGACAGCATTATTGGTGACAGCGTAATGTTCTGAAACCTTCTTCATTTTGTGGAATCCTAAATATGGAATGTCAAATATTAATTTTGTACTCGTATAGTAGATTTGTGTTTTCATATCACTTGTATTTATTAGGAAACAATAAGATGGGTAAAGTTATAAGGTGATGGTACAATATAAATTTTCTTGAAAAGTATTTGAACGTCCCTGACTACTAGACTCTCGTATTTTAGTTTGCGCGAATCAAAAAATTGCCCAGAGTTGCAACGTTGCGTTGCCACCGTGACATGCGACGTTGCCATCTGTCACCGTTTGTCAGACATCTATGAATGCCTAACGATCGACGACACTTTTGGCTTAGCGGGAGTGACACCGCCTACTAAGCTAGAGGTCCCGGGTTCAAATCCTGGTAATTTTTTACCCTAATAAGGATTGCTTAGATTGTTTTTGTAAAATTTACCTCCGTATTATTATTATTTCTCTTTATTTAAGTATCCTGATTTAAAAAGTAAAACAAAACAATATTTAGTAGGTACATATATATTTCAGAATATAAATTTAGTCAAAATATTTAGTAATTTGGCATAAACAGGCTAAATTACAAAATTAATTACAGCGTGTAGTATTCGATAAAAACGAAAAAAAAAGAAAAAATAAAATTATTTCGGAATTAGAACCCACAACCAAACGTATCCATAAGTGAAGGCTTTAGACCACTCGGCTACGGATGCACACTGAAAAGGTGCGTAAATTAAGATCCGTTTTGAAATATCAATAGATAAGTCACACACACGCCCATACACCATTTGCCTGTGTTTGCGTGAGTTGTGTTACCCACCTGTAGGTGATTCGCACACAGTGATAGAATATCCAAGTTTTTCATCGGTGAAATATGGTATTTAGCGTGAAAATATACCATTTTTTATGCATTTGCCCAAAATAAAACGTAAATTAATTGATATTTGTCAAATTAGTTTCTTAATATACCCTGCCGTTAGCCCGTGAAGGTGCACCAACTTTTGTATGGGAACGCAACCACCTTAATGAATAATTTTGATCGTAATGAGGTTAAAACCGCGAAACAGATTGCAGACGGCGCCCAGCATATAAATCGGAGTGTATGGGGTGTATTTTAATAAGTTGTTATTTAGATTTTAGTTTTTGTAATATTTTCGATGTCAATTCGTTTTTTTTTTATTTCGCTGGCAAATTGTATTAGTTGGTAACATTACAGTTCCGTCAATTTACAAAAACAATAATATATAAAAGTCTGTTGGAACCGTGGCGACATCTGTAGTGAGAAAATGTTAGTTTTTAACCCCATTGTTTCAATTTTTACATGTCTTATGTATATTCTGCTGGAATGAAATGAATACGTGCATATTCCCTTCAATAATTGCGGGTGCGATGGCGAACAAAGCGAGGAGGAACATTTGTAGTGATTGGTTTTTAAGCCATACAAAGTTTCGGGATATAGATTGTATTAAATATACCATTTTAAGCTGTTACAAAATGTTACGCCATTATTTAAATTATTTCAGCTGTTAGACCTCATGCACACACTGCACAGCCGCACCGCGCAGATATTTAAGTGGTGGAGAGACGAGGCCGACCAGGAACAAGGTAACAAGCCATAGTCTACTTTACTTACTTAAAAGTTATCTGGGTTTAATCATTTGCATTATATGTACTTGAATTCGTAAACTGTGTTTATATTTCAGGGGCCGAGGAATACGACCTATGGGAAGTAGCGTGGAAACCTCTGTTGCAAGGGATAGCAGAATTTTGTACTGATAGACGGAAACAAGTGAGTATTAGAATGTGTATATTTAGTTGTCTTGGGTTTTTTGAGGTAGGTTAATTTACAATATGGGTGTGTAATGATCGATATAAAAATATTTAATATATTTTCTATCGATATATCAACATTTGATATAATTTCAAAGGGTATAATCACTCATTGTGTATAATAAACGTTTGGTATAATTTTAAAATATATACATTTATTTCGTATATTTAACGTTCGGTATAACGCTTATTTCTTATAACGATTATATGGTATAACGCTCATTTTATATACAAATCATAATATATAACAATCAAGAGGTATAATAGGTATATAAATCTTTATTACCATTTATATATTTGAAATTGTAACGCCTGTGACCTAAACCTAACCTAACCTACTTTTTGATAGCAGTTCGTTTTTGTTGGGGGACGCAGTTCGAACCCTAACCTAACCTAACCTAACCTAATTGAACTTATGGTTTGAGTTTTTTTTAATGCGGGGGGCTTCGCCCCCCGAGCCCCCTTGTGGGGGGCTTCGCCCCCCGAGCCCCCCTTGTGGGGGGCTTCGCCCCCCCGTCCCCCCTTTTTCTTCTGTGCCCTTATAATTTACTAACCTAACCTACTTTTTGATAGCAGTTCGTTTTTGTTGGGGGACGCAGTTCAAACCTAACCTAACCTACTTTTTGATAGCAGTTCGTTTTTGTTGGGGGACGCAGTTCGAACCCTAACCTAACCTAACCTAACCTAATTGAACTTATGGTTTGAGTTTTTTTTAATGCGGGGGGCTTCGCCCCCCGAGCCCCCCTTGTGGGGGGCTTCGCCCCCCCGTCCCCCCTTTTTCTTCTGTGCCCTTATAATTTACTAACCTAACCTACTTTTTGATAGCAGTTCGTTTTTGTTGGGGGACGCAGTTCAAACCTAACCTAACCTACTTTTTGATAGCCATTCGTTTTGGTAGGGGACGCAGTTCTAACCTAACCTACTTTTTGATAGCAGTTCGTTTTTGTTGGGAGACGCAGTTCAAACCTAACCTAACCTACTTTTTGATACATTATATCAATAATGGTTATGCCAATTGTATTTTATATGAAAATAACGTTATACCATAAGTTCATTATAGGAAATAAGCATTATACTTAAAGAATGCTATATTAAATGTTATTCTATCAAATGATCATTATAAGAAATAATAATTATGTCATATGTAAATATATTAAGTGTTGTTATATGATTTAATAATTATATCAAATGAGCGTTATTGCGACTAATATTATACCAAAAATTTTTATAGCCATCGTTACGCACCCTTACAATATGAAAGAAACATGACGTTTCTTTATTAGTTTTTAATGCGGGTAAATTGCACCACATTTTAAGTTACAAAAAATTAAATGGCACTCACCTATGGGCCAGACCGGGAATCGAACCCGGTACCTCTGGATTTCCGGCCCAGCGTCTCAACCACTCGACCACCGGAGCACCCATCAAGTGCCCTCAATTTTGCCATCTACTTTGATTTTTGTATCATTACGCCTTCTATGAGAACATGTATTACACATGTATCACACATGTACCACACATTAGGTCAATTTTTTAATTCAAACGAGATCGGTTGACACTATGGCTATGAAGGATGTTAACAAGCCGCGGTCCATGTCTACCATCAAAAATTGCGATGGATATGGCGCCAACTTTTAGTACCCATGTTTTAGCGCCCTACTCGAAAACGGCTTTGTCCTACAATATCACATATATTTTTAATGTATGATCTGTTTCTAGGTGGCCAACAGTGCAATAGCGTACCTGCAACGAGCGTTGCTCGCGCCTGGGCTCCACGCACTCGGCGGGGCGCGGTGGGAAGCCTGCTTCGCGAAGGTTCTATTCCCACTGTTGGACGCAGTGGCGCCCCCTCATGCTAGTCGCGCCAATACTATCCTCTGCAAGGTTAGACCCAGTTCTTTCTCTTTTGATGGGGTGCACCCAGACCGGAGTACCTCACAATAATGGGTAAGGCCGCGGAGCGTTTCAACCGCCCTTTCTTTTGTGTTACGAAATATTCATATAAACTATAACAAAATGCATAAACTTTACAGGAATATAGATACAATATTAGTGGATCTTCTTATTCTTATTTACACTTAAACCATTTGCTATCGTATATATGAATATTTCGTAAGACAAAGGAAAGGTCGGTTGAAATGCTCCGCGGCCTTACCCTAATATGTGTGGCTCAATATTTATCTGTAAGTACTTCTCATCGTCGTAAAGCTTGTCACTAATCACGCAACAGCATCATTGGTCGATGTACTTTTCATAAATCGCCTGCAAATATTGCCGCCTGCTTTAAGTCGAAAGTATTTTTCTCTGTAACCGTATTTTTGAGGAATTAAAGCAGATTTAACCTCCTACCGGTTACTGCACGATGATTTCCTAAAATTATGGAATTTTTAGAATTTCAGAGACAACAGTTGTCTACGACACGGACCTTGATAAAGCATGTATAGTGAGATCGGATAGAAAAGAACAATAACGTAAACAAACGGATATACCTTCATTACTTCGTAATCACGCACTTTTTAAGAACGAACATAGTCTTATCGACAACTGATATATATAAACCTTGTATCTTGTATTGTTCTGGTCTTCTGATTTTGTTTAAAAACTTGGCTGTCTCTTTTTTTGACTTCGATATGATAAAAGTATCTGATTAAATAATAGGTGGTTTTATGTTCCTCTCTCTAAGTTGTAGTTTATAATAATTTCACAAATGTCAAATGGATTGAATAATTAATGTTATACCTTTCCCATCACTATTTCACAGTAAATCAATAGACAATAGACGCAATTGTCAGTCAGCCATATTTGTTTACGTTTTTGTTCTATTCTATCCTATCTCACTATACAGGGTGTCCCTAAAACCAACTCAGGGTGGCCACTTTCTGGAAAACCGGGAAAACCGGGAAATGTCAGGGAATTTCACTAGTCATGGAAAAGTCAGGGAATTGTCAGGGAAATTTATTGAAGGTCAGGGAATAAAAAATGAGACTATGATTTGCGAATATATTGTATAAATACATATGAAACAAAGCCGTTCCAGAGATACAAGCGGCGTACGCTAGCTTGACGGGCCGGTAGCGTACACCGTGAACAGGCCTTATATGTATTTTGAAAAGTTTAAGGGTACTATTTTTATTTCGGGTTCGGGTATTTCGTGGGTACTATTTATTGTCAGCATCAGATTTTGGATATCTTTACGGTGTACGCCATCTTGACGGTCACCCGCTGCCCTCTTCGCGCCTGTCGTATATCACCAGTGATCGGAATAGGTAGAGTATATTTACCTAAACTTCGAAGAACATAGTCGAAAAGTGGAGACTCCCTTATGACTAATTTTTTTCCCGGGACTTGAGTCCCGGAATCTTACTAAAAATTTATATTATTGGTATTATTTCGCATATTTCTCGAACATTCTCAGTATAGCTGTCTCTTTCTAATAGCGCTGTCTCTTTCACTCCTTCGAGAAATTTCGCCATATATATATTTTTTATTGCTATAGACTGGCAAACAGGCAGACGGCCTACCTGATGGAAAGCGGTCACCGCCGCCTATAGACATTCGCAACACTAGATGCATTGCCAATGCGTTGTGGTCTCGAAGAAATTTGATGACACCCTGACTATGACACCCATATTGTAGCGCAGTGGGAAAATCTTAGCAGGAAGTTCATTCCAGATCCTTATTGTACGCGCTAGAAAGGTTCTAGAGAACCGGCGCGTTGTTGAGTGTAATGATTCAAGGAAATGGGGATGAACCGCCTGCCGATGACGAGTGGTGCGATGGTAGAATGATGCGGTAGGCACCAACCCAAACAGTTCCTTGGAACATTCCCCATTATACAGACGGTAGAAGACGCAGAGAGATGCAAAGTCTCTCCGGAGGCTAAGCGTTTCTAAACCGTCAGTAAGTATCGCGTTGACAATGCGGATAGCGCGTCTCTGGATGGTGGGACGAGCATGTCTTAGGAGGGGGTAGTGTTGCGCTGGTGTTATAGGCATAAACTTCAAACTTAATTTCCGTAGAAGCGTTTTCAGTAGGCTGAAAAGTGATTTCAGGCCGTTTCAGAGGTAGCTCTTTCACATACTAGAAAATCGAAAAATTCAATGATCCACGCGGCTCAAAATAGCTCACTCCTTGTACATGGATGAGCAAAATAAAAGAAGGAAAACTTAAGTTCAGAAGAGAAAAAAGAAAAACTGCAGAATTGGTTAGAGAACTTCTGGAAGGAGCTGCCAAAGAAGCTGCGTTATTGGAAAGACAGATTACCAAGTTGCAATGGAATTTGTTATTATAACTTAACGAGTTAATTTTTATTTCACTTATATTTTTAACCGACTTCAAAAAATTAGGTTTCTCAATTCGTTGCTTTTGTACCATAATACTCGAAACGTTGAAGTCTTCGTAGTTTAAATATTGAAAAAGTATTCTAATTATATATTTTATCCTTATTACATTTAAGATTATGGTTAGGGAAAAACTTGAAAAAACGCCTGGAAAACCGGGAAAAGTCAGGGAATTTTGATTGTTGTAAATAGTGGTCACCCTGCCAACTTTTATACGATCAGGGCTGATAGACCAGCTCATAAGAACCTAGATTAAGCAAATTTGACCTTAGTAAAAATCTCTTAGTTTTCGAGATATTGACGTTTTTGTAAAACTCGTGCTAAGTGATACCCTGACTCGGTGTTTTGAGTGTCATTGCTAAAATATCAAGTATTTTACAAATCTGTTTTTTGCTATGTGTGGCCAAATAACTATGCTATTGAACGTATTTTCTATTTTTGCTAATTTATTCATGCTGTGGACACAGTACAATAACAAAAAAAAATTATTCGATTTTTTTCAAATTTCACCTCTGACTTCGAACTAGCGTGGTGAAAAAAAAATGTACCAACATAACCAGGCACTCAACGTAAAAAAATTGCGCATTTATTGTAGTTTCTAAAATGGTATAAAATTTACTAAACACTGTAATAATTTTTGAAATAATGATATTTTGTTACAAAATTAACTGTCTGCCGCCTTCATCTCATACGATCCGGTTGAACTAAGTTTGCACCTGGCGTGCTTGACATCACATACAAATTAGGTGCAAACTTCACGTAATCGTCAATATCTCGAAAACTAAGAAATTTTTATGAGGTCGATTTTACTCAGTCTCGTTTTTTATGAGCTGGTTTATCAGCCCTGTTCGCCATTTTGTAAAAGTCGCGAATTTTGATAGCCTGGATCAGTCTTTCGAAAGTCATGACTTCAAATTTCAGTATTTTCTTAATCTGCTTTTTGTTTTAAACATTACTTAATAATTATGCTATCATACCTTATCAAAATAAATTAGATTTTACGTGATTCAAAATATGACCTCGGATTTGAATTGCGTAATACTTAAAACAATTTTACCATGCTAAAATAAAAATAAAAAATGTAGTTTTAAATAGTAAGATTTTACACACTAGACACCGTAGTTTTTAAGATAATAGCATTTTAATTCAAAAGGAGGTTATACTACAATATTCCATTGGTTAAATTTCGTACCAGAATTTGAATTTCGAACAGAAAAGGTATGATAGCATAATTATTAAGTGATGTTTAACAAAAAACAGATTAAGGTGATACGAGCCGGTGAGTCATGCGAAAAATTTCAACAGATGGCGCTAGTGTCGGATTGCCAGTTTCGAGCTGATTTTTTTTCGGAAAATCGAGTTTTTCCAGTAAATATCAAAGTTGTTTTCGGTCAATGTTCATTTTGCGCAAATGATAACTCATGCTTTATTAGTCCATATACAATTTATATCGTATTATTAAGCCGTTCCAAAGCTATGACCCTCCTTTGGTGAAAATCTGGGGACATCGGAAAAAAATGTTGATGAATAATTGCAATTGTTTGCACTTTTGGACATTATAAAAATGTTAATAAATATTGTTGAGTTTTATAGGTAAATTTAAACAATTCTAAATAGAAATTTAGACAAAAAAAACATAATATTAAATTTAGTATGGAAATGCTAAATGCGTCACCAACTCACCCTTGCAGTCGGCAGCAGCGCTAGTATCAACGTGGTCTGCTGTATGTATTCATATTACAGAGTTAGTTCCCTATTTGTCCGCTTGTACGAATAACTTTGCAGCGACATTAAATCGTGTAGTAGACTGATGGAAAAATCATAACTATGTGCAATAATTACGAATCGTCAATGATGCTATACTTTGTTTTCTTCAGTGAAAAATGTCTTGTAAAGAAAAATATCTGTTTAAAGATGAATTCAAAATGGAAGCAAACATTTTTTTGTCATTCGTGGGAATTTGTGTTTTTATTTTGGCCATATTGCGATAAAATAGCGAAATGGATTTTACTTTTCATCAAACTTCGTCGATTTTTTAATTTCCGTTGATGAAAATAAATGCGTTCATAATACATAATTATACTAACTTCAATTTTGCTAGTATCATAAAAATAGTAAAAAAAGCCAGGTTTCCCGGGCGGTCACCCATCCAAGTATTGACCACACTCGACGTTGCTTAACTTCGGTACCTATTCGGTCGAGAATAGTGTAGGTATCATTCAACGATAAATGGGTGTTGCCATATTATTTTAGGCTGTGTATAAGAAGTGGTGCCCGTTCCAAAACGTTACTATCAGATTTTGTACTAGGTAATGTGCTTACACAAAATAGCGATCTACACGCTTGTAAAGTTTGTCAAGTTGTCATTTGGGGCAAACTTAATTATGGGCCTCGAATAGTTTTGTTACTGTAACAACGAATACGATATACACATTATTATCCAAAAATTACTGTTTATCGGAATATAAAGTATCTTCTTATTATTATCCTGGATTGAAACAAGGACTTGATCTACTCGCACGCCAAATTTCATCTCAATTTAATTAATCAACGCTCATTCGCAAAATACCACATTCCTAAAATACCAGATTTTTAAAATACCTACCAAATTCTCGATAGGTATATCAGATTCTCCGTATACCAGATTTCCAAAATAATACATCCACCACCATCATTTAATCCTTGAGTAACTTACGATTTTATAATCTAGTGTAACTGGAATGTGGTAAGTAAGGAATCTGATAAATCGAGAATCTAGTATTTTGAAAAATCTTTTATTTCGGGAATGCTGTATTTTGGGCATGAGCGCTAATCAATTACTATCGCGTTATTTAATAACGTCTTTAAAAACTTTGGTATTATCTTATTATAAGGTAGGACTTTTCCCATTGCAGTTATAATATAAAATAATAACTATGTATAACGCCCTTCTTTCCCACCGTCCACCTCCCAAGGCCAGCTGGGTAAACCGTTGAAATTTTATTTTTACTACCGTTCACCTTTCTATTACTTATATTATATATTGTAATTCATATTAGTGACGGTCTACCTCTCAAATTTAAAATTGGTTGTTATAATAATATATATTCCTGTTTTGTGTTTGCGCGAAGAATTTGTCTGAGAAGTATGTAAAATCAGAATTTTGTCAAATGTTTTTGCACCAGTTGCAAATGCTTTGCACGTTGAAAATGAACAAAACAACCACCATTTCTAGATGGTCTCGGGAGGTGGGCAATGCTAAAGAAGGGATTTTGGGGCTGGCGCCCGGACCACCTTGAGAGGGTTAGATTAGGTGGGGGCCGAAGCTATTGGGATCGAACCAGGACGCTAAGCCAAGGCCACTTTGAAGTCTCGCTGATTGCTCAAACTGAGAAGCGGACCAGCGGGAACGTTGAAGCGGATCAACCTGTCCTTATGGATATCCCAATATTGCGGATGCATCTATGCAAGAACACGTTTGGACTAGGCGAGTGCTTTCGTTCAGCAGGAATAAGTACGGTCAAGGTCAAAATATATTGTTTTTTAGAAACTAGGTATTTTGCGGTGCACTACTTTTGATAGGTTTATTATAAGTACCGCTTGTGCTCAAAATACCGCATTCCTGAAATACCAGATTTTTCAAAATACCAGATTCTCGATTTATCAGATTCCTGTCTTACCACATTCCCGTTACACTACGTTAGAAAATCGTAAGTTACTCAAGGATCTAAATAACTTAGTTGGATGTATTATTTTGGGAATCTGGTATACGGAGAATTTGATGTATCGAGAATCTGGTATTTTCAAAATCTGGTATTTTAGGAATGCGGTATTTTGGGAATGAGCGATAAGTACAAGGGTAATCTTGACTGTACAATTTCCATGGCTTGCTATGCATTTGCATAGCACATAGTACCTAGACATCCCATAAATCTTTTTAGCTATATTATTACCTAATACTTACGCACCTAACACTTGCTTACTTAGGACTTGCTCATGACGTGACGAGAGGTCTCCGCTCCGCAGTATACGTCACGCCGATCTTTCTACGCTTCAGTACGGAGCATCAAATCGCTGCTTATCTTGTGCTTATCATGAACAACGGCGCAATCCCAAATGAAAAGTAGATTTATTTTGAATCTTACTACTCAATGTTAGAATTTAAAGTTCAACTCAGAATTATTTTGGATTGCACCGTTGTTCATGATAAGCGAAATATTATTGTGATTGATTATGGTAACGCAGAACCGCTTATTGCGGTTTTGAAATTTGATGCCATTTATTAAGAGGCCAGAGGAAAGAGTTCTACCTAGGTACCTAATACATGTTGTTCTTCCACTCCGATCAACTAGTTGTGCAGAATGGAACTTGATGAAGTCATTTGGTCATAAAATATTATGACTGAAATTAATTATTTCAATATTGGATAGGTATGCTACAAAATCAAAAGTATTGAACATACTTTTGATGATCTTCAGAATGCAACTTTATTTGCTTGGCATAGGTGTCATAATTGAATAACGCCGTTTGACGTTTCATGGGAAGAGTACCACATACGTCACTGCATATGTTTGTCTCATGTTTCGATGTACTGCGTCATCATGAGTAGGAATTTGGAGTATCGGCAATGAATAAGACAGATTTCGCATAAATATGTTCAATCTTCAGAATGCAACTTTATTCACTTGGCATAGGTGTCATAATTGAATAACGCCGTTTGACGTTTCATGGGAAGAGTACCATAAACGTCACTGCATATGTCTGTCTCATGTTTCGATGTACTACGTCATCAAGTGTAGAAATTTGGAGTATTGGCAATGAATGAGCCAGATTTCGTATAAATGAAATTGCATACTGAAGTGATGTGCGCCTTATAGGTGCTTATAGGCCAGGATCCTGCCCTGCCAAATAAATGGAACATGTAATAGGTACATACCTAAATGTTCGTGATGTTTAGGCTAAACGTAACGAATGCCTCGCTGACGTACAATAAATACTATGCCTAGACTTAAATTATAGTACATTTACCTATAGTACATTACACAACTAGGGTGGTACTGGCTGCGCGTACGGAAAAATCCACTTTCTGGCCAAGTGTACACATAAAATGATGTACACAACACGGGAGGTAATAAAGAAAGCCCTCGATCGCATATTTACGTCCCTCGCTTGCAGCTCGGGCCGGAAACATCGGCAATCTCGGCCTTTCTTTGTATTACCACCCTAAGTTGTGTAATGACTATTAAAAACTCCGACTCTTGTCTTCATTTTTATTTTACCTACTAACTTCCGTCGTTCGGGGTGTTCCATCATCGGTACTTTTCCAATTGATGTTCATATCGCATAAATAAACAAGTAGACTATTATGGCACTGGTTCAATGCTTGCGTGGATCCACAAAATTAAAGCAATGTGGATTCATAATATCATATATTTTTTCTTGCCCGTGTTTGCGTTGTCACTAAGCAAGCAGGACTATGGTCTGTGTATTAATAATACGTAATGAAGGTTACGAACATGTTTCATCAAATGGATCAGACCACTTTTAACTCCTGCCTGGGTCAAAAATATTTTTAGTATGAGTTAAGGTTATACGTGTTTCCTGTGGACATTATAAAATTGTTAGGCTTTGAAGCCTAATTTTCTTACTGGATTCTCATAGTCTTATACAAATCGTCTTTTTCTTAAAATCTGTATGATAAAAAGGATAAGTAGGTAAGATATACCCAAGTCGTTAACTTTTGTATTGACCACAGAAAAGACGCCCGTTTTCCTGAACGTGTATGACCCGCCTATCATACTTGAACCAATGATTTCTTTTTAGTTACCTACTTACGTAAAAAAAGTGTAATTACGGTCACATGAAGCATTACATTTTATTAGTCCTCAAAGTGACAACCATTGCAACGTGTTACTATAAAAGGTTCAGTTGTCATTTGATTGGATTCTAACTTCTATCAGATGAAGACTTGTTTGTCACTTAGTAATGGGTATAACAGTTATTTATAAAATAACCAGCTTCCAACATTGAATCATTACGACAACGAAATTAACAAATGCACGAGTTACTTTCAAAAAATACTGAAATGACTACATACAAATACTTACCTACAATACCAATGCACCTTATTGGGGTAATTTTGAGAATTTTTTCTACTAAACTATATGCAAGATTTTTAAGGTGTGAAATTACCTAGTTGAAGCACTATTGGCGTGTCTAGACACTAGTACCTACCTATTAGCATGTTGCGTGGATTACGAGAAATTCTTAGTCCTGAATTAGCCCACGATCGAATTTACGCCAATGCACCTTATTATACGTATTTTAGGGATGTAACGATACATAATTTTGCCGATACGATAGGTACCGATATACTGTACCTAGTTAATAATCGGCGATACCGATATCTTAGCTAAATAATGAAGTACCTATGAACTTCAGATATTTGTATGTCCTTATTATAACTAAAACTTGGCTATATTTAACAGAGAGTAATCCTTGAAAGTGTAAAGTAAAAATAAATAAATTGTCAACTCAATTTTTTTTTATTAAGAAAAGAGCCAAAGATTTAATTAACATATTAATTATCATTGCACAAGGTAATAGACCAATACATACATTAAGTCTGAATTTGAAATTACTTTTTGCAGATTTTTTTTCATACAGCAAATTCTTTTCGCGCTCTTCAAATATCGGTTGTATACAATAATTGGCAATACCGATATATCGGTATCGGTATCATTACATACCTAAAGTATTTGTATGCTTGAGATCATAATCACAATTATTTTATTGTCATATTGTGAGTAGAGTAGGTACATAGGTACGTACAGTGGGTCTTAACACATTCCATGTACCCAACTGTGCAATCAGTATGAGGAAGTGACCCCATAGTGGAAGCACGGAGTCCTGAAAAAAACCTTCGTGACCCCACATTGGAGGCACCGGGACAGAACGTGTTAACTTATAGGTACCTGAATAGTTCGCCACAATCTGCGTACATTATGTACTGTAACCAATACAAGTTAAATATTATACATAAAAGAAAAAAAACAATAATGCTGTAATATATTTTCAAAATCTGATAGCTGTAGTTTTTTATGTCTTCGACGCGTGTAGACAATTTCAGGATAGCTGAAGTAGAGATACCATGCAGCTTCGAAGTTCTTCTAGAGTTTGATGTTCTGATTTTATATAGGTGCATGTTTGTTTTCACAAAGAGACACATATTACATACATATATGTATAAAGAATAAATGGTCAGTATTTGGAGTCTTTTGAATAAGGGTTTACAAAAGTTCATAGTTTGACCACCACATATAGAACGTAGCTAAACATTTTTTTTAAAGCCTAAAACCTATCAGAGTATTTTTAGTTCCCTCAGAACTGGATTCAGAAACAAATGCACAAGTTACCTACTATGAAAAATACTGAAATAGCTATACATGCGCTTATAAAACTTTTGTTCAACAACTGTTAAAAAATATTTAATCTTAAGATTTTATCTTTTTCATACAAATTAAATAGTATTTTCAATGTATGTTAACATCAGTCTAATTGACGTCGCTTGTCACGCTACAAACATAAAAAACATCGCAATACATTGCGGCTTCAAATAAACTTTAAAGTGTACTAAAAATTAAAACATAAGTTATTTTTAAATGTCGCTGAACAAATGTTGTTCAGTTTGAGGAGTACAATCTTCGTTTTAATTATTCGCCCCGGTTACAGGCCACACATTGTAGAGTTCCTTTAATTCCTCATCGATCCCATAATCAAAACTTAATTTTGAATAAATATAAAAAAGAAATAACCGACATCAAACATCAAATCTGTGACAATAGCAAATCTCGACATATTATGAAAGTACTGAAATTACGATATATGTGCCTATAACATTTGAGTTGCTGCCTCGACTCCACGGATCTCACCATCAGACCTGGATTTAACATGAAACAAATGCACAAGTTAGTTACTACAAAACATGTTTGTGTAGAATATTACATTGAGACAAGCTTTTATTGCTAACTGTAGTTACCTACTTTTTGTATAATCACTTACTGCACGTCGTAACTAATCAAATGAGCCCAAACACGGTGAATTTAGGTATCTTATGTAATTTAGATGATCTATGGCTTTATCATTAAATCAACTTCATGTCATAATAATATTGCGTTATCGTATGATTAACATAATTATCCTTTGAAAAGTTCTGCTCAATCGCAGACCGGGGAGTGGATCAAATTTAACTTGCAAGATTTGATTGAAAGGCACTGGGTGAGGTGAAACTAAATAATAAAAGCTTGTAAAATACTGAAATTGCTATGCACGAGCCTATATTTGAGAAGTTCTCTCAATACCATTCTCAGAAATGGATTTTGGAAAAAAAGGAAATCTAGAAGCACTGTTTTAGTCATAATATGTTTAGGGTTCCGTACCAAAATAGCAAAAAAAGGATCCCTTATGATCCGACTCTGTCTGTCCGTCTGTCACAGCCAGTTATCTCGGGAACTACTGCTGCCTGTCGATATGAAATTCGGAATACTTAGTTTAGAAACTCGTTCACTTGAGCACTGGACTTAATAAAATCTCCCTTTTAAACCTTTATTACTTTTTAGGGTTCCGTACCTCAAAAGAAAAAAAAACTGAACCCTTATAGGATCACTCGTGTGTCTGTCACAGCCAATGTGCTCCGAAAGTACCTACTAGACCGATTGAGTTGAAATTTGGTACATATATTAAGGTTAATAATCCAAACACGGACGTATCACAGAAATATATGAATTTTAATCACGGGGGCCACTTTGAGGGGTCCACTAGAAAATAAAAATAAAGTTAGCAATCTATATCGTGCGACATATTAAATGAAAGGGCTCACTGCAAAAATCTCAAATACTTTTTTTATAATTTTTGTATTAATAGTTTTGAAGTTACTTAGGCAAAAATTTACCTTTCACCCCCCTTATCTCCGAAACTATTGGACCTAGAATTACTATAAGAAGTCTGTACAATAAAGTATAATTGTTTTGAACGTACGGAACCCTCTCCACGCGAGTTTAACTCGCACTTGTCCGGTTTTTTTAAAGGGGGCCGAAATTGAAGGTCAAAAATTTGAAGCTGGGCTATAATATCAAGTGGGTTATGAAACGAAAGGTCTTACTTTGTAGATTCCAAAACCAATCTTTTTTCGAAGAACCTTTCTTCGAAGTTATTACTGAACAGAAAAATCTGTAATACTTAATTATTAATATCATCCTCAATATTACAGAAAAATCCCTACCTTCCTTATTTGTATCGTTTTTTAGAAATTCGTAACACTCACTTACCATTTTGCTGCCACTAAAACCGCGATCTATGTCGATGTATGGGTAGGGGTCCACAGTTTTCCAACGGCAAAGTTAAATTTTCAACTCAGTAAAGTTAAACTATTCACGTATATCTACTTACGAATGTGTACGGATGGATCCCTCGGTGCACAAGTCCGACTCGCACTTGACTGGTTTTTTTAATCGCTTCATTAGCGACGGAGTTCCGAGGTTCCCAATATAGAAAAGGCAAGGAGGTAATAAATAAAATGAAACAAAAAATACAATCTACTGGAGAATCCTTTTTCTGAAATCTGTCACGCATATCGTTACTGTATTTCGATAGGTTAGAGTATACCTACCAATACAGCTCTGTGAAAGTCCATAGGCCAGTTGTTTCAAAGGTAGGTACAGTCAGCGTCAAATAGTCTGTAGCATCCAAAGCGCCATCCATAGGTAACACGTCTTTATTGCTATAGGCACAAAGATGTATTACGATATATATGGCGCTGTAGATGCTATAGAATAGACCAGGGGTCTCCAAACTACGGCCCGCGGGCGGAATCCGGCCCGCGGGAAGAAAGCGGGAGGGCCTATGATCCGGCCCGGGAGGCATTCTAATCCGGCCCGTGGCAAAGAATAAGAATAGTACTGCGTACAGAAAAGCCTCTCTCCCTAACGAAACTGCCGTTCACGTCGGATGGCCTGACGGAGCTGACCCGCGGTGGTGAGATTTAATAATAATTACCGCGAAACAGAATCATGGAGTAAGTCAGTCCTGCCCGCACAGTAAAGTACCTACAGATGATGCGTGATGTATTGTAAGGACTCCCAGGACGAAAAAAGTTATACGTAACTAGAGTTGTGCCGTTCTCGAGAATTCTCGGAAACGTTCTCAGTGTTGTATGGGAACTGTTCTCGAGAACGTTCTCTCTCCATACAAAACGGAGAACGTTTCCGAGAATGGCACATCTCTATACGTAACTCCTAGGTCCATGTCATGTGGAAGCGCGACATTTTCAAAGGTGCTGTAGGCCCTCTGGGCAAAAGGTTTGGAGACCCCTGGAGTAGACCATCTGACGCTGACGGTACCTACCAGATGAATTATTTATTTATCACTGTGTCCCGCCTGACAGACATGGTGGGTACAGATATTTTCTCCTGAAGTGTCCTGTTTATTTGTATTATTTGTGTACCTTGCGACTTAGGAACTTGCAAGGTAACCAACACATTTCTTGATGTTTGCTTGCATCATCGGTTCATCGGGTAATCCAGTACCTAGTATGCATAACGAGAACGGGTGGACCGGTCTTTATATTTGATATTTTTAGGTTCGTCTCCACCCCGAATAACATAATTACTATTAAAACATCGAAAAATTAAAAATTCTGAGGCGGAACGAAGTGGCCTATGGCCTACGGAAATTTGACCGTGTCTCAGTTTCTATCACAACTCCGTTGGCTTCCTGTCCGCCGTCGTAGGGATGTGCATGTGCTGTCATTGCTTTTCACCGTGTTATTCAATCCTGCATCCCCTCCTACCTCTGCGAAAGATTTACCTATATGGCTGTCGGCAGAGGCCACCGTCTGCGATCGAGGACCAATCTTTCTCTTGCCATATCACCCAATAAGTCCTGTACGTATACGTACGTAGTCTTTCACAGAATTCACGCTGTAAAATTATGGAACTAGTTACCGGTGTCCGTGAGGCAAAAACAGAAGGAACAAATAAAAATTTAAAAAGCTGTGGCTGAACACTTAGAATATAAATTGATTGGTGGTCTGCCTTTTCGCCGAACTTTGTTTGGCCGAATTTCATTTGCCAACCAACATTTCGCCGACGTTTCACTTTGATAACTAACGATTACCTAATTTTTGTATGACGTTTTATTTGGCAGAATTATTGTAAAGCAGAAATGTTTCACTATGCCAAACAACTATTAGAGGAATAACGTTTCGTCAGTGCATCAGTTCCCTTTTCATACATTAGCTAAGTTTTTACAAAAACTAAATACAGTCGACGTCATAAATATGTTTACACTTTTCGACCTTATTTCCTTGGAATAAGGTCGAAAAGTGTAACCATATTTATGACCTCGACTGTACAAGATATAATACTTTTTACAGTTGGCAATATTAAATTTATAAACATGTTTATATGCTAATAATGACTTTCGACTCTAGTCACCAATGATAGTGGTACATTTTTCCCTGAAAAACGCAACTAGGAAAAATTATAAAAAATTAACTAATTTTTACATGCAATTATTATTGAAGCATATATAAACTTAAACTTTTAAATTGGCAGCAATGCACATCAATATTTTTTTAATATGTGTAGCAACAGAAATCTCATATGTGACAGAGTCCAGTTAGAACTTAGAACCAGAATCGACGTTTTATTTAATAAAAAAAAATAACATTTGGTAAACAATAAACAACAAAATGGATATTACCCTAACTAAAACAACCTGCTACATGAAAAGTGGCATTTTGAAAATTGACATTGTAAAAAACAGACCAAATGAACAGTTGGTAACGGTGAGGTTGGGACATAAAACAAAATCATTTGATAAGTTGGAAAATGATCATTCGGCGAAATAAAATTCTACGAAACGTTAGTTGGGAAGTGATAATCGGCCATACAATTTTCGGCAATAAATAAGAGAACCGTGTATACGTGTCGGACGAGCGGTGGCGCCGAGCAGCCAGCGCGGTGGCGCCGATGGCGGTGCATACCGTCGCGTCGATAATTTAATCGTCGAGGCAAACGGCGCGCTCTATCCTCCTGCGGCCCACGGTTACTATACTACCTATAGGACTAATTCGAAATTAATATTGAACTTTTATATTATGAATTTAGGTTTTAACATGCTCACACAACCATGCTCAGTGTAGTTCCATAGCCGTAACTATAAGGTAAAAAATACGATGTAAAAAAAGTACAACAACAAAAGAGCGTATCTTCATAGCAATTACGTCCTTTTGTTGAGAAGCGCAGTTTATCGGCAATAACTCAAAAACGGTTAATCCGATCTTGTTGAAAATAATTTTCGTTGGAAGTATTATTTGAGCGTTATTTTTATAATTTTTTTTATATTTTTCGGACTCACGGTTTAGAAGATAGAGGGGGGGGGGACACAATTTTCACAACTTTCGGAGCGATTATTTCCAAAGATATTCACTTAATCACAAACATTACTTAAGAACCTTAAAATGTTTTCAAAAGAGCTGTCGAACTATGTACCACACGTTGACATTTTGTGAAAAAAAATTTTTTTAGCTTCTGTTACATATATGGAGTGCCCCCCCTAGATTTTTTTATTTTTATTAATATTTAACTACCAAACTTAGTTGCGGCATCTACAAGACATCTATATTCCAAATTTCATCAGTATAGGTCTTGTAGTTTTTGAGTAAAATGCCTGTGACATACGGACGGATGGACGGACGGACGGACGGACGGACATGACGAAACTATAAGGGTTCCTTTTTAGCCATTTTGGCTACGGAACCCCAAAAAAGCACTTTTGGTCTTTGGGGCTTTAAGAGTATTGGTCTAAGCCTAAGCATTGCTATTGTAAACACTACAACAATGTTATTGCATTTTTATATTATATTATGCATTATTATAATTATATTATGAATTTTTAATGATAAATGTTAATATATTTATTTATTTATATGTCATAATTTATTCTGATTTTTAATGTGCATTGTTGTATAATGATTTTATTGTGTTTAATTATTATTTATTATTATTAAAAATTGAAATAAGGAATACTGTTACTAACATAGCTCAAAGACAATTATAACTAACCAAATCTTATATGGGTCTAAAGGACCTGAAATAAATGTTTTCAATTCAATTGCTGTACGTAATCAGAGTAATCCGTAATGATTACATTGTTGGCTCACTGATGCACTATCCAAGAGCGCACCGTGTTGCGCTAACGATACCGTACATCTATCTATTGCCATCTTTCCGAGCAGTAGCGTGAAAAAATGTAGCAGAACTAACAACACCTGATGAGTCTCCTAAAAAAGTTGATGTGTACCGTACCTATCAGATGGACGCGCGGCAGCGGGATGTTGTCAGTGAAGGTGCGCGCCGCCGACATAAAATCACTGAAGGACACGGCGTGCTATAACTGGTCAATTGCTATTGTAAACACAACACAACAATATGGTCGTGTTTAATAGGCTATTTTACTGAACCTGAAATTTGTTAAAATCCTGTTAAAGTAAGCAAAATAAGGAAATATGTTGAAGCTTTAAGTTTGATACCTCAAGTGGAAGTTGTTTAGGTAGGTATAGAGCCTTCAAAGTTGACTGCGGAAGGTCATTTTAAAAAAGGGCTCCACGCGAATTTAACTCGCACTTGTCCAGTTTTTTTTCTGAAGCCTGACTAACTTGCAATCCTTACTGGATGTAGCAAAAATCGGACCCGGTGGGGGCCGTGGCGTTCGCTGCGGTAGAACCAGGTCGCTGGCCGCACCACTATGAGTGGATCGGACTAGGAGGGGGCCGAGGGCGCCTGGGGTCGAACCAGGTAGCTAGTCCCGGTCCATCTTGAGAGGGTCGGACTAGGTGGGGGCCAAAGCGCCTGGGGTCGAACAAGGACGCTAGGCCAGGGCCACCTTGAAGTTACTCTGATTGTTCAAAGTGAGCATCGGACCAGCGGGAAGGTTGAAGCGGATTAACCTGTCCTTATGTGAGTGTGGTGAATCGCACGAATGGGAGTTTTAGTTGCTGGTTCGCTAAACCTACCCCAGCTATATAGCCTACTCATTGTCGGCTCACTGGTTCTCTGTCCAAAAACTCGTCGCTTTGCGCTCCCAATATCGACTATCTATTGCCACCTTTCCGAGTGGTGTAAAAAATAATGTATGCTTAGTCGGATAAAAAAGTATATCCTACAACCCATCCTTGTTATGTGTGTCGAATTATCTATGTACCTACTAATAACGGATGATATCCGTTCAGCAGCTTCGGCGTAATGTAGTTACATGCACATATACATACACTTTACACACATAATTATAAAAAAGAAACCATTCGAGTATTCTCAAATAGCCTAAGTTTTTTTTAATAAACTCGCGGTTTCGCCTGCGTTGTTAGTATTTCAAGGGAACTCTTTACCGGGATATAAAGTATCCTATGTTTCAATTCAAGACTCGGTCTACTTGCATGCTGAATTTGAGCGCAATACATTCAGTTGTTACCCGTTATTTAGTAACAAACATCTAAACATCCAAATATCTGAATATCCAAACATCTTTAGAAACTTTCACGCTTATAATTTATTAGTGTGATGTGATGTAAGTATAGAAATTTCATTTTAACAATATTAAAAAGTAAATATGTTATAGCCCACGAATTCGTCAGCAAAGGTGGAAAACTCCCTTTTTAGTCACCATCATCCCTGCGTCGATCCAACAGTTTTCACTTTTCAGACACACACACAAACACATTGTACGAATGAATCGAACTCAGCAAAAAGCCAGTAGCTAGTAGTAATAAATAAATATACACAATAAATTATTGCTTTGTTTTAGAAGTCATATTAACTGCACATACCTGGTAGTTATAGTCATCGTTCTTATTCATAACTAAAATATCAGTCCAATGGAAAGTTTGTTTCTTTTTCAGCATCAGTTTTGAAGGTGTGGAAAGCTCAAGCGAGACGTGTTCATATTTTATGACACCTGAGAATAAAATATAATTATTTGTAAGGGTATTATAATATTATAAGTACCATAACTATGTTCGATTTTGTACTCATACCTACTTTTTTAACAATAGTGATGTATGTATTGAATGAAAACAGTAACGCAAGTAAAAACAGATGGATGCTACGGTTGCTGGCTCGAAATAATCGCGATAGCGGTCCTATGGTATGGTCCCATATATGAAATTTTCACATGCGTGTAGCTTTCATGTGTGTTTATTTTATTACTAATAGTGGTTTGTCCGCGGAGGTTAAATAAATTGAATCTCTTTTTTGCTTCGGCTTAGGCGAATACAAAGTATCCTATGCATTATCCGGGGTCATAATCTACCTGTGTTGTGTTGTGTACCAAATTTCAAAAGAGTCGACTGGGTATTTTTTACGTGATGCGCGAACAAACAAAGAGACTGATAAACAGACAAACAGATAGTTATTTATAACCTACGCAGTTACTTTTGTGAAAGAAACTTTAATGTATAAACAGTTTAAACAGTCTTCCTATGGTTCAATTATATGTATATATATGGCTCTGGCTCCGAGTCGAGAAACGACCGGAACTTCCAGTACACACGCACAGCAGCTACAGCCCGTAGGCTGTGCTCATACTTGAGTTTAAAAAACAAAATTGACCTCAAGTGGGTACCTCTCTACCAATTTTCAGAAGAATTATAAGCATTACTTGCGTTATTGTGGATGGAACAAAACTGATTGTGTCCCATGTCGACTGAGGTATATGAGTGTCGTAACGTGGCGTCAGGGATATCATTGGACAAGTTGAAACAAGTTTACATTTTACATATAAGCAGTAGAGACAAGGTTACTTTATATATTACTATATCGCACGAACCATAAATCGCGTTTCGTATGTGGAGCCGCGCCCCTGGATTGGTCTCAGTGTCAAAGTACATATAAAGACAAACAAGTAGTCCGACTTCGGCCGTTTAGGTGCGCGCGACAAGTATCTACATAGTCGCGCGTCTGTGTGAGTGCACTCCATACTGGAGCATTGGTGCGCATTGGTAAATGTTTGCTTATGGTCCGTCTGCACACATGCGCGCGCCCGATGTACCTTTTGTCGGAAGAAAAAATATTAAAACAAAAAATAAAAACCGACTTCCAAAAACTTAAACTAAAAAAAAAAATAATATGTTAATCACCCCAAAGAAATGGATAATCAACGATTCATATATACATATACAGATATTTATAGTTTTTAACCTGTTGTTTGTGAAGTTTGATTTTTTCACAGCTTCAAGGAACCGTAGACCTGAGTAGTACCTCCACGCGTTCCCGAGATAAAGGGTCTTAACGGACAGACGAACGGACGGTCGGACGGATGGACATACAGACGGACAGCAAAGTGATCCTATAAGGGTTCCTTTTTTGCTTTTGATAGATCAAACACTAAAAATGAAAAGCATCCATAAAAGAAAATTTCCAGAAACTGAAATGGCAAAAAAGAAATCTATATTGTAATTATCGGACCTGCTTACAAATTTTTACGAAAATCGGTTGAGAACTGCGACCTACCGAGGAGAATAGGTATATATACATCCGGCCGATCATGCGAAAGCACTTTTACCTAAGCTGAAGCAGAGACACTTCGTTCGCACCGATCAATCAAAGGTACACTGACAAGTTGCTCAAAGGTTACTAGAAGAGGGCTCTTAAAACTTAAAAGGATAAGTTCGTCTTTGTACATATGTATTTTTCAAGCTTGTACTCTACCTTGTCTTATTTTGTGCAATAAAGTGTATACTTAATTCTTAATTTCCGTAATACCTAACAATTATATGTTTAAGTATAAGTACTTTCTTGTTTTTCTTTTCAATTTTATAAAAAAAAAAAAAAAAAAAATTCATTTATTTCAAGCATCTAAGAGGCTCATAATCGTACAATTTTAACATATAATTATAATAAATTTAGTCAAATTAAAAAAAAAACAAATACACATAACAATTAATTCAAATTACAAATGTCATTGCTTTTCTTAAATGAATATTCTTAACTAAATTAAATTGCTCATTCCCACAAACGCACTATCCTACACCAGTCTTTACATGCCTGTCGCAGCAGTGCATGATATAAGGGCAGTCAAGTCTGCCAGCGATCATCGCTAGAACGGTGTTGGAGCTGGCTCGCACCCGCTGAACTAAGGATGCGCCTCGCAACCGCATAGTGGTGTGGAAACATGCCGTACGAGCCTCAGCGAACATGCCCGATGCGCTGCAGTAGCGAGACAGCCCCATCACCGCCCGGAACGCGTTGTTGTACTGGACGCGAAGTGAATTGTACGCCTTCTGCGTATAGTTAGCCCACAGGCTACACGTGTACAGCGACGTGCAGTACGCTTTAAAAAGCGTCAACTTCACGCCACCGGAGCACCGCGCAAACCTGCGAGCCAACATATTCGCCCTAACGCACAATGCCCTCCGCTCCCGTTCGATGTCAGCATTATCTTTCAGGTCGGCAGTAACGACGTGTCCTAAATATTTAAAACTTCTGACTCTTTCCAGTGGTACTCCATTGAGAGTTACAGCAGGTACATCTAAAGGTCGATTACTGCCGGCCTCAAAGACGATGAATTGACTCTTTTTGACATTATACATCAATCCATGGCTCGTGGCGTACTCCTCACAAACTCTTAGCAGCCGTCTAAGACCACACACCGACGTGCTCAGCAGCACCATGTCGTCCGCGTAGCTTAAGTTGTTCACACACACCCCGTCCACCTGACAGCCGACATGCTGGCTGCTGAGCCCGTCGATGAGCGCGTTCATGTATAGGTTAAACAGTGTGGGTGAAGTCAACCCCCCCTGCCTCACCCCGCACTCCAACCCATACTCATCCGATGTTGTTCCCGCCCACCTGACTCTATTGACCTGATGTCCGTACCAGTACTTAAGGATGTTAATAATATCTCTCGGTGTGTCATTATTTTTCATCTTTTCCCATAGTACTTCATAGGACACCAAGTCAAATGCCCTGGAGAGGTCAAGGAAGCAGGCATAAACCGCGTTTATGTATAATATATACACACCTTTTACTATATACGTATCTATAGCTTATGATATGCACCGTCACTGACACTTCTTACACAGTACTTTTTTTTCTTACACTTTTGGATTTTATTCTAAATATAAGTGCCGTATGACTAATACATGTATGACCGCTCTGCTCTGGCTCCACAGAAAACCAGCGCCGTTGGCAGAGCTATGTAGGCATAGCCAACTGCATTGCTGAGTGGAGACAATTTCGGTTGCACATCTCTGTTTGTGTTTCGTTTCATTTATGTAACTGTAATGATGTGTTATCCGAATAAATACGTTTCATTCTTTCATTTAAAATTTAAAAAAAAAACAAAATTATTTATTTTTAACAATGTGTTTACAAATGGTGAGGAATCCTCCTTTTAAGTATTGCACTTGTATTAGGAGGAATTCGCTCTTTCATACAAGGTCATAGCTATGCTAAAAATAAATTTTTAACTAATTATATAAATAAAATTTAAAATTTCATTCACTTACGTACATAGGTACATCATATATGTTACATGTTAGTGAAAACTGCATCAAAGCTGGTCTAGTAGGTACTTTCCGTGTTTTTCTTGAACAAACGGACGGTGGTTATTTACAGATTTTCTTAGTGTAAACTTGCTATGTGTTACGGCACGGCAATGACGGTGAATAGTTTTCCAGAAACATACTAACTTACTTACAAACATTGCAAGTACCTAAATAAAAAAAAAAACTAAAAATATACCTAGTAGCTCTGAGAGCTTCGCGAATCGGCCAACAACCATTTCGGCTCCGCCATTTCGGAAAATCTGAATCGACAAAAAAATCTTCAATTTAATAATTATTCAACTTGCTCACAAAATTTCACCAGAATCCGTTGAGAAATACGACCCGTAAAAAAGAACAGTGGACAAATATACGAAAGGATTTTTTCCAAGCTGAAACGGAAATGCTTAGGTCGCGCTTAGCGCTCGTGGTAAATAAAATAATCACACCAATAACAAGAAATAATAAAGGGCCAAACGTTATTCCGGCCCATATGGCCATAAAAAGAAATCCTGAAATTAACAAAGTCAAACAGCCCAGAATGTAATATAAAATATAAGTATAATAATAATACTAATCGTAGCTGGATGTATGTAATGATTTAAACTTTGATAGGTTTTCCTGTAATCTCTAGGTGAAGAACTTTTTTTTATTTTCGGCAGGACTGACTCACTCCGCGATTCCGTTGCGCGGCTTATCGCCACCCATGGGTCGTAATAGCCAGCGACCTGAAAGAGCACGCGTTAGGTACACGTTATGCGATAGAGAGGTGGTCGGATTCGAGTCAGCTCCGCCCGGTCGTCGGACACCAACGACAGTTTTGTTAGGGAGCGAGGCTTCTGTACGTAAATAGTACTAATACTTATTCTGTGTTTTCGGTAATAACGGGGAATGGTAAATTTTCGCGTACGTTCTTAAATTATTTACCGATTTCCAAATGTGTACCAAATTTCAACTCTGTCACCGGTAGTTTCGGAGCAAATTGTCTCTAGGCGCAGATTCGTTCGTTGAGTTGAAGTTAGATGTTTCTTTTTGCGTCGGCTTAGTCGAGCAAAAAGTATCCACATTTTTACTTAATAAAACCCGACCGCGGAGCACTTTAAAAGTGCCGCCATTTTGTTTATTTTAACGACCCAGTGACACTCTACGAGCAGACATAGGAATGGACACACATACATACATACATACAAGTCAAACACATAACCCTCCTTTTTGGCTTCGCCGCAGTCGGGTAAAAACACAGTCTTTGTACGATTTTATTACGTGCAGACTACCTAGTCAAGTGTACTGAGACTTTATCTGCTGTATACTTATATTATTTTTAGGCAATTCGTTTTCATAAGTTTCCGACTTTTGTTGACAAAATACAACAACCTATGTAAACCAAACACTTTAAATATTTAAAAAAAAGTGTTTTTTTAAAAACCGACACTCAATGAACCTATTTTGATAAAAAGTGCACGAGTGACTACGACTAAAGTAAGAGATAAACAGCACGTATTCACACACACGCGCGATAGCGGGTCCACAACTGGACTGGATTAGCCCGCTGGATCACTGGACTGGAATAATGTGAACTGGCCATAGTCCATTTAATACATACATACAGACAGACTCACACACGGATAGACAAGATATATCGCGCCTATCCGTATCGCCTCAGTCGGACGCGCACTCGCCGCAGCGCCCCACGTCCTACACGAGCCCTCCATGAGATTTCAATGTCTCCGTGTGACATACGTAAATAACCACAATTTAGCACGAGATTTTCAAGTGACTGC
This sequence comes from Eudemis profundana, assembly GCA_947034925.1. Lineage (NCBI taxonomy): Eukaryota > Metazoa > Arthropoda > Insecta > Lepidoptera > Tortricidae > Eudemis > Eudemis profundana. The sequence goes on along the minus strand of OX344795.1, from coordinate 18,064,851 downwards.
ATGAATTTTTTTTTTTAGATACTGACAAACTCGCAACCCTAATAGGGCATAGCGATTGTCAGACCGGGTGGTCAGCCGTGGCGTTCCCTGGGGTCGAACCAGGTCGCTAGCCGGACCACCCCGAGTGGATCGGGCTGCGTGGGTGCCAGGGGCGCCTGGGGTCGAACCAGGTCACTCTGTCCCGGTCCACCTCGATAGGGTCGGACTAGGTGGCGGCCTGAACGCCCGGAGTCGAACCAGGTCGTTTGGCCAACGACGTGGCAGCTCCTCCGCCGCGGCGTCTCTGCCACGAGTTGTGAGCGACCGCAGTGTTTATTAGTATTGTACAATTATTGGGCAATAGACGTCAAATACTTGTGGGTCACACTCGACACCAAGTTCTTATTAAAATAACTGGCCAAGAGCATGTCGGACCATGCTCAGTGTAGGGTTCCATAGCCGTAACGTAACTATAAGGTAAAAAATACGATGTAAAAAAAGTACAACAACAAAAGAGCGTATCTTCATAGCAATTACGTCCTTTTGTTGAGAAGCGCAGTTTATCGGCAATAACTCAAAAACGGTACATTCGATCTTGTTGAAAATAATTTTCGTTGAAAGTATTAATTAAGCGTTACCTTCGTGATTTTTTTCATATTTTTCGGACGCACGGTTTAGAAAATAGAGGGGGGGGGACAGAATTTACACAACTTTCAGAGCGATTATTTCCAAATACATTCACTTAATCAAAAACATTACTTAGGAACCTTATAGTGTTTTTTAAAGAGCTGTCGAACTATGTACCACACGTTGATATTTGCTGAAAAAATTTTTTTTTACTGTCTTTAACATGTATGGAGTGCCCCCCCTAAAAACATTTATTTTAATTATTTATATATCAAACTAAGTAGCGGCTCATAAAAGACACCTATATTCCAAATTTCATCAATATCCATCATGTAGTTTCTGAGTAAAATGCCTGTGACATACGGACAGACAGACAGACAGACAGACAGACAGACAGACGGACGGACATGACGAAACTATAAGGGTTCCGTTTTTGCCATTTTGGCTACGGAACCCTAAAAAGCATACTTTCAACCCCTCATAAGCTTCTTCTTCACAAAACCTTCGCGCTGTCTCTTTCGCCCACAGCCCTTCAGCTCTTAAATTGCTCCAAATATTCCAAAACAAACTCCTCCAGTGCATAACTTACACACCATGGTTCCAGTCTAACCTGTCTATCCCCTATGACAGGGGTCGCCAAACTACGGCCAGATCCGGCCCGGGAGCCGTACCAATACGGCCCGCGGGAGAGCCTATGATCCGGCCTACGAGGAATTCTAATACGGCCCTCGGCACAGAATAACAATAGTACTACGTGCAGTCGTCTGTCTCCCTCTATCGTATAACGCGTGCTCTTTTTTCCACTCGAGTGGCGAGATTTAATAATAATAAAAACGGAAAAAGATTACGTGAATCCAGGGTCGACCATTCATGTGGCCCGCGCCATTTTCAAAAGTGCTGTATGGCCCTCTGAGGCAAGAGTTTGGAGATCCCCACTATTAAAACTTTCTTTGCCTCCTGCACGAGGTACATCCTACTCTGTAACACAGAACACAGTTAAGACACAGTGATCAAGTTTACTGAACAAGTGAACCAGTGGCGGTGTAAGCCAGTCGAGTACCCGGGGCGGCTGTGTCAGCCTTTAGTGCTTGGCACCCGGGGTGGCCCGCCCCTACTTTATTTTGTATTTATGTTTTGTTGTTATAGCGGCATTAGAAATACTCATCCTGTGATAATTTCAAGTCTATCTATTACAGTTCAAAAGACAGAGCCCTGTGACAGATGGACAGACGGACAGTGGAGGCTTAATAGTAGGGTTTCATTGTAGTACTGCAGCCTAAAAAGAATGTCATTGGTAGCTTACATTTAGTTACTAAACCAAAGATCATCATTTCAACCTGGAGAATTGGAGATATTCATAGTTCAACACACATTTTAGCAATGACTGTATGAAAAATGAATGTATTGTTGCTTGTTATGATTTGTAGTAATGTAACATACTGGATATTATTAATCACAAACCACATAGCTGCCAGCGAAATGAAGTTCCGCTGCAACATAAGGTAGTTATATCTCTGCAGACAGTTTCCTGTATCATGTTAGATATTATCTCCTGTGGAACTAGAGACAAAACCAGGCAATCCATGTTAATTTTATTACATGCATATTGTGCAAACTTAAAAAAACCCACATATTGTGTTAAAGTCATTAAGTATTCATTTTAAATTATTCTGAAGTAGTGAACTTCAGAATAATTTCTCAACACCATCTTACACTATCTTTGTAAAGTATTAAAATATGTAAATAGAATATACTCTAGACTAGAATCATGTGAATAGATTCTAGTGGAAAAATTCCACTCGTGCAATATTTGTTAACAATATTTGTTTATGCATGAATAGAACCCTAGTCTAAGTATGTTAAACTCGCATTCTAAGAAATCAAACTCGGATTCTATGGATTAAATCAACATAGAAATACATACCAAATTAGTTAGGTTGGCAGAGTATATGTATGGTATCAGTATTTTTTGTTCTTGGTCGATCTCGTACGTAAATCGATTTTATAGGCGTGAATAACACTAAATTATCACTCCACGGAATTATAGAGCAAAATAGTCGACAAATTAGATAGACATTTCATCACAAACATGTGAAAATAAAATATTTCTATGATTGCATAATTTGAACAAAAAAAATTTACAACAGTGAACAGTGTGACTGTGACATGAACATGACAGCACGCCGTACCGTGTTGCCAGTTTCGCGGTAACGTTCAGAAATGGTAAAATCGAATGTGACTGGAAATTATACTGCTTGCACCTTACCTAATTGATTTAGTAGGTACTCATTTACTCGCCCTAGATAACATTAAAATACAGTAATAAAACTAAAATTTTAGACAAGCATGGCAAAATTAACTGACGTGTAAATACTTATATCGCTTTATTTCCACGACAAAAGTATGAAAAACTCCGTTCATCACTATTTTATTTTCGCAAAATCAGCATTTTTACGTGTTAATACTTAGTTGTTAATATTAATAGTATACCAAATCGAGTCTTTTATTTTGATGCATACCTAAAAATATTTTATAAATTATTATACACTGCCAAAGCCAAATACTTTGATTGGATATTATAATTAGCCCAATGGCAGTATGTATTGCCTTTGAAGCTAGAGTTCGATTCCCGCCAACAGTGAAACTATTTAATACCCTAATATTAATTTATTTACATAATGAAAGGATAATAGATATTTTTCTACGTATTTTCAAAGTAAAACAATAACAAATAATCCACTCTAAATGAATTCGAGAAGGAGCGCCATCTTAGGAGCAAATATATACTAAGTGTGACAGCTAGTTTAGTTACAAGGACCTTCAACAGGTGGCGTCTATAACAATGAGAAATAATTAATTTAAAAAAACATATTTTTTTAGGATTTCGAGTATTTTCGAGACTTCTTGTGTCATTTTGCGCAGACAAAATATGTCAAGCTTTATAATAAAACACATCTCAAATGCCAGCAATACCCTGGAAAAAAAACATGACCCTCTTTAGGTTTGTATGGAGAATTCGACCGACTCGGTTCACCTTAAGAAAATACTGAAATTTGAAGTCATGACATTCGAAAGACTGATCCAGGCTATCAAAATTCGCGACTTTTACAAAATGGCGAACAGGGCTGATAAACCAGCTCATAAAAAACGAGACTGAGTAAAATCGACCTCATAAAAATTTCTTAGTTTTCGAGATATTGACGATTACGTGAAGTTTGCACCTAATTTGTATGTGATGTCAAGCACGCCAGGTGCAAACTTAGTTCAACCGGATCGTATGAGATGAAGGCGGCAGACAGTTAATTTTGTAACAAAATATCATTATTTCAAAAATTATTACAGTGTTTAGTAAATTTTATACCATTTTAGAAACTACAATAAATGCGCAATTTTTTTACGTTGAGTGCCTGGTTATGTTGGTACATTTTTTTTTCACCACGCTAGTTCGAAGTCAGAGGTGAAATTTGAAAAAAATCGAATAATTTTTTTTTGTTATTGTACTGTGTCCACAGCATGAATAAATTAGCAAAAATAGAAAATACGTTCAATAGCATAGTTATTTGGCCACACATAGCAAAAAACAGATTTGTAAAATACTTGATATTTTAGCAATGACACTCAAAACACCGAGTCAGGGCATCACTTAGCACGAGTTTTACAAAAACGTCAATATCTCGAAAACTAAGAGATTTTTACTAAGGTCAAATTTGCTTAATCTAGGTTCTTATGAGCTGGTCTATCAGCCCTGATCGTATAAAAGTTGGTTTTAGGGACACCCTGTATACCACGTTATAACGAACAATAGACTACTTGATGACAGTTCAAATCAGCTTCTTTTTATGAAGTGTCAAAACGCTCCGAAAGTATGTAGTTTAGTAGTTAGTATGAAATACCTTGTGACGACATGCTTTACATGGTGCCTTGTTTTTAGTTTTCGTCATTGTAAAATCGTTGATGGCACGAAAATGAGTTTGAATGATTTTATTTGGGCTGTTTTGGAAGCGTAATTTGCTGGTTAGAGTTAATGAAGTTATTTAGATTTTTGTCAAATACCCTATTCCAGGTGTTCCTGCACCACCTGTCGGCGCTGTCGCCGCGGCCGACGTTCGGCGCGCTGTGGCTGCGCATCGTGGCGGTGCAGCGCGCGCTCACGTGCACGCCGCTCGACCCGCTCACCGAGGCGGCGCTCGAGTCGCTCAAGAACATGATCCTCGTCATGCACTCCGTGCGGGTCGGTGCCCATCATGCCACTACGATCCGACACACTGTTCATTATTTATATTTTATTTTATTATTATTATTTTTTTACATGGAGAACCAACAGCTTAAGGGGATTCGATAGAGAAAGTTACAAATTTTATCCGCTCAGATGGCGTTGTACGTCGTTTGCGTAGTGTTTTTACTATTTTTAGCTAAACCCAACCAAATATGTACTATTTCTATGGCCGGCTTTACACCTGTAAGTTTTACTTACGTAAGTAAGGACGCAGCTATACGTTAGACTGAGATAGTCAGTCAGCTATCTCAGTCTAACGTATAGTTGCGTCCTTACTTACGTAAGTAAAACTTACAGGTGTAAAGCCGGCCTTAGTCATGGCCGAACCAGTAAAAAATGGTGAGCTTAAATCGGAACCAATTTTAGTTCAACAGTCTTCTTGTGGACAATAAAGCAGAATTTTTTTAAATAATCGCAATTTTCCACATTCTTGCACACACGCGTACCCGTTGACAGTCATTAGTGTCAGTGACTGTCAATCATTATTATTATGACAGTATGACAAGTCATGTTTGTTTACATATTATATTGGCGCCATTTTAATCTATTTGATAAAGATTTTGACGTAGTTTCAGGAGATGTTGAAATATGAAGTTTTAGTTTCATACTATATTGTTAGGTATCCAATATATTGTTATATTTCTGATTTTTTGATTATCTGCACATGTTTGTTACTTGTTTCTTTGTAATTGACCTCTCTCATATGAATAGTTAGTTGTGCATGTAACTTACATGTAACTAGTATACTTACTGACCTAAGTTAGTATACTTTTATAGTATACTTACTTATTAGCCAAGCCAAGAAAAAAACATATATTATATCGTATTTTATTTATTTATTTTCATTGAGAATTGTCGCGTCAAACTTACTTACACCAAAATGCTAAAATTCCACTACAAACAACTTTTGTGAATATCTTGCTACTCTGTCATACGTTTAGGATCTGTTATCATTGCGCTGTAAAAAAAGTTTGATTCACGGGTTCGATAGAATATTATTCATAGCCTTCGGTAGAATACAATGGCAAGCCTTTCAGCTGCCTCATATCGCTTCTTAATTCTTGAACGCGCTAGGTAGGCGATCTCCAGTCTGGCTGATTCCAGCCGAACATCTCCATGCAGAGCTATAGCTTTTCATAGCAGGGGTGACGGCAATGAACTTCTGATGATGACGCAAATTAGGATTAACTTGGGTAATCCATCTGGTCTCGAGTGTGCGTATGTTTGTTTTCATTATTTTTAATATAATGGCAGTACGCTCCGGTAACTACTTCACATCAGGCAGGCTTACCACCCAAGTAGTATGCAAAATGTTGATCAAGGAAATATTTAATTAACTGTTTTCTATTCAAATAATAAAATTAATAATAATAACAAAGAAAATCTTTGCTATAGTATGAACAATTTTGACAACTTCAAATATAAATGTGACTAAGTAGGCAACATATTTTTTTTAATCGAGCATGGGAGTGCAATAACGAAAAAGGTTTTTGTCAAACGATACATTTATGGTCAATGAGAGCAAACTCTCTTAGCTTTTAAAACTAATGGACTGCATCGAAAAATCCAATATTTTTTACTAAGAATAAGAGCTCGTATTTATATCCATAAAGTAAATAACTCAAGTATTTGTACAATTTTTATCTATACGATAAAAACGGTTACAATGCAATACCACCTCCTTCTTGAAATTAGTTTAGGAAATGAAATTTGTTGATGGAGATAAACTTCGACACTGACTGACAGCACTTTATTTTTTAATTTTTATTAGCTTAGCGGCCAGAAGTTTTACGAGTAGGTTTTATACAATCTAGGCATTGTTTTGACACCTAGAATCAGCTGTTGTTGATAAATGCCGCCCTTTTGTTTACACCGACACGATACTCTACACTCACACAAACAACGGTTTGATCAAAATTTTATTACTTTTCAAATGGATTTATTTAGAATATTTCTCATCTTTTCGGTATTTTTTTCTTATTGGCGGAATCAGAAGGAAACGTACTATCGAACTAATAATGTTTCAAATACAGAAAATGATCACGGCTGGAGAAAAACGGAACTGAAATTTGTATGAAAATTCTCTGAAACGTTCAACCTTAAACTATATTAATAATGACTTAACTGGTAATAAAGAGCCAATGAGGGTGTTTAAAAATCATAAATCCACCAGGTGGCAGCAGGGTGGCGAATGGTCTATTTGGCAGTAGATGTCAAAATCAGGTGATGTGATTGGTGGATTTTGACACCTACTGTCAAAAAGACCATTCGCCACCCTGCTGCCACCTGGTGGATTTATGATTTTTAAACACCCTCATTACAGGATCTCACTTATAGTATCATAGTAATATTTAACATTTAGTTAAATGTTACGCACAAACGTTACTCACGACACATGCAAATACATAAAAAAGTAAACAAGTGCCTATATGCTAGTTTGATTATACTAGTGAAACATCGCGCGGCGATCGGCGCTCGAGTCGCTCAAGAACATGATCCTCGTCATGCACTCCGTGCGGGTCGGTGCCCATCATACCACTACGATCCGACACACTGTTAACTTAACACTTGTAAACGAATGCCAACTTTATTGCAACGTATTAAAGTCTATGGGTGGTCAGTTTAAATAAATATTAGGGAACAATCTTACACAAATCGAACTAGCGCCATAGTAAGCTCAATAAGGCTTGTGTTATGGATACTAGACGACGATATATTTAATAGATACAAATACTTAAATACATAGATAACATCAATGACTCAGAAACAAATATTCGTGCTCATCATGCAAATAAATGTCCTTACCGGGATTCGAACCCAGGACCTCCTGCTTCGTAGGCTGGGTCACTACCAACTAAGCTAAAGCGGTCGTCATAAGTCTACAGTGGCATCGTTTGTATATACATACCGCGGAAGTAGGGACTCCTAAGGCCTTCGAAATTCGTATCCTGCCTCCCGCTCGCTCAAATATTTTATAACTAGTAGCTCTGAGCTGTAGAACACGCGAGTTCAGGTGGAGCCATGGGGATCGACAGACAAAAAAAATGGAATTTGCTCACAAATTTCACAAAATTCGGTTGAGAAATGAGACCTGTAGAGGAAAGACATACGAAAGCATTTTTGCCTAAACTGAAACGAAGATACGTCCGCTTTGTTCACCCGGTCAATAACAGCGAGATAGGCGTCATGATACCGATTAACTTTTTATGAAAATATTCGGAATATAGGTTAAAGTAGAGAAAGTAAACCAGTGCCGTTCTTGTTACCCGGCCGGGCTAGTACAACTGGCCGCGACTTTTCTCACTATTATATTTAGGTATAGATATTATTTGCCGCACGGCTCTGCTAGAGGTATAGAATCATTCTGAATTGAAATTCGTTTGGTTTTAAATACGACACGGATACAGTTTACGAGGTACTTACGGGATACTTTCGCTTTGTGCAGATATTCACGAACGCGGACGGCTACAATGACCTCTGGTACATCACGTGGGAGAAAATCGGCGAGTTCCTACCCAACTTAAAGGACGAGCTGTTCCCTGAAGGTACAGAAGTTGTAAACAGCTTTTGAATTTTTACATCATTATTTATATTACAATATACTTTACAAGTAATTAACAATTTTCAGAGTCTCTTTCTCCCATGTCCTGAAAATCAGCGTCACGGCAGCTCAAATGCCAAGCATATGCCTAATGGCAGTTACTACAGTATTACAATCAAAGTTTTAACTGTGTAATTAAATTAATAAGTATTTATGCCACACCTGGCCATAAAGTGGCTTTTACCGCACGATACGCGTACGGAAAAAGCCGCTTTCTGGCCAAGTGTAGACATAAAATGATGTACACAACACGGGAGTTAATAAAGAAAGCCCTCGAACGCATATTTACGTCCCTCGCTTGCAGCTCGGGCCGCAAAGATCTGCGATCTCGGCCTTTCTTTGTTTTACCACCCTAGTTCTGTAATGTACAATACACCAAATCAATCTTTCTTTCCAGTAAAAGACGTGAAACCGCCTGCGCAGCTCCCTCCCGCCGCTCCCCCAACATCCTTACCTTCCGCTCCCACCTTACTTCCGCAACCCCCTTATAACACCGTCCAGAACTACCAGCAGCCAACGTTAGTCCAAACCCCATCACCAACTCAAATTACAAACCCCTACCAAGCACCAACGTTGGTCCAAACGCCCTCGCCAACGTTTCAAACGTCGTCGCCTGTGAATGTTGGTGCGCCAACATTGGTGGCGCCGACGCTAGTCGCGCCCGTGCCGGTGAGCGGGATGGTGCCGATCAGGAATCAGCTGTACGACCAGACCGGGCTGAGCGCGTCGGTACTATTGCAACCGTTGAACGAGGTAAGTAATTGTAATGCTAAATTTAAGATCCTTTTGTATAACTCATGAGCATGCAATAAACATTTGAATTTTTGCTGAACATTGCTCATGACCAGGTAACATAGGAGTAATATTTTCGCAGAAACATAAATTAGGTGCGTAAAGTTTAGTTCAAGTATTTTGTTCGTAACAATAAAAAAATAATGTTATGAATTTTAGTCACTGATACAGTCTACTAAGCATCACTTCGCTTGCTGTAATTATAATATAATTTGCCATAGTTTGTATTTGCTCGAAGGTATTTTTTTTCTGAAATCTGTTCACAGGATTTTTTTAATGCTATCGTATAAAGCCTATTAGGTTAGCTTTGTTTTATAACAATTCTGAAAAGTTTATAATATCGGTAAAAAGCTGTTATGGCAACCATTATTTTACCATGGTTTGCCGTAACAGCTTCAATCTTAGCTTCAATTCGTCACAATCTACTGACGTAACATTTAACTATAATTTATTTATTTGAATATTTCGTTCTCAATTGTAACATTTCAGCAGTGTTACTTGTAGATTATACAATCAAATTTATTGAGTTATTTCTATACCATTATCTGTTTTGTACAAGCTGCCACACCAATTAAACTTTCAGTTGTTGATCGTAACAATAAAATGCGGGTCTTCTTCACCTTTAGTTATGTACTGTGTGCTTTATGTTCTATACTTCTCTTAGCTTCCATACTTACTTTCATTACAGATGGTATCCACACCAATAGGGTTATCTCTTCAGTCACAAATACCAACGCTTTATCGCGCTCCCGAGCAACCTCAGCAGCTCCCACCACAGCCGCCGGCTCAACAAATTCCAACTCAAGTGCCACTGCCTCGACAAATACCAACTCAACTACCACCGCTTCAACAAATACCATCTCAGGTACCACCACCTCAATTAGTACCAGAGCAGGTACCACCAACTCAACAAATACTGTCTCAGGTACCACCGCAATCAGTCCCGTTGTCCGATCCGATCGATCCAACGCCTGACATCACAGATTCAACGACTACCCTCGACCTAAGCTACGAAAACATCATCACCGAAGTAAATAAACTTAAACAGAGCGAGCTCTTCGCCGAATACATGACGAACCCTTACAACGACACAACGTTCTCCCCTAAAGAGGCAACCCTATACGACCCAGAAGACCCTAAAGAAACGGATCTGCGAACTCCATTACTTTTGGATAAAAAGTCTTTGAGCGCGAATGCAACCCCTATGCACGTTAAGAATAAGGCTCAGTTTGGCTCCACGGATAACGTTAGACAAGAAGGAGTTTTCAACTTTTCGAATTATTTCGGAGCTGTGAACGAGCTTGTATCGCCGGGATCGGAGGTGTTCGACAGTCTGACTGGCGACGGATAGCGGGACGAACGTGACATGGGGACTTGGTTGTAAATAGTTGTTACTCGGAGCTCGAGCTCATGTCAATTTGGATTCAGTTTTGGTCAGCAGAAAGTCGTTATTTGCGTGACCGATCTTTTACTAGTTTTCATTTAACTTTTTTAGTAAGTACATATTTCTGATTCAAATCTTGAAAGTCTATCCCACAAATTTCGATTAATTTGTTATATAAACGTGGGCTATCCGATTATAACAAACAAATAAACAAATAATGCAAAGATAACATACCATCAAAAAACAAACTTTTATAAAAATTAGATTGTTACATTACAATTTAATTAACGTTTACTAGTCGAAATATTGGTCGAATTACGTATGAATTGTTTTTGTTTGAGGCCCGTGTAGCGTAAATGTGAATTTTATAAACTGCCATCCTGGCGGTCTGAGATCAGCATGCACTGACATTGACATGACTAATGACGGAAAACGGTGACTAAAAAGGACAAATTGTTTTCTGAGACTGGATTCTCAAATTGTAATAAGTTACGAGACCTCTGTGATTATTTTTAGTAAGGCAAAAAAAATAACTTTCACGTACTTGTCCACTTTCTCCGTTTTTTTCTACAGAATTTGACAATTGAATTTACGTCAAATTGTTATAGTGTATTTTATTCGTTTACAATCAAATAAATAAACGCAAAAACGGTCCTGTAAATTCTTCAAAACTTTCAGGGAAGTATGGATTATCAATATACGACCACAAGGTTACAACGGTTAATTTTGGAATTAAAGACAAAAGAGCGAGTTTGTAAAAGTTATTACAGTAGAATTGTCTATCGTTATTAGAATATGTATTTGAATTCATGTTACTACGGCCTAGTATAATTCAATGTATTTAACTTTTCGTTTTATTATATTTATTACATTCCAGCTATTGCCATCAATTTATTTTGATATTTATTTATAGCCGTCAACACCAAACCTTAGGTCATAGTCTCTTACGCCTTATTGTGTAGTATTATAACTGACCATAGTTATGCAGAAAGCGACTAATGCTGAAAAACTGTAGGTATAAAACTAAACTTTTTGCTTAACTGCGTAAAGTATATAATCCAAGTCTACGAAACTTATGGAAAGAATGTTAAAAATAAAACGGTAATGTTTTTCAGGATTTGGAAATTCTATGTTATTTCTGCTTAGAATTATAAATAGACTAATTTAGAAAACACACAGTTTTTTCCAAATCTAGGTAGAGACAATGTATTTTTTTTAATTCTTCACTACTTCGTAAGGGTCTATGATTTATGGTTTTTGGCTGCACAGCATATTTGTATAATTTTATTAGTCAACTTCTTATAGGACGTGTTTGTCTGTATCTGTAGTATTAATAGTATTTTACTGACTTGAGTGTACCAGGGTATTTTTTCAGGTAACATGTAAATTGTGTAATTAATCGTTTCGTTTTGTATAGAGAGCTATATATACCTATCGATGTAATATATGTTTATCAATTTATTAATAAAAGTGTTTAACGAACTTACGTGGTCGAATTATCAATTACCCTGGAATCCTTTGAAATCATGGAATATACATATATGTAGGTATATTTATTACAGAGTAGACGTTTAGATGGGTCTGCTAGTGACAAAGTAACTAATGGGAGAAATAACTAAATGTACTACGTATACCATCCAACGGAGTATACGTTTTCTGCGATTCATACCTCATGTCATATTATGTCACTCTGGACAAAAAATGCAGTGATGGCGCTAAGGCAGCAAATAGTACATTGTGTATCTAGGGCGGTAAGTAAGGAACTTATTCCTTTACCGCCCGTGGCACACACAATGTTTTTCATAACACTTGTGAGGAAATCTCAATAAAATAACCTTACTTTTCGACCCAGTATGACAAGAAAATATTAAAACAGACAGTGACATTTGTGACATATGTCAATAGACAATGCGAATGTCAAGTCACGTTCGGAAACCATAGCGGTAACGACCATTTTAGTTGATTTCATATTTGCAAAATAAAGAAATACATTATTTAAACATTTAATTAATGTTACCGAAATATGTGTTTATATGTATTCGCAATTACAGTTATCTTTAAATAAATATTTCAGTGATAAAAGTTGGCGTTTCCTTTGAACATGACAAATAAGAGTAAAACAGAACCAGCGTTTCAAATTTAAAAAGGAAACCATTACGCCCTAGGGCGTAATAGGCCATTTACGGCCCGCTAAACCTACGTGTAATGACACCATTTTCGAGCAAGTGTGATGAAAAAAACCTTAATTGGTCTCAAAGAACTCCTTAGCTCAACTTTGCTTTCCATCCTATATCGATACCTCTAGACTCCGCAGGTTCTAATGGCGTTTACGCCCCTTGAGTCTAAAGGTATCGATATATTAAATTGAAATGGACGCTTGCGATAAATGTATTCTCTAGGTCAAAATTTCATCGCATTTCAAGGCAGACTATTATTAAACATTTTTAACATTTCAGTTTCTAAAGAAGATTATCCGTATATTGCCGTCATAGTCTAAAACGCGATTTTTTTCTATGAGTTTTCTTAGCAAAAAGTCGCGTAGGCTATGACGGGAGGTGGAGTATGCGAATTTTATTTTTTATCTGTATCAGAAAAAGGGGCATAAAAAAACATGGTGTATCAAAAATCAACAGTATAATATATATTTACATTATTTACAGTTTTATATAATCGAGAGCGCCTTCACGGAAGGCATATAGGCACTTAACAGTCTTCACAATCACTATAACTATTGTTTTACACTCTAGACACGTGTAGCGGTCTCTTATAATACGGGTGATGCGTTCTGAGAAGAGGCGGAGAATAGCAGGGGGCTTTACGGGGCGGGCAAAGCGCTTTCCTCCACACTACGGCCGATTTCCTCGACCAAGCCCACGCGCCTGCCGCTACACCGCAAGCTAACCTTAGACAAATGGAGAGTCCATTGGAACCCACTGTTTCTTCCTGGTTACCAGACTCCAAAGCCGCGAGCAAAGCTAAGCCGGTTTGCGTTTCTCGCAAACGGGCTTCGTAAACTCTCACTGCAGTCCCACAAGCGGCTAGTATGAGGTATAAGATGCCGCAAGCTGCCGCCCGCGCCGCCAGTCTACCGACTCGTTTCGCTCCTCTTGAGTCCAATGCTCGTCGGACCCTTATAATTCCTGGACACGCTCCAATGGCAAGCGCTATTGACGTGACCAACAACGCTCCTCTGGGCACACCGATCAGCGCAGCAGCGGCTGCGTCCGATATACCACAAGTCCCAGTAAGCTCCTCGGCGGTTACTCTTCGTAGAGCTAAAGCAGCCGCTGTCCAGGCACCGGCCCAGCCCCAGGAAACAGCATGTAGATAGGCTGCGGCTCTCTCTAAAGCTTCCGTGGACCACTCACTAGCAGCGGTGAGGTACCACGCGACGCAAGCGTTGGCAAACCACGCATCAGCTGCGAGTGTGAAGTAGTATGTCAAAGAGAAGAAAGCCACGCATGTGGTAGAGGCGAGACCGTCGACGGCCAGCGTTGTGCCAGCGCACGAGATTATCCTAGCTCCCAGCCAGCCTCTCGCCACGTAAGCCAGCGCTATGATGGCGTGGCACGCCGCCATCCAAACCACCGGCCGCTCAGGGTAGCGATACCGCGATGGTTCCGCGCAGAACGTCAGCAACGCGAAGGATGTCGATAATAAAGAGAACCAAGCGAGGGTGGTCATCAGTATTTCAGCGGTTCGCTTATCGCTTTGACTGTACTGGGCGGGTTGTCCGCACGCCGGCCAACATTCCCCCGTGGGAGCTCTAGTATGTGCAGGTGGGCAGCCGTGTTCCCGTAACTCATGTTCGTGGAAAGGCCACCTCGGGGGTGGAGGTGGTTCAGGTTCTGACTCGCTAGCGTTCGGAGGCCGCATGCACAATCTTCTGTCTGCTCTCAGCGGGAACGCCGTACAATCTAGAAGCGTATTCGATGGAGATTTGAGTTGTTCTTTGCAGTCTTCGACGACGCTCTCGCAGAGGGCCCGGCAGGCGCTGACGGAGCCAGAGACTTGTGCGGAACAGAGTGGGGCGAAGGCCGAGCAGAGCAGGAAGCGCGCATGCGGAGAGCAACCACTGGAGAGGATACCAGCGAACGCAGACATCTGTAACAAGGAGAAAAAACATTTAGCGTCAATAGAAATGTTGTAGTCTCTTATTTATTATTTCGCATAAAACGCTCTGAAAATATAGGTACTAAAATATAGTAAGTATATAATTCTGTAGTCTGTGTCTGTAGGTCTACTGAAAAGGGGTATAAGCATGGTATAAGTCACATATAAATGTAAGTGCAACAGAGCTCAAGTCGTACAATAGAGTTGTGACCTTTTGTACCACCATTTTTCTTTGTTGATGTTTTTTTTTATACCTACGTATTTTGTTGCGATTCAAACTACAAGATTGGGATACCTAAGTGATTGTGTCACATTATAGAAGTAGTCATATTCCTTAATTGGTATAAAATGAAATCTTTCCAATCAGGAGGAGGATATAAACTTCGTCAACTCGTTCATGTGTTCCCAAGCCGAACCTTCGCAAAAACAAAGACAACGGCAAGGTCGCGGTCGTTTCTGCGGATGTCAGAATTAAAGGGACTCGAACTGACGAGCTTTTTGTAGTCGGCGTGACTTGTGTGACGGGTTAGGGAGCGTTGATTTGAGAGCTTCAAGTCTTTGGTGGGTTAAAAGTGTCTCCTGAAATAGTTAGGTAGTATGATTTTATCATGTTATATAATCCTATTTTTTTAAATTTTATCGTCGTAACTTAATATTTCCTTGACGTATAAAAATGTTTTTATGAATAAATGATCGAATTGAATATGGGTTGAAATGTTTGGTAATGTAATTTAGATAGATAGACCAGTTAAATTGATTTGGGATACTAGTCGGATTTCAATTAGAATGTCTCATTACATTATCCTTACAAAATTATGTCCTACCGTCAAAATCGACTTAATTAGACACTATACTCACGGAAAATGAATTCGGGTCACTTTCTATGAACAATTATATAGAAAATTACCCGAATTAATTGTCCGTGAGTGTATATTTTAGCTACGAACTTCTTATATATAAAATATGTCACCGAGTCACCGAGGCCCATCATTCGTTCAGGACACAGCAGCCAAACGCCACAATTTTTAGCAATCAGTCTCAGATTCATCGCCGGTCAGTTTAAAAAATAAAACATGAAAGCCACAATTGCAACTCAAAATTTCTCTGAACCAAATTTTGTCACTGAGCAAAATTATGCCGCAGTGTGATAAGTTTCCGGAATTATGAGATATTTTTAGTCTGTTTAGGACTCAAACGCACCAGCAATCTCATACAGCCCTCAATAATGGAATAACTACAATAAATAGAACTTATAAACAGTAATCCTGACATCCACGAAAGACTGATCCTTAACAAAAACACACATTGCATTTTGCCTCAAAACCTCCTGAAGGATTTTAACGGTTCGCCAGGCATTGTTAATTGTCGCTTGGCAAAAACGTTTGCACGGCACCACTGGCCTTGGGGTGCCTTGGGACCGGCAATTAGAGATGCTTCTGTGGGAAATGCACGCTTCAGTGACTTAGATATTTTGGGTTAGGTAGGCAAGCGTTGGACGCAGGAGTGCATTGGACCAATGCGTTAGTAAAATTGTTCCATGGAGTAACTGAATAGATAGCGACGTTCAAAATTTCAAAAATGAATCCGGTATTTTCGGGCGGCATTCTGTCCCTTCTATTTAGTATTATTAAGATTTTCGAGTTTACGTTTCGGAAACGTTTCCATTGTTTTTAGTAACAAATTTGCCGTCTTATCTTAGCAGCGACTGTCGTCTTCATCAAATATTGGTAAGTACCTACCTAAAACCCAACGTTAGAAAACATATAATTAATAAGTAATACAATGCAATATTCATTGATAATCTATCCTAAAATCTGTGTTCCGCATTCAAGTAATTTTACACTTCCTACTTACATCCAAAGTTTAGAGATACTAATCTACAGATGTCTTCGTCAATACGGAAGCTCCAGTAGATCACAATCTGTGATCTTATCGTATAATATCCGATTCAATATAAGTACCAAAAATACGTGTAAAAGGTAAGGATGGAATCCCGTTTAAAATTTTACAACCATTTCGAAATATCTATTTTTTTGTCTATCTATGCTATCATTTTTTTAGTTCCCGATAATCCGTCATACCTATTTTCCCATTAGGTACTGTAACTTGTTGGCTGGTTTAGTTTTTACAAACATAACTAGGGACAAAGGCGGCCAAACAAACTGTTTGCGCGGCCAAGAGCCTTTCAATGTCAACCGCTTAAGATGTTTCGATTAAGGCACAGCTCTATCAATTATTATCTTATCGTTGCGTTCACTGCCGAGAATAATTTAGTAGGCACGTTTTAGGTACTTTCAGCTACGCTTCTGCATGCTTTATCAAAGGTGCATTTTCAAAGGTGCTGTATGGGGCCTAGGAAAAAACATTGGAGACCCCTGCTTTAGAAGCTATACTTAATTGTTGAGCATTAAAAAGGTACCTAAATAGGCCCGTTAGAATCAGACTATGTATTTCAAATCGCTTACTTAAATGCCGTTTAAGGTAGGTATAAGCACTTAAATAATTGTTGAACATAATAAAACAGTTTTTCGAGGACTGAACACTTTATTCTCCATTAATTAGCGGAATCGCATCAGTAACATGTGTACTTTAATTTAGAACTACGCAAGTGTTATTTGACACACAAGACTTTTGTCTTTCGCCGCTAAAGGCACTTAAGGTTCATTTCAGTAATCTGATACACAAAATAACAAAACTGCGATATTGAATAACAAGTGCATTCTTGGAAACAAGACCTCGGTATAGTTACTATAGTTTATTCAAAAATTAACCACAATAATTAATTCAGAAAGACACTTTTACGTAGTTGTTAGGCTGTTCACTTGGTACTAATTATGTCCATAATATTCTTTATTTATTTCCAGCCCCTTATCTATTATTAGCCATCCGTAGTACTCGTACATAGCCCATATCACTAATTTGCTGATTTGAGATTGTTTTGTTTTATAAATATCGCAAAGCTATTATTAGGAATAGGTACCTATCTATTTAGAAAGGTAATTTTTTATGATGTAGATACCTGACTTGTGTTCGTTTTAGTCAATGTCTGTCCTGCCCCTTAACAAACGTTAGTTCAAATATTCGGGCAAGTGGTTTCGGATGTTTTGGATCGCACACAAGGGTCCCTATTGTTACATATACCAACTTCAAACCCCTATAACAAGATTACTGGAATCAAAACTTTATTTTCGTTACCATAGAGTCTATGAAGACGACTTCAAAGTGGTATAAACTTACACCATCTTATTGCCGAGTTTGTTTACATTATCTAATCCATTGAGATTTAGAGCCGTATGTATTTGCTTGAATAAACATCTACAGTTGAGTGCGGAATGATCGTCTTGAAATGGCGAGCCTATACAAACCTTTTTTATACACAGATACCGTCTCAGTCTCGTTAATATAAAAAGTTATTATTTATCTGCGAAGAACTTTTCTGGTATGAAGTACCTATCATGCTCGGTTAATTGCTAGCCTGCTGTTTTTAAGTATTCTAATGGAGCATTCCATGAAAACATAAGGACCGCAAAAGAGCGGAACTCTCTTCCCGCCCATCTTTTCCCAGAAAAATATAACTTGGATCTCTTCAAGTTGAGAGTGAATAGACATCTTCTAGACAAGCATGCTACATCCTAGGCTTCATCGTCACTTAACATCAGGTGCGATCGGAGTCAAATACTTGTCTATCACACATAAAAAAAAAAAAAAAACATCTACTTATTGTCGGTTACGTAACGGTATGCTAGCTGGCCTAATAAAACTTATTAGCATTAAACAAAACCAATCTTAAAGCCAAGTTATGATTTTGCCATACCGATATTCAGTTTACTAATTTTACAGGTCAAACGTATTAAAAAGGCGGTGTCGCTTACGTCACGTTTCCGTGGAATGCTCCTAATGAACCATTACATTAGACTCATGGGCCTCATGGCTCATGGATGGATAGGATATCTTTAACGCCACGCCACTGATAGATGGATACCTATCAGGGGCAAGCCGGTGCAGATTTGGCGTACATTTTCCTTAACAGCTCTAGAATGAGGTGGTCAAAAGCCTGATATTAGGCAAGCCGGTAGGAATCGAGTTGTTTGGACGCCACGCCACTGATACCTATACCAAGTTTATCGCAGTAATAATGGTAACTGGACCCTCCTGGTGTATTTTGTAACGAGTAATGCCGATAACAGTACCAACTGTCACAAATGTGTGTAATTGTAATTTTAAAATATTTGGTACCTAGGTAATTGTTGAACAAATGGCACCAATCGGCCGGAAAAGCGTCCATGTAAGTTTTGCGTTTTTCTTAAGAGAAGTCTAAGAAGAGATATAAATGATGACCGCATAATCGTTATCGTATCTAATACCCCACCCGAAATGGCTTCATTGTAGGAACATTTTGCAATCTAATTCTATTTCATATTCTATTTCAGTCTAACACGGCAGGTGGACAATTACTGGGCAGCATATCCATTTCGTCTGGAGTCAGCTAACTTCAAAGCTATTGTTTTAAACACTTCAAACTTTAAAACATACTCAAACATTAACTTAAAGTTACGTATAAACATTCATCAATCCAATGAACGTCAGCAACAAAGGCAGTCAACGTGTGACAAAAAAATAATTACCGATGCCGTCCGAAAATAACCGAGTGCGCTGTGCCGGCGATGCTTTGATGTGCCCCACTACTCAGGGTTGCCTACCAATGGTAAACATTTTGGCGTAATTTCATTTTCTTACAAATCACAAGACTGATAGGATTTTAAGTTTTCCCCAGGCGTCATTTTAACCCTCCTAGGAGAAATTCGGAAAATTCTGTCATAGACTTCCCTCACTTACGTTACGTTACATAAGGAAGTCTTGTGTGGTGTAGTATGATGCTTCTAGAGCCAGGATTTAGGCAATGAAAGTCAGTTATTACTAATAATGACCATGATAGTTACGCAGAAAGAGGCCAGAGGCAAGCTTCGTATACTTGAATTTTAAATTTACGCAGTTAAGCAGAAAGTATATAATCTTAGTATACAAAACTTGGCTCTGGTGGCTTTCTGCATAACTATGGTCTACAGCTTTAAATTAAATAGTTCAATAGCTGTTTCTGAAGACCCCAATTGGCTCTGGACCAGTGAGAGGACTAGGTACAGCCTGCCCTATTTATTGTCAATGGGAATGAACATGCGCAGCAGTGATAAATGACATAAGAAATATCTAATAATTCGGAATATCTTAAACAACAGCGACAACCCTGCCTGCATGTCTTTGATGTTAAGGACAGTTGGGAATGCCGCAACCAATGTGTCGGAGACGGACCGTGCGGAGAATAGAACTTTAATATCTCACAAGTGTAGTTTGTCCGCGTGTTACGTGTCGTGTTGACACACTACTCCTTGCTTTATTGCTTTTCATATCTGCTGAAAAAGTGATTATGAAATTATGGCTTCTTACTCGTATTTGTCAGATTAGGGGAGTATGTTGCCTAGTCTATGGCAATATTGCGTTGAACAAACATATTTTATTGTTAAATTCGTCAATAATTGTCACTTTTTCAATTTAGCACAAATGCACAATGTCAAAGCAGAAACAAAGAGATAGTGTAGGTACGTATTACTAGAATTTTATTTAGAATCATTGTTCAATAAATATAATAAATAATCATATATTATACTAACCTAGGCAGGTAGGTAAATACTCGCAATCGAACGTAGTATCTCGCAGTGGCGTGGCGGAAAAGATATTCTTGGGCAAGCCGATGCAGATTTAGTGTACATTTTCCTTAAGAGCTGTAGAATAAGGTGCTCAAATGCATTTGATATTAGGCAAGCCGGTAGGAATACGCGGCAACGTGTCAAGCTAAGTTCAATCATAATTACGGATAGGGTTTTGTTGCTTTGTAATGTAAAGAATTGGCGCTGCCTATTTGTACTCGAAATCTATTGAGTCCTGACAGGTACATTACATATTTTGTATACATAAAATAAATAATATAGTTTCATGCATAAGCATAGCTAATTCGGTTCCTTACATATATTTTTGTTTGAGATATTTGTTGTTACCTATTTAATTGGCAAAGATATCCAACCAAATATGTACAGTCATGTCATGTCACATTTTGTAAGCCATAGATAAAAGATTAATATCGATAAAAACTAAATTGAATTCTTGTGTAAATTGATACTGCTTTTAATAGATCAATCTCCAAAACAAAGCTTAAAATCTATTTGCACCTACCTTTTAATGTTTCGCATTCTCCTATCCTATTTATTTATAGAGCACTTAGGGCGAGTATAGTTATTCAGTCTCTCTAATCAACAAAAAAGGACTTTGTAAACATGAGCATAGGATTGAAAACGGTGTGTGTTACGAGATGGAAGTGTACCCACGTGTTAAACGACACTGCACTTCAAACACACCGATATAGCTGATCAAAGGCAAGTGACTCCGGGTTAATAATTAACGTTTGAAGGGATAAAAAAGAACTCTGTGATGATATAGGAACGTGTGGGGCAGACTTTATTAATACAAGCTTGCTTTACGTGAAATGGATTGAATAAAAATCTATGCCTACAATAAAAAATGTTAAGAATTTGGTTTCCCAAGTTTACGTCGGCCTTGTGCTCTTTTAGCTCCGCGGTAAACAAATCTAGCCGCATCAGCTCTGTATATAGTACTTGCTGTATATTGTATACAACCAGTGTATACTCTGCATATTGTATACAACTCAGGAAGTCTTCATTGAAGCGGGCACCCTTTGATGTATGAATTGGGCTAGGGCTGTCAGTTTATTTTACATACGAGCCAAATGAAATTTTAATAATAAAGTTAATAAACTTTTAAAATAGTAATAAGAGGGGGCTTAAATTTAAATTAAGAAGAAGAATGAGAGACTCGAGTAATTACCACAAATTACGAATGTATATATGTACAAACTTCAACACTGCCTGGCAAAACATAGGTATCTTTATTGACTATCTTGAGCAGTAAAGTGCGTTATGATTTCAACGGTACAATTTTATACATACATAGCTGCCTTAAACAGAGACATGGCCAGTGGCAATCAAGCTTCATAAACGATAGCCATCTGACCAGATAGGCATCGCAGCCATTAGACAGCCCTGTTCAAAGCGGCCGCTAATGAAAACAAAACCATTGCACGGACGCAGTTTATTTTGCTATGAGAACGTTTATTTTGCTATGAGTGCGCTTATTTTGCTAGCGAATTAGTACGTACCGTGGTAAATCTCAAGATAGGTTAGGGGTCACTTACCCGGCTTTTATAGAAAAAAATACATAAATTTGGGTTTCATGAGTTTGAACACTGACGCGCTCTGAAGGTTCAAATATCGTAACGACGAATACATATTTAGGCAGGTAGGTACTTAACATTGCAAAGTATAATATGTA
Organism: Eudemis profundana; assembly: GCA_947034925.1. NCBI lineage: Eukaryota > Metazoa > Arthropoda > Insecta > Lepidoptera > Tortricidae > Eudemis > Eudemis profundana. Next base: position 18,042,681 of record OX344795.1, on the reverse strand, counting down.
TGTCAATACATATATGAGAACATTGAGAACTGATCAAACAAGTCAAGGTCAGCAAATAATTTGTTCGTGCAATTCGAGTGTTGACTTAGCCAAAGCAAATTTGCCTTTGAATATTAGATATGAATATGACTTCTAGGAAACGATCAGTCCGTGAAGACTAAAACTTGATTTATGCCACACCTGGCCATAAAGTGGCTTTTACCGTACGCTACGCGTAGGTACCTACGGAAAAAGTCGCTTTCTGGTCAAGTGTAGACATAAAATGATGTAGGTAGGGTGCGTTGTCCAACAGTGAACCACCTTTTTTTTGAAGTCGCAGAACTTGCTAGAAAATAAAGCTAGAAATTTGGTTTTGATGTCATTGCTTAGGTAATTTCATAAGGTATCTTATGTATAGGTTACAAAATGCTTTTTGGACTAACTAACATCCATTAAGTAGGTTTTAAAAAAAAATGATATTTGGTTCACTGTATACTATGGGTCGTTTACATTAAACCACACTTATTTCAACAGTGAACCATAATGCCATTATCAGTAAAAAATGCTGAAACGTGAAAGAAAACTAACACAATATTTGGTAATAATCTGTATTTTGAATATACATGAATATAAAGAAATAAAAACGTATTCTTCTAGTTTTAAAAAAGGAAAGATATTTGGTTCACTGTATACTATGGGTAGTTTACATTGAACCACCCTTATTTCAACAGTGAACCATAATGCCATTACCAGTAAAAAAAGCTGAAATATGAAAGAAAACTAACACAATACTTGGTAATCATCTGTATTTTTAATATACATGAATTTAAAGAAATAAAAAACGTATTCTTCGTACAAAAACTAAAAGTTATTATATATTATATATCGTGCGGTACACAGTGAGTCGGCTCAGTGAGTACTATGTGAACCAGGTTCACTGTTCAACAACCACACCTTTCAACTTAAAATACGAAAAAAGATAGGTTATAAACGGAATAGTCACAACGCAATGTACTCATAAAATGACTAAGACTACATCAAATTTAACACCATACAGCGTTTGATCATATGTTAAATAACAAAATATACAAAAATCCAGACACTTACTTGTGAAAAGTATCTTTTTTCGACGAAATTTAAACAAAGTGCTATCACACGTCCGGCCTAAGCCGCTGCCGCTGGCTCACTACGGGAGGGGGGAAGGGTTCTTAGACGGCATGTTTTAGCACGATCGGTCAAACTGGCAACGTCGCAGTTTCTTCAATATGGCGGTGGTTCAGTGTATCTTGATGGTTCACTGTTGGACAACCGACCCTACACAACACGGGAGGTAATAAAAAAAGCCCTCGATCGCATATTTACGTCCCTCGCTTGCAGCTCGGGCCGCAAACATCTGCGATCTCAGCCTTTCTTTGTTTTACCACCCTAGTTGTGTAATGTACTATTGGAACACAATTGGGTGGTTATGTTTACTTTACATGCGCTTTATTACCTATGCACGAGAATCTAGGAAAAAAGGTGATGATCTCAAAATAAATACGTAAATTCCATAAACATCACTTTTCTCACTAAATCGTAAGAAATGCACGTTTTCCCTGAGTGCCAAAATAATATAGGTAGGTCGACTAATCTATTTAGCTTCAATTTTCTGCAAATCTCCTGATTTTTCAAGGCATTGTGTTTGATGGTAGGTACAAGGTTATAATATTCCATGCCGCTGTGCGTAGAGTTTTTAAATAGTCCGATCCGACTGCGAACATATCGCTACTCATTCATTAAACTGTCAGACGTAGGTACAGTTTTCAAAATAAACCGAATTGGTTTCAAAAACTGATTTCGCTTAATAAATTGTCTCCCACGCGACCGAGGTCGGACGGACGTGTTGACAGAACAATTCGAGTGTTATAGTTTTGGAGGATTTATTTTTGTTTAAATATATTTAAGCATCCGTGGCGACGATACACAGTAGTACAGTGTACAGTAGGCATTTCTTCAACGACATGGCTTGATGGAGGATTGGAAATCAAGCTCTATGCCCGCCTGGGGAATACTTACTTGGTCAATGATACGGAAGAACTAGGTATTAATTAGGTAATCTATGATTTGGCTAAAAATATATATCAGTAGACAACTTTGCCGAAACTATTTAATTAAGATCTGCTAAGTAAACAGTTCTTGACTCGTCCGATTCAAAATACTGTCCACTCATGTCTTCTTTTATTCCAAGTGGAAACAAGCTGAAGGCCCGGCGCTTGCTTATCGGCGTTGATAAGCGCTAAGTAAGGAATGTTAAGTGCGTGTAGTTACGTACCGAATTAAATGCTAATTAAACAGGACACGACTGTGTTTCATTGAAAATTTAATGTATCAAAAGGAATGTTAAAATGTCTTTAAAGTTTGCTGTTCTTAATAAGCAATAACATTACGGATGCATTTCAATACGCTCGTAATTTCAACGCTAATCCAACAGCTGAAAATCCCATTTAAGAGCTATACTTACAAGTGAAACGCTGGTACAATACAAGTCTTGCAACTTTCGTGAAACGCGCGCGATATGAACAAGTAAAATCAGAAAATAATAAACAATATTTTTTGATGAATGAATGATTCACGATGCTGCTAATAATACACACAGTAGGTAGGTATTTCTCCTACCGACTGTCTGCTAGTAATAAAATCGTAGAATATAGAACATAACTGTGAATACGGTTTGTTACCAACCAATACTGCACCAAAGAGGTTCGCCACATTACACCACCTAGTACTTGATCAATTATATTACGATGTTGCAACCTCGACATTTAATTAACTATGTAGTCCTTATCTTTATGATTCTGGGTATACATACAGTATTTTTAGAGATATTAAGAAATCTCACCAAAAAAAAGTCACTCAGTTGACTATTTCTCGGCGCCCCCACTACTTACATCAGGGCAACCGCCTGTCAGAAAGCTCATTCTTTTCTTTACTGTGACGGGTATCATACACTTTATTCTCAGTGACAAAGAGCTTTTTTTTTAGTAACCCTTTCCGAAATTAGAAATCTAAACATCTACATAGTTAATTAAATGTCGAGGTTGCAACATCGTAATATAATTGAAGGTTAAACAAATTTACCTTAAGTGAAGTTTGACCATAATTATATGAGATGTTGCAACCGAAGACATTTAATCTCCCACCCAAACCCACCCATTTCTTGATTTCGGAAAAGGGTAGGTACTCGCATCTTATCCCTGTCTCTAAAATAAATGAGCTTTCTGACAGACGGTTGCCCTGGTGTAAGTAGTGGGGGCGCCGAGAAATAGTCAACTGAGTGACTTTTTTTTCGTGAGATTTCTTAATATCTCTAAAAATACTGTATGTATAGGTACCCGGTATGATAAGGATAAGGACTACATAGTTAATTAAATGTCTTCGGTTGCAACATCTCATATAATTATGGTCAAACTTCACTTAAGGTAAGTTTGTTTAACCTTCAATAAAATGATCTAGAAGTATATTTAGCTTAACCGCCCAACCACAAGTTAAGTATTTATATACATAGGTAGGTACATATGTGAGTTACTGACTAAGCTATAAAAGTAACCACCTAGGTTTATTTAAGCTGACCGAGGAAATCGAGTTGTATAGAAACGCCGCCAATGATATGTACCTACAACATTAAATAGTACCGAGTACCTACTTACTACGTACAGTTTCCCAGTATGAATACGCAGCCTGTCTTCGACAAACGCGCCGACTCAAGCGCAGAGACACGCGCATGCATTTAAAGGGAATTTGCCATTCAGAAAGGCTCATGTTCATGCGGATTAACGTCACTTATGCCCTTTAAAGAAGTGATTGCTATTAATTCAGCGCGCGCACATAAATAACCATTAAAAACTGTTTATACCTGCCCCACGACAGCCGCCTCGTTCAGTTGTCAATTACTCGCGTCGCCATTGCCTTTTTAGACTGCGCATGAGTTTACTTCAATTGTAAAGGACGTAAAAAATATTGGATGAGTAGGTACAGACCTACACGCGTGAAATAAGTGCAGCTGAAAGGAACGTTGCTGTGACATAAATCATAATTGGTAAATACGTTACATACCTATTCTAAGGTACTTTTTCCTTAGTTATATTTAAGTAAGGCGTCAAGAGATTTAATTCTCCAAAGGAAAGACAAATTCTGTGGCTCTAGTGGAAAGGGGTACAAGTCGCATTTAACCTAGAAGCAAAAGAGCTTAAGTCATAATATAGAGTTGTGACCTTTTGGTCCTGGTATAAATTTGACTTGTATCCCTTTTCACTAGACCCACAGAATTCATGTATATCTCTTCCTCGTTCCACTCTTACGCAACGCAACACCAGCTGCATCGTTTCCCTCAACTCAACTGATTTACGTGGGCATTGATCGTCGAACGTCCGCGCACGCTTAATAATACCGATCTATTTCAAAATGTAGCTATTTTCGTTTTCACCCGTATATCTATCAGTATACAACTGAGTTTCGAACGAATATTTTTTAGAATTGTGTCTTTGCAGTTCACGTGGATGCGCGCGTTTTTTCGATCTAATTTATAGATCACTAATCAAGCCAGTGACCGGTGATTGGGCAGTGAGAGGTTAATTGTCAATCAGAGTGTTAGTCTAGAGATGGTACTTATTAGAGGAAGAATCCCTTCTTTCTATCCTACAGAAGCACATATTGTAGAAATTAATCTTACAAAGTTCGTTGACGTAACTAACGCCTTATGGTGTTAAAATGGACTATTTGTGTTATGTTTATAATGAGGATCTTGTCAGATATTTATTTAAACGATACTGTAAACGATGTTGTACACAAGAAAACTTATCCTATAAAACGCTAACTTTATACTGTTTATACCACAAGGGTCTTTCTACTAGCTAACCTTAGGTATCAAACTAAATACACTTTTTTACAAGACATTACGAAACCTTTCAAAAGGTTTCCGTGCTCAGGTATTAATACCCCTCGATTATTATTATAAATTAATGCGCTGCAATCACGGTCCCACTTCCCTTTGCCGCGCCGCTGCGTCCAATCGTTTCATGGGGCCAACATAATCAACACCACTCGAACGAAAACCATCTCTAAATCAAAAACGTAAAGCTCTACGAAACTGCATGTTTATGTTGGCAGTAGAACCTCGAATCCCATCATCTCACCAGGTTAAACCTATCGAAAACAAGCGAAAACCGCCTTTATATCAGACAAACTAAGGCTGCTTAAAATCGTCCGTTCAAGTTGCCCGTAAGCTTATATCAGAGATCGGTCACGAGAGTCGTCCGATTATTATCAATTAGGTTCGCTTCGGCAGCTGCGACCGGTTCGGCAGATCTACAAAAGATAGAGCTGGAAATTACTAACATAATGGCAACACTGTTTTGTCACGGGCTGTGTTTTTTTTGTGAGAAAACTTCAGACATATTTGAAGCTGACAACCCTGAAAGATTATCTCGAAACCGTTAGATCTCAGATAGATAGAGAACGTCGCAACATCAAACAACCCGGAACGACTTTAATATCTGTTCTTTAACACTTATGGTACCTACATCTAAGTTTGCTTCGAGAACTAGTTTTACTGAGCACCATATAAGGATTTCGCTGCTGGCTGCAAAATTTCGAGAAGCCTCGTTTTAATGGACGCTAAATTGTGCCTTTTTAAAGTTTTCTAAAGATAAGTGTTACTGACACACAGCGTAATAGGATTTTGACCACAAATCCCAATATTGAAAAGAATCCTGTTGACTAATGTGTGTCCTGCTAAATGAAATAATTGAACTGTAGAGTAAGCTTGATCTACGGATGCACATCGACTTATGAATCCTACTGATGACCAAGACAACAGAGAATATTTTGTGGAGAATATGGAAACTACCTCGTTTTATGATACATAGAGTTATAAGGATTTGACAATTGACATAGATTAAAAAAGTGTTTTATATCCCTAATTTTTTAGAATTGGAGTATCTATCATAACTGAATACTGCCGTATCTCTCCTTAACTAGCACACCTAGGAAAGATCATTAGAGCTGAAATCTGTGTAAGTGTTCTACAAGTAATATTTCGTTCTTTAAAATCTTGATATGAACCGTTCTATAAGCTCTCGTTTTCGTAATTCCTCAATTGGGCTATAAAATGATTTAACGTCGGCCGTGTCGGATTGGGAATCGAACCCGTCTAATTGGGCTGCATTCCTCTCACCCCCCCACTGTGCCACGGCACACTCATACACAGAACAACACATTAACTTTGACACTTAAATTTGAACTCTATGATTAGAACTCTTTAGGTTTCAAGTCGCATGGTGTTGATAAATAAGATGTATCAGTTTGGAAGCAAGGCGACATATTCTAAGGATGGGATGACCACGCCATTTCGTTTGTAATAGGTAGGAGTAGAATAATGAGTGGAAATAGAAATGAGGTTAGTGAACGTGGTAGAAAATTTTGACGGAGAAATCTCAACTTAACATAGTACCTATATTTACCTAGATAGAATGGCAATGAATTTATGTCATAATTGCAGTAGGTACATCGGTTGGGATCGGGACATGCATTTTTTAACCATGATTGATTAAAGATCAAAGTTAAGAAAATCTAAAAATGGTATCCGTCTAGTACCTAGCTAGATTAGCTAGTATACTTACAAAGGTAACATTTTAACACTGGTACAAAAATTTTAGAGCAATCTGCCTCATGTTATGTGTACCTATCGTCCAATCAATATGAATCCCATCATTACATATTGTCTCATGAAACGTTATCTCTTGACTTGCATTTACGATTACCGCAACAAATATCACCATAAAAACAAAAACCGATCGCTAAACTCAACTCTAAATCGATTAAAACAAAACATGCTTTATTTATTCGATCGATTAGCCGATTCACAATTAAAAATGCAAATGCCGTGTAGTTTTAAACCCGAATCCATTAAATCCTACAAATGTATACTGTACTGTACTGTATAATTGTATATCAACGCAATTTAAATCTTAATAAGACTCATATAAGTCTAAATCGCTCGCAATAGGTCATTTAATACACATACATACTCGCTTACATATCCATAAGCAAAAAATAAACGTACACACGCATCGAGCCAAAATAGCCTTTAATGATAACGTCATAACATCTTATCGAGTCGTAGATAAGTTGGCAGTTTGTATCGCAATACTGCCGTAGTATTCTACAAAGCCGTAAGTACATTGGAGCCACAATACCATACGTCCTTTTTACATTAGGGAAGAGCGATAGTGCATCGATGCATCGGGTCGACGCACGCGGCGCAGCCGGCGCAATAAAACAAAACGTGGGTACAGTAAACAGATTTTAAAATATTAATGAAAGACCAGTCAGTGAATGTCTTTCTTTCCCTCGACGTAGCGTAGAGACCGGCGGGCGCATTGAGGCTGAAAGAAAAACCGAAGGTGCGGAAGCCCACTCTGGGGTTGGGGGAGCACCCGGAGACGCCTCAGTGAGACGAATCCGCTAGTACTAATTAATTAAATACCTAGACCTAAATCCGTACCTGAGAAGCATAACACTGTCCTATTGTTTTCCATATTTACTTCTTACAGTGCTTTTCATTTCAGGTAAGGAAATGTTCAACAGATAAGATTAGTTGTTTGAAACTCGCTATAGATCAAAGCGATAAATTTTAAAAATTATTGTATCATTCAGACCAATTAGCTTTATAAAGAATTTAAGGTAGGTCCCCTTCATGGCCTCATTGGGATCATTGCGTTTGTGCATGTGCGTACTGCGATCAAGAGCACACTGCGACCTCACAAGCGCTCGCGCATCGTGCGGTAATCGCACCGCTTTGATCTCGCCGCCTTCCCCTCTATTTTATAGCATCTAATTGTGGCTGTTAACGGCGCAATTACAGTGCAATTAGAGATCTCTTCACATACTGTGATGTCAGTATGCAACGTTGTAAAAAATTGTGTTGTTTCTAGGTACCTGTAATAATTGGAGCTATAATTAATAGAAATAAGTTATAAAAGTGGCTACCAAGGTTGCTAGACGTTTAAAGACAGCTGGTACTGTCGCCCGCGAAAGTGTCATTTAAGTATTTATTTTTGATACTTTCATTTTTTAAGTCTTATTTTTCTACGTTTGGAATCTAAGATTTTGGAATTATATACTCGTACCTGGAGCGACACTTCATTGCATCATCTAGCTAAAATGCAGAATTTTCTACAAAAAATTATGAATGAATACAATTTGACTATAGCCATTTGTTATAAAGAAGAAACGATAGGTTTTCATTTTCATACTTCGATACCTTCCGTTCCGATTGTAGGCTACGGCGCAAGATTATTAAAGTTTAAAAGTCGAAATGAAAGATGGCGCTCACGCCGCGGGCGCACTGTGGCTACGCGCAACGGCCGACAGAACTCACAAATTGCCCCTCCTAATTACCCCAGGTAGGCGGTCGCACAAAGTGGAACGTTTTTTATTCCAAGTGCTAAGTTATTCAAAGATGTAGCCATAAATTTATATCGAAGTTTCATCGTAATTCTTAGATTATGAAAGATTTCTCCTAATAAAATTACAGCGGATGAAAAAATTACTACTTAACGAACTTATATCACTGATATATTTAAGTATCACTACGAGTCCTACTCGTGCCGCATTAATTAACAGATATAAAAACAGGGAATAGCAGGCAAAGTTACGCGTAGCAAATTGACAATACCATGACAATTTCATTTAGTTCACCAACATCAAATTAACAATGCAAACGACAACTGGCAAGCCCTCGGAACAAATCTACATTTCCGTGATGAAATTTACCGTAAAGCTGCAGCAACACAACAATAGCAGACAGAGATTACCCTCCACGATGACTTCAAGCATGAGTTAACAAAGCTAAAAACTAGGGATGTAACGATACCGATACCGATATATCGGCCGATATATCGGTATCGCCGATATATCGGTATCGCCGATATTATACAACCGATATTTGAAGAATTTGCTGTATGAAAAAAAATCTGCAAAAAATAATTTCAATTTCTGACTTAATTTATGTACTGGTCTATTCTATTACCTCGTGCAATGATAATTACTATGCTAACTAAATCTTTGGTTCTTAATAAAAAAAAAAAAAATTGAGTTGACATATATTATTTTTACATTACACTTTCAAGGTTTACTCTCTGGTAAATATAGCCAGTAGTCATTGCCATTAGTTATAATAAGGACATAAAAATATCTGAAGTTCATACTTCATTATTAAGCTAAGATATCGGTATCGGTATCGCCGATATTAACTACTATATATCGGTATCGGTATCGTATCGGCAAAACTGTGTATCGTTACATCCCTACTAAAAACTTTCATCCGAAACACCGGGCCCTATTATGGCGGCCGTATTATCCCCATACCTGCGCTAATGATAGGGTGCTTCAAAGAATACAGACTTCTCAATAACACCTCAGCTGTACCCGGACCCAAAAAAAGCCGGGCAATTTTGACACAATGCTCAAAGACGCCGACAATTGGGGAAATGGGTTATCAAGTTCTCTTCTTATCTTGTTGCGTTGAAGTTTATTATTTTATGCTCTCCAAGTTTATGACGGATGTGATATGTCTAGAATACTTTTACGCTGAAACATTCAATAAGGTCAAGGGTAATTGCGGCAATCGCGGAGGAATGAGGTAAAATTCAAGGTGTTTGCGGGCGGCAGGAATTCTTTGATAAATGCCGACTTTCCGTTACATACGCTTAAAGCGTTCACCGCTGGAAATGGAAAGATGAACTGCTTATTTGACCAGTTTTTTTAACTAAATAACTCACATTCTGACACTTTAGCGTTGGTTATTCTCTATGTTGTTCGTATAGCCGAGCTCTGTTAGCCAATTGGTAGACTAGTGCTAATGGAGGTCAGTTGTGGGTGTCCTGGCGCTTGTTACCACCTCAGTAGGAGCTAAAAGCCGGCCTTTGTTGGCCTTGCATCGTAGGTATTTACTCTAGATTTAGATCATAACTCTTGCAATATCCGGAAAATTAATCATATTGCAGAGATAGATATTGGTAAAACGGTTATTTAATTCAGTGTAACACTAATTACAATATGAGATATCAAAATCCTTTTAAATTTGTTATTAAGGTCCAGGCAGTAAAGTCAGTTACAGCGTAATAACACCAAATAAAACCAGTGTAAACGTAGTGAAAGTCTAAAAGTTATAAAAAGGGAATGTTACTTTTAAATGCCAAGTAAAAGAGCAGTGTCCACGCGGTACCTTAATTAAGAAATACCATTAAGCGGTACAGAAAATGTATCTGTCCATGAATTGGGTTCGATTGCCCAATCTAGAGGTGAACGAACGCCCGCGCAGTGACGACGCAGCAAAATCAGATGAAACTTTTCGTGAATGGACCATCCCACTAGAACAAACGGACCCGATGGTACGCCCGATAGAGCCCGTTTGGAGGACCCCGTGCTACTTTTATTCTTAAAAAAACTACGACAATCAACCGAATGCAATTGTATTTCGGTCTTGTTTAAACTAGCAAGTTTACAATATATTTTTACTGTTGTATAAAAAGTCGTGTTTAAAAGATGAAAATTAGATTTTAAAACGTGAGTCAGATTAAGTTTTACTGTAAAAGATATGACTTCTTTATTCGACCACGTAAAAACAGAGACGCTAATTCTCATCATACTTATGTATGTAATATTAATATCATACCTATGGTAATAAATAACAAATAATTAAAAATATCAACAGATGTTACATCACAGTGCAAGAAAACGATGTTTACAAGAACAGTCAAGTGAAATTCATATGAGTCAAGTAATCGGAGATACGCGTAAAAGCGATGCCGACGATATAGCAGCATTAACCGATACACATCGGCACTTAAGGCATGATAGCCGCGATTCGATAAGGGATATAAATAAAAATAAATGCTTGCTCCGCGTTATTGGGCTGTAAAGATACCGCTATTGCGATAGTTGTATCAAAGCGTCCGCGTGTTTATTGATTTAATGCAGCTCCGAATAATCCAAATGAATTTGCAACATGAGCGTTTTAATGGATTTTGCTTGTTACAGAAATTACTAATTACGTTGAAAGTAGCCGTGGGTACTGGACAAGTTTTTGAATCTAATCCTCTACGGATTAATGTAACAGTGAGTAACTGGGTAACAGATTATGTAAATATCTAATGGGCTTTCAATTTCTGTTATGGCTTTTGTTTTGAATGCATGACATATTTCAGTACAATTCAACCAACGATTTTACTCTACAGTAAGTTGAAATGAGGCAGGTTAGTGAGGAAGATGGCTATTTAAAAGTGCATTCATTTTGTTTTAAAGTATACACGCAATGAACGAAATTAAATCAAAGAGACGTTTTTTCGTAACTTATGGCAAACAATCTGACTGATCATATATATCATAAACATCTGCTATTTAACACGAGAGAAATTGCCACTTTGTCGACCTATGAGTAACCTTCCTAAATATGTATGTAACTTCAAATTTACATTATTCAACTATCTGGGTTGGGTTCTAAACCTGGTATTTTCCTCTTCGGGGGTATAACAGCTATTCAGCAGGCGTTATGCCCTCTTGAACTTATGACTTCCCCTACATGCCTCCGAACAGATAATATGAATGTTTAGAGATGGAACAGGAACCGTACCGCTGCAATTTATATGGCACCGGAGTCAATTTATCTTGTAGGTCATAAGGCTAGTAAAGGGCCACTAAGTATGCACTACAGTTTCTTTTCGGAGTCTTTTCATTCACAATGATGAGTATCTGTATTGACATTAACCTTTTGAAGTACCTCAATCGTGTCGCTTAGCAAATGTAGACCCTATACAAAAAAGGCCTCGATCGGCGCGTTTGATGCAAGATAGCTTATCACTCACGTCGCCGTGCCACCGTTATTGTCACGTGAACGTTTTTTAAATTCATTTCATTTGCCATTTATGGTTTACACTAAAAGAGTTAAGTAAACAAAGCGGACTAGCTGATTGTAATCCTTGATATTACCCACATTTTATTATACGTATATTCGTATGTATGCTTAGAAATTAGAGTAAATGATAAAATTATGATATGAGCCTGGTTTAAGTCATTCATGTTTTACTAAAACAATATGATTATGAAATAAGGGTTATAAAACCTTGGATCAGACTATTTACATTCTGCGCTTTCAATTTCAAAAATCTAATAAGAAACTTCGTAGACATGTTAATGATATGTTATGTCAGAGTCACCCACATCACTCGGTGTCACAAAACGATTTAGAACAGAAGCCAATGTCAACAGGTTCCCCACGGCTACGCTATCTCTTGTACTCCAGCTAATAAAAATATCTAATCATTGTTTAGTTTTGGTAAACAGTGCTTCGTTCGTGGTATCTGGGATTGTAATGCAACTATATAGGTACGCGTATTATATTTTTAGGCTAGCGTAAGTAGTTCGTTTTAATACCATTTTATAATGTGAAGAATATTTCAATCAAAATGTACTTACCTCAAAAAATATACATATTTATTTAGGTACATATTTACAAGGAAGCCGTAGGGAAATTAACCTTCCTACAAGTTATAACTAACAAAATGATTCGATATTTACAAAATTACAATCAAAATAATGATGTCCTAATTCACGTGTTGCCAGTTTTCTACTGCGCAAACCAAAAGTACCTACCCTGTGAATCCAATACACTGTATCTTCAGTTATCTGTCTTTCGGAGTTATAGTGTATTGGATTCACAGGGTACAAAATCTGAGATCAAGTATCCTAATACAAAATTTGCGCTTATTTTAAAGTTTGTATAACTGACCGTGTGAGCTGTGAGTAATGCATTTTAACATTCATACCTATTTCTGTCTGAAACTTCCTTTCGCTATTACAGTGTGTTCACAATTTCACATAACATGAGTCAGACCATAAAATCTATTCAACAATCAGCAATAAATCAAATCCCCCCTTGTAAAAAGGGCAAATGTAACATAATACGGTTTCCCCTCAACTTTTAATATCGATTATCATGTTACACCGACTTATTAAAATGAATATGTAGCAGAACAGTTAAGTAGCGCATAGTCACTAACCCTTTTATCACTATTGTGAGAAATTATTATAATTATAAGAATAGGCAAAGTTCATCTCAAAATCTGACATAAAACAGTAACACTTGCATGTTCGACTGTACCTACCTGACAAACATAACAGTAAAAGTATTGCCAGCTTTTTTTTCTATTAGATTAATTTAAATCATTGTTTTTATGGTATGTTCACAAGTACAATGAAGCCTTACAGCAACGTGGATAATAGCAATAGCTAATAAGCTACGAGGGAATATAATTATACGATTTGTCGATGTTAACGTAAGAATTAAGAAAATGTTGGTACATCGATTCTTACCGCTTCCTCTGCTTCTTTCTGATCCCGGTGCCCCATGAGGTTGGGCATAGCTGTCCAGTTGTATCCAAGATCTTGGCAAAGCGGCAGCCTGATGCGCTCACACTTTCCACCCTCATCCTCCTGTCCAGCCACCACCACAGCCAAAATCAACACGAAAATAATCCGAGACATATTCAACACAGTTTAATATCACAACACAATACTAAAAGTCATATTAAAATAATAACAAACTTTGTTTATACTCAAACTTCACTCGTAAACATTTTATTCCAGTTTATTTCCAGTGTCACATGCACACTCTACAACGGCTCGCAGCGGACTGATTTGAAATTCGTAATTCGAACTCGGCGCCGCGGCATTCAATCAAAGGCAAAGGAACGAAACCGGTCTGCCGTCGCCGGTACGTTCAGAAACATGCATATGTTCCGATAAAAGGCCCGTCTGAAGTGAACGCATGAACAGCGCATTAAGAAAAGAAAAAAAACTAATTCGTGTACGGCTCACTGCAATCGGTGGTAGTAATTTAAGCCCTCTCTTTCACTCTTAGGCGTATGAGCAGAGTAGAAGGATAATATGGAATTAAGTGTATCTGCCCATGGGGTTCAATTTTATTTTATGAAATTGCTGCAATAAAAGTGTGGTAATTGAGAGGTTTAAAGATTTTATTACATGTATTTTGCTGTATTATGTATCGTAGGCTAGACGCTTAAAATTTTGTTGTTTTAAGCCTTTCGCGAGTTTCGCGATCAGTTAGTTCATTTCTGCATTTAAATATTTATTTTAGAAGTTCTCTTCAAGAGCATTTCAAGACAGTACTTTTCTCTTTCAGTTTGACATCCCAAGTAGAATACACAATTAGGGCCCTTCATTACATCACTCCAATAACACCTTTAATACATCCTTATTCTCATTTTAAACTAAGCCCTATTACGTTCTGATAAAATTCTAAAGTCGTATGTCACTGTCCATATCTCTCAAACTTATCTGGTCCAGTATGAAAAGAGACCTCATTGCAATAATCGATGTTTGATATTGAAAGACGTCGGCGGGTCAGGTTAGAGTGGGAGTTGGGTATGAATAGAGCGTTGTGCGAGCGAGACGGGCACAAAGGCGCCGCTGCGCGCACGCCGGACGCCGCCGGAATACCTAATTAAGGGCGCATGCGTGGACCGCGGGGTGAGGGCTGCGGCGCACTGGTCGCGAAGAGCAGGATGCACCATCATCCAAATCCCATAGTATATTACACACCTAGGGCAGTAAAATAAAGAGTGTCCCAGATCCAGCTTTTTGTGGCCCGAGCCATAGATGAAGTATTTTACGTCAACCCAGGTCAGTAAGTGGCCGTTACATCCCTTCTCGTTACGCAGAGAGAAAATCCCACTTCCAGGCCAAGCGAAGATGTAAAATTAAAATTATGTACATTCATTCCACGGGCAGTAAGGACCTATGCACATGGCGTCTTTTAAACGCGCGTCGACGCGGCGGCTTGTATCGCAACCCGCGCCATTCGCATTTTTTAACCCTACATTTGCATAAAATACTATTATGAGATGCTAAGTAGGTATGTTATCGTCAATAATAGTGACATGACTCGGAAATACAAGAGATTGTGCAGAATCTGCACTGCAGATATTTAAAGAGTTCATTGTTGGTAAACAAACACACCTAGTTGTACCAGTTTTTACTATGGCAAGTTAACTACATGTTACAGTAGGATAGCGATGCCTTATTCACTCTGAGAACTCTTAAGTCTTTAGTATTCGCACAAGCTCTTACTGTGTTTGTTATGTCATATCACGTTTATTTGTGGATAACATACTTTGTAACTATCATTTTCTTACCTACAGAATATTCCATGTAGCATATTAGATGTTTTGCTCGACTTGGCGGGGGACTGCCGTGCCCCCAAAAACTAAATTAATCGGCCAGGAAAAAAGTCTCCAATTTATTTTATTAAGTAATAGATAAATAAGTAAATAACTGGTCAACAGTGATTTTGGTGCCCTTGACATGAACGTAGGTAAGCTTTTATTTCATATAATTTGGCAGAGACAATAACGGGCCTATACTGCCGCCATAACGCAAAAGGGCACAATTAACATTTTTTTTTCGACACTGAGTTGTATGTATACTCATTCGGAATCCGTTTTGCGTTATGGAGGCAGTATAAACAGTTTCTCAAGATCAGTAAGCTTATGATGCTACGCTTTGTCACGCGATAAATAAATGATGAAGCATCCGTCACATTCTAACCAATACTGTGTGAGAGTGACGGATGCTTTATCAGAAAGAAAGAAAGAAAATACATTTATTCATGACAGCACAAGATAAAAAACAAAACATAAAATTAAAAATAGATACGCTGCCACAAAACGGTCCCACCTCAGCAAAATGCTGACCTGAGAGACAGCGCTGGTCTTCCGGTGGAACCAGGTAGGGGCGACGTCATACCGAGAAACTCGTATGACCGGTCCAGGACAGACAGTTCTTCTGACTTGGTCTTATCACTTATTTATCGCATGACAAAACGTAGCATCATAAGCGTACAGGTCTAGTTTTTGAAAATATCGCCATTTCGTATTGCTGCGGTCAGCGGCGGATTTGCCCAGTAGGTCCAGTCCAGGCCTTTTTTTTTGCGGTGGGAAAATGCATTACGCATAACCCCCCCCCCCCGGGCCTAGGGAGGCCTGATGTTGGTTGGGGGGGTTATGTGGGGCTCACTCCTCTCACACACCCTCTGCTAGTCAGAGGGGGGGGGGAGCATACCCAAGGCCTAGAGAGGCGGCCAGCCTATGTGATGGCTGCTGAAAAAAGGCCGTGTGCAAGCCGGTTTTAAAGAGTATGTTTTTTGATACCTCTTTTTTCAGTGCTTTTTGATTATTGTTATTTTTTTATATTTAGTGTTATTCTAACTTGAACCAGCGCATTTTTCTTCAACTTTCAACCTGGCCTGAGGCCTAGGGCGGCCGAGACTACAAAATCGCCACGGTAGAAGTTATATTTGGTCTCGATTTACCTGCAAAAATTAGCTAATATCTGATACGCCCTTGTTTGACTTATGAATTTGTGTATTCGGGTCATACTCGTTCAGGAAAACGGGCGTCTTTTCAGTGGACAATACAAAAGTTAACAACTTGGGTATATTTTACTTATCCTTTTATCATACAGGTAGGTATTAAAAATAAGACTGTATATATCTATGAGGATCTAGTAAGACAAATAAAAATTAAAGCCTAACAATTTTATAATGTCCACAGGAAAGATATATAACCTTAACTCGTACTAAAAATATTTTTGACCCATTCTCAAGTAGGTACACAAAAAGATCAAAACAATGAGGGTACCAAAAAAGTTGTTGGTCTGTGTAATGCTTCTACGAAAGGGCACTATTTCCGGCGACGGACGCAGTATCTGACTGACCTTACCTAAGCGGAATAAATGTCTCTTTCTCTGAATGCCGTTACTTATCTATACTCTTTTAATTTAGTTGAATATAATTTGCCAGAAACGAGCTAGAAATTTCGTTTACTAACCGCTCTCAGTGGGCCCGTTACCTCACGCTTCGTCGGAATCGTAATTAAAACGTCAGATATGGCGGCGCGCGCGCAAAGCGATCGAAGCATGCAAATACACATCTAAAGTTTACTTTAAATGCACATATATATATATACTTTAGTGACACGTCCGGTCCGTCCGGAAGCTAGCGACGGGTGCATAACGATTGGTAACAGTTAAGATATACTTTCGTAATATAAAGATTAATGGGTATAATTTATTATTGATATAACAACATTTGGTATATTCTATATGACGAGGAAGGCCTAAAACCATTACCTTTAGGTTCCGGGTCACCTTAGGTCACCTTAGTGGTATGGTCCAATAATTATCCAATAACCCAGTATCCGCACTAGTTTGAGTAAATGATAAGCCAATAAGCTCGGATTAGCGGTTTTTACACTATTCCAAATTTCAAGTCGATAGGATCAGTAGATCCTGAGATGTCTTGCTGTGACAGAGGGACAGACGGACAGACAGACAGAGTCGCACCATAAGGGTTCCTTTTTTACCATTTTGGTACGGAACCCTAAAAAGTGGTAGTCCTTGGAGGAGGTCTTCACCTGACGAGTCAGTTCTTGTCCATAACAAATAATCAGTGTTTGGGGATGTCTATGCCACACGGGGTAAATGACTGCAATAATTATAATACTGTAATTTATTCTATAAAAATATTACCAACACCGAAATAGTGTTTATTTTTCGAACAGTTTTATTGGTATCGCGGGCCAATGGGCGTACCCATATTACCATTTCTACGCGGTGTGCCATAGAAATTCCCGCACACTGCAAATAATATATATATTATGTTATCCTGCTGATTACATTTTTAAAAATAATAATACTATAAATTAACTAATAATAGATTTAAAAGTGACACTGTGATGACAATGAATAATATTAAGATAACTAATATAGGGGTACCTAAGTGACATGACATGTATATTAGTGCAATTGATCTAGAAATAAAAGGCTTTTTATTCATAAGTGCATTTATGAATACTTAAGACCGACATAGTCGCAGACACAAGCTAGTGCATGCACAAAACCGCACTAAAAATACAAAACAAGAACATCCACTTTAGCCAGAACAGAAGACCAATTTAATACTCAAAAGAAAAAAATACGTTCGATGTAGGATGTGTTCCTTTGTCGCTTACCGTGTTTTGGTTGTGGGTGGGGTTGTATAAAGGAAGTGATATTGAAACATTTGAAACAATAGAACAGTAATTTTGGCGTGCCTTAAGATATGGTCACGGAATGTATGGCGAGCATACTAATGGGACGGCGTTTTAGATCTCGCCTCGATCGCTGATTTTGGGATTGTATGATTGTTGGCTACGTGATGATATGACTAGGTATAATTATAATGACGACGACTCCAATACCTATTCTGATGATGTTTAATGTGTATTAATGTAATAATTTTGTATATGGTTTAATAAAACATCTATACAGGGTGAATTTTAAATCGTGAACTGTTATTTTTTTTTTGAAGTCTATACATAGTTAACAATAACTTACAATGCTTTTAAAACTTTTTTTTTTTAAAAAAGAACCTTAATTGTCACCCTACATTCATGTTTCGTACTTGTCATGAAAATTTCAACATTAGATATCCATCCTCCCAATATTGAAGTTGGCTGGATAGAATTTTGGCACGTATTGTCAATAAATGTCAACATCGTCGACATTGTCAACATAAGTAGGTATTTAAAAATCGTATTTACTCATAAAATAATTCAGTTTTATTACGATTAAGGGTAATAAACGCCTCCACCGTTTTGTTAATACCTAGTGCTCTGTATTAGTCTTAAGTAGCTTTACCAGTAAACGTGGTTACGATTCACGATTTAAAATTCACCCTGTATATTAACTTAAATGTTGAGTCATTAGAATGGGATACTTTTTTGGGTTAAAGTTTATTAATTTAAAGATTTACTAAGTTAGGTTTTTTTTTACAACATTGAAATAAAGAACCACTATCTAAAACCCCCAGCCTAGAGTGCCGCCAGTAGCGGAGCAGGTTCCGAAACCCGAAGGTGAAGAAAGACTTAATTCCTTAGCAATAACTTACCTACATACATTTTCGTCAAGCAAATTTTATTACGTTTTTCAATAATAAGGAACCCTTTTATATCATCTTAGTAAATGTGTCTTCTTAGTAAAATTGCACACATATATCAATGAGTTAGCATTTCTTCTTTTAGTTTAGATTGTAGCCGTAGAACCTACATGCAGTACCGTCACTATACTCAGCACGCGCGTTGATGTCTTATACACGTAAACGGAAATTTTATGTCATCAATGTTATCATATCATTTGCGATCAAAGTTAAGTAACACAGCACAGCAGTGCTACGTCTTCTGATTTGTGAACTTATGACAGGGATGATGTGATTGCTCAGACTGTTTTTTTCGGGCCCCGATACTGTTTTACCATCCCTTGTATAGACCATAGAAAACTTCCAAGGAACAAATACTTATAAATACTTCCAAGGAACAAGTGCTTATCACAAAAATATGTGGTCCTATCAGGATTTAAACCCGGGACTGAGCTTCAAACACAGTCACTCCCAAAAGGCTATATGCCGTCATATGTGTAAATAAATACTAGCACGACAAACGCCATAACATTGTTTAATGGCATTCAGCAAAAAGCACATCTCGCGAGTGTTATTTACGAGCTATTTCCACTATCATTAAGCTAAAAACCAAAAAGCTAATTGCGCCGGCGCGGCCGTCAGGAAGGCCGCGGAGTCGGGAGGGGACAATTAAATGAATTTGCCAGAGGGACAAAAAATAATCCGTCACTGGGAACATCGGGTGACCATAGAAACACTATGTAAGTACAAGTCTCAATCTCTGGTTCTGTATAATTAAAAGATGGAACTTTACCTCACAATCAAAAGTGGATTATGCTTATGGGGTGGAAGGAAACAAAAAGAGGTCTGATAATGATTAAGGTTAATGTAGGAATTAAATTTTTTAAATAACATAAATTACAGGCAATACTCGTAACTACAAATTACTCTTTTGTAATGTTAGTCATACTCATCGTCATAGTTCATAAATCTAGATAAACAGATTCGCTCTCGACTTGAAAAAAAACGCGATTAAAAAATAAAAATATAATAAAAAAAATTCAGTGTTAATGTTTCTTGAAAGGCATTACGAGTATGCCCACCTCGTCTATAGGTCAATTCAACCGATCAAGATACTTACATAAGTTTTGGGTTATTCTTCAGAAATATGTCTGCGACTTATTCCTCTGTCTCCATACATTTAGTATGAAGAAGGGCCAGAGGAATAAGGTGACCGCAGACAGATTTCTTGAGGAATAACCCTTTTCCATTTCTTAAGCATCGCTAACCGTCCCAGGCACTTGATAGATACGGACACCCTACTCGCTATAATTTGAGCGGAATGCCGGCGCAGGAGCACGCAAAAACTATGACGACTGCCGCAGCTGAGGCCGACCGATGCCAGCACATGGGGACAAGGAAATTTAACTCTTTATTCGCTACATAACAAAGTCTCCATTATTGTTATCAATCTTTATGGAAACCATTCCATGACCACACTATTGACAGATTAGACGCAGCGCACGATCTTTAAACCAATAACATTAATAACCAAAGCACATAAAACTAATTAGTTTTTATCTTCTGTACAATGTTATTTTCTAAAATATCTATTAGATATATTGAAATATTTAAGTACTTTCGATTAGAAATTTTTATGATTATTTAAAGTTTAAACTAAGGTAGACGTCAGAAACGACGAAGACGCGCTTGAAACTGTCTCGGTACCTATAATTTATACATAGTTGTCATCTTTCAAGATCACAATTCAAATCATTAAGTGCAAGAAGTACCTACATATAGTACTTAGGTAGGTAAGTACAGTATTAGATAATTCTAAATGCAGCATGTTGCGGATTTTTTTTATTGTAGATTGGTTCAATAAATTGTTATTCTAAATTGCATGTATCACATTTTGCTCCAAAAGTGTTTAGTTTTGAGTCACATGGCCACATGCAGTGGCAGAAGTTAAGTTACTGACGTTGAATGCGAGAAGGTGGACAGTGTCTACGTATGTGGGTATACCATACCTACGTACTCCAGTCGAACTATGTTTTTTTGCTGAAATCGCCCAGTTTTCGCCGATTAAACTAATTGTGCTTATTATAATAATTACGCGCAATTGTCAACGGGCCCCGCTGTGAAATTGTGCCCGTTTTTGCTTTAATTAACTGCAGCTCCTTGGTATTTGTAAATAATTATTTCAAGTCTGCTGCTGGCCGACAAAGGATAAGCGAAGAATACTTCTAATCTAATAGTTCATAAAACCTACTACTTCCTACTACTGATTTTTGAGTTACCTACATAAAATAAGAGAATAGGAAGGTCGTGTCACGAATCTTTTGCAATTTCTATTATTAGGAATGTGGAACACCGATACCTGTTAAAAGTCAAAGTTTGTTATTCTTCAATTTAGGCGTATTAAAATGCTAGGTGCATTGAATGTCAAGATTTTGGTAAATGCACCACACACACAGAAAAATATATACATGTGTCTATTTCATTAAGCTCGAATCCTATTATAAATATCCCGTAGTGTAAAATATTTTCATAGGTTGATCATTCAGAGCAGCAGCTTTTTTTGAAATACATACCTATATGTGTATATATTTCGCAGAAAATAGTGGAGAGTCAGACCTCGAAGTATTTTTTTTTGTATTTCGAACCCAAACGTTACTTGATCGACAATTATTGGCTGCAAGTAATTTAGTAATAAGTAGTCTATAATTAAACTAAACAGTTAATAAACCAACTAATAACTTATTGTTCTAAGTGTCACACGTCGCAACGTGCCACCACGATACTTGACGCCATACGTGTTTTACGAGGAACCACGAGAAAGAAATGGGTTATTAAAAGATGAATGGCTGTTTATTAGCAACTTTGTTGCTCAGTAAGGACCGCGTGTGCATGTCTCGGGAGGATAATTGGTTTAATTTGTACGTCCATTTCCAGCCACAGTTTATCACCAAAAACCAGCAATAAAATTACTCAGTCCAGAGCAGCCTTGGAATTCAATTAGGTTGCGTTTCCACGGGAGCTGTGCGAGGTAGCTAAGCGGTGTGCGAGGAAAAAATCCACCAATCAACGTGCCTAGCCTCATTCAGCGTGGCCCGGCATTGGTGGAATTTTTCCTCGCACACCGCTTAGCTACCTCGCACAGCTCCGGTGGAAACGCAGCCTTAGTCCGGTAAGTAATACTATACATTGTATACATGTATTTGAATGAGAGGAGGAGAAGTAAAGTTCAGTTGCAGTCAAAGTTTTAGAATACTACTTCGTCCAAACAATTAATAAATACTTTATGCCACACCTGGCCATACCCTTTACCGCACGCTACGCGTACGGAAAAAGACGCTTTCTGGCCAAGTGTAGACATAAAATGATGTACACAACACGGGAGGTAAAGAGAGCCCTCGATCGCATATTTACGTCCCTCGTTTGTAGCTTGGGCCGCAAACATCTGCGATCTCGGCCTTTCTTTGTTCTACCACCCTAGTTGATAAACACACTTACAAAAAAAACCGGTCAAGTGCGAGTCGAACTCGCGCACCGAGGGTTCCGTAAAAACTCATATGTAGACCAACCATACGACAAACAGCAACACAACCCTGCCTTAAACCCACCTTAGTCCTATTAAACCAGGAAAAATCTTAACAACGCGATGCAGCGTATGCTACAGCGACATCTATTGATACTAAATAGCGCGTAAATTTTAGTTGTAATTAGTTTAGTAGGTTAGTTTAGTTTAAGGTTTTTTTTTTTAATTGTG
The DNA here is from genome assembly GCA_947034925.1 of Eudemis profundana. Lineage (NCBI taxonomy): Eukaryota > Metazoa > Arthropoda > Insecta > Lepidoptera > Tortricidae > Eudemis > Eudemis profundana. The sequence continues at coordinate 18,019,882 of OX344795.1, read as the reverse complement.
ATTGTTTTTTTTTTGTATATTGTATGATTTTATGTTTTGATTGTGTAATGTACCTCTTGTAATGACAATAAACTGAATGTTGTAATTTAAACGTTTTATTATTTCAATCAGCCAATAACAAACAATAATTGTTTGTCAACTAATTTAGTTCTCATGTATCATTTTTCATGAAGGAATCATGTTTTGAAGCACACTTTTGTGTATTAAATTAATATTGCTGCCACAAGCTACCTTATTTTAGATTTGTGTCCCTAGATCGCGCTAGTGGTATTTTATTTTTATGGTATTTACTAGTGTCAGATTTCCTAACAAACTCCTATTATAGAGTTTTTAATAATTATTGTTACTTTATGTTTTTTCCCGATTCCTGATGAGTGATCATTGTATTTAATAGACATTTTTTATGTAATCTGAAAAAATAGGCCATCGCTTAGTTTTGCTACTCTCCGCTAGATGGCTTTAGTAGGGAGGGTAGAAGTAAAATAATATTTTAAGAAATTTGTAAATTTCTAAAATAAATATTCAAGTTAGGAAGAGAAAATATAACGGTCTTCCTAATAATAATAATAACGGCGGCGGCACCCTAGGTTAGGTTTTTAGGGTTCCGTACCAAAATGGTAAAAAAGGAACCCTTATGGTGCGACTCTGTCTGTCTGTCTGTCTGTCTGTCTGTCTGTCTGTCTGTCTGTCCGTCTGTCACAGCCAGATATCTCAGGAACTACTGATGCTATCGATTTGAAATTTGGAATAGTGTTAAAAGTAGCTAACCCGAGCCTATTGGACATAAAAAATATCTTGTACCTTTTTTACTTTTTTTTTTAAAAGGCTCCGTAATGGGACTTTGAAAATTGAAAGTAGGGCTATTACTTATATTGAGTGGGGTATCAAATGAAAGGGCTTAATTTGTAGATTAAAACAGCATTTTATTTTTTTTTCTTAAATAAGTAGTTTTTGATTTATACATTTTTATGTACCATTCCCCCCCTATTATCTCCGAAGTTACTGATCAGAAAAATGTGTCATAATTACTAATTATAAATATCAACCTGAATATTACAGGAAAAATAGAACGGTCTTGCTAACTTTAATACCTTTTTAGAAATTTACAAAACTTGAAATCCCTAGCGGCGAGTAGCAAAACTAAGCGATGGCATGTTTCACGCTAGGGGATTTCCGGGCAAAACTAGATGGCACTAAAACACTAAACATTTAACAATGTTATAATTAAACAAAGAAACATAGTATAGTAACAATTAGTTCGTAAACAGCTAATAATAAATAAATTTAAATACATTTAAATACTGTGTCACGTTTGCAAAGTTAAATAATTGTAAATAATATTGTAATTATTTTACCAAGCTTATACATAGATGGCGTTGTAAATTCGGGGAACAGCTTTTTGTATGGAGAATGACAGTCCTCTTGATTTAATGGTCCTTGCTATTAAATAGAATCAACACGTCAGGTTCTCAATATTAGAGGGAAAATATAACTGTTTTCCTAACTTGCACTGTTTTTTAGAAATTTGCAAAAATCATAACATATACTTATTTGCTTCTACTAAACAAATCGACATACAGTTTTTCTTGAACTATTCGCGTATCTACTTATGAGTTTGTACGGAACCCTCGGTGCGCGAGTCCGACTCGCACTTGACCGGCTTTTTTTATAATGTGTTTATGTTTTGTAATTTCATTTGTATTTTACTTTTTATATATATATTGTAAAAAACCTAACTTAAGCAAATAAAGATATACGGACAATAATAATCCTAATAGATACATGAATAGTTCAAGAAAAACTGTATGGCGATTAGTTTAGTAGGAGCAAATAAGTATGTGTTATGATTTTTGCAAATTTCTCAAAAAGCGTGCAAGTTAGGAAAACCGTTATATTTTTCCTGTAATATTTAGGACAACATTATTAATTGGTAATTATTATAGATTTTTCTGTTCAGTAACTTCCAAGATAATAGGGGGGGGAATGGTATTTTTTTTAACATTTTACGCCATAAATCAAAAACTACTTATTTAAAAAAAAATACAAAAATATTTTTTTAATCTACAAATCAAGCCCTTTTATTTGATACCCCACTTGATATATTAGCCCTACTTTCAATTTTCAAAATCCCATTACGGAACCCTTTAAAAAAAAGTAAAAAAGGTATAAGATTTTTTTTATGTCCAATAAGCTCGGGTTAGCTACTTTTAACACTATTCCAAATTTCAAATCGATAGTAGCAGTAGTTCCTGAGATATCTGGCTGTGACAGACGGACAGACAGACAGACAGACAGACAGACAGACAGACAGACAGACAGACAGACAGACAGACAGACAGAGTCGCACCATAAGGGTTCCTTTTTTATCATTTTGGTACGGAACCCTAAAACCAGCCGTGAAGAAAAGTAAAATATTATTACCTCAATATGCAGAGAATTGCACCCTTTACAATGATGTACCTTATAGGTATGTAGGGTAGGGTGTATACTGTATAGCTATATTTAACAGAAGCCCCTCAACTCAATTGACAAAGCCTCACCCGCAATCTGTAGACTAGTCGAGGGCTAAATAAATTTTTATTCAGACTATTAGCAAGGCTTTTACCTGTATAGCTATATTTAACAGAAGCCCCTCAACTCAATTGACAAAGCCTCACCCGCAATCTGTAGACTAGTCGAGGGCTAAATAAAATTTTATTCAGACTATTAGCAAGGCTTTTACGCTCCGGGTATATGATCGTTTTCTGAGGCAAGTAGGTAAGTACGAAAAACTTTTAACACCTTGTATACTATGCTAAATTTGGCAAAACAATACACCTTTGACTTAGGTGTCTGTCCGTTATCGGCATTCACTACGAAATACCTGCTACTTAGCTTAGAGCATGACCATGATTAATACCCCGAAATTCAGGGCCTGAATCTGCTCCCATACATTGTCAAGAGAAAACAAGATAATCTTATGTATATACTTCTGGCTATACTTTTTAAGGAATCTAGACCTATTAAATAGAAATGTCTCAGATCGCAGGTATTTGACGCCCGAGTCGAAGGCAAAGGCGATAAATATGCGATCGGAGGCTTTTTTTTAACTATTACCGCCCGTGGTAAGTACAAAATTTTACATCCCAGGCCAGGAAGTGAGATTTTCCGGTAATTGCCACTTTATGGTCAAGTGTCACGTAAATAAATTTTCAAGGATTAATGCATGGGATTAAATTAATAGAATCACCTAAGCGGTAAGTACATTTAACACTTGCTTTACTTACTTTTATATTTTACACGATAAGATATTCCAAAGTTAGGAATATCTGCTGAAAATAACATTAAGTACTAAATTTTACCTTGCGTGTGACTCTGTGGTTGAAATTTCAATGCGTTTAGCTAAAGTTGGTAGAGGACTTACGCTAGTTTGGAACAGAGATGGCGCCGGCACCACACTGTGAAGATGAGTGTTAATGCGGTCCCCGCTGCGCGAACGCATCACTACCGTGGACACGGTTTTTTGTTGGCAGGCTGCATATAATTTCTATGGTTAAAAAAAAAACAATTTTCGACAGGCGTGAACAGCGGTCTCACTGTTGTCAAAATTCTCACTTTTCTTACAGGTAACCTGGAAATCTTGAAACCGTATTGTGAATGGGAACTTTATTTCTTCCTAATCGAATTGTATTTTAAGTATTTCAACATTGTTTTTGAATAGAGCACAAAGAAAGCTCTTGATTTACTCCTGAATCTGTAAATATACTGAATATGAAACTATTATAAGTAATTGAGACTTTAATTGTTGATAGGGTAGCACGATTACGTCGCTACGTAATGGTTTATGTTAATGATGGTGTAATTTCATATTTTCCGTATCCGATTGGGTGATCGTATGGTCACAATGGTCAAGTAAAAAAGTAGGTGTCAGGTGGCCGGATACGAATAAGTTACTGGTGTCCAACTTAATGTTGAGTCGGCATTTGCTTAAGGTCCTGGGAGAGGTGACGAAGACTAGTCCATCTTTGTCGTACCTAACCCCCATCAATTAGGTGGTACAGACCGCCTATGACATTACGTATGTACATTAGATGAATGGTCAGTCAGATAACTAAGCGTGTTGTTAGTCGGTTGGTTCATTTAGGACTGCTGCTTGAGGCGTGTAGTTACTTAGGCGTTACTTAGTAGAACTATAAGTTAGAGTGGAGCAAGTATTACGTGATCATTTTTTTGTGGATTATAGTTGTTTATCATGTCCCAGTAGTAAGATAACATATGTTAGTAATCTCCATAAAGCCATTGTTCTGTCGGCACTAAGGTCGCCACCGAAAACTTTGCTCCCGCGCACCAGGCGACAACTTGCAACTATCACAACAAACATTAGGACAGGGATACACTGGCGGCGAAGGGTTCAATTGAATTTGATTGCCATTGGCATATCTTTATATTGTAGCAAGTATTACAACGTTAAAATAATGTTCTGTTCGCTGAGGTTGAAAGAAACTTGTGCTTGCCTTACTGTCCTGGTGGCCCCGCCATTTCTTTGATTTCGAGTGACTTGGAAAATTCCTGTCAAGTAATAATAAAATAAAAATCGACAATAATCTGGGGGCACTAGTGCCCCCGCCAAGTCCAGCAAAACAAAGGCACGGCCATACCATCCTTCTCTGGAAGCCATTCAGGCCATTTTCAACCTCCTGTAATTTTGTGCTGCCTAAAGCTAAAACCCTAAAATTTCAGGGATATATAGGGCACACTGAGACTTAAATATACTCTCAATAACATTAAATTTTAACGTGTAGTTTAAGAACATCAAAGTTCCTTGGTTTTGTCACAGACTGATTCACTGACTGATCATCATAATTCTATGGTACTTCAAGCAGACCCACAAGCTCCAAATTTTAAACATAGTTTTTATCCTATCAAGTCCTACAAAACCTAAAAATATTGCAATTTCAGTCACAACTGCACACATAAGTTTGTAATCCTATACAAATACATGCGATTACAAAAATTTTGCAGTTCAAACCGTGGAGGAACATTTAAAACATCTCAAATAAAGAATCCTCCCGCCTCGGGTAAATAATAGGCAAGTCGGTGAGAATCGAGTTCTGTGGACACCCCCCGGGTACTGACTTGGTATAACATTACATCTCAAAACTTTTTTGTTGTAAAACAACTGCGTTGCGAGACTTACATCTTTTTAAATGTAATGTTTTGATGGGATAATGATTACCAGAATCAGTTCTAACGCTGCTCTGAGAAGTACCTAATTAAAAATTTTGTAAGTTGATGGAAATGTGTTTCTATGGAATCTGTGTACCCCGTCCTTTACGTCCATCATTGATATGCGCGTCGTCACCTACCGACGTGTCCCATTGAAACCCCATTGTCCATTATTCATCGCCTGCGTTTGACGCCGCCGAGCGTCGTCGGGCGGGTTACATGCCTCTGGTAAGTACGTTGACGAAAGAGTGTTAGAAATAGGTACTTCCGTGGTACTTCCAGTGAACGATACTTTCTACTGAGATATCCTTTCCTATCGTAATGACCTCACGTTAAGGAGTTACAATTACATACAAATATTCCTGTCAGACAAACCGGACGAATTTAGGGATTAGATGGGTAAACATACCTAATACATTTATTTGCTTGTAGAGTTAATAAGAGTTTGTGCTACATGTAGGTATTAGTGAGTCAAGAACATAGTTATAATAATTATGTAGTATTGGAAGTAATGTAGGTTAGAGGTGGGTACCTATAACATGTTTGTTTAAAATACCGATTCTGTATCTACAATTAAGAGTATAGGTTTTAATCATCTGCTCCACTTAATCAGCGATCTAATTACAGTATTCCAGGTCTAAGTCAAATTATCACAGTGATTCTTTTGTCATTTAATGCAATATCAAACTAAATTGAACCCTAAATCCGAATCGTACGGAGGCTGGATCTGCAGACTTATGTAACTTATTATGTATTGCAATACTAGTGTAATAACAGTGTGAATTCTTTCACAACTATGTCTCGTGTTCCTGTTAAGCTGTTTATATAGGAGTGCATAATTCCTCATGGAATAGGATAACCATCTGACATTTTAAATGTTCAGCTTCAGTCTTCGTTTTATCAGCTCGCACGACTGGAACATTCCACATACTAGTAGAGTCCAGACTTGTAAAATTGTAGGTAGTTTGGTTGCATAATAAAGGTTTAAGTACAAAATTTCTGATATATCACAAAAATCCAGACGAGGGGCGAACAGGACTAGCCTGATTATTTCGAATCCTGTCATAAACCAGAGAAGTCAAAAAAGTTCACAAACTTTAGAAAAGTCGGAGCCATTAACCAACAGTTTACAGCTGGGCATAGCGGGGGCTAATGTAGGCACGGGAAGTGGAACAAATTAATTAAATAACCACATTTTTACTAAAAAAAACCCGACCGCGGTGCACTTTGAAACTGCATAAAATCCGCCATTTTGTTTATTTAACGAACTTCATACCCAGTGACACTCGCACCATCAAGACGAATCTAATGATGTATCATTTATCAAAATCGGATGTGCCGTTGAGTAGTTACGAGCGGACACAGGAACGGACATACATACATACATACATACAGGTCAAACACATAACCCTCCTTTGGGCTTCGCCGCAGTCGGGTAAAAACCCGGAAATTATGGCCAGAGGGCTAGACATATCTACATTTAGGTACACACAAGCAGATGGTAGGTAACCCTAGAATCATAACGTTTAAGGCAGTGCGAAAATTCACGAAACCGTAAAACTTTTGAACGGGCGTCGAGTCGTCGACGTCTAAATGGATATCACACAACAGTGTGAATTGTCAGTTTTCTTACATTTTAAGTTCTTGAAGACAATTAGGTATTTGAGAATTTTAGTTCTAATACTGGTTAACGCAATCCATTTTCACCGTCCATCTTCTACATATTTAGTTAGGCGACATTTTGTAATAAGTAATAGCTATACAAGTATGAAGTAGGTAGAGCTACCTTATTTTATTAACACTCAAGCTCCGTGGATTTAAATCTATATAAAGACCAAAGGACCATCCGGGAAGATACTTTATTAACGCAATCAAACGTCTTCTCACGTTTCAATCTCTATTCCATTCCTTTTAACGCCCTTCCTGCCCGAAAAAACAACTAAAGGGTGCCAATCGAGCCACATTGCTAACGGAAAAGGAAATTTCTCCCTTGGGCGCAAAGTTCGATATTGTATGTGTTAAAGTGTAGGTAATAAACTTTTAACATGACAACACGAAATTAAAGAGTATTAAAACAACATGTGCGGGACAATGACGGGGCGGCGCTTCAAAGGCGGCGGCGCCTTTGAGCCGTGTTCGTTGTTGGCCGGCCCACACCGTGTGCAACTTGCACTAGGGCAATAATGGCTTGGCTTTTGTATTGATGTGGAAAATTATCAATGGGGAGAGGAAATACTCAAACTGCTATTATTCTATTTTAAAGCCGTAACGTAAATAAAAAATAAGAAAATAAAAATAATATAAAAATCGTTAGTAGGTACCTACGACCTAAGTTATGAATAATAATTTTGATGAGCATCTATTCTAATATTTATTTCCCAGCCAAGGCTTCCACAAACAAATAATACCTATATTGGAATCCCTAACCAGTAGAGTGTTTTGAGATTTGATAACAAAATGTAGAGTCTGAAATGGCTACTGAAACGTCTAAAAGCTGGATCATAGTATCCACTTAGGTTCGTGCCCTCAGAGCATAAAATACTTCTTACATCTGTGTTCGTGTCTATGCGGTAACACCGAATTACTACAAAGATTCAAGAGGGCAAATCAACCCAGTCACTTCCCCAGACCAGAAGATGTACGAGTACGACACACAGCTGCAATCATGGCAGCAATAAAAAGAAGACCGTCGTATAGTAGCACGATAGAGAAGATGCAATGCAACCACAGAGGTTGACAGAGGGCTCACGCCCTGATATGGCCACCGCACGCCCCCAACATAAGAGAAGTGTGAGAAGACTACGAACTGCCACATAAGTCACATAACTATGTAAAACTCATCTGACTGTAGACCTCAACCGCAAGACGAATTTAATTTGTTAACACTAATACCCATCTACGTTATTTAATTGCAGTTAAAATAAAATAAATTACATTTCAAATAACAGTAATATATAGCGAGATCCGCTTTACATTTTGACACCTGCCTGTATAAATACCTGTTTGGTCGGTGCCATATATCTTGTTTTTGATTTAGAACATCGCCGGAGAGAAGATTGAAACATTTATTAAGATACATAAATGTTACAAGATTGCTGGGCTATTCATTGTGAGAATTCCATTTTAGGTATAGCTTTGCTTTGAATAATAAGAGTACGTACCTATATTTAATTATAGAGCAGTGATCAATGTGTTTATTATGTACTTATTAGATACGTGCAACAGAAACGTTTTTTTTATAAGGTACCTAAGTATTTTAAAAGTACCTATATGTATATATGTAGGTAACGAGAAAAATATGAAGATGCTGTATAAAACGTGCGTATCGTGTATGTGTTTGTATTGATAGGGTATTGAATTCCCACATTACCTGTCACTTACCACGTTTTTGAAAGACACTCTGTCCAGATCAATGTGTTCAGAACAGAAATGTTAACAACTGTATTTTAATTATAAACTTCACTCGTGGCGACACTTTGTGATCAATATCATATTTCAGAACTCATATCTTAAACACGAACGAACCATTAATTAACCGCCTACAATTAAAAACAAAAAGCTACAGAACCATAAGGACGAGACCGCATTCTCGTACTTCGCGGACCAACCATTACAAGGTGACCTGTGTGTAAACAAGAAGATTCATCAATATGGCTTTGATGCGCGGGCCTGGTTGTAATGGCTGCGGCATACGCTTCACAATTATGTACAATTAAGCTATCATTAAAGGTTTTTCTCGTAGGACGTAATTTGTCACGCACGCGGCGCGCGCGCAAGGGTAAAGAGAGAGAGGCAGGAGGGGGATTAATTAACTGCAGCTCGTATGGCCGAAGCATTCGAGAGGTTTTGATGGATGTGAAGATGAACGTCAATTAAAGACGTGAGATTTATAGGAGCTGCGTAGGGTCTGTTTTAGCAGTACAAAACAATGAATACGGCGCAATCAAACCCGTGGGATAATGCCTGTACTAGCTTACTAATAAAATATGTTACCTACTTATTCATCATGATGAAAGGTGGACGAGCGAGAGGAGCAACGAAGAGGCAAGTACAAGCTGAAACCCACGCTATGCAATTCCATTGCACAATTAAGTATGTAGATATCAGATATGACACTCTTTAGCCTTGCCCATCATCAAGGTACTTACTTATATATCACCTGTATACATATCACCATCAGTTCGTCGCCGTAGTGCTTGCGCTATTGTATTCTAAAATAGAGATAATATAAAGCAGTGAATATATCTATCGAGGGTTGTTATTTACTTGTTTTTACCACCGTTGGGGAGTCGGAAGATGTGTTATGTGTATACAGTTCCCTGTCCTATATGGAATACCATAGCACAGCTTAAGGATGGAACTGTATTTGCAACGTATAACTAATATACCTACCTAATATGCCTTGGTTTTAGAATTGCTTTATTCGTGGGTTTATCAGTGAGTACTTGAGTAGGTACCTATTTTTCATCAGGTCGACGTTGACTACGTTTGCTTGCCATTTCACTAGAATTTAAAATTCGCGTTTTACGTAAGAGCAATTTGATCGGCTATAAAATCAAAACAGAGCCGGTATTATTTATCGGTGCGCAGTGCCTAATTGAAAGCAATTAAAGCCTGCGTGGGAGTACGAATGGCCACTAATGGGGCTCGAGATAAAGGCCATTAACTGGAAATTCGATTAAACTCGAGCTGTGTTCGAGCTGAGGTGTGTTTGAGACACAAAGCCGGGCTAGAGCAATGAAAACAAAAACGTGTTTTTAGCTTTGTATCCGATGGTAGAACTCAATCAAATAATGAAGATTGGCTTTCGAAGCGTCTATAAAACTGGTAGAGCTCATTGTAACAGACAAGCGAAATGAACTTTTATTTCAGAGTATGTAAACCTCGTTTCATTTTAACCGACTTCCAAAAGAAGGATGGTTCTCCATTCCAGTGGGAGCTGACCGCCCCTAAACTGTTCAACCTGTACATGAATGCCTGCCCTGATCGGTGAGCTCAGTACTCTCAGTAGTACACATGTAGGTTGTCTCATAGACAGGATCCTGATGACATAGTCGGAGTCATACTTATTGAAAACATAACTTACAATACAATGTAAGGAAAAGTGAGTACCTATATGATTCTTAAGGCGGGAACCAAGTCCATCCCATGTCCCATCCATTCGGTTGAATGGCGAACAGCTCAAGAGGGTGTTTTCTTTTAAATATCTTGGTCACTTGGTCACCGATGATCTGAGAGACGACGCTGATATCGAGCGCGAACGCCTGCTATGGCTGTTAGGGCCAACATGATCCAGTAGGTGTAGTAGGTTAAAATTGTACATCGCTGTACACCTGCAGCCTATGGATAAGGCACACGCAGCGTGCTATGAATGCCATGCGCGTACAGTACAATGACGCGTTCCGGATGCTGTTGCGGCTGCCGCGATACTGCAGTACGCCGGGTATGTTCGCAGACGCGCATGTGGATGGTTTCCCCACGTCGCTCAAGCCTAAGCTCGCTCGCCTAGCCTAAAAGGCGACTTTTTGCTATGGAAGTTCATAGTAAAAAGTCGCCTTTTAAACTAGGACGGCAGCGCTGCGCAAGTGCTGCGCCGCTACGATCCGCAGAGTGCGCGCCAGCCGTCACAGCCTCTTGACCGTTGCGGCAGAGAGATGGGACAGTGCCCTAATGGCCTCTCAGCATCTTAGTTTAGGTACAGGGCATTTCTCCAGAAATATGTCTGCGACTCATTCATCTGTCTCCATACATTTAGTATGAAAAAGGGCCGGATGAATGAGGTGACCGCAGACATATTTCTGGAGAAATGCCCTACAATGTATTATTCCTCTTAATATGCTAAGGAAATGAAAGGTAGCGACATAACTTTTCGCGGACTAATTTTCGAGGAGAATATCTCTGCCTGCCTAGTATTCGCCGCCAGCGACTACGTCCACTTTGAACTTTTTCATACGAACTTTAAATTTAATCACCCATTTCAACCCTTTAGGGGCTTAATTTCGAGAAATCCTTTCTTGGTGCACCTCTATGTCCCTTAATAGGCTGCATGTCGTTTGTCAGTGACTCAGTCAAAGAAGTGTTTTATACAAATTACTAGCCACTAAAAACTTTACAGTGCCGTCTTCTTTACTGTGTCTTTAGTTGATTTTCTACGGAAAGTTATTGGGATTTTATGTATATCATTACCTCATAGCATTGTATGATATAACCTAATGGCTTTTGACGAAGCAATCACTCCGGAAACCTAGTTCGAAGACAATCATCATATTTTTATTGCGATCTTTCCTGCTAACTGGCCGTTTTGTTTCACTTTCACTAGCAATAAATAATGTTATCTAACTGTTAACTAGATAACGAGTATTATAACTGTTGTAACTCTTACATGCGCTTCAGCTGCAATATAAATTATATCATCTGTTTTCGAAAGTCAAGAGAGCGGGTTGTCGCTTAGAACCCCACTTTATAATCTACTTAGTTTGCAAGAGTTTAGATACTTTTATGCGCTGACAAGAATACCTGTAGTCTAGAACTCCAATGCATAAAGTGTGATATACTGATATATATTCGTTTGATTCCAATTCCACAAATAACAGCATTGGCCGTGTAAAAAATCATATGCACCTGTTTACGTATTTTATTGCGTTTATAGGTACACTTCAAGACTTCCTTGAAAGACAAAAGAAAAGAAGAAAGTAGGTTCGAGCTCGAAATAATAGTACAAAAAATATGTATAACGAAAACATATTTTGAATAGTGCAATAAGACCAATTTGGGGAACTATTCCCAACTGATAACAGTTGAATGAAGTAATGTAACACCCCACAATATTGCGTATTGTTACTACAAAGGTTTATTGTAACTGCAATTAGAAACAATAACCGTCGAACAACGCCATGGATTGTTGCAGTATAGGGTCCTAGTCACCGACGTTATTCCCATATATTTATGGTTCAAAGTTATATAAACTAAGTTAGTTATATTTTTAAAGAAATGTGTACACTATTGGTATGAACTGAAAGTTCAAAATGGACTAGACTAACGAAGCTCTCATAGATGCATTCGGCGCGGACGGCGGCGCGGCGTGGCGACAAAGCTTTATTGCATGTTGTTTTAACAAAGTTAACCCTAAACCCTTTGTGAAAAGGAAATTAGAAAAAAGGGTGATAATATTTAAAAAGTAGATTTCCCTAATGGTTTGTATGAGATTTAATGAGATAAAACATGGTATTTTATAATATGTTACTTTTTTGTAATTGACCATCATAGGATTAGAAAAATGAGTTCGTTGCGTGGTAGGTATTGCTATGTAGGCCGTATAGGTACCTTATGTGAGTCGATCCCCACTTGTTGGGACGGAAACTGAAAGTATAGAGTTATATTTCTTAAAGAAAGCTGATGGAAATAGAAGCTTTATTCGTTGTGGAATCTTAAAATAAATAAATATATATACTTAGGCCTAAAGAAAAGACATTACCTTCGGGTTCCTGATCACTTTCGGTCACCATGGTATAATCCAGTATGGTTACCATACCATGGGTATTATGGGTACCAGTTGGGTTACTGGTGTATTGCCCTATACGTTGATATTGATACTAAACTAAACTAAACTTATGAGCGTTACATGATAAATACCTAAAGTTTCCCAAGAAGACTACCATTCCATCTTTCGACTTCATATTTCATCTTTTTAATCTACAACTAACTACCATGCACGTAGGTAGGTAGATTCATGACTACCCTCAAAAAGGATCTAAATACTAGATGAGATGGTAAGTAATATTCAGTGATCAACATCCATATAGTCTAGTAGACCTGTAAAAGAAGCCCTGCTTGCAAAATAAATATTTGCATTTGAGTCTATATTTTGGGACTCCAGGCTTTTAGAATACATACATATTATGTATTTGAAGCAGAGTACTCTACAAGATGAGAGTACCCAAGATAGGCTCGTTCTGAACCAATACGGTATTGGCAGCCTTTCTCGAGTCGTTAAAAGAGCACTTTATCCGTCGATATTCGACAGCCACACCAAAGTATTGTTTCAATTCAAACCATAATTAGGTACGTTAGACCATCCTGGCTAGAACGGAGCTACATATGTCAAACATGCTAGTCCTGCCGGCACTTTCATTAATTTTGTGTAGCTAATGACCCTTACTCTTTAATGCGTCGGTCTATCAACTCACGGAGATCAAAAGACAATCTCACAATAATAAAATAACCTACAGTCCGGTCCGCGATTAGTTCGACCCGAGCGAACGCTATTTTTTATTCCGATCATAAAACGTTCGTCTTTTTCACTCATATGGAATTTAAGCTGGTTGGAAAGTGACAGGTGCGCGGCGCGAAGTTGGGTTAGAATCAATTCGACATGCTCGACGAAAGCAAATCAAGGTATAACACCATCTTACTCGTATTTTGCTCAATTACTCACTGCTTATTTCAACAAACCCTTATCGTAAAAGTGACCTTATTTTCTTTGACATACAGTTTTTAGTTTGTAATGAGAGGAGAGCTTCAGTCAGAGTACGCACTGTGGTTCTAAAGTTTTACCCTTTTTCGTGTTGTTAAAGTTTAAATATTCGAAGTGAAAGAATGCTGAGAGCTTTTGATTGTTATTTTGGCGTGAAATTGCTGTTCGAGACTTGGAAAAAAATGACCTTACTGGAAATAAAGCTTTGATTGTGTTATGGTCTTACTTACTCAACATATGATATGAAATGAATGTACAATGTATGCTACTGAGAGGAATGGACTGACTGTAAGCTACTTGTCACAGGATTTTTTTTAAAAGCTAAATTTGATAAATTTCATGTGTTTATTAATCAGAATCTTGAGTAGGTACTATCAATTCTGAATTTCTGATAGAAGAAAAAAAGTGTCCAAAAATTTTCATACAAATTTTGTTTTTCCCTTCCGTTATACCGCCTTACAAGTGTATAATGGAAAAGTAACGAAAGGGGAATAAAAACATTTTGGACACATTTTTTCTCCTATCAGAGTTGATAGCACTCGCGATTCTGAGTACCTATGAATCACATAAAATTTATCAAATTTAAAACAAGTGTTTGGTAGCATTTTGAAAAAAATGCCCCACAGCCTACCGAATGTCGAAGTTCAATGTACTTAAAGTACCTTCTGCTTCTTCGTCGGCATCAATCTTGAGACACAGCACTTGTGTCGTTAAAGTCGCAAAACCAGTATCGTTTTGCGACTATAAAGACACAAGTGCTTTTATGGGGAATAGAGTATAGACTTCTCTGAACTCATATTATGTACATGTTCTTATACATATTAGTGTTCGTGACCAAGTAAAAGACGGATAAAAATACAGGAGTAGAAAAAATACTATTTATAATTCCTACAAACTTATATGCTACTTAGGTGCTATAGTGCTATAAAGCTCAGATATAAAACAGAAAATATGTGTGTACCTAGTTGCAATAGCAGCGGTGTCTCTTTTTTATATTGTCCAGAATCGATTAGACGCAGGAAAAACAAAATCAATCGAACTTTTTGCTCTCATAAACTTTTTAATGAGTACCGGAATGGCAATGCAGAAGATAATTTAAATTGAAGGCTCTGAATTAAGGAGATAAGAAGGTATGCTTTTAAATACGCCGCACCGATAAAATGTGCTCTTTATTAGTACCAGTGACACTGTTTTGAATATTAAGATAATGTACGAGGGTCCCATAAAGTATGAAGTCGTTAAGTGTATGCAGAATATTAAACGTTTTTAGGGTTCCGTACCAAAATGGTAAAAAAGGAACCCTTATGGTGCGACTCTGTCTGTCTGTCTGTCTGTCTGTCTGTCTGTCTGTCTGTCTGTCTGTCTGTCTGTCCGTCTGTCACAGCCAGATATCTCAGGAACTACTGATGCTATCGATTTGAAATTTGGAATAGTGTTAAAAGTAGCTAACCCGAGCCTATTGGACATAAAAAATATCTTGTACCTTTTTTACTTTTTTTTTAAAAGGCTCCGTAATGAGACTTTGAAAATTGAAAGTAGGGCTATTATATTGAGTGGGGTATCAAATGAAAGGGCTTAATTTGTAGATTAAAACACCATTTTTATTTTTTTTCTTGAATAAGTAGTTTTTGATTTATACATTTTTATGTACCATTCCCCCCCTATTATCTCCGAAGTTACTGATCAGAAAAATGTGTCATAATTACTAATTATAAATATCAACCTGAATATTACAGGAAAAATAGAACGGTCTTGCTAACTTTAATACTTTTTTAGAAATTTACAAAAACTTGAAAATGAAAATCCCTAGCGGCGAGTAGCAAAACTAAGCGATGGCATGTTTCACGCTAGGGGATTTCCGGGCAAAACTAGATGGCGCTAAAACGCTAAACATTTAATGATGTTATAATTGAACAAAGAAACATAGTATAGTAACAATTAGTTCGTATAAACAGCTAATAATAAATAATTTTAAATACATTTAAATACTGTGTCACGTTTGCAAAGTTAAATAATTGTAAATAATATTATAATTATTTTACCAAGCTTATACATAGATGGCGTTGTAAATTCGGGAAACAGCTTTTTGTATGGAGAATGACAGTCCTCTTGATTTAATGGTCCTTGCTATTAAATAGAATCATTACACGTCAGGTTCTAAATATTACAGGGAAAATATAACTGTTTTCCTAACTTGCACTGTTTTTTAGAAATTTGCAAAAATCATAACATATACTTATTTGCTTCTACTAAACAAATCGACATACAGTTTTTCTTGAACTATTCGCGTATCTACTTCTGAGTTTGTACGGAAACCTCGGTGCGCGAGTCCGACTCGCACTTGACCGGTTTTTTTTAATCCACTATCGACTATGCATCGACGAAATGAGGATCTGAAGTATGTATTATACATACCGTCGCGTCGTACGTAGTGATGGGCAGCTTGTAAGTTACCAAAGCACAGTAACATACATGTATACATACGGAGCTAAAATCATAACCTTCCTTTTCTTTCGCCGTAGTCGGGTAAAAAGATGACGACTCGTACGGTCGTCGATATGCTAATACCTACTGACATTGATGTCAGATAGCTGATCTACATCTTTTTACCCGACTACGGCGAAAGAAAAGGAAGGTTATGATTTTAACTCCGTATGTATAACATGTATGTTTTTATGTTTATATGTATGTTCGTCTGTTCCCTCAGAACTCATTAAGAATGATATCAAGTACCTAGTTATTTAACCTTCATTGATCAATAGGTACATCAGATCAGGATGGACTAATTTTGGTGCGTAGTTATTTCTGATTGCAGTCACTTTACCTAGTAGGAATCAGACAGTTTAGGAAGTTGAATGTACCAGTTGGTGAGACCGAAAAAAGAAACCAACACGTCCCTCTGCTCACAATCACATCACAAATATTGCCTATCTCTTTCAATCACGTGCAATGCGTGAGATACATGTGACGATGTGTCACGATAACTACAAGCAAAACTAATATTGCCGACCCTCGGCAGTAGATCTAGATTTCAGGATTAAAAACTTCAGGTTCCGGTTCAAACATATAATTCTTCCTCATCGACCATCAACCGCCTCGACTCCAGTCAAATTCTAATCCATAATTTTTCAATTACATTTGCAAGTTCTGCAACCCTTCCGTTCAGGTACAATTAAATAAACTAGGTACTAATTACAACAATACGAATAATTATGCATTGAGGAATCGAATTACTGGTCGTATTAATTATCATTAAGTTTATCTGGAATGACATTAGTATTAGCATTTCAATTATCAATTAAACAAAACCATAAAAGTACTTTAATTAATAAATACTCAACTGAACAGAGTTGCCATTTGCAAAATAAATTAAAACAATACTTTCAAGTTGTGAAGAGTTGCCATTCTTAAGCTAAAACTAGAACCACTATGGATTCTGAGTATATATATATGTATACCAAAATATCGTATCGTGTAACACTAAACTGGTGGGTGAGGTGGTGAGCTAGCCCGTAAAGACAGGTATAAATGGGTCTAGATACATAGCTAATTTGCTGGTCGATGTCTCTTTACTCGCTTCATTAGTGTTCCGGCTCGCTCATTTGCATATCGCAATTGGAAGATACTCGACTGTGACATTGATGATAAAGCGTTCATAGAGTTATCACAAATAGGGTAAGAATAATGGTGCTGTAGAATATACAGGATATTATGTGCACTAACTATTAGCTCAGTGGCCAAGCTATTTCAAAATATATCAAGACCACCACCACTGTACGGCTGACCGTAGGTAATACGCCTCGCTATCATATGCAACGGGAAGAAGAAGAAATTACATCCTTACCTACGTTTATTTTGCACTAAATGACCACTATTCCATACCATTGATTGTACGTGGATTGTACCTTCCACATCCGTTCCGTTCCGGTGACTCATCCAGCCAGCAGTTCTGCTGCAAGGACGCGGAGGCGTTGAGCACACGAGAGAGGAAGGGACGACGCGGCTCATCGCGATAGATCAGGCGGGTACCCCGGCATGATACCAATAGTCGTTCAGAGATGTATAGGAACACTTAACAGTCCCTGGCCGGATCTATGGGTTCCATGTCGGGGGGCGCACCCGAGCACTCTCGTGTTTCCCTCGCCGTCGTCTTGCCGCTCCGGCATGATCAACCGTCCCTCCTATCCGAGACACCAGTGAGCCAAAATCAATACGGGAGGGGAGTGTAGGATCCGTGCCATCAGGATATAGATTGGGCGGGAGAGGGGGCGACTAAGAATACCAGCATCGAAGTCAAAGGAGATAAATAGATAACTGTGTTAATATATATGGAAAGGATTGACGAGTTCCGTCACTGCGTAGTTTCTTCTTGCACGTTAGCTTCTTCTTCGACTTCTGGCTCCCGTTCTGTCTGTTTCAGGGAGCGCATAAATATGCTCTGTTTTTTTCTTGATAAGCTCTCGATTGTGTGCGATAGATTTCTAGTACAGCTGGCTTCTGTTTGTAAAGTGTATTACGTCGTGATTCAGGGAATCCTTCCACGTGAAAATAGGGTGACCGATTTTTCATCTGTTCTCCCAGTAATTCAGGGCTGCGTGCAAGAGATGAGGGTGAGGTCGTCTGATTTTGGTAATGGTTTTCCCATCCAAGATCTGATTTATTTGTTGTTTAGGATGGTCTCGAGATACACCTAACATTTCTTTGAGAATAATATGTCTCTCAAAGTTCCTGAGTCCAGACCTGTTACCCTTCGTCAGAGCCATAATATTTAAACCGTAGGTCATGGAGGGTGCGATGACTATCTTTGTACTTCTGAATAAAATTTATAAGAATCTTAGCATTTCGTATTGCCTTTACGCATCTTATTTTTATTCAGGATCGCCTGTCATGAGTTTCTGTTAGGTACGACCCGAGATATTTAATTGTTTCGGTTAGTTTTATCATTACGCCGCCGATGCGCCTCGATTCTTGCTCTGCCACGGGAGGTAATGACCATATTTCCATTGTCAATAGTTTCGCACTTCGCGTTGTGGGCTGCGTAAGACTACCCTTTGGCCTGTCCTTTTTTTTGTCAGTGGCCAGTTGTTTCTCCAAGTATTTGTCGAGGGTTTGCACATGTGCGTATACGCGGATTGTACCTTCCACACAAACACAATAAAAAATAGGTACTTAATACAAAAAATTGTATTAAATTTGAATGTTATATGTCACAAAAAAACGGACCATTGTGAGTCGGACTAGCCTACCGAGGATTCCGTACAAATTTGCAGGTACAACATACCTATGTCGTCGCCCGATCGTAGAATTCGCCAAATCATGAGATTCCTAGGCATTTCATGAGCCATCAGTGGCCAAAAATGCTACTATACTTTACGATCTGCCCGGTATGTAGCTAGGAATATCGACGAATACGCTGCTCTCATCGATCTGCCGTAGTTTATTATTAGGCACATCGTGATATGCCTGGCCAAATTTTAGACGTATCATGATATGCCTAGGCTAGGAATATCTTGATTTGGCGAATTATGTGATCGGGCGACGACATATACATTGGCCATATAAGTCTGCTAGCTTGCTACTAAGGGCTATTGATATCATTCTCACGAACCAGTCCCGACCCACGTTCCCAATGGCTCTAGATAATAATATTCTTAATTAATAGCATTCCATTCTATACTTTGATGTCTATCGACGCGAGAATAAAGCTGGCCACGAATAATTACAGAATTGTAAAACAAAACTATTAAGAGGGAAATAAAGTCGGCCGGTGAGCTTTCAATGACGACTAATGAATGTCCGAGTTTTATTCGTTTTGGTTTACCCGGCGCAAAGACACAAGCTACAGGATGTGGCATGAACATGACGTTTGTGAACATACCTGCGTAAGTAAACATAATTTCTTGCAAACGATCGGACGAGTCAACTTATAAATGAATATTTCCCGATAAGAGATTAACCTATTGAACGAGCATTTCCCAAAACGTGTTATAGCTACTTACCTATACTATATCAGAGAAGGGATGATTAGGTCAGTGAGTTACCATTCTTATTTTGTTATCAAGATTTTTTGATTTTTCATAATTAAGGAACGCTTTCTTAGTTAATTAGAAACTGTCGATTCTTAAAAATTCTACTATGTAGGTATTTATCATGGAATACATACATAGCATGACAGTAGCGTGGCGTCCAAAGAACTCGATTCCTACCGGTTTGCCTAGTAGGTATCAGGCATTTGAGCACCATATTCTACAGCTCTTAAGGAAAATGTACGCCAAATCTGCACCGGCTTGCCCAAGGATATCTTTTACGCCACGCCACTGTAGCATGATGTCATTGATATTTTTTTAATTTTATGTAATCTTATATTTTAAAGTTTATTGGACTATCCATCAACATCTTCGTACCTACTTAGTTAGACCTGCAGCAAATTTAAGGTAAAAAAGTCGAAAATTCCAGCAATGTTTATATCCTTGGTGCAAGACGAATCGTGCGCCGGAACAGTGACGTCAGCGCTTTTTTTATCCAATAAAAAATCTGAGAGCCTTAATATCGATATCTGTTGAAATATGTCGAGCTTATAAGAGTTTTTGCTGTACTTTAATAGAACCTTGTAATGAAACAACACTCATTGCTTTGTGTAGATGCTTGAGGTCATAAGGTCCTGATTCGTGACGATTTTTATTCTTTTTTTATGTAAAGTGGTACTATCAGCTGGGTGCGAGTTCGGGTCATCTTCAGTTTCAGTATTTAATTGAATTGAATTTAGTCACAGAAAACTAATTTTGTAAGTTATGGCTAAATACACACTATAAATTGTTCTGTTAACATAAACGATTGGTCGGTTTAAAGCAAAGGAAGACCAGTTTTCAATCTTGGCTTCAATAAGCGAAACCTAGTAAATTATGTCTCGGGTGGTAGCTACCCAAAGTCTCATCTACAGCGGATCTCCGGTGCCCAAGATATCAAGTCTACGCCTTAGGGAGACTTGAGGAGACATATATGTCATTTATCAATTTTTGCTTCAATAAAACCTTTTAGATTTCGTTAGTGGACGTTCATGCTTTATAAAAAGTTCACGTTAAAATTAACACGAAACTTAAACACTTGACCTAATATGTTGATGTAGACAAGAACATAAAAATGTTCCAGCGTAACATAAAATGGGCCAAATTGTAAGATTTATTCGAGGCCTGAGTTACGAGGTACACTAATGCCAGCTCCTCGGGCGCAATCAACCACACACCGTAATCAAATTGTGCCACAAAAAATATCAAAATCATCGGCGGATAATGCGGGGAGCATCACCGGCAGCTGCGTTCCACTTTACACTCATTCATTGGGGTTTTTATTCAAATTGGATCATGCAAAACATAATTAAGAATAAAATAAGTTATTCTAAAAAATATATACATATTTTTGAGACAAGCCTTTATTGCCGACTGTACTAGGAAATGCAATACCAGGTCAAATTTGAAATCCGGGTATTACCCGACTCTAAATCAAGTCGGTTACGTATTAACTACAATAAACGTGCCGACATTACCGACCGTGTTAAGTAAGATAAGCAAGCAAGCAAGTGGTGATTTTTTCGGGTTCGTTTTAAGGCAGCCGACGTTAGGTTTTATTTCTTATCTTTGAAATACTTTAAAAAAAACGATACATGCATATTTTTTTATTAATTACTAAGTAGGTTTTTTTATATTATGAAAACCCGGGTTCTGATTCAAAATACCCGGGTTTTACCCGACTTTAAATAAAGTCGGTTACCCGGGTATCCGGGTTGCATTAATTAGACTGAACCCTTTTTTGTATAAATGCAAATTGCAAGTCAAAACTAAACAAATGACCCCACAGTGGATTTGTCTTATGTAATTAAGATGATTCTATGGCCACCTTCCGACTCTCATCAAATCAGCTCCATGTCATAATAATAGTGCATTGTCAAACTATTTGATACTGCATGCAAAATTTCAACTCAATCGGAAACCAGGAAGTGGGTCAAATTTAACTAGTAGACAGATCCTATATAGACACCGGGCCAGGTCAAAATGAATAAAAACTTGTAGGTAAAATTAAACAGACTGAGGTCGAGGTTTACCATACGGTGCGTATTTACCGAAATGGGAAAAGTAAGGTGTTTGACATGCGATGTTTCATAATATGTTCTACCCACTATTCATACATTCTCACATTGTATAGATTGTATAGGTACCGGACCGAACTACGGCGAGTTCGTGACTCAAATTAAAATACATAATAGGGAATATGCATGATATTTTTTATTTACTTTAATAAAAGCTCATTCATATAAAAAACAGTAGGAAAAAAATTTTTTTTTGAATAACTATAAAAATAACCAAGATATTACATAACAAAGATTTATCTCTATCTCTTTCTCGCAAAACAGAATATAGTATGGAGATTGTATGGCGGCCGTGTACTATGACGTCATAGTCCATATCGGATCTCTCTCTAATCGCTGTCTGATTAGTGCTTTAAAATGTTTGTATCTTCCGTATTTCTCGGTCGATTTCAATTTTATTTTGACTGTATGTCATCTTTTTTACGGTATTTTCATATTTTGTTAAGAAAGCTGTTAAAAAAAGATCATGCATATTCCCTATTGTATTTTTTTCATTCTTCGGCAATTAAAATTCGCAGAAAATAACTTAATTGTCCTTAAATAAAACATTTAAAACACACGACTCGGCAATGAATAAAATTACGAAATAAAAAGTCTATAATCGCCATGAACTGTTCGACAAAACTCACAAATCGACGACAAACTGGAACACACCTTCGAGACACTATTAAAATAAAAACAAAAAAAAACAAAATGGAGCCGAGCTTTGTGGCGGCCGCCATCTTTGCGTCCATTACCTCGGTCGTAATTACCCGTCATTAGGGCTCCCGTGAGGAAATTAATGCCGCTACAAGAGATATTGCCTTTTAATATCGCTGCATTGGCATTCTGGATGCGCTGCGCTGGTAACGTCTTGATATAAAATGTAACGGGTTTACTTCGCGGTGGGGAATGGGGATTCAAGGGTTATACGTTATACTGTTTAGTTACTAAATTTAGGGTTTCTCATAAACATTGTATTACACAGAAATGATTTACTCTTACCATACCATTACAATTATTTAGAGGAGGTACAAGGTATTTTAGGCATAAGAAGAATCATCTGTACCTGTACCATGTTTTCATTTAATCACATATTACTGCCAAACCATTTTAACCGATTTCACAATAGAGGTTCTCTGTTCTTCGGACGATTACTTGAAGACGGCTGGACCGAGTTGAAAATACTTTTATGCCACACCTGGCCAAAAAGTGGATTTTACCGCACGCTACGCTTACGCCACTTTCTGGCCAAGTGTAGACATAAAATGTTGTACACAACACGGGAGGTAATAATAAAGAAAGCCCTCGATCGCATATTGACGTCCCTCGCTTGCAGCTCGGGCCGCAAACATCTGCGATCTCGACCTTTCTTTATTTTACCACCCTAGTTGTGTAATGTACTATTTTCACAACTCCTATTAACACTTTCGCGCGAGCACCTATCAATTTTATTAAGCGTTGTTAAGCCTACATATTCGGCGTCTATACATAGACGTTGCTCACGCGAAAGTGTTAAGAAAACAGCCTTATCCTCAACGGGGCTGGCTAAAGCTAGAACTCTGAATTGCATATATAGGGCACAATAAGACGTAAATATATAGTCAATAATATTTAATTTGAACGTGTAGTTTAAGAACTATTGCACGTCAAAGTTCCTTGGTTTTATCACTGACGGACTCACTGACTGATGATCATCATAATTCTAAGGTACTTCTAGCAGATTCACAAGCTTTAAATTTTAAACATAGTTAGTTTTTAGCCTATCAAGTCCATACAAAACCTAAAAATATTGCAATTTCAGTCACAACTGCACACTTTTGTAATCCCATACATGCGATTACACAGTGAAAACCGTGGAGGAACACATTCACCCCCCGTACTGACTTAGTCTAACATTGCATTGCATAAACACAGGTTTAGTGGTCTGTGCTCGCAACGCAGTTCTTGTTCAAGTGTTTGTTGTAGAAGAACTGCGTTGCGAGACTTGCATCTTTTTACATGTAATGTTTTTGATGGTTTGAATTTTCCTCATAGTTGATGTGAAAAGCAGTATGTGTCACAAGTTAGAAAAAATATTTTCACCACGGGCGTTGGTCGTTAACACTTAAATCCCTCACTACGCTCCGGATTCTTCTTTAGAATAATTCGCTTAGTCCAGGATTCTAAGTACTTACGCCCTCGCCGTAAATACACCATGTTGCTCCCTTGTGACACAATCTACTATTAAAATATACTCTTCTTTAAATAACTCTTTATGTACCTATTCCTTTATTTTTTTTTTATTTTATTTTCATTGCTCGAGAATCAACGTCTTGAAAATAACTGCGACAGCGCGCGTAAAACAAGAAATTACTGCCCTACTTCATGTCCACTGATTGTAGTGTTTAACTCCAGAAGAGTTTAATTATAGGCACTTACACGGCACATAAGTCAAGCATTAAGAAGTCGGGCATTTAGCTCTAAAAATTAAAAAAAAAAGGTACGTCTTGAAGACACGCGCAGACCTATAGAGTAGGGCTTCCAATCCCGGTATTCCGAGATCTCGGTATTCCGGGATCCCGCGCCTTTTTTCAATCCCGCTCATAGCGGGATTACGAGCGCGGGATCCTGCGGGACTGCGGGACAAACATTTTCAACAAAATATTGATACAAGCAAATAAGAAATACTAATAAATAATAATAAAACTTGGCCTTTTCTTTGTGTAAGTAAGTTAAGCATGATAGTTTGTCTATCTTCTTTGATATTAGTTACTTATTCTTTCTCGTTTGCTCAACTCAAAGGTTAACTGGAAGAGAACCCTTATAGGGGTAAGTCCGCCTTTGTACAGATCCATTATTTTTTGTATTGTTTCTATTTAATTTTATGTGTTTACATACATACATACATTTAATCTTTTAATAATTTGGCCTTTAATAATTTTAATAAACTGGCCAAGTCAAATGTAACCTAGGTACTTTAAGATCTCACATTTTTAAATAAGAGCAATTGTTATAGGTATCCAATAAAGCAAATAAATAGAGTTTAATACTTGTTCATAATGTTATTTTGTTCCTATAAATACATATTTGGATTTTGCATAGGACTTGGCACTCATTTAGATCTCCATTCTTTTTGCGGCGAAGCCCACAGCCTAGCATAATTTTTGTATTGAACTCGGCTCTCCTTTTTTACATTTATGTTTTTGGTGGGATATCATTACTTTTTGTAAAGAAAACTAGGCAGGTATTGAGATTTAATGTTTGTAACGGTTCCAACAATACAATTAAAAAATTTTTTTTTGTATGGGACCCCCCTATTTTTAACTTTTTTTTTATTTTTTATTTATTTTCTACGCTTACACACAATTACCGAGTTGGAATTCAAATTTCATTAACGGTTCCAACGATACAATTAAAAAAAAATTGTATGGGGACCCCCCCTATTTTTTAACTTTTTTTTATTTTTAGATTTTTTCCTACGCTGACACACAATTACCGAGCTGGATTCCAAATTTCATCCTTCTAGGTCATCTGGAAGTAGGTTAGGTTTAGGTGCTCAACGATACAATTAAAAAAACAACATTTTGTATGGGGACCCCCCCTATTTTTTAACTTTTTTTTAATTTTAGATTTTTTAGTACGCTTAGACAGAATTACCGAGCTGGATTCCAAATTTCATCCTTCTAGGTCATCTGGAAGTAGGTTAGGTTTAGCTACTATATATAGATCAGTCAGTTAGTGCTAAAATTTACGACTTTTTGACCTTCATATCTTTATAACCGTTTGAGCTAGCTTCATAAAATTTGGGCTTCTAGATGTCCTTATGGATATAATTAAACACACGCCACGTAATTGTATGTGTTTACGTTAAAGAGGTTTTGAGTTATAGAAGGGTGAAAAGTGGCACCAAGTGGTTCGTGTAATATTACACTTGGCGCTGGCTAGCCAGTTTTGCTTGAACTTGGCTTGACACGCTGCCGCGTGTCTAGATGTAATGTAATTAAATGTATCTCTTATAGTAAAACAAAACTGAGCCCAGTTATTTTGTATGTGTCGCACGCACATGAGGTCGCTCACGATCTCCCCTCTGGCGACATGATTAAAATATGTCATATAAATCTATTATGCTTAGGGTGATTCGAGTCGGTTGATTTTCCATACAAACAATCCTAGGAACCCTTATGGTGCGACTCTGTCTGTCTGTCTGTCCGTCCGTCTGTCACATCAAGATATCTCAGGATCTACTGATGCTATCGACTTGTAATTTGGAATGGTGTTAAAAAGCGCTTTTTTGAGACTTCTCAAGGGTTTGTTCGATAATTTTCACAAACGCATTTTTTCATTGTAGCGAATTTTCACATCGCGTTTTTTCATGATCGCAAATTTAATTATTCGTCTTTCTTCTTGTATCTCTACATGAAGAAAGACGAATAATTAAATTACCTGCATAAAACTCCAACTACAAGTAAAACAATAATTTTGTCGTTGTATATGTATAAAATTATATTGCCTCTAGATGCCGACTGGCGCCGCAAGTCAGTGTAAATCAGTTGTATGGCATCGACTTCCAGAGGCAAATATTATGTATATGACGGAGTGAACAATAGTAGATTGTGTCACAAGGGAGCAAAATGATGTATTTACGGCGAGAGCGTACATTGAATCCTGAACGAAGCGAAGGATACTAAAGTAGAATCCGGAGCGTATTGAGGGATTCAAATTCAAGTGTTAACGCCCGTGGTGAAAATAATTTTGCTACCTTGTGACACATATTGCTTTTCACACCGACTATGAGGAAAATTCAAATACAAACGCCAAATACCAAAATAACGAAATATATAGTTAATCAAAGAGCATCACACATTTTTAATAAAATGAAGTGTTAAATTTATATAGTCTCTTATTATTTTATAAAACGTTTATTATTTTTTACGGGCAGGACGAATTTACCACTTCCATATTATATTTATGGCCCTCGCCTATGGCTCGGACCGCAATCACCTGTGATCTGGGCCATTCCTTATTATACCGCCCTCTGTGTGTAATATACTAATAAAGCTGTCTATGGTATGGCATATTCTAAGTAGGTCCAAACTAAAAATACCCTGTTGTCCTTGAACAGAAAAGTATCACTTTGATCCCTCTTATGAGGGAGCAAAATACTTTTTTCTGAGGTGTGAAAAAAGCCTGGCCGGCCGCGGCCGGTCTTGGCCCTTGTTACTGCGTGAAGTCAAGGCGTGAAGATAACTTCTCGGAAAGTAACACACCTCATCGCTTCAACTAATCTCATGACTCATGTGAACACACTTACCACTGAATTACTGTCATTTAAAACAAGTTTAAGAGCCAATGGTTTAGTTCGCGAACACCATAACATCCATCCATCCAAATATCAATGTGTAAAAAAATTGAGATTCGGAAAAGAAAGACTACAAATACACCGTGGGCCCATATAACCCGACCAACTTTAACCATCGATTCTAACAACTATTAGAAGTAAAAAAAGTTATGTGACGTATAATCGATTAACGCTTACTTTCCGAGATATTCATAATTTTGAAAATAAAAACTCCCAAGTGTGTAACAAGCCCTAATAAATGTGACTAAGATACTTTTACAAATTTTTTAAAATCCTTTAACTAAACAGCAATTAACCTGCGCAGTATTAGATGGTAAGCGATTACAAAGCCAAAATATTGACCTTTCGTTTCCATTTTAGTTTTTTTTTCCTTTTTAATAACTTTTCCTCCAGTAAGGACATGTTTATAACGAGGGACTGAATTTATTGATTTGTTTTGTTCCATAAGACTATTAATGTAAAATGACAAAATTCGACCTAGATGTTGATATAACGTTATTTACTTGTAATACCATCAGGAATACGTGGTTAAAGTTGGTCGGGTTGTACGGGCCCACGGTGTATATGAGATTGATAAAAGAATCTACGCGAACATTATAAAAGGCTTCATGAAAAATCGCTACATGAAGAAAGACGAATAATTAATATCATAACTACTATTGACAACGGGATATTTAGCATGTATGTTTGTTTTATTGAGTTCCCGATATTTCACCGTTTATGTTACTCCGTGATGATGGCGCTTGCAACAGTGCCGAAATATCGGGAACTCAATAAAACAAACATACATGGTAAATATCCCGTTGTCAATAGTAGTTATTATGTGAATGACCATGTTAACTTAAAACGAATAATTAAATTTAAGATCATGAAAAAACGCGATGTGAATATTCGCTACTATGAAAAATGCGTTTGTGAAAATTATCGAACAAACCATTTTTCGATCTCTCAAAACGTTGATAATATTTAGGACAGTTTTTATTATTCTATTCCGATAAATATTCTGAATCCAAATAACAAAAGAAAAAGTAAACCTGAAGAATCTTAAACACGCAACGCAAGTATCTTTTCCGCAACTTAAGGTTGGCTATTTAAGTGGGCATTTAAATAATAGCCGAATCTCAGTCGTTAACGCATTGTGGTCCCACGCCGGATGCGGGTTCGTTATTATGTGTCATTTGAGGAGATTTGGCGTCACTAAAAAATAATGAGCCCTTTAACCGGGCCGACGGGGCAGTTACAGATGACGACTGGGTTACGATGGCGCGACGTTTAGGATCCAGCAGATCCCTCACATTATCGAGCGTTTCCACGCAACCGAAAACGACAACTTACAGTATGTTGTCGGCTATATTTTCTGTCCCTTTCTGCCTTTCTGTCAGTTTCGAATTGGTATCAGCTCTTCATGATGTTTGAAGTAACTTCCGACCGCAGCAGATTTAGGTACCCCAAATATTACATTACGTTAATGACGGATTTAGCTACAATAAAAATGCAAGGCGCTACGCATATTACTAAACTGCATCGATTAGGCCGAATGAATGAGTCTTGCTAGTTTTGCGTGACCCTTGAATGCTAAGTTTTGTGCACAGGATCTGAGGATATAGTGCTAGCACTGTCACACGTCGTAGGGACGTAGCTCCAACTCCAATGATGCGTCTTTTGAGGTCATCTTTTTAACCCTGTGTGTTTGCCTGTCGCATCGTAGCTCCCAAATGGGTGGACCGATTTTTATTTAGTTTTTTTTTGTTTTGTATGGAAGGTGATTTAATCGACCCCCGGGGCCCCGACTAAAAAACTCTCAAAAGTTAAAAACATACGTGTACCTACTTATCTATAGGCCCTTTGTGTTTTTAAGATAAGTTGTAATATTTTGTTTGGTGTCGGGGGGCCAATATGCAATACTAAAAGTACTTACTTAAACAGAAACACAGGTAGATATTTTCACGAACTTAATAAGAGTTAAGACATAAAAATCGTACCCGCATCGTACGTAGAAAAAGTTCCCGGCGGTGTAATTTGGAGCCGCGTGTTTTTGTCCTAACATTGTCATTCCTACCCTGCAGTTCCAGCTAATAGACACGGTGCCTTTGTACTGTAGCTAGATGACATTTTTGACGACCAATAATAACTCTTAATTGCGTTTTGAAGATCTTTAAAATTGTAAGCATATCTACTGATGGTCAAGTTTTGTACTGATGGTTAAGTTTTTTGATTTTTGGGAATTAGTTATAGGTGAAGAATGTTACAATTTTGAGAAAAGTTTTACCTACTATAGCCATCCAAGCAAAAAAATCCCAAACGAGTTAACTTATCAATCGATTGATGTACACTGTACAATAAAGTGTTTTCTGTTTACATACATAGGTAGGTACATACCTTTTAAGTACCATACTTCTTCGCACACAAGTATAGCACACTGACAATGTAGAACAAAAACTATTAATTAATCGTCACTGGCACCTACCTCCTATGTACGAATAAATTTCTAACATTTCCTGTATTATACAACAAAAATATAGCCATTAGTTAGTAGCGGTAAATTCAATTGCACGAATGCGTTTCTGTCATTGCATTTATTTATTATCTGGAATACTGAATCAGTAAAGAGGGCGGTTTGAGCAAAACGAGTTGCAGCGTTCGCGGGACAGACAGGACAAAGTCAAACGAAGCGGTTAGTCTTATGGGATACCAAGGGTTGACAATACTGCTTTGCAAGTCGATTAAAGTTCGATAGGGAGATACGAGCCACGAAAAAATGTAAAGCAGACTACAACATCAGCCCATTTCCCCCTCATGAAGACCTCGACAACTGTAGAGTGTAACGAACGAAGGATAAGCAGATACACGCCCGCCCAACTATTTATAATAATAAACATGTTAACTGACAGACAACTCACTTTCTGAACCATTGGGACAAGAACGCAAACCCATAAAAAAAAGCCTGAAATTTACCACATAAAGTATTACATACGCGAAATATACGAATAAACATACAAACTGGAATATTTTTATCACTTCCAATGTCATTAATTTTTCTGTAGGTATCATCACTTCTACCATGTACCGTATCTTCCAGTAATCGAATCAGAATCATATCATGAATTATGTAGTAATTAAGTAGAGTCAATTTTAGAGATGTATAATGTACAAATGTAGAGTCAACCCTACTACATAGACTAAAATTGAACGTACAAAACGTTTATCATCCGGACAATTTGAGCTCGGAGCGGCATGCCGCTCGGCCTGACAGCCTCCTGGGTCACACTCGGACCCTGTCGCAGTAACATGGCGGCCAGGATACCGAGTCAATGCGATGGAGACGTTGAAATGACAAGGGGCTTGCAAGTTGCAGTTAATCCTATTTAATGGTTGAAAAGTTCCATTTAAATTATATAAATGCTCGTCGACGTCTTATTTAAAATATCCGCGATATTTTATC
The DNA here is from genome assembly GCA_947034925.1 of Eudemis profundana. Classification (NCBI taxonomy): domain Eukaryota; kingdom Metazoa; phylum Arthropoda; class Insecta; order Lepidoptera; family Tortricidae; genus Eudemis; species Eudemis profundana. Next base: position 17,989,299 of record OX344795.1, on the reverse strand, counting down.
CATATCACATATTTTTTAAGATAAAGCCCTTTAGAACATTCTTTAAAATTATCCGCAAAGCGACAAAACAACACAAAATTTATCGCTATCAAAAGTTAAACAGCTACTTTTAGTTTTTCTTAGGCCTTATTAGTCATAGTTTTAACTCGATAAATATACCATATACAATTATCCATATTAGTAACCGACAGTAACCTATTCACCAAATGTCGAGGGAATGATTTTAAATAAAGGGGGAGGAGGGGGGGAATGGCAAAACACAGTCTCCAAAATCACCATAGTATCCGCCTTTGCTCCTCTTCTCCTTTAGTGCCTTATGTTGTAGACCAATTGAGAATCATGCGCTTCCATGATTCAAAGAACGCCAAGTCGTTGCATGTATTGTAAGTTGAAGAGAGTGGGAATAAACCACTTAGACCCATGATTTTCCATTCCCATCATCACTAAAACAGACAAAAATTTAAATACGCTGTCAAGGAAAGACGGAGATGCGGGTTCAAATCCGGCTTTAGCTGCAGTAGGTCGCATTTGATTTTTCGGATTTTTCAAGGTGTTTGCTCAATGTGTCTATAATTATTAAATAAAAAATCGTGGTGCTTCCACATTAAGCGATAAGGAATCAAAATATTTCCAGTAAATATGATGATTCCAACAAAGTTGAAGAACTAGTATGGCCACAGAAGACATTTTAAAACTGGGACGCTACCATGATCTGGATAAAAACGTGGACCTAGGTCGAATACCAAGACGAGCAGCCTCGCAGTTGTAAGGACGCGTGTTTAAGTTTAGTTGCTAGAGTCCGACGTTGTCTAGGTCTCCCTTCCCAGTCGTCCATAACGATTTCCTAAGCATACGTCGCCTTATATTAAAAAAAAAAAATTTTATGTTCTACAAAGTAGGTATGGGTAAATTTAATCGATTATATTCCCAGTAGCTTGCGGTTTGCCAGTTGCCACTCAATCGAACCAACAAATAAACCAACTTATGCATTAATTCTAATTTATTATAACTTATTTTTTTACAGAAGCTACAACGATTTAGCCGCACCAAAGTTTATCACAGAATTAACATAAGTTATACCTAATGTAGAAACTAAAAGCTTAATTAATGTGGGCAGCGTAACCTTTCGATCCATTAGCGACGATATTTGAGCGTTCGAAAAAAAAAGCGTTGTATTACGATGTCGTCGTCATGTGTGGTTAGAGATCATGTAGTTTGAGGTATGAAGACAACAGGGTTCCGATAGTTTTCCCTAAGATTGGGATTCGACCAGCCACAGAGACAGACAGGGGTATTATGATTTATGAGTATGACTTATCCGTTCACATTATTGGGTTATGGGGATATTGAAGCAGTAGCGTATTCATTCTAAGAGGCTCAAAACACCACAAAAGCACAAAATGATGTGTGCCAAGAACTATAAAATAAATAGCCGGACGTGGCTTCGCTAACAAATAACTGAAACACCTGTAGTGAGCCGGTCGCTTTACGCTATAGTTGGTCAGGTTAGGTTAGGTTAGGAAAAATACTTGTTGATGTGTGCGTCAGGGCTCGGATACCGGTATTTTCTCCATACAAAAATACCGGTATTTTTCCGTTCTTTTCGTTTTTAAATACATTATTGAGCCCTATAGGTACATAAAAAGCATCAAATAATTCAAAATATTGGGCTATTTCGGGGTTTTTGCTAAATACCGGCCGGTCAATTGCAGAAAAAATGTACCTTTTACTTTTTTTGTAAAAAAAGTAAAAGGTACATTTTTTCTGCAATTGACCGGCCGGTATTTAGCAATAACCCCTTTTTATGTACCTATAGTATGATCATGGTGGTGGTGGTGGTTTCATTTATGAAATAAAAAAAGTTGTCCAAAATGTCCCAAATTTTCCGTACAAATTTTGAATTTCTCAGTTTCGTTACGCCCAAACTAAATTTAGGGGAAAAGTCGTAACGAAACTGAGAAAAAAAAATCAGTTTCGTCTCAGACTTTTCCCCTAGGTACATTACAGCACATGTACATTTACATTACGGTACATTTTTTCTACAATTGACCCATTATCGTCATAGCCGTATTTTAATACTTAGTAAAAAGGAACTTGTTCGATAATGCTTATCATCGCTATAAGTTAGCGGCAGAGTATCGCGACTAGGTCGTTAAAGCCGAGCTTGCGACTGATAACGTGAATTCATTTCAATATTAAGTAAACCCGTACGCAGATGCCTGCTGCCGGTCGGTGGGTTCCGCACCGACCGGACACGTAAAACTTGTAAGTCCAAGATGTCCGTCACATTGACCATAAGGAAATGTTTACAGTTGAGAGTAAAAGACGAGGCACATTATGCGTCCCTCCGGGCATAATACACCGTGTTTTTCTTGATTACATTACCTGGGGAAGACAGGACATCTTTGACAATACTGCAAAATTGCAAAAAATATCGGCCGTTTCATATCCAACTACTTCGGCCTACTCTACCAAAATGTATGAAGCTGGCAAACCAAGGACATATTACATGCCAATGAAATAGGGTACCCCATTACAGAAATATCACCCAACACATAGGTAATACGCGGGTTGTAAGTAAACCAGGAATTTGGGCTCAGTTTCAGTGATGTAAGTAGTATGGAGGTCAATATGGTCAGCCAACTTCAGCCTATGTAAGTTTATCCGAGCTAAATTTATTAATCAAGGATGATCCTAACAATTTTAAAACAATATCCTGCTTCCGATTTATTTTCTAAGAAAACACTTTATTTGAAAATAATTTGTAATTTCAACCACAGCCACGCCTGTCCGGTCGGAATTTACCCGATTTACACCATAGCGGCATATTATAATTAAATTACGATAAATGTCAGTAAGATAAAGACGAAATTTATTACGTCGGCGTTCGCGACATCCGGACGATATCGGGAAATGATTCATTAAATTTTACCGTGGCTTATTAAACAACTTGTCCGTAATAGCTTAGTATAACTGTACAAGCGAGACTCCAGATATTTCCTCAGTGGAATCGGAGCCTAATTCTCGAACATGATAGAGATAATATTTATTCGGGATTCCATCGAACCAAAGTTACCCCACATTACATTTCCATATTGTAACTGAGACTGATCATCAGCTTTAGTATTTAGTTAAAGAGTTTCTTACAAAACGTACAGTTACCGTTACATCATGTCTATCAATAGGCTTGTGCCCAGCAGTGGGACTGATAATGACATAATATCCATGACAATTAAAAACTTGCGGCACATCTTGCATTTTTACACCAACTAGGTATTGCTAGAAAAAAACTTTGTTTTTTTATTCAATAATTTACTGATGGTATTGATGACAAACATACTAAATTTGTCATGGTCATTATATCCAGTCAACAACGCAGCAGGGGATCTCATTCTTCCATCGCAAAATGTAGGTATTACCAGACCTCACGTAGTGAGACCTTTTATTTATTCGATAAGATTAAAATACACCAAACTCGTTTATTCTTAACTGTTTAGCTTTGTTTGCGATAGTAGCATTTTACTCGGCTTTATGTATGTATTTGCCCAGTATTCTTGGGATTAATAATAAGATAAAATGTGGAAAAATCGTTTTCGAGAACGCCTTGTATTTATTAAAATTTAAATCATAATGTGGAACGCTGTCCAAGATGATGAAACCTATAAATATCATTTTTCGTAAAACAAATGTAGATTTATAATTTCAAACAATTTACAATTTGTTTGGTATCTGTTTGAGATAGATAGGTACGTGTACTCGATGAGTAGGTATTTCCTTGAAACTTTTAATGAATTTGCAATTTTCTTAATTAGATACTTTCTCATTGGACATTTACATATATTACGTTATGTCTCTAAATATATTTATCTTAAACTCGCTGAATCATTTCTCTTGACTTGGTAAATGTAAATCCTTCTTGCCCCGAGCCTCAGTCCTCCCGTCCATCATGCCCACACAAAACTAGGAAATGATTTCACCGTTGCGTCACCGATTCTAGGAATAAGTTCAAATCCTCGAAGGGTTAGACAAGACATACGACTTAATAGACAGGGCAAGCTGTCTCAGTGTGCTAAGATGCAAATTGTTACTTAATTTTGACGTTTATTGGTTTTGCAAATATGTAGCTATATTCAGATTATTTTCTTTACATCTCATCGGATGAAGGGTTAGACTAATTGGTAAAAATAGACGCATTTCTGTTTTATTTTCTTAAACTTTCTTAAGATCTTATTAATTCAAGCACTTAACTGCTATGCACCAGCAACACTTTTACTTACAAATGAAATATTGGAATTCTATGAGACTTTAGTGCCTACAGACAAGATTGTCGAGAAACAGAAGTAATTTGTGTGGTCACCCAAAAGGCACGAACCCACTTCCTGCGGGAATAACTACTCGTATCTTGCTACGCAAAAAGGACTATGAGTCTTTGACTGGTCTACATACATAAAGCCCTTTCGCAATTTAAACAGATTTCGGCTATCTCGACGAAAAATATAGTAAAGCAGCGAGTTTCGTGCAATCTTAATACTTTTTGATATTAGGACGAGGAATCGAGGTTCAACGTCATTTTAGTATCGTAAAAGTTTATAGCGGACCACCTGAGTTTGACGGATTTAGGGCGTAACATGTAAAATACAAGGGTGAGGTCTAATGAGGATTCTTGGCTGGCAAATTGCTTTGATTAAGAAACACCTAAATATACAAATAAAACTCCACCATAAAGATTATTATTGTAAAACACTTAGATACTTACCTATGTAGAAACTATTTGATTCGTAACTCGTAAAGTTGATCGATTAGATTTAAGGTGTCGGTGAATAACAACATTTTGACATTCCCACAAATGTGCAACACGCTGGCTTCGCAATGTGTGGGAAATTGCTCATGCATGGGACGGGGGTAAGAAACCCTGAAAGCGTGAAGAACTCTAGAGCCCCCCCCCCCCCCCCCCCCCCCCCCAATGAAAAAAAAGAGAGTAAAATAAAAGCTCGTGGTGGACACGACTAGTTCATGAATAAAACCATCGTATAACTACCACTATCTTGCTTACTAATCAAATAACAATAATTGCCTATCAATAAGTATAAGATAAGCATCGCTATTATTAATTAAATGTTTACCCATCTACCGTCCACGCAAGCTGCTAATTCAAGTCTTCTAACGGCCTCTTCATGCTACTATGGAAAACGTATTAAGTGCCTATGGACTCTATATACCTTTAACACATATAAAACTTATATGGACGTTACAACAACGGTTGGGCATCTCTTGACATCGTTATCAAATGGTCATTGCAATACGAATAGCTGTTTAAAACCGATCGGGCTGACCACACCTGGCTGTTTGATGGTTATCTACTATCGATATCACATGCAGTATTACTTCCATACAAATAATGGTTAGTTAATTAATAGCTTATAACTACGACTTTTATCTAATAAAAACTATTATTCATATGTAAGTGGGAACCAGTGAAATCGCAATAATATCCTGACATTTTGGAACTTGACTTTATTCTTAGCGGGCAAGAGTTGCAACATAGTTTTTAGGTGGGTAAGGTACCCTGTTGTTTGGAAGGTTTTGGGATATAGATAGACATTAAAAAATATAACCATTATTATCTAGATAGACTTGTAACTTAGATATCGGCGAATAGAAAAGTAGCCTTTGCATTGTGGTACACTCTATGGCATCTCACACACTACTGTTTAAGCACACATTCTATTTGAGAAAAGTTCAGGATAACTTGAAAAAAAAAACATCATAGCAGGATTTTGTGCGCAGAGCAATTACAGGACAATAAGTTGCTCGGGCGCCGGTTTCATGCTTTCGGGGAACAATAATAATCGACGCGCACTGAATGGGAAATAAATTACTCACGACGCCATAGGGATGGACACTTGAACGCCGATATCGATATTCCGTTTACTGAAGGACGATTCTCCGAGCGTTTTGACCGCGCGGCTTGACAATCATTATTGTCCGACGATTATTTGCTATAACGAAAGGACAAATCGTGACAATTTTGATAAAACTAGACTTAATCTCGGGACTGTTTTTCGGTTTCATAAAAAGTTAACTCTAGGCATCGTTTTTTGAACAATATTTACTGAGACAATAAATGCGAAAATAAAACGCTGTAAAAACGCTGAATATTGGCCCTGAAATACTTTTTTTTCATATAAGTATTTGACATCCAGAGCAAATGTATCAACAAAACACGTTAAACATTTGGACGTTTTTTTGGGATGTTGCTGGAGGTCTATTGGAAAAGTTAAAGCTATCTTGGAAATAAGATCATCTCGCTACTGGGTTGGCTTCACCTGAGGACATCAATTCGAACTGCCAGTCAGCTGGAAAATGGCTGCTTGGCAGCCAACAGAGTGCAGCCTGTCTAAATGACCCAAAGCTGCAACAAAATTCTAAGGGCTGTAACCGGCGGAGTCTACAGTGTCATCATCGTATATTGGGTTGATCAGATTAAGACAGTGGCACACTTTAATAAATATCACAATAACCAGTTTTCATTTTATACAAGCCTAGTGTAATTTACAAATAGTTACATATTGAGGTCCTAAATAAATATTATCGATAATAACCGATGGACCCCTGACCTAGCGCGCCGCGGGCGCTGCGCAGGCGCTCGCAATTTGCCGGCACCGCTCGCTTATTAAATCCTTCCGCCCCGCCCTAATACCCCCATTACGGGCTATATAATAAACGCACTGTCCTCCGTGCATACGATGCAACGACACCGATTTATGTTCATGACTTTAATTGATATCTTCAGTCCTCGTGGTCTCATGTCTCTGACACTAGACACGGTGCGTAAGATGGGCGCGCAATATTTAGCTATACTACAGTTCAGCTTAGATGGTTCAGATAGTGCTAATTGACTTCTTTTGAAAATGTGATTTTGGCATCCATTGAAGCTCTTATTTATCTGCAACAACGATCGTACCTACATAAAATAATGTATCTACTAGTGGTGTAGGTATGGTTTTAAACTTTTCTTGTCAAAACTTACAATATATTTATATTAATAATTAGGGCGGAGGGTGTGGTGTTTTGACCATATTTTCGCACATTTTTATTCCAATTCGTTCTCAGACAATATTCTAACTTTCAGAGCGGGAAAAGCGGTTACTTATATCGTTTCTCAGACCTCCACGGTGTGACGTTGAAACACTTGCACAATTGTGCTATGTCTATGAGTAACCCGTGGTATGAAGACATAGCTTAAAGTTATGGCTCGAGCTTAGAGCTGTTTTATGATGGCGGCAGATCTTTGATGCCGGGCTGCGCCCTTAGTGGGTGAAAAATAGTGGAAATTCGTCTTACAAATTTCGTATCACTGGCGGAACCTCACACAGAAGAAGAAACACTACTTTTGCACGAACATTTCTGCATTGGTGCTCATATTTATATATACAACGGCGAGAAATCGATCTACTGGTAGCGATAAAGGTAGGTAATATTTAAAATTAATCCCATCAAATAACCACGTTTTTACAATAAAAAACCCGAGCGCGGTGCACTTTAAAAGTGCATAAAATCCGCCATTTTGTTTATTTTCACGAACTTCATACCCAGTGACACTCGCGCCATCAACGAATCTAATGATGTATTTATTATTTGTCAAAATCGGTAGTGCCGTTGAGTAGTTACGTACGGACATACATACATACTCACATACATACATACAGGTCAAACACATGACCCTCCTTTTGGGCTTCGCCGCAGTCGGGTAAAAACACTACATGTAAAAAGATACAAGTCTCGCAACGCAGTTCTTCTACATCAAAAAAGTTTTGCGATGATATAGGCTGAAAATGGCCTAAATGGCTTCGAGAAAAGGATGGTACGGCCGTGCCTTTGTTTTGCTCGACTTGGCGGGGGCACTGCCGCGCCCCCAGATAGAGACATACTATATTTTAAGGCAACATGCCAAACGGTGTGAGTTTGTCAGAAATAAATGTCACGTTCAAGGGTCGTCGAAATGACTAATTAATTGATGCAATTTTACAATGAGTACCGGAAAACTATGTAGGCACCATTTCAATAAGCTATTCTGAGATTTTAGTACTTATTTAATACCTAGACATTAAACCGCTCCGCTCAGCACCCACCACAGCGGAGCGCTCGGGCGGCCCGAGATGAGATATGGCGATTGCGAACGCGATCCGCTCGCCGTAATAACAGGCTATTGCTGACCCGCGCTGGCAAGCGCATTGTATCGCATATACGCGCATTCTAGTTCCTTAGCTGAAAGAATCTGTCTAACGGGGTTTTCCTTTAACCCTTAAATGCATGATTTTTTGTGTAACTTTTTAATAAATTGAAATAGATGTGTCATGTTGTATAGATTGCGGGAAAAATAAAGAAAAAAATCATAGTACCTAATTAAAAAAACATATTATTTCCCAAAAAAGGCTTGATGCAGATATACATCACTATGCATTAGCGTCTTAACGCGACATTAATTAACCTATCTTCCTAAGTAGGTAACTTATTATGATTCCATTTTCAGAAACAATTTTTGCTTGTAGTTTTTGTAAATATTTATCAATAGGTAAAATTCGAACTTGTAAATTTCGCGGCGGTCAGTGTAGCGACTTACGCGCCAAACTTTGAAAATATGACACTACAGAAAAAAAATACTGTCAAAAGTTTATGGATGATTTCGGAATGTAGCACGTAAATGTCACCACATCTATTAAAAAAAAGTAATAAATGTGATTTTGGATAGCTGCATATTGCTGCACGGCCATCAAATATACGATGCAGATATACATCATTATGCATTTAAGGGTTAAACAATATCTCTATACATAATCAACAATTTAGCGAATAAAGAAGTTGGCTAATATTACTGGCAGTGGCGAATACAGGATTTCAGTTTGGGAGAGACTTGACCTCACTAAGGGTAGGTTAGTTAGTCACGGCCTACTCGTATCTTGGGTGAGATTATCCAATAAAATAATACTTTGAAACTCTAGATACACCGTTGTGTTCTCCCTTAAGGATTTATTTGTTGTATTATTCGATAGACGCAACAATACATTGTAGTAAGATTGATGAGTGAACAGAAATGAGAGCGTTTCCGTATCGTTCATCAGAATCGAAGTAAAACAAGTAAACCGCAAAGTTATTTGATTTTACATTCAGTGCAATGTTAATAAAGTTGAAATTTCTATCCTTGGTCCTTAGCAAATTTTGATTTTAAAGGAAAGGTTGATTTTATAGTTTCTTAGAGGTACGATAAATGGCAGGTGGAGTTTTAAGTATTGGGTAATGATAGGTATTCCGTATGGTATTGGTATTGGAAGACGGGAATTTGTTTTCCAGGAAGATAATCATAAAATGTGCTATAGTCATCTCCAACTTATGTTTTAAATAGATAGTATTTCGTCATAAAATTCATCGCATGGATGAACAGAAATGAAAATGGTCAACATTGTTCGGAAAATAGTACATTGTATATCTAGGGCGGTAAGTAAGGAATTACAAACGAGTGTTTGTTATATGGCTTTAATAACACGAGTTTGTAATTTCTTTAACGCCCGTGGCACACACAATGTTTTTCATCACACTTGTGAGGAAATCTTAATAATAGGTATAACCTTACTAATATGACAAGAAAATATTAAAACAGAAAGCGACATTAGTGACATATGCCAATAGACAACGCGAATGTCAAGTTCGGAAACCATAGCGGTAAAGACCTAAAACGGCCATTTTAGTCGATTTTATATTTGCGAAATACTGAAATACACTATTTAAACATTTAACTAATGTTACCGAAATATGAGTTTACATGTATTTGTTGCAATAACAGTTATCCTTAAATAAATATTTCAGTGATAAAAGTTAATAGTACATTACACAACTAGGGTGGTAATACAAAAAAAGGCCGAGATCGCAGAAGTTTGCGGCCCAAGCTGCAAGCGAGGAACGTAAATATGCGATCGAGGGCTTTCTTTATTACCTCCCGTGTTGTGTACATCATTTTATGTCTACACTTGGCCAGAAAGCGGCTTTTTCCGTACGCGCAGCGTGCGGAAAAAGCCAATTTATGAGCAGGTGTGGCATAAAAAAGTTGAACATGACAAATAAGAGTAAAACAGAACCACCGTTTCAAATTTAAAAAGAAAACCATTACGCCCTAGGGCGTAATAGGTCATTTACGGCCCGCAGAACCTACGTGTAATGACACCATTTTCGAGCAAGTGTGATGAAAATGGAATTTTGATGGTAGATTACCTTCCCAAAGGTCAAACTATAAATGGAGAATACTACGCAAATCTTTTAGATAAGATTCATCAGTGTATTGTCAGGGTCGGTAGCAGAGCGTTTTCCAAAAAAAATACCGGGGTAGCTACTTTCTCAAAATATGGATTTGTGAGGTTTTTTTGGCTCAGAATCGTTAGTACTTTCGAACCTTAAAAAAAAGTGTCCCAATTATTTTTTCCATTACGTCACCATTTTGCATAGTGTTTGTATGAACGTGACGTAGTGGAAAGACAAAAATCCCATACAAATTTTGGGAAACTTTTTTTTACGTACCTATAAGGTTCGAATGTACTAACGATTCTGAGCCAGAAAAACCTCAAAAGTCCATATTTTGAGTAAGTAGTTACCCCGGTATTTTTTTTGGAAAACGCTCAGCAATGATAAAAGACTGAGGCTTTAAATTGGGCTACCACACGACTGAGAATATTCGCTCTTACCTAGAGCGAGACAAACGGTATTCTATTAAATTCAAAATGACTAGTTCCAAAAGTGGCCAGTCTGTCACTCAAGACGGAGGAGTTTGTATCTCCTGTAACAAACCTAACAGTACCTATTCAGCAAAACGACCAGGTTTAGAAAAAAGAATCATGTTCCATGAAGACAACGCCAGTGTTCACATATGCTTTAAAGCTATGGCAAAAATCTACGAATTGAAGTATGACTTGCTGCCCCACCCACCTTATTCGCCGGATCTAGCACCGTCAAGAGTTCCATCTGTTCCCTAAACTTAAAACATTTTTGGGTGGACAGAAGTTTGCCACAAATGACGAAGTCATTTCGGGTATTTCGTCGGTACTATTTGTGTACTATTTATTGGCTGCATCCGATTCTGAATATCTTTACGGTGTACGCTATCTTGACGGACATGATTTTTTTACCTATCATATACTTGTATTATTTTTTCGTCGTGGGGCGCCGAAAGCCTTTTATCATGCCTAAGGCGGCAAGTCAAAGAAGTTTAGGAACCTATGGTTTAGATACAAATAGGTAGTTGGTAAAATGACAAGTGTGTCAGGTCAGTAAGTGCGTGATTTCAAAGGTGTTAATACAAGCCTATTTAACCGCACTCTGCAGGCTGCAGGTAAATCAGACATGGAATATGGTGGTACGAGACATTTTTCCTAACTTAAATGATAGAAATTAATATAGCTTTCTTCAGTCAATTGTTGTGTTTTGGAGTATGTATAATAGTAGTAATTATATAGGTACCTTTAAATATTTTTAATAAAAGCGAAAATTTTAAAATTGTATGCCTCAAGCCGGATCCGAACCTAAGTCTCCAACGGCTCTCCGGGCCAACACAGGCGCACTACCAATCGTGCCTCCGAACCGATACCCAAGTCATCCAATTTTTCAACCAGTTGCCTTATTTATCGCCATCCTGGGAGGTGTTAGTTATTGCCTTATAGTTGGTTTTGCCCCGGGTGACCTTATATTTACTTGGTGAGCATTAACACTGTGCCAAGTCCCCAATTTTCATACAAAATGGCCCCGATATTGAATGTGTTAACGATATGCTACTTGAGGACAGTCAGTCAAGAAAGGGGTCTACCACTTTTCGACTGTTGAATGGTATTAGAATTCCAAAGTGTTAGACCATTTGTTGGCTTACAGTACCTGCGGCGTGGCGTAAACATATCCTTAAGCAGCAGATTAAGCTCGACGTTATCATTAATAGCAGTAAAATTAATATCTAATATAGAGCAAGCCGGTGGGAATCGAGTTCTATGGACGCCTCGCCACTGATGTGCAAATTTAATTCGTTTAATCACGATACGAAATACAAAGACGACATATAATAAATAGTTTTATTTCACCTTACTGGCAATATTACGGTTAAAAACTTTATAAATCATATAGGGTGTATATTGGCATTGGTTATTGCTGTTTCGGCAGTTATACAAATCTAGTTATAAAATGGGTATGGTGCAGGCTCCTAAATAAGTGTGTATAATCTAAAATCATGAACTGGTAATCTTTAAGGTGTACAAAAACATGCAATGGAAACTCCATGTACGAGATACCTACTTTGTATATATACAAATGTAATAAATAAAGTAATAATTTAGTACCTATTTACAATTTCTTTTTCTATTGACTTATTCCATTATGAGTTTATGAGTACGGCCGCTACACCAAGAGCAAAAATTATAATTTGACCTTTTGACCTCTGAACTCGGAGCATACTATTCGAAGTTGGACGTCAAAATATATCTATAATGTGCCTCTAATCTATAATAGGTACAAATTTAAAATACTTATTGCATACCTTTACAAGAGAGCTGTAAATAAAATAAAAACAGTCAAATACAATTAAACAGGCGTTTCACAACTAAACAGTAGATCACTGATACTGCTCCCGATAAATCTGCTTTTTAGGGTTCCGTACCCAAAGGGTGCAAACGGAACCCTATTACTAAGCTTCCGCTATCCGTTTATTTGTCTCTTATCTATCACAGGGCTATATCTTTTGCATAATTGTAGGAAGACTTATTTTTTTTACAAAAAGTGTATTTGTATTGCCGCTATAACAACAAATATGAAACATTATATAGATACAAGAAATCAAAGTACATAGAAAAATTAAATGGCGCTCACCTGTGAACAGACCGGGAATCGAATCCGACATTTTAATAGGACTTTAACCTAAACGCCATCTATGAGAACCCCTATTACACAGGTGTCTTACCTCAATGCAAACCTATTACAGATGCGACGATCGAGCGAGAGATGGCGTTGTTTTTATAATACTTTATATGAAAGAAACATGTTGTAGATGGCGTTTAGCTTAAAGTCCTATTAAAATAGATGATACCGAAGTCAAAGTAGATGGCAAAATTGAGGGTTTACTGGGTGTAACGGTGGACGAATGGTTGAGTCGCTGGGCCGGAAATCCAGAGGTACCGGGTTCGATTCCCGGTCTATTCACAGGTGAGCGCCATTTCATTTTTCTATGTACTTTGATTTCTTGTATCTATATATGTAACATAGAAATGTGGTGTAATTTACCCGCATTAAAAACCAATGAAGAAACAACATGTTTCTTTCATATAAAGTAACAAATATTAAAATCAAAAATAAACAAGGGTTCCCCTACAAGAAACGTGTTCTTTGGCATTTTTTGCTCGACGGTGGTACAGAACCCTTCGTGTGCGAATCCAATCCAACTCGCACTTGGCCGGTTTTTAACCTCCAATAACGAGTAGTTGCTACGAGAATCAGACACGCTCTCTCGGTGTTTGAAAATTATTTTGTGCGATTATAATATGTATAGTTACATAAGGATTTAGGCCTGATCAGGGAACTGTGGCAGCGAACAGGGCGCAGTAAAGTCCAATCTTTTTTGGACTTAAGATAAAGAAAGATGGGCAACCCTCTGTTTTGACATAGCGACAATTCCATTTTTTACATTTATTGGTTGGATTACAAATATCAATAAATCTTGAACGGGGAGTCCGTTTTAAGTCAATTTTAAGCTCTTAGGGGCTTCATGTACTAGGTACTAGACGATTAGTGATTGATGATGATTTGATGATAGAGTGATCGCTTAAAGATGTTAGAGTCGTTACAGGATATACGATATCGCATAGAACTAAAAAAAAAACTCCCATATATTTACAACTGGCTACTAGATTATTGCTAATTGCCTGACCTTGTCGCATGTGTTTTTATACATAACACACATTTACGAACGGTGGGTACATATTTTTGACATATTAAATGTAAATTCATTGCGAACACCCTGTGTTGATTTGATGCTTAGGACTAATTATTAGGTTCCCGTTATTACTTTAGTTTTCACGAGTTATTTACTTGTCTCGTGTGATGGTTGTAAGGCAAGAATTAGGTCGTATGCCAATTTGTCGACATGTTTCATCAAATTTTTAATTTTATGAATTTTTTATTTTACTGTAAACTTTTTTCCTGGAACGGGCGTCACTGTTAAGTTAGGTAAGATTTGTTTTATATAAATCCCTAAAAAATACTTCCGATGATATGGTATGTCGGTGAAATGCAACATTCGATCAAGCAAGTCAAAGGGTAAACCCAAAAAAATGTGCATATGAAATTAACTATGTAACATGTTTAATGGAGTTTATAAGGTTTCTTATATTGTTTTAGTTTTGACGCGCTGTTTATTTACCTATTTGTCCAGAGCGATAGTTGTATGTGACAGTAAAGTAGATATAATATAAGGTTTTAATATTAGGTTTTGTTTACTTATTTAAATTTTCAGGCGTTCTTTATCTACTATCAAACTATCTACCTATCAGACAATTGTGAAATTAAAATTAACTATTTCAGTATTGTAAGAAATCCTTTAAAAAATTTAAATCGCTCATCCCCTGGCAGCTAGGGTGATTCCCAGTGCTTATTTCATCACTTCCAGACTTTCCTGTCGCGAGCTGTACTGGACTAACGCAGATCATTCCACTGTTCATATTACACAATCTTTATCACACTGCGCGCGTTCGGTAATTTTAGGCTCGGCCGTGGTACATATTTCGTGCCTGAATTATGTTTATGTGATATTCGTCCAAACCATAGTTTCCCAAACTTTTTTGACTTACCGCCCACTTAGCCACGATAAAAATCTTTCAGCGCCCCCCACGACGAAAAAATCCAGTGAAGTTTTCAAGGGGGGGGGGGGGGGGTGCAATCGGGACTGATTGAGTTATATTGTGATTTTTAAGTTTTTATTTTCAAAAGCAAGGCCCCTACCTACCGCCCCCTGGATAGCTTCAACGCCCCCCCAATTTCTTCCAATGCCCCTACCGCCTCCATGGGAATTCTCAACGCCGACTTGGGGCGGTAGGGACCACTTTGGGAACCTATGGTCCAAATTATCCCACATTCTCCCTTAGTTATGTAACCACCCCTATGACGGCATCATCCCCTGGCTGCGTTTCCACTGCGCCCCCTGTCGGCGCGAGTGGTTCCCGCGACTGCTCTTGTGCTTCTCTTTACGATCACGGCTGGCGAGGACATCTTTCTCCTGACCCTGCCCTCGCGGTTTGCCCACCACGTCCATTCTGAAATGTATATAATTATTGATAAAAACTTTCACGATTTCCACTAATTATTATAACCAAACGGGACTTAATCGCATAAAAACATGCTATTACCTGGACGTTTCGGACGTGCCGTAACGTCCATGGTCTCGAAGGGACTCAAAAAAAGGGAGTCTCGTTTGGTTATAATTATAATAGTGTATATAATTGTTATTAATATATAATAGACTTTGAGATAAATGCATGATTGTTTACTCTATATGCCATATTCCATATCTAACTACTGTGAGTTTGATTGAACATTGAAGCAAACTAACAAGGAAATCCAAGTAATTATCGTCAATCCCACTTCTGCCTAACAGAAAATTTAAAAACATGCTCTCACTCGCGCCTCCCACGGCGTATTTCGTGGCTCATTCATTAATTGCGTTATGTACAGTAAGCTGGAGAGAAAGGTGACCTACAATATAAATTTCTACCGCATAGGGGTTACCTCTCTCTGCAGCTGACTGTACACACCCATCATAAGACCGTACAAGTATAGTCCGTACAAATTCTTAAGACCAAATGCTGTCAAAGAAACGCAAGCCAAAAACTACCTTATAATCAGAGCATAACCACAGAATAAATAATAGTACTTTGTACAAAACTCGCACTGTCTAACAAATCCCACGTTCGAGTCACAAGAATGCGCCGAATCCTACCTTCTCGCTCTAACTCATAACACGCGCTCTTTCTGGTCACCACGCCCACCGCTAGGGTTGTCGACAAAAATAAAATTCTTATTGCAGATTGAGTTTCATGGTAAATTACTAGTATTTTATGCAACAGTTGTATAAGAAGGTTCAAAAAATGCGAATTGCGTGAGTTGCGATACGAGCCGCGAACGCGGCGAGTATCGCAAATAGAGACGCAATGAGCGTTTTTTGACTTAATTATACAACGTTGCATACAATACTTTTTCTACGACTAGGTTTTTTTTAAATATAAAATACAAACAAGGCATAACCTGCAAACAAGGCAAATATGACGTATGACTGACAGTATGTGTCTATGGTAAACTTTTTTTTATTTTAAATTGACACGCAGTGAATATATTAAAAATAAAATTTTAGGGCCCTAGGGTACTATTTGGGTACTATTTTTTGAGATATAAAGCGTTTCCAAAAACAAAGCCGTTCCAGAGATACAAACGGTGTACGCCAGCTTGACGCCGGTAGCGTACACCGTGAACAGGCCTTATATTTCGAAAAGTTTAAGGGTACTATTTTTTTCACCTAGGTATTTCGTCGGTACTATTTGGGTACTATTTATTGGCTGCATCAGATTCTGAATATCTTTACGGTGTACGCTATCTTGACGGACACCATATTATGTATGTTCTTATATTAGTGTTCGTGACCAAGTAAAATACAGATAAAAGTACAGGAGTAGAAAAATATAGTTATGGCGTTAATAATGGTATTTGATTTTATACATAGTCGAAATAATATAGTATTTCAAGTCTCGAGTAGGTTAGGTATTGTTTTCGTGGTGCACAGCAAAGATATTTTATTATTATTTACCTATAGGTATTACAACCCAGTGCTTTTTACATTGTATAATATAGGACTTAAAGGAAAAAAGATAGCTTTTTCTTTTCAAAATTGAATGATTGTAAAATTAACAACATCACTAGAATCTAATAATATTCATAAATTAAAGTAAATAAACCAGATTTATTTACCAATTATTCGCATCCTCCAGTAATTAAAAAAAACTTGCTTCATAGGTTTCGCACACAGGCGCTGCTGGTGGTCGGCGCCGCCCTGGGCTTGCCTAATGCATTAGGCAAGGAATACTAATAATTGCCGCGAAACAAAATCGCTGAGTGACGTACGCCTGGCATAACGTAGTTTTTGGCTTGCGTTCGTTTGACAGCATTTGGTTTTAAGAGTTTGTACGGACTATAACGGTCTAATAATGTGAAATAACATTGAAAAATGACTAACTTGCTAGGTTGCGGCGGCGGGCGGTGGCCTTTGCCCCTCCGCGCCTGGAAGCTGGCCTCGCGTCGGGCTCGGATCTCCTCCGGGTTCTGACAGAAGTCCACGCGGTTCCGAGCGTTGCTGTTGCTGGTGCTTGATGGCTCAGGCTCCGGCTCTTCTTCCGACTCCTCCTGTTTACAATTTGCATTGATATTGTAACATGATGACAAAAAACATCCCGAAAGATATACACAACTTTGCTTGAAACACGGAAACAGACATAAGAATAATCAACACACAGGCCAACAGGGCTACTACGTCTCTATAGGAGTTTTAGGCTTGGGTCTCAGCCCGATATGCTGTTTGCCAGTAGCGTGACGTCAAATATATTCTTAGTAAAGCGGAAGCAGATTTGGATTACTTTTTTTTTTCAGGAGTAGTAGATACTGTTTGAGGGTTTTTATACATTTTTTTTGTTTTCCTGTTGTCCGCTAGATGTCGTTGTTCGATCTGTCACAATTTCTAGATCGCGCTGATGAGATGTCGACACAGAAACTATAAGTAGTTTGGAATTTATTTTTATTACAACTTGCAGCAACAATCCAGTGTTTTATTACACATAGGAATAGGATAGAGGGCGCCCTGTTCGGGATTCAAACATTGGTCCTTCGAGCCGGATAGTATTTGGCCCTAGCTTTTTTCAGTACTGTGCTAAAGGCTCCACTCAGGCAAGGGTGAGCCGGTTGTGACGTCACAAGGCGGAACAGGAAGGACGTCAGACCATAGACAAGGAGACAGGCATGTGCAGTGTGTATAGTGGTTTATTGAAGAAAAAACTGTGAGTACTTTGGTTTATAAAATTCAGTGTAAAGTGTCAAAATTCTTAACTGTCATTTGGACTTAGTAAATTTCATAGTTCAAAATTAGAAAAAAATAGAAGTGTTTAGAACTTAGAATAATTTCGGAAAAAGTGATCCGACGAGGAATCTATGTCCGTCTGACAAGCGGGTGTCAAAGACTTGTAATTTTTCTGAAATTTAAATCAGGACTTAGAAAATTTGGAACTGAAAAATATTGAAATTGAACATTGATAAAATGGAGGAAATAATTAGTCAACTTTTAGATTGCAAAACGCGGATTTCAAAGGCTTTTACCAACTATAAAAAGAGCCCTAGAGATAGGATCAGAGTCTCATACATCGAAACTAGACTCGAATCGTTGGAGCAATTGTGGCAACAATACTATTACGGCCACCAGGAATTATTGAAGTCTTTCAAATCATCAGATCTGAAGTTAACAGATTATTTCAAAAATGATATTTATGAGGACGTCTATGAAGCATACATCGCATATAAATGCGAACTAAAAGATGTATTGAGTGGATTGCAAGCATCGTTTACTCCAGTTCAGTCGAGTTCATCCGATAACAAGTCAACCAATTCCAAATCCAATCATATCAAGCTACCAAAGATATCGATACCGAGCTTTTCAGGATCGTATACAGGATGGATTAGTTTCCGCGATCTCTTTTTATCACTCGTCCATACAAACAAAGATCTAGACGATGTGCAGAAACTCCACTACCTAAAAGCGCATTTGACAGGAGAAGCAGAACAACTATTGCGTCATATTCCTATTACTAACGACAGCTACGATCAGTGTTGGAAACTGTTAGAAGACCGTTATAACAATAAGCAATATTTAGGAAACGCTATATTGAAACGATTCTTTGCGCAAAAAACGCTTCTAACTGAGTCCGCCACTGATATAAAAATTCTGTTAGATACGACATCGGAAACTTTATATGCTCTGTCAAATATCGGAATCGATACTGGTTCGTGGGATATTATCGTGATTTACATCGTGAGTCAAAAATTAGATCCCGAGAGTCGCAAATTGTGGGAATGTAAGGTAAGCGAAAACGCGTCTCGTTCGGCAAACTTACCAACGATTAGTCAATTTAAGGACTTCCTACAAACCAGGTATCATTCTTTGGAATTTTTGGATTCAAAACCAGCCTGTAATAATAAGCCGAAATATAGTGTCTCGGATAGCAATTATAAAGGAAATGTAAATGCCAAAAGTACTGCAGCTACAATGTTCAACAATTTTCAAACCGCTAATGCATTGTGTGGTTACTGTAAGGGTGAACACAAAATTATGCATTGTAAGGATTTTATCGGGTTAGATATCAACGCAAAGCGTGATTTTATTCAAAATAACGGGTTGTGTTTCAACTGTCTCGGGAATAGCCACACTGTCAGGTACTGTAAAAATTCTAGTTCGTGTTCTATTTGTCACAGGAGACATCATACATTGATACACCAACAGGGCGAATTACAATCATCCGTCAATTACGGGTCGGTGGATGATCAAGTTGCGCAAGTTCACACTCATCAGGTCGATCAAGAGAAAGAAGAAGTCATACCAGGTACCAGTATTGCAAATCATTTCGTGAACGAACAAGTTCAGCAGGTGCTACTGGCTACTGCGGTCGTCGAAGCAAATGTATTCGAGAAGGAAGAGCGCCATTTGCTCAGAGTTTTGGTTGACCAAGGATCCCAGGCTTCTTTCATCACGTCGGCTGCGGTTCAATTGCTCGGATTGAAGAAAACATCAGTCAAGGGTCTGATATCCGGGTTGGGGGGCAAGCAAACTGTCATCGCCAAGTCTACAGTTGAGGTCACCATTTCATCAAGGGTTAACTCTGGTTGTGTACTAAAGGTCAAGGCGTACGTGTTGGATAAGCTAACTTCACACTTACCATCTTCAAGGGTTTCACTTACAGCGTGGCCAGAGTTGAAAACTATAACCTTAGCCGATCCTGAATACAACATTCCGAACAAGATTGACATGTTGTTGGGTGCCGAAGTTTATGCACAGATTATTGGCAAGGATATAATGAAGTGTCCGCCCAGAGGGTCGCTGATCGCACAAAATACATCACTGGGATGGATACTAAGTGGGCAAGTAGGGTCAACCACGAACATTACTTGCAATGTCATCACTATGCACGCTCAGGTGGAAGATTTACTGCGGTCCTTTTGGGAAATTGAGTCGGAGCCGAGTAAAGGGGTAAAGATACTGTCACCTGAGGAGAAAAAATGCGAAGATTACTACCAATCGACCACTACTAGGGATGAAAACGGTCGGTATGTGGTAAGACTTCCGTTTCGGGAGGATGAACCAGCTTGTGTAGATGGGCATTCTAGAGAAATAGCTTTGAGGAGGCTGATTTCATTGGAGAGGAAGCTTGACCGGGACTCTCATCTGAAATCAGAATATGGCAAGGTGTTTCACGAATATCTGGATTTAGGGCACATGGTACCTCTGTCACAGAAAGAAACAAAGACAAAGGGACTGTATTTACCGTATCATGCTGTTGTGCGCGAGGATAGGGAAACCACGAAGGTGCGAATTGTCTTCGACGCTTCATGTAAGGGCACTAATGGCGTGTCGTTGAATGATGATCTTCTCGTGGGGCCGAGACTGCAGCCTGACCTACGACACATTATAATGCGATGGCGAATGCATCCTGTCTGTTTTATTGCGGACATTGTTAAAATGTATCGCCAGGTAGTGGTCGATGAGCGGGATACCAAATATCAACGCATTTTATGGCGGGAGAATAAGGATGAAGATGTCAAAGAGTATAAAATGCTAAGAGTCACTTTTGGGGTATCAGCGGCTCCGTACCTGGCGGTAAAGAGCTTGTGTCAAGTAGCTATAGACGAAGGGAAGGATTTTCCACTGGCAGCCCCTCGTGTGCTGCAAGATTTTTACATGGACGATCTAATGTCGGGATGTCAGTCAGATGATGAAGCGTTAGAAGTATATAAGCAAATTACAGAATTGTTGAGTAAAGGGGGCTTTATACTTCAGAAGTGGTCCAGTAATAGTGAATCAATGTTGGCAGGGATCAAAGAAAAGATTGAGAGCAAAGAAGGTGAAAAGAAGTTCGATATGAAAACGGATGAAGTAAACAAGATTTTAGGGTTGACTTGGAATAGAAACCTGGATGAATTCACTTACGCCGTTCAACTGCCACCGGCGACAGAACCCGTGACAAAAAGGAAGGTGATTTCGGATATATCCAGACTCTATGATCCGTTGGGTTGGGTAGCACCAAGCGTTATTAGAGCGAAAATATTCATCCAAAAACTTTGGTTGGCAGGTTTGGACTGGGATCAAGAATTACAACCACAGCTTCTCGAGGAATGGATGAGATATAGACAAAACTTATCCGAGCTTACCAAATTTCGCTTGGATCGTTGGACAAATCACAGGACAGATGCAATTTCTGTGGAGCTGCACGGGTTTTGCGACGCGTCAACCGATGCTTATGCTGCGGTTGTATATTTACGTGTCATCGACACTGCAGGGAAAGTGCACGTTAGTCTAGTCACGGCGAAGACCAGGGTAGCACCTATTAAGCAACTGTCCGTTCCTCGGCTGGAATTAAATGGAGCGGTACTGTTGGCAAAACTACTATCGGAGGTTGCTGACGTCTTGACTATACCCAGAGCCAATATCCATGCTTGGACGGACTCAGAAATCGTATTGGCATGGTTAAGTAGTCATCCCAGTAAATGGAAGACTTTTATAGGTAACAGGGTATCCGAGATATTAACGGTAACAGATCGCAACCAGTGGGCTCATGTACAGTCAGAACAGAATCCTGCAGATTGTGCATCGCGGGGTATATCGCCGACTGAGTTGATCAATCACCGGTTATGGAAAAATGGGCCTGAATGGTTAAAGGAAAAGAACATTAAATATACAAATCCAAAGAATTTAGAAACTACATTGGAAAAACGATCGATCAAAACACATTTGGTGACTTCAGCCTCAGACGTAGACAGTAATGAGGATTCAATATGGACAAAGTTTTCATCACTCACGAAACTGTTGAGGGTTGTTTCCTACTGTCGTCGATTTCTAAAGTTGAGAGAGGTGAGACCTACATATCTTCTAACAAAAGAACTCGAAGAAGCATTGGAGGCAATGGTTAAAAAGTGTCAAGCACAGGCTTTTGAAGAAGATATAACCGATCTCAAACAAAGCAAGCTGAAGAAGAGAAGTAAACTAATCACATTCTTTCCTCAAATTGATGATAGGGGTATACTCCGTGTAGGCGGGCGGCTTCAGAGGGCTAGTTTAGACTTCGGCCAAAAGCATCCAATTCTGCTGCCGAAATCATCTTGGCTTACGCAACTTATTATAAGAGATGCTCATTGCAGGACTCTACACGGAAGTGCGCCACTAATGATGAACTACATCAGGTCAAAGTTTTGTATTCTGGGACTGAAGAATTTAGTGAAGATTTATGTCAGGAAATGCGTTTCTTGTATACGACATGCAGCGAATATACGGAACCAATTGATGGGACAGTTACCTTCGTGCAGGGTCAACATGGCGAGAGCGTTCCTGCGCAGCGGAGTAGACTACGCTGGTCCCATTAATTTGCGTGTCTCCAAGGGTCGAGGTACTAAGTCCTATAAGGGGTATATATGCCTGTTTGTATGTATGGCTACCAGGGCCATACATTTAGAAGCCGTTAGTGACTCATCAACTGCAGGCTTCTTGGCAGCGTTCAAGAGATTTGTTGCTAGGCGTGGCTATTGTAGTGACGTCTATAGCGATAATGGATCTAACTTTGTGGGCGCATCGAAAGAACTCAAGCATCTGTTCGATGCAGAAAAATCAACCCTTGTGCCTGAGATAGCCGATTGGATGTCTTACAATGGAACTCAGTGGCATTTCGCGCCACCGTATGCTCCCAACTTCGGAGGCCTTTGGGAGGCTGGAATTAAGTCCTGTAAGTTCCACCTCAAGCGCGTTATCGGCAATTCTACGCTTACCTTCGAGGAAATGACAACGGTGTTGGCTCAAATTGAGGCTTGCCTGAATTCTAGACCCATTTCCCGCATAGAAGATAATGGAGACTCCATACCGTTGACTCCGGGACATTTTCTCGTAGGAGAGCCTCTTATAGTCGCTCCTGATCGTCGTTATGATGATGCGTCAATATCTTCATTAAGGAGATGGCAACTGTGCCAGCGTATGTTGCAAGATTTTTGGAAGCGTTGGTCTCAAGAATATTTAACGCAGTTCTTGCAAAGACATAAGTGGAGTCAAGTGACACCTGAACCTAAGATAGGTGACGTCGTGTTAGTTAAAGAACCGGATTTACCGCCTGCTAGGTGGCTTCTTGGTCAGATAGTTGAAACACACCCGGGTTTAGACAATTTGACGCGAGTAGTAACATTAAGGTGTAAAAGTTCTCTTATTAAAAGACCTGTTTCTAGAATTTGTGTTCTACCTTTAGCGGAATAGGTAGTTTATGTTATTTTCGTCCATTTGTGTTGTGGTTTTAATATGTTTTTGTGAACTCGTTGTATACGATCTTTAGTTTATGTAAGGCGCATTGTTATGTTAGTTAGTTGTTCGTTACTTGAGTTAAGAACTGTGGTTCTTGGCGGGCGGCATGTTTGAGGGTTTTTATACATTTTTTTTGTTTTCCTGTTGTCCGCTAGATGTCGTTGTTCGATCTGTCACAATTTCTAGATCGCGCTGATGAGATGTCGACACAGAAACTATAAGTAGTTTGGAATTTATTTTTATTACAACTTGCAGCAACAATCCAGTGTTTTATTACACATAGGAATAGGATAGAGGGCGCCCTGTTCGGGATTCAAACAGATACTCCGGTCGTTTGTTTGACAAAATTGGCAAGCCGGTGGGAATCGGGTTCTATGGAAGCCACCCCACTGCTGTTTGCCCTAACTCTTTCATCATGTTGCGGCCTCTGGACACAAAAGATGATTCTGATGAGCAATGATTTTTTGATCATCATCATAATTCCAGCTTTGAGACGTCCACTGCTGAACGTAGGTCTCCCCCAAATACTTCCACAACAAACGGTAACCAGGTCCTCAGACCGTCATGTGGGGGGCCGCTGACTGCGCTGCGTTTTGCAGTTCGTAGTCCCCATTTACACCGCATCGACCATACAGAAAGGTCAGAATAAGTATAGTACTACGTCCCCTGTACGTAGTCTCTGATAGGAGAAAAAAAGTGTCCCAAAATTTTTCCGTTACTTTTCCATAGACACTTGTATGGCGGTAACGGAACGGAAGAGCGATATTTGTGTGAAAAATTTGGGACACTTTTTTTCTTGTAAGACGATAGTACGCGTGATTGTGAGTAGAAATGATGTAAAATTTCTCAGATCTAAAAAAAAGTTAACTGTACAACTTTAAAAAAAATGGCCCACAAAGGTTTTTCTTTCTAACAAAACTGACGGTCGGGTCCGACCCCGGACGGAACGCACCGCATCCAATCGTCTCTCTCCATCGCATAACGCGTGCTTTTTCTGATCGCTGGCTAAGCCCCTCTGGAGGGGCAAAATTTGGTACTAGTAGCTGCGCGGCGAAATCGCGAAGTGAGCCACTCCTGGCTATATGCCCAACACATTGCCAGGAGAAATGATTTCAAAAAGTACATAACACAACTAGGGTATTAATAGTACATTACATAACTAGGGTGGTAATACAACGCCGAGATCGTAGAAGTTTGCGGCCCGAGCTGCAAGCGAGGGACGTAAATATGCGATCGAGGGCTTTCTTTATTACCTCCCGTGTTGTGACCATCATTTTATGTCTACACTTGGCCAGAAAGCGGCTTTTTCCGTACGCGCAGCGTGCGGAAAAAGTCACTTTATGTCCAGGTGTGGCATAAAACAAAGAAAGGCCGAGATCGCAAATGTTTGCGGCCCGAGCTGCAGGCGAGGGTTCGAGGGTTTTCTTATTACCTCCCGTGTTGTGTACATTATTATGTCTACACGTCTATTTGGTATGTATTTATTGACTTTATGCCACACCTGGCCATAAAGTGGCTTTTTCCGCACGCTGCGCGTACGGAAAAAGCCGCTTTCTGGCCAAGTGTAGACATAAAATGATGTACACAACACGGGAGGTAATAAAGAAAGCCCTCGATCGCATATTTACGTCCCTCGCTTGCAGCTCGGGCCACAAACTTCTGCGATCTCGGCCTTTATTTGTATTACCACCCTAGTTGTGTAATGTACTATTATTGTACTAATGCGCATACCTCCGGTTGCTCCCTCCTCGTGAGCAAGGCGCGCGGGGTGACGAACGGGCGGCGCTCGTCGGTGGGGTCGGCGGGCGTCACGCCGTCCGAGTCGTACGTGTCGTCGTATTCGTCGCTGTACATCGCTTCCTCGTCGCACACCAAGCTGAAAGAATAGTACTTTTTGATATAAGTGCGGAAAGTATGTCATTCTTCACGAGTCCCGAGGTGTGTTGGCCCGCCGCCAGGCGAGGGTAAATACTTGAGACGAGTTGAAATGACACTTCCGCACGTGTATCAAACGACGTTTTTAATACATCTGCGAAAAAACTACAATGAAACAAAAACATGGCACCGGCTGTCACCATTCAGCCTAATCAAAAGAAATTATTTTGAATATACAGAATTCAATTAAAATCATTCATTCCTTTTGGTTTCATCGTTTGTTTTGGACTGCATCAAAAGAGCACGTTTCTTTGGCGAGCCCGATAGCCTAGACTACCATAACAGGAATCAAATAACAGGTCAGAAGAGCAAGCATCTGACGGCAAGTGAGCGAATTCTAAAAGCCCAAAGCGTTATTTTGCCTCCAATTTGACTACGCGAATGAATACTCACTTATACTTGCTATAGATGTCCACTCGCTGCCTCACATCGCTCTTATCATCCAACAGCTCCTTGATGTTCTTATGCTTGTCCCGCCTCTTGCCGACGTGTATGCGGCTGACGTCGACGTCGTCCCGCGTCATGATGTCGAACTGGTCACCGTCGAATACGTTCAGTCTTTGGATACCAGTTTCTAGGAACTTCTCGTCTAGAGCGTCCTTTGGTATGATCGGAAGCGACTGGTCTAAACCTGAAAATGTAGATTAACATTTTAGTACTTGGCGCTTGTGTTTGAACTAGGGATGTAACGATACCGATACCGATATATCGGCCGATGGCGTGGAGTTCACATCTAATACATATATATTCAGATTCTGAGATTTGTATGAAGTACATAATTATAACTATATGTTACCTCTAAGAGAAGCATCCAAATTATCCTCCAAAATACTGTTTATAACCCTCTCAGAATTAAAACCATAGTGTTCCAGACATTTCAATATGAAACCATCTCCTAAATGTGGCAGAATATCTTTCACTTCACTGATCAACGACTCTTGTCGGATGTCTAAAGGTATTTCGTTGTCTGTGGACGGGCCTGGCTGATTCTCTACGGTTTCTGTATGGCCGTTTGTGAGTGGTGGCGCGGTCTCTGGCACTGGTTCGTCCAAGTTGGAATATATCGCTTGAAGGATGAAGTCGGTTTTTACTGGATCACTGTGTTGGTATTGGAAAAATATGACACATCAAGGAAAGTGCCTAGCGTAAAAAATCCATCTGCAATAGACCAAAACGCCACCGTAGGTATACGTAATAGGTTGTTAGGTATTACGCTAGTTGCAAACTGCAGAACGGAATTGGGATCAGGGTTCAGAGGACAAGCTTTTGGGGATCTTTTGGTGGCTCTAGATCAGATAGGATTCCCTATCGTCGCATCTTGATCTACAACTTTTCTTTTTTTGTATGGTTCTTCTCACCAGAGGTCATTCAAAAGCGTTAGGTGAACCAGACGTATAAATAAGCCAGGTCTTGCACCGTAAATATTTGATTTGTTTTTTTTTATGAAATTGGGGGCAAACGAGCAGACGGGTCGCCTGATGGTAAGCAATCAGCGCCGCCCATAGACACCTGCAACACCAGAAGAGTCACAAGTGCGTTGCCGGCCTTTCAGGTGGGAGTACGCTCTTTTCTTGAAGGTTTGAAGGTCGAAACACTGCCAGCGACATTTAATATGATGGCTTGTAAAAAGGATACATATCAGGGTACGCGACCCTTAGCATCTCCAGGTCCTCATGCACCGGGTAGCAGGCGTGGTAGTCGGAGATCAGCAACCGCTCCGACAGCCCGTCCATCATCACAGCCAAGTATTCCTCCACGTTCCCGCTCACGCTGCCTCTGGAAACACCATCATCTACTTCAGTGATTCCCAAAGTGGTCCAGGTGGACCCCCAGGGGTCCACGGGAAACTCAACAGGGTTCTAGATTGGCGTAAAAAAGAAATGGGGGTTCACAAGTTATAAGTGGGGGGTCCACGAAAATTTTGGCTTAGTTTTACCTAACAATGAATGAATGAATTTCGGATTCTGATTCAATGTAGCAGATAATACGCTGCCTACTCAAAAAAAATTAAGGGAGCAAAAAATATGTTTTTTGACAGACTGTAATTTGGTGAAAAATGGTCGTATGGAGCCTTTTAAAAAAGCATTTTGAAGCTTTTAGGCTGTAATTTTCAGATTATCTGGCTAAAATATTTTAGAAGCTACTACTCTCATGCAAGCCTAGGTACAGTCAGCTGCAGAGAGAAGTAGCCCCCCTCTCATACATTCGCAGTATGGTAGGGGGTATACTTATCTCTGGAGCTGACTGTACATAAGAAAATACTTATACTATTTTTATTTTTACCACACCGAATTAACCCGCGACGCTATTTTACATCGTTAGAGCTAGTCATCACATTTTGACGAGTTTTAGGAATACGGTAGAAATGTAGCAGCAGGTGTCTACCGAAACCATTAAAATTTTGAAAGTGGTCTACGAGAAAAAAAAGTTCGGGAACCTCTGATCTACTTAATACTAGTAGCAGTACAGATCGTTAAAAACCTTTTTTTTAAGTTCAGTTCGTGCCACATACTTTTGCGACTATGAATTTAGCTGCTAGTAGGTTTCAGGTTAACTTCACAGATGTACGTAAATTTGCGTGGTACCATAGTGACGTGCCCAGACCCTAACGGCTCAGGTCTAAAGCGCACTCAGTTATTTATCCAGTTCGTGACGTGATGATCTCAACTGTATGTGTATACGAATCAAACAATCGTGCTCCCACTAAAATCGTACCTACTATGCTTTTCTCAAATGAAAGGTAGGTAATTAAAAATATTACCAGTATTTCTAACACAACTAAACAAAACTAAATACTACCTATCTCTTTCCATTCAATATTGTGCGAGAGTGACAAGCCATGCTCTGTTGCGGCCAGTCGTGCTAGCCCAGCTGTACTAATCTAACAATGCAAATAAGTGAAGTGAAATGGTCTTTCAATAATGTCTGCACTTATTTGGTTTTTTTTTCATACTCACTCTCCATTCAATATGGCGTTCTTATACACGGCGAGTATTTCTCTGAAAATATCTATGAGCTCGGCTCTAGCTGTGTCTATGTAGCCTTCGACCTCCGTGTAGGCTACGCTCATCTCGTCACCCACTTCTTTGAGTTTCTCGTACAAGTTCGGTATACCGTATTCGTAGAGTTGCACTATACTGAAAAAAATATGGTTTCGATGTAGATAGTATTCAAACTCATGCTATTACCGGTCTTTGATGATTTCTATAAATTTAAGTATTATATACCATAAGTGAGTTCCTGTAATGGGCTCTCTACTACTATTTTAATTGTTGTTTAGTTTTTAAGGCTGTTGGTCCTCCATGAACAAATAAAATAAAGTAAGAAATTTATATATACATCTATATATATATATAAAAGAAGATTATATTATATACATGCATATTGCATACAAGCATTGCTTAGTTTGATTGTGACTAGATCAATTTGTGAAAGACTGTCCCAAATATTTGTTTCAGTAAGTTATTATTTTTGTTATTTATCAAACAGTAAAATGATTGCCAAGTACCAAGACTAATTAAGCCTCTTACCATGATGTTGCCATATGTATATATATTTTTAAATATATAAAACCTCTTTTTGGCCTCTGCAGACTAAGCTTGAACAGACTCTATAACAGCTGTATAAGCTTTTATACAGCTTGCATGCTACTTGGGAATGGATTAACGTGATAATAATGTAATAAAGTTAATCTAAAAGAAAAACTGTCTCACCTATTAACAAAATTACACTTCCTCAATATTTTAACACCCTTCGGGTATGCTTCCACAAATATCCTCAACGTCATAGCCATGTCCAGAAGATGTATCACTAAATCTTTCAAAATGCTGAATGTGAGTGGACCTTGCTCTTTATGGTTCGAGGGCCTCTTGATTTCACTGAAACCTTCAAAGGTTTTGGGAAGGTTTGGTGGTTCCACAGTATCATAATCTTTGTTTACTTGCAGAATTATATATTTGAAGGCCTGCAAAGCAAAAATATTAATGATTTTAACTTCTAACCAAATACAGAGCAAGGGAAAGGAAAATTTACAGCGCGAGTAACTATTGCAATAAGGCAGAAAACCATCACCAACCAATCTTTTGAAGCACCATGCCTCGGGTTTCGTACTTAATGCTGTCCAAATAAGTATGTCTAAAATACCTTCAATGGGAGTCAGCTTCTCCATAGGTTATGTAACATATACATACTATGGTCAAGTCTCGCTGTAATGTCTAAGGCAGGAGAGACAGGGCACCAAAAAATTGACTTCACCTTCACAGGGTGCCTGTATATTGCATGCTATAGCTCCAACTCCACCCACCTCATTGACAAACGCGACGGCGGCCGCCGCGTCGCCCTCGTACCGCGGCTGCAGTGTAAACACGCTCTCTAGGACTCTCGACACGTGCCTAGCGTTGTCCACTCCGTACACCAGACACGTGTCCCATAGTATAGGTATTGTGAATATGAAGTTATCATATATGAGGTCCGCCATATATTCTTTATTTATCCACTGGGTCTGTAATAGTAGATATAGTTGAACAATAAGCAAGTGGTATATATAAGCAGTGTATGAATATTATAAGCCAAATGTACAGCTCAAAATTACTGTTTCTTCAGGTGTAGGACTTGACTATGGGTAAAGGCTGAGCGCACCAGAGAGCAGGTCCCAGTTGTTATATATATTTATTTCAACCCATTAAAAAATGAGACCATATCCGTACGTCCGTATTGACTGTAAAACATTGTTTATAAAGATACCCAATTGACAAAGAAAAAAAAGTCTCAAATAGATGAGGCATTATGAGAATTAACAGAAAAAAAATTGTAGCTGTTGTTTGTTTATTACCTTACTTTCCTTATTAGTAATGAGTCTACTAAATACTACAAGTATCAGCCTTCTTATTTCCGCATAGAGTTTCTGGACATCCCTGCTTTCATGCGGAGGCATGTAGGGCGGGCTGGCCTCTTGCAGGAAAGACACTAGCGAATCCATACACTGGGGGTGGTATAACACTGTGCTCCAAAATCTGTAAGATTAAGAAATCAAAATAATAATGATGTTGTTAATTTGGAGCTGAACTTCTATTTGATAACTATTCAAGTTTTAGTAAATATGATATTTCTTATTATATGAAGGGTACACGGAAAGAACACATCTTATCATCTTTTTTTTAAATGAGATTTTAATCTCGAACTGGAGAGCTCGAAATGAACTATAACTTACCAGCTGATTACAGGTGAATATTTTAATAGTACATTACATTACACAACTAGGGTGGTAAAACAAAGAAAGGACGAGATCGCAGATGTTTGCGACCCACGCTACAGGCGAGGGACGTAAATATGCGATCGAGGGCTTTTTTTATTACCTCCCAAGTTGTGTACATCATTTTATGTCTACACTTGGCCAGAAAGCGGCTTTTTCCGTACGCGTAGCGTGCGGTAAAAGCTACTTTTTGGCCAATTGTGGCATAAATTATACTTTTTTTAACTTTTAAAAACATGGTTACCATAGTAAATGTTCCCATTGACTAACTTTCAAACGGCTATAACTCACAAAGTTACTTGGGTGACTAGACAGACATGTTTTTTCCGTGTACCCTTCATATGACACTTGCCTCTGTTAAAGTATCAGATTTTGATCGACATTCACTTAACTGAGTTTGTGTTGATTTTTAAGTTGAGTGTTACAACCGTACTGTTCAACTCTCCATTCATTCAATTGAGTTAGTAAGATTAATACTTTCGCAACCACATAGTGCTCACCCTATGCTCTTAGGCGATAACATGTAAAAATCTCTGTATAGGCTGTAGATGCCATGAGCCTAGCATCCAAGGAGTGGGTTCCTGGTATTGAAAGAATTAAGTTACTTCTTAGAGCCAGGGAACCACTGACTATCTGAAAGCTAAGCTAAAAACCTTAGTGGTGATCTTTTTTGCTTTATCATTCTGTGTTTATTGTATATAAATAAATATGTAACTAAATTGACTATAAAAAGCATTTCATTCATTCATTCAAATCCTAAATGAGCTATAATTTAAAAAATCCATGACCACTGCAGCAGCATAATCAAACTGTTAAATCTAAATTTTAAATATTGATAGGTACATAAACCAGAGTCTTTCACCCATCAATATGTATTTAAAAATAACCATATTACCTGTGGTGTTCTAAGCTGAGGAGCCACTTGAGGTCTCCTAAGTACCCTTCCATCCGAGCCTTCCATGCATCAACAGCACCAAGGGCTAAGGTGCTACCTGACGGAGGGCTCTCAAACACTATCATCTCTCTTGTCTCCACCCAATATGGGTCCTGAAACAAGTAAAGAAAGTTTCAGTTTAGAAAAAAATAAACCATACTATTGTTTTGTAGCTACCTTTCAGGTAGCCCATTGATTTTCTAAAAGTTTTGTTTTCACACTGTGGTTACTCTCCTCTTTAGTGTAAACAGTATGATAGACATGAAACAGGAAGCGTTTTGGGTGCAGCATTTTACAATCTTGTTTAAAAATTTGAAAGACATGTACTAAGATAATGTTGATACAAAAATAGTTTGATTTCTAGTACAGAATTCTATGTAATACATTCTTGTAAAACACTGCTAATGATCGTAAAATACCACCCGAGCGAGTTGATATTGCACAACCTTATTTAAAAAACCAAAACATTATCTTACCAAGGCTTTGATTTGCCGCAAAATACCAGAATCCGACACCGATAGCGATAGCCTCTCAGCAGGCAAGTTATTCGGGTTCTGAAAACATTAGACATTTACAGAATAGGTAATTACTTAACTTTGTTAAGTAATGAACATAAGAGTTGGACACAAAACCTCACCGAAAATTCAACATTCTTGTTGCACATGATTCCTACTAATATTTGAGTAATTCTGTATGCTTCTTGCTTGATTACAATATAAAAATATATGTTATATCAATGTAATTGACTGAAGTAAATAAATTAAAAGATTTTTCCGTCACTATGAGATACATACGAAACCACGATTGCAATTTCAATATTTGACTTGACAGTTCTGTTCAAGTTCGGTTCTGTGGGTCTTGACATTTGTTTCTAACCATAAACCATAACCACTAACTGTACATCAACTGTACACCACACTGTACACATTAGGTGAGATCAGGCGGGTCACCATCCTGCCTTTTTCTTACTCACGGTGTACTCACGTCGTGAAAGCAGTAAGACATGTATGTCTCGCTTGGTCTCGGAGGGTGTGTGTACTACACAGGGGTAAAAATCCCCTTAGAGAAGGTAAATTCCGAAATGAATAACGTTGTCTTTGGTAAATTTTTATTTCTTGCTTGTATCGGAACGGAACTCGGAACTGACTGAACAGAACAAAACTAAATGTCAAAGTCAAATACCCTATATATTACTTTACTCTTTGGTCAAATCAAAATTCAAACAACTTACGATTGTGCTGGCCAATCTTTAAAATATTGCTAAATTGATTTGTGACAATGAACAAGTGTGCTGCCGATCCTAAAGTTAAGAAAACGCTCGTCAGGAACTTTGGACACAAAGTGAAGCCTACAACGCGTATAAAAATCGTACACGACGCAGGAAATGCACCTTCGGTCGAAGAACCAGCTCGATTACAAACATCAAAGGAATTGGATAAACCAACGCTGTGTTCAAGTGAATTACTCGCGAATTACTTATCTGGAGTGAAGAATTCCCTTCCTCCACCCTTGTCTTCCAAAGATTTGCGCGCGAGTAAATCAGAAATTAGTTCCAAGGTTGGTATCATTATCAATCACCCTGGAGTTTCCCATTTCTTTAGGAGTATGTTTTGACTGTGATACCAGATTAGGCAAGTCAGGTTATTACTATAAATCAACTATCACATGACCTCCATAACACCAGAAACAAGCAAATCTAACACATGATTAAGTTATCTCAACGTGCAGGTCATCATCATAAATTTAAGAGACTTGCTCTTGTCGGTGGAGTAATCGCCATTCCGTTCTTTCTTCTGCTACCATCTTGAGCTCCTGATACGACGTCACATTGATTTTCTCTTTAGCTTGATCCACAAACGCACGCCTCGGTCTTCCTCTGCCTCTTTTTCCTTCTATTTTGCCTTCAATTATAGTTTTTATATAGTTGTCGTGGCGTATCAGGTGCCCCAACATATTTCCTCTTCTATCCTCGTCCTGCCCAATGTTCTCAATTAAGAACAAATTCGATTTGATAGTTCCTGCCCAAGGTTTTTTATTTATACTTGCGAATTCTGCCCAGTGTTCTCAATTAATCACATATTCAACTTTGCCGCTAAGCGGCCAAATGTTTCGCATTTTTCGATTTTATTTGCTTGTTTCTGATTGGTTGGAGAATTAACCAATACTTAATCAAGCCCTTGTGGTGAACTTCCTTGGACTCGCCGATCAGTGTCATGCCACGTGTCAAGGATGGTGCAATTTCGCTGGAGAGGCAACTTCTATCCCTCTTTATCTTGATAATCAACCATGCGTTTTTAATGAGTACCATATCCATGTAAAGCTATATAGTTCTAATATGTCACGGTAGCTTTATTTTTGGAAAAATGTTTATTTTAGATTTTTCAAGGTAACTCATCGAAAAGTGTGATTTATTGAGAACATTGGGCAGAACTGACTACCAATACCGCTTAACTCAAGTTCTCTCTACGAGACAGTTAGACATGTCAGAGGTGGATGTGGTCGCAGATTTCACGGTCAACATGGTGGTAGACGAGGTGGTGGCAGAGAGGTAGTTGAAGTAGAGACTTACAAGCTGGATCAACCAGAGGCTCTTTGCCATTGCAGTCGTCACCAGTTCCAACTCCTGCGTGGCGTGATGACTCATTTGCACCTAACTTGCCAGAACAGGTATCAGCTCCTAATTTGTTGCCCAACCGCACTGAACGTCTGTCAATTCTGGACTACTTTACTGAACATTTAAATGAAGATATTTTGACTGTATGCGTTGAAAAAACTAACCAGACTGCGGTGCAAAAAACAGGAAATAGCATAGACCTGAACTGTGTGTAATTGAAAAGGTGTAATGGGGTAACCTTAATCATGGCTAGTGTAGACTACCAAGGTCTGTATACGTATTATTTTCCATGGTAAAAAAGTAATTTAAATCTAAGCTGTTTAGTTAATTTTCCTTTAATTGCTCAATAAATACTATATTTCAATTATGAAGTTCATGCCCAATGTTCTTAATAAATGACAAATCAAAGACAATAAATTTACTAAAATCTGCCCAATGTTCTTAAAAAAGAACATAAGATATCGATGAAATATCTAGCTCAGTCTATTTAATATGTAACCCCTATAGCCTAAAAAATAATATAAAAAATCCTACTTAATTTTTACACACAAATTTCAGCAAATAATGTCTTGGGCAGAACCCATCAAAATTAACTTGTGCTTAATTAAGAACATTGGGCAGAAACTGAAAGTCTATTTAAATATGTTTGGGCAGGACGAGGTTATTCTCAATATTCTTCATTAACATTTTCTTTTCGCCTATTAGTTTCAGCACATCATCATTTGTTTGCTTTTCCGTCCAGCTAATACCTTCCATCCTTCACCAGCACCACATTTCAAATGCATTCAATCTCTCTCTATCTCTTTGGGTTAATGTCCACGTCTCGCTTCCATACAACGCTATGCTCCAGATGTATGTCTTGATAAAACGCTTTTTGGTCTTCCGTGAAATTTTGGATCTAAAAAGGTGTTTTCTGGCATTATAAGCTTTCTTGGCCATGGCTATGCGAGCAATTATATCCGAAGTGCATCTGGAGTCATGGGTTATTAGGCTGCCTAAATATTTAAAACTATTGACTTGTTCAATGGGTGAATTTCTCAATTGTATGGGCTGTGCTACTTTACTGCGTTTTGATGTAGTTAAAGTTTTAGTTTTCTTTATATTGATTTTGAGACCGAATTCTGTAAATATGTTATCCATTTCAACTATGAGCTGTTCTAGTTGTGATGAATTTTCTGCTAAGGCAGCTATATCGTCGGCGAATCGTATAAATTGAAATTTTTCCCCGTTAAAAGTAACACCCCCCTTTCCAGAATCTAATATTTTTTTGATAGCTGTTTCGATAAAAATGTTGAAAATCATAGGCGAGAGTGGACATCCCTGTCGCACGCCTTGTCTTATATTGGCTCTTCCCTTTTCCTCTCCTATTTCTATAATTGTTTCCTGCTTCTTATATAGTTCGTGAATAATATGTCTGTCCCTGTAATCTAACCCTACTTGTTTCAATATATTCATCATTTTTACCCAGTTTATTCTATCAAACGCCTTTTCTAAATCTATAAATGCTATATGGGTATCCAAGTCCAGGTCCATTCGTGCAGGTATCCTCACAATATTTTCTCAACTTTACAAGCTGGGCCAAGGTACCTGTTTCTATGAGTAAATTAATTTTCTTACTTTAGCTCCAAAACTACATTAAGTATGTGTAACTCCATCAGTGGTGGCATAAGGAGGGGGGTGGGCATGTCATATATGCCGATAGGGGTGTTCATGTGTGCCCAGGGCGAAAAACCAAATATTCCCATCTTATTTACTTAAGCCGCTCCAGGTACCCTACTGGCTTATGCCTCCACTGTACTCCATTGGACCTTTTTTAAATTACCTATGTACAGAAAAGTTTTCCACTGTTAAAATATTTTATTTTTTAAATTAGATGCTCAAATTTTCACATTAAATTTCTTTTTTAGATAACCAAAAAGCTAAACTTCCACATCAATGATAGGATGTACAAGGACCTGATAGAGTTAAATGCTAGTATTACTGATCAAAAAACCAGAAGGGAGAGACCATCGAGTAGTAGTTCTGCTAAAAAAGACATGGAACCCAATATTGAAGATTTCTTCGAAGAAGTAATAGATTTTGACGTGGGGCCTAAAATTCCTGTAATAACTCCTAAATTCAAACCTATAAGAAGAGTGGATGACGGAGAGCTGCACACATTAGTTTCCACATTTGAAAACTTATGATTACAGTTGGATAATATTTAAGTTGTCTATTTATTTAACAAACATCCAAAACCCGTCTATGGGAGCCGATTTTCGTTCCACAGTGAGTCGTGTCGTATAATGTGAAAGCACTCTTACATTACAATTACATATTTTAGATTTAGAACGAACTTGCCACTTTTCGGTTGGTCTTATTCAAGATGCTACTAAAAACGCCCATGCTGTCAATTTTTTTTTCAAGTGTTAGAATTTGCATATTTATTCATTTGATCATCTTATAATATTACGAACAATGACAATTGTTTTAGTTATTAAAAAAAAAAGTACAACCATTTAAATAATTTATTTAACAAACATGAACGTTTTAAACAGTTGCCACACCACACTTTACTTCCTTACTCGTCCACACTGGGCCAACGAAGGCCGGTGAAACCCATTCGTTGGCTTGGTGTGTACGCACCATTAAGTTTTCCCACCATAGACTAAGCTATATAATGGTGCATACACACAAGCCAACGAACGTTGTTCGGCGTGTTGGCCATCGCACGTGGGCCAATATTCAGCGTTTTTACGGCGTTTTATTTTCGTCATTATTGTCTCAGTATATATTGTTACAAAAAACGATGCCTAGAGTTAACTTTTTATGAAACCGAAAAACAGTCCCGAGTTTAAGTCTAGTTTTATCAAAAGTAAATAATCGGCGGACAACAATGATTGTCAAAACGCTAGGAGAATCGCCCACGTTCGTTGGTTCTCGGTCAACTGCGTACGCGTACACACCAGACCAACGAACGTTTGGACGGCTTAACAAACGCCAACGATCGTTCGTTGGCGTGGCGGCAACATCAAAGGATTTTTGCCAACGAACGAAAGTTTTTGTAGACTTTTAACCTAAAAAGATATTTTGTACTCAAAACATAACCAATGTAGAAAAACAAAGAGTGAGGTAGCGATATGTTTTTGTTGATTGATTTGATTCGACTGATGCCTCACATTCGTTGATTACTGAAGGTGCATCCAAAGAACGCATTGAATGCACCCAACTAACGTGCGGTAGCCAACGCCGACGAAGCTTCGTTGGCGTTCGTTGGCTTGGTGTGTACGCAGGTCAAATGATACGTCACGCCAACGAACGATGATCGAACGCTCGCTGGCGTTTGCTAAATCGTCCACACCAAGCCAACGAAGGCCGGCGGGCGATTCTCCGAGCGTTTTGACCGCGCGGTTTGACAATCATTGTTGTCCGACGATTATTTATTATAACGAAAGAACAAATCGTGACAATTTTGATAAAACTAGACTTAAACTCGGGACTGTTTTTCTGTTTCATAAAAAGTTAACTCTAGGCATCGTTTATTTGAACAATATTTACTGAGACAAGAATGACGAAAATAAAACGCCGTAAAAACGCTGAATATTGGCCCGCCGGCGAAGCTCATTCGTTGGCTTGGTGTGTACGCACCATAAAGAGAGTCCGATTAATGCCCGGCCCCGTACTGTACAGCCGATAATTTGCGACCCCAAATATGGTCGCGGATTATGGGGCCGGGCTTTATCACCCGGTGCAAAACGTGGCTTCCAATTATCGCCCTTAACCAAACTTGTTCGGCCCGATAAAGCGCAGCTAAATAATGCCCAGCACGATAATAAGCAACCCGATAATTGTGATATTCCTCGGCCAGATGATTAGTGTTCACTTTTCCAGCGGTCGACAAAGCCTCGCTGCGTGAGACACAAGCTGATTAGCTGACTAACAAACCTAACCTAAAAAAATGAGGTTTCCAATTATCGAGCCGGGCATCATCGGGTCGAGCTTTATCACTTTTTTTCTTATTTGCCGTGCAGTCCTGTCAACCGCACACCGACTGCAAGCTGGCTGCACGGTCGTAATGCAGTTACATTGCAGTTGGAACGACTGCAGCAGAACTGCATTATAACTGCAATGCCGCCTCTTGCATAACCCCGGTTATCTATTCACTTTACGAGTTCGACGATTTCGACGTCGAAGCAAAAGAAGCAGCAATAATATTTCGTCAAATCTCATACTGAAATACGTGTGAACTCTATTCACTTCCACGAGTAACTGGCGGATAAAATAATTTATTTCTGTAAGTAGGCCCTCAAGGGCTCTTTTACATGTCTTTCTTACATTCTTTTATCTTCTTTTTTTCCTTTTCTTTTGGCGCTTCGGGTAATGACCTTCTGGTGAGAAGAAGAGCATAAACACTGCAAACATTATGAGCCGTTCTATTGCAGTCGTATTGCAGTTGCTTCAACTGCAATACCACTGCATTACGACGGTGCAGCTAGCTTGCAGTCGGTGTGCGGTTGACAGGACTGCACGGCAAATGCAAGCGGACTGCACAGTCGGTTTGCAGTTTGGATGCAGTTACACCAACTGCAGCAGAACTGCACTTGAACTGCCATTTTGCAGCTAGGTTGCAGTTCAAATGCTGTCCGTCTGTCTCGGCCCTTACTGGTCACCAGTTACCGGACTGCGCACAGTGGCGTAACTACAGGGTGGCAGGGCTGGCAAAATGCCACGGGCCCCCGACTCAAGAGGACCCCGGCGTAAGTATAACGTTAAAATAATAAAGCTTAATGATAGGGCCCCCATTAAAGGAATTTGTTACGCCACTGACTGCGCATTATCACCCTGTGCCAAACGTGGCTTCGAAATATCGGGCCGAGCATTATTTGTACAGGGCGACAAAGCCCGGTCGATCAATCCGCGGATCCCATTATCGGCTGTACATTATCGGGCCGGACTTTATTTTGGCTGTGCGTGTATCGTCCAAGTAGTGTCACTGTGGTGTCACTGTTCCGAACGTACTCGTGCTGCGCGCCGACTCGCTCGTTCTGTAGAAAGAGAAGTTCTAGCCCTGTCTCCTCTTTCACCTGCGTTTTGCCAATAATTTTGTTTCGTTCACGTTCAGTCAGTCAGTCAACTTCCGACATTTCTTCTTTGTGGTTGTGTCTAAGTCCTCATTGGGAATAAAATTCTCTATTGAACAAAAATAACAGAATTATCTATCGCTATGGCTGAGAAGGAAATAATATCAAGTAATCAAATTAATAATGATCAATTCTTTGAAGGTGTCGAAAAACTGATAGAAATTTGGTTTACACCGGCTAAAAATGCGGATTTGAGAAAAATTACACGGTAAGTTACACCAACTTAAATTATAATGAAAATGTAAGTTGTAATTATAGTCGTATTTAAATTGTTAGTATAGGTTACCGGCGTTTTTGTTTTTACATAGCCGATTCAATTGATGAATCATAACGTAACTTATCCGTTAAGTCACTAGAAATATATACAAGTTCTGCTGTTTTTTTACGAATATATATTCATATAATGTATCAGTGCGTGTCTAGTGTTATTTTATATAGTATTTGTGGAACGTTCTGGAATCAGCTGTTGTCGGATGCGATAGTTGGTCGTCCCCTTGGCCAATGGCCACCTCCGCGCCGATCCCGCGGTGTTCAAAAATATTTTCTCCTGATAGAACCCCAACAGATGCTCTCCTGTTATTTATATACAAGCTGTGGGTTTTATTTAGATTAGCGGAATTAGTAACTACTGATTTGACTATTGTTTTGTGACTTGTTGGAGTCTACTAATTTATGTGGCCGAAATTTTTACCAAGTATTTAAATAAAAAAAAACACTAAAAATTAGGCATAAGAATCATTTAGAACAGCGGTCGGCAACCTTTTAGCAAGCCCTCGCCTGCCTCATAGTAGCTAACGAAATTGACGCGGGCCACGCTTTGTTAATATTTAATTTGTGATTTTATACAATTCGGAATATAGCGACCTTTACACACAAAATAGCCAGGGAGGCTCGTGGGCCGTAAGAGAGCGGTTCATGGACCGCATGCGGCCCGCAGGCCGCAGGTTGCCGACCGCTAATTTAGAACAACAGATGAGAGTTAAAAATTCTTACAAAATCCTTGACTGATAAGAATTCTATGGCCCAAATTATGTGATTCCGAAAACATACTTAATTTTTTTATCCTGAAGCACAATTCTGTAGTAAGCTTTTAATATCTCATCCTAATTTATTTTTTTTAGGTATCATTAGTTATAGATATGTAATGAATCTTTATAAATCTAATTGTTGTAAAAATAATTAAAAACATACTGTTGTAACAAATGAGACTAAAACTATATATCTGGTACCTTTGTTGGTGGCTATACATAGATATTAGGGCCGATACAGACGGACTGCAACCCAACTGCAATTCCCTACGATTTGTATGGGAACTGCATCACAACTGCGCAGTCGGCGTGCAGTTGTGATGCAGTTCCCATACAAATCGTAGGGAATTGCAGTTGGGTTGCAGTCCGTCTATATCGGCCCTTAGCTATTTTATATAATATTAACCAGACCCAACATCAATAAACAAACATGAAAAGAGTGTATTTGTTATTAAATATGCAGTGTAGTAGTTTAGCCTAACTGTACACTAATAGGCCTAAGCAACATACTAATATATTTTAATTCTACAGCCAACAGTGGGAGAATGTTCTGAAGATAGTGCGGTGCGAGATCATCTCTTTCACACAGAGCGAGCAAGTCGACGCATATGTACTCAGGTTAGTCTACATTTACTTATTTTACAGGGAAATTGTAACATAAATACAGAAACAGTAATTTTGCTCTTAATAATTTTCCAATAATATGCAAAACAGGTACATAATAATATCTTTAGTATCTCTATACAATCACTGAAAATTGAAATATAAACCTTGGTACATTTTTCATGACTTGATATGGCAATAGTAAATAAAGTATGCCAGCCAAAGTAGCTAGTACCTAAATATACAGCAATAAATTACTGAAAATAACTTAGTACCTATTTCTTTATATTCAACACAAAATAATTTTATCATTTATATTCAAAAAGAAGATTTTCACAGCATTTATCTAAATTTATCAGATTAGTTACTTAATAATTACTGCAAATAGATAAGAATTGGCTATTTGTGAACGTTTCTCAGTGTAATGTTATAGAAAGCCCTCTCAATAATAGAAATATTAGTGAAAAAACCACTTCAATATCATAAAAACTCGGCGAGATAGGTACTACAATGTTAAAATCACACTTTTAGACTTTCCCAAAAACGTGCCGAAATGCTCCATACTGAAGCCCATAGTAACGTGACGTCACGAGACATACATTGTTTGAGGAAATCAAGAACTTTGTTCTGCAACTATCTTAAAACTTGAGTTTTATCGTAACGGTTTCATAACAAAACTTACCATAACATTTTATCGGTTATTTAAAATAAAAAAATGGTATTATTTGTCTATCCATATCCATTTAATGGTATTAAAGTTTTTAATATTTACTTTTAAAATGGACTTTCCCGCCCACCTTTGCAGGCTCATAAAGTCCGTTTACACCCAGGCCAGCTGTACAAATTCAAAGTCATCTGGTGTACGTACACAACACACACGTATTAAATAGTCATAGATACAGATTTTACCATGGAATACAATTAACTCGTCTTTGACGACGCTTGTTGGCTGCAGTATAATAAGAGTCCGAAAGAAATTTAGTTTCGGTTAAAAAGCGGGTTTCGGCTTAGTTTCGGCACAGTATAATAGCAGTAATTTTTCTTTCTACAAAAGGTACATCGCGCGCTTGTATGTGTGTGCGCCGTGTACGAACGCACTACAAGCAAAGATTTAAGAATGCATAGGATGCTCCAGTGTGGATTGCACTCACACAGACCCGCGATAGCACGTAATACGTGTCGCGCGTTCCTAAACGCCCGAAGTTGGACTACTATCGTCTTTATACCTACTTTGGTTTCGGCTGCCATCGAGCCGAAACTACGGCCGTAACCGACACTGAATTATTGAGAGGTTTCGCGCTGCGATTGGACAGTTTTTATTTAAAAAATCACAAATAATTTATTTCAAATAAGAAGTGATCATATGTTGTATCCATTAATGTAATTTGTTACTTCAAATATCTGAGACTGAATGATTATTATGTTAGTTAAAAATAAAGACTGAGTGTTATTATGATTTGGTTTCTTCCCATGAAAACAATACCTTATGGAAGTTTAGGTTTCGGTTTCGGCCGTAAAAACTAGTTTCGGTCGGGCACAAAGTATAATAAATAACAGTATGAATTGCAATAAATTATTCGGTATGTTTTAATTTCATACAGAATTAGTCATCTACTACCCAAGTACTAATGGAATATAATACCTACCCAGAAAATTATTAAAAAGCTGTTGAACACGCAATATAAATGAGTCTATACACAAGTGAACGACTTTATACAGATAACCCGTAGGTATCGACGTCTACCCTCGTTAGTTAAATTTTAACTATGTTTACTCGAATCGGCACGCGTTCATTAGATAACAACTATCACGAACTTTGATCGTGAAGTCAGAGTCAAAGGAAAAAGGCAGTAACTGTGTATCCTCATTCTTATTACATCGATTTTCCTCGGGAAGCTAAGAAGTGACGTATTACCGGACTGTCCACGTAACTGATAACAAAGTGTGATATACTTGACCCGTTTATCTCTCTTTTTGTTCAAAACTGTGAAGTGTGATTTTCATATTTTCTTCAATATTTCAGTTTTTTTGTATGAAACTTCATACAAATTATATCGGAATTGAATTCCTCGTCCTTGATTTATACGAAAATGATACCAAACACGAGGTGGTAGGCAAATTGAGGACAATAGATTTTTTTGTCCAAAGCAAGGTAAAGCGTCACTTTGAGTGCCCCCCCCCCCCCTCCCTACCCACCAGGAGGGGGTTCATGGCTACCGGGCTAAATCAGCTCAGATTGACCCAATATAAAACTGTACCAAGGGAATCCTTCCTGTACAAGTTG
This sequence comes from Eudemis profundana, assembly GCA_947034925.1. NCBI lineage: Eukaryota > Metazoa > Arthropoda > Insecta > Lepidoptera > Tortricidae > Eudemis > Eudemis profundana. The sequence continues at coordinate 17,945,874 of OX344795.1, read as the reverse complement.
GCGACCTCGAGGACAATACAAAGTGGGCTAGAATAAGAATCAAAATTGTACCTATATTTTTAGACTTCTTCATACCGTAATTTGTCGACTCACGGCCAAACGCGGTCTTTTTTTAAACGCCAATTTATCCATTAAGCAAGTATTATATTTAGAGAAATCGTCTCCAATTGAGTTACATTAGGGGCAAGACAGTCAGCTGTTGAGCGCGTGCAAGAAGCACGGAGGTGGCTTGTTCGTCAGGAGTGCAGTGCGGTGGGAGTACGGCACAATATAAATCGTTTATGCTGTAGGTATGTGTATCTTCCCCTTTAGAGATTATGTTTGCTTTGGAATCGGTGTCTTTGGTTCAATTGAGTGATTTCCTGAGCAAGTGACCCTTCCAATTGCCTCTCGACCTTCTTGCTTGGAGCTATTTGAAAAGTCACATGATAATTTATTATATTATAATAAATTATTCAAGGGTAGAAAAAACGCCACGAAATTGCCTTTCACCCAGCGACGCGTTAGCCTTAAGAGGTTAGCTTTGTGTGATCCGTCGTTAGCTCTAGTAATAATAAACCAATACACCCTTTATAATAGAGTCTATAGTTATTCGATTTGAACTCGCGGCCAACGTCGGTTGATGCATATAATATATTCCTATAGACCTAGTCCAGTCTTGGTGGAGTTTTTTTAGAGAGTCCTTAAGTAGAAGTCTTTAATTTTTTTTATGATATGATGACACTGTTAACACCAATTAAGTTGTTACATTGATTTCTTTACCACACGAGTCCTGTATCGGCCTCTGAGGTTATCAGAGGACTGACCTGGTTATCAGTCATAGTAAACTACGCTACTCGCTAATGATGTCACTCATTAATTGTTCGTGTCGTGATTATCAATCTGTTGCCATGCAAGCGTCACGGCCGCGCGGGCTGGGTCTTAGATAAGGGTATCTTCCTTCAAAATTGCCAAAGATAAACAGATCACGGAATATGTGCGCCGAAATAATTATAATCATTGTTCATCGTAGGTCACGACTCAGCCTCGTTTTTTATCTTAACATATTCTAAAATCTATGAAATTGTCAATCGTCATCATTTGTATTTAAATGTAATTTGTATGCAAAGACCGGCATCAAAGTTAAACTTATATTATATGCCGAGTTAAGACTAACCATGAACTATTTATGTTATATTTAAACGAAGCAACTTACAGTAACAGTCAGTAGTAATGTGCACTAAAAGTTGATTACTTGCTCTTGCAAATAAAAGTGCATGCATACTAAACATTGGTGGAACTGGTGAAAGCTTGTTTCGTTTGAAGGCTAGCGGTCCTTATTTTATTACATCCTTGGTATCCTTGCTTTATTTAATCCTTCATCAACAGTCAGTGGATCATCTATATTCTGGGAGTAGATTTATTGATTAGATCCGGAGATTTTTGTTTCGGAGTTATATAAAAAAAATAGACGCGTTGCCAAGTTCGTGTAATGCAAATCTCAGTTTAAAAATACTCAAATATTGTTTTTGATCCCGATGCTGTTGTCACATAAATTAGACCGGAGGCACACAAAATGAAAACAACATCAGATATCCTATTATCCTATATAAGAGTTGTACATCTAAGATAGGGTTGCCATACGTCCTGGTACGCCGGGACATGTCCCGGTTTGAAGCATGGTGTCCCGGTGTCCCGGCCGATAAGCAAATTGTCCCGGTTTAAAAATCATATTTATTTAGTCGGGGGCTGGACTTGGTAAATAATAATATACCTACAATAAACACGACTAACTAGCTAGCTCGGCTAATCGTACGTGGATAGAACGACGTAAGCGCTGACACTTGTCCGTTCACTTCTTACTAATTTACGTCAAGAGTGTCAACACATTTCGGGATCACGGACTCTTGTCAGTTGACAGAGCGAGAGCGCACTGGCACACTATTAAGTTCCTTTTTTTTCTACCTTTACTACATTTCTAGGATTCCGTACCTCAAAGGAAACAGAACCCTTATAGGATCACTCGTGTGTCTGTCTGTCACAGCCAATTTGCTCCGAAAGTACTGAACCAATTGAGTTGAAATTTGGTACATATATTAAGGTTAATGACCCAAACACGGGCGTGTCACGGAAATATATGAATTTTAATCATGGGGGTCAACTAGAAAATAAAAAAAAGTTAGCAAACTATATCGTGTGACTAGGGAATGCAACCGAATAGTGAAAAAACCGAGTATCGGTTTTAACCGTCCGGTTTTAACCGATTTGAAACTCGAATATTACTCGGTTAATAACCGAGTATTTTTTACAGTAAGCAAAGTATTGAATAATGATAGGTTAACGTGGTTTTTATGATTTTTCATCACACTTGCTCGAAAATGGTGAAATGACCTATGGCGCCCTAGGGCGTAATGGTCTTTTTCTTTAAATTTGAAACGCTGGTTCTGTTTTACTCTTATTTGTCATGTTCAAAGGAAACGCCAACTTACTTTTTTAACTTTTATCACTGAAATATTTATTTTAAGATAGCTGTTATTGCAAATACATGTAAACACATATTTCGGTAATATTAATTAAATGTTTAAATAGTGTATTTCAGTATTTTGCAAATATAAAATCGTTTTAGGTCTTTACCGCTATGGTTTCCGAACGTGACTTGACATTCGCATTGTCTATGGACTTATGTCACTAATGTCAATTTCTCTATTAATATTTTCTGGTCATACTGGGTCGATTAGTAAGGTTGTTTAATTAAGATTTCCTCACAAGTGTGATGTAATAGTACATTGTGTATCTAGGGCGGTAAGTAAGGAATTACAAACGAGTGTTTGTTATAAGCCCGAGGTGAAACCGAGTGCTTTAATAACACGAGTTTGTAATTCCCTTACCGCCCGTGGCACACACAATGTTTTTCATCACACTTGTGAGGAAATCTGATTAATATAACCTTACTAATCGTCCCAGTATGACAAGAAAATATTAAAATAGAAAGTGACATTAGTGATATATGTCCATGTGTTTACATGTATTTGCAATAACAGCTATCTTAAAATAAATATTTCAGTGATAAAAGTTAAAAAAGTACGTTGGCGTTTCCTTTGAACATGACAAATAAGAGTAAAACAGAACCAGCGTTTCAAATTTAAAAAAAAAAACCATTACGCCCTAGGGCGCCATAGGTCATTTATGGCCCGCAGAACCTACGTGTAATGACACCATTTTCGAGCAAGTGTGATGAAAAACATTGTGTGTGCCACGGGCGGTAAAGGAATTAAAAATTCGTGTTATTAAAGCCTTCGGCTTCACCTCGGGCTTATAACAAACACTCGTTTGTAATTCCGTACTTAACGCCCTAGAAACACAATGTACTATTAATGTTAATACTAAATAATTAATAGTAATTTAATGAGTATGTCCTTATCTAGAAAAGGTCACAAAACCAAAAGAGACCGCGAGATAACTCTTATCTTGCCAATACAGCTCATCCCTTTACCTACCCTAATCCAGGTACGTCAGGTACTCAGGTAACTCGATGTTATTTTTCATCGCACTTTCTCGAAAATGGTGTTATTACACGCAAGCTCTGCGGGCCGTAAATGACCTATTACGCCCGAGGGTGTAATTTTTTTTAATTTCAATACGCTGGTTCTGTTTTACTCTTATTTGTCATGTTCAAAGGAAACGCCAACTTACTTTTTTAACTTTAATCTCTGTAAGTAATGTTTATTTAAAGAGAACTGTTAATGCAAATAAGTCCATGTAAACACATATTTCTGTAACATTAAATAAATGTTTAAATAGTGTATTTGAGTGTCATTTTCAAAATACTGAAACTTATTCAAATTAAAAAAAAAAACATTACGCCCTAGGGCGTAATAGGTCATATACGGCCAGCAAAACCTACGTGTAACAACACCATTTTCGAGCAAGTGTGATGAAAAATCATAAAAACCACGTTAACCTATCATTATTCAATACTTTGCTTACTGTAAAAAATACTCGGTTATTATTCGAGTATTCGATTCGAATTCGAGTTTAACCGTGGAAAAACCGATACTCGGTTTTCGGTTATGGCTGCATTCCCTACGTGTGACATATTAAATGAAAGGGCTCACTGTGAGAATCTGATATATATCTGTTTTTATAATTTTTTTATTTAAGAAAATAGACAAAAATTGACCATTCCCCCTTATTTCCGAAACTATTGAACCTAGAATAAAAAAAAAAAATAGTTCTGCACCTATAGATTACAGGAAAACCTATAAGAAGTCTGTGCAGTAAAGTAAGTGTTGTGTTATATTGTTTTGAACGTACGGAACCCTCTCCACGTGAGTCTAACTCGCACTTGTCTGGTTTTTCTGTAAATGTCCCGGTCTGAGTCCCCATACTTATGGCAACCCTAATCTAAGAGTGCATACCTAAATAATGATTCTATTTTTGCATAAATCTATGCAAAATGTAGGATCACAAGTGTACAGGTTCATGTAGGTATCCATTCATCTACGATTGGACATTGTGTAGAAAACACTGTATTTTATGAACCACACGAACAGTGGAAAGGGCGCGTCGCCAGCAGATGTAAATAAAAATACGAAAAGCAGTAATAATCTTCCTACACTACTTGTTATTGGACTACTACTAGAATGGACATAAGCCAATATTAGGTACAAAAGCAACAGTGTTACTCATACCTACACGCCTAAAACTGTTTCAACAACCAACAGTTCCAACTTTCAACAACAACGTTCCAACCAATTATTCCGACGTCTGCCATTGCAGAGACTCGAAAGCGAAGCGAGTGGTAGGGCAGTATGTAAACACACACTCCTCTCGATCCTGCTACAGCAGTATTCAAGGAATTATTGTCGGCAGCGCGAGGGGCAGCGGCAGGGTCTTAATGTAAATGTAGTATAAGATTTGGCATTTGGAAAATACTGCATGTCTAGCTTCTATCCCAGTAGTCGCTTTATTACGTAATTTGCCTACGTCACCAGACGGACGTTGACGCTGTGGGTCTGACGTTGTCGGCCGACGGCCAAGAGTGAAAGCCATCATACCGTGTTTACGGGCTATATGATCTGCGGAGTAGACTTCTCGTCTGTAATGTAACAGGCATTGATTGTTATATCATTTTGTGATGATGGCGTACACCGTCAAGATATCCAGAATCTGATGCTGCCAATAAATAGTACCCAAATAGTACCGACGAAACAACTAAGTGAAAAAACCGACTTCCAAAAACTTAAACTAAAAACCAGAAAATAATATGTTAATTACCCCAAAGAAATGGATAATCAACAATTCACATATACATATATTTATAGTTTTTAACCTGTTATTTTTGAAGTCGGTGCCTGCCACTGCCACGCAAAGCTGGCTATGCTGAGCTCCTTAGCCGGCACCGACTTCAAAAATAACAGGTTAAAAACTATAAATAGGTATCTGATTCTATTTCTGATCGATCTGATATAATTGTTGATTATCCATTTCTTTGGGGTAATTAAAATATTATTTTCTGGTTTTTAGTTTAAGTTTTTGGAAGTCTGTATTTATTTTTTGTTTTAAAAATTTACTTTATTTTTAATTTTTAGTGGCGCTGGAAAATTATTCTTTTAACCAAATAGACTTAAGTCTATTTAGTTACAAGAAAAAAAATCCAAATCGGTCTAGCCGTCTTCAAGTAATCGGGGAAGAAACCTAGATACAAATTTACCCTTTGTTTTGAAGTCGGTTAACACTAGAAACTTGTTACTAATAAGAGATGGACGAGAAATTACGAAGAATACTGAAATCGCTATATGTGTGCCTATAATATTTGAAGAGTTCCCTCGATTTCTCCAAGATTCCATCATCAGATCCTAATTTGGTTGCAATGGGACCACCTCGAAAGTCTACCCTTTCAAACAAAAAAATAATTTTCCAAATCGGTCCAGCCGTCGTCTTCGGTGAACAAACACACAAAAAAACATTCAGACGAATTGAGAACCGTCCTTCTTTTGGAAGTCGGTTAAAAAATAGTACCTACCCTTAAATTTTTGAAATATAAAGGCCTGTTCACGGTGTATACGCTACCGGGCGTCAAGCTGGCGTACACCGTTTGTAAAAGCCAGTAGTAGTAGTTTGTAAGCCGAGATATAGTGAACAGCGTGATTTTGGAATTCGAAGTCTTTCTATATGAAATTCCCGGGTACGCCAGCTTGACGGTGTGAAATTTAGTACACCGGGAATATCTCGGCTTCTACGATAGCTAGAGAAATGAAATTTGATGGCCCTAGGGTACTATTTTTTGAGATATAAAGTGTTTCCGAAAACAAAGCCGTTTCAGAGATAGAAGCGGTGTACGCCAGCTTGACTCCCGGTAGCGTACACCGTGAACAGGCCTTATATTTCGAAAAGCTTAAGGGTACTATTTTTTTCACCTAGGTACTTCGTCGGTACTATTTGGGTACTATTTATTGGCTGCATCAGATTCTGGATATCTTTACGGTATACGCCGTCTTGACGGTCACATCATTTTTTACTGAACGCTTAGGGGTTACTGCTAATATAATGGTCATTGAATTACGTCATTTATACCTATGTGTGTATGTTTGTATGTCGTTGTCTGATAACCATAGTAGGTACTAAAAACCCATGAGATGAGAGACTGGGACTGGGTCAATTTGTAGCTGTCTGAAATTGATAGCACTCAACATGTGGGTAAGTAGTCTGTACCATGTTATGCAATGAAGCAAATACCAAACATGATTTGCTACGTACAGATAACTATTTTATCTAGTGTATCATGAGATGTAGTTGTTTGCAATTCATAATTAGGTAACTCTGTGTACCAGTGGCGTGGCGTCAAATATGTTATTTGTAAAGCCGGAGCAGATTTGGATTACTTTTTCTTTAGGAGTATGAGGTACTACGGTCACATGCTTTAAAAAATAGGCAAGCCGGTAGGAATCGAGTTCTATGGACGCCACGCCACTGCTCTGTACCTACATTATGTGCATTGTTCATCTAAAATCTAAATCAAAATGGAATGTCTATGAGCGGTGGTACCATTTCATGTTTATTTATTTAGGTTATACACTTTATCGGATCCATAAAGATTAATAATATAAGCTGTAGTGATTCAAGGAAGTTGACTAATGCGTGTAGGATTGTTTTTTGATGACGTTCCATATAAACATAACGTTTGATTACTTTTACATTATGATACGTCACCACACGTATCAGTGGCGTGGCGTAAAAGATATCCTTGGGCAAGCCGGTGCAGATTTGGCCTTTATTATCTTCCATAACAGCTGTAAAATAAGGTGCTCAAATTGCTGAAATTAGGCAAGCCGGTAGGATTCGAGTTCTTTGGACGCCACGCCACTTGTAGGTATACAACATATCACAATTTTGTATTTTAGTTATGATTGATTTTTCTCCTTTTTTTGTTTCATAGTGACACGTAGTAAAAAACCAAGTAAAGTTGGAGTAAAGATTCGAATTGGAGGTTACTTTGGGAATTAATTGTATCGAGCGAAGTGTTATGAATCGTGTATCGAAAGCTGTGTTATTAAAGATAATATAATCAAGAATGATATATATTTTTCTCACGCCTACAACTATCAACGTTTTAAAGAAAAATAGGATAATTCTTGGGGTATTTTTGCACATCTGGCTCAAGGCACGGCCTTAACAACTGGACGGATTGAGCTGAAATTTGGAATTTTATATCCCGGTACAGAGTTCCTGTGGGACAATAATGGGAATAACACGGGCGAAGCCGGGGGTAAATGCTTGCACTAAATAAGTTTCTGTCAAAAAATATTATTTTGAGACAAGCTTTTATTGCCGATTGTACTTTTTTGTATTATCGCAAACTGCACGTCGAAACTAATGAAATGAGCCCAAAACACGGCGAGTTTATCTTGGGTAATTTAGATGTGTGAGTAGGTCAAATTTGACTTGCAAGTCACACAAACGCACAGACACCGGGACAGGTGAAACTAAAATAAAGCTTGTAATAAGTTTTATCAAAATTTTTTTTTTATAGACAAGCTTTTATTGCCGACTGTACTTTTTTGTATAATATTGCATTGTCATCTGATTTACATATCTTTGCAAAATTTCAGCTGAAATGGAATCCGGGAAGTGGGTCAAATTTGACTCGCAAGATTTGAGTACAGACACACAGAAACCGGGATAGGTGAAACTGAATAAAAGCTTGTAAAAAGGAAACCGTATGGTTCGACTCTGTCTGTCTGCCTGACCGTCTGTCACAACCAGATATCTCAGGATCTACAGCTGCTATGGATTTGAAATTTATCTTATATCCAAGCGTAGTGGGGCATTTCTCCAGAAATATGTCTGCGGTCACCTCATTCATCTGGCCCTTTTTCATACTAAATGTATGGAGACTGATGAATGAGTCGCAGACATATTTCTGGAGAAATGCCCAGTGGGCATTTCATTACCAATTTCGACCAAATTGTCAGTATCAAGACTATCAAGTACCATAATCCTTCTACAAAGCTGCTTGGCATTTACAACAAACTTGTTGGTTTTGAAGTTATGATTAGTACTTGCTCATACGCGAATCTAAATCAGATTACCTATGTCTTCTGAACGTCTAAAAACAGATTTTTAAAAGACATACACCTACTTGCCAAATCTAATTAATTTCATTCGGGCGTCTTTTGACGCAAATCCACGCGTCCAAGGTCATTCCATGGAACTTTTGTTTATCCGAAAAGATGACACTCAAAGTGTTCCAATATTCACTGAATTTTTAAATTTATCTCTGTGAATAATTAGTAATTACATTGCTTACGTAAGGCGAGATAACGTTAAGTGATTGATGTCTGGAACATTCTTTAGTTGTACTACCTCTGAAACAGCAAATGAACGTTTAACTTTTGTTACCCGACTGCGGCGAAGCCCAAAGGAGGGTTATTGCTTCAACAGTTTTCATACCGTGGTTTATATTTCCATAAAATATTTTTTTCCGCGACGGAAATTTACAGCTTTAGCTGGAAGTTTTTCTCATCTACGAAATGTTTGAAGTGGTTCCAAAGTGCTCAGACGTCTGCTTGAGACTGGTCTAACAATTATCCAGCCATTTTCTTTAGAGCTGAAGTGCAAGTATGCACTTGTGAAATACCAAGCGCGCAAGCTAAACGTGTTTTGCTCCTTAGACTCCTAGAATGAAAGTGCATTTTTTTGATAATAAGTATCCTGTGTCCTCCTCTGGTTAATGTACATAATCATTTCAACAAGTCTACTACAAATGATTAGCATCGGGCTCTCATTATCATCAATATATTTCAATCCATTAGTGGACCATGGCCAATTTAACCGAAATTTTACAACTATACAAATAAACTATATAAGAGGGATATCAATTAAGGACGATAATTTTCCGGCCCACAAAAGTTATCTGTGATTCTGTTAGCGTAACAACATGTTATCACTGATGTGTGTAAGTATATATATGCAGAATATGGCAACTATATTATATGTACAATTACATGCAGTAAATATATCAGACGAACCATGAAGGGGAGGCTCGTCTCGCTGACGGCTCACTAATATGCCTAAATATAAGGATATGTGCCGTATACGGCGGGTTCGATCGATGGATACATAGAGCTTATGTTTAAGTTATTGCAGGCAGACTATATTCTAGGTAGAACGTTATCTAATAAATTAACATTGGTGAGATATTGCCGACAGTATAGTATAGATATATAAAATGTACGTGTAATTGCAAACGCATATATGCCGCTTATACAGTAGACTGATAAGTTGACTACTAATAAGTATAATGAATATATCGCTCGGCAGCTCTTTCTTTTCTACATAATTACTAGGTACTTACTAATGATAGGCACAAATTAACTTGATAAAGCATAACATTAAAAGCCAGAATTTTTACCATTTCATTACGATTTTAATCATGTGTTCGTTATTCTAGTTAAAATTGAAGTAATCATCCAATTTTTAATGGGGTTAGTATCATCTCGTCTAAAAAAGCAGCTGGTCTAAGCAGTAACTGGTCTAAAAAGCAACTGGTCTAATTAGCAACTCGTCTAAAAAGCAACTGGTCTAAGTAGCAACTTGTCTAAAACGCACCTAGCAGCTGGTCTAAAATGCTTCTCGTCTAAAACGCAACTGGTCTAAAACGCTACCCGCCAAAAATGCAACTGGTCTATAAGGTTCTTTGTCTAAATCTCATCCCGTCAAAAATGTATGTCTTCTAAACTCAAATTAGTCCGCACTGATTTGTATCGATCATAATATTTTTATTATTATTTAAATTTTAAATATCTATATTTACAGTCAACTCCTTTACTACAAAGACATGTGTCCACTTTTTCATCTTATTGTTATTGCATTGAAGTAAAGTCAAAAGTGGATACTTATTTTCGTAATCTACATAGGTAGGTAGCCTACCTATTTGTGCTTGCATTCAAGTATTTACCCGCAGCCCACTTCTATGTACAGTCAGCAGCGGAAGTAGCTATACACACGAAGAGCTCAAAAGGATCTACCCACACTCTTATTCCTTGACAATCCTGGGTTTTATAAATGCGAAGGTTATGAAACCTCTTCACGCTTAAACTGTACAACCGATTTTATGAAATTTGGCAAGAAGGTAAAAGATATAGGTACATAAAAATATTTTTCATATTACATGACATTAAAAGTACATGACATATGCATTTTCACTAGTAAGTACGAGTCATTGTTCTACTTTATTCTGGTAAGACCTTTAGACCAGTTGCTTTTCAGACCACTTGCTAATTAGACCAGCTAATTTTTAGACCACTAGCTATTTAGACCAGCCGCGTTTTAGACCACTTGCTAATTAGACCATCTGTGCGTTAGACCAGTTGCTTCTTAGACCAGTTGCTTTTTAGACGAGTTGCTAATTAGACCAGTTACTGCTTAGACCAGCTGGTTTTTTAGACGAGATGAGACTAACCCTTTTAAAGTCTATTAAAAAAATTACAAAAACAATAAAACTAGGGATGTAACGATACACAGTTTTGCCGATACGATACCGATACCGATATCTTAACTAAATAATGAAGTATGAACTTCAGTTATTTGTATGTCTTTATTATAACTAATGGCAATGACTACTGGCTATATTTACCAGAGAGTCAACCTTGAAAGTGTAAAATAAAAATAAATAAATTGTCAACTAAAAATTCATTTTTTTTTTTATTAAGAACCAAAGATTTAATTAACATAGTAATTATCATTGCACAAGGTAATAGACCAATACATAAATGAAGTCAGATATTGAAATTACTTTCTGTAGATTTTTTTTCATACAGCAAATTCTTTTCGCGCTCTTCAAATATCGGTTGTATAATATCGGCGATACCGATATATCGGAATCCCTTACATTACATCCCTGAATAAAACCTTGTAAAAAACGGAGTAATTTATACAGCTAGAATATAAATTAAAATAGTGTTTTCGTTTATTAAACGGTGTTTAGAATAAGATTAATTTACGTACTTATACAATTTTACTTAATTGTGATAGTAACTTGGAACTATTTAATAATACTACCTAAATCGTTTTTCAACCAATTACTGATCGAATTGACTCAAACATTAACGAAATTAATAATATGGTGATTGGCATCAATTAATCGTTTTAATTTCAAATAAATTACTCATTCAGACAAAATTAAGTTGAATCATTATTGTGAGTTAGGAATTAATTTTGAAGAATTTAATCATTTCAAATTTAATTTGATTATTATTTTATGATCACATTGATCACTTTATCAAGAGCTGGTTAGTGTAAATCCGTAACGTTCGATGGAAGTAGGTACATGCGTCTGCAGGATTTGTCGCGTTATCAGCTACTTCTACTATCTCTTCAATGGCCGGTGCACTAAACGGTTGATTGACTTTACTTGGCACTGTTCAATGGCATCCGCGTTATCGTATCACTTACGCAATCATTTTCTCACGACGAACTGATACTAAAACCATTAAACTCGGACGGAACCCACTTTTAGCTACCGCTTTCCTTACTTCCTTTGCTGGTTTTAAACGGTTAGCACGAAACGGATACGATGAAAAAATCTGCCGCCATAACGCAAAAGGACACATCTAACATTTTTTTCGACACTGAGTTCTATACATATTCGGAATCAGTAAATTTCACTGATTCCGAATATGTATACAACTTAGTGTCGAAAAAAAATGTTAGTTGTGCCTTTTTGCGTTATGGCGGCAGATTAATATCCTGACGATTAGTTTAGAGCTCTCTTCAGTATTATTGATCATGGATTAGATTGCTGTTTGGTTACAAGTTTTTTCTTAGTCGTGTTTTATGAAAACCTGGACAATCAGCCGTCTTATAAACTAAATTTAATCGAATGTGCAAATAGGCTTATAAATGATCTTACATTGGTACTTACGTATTGAAACGTTGACAACCGTTTTGGCAATATGTTGGCAACCTAATGACGTTAGTATGTTTACGTATTAGAGGCAGCGTACTGAGCCCATCACCTGAAATGAAACCGATCGTTTTCTTGGCAGCAATTCAAAAAGTGTGTAAATAATGTTAGCAATTTATATATATGTATATTCGTGAAGGTACCTACCTGATATTGTAAACCTAATAAAACTTTTAATGCATTTTTAGAGTGCCAGGTTCTCAGTTCGTCCGAGTTTTTTAAATATTTTTGATGTGTGTTCCCCGGTTACTCGAAGATAGTTGGAAAAATTCTTTTTTTTCTCTTTAAAAGGTACATTCCAGTTTCTCCTATTTCGTTTTTGTTTTATAGTAACTCTTACATTTATTATTGAATAGGTTCGTTTGAAGTCTGTTAATTTATCATTTTTAATTATTTAGTATTAATATTAATTGTCGCGTTCTAATTCCATCGTGTTTCGAAACTCTGTATGCTACTTTTTTAAGCCACTGTTTGAAATGTAAATCATAATTGAGCTGCATATTGAATGCAAACGACCGTTTGGGACGGAATCGGTGCAACAACACGAGCGACGCGCGGGCGTGATCTGCGCGTGCAGAAATAGACGCATGTGACATGACTCACTAGATGACATAGGAAGTACTCTTGTTTATTTACTAGCTATTAATCGTTGCTTATTGATAGAGTAGTCCAAACGTGCATAGAAAAGTACGAGACCCTGGAGAAGATTTAGAGTCGGGGAAATTGGGAACACAGGTGACTAACGAGCTGGAAGCCAATCTCTTACCATCTTACCCAATAAATTGATCAAGTAAATGACTCGCTTTCTTCCAAGAGCGGCAAGTTTCGCATTGTCTAGTAGATGGTGACGAAGGCAAAAAAACAAAAAAAACCTCTTGTTTTGTCTGACATGTTTACCCATTGATTGTGGAAGTTTTTTAGGTGAACTGTTTCCTCGGTGTCAACAACCAAAATGTTGTTTGCCTAATTATCACCATGCCGTTATTATAGGTTAGTGATTTACTAGTAATTTTCACTCGCTTCACGCTTTGTGCTTTTTCTTACCTGGGTTATTGCAAAAACAGTCGAAAATGTTAACATAGGTAGAATCTATTTCCGATTATTAGGTATTATGATGATATGATCACACCTTACCGCACGCACCCCGTACTAAATCCCGTATCCGCGCCTGATTTTTTCTGCCGGACGAAGTCCAGCATTCACTAATAGTTAACTGCTCGCTGAATGTTATATATAAAGTTGACCCGCCAAACGCCCAACCGGACGATTTGCCGTAGCCCGAAACGTAGCCGGAGCCCTCAATATCCCGTAACTCAACGGCCGTTAAAACGATAATTTGAGCATTCTGCGTCTATTTTAGCCCACGCACTGTGCTCGTATTGTGAAACAAATAAAACCATTAACACATCTGTTATAACCCCATATAGGCTGCTATGTTTTTTTTTCATCCAGTGCCCTAGAAAGTTGTGGAAAATTCAGAAATATCCCATCCTGAAACCAATGTTGCTGTGGTGCAGCGTAATAGTATGAGCCATTCATTGTACTGTACTAGAGCTTTCAATGACTCTTTGATCAAATTGGTAATCATATTTGTCTATACATTAATAAAATCGTAGAAATTTTTTTGGGAGTGTTATATCGTCACTTCTTTCAAAAAAACTCTTATCTAAATACCAGTGGCATGGCGTAAAAGATATCCTTGGGCAAGCCGGTGCAGATTTGACTTACATTTTCCTTAAGAGCAGTAGAATAAGGTGGTCAAATGCCTGATATTAGGCAAGCCGGTAGGAATCGAGTTCTTTGGACGCCACGCCACTGCTAAATACGTCGTAGAGAAAAACATCAAAAGTTACATACGAACGTCATATACACTTAAAGATGGGCGCCTGTGGGTATTTTCCCAATGCGCCCGGTATTTACCCGTCTCTACCCATTTTGGTGGGTGGAAGCTTACTGGAGATAATTAGCAATTTAATAAATTAATATGTGCAAGGGATAAAGTATTAAGAGAAATACATTTTTTTATCAACAGAACGATGTTATATTACTTGTATTGTTAAATAATGCCTAATTACCAAATATATTTTACGTGTGATTTGAGTTGACTATTGAACTTTTCTGTTAATTTTCCAAGTAAAATGTCTAATATATTTTTTATATGTTAAAACTATTTTTTATTATAATTATCAGCTAATAGGCGTCCAACTATGCATAGGCCTCCCAAGAACAAGCAGCGAGAACTACTAGTCTTAAATCTCATGCAGTTTCTATGAGGTTTTTAAAAGTGGTTGAATAGTTTTATTAACATTTCAGTAAAGGTGTGGAGTTTTATAATTATTAAGATTTTATTGAAGAGTTCTTATAGTTTTTGATGAAAAATGCTTCCGTTTCGATACTACATTTCCACGAAGTGTCTAAATAGTTCATCGTTTTGTTTTAGAAGTTTTTAGGAGGATTTAATATTCGGCGATAACTCTAGTAGTATTTCCATGGCATTTTGAAGTTTTTAGATTTTTAGAACTTCTATAAGATTTCTAAAAAATATATTAAAGTTTCTACATGTTTCATGAATTTCTAATTATTCCTAGAAGGTTTAATTATATTTCTATAAGTTTAATAATTAATTTTGAAAAGTCATGATCGGTTTGTTTTTTCATGTCTAAATTTAAGATAGTTTATCATACAAATACATACTAGCATAATAACCAATTGGTTAACTATCGGGCAGACCGCATCGTTATCAAACCTTTGTCCGCTCAGACTAGGCCTTATCTCTAGCTAGTAATGACACGAGCACCGTCCTGGTTACCTACATTTTGGATTACCTGAACACGTGACCAAACTGTATGTAATTAAACTTAATAAATTACTATGTATGGCTGGCATTTGTTAAGCATGTTTTGGTATCGATCGAGAACTGTGCATTTGTTTGAAATAAATCTAGGCTAGGTAACTTTTTGACCCAAATAAATACTTATGCAAAAATATCAATATACGTTGCTGCGTTAAAAGAAAGAACAAGCCACACACACACACACACACACTTGGAATAATATAAGTAAGAATTACGTTTGGATATCGATTATTTACTATGGCTAAATATCATGCCGTGAATTTAATGTAATATACCTAAATAGAACCCACGGCCGGTGTCTCGCGTTTTCTGCTTTGCGAACTTGGCTGACACACTGGCGTGTGTCTAGATAAGAGAACATTCTGAGTAAGTTGATACTCATGGAGTTATAGTACATTGTGCACCGAGGGTAGTAAGAAGGGATTTACTAACGAGAGTCTATTAGAAGCCCGACGCCGTAGGCGGAGGGCATTTAATGACTCGAGTTTGTAATCCCCTTACTGCCCGTGGTACACACAATGTTTTTCATCACATTTGCGAGGAAAATAAAATAAGACAAAAATAAAATTATTTATTGTCAACTTTTTCATATAGTCTTCCACAGATAATGCTAAGAACTGCGTTTAGTTTTCAAACTAGACAGGCAGTACAGCCGGATTGTACCAATTTTCAAAATAAATTTTTAAACTAAATTATTTTAATTGCATCAAAATAATTGCAAAAAATACTGAAATAATAGTTAAATATACCATATAATTTTTGTATACACTAAAATTGGTTTTGTAGCCAAGTTTTGAAGATGTGAAATAAGCCTTGGCTGATTTGAAACCTCCTTAGTCTGAAATGACGTACGGGTAGGTTCTATATTTTAAAACTAAACTCATAACTCCCTCGGGAGTTATAGATTTTCATACAGTTTTTCTTCCCGTGGGAGTTATAAATTTTTATAACCCACGGGAGGTAAAACGGCTCGAGCTGGTCTATTAGCCCGCGTGTTATAACACCCTTTACGAGCAAGTGTGATAAAAATAAAATTCGATTCTCAATTAGGCAACAAATTGAGGGTGTAACAAATAGAAATATATAAAAAAACATACGCATTGAGGAAATAGAACCTTCCTTATTTGTTGCTTATATAAATATCTTGTTCGTCTATCTATATTCTATTACAATTCACAAGGGGTCATCCACAAAGTACGTCACACGATTTTTCAGACTTATAGACCCCCCTCCCCCGTGTCACACTTTTTCCTAACATATTTGACCTTGTTAGTATATAGGCTGTCACATTTGGCTAGACCCCCCCCCCCCCCCATGGGTGTGACGTACTATATGGATGACCCCCAAGTGTCCGTCACGGTAGCGTCCAAAACGCAAACGTACGAAGTATTGGACCAAATACTTAAACGTTGGCCCACATTCGTCCTTGGTTAAAAATAAAACAAAGGATCGAGTGGGTTTGGATCTATTTTAATAATTCGACAAATAGATTGGGTAAGATGTTTTTGCGAACTTTTACATAATGTTAATGGTACTATTATCTGAGTTCCGACTTCCGAGCATTTTATTCATGGTTTGAAAGATATCTCTTGTCATAACATTAACCGTAAAACCAGGCATTCTTAGCAAGACAAATTTCACGTCCCCATTATTCACTAATACACTAATGTCCAAAACAATTTGAAATAGATCGATTTGAAACATAAGAATATCAATGCCATACAAAGTGAACAACAATTTATTGTTTGACCTCATTAACGGAATTCGGAATGTTTTTATAGACCGCCAACGCTTTCGCTTTCATTCGTTTTATTATTTACGCCCCTGAAAAGTCTTTTGCGTAGAACTCTCGAGTCCCAATTTAGAAGACATCTTCATGTTACATATTACTATTTTTTTTTTCTCAAAACTGCAGACGATTTCCATGTTTCTTTAGGTATTTCACTTACAGCTTAGCTGACTATAATCATTCTAGCGCTTGCATCGTTTCTTTCACGGTAGGCTTTTGACCATGAACATGAATGGCACGGTCAGGTTACCATGAAGCGACTGCCACCTGAGCTCCGTAACCCCCATGATAGGGAAACCAGACTCACTGTTTCATGGTTACACATTAAGTAACCTGAATGTGTATATTATTATGAGTCCTCACTATGTGTTCTATCACTGTACGAGCTTACCTAATGTAATTTAAATATTATGGCTTGCTGGTAAATATCCAAAAATTCTGCATATAGGTAAGATTAATGCCACTGGAAATTAGTCTATTTATTTTGAGAAAAGTTACATAAACATAATACTTAATGTAGTGTGAAAATGCATAAAATGTACACAATAGACACATAATTCCAATATTTATGCTTCCGCCCCCTTGCCCTAAGAACCCTCCCCTGACACTTGGGAGGGTAAGGTCAAGGTCGGACCCGACGCGCCTGCGCGGTGCACACGATGCAAGTGCATTACTACAGGTATGGGACTGATGGGTATTGATTAGTGGAAGTCACGAGTCCATTTGTAGAAGAATCTGTCTCTAAATGCAGTTGCGTTGTCTTGACTTACTCTTAACTGTGTGTTTATTGTAGCGAGAGTCTAGGGCCGGGGTATGGGGTCTCATCGCACAAGGGGACATCATAACACTAGCGCATTCCGGGCACAAAGCATGCACTCGTGTGACTACTGTAGGTATAGCTACTAGCATTTCCCTAGCCTAGCTTTGGAGCATACAAGCCCTATGCACCGCTATTGTTGCACGTACAACTTTACCTGATGTAAACACGCCATCAGAAAACCTAAACGTAAGCACAGAATAAGTATTAGTACTTTTACGTACAGAAGCTTCTCTCTCTAAACTGTCGTTCGGGTCCGACTACCGGACGGAGCTCACCCCCATCCTACCGTCTCTCTCTATCGCGTAACGCGTACTAACGCGTGCTCTTTCTGGTCGCTGGCTGTTACCACCCATGGGTGACGAAATTTAATAATAATAGCCGCGCAACGGATTTGCGGAGCGAGTCAGCCCTGACGTAAGTTTAAAAAACTCGTAGGCATCTACGAACTAAAGAATAAGAGTAGTCATTAAAACAATGGATAACGAATTGTTGTTAATGTAACACACATAGCTTTGTCTTTACGTATAACTCGCTTGACTCTTGTTAACGTTAGTATTAATTTTAGTCTAAAAATTGTTCTCGTCCGAAACATTCTTAGCAAGAAGCAGCATGCAGTGAATCGAGGTGAACACTACCATTTTTCTTCTCTGATCGTTCATGCTTGGCAATTTGTCAATGGCGCTAACTCCTTAACAACAGTCTCGGAAATTAATAAAAAATTTGGTACAAAAGATAAATAGCAATACGGATCCGAAAACGAGCACAGAGTTACCTATGACCGTATCAATTGGAGCTATCTATAAGAATTTCGACTTGAGAATTGAACACTTGAATGTTTTATTTGCTAATATACAACGCATTATTACGTGCTATAACAGACCGATCTAGATTTATTTCGATTACACCGAATTCTTGTGTAAAATGCCCACATAAATCTTCAGACATTCAGGGTCATAGTTCGTTGGCCAAGTGGACGAACAAATAACGTGCAAAAAACAGTTTCGATTGATGCCAGGATTGCGAATAATAGAGTCTAATTCTAAAGCAAGTGAATCTCAAGGCTGTTGTTGTTTTGTTGTCGATGATTTATCGTTTATCTTCAGTGTTGCCATGCCGGCCGTTTATATCAAGAGGTATCTTGTATACTTTTATTTAAGACTAATAATGAACCTTGGGAGGTGAAATAATTTAAATGTGTCCGGTTGTGTTTGTGTGATAGCCAAAAATTCCAAACACTATTCATATATCTATTGGTATATCAACCATGGACGTCACTGCTCGACATTGGTCTTGTCCATAGATCACAGAGGACGATCTTGTGCAGTCCTTATCCACCGAGTCCCAACTACAGTGGACCCTTTGGCTATAGCACTTTAAATCTGAGTCCCATGAATTTAAAGCATGCTTTAGTACAAAATGAAAACTGGGGAGTTACTTGTTTGGAAAAAATCTGTTTAAAATTTTATCCCAATATCCAAAGAGGCACAGCTAACATCAGTCGTTTGTCAGTTAAGATATCTACCTACTTATATAGATAAGCAAAACATATTGAAACTTTAACTAGTGAACAGTAAAAGACAACTAGCACCTCTCCCTCGAACTTGACCTAGATTGCCCAAATGGCTGACCCCTCAGGTGTAAATAAAACGTAAGATGGCAAACGAGGCACCAAGCAGGGTTCGTGTCCTAATTTATAAATTTGCTACATCTGGGATTTCAACAGGGTAGTACGTACCTCTTTGATATCCAATATTTAGTGTGTGATACGTTGCGTTGCGTACCGACCACATTTTATTTTCGAGATTCAATCACCTCATACTGAAATTTTACCATTTAGTACCTAGCATAGAATAATTGTACTTCTTCGCAGTTACCTAATAAACGAAGTTTAAACTGGTAGTCAGAATGTACCTCAAGGTTGAATGTATCAACATTCGGTAGCTAAACTAAATCTCAGTATTATAACTGGGAAGACAGAGAGACACAAACGAGGCGAAATGGTTATTAATATGATAAAACTGCCTTCTTCACCACGACCACCGCCACCTTCTCCAATCAATACAAAACGACTGTATTGAACGAAATAACGTGCCATGATGTTATTACATATTCTAAAAGGTATACCTCAATACGGTTTGTTTCTCTCTTCTCAATTGTTCCCTCACTGCTGAGGATCGTGACTCCTTCTGATTCCGCTGTCTCTATCGTTTACGCTCCGTTGCTTGGTGGTGTGCGCCACTAACAGATATTTCCAATTCCTCTGATATCTGGTCTGACCACCGTTCAGGACTTCTGCCTCTAAGTCTTTTGCCTTCAATTTGCTTCATTTTGGTTTCAATACGGATTGTATTTAAAAGAAAAATAGACAAACTGATAAATCTCATGTAAAAGTTCTGAAATAATGCCATTTCAAAAATCTTATTATCTTAAAACGCATAACAGCGGCCGTGCAAGTTCCAGTGGCGTGGCGTAAAAGATATCCTCGGGCAAGCCGGTGCAGATTTGGCGGATATTTTTAATAAGAGCTGTAGAGTAAGGAGCTCGAATGCCTGATATTAGGCAAGCCGGTAGGAATCGAGTTCTTCGGACGCCACGCTACTGTTAAGTTCATACATTTCATTTTTAAAACGATATTTGGGCAATATTATGCTCATGCATAATATTTGGGCAATATTATGCTCATGCATAGAGATGTGCCATTCTCGGAAACGTTCTCCGTTTTGTATGGAGAGAGAACGTTCTCGAGAACATTTCCCATACAAAACTGAGAACGTTTTCGAGAATTCTCGAGAACGGCTCTACTCATGCATGGCAGTTGAGCTATGTTTGTTCAATATTGGAAATAGAATAGGGACATATGCCAATTAATTAGGGTCTATTCCTAAAATGTAATGAGTATGCTTTTAAGTAAGCGTAAGTTTCAAATATTCAACAAAAGAAAATATGATGGAATACGTTGAATTAGGTATCTTAACTGCATAAGCAAATTCGAAATTTGGCGTACAAATAAACCTAAACCTCACTGATCGCTATTATCTGCACTATAACACGATTAGTTAGGTACCGAAACTACCCGTTCAACATCAACCATGGTATCTGCAACAGGTATATCCAACCATTAATCTGCAGGTAGTTAATGTTAAAATGTATTCAGACCGATAATGCGCTAATTGCATAATAACCCTCTGGCAATTCTGGACAACTTACTCGCCATTTCACTTAGGAGAAAACATTCTCGGTACAGTATAATAGCAGTAATTTATCTTTCTACAAAACGTACATCGCGCGGCTTGAACGTAAACAAACGCACTACAAGCAAAGTTTTACGAATACGTAAGAATTTATGAGTACGGGTCGCACCGTCTGCACCTCGAACTTGAATAGGCGCGTTCCTAAACGGCCGAAGAGTCGAGTGAGAGACTTGTCTGTCTTTATACTTTGTTTTCGGAAATTTTGGGTCGGTTCTTTTTACTGCACTGTTCTCATGGACAGGTACTAAAAATAATTGCTAGTTTAAGAGTAATAGAAACATAAAATAATTGGCCTGAGGTCTTGTTTGCTTCTCACCACATAGTAGAAACTTACATACTGCTTTATCCAAGGCATATTAAAAACAAGCAGACAGCATTAATATCGCCAGCATGTATTGTCCCAATAAGGAGTATGCGAGGTGCCTTCTAAGCAATCCTCGTAGGTTCTACGACGTCGTACGAAGTTGATGCGTCGAATTTAGTACATAACCTGCATGAAGTAGAATATGCATAGTGAGGATCAATAGGACATTCTGGAAGGGCCGTTTGACGAATGCGCCTGCCCGCAGCTGAATGGCGCTCCGAGTACGCTATCGATCGGGGCCTGCGCGCTGATGCGGTGCACGCAACAGGCGTGACGCAGTTACCTTGTCGCTGCAGCCATGAGGTGCCACCCTTAACTTGGACAAAACTTTCAGAATAGGCAAGTTTATGCGATCTGTCTAATCCTCTGCCACTGTGTGTCTTTAGACACACAATAGATTTGCGTTTCATAGATTCTGGCATGCCAGGATAAAAGAGCATAAGATTACATCGATTTCAGAATGAATTATGCTTCTGCAGCTTAAGACGGCGTACCTTATTGCATTAGCAGTACAGAGAGAGTTCACAGACTAAAAAAATCAAACTTCGAACAGCAACAGAAATTTTCAATGTTTTGCAACATAGTAAAATGTTTATAAGGCTACGTAGCTCTGGCTGTTGTATGCGTTTGAAAGTATAACATGTTTAGTGCGTCTAACGCTCAGAATTTTCAGAGAGTCTGTAAAGATGTTGCGCGTCCCGGCGCCAATGAGCCTTAAGGCTCGTGTTTGTTTATCCGAGACGGAAAGTGGGATGCGAAATATACATAAACGCTACGGCGTCGAGATACATTCGGTTATGGAAACGAGGACCCTCGGGAAAGGAGCAGAATATTTTGGGTCAAATGACACTCGAGGAACTCGATAAAGGCCAATGTTTGAAGGGAAAGGGGGGCCAAATTAGAATACTATTCTCATCTTAATAACGTTGAAAATTACTTCAGCAAATTGCCTTGGCCCGTGTCCTAATTTAGGACACGGGTTTTACGAGGATAGTCATTCGATTTGTTTAAGTAACATATAAGCATATAGGTAATATGATAAAGCTACTTAATATTCAGCGCATTTCAATAAAACAAATTTAAGCTGATTACGGCGGCCATATTATTTCATTGTCTTCCAAACAGTTCTAATTCTTTAAAGTGGTAGATTATAAAATATTGTTTTTATAAACAATTGGTCCAATTAAATTTTTAATTTTATATTCAATTGGATTTATATCCACTCGCATATGGTTAAATACCTATGTAGTTAAGCTATAAAAACGGAGACAAGGCGCAAGTTTATTGAAATAAAAACGGATCACTCACGTTATAGGTACAAAACGTTTTTGTATAACGTGAGTGATCCATTTTTATTTCAATATGTTTGGAGTCTCATGGTGGTTTTCTAAGTAAAAAGGCGCAAGTTTGTCATAAAATTTTTATCTTGAGTACGCAACGCAATCTTCAATGCTTTTCCTGTATGAATTCCAATTGTACTGATGTACTCTGATCTCGTCTCACATTCCTAAGAATATTTTTTTCGAGTTGCCCTGAAGTCGTGAGTGCTTAAAATGGATAGGATGGACGAGACAAAATATTTTAAATTATCGCAACGCAAGCAAATCAAGTTCTCCGTTCCTTATTGGATAGGTAGGTTGCTAACCGACACATTTTAAAAATAACTAAAGTGTTTTGTAGCTAATGGTCAGAGTATGGCAAGGTCGTTCGGCTCGTTTCGCAACCATATTGGCTTTACGTCAGATTAACCACTGAGGCTTATGTTATGTTATGTCAGAGCTAATGTTTATTTAAATTGTACAAAAATAATCATATTTAAGTACATGGAGCGATATAAGCAAGTGTGAAGAGTTCACGGTGCTCGATTGTAATGTTTTTTCTGGTGCAATCTCCGTCGGGAAAGAGCATAGAAAACTAAAACTAATAGGATTTGCATTATTTACCTATGAAGCCTCACCTGTTTCTAGTACCAATTAAATAAGTATCTACCCGTATTACTTATGTAAAAAAAAATCAAGCTTTTTTGTTGGCGTTACCTCACTAGTGTCTACATGTCACACGAAAAAGAAGGAATTTCAAGACGGTTTAGGATCAACGACCTACCATTCTGTGGTACTGTATCTATGTCACGTTCTTATCGGTCTTCTACATCAACAACAGTGTCACAAGACCATAAGTATATAGTCTGCAGTGGCGTGGCGTCCAAATAACTCTATTCCTACCGGCTTGCCTAATATCAGGCGTTTGACCACCTTATTCTACAGCTCTTAAGGAAAATGTACGCCAAATCTGCATCGGCTTGCCCAAGGATGTCTTTCATGCCACGCCACTGATAGTCTGTAATTAGGGCTTGCATTCCGGAATTCCGGAATTCGGGAATTCCGGAATTCGGGACGATTTTTCCGATATTACAGTTCCGGAATTCAAGTGCTAAATATCGAAAATTCCGGAACTGAAAATAGTGTAATGAAATTCGACATTAAGACAGATATTTTACAAAATTACCACGTTACAAAATTGTCAAACATTAATTATCTTATCGCCCAGTCTTCAGGTAGTATTTTTCGAGCGCGGGGTCTAAACCGGTGCTTGTTAGAACGAGACAACGTTTTTTGTCCAACTACTTATTGTTTGTCTGTATCTGTTTTTGCATTTAAACAATAAGCACCATCAGTACTAAGTGCAACGCCGTTAACGTTAGTTGTGGGTTTCTTGTGCCCTGTGAAGTTGCGATTGTGAATTTTGCAGATTTCATGTGTGTTATGCATGCGACACAATTTAAGTATTATTGTTGTATTTAATTTATAATAACGCCTTAACATTTATCAGAATAGTTCTGCAATAAAGTTCAATTAATTATTTCATACGACTTCACATCATTATTATATTACACAGCATAAAAGTCGATATACATATAGGAGTCTTCTCAGGTAATTTACGAAGGTACAATATTTTGAACTAATTTCAAGACATACTAGTGTTCGTTTTTTAATGTTTGAGGATAAATTAATTGAAATGGCATTTCATCATGCTTTTAGAAATTATTTAAAGTCGTTTCGTATTAACGTTTAAGCTTTTTATAATATTCACACGATTCCTGTACCTATTGTGTATGGTTATTCTAAATGAATAGTTATTTTACGTGGTCACGAAAAGGATAACATTGGTACAGAAAATGTTGTTACAAATAATTGAATAGCTCATTGTACCTGTGTTGTGTTTAATGATTAATTGAGAAATTTTGCACTACTTCGTAATATTTTTGGAATTTTGAGAATGGTCTTATTTTATATACCAGATGCAATTCTTAGAATTTATTTTATATGTCACACTATTTCGTAATAATCTACCGATAGCTAGCAAGCTAAGTACACCTAGTATTATTGCATTACTTTACCAGTGTTGATTTTTTAATAATTATGTCTCAATTTTTTCGTATTTTGTACTTGGAATACGTTCTACACATTTGTTGATTATTAATAAATCTATTTTAATACAATTTCTCGTTTCATTCAGACAAAAAATGTATTAGAAAACAAAGCCGGTACATCCGCATTAATTCCGGAACCAGTTCCGGAATTCCGGAATTGAGGGTAAAATTCGAAGTCAATTCCGGAATTGGAAAATCGACCGATTTTGCAAGCCCTATCTGTAATCGACTGAAATTTGCTGGAGTTGAGCAAGATATCCAATTAATTTGATTACAGAGGTGAGTTTCAAATAAGTGTTGTACTTTTTGTTTTTATTAATAAAAGTTGCCTCGTGTCACCGGTTACACACATGGGTTATCATTAAAACTTTCATGAAAGCATGTGTAATTTTTCCAATTAATTAAACATCCTAGCTAAGTACTAGGAGTCGGTAAGGTAAGGTACGTATAGAAAATCTTTCTGCGCACGATAAACAAAGCATGGTGGTTCAGGAATGTAGGGCAAATAGCCCCATAAACTGAAATAAAAACAATGGAGATGTTTATCTAGATCGTTACTTTTAATTGTTCCCGAGGTCATGAACTTCATTACCTACTAGTCGTTTGAACAATTTGTGTTTGAACGTAAATCTAATGTTTCTGTTTAGATAATTGTTTTGTTTGTTCAATATGTTTGATTTACGTCACTTGCAATTGTGTTGTAGGTAGATATTTACTATTCAAATCGTGTGCCTCTTTGATGAGCAGGAAGTATCTCAAATAAGCTTCCGAAGTCATAAGTTATATTATACCCTCTCTTGATTTGTAATTTCTTCTTGTCGCTATGGGTAGGAAAGTGACATAGGCTTCTTTTAAACCCGAGAAAGTGCATGGTCTCCGAAAAATGCGCAGAATATGCGGACGAGGCCAAAACAAAAAAAAATTGTAACGTATTTTAGCGTCTTGTCAAGGAGAGTCCGTCGCCCGTTAAGTGTTCGGGAACACTAGACAGACATAGGTACTCTTGAGAATCTGTTGTTTATATTTATATACAAAGATCCTAAATATAGCTCTATTCTATTTGCCCGCACTCGAGCGATAAGTAGGCTATGTATGTTATACTAACACGCTAATGAGACTCCTATTAATATCTTCAGTTCAACGTATTACATTATCAGCAATGAATAAACGCACATTGTGAGAAAAAATATTGTTTGATTTTATATCCTTGCCTTTCATCAGTTTTTAAAGCCTATCGAAAATAGCACAAAAATAAAAAAAAACATTCAATAATACCTACACGAGCCCAAGTCGCAGCTATCTCAGCAAAAGGAGTTGCATTTATCCGACCCTGACCGCCAATGCAACATGCATGACTCACAATCCCTTATGTAATACCACAGGCTATCACTGTTAGGTACGTGAATGAAGTAACCAATAGGGCCGTAAATTTTCCACGCTCTAACGTTTATACGCTATTTTGGCTCTGACTTTTCCCGCAATCATAACTTCAACCAGACAGTAAAGTGTCGAAAGTACCAACACACGTGTTGGGCTATACAGGACTGTAAATGCGTCGTTTAAGTCTTTTCTTTATACTTAAACCAAGATACATAGAAGCCTGGCCTTTAAGAATACGGTGTTACCTAATAGGTATGTAAAGTTCGTCACATATGTCCTTTTTGTTTTGATATTAGTTCCTGACACTGGGATCAACGCATGCCGCATGCGCTACATGTGTCGGCCTGCTCGTGTCGGTACTACGTCGCCATTCTCGGTTTATTGTAAAGACATGTGTAGGGTTTGATGTAGTTACGGGTTCTTTGTTTCTATAATAGTGTCTAATTCTTTCGACATAGTACTATTCATATCGTACATACGATTATACATACTAGTATTTTATTCATATACAACCATTGATGTAAATGCCAAAAATATGTACTTATTACGGGCTACGGTTACATTAGGACATGATTTCATTTAGTTCTTGGATGGCTTCAAAAAGAAATGGCGGAGAAGAGATAGAGAAATTGGTTAACTTGAGGCATTTGTTTTGAATAAAATTAATGAAACCTAATCCGGGAGTTACATTTCTATTACGTTGGTTCCTAGTAAAAATGTACGTCCTGACGATGACCATATATGCGATGCCATTGTATAGCAGTGACCGTAAAGTACGTAAATAAAAATAAAATTACTTTATTAAGAAACAATGTAGTGGCGATAATTATTATAACCCCTGCAAAATACACCTACACATATATTTAAAACAGTGACTGCTATATTGCATGCGGTGATAAGTCTGTAATTAATACATAGTAAACAGAACTCTGTCAATGATTCCTTTGTCCAGATATTACGGATGCCTTTAACATTATCCTACTTTATAGTTTTTTTCTTACGAAACTCATTGTACAATTCTTGTTATTACTTTGATAAACGGTACGTACCTATGACCTCTGGTTCGGATCTTACGATTAATACAATCATAAGTTAAATATAGCTTTATAAATTCTGGAATAAATTAAGATGGGGAAATCATTTACTTGGGCAGACATTACATTAATGCGTCAATTCAGATGTAAAGATTCGGAAGGTTCAATCATATGGCGATTAGAACCTAACACTGAAGACAAATATCTCACAACCATGTCTCTGTGTGTAAATCAGAAGCCCCTGTCCTCCGATCCGTTTCTGGGCCAACGTGGAAGTGCGATACTGCTCATTATAAAAATATTACGTATATCTTCTACCTTATCCAAAATTCTCAGTGACGTCGTTAAAAAACAATTTAATATTTTTAAAAACATTAACTAAGTCGTCTCACCATTATGTCTATCTCAAAATTAGGCGCCATCTCATATCGCTATTGTTAATTAGGTGACAGGAGTCGGAAGCAGCATAAAGGTCTCTGCCCACTTCACCGTATCATGACCGTACTATGAACGTGTCAGGCAAAATTAATATTCTTTTTATTAAAAAGTATGACACTATGCCCACTAGAAATTTTCGTCACCGACCAGCTCACTACTTTGAAAAAAACTCGTATCTAAAAACGTCCTAGAAAAAAACGTCAAAAGTTACATAAGAACGTCATATAAACTTACTGCGTTTTTACCTGGAGTCAGTGTCAGATACGTGTTTTTTTTTTTCAAAGTAATGACGATTTGTCATACCGTGCCTGAGACGTTCATAGTACGGTCATGGTATGATACCGTGTAGTGGGCAGAGACCTTTAAGCGTTATTTAATTTATTAAGGCCTTGCATGAAACTTTAGGCCTTGTTGAAGTACAAAACCAATATGTGTGTATGTATATGCCAGAGGTTGATCAATGGAAAGTCTACCAAGGTCTACTCTGTCAAGTTAATGTACCTGTAAAATGTCTGTACGTAACATCTGTCACATTTGCGATACTTCTTGGCTTTTTCTAGAAGGCTTTCTTCGTTTCCTTTGAATCTTTCTTTCTATTTCAAATTTTAATCTTACTGACATGACATTGAATTCTGATTCTTAGTATAAAAGCAATCATTGAAATACTACGGCTATCCGCGGATAGTTGTACATCCCCGGCAACAACAAATACACTATTTAAGCTATCAACTACTGGAGCTATCAAAAATTTCCACCGCTTTATATGTATGTTGTGCCCTGAGTGACATTATCTACCGAGAGTATTTTGAACCACCCGATAGAGGGCTACCAGATTTTTTTGCCGCTATGGTGGGGTCACTGAGAGTGGAACTGATCATAGATTAATTCGAAGATAAAATGCTTTCGCAGTTCTGACACACCATATTGCGAGGTAAAATTCGAAATGAAATTAAGGCATATATAAGATAGACATTCTCATTTACCACACGACATCTGATGTACTAAAAATTGATAGCATTAATTATCTTGATAACCATAATATAATAACCATGTTCGTTTACTTGTCGACAGCGAGAGCAGCATGTTCGTGTCCCGGCGCCGCTGGATCCTGAAGACGTGCGGCACCACCACGCCGCTGCGCTGCCTGCGCGCCGTGCTGGCGCTGGCCCGCGACGTGGCCGGCCACGCGCGAGTCGACAACGTCTTCTATTCGCGCCGCGAGTTCGCCCGCCCGATGGCCCAGCTGCGCCCGCACGACAATTTTGATAGCGAGGTGAGATGTGGACATATGTTTAATGCAGTGTGCTACTAATAACATCGTTCACTCGATGTGTATTTGATGAAATTTGGTATATACGTAAATAGATTTATACTTTCTAAGTTAATCTAAAACTGCCCAAGCTATCCAACTGAAGATAACTCGGCCGCCCAAAATCTAAGCTAATAATGTAACATGTGGCTGAACGTGACTGTCAAGTAGGTGCATCTCTCAGTTTGGCGGCCACAGAAAAAAACCGTTTTAAGGCATTTTCATGGCACCGAATGAAAAACCCTTAATACACGTCTCATTTTGTTTGATAAATAATTTTCGTAAGTCATTACAAAGTACCCTGTATACCAAATTACCCATAGGTAATTTACTCTCACTCATCTCTCATCTACTGCTGAACATAATCATTATACACTGCGGAACATAATCCGCAGTGTGTGTGATTATGTTCAGCAGTGGACGCCTCCGGGTTGATAGAATGATGATAATGGAAATCACATTAAATTTATCCTTCTGGCAATATGTATCCCACTTAGTTATTGGATAACTTTGTAACACTAGGAAGTAACCTTTCGACCTTTCATTACGATTGTCCTGGTTATCGGAGCTGTCAGCAGTCATAATCACATTATCATAAACATTATAGAACGATTTCGAGTCCCTATTCAGAAACGTCTTGCAATCACTCGCTTCTGAGAATTGATGATTAAATGGTTGTTAAGTAAATAGGTCTTGAACCCAGATAAGAACCTTCTTAACTTCCAGACTTATTCCAATTGTGCAAATTGTACCGTATTTGATGAAATATAGTTTCACAAGGTTGCGTCACTCGGTTTCTGTAATCGAGTGACTAATTTGTATGATTTTCCCCGTTGTTGATTTTTTTCCACCGAGACAATTATTATAATAATTTCTCAATACAATCTCAGTTAATAGACATTGGGGTAATTATTTGTATTCTCGTTTTTGATGAATTTATTATACCTTTGATTTGAACCCCGGACTTTATAGTTTCTTCTTTTGTGTTAAACAATAATAAGGTTCCATTGTAGTTTGTTTATTTTGGTGTGCATTAAAGTATTATTGTATTGTAATGCGTATGCGTTTTACAAGGGTACCTGTACTATACCTGTTTAAAGTAACCGATTCAAACGAACCTATTCAATAACATGACTTACTAAAAAATATCTTAATCACTAGTGTGCCTATAATATTTGAAAGGCTCCCTCGATTTCTCCAAGATTCTATCACCAGGTCCTGAATTCCTGATTTGGTACCAATGGGGCCACTTGTACCCTTTCAAACTAGGAAATATATTTTTAAATCGGTCCAGCCGTCTTCGAGTAATTGGGGAACCTACGTAAAAAAAGATGTCGAAGAACCGCGAACCTCTTCCTTATTTAAAGCCTGTTAAATAAAAACCCGTACCGGAAACAAACTTGTAATTTTGCAGACGGAAGTGTCATGCAACTAACTGCACGAATATGATCACCAGATTCGCGTCTCAAGTGGCATCATTATGTCGCTGCCAGTGACTTCTCGGAAACTCCGACTCTTAACTTCCCTGCCTGCGTTGTGTATCTTACCTATATTTACTACTACGTAGTGGAAGTGGATGCTTGCGATTCCCTAAGCGTGTATTTCTCTATGGATAACACAAAATCGTTTATTTTTTGTTGAACATTTGCATAAAAAGTACTGTGTGTGGATTGTGTACACAAAATGTTTTGGAAATCTAACCAGCAGTTATTGCGTGATACGCGAACAAACTTTCTGCAAATTTACTATATGTATACAATATTTATGTGTCAATACATATACAAACCGCTGATGTCCTCGAAATTCGGTAGGTATGTAATATACATATAAATTTTAAAATTATCTTTTTTTGAGAGGCATAAACTCTATCACTAATTAACTCGGTATTAGGCGGGTTAGCTATGTCGACCAGGGCTCGAAACCGGTATTTCGCAAAAACCCCAAAATAGCCCAATATTTTGAATTATTTTATGATTTTTATGTAGAGCTCAGTAATCGAACCAACAGTAAAAAAAAATATTCGTCGTTCGATCAATCGGACAAGCCGATCGGACCAAGTGGCCGAAGGGTGTATTTAAGTCATGATTTCGTATTATTAGATTGTCTGGTTAAAAAACGAATTAGGAGCAAATACCGGTTTCCGAGCCCTGATGTCGACACATACAGGGTGAAATATTATTGACCGTCCAAATTTTTACTAGGCATTAGGTATCAATAAAAGATGGCATTTCTGCGCATGACTTAACGAGGGAGCGGGGTCGAGCGAGGTCGCGGGGAAAGGATCGTTGCCGTCTCTCGCGCAGTGCGCTACCGCGGTATCCACAAACGTATGTTTTTTAGGATATATTTCAGCTGCTGTTTCTCAATATTTTGGTACTGAAAGATACTGACTGAAAAAATACGTATTTTCTATTTTTCGCTAAAGAATCCATTATAAAATTTGAACGATCAAAAAAATTTCACCCTGTATAGTTTCATGAAATCTTCTCGTACTAACTATCTCCCTGACGTGGTTTTCAGAAAATAGTCTCCTAGTCGAAGTCGGAAATCATGATATGTATATATATATATAATTTAAATTTAGACTAAATAAGTCTCGCTAAAAAAATTCATTGATTGCAGGTAGAGCTGCTAGACTCGTTCTTCGGCGACGGGCGCGCCTACATCATGGGCCCAGAGAAGGACTGCTGGTACCTTTACACCCTGCTGCCACTCGAAGGTAAGGGCAGTAATGAACTAAAGAAACTTTATTCCTTAAGTAAGCCGCACGCGCACTTTTACAAGACTGAGTTTGCCGTCGTTTCCCAACAGAAGGCCACTGTTAATTTCTGATAGGTACTTTTTTGGCAAATGGTTGATAATGTTAACATACTAACTTAGTCTGTTCGCTCAGCGACCCAAATTAAGTATTGGCCTCAGACACGAAAACACGCCACTCTTCTCAGTTCTGCGCTACTTTTAGCCAATTGAAAGCATAAAGTTTGCCCAGATCCGCCTCCACCATGTTCCTCAAGCGATAACTACGCATGGGCGTCCGAAAGAACGTCGATCTGAGAATGGCCCAGGTATGCTCTCTTATGTCAATAAAGTTAACATGATTCACAAAATACAAAGGAGTAACGCAACTTTTTAATAAGACTTTATGAAATGTTATTAGGAACGGTGGACGCCTTAGAGAAGGAAGAGCGCAACAGCCGCGAGGCGGAGGGCGGGATACCGGAGCCCGACCAGACCATCGAGATCCTCATGTCCGACCTGGACCCTGAGGTCATGGACATCTTCACGCGTGCCGCCTCCGTCGACGCCAAACACGCCACCAAGGTCGGTACACCAGAAATTTTGGTCCAAAATGGCAATATTATTTCGGAAACTGAGCCCGTAATTTACCTTAAGACTTAACTTTTCAGGTGTCGAAGAGGCTCGCACTCTTGTACCCATATAACCCTCTGTCCCGTATTCGTGTAAATACTGACCATACTACCGTAGTTGTTTGTCGAAGTCGACACACCCGGACAACTAACACTTTTCAGTGCCAAGCGCCCAAATTTTCATACTAAATGAACCTGATAATCGGGTTTTCAGACTTAGACCCCCCCATGTCACACTTTTTCCTAACATATTTAACCTTGTCACATTTGGCTAGACCCCCCCCCCCCCCCCCCCCATGGGTGTGACGTACTATATGGATGACCCCTTGTCAGGGATGATGATAAGCAGCGTTAACTTTTCACAATAACAAGACGTTACGGAAACCAAACCATGTTGATCGTGATAAATGATAATCTTTAATTTAATCCAAAAAGCTTGAAAATCCATGGCATGCATAAATCTAAAAGCAATCTTCTTAAGCCTGATTGGCTAGCACTCTCCGTGAACCATCCTGCCTTCCCAGCTTCTATTGGCTCATATTCCAAGTATTATTTCTCTTTTCCACAGGTGTCGGGCATAGACAAAATCATTCCGGGCATGGTGATCGATGACTTCCTGTTCGATCCATGCGGATACTCCATGAACGGGCTTGCGAAAGACGTAAGTACTATTCAATATTATGGCAATGATTTGGTATGAAACATAAAATGACAAACGCAAAAGGAAAATTCTCCAGTTAATAAGTGTGGCGATATCGTCACCGCACCGCCGCAACTTACGCTTTTTTTTATGATATATTTATATTAATTCACCTCTGCGAGTGAAGTTGCGGCCGGATCCAACTAGTTTTTAGTACATTGTGTACAGAGGCTAGTAAGAAGTAGACTCGAGTCATTAAAAAGCTCCTAATAGACTCTCGTTAGTAATCCCCTTACTGCCCGTGATACACACAATTTTTTTCATCACATTTGCGAGGAAAAAAATAAGACAAAAATTAAATTATTTATTGTCAACTCTTTCAAAATAGTCTTCCACGGATAAGAACTGCGTTTAGTTTTCAAACTTGACAGGCAATACCGCCTGATTGTACCGATTTTCAGGGTTATTCCCACCTGTTACCACCAATTTGTTACCAGTGGTAACAGATGGGAATTTTTTTCCCATCTTTCACCACTGGTAACAGATGGGAATTTAAATTCCCATCTGTTACCACTAAAATAAATGGTGGTAACAAATGGGAATTTTATTCCCAGTAGTTACCACCAATTTTTTTAGCTTATTTAATGCTATTGATGAAGTCTGGAGATATATGTACATACATACTTACACCTGTATCCCATTTGGGCAGGCAGAGACGACAGACTACGATTCCTACACAACTCGTCGTTTTTGCCTTTAAAAAATGTTTAATTCATAACTATGGGCTTATTCACATTTTTTACTTTATAACTTTAAAAGAATATTTCATTCGAAAACATTTGAGCTCACTAATAGCTCTGTAAAATTAATCGTTTTTGAGATAGGTATGAGGCTTCAAAGCCAGATATTTGAGCTAACAAAACTCATCTAAATGAAACGTGATTCTGTCACAAATATTGGCATTGGCAGCGGCCGTAGCCTACATACAATTCTTAACGAATGTTGGAAATAACATCCTTTAGCTGTCGCTGGTGCCACGAAAAAAAAGTGATAGTACCTATAATATAAGTTAACCTGCGCAGCAGGTGGCTTGTATGGAAGTTTCTTTGGAGTGGGCTTCTGCGCAGCTTTAGAATGGTGAAATCAGCAGCCGAGAAAAAAATATCATCCACTCTAGGTACTTCTTATGATACTGAGGAAATATCCGTCATTTCCACCTGATCATTTCTTGCGAAATATCAATTCAGTCATTCCTAATTCTTTAACACTTTCACTGTCAAGAACGCCCCTAGCGAGTTCTCAGTAACTTTGCTCACATGTCACCCGACTCCCGAGGGGAGTTCGTACTATACAATTATAGATGGCCAAAGGCAATGTCATCCGACTCCTCTAGCGAGTTCTTACGAAACGGCCGATTTTTCAGGGTTGTCACTATATCTCGTTTTTTGAGGATTAGTTATTAATCTTCTATTCTGTTTATATCAGTAACATATAAAAATGCATTAATAAGGTTTTTAGGAACGTCGTTACTTTAAAACTTTGATAAACAACAGGCCGGCTAGCGCGAAGATCGCGCATTTCGATTTTTTTTATCTCCTACTATTTCTTTCAAATATGTCAGTGCGATAGAGATTTCTCGAAATTTGGTGATGGGTGATGAACTCCAGATTTGACGCCCCGCAGGTAACAATGATTTCTACCCTACCGATTACCGTTTATGTATTATATGTACATATCGATGGCAAAAATGGGATATATTGTAACCGACAACCGACCCACAACCGACCACGACAAAACATAATTAAAATATTTTAACAAAATAACATCAAACGGAGTTACTCGCACTTTTACACCGAGATGGGTGCTCAGGCAAATTTGGAAAATCACTGGGTTGCATTCGCCAACTTCAAATAGATAACGAATGGCAAACAAGATCTCCAGGGTTAAGCGTATGATCGCAGTAACTACATCCTTTTGTCAAAGAAATTGCGACTCTATTCTGTGCACGACCGTACTAATCACCGTAACTGTTCAAAGCTGCTTGTTACGTTTCGCTTCTATGCAGGTGAAGTGCAGTGCCATTTTATGACTGCAATCCTATTGTTATTTACTGAGAACTGCCGCTTAGAAGATATTAATCTTGTTACTTAGTTGAATTTCTTCGTTTATTTTTCTCCAAATATTATTATACAAACCCGCCTATAGGTAGGTACTCATGAAACCTACAGTTACTAAATATACGTAAACACAAATTAGGTTTTACGATTTAATAATACTCTTAACTCCTATTGATACATATCTGTAATGTATACAATTTAATGTATCCAACTGATACTTTTTTTATTTTTTAATCGTATTAGGTGAAAAAAACATCGTCATAATTAATCCTCTTAGAGGGTGTAATTGGAGTTAAGATATAGCATACTTTTTAAATTTGCATAATATATATTATTATAGACTACTCACTACAAACCAGAAATGGTCTCCTTCTGAAATCTACATATACTTTTTATCCTTCTGCGCGGACGAAGTCGTGAGCATAAGCCAGTAAAATATATTATTGTTACCACTAAAGATTTTTTTCCCACTAGTTACCACCAATTGTTTTAGTGGTAACAGATGGGAAAAAAATTCCCACTTGTTACCACTAAACCGCTTAGTGGTAACTAGTGGGAATTTTTTTCCCATCTGTTACCACTGGTAACAACTTGGTGGTAAAAGGTGGGAATAACCCGATTTTCAAAATGAAATTTTAAACTAAATTAATTTAATTGCATTATAATAATTGCAAAAATTACTGAAATAATAGTAAAATATACCATATAAGTTTTAAATACGCTAAAATTGGTTTTGTAGCCAAGTTTTGAAGAAATAAGCCTTGGCTGAATTGAAACCTTAGTCTGAAATGACGTACAGGTAGGTTCTATATTTTATGCCACACCTGGCCATAAAGTGGCTTTTTCCGCACGCTTCGCGTACGGAAAAAGCCGCTTTCTGGCCAAGCGTAGACATAAAATGATATACACAACACGGGAGGTAATAAAGAAAGCCTTCGATCGCATAATTACGTCCCTCGCTTGCAGCTCGGGCCGCAAACATCTGCGATCTCGGCCTTTCTTTGTATTACCACCCTAGTTGTGTAATGTACTATTAAAACTAAACTCATAACTCCCTCGGGAGTTATAGATTTTCATACAGTTTTTCCTCCCGTGGGAGTTATAGATTTTTATAACCCACGGGAGGTAAATCGGCTCGTGCTAGTCTATGAGCCCGCGTGTTATAACACCCTTTACGAGTAAGTGTGATGAAATACATTATGATACGAGTGGGCTATGTTCTATGTTGGTCATTACAGTCGAGTCTGTGTTGCACAGCGCGAGCCGTGAGGCGGCGAGCTGTAATAGCCTCGACTGTAATGATCAATGCCCACGAGTGTCATACGACGTTTTTCAACACACTTGCGAATAAAAAATAATTCTTATCATTCAAAACTTCTGTTTTTGTATTTATTTTGTGGGTTCGGAAGTTGTGTTTTTCATAACAATACCGCATGAATTTATTTGTTTGTTAAGTTGGTAGTTGTGCATTTTTATTGTAAAGTTATTATTGATCGCTTAATCCTTGACCTAAGTTTAACCTAGATTTCGAAGTCTTTGGCAGCTAGCAGTATCGTTTTGGGACTTTAACGACACAAGTGCTGTTATGGGGAATAGAGTATAGACTTCTCTGAACTAATATTATGTATGTTCTTTTATTAGTGTTCGTGACCAAGTAAAAGACAGATAAAAGTACAGGAGTAGAAAAAATCGTATAATTTATGTGCAGGGTTGCTACATGACGATCCACATAACGCCGGAGCGGTCGTGCTCGTACGTGTCGTTCGAGTCGAACGTGCCGACGGCGAGCTACGACGCCGTGATCGCGCGCGTGCTGCACGCCTTCCGCCCGCAGCGGTTCGTGCTCACCGTCTTCGCCACACCGGTCAGTATTACACTTAAGTCTGTTTTTTAATTCCGTAGACTAAAGTGACCGCTACAAATGGGGAATTCCAAGCCAAGCGGACAGGAAAAAAATAGTGCTGTTTCCGATTTTAGTGTTATTTGATTAAGCTGGACATACATAAGCCCTCGACCCAAATGTGCAATATTTTTGCAGTACAATATATAGTTTATGAGTTAAAGGTCATTGAAGTTTTGATTAACTAACAAGTCTGCGCTACTTCAAACCCAAGTAAAGTTAAGCGTTAAGTAGGAATAATTTAATAAACAAACTAGAGGAATGCTTATAAGACTTAATAAGATTCGTAACTACATTCTTAGAAAATTTAAAAATGAAGAAAAAACAAAAAAAAATTCAAACGATTTTTTCAAAGTTGGACCAGTTTTATATTTTCCATTTTTTTTCTCGAAATAGGTATTAGTGTACAGATAATCTATGCAAAGTTTTATAATGGGCCGCGAAGTCGTTTAGGAGCCAGACCAGTCACAACACCGGAGCGCAGTAGCCGCCCACCCACTTACCCAGCTTTGTGTTTTATTTAAGGTATGGTAATGATTAACTTAATAGTTTTCATTTTAAAGGATTTCCTTAGTGTCATTTAACACAGACTTTTAAAAAAATATACCATTCCATAAAAATTAAAAAAAAACTATAGAAATCATTTCAGTGTCTTGCAAGGAACATTTAATTGTAGAACATATGGGAAGAAAAAATCTAAAATAAAAATATCGATATCCATAATGTCGATAAAAAAAAATCGTCGGCGTTTGCCCCCTAGAATTCGATGTCTGGTAGTGATAGTAAATGCTAACAGTACGTTTATGGTTGCCGACAGGAGCCGGCGGGAGCGGAGACGACGCGGTCGCTGAAGCGTTTCTCGTCGCTGCGCGAGTACGCGGCGCGCGACGCGCACTACTGCCGCTTCGCCAACTACGAGCTGCACTACGCACTGTTCGCCAAGTTCCCGAGCTGAGGCCCGGCCGCGCCGCCGCCGAGCGCACCGCCGACCCGCACGAGACACAAGTACAGGTACCGACCGACGAAACGGGTCTCACCCGCCCTCATATTACCGTATGGCAGGATGGATACTTATCTTTAAGGCGAGGTGGTACGAGAATCGGGCGCGGAAGCCTAGTTTCCAAATCATTTTTAGACCACTTATTTGACTCGTAGGTCACTGTAAAACATATATAATAATATTCAGAACTGTATCTAGGGCTTCCTCTCACCTAGAACACGATAGCGAACACTTCGCTCGATAGAAAAGTAGCGTGAAAACACTATAAAATAAAGTAGTTTTTTCATTTTGTTCATTACCAGTTACCTTTTCTGACAAAATTAATACCTGACAATCATGATTTCACAGTCATGCAGGGCTTCCTCTCATGTTTGGGTTGATAACGTATACTATTATGTTAGAAATCGAAGATAATCTGCAATAATCTGCATTCCGCCCGACCCTAGTGGACCTACCGCGACGCACAGTGGGACTAAACGTTCTTATCCATCTCAAAAATGGTTTTAGCGAAAGTCGTAATTCTGATATAATTTTGATAGTTCTACGTTCTATGATAAAAGGCCTATCTGATATTAGTGTGACAAATAATAATTATTAAGTTTTACTTACCTAAAATGGCACTGAAACATTGAACTTCGATAATTCCGTATTTAACAGACTAGACCTTCGTGAAGTTTGACTTAAGATATTTTTTAAGTTTCCCAAAGAAATATATTAGTATTATATTTCGAAGCTTCATTCTTCAGATATAAAAACCAAGTAGTCCTTTAAGGGTCATTCCATCGTTTCGGGTGTTACACTTGAACTCGTAAAATAAGGTTTTATTCAATGTTGTATTATAAGGACCTAGAGGTTATAGCTTTGAATCATCTACTATTTTGATAATATTTTCTTTTCCTCAATAACAATAATTAAAGTCTAAGGACAATAACGAGAAAATCACTGAAAAGTAGCTGTTTCGGGTGTTACACGAATTGGCCTATACCTTCTGACCATTAGTCCCAAAATGCATAATTCAGCGAATTTTCTTAAGTAACCTGTAGTTTTATTCATAACAAGTCATAGTATAGTTTTTTTAGTCTGCTAAAATGCTAAAATAACCCTCAATATCGCTTTAAAATTATTTTTAATGAATTTAAGTACCTGTTTCGGGTGTTACTAATGGTTCGTTTCGGGTGTTACGAGTACAAAATTAAAACCGATTAGTTCAACATTTTGAAACATTTTATTAAAATTATCGTATTTATAATACTACATATTAAGAAAAATAGCAGCAAAGGCTGAATTACTAAAAAATACATGAATATTTAACAATAAAATAACTATTTCTCGAAGACATCAATTTTCGTTGAGAATTCGTAGTAGGTGCTATCATTTTCTACGTATGAAGTTGGACTAGGTAATACGGAAATTATGTCCTCATGACGCACACGCGCACGCGTCCTTATTGTCAGGTCTGAACGTAGATGTGTTATCACCAACTTTCTGTTTCTTCACTTTTACACCAGTTTCAGGGTCTCTTACCGTTTTACAGTCTTTCCTCCCGGGAGCTTGACGACTAACATCATTCCTGTAAAAAAAATCTTTTACTGCACTCTGTGTCTCCATAGAAAGTTTAGGGCCCTTATTTTTGAAAAACTGAGAAGATTTTATTTCATAAGATCCTCCGAGCACGTCAGCTATCACTTTCTGGATAACAGCAGCCTTCTTTGTTGGCGAAACGGGGAGAGATTTCTTTACCTTTTTGACAGCTTTTGAAAACGTTTGCAATCAGTTGTAAGACCCTATTGAAGAATCACAATTTACAAGTGCATTATTTTTTTTCTTTTCCCTATGTGCTCGTACTCTTTCACACACTTTTAAACGATGTTTCATTTTAAGATCTTCTGTACATAGTTCTTCTTTCTTCCTTTTCCGTCTAATAGCATCCCTTTGCCTCTCTTTGCATAAATATTCAGCATATTTGACAGGATCATTCTTTCTGTTTTCCCTTAGCTTTGATAACCGATCTTTTGTTGACGATCCCATGATGATATACCCTAAAAA
The DNA here is from genome assembly GCA_947034925.1 of Eudemis profundana. NCBI lineage: Eukaryota > Metazoa > Arthropoda > Insecta > Lepidoptera > Tortricidae > Eudemis > Eudemis profundana. The sequence continues at coordinate 17,905,689 of OX344795.1, read as the reverse complement.
TACAATTACCACAATAACACACACCATTGCGTTATGAAACGGACGGTATAAACCCAAGTTAGTATGTGAAATCAGTTTAAGGTAAGCTGACATCAATGTAACGCCCGAAACGTTTCGGGTGTTACACAACTTCAAACTTTAAAACATACAACTAAAGCATACGCTAAAACAAAAATGATCACACATTTGAATAGGCCCACATAACAACCTTACTTTGACAAAACATGCTAGGCTACAGTTTATTAAGCGATAACTTACACAAACTATTATCTCTTTTTCGTTTCGGGTGTTACATCGAGACAACTGTTTAGAATACTCTTCTAAAAACTGATTAATTCATGCTTTTAAATATGTTTTAAGTCGAATAATATAAATACATTATCTTACCTCAAATTACCGCTGGAAAGTTGTGACAGTTCACAGCTACTTTCTTTTTAATTAGTTTTGCCATATATTGGTTTATAAAGCACTTTGACGACTATGTTTCAAACGCTGCGTTCAAGTACACGTAAAATCATAAAAATATATTTATTTTTTAATTTTCTTTCTGATCATTGAGGTTGAGTATGTTTTCTATAGAAATAGATTAGAATTGTCTTCTGAAACCAATAATAGTTTTTGAGCCCTGAGTAACGTTTATTATGGAATGACCCTTAACTTACTGGCAACTCTTCGCACATTTAGAGTAGGTAGTAAAAACCGTAACTCAAACAGTCTTATCCCTACTTCTTTACCTACCCTACTACCTCGGCTGTCCGCCATATCTCATTCTTTAATTTAGCGAGGCAACGAACGCACAGGTCATTTCATCGAACCGGAGTTAGAATCATGCCTGAACGCAGTGCCGAGAAAAAGATGGAGTACTACTCCGCAAAAAAGCGGAAATTACAAGAAAGAACATTAAGTCGCCGAATTATACGAGTACTATCAGACACGTCTTATTCTGAAAACAAGTCAGGTAGCGGTAATTATTTTATGTAATTACGTACGTATCATGTATCTGAAATAACTGCATTTAAGACCACATGGGCCGGGATCCCGTATGTGGTTATACTATAAACGGTAATTATTTTATACAATTACTTATCATGTAAGTATCTGCAATAACTGCATTTTAGACCACATGGGCCGGGAGCCCATACGTGGTTATACTATAAACCTGGGGGGCGGCCGAGAGTCGTCACGAAGGTATATCACGCTTGGGGGTTGACCGTGAGTCAACACGATAGCAATTGGGCCGCGAGCCCGTACATGATTATACTATAAACCTGGGGGGCGACCGAGAGTCGTCACGAAGGTATATCAAGCTTGGGGGTTGACCGTGAGTCAACACGATAGCAATTGGGCCGCGAGCCCGTACATAAACCTGGGGGGCGACCGAGAGTCGTCACGAAGGTATATCAAGCTTGGGGGTTGACCGTGAGTCAACACGATAGCAATTCATACAATGGAATTCAATGCCAATCATCGCCTCCATGTTGGTGTAGATTGCGATATTCATTTGCAATAAAAACAGCTACTAGAGCGCTTAAGTGATTTTTTTTTTCAAATCTACCCTCAAATTAAAAATATTCTATTTTTACTCTATAGACCACGAAGAACCTAATAACTAGGTCAAGAGGATAGAAAATTAGGCAAAGGACGAAGCAGAAATGCCAGTTCCAGCTCCAATTGAGGAACATATCCCTCCAACGGAGGCCGAAACGGCTCCAGCAATAGACGCGGAGTTATTGACCGCGCTGGGAGCGGCCACGGATGATGTATCACAATATGGTGAAAAAGTCCACCCCAACTTAGCGCAGCGATATTTACTGATGTTACGCAAAGGGCTCGATACATAAATTAAATATAAACTCTTAAAAGAGTATATACAATAACCGAAAATTGTAAGTTATTACGAGCTCCGTCCTTAAATGCCGAGATTGCTGCCGCAGTTACCGACATCGCCAGAGGTCAAGAGAACTGAGGCAACGCATCAGCAGTTAGGCATATGAATATCTGCTTTAAATAGGGCATTGACCCTACTTTTGACGTCGGAGGACAAACAAAGTAAGGTACGGGCAATAAAAGACTTATCCGATGGATGTAAGCTTTTTGCCAACTTGCATTATTCCGAATCACAGCCTAGAAATAAACTAATTACCCCAGGACTTGACGTTTTTGAATTTAATACAAGACGTTGACAGGGACGTAAACTGTCCGACAAGATTAAGGCATCAAAAGTCTTCGAAGAACAAGGGTTGCAGATTGAGAAAACAGTCGCTACCGCAGCCGTGCCAAACACGTCTAAACGCCAGGGCCATCTCGATATCAGTACCAGGGACACTGGACGAGGCCCTCTCGCTTCTATCAGCCGGTGAACCGAAGGGGGCTGCCGAGGAGCACGCCGGAGACGGCGGCGCCTCCACGCACACGCAGCCCAAGGCGGCTTACAAGCCACGAGCGCCGGCGCGTCGGTAACGCAGGTACACGCCGGCCGTCTTAAAGCATTACTAATAATGGTACCATATTGAATTCGATACAAAATTACTTCCGAATTCCGTTTACAGGACAGGTTACACAATTAGTTAAACCTACTAATACTTTCTCAGGTCAGGAGAAACTGTGACTATATAGAATTTAATTAATTAGGTGCTATAACAGAGTGCCAATAGAGCGAGGATCAGTTTCTTTCTAAGATATTTCTCACTCCTAGTTCAAATGGTGGCTATACATTGATTCATTCTTAACCTCAAACAATTTAATAAATTTGTATATAACAAAATCCCATTTTAAAATGGAAGTCTTCAGAACGTCGTGACGTCTTCAGCGTCAAAATTAATCCCTAAAAATGGGTTTATGGCCACCATTGATCTAAAGGAGGCGTACCTACTTGTACTTATCACTGCTGTTCATCGTAGCTACCTGAGATTCGAATATAACGGGATCACCTATGAATTTTGTTCGCTTCTGCGGTATCCCAATAGCACTTAGAACTTTCACGAAAATCATGGAAGAAGTGGTCACATATTTAAGAAAACAAGGTTTTACATCTCTACGGTATATTTTGATGATATTTTATGTATTGGAAGGGACTATAAGGAATGTAAGCAAAACGTGGTAAATACAACATGTCTACTCGAATCTCTAGGATTCGTCGTAAATTATAATAAAAGTTCTTTAGAACCTGAACAATGTTGCAAATATCTAGGTTTTGTTTACAATTCCATAGACATGTTACTATCCCTTCCTACAGAGAAACGCAACTATGTAGAACAGCTAGTCAGATACGGCTAGTTGTATACTAAGTTGCTAGAAAGGTATACATTTCTCGCAATTCAAGAACATGTCGATTATGAGAAAAAAGTTAAACTTTCTCGCGAAATTTTACCCGATTTGTTTTGGTCGACTAATAATATACATGAAACTTCTTTTCATTTGGAAGTACTTACTCGTAGCAAAATATGACTCAAAAATATTTACAGATGCGTCCCGACCGGGTTGGGGAGCATTTTGCAATGGAAAGTGTGTAAATAGAGCGTGGAAGGAAGAAGAACAAGCATTTCATATTAATTACCTATAACTTCTCGCAATCTTTTTAGGATAAAATGTGTTGCTCGAGATAGATCCAACTGTTCGTTGTAGTTGTGGATTGACAACACCACCGCAATCAGTTACCTACATAAATCGGATGGGAGGAATCCAATTTCCTCACTTAAACCAATTAACAGGGTCCATTTGTCAATGGTACGAGAACCGCAAAATATGGCTATTTGCGTCATATATCAATACTAAAGATAAAATAGAGGCAGATAGGAAATCGCGAAGGCATCATCCAGATATTGAATGGAATATGACTATGGCAATACAGTATGCCGAAAATTGATCTTTTCGCTTTGTGTACCTCTACCAAATGTGTCACATATGTTTCGTGGAAACCAGACCCTGACGCCCTTACTGTGGACGCATTTACGATCAGTTGGTATAATAAATTCTTTTACGCGTTCTCCCCATTCACACTAATTCTCAAGTGTTTACATAAGATTATAAACGACAACGCTACGGGAATCCTAGTTTTTCCCTATTGGCCGTCCCAACCGTGGTTCCCACTGATATTAAAATTAGTAATATCCGATATACTTGGATCCTGATAGCCATATTGACCAGTTCTGTAATTCCAGAACTCGCAACCACAAATTTTGTAAAGACAGTATACCTAATTTTTTATAAGGGTTCCATTCCGTCGCTTCTGTTATTTTTAACTAAGAAATTTGACAAAGGAGCATCGTATGGATCATTAAATATATATAAATAAATATTAGAGCACAATCTTACACAAATCGAACTAGTCCCATAGTAAGCTCAATAAGGCTTGTGTTATGGATACTAGACGACGATCATTAAATAATCACTCGTCAGCACTTTCGTTCCTATTAGGAAATAGTATGCTCAAATTATAAGATTAAAAGATTATTGAAAGGAGCTTATAAATTAAAGCCAGTAACTCCCAAATATAGCAATACATGGGCCCCCAAGTTTTGAATCATATTACAGAATGGAGCCCTAACAGAGAATTTTCGCTTGAAAAATTAACAAAGAAACTATCGTTTCTGTTAGCCATATGTACTGCCCACAGAGTGCAAATATTGTCATTAATTAAGTTAAAAATGTTAAAACCAAATGGTATTAAATTTTTTATTGATGATGTAATAATAACATCTGCCGCCGGTCGGGCACAACTGGTTCTTTCCATATTTCCAAAATGATAGGAATATTTGTCCAGTGATAGCAGTAGAAAATTATATCTCTGTTACATCAGACTTTTAAAAAACCGGGCGTTTCGCTCGTTACTATCCAAAAAGCAGCTGGCTGGCCAAGCACAACAGAAACTTTTGCCAGATTTTACCATCAACAGATAATTGATGACTGAAATTTTGCGAGGTCCGTCTGCTTTTCTGGTAATTAGGTTAAAATTAAACACTGATTTTTTTTTTTACCTATTAATTATTAATAGTTTGAAATACCTATTAAGAAGACGATGAGTATCGTAAAGTAATATATTATTGTTTGTTGAGGATTTCGGTATTTATTACATTATATATAGCAAAACTTTGAACTCTAAACATCTACTTGGTTTTTATATCTGAAGAATGAAGCTTCGAAATATAATATATGATCAAACGAACTTCAAAGTGAAGTTCGATCATTATTATATGAGAAAGCTTCATTCGAAGATATAATTTCCCTCCCACCCTTTCTTTCTCCCGTGAAGAAAGTTTTGCAGAAGGTAATATATACAATGTCTCTGAAAAGAATGAGATATGGCGGACAGCCGAGGTAGTAGGGTAGGTAAAGAAGTAGGGATAAGACTGTTTGAGTTACGGTTTTTACTACCTACTCTAAATGTGCGAAGAGTTGCCAGTAAGTTAAAGGACTACTTGGTTTTTATATCTTCGAATGAAGCTTTCTCATATAATAATGATCGAACTTCACTTTGAAGTTCGTTTGATCATATATTATACATATTTAGATTCACTAGGATCTCTAGTTTGTAAATACGGTATTATTTTACAGAAAAATAGAATGTGTATTTTTTAATTAATTTTGAAATGTCCCTATGAAAATGTCCGTATGTTTTAATTTCAATTGGAGGTTTCCTTGTTATCGAAAGCTGCCGATGTCGAGTTATTATCATTTATAGAATCCTTAATTAGTAAATAATCCAAGGAAAACAAAAAAACCTGCGTCATTATAGCGCCATTTCGAGATAGAACCTAATATGTCAGCCGAGGTCCAATTTCATTATTTTTGCTTGCACCTATTTATGGAACTTTTTTTACTTAATATAACGTAACTGTCGTTATATTAGTCAAATTTACCCTTGTTTTTTTAATATTTGATAAAATAGGTCTGTTTGGGTATGTTTAAGAGTATCTGATTTTACCACAATTGTGATAACAATACCTATCATCACACTTTTATCTATTGTGGTAATTATAATCAGTATTGGTTAAATATTTCTGTGAGAACTTTCTTTATCAGTTGACACGTTTTTCACAAGTTACTATAAATACTTGAGGGTTCCAACATGTACATCAAACTGTCCGAATACCTTCGCAAAGTAACTAGTTATTTGTCAAAAATGAGTGAATTCAGCAGAAATTACGGGTGTCGATGAAGAGTTGATTAAGAGATTATACATAATACTGCAAACTATGTCATCTTGGTTTCCTGTATATGCGACCAAATTTGGTGAATATGCGCTGGGAACTGCCCGGGTGTATGTAAACAATTATAACTGGTACTATATGCCATCTTCAGTTCTTAAAATTCTTATACATGGCTCGAAAATCATAGAGCATTTTGCCATTTTACCCATAGGGCAATTGTCTGAAGATGCCCAAGAAGCTCGGAACAAAGACTACAAAAAAATTAGATTAAATCATGCCCGGAAGTGTTCGCGGTCAGCTACAATGGAAGATGTTTTTCACACCTTACTTTATACATCAGATCCCTATATATCCAGTATTAATAGTAGTGCAAATGTCCTATTCACAAAAGAACTATTGAATGAAGCGAAAGAACTTCTAGTGACAAGTGACGGGGATAGATTTTTTTTGTTACTAGGTAGTTGTAAATTGCCTAATTACTTCACATTTTTTATTTATTATATATTTAAGCTATTACAAATAAAAAAAAATTAAAAATTAAAAAAATCAAAATATAGCTATATCTACCTACTTAAATCAAGTTTATTATAATTATTAGTTAATACTTATCCTTTAATACTTAGTTATATGAACAAAAAAAAAATATATATATATTATTTGAATTTTTTGTATGAAAAATTGTGAAATTTTATTTTCAACTCTATATTACTCAATAAATATAAGTTTTATAATAAAGGCGTTTTGATTATATAAAGGCGTAACTATTCAAGATTACGTATGCAAAATTTCAGCAATAAATCTCAATAAACAAAAAAGTTACAGATTTTTGAGATGGAAATGACCGTTTGGTCCCACTGTGCGACGCCCGTCACCCCGCCAGTATTGATAAGGCTTCTGCCAACGTCAGACCTGTGTCGTGTTTTCTCCGCGCCTTTCTGGGCATAAAACATGTCAGTAATTGTTGTAAAATCGTTTATAAAATAAATAAAAAATAACAGTAAGCACAACATCAATCTAGAGAGAGAATAGGGTAAGAAAACATGCATAATTCGTTATACAAAATTGTACTTCCGTAAGTTATATAAGCAAGTCGTACCAGATGGTTCACTCCGACCAAATATCAAAATCGGTAGTTTGTATTTCTATGACGCTTATGATTGATTACAATTTTTATACGGTGACAATTATATTATTGAAAAATTCGGTAATAAATTAATATTTTATAAGTTTAATGACATCTGTTACATTACACGCATTTATTAACTTTACATTAATAAACATACAGACCAATTTGGGTAGTTTGAACTTATTTGACTTCATTTGACGTGCAGTTTGCGATTATACAAAAAAGAATACAGTCGGTAATAAAAAACAATTTTTTGACAGGCACTTATTTTCCCGAGAATTATTGTTTTCTCGTGAATGAAGTATTTATCGAGGGTGCCTTTATTTATTTATTAAATAAATATTATATAAAAAAGGTACATCTTTAGGGAAGATACTTGTTTTCTACTTAGGAAAAATCGGACTGTGCAAATCTTGCAACGTTTGTAACAACGTATGTACTTTCTACATATCGTCGCCACCATGCTAAACTTACATATCTGTAATTTTTGTGAACTTGGATTTTAGACCTAAACCTGAGCTGCACGTACGGAAAAAGCCGCTTTCTGGCGAAGTGTAGACATAAAATGATTTACACAACACGGGAGGTAATAAAGAAAGCCCTCGCTTGCAGCTCGGGCCGCAAACTTCTGCGATCTCGGCCTTTCTTTGTATTACCACCCTAGTTGTGTAATGTACTATTATTCCTTGCCTAATGCATTAGGCAAGCTCTGGGCTGCGCTGACACCCGGCAGCGCCTGTGTGCGTAACCTATGAAGCCCAAAGGAGGGTTATGTGTTTGACCCGTATGTTTGTATGTATGTATATATGTACGTAAGTACGTATGTTACCCGACTGCGGTGAAGCCCAAAGGAGGGTTATGTAAGTATGTATGCATGTATGTATGTATGCATGTATGTATGTATGTAAGTATATATGTATGAATGTATGTATGTATGTATATATGCATGTATGTATGTATGTACGTAAGTATGTATGCTACTCGACTGCGGCGAAGCCCAAAGGAGGGTTCTGTGTTTGATCTGTATGTATGTATGTAAGTATGTATGTTACCCGACTGCGGCGAAGCCCAAAGGACGGTTATGTGTTTGACTGGTATGTATGTATGTGTGTGTGTGTATGTATGTATGGTGTGTGTATGTATGTATGCATGTATTTATGTATGTATGTATGTAAGTATGTATGTTACCCGATAGCGGCGAAGCCCAAAGGACGGTTATGTGTTTGACCGGTATGTATGTATGTAAATATGTAAGTATGTTTGACGACGTGTATCAAAACAGTTATATAACTTCATGCAAATATTTTTTTTAACTGCCTCGAATTCACTAAGAAATTCAAGCTATAGGTAATAATAATCGCAAAGATGAGTCTGCGGATCTGAAAAGTTATTTTCTTCTATTATCTTCGAAGTAACTGAACAGAAAGATCTGTAATAATTATTAATAATAATAATAATCCTTATTTTCTCAAACATGGCATGAAATGTTGACACTACGTGCCTAAAAATAGGCCGCAAAGTACCTCGTTTCCGGTGCGGCTTGACACTTGGCACGGAATGGAATTTCATACTTGCAATGTATTTTTTTTTTAATATCCATTCCACATTTATTTAGGCCACAACATCACGGCATTCAGCCATTAAAAATTAAAAAAACAAAAAACAATTTTTGCTATATTTTGCAGTTTTATTTATGTAAAATTGACATGAACATAACAAATAACACATTATAAACAATTTCCAATTGTTGTAAATTGCAAACTAAACCACAAGAATACACATCCCACTAATATTATAAATGCGAAAGTTTGTGAAGATGTTTGGATATTTGGATGTTTGTTACCTAATAACGGGATAGCAACTGGATGGATCAAGCTGAAATTTGGCATGCAAGTAGACCAAGTCCTGGATTGAAACATAGGATACATTATATCCCGGTAAAGAGTTCCTTTGGGACAGTAACGGGAACAACGCGAGCGAAGCCGCGGGAAAATGCTAGTTTAAAATATTTCATCTAAATATTCGCGGTAAAAATGTAAACTGAAACAGCTTTTGTATATGGTTTCCGAACGTGACTTGATATTTGATTATCTATGGATATAATGTCACTAACGTCACTTTCTGATAGAAAGTTTCTGTTATAAAATAATATTTAGGGTAAGGATATTAGTAAGTTTATTTATTTCAATGCATATTTGAGAAAAGCACTATACATACCTCGGCGGGAAATGGGGTTGTCGGCCTCGTAACTATCTGGCCTCGCTTCGCTCGGCCAGCTATATGTACTCGACCGGCAACCCTTCACTTCCCAGCCTCTGCAGTAATGTACTATTAATTTACATGTTCATTTAGTACCTACTAGCATTTTCCCGCGGCTTCGCCTGCGTTGTTCCCGTTATTGTCCCAAAGGAACTCTTTACCGGGATATAATGTATCTTATGTTTCAATCCAGGACTTGGTCTACTTGCATGCCAAATTTCAGCCTGATCCATCCACTTGTTATCCCGTTATAAGGTGACAAACATCCAAACATCCAAATATCCAAATATCCAAACATCCAAACATCTTCACAAACTTTCGCATTATAATATTAGTGGGATGGGATTAAATTTAGTACTAAAATAGTACATTGTGTATGTAGGGCGGTAAGTAAGGAATTACAAACGAGTGTTTGTTATAAGCCCGAGGTGAAACCGAGGGCTTTAATAACACGAGTTTGTAATTCCTTTACCGCCCGTGGCACACACAATGTTTTTCATCACACTTGTGAGGAAATATTATTAATAATATAACCTTACTAATCGTCCCAGTATGACAAGAAAATATTAAAACATCAAAGTGACATTAGTGACATATGTCATAGACAATGCGAAAGTCAAGTCACGTTCGGAAACCATAGCGGTAAAGACCTGCAGACCTTTATATTTGCAAAATACTGAAATACACTATTTAAACATTTAATTAATGTTACCGAAATATGTGTTTACATGTATTTGCAATAACAGTTATCTTTAAATCTGGGGGCATGGCAGTGCCCCCGCCAAGTCGAGCAAAACAATGGCACGGCTGTACCATCCTTTTCTCGAAGCCATTCAGGCGATTTTCAGCCTCCCGTAATTTTGTACTGGCTAAAGCTAGAACCCTGAAATTTCAGAGATATATAGGGCTCAATAAGACCTATGTATATTCTCAATATCATTCAATTTGAACGTGTAGTTTAAGAACTATTGCATGTCAAAGTTCCTTAGTTTTGTCACTGACTCACTGATTCACTCACTGATTCATTCACTGACTCACTGATCATCATAATTCTAAGGTACTTCTAGCAGACCTACAAGCTCCAAATTTTAAACATAGTTAGTTTTTAGCCTATAAAGTCCTTAAAAACCTAAATATGTTGTAATTTCAGTCACAACTGCACACATAAGTTTGTAATCCTATACAAATACATGGGATTAATTTTGCGGTTTAAGTTGAAAAGAATGGATTGGAATGTAATAATTAAAGGAACACCACTTACAAAAAGAAATGAGATCTCATCAAAAACATTACATGTAAAAAGATGCAAGTCTCGCAACGCAGTTCTCCTACAACAAAAAAGTTTTGAGATGTAAAGATAAACCAAGTCAGTACCGGGGAGGTATCAACAGAACTCGATTTCCACCGACTTGCCTATTATTTAACCGTGGAGGAAAACATTTTATAGATCTAATATTAGAAAACCAGATACGTTCTTTCCGAGACTGATAATTATGACCTTAGACATTCTGACGTCACATGCTAGATATGTTTTCTTTTCATCCAACTACAGGACATTACACAACTAGGGTGGTAACACAAAGAAAGGCCGAGATCGCAGAAATTTGCGGCCCGAGCTGCAAGCGAGGGACGTAAATATTCAATCGAGGGTTTTCTTTATTACCTCCCGTGTTGAGTACATAATTTTATGTCTACACTTGGCCAGAAAGCGGCTTTTTCCGTACGCGTCGCGTGCGAAAAAGGCCACTTTATGGCCAGGTGTGGCATAAAATAAATAAAACGCAAAAACAAATAATTTCACAAGCCGGTAAATTATTTCATAATTGATTATTGGAGTAGAAGTTTTTAATCAATGGTAACATTTCTGACTTCGGGAAGAACATGCTTACCTAGTTTTCTTGTACCATGCCGACATACTAGGTATGTGATGTTTGTAGGCAAACCCTCTTTTCGGCTTGCTAATAAGTACAATTTTTAATGGCGTCTTCATAGCTACAGCCTATTGCTGCAACCTAATTAACAACTAGGTAAGTGGTGTTTATCTAAGAACGACACATATTATTACGTCGCTTTATTACTAATGCTAGACTACCTATAGTCTAGCGTTCGAGATCTAATCTAGCTAGAGTCTAGACTAGATCTCCTTCATGAAAAGCCAAAGATTATGTAACTAATTTTTTGACTTGCCTAGGTATGTGATCAAAACTCCATAACAGACCGAGAAGGAAATTTATTATTAGGTACGTATTCAAATCAGACCCTGTTCCTTTATTTAATTTATACCTGTCACTCTTGGAATATTACTTTTCCTTAAATTTTCGAAATGTAGTGTTTGATTGAATATGAAATAAGTTTCTGACAAAAAAAGCTTTTTGAGACAAGCTTAAGTACTTTTTATTATAATTGCAAACTGCGTGGCACATGTAATCAAATGAACCCAAATACTGTGAATTTAGGTATGTTATATAATTAAGATGATCCTATGACTACCTATCAGGCTACATCATCAGATCAGCTGTCATGTCCTCATGTCACAATAATATTGCATTGTCATCTGATTATTACATATTGTTGCAAAATTTCAGCTCAATTGGTTGAAGAAGCTTCAAAATTCAGTTACAAGATTCCACTCGAACAAACATAGTTACATTGCAAGTTCAATGAAAGGATGTAAAAAAATAAACGCGAGACAATACGCACGAACGATCTGTCAGTGAATTTATAAAGCTAAGCTATGGCGCGGAGTATTACGGCAAGCGGGCGCCCGCCGCCGCCCCGCGCGCTCGGGGCCCCGCGCACAGTGCCCCTGCTTCACCCCCTCAATATCGCGACGAGCCAGGTCCTACCGGGCCTTAAGGCCGGATGTACCACACGGTTTCAACTATTCTACATGCAAGACGGGGATCGCCGTTACAGTTAGCAGAATCGCAGAATGAAAAGATATTAAACACGACAATACGGACCGCTCACGGCATACTAGGGAATGCAAATCGGTTATAACTGAAACCGAAGAGATCGGTTATTTTGGTCAATTTCAAAATCGGTTACAGAGAATATAATAATCGGTTATTTATTATTTCATTATATCTTTAAAATAACATGTTATTTTGCTATATAAGTTGTAAATAATTACATTTTCTGATGCTCATGCATTTTGTCCATTCCGTTTGATCATACGGTCATATTTCTTTAAAAAAAACTCGTACCTCATTTTACTCTGACGGAAAACGTAAGTAGTATCTCTATATGATGACGATGCACTTGCACTTACTGCCTTATTACAGATATTGATTTCAGATAGGTACAAGCATATTTGAAAGTAGTGACGATTTGTAGTACGTATTCACACTGCTTAATACCATCACTAAACAAAGATACGCATGTAATTCAAATAAACTATAGGAACCAGAATATTATAATCAATAAAAGTGAAAGTTATTGTTTACGCATTGCGCGACACTAAATCACGGCGCATTCTTTCCTTCTTTTAAGACAAACATCTCTCGTGTTATTTGCACTAATGCATAGACTTATTTAATTGAAATCTTTGTTTTTTTTTTTAAATAATCGTTTATTTTCTGTTATAACCGAAGGGTTATGGAATTTGGTCGGTTATTGCATTCCCTACGGCATACACCCCGCAATACATACACAATACGGGAGACAACTGAGCGCCAGTCTGTTCGTCGACAGGGACATCACCAGAATTCTACAGCAGGCACCGGAGCATTGGGCGGCGTGCTCGAAGCCGCCGGCGCTGCTCGCCCGCCTGGCGCGCGCCCCGGCCGAGCTGCTGCGCGCCGCCTGCCGCGCCGCGCGCGCCTGCGCAGAGCGCGCGTGACCCGCGCCCGCCGCGCCCAGCGCCGGCGCCAGGCCCCGGACCCGCGCCCGGGCCTACTGAGGCCCGCCGATCAACTTCCGTGTCATGGTACGCACGAGCGGTCAGAAGATATGCCCCTCAAAACTACTGTAACAAACACTTACGGCAGTTTTGAGAGCCTCGACGGCCGTCGACGATGACGGACAGATATGAAACGTCGAATTCTAAATGAGCGTTATTATTTACCGTTTTCATGCAGCCGGCGATATCTGTCGGGCCAGTTTTCTTGACATTTTTGATCGGGACTATGTATCTAGTACGATAGGAAATCGGCGTGCACTCAAAGTGCGTCCCGAGGCGTACGCGTAGTCTCGAGTGAACCGGCACCCGTAGCTTCATGTGCGTAGCGTTCCCGCTTGCCTCCATAGTGACTTCCCTAGGAGCTTCTCTTGTACAAATTAAATTTAACGTTTTACTATATAGATTCCCCGTCGTTCGGAGACGCCGCGGCTGCCGATCCCTCCGGACGGCGTCCGTGTACAAACTATTCGTAAATGTAAATAGATAGGTCTTAGAGCGGGGTGCCGTTTGTGATGTAATGTTCCATTCCAATGAAGCGTGATTCCTGAGTGATATTATTATTAGATTAGTCCGATGGGCCGTCTTATAGAGAATCGTGTGAAGTCGTTCAAGTATTCATGACGGTCTGTGTAATGTAATTTTATTCGATGTATTTTTCCAATCTTAAATCTTCCATTGACTTCGCATAATACTTGAACGGAGTTAATCTTCGTCTATATTAGAATTGTATGTAACATATCAATTTTAAAGCCCCTTAGTGGTTAGAGGTGGGATGTGTAGTGCGGCACCGGAGAGCGCCGGGCGGCCGGAAGATGACAATCCAATCCAATAAATGATTTTGTCTCAAATTATGTTTCATTTTACCCAGCTCCAACTCCTTATTGTACCTCTCCCTATTTCAATGTATGAACTTCCCCCTATCAACAATCTCATGAAATTAAAACAGGACAACGTAGTAGGGTAAATAAAAATAATCAACTAAAGAATACATTATTATTAATCCTTATACCATCCCAAATCAATTATAAATAAATATCAGTCTATACAATAATAAAATAAAAACTATTCGGTATAATATCTTAATAAATATTTAAAGTATTCATCATTGCACAGTTATACAGGTATTCGAAATAAGATAAGTACGTAGGAATGATTGATCACGAATAAAATGCCATGCAAGGAATAAGACTGATTCCTTTGTTCCCAACACTAGTGTCTTGAACAAATAGTAAAAGATAAATAAATAGCATAAATTTTTAATCAGACGAAGTGATTTGACAGTTCTCATTTAATATTTTAAATGAGAACTGTCCTCGTTACATAGTTTTTATTTTTATGAAATCATAAATTACATAATATGAAACCAGTGAAAATATGGTAAGTTTATTCATAAAAACTACTTTATGTACATAACGCAGTAATCACACGAAGAATGCGCCCGTAAACGTCAGTTTACTTCGTCTAATTAAAAATAGTGATACAAACGAATGTACACAGAAACTATCCTCTGAATAAGTTCCAGTATAACTTTTCCAACTAATCTAGGGAAAGATTTATAAATCGACAATACTAGAACTTAGAGTTAGAGTTATACGAAAATTTAAGCTGTATTTAATATTTTCTGTTCCTGATACCTATAGTTAAGTTGCTATATACCAAAACTATCCCGGAAGCTCTACTTAGTCAGGCAAAAAAAATGGGTGTCCATAACTTTTGGGTACAGGAAAAACATTTTCATATTATCAGTCTACGTACGAGTGAACTCTCTGAAAGAGGATATTGTTCAGGCTAGTGCAGGATCCTGCAGGGCGGCTGGAACCCGCCGAAGAGTGTCTCCAGATGCGCGGCGACGGCGAGGCAGAGCGCCTCCTGCCGCGGCGCCGCCACAACTTGGATACCGAGCGGAATGCCGTCAGCGTTCAGCCCTAACGGCACCTGAAATGTAAGTCATAAGTCATTTATTCATTGCAAACCAGCACATTGGGACTGAATCCTAATAATACATGGACCCCGGTAGGGTGTAGCAATACAATATTTGTTTACTTAACATACATTTTTTTTGTACATTATAATGGTTACTTACATATACAGTATGCAGAAACCGTTTTTATGCATACATTAGGAAATTGCATATATAACCTACTTAATAAATAGTAAACACTTTAGTTAAAGGATTTAAAAAAATTAGTAAAACTATCTTAGTCACATTTATTAGGGCTTGTTACACACTTGGGAGTTTTCATTTAAAAAATAATAAATATCTCTGAAAGTAAGCGTTTTTCGACTATACATCACATAACTTTTTTTACTCCTAATAGTTGTTAAAATCTATAGTTAAAGTATGTCGGTATAGTCCCTCCCACCCTGTATAATAACTATTACAGCAAACTATCTTCCATAAATTCGTCAACTGAGTAATAGCATGTATTCCGTCTATAAAACCGGCAATGGCGAATCGAGTCGCTCGGTTCTACATACAAACTAAAAAGTGTTCAGCATCTTCTGGGCAAGTGTGCTCCATCATGACCATCACATTGTAACGCAAACCCATCAATTATTAAAAAAACATGTTAACGATATACATTTTGGTTGAAATGTCTTTTTTATCGAATGATGCTACTAGATGGCGCTGACCATAAACGGCTGACTTCATGTTGTTTCGCGAGCGCAGAGTCGCGCGGCAACGATAATGTCGCTCATTTAGTGCAGTGCGAGAGACGTGTGACGGTTTCGCTAAAGCGAAGTCGTGACCCGCTGTGCTTGCTGGGCTGGTGGACCGTGCGGTTTTTTTTGTAACACTGACCGTATATAGCACCTTCAAGTGCCTCCAGAAGATTCGTCCCCGTGTGGGGGGCTGCGCCCCAACTCGCAGTTTTTTTTAATTTGTGATAGGAAAGCACTTCACTTCGATTCGATCTCACCTGTTGGTGGATGGACCATGCAGTGTTCAGCTTCAGACGATCCATACATACCCGTGTTTTTATTGATTTCCGTTAACTTCGAGGGCACATTCTCCAGATCTAATTAAGTTAATTTCTCTACCAACGGATGTTGTAACTCATACCGTTTTTAAAATATTCATAATCTTAATTTACCAACCAGTATAAATGAGCTGTCATAGTCCCAACACTGTCATAGTTGATATTAATTTTTGACTAACTCAGAAGTGTCTTTTAAAATGGTTATAAACTCAATATTAATTTATTTTGTATGAAAAATAAATAAAAAAATTCAAATTTATCAAAAAGCGATATACCAGGTAGCTTCTGTTGACGTACGAAGCAACCTGTCGAATTTAACGGAAATAAAAAAACACGGTGTATAGGTTTAGGTGGTGTATACCTGTGCGGCGGGGAACTTGATGGCGTTGAGGACGCCCCAGTAGGCGAAGTTGAACGGCCGAAGCAGCAGCGAATAGTGGTACGGCGCCACCATCGGCGCTGACGGGAACAGGAGCACCCCGCAGTCGCCGAGCACCGTCTGACAAACACATGATGTTAGAGTGGATGTGGACACTGTTGTTCAAGCTGTATTGCATAACTGTGTACCGGAATCACGTAATAATTTTCAGTTTTCGTGACCAAATTGATTACAAAGTAATTGTCGAGTTTAGTTTAGTTCAAGGACCATTAAAACATGAGGACTGTCATTCTTCATACAAAAAGCTATTCCCCGATATTTACAACGCTATCTATGTATAAGCTTGGTATAAGAATTATATTATTTACAATTATTCAACTTGCAACTTGCAAGCGTGACACAGTATTTAAATGTTAGAATTAATTTATTTATTAGCTGTTTACTATACTATGTTTCTTTGTTCAAATATAACATCGTTAAATGTTTAGTTTTTTAGCGCCATCTAGTTTTTGCCTGGATATCCCCTTGCGGTCGGGGCACGATCCAAAGTATGGAGAATGACAGTCCTCTTGTTTTAATGGTCCTTGGTTTAGTTATTTATAAAGTCAAAACAACGTACTTTGTGTAGATACGAGTATATAAGGGTTTATGATTTTCAGGCTTTTTTAATTGCTCTATTTTATATTATTATAGTAGTACATATTTTATATTATAACTAGCGACCCGCCCTGGTGCAATGCTGATATTAAATGCATGTATTATACATATAAACCTTCCTCTTGAATCACTCTATCTATTAAAAAAACCGCATCAAAATCCGTTGTGAAGTTTTAAAGATCTAAGCATACATATGGACAGACAGACAGCGGGAAGCGACTTTGTTTTATACTATGTAGTGATTTACTTGAAAATTATGCGGATTGCTAACAACGTCATCTCTCGGAAGTTATTACGTTTTGTTATTTACATATTTTTAGGATTCCCCAGTTACTTTTTTGGAGTTCGGTGCAATTTGTATTTTGCCATAGTAAGCGAAACGTCTTAGTGGTATATTGTCCAGGTAGAGAGATGTCTCAATGTGTAAAACGTCCTCATTGCAATATTCCATAGTAAACGAAAGGACTTGGTTGTAAAACGTCTTATGTTGTAATGTTTATATAGGCAAATGGGCCAGATGATCATTACGACCAATGCGGTAGGTAGAACGTCTAGGTTGCATAACGACAATATATAATGGTGGAGCCTGGAGAACAAACTTCATTTTAATTTTGAGAAATGCTGTATCTGTTCTTATAGCCGCGCACGTAGTCCCTTGCATGTCCAGTACATGCTCGGGCCTGAACCCATCAACCGTGTCCTCTCTGTTAAGGATCTAGGCATAGTCTTTGATACGCGACTTACTTTTCATGATCACATTTCATCCCTTGCTGTGACCTGCTATCAGAGACTAGGTTTTATTATCCGCAACCTGCGGAATTTCCATGACCCTTTGTCAATGAAATTAGTTTATAACGCATTAGTTAGGAGTAAGCTGGAAACGTCTTCGCTCATATGGCAACCGTATGAAGCTACGTATAGCCTCATATTAGAAAAAATACAAAAGGTATTTCTTAGATTTTTATATAAAAAAAAGTATGGGTATTATCCATACTTATATCCAACAAAATATCTTCTTGGTACTCTAGGTTACAACTCCCTGGAGGTCAGGCGCAATTATAGTTTGTTGGTCACTGCGTGCCGGGCCCTGCGCGGAGAGTCGGACTGTCCGGAACTAGTGGGTCGACTTGTGCGACTCTCTGTTCCGGATGTGCCCAGGCTGTCTAGCATAACTGGCTGGCCGCGACTTCGTTTCTCTCGCGACAAAGCATGACCTGTCACTGTCACACTATATTGAGTGGAAAGAGATAGGTAGTGTTAGTCGCGTGACAAAGAGTCGCGTGTCACAGTTGTGCTAGAGGTACTGTACGTCTAGCATAACTGGCCGCGACTTCGTGTCTCGCGCGACAGAGCGTCACCTGTCACTGTCACACGATATTGAGTGGAAAGAGATGGATAGCATATGTCGCGCGACAAAGAGTCGCATGTCACAGTTGTGCTAGAGGTACAGGATAACCCTCAGGACGCGACAACGCGAGTTATTAGCGGTGCCAGAGGCCCGTACTGTGTTCCGCAGAAATTCGCCGCTGCTTCGCGCTCTCTCCCAACTTAATGCGCTCATGGCATCGGCACCCGAGTGCGACCTTTTTGCGTGGCGATGGGCGGCTCTGTGTACGGAATGTCTGAGATTCAGTGAGGCGATGGATGCCAAGGAATCAACTGTGCCATTGTAATATTTAAGTATTGTTATTTGCTAGTTATAAGTATCATGACGCATTGGATCGTCTGTAATGTCATGGTTACTCAATTAAATAAATAAAATAAAATAAAATAATTTCATTATTACCTCACCAGTACTCCAAAATCCTATCCTTACTTTATGCTTCCAACGATACATCATTTGTCAAATTACATAGTTAATGAGTCCATCTTTTTTAAATCCATCTATTCAGGATAGATTCAATACATAACTCATTATTCATACAACCTAGTCGTTTTGCAAATGCAAATATGACGTTTTACCTATTTGGACATTTTGCAACTAAGACATTTTGATGATGAAGACCTCTTGCTCATTGTAAGATAGTCCTTATAAAATAACGACCTTATGTAATTAAACAGTTCTGCCTACTTGTGCATTTCACGACCTAGACGTTTTGCTAAGTCATTATTATAAACTAAGTATTTTTGCATACCATGGCAAAATACCTTGACCATTGAACCGAACACCTTTTTTGGAAAGATCTTTAACGTACAAACACAGACTTTCTTATTATATGTAAGATAAATAAAAAATGTGGTTACTGTACCGTAAGGTCGTCTACCATCTGAGCGGTGAGCGCGTCGGCCCACGCGGCATCGACGGCGGGCAGCACCTGCTCGTCCAGCAGCTTCAAGATGGCCGCCAGCGTGTACGCAGACGTGCCCAGCATCTGAAACAACACGTGGTACAGGGCACTTTCCTGACAGATCAAATCAGTTGCTTTTTGTGTCAAAATGCTCACATAATATGAAGTTTGAGCCCTGGTTGTTGGTGAGCACATGCGGAATGTCCCCAGTTTCCTTCGTCATGGCGTGCTTCAACAGCGTGCACATGTGGCCGAAGCCGCGGTGGCACATTAGTGCAATGGTATTCCGCTGTTGACATGAGATGTCGCCACAAGTATCACCTTCTTCCCCAGCTTTGTCATGGCATACTTCTACAGCGCGAACATGTGCCCGAACCCGCAGTGGTTGGACGATGGTGTCTCCCATTGTTGCCACTAGATGTCGCCACAGGCCTTACCTTCTTCCCCAACTCGGTGAGTCCGTGGGCCGGGCCATGGTTGTTGCTGAGCATGCGCGGGAAGTCCTCGGTTTCCTTCGTCATGAAGTGCTTCCACAGCACGAACATGTGCCCGAAGCCACAGTGGTTGTACGATGGCGTCCCTCGTTGTTGCCACTAGATGTCGCCACAGGCCTTACCTTCTTCCCCAGTTCGGTGAGTCCGTGGGCCGGGCCGTGGTTGTTGGTGAGCATGCGCGGGAAGTCCTCGGTTTCCTTTGTCATGGCGTGTTTCCACAGCGCGAACATGTGCCCGAAGCCGCGGTGGTAGTACGGCTGCGGCGGCGACGACGTCGCGCGAGACACGTCAGATAGCTTTGTCACCACTCTGGAAATCGACATCAATTATTTATTGTTAAGATCTCCACTTTAAGTACAAACCTTGTAATAGGGTGTTTTCCTGACGGACCGAATGATGGCATAGTTTCGATGGAAAAAAAGTCTTGATTACGTCACTGTTCTCAGTAGGAATGTAACGATACCGATACCGATATATCGGTATCGCCGATTATATACAACCGATATTTGAAGAGCGCGAAAAGAATTTGTCGTATGAAAAAAAAATCTGCATAAAGTAATTTCAATTACTGACTTAATTTATATATTGGTTGGTATTGGGTTGTTACCTTGTGCAATAATAATAACTATATTAATTATATATTTGGTTCATAATAAAAACAAAATATTTTGTGTTGACAATTTATTTATTTTTACTTAACACCTTCAAGGTTGACTCTCTGTTAAATATAGCCAAGTTTTAGGACATACAAATAATAAGTCTGAAGTTCATTAGTTAGCCAAGATATCGGTATCGCCAATAATTTACTACAAATATCGGTATCGTATCGGCAAAATTATGTATCATTACATCCCTAGTTTTCAGCAATCAAAGCGTCTCATTTTTTTATTTTTGGATTCCTGCGCCACCACTTAGTCTCCGAAAAAGCCTTTTAGAAAAAGCCCATGAGGATCGTAGGGTATTTTTAATTAACGGGACGAATGCAGGTAGTGGAAAATGGACTAAATCAATTAATATTGTTTGATACTGACTTGTTCATGGCCTGCCTGAGCTCGGCGCTGATGCGGCTCACTCGTAGGTCTTGCGCGGTCTCCACGTAATATATCTTCACGTCCTAACGGACAAAAAATATAAGTGTACTTTAAACTAGAGACTCCGACAAAATATGCTGAATGTTTAATGAATAAGGCACGCATTATAGGGTTAATAGGCTATTTGATGACAGTTCAAATCAGCTTCTCTTTATGAAGTCCCAAAACTCTCAGAAAGTATGAAATATTGACTTGTGGCGTCATGCTCAACAGGGTGCTTTATTTTTACTTTTTGTCATTTTAAAATCCGGGCAGTTTTGGAACCGTAATTTTAATTTGATGGTTAGACTTAATTAATTTATTTTGATTGTTGTCACATACCCTATTATTGTTTTACCGTTTATGTATTGTTGTCACCTTTAAAAAGTGCTATAGTAACCTCAGCTCGGACCTAGTGAGAGAAAAACAATTCAACCCACAACAAAGTGCTAAAGAAATTCCAGTCTTCAATCTAAAATTGAAGATTGGATTTTCTTTGAACACCCCTTTTCCCTCAATTATAATCCTTCATTTGAACACTTGCCTTCAGGTCTACATTTCTATCCAAGTTAAGCTCCTTAGCCTTGTCGGCAGCGACGACCTTAGTGAGCGGCCCAAGGTCCTCGACGTGTTTGCTCACGAACCCGATGGACGCCATCGTGGGATCCAGGCCCGAGCGCAGCGCAGACCCTATAAATTCAAAATGGGACACTCGTCTATCATGTAACCTAAAACCTTCATCGCCCACTTGTTGCGGTCGGTCGGAGTTGCGGTTGGATGTATGTGGAAGATACATAACGGCAGATGACAACCAAAACTCATCCAACCCCCAAACTCAACCAAATCTCAAAGGAAAATCAACCGTGTTGGAAGAGTAATAAGGTTGATTGTCTCAGTGATTTGTTTTGTGTTTTGGTTGTCACCTGAAGATAACTGGACTTGCCTACACACCTTACAATCAGTTGGCTCGCGGCCGATTGTTATATGGTGGTAAAGTTATCTATGTTAAAAAAAATAAGAAAAAATAGGTGTAGTAAATACGGTTTTCCTTATAAGCTAAAAATTGATGTTAAGTGCAAATTTCGGGGTGCAATGTGCAGCTGTAGTACCTTTGAGGCTGGTGTAGCCGGCGGTGGGGTTGAGCGCGAACAGTCCGCAGTAGAACGCCGGCATACGTGTCGACCCACCGATATCCGAACCTGAAATATTTTTCAAAAAAAAAGTAAACAAAAATGACAGCTGCTTCATCGCCGATTTCTTCATCATTTACCATTAATAGGGTTTACAGTACCGGGAAATTTTAGTATGGCAGTACCGGGAATTCCCGGTTCTCTTATACAAAAATTTCCCGGTACTGCAAACCCTAACCATTAACGATCGAGTTGAGAATTGGTAGACCTCTATTGGGATAAAATGAATATTCTGTTGCGCCAAGTATATTGCAACACATCTTTATTACTACAGGCACAATTGCACAAAGATGTGTGACGATATATCTGATGCTTTGAATGTTAAGACTATTTGATGCTGACTGTGTGTGTCATGCCAAGGCGACACGCTAGTTATCGGACTTAAAAGCTCAATAGATTATAGCGTTTTTAGCACAGCATTGCTCAAGACACCAGCTCGAGTCGATTTATTGACGTTTTTTTACCCGACTGCGGCGAAACCCAAAGGAGGATAATGTGTTTGACCTGTATGTACCTATGTATGTATGTCCGTTCCTGTGTCCGCTCGTAACTACTCAACGGCACAACCGATTTTGATAAATGATACATCATTGGATTCGTCTTGATGGCGCGAGTGTCAGTGTATGAAGTTCGTTAAAATAAACAAAATGGCGGATTTTATGCACTTTTAAAGTGCACCGCGGTCGGGTTTTTTTTAGTAAAAATATTTATCTTGACATTATACTTCACAACAGTGATTGACCTTAAGAGATCATTACAAGTGAGGTACTCACAGAGAGAGATGGGCGAGGCGAGCGCGGCGTGCAGGGCGGCCTCGCCGCCGCTGGAGCCGCCGACGGTGCGGCCCGTGTGGTACGGGTTGCGCGTCTGCCCAAACAACATGTTGCGCGTCTCCTGCCTAGCCGACGAACATTTCATAAACATCGCGAAATAAACTCTTGAAAAAAGACACTAGAAGGTGAAAATAAAGTATGTATATGTCACAGATCGCAGTAATTCGTCGCTATTTGCGCAGCTGAATGCTTATAACGATTCTGCAGCGCTCACACCCATTCACGGCCAAGCCTCCCCGCGCGAACACTATGCGCCAGGCCCCCATACAAATTATTTTTCGCTAAAACTCATGACGCGGCTCATGCGTCTTGGGCCTGGCACTTCCTGTAAACGGCGCGCCGCTTATGAAATCGGCTAGCTGGATATGTTTATGCAAGATTTTTAGTAACCAACTTTTTTGTCTGCATTAATTTAAATTTTATTTTGAGATTCAATATTAAATATTTTATTAGTAGATCTTCAGGTTTTAAATCTTAGATAAATTTCATTTTTATTCAAAATGTAATAATTCAAGTGAAAGATAGTTAGGTACGTTATAACTGATTCAGTTATTAAATATATATAAAAAGCGGCCAGGTACGAGTCGGATTCGCACACAAAGGGTTCTGTACCACCGCTATACAAAAAGACACCATGAACAATGTTTCTTGTATGAAGACCCCTTTTATTTCTGACTTTATATTGTTTTTATTAGAGATGTAACGATACATAATTTTGCCGATACGATACCGATACCGATATCTTAGCTAAATAATAAAGTATGAACTTCAGATATTTCTATGTCCTTATTATACCTAAAACTTGGCTATATTTAACGGAGAGTCAACCTTGAAAGTGTAAAGTAAAAATAAATTGTCAACTCAAAATATTTTTTTATTTATTATGAACCAAAGATATAATTAACATATTACCATTGTACAAGGTAATATTCAATTAGAGATGCAACGAATTTTCGGCCACTATTCGGTATTCGGCCTATTCGGCCACATTTTGACTATTCGGCCGAATACCGAATAATGGCGTAGTATTCGGCCGATAACCGAATAGTAAATTAACACAAAGTCAAAGGAAAAAGAAGGATGAATAATATTTTAATAACAAATTATAAACAGTAATCTATATTAAATATCAGTTTAATCATCTTTCACATTAATTTCAAACATATATAGAACAGTAGCATAAACAACGAATTAGAAATGAAACTACAAATGAAATTAAAAAAAAATTCATTGGCGCATTTTTCTATCATAGGCTGCCTACAACGAGTAACAAGTTGCAATGCAAGTACTGTCCTGTACAGAGATTCACGGCGCCGCTCACCCGCGCGTTCGAATTTACTTCATTTTAGGTAAAACCGTTGGCCGAATATTCGGCTATTCGGCCGTCGACTCCGCCGAATATTCGGTATTCGATATTCGGCCGAATCACTATTCGCTGCATCTCTAATACCAATACAAAAATTAAGTCAGTAATTGAAATTACTTTTTGCAGTTTTTTTTTCATACAGCAAATTCTTTTCGCGCTCTTCAAATATCGAAATGAAATGGAATGAAGTTTATTTACGCAAATATGGTACACGGATATAAGATGTTGGTACGATATCGGTTGCATATAATCGGCGATACAGATATATCGGTATCGTTACATCCCTAGTTTTAATTATTTGTTGTTATAGCGGTAATATATCTATTGACATTATTAAAATCGGAAAGAAACGCCTAAAAGACATGTCTTTTGTATGGGGACCCCCTTTAATTGTTGTTTTTTGTTTGTTCTTAGGATTCCGGCAGGGCTTTAGCTTTTGAACCGTAATAGGTAGTGACTTGAAATATTCGCAAAATGTGTATTTCTATTGCCGCTATAACAGCAAATAATAAGGACAAAATAAAATGAATAAGAAAAGGTCCCCATACAAGAAACGTGTTTGTGTCGATCAGTCACAGGATCTTTAGAACCATAATAGATAGGACTTTTTTACAGAATGTGTACTATTGTCGCTAAAAGATAAAAATAAGATTAAATCCAGGGCGCCCTTTATTTCAAGAAACCAGATTTTTCGGTGTTTTGTGTTCGATTATAATCATGGTAATAGGTAGATGCCTGATATGTTCACAGAATGTGCATTTCTATTACCGATATAGCAACAAATAATAAAAATTAAATAAAGTTTAACATAAATATGGGTTCCCATACAATAAACGTGTTTTTGAGCATATATATTTACTAAATACCTTACCTTACCTTACCTTATACTGTTATTTTGTCATGAAATAAATGGCTTTTAGCGGGCCGGATTCAACCCTTATTGTTTTAGATCTAGTTGGGCAACGTGTTAGGTACTGATTAAATATCAGGATTATTGTGGACAGAAATGACACAAAATGCCTATGTACATCAGTTACGACTTCACATAATATTTCATTTCACATAATAATAATATTCATTATTATTATGAAAGTAAAATTTTCATCTCTAATTTTCTATTCATCCAATACTGATCTAAAAGATAAACTCCTAAAATAAATATCTACCAATGCTAGTACAAGTAGGATGACACAATGTAATGTATTAGGTTAAGAAAACGGCCCGGCAACTACATGCGAAACACAAACAACTTTAACATTTTTGAGATCTCAAAATCTAGCGCTACGGATCTATCATTTTTTAAAACTAACATATCCCTATAGAAATATTTTTTTTATTCTGAAATATAATATAGAATTCGTAGCCAAGTCGTTCAGGTTAAGCTGGTTCAGAGTCATAGCACAGTCAGTCGGTTTAAGAAATTTTATATTCCGGTAATCCATAGCCAAGTCACAAGTTCACAACAAAATCACTAGATACGTAACACGGTAGAGGCTGTCAACGAATAATTCGTACCTAAATTAAAAATTTAATATTATTCTAAAACCAGGCTCATGTAGAGTGGCGAAGCTTGCTGGGTTTACCTGGACCGCATAAAATACCACGTAGATTCCTTAAAGCCGCACCGCCGTCGCGCAGATGCAGTCATTGTTAATTACACCAGTGTGCTACTCGGTCGGCCATTATCACTATCCATTGCCCATTGTCTTATAGACTTAGGTGTATCTAAATACCATGGTAGATTCAAATTGCCCTTAACGACTAAGAAACTTTACAAACATTGCAATAAATGAGTAAATGGAGTTTTTAAGTGCTACCACCGTGCACCGCACTCTTAATATTTAAAGTTTGATAAATTATATGTGATTCCTACTCAGAATCACGAGTACGACCTACTCAAATTGAGGAAAAAAAGTGTCCCAAAATTTTTATCCAAATTTCGTTCCTCTGTTCCGTTACCGCCAAACAAGTGTATATGGTATAAAAGTATCGGAACGGGACTAAAAATATTGGGACACATTTTATCTCCTATCGGAGTTCATAGCCCTCGCGATTCTGAGTAGGAATCACAATATTTACCTAATATAAATATTAAGTGTTTGGTAGCAATTTAAAAAACATGCCCAAATAATGGTATCATTCATAGGGGGGTAAAATAACACATTAACTTCTAAAAGTTTGAACATTATTATACTGCTTGGTTTGTGGACAAAAAGTGTAACACCGTCCAAACTTGTACCGCTCGTAAAATGAGACATGTCCGAACGACATTCATAGCAAAATAAGCTTTAAACCAACGCAGTAAAGTTTATTTTAGCCTGACACCAAAAGAGTCCTAATTTTTACGGGAAGTGCCAGGCCACCGTGCCGCATACCCCGCGTCATGCCAATAACTCCTAAAATATACGATTTTTGAAAATAGTTTGAAAGTAAACCCACCATATTTAAATGTAACGAATATGTGTACCAAATTTCAGCACAGAGTTATTTAATTTACTTATAGTAAACCTAACTTTGTGTTTCCATACCCTTTACAAGTACAAAATACTATGATAATATTTTTTTGTTACAATACACTATTAATTGTGTTTGTTAGCTTTAGGGTCACTAGTAGTATTTTTTCGTATTACTTTTAGTTTATTTTTAAAACGGGAATTATTCATGACGCGCATACCAGTCACGGGCCGGGCGGCAGAGTTCAGCTATGACGCGCATACGCGTCATGGGCCTTGAATGGGTTAAGGCGGAGCTGGCAATTTGTGGGTTTTTAGATGGAACTGCGGACAACCATATCCAGCCATACCCATCCCAGTCTACCGGACCGGACGCGTAAATGCATTCTTCCGACGTTAAAAAATAATAATTTATCGCAGTGCGTATCTTATTCATGCCACTGTCAAACTAAACAACGACTGGTCTTTAGTGACGATGGTCTTCTCTTATGATTCCCTTGCACAATATCACGTTACGCCTTCCACCGTATCGCGGGATGTCTCACCACTTGTTGATCTCGGGCACGTTGGTGACGGCGACGGGCACGGCGCCGGCGGCGCGCAGCAGGCGCACGCACTCGGCGTCGTCGGCGGCGCGCACGCCGGCGCGGTGCGTGATGCCCAGCGTGTGGAGCAACCCGCCCACCGCGTGGCTGTCTTTGGCCGTGAATGGGACTCCTGCCAACATATTACAACACGTTTGGCTACAGTACTGTCCCGTTAAGCCGTAAGGCTTGTCTTGATACGAGTCTCAAAGATAGTTTTTCACTTATAGCAGCAATATAGTGGATTCAATATTTTATGCCACACCTGGCCATAAAGTGGCTTTTTCCGCACGCTGCGCGTACGGAAAAAGCCGCTTTCTGGCCAAGTGTAGACATAAAATTATGTACACGACACGGGAGGTAATAAAGAAAGCCCTCGATCGCATATTTACGTCCCTCGCTTGCAGCTCGGGCCGCAAACGTCTGCGATCTCGGGCTTTCTATGTATTACCACCCTAGTTGTGTAATGTACTATTGGTTTGGTAGGGGCGGGCCAAAAAGGCACACAACGACTTTTGGGGGAGTTTAAACTTTTTTTTGTTCAAATGTCACTTGATATCTTCGTCAATTGTGAACTGATTTTCATTTTTAATGGTTCTTTTATTTTAAATTTGTAGAGTATATCTAAAGAGAAAAAATAAAAACATGTTCTGAAATATTCCCTTCACTTAAAGAAAGTAATATAAAACAAGAAACGAACATTTCGAGTATGTATATTAAGTATGCATGTTAATTAAACATTGATATTAATTAAGTACATGCTTTATCCCAGACAAAAGAAAAAATTGTGACATAATAGCATGCAGCCGACTAGAAAGTTATAGTAAGATCGTGTGTTGATTACATCGTGAAATGAATAACGGAACAGTTTAGAATTGCACGAAAGTGAAAGGTACTTTAATGGATAAAGACGGAATAGAAGCACGTACATTTTAGATACGTAATTACATGTAATATTCGACTTATTTTAAATTTTAAGAAAAAAAGAACGTAGAAAATATATTTCAAACGCACGAACATGCGTAATGTATCGAATAGTATTAAAGGACAAATTGGGTACTTGACTGTTACTGAAATTTGTAAAAAATATATAAGATCCTGTTAAAATAAGCATAATAAGGAAATATTTTCAAGTTTTGAGTTTGATATCTAACGTGTAACTTTTTTTATAAGCCTCTAAAGTTGGGTGGGGAAGTCCATTTTAAAAGTATAAAACTATTAATACCATTAAATAACTCATAAAATTTATAGTAACCTTTGTTATGCAACCGTTACGATAAACGCAAGTTTTAACATAGTTGCAGAACAAAGTTATTGATTTCCCCAAACAACGTAAGAGTAGTGACGTCACTGTATAACGGGCTTCAGTAGGGAGCGTTTCGGCACTTATTTGGGAAAGTCTAAAAATGTGATTTTAACATTGTAGTATCTCGGTGAGTTTTTATGATATTGAAGTGGTTTTTTCACTAATATTTCTATTATTAAGAGGTGTTTCTATAACATATCACAGAGAAAAGTTGTCAAGTAGCCAATTGAAAATATGCCGCCAAATAATTCGGCCTCTCGCCTTGAAAAGTTAAAATTCAGGATATGCTGAACCAATTTTAATACTGTCTTCAGTGACACAAGTGCACACATTTAATTGTACAATAATTATAGTAAACACTAATAAAGCATTTTTGTCTATCAATACAGAAGGTGCTTAAATACGGCATATGCAAGTTCAGATTTAAGTGATGGATTTTTTTTCCCTTTGCAATAACTGGTATTTATGCATCTTTTTTACATATAATAAAATAGTTCCATGACTACTGACATACAATGTACAGGCTCAACCTGCAGTGGTTTAGCTTGTACATTGTATGTCAGCAGTCATGGAACTATTTTCATAGCAGGATGAAATTTGAAACACATGTTCTTTTGGGGATGTGAAGGTGCAATAAGAAAGGATTTTTCGAAATTCAACCCCTAAAGCGTTGAAATGGGGGATGTAAGTTTGTAAGAAGAAGTTGGAAATTCACACGGAAGAATTCGCAGGGTGTCATCTAGTATTATGGATGTAAGGAATTACCGAGGAAAGGTCGCTGCTCAAAATATTGATCTGGGAGTCCATTTTCAATTTGTTTGTCTATTTCTCGCGCCTCCTTAAGTGCTTCCTCGAACCTTTCGTCTACAACTGCATTTAATAGTGGATTTACCTGTTGAGTATAAAACAAGTCACATAGAAACAAACAGCCACACAAAGTATTACTAAATGTAAATATGTATGTGCTAATACAAACAGTGAACGCTTTTGTCGAGTATACTTGTTTTGGTGTCAGTTGGCGGCGTTTACTTGATTGGGTTTACGATCTACAAAAGTACATTTATACAAGAATAATGAACGGACTTATTCAAATTTGCCAACATACAAAATGTAACTATATTTTACATTTCAAAACTGATAGTTTTCAACTATCGTGTTGCATTCCTACACAAAATTATTGCTGAACGGTTTTTTGCATAATACATTTAAAATGCGAAGTCATACTAATGTCAAACTGGTTCATCATTGTTTAATTTGTTTTTATGGTCACATAGTCACAATACAAGTGTTTGCAAAACATTATAACATAAGTGTCAAATCTCTCTCCACCCATTTGAATAAATTACTGTTTTGTTAACCTTTATTACCATATGGGACTGGTAAACAAGCAGCATGTGTTCAAGACATGAGTAAATAGGCATCTAGGTGCTATAAAAAAAAATGCCACACCTTACCATCCATCAGTGAATGTTATAAAAAACCGATAATTCTGTACAAATCATCGTAAAAATAATACTCACAGCCTGTATCCTTTCCACACAAGCTCGTACTAACTCCTCGGACTTCAATGTCTTACTTCTTATCCTCTTGGCCAGCTCCACAGCACTCTCTGCCAGGATAGCATGCCTTGCTTCTAGGTCCGGGATGGCCTGGCGCTCTCCATCCCAAAAGAATGAGAAAACCAGGTCTATCAGCAGATCCAAGTATGAGCGGAAGAAGAGAAATGCATGTTTGAACATATTCCACGCCATGCCTTTCAATATTTTTGTAGTCTTATTTTGTCTCTGCAACATTCAAAGGTTAAGTATCAATGAGTTTCAAATGCCCATAACCTTTTGACCACCATACCCTGAAACAAATCACTGCCATCCTGATGCCAGGACCAAAAAACCTAATTTAAAACAAGGAACTTAAAATAAATAGTTAGATGGAGCCTCGCCAACAGATAAGTGAAGGATATCTTTGTACTTACGAGCCTCATGCACACATCACCAAGTTTTTTCCGACTACCTGCAGCATCCACACATTGACTTGACCAACCAGCTTAAAGAAACCGGCAGACTACAGGTACTTCAGTTCTTTGTTAGCGAGGCTATGTTCGGCTATTTATTTCAAGGTCCTTGATTCACAAAGAATGAAATTTCATTTAAAAAGGTATAATATTTAATGAAAGTACTTTTGAACCCAGTAATGTGTGTCGCTTTTGCCGACCTGGCGTCATGAACACGAAATTCCGCTGTCCTTTATTGCCGACTGAGGCCGGTCAAAACGTAAAAACCAAATCTAAATGGAGATAATGAGTCTGTCTTCTACCTTTTGTGCTTGATAGATCTTCACAAGTTGTCACAGTTATGGTAATGTGATAAGATAGTCATAATGCTGGTAAACTTAACTGGTGTGGCACAAAGTACAAACTTTTTACCTTGTACTATTACAAAGTACAAAAATAGAAAGATGCTCCAAACCAAAATAATATTTAATTTTGAAAAGAACTAGATGAACCTAGCCAAAGAAGAGTCATGGACTCAAAAGGTACCTTTGCTTACCAAAACAAAATAACTTTTATTGGTATCATAGTGTTCTTATTAGAATAGGTGCATGAGTACAATTGGTGCACTAGCTATTGTCCAATATTAGAATTCAAAAAAAATTAACAAGGCCTACCTGCATTACTTAAAAAAAATGAGTCAACAAAAGAACATTTTTACCATACCGATACCAATATATCGGCCGATATATCGGTATCGCCGATTATATACAACCGATATTTGAAGAGGGCGAAAAGAATTTATTGTATAAAAAAATCTATAAAAAGTAAATTAAATTACTGACTTAATTTATATATTGGTCTATTACCTTGTCCAATAATAATGACTATGTTATTTATATATTTAATTCATAATAAAAAAAATAATTTTGTGTTGACAATTTATTTATTTTTACTTCACACCTTCAAGGTTGACTCTCTGTTAAATATAGCCAAGTTTTAGGTATAATAAGGACATACAAATAATAAATCTGAAGTTCACACTTCATTAGGACCCTAGGACCCCTAGCTCTGAATCTGTATGGCACAAGTAAATGTACTAACATTAATTACACTACCTAGTGCAAGAAGAGATTTAATTATTTTTGATGTTTAATAACTCTAATATAAGAGATGAATATTTATTCAATTTAAGGTATTGTTAAACTTATTCCTCTAAACTACCAAACTTACCTTATACCTTCTGACCGCAGGGGTTTAATTTCTAAAGCTGCCCCTAGGCAATATTCAAAAAAACTTCAGTGTAACAAGCCAATCTAAATTCCATACAATCCAAAATCCACCTTCCAGTCGACAATAATATGACTAATAAAATAAATAAATGCAAAACATACCCGTGTCGTATATTCCGACAGCTCAACTTACATTTTCTTTGATTCTTTTGTCGATTTCATTCGTACACATTTTCCAGCTTTAGCACTGTACGTAGTTATTACACAAATGATTTATCACAACTCTCTAAAGCTTTATGTAAATGAAAATTATGTCAAAAGTATTAAAAGAAAGTTTAATTTAACTACTTTGCAAGTTTACTTTTGCGATTTGTTTGACAGTTGACAGAAACAGTGTTGCAAACTATTGGATGCACTTAGGGCTAAAATTATGTCCGAAAAGGTGCTAAAATTTATGAAAATTTGTTTAAAAATAAGAATTTTTTTTTTAACTTAATTTCATTTTTTTATATGAATATAGAGTGCGACTACGCTAAATTTACAGAGGTTAAAAAAATGTTTTATTTAAAAAATGCATACGGCAACATCTCAAGAAATAGGTTTAATTAGCCAATTTTTTTCGATTATTAATATTGTCACGCAAATATTTTTTTAACTACCTCTAATTCACTAGGAAATTCAAGGTACCTATAATAATAATTTTATTTTTGTCGACAACCCTAGCGGTGGGCGGGGCGACCAGAAAGAGCGCGCGTTATGAGTTAGAGCGAGTAGGTAGGATTTGGCGCATTTTTGTGACTCGAACGTGGGTGGGTTTTGTTAGACAGTGCGAGTTCTGTACAAAGTACTATTACTTATTCTCTGTGGTATAATTCAAAAAATTTATTAGATTTATGACCCCCGAAAAAATGTTAAAAAATGTGCTAAATAAAATATTTTGGGTCTAAACTGACCAAAAATGCCCTATACGTACTAAACTGGTAACACTGGATAGAAACGAACGAAACCACTGACAACCACTGACAATGCAACTTTGTCGGTCCCGCATTGGCTGATTGGCTGTGGCGTTGGTACGTACTGCAAATATGTAATCCCTTTACGTTGGTACAACGTTCGTTTCGCTTCCACGAATCCACGTAAAGGTGACCTACCTTAACG
This sequence comes from Eudemis profundana, assembly GCA_947034925.1. Classification (NCBI taxonomy): domain Eukaryota; kingdom Metazoa; phylum Arthropoda; class Insecta; order Lepidoptera; family Tortricidae; genus Eudemis; species Eudemis profundana. The sequence goes on along the minus strand of OX344795.1, from coordinate 17,872,276 downwards.
TGTGAAAGAGAAAGAAATGAAAAATTCAATCAATGGCGGGAAATGATGAAAAACAAAAGTGACTGAATGAATGTCCCGATCCTCATCCCGACTTCAGACTCTTTCAAGTATGCTTGCCAGGTACCTTAATTATTTAAATAAAAGTTTAAGGTGATTCTAGTCGGTCGGATTTCCATACAAACATGAAGACGGTCAGCGTTTACTTCCACGGCATCAATTATGTTTGGATTATGTTTTATTTCATAGATTGATAAATTTTGTCTACGCGAAATGTCATGGGAACCTGCAAAAAGCTAAAAATATACATTTTTAGCAAAAAAGCCTCTGCTTTCAAATGTTGATGGCGCAAACCTTTAACGCCAGATTGCACGTTATTTTTGTTTTTTGACACTTCTCATGTCATTTCGCGCAGACAAAATGTATAAAATAAAGCACATTTCAAACACGACTGATGTCGTAGAAGCAAATTATGACCCACTTTGTGTTTGTTTGGAGTACCGACCAACTCGAATCACCTTAATGTATTTTGGGAATTTCTTTTTAGAAAGAACCCTTGCAGAAATAAATAATTATGTTTCTTTTTACTTCTTTGGTGAAATTTGTGGTGATAAATAATTAAACTACATACATATCGTCACTACTTAAAAAAAACTCGTATCTGATACTGACTTCAGGTAAAAACGCAGTAAGTGTATTTGAAGTTTGTATGTAACTTTGACGTTTTTCTCTACAACGATTTTAGATAGGTACGAGTTTTTTTCAAAGTAGTGACGATACAACATTACTTGGATTTTTTTAATGATTTATTCATTATACTTAGTCAAATACAATTATAAAAATTAAGTACTTAACACAACCAATGAGGATGAGACTTAATTATAATAGAATTATTAATACAAAAACCATATACCTAACTAAACCGATTTTCAGTTGAACAAAACAAATCATCACCATTTATCAAGCTTTAATTTTAAAGATATGTAAGTTGCCTTAATCGTAGAGTACCCTATACAAGTTTACATTTTCATAATATGCCTTGCAAATTTTACAATCACGATTTTTACTTATCTAAACAGAAACACATCTACAAACCCGTTAAAAAAACATGTCATGTAGGTATAATGTGAAATGTGTCAGTCATTTTTAAAATAGCCAATATAGTGCTTACAAAATAATCCCGCATTATCATCAAGCTCTAGTTATGTCTAGTATACCTGAGTATACAAGTAGTATTCTGTCTTCAAAAATGGGTTCCACCGTAACATAGCTAGCGTACGACTACGATGACTTTGCATGCAACATGGTAACACCTCCATTTAAATGTCACATTTTCATAGAAATTTGACTTTAAACGGAGGTGTTACCATGTTCGGCTCTGCAAAGTTATCGTAGTCGCTATGTAAGGACTATAGCAGGGGTCACTAATTAGTTTCTTCAGGGGCCCGATTTTCAAAATAAAATGATCATCGCGGTCCGTTTCTTAGTAACTTACGGTACTTAAGGTCCGCACAAAATAGGTCGGTGGTCCGGATCCGGACCGCGGTCCGCCATTTGGTGACCCCTGGACTATAGGGTAAAGTGCTCGTAACTGGCCCTTTAAGACCTCCGATTTTCGTGCACGCTTTGAAAATAGAATGTTCCAGTGCAGTGGGTACTAACAATTCAGCCTATACCTAGTTTATAGCACTTTACAAGGCATCACGGCGCCTCCGAATTCTTTCTCGAGATATTTGGCGACCGCGAGACAAAGCGCGTCGTTGTATGGTGCTGCCATTACTTGAATACCGATGGGAAGACCTTGACTGTTCACGCCCAGCGGTACCTGTCATCAAGATAATTTATATTAATGGAGGGCTACGCGTTTTATACCTATCTCGAATAAAAATCGTGCTATGAAGAGAACACATCCCTATCGCCTAGTACTAAAATTGCGTTCACGTGTTTTCCCGATGATATACACTACAGGATGTCCCAATACTATGCGACATGAAGGGAAAGTACCTCAAATATTGTAGATAGCATATTTTGAAATATCTATTTATCACGGGGATAGCTACAAAATGACAAATTGTGTCGAATTTGCAATTTTCTTATTATCCTACTAATTTAAAACCTGTGGGACTTTTATGAAGGAAAAATAAATAATCTACGGCACTTATTGCCTTACTTATATTAATTTATCTACATAACATTTTAAAATGTTATACGAATCTATATCCGAATATACTCCCCATCCGAATGTACTCATCATTACGTAGCTACACATGCATACAAAGGACGGAGATTCAAAGGTCAATGCCTACCAAATTTTCTTGCGTCATTAGCTATTAAGTCTCTACCTAATAATATCTACTTATATGAATAAGAATAAATTACGTATTTTCGGATTCAATTCAATGTAGTGCAACTCGTGTTTTGAATAGATTCGTTCAATAGGTAATAGGACATAACACTGGACAAATATTAATAATCCCATAATCTATACACCTCTATCTTTCAACACAATAATGGTTTAAAAACTAGGAGCTAATGTTTGGTACTTCGGGTACCAGCCAGAGAATGGATTGTTTCCTCTAGTATTAACACTATTGCTGAACAATCTTTGGTCCAATTAGATTAGAGTAAACCTATAGAGCATCGTATACATTTATATTATATGGGATTTAGCATAGAAATGGTCAAATAAGTTAATTTAGAGGGTTAAGGTACGGTAAGTGCTGATTATACATACCTGAGTAGCGGGACACTTGAGGACGTTGACAGCGGCCCAGTAAGCGAAATTGTACGGTCGAAGGAAGCACGAGTAGTGGTACGGAGAGGCGTGAGGTGCGCTTGGCATAAGGAGAACTCCATTGTCGCCGAGTTTACCCTGTTAGAAATACAGTATGTAAATCGTATGTCTAATAACATTTATATCTATGGCACCGAACGTCAGTCGAGTAAAATCTGCGGAGTATAACTTGAATTTTACACTCCAATACAAAGTAAAGTTAATCCAATTATATTTCCGAAATCATAGAAAATTATTGACTTACTAAAAGGTCTTCCTTCCATTCTTTGGTAAGTTTTTCGGACCAGTTGGGAAAACGCGGCATGATTTGGATTTCCACCAACCGAATAACAGCCGCTAGACCGTGTTTGCTCAAGCAAAACATCTGAAAAAAAACACGGTATACGTGCATTGTACAAGGTGAATTTCCATTTGATTATAAATATAGACACGTATTTAGTCGTGGAGTGACACGACTAAATACGTGTCTATGGTGACATGGTACAAAACTAGACTTTAATTTGGGGTTACATATTTTCATTTTTATGATATCCTGGTCACGACACCACTTTGTAACCAGAATAAGCCTAAAATCCCATACCTTTCTTAGGAGCTCCACGAACCCATTGGCTTCGCCGTTATTATTGGAGAAGAGGCTAGCGAAGTTGTGTGGCTCTTTGGTCATCCAGTACGCCCACAACTTGTACATATTGTCGAAACCCTCGTGGTAGTATGGCTGAGGACTGTTTTCTGCGGGCACTTCTTTGCTGATCTTTGATACTGCGCTGGAGTGAGGAAACGTTTATTTAGAGCTCTTTACGGTTTTAATTTCCCAATAGTCATTTTTAAGGTTCCGTAACCAAAGGTTGCTAACGGGGCCCTACATATAACTAAGCCTTCACTGTCTATCTGTCACAGGGCTGCATCTTTTGAACCGTAAAAGGTACATCATTGAAATTTTCATAAAATACGCATTTCGTTTGTCGCTATAACAACAAATACCTACCTCAAATGCCCCCATACAAGAAACGTGTCGTGGCGTTTATGGCTTGAATTTAATAATGGCAATGTTTGTAGAATGTGTTGAATGTATGTGTGCCGTTATAATAATAAATAATAAAAACAAAATAAAATTAAAAAAAAGAGATCCCCAATCCCTATACAAGAAACGTGTTTTTGGCATTTTTTGCTCGACGATGGTACGAAACCCTTCGTGTGCATATCCGACTCGCACTTGGCCGGTTCTGAATCTATAAAATTTCTCTAATTTAATTAATACAAGAAAGCCATACTTAAATAAACCTTAGGTTTGGTTTATTGTCAAATGTGAAAAACAAAATGCAATAAAGCATCAAAATGTCACGATCAATGAGTATCTCTTCCACGACCAATTAGGTCGTGGCCTCGCGCAATACAACCATAATACAGACTAATATTTGCTATGCACTTCACTCACTTGGTCATTGCAGCCCTGAGTTCCGGTCTAATTGCGCTAACTTTGCAATCGTTGGCTGTTTCCATATAGTAAAACTTCAAGTCCTAAAATACAATAAAGCGTTTTATAGAAACACTTAGTATAGACATAAAAATTTAGATGTGCAGTAGTTGTCATCTTAAAATATGAAAATGAAATGAAAATATTTTTTTATCTTAAGTAGATAAGCAGGGTGTCAAATATTTGGCATTAGCGTGTCAAACATTAGGACCTTATGTGTGGATTAAAATGTTACGGCTGTATTACAATACAATGCAAGTACTCTTTATTGCACTACTCAGAATACAAAACAGTAAAACATTGTTATTACAAGGAGATTCTGAACAGATAGAAGTACTCGTAATCAAGCGATTTTATCGCCAATTCTATTCAGACTATGTTTACCTTAATATTCACACTGCGATCTAACTTCAGAAGAGGGGCCTTGTCTCCAGCAATGACTTTGGTCAACGGTCCCAAATCCTCGGCATGCTTGGTGATAAAACCAAGACTGAACATGGACTCTTCGTTGCCTTTATGGAATGCCACTCCTAAAATACCGTTAAATAAAGTTTAATGTTTGCTATAATTATAACAACGTAAAAATAATCTTACAGGAGATCTGTCACAAGGAAAATGGGAACGGATGGTGTTGAATGATAAGAAGTCCAGGTTTCGAAGGTCATATTTTAGCTAAAAGCTAAATGCGTGTACTTACCTCTAATGTTAGTGGTCCCGGCAGTAGTATGGTGTCCAAACTGCCCACAGTAGAATGCCGGCATACGGGTCGAACCTCCCAGATCAGAACCTTCAATCAACAATTTGATTACAACCCACTTCTACAAATTAGTACCTAATGAAAATCAGCACTTTGTATTCATCATCAGCTTGTATACGTTTCACTGCTGGGCACAGGCCTACTATCATAGAGAGTGAATGGGCTGCACCTAGTCCCTACGCTGGCCCAGTGTGGTTTAGGGACTTTACTCACACCTTTGAAATTCTTCGCGGATGTGTTCAGGTTACCTCATGACGTTTTTCCTTCATAGAAAGGTTAATCGTTAAATCAGATCATAGTTCGTACTTAAATTTTGCAAACTTAATGTTTCGAGACCGGATTCGAACCCATGAACTGCGCTTAAAAGACGCATGTCCCATCCCAACTACACGGCTACCATAGCTTACATTGTATTAAACGTTTATTAATTTATGTGAGAATAAGTAAATTGTCAAAGCTAAAGTAAATTTCTGGACCAAAGAGCCAAGTACTGCACTCAGCCAGGTCAGACTTAAATATTCAAGTCATTTTAGTTTTTTTGGCGCAGTTTTTCAGGGTCAGATTAGTAAAAATGGGGAGGTAAATGTTCAGCAGCAGCTACTTTTGAGTTGAACTATGCCTGAAAAATGCATTAGCAGAGATATTTACACAAGCTGATAGGAGTGGCGTAGCACGCTGTGAGGGCCGCCTCGGCGCCGCTGGATCCTCCCGGAGACCGGCCTGTGTGATGCGGGTTAGTCGTCATACCGTATACCGGGTTACGCGTCTCTTGCCTAAAAAAATGACATTTAAAACTTCGAAAACGTGTCAAAGTAGGTGCGGCGTGGGTGGCCAAACAGTAATTGCTCCCTTGCAACATTTACACTTGTCTTCTCACGTAGGGATCTCTTTTCAGAATCGCTGTAGAGTCCCAGTCGGACCGGAACATGCGTTTGTTTTTAGGGTTCCGTACCAAAATGGTAAAAAAGGAACCCTTATGGTGCGACTCTGTCTGTCTGTCTGTCCGTCTGTCACAGCCAGATATCTCAGGAACTACTGCTGCAAGTAGCTAACCCGAGCTTATTGGACATAAAAAAAATCTTGTACTTTTTTTACTTTTTTTTTAAAGGGCTCCGTAATGGGATTTTGAAAATTGAAAGTAGGTCTAATATATCGAGTGGGGTATCAAATGAAAGAGCTTAATTTGTAGATTAAAATAACGTTTTAATTTTTTTTCTTAAACAAATAGTTTTTGATTTATGGCGAAAAAAGTCTAAAAAAATACCATTCCCCCCCTATTATCTCCGAAGTTACTGATCAGAAAAATGTGTCATAATTACCAATTATTAATGTCGTCCTAAATATTACAGGAAAAATATAACGGTTTTCCTCACTTGCACCGTTTTTGAGAAATTTGCAAAAATCATAACACATACTTATTTGCTCCTACTCAACTATAAATCGCCATACAGTTTTTAATGAACTATTCATGTATCTACTTATTAGGATTATTATTATTTGTATGTCTTTCCCGTACACGAGACAATGGTGTCTCGGCCCTTTGGGAGGCGTGCGCGGAGCCGAAGCCAACGCGTAGAGGCCCTTTCGACAATTTAATGAGAGGCAAAGTATACACCCAGCGGATGCTGTCCCTGCCCGTGTCATGGGACGCACGCAGAGACAGCCCCCGCCAAATGCAAGGACTATTGTTGATTGATGGAATCTAACTCTACTGGGCTATGGCGGTGGAAATATGGACTAAATTACTGGGTTATGGATTGAGACATGACGGCGCCTGTCAGGAAAAGTGTCTCATGGCTTTCGTGGCACTGACAGACTGTGACTTGCCCTCCGCTGATGGGCCCCTGTTAAATAAATAGCGACATTATGAGCAATGGCCTAGCTAGGGGCAACACCAGTGCCGAGGGCTGCAGGGTGTCGAGAGGTGCTGCTGCGCTTTCTCCGAGGGTACTCGCGGCGTTATGCCTTTTATCACTTCCACGCCTGGAACATATAGCTCTCGCGACTCCACTCTGGACGGCCGGTTAAGGCAAGCCAGAGGCGGAGGTCCTTACACTCTTACCCATGAACCCTCCCTAAGGACCCCCAGGAGCACTCGGGTACGTGGGGTCGCTACTCCCCAACAGCTCGCCACAAGCTGCCCTGCGGATTATTATTATTATTAGGAAGACCGTTATATTTTCTCTTCATAACTTGAATACTTTTATAAAAATTTACAAAAATCTTAACATATTACTTCTACCCTCCCTACGAGAGCCATCTAGCGGAGAATAGCAAAACTAAGCGATGGTTTATTTCAGATTACATAAAAAATGTCTAATAAATACAATGATCACTCATCAGGAATCGGGAAAAATATAAAGTAACAATAATTATTAAAAACTCTATAATAGGAGTATGTTAGGAAATTTGACACTAGTAAATACCATAAAAATGAAATACCACTAGCGCCATCTAGGGACACAAATCTAAAATAAGGTAGCTTGTGGCAGCAATATCAATTGAATACACAAAAGTGTGCTTCAAAACATGATTCCTTCATGAAAAATGATACATGAGAACTAACTTAGTTGACAAACAATCATTTCAATCAGCCAATAACAAAAAGTAACGTTTAAGTTTAAATTACAAGTAAAATTTACGCGCTATTTAGTATCAATAGATGTCGCTGGAGCATACGCTGCATCGCGCTGTTAAGATTTTTCCTGGTTTAATAGGGCTAAAGTGGCTTTAAGGCAGGGTTGCTGTTAGTCGTAAGGTTGGTCTACTTATGAGTTTATACGGAACCCTCGGTGCGCGAGTCCGACTCGCACTTGACCGGTTTTTTTTATAAACCACAAGCCGTTAATTTAAAAGAATACACTGTTACGTCAAAACGAAACAAAACAATAACAACTCTCCAAGTATAATCTTTTAAACAGTATTTGGCTTACCAAATAAGTAATTCCGGTAAGTTGGTAACAGCTAACGGAATGGCGCCAGCTGCCTTCAACAAGACCACCGCCTCGCTGTCCTCGTCCGCCCGCAACTCCCGCCGCGACCACAACCCTAGGGTGTAACGAAAGCCTTTCATAGCCTGGCTCTCCTTGGATGTGAATGGGATTCCTGTAGTAAAATTACATGGGTTTAATCATGTCGCAGAGGTAAAACATGCAACATAAACGGGTCATTCTTCGAAAATCTGATTCTCAAGACAAATATTGGCGAACCCCTTGTAAATTCCACCTTGGTAGCATGTCAATGTTGGTTGTTGTATAAAACTTGGTATGTGTTACACAATTACAAAAAATGATATGCTAGTGAACTAAAGTCTACAGGGAATTCATTTCACCAATATTTATGGATAGAGGATTCAGATCCTCGAAGAATGGTCCAAACACATTTTTTTCAGCATTTAGATAAATATTAGGAGTATAAACTACAAAAACAAACTACATACCTAAGAAAGGTTTCTTAGCAGCCTCCTCCTCCGACAGGCCGGCCGATATAAGCTTGTCAACTTCCCGGGCTTCTGCTAAAGCTGCCTCGAAGCGCTCTTCCGTTATAGCGTTTATTATAGGGTTCACCTAAAAGTAGGTCAAAGGTATGCTTACACGAAATGATTTTCACTACAAGATTGATTTTTAAAAAATAAAAAAATTACGGAACCTCTTTTATTCTCTCTATGACAGCTCTCACTAAATCTTCGGACTTCAGCTGTTTGTTTTTAATCTTTCTCGCCAGTGAAACTGTGCTTTCCGCCAAGAATCCATGTTTCTGATTCAGGTCTGGGATGGACTGTTTTTTGCCTTCCCAGTATAGGCCAAATATGAAGTCTATAATTTTATCTATATATATCCGTAGAGATATAAAAAATGATTTGAATGCACCACAAGCCATCTCGTTGCTTTGGCGTTTTCTGAAAATGGGTTAAATGACAAAAATAATAACTTTCAAAATTAGAGAACCTTCTTTGGCGAATAGAAAATAGTAAGAAATGAGATATCGTTGCATAGCACTGCTACTTTTAATCATAAGGACCCGCCTTTACATGACAGCCCATTTAGCATATAATAGGAAAGTAGGTGTTTCGCAGTTGGCAAAAAACTGTGAAGACGGAAAAAACAGGCTAGGTTACTTAGGTTATTTAATTTTCTTATAAATCTTATAATTCGTATGACTTTTTATCAACCCCTATTCTAACCAAGTTTGTCTGAAATTTCGTTCTGACTTCTGACCAACGACACTTCATAGAATATTATTTCTAGATTTGACCGTTTTACCCATTGGCCTAACTTAGGTCAACGACCTCTTACGACATATAGGCCTCAATCGTCTGGTTCGGAACGTTACGTAAAATGTTACGCATCAAAAATTATCAGACATCGTGAGCTACTTGGTTATATTGGCACTTACAGCGTCATCGTGATGCCGAAAAAAGTGGGAAAAGTTGCAAATATGTCGTGATAATACTGATCGTGATAATAAAGCAGCTCCATACTAGTGTATAAATGGTACTTAAATGTAATGATTATAATATTACGTGATAACGCAGAAACCGCAGACAATATCATAGTTTTGACGTGAAACGTCTTTTTAGGGTTTCGTACCTCAAAAGGAAAAAATGGTACCCTTATGAGATCACTTTGTTGTCCGTCTGTCAAGGCCCTTTATCCCGGGAACGCGTCGAGGTATCGAGTTGAAATTAAAACCTTAAAGCTGTAAAAAAAAACAAACTTCTAAGTTAACGTAAAAATATATGGCCGTTTAAGTCGCAAACACGTACATTTCGAATCTCTCAAGGAAATCAAAATTTATAGGGTACTTTCCGTTGACCTAGAACTATGAAATTTGGCTAGTAATTCGTATCATACTATACTACAAGTATTAAATCATAAAATATATAGTCTTTATTTATAGTATTTGTACGGAACCCTAGGTGGGCGAGTCCGACTCGGACTTGTCCGGTTTTTAATATTCGGGTAGAGGCCGATATAAGGGTGTCTTACCCTACTCAATAAAAACTGGCAAAGTGTGTCGGGCTCGCGTTAAATATTCCAAACCCTGTGAAAGAAAATAGTGTTTTACCTACTATGTCAAAAACTGGAAAAAAGCTGCCTTTTGTACATAGCCGGCTGCGTTAAGTAGGTACCCACTTACTTGTTTTTATTTAATTTATGCCACACCTAGCCATAAAGTGGCTTTTTCCGCACGCTACGCGTACGGAAAAACCGCTTGCTGGCCAAGTGTAGACATAAAATGATGTACACAACACGGGAGGTAATAAAGAAAGCCCTCGATCGCATATTTACGTCCCTCGCTTGCGGCTCGGGCTGCAAACTTCTGCGATCTCGGCCTTTGTTTGTATTACCACCCTAGTTGTGTAATGTACTATTATGTGGCGAAATTAGGTACCTAAGTATACTTAGTAACACTGCATAATAACATTTGCTTATGGACTAAACTAAAGAATTGATTTTCGCGGTAAATGTGCAGTTTTGGGCCCAATAGTTGAGGGTTTTGTTTAACCCTTAAATGCATGATTTTTTTTATTGTTACTAAAAAAAATATCTGGATACCTAATGGCGTAATAAACACTAGAAAAAAAATTATAGCAATTTTTTGGGTTATTTTTGCACTAATAATCAAATGTAGGCTAGATCCTACATGATCAAATATTTTTATTTATAGACTGAGAACTTATGTACTACAACATTATACTAAAAAATAATTACTTATTTTGTTAAAAACCGTTAAACACACTCAACGAAAACCTTAAATATAATATGACATTTTGACAATTGCCGCCTTTTTGCTCAAAAATTCAAATAACTTGTTTTAAATACAATTTTGCCAAAAATGAGTCATAAATATGAAAATACATTCATTTTTCATGCCGAATTAATCTTAAGAACAAAATAAATATTTGTAGTTTTCAAAAATGAATTATTTTTTGTTTATTTTATATTTAAGGGTTAATTACAACCAATACCAAATATCAGAAACTATTTATGTTTAAAGAGTAATTGCCTAATTATAATTTACACTTCAGACGAAGTCGCGGGCATAAGATAAGGTAGTGACTGTATAAACGCAAAAATGCGCTAAACGCAAAATTGTAGGTATCTAGGTATGCATTGATATGAACTTATAAACATAATAATTTGACTCTGTGGGTATAAATAGGACAATCACCTCACGGCTAAAACCAAATCACCATCACCACAAAATTATTCCATTCACTTTTAGTATCTTTTTTAAAATAGGCACAGCCGTTCACTCGCGGTGTTAGTAACGGACTGCATTTTTTTTACTGAGTGCGAGACCTGCTTTGCAAGTTTTGCAACTGCGATGCATAATGTGAACAACAAGACAACAACATAGTGTGTCTCTCTCTATAACTAGTTAGTTGTAACTAGGGTTTGCAATATTCGTCGAATTTTAGTATTCGAATAATACGAATACTTAGATTTCCAATATTCGAATAATTCGAATATTTTCGAATATTAACCAAAAAACTTATTTCGAGCGTTTGAAATCACGTAAATAGTATCACAATAAACTAACAAGTTATCTACGATGAATAAACAAAGTTCAAAGAGACAGTATAGCTGTTTCCATTACATGTTACATTCCATTCATAAGGCCCATAGCGAAAAACCACTCTTCTACTCGGTATACTTACTTACTGGTCAAACTAACACACTGGTCTCGAGATATTCCGGAATTTCAAATTCCGATTCCCACCGGCTTGCCCATTTTGAAGCATATGACCGGAGTATGAGGAGCAGATTTGGATTACTTTTTCTTCAGGAGTAGTGCTACTGGTTTGTAGCGAGTGACGATATACGAAGTAGAAGCGTAGTCTCTCACTGTGAGCATAATGAAACGAGGACCACATGGCGCTCACAAACACTGACCAAGCATACCCACTGATGATATGAATGTTGTATGTAACTTCACAAAAATATACTCGGTGGAAATACCCTCTAGGGACGAATGGGCAAATGAACAAACGTCCTTCGAAGAGGGTAGCCTAATATGGTTCACGGATGGCTCAAAAAAAGGTGATAACGTAGGATGTGGAGTCTATGGACAAAGGCCAAAACTCAGGGTACGCGTCAGCATGGGTAAAGAGGCCTCAATCTTCCAAACGGAGGTTTTCGCCATCAACAAATGAGCGGAACTCATCCTTGAAAAAAAAAAACCCTAGACACCGTTGCATCTACATCAACTCGGACAGCCAAGCTGCTCTGATGGCTCTAGATTCACTTGAGTTTGACCAAAACTGTAAGGACAACCTGAACACCCTGGCCATATCCAAGAAAGTTACACTTAGATGGGTACCAGGTCACTCCGATATACACGGAAACGAACAAGCAGACGAACTTGCAAGGAAAGGAGCCGATAAACCCCACGTCGGCCCGGAACCGTTTTGTGGTACCACCAAGCAAAAAGCCTACTCTCTGCTACACAACCTTTACAAAGGTAGGGCAATCGGAAATTGGAAGTCCGTAAAAGAACAACAGCACTCGAAAACCCTTATTGAAGGGTTCAGCAGCAAACAATCTACAGAGTTATTATCACTCAAAAGATTTAAAATTTGCTCAGTGACCAGAATCCTCACTGGCCACTGCAAACTGAACAAACATCTGTTTCAAATGGGTATGAAACAAGATCCAGCGTGCAGGTTCTGCCAAGAGTCAGAGAAGACTGCCATGCACATCCTTTGCTCATGCGGACCACTCATGCGCAAACGCAGTATCCATCTAGGGCAGTGGTTCCTAACCTTTATTGCCACATCACCCACAGGCCCCCTCTAGATTTGTATCATTACCCCTCCAAAAAATAGGTAATACAGACAAGTATATGAAAGTACTCAAAGAAAAACGACTTAATATGAGTATTACCCCAGAGAAAACTTAATTTTACCCCTAAAGGGGTAATTACCCCAAGGTTCGGAACCACTGATCTAGGGCGACACATTTTGTTTCCGGATGAGATACAACTACTCACTGCCCAAAGAATCTGGAATTTCCTAGACTCAACGGGCCTATGCAGTGAAAGCGCTGCCACAATAGATCAGCAATGGTCGAAGCGGCATATAAAAGGCCCAAACCTTTCAACACTAACAATAATTAACTGCCTCAGAGTCGCTCAACGTGCTATGGAGAGAACTATAATCTTGATCGGAGTCCTTTTAAGTAGTCAAATCAGAAATCTGTAGAAGAACTAAGGTGAGCAATAAAGCGGTCAGAGTTAAAAAGTTGAAGTGACAATGGGCTTGGCATAAGCCACCGGTTTTTCGAGCTAGATTACTCGATAAACCGATGCGCGATGGGACCTAAAGGTTCTCGAATGAAGATCATGAACCGGAAAACGCAGCGTGTTCACAAGATGACGTCCAGGTTAGGATCACCAGCAGTTGATGGGGGCAATAAACGTCGTCAATTTGATTGTTAATGTCTTTAGGCGTTGTTTATATTCAGCAGTGGACACCTCCGTGTTAAAATGAATGACAAAACTACGAAACCCAGTAAATAGTAATTAAATTAGGCACAAAAATGCAATTTTAATAATAGCTTGAGCTAAGACTGCACTATTTGCGCCTTTGTATGTTCCTAGTGCTGGGCCGTGGGCCTGCTCCATGGATACCATGGGTAACTGCGTTTGTTATACTGGTACAGAACCCTAGTTTGTGTAGTAGCTTTTAAATTACGGATTAGACAAAGTCAAGGTTTTCCCTGAGGCCTCTTTCGAATTCTACGCCACGAACTGCTAACGATTCGAGAATCGAGATTGATCTTAATACTTCACGAAAATATTGTTTTATTGTCTAACTAATCAGGTGGGCTTAATCTTTACGTAAAGAATAATGAATCCTGGCAATTTTAAAAGAAAAAAATATGAATTCATCCATCATTTTTAGTATTCGAAATATTCGTTTTATTCGAATAATTAATACTTTAATATTCGAATATTATTTCCGGCAAATATTCGAATATTTTGAATATTCGAATATTCGAATAGCAAACCCTTGTAACTACAAGTACATACTACATACTATGAATACGTACTATGTTATTCTAGTTGAGTCGATACAGGCGAGTATAGGTACAAGTTTTAATTAAGAGTTAGTAAATCGTCATTATGTACTATGAAAAAAACACGTATCTGACATTGACTTCAGGTAAAAACGCAGTAAGTGTTTATGACGTTCGTATGTAACTTTTGACGTTTTTGTCTACGACGTTTTTAGATACCACTTTTTTTCAAAGTAGTGAGTGACGATGACGATGTGTGAAATTCGAAGTACAGCGGTGTGACAACAGTGTTCAGTCGGCAGTGTTGCCACCTTAGTGATTTTGTCACTAGATCTAGTGATTTTTGGAGCTGTACAGCACATAAGATTCCGCATAGTCACTGTCCCAAGACTTCGATTGTAAAAAAACTCAAAGATTATTTGTTCAATTAAATTTATGAACTAAGCCTGTTTTAAAAAGTTTTTGTGTTTATTTAAAATGTATAAACTATACATACTTCCTACTAATTTATAGTGAATTTTATGGTAGCCAATCATTTCACAAAAAACGTTTCACAAATATTCATGTTAAAAACAACGTTTGGCAAATGAACTAATGACAAATTAGTCGATTCGCAAAATAACGGTTTACAAATTGTTCATTACACAAATTATTTACTTGATAAAAACTCATATTACAAATCATTATTTGAAAAATTATTCATTTATTAATTACAAATATTGGCAAAATAACGCTTGGTAAATGAACGTTTAATAGCTCCTCTACACGATGGGCCATCGCTGGCCCATTGATATGGCCATACCGTGGCCATGCGATAGTTGATACGCAACTACACGATGGGCCATCGCTGGCCCAGCGAGATGGCCATGCGATATATACGGTACAAAAGCATTACATTTACAGCGCCCCCAAAATTAATCCTATTCTCTTTCCGCACAGACTCTAAATGTATTTTGTGTTGTTTGCGTATTGTTAGTCACAGTACAAATATGTGATTATATTAACCGCAACCCTTCCGATTTACTGCCAATAAAGAAAATATTTTTTGAGTCACCATTAGGTACGACGACGAGCGAAGCGGGGAGGAGTGTTAGGTATCTTGCGGCCATAATACAAGCATATTTCGAGCATCAAAATAAAACGACATCAGAAACTAAATTTTGAGACTAGTTTTCTGCGTCGCATTAATCCGTCGGAGTTTTGCAAAATAACTACTTTGAAAAAAGATTTATTTGTAAATTGAACATTTGTTAAATGATTATTTAACATTCAAGATATTTGCAAAGTGTTACATTTGCTGAATGTACATTTGTCAAATAATCATTTTTAAAATGAGAATTTTGAGAAATGGTATGTTTGTGAAATGAATAGTTTTTTTAATCGTTATTTGTTAAATGATCATTTGTGAAATGACGGTAAACCGAATTTTATATTTGTGATGAATCGGAACTAGTATCACCACAATCTGACGTTATTTTCTATAAATTTCTCAATATTTCTAAGTCATTTTCTCAATTAATATACTCAAACTCATAATGAATCAAATAAGTAGCTTAGTTTGAAAATTAGAAACAAAGAAATTTTACTTTTCCGTTTCGTCACTTGTACAAATTATTTAGAAATCTGCCCATCTCTAGACATATTTATTTGCGAGGTGGCGGCACTGTTAGTGACACTGACTGACAGTAACACTGACAACCGAACTGACAACTGAAGACAGTGTTGCCAATTTAGCAGAATCAGTGCTAAATTTAGCATAATTTGGACTGGTTTAGCAGATTTTTTTTACATTTAGCATTTAGCATAATTTTTGGCATAATTTTTTACATTTAGCATAATTTTTGGTATAATTTTTTACATTTAGAAATTTTATAGTACACTATATCTCTGTTGACATTATAATTGTAAGTATTTATGTAAACATTTTATTGTATAAAATAAAACAAAGTACAGAACAGGGTTGCAAAATAAAGGTATATGTACTAAGGTAAACTTATCTCTTTAAGGGATCTCTTTCAGTTAACCTTTGAACAGTTGATGATGATGATGTTTTTATGCTGTAGTAAAAAAGTTACTTTGATTGCAATATAAAAAAAAAAATCGGTTGTCTGTAAAGTCGGTTTACTGACGATAGTCGAACGTGATAACGTTGACCTTGACATTGACATTGACTTTGACTTTGACTTCGACTTCGACTGTAGAAGATGTATGAAATCCTGCGGCGCTTACTGTTTTTTCGAGTTAATAAGGTAACGGCCCCGCAAGGTAACGGCCCCGCAAGGTAACGGCAAATGACGTCACACTTTTTCGTGCGTGCAGCCGGCTTCATCGAATTATAAGACGTTATCACGTCAAAAATGTCGATTAATACATTGTTAATTTACTTAGGTATCTTTAGCAATTTTTTTGCTGAAAGTTTAGTATGGGCCACAAAAAGGATTATTGTAAAGCTGTAATAATCACAATACATTAAATTTGAAAGAATAATGCTTTTTTTTATTTAGCATATTTTTTAGCAGAATTTATCAAGTTTTAGCATAATTTTAGCAGAATTTCAGCAAAATTTTAGCATTGAATGAAATTCGGAGTTGGCAACACTGACTGAAGAAATCGTCGTATCGTTAATCGTATGAAACTGAACTGAATTATTTTGTATTGCATCATTTTTGCTAACTTAAACAATCCTAACAAAATGGGAAACGCTAACGCGAAAGCCGCAGAAGTGAAATTGCCAGAGGCACCGGCTCCAGCAACAGCAGAAAAAAAGTTGAAGCCCTGTTGTGCCTGCCCCGAAACGAAAAAAGCGAGAGATGCTTGGTAAGGTTATGTTCTATATATTCCTCGAGTTTTATTTATTACGTAATCATGTTAATTAAATGTATCTCTTATTCATAATTAATTTGCTGGATAATTATTAGCCGTTTATATTATTGGCAAGGGCAGATCCAGGATTTTTTTCGGGGGTACAGTACAAGGCTCAAATGGGCAATAATAATCCACAATAACTATTAAAAATAAACTTGTAGTATTTATAACTGTATTAAACTCCACAGCGGTCTAAATTCGCCCTCGATTATTGTTCTGTATATTAGCATGCAAAAGGTGATTAAAAAAAAATTATAGATTTTTTTGTGCACTTGTTATTTACTACTTTTATGTTTACAGCATCGCAATATGTATACTATTCTATTTATCTCATTAACACATCGTATTACAAATGCATTAGTTAATTCAGTTCTTTTGCATAATATAATTCATACACTAGTATGTATACCAAGGACCTTAAAATAAATAGCCGGACGGAGGCTGGCCAACAGAGAACTGAAGCCATTTCTAATGCGCCGGCTGCTTGTACTTACGAGCCGCACGCACACATCAACTAGTTTTTTCCTATTGCGAGTAGCACACACAGATTGGTAGCCGGCCGATTAGACATGCTTCAATTCTTTGTTAGCGATGTTCCGTCCGGCTATTTATTTGAAGGTCCTTGATGTATACAAAATAAATTAAGAGTGTTACAACCTCTGTGTATTTGAGATTAGATGTTCTTTTTCCTTAACCAACATGATGCCATGCCATAGTACAATTATATTGGCAGGTAACTAGATTTCCGGTTTTTTAATACAAACATTAATTCCCTATTTCAACCCTTCATAGGTTGGATTTCAATAAATTCTTTCTTATTGCACCTCTACAAGTCTACATCCCCTTGAAAACATGATTGTGTTTTAAATTCATCGCACTACCTGCAATGCTTTAGGCTGTATAAATATATTTTTTTATTTTTCAGCATTATGGAGAATGGAGAGGAGAACTGTGGCCCACTGATAGAGGAGCACAAGGCCTGCATGAGGAAACTCGGCTTCAACATTTAAACATAGATATATTATCTTTTCATAAGTAGGGTTTTCATTTGGGCCAATATTTGCCAAATATTGGAATACATGTCTTTTTCTGTGTCAAATACAAAACATGACATGAATATTTGACAAATATTGCCAAGTAAGTTACCAATGTAATAATGCATGCTTGATTGCATAATACTTGGAATTAAATGGGGTAAAATGTTTATAACTGGCCACTTAACAAAATGCCAGCTTTACAGTTAGCTAAAAGTTACTGGTTATTAACATTTTAAACTTTGTAATTTTAGTAAATTTTCATCAAATTAAAACATTAAACATCATGGAGGGGACAGGTGACACCCATGGCGTTTTACATGTTATTGACCATTATGTCACTCTTAAGATAACATTTCCAACTTAGCAAAATTAGCAAAGATAAGTGTTTCTATTGGCTGTCTATTAATGGTTCATAATATATTCACTGTAAGCCATGTTGAAGTTGCACAAGCTTCTTCAGTTAATACTACAATATTTAATTCATAACCATTTAGCTTTTACTTCGTTCTGTGAAAAATGTATTTAGTTATACTTTGTTTACTTTGTTTTTGTGCCATTTCAGAAATAGAAATAGATTCATTGGGCAGTTTATAAACAATTTCAGTTAGCTTACTTTGAGAAATTGTAAAGTTGCATTTTATTGACTAACAGTACATTACACAACTAGGGTGGTGATACAAAGAAAGGCCGAGATCGCAGATGTTTGCGGCCCGAGCTGCAATCGACGGACTTAAATATACGACTGAGGGCTTTCTTTATTACCTTTCGTGTTGTGTACATCATTTTATGTCTACACTGGCCAGAAAGCGGGTTTTTCCGTACGCGTAGCGAGCGGAAAAATCCACTTTATGAACAGGTGTGGCATAAATTACATTTACATACTTAAATTAGGTAAACTATGTTTAAGAAAAGAACATAGGTATTCTAGACCAAAAAATTAAATGCGAGTTAGTAAAGTATAGTACCCTAGTAGCACTGTTGTTTTTAGGGATAACAAGGTGTGATTTTATAGTATTTTAGTTCAGTATATATTTTGTAATTCTAATCTCATTAATGTAATTTTGGGTACTCCTGGGATATTCAAAATGCGTAAAAGTCAAGTTTCTTTTTCCATAGAGGATCATGAATATTTTATGGCAGATGATTAAATCATTCAACCAACATTAAATATGCAAGCGCTTTTTAGGGTTCCGTAGCCAGAATGGCAAAAATGAAACCCTTATAGTTTTTGTAATCTTATTTCCATCTAGTATATAAATGAAAGTATGCATAATTTATTTATTTTCATCTTGTAAATAAATTGAATCATAGTTGTTATTACTTTATGCCTATATTATTTTTGGGTGTATTTTCAAAAACGTAATTTCGCTGTCATGACATATTGGCGAATACTGAGAAGTTTCTGCCTTATTAGAATTGGCACTTTTGGTTACAATGTAGAATCAGTCAAGTTATAACAAGTAACCAACGAATGCCAGTCTAGTGTGGAGGAATCTTTTAAATATTGGTGGCCAGAAAAATTACGCCAGCGAAAATACACCCTTTTCTCACTGATGACTTCCCAGCGAAATTTGTAGATAGGAGGAACAACTACATGCGTGCGGTGTGGGAATAGTGCCGTAAATAGGGCGGTGCCACCGCTGCCCAGGCACAGGGCGTAGACTCTGGGGGGCGCAAGGATGGCCAGACCAGGCAGGACCCTAGGTAAAAAACAAGGACGCAGTTATAGAAGCTCGCACAGGGCGCAGAAAAGGCTATTTACGGCACTGTGTGGGAATAGATAGGTAGGTGCGACAAACCTCCAGACACCCCGGGGTGGGTCACCTGCCCTGGGTCACAGTATAATAGCAGTAACGCGGCTTGTATGTGTGCGCGCCGTGAACGAATGCACTACGAGCAAAGTTTTACGAATGCGTAAGAGGAAACAGTAAGGCCGAGAGAATTGAAAATTAGGTATTTTTAAAATGTGTCGCTGTCCCGCACTGCCCGCCTCTCCCCCGCAGAGCGCGATAGAGACAACTGCAGCTTGGACCGAAAATACCTTTTAAAATTTCATGAAAACAACGTTTCGTAGTCCCCTGATTTCTTCCCCAAAACTTAACCTATTTAACTAATTTTTTCATTAAACATTAAAGAAAGGCTTTGGCCGTGTTCCTATGTTATCCTTTTTAGGGTTCCGTACCAAAATGGTAAAAAAGGAACCCTTATGGTGCGACTCTGTCTGTCTGTCTGTCTGTCCGTCTGTCACAGCCAGATATCTCAGGAACTACTGATGCTATCGATTTGAAATTTGGAATAGTGTTAAAAGTAGCTAACCCGAGCCTATTGGACATAAAAAATATCTTGTACCTTTTTTACTTTTTTTTTAAAAGGCTCCGTAATGGGACTTTGAAAATTGAAAGTAGGGCTATTATATTGAGTGGGGTATCAAATGAAAGGGCTTAATTTGTAGATTAAAACACCATTTTTATTTTTTTTCTTAAATAAGTAGTTTTTGATTTATACATTTTTATGTACCATTCCCCCCCTATTATCTCCGAAGTTACTGATCAGAAAAATGTGTCATAATTACTAATTATAAATATCAACCTGAATATTACAGGACAAATAGAACGGTCTTGCTAACTTTAATACCTTTTTAGAAATTTACAAAACTTGAAATCCCTAGCGGCGAGTAGCAAAACTAAGCGATGGCATGTTTCACGCTAGGGGATTTCCGGGCAAAACTAGATGGCGCTAAAACACTAAACATTTAACGATGTTATAATTGAACAAAGAAACATAGTATAGTAACAATTAGTTCGTAAACAGCTAATAATAAATAAATTTAAATACATTTAAATACTGTGTCACGTTTACAAAGTTAAATAATTGTAAATAATATTATAATTATTTTACCAAGCTTATACATAGATGGCGTTGTAAATTCGGGGAACAGCTTTTTGTATGGAGAATGACAGTCCTCTTGATTTAATGGTCCTTGCTATTAAATAGAATCATTACACGTCAGGTTCTAAATATTACAGGGAAAATATAACTGTATTCCTACCTAACTTGCACTGTTTTTTAGAAATTTGCAAAAATCATAACATATACTTATTTGCTTCTACTAAACAAATCGACATACAGTTTTTCTTGTACTATTCGCGTATCTACCTACTTATGAGTTTGTACGGAACCCTCGGTGCGCGAGTCCGACTCGCACTTGACCGGTTTTTTTTAATAATCTAGTCAAATTTGTTTTCTGGATGTGTGAACACAGCGGAAAATCAGGCATTTTTTTTAGGTTTTTGAAGGTTAATTATCTCTTTTGAGAATCAATGTATCGTAAAAAGGAAAACATAGGAACATATCAATAGTAGCCATAGATTTTTCCGTTCCGTTCCGTTCCGGTGACTCATCCAGCCAGCAGTTCTGCTGCAAGGACGCGGAGGCGTTGAGCACACGAGAGAGGAAGGGACGACGCGGCTCATCGCGATTGCTCGGGCGGGTACCCCGGCATGATACCAATAGTCGTTCAGAGATGTATAGGAACACTTAACAGTCCCTGGCCGGATCTATGGGTTCCGTGGCGGGGGGCGCACCCGAACACTCCCGTGTTTCCCTCGCCGTTGTCTTGCCGCTCCGGCATGGTCAACCGTCCCTCCTGCCCGAGACACCAGTGAGCCAAATAGATACGGGAGGGGAGTGTAGGCTTCGTGCAATCGGGATGGAGGTTGGGGGGAGAGGGGGGCGACTAAGAATACTAGCATCGAAGTCATAGGATATAAATAGATAAAATGTGTGAATATATATGGAAAGGATTGACGAGTTCCGTCACTGCATAGACTCTTCTTGCACGTTGGCTACTTCGTCGGCTTCTGGCTCCGCTTCTGTGTCCGTTTCGGGGTGCTTATAAATATACTCTGCTTTTTTCTTGATGAGCTCTCGATTGTGTGCAATTGATTTCCAGTACAACTGGCTTCTGTTTGTAAAGTGTGTTACGTCATGATGTAGAGAGTCTTTCCATGTGAAAATAGGGCGACCGATTTTTCGTCTATTCTCCTTGTAATTCAGGGCTGCGTGCAAGAGGTGGGAGCGAGGTCGTCTGATTATGTGACCGTAATAAGCTAACCTGCGAACTTTAATGATTTTAGTAATTGTTTTTCCATCCAGGATTTGATTTGTTTTTTTTGTTTTGGAGGATCTCTAGATACACCCAACATCTCTTTGAGAATATGTCTCTCATATTTCCTGAGTCTGGACCTGTTACCCTTCGTCAGAGCCATAACATTTAAACCGTAGGTCATGGAGGGGGCAATGACCATCTTGTACATGAGTCGTGCTATTTTCCACTCTATTTTGTATTTCTGAATAAAATTTATAAGAATCTTAGCATTTCGTATTGCTTTTACGCATCTTATTTTTATTGAGGATCGCCTGTCATGAGTGGCAGTTAGGAACGACCCGAGATATTTAATTGTTTCAATTGGTTTTATCAGTACGCCGCCAATGTGCCTCGGTTCTTGCTCTGCCACGGGAGGGCCAAATGGGTCTCTAACGATGAGTTTGGTTTTCGTTTCGTTAGTGGTCAGGCCTACGGTGGCTAGTAAGGCTTTTTTTTTTGCATAGAAGCGCATCCCCGTACATTCCAGGTTGCTACTGCAACTGCTTTACACGTTCGGGCTTCTGGTGCTTGTATGGTAGGACTATTTCTTAGCAACCTTAGGCCAGTCGCATCAACATTGTGGTCGCTTTCGATTGAACTATTCAATGTCGGTATTGTTTCATGTTGTTGTGTGTCGGGCTGTTGGGTTGATATGTCTGTCTGTCTAAGCTGGTAAGCTAGTGAACTTTCGATATCCGGGCTGTTAATGTGGACGGAGTCGTAGTGATGGTTTTCGTAGAATAGGTGTAGATTGCCCATTTTGTAATATTCGTATATAGGGGCCTTGTAAATAAGTGGCTGCTGTCGCTTCATGTGTACATAAATGTTAACGATAAAGCAGCTTGCAGCGGCTAATATTATTTCTTCGCCACCCCACACCCCGTCTTTGGATTGGTTCTGGATGTATTCATCTATTTGATCGGCGGAAGGGGCCGCATTAAAGACACCAGACCAATCTGAAACAATGCCCTGGAGCGCCAGTTGAATTTGACTGTCGTTCCTTTCGGCGGAGAGGTGACTAGCTTAGCATTTCCCGGACCGTGTGATGGTTTAGTTCGATATCGCGCGCGATTTTTAGCTGGTCTGCTATAGCCCTATATAGGCAATTGCCATCTTTACCTTATTGACAATATTTCGATTGTCAATAGTTTCGCACTTCGCGTTATGGGTTGCGTGAGACGCTACTCTTTGGCCTGCCCTTTTTTTGTCAGTGGCCAGTTGTTTTTCCAAGTAAATATCTGTCGAGAGTGCACATGTGCGTGCGTTTAGCCGTACTTGTGCGTACACAAAAAAAGGGAGCCCTCTTTTGTTTTCAACGTTAACAGTTTTTACCTGTTCTTAGCAATCGTTAGGCTTGGCGTTAGTTAATGCACCCCACAGCAAATGAGCTATTCGTGTTAAAAGTTATAGTGATAAATAGATTAGCTGCTTTGTAAGGTTGACTATGGGGTATTGACTTATGTCAGGTACAAGTTATTATGACATAAACAGGACTCTTTTCATTTGCGGATAGGTGTAAGTAAACAATTGAGTGATTGATTTTTAACGAATTTTAATGATTAATGATTAGTTGTTGTTATTATTTGTATGGGTTATGTTTAGTTGAGATTGAGATATTTATTAATAAAATCATAAATAATTTTACGCGTCACAAAGGTAGTACCGGGTTTGAGGTACGTAGTTTTGTTAAGAGTGACTATTTAATTTATGGTTACCGGTATTTGATTAAAGTAACGGTGGCGGAGAAGTGTGCCGTGGCTTAAGTTCAGTACGACTTATATTATAGGAATAATATCATGTGCTGGGTTCTGGGTATTACCTTGATCGTAATTCATGAACCAGCCTGGCCTTGCCTTTCCTTCGGACCTGGCCTGTCTATTAGGTAAACCAAATATTAAGGCTATAATGGAATGATCTCACCGGGTTTGGTTGCAACGGCGTTGAGGCACGGCCGAACTGTCGAGCGTGAGCACCTCTCGCCAGCTCTGTGGCAACACCAGCTGGGTGCTGTGAACCCGTGGTTGTATGAAGTCCGGATCACACACACAGAAAACACCACTCTACCTCACACTAGTAGCCCATTTAATATAGACGCACTGAACTTTTGGCTAATAATAACGCAGAAAAACCCGGCACTTTTAGCGTTATAACACGCTGTGGATTTTGTAGTTACACGCGGCAAAGGTTTGCGCATCTGGCGAGTCACGTTATTGTTTCGGAGACTATTGTTCAGAGCAATAATCAAAGACGTTAATAGGTTCCCGAGAGGATCCAAGGCACGTCCGTCTCGTGTCCCGGCCCAGATGCGACTCTCAATAGTAGCCATAGATTTTTGGACAAAAAAATATTGCTCTACTGGCATTATCCAGGGAGGAAACAGGGGACTACGTTTGTATGGAAAAACTGCCCTCCTGTTTCCTCGTAAGAATGCTCCAGTACAGATCGCACCGTACGCGCCACGACCATGAATACGTATCGCGCGCTCCTAAACGGCCGAAGTGTGTGACTACGCGTCTGTCTTTATACTTTGCCCTAGTGGCAGTTTCAGGGCGCCAAATTCATATACTTTTTTAATTTATCTTACTGCTGGAGAAGATGGCGCCTCACCAAATGTCTGCAACGTCTTAGAAAAGCCGTAGATGCTGCAAACCTCGAATATTCACGATTGACCTCCCCAATTTGGGTTGGACCGCCACCGCTCACCGCACCTGATCTTAATGAGAGCAGGATTCTAATTGAGGCGTTTTTACTGACATAAATTTAACGTACTGTATAACAGGTAGCAGATGGTTGTACTAATACCTACTGGTATGTTTGAAAATTTTGATTTAGGGGTACCTACAGCCGGATTTTCCTTGAGCATCGTAAAAAATCCCATCCCGTTACTTATATTCGACACAAAATGAACATTAAAAAAGCTCAAGCCCTGAATTTTGCCGCTCCTGTGAATTTGCCACCCTGGTAGGGGCTAGCTAGCTAGTGTAAATTCAGCGCTGCCTACTGCAGACCTCTTGGAGAGACTATCTTGTTGTTAGGTAATCTGTACAGAACCAATTAATATAATTTGCCTGTTAAGATACAATTTGCGCGTTAAACCGGCGCTAAAATATAGGTAATCTTAACTAAATAAAAAGCATCATGAGCCAAAGACATTAATGGGTCATTGCCGCTTTTCAGTTTTATAACACAACTCAACGGTTCTAGTGGAAGAGGGGATTAAGTTTCGTACTGCCCCTTAAGACTTGTTCTCTTTTTCTAGGCTAGAAGTAATATCTCTGAAACTGCGGGTTAGTTTTATCAGTCAAACGCTGACCGCGGCGCTGCCCGCCGCACGTGATGGTCAAAATCAACGCGTATAAAAACGTGAGCCATGATTCGCCTAGCTCTAGCAACTCAGTTGCTTCCGACGACCATTTTGAGTGAGTTTTTTTTATTTTCCCATCTTCAAGAGAAAATTGCATAGCTGTTTACGAGATATTCAGGTATACACAACCCTACTACACTATAACTACTTACTTGTGACACATAGGTAGGTACTTACTGCTTTTCACAGCAACTATGAGGAATCTTCAAATAAAACGCTACCAAAATAACAAAATAAGTTTAATCGAAGAGCGTCACATAATATTGTTATTAAAATGAAATGTTGATAGCAGCATATTTAAGTATATTAATTGCAATATGAGCAAGGATATAACTAACTTAAAAGTAAAAAACAATCAAACCTACTGCTAAAAATCTATTTCTAAAATGGGCCCCTGTGGCATTGTGGCGAAAATGCTGGCAGCATTTCCTCGCTGAATCACGATGCTTATGCGCTGAGCGAGGAGCTGCCAGATCTCTTGTTCCCCGTGGCGTCGACCAACTGCTTTGAAATTTCTTTAAAAAGGGTCTGTGCCGATGGGCCCCTGTATTTCCGCCGTTTGAGGGCTTCGGCCGCATCAGCCTTTGTTTGTGGTACCATGGAGATGGGACGGATCCAGCGTGTCCACGCATGTTGCGTCCCATACTAGCATCTCCGTCCCATCTTACACGGAATTAGCGACATTCCGTCCAGTCTCTTGCCATCGCCCCTGGTGATCCCGATTGGCTCAAAGTATTGATGGTACGTTGGCGGTGGCAAGAGACCGTCAGATAATGTCGTTGAGCGCGGTAAATGTTAAATTGGATCAACGTTGAATTGTAAAATGTATACTTACTTAGTGTATTATTATTTTATAAAGCTGTGTGTTGGTATTCATATTTTAAGTGGTTTCCAACTAAAAAAACTGTTGTCCTTAAACAGAAAAGTACCACTTTGATCCTTTGGTAAGTAATGTACTGTTTCTGAATAGGAGGAGTGAAAGGTAATAAATTGTGTAACAAGGGAGCAAAATGATGTATTCATGGCGAGGAAGTAGGTAGGTATCACAGACCACTAAACCTAAACTAGGTTTAGTGGTCTGTGGTAGGTATCTAATGTTAGATTACTTACATGCAACTTTGGCAAAATCGCGCTTAGCGCCTGAATAATTTTATATGTACATGATTAGTCGCCCAGTAACAGAAAACAGGAAAATTTGGAAAGGAGTCTTCAGTGTATCAAGTTAGGTTAGTAACTATCCTATCCATCAGTTAAGAGGAAACAGGAGGGCAGTTTCCCCATACAAACGTAGTCCCCTGTTTCCTCCCTGGTTAATGCCAGTAGAGCAATAATTTTTTGTACAAAAATCTATGGCTACTATTGATAGGTTCCTATGTTTTCCTTTTTACGATACATTGATTCTCAAAAGAGATATTAACCTTCAAAAACCTAAAAAAAATGCCAGATTTTCCGCTGTGTTCAGACATCCAGAAAACAAATTTGACTAGATTATTAAAAAAAAGGAAAACATAGGAACACGGCCAAAGCTTTTCTTTAATGTTTAATCAAAAAATTAGTTAAATAGGTTAAGTTTTGGGGAAGAAATCAGGGGACTACGAAACGTTGTTTTCATGAAAGTTTAAAAGGTATTTTCGGTCCAAGCTGCAGTTGTCTCTATCGCGCTCTGCGGGGAAGAGGCGGGCAGTGCGGGACAGCGACACATTTTACAAATACCTAATTTTCAATTCTCTCGGCCTTACTGTTTCCTCTTAAGGAGGCTTTATTTTGTGAAGAATTTCTATGTATCAGGGTGGTATCAGGTATTCAGCCGCCGAGGGTAAATTGAACTTCCAACTACTTAAAATTAAATTATCTGTAATTCTGTAGTTTTAATAGAATAAGGGTGTTTAGAAACTATAAACCCACCAGCTGGCAGCAGGGTGGCGAAAGGTCTTTTTGACAGTAGGCGTCAATAAGATCCACCAATCACACCACCTGATTTTGACATCTACTGCTAAATAGACCTTTCACCACCCTGCTGCCAGCTGGTGGATTTCTGATTTCTAAATACCCTCATTGTTTTGTGTTGTGTGCAGCTTGCGTACCCGTACCCGTAAGGAAAGCGGCCATCAGGACAGGTACCTAGAAAAGTTTGTTCGATGCACTTATCGTACTAAGCCGTGACATCATTCATCACTCAGCTACTAAGAAAACGAATAGGCCTCTTTATTATGAGTAAAATTGATGATGATAACTTTTTGATTTTGCTGTCACATGGTGCAGACTTTATTATAGAGAAAGATTTATTTATTTATAATTTATTGCACAAAAAAACGTATCGTACAAAAGGCGAACTTAATGCCATAAGGCATTCTCTACCAAGATTATTGTCATCTTTTGTCAGAAAATTGCAGATTAAATAGTAGTTTATGTGGCTGTTATATTATGAAAGTCATTAACATACGAGTCTGGGACTTTGGATCGAGCCAACAGGCGAGTTTCGTAATAACACACGAGTGTTTTAATGTCTAATTATGTACATTGCATACACTGCTTTATCTGGAGCATGATTATGTGTGTAGATAAAAAAGTAAGAGTTTTCACTCTTTCATCGAAACTGCAATTTTCTGGTTAGTATCTAATATCAACATTTAAAGTAAGTACCTACCTACCTATAAGAAATAAATTAACCCCGTATATAAATAAACTTAACATTAGGATGACGAAATATCGATTACAGTTTCGTCATACGTCGCAGTAACGTCCCGTCAGTAAATTAATAGAGAGTCCAGCGATAATTCATGCAAACAGATAACGAAAAACGTCAGCGAGAAGGAACGGGCAAACACCAGTTTTAGGACTTACGTTACTAGTAGCGAGGTAACAGACATCACAGATATGTCTATAAAAAGCTGGACCTGCCTTTACCCCACATTATAATTCCATATCACGATCTCAAATAAGCATAAGCGTGGTAGATAGAGAGAGTAAGGTGGTATCTTGACATAATGTACAGGAAAGCCAGTAGGAATCAAGTTCTATAGATACTACGCAACGGTACCTACTAGAATTCATCACCAGTCAAGAGACGTCTAAAGCTGATTAATTTATTACTGGAATAAAAAGTCTTAGGTAAAGGATGCTGTCTGAAATATAATATTTTATGCAACAGTTGTATAAGTGGGTTCAAAAAATGCGAATTGCGTGAGTTGCGATACGAGCCGCGAATGCGGCGAGTATCGCAAATAGAGACGCAATGAGCGTTTTTTGACTTAATTATACAACGTTGCATACTATGTAAACTATGTATATGGTAAAGTTTTTTTTTTAATTTAAAATATACTTAAATTAAAAATACTTTTTTTATGTTGACATCAATGAATTTAGTTCGGAAAGTTTTGTTTTTCTTAAAAACCGTAGGAATTTAATTGTTTGTTAAGTTGGTAGTTGTGCATTTTTACCGTAAAGTTAAAATTGAGCGCTTAATCCTTGACCTAAGTTTAACCTAGATTTAGAAGTCCTGTGGCTGCTAGCAATAACGTAAAGTGACTATAACGACACTAGTGCTGTTATGGGGAATAGAGTATAGACTTCTCTGAACTCATATTATGTATGTTCTTATATTAGTGTTCGTGACCAAGTAAAAGACAGATAACAGTACAGGAGTAGAAAAAATATTTTATATTTCACACGCTATGAAGCATTGTCGTGCTTCGCTGTCACGTGACAAGCAGGGAGCGGGGCTCTAGTTGTGCTAGCCTACAATAGAGGCCCTATGGATAATAGATACTAATAGCCCCACAATCCAAATGCTGACAATTGTGGTCCCGGCCCAAGCCATGATAGATGTTTCATCGGTAGCGATCCTATTGGTATATAAATTAACGCCATAGCTAGTGCGGCATGTTCCAGATTACAGGCACATCGACAATCGGGGAAGGTTTTTGTTCGCACGTGGTCCGCACAGGGCACCATTCTCAGTAGAGTCGGTGCCAGCATGGTGCCAGGGCCTACCTGGCTGTGGCCGTCAGGTTTACATATACCTCCATGAAAAACGAAATATTCCAACCACAACCCCTCCAGCTGCCATTTCATTTATTGTTTACCATCACCGGTCAAGTTCATGGGCGTAGTGAGGTAAGGGCAGCTGCCCCCCCCTAGAAGATGCAGTCCCATTGCTCATGCAGCATTTGCCATAGATATATTCTTGGTTTGTTTACGCCTGCCCCCCTTAACAAAATCCTAGCTACGCCCTTGGTCAAGTTACGTGTAGGTTTCGTCCAGTAAACATATTCTTTTGACCCTGTAATTCCTTATCTCAGGTGCGACGTGGGTCAATCGAAACACAGGACAGTACGAAATTACCGATAAACGGTGACTCAAGGCAGACACGGCGATGTCGCCGCCCGCCTACCTTGATCCTGGGTTCATTCCGATGGCACTGACACTGGAAACGTGTGGGTTACGTCCTTTTAGAAAAGTGATCAAGTGCCGTAGCTGCTATATATCTTTCGAGTCTGTATTGGAGAATGACCCTTCGTCAAGAGACTTATGAAGTTTGGGTCTTTGACATTTGGAGTGCATCCCAAGCGCTGTTATTCGACTCTTCGGGGTATACCTCCTTTGACTGCATCGAATACTAATTAGCAGATCTCAGTATACCCAAGTTAAGTTATACCTTGGGAACCAACGATTGTCGCCTTTCTAACCTAACTATACAGAAACCAGACCGATAGATCCTGTCTTCTGTAGTTAGGTATTAGGGTATTACAATGTGCACGTTTCTCTACTATATAACGAGTTCGACTAACGGAGACCAAATCTTTAAAATCCGGAAATTACTGGTACAGTCACCGTAGTTCGAGTAAAGACAACGGCCTAGTACAAAACATTGACCCATTTTTAGATTCATTTAACCGGCATTGCAGCAATAAATCGCACAGATTATTCGTAACTCTTGAGTAGGTATCTATAGCGACGGCTGTGTTTATAAATAGACGGTAATAAGTAAACAATCCCGATATATAGTACTGGCAAGTTTGTCGCGCCACATTTGATCGTCCAAGTGCTGGGAAACAAGACGCCAAAACTTTTTTTTATGAAGAGAAAGTACTGAAGGTACGTTCAGTAAGTAAGGTATTTATAGTATTGAAGTTGTGGTATACCTACCAATAGTTATTGAATCTATTTTTAGTTCAAATTAATAATGCATTTTGTATTCGTAATAAAATGACAATTAATTTGGTGAATCTAATTAGGTTTTGCAAATACTTAGGTCAATTAAGTAATGTACTAGGTAGGTACTTATGTGTGTGATATGTTCCGACGTTGCAGAGCCCTTAATTTTACCATTAAGGTACTTGCCATTACTTTATCCTTATTTAGATACTATGCTGATGACAATATTGTTATATTTTAAATTTCTATATCTACCTACCTCTTGGTGTAGTGCAGCGGTCGGCAACCTTTTAGCAGACAAGGGCCACATAGTAGCTAACGAAATTGACACGGGCCGCACAATGTTTGCCGCAACTGGTGATTTTATACAATTCTGAATATATCGACCTTTACTTACATAGAGAATAGCCATGGAGGCTCGCGGGCCGCAGGTTGCCGACCGCTGGTGTAGAGGAATAAGTTATTTAAACTCCTACTACAGCCACATATTAAGTAATAGAGTACTACCTACCTACTTCTACAGCGTTTGCTTTGGTACGCTCTTGTGATGAGACCTTTGCATTTAAGCCTTATTGATATCTTATTTTCCTGTAAAATATATTTGCTTATGTGTAAGATAAAAAATTGTTAAGAATTAAATTTGATTCTAGGCTATTTGACAGCGGAGGTTCAGACCTTTCTGAAGACGAACATTTCTTTGACGAGAGACGACAATCGAACGGGTAAGTAAATGATTTTCTTAGGACCGGTTACGAACAAAAGAATCCTGCCATGTATTTTTTTTTTCATTAAACAAGAAAGGACTGAGAATCTATTCGCTATAGATATTCGCCAGGTTTTTTCATCGGCCGTCCAAGGTCCATATACCTACTACTTACTTATTACCTGATCCATGTATGATGGGCAGGAGGCCCTGGGCATATTAGGATAATGGGGCCCCTATGACTTTGACAGAACACTATTTTGTTAGATCCCTACCCCTATCGATCGCGGGGCTCTGGGCACTTGCCCAAAGTGCTCACTGGGAAAGACGGGTCCGATGATGGGCTGGGCATATAGAACCGACGGCCGATGGGGCGTAAAGATTCTCGAATGGTGACCACGAACCGGAAGACGAAGGTCAGGCTCCCACAAGATTGAGACTCTCAATCCATCCTCAATCTCCGTCTTATTAGGTATCGAATGTTTTTTTAATTAAGGCACTCATTTAGCTCTATGACGTACTTAATTGTTTTTATGCCACACCTGGCCATAAAGTGGCTTTTTCCGCACGCTGCGCGTACGGAAAAAGCCGCCTTCTGACCAAGTGTAAACATAAAATAATGTACACAACACGGGAGGTAATAAAGAAAGCCCTCGATCGCATATTTACGTCCCTCGCTTGCAGCTCGGGCCGCAAACATCTGCGATCTCGGCCTTTCTTTGTTTTACCACCCTAGTTGTGTAATGTACTAATAAAATCTATATGATAGGTAACTACTACTTAGAAATACCTTAACATTGGGTCATCAAAATAAGTTTTATCTATGACTCTGACCATCTGCACAGTTATAAACACAGTTATCTCATTAGTGCGAATATATTAAGCGTAGATACTAAATACTGCCTATATCCTGTACTTGTACGTATTATGGCAACTTTATTCTCCTTGTCGTTATCACTCTTGACAGAGTGGTCGTGGTCATCACTTCAGGCGTTCAGGACTTTATTAGAATGCCTCAATTTTAACAAATGAGGGTGGAGCTAAAATTCAATTCCATCGATGGGCTGTCGGCTCTTTCAATGCGTTTTACGTATTTCCAGTTTCAGAACATCCTCATATAGTAGAACATTTTCTTGAAATTTTCTGGGCACTTCTTCGAGGACGTATTCAACCACACAATTTCCACAATTCGTTAATCTTTTAGGGTTGCTGTCAAAGCTTCTTTAAATTACTTTTTTTAAACTTGAATAAAGGGTAAGTAGCAATTCTATGGCAACTGACAAATTTTGCACACAATTTACAATTTTATCATAATCATTTTAAATTTCTCAAATGCGTTTTCAGAACAAAATTCAGTTCTGATGAAGGGATTCGTGAGGAATTGAGGGAACTCCTCAAAAATTATTGGTAGACTAAACATATCGCTTTCAGTATTTATATTGTATTTTGTGAATTTGCTAGTGTCGTAGATTCGATGTTTGATTAAAGTCGATAATTTTTTTAGTACATTTATTTATGATGTTTATTTATTTAAACTTTATTCCACAATACAATAAAGTAAGAATGGCGGACTTACTTAATGCCCTAAGCCATTCTCTATCAGTCAAGCATAATTATGTAACATGTTTGATTACAACAGAACACGCAGCTCGAGTGTGAGCGGGAACTTCAGGGGAGCTATGGAGCGACTGGAGGCGGCACCATTGCTGGGGACGGCGCAGACCCCTTACAGAAGCATACCCGTATCACATACCCCGGTGAGAGGGTGATTCTTGAAGGACATCATTCCTCCTGGCCACAAATATTCAGAAGAGTCCGCCTCATTAGTATGGATTTTTTGGATAATTTGTAGAGTTTGGCCGGAACTACATAATATCCAAAAATGCCAGTCTAAAGAGGCGAGATCTTCTGAATATTGGCCAATATGTCTGCCCTCCAGTAGCGTGGCGTCAGGCATCTGAGCACCTTATTCTAAAGCTCTTAAGGAAAATGTACGATTGACCCGAGACCTGTTTTATTTTGAG
Organism: Eudemis profundana; assembly: GCA_947034925.1. Lineage (NCBI taxonomy): Eukaryota > Metazoa > Arthropoda > Insecta > Lepidoptera > Tortricidae > Eudemis > Eudemis profundana. Next base: position 17,838,934 of record OX344795.1, on the reverse strand, counting down.
TACCTAGTGATAAAGTCAAGCACGAACGAACGTCAAGCAGACTAAAGCCACGGTCTGGACGCAGGGGCGTATTTTGAAATTTTGCGCCCCGGGCCATTAAGTTTCGCCGCCCTAAAAGTAAAAGTTGGTTGAAAGGCGCAAAAACCAAAACAAAATGCATCTGGCCAAGAGCGGTTACGCCGCCCCTGGCGGATTGGCGCCCTGGGCCATGGCCCGGATGGCCCTAGGGTAAATACGCCCCTGTCTGGACGCCAGCATGCAACGAGCGGACACTGCAAGGGGGCCGGGGGCGCCTGGGGTCGAACCAGGTCGCTTGTCCCGGTCCACCGCGAATACGCTGGCGTCTAATCCACGGCCTTACGGATAATTCTAGTACCTAACTACTTAGTTGACAAACGCAATCAAAAGTTAATCGAAAACTGATAAAGAAATATTTTTTTTCATTTCAGGATCCTACGAACACAATTTACAAGAAAAAATTGGAAAATTCTCTCATAGCTGATTCGAAAAAACAAAGCTCTTTAGTCACAATGTAAGTTGATTTATTGTATCATTTCTGTAAAAAAACCTTGTAAACACTCTCAACTTCGCTTTTTACCAACACTAATCTATTAACAATTTAGGTCTGTATTGACTGTATTTCACGAGGTCTAACTTTCCGTTTTGGTATGGTTCACCTTTTATTAGGCATATTTCGTATTGAGTGCTGCGTAAGCGCACTAAAAGATGTGAAAGCTCTTTAGTCACAATGTAAGTTGATTTATTGTATCATTTCTGTAAAAAAACCTTGTAAACACTCTCAACTTCGCTTTTTACCAACACTAATCTATTAACAATTTAGGTCTGTATTGACTGTATTTCACGAGGTCTAACTTTCCGTTTTGGTATGGTTCACCTTTTATTAGGCATATTTCGTATTGAGTGCTGCGTAAGCGCACTAAAAGATGTGATATTTGGCTTATTTTAGATTTTCAGTATGGAACACAGTGATGGGATCTTCGTTGTTGACCATGGCGTGGGGCGTGGAGCGGGCTGGGCTCCCCGCCGCCTTGGTGCTGGTGGCTTTCATGGCAGCACTGTGTCTGTACACCGCATACGTGCTGCTGAGGGTTAATAGGCACCACGGTACGACACTACCTACCTACGATTGGCTTCAATTTTGTAAAAATAGTTTTAATTCATCACATATTTTTACCTTCAACCTCCATGCTTCCATTGTGCCGCAGATATAGCAAATGCTGCAGGCACTACCTACGTAATGTCTCTCTGAAGGATCGGATCCGATAAACAATGTGATCTGATAGATAACCAAAGTCAACGATATAGCCCGAAGAATTAGCAAGCTAAACTGGCAGTGGGCCGGTCACATCTGCCGCAGAACGTGGCAGAACTGACGACCGTTGGCTTAGGCGTGGAGGCCACGGGGGTCTGGCAAACGTAGTCTAGGATGCCATCCACCCAGGAGAATCGATGAGATGCATAAAGTGGATGGTAGGTGTTGGAAACAAAAAACTCAAACCCGAGTTCAGTGGCATGGGAGAGGTCTTTGTCCAGCAATGGACGAAAGTCGGCTCATGATCATAATTACTGCGCATTGGGGGGCCCGCACACGCTCGTAATAGTTTAGTTTAGAGGACTTGGGCGATTCTGCTGCGTGTAACCTGCTTTACACTGGCCGGCTTACAGGCACTGCAACGTGTGAGGTGCCGGCGCTCTGCCTGTCGCTGCTGGGACCGTGGGCGGCGCGCGTTGCGCACGGCTTCAGTCTGCTCGTGCTGTTGGGTGCCAACGTGGTGTACTGGATCCTCATCACCAACTTCCTCTACTTCACTGTCAACTATTTAGTTGGTGAGTCAAGCCTTACATAGGGTGATAATAATTTGGAAACAAAATAAGTGCGAGTTCATAAAATTATACTCGCGTAACAAATCAAATCAGTTACCTAATTATGAAGTGTCAAAACGCTCAGATAGTATGAAGTTTCTATTAAATTAATTAACATGACGTCACTTTACTCAGTCGTCAAATTATGTCCTTATTTTTAGTTTTTGATGTTTTAAAAATAGTTGATAACGATAAATAGGTGAAGTTTAGTTAATTTTTGCACATTTTCGAAAGCAGATTTAAAGGCTAACGTGAAATAATACGTAGGTATAATGGAGTATAGGCAAGTACCCTATTTATACTTGTGTAGGTGATTGATTGATCGCCGTATTTCCAAGAAACGCAGACACCCACAAAGGCATCCGGTTGTTCTAATAAGATAAGAACATTTTTCTTATTGGGTGTTACAAGGAACACTTCTTCTTCAAGTCTTCAAGCAGCAGCAACACGATGTCCTTGTTTGTCCGCGGGAAGAGGCGCAGCGCAGAGTAGGAGACACGACGTACGACGTACACCTCGACGGCCGGAGCAGAAAAGACTGAGCCAAAACTTGTATTATACTGTTTTCAGACATGGCGAGTCCAAACGCAACGAGCTACTCAACGGCGCTACTCTGCCCGAATCAGGATGGCGTCAACGGGTCGCTGATAATCCCAGAGCCCCACGACGCTAGTCCCTACTGGGGGCTCCACACCACGGTGCCATTCTACGTGGCCCTCCTCGTGTTCCCGCTGTTGAACTTTAGGAATGTCTCGTTTTTCACCAAGTTCAATTCACTAGGTAATAAGTTCTTAAATACCTACCTACTTCTACGATAGCTAGAGCTACAGAAACGAAATTTTAGGGCTCTAGAGTACTATTTTTTTGAGATATAAAGCTTTTCCAAAAACAAAGCCGTTCCAGAGATACAAGCGGTGTACGCTAGCTTGACGCTCGGTAGCGTACACCGTGAACAGGCCTTATACTCGTATTTCAAAAAGTTTAAGGGTATTCATTTTTTCACTTAGGTGTTTCGTCGGTACTATTTGGGTACTATTTATTGGCAGCATCAGATTCTGGATATCTTTACGGTGTACGCCATCTTGATGCTCACGTTCAACCAGCTTGTTCTGTAAACTACAACTTTTTATCCCTAGGGACCCTGTCAGTAGTATACCTGTTGATCTTCGTGGTGGTGAAGGGCGCGGGCTGGGGCATCAACATCGCGCCGACGCCGGGTGAGCTCCCGGCCAGCACTGACGCGGCCGTGCTCAGCGGCATGCTGGCGCTGTCCTTCTACATACATAACATCATCATCACCATCATGAGCAATAACGCGCAGCAGGATAAAAATGTGAGATCACCACATTTTTTCATCATTTATATGTGGCGTTTTCAGGTGCGGAAGGGGCCACTTTGTCAATAAGAGCGATTTTTGACTGTCTATTCATAAGCAGGTATCCTAATGTTGGAATCTTATTGACAGCTTTTAAAGTGGTGCATTTTGCCTGGCACATACCTATTATTAAATTTGTTGAGTACCGTAAAGTCGGGGTACTTTCGCCCTGGGGGGTAACTTTGGCCATAGGGATTAATTGGGTCCAGGTTTGATTATTGCATTTAAATTACGGCACTTTGCCATGTGGTTGGTTTTAGCTGGCCATTCCTGTTTATTATCAGACCCTATAGATTTGAGATATGTGATTTACAAGGAGGGCAAAGTTACCCTATATACATTTGGCCAAAGTACCCCGACCTTACGGTAGGTTCTTGTATCTAAAGTTGCAGACAAAAAAATACATTTTCGGTAAAGTTCCTCGGAGGAACTTCCTCCGCTAATATTGGTAGGTAAATATGAGCGCTATTAAAGGTTGAGACCAAAAAGTCGAAGCTATCCGATACCTCAAGGAAGTAAGGGAACAAGTGATGTGAAGTGTAGCCGTATTTTCATAATCATAACATTTTTTCTTATTTCCAGGGCAGAGATTTGACGATAGCTTTCGTGTTAGTGACTATGACTTACCTCTTAGTGGGCGCAGTTTTCTACATCTGCTTCCCTCTTGCGAAGTCCTGCATTGAAGACGTAAGTAAAATTCACGAGAATTTGGTACCTACTTACGCTAACACCCAAGGCCCTAATGCAAAAAATTTAGTGTTTCTTTCCTTCCAGTGTCATACCTAATTTCCGATCCGATTTCTTATTACATTACATTCTGACATAACTTTACATTTTTTTCATGTTGAAGCCATACTTATTGTTCGAGAAGTGACTTATTGTACATTTTCTTAATTTTTCAGAATATTTTAAACAATTTCGACATGCATGATACGATGACTGCAGTAGCGCGTGCGTTGCTGTTATTCCAAGTAAGGTTCTCTCTTCGAACTTTTCATTTTAAATGGTCAATATCCTAGCTGTACCTACACACTGAGAGACCGGGCAGGGCAAGCATGACATCCTTTTTAGGTTTTTTCCTACTCACGCTGAGAGAAAAGTACGATTTGCAAGTATCGCCTGGTCTCGCCAAGTGTATACAGTCGGTGATATGTTATAGATATAGATATAGAGAATATACTACAGTGGCCTAGGAATCCAATCGATTGACTGTACATAAGTAGCTACTTACTAGCTTTTACGGCATCTCGGTATGTACCACTTACCTTTCATCTATCTATGTCATCTTCGTTTTAGTTGCCGTCTATGACCGGCACACACTTTTACGTCACACCTGGCCATAAAGTGGCAATTACCGCCCGCTAAGCGTGCGGAAAATCCCACTTCCTGGCCTGGGCGAGACGTACAATTTTGTACTTACCACGGGCGATAATAAAGAAAGCCTAAGATCGCATATTTATCGCCCTTGCCTTCTGCTCGGGCGTCAAATACCGGCGATCTGAGACACTCTTTGTTTTACCGCCCTAGGTAAGTAATGTACGATTTCACACCTCCTGTTCAGAAAAAAGTTTTTTCCTCCCTCATAAAAGGGTTCAAACTGGTACTTTTCTGTTCATGGACCACAGGTTTTTTAGTTTGAACCCGCTTAGTTCATACACAGTTCTATAAAATAATAATCTATTTATAAAATTTAACAGACTATAAATTTAACAATTCAATATTGATCCAATTTAACATTTCATTTTAATAATAATGTGTGAAGTGCTTAACTTATTTCGTTATTTTGGTAGCGTTTTATTTGAATTTTCCTCATAGTTGGTGTGAAAAGCAGTAGGTAAATATGTGTCACAAGATAATAAAATTATTTTCACCAAGAGCGTTAATACTTGAATCCCTCACCACGCTCCAGATCTAATGTACGCCCTCGCCGTAAATACATAATTTTGCTCCCTTGTGACACAATCTACTATTCTGTTGTAGGTTATAACAGTGTACCCCCTGATCGCCTACATGTTGCGATCAGAAGCGTTGCTCCTGCTGCCGATCAGTGACGCGAGCAAGGCGCGCACGGGACTCACCGTCGCCATCAACGTCGTCATCGTATCAGTGTGCGTCGCCGTGGCCTGCTTGTGTCCCAGCATAGGGACTATTATCAGGTGAGGCTTTTTTGTGCTCGAACGGGTGTTAGCTCTCTGAGCTGTCACAACAGTCGGATTTCGTGGAGTTAGGTATGCCTCGGCAAAACCTCAGCACCACGGGTGTATAACAGTGGCGTGCGCGGGCACTCGACCACAGAGGGGAGTGTACCTAGCCTAAATATGGTTGCAGTATATTGTCCTGCCTGTTGTTCTAACTAAATTGCATGTCAAGTCGAGGGGAAGCATTTAGTAGGCGATGCATATAATTAAAGCTACCAAATTTTGACACCAGGGCGGCGATACTGAGAAAGGGACTTAATTCTTGGAAAAAAAGTGAGATTCAAAATGCGTGGGCAGTCGACAGTCCCATTTATCAAAGCGACATGGTGAGGTAAAGATTGTTAGCCCCCATTGTAGGCAGTAGCAATATTAGCTAAGTGAATGCAGTGTTCATAAGTTCATAATCAGACCAGCTCCATGGTATTATTTTATTGCATTATCACCACAGAAATATAGCGAGGTAGAAGGAAAAGTGTATGTACCTAGTGTGCTAAAAAGAAGTGACGGCGACCTACTTTGCACGACGTTGACTTCAGTTGCCGGCAATATTATTATCAAATTTGATAATAATGGTATAATTCATTGTTCAAATACCAACAAATGAAATGGAAAATTTACGTTTTCCATCACTAAATTACACTTTTGGCGTCAAACGCTAAGCGGAAAACGTTACACGCTTGGTTCCCATACAAATTGACGAACTATTTCGTTCTATCTCGATATATTTCTGTGATTATTACCCAAGATAGGCAAGTGGGTATATCAAATTTGAGCCCAATCGAACGTCAGCAAGTGGTTCTAATTTAGCTTTCAAAACTTGGCCCACACAATCATACATCATACATACCGTCATGGTAAAATAAAAAAAAAACTGTTCCAGATACACTGGTGCAGTAAGCGGCCTGGTGCACGTATTCGCGCTTCCCTCTATACTCCAAGTCCGGTCCTTGCAGCTGCGGGGGAAACTCACCTTCTGGAAGCTTCTGCTTTACTTCTTGATAGTTCTCTTCGGCGTGGTCAATCTGATTATGCAGTTCTTTATTAAAGAGTGACAGTGATATTGATATAACATGTGAATTATCAGTCTGACTTAGGACAAGTTTAGTGTCACCCTTGGATATTATTACGGGTTTATGGGCGGATTATTGCCATAATCAGCTAAAACGATTTTTGTAATATGAGGTTTATTTTGTATGAGATCGAAATATCAAAATATACACATTACTAGTTTTTTCTGCGTTGTCGCCCGGGTGGCAAATACATTTCGCTTGTTGTTCGGGAACGGTGGGGTTGTCTCTATGCAATAAAACGACGATCTGGTTTACGCTCTTGCGTGGAAGAAGCGAACTAGTAGGTAATGTTAGAATTTTTTAGTTTTACATTACATACCTATTGTGTTTGTACAAAATCACTATCCAAGGTTTTAGAACACACTCTTACATATTTACTCGACTACGACAAATACATGTACTTATGTGAGGTACTGTTCTCGTACAGTTTACAACTATTTACTGAAGTATTTTTGATTTGTTTTGATATGGTTCCTTAGACTTAGAACATTTTTAACTGAAAATGGCAGACTAACTGCGTAACTTTCTCATCTAGTCATATTTTGTTAAAGTGAATTTCTAAAGAAAAAAACATAAATGTAAATATTTTCTTATATTTTCTTAAACAAATTCCAAAACAGTAAAAGTAAAATAACGAATAACAAATTTTAAACGTGTTTTCATATATTGCAACTGATGCCTCTTACACCTAATATTGTGATACAAATTATTATGACACTTGTATAAATTCATCATTATATAGTTTAGCCCCCTCCATTTATACATATAATTCGTGCAAATCGCTTTAAAATAATTGAGTAAAACAAAACACGCAAACATTTTTACGTCACGTGGAGAAAATCACACTTCCCGGCCATGGGGGAGGCTTAAAAACTGTGTACACATCACGTGGTTATAAAGAATGCCCCAGATCGCATACACATTTATATATGGACCTCACCTTCGGTTTGGGCTACAAACACCTGCGACATAGACGTATATAAGGGGGCGAGGTAGGTTGGGGTTCAAGGGAGGGGTCCCTTAGGGCTCGATGGCTAGTGATTTTTTTCATTTCGCGATTGCTACGCTCTCATTTTCATCTGATTGTGCTAACCATCAATTCCCACCCTTTCTATACCTGGGAGATTTTTATTTTACTGTCCTTGGTGTGCTATGTGTTATTAGGTACCCTTAAATTACTAGGTGCAAATTTGTGAAATCATCTTAAAACGGAAGTAAAATAACACTACGAATGTAACCCATCGGTAACATAATATATTGTTGTCTACTGTCTTTTCATAGAGATCTCAAAACGCTTACCAGATACCAGAGTTTAAATTCATTTTGAGGTAGAGTAGTTAACCGATTTAACGACCTGTAGGTTAACCGATTTAACGACCTGTAGGTTGTTGGCTGCCTCCTTATGATTTGAACACTTTATTTATAGCTTTACTTATTACCTATATTCTAGAGAAACTTCGATTGCGCCGTGCTTCAACTGGAGCGAAAACTATACATGAATAGGGTAACTAATTTTTCATACGATTTTTCATTACGATTGCGAGAAATATCAATTATTCGCTTGTAAGGCCTTTCATTTTTACATGATGGCAACCGTTATGGCTGTTTTCAAATAGGGTAGTTGCCTGAAGTCATAATTTCCAAAGAATCTCGTTTCCATAACTTCAGAAAAAAATAACTTATTAAGCCTTTAAGGATTTTAAAATGCCAATGCATTAATTACCCTTTGCATGCCTGGTACGGTCTGACGGACCCAGGTTGTCAAGTAAATACTATGTGACTTTCGTCCACCAGGCATGACAAGGTTAAAAATAAGGAGACAGATTGTTCATAATCCATAACGTACAGTGGCGTAATAATTTTTATGCCACACCTGGTCATAAAGTGACTTTTTCCGCACGCTGCACGTACGGAAAAAGCCGCTTTCTGGCCAAGTGTAGACATAAAATACTGTACACAACACGGGAGGTAATAAAGAAAGCCCTCGATCGCATATTTACGTCCCTCGCTTACAGCTCGGGCCGCAAAGTTCTACGATCTCGGCCTTTCTTTGTATTACCACCCTAGTTATGTAATGTACTATTTCTTCTCTTAGAAATTCATACTGTGTATTTTGACACTTATTATTTCAGGCTAGCCTTTAAATCTGCTTCGTTTGGAAAATTAACTAAACTTCACCTATTAAGTGCTTTCAACGATGTTTAAAATATTAAAAACAAAAGCTAAGGTTACCAAGGAAAATTACGCCATAAGACTTGTTTTCTTAGAAACTTCATACTATCTGAGCGTTTTGAAACAAACTTCATAAAAGGTATGATCTGTCAGGAGACCCTATTGATCTATCAGAAAACTACCCTTGTTCTAGTGCACGGTGGTCTGTAGAATACATTGTTTTCTGTTTAGTGATGCTGGTGGTGGTTCATTAAAGCTGATTTGATGTATCAGAAAAGTATTCCTATTAGGGATGACGACTGGGTTAAAAATATATAATAGGCTACTTGATGACAGTTCAAATCAGCTTCTTTTTATGAAGTGTCAAAACGCTCCGAAAGTATGCAGTTTAGTATGAAATACTATCTTGTGACGTGCTTGTGACGTCATGCTCAACATGGTGCCTTATTTTTAGTTTTCGTCGTTGTAAAATCGTTGATGGCACGAAAATAAGTTTGAATGATTTTATCCGGGCTGTTTTGGAAGCGTAATTTGCTGGTTAGAGTTAATGAATTTATTTTGATTGTTGTCAAATACCCTATTCTATTTAGTCCGTCAGTTAGATTATGGAAAAATATGGGACACGTATTTTTTGGTTTATCAAAATATTAAAAATCGACAAAGTTATAGATCATGAAACTTCTGGAGTGGGGGCTAGTGACGTCACTCCTAGGTGAAAATTGTACCAAGGAGTGACTTCACTCCTAGGTGAAAATTGTACCAAGGAGTGACGTCACTCGAAACTTCTAAGCACTGTATCCTCGTCAATTTTTGTTTGTCAAACAAAAAAAAAATACGTATACAATATTTTTTAATAATCAAACTGACGGACTAAAAAGTTTTTTCGTCGTCTAGCCTCGCACGGTCTGTAGAATGCGTTGCTTTGTGGTAATGTGTGATGGTGACGGTCACACGTTACGTGATGACGGTGGGGGCGTCGCGGCCGGTGTGCTGCTGCAGCTGAGACAGCTGCAGCGCCACGTCGATGAGCGGCCGCAGCATCACCTGCGCGTCGCCGAGCACGTCGGTGGCCTCGTACGAGTCGATGTACAATCTGCCCAAAGAATCGGGGTTCAGTACAGTCACAGTATAATAGCAGTAATTTTCTTCCCACAAAAGATACATCCCACGCTTGTATGTGTGCGCGCCGTGAACGAACGCACTACACGCAAAGTTTTGAGATTGCATAAGAATGCCCCAGTATGGATCGCACTGTCTGCGCCTCGAACTTGAATACGTATCGCGCGCTCCTAAACGTCTGAAAAAGTCTGAAAATGTGACTTTTAAATGGAGGTGTTACCATGTACCCTACTGCACTTATCGTAGGCGCACTCTACCTATTTGTTGTTATACTTTGGTACAGTGTTTACAGGTTACTTCGGAAGGGGCTTGACCCACTGAGGGTAGGTTTTACCAAAATCACGGTTCGTCACGGACGGACGCACATGCTTTTGGTGCGTTATCTATTATTAGCTTTCAAATCGGTTGCCATTTTTGATGCAGTGGATGTGCCTATTTGGAGAGAATCGGTAAATGATATGGCTATTGCTACGCGTTACTACACACGTACGTAATGTACGGAAAGATAAAGAAAGATGATTGATAATTTACCTGACTGTAGCCCCGGAGCTGCCGGTGCCACTCAGGCGCAACACGATGCGCGATCCGTCTTCAAAGATAATCCTCAGACCCTGAAGACAAACAACAAAAATAGGTATATATTTATTTTAAGTCCTAGGCAGGCGTCTTAAAACGACATAGTCTTTGAATCCAAACCCAAATTATTTGAAAGAAATAGGCGTCCCCATAACATGTAAATATATGATAGTCCGTCATAACGACGTAGCGGTTCAGGTGTATAAGTGAGCTCTTTGGCGCAAACTCACAAAATCGGACTCGAGTCTCTTGATTTTTCTGGTTATGAAGAATGCATCCATTAATGATTGCTTCTAGCAATGAGGTGAGGTTTTAAGCTGAGCTCTCTCCCACCGATATCATGTGTATTTTTGCGATATAACTTAAGTGTTTTAGAATAATATAACTTTGAGTATATAGTAAGATGCTTATAAACTATACACATAATTATTATCGTGAGACCCATACAAAAATAAAAAAATACATGTGTTATTTCCTTATTTTCTCCAAACGCTCCCTCGCTCTTTAGAGCCTCGTATCTCGGCTTTATGGCCACGCAGCGGTCGATGGGATCCATGTAGAAGTTGTCGGCGAGCTGGACAACTTAAGACCCACTCCTACAGACTATACTGCCCCTGTGAAACAAGCCCGGCGGCATACCCGGGGGGTAATTGTACCGCCGAGCTTGCCGCACAAACGAGTCACCGGCACGCGACCAGTATGGCCCCTGGCCTGATAATGCCGGCGGCAAAAAGCCGCCAGTCAGGGCGCCGGCTTAGTGTGTAGGAGCTTTTAAGTCTTGGTCCCGGCGGAGTAGGTATTTCCTCGTGCTGCCAACGCCCTACGATTGCACGATTTCCGCGCCATCCATGTGATCTCTAGTTATCAGCTATATGCTGTATTGCAAACATGCCCGACCTGGTTCCAGGCCACGCTGCGGTCGATGGGATCCATGTAGAAGTTGTCGGCGAGCTGTACGACGTAGGTCTTGGCCCCAGCGAAGTGGGAGGACCCTAGCAACCCGGGTGCCGCACCAACCTGTGAGCGAACCACAGACTACCTCCACTAGACGGAGCATGTTGGGCGGCGCGCGCTCACATTAGATATGGTCGATTGTATAGGATTACGACATTACGCGACCGGCCGCTCGTTCAGTTGCGATCATGTTTCTGACTTGTGTGTGCACCAAAACGTGAAATAAATATTTCTGTTCAATCCGACGACAATCTCGAAACATAAAATGATAAAAAATATGTGAAACACGCGCTGTACTAGAAATATCTACCGATATTTAATCGCCCATATGCGTGGTGAGCTCGTGTCATATGGCATGCTCCGTCTAGTGGAGGTGGTCTGTGGAGCGAACATATTTCCTCGCGCCGCCCACACCCGACGCTTACACCCCACGACCGCGTCATCCATGACATCTCTAGTTATCAGGTATATGGTGTAGGTAGGTATTAGCTTTATAATTTCCACCCCCCTTTATTTCACCTCCTTAAGGAGCGATTTCCGGGATAAAAGCTAAGCTATGTCCTTCCCAGGGTCTCCAATTATCTCGGTACCAAATTTCATTTAAATCAATTTAGCGGTTAGAGCGTGAAAATGTAACATACAGCAGACATACAGAGTTGCTTTCATAACTATTAATTTGGATTGTTAACACGACAGACCTGCTTCATGGCCACGCTGCGGTCGATAGGGTCCATGTAGGAGAAGTTGTCGGCGAGTTGGACGACGTAGGTCTTGGTCCCGGCGGAGTGGGAGGACCCCACGAACCCGGGTGCCGTCATGCGCTGCTCGAGAGTAGTCATCATTTCGTTGCAGGGGTCGCTAGCGCATTCCTCGTAGTCGTATCTGAAAACAAAATGTTACTTGTGAGACAAACAGAGAGCACCCTGCTATCTACTCCACCCATACCACAGAATAAGAATTAGTACTGCGTACAGAAGCCTCTCTAACAAAACTGCCGTTCGCGTCGGATGTCCGGACCGAGCTGACCCGCATCCAACCGTCTCTCTCTATCGCGTAATGCGTACATAACGCGTGTTCTTTTTTCCACCCTAGGGTCACCTAGTCCGATTCACTCAAGGCGGTCCGGCCACCAACCAGGTTTGACCCCAGGGTACGCCACGGCCCCCACCGAGTTGGACTTTTGCTACGTCCAATAAGGACTGCAAGTAAGTCAGGCTTAAAAAAAAAACAAAATAATAATAATTACTACGCAACGGAATCGTGGAGTCAGTCAGTCCTGCCCATACCTCTATAGAAACTTGTATTGCGTGTCATTTATCTTTACTCTGTCACTAAATTTACCAGTATAAATGTGGATGAAGTTTACTCACCTGGTAAAGTAGTTCCTGCCGTATTTAGCCCAATGTTCTTTAAGGATTTCTTCAACGGACTTGCCAGTGACCGCGATTACGGACAGCCAGGCGAGGGCAGCCCATAAGCCGTCCTTTTCTCGCACGTGGTCCGAGCCGGTACCGAAGCTCTCCTCACCGCAGAGTGAGAGGCGACCGGCGTCCATCAGGTTGCCGAAGTATTTCCAACCTTAAAGAGAGGAAAGCTTGATTTTCCCTTAAAATTAAGTCAAATAAGGTTATTTTATATCGGGACCACTGTCAATTTCAATAGACAACCTCGAATAATGTTTGACCCCTACCGAAGATTCCAGCCACAACCAACTAGGCGTGTACGTGTACTGTTATCAACTCAGTCTTTTTAATGATCTTGCATCTAGGACTATTCTGTAGTTAACGTTTGTAGAATTGATCGCCGATGGGGCCAGTGAGATCTTGTGTGGCTACCGCATACGAGAAGATGCAACGTGGGACTTTCCAATATGTAAACTGGCGAAAGTCGTCGAAGAGAGCACAAGACCAGTCAAGAAGACATTCTGTGGAAGTCGGTCAGCAGTTGTAGACGTCTTTTGGCTGACAAAATCTTACCAGTGGGATATACGATTTTAAGCTGCTTAATAACTACTATTAACAACGGGATATTTACCATGTATGTTTGTTTTTGTGAGTTCCCGATATTTCAGCACCGTTGGAAGCGCCATCATCACGGGGTAACTGACGTGCTGCGAGTTTTTAGTTGTAGTCTACCCACACACCATAGCGAAATGAAATGAAATGTCGGGAACTCACAAAAACAAACATACACGGTAAATATCCCGTTGTTAATACCGACCGCTTTAGCTTAGTTGGTAGTGACCCTGCCTACGAAGCAGGAGGTCCTGGGTTCGAATCCCGGTAAGGGCATTTATTTGTGTGATGAGCACGAATATTTGTTCCTGAGTCATGGATGTGTTCTATGTATTTACAATCTGTTTCGTATAGGAATAGACAGAAGAAAAAAAAGGTTATTTATAGTGCCGGTTTTAGGTTGAAATCCAATAGATGACATTTCTAAAGTAGATGCTCATAAATAAAATATTGATTATGTCCATACTTTTTGGTTGGCTGAAAATAAAAAAGTGTCCTTATAAAATACCCAAAGAGCCAGAGATAAGCCACACTCAATATATGAGACAGCTCAGAGTTGTCATTATTGTATTGTACCTACTATCAAATAGTTATATCGAATTTGTATGTTGTTTTAATAGTATACTGTTTCTGTTATAGTTTGTTATTCCTAAGTAATTGGTGAATAGTTATTTGTAACGTTCAATATGAGTGATTCTGTGGGGCAGTGGAAGAGGCGTTTGCTCTAGCATGCGTTGTCACGACCATCGCGAAGAAGAAGAAGTGAAAGTTTATTCTATTGTTTGACAAACTGTCTTACAATTTTACATCAAATAAATATTGTTACAACTTTACAGAAAATGTTTGGAATCTCTGCTTCTGTGTCCCTCTAGAGTCTATTTTTATCCGGTACAAACTATAAATATATCGTCGTCTAGTATCCATAACACAAGCCTTATTGAGCTTACTATGGGGCTATAGTTTGTACCGGATAAAAATAGACTCTAGAGGGACACAGAAGCAGAGATTCCAAACATTTTCTGTAAAGTTGTAACAATATTTATTTGATGTAAAATTGTAAGACAGTTTGTCAAACAATAGAATAAACTTTCACTTCTTCTTCTTCGCGATGGTCGTGACAACGCATGCTAGAGCAAACGCCTCTTCCACTGCCCCACAGAATCACTCATATTGAACGTTACAAATAACTATTCACCAATTACTTAGGAATAACAAACTATAACAGAAACAGTATACTATTAAAACAACATACAAATTCGATATAACTATTTGATAGTAGGTACAATACAATAATGACAACTCTGAGCTGTCTCATATATTGAGTGTGGCTTATCTCTGGCTCTTTGGGTATTTTATAAGGACACTTTTTTATTTTCAGCCAACCAAAAAGTATGGACATAATCAATATTTTATTTATGAGCATCTACTTTAGAAATGTCATCTATTGGATTTCAACCTAAAACCGGCACTATAAATAACCTTTTTTTTCTTCTGTCTATTCCTATACGAAACAGATTGTAGTTCGATTTGTGTAAGATTGTCCCCTAATATTTATTTATTTATTATTAATAGTACTTACCAGTGGGCACTTCGAAAATCTCCTTCCCCAACTCCTTAGCCACGCGGTCGACGGCGGCGGCGGTGGGCATGCTCCGGGCGAAGCCCTTGACTCCGGAGCGTTGGAAGTACGGGATCAGCGACGCGTGGGCGGCTAGTACGGCTAGCGAGTCCGATGGCGTCACGAAGAGGGCGTCACGTCCGATTATCATGTTGCGGTCGCCTGAGGACGAACAGACCATTCGATGGTAAAGCGGAAATGTAGTAACCGCCTTAGGAAACACTTGGCGGTTACTACATTTCCGCTCTTTGCCATCGATATGTAAGAAATGATCGTCATGTTGTGAGCAAATATAAATAGAGTGCGACTACGATAACTCTGCAGTGGGGTATATGGCAACACCTCCAGCTCCATTTAAAAGCCACATTTTCATAGAAATTTCCTTTTAAATGGACTCTATTGAAAACGTAGTCAGGGAATAGAATACCTCTTTCGCGATATACCTCGATTATTTCACTCGAAATTTAGGCTTTCGCTCAAACGCCAAGAAAATATTAAAAAGTGAACATTGTATCAACGAGTATGACAGCTGTGTCTCTGAATGCTCTGGCTATGGTCGAATCGCAATGTCCCTTCTTGACCTGTAAGATAAGATCCCGAATAGCATATTTGGTTCTTTAAAAGTTCATAGAAAGATTCTAGAATTATGTTTGGCCGTTCACGTTTTACAGTCAGTGGTTTTGCACTACCGATATCAATTAAAAGCCACTGCAAAGTCAATCTTTGTTCTGGAACACAAGGTGTATTGGCGTTTTATCCTATACATGTTGAGCTAGCCCAAGTAGCCGTGACATCGCGTATCACGCGACAAAGCATGACCTGTGACTTTTGCAGTATTTGGAATGGAAAGGGATAGCTAGTATTTATCCGACACTTCATCGCGTGTCCCACTTGTGATAAGGGCAACGGCAAAGTATAATTAGACAAGTAGTCCAACTTCGGCTATTTAGGAGCTCGCGATCCGTACTGGAGCAGTCTTAAAGCTTTGCTCGTAGTGCGCTCGTTCACGGTGCGTACACATACAAGCGCGCTTTTGTGGGAAGAAAAATGACTGCTATTGTATTGTGGCAATAGTGTGTCCATAAACGCTGTGTAGTATATGCGGTAGACTTACCATCACCATCAAAAGCGGCTCCCAAATCGTAGTCCCCGCCCTTCACGGCGGCGACCAGGTCCGCGGCATAAGTGAGGTTGGGGTCGGGGTGCGCCCCGCCGAAGTCCTCCAGCGGAGTCACTCGGCGCACGTTGCTAGACGACGCGCCAAGCTCGTCCAAGAAGATGGCTTGCACGTACGGACCGGTTACTGAAACAATCGTTATTTTAAAACGTTATTTAAAAAAATCCTCAGACATCCCTTTTCAAGTACCTACTCCATCTACATGTCATCACCGACAATATTAAACAAACCCACGAGTGGCTCACTTCACGATTTCGATTTCGCGATATGATTTTTATTTTTATCGATTTACTCAAATTACAACCGATTCCAAATAATGGTATTCGCTCATATGCAGCCTGTAAAACTAATACGGGCGAATATTGAAACGGTGGTCAGCATAGGACCTAAGAAGCATATTTAGATAACTATTGCTTAAAACCACAATGAAAATATTTACCATACAAAATAATTCGGGCCGCAATGTAACGCAACACATTCAAGTTGACAAACACGCTAGTTGACAGTTACTTTAAAAAGCTCGTATCTCGCAATGTCATAACAAGCATGTATGCGGTACATTGCTGCTCGGTAAATTTTCAAAAATTAATTATGAGGTCACTATTAAGTGTAATTTAAAAAATCATACTAATTAATGATAACACTACTAAACGCTATATCTGGTTTAATTGTTCGCCCGTATTAGACGTACACGCTGTATACATTAAAAAAAGAAGTCGTAGAACGCAAACAATGCATAGCGATTTTTTGATTCGAAATATTTACACTTGGTGTGTTAACAAAAAATGCAATATTCATTACAATGCTGGTAAAAAGAATATACATAGTGTTTGTATTTACTTTTTTAGCTTAAAAGCTACTAGATATTTAATTTATAATGTCTATGAGCACTGCTAATTAACATTGTATGGGTGTTAAAATGTGTCAAAAGACCAATCTTACATATAACCCAAAAACTATAAAGAAATATTCGATAAAATTAGAAGAATCATAAAGCAAATGGACAAATACCTCCACTCATAGAATCGATGAGCACGTGAAAAGGTTTCCTCTGCTCAGTGCCCTGGATGAGCGCCTTGATCTTCGGGAAGTCGAAGATTTCCTTCATGTAGCTAACGTAGTCCTGGACTGGGTCGATAACCTCCACCACGAAAATACTATCGTCCACCTATAAAAAACGTATTATACATACATAATTTTTCCGAAAACTATAATTAACATTATTTTTTCAAACGCGCTGTAAATCATGGCATTGCCAAGCTAGAGCGGGTCACTTCGTAACATTTAACATCAAGAAAAACCGGGCAAGTGCGAGTCGGACTCGCGCACCGAAGGTTCCGTACAAACTCGTCACTAGATACGTGGATAATTCAAGACAAACTGTATGGTCGGACAAACTTAACTTTGCTCTTGATAAACTGTTGTCCCTATACATCGACATATGTCGCGGTTAGTTTAGTAGGAGCAAATAAATTTGTCTTACAATAGTTACAATTTTTGCGAATTTCTAAAAAACGCTGCAAGTTAGGAAAACCGTTTTAATTTTCCTGTTATATTTAGTATGATATTAATAATTGGTAATTATTACAGATTTTTCTATTTAGTAACTTCAGAGATAATAGAGGGGAAATAGTATTTTTTTTACATTTTTTGTATTAAATCAAAAACTATAAGTTTAAGAAAAAAAATAAAAATACTTTTAGAATTTACACATTAAGCCCTTTCATTTGATATACCACTCAATATAATAGCTCTACTTGTATTGCATCAGTTTGATCGCATCAGTAGATCCTGAGATATCTTGCTGTGACAGACAGACAGAGTCACACCATAAGGGTTCCTTTTTTATCATTTTGGTACGGAACCCTAAAAACCAGCCATTTAAACCGAAAGCAATGCAATATTACCAGTGTTCAGAGCTTGGGTGCAATTTGGAGTAGGTATATGACTTAAAAGTTATACAGAAACATATATGTTCCTCGTGATTCTGGGAATGGATACCTATTATTGTAGATGCATTTTTTTCTTGTTATATGCATCTATAGTAATAATACATTCCCGTAATTTTGAGGAACGTCCATGTTTCTGTATAACGTTTGAAGTCATATACCCCAAATTGCACCCAAGATCGGAATACTGAATATAACTTCATTATGACTAATTATGCTTTACGTTTGTTAAATCTTTTCTGGTGTATCGTAGAGACAAGGTCAACAAAAAACAAAAAAAAAATTAGAAAATTGGAAGACTTGCTAAGTAGACCCTGGTGAGAGTGTATCACTCAGCCCCGGATCTACGACTTTTCCAAACCGGGCAAAAATTTGATGTGGCGCCCCCTCTTCTCCGGCGCTGAGATAAATTATTTCAAAAGTCGCCTGATGCCATGGCAGGTATCATTAATATTCCGTTTTAACTTAAAAGTTGATTCGAGTCGGTTAGTTTTCCAAACAAACATAAAGAGGGTCATTGTTTACTTCCACGGCATCGATTATATTTGAAATGTTTTATTTTATAGCTTAATTTATTTGTGCGAAATGACATGAGAAGTCTAAAAAAAATCAGAATTATATAACGTGTAATTGGGCCTGTAAGTTTAGCGCCATTTATCAGCATCATTTGACACGTTCATAGTACGGTCATGGTATGATGCTGTGTAGTGGGCAGAACATTTGAAGTCTAACTTTTTTCTTTATACTCTAGCTTTGTATTAATCAAGAATACCAAGTTGAGCTCACGTTAAACTTGAATACACCAGTTTTGTCGATGGGACAGTTGAGGTCCGGGACGGTGCGGTACTCCTTGATGGCCGTGGTGAGCGCATGGATCTCGTTGGTGGTGTGGTCAGGCGCCGGCCCGCCGTTGCTGCAGTTGAACTTGATGCCGAAGTCGTTGTTGATGCCGCCCGGGTTGTGGGACGCGGTCAGGACTATGCCTCCTAAAACGTACAATCCCTTTGTAACAATGATCCCGTTTGTCTTTCCCTGTTGGGATTCGGAGAGATGAGGAATCGGAACTAATTGATTCTTGGTATAACATTAGATCCTAAACTCCAGTGGGGTCCGCATATGGCTAATCTCTCGAATAGACCAAGCTTTTGCAGTGAGCAAGATCTGACAACTAACAGACGTCGAAACAGTTCGATTAGTATATTTTAGTTATTTCCATAGTATCATGTCGTATACTATTCTACTATGGGGCAGTCAGTACTTCAGAAATTAATACTATTTCTTTTCCGCAGAAGAGGTCTATTCGAGCGATATATAAGATGAATCATCGAGACTCACTTAGAGATAAGTTTAAAGACATTCATTAATGATATTGTATTGTCAATACATCTATGAGAATATTGTGTATGTACATAAAAACATCATGAATTTTAAGAAGAACTGTGATATACATAATATGAATACTAGAAATAAACATAACCTCGCAGTCCCCGTCACTCGGCTCCATAAAATAAAATAAAAAACATTCATGGGGTAGGTAATTGTGCACGATTTTGTAATAAACTTCCAAGAAACATACCTATCTTATCTGAATTATTTATTAACAAATTCAAGAATTATGTAAAGCGTAATAGTACATTGTGTATCAAGGGCGGTAAGTAAGGAATTACAAACGAGTGTTTGTTACAAGGCCGAGGCGAAGCCGGGGGCTTTAACAACACGAGTTTGTAATTCCTTTACCGCCCGTGGCACACACAATGTTTTTCATCACACTTGTGAGGAAATCTGATTAAAATAACCTTACTTAACTTAAATAAGATTGTAAAACAGACAGTGACAAGTGACATATAGGTATCCATAGACAATGCGAATGTCAAGTCGCGTTCAGAAACCATAGCGGTAAAGACCTAAAATGGTTGATTAAGTTGATTTTATATTTGCAAAATACTGAAATACACTATTTAAACATTTCATTAATGTTACAGAAATATGTGTTTACATGTATTTGCAATAACAGTTCTCTTTAAATAAATATTTCAGTGATAAAAGTTAAAAAACGTAAGTTGGCGTTTCCTTTGAAAATGACAAATAAGAGTAAAACAGAACCAGCGTTTCAAATTTAAAAAGAAAACCATTACGCCCTAGGGCGTAATAGGTCATTTACAGCCCGCAGAACCTACGTGTAATGACACCATTTTCGAACAAGTGTGATGAAAACTCATTTCCAAAGCTTATTACAGCACACAAGACTACATGATGTTGATGAAACACCGTGGGAAATTTTAATTTATATTACGTTGTCGTTTTCTTTTGACATTTATTGGATACGGGAATCGCGGGCGATGATGATAGCAACCAGCATCATACAATACTGACTTTCACATCAATCCCTTCATCAGGTCCTATAATGAGGTCTCTTTCTAACGAAATCAACCCATAGGCAAAGTATAAAGACAACCAAGTAGTACGACTTTGGCCGTTTAAGAGCGCGCGACACGTATTTACGCACGACGCGCGTCTGTGTGAGTGAACGCCATACTGTGGCAGTCTCGCGCAGTCGGCAATGCTTGCCTGGGGTGCGTCCGTACACGGTGCGCACACATGCGCGCTCCCGATGTACCTTTTGTTCGAAGAAAAACTACCGTATACCGTGCCATAGGTACGCAATTCCATCAAAAAAATAATGATTGAAGTAGGTCAACCGTTCAACTGACTGAATAAGCTATATATCATTCCGATATATTAGTTAGGTATAACCCATATAACTAAAATAATTTAAATGGGTTTCTTATCTCACAAATCGATTTTAGTTGTTAACCTAACTTTGAACTGTGTATGCATTACAGTACAGTACAAAATGGGTAGTATGATAATTAGGTGTAACTACTGTGGTAGTTGAAGGTTGAACAGATTCGATATTACTTATATACAAAAAATAAACTCACTGGATTCATCGTCATGCCTTGCCCTTGATCAAATGAATATTATTACAATGACAGGCTAGTTTTAGGCAGAATGTAGGTACTTGTTGAATCAATATGGCAAGGCTTGGGTCATTAAACTGAGACTTGCTTGTACCAATTTAGTGATAATTATTGCGATGATATATCACAATATAACGTGATTATTACGACATTCTGATATGCCTCATGAATAGGGATCGGACGACGGAATGAAAATGACATAAGGAACAGGACTGTATTAGACTTTAGTGTTACATTTTTTATGCGGTCGACAAATTTATCGATGTCGTCGTAGATAAAATTTCTATATATTTATTTAATCGATATAAACGGATATACGTTTTGTCTATAAAAAGAGGGTATAAACTTTTATTGTACCTATATAATATATACATATAACGAAGTGCACACATTTTATTGCACTCAATGCAAATTTGTAATTCTGAGATTGCTTTTTTTAATGCAACTGACGACAATACAATTGATGTTCATTTAACCCAAGTGGTCCCTACCGCCCCCCAATAGGCGCTAAGGATTCCCAGGGGGGCGGCAGGGGGGCGCTATCACTATTGAAAATAAAAACTTCAATATCAACTACAGTAGGTACAAATAGATTTCTACATTATTAATTCGACTGTAGCATCATCAACATTGATATCATATTGCAAATGCATATAATTCAATTAATCTTAACAAGTTATTTATCTGTTAAAAGGTTTGAACTTGGCCTGAAGAGTCCAGGCTTTATGATTTTGAGAGCTCCTCATAGGTAAGGCTTGGATAAGGGATGATGGACTATAAGGTAGGTAGGACAGAGGGCACGCGGCTAAGGCCTGCCTAGCAAACATACTCGTATATATAGCTTGTGCAACATTAGTCACACATCCGTAGGAATGTAAGCTTACCAAGAGTATTGTATTTTCTGATGATGCATGATACAGCTGGAGTGGAGAGGATGCCATTTTGCCCAATTAACAGTTTTGCAACCTAAAAGAAACAACATGGATTTATAACTGTAGTTTATAAAAAAATGATACTCTATAATTAACAAGTACAGTAGAGCCCAATTAAGACGATTCTGAGGGTACCTAGCAAAAAAAGCGTTTTAAACGGGAAATCGTATTAAACGTGAAAAACATACTAGTATTATTTCGTGTACTTTGTTTATTTAGAACGGAGGACACAACAAAGATTACAAATAAATCAACATTAGGGTAAGGTCAGTCGGGGCAAGGGCGCCAACGTCACTGCTACTTGCAGCAATAATGCTTTTATTAAATTTTTGACATCACTGAACTAACAAATCAAAACATGCAGGAGCAGTGATAATGAGCGAATGAAATCTAAGTGTAGATATAGCTACAAACTTATCTGCAGCAGGTGGAGCCAGCGGAGGTGTCGCCAGAATCGCGTCTCATTGTGTAATATTAGTACGGTATTGGCGTATTAAGCGGGACGCGAGTCGTATTAAACATGAACAAAATGTATCAAAACAGGCCTCAAGTTGCAGGGACCGACCGGCGTAAAATGGCGTATTATGCGGGAAATCGTATTAAGCGGGTTCTACTGTACAAGTATCCTTTTGTCAGAGTAATAAGAGTCTGTACTTAGTGTCCTCACATTAGATGCATACTGCATCATGCAGAAATTTTTTTTGAGGTGAGTTTAAATATTTGCTGCCTCAGACTCTGTCATTGTAAACTGATTAGAATTTTTTTTTTAAATCAAATTAGTCCCTTTTCAGCCATTTTAAGCCACTTTTTCAAAATCCAGTTCTAACTATGGGATCCATGAGGAATTGAGGTATCTCCTCAAGTATACACTGCTTGATGTCAGTTTGTTTAGGAATCATATCCTAGTACCCATTTTGTAATAAAGAAATAATGTAATGCCACTGGAATCCTCAATAACTTTGGACGATGGACACTCAATGGTATTGTAATAATTTCTATATATATTAAATTCTATACTTTTTGATTTGAGATAAACTTAGTTCAAAACAAAAATCTATTAGAGAACCTCTGTCTTTATGAAGTTTAACATGTTGAGCGCCATCGGACACAGACTCAGAACATAAATGTTCAGAGTGAGTGTCCGATGGTGTTCAATGTGTTAATATATATATGAATGCTTGAAAGGCTATTTGGTCTAAGCGCCAATGGAGACACGCCACTTAATGGACAGCAGTCATCCTCAACCAAAACCAAAATCTTGATGTAAAACCATGTTTAGTTGTGGGTTGGGTGCAAACGAGATCTTTCCGTCTCTTGTTAGTTTGGTCCATGCTATAAGTAAGCATTTTGTGCTGTTTTAGTACAGTGTTCATAATAAAAAGCTGTCTAACTATTAGTACTTTGCAAGACTTGTATAACAGATCAGTAGGGTAACGGAAAGAGCGGAAAGTTGAGACCTTCAAGATTGCTCGCTGTGCTCTTTTGATTGACAACCGCTTTAGCCGCTCCTCCCCACGATGAGATGCAATACGTTAGTAAAGACCAGCAAAGTGCAAAGTTAACTGTCATTATTATACGATTTTAAGCTAACATGGTCATTCACATAATAACTACTATTAACGACGGGATATTTACCATTTATGTTTGTTTTTGTGAGTTCCCGATATTTCGGCACTGTTGCGAGCGCCATCATCACGGAGTAACAAACATACATGGTAAATATCCCGTCGTTAAAAGTAAGTAGTTATTAAACTGTCATTATTAACCGTGAGTCTACAAAATTGCGCAATGTTTTAAACACAAATATTAGCTTATGGATACGGCTGCTTAACGCTTCGATATGGGGTCTAAACGATAGAGTATCGTTTATTATGACACCAAGGTACTTTAACTTAATTTTTTTTTTTTTAATATTAGGGGACAATCTTACACAAATTAAACTGTTAATAGATTATCTGCCCATATTTTGTCAATAAATGAAATTATTTATTTACTTACCCCATTTCCAGCGCTTATCTTAATAATTTTATCCACAACTTCTTTGACAAGGTATCTTCCATCCCCACCGACGACCAACGTAGAACCCACGATACTATCCTTATTAGCATCCAAAATACTCTGAATAAAGTTTTCTGTATAGTTTTCTTGTAGAAAAACTTTAACCTTTTTACGTAAACCACTCGTTCCCGGCTTTTGCCCCTCGAAAGGGATAGTATTAACTGTAACAACGCTAGGCATTTTCACTGAACAACAGATAGTTCTGGGTCGAAACTTTGGAGCGAGTTATCTCGCCAAAGCGGTCTTAATAAATAACTTTATTTATCTCTGTTCGTAAGGTCAACGGGAACGGCCGCTTCACAAATTTGTAGCTGTCAAACGCAATGTCAATCAAGGTCAGTAAACGCTTGCGTTCAGAAACCTCATGAGTTTATTCTTTATTTCATACTATCAAATAAATCAAATTTAATACATAATCTATTAGAATACAAACTTTAATTTTGATTACGATAGATCAAGAAATTGTGGATTATTTTATTTAATAATAACATTATATTTCGTTTAAATTAATATCGAATCATGACATTGATTGAACGCAGCAGTAGCTACGAAATCTAATAAAAAATAAAAAGGCGCGAAAAAGCAATGGGTAACACGAGCAAGATCCAAAGTTTTTATGCCACTCCTGTACCTCTAGCACAACTGTGACGCGCGACTCTTTCTCGCGCGACAAATGCTACCTATCTCTATCCACTCAATATCGTGCGACAGTGACAGGTGATGCTCTGTCGCGCGAGAAACGAAGTCGCGGCCAGTTATGCTAGACGTACTGGCCATAAAGTGACTCACCGCACGCTACGCGTACGGAAAAAGCTGCTTTTTGGCCAAGTGTCGACATAAAATGATGTACATACACAACACAGGAGGTAATAAAGAAAGCCCTCGACCTCGACCGAAGTCCCTCGCTTGCCGCAAACATCTGCGATCTCGGCCTTGCCTTGTTTTACCACCCTAGTTGTGTAATGTAGTTCAAAAAGCGGTACTTTTTGTACATAGCTGTATATCGTGCGGGAAGTTGTATTTTGCGCACTAGTGCTTTTTACTTTTCAGCTAACTTTCCAACACTAACACGCACATTTATTTGCGAATAACTACAAATTAAAAATAATTTCTTGCTTTTTCATATTTAAATTTAATTAAATGCTGTATGTTACTTCCTAATGTCTCAGATCGCAGGTAGGTATTTGACGCACGAGCCGAAGGCAAGGGCGATAAATATGCGATCTGCGGCTTTCTTTATTACCGCCCACGGTAGGTACAAAATTTTACATCTCCACCAGGCCAGGAAGTGGGATTTTCCGCACACGTAGCGGGCGGTAATTGCCATTTTATGGCCAGGTGTGACGTAAAACATATTACAGTTGCAGTGCAGTAATAATGTATAGGTATACTAAAAAATTGTAATAAAACAACTTAAATGGATTCGCAATTTAATCCATTTAAGTTGTTTTATTACAATTTATTTGGCGGGTTGTCTAAGCACGAACGCTGAAATGGTTACCTACGAAACGTAGTCGAGTCGTAAAAATACAGTCATATACGCGATTTAATCCGTTTAAGTTGTTTTATTACAATGAGTGATAATCGCGGAAACCGAAGACAATATTATGTAGGTACTAAGAAATGTATAGTCTTTGACCTCGACTGTATATACCTACTAACGGAGCATCTCGGAAGGTAACAAATTATGGGATGTCCAAATAAAATAAAATTAGAGTACAAAAAATAACCTTCAACCTTTAATCGGACAAGCGAAACTTAAAATTAAAAACGATCGTGCAAAACTTCCTTAGAAATCTAAAAACAAACTTAAGAGGAAATGCGTAACTCCTAACCCATCTCATATATCTTAATTATACATATCAAATTATTTTTAACTTGTTATATTTCAAAATCACTAAAAGATTACGTTACACATTTCATAATCATACTTTAAAAATATCGATCAAATCACAAGTTCATGATTAAAATTACATCAGATCTTTAAAGAAACCAAATAAAAAGTAAACGAATCGATACATATAATTCCATGGTTCACTTCAGATGATTACTTACATTAAAAAAAAACGCACTAGATCATGAAAATTATGTACCGACACTTCACTATCGGACCACATACTTACACAAATACTTTGAGAACGAAAATACATTATTAAAAAAGCATTCACAATAAATTAGCATGTTAATATGGTTAAAATAAAAATGCACATGTATAAACGCAGTAAAAAACCTAAATTCATAATTATAGACATAACGATTCGCGATCAATATTAAAATGTTATCTGATTAAAATATAACAGTTTGTGACTGTCGATTGGAGATTGTCACATAACCCTCTTGCCGCCAGTGCGACGACTTTGACACACACAACTCATTATCAATTATCTATTGCAAAAGAATGCATGGCAGTTATCCCCTTTCTGGGTGTACGCACGGCGGCAAAAGAATTTATAAGGATAAGAGCATCTACTGTTTACTGATAAATGAGTCCTTGTTAAAATCAAGTCATAAGCGAGGTCCTATAATATTTTGATAGTTGATTAAGCTCCGTCAGATACCAATTCCCATTATTTCCTTTACAGTCATATTCTTCAGAATATGGTACGAAAAGGAGTAAATATTGGCGTTCAACTGATTATTGATAATTGTAATTTATAAGAAACCGTCGCGATATTCCCAACAGTAAAATAATCAAAAATTAAAAGCATCGCAAATTTAATAACGAAAATCATTAATATTTAGTCGAAATTTAATGCTAAAAAATGGATGGTTAAAAATCAAGAAATAAAACATGCTTCCTCTAAAGCTAATTGTGATTAAGATGTAAGTAAGGTTATTTCCTAATTAGTTAAACTTAATACTAATTTATTGGCACTCGGCCTGTTTACCTCAACAATAGTCTTTGAAACATCATTGTCGTATCGCTTTAAGCTATCATAAAAATTTATAAAAGAACAACTTAAAACTAGGTATGTATAATAAAATCTCATAGCAATTAACGGGCGATCTACGCTAGGAACAGGCCAACAGCATTCTGAATCACAATTCCTTAATAAAACGTAAACTAAACAAATAGGAACAGTGATCTAATAGTAACTCATAATGGTACTTTTTCTAGAGCGAATTCACTTAGCTGTGTACCTGACGAACAATACTCATTGTCTGCATTGTTAACTGTGGCCACCACTACCACTTCGAAATGTAAGGCACTATAAGTGCAAATAGCTTTTACACTAAATTAGTCTTTAAGTCAAACGAATTAAGGTTTACACTTAAACAAAGAGAATACATCGTTCGTCTTTCTAAGCATCGATACGTACTTCGCTGCTCTTTCACTTACGAAGTGACCAACATCTGTGTTCTCTTTGTTTAAGAGTAAACCTTATTTTGCTCGACTTAAAGACTAATTTAGTGTAAAAATTATGTGCACTATAATGCCTTACATCTCGAAGTCGAAGTTGTGGCCACAGTTAACAATGCAGATAATGAGTATTGTTCGTCAGGTACAAAGCTAAGTGAATTCGCTCTAGAAAAAGAATTTCTACTGTAGTATCACATATATTTTCTCCGCCGCAGTTATAATCTCGCCAAGCAAAAATGTAATATTAAATTAGTTTGGTATATAACATTAGGTACAATATAAAAGCGGCGTTACCCATACTTTCTACAAAGCACATACCAGTCTTCTGTGAGATCACTGATTCAGATTAATTTTATTGGGGTATTCATTATTTTAAGTTACTTTATTACTCTAGTCAGTACTAATCAGAAATCAGTCTTCGTTGCATTTAGTCACGATTGAGGCAATAATTCTTTAATCAGATACGAAACTCCACTATTAGTAAAGTATATCAAAAATCCCATGAAAGTACAATCAGCAAATGAAGACATGACCATTAGTCAAGTTTGCACGTCGTTAAGAAATCTTTGATTATTATTTCAATCATTTAATTAAAACATGGGTCATTGTATTCATTTGTGAAAATCTTTTTAGCTACCTAGCTTATTGCCTCAATAGACACGGCAAATGTACTTGGTCTGGGTAATCATTCGTTTCCGAACATAACTTTACTCCAATTTGACGACAATTTATATAAACTGCAGAATAAAAGGCCGTGACAAACATAGCGAGTGCATGTTTTGGTCCTATATATTTTTTTAAGTCAGGCCTGCCAATGTGACACGGTCTAAAGCACCACCGGTGTAGCTCGATCTATAGAGGCCCCAGGGAGATTGGGGTTGGGTCGTGTCGAAAACTACCGCCAACCAATTTTTATAGCGGTTGATATAAAACGTAGTCAGTGACTAAGTCACAAAAAACGAATGTCTTTTTAAAAGTTTTTGAAGTAGCAAGGTTCTGAAACGGTCTTCAAATGAAGTTTCTAATAGGTATGAGCAGAGAATTTAACATTAAAAACCTCGTTTGTAATTAACAAATCCTTCGTCGATTGTATTGGTCAGGAGCAATAATCTTAGCGAGGAGCGTTCATAATCATCTAGAAAGTACAAATGCAGGGATGTATACAAAAACAACATAACTGACTAAACTGGTAGTCACCTACTGTCATTAAAAATGTTTCTCTATAAGTATCAACCAGTCTAGTCAGGTATGTTGTTTTTGAAAACATTCCTTCAAATCTTCGTATAGTTTTTAGAGCAATTGCAGATCTTTTTGGACGCTACTTGCTGCGGATTGCTGCTGACTGTACCCAGCACAAAACCAAATTCTTCGACTTTAGTTGTACTTTAGTGTTTCCACGGTGATCGTAAACGAGGTCCAAGTATAAGTACTACAAATATTAATGGAGTTAAGGTATGTTGTAATAGGCCTCATATTATTAGTCAGTATGCCAAAGGAACACAGCTGTCTAATAGAATGTGATAGTAATATAATATCATTAAAACAGATAGTTGCGTCCCTCTCGGTCATTTAACTGGTATTAATGAACCCTAAGTGTGATCTAGGTGTATGGAAGTATAAATTGTCGTCTGTGGAACAAACTACCACTTGTCCTGTGTGATTGCGTTGGTGTTGTACTGAGGGGAGTTGATCAACTTGCGCTCCGCGCCCGGCGCGGCCGAGCCTTTGAAGGCGCTCGCCTGTTGTTGCAGCTCTATAGAAATAAAAAAAAAATAGTGAACTCGATTCTATGTTATTATATTATTAGATTTGTACATTTTCTGCCCTCCGGCCGGAAAGCGTCACCTTGCCGGCCGCTGCGCTAAACGAAGATGCCGCTTTCTGGCTCCGTCGAACAGAAAAATAGTATACAAAACTTGGCCAGTAAATAAGAAAGCCTCAGATCACATGTTTGTCCTCCTCGGCCTCGACTCGGAGGGATGACGACTGGGTTAAAACTATATAATTCTATTAAGTCCGTCAGTTAGATTATGGAAAAATATGGGACACGTAGTTTTTGGTTTATCAAAATATTAAAAAACGACAAAGTTATAGATCATCAAACTTCTGGAGTGGGGGCTTGTGACGTCACTCCTAGGTGAAAATTGTAACAAGGAGTGACGTCACTCGAAACTTCTAAGCACTCTATCCTCGTCATTTTCTGTTTGTCAAACAAAATAAAAAATACGTGTACAATATTTTTTAATAATCTAACGGACTAAATAGTTTTTTTAGTCGTCTAGCCCATTACATGTGATCTGAGACATTTCATACTTTACTGGTCTCGGTATGTACGTAATGTACTATTATATACCTGGACGATTCGTTTTCGTATCGATGTCAATATATCCAATTCGTACATCTTAGATCTCTTTAGAACAGTGATGAAGGCCTACCTGCAATGATCAGCAGCATCTTCCTGCGAGCTCCGAACGCCGTGACGCCTATCTCCGTCAGGTCCGCGTCGTTCAGCGATGCGAACGTTGACATGTCCAACTCGTGCTTCTTGAACAGATCTGTAAGTGCAACAGTGGCGTGGCGTTCATAAAACCCGATTCACACCGGCTTACCTAATTTAAAGCATATGACGTTCTCCTGAAGAAAGGTTAGTCCGGCTTTACTAAGAACATATTTGACGTCACGCCACTGAAACGTAAACATAGGATAGGCATAGGATGGGAATGCCTTATGGCATTAAGTTCGCCTTTTGTACGATAAGGTCGATAAGTTTTCTTTGGTGCAATAAAGTTCAAATAAATAAATAAATAGGACTAGTTCAGCGACAAGTTCGTCTCTCTTTTGTATTTTGACTCCGACTAGTAAAACCGGTTTGTGTTTTGGCCCGCTCATGATGTGACGTTGAAACCTTTTTGACGAACCAGGAGTTTGACCTACGATTACAAGCATGTTGTCTCGTGGGAGCCCTTACGCTGCGTCCCAATGTTTCTAATTTGAATAGCAATTTTGTAATCTTATCTGTCATGACAGGATTGTCTATATACTTATAGACATTTATAGGTAAAAATTACATTACTTTTGTTTCACATTCGTCTTACCAATGTACTTGTGGAGTCCTATTTCCCGCAGCAGTTCATACAGTTGCTGGTAGCGGCACGGTTTCCCTGAGGGCTGGGTTTGGGGCGGAGACGGCTTTTCCATTATGTTAGGTCGGACGAGCTCCGATCTATTCCAGCCTTTTTCAGGCTAAAATTCAATAAAAACAGAGTTAGAACAAGTCGTTTTAAATATAAAATTCCTGTTCACTGTATAATCATTTCAGGCAACGGAAACTCATTAAGTAATGATGACTTACTGTAGTAGGCACGGTCTCATCCTTTAGGTTGATGGGTCCGGGAGAAGTGTGGCTAAAGTAGTAGCCCGCCCACCGCGGTGTTGGCATTCTGTAGTTGCTGCCCACCTTTTCTTGCATGGCCTGCGATCAAACCAATATTAACATAAGTGAAACGTCAAAAGTTGGCGAACAGAGCTATGTATGTGACGTGAGAGAAATACCTACGTGCCTACATAGTTTGTGGGTAAGGCCGGCTTTACACCTGTAAGTTTTACTTACGTAAGTAAGGACGCAGCTATACGTTAGACTGAGATAGTCAGTCAGCTATCTCAGTCTAACGTATAGCTGCGTCCTTACTTACGTAAGTAAAACTTACAGGTGTAAAGCCGGCCTAATATACAGTTATTACAGAAGATTAGGTATCAAATTATGATCAGATCTATTTTTAGAGGCAAATTTTGAAAATCAGGTCAATTTTGAATTTAGAGATACATAAATAAATAAATATTAGGGGACAATCTTACACAAATCGAACTAGCCCCATAGTAAGCTCAATAAGGCTTGTGTTATGGATACTAGACGACGATATATTTAATAGATACAAATACTTAAATACATAGAAAACATCCATGACTCAGGAACAAATATTCGTGCTCATCACACAAATAAATGCCCTTACCGGGATTCGAACCCACGACCTCTTGCTTCGCAGGCAGGGTCACTACCAACTAATCTAAAGCGGTCGTCAAAAATACTAAGATACAAAGACATAACTTAAAAAATAACACCATTATGGAAAAATATTTGTTTAATTACTTAACTAAGTTAGGAGTCAATTTCATGCTGGTGGATACATTATTTGAAATATAAAATTCGGAATCGGAATCATTTTGTAGATTTTCAAGTAAGTATTCCAATTTCTAAGAATATAAGGATGACACACCCGAAAAATGTACTTTTCAACACACTTGCTCATAAAGTCGCTCTTATTTCGTGCTTCTTACGCGCGGAACGCAGCTTATTACACACAAATGCTTTTTACTTTACATTACCGCACAAGTGCTGTAGGTGAGCGGATATTATCCCCGCGCAGCGCCGCCACCACCAGTCGGCCACCTCGTGCCTGTTCATGAGCGCGCCCGCACTACGCCGACACCACACGTGTGACGATATGATAGACGAGGATAAATAAATCACTAAATAAATATGTACAAAAACAGAAATTTTAAATGATAAGTTTTATTTTTTATTCGCAAGTGTGTTGAAAAACGTCGTATGACACTCGTAGGCATTGGTCATTACAGTCTCGGCTATATAGCCCTCGCCTGACGGCTCGGGCTATGCAACACAGCCTCGACTGTAATGACCAACTTCGCCCACTCGTATCATAATGTACTATATAGTGTGCTGGACTAGCCTAGTTCGTTATTAGATACCTTGCTGGCTTCGGCCTTCATCTTGCGGTACTCGCTGAGAGGGGACAGCTTGCCCAGTGTTTCAAGTGTTTTCTTCTCGCAGCCCGGCGCTCGACGCTCCGATAGAGGCAAGTCGGAGATTATGCTCGCTATTTCTAATTATCAAGGTATTTTTGTAAATAAAAACGGTTCAAACTGTCTATTGTTGTGTGTTGAAATAAATGTAACACTGAGAACTATTAGCCAAAACTTGACGAGAGAGTTTAGTAGAGACAGTTGGCAGGCACAAAAATAAATGTCACAGTTAAAAGTTAGGTTGTAAGAATCAAATATTTTGATATAAGGAGTAGGTAAGTGTAAGTACTTTTGGCAAAGACAGGTCTGTTCTGTAAGAACAGAACAGACCTGTCTTTGCCAAAAGTACTTACACTTAATATTACTAAATACCAAGAGGTATTTAGTAATATTCTAACATTTTTCGATGTTCAAATGAGGTTTACCTTGTTGTGAGCGATCCGTGTCGGTGGATGGGGCGGGACTGTGGCCCTTGCTGATGGGAGACACTGACGGGGATGCTATGTTGCTGCTTTCACCACCTAAGAACAATACAAGTCTAATGAATACCGGCAACATCTAACAGACAATCATAACATAAATTGACTATCTCCTTCTCAACTCTCAACCATCCGTTCTGATACTGATGGAGCAATAGGGTTTTAGGGTTCTGTACCTTAAAAGGAAAAAACGGAACCCTTATAAGATTACTTTGTTGTCCGTCTGTCCGTCTGTCAAGACCCTTTATCTCGGGAACGCGTGGAGGTACTAAGTTGAAATTAAAACCATATACTCAGGTCTATCCTGGTCCCTTGAAGTTGTGAAAAAATCAAGCTTCTAAATGAAAAAAAAAAAATAGTTCAAGAAAAACTGTATGGCGATTAGTTTAGTAGGAGCAAATAAGTATGTGTTATGATTTTTGCAAATTTCTCAAAAACGGTGCAAGTGAGGAAAACCGTTATATTTTTCCTGTAATATTTAGGACGACATTAATAATTGGTAATTATGACACATTTTTCTGATCAGTAACTTCGGAGATAATAGGGGGGGGAATGGTATTTTTTTAAACTTTTTTCGCCATAAATCAAAAACTATTTATTTAAGAAAAAAAAATAAAAACGGTATTTTAATCTACAAATTAAGCTCTTTCTTTTGATACCCCACTCGATATATTAGCCCTACTTTCAATTTTCAAAACCCAAAATTTTCCCATTACGGAGCCCTTTAAAAAAAGTGAAAAAGGTACAAGATTTTTTTTATGTCCAATAAGCTCGGGTTAGCTACTTTTAACACTATTCCAAATTTCAAACCGATAGCAGCAGTAGTTCCTGAGATATCTGGCTGTGACAGACGGACGGACAGACAGACAGACATACAGACAGACAGACAGAGTCGCACCATAAGGGTTCCTTTTTTACCATTTTGGTACGGAACCCTAAAAAAGATACCGCCGTTTATGCAATGTTATGGCAAGTGATACCGTCTTATACCTACTATAAGTGTAGGGAAAAATCTGAAAACTATACATTTTTAGTTTTTACTGGTTAAATGCATACCATTCTCCAAATACGGGAACCTACATCTCTAATAAAACCCTCAGAATCGCGGTAGGTCTGCGTTTGGGATTCCCGGTACTATGTGCCCCACACCAATGCCACTGTGGCAGTGACGTCGACCAAATGGGCCACCACGGACTTTCTTGCCAGAGAAGCGCAGGCCGCATCTCACGGCACGCCGCGCTCAACGACATCATCCGACGGTCTCTTGCCACCGCCAACGTACCGGCAATCCTCGAGCCAATCGGGATCACCAGGGACGATGGCAAGAGACCGGACGGGATGTCGCTAATCCCGTGGAAGATGGGACGGGTGCTAGTATGGGACGCAATATGCGTGGACACGCTGGCTCCGTCCCACCTCCATGGTATCACGAATAAAGGCGGCGCGGCGGCCGATGCGGCCGAAGCCCTCAAACGCCGGAAATACAAGGGCCTCAACACCAACTACCATTTTATGGTCTTTGGTGTTGAGACCCTTGGTCCGTGGGGCCCGTCGGCACAGGCCCTTTTTAAAGACATGTCTAAGCGGTTGGTCGACGCCACGGGGGACAAGAGAGCTGGCAGCTTCCTGGCTCAGCGTACCTATAAGTATCGCGATTCAACGAGGAAATGCTGCCAGCATTCTCGGCACAATGCCACAGGGGCCCATATTAGAAATTGACGTTTAATAGTAGTTTTAATTGGGTAAGTCAAGTTTATCAAAAGTGTGCAATTTATATACTTTTTCGATAGTTCCCGACGTAATGATCTAGAAAATACCTCTTTTGCATTTTTATTCCCTGTAATTCTTCCTAAATATCGTGTTAAACTCACTTAAAAAAAGGGACGCCCGCCGGCTGACAAAATTAGTGCCTAAATTCTTAAAAAAAAAACAAACGTATATGTGTGAAGTCTGTGTTATGCCGCGTCCACACCAAGCCAACGAAGGCCGGCGAAGCCCCTTCGTTGGCCTTCGTTGGCTTGGTGTGGACGCGGCATTAGCTGACAATTGTGACAGACCAAACTTCACACAGATACGTTTGTTTTTTTTTTACGAATTTAGGCACTAATTTTGTCAGCCGGCGGCATAGATGTATGATATACCTAGATACACAATCAGCCGGAAAAAATGGCCCCACAAAAGTGCTAGCCGATCGGCTTGGCTAGCTCATTTTGACTTAGTCTGGTTTCAACCATAGACGGCGACAGTTGTCAACAACAAAGAGTAAAGTAATATATAGGGTAAAGAGAGCCATCTTGCGGGAATGACTGGTACCAAGGCGACACAAGTGCTCCCAGCGGTTTTAGGCAGTAAACATTTCGCCCACACACACACACACACACACCCTATTTATACCCACATACGTATGCATTCTTTGAGATTTTCTTCAGTCAATGCTAGGGAATGCAATGTAACCGAAATCAAAATTATTTGGTATGGAATTTCCAACACAAAATTTAATTTCGGTTAAGTGGCATTCCCAAGCATTGACTGAACAAAATCTGCCCAGGGTAAAAACATAAGAGGAGGAATAAAATCAAGTTTTCTCTGACGTTATCATGATTTATTTATGTCTGGGTACGTGCTTATTTCGAAGTTGGGAATAAGTGCTATCTTCAATTCACTGAACACGTCAGGCGTAATGTTGTTAAACAGAAGGTCTTTTTTCATATCGTCAGCTTCCTCCATGCCGACGATTGTGCACTTTGCTTCGAAGAGGTCTATGTAGTCGCTCATTCGAAAATGGTTAGGATTGTAGGTACTTATCCATGTTGAAGGCTTTGTGTAGCTGTTCTATCACGAGATCATTCCTGTGATGTGGTGGCGCTCGTCACGTTGCCGTCCGTTATTGTGTAATGTAAATCACTGCCGCTGGTGTCGCGGTGTGCGCGCGTGCTACCCTGACAAGTTTTTATATTTGTTCTTGTTGCGTTTGTTGAACACTGAGGAATTGTGCAAATGGTACGGCATGCATTTCGTCGCCAATTAAATAAAGTCACTTAATACCGTAAATTTTCATTTTATTTTGACACAAGCAAAATATTGACAGTAAAATTGAAAAAAACAAAATTACTCAGAAACCAAAGAGTTCACTAAGAAGTTTCGTTTATAACCGCTGCAACGTTTCATTCCACGTACATATCACATTTGTAGTAATGTGTAATTAATAAATCTGTTGTTAATTTTAACTAATTATCATTATAATAGATATTTTTTAATGAAACTATTAAAACATGTCATCAGTGTCAAAGAAAGCATTATGTAAAACGTGCTCTGCTTATAACGGAAAAACACAAAAGTCGATAGTAACGCCATCCAGGGTCTTTGTTAGACAACGTTTGACGCAACAAAAACCGAGTTGTTCTAAGTTTCATAGCCCTGGTCAACAATGACGAAATGTTGCGTAAAAAAATGCGTTAATAGCAGCAAAAAAACAAGAAAGAAAGATGGGATATTACTTCTTTAATTAAGGGCCAATTAATATTGAGCAGAATTACAAGAGATCTCATCGTGATTTCATAGTTTTTTAATATTAATTTTGTTAGTACAAATGTATGGATGACACAAAACAAAAATCTAAAGAGTCAGCATTCGATTATTTTCTTTTTTTTATAGAATTATTAATTTTTAGAACTAATTTTTAGATTGTTTCAATTTAAAGGTGGGTTTAGACCAAACGAATTCTAACACATTTGGTAGAGTGGGGTTAGAATGTGTTAGAATTCGTTTGGTCTAAACCCACCTTAAGATTCCCACAAAATCCGTAGCGACGAGCACAATGGGCCGCTATTATAGCATAAGATAGGCGTGATGAACACGCGCGTTTCGGGCGCGGCTAGACGAGAAGTCTTTAATTTTTAAAGAGAAACATGCATTCAAAGATTTTTTGAAATTCTGTTCGCCTTTGTATGTAATTGATGGTAAAATAAAATTAATGATAGATTTTACGATCTTTTTTACTTATAAGATCAAATGTTTATTAGAGAGATTTTATCCTGAACAATAGTCCTATCAGTTAGTGGAATAAAATAGTGAGTGCTTATTTTTTTATTTTTAGGTGGTTCGATTCCCAGGTGAGACATGGGAATTTTAGGAAATCTTTTAATGCAGTTTTTTTCCTTTTTAGAAATACAGGAATGTTTATGTTTATATGGATTCAATATGTTTGAGTCTCAATTTGTGAAAACCCAGATGTTTTTTGCAAAATAATTGAGTAGCTAACTTTACTATGTGAGCCAAATTAAGGATAGAAACGGGCGCTGAAATTTTGTAAGAAAATATAATTTTGGTCTTTCTGTATAACAAAAAAAATATTAAAATCTTTTAACAAAAAGCGACTCCATTTATTTGCTGCTCACTTTTGACGTAAACACCGTAGTCACTTTTTGATAGGAGCCAATAAACTAAAGTTTTCAAATGTTCGTTTGCAAATTTGACACATAGGTGTCATGGAACTAAGTTATCTTTTGAATGACAGTTTCATATAGATACAACTTATAAATTAACGTTATTAGCGTATATTTGAGTGTAACTACAAATGTCATTTTGCGCCAGATTCATAGACATTTTTCTTTGAGACTGTGTGTCTATGTTATTATACGTCAATGGCCGGCGGGCGTCCCTTTTTTTAAGTGAGTTTAACACGATATTTGGGAAGAATTACAGGGAATAAAAATGCAAAAGGGGTATTTTCTAGATCATTACGTCGGGAACTATCGAAAAAGTATATAAATTGCACACTTTTGATAAACTTGACTTACCCAATTCTTTTTACTTTAAGGTTTTAGTTTTAGATCAATCATAGTATTGTATTGTATAAGATTTATTATAATTTTTAATTAAATCATAAAAAAATAGACTTTACTAAGAGAATATTTTTTATAGGGTACTTTATTATATGTACCTACAAATTTGTATGGAACCCTCGGTGGGCGAGTCCGACTCGCACTTGTCCGGTTTTTTTTCGATAATATAGCCATTTGCCTAAAACGAAAATGCCAGGAATACAGAAAATCGGGCATCATCAAATCTAGTATCCACTAATCTTGACATTTTTGTTTTTGGCATGAAACAACTAACGCACGGTTTGCTTCATTTCTCACCGGAAATGTTCTGTGTGTCGAGCGACACTGAGCTGCCTGTGAAGTTGCTCTGGTATCCGCTGCTCGCCTGCGAGCTGGAGTTTAGGAGCTGGCTCAGCGTCGTCTGGGAGAAAACAGTAGGAGAAGGCAAATAAGTAGAGAACGTTATGTGCGCCTCGTAGAATAGTTGATCGAACTCGAAGCGTTTAAATGTTTACGCAGGGCCATCGTTGACGTCATCTATCTATCTATCAAGTACAAAATATATTCAATTTTTTTTTGTAAATGAATAGACATCCCATGCGATGCACTTTCCCATCCTAAGGCTCCTTTGATCAGTCGTGTCTTTGTGCAAAATTAAGTTGGACTTGTTAGGTTAGGTTACTTTAAATTAGGTAAGTTCAATTTATCGCCAATAAAGGCATGTTTTGGCGAGTTTAAAGAAATCAAATGTACCCTAAGTCTAAGTGTTTTTGAGTTAAATAAAAAAAAGTGACATTTTTACTACCTTCCTGACTTTTTGTAAGTACACTAAAGGGAATTGAATGTTTGGCTGTTTAATCGTCTTCTTAATTTGTTCGTTCGAGGTTTGTCATTAGTCGCGTCGCGTCGGAAAATATTCACACGACCAATTTCAAAATTGTTAACATGCTGAACAAATTCAAATTCCATGAGTGGACCTACACCTAAAAAGTTCGTGTAAAAAAAGAAAATTGTCTTCTGCTTGTTATTGGAAAATAAGGTAATATTCGAAAATGGAAATTTTAAATATGTACAGGTAAATACTTACACGTCTACCTTCTGGCATCTGCTGATATGTTGGCTGCAGCATCATCGGCGGCTGCATGCCACCCATGTCAGTGCCATTTGACATAGCTATAAAACATTTATATTATTAATCATCGACATATTTTACAAAATTGGCAGTAATTTTGTACTGCCAGGGGCCCGTTTCACGAAGCTACAGGTTACAAATTACAAGCGGAAGTCTCTTTCTATCAAAAGGTATTGAAAAGAGACTTCCGCTTGTAATTTGTAACTTGTAGCTTCGTGAAACGGGCCCCTGGACTCCTAACCGCTGGGATTTGTATACTTGTGCGATCGACGAAATCATTTTCGTATTCTAACAATGCTCTAACACTAGTGCGTCTTTCATTCAATCATGTGTCCATAAAGCCGAGCAGAGTATGTTGGGACTGTAGAATTGGACTCCTTGTGTTACGAAGACAGTGGCCACCAGATACGGTAGCTTCAGCGCGACTTGGAATCCTCCTTAAGAGCTAGCACAACAAATTGCAATTATTAAAAGGTGGCCCTGGCCAAACGTCCTGGTTCGACCCCAGGGAACGCCACTGCCGACCACCTGGT
Source organism: Eudemis profundana (assembly GCA_947034925.1). NCBI lineage: Eukaryota > Metazoa > Arthropoda > Insecta > Lepidoptera > Tortricidae > Eudemis > Eudemis profundana. The sequence goes on along the minus strand of OX344795.1, from coordinate 17,799,707 downwards.
CATACGATCGCTATGCCCAATAAGGGTCGCGAGTTAGTTAGTCTAAAAAAATACAAAACAAAACAAAAAAAACCGCAATTACGCAAATATTTGTTTTTTTTTTTAATTGCTAGGAGGGTGGCACCGACAACTGACTTGGAGGATCATACGGATATACTCACGGTTCCAAGAGCCGGCTTGGTTTTTGTACATGACGGAGCTGTGGTTGGGCACGCCCATGGCGGGATAGTGGAACTGCCCGGCGCGGGGCTGCGGAGACGGGATGATCCAGGTGTTGGGATACACTGGAGGGGTGATTGCTACCGGCGATAGCGGACTGGGGTATCCACCTGGAAATGAGATTTTTCGAGGCTGGTGTTATTAAAGTAACCGTGAACGCAATCTATGAATAAGCGTAGTGAGGTTGGGAAAGAGAAAAATGCTGAAAATGGCTAAACTTTCTGCTAAAATTGCATAGTCATACACATCTAAGGTATCTTGAAGTCTATTAGGACTATGATAAATAGCCCCTTTGGGCTGAGACCTCTTCTGGTCTTTGCCCAGCCTTTTAATGTGAGATTCTTTAAAAGGTAATTTTTAACAAGTCATTCACCTGGGGTAGGCGTCTGGAACATGGGGCTAGCATAGTTAGACATCTCAGCCAACTGCATGTTGTAGGGCGAGCAGGGCGAGTTGGTGATGCTGGGGATGCCATGTGAGGGCGAGAAGGGTGCGAACATGCCGAACGGTGCGGCAAACGCGGGCACGGAATACGATTCCGGGATCTCAGCCGTGATCGCGGGTTCCTTACCGCCGAGGAGCTCGCGGCGCGCTTCATACATATCACCTGTTGGAATATTATTAAGTACGTCACTACGGAAAAGTTCAGAAAAGGTTGGAACGTCAGGTCGCCTGAGAATTGCAGGCGTTTGGGTTTGAATGTAGATTGACAAATCTTCTGTTTGGCTTGTTCTTAATTCACGACTTTGTATAAGCATATTATCGCATAAAAACATAACATGGTATTGACGAATATTGGACCTTATCTAAATCTCATCTAAGGGTAGGATAAAATCGATACTTACCTGCACATCTCTCAATGCCTTTGATGACCACGGAGGCGATACCCTGTTTAGGCTTGCGACGGATGTTGATGTACACGTTGTATTTGTGCATCAGCTTGACTGCCACGTCGGGGTCTAGTCGGCAGGCCTCTTCGGACACGTCGAATATTACCACTAGGGGGAGACTTCCCTGTTGGAAGATTAATATATGAGTAGAAGTAATACAATAGGTAGGGTAGGCAGACTTAACATCTATTCATATGATTAGTCCAAATATTACTCATTTTTAGGGTTCCGTACCTGAAAACGAAAAAACGGAACCCTTATAGGATCACTCGTGTCCGTGTGTCTGTCTCTCTGTCACAGTCGATTTGCTCCGAAAGCGCTGGTCCGATTGAGTTGAAATTTGGTATATATATATTAAGGTTAGTGACCCAAATACGGACATGTCACCAAATATATGAATTTTAATCGTGGGGGCCACTTTTGCGGGGGCAAGGCAACTAGAAATGTAAAAACAAAGTTAGCGAACTATATCGTGTGACATATTAAATAAAAGGGCTCACTATGAGAATTTCAAATCTATATTTTTTATAATTTTTACATCAATAGTTTTGAAGTTATTTAATAAAATAAGCAAAAATTTACCATTCCCTCCCCCCCCCCCCTCATCTCCGAAACTATTGGACGCAGAAAATACATTATCAAATAGATTACAGGAAAACCTATAAGAAGTCTGTGCAATAAATTATAATTGTTTTGAACGTACGGAGCTCTCTGCACGCGATTTTAACTCGCACTTGTCCGGTTTTTAGCCATACAATCATGGACCGCAACCAGGCACAACAGATTCTGTCACGGAAGTAAGCGATTAGCGAGCGAGCGAGCGTCATCAGTGTCGGGGAACAAGTTCTAAGTGTTGGTGTCATTAATTTCATGATAGCTAAACTATTGTTATTGGCTGGCCGTGTGAACGTCCTTGATCTGACCGGGGATTGTTGCGTAAGAGGAGTCTTAATTACAGGGATGATGGGGTCAGGAGCGTCGAGGAACATGATCTGATTATCAGTGTCCATAATTATGACGTTAAACTTACCACCAGTTGTTGCCTCGCCGTGTAAACGTCCTTGATCTGTCCAGTGATGGTCACGCAGCTCTTCTTGAGCACAGGGATGTTGGGGTCATCAGCGTCGGGAAACATGATCTGAGTGTTGGTACCCTTCATGATGACCTTGAGTTGCTCGGCACCGCGGCCGATCACAACGCTGTGGTGGATGGGGGAGATCTCTAGAGACATTTGCACGAGGGTTTGGCTCTGGAAAAAAGTGGTTATTATTTACGTGGTCGGAAGTAAAGGTAAGAAGAAAATCAATCTAGAAGTTCTATTCCATCCTTTATTGAATTAGAAGAGAGCTGCAAATTAACGCGCTCATGGCAATAATTTTGCTACTCGTTTTAGCTATCTACACCCCAGTCAGAAAGTTACAGCACATAACGATATAAGCAGAAGAAAGTAATTTCGACACAACAATGAGTCAATAGTCACAAAGCATTGCCTTTATTTCTGCATATATATTCAATATAAAACTCAAACAATCAACTTCGATATAAAACCTACTCTTGAGGTATGTAACTATATGTACATTTTCACAAGACCAAGCATTATTAGCATTGACTTTGATATCTGTTAGGTACTCACAGCGAGTTGTCCGCACATGTAGTTCATGAGAAGGCCTGTGGCCTCCATGGTGCCCTGCACCTCCCACTGCACTCCCTTTACTACCAGCAAATTAGCGTGCAGCTTGGGACGGTTGCGGAGCATCACCTGTACCAATAATAAACATGGTGAATCGCTTAAGAAAACTATTCACAGAAGCCGCGCGAGTCGAGTGAAGTCAGTTTTGAGCAGTAAGGCTATTATTACTGGTAGCCGCTTCACTATTTTTAAGGTTATAAATACCTAGTTGTACTAGTTTACAGTGCTCTCTTTTCTATTGGCTACTCTGGAAGAGCACCGGACCCCTCCTCTCGGTCCATAGGGCCTCCTAATGGTTTTCTATTTCTGTGTAATATTGTTGAGTCTTCACAGAAGCTTCATCTCTCATATATCATAGTCACAGGAACCGCATTATCCAGTGCCTAGGGCCTTCATTCTTGTAGGTGATGTAGCCGCCAGAGATGGCCTCAAGTTCTGGGTATAATTTCGCACGCGATATTTCTCAGTCGTTTCAAGCGTTCGATTCTCACTCTCAAAACTTTCACTGAACCGCTTTGGATTTGAACTGACCTGGACATTGTATTGCTCCTGGATCTGTTGCACGTAGGGCGAGTTTATGTCCGGAAGCGGCTGCGAGGGCGCCACTATCGGCAGCTCGAAGCAGAACACGAGCGGAGTCAACGCCTGAAGCAAGAAGAGCACATTTACTTCGATTCTAGTATAAGTTTTGTACAAGGATTGAGAAATGACCCAGGAACTTAAAGATCCCTACTGGAACTAAGCCAGCTTCTTAGGTTTATGTCGTGTTAAGTTTCTTAGATTTATCTCATGTTATGTGGGACGCCCTATACAACGTTGTCAATAGCCCACGCTCGATATGCATAGGGCTTCGGGCTACCGGGAGCCTAACTTTGGACGACGTTTAGGAGGCATTTCTCCAGAAATATGTCTGCGGTCACCTCATTCATCTAGTTCTTTTTCATACTAAATGTATGGAAACAGATGAATGAGTCGCAGACATATTTCTGAAGAACAGCCCTAGGAAGAATGCCGGAAAATGATTACTCACTCGGACACGGGCCCTAGCTCTCTCGACGCGCTCCATGTCGCCAGCGATGGATACTTGGTTGCTCTTCTCGATGGCGCTAGTGCGGTTGGAGTCCGGGAAGTGGATGTGACAGCCGGTCTCCTCCATTACGCGCTTTATCGTCAGCCCTCCCTGGAAATTAGTGGGTTTTGAAGCGGTTGGCATTTTGAAGCATAGAAATAAATAGAGTGTGTGCGGAAAGAGAATAGTCGTGGCGAAAAAAGGAACTAACCTAACCAGTATGGCCACAGAACAGAAAATACGGCACATACAGTAGAAAAGCATTACAGCGCCCCCCAATCTAAATCCTATTCTCTTTCCGCACAGACTCTAGCACGTCGTGACAGTTTTAGAGCCAATTACAGTGTTGGTTAGGTATATTTTTAAGTAGAGTGAAACCTCCCTGGTTTGCACCATCGTAATAAATCTTGCAGTTTGCAGGTGCTGCAACGCAATCTGTTTGATGTATGTATGTAAAAAAAAAACCCACTAAAAAAGCTCTAAAAAGTAAAAAAAATACTATGTACCTTTCTATCTATTGGCCCTTTATAAGTTGTGATACTTACCCCACGTTTTCCGTCAGGGGTTAAAAATAGTTAGTAAGACCATTATTTTACAGAAAAAAGTTTTTTCACGGTTTTTTAACAGTTATATTTATTTGTAAATCAAATTAAAGCTTGAAATCACGGATACTAGCAGATCCAGGAGTGGTAGAGATGAAAAGGACCATTCTCAGCCCTTATATATTTCTAATTAGAGATGTGCCATTCCCGGGAATATTCCCCGTTTGTATGGGGAATATTCCCGGGAACGGCACATCTCTATTTCTAATGTAGTATGTGCAAAAAGGTATATACTGAAAAGGTAATTAATATTCTCTAGGTACTTTAATATTCTTCTTCTCAGTTCGTAGGATTATTATTGAAGGGTACTTTTGCTGCAGTATAGTTGAATTCGTCAGTAAACAATCTCAATATCATTATACGATCATATGGATCTTACCTTCCCTATGATGTGCGAGTGGTCGGTGTAGCTGACGTCGATCTTCATTGTAACACGATTGCTCTGTGGACAAAATTACCAATAATTATTTTCAGATTGTACCTATATGTGGTTGCATGACTGACCGAGATGGCACTTCTTGAATGGTATGTACTATACAAAAACCAACAGTTTGCTAACGCCCATACAATTCAGTGACACAGCCTAAGGCAGTAAAGTATGTCTCGACTTGCTAAGCACGGCGATTAGGGTTGACAGATGGTCGGGAATTGGCGGGATTCTCCCGATTTTTTGTATGTCCTCCCGACTCCCGACAAAGAAGAAAATGTCACGGAAAACGACTTTGTCCGGCCAGCGAAAATTTCTGCTCTATCAGATTAAAAAAAAACGCGGGGCATCTCCCGACCAAAGTGTCAAAATCCCGACATATTGTTTCCTGCTCCCGATAATAGGGTAATTCAATCTGGCAACCCTAACGGCGATCCATGCAATTCGGGCTTGCCCCACCCGCGTCTCGTCCCGCGGTCCCCGCATGATCGCAAGTCCCAGATGGCCGATTGTATATTTTAGGGTTCCGTACCAAAATTATAGAAAAGTAATCCTTATGCTGCGACTCTGTCTGTGAGTCTGTCTGTCTGTCTGTCACAGCCCGATATCACAGGAACTACTGCTGCTATCGATTTGAAATTTGGAATAGTGATAAAAATCGCTATTTCGAGCTTATTGGACATAAAAAAAAATTGTAGGTACACTTTTTTATTTTTTTAAAGGGGGCCAAAATGGGATGTCCACAATTAAAAGTACTGCTATTATATCAAGTGGGATATCAAATAAAAGGGCTTGATTTATACATTCCAAAACAGTTTTTTTTTCTTAAGCATACAGTTTTTGATTTAAGACGAAAAATGTTCCAAAAAATACCAAATGTTCTTAAATAGAAGTTACTGAACAGAAAAATGTGAAATAATTACCGATTATTCATATCGTTCTCAATATTATAGGAAAAATATAATGGTTTTCCTAACTTGCATCGTTTTTTAGAAATTTACAAAATTCGCAATACAAACTTATTTTGTCAGTTACTAAACTAACCGCGACCCAGAGATGGGCATTAATCGATTAATTTTTTAGTCAACTAATCAATCGATTAAAAAAATCAATCGTACAAAATTAGTCGCGATTGATTTAATCGCGATTAAATTAATCGACGGAGTATGCGACTAACGATTGATCAATTTTAATTTCAATCGACTAATTTCACGATTAAATCTCGATTAAAAATTGGAACACGCACGTTACAAAAAACTTATGTGTTTTGTCATGTGGATATACATTTGAAAAATCATTACATCATAACCTATAGGTATACTGTGTGATATAAACTTGTTCTAGTAACACAAGATGGTTTTTACAGTGCAGTACCTTATTAGTACATTGTGTATCAAGGGCGGTAAGTAACTTAAGGTTAAGGTAATAAAGAAAGCCCTCGATCGCATATTTACGTCCCTCGCTTGCAGCTCGGGCCGCAAACATCTGCGATCACGGCCTTTCTTTGTATTACCACCCTAGTTATGTACTATTCTTTCGTCCAGCCCCAGGCATTGTTAGAGAAATCTGTCAACACTCAACGTAACTCGAAACTTAGACTTGCATAAAAAAATCATTCCTTATATTAATCGAGAGAAAATTAGTCTGATTAATTAATCGATTAAAAATTTAGTCGCTGGTTATTAATCGACGATTGATTTAATCGTGACTAAATTAGTCGAAACTCTTACGATTAAGATTGATCAATCGTCATTTTTAATCGTTAGTCGCGATTGAATAGGTTAATCTCAATCGTTAATCGTTAGTCGATTAAATTTTGCCCATCACTGCCGCGACCTATGTCGATGTATGAGGATAACAGTTTTCCAACAGAAAAGTTAAGTTTGTCTCTCAATTTATCTTGAACTATTTACTTTTTATTTTACTAGACCAGGTAAAACAGTGTTTGTAAACTAATGATTACAGGGATATGAAATGTGTGCTAAATACGTGCTACAAGTTTGTACCAAACCCTCGGTCAGTGATGGGCAAAATTTAATCGACTAACGATTAACGATTGAGATTAACCTATTCAATCGCGACTAACGATTAAAAATGACGATTGATCAATCTTAATCGTAAGAGTTTCGACTAATTTAGTCACGATTAAATCAATCGTCGATTAATAACCAGCGACTAAATTTTTAATCGATTAATTAATCAGACTAATTTTCTCTCGATTAATATAAGGAATGATTTTTTTATGCAAGTCTAAGTTTCGAGTTACGTTGAGTGTTGACAGATTTCTCTAACAATGCCTGGGGCTGGACGAAAGAATAGTACATAACTAGGGTGGTAATACAAAGAAAGGCCGTGATCGCAGATGTTTGCGGCCCGAGCTGCAAGCGAGGGACGTAAATATGCGATCGAGGGCTTTCTTTATTACCTTAACCTTAAGTTACTTACCGCCCTTGATACACAATGTACTAATAAGGTACTGCACTGTAAAAACCATCTTGTGTTACTAGAACAAGTTTATATCACACAGTATACCTATAGGTTATGATGTAATGATTTTTCAAATGTATATCCACATGACAAAACACATAAGTTTTTTGTAACGTGCGTGTTCCAATTTTTAATCGAGATTTAATCTTGAAATTAGTCGATTGAAATTAAAATTGATCAATCGTTAGTCGCATACTCCGTCGATTAATTTAATCGCGATTAAATCAATCGCGACTAATTTTGTACGATTGATTTTTTTAATCGATTGATTAGTTGACTAAAAAATTAATCGATTAATGCCCATCTCTGCCCTCGGTGCCGACTCGCACTTGACCAGCTTTTTTAAATACTGTGATAGTATAGTTTGTCCGGCGGCTTAAGAGTAAAGAGTCATAAAAATGAGCTAATTGGTTATCTATTATAGAAAGAGTGTAAGTGATTTCTTACGTATACAAAAAGCTAACGTAATAGTTAGTACTAAGGTACAATGTCAAATGACAGCACAAAAATTGCAAATGCAATAAAAAAACATTTGAGGGTAGGGTTGCAACAATCGGGAATTTCCAACTAGTACCTATTCCGTTGAATCTGGTTTAGTGATTTATGTCTGTGTTAATATTTTACCCGCTTATTACAGTTTTGACGACCCTATGCAGGTGTGAAGATATCTTTTGTATTTGAAACATAAAAAGCATTTTGAACTTTAATAGAAAGTGTTTAGGTCGAAATTCACTACTTCGTATTACGACTTGTCACCTTTCGAAGTAATTATGCTATTGTAACAAGTTTTATGGCTTTTTACTCTAACGCTGCCGGATAAACTATACAGTCGGTGCCCTCACTTAAGTATCCAAGGACGCATACATAAATATACGTGCGCCTGGATACTTAAGTGAGGTAACCCACTGTATAACGCACCGCGCACGAGCCACAATTCATACTTTCCTCGAGATTGCTCAACTGTTATGCGTAGGCGCAATTGGAGAGTCCAAATGCTGCTTAGTGTAGCTCATTGTCATAATGATGCCTGTCTTTCGAGTCACCCTTTCTTCTAGGAGTAATTAGATCAGCCTAAGCCTAATGAAGCCTAAAAGCTGTGGTAGTCGAGTGGTTCGGACATGTACCTTTCAAGAGGTCGTGGGTGTGAATTAGAGAATGCAACCCGGGTACCCGAAAACCCGGGTACCATAACCGGGTAGTATAACAATCAATATAAAGGTCGTCTGTGCAACGGAACAATATTTCCTGTAATACAGTAACAGCAGACACAGTTCTAAGGAACTACTACCTACTACATTATCAATGAAATGAGGTTTGTCCAAGCGAGTAATAATAGAAAAAAAACCCGCATAGGTGCTGATGTGTTCCGGTTTATACTTTATTTATAGGTAAGTACATTGATGCGGCGGCAGTTAATTTCAGTAACAGATTTAATATACGGTCGTAACTTCGTAAGATCCGATATTCAAATCATTAGATATTTCACGTGCAAGTACGTACGTACTTCAATTTAGTGAAACACTTAATTTTCTAAGCGATTATTTTACAATTGAACTGAAAATTGGTATCCCAATAATAACCAAATTCCCCTTAGAATTTATTTGCGATTATGCAGTCACAAAAGGTACATTAATAAGTTACTTGAATTATGTTTTTAAAGGAGACAAAACTTTTTATACATTCCGAAAAACCATAATACGTATAGAGCTTGCACAATATCATCGTATAAAAAATGCTTAGCACACTAGATCGAATACACATACCAGTGCAACCGACTGCTATCGGAACAAATTTCGTAAATTACATGACTTACCCGAGTGTCCAGCAACTGCATAATTTTCTCCCTCGCTAATTTCACATCATCGACCCGGCCAGCCACTCTCACGTGAGGATCTAAACCACAAAAAATAAAATCACTAACTTGATAAACGCTTTCAGGTTATTTACAAACAAACCTCAATTACCATAAAAGTCACTATAGTTATTAATTCGAAGTTTCCTAATAAGAATATACAATAATTCATCACTATTCTCAGTAGAAACCATTATAACTTCATTTAAACACAAATAACACAAAAAATTGATTTCTAATTTTAGTTGTAAGTAACGGACTCGCGGTGAATAATTTCAAATTTAAGGCAAAATGCGCCAGTCTGGCGCCGCATCGCGACTTTTCGGCGCCACCGCGCGCGCCAATTTTGACCCCGTTCATAGGCTAACCGCAATTTTGAGTTTTAAGTTGCGTTCAGAAATAAAGTACTCCCGATGTTTCACTTTTGTTTTTTTGTATTTACATTTTACAGAGTTCGAAATCGTAACCAACCTTTTTTTGAGCGGGCTCCGATTTTAAGACGTGTTGGCCAGTTAATCAAAGTGTTCGTGTCATTCATTACCTGAAAAAAATCGGAGGTAGTTAATTCCTTATACGTATTTACTTCAATTGTTTTGAATACTTAAAAAACTAATTACCCGGTGGAAGAAAGCTTGGGCCGTTTGAGATTCGTCCAAATTATCTGGAAAGCAGAGGTGAAAGTTATTGATTGACTGCAATATACTGACCATAAAATGCAGTATTTTTGTTAAGTTTTGTGTTTGTCATTTTAATTATTGAGTCATTTACCAGCCAGCATTGTCTCCAACCGGCGTCTATCAACACGAAATCGTTCTTGGTATACATCTTCGACACTATTCAAGCCGAGAATCACAGCAAGTTTTTGAAGGTCTTCAGCTGACGTAGAGTTGCTCGTACCGCTTTCTGATGCCTGAAATAGATAATTAAACATTAGGTACTCATGGATACAGAGTACTTTGTTGCATTGCAGTATTAATTAGTGGGGGAGAGAAAAGGTTCAGTCAGTCCAATTTTTTAATTTTTATATATTTTTAGGGTTCCGTACCAACATGGTAAAAAAAGAACCCTTATGGTGCGACTCTGTCTGTCTGTCTGTCCGTCTGTCACAGTCAGATATCTCAGGAACTACTGCTGCTATCGATTTGGAATTGTTTTAAAAGTCACTAACCCGAGCCTACTAGATGTAAAATAAATCTTATACCTTTTTTACTTTTTTTAAAGGGGGCCGAAATGGGAGGTCGAGAATTTTAAGTTGTGCTATTATATCAAGTGGGGTATCAAATGAAAGGGCTTAATTTGTAGATTCCAAAACCATTTTTATGTTTTTTCCGAGCGAGTCCGACTCGCACTTGACCGGTTTTTTTTATTTGCGTCACCACATCATTTGCCACGAGGCTAACACTGGAAGAGTATAACGCAGTTGGTTTTTGAATGCATTCAGAATAATTTATTCTTAAGGTAGGCTACCTCAATAAAATACTTAATAAACGTGTTCAAAATCAAAGGTATTTGGGTTTAAAAATCGATGATCAATGTTACCCCGTGAATCAGAGTAACCCCAGTCCACGGTACTGTTTTTTTCAGTACTCCAGTATAACAGTGATTTACGTTGAGGTTGCCATGTCATTAAGCAGTAACATGTTTATGTTATGCCCCAGTAGACCCGCCCGCAACTTCGTTCGCGGAGGTGATATAAGTTGGATAAAAAATATGCTACGTGATAACCGGGGTCATAACATAATCTACCCGAACTTATACAAAATTTGTATATAATATTTAAAAAAAGTGTGATGCGCGAACCTTGAAACTTTATAGTACATTACATAACTAGGGTGGTAATACAAAGAAAGGCCGAGATCGCAGAAGTTTGCGGCCCGAGCTGCAAGCGAGGGACGTAAATATGCGATCGAGGGCTTTCTTTATTACCTCCCGTGTCGTGTACATCATTTTATGTCTACACTTGGGCAGAAAGCGGTTTTTTCCATGCGCGCAGCGTGCGGAAAAAGTCACTTTATGGCCAGGTGTGGCATAAACGATTTTATTCTACGCACGTATAGATGAATTAAGTGTCATTGTTACTTATTTAGTCACGCTGTTAAATCTTAAAATGGCGGACACATACGGAATATGAGTATGAGATTCTACTTGTTAATAAATAATGATAGACTATGCTGGAAAACTTACCTCACTTATTGTATCCTTGTCCGAATTATTTTTAAACTCTGATAAATGCGTTTTGACTGTTAAAAAGTTACCAGAAGCCATGGCTATTTAATTATAAATCGTATCAAATTATAATTAACAGTCAAATAACTAAATCAAATATCATTCGTTCGACAAAATTTGAATTGCTTTGTATAAATACATTATTACAATAATATTTTATGGTTAAAATTACTCAAGAACGACGACTATACTTGTAGCTTTGCTGGACCTAACTATTTTTAGAAAGAAGTTCAATTACGTCGATAATGTACTTTAAAAAAAAAGAGGGTAGATGTTATTTTCGGTTGTTGCTTCATTTCAAATTCAAATAACATAAATTAACGTATGAAATGTATGACTCATACAAAAAATCACGTGTTTTATGCATTGAAAACTTTAAGTTCTTTCTTTCATTTTATTTTATAATAAGTGGTTTGAAGATACCGCCGTAATTTTTTGTGTGCACTGTACATTATCATAATAGTCCATGAGTCCGCGACATTCGAAACAACGCGTAAATAGATGTTGTCTGTGGAGGCCTGGCAGCCATCGACCAATCACAGCTCGTCCCGCCACAGGATGTAGTCACCGAGATGGCGCCAAGACAATACCTTAAAAATTAAAATGATTTGATTTACCTAGGCATTACTATTAACATATCCTTGTAGTTACAAAGTCGTTTTAAGTAAATGCGCGTCTGAACCAATTAATTAGTTGGTGCAATATTGCCTACGTGGTTCAAAAAAGGTATATTGTTGGTATAAGAATATAATTATATTTGTAAATTGCCAACATATTGAATATTATCCTATCTGACTTGATGAAAATGTGGCATAAAACCTTTACCGAAGTGATTGAAACGGAACGCACCTTTGAAAATAAACTGTCTTGCTTCGCCACATGAGGTCGTGCCAGTCGGGTTTCTGCGCTTGCTAATGAAGGGTGTGCGTGCCTCTCGGCTCTAGAATTTTCGTATTTTGTTAATTTTATTTTACTTTATTATAAATTAAGTTATCTTCGCTATATTAAAGTCTAACTGTGTGAGCGCTTCAAAGTGTCGTTTCGTTAAGTGTGTTAAGTAATTTATTGTAGTGATAAAATAAGGTGAGTTGATCTGAAAGTTAATTTTGGTTAACTGACGTTGGATATTATTTTGCACGTTTCACTTTTAAACGATAATTTTATTGAAAGTTTGTTGGTATTTAATTGTGTTTACGTTACGTGTCTTAAGATGTATTATTATAATAGTGGTTGGGTTAACAGCTGTTGGTTTAGGTTGCTAAAAAGCGGAGGCCGGTCGTACTTTACGGCGGCGTATTGTTACAAAATTACCTGCTAATGTCTCGAAACTTGTCTATACTTACTGTTGTGGGACTTGTGGGCATGCTCAGAACAGAATATTGTTGTTAAATAATGCAACTTTGTAAAGCAGAAGGGGTTAAAGTTTCATTAAATATTTTCTTAACCACCCACTTCTTAAGTTCTGCACAAGTAATCGATACTATTGGAAATCGTATTAGTCGATTAATATAAATGAACTCATGAATGTCTTCATTGTTTAATAAATTACTGAAATCTTATAAATATCGATACTCCTTTAATTCATGTCATGATAATTATAGGAACAATAATTATTATATTATACAAACACCTTCTATTGCAATCGTATGTCGCCCCCAACTAGCTTAATTAGCCATTAGGTTAACTGCCTAGCCTTTTCATTAAACGGCGCCATTTAATTAAGTGCCTGGATGAACATGGGACATGGGATCATCTAGCCCTTCTATCAAACGGCTAGGCAAACTACTTTCGTTCGACAACATTATCTAAATAACCCGCCGCTAGCTAGCCGAGTCCGTCAAATTTTAGTTGTATAAATCTATCTGTCCTAGAACCTGACCTAACATAGGGGGACGGGGGCGTAGCCCTCCATGAGTTGGGCGGGGGGGGGGGGGGGGGGGAAGCCCCCCGCATGGAAAAACTGAACAAAATCCTTTTTTTAGGTTAGGTTTGTTAGTCAGCTTGTGTCCCTCAGAGTCAGAGCAGAAATAGTCGTCGACTTGCTGCGGGTCATAGTTATTTAGAAAGAAAACCCTAATCGAAGCCCATTTTCGCCCTACTAAACGGACGGCCTAAGCATTGGCCAATGGCCAGCCATATCGATAATATTGATACATTGACGCATTGGCTAAATTTCATCTAGGCAGTTGACTAAATGGCGCCGTTTAGTGAAAAGGCTAGCCAGTTAACTAAATGGCTAATCAAACCAGTTGGCTGCGACAAACGACTACTGTTCGCTAGTGTAAGACGATCGATCAGTCGAGCGATAAAAGTCTAATTATTATAGCTTGGCAACTTCGTTGATGACACTCACATGTGTGCTTTTTGTTATGTGCAGCCGCAACTACTTACACAAGTTACCGCCAACACGAACGGCGACCGACGGAGGCAGCCTCCGCAGGCAGCCGTTCGTGTTGGCGGTAACTTTGTGCAAGTAGTTGCGGCTGCACATAACAAAAAGCACACATGTGAGTGTCATCAACAAAGTTGCCAAGCTATAGTATAGAGTCCGACCGAAATTTCGGTTTCCGTATTGGTTTCGGTATTGGTTTCAGCCTTGTTTTGGAAAAAAGCGGGTTTCGGCTTAGTTTCGGTTTCGGCTGCCATCCGGCCGAAACTACAGCCGAAACAGATACTGAATTTGAGGGATTTCGTGCTACGATCGGACAGTCTTTATTTCAAAACGCATACCTACCTAGATGATTTATATGAAACAAGAAGTTATAATATGTTAAAATGCATGATTACTCTAAATATCAGACTAAATGATTAATGTGTTATTTAAAAATGAAGACGACTGATTATGATTGTCATTTTTTTTCTTCCCACGAAAACATGACCTTATATGGAGGTTTCGGTTCTGGTTTTGGCCGAAACTGAGATCAAAGCCGAAATTCGGTTTCGGCCGTAAAAAGTAGTTTCGGTCGGACACTATGTAGGTACCTACCTACCTACTAATTTAATTAGCATGACTAACGTGAGCTTTTATTTTAAAAGCCTAGAGACTGGGATCACATCTGAACGTCATATCATAATCCATTGTGTGTGCTTGTTCATAGTGTAAATAAATGGAAAGAGGTGCGTTGCGTAAGTATCGTCAGACGATTTGTTTGACTAGTAGGACAAAAATGTTGTAAATTAGTGTTATCTAACTACCCTTCTTTCATTCAATAAAAGTTCAAAACTCATTTTTAATTTATATTAAATTCATACGCTTGGATTACGACCATATGTGAAGTCAAGATGTCAGGAAGACTTATACCTATAGTAATTTATGCCAACGCAACGGATTTGCATATAGCACGTCATTGAGACATTGTTCTGGTTATATTAAAATAGACGCCTAAGAATGTAGGTAGGTGTATTGTACAAAGCCACACTAAGGAGGTCTACAATAGTGTAAGTGGGTGTACTATCCTACTTTACTGGCGTAAATATTATAAAAACCGTAGTAAATAGGTAGGTACCTACCTGGCTAATTTCCGATGAATACAAAAATAAACATCCATATAGGTAAGTAGGTTTATTATGACATATGCCTGTATCAATATTTTTTGTTAATAAATTAATAAATAAATATAATAAATATTAGGGGACAATCTTACACAAATCGAACTAGTCCCATAGTAAGCTCAATAAGGCTTGTGTTATGGATACTAGACGACGATATATTTAATAGATACATACATACAAATACTTAAATACATAGAAAACATCCATGACTCAGGAACAAATATTCGTGCTCATCACACAAATAAATGCCCTTACCGGGATTCGAACCCAGGACCTCTTGCTTCATAGGCAGGGTCACTACCAACTAAGCTAAAGCGGTCGTTAAATTAAATAATACTACTGGTTTACTTGCTAACAATCTTGAAACTGTCCATGTAATGCGGAAAAGCTTGAAAGTTTGCCGCAAGGAAGTGCGGAAGTTTTCTATGAAGGCTGTTGCGTCGTTTTTTTGCCTACGTATTTAAAGAATACTGATACATTTTTAAGGAAAAAGATTGATCGCTTAATATAAGACTAGGCGAAATTGACTTTTTATGTAGGTATGACAATAGTAGGTACATTACACAACTAGGGTGGTAATACAAAGAAAGGCCGAGATCGCAGAAGTTTGCGGCCCGAGCTGCAAGCGAAGGACGTAAATATGCGATTGAGGGCTTTCTTCATTACCTCCCGTGTTGTGTACATAATTTTATGTCTACACTTGGCCAGAAAGCGCACTTTATGGCCAGGTGTGGCATAAAATTCATTGTTTCACCATGCACGAATTAAAAATATTTGTTATATTAAATTTATATGACAGCGACTAAAATCTTTAATTGAATAGGCATTGCGTTCATTCGAAAACCCTCAAAAATATTTTGGTTACCTGAATGTTTTAAGGATACAACTTAGTATAAAAAATATAATTGTCATTCTTTTTTCTTTCGAAGTTTTGTGTAGCGTGAAAGCGAAATCTGATCTAAAATACATTCACCGGCAATGATATATGATGAAACGGGGCCCGCATAAATATCTGACACGAGCTTATTGCTATAGTGCTGTCAGATATTTTTGCATGCTCCAAACAAAGTGGATGCTCTAATTAAATATATGTACATTATTAGTGACTGTACTATTTCCTCTTCTTAACCTCGTTGTCGGTCGATTCACTGACAGCATTCATTCATTACCGTTGTAAAAACGAATTATTTTTTAGTATTGGACCGTAAAAGGAGAATCCGTTACTGGCGCCGATGGATCGTCGCGAAATGTCTCCGATCCGATCCTAACGGTATAATGTGTAATGTATTTAAATACCTACCTCCTCCTCGCGTCGTATTCCTCATTGCTGAGGGTCGTGAAGTCCCCGTGGAATCAGCTTTTCTCTAACGATGAAACGATGAAACGATGATCTCTAACGATTTAAATACAATACATGCAAAAAACGTTGCATAATAGCACGTAATATTTTTATAATGTTATACTCATGCCACTGTAAAATTCTAATGCTCATATCAAATCGATTCGAGCTCCCCTTCAAACGGCCCCCTGTTCTGCTCGCCCTATCCTAATCTCACATCTCCATGATAAAATGTTTATATAGGAACGTAAAGTTGCACGGCAGGTTGGGAACCCAAATTTTGTGTTTTCTCTTACCTAGATTTTTGCAAGATGTCGGCACGGTGTTTCACGCTTCAGTAGCTTCGTATAAAAAATGGAACATGCAAATTATGTTCGCTCGGCCTCCCACCCGCATGCTACAATCGCGAAATCCACCTATTAGCTGTCTGTCACATAACTTTCTAGCCACACATACCTGTACCGAATTTGAAGTGCGAAAACAACCAGACATTTGAAGTGTCTAAATGGTCACAAGAATCTGCTCAATTTGCCAGGTTAATTACTTATTTGACTTGCTAAGCCTTGATGAGTAGGTCGAATGATTGTCAAATCGTTTAATGAGTAAATAACTGTCGCATTGAGGTTACTGTAGTGCGGGAAAGTGATCGCATTTTTTTGCAAGATGCCGGTGAGTCGAATGATCACTCACCGGCCCGGCATGCGTGTAATGTTGATTAAATTTTTTCACACTTGAATTAAATTCGTAATTCAGCGGTAAACCCTTATCGATTTCCAAAGTTTACGCAACCGCTTGTAATATGTACTTTTGCCTAATTAGAATGACACCTGTCTATCTCTTTACAGAACCCAAACTTATTCGGAGGCCGCGCAGCATGTCTAAAACAGAGAAGTCATTTCCAAGAAACTTTACAGGTAAGATCAATAATATCTTACAAATTATTTTTAACTATTTGGTAAATGTACTGTGGGTACCAGTGGTGTGCCATCAAATATATTCGTAATAAAGCCGGAGCAGATTTGGATTACTTTGTCTTCAGGAGTAGTAGATACTCCGGTCATATGCTTCAAAATTGGCAGGCCGGTGGGAATCGGGTCTATGGACGCCACGAAACTGGTACTAACAATGTATAGTATATATATCCATCCATAGCTTCCATAATTAAATCATACTACTTTGGAAAAAAATAACATAATGGATTACATAATTGGCAACGCCCACCGCCCGCAAGTGACGCTTGACTATAGTGACGTACTGCCGACGACTTGGCACGCGGCCATGTGCGGTGTTAAAAATAGCATGCGAATCTGTTCGGGACCGTAATCGCACTTCCGGTGCTGTTATCCGTTTAGAAATTGCAATTTTATGTCCAATGACTTAATTTTTAACGTTTAAAGTATTCGGTAAAAAAACAAGTCTGCGCATATCAATTAGTCATAACATAAGATAAGCTTATTATGCAAATCGAAAACATAGTTCTTTATGTTTCTTTGGTTTTCTATGTAAATTTCTGTACTATAAATAGGTAATTGGTTATGCATTTTCTTTACTCAAATATTACTAAACACGCAATATTAATGCTAGCGTAATGGAAATTAAGCCATTGGTAACCGAGTGGTGCGGACATGCGCCTTTTAAGCAGAGGTTGTGGGTTCGAATCCTGGCTCGTACCAATGAGTTTTTCGGAACTTACGTACGAATTATTATTAGATATTTACCATTAGCTTTTCGGTGAAGGTAAAAACATCGTGAGGAAACTTGCAGACATCCGCGAAGAAATTCAAAAGTATGTATGTGAATGTAAGTTCCCAATCCGCCGTGTGGCCAGCGTGGGGACTACAACCCATTCACACTCATCTATGAGAGTAGGCCTGTGCCGAGCAGTGTCAAAATGTTGTGAACGTCATTACAAATCTGACAGTTGGAGAGCGGATATTATGCCAGTTTTTCCATAGATATCCGGTGATAAAGAAATCCCCAATGATCGTAGAAAGTGGTTGGACTAGACTTCAATGTCCTTACGGAGTGATACAGAACTTCTAATTAAAAGTATTCGATTTTTTACTACTGACATGGTGAATGAGGTTATTCGTACGCTTTACGCTTCACTCGGTGGCACATTGTATATCGTCAGAAAAAAGCAAAAACCAGTCTAGTAACATATAAGCAATTAGAGGAGATGTCAGTTATCTGATGAAAGTAAGATTGCTTATAATTTAGAATTGTCTTGTCATAAAGTTGACATGCCTTTTTAGGGTTCCGTACCAAAATGGTAAAAAAGGAACCCTTATGGTGCGACTCTGTCTGTCTGTCTGTCTGTCCGTCTGTCACAGCCAGATATCTCAGGAACTACTGATGCTATCGATTTGAAATTTGGAATAGTGTTAAAAGTAGCTAACCCGAGCCTATTGGACATAGAAAAATATCTTGTACCTTTTTTACTTTTTTTTTAAAAGGCTCCGTAATGGGACTTTGAAAATTGAAAGTAGGGCTATTATATTGAGTGGGGTATCAAATGAAAGGGCTTAATTTGTAGATTAAAACAGCATTTTTATTTTTTTTCTTAAATAAGTAGTTTTTGATTTATACATTTTTATGTACCATTCCCCCCCTATTACCTCCGAAGTTACTGATCAGAAAAATGTGTCATAATTACTAATTATAAATATCAACCTGAATATTACAGGAAAAATAGAACGGTCTTGCTAACTTTAATACCTTTTTAGAAATTTACAAAACTTGAAATCCCTAGCGGCGAGTAGCAAAACTAAGGGATGGCATGTTTCACGCTAGGGGATTTCCGGGCAAAACTAGATGGCGCTAAAACACTAAACATTTAACGATGTTATAATTAAACAAAGAAACATAGTATAGTAACAATTAGTTCGTAAACAGCTATTAATAAATAAATTTAAATACATTTAAATACTGTGTCACGTTTGCAAAGTTAAATAATTGTAAATAATATTATAATTATTTTACCAAGCTTATACATAGATGGCGTTGTAAATTCGGGGAACAGCTTTTTGTATGGAGAATGACAGTCCTCTTGATTTAATGGTCCTTGCTATTAAATAGAATCATTACACGTCAGGTTCTCAGTATTAGAGGGAAAATATAACTGTTTTCCTAACTTGCACTGTTTTTTAGAAATTTGCAAAAATCATAACATATACTTATTTGCTTCTACTAAACAAATCGACATACAGTTTTTCTTGAACTATTCGCGTATCTACTTATGAGTTTGTACGGAACCCTCGGTGCGCGAGTCCGACTCGCACTTGACCGGTTTTTTTTATTAAGCGATGCGTTACAAAGGTACTATTAATGGCGATGTCAACTCGTCCTATGTCCTTCCTTTTATTAAAGTACAAAAACCAGCTTTTTGACTTGCGTATCTACGAGTATCACCTACATAAATATGAAACTATTAGGCTTGGCGCGATATTTTAAAAGCCATACATTTCTAAGCTTATAATAGCTATAATGTCAAAGAAGTTATAAGTCAAACAACTTAAAATAGCTCTATCGCAGATTTCTACTCCATAACGCTGGTCATTATTCATTTTCCAATTAAATGTCAGTAGACCTGCGAAACCCACGCAACGAGTGACTGCTTGTCTGATTATTTCACCATAAGTCTGGAGAAAGTTTTCCACAATTGCATTTTAGTGGCCTATGTATGCAATCGTACGACTTTGTATTGATTGCTTAAGCTTACTTAATGTTTCGGGGTTAAAATTGGTTTAATGGCAGTACCGACTCTTTTATGTTTGGTGTTTATCAGTGGCGTGGCGTCCAGAGAACCCGATTCCCACCGGCTTGCCTATTTTGAAGCATGTGGCCGGAGTATCTACTACTCCTGAAGAAAAAGTAATCCAAATCTGCTCCGGCTTTACTAAGAATATGTTTGACGCCACGCCACTGGTGTTTATACGGTGATTTTTGTGTCATAGCAACTTTTCAATGTTGAATTACGTTTATCACTCAAAAAACGCTTCATTTCTCACGCATTTACATACCTGTGAGAGATAGATATCTACGCCAATAGACGCGACATTATTGGCCAGCAGTGTAAGAAAACACGTGATAACACAACAACAACCGTAAAGCTCTTTGCCAGGGTAGTTTTGAATGGTTCCTTCTATAACTTAAATTCTAGGTAAAATTATAAGGGCCTGCCCTTTAAACTGCGAGATAGTGGGCTTAACGGAGGGCAAAAAGTGCCTGGTCCACAGCCTGCTCGGGAAAGCATCACCCGGGCAACCCGAAATCCCAAAGGACCTGGGACGCCATACAGTTAAAATTTCTGTACGATACTCTACTAAGACAGTCTGCCGATGCTGAACGTGCCCGGATACTGGCAGTGGGTACCAGAGAATCCGACCAATAGCTACACGCCTTCCCTTCTACCAATACCGGCACGTTCAGACCCAGACAAGACACCCTGCGTGTAGCAATCTGCTTACGACTGGGGCTCCGGATTTGCGCTCCACACAGGTGCCCCTGTGGCAGTGACGTCAATGCGCTGGGCCACGACGGGCTTGCTTGTCAGAAAAGTGCCGGCCGCTTCCAAGCACCCCGCACTCAACGACATCATCCGCCGCTCTCTTGCCACCGTCAACGCACCGACCCTACTCGAGCCCGCCGGCATCGCTAGGGACAATGGCAAGAGACCGGACGGGATGTCCATGATTCCGTGGAGTTTGGGAAGGGTGATGGTATGGGACGCTACCTGTGTAGACACACTAGCCTCTTCTCATCTCCACGGAACCTGCAATCGTGCAGGTGCGGCGGGCGGCGGCCGAAGCGGCCGAAAAGCTCAAAACTCATACTCACAGCGACCTCGGCGCCGATTACAACTTCGTACCGTTCGGCGTCGAGACCCTTGGCCCGTGGGGACCCAGCGCCCACCAGCTGTTCAAAGAAATGGCCAAAAAGCTGGTTGACGTTACAAGGAACCGAAGAGCTGGCAGCTTCCTCGCTCAACGTATAAGTATAGCGATACAGCGAGTAAACGCTGCCAGTATCTTCGGAACCATGCCAAAGGGGCCGATTTTTTTAGACATATTTTAGTTTCAGGTAGGTATATTTTAATTTTTACTTTAGGCTGTTATTTTAGGTGTATATTGTTTTTACTAGGTTTTAGTTTAGTATTTAGTTTTTAATTTAATTTGTAAATTTGAAGTTAATTGAATTGTTTACAGTATATATTATTATCCCAAAAAAAAACGAAGAGAAGATGGGAAGGAAAGTATGATTCAAAATATCGCTTTCGAATTCAGGGGTAAACTCAGATTCTCACAAGTGGGCTTCACACTGAAAGTGCCGATGAATTGTAAAAAGTAAAGGATAAATTTAATGTTCCTAGAACCAGTCAGATTTCTAAGCGGCCTATCCTTAAGATTCTGGCTGGTTCTAAATAGGAACATTCACTATGTTTCCCCCTTCTTTACTTTTTAGCCATCCTGCACTTTGCTGGTCCGCATCCGCATGACTGATCCGTCCTTACTCTAGCTCTAGCCTAAACATCATATTAACAAATCCGGCACAAATAGAGCTTTTGCTGTAACATTTCCATTAGATTTAAATGATAAATGCCAATTACAAGTCGCGAACCTTGCCAAGATTGTTTACGCGCAATAACATTTATTGCGCATAACCTTAACCATTCTTCTGGTTAATGAGCACACGTGTATCGGCTTTGTTTCCTTCAGTAATCTAATCTGGTCCCTGAAGTACTTAGTCACACAAGATACAGTCAGTCAGTTATACATAAGAGTAGAACAGTGCCTACCGCCATGCCTGAACCCAATAATACTTCCCGCAATATTTTTATTTAATGGAAAACCGATTAATAACTCGTCGCCCATCACCAATTCCAGTACCTATACGTAAAGTACATTATGCATATTACATCACAATACAAAACAATACAACATTCAATGAATTAAATTACACTAACATTCGAGCCAAGTATCAAGATTATTTAAACGTCTTTCATCATTGAAATTGTCAAATAGAATCCGATGCTTAGGATTAGTTTGGCTACAAATCAAATGCCAAATTCAGGAGGTTAAAGGAAAATTGTCAGCCTTGTCCTCGAAACGTGTTGCTTATTTAAAGTTAGTCTAGTGTATGAGTCACCCGTATCATGCGCAAGGAAATGGCTAATAACATCCCTCATATGTGATTATGCATATTGATGTTATAGTTCCATGACCTGCGCTCAGTCAACACAAGCTAGATTCTAGCTAAGGCCTGTTGTTTAAAATGTTCCCAGTCCAGTGCTAGAAATAGATAATGTAAGTCGATATGAAGCTAGTGCTCGACATCCTGCTCTTATCCGTTTGTATTCCATCTATAAAGAAAAAAACATTTGCATTTAAGAATACTGACAACACCGAGAATAAATCAAATCATAAATAAGTGTAATTTGTGCTGCGTAAGGAAATATTCAATGAAATCCGACATAATGTTGTAATGCATATTGATGCAATAGTTCCCCGCGGTCCGCGGCAGCGCATCATTCATGCTAAATTATGTCTTTATTGGGCCTATTTTCTATTTGATCCAATCTGTCGCAAGCGGATACTCGAGACTTGATCGTCCTTCTAGCACTCGTGACTTAAGAAATGGTTCATCATGTTGAGAGAAAGTAAATTGAATATATAGACTACGCATTACAGATATGATCTGGCTCTGCGTGGGTTCTTCTGTTTATATGTGTACCTATGGCATTGACCGACTATGAATTTCGAAGTTGCATTGGAAAAGTAAGGATTTAGAATGACTAAAAAATTCAAAATTTTAAAATAACTCACTTCAAACTTTTATCCAGAGGTTAAACTTTTTTTGGACACGGACGCTACGTTACTTCGAAAACCTTACGGACCTTTTCCGAATACAATCAGAGAAAAAGAAAATCAAGGGTATATGAAAATTTGTGTTGTATGCGTAGCCACGGACCCCCGGCTCTCGTATCACGGACCCCTAGACCACAGTTTAAGAAACCCTGAATTAAAGTAAGAGTTGCTATTAAATACCTAAATCGCTATAGTTGTGTCTGATCTATAATATTTGGTGAGTTCCCTTGATTTCTCCAAGATCCCGTCATTGGATCCTGGTGACAGTGGGACAACTTGGGAAGTATAGCATTTCAAACGAACGAACAGAGAACCTCTTTTTTTGAAGTCTGTTAAGAAGTCATCGTCATTGTCGTTACTACGAGATAAGTTTCCATTAGCGGAAATCGTG
This sequence comes from Eudemis profundana, assembly GCA_947034925.1. NCBI lineage: Eukaryota > Metazoa > Arthropoda > Insecta > Lepidoptera > Tortricidae > Eudemis > Eudemis profundana. Next base: position 17,776,097 of record OX344795.1, on the reverse strand, counting down.
TCTGCGTTTATCATAGTATGTTTGTTTTTTTGATCCCCTATTTCACAATATTTTGTAATCATTTAGTGAATGTTGAATATTGTATCCCTATATATATAAATATATATATACATATATATATACATATTATACCAAAATAAGAAGGAAACAATTATTTTTAAAACTTAATTATCTAAACATGCTCCGACAGTGCTGCACTCTCAGCAGCGAGGTGTGAAGTGAATTAATAAAAAAAATCTGACTTTGGTACAGTCGGGTCAGTGTTCAGCATGTCTGCTCGTAGGTATGCAACGATTTTAAGTTCGACTCAATATTTTTAGATTTCTACACATCTTCCTGTAACCCGTTGAACCGGCTCTACCGTTAAGTGTGAGCGATGTGTGTAGAACGTAGACGCATGCTAATCCTGCACCACAGATAACTTAGAGACCAGATGTCAAAGACTATGCAAGTATAGGTATGTCTCATATGCTTTAAATCGTCGTTTTATTATCATCGGCAATATTTTTTTTCTCCCCTGAGTTAAAGAGCGATCAGGATGATAAGCAGGACAGGATGCAGTATTTTTGAGTATTGATAATTTAATTAAAAATGCTACTTGTTTTGACGTTTGAGAGCTACGATATGGCAGTCCTTCTCACAAACACATATGGATTCAATAACTTGCATCGTCGGTGAAGTACTGATGAATTTTAATTCAAAGACAAACGCGCTATTAAACATTTTATTTTAACATGAACTTAATACAGTAGCGTATGAACAGGGTGTTAAAATGGTTATAAAAAAACATCATCCTGGCATTCGTTCTTTATGGTATCTGTGCCCGGCTAATTGCGCCGGAGTGGGTAACGGTGGATCTTGTGCTAACTCATTGCACTTCCTCTAGCTTTGTCTCAGATTTTACGAGTTTGGGCCAAATAGAAATGAAGAAAATTCTATAGTTTTATCTCGCTTTTCCCTATAGGTTTTTGATGTTTTTTTTTCTCAATTATTGTCAACAGTTTCTTGGGTTCACCTACTCGACTGAAAACACAGCAGCGGACCAACCTGTGTATTCGGTTAACACAATTAAGTAAAATAAGCACGTAATTATTGATTGCATTTTGTTATTTAAATAATATGATAAAGTGCTGTTGTAATTTAATTGCAGCTTAACTCTTCTAATCAGTAATCTGTACCTACTTAGATAAAAGGAAGTAGGTATGCACTATAATTTCCTCGAAACTACTCCAAGAATTTCCTTGATACGATACACTTGAAGTAACCCAAAGACATCGGAGTTCTTTGTAATTTTATCAGTTATTTTCCAAAGCTATTTTAGAACATTGACAAATTACGTGCACGCGTATCTACTACGTAATGTTGACACGTTCACTTATCGTCGTGGGCTCGTCTGGTACGTCCGTGGCTAGTGATGTGCCGCCAGGAAATTTCACGTTCTCGGGAATTCTTACCGCCGTAAATTACCGTTACTTTTCCGTAATTCTCGAGAATATTACGCGTGACATATTTTTATGAAGACTTAAAGTTGCATTTTTAAGACATTAGATTATTTTTGTATTCAGTTGTCGTCGCTGATGTAGTTTGTAACGTGGTAATTTCTTATCAATGTCATTTGAAGAGGTACGTTTTACGAGTATCAGGTAAAAAAACCCAAGATAAGCGAGCTTTGAAATCCATGTCTCACAGTTTCCTGCCGGCGTACAGGTAAACAGCAAGCACATGTTATTGAATTAGCTAATCCTATGCCGTGTTTTATTAGCCGAGGCTTTCTAATTGTTACTCGCCTTTTGTATGGTACGGGGTTGAAGTGGGGAGAGCAGTAACTAATAGTCATAGTTTTATCTGAGACTGCTCAACTGTGAACTGCATAATGTGTTGTAAATACGAGTAGTTTTAATCAAAACGATGAAGCCCAATACCAAAATTTTGCAATATTTTAGCGAATCGACCGAAAATGAACGAATATGGCCAAAAAAATGTTACTCGGTTTGCTATTAGATCTATAAAATGTGTTCCTCCACGGTTAAATAATAGGCAAGTCGGTGGAAATCGAGTTCTGCTGAAACCCCCCTCCCCCCCTAGGAGAACTGCGTTGCGAAACTTGCATCTTTTTACATGTAACGTTTTTGATGGGATCTCATTTCTTTTTGTAAGTGGTCTCCCTTTAATTATGTATAACATACCAATCCATTCTTTTCAATTTGAACTGCAAAACTAACTTTGTAATCGCATGTATTTGTGTAGGATTACAAAGTTATGTGTGCAGTTGTGACTGAAATTACAACATATTTAGGTTTTTAAGGACTTGATAGGCTAAATAAAGTCAAGGGCTCTTTTACATGTCTTATATTATTTTCTCTTCTTTTCTTTTTCGCTAAAAACTATGTTTAAAATTTTGAGCTTGTAGGTCTGCTAGAAGTACCTAGGAATTATGATGATCATCAGTCAGTCAGTGAGTCAGTGAATGAATCAGTGACAAAACTAAAGAAATTTGACATGCAATAGTTCTTAAACTACACGTTCGAATTGAATGATATTGAGAATATATATAAATCTTATTGTGCCCTATATATCCCTGAAATTGCATGGTTCTAGCTTTAGCCAGTACAATATTATGGGAGGCTGAAAATGGCCTGAATGGCTTCGAGAAAAGGATGGTACGGCCATGCCTTTGTTTTGCTCGACTTGGCGGGGGCACTGCCGTGCCCCCAGATTTTTATCCATGTCCTTACTGTGTTGTGAATTAAAATAGAAACTATTAAACTGATATACCAAGTTAATTACATATTGTTTATCACTAAATAATATCGATAAATATTTGTATTTGTATTTGATGTATCTTATATTTCAATGAATCAGATTACTTTTAAATATATCACTTCGATATACTTAATATTGTGGTTTACTTAAATAACTAAATAATAAATTGTTTACTTCAAAAAAGTAAAAAATATTCCAACAAAAATTTACCTGACAACTTTCTTGGTAATTTCCACCAGTAATTTACGGTAAGTTTACGGGAAAGTTGGAAAAGTACGCGACGGGTTCATTTTTTCTTTATGAAAACTGTAGTGTAGTTTATTATGGTCATTTAAAAGAACCTTGTATAAAAAAAAGTAAAAAATAAATAAAACTTTAACTACTTTCTCGATGATTACCGTGACAGAGAATATTACCGAGAACTTTACCCGAACTTTCTCGCTGTTCTCGTAATTTACGGTAACGGCACATCACTATCCGTGGCCGAGTAAAACTACATCGAATGATTGTGATTTCGATGGCCCATGACAAATGCATAGCCCATTTATTGATTGATATATGTGTTGACAGTTATAATTATTATTAACACTCCAGAATCGTCTCCCCTAATATTATATGCTCGTACCTCGCACCCATTTCCTTCCACAAAGATCTACATACATATTGTTACCACAACTCAAGTGAGCTCTCGAGTTTTTTTCAATTTTAACTGTAATATTGAATGTTGCTGTTATACCAGAACTGGACTGAAGCCTACCTCATATCATAACGCACTTGCAAGAGTTAGAAAATATTTATAATTATTATAAGTATGGAGACTTTCAGTACTTGTTTTTATACATTTTTATGGATCTGCTTTAAAATAATGCACTGCCATATTGTATAGCTAAGACAAGTAAAGTAAACTACCCAAAGTCTTTATTCTATAGCTATTTGCTTTTTATTCTCCAGCAGTATTTTTAGTTCGTTACGTGATGTGTTGATTCGGTTCTTGCCAATTTTTTTGCAAAATTCTTGGGTAGCCTAAAGATAATTAAAATCTGTCTTGTTTTTGTAACCTTCGCGGTAAAAATACCTACATCTTAGAGGTTAAGTTACAGATGTGCAAGTTGCGGAAAGCTTCCAATTTTTTTTTGATATGACTTAAAAACATCTAAAAAGTCTTGTTAGATTTATTTAAGTTATATCAAAAAAAATTTTTGGAAACTTTCCGCAACTTGCACATCAGTAGGTTACGTAGAAAGACGCGGGTTTTGTTGACTTTTATAAGCTCAGAAGTTATTGAAATAGGTAGTAAACAGTGCAAAGGTCTTCAAGAAAACTAAGAAGTAAACTCGTGTAGTGTTTTCAGTAAAAAAGTTTGTACAACATTTTGCATGGACACGTTAACTGTCACAAAATCGTTAATTTTCCTTATTTTGTTGCCAATTTTTTTTAATGACGAACAATAATACTATCGATTATTTGTCATAATTAAGATGTCGTGGATAATTTTCCCTAATTATAACAATGCATCAACAAAACATCAACCAATAATAAATAACCATTAAAAATATTGCTAACAAAATGGGAATCAATTAAGAATTCGTTTATTTAAGTACAAACTTTTTTAGAAATGCTCATTTAAAAAGAAATGTCCTGAAACTACAGTTTTCCTTATGCGTGACATTTACATACCGCATCACGGTCCTCACCGGTCACCTTTGTCCTTGTATTACATATTAAAATTAGTTGTCACCCTCAGTGTAACCGGTCGTTTGCATAATATGCCGTTTATTATTCGTATATTTGCAAAACCTGTTTCAAACTGGATAGAATTGGATTAATTTTGGTTCCCACGGACCGTTTTGTTTTGTCAACAGCAAGTTGCACATTACGAGTATGCACAATGTTTCGTATGAAACCAGAAGATAGAAGCAGATATATCGAGGTGTTTACACAATAACAAAGTCTTGTCACGTATTTATTGAGTAAGTTATGATTTTAGAATCTATTGATGTAGTTTAAATCCAGTACCTATTTCTAAAAAAATGTTACTATAAATAAAAACAGTAACGATTTTGCTATTTACGGTTGAGTACAGTGCCGAGCTCTTGCGCAAGATAATTCACAGCAAAGTTTGGATAAATTAAAGTTGATTCTCCAAATACGCTACACTCACCTTTACAAGTCCGAATTTACTGATGTTTCAGAAAATGTATGTCATCTGTAGAAAATAAATACCGTAACAATCTCCTCCATTAGTTTGTAGTTGGAAGAAAAGAACCTGTAGTATAGTGTGTAACACTATATCCCATCAAAAACATTACATGTAAAAAGATTTACATGTAATATTTTTAATCGGATCGCATTTCTTTTTGTAAGTGGTCTTCCTTTATTCAATACTAGCGACCCGCCCCGGCTTCGCACGGTGTTTCTCTATTATATTATGCATGTATTATACATATAAACCTTCCTCTTCAATCACTCTATCTATTAAAAATAAATAACTGGCCAAGAGCATGTCGGACCATGCTCAGTGTAGGGTTCCATAGCCGTAACTATAAGGTAAAAAATACGATGTAAAAAAAGTACAACACCAAAAGAGCGTATCTTCATAGCAATTACGTCCTTTTGTTGAGAAGCGCAGTTTATCGGCAATAACTCAAAAACGGTTAATCCGATCTTGTTGAAAATAATTTTCGTTGAAAGTATTAATTGAGCGTTATCTTTGTAATTTTTTTTATATTTTTCGGACACATGGTTTAGAAGATAGAGGGGGGGGACACAATTTTCACAACTTTCGGAGCGATTATTTCCAAAGGTATTCACTGAATCAAAAACATTACTTAAGAACCTTAAAATGTTTTCAAAAGAGCTATCGAACTATGTACCACACGTTGACATTTTGTGAAAAAAATTTTTTTTAGCTTCTGTTATATGTATGGAGTGACCCCCCTAGATTTTTTTATTTTTATTATTTAACTACCAAACTTAGTTGCGGCATCTACAAGACATCTATATTCCAAATTTCATCAGTATAGGTTTTGTAGTTTTTGAGTAAAATGCCTGTGACATACGGACGGACGGACGGACGGACGGACGGACGGACGGACGGACATGACGAAACTATAAGGGTTCCTTTTTAGCCATTTTGGCTACGGAACCCTAAAAACCGCATCAAAATCCGTTGCGTAGTTTTAAAGATTTTAGCATACATAGGGACATAGGGACAGAGAAAGCGACTTTGTTTTATACTATGTAGTGACATTCCAAATTCCAATTCTATTTCCAATTTGAACTACAAAACTAACTTTGTAATCGCATGTATTTTTATAGGATTACAAACTTATGTGTCTAGTTGTGACTGAAATTGCAATATTTTTAGGTTTTGTAGGACTTGATAGGCTAAAAACTAACTAGGTACTAAATTTGGAGCTTGTAGGTCTGCTAGAAGTACCTTAGAATTATGATGATCATCAGTCAGTGAGTGAGTGAGTGAGTCAGTCAGTGACAAAACTAAGGAACTTTGAAGTGCAATAGTTCTTAAACCACACTTTTAAATTGAATGATATTGAGAATATATTTAAGTCCTATTGTGCCTTATATATCCCTAAAAAATCAGGGTTCTAGCTTTAGCCAGTATTAAATTACGGGAAGCTGAAAATGCCCTGCATGGCTTCGAGATCGAGAAGACACTCTAAAAATCTGAGCTAACTAAGAGAGATTTTCTCTTAGTTGGCGTTAAATTAAATAAAACAAACAAGATATTAAACATGTCAATGAAAGCTGATTAATTAAAACAGCAAGTGTATTAGTGATTAAAACAATAAACTAGACTCATAGTAATAAAACAACTTAAACGGATTAAATCGCGTATATTACTACATTTTAAGTCCACATTCTAAGTTCTTAAAATGTAGTAATATACGCGATTTAATCCGTTTAAGTTGTTTTATTACTATGAGTGATAATCGCGGAAACCGGAGACAATATTTATAAACTAGACTCTTGATAATTTTAATAAATATATTCCTTGTTTCTATCATTATTTTCTTTGTATGATTGGATCATGTTTAATTAGTTACCTTATACATCAATGTTTGTTGAATCAAATCAGAACACGGTTAATTAACTATGATAAACAATCAATATCATCTTAGTTGGTGCATCTAACGTCTTGTTAGGCTCGTATGGAATCAAGATGCTTGATTATAACTATCACAATCTTGTTAGGAGCAACCCATTTTGTTTTAGAGTGAACGATTGTACGGCCGTGCTTTTGTTTTGCTCGACTTGGCTATCTTGCCCCTACACGTAACCACAATTGTTTGTTGCCGGCCGCGGATATATAATGTACAAAAAACACTATACTACTGAAATACTAGGGCGTAACTATACCCTCGGAGGCCCATGGCAAATTATCGGGGATAGGACCCTCCGAAATGTTGTAATACAAATGTAACGTTCCTCATATACTCAAACGGTACCTCGGGCCGGGGACCCGTCGCGTTTTGCCTTCTCTGCCTGTTGTTACGCCACTGAAAGAGAGGTGTGTCGATCTTTATTGAGCTCAATTGTATTTGTTTTGCTCGGTCATGGGCGTGAGGGCACTTATCGACTAAGTCTATTATATTATTATAGCAATATAATGTTATGTTGCATCGTTACAATGTTTATAACTTCATACAAACTAAGGCTATGTGAGTCTGACTACAAAGTTACAAAATACGAATGTTGTCAATTGTTAACCGCAGAGTGCTTTGAAGGCGTAAATTGTGGCCTCAGGTAGGTAATTTAGGTCTACGTTTAATGCAACCCACTGAAATCGTGTAATACTTATTATTGTACATGGGTAAAATGTTTTTTCTACTCCTGTACTTTTATCTGTCTTTTACTTGGTCACGACCTCTAATATAAGAACATACATAATATGAGTTCAGAGAAGTCTTTACTCTATTATAGTCGAAAAACGTTACTGGTTACTGCTAGCAGCCACAGACTTCTAAATCTAGGTTAAACTTAGGTTAAGGATTAAGCGCTCAGTTCTAACTTTACGATAAAAATGCACAACTACCAACTTAACAAACACTTAAATTCCTACGGTTTTTAAGAAAAACAACTTTTCCGAACTAAATTCATTGATGCCAACATAAAAAAAGTATTTTTAATATCGTCATTGCGTGTCACTAGCGAGTATACAGTAAACGGCCATAAAGAATGCGCATCGGCAATCATCGCATTTCCGAATACAAACGAATGCTAATTTCCATGGACATCAATTATTAGATGAATCGTTCATCAGAATTTGAATTTAGAACTAAGTACTTTATTGTTGTTTTGTTTTGATTTCACGTGGAATATTATAGAGCTGTAAAACACGATGTAATTATATTTAATTATTGCTTGTTGGGCAAAATAATATAATTAATAGCCTCAGATAATTTAGCTTTTAATGATTTTACTGTCGGCAGTTCTTTGTAACGCAGATGAAAATCGTACACCATTCTTCGAACAACATCATAATCAAAATCGTCCATATCTGAACGAAATTGCTTTTTTGGTCTCCCATTTTTCGGAGAGCTGAACTTTGTTTCACTAGAATGTGTATCAGTGCCAGTGCCGACTTCGTTTAACAAATTGTTCAAAGTTCTTCTTGAAATTCCAGTGGCATCTGCAACTCTCTGTTGTACATTAACATCCTCACGTTTTTTAAATAGGTCGGCTTCAGTTACAAAATATTTATAAACATTGTAGATAATTTAGGCATTGTAGGCAAAGTAACGGCTTACCTTTTTTTCCTATAGATGCCATAGTACAAATTTAATTTTGTAAAAGTTTTAGCAACTCTATATATATATATTGACTTGGATATGTGACTGCACTCTCTCGTATTTGAACCACGACTGACAAAACAAACGTCATGGTGTGTGCGACACAGATATCGCTATACGAAGTCGAAATTAGCCGATTGCCTCTTTCCAAAGATCGATGTGCATTCTTTATCGCCGTTTACTGTACGTCTAATTAAAAAAAAAAGTGTACCATAGACACATTCCTATTGTCAGTCATATGTCATATTTGCTTTGTTTGCCAGCTATACTTAATTTTGTATTTTATATTTTAAAACCTAGTCGTAGAAAAAGACTTGTATGCAACGTTGTATAAGTAATTAAAAAAACGCTCATGGCGTCTCTATTTGCGATACTCGCCGCCGAGGCGGCTCGTATCGCAACTCTCGCAATTCGCATTTTTTTAGCCTACTTATACAACTGTTGCATAAAATACTATAGTAGGTTAGGTACAGTCAGCTTCAAATGGTGTGTAAAGCGCCATATTAAATTAAATTCGTTTATTTCATGTAACATGATTATTATTGAACCCGAAGGTCCGCTGCGTATAATGCGCCCACAGGCTTCAAGTGTAAAAAGAAGTGCAAAAGGCTCTGAATGGCGTCACTTTTACCTCCTTGGCGTACCTTTGTGCATATAGTATTTAAGACGTGTTGCGAAATATATGGCGCTTTGATTTGGTGCTAACTGCACTTCAATAATATTGGAAATAATTTTACGAGTATCTTTGAATACAGGAACCCGTTCAATTGAACACTTTTATACTACGAGTATGTCTATTCTCCGTCTGGCGTACTATAAAGACGAAATAAAGGCAATTTTATATAAGTATGTTTATTATATAATGTAGGATTGTGAATCTGGCGCCTGGTCTGGATAGTACTAATATGTCTCTGATAGAGTCTGTGCGGAAAGAGAATAGGCGTGGCGAAAAACGGCAGTAACCTAACCAGTATGGCCACAGAACAGAAAATACGGCACATACTTACGGTAGTAAAGCATTACAGCGCCCCCCAAAATTAATCCTATTCTCTTTCCGCACAGACTCTAAGCATAATCTTTTGATCATCATTCACAAAGAAACCTTGTGAAGTTCCGCTCTCAACACAGTTATATTGCACTTCGACAAGTTCCGATTGTACCTACCTAATTGATGCGGTTGGATGGTTCGTCCGCCGGCGACAATGTGGACGATTGATTGCAATAGTGACAATAGCGTGACGTACCCGTGTCCATGCAATCGAAGTTAACATAGATTTAATTTTACTGTTGTCAAGGAAGACTTAAACAACTCTAAGTAGTAGACTTAGATAATGTTCACTCGATTACCGTTAGTTAATTGTAGTAGAATAGGAAGGAAATAATAGAGGGGGACTGGTATTTTTTGAGCGTTTTTCGTCCTAAATCAAAAAGTACATGATTAAGACAAAAAAAATGTTTTAGAATCTACAAATTAAACCCTTTCATTTGATACGCCACTTGATACAATATTTCCCCTTTATCGACCTCCCATTAAAAGAAAAGTAAAAAAGGTATAAGATTTTTTTATGTCCAGTAGGCTCAAGTTAGCGAATTTTAATCCTATTCTAAATGTCAAATCGATAGTTCTTGAGATGAGAGGCTGTGACAGACGGACAGACAGACAGCCGCACTATAAGGGTTCATTTTTTACCATTTTGGTACGGAACCCTGAAAAAAATTTACCCACATCGATCATATTTCCAGGAACCGCGCTTGTTGTTGCGGATAGTGTTGTGGCGCTGCGATGCCGATTATTATTTTTTAACGTCCGACTACTTATCACTTTACCGATGTCTACGTACATTACGCAAATAAAATTTAGACCGTAAATCTGTGAATTGCGATTTTGCAGTACTGAACAATTTATAACTAAAATCTGGTCAACTTGTTGAGATCACAAGCTCAATCTAAGGTTCTTTATCGCATCGCATGGCCCTTGTATAGGTTTATTTTCTGATCCTCTCTATTGTCCGCAGGATGTCTGACATGCGTCCAAGTGTTAAACATCATGGTGCTCCTCGGCTTCATGCTGAACTACGCGCTCAGGGTGAACCTGACCATCGCGATCGTAGAGATGATCCTCGCGCCATCTAACGCTACCAACGTTACTGACACGTTGAATATCACAGACACGTTCAATGTTACCGAGGTGAATTCAATTAGTCTTATTTTAGTTCACTGCTGGACACATGCTGCTCTGATACGATAGTCTTCGTTGTAAAATTATGGGCTCCCTACCATAGGCGAATAATGACAGACTCAAAGTTACTCGGGTATACCAATTCATGATGACTATGACAAAAACAAAAACATTGGCACATATCGTTTGGAAATCCTATAGAGATAAGTTAGACTTAGGTACAATGTGGGGTTTTAGTACATTGCAGTGATGATGCCATGTCTTGTACCGTTTTCTAAGGAGCACTTCACTTATGAGTTGTGACTTATCTGGTCACGTCAGTTCTCTTTATTTTCTAAGAATTGCTTATATTATCAGTTTAGAATATAAGTATATATATTTTGCTATTTTTTAAAGTTTCTAGGTATTAGTTATGCACTTTCGTTGCCAAGAACTTTATTCTTCGATAAAATTCGAAATATTACGTCATTTTATTAATTACACTCACGCATAGTATAATATTATTTTAACTATATTGTACATTTTTGGACGTCAAACAAATTATTCATTTCTATGTGCAAGTTGATGATTCACATCTCCTAACTAGGTTAACCGCTTGGTGACAATGACTCAGAGTTGACTAATCATGTAATGAATATTCATTCACGAGATATTTAATAAGTCGTGGGCTAACTGCATAATGACAAGTACGTTGCATCCCGTGTGTTATTAACCTGCATTGGTAATTATGACTTACTGAGGTTTCGCCTTCAAATAAAATCATTATCACCTTTGTTATTACTTGTACCTACGACGGGGAAGACAAGGTGGTTCGGCGTGGGAAGGTGGCACCTGACCTGTACGTCTAATACAACCTGTACAACTGTGTCGCGCGTCGATATTACCCATCCAAGTTCCCCTATCCATCCAATAAACTCCGAAAGTGTTAGGTCACGCGACAAGCGAAAAGTCACAGTCAATTGGGCTAGCTCAGCAGGTTCCGAAGATTGGTGCGGCTGATTATTCTTTACATGTTACCTCCTAAATAAGTTAAAACTTTTAGAATATTTGTGACGATGGTTCCTTTATTGGCCCTAATATTCATAATCGAATGGGCCTTACTTTCAAAGACATAATTTCTCTGGCCACAAATATTTAAAAGATTCCTCCTCACTAGACTGGCATTCGTTGGTTACTTGATAGAAATTGACAGGTTCTACATTGTAACAAAAAGTGCCAAATCTGTAAGGCAGAATCTTCTCAGTATTCGCCAATATGGTCATGACAGCGAAATGACGTTTTTGGAAATACACCCATAGAACTGTGGTTGCAGCATAGATCTGCCTGCGCCCAAGAATCTCGATTTGTAAATGCAGTGTTTTATTTCTAATTCTATTTGTAGCATCCAGAGCACAGGGAGCAGACCCGCTACCCATGGGACACGACTCAGAAAAACCTTCTACTCGGATGCTTCTTCTGGGGTTACGTGTTGACGGAACTGCCGGGAGGACGGCTCGCTGAAATCGTCGGTGCCAGGTGAGCTGTCCTTGTAATTACAACTGAAGGTACTCCAAACAAATTGTCTTTGGAGGAAGTATATCACAAAAAATGTCTTACTTTATCTTTATGGCCACACAACCACACAACTGCTGAGGTGTCCCTTTTGCAGATCAGTCGCATATTCTATCGCTTCCTCGGTCTATGAGAGTACCAGAGAGTATATATAATGGTTCCAACGTTTGAACTCCAAAGGCGTGAATTGAGATAATTCTTATTCACAGGCTTTCATTCCACAAGACATCTCAGTTTCAGGGAGGTTTCTGATGAGAATATTTGTCTCAGTCAAAATTATGACACAGAATAAAAATTAGTACCTACTACGTACAGAAGCCTCTCTCCCTAACAAAACTGCCGCTCGCGTCGGATGGCCGGACGGAGCTGACCCGCATCCGACCGTCTCTCACTAGCGCATAACGCGTGCTCTTGTTTTCCCCTCTAGAGTAGCGTGATTTAATAATATTTACTGCGAAACGGAATCGCGGAGTGAGTCAGTCCAAAGTGCAAAGGTTCTATAAGGAACTGATAGGTAACCTCGCAGGATTAAGGAAAGCGTTTAAGAACATTAAACTGAATGTAGTCATGTCATGTTCTTGTACTTTTGCGATGTTACTATAATTATCTGCTGAGAAAAATGCTCCAATGTTGAATAAATAGTAAACTTTCCTACCCTATTTTAGGTCAGGTTTCCGTTCGGAATGTTTTCGAATCATGCCGCCACCGTGTACGGCTACTATTGTTTGTTTGACGTGTTTCAATTGTTAGCACTACGATAGCCACCTAATTCCATATGTAAACATGAACGAATAAATTAAGCAAACTATTTGGACTACGTTTAAGTTTTAATTTACAGAAGAGGACGAAAATGTTGTTAGAGATTTTAGGTTTTCCCCCCTTTTTTCAGATCCATTTGAAGCAAGAAATCAATTATAAAAGACTGCCGTATTTTGCACAATCATTCAAACAACAAAATGGATGCTGGATAAATAAGCTGTAAATTATAGGAGCAGCCTCAATTTTCTATGTTACAAAAACGGTGTTTTCCCACTGTGATTACTTCTTTAAAATTAAGCTGTTGATAGTCAAAAAAACCGTGTACCTAAAATTTTATCATAAGGTTCGATGACCGCCCATGAATATACAAATGCCTAATGGCTTATGAAACCTTGTATCCTATTTATTGATATATAAATTAAATCCTTCTATCCATGCAACAAAGTCCATTTTTTTGTAATTCGAAGTAGACTCACGACCCTTGTGAATTATGAGCCTGCCATTCAGTTTCGTGGAACCCGGGGCATTGGCATTGAAAGCCTGCAATTATCGCCGATTATTGCGGTCACTTAGTCGTGGCGGTTTAGTCACAGTTTAAACATTTGACCGCTGTTACAGTTTGATTTCTGCGGTTTCCTGCTCCTGCATAAAGCATGTCAGGCCAGTGTTACCAAAACTAACCTCAGTACCTATTAATATTTTGAGTTCACTCAGTTCCACTCACGAGCAGCGGGAACATCTGTTGTTTTTTGTCCGACGAACATCTTCCGGCTTCAAACACGTTATCTTCTAATCCTAATACAGATCTTCTGTTGTTTCCTGAAAAGTTCAGGCCTCCATAACCACCCACCCAGTCCGACCCAACTCCGGGGTGGTCCGGCTAGCAACCAGGTTCGACCCCAGGGAACGCCACGGCCGACCACCCGGTCCGACAATCGCTATGCCCATATGTTATAAATAATTCTTGAATTGTTTCTTTGTATATGTATGTTTTCCAGTGTTTCTCTGCTTAAACAAATTAAACATTGCCTTTTCTGTTGAGTTCAGAGGTGAAGCCTAATGGATCCATGCCAAGTAAATATTGAAATGGAGTCTTTTGACCAAAACGCATTTCCCATCGATTTTTGTCTTGTAATTTTTATAGATGGTGTGGCTTTATAATCGAAATAAATTGGCAAAATTTCAGCCCCCTAAACTTAACATTTTTTTTATAAAAAAAACGAAAAGTTAATTTTCGTCCATATTTTTTTCTTGTCGACCGATTTTAGCGTGCGTCACAAACGTTGTATATATACTTAAGACTAGCTTTTGCCCGCGACTTCGTCCGCGTGAATTTCGAATACTAATGTGAGTGGTAAGGGTAACAGGTGCACATATTTTATTGCAGGCTAATAGTTGTACCGCTTTATACATTACCTAAGCCACGTCAAATTGGCCGTGCGCGAAGCAGTCCCCCCATAAGAAGCAACCCCTTGTAGACCCCTGGGCATGAATTTCGAAAAACTGTGAATCCACGTTTCTTTTGTCTAAGAGTATTATGAAGTCTCAGATCTACTTTAAAAGTCACATGTTCCTAATATACCTTTCAATCCCGATTTCTTTCTTATAATGAAGAGTCCATGTATGAAGTCTCAAATCTCCCACTTAAAAAATCACAGGTAACCTCTACAAACATTCAACCCTATACAATATCTAGACTCTCTATACAAACTTCCATCCCCCATTCAAACCCCTTAGAAGATGAATGTCGATAAACGGAGAAACTAATTTTCATTTATTTTAATGAAGAATTTAAACATGCAGTTTCATGCATGCAGTTCTACATTACCAAAACCACGTAAAACTGGCCGTGCGCCAAGCAGAACCCCCTAAAAATTATCGTAGAGTCCCGATACCCGGATTATACTTTACTCGCTACGCTCGGGATTCTATTGTAATTGTACAACGTCGCTTCGTTCAGGATTCAATATACGCCCTCGCCGTAAATACATAATTTTGCTCCCTTGTGACTCAATCTACTATTGTATTATAGCGGTTCTAGGAAATGTATGTAAAGTATATTTAATGTAAAGATTTCTCCATGTTCTCCCTTAGTGACAATTTTGAACAAAACGACAGACGAAGACAAAAAAAATTGACGAAATAATAAAAAGAACGAAAAGTTATCGCTCTTTTTATTAAAAAAAATGTTAAGTTTAGGAGGCTGAAATTGTGCCAATTTATTCCGATTACAAAGCCACACCATCTATAAAAATTACAAGACAAAAATCGATGAAGGCAGAATTACTTAGCTTATCCTGGCACGGCCTTTGAAGAATACGAAAACTAGGGAAGAAGTCATTTTGGACTGTCAACTTTGAATTGAGACCATAACCCAATTTTAAACTTAGTATTACTGTTACTATTAAATAATATGACAAAAGTGTGGCACAATTCTACGCCGCACTTTCTAGAGCCAATAGAAGGGTCAGGAGAGTCAACAAGCTTATTTCAATGATTCTCATACTCGTATGTATCTATTTGTATGTAATTGATTTGATGGAATAAGATAATGAATGATGCTTGCTGCGTACAATGCTTTTTTGTGTCCATGAGTTGATTTAATTGACTTGTTTGATTTATGTTGCTATGTTGCCATTCAGTTCAACATGTACGATCACGTACGTCACTGATCAATTTATACTGTTGTATTACCGTATGTTTAATGGGTGAATGCTTTCTGGGTGAGATTGATGCTGGTTGGTAAATACCTGATGGAAGGTTGTGTATTTACCTTGCCTAAAAAATACTACGTAACTAATATTGCCCATCTCTACATAAGTACACCAACTAGTGATGGGCAGCTTGTAAGTTACCAAAGTGAAAGTTTCACTTAAATTACATGTATATTTCCTATGAAAGTTTAATGTAAGTTTCTTATGAAAATTTCACTTATATTACATGTAAGTTTCTATACTTTTCAGACGTAAATTTGGTTGTTTATGAACCAATTGAGAATTAGAGATAGATGTGAATGCGGAGCAACTCAATAATTATTTTTTAATATTGTCTAATTGTTTAAGAACAGAGTGAAGTGTTTTAATCGCAAGAAAGCTTTATTTCTAAGCTTATTTATACTTATAGTGATATAGAACATTAGTACTTAATGGAGTCTTTAAAAGTTTAGTTAAGAAGATTTAAATTTATTTTACGCTTGAAAGCAATAAAGTTCTTATACTATTTAAGAAAAAACCATTTTATTTCGTGTATCAACGACACTAGTATTTTATTCTTTTTACAAAAAAACGGAATCCTTAAAGTATGTCCGTTTGTCTGTCACAACAGAAACAATTTGCTAAATTAATATTTGGCACACATACATTAGTTTAGTATACTCAATAAAAATATTATAGCAATGTTTTTTTTTAAATACAACCTTGAGACGGCAAAATAAAATTTGATGACTTATACACATAAGTATCATGTAAAAAAAAACAATAATAAATAAATAAAATAGAGAATACATGCTTTGCTTCACGTGGATTTGAACTCCCGTACGTTATGTAACAATCGGTTACAATAAACCCTTGGCCACTCGGCTATTGACAGTCATTGTCGAATTTTCCGATCAGTATCCGGTCTACTGATGTCAGAAGTTACTGAAATGTTACAAGAAATTTAAGTGAAAGTTATGCGGTAACATTTCTTTCAGAAATATTTCTGCAACTTTCAACAGTTGAAATACCTATTTCACCGTTAAGGAAATATACGAAATGTTTCAGAAATTGCCCATCGCTAACACCAACACGTGTTTGCTTAATTACCGTATGGAATTTCTTTTCGTCTCTCGTATTCCAGTCACATTGATCTACTTCTACTCTTTTTGCTTACTTTTTACAAGCTTGAAGCTAGATATATGGGAGTAATCCGTCACATATATGATTTCTAGATTGATTCAAATATTGTGAGTTCTTCTTCACCTAGTTCTAGTAATCGGATTGACTTGTCTCTTAAATAGGTAAATGTAGATCGGATAAGAAAGCAAATTACAATAAGGGTTATATTTTAAGTGCTATTTTTAATAAAAACTTATTTCATCGTACAAAAACATTCGTCGTTGGAAAGCAATATTGCTGTAACCCGATAGGACTTTCATATCGAGTTACGACATTATTGCTTCCACGTATATCTTCGGTACGTGTCGCACGGCCTTAGAGACTTGAGGTTCTATGTTATTACTAGGTATTACCCATTCCGTCATAAACTAGGTATTTAAAGTTGGCCGCTATCTTTTACTTACTGGGAACCATTGTCATGATAAATTGTAAAATTAATTATACGATATGCGTAAACGTTAATAGTATAACAAGCTTATAGATTACGAATACAATAAATGGTATTGTAGGATTTGTTTCCGGCTTCAACTCAAGTATGATAATTGATAAGGTTTTATCGAAACAGCCTTCGGATCTATTGAATATAATTGAAGGTCTTAAGCAGGCAATTAGCTTGCGAATTGATAAGTTCCCTTGAATTTGAATTGTCAAGTGTAGCTATACTTGTTTTGTCTGTAAAAATCCCGCTGATAAGGGGAAACACCAGTGATTTATACTTGTAATACAAAATTACAAGTATAAATCACTGGTGTTGCAGTTGTGTATGATCTCGGGGGAGCGTCAGCGAGGCGAGGCCGAAGGCTGAGCTTCCGCGTAGCATTGAGGGTGCGAAGCGTCACAGTGCCGCTCCTACCTACGCGAGCCCAAGGGCCGCAGGCCCGAAGGGCGAGCCCACTCAGATCCTTGCTACCCTCAAAGTATTTTTTAGCTCGCCCGAGGGCCGCAGGTTCCCACCTATTTGATACATAAATGAAAAATTAAATGACTCCCCTCTATCAATCACCGTTTCAAAATGCACCCACTTCACGTTTAGATAATAGGTAGACGGCAGTTTATGCTTGCAAATTTCAGAAATTACGATCTTTTAATAATTTTATTGTTCATGCGAAAGCTTTATGGATTCTACGGTAAAGCTTGATCCACTATGCAATTTAATAACAACTCTGTCTCTGTTATCGCCAGAAGGCAGAAGATTTTTTCAGATATGTTTGTCACATTTTGTGTTGTATCGATATATTCTGCCTCATAAACCTGGTTAATTTATCAATTTCTGGGAACAACTTAACAATACTGGTTGGTGTTGGAATATGCAAAAATAAAAAACTGACGGCTTACTAAAACTATCAGAAGACGTATAAATAGTTTAATAAAGCAAACCCCTCTCTCAGACATACAGTCAGAAAGAGATGGCACTACTTAATATTATAACTGGCCATTTGATAATTGCATGCTACTGAAAACGAGCCGCAGAACATTCCAGCAGCCCGCATGCAAGCTTATCACGTATTGTGTATCATTCGTGATGTGTTGGCGTGGTTTTTATGAAAGCCGATGTGGGTGGTTACACGCAGCGGTCTTACTCGTACCTACCTACTCACTCGTCGGCGGCGCTATGCAATCCTCTACGTCTAGCATAACTGTCTGCGACTTCGTTTCTCGCGCGACAGAGCGTCACCTGTCACTGTCACACGATATTGAGTGTAAAGAGATAGGTAGCATTTGTCGCTCGACAAAGAGTCGCGTGTCACAGTTGTGCTAGGGGTACTGATATAAACCGACATATTCTCGACGTCAACGCCTGAATCATTCGTAGGATTGATACTATTTTGCTGATGATAATTTTATTGGCAAAACCTAATATGTTTTTATTCCACAGACGGGTCTTCGGCTACAGTACGCTCCTGGCCAGTATCCTGACCCTCCTCAGTCCCGGAGCCGCCGCTGCTGGCTTCGGATGGTTCGTGGCTCTGCGAGTGTTGCTTGGCTTCCTGCTGGGCGCGACGTGGCCGGCTATCCTGCCTATGGCTTCGAAGTGGATTCCGCCGATGGACAGATCCAAGTTCATGTCTAATATGATGGGTAAGTCTTCTCAGCTGATCACTGTAGGCAGAGTAGTTGTGATTGAGGGCGTACACATTTGAATGAGAGTTTCTAGAAATCATAATGTCTGCACTCCTGTGGGAGCTGTGGTATTTTTCACACCATATGTCATAAATCACCAACATACCTGGTAGAGAATGCCTTATGGCATTAAGTTCGCAGTAAGTACTTTTATTGTGCAATAAAGTCTAAATAAATAATAAATAAATCAATCGTGGGATTGGTGGATTTCGGATCTGCTGTGTACTGAAATACGCACCTGCAGTTGACAAAAGTCACCTACTTCAGTCGAGAGTTCTCAGACCTTAGTATTATAGCGAGGCAAAGTAAAATGAAACAATAGTTTGATTACAAAACGAGTTTTCACTATTGTATAACATACATAATATAGTCAGACAAAGTCAATGAAACAATAATAACACCCGGGTAACAATCTCGCGTCCGACCGTCGCCGGAATACTTTTTGTGCTCGTTGAAAGTCTTAACCATTCATCAACTCACTCGGAGTGAGTTGGTGAACGGAAACGCGTAGGAGGCCGTACGGATCGGCCGGACCGCGTAACGTCAGTTTGACGGAAGGGCGGCTGGGGTTGCCGTGCTATAGGCTCCCCCTCCAAGTCACCAGATCGACCCGATGGTGGCTTGGCAGGACGTCCCTTCTTACGAGCGTGCTCCACAATGGGTGAAGGGCCTACGTACGGAGTCAAGGCGCTGGCATGGTACTTTCCCTTTATATTACCGTTTTTATCCTTAACCTCATATGACGTCGGCGAAATAACTTGGGAGACCTCATAAGGCCCCTCTCGTCTTGGCGCAAATTTGCTAGTGAAACCCCTCGCGGCGTTGCTCTGAAAATGGGTCTCTACGAGGACAAGGTCACCCCCTTGGTAATCAGGCGCAGGACGATATCCTTTATCAGCATAAGCCTTACGCTTGTCCTGCTCGTCTTCAATCCGCCACTTAACCTCCTGTAGCGTAGCGGCGAATCTTGTGAGATACGGGGTTATCTGTGGGACGAAGGTCTCACTCTGAACGACGGTTCTTAAATCCGACTGGACATCCAAAGGAGAACGCAATTCCCGAGCGAACATTAAGAAAGCTGCCGTCTTCCCTGTACCCTGATTGTTTGCTGTGTTCAACGCGAAGCGTACTGCTGGTAGTTGCTCAGGCCAACCTCTATGGTCCGTGGTGAGTAACATCGACAACATCTGCTTCATATCTCTATTCTTTCTCTCTGCAGGATTGGACTGCGGATGGTAGACGGGTATGAGGTTCTGCTGCACGTCAAACACATACATCAACTTCTGCATTACAGCAGATACGAATTGTGTCCCATTATCTGACACAACTCTGCGAGGAAATCCGTACCTCAAGAACACTTCTTCCAGTAGAGTTTTAGCACACACTTCTGCTGTGGCCTCAATAAGTGGAAAAATCTCTACCCACCTGCTGGCGGTATCCTCTACTAAAAATATCCATCTCTCTCCATTTGTCCCCTCTGGGAGAGGCCCAAATAGGTCCATGGCCATGACCTCCATTCGTTGTTGAACTACTGGGGTCTGCAATAACCCTGCGGGTTTAAGGTTTGAAGGCTTGTACGCCTGACATAGATCGCACGATTTGATGTACTTGGCCACGTACTGCCTCATATTCCTAAAATAGTATCGCTTCTGGATCTTCTTCAAGGTACGCTCCAGGCCAAGATGTCCAGCCGTCGGAGCATCGTGTAACTTCTTCATAACCTCGTCACGCATGGATGCCGGGACAACCAATTGTGGTTCATCGATATCATCATCGTCGTCCTGGTGATCCATCCTGTATAACACACCTTGAGACATGTAGTATCCGCGATCTGACCATTTGGCACTCGCTTCAGCGGAGTCTTCTTCAAAGTCCTTAATAATTTGCTTAATTTCAGGATCTTCAAGTTGAGCGTTCCGTACTTCTTCAGAGCCGCGATGAGGTAAGTCGACACTTACTGGACAAACTGAGCAGGATGAGCTGACAACCGATGCCTGGGAAGCTTCACATACTGGTCTACTCAGAGTGTCTGCAACGACGTTTGCTCTGCCTGGTGTGTATTCTACATCCAGGTCGAAGGCTTGTATTTTCATGGCCCAGCGGGCTAGGCGTCCGCTAGGAGTCTTCAATGATAACAACCACTTCAATGGCTGGTGGTCCGTGACAACGCGCACCCGCGCGCCTTCTAAATACCCTCGGAACTTTTCCAGGGCCCATACCACCGCCAAAGCCTCACGTTCGGTTGTGTGGTAATTTCGCTCGGCAGAAGTCAACAACCTGCTGGCATACTCGATTGGTCTCTCTTCGCGGGGACCCTCACCTTGCATCAGTACTGCGCCGAGAGCATACCCGCTAGCGTCCGTTCGCAGTACGAAAGGCTTCTCGAAGTTCGGTTGTTGAAGTATCGGGCTATTAGCAAGTCTGTGCTTGAGCTCCTCAAAAGCACCCTGCTGTACGTCTTCCCACTGCCAAGGTTGGTTCTTCCTTGTTAATTGTGTTAATGGCTGAGCCACTGCCGAAAACTGCACAATAAATTTTCGGAACCATGAGCAGGTCTGCAGAAAAGTCCGCAACTCCTTGAGATTTGTTGGCGGCTTCATATTCAACACAGCCTGTACTTTATCGGGGTCAGATTCGATACCTCGTGCTGACAGCACGTGTCCCAGGTAAGTGACCTTTTCTCTTGCGAACACACACTTATTTCTGTTTGCTTTCAGGTTAAACAAGCGCAACCTATCGAAGACTTGCTGGAGATCACGCAGATGAGCATCAGGGCTGTCCGAGATGACAAGAAGATCATCCAGGTAGGCTACCACGTTGACATCCTTCAGCCCTGACCTGAGACGATCCATCATGCGCTGGAACGTTGCTGGCGAGTTCTTGAGACCGAACGGCATGCGCTTGAACTGGTACGTTCCATAAGGCGTTATAAAAGCTGTTTTTGGCCTGTCCTCCACCGCCACATCAATCTGCCAATAACCTGATTTCAGATCAATAGTGGACATTATACTGTTAGCCTTCGTTGATCGAACGAGATCCTCAATCAGAGGAAGCGGATACTGGTCAGACCTGGTCACCCGATTCAGCTTTCGGTAGTCCACGCAGAAACGGACCTCTCCGTTCTTCTTTGGCACCAATACTACGGGCGAAGCCCATTCTGACTCTGCTTCTTCTATGACATCTTCTTCTAACATTTTGTCCAACTCTCGACGTATCACCTCTTTCTTCGCAGGTGTGACTCGGTACGGAGGTCCTGCGATCGGAGTAGCATTGCCAGTATCAATGCGATGAACTGCAAACTGCGTGGTCCCTCCCCCTGGTTCGAAGATGTCACTATTTCGATCCAGCAGTGAAGCAAGTCGTTCCCGTTCGTCTGACACCAACTGTGCCCCCTCGTCCTCGCGGAGACCCACAGACGATAAAACGAGACTAGACTGACCCTCAAATCGCATCGGCTTTGGTTCACGATCCCCTTTAAAATACCACGTATGCGTAGAATAGTCAAGTACCATGCCAACGTCGTCGATGAAATTCATCCCTAATAAAGTTTCAGTAGCTTCAGGCAACATTACAAAGCATACCTCCACAGTCTCTCGCCCTACATTAACATTAACGCGAGTTACATCTACTTGTTCGAAACCGTTACGCCCGTCGGCATATTTTAGATCCGTCACAGCACTTTCAAACTGATGTCCATACTTTTCCAATAGGCTACGTAAACTAACACTACCTATGGAATGTTCAGCTCCGGTGTCCACTAAAACACTACCGGTTTCACCATAAACTTTAACATCGATTTGAAAACGCTTTCTAGGGTCCATCAATTTATTACCACCGAGAGCACGAACAGATTGAAAAGATGAAGACGGTGATGGTTTACTAGTTGACTGTCTCTCCTTACAGGTCGGACACCTGGATCGTATCACACCAGGTGTGCCACATCCAAAGCAAGTTACTTCTGGATGATGTTCTGACTTAGGCTCTTCCTTCATCTTCGGTTTCTCCAAAGTAGCCTTAGAAGTTTTCAGTAGCTTTTGGCATGCCTCTTTTACATGACCGAACATCTTGCAGTATCCACAGCGTGGTCTTGGTTTGGCACCGTTGCCAGAACCAGTAGAAGTAGCCACCGCTGGAGCTGAAGGTATAGCACTCGACTGCATCGAGGTGTTGGAAGCACTGGCAGGCGTTGACTTTCGCGTTGTGGTCCGTCCTTCCTCAAAAATATCTTCAACTCTGCGTGCCAGGGTCAAGAGTTCAGTGAAAGTACTGAAATCCGTTCTGGGAATCTTTTCTCGGACTCTTCTGTGTAGCCCCCCATAGACCATGTCAAGCTGTACTGTTTCAGATAGAGTGCAAGGGGGTAGTTGTGCAAGCAGCGCTCGACATTTGCTGACAAATATATCAGTCACCTCTTCCCCTTGTTCTGTGCTAAATAGCTCTCGATAAACACGATGTGGTGGCAGCCGTGGTCCATATGTACTACGAAGGAGTGTTATTGCCTCTTCCCATGTCTCGACGGAGTGTTTCACCCCTTGCCACCATGTAGCGGCCAAGTCGGTAAGTAACATGGGCAAGCCCCGCAAGGCAATAGTGCCATCCATGCTGACACAGTCCTTATACACCTGGATCGCTTCAATAAAAGCTACCACATTTGAAGACTTCCGTCCGTCGAACCGTGCTGTGCAAGTAGCGAAGTTACTATTTGCATTCAATGTGGGTAGACGCATCATTCCCATTATCATAGCGAGTTGCTGGTCTGTCATGATGAGTGGTGTGGGCGCCGCGGCTCCAGCCGGCGGCGCATGCCGAGACTGCGATGATTCAGCAGGTGTTGGTGCACGCTGCACCACTGGAGGCACCTGCTGGTCGGTTCCCGAGAGTGAGTTCGTCTCACCCATGGCAGCATCACCCTCTGGTGCTTGCTGATTAGAACTGAGAGCACCGTTTCTCGTAAGCACCATTGTTAATCAAACCCGAACAACTAATGAAAGTGTGCACACGAAATAAACAGTCTGTCGAAGACAAGTCCGCACACAATTAAATTAAAACACAGCAAAAGAGCACAAATATACAAATAGATAAATTGTTCAAGTCCACAGCTCTTTATGCTAGCACTGAATAGAAAATAAAAAACAGCAATTGTGTCCATATCACATAAAAAGAATTATTCATCAATTGCAGAAAAAGTTCCACTTAAAATGTCTTTTTAAATAAAAAAAACTAAACTTGGACGTAGTGGCACCAATAAGAAATTGTTTATATGTGAAACCACAATGGCATTTTAGCACTGAGTAAAAGGTCACTAATTGTCTTTGTCCATTAAGGTTCACTGTTGTGTTGCAAAGATAAACAAAACTATGCTAGCTACTTATCGTCCCTTTGATGTATAAGCAGGCGATCACTCCCCCTGGAGTGTAGACAGCCTGGCCTGCCTGACTGGCAGTGAACACACGCGTCGGCGAGCCAACTCAGCGCGACGGGTTAGAGCCGGCCTTCTCGGGCCTGACAATAGGTTAGCGCCGGCCGTAGTCGGCCTGGCGAACAGGAACCACAAGTACACGTCACTAATAGACCCGATAATGCCGCGATACCGCGTGAATGTCTACTAATATCCACGAAACCCAAATCACAATGTTCACGGGCACTGTACCGTTTATAAGTTCAATACGTTCACTGCACGGTTCATTAAAACACATGAAATTGTCCACAAATGGTCCAATAACTTAGTATCTAACTATACACAAAGTTTGTTTCAAAAGTTTGTAATAATAACACCAAAAAAAACCACACTATTGGGTTCGGCGCCAGTTCGTACGAAAAATCTCAAACGTCAAACGTCACTTGTCAGTTGTCACTGTCAAATTCTGGCGCGATTTCCCACCAAAAATGACGACGGTTGAATGGAATGAAACGCACAATCATTCGCTACGATTTGCGAACGTACAAAACTAAACCTTATGTCCTTAAAAATACGGATCACTATCTAAAGTTCAGAAAATTTTCACAACGGAAAACGCGATTTGAGAAGTTTGGATTTTTGAATAGGGCACATAAAACACTAAAATACGATTGTCTAGCATCACAGGTAATGACCAAGGGCGGCGTAATAGTTCGGCATACTCGCACTCGCGGAATAAAATGCCTGAATACCTAACCGACAGGTATTATTTACGAACACGTTTCTGCACGTTTAGCCACTTGTTTCCTAGTTTCTAGCTGTTTAAAGCAATCGTCCTTGTACGCCACTATTTGCACAAACTTCTTCTACTATTGTTACACACGGAAACACTGCAAGTCCAACGAAATGTTCAAGCCCCACACGTTAGGCAGCCATTTATAGCGAGGCAAAGTAAAATGAAACAATAGTTTGATTACAAAACGAGTTTTCACTATTGTATAACGTACATAATATAGTTAGACAAAGTCAATGAAACAATAATAACACCCGGGTAACAATCTCGCGTCCGACCGTCGCAGGAGTACTTTTTGTGCTCGTTGAAAGTCTTAACCATTCATCAACTCACTCGGAGTGAGTTGGTGAACGGAAACGCGTAGGAGGCCGTACGGATCGGCCGGACCGCGTAACGTCAGTTTGACGGAAGGGCGGCTGGGGTTGCCGTGCTATAGTATGCATATATAGGAAGGGATGAAAGACACGAGTAAGGGAAGACATAAACGCGAGTGACGGTGCCTTCTTACATTCAAAAAGCGTTGTCTGTTGTCCTATCTATTCAGATTATTTCACAGGATGAGAAGATCGATATATTTACAAAATGATTTAGTCTCATTGTTTGACGTAAGTGAAGAACATAAAATTAGTGCGTCATACCTACGATTCCAGCATTCCAACATTATGTTACAAGATGAGATGACCCATACATCAAACCTGTACCGTTTGGGGTGTAACTGACAACAAACTGTTCAGTTACTTACATTGATTATTTACATTTAGGTACATGCTTGTGTAACTGATAGATCGCGTCACAGTGTCAGGAGTCAAACGATGACGGGTGAATTAAAATGATGGACGATCCCACTGTTAACCCATCGGACGACGCAAATTATTCCATTGCGAAAAGAAAACAAGACAATAAAACTTGCCAATTATTAATTAGTTCGCAATTCTAGCAACGTTGCCTTGACCGCGGGTCGTTATCGAAACAATATCGTTCGACGTCAGTTGCGCTTGCGTTTCAATTGTTATCGCGCATTTGAAAGTGGCATGGCGGCGCGGAGGCGCGCGCAGGCGTGGTCCGTGACGTCACAGCAATCCGGCGCACTGATTGGCTGGCTATTACTTGACCGCGCGATTTAACCCTGTGTAACAGTTGCTAAGCGGTTACGGTTCCGAGAAATGTGGCTGTGGTCTATTTTAGCCGCGTCACGTGGTTTCAAGGTTACGATAGGAATCTACTGTGCCAACATATTGGGAAATGTCTCTATACACGTGCTTTTTGTTGTCAATGGTAGGTATAATCACGTAAAGTGATAAGATTGTAGTCAAAGTCAGATCATTTTGTTGAGAGAAATCCCCCAAATAGCCACAGGCCTATAATATTTGAAGAAGACCCCCGATTTTCCAAGATCCTGACTAACCTAAAAAATATTTTTTCAAATCGATCCAGTCGTCTTTGATTAATCGGGTAACCGACGAACTGAGTATCTTCTCCTTTTTTGAAGTCTGTCAAAAAGAGCTTGATTTGCGCTAAACTATCTACAAGCAAAAGTACTCTGAAGAGTCTCAGTCTATCGGATCACTCCGACATCAGAACTAGCAAAACGAGGATGAATGTTTCAAATATTCCCAGCATTTTATGTTAAATCTGACTTTAAAATAACCTTAGCAAACTAATATAATGAATGACGTGTCCGTCAAGATAGCGTACACCGTAAAGATATTCAGAATCTGATGCAGCCAATAAATAGTACCCAAATAGTACCGACGAAATACCTAGGAGAAAAAAATAGTACCCTTAAACTTTTCGAAATATAAGGCCTGTTCACGGTGTACGCTACCGGGCGTCAAGCTGGCGTACACCGTTTGTATCTCTGGAACGGCTTTGTTTTTGGAAACGATTTATATTTCAAAAAATAGTACCCAAATAGTACCCTAGGGCCCTAAAATTTTATTTCTCTAGCTATCGTAGAAGCCGAGATATTCCATAACTTAACGGTGTACAAAATTTCACACCGTCAAGCTGGCGTACCCGGGAATTCCTTATAGAAAGAGCTCACTATATCTCGGCTTCTACGATAGCTAGAGAAATAAAATTTTAGGGCCCTAGGGTACTATTTGGGTACTATTTTTTGAGATATAAAGCGTTTCCAAAAACAAAGCCGTTCCAGAGATACAAACGGTGTACGCCAGCTTGACGCCGGTAGCGTACACCGTGAACAGGCCTTATATTTCGAAAAGTTTAAGGGTACTATTTTTTTCACCTAGGTATTTCGTCGGTACTATTTGGGTACTATTTATTGGCTGCATCAGATTCTGAATATCTTTACGGTGTACGCTATCTTGACGGACACATGAATGACATACAATACAATCTCTTGACAATGGTCGCCTTCTTTGCATAATAAGTACTGTTAATCTGCCCAAGACGTTAGAACATTCTAGAACTTATCGTATTCTAACTTCCTGCTATTGTGGAAGATTATTATAAATGTTTTTGAAAAACAAGCTAGCTATGTAGTTTTACTTTACAATGTGAATTTAAATTGATCCTTGTTGGTCGAAAATAGTTAAAACATTATATTCTGAATGGGTAAATGTAGGGAGGGCCACTTTGTCCGTATGTTACGATATTAATGATGGGAATTGGAAACTACTTTCCACTCAATTTGGACCAGTATAAAAAAAACATGATTTTCGTTGCCGGAAATTGATACAATTTTTAACCGAGTTAAAAAAAACGAGGTTATCAATTCGACCCGTATGTATGTAATATTGTCAGAATTGCACAGTTTTTAGATATGTTACTCTATACCAGCTTCTAAACGTGTGTGCCAAATTACGCAAGTGGTTGTATATTTGTATGTTTGTCCGCGCATATCTCGAAAACTATAAGTCGTATTGTAAAAAATCTTTTTTAGTTGGACTAGGTGGTTCAGTAGTTTTTGAGATAGAGAGTTATGTGTGTATCAGTCACAAGGAAAACGTGTTCTTAACAGCGTAATTCGATTACTACTGAAACAATTAAGAAAATGAAGATGTAAAAAAGTAATTTAAAAAAATTAAACAGACTTCAAAAAAGGAAGAAATAACAGTTTTATGCCAACAATTTTTTTGAGGTCGGTGCCAGTCTAAATATTTGTAATAACGGTACGAGACTGGCATGGCACCTCAAAAAAATAGTTGGCACAAAACTGTTATTTCTATTCTTCCTTTTATTGAAGTCGGTTTAATTTTTTTAAATTACTTTTTTATTGCTTAGAATAGGATACATGCCAACTACATGTAGATGAGAAATATTTGGTCTTTTCATTGTATACAGAAATATTTTATATTTCATTGATGGCACGTTGCACGGTTGCACCGTAACTCTGAACCATTCGGTGTTTTAAAATTATATCAGTCATAAAAAGTTTACATTCATATTTTACGTTACTGGTTATTTCCATTTCAAACAATTTGTCCTACTTGCAGTGAATACTCAATATCTTATATTTATCTTTTGAGAATGAAGCTCTGTGTCTTTACGCAATGAAGTTGTGATTTTAATAGACATGTTTGCATTTGGAACAGATTTGTGTCGGAAAGGACAAAGTTCCGTAGCTTATCTTTTACGGTGTAGTTTCGATAGAGTCGACCTAAACTAAACCTGTTCAATCTGGATAGAAGTAGTAAAGGAAGTTTATTGATATCTGTAATGCACTGTAAAAAATACGAGCCGACTACGAGAAATTTTCTCTTTGTTGGCGTTAAATAAAATAAAACGAACAAGATATTAAACATGTCAACGAAAGCTGATTAATTAAAACAACAAGTTCATTAGTGATTAAAACAATCTAGAATCTTGATAATTTTAACAAATATATCGCGTTTCTATCATTATTTCCTTCTTTGTATGGTTCGATCATGTTTAATTAGTTACCTTATAGGTACATCTATGTTTGTTGAATCAAATCAAAACTCGTTAATTGAACTATGATAAACAATAAATATCATCTTAGTTGGTGCATCTAACGTCTTTTTAGGCTCGTATGGAATCAAGATGCTTGATTATAACTATCACGATCTTTTTAGGAGCAACTCATTCTTTTTAGAGTGTAATATATATGTGACGGTTTGTATTGTTTTGAGACACAGAAAACAAAATAATCATAATTTACAATAATTAATCCAAAATACTAAATTCCTAATGTATAAAATCGTCTGCAGGAAGGTAGAATTATCTCAGGGATCGTGAGTACTATAGAGTTTACACTGAGTAGTAAGGTAAGCCGTGAACACTTCGCACTGTCTAAACTAAATGGACATAACTTCCCTGTCGGCGAGCGCTCGGCGGAACGTGTGCAGCTCATTCGGTGATGTCACAGGCGGTGCGGTGTGGCGCATCATATTTTATTAAATTCTTGCCGGGGATTATCTTAGAGTTGCATGTCAAGCGAGACGCGAGTTGGTGCCTGTTCCTTTACTTAATGTATGTAACACCTTTTAAGCCTTTCGTTTTTGCCCTCAAAGCGGCAGCGGCTATGTTGAAAGGGAGGCCGAAGCGAAGGTAGATTACTCATCAGATTGTCGCACGATACCAGAAAGACTGTAGGACCAACCTGAATTAGAATCGCTGCAACAAGACCCAAATGGAAATCTCCGCAAGAAGCATGATTCCAGCAGGAAACATAATGAGAAAAAGAATGAAAGTATGCATTAGGATGCGTTATTTGTCTTCAGTAAATGATGAGAGCCCAATGAAACATTTTGTAGCCATTAAACTATTTTAGACAGCAGGTTGATTTTGACTGCGTAGCGCACTTTGGCTTCGGTTTTATTTACGTTACTTGAAGGAGATCTGTCTGATTAGACTAAACCCAGTACATTACGTACGTACGTACCATTCGACTGCTTGATTCTTGATATAATATGCACAAGGATTAGCTGGAGCGGCGAACAAGTTTGTAGCTTACTTTTATTACGTACTTTAATGGCTTTTAAATGGAGTTCTGCTGTTCTCGAGGATATTCCATGGAGATTGTACTCGATTGAAAATATTTTTAACAGAACAATCTTTTATTGAAGTTAATGACAAAATACATCGCTATCGAAGTTAACCTACGCACAAAATGGAACTAGATAACAGTTCCGCATACTATTGTCATACTCATACGTTTACAAAGACATTGACACTGTTGTCATTTTAACAGACTTTAAAAAAGAAAACTTTTATCAGACTTCTTTTTTTTGTGTGTGTTACTAATTTTTTTAGCCATTGCGCACCTGTTTTATCTCACTAATATTAAACTACGTGCGTGATAAAGTACGTACGGTGTAATACCTACTTAATGAGTCAGTGACGTATTGATTATGCTCCTGAGTGCATAAAGAGATAAACCGGCTGAACAGTCATAAAAGTTAACCCGACCTTGTCACCGATGTAGGTCTAGGCGTATTTAAGGAAGATTATTTGTATGGCATGCATTAATCTTCCATTAGCAGCCTTCGACAGCTCACGTTCATATTAGCGTATAAGGAAATGGCCTCTGTATTTATTGTTCGTGAAATTTTGAGCAAGTTCCTTGAATTGCCAAAATGTCGTACCGTAAGTATGTACTTAAAATTTATATACACGGGTATTTCCACTTCAGCCGTGACCGTAGTGAAGAATGGGGCATAACCAGGCATCGGATATTCCTGCGCCTATTTACCTAAACTTCGGCGTCGGCGTAGGTATTTGAATGGTATGGAGGCGGACTCAATTTATTTTTTTACTTTTGTTAGTAAATTTACCGGGATTTTGGAAATTATTTACAAATATCTCAAACTTGTCCTTAAAGTTAAATGTATTTAGTAAACCGAATAAATTACTGAATTCATTGATACTGCTGGGCATTTCTCCAGAAATATGTCTGCGACTCATTCATCTGTCTCCATACATTTAGTATGAAAAAGGGCCAGATGAATGAGGTGACCGCAGACATATTTCTGGAGAACCGCCCTGCTACAGCTACTTCATGTGGCAAGCGCATATATCAACTTGAGTGCTTACAAAACTAACCTAAAAAAACTAAAAACTAAAAATTTTTGCGATATATTACGTTCTCGTAACGTTTTATGCAATCCCGGAATCCCGGAATTTATATTATTTAAAAAGATATTTTTAAGAAGCCGACTCCATACTTGCTTTGTTTTTTCCGGGCAACACTTTAGGTAAATAGGCGCAGGAATATCCGATGCCTGGGCATAACACTCATTGCATTAATTTTATGGAATAAGATTTACATTATAACGTTGACTAACAATATTTTTCCATTACCTACATGAAAGTTACGTATGATACCTACATGATACATCACTTAGGAAAACCCATTGTTTTCAGAAAATGACTGAAGTCACGAAATCCTACATTGTAAACAATAGAGTAATAAAATGTGTTTATCAATAATACTTTATTGCCCAGCAAAAGAAAATTATAATGCTCTATATCTACCTATTACCTACCACATAATAGATACCTAGATAATACTTTTGCACCTACATAGATAGCAGCTAGAAGCCTTGCCATTTATAAAATGTTAATCCAGTTAATATAGGTAAATGACAAAATTTTATCGTTTCCATTAAGAACTAGCACTTTGATATTATTTTGCTCTTAACTTATATGTTCCAAGATCGAACTTCACCCATAAATGAAATGGGGTGATATAACATTATTTTAAATACTCACTCATCATTTCGCTATTATTTTTAAACGGTTTTATTTAGCTTACCGTGTTTGTGTCAGGTTTGTTTGGGTCAAATCTTGCAGCAGCTTTTTCAACTACTTCTACTAAACCGATTTTTATGAAACTTTGCACACAGATTCTGTTTCCGTGACAATACAACATTATTTTCATTCAATTCTAGAGATCTTTGCGTCACTCTCAGACGGTGACCTGAATCTATCGCTGTAAATTTCCTACGAACAATATAGGACACTTGCACTAACGTAACCTAAAATGTCGTACTTACCAATACAGTGCTAATTTTACGTAAGATTTAATAATTTTACGTACTACGCATTGCCACGTATAAATACATAGTTATTATAGCTTTAAAATGTGCCACACGAATAAATTATAAGTAGAATTGTTAGAATGGTTGTATTGGGCTTCTAACATAATTAGGTACAGATAGATCCTGCAGCTACCTCCGAGAATCCGAAACCCTCTGCTACACTCTCGTTTTCCTCTGAATTTAATATCGCGAGGCATTCACAGTAACGCTTAGTCAGTCCCTGATATCTATCGATAGTTTGGGAGGTTTTTTATAGAAACAAGGAACTGATTTATGTAAAAAAAACTGACTTTATTTCCTGGCTGTTGTTGTTTTTTAACAGGGATAAATGCTACTCTACCCAACGTGGGTGATGTTCAATCTTTTAAGGCTTTTTACCCGACTGCGGCGAAGCCCAAAGGAGGGTTATGTGTTTGACCTGTATGTATGTATGTATGTCCGTTCCTGTGTCCGCTCGTAACTACTCAACGGCACATCCGATTTTGATAAATTATACATCATTAGATTCGTCTTGATGGTGCGAGTGTCACTGGGTATGAAGTTCCTAAAATAAACAAAATGGCGGATTTTATGCAGTTTCAAAGTGCACCACGGTCGGGTTTTTTTTTAGTAAAAATGTGGTTATTTTCTTTTTAGAAGCTCTACTGTTATTCTATTGCGTCTGGCATGTTCACTAATTTACAGCAATCGATTGGCTTTAAAATCAAATTGATGATAATGTAATTAATACCAAAGCAATGCAAACCAAAAAGCTACAAAGCTTTTTGGTTTGCTAGCAAAGAAAAATTTTTTTTTTGTGGAAAGATTTATGGCAAAGACTTGTCTTTTTTATATCGCAGCATTGATAATTATGGGATAGGTACATACATAATAATAATCACCGTAACAACCAGTCTGCAAAGAATTTATTTGGCTTGCCTGACATTGACCGATACTGATCGGTATTTTGTCTTGGTCGTG
Organism: Eudemis profundana; assembly: GCA_947034925.1. Lineage (NCBI taxonomy): Eukaryota > Metazoa > Arthropoda > Insecta > Lepidoptera > Tortricidae > Eudemis > Eudemis profundana. The sequence goes on along the minus strand of OX344795.1, from coordinate 17,742,860 downwards.
AACTTGGCACACACCGAACTGTCACTAATAATTTGTACACGCTTATTGCCATGCATATGCGAAGTATTACCTAGTGTTTGTTTATACACGTGGAAGCGTGTTAGTAAACTGGAGGAAGCGATTGGCTAAACAATAGGGAAACGAAGCCAGGACCAGAGTTAATCATTAGGCTTATGATGCTACGCTTTGTCGCGCGATAAATACATGATAAAGCATTCGTCACTCTCACACACTATTTACCAGAACGTGATAGATGCTTTATCATTTATTTATCGCGTGACAAAGCGTAGCACCATAAGCCTTGAATGAGCTGTATAAACTTAGTAGTAGTCTTCTTTCGGTTTCAGTTAGCGTAACAAGATCAATTACATCAATCGTTTATGAAATACTCGCGGGAGCAATGGGTATATGTGGGTGGAACAGAGAATAAGGGATACCATAATTTCATTCTAACTGGGTATTCTCGAGACAGGGTAAAAATATGCTGCTTTTTATGATAGTAAAGTTTATGGCACGCTGCGCGTACGGAAAAAGCCGCTTTCTGGCCAAGTGTCGACATAAAATGATGTACACAACACGGGAGGTAATAAAGAAAGCCCTCGACCGCATATTTACGTCCCTCGCTTGCAGCTCGGGCCGCAAACTTCTGCGATCTCGGCCTTTCTTTTTATTTACCACCTTAGTTATGTAATGTACTATTATGAGTCTAAACAATAACTAAGTCTGGACAGAATATCGTTTTAACAATGTCATATTCAAAAAGTTACAAGAGCAGGTAAGTGTTTTTAAAAAATCTGATCTCTGAGAAAAAAGCTCTGCGTAGTGTGTTTACAGATTTTTTTCTAAATAATAAAAAAATACCCGATTTACCATTTGCCTTAATTTGCGCTCTACAATGTCAGTGACATTTTTGTTATTAGGGGGTCTTATGTTGCCGCCTAATCGATACTCGTCAGGATAAGGCCCTCCCGATTACACTGACACCACCCAATTGGGGCGCTATAAGAATAAGCGCAAGTGCGGATGGGCATTTCTATTAGTAATTAACATCCATAATATTGATAAGGGATTCAGTATAAGACTAGTATGGCAAAGTCTGAAAAGAAAATAACTAAAAATAATCCTATTTGCACCAACATTAATCTGCACGGCAGTGCCCCCGCCAAGTCGAGCAAAACAAAGGCACGGCCGTACCATCCTTTTCTCGAAGCCATTCAGGCGATTTTCAGCCTCCCGTAATTTTGTACTGGCTAAAGCTAGAACCCTGAAATTTCAGGGATATATAGGGCTCAATAAGACTTATATATATTCTCAATATCATTCAATTTGAACGTGTAGTTTAAGAACTATTGCATGTCAAAGTTCCTTAGTTTTGTCACTGACTGACTGACTCAGTCACTGATCATCATAATTCTAAGGTACTTCTAGCAGACCTACAAGCTCCAAATTTTAAACATAGTTAGTTTAACTCCTTAAAAACCTAAATATGTTGTAATTTCAGTCACAACTGCACACATAAGTTTGTAATCCTATACAAATACATGCGATTACAAAGTTAGTTTTGCAGTTCATATTGAAAAGAATGGATTGGAATGTATTAAATAAAGGAAGACCACTTACAAAAATAAATGAGATCCCATCAAAAAAATTACATGTAAAAAGATAAAGTTAAACCAAGTCAGTACCGGGGGGTATCAACAGAACTCGATCGACCGTGGAGGAACACATTTTATAGATCTAATAATAGGCAAGTCGGTGGAAATCGAGTTCTGTTGATAACCCCCCCCCGGTACTGACTTGGTTTAACTTGCATCTTTTTACATGTGATGTTTTTGATGGGATTTCTTTATTCGAAATTTATATACTTACGTCTATCACTATCACACTAGCGGTATTCTTGCATTACATAGGATTCCAGAGCTGATTGACTCTATTGTCATTTCTCTCTACAGCATCTTCACTCGGAGCGGCCATCACCATGCCTATCTGCGGATTTTTGATCGCTCATCTCGGCTGGGAGTCGGCTTTCTACTTCACTGGTAAGGCAACGCGATCCAACATTATTGTCATACACATATCATATCTTAATACAGTCGGTAACTGACTGTAACATACGGCTTATATTTCTTTGTCATTCTGTTAGTTACGTCCGTTTCTGCACAAGCAGTATTACTTCCAAGGCCCCGACTTCATTAGGAACAATGAAAGTGTTAATTATTCGGTCAATGAATATTGAGAGACTGTTCAATATGATTGGTTACTAAGCAGGGTTATGATAGGCACTTATACAGGGTCAATAATTATCAAGAATACGTAATCTTCAAAGACAATATTGAGACCGGTATTTTTACTTTTGGTATCTCCGTACTAAAATCTTGAGATGGCGCTAAAGATGTGTTAAAACAGTTTATTAGTTGAAACTCCAACCACGGTCCACAGGACGACAGCTGCCATCTTTACTGCCTAGGCCTACGTCAGAAATTGAGTAGGTACATCGTACTTAATCATCGTCCATCAATTGTATTTACTTATCATCTCTTTAGTCTCCATTTGATAACGCTACCCTCGATTCCAGGTATAATCGGCGTGATGTGGTCAGTAGCCTGGTTCGCTGTCGTATACGACTCTCCCGCGGAGCACCCCCGGATTTCCGATACGGAGAGGAACTACCTTATGAAGGCGTTGCCACAGGACAACGACAACAAAAAAGGGGTGAGCACTAATTTTTTTTCTTAGCCTGTATATGTGTGCACTGCTGGGCAAAGGCCTCCCCTCTATTCCTCCACTCGTCCCTGCTCAGCCCATGTTCCTGCCATCAGGTTGAAATGTGTCCCGTCATCTCCTTTTCGAGTACTAATGAAATGTGCTTTATCATGTTCATAGGTAAAATCGAATACCTAAGCCTTTCAGCTACATACTTACTTACACTATTTACTTATGATCAAATTTATGTTTTGTAGATGTGTTAAACATACAATTCATACAAAGTAATAGCATTCGTCCTCAAAAGTTTGGTTAAATTAATGTCAATTGTCCTTAAATAAACCTTTCTTTCGCGTCATTTCTCCACCAACTGTGCAAGTAACTCAATTTTCTGCCGTTACATAACAAAACACGTGTCAATTCTTCACACCTCGATTGAACAAACGGACGGTAATAAATAATGAATTAAATTACGGGAAGGTACCTTAGGTATATTTAGATCCTGGCCCAGGGCTCGGAACCGGTTTTACGGAACGGTTTTTAGGGTTCCGTACCAAAATGGTAAAAAAGGAACCCTTATGGTGCGACTCTGTCTGTCTGTCTGACCGTCTGTCACAGCCAGATATCTCAGGAACTACTGCTGCTATCGGTTTGAAATTTGGAATAGTGTTAAAAGTAGCTAACCCGAGCTTATTGGACATAAAAAAAATCTTGTACCTTTTTTACTTTTTTTTTAAAGGGCTCCGTAATGGGATTTTGAAAATTTAAAGTAGGGCTAATATATCGAGTGGGGTATCAAATGAAAGAGCTTAATTTGTAGATTAAAATACCGTTTTTATTTTTTTTCTTAAATAAATAGCTTTTGATTTATGGCGAAAAAAGTTTAAAAAAATACCATTCCCCCCCTATTATCTCCGAAGTTACTGATCAGAAAAATGTGTCATAATTACCAATTATTAATGTCGTCCTAAATATTACAGGAAAAATATAACGGTTTTCCTCACTTGCACCGTTTTTGAGAAATTTTTTGCTCCTATTAAACTAATCGCCATACAGTTTTTCTTGAACTATTCATGTATCTACTTATTAGGATTATTATTGTTATTAGGAAGACCGTTATATTTTCTCTTCCTAACTTGAATACTTTTATAAAAATTTACAAAAATTTTAACATATTTCTTCCACCCGTAGGTAGTAGGGATACGAGAGCCATCTAGCGGAGAGTAGCAAAACTAAGCGATGGTTTATATCAGATTACATAAAAAATGTCTATTAAATACAATGATCACTCATCAGGAATCGGGAAAAAAACATAAAGTAACAATAATTATTAAAAACTCTATAATAGGAGTATGTTAGGAAATTTGACACTAGTAAATACCATAAAAATGAAATACCACTAGCGCCATCTAGGGACACAAATCTAAAATAAAGTGTGCTTCAAAACATGATTCCTTCATGAAAAATGATACATGAGAACTAACTTAGTTGACAAACAATTATTTCAATCAGCCAATAACATAAAGTAACGTTTAAATTTAAATTACAAGTAAAATTTACGCGCTATTTAGTATCAATAGATGTCGCTGTAGCATACGCTGCATCGCGCTGTTAAGATTTTTCCTGGTTTAATAGGGCTAAAGTGCGTTTAAGGCAAGGTTGCTGTTAGTCGTAAGGTTGGTCTACTTACGAATTTATACGGAACCCTCGGTGCGCGAGTCCGACTCGCACTTGACCGGTTTTATTAAATCCCGAAACAGTCCAATATTTTCAATTATTTTATGCTTTTTATGTAGGCCTCAATAATGTACCTATTTTATTTAATGACTTTGTATTATTAGATTGCCCGATTAAAAATGAAAAAATAAACCAAAGAACGAAAAGAACGGATAAAATACCGGTATTTTTGTATAAAGAAAATACCGGTATCCGAGCCCTGACCTGGCCAATGAAAGCATGCGGATGCTTCTCATCTTTTTTAGGGTTCCGTAGCCAAAATGGCTAAAAAGGAACCCTTATAGTTTTGTCATGTCCGTCCGTCTGTCCGTCCGTCCGTATGTCACAGGCATTTTACTCAAAAACTACAAAACGTATACTGATGAAATTTGAAAGATGTCTTGTAGATGCCGCTACTAAGTTTGGTAGTGAAATAATAAAAATAAAAAATCTAGGGGGCACTCCATACATGTAACAGAAGCTAAAAATTTTTTTTAGCAAACATCAACTTGAGGTACATAATTCGATAGTTTTTTTAAAAACATTACAAGGCTTTTATGTACTTTTTTTTGATTAAGTGAATACTTTCGAAATAATCGCTCCGAAAGTTGCATTAATTGTGTCCCCCCACCCTTTAAATTTTAAACCGTAAATCCAAAAAATATGAAAAAAATCAGGAAGGTAACGCTTAATAAATACATTCAACGAAAATTATTTTGAACAGTAACGAATAAACCGTTTTGAAGTTATTGCCGAAAAACTTCTCAACCAAAAGGTTTTAAGTGCCATTGATTTACACGGCATTAAAGACCTTTTGCCCGTCATTTATTACGACGTTGTTTTGTACGGTGGTACGGAACCCTTCGTATGTGAGTCCGACTCGCACTTGGCCGGTTTTTTAAAGATTAAGACTAATCGCACGTCGAATACGGTATCAGCGTTATTCGGCCCATTAGCTTTTCGTTCAATTCGTATTTCGTCTCATTCTATATTCGTCACACATTCTTTATTCGTCTTGTTCGCTATATGTCTCTATCTTCCTAAGTCTAATTCTGTAACTTGTCTTATTCTTAATAAGTCTTAATCGTATTTCGTCACGGTCTTCCTAGGGCTCATTCTTCATTATTCCTTTTCGATTTTGGTCTCATTCAATTATTCGCCTAAATTTTTTGCATACGACATGTTGGTCACATTCGTAATTAGTCTCATTCGTTTTCAGTCCAATTCTAAGTTCGTTTCATTCGTTTTGCGTCTTGGTCGCTATTTGTAACTATCTTTTCCCGTCAATCTTAAATTATTATTATTAACTCATTTTTAGCATAAGAGTTCTAAAAATAGCGGTCAAAAGCCGTAAATTACTAAATTTTAATTTGTTTATTAAACTATGAATACACGATCCGGCCAAAAAGATATGAATATAGCGGCTAAGACGTAAGTCGTACGGGACGAGTAGAGAACGTTCCCAAAAAAGAACGAGACGAGTTGCTAATAACGACAAAAAAAGAGAGAGACCAATAACGAATGTGACTAAAGATAAAGTGCGAATGATACTAAAAACGAGAGAGACAAACAAAGACATAGTCGTAGGAAGACCGTGACGAAATACGATTAAGACTTATTAAGAATAAGACAAGTTACAGAATTAGACTTAGGAAGATAGAGACATATAGCGAACAAGACGAATAAAGAATGTGTGACGAATATAGAATGAGACGAAATACGAATTGAACGAAAAGCTAATGGGACGAATAACGCTGATACCTCGAATACTTAGGTTAAGTTATTACTTACGAGGCCAGTCAACTGGGACATCGCTCGCTTATTGTCGAATATCTACAACAATTTACGAGTTTTTACTTGCAACTTTACTAACGTTTACAGCTACCCACAGGAACCTAAATCGAAATTATACTCTGTTAAGCCGTCTTTCACGCGATGAATTTACGACGTTGATGTATGATCTTGATCAATTTTGAAATTATATAAGGCTAGTCAATACTCGTAATATTCTAGCATAGTGAGAACGGCGCGTCACTTCCACACTTAACGAAATCTTTAAAAATATATTTTCATACATGCTACAGACCAATTTTACGAGACGTCAAGGCAAGGTTGGCTCATCCTTCAGTCTAGTTATAGATGACGTCAGCTTGCTGCATGTTTATTTTGCCACACCTTCGAACTCTTTGCCAATCCAACGGGAGTTTATTATCTTTAGTTTTATGGCGTGTTTTGTTTCTACGGTTTTTTAATTGTACAAATTTCAACAAATTTCAACGTAACATGAACTGAATTTATCAAAGCCTGCTTCAATATTATGACAAGACATAGAAGTTTTTGTGGCACAAACTAGGGACTTCCTACCGATATTAAATTTATCGATAACTGTTTCAAATAAGTATTTATTTTGAAGTGACATTTTATAGTAGATACGAGTATTAAGTTCACCAGATAAAATAGATATTAATTAATAATCTAAGTAATTCACAGGCATACTTTTTAGGAATTTTAAAATTCAAATAAAAATCAATTTTAACAACTAAACTTTTATTATTAAAGTGTTTCTTACACAAAAACTTTTATTAATGCTATTCAATTGATTTCCATACAAAGTAAACTAAAACAAAGAGTGCCTTGCAACACAGACCAATTTAGGCAAATTTATGACATTGTGTAGCATAATAGTATACTCTGATGTAATAATACCTACTAAATTTTTGAAAATATATGGAAAAGCCTCAAGAATAAAAAAATGGATAGGTAGATTAGATAGTCATTTATTTTTAAAGGTAAAACTTTAACACTTGTACACGACCTTACAATTAAATGTCTTTAAATTACATATTTGAATGTATCGGAGCGTCATAACATAAGAAAGTACAATTTATCGATAAATTAATGTGTTGGGAAGTCCCGTGGTAAATTTTATTATTTTTTTTATTTTTATTAAACTTCTATGTCTGATTATGATTTAAACATCGATACTAATGACAAATCAAATTTGTCCACAGCATTTGCCCGTACCATGGCGCCGCATGCTCACGTCCGCGCCAGTGTGGGCCATCGTCGTTACCCACGGTTGCTCGGTGTTCGGGTACTTCACCGTCGTCAACCAGCTGCCCACCTACATCGAGAGCATCCTGCACTACACCATCAAGCACGTCAGTATTAACTATAATAGTATTACATATCCATTAAAATATGGCTCCCCAAGCTACGACGCGAGGGCTAAGTCTGGTGTATGAGCTCCAACGCGCTTCGCGGTATCTGCAGGTCTTTTATCACGGAGACGTGACGTAACGTCCCTTTGCACCAATCATCTCTATAGTCTCGATCGATAATGTGGCCCTTGCGCCAAAAAGTTCGGAGACCTTTGGAACAGATTTGTGTCCTAAATATCTGTCCATTAAGATTCCAGTGAAGGGGACACCGGGGGGAGTAGGAGACACCGCCCTCTAGAAGATGTTTTCTATATACGTTTGAGGGTTTTCAAAATCAGAAAACTAAACTGGAATTTGGAAATCTGTTTAAATTATTGAGTACTCAGTATTTATAACAGCGGTCGGCAACCTGCGACCCGTGAACCGCTCACTTGCGGCCCGCGAGCCTCCTTGGCTATTTTCTATGTAAATGTCACTATATTCAGAATTGTATAAATTCACAAATTATTAACAAAGTGCGGCCCGCGTCAATTTCATTAGCTACTATGTGGCCCTTGGCTGCTAAAAGGTTGCCGACCGCTGATCTATAATATAAATACAGGCTTGAAATGTCAGTTATTAACACAATGCATGTTATTAACTCGTTACACTCTTAATATAATAGTACCTATATAGGAAGAGGAAATAAAGGAAACAAGATTTTGCTTCACAATAAAACTGTACGCTTAATAGTCACAAAGCTCATAAAAGTCCCGTTACTCTGTTATCATTATCAATTATGACGCCTATTAATATAACACTTCTCATTTAGTCATAGAAAAACCGGAAAGCATGGCTCGATGTATGCATATATATTTGTATAAGTTTCCGCAATATTCATTGAGATTAATCTATATCCGACCTGCTTCATACATTTTCCAATTTAAGCCAAGTGACTTGGGCCATTAAGTTCAAAGTTCCATAATTCAACTGTCAGTTTAGAAAAAAAATATGTATTTGGTTCAGCTATGGGACTTTCAAACTAATAAGTTTAAAGTTAAAGTCGGTTTCGCGATGCCTAAGGTAATTCTGCTGTAACGTAATAACGTCCGCCCGCGAGCTAATACTGTGACCATGCAGTAATGAGCGAAAGAACAGGACTTGTCGAAACAAGTCGATTGCGGTTTTCTTGGTGACATTGATTTTTATGGTGTCCCGTTTAGTAAACCTGAAATATTATAACATAAACATTTTGATTTTGATACTGTAATTAATTGCCTACTTATTATGAAATATTAATTAAATTACGTTATAGAGATAGGTCACGTGCGTTGTTGATAATCGAATGTGTCGTTATTAAATGCGTAGACTTGGCTAGCACCTTATTCTAACTCGAGAAAATGTAAAACCCGAAAGTCCTAATATGCTTGATCGTTTACGCTCTGCACCCACACTGTGAATTTAATGTACATTCGGAACCGAAACACCTACTGAGGTGAGCGTGTGAGAAAAACCACTGAGTATTATTATCTTGCTTTTTCTACTCCTGTACTTTTATCTGTATTTTACTTGGTCACGAACACTAATATAAGAACATACATAATATGAGTTCAGAGAAGTCTATACTCTATTCCCCATAAAAGCACTTGTGTCTTTATAGTAGCAAAAAGATACTGCTAGCAGCCACAAACTTCTAAATCTAGGTTAAACTTAGGTCAAGGATTACGCGTTCAATGTTAACTTTACAATAAAAATGCACAACTACCAACTTAAAGGACAAATAAATTCCTGCGGTTTTTAAGAAAAACAAAACTTTCCGAACTAAATTCTTTGATGACAACATAAAAAAAAATGTAATATCGTCACTGCGTGTCACTAGCTAGTACACGTCAAATTAAAAACAAAGTTTACAGTAAACAAAGTTAGACACATACTTATTATATTGTCAGTCATATGTCATATTTGCCTTGTTTGTTCGCGTTGTTTAATTTTGTATATTATATTTTAAAGTCTATTCATAGAAAAAGTATTGTATGCAACGTTGTATAATTAAGTAAAAAAAACGCTCATGGCGTCTCTATTTGCAATACTCGCCGCCGCGGCGGCTCGTATCGCAACCGGCGTGGGTTGCATTTTTTGACCCTACTTATACAACTGTTGCATAAAATTCATTCTGGTCAGCTGCTACACGAAAACTTAAAGAGAAATCTATACCCAACGTGTGGGTTTATGAAACGAGCCGACACGCGAGTCTCATAATAACATCACACGAGTGTTCTAATGCCTAATTATGTACAGTAACATACACTGTTTTATCTACACACATATTATCAGCTCTCTATGATGTGTTCAAAAACTGCAAATTAAAAATGTCAAATGGCTGTAATTGAAATCTTGTTTGTTTCACGTATGTCACGTAACAAAATTCCTCTAACAAATATAGGGATAGGTTACATACCACTCACACGACACTAATCAACAATTTCTAACAGCTTTAATGTTACCGGGTCGTAGTAAGATACGAGTTTAACTACTTAAAACAATACTCTTATTCATGATCTCGCTGGGAACTCCCGCGAGCCAAAAGGTCATCTAAGTTGCGTGTGTCATAAATCACACTAAAATTCGTTTTATTTGAGTATTTACACTCGACTCAGACGCGCCCCTTTCAAAACAGATTTCATCTAAAAGACATATAGTTAAAAGTTTAACGAAAATTGGGGTGGGTGAGAGAGTGCACTTAGCAGTTGAGGATTTCTTGTGTGTTCTCATAACATATGTTCTATAGGTACAAGAAATATAACGATATTTACAGACTTGTTTACTTTACCTCCACGTGTAGGTCTATTAATCTGAAAGGTCCTATGTTTGCTACAAAGAAATACACTTAGGGCTGTTGAACTAAAACGGTAGTGTTACTTTCGATTGACGTATGGGACAAATCGAGAGCTATTAAAGTAATGCTTCTTAACACGTGTATTGCTTTTTAACACGTGTATTGTTAGCCACTGAAGGTTAATTGATGTTTTTATGAGGTATTGTGAGCAAATCAATTTTATAAATAAATAGATCTAGCGGGAGATATAACAATCAAATCGTTAAAATATGAATGCTTTATAATGATAGTTCTTTAAATCATTACTAGTTAATTCTTCTTCTCTTGAGTTTTAGTCTCGGAATTGGCAGAAATATTGCATCGAAGATTTAAGCACGTTGTATCCCTATCCAGGTATTTGTCTTTTAAGTACATTGTTAAATAGCTATATTTATTTTATTTTTAGATATGGTTGAATCTGCGAAGGTTGATAGCGTTCTTATAAAAAAATGCTCATATCCTAAACAACTTCATACTCGGGCAGGTACATCTTTAAAAATAACTTCAAAACCAGACTCCTTCCGTCTAAAATAGTTCTAAGCTTGCAAAATGAACAAACATTAAGTCTTAATATTAATAAAAAAATCCAAATTGGAACCTTTTCGACATATACCAAAGAGTCCTAATCGCAGAAAGACTTGTCTTGCATACAGTAAACAAACATAACGCAAGCCACCCACCCTATTGCATCAGCCAAAAGCGGTCAACCTCAGCTTTTATAGCCATCAGGTTTCCACACCTTGCTAACCAGTGAAATCGATCTAAATTTACTGCCAGTTTTTTTTGACAGTCGATTGAGGCCGAAATCTCGAAATTTGCTCCCAATATTTGCCATCTTAACCTCAAAATGAAATGTCAATTAGCAATTTTAAAGGCCAGCAGATCATCAGAAAGTCGTAATCGATGTTTTTTTACAGACATCTATGGACCGAAACTAAATTGTTGAAGAGTAAAATCTTCAATCACGATCCAATTATTATATAAAGTCATCTATAATACAATGCCTGTCATTATAGGTACAAAATTAGATTGAATAATCTTGTACTTTTCTATGGCAACCCTGTGCTATATTTGTCAGAAAACAAAATAAGCAAAACATTTCAAAAAACTGCCACAGATAGTTTAAAGGGTGTATATTCAGGGCTCAGTACTTTATTTTCATACAAATGGAGGTTGTTAAACAGCTATTTTGTAAACAAAAAAGTGAGAATCGTCGCTAAAACAGAAGAGCCAGTTAAAATCCTTCCAAAATGAGGGAGGATACAGATAACATTACACGTCGTACTTATATAAAAAAAAAACTTCACTATAAATTGCAAGGAAACGTTTAGATTATTTATTGGTATCGTATTATATTATTAGCAAGATACAGGAAGCTTGTAGCGTTGCTTGCTCACGAAAGTCCTGTACTCAGCAAACAGGGTGGTAGAAGTGGAAATACAGGCTAAAGTTGAGTGATGTGTTTTTAGAGCGTATTACTAGAGCAAAGCAAACATTTTTTAACAAATTTTAAAACTTTGTTTCGATAATTAAAAATTAGAATATATCAGTTGTCCTCCTTCCAGGCTTTTTATTTAAATTTGAGGGAAATAATTTGGACAGCTCAAACTGTTTAAAAAAATCTCGAAACGTGTATTTGAGATCTACAAAACGATTCATATAATTTGGTTCAAAGGCGTCAATTGCAGTTACATTATAAGTAAGGAAATTCTAATCATTTGTGTCACCAAACATCAAATTAAACATTTGACACTCCTAAAAAATCCAGTCTGGTTTGGGAAAGTCTCATTGTGGTCCTAACATGGTCACGTTAGCGCCTATTTCAAAACGTCCATGCAATCATTTGTCAATTAACCTGTGCCTTATTTGTCATTGTGATATATGGTTTTATACATTAGTATATTGATTTTTCATTTATGAAAATATATTTGACACCCCTTTTAAGGGTATAAGGCCTAAAATATACATTTACACACCTAATTTAAACAATCCAAAATTTAGTTAATGCGTATATTATAAACATTTCTGTCAATCCCGGTAAACCGGAAAATAGTTATATTGATGCAGAATCAGTTTTAATTTGCAGATTTTTTTATTGTTGATTCTTGATTACGATATTTATTAGTATGTATTTCGTGGATTGATCGAACTTATACAGACAGGTAGTCTAATTCATAAAATAATGGTTACGTTCTTGACATGGAATCATATATAGGTACTAAAGCAATATTAATAAACATATAATTGACATAATGTTAATGGCATCAATATAATAACATTTTATTGCCTCTTAAATGAGTCCTAGACGTCTGAATACTTATACTTGAAGGACCTCTCTTTCCTCTACGACCTCATAGAGAGAGATAGATCTAGACATTAGCGGTTAACGACAGCTAGTCTTATGTAGATTTTTATGTGTCTGGACATGGTGAGGAATTTATAGAGGTTACAGCTGACAAAAAGGTCCCAAGTGACAGTTTTTTGCTTTAATATCTTATGTCTTACGACGGTATTCGTACTGCCCGTATTTCTTGCAAACCTTTTATCTCCGGTGGCAGCTAAAGAAATATTACGGCAGTAAATTCTTCATTGTCTGGCTGAATGCGTTGCTATATTGAATTCCGCATGTTTATCGCAGAATACCAAAGGGAATTATGCAACAGTCATAATTCTGAGAAAAACTATGTGTATAAGCTTGTGATTGCTATGGAATGCTATTAATCTTAGGGAAAACAATTTTATTGCAAGCTGCGTAATATAAACTGACCTACCTAATATCGATGGCTGTGCGATTCAAACTCGTATCAAGAAATTTTATACAGGAAAATACGTAAATACATTTTATTTTAATTGTTTGTACTGGCCAGCTAAACAAAGTTTTTTTTATAATTGTGCTAATGCTTGCTGCGTGGTCACCATACACCCAGCTGTGCCGACGGGAAGGTACCGATTTGTATCAGTTCGCTTACAAACGGGTTTCATTGACCATAAGGTCCATAAGTTACGACTTACCGGATTGGCCTACTACGGTCTCGTTTATCCATATCATGATAAAACTGTTGACCGTTACAGGTCAAAGGAATATAATAATAATAATAATATTTTTTTATTTCAATCACAATAAACTCATAAGTACAATAATATTAAACTAAAAAATAAAATAAAATAATTAAAAATATCACATTTCAAAATTTGACAATTGTCTTAATACTAGTTACCTACCATTTACATCCTGGTGCACGGAAATCCAATGCTTCAGGATTTTGTTGCTCGGGTTCACAGTAAACAATGCCAGAATATCATTACTCATTGGATTCTGCCAGACGTTAGCCCAAACTGATGCTATGCGGGACCTTAGGATTGCATAGAAATCCGGTACTCTCGCATCAGCAAACATACCTTTGGCACTGCAGTAACGAGGTAGTTTCATGAGTATTCTGAACGCATCGTTATACTGAACCCTAAGTGCATTGTATGAGCGTTTGGTAAAACTGGACCATAGTGCACATGTATAAAAACATTGGCAAAATGCCCTAAACAATGTGATTTTTACGTCTCTGGTACACTGAGAGAATCTTCACGCCAACATGTTGCAACGGATCGCGAGCGCGCGGCGCTCCGGCTCCATGTCCATGTGGAATAGATTAATGTTTTATACACTTACACAATAAATTCGATAGTTTCGTTATACTTTTATCCTTTTTTACGCAACAATGGAGTAATAGTCGACGATACTTTTTCCGTACATATCTGGAATTCTGGATCAATCTGGAAAGTGGCATGGACTAAGTACTTTATATCGCGAACGTGATTCCGATAGACTGTTAAAAGGTGAACTATTATAAAACGTTCAATTTCGTAATAGCGGAGATTGCAGATTAACTGTTTTCCAATTCCTCTAAGCTAAATTCAAATTAGAGCGAATCGCAAACACCATTCAAGGTTCTAGAATTTACTCGTTAAATCGAGGTTACCTCCCGCATACAAATATCCTTTGTATCGACCTTTCCTCCCATTGAAAACTAAACTCAAACAATAACCGAAATGAGGAAAATTATTTTCCATGAGTTAGTACTTGGTGCTAAACGATTGTATGCTTTCTGTCGACGGCTTAAAGTCGTGACTTAGCATTATGGTGATTCCGTTACGTTCTTTTTAACGCTTGACAATACTTTAGTATGCCAATTAGGTTTTGCATTGTGGTGGTACTTACCTGGAATAGATAATACTAAACGTTAGGTCTGCTGTATTTTTTTGTTTTAAACTGCTTTAAGTCGTTACTGTAGTAGATACCTGAAACACTGATTTATGTTATTATTTATCACCTATGTGTTACCTAATCAAATGCAATCAAAGACACTTAATAGACCATTTACAGTGGTATGTAGTTTAAATCAGGTCTTTGATAATGGGTTTATTAGGTGCATGTAAACGTTACTTTTCGTAGGTTTTTCTTTGATATTATTATTTTATCTTATTAAATTAAAAAAAACTTGTATAATTGCAAACTAAAATAATTAAAAAATAAATAAAACCATGTACTCATAAGTAGCATGCTGAATATAAGTAGACCTACATGAAAATTATACTTATCTGCCATGGAAAATGACAGGAAGTTTGTTATCTCAGTAGGTAATCAATAAAATAATACCTAGCATACCTAGTCGGAACAAGCAAACTCACTTTTATTAATCACTTATAAAAAGTATCATAATAAGGCTTTTTCCACACTTAAGTAGATAATTCTCGGAAAACTTCACACATCATAATTCACATCGAGATAACATAGCAATTACAGTTTATCTGTTAGCATGCGATCTAAAATACACTAGAAATCATTGTAATCTCTGTCATTAAGTTTTGAACTTTGGAGGCTATGGCTGAACAACGTCGTTATAGTGATTTTACACGGTGATTAACAAAGGGTGGTGTATCTAATGAGCTCAGCGAAGTGGTCTGTGAGTGTTGTGTTTGTTACAGGCTACAAATGACGTCAGAATGTACGTATTGTAGTACCTTAGCCCGGAAACGCTAAACTCTGCTTTGTATGAGGTTAACCGAGTACACAGTTCGTAACATCAGTTTGATTCTATGAGTACTATTCATTTTAATAATATACTAATAATATTTTCTTCGGTTTCCCAGATTATTACTCATTGTAATAAAACAACTTAAACGGATTAAATCGCGTAAGTAGGTACCTATATTACCAAATTTTTACCCGACTACTGCAATGCCCAAAGGAGGGTTGTTAACCACGGCCAACGCTGGCCACGAACGCTGAAAAGGGTTACGAAACGTCGGGACTTAAAAATGTAGTATACGCGATTTAATCCGTTTAAATTGTTTTATTAAAATATACTAATTAGTTATACATTTGTGAAAAATGTTCAGACGCTAACGGATTTACATAATAGGGATATAAAAAAATATCTATGGCCGGTATATAACAAATAGCCATAGAATTAAAACCTGGCTAATTTTCATAAAACTGCATACTTAGCAGTGGAGTTTTGGTCATAGCACAACAAAAATCCATGCAAGTGTCGGATATTCGTAGCTAATATTTTTTTTCTACTCCTGTACTGTTATCTGTCTTTTACTTGGTCACGAACACTAATATAAGAACATACATAATATGAGTTCAGAGAAGTCTATACTCTATTCCCCATAACAGCACTAGTGTCGTTATAGTCACTTTACGTTATTGCTAGCAGCCACAGACTTCTAAATCTAGGTTAATCTTAGGCCAAGGATTAAGCGCTCAATGCTAACTTTACGATAAAAATGCACAACTACCAACTTAACAAACAATTAAATTCCTACGGCTTTTAAGAAAAACAAAACTTTCCGAACTAAATTCATTGATGCCAACATAAAGAAAGTATTTTTAATTTATGTATATTTTAAGTTAAAAAAAAAGTTTACCATAGACACATACTGTCAGTCAAAAGTCATATTTGCATTGTTTCCAGGTTATGATTAATTTTGTATTTTATAATTTTAAACCTAGGCGTAGAAAAAGTATTGTATGCAACGTTGTATAATTAAGTCAAAAAACGCTCATTGCGTCTCTATTTGCGATACTCGCCGCATTCGCGGCTCGTATCGCAACTCACGCAATTCGCATTTTTTGAACCCACTTATACAACTGTTGCATAATAGTATTTTATGCAACAGTTGTATAAGTCAAATATGACGTTTGACTGACGTCGTTTGACTGAGTACCTACCTATGTGTCTATGGTAAACTTTTTTTTTTAATTTAAAATATACTTAAATTAAAAATACTTTTTTTATGTTGGCATCAATGAATTTAGTTCGGAAAGTTTTGTTTTTCTTAAAAACCGCAGGAATTTAATTGTTTGTTAAGTTGGTAGTTGTGCATTTTTACCGTAAAGTTAAAATTGAGCGCTTAATCCTTGACCTAAGTTTAACCTAGATTTAGAAGTCTGTGGCTGCTAGCAATAACGTAAAGTGACTATAACGACACTAGTGCTGTTATGGGGAATAGAGTATAGACTTCTCTGAACTCATATTATGTATGTTCTTATATTAGTGTTCGTGACCAAGTAAAAGACAGATAACAGTATAGGAGTAGAAAAAATACTATTATACATAATAGCGGGTTATTATGTTGTTTCTCTTAACGGCCAATTATATTTTCTTTATAGTTTGGGGAAACCTACCTCTAGCTTCTATAATAAATCGTTATATAAAGGACTAATTTGCCTTCCTTCCTTCCTTTCTGAACTTGAGTGATCATGCAGCTAAGCTAAACTATAGAATCAAAAGATAAGCTCCTTATAAATCTCAAACATTTTAGATACATGTATCAGATAATAAATAGAGTTCTGTTTCCAAATGTACTCGAAAAAACTATTTAGGTAATAACAACAATATTTTAACCTATTTATTTATTTAGTTAAACTTTATTGCACAATACAAGAAAGTACAAATGGCGGACTTAATGCCGTGAAGCATTTTCTATCAGTCAATCATCAGGGTATATAGAGATATTATAGGTGCGGTATTCAAATTCGAAACGAATTTGTTTGTTATGATGTAATCTTTGTAGTTATTTCTGGTTAAATCTAACATCTCAAATTGGTTTCACATGTTACTGGAATGAAAGTGCTAATTTATGACGAGTTATAATAATTTAAACGGCAAACATTATATATTTGTGGTTAGGGTACTTGCAAATTGAATATTTCTTGATTATTTCGTGGTTAAAAATAAATTCAAAAAAGCGTACACATCTAAAACGACACAGGAACTAAACTTGATCTTGCAAAATAGTTGAGTAACTAGTAGATAAAGAAACCCGCTCGGGAAAAGGTTATTTCCATGCTACATGCAATGTTAAATTTATAGCCGCGGCTGATAAATTGTGTCCATAGCGAGGGATTCAGATGTGAGCACCCAAAATGAAAATTCCTCCCAAGAGATACAGTGTGAGAGTGTAAAATATATAGAGTACAAGCTAATATTATTAGGAAGTTAGTAATTTACTGTGTGCCAACTTTCTACAAATGTAAGATAATGGAATATACGTACTTAGGTACTAACAATACGTGTTACATGTTTTACCTGGATCATGTTGAAACTTCGTGTAAATTACTCCGTCTAATCAATTATTTTCCAAGAAACTGCAGCCCATTTAATAGACAGTACAATCATCCCCGTCGTTAGTGCACAAATTGCATGTTACTGCGACGAGCGGGTCCTTAATTACAGGCTCATAAAGTATAATTAGTGCTGCAGTCGCCAGTACGTTTCGCTTCTGGCGCCAATGAACTGGAATTCAGTTTTACGGTCTAGGTTGAGATTATCCTTCGAGTGCAGAAACTGGGCTTAAGTATAAGTATGTAAGCCTAAGCCGCTTATAACTAGATGTTTGTTTAATCTTGTTTGTAGAAATAGTTAGGCAGCTAAACTGCTAGGCTTGTCTGCTATCTTTTTGCATCTACGCTGATGATCGATTGACTACACTGTCGCTAGGTGAAGTTCGCCATTAGAGTTGAAAAAAATAGTAACCTTCATTAGTTATATTTAACCGTCCGGGTTCAAATGATGAAAGTCATAAAAGCTGTGTCGATGATTATACTGACTGTACTGGGTCATTAGTCAACGCAATTTGCGCAGGCGGCAGACTCCTGGCGCCTGTGCTGACGATCGATTGACTGTAAGCCGTTAGGCGAAAGTTGTTCGAAAGAGTATCTGACATGCGGATTAATGTTTAAGCACCTACATCAATTTATGCAGATTTCAAGGATACCTGCACTCAAGGTGCTTTTTGCTCCTCCTTCCGTGCTTAAGCTGTTTCTAAACTGAAACAACATGATGATGAGAAAGGTGCAGGACGATTCACGTCTTGTTTGCAAAATACATGTCACCCGTTTCATAACAAATCTATTGAGGATAAAACGGTTTAGACCACAACATTTTCCTCAAATAATATAGAATAAGTCCGTTATTCCTATTTTGCATTATATTTGCAATAGTTATAAACCGATATCATTTCCCGTTTTACGATTCGCATGCATATAATTAGTGCTCGAAACGCGGTTTCCTCTAACCTGCAGTAGGCATTGAATGAACCGGCCCTGTGAACCATGGAGGCTCGTCAATTGGTGATGCCATATGGGCACGCGAGATTATGTGTTCGGAGAATCGACCAATAAAAATAGTAGGAATCTTTCTTCGAATTAGTAGTCTTGTTGCAAAGATGGTTTCGTATTCTTGGTAGGATTCGATGAGTAAGAATTAAGGTTGATTAGCATTCGAAAATGCTGTTCTTTCTGAATTCCTGGTGTAGGTATAGCCGATATATCTCAAAAATATTTAAGAGGAGAAGTAACGGAGGTCCCCGTTATTGGGTAAAAAGTGTCCTATTTTTAACCAGGGTCATAACATAACCAAATTGCATGGAAATCGGTCTGGTAAACTTTGGTTTCTTTGTGCATCAGCACAAACAAACAAACATACGCACCCAAACGGACAAAAATTTGAAAAACGATTTATTTACGTTTTATTACTTGTTATTTACACTCTACGGTTATTTTACCGTTAGTCATGTACCATATTACAATACTCTTCAAAATAAAATGTTCCCTTTTTATTATTCGGCCGCTTTTAACATAAATAAAACAAATCCGCCCCTTCATACCTTTTCAATCATGCATTTAAGAGATATCGGATCTTAAGGCTCGATTGAGGCGCCTTGGCTCGCGGGGTGAATGCTCCGTCACTGACCAGAAAAACCATCGTCAGGCGTACGTCACTCCGCGATTTTGTTGCGCGCTGATTATTATTATTTCTTGCCTAGTGGATTAGGCAAGTCGGTGGTTGTCGCGGCTCGAAGCACTGCGCCGAGTCGCTCGTGTATAATGAATACATACCTACCCGACCGAAATGAATAACGTGAAATATGCAAAAAATGATATTGCATTGCGGAAGGTTGCCGCAGTACGGAATTCGAATCACTTATTTATCTGGCTTCCGCATCATCTGTATTATACATAACTATATAGATAAAGTTTGTGTGTAGGTATACTTTGTTATACAAATAAGTCTAATTCCGTCAAGTTTTTTTTCAGTACTGGAGGATGCGAATAAATAATTGGTAAATCTGGTTAATTTACGTAGAATTATGAGTATTATCATTAATTAGATTCTAGTGATTTTGTGATGTTATTTCGTATGAAAATAAATAACGTTTTTAGGGTTCCGTAGCCAAAATGGCAAAAACGGAACCCTTATAGTTTCGTCATGTCCGTCCGTCTGTCTGTCCGTATGTCACAGGCATTTTACTCAAAAACTACATGATGGATATTGATGAAATTTGGAATATAGGTGTATTTTATGAGCCGCTACTTAGTTTGGTATATAAATAATTAAAATAAATATTTTTAGGGGGGGCACACCATACATGTTAAAGACAGTAAACATTTTTTTTTTCAGCAAATATCAACGTGTGATACATAGTTCGACAGCTCTTTAAAAAACACTATAAGGTTCCTAAGTAATGTTTTTGATTAAGTGAATGTATTTGGAAATAATCGCTCCGAAAGTTGTGTAAATTGTGTCCCCCCCCCTCTATATTTTAAACCGTGCGTCCGAAAAATATGAAAAAAATCACGAAGGTAACGCTTAATTAATACTTTCAACGAAAATTATTTTCAACAAGATCGAATGTACCGTTTTTGAGTTATTGCCGATAAACTGCGCTTCTCAACAAAAGGACGTAATTGCTATGAAGATACGCTCTTTTGTTGTTGTACTTTTTTTACATCGTATTTTTTACCTTATAGTCACGGCTATGGAACCCTACACTGAGCATGGTCCGACATGCTCTTGGCCAGTTATTTTTCCCTTTTAACTCCTATAGTATACAGTGTTGAAAGCACTGGATTGTGATACCTATAAGTAAATAATAATAAAAACATTTTTGTTGTGCACCACGGAAAACAATACCTAAGCTACTCGAAATACTATATTATTTTGACTCCGTATAAAATCAGATGCCATTATTATACGCCGTAACTACCTGTAATTTACAATGAAACTCAATGTGTAATAAGAATTTTATTTTTGTCGACAACCCTAGCGGACGTGGCGACCAGAAAGAGCGCGCTTAAGAGGAAATAGTAAAGCCGAGAGAATTGAAAATTAGGTATTTGTAAAATGTGTCGCTGTCCCGCACTGCTCGCCTCTCCCCCGCAGAGCGCGATAGAGACAACGGCAGCTTGGACCGAAAATACCTTTTAAAATTTCATGAAAACAACGTTTCGTAGTCCCCTGATTTCTTCCCCAAAACTTAACCTATTTAACAAATTTTTTCATTAAACATTAAAAAAAGGCTTTGGCCGTGTTCCTATGTTTTCCTTTTTTTTAATAATCTAGTCAAATTTGTTTTCTGGATGTGTGAACACAGCGGAAAATCTGGTATTTTTTTAGGTTTTTGAAGGTTAATATCTCTTTTGAGAATCAATTTATCGTAAAAAGGAAAACATAGGAACATATCAATAGTAGCCATAGATTTTTGGACAAAAAATTATTGCTCTACTGGCATTATCCAGGGAGGAAACAGGGGACTTCGTTTGTATGGAAAAACTGCCCTCCTGTTTCCTCTTAATGAGTTAGAGCGAGACGGTAGGATTCGTCGCATTTTTGTAACCCGAACGTAAGCTTTGTTAGACAGTGCGAGTTCTGCACGTAGTATTCTGTGCCATCGTGATATTTTTAGCCCACTCGCATGACTAAACAATCGCCTAACCGTCTGGACGAGTTAAGGGACCAGTCGAGGGTTTAGGACTCGACAAGACAGCAAGCAGAGCTATCAAAAATATCAGTTTCTAGTATAACATTACGTAAGAATAATTTCACGATGGTAACGCACAGCCTAAACCACCGACAAAAATAGCAGGATAATATATGGAACACATTTTTAGAGACTAAGTAATAATTTCTTATGGAGGTGAAAAGGGAAATGCAATTTTCTATTAAAAATTAATACTTTGTTCACAGAATGGCCTTTTGTCCTCTCTGCCGTACCTGGGCAAATACCTGTGCGCGGTTGCATCGTCTGTGCTCGCGGACAGTCTGCGCGGGAGTGGCAGGATCTCCACCACGACGGCTAGGAAACTCTTCACCGGGTTCGCTGTTGGGCTACCTGGTATGTAATACGTTCAAGGTTTTAAGAATCCCGAAGGGAAGCTGCTTTAAAAGAAACTGCCTTTAACTTTTACTGTTAAACATATTTCAAAGTTGTTTTTTAAAAAGTATCAATGTTTAATTGTTTTGAGACGGGTCGAACGCGATAATTATTGATCTAATTACCTGTGATTTCCGAGATTTTGGCCAGTTGCATGACCTTGCGTTGGACCCATTCTAGAATATGCAATTATGTGTTGTTTCTAGTAAAGCGCGAGTGTAAGTTTTTGTAAAGTAGTGCGGAGTTCGAAGCGCAGCGGTTTTAATATTCAAATAGTTTAGTGGTTGGTTTCTTGACATGAGCTTTAAATTTTCTTGAAAAATTCTCGGATAAAATAAATCACCTGTAATGACTTTTCTTTTGTCAGGCGTTCTGATGATCGTGCAGGCGTTCTTCGGTCACGACCGGGTGTGGTCGGTGGCCATCTTCACGATCGCGCTTACCATCAATGGCGCCGTCACCGCCGGCTACCTCGGCAACGGACTCGACATAGCACCAAACTTCAGTGGTCAGTATAAGCCTGGGCCCATCTCGTAGCCAGATTTGGTAGCCAGCTACGAAATGGGAAATGTGTTTTCTCATCTTGTAGCTAGCTCCCAAATAGGCCTTAGTCCCATCTCGTAGTTAGATTTGGTAGCCAGCTATATACGAAAAGGGAATTTCCCATCTTGTAGGCAACCAATTACTAAAAATGTATTCTTAGGGCTTACTGCGAAACATTTCGAAGTTCTATATATTTCCGTCTAGAGTAGGTACATTTAATTAGGTAAAAAAAATGCACGCGTATGAAGTCTAGTATTGAATATATATTTTATACCTTCCGTAGCACCTGTCACTAAACCCAAAATACACCTATACTTAATATAAACTAATATCAAAAAGACCTATTCTCAAAACGAATGAATCCCGAATCGACTTATTTCCAAAAAGATTTATTCTCGATATACACTATTCTTGAAATGATTCAGTTTCAAATGGAATGATTTGCATAAAAACTGTTTCACAAAATGAACCAGTCCCAAAATACCCTAAATTTGAATATCAAAATACTCTATTCTCATAATGACTGGTTTTCAAAACGTCCTAGTCTCAAAATACACTAAATCTATATTATGTCGGAGAGGCAGTGCTTCGACCCTTGTTGACAACCTTCATTGAAACAGCGTAGTCTGACTCTAACCTTTTGAACGCTTTTCCTCCCATGTCAAAATGTGGCTTATACGCCAATAGATGAAAGATGAAGAGCGAAAATAAACCTTACCTGTCAGCAGGAAAATTGCTTTGACAGCGTCCGCCATTACCCCTTTAGTGGTCGTGGGCGTGGTAGGCACGACAGCACACGACCACTTTAGTGGGTCTTGGCGTTCAAAGGGATAGATTTCACCAGTAGACCAGCGCTGGCTCCCGAGCCGTACACATCAACGTTTTTATTTTATTTTGTCTTATGATATGTGTTGTCCACTTTGTGCATGCTATAGCTAATTCATTCTATTTTATTCTATTATAAATTACTCTGTTTGGCAAACGGCATACGATTTAATGGTCGACGGTAAAGTAACGAATCTCGAGACTTGGGCAATTTATTACATGGGATATTTTCTTCAACTACATATGACTATTGAGAATTTAGTGTATTTTGGGACGAGTACGTTTTGAAAATTGTGCGTTTTGACACTACCATGGAAATAAAATTTAGGGTATTTTGGGACTGGTGCGTTTTGAGAATAGGTCTTTATAGGATTCGTTCAATTCGAAATTGGGTCGTATAGAGGAAGGTGTAAATCGAAAATCGCTCTTTTTGGCAGCGAGGTAATTCGGGGTATGTTCCTTGTGGAATTAGGACTTTTCGATTTTAGTTCATATAAAGTATAGGTGTATTTTGGGTTTAGTGACAGGTGCTACGGAAGGATTTTATAGTATTCTTAACCTTGGTAATGTATGTCATAATATAAAAAAAAAATCGATGACCATATTTTTAACCCTTTGAATCGGGATCTTCTATTTTACGCCAGCTTCAAATCGAGGATGACACTTTAATATTCCCGTTTCGTAGCCAGCTTCGAACCGGGATTATTTCTCCCATTTTGTAGCCAGCTTCGAATCGGGATTATTTCTCCCATTTTGTAGCCAGCTTCGAATCGGGATTATTTCTCCCATTTTGTAGCCAGCTTCGAATCGGGATTATTTCTCCCATTTTGTAGCCAGCTTCGAATCGGGATTATTACTCCCATTTTGTAGCCAGCTTCGAATCGGGATTATTTCTCCCATTTTGTAGCCAGCTTCGAATCGGGATTATTTCTCCCATTTTGTAGCCAGCTTCGAATCGGGATTATTTCTCCCATTTTGTAGCCAGCTTCGAATCGGGATTATTTCTCCCATTTTGTAGCCAGCTTCGAATCGGGATTATTTCTCCCATTTTGTAGCCAGCTTCGAATCGGGATTATTTCTCCCATTTTGTAGCCAGCTTCGAATCGGGATTATTTCTCCCATTTTGTAGCCAGCTTCGAATCGGGATTATTACTCCCATTTCGTAGCTCGCTACCAAATCCTGCTACGAGATGGGCCTAAAGGAGTATAAGTGGATATCTAAATGTAGTCTTAGACTGCAGAGAGGGTGGCTGAAATTGGTTTTCGTAATATTCGTAAGAATAAGACGCGAATCTCATGATGGATGTGTAATGGGGTGAAAAAGTACAAAATAAGGAATGATACCCAGAGGCGTATTTACCTAAGGTCCAAACCAAAAGGTGTCCCCACGATCTGTTTAAAGCACGAGGCGCCTCTTGGTATGGTGGCGAATTTTATTGGTCCGGGGCGCTAAATTTCAAATTACTCCCCTTGGTATACTTACCGGCACAGACAAAGTTGAACCCTTATTCCACAGTAATGACTGGTTAGTAATGTAGGTTTTTTTTTTTTTACGTTAACGTATTATTGCTTATTTTTCAGGGACCATTTTCGGAATGGCGAATACGTTGTCTTCGATCGGAGGCTGGCTGTCTACCTTCATGGTCGGCGAACTTACCAAAGATAATGTAAGTGATATATATACCTACTTTTTGATTCTGAGCAGAGATAAAATCTAGAAGACGTTTGAAATTCCCAAATTAAACAAAAATACGCGGAGCCTTTCTGTTGTTCCATACTAACACGACTTTCTGATGTGTTGGGTAGGTACTAATTTCTCTTAGGGTTGATTTTTGAGACCAGTTCAATGTGAAGCTGTTTCTATTTTTACCATGCGAGAGAAAAGGATAAAGCTAAAATTAACTGTCATATATAGGATTTAGGGGTCATCCACAAAGTACGTCACACGATTTTTCAGACTTTTAGACCCCCCCCCAGTCACACTTTTTCCTAACATATTTGACTTTGTTAGTATAGGCTGTCACATTTGGACAGACCCGCCCCATGGGTGTGACGTACTATATGGATGACCCCTTATGAGGATATTGAAAAATCTTAGTCTTTAAAACGGTGTGCTTGTTTAGTTTTAGTGCTCATTCCGAGTATTGACTATCTCCCACAGAACACGTACTCGCAATGGCAGATAGTTTTCTTCATCCTGGCCGGAGTGTACATCGTGGGCGCACTCAGTTTCACCATTTTCGGTTCCGGGGAGTTGCAGGAGTGGAACGCGCGCGTCGAGCCGAAGGGAAAAGAGGAACAACCACTTAACGATAAGGCCGATAAAGCGTAAAGTGATATTAGGTATACTGCCGCGCGAGAAGACGAAGGTAATTGAGGAAATAAAAATATGGGACGGTTTTATTCCGTTTTTTTTTGCAATACTACTAATTGTATTGTCCCGTTTCATTTTAGATTATCTGGCATGCGATTTCAAGGCAAACCATATTGAAACCGGAAAATATGTCATGGCATCTTTAAAAGGAATAAGACTGAAATACCTAAGTGAACTTAGTCCAATAATTACCCTCTGACGTAGGGAAACGACGAAACGTGGGCAAAAATTACCGTTCAAATTTTAATCTAAAATGAAACGAAGCATTGAAGAAAATATATCAGATATAATTATAAATAAAATATATATTTTTTTTACTTTGCATAAACTAACGACTTCTCGTATAAAAGTTGGGAAAACTCTTTGCTCCTATTCCAATTTCACAGTTATTCGAGAAGCATATAACCCAATTAAATTCTAAAAGGAATTCGGTCGTCTATTTTTAATTTTCCAATGACTTTCACGTCGTATTAATAGCAAGGGAGAATAGCGGTAACCCTGGTGAAAAACAAATAATGTACACAAGCAGCTGGTAGATACCATATTATTGCTGATAATATATTAGTAGCTACTAATATATTCCCAGCAAATAGTAGTTAACAGTTGGACTGAGAGCATGATTTGATCAAATGTCAAGAAATGGTACAGTCGTTTTTTAGCAGGGTCAGATTAGAATTAAAGGGATTACTTGTTAAGTAACTTGTTAATAACCGCTGCAGTATTTTTTTTTGTTTCGAAGTATCCATCATGTTCGCCATTCCATAATTGACAACCTTTCATTTTTTTGAACCTTTAATTTTATTGGTTCACTGTATTTGGTTTGAAAAGACGAATACGCTGATAGTTTATTTGTTTCACCAGGATTTGTAATTTATTTATAATAAATATATTAATATTTACTTATTCTAAAAGGGCGTAACTACAGTTCTACGGTAGAATAAACCATTACTTTAGTCTTATCGCGATCGAAAAAAAGTAAGCGATCTCACAGGATGCATTGACAATGTCAAATTCAAAATTATGACAGCTTATTTTTTCTGTGGCAAAAGGCACTGGCATTTCATCTATTGTGCCGTAGAACTGGTAAAATGAGAACATATTTTTTATTCATTTGTATTTTTTATATTAAGCGATATAAAAAAATTATAAAAATAGTATAGTGTTCAGGAGACAAAATGCTTTCGAATCGTATATACATTTTAAAGTGTTCTTAAAATGAAATGTTGTCAATTGTATCTGTGTCTTCATAATTTTTTCTAATAATCCCTTTATTTCTAATAATCCAAAACATAATGTCTAAATCAAAGTTTTTCTACGTCACTTATAGAAAAAGTATAAGTATTAACAAAAACTTTAGATTTCGATTATATTTTGTAAATCAAAATATTTGATCGATATTTACAAAATACGCACTAGATAATGTTCTTACCATTTCACGACTCAAAAATGGTGAGAACATTTTCTCAGCTGTACGAGAAAAAAAAAAGAAAAACTCAAAAAAAGGCTGTTAAGTATAAGAATGTGATGTATTTATTAAATTTACCGGCACGCGCAATGGATCACGCTCACGCACGATGTAACTCCTTTACGCGACTCCTAGACTGCCAATACTGAACGCAATAGGCGATATATCGTGTCCGTCAAGATAGCGTACACCGTAAAGATATTCAGAATCTGATGCAGCCAATAAATAGTACCCAAATAGTACCGACGAAATACCTAGGTGAAAAAAATAGTACCCTTAAACTTTTCGAAATATAAGGCCTGTTCACGGTGTACGCTACCGGCGTCAAGCTGGCGTACACCGTTTGTATCTCTGGAACGGCTTTGTTTTTGGAAACGCTTTATATCTCAAAAAATAGTACCCAAATAGTACCCTAGGGCCCTAAAATTTTATTTCTCTAGCTATCGTAGAAGCCGAGATATAGTGAGCTCTTTCTATAAGGAATTCCCGGGTACGCCAGCATGACGGTGTGAAATTTTGTACACCGTTAAGTTATGGAATATCTCGGCTTCTACGATAGCTAGAGAAATAAAATTTTAGGGCCCTAGGGTACTATTTGGGTACTATTTTTTGAGATATAAATCGTTTCCAAAAACAAAGCCGTTCCAGAGATACAAACGGTGTACGCCAGCTTGACGCCCGGTAGCGTACACCGTGAACAGGCCTTATATTTCGAAAAGTTTAAGGGTACTATTTTTTTCACCTAGGTATTTCGTCGGTACTATTTGGGTACTATTTATTGGCTGCATCAGATTCTGAATATCTTTACGGTGTACGCTATCTTGACGGACACGATATATCACAAAAAAATATACAGTTCTAACTCAGCATACGCTAAGTTTTTCAAACTTTGTGGTATTTATTGGATGGAAAGTAGTGTACTTTCTAATTTCACAAGAAGATTATTTAATTTTCTGCGTGTATTTTGAATATTTTACTATAAGTCAAAGAATTATGCAATTGTGACTAGTCGCGTATAGGACAATCATTAGTATGGAACCCGACTCATTGTAAAAATTATTATTTAGTTAACTAAGGCAGGAACCAGTTTATTTGCCCTAAAGACGTACTGAGCAAACCCACTAATATAACTATGAGAATAACATAACCTTATATCGTGAAATGAGATAAGTTCCACCAGAATCATTTAATTCAATTAATAATAACACATTAAGAGGTCTTAGACGTTAGACACACTCATCGATTTAGGTTATTTTCGACGTTACCGTTGAGTGCAGGATTGATGTAGCTTACTTAATACCATCTATTTAGTTGATATTTATTTTCGTTCAGAAATGTTGACTCTAAATTGCATAAAATCAAACTGAAAACGTGGTTTTGCTCTTGTATTCATCTACACACAATAAAACTACATTTTAGCTCTCCCATCATTTAAAACTCATGCACAACTATCATAT
Organism: Eudemis profundana; assembly: GCA_947034925.1. Taxonomy (NCBI): domain Eukaryota; kingdom Metazoa; phylum Arthropoda; class Insecta; order Lepidoptera; family Tortricidae; genus Eudemis; species Eudemis profundana. The sequence goes on along the minus strand of OX344795.1, from coordinate 17,714,044 downwards.
ACTTCAATCAGTTGCTTACCTACTTTTCTCAGTCTCGATGGAATTTTAAAATGTTTAAGGTCTCTTAATGGTGAAATAATGACATCCTGAAAATAGTAGGTGGAACGAATGTCTACGTTTTCAGGCCCTGGTATGCTAAGTACGTACTTATGTTAGGGGGCGCTACGGATTGATTGAGTTTTGCACTGGAAATTCACATTAGTGAACATTAGTTCAGAATTTCCGATCGGTAAAAACAAAAATCATTCCTCTGTTCGAACTCGAGTTCTATGGAAGCTGTTTTCTGTAGTAGATTTAACTGATTTTACTTTGACATGTCAAATAGAACTGATAGGTTAAAGGAAAACTGCAGGGACCAAACGGGGCGAATTAATGTGCATACGAATATGAATTATTTTTGTATAAATTATCAATTATTTATTTAGCTACATCCTGAGTTTAGGTTCATAGCCAATGTAGTGTATCTGAGCTTGCCAGTTCATCTACGTATCTTGACGTATTTTATAATATCTTCATTATTCGAAAATGTTGTAACAATCTACAATTGCAACCCTGGTGGACATGCGGCTAGGGCGCGCAGCGCCGGGAAATTTTAGTATGGCAGTACCGGGAATTCCCGGTTCTCTCATATAAAAAATCCCCTGTTCCATCTATCCCTACCACCACATCCCCCCTGATAGAGATATGTGGAATATTTTTCCTTTCTTTCCCACCAGTAGGGATATAATTCCATGTATCCCTACTAAAATCCGCTGCAGTAGGGACTCGTGGAATTTTTTCCAACCATCTCTGCCAGTTTGCCCCCTGGTAGGGACTCGTGGAATTTTTTCCAACCATGCCTGCCAGTTTTCCCCCTAGTAGGGACTCGTGGATTTTTTTCCAACCATCTCTGCCAGTTTGCCCCCTGGTAGGGACTCATGGATTTTTTTCCAACCGTCCATACCAACTTGCTGCCTGGTAGGGACACGTGGAATTATTTCCGACCATCCATACTAACTGGGCTCCCTGGTAGGGACACATGGAATTTTTTCCAACCGTCCATACCAACTAGCTGCCTGTTAGGGACTCATGGAATTTTTTCCAACCGCCCATACTAGTTTGGCGCCTGGTAGGGACTCGTTTCCAACCGTGCAAACCGACTTCCAGAATAGTTTTAAATAAAATGACAGAAACAAAACCATTTTTTTATTGTAAAATAAACAATTAGGTACAAGAAGGAAGCGATTCCAATTATCCCAACTAGGGGTACGGTAGCAGAGAAAGGTGGAAGAAATTCCATCTACCCCTATCAGTGGGGCATAGGAGGGATAAGTGGACATATTATTTCCATATATCCCTACTGGTGGGGAAGAAAGGAAAAATATTCCACATATCTCTATCAGGGGGGATATGGCGGTAGGGATAGATGGAACAGGGGTAAAAAATTCCTGGTGGCGTAAGCATTCTTGACTGCTCTACGTGGGATTAAAAATAAACAACTTCGTAGATTAACGAGCAAGTCTCACCGTTACACTGACCATAGACAAGTCTCGTTACTTTTACCGTAAGACGTAGATTTAAGATTTAAGCCATGTTTGAACTAGCTTTATTACAAGGGACGATGCATTGCGTTTGCATTTCGACAGCTGTGATAAAGAGGTTTGTCTATGGCATATATTTTCTTTAGAATATTCAGTACGGTCTCAAATTATGAACGTACAGCTTTTCATTTCGGTTTCATAACGGCTACTAGCAGTTCCTAAATTACCATCAGTATTTGGATATGGTTTAGTCGAATTTTGTTTTTCGAATATTATCTAAGATCTCCATAGACAAGATGCTTCTTCATCTTCCAACTATTGCAGGGTAAGTACATTACAAACAAATAGGTAACTAAAATAATTTATATTTTGTCTATGGGGAAAAGTTGTTTTTATTTCTAAGATAGTTTTCCTTTTATATACACCGTGAGCCCGAATAACCCGAAACATTTTAACCACGTATTCCTGATTTACTAGTTAATAACGTTTTATCAACATAGGTCGAATTTTGTCATTTTACATTAATAGTCTTATGGAACAAAATAAATCAGTAAATTCCTTACTGGAGGAAAAGATATCAAAAAGGAAAAAAAAAGAGCTAAAATGGAAACAAAAGGTCATTTTCTAAATTCGTAGTAGCTTACTATCAAATACTGCGAAGGTTAATTGCTGTTTAGTTAAGTAAGATTAAAAAAATAGTAAAAGTATCTTAGTCACATTTATAAGGGCTTGTTACACACTTGGGAGTTTTCATTTAAAAAATAATGAATATCTCGGAAAGTAACCGTTTTTCGACTATACATCATATAACTTTTTTACTCCTAATAGTTGTTAGAATCTATAGTTACAATTTTTCGGGTTACTCGGGCTCACGGTGTATAGCTAATTTAATGTCAACTATGTATTACAAACTCGTCTGGAGTATAATTTTCTGTAAGATATTGAAACATACCATTTTTAATAGACGCATACCTAATAAATAATTTCATCAAATTTAAGGAAATATGTACCTATTGTTTATTTTTTCTGTAATGTTGTTCTGTAACCTTTTATAGAATTATTCTATTTCTCATTGTTACTATATTATTCGAATATGACGATTGTTTGGCAATAATTCTATACACGTAATATTGTATTAAAAGAAAGTCTATGTCTGTTGTATGCGTGACGATTTCTGTGGAATGATTGCATGCTGCAATGTACCGTTTTAGCTGTCTTATTAGTGCATGTGTAAGATTGATTATAATATGATTAATATTGTTTTGTCTCTTATGACAGCTATGTAATGTCAACCAGTTTTTTGAAAATAAAAGTTAATTTAAATAAAAATTGTTTTTAATTAAATTTTTCGAAATGTCCCTATACACAGGCATTTCTATTTAGGAGTACCTAGTGGTTAGTCACCGACACATACCGTATGAGACTAAACGAAATGACATATCTATTGTACCTAGCATTGCCAGATCTATGATTCTTGAGAAACAAAACTTTATTGGCAAGTGAAAATGCCGAGTTTGAGTAGTTTTTTTTCTGAATGATGAATCAATATTCGCTCGCTGATTAAATAACCAGAACCACGAAACTGAAAACCCACAAATAAATCGGATGGTGCCATCCAATTTAGTTGTGGGCGATGCCATGATTATTTTTGCTCATTAATTCAGGAATCTTGAAGTATCAATTTATGTTTTGTGGATAAGCAGGCGCGTATTTACCCCAGGGCCAAAAGGTTATATCCCGGATTACCCGACCATAGTCACGCGGAGCATCGCAAGCCGCCCTACGCTTGATAAGGGCTTTAGTGAATAGGACTTAAATATGAGTATTGTGTATTAAATTTACCTGATCACACTTTGATTATTACATATAAGTTTTATATTATGATAAACTCATTCAGAGAAACATCGCCCTAAGGCCTAGTGCCAAAATCTTGTAAGAAATAAAGGGGTGGCGCTGCTCGATGATCATAATAAGTTCACTAAAAGTAAATCATTTTTGTAAAATCTACTGGGTGTCTTGCGACATTCAGTGCCACGCTCCCAAATTTCCTTACAAAATGAACCCGATAGTCGGGTTCTTGGCACTGAAAGTGTTAAGGAACAATGTATAGGATTTAATAACCGTAAGAAGTACATACAAATAAAATACGTTGTAGGTAACTTAGAATAGTTTATTGAAGAAACATTACAAGTAGCACAGCCTAGCTGTCCCTACGAAGCCATCGCTCCCGCTACCCTACAAGGCAAGGTGACAAGTACATCCTGGCCGCTCCAACTATTACAACATACAGAAAACTTTGGAATTACTTTGAGTATTTTTTATAGTGTTTTATTTGACCATACAATCGATAACTCTGTTTCACAGAGACTAATGGCAGTAAAGGCATTCTATGCGGTTTGTGTAGTTTCAATATACGGGTTTCAATATCTTTGTGATATACGGTACAGGTATCTTAATGATATTCGAATATGATCATGTTATTTTCTCATCAGATAAAACTAACAAACGGCAGATTTATGCTTGTTTGTATTCTGTAAAATTTTAATATGTACTAACTGATAGACAACGCACCGCCTGAACGGCTGGATTTAAAAACATAAAATTTTGCACAGCCATTCCATATACATATATTGTACAACTTATGTCACCACTAAGTATCTTTACTTTAGAACTCATTTTCTAAATTAAGGGGTTAAATAAGTTTGCATGGAAATTTCACTAAAAATTTATGCGTGATTGTTGGAGCGACCCCTAATGATTCTGTAAACAATACGTGACTGGTACACTCGTCTTATCACAGGTTTCTTCTATCAGTTACTGCAGCAGACGACAATCTTCCTGGTCGTTATTGACATTCGCCAGTTACTCGTCCGACTTAGATTTAATAGTATCTTATTAATTGTCATTTAGCTTTTACGCTAAAAAAAATTGCGAATGTATTAGTTCGTAAATGTTAATTTTGAAAATGTTGAAAATTCCAAACACCCTTCGTGTTAACCAAGAAGATTCTCGCAGACTGTCCATGACAAAGCAAAATGTACACCTTTAAGCCCCTTCAAGCTCTGCAACGCAAGTCTAGAGATGTGTCGTTCCCGGGAATATTCCCCATACAAACGGGGAATATTCCCGGGAATGGCATATCTCTAAACGCAACGCAGCCTGAAAATAGCAACGTTATAACTGCCTCAAAAATCGACATAGGTATACCTAGTCCGATTTTTTAGATCAGTGGTTCCCAACCTTTATTATCATATCACCCACATTCTCATCGAGATTTGTATTATTACCCCTCCAAAAAATACTTAGGTATTATAAGCTTATAAGAAACTACTCAAAGTAAAACAGCTTAACATTCATGCGTATTACCCCTGAGAAAACTTCGTTTTACCCCTGGAGGGGTAATTACCCCCAGGTTCGGAACCACTGTTTTAGACCGTATTCGCAGCACTATTTTGTCATGCCACATATAAAAGAAAGATTTCCATTAAATATTGTAAATTCTCGTTATTACGTTGTAGGTTCTAATTAATCATTGTGTTGCAGAGTTAAAGGTACTTTTTTGCGTTCAGGCGTTAACAATATGAGGCGCCCGCGCAAGCTCAATCGAATAACATGAAACACAGTGAACATTGTCGTATTTTTTCAATAAATATCACATGAATGAGTGCATTTAATACTAATATAATTTTATATATGCAGAGCTGTTTGTAAAACTGTTCAAATACGAAGATAACTCTATTCATTTCTTCAATACACTTGTGATTATTCCCAGACAGACCTTTTGACAAATAATTTTACCAAAGTTATGAACCGACCATGCCCGGAATTTTTAACAAAATTATTTCAATACTTCTTTAGATTGTATCACTCTTTTCATTTACTTCCTAAATTTATAGCAATCTCTATTGAGCTAACTCTACGATTTGAGCAAAACTATGCTGTTCGTCACCGCAACAAAGTCTCATATCGCGAGCACGAACAGTTTTACATACAGACGCACCTAACTATGATTATCTAATAGTTACAAACTAAATAAATACCAACAGCACTGAATTCGATCCTTAATTATAGCGTTTTGTACTAAGCCCTTCTTCTCTATACATAATCGTCTGGGTTTCTACAACATAGTATTATATTGACATTGACTAGTTATAATAAAGTGACTTGAGGACAACAAAGTTTTAAACAATTTAAATTGGGGTAAAATAAGTACTTTTCGTTTGATATCCCACACGACAATATTATACTCGTATTTTCATATTTCTTACCGTTTTTCTTGCGCTGTTAAGTTGATTATTGAGAATGTTTGAAACTATAATTTTACATTATATATCGTGTTTCTAAGTAGGTATTAATCCGTGTGTAGTTTGGGACTATTGATCAAAAATATTTGGCCTTTGTATGTCATCTAATACCCTTATTGTTATAGAAACCCAGCCCTTATCAAGCTATATTTGGAATCTTCAAATAGAAAACAAGTTGAAGTTTGGATTAAACTTTTCTTTATAAAATTCATAATGAATAAAATTTTAGGTAATATTAAGTACAGCGCGGATGAGAACTCGCTCTGAGCGACGAGTAAGCGTAAAAGAGATCGATTTTTAAAAACGCTAAGTGTGACTACAAATAACTGTTGTGAGGATATAGGTTAAAATTAGAATTAGCATTCTGAAAATGCTAAATTTCTGACATACCTAAATATTATAATACCATTCATTCCATAGAATTCATAGTACTTATTTCTCTATAAAAAGAGATACGAACCTTTCATTGTAAGTTTTTACGAGATATTGATTTCATTTAAACAAATGATGAGTTTAATAGTCTATAGATAGTGTAATTGAATCTGATGTAATTATCATAGATCTTTAAGTAACTTTATTTTCAAGAGTTTGTTTTAAGGAAATGACACCGACCATAATCTGTAGTCACACCGCACTGTCTGCCTGACAAGAAAAATGTACAATTCAATAATATATCTTACAGCTTTTCCTGACACTAGTCAACAATGCAAAGCCGTTGTTCCCTTCGTTCAACGCAATTCATAAGGAATTTAATTTAATAAATCACAATTTACAAGAGTGACAGGGGAGAAATAGTATGCCTTCACAACTTTGTTCTTTACTAATTAACTTGAGACCCCATTTAATCTTTCTAAGATTTGTTGGGTCAAGAGAAACACCAGGAGGTCAGAAACACAAAAGTAACTGCGTTTCTAGGGGATGATTCACGGGTTCGATCGAGAATATTATCAAATTAGGATACACCGTTGATATCCACATAATCTCACAGTATGTCTGAAATCTTATAAGACTCGAGATGAAACTACCCGTTAGGTCACCATTACTTTTACGCTATAAAACAATGCCTTTACGATTCTCTTACCCTTACCCCAACTGGGTAAATTCATATTCTTCAAGAATAAACCTTTGCTTAACGAAATAGAGTAAGAATAAAATTTTATAATCTAGGAAGTTATAATGGAGCATTCCATGAAAACATCTACTTTTTGTCCCTTGCGAAACGCTTACCCTAATAAAACTTATTAGCTCCTAAGAAACACTACCCATCTTAAAGCCAAGTTATAATATTTTTGCCACACCTGGCCATAACTGGTCGCTTTCTGGCCAAGTGTAGACATAAAATGATGTACACAACACGGGAGGTAATAAAGAAAGCCCTCGATCGCATATTTACGTCCCTCGCTTGCAGCTCGGGCCGCTAACTTCTGCGATCTCGGCCTTTCTTTGTATTACCACCCTAGTTGTGTAATGTACTATACTATACCGACATTCAGCTGTCTAATTTTACATGTCAAAAGTATTAAAAAGGTAGTGTCCCTTACGAAACGATTTCGTGGAATGCTCCTAATGTACTTACGAATACTAAATAAATAAACGGATGCGAATACTGATACAATACAAATTAATCATAATCAGGAACTTTCCCCCATTTTGCATCGTTAATATTTTCATTTCTACATTTTACCTATTTTTACCCGACTGTTGTTTGACCTGTATGTATGTATGTCTGTTCATATGTCCACTCGTAACTACTCTTTGATAAATGATACATCATTAGATTCGTCTTGATGGCGCAAGTATCACTGGGTATGAAGTTCGTTAATATAAACAAAATAGAGGATTTTATGCACTCAAAGTGCACCGCGGTCGGGTTTTTTTATAGTAAAAATATTTAGTTATTTTATGTCATTATCATTAGTCGGTGGGAGTATATTTTTATTACAATTCAGGAGTGAAGTTCCTACTCTTACCTATATCTATATTTATGATCATAATATTGTCTAGTACGTAGGCGACTCGTGCAACACGTTGACACATTTAATATGTGCAACAACATTTTAAGAAACAAACACTAAAGCGATTGTTTGACAAAACGGCATTTCTCCCCTGATTTTTAATAAATATTAAGACTATAAACAATTGAACAACACTAATAAACAACAATTTGGTCAATTGACAGACATGACTTACCTTGCGCCTGTCAAATACATCACAACAGGCGCGTTTAAAATAGGATAACAAGAGGGCCCTATGGTAAACACTTCGGGTTAAATAATGAGCCTCTATACAGATTTACATTATTTTTGATATAAAAATTAACACAAAATACATAAGTCATTTGGAAATTATATTATGCGAGCATTCTATTTAGAATCTGCTCATGCTCATTTTTTATTACCTCATGTAGATTTTGTGCATATACTTTTCAGTAACATTATCTATATCCAATATAATGTAATCTATATCAGCTCAAAGTTATCTTTACGGCCATTCTCACGAAGTATATCTGCGGTCACCTAATTACCGCGACGCTGTTTTCATACTAAATGTATGGAGACGCGGTAATGATTGTGTTTAGAAATCATAAACCCACCAGCTGGCAGCAGGGTGGCGAAAGGTCTTTTTGACAGTAGGCGTCAAGATCCACCAATCACACCACCTGATTTTGACATCTACTGCCAAATGGACCTTTCGCCACCCTGCTGCCAGCTGGTGGATTTCTGATTTCTAAACACCCTCATTAGACGCAGTCATACTTCGTGAGAATGGCCGTTTACTCGTCATTTATCTAGCGATTACAAGACAAAACGATGGGCCTGTAGATGACATGAAGGCAGGTGGTAAATTTTGTCGTCTGTATGTCGCTCCTATAACATCTAGATAAATAATGGTCTAAAGATAACAATCTAGAAGTAGAGACAGGCCGTTAAAACGATATTCAACTAGAAAATTTGTAACTTTTAATTGACATTAATTAACAAGGTGATAAGTTACAATTGCTTTGGTATAATTTGTACCACATTTGACTCAATGCAAATAAATTAACATGATTTATAAGTTTTGTTAGTATGAAAAAAATATACCTATATTAAACAGTTAAAAAGAAATACATGAACACTAAAAAGGAGTTATATTTATATTTCTTGTTTTTATTTCATTTCTGACTTGAAAGGAGTTGAATTTCCTTATCCTATTACTTTTGCGTTAAATTGGAAACATAATAACGTATAAGGTTTTATTAGTTAATTCAGATTCAATTTAGGCATACCTAGTACCAAAGTTCTTGAAATGCCGATTGCTACCGAATTTGACGACATACATTTCTTTACAGTTATGCATTTATGTATTTTGTTTTGTTTTTAAGCTAAAACTAAGACTGTTCACTAGTAACAGCAGGTGTTTATTTTTGATAACTATTTTTGAGCTTATAAAGTTCTTATCTTCTTCCAGCAAATGTATTATCGACAAAAAAACGCTAGCGCTGTCTGCACACAGTATGAACCATAATGTACTAAATTCATGTCAAAGAGATTTTCATATACATTTTTTGTTTTGTACTTGTATTTGTTTGATGATCTACTTTACAAAAAAGATATACTTCGATTAAAGTCCATAGTTGCGTTGTTGTAAAAGCCAAACAATTGAATCCAAACTAACCAAAACCGACTAAAAGCACCAGACTCTTGTTCCATACCAACCATACGTTTAAATACTAATTGCATTACTAGTGATCGTGCAAAACAATGTTCGTGATAAAGTGATAGATGAAGATCGGAATAGGTAGTACAATTTGGATATAATGTACGAAATTATAGAATAATTAGTATCTGCGTACCAATATTTGTAACGGTCATAAATTCATAATGTGGCTCTAAGCCAAACTCAGACGAAGGTTCCAAGACCATGTGGTTAGTTTTGAGTGGTGTGGGTAGGTAGATTTTGAGATCTGTCGGTGGATTTATGATGTCTAAGGCACGAACCATAAATCGCGTTTCGTACGCGACGCTTCGGCCGCGTGCCGAGATTTCATTGCTTTGAGAGCGTTTTTTGTGTTTATCGGTTTTATCGATTTTTTTTCACAACAATGTGGTTGTAATAAGGCTTCCGCTCAATTTTCATGCAGATACTTGAAAATCTCGTACTAATTGTGGTTATTTTCGTCACACGGAGACATTGAAATGTCGATGCGGGCGCGCGTCCGGCGCGCGGCCGAGACGACGCGTACGAAACGTGATTTATGGTTCGTGTCTAAAGATCTTCATTACAACCGAATGCACCATCATTCTGAAAAACCGCTTCTACAGCGTATAGGGGACACGATATCACGGTTAGATGGTATCGAAATGTAGACTTCTATAAAACCCGCGAAATCGTACTACTTTTTTCGATCTTTGGTGACAGAAAGCTTATTTGCAGTCGTGGGCCGTAGACGAATAAACACTGCACTAGCCCAAATTAGGACGATTGCCTAATTTATGATACCTATAACGTATTTTTGTGTAATATTCGTCTATATCGATAACAACAGTCATCAAGTCAGATCTGCCTACCATAGTTTGTTGGCAGTACCGACTAGTATTGATAGCATTTTCAACATATGAACACTCTCAAAATTGTAGGAGGATTTACCATATATACACCACTATAGTCACTAGATTAAAATCAAGTGTTTTTTGTCGAACATTTTCTATTGATAAAATTCACAGTTTTATTTTGTTTTATTACACATTTATTGCTAAATTAGATAACATGATTTTTTAAGTGCAGTATTTATTTGTCAACGCGAAGAATACATTTTTGTTATTTATATCACTCTTTAAAACACTAGTGTACTCTTAATTTCCAAGGCATATCACGAAGCCAAGTACTATAAACAGTTTATATTTTATTACTAACCGCCATTTTTTTATTGTTTTTATAACTATTTTATTATATACGTAACACGTCGTTGATTATGAAAATATAGTGTGACATTTAAAAGCTGACTGAAAATTAATTAAATTTTCAATTGACGAAATAAACGCATGAGGTAGTATGAAAATAAATTAAGACGTAGAACATTTACTATGAATATGATATAATAATTACATAAATCACGTACACTGAGTTACTAAGCCGGCAGAGAAAAAAAGTAAATTTTAAATTTATGGAATCCATTCTAAATTCAAATTTTATTGTTTTACATCTCTGCTTGTCATCCCTTCAGTGCACGAAATTATACAAGTAACTGCAAATAGATAGTCACTGGGTAAGCGTCACTTTTGACGTACTTAAATAAACCAGCACCAAAAAGGCGAACAGCCCCATGCAGTCTGTATGTATCAGTGGCGTGGCGTAAAAGATATCCTTGGACAAGCCGGTGCAGATTTGGCGTACATTTTCCTTAAGAGTTGTAGAATAAGGTACTCAAATGCCTGATGTTAGGCAAGTCGATAGGAATCGAGTTCTTTAGACGCCACGCTACTGGTATATATATCAGGAATGATATAAAATTATCAACAGTCAAGCGTGATCGACCAGCAACCTTCGCTTTCATTTCAGATCATAGATAGTTCAGTCTGCAAAGTACCCCACTACGTAATGGGCACAATACAAAGATTAGTCGACCCATCCTTACTTATAAATAGAAAAACAATAGTTTTAGGCGGCTTACCCACCTACAATTTAATTGTGAATATTGTCAACCTGTCTCATTTAAAAGCAAGCGACCATAGGCTATAGTGACTGTTTACCATGAGGCAGGCCATGCGTTGTTTGTCATCCAAGTAGTATAACAATTTAGAACACATGCAACGGAATGTGCTGAGCAGACGCAGCACAGCAGCAGCACAGCAGTGGGTGGGCACCTTAACCACTTTGACCCAATTTTGTCTAGGTTTGCTTTATTAGAAGTAACTGGCAGATTTAGGGAAAAAATGCACTTTGAGGTCATAAAGTTGTTAAAGACAAGATAAATTGTAGCATGAGATGGGGCGGACCTTCGATTAACCTATCTATGAAGTTCCAATAAACTTATATAAAGTAAACGTACCATATCGATAGTAAATGTTCTGTGAGACGGGATTAGGTTGAGCTAGAGCCAGCGGAGAATGCGCCGTATCTGGGTGGACACAGAGTCGAGAATGGCGGGGCCGGGCCGCCGCCCGCGGCCCTATGGTATGCGCACCGACTGCAGCACTTTACTGGCCTGAAAAATAACAAATTAGCCCATATTTTTATTTATTTAATACAGGTACAGGTCGATTCACAAGAGCTAGCACGAATGGATTGAACGAGTGAATGATAATGTTTATGTGTGCATCACAAAATGATTAAATACAGGTTCATTCAATAAGCGATAATCGTGTTTTAGACTATCTCGTCTCCTTCGTAACCCAATGATTTTTTTAGATTGCGGCGTCAGTGAGAAAACAGGGTATAAATTAAATCAAAACTCCAGAATAGTAAAATATTTGTAGCGAATCGGCAAATTTACCTTTCTGTCATATTTTTCCCTGTACGGAACCCTCGGTGGGCGAGTCCGGACTTGTCCGGTTTTTATTTTAGTTTGAAATTGCTTTAACTCATAATCAGAGATCGGACAAATTTGCGTCATCGCTCCTAAAAAATGTGGACATGACTCAAAAATATAATCATTTAATTAATTTCTTACCTGAGATTTAATGTTGACAGTCAAAAAATACACAGGTTTGTTACAATGTACATTCATTAAACAAAATGATCAGTATTTACGAGCGATGACGCAAATTTGTCCGATCTCTGCGCATAATGATACTCCTGCTCCAGCAGCCACAGCGCGGTGGCGCACACGCAAGTATTGCCCACTAGCATCTGCAGCGAGTCACAGACAACGTGTCATGCAGCGAGTGTACCTCGTACTCCTGCTGCGATGTCATGACACCGGTGACGGCGAGTAGCTGGTACTGGCGCGCGCGCAGCGCCGGTGCACCGCGCCGCAGCAGCCGGAGCGCGGTGGCGCACGCGCAAGTGTTGCCCACTAGCACCTGCCGCACCTGCCGCAAGCCAGTTGCAATAGGCACAGACAAGGTTGGGCAAAATACTGGCTTCATTGTATTTCAAATACGAAATATAAAATACATTTAAAAATGTATTTGAATTACAAAATACAAAATACTTTGGTGACAGGTATTTGAAATACAAAATACAGTATTCAAAATTTTGTATTTGAAATACAAAATACAAAATACTTCGACACTTTTAACATAACATTCATGTTTTTATGATTATGAAATTTAAGAAGGAATTGCCTTTCATAAAAACTAAATTCCTAAACGTATTATCAGATAAGTTCCGTCCTAGCCTAGGAGGCAAGGGTGAAATTTCCAACTTATTTCCTCATGAAAATGCTCTGTTTCTCTCTTATTTCGGTCTACTTCCAGTCACAAATCTCTAAGTCTGGCACCTCGGAGCGGTTGCGTTTGCCCAGGGGAGACCCGTAAACTTGCAAAAAAATCTGTAAAAATATCTTATCGCCTCAAGGATAGTTTTGGGTTTAATCTATAGTTTTTTTATGCTGGTAATCTCGAGGTAACATTGCCAGACCAGTAGGGCGTTGCTAAATACCTGCCAGACTGTCCTGAAGTTGCAAGATTGGGGTCAAAATTTATCTTATAGCCTCAAAGCTGAATCTTGCATATGTTGTTGTATACTCCCAAAAACATACCCTATCCAAAATGACAGACCATTAGGACGTTGCGTTCAGCCCCCAGACGAGGTCAAAGTTGTAGGTCTCAGGTACTAAACATATGAAAAATGGTAGATTTATGCGTGTTATCTGTGTTATATTTGTGTCTCGGAGTACACGTAAAGAATGGAGAAATAGAGCACTTACAGATAGGGGGGGAGGGGTTTGTGCCTAATTAGGGAGGGGGGCGTGACCTCTTAATGAAGGCGTCGCTTTGTAAAAAAAGGTCAGCAGCCAAATTTTCTGAAAAATGCGCTCCTGCTTACCCTCCGGGTTGAGCCAGAACGCACTAATCCTATCTACTTTTAGTAACTGAAACCTACAATTTTGACCTCGTCTGGCAGCATGAACCTAACGTCCAAATGCTCTGTCATTTTGTATATATAGAGACTGCATAACAACATTTGTAAGAATCAGCCTTGTGATTATTATGTCAATTTGGGCCCAATTTTGGAGCTTCACGTCCGTCTGGCAGGTACTTAACGACGCCCTACTGTTCTGGCAATGTTATCTCGAGATTACCAACATAAGAAACTATAGATTAAACCCAAAACTATCCTTGTGGCGGTCAGATATTTTTCCATGCTTCTTTGCTAGTTTACCTACAACTTTGACCTCGTCTGGGGGCTGAAAGCAACGTCCTAATGGTCTGTCATTTTGGATAGGGTATGTTTTGGGGAGTATACAACAACATATGCAAGAATCAGCCATGAGGCTATAAGATAAATTTTGACCCCAATCTTGCAACTTCAGGACAGTCTGGCAGGTATTTAGCAACGCCCTACTGGTCTGGCAATGTTACCTCGAGAATACCAGCATAAAAAACTATAGATTAAACCCAAAACTATCCTTGAGGCGATAAGATATTTTTCCAGATTTTTTTGCAAGTTTACGGGTCTCGAATCCCGTGGGCAAACGCAACCGCTCCGAGGTGCCAGACTTAGAGATTTGTGACTGGAAGTAGACCGAAATAAGGGAGAAACAGAGCATTTTCATGAGGAAATAAGTTGGAAATTTCACCCTTGCCTCCTAGACCATCCAGCGTAACGGACTAAATCCCAGAGTGATTTGACACTTATGACACTTGAAGTTGACACTTACACTCTTACACTCAATGTTGCTGCTGTCAATATCACTGTGTTCTAAAGGGGCTATCACACGGGCCACACGGTTGGAAATGTTTCGACGGTCTAAGGTTACCAACTTACCATGACGTTCATATGAATTTAATGAAATGTAAGTATCTTGTGGAAATGTATTTTAAAGCTTGAAGTATTTGAAATACAAAATTCTAAATACATGCGAGTGCAGTATTTGAAATACTAAATACAAAATACTTTTCCAAGTAGTATTTGAAATACAAATACAAAATACTAATTTGTATTTCAAATACGTATTTCAAATACATGTAATTGAAATACTGCCCAACCCTGGGCACAGATTAGATAATGTAACCAAATATCTCACTTTAAATATTTATGCATCTCACTTTATTTGTCATTTTATAGAATATCAATAATCTGTAATTTTTTTACACAAGTTTTTTATCGCCTCCATAATCGCTATCTGCACGCAGCAACAATGGTTTTGACATGTGCATGCCGAAAACCGACCAAATCAACCCCAACATAGTGGGTTTGTCATATGTAATTTATATGCCCATGGCCACCTTATATAATATGCGTCAATAAGGGCCTAGTAATAGGCTATAGCTTGGCAACTTCGTTGGTGACACTCACCGGTGTGCTTTTTATTATGTGCAGCCGTAACTTTACACAAGTTACCGCCAACATGAACGGCGACCGACGGAGGCAGCCCCCGGAGGCCCCCGTTCGTGTTGGCGATAACTTGCGTAAGTAGTTACGGCTGCACATAACAAAAAGCACACAGGCGAGTGTCACCAACGAAGTTGCCAAGCTATAGTAATATAAAGATACAAATTGTCAGTGGCGGATTTATAGTCTTGGCCGCAATAGACCCCACGCCGTGTAGTAAGTACCAGCCGCTCTTTTCTCAGCAGCAGCAATGATTTTTTTTGTCGCGATTGGCCGCCCCTAATATTTGGTAGCCCTAGGCCCGGGCCTACTGGGCCTTAGGGCAAACCCGCCACCGCAAATGGTAATTACTGACTATCCGTAAAGTGGTCCTTTTGGTTAGGTTAGGTTAGATACTAATGTCCCATGGTGGTGACAGAGCTCACTCACCTGCGCGGGCGAGTGTGAAGGGTCCAGCACTAGCAACGTCGCCTTCCCGTCTTTGTGCTTCTCGTACCCTATTATCGTTCTAGAATGGCCTGAAAATAAAAAAAAGTGGGATTCTTCAATGTACGCGTTGAACTTTCGTATATGATAACTAGTTTCAATGTCTACATGTACCTACTTCGCACAGTTATATATATTATAGTACGTTGATTTGATAGTAGTATAAAGTCCTATATTGTAATATTTCAGCTTAGATCTTTTTTAAATAAAGGCTATTTGAAATTTGGCGATTTACATAACAGAGAAATAGGTATCTTTGTTATCTATTATTTCCTTGAAGGACACCTACAAAATGTTGGTATAAAATCATTATAAGTGTAAGTACAGTATGTCGACTATATTGACTGGTATTGGAGTTCAGAAGTGGTAGAGCACTTTCTTGGTTTATCTTGTTTACTTGTACCACAGTATAATAGCAGTATTTTTTTTTCTTATCACAAAAGGTACATCGCGCGGCTTGTGTGCGCTCCGCGAGCGAACGCACCACCAGCAAAGTTTTACGAATGAGTAAGAATACACCAGTACGGATCGCACTGTCTGCGCCTCGACCTTGAATACGTATCGCGCGCTAATAAACGGCCGAAGTTTGAATATTTATCTGTCTTTATACTTTGACTTTACCTTGATGCTGTAGATACAGGGGTGCTTTGAATCCGTTGGGGTCTTCGGTGAAGTACCGGAGCACCCAGTCGAACAGTGCCGGGTGGCCGCCATCCGGGCTCGTCGGCTTGTGGAAGTCGATCAGCTGACATCTGACACATACAATATTAATCGTTACTTGTATACAATGCGCTATCGAGTCGCATATGGATTTCACATGTATCCATGATAAATAATATTGTGTCGGAAATTTACTACATATTATTCTATGCATAATGCACAAAACCATCCTACAATAGTATTTTATGCAACAGTTGTATAAGTAGGCTCAAAAAATGCGAATGGCGCGAGTTGCGATACGAGCCGCCGCAGCGGCGAGTATCACAAATAGAGACGACATGAGCGTTTTTTGACTTAATTATACAACTTTGCATACAATACTTTTTATACGACTAGGTTTTAAAATATAAAATACAAAATTAAACATAGCTCGCAAACAAGCCAAATATGACATATGACTGACAGTAGGTGTCTATCTATGGTAAACTTTTTTAAATTTGACGTATACTCGCTAGTGACACGCAGTGACGATATTAAAAATACTTTTTTTTATGTTGGCATAAGAATTTAATTGTTTGTTATGTTGGTAGTTTTGCATTTTTATCGTAAAGTTAGAATTGAGCGCTTAATCCTTGACCTAAGTTTAACCTAGATTTAAAAGTCTGTGGCTGATAGCAGTATCGTTTTGCGACTATAACGACACTAGTGCTGTTTAGTGCCCCGAGTTACGGAAAAAAAGTTCACATCCGGATACCAGCACCAAATTTTAGTATGTTGTTAGGCATGGTCTCTGGACCCCAAAACTGCCGGGAGACAGTCTCTGAAAGGTCAAGGTCACCGAATATGACGTCATTCATCTAGCCGCTCCCGCGTTCTTAAGAATGTTTAATTGTGACAAAGCTACACATCTCACATCCACATAAGTGATATCAAATTAAAGGTAATTAAATATGCTATAAATGACTTTTACATTTGAATTTAATAAATGTTATACTTTAGGAATTATTCACACAATAATTTTAATATCGTAAAAAGCAATACGGAAATTCAAGTTTTACAGCAAAACTAAAAACATTTAAGCTATGCAAATGTACTACAAAAACAAAAGCAATTTATTAAGCTTCATAACCCAGTTTAAATCTTGAAAATCTGTCAATAAATATAGAAGCTATAGCTCAAAAACCTTGAGCGCGCGAAAAATCTCCCGTAGTGCGCCGAGTTATGGAAAAAAAAATTACTTCCGGATACCAGCACCAAATTTTAGTATGTTATTAGGCATGGTCTCTGGACCCCAAAACTGCCGGGAGACAGTCTCTGAAAGGTCAAGGTCACCGAATATGACGTCATTCATCTAGCCGCTCCCGTGTTTAATTGTGACAAAACTACACATCTCACATTCACTTAAGAGATATCAAATGAAAGGAAATTAGATGTACTATAAATAATCTTTACATTTGATTTTATTAAATGTTATACTTTAGGAATTATTCACACAATCATTTCAATGTCAAAAGAAAAATACGGAAATTCAGGTTTTACTGCAAAACTAAAAACATTAAGTTATGCAAATGTACTACAAAAATATAAACAATTTACTAGGCTTCATAACATAGTTTAAATCTTGAAAATCTGTCAATAAATATGGAAGCTATAGCTCAAAAACCTTGAGCGCGCGAAATACTCCCGTAGTGCCCCGAGTTATGGAAAAAAAAAATACTTCCGGATACCAGCACCAAATTTTAGTATGTTATTAGGCATGGTCTCTGGACCCCAAAACTGCCGGGAGACAGTCTCTGAAAGGTCAAGGTCACCGAATATGAAGTCATTCATCTAGCCGCTCCCGCGTTCTTAAGAATGTTTAATTGTGACAAAACTACACATCTCACATCCACATAAGTGATATCAAATTAAAAGTAATTAAATGTGCTATAAATGACTTTCACTTTTAATTTCACTTTCAATTTTAGTTTGTTTAGTTTTTATTGTAGTTGCTTTTAAATTTAATAAATGTTATATTTCAGAAATTATTCACACAATAATTTCAATGTCAAAAAAAATACGGAAATTAAGGTTTTACAGCAAAACTAAAAACACTAAGTTATGAAAATGTACTACACAAAACAAAAGCAATTATAGTACATTTAATTACCTTTCATTTGATATCTCTTATGTGGATGTGAGATGTGTAGTTTTGTCACAGTTAAACATTCTTAAGAACGCGGGAGCGGCTAGATGAATGACTTCATATTCGGTGACCTTGACCTTTCTGAGACTGTCTCCCGGCAGTTTTGGAGTCCAGAGTATATGTCTAATATCATACTAAAATTTGGTGCTGGTATCCGGAAGTATTTTTTTTTTCCATAACTCGGGGCACTACGGGAGTATTTCGCGCGCTCAAGGTTTTTGAGCTATAGCTTCCATATTTATTGACAGATTTTCAAGATTTAAACTATGTTATGAAGCCTAGTAAATTGTTTATATTTTTGTAGTACATTTGCATAACTTAATGTTTTTAGTTTTGCAGTAAAAACTGAATTTCCGTATTTTTCTTTTGACATTGAAATGATTGTGTGAATAATTCCTAAAGTATAACATTTAATAAAATCAAATGTAAAGGTTATTTATAGTACATCTAATTTCCTTTCATTTGATATCTCTTAAGTGAATGTGAGATGTGTAGTTTTGTCACAATTAAACACGGGAGCGGCTAGATGAATGACGTCATATTCGGTGACCTTGACCTTTCAGAGACTGTCTCCCGGCAGTTTTGGGGTCCAGAGACCATGCCTAATAACATTCTAAAATTTGGTGCTGGTATCCGGAAGTAATTTTTTTTTCCATAACTCGGCGCACTACGGGAGATTTTTCGCGCGCTCAAGGTTTTTGAGCTATAGCTTCTATATTTATTGACAGATTTTCAAGATTTAAACTGTGTTATGAAGCTTAATAAATTGCTTTTGTTTTTGTAGTACATTTGCATAACTTAAATGTTTTTAGTTTTGCTGTAAAACTTGAATTTCCGTATTGCTTTTTACGATATTAAAATTATTGTGTGAATAATTCCTAAAGTATAACATTTATTAAATTTAAATGTAAAAGTCATTTATAGCATATTTAATTACCTTTAATTTGATATCACTTATGTGGATGTGAGATGTGTAGTTTTGTCACAATTAAACATTCTTAAAACGCGGGAGCGGCTAGATGAATGACGTCATATTCGGTGACCTTGACCTTTCAGAGACTGTCTCCCGGCAGTTTTGGGGTCCAGAGACCATGCCTAACAACATACTAAAATTTGGTGCTGGTATCCGGATGTGAACTTTTCCCATAGAAGCATGTCCGTAACTCGGCGCACTAGTTATGGGGAATGGAGTATAGACTTCTATGAACTCATATTATGTATATGTTCTTATATTAGTGTTCGTGACCAAGTAAAAGACAGATAAAAGTACAGGAGTAGAAAAATTTATTAAAATGTCATAACAAAATAGATTAGAAGGTGAGGCGAAGAAAGAAGGAAGGAGTCGGGAGCGAAGATGACAGAGCAGTCAAAAGATAGAACGGATATGTCACCGCCAACAAGTTTAATTAGCTATTTGGTTAGCTGTCTAGCCTTTTCATTAAACGGCGGCATTTAGTTAAGTGCTTGGATGAACATCGGGCCGTCTAGCCTTTCTATCAAACGGCTAGCCAAACTACTTTCGTTCGACAACATTAAATAACCCGCCTAGCCGAGTCCGTCAAATTTTAGTTGGCTTTGTCGACCTGCTGGCGGGTCATAGTTGTTTAGAAGGAAAACCCTAATCTCCTTCTAGTTGACCGACTAATCGAACGGCCTAAGCATTAGCCAGCCATATCGTTAATTGATACATTGACGCATTGGCTAAATTTCATTCAGGCAGTTAACTAAATGGCGCCGTTTAGTGAAAAGGCTAGGCAGTTAACCAAATGGCTAATTAAACCAGTTGGCTGCGACAGATATACCGTATAATCGTGAGTGTTTTCAAGGAGGCGGGAAAAATGCACTTGCATAATCGAATGGCTACAATGAGATTGGCCGAGCGTCAGAAACGCGGTCAAATGATACCTCTATAGAGTTATAAGATGTGATTGAAGGAACGTGTAGAAAGCAGTTGATCGGTCGTGCAGAATGCGGTCGATCAAACGTGTAAAATGCGTCCTATCGATGCTGTAGAATGCGGTCGATCGAGCAAGTTGATCGCGGTGGATCGAGCGTGTAGGTACATACAAAGCGGGTAGTATGCGGATTAATATAGTCACATGGATTGGAAAATACTAAATTATCATAACACAGAAGAAATAAACAAAAAATTAATAAAAAATATAACGTTATGAGTTTATGAGACCACAAAGTTTAAAATAAAACGATATTTTTTATCGTCTTAAAGAAAAATTAAAGTCAATTTCGGAATGCTTCAATAACACTGAAAAAATAAATGTATGACAACTATGTGCTTAAACGCACTTTTTCGTGCTCAAAATGGCAAAATGCTATTTTCATAGGGACTTAGTACAGCGAGGACAAGAGATGACGTCACAGGGTGCGTCCGTTTTGTATGGGCCGTTTTCAACGCTCGGTGCGGTCGGCTACTTTTGATTGCAATTTGTGGCTGTTATAGTAATCCAAGTGTAGTAGTTATAAGTATATATTTGTTCCTCATAAATAGTAGAATCCATTTACATGAGAAACAAAATTTAGGACACAAGCCTATTATTTTATGCAAGATAGTGTGTATGTACCGTATCCTGAGCGAAGAGAGAACGGTGACCACCTCGCAAGCGCCGATCCACTTACGCGTGTTGTGCAGCTTGCAGCCCAGTTGCTCCGAACCCTGCAACGACGAAATACATTAATCTTGTTTCTTTTTAGGGTTTGAGGTATCAAAAGGAAAAAACTGAACCCTTATATGGTCACTTGACTTGTGTGTCTGTCTGTCTGTCACAGCCAATGTGCTCCGAAAGTACTGAACCGATTGAGTTGGAATTTGGTACATATATTACGGTTAATGACCCAAACGCGGACGTGTCACGGAAATATATGAATTTTAATCATGGGGGCCACTTTTGGGGGGTCAACTAGAAAATTAAAAAAAAAAGTTACAAACTATTTGATAGTACAATGTAATAATGACAGCTCCGGTGAACGGGCAGAACTAAATGTACCTCTACCCTCCATAGCTAAACGTTCCATTTCTTGAGTGTTGCTTATCTCTGGCTGTTTTGGGTATTTTATAAGCACACTTTCTTTATTTTAAGGCAAATAGGACTAGTTTTATTTATTATTTAGTAATTCTGAGGTAAAAAGTAGTAAAAAGCATTGGTGAATAAACAAGAGAAAAGAATTAATATGATCAATATTTTATTTTTTAGCGTCGACATCTCTAAAGTAGATACTTTAGAGATGTCATTCATTGAACGTCAGCCTAAAACTGGCACTATAAAGAACCTTTTTTTTCTTCTGTCTATTCCTATAGGGAACAGACTGTAGCGCAATCTTCTACCATCGGTCACGTAAGCACAGCCAAGCGTATACTTTCTTGAAACTAGCTTCAGTACCTGTGTATCGAAGCCCATTTGCCAGGCGCGCTCGACCAGAAGTTGTAGCCGGGGTATGGAGGGAGCGCATTCGCCGTCCTGTTCCGCCATGCAGCTGAGCAGCGTGCCGTACTGAGGGTTCTTCACTAGTGAGGACAGCACCATTTGCATGTTCCTGTCGAATAATATGAATAAAATTCGGTCTTCCGCTTAAAATCAAACAGGCTCCAAATAAGTTCGCGTTCAAAAAAATCTTTGCGTGATTTCTATGCTGGTAGAACTGAAATCTCTTAGTGTATCTGCTTGGACGTGTCATCTGTATGTGTATGTTTTTATATATTATATAGTTATCCCTATGTATGTAATTATCAGTATCTTTAGTATGTATATGTGATATCTGCTTTGCCCTAAGGTTAACCGGTAGAGAATGCCTTTTGGCATTAATTTCGCCTTTGTACGGTAAGTTTTCTTTTGTGCAATAAAGTTTATATAAATAAATACAATAAAACAATGATGAACAGTTAGGCACGAATTACAGCATGTAAACTTACGAAAACCATTTATTTAATACCGGGCATGTCTAGGCGATAAATAAGATTGTGGTATATAAATTATTGAAATACTAACACTTTAAAATTTATAATTGAAATCCTAAAAAAAATTTCTAATTAATGAACGATTCTATAACATCCTGTATTATTTGTTTACAATTGTAAAGATTTGGATATGGATGACCCCATACGAAACGCGATTTATGGTTCGTGCCTCAAATTCTGCACGAGAGAATAACCACATCCCAAGGTATCAGTGGCGTCGTGTCTATAGAACTCGTTTCCCATCGGCTTGCCTAATATTAGGCAGATCAGCACTTAATTCTAGTTCTTTTAAAGAAAATTGAAGCTAAAGCTGCTCCGGCTTGCCCAAGGATTTCTTCAACGCCACGCCACTGCAAGGTATCACATAATTTTTTACCTATACCCGCAGCCCCAGCCGCGGTCGCCGTAGGTGCTCGCGTAGTGGTCGACGGCGCTGCAGAGGTAAGTCTTCACGATACTCTGGTTCTGCGCGTTCAACGCTGCTATCCTCTCCAGGATGCCTGCCCAACAATATCAAAATAGGCTTATCATTTCAAGTTATCTCGCTTACACAGTTGAAGTTGCAATAGGCAGGCCATGTCATATAGCCCGGAGAATGGATAACCATTAGAGCAGTAAAGTCCTGGAGTGGCGGCCACGCATAAGTAAGCGCAGTATTGGGCGGTCCCAGACTCGATGGACAGACGACCTCATGAGAGTAGCGGAGTCAGTGGATGCGATCAGGCCGAGTAATACGCGGGCTGACGCCGCGTTCGTAGTTACCGACCACTAAGAAAGCGTATATACGAGTAGCGTTCCCAGGCGTCGGGATAAAGCCGAACATAGGTTTTTGATTGAGTGTCCAGCCAAGATAAACAGTGCCCGGCCAATTTTTTTGTCGTACATAATACTGAGACACAAAATCCTCAACAATATACGGTGTCTGACCTTTTTATCCAAATATCCGGCCAAACTGACTGGTCTGTCAGGCTATTAGGTTTGGCGATCTGGCAACACTATTTACGAGTAACTTCTTCACCACATACCACTAGTCCTGGAGGAGCCAGTGTCGAGCCCAGAGGCCGATGCTCTCCGGAGGCCGACGCTGCGCTCGTAGTAGCCGGCGACGGACAGCGCTCCACTATACACGGCCCGCTTGAGGCTGTTGCTTGCTCGATTCGTGTAGCCCTCCTCGTCTTCTTCCATACCATACTGTGCCTGAAATAGTATAAAATAATGCATGTCTGAAGGCTGTTACCGAGGTTGAAATTATCCTCAGGGGTCCAGAATTTAGAAAATTACAGTTAAAATAATAAAAACAATCCCTTACCACTAAATGAAACACCATTAACTATTGTTTCATGACAAACTGCAGAGGCGTCAATTTATCTTTTAGGATATAATATGAATAGAATAGGTTTACACTAAACAAACAAGTGGCTTATTATTCTTACCCTTAACATCTGAAACTCGTGTTCTTCCCTATTCTTCATAGCCTCTCGTTCAGACGCGCTGAGCGCCGCCGCACCGCACTCCTCCCCTCGCTCGAAATGCTCCTCTATATGTTGGATCTGGAACATAGTTAGGTAGGACAGTGTATATTAAGCAATTGCAATTAAATTATATATAGGAACAGAAATTCAGTGTAGACATTGTAAAAAGTGGTAAGTATTTTAGTGCCTTCTTACAGTGAACATATTGTAAAAACACTGTATCATTTTCAATGTGTAGTAATAGTGATATTATACGAAAATGATTTGACTGAATGCCTGTCTCTCTTAAAACTGATTCTACAGAAAATAATAAAAATATACAGTAAAAAAAATGACAGTATATGTAGAATGTAACTGGCGGACCCAGCTGCGGAGCAGACACAGTCTGAAAAGGAGGTTGCTGGATGACATGGAAGAATTTCAAACAGTATGGAGAGAAGAGATCCAGGACAAATGGTTGAAATAAGGTCAACCAGCAGTGCTCTATTACAAGAAATAGAGAATATTTTCTGTCCCTATTGTTAGTGCTCACCAGTTCATGTTGTGACAAAGGTAATGGTTGGCAGCAGACTGGACAGTTGCTCACCGGACTCTCCTCCATCATGACCACATCATCACAGGATGCATTGTCTACCTGGTCCTACAATGAAATCAAGTAGGCGTTTAGTTGGTAGAGAATGTCTTATAGCATTAAATTTGTCCTTTACTAGCCCCAATGCATAAGATCTCACCTAGTCAGATCATTTTGTTAGGCACTCCAATTAAAAAAAAAAATGATCTAGGTAAAAATGTTACACTGTTTATTATAGGTTCCCTAGTATTTATATTTTGCACAAAAAAAAATTACATTAACAGTTTTAAAATACAGGAAATACCAATTTTATGATGAGTAAAAGTTATTCCATTTTCTAATTCAAATTATATTTGTTACTGACAGTATTGCTTTGAGCCCAAGTGTGCAGAAGTGCTGTAGGAGTGCAGAATATGATTTGGCCAATAGTTTTTAAAGATCCACTTTTTCAACAATAAAGGTCTCATGGAAACTTTATTATTCAATCAAAATAGACTACATTAAAGATAACTTTCATTGGCCCTATTACTCACTCGTTTGATCTAAACAGATAATGAGTATTTATAAAAATGTGATAGGTTGCTTCATACTAGACAAGCTTTTAGGCTAGTATATCCATGATAAGTTTTCTTTTGAGCAATAAAGTGTAAATAAATAAAAAACTTTAACACATATTGAAAAAGACTCCTGGAAATCATCTAGTCAAATTATAGCAGAAAATTTGGATAACGATTGAGGGTTTACCCCGGAATTTAATGATCAACTACTATATGCCAGCCTCCACTTATCCCGCATGAATTTCAGATATTTTTATTTAAAAAATCCCTCGTTCTAACACTGGTGCGCTTAAATAGCATTTGTTTAAAATTTTATCCTGCTGTTTGCAGTTTTTTTAGATTGTATTATATCATCTGTGTAATGTATAGATTAAGAAATCATTTAAAGGCAGATTCTATTTTTATCAATGTATTTCTTTCATACATTCATCATTTCTTCTAGACTACTCTAGCAGTACAGCTGGTAATGTAGGTCAGATGAACACAAAGAACTTACCGATTTCTGTGGACTTAAAATATCCCTGTGCTCCACATTGACATGCACTTCCACTTCGGAGCCGTTCGTGAACTCTCGCTCGCAAATCGGGCAGGTATACGTCGAGCTGTGAGGCCCGGGAGACAGAGCCATCGCACTGTACGCCAACGTTGGGTTATCCAAATTAGATGTCGGGTTATTTAACGTAGGATTGTCCAAAGTTAAAGTAGGGTTGCCCAGGGCTAAAGTCGGGTTCGATGTGTTGTTGCTGTTAGCGTTTCCCATTACCGAAGGAGAGGTGAGGTCGAAATGTGCTCGGTTTATATGTTCTTCTAACTTTCGAGGGCATGTTGATGTGAAATCGCAGAGTAGACACTGTAATATAATGTCAGAAATGATGATTTTTGTTGTTTATTTATGCTTCGTCATGAAATTTTTATAATTTTTGAGGTTGAAGCCTCGAATTTCGCTCAGGCAAAGTAAATTCGATTCTTGGCGGCCATGCAACGTTTTGAAGTTTTTGAACTTACTAAATGTCACTGTCAAAGTGTGAAAGTGTCATTCCATGACGTTCAGATTGCTGTCCGTATTGCTCTTTGAAATTACGTTAGGTAGATCATAATCGATTGCCAATCATTTTTACTTAAAATATCCAAAACCATTGAATGAAAATCAGGCACTTAATGAGAAAAGTATTAAGTAAATTAAATTAAATTTGTAAGAATATAAGCGCGTCAAGAATACCAACTAATTAAATACATTTCGGACCGTTTTTTTTATCGAGTTATCGCGCGTTAAAATCCGCGAGCTTCAGAATTAGAATTACTGCAAAATTTGTTTGTACGAGCGCTCGCAGACAGAGCGCGGTCTGGAGTTCCGAGTTCTGCGTTCAGAGTTCTGTGTATTGACCGCTGCCGCCTGCTGTGTGCATTATCGTAAGGGACTCAGTACATTCGAAAGAACGCAGAACTCGGAACGCGGAACTCTGAACGCCAGACCGCGCTCTGTCTGCGCGAACCCTACAGTCTGACAAAGCTCACTAAAAATAAAGATAAAAAAAAATATGTTTGTACAATTAGATACACAAACTCGGTCCATTCTTACTTATCCTACTTAGTAAACAACTGTCCTTTTTCAAGTTCCACATATTTTACATTTCTGTACAGGCGAAAATTGGTGTATTATTATAGTAGGTACCTACTATATAACAAGTAACAATACATATTAATTTACTGTTAATACCTGAACTGTTGGGCTGGGGGTGGGTGCTGATTTTTTTGGTGTGTTAGGTTTCAATTTTAGCGCCAATTGTGATCTTAGTGGTGATCCCTGACCAGCGCTTGCCATAGTCAACTAAAATCAAAGTTAATTGATAGTTTGGTAACATTAACATTACGATTAATAATTAGATTAGATATTATTATTTGTTGTAAAAGTTCAAGCCAAGCGAATTGCTATTTCTCTGATTAGTAGGCTACCTTATTCTTGTTTGGCGATCCTTCATAGCTTCCAGAATTATGACTTGGACTGGAATCTGGAAGCAAAAACGGATCAATATGATTTTGATAAATCGACGATTGTTTTCAGTGGGTATATCATTTTTGATCCAAAGACAAGAAATCTTATGATAAGTTCCTTAAAAAACTATAAAGAAGTTTATTCGATTTTTCAGTATTGTTATTTATAGGTACATATAAACATGTACTAGCCAGATAGTTATGAGCTCACTAGAAATACATATATGTGTATATATAAAATACAACGTACTTTTCTTATCATGCCCGTTCACCATCTCCCGTTCTCTGGAACTTTCCCGACTCAACTTCTTCGGAATCACACCATTGCTAATGTTGATGTTTTTCAAACCATTTGCCAAATTGATGTTCTTTGGGGACCTCTCCTCGTACTCTTTGTCCTGAAATCAGTCACAATTCGCTAAATTCGCACAGTACCTAGCCTACCTACTCCCATAGACGCATACAAAGGACAGGGCCAAGCGAGCGTGCAGACGGTTCCAACGCTTTGGCGGTAAAAATACCGCCAAATCAGTACCAGCCGGCAGTGCGACACGCGGCGCGTGCACTGCACAGCTGGTCTTTACAGCTGCATTTTTTGTTACGGGGAAAATAGTTCCGAACTGTTCGGATGGGCCTATCCTTACTTTTAAAATCATTGCCTACTCCATTACCAATATGAATATTTGCATTACTTCGATTATCAATGACAACGTTGATGTAGATATACAATTTTACATTTGTATAGTTGTTCATTATAAGGAGTGGGAGTGTCTGTTATATCTAAGCCTCAAACATGATATGATGTGTCATAAGTGACTCGTATGGTCACGTGAGTCGTACCTGGAACCCGTTGTGGTAGTTCTTGGATATGGCCCCGTTGTGGAGCGAGGTAGTGGACTCGGGGCTGTGCCAACCATTGATGGAGCCAGGTGTGTTGTAGCTGCAACTATCTGTCGTAGTCATTTTGGAGTCTTCATCATATCTGAAAAAAAATACACAATTAGCAACATTTATATTCTTGTAAAATTTACCTAGTTTTGTAAACTTTAGACTCCACAAAATTAAATGCATCGACACTAACGAATGGCGATGTTCTGAATGCGCTTAGCGCTCACCAAAATTAATGTGGTCGCAGAGTCGCAGATCACCCTTCTGCTAGCAGAATTACGCTACCGTGCACATGTGGGACAACTTGTGAACAGCTCAGCTCGACCAAACTGCGAGTTCATAAGTAAATAAAAAGCTGTGAACACACTTACCCCGGACTCTGGTCATCGATAAACGCCATCAGCTCCCTCTCCGGTGTCAGATAATGCAGGTGCGCTCGCTGCACATGCCCCGCCAGTTGCGGTTGGGGCACGCAGCAGTCGCAGAAGGGGCAGGTGGGCCGCCCCGCCACGTGGGCCTCCATCGTGTGTGAGCGCATGCCCTCGTCCGTGAGGCCCTCGGCCCCGCAGAGCTCGCAGGTGTACGGGAATGGACTGGTCGACATGGCTGGAAGTTAAAATAAATGATCAGGTAGTTCGCCTGAACAGTAACATAGCAACCAGTGCCGTAACTAGCTTTTTATGTGGCCGGTGCGAGCTTCTATAAATGCGCCCTTGCAAAAGGGTCCTACGGTCTGCGTTTGGGCACTGTTGTCATCGCCCTAGTTATGGCACTGCTCGCCACTATCATAAACTCAAATCATTTATTCTGTACCTAAATAGGGCACTTTTAAAAGTCTGAATCTACGAGCGCTTCGGAAAGTGACGTCTGAAGAGAAGAAACGCCACAATAAACTCTTTAGTTAGTATCTCTTAGAAAAAAGAGCATTTACATAGGTAATTTACAATAATATAACTTTCAGAGTTGCACCAATTCGACGATTCACATTTTCACATAACTTAGACCCTAAAATTGAAACTTCGAGATGTGTAAGGTCTCAGAACTTTCTTCTTTCTGAAATTTATTAAAAAAGAACATCGAATAAATGGACATACACACATAGTAACGCCGATGCGTCTCCATACTCAAACGATTTCGATGAAATTTGCTATTTGGGGGTTTCCGGGGGCGAACATTTCGTCTAGCTTGGTCTTAACTTTGGGAAGACGCGTGTTTTCGAGTTTTCATGTGTTATTCTCTAGCAAAGCTTGGTCGGGTTCACGCTCAGGAGTTAGTGCTAGCAATGTGCCAAATGTGCGCGAAAATTGGAGCAATGTGCTCTTTAAACTCCAGAGATATTTAAGAAATAAATGAGCCCGCCATTCTGACGTCAGGTTGGCGGGTGCATTTCCAGTTTTAGCTAATGGCTGCCTACTCAAGGGTGAAAGTAGTGCCTAAGATTAGTACTCGCAATATACTTCTACATGTATGAAGCACAATCAAATTCAGACAGCGGTTAAAGTGTAATATGGGGTTGAATAAATATATGGGTCAAATGCAGAAAATATGTACCTTTTACTTTTTTTGATTTACTGTCATTAGGTAACGTAAGTGTCCACTATTCCGGGATAGTACATTATGCCGTGGTATTTTGATTTTAGTCGTATAATAAGAAAACAATAAAAAAAATCATCATTAAATACAATACTACATCAACTATAGTTTAAATACAACCGAAAAACATGATTTTTTTATATACATAATACGTTTTAATACCTATGTTGCACGTTTGAACGCATCAGTTGCAACCACGCAGTAGTTTCGTACTGGCGCGTAGTCGGTGCGCGTAAGGTGACAGTGAAAACTTCGTAAGGATTTGTTGTGATGCTGGGAGGTTTATTTAATATAAATTTGTAATAATATTGAGTAGTAGTTATTAACCTACGGTTTAACAGTAATTTCAAGTTAATATAAAGTCTATTTTAATGGATTTTGTGACTCCCGTAATTATGTTCACAGATATGACGCGATGAACCTAATTCCGTGTGTATCCCGCAATAAGGGAAACTCAGTCTAAAATGTTTTAATGTTTTATTTCTATCTGAGGCTAAATTTGTTTATAAATTTAATGTGAATAAGTTTAGTAATGGCTATAGATTATTGTGACGTAATTACGGTATATGTTTTTTTTTTAATTTGAGTCATAAACCGGGTCTGAAATGATTACTCGTTGTGTCATACATAAGAAATAATGGAGTATGACAACGAACTTTAATTAAATTTGTTTTATAATAGCAAACAAAATAGTTAGTTATATCGAAGTTATACTTATGATTGTTATATTACCTTCCAATCTATAAATAATTTTTCTTTAAAATATTTGGTTAAAACCATTTTTTTGACTCCCGTAATAATGTACACCAATTTTGTACTCATGTCCCTTATTCCGGGATATCGGAAAAATAATAAAATAGATAAAAAATAAAAAAAAACCGGTCAAGTGCGGGTCGGACTCGCGCACCGAGGGTTACGTACAAATTCTTACGTAGATACGTACCTAAATAGTTCAAGAAAAACTGTATGGCGGTTAGCTTAGTAGGAGCAAATAATTATGTGTACGATTTTTGAAAATTTCTAAAAAACGATGCAATTTAGGAAAAACGTTTTATTTTTCCTGTAATATTTAGGATGATATTAATAATTGGTAATTATTACAGATTTTTCTGTTCAGTAACTTCGAAGATAATAGGGGGGAATAATATTTTTTGAACGTTTTTGGTCATAAATCAAAAAGTACAAAATTGAGAAAAAAATAAAAATGGCATTGGAATCTACAAATTAAGCCCTTTCATTTAATATCCCACTCGATATAATAGCTCTACTTTTGTTTTTCCACATCCCATTTCGGACCCCTTTAAAAAAAAAGTAAAAAGGCATAAGATTTTTTTTGTATCCAATAGGCTCGAGTAAGCGATTTTTAACACTATTCCAAATTTCACACGGACAGACAGACAGACAGAGTCGCACCATAAGGGTTCCTTTTTTACCATTTTGGTACGGAACCCTAAAACTAAGTAAGGGGAGGGGTCCATTGCGTTTTTGTGCATCTGTTACAGGATTATTAAAATTATTTAGTGGACTTAGAATAACTCCGATTAAGTAGAACTTCTATGCAACCGTTTTTAATTTTGTCAATTTTATTTGATTATAAGTTTAATAAATTTATAAAATAATGACTTGTTTGTATTATTATTTAATGATTATAATAATTTAAAACAATTTATTTTGATAGGCACATAAATATTGTGAACTTAGAAGATAGCACGGAATTACGTACAACGACTCCCGGAATTAGATCCATAGCGAAATTTTAACACGGAATTACGGACAAACGAAGGGTTTAGCAAAATAACGATAATTTCTATAAATTAAAAGCTACGAGGCAAAATAATATCCTATATCCATCTTATAAGAACAATCTTCAAAATAAAATAGATTCCACGTTTAGCACCTTCGTACTTTTTTTTTAAACCTTCCTCGAAGTAGGAAACGCCTTAATATCCCGTAATATGGTACACTTACGTTACAAATGGAAAATCGTTAACTTGAAACTATTCGTCACATTAGAAAAATGACCCTTAGAAATACATCCACAACGAAAATAGTCCAACCAGAATAATGTTGAATTATAATTAATGTCCCATAGTAAAATTGTCAAATATGATATAGGTCAAAATATAAATGTCAATTAGTATTTATGTTCACTCAGAAAAATTACCAATTGTAAATATGTCCCATCTGAAATATGTGCATCATACCTAGGTTATTCGTCCAAATATAAATATTTCCATTTGTATTTACGTACACTCAGAAATATGACCAGTTCCAAATATGTCCCATCTAAAATATGTTGCTGATGTACATCGGCTCTACTTTGATATCCGTAATTCGAACTTCGGATCTCCTCGTCACTTTTTTGCAAACTAGTTACGCATCGAGAGCAAGAGGGATAGCTATACACGAAGTTTGAATTACGGATTACAAAGTATAGCTCCTAATTCAATTAAAAAAACAGGCTCGTCAATAGTTAAGTATTTAATTTAGCCGTAATTCATTTTGGCCTATATTCACATTGAACGGAAGTATATCAGAACAATAATTTATTAGACTACATTCACTTGGTGCGTATTTAATTTTGCTCATAATTTATAATGGACAAAATTCCATTCGGGCTTAATTAATTTGCAACGAAAATAAATTTGGTTATGAATATTTTTGACCACAATTACGTTTCATAATCTAACCTAAATTCACTTGTGTCCGTCAAGATAGCGTACACCGTAAAGATATTCAGAATCTGATGCAGCCAATAAATAGTACCCAAATAGTACCGCCAAAATACCTAGGTGAAAAAAATAGTACCCTTAAACTTTTTGAAATATAAGGCCTGTTCACGGTGTACGTACACCGTGAACAGGCCTTATATTTCGAAAAGTTTAAGGGTACTATTTTTTTGACCCAGGTATTTCGTCGGTACTATTTGGGTACTAGTCGCACCATAAGGGTTCCTTTTTTACCATTTTGGTACGGAACCCTAAAAATATCTGACATGCCCTAATGGCTAGAGGCTTAGAGCAACACGGAAGGGTGTCGTTCGAAATTACAAAGTCCGCGTATCACATATTATTGCAGGTGACTACAATAAAGACATGAACCCTTTTATTGTAATAAATAATAGCATGGGAAACCAACTTGGCAACAGCATTAACTCAAACAATTTGAACTTGGCACCACAACGCGATGCAATTATTTCAGTGTCAAGAGAGGATTGCGTGTCCACAAGTTCCGTACTAAGGTGCCTAAGTGCATATATTTCTGAAGTTAACTACTTTGTTTAAACATGTTTCACGAAATGCATTAGTTTTCACGACATTTCAGCAAAGAGGGCTTTCTACGTTACCAAATGTGAAAGAGCAGGATGCAAGTAACAAAATACCTAAGTTCGTTGCATGTATCGAAATCACGTGACAAGCCAATCGACAATGTATAAAATAAAATAGGCGGTAAAGTAAAGAATGATCCAGTTTGCAGGTGTTTGCCCTAAATATGTGATCTTGGGATTTCTTTATTACTGTTCATGTACACTGTACACTGTAGTGTAATTAATTTACATCACTCCAGGCCGTAAGTGGCACTTTCCACACGAGGCGCTGGAAGAAAATCTCACTTCCTGGCCAAGGGAATACCTATAATTGTGTATATACCACGGACTGTAGGTCCCCGGTCGTGAGCTGAAGGAGCTCCGGCCATATACGATGTGCAGCAAGCCGCTGTTGCAAGCCCCGCTGCAGATTATCGTAAAAAAAATCCTTACGGCCTGTTGGTTCCACTGCTAGGTTCCACTAGTGGGTCCAGCATGATTTTCAAGTACTTGTGGACCCATTTACGTATTGGAACCAACAGTATTAGTTTTAGGCAGTTTTACTTTGGACGAGTAGCCCCACTGGCCACAATTGACTAAAACCTTAAAATAAATAGCCGGACGGAGCCTCGCCAACTGATAACTCAAGTTTTTCTAGTAAGCCGGTTGCTTTGTACTTACGAGCCGCACGCACGCATCAACAAGTTTTTTCCTACTACCAACCAGCGTTAAAAAACCGGCGGACTAGAAGTGCTTCAGTTCTTTGTTAGCGAGGCTACGTCCGGCTATTTATAAATCCGGTCCTTTAACCAAGGACCTCTATGGTTTTTAATGATATTAAAAAATAACAACTTAATGTCAAGTGTTTTTTTTTTTCACATTCAGTCAACTAATTTAATTCCTAGGCCAGGCCTTTTATAACAGAAGTGGAGATATAAATACTTGCAAATCCTAATAGCCCCACTATAATTATGCTGTGGGTCCACGAGTACTTGAAAATCCTGCTGGACCCACTCGTGGAACCTAGCAGTGGAACCAACAGGCCGTAAGGAAAAAAACCTGGGCGGTAGGCGGGTAGGTAATAAACAAAGACACCTGCGATCTGGGCCATTCTATATTATACTGCCCTGGGTGCGTAGTATTTTTCTTGGTCAGGGGAATAAGTACGTAATAGTATATATTACGCGTCCAGGACGGTAAACTATGAACTATATCGATATGTGATCTTGGGCTTTCTTTATTACAGACTATCGTATTTAGGTACTTATCTACATAGTTAGATGTTTTCTCCTGGCCCGATCAGTTGTAAACAAAAAGCAAACAACTTTTTATTTTTGAACTCGTACAGTTAAAAATACAAGCTCTATTTTGCCCTTTTTTCGTCTTAGCCAAAATAAGTATTTTTGTAATTTATAGGATAAGTTAGTTGGAATTTCAGTGTAGATATTCAACCAGAATCATGCACTTTATTTACGGTTGCAAAACGTAAATAGGTACACAATTCACTCATTAGAAAAAACTTTCTGTAAATAGATGCCTCCAGACGTGAAGGATTCCACAAAAATTGATTTTTCACTTAATTACGTTCACATAGAAACCAAACACAATAACGATATTAGCTCCAAAGTCGAATCGATAAAATTACCGCAGTTTTGCTTTCAAGGAAATCACGGTCTTCCTTCTACCCAGTATTAACGTATGACATAAAATATTACTAGAGCATATTTCAGGAATAATTTTTTACTTAAAATCGGTTATTTTAACATCTACATGTTATTTTAAGTAAAAATAGAACTCACCGAAATGGCCAGTGTTTTTATTGTCGATGTTCAGCGGTTTTTCCGCTTTTTCGCAGCACTACCTGTTTGTTTCACCTGTGTTTAAGTAATAGATTAGAGCTATCATTTTCTAACATTAATATTATAATGTACACTAAAATTGGCGACAGGTTGTGAGACACGCCATTCATGAATTTCATGCACACTGAAAATAAAGGCACTCGTAAAATAATTGTTAATTGGAATGCTACGATTCCCACTAATTTCGAACTCGAAGCCGATAGAGATGAAAACACCAAATTTGTACACCCGTTTCAGTTACTTTCAACAATTTCTCAACGAAAAACAGGCTAGCATTACATCTGGTATTCTGAAAATATCTATCCATCTCGTTTTAACATGGCTTGTTGAATCACCTAAGTCCTAGTTATCCTCAATCTATGGTTCGACGCATGCGGAGAGGGGCCGATGGTGGCGCCTCTATCGGAAGAGAGGCAATATTATGTAAGACCTTCGTAACCTACTGACCGCAGACGTAACCTATTGAGTTATAGCTTAGGGTTGTTATACGGAGTAGTTCGTGAATACCACACCAGATGGCGCTTTTCTTTAGATTCGTTTTTGTATACATGTTATTGTATCACCGGTAGGTATAAAACGTCTTAGGGGTGTACCTAACTGTCTATCCAACTGTAATAACGGTGGCAAAACACAGGTGTCCGATTACAATACGGAAATAAGTACAATTCTATAAAATTATGATTTTATTACCTAGGTACATAGAGTAAGATAGAACAGAGCAGACAGCCATGATGATGATATCCTCATTTCTCCCGGACGGACCCGTTGACGTAATTAAGTATATAATAACGATCAAAATACGAGAGGCGGGTGGACCCTCGCTTTGGTACTTCTAGTTCTTTCATAAAAGCATGAAAGAACATTCAGTACTTACTTCAGAGTAATATGAAATAAGCAGACCTTATATATACGTACATAAGTTGCTATCATAGGCATAGGCTGTTAGGCACTTTTGTTTCGTATTTAGGAATAAATAACGAACTAATAGCAAAATCAATGTTAGAATAAGAGGCATTACATCTTAGTACTCAGATTGACAAGAGGAACCATGAGCAACCTTTTACCTCAAAGGTTATTTTTTCAAGTGGATTGCATGCTAGTAGAGATGTGCCATTCTCGGAAACGTTCTCCGTTTTGTATGGAGAGAGAACGTTCTCGAGAACATTTCCCATACAAAACTGAGAGAATTCTCGAGAATGGCACAACTCTACATGCTAGTCATTTAATAGGTATAACAAAGTAGATAAAAAAAACTTAAACTTGAGACAACAAAGATACAAGACAAACGACCCAGCTTCGAATCAATATAGTACGAATTTGGCAATCCTGGAGCATCACAATTTTCCAGGCGACCGGCCAACCTGTCAGTGCACGCCAAAGACATGTTTGTATAATACCTTGCAAATATACGAAGACATCGCGGTACAAATATCGACTCCAGTATTCTAAGTTAATGCCGATTGCCGATCCGTAAAGCCTATTACGAAATATACTTCTTGAAAATTCGCTCTTATAATAGCAAATGCAAACGGCCGGCTAGATCACACAACGCATTGCTGCACTGATGATACTGCAGGCAGTTCAGCTGTCAGTTACATGCTTACAATATGAGTTTTGTGTCAGCCTTACGATCTTTTAGGTGTCTTGGGAATTAAGTTTAAAATATTTCTGTACCAAATATAACCTTATTTCAAAAATAGTCTTAATCATAAGGAATTAATTAAAAACATTATCTAGGTATTAAAAAAAACTGTTATCGACATTTCTTAGTATTCGGGTTAAGCATTAAGGAACTGCATTGCATAATGATTTATTCACAAAATACCTATATCCTAAGTACTTATTCCAAAATAGGAAATCTATTTAGGTACCGATTTTTGATCAACGATTGTCCTCATCTGTCCGAAATTATAATGGTCCAGGTAATACAAATTTCCATTAATTAGCGGTGCGCAATGTGCATAATGATGAAACACTTATTTCCACAAAGGGCTAATTTCGAAGTTAGAATACTGTGTATAGAATTT
The DNA here is from genome assembly GCA_947034925.1 of Eudemis profundana. Taxonomy (NCBI): domain Eukaryota; kingdom Metazoa; phylum Arthropoda; class Insecta; order Lepidoptera; family Tortricidae; genus Eudemis; species Eudemis profundana. The sequence goes on along the minus strand of OX344795.1, from coordinate 17,677,173 downwards.
TAACCGCAATAAGATCCCGGGCAAGTTTATGCGGGACGGTCGCATACAGAGCGCCGGTTTATGCAGATGCGCGGTTGTCACTCAAATAAAATAAACATTTTTTTTTTTTTTTTTTTTTTTTTTTTTTTTTTTTTTTTTTTTTTTTTTTTTTGAAACTGACGAACTCGCAGCCCCTCCTGGGCGTAGCGATTTTCGGACCGGGTGGTTGGCCGTGGCGTTCCCTGGGGTCGAACCAGGTCGCTAGCCAGACCACCTTATAAACATTGTTGAATTTTTCTTTTATATTCCCGGAGAGCGATGAGTTATGGAGGGGATGAACGAGCGCTGAACGAATGCTTCAAAAGTTCATAAATTAAATATTTTCTTTCATTTTTAGCACAGATAGAATAATATACTTGAGCTCTGAGCAGGGGCATTAATTTGGTCGCATTTTTGTGGTTTATGGCTGTTAAAATTTATATTAATTTTACAGAAAAGCCTTTTGAGATTTCGGGGTCTAATTTAATTTATCCGGAAAAGCTATGCACGTGTACAAATATGAGTCATATTATTTGGTGCCTTGCCCATCTAACATAAACATGAGAATTGATTTCCGGCTACTTTTCTATACCTTCAATAAGTTTGTAGGATGTTACCTGATTAAAAAGGGCATGTACTTAAATGATCTTTTCTTTTTCATATTTAAATGATTGTTTTAATTTTGCTAAAACAGTAAGCAAAAAATCTAAATGGTCATCTTTTTTATGATTGAACTTTTCTTTGAGTTATAGAATAAATCAAATTAAGCGATATTTTAATCTGTTTAGAACTACGCCATTTTTTTTGGCATGTATTTAATGATCGTTTTAATTTTGCAAAAGCAGCAAGCAAAAAAATCTAACAGTCATCTTTTTTAATGACTAACCTTTTTTTGAGAGAAATAAATCAATCAGACGATATTTTATTCTGTTTAGAACTACGCAAATGCAAATGTTTGAGATCTAAAAATTACATCTGATAATGATAGTGACTTGTTGGACCCCCAAAATAAGAGAAATGAGCATCACATAATGTAATACTTATTTGGATACTTTTTATATAATACGATTTATTTAAATTACTTTTTTGTCTACTTAAATTTTGATTACCTACATTTTTGTGCTTTCATATTTTAAGATTTTTTTAGCTTCAATATGTTTGAGCTAAAATAAGCACCCAAATGTTGCAACCTGGTACTATGCGTAAAAAGATTTTATATATAAAAAAAATACATTTATTTTTAAAAATGCTCATTTACCATTTTAAAAGCTCAAATAAATACCTATTTCTCTTAAAAAACTGAGTGTGAAAACTGAGTTCCCTTACCCTACGTGTTTTAAAATTATGATGAACTGGGTAGTTTCTAGTGGCGTGGCTTTCATAGAACTAATTCCTGTTGAAGAAAATTTATGTCAAATGCAATGCTTATGCTAGGAAATGTTTGGCGCCACCCCCTGTTACGTGACTTTATGACATAAATGGGTGGTATGATAACTCAACCCAATAAAAGTTGCCGTATTTTCAATATCCATCTCTGTTATAAAATAATTTAAGCGACCTTCGACAATTTTGTTTTCTTTCATCATTTGTTGTCATACCATTACAAATCCATAGATAAGATAAACTCAGCGATTGGTTGTCTAGACGTCTCAATTAAGAAAGGTGAACGCCTCGTCCGCCCTAGATCAAGGATTCCTGAGCTTTGGGGTTAGGGCACGGGGTTATTAGACTATGAGAAACAACAGGTGCAGAGGAGAGTTTGTAATGAATTGTACAGCATAGCTAGTACAAACAGCAACACTTCAAAAATGGGAAATACTGCAAGAAAGAGAATCACACTTGAAGGCGTCGTGTTATGCATGTGTGCGTGTGTTTATGAGTATAAATTAGCTATTATTCAAAAGTGTTTTGAAACAATAATTTTTCTTTTATGGCTGATCCAACGTCATTATTGACATTAATGCCATATTATTGAATTCGTGGAAAATAATGAATGAATAATAAATATAAATTACATTATATTGGTGCATCATATCAAAAATATGAAGCACCAATAAAAGCATTAGCAATATAATTAGTTTATTTCATCCGAACGTTCGTCTGAAAGCTAAATCATAATTTTGACAAATTCAGCTGTCGTGTTGAAATAAAACCTTTATTTACAGTATGGAAAAAAAAACTTTGCCCAAACAACTACAATGACAAAGCTCAAAGGCACATTACACATACGCAATAGTACATTGTGTATCAAGGGCGGTAGGTAAGGAATTACAAACGAGTGTTTGTTACAAGGCCGAGGCGAAGCCGAGGGCTTTAATAACACGAGTTTGTAATTCCTTTACCGCCCGTGGCACACACAATGTTTTTCATCACACTTGTGAGGAAATCTAATTAAAATTAACCTTACTTAACCTAAATAAAATTGTAAAACTGACAGTGACATTAGTGACATATCCATAGACAATGCGCAACGTTCGGAAACCATAGCGGTACAAACCAAAAACGGTTGATTTTATAATTGCAAAATACTGAAATACACTATTGAAACATTTAATTAATGTTACAGAAATATGTGTTTACATGTATTTGCAATACCAGTTCTCTTTAAATAAATATTTCAGTGATAAAAGTTAAAAAAGTAAGTTGGCGTTTCCTTTGAACATGACAAATAAGAGTAAAACAGAACCAGCGTTTCAAATTTAAAAAGAAAACCATTACGCCCTAGGGCGTAATAGCTCATTTACGGCCCGCAAAACCTACGTGTAATGCACCATTTTCGAGCAAGTGTGATGAAAACGTTATTTGATTTGAAGTTGACATAATACAAATATATATATCTCTTTCATTCGTTATCATTTTCTCTCTGCTCTGTCTTTAATGGGCAGTTAAGTGTGTTGCTGTTTGTACAAAATATATACCGCGAACGTCTGCTACTCGGACGTATGCTAATCCAGAGGTCGGCAAACCGCGGCGAAATATGTCGCAAGTTGCGACTCTTCAAGTTCCCCCCAATAATTTTTATACAGTGAAAACTTTGAAACAGAAAACTGCGTCTCTTTGAGAATCCGAAAATCGATATATTTCCGGCATCTGGCTCTTTGTCAAAAAGTTTGCCGACCCCAGTGTTAATCGTACAGAACTGTTACTTGTTACCACAGACATTTTAAAATGTGATATTTCAATAATGCCCACTTATTGAAAATACGGTAAAAGTGACTTGACTTGCCGGGGATGTGATGTTCATGTGATGAAGTGGGGATGGTTAGTAATTGCAAATTAGTGAATATCACCTCTGTTCATAATAAGTTTTTTGTGCTCGACTGGCAACCGGTGGTTAGCATTAGGTTGGGGTTATGATAGCCAAAAAATTAAAACATTTAAAATAACCGACTTTCAATAAACCTATTTCAATAAGAAATGCGCGAAACTATGAAAAATAACCAAACCTCCGTATGTGTGGCTATAAAATTTGAACAGTTCCCTCGATATCTCAAAGATCCTATCATCAGATCGTGGTTTGGTTGCAACGGGACCATCTCAGAGGCATACCCTTTCAAACAAAAAAATAATTTTCCAAATCGGTCTAGCCGTCTTCACGTTATCGGGAACAAACCAACATACAAAATTGCTATTTTTTTAAGTCGGTTAAGACTGGAAACTTATTTGCAATAAGAAATGCATGAGAAACTATGAAAAATACTGAAATCGCTATATGTGTGCCAATAATATTTGAAGAGTTTCCTCGATTTCCCCAAGATCCCATCATCAGATCCTGATTTAGTTGCAATGGGACCACTTCTGAAATATACCCTTTCAAACAAAAAAATAATTTTCCAAATCAGTTCAGCCGTCTTCGAATAATCGGTGAATAAACGCACAAAAAGAAAAAAAAAACAGACGAGTTGAGAACCGTCCTTCTTTTGAAAATCGGTTAAAAATTGTAAATCAACCTTAAAAACAGGTACATTATAATTTTAGTATAACATTAATTGTTGCATTACATTATTTAAACTTTATTACACTAAACAATTTAAGTACAAGTGGCAGACATAATGTCCTTCGGCATTAGCTACCACACAACCATACGGTCAAACAGTGACGCATAAAATGAAGTAAGTACCTATGCTTCTGTACTAAACTCGGCTTGACCATAAATGGTCTTTCGTTATGTTACATACTGTAGATAAATTAAGTCAAAAAATAAAATATATAAGGTACTAATTTATTAGTTGCAGATATTTTTACAGCTGATAGTACTCGGTCTCTGGAGTATATTAAAGCATGAAACATTATAGCTTTTACGACGTTTTTTTGGAGAAAAAGGAAAAACAAATTTGCTACGTAATAACACCCTGTTAATGTGATTACTAAATGAAAACTCATTGAACAGATTCTAGTAGCTCTTTTACGTACCACTTAACTGTAACTGGCCACTTCACGTCGATAAATCCCATCCTAATGACATTTGCAGTTTTCCCGCCGAACCGTTACGACATTTACGACAAACAATTGTTGACATGACAGATAGTGTTATTGTGACACATGGTGATTTTTATTAGACGAAATTATAATTAATTTTTTTGTTAGGTAAATGAAATCAAAAAAGTTATATGAAAAGATTTCTTAATTTCTATTTAAAGCTAATTATTTTAATGTAAAGTATAGTGTGTTAAAATATCTGCAACTAATAAATTAGGACCTTTACGCATAATTTTATACATATAAGTATTATATACCTTGCCTTTGTGAATTTCACGACCTTCATGGCAAGAGGTTGCCAGACTTATTAGTGACAGGTGCACATTTATTTTCTAGGCGTGGAGCTTGCTGGCAACATCTGCACATTAACATGATTACAAGTTTATTAATATCAAAGAGTATAATAAGTATATAAGTAATATATTAATATTCGCACTTTCTACGAAACACATGTGGCAGGTCAAAAAGAATTATTAATTGCCAGCATTCTGAATTATTTTTTAAGGTCATTGAGTATTGACTTTTTAATCTAAAGATATAATTGATCTCTACATCATAATTATAATACAATTCTAACACTAACTGACAGATAAAGTAGAAGCTTAACTGGTGACATCTCTCTTCCTCGTCGTTCCCTTGGCTGGAGGTCGTGGTCACCATCAGATGATTGGAGTAAAGGGTGACTCTTTAAGGGTCATCATTAGAAGGGCATTTTTGATTAATTTGTAGTTTGGTCGGAACTACATAATAACCGAAAATGCCATTTTAAAGAGATCGTCTCAATAGTCGCCAATATGTGTGCACAGGGGCATGATAATTTTCAAGAATGACTCTTAATGATGTGTCTCCACCTGGCCACAGAATACAGAATGATTTGAAATTCGACGTATTCCTTGAAAGGGGTTATTCTATAGCTTATTTGCGATGATTTAAGTCCAATCAACCAGGGGTCAAAACTCAATGGTTATCAAGTTATTTGAGTTTTAACTTTTTTTTTAAAGCCGCCTTTCGATCTAAAACTGCTAATTGTGATTTTGTTTATTATTTATTATGAAACAGTTTAAGTTTTGTAATTTGAACGCGAAGTGTCATAATGTTTTTTAAGTAATGACTCGAAGAATTACAAAATTTTGAACAAAATCTAAAAACTTTTGACTTCAAATCCTTTTATTCGTAAAATATTTAAAAAGGTTTTGGTTTTCTTTTGGATTTTACTTAATCAGCCGTTTATTGACTATTAGATGTTGGATTTTTTCATTCCTAATTTAAGTAGTTTTTTCACAATTAACAGGTTTAGATCTTTAAAAAAAAAGTTAAAACTCAAATAACTTGATAACCATTGAGTTTTGACCCCTGGTTGATTGGACTTAAATCATTGCAAATAAGCTATAGAATAACCCCTTTCAAGGAATACGTCGAATTTCAAATCACCCTGTATAAATAGAGCAGTATGGAAGCTACGCTTAGTTTTTGAAATAAATACCTACGCTCCATTAGAGCGTTAGGGTTGTTTAAAATGAAAAGATCGCGGGCTGTCTGGGCGCGCGCACGTAACAAACGCAAAGCGCGACCACTCGCCTGCATGAGGCACTCGCGACTGACGGCACCGCGAGATTCCCTTAGGAGCCTTGTAAAAGCGCGCCTCTATGTGTGCGTGCGTTTCGATCGTTTTGTTTGTAGCTTCCTTACTGCTTTAGCTTTATATTCTGTGACCTGGCTCTGTCCATCGCGTCAACAACTGAGTAGGTAATTTATTACCGATCACTGCAGCACCAGTGGGTTTTTACATTTAAAATAATTTTCATCACACTTGTTCGGAAATGGTGTCATTACACGTAGGTTCTGCGGGCCGTAAATGACCTATTACGCCCTAGGGCGTAATGTTTTTTTTTTTAAAATTTGAAACGCAAGTTCTGTTTTACTCTTATTTGTCACGTTCAAAGGAAACGCCAACTTACTTTTTTAACTTTTATCACCGAAATATTTATTTAAAGAGAACTGTTATTGCATATACAAGTAACACATATTTCAGTAGCATTGATTAAATGTTTAAATAGTGTATTTCAGTATTTTGCAAATATAAAATCAACTAAAATGGCCGTTTTAGGTCTTTACCGCTATGGTTTCCGAACGTGACTTGACATTCGCGTTGTCTATGGACATTATGTCACTAATGTCACTTTCTGTTTTAATATTTTCTTGTCAAACTGGGTTGATTAGTAAGGTTATTTTATTAAGATTTCCTCACAAGTGTGATGAAAAACATTGTGTGCCACGGTCGGTAAAGGAATTACAAACTCGTGTTATTAAAGCCCTCGGTTTCACCTCGGGCTTATAACAAACACTCGTTTGTAATTCCTTACTTACCGCCCTAGATACACAATGTACTATTTACATCAGTGTAATAATATCTACACTGATCTACTCTATATTATGTAGATAAGTAAGTTGGGAAAACTGTGATACTTTACCTATTTTATAAATAAGGTAAGGAAAAGAAGAAAAGTCGAATGGAAATTTTATGTTATCGGTAATATTGTGTTCTATGCGTGGCTCCAAGGGGGACATATAATAATAATAAATGGCCGTGCCACACTCTATTGCGATCGATCTATCATCACGGACGGGACTATTGTAGCCAATAAGCCTGATATCGTGTTAATAGATCGATTCAAGCGCCGGTCAGTGCTCGTCGACATCACCATCCCCTATGACGAAAACCCCGTGAAGGCCGAGAAGGACAAACTCAGCAAGTACCTAGACTTGGCTTACGAGGTTACCGCCATGTAGGATGTTGATTCGACGATCATTGTTCCAATAGTCGTCTCGGCGAACGGGCTTATAGCGAAGTGTCTCGATCACCATCTCAAGAGACTCTCGCTAGATGGCTGGATCAAGGGTCAGATACAGCAGGCGGTACTTCTGGACACGGCGCGCATAGTCAGAAGGTTCCTTTCTCTGCAGCCCTAACCACCGGTAGCCTGGGCCCCGCCCCGCAGCCGGTGGCACTCTAGATTAGGTTTTTATAATGTGTTTATATTTTGTATATTACTTTTTATATGTATATGTATTATAAAATACCTAACCTAAGAAAATAAAGATATACACGAATAATAATTATAATTGATTTCAGGCAATAAAGGCCCATAGATTACAATCCTTACAATCTGACATACATATTATGAAATGAAATGAAATAATTTATTTCTGCAAGTAGGCGTCAAGGGCTCTTTCACATGTCTGATTCTTTCGGCGCTTCGGCAAATGACATTCTGGTGAGAAGAAGCGCCGGAAGAAACTCACCAGTTTCTCTTTTCAAAAACATTGAGCATTACAATAATTGTGATAATATTATATGCAATTTCATTAATACAATAGGTACGTACATCAAACAAATACTTAACTAATATACATTTCAATGAGCATAAAACTATATTTTTAGACATGTAATGTAAAGGGTCTCTAGGCGTCAAAACAAGATAAATTAAAAAGAAATTTAAATTAAATTAATTAATTAAATAGTACAACAAAATAAACTTAACAACTAGGTCACATTTTATTGCGATGTGCTACTGCTAACTCTGTTCGTGGTGTCAGGTAGCCGCCCGCGGAAGCGCCGGAACATGACACCTCAGGCTCAGGATGAGCCCTGTCTTTACGCGTACATATTCTACGATCTCCTCAGCCTTCGTAGAATAATGTAAACGGGACACATACAATACAAGAGCGTCGTCGGCACAGCGGGACGCAGCAGATGATCGGTCGGTCCACTCTGCGCGGTACCACACTGATTTCGGCAGGCTGGCTTCTTCTTCCTTTCTACCTTTGTAAAGCTATCCTAGTCGCATGAAGTCGCATCTAGACTCTCTTGGAGCCGGCATTAACAGGTCCTTTTTGCGTATCTTTGTATCCCCTTCGATGTCATAATGGGTGAGAATACGTTTGTGCCATATCCAGCCATTTCCATACAAATCGACTGGATATGGCACAACACATACGTATTCTCACCCGGCGATATGTGAATGATAAATAATAAATCATTGTATCACTTAGCTGGACACTAACTTACGAGTATCAAAGCCTGTATATCTTCCTATATTCGCATTAGTTTTAGGTTAGGTCAGTACTTCTTTAAAAATATACTGATAATTAAATTAAAGTTAACTACATACTCAAACTAATATGCTGACCAGAACACACACAAATTGGTAAATTGACCTGGAACTAAAATCAGATTAAGTAGTATAATTTTGAGGACTCGCGATGAAAAGGTGGCTTAGTCTTAGAACTACAATTAGATATCGTCGACCGTAAGCTGAATTAACGTAAGGAACATTGTTTAGCCTGTCCCTTACCGTAATTAAGCCTACGGTCGACGATATGGTTCATTCCATTCGATGTTAAAAAGCGCTTCGGCTTTCGGCTTCAGTTTTGAGTGAAATTGATGTGTTTTATTTAATTATAAGAAATATTTAGATTGCAATAGCTACGTATGGGGTAAAAATATACGAGTATATATTATCTCCCCTTTACGGGTATTAATATTCTAAATAAGGAGAGACTTAAGTGAAACAGGACTTGATAGTATAAAACGAACGGGCTTACAAAGTAGAGCTCAGTGGTTTTAAATGTGCACCTGTTGCTGAGACTGCCTAGAATAAACCACACTTAAGGGCCCCAACTTAGCTGTAAGTTAATGCTATTAAGTAACAAGAGTACCTACAAAGTGTTCATTGTGCCGTTACTTGCATGAACTACAACTATTTTGATGATGATATGGTGTCCTGCAATATTTGACAGGGTAAACTGCTCAAAAATAACTGGTACTTTGTTGTAGAGTTATTTATATTATTTTTCTATTTACTATAGTTTATTGTGATTGCAATTCTGGCGCAGTCGGCTCCCTAAGAGGCCTAAGACCTTTGAAATCATCAATTTAGGCTATTTTATGCCACACCTGGTCATAAAGTGACTTTTTCCGCACACTGCGTGTACGGAAAAAGCCGCTTTCTGGCCAAGTGTTTTTATGTATACACTAAATGTAATGTAGGTACACAATACGGGAGGTAATAAAGATTACTTTGTTACACTCTAGTTATGTAATGTACTAGGTATTATCTGTGATAGACGAGTCTTGGTGTTCCTTTGACTTCAGGACAATTATGGTTTAATATAATATCTAGTTATCATTAGAGATCGGATCTGATGTAGTGATCTCTATATTAATATGGATATGACTAGTGCAATTCGTTAAATACATGTCATGTTGGTTATATAAGGTCTTAATTTTTACTGTGCATTGTGAAGAAGAAGTGTTAAAGAAGAAGTTACGATAAGTTACATTGTTTTTGTGTGTAGAAAAAATAATAAATTATAGCAGTCATATCCATATTAATATTGAGATCGCTACATCAGATCTGGTCTCTAGTTATCAACTAATTTACATATTATTTACATTGAGAAATGTTGTGACAAATATCATTCTAACTAGTCGAAATTCATGCACAATTCGCGTTGTTTGCTCTTACATTATATTATATAAGCAATAAAAACAAATAGCCCCCCACCATTTTAAAACTCATACACAACTAACATACATATATGTCAATCAGTTGGTTCATATTATCAATACTTTTGTCAGAGGCTCAATTTCAAATTTTCATTGAAGACCACGACAAAAGTATCGATATTTTCTGCTTCTGATACCGGAGTGATGTTTGACTTCTCCTTGAAAAATAAACAAAACACATGTCAATTGCATGCTATTAATATTAAACCACAATTTTCCCAAGCTTAAGTAATAGCCTCAGCTGGGTTTATGAGAGTAGGCCCAGCAGTGTGTCGTATAGTGGCTGCCGATAATTGGAAAAATAGTACATTGTGTATCTAGGGCGGTAAGTAAGGAATTGCAAACGAGTGTTTGTTATAAGCCCGAGGTGAAACCGAGGGCTTTAATAACACGAGTTTGTAATTCCTTTACCGCCCGTGGCACACACAATGTTTTTCATCACACTTGTGAGGAAATCTTAATAATATAACCTTACTAATCGCCCCAGTATGACAAGAAAATATTAAAACAGACAGTGACATTAGTGACATTTAAGTCCATAGACAATGCGAAGTCAAGTCACGTTCGGAAACCATAGCGGTAAGCGGCATTTTATGTTTGCAAAATAAAGAAATACATTATTTAAACATTTAATTAATGTTACCGAAATATATGTTTACATGTATTTGCAATAACAGTTATCTTTAAATAAATATTTCAGTGATAAAAGTTAAAAAAGTAAGTTGGCGGTTCCTTTGAACATGACAAATAAGAGTGAAACATAACCAGCGTTTCAAATTTAAAAAGAAAACCATTACGCCCTAGGGCGTAATAGGCCATTTACGGCCCGCAGAACCTACGTGTAATGACACCATTTTCGAGCAAGTGTGATGAAAAATATAATACGCGTCTTGAATCTCTATGGCCTTTTAAATAAACTAGCAAAGACATTAGTCGAAGTGCGGCGAAGTTACGCCGTGCCAGCGTGCAGCGCAGGGCTGGCCGCATTATATTACATGTCTTGAGAATTTGCAGGCACCGGCCAACTGTCGTTTACTGCTCCTTTGCTTCGTTTTATTGCTTCAGACCCATAAACAAGTGGGTAACATTGCTAGTTCTAGATCCGTGAATTATGTACAAAAACAAATATAGAAGAAATGTTCCACTACCTACCACTAGTAATAGTTACGAGTACTTCGCTATGGTATGTTCTTTCAGGTAAAAAAAGCAAACAAAACAATACGTGACTCGGGTCCTTCCGTTAAAAAAAAACATTTAAAGACACGTAGTCGTGATCGGTGTATACTTGGGTTTTATCAGACCGACTCATGTTCGTGGGTACTCGGGCGAGGAAACCAAAGTTCGATGGAATAAAAGTCGTTTCACACTAATCACTCGTATTATAATCAAATCAGATACAAATCAGTCTTAATTCACTACAATTAAATCGGATGATTATAGATTTAGAATCCTGAACGTTCTACCGCAACACGTGAGGCGCGCGCGCAACATGGAGTCTGTCCGCCATGACAGCTGTCAGTCCAATCCCAATGGCCGCCACCTCAGCGCCCGGTATTACGTTACTTGACAGCTCGATCGACCGGAAATCAAGTACGCGACACTAGCGCCCTCAAGCCGATTCTCTCGAGGCGCCGTCACGGCCAACCCTGACAGTCGCACGTCCTCGTGCGATTAGTCACCCTTGAGCAAGGCACCTGAAAAGAACAATGTGACTTCAAGTTAATCCGTTCGACCAATCCTGACAAGACGGCGTGTGCGCTAGGTACCGTAAAAATAAAGCTAGGTTGGTACCTCTCCATACATTTGGCGTACACTTTAATATACGGACGAGCTCACCAACCTACTTTACGGCGTGGCCCGGGCGTGCGCGGCCCTTTCAACCAGCCTACTTCAACATAAAGTCTGGCCCGGGCATGCTAAGGCCCTTTCAACCGACTTTCGTCAACACATGGCGTGAACCGGGCGTGCTAGGCCCTTTCGAACAGCCTATCTTTTCTAACGGCGTAGCCCGGGCATCCTGGGCCCCTTCAACTAGCTCTCAACACATGCTCGTGACGCGGACCAGGCACCTGCAGCCTTTTCCTCCGGCCACCACAAGGACTACACAGATACACAGTGCAGCGCTTACACGGCGTCGCGGCACAGGCGTTCGCGGCCTCTTCTGCCGGTACACATGACAACGCCCATAAGCGAAAACTTCTACTCGTATCTGATTTAAGGTTTTGATCCAGTTTTATAACCGTGATTTTAATGTTAGTCATAACGGACAGTAAGCTATGTTATAAGAACCCCTTTTTTGTAATAAAATTTGATTGATAAAACTCACTTTCATTTTTGCGCATTTCCTTTTCAGTGGTGACTAATTGCTCTTCGTCGTCTGAACCAGAGAGGGTGTCTGAGCCGGCGGTCATGGTGTGGTTACTAGATACCGAAAGTGTATCGCTGTCGCTATCGTCATGGTATTCATGGTCAACTAGTCCCCCATCCACCGCCGTCTCGGCCTCCTCATTGTCTGCTAGGCTAGTGGCGACTTCGACTAACCCCTCGTACCCCCTTGGTACCAGACGTAAATTTTCATGTGAATATTTATAGACCCGATTACCGCCAGTGAGAGCCTTCAATTCGTACCTGTCGTTACTAAGGACTTTTACTATTATAAAGGGCCCACGAAATTTTCTGGATAATTTAGTTTGATTGCGCTCGCTGCATTTGACGAAGACGCAATCTCCTCTCGAAAAGGTCTAATTTGTGCCTTACCACGATTGAATCGCGTGGTGTCTGCTAGAGCTGCCTTTTGGATACTGCGTGAGGCTTCTTTTCTAATTACCTCCAGGTTGGCGCGTTCAGGTGACTTCACATTGGGACAAGTTTTGGCTAGCCCTAGAGATTGCGCACGTATGCCGAACATAAGCTCGGTTGGCGTAAACCCTGTTACCCTCGACCTAGTACTATTCAATGCTAATTGGACATTGTCTAGCTCTTCTCGCCATACCTTGTTAGAGTCATTTTCTATAATGGTAAGGAGGCTTTTTAGGGTGCGCATGACACGCTCTACTTGACCGTTAGCCCGAGAAGAGCCAGTCGCTACCAAGTGCAGCTCGATGTTGTGTTCGTTACAAAATTCTTTAAAACTCGAACTAACGTAGCACCGCCCCTGGTCAGCTATGACTCTCCTCGGTGCGCCAAATAATGACACTGCCTTTTGTAGAGCTCGGACTGCGCACGCGGCGTCAAGGGACTGGGTGTACTCGAGGAGGACATATTTGGTAAATCCGTCGATAATGAGTATAATGACCGATGCATATTCCTTTCTGTCGCTTTTGCCACTAAGTTTCCCTGTAAGGTCGATATGTACGGTATGCCATGGTATGGATATCTTGGGGATGGGATGCAGTCTCAATGGCTGTGCTCCCGAAGGCCCCTTTGAAGCTTTACACACTATGCATGAGTCAACGAACTTGCGGACATTCTTTGCCATTTGCGGAAACCAGTATTGTTCGTAGATTTTGTCAAGGGTTTTATCGCATCCCAAATGTTTAATCTCGCTGTGTACGTGGTTTATCAAAGTCCAAATGAGTGAGCGCGGAACAATGGGTAACCAGAAACTTGTCTTGTTACGTTCAACCTTCCTGTACAAGATACCATCTCGTACGTCATACGTATGAGCTATACCCTCAGGCAGCTGGTTATTTGCCTGTTTACTTATTAGGTCCTGAATTTCGGGGTCGCGCTTCTGTTCTACCTGAAGCCAACTATTGTGCAACTCAACAAAGTTAACCACTTTGGAGCGGGTGTTAGGTATCCTATCTGGTGCGCTATCCTCAGAAGCAGTCACTGTTGAGGTAGGAAGGGGGTTTCGTGACAAATAGTCCGCGTGTTCCATACTACGACCTTCCTTGTACACAATATCGAAGTCATACGCCTGTAAATAGGCCCACCATCGATGGACTCGCGGGGACAAATCAACTTTAGCTTTGGAGGCCTTTAACGAATTGCAGTCGGTAAAGACTGTAAAATGCTGACCGTACAGGTAGTGGCGGAAGTTCTTTACTGCGCGCACCACCGCCAATGTTTCCAGTTCATATGAATGATATCTGGATTCCACCTCAGTGGTGCGACGGCTAAAGTAAGCGACAACGTGTGGCACATTGTTTTCTCTCTGGATCAAGATACCTCCATAACCTTCCGAGCTCGCGTCAGTGTGGAGTTCGATAGGGACATCAGGGTTGAATATCGTCAAAACCGGTTCGGAGGTCAATATTGCCAGAATCTTTCTATGGACCTCCTTGTGTTTTTCAGACCAGGTAATAGGCCCCTTTAATTTAGTGAGTGGATACAACGGGCCGGCAAGGGTCGCAAAGTTAGGGATGAACCTCCTGAAATAAGATGCTAGTCCCAGGAATTGCCGCACCTGTGTAGCTGTGGCTGGAGCTGGAGCGTCAATGAGCGCTTGGACCTTTCGTGGATTAGGTCTCACTTCGCCTGCTTTAATGGCATAGCCAAGGTAGTCTATTTCAGTTTTCATAAACTTGCATTTACGGATATTGAAGGAGAAGCCAGCTCCAGACAGGGCCTCAAGGACAGCATCCAAACGACGTAGGCCTTCAGCACATCTGACGAAAAGCAAAGCACATCATCCATGTACGCCAAGGCTACAGTGTCCTTCAGCGACTTCAGGGCTTTGTTAATACAACGCTGGTATACTGAAGCGGCGTTACGTAATCCGAACGGCATGGCGAGGTACTCGTATTGGCCGTCCGGAGTCACGAAAGATGTACGCTTGATTGAATCAGGGTCTACTAATATCTGGTGGTAGCCAGATGCCATATCCAGGGAAGAAAAGTAATGTGCGCCAGTCAGTCGATCTACTTGTTCGTCAATCCTTGGGAGGGGGTAGTGTTCAGGTCGCGTGTTACCATTGAGCTCTCTGTAATCAACGCACATCCTGTCGGAGCCATCTTTCTTTTTCACCAACAGGATGGGGCTGGCAAAGGGAGAAGAGCTTTCGCGGATAACCCCAGCTTCTAAGAGTTCCTCTACTTTCCCCTTGACTATATCCTTTTCGGCAATAGACAACCTATAAGGTCGACGTTGGACGGTTTTGTGCGGATCTATGGGGTCGATTTTTAGACTACCCGTTGTAACGCGGCGAGTCGGTATACCCTCTATAAAATACTCGCTATATTTCTTCAAGATGCCTAATAACGCCTCTTTTTCTTCACCTACTAGATCCGTATCGATTGCACCCAAATCAAATGCATTTGCGCTTTCACATACGTTCATTTCTTTGCGAGCAGAGAAATGAAGGCTATCACTGTTGATTTCTACATGGACACCTAACTCAAGAACATCCCTGCCTATTATAATCGCTTCTGAAATCGTGTCGTCCGGGACTATGTGAAACAGAATGGGCAAGGAAATGTCTTGAATTACCACTGTACTAACTATCTGTTCGTTACATCTAACGTTATCCCCGCCTATCCCCGTTAAGCAAACAGAATCATTACGTTTTGTACCAGGTAGCTTATTTGAAAAACCACTCTTGATCAATGAGCAAGCGGAACCGCTATCAAAAAGGAACGAAAGGACCTCACCAGACGATGTCGACAGGGTACCTCTCGTTGACCGCCGCTCGCAGATGTGGACGTCCTTGCGCGTAACCGGCTCACTCGCAGGCTTCTTAACACTATCCGGGCAGCTGGTACTGAAGTGCCCCGGCTTTCCACAAGTGTAGCAAGTTCTCTCTTTTTCTTTATCCGATGACTTCACGTCGTTTCTCGTCTTCAAGGTTTCACGGCGTTTACGGCAGTCTTCGATCTTGTGTCCACGATTTCCACAGAAATGACAGGTCCCCGAAAAGCGCGTGTCCGGCGTGTTCATCAAACGAGGTTTCTTTATATCGGTCTCGTTGGTGTCGCTTTCATCGTGGCGTCTCTTCAAGGATATGCCGCCAAGAACCCTGCAAAGCTGAGCTCTCGTTGAAACCACATGCGAATTTAATTCTCTACGTATCAGCGGATCCTTTTGAGATAGCACAGAAATTGCGAATCCCGTCATAACTTCTTCATTCATCTCAACTCTTGGGATGCGCTCAATAAGGTTCCACAATCTCGCAGCCGCTTCTGTTGCTGTTTCCTTACTGCCTATTTGAAATTTTAGCACCTCATCAAAGTAATCCTGCATTAGCATATGCCGATCAAATTTGGCAAGCAAGGTTTCTTTTATTTGAGCCCATGTTAAGTCCGAGGCTTTTAATGTAGTAAGGCATTTAGCTGCGCGCCCCTTTAAAGCGTGTGTTAGAGCAAGTAGCAGTTCAGGCCCGGCAAGATTGCGACTATTTACTACAATTTCGGTCACATTGCACCAACCTTGTATGTCCGAATCAGCTTCATCTGGGTCGAATTTGATCAGTTTTGCTGAAGCGTGGCTCGTAGGGGTATTTTGTGTTGCCGCCAGCAACCGAGATAGAAGTGTCTCCATGTTTCCAAAAAAATTGGCGCCACCGCTGTCCGTCCTTGTAGGGCCGACGCTATTTTCACTGGTCCCCTCATGATCAGGCCCTCGGGATCCCACTTCTGATAAAGACACGTAGTCGTGATCGGTGTATACTTGGGTTTTATCAGACCGACTCATGTTCGTGGGTACTCGGGCGAGGAAACCAAAGTTCGATGGAATAAAAGTCGTTTCACACTAATCACTCGTATTATAATCAAATCAGATACAAATCAGTCTTAATTCACTACAATTAAATCGGATGATTATAGATTTAGAATCCTGAACGTTCTACCGCAACACGTGAGGCGCGCGCGCAACATGGAGTCTGTCCGCCATGACAGCTGTCAGTCCAATCCCAATGGCCGCCACCTCAGCGCCCGGTATTACGTTACTTGACAGCTCGATCGACCGGAAATCAAGTACGCGACACTAGCGCCCTCAAGCCGATTCTCTCGAGGCGCCGTCACATTTAAAGGGGTATTTATCAAACAACATAACGGAATTTCATTCTGTGCTCCAATAGGGAATGTTTATGAGTAATTTGTTTTACTGATTTTCTGTAAAATCGCCTCCAATCTTTATCTTCCATATAGGTAATTTCACGCGAGTTGAGGTGAATGATTACACACACAGCTACATGAAAAAATTAATGAATGAAATGAATGAGTGAGTAACAAACACAAGGCTATAGTTTAAAGAAACTTTTTGGTCTATCTTGCAAATCACTGTTGAACCTGCTATCGGTACGACAAAAAAGAACAGCAATCTCAAAATCCCGCTGTCATTACACGACAGTGTTGTTGTGTGCGTGGCCTCAACTTTCGTGAAATTACCATTACCTATACTTCTCTGTTATCTGTCATGTCGTCGAAGTTTAAAACGAAAGGGTTACTTGAGAGTATAATTATTACTTTGTCTTAAACCAAATTTGCTAATGAGTGACTTGATCGAACTGAAACTCATGAACAATCTATTTTTTTGCAATTAGGGCGGCGCCACTGGACTCATGATTGTGGTTAAACTTATACATTGTAACAAAAAGAAGACACTTTGACAAATAATCCTACAAGGCAAATTTCATAGACAAGATAGATTCGCTGTTAAAATTATTCGGTTTCCTCATGTTACACCGTGTATTGCTGATGACAGTTCTGGGTCATAGTGATCGACTAAAATTGAAAAATGCCTACGTATTCCCGATTGTTTGAGGCCTAATGGAAAAATAGTACCTATATTACTTACCTAGGGCGGTAAAACAACGAATGTGTCAGATCGCAGGTATTTGATTTATGTGATAAATATGCGATCTGTAGGCTTATGATGCTACGCTTTGTCACGCGATAAATAAACGATAAAACATAACCTCGGGTTCGCCTCGGGTTCTAACAAACACTCGTTTGTAATTCCTTCCTTACCGCCCTAGATACACATTGTACTATTTCATCACACTTGCTCGAAAATGGTGTCATTACACGTAGGTTCTGCGGGCCGTAAATGGCCTATTACGCCCTAGGGCGTAATGGTTTTCTTTTTAAATTTGAAACGCTGGTTCTGTTTTACATTTATTTGTCATCTTCAAAGGAAACGAAAACTTACTTTTTTAACTTGTTTCACTGAAATATTTATTTAATGTGGACTGTTATTGCAAATACATGTAAACACATATTTCTGTAACATTAATTAAATGTTTAAATAGTGTATTTCAGTATTTTGTAAATATAAAATCAACTGTCTTAGGTCTTTACCGCTATGGTTTCCGAACGTGACTTGACTTTCGCATTGTCTATGGATATAATATGTCACTAATGTCACTGTCAGCAGTCTGTTTCACAATTTCATTTAGGTTAAGTAAGGTTATTTTTATTAATATTTCCTCACAAGTGTGATGAAAAACATTGTGTGTGCCACGGGCGGTAAAGGAATTACAAACTCGTGTTATTAAAGCCCTCGGTTTCACCTCGGGCTTATAACAAACACTCGTTTGCAATTTCTTACTTACCGCCCTAGATACACAATGTACTAATAAAGCAGAACAGATCATCCAAAACCTACGAGTACGTTAGATTTAGTTACTTACGTTTAAGAGATAATAAGTAAACTTGTTAATCTTGCCGTTGTTAGGCAAGATTTAACGAGTTTACTTATTACATATAGCCATCATAGTCATCCTGATCCTGACTCATAAATTTCATAATATAATCTTTTTAACCATGGTATAGCTATAGATACAGAGCCGTAACTAGGTTTTTAATTTTTATGCGCCCGGTGCGAGCTTCTATAACTGCGTCCTTGAAAAAGGTCTTGATCTGGCCATTTCTGTGCCTTGGGCACCGCTCTAATTACGACATTGTAGATGTTTAAGTCGCCTGAGGCAGGCGGCCTTTGCCTGTAGTAACCCGTTTGCCTGGGTTGGGATCATAACGACTACATTGTCAAAACGACCAAATCATCATAAGGTCCAGATCTCTAAAGGACCATCTCTTTAGAAAGCCCATAACTCCGAATGACTAAGTAGCAAAACGACTACTTCTTGAGAAGACCACATCGTTAATAGTCCACATATCACAAAGACCAGGGAGCAAAACGACTAGTTCGTGAAAAGACTATTTCGTTAATAGACAAAATCTCAATAAGACAAGGTAGCAAAACGACTTACTGAATTTGTGTCAGTGCTAGTACAGTTTATTGCATATTTTTTATTCATAATATAAAAACGAACAAAAGCCGTATACTTTATTTATTTATTTATATAAACTTACAGGTAAATTAAATTAGACCTATATATTCTTAATTTAACGTAAATGGCCGTTACGACCCAAATAATAACTAATATGCAAACAAAAATTAAACTTAACACAAAGTTTTATGTTGGTTTACCATTTCGAACTTTCGAATCATATTTTATAGAGGAACGCTCATTCCCAAATTACCGCATTCCTAAAATACCAGATTTTTAAATTACCAGATTCTCGATACATCAGATTCTCCGTATACCAGATTCCCACAATAATACATCTAACGAAGTTATTTAGATCCTTGAGTAACTTACGATTTTCTAATGTAGTGTAACGGGAATGTGGTAAGACAGGAATCTGATAAATCGAGAATCTGGTATTTTGAAAAATCTGGTATTTCAGGAATGCGGTATTTTGAGCACGAGCGCATTACAATATGTAATGTAATAGGCAAGGGGTTTATTTCAACAATGTCCAAAATTACCACAATTAAATGAAATAAGAAAATCTAAATACATAAAATGGGCATGATTATACCAACATTTTGCTATCTAGTAGTTTTGCTACCTCGTCTTATTGAGATTTTGTCTATTAACGAAATAGTCTTTTCACGAACTAGTCGTTTTGCTTCCTGGTCTTCGTGATATGTGGACTATTAACGATGTGGTCTTCTCAAGAAGTAGTCGTTTTGCTACCTAGACATTCGGAGATATGGGCTTTCTAAAGAGATGGTCCTTTAGCGATCTGGACCTTATGATTATTTGGTCGTTTTGACAATGTAGTCGTTATGATCCCAACCCGATATTTTGAAGGCTATCTCGAAAGCACTACAGGTTTATCGGTATAATGCCAGACTCCCGTTCTTGTGACCCAGGATCGTATCCCGGGCTGTGTATGTTTTTTTTTCTAATTGAGCTACAACACAAACGTGTACCTAGATCACATATAAGTATCCTTTCGTGTTGGAGAGCTTTATGGTCTTGGAGACCAACGTGATATTTTGGATCAAGTCTATCCATTTCATTTTTAGATGACGTGATGAAGACAAATGCATGGCGCTTCGTAGGTATATGTGCCAATCTATATGTTCAGTAAGAAGACAAATCTATAAGTACATAGATTGTGTCACAAGGGAGAAAATGGATTATTTACGGCGAGGGCATACATTTAATCCAGAGCGAACTCTACAATAGTATCCTGAGCGTAGTGACGCCTAATATTTTAATAATTTTACTAGCGCGTGACACAATGCTTTTCACACCAACTATGAGGATGGAGAAAAATTATACTAAAGTCCTTGAACAGAAAAGTACCTATCACTTTGATGCCTCATAAATGTTATTTTCTGAATAAGAGGTGTGAAAAAGTATATAGAAGTTTATTACAACTGTTCTAAGGATAAGATGTATCTGTAAGCTGTGTAATATAAGAGTACCTATTCGTGGCACGGCGAGGCGAGCTTGTCCGAAAGCCGGTCTTATCACCGCCGGGCTATCTGGCTTTGCGCGGCACCTTTAATTTCGTATGAGTCGCAACCGTATTCTGAAGAGTATCTTCTGGCTATGTTATTAAAAAGGTGTAACAGTGATTTTGTCTGTACATACTTTTATATTTTGATGAAAATTACTGGAGTGAACTACATATAGTTGAAAGTTCCTAAATTCACAAAACTAAACTTTTCAGACTTTCACATATTTTGTATTACGTTTTCTGTGTTTGTTGCTGTAATGCATATTACTCGTACTTTAAATATATTTTTATTCAATAAACGTTACATACAATGACTACATAGTATACTTAAAACAAAGTCGCTTCCCGCTGTCTGTCCCTATGTATGCTTAGATCTTTAAAACTACGCACGGATTTTGATTCGGTTTTTTAAATAGATAGAGTGATTTAAGACGCTGTCAACAGCAAAATGCCCTTGAGGATTCAGGATTTTGGCCCATCCCCTAGCCCCGCCTAATTGCTCCCAGCGCTATTCACAAGTGAGCGGCGAGAAGCGTAACTGTTTGCATTCGGCTTGCGATCGCGATCGAAATAAACACGCCTGCCGGTAGATGGCGTTAAACTCCTGTAGGTTTCCCATAGAGCGCAGAATAAAATAGACAGGGCGTCGTTAAAATAATATAGTTGGTTTTTAATTTATTTTCATAATTAAAGCGTGAACAGATAGAATGAAATTTGCATATGTAATACGTAAATAAGTAATCAAAACTTTCAAACACATTTAATGAATTTTGGATATGTAATATAAGTAGTTAAGATTTATTAGAAAAAAATACAGTATTTTTGTAAGTAGTAATACGATTATATTGAATTAAAATATACAGCACTTCCTTTATGTTTTTCTTGATGACCTGCAATGTAAGGTCATCGAGAAAAACATATAGGTAAGGTAAGGTTTACAAATAAATCAATCGATTTTCGATTTGACAGTATAAGGTATTTATACTTAGTATCCGTAACCTGGTATCCCATCAAAAACATTCTGTAAAAAACTAGCCAAGTCTCGATGGAGCTGCTTGTTTATCTCTAAAAAGTAATGAAATCTAGACAAAATCGTGTCAAGTTTAAGGTACCTTACTGCGATTTCTTTATTATTATACTTAATGTTGTGTGACTTGCCGTTGAACATTCTTTATTCGTTATAGTAGGTACAAGTCAACAAAGAAACTTTGTAATCGCATGTATTTGTATAGGATTACAAACTTATGTGTGCAGTTGCAATATTTGGAGGTTTTTTAGGACTTGATAGGCTAAAAACTAAATATGTTTAAAATTTCAGCTCTCTGAGTTTATGGGAAGTACTAGTTCTATTCTGATGATCATGAGTCAGTGAGTGTCTGTCGTAAATGCGAAACTTTGCTTTCGCCTATCTTCGGAACTAAATGACCTACAGACTTGAAATTTTGGATTTTAAGTATGTGATTATAGCTTACTGGATGACGAAAATTTCTGCGTTCTGGTCTTATCTAGAGGTTCTCAAATAGGGGCCTGAAAATGCGGCGAAATGGTTCCAGTAAAGGATGGTATGGCAGTGTTTGCTTCGCGCTCGACTTAGCGGGGCCACTGCCGTGCCCCCAGATATGTACCATGCAACTCCGAGTACCTTTAGTAGCTAATGAAAATGTATGTTACGTAGGTAATTAAATTAAATGAGATTGAATATAATATACAATATAATAAATACTTAGTACAAATACCTTATACTGTCAAATCGAAAATTGATTGGTTTATTTGTAAACCTTACTAACTGACGTGCCCGAAAAATTACCCTGGAGTGCGGTGTATGATAATACATACATACATATATCCATACATACATACATACATACATACATACATACATACATACATACATACATACATACATTGCGTCAAATAATACAAATTAATAAACAGAGTATGGTAAAATATAGTAAAAAGAGGAGAAATCTAGTGCTCCAGGATGGGTATTCCGCAGCCATCTTCGCATCCAAATCTTCCTATCTTTCTTCTCGTTCCCCTGATTCTAATAGACATACATACATACATACATACATACATACATACATACCTACATACATACCTACATACATACATACATACATACATACATACATACATACATACATACATACATACATACATACATACATTCATACATTCATACATACATACATACATACATACATACATACATACATAGGTACATACATACACCTTAGGCCTTCATACACAGGGTTTCGCACACAGGCGCTGCTGGGTGTGGGCGCAGCCCTGAGCTTGCCTAATGCATTAGGCAAGGAAGAATAATAATTACGTCAAAATAAAATCGCGGAGTGAGACATGCCTGCTTCGGCTCGTTTCCTAAAACCACACTCGTGTATTGATGCCTCCCATAATACATAACTATTACCGTCGACTCCAAAACTTTATAGATCTATGCAAACAAAACGTTTCTCGATGGGCGTAGCCAAAACCGCATCTGAAGAAGCGTTGAAATGTGGACCTTATATCCAGTGACATAAGGTCCACATTTCAACGCTATGAAGGTGTAAAACTGAATGAGTATTCATTTGGACAGGCCAGTGGCTATTGCGGTGATCATACATTTAACACACTTAACTAAATATTTACACTTCTTATATTATAACTTTGATTTATATAAGTACGTATACAGTATTTTAGATTTTTAACACAAGGTTAAACAAATTTTTGCGATGTTTTCGATGCGCAAACGAGAAGCATAGGTCCGTCTAGCACGGCGCGTCAGCGCACACTGTCTATTTGTATCGGAGTAAACGAGAGCCTACTGTCACTGTTTCTGGGCAGCCGGGTCTTAGAAGATAATAATAAATAAAAATTGAAATAAAAAAAAGTGTGGACTATTTGTGAAATGTGACTCGTTAGCGGTTTAGGTATGAATATGTTGACTTCATGTTTTTATTTGCAGACCCATACGTTAAAAAAATAAAGACATAGAACCGTTTAATGATGATTTTAAGACCAATCTTTGCAATTTTTTTCTATCGAGCCGATTTCGTGAAATTATGTATCGCGTCCGTCCACGGTCTTCGAAATATGATGAATATTAACATATATTTTTTTTGATGTGCTAGAACAAATGGTTTTTCTTAAAAAACTGCTTAAATAACATCAATTTCAACAAAAGTAGGTCTTGTCAGCCTCTTAAGAGGAAGGTTTATATGTATAATACATGCATTTAGTATCAGCATTGCACCCGTGCGAAGCCGGGGCGGGCGCTAGTACAATATAAAGTAAAAAAATACAAGATATAGTCAAAAACTTAAATAACTACAAAAAACGGGCAAGTGCAAGTCGGATTCGCACACGAAGGGTTCCGTACCACCATCGAGCAAAAAGACGGCAAAAACACGTTTATTGTATGGGGACTCGGGATTGCAAATCGGACTGATTTTCAATCCGGCCGGACCGGATCCGGTAAAGCAAAACAAATAAATAGGTAGGTACTATTTACTTCCTACGGTAATTCTTTCAGACGAAATAATCATTGGTTCATTCAGCAATAAGAAAACTTATACACTCGAAACAATAAAATCTATATATTTATGGAATTTGTCCAAAAAAATAATGATAATCTGTTGAGAAATGCGGCATGTAGAGGAGAACAGGAGGAACTTCTTCTGTCAGAGTCGATAGTACTCGCGATCCTGAGTAGAAATGATGCAAAATGTCTCCGATCTAAAAAAAGTTTAAGTACAATTTTTTATAAAGTGGTCTAATTGTGCTAACTCGGTTAGTTTACAATATTGGTAAAAATTAAATTTCAGAATAAGGCTTCAAATGTTATTAGTGAAAATTCGTATACACAGTCGTGTCCCGGTACCAGTACCGGAACTCGCGTTACGGGCGATGAACCCCAATATGCCCCGATATGACTGGGGCGAATTAGACCCGAGCGGGATTTCTCATTATTACAGAAGGAAAACTAAAATATAAACATAATGTAGTTTTTTGCTGAGAGTAAGGTAAATTGAGCTACTTAAGAGGGGCCTGTAAGCTCAACGTATCTCGATGTTTGAGAAATCTTATTCTTAGTAGTCCTATTCTTAGTGTTTGAGAAATCTTATTCTTAGTAGTCTTAATATTGCCCGTGAACCTATACGGGCAATATTAGGATGAAGTGGAGCACGTAGAAATATCTGACACAACCTTATTACGGTAGCAATAGAGTAGTGGCACTTATTGTTGCATGTTTAATCATATACAGCGTGACCTTAGCCTTTGGACATACCCTGAGATCCTCCGTAGAATTACTTCTCAGGAATGCTCTAAAAAGCATTTTTTTTAATTGGGAACTTCGATAAATAAAAAATCAACAAATAAGTAAATTGTACTGGGGCGTTTTCAAAAAAAAAAACAGGGGTAGCTACTTTCTCAAAATATGGACTTGTGAGGTTTTTTTGGCTCAGAATCGTTACTACTTTCGAACCTTATACGTAAAAAAAAGTGTCCCAATTTTTTTTCCATTACGTCACCATTTTGCATAGTGTTTGTATGAACGTGACGTAGTGGAAAGACAAAAATCCCATACAAATTTTGGGACACTTTTTTTACGTATAAGGTTCGAATGTACTAACGATTCTGAGCCAGAAAAACCTCAAAAGTCCATATTTTGAGAAAGTAGCTACCCCGGTGTTTTTTTTGGAAAACGCTCACTGACATCGCCTGTTTTTTCCGTATCTCTCTCTGTTAGTCCTTAACGCAAGTTTGGCATTCTGGTGACACTCTCCGTAAATTAAAATCATGTTTACATAATCCTCAGCAGAATAAACGTTTTCCATTTTGAAAAATATGACCGAATATTTTTTTCGGAATATTCATCATAGATCATAGGATAGGATAGGACCAAAGAGTATAATAAGTATGATAGGACACATGCCAATGTCACACCAATAAGTGTCAATATTTAAAAAAAAAATCATACAATAGAAAAAGTTATCATGCAATTCTATAAAGTTGCATTTGCTGAAGGAGTTTCGATTGCCATGTGCCTACCAGTGGCGTGGCGTAAAAGATATCCTTGGGCAAGCCGGTGCAGATTTGGCGTACATTTTCCTTAAGAAGTGTAGAATAAGGTGCTCAAATGCCTGATATTAGGCAAGCCGGTAGGAATCGAGTTCTTTGGACGCCACGCTACTGGTGCCTACATACCTACAGCATGTTCAAAAGAAAAAAATAGTAAATCGTTAATTTCTCCTTCGTTCTGCTCTAATTGTTATGATACTTTGTATATTAGTTAGAAATACCCTAATCAAGATGTACCTTTCAGGTTTGTCCGGAGGCTAGGGACATCCTGTATTAATGCCGGTATCTGTACATTATAACATTACATACAATAGTACATTGTGTATCAAGGGCGGTAAGTAAGGAATTACAAACGAGTGTTTGTTACAAGGCCGAGGCGAAGCCGAGGGCTTTAACAACACGAGTTTGTAATTCCTTTACCGCCCGTGGCACACACAATGTTTTTCATCACACTCGTGAGGAAATCTGATTAAAATAACCTTACTTAACCTAAATAAAATTGTAAAACTGACAGTGACATTAGTGACATATATCAAGACGACAAGTCACGTTCGGAAACCATAGCGGTAAAGACTTAAAATGGTTGATTTTATATTTGCAAAATACTGAAATACACTATTTAAACATTTAATTAATGTTACTGAAATATGTGTTTACATGTATTTGCAATAACAGTTCTCTTTAAATAAATATTTCAGTAATAAAAGTTAAAAAAGTAAGTTGGCGTTTCCTTTGATCATGACAAATAAGAGTAAAACAGAACCAGCGTTTCAAATTTAAAAAGAAAACCATTACGCCCTAGGGCGTAATAGGTCATTTACGGCCCGCAAAACCTACGTGTAATGACACCATTTTCGAGCAAGTGTGATGAAAAAATATATCATATGTAGGTTAGAATTGTAAAGAATTCTGCAGCAGAATTTAATCTTTTAGCTGCACTGTGTTAGCCAGAAGACACCTTGTCTTGTCTGACAGTCTAAGTATAATTTTTGAAAATGGTTCTGTTTTGTTAAAATAACAAGTCAGTCCCACGACAATCTCTCACATAACTTAGGTACCTAAATAAAACAATAAAAAGTTACAATGAAAAATGCGCAGTTCCTTTACGGGGCTCGGAACAATCTCGAACTCGGGAGATAAAATGTAATCCCTTTACTGGCTTATATAACGTTACCTATATGTATTGTACTTATGTATAGCACAGCGAAAAGAAAGTTGGCAGCTTCTTTACCTAAACGCTTTGAAAGCGTGCTCGGTTAAAAAATATTAAAATGCTCTTGTCTGGCCAGAGCAACGGCTACATAAATTATATTTCGTTATTTTAGGCAAAAATAGGGGGAACTTAGTGTAAACTCATATAGGAGGAGGTGTGCATGAAAGAGACATGTTTTGAAAGAGTCACTTCGATTTTTCCGAACTTTTCGAAATTAACATCATTTCAATTTAATTTTCGTGTGGCAACATTGATAATCTGCGACCCACAAAGATTTGCCAGTTCACCAAAGCGTAATGGTGGAGCAGGATCTCTTCGAAAAAAATCGCTTTTAATAATATCACATAAGCTTTTTATGCTGTTTTAACGTTTTTACAGTAGGTATAATGTATTGATTTAACTCTAAAATAATGTTACGGCTAGGGTATGCATTTATTTCAGCTTTACTTGTGTACTTTATTTGATTATGATTCGAGATTTTATCAGAAACTTTTAAAGATATAGTATTTATGGCTACTTGCTGTGAAAGAGCCAGTGACGCATGTGATGAAAAGGCCGATTGTTTCATAATAACCTATTTTAGATCTTTGCATTTTTTATGTTATAGCAGGCGTGATTTTAAATATAAATTATGTAGTTTTACTGTGTTTCAAATATTAAAACGAGTTGGTTCCTAAAACTGGCTCTTTCATGCCCACCTTCCCCTATGACGCTTTTCCGTGATTATTTTTACCAAAAATATTATCGTACAACTTTAAGAAGTTACGCGATCATAGTACATTCATATTTAATTACACTGTTTGGCCACATAGTGCTGGTTTCCTCTCCTAGTGCCAGATATATATTTTTATACATTTAATTATACATACACCGCACACCTTAATGAAATTAAGAATGTTGCAGGTGGTGCCTACATTTCTCGCCATAAGGCACTTAGTACAGAGTTGATCAAAATGTTGTTAAAAATTTGAAGCTCTGAATTACCTACCAAGATGAGCTGTATGTTATGAAACATTGTTACGTGAAAAGTTTTTCTTCAAGTTTTAGTTTATTTCGTAGTTCTCTTGACCCTTGCATCACCTATTGCCTTGCAGACTTAGTTGTGAGCTCTCGTGTCTCTAAGGGCCCTGTGAAGTAATAAAAGAAGTCATTGCATGTACAGTCGGATATAAAACCAAAGTTGCAGTCGGATTGTTCCAAGTTTCTGAGTACGATGCCCTTGGGATGGAGACAATCAAGCGGAGATCTGACCTACAGTCGGGCTACTGCTTGTGGCTGGAGCTTCGGAAAGTTATATTACAAACATTTCTTTAGAGCGAACCGATCTTTAAATGGTGTAGTTCCTTTTTATTAAGATGGATAGTGAACATTTCTAATTCACAAAATATTAGGCTCTGACGATAGGTATAGGTTTATGAGCCTTACTTTATACGGTACGTATTTCCGCCTATACATGTATGCTACAAACATTTGCACTTTTTGGTTTCTATTGTGAGGTGTGAGCACACTTACAACCCTTGCTTACAACGAAAAAGATGCTAAAATTTCATTTCATAAAAATTATACAAAAATCTACATACCTACATAGGTTTTGAATAGATAACCTGCGAATTGCTGACAGAGGGCATTTAGGTCTATGTAATAAAGCAAATTAAAATTTAGTAAAAGAGTCACAAATTTTGAGATATTTTGACTTTAAAAAAAATTCTCGAAATCGATACCCTGGCCTAGATTTTTTGCTCTAGCGCGTTTTTTTATCTTTCATTTATTATTTTGTTTCAAACCAATTTAAATAAATGTGCTATCAGTAGTATAATAGCAGTTAGACTATGACCCCAGATTTAACATATATGATACTTCTTACCCGACTTAGCCGAAGCAAAGAAGAGACGTTTTTAACTTATTTTACCTTCACCAACGAAGTTGCGAGCGAGACCACCAGTAAGTACTATGAGCAGTACCGGGGTTATAGTTAAAATTCACCTTAGAAAGTAAGTAATTTGCAAACAGCACCATATCTCGGACGATGAATGTCGAGTGCATTTATGCGCCAGATCTCTATAGGTTCATTTTCTTTTAACCGGGGCAGGAACCGTACCGGGGCGTCTAAACTAAACTCCACTTCTGTCACATTTGCCGTACGAGGTATTTCATTCGGTAATTCATCTTGGCATCGGACCCTACACGTCTGCCAGCGTGCCAGCTCGTTAGCTCGGGTTTGACTGTTAATGCCGTTTGCACTCGCCGCTAACGAAGCTACGTTTAGCTAGTCATCCCTAACTTTATTATGTACTCGCGTTACTTTTCTTTATACATACCTACTATTTTTCGTGTTTGGGCTAGCGTTTGGCCCTGGGCTGTTTGTATGATGGAAAATGACCTGTCTTAGCAAGTGTATCATTGTGTAGTAGCTTAAACTAGCTTTATCTAAATAACGGAGTAAGCTTTCTGAAATTCATCGTGAGTTATCACTAGGGTTTATCACCTAATGACCTGATTGTATGTACTAAGTAAATACGATTATATTATAATGTTGAGTTTGAACAGTAACCACCACTGCTTACTAGTTTAAGGCGTACTGACCAAGCGGGTACTTAACTTTAAAAAACTGTACAAAATCGGGGGGAAAATGCCCCTAGCTATTCTTCGGCGGCTTAACTGGAACGGTAGCTAAGAGAAAGAAGCAGAGGCGTAGCGAGGGTGGTGCAGACAGGGCACGTGCCCTGGGCTCCAACAAGGGGGGTGCGCAAAAACAAACATGGCGAAATAAAGTCTTGAATGCAACCGCCGCCCCCCCCCCCCCGCCCGCCGCAAATACACATGGATATCATATCCGCTAAAAGAGAAAGTCATTTGCCTGAAATCGAGTACGGAACGTACTAATTTCTACATTCGTTTAATACATAGCTCAGATTGCTAACACGATATTATTTAGGTACATACACCCGGTCATCTCGTGTCACTATTGTGTTTTGATCGCACAGTGACTTGTGTAGTCGTATTGCCTTAGCACCTTGTAGTGATCGAACTACCAATTTAAGTTTGTACTCTGTGTCTACGGTGTAAACGCCGTATTAAAATACAATCGAGATGCACCACTGCAATGAAGCAAGATATTTGTTGTTGATCCATGCTGTCCCATATGTAATCGCATACAGCTACGAAAATAACGAATTTGTAGTATTAAATAAATATCGCGTAACAAATGAGATTAAAAATGTTAGACTCAGACTAAGTGTTACCAAACCATATCGTACAAAACAATCTGTAGTGCCTCGTCAAAACACATCTTGTTTTTGCCAAATGCGTACTTGTAATAAGGTCTTGGAACAAACAACCTGACAGAACAAAACGTACTTTTAGTAATACAGTTATTCATACTGTTTCGTCTTACGTAGGTAAGAAATCTGCACAACCCTCTTCGCCATTTTAGCAAAATAAACACCGAACGGCTGTAAAAAGATTCCTTTACTCCGTCAAAAACATTAAAGCAAAATAGAATCTTTAAAACTTGGGCGCTAAAAAGTTATTACCCATTTCTAATATTGTCATTTCCGAGACCATTCTTCGTCCGAGTCATCATTACCGTGTATACACTTTTGTCATTCCCCTGTCCCCCGCGTTCCGTGCTGTCATTTCCCTGGACAAACATAATTTTGCGTTTCTCGAATTGAAACAGAAATGATCTCTCGCCGTTAACACGTAGGCGCTAGGGCCGAATTTTGGAAATTAAAACTCTTTTTTAGTCAGCGTGATGATTCATTATTTTTTTGCGGTCTCTCTCATTTCCACTAATGAGATTCTGCGATATCGTTGCTTTATTCTGATAAAATCCGTTTCGCACTCTGTTTTAAAATTAACGTGACATAATTTGAAGTACTGGGCGTTATCTCATTTACTCTTAAACACATTTTCTTTTTACCTACTAGACTGTGGAAAACATTGAACAAGATTACCTACCTGTAAATTAGGTTTTGACAGGAGTGTTCATAAAATCCACCAAAACGGGCTTCTACTACATACTGATCATCATAAATATCATAATACTTACAGTATTTTATACAATCGTTGTGTAGGCGTTTAGGCCACGAGCTTTGCCAAGTGGCATTTGTAAGGTACCTTGGAGACTTATGCAACTATTGTATACATATTTTAACTAAGAGTCAACTAAAATAATTGAATAGACAATGCTTAACAGTCAATGCACATTTGTTGTACAGTTTTTTTGATTTTTCGGACAATAACATTGAAATTATTGTTCATAGTCACTCGTGCATTTTTTATCAAAATAGGTTAATTGAAAGCCAGTTTTTTTTATTTTTTTTATTTTGTGATGATGAACTGTACAAGTTGCAGACAAAGAAGTGTTCACTTCAAAAACAGTATTAATACCAGAACTTTCTTCCTTAATGCTACGATACCGGGAACCTGGTTTTGGAAACCCTTGTAGGTATCCTATTCTGTGGATTTCCAAGCACTGCAATAAAGATAGCTCTAATGCGCAAAAGGACGCAAGTGACTCGGTTTTTCTGTTAAAGTAGGCCGTGTCGTGACAATGGCAATGCAATTTTGTTTGCCAATACAAACAATACAGGTAAAAATATTGTAACAGTACAATAACTACAATCGGTCCGTCCAATTTGTGCTGTTCGGTGGCAAGGCTACGCCGTGGTGCGATCGGCACGCGCCAACACCGCAGACACAGTTTAAATATTTATCAGTATATTACAAAAGTTTAAAACGAGTCAGCATGCATCCGCGGCCCGTTGCAGCACATCGAATATTGCTGAAACTCCTTAGGTCCTCACATCTGGGTCCTACAGTGTCGCGTACCACTCCAGCAGGACGATCGCGGGGGGTGTGATCGGCGGGGGGCGACGGACGTCACGTGACTTACCATCCTACCATCGCGGCGGCAACTCGGCCCGCATTACATTTTTTGTATATTTTATATCATTAAATAATTAACTCAAGCACTGGAGTTCATCATCAGCATCCCAAACTACGGATAGCCCCCTGAACATGGTCTTCGAACCTTCAACTAAGGAATCAGCGAGTAACTACGAATTGACTGTCCAGCCAACGTGGCCGTGCCTACGCCATTGTCACAGCGCAGTTAACTATTCGAAACTACGAGCTAAATCGCCGAGTCTGCTGCAAAAAACAAGCTAAGTCCACCAAAAGTGCATCAAGAAAGGATTTACTAGCCCATAGAAACGGATCTAAGGAACATAAGCCCAGGATTACTAGAAACCAGCTAAGTGTCCTATCCATTTCCATTCTTGCATCACCCATACCTATCTTACAATACCTACTTAAAATACCTATACATAACAAGAAACTAGAATACTACAAAAAATATCACTATTACAATTTACCTAACTAGTTACAAGTAAATCATAACGTGAATCTTATATATTTACGTACTAATCTATGTATTCGTTACAAATTGTCATATAAGTACAAGTATAGATCGACAATTGCAAGTTAACGGTATATTGTTTACGCCGTCAGACTAGTTGGCAGGCGCAATTACGATAAATAATCGAATTAAAACACTTCTTAGCTAAAATAGCTATTACCAATAAAAAAAGTGAATTTAGCGTACTAGTGCATAAACAATAGAAACATACGTTATAGCAAAGTGTTATAGTGCGATACTAAACCTTCTAAGTAAACAGTGTTAGTTAAAACTTAACCTAAACTCGTTACCTGCAAATAAGTGTTATTTACGTTCAATTAACTTACCTATTTTGTCTTACAGTGTCGTTTACGGAGGTGAACAATGACTGATGCTATGTTAAAAGAAAATATTAGACGCCGTGGTACTTGCAAGGCTCAGTTAACTAATTTTAACTCGTACCTAAGTGAATTACCAGAGAAATTAACTCCTCAGCATAGGTTTGAGCTCGAATTACGCGTTTCTAGGTTGGAGTTAGTGTTTAACGACTTCCATGATATACAATTACGGATAGAATGTACCCAGGAGGACCCGGCCGAGCAATATAAACAACGGGATTCTTTTGAGGCATCGTACTACACCAGCATTGCTCGCGCCCAGTTCCTGCTGAGCGAGGCGGCCGGACCTGCGAGTAATGAACGTAAGACTTCACCGGCCGATACGAAGGTAACGAATGTGCAGCAAACAAAGCTAAGTGTTAAATTGCCTGAAATACAACTTAATAAGTTTGACGGCACTTACAGTCAGTGGTTGGAGTTCCGTGATATGTATGAATCGATGATTCATAACGACACTAGTTTATCCGAAATTACAAAGTTTCATTATCTGAGATCTTACTTAGAAGGGAGTGCGTTATTAGTAATAAAATCGATTGAGTTTAGTGCATCTAACTATGAAGTTGCATGGGAGCTTGTGTGTGACAGATACAATAACAAACGGTTACTCATTTCTAATCACGTTAAGGCCTTATTTAACGTCTTCCCAGTGCAAAAAGATACGTCTTTTCAATTACGAAGATTAATTGACACATTTATAAAAAACCTAAAGTCACTCGAAATATTAAAAGAACCGGTTAACCATTGGGATACGTTGTTAATACATGTTGTTTGTACCAAGCTCGATTCGCAAACATTATTTGAGTGGGAAAAATACAAAATAACGTTAGACAGCGATTCTAACAAATTTGACGACTTGGTTAAATTTGTTAGAATGCGAGCGGATTTATTAGAAACTCTCGAGCAAAGAAATGTTAGACAAGAAAGACCGCGAGCGTTGGTAACACAAAATTCACCAAATAAAAACAACATAACCAAATCGTCCTGTCCGGTATGTAACTCGAGTGTACACAATATTTACAATTGTAAAACATTTTTGGATTTGAACCCTAAAGATAGGGAATATAGGGCCCAAGGTTTGAATTTGTGTCTTAATTGTCTTCGTCATGGGCACGTAACTAACAAGTGTCGCTTAAGCCCTTGCAGAGTGTGTAGGAAAAAACATAATACTATCCTGCACCCGACGGCGGCAGCGCCGCGAGATAATGACGCCCCTAGTACAAACGGCCTCGCGCTGCCCGCAACGACCGCGGCGGCCGCGCCGCCCGGGCCGCCCGCACCGCCTGCGCCCGCGCCGGCTGGCCGGGGGGCGGGCTCGGCCGGCGCGCCCGCACCTGTCGGTTTGGTTTGCGCGGAGCCGCGCCAAGGTTTGTTGTCTACCGCTGTGGTCAACGCGTGCACTGAACATGTTCACGCACACCCAGTGCGTTTGATGCTCGACTCGGGTAGTACTTCAAATTTTATAACACAACAATTGTGCACCGAGTTGAACCTTGACACCAAAGACGTTTCTACTTCAGTAACCGGTATAAACAACAATGTGTCTATATTAAATAAAATATGTACAATTACGCTAAAATCAAACTACTCTGATTTTTCGGCTGAAATAAGCTGTATTGTCATACCTAGCATTACTAATCCGTGGCCGAGTGAACCGATTAGTTATAAAGAGTTTAATATACCTAAGGGGATTAAATTGGCTGATCCTAATTTTCACGAGACGTCGAATATTGACATCCTACTAGGGAGCAATATTTTCTGGGACTTACTGGGTTCCCAAAGGATTGAGTTGGACAATAGAAACATTATTTTACATGAAACAAAATTAGGATGGGTACTTGGCGGTTCTATTCCAGGTACCACGGATATATGCGGCTTCTCACATGCACAAAACAATGTAAATACACAAGCACAAAACATCACAAACGTAGACAATTGTGCTTTACAAAAACAATTAGCTATGTTTTGGGAACTAGACACTATAAAAAATGATCATTCACCTTGGAGTACAGAGGAGATGGAATGTGAGCATAGTTTTGTTCAAAACACGACACGTTTACCTGACGGTCGATTTTTACTTACAATTCCACTGAAACATTCGCCTGACCTATTAGGTGATAGTTACTATTTAGCAAAACAAAGGCTTCTTTCTTTAGAACGTAAGCTACAAAAGAACCCTAGTTTAAAGGAATCTTACACAAACTTCATTCACGAATATATGCAGTTAGGGCATATGAGTGAATCACAGAACGATAGGTCGCAAGTTGCTTATTTTGCTCCACATCACGCTGTCATAAATGATGACAGCATTACGAGCAAGGTCAGAGTTGTTTTCGACTGTTCCGCTAAATCATCTTCTGGATACTCGTTTAACGATTTGCAACAAGTAGGACCCACTATACAGGATGATTTGTTCTCGATCCTAATGCGTTTTCGCCAGCACGACGTTGCTCTGACGTCTGATGTGGCCAAAATGTATCGCCAGTGTTCTGTGATTCCGGTGCAGCGTCCGTTACAACAAATATTGTGGAGGGATGAACCCACACAACCCATAAAAACATATAATTTGAATACATTGACATATGGTACATCGTCCGCTGCATTTCTTGCCATACGCTGTCTAAAACAATTATCGATCGAGTGTACGGATCCTGTTGTAAAAGAAATTATAGCTAGGGATTTCTATGTAGACGACCTTATATCCGGGTGTTCGTCAACAGAGGGCGCCTCTAGGATTTATACTAAACTTACAGAAACTTTGAACAGTGCTTGTTTTCCGCTGCGAAAGTGGAGATCAAACGACACTGCCTTACTTCAAATAATTGCAAATGACAGGACAGCGGGTGCCGAAGGGAACCTGGACCTATGCCCTGAGCATAGTTCCAAGGTTCTAGGCATAACTTGGGACAACGTGGCCGATAACTTGTGCATCTCAACCAGCGTGGATTTCAAGGGCACTGTCACTAAACGAAGCATCCTGTCAACTATTTCAAAGATTTTTGACCCCTTAGGGTTAGTAGCACCAACAGTTTTAGAAGCCAAGGTCATGATGCAAAGGTTGTGGCTGCACAAGTTATCGTGGGATGACGCAGTTCCTGATGACGTTAGAGATGTTTGGCGGGCATTTGTACTTACCTTGCACAATCTCAATGAAGTACAAATACCTAGACACGTTATTTGTCGCAGTCCTGTCAATTTGCAACTACACATTTTTGTAGACGCTTCAGAGCTGGCTTATGGTGCTTGCGCGTATATACGTTCAACAGACATCAACAATGAAGTTACTGTAAACTTGCTGTGCTCCAAGGGGAAGGTGGCACCACTAAAACCATTAACCACCCCCCGCTTGGAATTATGTGCAGCTTTACTAGGTTCACAGTTGCTAGACAAAATTTTAAACTCCATGAGGTTGACATTTGACAGTTGTTTTCTGTGGTCAGACTCAACTATCGTGTTGGGTTGGTTGGGCATGCATCCAAGCAAACTTCAAACATTTATTCGCAACAGAATTGCCGAGATACAGTCCACTTGTGCTAATTTTGCTTGGAGACATGTTCCAACCAACGAAAATCCCGCAGACCACATTTCACGTGGATTAACAGCCAGCGCGATAGTTCACAACAAGTTATGGTGGAACGGGCCACAATTCCTGTCCATGCCAGAAAACTCGTGGCCAAAATTAAATGCAAAAATTACTACTACAAACTTGCCTGAGGTTAAATCTCAAAATACATGTCTTGCTGTGGACTCCAGCTCCTGTGAGCTATTTCCGTTTAGCAGATTTTCAGATCTCAAACGCATGCAGCGTACGTTTGCCTACATGACTCGATTTATTCACAATACGAGTTGTAAATCTGATAAACGAAGTGGCCCGCTGAGCGCGGAGGAACTAGACAGTGCGTTAAAACAATTAATATTGATTTCACAAAAAGAATCGTTCCCTACAGAGTATACTAAAATTGGTTCTGGGATTTCGATTAAAAAATCAACAATTTCGTCACTAAACCCGTATATAGATACAAACGAGTTAAATTTATTGCGAGTAGGTGGCAGGTTGTCAAATTCAGATTATGACTATGATAAAGTTCATCCGATTCTTTTAAGTAAAAAACATCGACTGACTAGGTTGTTGTTTGAAAGTCAACACAAAGCTCTCATGCATGCAGGTCCTCAGCACTTGCTTTATTCTATACGGGAAAAGTATTGGCCAATTGGGGGACGCGACATAGCACGGTCGGTCGCACGCCAATGCGTCACTTGTCGTCGTTTTGGTGGTCGTACCGTAACTCCAATCATGGGCAACCTACCTAAACAAAGGCTTCAACCAGGCTCTCCGTTTTTAGAAACAAATGTCGACTACGCCGGGCCAGTTATGATGGCTAATCGTAGAGGGCGTGGTTGTCGCCTGATAAAGGCCTATATATGCATCTTTGTTTGCTGCAAAACTAAAGCCATTCATATCGAGTTGGTGGGGGATTTGAGCACGGCCAACTTTATTGCCGCGCTTAAGAGGTTCATTGCGCGCAGAGGCAAGCCTACAGATATTTTTTGCGACAATGGGTCCAACTTTATAGGCGCGTCTAACGAACTCAAGTCCTTCCTTCAGCAAAACGCATCAGACATCGCAGATGCTATGACTTTCGAGCCAATTAATTTTCATTTTTTGCCTCCGTATGCGCCACACTTCGGCGGGTTGCACGAGGCCGGTGTACGGTGTGTAAAGCACCATTTACGCCGCGTACTAGGTTCGGCAAATTTAACTTACGAAGATTTGTACACCACACTTACACAAATAGAGGCATTACTCAATTCCCGACCCTTAACCCCACTTAGCTCGGACCAAAATGATTTTCTTCCGTTGACACCGGGCCACTTCATAATTGGGCGAAGCATGACGGCGATACCAGAACAGGACCTCACTTCACGCACAAGATTGGTGGACCGATACCAGAAGATCCAGCAGCTACGTCAGCACTTCTGGGCACGGTGGCAGCTTGAGTACATCAGCGAGCTCCAAACCCGCACTAAATGGAAGCAGTCATCGAGCGGGGAACTAGCGATTGGGACCCTCGTTGTCATAAAGGACAAACAGATGCCACCAATCAAGTGGCTCCTAGGAAGAATATGCAAGGTCTTCCCAGGACGTGACGGCATTACCAGAGTCGCCGAAATTAAAACAGCCACTGGGCTGCTGCGCCGAGACTTCAGTAAGATCTGTCCCTTGCCTGTGGACACTACGTGCTGTTGAAGACGATACTTCAAGGTCCGCCGGCATGTCGCGTACCACTCCAGCAGGACGATCGCGGGGGGTGTGATCGGCGGGGGGCGACGGACGTCACGTGACTTACCATCCTACCATCGCGGCGGCAACTCGGCCCGCATTACATTTTTTGTATATTTTATATCATTAAATAATTAACTCAAGCACTGGAGTTCATCATCAGCATCCCAAACTACGGATAGCCCCCTGAACATACAGCAAATACTTCCCGCTAATTCTGCAAAAATAAAAAATAAATATCTACAGGAATAATTTTGGGGTGGCAGGGGCGGTCCGCCCCGGGTGCCAAGCACCCGCCCCCCCTCGGGCCGAAAAATCAAAAAGTAGACCTTTCCGCCCCGGGTACCCGACTGGCTTACGCCGCCACTGCGTTCATACTGACATCTTGCTATCTCATTCTCTCATTCGTCATCATGCAGCGTTCCATTTCACTCATCCTACAGTAATGTATAATTTATTTTAATTTTCCTCATCGGCAAAGTTAAAATTTAACGTTATGTTTGTTCCTTATGTCAACTACTTCGAAAGATAAAATACTGGTCGAGTCATTTGACTGCTCCGCAATACTGGACTCGATGTAAACAACCCATGACGTCACGAATTGTATCGGATTTGGTCGTCTCGTCACGCTTGCGAAATGCAAAGCTTATCGTTGCTGGGTACAGTTGACTTTATAAACATTGCTCATTTTAATGCCGGTCGGTAACATCGGCGCCGTCGACCTGGTCCGTTAGATTCTTTAGATTTACTTTTTCATTATCACTCAACTTTAAGAGAAATGAGACTATGGATGGATCTAATTTATCCAACTCCTCAGCTTAGTGATCACTACATAAATACGAAAAACTTAATTCCGATATTCAGAAGCACGAATATCAAAATACCGATTTTTTAGGCCTAGTTTCAGTAGTTCGGTGATTTTAGTCCGGTTCATATATATTTGTTTGAACCGGAATAAAATCACCGAACTACTGAAACTAGGCCATTTTTTAAAAATTCCGAATGGATTAAAAATCCAATTTTTCATAACTCCGATTTTTTAAATTCCGAAATTACAAAACGTAAGTAACTGTAAGAATTACGATTTTCAAAATGCCGACATTCAATGCATCGAACAACGAAAACTCCGAATCTATGATAAATGATAATCCGATACATCAAAAATACGAATTCCGATAATCAATATACCGATTTACAAAATTCCGAAATTCAGTATACCGAATAATAAAATGTCCGACTCAAAAAAGTGAGCGGAGAGAGGAGGGCGGGACGGGAGTTCGATGGAAAATATTTTTGGACTTAATTTTTTTTGGATGGGTACGGTGTCACTATGACATATATCTTTTATGATGTTATCGTATAGAATACACTAAAACAAGCGTGATTTGTATGGGAAACTTTTTCTAAACTTGATAACTACCGAGATATGGACTCTTGTATCGACAATATTTTTTGGACTTAAAAAAAATCGATGGGTATGGTGTCAGACTGCGCCTTAGCTTTGGCGCTGCGGGGGGAGGCCCTTGCGTAACAAAAGACGGTGGCCCGTACTCCACTCCGCAGCTTCAGCTTGTAGGTCGCCCTCGGCGATCAACCTCAGCCGCTCCGCTTTCCACGGCTCCCGAGCTATGTCACGGCGGGCGAGGGCTGCTCTCCCTCCGCACCTCCGGCCTTACAAAACACTCTAGGGTGCTCTGTGTCGGCACGCGTCCTAATCAGCGAGAGCCCTAGATTCGGACTTACGCAGCCTAATACATATATCGTACACATAACATAAAGTGGTATATCATTTGGCTTTGTTTTTGGAATTTGATCATATCACTTGAGTTATTTGTAGAAAAGCGGATTGACTTTTACTATTTTAATTCAGTTATTCCACTTATCACTAACGATACCAGTTTTGAAATTCGAGTTCATTGTGTTTTGGGAAATGACGAATGACGACGGATAAAGTTGACATCGAACTTAACAAAATAAATGATAATTAGTGAAGCGGACAATGGTAAAATGTAAATATACTCCAAATGAACCAATTCGATAAAAAATGTCGTAGTCACTATGCAAAATACCCAAATAGCTATGTGTGTGCCTATTATATTTGAAGAGTTCCCTCGAATCATCAGATCCTGATTTGGTTGAAATGGGACCTCGAAGGTATATCCTTTCAAAAAAAAAGTTTTTTTCAAATCGGTCCAGCCGTCTTTGAGTAATCGCGTAACAAACATACAGAGGAATTGTGTTGAGGTCGGTTAATTAATTTATAATAGGCTAGATGACTAAAAAAAAACTGTTTAGTCCGTCTGTTACATTATGAAAAAATATTGTATACGTATTTTTTGTTTTGTTTGACAAACAAAAACTGACGAGGATTGAGTGCTTAGAAGTTTCGAGTGACGTCACTCTTGAGTACAAATTGTACCCAAGAGTGACGTCACAAGCCCCCACTCCAGAAGTTTGATGATCTATAACTTTGTCGATTTTTAATATTTTGATAAACCAAAAAATACGTGTCCCATATTTTTCCATAATCTAACTGACGGACTAAATAGAATTACATATTTTTAACCCAGTCATCAACCCTATTGTATGATCCGCATTACGGCTCCTATTGACCTTAATTGGCAAATTTCAATTTCCCCGCGATTTCTCGATTTTGTCATACATAATTTCATACTCACTTCAATCCTTTAGGGGTCGAATTTCGAAAAGTCCTTCACTGTACCTTACGTCACGGAACTGTTTTATATATGTATGTATATATTACGTATAAATATTATATTGATAATACCTACTACAACTGCTCTTCATCACAAAAACATCGAATTAATTATTCACGTTTTAAAATGGAGTTGAAACATGGTTGAAACGAAGCGAGTGCTTGCATGATTATTAATTAATGGTTTTTCAAGAGGCTATCAAAATATTTTCCATATTTATTAAATACATGTTGGTTCTGTCCTGAAAGATCTTTATCATAAATAATAAATATCCTGTACTTTTTATATGTAGCAGAGATGTGGTAAATCGGGGTTTTGGTCAATTCCAAAGGCACATAGGTACTTACTGGAAACATTCTACTAATGGGGATTCGATGATAAATTGATTAAGACAAAGTCCTTTTTATACATTTTCAAATAACTTGCAATGGTCATAGGGTATGTATGTATTCGTGTAAGTGGAGCGTTTAAAATTTTGCAAATTTTATTCCTCTTTTTTTCTCTTTCCTTCTTTTTTCGACTTCATTGACTTCAGTGTCGGCATTTTTATGGTCTTCCCAAATAAATGCCTTGTGACTCCTCTGGTCTATGGGCGCCTGGGCGGTGGTAATCTTAGAGCAAGTGGTAATCGTTCCCTCTACGCGTTTGCCCCATATGACATAAAAAATGCCTGGCCATTATGTTGAATTGCGGTTCCTTTGAAGGATTTTTTTTTCATGTAAATAAAAAACGCTTTTTCTCTCTTAACTTTGCTATGCGTCTCGAGTTAACATTGTCCCGACCGAGAACCAAACTCGGTACCTACAGTAATAGCCTCATAATGTTCATGTACACAATAAATCTGCTCGGATGTGGCTCCTTAATGTTCAGAGGGCCCGTTACAAAGCCCTCGGCAGCTATAATCCTGTAATTCAGTTCGTAATCCTGTAATTCTGATGGTAATCTTGGTAAATAACGGTCTTCCCTCTTGATAGCAGTTTTTAATAGGTATATTGTTTAGAAATACCCGGGTCGGCGATATTTCATTGTTAACTTTAGTCTGCGGTTTTGTTTGTAATAAAATAATTTAGTTCACTTGACGGTACAGGTTTCCTCCAGAAAACGTTATTACCCGACTACGGCGAAATAAAAAGGAGGGTTGTAAATCTTAGTCACGTGGGTGCACTACCAATTCTGGTACTGAAGTGCATCTCCCCCGTCACTGAGAAGGCAGAAGATCTCTTCCAGACAACAACCTTTAATTGTATATGGTGGTTTTAATAGTTTATAAATTTGAATGTTTAATCCAATCCATTTAATAACTTCTATTCAAATGAATGAGAAACGTGAGAAGAAGCCCTCCATAAAAATACGAATCCAAAAGTTAATTTATGGACTTACTTTAACTTGCAAAAATCCTTACAAAATCATTCCAGCTTTGAGTGAAACTTATTGAAGTCTCACTCAAAGCTGGAGTGATTTTCGGTCGGTTAGTTATTGAACTAACCGACTATCGGAGTAAAAAACTTTCATAGCAACACTTTTGCAATCCCTTAGGGCTTTGCTTATACAAAAACCGGACAAGTGCGGGTCGCACTCGCCCACCCAGGGTTCCGTACCAATTTGTAGGTACATAATACTTTATTAAAAGTACCCTATCAAATTTGATTCCCTTAGTAAAGTCTATTTTTTTTAATTATTTAATAGCAAATTAAATGTATAGTTTTCAGTTTTTTTTCCCTATACTTGTAGTATAGGTAAGACGGTATTCCTTGCCAAAATTCATAGTTCTAGGTAATCTAGGTCAACGGAAAGTACCCTTTGAATTTTGGTTTTTGCTGCATAAACACCCGTATCTTTTTTTCACGTTAAGAGGAAACAGAAGGGCAGTTTTTCCATACAAACGTAGTCCCCTGTTTCCTCCCTGAATAATGCCAGTAGAGCAATCATTTTTTGTCCAAAAATCTATGGCTACTATTGATATGTTCCTATGTTTTCCTTTTTACGATAAATTGATTCTCTAAAGAGATATTAACCTTCAAAAACCTAAAAAAAAATGCCAGATTTTCCGCTGTGTTCACACATCCAGAAAACAAATTTGACTAGATTATTAAAAAAAAGGAAAACATAGGAACACGGCCTAAGCCTTTCTTTAATGTTTAATAAAAAAAATAGTTAAATAGATTAAGTTTTGGGGAAGAAATCAGGGGACTACGAAACGTTGTTTTCATGAAATTTTAAAAGGTATTTTCGGTCCACG
The DNA here is from genome assembly GCA_947034925.1 of Eudemis profundana. Taxonomy (NCBI): domain Eukaryota; kingdom Metazoa; phylum Arthropoda; class Insecta; order Lepidoptera; family Tortricidae; genus Eudemis; species Eudemis profundana. The sequence continues at coordinate 17,634,076 of OX344795.1, read as the reverse complement.
CTGCAGTTGTCTCTATCGCGCTCTGCGGGTGAGAGGCGGGCAGTGCGGGATAGCGACACATTTTACAAATACCTAATTTTCAATTCTCTTGACCTTACTGTTTCCTCTTAACTTAGAAGCTTGATTTGTTAACAGTTTTACGGGGCCGTATAGGTATGGTTTTAATTTCAACTCGAAACCTCTACGCGTTCTCGAGATAAAGGGTCTTGACAGACGGACAGACAGACAGACGGACAAAAAAGTGGTCATATAAGGGTTCCGTTTTTTACTTAAAAAGCCTAAAAATCGTACAATGATTAAGTTTATGTAAGTATGATAAAGATTTCAGTTAGTTGTGGTTTGTTCAAAATGAGGTAGTGAGCTGTTTCGTTACATAAGTAGATAATATAAGTATTTATTAAAGTGAATGATTAGCTCATCATATGATATAGTTTGGTGAAAATGGAACGAAATTGTGAGTCAATTACTCCAGGAATCTTGGTCTTTATTGCTTATAAACATTTTGAAACGTACCTACTCGTATATTGTACGAGTTGAAATATATACGGCGAGGGAAGTAGATTTCAATTGAACTCAGAAACTTTCTCTGGAAACTCTGTGGAACTTTTGTCTACATTTTTCGTCTACGTACGGGAGTAGTTTCCCGATTCGACAAACTTATTTTTCAAGCTGTATCTAATAAAGTACAACCTTACCGAATCGATTCCAAAAGTCAAAATAAAAATAAAATAATGACCAACATTATTGCAACCAGTAATGTAACATCAGTGTGTTATTAGTACCAATATTATTATAATGTATAAAACATCATAATAACATCGAAATCGATGCTATTATAAAAATCTAGTAGTCAAGATTTCAAGTTGGCCATGGCAGTGCAAATGCGGACATTGTTCCCGGTTCACAAACACATCATTTAGGATTTATTTTACCTAACCTATGTGTGTGTGTAGATATAAAGTATTGTATGCACCTGCATATAATTAACCCTTAAAACATTCGTGTGATCTTATTATGAAATTCGCCCTCGGTTCGTTTAATATTAATCTGATAATGTATCAGATGCATAAAATACTATGAACAATCAATAAGCTAGCTGCATAAGTTTACGAGATATTACATTTTATGTTAGTGGCCCAGAAATAATATTTGCTTTCGAGTGTAGATAATTAAAAGTAGATAAACATTAAACTCTAGAGAACACGTTCAAACTGAGTCGTCTCATTGGTCAAAAAAGACGTAACTGACTAGGATGCACGGGGCGTAGTGAGTATCTCTGTTACATTGGGTATTCATTGCACTTTGTCCTTCTTTGACGGGATGCAGTCTTAGGGGAAATTACCCGATCGGGGGTGTCGTGTCGCTACTGCTAATTCCTGTAATTATCTGATTTAGGTAATATGTTCAATTTTCTTGTTTTATAGTTGATATTGTATGATTTGTATGTATAATTAGGATTAGAGAATACCAGAAGCGTTGCAAACCCGTTGTTCGTTCGCGCAGGCGACATAAGTTAAATGTTTCTTTTTTGCTCTGGCTTAGCCGGGTTAAAGTATCCTATGTATTAACCGGGGTCACAATTTACCCATGCGCATGTGATGCGTGTATAAATAGGCATACCGACAAAAAAATCTAAAAACCTATTATGTATCTACGTTTTACTTATTTTTAACAGTATCCCAGTTACGTTTTTGGAAAAATCTTTAATGTCAAACACAGTCTTTCTACGATTTTATTATACTTATGTATATACAGCGTGTAAGTCTAATACGGGCGAACAATTAAACTAGATATAGCGTTTAGTAGTGTTATCATTAATTAATATGATTTTTTAAATTACACTTATAATTCAGTAATTCTATGTAATCAATGTATGGGAAAGACAAACAAATTAATAAAGTTTTCAAACTTGTGTGGCATGATACCTTTGGGTGTGGTGTTCAAAACTCACAACTCTCCCCCCCTCTCCACCTGACGCAACACCCCCCCTCGTAGTGAAATGTGTCCCTTTTATCGGTTTTATCACATTTTCTCGAAAACTATAATGGATACAAAAAAGTGTCAAAAGTAAAAATGATCCTCATTAAATTGTAAACAAAATTTGTCCTATATCTTATTTTGATAGGCTGGACGGTTTTCAAGCTGTAGGTAGTTAAAAAACTAAAATGAAATTTTTCATCAGATTAACGACAATATAGTCATTATTTATTGGAATTAAGTAAATAAAAAGCTGTAGGTGGAATCATTAGGGGTGCACTAAGAAAGGATTTTTCAAAATTTACCCCCTAAGGGGTTCAAATAGGGGTTCAAAGTTTGTATGGAGAGTCTACGATTTTAGAAGTAAGAGATTTTAAACTTCATGTTTAGACTCTTTATTAGATTACAAGAAAAGTAATTTCACCGTTTTTCGAAATTAATCCCCTAAGGGGTTTAAATGGGGGTTGAAAGTTTGTTTATCAACGCACAGCCCAAAGCGCTGGTCCTAGGAATTCCAAATTTAGCACGTAGGTTCCTTATAAGGTCTAGGGGTGCACTAAGAAAGGATTTTTCAAAATTCATCCCCTAAGGGGTTTAAATGGGGGTTGAAAGTTTGTATATCAACGTACCGCCCAAACCGCTGGTCCTAGGAATTCCAAATTTAGCACGTAGGTTCCTTATAAGGTCTAGGGGTGCACTAAGAAAGGATTGTCCCAAAGAAACTCTACAAACTACGTATACAAACTTTCAACCCCCATTTAAACCCCTTAGGGGATGAATTTTGAAAAATCCTTTCTTAGTGCACCCCTAGTCCTTATAAGGAACCTACGTGCTAAATTTGGAATTCCTAGGACCAGCGGTTTGGGTGGTGCGTTGATATCTAAACTTTCAACCCACATTTAAACCCTTTAGAGGATGAATTTGGAAAAACGGTGAAATTACTTTTCTTGTAATCTAATAAAAAGTCTAAACATGAGGTTTCAAACCTCTTTACTTCTAAAATCGTAGACTCTCCATACAAACTTTGAACCCCTATTTGAACCCCTTAGGGGGTAAATTTTGAAAAATCCTTTCTTAGTGCACCCCTAATGATTCCACCTACAGCTTTTTATTTACTTCATTCCAATAAATAATGACTATATTGTCGTTAATCTGATGAAAAATTTCATTTTAGTTTTTTAACTAGGTACCTACAGCTTGAAAACCGTCCAGCCTATCAAAATAATATATAGGACAAATTTTGTTTACAATTTAATGAGGATCATTTTTACTTTTGACACTTTTTTTGTATCCATTATAGTTTTCGAGAAAATGTGATAAAACCGATAAAAGGGACACATTTCACTACGAGGGGGGGTGTTGCGTCAGGTGGAGAGGGGGGGAGAGTTGTGAGTTTTGAACACCACACCCAAAGGTATCATGCCACACAAGTTTGAAAACTTTATTAATTTGTTTGTCTGAAAAACACATAATTACCACACTTTTTGAAAATTTACGCAGCAATGTACCGAATACATGCTTGTTATGACATTGCGAGATACGAGCTTTTTTTAAAGTAACTGTCAACTAGCGTGTTTGTCAACTTGAATGTGTTGCGTTACATTGCGGCCCGAATTATTTTGTATCGTAAATATTTTCATTGTGGTTTTAAGCAATAGTTATCTAAATATGCTTCTTAGGTCCTATTCTGACCACCGTTTCAATATTCGCCCGTATTAGATTTACAGGCTGTATACAGTCGTAACTAGTATTTAAGGGTAAAATACGCTACTAAGAAAGTCGGGGGCTAAAGCGAGATTAGCCATATGTACCTATAACAATTCTACTATAAAACCTGCGATCAAAAAGTTTATTCTGATGTATGATGTTGATGAACAAAATAAAAAAGTAAATAATTATGTATATACCTAGACAACGATCCATTAAACGAGATTTTTTTAAATTATTCTTTCCTATCACTGAGAGTTGATGAAACAATTTATTAATAAGAATTCATTAATAAAAATTGAGTGCCAGGGCAGTGAACTTCATACAGAGCTTTAACCGGATCAAATATCAGTAATCACAGAAAACATCAACTACAGAAATACAACGTGCTGATATGTAGTGTACATACAGAGGAAGCAAGTGAGCTATGTAATTTCTGTTAAGCAGACGTCGAAGATCCCCTGAGACATATTTTTCATGTCTTTATCAATATCAGTATATAATGTGACGGAATAGGGCGCTAGAGTGGCTTACAATTGAAATTGGCTGCCAGTACCGACGATTTATTAAGGCTGCGCACTTATACAAGTTTGTAGCCTTAATATCGCGCGCCTAAAATTCATACGAATGATAAATATAGATAAATTGAATAACTTCTTATGATTGATATGGTTAAATATAGGACTTCACAAACCGCGCTGAAATGAAATTACACTACATGATGGGTAAAAGTGGAACCATGCCTCTATCGATATAGATACCATGATGAATGATGTTCATTTTGTTTATTGTGGTGGGCGCGACATCAAACAATATTGATACAATTAAATAAAAACATGTTCTACATTAGACTCCACGGTTAAGTTGTATTGGTAGTCGGAGTACTGTACTATTTCGTTATCATTAGGGAAAGTACAAAAGCTTTTATTGGTATGAGGAAAATCGGATGCTATTTTTACCATCTCTATTGAGATCCAAATATTTGTTATCTGAGAGCAAAGAACTCTTTTGTACCCCTTGAAATGAAATGAGTTAGAAATAGACCTAGATTTGATAGCTATGTTGTATATTTTTCCTGTGGCGCCACTCACTCAACCTTTTCCGATGTTATATATAGCCTGCATAAACTTCATCAATGTTAGGAAATCTATTACACCAAGCCATTTCACCATCACCATCACGCAGTATTTTCACTTTTCTTCTGCTTCTGCTTAGGTATACCGGTGACAGTCAACGGAGATGAATGTGGAACAATTTTTATTTACACGGCGGACGTAAATTCCAGGGGGCTACCGTACGGTTAGCAAATTCCTGCGCACATCACCAGCAACAAAACGTGTCATTGGCTTAACAGCGTAATGCAACTTAGCACTGATATTAATAAAATAAATAATAAAAAAAAAATTCAAAAAAGGAAGAAATACGAGATTTTTTGAAGTCGAATTCCAAATATTAAGGCTGGCAAGCCTTAATAGATGGAATAAATAAATGTAGTCATTTCATAGTAGTACCTATACGGTACGAGGCTGGTATCAACCTCATAAAAAGCTTTTTTCTACTCCTGTACTGTTATCTGTCTTTTACTTGGTCACGAACACTAATATAAGAACATACATAATATGAGTTCAGAGAAGTCTATACTCTATTCCCCATAACAGCACTAGTGTCGTTATTATATAGTCACTTTACGTTATTGCTAGCATCCACAGACTTCTAAATCTAGGTTAAACTTAGGTCAAGGATTAAGCGCTCAATTCTAACTTCACGATAAAAATTCACAACTACCAACTTAACAAACAATTAAATTCCTACGATTCATAAGAAAAACAAAACTTTCCGAATTAAATTAATTGATGCCAACATAAAAAAAAGTATTTTAATTATCGTCACATCGTGTCACCAGCCATATCAAAAAAAAGTTTACCATAGACACAACTGTCATGCCGGCTGTACACACTCTGAGAGACCGGACGAGATACGCGTGACGTCCATGTATTTTATATTTTAACCTAGTCGTAGAAAAAGTATTGTATGCAACGTTGTATAATTAAGTCAAAAAACGCTCATTGCGTCTCTATTTGCGATACTCGCCGCGTTCGCGGCTCGTATCGCAACTCACGCAATTCGCATTTTTTGAACCTTCTTATACAACTGTTGCATAAAATACTATTATTTCTTCCTTTTTTGAAGTCGGACTAACTTTTTAAAATTACTTTTCTACCAAATATAAGTAATTCGTTTGCTCCCAGCGCAGACTTGAAACGCAAATAATTGGTTGCCAAGTAGTGAATTCAACAGTCTCCAAACTTGCATAATCCTCACATAAATCTAAAGCAATTTAGCTTGTAAATGAAGCCATTTTTCACTGTGATTGTGTCGGACTAGAACTGCCTGAAGACAGCCACCGCGAGTTCAAACACCTTCAGGCGTAATATGCGGTTTGCAACATGAGACCCGGTTGCCTTGTCGGCTGCCATACAAGCAAAACTAAAGCTTTATAACTAGCCCTTCCAGTATCGATATTGGAAGCTCTATCCTAAGTACCTAGGCTCTGCCGCCTATCTAGACTTAACCTTAATCGTAACTCAAAAGGACCCCTATCCCGTATTGGATTACTGTCCGTCTGTTTGTAAGTCTGTCTAACAAGACCCTTTTCTTAGGAATGGATGAAGGTACCTAATGTTGCTCCATTATTATTTTTTTACTGTGTAGGTACTGTTAGGGGGTTTGGAGTTAAATTAAAATTTTCACTTATTTTACTTGATCATTAATGCCACTACTCGCTTGAACGTCTACCTTAGGACTCAGAACAATCGTCAAAAGCTAGAGCGAGACAGACTATATTCTTTTAATTAAATTAAATAAATATTATATAATTCTTAAAACCTGCCAGACTAGACGAGAGGTTGCATAGCAAAATCCACGCATAGCAACCTTCACCGTACTTTGTTTTAAAGGGAATCCAACTTTGTGAGTGAGAATTGAACTTAATAATACCTATTTGAACTTTATGAAAGTCCTATTTAACAAGACTCCACCTTAAACGAAATCGTTACGTGTTCTATTTACGCAAAGCGATATTTATTTACTGTAAATAAATCATCAAAATATAATGTATGGAACGATAACGCCGAACAAAAATGACGTTGAAATTTGCCCCATAAGGTAAAGCTTTTAAAATCAATACGTCTTATGTATCAATGGCTTAGAACCAGCTTAATGTTTACTATGTCTGAGTCTAAACCATCGAAATATAATAAGTATGGAAGCGTACCGTACCTGAAGCTCAAAATCGGGCCCACGAAATAAGTAGGTACTAACGCGGTAACGCGGCGGAGCTAGTACTGAAGAAAAAACTGTAGCGGCAAATGAAATTCTCACGTCAGCAGCTTTGTAACCCATCACATATTTTTGTTTTTTAAACGATATGCAATGCTACCTATCGAAAAATGAAGACTTCTCAAACTTAATACTAATATTTGTCATAAATAATTTTAGACTCGCACATAGTAAACATTACTTTGGTTATCAATACCACTTGATTTTAAAAAGTGAGCGTTGTGGGGCAAGTTTCAACGTCAATTTTCTTATACGTTATCGTTCCATCCATACATTATATTTCGATGGTCTGAACTCATTTATGACAAATATTAATATTAAGTTTGAGAAGACGCAATTTCAAAAAGGCTGCATATCGTTTAAAAGGCAAGAAATTGTGATTGGTTACAAACATACTGACGTGAGAAATTAATTTGATGGTACAGTTTTTTCTTCAAGACTAAGTACTAGCTCCGCCCTTTTGGTACGTATTTTGTGGGGCCGATTTTGAGCGTTCAGTTACGCTTCCATACTTATATTTCGATAAAATAAATAGATAAATGCATAAAAAATATCTTCAGTATTTGTGTGAGACAGCGTCATTGTAGCAAAGTTACCTCCTCAAGTGGAATTGGCGCAAGTTAGCCCAAGTTAAGAATTTATGGACTGATGCGAGCGGGACCGCATGATGGATTAAGTGTGAAGGGGTTCGCAGACCACACGCTCCCAACTTCATATGAAAGTACAGTTTAACATTTAATATAATACCAAAGTACATAACATGTTTGCAACTCCTACATAATAGTATTTTATGCAACAGTTGTATAAGAAGGTTCAAAAAATGCGAATTGCGTGAGTTGCGATACGAGCCGCGAATGCGGCGAGTATCGCAAATAGAGACGCAATGAGCGTTTTTTGACTTAATTATACAACGTTGCATACAATACTTTTTCTACGACAGGTTTTAAAATTATAAAATACAAACAAGGCATAACCTGCAAAGAAGGCAAATATGACGTATGACTGTCAGTATGTGTCTATGGTAAACTTTTTATTTTTTAAATGAAGTTGACACGCAGTGAATATATTAAAAATACTTTTGTTTTTATGTTGGCATCAATGAATTTAGTTCAGAAAGTTTTGTTTTTCTTAAAAGCCGTAGGATTTTAATTGTTTGTTAAGTTGGTAGTTGTGCATTTTTACCGTAAAGTTAAAATTGAGCGCTTAATCCTTGACCTCAGTTTAACCTAGATTTAGAAGTCTGTGGTTGTTAGCAATAACGTAAAGTGGCTATAACGACACTAGTGCTGTTATGGGGAATAGAGTATAGACTTCTCTGAACTCATATTATATATGTTCTTATATTAGTGTTCGTGACCAAGTAAAAGACAGATAACAGTACAGGAGTAGAAAAAGTATTTTTCATCACACTTGCTCGTAAAGGGTGTTATAACACGCGCGCTTATAGACCAACTCGAGCCGATTTACCCCCCGTGGGTTACAAATATCTATAACTCCCACGGGAGGCAAAACTGTATGAAAATCTATAACTCCCTCGGGAGTTATGAGTTTAGTTTTAAAAGTCGTACGTCATTTCAGACTAAGGAGGTTTCGAATCAGCCAAGGCTATTTCACATCTTCAAAACTTGGCTACAAAACCAATTTTAGTGTAAAATAAAACTTATATGGTATATTTTACTATTATTTCCGTAGTTTTTGCGATTATTTTAATGCAATTAAATTAATTTAGTTTAAAATTTTATTTTGAAAATCGGTACAATCTGGCGACATTGCCTGTCAAGTTTAAAAACTAAACGCAGTTCTTAGCATTATCTGTGGAAGACTATATTGAAAAAGTTGACAGTTGAAGTTGTCTCTTAGCGGGTGCGTTTAGTTTATTTAATTTTTATGTTTTATTTTTTTTCCTCGCAAATGTGATGAAAAACATTGTGTGTATCACGGGCAGTAAGAAGATTACAAACTCGAGTCATTAAAAGCCCTCCGCCTACGGCGTCGGGCTTCTAATAGACTCTCGTTAGTAATCCCCTTCTTACTACCCTCGGTGCACAATGTACTATAACATATACCTACATACTTAACGTACGTTTCTGTTATACTATTTTTTTATTGGAAAACCAATTTTCAGTGTCAACTGATAAAGTCAGCTATGAACACAGATAGACAAAGAAATAAACTGGCAGGAAAGCAAAAATAACTGTTCGATTTGTCGGTCATAATAATATGATTATTATATGTATTTTATTATCTTTCCAAAAGCTTTTTTACAGCAGATTGCACTTACTGCCGTTAAGTTATCCTGTGTCGGACTGGTTATATAAGTAAGTCCGAATATGGTCTAGGTGGAAGATCCTTTGCCTTAGCTCCTCATCCACTCTTATCCCAGGCTTGTGTTGGTTTTAAAATCGTAAAATCTTAATGAACCAGGCCTGAACTTCAGGCCCAGTTCAAGACGAAATTCTCCTTGGATGACATAAGGTTAGATTTAGATTATGTAGTTGATCTTCAAAAACAGTAGAACAGAGTCCACAAATAGTTAATTTTATAGATGCCTAACCACAATTACACAAAGCACACAACACACAAACACACACACGCACACGCGCAAGCACACGCACACGCACACGCACACGCACACACACACACACATACACATACACATATACATATACATCATCTGTCTTCTCGTGTATAATTAATACCATGTGACCTAAAGGTCGGACTTGAGTGTCCGAATGTATAATTTACAGGACTAAAGGTGCACGAAATATCCCAGAAATTGTAAACGGACAGAATACGACGTGACTTAATTTGCTTTAAATTTACTCGATGACCATACTTCATGAAGTTTAATTATTCTATTCCAGATGAATTCAGCATCGCACAACAAACCTCGAACATCTGTAGAGTGAAGGTACTTAGTCAATATCTAGACAAGAGTTGCAAATTATTACGTAACGTACGTAACAGTTCTTTCGAGAGCATCCGCACCAAAGGAAGGGCGCGTTGTCATGAAGCGACTGACGGAAATCCTGAGTGATTACATTCCCATCCTATGTGAAGATTCGTATTGATTTTTTAATTTAAATTGCACAGGTACTTACTGAATAGCACCATCTATTTAATTTTACCCAATTAAAACAAGTACCTCGCTAACCATCTGACCCCACTTAACACCTCAAGGAGCCGACGACGGCAACGTCAATTGATGCCGCGCAATTTTACGACATCCCTGAATATTCATGTTCATGTCATACTTGTCTACCTTCCCTCACACCAGGATCATTTTCGTGGCAAGAAGATTTGAATGGTTTTGTGTACATTGCTTACTCTGGTTGACTTCAAACTGGTGCTCTTATACTTAAACGGCAATGGACAGATTTCGGGAACATATTTGAGACAGGATTATAAGGAAAGATGTTAAGTACACATTCATAAAGGATAGTGTGTGTTCGTACATTTTTCAATGAAACTATGCTTCGACACGTAATTTTCATTTATTTTCACCGCATATTCTTTGTTTATCTTGTGAAGTGCTTGTAGGTTAAAATTGTGTGTTTTCAATGAATAATGTCTACAAGTTTGCTTTTAATTAAGGTTGCACAGCAGGTGCATTTTCGTCTCGTGGACAATATTAATGCGTCAGTACTTCAGTAGTTGTTTTTCACTCTGGTTTATTCGATGATGCACTAGCTGCGAGTAAATATTAACTACTTAGCTCCATTTAATTATGAAAGGACATTCAAAATAAAAACCAAGTTAAAAATAATTATCAAATATACAAAGTTGTAATGATGGCCTTGCTTGGTTATTATAGTTATTATAATCGCTTTAAGAGAAACCGCTGTTCATAGTTTCTTCATGAAGTCGCTAAAGGTACCTATATTGGCGTGTAGGCAATATGCTATTCTACGGGTGTTAACGTTAATAGGTAATCGGAGCACTTCAGAAGATGGACTCTATAAGTATCCTTTTGCTAATTATGTGATAAGGTATTCTCTTATTATGATAAAATATAGTCTTAAAGCTGATTATATTCTACTCGCGTTAACGCTAACTGTGCCACAGTTGTTGGCTCCATCCGCAGATACTCGAAGCAGTCGAGAAGAGGGACCCTTATAGTACATTGTGTATCAAGGGCGGTAAGTAAGGAATTACAAACGAGTGTTTGTTACAAGCCCGAGGCGAAGCCAAGGGCTTTAACAACACGAGTTTGTAATTCCTTTACCGCCCGTGGCACACACAATGTTTTTCATCACACTTGTGAGGAAATCTGATTAAAATGAACGATTAAAATAACCTTACTTAACCTAAATAAAATTGTAAAACTGACAGTGACATAAGTGACATTATCCATAGACAATGCGACTTCACGTCACGTTCGGAAACCATAGCGGTAAAGACTTAAAATGGTTGATTTTATTTTTTGCAAAATACTGAAATGCACTATTTAAACATTTAATTAATGTTACAGAAATATGTGTTTACATGTATTTGCAATAACAGTTCTCTTTAAATAAATATTTCAGTAATAAAAGTTAAAAAAGTACGTTGGCGTTTCCTTTGAACATGACAAATAAGAGTAAAACAGAACCAGCGTTTCAAATTTAAAAAGAAAACCATTACGCCCTAGGGCGTAATAGGTCATTTACGGCCCGCAAAACCTACGTGTAATGACACCATTTTCGAGCAAGTGTGATGAAAAAGTAGTTTACGGTTGATAGTTATATTATAAGTCGTCTTATAAGCTGAGTCCGCACTCCTCGAAGCGCTTAAGCCAGCGGCGGCCGTTGGCGGAGCGACTGAGCGGCGCCGTGCAGCCGTAGCCGCCGTTGCCGTTGATCATCATGTAGTCGAAGCAGTTGGTCACTCCGTCGCTGTTGCAGTCCTGGAACCAGAAGACGCATTGTGATGGATTATCTTCATGTTTAAGATTTAGGACATTTATAATTACAGAGTTTCGACTCCTGAAGCTAAGACGGACAGCGGTCAATGGGGAGAGTTCAAGAGCCAGATAAAAGCCTTAACAAATACTTCCCTCAACACTTGCGCCATAGAAGCAACGGCCAGGTACAGCTGGTACAACTAACGCAGAATTGTCCGGCGTATTGCACGACCACGACTGTTCTATCATCAGTATTTAGTTAATTGTATTTTAATAGATGTTGTAGGATAGAGAAGTCAAGAGTAGTAAGAGTGATTGGAAGGTAGTTAATACTAAAGTAAAGGAAGTTGGTAGTCTTAATACCTATGTTTAATTAATTAACAAACTGTCATACCTTTCCGAATTTCTGCAAATAGCCTTCGACTATCCTTGTAGCGCAGTGGTAGCTTCTTGCGCAGTCTTCCCACGCTGAAAGATGAAAGGAAGGGATTTATTATAAAATGTAGCTATTTAGTGTTTAGGTAGGACGTTAGTTAGGGTAAAGACAGCTATAATTAATTACCTAATACCAATTACGAAACGTAGTATGAATCACCATTCATCTATCATGGTTCTAAACTCTGGAAATGTCTTTGAGAGATCTGATGTTGACACCAACTGGAAGTTAGCACAGATGGCGGTAGTGCGTTAGCAAGAGACCTCAGATATACAGCCCTGGAAAATAGGTAAACCTACGCAGACAAGGTGACGTTGCACCTTCAGGCAACGTGACCGACGTGACGTTTATCCTGGAGATGTTGAAGGGTCCGCACCCGCAATAGTCACCTGTGGAGCCGTGGGAAATGTCACAGTCTGTTGAGACGTGGCATAGGCAGCGGTAGCACGCTTGTGATAGATCTCATATGCGAGTCCTGGAAAAGAGATACACCTACCATGATTCCTCTCAGGGTCGTCTTCAGGCAGCGTCACCTTGCCAGAATCTATCCAATACACCCTGGAGATGTTGAAGGGTCCGCAGTACCCGCCTGTGCAGCCGTGGGAAATGTCACAGCTTGTTGAGACGTGGCATAGGCAGCGATAACACGCTTGTGACAAGTTGGAAATGTAGAGCTCTGAAAAAAATTTAAAAAAAAATTATAAAAGAGAGCTACCTAACTTCGCTCTCATCTGTGAGAGCAGGCCTGTGCTCAGCAGTGAGAACATATATGGGCTGTGTGTCAAATTAATGCACTATGCAGGTAACGTAAAGTACTAAATAGGTGGTTGCTAAATGGGAAGTAGTAATGGTTAGGTATATTGACGTTTATAGTAGTGAAGGGAAACGAATGATGCCCATACATTATTTAATGGAGGATACAATTAAAAATCAATATGTGGTGGTGAAACATTACGGGAATCTCAATTAGTTTTTAACACGTGTCTTTTATAAAAGGATATGTAACAATTTGTTAAATTAGCTTATATGTTAAGAGGCCTCAGACGTTAAACCAACCATCGATGCAGGATATTTTCCCTATAATCGAATCTTAATCTTTTTTCGACGTACCGCTGAGTTCATGACTATTGTCGTTTAATAGAACCCAATTATAATATATTTTTGACCGAGTCAGCAAAGCGAACGAAGTGCTGTCAGGACTGACTCACTCCGCGATTCCGTTGCGCTGCTATTATTATTAAATTTCGCCACCCATGGGTGGTAATAGCCAGCGACCAGAAAGAGCACGCGTTAGTACGCGTTACGCGATAGAGGAAGACGTTCGGATGCTAGTGAGCTCCGTCCGGTCGTCGGGCCTGAACGACAGTTTCGTTAGAGAGAGAAGCTTCTGTACATAATACTAATACTTATTTTGTGGTGCTGTTTTAGCTTAGGCAAAAAAGCTTTCGTATGTCCGGCGGATGTCTGTCTCTTCGCATGGCACATTCTCAACCGATTCTCATGAAATTTTGTGAGTAGGTTCGATAATTATAGATTTTTTGCTGACGTAGTTTTTGGAAATTTTACAAAATGGCGGAGTCATGGGAATTGACAGACTAGTGAGGTCTACACCTCACACTACTAATTATTTTTCATAGAGAAGTCCTGTTTCAAACATCACTTTAAAAAGCCACAATTCAAGCTGAGGTTGCGTTTTTTGCTCTTGTATTCCACTACACGCAATAAAACTAAATGTAAACTCCCCTACCGTTTAAAACTGACACAAAACTATCATATTCCTTAATCAGTAGGCAGAATCATTATATATTATCAATACTTTTGTCATAGCATGCATTTCAAACATTTCAAACTTTCTAAGCCCTCTTAATTCCAATTTAACAAAAAATCTTACCGGTGCTATCAATATCTAGCTGGTCAAAATTCATAATATCTCTATGTCAACAGAAAGTACCTTATAGATTTGTCAAGAATCAAAATATGTTTTACTCCGTCAACCCCTTTATCTCTTAGTCTTGACCTTTAGTTATCTCCGGCTTATGGGAGCCCTTAAAATCATACTGCTAGCCCGGCCCTTCAGGCATATAACCCCAGCTAGGTCAAGTAACCCATCTAGGAGCAAAAATTCACAAGCTTCTTCGATAACTTTAAGCAGTAAACTTACCAGTGTAACCAGTTATGCAGTAAGCACACCACATTACACCAAGGACGGGTAACACAAGTTTAGTAAACATTTTTTTCACTGCCCTTATAAAGAAATACAACGAAAATAATTGAACTTTGCATAAATACTGAACTCCAAATTTTAAATTTAAATTGTTTTTTTTTTTTTGCACAACGGATTTCTTTTTGAATCAAACACTCTTGTTGGCTGTAAAAATAATTTGAAAAAGGAATAGCTAAATTGAATGATTTAGACGTTGTACAAGCGTCTCCCTTTAGAGATATAGCGTAACTGTTTTGTTTTACCTCATAAACACGAGACGCACGTTTAGGATCAGGTTTTCTGCGCAAGAGACTGGTTTGATAAATTGTTGGGTTGGTACTTGACTGGCTGCATCATTATCAAAATGGTTAATTATAGCTTGGCAACTTCTTTGGTGACACTCACATGTGTGGTTTTTGTTATGTGCAGCCGTAACTACTTACACAAGTTACCGCCAACACGAACGGCTGCCTGCGGAGGCTGCCTCTGACGGTCGCCGTTCGTGTTGGCGGTAAGTTGTGTAAGTAGTTGCGGCTGCACATAACAAAAAGCACACATGTGAGTGTCACCAACGAAGTTGCCAAGCTATAGTTATGTACTATTAAATGCAGGTGGGCCTAAATTATTTTTTCATCACAAAAGAGTGTTATTAAAGGCATCGGCTTCGTCTCGCGCTTCTAACAAACACTCGTTTGTAATTCCTTCCTTACCGCCCTACATGATGTAATATTGGCTCAGGTACACTAAAGTCGTATCTGTGGTATATGATCGTGATTTGTGAGCACGTTGATGTAGATTTTTTACTAACCGACTTCAAAAAAGGAGGTAATCATTTCGATCCGTATTATGTAATATTGTCAGAATTGCACATTCTTCATATATTTTAGTCTATACCAGCTTCTTAACAGGTGTGCCAAATTTCGTGAGTGTATGTTTATATGTTTGTCCGCGCATATCTCGAAAACTATAAGTCGGATAGAAAATAAATCTTCTTTAGTTGGACTAGGTATAGTCCAACTTAGGAAACTGTGCAAGTTTTATCAACATCGGTTCAGTAGTCTTTGAAATAAACAGTTAATTGTGTATCAGTCACTAGGAACTCGTTGTGTTGGCTTTAACAGCGTATTTCAACTTACTACTTAAATCAAGGATATGAAGAAATAAATAAATAAATAAATATTAGGGGACAATCTTACACAAATCGAACTAGCCCCATAGTAAGCTCAATAAGGCTTGTGTTATGGATACTAGACGTTGATATATTTAATAGATACAAATACTTAAATACATAGAAAACATCCATGACTCAGGAACAAATATTCGTGCTCATCACACAAATAAATGCCCTTACCGGGTTTCGAACCCAGGACCTCCTGCTTCGTAGGCAGGGTCACTATCAACTAAGCTAAAGCGGTCGTCGGGAAATATAAAAGTAATTGACAACCTTTCATTTTTTTGAGCCTTTAATTTTATTGGTTCACCGTATTTGGTTTGAAAAGACGAATACGCTGATAGTTTATTTATTACACCAGGATTTGTAATTAATTTATAATTAATATATTAATATTTACTTATTCTAAAAGGGCGTAACTACAGTTCTACGGTAGAATAAACCATTACTTTAGTCTTATCGCGATCGAAAAAAAGTAAGCGATCTCACAGTATGCATTGACAATGTCAAATTCAAAATTATGACAGCTTATTTTTTCTGTGGCAAAAGGCACTGGCATTTCATCTATTGTGCCGTAGAACTGGTAAAATGAGAACATATTTTTTATTCATTTGTATTTTTTATATTAAGCGATATAAAAAAATTATAAAAATAGTGTAGTGTTCAGGAGACAAAATGCTTTCGAATCGTATATACATTTTAAAGTGTTCTTAAAATGAAATGTTGTCAATTTAAAAAATATTAAACCAACTAAGCAAAAAATAAAAGATTGTTTGAGGTCGGTGTCAATCTTAATATTTGGAATAAACGTAGTACGAGGCTGGCGACCTGACTGACTGACCTCAAAAAATCTTTTATTTCTTCCTTTTTTTAAGTCGGTTTCATTTTTAGAGTTCCGTACACAAGGGGTGCCAACGGAAACCTATTACTAACCTTCCGCTGTCCGTCTATCCGTCTGTCTGTATATCATAGCGCTCTTCCTTTTGAACCGTAATAGTTAGATACTCAAAATTTTCACAGAATACGGTATTTTTATCGTCGCTAAAAGGTCTAATAATTAAATCAAGAGTTAAAGGGGTCCCCATACAATAAATGTGTTTTTTGGCGTCTTTTTGCTCGATTGTGGTACGGAACCCTTCATGTGCGAATCCGACTCGCACTTTGCCGATTTTTTAAATTACAGTAATACAATAGGTACACATATACTTTATTACACACCAGGAAAACACATTAAAAGTGGTACATTAACATAATTGCAAACAATTTAAAAAGGTAGACAACAGGAAAAATATCGGCACTATTTAGAAAAAAACTCGTATCTTATAGCGTCAGAAGTCACATACCAACTTCATATACACTTAGGTACTGCGTTTTTACCTGGAGCTTATCAGATACGTGTTTTTTTAAGTATTTTTTTAAGTAATGACGATTTGACGATATACCTACTTTTTTTTCTTAACTAGAATCATTACAACAATTGAACCCCGAAGAGGCTTGAACCCCCGACCTCGGTAATTTTTGGGCGTTAAAGGGATAAGAGTCATTCTTCGAGATATCCTGATATAAAATCATAACCCTCCTTTTTGCTTCGCTGTAGTCGCGTAAATAAGCGCGAATTCCTGTAGATGCCCTCTCAGTACCTAACCACAGAAATATACCGAGATCTAAGAAGGAGAGAGTGTATGTACATCGCCTGCAAAAAAGAGATGCCAGTCGCCGTCAACCATCCTACTAATATTATAAATAATAATAATAATATTATGTGGGGTCTGAGGTTCCGTACTTATAAGTACGCACCAACGCCGGTTCTCGAAAATGGCCGTGCCACGCTCTATTGGGATCGATCTATCATCACGGACAGGACTATTGTAGCCAATAAGCCTGATATCGTGCTGATAGATCGATCCAAGCGCCGTGCAGTGCTCGTCGACATCACCATCCCCCATGACGAGAACCTCGTGAAGGCCGAGAAGGACAAGCTCAGCAAGTACCTTGACTTGGCTCACGAGGTTACCGCCATGTGGGATATTGATTCGACGATCATTGTTCCAATAGTCGTTTCGGCGAACGGACTTATAGCGAAGAGTCTCGATCACCATCTCAAGAGACTCTCGCTAGATGGCTGGATCAAGGGTCAGATACAGAAAGCGGTTTTTCTGGACACGGCGCGCATCGTCAGGAGGTTCCTCTCTCTGCGGCCCTAACCACCGGTAGCTTGGGCCCCGCCCCGCTGCCGGCGGCACCCTAGGTTAGGTTTTTTATAATGTGTTTATATTTTGTAATTTCAGTTTGTATCTTACTTTTTATATATATATTGTAAAAAGCCTAATCTAAGAAAATAAAGATATACGGATAATAATAATAATATTATAATAATAATCTTTTATTTGGCAGACAAGAAACCCATATCAAAATAAATGCAAAAGTTTGTGAAGATGTTTGGATTTTTGGATGTTTGTTACTAAATAACGGGGTAACAACTGAATGAACTGAGCTGAAATTCAGCATGCAAGTAGACCAAGTCCTAGATTGAAACATAGAATACTTTATATCGCGGTAGAGTTCCTTTGGGACAGTAACGGGAACCACGCGGTCGAAGCCGCGGGTAAATGCTAGTGGTCAATAATAATAATAATAGCCATTTATTTCCTTTTAGATTTTACAATATACATATTTTTCTACTCCTGTACTGTTATCTGTCTTTTACTTGGTCACGAACACTAATATAAGAACATACATAATATGACTTCAGAGAAGTCTATACTCTATTCCCCATAACAGCACTAGTGTCGTTATAGTCACTTTACGTTATTGCTAGCATCCACAGACTTCTAAATCTAGGTTAAACTTAGGTCAAGGATTAAGCGCTCAATTCTAACTTCACGATAAAAATTCACAACTACCAACTTAACAAACAATTAAATTCCTACGATTCATAAGAAAAACAAAACTTTCCGAATTAAATTAATTGATGCCAACATAAAAAAAAAGTATTTTAATTATCGTCACATCGTGTCACCAGCCATATCAAAAAAAAGTTTACCATAGACACAACTGCCATGCCGGCTGTACACACTCGGAGAGACCGGACGAGACACGCGTGACGTCCATGTATTTTATATTTTAACCTAGTCGTAGAAAAAGTATTGTATGCAACGTTGTATAATTAAGTCAAAAAACGCTCATTGCGTCTCTATTTGCGATACTCGCCGCATTCGCGGCTCGTATCGCAACTCACGCAATTCGCATTTTTTGAACCTTCTTATACAACTGTTGCATAAAATACTATTATACACTTAATTTTTGATTTCAATTTTATCATTGTACATAACAACACATTTACACATTAGATTAAATAAAACTTGATTAACTTGCACAATACATTTGTTTTGTCAAATTTGATAAACATATTGTTTTTTCTACTCCTGTACTGTTATCTGTCTTTTACTTTGTCACGAACACTAATATAAGAACATACATAATATGAGTTCAGAGAAGTCTATACTCTATTCCCCATAACAGCACTAGTGTCGTTATAGTCACTTTACGTTATTGCTAGCAGCCACAGACTTCTAAATCTAGGTTAAACTTAGGTCAAGGATTAAGCGCTCAATTTTAACTTTACGGTAAAAATGCACAACTACCAACTTAACAAACAATTAAATTCCTAAGGTTTTTAAGAAAACCAAAACTTTCCGAACTAAATTCATTGATGCCAACATAAAAAAAGTATTTTTAATTTAAGTATATTTTAAATTAAAAAAAAAAGTTTACCATAGACACATATCGTCAGTCAAACGTCATATTTGCCTTGTTTCCAGGTTATGATTAATTTTGTATTTTATAATTTAAAACCTCGTCGTAGAAAAAGTATTGTATGCAACGTTGTATAATTAAGTCAAAAAATGCTCATTGCGTCTCTATTTGCGATACTCGCCGCGTTCGCGGCTCGTATCGCAACTCACGCAATTCGCATTTTTTGAACCCATTTATACAACTGTTGCATAAAATACTATTATTTATAAACCTTAAATGGCCTCTCCTTCGGTGAAGAGTGGTCAATAATGGTATAATTAATTGTTCAGATACTACCAAATGACATGGAAAATTTATCTTTTCCGTCAATAAATTACATTCTTGATGTCAAACGGCAAACGCAAAATCTTACACGCTTGGTTCCCACTTCCCTTACAAATCGACGAACTATTTCCTTCTAGCTCAATATATTTCTGTGGGTGTTACACAATTACCTAAAATGGTACAGTAGGAAAGCGCGAACTTTTTTTTTTTTTTTTTTTTTTATACAACTAGGGTGGCAAACAAGCGTACGGCCTGCCTGATGGTAAGCAGTCACCGCAGCCTATGGACGCCTGCAACACCAGGGGCATTACGTGCGCGTTGCCGACCCTTTAAGAACCTATTCACTCCCCTCTTGAAGAACTCCATACTGTAGCCTTCTGGGAAAACCGCGGCAGGGAGCTCATTCCACATTCGGATTGTGCGCGGTAGGAAATTTCTTTGGAACCGCACGGTGCGCGACCATTTTGGTTCCAACGTGTGTGAATGAATACCCTGCCGATGGCGAGCAGTGCGGTGGTAGAAGGTGGCCGTAGGCATCATGTCAAACAATTCCTCAGAACACAGCCCATTATACAAGCGGTAGAACACACATAAGGAGGCGAAGTCTCTCCTTAGACTTAAGGGTTCAATACCGCTTGTGAGTACGGGATCGTCGATTATTCGCACAGCGCGTCTTTGGACCGAGTCAAGAGGGCCAAGCTGGTATGCTGGCGCCCCAGCCCACAGATGACAGCAGTACTCCATATGGGGTCGGACCTGTGATTTGTACAGCAACAGTCTTTGCCCAGGAGTGAAGTACCGCTTCGCTCTATTCAGGACACCAAGTTTTTTGGATGCCAGCTTCGCTTTCTCTTCTAGGTGACTTCGGAACTGAACGTCGCTGGAGATGTCAACACCTAGGATCCAGATACTCTTCGAGATGGTAAGGGCCGTGTCTTGGAATTGTGGGGCCACAGTGAAAGGAGTTTTCTTAGCGGTGAACGCGCAAACTTGTGTCTTGGTGGGGTTGAACTGTAAGGCATTTGCCAGTATTCTTACCCGACTGCGGCGAAGGTCAAAGGAGGATTATGTGTTTGACCTGTATGTATGTATGTATGTCCGTTCCTGTGTCCGCTCGTAACTACTCAACGGCACATCCGATTTTGATAAATGATACATCATTAGATTCGTCTTGATGGTGCGAGTGTCACTGGGTATGAAGTTCGTTAAAATAAACAAAATGGCGGATTTTATGCAGTTTCAAAGTGCACCGCGGTCGGGTTATTGGAACGAGAAATCAGGTCCTCGAAGAAAGAACTACAAAGTACTTTACAAAACAAGAGGTCTCTATGATCTATATGAAAAATCTATATAAAGGTCTATATGAAAGAAACATGATTATTTTTTGTTTTTAATGCTTGCAAATTACACGATATTGTATGTTATTTTTAGACACAATTAATGAAAGTAGATAGATGAGACGGTGCATGCAATATGCACCACTCTGTTACTAAGTATAACCAATAGTATAACAATAAAGTTGTGAGGAACAATGTACATAGAAAAAAAAATATTGCGCTCACCCGTGTTCTACACAAGTCAAATGTTTGAGACACTGGGCTGGTATCCAGAGGTACCGGGTTCGATTTCTAGTGTGAATGTACTGCGATTTTCTAAAAATTTTGTATGTAACTTTGATTTCTTGCATCTACATATAATATTAAAGGTCTCCTCTTGAAAATAAACCATTAGTTAGTTGATTCACTTTGTCCAAATTCGTCGTAACATGGCAGTGACTCAATTGGCCCGGTGTAGCCTTGTGAACGCAACGACTGAACTACCTGACTGTTCAACTTCGGATCTGGTTGATAATGTTCTGCGCACGCTGCCAACTTCTTGATCAAACCCTTTTCCACGACAATCTCTCCTGCTCCCGCCACCGAGCTCCCAGCTGAGAGGCTTGAAGTATGTATTGAATACTTTTTATGCGAATTTGACAGAAGTATTCTCCCATCCGGACCCATGACGAAGATGGCCGCCGGGCCCGAATGCCCTTCGTCCGCTTCACTGGTGTCCACCAACGCTCCCTCAGAATTGTACAGTCTGCCTTCTTTGACGTGCACTTCAAGTGCGATCCTTTGCTCTATCTCAAAATAAGTTACATAAGGCGGGCACTTTGTCCCGCTTTGCCACGTGCAGGCTCTGTTTTCGTTTCTATAACGGTCTTGCATTTGATAAGTTTCGTATACGAACGCCACACTCCAACCACCATGGTCTGCGTACTTTGTGCACTTTAAATCATCCAACTTACAGATGTGTATACTTTTCCCTTGCTTTAACACATACAAATCGCTATTAAAGAATGCTAATGCTCTTGCTTCTGTAATATTTGAAGCGATTGACGCACAATAATCGCTAGTAGCGCCCGTTTTCTGAGAACAATTCCATAAGAGGCCATCGGAAAATGTGGCTCCAATTAGCGTATTCCCAATATTTAGCAAGCCATGGATGCTTGATTTGGTCGTGTTGTATATTAGTGTGCATGCGTCTTTAACAATCAAAGAACATCGCATCAATTCTCCTTGATTTAGCCCAACATAAATATACTTATCAAATTGCTTTAGAGACCATATAGTTTTGTTAGTTAATGTATGTAACGTCCTGTAGATAGTAGGTCGGCGAAGTTCAGAGACGAGTAAAGTACCGTTGGAAAGTCCCATGAAAAGTTTACTTTCACCAACACCCAAAGCATAAACTCCTACAGCCGGATTAGTTATAAGTAAAGTTCTACAGTTTTCTTTTTTGTATGATTCACATTTTAAGACGATCTCGCCGTCAGCCACATATAGATACTCCATGTGCAATGTCATCGAATTAATTCCGTGCTTAGCTTTATAAAACACTTCGCATTGATTCCGATCGTATTGCAGGCATCGCATCACGTCTCCATTCACTTTTCCGATGAAAACCGAAGCGGGACTCGCGTATATAGCATCGCGTACCTTAACGTCTATAGTCCTGATTATCTTGTCGAATGGTGACGAAGCGTTGTAGTTCAACGCGCCGAGGTCTTCTAAGGTTGATCCATCGTCATCAACGGCAGGGTCGGCAGGAGCAGCGGACACCGCCGCTAGCAGAAACGCGAGTAACACAATTAACAGCCTCATGTTGTGCACGATGTAAGTCAAATTCGACTGAATGAGTTCTTATGCCAACAGTGTCCTTAAATACTGTTGTCAGAAAGATAAGAGACAGTGGAGATTTCAGAGGTTAGTAAGGTCATGGCTTCCAGAGCGTAGTCGTTCGATATGAAGCCGACTTACTAGTTATTTTCTGCATTATCCAGGTAAAGGTAAATATAATACTTATAGTGGCAACTTTACTGGTTGATGATTTTTGTAATCATATTAGTATTAAGAACAATGTACCGTTTGTGTCCTAATAAACATTAAAACATAAATAAAGCAATTAGTTGTACTGTGTTAATGGTATTTTTTACGAACCTCAACTCCTATAATTGAAGAGTAATTTATAAAAATGTATCTCAGAATTATTTCAGTGTTTTTTGTCTCCACAATATCCTATCTCTCGTTGACAGGGCATCAATAACATGGCTAAGCATAAATATGTCGACGTAGTGTTAGCGAACAAGCTATCCAAGTAGCTACTAATATTATAAATGTGAAAGTTTTTGAAGATGTTTGAATGTTTGTTACCTACTAAATCTGCCGTCCTATGTCTAAAACTAGACTAACCTCTATGGAGTTGTAGGGGTTAGTCCAGTTTTAGATATCGGACGGCAGTAAATAATGCGATACCAACATTACCAACTGAATGGATTGTGATGAAATTTGGCTAAATGCTAGTCTTTAGATACAGTCCTGGATTAAAATATAGGATACTTTATATTCAGGTACCTACAGAGTTCCCTTGGGACAATAACGGCAATAACGCAGGCGAAGCCGCGGGTTAATGCTTATGACAAATACTTTGTAAATTATTAGATTAAAAAATCAAGTTTAGGCTGACAACTGGAGACTGAGAAAACCACGAGAAAACGGAGTTTAGGAGAAAATTACCGTTAAGTAAAAACTCAAGAGAAACTAGAAGTAAGTACAACAGTAATATAGTATTTTATGCAACAGTTGTATAAGTAGGTTCAAAAAAAACGAATGGCGCGAGTTGCATACAATACTTTTTCAACGACTAGGTTTTAAAATATAAAAAACAAAATTAAACAGCTCGCAAATAAGGCAAATATGACATATGACTGACAGTATGTGTCTATGGTAAACTTTTTTTAATTTGACGTATACTCGCTAGTGACACGCAGTGACGATATTAAAAATATTTTTTTTTTATGTTGGCATCAATGAATTTAGTTCGGAAAGTTTTGTTTTTCTTAAAAACCGTAAGAATTTAAGTGTTTGTTAAGTTAGTAGTTGTGCATTGTTATCGTAAAGTTAGAACTGAGCGCTTAATTCTTGACCTAAGTTTAACCCAGATTTAGAAGTCTGTGGCTGCTAGCATTAACCAGTAACGTTTTTCGACTATAACGACACTAGTGCTGTTATGGGGAATAGAGTATAGACTTCTCTGAACTCATATTATGTATGTTCTTATATTAGTGTTCGTGACCAAGTAAAAGACAGATAAAAGTACAGGAGTCGAAAAACTAGATAACCTCTGCGCGGCCCATAGTTTGTGCAGACTTTAATGTAGGTATACCTCATATCAGTCGTAATATGTACGTAAGTGTAGTAAGAACTGATAAGCTTGAAACTCCAGAATAATAATTTAAAATTTTCCTTGTTTTATCAACGCTGGTGTTTTATTGTTGCGAACTCGTAAAGGCTGTTCAAAGATAAAAATAAAAGATTTTTTGAGGTCGGTGCTAGTCTTAATATTTGGAATAACTGTGGTACGAGGCTGGCACCGACCTAAAAAAATCACCGACCTCAATAATTGAAATCTTTCTTTTTTGGAGTCGGATTAATTTTTTAAAATAGCTTTTTATTGTAAACTGACAGCGCAACATCCTCAAAACATAAATATTGTAATGCTGCGATATACTTGCAAGATTTCGCATGTACGTATATAGTAGCACCATCTATGGCTTGCAACTGGAAGTTAAGAGTTATGTGGTCACTTATACAAAATTTGATTTTTATAAAAAAATAGAGGGTGGAATAAAGATGTGAGCGGGCGAACGGCAGATCGTTGACAGCGGTTGAAATGAACAACGGACGCTAGACGGTTGTGAGAACGATTCTAAATTTATAATGTCATTTTTACGGAAATTACGGCATGTAGCTGTCGTTTAAGTGTTGTGAGTGCAGCGGAGTGTTAAGTCACGGGGTGAGTGTTACTCTGATAGTTTTGGTTTTGGACTATGAGAAATTGACGCGACTTAAGGGCGTTCCGTGTTCTGTATATTCAGTGATTTAGTGAATGATGTTTGTTCACAGCATTTGGAAACGCCCTTTCCCTCGTTTGGAGAAATCAAAGCATCGACACTTGATACCGCAAGTAGCTACTTCATAGGGAGCCATGTAGTTAGCAAATTTCGCCACAGTTAACAACACACGGTTGGTCTAGTGGACTGGGTGGTCGACTTGGAAGCAAGAGACCGCGGGATCAAATCCTGCCTACGCACTGCAAAGTTCTTTTTGCAATTTTTGTTTTATTTTTTTTTTGTTTTGTTTATCTTTTGGTTATTGTTTATTTTAAGTTTTATTTTAAGGTTTTCTTTTAAAAGGTTTTATTTAGTTTATTTTTAAGTTCATATTTTGTTTCCTGTACAATCGGTTTTGAGTGTTAGGTTTGGCAAATGCTTAATTCAGGGTTGTCACTTTTTTAATGTAATTGATATCTTTATTATAACTGCAAAAATTGTGTTTCAACCTTTGTTTTCTTGATCCGTCCTTAGAAAAGCTTTTAGTTAACGTTGGATATATTATATTATTATCTCTATGTTCGTCAAATCATCACCTACGCAGATCAAACATCACCAGAGATGGTCTAGTATAAGAATAAGAACGTCATAAGCGTTCGAAACATGTCGAGAAATTATTTTTTAAAAATTTTTTTCGGTGGTGTTGTTTATACTACCAGGTAAAGAACCAACGCTATTCATACTCTGTTGGCCCGCCTTGTTAGCTAAGGCGAAGAACACACTGAAATCGCCCGTCGCCGCGATTTTTTCCGTGTAGCTGCGCATAGTAGTTGCGAGTCGCCGCGATTTACGCGCCAGTGAGCGCCACCCCGCGATTTTTCTATACAAATCGATGATTCTACATACAAAGTTGAAAATCGCTGAGTCGCGTGTCGCCGCGATTTTCGCTGCAGTGTGAGATGCGCCTAACTATATGGTAACGCATGCAGCACAGTGATAATATTGTCTTACATTATAAAGTGAAATATGGCGGGTACAAAAATCGATGCACCCATTTGCTATGGGGCCGTCTGAACGGTGCACAATGTTACGCTTATGTTCGTAAATATCACTGAGAATTATAAACACTATGGGTAATATTGCAAGATACTGAAATATAGTAAAAGTTCTCAAACGATTGTAAATTCAACCTCTAATTTGTAAAATTCGGCACTCAAAAGTTACATTCGGTTAAAAGTGGACCGTCAGTCGTGACTGTCAGGTATCCATATTTAATAATCTACTTAAAATTTACAACTGCTGTAAATGGCTACTCCTAGTAAAAGATTTGTAAAACTAATTTCATTCATTGTGACTCCTTTCTGTTAACTCAATAAGAAAAAGTAGCAAGCAGAAGGTGGTCCCTCAATTGATCGCAATAGGTTCACATTAAGTGAGAACAATAGTAATATTTAAAATACAGGTGTGACTGAGAGTTAGTAAAAGTACTTGAATCATTGTAAACTCAATCTTTAGTTTGTAAAAGAAGTCATTCAAAAGTTTCAATCGATTAAAGGTGGTTTCAATCAATTTACTGTCAAATTAATAGTAATGTCTCTCTCTGAATTAAAAAGATCACGGTAAAGTTGTCAATGCAATGTAATTTTTTCTTTTCTTTTTCTTATTGTGATGACTAGCCATATGTCAAACATTAAAATAAATTTACAAATTAGAGGTTGAATTTACAATCGTTTCAGAACTTTTACTATAGACTGACACATTCAAAAGCTCGAAATTCCAACGTGAACCCTCAATGGAAACGCATATAATTAATGGGAGGCCGCGAAGCGTACAAAACATCATTCTAATTTATTTATTACGTTGTGTCGCAACAGGAAAATGGAATAACATAAGAGATAAAATTAATCATTATAAAGGTAGGTAAAGTGATTAATAGTACTTCTTATAAGTACATACCTACTTGTGGCGCAAGATGATCAAGTAATATTATTAATATCTATTAGGAGTCATCCACAAATTACGTCGCACGATTTTTCAGATTTATAAACCCCCCACCCCCATGTCACACTTTTTCACACTTGCAGTACTAGGTGGTAGGTACATATGTCTTAAAAATAATAACAGTCGATTTCATTGTAATATTTATGAGTAATTTTTGGAAACAACTTCTTGAACTGGCTTGCCACTCGAGGGGTTAACACTCGGTATTTCTATTTGCGTAAGATTCCGCCATTATCCCATTATTAAAATTTCCATGCCGGACCATCCGGTTCCGGGGCTGAATGAGCTGTCACATAATTTAGCGGCGGGTCGGAAAAATATAAATAAAAACCGTCTGGGAAACTTCTTGGGAAGTTTGGAGCATGTTAGGGTCCAGTGTGAGAAACTTGAATAGAATAGAACGAGGAGGTACCCGTAACATTGTCCACGAGTACTTCGAGCACAGACCTGTGAGACCTCCTCCATACGGTTTAGTTTTACAGTCTTTGGGTTTAGAAGTTAAAGATTTCGTTGCGATTTCCGTTCACATATGACGTAGTGGAGTAGATATTCTCTACATTACAAATGTAAAACTTACTACGAAGCATCTCAAATAAGTCGGCTAACTTACAATAATGGGTGATTATTGAACGGACATCATTCCCCTGGCCACAAATATTCAGAAGATTGAAGATTCCGACTCATTAGAATGGCATGTTGGGTTCATTTGCAGAGCTTAGTCAGAATTTTAACATAGGTAACCAAAAATACTCCAAAGAGGCGGGATCATCTGAATTAGGGCTTCCAATACCGCAGCCTATCTTTAATCTCGGTACCTGCGGGATTGCACATTTTCGATTCTGCCGGATTCCGGGTTTTTGCGGAATCCCGCATAGACATTAATGATATCAATTATAAGGTAAATGAAACAACGAAATAATCAACGTATTTAAACTTTTATTAAGTAGAGTTCACCTTTTAAACATTAAATATTACCCATAAAAAAATAACATTGCACTGCACTTCTATTAGTACTATTGAGACCAAAATGAAAATCAACCTATGCTATGTTAATAAACTGTAAGGAACTCAATTATAATTTAAGACAAAATATTAAAATATTCAATTTAAGTATGTACCTATGTAAACCCTTTATTGCACATAAAATCAATAAAAGATTGTAAATTCAACCTCTAATTTGTAAAATTCGGCACTCAAAAGTTACATTCGGTTAAAAGTGGACCGTCAGTCGTGACTGTCAGGTATCCATATTTAATAATCTACTTAAAATTTACAACTGCTGTAAATGGCTACTCCTAGTAAAAGATTTGTAAAACTAATTTCATTCATTGTGACTCCTTTCTGTTAACTCAATAAGAAAAAGTAGCAAGCAGAAGGTGGTCCCTCAATTGATCGCAATAGGTTCACATTAAGTGAGAACAATAGTAATATTTAAAATACAGGTGTGACTGAGAGTTAGTAAAAGTACTTGAATCATTGTAAACTCAATCTTTAGTTTGTAAAAGAAGTCATTCAAAAGTTTCAATCGATTAAAGGTGGTTTCAATCAATTTACTGTCAAATTAATAGTAATGTCTCTCTCTGAATTAAAAAGATCACGGTAAAGTTGTCAATGCAATGTAATTTTTTCTTTTCTTTTTCTTATTGTGATGACTAGCCATATGTCAAACATTAAAATAAATTTACAAATTAGAGGTTGAATTTACAATCGTTTCAGAACTTTTACTATAGACTGACACATTCAAAAGCTCGAAATTCCAACGTGAACCCTCAATGGAAACGCATATAATTAATGGGAGGCCGCGAAGCGTACAAAACATCATTCTAATTTATTTATTACGTTGTGTCGCAACAGGAAAATGGAATAACATAAGAGATAAAATTAATCATTATAAAGGTAGGTAAAGTGATTAATAGTACTTCTTATAAGTACATACCTACTTGTGGCGCAAGATGATCAAGTAATATTATTAATATCTATTAGGAGTCATCCACAAATTACGTCGCACGATTTTTCAGATTTATAAACCCCCCACCCCCATGTCACACTTTTTCACACTTGCAGTACTAGGTGGTAGGTACATATGTCTTAAAAATAATAACAGTCGATTTCATTGTAATATTTATGAGTAATTTTTGGAAACAACTTCTTGAACTGGCTTGCCACTCGAGGGGTTAACACTCGGTATTTCTATTTGCGAAAGATTCCGCCATTATCCCATTATTAAAATTTCCATGCCGGACCATCCGGTTCCGGGGCTGAATGAGCTGTCACATAATTTAGCGGCGGGTCGGAAAAATATAAATAAAAACCGTCTGGGAAACTTCTTGGGAAGTTTGGAGCATGTTAGGGTCCAGTGTGAGAAACTTGAATAGAATAGAACGAGGAGGTACCCGTAACATTGTCCACGAGTACTTCGAGCACAGACCTGTGAGACCTCCTCCATACGGTTTAGTTTTACAGTCTTTGGGTTTAGAAGTTAAAGATTTCGTTGCGATTTCCGTTCACATATGACGTAGTGGAGTAGATATTCTCTACATTACAAATGTAAAACTTACTACGAAGCATCTCAAATAAGTCGGCTAACTTACAATAATGGGTGATTATTGAACGGACATCATTCCCCTGGCCACAAATATTCAGAAGATTGAAGATTCCGACTCATTAGAATGGCATGTTGGGTTCATTTGCAGAGCTTAGTCAGAATTTTAACATAGGTAACCAAAAATACTCCAAAGAGGCGGGATCATCTGAATTAGGGCTTCCAATACCGCAGCCTATCTTTAATCTCGGTACCTGCGGGATTGCACATTTTCGATTCTGCCGGATTCCGGGTTTTTGCGGAATCCCGCATAGACATTAATGATATCAATTATAAGGTAAATGAAACAACGAAATAATCAACGTATTTAAACTTTTATTAAGTAGAGTTCACCTTTTAAACATTAAATATTACCCATAAAAAAATAACATTGCACTGCACTTCTATTAGTACTATTGAGACCAAAATGAAAATCAACCTATGCTATGTTAATAAACTGTAAGGAACTCAATTATAATTTAAGACAAAATATTAAAATATTCAATTTAAGTATGTACCTATGTAAACCCTTTATTGCACATAAAATCAAATAGAAACAATACAAAAAATAATGGATCTGTACAAAGGCGACCTTATCCCTATAAGGGATCTCTTCCAGTCAACCTTTGAGTTGAGCAAACGAGAAAGAATAACTAACATCAAAGAAGATAGACAAACTATCATGCTAACTTACACAAAGAAAAGGCCATGTTTTATTATTATTTATTATTTGCTTGTATTATATTTTGTTGAAAATGTTTGTCCCGCTCCCGCAGTCCCGCAAATCCCGCTATGAGCGGGACTGAAAAAAGGCGCGGGATCCCGGAATACCGAGATCTCGGAATACCGGGATTGGCAGCCCTAATATATATAATTTTCAATAATGATCACAATGTGCCTACACCTCTGCTTAGAGCTACATAAGATAAACGCTCCAGTGTTTGACACGCTAATGCCCAATAGTAGACAACTCTATTGCTAATGACATAACATTCAAGATGACAGCTACTAGGATAGTGCCGAGCACTTGGACGTTTACCTAACTTCGCGGTGGGTACGACGATCGCGTGGAAGCCTAAGTACTATGCGCTACCGGGAATGGAACACAATCATAGAGATTATTTTCCTGGGAATAAACTAAAGCTATTTTCATCACAAGTATAATTTTCTTACTGATATTAAAACTTGAAATATTTTGACCTGTGAATTGGCGAGAGGTGTTGTTCAGTTGCCAAAGGTATCGCTAGTATATCGCGCTGTTTAGTTTTTTTTATGAAATCATGACCCCCGACTTGTAAAAAATGTAGTTTACAATTTTTATCAGTAACGGTAACTATATATCTTGAAGTATCTTGTTAGCCTTTGCAAGGATTCGAACCTAAGACCGCAGCTTCGTAGGCCAAGATTAGGTATTTTCAGAAAAGGCCGTACTACTTAACACAGATAGTACCTATGTTTTTTATCTATTCTTATTCTTGAGTACCTACCAATGATAGAGCAAGATAATTTTAATACTCGTACCAATACAAGGTGATTTAGGAGACGTGAGCGAAACCAACCTATTATGCAGAACCTTTTGTCTGCTACGCGTTTCTTACTTAACAAGAGTTTTTATGAGTTTACGGACAGGTAAGCGTCCATTTTCGGTCCTAGTCGGGTAAAAAGGTTTTTTCTGGTTTAAGTAGCACCCATGTAACCGTTAAATTACGTCATTTATATTTACCTCTTCTTTCTCATATCTGTTGTGTCCCTGTTCCTGTTGTTTCAAGTTAGCAGCGTCTATAGAAAATACTTATATTTAATAATACAGTCGTTTTATATAATGGTCTTTCTGCATTACTTATAGTGTATTTATTATTGTTTTCACTGAGTAGGTATAAGTATATATTATAAATAAATATTAGGGGACAATCTTACGCAAATCGAACTAGTCCCATAGTAAGCTCAATAAGGCTTGTGTTATGGATACTAGACGACGATATATTGAATAAATACACAACATCCAAGACTCCGAAACAAATATCATCACACAAATAATATTTGCCTATACATTGTAAATCATAGACATCGTTTTTGCAAATTAGGGCCTGCATCCTGCATGACGTAGTTTGTTCCAATGAATATTGTTCAAATTAAACACACCTGAACGAAACCTGTGTATACACATTAAGTTGAATTATAAAAAAGATCTAATCAGTTGATTTGCCTACTTTGCAACTCTAAACACGCAATTTCCGCTTCTTTTTGCATTTATTCCAAAAAGGGTAATTTTTAACATTTCCGATTAGGCGACCTAAGCTTGGGGTCTTAGTAAGAGCGATTTGCGGAGTGTACAACTAATGGACTAGTAGAATAATCAACCGCAATTTAGCTTCCTGAGCGACTTGCTGCCGCTCTGACACTGTGCTACTAGGACGGAAATATATAGTATTTGTCCCCGTAAAAACAGTAATTTCCATTAATTTGTCATTGCGAGAGTTAATTTTCAATATCGCCTCAGTGCTTGTGTTGCGTAATTTTTTCAATAGTTCCCTACAAGCGAGCAGCGTCATTAAAGGGAAGTTTTAATTGATTCTTATTTTAAATAATATGAATCATCGATGAAAACTCCGCCTTTGGTCCCGTTAGTTCCCTAAAACGCCAGTAGCGTGGCGTCCAAAGAACTCGATTCCTACCGGCTTGCCACGCCTTGCGGCTTGCTTGGCTTGCGTCTTTATCAGGCATTTGAGCACATTATTCTATAGCTCTTAGGAAAATGTACGCCAAATCTGCTCCGGCTTGCCCAACGATATATTTTACGCCACGCCACTGTAAAACGCTACACGCACCGTCTAACGCTCGGCTTATAGCACTCAAGTTACGGCCAAGGCTTATCCAGAGAGTATAATAAAATCTAAACCATTTATCTGGGGTCTCCTCGTTCGTCATTGTCATACGTTTTACGATGCCGTGTCCTGAGATTACAGGAGTGTGAAATTAACATGATCATCATTATAATATATGACTTTCGTAACAAGATGGTTGCATGTGTGTACGAGACTGTGATATTTATATTCGTCAAGGATTATGTTGGTTCCGTTCCTGTTTACATTTTTATGATAAGTCATTTTCTTAAACAATGATGAGAAATATGAGCCCGAATGCATAAAAGTTCGTCTAGCCTAGCACGAAGCAACTATCCACACTTTTCTAAATACTCAATACCTGTTTAGATAAAACAACTGAGTGATAGGACCAATGATAGTTATTTTTGATGGAGTTTACTTTGATTCTATAATAAAGTTTCCACGAAACCTTTATTGTTGAAATTTTCTTTCTTTAATAATTATTGCCCATGCCATATTGTGCCCTCCTAAAACACTTCAGCACACTTGGGCTCAAAGCAACATTGTCGGTATATCGCTGCGCCGTGTTGTTTTCCATAATAATGGCCCTTCTTACACCTTTCCAGCTCGTGACAAAAATAATACAAAAATACGGGAGGCTGAAAATGGCCTGAATGGCTTCGAGTAAAGGATGGTAAGGCCGTGCCTTTGTTTTACTTGACTTGTTTGACGTGCCCCCACGGCACTGCCGTGCCCTCAGATTTGAATTAGAAAAGGAAAAAAATATTGTAAATGAATGTATTAGTTAAGTTAATTGGTATTTCCTGTATTTTAAAATTGTCAGGGTAAAATATTTTTATTCTAAATAAAATTATTAGAGCACCTGTATTAAACATTATATGTACACTTTTTATCTCAAACATTTTTTTTTTAAATTGTAGTGCCTAACAAAATGCTCTTACTAGACAAGATCTTTTGCAAGCGAGGGGGGGGGGGGGGGTTGTTCGTAATAAACAAATTAGGCTTTAGGTGATCGACGGTATATTGTGTTGGTCAAAACGGAAACGCATTCTGTGAATAAATAGGGTGTTCATATTTCATAATAAGTTGGTCATAAATAAAATTAAAATAGAGATACGGGTGAAATAGCTGACCGAATGTTTTGGAAAGGAAGTCGTGGTTTATTTAATGTTTCATACCTAACTTTGAATGATAAGAGCTCTTTTGAATAATAAACTCAGGCCTAAATGCGATTCTACCGTCATGAGAGTAAGATTGTGTGTAGGCCATGGTGCAATAAAACAAGGTATGTCCTTCCCGTGAGTGGATTTGCCTACGTCACGAATGTTGAATAAATGAGATACAATATGCTACGACTATGACGTAGTCAAGTTTACACGACGTCATCAAGTTTTACGAGATGAAAATAACATACTTTATTGTATCATGGTGTAGGTAAGGTATTTTTGTTCTCTTCACCCATGTAAAAATAAAGATATGATACGAGACTGATAGGTACAGTCGAATTCAGTTAAATAAAGAAAATAATATATTAATGTTGGTAAAATATCTGAACACGATTCTATGTATACCGCGACTACGAAGTACCATCAACCATCACCATAAATCACTATAACACTGACCACGACGCTCAAAATGTCGGTATAATCCGTACACAATATAATCCCTTCAAATTTATATAGTTATATTTCAATGAGTGTGTACATACCAATGTATGTAGTTGCGGAAACTGATAACAATATTAAAGTTAAAGGCGACCAAGGGAAACTGTAGAGGCTCAACTCGGGATTGCCTAAAGTGGCAAATTTTGACCAAACGGGACACAGATAAATAAAAAAAGTGGAAACTGTTTCAGACAATAATTATTTATAAAAAATCAATGCACAATATTATTATATACATTTTCTAACATTTTTAAGTACCAGTAGGAGTATCGTCATCCTACTTGTGACGCTCCGATGTATATCCTACACAGTTAATCTATCTTATATTATATATCTTATCTTATTATATTAATAAAAGACCACATCATAAGAATAAGTACTACGTACAGAAGACTCTCCCAACAAAACTGCCGTTCGCATTGGATGGCCGGACGGAGCTGACCCGCATTCGACCGTCTCTCTCTATCGCATAGCACGTGCTCTTTTTTCCACTCTAGAGTGGCGAGATTTAACCATAATTACCGTGAAACGGAATCGCGGAATGAGTCAGTTCTGACAAGACCATGTTTGTTCGTGCATCACGCAAAAACTACTGAACCGATTTCCATGTTATTTGATGTACACACCGGTTAACACATAGGATACTTTTTGCTCCACTTATTTCACTTCCGCGAACGAAGTTGCGGGTATCCTTAAGAAATAAAACGTAGACAAGGTGTTTCATTGAACGTAATACAACTCATGTTTTTAAACTCCTCTCCCTGGTGCTAAACCCCTCTGCTAGGTCTCGTGTTGTTAATTAAGATGAATTAATTAATATCACTGTTTTAATTATGCAACTTTTTTTGGTCTCATCGTGGTTACCCTGCTTAGAGTTGAGAGAAAAAAGTTTAAATCTAATTTTGTAGTGAACACTTACCTTTTAGCTTATCTAGGCCGATAATTTATAAATAAAATGCGTGCATTCTGACAGATTATTGAAGTTATTTGTCATAACAAACAAACAGGTCACGTAAGCGTGACGTCATGAGGGGTGACAACACCCCTAGATTTTAATTTCTTAATTTTGTTAGCAAACTAGCGAAAGTTAATTGAGACGAATTTTAATAAATTAATTCGTGCATTTTATTTTCTGTCGTTAACTGAGCCGGAATTGCTTAGTTTGTATTATGTTCAATGTTACACTCTGTATAAATAGTTTTGTGAATTCTTGTTTTTTTATGCGCGCATCATGCAAAAATTACCTGCCAGACCGATTTCTATGAAATTTGTTGTACAGGTAAATTATGGCCGTGGTTAACACATAGGATACTTTTTACCCCATTGAGCCGCAGCAAAAAGGTACATTTAACTTATTTCATCTTCACGAACGAAGTCGCAGCGGGTCCACTAGTTTATAATAAATACCTATTACTTTATGGTTAAACTAGTTTCAATGAAAAGTAAATCCTCCTTTCAGCACCAGGATTAATTAATCCAGCTTTCACATAAAAGTTCCAGCGAAATATTTGAATTATATTCAGTAAACGTTGCTGTGGGAGAGTGAATTAAATAATATTGAAACGATTTATAGTTTCATACAAATGCATATAGGTATTCTCTATCCTCTTCACTCTTCTCTTCATCCTTCATTTATCGTATAATTTAACCTTTGATTTTGAACAGACTGAAACTGCGTACGTTCGTTTCGTGTTTTTTCGCCAATTGTGACTTGGTTTAGGGTGGAATGAAATGACGGACTTTCCTGAAAATATATTTAGTGTCATAGTTATATGTACATAGGGTTTGCTCCCGGAAAATACCGGTACTGAAAGTTCATACAAGGTTCGGGTACAAATGCATATAGGTATTCTCTATCCTCTTCACTCTTCTCTTCATCCTTCATTTATCGTATAATTTAACCTTTGATTTTGAACAGACTGAAACTGCGTACGTTCGTTTCGTGTTTTTTCGCCAATTGTGACTTGGTTTAGGGTGGAATGAAATGACGGACTTTCCTGAAAATATATTTAGTGTCATAGTTATATGTACATAGGGTTTGCTCCCGGAAAATACCGGTACTGAAAGTACCGGGGTTTCCCGGTATTTTAGTAGGGTTGTACAAACATTAAAAAGTACTATATTTATAATTTTATTTTTCTTTATTATTACAAGCATTTAACTATTATAATTCGATTCTACATCAAATATATGATACCTTTATATTCAGGAAAGTTCTTCGTTACATTCCATCTGGTATATATCATTATTTATTTATTAAACACATACTTAATTGCACAGCAGTTACCTGCTAAACTGTATTAACAGTTTGACCACATGCTTCTTTTTATACTTAGGTATACATTATTGCATTCTTTTCTCTAGAAAAAGTTTATTTAGAGAACATAATGTACTAAGGTTAAATAAAACCACATTTGCAGGATAAATAGTCCCTCGTTCAGTTCCACCCTGTGTATCTCAGTGGCTCATTCCCAAAACACCGCATTCACAGAATACCAGATTTTTAAAATACTAGATTCTCGATATAATAGATTCTCCGTATACCAGATTTCCAAAGTAATACATCCAACAAAATCATTTAGATCCTTGAGTAACCTACGATTTTATAATCTACTGCAACGGAAATGTGGTAAGACAGGAATATGGTAAATCGAAAATCTGGTATTTTGAAAAATCTGGTATTCTGGAAATGCGGTATTTTGGGCATGAGCGATATCAGTGACCACAGATATCCTATACTTATTTTATGATAGATAGAATATGGCGTAAGGTAAATTTCCGAGTGTTTGACACTGTCTCAGTGTTAAAAAACTCAAAACTCAAACTTGATGATATTGAATGTTAAGTTATTAGCAATAGAGCTGGCAGCAGGGTATCTTTTTTTTTGTTGCGGGCCGTGGCGTACCCTGGGATCGAACTAGGTCACTTGGCCCGGACCACCTTGAAGTTTCGCTGAGTGAGCAACGGACCAGCGGGAATAACAGGATGTCGATTATTTTGCTTTAGCGTGTCGAGACTAGGACGTTTACCTTATAGTGAACTAGGTACTTTTTACTTTTTGAAAAGAGTGCCATTTTTTATAAACAGCGATATGCGAGAGAAATTCCATTGTTTTCGGATTCCACTGGAATATTTAGCGTAGATGGGAAGCGGCCGGCGTTTAATTCAATTAGTTCACTGTTCCTCCGCTGCCGACGGCGGGCGCTGTGGTACGCTGTAGTGGAGAATTCAAAGTTTATTGGGAGTCCGAAACAATACTCCACACTACACTAATTGTGCCTTTATTATTTTATTTATTTATTAAACATTTTATACATCATGTATTTTACAATGGGCAAGAAAAAGTTTAAATACAGTGTGTGCAAAAAACCCCCAATAATTTATAGAAACAATTCTTATGGCTTCTGTATATACCTATTTGAATATCTGTGTCATACGTTGTAAGTAGTTTGCATTGCTTTGAATATGTTTCAGCAGTATTCGAAGAAAATTCTAGTGTTTTAAGAATTTTGCTATATGTATAGCCCAGAACTACGTAGAAGAGAAGGAGAAGTGACAGGTTCCGTCCATCTTAGTTTGTACCCTATGCAACAGATCTACAATTTTTGATAGAACTAGATCGCCCTCACAAGCATCCAAGTTTTCCAAGAGGGCAGGTCTCATAGAAAACTAATCATACGGGTATGGTGTGTTATTGGCACGGATTTGGGCGTTCCTTTAAATTCGGCGCTAGGAAATCCAGATCATAAGCTCTCTAACAATCAGATCTGTGATCAGTGCATTCAAATACGAAAACGGGCATAAATCATCGGGTGCACAATAGGCCCCAGTTTCTCGACTGCATTATAGCTTTTATACCGCTGGAACGGTAGCTGTCGCAGCGTGTCGTGACGTTGCCGCGTCGTTGACTGCCAACGATGCAAGTCGAACAGGCTGTCGTCGACTCGCCGACGGCAGCTGTCGCAGCGTGTTGTTGAGTGTCCGCGACACGTGACGGCATTTGCAGTTTTGGCACTGTCATGGGTACCTAAATATCGTCCGTGGGTAGGAGCCCTAATATTGCTACTACGCCGATGCTCTCCGAAGACGGACAGAGAATGATAATGTACCTTAGTTGGTTGCTTCTTTGTATAACAGCTGCTGTCATATTTAATTGTGACATTTGATCGACCTGACACAGGGCACCTCGGTCAAGTCAGACTGGAATTCTGACTGTGCATCAGCGTTTCGACGTGGCCCTATAATTAACTAGTCACTCTTAGACCTCATTTTCGATAAATTCCAAAAGCTTAATCGACAAAAACAACGATATAGTTGTCAAATCTTCTTGCAAAATTTCACAAGAATCGGTTGAGAAATGCGACCTGCAGAGGAAAACAGCCGGCCGGACATACGCAAGTATTTTTGCCCAAGCTGAGACGGAGAACCTTCGCTCGCACTTCGCGTTCGCTCGGTTAATGAACGGCGAAATAAGTAGGTATTTGATTTTGTTATTACTCTCGGTCTCATTTACTCTTCTGCTTTATCGATGCGCCGATGCACTCGGCAGAGGAGGCAGTGTAAATGCAATTCATTATAAATTTTATTAACTAGCACGCGGGTATTTTCGTGCTCGCCCGAATCGGTCGGTTACGCTGCGATACGCTTCGCTTTATCACATATGATAGCATGAGTATCAGTCTCGTTTATCGTTGTGAATAAACTGGACAGGACCACTTAAAACACAGTTTAAAAATCTACAGCTAGCCGACGCCCTTGCCCTTACACTTTGGTTACACAGTGCGCTTTCAAAGTATAAAGACAGACAAGTAGTCAAACTTCGGCCGTTTAGGAGCGCGCGATACGTATTAAATGTCGAGGCGCAGACAGTGCGATCCGTACTGGGGCATTCTTACGCATTCCTAAAAGTTTGCTTGTAGTTCGTTTGTTTACGGCACACCGCGCGATGTAACTTTTGTAGGAAGAAAAATGACTGCTATTAGGTATACTGCGGCGCTGTTGCGCACGTTCCAAAGTATGTCCCGATTGCTGATGTCGTGCTCGCCCCACCGTGTCTCACCCCGCAGCCCCCGTACGGTTGCTCTTCCTGAACGTATTCGTCGGCGGTCTGTATATATTTTGGATTATTTATTTATCGTATGGCATCATTACAAGTCACTGGATAACCATATTCTAGAACTATAACTAAAATTTTGCCCGTTTCAAGTACGAAACCGCTTCCTCTGAGATATTTGTGATGTGGTCTATGTGATCTTTGAATCTTGTAAGAGGACACTCCAAGACTAGTGTTCAATGGTTTGAACTGGATGTCCGCAGTTGCAAGCGGGTGACATGCTCCAACCCCATCTGTGCCAATTATAAGCGCAGTTTCCTATACCCGTTCTCAGGCGGTTTTATTTTGGATTGAGGGCTAGGTACCGCGCTTGCATCCTCGTACGCTTCAACTCACTCGCTGTCTCACCAAGCGTTATATGGCATCCTTTCTGGCTCACATCGCATCGCTTCATCATTTCTATCTGAACACGTCCGCTGCTGAACATAAGGTCTTACTTATTGAGAAAACTTTTGCACACGCCTTTTGTTGCCTTCGTCTTCCGATGACGCTGTCTTCACTAGGCTACAACCCACAACTAGGCTGTAATGTAAGTCCATCTCGCCGAGGGCTGTGGGCTGTGTGTTCGTTCTGGTTTCCCTTTCAGTTACTTTCCAGTTCATTGCTTTCATAGGTATTAAAGTTGCAAAATTTTGAATAGTTCATCTATGAATCTTGCACAAACTTTCATGGAATAGAACAGAACAACTTATTGTATAAATACAATATATAAGTACAAGGTTGTCAACAGATTTTTTTTAACTCCTGTTCTTAGCTAGCTAGAAGATTAGAGTTCTTTACTTATCAGAGTCTCAATACTTATATTGTATGAGTTAAACTCTTCTTCTTCTTTTTCGTTTCGCTCTTGGCAGAGCGGTCGTGGTCATCATGAGGGAGGGTTGGAGGCTGTTGTTGCCCGCCTTACGATATCTCGCCATCTCGTCCGATTCGTAGCACTTCTTCATGAGTTAAACACTCAGTTGTAAAACGACATTTTTAATTTGGATAAAAGCATATTACAATTTATAGGTAAAATAAAATGTCGACCTGCTTATATTAATAGCTACCTCAATTTAAAATGATTGGGTATCCTAATTGAAAATTACTTTTACTACTAAAATACTTGAATGGAATCCAACAGCGCGCAATCGCGGCTAGTTCATGCACCAGTTACCCGGCTATATCCGGTTATTCCCGGTTTATTCTCAAAATATTGTCCTAAGCCCCCGGACCGTATAAACCGGGTGCGTATAATTAAATTCATACGAGCCTGCATTAAAATTAACAACTTTAGATTAAAACTATAGTATTTGGATAGATGTGCCAGTCAACTTTTTAATAAATGTTATTTAGTTCCCTATAATTTTATTTCAAACAGACTCTAGATATAAGTATGTATGTATAAAATTTTAATAACCTAAAATAAATGTCAACATAGACCGAAACTCATCGAATTAAAACTCGTTGACATGTGTATTCTGCCCAATTCTGCCTATCCTAACGTACTAACGCTGCTCAGCCATGGTCTCAGTCTCTCAGTCAGATGTCTAAATTGAAGGTTTACCAACGAGTTATGGAATGTATTATTCTGGCTGTTAAAAAGGTAGATCGCGTCCTGAATATCTTGCTGCGTTCCAAAACACATATAGCTTCCGTTGGAGCGAAAACGGCCAGGCTGCAATGGGCTTGGGCAAGCCATGTAAACCGCATGCGCCCGGACAGATAGGCTAAATACCAACTGCAGGCCGAGTTGGAGATGGTGGGACGACTTAGATACATTCCTAGCTGATTGAGGCTACAGCAAAATAGGAAATTGTGGATGCCTTGGTCCAGCAGTGGGAAACTCCTATAAGTAGGCTAGAA
This sequence comes from Eudemis profundana, assembly GCA_947034925.1. Classification (NCBI taxonomy): domain Eukaryota; kingdom Metazoa; phylum Arthropoda; class Insecta; order Lepidoptera; family Tortricidae; genus Eudemis; species Eudemis profundana. The sequence continues at coordinate 17,592,860 of OX344795.1, read as the reverse complement.
CCGAGTAAAACAAACTTTTTGTAGGCATTTTGTGCATTACTTTTTTAGTGTACGTCGCTGCACGGTACGTATAATCTTATTTATTTATTATCATGTGGGGTCAGACGCTCATTTTGTATGAATTATCATTGAAAAGGCGGACTTAAATACCTACTTACTTACATTTCTTCCTGGTTACTCACCACAAATAAACAGTTCTTGGATTCTCGAAACGAAGCATCGAGAGGCAGATCGACTGTTGTGGCAGTAGTTTTGACTACAAGGCGGAAGATCACGGATTCAAATACCGCTTGAGGTGCTCGTATCATAAATATTTGTAAGGACCCAACTCAGTTAGACTTACCCGGGGGTAACGCATCTACCATAAATCAAATAAGATTAAACATCGTGTTCAATACAACTACCGCTATCAGATGCTGGGGTATTTATGCGTTTGCACTCAAAACGGTCTAAAAACAAAACCGTATTTGAAAAAGACGATGATCATAGATATCGGTACTTTATTATGTATACTGCTACTGTCCTAAAATAAATTGCATTATTTGTACTGGGGTCGTGCTAATACAAGTAGTGCCATCTCGGTCTGTGTATATCAGAGTATGTTTAAAACGGATGGACGAACATGAACCTTTTGTGGGACAAAGATAGCTGCACATTCAAGAGTGGTCATAGGAAATCGTTTACCTGATTACAGTGAAGAAAAACTGATGGATGTGACCTCGTACTTATTGTGATATGATATGTCATATAAAGACACAGAGAGAGTACGTAAAGAGAGAATGTGCAATGCGTATTAGGGACATACATACATAGACGCATCTACACCCCATTTCATCAGATTAAATATCCGTGTTCAATATAGAATTATGGCCTGTAATCAGATGCTGGATACTACAGGATAGTTTAAGCACGGTATACGGTAGTTTTTGTTCCGATAAAAGGTACATCGGGAGCGCGCATGTGTGCGCGCCGTGTGCGCGCCGTTTACGGACGCACCACAGGCAAGCATCGCCGCGTGCTTAGTCAGGGCTGAGACATCGTCAAGAGCGCTCGAACGTTCAAAATGTATGCGGACGAAGCAAAGTATAGAAGACGTATATACTGCAGTGTGTTCGGATGTTTGAAGAACAATGCGCAAAATCCAGAATTGTCATATTTCTGCATTCCTAAGGATCCCGAAAGGTGTGTATTTTATTAGTACCTATAGTAAATGTTATATTTTAAGTCGTTTATAGAATGTTTGATAGTTTTGTGATCAAACTATACCAATTAAATAGAGTAGATCATTATTTTGTTTGACAGTGATGAGTAAAATTAACAGATTTTTTAAACGTGTACTAATTAAATAGTAGTTGATTCTATTGATACATAAAATGCCTTAAACACGAGAGTGGTTTTATGAAACGAGCCGAAATATCGTTGCGTTACTTACATGTACACATACCAATACTAATTTATTTAAACTATTATACTTAATAACATTAACATCAGATGTGTGCGATCAGATACTTTCATATTGAAATAAGTAACTTTTACTAGGTTGACCTCGAACGATTGTTCGTTCGATCGAGGTCAACCTAATAAAAGTTACGTTCGTAGTAAGTAGGTATTTTACAGAACCGACGAGCGGCAGCCCTGTGCCTTAGGCACGCTCTGTGTCGCGCGCTCCTAAACGGCGAAGACGAACTACTTGGTTGTCTTTATACTTTGGCTTAAGTGTTTGCGCTTAAATCGACATAAGCACGAATCCGATTCACGTTTATAACTATTTCCGCGAACGGAATAAGTTGAGATATGATAAGAAATCAAACATAAGTATATTAAATTTCAAGCAGATTCAGTTAATATACAACTTGGTAATAATAAAAAGAATAACGATAAATTTAACCGACTCCAAAATGCAGAAAAGATCCCAAGGTGATCTGTCAAAAGTCTGTTTAATTCAGTAGTTTTTACCGGCCCCCATTTTTTTGACATAGGCACTTGTTCCACCGCCGGCGAGTAAGCGATTAAAATTGCACGAGTAACAAGTTCATTGTGGGCTGACGAGGTATAGTGTGATCGATCGACCTTTCCAGATCCGCAATGTCAAGCTACTCGCCCAGTATTACTCGTTTACTCGCTGGCAGTGGGTCAAGTGCCTTTATGTAGGTACGTAGATTATTTACTGGCGTTTTTGCTCTCTTTTCTGTACCTAATTGTTTAAATCTAAATGCCATTAAAACTGAGTTTTCTTTCGAACTTACAATATCATGCAATTTATTTATCGGCCAAAAATGAAACAAAAATGAATATGCAGAGCGTAAAAAATAAGTTATTCCAACAGAAAACCATAATAGTCAGGACAAAAGTAGGTACAATAAAGACCAAGTTTAAGCGTTACTGGCACACATTTTCCACATTTTCATTTAAATAAAATGCAAATACTGGCTGAATATTAGTTTTTTTTAATAACACGACACGAGAGCGACGGTCACGTCGCGAGGACCCTAATATTGTCACGGGTGTTTTGCCGGAATGGCCGCTTGTTAGGGTTGGCACTTATTGAAAAAAGGAAACTTTTATTTACATGTATGTATGTCTACAATAGGCTTTTACGATTTTTTGCAAATATTTCGCATTAGAAGGTTTAGTGTTAATGTGTATGTATCTACTAGTGAGCGCACCTGGAAAAAAACCGGACAAGTGCGAGTCGGACTCGCGCACCTAGGTTCCGTACAAACTCGTCAGTAGATACGTGAATAATACAAGATAAATTGCATGGTGGGACAAACTTAACTTTGCTCTTGAAAAACTGCTGTCTCTATACATTGACATATGTCGCGGTTAGTTTAGTAGGAGCAAATAAATTTGTCTTACAATTTTTGCGAATTTCTAAAAAACGCTGCAAGTTAGGAAAACCGTTTTATTTTTCCTGTAATATATAGGATTATATTAATATTCGGTAATTATTACAGATTTTTCTATTCAGTAACTTCGGAGATAATAGGGAATGGTATGTGTTTTGTCTTAAATCAAAAACTACATGCCTAAGAAAAAAAAACGGTTTTGGAATCCACACACTAAGCCCTTTCATTTGATACCCCACTCGATATAATAGCTCTACTTTAGATTTTCGACATCCCATTTCAGTCCTCTTTAAAAAAATTCTGTCCAATAGGCTCGGGTTAGCGGTTTTTAACACTATTCCAAATTTCAAGTCGATAGCATCAGTAGATCCTGAGATATCTTGCTGTGACAGACGGACAGACAGACAGGGTCGCACCATAAGGGTTCCTTTTTTACCATTTTGGTACGGAACCCTAAAAACCGGACAAGTGCGAATCGGAATCGCCCACCCAGCGTTCGTACAAATTTGTAGGTACATATATTAAAGTACCCTATAAATTTTGATTCCCGTTCTCTCTCTAATTTTTTTTAATGATTTAATTAAAAATGTATACATTTTCAGTTTTTCCCTATACGTAGTATAAGACGGTATTACTTGCCAAATTTCATAGTTTCAGGTCAACGGAAAGTACCCTATGAATTTTGGTATCCTTGAGTGTTGAAATTTAATTTAATTTAATTTACCTTTTTTGCGGCATAAACGGCCCTATCTTTTTTGACGTTTACTTAGAAGTTTGATTTTTTCACAGCTTCAAGGGACTGTAGACTTGAGTATATGGTTTTAATTTCAACTCGATACCTCCACGTGTTTCCGAGATAAAGGGTTTTGACAGACGGACAACGAAGTGATCTTATAAGGGTTCCGTTTTTTCCTTTTGAGGTAAGGAACCCTAAAAAGTAAAAAAGGTATAAGAATTTTATTATGTCCAGTAGGCTCGGGTTAGCGGTTTTTAAAACTATTCCAAATTTCAAATCAATAGCAGCAGTAATTCCTGAGATATCTGGCTGTGACCAACGGAAAGACAGACAGACAGAATCGCACCAGAAGGGTTCCTTTTTTACCATTTTGGGACGGAACCCTAAAAAGGGACGTCCTGAATACCCGAGAGAGGAGATCGATGTTTTTTTTTTTCAGATATAAACCGTAAATGAAACTAGCGTGTCTGTATAAAACTAATATTTTCACACAGAATACGTTTATTAGTATAAGTCCAGCTGCTGGTAGGTACGCTAAAATATTATGTACCTACATAATATTTTAGCGGAGAGAAATGCCTGTCTATTGTGACTCCCTTACAGACAATGTTGTTCATTTCACTGTGTCCACTGAAACCAGACTGGTAATAAATGGCGAGTGATATCACTGCTGTGTTATCTGACCGAATCAAGAAAGCTAGAAATATCCTTGCTTTAAAGAAGTGACAACCCTAGCCAAACACCCATGCGTATTGTCCCGGTCGTGTTTAATAAAAAGTTTTGCAGAATATTAGGGTCGCTAATAATCTCCAGATTATGTGATAAAGGCCCGAGGCGGCGCGGCATTCCATGCGTTTGCACGTGTACCAAATAGCGGAACATCCTCTCGCGGAAAAAGGGAATAGCAACCGTACCGTACATATAAAGCTATAACGTTTTCCCGTAGGTGGCAGATTCCATAGGGACGGAATGGGACTGAAAAGTCTTGTGCAATAGTTCCTGGAATACTTACTATCACTAAATATTACAGATACCCATATGGGCCAATCGAACATGAAGGAGACACTACTACTAGCTTTTTGGAAAGTTGAAGTGGGACCAAGTATATTGTGTACGTGAATGAGGGGCTGGCAAAGGACTGGTCAGCTCTGAAAGGGAGAAATTTGTATACATACTAGGTCCAAGTATATGTATTTAATTTGTAGAAGTCTCTCCTGGAGATCTAAATATGCAGATTCCAACAATGTACCTATTAGTCAGCAGGCAGCGATCTCATACGCATGGCTGACATAAAGACTGTTGCAACTAAAATAAGTCCAGTTATTGCGAAGTTGGTCAATCTATCCGTTAAACACCATACTTTCCCTAACAAATTAAAAGAAGCTATATTACGCCCAATTTATAAAAAAGGCGGCCGCAAAACTTTTTCTAATTACAGACCCATCGCAATACTGTCTAGCATTGATAAAATAATGGAAAAATGTATAATTGACCAGCTTAGTACCTACTTTAGTAAAAATAATATATTAACTCCTTGTCAACATGGATTTCAAAAAGGAAAAAGTACAGCTACTTTATTGTCACACTTTACCAATGAAATAAATAATTATTTAAATGATAAAAAAATTGTATTGGCAGTATTCTTCGACTTTAAAAAGGCGTTCGATACTCTGGAATCCAACACCTTGTTAAAGGCGATGAACGAGTGTGGTGTGAGTGAGCCGCTGAACGGTTGGTTTCGCGACTACCTTACTTCAAGAACTTACAAAGTTAAAATTGGAAACACCTATAGTCGCGAGTGCGACGTTAGATGCGGCGTGCCGCAGGGGTCGGTCGGGCTGCGGACCTCTCTGCTACTTGATGCACGTGAACAGCCTGTGTGGTGTGCTGCAGCACTGCTCAGCACACATGTTCGCAGACGACCTCTGCGCACTACGTGCCGGCACGGATCTCGCCGAGACCTTCCGTCTCGTACAGGAAGACGTGGACTCAGTCGTTAAGTGGTCTCACGACAATGGGATAGTTCTCAACACCGACAAAACGAAACTACTGCTAATTCACTCGCCGTATTTACCACTCACAAACGAACCTCCTAATATTTTTGCTCATACATTCTCCTGCTTACATAAAAATAAGAACAACTGTAGTTGTAGTCCAATAGAAAAAGTTAAATGTATTACTTACCTTGGAATGAAAGTAGACGAACACTTCTCCTGGTCACCTCACACAGATTTCATATACGATAAATTAAGAGTACTGCTAGGCAAATTTGTTCATTTAAGTTATAGAGTACCTGTCAGCACCTTAAGATGTTTATATATGTCACTAGTAGACTCAATTCTGGGCTATGCCCTTGACAGCTATGGCCTTACAACCAAGACGAATATAAATAGATTAGAAAATATGCAACTAAGATTTTTAAAACTTCTAGTAAATAACAAAACCAAACATAAATGTAAAAACGATTATAAACGTCTTTTTAAAATATGTAAAATATTACCTATCAGCTTAAAACATAAATACCTGCTTGCCGTCAATAACCATAGCTGTCTGGGGCACGGACCAGAGAAATCTTTAGTCAAACCGATAGAACATGTATACAACACCAAATCTATTGCTGACGGCAAACTATTGGTGCCAAGGGTTAATAATTATTATGGAGACAGATCCCTAAAAAAACGTATCCCGTATTTAATCAATAGTTTGCCGGCAGAAATTAGACGTGAGCCTAACAAAAAGCGATTTAAAAGACTGTTAAAAAAACACTATTTAAGCACATTAACTTAATATACTAATTACTTAGTTTATATAGAGACTCATGATCCCGCAGAGAAACCTTATTAAAGGTTTTGTGGGACACTGTTCCTAAGTGTATGTTAACCCTATGTTTTAATAAATAAATAAATAAAAAAATAAAAATTACGCGAAATCAAATACCTAAACGTAAAATGCTTATACAGTTTCCCCATCATTACATTATAAGGAGCATTTACTTACATTGTGCTCGCACGTGCGATATTACGTCAATGTTTATTGACAATATTTATTGACGGCACGCACCGATATTGGCACTTTGGACACGTCTCCCGGAGACGCGATAAAACAAACGCTGTTTCTGTAAAATGTCCTATTTAGATGTAGGACTTTGCGTGCAAAAGGTTGGAAATTTCACTGTAATAGTATATTATGATACGAGTGGGCTATGTTTTACAGTCGAGGCTGCAACACAGCCCGAGCTGTAAGGCGAGGGCTGTATTGCCGAGACTGTAATGACCAAAGCCCACGAGTATCATACGACGTTTTTCAACACATGTGCGAGGAAAAAAAATATAAAACATTAAATTATTCGAACAATTATTGAAAAAAAAAAATTGGTCTGAATCTTTACATTATCTATGGAATAAATGTATCACAGCGAGCTCGGCTTCTATTTATTGGCCATTATAGGCGCTAAAAATAAGTTTTATAAGAACGGCTGGATTTTGTTGTTGTTATTATTGCAAAAAAAACTTAAGCATACTTAACGCATTTTCTTTTGATTTCGATGTCAACAAACTATCACTAGCATTATATCAAGCGGCGTCAAATTTATTTGTTCTTAGTCACTTGAAGTCGTAATTTGTTGCAACAATCACAAACTAACCTTATGATAAACAAACAAATATTAATACAAAATGACGCAAAATTTATTTTTTCGCGCGCCGAAAAATATTTTATGAGTATGATTATGAGTACCTATACATTATTAGGTACCTGTTTCATGCTCCAAGTAGCACAGGCACACTTTGCTTCGCCAAACACCCGCTACTTTTGTAAGGTGGATCGGACTCCGGCTAACAAACGGCGAAACTTGTGATTTATTTACCGAGTTGGATGCGTCCCGTGGGGGCCCGCGGCTGATTTGCTGACAGTTCATGAGAAACATTGCTGAGAGACTACCTCGGTAGTTTAAATCAGTACTTAAAGTTAAATTAAGAGTACGGGATTAAACTATACATATCAGCTCCCCGACTAAGTACTGATAGACACGTACTGCCTAAACCACTGCAGATATAGGGGCGAAATTTCAACACTGGTTGAAACGGGGGAACAATATTTGTATTAAAAGAAACCTAATAAGTGCGAGTCGGAGTCGCCCATCGAGGGCTCCGTACAAACTTGTAGTTAAATATTAATTATTTAAGTACCCTATAAATTTTGATTCCCGTGAGAATGTCGAAATATACGTTTCTTGCGGCATAAACGGCCGTACCTTTTTTTACGTTAACGTAGAAATTTGATTTTTTTCACAGCTTCAAGAGACTGTAGACCTGAGTATGTAGTTTTGTTATCAACGCGATAACTTCACGCGTTCCTGAGATAAAGGGTCTTGACAGACAAACAAATGGACGGACGGATGGACGGATAGACAGACAGACAGATGGACAGATAGACGGACAGACAGGCAGACAGCAAAGTGATCCTATAAGGGTTCCGTTTTTTTCCTTTTGAGGTACGAAATCTTTGCTCGTACACTTACTTATTTAAGTACGGATCCCTGATGAGCGTTAGGCCACTAATAAATAAATTAAATGGTTAAAAAAAATTGTTAAGCACAATTTTGACACCGCTTACGAGGGGTTAATATTAAGACACAAAATTCTCACAGTCACAGATTCCAAGATTGGATTAATTCTATACTCTATGCTTCATCATTATAGGTAACGTGCAGGAACTATAAGTGGCAGCACTAAATCGACAAAAGGGACACTATGAGGAAAGTGGGTAAAGGAAACTTATGTGGCCTGAAAAATGACACTGGTTATAAATGTCAATCTCAAGTAATAACTCGTGGCTACACTAACGTACTTCATCGCGATAATAACGGCGTTTCCCTTTAATGTGGCCCCAGCATGATAGAGTACAAGCTTTGGATTGGCGGCGCCAGTTGGCAGCACCTTCGTTTTGCACGTTCCCTATATTAGTAGGTAGTAATATTCGGGATGCAAAACGTTGCCCGATTGACTTCTTTCCAGCTCCCAAGATGAATTGTCTATTTTGAACGTGAAGGCAACGTTAATTTCCGAACTTGCTCCGATCCTAACTCGGCCCAATCAGCTAATTTATTTGACTTGTAGCTTTGTTGAAGTTATTGCGAATCTATAAGAGGGTTAAACTTAAGATGGAGCATGCAAATTCCTTGGGCAAACAAGCTCAATTGATTATGTCGAAATTGCCTGTTGTTCGGAGATTATGATAATGTTTGTGATAACTTTATTAGCCTGTTTCTGTTTAATTTATAGCTTTCCGTTCCTATAGTGACCTGTAAAATAATAGGGTATTTGCTTATTGTCAATACAAATTGTTTCAGAGCTGTGTTGTGTGTTTCTGTTAAACTTTACCTATTAGCGTTTTTAACGATTTTTAAAAGATTATAAACTAAAAATACGGAGACAATTTGACCACTGACTAAAATGACGCCATACTACTCTTCATAATATAGTATATAAGTATACCTGCCTACTCGTAGTTATGAAATCGACATGAATATAACAAATAATACATTATTAACAAATTACAATAACTTTAAATTGCAAATTTAACTAACAAGGAAAAGTATTACCCAACTGTCCGGCTCCGATCAGGGGCCTGTTTCATATACGTGACAATCCGACAAATTGTCAGTTCTTGACAAAAAAGTCGTATTGTCACAAGAAATTCTGTTTCATAAACGTGACAAATATGTCAAATTCCGACAGGTAAATAGTTGACAAAATTGTCAATGTAAATTACGTTTCATAAAAGTCTACCATTGTCAGTTACAAATTGTCGGTATCTATGAAAATGATCACTGACTTTTTTGTCATGATAATGGACATTATTGTCGTTTACTGTGACAAATTTGTCACAGCGTAGATTTTGTGTAAATGATATAGGTACCTCAAGTAGTATGACGGTAGCAATAAAAAAATATTATATTGATTTATATCGACGTAAAGAGTTGGGGTGGCGAAACGGCAACTTGATAATTATAAATTTGATTTCATTGGATTCCTTTTGAATTCGATTACTTTAAATTCTTTTGCACTGGAAACTTGTGAAAATGACAGCAAAATAACTGTCATAGGCCTTATATGTATAGGATAATAGATAAATATTATTTTGCATGTGTAACGAACGTGTGACGCATAAACATAAAATAAACAAATATAAAGAAATCGCACAGCAATTGAAAGGGTTGGGCATATTCAAAAAGTATTTGCATGATACAACATAGTAAAACTAGAGGAAAAGGAAGATCAACTCATTATAAGGAAATCGTATTCTTGTCAAAAATGGCCCACGACGCCGTCGTATTGGTTATATTAAGGCGAGGTGAGACCAGAATCGGGCACGGAAGCCTAGTTTCCAAATCATTTTTAGAGCACTTATTTGACTCTTAGGTCACTGTAAAACATATATAATAATATTCAGAACTGTATCTAGGGCTTCCTCTCACTTAGAACACGATAGCGAACACTTCGCTCGATAGAAAAGTAGCGCGAAAACACTATAAAATAAAGTATTCTTTTCATTTTTTTTCATTTTGTTCATCACCAGTTACCTTTTCTGACAAAATTAATACCTGACAATCATGATTTCACAGTCATGCAGGGCATCCTCTCATGTTTGGGTTGATAAAGTATACTTTTATGTTAGAAATCGAAGATAATCTGCAATAATCTGCATTCCGCCCGACCCTAGTTTGTATGTGAAATGCGAGCCAGGTCCTACCGCGCCTTAAATATTCTTTATCACTGTTGCTTGCTACTCTACTACAACATGTTAATGAAAGCACCATTTTTCAATACTTTGTAATACCTAAGTGATTAGTACTTAAATGAGAAGTAACCGCTGACATTAGGTGAAGTCGCCTGTCAAAAATCTACGACAAGTCTACAAATATGTCCAATTGTAATTACAAATTAGTGTTTCATAAAACAAATATGTCAAAATTTTCACAATTTGTTTTCGCAATTTGTCAAGAGAAATTTTTTATGAAACAAAAATATGTCAAAATATCGCGACAAGTTGACATATTTGTAATTTTTCCACCATGACTTATTTGTCATTGTCACATATATGAAACAGGCCCCTGGTATAAAAACGTGGGAAATGAAATTAGCATATTAATAAAACACAATTTTCAAAAACACTGAACGCTATATTTGATAGTCTAAGAGACAACATTCAAAGTAGTCGAGTTCCAACAACTGTTAAAATATAAAACATGTGTACATTAAGACAGGTAAATAACTAACAGGAGTACAGTCAGCTACATATAGTGGAGCTGGCAATATACAATCGAACATTCATATTTTGTATTCATGAAGACCATTCGCACTCCAATATATGTATTGATGGCTGACGATAAATATAATAACTTATATTTTTTATCTAAAATATAAGAATTTAAAGTAGGTACAATAAGATTGTTTCTAAATAATACCTAAGACCTAAGATAAATTTGTAGACAATATTTTTTATGAAAGATGCTGTTACGCTATATTGTTAAATGCCTTAAACGACAGTCAAACTGTGTTTAGCCATATTCCAACAACGCTACTATGTATAAAATTGGATTGAATAAAGTATATGCAAGGAGTTAGTATCAAACTTCAACTTGAAACGATGCGTGGAAGACCAAAAGGATTAAGCGACATTATTTATGGTTAGATATCTGTCGCTTAAACCATATTGACGTGTTAATTGTGGTGATTTTATAAAGACATTAAATATTATACAGAGTAAACGTAATAAGGTAAGCAAGTGCAGGTAGTTGTGATATGTAAATATTTTAACAATTAAAGAAACAACTATCTAATCAAGACAATTCCAGAGTAACTGAAAGCAATAGTCTAAATACAACTATATTTAAATAGGTATACATAACATTACCCAGTAATTAAAGCTAACATTGAATTTAAAGCTTGATATCGACTTACTATATGACAAATAATTCAAAATTATAGAGAATATAACGATTACGATAAATACTTAATGACAAACGTAAAAAAATGGGAAATAGGTATAGGTGCACTTCCATATTTTGATGTAGCTACATCAGTCGTATTTATGAAAAGGAAAATGATTCATACGAGGTACAATATTGGCATTGGTATACATATATAGTTTTAATAATCGTTTGTCATTTTGTCATACATTTCTTATATTTTTTATCAGGCGGACAAGGTAGTTTAAAATAAACATTTAAAATAAACGTTTTGTATTTTAGGCCATTAATAGCAAAATGTTCGTAGTTTTGGAAGATACCTGGAAAACGTATGGAGTCGCAGCCAGAAAACACTAAATTTAACATCGTAATGGTACAAAATTTTAATTTCTAACGTAGCAAACATGGACGTGGAATTACCTATGCGTGGACCTCCAATTAAAATAGTATTGTCCATCATTGTGCATCATAATTTTAATTATTTTACGTATGTATATCTCAAACGATACGAAAATGCTTGTAGCTCCGAAATAATCAACGACATATATTTTCTACTAATTTATATACAGCTCATAAAACGTTGGTCCTACTAAAATAAATATAACTCGCAATTTTTTTAGAGTAGCTATACATACACCGATTTGAAAATGCTAGTATTATAGAAAAACACCAAGTATTTTATCTATTTGTATTGTATATGAAAACACTTATTTTCCATTACATATTATATCATCTTTATACATTCTTTATTAGAATATTACGCTGTTGCTACCATCTTATTACTTATGCGATTTAAATAACGTTTCAGTACCTTTTTCGATTTATTTAGACAAACAATTTTTACGAGCTATTTTGCGTTCAACACGTAATATGCTTTTCACACCCCCTATTCAGAAAAAAATAGTTTGCTCCCTCATAAGAGGGATCAAAGTGGTACTTTTCTGTTCAAGGACAACAGGGTATTTTTAGTTTGAGCCCACTTAGAATATGTCATACCATAGACAGCTTTATTGGTATATTATTTGCTCCGTTTCGTCGTTCGACGTCTTCATTGAGAGAGTAGCGATGTTCGCGCCGATTTGAACGCCGCCGGAAGTACCACGTGATGCCGTCGTCGCCTCGAAGCCGCATCCGGTTCCCGCCGTCAACTGTCAAAAGCAAAAACCCGCCAACTCGCTCGTCGCCATGTTAAACCATTGTTGCGTCGTCCGCCGTCCGAGACGGACGTCCGCCCTTAGCCTTTGCTCTAACCGGCGAAAACTATGTTATCATTTTTGTTAATTATTAATATTCGGCTAAAAGCCGATTTCAAAAATCGCTCGGTTACTGCAAGGTTAATAGGTCTGACTATCTCGCGTCCCCGTGAATAGTTAGCCCGCGTATCTCCGAGATGTGAAGTAGGAGATACGAACGAAGTGCCACAACGTGCCGTCGCATGTTCCGGAGCAGAGCGTCGCGTACAGCAGCGCCGAGGACACGGTCAGGTACAAACTTGTACCGACAGCCGGTGAGTCAGCCATCATACCTACCCAGGGGCGTATTTACCCTAGGGCCATCCGGGCCATGGCCCGGGGCGCCAATCGGCCAGGGGCGCCGTAGCCGCCCCGGGCCGATTGCCTTTTGTTCTGGTTTTGGCGAAATTCAACTGACTTTTACTTCTCACCTTTTTTTATTTTATCGAAACTACGGTCGTAAGTTAATTTTCGTCAATACCTACGGAGCGCTTCTGTTATTAAAAACATACGGCGTGGTAAGTACATGCTCTGAATAAGGGCGTGGGCGGGGCGCAGAGGGAAGAGGGGGCGTTTTTCAATATTGAAACCTATTTTGCAAAACATTGAATAATCCAGTAACCTTGTCACCTGAAAGTACGGGGTACTTTGCGCCAATCCAGTAGTTCTGATTTTTTGCAGACTTGTTTATGATGTTGAATGAATAATTTAAGTTTGTGACCTCGAGCGCCAATGCAACTTTGTCAAAAATCGAAAAAAACCGCCAAAATTTCGGTTTTCAGATTTTGGAGAGTATGACCCTAAAGGACTAGTTTTTGATAGTACCTTCTCAGGACGTTTTAAAAGTACACAAAATTTTCTACAATATGAAATAATAAAATTATCTCTGTAGACACAATAGTTTTCGAGATTATGCTTTTCAAAATTCATAATTTTTTGAACTGCGCTATTTTGGTGAGGACATTGATTTGCTGATCGTGATCATCCTCACTGCGATCGGCGCCGCCCTTCCAAGAGGGCTAAAATAACTTAATTTATTGATTTTGAATAACTCAATTTACTAACTAATTAACTAATAAACCTATTAACTTTTGTTGTCCTTGCCTTTTTTATTAGCTTATCTATCATTAAACATCATCATTCACACTTCTCATTTGAAAATCTCATTTTTAACATCCCATAACATAACGTACAAGGCTTCGATAGTATAACAGGGGTTACGAAGAATCAGGGTCTAAATTCATTCAGAACGACAGAATATTGCAAAAAATGGCGAAGTTCGGAAAAATGGTAAACTTTGAAAGGCTTCATCTCGGAAACTATTGGGTCTGCAGAGACAATTCTAGTCTCATGGGGATTGTAGCAAATTTAGTCTACTTTAAAAGCGTCCTGAGAAGCATACGTCGTTATCGCGGGTGCAAAAACGATTTGACAGTACAGAAAGATTATAAAAAACAAGCAATAACAGACGCGTTACTCATTTTGAGGAACATTTATGCCTACACGTACGAGTTTAAAATTTATCAACATTAATTTATATTGCTAGATAAAATGCCTGATGAAATGCAAAATTATAAAATACAAAATTAAAAATCCCCCAAAACAAGAATGGATCAATAAAGAACTGATAAGCGCTATAGAGAAGAGGAACGAACTCTGGAGAAACTACAAAACGAATGAAAACAATGAACAACTGAAGAAAGAGCTCAACGGACAAAAGAAAGTTGTAACAGAAAACATACAAGATGCAAAGAAGACGTATTATCTCAGACGATTTAAGGAATGCACACCCAAACCTAGGAAGATGTGGAGCCTAATAAGCGAACTTGCTCATAATAAAAATAAGGATACCCCGCCACCAGCAAAATTGAAAATAGGATCGAAGGTTATTACAGATACAACAGAAATATGCGACCAGTTCAACGAATATTTTGCCACAATTGGATCAACGCTTGCTGAAAAAAATCCAGTGCCTAACCACATCCCTACTCCGAGTAATGCAGCCCTTCAGACAAATCACATTCTGAATCTTAGTCAACTAGAGCCAGCTACTACAGATGAAATAAATAAAATTATAACTAATTTAAAAACAAATACTAGCTCTGGTTACGATGGCATTACAGCTAAAGCAATCAAATCTGTAAAATCTGTAATACTTGACGAACTCACGAAATGTATAAATAAAAATCTGCAACAGGGTACTTTTCCTAACACCTTAAAAACCGCTAAAATAACGCCGATTCACAAATCAGGCTGTAAATCTGACCCTGGAAATTACCGCCCTATCTCAGTACTCCCCGTTATCTCTAAAATATACGAAAAAGTCATTTACTCTCGTCTTAACAAATTCCTTACGTCAAATAATATCTTATCGAAATATCAATATGGCTTCAGATCAAAATCAAATACACTCTCGGCTACAACAGATTTAGTTACTACAATAAAGGTAAAAATTGACCAAAAATTAATTGCATTAGGTGTTTTCATTGACCTCAAAAAGGCATTCGACACGGTCAGCCATGAAAAGCTACTAAACAAACTTAATCATATAGGCGTCACAGGAAAAGCACACGATATATTAAAATCCTATTTATTAAACCGCCAACAAATTGTAAAAATTGACAAACAACAAAGCAGCCCTAGGATTATTACATACGGTGTGCCACAGGGATCCATTTTAGGCCCACTCCTCTTCTTGATATACATCAATGATATACAAGATATCGGGTTAAAAGGTGAACTGACGTTGTATGCCGATGATACCACTCTTTTTTATTATGGAAGTGACATAAAACACATAATGATAGACGTTCAGAGCGATCTCGATCTTCTCAATAGATGGCTTCAAGATAACTTGCTTACGATGAACATTGCAAAAACAAATTATGTCATATTTAGTGCAAAAAATAAAAAAATCAACGATTACTCACCACCGGCATTGAACAATCAGCAAATAAATATGAAAACAAGCGAAAAATACCTGGGCTTAATAATGGACAGCCAACTAACATGGAAGCCACATATTGAGAAGATTAAAACAAAAATGACATCCTTAACTGGTTCCATCCGTGGTTTAGCTCGCTGTCTCCCACAAAAAGTAAAATATCTAATATATAATTCCCTAATAAAGCCACATATTGATTATTTAATAGAAATATGGGGGACCGCAGCGAAAACTAACCTGGCCAAAATACAGATAGCGCAAAATAAACTAATAAAAGCGTTATTTAACTACAACTACCGAACCTCGACCGAAAAAATATATAAAGATCTTAAAATTATGAATATTACTCAGTGTTATAACTACTATACCTGCTTATTAGTCCGGAAAATACTCCAAAAAGACATACATTCTTGTATAAGCTTTACAAGAAAACACCAAGTACAAAAAATGAAATTGAGAAATGCTGATAACTTAATATTACGAACCCCCCGGACAAGTTATGGAAAAAGAAATATTATGTACGAAGGTGCCCAAAAATATAATATGTTACCGAAAGATATTAAAGAGGCTAAAACTATAACTATGTTCAAAAAACACCTAAGATTCTATATACTCAATAACATAAAATAAGTCTAAACTAATTTAAAATAATATTTTAAATTAATAATATGATGCCGATTTACTTAAAAATCATAATAATAAAGATATACTGAAATAGTAATAAAAATTGCTATGTTAATTAATTATTACTATGTTAGCCAATAAAATGAAATTATTATATCTAACTACAATAATACCATATTTACATCAATCCAGTGAACGGAGATAAGACATGGAAGGAGCATGCGAGAACATTACCTTTCAAATTATCTGGACAATTTGCGCACAGACACAAATACGCACACATTTAAATTTGACGTTATGTATACAGAGCTTTTATTCGAAAATAGTAAACGAAATAATAGTCATCTCTTTCACACTGTTCTAAATAATAAGGTGTAAGAGAAACGCATATTTAGGCAATATCTACGAATCACTAAGTTCACTAACATTTTGGCCAATAAAATGTTGGACTGCAGCAGAGATATTAGCCAATCTTAGTTGATCAGGGATCCTATTTTAAAACTCTACGTTCATGCATTCGTCTATCTTTCTCTCTATTATTCTTATATGCAAGAGCGATAGAGACAAACGAAAGAACACGGTGATTGACAATAGCGCCTCAGATGACATGGATAGGTTTATGCAATACATTAAAGTGCCAGTCAAATAATGAATCAAATAGATTAAAATGTGGTTATGAAATAATAATTTTAAAAACAATTTTACATATTTACAACACTTGTTTCTTATTGGATACCATTAATTTTTGTATACTACGACTAAAACTGTACAATTGAGAATATTCCCTGGGATACACTATATCGATTATACTTATAACCACGTTTTATTTTACTTACAATGAAGTTAAGTTATTTAAATTTAGTGGGTTTAGCTGCTTCGTCATGTTTATTTGGTCTTGTTTGGGTTGGTGTTGGGTATTGGGGTGGGTTGGCGGCGATTTTTCACTTGAAAATACCATCTGAAATTATTCAGGCCAATTAAAATAATGTGTAAGTTTATTGTGACGTATTAATGAAATCGAATGTAATAATGTCATACCTGTTGTTATATTTAAACATTAAAAAAAAGAGAAACTGGTGAGTTTCTTGCGGCGCTTCTTCTCACCAGAAGGTCACTACCCGAAGCGCCAAAAGAAATAATACATAGAATCAGACTTGTAAAAGAGCCCTTGAGGGCCTACTTGCAGAGATAAACTATTTTATTTTATTTTATACAGGTAATACAATCTCAAAAACCGCCATTTATTCCAAAAAAATTCTAGGTACTTACTGTACAAATTGGTATGGCGGTTTTATTAAGCTGTGTAAACCCCTTTTTTGATAAATATAAGTCTTCATCTTTGAAATGGATGGAACATATCAAAGTTTTTTTACTAGGCATCCAATCATTCTCCTGTCTCTCAAATTGGACAGCTTTTTTCCATAGATCTCTCCTAACAGGATCTTTTGGAAAGCTAAATAAAAGAAAACATACTATCATAATTATTAATTATAAGTTCAAAATCCAAATCAGTATTTTGATTGATTGATTGATTTATTTATTTATTCATTAACAATATACATTGTGTCTGAAATAACTTAAGTCTAGGTACACAATACATCTCACATAAAATAATAATAAGATAAAAAAAAAAAAAATACAATAGAATTCAAAGAATGTCATTACTTAATAACTAGTTTTCAAATTAAGAAAAACAAATACGTCTGTTTAATCCAAGTTTAACTAGTAGATTCCATGAACTCGGACACTGAATAATAACACTTAACTAAAAGAAATTGTTTAAGTTTTGTTTTAAAAGCATTAGCATTAATAATACTTTTAAAATCTACTGGCAATTTGTTAAACAAGTGAACTGCCTGATAACCTGTGGCATGCTTTACAATTTGTAGTTTGGGTATGATGTTATTTGTCAAATCCTTTCTTCTCGTTGCAAGCCTACGTTCTCTTTCTTCCTGGCTCTCATACCGAAATAAATGCTTGACCAAGTCAGTGAGAACTACAAGAATATATAAACTAGGTACAGTCAGGATTTCAAGTTCGATGAAGTGATTTCTGCATGATTCCCACTGCGGTATGCGAAGTATGGTTCTAATTGCCCTCTTTTGCATAATGAAGATAGTTAGTAAGTCTAATTGCCCTCTTTTGCATAATGAAGAAGATAGTAGTTAGGAATTTGTAACAATATACATATTAAATATGAAAATCCAATTACGCAATACATTAATGTTCTTCATTTGGCATAACATCATCCCCATAGAGAAAATGACATAATATTATTTTTGCATATTAATGTTAAATTAGCCATTTACTTACATGTGAAAACTGACTCCACTATCCTTCGAAATATCGGAATGGCTTTTGCACCACTTCACTGCACAGGCAGGCATGTTTAATCATGTTATATACGTTAAAACATTGTATGAAAATAAAAAATTTGCCATCCGTCACTCACTGTCATCACGATCGCACTGAAGTCGACGCCGGTATAGATTTTAAGCACCGCCCACCGCGGTGTACTTTGCGAGGTGCCATTATTGAGGGGACAGAATGCTTCCATGTCTTATCTCCGTTCACTGCATCAATCTAATACAATAAAATGAAATTGTTATATAGCTAAGTATAACAATTACAAATATAATACAATAAATGAAAAATAAAATAAAAATCAATGTAATACTTCCTTAAATTTCATAATAAATTTTAAACATATTAACACTATTTTACCCTATTAATAAATATCAAAACATAAATCTGCTAACAATATAAACAAAACACTGTTTTCCAATAATGTCTGTAGTACGCGTGGCTATACCGCATCCATCCATGTTGCCTTCTTCGAAACTCGTGAACACCCATTTGAACTTGTTTGTTATCTACGCTGCGATGCATTGAAATTATACGGTCAAAGTAATGTCGTTCTCTAAACCACTGTTATGATAACTGCAAATTTCTACCCACTTTTTAATGTAACTACGCAAAAGAATAATACGTAATGTTAACAGAATTATGTGCTGCACGCTAGTCTTAAATTTGTTTTTATATAACTTATCTCATATAAGTGAATTTTGTAAATTCTTTATGAGAAATAAATTTCTTAAACCACAAAATGTTAGCAATACGCTTAAGGGTAATATTTTACAACGATTCTGGAGATGAATGATTTCCACCCATTTTTAAGATGTACAACTTCTGGATACGTCAACCTTTATATGCTTAGTGCAATCTATATTTTTTGTATATCCATTTTTTTTACATTTGTGCTCTTAATTGCCAGTTATACAACCTACTAAAAAGAGTGTGTATGTATCATATTTAAAATCGAGTTTTTTAAGTGAACGCATACAGTTAATTCTTTTTGTAAAAAATAATGTAGATTGTAGTTCTTGTAAAGGGGCTACTATTTGTACAAACAAACCCCCGAAAGAAAACTAACCTAACCTACTAAAAACTAACTAAACGTACTTACTGAAATACTAAATTTGCGACTGTGCCATGTACGTGTACGACTAATCATTTTAGTCGCACCTTTGGTTTTTCGTTCGGACGGTTTATTATTTACCTTTGTAAAATGGGTATATTTTTAAAGACTGATTTTGGACAAATGGGGTAATTTTTAGTATATATTTTTGGACTACTTGTAGATCCTTCTTAGACGACCACTATGATACCAATAACTCAAATCCGACAAAAATGTTAGTTATGTTGTTTTTGTAAACATGCCTTCAATTTTTATAGACCTTTGCTAGCGAAAACTCTCCACATATAAAGAGCTTCTTAGATGCTTATAGCTGTAGGCAGAATATGTCCGTTTCTACCAAATAGCACCCGCCCCCGCGATAACGACGTATGCGAGAAGGTACTACCAAAAACTAGACCTTCCCAAATTTTTACGGTTTTTTGATTTTTGACAAAGTTAAGTTCCGCTATCGAGGCAAAGTATAAAGACGAAAAAGTAGTCCAATTTCGGCCGTTTAGGAGCGCGCGACACGTATTCACAAAGACGCGCGATAGCTCGCCTGCGTGCGTGCGATCAGAATTTATTAAAAATATTGTATTTTTTATTTCAATTATTTTTTTCCTTGACTTCTGGGGCGCCGAAACGTACATTGGCCCGGGGCGCCAAATTTCAAAATACGCCCCTGTACCTACCTACCAACCAGGAGTGTTTTATCATTTTACTTCATTGAAATTAGAACTTTTATTAACGGAGGTTCTTTATCTGGAGCTCGAACAGTCCTAAAAGCGAATTTGCTCCAAGCGTATAAATTAACTCGTGTGGTAGAAACCTACCCTCATTTTTACTTTTAAAATTTTCAATGCTTAGCTCTTGCAATAGTCATATTGCGTTATTTTTTCAGCTGAAAGCATTACGAACTTCTTAATAAGTGTTCTTTTATCACGCGCGTTCCATCCTACCCTCGGATCTGGATGTAAAGACCGTTATTAAGTACGTGGTCTCCTGCCGCGTAATATCTTGCATCTGTGCTATCTAAACAGTATTTTAACGGCCGACACATAGTCGCCGAAGATGTAGTCGCTAACGTATACGTCGTTATTTTTATCTGTGCTTAGAGCGACGAGAATTTATCGAATTAATGAATAATTATCGCTGACTATGCCGCGTTATATTTTATTTGAATCGTGAACGTCGTGTTGAACGTGAATTAATGATTAAAGAATTATCGAAAGTCACTTATGACACGTGGTTAACCCTTCCGCAAAAAGCGGGCATCGTGTCGATTCAGGTCCCGTGCCCCCTGGGCCGCCTTCATCGCAATCCCGCAGAATAGCCGCATGAGCGCTTCCCTAGCCTAGACAAGAAGCACATTATCGACGTCTCGTGATAGACGCGCGTCCAGAACGCGGTCGCCGCGCCGCGGACCCGCCGCTCCCTGAGCACCGCGTGCGTGGCGCCTTTTATTTAGTGCTTCGACTGTATCTTAACAGGGTTAACGTAAGGAATCTTCAGAATGAATTCGGGTTCGATCCCCAGCTGCGAGATAATTGTAACAGCGGGGGTGATATAGATTTTTCCGGAATAATATTCCGAAAGTGACCCCGCACCGGCCGGACCCTGAGAAATAGTTCCAGCGGACTCCGACTACAGGTACAGATCGCCAGGCATGAACCCTAGGAGTGGCGTTGCGGGGTATCGCAGAGCCGTAGGATCCAGCGAAGCGGCATAAGTATCCGGCATCCATAATCCCGTAGAGACGAAGATTGCTGTGGAGAAGTACCTCAAACGATCCGCCGCTCGTCCCCCCGCGCGCCCACGCCCTTACCGCTACGTCTACAGGTACGCCTTCACTCTACGCATCGATCGACCCGTCGGCCAGTAATGTTCGCGTGACCTCGTGTGGGCGCCCTCGCAGCGCGGGTAGCTAGTCGCGGGCGGTCGCGGGGGCTCCGCGGCGCCGCCCGCGCCCCGCCCGCGCCCCGCCCCCGCCCCGCGCCCCGCCCGCGCCCCGCACCCGCCACGCGCCAAGACATCGAGCGCCACCATGTACTCTCACTGAAATTGAGAACGAGGTCACAATGTGTGCTGTTGCGTCACTTCGTGCGTGACGCTGCGTCCTCGTGCAGACACCGCCTCGGCCGTCCCTCCGCGTCACTCCGCGTCAGAACCTGCGGATTTTGGCGGGTTTCGACACTGCTGTACAGGTACCTATGTAAGTTATCGGTGTCGCCATTGTGCCGTCCGCCGTCGCGGCATCCGCCGTAACGTCAGCTTCTATCGAGGCTCCGGTCGCCGCTATGGCGTCGGTCACCTCTCCGGTTGTTGCCGTAACGCCACCACTTGGGTGTCATCGCAATGGTAAATAACGCGCTATAGCTCCACCCACCGCTCCAGTACGGGTCGCCTCGATGGCTCCGACCACTGCTGTGAGGGCGTCCATCGTCCCCGCATCGGTCGCTGCGAGGGCGCCAACCATGCTACAGCATCTAGCGCGCCGCAGGCATCGGTCTTCGCAATGGCATCAACCACCGCTATACGGCGGTCTCTACGCTGGCACAGGCTGCCGCAATGGCACCATTGGCCACTGCGCCGGCATCAATGCCGGAATCACACTTTGCGCCGGTACGGATCGCCCCAATGGCTCCGTTTGCCGCTGCCCCCGACATAATTCGCCATACTGGCCTTCTGCGGGGCTACCCTGCGCGCTGGCACGGATCGCCGCAATGGCGCCACTTGCCACTGCCCCCGGTATCAATTGCCACACCAATCTTCTATGCGGGGCTCCTCTTCGCGCTGGCACGGATCGCCGCAATGGCACCGCTCGCCACTACACTAACATCGGCCGCCTCAACGGCACCGACTGCTGTCTACGCGTGAATATCGACTGCTGCAATGGCACGGATCGCCGCAATGGCACCGCTCGCCACTACGCTAACATCGGTCGCCACAACGGCACCGACTGCTGTCTACGCGTGAATATCAGCTGCTGCAATGGCACGGATCGCCGCAATGGCACCGCTCGCCACTACGCTAACATCGGTCGCCACAACGGCACCGACTGCTGTCTACGCGTCAATATCGGCTGCTGCAAGGGCACGGATCGCCGCAATGGCACCGTCCGCCACTACACTAACATCGACCGCCACAACGGCACCGATCGCTGTCTACGCGCCACTACCGGCTGCCGCAACGGCACCACCTACCGCCATGGCGCTGTCGCAGGTAACCTCTGAAGCACCGCGCGCTACACGCGCTACTGCAGTATTTTGAGAGTCCCCATCAGAGAATTCAGAGGTAAAGCGCGCGTCTCGACCAAACTCCGTCGCAGCCGTCACTCCGACGTCATCATCTTTCTCGCCACTACATCAACATCTATAAAAGTATGTCGCGCCTCCCGGGTTTCTCCGAGAAGCTGGGAAATGTCGAGCACCACCATTTTAAAAGACTTGTCGATATCCCGACGTACGCGTTTTGACCAGTCGGAACAGACCTTTGCCACCAATGAGACTGGCGCAAGTCTGCCATCTGAGGTAAAAAATGCTTCTTATCCCATTGGAACCAATCACCGTAACTGTCTTACGACTCTTAAGAGTACAGGTATGTCATCTTGTGTTCGCTACATCCTTATCGGAAAAGGCAATGCCATCAGGTTCAAAGCAGAACGCGCAGCAGCTCTCCGCCCGGCCGCGGCCACTGTGGCCAGGCTTCGCCAAGGCCAGCATTTTTGCTCGCGACTAAATAGACAATCTGGGTAAAAACTCGAGAGAGCGTGCAGCGGTTCATCTTTAACACTATAGAAGTTATGTGGGCTACTTTTGCACATCTGACTGATATTTATACGCCTATTTTGCGTACACTTTAAAAGTAATCTAGCCGCGCCGGCAGAAATTTTTAAGTTATATCGGCAAATACTTAATTTTTCTTCATTATTCTTTAATCGCTACGGCGGCCCTGCCATACAGGGGTGAGATATGAAACCCTCGAGGTATTTTCCTTGACTATACGGACAGATGTACCATATGGTTAAACTTCTAAAGCCGATCCAGTTAATGGCTCTTACTTAAGAATCAAACAAATTCGTAAATAAATGCACAAATATCCAGAAAACTATCCGCTTGGCAAGGTGGAGATAGTTGCCGACGCGACACGGTTTTCGGAGACACAATTTCAAGTGGTTGCTAAGTAAGTCTGTTCATCTACATCACGTTCCGCTCTCTCACTGCGGAGCCGCTGGCAAACACCGAAACTACACAATCTGCAGACACACCTTTGTACGTATCTCCAAGGTGCCAGATCTGGCTACTACAGCCGCTAGGCTCCGACATCGGACCTGGCCGAAGTAGAAGATCATGGCGGCCCAAGAAAACTAATCGCAGGGTCGTTAGCCTAACAAAAGGTAAAATGTCAGTGTCAATAGAACGCGACCCTAATCGCGTTGACTATTTATTTATTTATTTTTTTTACTTTTATTTTATGTTTTTGTTTAAAGCGTGAGCACCCGTACCTAGTACTATTCAGAATAAGAACAGTTAAGATTGTGTTCTGGTAATATTCTGATTCTCTAAAATTTAATTTGGCAATCGTAATTAAGCCAAAATTTCTTCGACTTGGCCAATGATACTTTTGACGCCACGCCAGAGTATAAAGTGCTATGCATCCCTCCTCCTGTCTGAACTGTGCCTACGGTATGTCCAACATGTACAGTTTCGTCTTGAGCTTGGTAATACATCATAAGAATACAACAACGTAATATAACGATATCCAAAAACATGTTAAAATGTCATACAACAGTGTCATATATATACATATATATATTCTAACTAATCAAAACTTCTTTTAAATTCGGAAACGAATTACCGTCAACTAGTACTAGTATCAACACTGAATGCTTCATATCCTATATATACGTATGATATGCCTTTGTGGAAATATAAAAGGTCTAATCCCCTATCAGTATCTCTAAAATGTCTACGTGTAAGATTTCAAAAATCCCTGACGAGGACTGCTAGTCCTACTCGCCTCGAGCCAAGAGTCGTCTAAACGGGTTCCCTTCTCACGGTCCTGGGTAAAGTACAACTATGTTATCAGGACATCGAGAACCACAGACTGCGCCTGCCGAGTATCTTCTGTCAAGTGGGTCCTACATACACTAGCATACTTCGTGAACCACCGGGTAACTAATGCGTTACCATCAGGTACGTTAGGCAAGTACTCTTGCCGTATGCAAGGCAAGTCCTTTCCCTTCTCGCTGACTTAAGCTTCACATTGTTGCGCCCTCTCACTCGCCACCAGGAGATAATAAACAGATCTCAATGAAGACGTCGAACGACGAAACGGAACAAATAATATAACATTTTACCTTCCAATAAAATGATTATTATTTTTCCTGAAGTCGTTCGACGTCTGAGTAATGGCTTCCTGGTGGACCACCAAACGCATTACCTCCGCAACAATGGTTTAACATGGCGACGAGCGAGTTGGCGGGTTTTTGCTTTTGACAGTTGACGGCGGGAACCGGATGCGGCTTCGAGGCGACGACGGCATCACGTGGTACTTCCGGCGGCGTTCAAATCGGCGCGAACATCGCTACTCTCTCAATGAAGACGTCGAACGACTTCAGGAAAAATAATAATCATTTTATTGGAAGGTAAAATGTTATATTACACACACAGCTTTATTGGTATAATAAGGAATGGCCCAGATCACAGGTGTTTGCGGTCCGAGCCGCAGACGAGGGTCATAAATATAATATGGAAAGTATTATTTTCATCCCGTCCGTAAAAAATAAAAATCGTTTCATAAAATAATAAAAGACTATAAATTTAACATTTCATTTTTAATAATGATGTGTCATGATCTTTGATTAACTATATATTTCGTTATTTTGATAGGTAGCGTTTGTATTTGAATATTCCTCATAATCGGTGTGAAAAGCAGTATGTGTCACAAGGTAGCAAAATTATTTTCACCACGGGGTTAACACTTGAATCCCTCACTACGCTCCGGATTATACTTTAGAATCCCTCGCTGCCTCATCCTATTGTATAATGCTTTGCTTCGTTCAGGATTCAATTTACGCCCTCACCGTAAATACATCATTTTGCTCCCTTGTGACACAATCTACTATTATGTCGTTCGTATATTTACATACTCCATAATTCATGTGACATTGCTAGGCAAGAGGTACTTTGCTCTGTTTTGACGCTTTGGTATTTTATCTGCTGCTACAACGAGTGTAAAATACCTAAGCAACAAAAGATAAATGTGCTTCATATATGCATAAGAGCCTCTTGCTTTAGCAACGGGATTAAGCTTTGCAAAGTTCTACTTTTGAAATTTTTCAGGGACTGAGCGTCTATGTGCTTCTGAAACCAAACTATTAAAAGTTCTCTGATTCTTTTCCAGAAGAAAACAGCTTTATGGTTGCCGCCTAAGCTTCTTAAACTTTAAGATCAATAAAAAAGGTTTAAGTGGCAGCGATAAAATTCTTTTCTGGGAAATTGTCTCATTTTCTTTACGCGCGAATTTCCTATTATAGATTATCACAGGCTCCTTACGCTCCCAACCCTGGGGGTTTCTTTGATTGCACCTTCGTTTCACTGATATTTTTCAAGGAAGTCCATAAACCAATCGTCGAAACTGCTCTAACGCCAAGGTATTCAATTACACTTAAGTCCCAACTAATTTATACATTGAATTTTTTATACATTATTTTTCACTGACGAAACGTTCATGAAACACTTTCAAGTCAATTATTGTGAGTGTTCACACGTCACGAGCGAGCCACAACATCGGTTAAAGGCAGCTTCATGGCTTGGAAGCGGCGACATGTAGCAATTTGTGCGACGCCTAGCAATAGCTGTACGGCATTTTGTCCTTTAATAGCCCAGCCAATGATATTGTCAGGAAAGATTCTTATTCAATACGAGAACCAAAAAAATAAACCCGCACGTCTGAAACAAAAGGCGGGAATGTTATCTTCGCGCTGTATAATGTATCTTCCACCGTTTACAATACAATATCCTGGCTTGACGACTTTGTGTGTAGTTCGTGGCGCGGAGCGATGGTCGCCTAGACGTCGTGCGGCCACCGCGAAGGGTGGCCGGCCACGGATCACATGACGCAGCAGCTCTTTGCGCGCCCCTTCAGCTCTGCCTTCAGGTCACGCTTGCTTTTGCTGCGGCCTACTTGTTGCTTTTGCTAGAAAATAAATAATTTAATAAGTCACTTAAATCCGTTGTGCTTGGCTTGACGAAATTAAATTACGAATATTGCTTTCCAACGACGATATGTGTAAACTTGTATTTATACATATCGTCGTTGGAAAGCAATATTGTTGTCATCCGGAAACATTTTCACAGTAAATTAGGACATTATTGCTTTCCAACGACGATATAATACTGCTAATTTGAGTATCTCTTGTTTATTACAGATAACTCTAAATAGTTATGTATATACCTACGAGTATTATACGTCTCAGCATTAATCAATAAAATTCTATCTCACTCATCACCTAATTCATGTTCTAAAAATCGCCACCCTACCTTGTTATATTTATATGCATGTTTTTTCGTTTTGCATGTAAGTGCATGAAGAAATACGCAAGTAATTATAACGGACTAGCACTGATTATCTAACACGTGATCATAAATCGCGGTTTAGTAAAGCAATATTTTTGTTTTAATTAACGTTATAAAATTAAAATTAAATTTTTTATTTTGCCGTGTTAATAGTACTAAGTTCTTAGGTAGGTGTTAATAGTAAATATATATTGTGATTGTAATCTTCCTTTATCTATTTGTGTATATTCGAAACTAACCTGTTGTTTCATCTGCTGTTTATTCAGTTTCCCTAGTGCGGCGAAGGCGGCCACTTCGAAGGCATCCTTGACCCCTTTACTGGACGCCCTGGCAGATGTCTCCACGTACGTCGTCGCCCCCAGCTGTCTCGCTACACCTAATGCCTGGAATGGGTAGAGTATTATTAGCTCGCGAAATAATGTGCTAAACGATATTGCGCTACATTAATGGAAGGGATGTTTAAAAAACAACATACTGACTAACTGTTCGACTCTTATTAGAAACATTATTGTTTACAAGAACCAATTTAGAGTGCGATTACGATAACTCAGCAGTGGGGTATACGACGACACCTCTATATAAAAGTCAAATTTCTATGAAAATGTGACTTAATTGCAGGTGTTGCCATATACCCCCCACTGCAGAGTTATTATAGTCGCACTCTAGCCGTTTATTGTGTTTGTAAAAATCCCTTGTCTTATGTGTTATATACTTTTACTAGCTTATGCCCGCGACTTCGTCTGCGGTGTAAATTATAATTAGGCAATTAATCTTAATAGGCAATAAATAGTTTCTGATATTTGTTCATAAACTTTGTTGTAATTAAACAAAACCCTCAAATATTAGGCCCAAAACTGCACAATTGCATGCATTTACCGCGAAAATCAATTCTTTAGTTCATTTAAGGATTATTATCAAAAAATTAAATGCACTTAATAAACCACTCGTTACTTACACAAAAAAAACAATCTACTAATACTAATTGCTATATGCTATGCATGGAGTTAGAAACCTTATACTTTAAAAATTGTACGGTCCCTAAACAAACTTGGGGAAAAAAATCAAAAAACAGCAATCACTTTTCTTTTCTCTTATGGACGAGTCTATGTAAGAAATTTAAGATCTACTACAAATACCGTTTAGTCTCCATACAAAATTTCAACCCCCGTTTGACCCCTTCTTAGGGATGAATTTTGAAAAACGAAAAATCACTTTTTGATTCTTATTGAGGAGTCTATGTACGATGTCTTAGAGCTCCAACTTCAAAAATCGTTTGGACCCTACACAAAGTTTCAACCCCCATTTTAACCCCTTTGGGGATGAACTCCAAAAAACAGCAATCACTTTTCTTTACTCTTATGGATGAGTCTATGTACGAAGTTCAAGATCTACTACAAAAATCGTTTGGTCCCTTTAGAAAATTTCAACCCCCGTTTGACCCCTTTTTAGGGATGAATTTTGAAAAACGGAAAGCTACTTTTTTCCTCTTATTGAGGAGTCTATATACGATGTCTTAAAGCTCCAACTTCAAAAATCGTTTGGACCCTATACGAAGTTTTATTTATTAATTATTTTTATTTTCTAAAACTTTTTATTTTCGTTTCTAATTTTCTATTGGTCCCATTTTTTCAAAATCCAATTTTGATGACCCATGAGGGTCCAATATGTGAAGTCGGTCTTATAAGATTATTTTATAATATAATTATAAGAAAACAGGCCGGACAGGATTAAAACAAATATACTCA
Organism: Eudemis profundana; assembly: GCA_947034925.1. Lineage (NCBI taxonomy): Eukaryota > Metazoa > Arthropoda > Insecta > Lepidoptera > Tortricidae > Eudemis > Eudemis profundana. Next base: position 17,563,721 of record OX344795.1, on the reverse strand, counting down.
TATCTTATACATGAACTGTGTCCATGATTAAAATTTTACAAAAAGGTTCTAATGTTTTGTCCCATTGAGTAAAATTTTCTTCGATCTTATATCGACAGAGTTCTTCAAAAACTCACGGGTAATTTGAAGCCACGTTTACCTTAATAGAAAAAGTTATCCTTTATACTTTAAACTAAGATCGTTTAAAAAAACTAGGTACTTCAAATAAGGTTCCCGTCAAGTAATTGCGAAACCGAAGAAAATCTGCCTCGAGCAAAATTCATTCGCTATTTAAAAGCTCATTGGAAAGTTCTTGAAACTACCGTCTTATTGGGCTTTAAAGTTAAAAAAAAAGCTTGAGTTCCTTATAAAACATTTCACATTTTCACTGGACAAGAGAAAAATATAAAACCGTCTTGAATGTGAAAGTTTACTTTTGTCTTTAGTTTTCTCCAGTTTAGCAGTGAATTTTAACTAAAAACAAAACGATCAGGTTCTCAATTCGGCTGACTTTTTCACCTATTTTTTTAGTAGACACGTTAGATGTGTTCGCCAGTTGGGAAAGGATTTTAATGATTCTTTCAGTTTTTGTTTAAATAATTTGAAACTTTATAGAATTTTTGCAAAAAATATATTAAACCTTTTCTTATAGGCACATTATAAATAACAGGAAACTACTTAATTACAAGAATAAAGTGAAATAAAGACTACAATTTCTATCATTTCTACGTAAACCGACACAAATTGATTAGCCAGTCTTAAGGGGATTCTCGGTCGCTCCCGGAGGCTCCAATTAGGATCAAACCAACTAACGAGTCGGTGTAAGATATTCAATCGACCACTGACCCAAATCACTCATTCCTCTACCTATATTGAATTGACCCTGGAATAGTTCTGAGTTATTGACGAATGCCTCCGATGCGGTTTCAATGAAAAATTATTGGTGCGTATTAATTTCGTTATTTGAAGTTGGCGCTTAAAGCATTTTTCCACTTATTCTTCCTCAGTCTATTCAGATTTTATATTTGTTATTCAGATTTATTGGAGATACCCTATCAATAGTTTAGAGTTATTAAATATTAACGATGGACGTGGGCGCAATACAAATATCTAGAATTCTTTTGCCAATTAGGATAAATAGCGGAATCTTCGTATTGATTTAGTAATACAGTGTGTCATTTTAACAGTAACGGATTCACGGATGTCGTTTAAATACTTCTTTAAGTTAGAAATGAGTGTTAGCGATGACGCTTAGACCCTTGGCGGCGCAACATAAGCATACAATACGTACTGCCATACTTAGGTGCCATATCGAGCTACATGAACTGTGTTTCAATGTATCTTGCTTTAAGAAACAATTTTGAACATTAATATCCTTTAATCAAGGATCTTAATAGTACATTATACAACTAGGGTGGTAAAACAAAGAAAGGCCGAGATCGCAGATGTTTGCAACCCGAGCTGCAAGCGAGGGACGTAAATATGCGATCGAGGGCTTTCTTTATTACCTCCCGTGTTGTGTACATCACTCTATGTCCACACTTGGCTAGAAAGAAAAAGTCACTTTATGGCCAGGTGTGGCATAAAATAAATAACAGGACGGAGCCTCGCTAACAGATAAGTGAAGCACTTTTAAGTAAGCCAGCCGCTTTGTACTTACGAGCAGCACACACACATCAATCAGTGTAGTAGCCTAATACGAGCAGCACGCGCACATGAACTACCATCAAGTGACCGGCTTACTAGAGGTACTTCACTTATGTGTTAGCGATGCTTTGTCTGGCTATTTATTTTAAGGTCCTTGCCTAGGCCAATCAGTATTTCTGTGGTAGTTACACGACTTACCTCTTCGCTGGTTACAGGATGTGCCTTAAGTTTGGACAGCATGGTGAGGGTTTCCTTGTCGTGCCGTAAGTCCGCCTTGCACCCGCACAGGAGTACGGGGGCGGAGCCGCCGTGCGTGCGCACTTCTCTGTACCACTGGGGACAATCAACAGATTAGTGGGACTTAGTTAAGGGAAAACCCAACCCACACGAATGAATGAATTAGTTCATCGAATAAGTTCAATACTTATTTCCTAATACAGAAGATTGACATTTCGCTGATCGTTTTTGTGGATTGGACTTTTTGCCTAATTTTTTATAGTCCCGAATTTAATATTTTGGTGCTTGCAGGTGCACATCTAATTATTATAAGTAAGTACAAACCTACAAAGATACGGGTGTCCCTCGAGATCCCTAACATCGTTTGTCCTAAAATCACTTACCCTAACTGTTTTGTCCTAATGGGTGTTTGGCCTAACGATCAGTTGTCATAATAAGGTTTTTCCATAATGTTATTTTTGTCATAATACTCTGTTGTCCGAAGCTTTTTTGCCATAACTATTAATATTCCTAATGTTATTTTGCATATTCCTCGCGATCCCTAACATCGTTTGTCCTAAAATAACTTGGGCTAACTGTTTTGTCCTAATGGGTATTTGGACTAATGATAAGTTGTCATAATTTTTACTTTCAATAATGTTATTATTGCCCTAAATCTAAATTGTCCGAAATATATTTGCCATAACTATCAATATCCCTTATGTTATTTTGCATATTCCTCGCTACCCTTAATAACGTTAGTCCTCATATTACTTGTATTAACTGTGTTGTCCTACAATACAATATTCTTTATTGTGCACCAAAACAAAAGATTACAAAACTTTAATTTAAAACAGCATAAATGGTAAACAACAGGCGGTAATACTTATTGGGATGATCAATTTTCTTCTGGAATGTTGTGATTGTCCTAAAACCCATTTATCTGATGGATTTTTACCATACATGGTATCCCTAAATTAAAGATAATTTTGCTAAAGTTATCAAGGCGCATTTTGTATATGGCTATTTATTGAAGAACTATAAAGGGTATAAATAACATTATGTAAATAAATGTAATATTTTATTCAAGAAATCGTTGTTTATTTGTGGAAATAGATATTGACCAAAAAATATAATTAATTTTAACATTTCGACACATTGATAGTGGTGATTTTTTTTTGGGTGCGCCAAAGTTCATATAAAATTGCAAATTCGATTATTATGTTAGGTTAGATAGATAAGTATGTTAGGTTAGATTTGAACTGTGATCCTCACAAAACCCAACTGCTACCAGAAAAGTAGGTTAGGTTAGGTTTGAACTACGATCCTCACAAAACCGAACTGCTACCAGAAAAGTAGGTGAGGTTGGGTTTGAACTGCGATCCTCACAAAACCGAATTGCTACCAGAAAAGCAGGTTAGGTTAGGTTTGAACTCTGTGATCTTCATAAAACTGAACTGCTACCGGAAAAGTAGATTAGGTTAGGTTTGAACTGTGATCCTTACAAAACCGAACTGTTACCAGAAAAGTAGGTTAGGTTTGCCTACAGTGTGCCGTTTTCGTAGAGGGTTAGCCCTAGGGCGGAGGTGCCGGTGATGACGTGGTGCCATCGGATCCCAGACCATCACCATGAAGGCACAGGTTGGAAGCATCCCAGAGTTTTAATGGGTAGGCCAATCCCTTCTGGAGCGGAGAGCCCCACATAACCAATGCGTAACATCTGGCTGTCACCCCCGATGGCCTTAGATTACATGGTGGTATGCAGTTTCATGCATTGCTCCGGGTGACAAAAAAAAGGTTAGGTTATGTTAGTTTGGTTAGGGTAGGGTTATTGGTTGGAACATATAATATTTGGGTAATCACAATTAGGGAAAAAAATCGTGAGGACAAATAATGTTAGGTTATACAATAATAGGATAAACTACATTAGCCCATATAAAGTTAGGATAAATGACGATTAGGACGTGTGATCTTTAGGGTTTATTAGTAATTATGATAAATGACTATTAGGCAAAATGTCATTAGCATAAATAATCAATATGGCAAATGATATTAGGTAAAATAAATATTAGGGCACAAAAATTTCATCAATATGATGTGAGGGAATCAAATATTAGGGCATGTGAGTGTTAGGACAAATGATCATTATGACAAACAGTATTAGGGAATGCAAAAATAGGTTAAAAAAATTTAGGGATCCCGATATAGATCCCAAAGATACTTATTATAAAAAAACGGATTAAATAGCACATAATTACTTAATGATACATCCTAACTTCTGTAACCTTTACAGCGTTCGTGGTTGCGAGTAGACCTAGTAATATACGCGATTTAATCTAGCACCGGACCACTTAAGGTAAGAATCTATCCAGCTATTACTTTATGTGGTCCTGTTTAGAATTTATGCTATTATTTGTGTTCAGATCACCGCCCTCTATCATATGGAACCAAAAATTATCCATTTCTGCGATCTTTGCCAGTTATTTAACGATTAGTACCTATCAATAAACTTATCGATATATAGGTACCGTAAAACACATATAATTATTATCATCTGACTGGTACTATTCCTGGTAAAGGCAGAAATATTTTTTCAAAAATGAAAGCAAGTTAATTTCCGTAGTATAGGGCTTTGTTTTTCCCACCCTGTATATTCCGAAGCTTTTCGTTCGAAGTTCGTATTGTTTTAAAATATTCACTTACTCAAATATTGTTTAACACGAGGGTGATGGACGGCATGCCATGAACTTCCAACGAAGCGCTTCAGATTATAGCTAGCCAAACAGCAAGCGAATGTTCGTTCGTTAAGGAAATTTTGGGGAAAGTGACAACTCTTACAAATAAGTGTACCTACATGATTTTTTTTATCTTAGAATATTGACTGTTTGAGTTTTTCTTACTCAGAATAGGTTGTACTTTCGAACCTAATAATAAAAAAATGTGTCTCCGATATTTGTATGGAAAAATATGTCGGTATTCATTGCGTCACGTTCATAGCAATAAGAGATAATATTCATACAAACACTTGACTATCTATCAGTAATGGAAATTTTGGGACACCATTTTTCGTGTATCATGCTGGAAAGTACAAACAACTGAGTAGTAAAAACCAAACAAGCCAATATTCTAAGAAAAAAATTGTATACACTTTTTTTTTTAAACGGCGATGTGACAATCAGTAGCGAAGGTTTACGGGTTAAACGATGATGATTGTGAGGTGATCAGTACCTTAGCGGCAGCATTGTGAAGGGATTCTGGCTCAGCCACGTTGAAGCACAGCATGAAGATTTTGGCGTCCTGATATGCCAGTGGCCGCACAGTGTCGTATGAGTTCGTTCCTGTGGACAAAACATTCAAATGAGCGCTACCGTTTTTGTGCTCATCACTTGGCGCCACAGTCGAGTAGGGTCCTGAAGTATAGCTGCCAGTTTGTTATTACGGGTGTTAAAACGAATAAAAATATCGAGCATGTCGCAGTATTGCGTTCAATTCGGAAAATAATAAGACAATATTCCGAATGATGAAACTGTCTCAAAGCACTGACATTCGTAGACCCGTCACTCATATTTGCCAGAAATAATTTCAGATATTGCATAATATTGATGACATTATTCCAATAACAAATAAACCCGTGAGCCCCCCAGAAGTAGTGAAATTTGATATTTCTAAGACCACACGCTACACTAGCGCCTCCAGCGGCGAAATTCATTCGCGGTAGCCCTCATTGAATGAATATTCAAGTTGAATTCAACTTGGCGTGATATTCTCTTGATTCAGGGTCAATGAGACGTTAGTGGTCACTAATAGTAGGACTGACTCACTCCGCGATTCCGTTTTGCGGTAAATATTATTAAATCTCGCCACTCTAGAGCGGAAAAAGAGCACGCGTTATGTGCTAGAGAGAGACGGTCGGATGCAGGTCAGCTCCGTCCGGTCATTCGACTCGAACGGCAGTTTTGTTAGGGAGAGAGGCTTCTGTGCGTATTACTAATTCTTATTCTGTGCTTATAGTGAGTTGAATATAGCGACATTAGTTAGAAAATAATGTACCTACTAAAAATAGACTATTCTATCGTTCAAGACAAGTTCCGGGAGCTCTCCTACTGGGAATTTTATTTGAGCTAGAAAAGTGAGAACTAATTCTGTAACTTCGGACAGTTCGAAGTTTTAATGACACGAGCACGTTAGTAATCAGTGTCATAAACATATATTAATTTAAAAAGCTAGTAACTCTATTCATGTGTATACAGTAGTTTTAATAGAGCTGAGTATCCTGACGCAAGTACTGTTAAGTATTTTTTTAGTATTTAAATGTTAGAATTTATTATTATTAGCTGTTTACGAACTAATTGTTATTTTACTATGTTTCTTTGTTCAATTATAACATCGCTAGTTTAGTTTAGTTTTTTAGCGCCATCTAGTTTTTGCCTGGCGGCATCCCCTTGCGGTCGGGGCACGATCCAAAGTATGGAGAATGACAGTCCTCTTGTTTTAATGGTCCTTGGTATAAGTTTTTTAATTGATACGATCGCTCATTAACGATTATAAGGTGCGAAGGTAGGCAGTCAGATGCAATAGACCAGATGACATATCAAATCAGCTTAATTTTAGACAGTGTCAAAATGCTCAGATAGTATGTAGTTCCAAAAAAAACTCAGTTTTCATTTTAAAATCGTTGATGGTACGAAAATAATCGTAGCTGCAATTTCCGCGTATTTTTGAAAACATAATTTGGTGGTTAGCGTTAGTTAATTTATTTTCGTTATTGGAAAACCCCCTATTAAAGCCAAGGCAGTAATGTAATTATCACTAAGTTTCATAAAAACCTTATTCACCGTGACAGGCATAAAACTTTTACCATATACAGTTCTTAAGTGTGCAGTAATTTACAAACGGTACCTAATGTAGTAAAGAACACCAGCAAAAAAATCAATCACTAATAACACAGAAAAACGCTAAGAAATCTCATCAACTAACAGCAGCGGCGTAGTTGGTAAAAACACTTGTGCTAATAATAAACTAATCTATTATTCAACAGACAAGTTCCGAGAGATCTCCCACTAGCAATCATATTTTGGAACTAATTCTGTAACTCTGACAGCCGTCACGTCGGCCTGCAGCCGGCTAATAGAGGATTTGAAATCTGCACTGTTTACTGCTTTGGACTACACGCAAATAAAGATATATGGTACTTACAGAGGAATAAATCAGTAAGGCGACATATTGTCAAAGCCCCACATCAATCTCATTTGCTCAAAGATTAGCTGGAAGAGATCCCTTTCAGGGATAAGTTCGCCTTTGTACATAACTAATGACCTTTGTACCTACTGTTTCTGTATGATTTTATGTGCAATAAAGTGTTTAAATACATACATATATTTTATCTTTGGTCGGTGTTTAAACATACGAGGTGAAAGTGCTGGGAATGACATTTCTAATTTAAAAAATCCGGCATTGGTTCTATATGGCATGTTCTGTAGAAGATAAAACAAGACGAAAATTGCAATAATGTAGTCCAACATTAACTGAAAGACCAACTTCATAAGCGAGACTGGCCGCGTAGTGCATACCTAAGTAACTTTAACTGTGTAAATGTTGAGGATAATAGCAGGATGACATTCTGGTATAACACTGCAAACCGGATATGACCGTGAGGCCATAGGCATAGGGCGTCAGTTTTTCATTCCTCAAGTCACAGCACACAGAAAAGCCAGTGACAAGAAAGTCACAAAATAAGGATTTCATGGAAACCATAGTACATTTATGTAAACACGAGAAAATACTGAAAAGTAGTATTGTTTACGGACAGCTAATAAATCTACAGGTACATTTAGATAAACCCAGGTAAGCAACAGATAAATTGCTTAAACAATTTTGGGAAAAAGGTGGTATGTTGGACCCTCGTCAAAGTAATCCGCCGCTTGCAGCCTTAGATTACTAGCTTAGTGTTTACAATTACACTGTTTGTCTTAATTTGTACAGAGGTTTGATCATGGTTAAGATGGGATTTATTTATGACGCGATGAGCAATCAGCTCATAGGAAAAAATATAATTAGTATAATTTACAAATATTGAACAAATCCTTGGTATATTGGTACCTACATTGGTCTATTGGTCTTGGTAAATGATGACAAAAGATACGGGGATTAAAATTGAGAACGCTGAACGGTTACTTTGGACAAAGAGTTCTACCACGCAACATTTTTTCATTAAGCACAATGCATTTATTTAACTTAACGAAATATTTAATTTACATAATTATAAAATCTGATTACTATGAAAAGTTGGCCCTAGTAATAATAGTAGATATAAACTAGAAACGATCTTTTTCGCGCATTACATCAAAGTGTAGTGTATCATATAACTATGCAGTACAAAAATAAACCAAAACAGTACTGCCATTAATCAACTCATCCTCAACTGTAGCACTAGATAAACCAGCGAACCGCGCCGATACCGGGTGCAGCTGAGCTTATCTCGATGATAACCCACTTCGTGCCGGCTTAAGATCCTATTGCCGATAAATTTCCGTTTCGGCTGTTATTTTAATGCGAAATATGAACGGGTACCAAAATCATAGCATTTCGTAAAGTCATATAAGACGATGTGAGTAAACTTTTGGAAGCTGGAGTGGCGACCACGTACAGGTAAGCGCAGCGTAGGTGCGGCCCCAGGTGTCGGTGTATGCGATCTGCACAGGACTGCACTATGGGAGAGGCCTATGTCCAGCTGTCGACGTCCGTGACTGATATAAATATATAAACTTTTGCAGTTGCTAATGTAATGATAATAAAAGTGAAAATAGAGTTTTATAAAACAATACGTTGGCAAAACATACGAGCTCGAATCCGACCATTCTACCATTTGCCATAACGAAGCTCTATCTGACTATATAGAGAACCCCGTAATCGCGGATGGTAGCACGATGGTTCTATAATATTGCATTGGTACCGAACTTTGTATGCCAGTTTTCATTTGAATCGGGTAACGGCGAGCGGTTGAACAATGGTAAACAAATTTTGAAATAGATAAGTTATGAACATACAAACATTGCAAGTTAACTAGACGCTCGTAATATATGAGAGCAAAAAATTAAAATGCCTAAAATATAACTATATTTGTGCAACTGACCTAAGTCTTAACCTACCTATACACACTCGCATAACGTTGTTATCTCACACGTGCCGTGAGAAGGGTTCAAAATGTATTCTAAACTTAGTCAAGACGAAGCTTAGTTATTAAGTTAAGATTTTCTCGTATGGCAACAGTGTATGATAAAGTAAAATGTACATTTAATTAAGGAAATTAAACTTTATGTGACACGTCTGGATTAGCGAGTGAAAGCAGAATTGTAGAACAAAGAGAAGTTTCATTCGATAATTCAATCCAATGGGGATGTGGGAGGGACAAGCTGGGTATACATGGTGTAAGCGACGGTGTTCCGTAAACTGAAACTGTAATGTAATTAGCAAGCAAGCAAGCTTTAAATTTTGATACCTCCATATACACAGCTTACACAGTTCAGGGAGCCATGGGCCCCGCAGGCGGGATCCAATTTTATTTGTGTGGTGCGCCGCGAGTCGAAAACAAAAATTATAACAGGAGGCCATGGGGCCCGCCGGCCGATAGTAAGTACAGAAATGTTTTCAGCACGCCGCCCGCTGTGGCCCCCAAAATTGAATTCGTTTTAATACCTATTCACACTAAAGAAAATAGGAATGTACCATAGCGTACGCCTAAAGTTGTACCTACAAATTAAAAAAAAATCAAGAATGAAGGACAAAAAATTAAATTTATATTAACTAACGGGTAAACAAGGTCAAAACTATTGAAGGCAAACCTAATTTTATTGATACTTAGATCATTAGCGCAAAAAATTAGAAGATCTCAAAACTTTTTTTTGGGATTCAGCAGGGCAGGTACATACGACAAACCGTGTTCTTTTTTCTGGCAAATGCCTTTTCCGGCTTTCTGCTTGAGGTCGGTAAGAAGACTGGATCAAATTCAAAGTCGTCCGACATGATTTTGGGCACAAAACCCTTTTTGTGCTTTGTGGTTGCCGGAAAAACGCGCAAAAATGACTTCAACAGGAGACCACGGGGTCGGCCGGCGACTAATTAGTTTTCTACTAGAATTGGCTCGACTTATCAATTAATGAAAAAGGTTACGCCGTGTGGAATAGGTAAATGACAAAATATTCTTGGTTTCTTGTCATGAAATAGTTGGGGGCTGCCGGCAGAGCCCATGGCTTTGGATATTTTGCTTTTGGTCGACAATATTATAATTTGCTATTTACTGCATAAAAAAATTCTTGTGATTGTATCTTTCGTGCATGTTTTATTTTAATGTATTGTGTGCTAGCATCTTGAACATGCATGTATATGTTTCTTTTCTTATACTAAATCAATAAATTCTGGAAATAAGTTCTATTTCATTAAAGAAAAAACAAAACATAACTGCCGAAACCCGGGATTGAACCGGGGACCTTTAGATCTTCAGTCTAACGCTCTCCCAACTGAGCTATTTCGGCGGTATTTAACCACGCGAAATTACTGATCAGTTCTGATGTGACGTTTAGGTAGGTAGGTATCTCAAAATGATAACGAAAAAAATTTAATGGCCAAATTTTATTATTAGTACATAATATAGATAAGCCGATGATAATGATAACGTACACATTACACGCACGTACACAACCCACCTATTGGTCTATAATGAGATGACAGTCAGTTGTATTGATCATCATTTTCATTACGTTTAATCGGGCAGAAGTGACGTTAATGTCACAATTTTTTTTGAGCGCATTGCTCGTTCGATATTGCAAAATTTATTTCAGTAGCCTACAGATGTGGATATCTTCTTTAAGCTTTCTATAATTTATAATCTATTTCAACTGACAGCCGGCTTGGTTCTCTACAATAGCCTCGCTAAACCTACGTAATTTCGACACTCACGCGCATTATTCCGACCAAGCAAAGAATGACATAAGTGGCAAGATAATTTTATCCCAAGGCATCCTCTTGTATTAGTCAAAAAGTGGGGAGTGTATTAAAAAGGTTTTATTTGTCATGTTACTCTGCTTCTACATCTAACCTAGACCTAAGTTCATAGTCTCAAAGTTCAATTTCAATAAATACAAAATGGACAGAAGGCCTTTTGAAAGTTCACTCCACAAGTATTCTCGAATGTTCTCGATTGCCGGAAACTCAGTAGGTGTGCGAAACATTGTTCTGGGAGTGGGAGGGAATGACTCAATTCTGATGCTGTATCAAGTTGTGAAACTGTTGGGAGTAGCTAACTTATGGAGATATATGTGGAGAGTGGTAAGGGTAGCGTTCCTACCAAAACCAGGGAAGAAAACATACCAGGATGTCAAGTCGTTTAGGAGTATCAGTCTATCATCCTTCGTGCTGAAGGCTCTGGAGAAAATGATAGACGCGGATATAAGAAGAAGGATAGAGTGGAGTGGGAATCCGTTACACGGAAACCAACATGCATATATGGCAGGAAAATCCACTGAGACAGCTCTACACAATTTAACGGTAAGAGTAGAGAGGGCACTTGACGCTAAGCAGTATGCACTAGGCTGCTTCTTCGATGTGGAGGGGGCCTTCGATAAGGCAACCTTCGAGGCAGTCGAAGAAAGCCTAAGAAGAGATGGGATTAACCCGACAATAGGAAGGTGGATCGCCAAGATGTTGAGAGGAAGGGTAGTATCAGCGCAAATGGGAGGAGAAATAATGCGGGTGAAGCCCAGAAGGGGTTTTCCGCAAGGAGGATGCCTATCTCCTCTCATGTGGTGCTTGCTACTGGACTCATTGATAAAGAAAACAAACAGAGGAGGTCTGTACATGCAAGCATACTCGGATGATGGAATCCTACTGGTGTGTGGCACTGTACTACACATCATTAAAGGAATCATGAAGAGAGGTCTGCAGCAGGTGCTAGAGTGGTGTAGAGAGAGGGGACTGGACCTGAACCCTGATAAGACAAAGCTGGTACTATTCACGAACAAGAGGAAGATAGAGGAAGTACCAGCCATAACCATACAAGGTAAAGAACTCGAAGAGGTAAAAGAGATAAAGTATCTAGGGGTAACGCTGGATAGCAATCTCAGATACAAATCTCATATAAAAGAGCAGTCGGCGAAGGCTTTGAGAACGCTGTTCCAATGTAAGAGAGCAGTTGGAAGGAAGTGGGGACTGAAACCACACATGATTCACTGGATATATAAGGCAATCATACTGCCTAGACTACTGTATGGAGCTATAGTATGGTGGCACAGAACCAGTGTAAAAGAATATCAAAAAGACCTGGACAAAGTGCAAAGAATAGCGTGTCTGATGGTGACCGGGGCAATGAGAACAACGCCCACTCAGGCAATGGAGGTAATGCTAGGTCTAAAACCATTACGGCTGGAAGTAGAAAAGAGAGCCATGGAACAATGGTACCGGATGAAAGCATGCAAAGAGTGGAGAGGAAGCTGTGTGGACAAGAGACACGCCCTAATCCAGGAAGAGGCAAGGTCAAAGCTGGGAATAACGATCCTTAACAATGACCTGATTAGGAAGCAGGAGATATTCGACAAGAAATACAGAATACATATAGGAGAAAGAGGCAACTGGAAAGTGGAAATCAGACATCCAGCTGTTGTCTGCTTCACGGACGGCTCAAGAAGGGAATCGACGAAACTAGCGGGAGCTGGCATCGTGATACCCAAACTTGAAGAGAAGGTACACATACCACTTGGGAAATATGCCACGGTTTTCCAAGCAGAGGTATGTGGAATCATGAGATGTGCACAGATAATAGAAGAGAAAGCGGCGAGAGAGGGGTCGGTGGTGATCTACACAGACAGCCAAGCGGCACTGAAAGCGCTTGACAGGAAGACCACAAACTCCTCCCTAGTCAAAGAATGCAAAGAAGCACTGAACAAGCTTGGAGAACACATGGGGGTCACGGTGGCATGGGTCCCAGGACACCAAGGTATAACAGGTAACGAAAGAGCTGACGAGCTGGCTAGGCAAGGATCGGAAAGGGAATTCATTGGCCCAGAACCGGCACTGCCCATCTCAGCGGAAGTCACAAAAGGCGTTATATCAAGAATAAAGGAGCAAGAGGCAGACAGGAAGTGGAAAGAATCGGTGGGATGCCGACAGTCCAAGATGATACTAGGTGGCACAAACCCAAATAGAACTAGGTATCTACTAAAACTAGGTAAGATCAATCTCAGAGTGTTGACCGGTATTATTACCGGCCACAACACACTTAATAGACACCTACATACTCTAGGTTTTAGCGACACTCCCCTTTGCCCGAACTGTGGGATGGAGGAAACGAGTAAACATGTGCTAGCCGAGTGCGTCATGTACGCGGCAATGCGATTCGATTCATTCGGGAAAGATGCATTGGAAGAAGAAGAGCTAAAGGGCATTAACCTTAAGGATGTCCTTCTGTTCTGCAGGAGAACCGGGAGATTCGAAACGGAGCGCTGTGTGGGAGCACCGCCGGGACAGTAACCGCTGGCTCCAACAACGGGGAACTGGGCTGAATGAACACACACAAGTGATCGACAGCCCGCCTGACACCGGCTGGGCGTCCCCACACAACATCATCATCATCATCAGCTAACTTATGGATCTATATTACGTATCTATTTAATACTAAGAAATTGAACGCTTTAATTTACATAATCGAATTAGATGAACTACCTAGTCCAGCGGTTCCTAACCTTTATTGCCAAATCACCCACAGGCCCCCTCTAGATTTGTATCATTACCCCTCCAAAAAATAGGTAATACAGACAAGTATATGAAAGTACTCAAAGAATAGCGACTTAATATGAGTATTCGGAACCATTGATAGGTACCATTCGAAGCCCCCGCGACAAATTCAAAATGAGTTGTGAACTTTTATTGAACGTGCCAATTTCAAAAAAACACAAAGTGTTTCTAGGACTTACGAGGCTTCTTTGGTAGCGTAGGTATCAGTAGCGTGGCGTCCAAATAACTCGATTCCTACCGGCTTGCCTAATATCAGGCATTTGAGCACCTTATTCTACAGCTCTTAAGGAAAATGTACGCCAAATCTGCACCGGCTTGCCCAAATATATCTTTTACGCCACGCCACTGGTAGGTATGGTATGGCAGATTCGTTGTATCTTGTTGGACAAATATTACCTAGATATGCCGTTTAAAATCATACAAATACTTAATAGATGAAACCTATTCACTAACTAAATAGGCATAAAAATAAAATTAAGAGGAATGCCTACCTGCGATTTACCCATACAAACGCTCTCGACTGTTTCCTCTTTGGTTTTTGAACATAGACCAACGAATTTTTCAAATAAGATCAATATCATCAATATCTATGCCCCTATGTTTTGCTTTTTTGGATATTTTTATTTTAAAGAAACTTATAGCGCCTTGAAAATCGCAAAAACGGCTTAATTGAATTGGCTGCCAAAAAAGGCGCAGTATACAAATATGACAACAAATATCAAAAAAATCAAAACATAGCGGCGTAGATTATTTTTTTTTCTTGCAGTTCCCAAAATTTTATAATGATTGGTTGCGTTTTGGAGGAGGAAACAGTCGACAGCGAAACCTCGATTTTTCAGTTTTTCGGGTGGGATTTTTAGTCCGAGCTGCAGTTGGCCTTATCGCACGAATTGGAATCCCGCCCACAGCAGCGCCACAGAAACATTGCGTCAAAAATTCGAGATTTGAAAAGTTGCTCAGCTAGGCATTGCTCTTAAGAGGAAACAGGAGGGCAGTTTTTCCATACAAACGTAGTCCCCTGTTTCCTCCCTGGATAATGCCAGTAGAGCAATCATTTTTTGTCCAAAAATCTATGGCTACTATTGATATGTTCCTATGTTTTCCTTTTTACGATAAATTGATTCTCAAAAGAGATATTAATATTAACCGTCAAAAACCTAAAAAAAATGCCAGATTTTCCGATGTGTTCACACATCCAGAAAACAAATTTGACTAGATTATTAAAAAAAAGGAAAACATAGGAACACGGCCAAAGCCTTTCTTTAATGTTTAATGAAAAAATTAGTTAAATAGGTTAAGTTTTGGGGAAGAAATCAGGGGACTACGAAAAGTTGTTTTCATGAAATTTTAAAAGGTATTTTCGGTCCAAGCTGCAGTTGTCTCTATCGCGCTCTGCGGGAGAGAGGTGGGCAGTGCGGGATAGCGACACATTTTACAAATACCTAATTTTCAATTCTCTCGACCTTACTGTTTCCTCTTAAAATGCTATATTTCACATAACATAATGTATGGTACGGCGTTAACTTATCAGATTTTTTTATGAAACAAACCTAACCTCACCTCTAATTACTTTTTCAAAAGTCCTTAAAAATCTATTTTTCAAAGGGGGAAAATTATGACAAACATTACATTATTATTTTATTACACTGAGCCTATACTCAGGCAAAGGCATACCCCTGTTTTTTCCACTGTTTCCGACTGACTGTATCTGACCATTCCGCCAACGCCGGCGAGGTCTGCCCACAGGTGGTCTTGGCCCACAACTCATTCGGCATGCGCCAGATGTGAGCAGCCCAGCCCAGACCTTGCCGCTTCCTGAGCCAAATTACATTATAGGTAGTTATACAAGCAGACACTCCCGTGTTAACTGCACTACCTTCTAATTTAACATGCATCAACTAGTCAGTACTTGTAAAGTCAATAATTGAGCACAGAGTCCCGGGTTCGATACTCGGTGGCACGACGATTCAAAGTTTTAAGTGAATTTCCACGTTCGCTCTAACTTTGTGTGCCATGCTCGCTGTATGTGTAAGTCAGTAAACAATGTCGGGACTCCATTCGAAACAGACATCATATGCAATGGTACTGGCGTTTCTTTTAAATTGTTAATGAATCCACGACTTCTTCTAATTTTACAGCCTGTATTTAAGTAATGACTAGATACCGGATTTGAAGTAGCGATCTCAATATTAATACGGATATGACTAGTGCAATTTGTTAAATACATGTCATGTTGGTTATATAAGGTCTTAATTTTTACTGTGCATTGTGCAGAAGAAATGTTAAAGAAGAAGAACTTAAAAAAATAAACTATTTCAAAAATTAAAAAAAGGATGTTTTTATTTATTATCATTATCACTATAATTTTTGCCCAATATTTACAAAAGCTCCCAAAAAGGTATTTACTTTTTTGTTCCGATAAGTTACATTATTTTTGTGTGTAGAAAAAATAATAAATTATACCAGTCGTATCCATATTAATATTGAAATCGCTACTTCAAATCCGGTCTCTAATTACACTGAATTGCTAGTAGTTGGCAGCGAACATATGTAGAACTCATGAGTTCGATAACTCAAGAGGAAGAATGGCAGGGCCATTTTTTCTCCTTCCAAAATTTAGTTGAAGGGTAGCCAAAAGTATTCTCAAATTTAAACATGAGCAGAATTGTATTATCATCGATTCACTGTGAAAAATATCGGCAAGTATAGAAAGCACACTCTGCTTTCATACTTGCCGATATTTTTTACACCCGAGGGTGATGCAAATAAGTCTCTTTTTATCTAATCGTCCTATAAGATAAAATGGGTTAGCATATAATTGTACGTGAAAATATTACAGGCATTCGTAAATCCACATAGTGGTGTTTGCTTCAAATGATGTTATTCGGCGTTAGAGCTGGATTGCGGTAACACATGTATTGCATTGCAAGGGTGTGATCACCCCTGTGGGGTCAGTGATCGCATGACTAGTGACGTCACTGCAGAATTAGAGCAGCACTCACCGGAGCTGCAACTAAACAGAAACGGGCTTTGCATCTGCACTGACGGACAATTCAATCTGTCTACTCTACACCCGAACACGTTTGACTTTGGTATTCTATATTCAATGGGATTTACAGACTACATACGGTACGATGTTTATATTATATTATGATAATGGTATGCCATTAAAGGATATTATGTTCAGGACAGTTGTACATGTATAATGTTCAGGACAGTGTGTACAAAGGCGCCTTTGTACACATACCTTTATTTTGTAACCCTGTGCTTTGTATTATTTTGTGCAATAAAGAGTTTACATACATACATACAGTTCATGTAGTTCGATATGATACCTAAGTATGGCAGAAGGTAGGTAGGTACTGTGTATGCTTATGTTGCGTCTTGTATTTCGATACTAAACTATACTGCACATTTAACGTAGCGTGCGAATCGTGCTATGCAATATAACCTTACACCGAATACTACTCCAGTCACCCAAAGATGTATGCCAGCCCTTTAGGCCTTTAATCTGTCCGCTGCTGTACACACTCAGGTCCAATACCCGTTAACAAACAAAATAGACAGGTCACTGATTCAGGCACCAATATCCATGATCTAGTGCTATTGCTCGCAGCCCGCTGATGCGTCCTCTATGCCTTTTGTGATTAATGTTGGCCAACCTGACCGCACCTGGAGCTTCGCTCGAAATCTGACTACCTACTAGGCTTCAATTTGCCGCGGAGTCTGATTGTTTGCATTTTCCGATTGAGGGTGTTAAAATGAATACGTAATTTCATTATTTGAATCTGATTTCCAGCAAAGTTCCCTGGGATTCTTTTCAGAGGCACAAACATAGGTAACCGGGTTAGCTATGTATGCGTACTTTTCTAGTGTATGGGTTACCGTAGTCCATACACTAGAAAAGTTTAATAATATGGACCCAAATGCAATCAAGGTACAACTAATCAATAGGTGCACCACTTATTTGTTAACTATATGGCGAACCATTAACAATAGGCAAATTCAAACAGAATATGCGTTGTTATAGGACTTCTTGGTTTTCATATCTGGCCATTTCAGTACCTTGCCATTATCCACCTCACACTCTTGAAGAGGATAAAGTTATTATGTTGCAAACATTTGGCGATTTTCCCATAAACTTGGCACTAATTATGCAATCGGGATGCAAATCTGCGGCATTTGTCACGGCAACAGGATTGCGTGTTGCGGAGCGATAACGCGTGGCGCCAAAATGGGTCCAGGTACAGCTCCGGAACCTCTTTATAGCCGCAATAGAACGTAGAATATAACTATTACTATGGCTTTACCTTATAATTATTCGTATGTGTTTGTTTTGCTTTGACTCCGCTACCAAAGGGTTGTCTAGAAGAAATCGCTCTTTAGCGGTAAGACCGCCTATTGTTTACCATGTTTTTGTATTATAATGTTGCTTTAGTGTTTAATAAAGTATTAATGCCCGATAAGATTTCCATATCCACGGATCCTCTTAAAGCGTAATTTGTGAACATTCTTAGTATTCTGTTATGATGTCGCACTCTTCCACTTTTTTATATAATTTTACGGGACTCTAAGCAATGTCTAGGTGCAAATCAAGATGGGTCATACACATTCTAGAAAATTAATTCCTGTGGACAATACAATAGTTAATGGCGTCACATATCATTAATGTTTTCATCTTAAAGGTCTTACATCATGGTATGAACATGCCAGGATCCAGCACGAAAATAAGACTTTT
This sequence comes from Eudemis profundana, assembly GCA_947034925.1. Lineage (NCBI taxonomy): Eukaryota > Metazoa > Arthropoda > Insecta > Lepidoptera > Tortricidae > Eudemis > Eudemis profundana. The sequence continues at coordinate 17,545,357 of OX344795.1, read as the reverse complement.
AAAGCCGGTAATGTCCACAGGAAAGCCGCGAACACTAACTCATACTAAAACTAGTAAGACCCATAGACCCTTTACCTAATATTAAAAATGGCTTTTAATGCTGATAACATGGAACTATTCTCCGTACCTAGTTTTGCTGCAGTCGAAGAATTCTGCAGAAACTCAAAAGAGATGTGATCCTATGGCAAATCCTTTTGTGATTCCCCGACTCGATACAGATACCGTTACGGAAACCTATATGAAACATTGTGTCGTTTGACGGATCAGAATGTATTCACTATTATTTATGACAAACATACAATGTGTGGAAACCTTTACGATTCCACATAAATGTGACGCGGCTTTACGAGTACAGTCGGACTCGTAAATATCGGGCACGTTAAAATTGCGGTGACTGTATCGCGTTTATTAGTTGCTGCTGGGGTTACGGCGTGCAGTGAAGATTGCGCGAAGGAAATGCATTAAATCCAAGGTCCATCGTACATAAGTCTACCTAAACTGAAAGTGTGTTACGCCACGCTACTGGTAGGTACTTTGTAGTGATCGTCGAAATTCCTAAGTGTAGTAAGATAGAATTCTACAGTTTGAGTATTAGAAGTCCAGCGAGGTTTCATATCCTTCATAAACTCCAGTCTAGACGTTTATTTTATTCAACGCCTCGGGGACCGATGTCGCTATTCAATTCTGAAATGCAACTAGAACCAAAGGCATTCATATGCACATATCACTTTTTGAACTGCAGGGGTAGTACGTATTTGCTGTACAAACTTTTATGACTATGTTAGTAAATGTTCGCATAGATATTCCTTTAGAATTTTATACAATGATTAATCGCTGACTTCATACTTATAAGCAGCATTTACTTTATAGAGATGAAAAGCAATCCAGTTATGAAAATCATCGCCCGCTGACCGGTAAGCGAAAAAGAGATCGTCCGAAAATAATTTTACTATTTGCTCTAGATTTGGAGGTTAGCAGGAATAACGAAAAAGAAGTAGTCGGACCTGGTTCTGCAAGATGCCCAATGAAGAGGACCGTAGGAATTCTCAGGACCTACTCGTCGGATTGGCCAGTAGCTGCAGCTGTTTTACTCTGACTTTGAACTTTTAATTGTGAGTGATTTGAACAATCGGACTCAAGGTACAGAAAAGTCGTTTCTAGAGAAGTTTTTCTCCAATGTGGTCTAACTCTTTGGATGTGCTTCCTGCCAAATTGCTAACCGCGTGACAAAACGTTTACTTAATAATTTACTTATGATCCTGTATTTTTACAATTGTAACTCATACATCAATTTCCACGTTTCTGGAGTGGAGTGTACGCAATAAACTAGCGACGCTAAGCCGTGCCGCGATCCATCACCATTTGCTTTTTGTTCACTCACCTGTATCTGTCTGCCGCGGGCCGTTGCCGCACAGCAATAAACAACTATTCACAGAAAATCTTTAATTTCATTTTTTTTTAATATATTTTGTGTAGATATGTAATTAACGAATTTATCTACACACATATTATTATCCTCAAAGTGTTCGGGAACCATAAGAAAGATCGCCATTGCAGCGCCACCATCGCAGTACTGCCATCGCAGCTCCGCCATCCCGACTACAGTTTCATAGTAGCATCGATTTCGATGTTATAATGATTCAGACAGTATAAGATAACACACTGATGTTACATTGCTGGTCGCAATTATGGTGGTCATTATTATATACGTATACGGTTTCCGAACGCATAAAAGAGGATTTATGATATGATACAACGCAAAAACAAAGGAGTGCTCTTCTTTTCAGTTTCGTCCGACAAACCATTTAAATCCTATCATAACTGTAAAATTACAATATATTCCATTATGCATCATTCTCGAAATATCATTTTTTCAATCACCGACGCCACTCGATGAAAATTCCTTGCTCTGTGGCCACAACACTATTACAAACAAAAAAACTGGCAAGTTCACAAACATGGTATGTCTGTTTTTGTTTCAATTTCTAATTAAAAGTCCGACTTCGGATTCAATGAAGCAACCCTTGATTGAAAAACGAAATCGAGTGGAATGATTCCCACACGACACATCGCCGCGAAATTTTTGGTCCGTCTAGCATCAAATAAAGTTTCCAGTTGCAACGTTACCCCGATTCAATTTTCTCAACATCGCTATTGTCCACAATTGCTTTGATACTGTTACGATTTCCAATATGAAATATATGTTTGTCTGTAGTTTCAAAATATTATGTGTTAGCCGTGAAACTTATTATTTGCCTTATACACGGTCGATAACGAGTAACCCGACAAATTTTAACCACGTTTTCCTGATGGTATTACAAGTAAATTGGACATTACTTTCGAACCTTACACGTAAAAAAAGTGTCCCAAATTTATTTTCCCGTTACGTCACCATTTTGTACTTATGTTTGTATGCACGTGACGTAGTTGAAAAAAAAATCCGTACACATTTTGGGACACTTCTTTTTACGTATAAGGTTCGAAAGTAATGTCCACTTTACTTAGTACTAACGATTCTGAGCCAGAAAAACCTCAAAAGTCCATATTTTGAGAAAGTAGCTACCTACCCCGGTATTTATTTTGGAAAACGCCCATCAATGAGCGAAAACCACGCACGGTCACTTAATATTATCATTGTCACTATTATCAGCGATCAATGGCGCTCGCGCGAGCTGGCCGCAACTGGCTGGCTTCACTTATCGCGCGACATGGTATCACTTGTCTACGTAACACCCAAGGACCTTAAAATAAATAGCCGGACGGAGCCTCGCCAACAGAGAACTGAAGCCATTTTTAGTAAACCGGCTGCTTGAACTAACGAGCCGCACGCACACATTAACAGATTTTTTCCTATTCCGAGCCGCACGCACACATACGTAGCCGGCGGACTAGACATGCTTCAGTTCTTTGTTAGCGAGGCTCCGTCCGGCTATTTATTTTAAGATCCTTGGAAACCGTACTAAGGGGCCATTCATTTATTACGTAAGACGATTATTGCCAGTTTTTGACGCCCTCCCCCCCTTATGTAAGAAAAAATAAGAACCCGTTGACCCCCTCCCCCCCTATTTCATATTTATTACGTAAAAATCTAAAAGAAAAATGATTTTACGTTTGGGCTGTTTCGATTTTTCAAAGAATAATTTTTGTAGGGACGTTTATTTGCAGATACTAATAGTTTTTAATTTTTTAGTAAAATACCTATACGCCACCGAGCACGCGCCTGCGCTCTCGCGCCAGTGTTGCCAATTTAGCAGATTCAGTGCTAAATTTAGCATAATTTGGACTGATTTAGCAGAACTTTTTTACATTTAGCATTTAGCATAATTTTTGGCATAATTTTTTACATTTAGAAATTTTATAGTACACTATATCTCTGTTGACATTATAATTGTAAGTATTTATGTACACACTTTATTGTATAAAATAAAACAAAGTACAGAACAGGGTTGCAAAATAAAGGTATATGTACTAAGGTAAACTTATCTCTTTAAGGGATCTCTTTCAGTTAACCTTTGAACAGTTGATGATGATGATGTTTGTAAAAAAGTTACTTTGATTGCAATATAAAAAAAATGTCGATTAATACATTGACATTCTTAATTTACTTAGGTATCTTTAGCAATTTCTTTGCTGAAAGTTTAGTATGGGCCACAAAAAGGATTATTGTAAAGCTGTAATAATCACAATACATTAAATTTGAAAGAATAATGCTTTTTTTTATTTAGCAGAATTTATCAAGTTTTAGCAGAATTTCAGCAAAATTTTAGCATTGAATGAAATTCGGAGTTGGCAACACTGTCTCGCGCGGATTTGCGTGCTTTTTCAAAAGTTAAGATTATTTTGCGCATTTTTATGATCTTACGTAAGAACAATCAATACTCCCTCCCGACCCCTTGTAACAAAAAATAAGACATGGTTGAGCCCCCTCCTCCCCTAAATCGTCTTACGTAATAAATGAATGGCCCCTAAGCAGAATTATATCGAATATAACGTGACAGGGAGTAACGTAACCAGCAAGCTTATGATGCTAGGTTTTGCCGAGCGATAAATAAATGATAAACCGTCCGTCACCCTCACACTTACATAATCGTCAGTAGGTACGTGACGGGTTTAGCATATTAGTTCTACATGTCGCATACAGTTTAGCATATTAGTTCGATAGCTACTACTTAAGTCGTTATGTCGTTGGATTAATCAATTGGCAATTAGCTGCTTGACCGAACGTAACGGTACTTGGTCAGTTAATCTGTTAATTCAGGATATCCTCCCATTGATACATTAAAAATCGGCCAAGTGCGAGTCGGATTCGTACCTACATAAAGGGTCGTACACCACCGTCGAGCAAAAAACACCAAAAGCACGTTTCTTGTGTGGGGAATTGGAGACCCCGTTATTTTTAATTTTATTTTGTTTTTATTATTTGTTGTTAAGGTGGATTTAGACCAGAGTGGTGAGAGTGGTGGATTTTGTGTACACACAAAGAATTTGGTAGAGTGGGGTTAGAATGTGTTAGAATTCGTTTGGTCTAAATCCACCTTTATAGCGGCAATAGAAATACACATTCTGTGAAATTATCAAGTCTACATTTTATTAGGTACGGTTCAAGAGATACAGCTCAGTGACAGAGGGACAGCGGAGTGTTAGTAATAGGGTTCCATGTGACCCCCAAACCCCAAATGATTAGTTGCGTGTACAACGAAGAAACGGAAAAAGTAAAACATGAATAAATAGCAACAACTATTCTAATCGTTAATCATCGCACACCCAGACTTTCGTTTTAAAGAATTAAAGCTAACTATAAACAAGCTGTTAACTCGATACAATCGAAGGATACACTTTCAGTGACAGAATTAAATTCCGGACCGTTTACCGTCGTCGTAAACGGCAAATGAGATTTCCGTTCAGTTTATTGAAGTGTAAAGTTTACTTTCGTTAATAATTGATGATTTTATAGGGGTTTGTACTTTAGTGCTCAGGCCTTGAGTTTAAGTGGCATGTCAGACACTAAAGATCTTCGTGAAGCTAATGTTTAGTAAGCGAGCCATAGATCTTCAATACTTGTAACAATAGTTATCTATCTCAACGTTATTGCATGTATCAGAATTTAAGGCGAAGTTAAAATTAAAACATAGATAGACAACAGCGAAAAAAAAACTTAGAGTACCTATATTATAACAGTCGTCTTAGTATTTGAAACGCTAATGCCCAATAGTTAATACCCTATTGTCACCTCTATTGCTAATGACTTACAAATTTAAGATGACAACTACTAGGACAGTGTCAAGCACTCGGACGTCTATCTTATAGGCATCGAGTAAATCAGGCCTAATTCGTATATAGTTTACGCACTGCCTTATTGACAATAAGATGATGGGTGTTTGCCATCGACAACGTCTATCCAGCTCCCGAATCAGAAAAAAATAGGCCGTTGGTCGTATGCAATATCAAGACTAATTTTCATACGAGTACTTGTAGTACTGTTATTTAGATCAGGTATTAAGCCACAATAATCGTTTACAATTTCAACTAAGAAATTTATTTACGCAATGAAATTACCTGATGTGTCCCAGACTGAGAAGTTGACTCTGAAATCCGCCACTGTGCACGTGTAGCCGTATTTCTCAAAACCGGTCGGACTGTAAGCCTGAAACAAAGAGAAATCTTACTTTAGTTTTCGAAAGTAGCTGATCATTGGTATAGTGAATTAAACACTTTTATTTATTTTTTTCGCCATATTTGCGAATTTGGATTGATGGTATTTTTTTGTATAGGTAGTTAGTAAATTTCGTTTTTGTGCCCCCCACCTTGCTGGCGCCCAGGGCCGGTGCCCTGCCAGTACCACCCTCGCTACGCCCCTGATTGTCGTTATATTCTTGGCAGAGTGGTCGTGGCTGTCATGTCTTGAGTGATAAGCTTATTCACACGGTGCCACCCTTCTCTGACGGCTGCGCGCCTAGTGCTCTCGTGCAGAGGACTGTTTGTGGCAGACTTGATTGGGTCGGACCACCTCAACTTACCGCGCGGTCTAGTACCGTATACTTTGCCTTGAACCACCAGGCGCTGAATAGACAAAGCTCCACGTCTTTATACAGCATGAGAAATGGAGTTGTAGTTTAGCATGAGAAAATGCTAAGGTAATGGGGACGAAAATGTATATGAAAAAGCTGGAAATACTCGTGGACGAACCCATGAAAGAATCTAGTGGATAGGTATTCCTGTTCCATCTCATAAATCTGCAGAAATCTTTTAAGCAGTTAGTTAAGGAGTTTTAATTCAGAAATATCGTCCTACCTCGTGTGCTTTTCCAACTAAAACACGTCTTTAGTTTAAATTCAAGACCTAAAGTTTTAGTCTATTATCTCTATAGTCTACGCTAACCGAAAGTAGTGCGGCTTATGCCGGGACCACTAATTATCACACACCGTGTAAATTTCCCGCGAATATCATCTCATTACAGTAGGATTCACGACTTCACAGTAAATATCGTGCCTAATGTAATTTGAATCTTGAACTGAGTGATAACAGATCGTAAACGAGCATTTTCCCGAGAAGTCGCATTAGATTATACTTAAGTTGTGTTTAATTTAAATGCCGTCTAAACTTTCCACTTTGTAACCAAACCTTTGCTGTTGACATTAACTGTCAGTTTTGTCACCGCCGCTAACCGTTAGTTAACTGTAATTATCCTTCTCGCGAAAATGCTCAATCGGAAGTCACGCAGGAACTACCAGCACAACTGTGACGCGCGCGCGACTCGTTGACTGTTAGCCGAACTTGAAGTCTTGACGAGTGTCCCAAAACTCTCACCTAAGGCGCTATCAAGGTGGCACTTAAGAGTGCTGCTGCGGCGGCCGTCCAGTCATCGTCGACATGTGTATGGGACTGCCACAGTTCTGTGTCTTTGTAAACGTTGTATTTGAATTATTCGCTGGGTGCGAAGTATAAGGTGGGGGAACCACGAAACGATCGCAGCGCGCGTCATGGCCAAAAAAGGAACTTTCGGCAGACCGGCTGTCACTTTTTACTAGCGAAATTTACGATTTTAGTTGGCAAAGTGCATTGCAGCAAAAGCCACAAAACACAAAAAAAGTCCGCCGTATTTGTAACCGCTAGTTGGCGCTGTCATCGCGCACCCAGCGAATACATTATTTTTATATGTACATTTCGTGTTTCCTTTCTGAGTCTAATCAGGATCCCGTAACAGCTACCTATCTCTTTCCATTCAATATAGTGTAACAGTGACAGGTCATGTTTTGTCGCGCGACTAGCGAAGTTCCTAGCTCGGCAAGTTGTAGCTCGGTAATTTGTGCTAGTTCCGACAAAGTCGAAGCGACGACTGGACCGACATATTTTGATTCCCGATTACGAACAGTAATTATTAGTTTATGGATCATGTTATATTAGGCACGAGATTGCAGCGAGGTTGTGAATTGCCCCAGCTCGCGTCTAATTTAACTAACTCTGCTGGGACTGGTGGCGAACTTTCCACGGTTTAAGGATGTTCTAAGCATTTTTTGACTGAAATTTATTTAATCAAGTTTAAGGTATATTGTTACATAGAGAATGTGGTCCTTTTTAAAATTAGTTTATAATTGTACTAAATTACGAGCACAATAAAACACGGTTGTTAAAAAAAATACTATATACCAGTCTGGCCAGCCACATTTTGACGTGATAACGTCTTATAAATCGATGAAGCCGGCTGCACGCACGAAAAAGTGTCCCGTTACCTTGCAGGGTCGTTACCTGTCAAATAGGTACTTTATATTATTCCAGCACTAAAGTCGTTAAGACGATAGTTTCTTACAAATTGTTAATAAAATAGCCCTTATTCCCTAAGATACGGCTGTCAAAAATCTCTATTGAATGACAAGAGACCAGTGGCGGATTTGCCCTAAGGCCCAGTAGGCCCGGGCCTAGGGCGGCCAGATATTAGGGGCGGCCAATCGTGACAAAAAATCACTGCTGCTGCTGAGAAAAGGGCGGCTGGTACTCAAGTCAAAGTCAAAGTCAAAGTCAAAGTCAAAGTCAAAGTCAAAGTCAAAGTCAAAGTCAAAGTCAAAGTCAAAGTCAAAGTCAAAGTCAAAGTCAAAGTCAAAGTCAAAGTCAAAGTCAAAGTCAAAGTCAAAGTCAAAGTCAAAGTCAAAGTCAAAGTCAAAGTCAAAGTCAAAGTCAAAGTCAAAGTCAAAGTCAAAGTCAAAGTCAAAGTCAAAGTCAAAGTCAAAGTCAAAGTCAAAGTCAAAGTCAAAGTCAAAGTCAAAGTCAAAGTCAAAGTCAAAGTCAAAGTCAAAGTCAAAGTCAAAGTCAAAGTCAAAGTCAAAGTCAAAGTCAAAGTCAAAGTCAAGGTCAAGGTCAAAGTCAAAGTCAAAGTCAAAGTCAAGGTCAAGGTCAAGGTCAAAGTCAAAGTCAAGGTCAAGGTCAAGGTCAAGGTCAAGGTCAAAGTCAAGGTCAAGGTCAAGGTCAAGGTCAAGGTCAAGGTCAAGGTCAAGGTCAAAGTCAAAGTCAAAGTCAAAGTCAAAGTCAAAGTCAAAGTCAAAGTCAAAGTCAAAGTCAAAGTCAAAGTCAAAGTCAAAGTCAAAGTCAAAGTCAAAGTCAAAGTCAAAGTCAAAGTCAAAGTCAGGGTCAAGGTCAACGTTATCACGTTCGACTATCGTCAGTAAACCGACTTTACAGACAACCGATTTTTTTTTTAGTTTTATAACAGTTTGAAACAGATGTTTTTTTTGGGCTATGTCCCTTTTGGTCAAATTTGGCCACTTTGGAAAAACTAGAGTTGGACTCTCCTTCGGAGAGGGGCACAAGTAGGGCTTGCAAATATTCGACTTTTTCAAATATTCGAATATTCGAAATTGATTTTGTAGATATTCGAATATTCGAATATTATTCGAATACTACCAAAAACTATTAAAAAATCGTTTTTCTTAGTATTTTTAGTGAAAAACATGTTACAAGAGATATTTTTTACGCTGCGATTACCTTAAGACTAATCAAACTTAATTAGTCTTACTCAAAACCTACATTAAAAAAAGGCGACCGGTCAAACCCATCCAACTACAGGCCGATACCCACAACCTCTCTGTTCTCGAAGATAATGGGAGTCCATTATCAACTGCCAGCTCCTTCTGTACCTAGAGGACCACCAGTTGCTTAGTGCCCCCAATACGGTTTTCGTAAAGGCCGCTCAGCTGGTGATCTTCTGGTCTACCTAACACATCGTTGGGCACAGGCGATCGAGACTAAGGGTGAAGCATTGGCCGTTAGTTTGGACATGGCGAAGGCTTTTTATTGGGTTTGGCACAAAGCACTTCTTTCGAAGTTTCCATCTTATGGGCTTTCCGAGAAATTATGCGAATGGCAGCCAGATGCATAAAGGTCGTAGTTGACGGTGAGTGCTCTGAATCCATGTCTGTGAATGCTGGTGTCCCGCAAGGCTGTGTGCTATCGCCTACGTTGTTCTTTCTGCATATCAACGACATGCTGCAAATCTGTGGCATTCACTGTTATGCAGATGACAGCACGGGTGATGCCTCCTACACCGGCCGCGCCAATATTTCTCGGGATAACGTCATCGAGAGCCGTAACAGACTTGTGTCTGAAATTGAAACTTCCCTAAAAGAAGTTTCAGAATGGGGTCTACTTAATCTAGTCCGTTTTAACCCTACGAAGACACAGGTTTGCGCTTTCACCGCTAAAAAGCTTACGTTTGTTGCATCACCTCGTTTTGAGAGCACCCCCACCTAACTGCCACAGCCACTATTGCAATCCTTGGTGTCGACATATCGAGTGAAGTCTAGTTCCGCGGCCATTTAGAGGGTAACGCTAAATTAGCCTCTAAGAAGCTCGGTGTGCTCAACAGATCGAGACAGTATTTCACTCCGGCCCACCGCCTACAGCTTTATAAGGCGCAGGTCCGTCTACGTATGGAATACTGTTCTCATCTGTGGGCTGGGGCTCCCCAGTACCAGCTTCTCCCTCTAGATCGCATTCAGCGGAGAGCGACTCGTATCGTCGGCTGCCAAGATATTTCAGATCGGCTCGACTCCTTGGCACTGCGTAGAGATGTAGCCTCGCTCTGCATTTTCTATCGTCTGTATGACGGGGAGTGCTCCGAGGAATAGTTCGGATTGATCCCTGCCGCATCTTTCTGCCACCGTCCTACGCGACAATATTTCCATCCTTACCACTTAGATGGTTGGCAGTCCACAACTGTGCGTTTACTAGAAACTTCCTGCCTCGCACGACTGAACTGTGGAATATATTGTCGCCTGCAGTGTTTCCGGACCGTTTTCTCGTTTGCCCCCTATTTCATAAAAAAAATCCTTTTGGGAGGCATGTCGGACTCACGCCCTCAGAAGGAGAAGACATACCCACTAAAACCACCTGGACCCGAGTTACCTGAGAATAGCAATCTGTCTAAGAGTTCCCCACACATGCTCTGAAGGTCATGCTCTGGTGGCATGGACGTTAATTAGGTGGGGCTACACGGCCTTTCATGCAACAGAAGCGACGGCCACATGGAAGCTCCGTAGAGCCCTGGTGCACATGCTGGTGCAACGTGTCCACAAGCCCTGGTGGGTAGTTAGTTGGCTGCATTCCGCATTCAGGCAACCTTTAACAGGCCGGTTCAGCGTATAACCAGTCCCAAATCATAAAGCTGTCCCGTCACCGCTTTTTTGTACCTTAACTAAATTGGTAGGTTTATCCTCGTAAAACCCGTTTCCTAAATTTGGGATATTTTGCTGAAGTAATTTTCGAGTTTATTAAGATGAGAATAGAATTCTAATTTCATAAATGCTCCCCTGCTCATCACTCCCTCATCGGCCTCACGACGATATTAGTTTTAGAAATGTTAACTAACTGGTCCATGCTTCGAGAGATCCCAGAGCTGGCGCATACTTTTCCCAAAAAATTGTCCTTGCGATTAAGAAAGTTAATGACGCATGCAAAAAGAACACCATACCACAGGCTGCAGCTCAGCCTAGAGAGGATATTCTATTTTTTAATTTAATAATTGTTTTTTATAGCGTAAAAAGTTACGCTGCGCTATTTTAGGTATATTTAGTTTGAAAAAAATTAATTGATTACTTTATCCTTCTTTATTATGTCCTTTGTTAGCATTTTAATTTAAATTCCATTTAATTTAAATAGGTAGTAAAATTATTCGAATATTCGAATACCTTGCCAGGTATTATTCGAATAGCAAAATTGGCCGAATATTCGAAGAATTCGAATATTCGAATATTCGAATTGCAAGCCCTAGGCACAAGTAGAAGTAGTATGGAATCCAGTCCGATTATTGTGACAAGATTGTGACTAGTGTCAAAAGGTAAGGATGTCACTTAAAGGACGCCGTTAATTTTCGCGATGAAGGACGATTAACGTCAGTGTAGCTACGACTTACTATATTTGACGTTGACACTTAGATATTGACATTGACAGCTTGATTTAACAGGGGTGATAGTTTCCTTTATTGTCCACCCGTGTCTCTTTTGTCATTTAGTGCTGCCACCTATAGTTTGCGCACGTTCCCTATTCGAGCGAGCACGAAGCAACTCCGTTTCTGCTTGGACAAAAATACTTTCTTATTTCTGACCGGATGTTCGGCTGTTCTCCTCTACAGGTCGCATTTTCTCGACGCAATTCTTGTGAATTGCGTCGAAATTTTGTAAGCAACGCCTCTAGCACAACTGATCGCAACTTTGCTTGTCATGCGACTGAGCACGACCTGCTACTGTCACATTATATTGAATGGAAAGGGACCTGTCTATATTATGCAAGTGTTGCCTGTACTAGGACTAGGAGCAAATAATTAAAACGTAGATTGTACTCCTCAAACTGAACAACATTTGTTCAGCGACATTTAAAATACCTAACTTATCTTATGTTTTAATTTTTAGTAAAATTTAAAATTTATTTGAAACCGCAATGTATTGCGATTTATGTTTGTAGCGTGACAAGCAACGTCAATTATACTGATGTCAACGTACATTGAAAATACTATTTAATTTCTATGAAAAAGATAAAATCATTTCATAAATTTTAAAAGTCGTTGGTTGAAAGTTTTATTGTTTGATGAGTAGAATCAACGTTTTAATTATTTGCTCCTGTTACAGGCAACACCCGGTATGTCGGGCGACAATGAGTCGCACGTCACAGGTTGTGCTAGAGGTAGAGAATTTTTGTCGACTAACTTTCTGAATTTTTTTCAAAATGGCGGTGACATGGGGTTTGAAAGACTCGCGAGGTGTACAGCTCATAGCGCTTAGTCGCTAGGTTTTCACAAAATAATTCACCCGCTTAACTGGGGTTACGGAATGCAGAGGCAGAACTAAGGTGATCATGTCTACTTACGTGCGCGGCTCATCCCGGCGCCACTAATTATCACACAGAGTGTAAATTTGCCGCGAATATCATTATCATTACACCACGGGTTGAATTTCAACTCTGGGAATTGAGGGCAAGTTCTCCACGGTTCTTGTCACATCTATTATGGTAGGCAATAGCGGTTCTGAGAGTGTTTGAGAGTTGGTGTGAGAGGGACTTGACCTCACTGAGGTTAGGTTTCATAAAGATAAACATTTAAATTATGTATTACTATTAATACTTATAAAATAATAAATACATTTTTGAGCCCCTTAACCTCTCCTGCTTCCGCTTATACAAAGTATCATCTTTAATTTGATCCGATCATTGTCAGTGGGTAAAATAGATTTAGAAGATAAACATACTTATATTTACCTTTTTGTAAAGTATAAAGTGGTACCTAGCCTCCAACAGATCTTTCACTTAAAAAATAAAAGTAATACGACCTTCTAGCTAGTATATGATTCAAGCTCAACTCAAGATGAAAATGAATCGCAACATTGTCAGTAATTATCTTATCTACCTACTATAATTATAGGGTGTAAAATTTGCTGTGATACCATCTCATTACAACGCGTTGAGTTTCATCTCCTCGCGAGAGCGCTGGAAGTTCAGAGAAGGTTTTTGTACAAAGCCAAGTTGATATGTTTGTTGAAACGCCACAAACTTTTTATTCGTATCTACCAACATGTACCGTCAGCGGTGAATATACTCCTTTGTACTACCGAAAACTAGCAAGCGAGTGGATAATAATATCGTTTTTATTGCAGACTCTACATGAAGACGTACTTAAAAATATACTACTATAGTACTAGGAGTTACCTGTACTAGGAGCAAATAATTAAAACGTAGATTCTACTCCTCTAACTGAACAACATTTGTTCAGCGACATTTAAAAATAGCTTATGTTTTAATTTTTAATACACTTTAAAGTTTATTTGAAGCCGCAATGTATTGCGATATTTTTTATGTTTGTAGCGTGACAAGCGACGTCAATTAGACTGATGTTAATGTACATTGAAAATACTATTTAATTTCTATGAAAAAGATAAAATCTAAAGATTACATAATTTTTAAAAATTGTTAAACGAAAGTTCTATTGTTTGATGAGTAGAATCAACGTTTTAATTATTTGCTCCTGTTACAGGCACCCGGTATAGACATGGTATTTTCTCAAACAGCCTAAAATTTCCTTAGCAAAAATTAAAAGCATGGCTTACAAATGTTCCCAAACCTTCCCAAAAATATTGTCAACTTTTTAAGAAAGTTGTACAATTTGTAGGTTACTAGATTCACAAAAGGTCACAGTAAGTAGCAGTTATAGTTGAAAAACAGGTGGAATAAATCTATAAAAATAAATTGAAATATTATTTAAAATAAATAATCATGTTATTTCATCATCATCATAGATTATCCTATTGTTTATTCTCATTCATGATAAGCGAGGAAAGTATCTGTAAATTAGCTAAAACCACATGCTATTTTCTACATTGAATAAGTTTGAAGACAGCCAAGTTTGTCCTTGTAATATACTTTCCTAATGAAGCAACGAGATAATTAGGTAAGTTAGTTCGGGCAAAGCATTGCCGGGACACATAAATTCGAAGATAAATCTGCGAGGTTTATTCAGAACATCACTGGGGAATATGGAACAACTTGTTTTAATGTTGCGTGCAGTATGCATGTACAATATGATTTAGAGAAGCGAGAAGTTGTATTTTGTTTGAGGTTTTCACAAAAGCGTCAACCGAAGACGGTATTTGCGAATAGTCAAGAACAAGATTGATTTTACGCTAGCCTCTGTCATTTATACTTACCCATGTAGGTATCTACTTAATATTGTCTTCGGTTTCCGCGATTATCACTCATAGTAATAAAACAACTTAAACGGATTAAATCGCGTATATTTTAAGACCCGACGTTTCGTAACCCTTTTCAGCGTTCGTGGTCGCGGGTAGACTGAGAAAATCATAAATTTCCTCTGTCAAAATTACTGTTGTGCAAACCTACCCACTTTAATAAATACAAATTCAATATTAGTGTAGCCAGATGGGCCTAATGTGTAAAGATGTTCACACACATGCCAGAAGGGCTTAACCTAACTTTAGAAAAACTAGTGGCTCTTCCAAAAGGCATACTTGATAAGAAAGAAGGCCAAGGAAACTTATCAGCCACGCCTTATGCAAAAAAGAAAATAATTTAAGCAAAAGACTCTAGGTATGCTATTTTTGGTAATACAAATCAGAAAAAAGTTTAGTGTTGCCAGACGGGCCTAATGTGTAAAGACGTTCACACACATGCCAGAAGGGCTTACTATCCTAACCTTAGAAACTAGCGGCGCTTCCAAAAGGCATACTGGATCAAGAAGTGGCTGATAAGTTTCCTTGGCCTTCTTTCTTATCAAGTATGCCTTTTGGAAGCGCCGCTAGTTTTTCTAAAGTTAGGTTTTTAAGCCCTTCTGGCATGTGTGTGAACATCTTTACACATTAGGCCCATCTGGTAACACTAATATTGAATTTGTATTTTTTTAAAGTGGTTAGGTTTGCACAACAGTAATTTTGACAGAGGAAATTTATGATTTTCTCAGTCTACCCGCGACCACGAACGCTGAAAAGGGTTACGAAACGTCGGGACTTAAAATGTAGTAATATACGCGATTTAATCCGTTTAAGTTGTTTTATTACTATGAGGTATCTACTTGCTTACTTATACATAATGAATGCATGAAGCTTTCATCACAAGATCCAATAGGACTCCCTAGTTCAAAGCATTTGCAACATCAATTTACTCTAAAGCCGGGTACGTTAGCTAGATACATGTATTTACTCCAAAGCTTGACGTCACACTCACAGCTCACAGAGAACATTGGCAAGCGCCCTACTCTGAGCTAAATCATGTACGATGCCGCAAGTTGTGGAACAAATGTAAGTTCGGGCAACAACTACGATTGAACTAGGGAATACAAGTTCTTATCACACATTATATATCTTCTGTTTTATTTATTTGCTTTACAGTTCAGATTATTGATGTGTTTTCTTCAGTATCCTATATACAGGGTGAA
The DNA here is from genome assembly GCA_947034925.1 of Eudemis profundana. NCBI lineage: Eukaryota > Metazoa > Arthropoda > Insecta > Lepidoptera > Tortricidae > Eudemis > Eudemis profundana. The sequence goes on along the minus strand of OX344795.1, from coordinate 17,529,933 downwards.
ATTTTTTCATCGTCCAAATTTTGACAGTGGATTCTTTAGCGAAAAATAGAAAATGTGTTTTTTCAGTCAGTATCTTTCAGTACTAAAATATTGAGAAACAGCAGCTGAAAGATATCCTAAAATTGGTATAAACATACGTTTGTGGATACCACGGTAGCGCACTGCGCGGGAGACGGCAACGGTCCCCTCCCCGCGACCCCTACCCCGCTCCCGCGTTGAGTCGCCTAGACAACTTACGCATCGATACGTGTAATCTTCACGTTACTAATTATTTTTTCGGACAGGACATTTTACGGTGAAAATTTTACCTACATTTTTTTCTTCAGAAATGGCACCTTTTATTTATACCAAATCAATAAAATTTCACCCTGTATATGTACCTATAACAACAGGATCGAATGAAGTTTGGATATGAATTAAAATATCAGCAACAAAGGTGTGGCTCAAAAGTATACGTTCAAGTGCAGCACAAAGGCAAAAAAAAGCTAAAAGACATTCATAAAGATAATGAAAGACATACATGCATAGTTTGATATCCACTGAAGGAATAAGTTAGGTGTGAGATACCCGACTACTATGAGATAAGCATTTGCAGGCCCATTCCAGTGATGATATAAAAGTAGGAAACTTGCCTAATATAGGCATTAGGCACGAAAGCCTGTTTTTCTTCTTACTCAGACCATTGACCTTAAGTGCCGCCCCCGCTACCACTGCTGGCTTGAGCATGCCCGGGTGCAATGCACGGACTGGCAATGTGCAATGCAACTAGCAGAACCCTTAAGGCAAACAGCTATCGGAAAGGCATGACGGTAAAGTGGCTATTAAGCTTTTTACATGGCATGAATGCTGATAGGATTTTTGCAACCTGAATTGAAAGGAAGGTAATTTAAGGAGCAAATTTTGCATGCATTGAGGGTATTACAAGTGGACGGAGTTAGATAGTCGCATAAGGTAATCGTCCTAAAATATAACTTCTTTAAAAGTAGGCGAGAGTTTTTAGTCAGAATGAAAATCTGTTGGCTAATTACTTTATCCCTTCTAGATACCTAGAGAACGCGGAGTTGTGAAGTATAATGATGGTCAAGACTACTATCCCAATCCCCGATATATCGGAGCTTACGGGTGAACCAAAGCTGCGTGTATCAAAAAAGATAACCAAACGTGCGAAACGATTAAGTCTAATCATGCAGAATCCCTGAATGTAAATCTATTCAAAACATTGATTACCAATTGAAATGATGTTTATGTAAACTTCGGGGAGCAAAGTCAACAAACCAGTTGACTGGCTAACCGCCGTGGGATCGACCTAACGCCGGGACATCATAGTGCCAACGACAGGTATACGGCCATCGTTAGTTGTCAGCGGCAGTCGTCGACGCGTTGGCGATAGCTGTCGACCTATAGCGACGCTTGCAGTTGTGTGTGTGCCGCAAGCATCCGCCGCCGCCGGCCCGCCGACGTATTAACGACTGACGTCGACAAGTGGTAACGGCTACTGTCGCCTTTGTCGTTGGTAACATATTGCTTGCGTATAAGTTCTGTGAATAATGTATGTACACAATGCATGGAATGCTGATAGATTTGAGTCAAATTTAGAAAAAATCTATAAGTTATTGCAGGTGCGCGTGTGCTATTGCTTTTAGTTGGCAAGGATTAAAACTAAAAATGAACGCATTTATGCTTTTCACGTTTTTTGCACTTAACCTAAATGGTGTTACTGCTCCTTCCACCTCCAGGTTGTGACACTTTAAAATTTGTCAGTGGGTAAACCGGAGTCAATATGGCTTATTATATAATAGGTATAAAAACAATAGATAAAAGAACTCAAACATATTCAAATATTATGTAAGGCGTTGAAATCAAGTACCTACTACGATGTGCGTTCCCATTGAGGGTCCATGTTAGAATTTCGAACTTTTGAACGTGTCAGTCTTTAGTAAAAGTTCTCAAACGATTGTAAATTCAACCAATAATTTGTAAAAGTCGGCACTCAAAAGTTACAATCGATTAAAGGTGGACCCTCAATCGAAACGCTATGTGCATTCAAATTCAAGGTTCACGTTGGAATTTCGAGCTTTTGAATGTGTCAGTCTTTAGTAAAAGTTCTCAAACGATTGTAAATTCAACCACTAATTTGTAAAAGTCGGCACTCAAAAGTTACAATCGATTAAAGGTGGACCCTCAATCGAAACGCTATGTGCGTTCAAATTCAAGGTTCACGTTGGAATTTCGAGCTTTTGAATGTGTCAGTCTTTAGTAAAAGTTCTCAAACGATTGTAAATTCAACCACTAATTAGTAAAAGTCGGCACTCAAAAGTTACAATCGATTACAGGTGGACCCTCAATCGAAACGCTATGTGCGTTCAAATTCAAGGTTCACTGTAACTTTTGAGTGCCGACTTTTACTAATTAGTGGTTGAATTTACAATCGTTTGAGAACTTTTACTAAAGATTGACACATTCAAAAGCTCGAAATTCTAACGTGAACCTTGAATTTGAACGCACATAGCGTTTCGATTGAGGGTCCACCTTTAATCGATTGTAACTTTTGAGTGCCCACTTTTACAAATTATTGGTTGAATTTACAATCGTTTGAGAACTTTAACTAAAGACTGACACATTCAAAAGTTCGAAATTCCAACATGGACCCTCAATGGGAACGCACATCCTACTACGAACGTCTCATCCGTCTGTCTTCATCTAATACTGCATACTGTGATGTAACATTTACTGGTAGTACGTAATCTAGGTAATGGTAAGAGCTGTAGTAAATATGGCGCCGACTCGCTAAACCAGATAAGTGGATGTCCAAGCGAGTTGTCACAGTATGAGGAGTTGTTGACCCGCCCGCATGGAACCAATATCTATTATCTTCGTGGGATTGACAAGCGAGCATCCTGCGTCTATTTTGCAACACGTACTAGAGTTTGTGATTTATTTAAAATAACTCGCATGCAGGTGGGTCATTCTCATTTGGATTTGTGACTTGTCAAAAATCAATATTAGCAACTTTAACTTTCTGCATATGGGTATGCCGAAAGTTAACGTTGCTAATATCGATTTTTTCCTGATTTTATATACGAACTGAAATTTAAGTATACGTAAAAAAAAGTGTCCCAAAATTTGTATGGGATTTTTGTCTTTCCACTACGTCACATTCATACAAACACTATGCAACATAGTGACGTAATGGAAAAAAAAAATTGGGACACTTTTTTTTACGTATAAGGTTCGAAAGTACTAACGATTCTGAGCCAAAAAAACCTCACAAGTCCATATTTTGAGAAAGTAGCTACCCCGGTTTTTTTTTTGGAAAACGCTCGTTTACCTTATCAACTTTAAAAGTGATTAACAGCTAGAGTTATAATATAATGACCGAACTGAAAGTTACTCCCGTCGTTCGTTTAGTGCCTTATCAACTGTATTTTCCTTAGGTCAGCCGGCTGCAGTGTGCGAGACTGCAGTGTTCAGAATCAGTACACCGTAAAATACTCTAAGATAAAATGTCTATTATAAAACCCGGGCTCGCAGTATATTTCCCCGTAGCATTCAATGAGCTACTCGAGACCGGTCGTTGGCCGGTATACTGCGCGTTTATACCAAGAGAAACACAGCTGGAAATTGCAGTTCCGCAGAGAAAAATACTGCTTTTAAGAGCTGATCCACTTTCCAGTGGTTTAATCGTTGAAAATAAGTGGATTTTAAATGAGGAGTTCTTGTAAGTTATTAAAGGAGATTCTAGTTTATAAAACATAGATTCTGACCTACATTATATTTTTTTGTTTTGTTTTTACTGTTATTTTTTAGTTACTGGGCCATCGAGCTTCGCTTTTTAGGATTATTTATCTAAAAGGTACCAACGGGACCTTATTACGAAGCCTAAGCCTCCACTGTCCCTCTGTCCGTCAGTCTCAGTGATGTATCTTTTGAACCATAAAGGGTATAAAGACTTGAAATGTTCACAGAATGTGTATATATATCTATTACCGCTAAAGCACCAAAAAATAAAAACAAAATAAGGTTATAAATAAATAGGGATCCCCATACAATAAACGTGTTTTTTGGCGTCTTTTTGCTCAACGACGGTGGTACGGAACCCTTCGTGTACGAATACGACTCGCACTTAGCCGGTTTTTATTATTTTTTACGATGAAGCTTGCATTAAGTTAGAAAGCAAAACAATAAGTATCCAAGAAATTTATTACTCTCCGAGACCGGATATTGCTCGTTTGAATTCTTAAAATAGTTGTGGTTCTGTGAGCCGCAGACCGCGGGTCTGTCAACCCCCATAGCTCCGAAATTTTGAGAAAATTCTATACATATATGTAATTATCGAACGTGCTCCCAAATTTCACAAGATTCTGTTGATAAATGCGACGTTTTTGCCCCAGCTGAAACAGAGACGAGAGACGCTTCAATAATTATCGATCGCGCATAAATGTAATTAATAACTAAATATATACTTTTCAAGTCTATCACGCAAAATAGGCGCATGTAAGTCGTCGTGTTGCGTAAAATAAGCCCGCGTTATCCTATATACTTTTCAAGTCATGCAACATTTGCTGTTTCTTAAAAAATCGCAGTATTTACATGCTTTAAGGGTTTAATTGATATGTTTATGTACATGCAATATTGACAGAACAAATTACGTATTATTTTTCTACTAGCGATAATTTTTGGCAGTGTACATGTTGTTTTTATAGACGTAACGGCATACAAAGCAGCACATAATTGAAGTTCACCTAAATTAATTATTTAGACACGCCTATTTCATCTCTTTCTTAGATAAAAGTGTAAAAGTTACAGATATTGTAGATAAAAAATCTGTAAACAGCATAATAAATGGCATAATGGAATATAAAAAAAAAAGTTCAAAGAAAAGCAAAGCGTCCCCTAAATGCTACAAAAACTGGCGCCAAAAGATAAATTTCTCACTAAACTGCGTGAAGTCGACAAAAAAATTACATAAGTTGAGTTCCCACGGATATAGCAGGTAGCGGCTTTCTGGCAAGTGGCTACACTTTACTTGGTATCTAATTTTTGACGGAGAAAGTTTTAGTTTCATTTTGTTTTACGTTTGCGATAAATATAAAACTTTTTAGAGGTCTTAGAAAATTTGAAATGAATAATACTATGACAAAAGTATTGTTATTGATAATTTCTGGCAACTGATAGAAGTATATGATAGTTTTGTGTGAGTTTTAAACGGTAGAACGGTTTGGTTTTATTGCGTGCAGTGGAATACATGAGCAAACACGCGATTTCAGCTCGCATATTGGCAATTTAGAGTGATGCTTGATTGCTCCATGAAAATAAATAAAGTATATGAAAATTGCATACTGTGCTTTAAACACACAGCAGTCCTGAACTCAAAAATAATAAAACATCAAGACTCGTCTAGAGTCATAGAGAAATTAGCTTAATTTAATCGATGAACATTTTAAACTTTTTAAGTTGTAGTGTATATGATGAGGATAATTATAAAGGTACATTTTATTCTTAAGCACCCTTTAAACCTGAATGGCAAACCAAAATAGTACATTACTGCAGAGGCCGGGAAGTAAAGGGTTGCCGGCCGAGTACATATAGCTGGCCGAGCGAAGCGAGGCCAGATAGTTACGAGGCTGGCAACCCCATTTCCCGCCGAGGTATGTATAGTGCTTTTCTCAAATATGTAATGAAATAAATAAATTTACTATAATAACCTTACTTAATATTTTATAACACAAACTTTCCGTCTGTCAGAAAGTGACATTAGTGACATTATATCCATAGACAATGCAAAAGCTGTTTCAGTTCACATTTTTACCACGTATATTTAGATGAAATATTTTAAATGTGTATTCGTGTAGTTAAAATTGCAATTTAAAATTGTTTATAATGTGTTATTTGTTATGTTCATATCAATTTGAAATAAATAAAACGTTTGAAATAAATAATCGTTTTTTGTTTTTTTAATGGCTGAATGCCGTGATGGTGTGGCCCAAATAAATGTGGAATGCAAATTAAAAAAAATACATTGGCGGCCTAGGCCGGCAATGTAAGTATGAAAATCCATTACGTGCCAAGAGTCAAGCCGCACCGGAAACGAGGTACTTTGCGGCCTATTTTTAGGCACGTAATGTCAACATTTCATGCCATGTCTGAGAAAAATGCGTCTGTCATGGTGCGAAACCGCGGACAAACCTATTCGTACCTATTTTTCTAATGTACGACACTTGATAATTGAATGAATATTATTGTAAATGTTTACAGATAATCTTATAATGGGTCCATAAAAGAAAAATAATACTTTCTTCTTCTATAATTAATAACCATAATTCCCTTACATGAATAATTAACATTAGAAGCATTTATCAATGGCCGTTATTCATCGTAAATTGTTAAAATCCGTGGGCAAAATTGCCACGTTCTACGTTATCTAGATTAACAGAAAAATTGCCTTTTCCATGTGTCATAAATAATTTGGCCTTTGACATATCGCTTGCATATTTTATAATTGGAATTCAGTTGACGATATTGATATTGGGTATTATCTAGTTTGCTCATTCAAATGCTGGTCACCTGACTGAAAATTTTAAGAAGAAGAGAATATATTGTACCACGGTAAGTACATCTAATTGACATTCTACTAAAATATCAATGTATCTAGCGGTATTAGTTATTGATTTTGTCCTATATCACATACAAGAAAATTTCAGTTTCCAAACTTTTCCCGCCATTTTCAACATCACACTTTAGACAAAGGCTTTAACTTAAACGAGAACATGGAGTTCCATTGCCGTTTTGACGCCTCATTGTGCCAAATGTCATAAATTTCCGCTGGTTTAGCATTTCGGCGTATTTGTTTACATAATAATAAACGTTAACTGGTAATAACCTAGCGTTTCCATTGAGTTTCGCACAGCGACCGTTCGTTTCCTATAAGTCTTATGTGACTGAGCACAATAAATAAGCAAACAGGGACTTATTCTGTAGCAAATAAAGTTCATATTGCCATATTGCAGCAGGAGGTATGAGGTGGAGCTATTTAGAAGTCGCACATGAATATTCCAAAGTTCGTTGTAAGCGCCATCTTGAATTAGCACACCGTGGCATTACCTAATACGCGTCTTTGGGGGAATTATGGATGTTGATTAGCCGAGAAATGAGAATGTTAATTATTTTGGACTCAATGTCTTATCCCGCTGACGATCAGTTGGCTTAAAATAAGTCACATGTACGGTGGATACCTACTCAGTTTACTTCAATTTTCAAGGCCATGTTGTATGGGCGTATCTAGAAAGTGTTTCCTCAGTTTGCTTAGGTAAATCATCCAAGACAAAATTCATTAACTGTATAAACACTAATCTAAGATTTACAGATTTATTATCAGCACCTATTTAGAACAGAAAGCCTATACCTAATATTTACGAGACAACAGAAAGAGATGGGATGCGTATGGCGATAAATGCAATGATCACAGACCAGCACAGCAATAAAATGTGAAATTTTCGGTGAAAATCCAATATCATGCAGCGGAGTTGACTGCAACTTCCTTTGACCTGATTCATGGAATTTAACGTCACGATGCATTACAAAATGCAGCAAATGGTGTAATTTTACTTGTACACGCATTAGAAATCAAGTGAGCGGGTATGCCAAGAACTAGATAATAATAAAATTATGATGATGCATGAAAATATTTTGGGATGGAAAAATATGACATACGCTAACAAATAATCAAGTCCCAGGCCCTAATAATAGTATTGTTATGACTACTTTTTTCTTCATGGACAATTTTTTTGTTCATTATTTAAACTATATGCAGTACCAAAGATATTCATCGATATTTGAAAACACATTGTTGAAAATTGGAAAAGGATTTTTTACCATATACTTTCGATAAAATAGGGACAGGCGAAGCAACATGAAGTATTAAGTACTTATAAAATAAGCAGATACTCATAATTACAAAAAGCTCAAAGGAAGTAGAACAACAGGTAATTGAGTCTCAACGCATCTCACCGGACGCTGCATCCCGGTTTCTGCTTTCTCATGATTAAAAACTATGAAATCACTACGCTAATTAACCAATTATTTCATTCTCCGGTGATCTTAAAACATGTGAACCGAACTTGTGTTTTATCACGGCTTGCTTGGGTTCAGAATGCTATACGTTTGGCTCGCCATTGGTACTCGCATCGCGGGAGGTCGAAAAAAGTTTTCGAGGAGAAATTGCGGGGATTTTTGTAACCAAATATCGTTGTTTTCGTGACATTGCTACCTTTTCTGATGTAACGTGGGAAAAAGTGTCCTAAAGGTCTCTGCCCACTACACCATATCATACCATGACCGTACTATGTGAGTGGAATTAATGATAGCACCGAAGAAAAAAAAAGATTATTATTAAAATGTCACATTCTTAATGAAGCAATGAGTCAATTAGAAACATTTGCACATATTCATAATAAACTTTAAATTTAGCTCGGTTGATGTACTGATCACTTTATCGACATAGCCATCATTATGATGCTGCAATTATTAGAGTTTGACGAGCGGGTTGAGTTACAAGACTTTTTTCAAATTTCTCAAATGGCAATACTTTTTTTTGTGAAAAAAGCTCTTAGATTATTAATGTATGTTATCAGTTTTTTATTCGCCGCCTTTTGACTAACTTTGTGATATACTTGATCAATCTGTTATTGTTTGTGAAAAAAAAATCTAATAACAGAAAACGTATCTTCAAATGATTATTTTATTAATGATTTAGTACCTGCTTACAAGAATCTTTAAACTTTTCTAATTAAGATTAAAATCTCCATTCTTCCAAATCTATTTTCGCTTTTACGGCACGTAAAGTTCGTCACCGGTTCGGTCGGCTATTACCTTCGCTACATTGCTTTTGTCTCCAATGAACTACATTAAAGCGAGGTGCAGTCTGAATGCAGTTGATGCTAAAAGCGCCCGACTGAACAGTTTCTTTGGAGTGCAATGAGCCGTTTACGTGGACCGTTTTTAAGTTTTTCTCTTTTTAATCTTGTCTCGTCATGTTGGCAGAATGGAAGATGTTAAAGACTTAGGACAGTATTATATGTATAATGATAAGAATGTATTTTTATTACGAAGAAACATGCAGAGTTCAGATATTTGTAGCACTATAAGGCTCTTCACTTGTTCAAAAGAGTAGGTGTCTTGTTAGATTTCTAGATTAGAGACAAATATTTTTATAAAATATATAAGTATCTAATCTACCTCTATTCGAACTTTTGTCCACGTGAAAGATCGATCTTATCTATGTAAGTACCATGTACCTATGTATGTATCATAAGTGTCTATCACAATAAGGTCACTTATGGAATATGTAGTAAGCGGACACCTTAATTATACAGTTTATTATGAAGAAAATTATAGTAATAATTTAATATTAGCCGTATTATATCGCCCGTAATATCGTTGCGGGGGCATGAAACAATTTATTTTTAATTAACGTTGGTTGCTTCGGATCTATTTAGCAGAAAACGAGGACAAGTGAAACTTCCTGGAGGTATTCTTAATTAGAAACAGTAGTTATTTGCTTTACTCTTCTGAACATCACTTTTCGTAGCATCTTTTCTTTATGTTTCTTTTTCAGTATAAACGTACCAGTTAACGATTAATTATTTGCTCCTCAAAACAAATATTCCCATAAAAGTGCTTATTTGTGTCGTTATTAGTTAATATATATGTACGAATAAGGTCTCAACAATGCCTAAGGCTACTGCTATGCTATGTAATGGATCTATTGCCTAAAAAACGTCATATTTGTAAATTGTTTCCTTTTAGATAAATAAATTATTTGTGCTTTTTGAAATAAGGATAGTCCGTTCGCAGCGCGAAATCTCTCGATTTCAGTTTCGACTGTAGCTTCGGCTTAATGGCAGTCAAAACCGAAACTAAGCCGATACCCGTTTTTTGGCCGAAACTAGGCCGAAACCGAAAGTTCGATCGGGCTCTATCAGGCTTGGTCGAAGTCACGAGCAATCCCAATCAATGTAAAAAAACCGGTCAAGTGCGAGTCGGACTCGCGCACCGAGGGTTCCGTACAAACTCATAAGTAGATACGCGAATAGTTCAAGAAAAACTGTATGTCGATTTGTTTAGTAAAAGCAAATAAGTATATGTTATGATTTTTGCAAATTTCTAAAAATCAGTGCAAGTTAGGAAAACAGTTATATTTTCCCTGTAATATTTAGAACCTGACGTGTAATGATTCTATTTAATAGCAAGGACCATTAAATCAAGAGGACTGTTATTCTCCATACAAAATGCTGTTCCCCGAATTTACAACGCCATCTATGTATAAGCTTGGTAAAATAATTAAATAAATAAATAATAAATAAATAAATAAATATTAGGGACAATCTTACACAAATCGAACTAGCCCCATAGTAAGCTCAATAAGGCTTGTGTTATGGATACTAGACGACGATATATTTAATAGATACAAATACTTAAATACATAGAAAACATCCATGACTCAGGAACAAATATTCGATTATAATATTATTTACAATTATTTAACTTTGCAAACGTGACACAGTATTTAAATTTATTTATTATTAGCTGTTTACGAACTAATTGTTACTATACTATGTTTCTTTGTTCAATTATAACATCGTTAAATGTTTAGTGTTTTAGCGCCATCTAGTTTTTTTCCCGGAAATCCCCTAGCGTGAAAAAGGCCATCGCTTAGTTTTGCTACTCTCCGCTAGATGGATTAATGGATGGATTAAGTTTTTGTAAATTTCTAAAAAAGTATTAAAGTTAGGAAGACCGTTCTATTTTTCCTGTAATGTTCAGGTTGATATTGATAATCAGTAATTATGATACATTTTTCTGATCAGTAACTTCGGAGATAATAGGGGAGGAATGGTACATAAAAATGTATAAATTAAAAACTACTTATTTAAGAAAAAAAATAAAAATGGTGTTTTAATTTACAAATTAAGCCCTTTCATTTGATACCCCACTCAATATAATAGCCCTACTTTCAATTTTCAAAGTCCCATTACGGAGCCTTTTAAAAAAAAAGTAAAAAAGGTACAAGATATTTTTTATGTCCAATAAGCTCGGGTTAGCTACTTTTAACACTATTCCAAATTTCAAATCGATAGCATCAGTAGTTCCTGAGATATCTGGCTGTGACAGACAGACAGACAGACAGACAGACAGACAGAGTAGCACCATAAGGGTTCCTTTTTAGGGTTCCGTAGCCAAAATGGCTAAAAAGGAACCCTTATAGTTTCGTCATGTCCGTCCGTCCGTCCGTCCGTCCGTCCGTCCGTCCGTCCGTCCGTCCGTATGTCACAGGCATTTTACTCAAAAACTACAAGACCTATACTGATGAAATTTGGAATATAGATGTCTTGTAGATGCCGCAACTAAGTTTGGTAGTTAAATAATAAAAATAAAAAAATCTAGGGGGGGCACTCCATACATGTAACAGAAGCTAAAAAAATTTTTTTTCACAAAATGTCAATGTGTGGTACATAGTTCGACAGCTCTTTTAAAAACATTTTAAGGTTCTTAAGTAATGTTTTTGATTAAGTGAATACCTTTGGAAATAATCGCTCCGAAAGTGGTGAAAATTGTGTCCCCCCCCCTCTATCTTCTAAACCGTGTGTCCGAAAAATATAAAAAAAATTACAAAGATAACGCTTAATTAATACTTTCAACGAAAATTATTTTCAATAAGATCGGACTAACCGTTTTTGAGTTATTGCCGATAAACTACGCTTCTCAACAAAAGGACGTAATTGCTATGAAGATACGCTCTTTTGTTTTTGTACTTTTTTACGTCGTATTTTTTACCTTATAGTTACGGCTATGGAACCCTACACTGAGCATGGTCCGACATGCTCTTGGCCAGTTATTTCAGTGTTGCCGTTTGGTAACATTTGTAACATTTTGCGTTACTTTTGACCTTCTCACGTTACATGTTAGTAATTTTTGATTCCTAAGCAAATTTCGTTACTTTTCAAGCTCGTAACTTTTTTCTTAATAATATTGTTTTGTAAACAAAAAAAAATATTTCTTAATTTCCGAACGCACCCAAAAACGGTTTCACGAGTATAGTCGTATCTGTTCGAAGTTCTTAGTTCGTGTTTTGCCGTTCTTCTCGCTCTTATGTTAACTTATGTTTGAGTAAGCGATGTCAGCTTACGAAATACCCATGAATGGCAGTTTTGAAGGGCTCCACTCACGAGGAGCCCAAAAACTAAGTATGTTCTGACAATGACAATCAGCTTACAAACTTTCAATTTCGCAAAATTTCCGGCCGCGCTCGCCCGCTGTAATGGCCATATTTGTTTTTGTTTACTTACTGTGACTAGTGAAGACAGTGTGTGGATGTTTCAAAATTTAAATGAGCAGGAACAAAGTAGGTACCTGTGTATCCACTCATATCCGGTGGGTATCAATTTGCTAATTTTTCATGTACTTATTATCGGTATGCCATAGTATATTGCTTTATTCAATTTAGAAATTGACCAGTGAATCATGTTTTTAGAAAAAAAGCGTAAAATTAGTAAATGATTTCGTAAACATTTTTTTTTGTTTGCATGGAAATTCTCAAAACGATGAAGATGTAAATTCTGAATATTCTAATGTTTCGATACTTGTACATATATGCTTTGTTGTATAAAAGGTATATAGAAGTCTTTGATCTTACCATTACCCTTAATAAATCTTGACAGCTGTCAAAGCTGAATTTTTTTTTTATTTTTTTTTCACGAGAATGTTACATTCGCAGCAAATATGTTACTTTTCGAGGAACAAAACGTTACTTATGACTCAATGGCCCTTTTTTTTTTTTGACCCCGGGAAATGCATAAAACTGCATACCACTACGTAACCTAAGGCTATCGGGGGTGACAACCAGATGTTACGTATTGGTTATGTGGGGCTCTCCGCTCCTGAAGGGATTGGCCTACCCACTAAAACCCAGGGATGCTACCGACACCTGTGCCTTCACGGTGATGGCATGGGAATCTACTAACGCCACGCCATCACCAGCACCAGCCCAGCCCTAGGGCGGACCCTCTCCGAAAAAGGCACACTGTAGCATGGCCAGTGTGCCTTCCCTCACCAGCTCCCCCCCGACCAAATGGCCGTCCCCCGGGGAAGCAGGGACCGGCACCAGACACACGGTGTCCCGGTCCCTCCCTCGCCGCCACGGGAGGACAAACGCCCCTGCCCCGTGACCACGTGTAGTGGGGATGGTATCCGGGAAAACGTCCCTTCAACCAAACCACCACTACACCCCCATCCCTTGTCAGCAGTGAACTCTGCTATTGCAGAGGACACGCCGAGGGACCGTCAGGGTGGAAGGGTTAGCCTCCGGGACCGGATCATAGGCCCTCTGCCTACCGCATCCCTGGCCAACCGAAAGTAAGGCCAAGGGCTAGCAAAGTCAACGCAACGCGTCGACAGTTCTAACCCTTGCCCAGCCCAGATGCTGCCCATTAGCAGCCAATGTCTTGGTCTAGACGAGAGGGGTACCCATTACACAAGACATCGGGAGCAATCGGCAACACCTAGGTTACTCAACCACCCACCCTCGCTGGCCGAGAAGTAGCGATGGGTTGGAAAAGTCTACACAGGACGATTCCAACCCATTGCCGACGGCCGAGTGCTTGCCCTTTTCCGTGGGTTCCAGATCCACGTCCTCCCCCCCCTGCCCGTAGGCCCCCGAGGCCCCTCTCCCACACCAACTCCCCGGATCCTCGGGAAAACTGCAAGCGGTTTGTCAGGTATTATAGCCACCAACAAGCAATGGCCATTGCTTGTTGTTGTTTCCAGGGTGCACCGGCCCAAGCAGTACCCTTCCATGCGGATTAAACCGTGATCAAGATGGATTGGTGTGACTCAATGGCCCTGGCAACACTGCCTTTTTTACCATTTTGGTACGGAACCCTAAAAAGAATTGTGATACGCGTCATGCGATTTCAAAGTAAACCATCTTAAAACCGGAAAATATGAGAACTGCCATCTTTAAAACGTATTAAGGTACTCAAATAAGTGGACCTTGTACACTCTTATATCCTAGGGAAACGTATATCGTAGAAATTTGAGCAAAATTACTGTTTATTTATTTGATTAGAATTAATCTAAAATAAAGCGGGGTATGAACAACAGTCATCGTAATCTCAAAATAAAGTTGAACTACATACATAAAATTATGCTGGCAGTTTAACCTAGGATTAGGATTGGACAGTAGCGCGAATATATCTCACACGTCACCGTCACTAGCAGCGGGGGTTGCCAGTTTTTGTTTACACAGCGAGTAAGAAAAACAGCCAAAATCGCTGAATAAATAAGATTAATTCGTGCGCCTGTGCATGTCGTTTATATGAGTTTTAACTACATAAAATTTAAGCTATTGATTTCTTAAACGAGATTGTCAGTTGTCACCATAAAACCGGCGGTTTAACCAAGATTCTTGTTTTTAATACTAGTAGTTCGCCTCTAACAGTAACCTCACGACTTCGATAGCTCGAGTGGGTACCTACCGTGTTTAATCGAGTTATAGTTGAACAAATAATCATACAAACAAATAACGCCGGCGTGCGCCTCTTGGCTCGGTGAATAAAATACGTATAATAACATAAACACACGAACATTAGTCAAATCACTCTAGCTAATTAAAAATCCTTCTTAATGTGTGGTTTTAAATATGGTTCAACATATACGTTTAGATAGAATAAAACAAAGTAAACACTGACCCATCAAATAATTCAAGGTCATATTTATATTTCAAGCTAAGACAGCCAATATATTAAATTCAATGTAAAACCTTGTCAGCTAAATTTACTACAGACAATAGATTATTAAATCCTATAGATATAACTTGTCTGTGGCAAAACGGGCGGCAAATGCTTATGAATGGCGGGGCGGCCCTTCGCGGAATAGCTCGAGCCCTTTTCCGAGAATTCCCTAATGTGCTCAGGGAAATTCACGGGTTATTTGTCTTAATGGAATAATTACCTAATGCTAAATAGTAAGTTGTTTTGATGTTGAAAACATTAGATAAAATTAAAAGTACGAAATGTTTGATTTGACTAACTGTTAAAAAATTATATTGTCCTCAGACAAAATTTACAAAACACGTTTTGTCAATAAAGTTGTATTTGTTCTTAAGGGCCCAGGGCATGCGTCGGGACATAAAATGCTTGATGATGAATGAACGTTACAATTATTCAGGAAATTTAAATAACTCGGAGGATATCATTGCTCGGAGGTCTAATCTCATTTATCTATGTGATGTCACATGTTAAGCAACACATTGAAAGCCAAAAGGCACAAACTGAACTTCTACATATAAATTCACGCCGGGTCGTAATAAATTTAACCGTTGGACGGGACTTTATAAAACCACAAACGCGTCCAAAAATTAAAAAATATGCATCTAAATAATTGCGTATCCCGCAAAAAAAAAAATCGCCTCTAAATCTCGTTTTCATATTCACTCTGTGCCGGTGTTGATTGCCTTTACAAACAGAGCTACGTTTCCGAACTGAAATCCACTTTCTAGAGAACTCTCGTATTTTGAAATAAACTGCTATGTTGTGCAATAACGAACCTTATATCTCATAGACTGAGGTGTATATACAACTGCAGGTTTATTTTTGGTCGAATGCAGCGATTTTGCTCTTGTTAGTTGGGTAATGAG
Source organism: Eudemis profundana (assembly GCA_947034925.1). Classification (NCBI taxonomy): domain Eukaryota; kingdom Metazoa; phylum Arthropoda; class Insecta; order Lepidoptera; family Tortricidae; genus Eudemis; species Eudemis profundana. The sequence goes on along the minus strand of OX344795.1, from coordinate 17,514,242 downwards.
TCTTTTTGCTTGCTCAGTTCCCGAACGCATTCAAAATGTTGGCTAGGGAAAAATACGCGGGAAACTTTTCTTTGTCTATGGCTACCTATGTGCAGGCAGACCTACCCTAACATTTTACGTAAAGCTAAGAACATAATGGAGTTTCAAGTCGTTATTAAGTAGAACAAAGAAGTGATCTTCAATTCGTTGTAGCTGAAATCATCCGTGTTAATGAGAGCTAAGTGGCACTAGCCAGCATTCCTTTGTGTTTATTTGGTTCACACGTAACTAGGCAGGAGTAGTTATTTCTGAATGAGGTAAATTGAGCATGAAAGGAAACGTGTAAAGTTGTCTGTGTCGTATGTAATGTCGTTGATATGTCACTGGGCTTTGTTAGTAAATACTTCACACTTTGCGTGCATTCTGGGACCTCTTGCACGATTATCCAAAACTTTTTATTAGCTATATTAATTCATTATTTTGTGCATAAGTTGATAAACTTTCTTTCGCTTCTTTTAAATGTGTGAATGAGCTTAAAACTTAAATACAATAAAAACATGACTGTCGTTTAACCAGTCGCCGAATACTGTATTTCAGCCATTGTGTTAGATTAACGTTATGTACAGTCACCGTAATATATGATGGAAACCAGCACCCATAAATATCTTGCACTACCTTTTTCCTATAATAACAAAGTGACGTCAGATATGTTTGCAAGCCTCGTTTCATCATTTGTACTTACATAAAAGAAACACACCTGTTTTTAGAAGTTTTCAATCAAATATATTGCAAATTAAACATAATGCATATCGCGACCAAGGGCGGTAGTAAATAAGTCATGAAATGTAAAATATGCGGGAGGCAATTGTCTACGAATAGCTTCGTTGCGGGCCATCATAACATATGGTAAAGCTATAAAAAATATGGCGGCTAAAATTTTTGCGGCGCCGTTACATTACTGATTGATTGCAAATAACCTGGCCTGAATTTCAGGTGAATTACCTAACGATACATCAATATGTACAACATTTTTTTTATCCAACTTCTTTATTAATGCTACTTTAAATAGTTATGGGTGTGTTTTATATAATACTCGGAGCTAGAGACACTACACTCGTAACCTTTTAAATAAAGTATGGTGTCTATTGTAGTACTAAAAAACATATTGTTAAAAGTTACGTCATAGCTTATAACTCATGGACACGCAAATTTTTAGTTCAAGTCAAACAAAATCCTACATTCTGCTCCTTTCAATAACTCTCAGTTTTTACACGTCGGAAACGGTTCAAGCGTTTTTTATGTGTTAAAATTGTTAGCGTATTTTTAAGTCCAGCAGTCGGGGGCGAAAATTCTTGGAACTTTAATTTTGATCATGTGCTTACTGTGCGTAGTGCATGTTTGAAACTTAATTTAAAAATGTTCGTTATTCCACGTATTTTAGTTAGGTAACCTACGGTTACTGCCGTTCTACGGTTAATACGGCTATCTTGTGTTGTGAACTATTCTTTATTATGTTTATCTACACACACATCATCAACCCTCTATAATGCGTTACGCAAAACACAACCAGCATAAAGATAAACTGTATTGTTAGAACAAATATCATATCTGTGAAAATATTAATATATTAAAATTACTTCTCACACGTTACTTGATATCGAAAGATATGGTAGTTAGCTACCATATCTTTCGATATCAAGTAACGACTCTAGTTTCTCTCTGAATAAAAAAAACTACAGTTGCGTGACATGCGCGAAAAAAGTTTTCATTTACCGCCATTTGACATTTTTAATTTGCGGTTTGAACGATTGAACACATCATAGAGAGCGTATAATATGCGTGAAGGTAAAGCAGTTTAAGCAATTGTACATAATTAAGCCTTAAAACACTCGTGTGATCTTGTTACCACACTCGTGTTTTTTTAAGACCTCTCATTATGTATCAGTTGCATTAATTATTAATATTAGGCACATATTAAATAATGGGTCTACCTTATTTCGTATAAAACTAAATGGTATAAAATCAAAACGTATAAATTCAAAACGTATAAAATCACTTCGTATAATCATTCATTTCGGTTAAAATTCATTTTGTATAACATTTAAAAACTCTAAATACGAAATCTCTATTCTTCAATATGTCTAACATTCAAAATGTATAAAATCATTATGCATAACATTTAAGATGTATAAAATTATTACGCATAATATTCATTTTGTATAACAATTACTTGATCGCATATTTAAAACGTAGAACATTCAAAATATCTAATCATAACAATGTATACAAAACAGACGGTCGGGCTCCGCAACTGCTCCGCCGCTGCGGGAAGAGCAGCCCCTTCGCCCTTGCGTATCAAAGCATATACAGGCTGCTCCATATACAGGGCATATACAGGGTGTCACTGTTTTATATACAGGGTGTAACTGTGATAGATACAGGGTGTCACTGTGATAGGTACAGGGTGTCACTGTGATAGGTACAGGGTGTCACTGTGTTATATACAGGGTGTCACTGTGTTATATACAGGGTGTCACTGTGATAGATACAGGATGTCACTGTGATATATACAGGGTGTCACTGTGATATATACTGGGTGTCACTGTGATATATACAGGGTGTCACTGTGATAGATATAGGGTGTCACTGTGATAGGTACAGGGTGTCACTGTGATAGGTACAGGGTGTCACTGTGTTATATACAGGGTGTCACTATGTTATATACAGAGTGTCACTGTAATGTAAACAGAATGTCACTGTGATAGATACAGGATGTCGTCGATAACCTACCTATTTTTGGGAGCCGTTTCGTTTTTAGGGTCATCAAAAAAAAATAACCCTAACCTACCTATTTTTGGGAGCCGTTTCGTTTTTAGGGTCATCAAAAAAAATAACCCTAACCTACCTATTTTTGGGAGCCGTTTCGTTTTTAGGGTCATCGAAAAAAATAACCCTATCCTACCTATTTTTGGGAGCCGTTTCGTTTTTAGGGCCATTAAAAAAAATAACCCTAACCTACCTATTTCTGGGAGCCGTTTCGTTTTTAGGGTCATCAAAAAAAAATAACCCTAACCTACCTATTTTTGGGAGCCGTTTCGTTTTTAGGGTCATCAAAAAAAATAATCCTAACCTACCTATTTTGGGAGCCGTTTTGTTTTTAGGGTCATCAAAAAAATAACCCTAACCTACCTATTTTTGGGAGCCGTTTCGTTTTTAGGGTCATCAAAAAAAAATAACCCTAACCTACCTATTTTGGGAGCCGTTTTGTTTTTAGGGTCATCAAAAAAAAATAACCCTAACCTACCTATTTTTGGGAGCCGTTTCGTTTTTAGGGTCATAAAAAAAAATAACCCTAACCTACCTATTTTGGGAGCCGTTTCGTTTTTCTTCTTCTTAGTCGTGCACTCTTGGCAGAGTGGTCGTGGTTATGTCTTGGTCGACTCTTGCGCCATCGCTTCTCTTGTGATGCGGCGCCATGGATCTCTATGTTTGGCGGAGTGAGAGTTAACATTTATGCTGGAATGTGTGTTTCGTTTTTAGGGTCATAAAAAAAAAATAACCCTAACCTACCTATTTTTGGGAGCCGTTTCGTTTTAAGGGTCATCAAAAAAAATAACCCTAACCTACCTATTTTTGGGAGCCGTTTCGTTTTTCGGGTCATCAAAAAGAATAACCCTAACCTACATATTTTTGGGAGCCGTTTCGTTTTTAGGGTCATCAAAACAAATAACCCTATCCTACCTATTTTTGGGAGCCGTTTCGTTTTTAGGGTCATCAAAAAAAATAACCCTAACCTACCTATTTTGGGAGCCGTTTTGTTTTTAGGGTCATCAAAAAAAAATAACCCTAACCTACCTATTTTTGGGAGCCGTTTCGTTTTTAGGGTCATAAAAAAAAATAACCCTAACCTACCTGTTTTGGGAGCCGTTTCGTTTTTAGGGTCATCAAAAAAAAATAACCCTAACCTACCTATTTTTGGGAGCCGTTTCGTTTTAAGGGTCATCAAAAAAAAATAACCCTAAGCTACCTATTTTTGGGAGCCGTTTCGTTTTTCGGGTCATCAAAAAGAATAACCCTAACCTACATATTTTTGGGAGCCGTTTCGTTTTTAGGGTCATCAAAACAAATAACCCTATCCTACCTATTTTTGGGAGCCGTTTCGTTTTTAAGGCCATAAAAAAAAATAACCCTAACCTACCTATTTTTGGGAGCCGTTTCGTTTTTAGGGTCATCAAAAAAAAATAACCCTAACCTACCTATTTTTGGGAGCCGTTTCGTTTTTAGGGCCATTAAAAAAATAACCCTAACCTACCTATTTTTGGGAGCCGTTTCGTTTTTAAGGTCATCAAAAAAAATAACCCTAACCTACCTATTTTGGGAGCCGTTTCGTTTTAAGAGTCATCAAAAAAAATAACCCTAACCTACCTATTTTTGGGAGCCGTTTCGTTTTTAGGTTAATCAAAAGAAAAATAACCCTAACCTACCTATTTTTGGGAGCCGTTTCGTTTTTAGGGTCATCAAAAAAAATAACCCTAACCTACCTATTTTTGGGAGCTGTTTCGTTTTTAGGGTCATTCATAAACAGCAGTATAATTTGGAAAAGCTTATTGCTTAAAAATGTGAACTTGGAAAAATATATATGACTAGATTATGACTAAGCTGCGATATATTTTGAAGTATACATTACACCAAATATTACTTAAAATACATTACAGTGACAACCTGTATATAACACAGTGACACTCTGTATATATCACAGTGACATCCTGTATCTATCACAGTGACACCCTGTATCTATCACAGTGACACCCTGTATATAACACAATTGCACCCTGTTTATATCACAATTACATTCTATATATATCACAGTGACACCCTGTATACATTACAGTGACACCTTGTAGTTAACACAGTGACACTCTGTATATATCACAGTGACATCCTGTATCTATCACAGTGACACCCTGTATATCTCAATTAAACTGCTTACAGACATGTTTTCTCTGCTGACAGTGACATCCTGTATCTATCACAGTGACACCCTGTATATAACACAATGGCACCCTGTATATATAACAATGACATTTTGTACTTATATATCACAGTGACATCCTGTATACATTACAGTGAAACCTGGGCCTCATATTTCAATAATATTAAGGGTTTACAAAAATTAGAGCTTTTAACAGTTATACCCCGTGAATGTTATACCTTATAATACTTATAACAAATAACGTTTCGAGCAAATGAATGTTATACCTTATAATACTTATAACAAATAACGTTTCGATCAAATGAATGTTATATCATACGAAATTATACAAGATGACTTTAGAGCATTTGAATTTTATACGAAATGTAATTATACACTTTAATTTTTATGCCATCTGAATTTATACGAAATGAATCATTATCCGAAATGAATTTCGACGAAGTGATTTTATACGGATTGATTTTATACCAAATAAGGGGATACCATTAAATAATATGTAACGGTAGTGATGAAATAGGAGGTAGAAGTATATAATACTGTAAATTTCGGAATCTACGTCGGAAGAGTAATCATCAAAATAGTTTAAACATTTTTTAGCATTACCGAACATCATCTTGTTATGCTTGATCACGTCGCGGATGCCACCCTGAATGTATTTAATCGTTTATAAGTTAACGTTTAAATTGGAATCTTAACTGGCTTGCGTCAAACAAGTTCTTAATCCCCCAGATCTACCGGGAGACCCATAACTTGGAGAGTCTTAATATAGAAAATTTATCGCTGGATTCGCTGCGCCGAACAAATTTAATTAATTCACAACAAGGGCTTAGGGATCAGTCGGCCCTACTAATTGCTATGCGAAGTTAAACTATAAACTACTTTTTAGTATCCTACTTCGTTTAACTATGTTGGACTATACGTTGCTGTCATCATAATCTTTCGTACGCCCCTTAAGGTGATTCGAGTCGCTGACTTTTCCATACAAACATAAACAGGGTCATCGCGCGCTACTACGGTATCAATTACCTTTGAAATGTGTTATATTTTATATCTTGATACATTTTATTTGGGCGAAATGACATAACTCAAAAAGCCGGAATTTACGTGCAATCGAGCCGCGTCTTGAAGGTCAGCTCCATCTATTGGCATTATTTAAAATTAAACGTTTTTTGCTAGAATTACATATATAGTTTTTCTGCTTTTTAAAATGTTATTGTTTTCAATGTCTACAACGTTTTGAAACTAAAATGTTCATTATAATACTAGTATCTAGTAGGGATTAGCTTTGTAACTTATAAGAATAATTCAAATTCGAGTGGGGTTAAGGAAACTGCTGGGTGTGTGAAATATGCATAAAACTTAACTACTGCACTATAGATCAGATCACCATGTAGCTGTTACCTTTAATTTTATTATTATATCGATAAAAAGAAAATCTGAACCCTATTTAAAAAGATCAAAATAGTTCAGCTAGCTTAATAGACTAATTACGACGCATGTTTCAGCGATTTAGAACAAAAATATACCTACCTACACTACACAGTAGGTATGTAAAAATATATACGCTTTAATAAAAAGACATTTTAAAAACCAAAAACAACTATTGAAGTCCACCCGGTATGTGTACAGTAGTAAACATTGAAGTTATTTACAACAAAATTACAGAAAAATCAAATCGATCAGCTGAATAATTAGATCAAATTCTCTGAAACCAACTCTGAACCAATTTTGGAAATCTTGTAACCTAAGGAATGTTTAGATAAATAACGAACCAAATTACGGTAAGTTTTAAAGGATTATGAATTTCTATGAGTTATTATTAAAGCTAGTTTAATATAATTGCTCTCGAATCGAAATGTGTTCTCATTGCATCGAGAAACATAAATCAAATTATTAAAATATTCCTAAACATCTAAAACATTCCGAATGTCTTCAGTACCTAACACAAAATGGTCTCCATCAATGGCTGAAAGGGCGAGGTCGTTGCCCGGAGTTTTTGTCTGTCCTTTGGATTGTCAACAGTTTCTGCCCCCCACGAGACCATTGTCACCTATTGAAATGCCCTTTCCGACCTTTGCGAGAATTCTTGATTGATTTATCACCTTTGATTGTTCTAAATTAAAATTGGATTGTAGATGTACTCGTACTCGATGTCGTAAATCGTACGATTTACGTGGGTGGGTGGATAGTACTCTTATTCTTAGCTTATTAAATATTTGAATTCGTTATTTCAGTTAATTGATAATTTAAGTAAGCTTAACAAGTAATTAACAAAGTATGTAAGTAGATTACAAACGCTCTGAAATCCATCCTTTTGCACATTTTATAATACATACTTTCTAGCCGCCTCGTGGTTTCGTCCGCGTGGAGTTCCTTATTTTTCGTTCAAACTTTCGTCCTCATTTGTAACCGACTTTCAAAAGAAGGACGGTTCTCAATTCGTGCGTATTTTTTTATGTTTGTTACGCAATTACTCGAAGACTGCTGGACTGATTTGGAAAATTCTTTTTTTGTTTGAAAGGATATACCTACTTCCGAGGTGGCCCGTAGTGATATGGTGATGATATGTCCAAATCAGGATGATTATGGGATCTTGGAGAAATCGAGAGAACTCTACAAATATTATTGGCACACATTTAGCTCATTGGGTGTTGTTCTTAGTCACTCGTCCATTTCTTATCGAAGGGATTCATTGGATGTCGGATATTTAAAAAAATATTTTTTTAGTTAAGTTAAGCCCTTTATAGGGTATACAAAATGGAAAGTAATTAAATGGTCAACCGTTATTAAAAATGATCCGCCTAAAAAAAACAAGCAATTAAATCATTTGGGCAACATACAAAGATTTGGCTGACAATAAATAAAAATCGGCCGACAACTCTTGTTCAACAGACAATTTACAAACGGTTAACATTTTAACCAATATTAATCTGCTTTTTTTATCATTTGTCTGCCTAATAAACAGTCGAGCTGCAAAATAATTACTTGGGCAGCAAGATTTTACAATTGGTCAGCAGAGAAAACATGTCTACAGACATACAGCAGTTTGATTGAGAGGTGTGCATATTAAAAGAATGGTTATCTATATAAATAAGTGGATTGCGTTTAGTTTGAAAAATCAGCAGTATTGTGGGCAGAGCGAAACAGACCACGTAACGCGAGCAGCCAATCGTGTGCGTGTTTTGTCATTCGGTGATTTTCAGCTAGCTGTCGAGTAGCAGTGTTATTTACGTATTGAATAAACTTAGAACCTCACATGGGGGGATAGGGGCCGGAGCCCCCCTCAAGGGGAAACGGAAAAAGCGAACAAAACGAACTTCTTTTTTTTAGGTTAGGTTTGTTAGGCAGCATACGTCCCTCAGAGCAGAAATAGAAGCCCCGCGCAGCGGGGCTTCATCGACCTGCTGCCGGTTCATAGTTGTTTAGAAAGAAAACCCGAGCCAAAATTTATAACCTTAATTAAAATCTAAATTTCATCCAGGCAGTTAACTAAATGCCACCGTTTAGGGAAAAGGCAAATCAGTTGGCAAAGTTTCAAAAATATGTATACAGGTCTTATTACAACAAGAACATTATAGTGTTTGTAATTTATGTAGTATAATATATGCGGTCAATTTTAAATGCATACAATTTTAATGGTATTTGATCATTATAATTTACGTTGATATGCGTCAAAACTATATGATAATCAGAGCTAGGAATAGGTAATGCCTATTTACCTAAACTTCGCGGGAGGACGTAACTAAGAGTGGTTACTACAACCACCGAAAATAATAAATTCTTTTTATTGATTTTTTTTTAAACTTGACTAGTAGCTTGGTCAGCTTTTGCGACCTCTTTTTATTGAACCCGATATTTCTCTGGTTTAATAATAATACATTATCCATATAAATTCACGCTCAGGGTTAGATTATTAATGAAATACAATTGTCTACTGCAAATATTTTGTATGTGGTCGATTTTTGAGTTCACAATATATCTTGTATTTCATTAATAATTTAACCTTGAGCGTGAATTTATATGGATAATGTATTATTATTAAACCAGGGAAATCCCGGGTTCAGTAAAAATATTTTTTTTTTTGGGGGTTGTAACCACACTTAGTTACGTCCTCCCGCGAAGTTTAGGTAAATAGGCACTACCTATTCCGAGCTCTGATGATAATAGTGATTAATGCGCACAAATATATAATGTCAATAATTTTTATGCCAATCACTGAATGACTAATACTATTTATGCGCAACGATTATAATGACCAAAGTAGTAATTCCCTTCGAATAAATGACTTTCACATTTATGCCACCCGATAGGAAACCGTATAAAAATATGACCTTAAACTTTATGCAACCTGATCCTTACCCATTCTGAATATGTATGTACCTACTCAGTATCGAAAAAAAATGTTAGATGTGCCCTTTTGCGTTATGTCGGCAGAATAGTTGCGCCCATTTTGTGTATGACCAGTTAGGTTTTATTGCCCCCTTTTTTTGATGGACAAAATGAAATATTTTGCTTACCTACTGATTGCTTACCAAAATGTAATTAACCGTGGGTCGCTCAATGCAGCCCAAATATTTAATTTGCTGACCAAAATAATTTAGTGCAGTTCAGTATATAATTAATTGCAGACAGATTTATAAATGTTTGCTAACCATAAGTTGCTTACCAACTAGCTATTTTGGCTGACCAAATACATATTTCTGTTCACCAAAATAAGAATATTTTGCTGATCGATTAAATGATACCCATACAAAATTATAAGGTACACCAAGAATCAATTGATTAATGTTGTTTTTCCTTCTATTTCGAACAAGATCTGATGCAACCGGCAATTTATATTGAACAATACAAACTTAAATTAGTGAGTTAATTTACTGTACAATTTACACAAAGTCAACATTATGTTCCTTCTTCAAAATAATTTAAAAGTTACAGCGTGAATCGAGAACGATTAGTACTCGTTACTTAACTTAAAACTGTAGAACGGCGTAAACAGAGTTCCACTGGGATCCACCAGTCGAAAACGAATTAGGAACTTGCAAACAATTTGCTTTGTCTTCCCTGCCCATTTGTGTGTAACTGTCTTTACAGCGAGTCTGTGTGTAACTGTCGCTACTAACTTCAATTGTTATGTTGAGTGAACTGCAACTGCGCTAGAATTTGTCCTTTTTGGAACTGGATTGAGTATGTCTATTGACTTCAAATTGGGATAGTGCAGTTTCGTAGAATAGTTAGTCTCTTACAATAGAGGTCAGCAAATTGGCATGACAGGCACTGTTGCTAGAAACGAAAAGTAATTGATTGACAATGGAAAAACAAATGAACAAGTAAAACAATACACTTTTTCTACATGTATCGAAATAAATCTGAATGGAACAACCAAAAATGACTGTTACCAAAAGAGAAGAGAGAGAGACTTCGAGGTTCGCTATAACTTTTCTATTTTGTGAATTTACTTTAACAAGAGCATTTTCTATGAATAAAAATCATCAAAAGTTTCTTTTATATTCTTGTGTTTATTTGTCACGTAGAACATGAACACGCAGGCAAGCCACGTTTGAGCAAGAAATTCATAGTATTTATAAAGCCGAGTTTAAGGTCTCTGGCATCCCTCTCAATTTAAGAGGGTTTAAGTTAACCCCACTTGAACCGTGTATCCACAAAACGATTTAACCCTATAGAGTTGTAGCGCCGTAAAGAAAATAAACCGCACAGTAAGAAAAATGACGCATTCTCCTATCAGCTGCAACGATGGATACAAAAGCGACTTTACCCCTAGTTAATAAATCTCAAATCTCAGGTACATGTGCCGTGATAATACGAGATGTCTCTCAATTACATTTATCTTGTAAACAATGGAGCGACAGCATTGCTACACGTTATTTAGCAATCCAACGATTCATGGTAACTACTCGACTTTTCTCTATCCATTCGAAACGTGACTTGGATAACGAGCATAGGATTATAATCGCGAAAACGCAACCTTGTTGATGTTTGGATCAAGGAAAAAACATGTGAAAAACGCTCGGGAAAATACGCCGAAACGAAAACGAAAGTGAGTGATATGTTTTCGCTATTAGCTCGTTTTTTTAACAATGGCTGTTTATTTGGCTGTCTGCCGGTCTGTTAATGTAAATGATGGATTTAATACCTGTTAGCTATCAGCAGGCAGACTGAAGAAAAACCTAATAAATTATATATATGACGACTGAAGAAAGTAGGTCTCGTAGAACATTTTCTTTGTGAGAGAATCGATCACATACACACTCGGATATAGTAGGTAGTATTCCGGAAAGTATCTCGCGGACCTAAGCCTACAAAGTTGAAGCCTGGAGATTGAGGACGCCTCCAGAATGTAATCTGCCTAGAAGGGATGGATATTTCCTATTATTTTCAGTGGGCCGAGACTTTTGTACGAGTTCGAATTTTTTTGATTCATCATGACTCAGACCAAGAAAAAGAGTGTCATGAAGTGGTGTGAAAAAAAAAACCGAAATTAAAACACTGTATTTTTTTATGTGTTCTTCAATAAAATAAAAAAATATAGTATACCTACCTATATATTCAAAAACAAGAGAATGCCCGCAACTATGATCGCGGAGAAAAAATAAGTTAAACTTCTTTTTTTTCTTCTGTCAACTTTAACCGGGGTCATAATCGACTTGAACACCAAATCTTAAGGAAATCGGTCTGGTAATTTTTGCAAGAGGCGATTTTTTTTTTCGTTTTATTACCTAGGTACTTATTCTTTACACTCCCTTCTTATTTTTTTATAAAATGTACAAACATATAGTCTTCCTATGATTTTATTATATTATGTAAAGATAGATCAATTTTGTCTAACGGTCATAGAAAGTTCCAACGAGCTACATTAGCACCGTATTTAACAATCTTAATATTTTTCTTACAAAAAAAAATAACAATGATACTTAAAATGTAATATTTTAATACAGTATATCAATATTAGAATGAAACATAACAACGATTTATTCGAATATTGAAAAATAATCAAGTTGCAAAAATGCGATGTTGTTAAACCTCTCGGCGTAAACGTAAACGCTCGTAATCAAAACTATTTTTTCTATAAAATATTTTTCGCAGAGTGCATGAGCTCTGTAAATATTTGCCAGCTTTTTCTTTGGATAGCTAGACTTGGTGTTTAGCGTGGAGACCACGTACAGAGGTCGTTGCCATTCAGGTACCTAATACGAGCAGAATAAAGTGCTTTTTATGACGTTAAATCCTTAATTTAATGTGTAAATCTGATAGTTGATAACTTGAAGATGTTTGGAGAGTATATTTCGAGATTAAAAGAAATTGAAGGATGATTTAAAAAAAATACGAACATTAAAAACTACTGTACTACTAGTTTCATTATGTAACAGTCACATAAACTGCCTACTATTAATGTTGTGGATATTGTGATTTACCTATGGATGCACTACCCATGTAGCCCGTGGTATTTAATCTCTTAAGGAGTTGAGTTTTCCAAACATTGCCTTTGTAGTAAGATATGGAAATACTATTCATGTAGGCGTATGATGCTACGCTTTGTCACGCGATAAATAAATAATAAAGCGTCCGTCACTTTCTGACAAATAGTGTGTGTGCGGATGCTTTATCATTAATTTATCGCACGACAAAACGTAGCATCATAAGCCTACTGTTCTGTTCTGTCCTGACTATTCCAGTGGAAAATGCATACTTTTAGACCTTTATTCTGATTCGGCTATGAAATGTCTGAAAGATGGCGTTGTTCATTTGCCTCAGGAAATGTACTACCTACATATTAAGTTTTTCTTGGAATAATGAGTTTAACAAAGTTTAGTTGTATTTTTTTATTATAGAACTCGTAAATATAATATAGTCCCATCCAAAACATTATATCGTCGACCGTAGGCTGAATTACGGTAAGGGACAGGCAAAACAATGTCCCTTACGCTAATTCAGCCTACGGTCGACGATATGTGGCTTTCCATAAGAAAAGGGACCTTATGACGGTTTCTAGTTACGGAGATATGGACGTTTTAGTGAAATGCTTCAAAATAATCATTTTTTTCTTTTATGCAAAATTGTAAAATATAGGAATAGACGTGTATTTGTAGCTTGGTTTCACTGCTGTACGTTAATTTTTACTATATAAAAATTGGGTTCAAAGTTTAGTAGAAAAGGGACCTTATGGCAGATCACATACAAAAATAATAAAGCTGTTGATAAAACTTATTTCTTTTTTATACCACGACACGACGGTGGTGTTTGGGCTCATTTGTTTCGTCTTGTCGAGTACTTTGAACTGAGATGATATCCAGGGTCTGATGATGAAGCCGGAAGGTGGCCATAGGAACTTCGTAATAAAACGTCGGAACGCCATCGTGTTTGGGCTCAGTTGTTTCGTCTTGACGAGTACTCTGAGCGGAAATGATGTCCAGGGTCTGATGATGGAGCCGAAAGGTATCTATGGGAACTACGTAAAAAAACGACGCAACCCCATCGTGTTTGGGCTCATTCGTTTCGCCTTGACGAGTACTCTGAACCGAGATGATATCCAGGGTCTGATGATGGAGCCAGCAGGTGGCCATGCGAACTTCGTAATAAAACGTCGGAACGTGATTGTGTTTGGGCTTAGTTGTTTCGTCTTGACGAGTACTCTGAACTGAGATGATATCCAGGGTCTGATGATGAAGCCGGAGGGTGGCCATAGGAACTTCGTAATAAAACGTCGGAACGCCATCGTGTTTGGGCTCAGTTGTTTCGTCTTGACAAGTACTCTGAGCGGAAATGATGTCCAGGGTCTGATGATGGAGTCAAAAGGTATCTATGGGAACTACGTAAAAAAACGACGCAACCCCATCGTGTTTGGGCTCATTTGTTTCGTCTTGACAAGTACTCTGAGCGGAAATGATGTCCAGGGTCTGATGATGAAGCCGAAAGGTATCTATGGGAACTACGTAAAAAAACGACGCAACCCCATCGTGTTTGGGCTCATTTGTTTCGACTTGACGAGTACTCTGAACCGAGATGATATCCAGGGTCTGATGATGAAGCCGAAAGGTATCTATGGGAACTACGTAAAAAAACGACGCAACCCCATCGTGTTTGGGCTCAGTTGTTTCGTCTTGACAAGTACTCTGAGCGGAAATGATGTCCAGGTTCTGATGATGGAGTCAAAAGGTATCTATGGGAACTACGTAAAAAAACGACGCAACCCCATCGTGTTTGGGCTCATTTGTTTCACCTTGACGAGTACTCTGAACCGAGATGATATCCAGGGTCTGATGATGAAGCCGAAAGGTATCTATGGGAACTACGTAAAAAAACGACGCAACCCCATCGTGTTTGGGCTCATTTGTTTCGACTTGACGAGTACTCTGAACCGAGATGATATCCAGTCTGATGATGAAGCCAGAAGGTGTCCATAGGAACTTCGTAATAAAATGTCGGAACCCTATCGTGTTTAGTCTCAGAGTACTCGGCAAGACAAAACAAAAAAGCCCAAACACGATGGGGTACCGACGTTTTATTACGGAGTTCCCATAGACACCTTCCGGCTCCATCATCAGAACCTGGATATCATTTCGGTTCAGAGTACTTGTCAAGACAAAACAAATGAGCCCAAACACGATGGGGTTGCGTCGTTTTTTTACGTAGTTCCCATAGATACCTTTCGGCTCCATCATCAGACCCTGATCATCATCTAATGCATTCGCTCGTTTGGTCTAAATCCACCTTAAGACACATAGAAGTGGATGTGAGCTCTGCTGTTCCTATTTTTCGAAAAGATGTCTTGCCTACTTATGATGCGTAGCTAAATCAATTGTTAATCTCAATTAACGATTAACAATTACGTAATCGTTAATTGCAATTAACAGATCAATCGTTAATTGTTAATTGGGATTACATTTTTGCCAACACTGCAAACAAGCATGCGGCCTGCATAATGGTAAGCAAAAATTTTCAAAATGATCCTAGAAAGCTAAAGATTCGGAATTGAAAAAAAAAATAAAAATAAAAAAAACATTTGTTTTGTGTCGTTTTTTTTTATTTTTTTAGAAAAAATTTTAAAACATTTTTTTAAAACCGATAAAAAAAGTGTTTTTGGCGTGCTTTAAGTGCTTTTTGACCATTTTTAGAAAAATCATGTTTTTTCAAAAATTTGAAAAAAATAAAAAAAAAACTGGCGAATGCCTGTCATTTTTGACCATTTAAGAAAAAGTTTTTTAATTTTTTTTTCTTCAAAAACTTACGAAAATAGTACATTACACAACTAGGGTGGTAATACAAAGAAAGGCCGAGATCACAGATTTTTGCGGCCCGAGCTGCAAGCGAGGGACGTAAATATGCGATCGAGGGCTTTCTTTATTACCTCCCGTGTTGTGTACATCATTTTATGTCTACACTTGGCCAGAAAGCGGCTTTTTCCGTACGCCCAGCATTTTTTTGGCGGTGTCTATAATTTTTTACCAAATGGTCATGTTTCTCTTTAAACCTTTTTAGAAAAAAAACATTTTTTTTTAAAACATGAAAACGTGTTTCAGGCGAATCGCAAAACTTTTTGAGCATTTTAGAAAAGGTTTTTTTAATTTTTTTTTTAAACTTACGAAAAAAGTCATTTTTTGGCGGTCTCTATAATTTTTGACCACTTAAGAATAAAGATCGACAAAAACAAAAAAGTTTTTTTATCCTACCATTATGATTTTTTTTTATAAAACTCGGTAATTTTTGGTTTTATAGAAAAGTAGTCTATACAAAACACATCATCATAACACCATGGAGTGAATTATTCATCATTAACGTTATAATTATGAGAATAACTCTTAATTGATCAAGATTTGAAGTAAATTTCTAAAAACTTTTTTCTTCGGTATTCTGTTTTAATACAAGTTTAGTAAATAAATAATGTAAATATCGTGCCATACTGTAATTATCAATAATTTTTGCTTATGGATGGTCATAAGGTCCCTTTTCTCAAATGTATGGGAATAAATTTGTGATTTTTACGTAACTTCAATCGTTTATAAATCAAAAAATACGACTTGTAGAATAATAATGACACTTTTGAGATACTTGTGTAGACTGATTAAATATAATTTAGAACTCATTATACGAAAATTGTAAATATTATAGGAATGATGAAAAATATAATAAAAATGACATTTTAATTAAAATAAAAATATTTCGTTGACAATGTGATTTTATTTCTATCCCAAAATGTACAGTCAAATATCTCTAACTATATACAATGGTTTATATTACAATATATTAAAAAACAGGCCGATTTTTTTTTTTTTTTTATTTTTTTCTCATAAGCGACTTGCTCTAATCAAAGGCTGATTTTTCACGACCTGGAAGTCACATTAAAAAAACCATTACTGATTTCCAAAGAAAAACACCTTGAGATACATAATCAATCATCATCTCCATAACTTCCAACGGGAACATACTTAAAATTAGTTTCAAACTTCTTTTGACGATTTCTCAAAAGTGCAATTTTAGCATGTGCGGGTTTGATGTTTTTTAAAAAAAAAAGTATGGGACTTAGGGTCATGGTTTTTTTTGTATTAGATAGCTTATTTAATGCAGATTTAGGATCTGTGCTTAACTCAATACCTGCAATAAGGTCCCTTTAGCCATGGAAAGCCACATATGTAGAAAGATGCAAGTCTCGCAACGCAGTTCCTCTACAACAAAAAGTTTTGAGATGTAAAGTTAAACCAAGTCAGTACCGTGTCCGCGGTCAATTTCCACCGACTTGCCTATTATTTAAACGTAGAGGATTCTTTATTTGAGACCTATAAAATGTGTTACTCCACGGTTAAATAATACACAAGTCGGTGGAAATCGAGTTCTGTGGACACCCCCGCGGTACTAACTTTTTGCTGTAGAGTATCTGCGTTGCGAGACTTGCATCTTTTTACATGTAATATTTTTGATGGGATCTCATTTCTTTTTGTGAGTTGTCTTCCTTTATTTACGTATTACATTCCAATCCATTTATTGTCCCATTTGAACTAAAAAAGTAACTTTGTAATCACCTGTATTTGTATAGGATTAAAAAGTTACTTACGTAGTTTGTATTGGAATTGCAATATTTTTAGGTTTTGCGTGACTTGATAGACTAAAAACTAATTATGTTCAAAATTTGGAGCTTGTGGGTCTGCTAGAAGTACCTTAGAATTATGATGATCATCAGTCAGTCAGTGACAAAGCTAAGGAACTTTGACGTGCAATATTTCTTATACTACACGTTCAAATGGAATGTTATTGAGAATGTATTAAGGTCTTATCATGTCCTATATATATACCTGAAAATTCAGGGTTCTAGCTTTAGCCAGCACAAAATTACGGGAGGCTGAAAATGGCCTGAATGGTTACGAGAAAAGGATGGTATGGCCGTGCCTTAGTTTTGCTCGACTTGGCGGGGGCATTGCCGTGCCCCCAGATAGATGTCGTTTGCTAGATGGGTCTTTTAAAAAAAGATGTCCGCAGTCAGAGCTTAATTTAACAAAATCTTGTTTCACAAAGGAACAAACAAATAGGTTATAAAGTAGTTTTTGGCTTGCGTTCGTTTGACAGCATTTGGTCTTAAGAGTTTGTACGGACTATACATTGTAGGGCAGCTTTCGTTACACAAAGGAACAAGGTTAAAATTTTGTTAAATTAAGCTCTAACTACGGACTACGGACATCTGTTTTTGGAAACGACCCAGATTAGCTTACATAATGACCCAATAGCCACCAGGCAATAGAATTGTATGGATGTCAATTTTGGTGTATAAAGCTAGTGGCGACCTCTTTTAGCGGCAATTTAAAACGCTCCTGTAACAAATGTCGGGTGCGGGCCAATCTAACAAATTGTCCCCTCCGTCGATCTTCCAGGCTTATGAAGGCGCGTTTTTGCTGAGCGCAAAGCGATATTTTATTCTTAGCGCAGTTACCTCGATTTGTTTGACATTAGCGATATTTTAAAGGCTTTTGCTCACTGCCATGTACAAACAGCAACACAGTTAACTATACACTTCAAAAATGGGAAATACTGCAAGAAAGAGAATCACACTTGAAGGCGTCGTGTTATGCATGTGTGCGTGTGTTTATGAGTATAAATTGGCTATTATTCAAAACAGTTTTGAAACAATAATTTTTCTTTTATGGCTGATCCAACGTCATTATTGACATAAGTTAATTCGTGGAAAATAATGAATGAATGATAAATATAAATTACATTATATTGGTGCATCATATCAAAAATATGAAGCACCAATAAAAGCATTAGCAATTTAATTAGTTTAATTATTTCATCCCAACGTTCGTCTGAAAGCTAAATCATAATTTTGACAAATTCACCTGTCTTGTTGAAATAAAACCTTTATTTACAGTATGGAAAAAAAAACTTTGCCCAAACAACTACAATGACAAAGCTCAAAGGCACATTACACATACGCAAACGTTATTTGATTTGAAGTTGACATAATACAAATATATATATATCTCTTCGTTCGTTACCATTTTCTCTCTGCTCTGTCTTTAATGGGCAGTTAAGTGTGTTGCTGTTTTGTACTATTGTTTTATTTTGGACTGTAATTTGTAACTTGATTTTTGACCGTTTCGTCAAAAATCAAGTTCTAAATTATTTATTTATACTCGTACAATATAGGTTAACAAAATGGTAACATATGAAGCGCATACTTCAGTTCTCCAGCGCCTTCCGGCATACAAATTGTGTGCTGTATGCATGTCATTTAGTCTTGCAGGTCTATAATATAATCATGAAAATCTAGGTTCTGATGAATACACGGAGACCTGACAGTCTTTATAAGTAAGAGAATGTTATTTTTTTATGATATTTACACTCACAATACGTTGCTATTAAACAATAAACAAAAACCGATGAGTCCTCTACCGCAGACGAGGAAAATTGCGCCTAGAATTCCGATCAGTCACCGTCCTAACCAGGTTATCCACATTTGGCAACAATGAGGGCAAAAGCCCACCTACAGCCGATTCACGCAATTATTCAGCATTTTTCTATACATTTTTATATAAAATGTTGCTTTCTTGCTTAAAAATTCAAACCTACAGTATGAATTTAAGAAAAAATCTTAGTATTCCATTGGTCATGTAAGGAAAGAACTTCTATAAAACTCAATTTACGTTATCATTTTCTATATTAGGTACATACTTTGGTGAATCTGATCTTGATCATGACAATTATAGAAAAAAAAGGAAACAGCAAATTAGCTGAGCAAACGTGTAAACCTTCGTTTTACTGTGGTTTCAATTTATTTGTTATTAAATTACTTTTTTCTTCAATCTTATTATTTTCTCCGCATCAACATTTATGGGCTGTTAATAAATTCACCCCGTAGAAGTTTGCAAATGCATGAAGCTTGTATACGGAGGTACGAGGAGTGTTAGAGATAATGAGACTGGCCTAGATCCTGCCCCCGACCGCCAATTAGGCAAACATCAGTGTGTTGACAGCATCCAGGAGGCAGATGTGGTTTCATTGCAGATGAGTAAAAACAGGGTACAGGGTACATGCAGGATTTGCTTATTTATAGGTACATATAATAAGATCGTAGAAAGACCATGTTTGTACATTGAGTTGTTTTCCAAGACAGACCGTTCAGTGTTATTAATTTTTGTCTGTTTCTTTGTTCGAAAAACTACCAAATTGATTTCCATGATTGGTGTACAGGTAAATTATTACCTCAGTTATCAAATAATGATAGAGCTAGTTACGACGGGTTCAAAACTTAATATCAGAAAGGTATCGCAGTCGCAGCACGACGTGAACTTATACCTAGTAGAGGATCCCAGTATAGAACGACCTTCACCGAGCTGGTTAATGGATGAAAAGTATTGTATATTGAATTAAATATGTTAATAAATATATTGCAAGTGGGTTGCCTAAAAAAATTCAGTCCAGAATATGATTAATTAAAAATTTAAAAAAAATATTTTTTTTAATTTTTCACCGTTTTGTTTAATAGACAAATGACATACCAATCAAAAGTATGAAGCCTATAGAATATGCAAACGTTAGGTTGCCTATATTTTTCCCGTCATAACTTTTGGGTTGCCAGGCATAAACAGGTACATCATATTAGTAATTTGCACTGGTCTGGTTAATGAATAAACTTTATGCCAAAATAAAGATTATTTTATTACGAACACGGTCATATAGGGTTGCCTGCGAAAAATCAGTCTTTAACCAGACCAGTGCAAATCACTAATATCGATGTACCCGTGCTGACTTCATCCTAAATTTTTCATATTAACCGGTTGAGCTAAGTTTGCACCTGGTTTCCTTGGCATCACATACCAACCAGGTGCAAACTTAACGCAACCGGGATTGAAGGGCTTTGACTTTTTAAAACTCGGCAACCGGAATTCAGGACTGATTTTTCGCAGGCAACCCTATATCACCGTGTTCGTAATAAAATAATCTTTATTTTGGCATAAAGTTTATTCATTAACCAGACCAGTGCAAATTACTAATATGATGTACCTGTTTATGCCTGGCAACCCAAAAGTTATGACGGGAAAAATATAGGCAACCTAACGTTTGCATATTCTATAGGCTTCATACTTTTGATTGGTATGTCATTTGTCTATTAAACAAAAGGGTGAAAAATTAAAAAAAATATTTTTTTTAAATTTTTAATTAATCATATTCTGGACTGAATTTTTTTAGGCAACCCACTTGCAATATATTTATTAACATATTTAATTCAATATACAATACTTTTCATCCATTAAACAGCTCGGTGAAGGTCGTTCTATACTGGGATCTTAGACTATTAGTTAGTTTCCCAAATGGGTATACCCTTTGTTTAACCATCATTTATTTCTGTAAACGTAAAACTATTCAGGGTTCTGAAGATCATTCTACGTTACTTTTATAAAAATCTTGAAAGTGATAACATCGGGAAAACAATTATGTATTATACTTAGGTTCAGAGAGACAACTAAGAAGAAGTCAAATAATGATTTGTATATAGACTTTCATGCCTTATTTAACCCAATAAAGGGATACGTTTAAAAATCCTAGCTAAAACTACTCGTATGCTATAAATCGTACTTAAACGCAGTATTTTTTTTATACTGACAGAATAAGAACATGTATTGTATGACAGTATTATTTACGAGTAATATTTTGTTTTCGTGTATATTTCTTTCATAACATAGTATGACAATCAATCGTGTCAAAAATAATAAAAGCTATTATGATAACATTGATAAGATGTCATACCGTCCCAGGTTGATTTATTGATAAACATAGTTCACGCTTTCAATATTTAGTTCAATATTGGTCCACATATTGTGTTAGGAGAGGATGTCACCACCGTGTGGTAAACAAGGGACTCGGTAAACACGTTAGGACAACAGACGTGCTATTCTAGGTAGCTATCGTAGGAGTATTCAATAACTACTAAGTACTCAAAAGAATGTATCGCGTACGGTTAGTAACAAAAATATATGTACATTTTGTTTACCTCTTCAGTCCTCCTTTTCTCCCGTATCTAAGTTATGTACCAAGTCGGTGGAAATCGAGTCCTGTGGATATTCCCCTGGTACTGACTAAAATAACCGACTTGGTATATAACATAAAAACCAGTGCCATAATCTACCTGTAAACTAAATATTATGCAATTGGGCCCCGTAGTTCTTACGTGATGCGCGAACAAACAAAGCGACAAACAGACAATAAATTCAAAACCTGTATATTCTGGTTCTATCAGTTATTTCAAAAACTTTTGCTTTTTGGAAAAATCCTTAATGCACAAATTTATATATTGTTTCTCTGAGATTTTATTATATACATACTGTCCCAAAACTCAACGATAAGCCGGCACCAGAGGATGGAGCTACTTATGATTAGTCGAGAAAAAATAAGGAAAAAAATATATATCTCAATTATTTTTTCTCGACTAATCATAAGTAGCTCCATCCTCTGGTGCCGGCTTATCGTTGAGTTTTGGGACACGTTGTATATACATATAGATTAATAGCAAACTTCTTATTTGCCTAAACGTTTGGTACTAAATACTATGAAATATAAAACAAATAGTGATTAAGTTTCGGTTAAACTTGGCATTGCATGCGCGTACGGTTTCTAAGTGCCATCTTTTGTTATATTTTTATTCTCTTCTATTAGACTTACCCGCGTTTGGGTAATTGTTTACTATGAGTAGTAAACAAAATATGCTAGCTGTCTAACTCTTATACCTAAATTAAAGTACAATAAAGGGAACGGTGAATCCTGTTCCGCCGTGATACAGTTTTATACTAGTACGGGGAACAGAAAACGCTTACCTTACCTACTCGCACATATTGAAGTGTAAGCAATCTAATTTAACTTCTAAATAAAAAAAAAATTACAAACCTTTGTTGGCTAAAATGTGTTTAATCGCTTTCTCATAGACAACACTACTAAAAAACACAAATAAACATGAGCGAACTTTAATCCGCGTTTTGGCTAAAATGGGTTTGTGAGTTGAGATCATAAATTAAAATATACTTGTACACAGCATAGAATTAGTGTCCTATAAATGTAAGCAGTTGTTACATGTGTGGTACCTACTGAATAAAATATTTTTAAATTTATCTCAAAAGTTGTTGTTGAAGAAGTGCGTTGCCAGACTTCCATATTTTTACATGTAATATTTTTGATGGGATAGATATACTTGTTGCTGACTGAACATCGGAAAAGTCGTAGAAAAAATAAGATTTCACTGAAATTTGACCACCGCTAAGGTCGGGAAGATGAAAAATGTCGTCCGTCGCACAAAAGTAAAAAAGTTCCAAATTAAATAAAGATTTCATTTTGAATTATACCTCAATAAATCTGAAAAAACTTTACTGTGTTAGTATTTTTTCTCTAAGCTATGAACAATACCTTTCTCAGTAGCACCGCATAGGTGGCAAAAGAATCTGTTAGCCCTAATTACACAAAAAAAGTTGATATGCCGTATATATCTCTTTACCCGCTTGTGGCGTGGCCCCAAAGTGGGGTTATTTTATACTTCCACTTACCTCAATAAAAGTGTCGGAAACGAATCTCTGTACTAGGGAAGTCTTGCCGCACTGTGTGTCCCCAACCAGCACGACTTTGATCTCCTCCTCGGCGGGAGGCGTCCCCGGACCTCCTGACTCCGGCTTCTTGCCAGACCACATTGTTACTGTAAAAAAATATTGTTAGTGAGATCCTTGATGTTGCTGACGACTTCTGGGAACCACCTCGGTGTTCCGAGGGGTTGTGCACTTAGCCACCGCCGGGCATTATGACGACCTTAAGCAATAAGCACGTGTAAATACGTATTTATTGTGTTCTAGATCCTCAATATTATGTAGGATGTCCCAAGGATGAAATTATGATGATGGTTTAGCAGGATTACACTACGTAATAAACGATTGTACTTTGTTATTCGTTTGCCACGTGTAATGGAACCTCTACACGTGGCGTACGATCTATAAAGTTCAATACTTGTATGTTTTCTGACGCTAATATACTTATATACAAAAACATCACCGGACAATATTTGCATGTTTTATATGTAAATACCAAACTTTAGCTCAAAGAATTTACAAGTAAAATAAAGGTCTTTCATGCATCTTCAATCCGGTGTCTCTTGTTCAGTAAGTATCCCCCATCTATCACCAAGCCAATCGGTCGTTCCGCAAAACGACCAATAAATCGTACTAATCTCACCGAAGACAATTAAGCATTAAATTGAGAGGAGCCTGTAAGACCGCGATACAACCGTTGGGAGATTTTTTATAATCCCCCTTTATATCACCGGAGCGCAGACCTACCTGGGATTGCCAGTGATGCCTTTTGGTCTCGGAATCGCCCTCTTAAGTGAGCTACTGGCATTTACAGGGTAACCATTGTTTTATGATACGGAACAAGCATTAAAGCGCTTTGACCGGAAAACCGGGAAAATGGTTACCTTTTATTAAAGACGTTATATTTGAGGTAGTCTTTTCAATATTCTGAGGGCTGGTTTGTTGACGAAAATGAGAAAAATATACGAAAAGGAAAAATATTAAACTGTGTTGAGTAACACAATTTAATATTCAACAAATATTTAATTTCATTTTAAAAATCGTTTATGAAGTCAATTAGCCGCCTGTAAATACGATGTGATTCCTAGATCGTGATTTACGGTAAGTTTTTGACCCCCTTTTAATTGGCTTAGATGATGAAGTTTCGAAAATTCTTTTTTCTGAGAAACTTATGCTTTATACTGAATTTTTGTACGAAATGTAATGCTACAAGATCTAGATGCTCGAAGATTAATGTTCTGTAAAGATTGATCTTGTTAAGTAAATCCTAATAGCAGGATCAGAGAAAAAGCCTTATAATCGTAAATCTCGTATTATTAAAACCAAAGACCTTAAAATAAATAGCCGGACGTAGCCTCGCTAACGGATAACTGAAGCACTTTTAGTAAGCCGGTCGCTTTGTACTTGCGAGTGACGCGCACACATCAGCCAGCGCTAAGAACCGGCTTACTAGAGGTGCTTGAGTTATTTGTTGGCAAGGCTACGTCCGGCTATTTATTTTAAGGTCCTTCATTAAAACTATTTCTTAACTATGACACTGACAGACAACGTACAGGTTCAGCCATCGCAAATATTTGCAGCAATTGTTATCAAGGAGACGCATAGATGCACTAAAATAGTACTTTATGTCACACCTGGCCATAAAGTGGCTTTATCCGCGCGCTGCACGTACGGAAAAAACCGCTTTCTGGCCATGTGTAGACATAAAATGATATGATGTACACAACACGGGAGGTAATAAAGAAAGCCCTCGATCGCAGATTTACATCCCTCGCTTGCAGCTCGGGCCGCAAACTTCTGCGATCTCGGCCTTTCTTTGTATTACCACCCTAGTTGTGTAATGTACTATTATGCCACACTTGGCCATAAAGTGCCTTTTTCCGCACGCTACGCGCACGGAAAAAGCCGCTTTCTGGCCAAATGTAGACATAAAATGCTATACACAACACGGGACATAATAAAGAAAGCCCTCAATCGCATATTTACGACCCTCCCTTGCAGCTCGGACCACAAACATCTGCGATCTCGGCCTTTCTTTCTTTTATGCCACACACCTGTATAGACATAAAATGATGTACATTACACGGGAGGTAATAAAGAAAGCCCTCGATCGCATATTTACGTCCCTCGCTTGCAGCTCGGGCCGCAAACTTCTGCGATCTCGGCCTTTCTTTGTATTACCACCCTAGTTGTGTAATGTACTATTTATTTATTTGGAAAGCTATATAAATACAATGCTCAAAGTATAAATGAAACGGTATATATTTTTAAAATAACACTATTTGATCATTTCACAATATTATCCGCGATTGATTATGGCCGACTATAATGATAATGAATAATGAGTTTGGTAAAACTCATTTCGTTTCAGTGGTAAATTCAGGGTCATAAAGGCGAAAAAATATTTTAAACTCCATGTTTTATACTAGTCATAAACCTAATTAAGATTATAGTTATCAAATTTTGCAAAAAAAGATAAAACCTATCCCGTAGTTTGATAAGTTTTTTGAAGAAGCCATATATGGCTTCGTATGCAATTGGGGCTATTTCTATAACGTCCATATTTGGCTTCTTATGCATTAGAGCTTCTAATGCTTGGTTATAAAAATGTTGAAATTACGAAGTTTTTAGTTGTAGAATTTCAATCCAGCTGTTTCCGAGGATCTATATTAATATAAAGCTCATTCGGAATTAAAGTTCTATACTGATTTCATAACTGAAATCGAATATGTTGTTTTAAAAATCGAATGTATTACTTAAATGTCAGTTTCTGTTTATTACCACCCTAGTTGTGCAATGTACTATTTTGATATAAATACGGAAAGTATGTAATTTTTCACGAGTCCCGAAGTGTATTGGCCCGAGCCGCCAGGCGAGGGTAAATACTCGGGACGAGTGGAAATGATACTTCCGCACGTGTATCAAAAGACGTTTTTTAAATGTCGATAAAACAAAAACATGGCACCAACTGTCACCATTCAGCCCAATCAAAAGAAATTATTTTTGCGGCAATACTCTCATGCTAGAAATCGCATGACGGACGACACATGATTGTTCTAAACTGAAATGAAATGAGGAAGAATTGTGTTTTAATGAAATAACGATGAACACATGAAAAACGTATGTTTTGCCACTTTGGCCAAAACGTTTAGTTTGCTGGAACAGTTGTAGGCTTACAAATCAAGTTAGTCGACTGTATATCAGTATTGCCGAGCTAACTTAGTTGCTGAATCGATTATATCGGTGCATTTATCGAGTTTTTATCCACCAAATGCCGTTATGGTGCCGGTCATAAAATATTACGATGTTATTTTTCATCTGTCTATACGGGAGCAGAATAATCGTTGAACTCGTAACAGGTTGGTTTTATGGTCTTTGTACGTATTTGTTTTTAGAGATTGGCGTGAATACGCCAGTCGATGAAGTGTGTTTTTGAGCAGAGTCCCACACAAAACTATTCCGTCTAGTATAGGTAATTTTGAGTAAAATAAATATAAATAAATAGTTTAAGTTGTTATACTTTCAGTTCAGCCTCGAAAGGTTTCTCCAAAAATATAAAAGCTTTATCTAATTCAATATTGGATAAAAAACTGATACCTATAGGTACTTAGGTGAACACTCTGTTCATAATAATATCCGTTGTAATGTTCTGTATTTTGAGGTGTGTTATAATGAGTAGGTATTTGTATTGTATTTCAATAATATGTTTTCTTGATCATTCAATAATTGTAGTCGTTGACGGAAGGATTGTTTGTTGGGATTAAATACTTCTTGGACTGGTCTATAAATGGCTTTTGCTTATTATGTGTTGTGAATTTTAATACCTATTTTATCGGTGGTCATTTGCGTATCGGGGTCAATTGACCGCATTGCTTTTCCGATTAAACTTAAATTTTGAGGTTAGATACCACGACCGCTAATGACAATAATGCTTATTGTAAAATAAACAAATGTTTACTTATTTTAATGCACTAATACACTGCCGTGCTAGCGATAAATGCAGTAATTACAGTCTACAAGTATATGAAATGTCATCCTTACTCCAATCGAATACGGTTCACATTTCCTATACCACCTCTAGCGTCTAGCTAGACTGTAATTACTGCATATATCACTAGCACGGCAGTACAAATATCAGCTCTTTAGTTAAACAATATAATGAAACAAACAGTGTAGAAAATAGAAAAAAAGATTCCGACGCACTGAGAACTCCTCTACTTTTTTTGAAGGCGGTTAAGTATTTTTTGACAAAAAATACGTATACAATATAAATTACACCTATTAATGGGCATGGTGCGAAGGGAACTAGCGCATAAATAATTTCTGTACTTTATGAGAAAAATGGCTCATGCGAGTTTTGCGATTCATTCGAAGACATGCCTTTCAGTGGCGTGGCGTCTAAAGAACTGGATTCCTACCGGCTTGCCTAATATCAGGCATTTGACCACCTTATTCTACTGCTCTTAAGGTAAATGTAAGCCAAATCTGCACTGGCTTGCCCAAGGATATCTTTTACGCCACGCCACTGATTGCCTTTTAAATACTTATCCCTTAATAGGGTTAAGAGGGGATACAATTTGCCATGGCAGTTTGCCATTTTGTTATTAATGAGATGTGGCTGCAAAGAAATCTTATCAGACACGACTAGAAAATAAATAATTAACTATACAGGGTGATTCGGGAGGCGTGAGCAGGATCAACCCTACGGATTCAGTAAATTATAAGCTACTATTTCGTACCAGTATTGTGATAAAAAGGTTCATTTTTTTTGTGTTGAAAAGTTATAAATTATTTACTACATTCATGGTCACTCGAATACTTTCGCCAAGTACTCTTCGTTTTACCTGTAAATATATCTGTAAATTACGTTCACATTGCTAAAATGACAATGATATTTTACGTTCTGCGTAATCATAGTGCTTTCATAATAGATAAAGAGATTCTGTCTTTATTGATTAGTTGTTTTATGACCTACCACAGCCACTAATAAAGATAAAATCCAAACATCAGTAATAGTTAATAATACACAATAAAATGTTGTTCTTAACAAAAAGTAAAATATAGAGAAAGAGTGTGTGCGTTTCACTTAAATACGATGGTAAACCATCTTTTAACATTTACTGAATCCGTACGGGTGCCTTGCTCACGTCTCCCGAATCACCCTGTATACAATATGTAAGAGTTGTCTGTAAAAAATGTAAAATATTTCGACAACATCAAAGTCAAAATTCTTTATACTGGGTTATTAACGGTTCTGAAAACGGTAACCCTTCAACAAAAGAAATAATATACAAAAAAGCCTACCAGGCATATTAAATTCTATATAAAAGCGTATTAAATACTTATGTTGGCATTACTGAGAATTCGCCGCGTTTTCAGTATTTTCATACCAATATACTGCGCATTTATGTCTCTACTTATTTCGCTTTTCTTTTTAATATCATACACACCCAGTCAGCAAAGGAACGCAGAATCAATTCCAATTCAGCGAGTTTTTAGGGGTGTCACTATCTGTAATATTAATAATTATTTATACCGTGGGCCCTATAATAGGAGCAAATAATTAATAAATTTCAGTTATTTTATTTTTGAGACAAGTTTTCATTTCCGACTGTACTTTTTTTGTAACTATAATCGCAAACTGCACGTCACAACTAATCAAATGAACTTATCTAATGTAATTCTAGATGATCCTATTGCTACCATCCGGCACCATCGTCAGATCAGCTACTATAATAATATTGCATTGTCATCTGATTTACATATTCTTGCAAAATTCAGCTTAATCGGTTGAAGATATCTGCTTCAAAATAGAGTAGCACATACTTACATACAAAGCAAGTGTATTTAAAAAACAGAAAATACACAGACGCAATTGCATTGTAAGTTAAATAAAAGCTTGTAAAATGTAGGTTGTACTCCTTAAATTGAACAACATTTGTTCAGCGACATTTAAAAATAGATAGAGGTTTTAATATACTTTGAAATTTATTGAAGACGTAATGTAATGCACAGGGAGCGTACTTTTCGTGCCGATGACGTAAAAATGACGTCAAGCTACATACAGCATGTTTATTTTTAGGTTTTAGATTGATTTATCGTTACCGGAAATTACCGGTATCGTAAAAGCTAGGAATTAATTTTATCACTACTTTTATTAGTTGGTGTCAAAGGTAGAAGCCGTTTTATACATCAAGATGTGTCTGCCTGTGTTATCTTATTTATTGCAACGGGAAATTCGAAAATACATATAACAGAAACGCATTTTAATATAGAAGGGACCGCATTCGGATAAGTATATGTCAAATCGCATATCCGATTAAAATTTCCAATTTTTCGTTAAAAAGAATAAAAAAAATAGACGTATATAATTTTACTTACAAAATGTTTTCTACCTACCATTTGACACTAATCAATAAAAGTAAAAAATATCATTAATTCATAACTTAAACGATACCGGTAATTTACGGTAACGGTAAATCAATGTAATACCTTAACTAAATCAGCCTGTATGTAGGTTGACGTCATTTGCCTGTCATCGGCACCAAAAGTACGCTCCCTGGAATGCAATTTTTTTAATATTTGTAGCGTCAGTTAGACTGATGAAACTTCTATTTAATGCGTATGAAAAAGTGAAAATCTTAAATGTACATAATTAGGGTTCCGTACCAAAATGGTAAAAAAGGAACCCTTATGGTGCGACTCTGTCTGTCTGTCTGTCTGTCTGTCCGTCTGTCACAGCCAGATATCTCAGGAACTACTGCTGCTATCGGTTTGAAATTTGGAATAGTGTTAAAAGTAGCTAACCCGAGCTTATTGGACATAAAAAAATCTTGTACCTTTTTTACTTTTTTTTTAAAGGGCTCCGTAATGGGATTTTGAAAATTGAAAGTAGGGCTTATATATCGAGTGGGGTATCAAATGAAAGAGCTTAATTTGTAGATTAAAATACCATTTTTATTTTTTTTCTTAAATAGTTTTTGATTTATGGCGAAAAAAGTTTCAAAAAATACCATTCCCCCCCTATTATCTCCGAAGTTACTGATCAGAAAAATGTGTCATAATTACCAATTATTAATGTCATCCTAAATATTACAGGAAAAATATAACGGTTTTCCTCACTTGCACCGTTTTTGAGAAATTTGCTAAAATCATAACACACATACTTATTTGCTCCTACTAAACTAATCGCCATACAGTTTTTCTTGAACTATTCATGTATCTACTTATTAGGATTATTATTATTATTAGGAAGACCGTTATATTTTCTCTTCCTAACTTGAATATTTTTTAAAAATTTTCAAAAATCTTAACATATTAGTTCTACCCTCCCTACGAGAGCCATCTAGCGGAGAGTAGCAAAACTTTTATTTCAGATTACAAAAAATGTCTATTAAATACAATGATCACTCATCAGGAATCGGGAAAAAAACATAAAGTAACAATAATTATTAAAAACTCTATAATAGGAGTATGTTAGGAAATTTGACACTAGTAAATACCATAAAAATGAAATACCACTAGCGCCATCTAGGGACACAAATCTAAAATAACGTAGCTTGTGGCTAAAAATGATACATGAGAACTAACTTAGTTGACAAACAATTATTTCAATCAGCCAATAACAAAAAGTAACGCATCGTGCTGTTAAGATTTTTCCTAGTTTAATAGGGCTAAAGCGGGT
This sequence comes from Eudemis profundana, assembly GCA_947034925.1. Classification (NCBI taxonomy): domain Eukaryota; kingdom Metazoa; phylum Arthropoda; class Insecta; order Lepidoptera; family Tortricidae; genus Eudemis; species Eudemis profundana. The sequence goes on along the minus strand of OX344795.1, from coordinate 17,483,518 downwards.
TTAAAGCAGGGTTCCTGTTAGTCGTAAGGTTGGTCTACTTATTAGTTTATACGGAACCCTCGGTGCGCGAGTCCGACTCGCACTTGACCGGTTTTTTTTTAAAAGTTTTTTGTTTGAGGAGTAGAATCTACGTTTCAATTACTTGCTCTTATTGTAGGTATACGCCAAAATTTGTTACCGGACTAATCTTTTTATAGTTTCGCTAGCCACTGTACTTATTGTCGGTAAATGCCACTAAATTGGGCTTTTGGCGTCGTGAGTAACCCGTCACCAGAATGGTGCAAGGATGACTCTAGCTAGATCCTCCCGTGGTCACCGCGGAGTTTTGCGAGGATTCGTGTACATAATTCGCAGGTTTTCTCCGGAACATTAGGCTTGCTCACCAGTTGCGGCTTAAGTAATATGTATAGGTACACCAAATCAGATTCTGGTCTCTATAATATATTTATAGAATTGTGAAAGCAATTTGTCCGTCAGGACGAAAAGTGTAATGAAGTAGTGATTTCAATATTTTATAAGCTTTATGTGTTAAATAGACGTTTCCTCAGCTCGTTTCAGACGTTTGCCCAGCGATCTAAACTCCTAAATACGAATAAGACTTAAATAGGCTAAAAACATGTGTAATGTTTTGATGGACAACCCTAGCGTTTTAGCGAAAGCCGCTTGGCTTGGCTCTGTACAAGTCCATTACGCGGTAAGTATTTACCCGCACTGAGGCAATAGTGAACTCGCATTTATAATACTGGCTACCTCGAGTGATATTTACGGGAAAATTGGCCTTTCACTGAACGATTAGTTTTATATTTTATTTTATTAGGTTATGGAAAGGGAAAGTGCGTAACCGTTACTTTGTAAAATTGAACCGTGAAAGACTATGAGAGTAAAAGACGTTATAGAAATTACGATAGTGATTAAATGCGATTTTATTTTCTTATTTGAAGATTTGACACATCAAATAAACAAAAAGTTCTGAAATATACAAAACTTATTAATACATTCCTTGCCTAAGGCATAGATTAATACCAAAGGTCGGGAACAGTACCTAGAACCAGAAACACATTCACAGTCATTTAGCCCACATAATATAGTTTAGTTACCAGAGCGGAAATGAAATTGCGGATGGCAGAATTCCGAACCTGGTTTATTGGACTTAATGAGCAAAGAGCACTCATGGAAACGTGTCAAGCTAATGTTCACAACAGCCGTGGATGAACAAAAGCGTACGTGTCTCAAGGCCATAGTCGCTTATGTCGTTGTTCTCTAGATCGTGAGGTGCAGATAGAGCACGTTTGGAAGGCTTTCATTTCGCACTCAATACTCAATGACCAGGACGGCTAACAAATATGACTACGACATATCTCGCGACACAGCATGTAACAGTAAACCAGAACGCGTGTACGAGTACATGGCACTGCGTTACAGATGAGCGTTTCCATTGCCTATTACAGAAAACGTGCAGAAACGATAGGTTTTTAGGGTTCCGTTATTAGGTTTGGGATACTATTTAAACACACATTTAACGATACGAATATATATGATGTTTATTATATCGTTATTTAGCAAGGTAAGGTGTGTGCCTACAGAGCCAGGCCACGACGGTATGCAAACCGATTCGTAGTAAAGGTTCCAAGTTCCAAGCATTGACAAAAAACGATGGGCTGTATTATACTCTTAAGTAGTGTTCACACGTATGAAAGAGAAAGCATAGTTGAAGCGAGATAGAATCATTTTTGTATATTCCAACATCCGTACCTCAAAAAGAAAAAACGGAACCCTTAAAAGATCACTTTGTTGTCCGTCTGTCGGTCTGTCCGTCTGTCTGTCAAAACCCTTTATCTCGCGAACGCGTGGAGGTAGCGAGTTGAAATTAAAACCAAATACTCAAGTCTACAGTCCCTTGAAGCAAAAATCAGGCTTCTAAATTAACGTGGAAAAAAGATATGGCCGTTTATGCCGCAAAAAACGCACTCTCAAGAAACCAAAATTCAAAGGGCAATTTCAGTTGACCTAGAACTACTAATGTTTGGGCAAAAATCTTTTCCCAAAGTATCACATCGCAAACTATGTTTCTCAAATTATCATTTGCCAAAAAAAATATTGCATGGCATACGACGATACGATTACGATTTATATCCCAATTGTGTACCTACTGCATAAGATACAGATAAGAATGCCTTACCTACAAATTTCAACGGAATCCTCGGTGGGCGAGTCCGACTCGTACTAGTCCGGTTTTTCAATTAAATCGACCAAAGAGACACAATGCGGACCGTAAAGGAAACTTATAAGCCCTGAAAAAAAACTAGTTATAAATCGCTGGCTTAATATTACAGCTATATTTCACTTTTAACGAATTGAAATTTGAACATTGTCATAGTGACGCAGTCCAACTTTAACTACTTACATTGAAAATGTAACATAGAAATCTGTAACATCATTGTAACATGTATTGAGCCAGCGAAATGTCAATGTAAAGTATAGTAAGTCATGGCCATGGCCACACTACTCGTAATTTTAATCGTCCATCATAGCAATATTAACGGCGTTTCCCGTTAATGTGGCCCCAGAATGACAGAGTACAAGGTTCGGATTACCGGAACCAGTTGGCAGCACCTTCGTTGAGCATTTTCCCTGTATTTTTTTATGTAATTGGAAAGACAAACGAGCTCACAGGTCACCTGATGGTAAGTGACTTCTGAGGCCCATGGACATTTGCAATCTTAATATTACAAATGCGTTGCCAATCCTGAGACCTAAGATAGAATGCCTCTATTAATTACACCGGCTGTACCCCCACACCAGAACACAACAGTGCGAACATTGCTCTTTGGCAGCAGATTCGTGGGTAAGATGGTGGTAGCGATCCGGGCGGACCCTGCACAAGGTCCTACCACCCTGTATGCTGTGTCTCGCACAAGATTATATAAATACCTTTAGACTCAAAGGACGTAGGTTTTAATGGCTTTTACGCCCTTTGAGTCTAAAGGTATCGATATCGCGGCCGTCTCGTACTAGCTGCGTTCAGGACGATACTCATAGCGACTTCTAGAGATGAACTGTAGGCGTATGATGGTAGGCTTTGTCGCACGACAAATAGATAAAACACCTGTCACGTTATGACAAGTATGCGTGTGATGGGTGCTTTATCATTTATTTATCGCTCGACAAAGCCAAGCATCTTACATAACCCTAATTTAGTTAGGTACGTATGTCGCGGCATACATGTCGCAGGCAGCCAATAATTTCCTGTAGATACAAAGGTAGCAGTGGCGTGGCGTTGAAAAAATCCTTGGGCAAGCCGGAGGTTATTTTCTTTAAGAGCACTAGAATTAAGTGCTGAACTACCTAATATTAGGCAAGCCGATGGAAATCGAGTTCTATGGACGCCACGCCACTGGTAGGTAGGAACTCCCTTTTTCCGAGGATGTGAGAGCCAACAAAATATATGTTTCATAATTCGATGGCATTATGGTACGTAACTACGCTATCTATAAAATGAGAATGACTGAAATAGGATGCCCAAAATATGTTTAGTTTAATTTTATTGTTATTTAAAAATAAAACCGCCTAAACTGGGTAAATTACTCACCTCTAAAACCCCTGTAAAAGCATAGCTCGAAGAGGCTCCACCGGAGACCGAAAATGGTAGCAGCTAAAAACTTACACACTCAGTGCCTAAACTATTTTCTCATCTAACTTTGAATCGTTATTATTTTCCCTAACAAAGTTATCGATATTATCCATTAAATCGGCTCAGTTGGCAGTAATTTCTAATGGCGGCAATGGCTGAAAACAATCGAAACTGGCCTCAGTTATTGGCTGAGAACGGCGACGCAGCACCCGAGGGTCCAAATAAGGGGTCCAAGTCAAAAAGGAGGTAAGTGCCTCGGTTCTATCAAGATAGTTAATCCATTTGAATCTTTGTTACAGAAGAGCTAGAGTATTACGTATCTGGTCACTACTATCCTCTAGTTTCTGTTCTGTACTTAAGTATTTCCTGTGAGCCACCAGATCCTGATGATTGCAATGGGGTCAACTGGAAATTGTACCATTTCATATAAAAAAAGGTTTTTTAATACACTTGCTCAAAAAGTGGTACTTTTTGTAGCTGTATATCGTGCGCAAAGTTCGATTTTGCGAACTAGTGCTTTTTATTTCCCATTTTTTTTACATCCAACTAATGGTCAAATACGTTCTTTGTTTTTATTACGTCAGTGGACATTGAATGAAAGTATACATTTGATACGTTTAAAATATTAAATCCACATATATAACGTTTGATTGTTTTTATTATAAACAATTAAACTGTTATCTAATATTAAAATAGTTTAAAAAGTATGCTTCTTGAGTATTACCAATGAGTAGTTTAGTCAGCGGTCTCGCATAATACTAGTATTATGCGAGACCCAAAAAATAAAAATTGTCACAGATAAGATAATATGGTGCAGGCTGTTCGAGTTTTATAAATGACAACTAGCTTTCCGGCACTAAAGATTACATTTTACTTGGAAATTAATGAGCTATTAAGTATTTAAATATTTATTGCTTTTTTCCATTTTTAAATGCAGTTAAATTATCTTAGAACGTTTGTCTGTTCCCAAAATAGTTTATTTTTATTTGGCTGAATGGTGACAAACGCTGCCACGTTGGAAAAAGTTCGCAATTAAAAGTAACACATTTTGTTTTATTCCCGCCATTTTCATTCATGATTGTAATTTTGTAATTATTAATTATCACGCATTAGTTTGATAACACTTTTGTGAAAAATGAGCGATTCAGACGATTTTGAAATAAATTCAACACCACGAGATATACTAGCAAAGGTGTCAACGGCAACTACTATTCATTATTTTACCAGAGAAGTCGAAGGAGGAATATCTGGCCGTCTATGAGCAATTCATTGACTGGAAACGAGAAAATCGAACGGCGTCATTCTCAGAAAATGTACTTATGGCCTACTTTCTTGAATTGTCTAAGAAATATCAGGCATCTACAATGTGGTCAGGATACTCAACGTGACTCTTAATAAGTGTTCCAATTGAGTGCTCCATTTTTATGAGGCCAAAAAATAAACAAATTTGTCTCTTAATCATTCAATCATTTCATTTTCGTTGTAATTTTTCGCAAATGTATTAAAAAACGTCGTTTGATACACGTGCGGAAGTGTCATTTCCACTCGTCCCGAGTCTTGTCCCTCGCCTTACGGCTCGGGCCAAGACACCTCGGGACTCGTGAAAAATGACATACTTTCCGCACTTGTATCAAAAAGTACTATTCCCAAATCGGTCCAACCGTCTGCCAGTAATCGGGACATTCCGACGAACTGAGAACCTCCTCCTTTTCGAAGTCGGTTAAACACGGAAAAGTTTTGGGGTCCAAAACTGATTATCTTTAATAATCCCTTTTTTGAATCCGGGTATGTACTTCCTGCTAAGACCTCCGATCAAGGATACATAATAGCCCCGCCAAATCCGATCGACATTCAGAACTGAAGTAATAAAACCAACTGGGTCTTTACTGCCAACAAACGACTATCCCGTCACATAGTTATTCTCACCCAGAATTCAAACCTTAACTCTGATACGTAAAGTCCACGTTTCAGTAACACAATTTATTTAGATCCGACCTTTCGAAAGAGATACACCATTACTAGAAATATTCCGTTTTTCTGATAAGCGAATAAGTGTTGCTTCGAATCTGGATCGTAAGTCCATTACACATGGATTAATTTTGAGTAACCCAATTGTGTAAGATACGAGAAATTTAAAGTTGTTCCAATTTACGACTGGGCTCTTACTCTTTACGCTTAACCCTCCTACTGTTTATTACACATAAACTGAATAACACTTTTGTTTTTCAGTTCAATAATTGAGCTATAATCTGATGAATTATTGAATTTTATTGCTTCGAAGTTGACGAGTGTTCAATATTGTTTTAATTTGAAATTTCTTTATTCAATTTAGCTCGAATAAGTATTGCAAATTTTATTGAAATAAGGTTTTATTCCGTTTAACAAGTTACATTTATTTGCTCTGTATAAATATTTGTACAGTCAAGGGCACCAATATGCATACACCACAAAGTTTCAAAAATATGTATACATGGTCTTATTATTATGGCAGTAAGGTTTATGTATACATACTTGGGAACTTTGTGTGGATAAATCTTTGCCCTTGACTGTAGGTATCGGTAAAAGGGTACAAAAAAAAAACGCCGTTAAAACGCTGAATATTCACCCATTCAGTGTTTTAACAGAGTTTTTTCGTCATTATCATCTCGGCAAATACTGTTGAAACACGTAAACTTTTACGTCAAGATAAACTTTTTATGAAACCGGAAGGCGGAAGTCTAGTTTGATCAAAGTTATGGCAGCTTACTCTTCCATTGTGGTAATAATCGCGAAACAATAGGCATGTTGACTAATGTTGAATTTTACTACCAAATCTGGTTATGTGGTTTAGAAAATACAGAATAATCATAATAAGGAAGAAATAAATAAAAAACATTAAAAATTTATAAAGTTCTGATACTTCAAAGTTCTACAAATTTTCGATATTTTTATATCGTCCAAAAGAAAAATTTAATCTATTTTAAGAATGCTGAAGTATTCATAAAAAAAATGTACAGCAACTATGTGCTGAAACGCACTTTGTCATGCTCAAAATGGCAAATTATAAATTTTCTCATACAAAGTTAGTACAGTGTAACAGGAAATAAAAGATTAAACGCGGTTACTTATTTTCTCATCGGATTGCTGACCGGTATTTACGTCGTCTGGGCTTGGTTTTCGTATCTACTGACATGTGTTAAGTGAATCTTTTATTCACTTGCAAAATAGACCATCCAAATTTGTAGTGAAACAGGATCAGCTAAGAGATTGAATTGTGCCCTGTAAGCTTTGTTTCGGGCTCGATAAACATAAATTGCAATTTGAAAAAAGGGTTGGTCCCTTGGGCAGGCGCAGGTGGGGTTCGAATATACTGCAGAGAGTGAGGTAGACACATTTAAATAACATTGGGTTGGAATATACAAGGAAAGATCAGCATGATGCTAGTTGGTGCATAATATTGTCTAGTGCTCTTCCGTTAACTTTAATGACAGGTCTTGCAACGGTTTCCTAATTCGGAGCAAGAAGACATTCGAGTACTTCACGTAATAAAACAGTTCCGCGACTAAGGTACTGATTGACAACGTATATTATATAGTATATACATATACCACTGCAAATAATTCCATGAAATTAAAAAAAAACATGTTCTTAAGGGGAAGTCACGCATGATGTATTAAAAAACATGTTATTAAGGGAAAGTCACGCATGATGCATTTAAAAGGATTTTTCGAAATTTAACTCCTAAAGGGTTGAAACTGGGGATGAAAGTTTGTATGAAGGAGTTGGAAATTCATGCGCTGGAAATCACGGGCGGCATTTAGTTTTTTATAACACACTTCATGGTCTAAAATCCAGCTTTCCAGGTTCCCAAAGATCCTTAAGACCCCAAGAAAAATTCTCAATCACTGGTCCGATGAAAGAAAGAGTGGATTAAAGGAGTGTTAAATAATTCTTTCCAAATGATTGAGAATTCTTTGAGATTATTTTGATTCACCTAGCTCATGAACATATTAAAATATTTAAAGTAATCATGGTATAGCTTACATTGGACTCATTTCCTCATTAATGCAAACACTGACACAAACTCTATAGATTTAGTTAAAGGTTTCTGCTTTCGAGGTGTAAGTTATTAATTTTATACACGTATTTTAACTTTACGGTATATACCCAAATTGGTTCACGAAACAAAATGTAGTTAAATACCCACAAAAAATAAACGGTAAGTTTGATAAAATAATAAATGGACATGACAATGACAAAATCGACAGGTCGACGACGTCATAAATTCGTTAAAGGGTTTGTGTTTAAATGGAAGCAATTTTGCAACCATACAAAACAAAAAAAAAATTAAGAGATATTCCGATTTTACCCTTCCTATTTCTTCCCTCGAAGGAAGCATCGAAGCAGTTCTTTCCTGTTCAAAGACAGTTTTTTTATTTATTTCTGGTCATTGGGGATTATCTTGATTTTGTACATAGTTCGCACACAATACATTACCTTGTATGGTATATAGTTGTCTCAATACATATCGTCAGTACTAACTCCCTCGCTTTTGGTTCAATGTATGATTTCGCCGCAAATACGGGTGCCGTTCAATTGTCATACAAACATTTTGCATAATTTCATTTAACTACGCTCGAACAACATAATGCACGTTTAGCATACAAACAAAATGAATATTTTTTTTTACATAATTTTCAAGTAGCATAATACTCATTTACCATAACAACATTTGGTATAACGTTAAAAAACCGAATGCCATTTGATATAAAGTGTAAGAAGTATAATGATCGTATGGTCTAATAATATTTGATATAATATACATTTAGCATAATTGTTAAGTAGTATAAAAACATTTATTATAATAATCAAGTGATATAATGCCATTGGACCTAATGTTCATTCAGTATAACGATGAACTAATATAATTTAACATCTAGCAATTCTAACCTAACTTAGTAGGTTAGGTTAGAACTTTGATCCCTCACAAATCTCATAATAAAGAACTGTTGCTAAAAAAGTAAGGTTAGATTTAGAACTGTGTCCTTACAAAATAAACAATTGATAGATATAGGGCTGCGATTAGGTTAAAACATTTAAGCAAGTAGAGTTTTGCACGAGTTCTTAGCTATGGAAAGGCCAAAAAAGGGGGGACGGGGGGGCGAAGCCCCCCGCATGAAAAAAAGATTAGACACAAAAGGTAGGTTAGGTTAGGTTTGCACTGCGTCCCCCAACAAAAACGAACTGCTGGCCGAAAAAGTAGGTTAGGTTAGGTTTAGGTTAGGTTTGAACTGCATTCCCTAACAAAAACGAACTGCTGGAAGAAAAAGTAGGTTAGGTTAGGTTTAGTGACTGTTATAAAATTAGTTTATTATGAAAATTGCTCGTTATGATTTATGAAAGTATGCGCTTCGTTGTTATAAAAAATGAATATTATGTTTTTTAAATATTATACAGGGTGACCTATTATAGTATATGATAATTATAAAAAATTACATTATGAGTATTGTCTATTATGTTTAGTGAAATTATGCAATTTGTTTTTATTCATTTTATTTTTATACTACTTAACTACTTATACACGTTGGAATTATGCAATCCGTGTTATGCAAAATGAAACTTCGCAAATTGTTTGTATGCAAATCATTACACACCCCTAAACGTGTTCAATATAATAAATAGTGTTTAGATGTATAGTCTGACCGCCGGCTTAAGGGCAAAGAGTCATAAAAATGAGCTAATTGGTTATCTATTACAAAAAGAGCGTAAGTGATTTCTTAGGTATACAAAAAGCTAACGAAACAGTTAGTACTAAGGTACAATATCAAATGACAGCGCAAAAATTACAAATGCAATAAAAAACATTGGAGGGTAGGGTTGCAACTACTTATCGGGAATTACTACGAGAATTATTCCAACTAGTATTCCGTTGAAACTGGTTTAGTGGTTACGTGTATACGCCATTTACTTGTTTTGTTAAAAAAATAGGTTTCGTCCGTGGCTAGATAAACAGGAACCCGACTGTACTCGTGTTCGGATTCGTTTAAATAGCGATAGTAAGCAAATTGTTAAAGATGTGAACAATGGAATTTTTAGAGAAATAGGGCCCATAGCATTAAAAAAAAACTGGTCAAGTGCGAGTTGGACTCGCACACCGAGGGTTCCGTACAAACTCGTAAGTAGATACGAGGATAGTTCAAGAAAAACTGTATGGCGGTTAGCTTAGTAGGAGCAAATAAGTATGTGTACGATTTTTTAATATTTCTAAAAAATGATGCAATTTAGGAAAACCGTTTTATAATTCCTGTAATATTTAGGATAGTATTAATAATTGGTAATTATTACAGATTTTTCTGTTCTGTAACTTCGAAGATAATAGGGGGGAATGGTATTTTTTTGAATGTTTTTGGTCATAAATCAAAAAGTACAAAATTAAGAAAAAAAACAAAAATGGTTTTGGAATCTACAAATTAATCCCTTTCATTTGATATCCCACTCGGTATAATAGCTCTAATTTTGTTTTTCCACATCTCATTTCGGCCCCTTTAAAAAAAAAGTAAAAAAGGTATAAGATTTTTTTTTGTATCCAATAACGACTTTTAACACTATTCCAAGTTTCAAGTCGATAGCATCAGTAGATCCTGAGATATCTTGCTGTGACGGCAAGACGGACAGACAGACAGACAGAGTCGCACCATAAGGGTTCCTTTTTTACCAGTTTGGTACGGAACCCTAAAAACTGCTGAACTTACTCAGGTGCCATATGCAACAGTGAACAAAATCGTACGTGGTGGTACAAGTGAAGGAATTACCAAAGCAGTAGCAAATATGTTCCCTAAAATTGACAACTTCACAGAGGAGATCTTATAAGTCGAATAATATATGACAGTTACAGACAAAGACAGTGAATAATTACAATAATGTATTTTTAATGTAGTAGTATAATATATCTTTGAATTATTTATGTTGTAGGTATTATTTTACTAACTTATTATAGTTTTGACAACCCTATACAGGTGTGAAGATATCTTTTGTATTTGAAACATAAAAAGCATTTTAAACTTTAATAGAACAGTGTTTAGGTCGAAATTCACTTGTTCGTATTACGACTTGTCACCTTTCGAACTAAACATGCTATTGTAATCAAGTTTTATGGCTTTTCACTCTTACGCAGCCGGATAGACTATACAAGTAAATCATTTTAGCCATCTCTCTCCGTCATGTGGACAAGATTTTTGTGCGCCTGTCCCTGCCCCTGTCTGTGCGGGTGTCCAAAAACTATGCGACATGAAGGGAAAGTACCTCAAATATTGGAGATAGGATATTGTGCTGAAAGGAGACTTCATTTTATTTTTAAAAGTAAGCTATGCTGCATTCAAAGTATATTTTTAATTCCTTTATTTGTATGGGAAATAACTTTCTTAACATTTAAATCAAATATTTTACGCCATTCCTTTCTTTTGAGATTATATTTTACTTAAGAAGAATTATTGTTTTTTGTCCACTCTTTCGATTGTCATCATAAAAATACGGCATATATACGGCTCCCTTTCAGCAAAACATTCTATCTACAATATTTTAGGCACTTTTCCTTGACGTGGCATAGTTTTGGGACACCCGGTATAATACCATTATACCACTGCAGTGGAATAGGTCAAAGACACAGATACCTGTCTGGAAACCTTGAGGTGTCCTCTATATATAATCATCGCTACACCTTTTGGTTTAACTCACAACATCCCGGAGATAATCTATAATTTATTTGATTTCCATGTCTTGAAAGATTATAGCGTGGGTACCAATATCGATGCAAGTTCAATTTATAAGTTGTAACGTAATAAGGTGCAACATAAATAAACCTTCGCGATATGAATAGCGCATAGAGTTATAAATACTCCTTGCACCGCGCGACTGGCCGCCGCGTCGCATCGTCGTCGCACCAGTTAAAAATACCATCAGACAGGTCAATGACGTTCAACCTGTTAACGCACAAATAAAACATAAAAAAATCAATAAAATAAAATGGACATCAATGAACACACTTTCAAAGATGAAGTCAGCAACTTCATCTCCAGTTTGCAGAAGTTTCTACCCAAGAAAAAGGATTTTATCGTCATCGAACCACAAAAACCCAAGGTGACGAGGCTTGCAGATATTCACACGGAAGCCAAGGGCGTGTTCCCAAAGTGTTTCATCGGTACGAAGCTGGTCATCATGAGGGAAATCCTGGACAGAGTGAGGCTTCTACAGCAGTACAACTATGGACGAGTGAAAGAAGCTTATAAGTGTTACGACCATATAATTTATAAGGAAATGGAACCCAAGGCGCCGCAAGAAGGACTACTCGTCGATTGGACGGGCTCCGCAACTGCGACCTACACTGAAAAATTCGACGGATACGATATGCGATTGAACTCTAAAATAAAGGATCTTGTTTCATCAGAAAACGAGATTATTTTCGAAACGAGTGGCGAAAGATCGATCTCCTCCATTTCCTGCACTATGAGAGACGTGGACCCGAACACAGCTCAGTTAGTAGCGCATTGGATGTACCAGATAGTCCCAGAGATGTCGATTGGGACTGAAGTGGGTATCCGACCATTAATATACCCCCCGTCGCCTAACGTTTCAATAAGCGCAAGGTACGAAAAACCTGCATTTACCCTGTCTGCAACGCTCAATCGCACGGGCTTCCAAGGTTGCCTCTTCAAGCAATTAGCCTCTAACCTCCGCATAGCGACCATCATGAACGAGAGCCCAACAGGGCCAGCGACTATAGGGATAGCGTTATCCAAGAAGTATCTCAACGGTAGTTACCTGAAGATATTCGTGGACTCCCAGCGATGTGGCGGTTTCACAGTCCAGAAAGACGTGTTATTTCACGAGCCCCCGAACGAGCTGAGAGTAGTAAGTCTCGTCGCCAGTGTGCTTATAGACAGACAACGACGAGTACGATTAGGCTTTGGATTCAACCTTGACTTTTAAGCAGAAACTCAATCTGATTACTCGTCGGTGCGGTGTGCTCAACCCATTTGTAACCATATTTATTTGTATATAAGTATACATATGTTTTAACTACCGATTTATCTTGTGCTGTGGAGTTTTGTGTGAACTTAAATTTATCAATAAACACGAGTCTAGAATTGTTAATGTATCTCATATTGCGTTTTTTTATTAATTACAAATGTGAATTTATAATACCCATTAAATCAATAAAAATTGAGTTTGGCGTAATCATTGCTATTTTAGAACCTTTTATTTAGTTTCACCTGTCCCGCACTATCAGTATGTGTGTATGTAAGCAAACCATGTAAATTAAATTTAACCCATTACCCGATTTCCGATTGAGCTGAAAAGTTGCAAGGACATGTAAATCAGATGACAATGCAATATTATTTATGACATGAAGCTGATCTGATGATGGTGCCGGGTGGTAGCCATAGGATCATCTAAATTACATAAGATAAATCCACCGTGTTTGGGCTCATTTGATTAGTTTTGAGTTTTGACGTACATTTTGCGATTATATAAAAAGTACAGCTAGCAATAAAATTGTCTCAAAAAATACAATACAATACAATATTCTTTATTGTGCACCAAAAGATTATAAAAGCTTAAATCTAAAACAGCATTAATAGTATACAACAGACGGTCTTATCGCAAATAAGCGATCTCTTCCAGACAACCTTAGGGTAGTAGAGTGGTCGCAAAATAAAATCAGAGGTGAGCAGGTAGTTCATAAGGAAATGAAAAACAGATTATTATCAGAGAGAAAAGAAAATAGGACAAATACATACAAATAATATATTTTTTGACAGAAACTTATGTAACTAACAACAAATATTTCATAACATTTGATGTGGAAAAGGTTCGTTATCTTTGGTGATAAACTAGACGTCTAAAAATGAAGCCTCAAAAATTACTGCCTAACCAATACAACTGACACCATGAATTTACACTGGGTGTTACAAGCCATTGACTGCTCCAATTCCCAACAGAGTTCGACATAGGGATCCTAGCTGGTGCCGCGGTGTGAGACGTTATTCATGAAGTCACTAACTTCAAACCGCTCTGACTCTGATACGAGCTGCGAGCAAGTTTGCCAGCCAAGAGATAAAAGAACAACTTTGAACGCGTGTTAAATTTTGCAAAGCATTGACACGGAGTAAAAGTGCATAGATAGCATATGTGCAAAAAGAGGGTAAAAATGCTAAAAGCTTTTAGTATAAACTGGACAATGCAGAGAAAATGGCGTTCTTCGCACTACCGAAGTGTAGATAAGGTAAAACGAATCTCTTACTGAAACACTATCTGACGACGCGACGAAGGTATAGCGCCAATATGTCTGTAGCGGCTACGGAAAGAACGTGTTTTTAAGATGTGACCAATGTTTAGGTACCCTAATTTTAAATGTGTTGTTAGGAATTGAACAAACGTTAAGAGCGCGTGACAAAATAGTACATTACACAACTAGGGTTGTAATACAAAGAAAGGCCGAGATCGCAGAAGTTTGCGGCCCGAGCTGCAAGCGAGGGACGTAAATATGCGATTGAGGGCTTTCTTTATTACCTCCCGTGTTGTGTACATCATTTTATGTCTACACTTGGCCAGAAAGCGGTTTTTTCCGTCAGCGCAGCGTGAGGAAAAAAACACTTTATGGCCAGGTGTGGCATAAATATTATTTTCTGCAGTGCAGGAGTATTTTATAGTAAAGATCGTCACATAAGCAAAATTTACCACGCTGTTGGTATTTTTCGTCAAATGACGTACTTACATGGCGAGATTATAACTTTTGACAAGCTTAATGCTTGCGGTGTCTATTCTGCCCATGTCTGTGGATACTTCGTTTGTGAGGGTCTTTGCAGGCACTTTGTAGACTGATTGTAGAGTATAAAATGAAGTAAACACGTTATTCAAATGAAGCTTATCTTCACAGGTTTCAAAACTCGCTTAAATTATAACGGAGAAAAGTAAATATGATCAGGTAAAATACTTAGGCGCAAGTTCATTTACATTACAGCAAACTTTCGCCTCGAAGGGCCTTGAACTCTTTATACAGACTAAACTGTACCTACCTAGATATCATATATACATAAAAATTTATTATTTTATTTTATTTATAACGCTGTTCTACTGCTAAGTACCTATGACTTCTAGGTGGTGAAAATTGAAGACGTTGGATTCGAATCTTTATAACTGCATTCAAAATTGGCTATTGATATGTGTAATTTAGTTAAAACTTAACTTCTTTGTAAAGTGAAATAAAGGTGATGAAAGTCGTGCACTAGCCGCAGCCGTTATAACAAAAGTACAACGAAAAAGTTTCCGCATGAATTTATACCTTAAAAAGAAATATGTTTTGCAAAAACTTTAGTTTTTCTGACTCGTTATCTACCGAGCTAAACTAAACTCGACAAATTCCAGTTGTTCAGAAGTTTCGCTGGTGTATTCAGCGAATATTTCAGACAAGTTGCAAGTGGCCTTTGTCTGTGTCCAGATAGTTAGAGCGTGTCTCTTATTTTATTAAGATTTGGCGACTTGTAAGGGTCTTTACACTTACACACTTTCTACCTATATCAATCTGTAATTTGTGTAAGCTAGCTGGGGAGTAAGCATGTGCCGTTCGTGAATATTACCGAGTACACGGATTTATAGTGCGACTACGCTAAGTTTGCAGAGGTCAAAACAGTAGTGGATTACAGATCTGCCGCCAGATGGCTATTCAAATTTTGCCGCCCCTTCCGACTGACCAATTATGAAGTTATATTTTGATTTATTATTTAGCATTATCGTCCTAAATTCCTAATTACACCACCAATATGAAAAAAATCCATGCGGCAAAATACTTGTTATAGTACATTATGATGATACGAGTGGGCTACAGTCGAGGCTATATTGCTCAGCCCGAGCCGGCAGGCGAGGACTGTAATGGCCGATTCGAGATTAAATTAACCAATGCCCACGAGTGTCTTACGACGTTTTTCAACAAGTTTTCAACACACTTGCGAATAAAAAATAAAACCTATAATTTAGCATTTCCATTTTCGTACTTATCTTGTGGGTTATTTAACGACACATCTTGTAGTGCGGGGCGCGCGCCGATGAACGCCATATCGGAGCTGCCAGCGCGGGTATAATATCCGCCGGCCGAACCTCACGGCGTGCTCTCATTGGTCAATTTGCGGCATCGAAATATAATAAGTATGGAAGCGTAACTGAAGCTTAAAATCGGGCCCACGTAACTTAGTACTGAAGAAAAAACTGTAGCAGTAAATTAAATTATCACGTCAGTAGCTTTGTAACCAATCACAGATTTTTGTTTTTTAAACGATATGCAACCAATCCAAGGGGTCACAATTTTCACAACTTTCAGAGTGATTATTTCCAAAGGTATTCACTTAATCAAAAACATTACTTAAGAACCTTAATGTTTTTGAAAGAGCTGTCGATCTATGTACCACACGTTGATATTTTTTGAAAAAAAAAAAAATTTTTTAGCTTCTGTAACATGTATGGAGTGCACCCCCTAAAAATATTTATTTTAGTTATTTAACTACCAAACTAAGTAGCGGCTCATACAAGACACCTATATTCCAAATTTCATCAATATCCATCGTGTAGTTTTTGAGTAAAATGCCTGTGACAGACGGACGGACGGACATGACGAAACTATAAGGGTTCCGTTTTTGCCATTTTGGCAACGGAACCCTAAAAATGCATATGGCAAAATCCCAAGAAAGAGGATGGATTAGTCTTGATACTTAACAAATATCTTTCCGTTTAAGAAGTATATAATGTGTCTACAAACCTACTGAAATAAATATTCAGAACAGTCTTGCACAAATCGATCTAGTTCCAACCAAACTAAGCAATGCTTGTATACATGTACATATTTGAATATAATACATACTTAAATACATAGAAATTATCTAAGATCCTGGAACAAATCGCTTAGTTTGGTTGGATGGAACTAGATGGATGTGTGCAAGACTGTGACCCAGATATCTATTTCAGTAGGTATGTAGACACATTTTTTAATAAAGGGAAAAGATTAAATAATCGTCTTGCTGTAGTTTCTTCATGTTGCCATATATATGTTTTTTAATAAAACTTTTTTCGACCTCTGCAAACTTAGCGTAGTCCGGCTCTACATACTCTCCAATACTCATAGATAAAATACTATTTTGTCTATGGTCGATTGCTTGAAGTTGGTGTGACGGGGTCTATTAACAAAACGTCAGTCGTTTGAGTGAACTTGTCAAAACAAGATATTTCTATTGGAGTGCCGTGCAAAAACCCCGAATCGGGCAACATTTTCATGATTAACTCAATAACGTGTCTCTAGAGAAATTTAACCTTCCCTATTGTCGCGCGTCTGTGCGTGTGCTTGTTAATTCGGCTAAAATTGAAGGGATGTTTACAAAAACAACATAACTGCTAGACTGGTTGACACTTATAGGGGAACATTTTTAGTGACAGTAGGTGTCAACCAGCTTAGTTAGTTATGTTGTTTTTGTAAACATCCCTTCAATTATATCACAATATTATTTCGTGAAAGTGAGTGCCTTAGTCGAATACCTATCTGGCTCAGTGAAACTGCTCATATGTCCAAAATTTAAATGGTAAATTAAGCTATATTTACACCGTCCTAGCTATAGCTGAAGCACGTTAATGGCTTTAAGCACATTAGTTATTTTAAGAACATCTGCAACACATATTGTGTCAGTTTTGTATGTTATTATCTAAGGTAAACGTTCTAGTACTCGACTTGCTAATGCCCAATAGTCGACACCCTGCTGTCGCCTCCATTGCTTGAATTGTCATTCAAGATGGCGACCACTGGGACAGTGTCGAGCACTCGGACGTCTACCTTACATAAGCACTATGCTTTGGTTATGGTACCATATTTATCCTTTTAAATACCCAACATAAACATTATGAGCCAAGAAATAAAACTTTTAGGGAAGATAAATAAGCAAATTTAACCCTTACCTTAACTAAACATAAATCGCTAGTTTCCTGCACAAACCGCTCATTTCCAAAAATTCTTACTAACCATGTTTTTAGTTCGGCCAACTAAAGTCAGTCGACTGCGGAGTAATGAATATAATATTAGTTTTTTTCTTCCCTCTTCGCCTCTGGGGTATAGGGCCCGAATCACCTTTAAACACTCACTTTGATCGTGTGAGTAAATGTCGTCCTATGTCATCCCCAACGGCGGTTATCTCTCGTTCTACTGAGCGACGCCAAGTTGTTCGTTGCGATATATTTTTCTAATGCCACAAGATTACATGTAAACCACGAAACCTCTCCGAGTCCAACGTTATGGTGAGACGGCACATTGTATACTCCGCAACAGCTTCCAAAGTCAACATCTGTGTTGCTGTTGCATTATCTGATGCCTTTAAGTACTCGGAATGTTTTCCATGGGGATTGCTCATATGTTAAGCGTATGTGGGAACCAAGGAAAAAAACCATTAATAAGTACGCACGCGTTTGCAAGCATGTGAGCGTTCCATCATTTTTTAATAAGCCTGTAGAGCGTTCTGAATGACCCCGCTGAGTGCAAACCGCTGTTCCCGCGCGAGCTGTTCAAAATATTACCGGATTAAACACGCCACGAGAAACATATTTAGGTTTTCTTGGCTTTTAGGGTTCTATAAGCGAAATTAAAATCACGCGGAGGAAGAACGTGGAAGCGTTACATCGTTATCAACTATGTATTCGGCCGCCTAAATGAGGTTGAATAGGGTACTCAAGTTGTTGTAAAAGCTTCTCACAATAACATAGGATTCCAGAAATCTCGTAATATTTATGTCGAGTTCTCAATCTTTACAAAATTTAGAAGTAAAAAAATCTTAAAAGTATTACTCGAGCATTTATTTTTTCATTGGGTGACCCTATGCAGGTTTCGTACGGGTACACTACATAAATACGAAAAACTTAATTCCGATATTCACAATCACGAATATCAAAATACCGATTTTTAAAATTCCGAATGGATTAAAATTCCTATTATTAAAATCCCGATTTTTCATATCTCCAACTTTTAAAATTCCGAAATTACAAAACGTCTAACTGTAAGAATTACGATTTTGAAAAGTCCGAGATTCCATACACCGAACAATGAAAAGTCCGAATCTATAATAATCCGATACATCAAAAGTACGAATTCCGATTATCAAAACTCCGAATTCCAAAATATCGAATAATAAAAATTTTGACTAAATAATGATAAACGTAGATACAGGACTTAAAAACAGTCGGTCGGACTCCGCAACTGCTCCGCCGCTGCGGGAAGAGCAGCCCCTTCGCCCTTGCGTATCAAAGCACAGGCCCTAATGCTCGCCTTCGCAGCTTCGGCTTGTTGGTCGCCTTCGGCGACCAGCCTCAGCCGCTACGGCTCACATTGTGCCTGTGCTTTGCTACAGCGGGCGAGGGCTGCTCCCCCTCCGCGCCTCCGGCTTTCTATATACACTCTAGGGGTAGAGCAGACAAGACCACGTGGATAGTGGGGTGCTCCGATTCGGGTTTTGTTACATATTCTCCAATGCATATAAAATACAATATTATCTCAGCCATTATTATTATTTGAACGTAGCGTATTTTTTAAGGCAAAACTATAAAAATAATTATCAAATTTTGTCAAAAAAGTCCTAACTTTCTTCAGACTTTAAAACCTGCGCCTCATATTTCAATAATATTAAGAGTTTACAAAATTTCAAAACTCCGAATAACAAAATTCCGAATTAGTAACGAAATTTCGGACAAATGAAAATCGGAATTCCGTTTTACGGACAAAGGGTACATCGAGCTTTTAATTTTTCGGAGAAATAAATGTCGGAATATAGAAAAATCTGATTTTTGAAATTCGGTATAATAAATATCGTGTTTTTCAATAATCGGAATTTTATTTTTTAGGATTTATGAAATTCGGAGTTTTGAAATTCGGAATAAGTAAATTCGGAATAAAATAATTCGGAGTATTTGGGTGTTCCCGTTTCGTACTATGTCCTCAAAATATTATTGGATTAAAGACACCACGAGAATCATATTATAAAGAGTTCCATAATTCTTGTCTACTTCTTTCGTTGCCTTTTACGATAGCTACCTCAAAAACAACAAATGAAAACAAAGTATATAAAATAAAATCTAACAAACTGTTTTACCACACCAATCGATGGATTGATGGATGATCGATCAATGGCTTGATCTATCGATGCTATTGATCAATTACTTGCGGTAACATCATAACTCAGTATTATCCACGACCCACATAAATATACATAGTATGTCATGTGTAAGTAAAATTTACATTCAAATATTAACCAGACCAAAAAACCGTCAGGACATAGAATGAGAGACAAATGACGAGTTGGTATAAAATTATCGTTACTGAAAGTACCTAAAATGTAAAGAAGACAATTTCATATTATGCTGCACTATGAAAACTAAAGCACTATACTAACTCTCCGTCTGAGAATTTTCATATACATTTTCTACGAAAACTAGTCACAGTATAAGTAATATACAGTATACTGCCTTGACTTAACCACACAGACGCAGTACCTATGTAGAAGTAGCACTGCCCACTAAAAATAATGTATCATCTCATACATACTTTAATAATGTGAACATAACATACACACTTTAATAAGTTGGGCAAAATCATCAAAATCATAGGTACCTTATTCAGATTAAAAGTATTAATAATTGGCGTAAACAAGGTCTAGCGAATGAAATAAGCTCATGTTCGATTTTAAAAATGTATAGAGGTAGGACTCAACTTTACGGTCAAGGTAGAACTCACTCGACTTACAGACTTCTAAGGCTTCATCAGGAAGAAGCAAATTATAAGAACTATTAAGTTACTGCTGTGAACCTTCACTGTGAGGAAATTCTCATATCGAGCGTCCCGGAACCACCTGTTTACAAAGCCCCTAAATCTTCGATATTGAGTATTTCCAGCTCTCCAGGTTTTGCTCCCGTTTTCCTCAGATTTATCCAATAAAATGTATCAAAACTGACACTGACTGAGCTCGCCTCCAAAGAACTATTGATATCAGAACCTTATTGCAGAATATTAATATGATAATAGGGTACTTGTATGTAGTCATTACAAATTATTTCACGCTAGAAATCTACTTTCGAAAATTTGCAAAAATTAACTAAACTTCACCAGTTTAGCGTTTTCAACGGTAAAAAAAATGGAAAACTAAAAATGGGGAGTTCATTCGACCACTGAGTAAAATGACGTAATATTATTTTAAATAGAAACTTCATACTGGTTTAGACACTTAATTCAAAGTAACTGCTTTGATCTGTTACTATTACATATATATTTATCTCTTTACTGAGCTTTGTCATTTTTTTTCATGAGGGTGGCGCCACTGAGACTTGGAGTGGCTTTGAGTGATAGATAATTAGCAGTCACAGACTACGTAACGTGCACTCCAAGCGACGTGACGCGACATTTGGTGAGCTGATAATTTTTTACCGTTAGCAATAAAGGGCACTGTGGCACCTTCTGAATCATAGTTTTGGATACTTTTTATTTTATCTTCGCCGTATACTAAAATTTATGTTGTAAATTTTGAAGTGGATTCGTGCGTCACTGTATATACAATTATTTTTCTTTTAAACTTGTCAAGTGTGTGTATAATATAATATGCAAGAAACCCTCATTTGAGCCGTTCAATCAGAGGTTTTTCTACATGAAACTTAACCAAAACATAGCTTTTAATCCTTATATCCCAAGATATTCTCAAATCACTATAAACCGTGTGCTCCGACATAAATAAGAACAATTTCTATAAACTGTAGCATATTAAAATCTACTCTATCTGTTACTCATAGGGTAGAAAATCAAATAGCAACAAAACACGATTACAGGCAAACGCGATTGCGGCTAGTAAAAGAGCAAATCTTAATAAGGTATAAAAATGGCCCATAAAGTACCGATACCAAAAAAGGGTGAGCTAACAAATTCATAAAAGTGGATAGCGGTTCTTACCATACCTCACGAGGCAGCGTCCGTAGCAGAGTCCTTATTTTTATATTAAGGCTGCTGACGGTACTGCGTTTGTCATACTTTAGCCTGAATATGAGGGAGACGGAGAACAGCGTCTTTGTGAGCATGGCTAGCATGTTGCTATTAGACATCCACCCACCACATGTTCAACTAGGTTTTGACCTGAGAACTAATATTGAGTGAGCCTACCCAGGAGCCCTAATTTACATAGATAGGAAGTTTTGGTTAGTTTGATAGTCAGCATCTTACTATGTTCAAAAGGTAAACCTCCTGGCAAAGGAAATTTCGCAAAACTGGGCTCCGTTGAGTTTGTAACATAGAAGAAAAAAACAGAAGTGTAAAGCTGGTTAGTACCGTAGCGAGTAGCGACCTGTAACATCGCCTAATCGCCCTATCCTCGCCTAGTCGATTTTCCTAACTCTAGCACAAGATGCATATAAAACTAATAACAATCAAGTAACGAACAGGTACTTAATACTTAGGAGGTAGTTTTGTGTACAGCTGGTTCCGCAAAATAGTAAAAAAGGGACCCGTAAGGTGCGACTCTGTGTCGGTCTGTCCGTCTGTCACAGCCAGATATCTCAGCAACTACTGTTGCTATCGATTTGAAATTTGGAATAGTGTTAAAAATCGCTAATCGAAGCCAACTGGACACTAAAAATCTTTTATGCCACATTTGCATAGTTTTTTATAATTTCACAAAAATCGTAAATCAAATCTATTTGCAGTTACTAAACTAACCGCGACATGCGTCGATGTATGGTAAAGTTAAGTTTCTTCCTCTTCTATCTTGATCTATTTATTGAACTATCTACCTACAAGTTTGTACGGAATCCTAAGTGCGCGAATCCGTCTCGCACTTGATCGGTTTTTTGGGCATACCTCCCGGTTTGTATTAAGTGTGCCTATTGTTTACCACTGTTTTTAACTTTTTATATAACTTTGCATTGTAATTTTTCTTTTGGTGAGTAATAAAGTATGATTGTATTGTAAGTTACTTTATTACGAAAAAGTGTCTATGATGGCAGTCTTTATTGCAATGGCGCCGTGATCGTGGCAATAAAAATATAATAGGCCTCATTGAGTGAAAAAATGACTGGTCTTCAGAACATTTTGCCTATAGTTCGGCGATTGACAAAGTATGCTAGCCCTGTGCTGGGACGGGTGCCAAGAAACGGCACCCGGAAACCGTGTGTTATTGAAGAGCCGGAAACATGGATGCTGATTTAAAATTGACATGCAGCTTTGAACAACAGCGACTTTCTCAAAAGGCAACATTTTGTTCTATTTTGAACACTGACTACTAGTCTAGAAGGGGGGCAATCAAGAAATTTCTCTTCTGACGTGTGTTGTTACAGTCGATAGTTGTGTTTGTGTTCCTGTAAAAAAACTTGAAAAGCGTGATTCGTATTTACCACGCAGATTTTAGATCTAGGTACTTCACACTGGGTGTCTCTAGAGGCAATTCCACACTAATTGACGTTTCTTTTTTCAGTCTTGCGAGTTTATTCCGGCCCTCGTGAAAGTTCATTAATAAAGTATAATAATACGTACCAAGTTACGGATTTTCTCATGATAAGAGTACAATAGTTTGGCTCCTTAGACAGCGGTGCATAGAATTGTGTGAGTTGTGTTGTCAAAATTATAGGTAATATCTTTATGGAGACGTCTCCTGGGCAAGTCCTATTAAGTAGATGCGTAAATAAGATTACCATAAACAATATTCCGCAAAGAAAATTACATACTATTATTGCTTTCATGTTGTGTATGACGCATATAAAGTTTATGAAGTAACAAAAATCCCTGTTAATTACGTACCGGACAGTGGGCACTGCGCCAGTTTATCCAGACATAATAAATGTCCGAATAAAATTAACGCAGTTATTTTGACTGGCCGGCCATCTGGCTAAAATCCTGGGCCGGTGAACTTTTAATATCGGGATGGTGTTTACCTGAAAAGAGAAAAGTTTATTACTACGGGTCGATGGCTTTTCAATATAAACTCCAGTTCGTAAAATACTTGCACATATTCCGACATTTCCACTGTAAAAATAGACGGTGAGATTTGTATAGGATAGACTTCAATTTTATACTGCCACGACGTGCAATGACCCCACTTATATAATGTGTGTATCACTTTAGTATACCTACCAGAGTAAGAAAGAAGTAATATTCGGCAAGATATGAAGCATTAAAAATAATTGAGAGCCCTACTAAAATATATATAAAACTAGCATTTTCCCGCGGCTTCGCCCGCGTTGTTCCCGTTATTGTCCCAAAGGAACTCTTTACCGGGATATAATATATCCTATGTTTCAATCCAGAACTTGGTCTACTTGCATGCCAAATTTCAGCTTGATCCATCCAGTTGTTAGGTACCCCGTTATAAGGTAACAAACATCCAAATATCCAAACATCTTCACAAACTTTCGCATTTATAATATTAGTGGGATAATAATTGAGAGTGCCTACTTCATGCTATAATACCTACAGGATTATAGCGTGGAGTAGGCACTGCAAACAAAAATTCAATATTTCAGATCCATCTATTCCCTAACGAGTTTATTTTTTAACTACTCTTTTATATATTTAACCTCAACGGCTATTTTTGCCAATGAATTCAAAAATGACCGCTATTAGCTTCGCCTAAACACCATTACAGGACACTAACGACCCAGCGGCGCTATTTACAGACCAACTAAACAATTAGACTGTTAATTGGATGCCTAATGATTCGACTCTTGAAGTTCTGGTAGGTATAAAGTTGCGAACCTGCTAAGTTTTTTTTTAAACGACGTACTTTAAAGTAGTATTTAAAAATGCCAAAAACAAAGAAATATTGCATTTTTGTGAGCTTAGCTTTCCTTTTAACCCTATCGGGTTTTAAATGTTTATTTTAATAGTAAGTTTGGGTGTCAATAAATGAGTTCTTCACCGTATGTAGATGTGTTTGATATGTGTTAATATATGAAAATACAAGCAATGGAAACCACGCTCTAGCATGTGGTGTTTTGTTTTGGCGAAATGCAACAGTCTGGCATTTTCAAAACCATAACAGCAGTCCATAATAGCGTAGAGTAAAAAGCCTTTCAAACGAAGTTCTTTTCACCGCGAGACAATACAGCCGAGGTAAATACGCGCTGATTTTCAATTGCTCTAATTGGACGACTCAAACTGCCGTGCAAGCTGCCCGTTCAGCTTAAAAATACCTATTAAAATACCCACGGGTTTGCGGAAAACGTTAATTTATTAAATAGATTGCACACAATGCTAAACTCGCAACCCAATGGCTTTGCTTCGGAAGTTATATTTCTCTCCAAAGGAACTCATTTCAAGACAAACAGAAACTGACATTTAAGTAATACATTCGTTTTCGGGTACCCGACATGTGTAATGCAAAGTTTTTGAAGAGTTAAAATGATACAACGTTATGGCCAAACTGTTTTTTTTTTTATTTTAAAATCGTCCGATATTTTTTTTACGATTAAGGTAAACAGGATTTTTAAAACTACATATTCGATTTCAGTTGTGAAATCAGTATAGAACTTTAATTCCGAATGAGCTTTATATTAATATAGATCCTCGAAAACTGCTAAATTGAAATTCTACAACTAAAAACTTCGTAATTTCAACATTTTTATAACCAATCATTAGAAGCTCTAATGCATACGAAGCCAAATATGGACGTTATAGAAATAGCACCAATTGCATACGAAGCCATATATGGCTTCTTCAAAAAACTTATCAAACTACGGGATACGTTTTATCTTTTTTTGCAAAATTTGATAACAATCTTAATTAGTATAAAATATGGAGTTTAAAATATTTTTTCGCCTTTATGACCCTGAATTTACCACTGAAACGAAACGAGTTTTACCAAACACATTATTCATTATCATTATAGTCGGCCATAATCAATCGCGGATAATATTGTGAAATTATCAAATAGTGTTATTTTAAAAATATATACCGTTTCATTTATACTTTGAACATTGTATTTATATAGCTTTCCAAATAAATAAATAGTTCATTACACAACTAGGGTGGTAATACAAAGAAAAGCCGAGATCGCAGAAATTTGCGGCCCGAGCTGCAAGCGAGTGCCCCCGAGAGCTCCCGTGTTGTGTACATCATTTTATGTCTACATTTGGCCAGAAAGCGGCTTTTTCTGTACGCGCAGCGCCACAAGCCACTTTATGGCCAGGTGTGGCATAAAATATATTTGATACTTAAGGCGCGGTAGGACCTGGCTCGCATTTCACATACAAACTAGGGTCGGGCGGAATGCAGATTATTGCAGATTATCTTCGATTTCTAACATAAAAGTTATCGTTATCGACCCAAACATGAGAGGATGCCCTGCATGACTGTGAAATCATGATTGTCAGGTATTAATTTTGTCAGAAAAGGTAACTGGTGATGAACAAAATGAAAAAAAATGAAAAAAATACTTTATTTTATAGTGTTTTCGCGCTACTTTTCTATCGAGCGAAGTGTTCGCTATCGTGTTCTAAGTGAGAGGAAGCCGATACAGTTCTGAATATTATTATATATGTTTTACAGTGACCTAAGAGTCAAATAAGTGCTCTAAAAATGATTTGGAAACTAGGCTTCCGTGCCCGATTCTGGTCTCACCTCGCCTTAAAAAAAATCATGAATATTACACGACATTTTTGGCTTCGGTTGTTATGCGGTAAAGGGTTAAGCCGTGATAAAAGCTTTTAAGCCGAGAATCCAGTAGGTGTGTTTTTCGTTTGATTCATGCAATGATCAGTGTTCAATACGAACTATAATATCAATCGCATCTGCAAAGTAGTACCGTAACTGCACACCGCATCCGTCTCCGTATTATTTGTTTTTCGTTGTATCACTGTTGCAAATTAAACAATCCTAAACACGAAGAAACAAACTTCAGTAGAAACATCTACGTCCCATTATTCCTTATCCAAAAGGCCTTATCTTACTACCAATTGAATGTCACATACTTCGTTCTAAATACCTACGAAAGGCGATATATAAATCATGGGAAACTTTTTTCATTCGCACACCGTGAAGCTTCGCAAGAAGTTTGTGGTGATGGCTGAAGTCGTTTGAAGCGATTTCCTGCTTTCAGCTAATGACTTTAAGTATCTTTTTTCCATAAAATAGGGATGGTCTAAGGTAATCAACACAAATAATGTAAAAACAGAAGCGAGTTGAGTTGTTTGTAGAGTGGTACTCGATGGCATGATTTTGTGAATCGTAAAATGTAGAACTTGATACGATAGTACAGTCAGTGTCAGTAATATCAGCATAGGTATATAGTGTACTGTTCATTCTTTCGATAATTTTGTACGGTATTCGGTAGCACTACCAGGATAATTTAAAGCATAAATGTTGCGATTAATTACATTTGTTGTTCGAGTACAGTTGTAGTTACTAGGTATAGTATTGACGGTAAACTGTACTTATTAAATTGTAGATGCCTGTCTTTTTTATTGCGTCAAACGAAGCCAGGTTGAATTATCCTCGGGTTTGTCGAACTCTACATGTACGTATATCACGTTGTGCCAGCTTAGCGTGTATTAATGAATATTGCGAGGTAAATGGGT
This sequence comes from Eudemis profundana, assembly GCA_947034925.1. Lineage (NCBI taxonomy): Eukaryota > Metazoa > Arthropoda > Insecta > Lepidoptera > Tortricidae > Eudemis > Eudemis profundana. The sequence goes on along the minus strand of OX344795.1, from coordinate 17,456,286 downwards.
TACGTTAGATACATTTTGAAATTTTTCTTACTGCCTATCGTTTTTGTAAAAGTTCGTTCAAACGTTCTTGTAATCTTTTCCTCAGTAATCCTGCTGTTTTTTAAGAAAATCAGATGTGACAAGAAACTAATGCAGGAGTAATCCTATGATTCTACTTTTTTCCTTATAACTGAGATACTGAACCTTAAACCATAACGAAATAATAATGCTGTCACCACGTTTCTATCTACCGTAGTAAAAAGTGACAAGGACCCTTAAAAAACAGCAAACTCTTTGTCTGCCCTCCCTTATTTGCCAGGTCTCCAACTTTTATGTTTATCGCTGTTGTCCCTTACTTATTACCCACATAATTTATCCCAAGGAGCAGACCGTATCCTTCTAAATTACTTTTTCTAAAAGCAAATTGCCCGCAATGTTAGGTAGGCAATACAACTACCAATTTCATACGAAGGAAAAATCACTAGAAACATATTTTATACTTACTTAGGCTTAGCAGTCAAACTCGTAGCTTGTTAGAGACAAGTCAATATTAATTCATAGAAGTGAAATAAATATAAAACGAAAAATTCCATAAACTGAATCGACAAAAAAATCTTTATACCTAATTATCGAACTTGCTCACCAAATTTCACAAGAATGAGTTGAGAATTGCGATCTATAGAGCGGAATAGACATCCGGCCTGATATAGGAAAGCATTTTTGCCTAAGCTGAAGCAGAGACAATTCGTTCGCTTCACTCACTCGGTCAATTATAACCCAGCTAGTCAATCAAGTCATTTATTATGTTTTAGATAGGTCTATGGCAGTTGTATATTAATTATCTTAATGTAATGTTTAGTTAGTCGAATAATTGTTCGGCCGTACATTTTTCATGCTGAAACCAACCATTGACTTCAGAACTATTATATCATCAACCTAATCTAATCAAGGCGGCTATTGTACCACAAAAGCTGGAATAGACCACACGACGGGCTCTCGTTTTAGTTAGCTACTAAATACTTCTACTACTACAGCATGTTAAAAATGAGGCTATGTGATCATAGAGCGAACATTATTTAGATATGTACAATAATTTTGCACCAAATTTCTAAGCCACGTCTGGCACACTCCATTGCTTTGTAGTCCCTTCCTCGCAGAATCACTAATTTCCGGTGTCCCTACCGGCTCTAAACTAATCGGAACAACGAGTGCCGACGACGTGGCCACTAGCATGGATGTTGACTGTAAGTATTATGAAAGTAGATAGTTCACAGTATCTCAAAATATATATTTATTTTGAAATTCTTTTTTTTTTACTCTGACAGTACTTGTAGCTGACAGTAGCCTTGGTGGCTGTTGTAAAAATCGAACAGGGTGGGGGCTTTAGCGTTCCCTGGGATCGAACCAGGTCGCTTAGCCGCGGACCACCACGGAAGTTTCGCTGATTGCTCAAAGTGAGCAGCGGACCAGCGGGAGAGGTTGAATCGGATCAACTTGGCCTTATGTAGGGTGAGTAGATCGAATTAATGGGAGATTTAGTTGTCGGTTCCCTAAAACCTAGCCCAACTAAGAAGACTGCGGCAAAACTTAGCTGAGCCTTGAGAGACTTAGCTGAGCCCGACAATGTCGGAGAGAGATTAATTCAGGCCTCTGTACAAGCATTAAGTAAAGTTTTGTATTAGGTTAACTTGTGTAATATTGTCCCTTAATATTTATTTATTTAGACTGATCTATCACTCCTGCGAGGGGCAACTCATTTTACACAAACAATAAAATTATAATGACGTGTTGGTTTTATTTGAATATATCACCATCGGGCGATCTTGTTCGTGTAAATATGCCTAAAAAAGAAGTCACCAAATAAACAACTATTAACACTCGCACTTTTAGGTTTATGCTCATACTTTAGGTTTTAGTATCATAAATGATAAATACTAGATGCGAGTGAATTTTCTATTTTTTCATACAACCTTTCTTGTGCACCTAATTCCCCTAAAAAACATGTGTTTCGAATTCCATTTCGCTACCTGCAGTAGTTTAGGCTGTAGGTTGGCTATCAATACCCACCTTACTCGTACTTATGGAAATGTTTAATGTTTAAAATGGCTATCAATTGCCAAGTCTGAAAAAGTGATTCCTGATTACGTCTCCGATTTCACCCTGTGTAGATAGCTTTCATTTGACCCTTTATTAACTCATGTATAAATAATAATTTGGATTATTCTCACTCCTAGGCACATATCACCTAACAATTAATGCATTTACAAATACTTGCGTAACTTTAGTGGTCGTGCTAGTACCCCCCAACTCTGCAACAGTTAATGGATCCATTATAACAGGAACACTCCAAAAGTGAAAGGCACTAACACACCAAACCCGTACATACTTACTACATTTCCCTTCCTCGTCATAGTAGACGGTACAGAATTCTGCCCTTTAAACACCGAAGGACGCAACTGACAGTGTGCTCACAATAAATTAGGTCTTTTGGGCGTTGGAGGCAATACTTGCAGTTTAATTAATTTGAAGGGCTTCAGAAGCGTGGAAGCTCTTAAGGTATGTAAGGTTGAGCTTAGCTATTGATGCAAGTAATATCACGAGGCACTTTGTGACTCTTGTCTCTTATAACCATCCTTTCGTGGTCGGGTAATGACTCAGCGCGAAACAGTGGCTATGAAACCTAACAAAGATGGTAGATGCTGCTTCTACGCTTGTAAAATCTGAGCAAGGGCAAATATGTAATTAGTAGAGACTCTCAATATTAATATGGATATGACTGGTATAATTTATTATTTTTTCTACACATAAAAATAATCTAACTTATTGGAACCAAAAACGTAAAAACCTTTTTGGAAGCTTTTGTCAATATTGGGCAAAAATTATGGTGATAATAAATAAAAACATCGTTTATTAATTTTTGAAATAGTTTATTTTTTTAAGTTCTTCTTCTTTAATATTTCTTCTGCACAAAAAAATTAAGACCTTATATATAACCAACATGACATGTATTTAACAAATTGCACTAGTCATATCCATATTTAATATTGAGATCGCTACTTCAAACCCGGTCTCTAGTAATTAGGTTAGGATATACATGGTAGAATTAGCACAACGTATGTTATTGCATGAATATACACGTACATACAGGGCGTCTTATGACGGCCCGAAATGATAACTAAGCGTGATCCGATATCAAAATGATAATTATTAGAGGTCTCAATAATGTTACATTTGAGACTTTGGCATGCAAAAGACTGAACTGAGGGAGAAAAAATCAGATTATTACAAAAATGTGAATCTCGAAAACGTAAGGCATTTTTACTAAACCTAAAATCAGATATTTTTGGCCAATATGAGATGCCCTATCAGCTGATAAAGGATTATCCATGGTTTTTGAGACAACCTGTATAGTCGCAAATTTATATATCTATTCCACTTTGTTAAAGTCAGATTTAGAGTCATATTTCATAAACGCCAATCAATTACATGATTTTGCGTTTAGTTGGTGCGATGGTTGCAATTGGTCATATGAAACCACATGCCACGCCTGAGATCACATGTGTAAATAATGTAGTTGTAGAATGAGTGTCCTGGCGGTATGTTTGCCTTGGTTTCGTTTAGGGATGTAACGATACCGATACCGATATATCGGTATCGCCGATAATATACAACCGATATTTCAAGAACGCAAAAAGAATTTGCTATATGAAAAAAAATCTGCAAAAAGTAATTTCAATTACTGACTTATTCCATGTATTGGTCTATTACCTTGTGCAATGACAATTACTACGTTAATTATATCTTTGGTTCTTAATAAAAAAAAATTGAATTTTGAGTTGAAAATCTATTTATTTTTACTTTACACTTTCAAGGTTGACTCTCTGTTAAATATTTAGGTATAATAAGGACATACAAATATCTGAGGTTCATACTTTATTATTTAGCTAAGATATCGGTATCGGTATCGCCGATATTTACTACAATATATCGGTATGGGTATCGTATCGGCAAAACTATGTATCGTTACATCCCTAGTTTCGTTTTTGATTTTCTGTAATAATTTTCTATCTCGGTTTAAATCAAATTACGTGGCTTATGTCGTCCCGAATAAATATTTAAACTGTTTCTCTTACGCATTACTCGTAACTCTACGAGTCCTTTTCAAAATAAAATAACCCGTAAATTTTGGGATTGTTTTCGCTTCTAAAGTAAAAACGGTCACACGGACTCCTTCCATAAATACTGTGCTTAATCTCCTAACAAATTTTATACATAATCCTAAAACAACAGCGCAGCGTAGTACAAACAGCCGCATTCCGGTTAAAAACAACTCCCGGTTAAAACACCTGGACCGGAAGCTGTAACTTCAAATTTTAATTAACAATGGGCTGAGTGCGAAGTTTGCTTATTTGTGTAAGCTGAGGAGTCCCGTGACATACGGACAGATAGCGTTAAATATACTGAAATTAAAACGAATCGTTCGCGTAGAAAATAGCAACCGAGTATCTCTACTTACATGCTCCGAACGTTTACGATGTCTTTACTTTAGGGCCAAAAATTAACTTACGGTACGACGGTGGTATGACGTAGTATGATAGAATCCTATGTCATTCAAGACTTCCGAGAAGCTAAACTCTTCAGAGATGTTTTGAAGTAGCTGAAAGATATAACATGCTTTAAAAGAAATTTGGTCACGACGTTGAAAAGACTGGCAATAGCGATTAGAGCTTTATGAGGGGGCTTAACGATACGTTTACATTGCAGAATAAACCATCACCCCACTCTACACGTAACCGTCAATACGTCGTGTCTAACCAAATCGAGGTGGACTGGGACAAGCGGCCTGGTTCGACCCCAGGCGCCCCCGGCCCCCAACCAGTCCGATCCACTCAGGGTGGGCCGGCTAGCGACCGGGTTCGGTTAGTCAGTCAATCTTCAAAAAAAAAAACGTCGCGTGGACTCAAGCCGGTCGGAATAGTAGTTTATGCAATTGATACATAATAATGTTAGCTTATTGATTATTTATACAATGTTATAAGGTACTTAATTATAAAATAATTATATATTATATAGGAGTTAATAAATAAATGTAAATATTTTTACTTAAACTAGTAGAATATGTATTTGTATACCTCTCAACTATCTCTCGGAAGTCATGAGTACAACTGTTGTTTTGACTTAAACTGGCTTGAAACCATAGCGCGCCATCAGCTCGGCAACCGAGTGATAGTTGGGAGGGGAGCTCAGTGTGATTGACATTACTTGCTTGGCAGTTCGATAGAACGGACGTGGAATTAGATTTAAGTGTAAACGGAATTAAAGTTTTAGAACACAAAGTTATACAGCATTTTCACTTCTGGAAACTAATCCTACAATAAGAAGCCTTAAAATACAAGTGTTGATATGACTAATGATATGTGTGGATAAAAAACTTTATGACCACGGACGGACGGAATAACTGCGAAAAAGACGCCATCGCCGTCGGCACCGTCTGCCGAGACAAGCCGAGCCTAACGACGTATTTTTCGCTCTTTTAAACTTCGGCTTTATCGCCTGCAGAGAAATACGCATCGCATCCAACTTACTGCATTCAATACAGTCTTGATCGAACGACGACATCACGATCACGATATCGGAGTGCTCTCTAAATTGTTAGCAAACTATATCAACCAAAGTCTTTGCTCGTGTGTCCGAGTTTGCGATGCCCTTTAGTGTGCAGCCGTTTACAGTGCAGCGGTCGCGCCGGCGAGCTGGCTGATAGCTTGCAACTTGGATAAACTACTCTAATTTATTACATGCCACTGGTACAAGAAGCTTAGTATGGGACACATCTAATTATATACCTAAGTATATGACGGTTTGTGAAGATGTTTGAATGTTTCTGTGTTACTTTATAACGCAGTAAATTGAATGAATTGAGAGGAAATTTGGCGAGTCGTAGTAAGAAGGAAGTAGACCAAGACTGAAACATAGGATACTTACATGTATTCCCCATCACATCCCCATCACTTTACCCAGGGACACACTGTATATCAATGATATTCAAGTATCATCACAAACGACATAATCCGCCGTTCACTTGCCATTGCCGCCGTTCCCGTGATCCCGAAACCTATAGATATACAGAGAGACGGTGCCCAGCGACCGGATAGCGCCACATTGGTACGATTTAAACTAGAGAGAGCCTTTTTTTGCTTTCCAGGTATTACATATTCACGTAGACACAATGTAGTTATACTAATACTAACTTGAGGAGGCCTGTGTCCCGCAGTGGACATCCTATGGCTGAAATGATGAATACTAACATAAAGTATCTGTAATGACAGAGAGCAACGTAGGATAAATACGGTCCACATACTAGACGTCGTTATACGGCGGAAGCGCCGCGGGCGGCGACGTCGCTAATGTGGCCACAGCTTTATGCTTGTTTATATAGGGTTACAGCGCACACACGGTGGTGCGGACTTGCCATATGGCATAACTAATTATGTATTCTAATTAAAGATGATATTCAGTTTATGCTAGCTATCAACCAAATACCCTGTGGGTCTGTTCTAGGCTAGATCTAGGTTAATTTGAGCAAATAAGTAATATTAAATCTATGTATATGTTACCAGCCAAACAGCTTAAGGCAAAAGCAGATTTAAGGAAAAACTAGCTCGTCCTAGGCCAGACCAAACCGATTCATCCTGAACGTCTCAGGATATCTATAATAGTTTAGCGTGAGTTTAGCCCAGGAAAATCTAGTTTGGTCTAGACTAGATAAATACTTTAGGCATACCTAACCGTTCTTTAATTTAGTTCTTGCGTGAAAATTACTTGTGCATGGTATTAATATAACGAGTATTATTATAAGGAGCAATGTTTGAAATTATGCGGAGGAATTAAAACGTCATTAACTCATTACATAAACGGCTTAGAAATAAGTAGCAGCAGAACAACAGTTTCAATTTTGTCCACCAGGTTACTACTCCTGACTTCACGTGACATGACGGACCTTAAAGGAATATTTATTCAGAAATATTCCTAACATGGCTGAACATGGCTGAGGTCGCTTGGCTTAGGGTGCATTTCTACTTACGCGGAGCTGAGCAGAGCATAGAGGAATGGACCGTGACTTGAGCAATCAATCACATTGTCTGAAATGTTCTCTCCGACCGGCGCAGCGCAGTAGAGGTTTCAAATTCTGACCCTTTGTCTAAATTTGAAAAGGATTTAATGCAGCATGTCCATGCTCCGTCATTGGAAAACGAAATATTTGTTCTGTCAGTCACGGTACCACGGTACAAGTTTCGATAACGTCACAGGTGGATTTCCATGTGGAATGCAGATGCGAGATACGCGACGTGCGCGCCGGTCGGAGATTTGATGCAGAAGGTATCTTAACTGCATATTGGATCGCGGCAAAAGTTTGCAACGTGGGACAGAAAACGAAACAAGAAAAGAATCCTTTACTCAAGTCAAAATTATTTGATTACAAGCATTTGCTTCCGGCTCCGACATATCCGTTATTGTCCCAAGGGACCTCTCTGCCGGGATATATCCTATGATTCCATCCACGACTTGGTCTAGATGTATGCCAAATTTCATATCAATCCATTCAATCTTTACCGCGTTATTTAGTATACAACATCCAAACGACTTCACAAACTTTTACATTTACAATATTACTAGGATTTTAAAACAATTTTGAGCGTACCGTAGATAACGTTTCGGAGAAGTTCATATGTATTTTCTCAAACATGCAATGAAATGTCGTAATTACGTGCGTTATAAGATAAGATAGCTTTATTTCCCTTTCACAAGTTTTGAATATATATCTACAAAACAAATATAAGTACAATTAGTTAAATCTATATATCGATACCTTTAGACTCAAAGGGCGTAAACGCCGCAGGTTCTAATGGCAATTACACCCTTTGAGTCTAAAGGTATCGATATAATTCCTTTTTTTATTTGTGCTTCTTCCTGTTCTTCAATATAGGGACCGCCTAGAGCGGTGAAAGCCTCCTCCAAAGCTCTCCATTTTACGTGCGTTATAACAGGTTTTAAAATATCACGTTTCGGGCGGAACAAGTCGAGAGAACTGTAAAGGAATTTCATAAAAAATTGAAGGCCTAGGCCGGTAAGTATTTTTAATTTTTAATTTTAATGTAAACATGGCGTCTGTGTTCATGAACAGGCAGCTGAATTATTTTTTTTTTTTTCTAGTGGCTGAATTGTTATCGGGCAAAAAATATCTGCGTTAATGCCTATTACACACGAACTGATATTAAGAATACAAATCTGTATGATTCAATGTATTAATGAATAAATTTAAAATATTGTCTATACGTAAGTCACCAGAGGCCATGCACAATATTTAAAAATCACTGCATTTATTTTATTTATTATAGAAAGTTGTTATGTATATAATGGCCCTAATAGGGTCTATTCCAACACTACACACGCGAAATACGGACGACTTCCGTAAATATGTAGGTACTATTTGTTTTAATTTCCAATCCACATTTATTGGTGACCCAGCATCACGGCGTTCAGCCATTAAAAAAAACAATACACGATTTTTGCTATATATTGCAGTTTAATTTATAATATAATCTACATGAACATAACAAATAACACATTATGAATAATTTCAGTTGGATAAGGAACCAATATGAAAAAGCCGAGTTCCAATTCTGTATTTTGTATGGTTTTTATAGAATGTTTTGTCAGTTGAGAACCGGTTAAATAAACTCAGGTCAACAATCATTCGATCGTTGATCAATGCATCAATAAATATCGATCAATAATGTATCAATAGCTCCATCACACAGTACTATATGATCGTCAATTTATTGACTTTGATTTTCACTGCTTCTACTGCACAAGAATCCGCAAAGTTTTTTTCTTATAAACAGAACACTGACGGTTAAGAAGGCTCCAGCTACCCCGTATCAAGATCGGTGCTTATTAATTGGCCACAGCTGTCTTTCTGATCCAATTAGGTTTTATTGACAATTCTCCCGCGGGCCCACCCTAATGAAATCTACAGCCGCGGCGTCCTCGTTTATTATACCATGTTTATTAAAATGCTTCAGATTTTTTTCAGTACAGTTTTCTTGCTCGAACAATGCAATATCGTAAGATGCGGCTTCAAATCTTAAATCTTAAGTAGTTCGAGAAAATGTTGAAATCCATTTTTATATAGAAATTAACGTACAGCAGTGGAACCAAGCTACAAATACACGTCCCAGCCAGCACAAACCTTCTGAGTAAGTTTTTTTTAACAGCAGTCATAGAAACTAATTGCTGAATATGACTACCGTATTTAGCTGATTAAGCGCTTACCCAGATGTTATTTAAGCAGTTTGGGCACAAAATTATACTGCTAATAGATGTGTAATAGCAATGTAACAGACTAATAAGTTTTGAATAATTGTACGACAAGCTGAGTATCTTCTGCATAAAAGCATTTTTGTTCTTTTATGCAAGTAGGTATTACAGCTCTGTTATCCAGACGATGAATGAATGATGAATGAACTGTATGCTTATGTCCTTCAAAGCTCAGATATTCAGATGATACACGGCGTTTTTATCAAGAAATTAGTCAAATTAAGATGAAATTGACAGATTCGAATACAAAAGTCGAAATAAATGGCCGAATTATTAATGTCCCGGTAAATAATTTTACCCTTATTGAATGCTTAAAGTGATAAATTGTAGGTGCGCAAGCAACTTTACCGTGTATTTATATATACATTTCGTGTAAAATTTTCACGCGCTCACCTGATAAGCCGGGTTTTTAAGAAATAAACAACATTTCGTCTATTGGTTAGTTTTTACGAGTGAAATATTTTTTATGTTGTATGCAATTTAAGGGTTCAAAAATAACCTTGGTATACGTTTTACAAGAATATTATACCGATTTCGTTATTATAATTGAGTATTCGAGTATAAAAATTTCACATCAATTAATATAGGTTATGTTATTCATTATGGCGACACTCATTATGAATAAAATCTGCTGGCACAGCGGCTATTCGTCTAATGTCTACATAACAGACCTTATTTATGTGTCCACTTATTCAGTTGTTCTCTGGTTGAAAGTGGTCTGCACACAAAATATTTTCGATAACTGTTCTATAATCATACATACTCGTACTATAAAACAAACAAAGCCGCATAAATGCTGACAAATGTTTCAGAATAGTTCTTGTAGCTTAAAAAATGTCTACTTTTCTTAAATACCCAGCAAACTTCTGCATAAGAATCTGTTACTTTTGCTTTTACCACAGTTAGCTGCGGTAATTTCGTACTTAAAGCGGCATAAAGTAGTTATAACAGCTACCTTATTTCTGTTAAGTCACTATATGCTTCATAACAGAAACAACGCCTACTTTATACAGCAGCTGTGTAATTGTCTAGATGTGGTGTGTAATACAGCTAAAAGAGAACAGAACCTCAATTATTCAGCACTATGCTTGATAATGACATCTTATACCAGTGTTATACAAAAGGCTACACAAACTCTTGAGTAACAGGTCTTTTTTGCTGACCATTCAGACGTCAATATCTCCGTAACTAGAAACTGCCATAAGGACCCTTGTCTTATGGAAGGCCACATATGATTACATAGGTACAGTTTTTATTCCCAAGCGAAAATTTTCCTGTCTGAAAATGAGACTGAATATAATTGATCGTGATCCACACAAAGAATCAGAGATGGCAAACCATACCTTTCCCATGTGTATCTGATTTTAATTCACATGAAATAAAGGTTACAAGTAATCCTATAAATTCTTGAACTGAGACATAAAACTTTCTGCTCCCTTTACGCCAGTCATACAACCTGCCCGGCCACCTGATCCGTCGCGACCCACTGCCCATTGGGCCAACGTATCATTCACATCAATATCATAATCAAAGGGCCAAAATCCCCGTGCACAGTGGTGCGTTTAAAGCGTCCGATGTCCGCTGAGTGATGATTAATTTAAGCATGGCCCGCTGGGCTGTGTTTCATGGATGGATTTTGTCCCAAGCGCCGGATAGCACACGGTTGCTATGAGGGATTACATAGATTGTAAAAATATGCTTTAAATACCATGGTACAGGACTCGATTACAAATTATGTACGTACGTTCAGTAATCCTCTTAGTGTTGACCATAGTTTCGCAGAAGCAGTAGACCGCTGTTTTAATTTAGATTTTTTAAATAGTGAGATGGCGATCAAGCGAACACGTAACATGATTGTGTAAACCGATGCTTACAATGCAAATGCAAGAACGTCACAATATTTCAGATTGCAAATATATTGCAATTCTTAAGGGTCAATATAGCTATACAATCAAAGCACAAGTCAGGCAGGAAAGTATTGGCACTACGACTTAAGCCTTGATAACTGACAGCCATGTTTAGAGGCAATAATATTCTTTTCATCACACTTGCTTGTAAAGGTGTTATAACACGCGCGCTTATAGACCAACTCGAGCCGATTTACCCCTCGTGGGTTACAAATATCTATAACTCCCACGGGAGGAAAAACTGTATGAAAATCTATAACTCCCTTGGGAGTTATGAGTTTAGTTTTAAAAGTCGTACGTCATTTCAGACTAAGGAGGTTTCGAATCAGCCAAGGCTATTTCACATCTTTAAAACTTGGCTACAAAACCAATTTTAGTGTAAAATAAAACTTATATGGTATATTTTCCTATTATTTCCGTAGTTTTTGCGATTATTTTAATGCAATTAAATTAATTTAGTTTAAAATTTTAATTTGAAAATCGGTACAATCTGGCGACATTGCCTGTCAAGTTTAAAAACTAAACGCAGTTCTTAGCATTATCTGTGGAGGACTATATTGAAAAAGTTGACAGTTGAAGTTGTCTCTTAGCGGGTGCGTTTAGTTTATTTCATTTTTATGTTTTATTTTTTTTTTCCTCGCAAATGTGATGAAAAACATTGTGTGTATCACGGGCAGTAAGAAGATTACAAATACAGCGTGTGTATTTCATAGGGGCGTATATTTTAATAACGATTAGTTTGGACCTAAGGAGCTTAATTACATTGGTTTTTTTTTTTAGGAGATAAGATTTTTTTTTCATACATAATAATTGAGCACGCAATGTATTGCGTCCACATCAATTAACGTACCTAGCTAATGTACTGATATGACGTTTATTACGTCAGTGTTCATTAATTTAAGTAACAAAATAAACCACAGTGGTGTTAATGTGTAATTATTGTTAATTGCAAATTCGGATCTCTGCCATCCCGTGCGGGAAACGGTGGATATTTATTCAATAAAAGTCGAAAATAATTACTCATTACTTTATTGCATAGGTTTCTTAACTAATCACGTCGATTTACCCGCCTTAGGTACCTATTTTCTACGTGACGGCCACGCAGTTCCATGCAAGTGATGCAGCGACGGTAAAGAGACTCTCTTACACTTCTCATATTCGTTGCTCGTAGTCTTTCAAATACTTCAGTTATTTTGTTTTTTAACTGCTCCACTGTTGTTCGAGGTTGAGCGTAGACTTCGTTCTTCACAGCCCCCCATAAGAAAAAGTCTAAGGGTGTCAAATCAGGGGAGCGAGCAGGCCACCGACGAGGGCCAAACCGACCCATCCACTGGTCACCAAACATCAAGTTCAAAACCATTCTCACTCGAACCGATGAGTGTGCGGGAGCCCCATCTAGCTGAAACCAGGTGTTTCTGCGTTGTTCAGCCGGTAAAGTATTGACATATTCAGCCAGAGGTCCATTTAGCAGTTCAATAAATTTGTCACCGTTTAGATTACCGTCAATGAAGACAGGCCCAATAATGCGATCTCCATGTATCGCTCCCCAAACATTGACAGCCCATCGATACTGATGCCCTGTTTCCCTTAACAGGTGTGGATTTACCTGCGACCAGTAATGGCTGTTTCGTTGGTTCCAGACACCGTTTCTAGTGAACGTACTTTCGTCGGTCCAAATGATGTTTGATAAAAATCTGTCATCTGCTTGTTGTTGGTCACGTATCCACGTAGAAAACAATAATCGTGGCAAATAGTCCCTGTCCAACAAAGCGTGTGCTTTTAAAAATTTGAACGGGCGTTGCCTGTCCTTTTTCAAGATTTTGTGGACAGTCTTGTTGTTCACATTAAACAGTCGTCCCGCTTCTCTGGTGCTGCTCTCCGGGTGCAATGAGAAATATTGCAAAATGTTTTCCTCTACTCGTCCCGGCAGACGGTCATTATTTTGCTCTACAATTGTTCTTCCAATGATAGGTAGACCATCTCGAATACGCTGAAGAGCATTGACGATTACTCGTGAGTTTCGCGGAGTTCGCCTGTTCGGAAATCGCTCTCTGTACAACTCTAAAGCTCTTCGACCGCGTTGTTGAGCTTCGCCGTAAATCAAAATCATATCAGCGAGTTCATTAGGAGGAAAATTCGACGGTCGCGGCATTTTCAACAATTATTTATATCACTGACGGCAACATGACAAATTATGTCAGGAAAACAGAAACCAGAAATTGAATTTTTTTATTAACCAAAAACCAAAAAGTTTTTATCTTTACTGAATACCTAAATTTCAATCAAAAAGACAATTACTGGACTCCTTCGACGTTTATGTTGAGTTTTATTCTAATCAAACCTTTCCGTTCACTTAAGGTTGAGGAGTAATAATGTTATCAAAACAGATAATGACATAAAGTGCTGACAAGCAACGTCAGTCGTTTATTGATAAATGCGAGTTTCCATGCAGTTCAATACGTGAATTTATTAGAAATCTACTTCACTTTTACTACTTGTTTGTAAAATTTAATAATGGACAAACTAATAAGTAGTTTGATAGTGAAATGAAGATTCAACAGTCGTATTAGCAGGATAACTGACGTATTTTGCACTGCCTCGTATCAGGTGTACAGTACCTAAGTAATTACACCTTAGCGATTGCTGCAAAATAATAATTTACTTAAGGCCACGATTATTCCTATCATGCTTCTTTAATTTAGGGTTTGTCTCAAAAAGACAAAAATAAAGTAAACAAATACTTCATTTGACGTGGCAAGTAGTTAATTACTTGCTATGTCAAATTAAGGTGGACGGCGTACATTGCTGCTCGGTAGGATTAAAAAAATTAATTACCCCTAATTAATAACACTATTTAACAAAATGATTACCTTATACGATTTGCATAATCCGAAACTATAACTGGATACATTATACGCCCGTATGGAATACACACACTGTATAATATAATTAGAAAATAATTGTTAAGAGTATTTTATGGCAAAATCACATCACACACACAAATCTTACTTATGCTGAGAAATATTTGTAAATTCTGTGAGAATGCTTTTCACTCTTTTGACGAGCTTTATTTTGGATTAAATACTAAATTAAACTCAAGACTGATCCTTTAATAACCCTAAACTAGCGTCGTCGAGGGTCTAAGCCCGGGACATCATTAATTTCAACCCATTTTGTCTGTCCACTTGCAGACAAGCACAATGAAGAGGGATCGCTTTAGCCTTAAGCTTTAAACCACACTAAATTCTTTAATTTGAGGACTGTAATTCGAGGAGTATTCCAAGTTGGCTAAATTTGATTTAGGGCTAAGCCTAACACGTTTAATTAAATTGAATATGTAGGGCGTGTTCTGCCTTTTAGTTCCTCGGCTTTATTTCATGCATTCCATTCACCTCTTCAGTTTGTGCTGTGCAGTCTAGCGCACCGAGTATAGAGTAACGATCGATATTGCAATCACATTATAGACCAAACGCGTTAATTAGCCCTGTACTAATTTTCAGTTAATATTTCATAGATTTAAAGGAAAGATATCCAAGGCCGCTTCAGGCTGTCCAGAATATTTTTGCCACGCCACTGCAGGCCAAAGATTACAAATACCAAGGACCGGAATTCTCATAGCAAAGATCAAACTTTGATAGGGTTCGACCAAAGTGTTTTATCGACAATCGATAATGTCTATTTTCTAAAAAATATGTTTTTCAGAAATTTCTTTATCCATTTGTTAATTGTTTTCTTTCAGGATCAACCATTTTAGTAACACGACACGGGAATCATTTATTTAAACACAAACGACGTAAATGTCATATGTGACGTGGTCATGATTTATTTTAATATGGAGATGCAAGTTGCTTATGGAAGAGGTCAAATTTTACAGAATAATCTTATAAGCCGGTAATGTGCGATAATATTCCGTAACATCGATAAGTGGAATTTTCGATAAAACACTTTGGTCACCCTCTCAAAGTTTGATTTTTGCTATGAAGAATTCCGGTCCTTCACAATTAGGTACATACACGTCGCTATATTTGTCTATTACCAAAGTGTTACCAATTCTGTAAATATTGTACATAATTTTTTCTATTTTTCATTGAAATCACTGATCTCTTTTATCGTCGGTACAGGCTGGTCATCGGTGAAAAAAAAAGATGTATTAATATTCGCGGAGCAGCCGGCGGCGTGGAAGCGTGCCAGCAAAAACTGGCCTTATTGCTGTTATAGGTAACATGCTAGTACTTTGGAGCAGACTTAGCATAGTCCGGTCATAGTCCACTTATTTTATGGGTGTTGGAAGCCTCTTTTATTTAATAAAAGTTCGAAAATCTATTTGATGTTTGCATCTTCTACTAATGCTAATTAGGATAGGTACCTACATTTACGCAAAGACAAGGATACACAGTGTAGTCAAATTTAAAGGTTTACGTATAAGTAGTTTAAATACCTTTGTACGGTAATAATAACAATTCTCTCTTTTTTCATCCATTATTAGCGACAATATAGATAGTACTAACAACTCTCCCTTTTTTTCATCCATTATTGGGGACAATATAGTACTTAATTGATTGTATTTTGCTTAATTTATTTGTGGACATCGTACTGTTTTTAATTCGATTATTATTCATTTTCATTATATTTGTTTTGACAATCATAATACGGACTCGTATAAATTGACATGTATAATTTATCATGTAACGTTGCATTTCGAAATAAATAAATGTAATTAATCATCTGCATAATTTTATGAAATAGGGTACATATGTACAGGCTAGCAGCTAAACGGGTCCTATTATAAATAACGGCAAAATTAGATCGTGCTCCGACACTATGGCAAAATCGAACTTTCTCCACGCTGCCGGGAAGTGAAACGTCGGTACAGCAATACAGGAAATGTGATAGAAGGGCTAAACATTACGCCAAATGAAAATGGCCTATGTTACCAGGAAACTGTTGCCCGTGAAGTCATTTTGGGTATGAGCCTATCGACGAAGTCTTGTATGGCCGGACATTGGCTGTGGTAATCCATTGTTGATGTAGAATGAGGTGGTTTCTCAGCAAAAGACAAATTCTAATTGACCATAGTTTTGCAGAAGCAGACCAGAGGCAAGTTTCATAAACTTGGATTATATACCAGTGGCGTGGCGTAAAAGATATCCTTGGGCAAGCCAGTGCTGATTAGGCGTAGTTTTTCTTTAAGAGCTGTAGAATAAGGAGGTCAAATGCCTGATATTAGGCAAGCCGGGAGGAATCGAGTTCTTTGGACGCCACGCCACTGTTATATACTTTACGCAGTTATGCAGAGTTTAGTTTTATGCCTACAGTTTAGCATTAGCCGATTTCAGCATATCTATGATCATTTGACCATAGTTATGCAGAAAGAGACCAGAGGCAAGTTTCGTATCCTTGGATTATATACTTTAAGAACTTAAGCAGAAAGTTTAGTTTATATGCGCATAGAAGGGTTTTTCACCCTTACTCCTTACAGATAACCGTGGCTAGATAACTAGTGAACTGTGAAGATTTTTTTTCCTTGGAGATAACTAGTTATCTCCGAGGATTTTATATTCTTCGCAGATAACTTTTTTTTTTAATAGTTTTCTGTGAGGAAAATCCAATCCTTATAGATAACTGGTTACCTCCAAGGATTTTATATTCTTTGCAGATAACTATTATTTTTTTAAGTTTAGCTAGCTAGCTATCTCCGATGAATACAATTTAATCTCAGAAAAATTAAAAAAATAATATTTATCTACGAAGAATATAAAATCCTTGGAGGTAACCAGTTATCTACAAGGATTGGATTTTCCTCACAGAAAACTGTTAAAAAAAAAAGTTATCTGCGAAGAATATAAAATCCTCGGAGATAACTAGTTATCTTCTAGGAAAAAAAATCTTCACAGTTCACTAGTTATCTAGCCACGGTTATCTGTAAGGAGTAAGGGGTTTTTCAACATTAGTCGCTTTCTGCATAGCTATCGTCAATTTACATTAATAGATTTCACGTTGGCAAGTGTTTAAAAAGATACGTACGATAGTTTCGAGAATTAACGTGCACAGTATAATAGCAGTAGTTAGTTTTTCTTCCGACAAAAGGTACATCGAGCGCGCGCATGTGTGCGCGCCGTGTACGGACAAACCAAACATTTACCAATGCGCACCAATGCCACAGTATGGAGTGCACTCACACAGACGCGCGATCGTACGTCTGTGTAAATACGTGTGGCGCTTTCCTAAACGTCCGAAGTCGTACTACTTGTTTGTGTTTATACTTTGTAACGTGCGTCAGTCATCTAAAAATATGAGCGTAGCTGCATTTGAATTGAAGCAGATTTTCAAGAAAAAATCGATTCGTTTACATGAATAGAAACACTATTTCGAAACTACAAATAATTATAAGCAAATGAACAGTGCTCACGAACTGCGCATAGTTATAGAGGTCGTTATTTAGTAAACATTTCATTTTTAATATCAACTTTTTGTTGAAGGCGCTTCTATTACTTCACTGTCACCATAACACTAAGTTTAGGTACCTACCTACGCAACAAATTTCAAGTTAGAGTGGCTCATAATGTATTTACAAAACTTGACCTAAAATGTGTCGTTCAGTCATCGATTTTTAATAAAGACGATATTTGTTTGTATCTTTGTATCAGTAATGCGTTCTTTTATGTTAAAGTAAAGCGGTACATTTTACTTAGGTAACTCACAAACTAATATTTGCTTTCAAAAACGTGAAAAAAGATAATATTTGACATGTTATTTGTCATACAACTGTCTAAGTCCTAACATTACGTCACATAAGTAACATACTGTAATATAAGTACGTCAAATAATCGTCCTTAACCCTTTTCTTATCCGATGTCAGATAAAAGGGTTGGGAAAATTCGGACTATCCGGCCGAATGTGAGGGCCGGCGGTTAAACAGTTATCTTATTATGGGGGGAACTAACACACTTAGCAGCGGCCGAGTAAAGTTACACCAATAACGAAAATATTAGTTTTCTCCCGGTTGGAGCAAAAAAAGGTGAATAGTTCAATCAATGACCCTTATTACGCACCGACAAAAAAGGGTGTTTCTGTTTAATGCATATGTGACTTTGTCTATTGTAAGATTGGTAAGTCTATCTCTAGCATTGTAGTCCTTGAAGAGTGGACAGCTTGGAAAGTGGTGTTATTTGTCATTCCATGAAGAGGTTCTCAGCATGGTGAATGAAAGAAGTTGCTGAAATGATTCACAACCGGAAAGATGATTAGACATCCGATACGATACAAGTACAAGACACTTTCGTTGTGAATATTCTGGAGCCGAACATTGAGGCAGGAGAGGCAGAGATAGATCAAGATTAACATATTTAAATCAAATGATAGAGAAACTCAGCGCGGTGTGTGGTATCAGCACGTCTAGCATAACTGGCCGCGACTTCGTTTCTCGCGCGACAGAGCATCACCAGTCACTGTCACACTATACACTGTATTGAGTAGAAAGAGATAGGTAGCACTTGTCGCGCGACAAAGAGCCGCGTGTCACAGTTGTGCTAGAGGTACAGGAGACCAAACGTAAAATGGAGCAGAGTGGCGATTACTCCACCGACAAAAGAGTAGCTCTTAAGTTTGAATTAATGAAGTGAAGTAGGCTTCATCAAAGCAAATTCCAGATGTAGGCAAGGGATTTTGAAAATCTCTCAAAGTTAGCTCGTGTAGTAAAATGAAGACGGCGCAATATTAACCTTGTGATGAATAAATCACATACGGGAGAAATGGTATAGGTGTCGCCTACTTCTTTGACTAGACTAAAAGCGAAACTGGAATCAGCGAACCGGGAATAGCGTTTTTTGTCGATTACAGAAACAAAGCCATTAGGAGTTCCGTGTTTTTCTCGATTTCTATACTTTTCCAAACTTTTTGGTTTAGATGCGAAAAACTCTGACGACACGTTGACGACCTTTGAGTGCATTTTTCACCACTAGTGGTTTACTCGTATGTTGGTAATCTTGATAATGCAGAAAAATCCGTATAAAGGTGACTTCCAGTCACGTTTCCAAAATCACCCTATAAAGATTCCAGATCCAGCCCGCGTCAATATTTTTAGGGTTACGTACCTCAAAAGGAAAAAACCGAACGGAACCCTTATAAGATCACTTTGTTGTCCCTCTGTCTGTCTGTCTATCTGACCTTCTGTCAATACCCATTATCTCTGGAACGCGTGGAGGTACCGAGATGAAATTAATACCTATACTCAAGTCTATGGTCCCTTGAAGCTGTGAAAAAATCAAGCTTCTAAGTTAACGTGAAAAAAGATACGGCCGTAAAAACGTAAACTTCGACACTCTCAAGGAAACCAAAATTCAACGGGTACTTTCTGTTGACCTAGAACTACGAAATTTGGCAAGTAATACCGTCTTATACTACAAGTATAGATACATCTGAAAACTATAAATTTTTAATTAAATCATAAAAAATAGACTTTACTAAGGGAATCAAAATTTATACGGTACTTTATTATATATACCTACAAATTTGTACACGGAACCCTCGGTGGGCGAGTCCGACTCGCACTTGTCCGGTTTTTTTCTTAAGGCTCACCTTAATGTGTGATGCTAAGGACGCTTCTAGGTACATCCATATTTATAACATAATTATCTGCACAAAGTTCTTCGTTAAGTTTACCAAGAATTACTAATTAGTTAGTTTTACCACAGAATAAGTTTTAGGACTAAGAACAGAAGCAACTCTTTCTAACAAAATATTTACAAAATACCTACGAACAACAAATTAGCAGAGGGAATAATTTGTTGTACAGTCATGGTCAATATTATACCATGAAAAACAGCACGCATAAATATCTGACACATCCTTATTCCTATAGGAATAGAGAAGTATCACATTTTAGGGTTCCGTAGCCAAAATGGCAAAAACGGAACCCTTATAGTTTCGTCATGTCCGTCCGTCCGTCCGTCCGTCCGTATGTCACAGGCATTTTACTCAAAAACTACACGATGGATATTGATGAAATTTGGAATATAGGTGTCTTGTATGAGCCGCTACTTAGTTTGGTAGTTAAATAACTAAAATAATTATTTTTAGGGGGGCACTCCATACATGTTACAGAACCTAAAAAAACTTTTTTTCAGAAAATATCAGCGTGTGCTACATAGTTCGACAGCTCTTTTAAAAACATTTAAGGGTTCTTAAGTAATGTTTTTGATTAAGTGAATACCTTTGGAAATAATCGCTCCGAAAGTTGTGAAAATTGTGTCCCCCCCCCCCCTCTATCTTCTAAACCGTGTTTCCGAAAAATACAAAAAATAGCAAAGATAACGCTTAATTAATACTTTCAACGAAAATTATTTTCAACAAGATCGGATTAACCGTTTTTGAGTTATTGCCGATAAACTGCGCTTCTCAACAAAAGGACGTAATTGCTATGAAGATACGCTCTTTTGTTGTTGTACTTTTTTTACATCGTATTTTTTACCTTATAGTTACGGCTATGGAACCCTACACTGAGCATGGTCCGATGTGCGCCGCGCCGGCGCGCCGCCGCCGCCGGCTTTTTTGGCCACGCCGCCGCCGCCGATTTCTGATCGGCGTGAAATCGGCGTGAATAAAAAACTTATTGCAAAAGCAGATTTTCGTACCATATATTAAAACTAACCTTACTTAACACTTTGTTCTAGCAGTTCATAGCATGTACTCTGTTGAAATCAAGGTTCATCCCATTTTTGGATAACGTTTTTTCTTATTATCCTCTCGTAGGATTTCAAAAGACGGCAGAGGCTAGTTAAAATGGTCTAGATCATCATTATCATCTCAATCCGGAGACATTCATTGATGAACATAGGTCTGCCCTAAACAATTCCGAACGAACAGTCGCAATGCACACGTTTTCTCTTAATCGAATGCCGACGAACTTAAACATGTCCTCAGATCATTTTGTGGAGGCCAACCCACGCTCCATCTTCCTTCAGATTCGTGGTCTTCATTTGGGAACCTTTCTATCCCATCGGTCTTTGTTGCTCGAGCTATATGCCCAGCCCATTACCACCTCATCTTGCTAGAGTTATGTCACCTAAGTAGGTTCTTTGGAAACGGAACGAAACGGATTTACTAATTACTAATTTGGTCTAGCTCTCTCTATGGAACGTTGAGCGACTCGACCCTATTTATGAAGGTGAAAGACTATACGTCTACTGGATATCTCGTCACTAGTCAAAAACTATTCTTGAGACATTGAGACACGGTGACAGAGAAGAACTGGAGTGTATGTTTCAGCTACATATGTGTATTCGTAGTTCTCGTCCTAGACAACTTCAAGGTTAACTGCCCCAAGAGCGACTGGGGTATCAGGGAGTTCGACATAACTTTCGTCTTATAAACACAGCGGTCGTTGAGCATATTTTTCGCGCCCTGTAGGGACTATACCATCACGACGATGTCATTAGCTAATCGAAGGTAGTCGTTAGCGACGTTGATTCTAAATCAGTTCTAGTTCAAAAGCTTCAAGACATCCTCCAAAGCTGTGCTCCTGTAACCCTCTCCTTCCTTCGGAGAGGGGCACAACTCCAGATCAACCAAAAGTGGTCAATATTGACCATACGGGACACAAACCAACCAAAAAAAAAAACCAAAGCTGTGGTAATCAGTTTCTAAGAAAAGACGTCTTACAGGTTCTTGGAGTAGAATTTATCTCATACTTTGGTTCATGTTCTTTCTCTGTAAACTCATAATCTTTTAAATTAGAGAATACAGATGATGATGAGATGAATACAGATTGCGGTATCTCAATTAAACTCCTATAATTAATTAATTAGGATTTATTTGAACCAGAGCTGAACACATGTGACAATGGCTAATATAAAAGAGAGAGATCATCAAGGCGGGAAAGAGAGAGGTGAACGCCTAAGCTGCGTTCAATATACCACAGCTGTGTAGGTTTCATGAGCATTTAACCCCTGAGCATTGACTCTGGCTCCACCATATCAAGAAACGAAGTTTTGATATTGAAATCTTCAACACAATATATGACAATGAATGCACATTGTTTTTTGATAAAGATGTATCTGTGGTTTCATTTAATATCATAGAAACGTAGTTTTTTTCTTTTTTAGGGTTCCGTAGCCAAAATAGCAAAAACGGAACCCTTATAGTTTTTAATAAATCTATCAGTTCTGCCAAACATTCTGGACCAAATACTTGAGTTATAACAGCAGTAGCCTTAGTTCGGCCCATTTCTAAGCCTTTGGGAATATTTGAGTCCAGGAAGATATTGGGCATCAGAGGAACTAAAGTGTCCATCAAAGTGAATGGCAAGTTATTTGTAGCTGGTAAGTAGTCCAGCCAGTTTGAACTCTGCCCTTTTTAATCATTTTGTTCGCTGGTTTATTAACCAGGTTTACTATACTTTTGTGACAGCGGTGGTTTGCTTATGTCTGCTGCTACCTATATATGTTTTTCCAGTACAGAACCGTATTAGAGATTCGGCCTTGAGGTACCTTGACCACGCGCTCTTATGGAATTACATGGAAGCTTCCGAAAGATGACAGTTAAGTCCCAGAGATCGAAAAAACAAGCCTTTTTGTGGTACCTAATCTAATTTTGGTCTATTGCGTAGTCTAACACGTTTGGGTAACGTTGGAAAAACTTAAGTTCATCCTCGCGACGCTTTAGATCCTGCAACTATAGGCGTTTGGCCAGTGAACTTCTCTCATACAGGCAGTGATGACCTGTGTGAACCTAAGTATCTCCATAGAAATGAGGAAATCCGTAGAAGCACTATTTAATTGATGTAGCTCCGAATAACCAAGTGGCCATACCATATAGCTCGAATAAATAATGTCTGATAAGGCCTAAAACCTCTCGAATAGACCGAAGATGTACCATGTAGAACCAAGATGTAGCATGGGTCACCTTCCCTCAGTGGATGGCTTTGGCATCGTAACGTTATGATCGCTAGTGCCAAAAAGGCAAAAAACGCAAATTTTAACCATTTTATTTCGATTTTTTTGTAAAAATATATGTTTATGGCATTAAATCAGAGTTTAAGGTGATGTACGGCGATATTTTAAATAACTGTGTCCTTGAATTACGGTTTTTTGATGTGTGAAATCATGTTTCAATCACGCCGAAAATACGCCGCCGCCGCCGATTTTTTGTCAAACGCCGCCGCCGACAATTTTTTGATCGGCGCACATGTCTAGGTCCGACATGCTCTTGGCCAGTTATTTATGTCCCAATTCATTATTTATTATTGCCGGTGACTGTACCTTTTTACTTGTAAAGTTATAAACATTTAATTAACCTCGTTACACAAACGAATGTTTCACTTCTGTTTTTTTTTAATTCTATAACTGACCTGCGATTGACCTCAGTAGCGCCTGATGGCGAGCGCCTACGAGGTTGAACATGGACCTTAGGTTGTCCTTATAGCTGTATCTGTGTCGTTCGTTAAAAGGCAGCCCTTTAATTAAGGTCTCAGCAATAAGTTACTCTTTTGAAGATGCAATTGAAAATCACCAATATTGAATACGCGAGACACGCTGCTGGACGCCCCCTAAAGAACGCCACCATGATCGGTCTGGTGGCAACCGCATTCATTGGACTGAAGTAACCTTTACCAGGTCATCAGTCCACCTTGAGGTACTGTTGGTATATAATCCACCGTTTTCCAATTGCATAGAAAGTCTACATGCTTTGTTAATTTTTCTAAGTCCACAGTTCAATTTTAGGGTTCTGTACCCATAGGGTGCCAACGGAACCCTATTACTAAGCCTCCGCTGTCTGTCTCTGTCTGTCCGTCGGTCTGTCCGTCTGTCCGTGAGTCATATGGCTCTAACTTTGGAACCGTAATAGGAAGATACTTGAAATTTTCATATGTGTATTTCTATTGCCGCTATAACAACAATAAAACCAAAATAACGTTAACAATAAAAAGGGGTCCCCATACAATAAATGTGTTTTTGGCGCATTTTTGCTCAACGGTGGTACGGAACCCTTTGTGTGCGAATCCGACCCGCACTTGGCCGGTTTTATTAGGTATATGGTCTATACCCGCAACACACTAATGACAGAACCGGTAACGCACGCGATTCGTGTATCATTGTATAAACTGACACTCCATTAACAAATTAAAAACGCTGTGAAATGAGGACTTCATAAAACTTTTATCAACTCAAAGATATCACTGTGAAGCGGATACAGCAATAATTGTATCAAGGCCTCGTAAAGACGGGAATGCTTTTTAATGGACATTAAAAGTTTATCGCCCAGGAATTCTCTGGAATTCTAGAAAGCTACTAAGAAAGTTGCTAGTTGTTTTATGATACAAAGATGTAGCCTGCAAGATTCAGGCAATCTCGGTTTTCTTCTCTCTGTAAGAGTTCTCACAGTACATACCTACGTACGACTCGTACGAGACTGCGTTCTAGGTGAATGCAGACGGGTCTATACCCCGATTGTTTTCCTTCGAAGTTCGAATCGTGCCGTTCCTCTCTTGTAATAGAATAACAGAGTTCGGTAGGAGTTCGGAGTTTGAACGTAGAGCTTTAAAGAGAATGTAGCAAGTAGAGTCTTCGTCACACATAAGTTTTATATGAACTCTCATCTATGAGAGTAGGCCTGTGCCCAGCCGTGTGACATATACAGGCTGTGAAACTCTATACGCAGCTTCTAGACCGATGTTAACGCAATTTTCACGAAGTGTCCTCACGTCATGAGAATAAACTTAATATTACATCTATAATTTATGTAGGTATTTAGTGAAAACTATACTGAATGCAAGATTTTTACGGCATAAACAAAACAGCCTTACAATCTATTAAATAATCAAAGTACTTTCCTTTATCTCCGACGAAATTACGCAAAGAGTCTTCACCTCGGTAATTTAGCTACATAACTGCCGTTTTTGAAAAAGGGCTTAATTTAGTACCTAGATAAAAATAGTCGGTTACGTCTTTCTATGACAAAACGCAGAAAAAACCGGTCTGATCCGGAATTAAACTTCGAATGCAAATCGGGAAAATTAAGTCCTCCCTTTTTCAACGACAGCCATCTGTTATTCTGTAATCGGTCCTACCCTGTCTGTACCCATCACTAGGGTTGTCAGCTGTCTTCCGAGAGGCACGTGATGTTAAATCGAACCCTATAATTTTACTTTACAGTTTTATTGGCCTCGACTATTCTACAAAACACGAAAATTATACTATAATTAAATGGTATTCAATTTTGTCGTCGAGTAGATAAACTTAGGTACTAACGCAATGACAACTCGCTCGATCAACTGTAATAAGTTTAATAGTACATGTAGAAGTAGATAAACATCAGCCGGTCTACACTTACTCGTACTCCTTGATCCTTGAACAATGTAATCAAAAATGTTGGCTAGGCAATTCATAAATGTTAAAAACATTGACGAATAAAGAAACATATTGTATTTAATTTGTATATCGGAGCAGAGGTACACCAAAAAAGGCGTGACAACCTAAATGTTAAGTTTCCTGGTCGGAGATAAGGAGACGCAGAAGGAAAGAGGAAAGACCTTCGCCCAGCAGTATTGACCAACTAAAAAAAACCGGACAAGTGCGAGTTTGGACTCGCATATCGAGGGTTCCGTACAAATCTATAGGTACATATATTAAAGGACCCTATAAATTTTTGATTCCCTTAGTAAAGTCATTATTTTTATGATTTTATAATAATGTATAGTTTTCAGATTTTTCCCTTTACTTGTAGTATAGGACGGTATTATTTAACAAATTTACAGATCTAAGTCAACGGTAAGTACCCTTTAAATTGTGGTTTCCTTGTGAGTATCGAAATTTTCGTTTTTTGCTGCATAAACGGCCGTATCTTTTTTTTACGTTAACGTAGAAGTTTGATATTTTTACAGCTTCAAGGGTCCGTAGATTTGAGTATATGGTTTTAATTTCAACTCGATACCTCCACGCGTTCCCGAGATAAAGGGACAGAGGGACAGACAGACGGACAACAAAGTGATCTAATAAGGGTTCCGTTTTTTCCTTTTCAGGTACGGAACGGAACCCTAAAACGGAATTGCCATAGGTTGTATTAAGCTAGATTCTGCATTTTGCAGCTGCGGCATAGTATCACTTGTTTTGGTTTTTGAGCTGACAACCCTACGACCGTCCGTATACCCAGGTTGCGTTAGATAAAAAACATGGCCGGAGCATCGGTCATTCAAGACATCTCGGCTGAAATCTAATGAAACTATAGGGAACCTATTGGATCGCATAAATTTAAAAGGCATAATTCATAATTTGCCATAATTCATAATTCGGCATAGTGCATTTTTTTCTTAAACTAGAATTTTCAGGACTCTTTAAGGCCTCATCCTGTTAAATATGTTAGGTCAGGTTTGCGTTATAATAATCCTGAAAAGTTACCGTGTTCAGAAAAAAAAGCATTATGCCAAATTATGAATTATGCCTATTAAATTTATGCGATCCAATAATAAACTGAAACTATATGCTTCCCTTATAACACCTAGCTTCATGTTCGTAACTTTGTCCGCTCCAATGTATATATAAATACATGTGATTTAATTTCAATGTGTTCTTTTGACACTGCGAACCAATCAATCGAAGAAATCAGAAGGTTAATTCAAATTTTGATGTGAAATAGTAACAAGTTTGTACTTAATCAGACTTCACAATATGTCGGCATACTTGTCGCTTCGATGGCGGACCACATCAGCATAATCTATCTATGGTTATGAACTGTTAAGTTCACGGGTTAAATCATGTTAGAGTTTGACGGCGAAACTTTGAATTACCCTACAGGAAAGAAGAAGGTTGTTCTGAGTAAACTAAGGTTTCTAAAGCACAATAAAATTAACTAGGTACCAGTGGCGTGGCGTTGAAGAAATCTTTGAGCAATTTTCTTTAAGAGCACTAGAATTAAGTGCTGAACTGCCTAATATTAGACAAGCCAATGGGAATCGAGTTCTATGGACGCCACTGCTAGGTAGTAACGTGAAAAAAATGACTACAATTAGATAGCGTCAGTGACAAGGAGCAGCAGATATTAACTTTTACTTTGGTAGAGTAGGTATCAAATCAAATAAAAATCCTTTATTGCACTCATGTTAGTATAAAGCTCTTAAAGTAGGTAATTACAGTTTAACATGAACGCTGTCAGGGCACAGCAATTTTACAGGTAAATTTAAACGTATGTGTAAATTTTATTCATATCATTAACATAGGTATCTATCTAGTATAATTTTAGTCACTTTATGCCATACATTTACCACACCTTTTTATTCTATTATTTTCCTAGGCGGTTACTAAATATAAATGCGATAGATAGTGTCCATAATGCATGAGCTTACTATCTAGAGCAAGCTTGGTTAAGGTTACTACAGCATTTTTCAACAATTACCTTATCAAGTTATTAGATAAGTTCTATTTAAGTAAATTTTTCTAGTCTCGATCACGGGTCACAAAATAAGTTGTATAGATTTGTATATTAGTAGTACTTTGTGTGAAACCCCTGATATTTAATTATATCCAACATATTTAATATTGCTTTTTATACGTAACTGTCCCGACTTTCGACAACGTAATCATTTTACGTCTTAGCTATTCTGATACTTTACACCTTTTGAAATGTTGTCCTGGGGCCATGTGGTCATTTTACAAATTGGACATTGTGAGATACGGACTAGACGAGATGCATGCAATTTACGATTCTGACATTTTGAGATGTTGACAAGGAGCGATGTGGTCATTTTGTGACTCGGACATTATGAGATGTGGACTATGAGCGATGTGGTCATTTTGCGACCTAGTCACTCTACTAATGACCCGAATTACGTACCTACATTATACAAACATTACAGAAAATGAAGGACATCTGAAAATATTGTTGACGTGGGCTCGTTAACTTCAAATTAAAATTTCGAGCAATTTTACATATTCGATATCCGAAGGAAGGTAAAAAAAATTTTGTCTAAGAGTCCGTGTTCACAAGATAATCATGCAAAATAACTTTATAGTTTTATGCTGTTCACCAACATTACATAACATGCATAATATACAGGGTGTCCCATAACTAACACGTCACAGTGACACTGGAGGTAGACCAGGTCAAGAGGTACCAAACCAACTTAACATGACCCGCCGACCGTAATTTTTTTTTCACTACTGGTGGTTAAAGTCGAAATTAATGTTTCGCCGTGAATTAATTCAAGATCAAACTAGTATATTTTTCAATTTTACTTAGTTTTTGGATAAAATACCATTTCTGTAACCTTAATTAACAATTCATGTTACCGTACACATAAAAAAAAACTAACCGTAACACCTTTCCGAGTGCACACTGGCACTAATAATCAGGCATCGGATATTCCTGCGCCTATTTACCTACCTAAAGTTGGCGAATGCCCGGAAAAACTGAGCAAGTATGGAGTCGGCTTCTTAAAAATATATTTTTAAATAATATAAGTTCCGGGATTCCGGGACTGCATAAAACGTTACGAGAATGTAATATATCGCAAAAATGTTTAGGTTTTACTTTTTTTAGGTTAGTTTTGTAAGCACTCAAGTTGATGTATGCGCTTGCCACATGAAGTAGCTGTAGCAGTATCAATGAATTCAGTAATTTATTCGGTTTACTAAATACATTTAACTTATATAATATTCGATGCCTGCTAATAATGTTAAAAACGGTCAAAATTCATAAAAAACTTTAATTTGAAAATAACTCAAAAACCGTGCCACTTTTACTGTGGTCATGTTAAATTGGTTTGGTACCTCTTGACCTTGTCTATCTCCAGTGTCACTGTGACGTGTCAGTTATGGGACACCCTGTAGAAAAGCAAGGTTTAATTTGAAACTTTTTCTCAACTAGCGAAGCGGGCAAGACTAGTAATAACTCATTAAAAACATGCAGATACTTTCATCAAGCAATATTTTCCTTACAAATTCCAGGAACTCAACGTTGTTCCTAGTTAAGAAGTCTTCCGTGTAATATTGCTCCTTTTTAATTATTTTGCGGAGAAGCTCTCGAAAAGTTAGCGTTCGTCAGTTTTTGCTCATCTCGCGAGTGAAAAAGGTACCTATGAAGTTCCTTCATGTTAAAAACCCGCGTAACCCCTTTTGCTTCAGATTCATGGAGATACATACATACCTTTTAGGTTTGGTTTAAGGTTACACTTGAAAAATAAGTTTGCGGTGGTTTCTGAGATGCAATTTAAGAATAAGGTATATTAAAATTAATGAAGCATAAAACCCGTACACTTAGAACAAAATTGCAAGAGTCGACAACAATATTATAATTGCACTCTTTTGTAAGAAAATATTTTATACTAAAAAAGTACAATTGGCGGACTTAATGCCTTAAGGCATTCTCTACCAGTCAACCATTGGGTAAAACAGAATATTGTTGGAGAATATTCTATATACTTCAAGAAGAACTGTAGGTATTTGCTTATGTTGTTTGTTTTATTTATGTTATGACTTATATTAAAAAAAAACTTATTATATCCATTAGTAACATGCAATGAATATTTTTAGATTTAGGAGTGGTTCAACCCCACTAAAACAGTGGACATAATTTGGCAATCCGGACGATCTAAAATAGGTTCTCGTTGGACTCTTAACGCTTAATTGAAAATGAAAACGAAAAAATGTTTATTTCGGTTTTATACAATATTTTACAACAAGTAAGGTTGGAGCCTCCTATTAAGCATTCCATTATGCTTGTGTCAGGAGACACCGCTCTTCCAAAGACAAGAAGTGATAGTAAAACCTTATAATAATTATTTGTATTTATGATTGATCATGATTATAAGTTACAATTAACAACACAAGGTTCAACAAAAATGTGATAGAGAGTATGAGTAAGTAGGTATGTATACTCTGACTGGGCCATTATCAATACAAAATGAATGATGTTCGACAGTGATAATGCGATCTGATTATGTTATTATTTTTACGCCAAGCAATATCTTAGGGCCGATACAGACGGACTGCAACCCAACTGCAACTCCCTACGATTTGTATGGGAACTGCATCACAACTGCGCAGTCGGCGTGCAGTTGTGATGCAGTTCCCATACAATTCGTAGGGATTTGCAGTTGGGTTGCAGTCCGTCTGTATCGGCCCTTAGACCAGTGGTGGGCAAAGTACGGCCCGCGGGCCAACTCCGGCCCGCGGGAGGGTTTCATCCGGCCCGCCGGCGGTCCTTCGAAATAAGTAGTACATATGGCCCCTGATAAAACAAAATTAATTTTTGCTATAGTTCTGGCCCTCCTCTGAAATTTCTTATATTTTCTGGCCCGCCATGAAAAAACTTTGCCCACCACTGTCTTAGACTCACGTACTCTAGTGATTTCGTACTCTTTATCTATAGGTACGTTGCTCCTCGTTCCTTGATATAACCTACGTTGTACGTCGTGTTCCTAAAGTGCTTCCATGAGGCTATACTTACCCTAATACTTGAGAGGTCTTTAACGTTCACGATTAAATCTATCGCCGTACTTAAATTAATGTAGGCCCTGCGCCAAAGTCTATAGTGAACGATCTCTTGAATTACCTGCAAGGAAAAAACGTTGAATTAATATTTTTTTACAAGTTATGGCACTTTATGAGTGAAGTAGGTACTGTTATGCAGCACACTCAATTGTTATTAGATCAGATAATGAAATAATAAAAATAAAAAAAAAAAACATTTTATTTACCCAAGTAAATAAGAGTGTACTCATACTCATACTCGTTTATTTTGTATTAATCATACAATGTCATCTTATACAATCCAGAATAAAATAATAAAAATAAAATTAATCGATCATTCATTATACAATACAAAACAAATAGAAATAAATTATAAAGTACAAATAGAAATAAAATGTCAATCATTCAGGAATTCAACAACGGAATAATAGGCCTTTTGTACAAGAAGCGATTTTAGTTTTAGACTAAACCCGAGGTACGTTTACAGTCTTTGAGGTTCGTTTCAGTCAGTTTTGGTAATCGGTATAGGTAACAGGAGGACCGAGTATTGTGAAAAAATCTCTATAAAATGATAACCTTAGCTGCGTGTGAAAACCCATTAGGATCGAACTGCGACCATTAGATACTTATTCAATATGCAAGAGCTTTGGTAAATACCTAGATTAAAACATGTTATTCCTATAGCACTTAGGAGCCAACCTACCCTTGGCTAAGAGCGATCGGCAGACTGAATAAGCCTGTCTGTAATCCTTAAATGCTTCAGAAGGACAAGGCAGCGAGAACACTCGAGCGACACTTTCAGACGGTTTAATTTCGTTTCTCCCTTGGAGGGCAGTACAACCCTTTGTCCGTAAGCCGACCTAATACTAACTGATTACCATAAGCAAGTCGAGTGGTGAGGTCATAGTCAGGTTTTTAACCGATTACAAGACTAAATTTGATACACATATTTGTTAAAGTACACTTTCCAAAAAAGGATGAGTGAGGAAAGGCGAAATTCGAGCTAAACTTGGTCGTAAATTACACGAGCGTAAAAATGCGAGTTCTGCATTAAAACAACGCGTGTCGAAAGCGCCACAATTTCCCCTCTCGCCGCTTAATGAAAATGCCAGAACCGATCCAACAACAAGTTGTCTTTATGAAAATTCTCATTTGTCTCGTGTTTATTTGTTGTTCTTGGAATTTATTGCGAGTTTCGATGTTTCGGGTTATTTATCGCGATTGTCTTTCATTTTGTGTGATTTTATTTTCAAGAGGATTCTTATTTTCAAGTGGGACGGGAAGAGTACTTACTAGCCTTCTGGAGACTTTCCCGCTCGGCATCTCCGTAGATTATTTATAGTTTATTTTTACCTCTTGATATGTTTATGCCTAGTTTTAATTGTTTATTTTAATTATCTTGTTTTTTTTTCTTAATTATACTTCAATGTTTATATAAATAAATAATACGTAGATTGAACTAGTTCTAGTTAGTTAATCTAATGAAATTAAACTACTTTTTCCGTATATATTTATTAAGTATAAGTTTGTTTTTTTACAATATATATATATAAAGTAAAATACATCATGCACATACAAAATATAAACACCTAACGCAACCTAGGATGCCACCGGCAGCGGGGCGAGGCCCAAGCTACGAGAAACAACTTTTTAGAGCAAATGAACAGTATGTGATAGGTACCCACAGAAATGTCGTCGACCGTAGGCTGAATTAGCGTAAGGGACATTGTTTTGCCTGTCCCTTACCGTAATTCAGCCTACGGTCGACGATATATCGAGATAGAAGGAAATAGTTCATCGATTTGTATGGGGACCAAGTGTGTAACGTTTTTCGCTTGGCGTTTGGCGCTAAAAGTGTAATTTGGTGAGGGAAAACATACATTTTCCATTTCATTTGGTGGTATTTGAACAATTAACCATACCATTATTATCAGGTTTTCAAGTCTGATACCAATATTGACGGCAACTGAGGTTGACGGCGTGCAAAGTAGGCCGCGACCACTTCTTTTTACCCGACTGAGGCGAAGCCCAAAGGAGGGTTATGTGTTTGACCTGTATGTATGTATGTCCGTTCCTGTGTCCGCTCGTAACTACTCAACGGCACATCCGATTTTGATAAATGATACATCATTAGATTCGTCTTGATGGTGCGAGTGTCACTGGGTATGAAGTTCGTTAAAATAAACAAAATGGCGGATTTTATGCAGTTTCAAAGTGCACCGCGGTCGGGTTTTTTTTAGTAAAAATGTGGTTAATAGCACGCGAGGACATACACTTTTTCCTTGTACCTCGATATATTTCTGTGGTCATACCTGATGAAAAGCTATAATAAAGGAGATACATACTCGTAGATGAGATGGCAAACTTTGAGTGCCCTATTCAATCGCTTCTCGAAGAACCCCACATCTTTGTGTGAAATAGGCTTTTCTTATTACGTATATACTAACAAAAACCTAACGAAACTAATGAAGATGACCTTTACTTTTCCACCGAGGTTAGACTGGGAAAATTCAATAAGTGAGAAAATTAATATCGAAAGTAAGTAATAGGTCCCACAGACGTCTGGGTTGACGTTTTTTAATTAGGGCTCGTCCAGAAATCATGTGATCGTCTATGGGGGGGCGGGTCAGAAAAATATCACGATATAATTTTTTAACACAACAGGAAAGCCAAAAACTACGAAATTACTCAACAATATTTTCAATTTTCAAAATTACACGTGATCTTGGATGGGGGGGGGGGGGGGGATAAAAATAGGCCAAATTTGATGACATGATTTCTGGACGAGCCCTTAGAAGGAGTGATTTAACAGAATATATTCCGTTCTTGAGAAAGTTTGAGAAAAGAGAATGACAATGTAATTACAAGTACATGAGGCATAACACATTTGACCTCAGGGTTACAACACTGTTACAACTTTTTACTTCAACGTTCAATCTACGTGATACTGATACATGACTACATTTATAAAAATAATGAAAGATAACTTGTACCTGCTAAATTATGTAATTGATAATTTATTGAGAATTTATGAATGGGATTCGAAACACAATAACCATAATCTAAACTCTTGTGCATATCTGGTGCATGGTCCGAATAGCGACCTCTGTTTTTTCTACTTTTTATGGGATAGCTCGACAATATTTGCGTTTTTTGCATATGCTGGTGAAAAACTGAAACCCCGAGTTCAGGCAAACCGTTTCTAAGTTTTCATTTAAATGTTTCTCTTTCTTAGAACACTGAAGTATAAAGTTTAACTAAAGTTCGAACTCAAACACGTTTACTTTTAGAGCGACAATCACTAAAGATCTAGACACACTGCGCTTATCAAAGATTCCACTACCTTTTGACAGATTTTTAAACTTATCCAAATTGTCACATAATTGTATACAAACCCTAATTTGGATAATATTGCTTCTGTTTCATTTCCCTAGAGGTGCGCTGTAACCAAAAACTCATAACGTTCATTCTGCATATTTACAAGTCTGAATGCCACAGCAGTACTTTTACAAATATAAATCTACCAGCGCTTCGGAAATAAACAACTGAAGAGAAGAAAGCAGAAAGAAGCACTTTCAGCTTCGCAAACGAACAGGAATAGGTCTTAACGTCTCCTGCAACGGCATAGCCGTACCCCAAGTACACGATGTAAAATACCTCGGCTTTGTTATTGACTCTGCCCTCACATGGACACCTCACATCGACGCCATGTGTGCAAAACTGTCAAGCGCATGCTATGCACTCTCCAGGGTTGCGCCCAGCCTCTCAGTGAATAACCTTAGGAAAGTTTACTATGGCTACTTTCAATCCATATTGATGTATGGAATAGATCTCTGGGGGACTGCAGCTGAAAGAGAAAGGACGCTAAGACTACAGAAGCGAGCGCTCCGCACTATCGCGGGGGTTGCACGAGACCACCCCGCCCAGGTTTTATTCCAGGATCAAAAAATCCTCACGCTCCCGTGCCTGTACATCCTGGAAGTCAGTAAACACGTGCGGCGGAATCTGCACACACACCCTACAAACGCAGACCACCACAACTCCCGCACCAGGAACCGCTACAACCTCTATATTCCCGCCAGGAGACTAACCAAATCAAAAAAGTCCTTGACAGTCATAGGTCCAAAAATATATAACGCGATTCCAGAGGAAATAAAAGCTGCGCCAAACACACACTCTTTTATCGCAAAACTAAAGCAGCTATTAGCTGGCATGCCACTTTACTCTGTGGATGATTTCTAAAAATGTGTGTATTTATATTTTAATATTAATGTATATTATTGTTATGTAAATTAATGAAATCTCATATTAATGTAAATTCTAATATTAATGTAAATCGAAATGTTATGACGTGTAAATTTTATTTATCAATAAATTACTGAACTGAACTGAACTGAAACGCTTTAAGAGAGACTGTACTATAATATTTAGTACATTTAAAACGTAGGTACGAGTACAACCAGTGATAGTTGTTGTCAATTGGATACAAACACGAAGGCTGCTCAATTTTCCGTACGTCTGCGGATTCACATTGCTCGCGTAATGTCAATCACCGTTGTTAGTAGGTAGTACATTTATGTTATAGGCAGAGACACCTAACTTTTGGTCGCTCTTAGGCATAATTTTTAGCGTTCTGTACCCAAAGGGTGAAAACGGAATGATATTACTAAGCGTCCGCTGTCCGTTTGTCCGTACGTCACGGGCTCCACTTTCGAACCATAATAGGTAGGTATAGACATGACATTTTCACAGAATGAGTATTTTATTGCCACTATAACAACAAATAATAAAAACAAAATAAAGTTAAAAATAAAAGGGGGTCTCCATACATGAAACGGGTTTGTGTGATCAGTCATTTTTTAAACCATTATAGATAGACTTAAAATTTTCACAGAACGTGCATTTTAATTGTTGCTAAGAGATCAATTAATAAACAGAAAATTAAATCAAGAATTAAAGGGGGTCTCTATCAGTGGCGTGGCGTATAAGATATCCTTGGGCAAGCCGGTGCAGATATGGCACACATTTTCCTTTAGAGCTGTAGAATAAAGTGCTCAAATGCCTGATATTAGGCAAGCCGGTAGGAATCGAGTTCTTTGGACGCCACGCTACTGGTCTCTATACAAGAAAAGTTTTTTTGGCGTCTTTTTGCTTGATTAAACGTGCCTTTTGGAGTCTGTTTCTCGACGATGGTACGGAACCCTTCGTGTGCGAATCCGACTCGCACTTGACCGGTTTTTATTTCCATCTTGTATAGTTAAAGGCATTCAAATTCATTATAGTTATTACACATTATTAACTTTTCATTCACTTATACAACATTGCAGCAGTCTCGAAATATTTTCCTAGCAGTGTCATATTAATTCCCAACCGGCTTCATGTTGATTATGAATTTTCTGGGTATTTATAACAAAAAAGTGTCATTTCTTACCCAAATTACCACTGCGTTACCTATAGTTAGTTTTTATGCCACACTTGGCCATGAAGTGGCTTTTACTGCCCGTACGCGTACCGAAAAAGCAGCTTTCTGGCCAAGTGTAGACATAAAATTATATACACAACACGGGAGGTAATACAGAAAGACCTCGATCGCATAATTACGTCACTTGCTTGCAGCTCGGGCCGCAAACAACTGCGATCTCGGCCTTTCATTCTTTTACCATCCTAGTTGTGTAATGTAATATTATAACCTTAGCCTACATATTTCGATAAAAGTTATCGTCGGGTGAGGGTATGTAATTCTGAATTCGAAAATAGTTTGATTTTCACGGATTATTTTAACGTGTAAAATGACACGTTAAAATGTACAAGGGACGTTTTTAATTTTTATAGACATTAAAAAGAATTTTAGTTCACCTACCTATGTATTTGTAGTAACACATTTTCAAGTTTCGTTACCAAGCCCAGGAAAACCGCAACGCCGGCGGTGTGGCTCCAGCTTAATCCTCGCTTAGTATAAAATTTCAATGTACTTTCAAAATCCATTAGAATTTTCGAGTTCATGAATCCTTTCCAAGTTGGCTTCTTAAGAGGATTCTTAAGTAGGTACTCAAAAGTAGTCAAATGTTCAGAAGCATCCCTTTCTAGCTGAAAATAAAGTATTTTATTCACTTGCTTTTGTGATGAGTTGACATGTAGGTACAAAGGTTTTAATCATCATCTACGAGTATTATGTCCGCAGACACAGAGGCTGCTATCCTAAATATTTGTAGTAGATTACAAATGTTCAACGAAACTTTTTCGATTGATTTTCAAATGTCTTATAAATTTCACTAGGATCTCTAATGCATAGGTACTTCTAATTATTAATAGTAGTTGACGATTTAGAATTATCAACAAAACATTAGGCACTGTTCAAAAGTTCTCAAATCGTTGAGCTGAGTTCGACCATTAGTGAACATATTGTGACGCCAAGGGCAGGTGCCCCGTGTTATTTTTAAATGATTGTCTCTTCAGTATAGATGAAATAGTTATCTTACTATTAAGATGTTTGTAATTCTTTATATAAATAAAGAATAATCAAAACTAGTTCAAATTGGTTTGATTTTAGTGAGGTAAGCGGAGAAGAACAATTATAGATGTTATATTTATAACATGAAAGAAACATGATATTTCTTTATCGGTTGAATAGGGAAATGGCAGGTACTTACTGACTAGGGGAAATGATTTAAAACATTAATGCTTACCAAAAATAATATATGCATATATTCATTCACTCATTGTTTGTCGCTGGTATTTTATTGAAAGCCAAATGTGGTTTTAATGATTAATTTATGTTGTGTATTAATAATACTCTCTGTTAGCAGGAACATATGCAGCGACTTTCTTGAAGTAACGAACCGCAGTAATTGTTGATTTTCTGGAAAGAATATTAGAAACAGTCTCGTCAAAGTTATAGATAAAATGGATCTTTGGATCTAACTATGTGATTTCCACTGAAACTGTTAATTTTATAAACTAGAATAGAATTTTATTATGTATTGAATTGGGATTTTGGAAGGCTTAAATTATCAACCACAGGTTGATATTGGAATACAGGAATGGTGGTTTGAAATCGGAATTTAGTTAAGATGTGGTTATTTTAAGAGGAATTGTTGTTTAAAGACGTAAAAATGACAAGCTTACCTGAGATCTGCATTGGTAATAATAATGAAGGATGTCATATTTTAATATGTGAAATTTGCGTTCTTGGTCCATCCGTTATCCGTCCATCATACATTTACTAAATATCCAAAGGTTTGGCGTTGATAAATTGGAGGATTTAACAAAAGTTAAATCCGAAATAAAAATTCACGAATATGAAACTTAAAGGTTATGTTATATAGAAAAATTGACAGTTTAGAATATAGACATTTAGTCGTTTAAAAATGAGTCTTGAATAAGATTAGATCTGTTACGAACGAGTGTTGACAGAACCAAGACGAAGAAATATTCATTCCTTTTGGCCTACAAAAGGATTGAATAATTTTATTTCAAATTTTAATTTAGAGGACGCAAATTATAAAATCATGTTATTTTAATTAATTCTTAAGCAATGTGTAAATTCAGTAGCCATAAAATTAATTTTAAGATAAAACCTCTTTGTTGACTTGACATTAAGAATCAAACTGGCAGGTATTTTTAACGGAAAAATAAAACCGTTATAATTTGAAATGTGTTCGATTAATTTCGATTCGCATTTGTTTCGGGGTATATAAGCAGTACAAAACGAGGTCGGATTCATTATCCCTGGAGCCGCCGCGAGGAACACATCAAGAAGTCAGAAAATTCTACAAGACCCTGAAGAAAGTTCTACGCCTGGAAGCTCTCAACGCTTGGAAGACGACTGAAGAAATCCTACGGACGGCGAAGTGGAGTTCAGAAGTACTCGCTGTTTGGAAGTCTGCTGAAGACCGTGGATTTTGTAAGAACTTTTATTCTTTTAGCCTCGGTACCGAAACAGCTGAAACCTAACGGTGCCAACATAAACTGTTTCGAGGGCTCGCCGTAGCCTACAGGCCAAGTAGTTTAGTTATTTAATTGTAGTTAGGCTTTAGCCAATCTTTAGCTTTTGGGGCAAGTAGACGCTTCGGTGTCTATAAATCTTTTCCCGAATGCTTATAGATTGAGCGACTGGCCTAAAAACAGTATATATTTATATAAACAAATTCAAATAGATTTATTGCTTTAGATTAAGAACTTTTATCCTATTGCCTAGGTACCGAAACAGCTGAAACCTAACGGTGCCAACATAAACTGTTTCGAGGGCTCGCAGTAGCCTACAGGCCAAGTAGCTAGTTATATATTTGTAGTGGGACTTTAGCCAACCTTTAGCTTTTGGGGCAAGTAGACGCTTCGGTGTCTATAAATCTTACCCGAATGCTTATAGATTGAGCGACTGGCCTAAAACAGTATATATATATTTATATAAATAAATGCAAATAGATTTATTGTCTTAGATTAGAGTTCACCGTTACGCGAATATAATGAAGCATTCTATATCCGCGTACGGGTGACTGATTCCTTTGTTAATGTGTATACTAATTCTATTTATCCTAGGTTCTACTTATGGAGTTGGTAAGCTCAGAATTTCATTTCATTTCTATTTTTATGTGTGTGTATTTTCCTTACGATGGCAAATAATGAGTGTTTTGATAGATTGCTCTGTAAAATTTATACAGAACGGAACTTAGTCATTTTTTTTGACATTTTTGTATTAAATTTGGATTAAATAAATATTTCTGTAATTTCTGGGGTTGGGAATTAAAACATGCATTAAATGTATTAGTAACATTATCTTGGCAACATTCGGTTTCGACATTCTAATAATCTTTTCAGAGTTGTAACTTTTATTGATAAACTTCAAATTGTTTGACAAAGTACATCTGATTTGATTCTTACGTAGTTGTCTTAAGAGACAAAATTGCATAATAAGTTTTGAAACTTAACTTTATTTAAATGAATTTGGACTCATGTATAAAACAGAGTTTGACATTGACAATTTGACAGTCGATAAAAGACTGTGGATAGTTATAATTTAATTATTTTTTATGGGTGTTTAATCTGAGATGGCTTAATTCTATTTCTCTAAAATTGAAAAGTTCGTGTGTCTTGTGGTGATTTGATCTTGCCTGATACGTCAGAGGGTACAATAGCCAAGGCTAGTTCCCTGCATTTGGACCAATTAGCCAGAAGATACACGGGTCCAAGGACTCACTTTTAGTAAGATTTCCGATACGTATCTCTGGCTCAAGAGTCTGGTTTTGCGTAAGACTGAATCAAGAATTCAGATCTTGTCGGGTTCTCATTAGTTTTATAATTAATTGTATATTGTAAGAGCCTTTTCGGTGAAATCATCTCGTGAGAGTTAGCTTGTCTAGGGAATGAAGTATGATCTATTTCCAAGGTACTCAGGAAGGAGAATTTCATTCGACTTCCAGACTAAGACACTTAGACAAGACATTACAACAGTACAGCCTCCCGGTGGACAGATATTTAGCTGCATTTTTCTGTCTGTATTACCCTTGGTTTGAATGCAGTGGTAAATTATATTATGTGAGGAAAGGTTGCTATATAATAGCTCTCACATTCGGAGTAATATTTGCATTAACTGTCTCCTAAATAAGTCTGATTTGGTGGATACTCAGTCTCCCCGGAGAATAGGAGTGTGTTGTCAGATCAGCGCTAGTAATACTTGTTAATCCCTTTTGCGAAATCACCTCTCAAGATAAGATTAGTTTGTGTGCTGATCACCTAAGAACTCCGAGGGTCTCTTCTAGACCGGGAAAGAGGGATGTCCAGCAACAGGCCGAGTCTCATTGACGGCGACGGAGGAGGTTGTCGCCGTCCTATGTCCCAGAAAACTCAGAGTTCTAAAATTATACTTAGGTAAATTCAGACAGACCCTGACAGACATGACTGTTAACTCACATTACCCACAGACGAATACCTGTTTTCATTCCTTTATGATTATGTTATACTTACTTGTCTTTACCTTACTAAGCATTTGTTTTTACACTAATTTGTGATCCCAAATCTGTCTAGATTCCTTCGTGGTTTTATACATTTATCCTAGAAATTAGTATTTTAAGTAAAATACTTTCATCACTTGCTAAACCATCATTTATTGCATTCTATAGTTTGGGAGACTTTCTTAAACCACGCTCTCACTTAATTGAAAAGTTCTTGGGTTACTAGTAATTAATTCACAGCGTAGAACGGATTGTCCTGACATTTTAGATCACATATTGGCCATAAGTTGTATTCAAAGCAAACTATTATGTTATAGCTTTTAAGCAATTGTAATTTCTTACTATGTGGTTTTGAAGTGCAATAAAATATATTTGTACAATAAAATCTTATCATTTTATAATTATTTTGGGGTGGGCTTTTAGTCATATACTAAATGTAATAAGGCTTCGAACGTTACAGAATTGGTGCCGTGAACAGGATATTTTGCACTTTGAACCACTTTTCTCCATTTAGATTGCGACTAGTGATATGCAAAATTTAGGTTTTCAATACTTGTGGTAGTTTGCTTTGAATTAGGTCTGTATTTGCAGGCCAGAATTGTTGTTGTGAAAACGATAGATTAATTGTGAGAGCTTGGTATAGGAAACATTCTCAATGTCTTGTGCGGGCTTCTTGTTGAACTTGGCGGTTACTTGTGAAGCCAGTAGAAGATTCATTTTATCTTCTTGCTGTAGAAAATAAGCAGCTTGCCTGTTTGTCACAGCTGAAAAGAAAAAAAGGTATTTTTAGTTCATTCACAGTTAATATGTTTTAGGTACCCTGCTTAAGAATTTACAGGATATGTAGTAATGTATTATTTTAATAATAATAGGTAAATTTAGGATAGGCAGGATAACATAGGATAAGGGTTTATCTCATTTAATACTAACCTTTGTTGCATTTTCCTTAGGCATTTATAGATTCTCCGTTCCTTTTGGAATCATGTTTTTGAAGTAAGATTTCTTCTCGGAAGACAAGAAGTTATAATCTTGATTAATTATCTTATGTTTAAATTACTCAGGAGCATACTAGTAGAGTTTTGTTGTAAACCTTTAAAACCAGTTTTTCATAGAACTTGATTCAATTCAGTTCACTAGATTGCTTTAGCAAGTAATCACTTTATGAAGTTTATTGTCTTTCAACTCAGTTAATAAGACCATTTTAGGGAGGATGCAGCGCTGGTCGGTATTATAGTGAATTTCTTAAACAGTTTCAAGTTATTCAAGTAGCATTTGTTATGAAGTTGGATTCTTCATAAGAATATAGATTATGATGTAGGACTATTTCACTTTTCTCATAGATTTCTGGATAGAATCACTATACACTCTTTGAACTCTGGTAGATGGGCACTTCTTGAATCTGGAGTAATCAAAACTGTTTTGTTTACAGTATAGGTTAGGTTAATTTCTTTAGTTTATTGCCGAGCATTCGGTGTTCTTGACAATATCTTCTTCTTGTCTTTAATCTCACACACAAAGCAGAGGAAGCGTAAATTCTTTAATTTTGTGAATAACCTGTTGATAATACGAATACTATTTCGGCAGGAACAGTCGGTTACACTAGCACACGAAATCCGTTCATTTCAGTTCAGAACCGCTAACCTATATGCAGCACATATTTGTAGTCATTTACCACTTTAAAACACGGGTTTTACTTAATTTATTTCATTGTTTTCATAATAAATAATTTACGAGTTGTTTACATAAGACGCCATTTTGAGAAGCATCGGTTTTGTCATTTATTTATCTGTGACTTAACCCTGTGTATGTCAAGAATGTTTAAGACAGAATTTGTTCAATATAATGCACAATTATTTTGAGATAAGTTTCACAAAGAGTGAACAGACAACTTCAGCAACATATTGGGAATTTGTAAAGTCATCAATTACTCAATTTATACGGTTATCACTTGCACAATCTTTACGTTTCTTAATTACACAATTTTGTGATTACTTTGACAAGCGGAATGCAAATACAACTATCTATATCTTTTAATTTAGTAGTCAAGTAGGTTGGATTTCTATTCTAATAAAAACATGGATAGTAAGCCAGGAACGTTGCGTTAGTGTACATTTACGACCAGGAAAAAAAAAATCTCGATGCACACTCTAGCGTAGTTAGGCGGGTTTGGAAAATTTAAGATAGCGGCATGGACAAAAAAGCAGGGGGGGGGAGGTTCGTTGGGACGGGTTTTAATAGGTTTTTGAGTATTTATGATTTTAACAGAGATGTATCGCACATGCGCTAAAATAATTACAATTTTAATTTGTTCATTATAGTGTACATATCATTGAAGGGTTAAGGGGATTTAAATTTTAATCAGATTTAAAAATTTTAGAAAATAATGTCCAATGTAATGGGTCTACTAATGGTAGATGGAACTAGTTTTCATTTTAATACTCTGATAGAATCCTAACGACTCTAAAAACAATACTGTTGCATCTTACAACCTCTTGTACCTTTAGAGATTTTTACGGATAAGTCGGGAATTGGGATTAGGTAAATAAAAGTCGTTTCAGCATAGGTTGGTAGTGGGCCTTACTTCCAGGATAGTTGTAACTTGACTGTGAGCAGCTTTCTTTTAATTCTATTAGAGATAAGAAACAGTAGTATATACTTGGAACAAAGTAAAAAGACAACCAAGTAATATGCGAAAATTATTTATGCCTTCATGCGATTAATAGCAATGACCCCTTGTAAGAAAAATTACTATTAAACACTAGAATGGTTTAGAACTGATAAGACAGTCCACGAAATGCATTTTGTTGTGATTCGAAGCCATTTTACAAACAAGGGTTGTGTTCTAGCAGTACTATAGAATCAATGGTTTTGAAATTAAGATAGAAATAGTGTTTTGAGGGCGGTCAATGTTTAATATATTAATATGTGAAGTAAGCATCAGTTAGAGTTCACTTATTGCTCTGGTAAGAGTTGAATGGAGAGCTGTTTCATAGTTATTTTACGTAGATACAGACCTATACATAGGAATGCAAATAGGGAACATCTAGATAATTACAAAACACTACTTGCTCGAGATAGCCTAGGATATTTTAAATGGATGATTGCAAACAGACATTACATAATATCTTTGTTTTAGGTAGCCTAACAGTAAAATATCTTATTTAAA
This sequence comes from Eudemis profundana, assembly GCA_947034925.1. Taxonomy (NCBI): domain Eukaryota; kingdom Metazoa; phylum Arthropoda; class Insecta; order Lepidoptera; family Tortricidae; genus Eudemis; species Eudemis profundana. The sequence goes on along the minus strand of OX344795.1, from coordinate 17,412,446 downwards.
GCCTTATTTTAATTGTAAACTTAATTGGTACTGGAAGTTGATTGGCAGAGGAATTGACAGAGTCCTGTTTCATTTTGGATTTGAATAAAAATCGGTAAACATTTCGGAGTCATAGTTAATAATGGATAAAACATTATTTTTATAGAACAAGTATAAACTTATAGAAGACTGTCAATTCATTCTGCCTAGAAAAACTTCTAGTTTCTTCGTGTGGGATGAGAAGTGTTTCATTGCTGATTTCTCATGAACATAAAGCAGTTTTTCTTGTTACACGGAGCTCGGAGCTAGAGATGAATCTTCTTGGAACTAGATGAAGTAACTTGATGAGGTGGTTGAGACAGGAGTTATAGTTGCTTGAAACCAACAGCTCCTTCCCCACTAGAAAAAGAAAATAAGAAAAGAATATTATTAACAATAAAATATGAAAGTTGAAGCCAGGACAAGTTCCATTTTCTCAGTGACAGATACAAGTATATTTTTGTAGATTTCCTTATTTAAGTGAACTAATCCTTATATATTTAGGAATATTTAATTATAATAGCGGTAGAAAACAAAAATTTAAGATTTCTAATAAAGTTACAATTTAAAAATTTGCAACTTTCACATTTCCAGTGTGCAACAATACATTTCTTGAAGTTATCGATCTTGAAGTATCTTCTGAGTTATAAAATAGCATTGAACTTTGATAGGTAGCCTAGTATTTAACTGCAGTTTAACTTGCATGGTTTTTTTTTCTTGCATTAAGAATAAACGGTGTAAAAAATATGTTAGCGTTTGGACTAAACACAGAAAAGTATCCATAGTATGACCAAAAAGATTTATGCATACTTACAAATAGAAAATCCTTTCTTTGATAGTATCAAAATATAAGAAAACAGTTTCAGGCATTGTTTTGTAAAGTAAGAGACATGTTCTAGCCGGATAGTCGGTAGGTGTGCTATTTCTTGCTCTGCTCTCAGTAAATTCAGCAATCTTCTTACTCTGAAAAAAGTATAAGTAGTTTAAATTAAAAAAATATATAAGGACTACAGGTAAAAAAAAAAAAAAAAAATTGTAGTCTAGCTATTGTCAATTCGCACACTTTAAACACAAAATAATAAAAGTGAGTGGAAGACAAAAATAGTTCATTAATCAACTAGAGTAGAAATGCGGGGAGGGCTCAACGTCACAGAGGTTTGCGGCCCGAGCTGCAAGCGAGGGACGTAAATATGCGATTGGGGGCTTTCTTTGTTGCATCTCGTGTTGTGTATATCATTTTATTTTTACAGTTGGTCGGGAGTTGGCTTTTTCCGTACGCGCAGTATGCGCAGGGGACCACTTTGTGGCCGGGTAGGGCATATTTAAAATAGTTAATAGTAATGAAGTCCTACACATAGATATTACTGAGCACTATAGACAAATTTTGTAGACAAAAGTAAACAGTCTAGCTCTTAGTGTTAGCTTAACTTGCAACTCCAAAGCCTAGACTCACAGCCTATGCTATAAATAAAAAAAAAAAAAACATTTTAACATCACTATAGGAATGTATTTACTATTTAGTAAATAATTTGTTAATAGTTCGTTATATACAGATTACAGCATTTATTGTCAGTGCCAAATTATTTTATGTGCTTAGTGACACATATGTAGGTATGCTTGCTTTTTATAAAAATAATTATTCATACTTACAAATTAGGAGATTCATTCTAAAACAGTAGCCTTTTCATTCTGGAATATTATAGTGTAATATTGTTCTCGACTTCCGCAATTATCACTCATAGAGTAGATAATGCTATAATTTAACGCAGCTTAGAATCTTAGGTATTTTCATTTCCCTGTTACCAAATAATTCTTTAATGATGTTATCATAGTCCCCAATATAAAAATTGAGAAATTTGCTCTTGTTAGAGAAATGGCTACCATCCCGTTCTCTTATCGGCCACCATTTTGAGTTCCTGGTGTAATTTCGCCATAAATCATTGATTAGTTTGATCCATAAATGCTCGTGTCCGACTTCCGCTGTATTTTCTTTCACTGTAGATATTCCTATTTAAGATGCCATGTTGAAACAGTAACCTCAGCATATTCCATTTTCAGTATTCTCCGATAATCATTCTCACTGAAAAGTTTAAGTGAAGCAAAGTTAAAATATAGAAAGAATGAAATAGAGCCGGAGACATTCTAAATTACTAGCGTTTTAAGATATAAAATAGTACCGGGGATCTCAAATTTTATAAGCTTAATACTTTGCCATAAAGGGCTATCCTAATACACTTAAAATAGAAATTGGTTGGCTAGCTCTGTGAAAAGGTACTTCACACTTATACACTTAGAACAGATTCAAGTTCATTTTGCGGACATCACAAACACTTTGTTTGTAAAGAAATCTACATTTAATGGCTAGAAGTTTACGTTCAAAGTTATGCTTTCTAGAATTTTCAAATACCGTATACGCCAGTTTACTTTTAACGGAGGTTATTGGTTAAGTACTGCGTAAGAAATGTCAAAACTTACCTGTGGAATCTTTTGTTTTCCCAGCAAAATTTAACGAAATAGGTCCTTCCGAAGGAATTTTGAGTATCCTTATGATATTAGATAGCTATTTAACTTTGCTTCCATGAAGAAATGTTGTAGTGAGCTCGTGAAATCTGTAAAGAATATTTGAGAAAAGGTTATTCACCCTTGCGAGGATTTACATTGACAATCATAGCTTATAGTAACTTTTGATGTATATTGTAGTTAGCTTACCTGTTTTAAGACATATTTATTGTGAATTATTCACATTTCGTTTTGATTTCAACACATTTTAAATCTCCAAAACAAACTTACTTACGGAAGGCGGTAAAATTATCGTTGATGAAAAGTCGCTGTCATTTTTTTGACGACTCCAATTTCAAATTTGACGTTTAAGTTTGACGCGTTCGAGTAATCATAGTGAGGCGTTTTTCGTACACGGTTAAGTCAGATGGTGTAGTTGGATGATTTGTCTATAAATCAATTATTCTAAAAATATTGATAATTATAACATTATAACAATTATTTTATTGTATTTTAGGTAGTTTAATTTAGTTTTTAGATTTATTTAGTTTTAGGAAATTTAAATTTTATCTTGTTCTAATGTGTTCGTTTTTGTTTGGTTGGTATACCTATTTTTCAATAAAGGAGTACCTATTTACACAAAATTTTAAAATTATAATTATATGATATATTTCGAGTTGTGTGCTGTTGAGATATGTTGACTGAAGAAGAACATTTATGTTAAATCAAATTGTTTATTTCTTCTGATTCCTTCGGCGACCTCGGTATCAACCTAACCATAATGTTGCTGCCCTTGTGCAGATAACACTCAAGTTCTTTGCATGATGTTGCCTAACCTGTCAGTTAGTTTATAAAGGTAGCAAACATTAAAAGCGCAGCAATGCGTTAACTAAGTTGTCTGAATAGTTCACGAGTCTTCCACTGGTGGCGCTAGTAATGCGAAACGACGATTATGCGAATATAATTCTGTGCGGATTTAATTGTAATGGTTGTTATCGGTTTTAGTATATAGTACGTCATACGTCGCGAGTTGTCGTTTATTTTAGTAGCGAGTGTGTACAACTTTTAAGTGAATGAGTTGTGGTATTCTAAACGCGAGTGTATAACCAGACTTAGAGTGAACGTTCGGTGCGGCGGCAAATTTGAAAATATAATTGTGTTTCGGGTTTTAAAGCACAATAATACGGTGTTTGACGGTTTTAGCTTTTTGCGCAAATGGTTATTTGTTGCAACGAGTGAAGTGTATTTTTTTAAGTGTAGTGCAGTGAATTATAGTGTGGAATGCAGTTCAATTAGTGTTTGTGAAAAAGTGACAGAAAGTGTTTAAGTGTTTAGTGAGTGTGTAATAATTGGATGAGGTGACTTCTGAAATTTCGTCGACTACCAGCTGTGGAGAATCACAGGAGAAGAGAAGAAGAAGACTCGTCTACACCGATCGGAAAGTAGTCAGCGGCCGTGATCGTCTAGTGGTTAGGACCCTACGTTGTACATCTTAGAGTCGACAACTTTTGGAACTGAAAAGGGAGCCGAGACAGCGTTTTCGAAAAGAAAACTTAATTAGTAGTTAGAATTGTTGTTATTGTATAACTTATTTTCATTTTAACTTGTTCATCATTATCATTTTTTTTATTTTTAGTTATATCATCATCATCAATTTCATTATCATTATCATCAATTTCATTATCATTATCTTCAATTACACTATCATCATCATCAACTTCTTTAACAAATCATCGCTTTCATCGCCATCGATAACTTCTTTATCATCTTCATCAATTAGATTATGGGGGGGGGGGCAAATCTTAGTTCATAGTGGTTTCTTTTGTTTTATTATAGGATTTAGTTCTTAAATTTAGTTTATTAATTTTAATTTTAGTTTTAAATGTATGTATATTTGTCTTTTTATTTTAACCTCTTTAAGCTGAAGAGACTAACATGGGGATGATTTCGTTTTTTCCATTTGATTGTGTATCAAAAGGGTTTGATTCGACTGAACGGGGTCAGATGAGAGAGTATGGTATGGAAGCAATTGTGAGGGCTGGAAGAAATAAAAAAAAAGAATGCAAGGTAGAGTGCCTTTGTTTATTAGATGATGCATGAAAGGGAAAGGAACCTTGAAAGGATGTTTGGATGATGATGGGTTGCTAGAGTGTGCAGGATTCCCTCGGTTGAATCGGACTCGGTATGCGATCACCAGTCTAATTGTATTTAGCCTTGCGAACTAATACAATATGGTGCCATTTACAGACTGTTGGTGTGAGGCTAGGTGATTTAATTTTTGCTGTTGACTGGCGCGTCAGTAAATGGTGCTACACTCCACAAGAAGCTAGGAACCCGAACTAAGTACATACCCGCCTGTTCAGCATGTGATTCATTCAAAAGAGCTGTACTACGTACTTGTGGAACGCAGGTTGTAAGAGCTCGTCCCTGGGGGGGGGGTCGCAAAATTTATTTATTAATAAACCACAAGATAGAATCTTGGTTGATTTGATTGAATCATTTGTTTGGATGTTAGGAGGACAAGCACAAAGAAATTCAAGGGGCAGTTTTGGTGGTTTAATCTTTGAGGCTAGCTTTGACGATTGGGAATTTAACGTTTGCGGTTATTTCAAAGCAGTTATTCTGTCTTGATAGGAGGGGCAGGTGCTAAATCTGTAAGGTTACGACTGAGAATCTAGATGAACAGAAGGGTCTAGTATTCAAAAGGTATGGCACAGGCTGGATCCACAGGGGTCTGAGGTGTAAAAACCTTACGACTGTTGGGGCAGAATGCTGTGGCCGTGGACAGTCTATTCTCATTTTGATGAGTGGTGAGACACTTTGGTTAATAAGGCGAGGCTGTTTCCTGTTGAGTAATTGTTGAAATACACACCACACTTACATTGCAAGGTGAAAATATGAGACGGACTGGGTTAGGTTTAACCTTTTGACCGCCATAGTCGGTAGAGTTCTTTTGGATGGTTATTGACTATAAATTTGAATCAGCGTTTGCTGATCTATGTTATTTGATCTTTGAGAGGGTATAATAATGTTTATAGCTTTATTTATAAAGTAAGAATATTGAAATACTTCAGTTTTGACTTTCATATTAGGAATTTGTTTTGAGTTGGCGCCCAGAAGGTTAAAGAAGGTTATGTTTGTTCTACGTTTTGGAAGCTTTGAACAAACAGGGGGGGGATTGTGACGCCAAGGGCAGGTGCCCCGTGTTATTTTTAAATGATTGTCTCTTCAGTATAGATGAAATAGTTATCTTACTATTAAGATGTTTGTAATTCTTTATATAAATAAAGAATAATCAAAACTAGTTCAAATTGGTTTGATTTTAGTGAGGTAAGCGGAGAAGAACAATTATAGATGTTATATTTATAACATGAAAGAAACATGATATTTCTTTATCGGTTGAATAGGGAAATGGCAGGTACTTACTGACTAGGGGAAATGATTTAAAACATTAATGCTTACCAAAAATAATATATGCATATATTCATTCACTCATTGTTTGTCGCTGGTATTTTATTGAAAGCCAAATGTGGTTTTAATGATTAATTTATGTTGTGTATTAATAATACTCTCTGTTAGCAGGAACATATGCAGCGACTTTCTTGAAGTAACGAACCGCAGTAATTGTTGATTTTCTGGAAAGAATATTAGAAACAGTCTCGTCAAAGTTATAGATAAAATGGATCTTTGGATCTAACTATGTGATTTCCACTGAAACTGTTAATTTTATAAACTAGAATAGAATTTTATTATGTATTGAATTGGGATTTTGGAAGGCTTAAATTATCAACCACAGGTTGATATTGGAATACAGGAATGGTGGTTTGAAATCGGAATTTAGTTAAGATGTGGTTATTTTAAGAGGAATTGTTGTTTAAAGACGTAAAAATGACAAGCTTACCTGAGATCTGCATTGGTAATAATAATGAAGGATGTCATATTTTAATATGTGAAATTTGCGTTCTTGGTCCATCCGTTATCCGTCCATCATACATTTACTAAATATCCAAAGGTTTGGCGTTGATAAATTGGAGGATTTAACAAAAGTTAAATCCGAAATAAAAATTCACGAATATGAAACTTAAAGGTTATGTTATATAGAAAAATTGACAGTTTAGAATATAGACATTTAGTCGTTTAAAAATGAGTCTTGAATAAGATTAGATCTGTTACGAACGAGTGTTGACAGAACCAAGACGAAGAAATATTCATTCCTTTTGGCCTACAAAAGGATTGAATAATTTTATTTCAAATTTTAATTTAGAGGACGCAAATTATAAAATCATGTTATTTTAATTAATTCTTAAGCAATGTGTAAATTCAGTAGCCATAAAATTAATTTTAAGATAAAACCTCTTTGTTGACTTGACATTAAGAATCAAACTGGCAGGTATTTTTAACGGAAAAATAAAACCGTTATAATTTGAAATGTGTTCGATTAATTTCGATTCGCATTTGTTTCGGGGTATATAAGCAGTACAAAACGAGGTCGGATTCATTATCCCTGGAGCCGCCGCGAGGAACACATCAAGAAGTCAGAAAATTCTACAAGACCCTGAAGAAAGTTCTACGCCTGGAAGCTCTCAACGCTTGGAAGACGACTGAAGAAATCCTACGGACGGCGAAGTGGAGTTCAGAAGTACTCGCTGTTTGGAAGTCTGCTGAAGACCGTGGATTTTGTAAGAACTTTTATTCTTTTAGCCTCGGTACCGAAACAGCTGAAACCTAACGGTGCCAACATAAACTGTTTCGAGGGCTCGCCGTAGCCTACAGGCCAAGTAGTTTAGTTATTTAATTGTAGTTAGGCTTTAGCCAATCTTTAGCTTTTGGGGCAAGTAGACGCTTCGGTGTCTATAAATCTTTTCCCGAATGCTTATAGATTGAGCGACTGGCCTAAAAACAGTATATATTTATATAAACAAATTCAAATAGATTTATTGCTTTAGATTAAGAACTTTTATCCTATTGCCTAGGTACCGAAACAGCTGAAACCTAACGGTGCCAACATAAACTGTTTCGAGGGCTCGCAGTAGCCTACAGGCCAAGTAGCTAGTTATATATTTGTAGTGGGACTTTAGCCAACCTTTAGCTTTTGGGGCAAGTAGACGCTTCGGTGTCTATAAATCTTACCCGAATGCTTATAGATTGAGCGACTGGCCTAAAACAGTATATATATATTTATATAAATAAATGCAAATAGATTTATTGTCTTAGATTAGAGTTCACCGTTACGCGAATATAATGAAGCATTCTATATCCGCGTACGGGTGACTGATTCCTTTGTTAATGTGTATACTAATTCTATTTATCCTAGGTTCTACTTATGGAGTTGGTAAGCTCAGAATTTCATTTCATTTCTATTTTTATGTGTGTGTATTTTCCTTACGATGGCAAATAATGAGTGTTTTGATAGATTGCTCTGTAAAATTTATACAGAACGGAACTTAGTCATTTTTTTTGACATTTTTGTATTAAATTTGGATTAAATAAATATTTCTGTAATTTCTGGGGTTGGGAATTAAAACATGCATTAAATGTATTAGTAACATTATCTTGGCAACATTCGGTTTCGACATTCTAATAATCTTTTCAGAGTTGTAACTTTTATTGATAAACTTCAAATTGTTTGACAAAGTACATCTGATTTGATTCTTACGTAGTTGTCTTAAGAGACAAAATTGCATAATAAGTTTTGAAACTTAACTTTATTTAAATGAATTTGGACTCATGTATAAAACAGAGTTTGACATTGACAATTTGACAGTCGATAAAAGACTGTGGATAGTTATAATTTAATTATTTTTTATGGGTGTTTAATCTGAGATGGCTTAATTCTATTTCTCTAAAATTGAAAAGTTCGTGTGTCTTGTGGTGATTTGATCTTGCCTGATACGTCAGAGGGTACAATAGCCAAGGCTAGTTCCCTGCATTTGGACCAATTAGCCAGAAGATACACGGGTCCAAGGACTCACTTTTAGTAAGATTTCCGATACGTATCTCTGGCTCAAGAGTCTGGTTTTGCGTAAGACTGAATCAAGAATTCAGATCTTGTCGGGTTCTCATTAGTTTTATAATTAATTGTATATTGTAAGAGCCTTTTCGGTGAAATCATCTCGTGAGAGTTAGCTTGTCTAGGGAATGAAGTATGATCTATTTCCAAGGTACTCAGGAAGGAGAATTTCATTCGACTTCCAGACTAAGACACTTAGACAAGACATTACAACAGTACAGCCTCCCGGTGGACAGATATTTAGCTGCATTTTTCTGTCTGTATTACCCTTGGTTTGAATGCAGTGGTAAATTATATTATGTGAGGAAAGGTTGCTATATAATAGCTCTCACATTCGGAGTAATATTTGCATTAACTGTCTCCTAAATAAGTCTGATTTGGTGGATACTCAGTCTCCCCGGAGAATAGGAGTGTGTTGTCAGATCAGCGCTAGTAATACTTGTTAATCCCTTTTGCGAAATCACCTCTCAAGATAAGATTAGTTTGTGTGCTGATCACCTAAGAACTCCGAGGGTCTCTTCTAGACCGGGAAAGAGGGATGTCCAGCAACAGGCCGAGTCTCATTGACGGCGACGGAGGAGGTTGTCGCCGTCCTATGTCCCAGAAAACTCAGAGTTCTAAAATTATACTTAGGTAAATTCAGACAGACCCTGACAGACATGACTGTTAACTCACATTACCCACAGACGAATACCTGTTTTCATTCCTTTATGATTATGTTATACTTACTTGTCTTTACCTTACTAAGCATTTGTTTTTACACTAATTTGTGATCCCAAATCTGTCTAGATTCCTTCGTGGTTTTATACATTTATCCTAGAAATTAGTATTTTAAGTAAAATACTTTCATCACTTGCTAAACCATCATTTATTGCATTCTATAGTTTGGGAGACTTTCTTAAACCACGCTCTCACTTAATTGAAAAGTTCTTGGGTTACTAGTAATTAATTCACAGCGTAGAACGGATTGTCCTGACATTTTAGATCACATATTGGCCATAAGTTGTATTCAAAGCAAACTATTATGTTATAGCTTTTAAGCAATTGTAATTTCTTACTATGTGGTTTTGAAGTGCAATAAAATATATTTGTACAATAAAATCTTATCATTTTATAATTATTTGGGGAGGGCTTTGAGTCGTGGACTATTATTAAATATAATAAGGCCTCGAACGTTACAATATCCAAACGAGACCATAGCTAAAATTAATAACCCAATAAAATCTGTCGAACTGCCAACTAATACAAACAACCTTCACAACGCAGCTTATCTGTGGGACACAGACGGTCTTTCGTCATCTATTGAATACCCAAAACCAATCAGATTATAAGGATAGGGTCCCGTATAATCTTGGTAAGGATTAACTGTATTCACTGTGAGAGAACACATTATAAGATGTTCTTAAAGATTCAATAACTGGTTGGAAGAGAGAAGAATAAGCGTATCGTAAATCGTAATGTATTTTGAAAGTAGCAGCGATGACGGAAAAGATGATAGGAGCAGTAGCTTAGCATGGAATGGGCATGTAATTAGGAGGGATGAAATTCATATACGAGTGAATTAAATGTTAGGGATGAATCTCGTCTAGAGGGCCGGAGAGCAGTTGATAGACAAAAGAAGCGATTGATAGTGTGAAAGGACACATGAGAAAGAAATGAGTGCTGAGACGACGAATGATAGAGGACAGTGAAAGAAAGAAACATGTTGTTACGTAAAGTGGGACAAGGGCAGGGAGGGAGAGAATGACAAACAGAGGAGTATAGCGAAGTTGTCTCTAGCCGAAATTCGATGTAATCCGATGAGAACTATTATTATTGTTTTGGTTTGGAAATTTTATGTGCCAATTTGACCAGTACTGGTGTATTGTGGCGGTGTTTTACGTTAGACTTCACAAGAGGCCCGTTGTGGACAGATATTTACAGATTCTTAAGACAAATAATTGATGTATCTCTTCGAGGAGCAAAATATATTGGCATAAGATAAGATAAGCGTTTATTGTCAGAGGGATTTATGGCACTATGGATTTAAAGGAAAAAAGGCAATGTATAAAAATTTACACTTTCAAAAAGTAAATTTGTGTAAGTATTATAAAACAAATTAATTCAAACGTCTTGTTTTAGTAAAGCCGAAATATAATGTGTATTATAACGGTATAAAATACTTCGTTTTGCGCGTGAGTGGTCAGTACTCTATGAGGAGAGGATACATAGTGACAAGATTTGGTCGGCAGTTGTACATTTGCGCCGCACTTTGTTGGTAAAGATTAGAAACTGGGAAATAGCGCCACGCCAAAAAAAACTTCGTGATATATCAATAAAATATTTAATTTACATTTTACGCATCTTTGCCATAACGGACCGGTAACTGCAATAAAATAAAAACTATGAGTTTCTTTTCACTAATAATGTCAATCTTTGATTTAGATAATTCAGACAATTTCACAACTATAGCCCAGCTACTAATGAAACGATGACCATTTAAAGGAGTACAGGTTACCTTTACGGGACCCTATAAAACCTACTTATCTGTGAAATTGTGTTCCATTCAATCGGAAAAAATGTTATAGGTACCAGTTGAGCTGAACGATTATTACATGTCTCTCAGGGGTCTTAGTGAAGAATTACATGTACGAGTCCAGTCAACATTATATAAAGCTTTTTTCTTTAAAACCCGATTTAGAAAAAAAAATGCCCGTTTGGTTCAAGACACTCCCTTTACCAAAACTTGTTTTTAAAACGCTGTTACAGTGTCTAATTTTGTATAAGTAGGTACTATTATTTGTATAACTTGGTAGTTAGACAGAGATGGTTCTCTCTCTTATTGATTTTATCGTTTGCAATGCAATTATATTTCACACATGGTATCTAGATATTTTTGTTGTGATAATTCATGTAAATTGATATTATGTAATTTATAAACCTTCCGATTTGAATATTTCTGAATATTCTTACAACTGTTACTGTACCGAAAAAGGCATTAAATTAGTTCTGACTTCCTGGCATGGCTCGTAGGGACTAAATATAAATAAAAACTGAAAATCGATGCTTATTCTTACCATAATCTCAAGTAAAGGCTCTGTCCTACCCGGTCGTTGACTGGTAGAGAATGCCTTAAGGCAGTAAGTCCGCTAATTGTACTTTTTATTATTGTGCAATAAAGTTAAAATAAATAAATAATCGAGCGTTGCATCTGGTCACATTAACTCTACAGTTGAAAGTAGCAAGAAGGCATTGCATTGTATCGTTCTGTAAACCTTTGATCAGTAAGAACTTATACAAATATTCGAAGTTCAATTTCATCAATTATAATACTTGACTGGTTCATCTATACGAAAACTTCATCCCAATTGAAACATCAAACGGTAAGGAACAATATTAAACTGTTGTTCGACTAAAGGATAAACTTTACTTTAGTCGAATAACAGTTTAATATTGTTCCTTTACTGGTCTTTACCAGTAAAGGAACGTTTAAGGTTCACTTAAGAAGGGGAAGAAAATGTTTAGTGGATTATTTTCGATCCTCCAATACGGTCACAATCACAACTCGTATGTGTGAGACATAAAGAGTAGTGTTTGAAAAGTCTCCTGTTTTTTTATACTTGTCCTTTGTGGACTTACCATTCGGCATTATCACGTGCCTGTAAGGCGGCAACGCGCAACACACTCGTGTAGTTTGCGAGTGAGCATATGCGCTGCTTAAATATAATCGGGGTCCTCGACGTCAGAGTCACCCCGCCATCCGTTCGCAGTGTAGGATAAATGATTAATTGAATAGCTCTAGCGCATTCAGTGCAGTGGCTTCTGTTTGCACCCTTTTGTATAAGTGCAGTGAGCGCTGAAATGGACTGGGAATTATATAGCTCGAATATCCGATGGCCGTAAGGGCGTAAAGGTCCTCGAATGGAGACCACGAATCGGAACACGCAGCGTGGGTTGGCCACCTATAAGATGGTTAGGTTAAGGTCGCCAAAAGTCGATGAAAGCAAAAAGCTTTCGACTATTCATTGTGAAAGTCTATGGAGGACACCTATGTTCAGCAGGGGACGTCTGCGGGCTTAAATGGTTCTGATGATGATGAGTGATCGTTATTAAGGTAAATGACACCTGCTTAAAATTGCTAAAGGATATAATAAGGTCGCGATCATTAAGGTAACTACTTAACAGCTGCGTGACCTAAAAAAGTAGCAAGAAATACTTTCAAATAGTTTCAATTTCAATTCTTGTGAAATATTCTGTTTTGAACTTAACTTAAAACCTTTTTATCCTGAGTGACTTAAAATGTATTATGAAAGGTTAAACATTCAAGTTTGATGGTCAAAGAAGTCTAAATGAAAACATGTTCCGCACACCTGCCATTTAACATCCGATCTGTATTATCTGCAATTATATTGAAGTCATAATATTAGTAACAATCATAATTATTAAAAGTCGTATGACTTTTAGTAATTATTCGCTAGAATTGTTATAATATAAATACAGCTCATTGTTTCCATACGCTATTTTTGTCTTAAATATCTTGAAAATAAACATACACATAACGTGTACATACTTTATGATTCTATAATTGTGAACACAAAACAACACATTACATGACTCTTAACTTTATGGGATCCCTAAGACGACTTTGTCAAGGTGTCAGGTCGTCACGCCATTTTGTGAGAGCCCGACCAACACAGCACTCGCGCCTTCGGGTTCGTGGTCTCCATTAAATTAGATTATTTATTTCTCATTTTAAAATTAGATTATAAGTTGCATTGCATGTCAAGTTATAAGAATTTAAAGCGAGATCGTCAGGTAAATGGAATAAATTAAATTATACAATGAAAAAATAAAAAATAATAAAAACATAATAAAACATCAATTAGCAAGGTCAAAATACACATTAAATGTCAAAATAAACTGAGCACAAAGAATATGTCAAAACATTTGAGAACCTTTAAGCCTCATCGGCCTTAGATTCTTCGAACTATGTGCCCAGCTCATTGCCACTTCAACTTGCTAACTCTGGCATAATGTCCACGCTTCTACTCCGTAGGTCATTACTGGGTAACACACACAGAAGAATGTTAAAAATCGACGAAGATGAGTATCGGCTCAATATGATCAAAGTATAGAATTTTGAGCCGTATATGTAAATTATCAATTGGGAAAGTAAAATCATTGTCTATTCAGAGTATTCTTTGATAAAGTCAGGTTTCTTTTATAGTTTTATGCTAGAGCGTTTTGTAGAGCTTAAATATGAAACCGTTTTCAAAGCGCGTGTGTTGAAATAAAACACAGCTTTGCCAAGTTTTCTTTTTTGCTGAAAACACAATTGCATTTTGACTGCGTTCTTTATAAGTTTTATGTATCTCTTGAACATTATTTTGACATATCTGCAAGCTCTATAGCTTATAAACGCAATGTATAAATAAATTATACCATTTTTACTCAACTAGGGTAAATATTTATTTATCAAACATACAAAAACGAATATTATACATGATTTAAGGGAAGTAAATTTAAAATTAAAACTAAAATGAATAAACTAAATCCTACATTAAAAATAAAAGAAAACATTACAAAATAAGATTTGGCCCCCTCGGCAGAGTGCCCATCACGCAGGCAGCATTCCCGCGCTGTATCGCTATGGCGAGTCTTTGCGCGAGAAAGCTGCCCGCACGAGGGTCCCCCGTTGCCTCCCTCAGGCGCTTACTAAGCGCCCTGTGCAGACCACGCGCACCCTGACCCCACGCCACGGACCGAGTGTCTCGACGCCGAATGCCACAAATTCGTATTGGGCGCCGAGACAACTGTATTTTGTTATTTTTAATCGCTCCCGGGCCATTTTTAGTTATTTTCATAGGACACATTATTTAACCTAAAAACTTATAACTGACCAGTACATATTAAATGTATGTCTATTTTACGACAAGTTCAATATATAAATATTGTGTATTCGCTAAACTCGACAAAAAATGTTATTTCCAATATTGATTCTAGTCATCTAGTTCTTGTCAAAAGTTATTGTATGAATGAAAACCGCCCAGCCGTATAAAACGATGCCACAAAACAAATATGTCACGACAAAGTTAAAAAATAAAATAGTTTCTTAAGAATGCGTCCAGTACCTGCAAATGCCATTATGAACTTGACAGTCAATTACCCTTTAGGTAGCCTTTTAAAATGTCACAGTTAAAAAAAGTGTAGGTACAGATACAGATCGGCCAAGTTTTAACTATGGCGACTTAATTACGTAACTTTGATTACCATATCGACCTTTGTTGGCTAAATGTTCAAAAATCTACTTGTGCTTAGAATAATTATTTTAACACCTTGACTATCTTCGATATTGAAAGGTTAATTGCTTACTGTACATTTCTATTACTCCTGTTACAGGGAAAGTGTAGTGTGGTGGTTTCCCCCTCCCAACTGGAGGCAAGAGGAAAAGGGTGAGGCCTAGAAGAACATACGTGGAGCAAATAGAGGAAAAAATAAATGTTTAATCTTATAAAGAAGTGAAAGAAAAGGCAGGATGTAGATTAAGCAGGACATTACTCAACGGACAAGAGCCAAGCTCTTAAATATTATGATATGATATGAATTGCTTGTTGGCCATGTACAGTGGGACGCCTGGATGGTAAAAAAACATTTACGTTATCATATCGAAAACATAATAATAATAATTTTTAGGGGATTTTCTATGCAAAAAGCAAAGCATAAGCAGTGTTTTCTTCCATGTCAAAAATTATACAATGCAACGCGCGATCTACCAAACAATATAGAGATAGAAGGGTTTGAGGGAATCGTATTCAAACGATTATCACCGACTACGATTTTCAGTTGCAATATGTCCAAGAAGAGAGGAAATGTGTCACCTGAATTTTAAATGCAATTTGAAATCAGGAAACCCGTTCAATCATCGGAATGAAAAAATTGAAATTTTTTAAAAATTTACAAATTATGAAAAAAAAAAGTGCATTGATATTACAAGCCCTACTGCAAATATCATAAGGTTTAATTTACCGTATCATCGTATAGGGTACTGGTTCATTGCACTCCTATAATTAGGTGAAAGTGCCGCCATTGTTGTTTTGCCAGAGCTTGCGCAACTTCACAGACCAGCGCTGTCGTTCTATAACCATACACATAAGGCCCTGTTTCGCGACCGCACAGTCAATTTAAGTGAAAGTACAGAAGTAGGTACTTGAATGTCAAGTATAAAAAACTGCGGATCAATTTGGTTAAGTAAAATGTTTTTTGGTTCTTAAATGTCATTAAAATTACGCTTTGTCGCTTTGGCTTGTATAAAGAATTTTTGAGTGTTGCGAAAAAATCACTACTGGTAGTAAAACCGCAATAAAAAACCTCTGTTAATAAAACAAATCTTCTAGTACCGCATATTTTTAGTGTCGTAGCACGAGTATCGATAAGAATGCTTTTCAAAGGTTAAAACTTTGTAAGTTTAATAAATAACGCACTCGCATTGCATGCCCCAATTGCATTGTTTTCAGATACGATGAGCAAATTGAAAGTGCCGTACGAACGGCGACGCAAGTTTAATGCAGTGTATTCTCAAGCGGTATTTATTGGAGTGAGAAAGCTGCTCTCAGAGTTGTTTGTATGCATTAAACGGTTTATTTATACCGTAATCTAAAGTTTTAAATGAAACATTTACTATAAGTGCTTGATGATATGATTATAAAATAAATAAGCCGTGTGGTATGGGAATTCTATACAAATTTCATTCCTCAGGTTTTATAGTTTTCGAAAATCCTTTTCAGTGGAAACTTAAGAAACGAATTTTATGGTTATTGTCCTATTGGGTTAAGTACATGGTTATTTTTTAAACTTCATTTTCAACATTTTTTTTATTTTAAAACAGAATGGTGATTGCTTTTATTTTAAACTAACTGTAAGTAGCTAAGTTCATATTTCTTCTTTAAGCTACTTAGGACAAAAATAAAATCTTGACTTCACGATTCAGATTCGGAGTGCTACTACCGTGCACTAGCGTTGCACGAGAGTAACTGTTAAATTAATGTTTTTTGTCCGTTTTAAGATTATACAATTCAATTTAGTTAAGCTTTAGATTACTTAGCACATTTTTATCGACTGCACTCAAATCGCACAGCTAGTTACTTTATACATAGATATACAACAACAGTACGATTACGTCTTGCTCTTAAAAATATTTGATCACCATGCATCGTTTAGGTATTATTAATCTACAATATGATGACCATGATGTCCTTTCGGCTTTAAACAATCCTGCACCAACTGTCTCTGTTTTACCCGATGGTTGACTGGTAGAGAATGCCTTAAGGCATTTAGTCCGCGATGGTACTTTTTATTATTGTGCAATAAAGTTTAAATAAATAAACATGTCCTAACGTGGCCAAAATTACAATAACTCGTAAATCGACGGTTGCCATGCCTACCTATATAAAAGATAAAAAATGCTTACTCGATGACCGCGCTAACCCCATTCGAATACACGGGTTCGTTAGCGACTTGCCGACAGCGCTTCCGCGCCCGCCCGTACCCTGTCATCGGTATGCCAGTAATTACGGGGTTGGCGGCGCAGTGCGAGCGAACCAGTAAAGAAGGGCTATTAGTAGATGGACTTTACTACGGCCCGGTATTGACGCCAAAACCACATTTATAATAGAATGTGGTTTTGGCATTTACCCGCGACTTCGCCTGCATTATTTATTCCCGTTATAATCCCCACGGAACCCTTAACCGGATATAATTCTTTATTTAAATCCAGCTCTTGGTCTACTTGCAGACCGCACTTTACTTTGGTGTCACACGATAGAATGAGCGTTGGCTAATAATAGGTTTTTAAACTGCGCCAAAACCGAATAAACACAACATATAATAAATAGGTACTGGTGTCCCCACCGGTCTATTGATTGGCCTTAAGAACACGTGTTCCACACGACTAAACTGTGCTTTGCAGCTTTTTTGCATAGGTAGCTCGGTCATTAGTTTAATGTGATGTTTAAATGTAAGGGGTCCTTCTAGCATCTGTCCATTTTGAATAATTTTTATTATTTTAGTACACTTTGATACCCAGCATTACACCCAAGTGGAAAGATGTCTCAGTTTGTCTCTACCTTCATGTATGTAATTATTTTCTTGTTACCACGGGGAAAAGAATATCTAAATGCTTTTTACAATAAAGTCGTTCTAACTTATTTTTGATTACCTCGCCCGCGTGGTTTTTCTTGATGTTGAATGTATAAAGTCTCTACAGTTTGATCTTAATTCCATTAAACTGTCTTTACTCTAACTTAAATAATTTCCTGGGTTCAAAGCGAAACCATGTAAGGTTGCTCTACGCATTAAATGAATACTGTGACACACGCTTTCAGCGCAAACGATTTCAATGCCGCTAAGTGCATGTGGGTGTGTTACAATAAAACTTTGTTTTTTATGTAGATCTAGTCCATTTAAAACAGTAGTTTTACTGCAATTTCTGCAGCGCAAGGCTACAAATCGGTTAAACCTGTCCTCAGTCCTGGATAAGTAACCTCACCTGCTAGGAACAACGTCGGTGGACTAAGGACGGTAGTATCAGAGTGAACATTTGACCACGACCACCCATCACACAGTGCAGTTAGCTTGAAAAGTAGCCGGCCACTTTAGTACTACACTACGGCCCGGTACTAAGTGCTCCCGCTACTTTTGAGGTTTAAGACGTGTTTGGAGTCAGGGCGAAACTTGATATTCGCCTCCGTCTCTTTATTGAAGATAAATCTTTTTTTATGCATAATTGCTAAGCAAGTGACTTCTATGTCACTTGTTGGTAAGTGACGATGAAATTAATGATGGAGCACAAGCAGGGATCATGAAACATTTTTACAGCCTTGTTTAGATTATGTACCACCTGGGACCATACATCATGCCTGCTTTTTCGCACACATATTTTCCGTAAAAACATAATTTTCACAAAAGTTTTACCTAGTTTGAAGGATCGGAAACTCCAAAATTGCGCAGGAATGAATTAATACAGCCAGTCACGGAACTGACAAGCAATGCGGCTTTTCGTGACTAAACGGAATATTTAACCACATGTAAAATATATCTCAAACATTTTCATGTAATATATTGAGTACATTAATTCTCGAGGACAACATTATGACGGTGAGGGTCTCTCAATAGTGTGGCAATTATCACACCTAACAATGAAATCTACGTTGGAGAGTGAAGTGGGGTGATGTAGAAGATGTATGTCCTTCAGTGGCGGACTAACAGGGGGGCGGAAGGGGCGGCCCGCCCCGGACCCCCGGTCTTTGGGGGGCCCCAAATGCCTCCGCGTTCTCCTGATCAAATCCTAAACAAGACTTTAAAAATGTGCTTACTACTAAGCTTAGTTAGTACGTACATAATTTCATCAAGATCAAAACACTACAGCCATCTAGAATTTTTACGCGGTACTAATGTTCTTTTAACTTTGCTGAACGCGTCCAACACGCTGAGGAAAAGCCTATAATTATCATTTTCATCAAGATCAAAACACTACAGCCATCTAAAATTTTTACGCGGTACTAATGTTAAGGAGTTCAGTAAATTGAAGGCACGAAAATACATATGGGGCATTTCACGTCCAGCGGGCAGCGAAAATTATGTCAGATTACGGATTTTGTTCATATTTGGATTAAATGTACTTCTATATGAGCTTTTTCTACTCGACGTACATTAATATTTTGTTTTTATAAAGTCTAGTTATTATTTTATAAGCCTTCAAATAATTGACGAAATTTGATAAACTTTTTTTTTGGAACCTATTAGTGCTGTTGTTTTTTAAAAAAATTTTTTTTGAGGTGTGGCCGTATTGCAGTCCCTAGGCGAACATCGTACACAACACATACTGTTGAATAACTTTTTTCTGCCGGTTGATACATAAAAAAAAATACATATTTAGAAAAGTGAGATTAAATTCTCTATTTTAAAACTAATTTGGTCTCTGTACGCGTCGGAAAGCGGGTCAAAAACGCCCAATGACCTTTGAAATTTTTTTTTTCTTATTAAAAACCGGAATAAACATTTCAAATCAGATTTTACTCAACTTCGGTATTTTTAAGATTTTTTTATTTTTATGTTGAAATGTAGCTAGTAGTCCATTAAGAGTGCTTGTAAAGTTTTAGAATGGGATCCGCATTAATTTTGAAGTTATACGAACGAAGTGCGAACTAGTGCGAAGGTGATGCCCTGAGCATCGTACTGGTAACCTACCTATTAGGTCAGCCGTTTTTCGAGTGAATAGTTTGAAAAATGCTTAATGACGCATAAAGTAAATATAAGCTGTCTTACTTAATACATAAAATAAAATTAATTTTAAGTCTCTTTTCAATCATCAAATTAGTCAGTTCAGTAAGTGTTTATTATAGGTACTTGAATGTAAGTTATTTTTTTCATAATGAAGAAATTCTCGAAATATAATCCTTAATGCGGCCGCGACCGACGTGCAGCGTCAATCCATGCGAGCGTGTGGCAACCAACTGAGTTTTGTACCGCTCTACCGGTACGCGACGTCAAGGATGCGCTCGGCAAAAAACGTATCAAAAAGTGTCGGCCCTCTGATTCACAGAACTCTGTTGATATCGGTATCAAGAAAAATTCTGTTGATACCGGGCCCCGGTACTGACTTGGTTTAACATTACATCTCAAAACTTTTTTGTTGTAGGAGAACTGCGTTGCGAGACTTACATCTTTTTACATGTAATTTTTTTGATGGGATATTACATTTATAAAAAACGTAATAATATTGAATGTATGTATTGAAAAGAGACTTAAAATTAATTTTATTTTATGTATTAAGACAGCTTGTATTTACTTTATGCGTCATTAAGCATTTTTCAAACTATTCACTCGAAAAACGGCTAACCTAATAGGTTCCCAGTACGGCGCTCAGTGCGTCACCTTCGCACTACAGTTCGTATAACTTCAAAATTAATGCGGATTCCATTCTAAAACTTTACAAGCACTCTTAATGGACTACTAGCTACATTTTAACATAAAAATAAAAAATCTTAAAAATACCGAAGTTGAGTAAAATCTGATTTGAAATGTTTACTTCCGGTTTTATATAAGATTTTTTTTTTCAAATTTGTAGTATCTGCCAAGAAAAAAATTTAATTGTTCTCTAAAGTCCACTACTTACTTTATTTCTTGTCATTTTAAAAAACAGCACTAATAGGTTCCAAAAAATCGTTTATCAAATTTCGTCAATTATTTGAAGGCTTATAAAATAATAACTAGACTTTATAAAAACAAAATATTAATGTACGTCTACTCAGCTCATATAGAAGTACATTTAATCCAAATATGAACAAAAACCGTAATCTGACATAATTTTCGCTGCCCGCTTGACGTGAAATGCCCCATATAACACGCTACAAAAAATAAAAAAACTACTTATCTTTGATTTATTTTAGCATTTTTTTTTCGATCGATTCGTATTTTATTTTCCTCGCCCATATCCATTCCATATTGTAGGTATGTATGTTTATGTAGCCTAAATAATTTCAGTCGAATTTGTCTCACTTGCCAGATTTTAACGAAATAAACACTTATTAATACATACCTACAAATGTCAACTGAATAAAAATTAAAAATTTAAAAAACCCCTGACCAAACAAGCAAACTGAGCGTGTAACATTCCTATCACACCTAACAAACGACCTGATGACCTTGAAGACCTGAACCGATTTCCACCAAACATAGCTAAGAACACTCTCGACTGATATACCTTTCAAACAAAAAAAAAACCGGTCAAGTGCGAGTCGGACTCTCGCACCGAGGGTTCCGTACAAACTCGTCAGTAGATACGTGAATAATTCAAGAAAAACTGTATGGTGGGACACACTTAACTTTGCTCTTGTAAAACTGTTGTCCTCATACATCGACATATGCCGCCGTAAGTTTAGTAGGAGCAAATAAGGTTGTCTTACGATATTGCGAATTTCTAAAAAACGCTGCAAGTTAGGAAAACCGTTTTATTTTTCCTGTAATATTTAGGATAATATTCATAATCGGTAATTATTACAGATTTTTCTGTTCAGTAACTTCGGAGATATTAGGGGGGGAATGGTATTGTTTTCAATGCTTTTTGTATTAAATCGAAAACTACATGTCTAAGAAAAAAAATAAAAACGGTTTTGGAATCTACATGTTAAGAACTTTCATTTGATATCCCACTCGATATATTAGATCAACTTTTGATTTTCGACATCCCATTTCGGTCCTCTTTAAAAAAAAAGTCAAACTTATTATAACACCCCGTCGTTTTTGCGTCGGGGGTTAAAATAACACCCCGTCGTTTTTGCGTCGGGGGTTAAAAAAAGCTTGTAAGACTACATTTTTTTTAAAGCTGGGGGGCCTCATTTAGATTTGTCGCCCCGGGCCTCTGACGGGCTTAGTCCGCCACTGATGTCCTTACCTATATATCATTAGGTTATGACTATGACATGTGTAAGTCCTATAGATAAGCTCGAGTTTTATGTGGGTTTAATCAGAGAATATATTAAACATTTACTTTTTATCAAATATAATAGACGTTTGGACGTCTTCCTATGGAACAGGCCGGAGAAACCACCAAATAGGGATCTATGGCAGCGGTCGGCAACCTTTTAGCAGCCAAGGGCTACAGAGTAGCTAACGAATTTTTCGCGGGCCGCACTTTGTTAATAATTTGTGATTTTATACAATTCTGAATATAGCGACCTTTACATACTTTTGTATACCAGGGAGGATCGCGGGCCGCAGGTCGCCGACGACGCTGATCTATGGCAATCATAAAGCCATCAGCTCGACACTCACTCAGGTTAAATAAACAAAACACATTTAAAAGTTATGTTGGGATAACCTCCATAGGCGTTTTATATAGGTGCTGAAGGCTTCGGCACCAACATATTATTTTACCTGAACTTTTCAGATCATTTTCCACAAAATGTTCGAACATAATAGAGTTATTTATTGCTTTATGAAATAAATAATTAACCGCACAGAAACCAAATTAATGCGAAATTACATATTCCTGTACGTAACGGCGCAAACACCTTCTCACAGTCAATGGCGGCCATTGTGGCTGGAACAATGGCCAATCAATGTAATAAATAATTTAATTTGCTCGTAAATTATTAATACTTAGCTTTATGGGAGCATTGGGGGTAAAATGGGTATACGAAGACTGCTGACGATTAGAGGTAGTGTAAAATATGGCTTTGTATATGTATAAGAGTGGACGTAATTATACTTAGTAACGACATTCCCATCTGTCCATCATAGCCGATAGTCGTGAAAAGGCTGTCAGCAAAGGAATTTAATGCATATTTGTTAAGCTTCAAAGATAAACTACAACATTGATTGCTCTGCAATCCAATCCCGACGAAGAAGAATAAAAACTCGTTTTCATGATACCTCGTTAGCCCAAAAACATTTTTCTTTTTTCAGTTTTATATTTTATTTATTTATGATTTGTTAAATGGACTTCACGATATTTTTATTTTCTTGTAGAAAAATATCCGTTCGACTTTTTTTTCTAATCGAAATCTTTACTAGTCTTTAGTATTACTAGACGGAAAAAATGCAAATCTGTTTTTTACCCAATCGTAATATTTACTGATGTATAATTTTACTTGTAGAAGAAAATCCTAATCTGCTTTATAACCGATCTTAACTTTTGCTCATATTTATTTTTGCTTGCATAAACTAATCCGAAATGCCTTTTATCCGATCAAAATATTTACTGCTATGTTTTTTTATTGAAGGTCTGATCTTAATATCTATCTAACTTATAATTTCGAAATAAAACAATGTATCATTCCATGTTCCAAAGTCCTGGCAATTGTCGTTACATGCGGGCTTTAACAATTAGTACGTTTTACATTACCTAGTTATGTTTCCAGAATGCTATGCTCCTACTTATGAGAAATATCAATATTACACTTGTTATAAAAAGGATTGGATAAAAAGGCATTTCGGATTAGTTTATGCAAGCAAAAATAAATATGAGTAAAAGTTAAAATCGGTTATAAAGCAGATTAGGATTTTCTTCTACAAGTAAAATTATACATCAGTAAATATTACGATTTGCATTTTTTCCGTCGAAAACAGATTTGCATTTTTTCCGTCTAGTAATACTATAGACTAGTAAAGATTTCGATTAGAAAAAAAGTCGAACGGATATTTTTCTACAAGAAAATAAAAATATCGGGAAGTCCATCTAACAAATCACCTGGTCTGTCTATCTCATAGTTGATCTTCTGATCTTCCTCGTGGCCTGGTGCCTTCAACTTTTCTTGGACTAGTTGTTGCTACGAAATTTCGTCCAAGATACGCCCAACAGTCTTTACTAGCACCACGTTTCTAAGGCGTCTATCTTCTCAACTGTCCGTAAGGCCGTCCTTTCTGCGGCGTGGAAAAATATGGGGAGCACTAAGCGCTCGAACGAGCCGGATTTGAGTTTTTATTACGTTATTCCAGGGGTTCCCAAAGTGTGCGCCGCCATAGAAAGTAAAGAGGGGCGCCGTGAGTCGATCCTCTATAATTATCTAAAACCACAAATATTCGCGGGTACCTATAAAGCAACAATACTTATTTTGAGCAAACTAGGGTAGGGCGCCGTGACGAAGTAAGTAGGTACTAAACTTGTAAGTGCGCCACGGGCTGAAAAAGATTGGGAACCGCTGCGTTATTCAATAAACATACAAACAAACATACACAACTACTATTAAAAACTTTTAGTAAATCCTATATACTTTTTTACTTTTAGTATTTTATAATAATATGTACGAGTAAGTATTTAGGTAAGACATCAACGTTGTTCTGTATTACCTTTGGCCATGGCCTTACGCGCACCTACGTGCCGCCTTTGTGAGGAGTGTACTTGTAGTAATATCGACTAACAAGCACTGAATTTTGTTTTGTTGACCAATAAATAGCGCAGTCTATATGTTCCTTCAAAGCTATCCGCCAATTTAAACTTAAACTTAGTTCATGTTCCGCAGGTTCGTAGGTAAATTACTAGAGATAGTAGAGATGTATACGAGTATTATGTAGTTGAATAGTTATAGGATTGCCAAGCCCAACGAATTTGGCAAGGAAAATAAATAGTGTTTTTTGAAATCTAATTAAACTCTGACAGACCAGTTTGCTTGAATTCACACAAATGTAAGGAAAGCCGAAGCGCTTATCTATCCTACCCTTTGGCCATCTATATTTTCTGTAGGTATATTATTAGATTTCCGCATTTGTTCTGTTTTTAAATAACCTTTACAAAAATATGTTCATGTTAAATCATCTCTGTAATTTATCATCATGGATTAGCTTTCACAGCAAAACCGAATAATTTTGGTAAAATATTGTGACCGCAGCGAAATGATAGCAATATAAACTCCGCGGCTTTAGCCGAGCAGAGTAATGACTCAACGAGTGGTTGTTATCTCTTAACCGCAATTTTGTTGGGTAATTAATAGAAACTCTAAATTGAATACATTTACAAACACATAATACTTCATACCGGTTATGCGAAAACACTTAAAAACGCCTGTGACACATGGATACGGGCGGGTAAGTGTTCTGCTGTGATTAGTAGGGCATGCAACACCTGTATTAATTGTATGGGTCAATACCGAGATTCCGGTATTAGCCATACTAAAAATATTACGGTATTGATGCCCTAGCTGTGATTTAATGTCGGAACAGAACAGTAAATGACTAGATCTGCTTCCCTGGGGATAAAATCACCATTTCTATATTTAAAAAAGCATAAGTTTCTGTCAAATAATGTTTTTTTGAGACAAACGTTTACTGCCGACTGTACTTTTTTTGTATATCGCAAACTGCACGTCACAACTAATCAAATGGACCCGGTGAATTTATCTTATGTAATTTAGATGATCTACCTATTGGCTACCATCCGGCTCCATCATCAGATCACCTCTATGTCATAATAATATTGAATTATCATCTGATTTACATATTCTAGCAAAATTTAGCTCAATAGGTTGAAGATTTTCAAAATTGAGTTGCATTATTCCACCCGAAGAAACATAGTTACCTATATACATACATAGTACATACATTGCAAGTTAAATAAAAACACGCCTTGTCATTAGTTCGTGGGTAGTAGGGAGGTAAGTACTAAATAATATTGTTGTGCCCATAACGAAGCGTAGACTGCAAATCGTCTTTCTTGTTTTATCTATAATCTGCTTCTGCTACCGAAATATAAAAATACCGACTTTTTAAGAGCAAAATACGGGTAAATATTTACTCGTATTTTGCTCTTAAAAAGTAAAGCCTAACCCGATTTAAAACGGCCTCTTTTTAAGGTGGTTGCGTTCCCATACAAAAGTTGGTGCACCTTCACGGGCTAACGGCAGGGTATATTAAGAAACTAATTTGACAAATATCAATTAATTTACGTTTTATTTTGGGCAAATGCATAAAAAATGGTATATTTTCACGCTAAATACCATATTTCACCGATGAAAAACTTGGATATTCTATCACTGTGTGCGAATCACCTACACGTGGGTAACACAACTCACGCAAACACAGGCAAATGGTGTATGGGCGTGTGTGTGACTTATCTATTAATATTTCAAAACGGATCTTAATTTACGCACCTGTTCAGTGTGCATCCGTAGCCGAGTGGTCTAAAGCCTTCACTTATGGATACGTTTGGTTGTGGGTTCTAATCCCGGAATAATTTTATTTTGTCTTTTTTTTTCGTTTTTATCGAATACTACACGCTGTAATTAATTTTGTAATTTAGCCTGTTTATGCCAAATTACTAAATATTTTGACTAAATGTATATTCTGAAATATATATGTACCTACTAAATATTGTTTTGTTTTACTTTTTAAATCAGGATACTTAAATAAAGAGAAATAATAATAATACGGAGGTAAATTTTACAAAAACAATCTAAGCAATCCTTATTAGGGTAAAAAATTACCAGGATTTGAACCCGGGACCTCTAGCTTAGTAGGCGGTGTCACTCCCGCTAAGCCAAAAGTGTCGTCGATCGTTAGGCATTCATAGATGTCTGACAAACGGTGACAGATGGCAACGTCGCATGTCACGGTGGCAACGCAACGTTGCAACTCTGGGCAATTTTTTGATTCGCGCAAACTAAAATACGAGAGTCTAGTAGTCAGGGACGTTCAAATACTTTTCGAGAAAATTTATATTGTACCATCACTTTATAACTTTACCCATATTATTGTTTCCTAATAAATACAAGTGATGTGAAAACACAAATCTACTATACGAGTACAAAATTAATATTTGACATTCCATATTTAGGATTCCACAAAATGAAGAAGGTTTCAGAACATTACGCTGTCACCAATAATGCTGTCATTCGTTTTGTTTCTAAATTTTCCAATTGGTGAAGGGAAGATGCATTTATCGTAGAGAGGATGCCAGAATTGATTTGTTCTTTAAAAAATATGATTTAGGTACCTGAAATCGTGACGCGAATCGTAGAACAAAATCCTAAGTTCCTAGACCTGAGATGCACACATATAAAAGGTAGTCAGTTAATTTAATATTAGACTGAATTACTAGTTTTTTGCAATGCTAGTTTTATTGACTTATAGTAACATGGTACTTTATTTATTACAGAACGACTGACAGAGTCAACTCGCATCAATCTCTGTATTCGAGAAATTTGGCGTCCCTTGACAAACTTCAAGTAATGTGCTCAATGCCAGTTTACTTGTAAGCCTAGAAAATCATGTTTGGCGGCGTATGTTGCGAATTCCTTGGACCGCACGCCGCACCAACGTGTCCATTCTCAAGGAGCTCGGAATAACAACAAGGCTGTCCACTATCTGCTCCCAGCGGATACTAAACTACTTCGGACATGTTGCTCGCAGGAACCCAGACAACTTGGAGAAGCTGATGGTAGTTGGGCAGGTAGACTTAAAAAGACCACGCGGTCGATCACCTACCCGTTGGTCAGACCTAATCAAGAAGCTCACTGGCCTGCCAATACCTAAAGCCATGAAGACCGCCGAGGACAGAGACGCTTGGAAAAGCTTGGTGCAGCAAATTTCAAACTAGACACGACCTTCAGCAATGAAGACGACGACTAAATCTAGAAAATCAAGAGTTCTCTCAATAACACATTGAGTGAGTCTGAGTCTGCCTGTTCAATGTTTATACAACTTATAATATGTTATTGGTCCGTAAACTTACGGCCCTAAGAATCTGTAAAATATGGAGATCGGCTTCGCCAAATTTGAGAATAAATATATTATGAATAAAACTATTTTACTCAGTTATACGTCTTATTCCATTCAATATATTCCCATACAAAAAAGAGCTGTACATTTATCGTGAAATAAACGGTTGCGTTTGTTTCACAAATTTATTATATTACCCAGTGGGTAATAAAAATTGAGTAATACCCATGTGGGTATGAAACTAGGTGGTAATTACAAAGTTATTTTTTGACCTATCAAAAAAAATGTGGGGTAGACAAGGGGGAAAATCGGCGTTCGTTTGTTCGATGGTAACTCGAGAATATTGTTGCTCGAGTACCTACACTTTTCTTTATTTTACCTTCGAACTTTCATGACTATTACCCGAGTTTCTGCTTATACGGGTTTACACAATAGCCGGAGCGCCGGAGCACAATAGGCGAACTTACAAGTTAGAATCTCTGTCAATAGATGTCACTTTTATCAATGATTTTGCTTTAGTGTGCGTGTATATTTACCTGTCAAAGTACTACTCGAGTTTCATACACATTCCTGCGCTTGGTAAGCACGTACATAAATTATTATGAATTAGAAATCATCGAAAGAGACTCAAAATATTGGGCCAATTGATTCTCATGCTGGTAAAATAAGCAGATATCATAATTATAGTCTTGAACATTTGGTCACGTGACCAAGACAGCGCCATCTCTGAGCAATTCTGCCCCGGGTCACCGTGCGATACGCCCTTAAGTTAGTATTCAGATTTAAGTACATTTTAAACCTCTTTGAAAGAAGCAAGGCAAGCAATTAACTTCCCAAGAGAACTGAAGCAGATCTGCAAATTTAGCGTATAAACGGAAGGTTAAGTAAATTAATTCTCCTAATGCAAAATATATAGATATAATATACCGCCAGAATTTGACCGCAATTTCGTCATTTTCATTTTAACACTCTCCCTGCCAGCTGTATATAAAGCGGCTCTACTTCAGCAGGCCATGGGGTCCGCTGGCGTATGGAAACGTTAATTAAAAAAAAATAGCTTGGCGTGCTGTACAGTCAAGGAATTTAATTTCCAACCCACCTAAGGTCCAATATCGTATAGCATACTGTCATCATAAGAGCGCGCTAGAGTACGACGTTACGTTGACTTTACAAGGTCAGCTGGGGGTCGCTGGCGGATCCCATGGCAGGGAGAGTGTTAAACACTTCTTTTTCAAATTTTAATATTACATTGAGTTTAGTAGAGGTTATTTATTGCTCGTCTTAAATTTTAAGATATAAAAAATCGGACAAGAGCAAATCGGACTCGCCCACCGAGGGCTCCGTACAAATACTTAAATTTAAAAATATAGTCTGTAAATAAAGAGTATATTTTTATCATTCAATTACAAATGTATAGTTTCCAGGATTTTCCCAATACTTGTAGTATAAGACGGTATTACTTGTCAAATTTCATAGTTCAAACTCAACGGAAAGTACCCTATACATTTTGGTCTCCTTCAGGGAGACGAAATGTACGGTCATATCTTTTTTTTACGTTAACTTAGAAGTTTAATTTTATTACAGCTTCAAGGGACCATAAACGTGAGTATTTGGTTTTAGTTTCAACTCGATACCTCTAAGCGTTCCCGAGATATAATGGTGGGTTTCAAACATTTATAGGTTTTGCAATGTTAGTACATATCATAGTTACGTTCTTAGTATATAAATAACTGGTCAAGAGCATGTCGGACCATGCTCAGTATAGGGTTCCATAGCCGTATCTATAAGGAAATGTGCTACAGATAAAAATAAAGCTGAAAATAAACAACTGGCAAAAGGTCTTTAATGCCGTGTAACTCAATGGCACTTAAAACCTTTTGGTTAAGAAGTTTTTCGGCAATAACTTCAAAACGGTTTATTCGTTACTATTCAAAATAATTTTCGTTGAATGTATTTATTAAGCGTTACCTTCCTGATTTTTTTCATATTTTTTGGATTTACGGTTTAAAAGTTAAAGGGGGGGGGACACAATTTATGCAACTTTCGGAGCAATTATTTCCGAAAGTATTCACTTAATCAAAAAAAAGTACATAAAAGCCTTATAATGTTTTTAAAAGAACTATCGAATCATGTACCTCACGTTGATGTTTGCTGAAAAAAAAATTTTTTGGCTTCTGTTACATGTATGGAGTGCCCCCCCTAGATTTTTTTATTTTTATTATTTAAGGCGAGGTGAGACCAGAATCGGGCACGGAAGCCTAGTTTCCAAATCATTTTTAGAGCACTTATTTGACTCTTAGGTCACTGTAAAACATATATAATAATATTCAGAACTGTATCTAGGGCTTCCTCTCACTTAGAACACGATAGCGAACACTTCGCTCGATAGAAAAGTAGCGCGAAAACACTATAAAATAAAGTATTTTTTCATTTTTTTTCATTTTGTTCATCACCAGTTACCTTTTCTGACAAAATTAATACCTGACAATCATGATTTCACAGTCATGCAGGGCATCCTCTCATGTTTGGGTTGATAACGTATACTTTTATGTTAGAAATCGAAGATAATCTGCAATAATCTGCATTCCGCCCGACCCTAGTTTGTATGTGAAATGCGAGCCAGGTCCTACCGCGCCTTAACTACCAAACTTAGTAGCGGCATCTACAAGACATCTATATTCCAAATTTCATCAGTATACGTCTTGTAGTTTTTGAGTAAAATGCCTGTGACATACGGACGGACGGACGGACGGACGGACGGACATGACGAAACTATAAGGGTTCCTTTTTAGCCATTTTGGCTACGGAACCCTAAAAAAACCGGTCAAGTGCGAGTCGAACTCGCGCACAGTGGGTTCCGTACAAACTCGTAAGTAGAACAATTGTTGTCCCCATACATCGACATAGGTCGCGGTTAGTTTCAATTCTTCAAAATCAATCAAATTATATTTTCCCTGTAATATTTAGGATAATATTAATAATTGGTAATTATTACAGAGTTTTCTGTTCAGTAACTTCGAAGATAATTGGGGAATGGTATTTTTTTTACGTTTTTCGTTCTAAATCAAAAAGTACATTATTAAAAAAAAGATACAAGTGGTTTTGGAATCTACAAAATAAGCCCTTTCATTTGACACCTCACTTGATATAATAGCCCAGCTTTAAATTTTCGACCGCCCATTTCAGATTTTCTTTTAATCCAGTAGGCTCGGGTTAATGACTTTTAAAACTATTCCAAATTTCAAATTGATAGCAGCAGTAGTTCCTGAGATATCTGGCTGTGAAAGACAGACAAACAGACAGAGTCGCGCCATAAGGGTTCCTTTTTTACCATTTTGGTACGGAACCCTAAAAACTACAGAATGTAATTTATAGAAAGAAAAAAAAATTCTGCGCTCGTAATTGTTTGAAACACATTGTTATCTTGGGCCCAGCACACAGCAGTGACCGTTTGTTCGCCCAACTGTCAGATTTTAATCAATTTATTGGGCCGAGTCGGCTAATTGGAACATCTGATTCTCTTCGCTACCCGAAGGCCCTTGAACTAATGAAACTAATCAAACGCTATGAAACTAGTTTTTTAACCGATCTCAGAAAACGAGATGGTTTTCAGGACAATTGTTTGTATGCTTGTTAGGCGATGTATTGTATATTTGTCGGACAAATGTAAAAATACCGGTCGAGTGCGAGTCTGACTCGCTTACCGAGGTTTCCGTACAAACTTATAGTATGTATTTAGCAAATTTACACCTTGTTGTATTATAATAAAATAATATAAAAAATAAACAAAATGTAAAAAGTCCAAGATAAGCTGTACTGAAATACAACTTAACTGTGCTGTTGGAAAACTATTGTCCCCATACATCGACGTAAGTCGCGGTTAGTTTAGTCTGAACTGACAAAATAAGTTTGTGTTACGATTTTTGTGAATTTCTAAATAAATCAAAAACTAGGTACGTAATAAAGATTTTTTTTAAATTAAGTCTCGTTATTTGATATCCCACTTGATTGAATAGCCATACTTTAAATTTTCGACATCTCATTCAACAGAAACACGTTTCTTGTATAAGGTCCCCCTTTTCTTTTTCATTTTATTATTTGTACGAGTAGCTATACCGGCAATAGAAATACACATTCTGTGAATTTTTTAACCCTACCTATTACGGTTCAAAATATAGAGCCCAGTGACAGACGGACCGACAGACAGCGAAGGCTTAGTAATAGGGTTCCATCGGCACCCTTGGGGTACGGAACCCTAAAAAGACAGATATAGACATCTAGTAGCTCGGAAGAAAGAAGTGTGTAAAAGGCTACGAGGCCTACTAGAAAAAATAAATGGTTTGATTTGACATCTATTTCTCTCAGTCTGTTAAAAATGACACACTTCTAAACCCACACACACACTTCTGTCAAGGAGTACTTTATTTATTACATAAGATCTTGATAATATCACGTTTGTAACAGTTCTAAGTTTCATGCACTTGAATACTAAGTACATTATAAATCACTCAAGTAATAAAATTAGGGTACTTACGGGGTTGCGAATTACGGGTCTCAGGGAAAGTGGCTAACATCGTATCGCCCCAAGACGACTCTCGAGCATGTGCACAAGGCAACACAAATCGCAATCGCCAATGTTAATATTAAACAATTAAAAATACCACATACCCAACCCTCTGGAGCGTAGATTTTCTCCACGATAAACAGTGCAACCTCACTCACCTAGACAGAGACTAAAAATTCAGTTTCTTATATGATATATGGACATAGCTGGGCATTAACTCGTTAATCCGTTAATCGTTAATTAACGAAGTTAACATTTCGATTAACGGATTAACTTTTAAGTTAACTTTAAAAATCGTTAACGGACTCGTTAACTTCCGTTAATCTTCCCCAAGTCCGTTAATCGTTAATCCTTACCTACGATTTACTAAAAACATACCGCACGCACCGTGCAAAACGCGTTCTGGCAAGGACAGTCAGGGAAGTCTATAGATGACCAGTTTTAAAACTATTTCGCTAGCAAGCTCATCTCGACCAGACCCGCCCCTCAATGAGCCAACAAATCAAGAAAAGACACGTTTTTTTTAAAACCATCTGTTTTTAATTACCACAAATGTTTCGACGGTCTGTTTATTGATTTTGACTCAACTCTGCCAGTTGAATCTTCGAAGTCATTGTGATTTTTTAGGATTCCGTACCCGAAGGGTACCAACGCTATTACCTACTGTGCCTCCGTTGTCCAACCACCATACTAGGCAGAGACTCGAATATTTCATAGAATGTGTATTTCTGTTACCGCTGTAACAGAAAATAATTAAAGCACAACAGCTATTACAATAAACGTGATTTTTGGCGTTTTTTTTGCTCGGCTCGTGGTACGGAACCCTTTGTGTGCGAATCCGACTTTCACTTGACCGGTTTTTTTTACTGTGTGAACTACCCTTGTCGTGTGGTCTTTGAATCGCGCAATGCCGCTGTAAGTAAGCGAACCCAGCAGCAGGATAATTGCTTTTAGTCACCTCGGGTAAAAAATATCCTATGTCTTAACCGGGGTAATACTCGTAATGAACGCAAGTTTTTGCGTGATACGAGCACAAACATTTTTGCGACGACTTTATTATTCATATAATAAAACCTAGAGTCTATTAATATATTTATGCCATACCTGGCCATAATGCGCTTTCTGGCCAAGTGTAGACATAAAATGCTGTACACAACATCTGCGATCTCGGCCTTTCTTTGTATTACCACCCTAGTTGTGTAATGTACCGCTGCGCGTACGGAAAAAGCCGCTTTCTGGCCAAGTGTAGACATAAAATCGAAAAAGTAGTAACAATCACTTTAGCCAAATTATTTATATAATAATTGTAATTATTCTCGAAATACATTACTATAGGTTAATAATAAAAAAAAACAAGTTGTCAAAAGCAGATCGTTCTTTAGCAATAAGACCACTTGTTATTTTTTGCTACTGCTTACATTCCATTGAGTTGAGATATGCAATTTAAACTACGTGGACTGGTGTTACTCTGATTCACGGGGTAACATTGATCATCGATTTTTAAACCCAAATACCTACCTTTGATTTTGAACACGTTTATTAAGTATTTTTATTGAGGTAGCCTACCTTAATAATAAATTGTTCCAAATGCATTCAAAAACTTCTTATAGTTGAAAAATCGATGATCAATGTTACTCCGTGAATCAGAGTAACCCCAGTCTACCGTATAGTATACGTAAGTTCCTTTGCTTAGAATGAAATATCTGTTGAAATCGAATCGAAGTTTGAAACAAAAGCAGGGTCTCTGGGTAATATTTTGTGACATTTTTTTTTGTTATAGAACGTCGGTGTGTCTTAAAATTTGCTTTAAGAAAAAAATTGGTTTCTTGAACCATCATTGGTCAGTAGAGACTCAGTAGCCGCACGCAAAAGTGACCCTTAAGGTGGTAATGCGAAAACAAACGTTCGAGCCGGTCGACAAGTGCGGTGCGGTGCACTTACTAGGTACAATCGCTTAACGATACGGGTGCCCAGTTTCTCAACAAATCGCTCGCAAGCTCATCTTGACCAGACCCGCCCCTCAACGAGCCAACCAATTAGGGACAAACACAAATGTTTTGACGGTTTCTTTACTCAACCTCCGGTTGCATCTTCGAAGTCATTGTGAACGCGTATTTTTTTGTCTAACAACTTTCTTTAAAAATGAACAATCTCAAGTTAAGGGAACACAGCAGAATAATTACTCTTACAGATTATGGACTGTATATCTCAGGTAACTGAAGAGCTCAATATAACGGAAGTCTCGATCTCCGGATCTAAACCCCATAGAAAGTCCAGAGGTGGGACAATAGAAACAAACGGACTAAAGCAAATCTGTAATAATTACCAATCATTAAAAATCATCCTAAATATTACAGGGAAATAAAACGGTTTCCCTAACTTGCATCGTTTTTTAGAAATTTGCAAAAATCGTAACAAACTCTTTTGCTGTTACTAAACTAACCGCGACCTATGTCGATGTATGGGGACAACATTTTTTCAACAGCCAATTAAGTTTGTCCCGCCATACAATTTTTCTTCAACTATTCACGTATCTACTTACGAGTTTGTACGGAATCCTCGCTGCGCGAGTCCGAGTCACACTTGACCTTTTTAATAGTCTAAGTTCGACATTAAAATAATAATTGTGGTGGTTGTAAGTAATTAAGCGTTCTTGTATATTATTCTAATAAAATATAATTTATTCGCTGATAAAAATCATTCAATTTAAGTCTCAATTCCAGCATCAATTCTCTTCGGGACGTAGTTATGCAATAACGTTCCAATCCACAAAACAAACTATCAACCTTCTGTCTTTAAAAACAAAGTCCATAATCCAATAAAATTTGCATGTGGAATGGAACGTTATTGCATAACTACGTCCTGGGATTTAACTTTGAAATGTTAAACAATAAGTAACGGTCAAAGATCCCTTCTTTTATTATTAGTAACGTCGCATGTAGCCGCTTATCGTTAAAAGCGGGTAAACAACAATGGCTAGCAGATGTTAATTTTAGACAAACAAAACTAAAATTTTAAGTGAAGGTGATTGCTTAATTAAACATTGGCAAACATTAATCATCACTTTCACAGTATATGAAAACCCATTCACAGTTTAGATACTCATCCGGTTAATAATAGTCGCAAATGCAAATATTTATAAGTAAAAAAAATATATTGAAATTCTTTTATAGATACGACAATTAAGTGTCCTTGTCCTTTATTTTGCTATGGGATTTCCTTCGGTTCGAAACACCCTAATAAAAAAAATAACAACGAGCCCTTATCATTAATCATTATGTTACAAATCAATAAACTAATATAAGGTAAAAGACATTTAGTCATTTGAGCTTTTTCTCGTTTGAGTTTGCAATCGTAGCTTCGGGGACTTTATGTCATCTCGGTCATTTCGGTCATCGATTGCAAGTGTTATGTCAATGTGGTCAACAGATGTTTGGCTACGACACGTAGGTAGTGGTCTGAAAAGTTGATTTCCGAGCCATTCTAATTTGAACCGTATTGTTAAGAGGGTTTAAATTAATATTAATTCACAAGAGTTACTGGTCAAAAATTTACTGGCCGTTCCTATTGGTGGATGATGTAAAAAGCGACCGCTGTGAAGTGCATTCGAAAATGATCCTAGAGGTGGGTACCCGTACCGTTGTATGTCTTGCCGATGCCTGCGAAAAAAATCGATCCATATGCTCCATTTAATAGTTTCATTACTTAGCGCCGGCGCTTAGTGTGACGAGTGCTTTCTTTGGAACCTACCTAAACAAATACTACTTACGTACTGTTTGGATTTCCGTGACTTTGAATCTGTACTGTCCGTGATAGTTTGCGTTTGTGCAGTGTGTGTATTTATATTCTTTTTTAAAAAGATAGAGTGTCATCATCATCATGACATCAGCCAAAAGACATCCACTGCTGGACATAGCATAGGCCTCCCTGCAAAAAGTGGCACAATGACCGGTCCTGCGCCACCCGCATCCAGCGGACTCCCGCCACCTATACCAGGTCATTGATCCACCTTGTGGGGGTCTACCCATGTTGTGCCTTCCGGTACGTAGTCACCACTCACGAACTTTTCCGCCCCAACGGCCATCGGTTCTACGTGCAATGTGCCCCGTCTACTGTCACTTAAGTTAGCGATTCGGAAGGCTATATCAGTTACCTTGGTTCTGCTGCGGATAGCCTCATTTGTGATGCGCTCATGGAGTGAAACTCCCCTGGCATAACCCTCCCCATTAATCTTTGGATGACTTTGAGCCTTCTACTGAAGCTATAGCTTACTATGCCTCTTAAGGCCACGTAGGAAAAAGAGAGTACTATGAAAGTAATGCAATTTTTATCACGTGTTAACGGATTAACGATTAACGTTAACTTCCGTTAAATCTGCCGCAATGTAACGCTTTAACGTTTAACGAAGTTAACTTTATTATTAACGGATTAGCGATTAACGAAGTTAACTATTTGATTAACGGTGCCCAGCTATGTATATGGAAATCAAACCAGACTTGAATAGTAAGCAGTTTCAGCAACTGAAATTTCGAATAATGCCTTCTTTCTCAGTCAAATCTCCCAAAAAAGGAGAGAGAGAATGACAACACGATGCCAAGCTGCGGAGTCGACTCAGAATTTGAGCTCCGAATGCTCTTAGCATTTTGTGGGTTTTTGTGGGATTGCGTAATAGTTTTAACTTTTACGTATCACAGATTGGCAACTTGCCTGAAGGACGTGATTGAAATAAAAATACATTACTTTGTAAAGGATTGGTCTAATTCGATCACACTGATTCGTTAACGATTTTTTTCTTTTTTCAATAAGTCTCTTTTCGGTGGTGTGATTTGAATTAAACTTGTCTAATTAGTATCGTCTGATACACATAATACACAGGTACCCGAATGACACAAGTGATGGAAATCCATTTGTGCATTTGAATTCACAAAAAACTGTCAGTAGGTACATTTTATTATTTCACACTATAATTAGGACACGGGTTAGGTATTCTTAAAGTTCTCGTCGATTCGAAGAGAAGAAAGCTTATACGTCATCTTTAGCACTAGAATAATAAATTGGAAGAATCTTGTGAGTTACAACTTACGAGTTTCAAAGGCGGGTCTCATTATGCATCAGTTGCATAAACTACTACAGGAGTCAAGAGTATCAAAAACTATACTGTATGTGCTATTGAGTTTTTATTTGTGTATTTTATCTGTTCGTCTTATTTTTCCGGAAATCTATGGACATACTGTGCAACTTTAATATTAACTCAACACTTTACAAAAACAAGAAAATAACCGCCTTTTATTGTGACCTATGCAAAATTGAATAAAAGTCTGAACAATCGAGACACGAAGCATAAAAGTACGTAACACAGCTATCAACTTATACATTACTGTCGCGTGTACAGTTGACTAAATTTAGCCTCAGCAATTTCTTGTTACTCCTACGGATGTAAAACGCCGTATATGCATGCAAAATTAAGTGCCGGCGGCCCACAAACACACGGCATTAACATGCGTCCCCTGTCATCTTTATGTCTTATCATATTAAGTCTATTGTCCAATGGCTTAGGTCACGTTCGTGTTCAAGAACTACGCGAGTTGACATCAAATTTGCATTTACGTCTATATGCGTTGAATCACTAATCCGTGGGTAAAACCGGATGGTCGTGGGACCTTGGTGATCTATTATGTAGGTATTACTGGCTGTTGCATGATTTGCTGACTGATTGTGATGTCTTGAGATAGGTAACAGCAGTAGATAATGCCAATCGTTCTTGCTTCCTTTAGACTTGATGGCACTGTTTGATTATGATCAGGCATCGGAATTTTTGGTATAATAAAATTTTGGATAGTGCGTTCGTAAATCGATAAAAATGCTCATAATACTTAATACTTGTCATCCGAAATAGTGTTGGGCTAGATTAGGCTTTCCAACCAATCGTTTGGAGAAAAAGCCATTACGAGTTCAATTCAATGTTTCAATTTAATTTATTAATTTGGAGAACGTAGAGATCATGAAAATGAGTTATGGTAATATTATTAGTCCCTAACTATACGTAGGTACTTAACGTAAAGTATGTATATTAAGTCGATACAAAATATTAAATGATGATAAAAGTATCTGATTTATAATAGTACGATATCTTTTATGTTCCTCTCACTTAGTTGTAGTTAATAATAATTTCACGAATGTCAAATGGATTGATTAATTAATGTTATACAATAGACGTAATTGTCAGTCAGCCATATTTGTTTACGTTTTTGTTCATTTCTATCGAATCTGACTATAGCTAGTTGTACAAATACATAAAAAAGATCTACCTACACCAAAGACGGATGTGAATGCTATGAATATAAAAGATAAGGATTGTTTACAAACCGGAGCAGTTTCATAACAATTATGTAGTATGTTTTTGTTTTGTGTCGTCTATTTATTTGCGTCGAGGTTGACAAGTCGCCATCTTGATTCTCGTGGGAGTCTTTAAGGTGATTCGAGTCGGTCGGTTTTTTATACAGACATAAAGAAGGTCATTGTTTGCTTGCACGCCATCAATGAAATAAGTTTGAAATGTGTTTTATTTTATAGGTACACACTTTTATAGGTTTACACTTTATTTGTGCGAAATGATAGGTACGAGAACAAAGATGGGATTTTTTGGAAATCTATGGGGGAGGCCTATGTCCAGCAGTGGACGTCCTATGGCTAAAATAATGATGATGATGATGATACGAGAACTAAAAAAAACAGAATTGACGTGCAATTGAACCTGAAAGGTCAGCACCATCTATCAGCATCATTTGAAACTAAACGTTTGTTGCGAAAATTATATATGTACCTAGAGTAGGTACCTACCTACTTATTTTTTGACAATTTGAACAGTTTCGACAAATTTAATCTCACACTTTACTTGATATCGAACGATTTGTTAGTAGACGCTCACTCTAGTTTGTCTCTGAATTTAAAAATAAACAAAAATACGTGACATGTGCTGCTAGTAGGTAGGTAATTTGCCTTCCCGAACACATCACAGAGAGCTTATAAAATGTATGTAGTAAAGCAGTGTATGTAACTGTACCTATGTAGGCATTTCATAAACCCACACTCGTATTTTAATGCCTTTCACTATGTAACAGTCAAATAATAGTATTTTATGCAACAGTTGTATAAGTGGGTTCAAAAAATGCGAATTGCGTGAGTTGCGATACGAGCCGCGAATGCGGCGAGTATCGCAAATAGAGACGCAATGAGCGTTTTTTGACTTAATTATACAACGTTGCATACAATACTTTTTCTACGACTAGGTTTTAAATTATAAAATACAAAATGAATCATAACCTGGAAACAAGGCACATGTGACGTTTGACTGACAGTATGTGTCTATGGTCAACTTTTTTTTTTAATTTAAAATATACTTAAATTAAAAATACTTTTTTTATGTTGGCATCAATGAATTTATTTCGGAAAGTTTTGTTTTTCTTAAAAACCGTAGGAATTTAATTGTTTGTTAAGTTGGTAGTTGTGTATTTTTACCGTAAAGTTAAAATTGAGCGCTTAATCCTTGACCTAAGTTTAACCTAGATTTAGAAGTCTGTGGCTGCTAGCAATAACGTAAAGTGACTATAACGACACTAGTGCTGTTATGGGGAATAGAGTATAGACTTCTCTGAACTCATATTATGTATGTTCTTATATTAGTGTTCGTGACCAAGTAAAAGACAGATAACAGTACAGGAGTAGAAAAACTACTATTATGCCATCGAGTCTACGACATCAACGAACTACGACGACATAAACGAAACGTAGTCGTAGCGTAGGTAAGGTATTCCGAAACTTATCAACTTTACCTCCGATTATTGAAAGCAATGGAACATGCAAAATGTGTGCGATACTCGTGCCACATTATTTTACTAAAACACACACACACACACAAAGAGTATGTGTTCTCATACAAATTTTTAATTTTTAATACAAAGTCTATGTGTATAATAATAATCTTTACGTAGGTAGGTACCTACCTACCTACTATACTCCTATCTAAGGAGGTTTATTTTACTTCAATCTTATGATAAGAGTAGACAGGTTTAAACATCTATGATATACGAGTTCAAAAATGATGACTTAAACACACTATAAGTTGTAAACTTAGCAGTCTAAAAAGGACTGTAACGAGACAGTCTTCATTATTATTGCTGACACATAAGACATTGCGACATAAGCAAGTCTGAGACGTCCCCGTCTCTCTCAAGTCATTGAATCTTTTATTAGACTATTGAAAATCCAATTTCATTCCATTAATGTCATCAATTCCGTCTCATAAAGGACGAATCACAGTTGAATGTAGCTATCTTGAAATATGATCGACATAATATTTTATCATTTCTCAATGTTTGTGAATGAAAGATAAAGTTTGAAAAGCTTTTAATGGCCGTATGAATTATTTTTAGATTCAAATTTTACTTTTATACTCTGTCGTAACGGGAATGATGATAAAAACTTATAAGTTCTGGGGGCACGGTAGTGCCCTAGTCAAGTCGAGCAAATTTAAATCTTTCTCTGCATACTCCAGAATCGATATACAAGTTCGCGGTTCGATAAATTCTTGCTTTCAGCAAGAAGTTTTGAAATGTTTAGTTTCAATAAAAGCAAGATTTTTAAATCTCCATAACCGCTAACACTGGTTGTTTTTTAGAATTTTCTTCGTCTTATTTTTTTTTTATTTTGAAGATAAATGGCAAAATACAACACTAAACTTGTAATCCACAAATCTCAACGCTACTATTGCCGGAACTTACTAAGTTTTTAAAGATTGTATTGTATAACTTTTATTTATTTTACACCCATGAATGACCCTTCGGGTCATTCATGCGGAAAAATGGTTATTTTGAAGGGCTCCAACAACTAAGGGGCCCAAAAATAAAGTATGATTATGCCAATGCCAATGCCTACTATTGCCGGAAATTTGCAAGATGCATATTTTATCAATGTGAGCATTTTTATTTAAAAAGGTATCGTTAAGTTAACACGTTCACTGCGGTATCAGTATAAAGACGAGCAAGTAGTTCAACTTCAACCGTTTAGGAGCGCGCGTCACGTATTCACAGTTCACGCAGACGCGCGATAGCACATCTGGGTGCGTGCGATCCATACTGGAGTATTCTTACGCATTCTTAAAACTTTGCTTGTAGTGAGTTCGTACACGGCGCGCACACATTCAAGCGCGCGATGTACCTTTTGTAGGAAGAAAAATTACTGCGGCGGTATAGGGTCTAAGGCAGCGATCGGCAACCTGCGGCCCGCGGGCCGCATGTGGCGCGTGAACCGCTCACTTGCGGACCTATATTCCGGTTTTTATTGCGGTAAATATATTCCGAATAGTGTAAAATCACAAATTATTAACAAAGTGCGGCCCGCGTCACGTTCCTTAGCTACTATGTGGCCCTTGGCTGCTAAGCGGTTGCCGACCGCTGGTCTAAGGCACTGGTCCCACCGCCGGCAAGTAAACGAGTAAGGGCCGATACAGACGGACTGCAACCCAACTGCAACTCCCTACGATTTGTATGGGAACTGCATCACAACTGCACGCCGACTGCGCAGTTGTGATGCAGTTCCCATACAAATAGTAGGGCGTTGCAGTTGGGTTGCAGTCCGTCTGTATCGGCCCTAACAGTTCATTGCGGGCTGACCAGGCACAGTGTGATCTATCGACCTTTCCAGATCCGCTATGTAACCCAACTTTTCTCGCTTACTCACTGAGGGTGGGACCAGTGCCTGAGTGCCACTATGGTTAACTAGTATTTACCCGCGCCTTCGCTTGCGCTATTCCCGTTATTATCACAAAAGAAATTTACCGGGATATAAGGTATCCTATGTTTCAATCCAGTACTTGGTCTACTTGCATGTCAATTACATCTTAAGCCATCCAGTTGCTACCCCGTTATCTTCTATATTATATATATATATATATATATAAAAGGCAAAGTCCTGACTGACTCATCAACGCACAGCCGAAACTACTGAAGCGAAGAACTTGAAACTTTCACAGTAGAATGGTCGTATGACGTACGTGAGAGATAAGAACGGATTTTTCGAAATTCATCCCCTAAGAGGTTCAAATAGGGGTTCAAAATTTGTATGGAAAGACTACGATTTTTTAAGTAAGAGGTTTGAAACTTCGTTCTTAGATTCTCCATGAGAATAAAAGAAAAGTGATTTCTCCGTTTTTTGAAATTCATCCCCTGAGGGGTTAAAATGGGGGTTGAAAGTTTGTATCGAGAGTCTGCGATTTTTAAAGTAAGAGGTTTGAAACTTCATTAATAGATTCTTCATTAGAATAAAAGAAAAGTAGTTTCACCGTTTTTTGAAATTCATCCCCTGAGGGGTTAAAATGGGGGTTGAAAGTTTGTATCGGGATTCTAAGATCTTTTTAAGTAAGAGGTTTGAAACTTCATGCTTATATTCTTCAAAAGAATGAAAGAAAAGTGGTCTCACCGTTTTTTGAAATTCATCCCCTGAGGGGTTAAAATGGGGGTTGAAAGTTTGTATGGAGAGTCTGCGATTTTTAAAGTAAGTGGTTTGAAAGATCATGTTTAGACTCTTCATTAGAATAAAAGAAATGTGTTTTCACCGTTTTCCGAAATTCATCCTCCAAGGGGTTTAAATGGGGGTTGAAAGTTGGTATCGGGACTCTACGATCTTTTTAAGTAAGAGGTTTGAAACTTCATGTCTAGATTCTACATTTAAATCAATAAAAAGTAATTTCATCATGTTTTGAAATTCATTATCTAAGGGGTTTAAATGGGGGTTGAAAGTTTGTATCGGGACTCTACGATATTTTTAAGTAAGAGGTTTAAAACGTTATGTTTAGACTCTTTATTAGAATAAAAGAAAACTGATTTCACCATTTTCCGAAATTCATCCTTGAAGGGGTTAAAATAGGGGTTTAAAAACTGTATCGGGATCGGGACTTTACGATCTTTTTAAGTGAGAGGTATGAAACTTCATGTTTAAATTATTCATTGTTTTAAAAGAAGAGTATTTTCACCGTCTTTTGAAATACAT
The DNA here is from genome assembly GCA_947034925.1 of Eudemis profundana. Lineage (NCBI taxonomy): Eukaryota > Metazoa > Arthropoda > Insecta > Lepidoptera > Tortricidae > Eudemis > Eudemis profundana. Next base: position 17,369,121 of record OX344795.1, on the reverse strand, counting down.
CCCCGAAAAGCTTAAATAGGGTTTAAGAGTTTGTATCGGGAATATATGATTTTTACAATAGGAGATCTAAGACATCATAGATATACTTTTTATAATGAGCCAAGAAAAGCCATTATTAGCATTTTCCGTAATTCATCTAATTTAGGAATTAAATAGAGATTGAAAGTTTGAAAGACAGAACAAAAACTTATATATCTAGAAACTTTACATGTGCAGCGGTTCTTATTTCCTTTGAGGGGTTTAAAAGGGTTGAATATTCGCATGAGAAGGTTTGAAACTTAATGTATAGATAAATAAAAATAACCTTAACTAATTCACCCAGTATGACAAGAAAATATTAAAACAGACAGTGACGTTAGTGACATATGTCATAGACAATGCGAATGTCAAGTCACGTTCGGATACCATAGCGGTAACGGCAATTTTAGTTGATTTTATATTAGCAAAATACTGAAATACAATATTTAAACTTTTAATTAATGCTACCGAAATATGTGTTTGCATGTATTTGCAATAACAGTTATCTTTAAATAAATATTTCAGTGATAAAAGTTAAAAAAGTAAGTTGGCGTTTCCTTTGAACATGACAAATAAGAGTAAAACAGAACCAGCGTTTCAAATTTAAAAAGGAAACTATTACGCCCTAGGGCGTAATAGGCCATTTACGGCCCGCAGAACCTACGTGTAATGACACCATTTTCGAGCAAGTGTGATGAAAAATAGGTATATGCACCTTTAACCACCCACATGGGTATTCGAATTTCACGCGGACGAAGTCGCGGGCAACAGCTAGTTTAGTAACAAACGTCCAAACATTTTCACAAACTTTCTCATTTAAAATATTAGTAGAAGTTAACTTAATTGTCGCAGTGAAGGCGTCTAGCCTTAGAAAAATCTAAGTCTAAATGCTCTAAGCATCTAGCAGTTAGTGGTTGTCACAAAGCTGACAAAAGTGTCAAACGGCATGTACCTATTTCGTTACAGTTTGGCAGGCGAGACGGTATTTAAACATAAGTTTCGCCTAACCGTACATTTCTAAATAAAAATGTGCATATTGTTGCGCCGGTGGTATAGGTCAAAACTTTAAACGTGATTTTCCGTGCTTTAGAAGCGTTTTCAGCAGGCTGAAAAGTGATTTCAGGCCGTTTCAGAGGTGGCTCTTTCACATACTAGAAGATTGAAAATTCACCCTAGTTGCCGTTGTTTTCAGGCGCCTGAAACATGTTTTCAGTCCGTTTCAGGGCACCCTCTATCAGATGGCGCAATAACCTGAAAACCCGTTTTCAGGCGTTTTCAGGACCCCTTATGGGCCTTTGAAGTACACTTCAGTATATGGCGAAATTTCACGAAGGAGTGAAAGAGATAGCACTATTAGAGAGAGACAGCTATATCGAGAAGGTTCGAGAAGTGTGTGAAAGAGACAGAACTAGAAAGGGACAGCAATAGTCGGGAATGTTCCAGCCGAATCGTACATCGAACCATCTGGATTGTCTAGAAAGAACACTCGCGGTGCGTCATTGACCGGGGGGTCGCCGACCGGCCTTGGACTTTGGACCGAACATTCGAGGTAGGATTTCTCCGGAAAATTCGAGAGCAAGGGTCTCCGGATATATAAGCCGCGCGTCACCGACGCCACAGTCAGTTTTTGAACTAACGGCGATAAAGTGCGAGTCTCGAAGCGAACCTAAGCGAAAAGTTAATAAGTGCGTTATAGTGAAGTGATTTAGTACAGTGATTTATTAAGTAAGTAAGACTTGTTAATTAGTAATTCTGTAATAAAGTTTGCATTTTTAATTAGTGGTTAATTAGTGTATTTTCTATCACGTTACCTACCCCACGGACGTAACATTTGGTGTCAGAAGTGAAGATAGAAAATGCCGTTTACGCCACGTGAGAACGAGCCGAAGGGAGTGCAGACCCGGAGCCAAGCTGCAGCAGGCGAGGACCCTGCGCCGGATGCTGGCTCATCAGACTCACCGGCCCCATGCAAGCAAGAGATAAACGTCAACGCGATACTAGTTCTCTTAAAAGAGCAAGCTCGTCAACAACAAGAGTATGCTCGTCAGCAACAAGAGCAAGCTCGTCAACAACAGGAGCAAGCTCGACAGCAACAAGAACAAGCCCGAATAATTCGGGAGGAGCTTCGTGAACAGTCTAGGAAGCAAGAAGAGCAGTCGTCGAAACAAGAAGAACAATCGAGAATGCTTCGAGAGGTACATGAGACCGCGACTGAATGGAAGCGAGAGATGTGCGAGGTCCATGAGAAGCTGGCGGACATGGACATTAAATTTGACACTCGACTTCATGACGTAAAGGCGAAAGTCGAGACCGTCAAGGAGGAAGTCGACACGTACAAGAATCGCCTCCAGAAGCTTGAAATAAAAGTGGCCAGCGGTACGAGTACCTGTGCAGCCGAGGTACCTATGTCGGGAGGTGGACGATTCAAGGTACCTCCCTTCGATGGTACATCGTCGTGGACTGCTTATAAGCTACAGTTCGAGTCCGTTTCCCAGGCTAACGGCTGGAGTAAGGAGCAGGCCAGGACAGCCCTAACCCTAGCGCTACGTGACGAGGCGCTCACCATACTGGAAGCCCTAGGAGAAGAGAGAAGTTACGACCGGCTTCTAGAGGCGTTGGAGGCCCGTTATGGTGACAGACATCTGGAGCACGTTTACCGAGCTCAGTTAAAGGACAGGACGCAGGGGCGTAGTGAGACCTTGCAGCAATGGGCCCTTGAAATTGAGAAGTTGGTCAGGAAGGCGTACCAACGTACATCCGCCTCCTTTGTGGACACCACGTTGGTGCAGGCCTTCGTTGACGGAATACGGGATTTGGAGGTACGGGCTGCAGTGCGATTAGGGCACCATGGGAGCCTGAAGGATGCAGTAGCTCACGCGCTAGAGGTAGAAGCTGTGCGCCAGGACCCGTCAAGGCCTTATAGGGTACGTGAAGTGTCTGTCAGAGAGCCGATTGCTCCCCGTCGTGAGTTTGGGCCACGATGTTACCATTGTGGAGAACGAGGCCACATACAGACTAGTTGCCCGAAAAGGAGCAGGAGAGAACGGGATCTGACTCCAGTGGCAAGGGCACCAGGCGCTGTGGCATCCGGGCCGCAGCAGGGAAACGAGTAAAAGCCAGGACTAAGGGACGAGTGCTGGCTGGTGGTCGAAATGTCCCAGTTATGATCTCACAGGCTAATGACGGGAATAGCCTGGTCGTCAAAGGAGAAATTGGTGGAATACCATGTCACCTTACTATCGACACCGGAGCTTCTCGGACGGTGATCAGTTCTCGGCTACTGAAGCACCTGACCAGAGATCATCTAGTCCGACCCAGGCATCTCCAGCTGCAAACCGCTACCGGCCAGTACATTCCCATCCAGGGGGAGCGAGAGGTGGCTTTAAAAATTGGTGATAAGAGCTACTGGCATAAAGTGATCGTCGCTAACATCATCGACGACTGCATCATTGGGCTGGATTTTATGAAAGGCCATGGCTGTAGAATTGACTTGAAGATTGGAGTACTGAAATTTGGGCCTGATGAGGTGCCCATGGAGGGTGGAGTAAGTGGAAATGTTTACTGTACTAGAAGAACTATCCTACAACCAAGGGCACAGGTTCTAGTTCCAGTGCGATTGCCGTACAACACGAAACACGGATGTCATCGTTGTGTTGTAGTGGAAAAGGTCAATGATGGTAAAGCATGGATGACAGCCCGCACGGTGGTAACAACATCGCCTACAGCATTCGTGAGAGTTCTTAACTTAAGTGACACTGAGTGCGTCCTAAGTAAAGGAGCTCTGGTCGGGTCATGTGAGGAAATCACTTGGATACGAAGCTGTCAAGGTCCCATGGAGAGCAAGAAACCTGGGGGTTCTGCGCCTCCAATGGACATTGAAAGGTTATTAGATGGCTCCAGAAACGATCTCACCAGGGAAGAGCTCGTTAAGGCACGTCAATTGTTGTTGCGATACAGCAATGTCTTCTCTGCGCACGACAGTGACATCGGAAGAACTGGAGTTGTGCAGCATGAGATCGACACTGGTGAAGTCTTGCCTATACGACAGCGACCCCGGCGAGTTCCAGTAGCTCGGGAGAAGGAAGTAGAAGACATGATCGAGGAAATGAAGAAGGGTGGCGTTATCGAACCTTCAACAAGCCCGTGGTGTTCCCCCGTAGTTTTAGTGAAGAAGAAGGACGGGACCATGAGGTTCTGCGTTGACTACCGCCGACTGAATGATGCCACTAAGAAAGACAGCTATCCATTGCCTCGCATCGACGACACCTTAGACACTTTGAATGGAATGAAATGGTTTTCTACGTTGGACTTAAAAAGTGGCTATTGGCAAGTTGAAATCAAGGATAAAGATAAGGAGAAAACGGCTTTCTCAACCGGAAAGGGGCTCTGGCAGTTTAATGTTATGCCGTTTGGATTATGCAATGCACCAGCAACATTTGAGAGATTGATGGAACAAATACTAGCTGGATTGCTGGGAGATACTTGCTTGGTCTATTTGGATGACATTATCATCGTTGGTAGAGACTTCGATGACCACCTCAACAAATTGGAGCAAGTATTGTCTAAGTTACGAGAGGCAAACCTTAAACTGAGTCCAAAGAAATGTTCACTTTTCAAACGAAAAGTCAATTACTTGGGACATGTGATTTCGAAGGATGGTATCCAGACAGATCCTGAGAAGATAAGTGCCGTGAAGGATTGGCCGATACCGAGGGACAAAACTGCAGTACGTGCATTTTTAGGACTGTGCTCATACTACAGACGGTTTGTGAAAAATTTCTCGGATATAGCAAAACCATTGCACGAGCTGACGGAAGAAAAGCGACAGTTTGATTGGACCGATCGGTGTACGGCGAGTTTCAACGACCTCAAGCAAAGACTCTGCGAAACACCAATACTGGGGTATCCAGATCCAGCAGTAGATTTTATTGTTGACACGGACGCCAGTAATACTGGTATTGGAGGAGTGTTGTCACAAAAGAAGGGAGACAATGAAGTTGTAATCGCTTACTTTAGCAAGTCGTTGTCGAAGCCAGAACGAAATTACTGCGTCACACGAAGGGAACTGCTGGCAGTTGTCAAGACGTTACAGCATTTCAGTAAATACTTGCTTGGACGGAAGTTCCGTATCAGGACTGATCATGCTGCTCTGAAGTGGTTGTTGGAGTTTAAAAATCCCGAGGGCCAGGTGGCACGCTGGATTGAACAACTGCAGGAGTATGACTTCGTCATCGAACACCGTAGTGGGAAATCACACGGAAATGCGGACGCCCTTTCTCGGAGACCTTGTCCGGACGACTGTAAACATTGTCTTAGACAAGAGGGCAAGGAATGTTTGAGGATGCTGAGAACTGACACAGTCAGCGAAGAGTGGAGTGATGAAGTCATGCAACTAGCACAGCAAGAGGATCCTGACGTGAAACCCATTTTTGACTGGATTAATGAGGGAGTACCCAAACCAAGGTGGTGTGAAGTAGCTCCGATGAGTACGGTAACGAAAAGCTACTGGGCACAATGGGACAGCTTGGTTATGCATAATGGCGTACTATGCAGGAAATGGGAATCTGCGAATGGGAAGGATGCTCATCTACAAGTGGTCGTTCCAAGGAAAAGAGTGAAAGATGTTTTGGAAAGTTTCCACGACGGTACTTCTGGTGGACACCTTGGAATGAAAAGAACCTTAATGAAAATCCGACAACGGTTTTATTGGATTCACTGCCGTGAAGATGTCGAAAACTGGTGCAAGAAGTGCGTTAACTGTTCAGCAGTTAAAGGACCGCACACCCGTAGTAGAGGAGCGCTCAAACTGTACAATGTTGGAGCACCTTGGGAAAGAATTGCGCTAGACGTCGCAGGCCCGTTCCCGACATCTGACTCCGGAAACAAGTACATTCTTGTCGTGATGGATTACTTCACCAAATGGCCTGAAGCGTTTGCCATCCCTAACCAGGAAGCAGTCACTATAGCGGACAAGTTAGTGAATGAAGTTTGCTGTCGATTTGGAGTACCCCTGGAAATTCACAGTGATCAAGGCAGGAACTTTGAATCTGCGGTCTTTCAAGAGACTTGTCGAATCATGGGGATGCATAAGACGAGAACTACGGCATATCACCCACAATCGGATGGAATGGTGGAGAGATTCAATCAGACTCTAGAGAGACATTTGGCCAAGGTTGTTGAGAGTCACCAAAAGGATTGGGATCGGCATATTCCTCTCTTTTTGATGTCATATAGGTCAGCAACCCATGAAAGTACGGCGGTTACTCCAGCGTATGCTAATTTCGGAAGAGAGCTTCGTTTACCAGCAGATCTTCTAACTGGACGTCCTCCTGATACTCCGAGGTCCATCACAGAGTATGCGAGTGATTTAAGGGATCGGATTGATGACGTTCACAGTCTTGTTCGTGAACACGGGCTTCAAGCTAGCACGAGAATGAAGACCCGATACGACAGGAAGGCTAACCAAATTGGGTTCGAGGAAGGATCGTGGGTGTGGCTACATAACCCGATGCGAAAGAAAGGAAAATCCCCAAAACTGTCCCCAAACTGGGAAGGGCCATATAGGGTAGTCACGAAGATCAACGACGTCACGTATCGGATACAGCGAAACCCTCGTAGTCCATCGAAGATTGTTCATGTTGACCGACTGGCGAGGTACCACGGAAATAATGATGCTCGGGACGAGCATGTCTTAGGAGGGGGTAGTGTTGCGCCGGTGGTATAGGTCAAAACTTTAAACGTGATTTTCCGTGCTTTAGAAGCGTTTTCAGCAGGCTGAAAAGTGATTTCAGGCCGTTTCAGAGGTGGCTCTTTCACATACTAGAAGATTGAAAATTCACCCTAGTTGCCGTTGTTTTCAGGCGCCTGAAACATGTTTTCAGTCCGTTTCAGGGCACCCTCTATCAGATGGCGCAATAACCTGAAAACCCGTTTTCAGGCGTTTTCAGGACCCCTTATGGGCCTTTGAAGTACACTTCAGTATATGGCGAAATTTCACGAAGGAGTGAAAGAGATAGCACTATTAGAGAGAGACAGCTATATCGAGAAGGTTCGAGAAGTGTGTGAAAGAGACAGAACTAGAAAGGGACAGCAATAGTCGGGAATGTTCCAGCCGAATCGTACATCGAACCATCTGGATTGTCTAGAAAGAACACTCGCGGTGCGTCATTGACCGGGGGGTCGCCGACCGGCCTTGGACTTTGGACCGAACATTCGAGGTAGGATTTCTCCGGAAAATTCGAGAGCAAGGGTCTCCGGATATATAAGCCGCGCGTCACCGACGCCACAGTCAGTTTTTGAACTAACGGCGATAAAGTGCGAGTCTCGAAGCGAACCTAAGCGAAAAGTTAATAAGTGCGTTATAGTGAAGTGATTTAGTACAGTGATTTATTAAGTAAGTAAGACTTGTTAATTAGTAATTCTGTAATAAAGTTTGCATTTTTAATTAGTGGTTAATTAGTGTATTTTCTATCACGTTACCTACCCCACGGACGTAACAATATATTTAAGAAGACCTTTCGAAGAATTTATCTGATCTAACATATTTTATATTTTGTATGTGGGGAAAGAAAATAACTTAAAACAGAAAATGCAAAGTATTTGCATAAATCAATCTTTAGTCGACAGCGCAATCGGTTTCCTCTACAAAGAAAGCGCCCAGATATTTCCAATCCGAATAAAATATTTCACTTCTGTTTTAATATAGGTACGCAAAATAGCAAATACTTATGACCATTGTTTGAATCAAATCAACGCGTATTTATTTTCGAGCTGCGTTATATCCAATATTTAACTTGAATAGAAACTTAGCTATTCCGACCCCCCTTTTAATGAAAGGTTAACCACTCGGAGTCGAAGTTTTTGGCCATAATCCAGTTTAAGCCCGGAAATTTCTAGAACCATGACAGGGATGTTGATCGATGTAGCAGCTAACTTCGCATCAGCCCCAATTTGCCAGTTTGGGAACAAAGTTTTTGAGTCCATTTGCACTTAAGTGCAAAGCAGATCGAAGTTATGTGCTGATATTGACAATAACGAGGGTATGTAGGCTTAAATGGGCGTATAGTCGTTTGGGGTCATACCCACAGTTATCTTACAAGACAGCGCTAAGCATGTGGCAGCCACTAACGAAAGGACGGGGTTGTGTAGTTTTTTTAGGCATTAGTCCTTTATTGTTCCGGAACAAAGAATACAATTTCGATATAATTAAACTTAAAACAACACTTAAATTATTTCATTTGTAGTTAGATATTACTTCAGTTCAGTTACGAACAATTTGCCAACAGTTTAAGGAAAGGAAGAACCTACAAGAGGACTGAACAAAGTATTGTACTTTAAAAGCGAACTCAAAACAAGAAAAAGTTTAAATTAATGAAACACATGAAATCAGAGTCATAGTTAAATCTTCCCATAAGTAGTTTTATTGTTTTCTTTTTCGGTATTAGTGTTTTCGACAGATTTTCTATGAATACTTGAATCGTCATTCATGATTTTATAGATTTCCATCCTTCTAATAATCCTACCCGCACAATTGAGCACCTCTATCGTCGGATGATACATAATGATGTCAGATATGACATAGGCACCGTTCGCAAAGCTTCCATGCTATTAATCTTAGTTACATTTATATTAGCGGTTTTAATTAAGGAAGTTTATTCAATTTGCAGGGATAATGAAGTACGTCAGTTCGGATTAAGGGTTTGACGAAGTGGGGCCTTGTAAATATGTAATCCATAGGAACACCAGTTTATCTACGACAAACGTGAGCCTTATCTCATTGATATAAATTGTGTATAAGGAGACTGTACTTTTAGCAGTTTAAAACACAAGGTATACAGATAAACAATGGGAAATCGCCACCGGCAACAACACGTTTCTACCCAACATTTGGGATACCCTAAACAGATTATTATACCTATCTATAACATCGTGTGTAAATTGTACGGTCGCTTGTCAACATACTTTGGTCCTGAAGACCAAAAGGCACCAACTAAAAATAATATTCCTATAACTGTTGACTGTCAGACCTTGTGTTAAGGTTGGATTCAGAATGAATTTACGTTGACTTATAGCATTTTCATTTCGACGAGGAGTGGTCCTTTCCTCGCACGGTACGGTAGTGAGGTGGTGACATAAGCGGTATAGCGTTCAAACAAACATTATTTAAGCTCTGTATTGCGATAAGTATGTCAAATATTTGACTGTAGGAATGCGATGGGATGTGTGTTCCGTGTTATGTTAGGTTAGGGATATAAGAGCCCATGTAGCTAAGTAAACGACATAAAGCCAGGTAAAAAATATACTACAGGTACCTACCTAATTTATGAGGCGTTCGATACATCACATCACACATTATCAGCCCTCTGCTGGGCCCAGGCCTACTCTCATAGACCGTAAATGGGCTGTCCCCACGCTAGCCCACTGTGGATTGGGGACTTCACATATACCTCTGAATTTCTTCGCGGATGTATGCAGGTTCCTTCACGATGTTTTTCCTTCACCGAAACGAACGAATGGTAAACATCTTATAATATTTCGTACACAAGTTCCGAAAAACTCATTGGTACGAGCAAGGATTCGAACCCAACACCTCTGCTTGAAAGGGGCATGTCCGAATCCGAACCACTGGGCTACCAAGCTTCACTCGGCTACCATAGCGTGCCATAGCTTTAACACAGCCTCAGCCTGGTTTGAATAATCAATCAGTATCCAGCAGTGAGTGGTGTGGCATCAAATATAATCTCAGTAAAGCTGGAGCAGATTTGGATTACTTTTTCTTCAGGAGTAGTAGATACTCAAGTCATGTGCTTTAAAAAACGCCACGCCACTGGTATCCAGTCTACTACTACACTACGTTATCATCATTTATTTACGGTTACGTCATACCTACCACTGGAGTATGGATATCAAGTATATGAGAATGACTTTTGTAAGAGTATAACCGCTCTGGCCCAATTACCGACCCAACTATCGTAAAATGGGCATGGAATGTCAATGTCACTTCAATGGAATATTGTAATAAACATTCATATGGACGGAATTGAGAATTGGGTCACTGTTACGACATGTACAGTACCTACCACCTTAACAATTTATTTAGATATTAAAACGTTATTAGACGATACAGGTAGACTATTGTGCATTCCGCGATCAGCTACCTGGCATTCCAACATGACTTTCTCTTATTTATTAGTTGAGAGAGTTTTCTTCTGTATTTATCAATTTATCATACTTCTTTCTATTAATGTCTAGAGCAGCGGTCGGCAACCGCGGCCCGCGGGCCGCATTCGGCTCTTGAACCGCTCACTTGCAGCCCTATATTCCGGTCTGTATTGCCGTCGTTTTACTCCGAATGGTATAAAATCACAAATTATTAACAAAATGCGGCCGGCATCAGTTTCCATAGCTACTAATATGGCCCTTGGCTGCTAAGCGGTTGCCGACCGCTGGTCTAGAGGGAAAAAGAAAGACGCCACTCTGGTCAAAGTATAAAGACGAACAAGTAGTTCAACTTCGGCCGTTTAGGCGCAGTATCTATAATAGCAGTATTTTTTCTTCCTACAAAAGGTACCTACATCGCGCGCATGAATGTGAGCGCGTCGTTTACGAACGCACTACACGCAAAGAAATAAGAGGAAACAGGAGGGCAGTTTTTCTATACAAACGTAGTCCCCTGTTTCCTCCCTGGATAATGCCAGTAAAGCAATCATTTTTTGTCCAAAAATCTATGGCTACTATTGATATGTTCCTATGTTTTCCTTTTTACGATAAATTGATTCTCAAAAGAGATATTAATATTAACCTTCAAAAACCTAAAAAAAATGCCAGATTTTTCGCTGTGTTCACACATCCAGAAAACAAATTTGACTAGATTATTAAAAAAAAGGAAAACATAGAAACACGGCCAAAGCCTTTCTTTAATGTTTAATGAAAAAATTAGTTAAATAGGTTAAGTTTTGGGGAAGAAATCAGGGGACTACGAAACGTTGTTTTCATGAAATTTTAAAAGGTATTTTCGGTCCAAGCTGCAGTTGTCTCTATCGCGCTCTGCGGGTGAAAGGCGGGCAGTGCGGGATAGCGAGACATTTTACAAATACCTAATTTTCAATTCTCTCGACCTTACTATTTCCTCATAAGAATGCGTAAGAATGCTGAAGCGCGATAGCACGTCTGTGTGAGTGCGATCCATACTGGAGCATTCTTATTTATTTGCCTGTAGTGCGTTCGTACACGGTGCGTTCACATTCAAGCGCGCGATGTACCTTTTGAAGGAAGGAAAATTACTGGCTATTTATTTATACTATGTTCTGGTACTCAAGCCAGGCCTTTCATTGCCAATAATTTGACCTCGTCAGCGAAAACCTTTTCCATAAACCTTTACAGTAATGGACGTAGGAAAGAAAGGTGAGGTCAATTACGCGATACAGCAATTAAAGTAATTAACAGGTTAAGAAAGTGAAAGATTTAGAAGGCCAGTAGGCTTATGATGCTATGCTACGCTTTGTCGCGCGATAAATAAAAGATAAAACATCGGCCACTCTCACACACTATTTGTCAGCACGTGACGGTGCTTTATCATTTATTTATCGCTTGACAAAGCATACCATCATAAGCCTACAGTTTTTTTTGTTTGCGCACGGGTTAAATATGACGAAAGATAAGAATAAATTGTGGTTTTGTGCTGGGTGTTTTAGGCGTAAATAATATTAGTAATCGGCCATTCTCACGAAGTACACTAATTGCCGCGTCTCCATACATTTCGTATGAAAACAGCGTCGCGGTAATTAGGTGACCGCAGACATACTTCGTGAGAATGGCCGTAATAAGTCTCCCAACGCAGTTCTTCGACAACAAAAAAAATTTGAGATGTAATGTTAAACCAAGTCAGTACTGGAGAGGTGTCCACAGAACTCGTTTGGCACCGACTTGCCTATTATTTACCCGTGGAGGATTCTTTATTTGAGAACTATGATTGAAATATGTTCATTTAATCCCCGGTTACATAATAGGCAAGTCGGTGGAAATCGGGTTCTGTGGACACCTCCCCAGTACTGACTTGGTTTAACATTACATCTCAAAACATTTTTGTTGTAGAAGAACTGCGTTGCGAGACTTGCATCTTTTTACATGTTTTTGATAGGATCTCATTTCTTTTTGTAAGTGGTCTTCCTTTATTTATTTCATTCCAATTCATTCTATTTCCAATTTGAACTACAAAACTAACTTTGCAATCGCATGCTTTTGTATAGGATTGCAAACTTATGGGTGCATGCAATATTTTTAGGTTTTATAGGACTTGACGGGCTAAAAACTAACTATGTTTAAAATAGAGCTTGTGGATCTGCTAGAATTATGATGATCAGTCAGCGAGTCAGTCAGTCAGTGACAAAACTAAGGAACTGACGTGCAATACTTAGTTCTTAAAACACACGTGCAAATTGAATGTTATTGAGAATATAGGTAGGTACTTAAGTCTTATTGTGCCCTATACTATATATCCCTGAAAATTCAGGATTCTAGCTTTAGCCAGCACAAAATTACAGGAGGTTGAAATTGGCCTGAATGGCTTAGAGAAAAGGATGGTACGGCCGTGCCTTTGTTTTGCTCGACTTGGTGGGAGTACTGCCGTGCCGTGCCCCCAGATAAGTATCGTAGTATGAAATGGTCTGACGACCTGGTTAAGGTCGCCGCAAGTCGATGGAGGCAAAAAGCGTGCGACTTTTCGTTATGGAAGTCTTTGGGGGAGAGGGAGACCTATGTTCAGCAGTGGATGACATCGGGTCGAAATAATGATGATAACATAAATATTTGTATTACAGTGGAACTTCGATTAGACGAAACTCAAGGGAATCGATCAAAAATTCGTCTTAGAGGTTTCGACTTACAAATAGGGTTTCATAGGCCCATGTTCGACTTATAGAGGTTAAGGCTTCTGTACTTTTTGACTTCGAGTTACAGAGGTAACATTCTCTATTAGACTAGATTAGTATGACCTACCTACCTGCCATAATTTTACTTCGAGCTACAGAGGTAGGTATATGTTCACAAATTTCAAAATACAAAGGTGATAAAACAATAGAACGATTTATTCGAGGTATAGAGGTGTTCATCTATTTCGAGAGGTAAAAATTGTACCTAGGTACTATAACGTCTTGTAGGAAGTCATTGGCAACTTCGACTTATGGAGGTTTAATATTTCGAGCTATGGAGGCTTGAAGGGAAGGGAACGGGATCTTATTTCGTGGTATAGAGGATATCGTCTAATCGAGGTTCGACGTATCGAGGTTCCGCTGTACTATTAAATACGTAGGTACCTACCTGTACGTGACAAAGCCGCTAGGTGATGCATGTAATACAATTACATGTTATTTAATATAGGTACCTACCTAATACGACTACGGCTTCCAATACCGATATTATTGGTACTGGCAATACCGGGATTCGATATTGTACTAAAAACCCGGTAGGTATTAGCAGGAGTGCCTCACTTCACGATTTTGTCGCGCGGCCTTCAGGCCCCTTGAGCTTGAGGGGGCCTTAGTCAACGACCATAAAGAGCACGCGTTATGCGATAGAGAGAGACAGTCGTATCCGGTGCGTTTCGTCCGCGGGTCGAACCCGAACGTAGGTACCCACCACGGGTAAGTAATAAAAGATATAAGAACTAATACTATAATATTCATATTATATACGCTCATATTGTATAAGCTTGTTTTGTATACGGTTCAAGGTGTATAACGAACGTTTTGTATAATATCAAATTATCTATTTTTATTAAGCATAACGTTTGTTAAGTATAATATCATTGTATATAACCATCATTATGCATAACGTTCATAATATCTCAGCTTTATAATGTATATTCTACAATACATCTAACACCATAATGCATAACGCAATTCCAAACCTAACCTAAACCTAACTTAACCTAACCTACTTTTTCTTTAAGCAGTTTATTTTTGTTAGGGGATGCAGTTCAAACCTAACCTAAACTTAACCTAACCTAGTTTTCAGCCAGCCGTTCGTTTTTGCTGGGGGACGCAGTTTCAAACCTAACCTAAACCTAACCTAACCTAACCTAGTTTTTCTGCCAGCAGTTAGTTTTCGTTGGGGGACGCAGTTTCAAACCTAACCTAACCTAACCTACTTTTTCTGTCTGCTTTTTTCCATGCGGGGGGCTTCGCCCCCCGAGCCCCCCTCGTGGGGGGCTTCGCCCCCCCGTCCCCCCTTTTTAAGCCTTTTCGTAGTTAAGAACTCGTGCATAACTCTAGTTGCTTAAATGTTCTGACCTAATATAAGCCTACCTACTGTTCTGCCAACCTCTTGTTTTCTACAGGAGTAGCAGTTATAACTAATTTTGTATATCATACGCTATTAAATTTTATAATCATTATACTAAAAGATAGTATATACTATGATCGATATACGTTATGCATGTTATATAAACTGAATTTAGAGTATTTGAATGTTATATAAAAAACTTTATACAAAATGAGTATTAGTTTAATAAACTGTTATTCCTAATAAAAATATTGATTTTGATGTTATAGCAAACGTACATTATATCTTGTGAACGTTATTAATATGAAATTATATATTATGTAGTTATATCTCGTGGGACGCACCCACCCACCACAGAACCACCAAAAACATCTTCGATTCGTAAGCGATAACGGTACCTACCTACTTACTGACTGATAAACTATCTTATGATATCTATTTATTTGATCAAGTGCAGTAATCTAAAGCAATTACACTCGACGAATAAACAAGATAATGTAACGACTGTTAGGTATGTACTAGTGCTATTAGACCACTAAACTTTAATAATGAGTACTAAATAAGATACATTTATCTCTTTAGACTCCGAACTTTGCGTTACCGATAGCACAATAACAAATCCTGAGCAATTGCACAACGAAAACATGTGTTTCTGAATGACTCACACACACACTGCGTAGGTATAACTAATAATTTGAAGTCGGAATGAGGTTAAAATAAAACGGCACGAACTAAATCGTAAATAATTATTGCAATACTTACAAAATAATTATTATTTTACAAGGTCAAGTACCTTTTAACGAGGTAAACTTACTTACAAGTCGAGGTAGACTTCCCTGCAGAATTGACAGTGCACATTCTATTTTAATCGGCATGCTTAATATCGTAGCCAGCATCTACTCAAGCACTAAAAGAAAAATATTACAAGTGCAAAACCAAGATAGCAACTAGTAATTATTTATGTTTGTTTTATCTAAAAGTTGGCAAGTTGGTTCTTCCATCGATTCCAGAAAAGTGTAGTCGCTTTTGACCACTCCACTGGACTACAAAGCATAACGACAAACGACAAAAACACGAGTAAAACAATCGGAATGAGATTGCAAACGCTCCCACGGTGACCGGCGACAAACCGGTCCGGTGCATTCCGTACCGTATCCGCTTCGCAATTAAAAACTACTAAACTCACCTTTAGAGTCAATCCAAAATAAACACACACAGAACTGAACACATATATTAAAACTTCACTCGGTAAAATTAAAAAATGCGCAAATTGATGGGACACTTTCGAGATTTTAAGAACACGCGAAATGAGCGGTCGAAAAAACGCCGACACTACTACTCCCGTTCGAGCTTCGAGCGACACTGACTTTGGCTGGCGCCGCCGGCGGTTTGATTCTCGTCTCGAATAGCTTTGTATGAACGTGAGCGGTCCATTCTCGACTTAAGAGCCACAACTACAACCTACGACCATTCAGGTATATGAACAACCCTGTCTCCTGCATCCCAAAATAAGCCGTACAGTCAATTAAATAACGGTGCAATTTCTCTGATAGCACTCAGTGATAAGGCTGCGTCGATATCACTGCGTCTAGGATACAGAGCGAGAGGGCATATTCATTAGGACTTGGCGAAAGGGAGATGGATATGTTTCGACATTAAGATGATTGAACTGTGAAATTTTTATATTCACTTTGCAAAAGCGCATCTGAACAATAGTGCATTGTTCGGTATGCTATCCCCGAGTTTGTTACGGGAGAAAAGAAGGTAAGGTATTCATTATTTTAGCTTCAAGAATATTCTGGTGAGAAGTTTGGGAAAAAATTACAATGCTGTCATTAGTTTAATATTAATGATAGGATAACGCTTTCATTATTCTATCACCCGAGTTTACGTATACGAGTAGGATAACCCTGGGAACCCTCGAGAACGAAACTTTATTAAAATAAGCCGTATTGTGAAGCTAATAGGTATTTAACCGTGGAGGAACACATTTTATAGATCTAATAATAGGCAAGTCGGTGGAAATCGAGTTCTGTTGATACCCCCGGTTCTGACTTGGTTTAACTTTAAATCTCAAAACTTTTTTGCTGTAGGAGAACTGCGTTGCGAGACTTGCATCTTTTTACATGTAATGTTTTTGATAGGATTTTATATAGATTTCCTCACAAGTGTGATGAAAAACATTGTATGTGCCATGGGCAGTGAATTAATTACAAACTCTTATAACAAACACTCGTTTGTAATTCCTATCTTACCGCCCTAGATACACAATGTACTATTGCGTCCAGTAGGTTCGGGTTAGCGACTTGTAAAACGATTCCAAATTTCAAATCGATAGCAGCAGTAGTTCCTGACATATCTGGGTATGACAGACGGACAGACAGACAGATAGAGTCGCACCATAAGGGTTCCTTTTTTACCAATTTGGTACGGAACCCTAATAAGACGTATATAAGTCAGCTCAACTGGATCACCTACAATGACAAGCAATAGGTAGGTACCTAAAGTAACAGCTCGCGGATGGCCCAAGAAATGTCAATTGAAAGAAATAACTAGCTCCAAATCTAGGCACAGAATAGTTACCTTACGCAAAGTCAGGAATTTACTTTAGGCTTATGATGCTACGCTGTGTCACGCAATAAATAAGTGATAAAGCATCCGTCACGTACTAACAAATACTTGTGAGAGTGACGGATGCTTTATCATTTATTTATCGCGTGACAAAGCGTAGCACTATAAGCCTACTGTTTTGTTAGAATTTTGAGGAACTGAAGTCACCACTTTGAGGATAGCCAAAACTATGGCGAGGCGAGCTTCGCAGTGGTTTTATTTCGCGCCACATAGTGGTCTCGGAAACTAAGCAAGGAATAAAGCTACAACTCTTCCAATATAATGTGACTTGGGTATCGCTTCTGTGGCACAATTGGTAGTGCGCCTGTGTTGGCCCGGAGAGCCGTTGGAGACGCTGGTTCGAATCCTGCCCGAAGCATATAAGGGTAAGGCTGAAAAATTGGGCTTATGTAACATAAAAGTAACTAAAAATATATGTTACTGAGTAACTTAAAAGTTACATAAAAGTATTCTAAAGGGATATTCACAATGTCTACAATACAAACACTTTTTGTATTAAGTGTTTATTTAAGAGATCAAAATAGGTACCTATATAAGGTCCTAATTCATTAGTTGCAGATATTTTTACAGCTGATAGTAGGTACTCGGTCTCTGGAGTATATTAAAGCATGAAACATTATAGCTTTTACGATGTTTTTTTGGAGAAAAAGGAAAAACAAATTTGCTACGTAATAACACCCTGTTAATGTTATTACTAAATGAAAACTCATTGAACAGATTCTAGTAGCTCTTTTACGTACCACTTATCTGTAACTGGCCACTTCACGTAGATAAATTAAATGACATTTGCAGTTTTCCCGCCGAACCGTTTCGACATTTACGACAAAAAATTGTTGATATGACAGATAGTGTTATTGTGACATGTGATAACGCACATGATGATTTTTTTTTAGACGAAATTATAATATTTTTTTTTGTTAGGTAAATGAAATCAGAAAAGTTATATGAAAAGATTTCTTAATTTCTATTTAAAGTTAATTATTTTAATGTAAAGTATAATGTGTTAAAATATCTGCAACTAATAAATTAGGACCTTATATACTTTGGTACATTTTTGATCAAAGATGAATAAGTAATTAAAGGCTGATAGCCACACAAAAGCTGTCTTCACAAATAAAATTAAATCATAATTTTTCCCCGGATTACTTGTTATAATCATTGTACTAATTATGTAAAATAAAATAAAAAACACGTTACTCTTCTTTGTGTTGCGCAGTTACCCAACTGCGCAACACAAAGCAAATAAAAACCAAATATTTTAAACTCAAAAACCCGACTGCAAGAACTTGTAACTGAAAAGAAAGCGTGAACAAAGCTTTACTTTACTTTTATGTTACGTAACTTAAAAATAAATTAAAATGGTAACATAAGTAACTTAAAAGTAACATAAAAGTTAACCTCTATTCACTTTCATTTGCATTATATAATATTAATATTAGGGGACAATCTTACACAAATCGAACTAGTTCCATAGTAAGCTCAATAAGGCTTGTGTTATGGATACTAGACGACGATATATTTAATAGATACATACATACAAATACTTAAATAAATAGAAAACATCCATGACTCAGGAACAAATATTCGTGCTCATCACACAAATAAATGCCCTTACCGGGAACCTTACCTTACCGGGGGTTATATGGAACAATAACAAACATATTAACTCGAACACGACACCTAGCTATAAACTAATATGAAGATTGTATTAATAATGTATTACGTAATACAAAACAGAACAAATTTACCATGAAATCCACTCGTAACTTTTAAATTCCATAAAAAATCCTTGGCACAAGTTGAATCGACGCACTGAACTACCCACAAAATGGCCGATCAGTGAGAGGTATACCACTGACTAAAGAATAAATAGTGTTGCCATTATAATGAAATCAAATTCCGCAAATCAACTGCTAAAATAGCAAGACAGAACGGTTACTTAAATTAAGTAACTTAAAAGCTTCAATATGTTGACTTGTCTTATGTTACACGTAAATTATTATTTTAAATGGACAATGCTAATGTGAAAGCTCGAAAAACGTTGCATTAATATATGACCGTTATAAAAAAAACTCCAACATATCAGTATAATATCACAAAACTAAAAAACAAAAATTACAATCTTTCAGGAACATTTTTGGGACATTTTTATTTGTATGGAAATCGATGTAATTGCATAGAAGAAAAAAAAATTGGAATACAAACACAGAGATTTACATTTGTTAGTGGACTAGGACTAGTAGAAAAAGTTTCGTATTTCGCAACGGAAAATTAAAAAAGTAAAATTTTGTAATTACTTTTCCTAAAAACAATGCCGGACGCTTACAAGTCACGAAATCATCCCTTTTTTACGGCCTTACCCATAATTTTTTCTTTCTAATAAAATATTTAAATATAAAATACATGTCAAACTGAATTCAATTGATCCACGACATTCCTGGCTGGACACAACAGTAATTTTAAAAAACAATTAAGACTAGTCTTGAATAAAAGAGAAAATAGCATAAGGGGTCGAAGGGTTTCAAACGTCAAAGACCTCTTAACACGTTCGCTGCGATATAAGGCCTAAATACCCGATGCATGTACTCCCGCTCTGTGCGGAGGCGAGAAACGGCGAACTTACCCTGGTGCGGCGGCTGTATAATGAGTATTTCTGTATGTACAAAAGAGACAAGTATAGGTTTGAGTTTAGGACCTTAAGGGCTACTCGATAAAGCATTAAAACTGTGCTAAGGTTTTCCGGCCCGATAACGCACTGACTGATTTTTTTTTCGATTCCTTGCGGGTAATGGGCCGAAAGGCCCATCATCGATTACAAGGTCACTCCACCCCTTCCCGCACTGAATAGGTGATTGCATTGGTTTACTGCCGACTAGTGTTGTGACGTACTTAGCGGGAACCGACGTAGATACGATAGTGCATTAGTCTAGCTCTAGTGTTTGTTTACGTTTATAGATTGTGGCGACTGTCTTCCAGTAATATTTGATCATAAATATTGCAATAATAAACACATTACGTAAGAGAACTTCTTAGAGTTCTAACTGTAAGACAGTCACACAAAAGGATTGTAAGTTGAAATTTTAATTTCTTTGGAAATAAGTTTAAATCTGCCGTAGTAAAAGGTCGCCTTTTACTTGACCAAATGTTTAGTCTTTGTTTAGTACTAGGAACCTTTTAGGACCCTTTAAAAGAAACCGACTTTATAGTTTCTTAGCGCAATTGTTCTACCGCTAGTTGTAAAGTAATTGGTTTTTAAATATTTTAGAGATTGTAAAGTAAGAAATTGCAGTAAAATAGTACATTACACAACTAGGGTGGTAAAACAAAGAAAGGGCGAGGTCGCAGATGTTTGCGGCCCGAGCTGCAGGCGAGGGAAGTAAATATGCAATCAAGGGCTTTCTTTATTACCTCCCGTGTTGTGTACATCATTTTATGCCTACACTTGGCCAGAAAGCGGCTTTTTCTATACGCGCAGCGTGCGGAAAAAGCGACTTTTTAGCCAGGTGTGGCATAATAATATTTTCTGTGTAGAATATGAGAAATAATAGTTACTGTCTGTCAATGTTTCTATCATAAAATTTGTCTCTTTTTTTCTTTGATAAATTATATTCAAAATAATATGTCGATAACTTATTTCCCATCACTAATACTTCCTCAATTAAACCTTTTATTCAATGCGGTTTCGGGTCACAAGACCTTACATATATTTTTGCATATATCTCTCAAGTGAATAATAGGAACCCGAGGCGAAGCAAATACTATGACCACCAACTCGTCTACTATGGATATCGATAGGTAGGTATCCAATTTCTTACGTTTTTGCTTAGTTATAGTCATTTATATCTGTCGATACCTTACCGGGTCAATAAGCCCCATATCGCCGCGGCGGAAAGTTTAAGTACCAGGCCGATCGGCCAGTTAACGCACCGTATAAAAAAATGCCAGTTTTGATCCCACAGCGAACGTGTTAAATAATATGCGTATGTACCTACATTGATATTCGACAGTGTCCAATCAAAATCAATTATTATATGCACTAGTGCCTGTTACACCTGTACCTCTAGCACAACTGTGACACGCGACTCTTTGTCGCGCGAGAAATGCTACCTATCTCTTTCCACTCAATATTGTGTGACAGTCACAGGTGATACTCAATCGCGCGAGAAACGAAGTCGCGGCCATGTTATGCTAGACGTACTGGTATACGTGTACAGATACGGTTCTCATATTACCATGCACTTATTGTGCCTTGTTAATTAGTTACCTCTATGGTTAACAATAGATCTATTGTTAGGTTAATTTCTACCTAGTCAAAGGTTAGACTTACACCTATACTCAAGATGCGATGATGGTACAAAGATTATAAAAGATACTACTAGATAGATTTTTACTTGAAGTCTCAAAAAAACAAAATTAACGTGCAATTGGGCCTTTAAGGTTAGCGCCATCTATTAGCATCATTTGAAACTAAACGTGTTTTGCTAAAAAGCTATAAATTTTTTGGCCTTTTGGGGTGTCATTTCGCGCAAATAAATGTATCAATCTATAAAATAAAACAAACTATAAATAAAATTGGTGCCGTGGAAGCAAATAATGACCCTCTTTACGTTTGTACGGAAAACCGACCAACTTGAATCACCTTAAGCTGCCCGGAAGTCGATGGAGGCAAAAAGTGTGCGACCGTCAATGATTTCAAAAGTAAGGATAGGGCCATTAGGGTCATTTGTGTTAGAATAACAAATAATGTTTAATTAAATTATGATTTATCATGAATTATAAAATATTATATTGTTTAGCAATGATTAATTAAGAAGCTTTAAGATTGAAGTAACCGCCAACACATACTGTCAAAAGTGGCGCGAGAGCGACAGACGGTCTACCGCCAATGTTGACAGGTGGGGCTCTCGCGCCAATGAAACAGCATGCGTTGTCGAGAACTGACGTTGTTGAAAAATTACTCGTTGTTGACACGGAAATAAAAGTGGTTAAATGGAAAAGTGGTAATAAATATTGTAAGGTGGAAAAGTGGAAATAAACGTTGTAAAGTGACTTGTGGGTTTTATTCAAGCTCGCCGTTCTTGACAAATTCAGAAGTAAGGGATGGAAAGGAGTTACAAGCATCAACTCCTTGAGTCGAACCAGTGTTTAGTACAAATAACAAAATCGTGAGTATTGATATGATTTTATGACTATCGCTTTGATGTTAATAAATTGTGTTCGGCTGTGTTAGTGCGTAAATAAGCTCAGGAGTTTAATGGTTAATACCGGCTTATATAAGAAGGAAAAGTAAGCTTACGTTAAACAAAGAAAATAGATTGAATATGCTATACTAGCATTGTTTACTGTGTACTTGGAGTATTGAATACTTGACGGTGTTTGTAATAATTAATATCATGCTACAAAATTGAGCCGTTTTTTTTTTTTTCATTTGATTATCTTGCTTTGTTAACTATTATTTTATCTAACGGTCACTTACAATAAAACAAGTTAAGTTGCTTGTCTCTAATTATGAAACAAAGGCGAGGATCGCTAGATATGGATGGTTTATTCGAGGGCGGTTATTGTACTTTGTGATTACTGTACGCTTAGTCAATGTTAACATTGTACCCGATATATGGTATGTTGCTAATATCTCTCAGATTTTCTTTTGCTAATACTGTCCGGCTATACATTGATTACATCGTGTATCCTAGTTAATTATTTGATAATACGATAATGTAATTCGGGGTATGGGTTTGATATACGTGGGGCGTAATATAAATAAAACTACTAGTTCATGCCTTTTATGTTTGATGTATTTTATCAATGCTTGATTCGTCATTCCATCCTCATTGTGTTACGTTGAAGACAGAGATTCGTGCTAGAAATTTACATTTCAGAAAATGGGGGACGATCAGAGAAGGTCACGAGTGCTGACAACACCATCCTCGAGTCAGCACCGGTCACGCAGCAGGACCAGGCACACAGACGGACGAGGCAGTCGTCGTTCACGCAGCCAGAGCAACCGTCGGGGACGCGGCCGAGCCAGCGACTGCCGGTCACGTAGTCGACGTGGCGGTACGCGGCGGCCACGCCGACGGAGCAGTCAGCGGGCACGGGAACGTGCCAGCAGACGCCGGTCTCGCAGCAATGACTGCGATAGGCGCCGAACACGCAGTCGTAGCAGCCGTCGTGGGCGCGGTCGTCCAAGCAGGTCTCGCTCGCGCGGTCAGCGGCAGCGTAGCGAGAGACGACGGTCCCACAGCTGGGCTGTGGTCGTTCCAGCATCAACACAAGGCGGACAACGCGAGCCCGGAACCGTACGTGAGTCTCCAAATTTACAGCCTGTATCCAGCAATAATGTCACAATTTCACAACTGGTAGAGGCTTTGCGTACCATTGGCGATAAAAGTTCAAATGAAAAACTGTCGAATCAAAATACAGTACCGGAATTTGATCCAGCCTGTAAGGAACAAACAATCGCGATGTGGATACACAAAGTGAACGAGTGCGCGGTTATTTACAACTGGAATGATCGTCAAACTGTTCACTTTGCGTTACCAAAGCTTAAAGGTCTAGCTCAGAAATGGTACGCTGGCCTCTCGACCGTTATGTTTTCCTGGCAGGAGTGGCAGGAAAAGTTGAAACTAGCATTCCCTAGCGATGATAATTACGGACAATTACTTACGACAATGCTTGCCAAACGTGCTAGATTTAATGATTCATTAGAAGAGTATTTCTATGATAAGATAATGTTACTAAATCGTTGTGAAATTACTGGCAAGAGAGCAGTTGATTGTTTAGTGTTCGGAATCGACGATCGTAGTGTCCGTTTAGGAGCTGAGGCAGCTCGTTTTAATAGCCCAGATCAGCTTTTACCTTTCTTAAAGAACGCCAAGAATAGTTCATACACTGATCGTAAAACCAAAGCTAAAACTGAGTCTAAATCGGATTTAGGTAATAAGAACGCAACTAGTAATGATAGGTCGATAAAATGCTTTAACTGTTTACAAGACGGTCATTACAAGTCCCAGTGCCCTAAACCTGTGATAAAGTGTAGTAAGTGCATGCGTTTTGGTCATTCCACCGAAAACTGTCGAACCAATAATAATAATAAGAATGGTGAAAACAATAGCAATTCATCAAAACCGGTTATGTGTGTTGATGTGTCAGACACAAAGTCAGCTAAGTACTATAAGCGAGCGTTAATTAATAAAATGCCTTGCGAATGTTTTATTGATTTCGGTAGCGCGGAAACATTAATCAAGAGAACATTTGCGCAAGAATTGTCACTAACGTGGGAAAGCGACACAACATTATGCCCCTTAAAGGGATTCGGTGATGGTGTCGTTAGACCATTAGGCAAATGCAAATTAGAATTAGAAGTAGATGCAGCGAAGGCATGGGTAGAATGTATGGTTGTCCCGGATAACTTTTTGGATGTACCGGTACTTGTTGGACACACTTTCACAGAACAATCGCATATCGTGGTAGAAAAAGATCATACTTTCCTGCGAATAAGCAGTTCAGAAGATTGTTTAGATGGTAGAGTTAAATTAATGTGCGCGTCTGAGACCACGGTCAATGGGTTAACGGCTGTCGACTTCATAACAGAACCCAAGTATACGGGAGAGGTTTACATAGATGGTAGTACGCGTTACCAATTAGGACGTGAGCATTATATAGTGCAGGGGCTGTTCACAGTAACCGGTGGTATTGGGGTAGCGTTAGTGAAGGGAATGTCGTCCGAACCGTTTAACCTCAAACAAGGATCGTTATTGGCTAGATGTAAGCGCGCAGAGGAAGAGGTTCAGCCTAAAGATACTATGCTGAATAAGGTTATGCGCATTGCCGCAGTTCAGCCAACGCGAGCTATTGTTACTGATGATTTGAGTCCTAATACACTTGACCATGAAACTACCATAAAGTTACTAGACTTACTTAATAGATATCGCAAGACTTTCGCATTTAATTTACAAGAACTTGGTAAGACGGATTTAATCGAAATGTCGATTCAGTTAAAGGATGACGAGCCGGTGGTATATCGTCCGTATAGGTTACCAGTTGTCGAAAGAGAGAAGGTGCGAGGTATGGTACAGGAACTCATAGATTGTGATATAGTTCAACCTTCGACGTCCCCTTATGCGAGCCCTATAGTCCTCGTTAAGAAAAAGACCGGCGATATTAGACTATGCGTGGACTACAGAGCCCTCAACAGGAAGACTATAAAAGAAAATTTTCCACTACCTAGGATCGATGATCAGCTCGATGAACTGTCGGGGTTTAACTTTTATACTACCCTTGACCTAGCATCTGGGTATTACCAGATTGGAGTAAAAGAAAGTGATAGGCCAAAAACAAGTTTCGTGACGCCTGATGGGCAATTTGAATTTAAACGGATGCCCTTCGGCCTCGTTAACGCTCCATCGACATTCATGCGTATGGTCCACTCAGTGCTAGGTACAGCCAACAATCATGTTAGTGGCGACAGTGACCAGACAGACAGGACTAGTAAAATAGCGTCAGCCTATATGGATGACATTATAATACCGTCAAGAACTATCGACGAGGGTATACGTAAGTTAGAATCGGTTCTACAGTTAATAGAAAAAGCGGGACTAACACTTAAGCTCTCTAAATGTTGTTTTTTTAGTAAAAGTGTAGACTATCTTGGGTTTGAACTAAGCTCAGAGGGAATAAAACCGGGTTCCCGTAAAATTCAGGCTGTACAGGAATTTCCCCAACCTCGAGACCAACACGGTGTTAGGCAATTTGTAGGCTTATGTAGTTTCTTCCGACGTTTTGTGAGAAACTTTGCAGTCATTGCAAAGCCACTTACTGTTCTACTTAAGAAGGACACGCCATGGGTCTGGGGTGAATCCCAAATACACGCGTTTAACACTCTAAAAGACGAACTAGTGAGGAAACCCACTCTATCGCTATATGACCCAAAGGCCGTTACTGAAGTTCATACCGACGCTTGTAAAATCGGGGTCGCAGGCATATTGATGCAGCGGAATCATGATGGGGTCCTCAAACCGGTAGCTTATTTTAGCCGCCAAACTACTCCCGAAGAGCAACACATGACATCGTATGAACTCGAAACGTTAGCAGTTGTCGCGTCATTGCAAAGGTTTCGGGTATATCTTATTGGGATCACATTTAGGATATTTACCGATTGCAACTCACTTAGGGCGACCTTTCTCAAACGAGATTTGATACCGAGGGTCGCTAGGTGGTGGATATCCATGCAGGAGTTTGATTACAGTATCGAGTACCGACCAGGAAAGTCAATGACGTATGTTGACGCACTCAGCCGAAATCCACCACCTAACGACACTCCCGTCAAACTAGTCAATGCTATTGCCGTAGGGGATTCTGACTGGTTAAGCACAGTGCAAAGTTCTGATTCTGAGATTCAAAGTAAGATTAGTGTGTTAACGGACCCAAAATCAGTGGAAGTAGTAGAGGTGATGGAAAATTATGTAGTTCGCAATAAAAAGTTATATAGGAAGACGAATGAAGGTGAGAGATGGGTGGTGCCAAAAGGGGTGAGATGGCAGATACTTAAACAGTGCCACGATGACATTGGTCATTTTGCGTTCGACAAAACCTACACTAAAGTAAAAGAAACCTACTGGTTTAGTAAAATGAAAAGGTTTATCAAAAAATATGTCGAGTCTTGTCTAGAATGTGCTTATTCTAAGGCGTCTGGGAGAAAAAGACCTTTATTACATCCTATTCCAAAAATAGACACCCCGTTTGGGACCATCCATCTGGATCATGTTGGGCCCTTCGTAAAGAGCTCAAGAGGGAACACGCACATCTTAGTTATCATAGACGCTTACACAA
Organism: Eudemis profundana; assembly: GCA_947034925.1. Lineage (NCBI taxonomy): Eukaryota > Metazoa > Arthropoda > Insecta > Lepidoptera > Tortricidae > Eudemis > Eudemis profundana. The sequence continues at coordinate 17,342,361 of OX344795.1, read as the reverse complement.
AATTCATCGTTCTAAGACCTGTTAAAAGTACAAAAACGTCAATCGTTATAGATCGATTACGCGAATATTTTAGTATCTTTGGTGTGCCAAAGCGGATAATTTCAGATCGCGGGTCGTGTTTCACGAGTAGCAAGTTTCAGGAGTACATTGATGAGTTGGGGACCAAACACATTCTCAATGCTGTGGCTACACCAAGAGCGAACGGACAGGTTGAAAGATACAACCGAATGCTACTTGATGCACTCACAGCTAAATGCCTAGGTCAAGACGAGCGCAAATGGGATTTAAGTGTACCCGACGTACAGTGGGGTCTAAATAACACCCTGAACAAAGGAATTGGTACCACTCCAGCACAAGCGTTGTTTGGCACATCCCTTACAGGTAGTTCCGAAGGTAGGATTAAGGCTTACTTGGATAACGAACACATAGATAGCGGCAGTACGGTTGACGAGATAAGAGAAACAATTAATAAACATATAACAGAATACCAGGAAAAACAAAAACAAGCGTATGACAAAAAGGCTAGTACGCCGTTAAAATTCAAAATTGGCGATCTAGTGAGCATTAAAAGGGAAGTCCCATCAACCGGTCAAAGTAGAAAACTTGTACCTAAGTATCAGGGTCCATATCGTGTCACCGCGGCCTTAGATAACGATCGGTATCAAGTAGAAGATACGCCTTTGACGAAGAAATCAAACCACAAATATTGCACTATAGTTTCTGTAGATAAAATGAAGCCATGGCTTAGTTTTAACAGAGCCAATCTCGATTCTTCATCTAGCAGTTGTGATGAAGGAGAGGCGGCGTCGTGAGTGATTGTCCAGTAGCTCAATTTGCGAGCAATTGCTTTGGTATCAGATGATTATCTAGGCCCCTAGAATATAAATGTTGATGAAAAGATAGACAGGCTCAAGGTAGAAGCGACTTGAACTGTCATTAAACCATTAGACTGTAAGATATGTGGCAGGCTCAAGGTAGAAGCGACTTGAACTGCGCCATAATTGAGGTGGTTTCAAGGTAGCAGCGACTTGTACCACTAATTTTATGGTTAATTAAGTCTTGCGGTTTCAAGGTAGAAGCGACTTGTACCGCATTTATAAGTCTATATAGATTCAGTAGGGGCAGGCTCAAGGTAGAAGCGACTTGAACTGCGCCACGATTGAAGTGGTTTCAAGATAGTATAGCGACTTGTACCACTAATTTTGTATTTAATTAAGCGGTTGCGGTTTCAAGGTAGAAGCGACTTGTACCGTACTTGTATGTTATTTACTACCTTTGTTTGAATATAAATGTATGGTGTCAAGAGAGAAACGATTAATTATAATTGAGTAAAATCCTTACGTAAACTGATTAATGATGTGGATTAATGTGGATCTATGGTCCAACTTACTTATTTTGTACACGGGACGTGTACATATTGCGGATGGCCGAATTGTTAGAATAACAAATAATGTTTAATTAAATTATGATTTATCATGAATTATAAAATATTATATTGTTTAGCAATGATTAATTAAGAAGCTTTAAGATTGAAGTAACCGCCAACACATACTGTCAAAAGTGGCGCGAGAGCGACAGACGGTCTACCGCCAATGTTGACAGGTGGGGCTCTCGCGCCAATGAAACAGCATGCGTTGTCGAGAACTGACGTTGTTGAAAAATTACTCGTTGTTGACACGGAAATAAAAGTGGTTAAATGGAAAAGTGGTAATAAATATTGTAAGGTGGAAAAGTGGAAATAAACGTTGTAAAGTGACTTGTGGGTTTTATTCAAGCTCGCCGTTCTTGACATTTGTACAGTTCGGGTGGGTCGATTATCGGCCGCGACGTTTGTATGCCAAACTAAATGTATAAAAACAAAAGAAAAACAATAAAAATAACGCTATTTTTAGACGTAATAAAAGTAATAAAACCCTAATAAATGGTAGTGACATACTGGGGTAAGGTTTTGTGTAATTCGATGATAACCACCTTCGACGTGCAATTTTTCATTCAACTATTACCAGTGACATACCCAATGTACTAACTGGTCGTTGGTGTCTTCGGATGCTTCAGGGCCGAAGACATAGATCGCCTTCTAGTAAATCTCTTTTTCTACTCCTGTACTGTTATCTGTCTTTTACTTGGTCACGAACACTAATATAAGAACATACATAATATGAGTTCAGAGAAGTCTATCTATACTCTATTCCCCATAACAGCACTAGTGTCGTTATAGTCACTTTACGTTATGGCTAGCAGCCACAGACTTCTAAATCTAGGTTAAACTTAGGTCAAGGATTAAGCGCTCAATTTTAACTTTACGGTAAAAATGCACAACTACCAACTTAACAAACAATTAAATTCCTACGGTTTTTAAGAAATAACAAAACTTTCCGAACTAAATTCATTGATGCCAACATAAAAAAAGTATTTTTAATTTAAGTATATTTTAAATTAAAAAAAAAAGTTTACCATAGACACATACAGTCAGTCAAACGTCATATTTCCGTTGTTTCCAGGTTATGATTAATTTTGTATTTTATAATTTAAAACCTCGTCGTAGAAAAAGTATTGTATGCAACGTTGTATAATTAAGTCAAAAAACCGGCCAAGTGCGAGTCGGACTCGCGCACCGAGGGTTCCGTACAAACTCATAAGTAGATACATGAATAATTCAAGAAAAACTATATGGCGATTAGTTTAGTAGGAGCAAATAAGTATGTGATAAGTTTTTTGCAAATTTCTCAAAAACGGTGCAAGTTAGGAAAACCGTTTTATTTTTCCTGTAATATATAGGACGACATTAATAGTTGGTAATTATTACAGATTTTTCTGTTCAGTAACTTCGAAGATAATAGGGGGGGAATGGTATTTTTTTTAACGTATTTAGCCATAAATCAAACAATACTTATTTAAAAAAAAATACAAAATTACTGTTTTAATCTACAAATCAAGCCCTTTCATTTGATACCCCACTCGATATAATAGCCCTAATTTCAATTTTAAAAGTCTCATTACGGACCCCTTTAAAAAAAAAGTAAAAAAGTTACAAGACTTTTTTTACATCCCATAAGCTCGGGTTAGCGGTTCTTAACACTATTCCAAATTTCAAGTCGATAGCATCAGTAGATCCTGAGATATCTTGCTGTGACAGACGGACAGACAGACAGACAGACAGACAGACAGACAGACAGACAGACAGACAGACAGAGTCGCACCATAAGGGTTCCTTTTTTACCATTTTGGTACGGAACCCTAAAAACGCTCATTGCGTCTCTATTTGCGCATTCGCGGCTCGTATCGCAACTCACGCAATTCGCATTTTTTGAACCCACTTATACAACTGTTGCATAAAATACTATTAACAAAGCATCCTACGTACGTCCCAAGCGAGTAATTGGTCTAATCGAAGTACATTTGTTGGTAGTAACAAACGGGCCGATTTGTAAAGACTAATCCGAAGATAATTGCTATCGGCGGTAATCTGGCGGGAGGCAAATGATAGGGAACTAGGTTACGGGAGGGGAACCCTTTTTTATTACTAACAGTTATTTACAGTAGTTTTGGCCACACCTGGCCATAAAGTGGCTTTTTCCGCACGCTGCGCGTACGGAAAAAGCCACTTTCTGGCCAAGTGTAGACATAAAATGACGTACACAACACGGGAGGTTGCGATATGTACTATTATCCAACTGATACATAACTCGCCATCGGCTCGTTTCATAAAACCGCACTCGTATTTTAAGGTTTAATTATGTACAGCATACATTACTTCTATCTACACATGTATTGTAAATCCTCAATTATGTATTTGGGAACCATAAACATTACCGCCATTGCGCCGCCATGGTCGATTAGATTTCAAATCATGACCGAGTAGATTTTCATTTTAGTGTCGATACCGATGTTTTAATGATTTTTCATACATTATTATAACACTGGCACGTGAATAAAATAACACACCGATGTTTCATTACTCGGTACGATTATCATGATCATTATAAATATACGGTTTCCCAACGCATAATAGTTATGTAATTAATGAAAAAAAAATAGGACAGCAATAAAAATATATTAATTAACTTTAGTCATCAAATAGGTTTCCAAAACTGCTCGATGCTCGAATAAAATCAATTCGAGAAAAGGATGGTACGGTACGGCTGTGCTTTTGTTTTGCTCGACTTGGCGGGGGCACTGCCGTCCCCCAGATTATACAAATTTTCGTGTCGCTAACGATTTTAAAATGACAAAAACGACAAAATAAGGCACCATGTTGAGCATGACGTCACAAGTCAGTATTTCATACAACCTGCATACCTACTTTCTGAGCGTTTTGACACTTCATAAAAAGAAGCTGATCAAAGTAGAAGTAGTAGGTAGTTGTGCCTACTAGGCAACTAGATACCTAAAATTTTATTTGAACTAAGCAATTAAATAATTCATATTATTTGTAACACCGAATTATCATACTTAATGTGAATATACCAAAAATGAAGTCCTGCAACAGTGACTATTAGAAAATCGACTTGAAAGATTCAGTTAAATATCTATATGTCTTGTAACTTGTAACAAACTAGGCGATTTAGATAAGGTTGTAAAAAAACAATTAAAATGTGATAAAGCCGAGCGAGAGGATTGAACAGCATGCATTCACGCTTCGTTAATTCGCTTCCACCGTAGCTGAGCGAGGTAGCTAAGCTATAAAAACAAAAATAGTAAAAAAATATTTATAACCAGTCACCATGAAAAATACCCAAATACCTATATGTGTGCTTACAATATTTGAAGAGTTTCCTCAATTTCTCCAAGATCCCATTATACGATCCCTTCAATTCAAGTACTCGCTAAGTGGGCATTTTTATTTTAAAATGTACGGTTATGTAAAACTTAGTTTAAATACCGTCTAACCTGTCAGTTGGTGACGAAATATATGGCAATTGACACTAATCGACAGTTTTGTTGTCCTGTTAACTAGCAGTTAAGAGTAGAGATGCAGCGAATATTCGGCCACTATTCGGTATTCGGCCTATTCGGCCACATTTTGACTATTCGGCCGAAGCCGAATAATGGCATATTATTCGGCCGAATACCGAATAGTAAATTAACACAAAGTCGAAGGAAAAAGAAGGATGAATAAATATTTTAAAAACAAATTATAAACAGTAATCTATATTAAATATTAGGTTAATCATCTTTCACATTAATTTCCAACATACAGGGTGTCCCTAAAACCAACTTTTATACGATCAGGGCTGATAGACCAGCTCATAAGAACCTAGATTAAGCAAATTTGACCTCAGTAAAAATCTCTTAGTTTTCGAGATATTGACGTTTTTGTAAAACTCGTGCTAAGTGATACCCTGACTCGGTGTTTTGAGTGTCATTGCTAAAATATCAAGTATTTTACAAATCTGTTTTTTGCTATGTGTGGCCAACTAACTATGCTATTGAACGTATTTTCTATTTTTGCTAATTTATTCATGCTGTGGACACAGTACAATAACAAAAAAAAATTTTTCGATTTTTTTCAAATTTCACCTCTGACTTCGAACTAGCGTGGTGAAAAAAAAATGTACCAACATAACCAGGCACTCAACGTAAAAAAATTGCGCATTTATTGTAGTTTCTAAAATGGTATAAAATTTACAAAACACTGTAATAATTTTTGAAATAATGATATTTTGTTACAAAATTAACTGTCTGCCGCCTTCATCTCATACGATCCGGTTGAACTAAGTTTGCACCTGGTGTGCTTGACATCACATACAAATTAGGTGCAAACTTCACGTAATCGTCAATATCTCGAAAACTAAGAAATTTTTATGAGGTCAATTTTGCTCAGTCTCGTTTTTAGGGTTCCGTAGCCAAAATGGCAAAAACGGAACCCTTATAGTTTCGTCATGTCCGTCCGTCCGTCTGTCCGTCTGTCCGTATGTCACAGGCATTTTACTCAAAAACTACATGATGGATATTGATAAAATTTGGAATATAGGTGTCTTGTATGAGCCGCTACTTAGTTTAGTAGTTAAATAATTAAAATAAATATTTTTAGGGGGGGCACTCCATACATGTTACAGAAGCTAAAAAAAATTTTTTTCAGAAAATATCGACGTGTGGTACATAGTTCGACAGCTCTTTCAAAAACATTTTAAGGTTCTTAAGTAATATTTTTGATTAAGTGAATACCTTTGGAAATAATCGCTCCGAAAGTTGCGAAAATTGTGTCCCCCCCCCTCTATCTTCTAAACCGTGTATCCGAAAAATATGAAAAAAATCACGAAGGTAACGCTTAATTAATGCTTTCAACGAAAATTATTTTCAACAAGATCGAATTAACCGTTTTTGAGTTATTGCCAATAAACTGCGATTCTCAACAAAAGGACGTAATTGCTATGAAGATACGCTCTTTTGTTGTTGTACTTTTTTACATCGTAATTTTTACCTTATAGTTACGGCTATGGAACCCTACACTGAGCATGGTCCGACATGCTCTTGGCCAGTTATTTATGAGCTGGTTTATCAGCCCTGTTCGCCATTTTGTAAAAGTCGCGAATTTTGATAGCCTGGATCAGTCTTTCGAAAGTCATGACTTCAAATTTCAGTATTTTCTTAATCTGCTTTTTGTTTTAAACATTACTTAATAATTATGCTATCATACCTTATCAAAATAAATTAGATTTTACGTGATTCAAAATATGACCTCGGATTTGAATCGCGTAATACTTAAAACAAATTTACCATGCTAAAATAAAAATAAAATAATGTAGTTTAAAATAGTAAGATTTTACACACTAGACACCGTAGTTTTTAAGATAATAGCATTTTAATTCAAAAGGAGGTTATACTACAATATTCCATTGGTTAAATTTCGTACCAGAATTTGAATTTCGAACAGAAAAGGTATGATAGCATAATTATTAAGTAATGTTTAACAAAAAGCAGATTAAGAAAATACTGAAATTTGAAGTCATGACATTCGAAAGACTGATCCAGGCTATCAAAATTCGCGACTTTTACAAAATGGCGAACAGGGCTGATAAACCAGCTCATAAAAAACGAGACTGAGCAAAATTGACCTCATAAAAATTTCTTAGTTTTCGAGATATTGACGATTACGTGAAGTTTGCACCTAATTTGTATGTGATGTCAAGCACGCCAGGTGCAAACTTAGTTCAACCGGATCGTATGAGATGAAGGCGGCAGACAGTTAATTTTGTAACAAAATATCATTATTTCAAAAATTATTACAGTGTTTTGTAAATTTTATACCATTTTAGAAACTACAATAAATGCGCAATTTTTTTACGTTGAGTGCCTGGTTATGTTGGTACATTTTTTTTTCACCACGCTAGTTCGAAGTCAGAGGTGAAATTTGAAAAAAATCGAATAATTTTTTTTTGTTATTGTACTGTGTCCACAGCATGAATAAATTAGCAAAAATAGAAAATACGTTCAATAGCATAGTTATTTGGCCACACATAGCAAAATACAGATTTGTAAAATACTTGATATTTTAGCAATGACACTCAAAACACCGAGTCAGGGTATCACTTAGCACGAGTTTTACAAAAACGTCAATATCTCGAAAACTAAGAGATTTTTACTAAGGTCAAATTTGCTTAATCTAGGTTCTTATGAGCTGGTCTATCAGCCCTGATCGTATAAAAGTTGGTTTTAGGGACACCCTGTATATAGAACAGTAGCATAAACAACGAATTAGAAATTAAACTACAAATGAAATAAAATTTTTCATTGGCGCATTTTTCTATCATAGGCTGCCTACGACGAGTAACAAATTGCAACCTGTACTGTCCTGTACGTCTAGCATAACTGGCCGCGACTTCGTTTCTCGCGCGACAGAGCATCACCTGTCACTGTCACACTATATTGATTGGAAAGAGATGGGTAGCATATCTCGCGCGAGAAAGAGTCGCGTGTCACAGTTATGCTAGACGTACTGTACAGAGATTCACGGCGCCGCTCACCCGGGCGTCCGAATTTACTTCATTTTAGGTAAAACCGTTGGCCGAATATTCGGCCGCCGAATATTCGGCTATTCGGCCGTCGACTCCGCCGAATATTCGGTATTCGGTATTCGGCCAAATCACTATTCGCTGCATCTCTAGTTAAGAGGACATCTTATCTATATACATAAAACAAAGTCGGGTTAGTTACATCATTTACAACAAGAGAACGGGTACGGGTGGACCGATTTTTATGATCCTTGATATTTTGGGTTTGTCTCTGCCCCGAAAAACAGCATAACTATTAAAATATCTAAAAAATTAAAAATCCTGAGGCGGAACGAAGTTCGCCGGGACAGCCAGTTATACATAAAAAAGCCGAAGTAACAAACATACAAAAAAATCATATCATACAATTGAGAACCGTCCTTCCTTTGGAAGTCGGTTAACCGATCCATTGCGTCACCCACCCATGTTCGTAAACTTCTAGCTGTGGCGGCAAACAAATATTTCATGACACGTCTCGCGTGCCATACGCCATAGGATATGATGGCACGCCTATAGTGCCATCCGCCATGCCGTGTGTATAAAATTATGTGCTTTTTTTGTTTTTTTCACTGATTGAGACTTGATTAAGTTCAGTTGATATCATACCAAGGAAGTGAACAGATTAACACGTTGATTTTAATTTTGAGTGGCGTTTAAAAATCCACCAATCAACGTGCTTAGCCTCGCTCGGCATTGGTGCATTTTTTCCTTACACTCCGCTTCGCTACCTCGCACAGCTCTGCCGTCCTAGTCTAAAAGGCGGCTTTTTGCTATGGAAGATCAAAGTAAAAAGTCGCCTTTTAGACTAGGACGGCAGAGCTCCGGTGGGGTGGATACCTACTTTATCCTCGGTTCATATTCTGCCCGGTCGGTGGCCCACACCGCAGGTAGATTCATCTTTCTACCTGTTCAACCTGACCATAACAATGTAATGGCGCTAGTGAGGTTTAATTGAATATTGTTATTACTGTCATATTTGGGTACTTTGTAATTTTCTTCTTAGAAGCGAGGTAGTGGCCGCAATTTTTGTATGATGACGAGCGAAATGTGGGAGCAACTATGCTTTGAATAGTAAGAGAGCCCTAGTTAGGGTTCCGTACCAAAATGGTAAAAAAGGAACCCTTATGGTGCGACTCTGTCTGTCTGTCTGTCTGTCTGTCTGTCTGTCCGTCTGTCACAGCAAGATATCTCAGAATCTACTGATGCTATCGACTTGAAATTTGGAATAGTGTTAAGAACCGCTAACCCGAGCTTATAGGATGTAGAAAAAATCTTGTAACATTTTTACTTTTTTTTTAAAGGGGTCCGTAATGAGACTTTGCAAATTGGAAGTAGGGCTATTATATTGAGTGAGGTATCAAATGAAAGGGCTTAATTTGTAGATTAAAACAGTATTTTTGTATTTTTTTTTAAATAAGTGGTTTTTGATTTATGGCGAAAAACGTTAAAAAAAATACCGTTCCCCCCCTATTATCTTCGAAGTTACTGAACAGAAAAATCTGTAATAATTACCAATTATTATTGTCATCCTATATATTACAGGAAAAATATAACGGTTTTCCTAACTTGCACTGTTTTTGAGAAATTTGCAAAAATCTTAACACATACTTATTTGCTCCTACTAAACGAATCGCCATATAGTTTTTAACCGACTTCCAAAAGAAGGCCGGTTCTCTATTCGTCTGAATGTTTTTTTTTTTTTTTTTTTTTTTGTATGTTTGTTACGCGATTACTCGAAGACGGCTGGATCGATTTGAAAAATTCTTTTTTTGTTTGAAAGGGTATACTTCCAAAATGGTCCCATTGCAACCAAATCAGGATCTGATGATGGGATCCTGGAGAAACCGAGGGAACTCTTCAAATATTAGAGGCACACATATAGCGATTTCGGTATTTTTCGTAGTTTCTTGTCCATTTCTTACTAGCAATAAGTTTTTAGTGTTAACCGACTTCAAAAAAGGAACAAATGTTTATGTAGGTTTCTTCCCCGATTACTTAAAAACAGCTGGACCGATTTGGAAAATTATTTTTTTGTTTGAAAGGGTATACTTCCGAGGTGATTCCATTGCAACCAAATCAGGATCTGATGATGGGATCTTGGAGAAATCGAGGGAACTCTTCAAATATTAGAGGCACACATATAGCGATTTTGGTATTTTTCTTAGTTTCTCGTGCACTTCTTATTAGATATAAGTTTCCAGTCTTAACCGACTTCAAAACAAAGATCAATTTTTATGTAGGTTTGTTCCCCGATTACTTGAGGCTAGACCGATTTGGAAAAAATTTCTTTTAACTAAATAGACTTTAGTCTATTTGGTTAAAATTGTATTTTTACAGCGCCACTAAAAATTTAAAAATAAAGTAAATTTTTAAAACAAAAAATAAAAACCGACTTCCAAAAACTTAAACTAAAAAGCAGAAAATAATATGTTAATTACCCGAAAGAAATGGATAATCAACGATTCATATATACATATACAGATATTTATAGTTTTTAACCTACTTTTTTGAAGTCGGTGCCAGCTAAGGATAAAAGGAGCTCAGCATAGCCAGCTTTGCGTGGCAGGCACCGACTTCAAAAAAACAGGTTAAAAACTATAAATATCTGTATATGTATATATGAATCGTTGATTATCCATTTCTTTCGGGTAATTAACATATTATTTTCTGCTTTTTAGTTTAAGTTTTTGGAAGTCGGTTTTTATTTTTTGTTTTAAAAATTTATTCTTGAACTATTCATGTATCTACTTATGAGTTTGTACGGAACCCTCGGTGCGCGAGTCCGACTCGCACTTGGCCGGTTTTTATTTTTTAAGTAATTTTCAAAGCTGAGAGGCGTAACATTGTAGGTGACTGTAGTTAATATAAATATACCTAAGTCTAAAATCTGAAAAATGTTTCATTTATGCAAGTACCTACCTACCTATCGTACTGGCTTTGATATGATTTTTAAGATGTGTTTTTCTCCAATCTTACAAACAATAGTACATTGTGTATCAAGGGCGGTAGGTAAGGAATTACAAACGAGTGTTTGTTACAAGGCCGAGGCGAAGCCGAGGGCTTTAATAACACGAGTTTGTAATTCCTTTACCGCCCGTGGCACACACAATGTTTTTCATCACACTTGTGAGGAAATCTAATTAAAATTAACCTTACTTAACCTAAATAAAATTGTAAAACTGACAGTGACATTAGTGACATATCCATAGACAATGCGCAACGTTCGGAAACCATAGCGGTACAGACCTAAAACGGTTGATTTTATAATTGCAAAATACTGAAATACACTATTGAAACATTTAATTAATGTTACAGAAATATGTGTTTACATGTATTTGCAATACCAGTTCTCTTTAAATAAATATTTCAGTGATAAAAGTTAAAAAAGTAAGTTGGCGTTTCCTTTGAACATGACAAATAAGAGTAAAACAGAACCAGCGTTTCAAATTTAAAAAGAAAACCATTACGCCCTAGGGCGTAATAGCTCATTTACGGCCCGCAAAACCTACGTGTAATGCACCATTTTCGAGCAAGTGTGATGAAAAAACAAATAATTCGATACCTTTAGACTCAAAGGGCGTAAGCTCCATTAGAACCTACGGCGTTTACGTCCTTTGAGTCTAAAGGTATCGATATGTGGTAACAAAATCGAGCTCCCTCCGCTATTGTGGGTCGATTTGCAGGTGCATAAAGGTGCATCAAAGATCAAGTTGCGACATGTCGATACCAGTCTGATTTGCAGAGACATGTTAAAGACTGCAGTACAGTGCACCTGACTGTGACTGTCGTTCTCGTAGTTTCGCATAGATGCTTCGGTAATCTGCTTGGACAAAAGGACGTAACTTAGATAATATGTGCCCCTTTGTGCAAAACTTCCTGTGCTGTTGAGCAAATCCCGCAAACCCGTATCGTTTTCATCTTTTGAAAAGTTTTTTTTTTAATGTAGACGGCTTTGAACCCGTTTCATTTGAAAACTTATTTATTTACCGTTCGTAATTATTGTTAAGCAACAGCTTATTGAAATCAATCCTTTCATCCATAACTTTGCCGTTCGATTTCTCTCAGGCGCAATAATTAATTGTCAGGGTCTGTTGCCTGGATACAGAGTGCTGTTATTAAGATATTTAATACTGTCAATCTACGACATGTGAGTTGGCAGCGTGGCAGGCAGATGGCGCTATAGATCAGAGCCAAGCAATCAGTGTCCCGATCAATTGCCGGGAAGAAATATATGGACGGACCGACGAGATCGTGGCCATCTAAAATGTAGCATGTAGATTTATAAATGTGCTTTATTGATGTTATTTTTAGAAGCATATTTTACGGTGAGCGACCGCCGAATGATACAGCCGTACCTACATTTTATTTTCTTTTGTTCGATGACACAGCATTACACCTCCCGCCATCGTGGAAAGGAAGAATGGAAAAATGGTGACTGACCACTGGGTTTGGAATTTACACTCAGTAGGTTCCTTGTGTTCGCGATTGCACCCTACTAAACCAACAATGCTCTTTACAAATCTCCAATATTTATGAAGATGTATCCGGAGTTTCGGACTCAGCTGAGACACGGACTAAACGTAGTAATCTTCCAAAGAACTCGATTCCTACCGGCTTGCCTAATATCAGGCACTTGACCACCTTATTCTACAGCTCTTAAGGAAAATGTACTCCAAATCTGCACCGGCTTGCCCAATGATATCTTTTACGCCACGCCACTGTTACCTAACCTACTTACTCTTAAGTTACTCGGACTGTGTCGCGGATTAAATCAGTCTTACTCGTATACCTACATTAATCGATATACAAAAGACTAAACAGAAACCAATCAACTTGGCTCAAAAGTGGCTGCTTAAAGAATAAACTGAAAGTGTTCTTGTAATCAGTGCACGTAACGCACTTAAGGCAAGCCCTGGCATCAAAAGCGATTACGCTACGAAGAAAAATATAGCTGTCTACGTGAACAGGGTTCCAGCGGTCCCATTCAGAATTGACTTTGAGAAGTTAGGTTACGATATGAGAGTCGAGCGATCCTAGAGCCCGATAGTTGTTGGGCTGTTCCGTTCGTCATGCTTTTAGCGTGAAATTGTATGAAGACTGTGAAGACCTCTTGCAAGAAATTTCTATTAGAGATGTAGCTCGATCACATATTACAAGCACTGACCTTTAAGCCATTTCAGTTTTTTTTTTCAATCCAAGTGAATAACGTTCATCTGCAGGTCAAGATTGCTAAAGACCTTGAAATAAAATTTGCTAGGAGAGAGCAGGAGAAGCGTAATGAAATAATGGAAATATCACGACGATATAGGATTACGTCGCTGAAAATCACAATAGTAAAGATGAATACGTTTCCAGCTTAGTTGTACGTATTTTGTTGAAGATATCTTCATAACATTACTACTAGGTCACAAGGCAAATCACATTAGAATACTACTTAATGGTAGACACCAAAATATGCACTTACTACTATTTTTATAAGCTTTTATTTAATTTCAAATTTTATTTTGCAGGTAGATCTGACGTGCTGGTATGTTTAAAATGGGAATTCCGTTATGTTACACATTTGCAAAGGCGGGCCGAATCCAACCTTATAAGTGTACATTTTTTTAATTTTAACACAGTTATACTACAATATCTGGTACGATATCCTAAACCAGCACAATTGATAACCTTTCATTTTTTTGAGCCTTTAATTTTATTGGTTCTCTGTATTTGGTTTGAAAAGACGAATACGCTGATATTTTATTTGTTTCACCAGGATTTGTAATTAATTTATAATTAATATATTGATATTTACTTATTCTAAAAGGGCGTACCTACAGTTCTACGGTAGAACAAACCATTGCTTTAGTCTTATCGCGATCGAAAAAAGTAAGCGATCTGACAGTATACATTGACAATGTCAAATTCAAAATTATAACAGCTTATTTTTTCTGTGGCAAAAGGCACTGGCATTTGATCTATTTTGCCGTAGAACTGGTAAAATGAGAACATATTTTTTATTTATTTGTATTTTTTATATTAAGCGATATAGAAAAATTATAAAAATAGTGTAGTGTTCAGGAGACAAAATGCTTTCGAATCGTATATACATTTTAAAGTGTTCTTAAAATGAAATGTTGTCAATTAGCATAACTGACCAAGTTACACTTAAAAAGAGTAACCTGACACAGCAGCCTATGACAGAATTTAAGTGTGCTGTGGTTCATGATTTAATAGCATATATCATTTGAAGTCGTTCCAAGCCCTTCAAAACAGGTTCCTAAAGCACACCTTTGGCGCACCTTGGTACATACGCAACGTGTCTCCACCGCGACCTAAAGATGGAGTCTGTCTCCTCCGGGTTTGGGAGGGCTTCAAAGAAGTACTTCGAAGGTGTTGCTACTCAAACCCAATCATTAATAACCGCCACGTACACCCCAAAGGCCTATTTCTCAGGCAATCATCGACGACCACCGACATAACCGAAACATGTCATCAGAAGATATCAGAGGGAAGTAATCCATACCCACATGGCCGGCGCGAGCAGTAGCAGCACAGACTCAGCCGGACTAGGACCCGATTGGCATACCATTCTAGTCGCCCACATTGGAAAATTGTTAGAAGCGCACGAGGCTGTACCAGTGTACCTGTACCCCACCCTACATACAATAACGGATAAAGTGACGGACGCTTAATTGACAATATTTCAAATTTTCTACTCCTTCATTTTATGAGCTGGATAGAAAATAGGTGGAATTTTAAGCTACCCGTATTTTTTCTTTTTCGTTTTAACTCAATTTTTCAATTAAAAATAGCAGTTTGAAAAGTAGCTCATTCTAAAAGGGCGTATGTAGAAAATGACGTCACTTTCCCAACTAGAATCCAGAGCGACAATTACGATTTAAAAAAACTAGAATCCAGTGCGACAATTACGATTAAAAAAATAACTGTCAGGCGTTACAGCGTTGTCAACATAGGAAGTTCGGGAAGACGATGCTTTTGCTCCTCTTATTTGGGCTGGATTATATTTATCACTTGCCGATGTGTACTCCATCATCATCATAATTTCAACACGCGGCAGATTGGTGCTATCAGCCTGAGAAAAACCTTCTGATGTCTTCATTATATGAAAAAAATCGGTGTCCGGTAAAAGAATGCCAAGTTAATAACGTTTGAATGCGTTATCGGAGTTCAGTGGGAAAGTGCCAATTCTTTTAAGGTCTTCGAAAACGTGCAAATGAACCACCGGAAGAAAATTAAACTTCTAAAGCCGCTAAGCAGCTGTAACAATTTTCAAAACAAATAAACGTCAGACGGCAACTACGGCAAGTATGTCAGAAAATGACAACCGGATACCATACACTTTTTAATCGTTTCAGCACTAAGGTCTCTCTCGATAATGCAGGGAAAATGACGTCACACTTCCGGTTCACACTAATTGACGATTTTTTCCAAAATGAATGGGAAAAAAAATCCAAAAATATTTTTTTTGAGCATAAAATACAGTTTTACCCAAATGGTTTTCGAATTAAGATCTTTTGAAAATATGAAATGTTGTCAATTGATTGACGCATGCAGATTGACTGACGTTAAATGTAATCTTCACTCCATTCCGATCTCTGTCTCGGGTCTTACGATCCTAGCCTCTTCTACCCTTTAAAACCTGTGGCGGCATCACACTCGTCATTGAGCGCTAAAGGCCCACAACTAATGCAAATAAAAATAAAAAACCGGACTCACCCACGGAGGGTTCCGTACAAATTTGTAGGTACATACCTATATTAAAGTATACCCTATAAATTTTGATTCCCTTAGTAAAGTCTATTTTTTTATGAATTACCTAATAAAAAAAATATAGTTTCCAGATTTCAGACGGTATGGTATTACTTGCCAAACTTCATACTTCTAGGTCAACGGAAAGTACCATTTGAATTTTGGTTTCCTTGAGAGTGTCGAAGTTTACGTTTTTTGCGGCATAAACGGCCGTATCTTTTTTCACGTTAATTTAGAAGTTTGATTTTTTTCCCAGCTTCAAGGGAACATAAACCTGAGTATATGATTTTAATCTCAACTCGATACCTCCGCGCGTTCCCGAGATAAAGGGTATTGACAGACGGATAGACGGACAACAAAGTGATCTTGAACCCTAAAAACATGTAGGTTCCTACTAACCGAAAAACAGCCTAGATTACATATTCAGTTAAAGTTGTGCTTTGTAAAGCTGGAAAAATTAAGCATTTACCTACTATATGAACACTTTCGCATATATAACGCATAAACAATAATAGTATTTTATGCAACAGTTGTATAAGTAGGCTCAAAAAATGCGAATTGCGCGAGTTGCGATACGAACCGCCTTGGCGGCGAGTATCGCAAATAAAGGCGCCATGAGCGTTTGTTGACTTAATTATACAACGTTGCATACAATACTTTTTCTACGACTAGGTTTTAAAATATAAAATACAACATTAAACATAGCACGCAAACAAGGCAAATATGACATAATCACTGACAGTATGTGTCTATGGTAAACTTTTTTAAATTTGACGTATACTCGCTAGTGACATGCAGTTAATATATTAAAAATACTTTTTTTATGTTGGCATCAATGAATTTAGTTCGGAAAGCTTTGTTTTTCTTAAAAACCGTAGGAATTTAATTGTTTGTTAAGTTGGTAGTAGTGCATTTTTATCATAAAGTTAGAATTAAAAAACACTAGTGCTGTTATGGGGAATAGAGTATAGACTTCTCTGAACTCATATTATGTATGTTCTTATAATAGTGTTCGTGACCAAGTAAAAGACAGATTAAAGTACAGGAGTAGAAAAACATTCTTAACGATAGGTATAAACGATATAAGAAGTATATTTCACTCTTGTAGAACAAAGAAGACTTAAGTCACAATGTGAATAATAGTCAAGTACGTCCTTGTTTCACACAAACTGAGATTTCTGGCTGGAGCGCGTAAGTGTAGCGCTAGCTAAAGCTGTGTGCAGACGAGCCGCTGTAAAATATGGCGGCTATAATAAACACATACGATGTGTACACGTTTTTATTAAATTTGATAAAATATTCTGTGTACCTATAGGTAGCTAAAACTATTTAGGCAAATACATTTTTTTGTTGGTTAATTTAAGCATATTCTTTTACTATAAACGAACAATCCGAAACTTACCTTTATTATTTGTTATACAAAACTATTAATTGCTAGTAATTATAAGGTCTACCTCAGGTCTTTCACTCCGTTTTCACCTTTTCGGTTTGTGTTTGACCTTAGTTTCACCCAAGGTATGATGGAGCACCTTACCCACAAAATTCCTAGTCCAGACTGAATCCGTTAAAAACGTTCAGGTCAAAAGTCACCGGAAATACTGTTATTATTTTG